>JARCFY010000006.1:89900000-99900000 GCA_029233225.1 Lepidodactylus listeri
ACCGCCGCGTCGTGAGGACCCCCTCTCCGCTCCGGTCGGTAGCTAACATTCGTTCTTTCTTTTTCCAACTTGGAAAGGCCTTTCGGACTGACTTTCTTGTTTTTCCTGACTACAGACTGTTTTTTCTGGACTCACTTTTGGATTCTCCTCTTCCTACTCCCTGCCCTGCCTATGGCCCAGCGGTGGGGTTTCTTTAAACGTTGCCTTAATTGTGGGAGTAAAATCGCTCCCCCAGACAAGCACTCCCTCTGCTTGCTGTGCCTAGGCGAGTCGCATCGTGTCGATTCCTGTTCGATTTGCGCCGTGTTCTCCAAACAAACTTGTAAGAACCGGGCGGCCCGACTCAGAGTGGCTCTCTTAGAAGCAGCGTTGTCACCGAAGATGTCCGCAGCTGATGCCTCGACAACATCCCCATCGGTACCGACGGGCCCGACGTCGCCACCGATGCGAAGCCCTTCCAGTACCGAGAAGTCGGCACCGAAAAGACCCCTCTCACTGCCACGAACTCCCGCTAAGAAGCGTAAGGAGGGCAAAGAGGGTAAGGGCAAGCTGAAGCGCAAAACCTCGAGTGCTTCGTCGACGCATCCCACGTCCGACATGACCCAGCACGGGTCTCCGCAGCTTGACCCTCCAGGGCGCGAGCGACCCCGGGGCAGCCCCGCCTCCCCGATGCCGCGACCCATCCAGCTCACAGATTCGGAACCCGACATCGAGCTGACGCAGATCCCTCACAGCAGTCCCGAGACCGGGCCCGACCCGCTGCCGGCGCCGAAAGGTGAGCGAGACTGGCGCCTCCCTCCATCTTTGGTGCCGTGGGACGTCCGTCAATGGCGATACCTGTATGGCTCCTCCTACCCGCCACCTCCACAATGGTACCCGGCGGAGTGGGATCGCCAATCGACATCGTCAAGAGTCTCCCGATGCCGAGATCCCCCGGCTCCGACTCTGATACCGAAACCGATTCCGATACCGAAACTACCGATGCCGATACCTACTTCGCCCGATGTCGACCTCCCTCCCTACCAACCAGATCCGTCGACCCCTATGTCTCCCTCCGAACATTCCGACCACTCGATGCCCGAATCTCCCGAATCATCCGATGACGAATCTCCCATCCAGCCGTCACCATCCCCTGATGTGGCTGAAAATTTACCAATCTCTCCCTCCGAGGACGTGAAATCCTATGGAGAGCTTATCAAACGAATGGCCCATTCCCTGGCACTTGCCACGGTCCAACCAACCCCTACTGCTACCGATGCCATCTTCGACATCGTACAGATGGATACATCCACCGCGGTAGCGTTGCCACTAATTTCGGTGCTCTTGAGCACTGCCAAAGAATCCTGGGGCCACCCCTCCTCAACTCCAATCTCCAACAAGAGATTAGACCACATGTACAGGCTCCAAGAGCCAGGGGCAGAATTCCTATTCATCCACCCCAAGCCCAATTCGGTTGTAGTGACCCCCTCGGCCAGGGGCCGTAGAGGACATTCCTCCCTTTTGGACAAGGAGGGACGGAAATTAGATTCTTTCGGGAGACGATTTTATTCAGCCGGTGCGCTGGGCATAAAAACGGCAAACTACACAGCCTGCATGAGCAGGTACCAATACTCCCTATGGGAGCAGATGACACCACTTCTGGCCCATCTTCCTGAAGACAAGCAACGCCTTGCTAGGAAGATCCAGAGGGAAGGCATGGTGTTAGCAAAGCACCAGCTTAACGCATCGAAGCATGCTGCGGACGTCACGTCCAAGACACTCACTTCAGCAGTCGCCCTTCGTCGCCACGCCTGGCTGAGGTTGACTTCGCTTCCACAAGACACAAAGTCCTTGGTGGAAGATCTCCCTTTCGAGGGTGAAGGACTATTCAGCTCCACGACGGACACAGTCCTTCATGATTTAGATAAGAGCATTAAGACATCTCGTAACTTGGGTGTCTCACAACCGAGACAACAGAAGCAGAAGACATGGCAGAGATCTTGGCCCAAACAGCAACCGCGAAGATCTCCCACTGAACCCCAATGGCAGAGACCGTCGGCTACTGCTTATCAACAGAAACCCTATGGCCACAAGCCACGATTCCCGTCCGCTTCCGCTTCCAAGGCTAAGCCACCCAAACCGAACAAGCAGAGTCTTTGACTCCCCCATTCGCTTCGATCTTCCCACCCGTCTATCACCCTTTCTACCAGCATGGCAACGTATCACGACAGACAAATGGGCACTGTCGGTCGTAGCAGAAGGCTACAGAATAGAATTTTTCCAGATACCACAAGAATCGTACTTCGTAACCACCCCTCCCTCCGACACCCTATCATTGGAAGTCGAAGCCCTCCTCTCAAAAGATGCCATAGAACGAGTACCAACAAACCACCTTCAGCAGGGGTTCTACTCCCGCTACTTCACGATCCCAAAAAAGGATGGCGGACTTCGTCCCATATTGGATCTGCGGAACCTCAATGCGTTCATCACCTACAAGAAATTCCGTATGACCACTCTACAGACCATCCTACCGCTACTAGAAGCCAACGCGTGGATGGTGATGCTGGACTTAAAGGACGCATACTTCCATGTGACGATCCACCCGTCGCACAGACCGTACTTACGCTTCGCGATCGGTCCGCGTCACTTCCAGTACAAGGCCCTACCCTTTGGCCTCTCTACAGCTCCTCGTGTCTTCATGAAGCTTATGGCGGTAGTAGCGGCACATCTGCGACTTCAAGGTGTCCACCTTTACCCCTACCTGGACGACTGGCTTCTAGTCGCTCCCTCTACGACGGAACTACAGAGCCACATCTCTACTACCCTTCATACCCTAGAATCACTAGGCCTGACGATAAACCTCAAAAAGTCCATGCTTACCCCTTCCAGACGGGTTCAGTTTATCGGAGCTATCCTGGACTCCCTGCAATGCAGAGCGTTCCTACCCCCCAACAGAGCAGTGGATATAGTCCCCCTTCTCCTGTCTATCCAAGAGACCAAGGAGGCTACAGCCAAACAAATCCTTCGCCTGCTAGGCCTGATGGCTGCGACAACAGCAGTAATCCCCTTCGCCAAATTGCGGATGAGACCACTGCAGCTTTGGTTTTTGAGGCGTTTCTGCCCCAACATCCACTCCCTCTCCAAACTATTTCAGATATCAACCCAGGTCCTAGAGACCCTGAATTGGTGGCTTGTGCCCCAGAATTTACATTCAGGTGCACCTTTCCGGCTTCCACCCCCCTCAGCGACCGTCACTACAGACGCATCCCTATGGGGCTGGGGAGCTCATCTGGACGGTGTAGGTGTGGGCGACAGGTGGCACCCCTCTGTGGCACACAACCATATCAATTTCCTAGAGCTGCTGGCAGTTCTCTACGCAGTGAGATCTTTCCGCCAATCCCTGTCGGGGAAGACGGTGACTGTCCTTACAGACAACACCACCACCATGTTTTACATCAACCGCCAGGGTGGGACGGTCTCCCGTGGACTTTGCCGGTTAGCGATAGAGCTTTGGGACGAGTGCCAGGCACTAGATATTCACCTGGTAGCGACTCATCTCCCAGGACTACTCAACGTCCAAGCGGACTTCCTAAACAGAGGAGGAGCATCCCTACACGAGTGGGAACTGAACCCCCTCTACCTGACTCCGATCTTTGATCGTTGGGGGCATCCATCCATGGATGTATTCGCCTCTCGAGAGAACAAGAAGTGTCACCTATTTTGTTCCAGAGCAGGAACGGACCCGACCTCTCTCGGAGACGGTCTCCTCTTCCAGTGGACGGGGAAACGATTGTACTTATTTCCCCCGATTCCTCTCATACCGAGAGTAGTCCACAAACTGTTGACAGAGCAACCGTGGGCAATTCTCGTCACCCCATGGTGGCCGAGACAACCCTGGTTCCCCACGCTCCTCAGTCTCTCACGAGGGACGTATCTCCATCTCCCGACGGACCCAGACCTTCTCGGGATGCACGGGGGCCGGGTACTGCACCACGATGTGCCCAGACTGAAATTGACAGTGTGGCTGATCCAAACTTAGGGTTAGAATCACGCATTGCTCAAGTTCTACTGAACTCACACAAACTCTCCACTCGGCGTTCATATGAGTCAAAATGGACTAAGTTTTTAACCTTCCTGGCGTCTGTGGGACGGCCCTCAGTCCCTGCCGGGCTTAAAGATGTTTTTGGTTTCCTCCTGTCATGTAAAGACAGGGGACTGTGTCACTCATCTATCCGAGTTTACTTGTCAGCCATCTCAGTCAATCATCCTAAGATTGATGGCTACTCGGTGTTTTCCCATCCAACAACGAAGCAATTCCTCAAGGGAATGAATCGCCTCTATCCCCCAGTACGGACACCAGTCCCGGCATGGGACTTGCCCCTGGTTCTCACTAAGCTGATGGGAAAACCCTTCAAACCCATGGCCTCATGCAGCCTTCAACTTTTGTCGTGGAAGGTTGCGTTTTTGGTGGCCATCACGTCTACTCGACGCGTGAGTGAGCTCTCGGTGCTCCGTTGCGACCCACCGTACCTCACGTTTCATCATAATGCCGTCACTTTGGCTCCAGATGTCGCTTTCCTGCCTAAGATAGTCTCGGACTTTCATATAGGGACGGATATCACGTTGCCGGTGTTTTTTCCTGGTCCCCAGGACCCAACGCAACGTAGTCTACGCACTTTAGATGTCAAGAGAGCCCTGTCTTTCTACTTGCACCGGACAAAATCCTTTCGCAAGTCTCCAGCTCTCTTCATTTCTTATGCCTTGCCCAGGCAGGGACAGAAGCTGTCGTCTCAAAGACTCTCGAAGTGGATAGTTGAGACGATAAAACTCGCCTATCTTCTGGCCAAAAGGCCACTACCGGCGTCCCTCCGGGCACACTCCACTCGAGCCGTGGCTACTTCCACAGCATTCCTCAAGGGCATTCCCCTGGGAGACATCTGCAATGCTGCAACGTGGGCATCCCCTCACACGTTTGTGAAGCACTACGCCCTAGATGTCCGCGTCCATCAGCGTACTGTGGTGGGCCGTGCAGTTCTGCAAGCAGCTCAGATGTGAGACCTCCAGCACCCACCTCCAGGTATGTGGTGTGTTTATTGCTCGCTATTCTCCCAGAGGTGTGATGCACAGAGACCACGAAGAAGATATACAGGTTGCTTACCTGTAATTGGAGATCTTCGAGTGGTCATCTGTGCATTCAAACCACCCGCCCTCCTTCCCCTCTGCTTTCGGTCTCCCTCACTTTTTTCCTTGGGGGCTGTTAGCAGCGGTCAGAAGGAACTGGCGGGATCCTCGTGCCTCTCCCCGGGTCATGCGCAGTGGGACGTGCACGTGACCGGGGAGCTGGCGCGAAAATCCGTTAGGCTTTGAAGATTACCGATCGGGATCGGCGCAGGCGCACTTTATCCCAGAGGTGTGAATGCACAGATGACCACTCGAAGATCTCCAATTACAGGTAAGCAACCTGTATTTTTCCTAGGGAGGCTGAAGGAAGAAATGCTAAGAACAGGGAGGAAGAACTGAAAATCCAGGTAGGTTGGCTGGTGGGTTGGAATTAAAAAAAGGGAACAGGCAGTAGAGGGTTTCAGGGAAGAGAAAAAGAAGATAATGAGATGCCCCCAGTAAGTGCTTGCAGATCCCCCACTTGTGTGTGTATTCCATAAAAATCCCAGTGTTTTTTTTTTCCAATGGAAAAATTGAAAACAAAGTCCTGAGGGGTTTTTCATGTTATACGTTTTAAGTAGATAAAATCTTGTCTTAAAAAAAATAATCACCTGTTCCAAAAGGGAAAAAATATTCTGCAGTAAGTCCCGTCCCCCCCCCCCCCCCCCCCCCGCTTCCAAAAATTGACTTTGGAAAATCTGGAAAAAAAGTTCTTACTTTTCCCTGCTATAGATTTTTAATGTGTAAATCTTTTTACCAGAGAATGTTGGCAAATTTGTGCATTTCAAATGGGAAATGTAGATATATTGATGAATATACTTTTAATAAAATATAGGCAATAACATGAGCGGGACCAGTCTACAGTTTTGTTTTTAGTACGGGCTGAGGTTGTTTTCAAAGGACCATAATACTTTTGAGTTTATTGTAGTATATGCCAGTGCAGCACACATTTCTTTCTGCTGTGAAATGTTTTTGTGGTACTAAAGTCACAAACAGCTAAACAAAGTGTATCACCAAATAAACATCAGCACTTGTGCCCCATTCCACAGCTTTCTGAAGGCGGAGACTAGTGTGGCAATGTCTATTAACAGTTCAAGGGTAAAATATGTTCTAGAGAATGCCATAGTTACTCCAAGACCAGAAAATCTAGTGATTACAGTTAATAGAATGCAAAACAGTGACTATATTGAAGTGTACAGTTGAGCACTGAAGCAGCCCTTTAATTATAACGCTTTAGTGTTTCTGAGCCCAGTTTAGAGTAAATTGAGGTTATAAAGTCATTTTCCATTTATATTGTAGGTGCAATCAGTATAAACCTAGCTTAATTTCCACCTGACTCAAGAAGGTATTACTGCCCATACCTCAGTTGTTTTTAACTACATGAAAAGTTTAGACCCAATTTTTTTTACTGTTTTTAAAAATGTAGGACAAAAGACAATTGCAAAATGTAGAAATATTAACACCAAATAATTCCAGCAGTATTTCTTACAAGCTTGCCATGATTTAGATAGAGGCTTAAATCTGTGCTTGTCACTATCTTCACTAGATCTAATTCTGAAAGGGCCCTAGAGGATGCATCTTTAAACCCACAGATAAGGCCATGAACAAACAAGATAGATCTTTCTACAAACCCAAGAAAAGCCCCATACTTGCAGAAAAAGCTGACAATTTAAAAAATACATTGGGGGTTAAAATCCCCCCAAACAATAGAAGCAGGCCCTATACCTTTAAGAAATGAATGCCTCTAACAGCCTTCAGGCCTTGGTTTCTGTCAGTAAAAGGCAGGGCAAGGGAGCAGGGCTCTTTCCAGGGTGGTTTTGCACTTGTTCTCCTCTCCCCTGCTTTGGAATGAGGACAGCAGCAGTCACTGGGTGATTTTGTACCATGTGACTTACATAACTCACCCAGGCCTGGCAGCAGCCACCTTGCAACTCACTACTATGCAACAGCAGCCACTGTATGACTCGCCTGGGTGACTTGCCATCATGCAGTTTGCACGACTCACTCAGATCCAGGGGTGACTATCAGATGAGTTGATGCCACACTACCTGCCTGGGTCTAGTGGCAGCCACTACACAGCTTGCCCAACATGGCCAGGCCCAGCACTGGCCACCACGTAACTCACCTGAATAACTTGCTACTGCATAGCTTTTGCAACCTGGTCAGACTTTTCCCCGTGGGAGGCTGCCAGAGAAGAAGGAAAAACTGAGAGCCATTCTGGTATGGTGATTAGATTAGGGTCTGGAAGCTCACTGGATAGCTCACATATTTTGATCCAGTAATCATCTTCTACTTCACATCCGTACTTTCCTTTCCCATTCTTGTTAATTTTTCAATGTTATTCTTTTTATAACTTCCATCTTGAAACAGATTGTTAATTTAAAAGCTTTTTTTTTATTTAAACAGTGTTTCTTGAAATGTGATTATGTGCTTCATCTTTCCCCTTTTTTGATATACAGAGGCAGAAAGCAAATGTTGGCTTTGTTTTTTTTTCATCTTTTCAAAGGAAAAGTGGCACTTTCTACATAGATACATACAGCCTTTAAAGCAGGCTCATGTGTCTATTTTATACCTTTTTATCTGGACAAGAGTATAAAATAAAATGTAATGTGTATCATGGACTGCAAGTCTTTAAGGAGCCAACATTCCTTTTAAACAGGAAACATGAAGGAACAAACATTAGGGTTAAAGCACATGGGCTAAATACATAGGCAATCCAAGTAGTTGGGTACTCACCTACAGGAATTAATTGGCCCTTAAGAAAGTGCTTCTAAGAAAGGCAACAGGTGTTGAGCGTTGCCAGATGCATTTGGAGAGTGTAGTGTGGTGCAGTCTCCTGAGGGAAATTTCCTCTAAAGGACAACTGAGAGAGGGAGTTTTGAGCCTGTATGGCAGAAGAAGCAGTATGAGTCTATCCTGTGTGGCTAAGACAAACCATTTAACCTGTGTGGCTAAGAGAGGCAGAGTTTCGCCTGAGTGGTTAAGGCTGTCAGAGTGGAGTTTTGGTGTTTTGAGAGACAGTGGGTACATTCAGACGGTGTGCTGGAGCCGCTTTAAATTGCTTTGATGCACGTTTCTTTTACTCTGGACAATCACAATCACACAGGAGTGTATGCCAGGATTTTTTGTTTGTTTTTTCCTAAGTTCGTGCATGCGCATAGCCACTCATCTGGAGATCTGAAAAACTATTCCCTTGCACATGTGCAAAAGCAGTAGAGCAAATCCTGTCACAGTTCCACAAGCACCGTGGTTTCACCGCCATGACAGAACACGTCCCTTCAAACTTTTCACCCAAAACTGGCCTCCTTGGGATCCTGAGCTCAAAACTAGTGGCCATTTATTTTTTTTTAATAGACGTGGGAGCGGAGCAGCACTTATACACATATTGCTGTCGCAAAAAATAAAAATGGCAGGCAAAAAGTGGAAGCTTCTGGCTTCCACGGGGGGGGGGGGGGGAGTGTTGGAAGTGGCTCGACAACGGTGGAGCTTTCAACCGGAAGACCTGAGAAAACACCACTTAGGACCTGGTATCAAAATACTACAGTTTGCTCCGGAATTTGCTCCGGAAAGCAATGGCTGGGGATGGGAGGCAGCTGATGCTGTCTGAATGCACACATTTGATCCATTTTTGAAGTGTTGAAGCCAGATCAAACGGCGCATCTGAACGCACCCAATGTGTGATGCCCAGTTTATCAGTTCCTTACTTCAACAACAGTTCAAAATATCTAGAAACATATATTATTCCTTCATAAATAAATCATTATTTATTTAAACTTATCACAGCAGTCAGAACAGTCCTTCCTCAGGGTCACATAGTCCTTCAAAGTGCCCAGCCACAGGGTCATTCTACCGTAATAGAGAAATTTGGATTTTTTAAATTCCTGGTGGCAGCAGTAATCTACCAAGTTTATGTGAACATAGTGTGTTTTAACAGTAAAACAGTCTCCCCAATAAGAAGGATGTCACACTGCCCTCTGCTTCCTCAAACTTAGCATAGCCTTCGGTGCTGAGGGAATAGTAAAGAATATTTCCTGGAAACAAATTGATCCTACCCTTCAAGTTCAGAAATGACTTCATGACAGAGAGATGAGACATCATTTCCATTCCCTGATGAGGTCTCTGTTAGTGGTGGTTCAGCAGCTCAGTGGTAGGACAGCTGTTGTACTAGATGCAGCAGTTTACATTTGTTGCTATGAAGAAAGGTAGAACCATTATCTTCCATGGTGGAAAGAGAAGGCATGCAGTTAGGGACCCTACTGGAGTTAACAGGGGCCCCTGGTAATCCCAGCATCTGGAATGAGAAGCAAATTTTGACTTTTGTCCGTTAGAGTCCAGATTTCAGCCAAGTCAGCCATAGAGTTCTGACCTGTTTGTTGGTTATAATGGTATATGATGGAAATTAGAGAGAATGGTATAGAAGTAACATTTCTCTCTCTGTGTATCAATATTCCTAATTCTCAACATGGCCAAATCTGTGGCTACTTAAATTGGGAGATTGGAGCCATGGGAGACAAGACAGATCTTTTTGCAAACCCAAGAAAAACAAGTGTATAAATGAAGTAAATCATAAATGTAGCTGAAGATGGGAGGCGAATAAAAGGTAATTTGATTGGTGAGTTGGGAAGTAAAGACAGAACCAAGAAAAGGGGAGAGACTGTGGGTGCTTTCAGGGAAAGAAAAGAGGAAATGAGTGGTGGGAAAATGAGATGCCTCTCATAAGTCCTTGCGGGTCCCCTGTTTGTATATATCTAGTGAAAAGAGTGTTTTGAAACCTAGTTGTGGGGTTGAATTAATGAATAATGCAGGCTTGACATAAGGATCTCTTTCCTTACATGTCTTATTGTGCAATGGAGTCAGTGTAGTCTAGTGATTAGAGTGTTGGACTAGGATCTTGGAGACCCAGGTTCCAATCTCCACACTACAGTGCAGTGCACGAAACCTCGGTTGCTTTCACCATGTCAGTCTAACTTGGTTCATAGGATTGTTGTGAAGGTAAAATAAGAAAGGGAGGACTGTGTACCCCACTCCGAGATCCCTGGAGGAAGGGTGAGAAAAAAATACTAGGTAGTAGGAGCTTTGTTGTCCTACGTACAATATATGTGTGTGTGTAAGTTTCATTAAGTCTTTTCCAACATATGACAATCCAGTGAATTAATGACCTCCAAAACATCCTTGCTCAGGTCTTGCAAACTGAGGGCTGTGGCTTCCTTGATTTAGTCAATCCATTTCATGTTGAGTCTTCTTCATTTCTGGTTGCCTTCAACTTTTCCTGGCATTATTGCCTTTTCCAGTGACTCTTATCTTCTCATAGTGTGACCAAAATACAATATACAATAGTCTCATTAAATTTTTTAATGTTTCTAACAGCATTTCAGAAGTGTGCATGTAGTGATGTGTTTGAAACCAAAACCATCTGAATCCAAAGACAACAGTTCTGCTGGCATAATAGTACTTGCGCTAGCAGAACTGCCTTAGTGTGCATGGGAAGGGGGTGATTTTTGCTGATTCTCCTCTGCCAGCACATGTTGTTTGTCTGAGTTCCCTGATCAACAGGCATAGAATTTGTCCAAGTTCATCAGGCTTCAGTGGGAGAAGGGAAGTGGGAAAGCCTTCATCTGTGAGCTCTGTTCTTCTCAGTAATTTGAGTGCAGTGTCTATGGCTGTAGAGAGACAACTTGAGCATAAAATAATGCCAGTACATGTCATTTTGTGCAGGTTTACATTAAAAAAAATCAAAGCATACTGAGTTTGCAGTTTTTGAAACCTCTACAATAATTGATTGAGAAAGTTCTGGCTTAAGTTTGGTTAATGCTGTCAACTTGATACATACAGCTTGTTGGTTAGGACAGGGATGGGCAAACTGTGGCTCGGGAGCCGCATGTGGCTTTTTCACATATATTATGTGGCTCCCGGCAGGGCGGCTGGGGAAGCTAAATATCATTAGCAAACAAATATAATTTGACAAATTAATATCATTATCATTATCTGCTTTTACCCCTTTTGTTATTATTTTTGGCAGTCTCATTTAATGTTAATAAAAAGCAAACTTGCTTATTTTCCAATAAAAGCAGGTAATATTTGTTCATGTCTTGTGGCTCTCAAACATCTGATGTTTATTCTATGCAGCTCTTATGTTAAGCAAGTTTGCCCACCCCTGTTCTAGGTGGCTCTTACTCTGAGCAAGTTTGCCCACCCCTGGGTTAGGACTACAGCAGAAAGGGGGGTACATGGTATGAACAAAGTATTGGTTAACTCTGTATGTCTATGAGCAGGGTTTTGGGGGGTGGGGAGGAGCCAGAACTCTCAAGAGGGAAATGAAGTTTTCAATCTGTATACTGAAAACTCATGAACTTTTAAACATTTTAAAAAGATTTTTTTCTAAGAGGTTTCGGAACTCTTCTGGCACCTTCCCCCAGGAAAAAAGCCCTGTGTACGAGTATACATATTTATGTATAGATATCAGTATCAATATCCCGTATTTTTCGCTCCATAAGACGCACTTTTCCTCCCCAAAAAAGTCGGGGGGAAAGTGTGTGCGTCTTATGGAGCGAATATGGAGCTTTTCTTACCTGTAACAGGGCTCTTTCTTCAGCAGGAACGCAGGGGAACGCCGTTCAGGCTGGCATCCCAGCCTTCCCCGCCCCTCCCTGCTGGGCCTGAGCTGTTAAGACTTAAAAGGGAAATGGCAAGAAAAACCCCACCAGGCTAAGTACTCTTTCCCTTTAAGTGCTTTTCCCCTTTAAAACAGCCAGCAGCAGAAAGCCCCGCCCACAGATTAAGCTCCGTGGCTACTTTGCACAGAAAGGCCTGGCTTTGCATGGCATGCCGACGTCTCTCTTCTTTCCTTTCTCTATCTTCCTTCCTTCCTTCCTTCCTTCCTTCCTTCCTTCCTTTCCTTTTTTCTGTCTGTCTTTCTGTACCCACCTTTCTTCCTTCCTTTCTCTTTCTCACTCTCTCTCCTCCTCCTTCCTTTCTTTATCTCTCTCTCTCTCTCTTTCTTTCTTTCTGTTTCATTTTTTCCTGTTTTCCTCCTCTAAAAACAAGGTGCATCTTATGATCAGGTGTGTCTAATGGAGCGAAAAATACAGTATATACACACATACATCTGTGTGTGTTTGTATGTAAATAAAATTTAAAAACTTGTGTGTGGCTTCATGTTTGTCAATGAGGCAGTGTGAGGAGAGTGACTGGACAGAGAAAATATTACCAACACGAACATATTATACATGTAAAAACCACACCTACAAATATTTGTGGGACTCACCTTGTTTATACATCACAATATATTGTAGTTTGAAACTATGGTTCTCTTGAATGACAAAGTATACTGTAAAGTACTACAGGAATGGTATTATCCTGGGGCTTGGGCTGTGGAGAATCCAGTTGAAGCAAAAGTTGTTTGCTTGTACTATTAAAAGAGACATTGCAGTTTAAACTAGTTAGCATCAATCTGGAGTGCCCTCTGCTGTCTGAAGTTGGTTATAGAAAAGAGCAAGAGCCCCGTAGCACCATAAGGACTAACAGAACTTGTGGCAGGGCATGAGCTTTCATGAAGCACTGCTCACTTTTTCATATACGGTTATGACAGCCTGTTTGGGCCTTTTTAACACAATTACTTGTTACCGGTAGTACTGTGGTTTTAAGTAGTGGTAACATTTTGTATTTTAATTCACAATTGTAAAGATAATCAGTGGAATAGTTCATAAGAAGATTAACTGAAATATTTTTGATGCTTGGACCTTTGAATTATTAAAACAAATTTTCAGAAGAAATTAAAGCATAAAGCCGCTTGTGATTTTTTAAAGAATCTGAGTCTTACAATCTTGCAAGATAGCTGGTATCTTGCGACTGAAATTCTGCGCTAATATATATTGTGCAATTACTACCAGTATGTTTTGTATGTCCTTTTTGTGTTTAATGTATGTCATTCAGACTAGCATTTCTGTTATCAAACAATATTTTTCATATAAATCTGTCCCTCATAGTGTAACAACTGTTAGTTCTAGGCAGGTTACATGCAGTTCAAAATAGATAAAACAATACAGAAATGTAATTTTTGTAATTAAACAGAATTATGTAAGTAGGGTGCCCTGAGGCTTTGGTTCCAGTGTTACATATGTTCTGGTTCTCAGCACCAGACATGATTTATGGTTTCCCCCCCATTTACTTAGTTATCCTGGATTTTTCCCCTCCTATAATATTACTTTCCATAAACAGATAATAAAGTGTTATCCAGTATATGACGTGGAAGACTTGCAACAGTAGTATGCCTGAGCATGGGAATGTTTCCATTACTTTCCCTTGCGATTAAACAATTGTAACGCCTTAGGCAAAATAAAGACTATGACAAATAGATTTTTTTTCCACAGGATTTCTTATTTTAGGTCTTTTCCTTCCTTTTGTGCATACTAGTCAAAAGACAGAAAAGGCTGTTGGACTGTATATGATGTGTTGTGCATAAATTTACATATTGTTTTGTATCAACCAAGCATGAAGTGAGAAGAGTTAAATAGAAGAGATGCATAGAGGAGTAATTGCCATTCATTTTGTTAATTAGAGTTATAATCTTAATGCTAGATTTTTACATTTACTACCAATTCAGTATTGGTTTGTGTTTTGTGTGAGCTTTACCAGAGTAACCTACAAAGGTAATATATTTCTATATACTTCAGAACTGTAATTAATTATTATAGTATGGGAAAGATGCAAATTTAAATTTTCAGTGTGATTATATAACATTCTTGTTTTGGATTGGGGTCTTTTAAAACCAGAGATTTCTATTAATGTTTTTTTCCTGAAAAATCTGACTCTGATTACAAATCTCTGTTTTAGTAATGAAAATGTGTGTGTGTGCATGCATATGTGCCACATCATACACTACAATGGGCAAACAATATTACAACTTTTTCCCAATTATTGTGTAGCGACTTTTTCTCTGCATGGAAGACCTGATCTTTTTTAGTTTAATCTCACTCTATAGGGAAATAGAATACTAGTGTCTGAAATAGTTGAACTTTGGTCTAGTAGACTGGATTGCATGCTTGTTACCGACATCTGAAAAGTATGTACATGCATTTTGTTTGATATGAGTTATTATTTTCAAGAATTCTCAAATATTGCAGTGCAAATACATATGCAAGTTGCTGCCTTGTGATATCCATGTAGAACTAGTTTATTCTGGTAACTCACATTTAAACAGTCACTCATGGAAGAATATTTCTAGCATGTGTTAGTTCCTGTACTAGGGAGATCTGACATTAGGGATCTTGCAAAGTAATTAGTAGCGGCATAGCAATTATGCACTAGCACTAGCTCCATCCCCCCGCCCACAAAAATATGCTTTGGATCTCCTGCAGACCCTTAAGCACTTTGTGGACTTTTGATGTTGCAGGATTAAGATTTTGAGAACCATGTTGTAATAAATAGTTACTTGTAGAAATGATATTGTAGCGTAAAGAGTTTTATGAATGAATATTAAACATTTATTTAAGCATAATTAATTGTTAGTAAAGCATTTTTTAAAGAATATAGTGATGTTTCAGGATAATTTGGTATGTCTAAAATGTTGCATATTGGGAGAGTTTTCTGGAACTTTGCTTCTAATTGTGCAAAACTTTTTTTAAATTTAAGATTACATAGTCATATCACAGTAGCATTGCATTTTGTATTTTTTAATAAATATATATATAACCAAAGT
Organism: Lepidodactylus listeri; assembly: GCA_029233225.1. Taxonomy (NCBI): domain Eukaryota; kingdom Metazoa; phylum Chordata; class Lepidosauria; order Squamata; family Gekkonidae; genus Lepidodactylus; species Lepidodactylus listeri. The sequence goes on from JARCFY010000006.1 coordinate 89,914,837, forward strand.
AAGCTACTTCAGTAATTTGAAAACTAAACAAGACAACTGGTATTTTCTTGTTTAAGAAGGACAATACCATACTTACCCTTTATTGTTGGTATAAACCATTATTTTACTAAGAACGATTAGCTATTTAAAACTTGGTACATAAATTAAAGAGGAGCTAAATGGATATGTGATTGTTGCCATTAGTAGCATTTTAGATTATACAGGCAATTATTGTGTTCATTATCCTAGAACAGCCCCTTTGCAAAACTATTGTGGTTGTCGTAGACATTATGTACAAATTTTCCCTGGGAGATTAAAATTTCCAGTGGCATATTTGATTTTGTTATCGCAGTTGCTTGAAATAGAACAAATATTATGACAAGAAGGAAAAACAGTTCTACAGGTACTGAAAATCACAATAAATGCTTAGAATACTCAGAATAAAATTTAAATTAAATTTATCTATTTTCTAATGAAGTCATTTACTTTGTTTATGGTAATTTTAAGCAGGGTAACAGGTTTCCTTAGCCATTAAAAGATTAATTCCTCTTGATAAAAGCACAATATTGAGGGATGCAGACGAATAAGAGCTTACAAACTTAACCTCTTCTGAAGATGCATGTTTGGTTTCGTTTCTTGTTGGCATCTATGAGAGTATGTTTTATTTTGTGTGCGTAACAGAAATGACAAGGTGATGTGATAGATTTGTGCCTGTAGGAGAAAAGTGCATTTCATGCATAGCCAGTCACTTAACCAAAAAGACAAAATAGCTTCTTGAGTACTTTTTATAATATGTTTTAAAAGTTGTTTAAACTTACTGAATGGTCTCTAAACCTACATTCAGATTTGTCGTCTTCAATTAGGAAAGTTTTTATCCTCGTAGCTAACTACATACATTTATCCAGTGGGCTATGTATAATGTTTGGGCCCGAAAATGCCATTTTTCAAAGGAAACTCTGTATTCATTTCTGTCAGGTTTTGTCTTGCCTTTTACAGTCTTTCAGTGCTATGATGCAGCAAAAAAAAGTGTGAGGTACTGGTTATGCATATTGCAAGACAGTGATTCTTTATTTTATTACAAAAAAAGACCAACTCTAGAAGGCCAGATTAAATCATTCCTTTCACTTTTTAATGGGATTTGGATGAATAGAGTAAAATATGCACTTTGCATTCATTGATAGCATCTTTAGGTTGAGGTAATTGAGTCTTTTTTCCCTGACTGAATGAATAATGACTTCATCTGATCCTCAGCGAGGCCTGAAACTTAGACTGCCTTTGTCAATGCAAAAAGATCTGGGCTTTGAAACATGCTCTACTTCCCTGGCTTAATTTTTCTTCATTTTAATCCAGAAACCTATTTTTCTCAATAATTCAAGCATAAACTATGTAGTAGTTGAAGCAGCGGAAATTGCAAGATATTTGTCCTCGTTGTGCTGCTTTTTAAATGCAGTTGATAAATCAGCCACTGTGGTCTTCAGCTGCTTAGTTCTCAAGGGAAGGGACAGCCCGTACACAAGCAGGAATGCTGGAATATTCGAGAGTATTGTGCAGAGTGTTTCTCACCTCAAAGTATTATGGAGTATTAGTCTTTCTGACAGTAGACTACACGTACCCAGGTTTTGCTGGGAATATTTCACTCCCATGATAGTCTCACACTGTCTGTTGTCACAATAATGTCACCAAGAAGAGCGTATCACAAATAGTTCCATGGATGTGACCTACCATGGGAATAGTATAAGTACTGCTGTTGGAAAATAAGTATTTGAAATGTAATTGGTGCAAGATAGGATCTTCAGAGAAGCCCTAGTTAATTGTCATACTCTGTATCTTTTTTTTTAAAAAAGACACAATTTTCTAATTAAATATCTGCTTTTAACTTAAATCTTTCTAACTGTTCTCAAGCTTGTTACTTGTATAAGAAGTTAAAGTAAGGAACAAGTAAGGAAAAGAACTGGTATGATTCCCAGTATCATCTTTAGTTAGTTCTTTGCTTCTGTAGAGTTTTGTAGACTGGGTCATGCTTCACAAATGATGGGGAGGTGACGTGTAAATACAGGGTTTCCTTAGTTGTGACTTCATAATGAGGAGGAGGGACAGATGAACCCAAGAAAGTTTTACTGAATGATGTGTTGGGTTTTCTACATTTATGGCTTCACCCTATCTCAGACAAAGGAAATGACTGAATCTACAGGTATCCAGTCCAATTAGAAAGGTGTCCCCTGCTCCTGGTAGAGCTCTTTTATACCTTGCTCAAGAAAAGTGAAGTGAAATATGAATTCATTCTACTGTTTGTGCTTGAGTTTCCATAAGAATTTGAGAACTGCTGTAAAACCTACCTGTAAAACCTACCTATGCGAACTCTTGCCCAAAGTACTTGTGAAACAGTGCTAATTGCTGTTTTCCTTCAGCTCATATTTCTTTGGATTCAACCTGTGGTTTTTGGAGAGTGCAGAGCTTCAAATAAATCCAGAATTTGACGGCTTCCATGCTAGCTAAATTCAGTACTTTTGGAGCTCTGAAGTTCTGAGTTTATTTTTCTATGATATGTCTAATTCATGAGCAGAAGAGTAAAACAAATGTGTGCATAGTATAGATAAAACACAATATAGTGTTAGGTGTAGAACTCAGTTTCCTGTCTGTTTATCTTTAAAACCTTAAAATGCGTGCATAACACTAGGAAATTCTCAGAAGTGTGCAGGTAAAGTTTTCTTAAATCTCAGAAGCACCACAAAAAGAAAAGAGGGTCTAAATATGATTTTTGCTATTCAGTACCCCACATTTCTGTTTGCCTCTCTCTGCAGTTTTATCTCAGGGTATAGTTGGCAATTCTACGGGCCCCCAAACAGGTTGCCCCCTGTTGCCCCAATTCTACGGGCCCCAAAACAGGTTGCCCCCATTCCCTCCATTGTTCTCTATGGTAGGAAAAAAGTAACACTTTTTCCCACCATAGAGAACAATGGAGGAGATGGGACAACCTGTTTGGGGGCCCATAGAATTGGACCCCGTGGTCCAATCTTCTTGAAACATGGTGGGTATTTGGGGGAGAGGCCCCAGCAGCTACCCTGCAAGTTAGGAGCCTCTCCCTCAAACCCCCTTTCCTCCAGCCCCTCATATACCCTATGAGTTTTTGCCATTGATTTCAGTGGCCCATAGCGTATAATGGGGCTGAAACTTACATTCCCTTTCTGACACACTTCTGGTGATGTCAGGGGACATGGCATATGCTAATGAGTTATGCTAATGAGCTCCTGCACCTCTTTTTCTACGAAAGGACCCCTGATTACAGTGTTGGCTTGAATCTAAACAGGCCTGTGTCTGACCATTGCTTGGACTGAAGGACCTCCTGGGGAATCCTAGGTAGTGACAGACAAAAGGTGGGATATAAATGTAATAGATAGGACTAATTGAACTAGGATAAATTTTTTAAACCTTGAAGAATTCATTATGCAAAATGAGAACTAATGAAAATTTGCTTAATTTGACTTTGATTTATGCAAACCACAGAGTTCAGCTTTTCTTGTTTTAGAATTTGAATTACAGAACATTACCTATGTTTAGCTTCCAGGATGCACAGCCACAGCTTAAACCAATTCCTTTTCTTCATCATTCCCATACTGGAAAGGCTTGCCAAGGGGTGACCTTCCTCAAAGCACTGTGTGGCTGGCCATAAGCTCACGACAGTCAGTTTATTAAGGCTTACAGTGATTTTAAAAATCCACTTTAGGGTAAGATTCAGCTCAAGCTAAAGTCCGATGAAGAGATTGGTGTGATAGTACTGGCAGGAAACCTCCGGAATAAGGGATTCTTTATTAGGAATCATTTTGGTCCTTTGCTTATGAGATGTAGCACTCCCTTACTCTTCAGCAAGACTGTGCTCTTATCAAAAGTACCTGTCAGCTGTAACGTAAAAGGGCAATTTCCTAAACAGATGTTTTGTTTCAGTGTAGATGATGAGCACACGTGTATCTATCTACGATTGATTAGTGTGTATTATACTGCTGTATATATGGTAAGAAGAATGCATACATGTGGGAGGAGGGAGACATGAAGGTATACAAAAATGGCTACAGGAAATTTATTACACAAAAGTGGTATCTGTATAGTTTTCAGAAATTTAATTTTGTTAGTTTACCCTAAAAAGTCTGCAGGCTGGGATGGCACTCTAAAATGAGCTTTTGGAGTCTGAGGATGCAGTTCATGGAGGGATTGCTTCGGCAGCATCCTTTAGTCCTTTACAATAGCACCCAGTGGCATGGTTCCTGGATGCCTTATATATCTGAAAAGCAAACACAGATTGTGGTCTTACAGCCAAGGTAGTCTTTGACCAGTGCAGAGGCAGCGATCTAAGTAACATAAGATCATTCAAAAAGGCTGCCTCTTTTTTTATGTCATCTCAGATCCTTTTGAGAATACAAATGTGTTTGGAACCATTATTTAAACACAGAATTTGCAGCTGAAATTTTTGTGTCAGTAACTTTTCCCCCTAACCTTATACACTGAATAAAAACAAGAAAATGGCAATTGTCTGATCATTCTCTTCATTACTGAATTTATGTTGCTTTCTTTAGGTTGGTTTGCTGGACCTTGAACTGAATCAACTGACCAAAGCACTGTTCTTGGCTCTAGTTGCACTTTCAATTGTTATGGTAACCTTGCAAGGGTTTGTGGGTCCATGGTACCGCAACCTTTTTCGGTTTCTCCTCCTTTTTTCCTACATAATCCCTATCAGGTATGTATGAGAATGAGTGAAAAAGCTTCATAATTATATTATGTAATAAGGTAGTATTAAGCAAATGATAAAGTACTCTCTGTATAAGGTATATGTAGCTTAGATTGTAGCGTTATAGTTGTAGTTATAGGGAAAAATCAATAAAAATTTATATAAAAAAAAAGAGAATGAGTGAAAAACACAGATGTCTAATTTCACTGAATGTGGTTTTTTTGAAATGTACCTTCAGTTCTCATTGTGAAGGAAATTGATCTTATCAGGAAGCTGTGGTAGGAGAAGGTGCCAACAAATCTGCTGATTCCGAAGGGATCACTTTACAAAAAAGTAGTGCTATTGTCCTTTTTTGTATAATGTTAATCTTGCTGGAATAATCAGTTTATCTAATCCTTTCACTTGTATTAATGTATTTAACAGGGTTCACTCTCTGGATACCAGAAAATATTGTTTCTGATATGTATATTTGAAAGGATTGTTTGATTTACTTTGGAATTTATAAAGTTTTCTATACCTCTAGCAAAAGCATTATGCATCAAAACAGCTCATTGGATTATAGCCCTTCATTGTAGTTTTACAGTGTTTTAGGCTTTTCTGGAGACCACAAAGAAAAATATCTTCAAAATAATTTGTTTATTAAGCATTTGTTTCTGACCCAAACCCTTCAGATCGTTCATTGTAGTGATCTCATAATTTTAAAATAGGTGCTTGATTATAGTTCAGACAACTAAGCCATGGTTTGGTAATTGTGAGCAATCTTGGAATAACCCTCAAGGACACCCCTCCCTCCTTCCCTTGCATACCACCAGAGAATTAGTAACTTCCTGGTTTGTGGAACACCGTGTTTCTTAAAATCTGAACCAACAAGTAGTGGTTTGTTGTTGTCCTGTAAACTAGGATTGCAAACAGGGTTTACTGTTTCAGACGTTTGATTTGTGTTGGAAGAGAAGAAATAAGCAAGTTCTTGGTGTGTGAGTAAAGCCTGAAGTTCTTTACAGGCTCATTAACCCAGCATCAGAAGGGTTTAGTGTAACATCTGAAACCAGTCAGTATTTCAGTCTCAGACTGCATAAAGATAAACGATGATTCTATTTGTTGAATACTCAATAGCGTAGCAGATGCAAGTAGCACAACTGATGCAAACAAACAAAAACTACGTCAATTCTCCTGACTATAACAGTGAACTTTGAAAGCTGTAGCTGGCCAGACCAGAATGTAGGTAGCTTATTCAGGGCTGCATTGATTAGTACAAAGAATACTTTTGTGTCTGTAGCTCTTGACTGAGGTAGCAGCCTCCTTGGCTTTACTGAAATCATTCTTTTGCCAAATCTGCCTCTCTTCTTTCTTTTTATATTTAGCAGATATAAAAATTGGCCTGAAAACTAAATGTACCCTAAAGGCTCAGAAAATAGAAGACACAAAAAGAATCTGGAGGGGGCTTAATTTGACTGAAGGATCACAATGGCTGTGCTCAGTACTTGCTTTCAGTGCCAGGGTTTAGCTCTGATATGCATGAAGGGAATGCCATTTAAAGTGAGTGTCTTTGAGCATGTGCCTTTCCCTCCTCTCTGTTTAATAACCTGGCCCCATGCATGTGGAGAGTAAAGACTACCAGGGCAGTGGATACAAATTCCAGGCAATTTTGAGCTCCACCAAATTTCATTTTAGAATTTAATTGCAGTGCAGCCCACATTCCATAGAAATCACTAGTAAGATTTCTTTAATGTAAGATAGTTTTGAATGTTTCAGGTCTAACTTGTGAATTTTGAAGAATGAGAGGGTTGGCAGTACTGTCAGGTAGATGTACAGAGGGAGTAGCTGGACTTCACAGTTCTCCAAACTTTGTATTTATTTCGTTCATGTGAATCACTGCACGATAAAAAAAAACAAAAACCCAAAAACCTCTGGCTAGACTGCCAGTCATTAGGACTACCTTCTTTTTAGGGCAGATTTTGTATTTTGCTTTTAAAAGAAGAAGGTGCTGTTGAGTCGCAACTGACTCATGGTGACCCCATTCACAGGGCATTCCAGGCAAGAGACAAGGAGAGGTGCTTTGCCATTGCTTCCCTCCATGTAACTTCCCCAGTCTTCCTTGGTGGCCTCCCATCCAAACACTAACCATGGCTGACCGTGCTTAGCTGCAAGGCTCTGATGAGCTCACACTAAGCTGGGCTATTCAGGCTTTAAAAACTGATAGATAAATGCCACTTTTCCAACTTATATAGGCAATGGAAGTGGCATATAAATGTGTGCTACAAAGAATGCAGTGCAGATGCTTGTTAAAGACTCTTCTGAAAAAAGGGACGTTTTAAATCTCATTGGGTTGGATCCTTTAACTGTTCTACTAACAGCAGCGCCTAATGCTGGCAGAAGGAGCCTTGCACGGTCAAGCACGGTCAAACATTGAAGGGTTTTTTTATCAGCTGAGTTTTCCTTGTGCTAAAGAAATGGTCCACTGTAAACAGAATGGAATTATCAGATTTGGGGGGGGGGGGGGGGCTGCAATTTCTTTATCCATTTTTAGTATATCTGGGAGATCCAAAAGGTTTTTCTCCAGTGGTAGCACTGTACCACTGTAGCAGGACCCCCCTCACCACCACTTTGAAGGACAGTTCAGCCTCAGGGTCTCTGACATTTAGGCTAGGAGCTTCCCCAGTCACTCTTACATTCCGTGGCATATTGGCAGCTGCCACTAAGGGAGTGCTCTTGCTTCCTGCCACAGCCTTCAGGAGCTCGTTGAGCTGGCTGGGTGCAGCAAGCCGCAGTGATTTGCTGACCGCTCAGTCCTCCAGCCACACTCCCAAATCTCAGTGAGGCAAGGGGGACCTTTAGAAGCCACAGGGTGGATTTTTAATTTGTTCCCCTCCCCAAAAAAAGGCAGAAAATGGTGGCACGAGCAGGTCTTTCTAAGTCTGCACCTCAAGAATGGTTGGTATCTTGCCTTGAGCTTCCCTTCTTGCCCTTATCTGCTTCTGCACAGGGTTTCCTGCATGGATCAGAACTGATGGGGACCCCTAACTTGGATCTTTCAGGGGACAATGTACAGGCCAATCTCCTAGCTTTGATTAAGGGCAAAATGCATAAAGAGATCAGAGCAGCCCTACCCAAAGCTATTTCAAGCTTAAGGGATCTCTCTAGGACTTCTAGCATATCCAGGCATCACTCACCCTCCCATCTAGGGATTTGTAGAAGGGGAGAGGGTAGAAATTCCTCCTCCCCCCATTCCAAAAACTGCAAAGTAGCCCACTCTGATAGATATCCCAGTAGAACTCTAAGTCCTCAATTAGACCATGATTCCAAAGAATATGATTCCTCTTCTTCTTTCTCTTTAAAAGAGGAGGGAGAACTATCACACGAGGAAGATCCCTTAATTACCCCTGTGCAGACCCACCTTTTCCCACAGGTCTTCTTTAAGCTCCTTCCTAAGGTTCTCAGTATCCTGGAAATCCCTTACAACAACAAGGAGGCGGAAGTGCCTGATCTGAACATACCAGCTGATTCAACCAGAGCGTTTTCACAAGAGGGGGCTCTCTCCCCCTAGGAATCCCCTTTCCATCCATCTTTGACAAGGTATTCAAAGCTGAGTGGGCAACACCAGCGAGATCTAAGACCAACCATCCCATCATCTCTCAGTTCTACTCCTTAGCACCAATTACAGCCGAGCACTTTCCCATTAGTTGATGATCCATGTCCACCCTGTGTTCTAATTTAGTCATTCCTGCAGAGGCGGATGGTCTTCCAAGAGAGCCTTGCGACAGAAGGATTGAACAGTCCTTGCAAAAGAACTTTTAAGCTTCTTCTACTGCTCTCAGGGCCTCTACAGCAGGGCCTCTACTCACTCTTCTCAAGGGCAGTCTATTCCTGGGTTTCAGACATCTCCAAGGAACTCAAGGATGAACTTTAAAAGATTACCCTTGGAGCAGCCTTCTCTGCAGATGAATTTCTAGACTCCATCCAGCTGTCAGCCAGAGTTATGGCATCCAATGTCACAGCTAAATGTAACTCCTGGTTCCGCAACTGGGGAGTGGACCTGTCCTCTCTAGCTTGGGTGGCTAGCATCCCATTTAAAGGCATTCATCTTTTTTTCGGAAGGAATGTTTAGATACCTAGTTGAAATTAAAGATAAAAAAAGGTCTTTGCCTTCATGCAAGAAGGAACTGAAGCTCAAGAAACGCTTTCATATCTTTCATGAACCCAAGCACACCTTTAGTTTCTGACTAACAAAACCCACCAAGGGGAGATAGCAGCCCAACCAGTCAGGTAGCACTAGCTCCTCATTCCACAGGCCAGCAGCCAGTCCACATGGCATGACAACTACAGGGACTCAGACCCACCAAGCATGGGAGGACATCTTCAGCTTTTCATTGCGAGTTGACCATTGGTGACAGATGGGTCCTGGATACAGTCTCAAATGGCTACTTTCTGGAATGGAGCACCACCAATATCAGGCTCTCCCCTTCAGTCTCAGCATGGCACCAGGAGTGTTCACCAAGGTCCTAGTCTCGGTGGTGCCACATCTGAGGACACAGGGCATTTCCATCTTCCCTTAGCTGGACAATGTTTTAATTAGGTCATCTTATGATCAGGGGATGGTGAACATGGAATGAACTGTCTTTTGTCTGCAAGACCATGGGTTTATCATCAACAGGGAAAGGAGTTGTTTGTCTACAGCTCAGAGGGTTCTTCACCTGGGATTCACCATAGACACAGTTCAAGACAAAGTTTTTTATCACAGGAAAGACAGGAGAAGATTCTGACATTTATACAGGACATCACCCGACGTTCCCAAGCAGACATAATTACCCTGGTGAAGTTTCTGGGAATGTTGGTGTTGTGTCAGGAAGTTGTTCTGTGGGCCAGGTTTCATGCTCGCCCTGTCAAAAGGTTCTTCCTTCCCTTCCAGGTTGTATAATAGCCAAAAGACAGTTCCAGCTAGTCAAACTCCCAGAATCTCTGATTCAGTAGCTCCAGTGGTGGATCATTCCACCCAGGTTTCTGAAGGGAACCCTGCTCCAGTAACCGAAGAGACTAATGATCACTTAGAACTCCAGCCTCAGCGGTTGGGGGGGGGGCATTCCTAGGGGAAGATGGCACAAGGAACCTGATCCCAGGAAGAGTCTACTCAAAGCATCACTGGGCCTCCTGTCCTTCCAGGATCTCCTAGCTGGACAGGATGCACAATACAACCTCCACGTCCTACATCAACCATCAGGGGGCACGAAATCCAAATCACTGCCTGTGGAGGTAAAACTGATTCTGCAATGGACAGAGAATCATCTGTGGTCACTCAAGGCTGTCTGTGTGGCAGGGATGAATAATACCCTTGTGAACTGGTTCAGTCTGAGATCTCTGAACCAATCTGAATGGATGCTGAACAGGGAAACCTTCCAGCAGATCTGTCACAAATTCGGCATAGTGGAGGTTGACCTCTTTGCCATGGAACACAACCATCAAGGTTTAAGCACTAGCACCCTGAAAAGGCAAGTGGTGGCCATTTCTACGATAAGGGGCACTAAGAAAGGGCAGAGTTTCTCTCTTCACCCTCATGTTAGGAAGTGTCTTAGGGGTACGTCTTTGATTAATTCCCCTTAGGTTCACCAGTTCCCCTCTTGGTACCTAAATACAATGCTCAAAGCCCTCTCACAGGTTGCATTTGCACTTACGTCCGCCTGCTCTCTCAAAGAGCTCATGTTTAAGACCATTTTTCTGGTAGGTATCACCTCAGCTAGGAGGGTCTCACAACTCTCCTGGACAAAGAGCTCTGAATTTTTCATAATGCTCCTTCCTGATCTGGCCTTTGTCCCAAAGATTAATTCTTCCTTCCATAGATCAGAAGAGCTATTTCTCCCTTCCTTCTGCTCCAATCCCAAGCATACTCAGGAAAAGGAGTGGCACTATTTAGATGTCAGGAGAACTCTGAGTTTCTACCTAGTCAGGACTAAGTCCTTGTAAAACCAACACCATGGTTGTTAACTTTAGGAATCTTCCCTATGCTCTCTACCTCCACCATTAGTAGATGAGGTTGTATTATTCTGGCATATAAATCCAGAGGACTAGATCCTCCTTCAGGCATTCCTGCCCATTCCCTCAGAGGGGCAGCATGATGCAGTCCAGCTGCACGATGAGTGTCTCTGTTATAAAGAACAGAGAAAGGGGGAGACTTGCTGGAAGCAATGCATCAATGCAGGACTCTGACCTGTTTGTTTGTTCCACTTTTAAGCCGCTTATTTCAAAATAGTTATTAATTCTGTTTCTTGGATGGCTCTCGAGCTGGAGCAGGGATGCTCGAGCTGGAGCAGGGATGGAAACCCCAAGGGCTTTCTTTCTCTTCCATTCCAAATCTTTCCTGACCCCAGTGGGCCTCTCTTAGAGTTCTTCACCTTGTTCTCTGTGTGGTTATATTGCTTTGGACCATCTGTTCGAGGTTTTTATTTTAGAGAGGGAGCTTTACTGCTTCGGTACCATCCTGGGACCTGAGAAGCCCCTCCCCTCCAGGAATCTCAAAGCTTAACAACCCAGCCTGCCTCCAGGGAGGAATTTCTCCCAGATGTTGAGACTGCCCCACCCCAGGACCACTGAGAAGGAAGATTCATGGTGAGACAAATATGGTTCTCAGAGTAAGCAAACCGACTCTGTGAGGGTCAAAACATTTGTCCCCCAGGTAATAGTTTGATCAAAAGGACTGCAGAAAGGAAAAATAGGCACAGCATGGTCAGAGTCAAGGTCCCAGGTCGAACACAGAGTAGCAACAGAGCAAAAAGAGCCCTTCCTGTATGGAGCCAGCAGAGGCCATTTTCCTGCTCAAACGGTCATGTGCTCTGGGGGAGGGGTTCCCCCTATTCCACAGTTCATTCTTTGCCACCACTCTGTGAAGAATGTTCTAGCTTAGCTCCGTCTTTTCTCTTCAAGTTCAACAAAATGTCTCAAAACTCCTTCAAAAAATGCTCATCTTGTGCCATTAAAATGACTTTCATGGACAAACACTCCATATGTCTTTTATGCTTAGGGGAAAGCCATAATGTGGCAGTCTGTAAGATCTGCAAACAATTCACCCCCAAGGCTCAGGCAGACAACACTTCGGCCTAAAAACTGCCTTGTGGGAGGGAACTTTGTCAAGTTCCATAGACCTGGCAGGTAAATCATCAGCCCCAGTAGATTGCGCTCCTCCCTCGACTCACCAAAGACTCCAGAGTAAATTTAGCAGTCATGGGATAAGAGGACAGGTTCTCTTATGGATTAAAAACATGTTAAATGACAGGAAGCCAAGAGCTGGAATCAGTGGAGAGTTCTCACAATGGAGGGAAGTAAGCAGTGGGGACCCACAAGGATCAGTACTATTTAATTTATTCATCAGTGATCTGGAACTAGAGGTGAGTAGTGTAGTATCTGCCAAGTATGCAGATAACGCCAAGTTATTCAGGATGGTGGAAACCAAGGCTGACTGAAGAGCTCCAAGAGGACCTCCACAAACTGAGTGAGAGGGTGACGATGTGGCAAATGACGTTCAGTGTCGGTAAGTGTAAAGTAATGCAAATTGGGACAAAAAACTTCCAACTTCAAGTATAGGCTAATGAGGTCTGAACTTGCTGAGACTGAAGCTCAGGAATTCTTAATTCAGTTGAATCCAGTCACTTTCCCCCCCTTAGTTGCCTTGTGTGCATGTGCCATGACTTCAGGATCAATTCTTTCAGTAAAGTAGTTGTTGTAAGGACGTTGGGATAAGGCTAAGTCTTGCAGTTCTTTATAGGGCTTTTGGACTCTTCTTTGATGCAGAGAAGGAAGTTTCCTTGTGCAGGGAGTATACGTCTATATTCTAATACTTGGCCAAGTCTGAGAATACTTAAATCTGGATATTGGACCATGAATGGACAAGGCAGATCTTTTTACAAACCTGGAAAATGCCTCAGGTTTGCAGAAAAATCTGAACCATAAATGCATAAATAAATGGGGGAGTAAAAAACTCAAAATGATAAAAGGAGTGCCCATAGTTTAAGAAAACAGATGCTCTCAGTGGCTGTTGCTGGACAACCACAACAGACTTGGTTTCTGGCAGTAAAAGGCAGGGAGAGGGGAAAGGGCCCTTTCCAGGGCTGTTTTGGCCTTTGAGGGAGGACTCATTGTGGCCAGGTTCACCAGGAACCACTGGGCAACTTGACACTACACGCAACTTGCATAACTCATCTAGATCTGACTGCTTATGTTCAAGACCAGCCACCCCACAAAAGCCAGTGTGGTGTAGTGGTTAGCGTTTCAGACTGGGACTTCAAATCCCCATTCTTCCCTGGAAATTCTCTGGGTGACCATGGGCCAATTACCTCATGGGGTGGATTGGCCATTAAGAGACCTCCCATTGGGCTGATGACCTCTGCCCCACCTGGGTTGGACCAGCCTGAAGACCAAAGAGTTGAGCCTGGCCTGCCTGAGCCTGTGCCAAGTAAAGGGAGGTGGGCGCCTGGCTTGCCCTACTTGAGGCAAGGTGGAGGAGGAGAAGTCGTCCAGCCTGCCCAAGGGCGTGATGGGGGAGGAGGTCCTTGGCCCACTGCACCTGAGGCAAGATGGGGGAAGCAGCTGTAGTCCACCCAAGTCCGGCATGAAACCAGGGAAGCAGCACCCAGCCCGCCTGAGGTGAGGGAAGTAGCATCAAACCAATGGGTTAGGCAAGTGCCTCTTCCTTTCTCTGCCTTTTCCTCTCTGCCTTCTTCCTTTGGGGAGATGTAGCCATGGTGGGCTGGGGCAGGGATCCCTAATCCAGAGTTTTTTATTCCCAGTCCACTACTGCTTACAGGTTTTTTTCTGAGGATAAAATGGAGGCGAGAAGAAAGATATAAGCTCTTTTGGGTCCCCATTGTGGAGAAAGGTGGAGTGCAAATGAAGTAAATAATAAATATAGATGAAGGGGGCGGGCAGATAAAAATTAGATTGGTGTGTGAGTGGAAAGCAGAGAAGGATACAGATGTGGAGGTTGTCAGGAGGAGAAATAAAGGAAGTAGTGTGGGGGAGGGTGATAGAGGGGGAAATGAGGTACCCCCTTGCAAGTCTTTGCAGGCTGTCCCCTGTGCAACTGGGGTCAGCCTGGTGACTGGCACCATGCAACTGGCCCATAGTTTTCCTGGGTAGAGACTGCTAGGGGTAGGGAAGGAGGGAATCTGAAGACAGGGGCAGATAAATGTAAGTTGACTGGTGAGTAAGAAGTAGAGAAGGCAGGAAAGGGGGAGAGGCCATTGGGGCTTTCAGGGAAAGGAAAGTTGAAATAATGGGGCAGTGGAAAATGAGATGCCTCCCACAAGCCCTTGCAAGTTCTCACTTGTTCCATATAAAGATCATAGCTTCTCTTTGCGTGTGTGATGTGTGATAGTAAATTCAGTACTGTTCCTCAGTTTTGGTTCCCTGTGCTGAGCCAAACATCACATGGTTTAATAGTCATGTAAACTTGCCTATGTATCCCTGATGATTTAATTAATTAGTGATTCTGAATAAAGAAGACATTTATACCAAAGCTGTATAGATGTAAATATGCATATAGTCAAGGAGTAGAAAGTTCTGTAGCATGTTGTATCATCCATTGCAATGCACTTCCCTTGCCTTATTAATGAGTATCTGTTAAACCTTTCCCCCCCCCCCCATCCCATTACAAGCTTGTTTTAGGACCTTTACCAAGCTTTGGTAAAGATTCCTACCACCTGACCTGCCCCCCACCCCCAAAATTGCCACTGTTGTTAAGTTTGGTCACCATAAGAAGAAATTGCTTGCTTTCCAAGCAAGGTGGATACTGTGCATTAAAAGGCTGTACCAAAATTGGAGTTGTATCTTAGCTCAGTGTCTATCACGTTAGAATCCTGGGCTGCAGTCTTCATAATGATCCGTGTAACCTTTCTCTAGATGTATTTGTTTTAAAAGGTTAGCAGCATTGATCTGAAGGGGGGGAAAGAGTGGTAAGGTTATGGCATCATGAAACAGAGTGGAAATAAGATTAAAATTCATGGATTCCTTCTCACTCCAGAGAACATTCCTGATGCTGATAGAAGAGGAAGTTTCTCTGACCACACATATACAGTGTGAAGAGTGATGTGCAGAATACTGCATTGTTTCAGGTTCAGAATGTAATATGAATCAGGAAAACTTTCTGTCCTGCTTCAGATAGTGTTGTTTGTAGAAGCAATCACTTGGCATTTGCCTTGCTTTGAAAGGGACATGCATGATATTTAAACTATTCATGTCTATATAAATATAGTTGTTTGAGGATTATTTATCTCTTTGTTAATCAGCTTGCAGCCTTTTGCTGCTCACTACAAATGAGATGACTTTCAAATTACAAAATATGTACCTCAAGTGTCTGTAACACTCTGTGTTTAGATGTGCATAGATTCTGCCAGTGATTTAATGCTTCATTGCATACACCAGTGCTTGATCTTGTCTTTAAAACATGCATGTGTTTCTGCAAGTTTTAGAAGTATCCAAATGAACATCAGCCAGAGAAATCATAAACCTGAACTCATGCAAGTATCAATTGTAAAATTCTTAGGGATCGTATAGAATTTTGAACTTTTGGGTCCAGTTTGGCACTGTTCAAAAAAAGAATCAGGTTTAAGAAATCAGGAGTGGACTGTGGAAAATCATGTATCCAGTTTGCATGCAAATTCTACTACTCACTTCTTGGTGTTTCCCAGAACCTTGATTAATCTTGGATTCTCAGGATGAGTCTAGGAACATACTCAGATTTACTATATTTTTCAGGTTATATTTTTGACATGTAGCTTCAGTAGATCATGTTTTACTAGATAGGTAACTTACAGAATTGCCAGTGCTTTCCAGGTTACTGTTTCAGTATGGTATTCTGAAGCCAAATCACATGATTAAATGAAGACTATTAAAGTTTACAGTTTTTCAGTAATACTGTGACAGGCCCTTTCTTGGAGCCGGGGGGGGGGGGCACACAACCTCTTATGATTTTGGGGGATCAGGTTTGTTTAGAACTATAATCCTTCCCCTCAGTTACAAGATGTTACTTGCATAGCAAGTGTAAAGATGTTGGGTTTGCTGCCTTGTGGTAAGTTTTGTGGTGAGTAAGACAAAAGCAGAGATCACTGAGGCAGGATTTATATGTAAATATCAAAGAAGATTTATTAATTTACAGATTGGTTTTAAAGAATAGATCAGCAGCACAGGTCTCCAGGCAGTCAAAAGAGAAGCCTGGCTGAGGCACACACATTTAAGCTAGTTATGGCTTCAGAAATATGGCTTGAACTCTCTTCAATGCTTGCGGGTACAAACAGACTTTCACTGACTAGCCACTAGGTTGGACCCCTTCTCACACATGGGATTCCACCCACACCAGCCTGGACTTTCCCAAGAGTCAGACTAGATAGTACGAGGTCTGCTCTTCAACAGAAAAAGGCCTCACAACCAGGTAGTCTCTCCGCTCCCAGAGGTAGAGTTAGACTACTCTGCCACGCTACCAGGCAGAGCTATTGTTTATACTGTCTGCTCTCTCACTGAGGCAGACCCAAACTATCACTGCACTCTCTCTGAGGCAGACCTGAAGTAACTCCTGCTGTGCTTCTGTCCAGCATTCAATCTTCTCCTTGAAGGGTGATTGGATGCTGGAGCAGCACTCCCACAGGCCCAGAAATGAGTGCCTGAGTGCCTGTTTTTTCCTGTTCTGAGGCAGGACAGCCTCCTGTCCATCATAAATGTTTTCAAGACATCCGACAATAAAAGTTTTGCTACAATCACACACGTATTTAGAAAATATGGCCCTGACCTGGATAGCCCAGGCAAGCCCGATCTCATCAGATCTCAGAAGCTAAGCAGGGTCAGCTGTGGTTAGTACTTGGATGGGAGACTTCCTTGAAATACCAAGTCGGGAGGACAGGGGCATGTTTTCAACCACCTCTCTGAATATCCTCCAGGCCCCCAGTAGGGGTCAGTCACCAGAGGTCAACGTGACTTCCAGGTGCAGATGCACGTGCACACACACACACACACCCTGTCTCTCTCTCTCTCTAAAGAAAATACCAAAAAAAAAAAACCCAATGGAATACAAATGCCAACAAACATGGTAGCAATAAAAACAGAACCATCAAAACTACTATAAGCAGCATATAAAAATGAGATATGCCAAAATCAGCAAAATAAATAAGTAGCCACAATACCATCATTTGCGCCCAGATGCTTGCCTTAAAGGGCTACCTTTTCGTATCTTCTAAAATATAACATGAATGGAGCCATTTTCTGGGGGGAGGGAGTTCCAAAACGAAGCGCCTGCCAGCTGAAACTCTGAAGGCAGCAAAACACAGAGAAAAGCTTCTGTAGTGTCCCATGTATGCAGGTAGGTTCATGTTGGAGAGACTCCACTTCAAGCCATTTAGAGCTTTTAAGACTGACCTCAGCACTTTGGATTGGTGCCCAGCGATGAATTTGAAGCCAGTGAAAGTTGGATCAAAACTGGTATCATGGTGGCTAGCCAGTCAGCAGACAAGCAGACACTTTCTGAGCCAATTGCCATTTCTGGACAATGTTCAAAGGGAGCCCCATGTAGAGTATTACAATAGTCCAGTCTGGAAGCCATCAGTCTGGCCACGTTCGATATTTAATAAACTTCTGTGAGTGTATCTTGAATAACCTAATGGGCAGCACAGAGCAAAAAGTGGGAAATAAGGCAAGCAAAGTTAGGGAAAATAGCCTCTTATGCTTCCCTTTCAATTCTTTGCTATTATAGGTCAAATAATTCTATCAGAGTTCCTCTAAGGAATTTTATTTGGGCTAAAGGCAGCTGGAAGTTATTGTGCATGACACTACAAAACTATTCTATTTAAATCATCGGGTGAAAGGATATTATTAGCCCATCAGGAGATCAACATTTTGCAGAGCTGGCAAGGTAGTGACTAACAGGGTAACAAACCATTATCTTAGGGCCCCTACCAATGTATTTTTTTTTAGCTCAGTTAATTGCACAGTTGTTACTTGTTCGTTGCGCAGGATCCTGACATCAGTCTTCAAGGTTGCGCTTGTTCCAGGACTCAAGATATAGTATCTTTTTACTGGGAACGTGCTATTTTCTCTGCAGTTAACATGTCCATTTCATTTGACCTATAGAATGTCATTGTACCAGTGTCTAAGCATCTGTTGGATAGTGCCCAAGATTTTGCTAGTGACAAATGACACTAGTCTTCCACCATCCTGTATCATTCTGTGACCTTTCTTCACATTACCAATTTCCTGTTTTCACCTATCACCAGTTTTCCTAGCAGCAGGCCCCTGCTGAGCTCAAGGCTTATGTGAACGGGTATATTCTCTTTTCATTTCACTCTTTAGAGATGGTATACTCTGCTGTTCTACCATTTAAGTATTGACCCTTTAAAAAATAATAAAGTGGCAAATATCATCAAGGCTTCTCAGGAATCACCTGCCATTTAATGAATCCTTCATATCTCTCATATGAGAGCCAGTTTGGTGTAGTGGTGAAGTGTGCAGACTCTAATCTGGGAGAACTGGGTTTGATTCCCCACGCCTCCACTTGCACCTGCTGGATGGCCTTGGGCAAGCCATAGTTCTGGCACAGCTGTTCTTGAAAAAGAACAGTTTCTGTCAGAGTCTCTCAGCCCCACCTATCTCACAGGGTGTCTGTTGTAAGGAGGGGAAGGGAAAGGAGATTGTAAACCTCTCTGAGACTCCTTTGGGTAATGAAGGGCGGGATATAAATCCAATCTCTTTTATTTAGATCTTTGGAGGATTTTGCCTTCAGTCTCCAGGGGTAGAGTCACATCTGCTCAGGATGATTTTTTTAAAAACCAATCAACATGAGCAGATTGCCCCTTAAAAAGGGACCCTCCTAATTTTTACCTGGAGACACAGTTTCATGTCACTGATTAATGCTGGTCTTAGTACAAGGATACCAGTAAGAAAGAACCTTTTTTTTAATGGTCTGGAAAGGTCCCTTAAAGGCACAGATGTTATCTATAAAAGCCCCTCTCATTTTGTCTTGAGTCAAGCAAAGGGCTGGTGATAGATGAAAATGTACATTCAGAGTTTCACATCTCTGAAACTTCCTAGAATATGGCACTGGCCCTTCAATTCAAAATAGCTTTCGCAAGTAAGAACACATCGTATTATTATCCAGCTATTCTAGAGAGCCAGTTTGGTGTAGTGGGTAAGAGCGTGGACTCTAATCTAGGAGAACTGGGTTTGATTCCCCACTCTTCCACATGCAGCTGCTGGTGTGACCTTGGGTCAGTCATGGCTCTCTCAGAGCTGTTCTCTCACGAGCAGTTCTTGAAACAGCTCTCTCAGCCCCACGTACCTCACAGGGTGTCTGCTGCGGAAAGGGAAAGGAGATTGTAAGACACTCTGAGACTCCTTCAGAGTCGGGGCGGGGTATAAATCCAATCTCTTCTTGTCCTTCTAATTTGTGAACTCCAGGGAGAAATTAGGAAACTGACTGAGATTCTTACTTGTACCTCTTTTCCTGATACTGATGCAAGCTTATGTTTGGAGACTTATAGGACACATTTGAGTTCAGTCTGATTCTTAATGGGTATATGCTTAGATTCTCAGCACTCACTTTGTGGTATCACTGTCCTTAGACATGTGTTGTTTCTACTTAATAAATATGGCACAATTAAAGAGAAAAATAATTGCTCTGAACCTTTTTGCTCTGAAGTTTTTTTTAATACTCTGTACTAGCCTTTCCATGTAAGTTCATGTAAGTGCTCTCTGCACGTACATAAAAATACATTAACTACAAGTGTATGTTTATACTGTAATTCTTTTAAAAAAATAAATGTTCTAGATGTATGTCACAAAACATGGGGTTAGATAGGCACACGCTCATATGCCCATGCAGATGTCTTAGACTGAGTTGCCCAGCGTAAATACTAACTGTAATTAATTATGAGTTGTTACATTTTGCTGATAATTGGAAGGTTTTGCACACCATACTTCTGTTGACTTCAACGATAGTGAAAAATACAAATTTATCTTCGTTGTCCTGTGGCACTGTGCAGGCCAGCCACCAGAAGATTTTCTAGCTGGCTTATTAACAGAGCAGAAGGAGCTCCTGCCAAACCGGGAGCCATTGAGGCCATTTCCCCTCCCAGCAGTCATGTGCTCCAGGGAGGGGCTCCATTTTCTCCCTCAGTTCTCTCTTTGATCCCACTGGAGAAAGACAATTCTTCATTAGCTCCTGTTTTTTGTCTTTTAAAAATGCTGTTGTTCAGTAAGTGCTCCTCTTGTGTGACAAAGATGACTAGAACAAACAAGCACTCAATTTGCATGTTATGGCTGGGGGTGAGCGGTAATATATTGGCATGTAAGATCTGCCAGAAGTTTACTCCAGAAGCCAGGGCTGATCATGCTGCTCACCTCAAGGCTGCTTTATGTGAAGAGGCTCTTTCTACAACTGTTAACCTGGCAGCAAAGACATCTGCCCCCGTAGAACAGTTTGCATTCTTAGTCCCCAAACTGGTCTCTGACTGTGTTTCCCACCTTCCATCGGTGATTTCGAACCAATAATTTCCAAGGTTGGATCCAAACCGAAGAAGTTCCAGGACACCCAAGAAAGTTCTGACCAGGTCATCTTTGGAACTACCGCCAAAGAAACACTGGTTGAAGTCTAAACATAAAACTCACCAGTTGGTATCGATGGAACCGACCAAGCACCCGGAACCAAAGTAGTCGGGTTCAAAGGAACTGAAGGAACCAGCTCCAAAGACTTGTTGAGATCAGAGGGCATACTACCATGCACATTCCATCTCCCACTTCCATTGGTGTGTGAACTGGCGCCATCAGTTGATGTGCCTGCGGAACACATTCCAGGAGCTCTTGCCCCACATTCTCAGTGGGCACATTCAGGACCATAGCAACAATATTTTTGCTGCCACCCTCCTCCGTGTTGTCAAGCATGGTCGGAACCATGCATGGAACTGATGGGGCAGATGATGGAATGGCTATAGACACCTGCATACTGGACCTCTTGCTCAGGACTGATCATGTATGGTTCTGAAGAGGAGGAGAGATGCAGGTCCATAGACAGTTTGGGGGTGGCTTCAGAACCGTCCCCTGATGACACTGTCAGGGACCATGACCCTGTGTCCCCAAGTAAAGACTTACATATTTACTCTGAACAAATGGTGGAAATGGCATAATCATTAAACATCCAGATTATGTCCATAGACACTAGACCCTGTGACAGGATCCTAGGTCAACTCTATCCTAATACTCCAGGTATTGTGGCTATGATGCCCCTGTCCACTTCCCTCCCTCAGAGATAAGTTTTTCCCTCTATTTTTCTTTCCTGTTTGTGACTGAACTGTCTTGGTAGTCTGTGTTCTTCTTTCATGGAGAACTCTGGCTGTCCCACCATGTCACAATATGACATTTTGGCTGTTGGCTCAGCCCAGGAACTTGAGGGAAGGATCGAGAGGCCCCTTTCATTTACACAGCTGAAATGGCACTCAAGGAGTTTTAAAATTCCAAATTAGCAAAATATTTTATTCAACAGAGGGGAAAGGTCAGATGAAATCAGGGGTAAAATTTCTGCAATAACTCAGTATAGAACTCTGAAGTAAAACAACATATGCACATACTTTAGTTCATATGTTTTAGGCTACTGAAAGTTTCATAAGCTTTGGGATCTTTAAGGTGAAAGGCTTTTGTTCCAGTGTTTCCCAAACACTCCAGTACACTTCCTTTGAGTATTCACTAACTATTTTGGTTTTCAGAAGGCTGGGACACTCTATCCAGTACCCAAACCCCCTTACTCTAAACACAACAGTACTCTTGTTGAGTTTTAATTGACTTTTAAGATTTCATAAGGGTGTCTCTAACCACACCAGACCAAGGATCTCACCACTCTTCAGTTATCTCCCTGGGTAGGGAAATTTCTTCTCTTGCTAGAAGATTTATCCCCTTTTCTTGGCATGAATGGGAGTCTTCTAACTACCCACTCCTCTTGCCAACCTTCCCCAGTTCTTTGTCTGTGTTGAATTGCTTTCAGTCAGGGCTGAATTCAGACTGAATTCTCAGCATCCAGTTCAGAAGTCTTTCTCTGCTCAGCTGATGCTAACCAATCAGATTTCTTGGAGCAGCCTGTCACTCAAGGCTTTCTGGCTTTGTGAGGAATTAACCCTTCACAGTCCTTTACTTGTTTATACAGCATTTCTAAGCTGTCACAGTGGCCTTCCCACTTCTAGAGGGAATCCTAGAGATGGCAAAATCAGTTTGGGAAAAGCCATCTTTCATTCCTGCCATTTCTCAAAAAGTCGAGAGTATGTACAGCGCTCAGCAAGAGGGCTGTCCCTTTCTTTTTACCCATCCTGCACCATTCTCCCTAATAGCAGAAGAGATGCAGTCTAAGCAAAGAGTTGGATCCCATTCCACCCCAGCTGATAACGAGTGCAGGAAGATTGACACTTTGAGCCATAAAGCTTATTCATCATCATCTTTAAACCTCAGAATAGCTAGCTATCAAGCTATTAAGGCAATGTACCAACTCTTTTTATGGTAGAAGATCACTCCTTATCTGGACCAGCTTCCTGATGATAAAAAGTATTTGACCAAAGTCATCCAAACAGAAGCACTCATGCTGTTGAAACAACAATTGAATGCATGAAGGCATGCAGCCGATTCTTCAGTGCACACGATGGCTTCATCTGTAATCTTTAGGAGACATGATTGGCTACAGTCAATAGCTTTTCCTCCTGAAATGCGGGCTTGTGTACAGGACTTACCCTTTGAGGGCTTTTCATTGTTCTCATCTAAGACTGATGAGTTTCTCCAGCAAATCAAGAAAAATCACAAACATCTCATTCCTTTGGGGTAACCCAAGCCCATGCCCCTTTGTACAGGCTTAAATATTATTCGAGATTTCAGCCATCCTGCCAGGGTTTCCAGTGTTCCTACCAGCAACAGGGTTACCAGTATCCTCAACAAAGATCCTCCCATCATCCCCAGCATAACCAACACAGATCTAGCTCAGGGCCCTGGTCTGGCCATGTTCAACATCAGCCTTTGAAAGAACCCATGCAGGCTTCTAAGCCTTTCTTCTGACTAACACTGGGTGACAATCCATCTCACTCTTCCTTTCAGGATAGTTTGTCCAAGTTCTTGCCAGAATGGTGCAAAATTACCTCAGATTCCTGAGTACTGTCCATTGTTGAAAAGGGTTATCGCTTAGAGCTTGCCCAGTTACCTCCATTGACAGTAGCTGCTCAGGCAGTTGACAGTGTTTTTACAGTGTTATTTATAAAGTTGAATGTTTTATTGGAAAAGGGTGCAGGTCAAAGTTTAAGCCCTTTTGATTCAGTGTTTGGTCATTATTCCAGATTTTTCCTTGTCAATAATACAGATGGTGGTTTATGCCCTATTTTGGATCTGAGGGGTCTTGAGTGCTTACATTCAAAATGGTCTCTTTGCTTTCAGCCTCAGAGTTGCTCAGCCCAGGAGATTAGTTTGCAGACTTGGATCTCTGAGATGCATATTTTCATATTCCTATTCATGTTGATCATAGGAAACACATTTCTTGGTTTGGGGTATCCTTTATGAGTACACAGTCCTCCCTTTTGGCCTGGCCACTGCCCCCTTGGGTGTTTACAAAATGTATGGCAGTGGTAGTTGCTCATTTAAGATCTAAGGGATGCTGTGTTTTCTCCTGTTTAGACAACTGGCTCATTACTGCCCCATCTGCTCTGGAATTACAGGAACATTATCACTGGCTTTAGAAACCTGCCAATCTTGGTCTATGGGTTAATTGGGACAAAAAATCAAACCTAGTTCCCTGCCAACTGGGGCTAAGATAGATTATACTACTTGAGTATTCTTGCCAGAAGACAAAGCCTTATCTATTAAGCACAGGGTCAGACAATTCAGGTCTAATCATTTTCACAGAGCCATTACCATTCAGAGGTTGTTGGACCTGAGGCCTTTGACCACCTTCATGGTTCCTTTTGCCTGCCTTAGAATGCAGCCACTACAGAATTGGTTCGTTAGAGTGTTTAACCACACTCTACATACTCTGAACCGTTATTTTTCTATCCTGAAGAGGATCTAAAAGAATTGCAATGGTGGACCCTCGATTCCAACCTACTGCCAGGAGTTCCCTTTGGTTCCTCATCCCATCAAGTTGTGGTTATTACAGATGCTTCCCTTTTAGCTTGGGATGCCCACTGTGAGGATAGATGAGTCAGGGACACATGTTCCAGAACTGAACAAAGCCTGCATATTAACCTGTTAGAACTGAAAACAATTGACTATGCCCTTAACTCCTTTTCCGTTCTTCTACACAGGAAAGGATGTGATTTGTCTAGGTGCTCACCGACAATACCACAGCAATGTTTTACATCAACAAACAAGGGGGCACTGCCTCCCTATCACTGTGCCAGGAAGCCACTGCCATTTGGAAATGGGCTATGGCAAATCACATCCCTTCAGGCCATCCACATTGCTGGTTCAGAAAACAACATGGCAGACATACTCAGCAGATTAGGGGAACCCACACACAAGTGGTCCATTCACCAAGCCTAGATCTCCCCTATTTTTGCACAGTGGGGCTTCCCTAACTGTGGATCTTTTTGCCACAAGTTTCAGCTTCAAGGTCCCTCTTTTCTGCTCGAGAGTGGATATGGACCCACATTCTCTAAGGGACGCTATCCAGTTAGTCTGGAAACAAGCCCTGTTCTGTGCCTTCCCTCCCTTGCCCCTAATAGGAAGGATAGTGGTCAATTAGGGATGACTCTCACTGCATACTTGTCACCCCTTTCTGGCCAAGACAGATCTGGTTCCAAGTCCTGCTACAGAGGTCAGGAGGCACATTTAGCCATCTGCCTCCGGTACCAGATCTGTTGAGTGTACAAGACAACCCTCACCTGGGGGTGGAAGGTCTGTGCCTAACTGCTTGGTTGCTGAAGACAGAGATCAATTCTTCCCCAACTCCATGAGGAATGCACTTTTTAATTCCTGCAGACCTTCGGCTAGGATCTCCTGTTCTCATAAATGGAGACATTTCATAATGTGGTTGGAAAACAGAAGGTGCTTCCTGTCACCTGCCCATTGTCTCTAGGGTTAGAATACCTAGTCCTATCAAAAGACGCTGGATTATCAGATTCGTCTATTAAAGTCCATTTAGCGGTAATTTTTGCTTTCCATGTCCCTTTGGAAGGGAAAACCCTTTTTGCACATGAGGTTTCTAAGAGATTCCTCAAGGCCTCAACAGCCTGTATCAACCAAGGGCTCCCATTGTGCCTCAGTGGTCTAATACAACCTCCCTTCAAACCTTTGGCCACCTGCTCCCTTGTAGGTGAAGTCCTTTGAACTTCCTTCAAAGTTTCATTCCTAATAGCTATTACCTCTGCAAGGAGAGTAGGAGAAATTACAGTGCTTAGAGCTGATTATCCATTTGTAAAGTTTCATGACCATACGGTAATCCTAAAGCCCAGCATTCATTTTCTACTTAAGGTAGTTTCTAGATTCCACCTGAGACAGGACATTTCACTCCCCAAATTTTTCCCACACCTTTTGTTTGTGGCAGAAAAGAGGCTACACACATTTGATGTCAAACGTGCCTTACTATTTTGTTCAAAGAGAACAAGTGAGTTCAGGAAGGTCCCATAATTGTTTGTCTGTTTTGCTGGACTTTCTTTTTTTAAAATATTTTTATTGCTTTTATCCTAAAATCAAGGTTACAATGAAATGGAACACAGCTATAACATGTAAATCAGGTTCAAGAATGAAGCTGTGCAGAGACTGATATGCTGCCAATATTCTTTATGTATAATAAAGGAAACTGATACCAAATTCTACAGTGTTGTTTCAACAAAACAAAATAAATATGTAGCCACAAGATTGCAGTCCAGTTGTTTTTACATAGGTATTCATAAGCTGAGTTGATGGGACGAGATTCTCCGGAATAGCTCCCGTTTCGAATCCATAGATCTTCTTCCATGCCACTACTTCTACCTTTATATAAAAATATAATAAAACTAGAGAATCACACCCAGGTAATACATTCTCATTGATAATTAACAATATGTATTAAGATCCTTTCGGAACATTCATAAAATATATTACCAGAACAAGAGATGGAAACTCTACATC
Organism: Lepidodactylus listeri; assembly: GCA_029233225.1. Lineage (NCBI taxonomy): Eukaryota > Metazoa > Chordata > Lepidosauria > Squamata > Gekkonidae > Lepidodactylus > Lepidodactylus listeri. Next base: position 89,940,626 of record JARCFY010000006.1, read on the forward strand.
AGGCTTCTGTAAGTGTTAGCTTCCCTTCAAATATTATGCCTAAGAATACAAAAATACATTTATACATTTTGGTAACAAATCATAAAAAATCCATACAAAGACCCAAAAGAAGGGCCAAGAAGACTTACCCCACATAGGGGAAACAATTCATCTAGTGATCACTCTCCAGTCAGGTCATGAAAGCCTTATCCTAATACATCCGATAGCTCTTAAATATTCACCAAAGTGGAAATCTTAAAGGGGCAGTCATCTTATACATTATTAATTGTTAAGGCCCCAATGTTGCCACAACTTTACAGATTTTTGTAACAAAACATATTTCCATACAAGAAAGATTTTACAAAAAACAAGACAATTCCAAAGCTGAATTCAAGCCCCACGGGGAGTATGTTTTTAACCTGAATATCCAAAACACCTCACGCTGTCGCAAGAGTTTATTTACGTCCCTTATCTGAAAGTTCTTCTTAGGGACTGTCTCTAAAGCTAAAAACCTGAAGTCAGTGTGTGCATGTCTCTTGTCTCTGAAATGTTGGACCAAAGGTACTTCAGGGTAGCCCTGTTTAATTTTTGAGCAGTGTTCTGAAATGCAGGTTCGAGTAGCTCGCATAGATTGCCCTACATAACCCAACCCACAAGGGCACTCTATATAATAAATTAATTTTTTGGTGGAGCATGTGGCAAAAAACTGTTAATAATGTATAAGATGACTGCCCCTTTAAGATTTCCACTTTAGTGAATATTTAAGTGCAACACTGTTCTCCGCTGAGCTGCATCAGAGTTAATATAGTAACTACAATATAGGTGATGCTCACCCTACTTTTCCTTTCACATGCTTTGGTCTGTAGCTTCAGTACCTAAAATGGTGAAGGTATTGTTTGTTAATATAAATCCAGTTCTAGCTTCCAGTTGTGGAAGATGTCTTCTTGTTTTCTGTAATTCAAGAGTTTAAAACTCAGGAGTGCATATGTTTTTATTTTAGTTTACGTGTGAACCTTGATATGGGCAAAGCAGCCTATGGATGGATGATTATGAAGGATGACAATATACCTGGGACAGTTGTCCGGACCAGCACCATACCTGAAGAATTGGGACGTCTAGTATATCTACTGACAGATAAAACAGGTACATCTTAGAGTATTTTACTTTGAAATTGAAATGCCCTCTATGGATGAACTCTACTTATAAATGCGGCTGATATATTTTAAGCAGTAACGTTTCTTGAAACTACTCAGAATAATTGTAGTGGTCTTGATAGCTATTATACAACTCCAGTTACTTAAAGTTAAATGTTTATAACTATGCACTTATTATGACCCAAATTAGCATGCAGTGTCCACTTAGAGACAAATGGAATTTTAGTCCTCCCTTGGCTCTGTGTGAATGAAGTGCTCCAATAACTGTGGGGATCAGAGGGCTATGTCTGTACTTTGGAAAGGGGTTCATGCATAAACCCTGGATGTAAGAATTAGGTGGTAGTTATAAGTATATACATAGTAGACGGTAATTATTCTTCCACGTGGTAGCTTTTTGAAATCATGAATATTTCCATATTACAGAAGAGGAACAGTGAATGACAATACTTTGCTGAGTTGCCACCCAGAGAATTCACAGCAGACTAGAAATCTGAACCAAGATCTTCTAAGATGTTGATGATTGTTCTGTGTTTTAATGGATGTGAATTAAAGTGGAGGGCAGAGAGACACTTGAGGTCTTAGGTGGCTATGTGCCTAAGACACGTAAATTATTATTTAGCAGTAATTTAAAAGGTACTTGAGTTGTGGAATAATGCTAATGGTCTAGATGAAATAAATTGACTTTTTTTTAAATAGACCGCCCAAGTCAGTGGTCATTTGATGGCGTCTCACTTCACCGAACGTAGGCTTTTCTGTACTGAAAATCAAAAGAGAGTAAAGGAAATGGCTTGCAGAATTCTTGCTCTGTGGCTTTAGTTCCTTTGCAAATGATTAAGAATTATTTGTAGAGTCCAAGGAGCATTACATTACAAACATAATTGCAAGGTAGTCCTTTGTATGATTGTAAATTGGGTTTGTGCTTCATCAATAAGGTTTTTGACAAGAAGCGTCCATCACAGTGGCTCTCTCATTTGCCACAACAGAATAGAAAATGAAGTATCCCAATAATTGCATTATAGTTTCCTTATTGTGGGACAAGAAAGCAATGTGGTATAATTAGGTTTGATTGGAGTGCATGTTTCCGGTAAGATCTGAAATTAATGATGTTGCTATAGTGACACATCTGCGGCCACCGGTGCGTGAAACATAAAGTAATTCATTCGACAAGAGAAGACATCTGTTAACTGCAAGGATGCAGAGCATATTGACACTGACCAGAAATACTAGACGTTATGTGATAAATGAACAAATGATGCTGAAACAGGAGGACAGATAATTTGTACTTAATCTGCTGGGAGAACTTTAATCTTCTCACTGGTTGCATTTGACAATACCATTGTTTAAAGAACAATGCTGCAGAGAACTCATAAATTTTAAAACTTAACTCAGGGTGCAGCCTATTAAAGCAATACATTAATTCCTTTGTTAGGGAGTTTTTATCTTCATGTAGAACAAAGCTATTACTAAAAACATCCACTAAAACAACAGGTTCTTTAGGGCTCACATTTTAATTATAGCATCCATTACCCAAAATGCCAGGTTGTTTGGACTTGAATCACATATAAGTTTGACAGAAAGGCATCATCCATTATTAGGAGGAACACTGTTTCCAGTATCTTCCAAGGGCAGCTGAGCATGGCATTTTAGTCTCTCCAGGGAACGAGAAGATCCTAACAACAAAGACACACCCATCCCCCAATATTTGGCAATAGTTATTGAATGTTTTTGAGATCTAATGCGATACAGCAACTTCCCTGTCCTTCCTAACAGCAACCACAGTATTCAATTATAACAAATACAAACCATTTTCCAAGCACCGTTATTTACTAGTGCATAAGCTTGCATTTGAATAGTGCTGTAATTAACATTTTATCAGCTGTGTAGACCAATTGAGATACTTGACACATGAGATAGTTGAACAGCTGTATAGACTAATGGAATTCATAATCTTCTGGGGAAGCCCTGTATTAGGAACTAATATGTTAACTCTGGAGGGTTAAAATTTATCTAGAGTTAACGTATGTCAAGCATTACTCAAAGAAAACCAGGGGCACCACTTTATGAGATTAACTCAGACCACAGTCTTTTTAATGTATCAGATATACAGGCTAGCCATGGTGAGAACAATAATCCATTGGAGATATTCATAGGCCTTCTGATTCTTCATGTTAGTCAGTTCTACTATAACTATGCTAGACGTTAGATTCTGTATCTGCAAGGTTCTCTTGGAGAGAATCCACCTCCTGTGAATCCTATGTAGGTGTACCATGCTCTTAGAACATGAGTTACAAATTGAGAGTAATTGTTTGGCATAACCTCTCAGACTGCAACAGTAACAGCTTTCCCCTTCAAACCATCTTTACATCTGTATTAGTCCAGTAAAAAAGGTAAAGGTTTCCCTTTCTCGAAAGCCTGTCAAATCTGACTCTAGGGGACAATGCTCATGTCTCTTTCCAAGCTGAAGAGCCAGCGCTGTCCAAATACTTTTTCCGTGGTCATGTGGCCAGCATGACTAGATGCCAAGGTGCATGGGACACTGTTACCTTCCCATCGAAGCGGTACCTTTTTATCTACTTGCAATTTCTTGTTTTCGAACTGCTAGGTTGGCAGGAGCTGGGGCCAGAGACGGGAGCTCACTTCGTCATGCGGTACACAGGTCTTGAACTGCTGAGCTACCGACCTTCCAGTCTACAGCTCAGCACCTTAACCTCTGAGCCACCGCAGCCCTATTAGTCCAGTACCAAACCTTAAATATGTGACAGCTGCCAATGGGAAAGAAACCTGTGAAACTGAGGGCAGCATGTGGTGATATTTTACTTATTGTCCTGGCAGTTGTTGAGTAGGAAAATAGTAAAAGTAGAATTGATCTTACTGTTGCTTTTAATTGTTTGAATACTGCCTCTTCCTCCAAGGAGTTTATAGCAACATATATGGGATGATCTCATTTTATCCTTATTATTCTGTGAGGCGAGTTAGGCCTCCCAGTGAACTTGATGGCTGAGTGTATATATTATCCTGAATTTTGCATATCTAAACCCAGCACTGTAGTCAATATTCTGCACTGGCTTTCACTTATTTGGAAGACACAGAATTTCAACCAGTTGCATGAGCTTCTTTTTCAATCTTTTTTTTTTTATTACAGTTACAAAAATAAAAGATGGTCTCTGTAGTCTTTAACCAGCAGCTCAGGATCTCTAGTAAACATTTTTAAATGGCCCACCCATTATTTGTCCTGCACAGAGAGGCACAATTTAAACTACATTAAAACTTCTATTTGTTCCTTAACTTTCCACGCTAGAACATCTCAGAAAGCATCTAAAGAACTTTAAGAAAACATATTATACAATATAAAGTGTGGGTACACTACATGTAAACCTTGACATAAGATATACCATTCACAGTAAAATTAGCTAGATAGCATGTAGAAGCATACATACATTGACAGAACTGCATCTTTCAGACTAATGGATGTGCTTTTTGGGGTCACACAGCACAACAAACCTGGGGGGAAAGGTATCTAAATCTACTATTGAGTTAAGCTTTGTATTCACAAGGCATATGAATTCCTGGGTTTCAGGGTACCTCAGAACATTACCACACATTCCACCAGGGTGGCAGCAGCATTGGCTGATTTTTCTACTAGTGCTCCAGTGGATGAGAACTGTAGGGCAGCAACTTTGTCATCCTTTTCTACTTTCGTAAGGCACTGTAGAATGGACCAACTGAACTCTATTGACTCTGCCTTTAGGAGGAGAGTCCTTCAACGGTGGACTTAGGAATGTGAGAGTCCTTGTTACTTAAAAGGTTATTTTAGGTTCTTTCCACACTAGCCCTTAAATCCTGGTTCAACCCTGTCCCTGAACTTACATTCTACACTACATGCGAGTTCACCCCTGCAATTATCTCAGGGTATTTTTACATTCTACACTACACTTGAGGTCACCCAGGTTTCGCCCCACACTAGTCCTGGGATAAACGGATGCTGTTATAACCAGGGATTAATGCAAGGTATTGTGTTGTGAGTTGAACCAAGGATGAGATCCAAGTGTGGAAAGAACCAGTATCTCTGTTCTGCTCTTCTGGAGTGTTCTTCCTGTGGGTTAGAGAAGGGACTGCATGCCATTTACGAGTAACATAGCCATCAAACATAAGGCTCAGTAGGCTCAAAATGGCCTGCAGTGCGCATACCATACACCACATATTACTAAACTATCATCAGAGTTAGGCAACTGATGTCCTTAGCAGCTCCAAGATGCTGACTCAGCAATGGCTGATACTGCGTGCTTCAACATCAGCCTTTTTCACCATTCTCTGGTGTTACAGGGTTTGAAGAGTACTAGGGAGCAACGTGAAATCTGTTTGAACATAGCAGAGTATGGAATTTGCCATTTGTTCTATTTAGGAAGACAGGCAATGACAAGTGGGAAGAGGGCTTACATGGTGAGAAGTGGGAGCTTCAGCGGGGAAGGTGCTGGTGGCTTATATGCCTTTGCAACTGAACAAAGGCACTTATAGTCGTGTGAGTAGTATTTCTTTTTTGGTTTTATTGTGAGTTTATCAAAATTTTGATATGAGGCCAAATTACAATTGAGGAATATGTGACCAGAAATCACTGTGTTTGCTTTAAAAAGAAACACTTCCCTAGTGTTCTGTTGTGAGTCACATCTGTTGTCACCATGGAATGATGCCTACAGGACCTTTTCCTTAGAAATTAATTTCCTCTTTGCCTGCTTTGTTCTGTGCTTAATGATACAATTGTAGTCAAAACTCATTGTGTCATTAAAGAGCAACTAAAATTTCTCTTTAGCAATCTCTCACAAACTTTTTGCTGAGATATTTTCTTCTGTCATTTTGTTTGGTGTCTTTTAAAACTTCAGCTTTTACAAAATATTTTATTTACTTACTTACTTACTTCATTTATACCCCGTCTTTCGCCTCAGTGGGAACCCAAAAAGGCTTACATCATCCTTTTCATCTTTTTGAGTTTTTCCTGCTAACGACCCTGTGAGATGGGTTAGGCTGAGAATGTGTGATTTGCCCAAGGTCACCCAACAAGCTTTCATGGCAAGAAGGGAGTTGAAGCTGATCTCCCAGATCCTGTTCCAACACTTTAACCACTAGCGCAAACTATCAAACCTCTCCTTAAAGGTTCAGAATTTTAACCCATTACTTTATATGGAAAAATTATTGAAACAACCTCAGTGTTTATTAGCTTTTGTTAGCAGCATGCTTTCTGAAGAAAATAGAACTGCAGAGAGAAAATCTCTCTCTTTCTCTGGTAGTTTCTGTGCAGACACACACATGGGTTATACATTGGCAGACAACATTGTTCAGGAACATTTTAGAATTAAAGTCAATGAGTCAAGAGCCTAAGAATTAATGGACTTCGTTTTTATTTGCAATGCTCTGTATCTCATGATCTAGGAATGCTTTGGTATCAACTTCATCTATGACTCTATCCAGCAATATGAAATAATATCTAGGTTACTGTTTTTGCCAACTGTTGCACCTCAGTTTTCCTCTTCTGTTGTTATCTCATCAGAGCACTGATCCTTCACTGGAGCCTGCTTTTGATAGGTTTCAGAATGGTCAAGTGTGCGAGGGAGAACAAACCAGTCCTGATAATTTGATCCTAACTAATGACCCAGATTTCCAAAACAATAAGCAATGGGCCAATTCCAGCATTTCCTGCATATCTCAACAACCAGACAGGAAGATTCCTGCCCTTCCCCAATCATGACAGGTACCCAGCCATATCTAAACTTCCAGATCTCCTCCAGAGAACAATTTAAACACTCCACGCAAAAGTGGATGACTTCCCTTCACAAATGATCTCTTTTCAGGCTTACACATCCCTTAAAGATTGCATTTTTGTTATCCTTACATTCCAATGCCAACATCCCTTAGCCTCCTCATCCCAGACAAAAAGGTATTTAAAAATTACCTTGTAAATTGCTGTGAGCTCATGAGTTAATAGTGTATCCCAATAACAACATTGTTAGAGTATGTCTAGAGTTGAGGTTAGAAGACCCTGTGTTTTTGCCTTTTCTTTATAAGCTTGTTCAGCCTGAATCTTGTACAGGTCATGTGTGAACTTTTTACTTGTTTATCTTGGTTTTCAAAGAAACACAGAATTTTAGAGAAGAGTGATATATAGCGTATTGGAATCTATCAACCAAAAGAGCCACATAACTACTGTATGCCTTTTGTACCCCACCCTACCACACACACATATAAGATAAAACTGTTAAATAAATAACTATAACCATGGCTGCACCCACATGCTTTCCCACACCCTTTACTTCTATCCCTAGCATGGGGCCTGCCACTCACCCATTCTCCAGTCTCTCTGGCAGTGAATAGTCCAAGATGGAAACCACCTATCACCTATAAGTGTCACTGGGTAACGACCATGCCCACTTTTCTGGCACATGGGGCAGGTGCCACATTGGGAAAATAAACAGCCACATGAGGCTCCTGAGTCATTGAGTGAGTATCACTTATCTTGTGGGTAGCTCAGAACCTTCATCACCCACTAGAGGTTTAAGATTAGACTCAGAACAGTTCATTAGGTTGGCAACTTATCTGTACCTTGAACTTAAGCGGCCTACATTTCCAGTTAATGATCCCGTACTTCAACTCATCCAGTCTTAAATACACCTATAATTTTGTCTATGCCACTAGCCTTATTGTAGGTTGCTAACGTTTCTCTGAATAAATGCATCTTATAACTCCCACCTGTAGTCAGTTGGGTAATACATACAGGATACAGTAAATGACTACAAGTTTCTTTTTAAGCACCTAGCCATAAGTTATCTGGCTGTGGAAGCTTCCCAAGGCAAAGGTAGGCGGCAACCTCATTTTGCCCCTACTGAAATGGGAAGGCTGAAATCATCATGGAGAGATGGTTTTATTCTATTATTGAGACCTTCAACTTAGCATTGCAAATTATCGAGCCTGCATATCCAGGAACCATCTTTGTAATGGGAAAAGTTATCATCTTCTGATCACTTCCCACAAAGTAAGTGAAACCTTGTCCTGCTATTTCAAAATAAACCTTTCTGCCTGGCAAAACAATAAACACTTTGCAAGGGCGTAGACTTTCTCAATCCCCGGGGGGGGCGGGGGCTGTCTTTCATGCGCCACGCTCGGGACCATGTCCCGCTGCTCTCCCCCCTGCCCCAGGGAGCCGCCGCCGCCGCTTCCCTCCCCCGGGCCGTGCCTGCCCGCCGCGCTCCCCGCCCCCTCCCTCCCCCCGCTCACCTTGGGCGCCGCGCGGGGTAGGATCGCTGCTGCTGCTGCCTGCAGCCGGGGGCCGGCGCGTCGCCCTTGCGGGCCCCCGGCTCCCGCTCCGCCTCGCATTTCCCGGGGGGGGGCTCAGCCACCCCCAGCAAAATGAACACCCGCCGGTGGCCAGTCAGCCGGCCATCGCCGCCTCTCTCTCCCCCCCACCCCGCCCCAGGGAGGCAGGAGGGCAGGCCGGGGGTGGGGGGGAAGGAGAGGCGGCGACGGCCGGCTGACTGGCCACCGGCGGGTGTTCATTTTGCCGGGGGTGGCTGAGCCCCCCCCGGGAAATTTCGGGGGAGGCTCGAGCCCTCGAGCCCCCCCGTAGTTGACGCCCATGCTTTGTATAATACATCTACCTGTGGATATACAACCATGGTGTGCATTTTTTAAAATGATAAAAATAATTTGTCTCCTCAGAAATTCAGCTCCTCTCTAGTAGTAAATACTGGCAATTCCATTTATAACCTGTTTGCTTCTGGGTATTATTTACTAATTTTATTCTATAAAACCTTATATATTCTAGCCTCTGTATTCTTTATGCAATGCCTAAAATACCTCCCTGTAGACTTTAAATTTGGCACATGAGATTCTGTGTTGTATACCTTCCTTAGTGAATATGCAGGCTGCTGGGCCTAAACCTTTCCAACATTGCCCCAGTAGTGCTATGAAATTATCTCCTTTTGCTTTTATACAGGTGTTCATAGGCTTTACACTCTCTGATTTCAATAGGACTACACCCATGTAATCGGATGCAGGTTCATAACATGCAGTGAATAATGTCTTATTGAAAATAATTTCAGTAGCTCCATTAGTTTTGTAATTACGAAGTGAATTCTGAATATGCTTTCTTTGTATTAGTTACTTTCAAGTTTGAAAAGAAGAGAGTTACTTCTGAAAACTGATTTGATCAGATAACTATGTGATCAAGAATGTATAATTGGAGGGGAAAGAATTTGAATCTGACAACCATAAATTGTACTTCAAGATCACAGAAACATCCATCCCCCTTCTGGTTCAGCAGTTGGATGTTAACTACCTAACTAATTTCTCATTTCTAAACACTAATTGTACTGTATCTAATACTTTAGCTTTCCCCCGTCCCATGACTTGCTGTGTTTAACTGACATACTGAGAAAAGGCATGAAATCAAAGATAAGTCTATAAAACATAATATTTTCTGGTTTCATCATCTATATTATGTTAATAAACTTCAACCATATCCATAGTGTTAAAATGATTCTGAGAAACTGTGCTGTTATTGAACCATAAAATGGAAGGGAAACAATAAAGGTAATCAATAATACACCATGGGGAATTGTTAGATTGGAAAGTAATTTCAGCTTTTCCATTGTTTAGAGAATGGGATTATTTACCCTGTGTTCAGCTTAAATAACATGGTATACAAACGTCCTTGACTGAATTAGTATATGAACCTGTCCAGTGATGACTTCTGGCCTCTGCCTCATCATTGAACCCTGCATCACCCACCCTTCAATTAAAGCTTTCTTGGAATCAAGGATGTCACTGTTGACAGTGGAGAACATAATGTCACTCCTTGACTGACAACCTATAGTTTCTTACAGATCGGAAGTGATTGCTAAAAGCATACTATTTATGTTGATTCCACAGTTCAAGGCTTGGTACCGATTACAGGCTAAATTTGTTGAAATGGGAAAGTGGAGATAATTTTCAGTGACCGAAACAGCATGGTATCTGATTTATTTGCCACAGGGTCTCTTCATAGATTTTACTAAATAATGTAGATACGTGGCGAAGAAACAAATTTTTCACATTTCCACATATCAGAATCCTTTCTCTGCAGTTCTTAAGGTATGTTGATGTTAGTGCGATCTGTAGCATTTCAGTAAGCATGCTTTTATATCCTGTTTAAATGGGTAGGTTGTAAATGGATTGGAGTAGTTTTAATCTTGGCAAAAAACTATCTGTAACCAGGCTAGTACATTAAATAATTCAAGTGTATATTTCTTTCTGTGGTTCACTTTATCAGTAAAACTTTAAAAGCCTGAAATCTACCATGGAAGTCAAGAAAACACATTCAGTTACTTTTAAGAGTTGTTGTATTGGGTACAGTGTTTAAATTAAGTTCCATGAGATGCAATTCATCTGTTAGCGTCACCATGTTAAAAATGATGGGGAGAGGGGAATGGTGCGTATGAAAAGTTAGTTTTATACACAAATTGGGCATTGCTCTTCTATCTAGCAATGTCACTTGCATCAGTAAGTGCAACTTGTAAACTAAACATTTGGGTGTGATCTAGTACACTGTGGGCACAGAAGCCATATTTGCAGGGATTCCCTTAGGGCACATCATAGTACATCCTCACCAACACTATTATGCCACTCAGGGTACAAACTCTGTGTAAGATTGCACTGTCAATCAGTCAATCAATATTTATTGTCAAGATTGCACTGTCAATCAGTCAATCAATATTGATTGTCAATCAATCAATCAGTCAATCAATATTTATTGTATTAGCCAAAAAAAGCTGTAGAACAGTACAAAGTAAAATGCAAATGTCCAAGAAGATAAAATTTGAAAAATAATAAAATTGGACATTTTTACAGGAAGTATTAAAATACAAAGTCATAATTAAAATATGACTAATAATAAGAAAAGAAGACCGTACAGTCCAGAGACAAATTCCAAATGACAAGTATAGAGAGTGGAGTAGTCTCCAGAGTGGAGCAGTCACAGGTTAGACACTTTGTTCAGCACACCCCATCATCTTTTTATCCTTTATGATGGTGGCAGCATATCTTGCCATTTGGAAAGTAATGAATTTGTCCCTGTCTGCCAATAATATGACTAATTTCTCTTGGTCTGATGTTCCTGGAAAGCGGGATATTATGTTCTGCAGAAATCTATGTTCAGCCTCATATCTTGGACACTGGAATGTGACGTAGGACAAATCCTCCATAAACTTTTGATCACAGTAGCAGACTCTTTTTCCTACATGGGATCCAATTAAAATGGTTCTTCCAAGACTGCAAGTGGTAAAATAACAGAGCATGCCTTGGTAAAGGCCTTTCTGTACGTGCAATTCCTTAAAATTGGTAAAGTACACTTAAAATTGGTAAAGTACGCTGGAAGAGTCAGGGGAGAGGGAGATAGCTGTGCAGTTATGCAGCCAAACTACTTATAAAGCAAAGATTGTTATACCAGAGTGCTCAAACTGATACAGGTCTAGTAGGCACTTTGAGAATAAGTGCCTATACTCATATTCAAAATACACAAAATACTGGCGGCTATGGATAGCTCTAATACCCTATCACACCAATCTATGTGGCCTAAGGAATGCAATAATGTTCTGGCAGACGAGACTTGGAATCAAATTTGGACTACATCCCCGTTTAACTCTAAAATTACAGCAATGAAATTACAATCTTTTAAAATTTTATCTCATTGGTACATCACTCCTCACAAACTGGCACGTATAAACCCAAAGTATTCTCCACATTGCTGGAAAAAATGTGGCAATATCAGAAAATATCTCAATTCCTGGATATTTTGTCCTAAAATTCTTCCTTTTTGGACAGCAGTTCTGAACCAAATAAAAGCCATTGATGGCATAGAGATCCTCCCCACGCCAGAACACTTGTTTTTGAACGGATGGGCTGAAAATTGTTCCTCAAAATCCACCATAGAAGGAGTCTCACTAATGCTTTATGCGGCTAAAACTGTCATTGCCTTGCACTGGAAAATGACAGTGACACCCACTCTTTCACAATGGCACAAAAAGATGTGGGATTTATATATAATGGCGAAACTCTCAGATAATCTTATGCACTTTGACAAGATTCCTACCTCAATCATGTTTGTATCCACATGGTTTCATATCTTGGAATATCTCTCAAAACAACAAGAGATACCTACGGTAATGGATGAGTTACGGCTATGGTAGTGCTAGGTAGTTAAAATTTATAAACTTCTACAGATGTTATTGTTAATTTTAAATTTAAAATAAGTGTACACCAGATGGATTCACAAAGTTCTTGTTTATCTCAAATTAAGGTTTACCTAAGTTGTCAATGTACACAATACTTGTTACTATGTTAATTTAGTAACTTAGTAATTTAGTAAAAGATTTACTTGTGTGTCATCTGTATACATGCTCACTTTGCTGACTTCGAATCTGTAACATTTAATGTGTATCGCATGGAATGTGACTGGATGGTCAAATAAAATTCAAGACCCCACATCCTTACAGTTTATAAGATATTATGACATAATTTTTATCCAAGAGCAGGGGTTATTTTGAGCAGGAACATGCAGGAACGCCGTTCCGGAAGTAACAAGCCCAGGAGCGGGCACATGTGGTGATGCGCTGTGGAAAAAAGCAAAAGCATACTAACTTGATCTGTATTTTCCTGCTTGCTGTAGGGTAGCTTCCCTGCAAGAGCAAAGGAAACCTAAAGTGTCTTTAGTCAAAGTGTAAAGCTGGCTCACCAGCTCTGAGTTGGGAAATACCTGGAGATTTTTGGGGTGGAGCCTGAGTGGTGGGTGTTGCCTTCTGACACACTTCCAGTGATGTCAGGGGGTGTGGCATATGTAAATAAATTATGCTAATGAGTTATGCTAATGAGCTCCCACAGCTCTTGTTTTACAAAGTGACCCTTGTACCTGGTTAACACCAAAATTGACGTTAAATGGATTCTTCATTTATACAATCAAGGCCGCCACCTCCCAACTACTAAAGGATGCCCTAGTGAGGGCCTGGCATGTTTGATTTCTCTATTGGTGAACTGCAATATAGTGTTGCTTCCTATAGCGGTAAGATCCTTAACAATGGCTTGTCTTTTGACTTTAAAAGAACAAGTGATTTTGGCTGTGAATGTATATATTCCTCCTCGCTCCTTGTCCTTTTGTTATGAGAACTGTTAGCTTGACTTGGAGAATTACATCTGTGAACTTGAGGTTAAATATCCCAAGGAACAAATAATACTGTTAGGTGACTTTAATGCTTGCATTGGAAGCGGTAGCTTAAAGGTTAAGGGAAATACCTATGATGATGATCTTTATAATGGCAGGGGGAATACAAAAGACTCCTTGGTTAACAAACATGGGGAAATATTCAGCCAATTAATCAACAAGTGTAGCTTTGTAATATTAAACGGTAGCTTTGAGGGAGATAAGAATGGGGGATTCACTTATAACCAGAAGGACGCCAGTGTGATCAACTATACACTAATGTCACCATCTCTTTGTGATAATATATTACACTTTGAAGTACGGTCACTTTCTGAAAGCTGCCATCAACTACTTATATTCTCTAACTCTGTTTCTGAAACTCTGGGGGATTGTGGAACATTGATACCTCATATTGAAATTACTGTTAATATTTGTTTGAAATAGAACTACACAATTCAAAATGAATTACAACACATTGCACTGTCAGTATCCCATTACAGGAAATAGGAGGCTAGTGCATATCTCCCACATCCCAATCCAGCCCACTGCTTGCAAGATCTTCTTCGTGGTCTCTGTGCATCACACCTCTGGGATAATGTGCGCCTGCGCCGATCCCGATCGGTAACTTCAAAGCCAACGGATTTTCGCGCCAACTCCCCGATCGCGCGCCGGCTCCACTGCGCATGACCGGGGAGGGGCACGAGGATCCCGCCAGTTCTCTTCTGACCGCCGCGTCGTGAGGATCCTTTCTCTCCTGCTCCGGTCAGTAGTTTACTTTCCTATCTGAAAAAAGCCTTCGGACTGATTTTTCTCCCCTATTTGAACTCGGACTGTTAACTGGACTTGATTTTGGAAATCCCCCCCCTTACTTCACCGCTCGGCCTATGGCCCAGCGGTGGGGGTTCTTTAAGAGGTGCCTGCAGTGCGGCAGTAAAATAGCCCCACCGGACGAGCACTCCTTGTGCCTTCTTTGTCTGGGCGAGTCCCACCGAGTCGACTCCTGCGCGAGTTGTGCGGCTTTCTCGAAGCAAACTCGTAAAAAATCGAGCTGCGAGGCTCCGGGTTGCCCTCCTCGAGTCGGCATTGTCCCCGAAGATGTCTTCTTCCGAAATTCCAGCATCTTCACCGACGGGACCGACAGGACCGACGCCGTCTCTATCCCGGAGCATCGGTACCGACAGACCGGCACCGAAGAGATCACTCCCCTTGCCCGATACTCCTGCTAAAAAGCGCAGAGAGGGCAAGGAGGAGAAGGGCAAGCTGAAGCACAAGAAACCCTCGAGTGCTTCGTCGACGCGCAGCGCGCTTGACTCAGCCCAGTCCGGGCTTGACCAGCTTGACCCGAAAGATCGCGAGCGACCCAGGGGTAGATCGATCTCCCCGATGCCGCGACCGATCACCTTGACGGACTCCGACCTCGACATAGACCTTACACAGGTCCCTCGGGATACCCCCGACCCCGAGGCGAAACCACCGTCAGCACCGAGAGGGGATAAGGATCACCGCTCTCCGGCTCCACGGGTGCCGTGGGACATCCAGCAGTGGAGATACCTCTACGGCTCCTACCCACCTCCGCCCCAGTGGTACCCCACCGAATGGGATCGACAATCCACCTCTTCCAGAGTGTCTCGGTACCGAGAACCTAAATCAGTACCGACACTGACACCTACATCGGTACCTCCGAAACGGACGCCCGACATCGATCCTCGTCCGTTGCCGACAACACAAGACCTGTCAAGCCCGACCCCTCTTTCACCATCTGAGCACTCGGCACTGGGGTCCCCGGCATCGTCCGTGTCGGGAGACGAATCACTTCCGCACCCGTCTGCGGACTCGCAGGTCACTGAAAACCTCCCAATCTCCCCCTCCGAGGATGTGAAACCCTACGGAGAACTGATTAAGAGGATGGCACATTCACTGGCTTTGGCCACGGCCCAACCGACTCCGACGGCCACAGACTCCATCTTCGACATAGTACAGATGGATACGTCCACACCGGTGGCCCTCCCTCTCATATCGGTCCTGATGACTACAGCCAAAGAATCCTGGCCTCATCCCTCATCTACCCCCATCTCCAGCAAACGCCTAGACCACATGTATAGGATCCAGGAGCCTGGGGCAGAATTTTTGTTTGTCCACCCCAAACCCAATTCGGTGGTCGTGACATCCTCCACCAAGGGTCGTAGTGGTCACTCCTCCCCATTGGACAAAGAAGGACGCAAAATAGATTCCTTTGGCAGACGTATTTATTCAGCGGGCGCATTGGGCCTAAAGATTGCAAATTACACCGCCTGCATGAGCAGATACCAGTACTCGCTCTGGGAGCAGATGACTGCCCTCATCGCCCATCTCCCAGAGGACAAGCTACGCAATGCCAGGAAGATCCAGAAAGAAGGCATGTTTTTGGCCAAGCTTCAACTCTCGGCCTCTAAGCATTCAGCAGAAGTAACCTCCAAGACGCTCACTTCAGCAGTGTTCATCAGATGACATGCCTGGTTGAGATCCACTTCTCTTCCTCAGGACACCAAGACCTTGGTGGAAGATCTTCCGTTTGAAGGAGACGGGCTCTTCAGCTCAACAACGGACACAGTGCTTCACGAGCTTGATAAGAGCATGAAGACTTCCCGCAATCTGGGAGTATCTCAGCCTAAGCAACAGAAACAGAGAACATGGCAGAGATCATGGTCCAAGAAACAGCCACAAAGGCCTCCCTCTGAACCCCAATGGCAGAGGTCGCCGCCATCTACCTATCAACATAAACCTTACAATAACACATCACTTCAGACAAATGGGCACTCTCGGTCATCTCCGAGGGTTACAGAATAGAATTCTTCGAGATACCAATGGAACACTACTTCGTGGTCACTCCCCCATCCGACACTCTAACATCCGAGGTCGAGACCCTGCTGAGCAAGGATGCAATAGAACCAGTAGCCTGGGACTCATGGCGGCAACCACCATGGTCATTCCCTTCGCACGGCTACACATGAGACCCTTGCAGCTGTGGTTCCTCCGTTGGTTCAGGCCAAGCCTACACCTTCTGTCCAAGAGATTCCGCCTCTCGGACTCGGTGGTTCAAGCCCTGGAGTGGTGGCAGGTGCCACAGAATCTCCAGACAGGCGCCCCCTTTCGCTGCCCTCCCCGTCAGTCACTATTACCACGGATGCATCCCTATGGGGCTGGGGAGCCCATCTCGGCGATCTGTGCGTAGGCGACAAGTGGGATCCATCAGTAGCCCCAATCACATCAACTTTCTGGAGCTACTAGCGGTCCGTTACGCAATCCGGTCCTTCCAACACCTTCTGTCGGGAAAGACGGTGGCTGTCCTCACGGACAACACGACCACAATGTACTACATCAACAGGCAGGGTGGTACGGTTTCCCGCAGTCTTTGCCGGTTAGCGATAGAACTCTGGACAGAATGCCAATCGCTGGATATCTATCTGGTGGCGAATCATCTTCCCGGTCAGCTCAATATGCAAGCAGACTTCTTGAGCAGAGGGGGTGCATCCCTACACGATTGGGAGCTCAATTCGCGGTACTTGACCCCAGTCTTCAGCCTCTGGGGTCAGCCTTCTGTGGATGTCTTTGCTTCCAGAGACAACAAGAAGTGTCCCCTCTTCTGCTCCAGGGCAGGTACAGACCCGACGTCCCTGGGGGACGGCCTTCTCCTCTCCTGGTCGGGATTACACCTTTACCTGTTCCCTCCAATTCCACTGATACTGAGGGTAGTACAGAAGCTACTTGCAGAACAACCACTAGCAATCCTGATCACACCCTGGTGGCCGAGGCAACCTTGGTTCCCCACCCTCCTTCGTCTCTCCGATGGGGTGTATACTCACCTTCCGATGAACCCAGACCTCCTATGGATGTATAAGGGCCTGGTGCCGCATCACGACATACCCAGACTAAAGCTGACAGCTTGGCAAATTCGTCCTCCGAAGTGGACCCTCGCATAGCGAATGTCCTCCTCAATGCCCGTAAACCGTCTACCCGTCGTTCCTACGAGGCAAAATGGAATAAGTTCCTGTCTTTCCTTGCTTCAATAGGATGACCTTCCATTCCATCTACACTGAATGACATCTTTGGGTTCCTCTTGTCTTGTAAGGACAGAGGATTGTGCCACGCATCCCTTCGTGTCTACCTTTCAGCAGTTTCGGTTAACCATCCAACGATAGATGGCTATTCCGTTTTCTCTCATCCCACTACGAAGCAATTCCTAAAGGGAATGTGCCGTCTCTTCCCAACAGTTAAAACCCCTGTTCCAGCATGGGACCTGCCTCTAGTGCTGCATAAGCTAATGGGCAAGCCATTTGAGCCTATGGCTTCTTGTAGCCTGCAGCTTCTTTCGTGGAAAGTAGCGTTTCTTGTGGCTCTCACTTCGGTTCGACGGGTGAGTGAGCTGTCGGCTCTTCGATGTGACCCACCATACCTTACCTTTCATCAGGACGCAGTGACCCTGACTCCTGATATTACTTTTTTGCCGAAGATAGTTTCGGACTTCCACATTAAAGCGGACATCACCCTACCGGTGTTTTATCCTGAACCCAAGGACCAGACACAACGTTGCCTGCATTCCCTCGACGTTAAGAGGGCCCTGTCATTTTACTTGGATCGGACTAAATCCTTTCGCAAGTCTCCAGCTCTCTTTGTCGCTCATGCCCTTCCCAGACAGGGACAGAAGCTGTCGTCTCAGAGACTGTCTAAATGGATTGTTGAGACGATAAAGCTCGCCTACCTCCTGGCCAAGCGGCCATTACCGGCGTCCCTGCGGGCTCACTCTACTCGAGCAGTGGCTGCCTCGACAGCTTTTCTCAAGGGCATCCCCCTGGGAGATATCTGCAATGCTGCTACATGGACATCTCCTCACATGTTTGTGAGGCACTACGCCTTGGACGTCCGTACCCATCAGCGATCGGCGGTGGGCCGTGCAGTTCTGCAGACAGCTCAGATGTGAGACCTTCAGCACCCACCTCCAGGTATGTGGTGTAATTATTGCTCGCTATTCTCCCAGAGGTGTGATGCACAGAGACCACGAAGAAGATATACAGGTTGCTTACCTGTAATTGGAGATCTTCGAGTGGTCATCTGTGCATTCACACCACCCGCCCTCCTTCCCCTCTGCTTTCGGTCTCCCTTGTACTTTCTTGGAGGCTGCTTGCAGCGGTCAGAAGGAACTGGCGGGATCCTCGTGCCCCTCCCCAGTCATGCGCAGTGGAGCCGGCGCGCGATCGGGGAGTTGGCGCGAAAATCCGTTGGCTTTGAAGTTACCGATCGGGATCGGCGCAGGCGCACATTATCCCAGAGGTGTGAATGCACAGATGACCACTCGAAGATCTCCAATTACAGGTAAGCAACCTGTATTTCCTTGATGAGTGGAAGGGAAGAGAATAGCTTGGCATGCATTACAGAGTGTGTTATACCCTAGAGATTTCTCTGTTCAGGCACACCATGCCCATAAGAAACTGGATAGGACTCTTTTATTTCTTTAGTGAAACTGTGTTGAGACAATAGCTTCAGTGCTGGAGGGAAAATGAGGGGGAGATGTGCATGCTCAGTGGAATTTTTGGTTTACTTTTTCCCCTCCTCCCATGCTGCACTACTTTTAAAAACTGCTTGTCATGTATTGAGGGGAGGCCACTTGGGGAGGAGGCACTTGCGGTTGCTCTTTCCAGGCTGCAAATATTGTATATGGTGAAGAGTAGACTATATTTCAACAAGAATTTAACAACGTACATTTCAGAGCAAAATCAACCTTACAGTATGAGTCAAATGAGTATATTGATACGATATTGCACAGCCATAGAAATTACATAATTTTGTGTCTTTTTTTAAGCCTGAGGAATTATAGTATGGGTAGAAACAGAATATAAGGTTATATGACCTAATCAGGTCTGGTTTGGTGCTGCTTATATTCAAAGATGTGTTACAGTACGTATTGTCAGTAATATTCCCCAGCCTTACTAGAGAACCAGTTCTATTTGTAGTCCCATTAGAGGTTTTTGGTATTCAGCCCAGCTGCCTTGAGAATACTGAAGCTTGACAATTTACTTTAAAATCTGAATGTAATTCCACAGCAACTTTCTGGTTCCATTTATTCATCTGGGAAATGCTGCAGATGTAGCTCGCATCGAGACTTGTAAAACAATAAAATGTGTCTGTAGAACTATTCTTACCAAGATACCAATAATTAAAAATTAGTGCTTGATGTTAATGTTACAGGTACACTGACCCAGAATGAGATGATATTTAAGCGCCTCCACCTAGGCACCGTATCATATGGCACAGACACAATGGATGAAATTCAGAATCATATTATCGGTTCCTACTCTCAGGTATTTGGTGTTTGTATCTTTCCCTAATGTTGCTGTAACTCTGAAAAGTCCAGTGTAGATTAAAAATAGTGTTCTCCAAATGAATCGCAGTGATAGTGATAATGATAGAAATTATATTTCTAATGGCTTAAGGAAAAATATTTCAAAGTTTTGTGAAAATTAGCTGCATAAACAGAGATGAGGAAATGAGACTGAGAAATAGTCACTTGCTTTTAGGCATCTGTGAGTTAATGCTTGAAAAGAGATTTAGAATTTGTACTCTCTGGGTTCATAGTTTGTACTCAGAACTGCTGTGCTATTCCACCTGTGCAGATTCCAGCAATTTTTAATTAAAGCCTGTGCTACATATTTCTTCCAGTTTATTCTGTTTATTTTAGTGGATTTCAACTTCTGTAATAACCTAATTATTCAAAGGATTGGCACCATTGGCTACTAGATAAACAGTGCCTAAAGTTCAGACGTATGCACATGGGGATGTGAATGAAGTAATGTATATTATGGTAAATTATTGGATTGCTGGATGGAGTCCTGTAGACCAGAGCCCAAAGATCAAATTGTGTTGTGATGTGCATGCTTACGGATGGTCTTTTACAAGGAAGAGATCAACAATTTCCCCCACCTTGCTTTGATCAGAGAATAGGGAGTCACAGATTCATGTCACATTAATACAACTGGAGATTCATTTGGCTGTTGTCAAAGAGCTCACAGGCGCCTAGATTTAAAAGACTGGGCACACAAGTTCAAATTGTTTACACATGTTCCCATGCTTTTTTGCAATTGCTACACTTAACTTTGAAACGAAGAGACACACAGAAGTTCCTGAGGAATTTAGTATATCTTAAACTCAAAGAGCTTTAACATTTTCAGAATACAGGTTAGCAATTGCTTATGCTCTGAGGAAATTATTTTATTAAACAGTTTCCCTTTTTGCAATGTTAAATGCTTTTATAACCAGTTTGTTTCTGCTGTATTTTCTGGATAAGTATAAAAATGCAGAAATAGATGTCCAGCCACTATTTAATCGTGTTCAAAAGTATGTGTTGAATATTCTTTTATTTAAGCTATGATTGTAGAAGCAGCCAGTTAGTTTAAACAGGGATTCTTGTGTGACATTGATTTTTTTTTGTCCCTTGTTTGTGTTCAGTTTTATTATTAAGATGACAATAGTCGCGTAGGTCCACTCTAATGCAACACACAAATCTATTATAACCTGATTATATTTCCCCACTGGAAGCATTTTCTGATAGAGGGCATAATCTTTAATGGAATTTGTGTGAAATTAAATTATACAAGCATCAATAAACATAACATAATTCAGAAGGAGTAAATCAGCTTAATTTATTTGTAGCTGAATGGCATCAGTGTTAGCAGAATGCAAATGCAGAGGTTTAAAGGAGAAGCTGAAAAGCAGTGCCAGATGAGCAGAAAGTTAAACCCTTTATTAGACTATACTGTAATTTGATGGGCAGAATATTCACGGTTCAGTGGATCAGTACATGGAGTCAAACAGAAAAGCTTGCTTGCCAAACAGGGTTTCAGCGGTGATACCCTGCGGAGAATAAAAAGTTAGTTTGATTATTCTGGTGAGGTGAGAAGAATTGTTTTGTAATAGTAACCTAAGATCTCTCTCATCAAGAAGCAGAAACATTATCATGCTTCTTAGTGAACACATTTTGTGACTGCTGCAAAAGTATGTTTTTCCCTTGCCTGGTCACATTACTGTGGTGTTCATTCTTTTCCACGAGCCAGTAAGATATATAGTCACGAAGTATAATCCATTGCCATTGAAAGCAATGGTAGGTGTCCCGCTGATTTCCATAGATGAGGATTAAAACCCAGTAGCTTTCTTGATGTATGCTCTTTAAGGCAGTTGCTGAAAGTGCAAGAAGCTCTGAGACCTTGTAACATGTAGCAGAATGTGTGAAACTGTGTACGTCCAGCAACTCCTAACAAATTGGAAGGTACAAAATGCTTCTCCCTGGCTACATCTCACCTCATTTCTTAAGAACTCATCAGGAAAAGTGGCAAGGGAAGTTGTCCTAAAAGGAGTAGCTCTAAAAGTAATTCATTTTAACTAAAATAAATTATTAGGAAAGCTTTGGAATAGTTATTTATTTAACTTTTACCCCACCCTCCCCACTCAGGGCAGCTTACATAAAACCAATAAAACAGTATACATGAAAATGATTCACGTAACCCATGATTCCCTCAACATGGTAAAGAAGGAGCACAAGGTCTTGTCTCTGGATGTTGAAGGTGACACATGACTTGGTGCCCTGCATATTCATTCAGTTTTCATTATCCTTCCTGCATTAAAAAAAAGTGTAGAGAAAAATCACATAAATCAAGCCGAAGTATGTATAGCTGCCCCAAGAGGGGTGGAGTATCTGTCCATCCATCACATGAAGAGTCCCTTGCATCTGATAAATATGTGAAGCAGCCCAGTGAGTGCCTGAGGTAAAATGGACAACAGCCATATCTGAAAGTTTGAACTTTGCATAGAGTTGATTTTTGACATCAGCTGTAACGAAGGAAATGCTTACTGTGCACAGAGGGTTTAAAGGGTGACCCTGACCTGAATAGCCCAGGCTAGCCTAATCCTGTCATATCTTGGAAGCTAAGTAGGGTTAGCCTGGCTAGTATTTGGAAGGGAGTCCTCCAAAGAATACCGGTGTTGTGATGCAGAGGCAAGCAGTGGCAAACTGACCTCTGAACATCTCTTGCCTTGGAATCCCTATGGGTTTGCCATAAATTAGCTGGACAGCAAAAAAAAAAGTCCAAATGGTCAAGAGTTTGTCTGAAACCAGTGAATATTTAATGAAATGAAAAACCCAAAGAGGAATAGGTGAAGTCTACAAAAAAAAGAACTGTGTGGCAAACAAGTTTTCAATAACTTGCAAGAAAAGGGATGAAAGTGAGCTGCATTTTTATTTTGTTTGGCCTTTGTATATTATATCATATCATATATCATATTATATTGTATCTTAGGCACATTCCCAATCTAGTGGAAACAGTACCAGTGCGACACCTACCCAAAAAGTGCAGTCTTCTGCACCCAAAGTCCGCAAAACTGTCAGCAGTCGAATACATGAAGCGGTAAAGGCTATCGCATTATGTCACAATGTCACACCTGTATATGAATCCCGAGCAGGAGTAACTGGAGAAACAGAATATGCAGAAGTAGATCAGGATTTCAGTGATGAAAATAGAACTTACCAAGCTTCTAGCCCTGATGAGGTAAGACTGCCATAATAAATTTTGTTTTAAACACCTTTACTGTTAGCTTTTAAAAATTAAATTTACTATTACCTTGTGCAAATGTAACTAACAAACGGATTCTGGCATCAGCAGTTGACTGTCAGCAACTGGGTATCTGACCTCTTTATGTGAAGCCTTGGGAAGTCTGAATTCTATCAAAGATGTGGCCTGTTTTCAACCCACTTTTGTACATGGTTCTTTTCCTTGCCCCACCTTCCTGCTGTGAGCATAAGCAACAAGACAAGGTGTACAAAATTGTGCATTACCAGCAGAATAGTGGATGTCACTAGATGGCATTATAGTTCATCCTTTCCTGCATTTTCCCCTTTCTTATTCTTTTGGTGCAATAATTGCAATTCCCTTCCATTATATTTGTACTCTACAACAAAATATTCAGTTGATCATTAGGACAAAAAAGAAGTAATGGCTTAATGCAGAGTATGATATGAAGGAATTAAGCTAAAGGTAAGTAAACGAAGCTGTAAGTAATACAAAATGCCTTTATATAAAAAGATATAGGTATATTAATTTGGAGATATAAGGATTTAGGCAAAAGAAAAGTAATGGTTTTAATCCTGAGAATCAACTTTACTTTGTGATCCTTAAAACTCATTTTTCTGTACTGAAGTTCTTATAAAATTGGTATTTCCTAAGGATTCTTGAAATATGCCAAAAATGTTAAGCAAAAATGAAGTGAGTACATGTTTAAACAACCTAAGAATCATTACATGACCAAATACAAAGCCAGAACTGAAAGACTAGAAGGTCTGTGTCATAATTTCTTTAAAAGTTGTATTGATGTAATGCTTGCAAATCACTGGAGCCTAAGGAAAATAGTGTAAATGGTCCATTATTTAGCTTATTGAACTTTGCTGCAGTTAGGTTGACAGATGATACCAGTGTTTCCCAATCACAAAAGTACCATTTTAAAAGCATTTTTATTGAATAAAGTACTGCAAATATTGCACCCTGGAGCTTTATTTGGGGAAATGGTTCAATTGATGTTTTCTCTTTAACCTCATGTTGACCTATCAAAATATATTTGGTTAATAAGCCACAGTATTGTTTGACAGACTGTTTTGTAATGCACCAGTCTTTTCTGATCATTTCTAGACTGAATGGATCATCTTTTGATACAGGATAGCATATAATAATTGCATTTTCCATAATAGGGTATAACAATACAGAAATCTTTACAACAAACAATAGACAAAAACCGCAGCTAGTTTGAATATGCCCTCTTCAGTTTCTAAATATAAAAATCTTTTAGAATGATAAAAGTATTTACATAAATTCCTCATATGTAAAGTATCAGTCATTGAAATTATGATGACCAATGGGGAACCTTCAGTATAATGTATGTAGTTACTGTAGCTTCAGATAAGTAACTTATTTTGTATTCATGGTGTGAGCTCTACTTATGCCTGGCTCATTGTTTCTTATGATAAGTGATCAATATTTCATTTTCTCTAAAAGAATGGAAAGTTTCATTTGTCTGTTAACTTGTGCCCTCTGCAGCATAGCAAGCAAAGAGGATGTGTTCAGGACTTGTTAATGCAGCCAAACTATGTTCATGCTGTGTCCTCATATATGTATGTTCAGTTAAACTGCAGAAAGTTGATGCTAAACTAATGTAATGAACAGTCATAAATGGATGTGAACTAAGTAGGCAGAGCAATACAGTTCAAAGGTCATAAGTCCAAGTAATTTGGAGGCATGCTATGAACAGAAGCCTTTGACGACCTTTGGATGCTGAAAGATTGATTACTTGCAATGGCTACTATTCTGATCAACTAGGTATCCACTGGCTACACTTTCACCTGCACATATTTAAAAACACCTGTAATTCTAACATATAAAGCATTTAAATATTATAATCTTTAATGATGTTTAATGATGAAAATAAAACAGCAGAGTAGTAAAATAAATGAAAAGTAACACAAAACGGTGATTTTTGAAAAATGTCTTTAAAAAAATAGACTGTGGAAATTTTGATATTGGGATGGCATAAGCCATGATTTGTCATTATAGGATTAGGCCTGGGAGATCCTTGGACTAATAAGCTTCCTCACACGTGGCTCAGAAATTAATTACTTTTTGCAACAAAATAGGGTTGACAGTTTAACTGGTTGAAAAAGATTTAGTTAATGTACTGATCAAATACTAGTCAAGAATTTTAAAAGTATTAACTTTATTAGGATAAAAATACTGTAATCAGAAGGCTTGATGCTGATTCTGAAAAAAACCTCCATTCTGAAGACTGTCTCCGCACCAGTTCTGAAGACATCATCATTGTCAGTTCCAACAGCCCTACAGACAGAGCCTGGTGAGCGGGAGGAGTTGGCTCCGCTGCAGACCCTGTCTGTTCACACAGTATCTCCAGTGTAGTTGGAATGGGAGCATGAAACCATGTAGATTCCACCTCTATCAAGTCTGCCAGATCCAGCTTATGTGGCCCTTTGGCAGTTTCTAGCGCCTTCTCCATCATGGCAGCAGTACCCTTTTTATTGCCCTTCTCCTTTCCCCCAGGAATGGGACAACTACCCCATGAAATCGGACCATCCAATCCCAAACACTGCTGCTCTTTTTTTAATATATTTTTTTATTTTATAACTACAAACACTACAGAAAGGAAGGGAAGTGCAGGGAAACAACTAAGACTAGAAAAAGTGAAATACACAAAAAAGCAAGGATTGTATTATGAACAGTTAACTTTGTTCGTCCTTCCTACATCTATAAATTGAAAAGAAGAAGAGGGAAAAAGAGATATTACTGTATGCCTTATTTCAAATATCAATTAAGCTAACTTAAGCCCATTTAATCAAGTTTTGGGTACATTACAGTCAACTATATTTTACATATAGATTTTCAGATTTCATTTTTTAAGAGACAGTTATTTCTTGTGTTTCTTTTTATTATATTTCATCTTCATTTGGAGAGTTTTAGAATCTGCTGCTCCCTTTTCAGAGTCAGAACCTTCAGAAGAGCTGTCAAACATGCTTAAACCGATTTCAGAATCTTGATCACTCTTTTCTTCTTGTTTTCTGTTGTCCTGTTTTTCCTTTGTCTTTTTTCATTCTTAACTGTTGTTCCAAGAAAGTCTTTGCTTTCTGGGCACTGTCAATCATCATCTTTTTATCATTATAGTTGAATATAAATCCTTCTGGGAATATCCATCTGAAGGGAGTAAGAGTGATTATGCAGAAAAAAAGTTAAATTTTTGTATTGCTGTCTCCGCTTTCGTATCTCAAATGGAATGTCCTTCAAAATCCTTGCTTCTTCTCCTTTAATTTTCAGGGGATTCCCATTTGTCGCTTTCAAAATTGCATCTCTAGTTGATCTTTTGGAGAATTTCACAAATATTTCACCCGGTAGATTATTTTTCTTGATGAAAATTAAATAGGTTCGCTAAACCAAATCCATATTGTTTTGTAATATATATTTTTTTATTTTTATTAAAAACACAATATTCTCATACATACAACTACAGAGCATACCAATTGGCAACCATAACCAGGCATTAGATGAATCAACTATATACCGCCTACAGATACATTCTAATCAAATCAAGTGTCTTATCATTTTGTAATAAGTTCACTTTAAAACCTATCACTGGTGCCAATGCTTTGCTTAATATTTCTTTTAAATTCTCCCCTTTCTGTTCTGGGATGCCCTGAAACTGCAGGATGTACAATGATTTCTTCATTTGAAGCTTTAACAGTTGTTCTTTGTCAGCAATCTGTTCTTTTTCCACAACCTCTAGTCTCTGTTTGATAGAATTTGCCTTAGATTCAACTTGTTTAACAGCTTTGTCTGTTTCATCTGCTCTCTTGTCTATGCCCATCAGTTGTTTCTGGAAACAATCAAGCTTGTTGTTGATGCTAGACATCTGGTGCAACAGAGGGCACAACACCATTGCAGTCATATTTGGGAAGTCAGTAACTACTTCCGGATTAAGAGTAGTAGTCACTGGGTTGATAGTTCCTGGAGAAGGGGTGTTTTTCAACAACATTTTCTCCCCTCTCACCATCATTGTTTACACAAGGTAAAGTCCGCTTAAACAAGCTGAAAGTCCATCGTTACTTCACTTTAGACTGTTTTGCACCCCAGTTGCTTGGAATAAGCTTTCCCTTGCCGCTACCATCACCTTTGCCTCAAAACTGTCACTCAAAGTCTGCTTTTTTTCCCCACGGGGGGATCCAGCCCCTTCTCTCCCTTTAAATCAGTTTGAGGCTATAAATCCACTTTTCCGCTTCACCGGCTGAAGTAGCTTAGGGGAATCGTTTAAACTCACAGTTCAAAACCATCGATTTTACGATGTGTAGGAAGATCAGTGTAACACTAGGTTCCTTGCCCGCTTCATCCGGTGTGCGCCTCTAGTCACCATGATGGCCTCACAGCAGCAGGACCTATTGGAGTAAAGGAGTGCCTCAATTACTCAGCCATCCCCTTGGAAGAGGCGCTCCTTGCACCCCAGGCTGAGAGCCCCCTACACGGGCTCTGGGGGGGGGCTCGGAATCATCCCCTCCTGCCCACGCAATTCAGGATGCTTGCATCGGAGTTCAGTTCAGCGGAGTTCACTTCAGCGGAGTTCAGTGGAGTGCACCCGATCTGCAAGTCGCCAAAACCGGAAGCCTCCAAACACTCCTGGCTCTTGAAAGGGGACGTCTGCTTCAGCTCTGGCATGGGTCCCATCCCATCCTCCACCGTCCCATCAGATTTGGAAATGGAAGAGGAAGAGGAAGGCTCTCCATTGGTCAGAGTTCAGGGTTGCCATCTGACTCCTCTCCCAATGACATGGTAGGAGACACTGATCCCATCTCCCCTAATGAAGATCTCTGCCTGTATGCAGAACAGATGATCTGCATAGCTAAGTCTCTGGACATTCAGGTCACATCATCAGTACCCAGACCTTGAGACAAGATAGTTGGAAGGCTTTAATCCAACACACCCAGTACCATTGCCTTCCTGATGCTTGAAGGAGTGCTAGACATTATCAATGCCATTGGGGAGAAACCTTGAAGCATCCCTAGCACCTCAAAGAGGGTAGAAAATCTCTACCAAGTCCAGCAAGAAGGGAGGGCATACTTATTCACCCATTCCCCCCCCCCCACCCCATCTTCAGTCACCGATGAGATGCAAGCCAGACAGTGACCTGATGCATATTCTGCCCCAGCTGATAGAGGAGGATGCAAGGTTGATGCAGTCAGCAGGAAGGTCTACTCTTCAGCAGCCCGATATCTGTGCATTGCAAATAATTAGAAGTTATCTTAACCGCTAAGATAGCTGATATCCATTAGTGTTTACATGGTACTTAGGATTGTGTTGTTTTATACTGTTGTTTTAAGTGGTTTTAACTGTATTGTATTTTATATTGTTGGAACCTGTCCTGAGCCTGCTTGCAGGGAGGGCAGGATATAAATCCAAATAAATAAATACCAACTTTTCTTATGGGAAAAGATAATCACCCTACATTGATCTCCTCCCCAATGACAAAAAATAACTGGCCAGGTCCATGTTTCTGTGATTCTATGGAGCCTTCGTCTCATATCAAATCTAAGCTTTCATGCTATGTAAATTAAACAATTATTCCAAGTTTTCCTTATTTTTCCTACAAATACTTGAGGGTGGAGTGTCATTTCCTCAAAGAGATTAGTCATATGTAACAATGAGTTGAGGGAGAAGGGAAAGGGACAAAATCCAGAGTAGGAAACATAGGCTATCTAAATTGCTATGTGTTGGCATGTGTTACAGCCAGTACACACATGTTGCTCCGTGTTTCCCTTTTTCCATGCAGTGCACCCCATAAATAGGAATGCCTGGAAGAAACTTCACATATTGTAGAGTCAGAGTGGTGTGAACTTTTTTTAATGCAGTTTTAGAATAGTGACTCTTCTCAGTTTTCTCTGAGCACCGTTGATAAAAGACTGATAAAGAATTAGTCACATTTGACTGAACTGCCATACTTGTGTAAGAGGCGGATAACAGATTATTCTTGTCTGTTGGCTTCTTGATCTTCTCTTGGAGCACAGGTATAACTCTCTAAAATGTGACTGTGCTATAAACTGCCAACTCAACTAGTATGTGAAGCCATGCATAAACTAAAAAATAAACAGATGTGAATCACCAAATATAGAACACTCAAGTCCTGGTTGCAAAAGGACACAAATGAGATGATAGGGTATTAACGGAAAGATGCAATTTACAGGTCAGAATGTAATAGTAACCTTTCACTGTGGAAATTGAAAATTAACCTTTGGAGTATTGGATCATTTGCAGTCATATAGTGTACTTGTTAGGTGACAAATAAAAACAGGCTTTTAAACAGTTTTTTGTTGTATTGGATCTGAAAATGACATTTCATTTTGTTCTCCTCTTCTAGTAGTCCTTTTACCATATTTTAATTTCTGATAGCTACAGTAATACTTGGTGCATCCTGCAACATGCCTTTCATGCTGGCTTTTATTTCTGGCATGTTTAAACAAACCTTGTACTTAAATTACTGCACGCTGGGTTCTTCCTTCATTTCTTACCAATTTCCCCCATATCCTGCCACACACTTAATGATCACATTTGGAGGCAACTCTGTTTGCTTGTCTCCTGATCCTTTTCAGAGCAACATCCAGTGCTTAAAATTCCTTCTAGATGCCGGTGTAGGAAGGCATGTCCTATGCATGTATGCATAGGCACAAAGTCATTAAATTCCTGGGGATTTCAAAAAACTTGGTTGCACTGAGTGACTTTCAGGTCTCCATTCTCAGTTACTCCTTCACTTGCTTAACAGCTTTGCTGAATCTTGGGTTTACTGAATCTTGGATTGAGTTCCTTGTGAACATTGAGAAGTACCAGCGGCTAAAGGGATCAATGTGATTTTGATATCTGAATATGATTTTTTAAATCATTGTCTATAAGAGGCTGCTGGATCAGACCAGTAGTCCATCTAGTCCAGCACTGTGTTTCACATAATGGCCAATTGCCGTGGAGGGCAATCAGGGCATAAAGGCCGAGGCCTTTTCCTCCTCCTTCCCAGCACTGGCATTCAGAGGTTTGCTACCTCTGTATATGCAGGCTCTCTTCAGTCACTATGGCTGGAAATCATTGATGGACCTCTCCTCCATGAATCTGTTTAACCCCCTCTTAAAGCTATCCTTGCTTGTGGCCATCACCATCTCCCTTGGCAGTGAATTCCACAGTTTAATTACTTATTGAGTAAAGAAGTGTTTTTCTTCTGATCCTATTTCCCAACCTGAATAATTTGGTATCATCTGCAAACTAGACTGCTACACTCCCCAGCCCCAATTCCAGATCCTTTAAGCACAAACTGAATAGCACCAGTCTCAATACCAATCCTTGAGGAACCTCACTGTTCACTTCTCTCCATTATGAGAACTGTCCATTTATTCCTACTCTCCATTTCCTGCCATTTAACCAACTTCTATTCCAGGAGTCTTTGGTCTCAAAAGCCTTTTGGAAGTCCATGATATCTACTAGATCACCGTTATCCACATGCTTGTTAACCTGCTCAAAGAATTAAGAGGCTGGTGAGGCAGAAGCCATATAGATTTTCCAGGGAAGCATTTTGTGTTTTGTTTCATCTCAGGTTTGTTAGATGATATCGTCAAGCCTTCCTGGGTTTTGCAATGACCTTCAGGAGTTCTTCTCTCCCCCACTCCTCAGCCTGTATCACCTTGCCGCCTGCTACAGCAGCTCCCGAGGGTCACTTGCCAAACTCTCTCCCCTCTCTTGTAAGCCCATCCTCACTGTTTGGCATGATGGATGTTTTGTAGTAGCACCTGTGCCCTGAGAGTAGCCAACCTTGCCTTTCCAGCGCATGGAGTTGTTGCATTGGAGGAGGAAGAATAATACTATAATCTACACATCCTGTATATCAGTAAAATTTGAAATAGAATTATGTATGTATATATAATCAAACCACCACCACCCGAGAGCTGGTTGTTAAACATTTATCAGCACACCGGTGACGATGCATTGATGTGCCTTAGACATAGTTGTCCAGTCATCTCTTTCAACAACATTTAACTATCTTCAACAGAAGCCGTTGGGGCATCTGTTTTTCACTGTCCCTCTCTATAGCGTTGTTTGCATTATTAGTTACAATAGCCATTCCACTATAAGAGAGGAGACACAGAAATAAGAATTTTAGCTTTAATTTTGATTTGACCTGCACAGCCTATCAGGTAAATTCATAACTTGGTTTTTTAATTAGGATTATTGTATGTGTTTGTAGTCCCCAGCCCTGGTTTACAAATCAGTTAACGTACATGAACTCTCTCACACCTTCCCTAGGAATAATCACCTGGCAAATATCTCCTTATTTTATAATTGAGTGTTGGGATGACTCTTTCCTGAATGTACCACACGCTCCCACAGCCTTTTGGCCCCCTGACCTGTCACTCGAGCTGTCCATATGCACTGGCTGCATTGCCTAAGTCTCGCCTCTCCCCCCCCCCCCATAGCCAGTTGGAACACAGAGGTCATTTGCATATGCGGCCTGATTGGCCTTTGCTTCTAACATTCTAAACAGTTTGCTGTTGCTGTTCATTGAATGAGTCCTGAGGTAAAATGCCACTCCACCAGCCACAGCCGGGACACTCACCTGGAGCTTCCTTCTCGAGCCCATTGTATTTATTCCCACAACGGGTCTTACTCCTAGTGTTTATTATAACTTTGAGACTACCAGGATTGCCTAATATTGTACTAGCAATGGCATCCATCCGTTGTTGTTCATTTAATGAAGCATAACAAAGCAATGAATCTTTAGAAATGGAACATTTTCCACCAAAAAGGAAATTTCGTCAGAAAATTTTATCTTCCATATTTCTGCTGTCAACTAAGATATAGGGTTTATATAGTACTTAGAAGAGCTGTGATTGGCTGCAAATTGTGCTTGTTGGGAGGACTTCAGTGCAATGGGAGTTTTTATTCTAGCTTCTTCACTGGCATAATATTATGCCAACAGCTGAGACAGGAAGTGGGCAGAGGAGCCTTACCAGCTAAATAGCACTTCTCCTGAGTACACTCCTGATACTGCCCATTTCTGGCACCTGCACTGCTCCAGCTCTGGTAGGTGTATATTGGTGCAACCATCAGTATGGCACTATGTCAGCACAGGAACTTAGAGTTGTGTCCTTAATCTTGTAGAACAGTTTGTAGTGAATTTATAATCATCTAGAGACTATAATCCTGAAATGATTTTGTTTATAGAGAACTATTTCTTGGATTGACTAAACACAGTTCAAATTGGGTTGTGGTTGAGAAAGTTACAGATTGTCCACAATGAATATAATTGTTTTATTTGTATAGTGTTGTAATTGATCATTAAATGTTTCTGTCTAGGTAGCACTGGTGCAGTGGACAGAGAGTGTTGGCCTTATTTTGGTCAACAGGGATCTTAC
The DNA here is from genome assembly GCA_029233225.1 of Lepidodactylus listeri. Classification (NCBI taxonomy): domain Eukaryota; kingdom Metazoa; phylum Chordata; class Lepidosauria; order Squamata; family Gekkonidae; genus Lepidodactylus; species Lepidodactylus listeri. The sequence goes on from JARCFY010000006.1 coordinate 89,972,985, forward strand.
TTCAATGCAGCTGAAAACCCCCAGTGGCCAGATTCTGACATACTACATTCTGCAGATTTTCCCTTTTACATCTGAAAGCAAGCGGATGGGAATCATAGTGAGAGTATGTTTTGTTAATATTTTCCATCTTGGTCCTGATTTGCAGCTTGTGTGTCATAAAAGTGTGCATGATCTTTCAAATACAGAAGTTGGCAAACTGTATTAATAATGCAAGTATATCTTCAAATACTGTGGGTTGGATCCTAACTTCTGTGAGCAGAAGGACTTTAAAGAAATGGATCTTCCCCACTTTTCCCTTCTCCTACAGTCCCCTGGGTTCTCCCAAACTTTCTGCAGATGGGGGGAAACTCTCCTGAACCAAGGGTCGTGTGGCACAGGTAGCTGCAGTAAAAAGGAGGAGTTGTTGCAGTAAAGAGGAGTTCAATGAAATCTACCCCCCACAACTTACTTAACATACTGACTTACTTTATTCATTTATTTTGTACCCTCACCCTACCCCTAAAAATGGGCTCAGGGCGGCTCACGACAAAAAAACCATAAAACGTTGCCTTACTGTATCCCTCTGCTTTGTTTTACTGTATCCCTCTATCCTTCCTCTTTACTGTATCCCTCTATGTCACATAGCACAGATATATGTCCATCATGCAAGCTGGTTTCTGAGTGGATTTTCCTTGTGTATTTGTGTGATTTATACAAGACTTGTTGCTCTGTATCCTAATTTAGAGAAACGTTATTGTCTGAAGCTGAAATTCATGTATCATTCGCATCTTATTTATATTAGAATTTAGATTGAAGAATTTTGTAGCAGTAGTAAACAAGTAGATGAGTTTAACAGTGACAGGGGTTTAAATTACTACAAAATGTATTTCATCAGAAAAGTGTGAAAGAAAACAACTGATTATCATTTCCAAAAAGAGATTGAAACTGTACTAGAAATATGCATTAAGACAGGAGTGATCTTTTTATTCGAAGGGAAAAGACCCTCAAAATCTCACCCTTTTGTATAATAGAATTTAAAAAAGCACCTGATGTCATTAGAAATCTGGCAGTGCTTAGAGGCTCCACCATTGAATTTATCGCACTACTTACCCAGTTTCCAACAGTGCAGGCTCTCTTGTGCTGCACTTTATATGTGCAGATGATTTTTTTTCTTGCACACACAACTACAGGCTTTGTTTCATACTCTTATTTATTCATTTAGAATATTTCTATGCTGCCTCTTCAGAGTCTGCTGAAGCCAGTTTACAATTAAAAACCTCAATACTAAAATAAGCCATTGGGAAAAACCTGTCCATAAAACAGAAGCAGACCATTAAAAACCTGATGAGATAAAAACGTTAATCAGAAGCCTGTGTTTCAGCCTAGCACCTTTAAAAAAAGCAAAGAAGGCTTCAGGTGAGCCTGAAGAGGAATGGCGTTCCAAAGGCAAGGTGCCACCATGAAAATGTCCTGTTTCTAGTCACCACCCACCTCACCTTTGACGGCGGGGGCACAGAGAGCAGGGCTTAAGAGGCAGATCTTAACAGGCAGGCTGGATAGTATGGGAGGATATCCTTTAGATATCCATGTACTCTGGTACACGTTCACTTTTGTGCACAACACAGGCGTAGAGTACGGGGGGGCTCGAGGGCTTGAGCCACCCCCGAAATTTCCCGGGGGGGGGCTCAGCCACCCCCGGGAAAACAGTGCCTGTCTCCGCGCCTCCCCGGGTCCTTCCGAGGCCCGGCGGCCGCTGCTGGAGAGGGAGAGGGAAGGGGTGGCGGTTTCCTGGAGGGGGGAAAGAACATCATCCAAGCGAGCGCGCACGTTCCCCCCCCCTGGATTTCCAAAACTCTACGCCCCTGGTGCACAATGCATTTTACTGATACTTGACTTGTAATGGGAAAGCCTGATCTTCAAATGTATTAAATACTGACAGTGCCTGAACACTTTTGACAAGGAAAAACAGTAAAGTCACTTCGAAATATTGCTCTCAGCACTCTTGCCTCAGTTTTTTTAGTAACAAGTCAAGTGAGATATGTGGATGACCTGCAACTTGTTTTTTGATTGCCAACTTCCCCCCCCCCCCAAATAGTTACAGTTGCATCTTCCACGTTTTGCATAGCTTATTATTTGACACTAAAGCAAACTGCTGTGTTTGGCTGGCATACACCTCATAGTGATGAGGCTAAGACGTTATATTCTCTTGAGATACACATTTGAGTGATGGTTTAAAAACAATTTATGTAACAATGCGGCTGAAATATTTGGGGGACAGTGAGTGCAACACTCGCATGACAAGGATTGTGTTCTCTCCCCACCCCCACCCTACGCACCCGCACACCCGTTTACATGTTTGCATAGGCCAGGCAGTGAAGTGGGGTGGGGCTGGTGCTCATACATGCTTTCTCTATCCACACTCAGCACTTCTTTGTTCCGCAAATTATTCATGAGTAAGAGACATTTTAGTTGGGCAGAGAGGGAGAGTACAGAGCTCAACTACCGTTCCGTCTAAGGTCTCATTTTGCCATCTGCATGCATGCTTGTATGTACCTGTAAGTGCTGAAAGGAAGGGGAATGAATTGCTCTTCTTGAGCCTTATTGGGGGTTTTCTTACTGAGCTACTGTTATCTGTAGTATGAGTGGACAATGCACGTGCCAGTTTGGTGTAGTGGTTAAGTGCGCAGACTCTAATCTGGGAGAACCGGGTTGATTCCCTACTCCTCCACTTGCACCTGCTGGGTGACCTTGGGCAAGACATAGTTCTGGCACAGCTGTTCTTGAAAAAGTTTCTGTCAGAGCTCTCTCAGCCCCATCTACCACCCAGGGTGTCTGTTGTGGGGAGGGGAAGGGAAAGGAGTTTGTAATTCTGAGACACCTTTGGGTAGCGAAGGGCGGGGTATAAATCCAGTCTCTTCTCTTCTTCTTCTCTCACACACCATAAAGACATATGTGTATACACACTATCTTTTTTAAATGCAGGATGAATCTACAGGTGAAATCACATTTTACATGAAAGGTGCAGATGTCGCCATGTCCTCTATCGTTCAGTATAATGACTGGCTAGAGGAGGAGGTAAGAAAGTTTAATGACTCTTTCTGCCATTTGACATCAAGAAATGTTGTAAAACTGTACAAAAAGCAAAAAACTAATCTGTTCCTTAAAGCAGATTTTATTGGGCTAGATTTAAAAATGGGAAGCATGATCCAAAGTAGTAATGGATTGAAAAATGCAATTAAGTGCATCATTAATAGGTTTCAAGGAGTTGGCAGTGTTTTCCAGATTTTACATAATAGTAAAAGAAAAGGAAAGTGATCTGTCTAATTGAATAACAGAGTGATTGACTTGGGGGGGGGGACTTCTAATGTGCTGGATATTATGGGGGGGGGGGGTTGTAATACCACACTGTTACCCAGAGTTTCGCAGCCTTTGGGACTGGCTGAGGTGAAAGCACAGGAGTTGCAGCACATGGTTTTCTGTATCCAAGTCACAGTCCAAGATCCAAAGAGTTTCTCTAGGCACACTCAAGCATGTGGGATTTTTCTTACTTTAAACAGAAGATAAAACTGAAAATTAATCTAATTTTAATTTGTTCTGTGTATTTGGCTTTTAGTGTAAGAGAAGGTATGAATAAATATGTCTTCACAAACTAGACTAAATGCATTGTTGTTTTAGACACCAGCAATTGTCTTAATTTGACCTTACATATAGACAATACGGTAATGTGATGATCACACCATGCATGTTCATAATGGTATTGGCAATATAAATCAATACCTGCTTCAGGCAGTTTGATTTAATCAGGGACATGAATAAATTAAATTCCCTGAAGACCTAATAAAGTGTCATAAAAATTACTTTTGCGATAATGATGCACAATTAATTGTAAAATACTTGCTTAATTTATTTAGCATTATGAGGTCAAATCAATAAGTATTTTGCAGTAGACAGACAGCATTCTTTTTAAAAGAATCATGAACATGAACATAGCTATTTTATATTACTTCTAATGCTGGTGTTTTAATTAACAAAATACATTTACTGTCAGATCATATCTATGCCATACTAGTTGTTGGCTTGTTGCACACGTATACATCAGCCTTTAAATGCAAAACTAAAATTAAGATAAAACACATGGATGGTTAAGAGACAGATAAAAAAATCACAGGGTTTTGTTTTCTTTAAAGTCAAATGTTTTATTGTTCTGCGTGAGAGTGTACTGGAATTAGAACACCTTAATTCATTTATTATAGTGTTTCTCTTTTTCCTGAACTCTTGGTTCAAGACTGAGTTTAGAGTTTTCACACATGCATGGCCCACAAAGGGGAGAGAAGCTTCCTGCAGGACCATGAAGAGCTCATGACTTGGACTTAATCATGGCTTCCTCCCAGTCTGGTGTTTCCACGTGTCCCTGACTGGGACAGAAGGAAGGGAGCTGTTTTATAATGTTGTTCTGTAATGCAGAGTTGGTAAAAGAGTGATAAGGCTGCTCATTTACATCCAGGATTTCATATAGTCAGATTTATTTGCCTTTAAAAAATAAAATTGGAGCTTTTCCATGGTCTACTCCACCAACTGCTTCACTCCATTGGCTGCTGCTTTGGGAAACGTACAACGTGGTAAGGACACATTACACACTTTGTTGTGCTAAACATTACCGTGGCAGATAGCTGAAAGAGGACTCTTGTGAATTAGTTTGGTGTAGTGGTTAAGTGCTTGGACTCTAATCTGGGAGAACCGGGTTTGATTCCCCACTCCTCCACTTGCACCTGGCTGGATGACCTTGGGCAAGCCATAGCTCTGTACCAGCTGTTCTCTCAAGGACAGCTTGGGAAAGAGCTCTCTCAGCCCCACCTACCTCACAGGGTGTCTGTTGTGGGGAGGGGAAGGGAAAGGAGTTTGTAAGCCGCTCTGAGACTCCCTTGGGGAGTGAAGGGCGGGGTATAAATCCAATCTCTCAATCTCAAATTTGTGGTCTCAAAGGCAATACATGAGGCAGAGCTGTATCATGGTTCTTTATTATATTTCCTCATTTTAGTGTGGGAATATGGCAAGAGAAGGACTACGCACACTGGTGGTTGCCAAAAAATCATTAACAGAAGAACAGTACCAAGATTTTGAGGTATGACATTTAGGGGTTGTACTGATTCAACTTGCATCTAAGTAATGCAGAACACATGAAGAAAAGTACTATTTAAGAAGCTGTTTCTGCGAATCTCACATATAACCTCTGTTTAATGTGCACAATTGATAGGCAAGGTCTTCCATGTTTTCTTCAGACCTGGCTTGATTTTTCCAAGCTGTTTTGGAGAAGTCCCTAAAAAACCTTGGAATCCTTACAGGAATTATACAGAAAGGCTCAGAAAGATCCCAAGCCCTAGGTCACCCACCCTTTTCCACTTACTTTGCTGAAGAATAAAAATATTTGTTTGTTTGTTTGTTTGTTTGCTTAATTCGTATCCCGCCCTTCCCACCAAGGCAGGCTCAGGGCAGCTTACACACAATATTTTAAAGCAATTAAACACAGTATTTCAATAAAATCATAACAATACAGAATAAAATGTATCATAAAGTGCTAGTACAATTCATAACCGATGGTGGCATTCTCAGCATCCACGTAATCGACTACCACCATAATCTGGGTTTTGACAGGCTATTGATCGTATTGTTAGGTTGGTGTTGGTATTGGGGCCAGGGCCTCATTATTAGAGGGCAGGGTATAAAGTGTGGGGGAGGGGCAGTGTTAATGATGGAAGCCTGATTTTTAGGGTCTCAGTCTTCGTGGAGAACAGTGGAAACATCAAAACCATGCAGTTCCCAGCCGGGATGCCTTCAGAACGCAGCTACTGCTGCCACAGTGTCTCCCCTATACCATTTCCTCTTTTAACAGGATTAAGGAAGAAAAAGCCGGGCCCATTACAAGCCAGATCCAAACTTCAGTTGGATGTTGAGCTCAGTTCACAATAGAGATAGAAAAAGTGCTTTTGTGACATCACCAGCTGTTACCCTTCTCACAGACCTAATATCTGACCGAACCTGTCTGGAATTCAAAGGGCTGATTTGCATTCAGAGACGAGCCACAGCCAGCATTAACTACTCTCTGGAAAACAATTGAGTGACAGTGCAAGGAAGCGGAGGTCACATTTTCTAAGGTTTCGGGCAAACATAAACACTGCTCATTATTATAAATCTCCAGATAAAACTTTGTTCTACTAATTGCCACAATTTTAGTGATTATTTTGCTGGCCTAGTGGGAATAGGGCAACAAGGCAGGAACTTGAGGGCAAAGGCTCAGGTGAGGTAACAATCAGAGGTAAGGTAGTCAACAGAGGCCAAGGAAAAGAAAGTTACGAAGAGGAGGGGCCATGGCTTAGTGTTAGAGCATCTGCTTTGCGCATGGAAGGTCCCAGGTTCAATCCCTGTCATCTCCAGTTAGAAGTATCAGGTAGTAGGTGATGTGAAAGACCTCTGCCTGTGACCCCAGAAATCCACTGTCAGTCAGAGTTGACATTACTGACCTTGATGGACTAAGGGTCTGATTCAGCATAAGGCAGCTTCATGTGTGTTCACGTAACAAGGAAATGGGAGATGGCCCCACTTGGGTACAGTCTATATTTAAGGCTGTGTTTCCTGGAAGATGACAAAACAATAGCCCTCTGGGAGTTGACAATGTGCAGAGAGGGAGAGCGGGAACAAATGGATGGCCCCACCCCTGCCTCTGCTTGATCACTGGCTCATGATCACCAATGCCTATGTGCAGAGGCAGTGTCAGTGTTTGGCATCGTTTGGAAAGCAGCATCCCTGATCACATACAAGGAACGTACACATGGATGCTGCCTCCGCATGTAGGTGCTGTGCTGACATGTCACATGGAGGCAGGAGGGCAGAGCCAGTGTGCTAGCTCCCAGTCTCCCTCTCCACATGTTCAGTCAACACACAGAGGGGTCACGTGTCGAGGGCTACTGGTGCTCTTCTGTGTTCCTAAGGGAAACGGACAGGTGAAAAGTGGTAGGTTCCTGAAAGTCTTTCCCACTCAGTTTTCAGGTGGCACCCTTTTCACCCACAAAGCATCTCTGAAAGATGAGCCGGATGGGCATACGTGCAGAGATGTAAGACATCATGTGGCACTCATCGCTTTGGCTAGTGCAAACCAGCTCTGCTACTTCTTGGGAAACTGTTAAGGCAGTCTTTACCTCAGATGCTCTCGCTTCACTGTTATCAAGCGGTGGACATCCCAGGCAAGAACCCAGGGCACTACTGCCTGTTCCACTGATATAAGTGTTTTGCCCAATCCTTTTCTAACAATTTATGGTTTAACACTTAATTGTCAACAAGTACCGAAGTACTCAAAGTTCTTCCTATCTATACAGCAGCAGGCAAAATAAGATTTCACTGTGTCTTGTTGCAAACAGAACAGATACAACCAAGCAAAATTAAGTATACATGACAGAGCCCTCAAGGTGGCCGCAGTTGTGGAGAGTTTAGAAAGAGAAATGGAATTGCTCTGCCTCACCGGAGTTGAAGATCAACTGCAGGCTGATGTGAGGCCGACTCTGGAGATGCTGCGAAATGCTGGAATAAAGGTACTTATTACGTTATAGACTGTCAATGCCTTTTAGTTTATTTTCTTTACATGTTGGGTTCATTTCCGTAGATAATTGAGGATCCAGTTGTATTAACATATGGGAAGTAATGGACATTGGAGCATTGAAAAATTGCAGAATAGGCAGCAGAACAAGAAAAGAGAGCCAGTGTGGTGTAACGGTTAAGAGTGTCAGACTAGTTATCTGGGAGACCCCAGGTTTGAATCCCCACTCATGCTATGGGAGCCTGTTGGGTGACCTTGGGCCACTCACACTCTCTCAGCCTAACCTCCCTCACAGAGTTGTTGTGAGGATGAAATGAAGGAAAGGAGAATGATTTAAGCCACTTCGAGCCCCCACTGGAGAGGAAGGTGGGTAGTAATGAATTTAATTAATTTAATGAGTCAGTTTGGTGTAGTGGTTAAGTGCGCGGACTCTAATCTGGGAGAACCGGTTTGATTCTCCACTCCTCCACTTGCACCTGTTGGATGACCTTGGGCAAGCCGTAGCTCTGTACCAGCTGTTCTTGAAAAAAGAGCAGTTTCTCTTAGAGCTCTCTCAGCCCCACCTACCTCACAGGGTGTCTTTTGTGGGGAGAGGAAGGGAAAGGAGTTGTAAGCCGCTCTGAGATTCCTTCAGGTAGTGAAGGGCGGGGTATAAATCCAGTCTCCTCTTCTTCCTTAAAAGAAAAGCAGGAGCTTGGTTCAGTTCTGTCACAGCTGTGTTGTTACTTTAGGAGACATTTGAATATAATAGCAATATTCAGCTCTCCCCCCCCCCCCCATTTCTACATACTGTACCTCAGTATTGTTTTACCTGTTCCACATGTGTGTAGCAGCCCCAAAATGTTTTTTCCCCATGAAAACTATCCACATACAGGCTAAATTGCCTTGTGAAATGGTCATTACATGAGAACGTCTCCCAAAGCTTACATGGGAACCATAAGAAACTGGTTAGGTAGATAGTATTGTTTAGGCACAGTTCAGAGCTTGAGAGTTTCAGACCTTTACTTCAGTGCTCACCTCAGGAGTGAATTCGCTGGGAGTCCTTAGGCAAGCTACTACTGAATCCAGGCAAGCACTATGTGGATAATAAAATTGACTTCCATACCTGGGTGCTCTGTGGGTCAGCAAGATTTTTCCACTGCACTATATCAATTCAGAGTATTCTGATAATATTAAAGATGCACAAGAAAACATTAGACAAAAAGCTGTGTGAGCATAAAGATCTGTAAGGAAACAGTGATGATATATTCTATTCCTACTATCACTTTCTTGTTAAGGAATACCATTAAAAGCTTCCATTCGAATGGGACAAAAATTTTCTGGCAACCTATTCTTTAGAGTCAATTGAGCAAGAAGAACGCTGAGTTTAGAATCTGCTCAAGAAGGGGGCTGTGGCTCAGTGGAAGAGCCTCTGCTTGGCATGCAGAAAGTCCTAGGTTCAATCCCTGGCAATTCCAGTTATAAGGATCAGAAAGTAGGTGATGTGAAAGACGTCTACTGGAAACCCCAGAGAGCTGCAGCCAGTCTGACTAGATGATACTGACCTTAAGGGATTGGTGGTATTATTTGATATAAGGCTACTTTATGCGTGGCCATGTGTGCTCCTTTGTTTTGGTACTGTTCTAGAGCAAAATTTGTTGTGACTAGGGCTGCCAAGTACCGGCGACTTACCAGCGGGGGAAGTTGTTCTCCCCCCGGGAGCTCTTCTGGCGCATGCGCTTTGTGCGCGTGCCACGGCGACGTAATGACATCACCCGGAGGTGACGTCATTACACGGGGGAAGTCGTCCTCACCGGACGACTTCTGGGGCGGGGTTCCCCCCACCGGCCGAATGCCGGCCAGCGGATCGGGAACCCCTATAGCGGGGGATCCCCGGGCTGACTTGGCAGCCCTAGTTGTGACTGAACAGGGAATGATGAAGCCATTGCTCATGAAGATAGTCCGGGGGGGGGGTTTTTTCAAAAAAATGGGAATGAATTAGGCAAGTAATCATCAACCGAATGAGCTCTAAAATTATCTTACAGATATGGATGCTAACAGGTGATAAATTGGAGACTGCCACTTGTATTGCAAAAAGTTCTCACTTGGTTTCCAGAACACAAGATATTCATATTTTCAGACCCGTAAGTATAGCTACAAAAAATTGGGAGGGTTTTTTTTTTGTATTAGTATTATTGATGCTGCAAAAAGTGTTCATTTGTTTGATGTCCATTTGATAGGTGTACTAAAAAACTTAATGCCATTGTGGTGAAACATAGTCACTGATCTAGAACATATGTGCCGAAGGAAAGGAAAGCTCAAAATGTAGAACAGAGGGGTGGCAAAAGAAATGAAGAAGTTGTGGGGAAGTGCAGCTGTTTGGCCTGCCATGATTTGCCACAGGTCATTGTTCTCTGTCTAGATGACCCAGCAATGAGAAAGCTGAGGTTGTTGCAGGGCAGGGGAGGAATGTGCTGCTGATAGATTTCAGTTCTCTGTCCCAAAAAACATAAATTCCCCAGAGTTCTGAAAAAAAACAGGAATGCAATTACGGCCAAATGTACTTGCTCATCCATATAAATATATTTAACGGTTTCACTTTCAACTTCTGAATGTTTCCTTTTTAATTAAGGTAACCAGTCGTGGAGAAGCTCACTTGGAACTGAATGCATTCAGAAGGAAACATGACTGTGCTTTGGTCATATCTGGAGACTCTCTGGAGGTAAGGGCCTGCCCTTTGTCAGTTTACAGTGCAGTTAATTTTTATTATTATTACTCAGGTATTTGCGAAATCTTCTAGCCATGATCATTCAAGGATTTTTGGCTTACTGCAAGTCAGTTTTTATCCAAATTGGTCCCTCTGAGCAACATAGGGTTGCCAAGTCTGAGTTGAGAAATACCTGGAGACTTTGGGGGTGGATCCAGGAGAGGGTGGGGTTTGGGGAGGGGAGGGGCCTCAGCATGGTACAATGTCATAGAGTCCACCCTTCAAAGCAGCCATTTTCTCCAGGGGAGCTGATCTCTGTCAGCTGGAGATCAGTTGTAAAAGCAGGGAATCCCCAGGCCCCACCTGGAGGCTGGCAACCCTAGAGCAACATGCTATTGTAATGTACACAAGGGTGAGCAGGGTTATATAGAATGGCCAGGCGTTATAGAAGAGACATGTGCATTTCTGATGGAGATGGAGTTGCTGCTTTCACCACAGTATCATAAACTGTGGCAGAAGAAAAACCACTACTCGTGCTTCACGGTAACAACTTCCCCCTCTCCAGCAGTGTTAGTTCCTGCAGCAGAATCAGCTGTCTTCTACATGTTATCAATTTTGGTCATAGCCCATGATGACTAGGAACTCTAGATTTGTAGGCATAGTACAGACAGTGATACTACTTTCAGCTACGTGCTTGTCCCCATGTTGACTAATAATGATGCCATTCATTAACTTCTACATTTAAAAAAAACCCACTCAGTTTAAGGTAAATATTTTAGGGTTCAGTGGCAATGGCAGTACTATTTTCTAACAACCAGAAATGGCTCCAGACTTGTAACTGTCCTCCCCTAATTGTAATTCTTCTCTCCATAAAATCTAGTGGTACTGGGCCTTAACATCTGGCTCTAGCAAATAGATCAGTGAAAGCAGAGTTCTTTATTGTGTCTCCCTGAGTTTTGAAGCAAGTGTGTGGGTTGGATTCTACCAGCTTTTCAACTGGTGCAAAATCTAGGAGGAGCCCTTTTTTACCCTGAAGAAGGCTTCGCTGAGGACTATGGAATCTTCATGGACCAAAAGCCACATAGGATGGAGCTGTGGGAGGGCGGGGCGGGGGGGGGCAGGATCCTCGCACCATCAGAAAGGCTGGTAGGATGCAACAATACCTTTGAACTTCTTGCTTATTGTCCCCATCTTGGACGAGCTAAAAATACTACTGGAGTAATAGAATGCTAAGCAAATTGAATTTTTCTTTCTCTAGGTTTGTTTGAAGTACTATGAACATGAATTTGTAGAATTAGCATGTCAGTGTCCAGCTGTAGTATGCTGCCGATGTTCGCCCACTCAAAAAGCCCACATCGTAAAACTATTACAGCACCACACTGGAAAACGTACGTGTGCAATAGGTAAGTATCAGCTCTAGTTTCACTCTTATTGGCAAGTTTATGATATGTTTACAGTACTGAAAAATAAATTTAATTGAAGTTAGAATGGCATGCCAAGGTATTTTTGTAATAAGCTTTTAATAATCTTAGCTCTTAGGTGCCCTGTCTGCTTGTGTCCACTTGATTCTAAGTCTTAATGATATTAAAATTAAAACAGCTTTTTAAACTCCCCCCCCCCCCAAAAAAAAATTCTACAAAAACAAATGGAAATTTAACATTTATACTTCACAGAGGAATCACTGGTCAGGATGTGATGTTATCCAGTGCAGTTCTGCATTCTGACATAATAAATTCCATGTGCCACATGGGCAGAAACAAGCAACTGTTTTTCCTGAGTTATGTTTGTAATGATTCCTTTCTTTTGGATTTACTGTTTCTTCCAAAGTTGTACAAACACTGCCTTTTCAACCTTTAATAAGTGGATCACCAGTTCTTTGTTTCCCTGTATATTCTTTAAAGTATCCTTTACATATAGGAGACCAGAAACTAAAGAGAGAGGTATATAAAATTTCTTTGAATTAATTTGAAAACTTAGCAAATCTACTTTTAACCTTAAAGTTAATTCCAGTTACGCATTAAAATAATTCAAAGTAATGCAAAATTCTATTAATAAATGTTTAAAAGCTTACCAGAACAGTCTCAAATATGCTTTCACACAATTTCAGGTGATGGGGGAAATGATGTCAGTATGATCCAGGCAGCAGACTGTGGGATTGGAATTGAAGGGAAGGTATGACATTTGAAGACGGAATTGAATGTGAACTTAACAGTAATGTATTAGAATACCTCTGTTGAAATGGTAAAGACTGCTTGTATGTACGTCTCAGCCATTGGAGTGTTGTGATAACAATGGCAAAAGTGAGTGTTATGTTTTTAAAAATCTTTATTCTAAAGTTCAGACTTGAAGATGTTCATTGTTCATATGTTAATTTACTGTACAAGGTGGTCATAGCCAAGTGTAGCTCCTCCATGCAGATCAAAAAATCTGCAAGGAGGGGGGCACACAGGAACTAAAGTATTCCCCCCCATATATTTCTAAAATGGAGGCTAATCCCCCCCCCTCAAAATAAGACAGCAACAGAACACCAACATCTCTGCATGCACAGGTTATCACAGAACAAAAACCTTAGAGGGGCATTTTGGGTTGCTGACAACAGAAAGAGGTGGGGGGACCAGGAAAGGGGCAGAGAAGGGAGTAAAAGGCAAGGCTGCAGGGCAGTGAGAAGGGAAGGAGAGGAGGGGGCTGGCCATGGGAGGCAGGAATCAGGAGCCGGAAAGAGAGTTGGAGATGGCAGGTGTGGTGAAGCGTAGGTGGTCAAGGGGTCAGAAGTTTCCCTCCTGCTCCGTTTTTCATGTTTTTTTCTCTTGTTCTAGTTTAATTTTGATAGTTGAACATGTGGCTTTGTTTTCCATCCAGGAGGGAAAGCAAGCTTCCTTGGCGGCTGACTTTTCCATCACACAGTTCAAACACATTGGCAGGCTGCTGATGGTACATGGTCGCAATAGTTACAAAAGATCAGCAGCACTTGGTCAGTTTGTCATGCACAGAGGCCTTATTATTTCAACTATGCAGGTATTTAATTCCTGTTACTTGGATGAAAAATAGTTTCTGGACAATTTTGTTCTAATAATTTAAATAATTTCCAGATGCAGAAGATGAATTTCTGTAACAATTCTGATGTAATTAATTATGTTCTTTCTCCAGGCTGTGTTTTCTTCAGTCTTCTATTTTGCATCTGTTCCTTTATACCAGGGGTTCCTAATGGTAGGGTAAGTAGGCGCTGCAGTTCTTGAAAAAAATATTGCAAAGTTATTTTTTTTAAGAACAGTCATTATGACTGACATCCATTTTATCCCTCAGATAGAGTTACTGAGCTGAACAGCAGCATTCCTTTGCTGTCTCCCAGCAGTTTTTCCCCATCAGCCTTCTGGGCAATACTAATGTTAAACAAAATTCACATGGGACAGAATTTACTCCCTGAAAGTCATGTTTGTGTACTAATGCTCATGAGCCTTTGCTTTGTTTATCATGTGGGATGAAAACATGCATAAAGTTCACTGCACCAACAGGTGGCAGAAAGCCCTGACTGCCATTGCCTCCCCTGCTGGCAATCAAGGTCTCCTAAGTATACAGGGGGCAGAACAGTTGCAATATGCCCAGGATCAAATTATGTTGAATTGCCAAAAAAGAAAAAAAAATGCCCAGAATTGTACTTTGCATAAAACTTGCGATTTTACTGGAGGAGGGAGAGAGTTTATAGTGTGAAGTTATGAATTAAAATAACAACTTTCCCCCCTAAGGTATGCAACCATATACACTATGTTTCCAGTCTTCTCCTTAGTGCTGGATCAAGATGTTAAACCAGAAATGGCACTGCTGTATCCTGAACTTTACAAAGACCTTACTAAGGTAAAGGCATTTGAAATGGATATGGATATAATTTTGTACCTGCAGTATTGTTCTTCTCTGTATGAAGCCCAGAAGGTAGAGGCAGAGCAGATGCCTTGAAGATCATAATGCTTGAAACTTGCTCCTATTTCCATAGAAAACTGTTGTTGTTGTTCACCTTCCCTTTCAGAGAAATTAGTTCACTAGATTAAAGGTACAGCTGCACCTAGTGTGCCTGCTAAAATATCTGTTCTTAGTGTAGTCACGGCTTTCAGAATGACATGCCTTCACTTAATATTCCAACCTTTTACGCTTCGCAAAATTCGCCACAGTTCAGAACTCTGTAAGATTTCAGCTGCACATACAACAGCTGCCCTTCTGTGTGGGGAAATGTGTCACAGTAGGAAGTCACGGCACGTGGGTACAATCCAGCATACAATCCAATGTGTTGATTTCAAAGGAAGAGTGAAATATGTGAATGTAGATTCAATTGTGGCTACTGTCAGTAATCAGAAAGCAAAAGCTCCCTGATAAAAATTACTAGAGGTAATTCCCCCCCCCCCAGATGTAATGGTTGTTACTTTAAAACCTGACTAATAATGATGCCATTCATTAACTTCTAATTTTTTTAAAAAAAAACACTACATTTAAAGTAAACATTTTAGGGTTCAGTGGCAATGTCAGTACTATTTCCTCACAACCAAAAATGGCTCCAGACTTGTAGTTGTTCTGCCCTAATTATAATTCTTCTCTCCATAAAATCTAGTGGTACTGGGCCTTAACATCTGGCTCTAGCAAATAGATCAGTGAAAGCAGAGTTCTTTATTGCGTCTCCCTGAGTTTTGAAGCAAGTGTGTGGGTTGGATCCTACCAGCTTTTCAGCTGGTGCAAAATCCAAGGGGAGACCTTTTTTACCTTGAAGGCTTCACTGCGGACTATGGGATCTTCATGGACCAAAAGCCACGTAGGATGGAACGGGGGGGGGGGGGGGGGGCAAGATTGTCCCTTCTTGCATCATCGGAAAGGCTGATATAATCCAACAATACCTTTGAACTTCTTGCTTACCAAATCTATAAAATAAAATATCTTGCCTTTCCATGTGTAGTTCTTAATTTAAATAACAGATGTGTATCCTTTATTAAAGTTATGACATTGTGTTTATATAAAAATCACTTTTTAAACAGCATGTTAACTTGCTTGTCTTTGTTGTTTCCTCTAGGGGAGATCTTTGTCATTTAAGACATTTCTCATCTGGGTTTTAATCAGTATTTATCAAGGTAGGAGATCTCTTTGATTTGTCAGACTTAAAAAATTTCTGACCACTAAGCATACCATTTCAGCTTCAAAATTAAATTTATTTAAATTATTTATTTTAAATTCCCAGAGCTTAAAATGCCATGTATTTTGTGTTTCTTTCTGTATTTTATAAATTTAAAATTCAAATTATGTTGGGCTTTTCCCCCCCAGTGCATCATGGATTTATTTTTGTTTTGTGCTGGAAATTAATGCTTACACATCTATATACTGTTTTCCAAGTGTGCCCCTATTTGCGGAGACCTATATCTGTGGATTGGGGCCACACTTACCCAAAACAGGTTTTTCTGCAAACTCGGGTGACCTCCCAAGTCTGCAGAAAAATCTGAAATCTTAAAATATATATATGGGGGGGTTTTTTTTTTTAATTCCCCTCAAAGTAAAATAGACCTGACTTTGCCAGTGGACTGAAGAGCCCTGGAGCGGCACTGGATCCAGCGATGACAGTGGCAGTGCCCGGGAGCCGTGCTGGCCCCAGCAAGAAAGTAGGGGGAGGGAATTCCCCACCACAAATCTCAGAGGCCCATTGCAGCCATTGTGACTCCTAGCATCGCCACTCCTGCCCCGAGCCCAGCACAGCTCTTTCCTCTGCGGCTGGAGGCACAGAAAGAGGCTGGCCCCTGTAAAGGGGAATGAGGGGGAGGCAGACAGACAGACTGCTGACAGTGGATTGGATGGCTGGGGGTAAGAGTCGTAAGGATGGAGATGTGGTGGAGGAGAGGGGAAGAAGGAAAGGCAAGGGGAGGTGGTGCCAAGGATGGGGAGTTAGTTGTTTAGGCAGAGCAGTGAGGGTGAGGTGTGATGGGTGAGTGGGGAGGAAGGAAAGGCAAGAGAAGGCAGCAGTGAGGATAGGTGGGTGGGGTAGGCAAAGCAGCAAGGATGGATATGGGATGGGGGAGAGGAGAGGAAGGAAAGGCAGAGGGGATGGGAGGATTCCTCTCTACAAGTTTCTTGTGAGTTCCTGCTTATAAAGCATATTAGCTTTTCTTTATAGAATTATAGTAGTACGCTTTAAAAACCCTGAATTATAACATTAATTTAAAATATTATTCACACTTTTGTTTAGGATTTTGTTACAGATCAAATCAGAGCATGTAAAAAATCTAATTAACAATTGCACCTGGAAGAAATGCAAGCTACTGAAATGTATTTAATTGTTGACCAGCTGACTTTAGAGCTACCTTTACAGCAAGTCATACTGGACATTTTGGCCAGGGGGGGAATTCTCAATGTACCAGTAGCCTGGGAGGTGCTACTGTGACCCTGACCACAGAGTGGCCTAACATGGGGTGGGAAGGCGCCACTGGCCCTACAAGTTGGTGGCCCTTGCCTTGCATCAGTAGAGGAGCTGCTGCTGCCACCACTACCAGTGGCAGCGCCCACCTCCCTGTAGCCACTACCATACACAAAGTACTCAGGAACCACTGCCGCTGTGATGGGTGCAGGAGCCACCACAAAGTGGTAACACCCACCTCACAAGAGCCAGTGGACCCTGATTGCATAAGATGTGGGGGAGCTGCAGACCTCGCCACATCCATGAGAAAGGGGTGCTTGCAAAGTGGACCAAAGCAGGGCCATTTTTGCTTCCCAGTCCACCATTGCTCTTCAACATCTATCAGTGTTATTTCCAAGAAAGGAATGATTAAAAGCTGCTCTCAGAATAAGAGAACATTTCTAGAAAGCATAGTTCTAAGGAAGTATTTTATGCAACACAGTTGTACAATGAATCTGTGATGTTTTATATGCTGTTCTCAGGTGGCATTCTGATGTATGGAGCTCTCCTGCTTTTTGAATCTGAGTTTGTCCATGTTGTTGCCATTTCCTTCACTGCTCTTATCCTGACTGAGCTCTTGATGGTTGCACTTACTATACGAACGTGGCACTGGTTAATGGTGGTGGCTGAATTCTTCAGTCTTGGCTGCTATGTGGCCTCTCTTGCATTTCTAAATGAATATTTCGGTGAGTAGCAATCACTGGCGTCACTTGTATTTCACTTGCAGCCTCCACTGTATTGTTATGAGACATCATATCATGAAATTATTCATCATTAACAAAAATGGTCAGGACAATATTAAATTTTGTCTAGGCTGTATTCCACTGTATACTTTTAGCTGAGGTGTTGGTGTGCTATGCAGCGCAGCTTGTTAAAATGAAATGCACATAAGCATCAAACCTTCTTCCAAGGGCTTCCATGCATCCTACACTAAGGCCCCGTCCACACTGTCACTTTTGGCACTCATTTCTCCCTATTGCTTTGGGTTCCTCCCCCTTTTCCACATGTGTTTTGCTCCCTCTGGGACTACTAGAGAGAACAAAACATATGGGGGGTGGGGGGTGGGAGAACCTGAAGCAATAGGGAGAAATGAGCCACAAAAGTGACAGTGTGGACGGGGCCAAGAATCCAAATTCAAAACCATGTAGGGCACACAGGGCTAATCACGGGCTTCTCTATAACACAGCCTGACTTAAGTTTGCTTTTTTGTTTTAATGTTTCACTTTCAGAATATGTTTCAGAATTTTTGGGGGGGGGGCGGGAGTTGTATATTAAGTCTCTAGGAGAGTAGTCTTCAGATACTAACTCATTTCAAACCTTTCAGAGCTTTCTAACACATTCCTTTTAGTATATTGCATCTCTTCCTTTTCCCTTGTTTTTTCTATAAATCTGTCCTTTCTTCTTCTGTCGGAGCAGGTATAGGCAGAGTGTCTTTTGGAGCTTTCTTAGGTAGGTATAATCGCTGTTCCCTAAATAAAGGTGTATCACAGAGCACCAACACAAAATAATTATTATTCTGACACTGATGGAAAAAACAAAGAGCCCATTTTATACTCCACTGATTATAAATACCTGATTTGTCAATTGCATTAAATATTTTTATTGGAAAGATTAATGTTTTCATTTTTTTAAGTTTACATATTTCACATTCTCAAAAAAGAGTGCTTTCTGAGAATCCAGAACAGGTCAGCTACAACTAAAGATCTGCCATTGATTTGGGGGGGGGGTGTCATTTACTGTTAGAAAGAGTGGCTATCTAAGAAACATAATTCTTCCTATTTGGGGGTGGTATTTTAATCTAGGATTAAAATATCTGAAATACAGAGATCCTGTCAATGTTGGGAAAATCCAGGGTGGAAAGGTATATTTAAATTGAGAGTTCAACTGAACATTATGGGTTTTTTTGTTGTTGCTGAAGCCCTACAAACTGGCCCTCAGCTTTGGATAAAAACTGATGAAAAGGCACCTCTATAGCATCTTTTATACAGTTTGGCAGAGGCTGGAGGGGGTGGAGCATGGCATGGAGGTCCTCTGAGCATCCCAAGACCTGTTGCTTTACCTGGGGACAGAGGCAATTTTCAATTGGTGTGTTAGGCTTTAGTAGATTAACTGTGCCATGTCATTGGGTTAAACTGCCTCCATGAAAAATACATGGTTATGTCACTTGATGAGATGAGATGAAATTCTTGTGCTGACTTTGACAAATGAAGAGAAAGTCTTCAGTATTTTGCTTGCCTTTGAGCACTAGACCAATAGAATAACACGTGGGGACCCACATGGAATTTGTGGGGGCAGCTATCCCATTCCACCCACTTTTGCTCCCTCCCTTCTCCCCCTACTTTTCTCAGTCTCTCTTTCTCCCTCCTTTTTCTTACTCTCTTTCTGCCCCACCCCATCCCTCTCCCTTTCTTTTTCAGCCTCCCCCTCATCACTCTTTCTCTTTTTCTGCTTCACCACCTCATTACTATCTCTTTCTGCCCCCCATCACTCTCCTGGCCTCCCACCTGCTTCCTCCCCCACCAACAGTGGCAGCAAAGGCTCTCCAGGAATCACAATCAATCTCCCAACTACAGCAATCAGTTCTCCTTAGGGTTGCCAGCTCCAGGTTGGGAAATTCCTGGATATTTGGGGTTGGAGCTTTGGGAGGGTGTGGTTTAGAGAGGGAAGAGACCTCAGCAGGGTATAATGCCATAGAGTCCACCTTCCAAAGCAGTCATTTTCTCCAGGGGGACTGAACTCTGTCATGTGGCGATCAGATATAATTCCAAGTGCCAGCCTCTAGGTGGGACCTGGAAATCCCCCCAAACTGAACTCCTGCAACTGAACTCCAAACAACAGAGATCTGTCCCCCTGGAGAAAATGGCTGCTTTGGAGGGTGGACTCTGTGGCATTTTCCCATGCTGAGACCTCTCCCCTCTCCAAACCCTGCACTCCTCAGACTTCACCACAAAATCTCCAGGAATTTCCCAACCTGGACTTGGCAACACTAATCAGGCCTAGCCCCAATGAATGCTTCCTCAAAGGCCAAAACAGGCCTAGAAAAGGCCCTCCCCCTCCCTTTTTACCCACAGAAGCCCAGCCTATGGAATACTGTGATTGCCTAGCAACAGCCACTGAGGAGATCCATTTTTTAAAACTACAGGTGCTTCTTTTATCATCTTCAGATGTTTTTTAAAGTCCCCGATGTATTTTTTTTAGATTTCACCTTTGTCTGCAAACCTGCCAACTTCATTATTAGAATATAAGATTTTCAAATCATGTCTTGGTAGTGTCCTTCAATTCACTGTTAAGACAAACTGCTGAATGAAGAAAAACGCATTGTTAAAAAAAACATTTGACATCAACTATATTGTAAAAATAGCATGTTCCTGACACATTGTTGCCCTAAACAATAGTGATATTTATTGATCTTGCACAATGGTTATTCTCTTCCCTGCTTTTATAATTTATTTTCCCTTGTTCATGTTCACAGATCTTGCCTTTATCACAACTGTGACCTTCCTGTGGAAAGTGTCAGCCATCACTGTTGTAAGCTGTCTTCCACTTTATATTCTGAAGTACTTAAAACGTAAATTTTCTCCTCCAAGTTACTCCAAACTTACCTCGTAAAAATTACTGAACATCTGGCAGGGGGAGGATACACCTACATGACTCTAGCTAGAAATTGCTTCTACTCCTACTTCGGTCTGTGATAACTTAAACAGAGGGAAAGAAACCCAAGAAAAGAGAGGAGCAAACAGCACAAAAACAATGGGAGCATCTGACAGATTTCACGGTGAACTAAATTAACAAAACCACCCAGATACGATGAAGTTCATTTTGTGTATTTTTTTTATTTTCTAAGTCAATACTGTTTTTGATTGATTTAATTTACTACTGTAAAGGATTTATTCCTACTGCAGTAATTTTTCTGCATATAGGACAGAAAAGCCTCCCCCCCCGTCATAATTTCCTAACAATCACATTCTTTGATAGAGTGTTAGTTCATTACCACATAAATAAAATGTAACAAACCTAGAAACTGTAAATGCCATTGTCTGTATTTGCTGCTATATGTAACTCTGATATATGCACTATATGAATAACAGATGTCTGCATAGCACAGTGTTAGTTTGGGGGCTGTAGTTCTCTTTTCTGTATTTCTCCATTGCCAGCTGCATTAAGACACGTCAATATCTGAGTTATTGATAAGCAGCCTTTCCGATGCACATGTGGGCAAAGTTGCACAAAACATGACGGAAATAAATTTCTGTACATAATTCTGTTGCGCCTACTGATCTGTATGGAAGACTTCTACTGTTCAGTAAATGTTTTGTAAGTTCCTACCCATTTTGTATTTGTAAATCTGCCCACATGAAGTGTCAGCACAGAACCTAGCCATTACATAGGTAGCAGTTGACCTTGTGTTACTTAATGGAAACAATCCACCAAGTGCTTCTGTGCTACTTGATCCTACAGAAGCCCCACTGAGGTGAACGGAAGTCTGTGGAGGCCACAAACTGTGCCCAAACTCCTGTTCAGTGATCCGTCAAGGCATGGGAGTCCCCTTTGTCTAATCCCCACAGTTCTCCCTCTGATTTCAACATGAGGGATCTGATTCCCACACGTATTCCTTTGTCCAAGCAGGCTGGTTTTAATTTAAATCAAGAAAGAAGATCCCTGCACGTGCCAGAGCTCCAAATCTGCGTAGACTGTACACAGACATGTGGGCAATTATCTATACGTTGCCTTGTAATCTGTTTACTGAAGGTTACTCAGGTAAAAATAATAAAATGGACATGTGGTAGAAAATCCACCATCTTCCAAACCATAATTTTTGTATTTTGAGTTCCTACCAAAAAAAAAAAAAAGGGGGGGGGGGGAAATCTCTCTGATCTGATATAATCATGAAGGATAGTTGTCTAAACCCTTTGTGCTGTGCTGTTATGCAGGAGGGGGGGGGGGTTGTCCCCCCCCCCCAGAAAAATATGTTTCCCGTTCGTTCAGAAGAGTCAGTTATAAGATGAAAGAACAAACATAATTTAATCATTCTTCTTTATTAAAGATTTTTGTATGTTAAGAATTGTCTTTTTATATCATATTATTTTGTTAGACTGCTTCACAGCAAAATTCTTTCTGTAGTCCCTCAGACCAAGTCTCTTGCACCGTTGTTATTTTATAATGATGCCAACACTGAAGCACTTCCAGAAAATGACTGTTGCAGAACTATTTTGAGTTAACAATCCACTCCATTTGTTTGGAAGATGTTTAACAGCGACTGATCCTTGCTTTTTTTTATTTTTTAAAACCATTCTTCATTATAAAAGCAATAAAGCCTAATTTCTACCAAATATTATTATTGAAGGTCTGTAAAATAAATGTTGTTTGGTAGTGGGTCTTCACACTGTGCTCATTCAATCTGTTTTCTGTAACCTTATGCAGTAAACAACTAATCATAGTGGCCACTAGATGTCACTGGGTTTGGGGGTTTTCTTTGTGCCAGCACAAGGCTTTGCTCATCATATGAGAAAAAAACTTGGAATGTTTTATTTCTGCTTTAACATGGATTTAGCCTCCCCTTTTCAGTTGCTAGATCATTTTGGAGTAGTTATAAACAAATACATATAACCGACAGCTAATGAACAGAGTAGGTCGCTATGCTAATACCAATGTCTCTTTTTTTTTTTACTGTAACTCTTTGTCTGTATGTTCTGAGCAGGCAAGCCTTTCCTGTGTGGAGCTCATTCCATGAACAAAGCTTTAAAAATGCTCTGTCATCCTTGATTTACAATACCTTTTATTGTGGGCTAAGTTAATAACAAAGCAAATTTAGACATGACTGGACAAATGCAAGGAATAGTTTAACCCTAGCACATCCGTGTACAAGGACTCCAGTATATATATATATATATACATATACCTGTATTCTGTGTATTCTATGTATATAATTGTGTATATATGTATATTAAAAACTGACTAACAATTATGTGGTTAGTGTGAAAGAAATGTGTAAAAAGTGTACAGTTAACCTGCCCCATATAACAGATGGAAGCAAGCTGCTTTCGGTGGGACAGAAAGCATTACTATTTCATATGTGCTGTGCAGTCAATATGAGGCTTGCCCATGTGTGTTTGGGGGGGGGGGGGGGGCGTCTATGTGTGTGTGTGTGTATCAATCACAAAATCTTTCCAAACCTGAGCCTTGTATGGGGACACAGGGAAGCAAGATGTGTTGTGAGTGTAGTCTTCCTTTACCCCAAGACAGTGTCGCCGTGTCATTTCCAAGTTCCGATTCTGCCACGGTGCAGCTTTCACTAAAATCCCATGGGACTGCAGAATTCAGTTTCCTGAGGGTTTAAGTTTTGAATAAAACACATTTCTAGTTCTTACGCCTGACTGTATGACGATAAACTCAGAAAGGGTGCCCTCAGTGGTTTGCTGAAAACTCAAAAAACCATGCAGTTGTGGAGAGTACAGAGCCCAGATTGCTGTATATACTGTGCGCAGCTTCTGTTCTCATACCGAAATAACTCTCCTTTCAGTCGGACCTTTTGCTCCTAGGGCCAGCTGAAGGTGTTTTGTCGCCCATTCACTCCTGAGTCCAGGCTGCCAGCAACTAGGTCCAGAAGAGGGTGCCAGTCACTGGTGTCAAGGGAGCCATATGAATGTCTGCAGGACTTCGGTGCTTCAGATGGCTCGGCCAGATAACCGGTTCTGTGTACTTCCCATCCATTTCCTAAAAAATACTTCTCGCTTTGCCGAGGCTGGAAATGATCTCTTGACTCTCTCTGCAAAGCCTGATTGGCTCTCCTGAAACGCCATTTTTTAAAATCTCTTCCCTGGTGTAAGGATAGTGCAAGAATCTGGCCCTGCTTCCCGCAACGCTCTTTTGTTTTAACAGCACATTTTTACATCTTAGGCTGGTATTATTATTATAACTCAGTTGAAATGAAAATAATAAAAAGCCCTTCAATATGCTAGGCCCCCCTGCAGGGAAGAAAATCAGTAGTAGGGAACAGAGACAGCCCAGTCCCGGAATTATATGTAAACAAACAGGAGGTACAATATCTTTTAACGCCGTGTTGGAAAGCATAGGAATTTTGCTGGTAAACAAAACACAGTCAGAGCTATATGATTCCCGGCCAGTATTAACAACCTAACAGATGCCCTCAGCAGGGTTCACAGCTGTTATTGTGCGAGTCGGATTGTGCTCAGCCAATTGCCGGTGAAAATCTTCTTCGGATGTGGAACTACAGTCAAAGGCCTATTTGCTACTCCATCAACTGAGCCATAGATTTGATGAGTGCATTCTGTAGCACAGTCAGCACAGTCAGATGCCTTGAACGGAAAACATTCACGAACCACTTTGCAATCACAGGTCTCTCTCTCTCCCTCCCTCCCTTCTGTTGTTACTTTTATTCCAAGTTAGGGTGCGGACTAATATTTGGCAGCCATTTGTCTGATCCTCTAGGCATGCACAAGGAAACCTAAGACACGCGGGCTTACCAAGAAGGTCTTGTACCGGGGCGGGGGGGGGGGGGAGTTGAATAACTTGTGAAGGATTACTGTTTTGGTGGCTTTGTCTGACTAATTTGTTATCGAGGCATCTCTTACTCTTTTACACAATGCGTGCATACCAGGAACACACTGTGGCTGCTGTCAAAGCCAGACAAAATGCATCTGCCGGTGATACTTGTTCAGCTGCTAAGTCCCGAGTTCCATGTGAGTGTGTGTATGTGAGAGAGAGAGAGAGAACTGGGCCTGGGAAAGGAAGAGCGCCAGTGAGGTGCAGTGGTTAGAGTGTCAGACCATGCTCGAGTCCCCACTGTGCCACAGAATTTTGCTAGAGACGTTGAGCCAATTATTTCCTCAGCCTAACATACTTCTCAGGATTGTTTTTTATGAAGATAAAAACTAAGGGGAGATTGAAACGGCTGTAACCCATGCTGAGTCCCCATTGGGGAGACAAACATGATATAAATATGGAAATAAATAAAAACAGTAAGTCCACACTGGGACAAATCTGAAGCCCTGAACAGTGTATGGTGGAGAGCCCTTAGTAGGGATGGGCACAGACCGGACCACGGATCTAATTTTTCCAAGGACTGGGGCCTAGTTTACAGTTTGTGGGCCCAGTTCATGCACCCGCCACCACAGAACTCCCAGGACCATCTCAGGAGGTCTGTAGGTCCATGGTGGGCCAAGGTTTGCAAAAGCCCCACAGTACGCAAGTGAAAGCTGAGCTGTGCCTTCACCCACTTCCGGGTGGGTGAACTCGCCGCTCAGCCTTCACTTGCGCACTGCCTGGCTTTGCAAAATGTGCAGTGTGCAAGTGAAGGCTGAGCAGAGAGTTTACCCACTTCTTGGTGGATGAACTCACCACTTGGCCTATACTGGTGTGCCAGAGGTGAACCAGAAGTGAGTAGTCACCACTCAGGAATCATGGTTCAAACAGACCCAATCTGGTCTGTGAAATGTGGTTTGTGGTCTGGGGGTCCGTGCACACCATGGACCAGATGGACCACCATTTTTCTGGACCGTCTCCATCCCTAGTCCTTAGTTACTCTGGAGATAGCTCAGCAACACACATCTAGGAAGAAAGCATCCTGCAAATTTATTCATAGTATTGTACCAGAGTACTGAGAATTTTTTAATTTAAAAATTCCTCCCAAAAAGTTTAGAGCCAGGAGGGAAGGGTACCACAACTTCCTGGGCCTCTCAGACAGATAATTCCCCCCCCCCCCCAAAAAAAAAACACTGGTTGGGGCATGCCTTCTGCAATGACTGAGCTGTCTTGAATTTTCAGTGACCTGGGGAAAAAACCTCTCTTAGCCTAGGGCCAGAATGAGCCGCATGTTTTTATGGTAGGGTTACCAGATGTCCTCTTTTTAGAAGATACGTCCTCTTTTTGGGTTGGAAGGTTAGGAATATTCCTATAAAGGTAAAGGTTTTTCTTGCTTGAAAACCAGTCGACCCCAACTCTAGGGGGCGGTGCTCATCTCCGTTTCCAAGCTGTCTGAAGACGTTTCTGTGGTCATGTGGCCGGCATGACTAAACACCGAGGTGCATGGAACACTATTACCTTCCCACCGAATAGTCCTAGTTAGTAGCAATGATCACAGCTTAAATAGTCAGGCTATTTAAAATGAGATTTGTCATAGTGATCGCTTGTTTGAAGTAGTCAGTTGGGAAATATGTCCTTTTTTTATTTTCAAAATATGGCAACCCTATTTTATGGGAAGGAAAAGAGAAGGACTGAATCCCTTAAGTGCTTCTTGAAGCACTTCCTTATGGAGTACCAAGCATGATACTGTTCTGCAGAATGCCTTACAGTGCAATCCTGAGGAGAGTTACTCCTGTCTAAGCCCATTGAAATGAATAGGCTTAGACTGGAGTAACCCTCTTTAGGATTACACTGTTATATGTGTTTGTATGTGCTGATGATAAAATGGATGGTGGAAATGGCAGGCAGGGGGATTAATTTTTTTTTTTAATGGGATAACTCTTCTTGCAACTTTTTGTGGGCTTCTTGTTGAATCCAAACAGTTTCAGGCAAAGAGCACTAGAAGTCATAAACTGCTAAAGGCCTATTGATTGAAGAAAAGATGAGCTCCTCTTTTCAAGTTCAATGGTAGCACCTCTCGTTTGTGCCTTGCCCTACTTTCCTTTACAACCCAGGTCAAAACATTTGTCATTCCATAGGCTTTTGATTAAGAGGTTCTTCTGTTTCTGCAGTTTTATCATCTGCATCCTAGCTGAAGGACTGTTTTATCAAGATAATTTTAGAGGATGCTGTTTTGTGTGCTTTTATGCCCTGGCTTGCTTCTAGTGGTGCTTTTTATTGGTATTTTTTAACTTTTCAACTTGGATCATTTTAAGTTTTTTTAAATGTTAGGATTCATTTATACCGTTCTTATTGTATAATTGTTCTTGTGAGCTACCTCAAGGAGGTCTGGAAAGTGGCAAATAAACTTCCTAAATAAATAAATCTTTGAAGATGGCTGAGGAGATTTCAATGAACCTTGGAGGGAAAAAAATCAGATAATGAAGAGAAGGGGCAAGGAAACGATACAGCTTTCCACTTCCTCTAGGATAGATGGGAACTCAAATCAGAGAGCACCAGGAGACAAAGGCTGCAGTCACACACACTAAATAATCCACTTTCAGTGCACTTTCCAACTGGATTTTTACTGTGTGAACTGGCAAAATCCAGTTGGAAAGTGCATTGAAAGTGGATTATTTAGTGTGTGTGACCGCAGCCTCAGAGAGAAAGACTGCATTCCGGGAAAGGGGGGAGGAAAAACTCCCACTATGGAGAGGCAAAGCCAGGAATAGTTTAGTCAGATGCAAAGAGCAGTCCTGGGCCATTACTCTACTGTAGAGTGATTGTAAGCTACAGGAGGAAGGTAGCTAAGGAAGCCCAGGGACCCCAGAGGTACAGGAGGAACAGCAGCAATAATTAGAGGAGAAAAGGTGGACAGAGAGATTGGAAGCAGGGAAACAGTTCTAAGCAGGTTGGAAGACATCAGAAGCAACAAACTGGTTAGAGAGTAAATGATTTTGAAGACAATTTAGGTGTTGCTACACTCCCCAGCAGTACAGTTGCTGTTTTTAAGTAGTCCTGTGCAAGATATAGGATGCACACTAGGGGTGTGCAAAAAAAAAATTCGGTATTTTTCGGATTCGGATATATTGTACCCAATTTTTTTGGTATTCCCGGATAAAACCCGAATATCTATATCGGTATAGGGTAGAAAACCGAAAATTTTCGGTATTCCTGAATTTGTTGGGACCATTATACCCTATGGGGCCATTGTAATCAATGGCAAAAAAGTCTGAAAAGTTTCCAGGGGGCTGGGGGGGAGGGGGTTTGAGGTAGAGGCTCCAAATTTGGACTGTAGCTGCTGAAGCCTCTCCCCAAAGGACCCCCAAAGTTTTGAAAAGAGTGGACCAGGGGGTCCCATTCTACAGGCATCCCCCTCCACACACACTGTTAACCGAATTGCTTTAATTTAGGATTAGCAATTAGCTAGACAGGAACTTGACACCTGGGCAATGTTCGATGACTCACTGGGGCCAGGGCAGGCCATCCTTTTGTCTCTTTAATGTCCCTAGCTGGCCACTTGATGGGAGGAAGATTAGCTGCTAGGTAACTTCGTTTAGCATAATCCTTTCAGGTATGTTGAGGGGGCAGGAGTTGACCTGCGCAATGTAACAGAAAGAAACCTTATTGCAAAAGGAGTCTTTGTCTCCGTCTTGGTGAACTATGGTGGGTGCCAGCCTCCTGGAGTGGACTGGAGCTTCTCCCAGCAATGGAGAATGCCTGTAGCCCTTACAGCACAGCGACCCAAGTTCGAGGTCATCCAATCCAACCCGACATACAGTGTGGCAAAGTCTCAGACACCTCCCCCTCCTCTCGCACCCCCAGCAGACCCTGGGCCCTGTCCTGAACAATGATTTTCTCAAACTGACTCACTGTGAAGTGAACTCAGCCCACTTAGCTGGAGAAACGAGGAACCATGTTCTTGTTAGATCTGAACTGTGTCTTCCTTCCTCCGGCCAAGGAAGTGCTTCTGTCTCTCCAGGCATGTGTCAGCTTACCTTGACAAACATCTGCTCGTGTGTCTCAGGTGGCCCAAGCAGACTCTGTCTGCAGTGCACGGCTAGACTCATCATTAGGGCTGCCAAGTCCAACTTGGGAAATATCTGAGGACTTTGGGGGTGGAGCCAGGAGACTTTGGGGGTAGAGCCAGGAGAAAGGAAGTGACATCATTTTGTGATGTCACATCCTGTGATGTTGCTTCCACATGCTGACACATGAACTCATGAAGTTTCCTAATACTGAGCTTCTGCTGCTGCCTTGAGCTTTATAGGCTTGCAAGCAGCATTACCAAGACTGTGACTTTTATGCCACTGTTTTTTGTCGCTGAACAAGAATCAGTGTTATGTAGCAGTCAGTTTGTTTGGCTGGGATCTGGGAGAGCCTGGCTCAAAACCCTGCAGTGCCATGGAATCATTTTATTTAATACTGAATCAGGCCATTGGTCCATCAAGGTCAGTATTGACTACTCAAACTGGTAGTGGCTCTCCAGGGTCTCAGGCTGAGATCTTTAATGTTACCTATGACCTGATCCTTTTTTAGCTGAAGAGGCTGATACCTCCTGCATGTCAAGCAGATGCTCTATCACTGAGCAATGGCCCTACTGAATCCTTCCTCATCTCGGCAGAATATGAAGCACTAAGTGCTGCACAAGTGCTAAATATGATTTTCATATCATAAGAACAGGAGACAAGCCACAGTGGATCGGGCCAACAGCCCATCCAGTACAACACTCTGTGTCACACAGTGGCCAAAAATACCAGGTGCCCTCAGGAGGTCCAGCAGCAGGGCCAGAACTCCAGAAGCCCTCCCACTGTTGCCCCCCAAGCACCAAGAATGCAGAGCATCACTGCCCCAGACAAAGGGCTTCCTTTAGACCTTGTGGCTATAATAGCCACTGATAGACCTCTGCTGGATGGGGACAGAGAGAGAGAGAGAGAGGCAGACAGACAGACAGAAAAAAGAAAGAAAGGGGGAGGGGGAGAGAGAGAGAGAGAGAAGGAAAAGAGCTGGCAGACCCCAGCAGCTTACCCCAAGCAGCTTACTCCAGCAGCAGGCCACATGCAAAAGCAGGCCCTTCAGCAGAAAGAGCCTCTCTGGGCGGGACTCTCTTCCTCTCTCTTAAAGGGGAAATGTCTGTTGAGGCTTTTTACTGCAGGGCAGGCTCTCTGCAGACATTTCCCTTTTAAGAGGCCAGTGCAGGCTCTGACGTTTCCCTGCTGGCAGCCATTGCCTCCCCCGGTGGCCAATTCTGAAAAAGCGGGGGAAAGCTTTAAAAATCGGTGCTTCCCCCGCCCTACCTGGGGACTTGGCAGCCCTACTCATCATGGACTCTGGGGAGGGGACCCTCAAGGGTAATCTAGTCCAACCCCGGTCTGCACAAGGGAATTCACTAATACCTCCCCCTCCATTTGCCCAAAGTGTGTGACTTGCTGTGAAGTGAACGTGCAGCCCACTTAGTCGGATGCTTGGAGTGGATTTCTAGTTAACACAGAAGGTGGCCACTCACGCATCCGGCCAAGGAAGTAGCCTCTCTGCCTCATCTTATGATGTCAGCTTACCAGAAAAGATGTGGCCCAAGACTCCACGGCTACAGTTGGAAGGAACTTGGTTGGAACTTAGTAGAACTCGGGAGGGGACCCTCAAGGTCACCTAGTCCAACCCCACATGGTGCAGGAAAATCTCAAGCACCTCCCCCTCCACACATGCCCCCAGTGGACCCTTGGCCTGGGCCCTGTCCTGAACAATGGGTTGCTCAAACTGACTCGCTGTGAAGTGAACGCAGCCCACTTAGTTGGAGGAACAAAGTGCCATTTCTTGTTAGATCAGAAGGTGGGTCTCCCTTCCTCCGTCCAAGGAAGCCCCTGTCTGTCTCTCCAGGCACGTGTCAGCTTCCCTTGACATACATCCGTTCATGTCTCATGTGGCCCAAGCTAGACTCCCCATGGACTGGGGAGGGGACCCTCAAGGGTCATCTAGTCCAACCCCAGTCTGCACAAGGGAATTCGCCCAAAGTGTGTGACTTGCTGTGAAGTGAATGTGCAGCCCACTTAGTCAGATGCCGTGCGTGGTGTTCTGTTTAACTTAACATAGAAGGCAGCCCCGCACGCATCTGGCCAAGGAAGTAGCCTCTCTGCCTCGTCTCATGATGTCAGCTTACCAAAAAAGAGAGAGCCCCCCCCAAAAAAACAGAGAGAGCCCTAGAGAGAGCCCTAACAGAGCCCCCCCCCACAACCACCCCACTACCCTCAGCCCCCAAGCCCCCAACCCAGAATATAAAAAATGCCCTAAAATTTAAACCCTGCAGCAGACTCCAGGCAGCAGTGACTCTGAGCTCACTCCAGGCAGGCAGGCAAGCAGGCCAGGCTGGGAGGAGAGGCCAGAGGCTCAGAGAGCAGGGGCAGCAGCCAGCCACACTCTCCAAGCCAAGCTCTCTCAACTCTCTGACCAGTACAGCAGCACCAACCGTCCAGGAACAGGAAGAGAGTCAAGGGAGGGTGCAGGACAGGTCTGCTTTTATGATCTCTGGGCATACACAGAGGTTTCCTAACAGAAAACCTTCTGTGAATGGCCAGAGAGCGGATACCAAAATCCTATTGGCTGCCAGTGCAAGTCCCTGGGAGTTCCATAGATGTTTGCAAAGTTTGCAACTGGAAATGCATTGCACTGATTGGCTATCCACAGTCCCTACTCCCCCTCCCTCCCTGGGATCATTAGCAAAAGGTGGGAAAGAGGCTACAGAACCCCCACCCCAGGAAACGAAAGTGTAACTAAACTGTTACTAAGCTTCTGGCCTTCCCAGCAGTTAAGCCCCCCTGAGGCTATGATAATTCTTTAACCCCTGAAATGCCGAAAAGCCGGATTTCTCGGCTTGTTTTTTACCGGGATACCAGGGAAGCACGCTGCAGCATTCCTCTTATCCGGGAAACACAGAAAAACCCGAAACGGAGTTTTCCGGCTTTTTTCGGCTTTCCACGAAGCCGAAATGCACACCCCTAATGCACACTAGGGGGGAGTTCATAGGGGATGGGGGTGTGCAGGAAAACACTCTCAAGATGCTTTAGGGGGGTCAGGAAATATGCAGGGTCCCCAGAGTTCTTACATCAAGAGAAGACCCATACAGTTTAGTTTGGTATTGCAGACTTTGACCATGGTTTCTGGTTTCAGTGGACCAGTGACCGTGTTGGACCAGGCAGCCTGGTATAAATTGTAATTCAGCCACATACTTCACCAGGCTTAGGACAAGTCACTCTCTGTTTTTGGTCTTCATCTGTTTAGTCGGACTAAAAAATCCATTACTTCACAGTGTTGTTCTGTAGATGAATAAAATGTGCCCTGAGCCCTCTGGTGGGCATTCTATCAAAAGTATTTAAAAAAAACAAAAATGTGGGAGGAATCAAAGGGGAGCCACATTTATGCTTGATTTTAAATCAGATTTGTATTTCTGTTTTACCTTCTTTAAAGGGTCAAGATGAAGCTGCCCTTCTCCAACACATTTCAAAAAACCAGCCATATTGCAGACATTATCTAAGCTTAAGAACCCATGAGTTCCTTTTGGGCTGGATGTCTAATTGTCAAGACACGGGTGATTTCCCTTTGCAGGTGGGACCTAGTGGTCTGGGACAAGACATCTCTACAACCCTGGCCTTGATGGCAAACATTTTGAAGTCTCTCTTCTTGATAACTGCATGACTGTCTCTAACCCCATTTCACAGGGAGGGCTATACATCACAATCAAGATTCTTTCTGTTGCTTTTTGTTTGCTGCTTCTACTTTGTAGGGGGAGGATGAGACTAACATCCTGATCTTGTGAGCCCCCATAGCTACAACAGAACACTCACTGGTTTCCCATGATGTAGCCGCTCCACCTTTTTTGCATGGAAAGTGGGACTCTGTGTCTAAGCCTGCTATCACACATTGTTAGTAGTGATCTCAAATAAGGGTGTGGTTGGAATGCCCATGATGACAGCCGATTTGCTGGAGCTAAGCCAGGCTGGGTCTGGTAAGTACCTTCAGTTGCATGATGAAAGACAAACTGGACGTAAGTGAATAAAATTCAAGAAGTAAAAGGTTGTGCTAACATGGTCTTGGAACCTATGAACAAGTTCCGTGTATGCTAGGCAGCCTCAGCTGTAGAGCTCACTCCTTTATCTGCTAGGAGCAATGCTCCCTCTAAGCTGTGGAATCTTGTGAGCAAAAATTCTACTTTGTGAGCTACTGGCATTAAAGTTGTGAGTGAGTGATTTGGCTACTACATAAATTAGTTTGCTCTGGAGCCATCCTTCCTGAGGTAAGACAAAAATCTGTGAACTGGAGGCTGAAAAAATGTGAGCTAGCTCACACTAACTCAGCTTAGAGGGAACACTGGCTAGGATCCAAGCCATAGTTCAGGAAGCCAATGTGGTTTGAGGTTAGTGTGTCCAGCAAAGATCTGAGAGACCCAGGGTTTCATTTTTGCACTCTGCCACAGAAATTCTTTGGATGACCCCAGATCATTCGTTCCTTTTCAGCTTAACCTACTTCACGAGGTGGTTCTGAGGATAAAATAGAAGAGGGCAGAACACAGCAAGGTACTTTTAGCCCCCATTGGGGAGAAAAGCAGTGTATTGATACCTAACCTCTAGGATGTTGTAGCTATGGGTACTGTTGTAGCTATGTGTTGTATCTATGTGTTCTGTTTGTAGCTATGGATACTCATAAGATGTGTATGGTGTTCTCCTTAACAGTGCTCATGATCATGTAACCATGCATGTACAATGATAGTCTGGGTCAATTCACTATGTCATCAGTTTTACCGGACTGGGAAACAAGGAAGCAGGGGCAAAGGCATGCCCTGTCCAGTCCTGTAACTAAAGAATCTCACCGTAAAATACTAAACACAGTTATACTCTTCTAAGTACACTGAAGTCCATGGGCTTTGAGGGTGTTACTCCAGAGTGTTTCCCTTGTTTTTCCCAAAGTAGTTCACTCAAGTGCTGGAATTCTGGAGTGGAGAGAGAGAGAGAGAGAGAGAAATAGTCTAGCCACAGCTGTCTAGCAGTACCTTCTTTGAGAACGTTGGAAGCAAAGAGTAACACAGGCACCCCACTTTCCTGCCATCTGTCCAAAAGCAATTACTTCAAAATGGCAGAAGAGCTCCAAAAGGAGTTATACCTCAGCAGTAGCTCAGAGCTAGCATGGTCACTGACCTGCTACTTGGTAACACAAGAGTCCCTCTTCCTGACACAAAACTAATTCATTCTGCCATTAAGACACATGAGCGCATTAAGCAGTGGAGTTCATCCAAGGGGTGAGGGGAGGAGAGAAAAATCTGTGGAAAACCAGTTGAAATGAGGTTTGAGAGATGCGCAGACCCCTTAATAATATAATTAGGCCCAGATAAGCCAGATGCAGGGCCCTTCACTAATTAGCCCTCTAGATGGTGCTATTTTCCTACTCCCCCCCCCACAGTTCTAAAAGGAGTATTTACTAGCAATGATGTTGATTGGTTGGTTATTATTATGTGCATTTGCATAACTTACGATATCTAAGACAATTTGCAATTTAAAATAAGAAAAGGCAATAGTAGAGGTTGTCTCAGCTTACTGGTTTCTTCTCAGAAACTGATGGTATGAACTCCCTGACGTAGGTATCTCTTCTCTTGCTTTCTCCTCAAGGCATACTTTTTCAAACAGCCCCAGACAGGCTCATAGCCAGAAAAATTTTATTTTGGGGGGGGGGGGGGTATGAGTACAGTGGTGCTGAGCTCATGATTATTTATTCACTTTATTATGAATGAGCTATGATGTAGTTCAAAGACACTACAAGGGATCATTCCACACAGAAGGTTAAATGATGATCCATTTTGTTTAAAACCAAATGTCCCCTTCCTTAATTTACACACGTTGAACAGAGCCTTGTAAATGTATGAAGATCCCCACCCCCCATATTGTCCCACTTCCATATTCCTGGGTTGCCACTGCCAAATGGTAATCCCCCCAGCACCAAAGTATCACCATAAAAGTGTCTGTTTCTTCCTCTGAGCACGAAATGAGGCTTTGCTGACAAAGATCGCAGAAGAAGGTGCGATTTTGGGGAGTGGATGGCCCCTTTGATTCACACAGCATCTTCCACTGAACTCACACACACGCCAAAAAGCCCCAAACCCTGCTCTGATTTGGCGCCACATAACTTGCTCTAAGGACTTAAGGAGAACTATAAGCACTCAGGCTGGAATGCAGTAGGGTTGCCAACCTCCAGGTGGTGCCTGGAAATCCTCCAGAATTACAAGTGATCATCAGAGTACAGAGATCACTTTCCATGGAGAAAATGGCTACTTCAGAGGATAGACTCTATGGTATTATACCTGATTGATGTCCCTCTCCCACCTTCCCCAGGCTCCATACCCCAAATCTCCAGGAGTTTCTCAACATGGAGTTGGTAACCTTAGAGAGTATGTGCACACTTCCTTCGCAACTACAGCCTAGCTGGCATGTAGAGGAAGGGCGGGGTTTTTTGCTTCACGCAGATAGGAAGAGAAGCTGGGGAGGCTCCCCTCTACAGATACGGAGATTGACTCCCCCGCACCCCCCCCCCCCGCTTAGCTCAATTAAAAGAGAAGGCAAAATTATTGCCAGCACCAGTTCATTATCACCATTTCACATGCTGTGATGCCCCGATCCACTGCGGGCTTGTGGTGCAGAACTCTTTCCTCCTACCCGAAGTGTTTTCAAGAGCCAAAACAGCTGCACGGATACCAGCAAACTATGTCAAATGGTCACAAGTCCACTTGCGAAAGGTGGAATACAGAGGCTGCTGCTGCCACTCACCCCCTCTGATTCCAATCACTTTTGAACACTCCCCACCCAGGCTAAAATAGAGCCCCCCCCCCCCCGAAACCTTCTGCCTTAATATGCTACAGTGCTGCAGATCAGAGGAATCCATGGCTGGCACAAGATAGCAAGCTGTGTCATGTGCTTCAGAGCACAGCTGGATCGACTACTTTGTGCAGGAAGCAAAGGACAAAGGGAAAGCCTGGGAGGGAGGAGGGAAAGAAATGCCCTCTCGTCGGCAGAAGACTTGTAACAGATCTCACAACTCCTAGAGCTGACTGGAGGGGCATGACCAATTATTGGTGGGGCCACACCCCTTTTTGCACCACCGTGGCTACGGGCCCCCAGGGAAGATGGGGGAGGGGATGTTTCTGGTCTCTCCGAGGCAATTTGTAGTTCCTTCAGCAGAAGGGCAGTGAAGTGGTTACACTCATAGGACTTATGAAGTGCTCCCACCTTTCCACACCCAACCGCTGTTTTCTCAGCATTTCTGGGAAACACACAGGCTTGTAAGTTGGACAATTAGACTTCCACGAATTTCCCTGGAAATGGGATTCCATATCTGTGCAGTGGCCACATTTCTGTTCTTGGTCATATATTTAGTACACTGACATCCTCTTCCACCCATCTTCACTCACCAAGCTCCATCAGAGGGACAAGACATTCCTCACCAGACCCATCGGCAATCCTAAACATTCACTAAGAAATTTTACCTTTTTTCTTGTACAAAGGAGTGTTTTATGCTCCCATCAACTCTATGGGTTTAGGTTAGGCTGGGTGTCTCTAGCCTGCCCTGAGGTCACCAGGGAGGCTCCATAAGTGAACAGAGATTTTGAACTAAATCCTGCAATCCAGCATGCCTCACTGTGGCTCCCTGTATTAATCTGGCACACAGATGATACTGCAAGGTGGTCTATAAGGTACAAGGTGGTCTATAAGGTTTCCATGTCTTTTTTAAGGCTTATAAAGAAAAAAAACATGTATTTTGCACGAAGCCCAATGCATGCGAAATAAAGAAAAGATGACCTCATAAGTATGGAGGGGCACACCATTTAGTACAAAGCCTGCCCTTCACATAGGTAAAACTACTCGGCAGTTTTGCAAAGCTGGTACGATCTTCCCTGAAAGACTGTACCCCAATCAGGTTTGGATTTCCACACCTCTCTAACCATATTTAGCACCATTTCCACTCATGCCCTTAATTTCTCTCCCCATCATCAAAGGGCTTTTTGCCATTAAAAAAATGGCAGTAGATATATCACCGTAGTGTACCAGCACTATAGCATTCCAACTGCTGACTTCAAAAAGGCCAGAGGCTCACCAGATGCAAGGGGGGAAATGATGGGCAGAAGGAGGAAACATGGGCAAAACCCCCCGCAGGAGTTCCATTGCTGCCACAAACTTCTTTGCAATACGCAGCAGCAATGAGAACAAAGCACTGAGGATCATCCAACGCAGAAGCAAGCAACCTTCTCAATAGTGCTGCTCAAAACACCTCCTTTTGATCCATGTATCAGTGGCAAAGTAGGGGAAGCTAAAAAATGTCATTGCTGAGCAGATATCAGGTCGCCAGAATGTAGGAATGTGCAGATATTTCCTGTCACTCACTACAGGTTGCAAGATCCAAGGCTCTTTCAGTCCTCTCTCTTAGCATCTTCATTTATCCCAGTTCAAGTGCTCAAGTGTGCAAGCCACACATATCTACAGAACCCTTTTGTAGACAGAAGGAACCTTTGGAAAGTGTCTAGCAGTCTTTTCTTTTTTTAAAAAAAAGTTCTGTTCGCTGCTCCTGAGCCCACCAGATGGTGCTCTAACTCCCTGCCAGGAGACCTCACACTTCCATCAGACAGAGACTGCTCTCCTGCTTGATGTATAATTCTAGTGATCTGTGTGCTTGTTGCAAAATTCTGGGCAAAAGAGACCGGCAAGAATTGCATTTCAAAACAGCAAAAAGTAGCTGTACCACTGGATGACAACTATGAAATTGCATGGGTCTTTAAGATGGGGAGAGGGTCATGCTCCAGACAGCTTCTTTATCCAAAGCAAGAGGCCTCTTCCTCTTTTCCCCTGCTTTTCTGGGCTCTGAGTCATCTGGCTGGCTGTTTCTCCTTGAAAGTATGGCCTGCTGATCTTGCATATGTTTTGACTCAAGTGAAGTCTCAGCCTCAGGAGGATCGGCATCAGGGACTATATTGGTACACAACGTTCCTTTTTAAAGAAGGAAGAACATCAAGCAGTTCCCTAAGGAATGCGGTCAATCAGGCAATCATGTGGCCACAGTGAGTGAGCAACAGCTGATGGGGGCTACTAATCCATTCCTGTCAGTACCTGGGACCCAGAGGCACTGTTGTGACTTAGCATTTAGGAACAAATTCTAGGAGGTAGAACAACCTCAGACTAAAGCATCGTTGGAAACCAAGGCAATGGCTTGGTTCATATATGGATGTCCATATATGTTTTCTCCGCTCTTGATTCCTGTATGTTTCGTGGCCGGTGGTTGAATGTGAGAACTGACTCCAGTAAAAAAGCATGGTGCTTCATTTGAGATGTGACATCTGATTCTCACATACAAACCATCGCTGCATCTTGTAGTCATCAAGGGCTAAGTATGCTTGAGTGGAAGAGCTCAAAGATTTGTTTTCAGACTTCAGTCACATCTTCCCACCATTCTCTTTGTCCAGGCATAGCCCTGTCCCCATTGCCAGAGCCACCCCTGGACTTACCCAGGATACCCACTTGGGAACCCACACCACTGGCAACAAGAAAGTTAACCAGGACAGTGGCAACAAGGAGAACGGCTGTAACACCAGCAGCCCAGGAGAAACCCTTTATGGCCCCAACTCAGCAGCAAGGAAGAGAAACGTTGCAACAGCAGTAATGCAGTATGGCCCCACTTCAATCACTGCCAACAGCTCCTGGCAGTTTGGGCAGGGCAATGGGAGGGCGAAAGAAGCTGCAAGTGCAGCCCAAGATTCCCCCAAGGCATCATGAGGCCTCTAGTTCTCACGATGCTTTAGGGGAATTGACTGAGCATGTGCAGCCTGCTTCAGTGGCTTAGAAGCAGGCCAGGAAGACAGTGGCTGGGTTCTCTCTCTAAGCTGCGCAAGAGATCCAGTGGAGAGGAGGGGAAGGGAAAGGAGAGGAAACAAGTGCTGCAAGTCCCCCTCTCCACTTCAATTCTGAGGAACTACAAGCCCAAGCAAGACAGGAGGGTGTGATGGATCAGAGATCTCTTTTGAGAGCAGGGGCAGGGGGGCCCCTAATCCCCACACTCCCTGACCCCCCCCCCCCAGCTCAGTATGTTCCTGAATTAGGATGACTGTGGAATCCTTTAAATATTGTCCTATCCACATGGGAGCTGCTTTCTCCATGAGCCTGCTCCAATGGGGCTGGGTATAACCTCAAAATACGAGTGCTAGGGGGCAACACTGGAAGAAGGCCTTGGCCGAGTAACTGGTTGGGCACTGTGTGAGAAAGGGTGCTGGACTAGATAGACCACTGGTCTGACCCAGCAAGGCTTTTCTGATGGCCTTATGTAACATTTACCTGACCCAGCTAGCATCTGCGTGAGCATCGTTTCTCAACATCAGAAGCCACCCCAGGAGGAGGATGCTAAATACTGTGGAAAGACCCATGGGATCAGTCCCTGCCCACATGTTCAGGTCACTTAAACACGATCTTAGTTGGAAGAGGCTCCTATTTGGCTAGTGTAGCATTCAAAAGACCAGGGGGAAAGACCTTAAGCAGCTAAGACTGACGTAGCTCACAGCAGCTTCTCCAGCTACTTGCAACAGAAATACTCAGGGTCCAGCTCAGGTTCAAAAAATATTTTACAGCCGTGACTATCTGCAGATGAGAACAGCTTTTTGCCACATTTATCACAAAAAACTGGCCCCTTTTCCATAACTGTTTATAGCTAAGAAGCCTGATCAAAACGACTCCCATTCTAAAGAGTTGTATAACAGTCACCCCTCCGACTCTGTCAGTCTCAAGTAAACCTAGGGGCTTGAGTCATGCTACAGATCAACGTTGTCTTGACGTCCCATCATGTGAGGTTTTGCTACTCGAATGGGCTTGAAGGGATGCCAGCTGATACAGGAACCTCAATCTCATTGCTTTCTGGGATGGAAGCAACAATAGAATGGCGTTTTGAGCAGGGAAATGCCCCCCTGTCCCTTCTCCGCCTACTCTCCCTCTGCTCCTAATTGAAACCTCCAGTGGCTTAGGGCTGGACTGGCTATTTTTCTCTTATGAGGGAAATTCCCGCTGGGCTGCTGGCAGTCAGGAGTAAGCAGAGCCAAGGCCCAGGAGAACTGCCAGCACAACAGGAGCTAGGGCTGCCAAGTCGTACTCACCTATTGGCAGGGGGGAGTCCTTCTTCGTCCGGGAGCCGCCCGGGAGCCTCCCGGTGACGTTACTCGGAAGTGACATCACCACATTGGGGGCGTTGCCAGGGCAACGTCTCCAACGTGGTGACGTCACTTCCAGCTTCAACCAGGCCTGTCCTCCATCATGTCAGGGAGGACAGAATGGAGGACTCTCGCTGGTTGCGTATTTTGTTGTGATTGCTGTTTTGTTGATGTAACTTTATGCTGCTGGGGAAGGTGGAACCTGGTTCTAGGTGAGGACAGGATTTGGGCTAAACCTTTTCCTCCAAAGTTCCCCCACAATGCCCCCCGCAAAGACACATTTTTGTCCCTGTCTGCAGTCAAAGATCAAGATGGGTAGCCACATTAGTCCATCTGTAGCAGTAGAAAAGAGCAAGAGTCCAGTAGCACTAACGGAATTTGTGGCAGGGTATGAGCTCATTTGAGGCAGGTTATGAGCTCACTTCTTCAGATAAAGCTGTGTCTGTTGGCACAGTAACTCACCTGCATGGCGCTTAACGCTGGCTCGGTTACAGTGGTATCGCAACACTACTCTGGCATCATTTTAAGTTACTCTGGTGTAAAGGGGTTAGAAACAATCCTCACCAGCAAGGCTAATTTAAGGATATGATTGCACCATAAATAATATTCCAGGTTTTCTTTTTCAGGTGTCAGAGCTGAGGTAGAGCTGGAGTATTAACGTAAGAAGGCTGGGATAGGATTCTTGCAGATTCTTTTGAGAGGGGTCTTAAAAACTAATGCAGAGAATTAAAAGACAATGTGGCTATCATGTCTTTCGCCAAAAATTGGGCTCAGAAGGATGCTAGTTAGGTTGGCTAATTACTGTAATAGAGAGGAATTAAGAATTAATTATAATAAAATTAAAATCATAGTCTTCGGTAATAATAGAATCAAGCACAGATGGACTATTAATGTGTGCGAAATAGAACAATGTCCCTTCTTTAAATATCTAGGCATAGTATTTCATGGCCAGGCACACCTTAATGTCATTCTCCCAACAGTCTGCCATACACTGGGAGCTATTTTAATTTTTCCCTCCAGAGGGTGGCCAGCTAATAGCTCTGGCCCTCAAAGTATTCCAGGGCAAAGTTATCATGCAGCTTTTGTGTGGGGCTGAAATATGTGGGTGGAAGGAGAAGATACTCAACTAGCTTGAAATCATTCAGAATAACTTTTTAAGGAAAATCATTCGGAATAACTTCTTAAGGAAAATGCTATCCCTTTTGTTACTACCCTCAAAGTGGCTACTTATATATTTGTATCAACAAATATAAGGAAAAAATTAGCACCTGTTACTAATTTTACAAGAATTTTAGCTAAATTGTAATTCTATGTTAACTAATGGATATATTTTTCTGTTGCATTTATTTCTAACCATCTAATTTTTAACTTTTAAAATTTTATCCTGTTACGTAAAGATCTTTTTACCCTTCTGTTATGGAGGGTGTATTGTTATATGTTGGTGTGTATGCTGAAATGTTAAGGCCTACAGCTACAACAATAACAATAAACTCACTTAAACTCCCGGCATCTGCTGCAGAAAGGCTCAGAGCAGCTCCCACCGTCTGCCACCACTGTGGCAGGGCTCCAAATGGCTCCCGGCATCTTCCACCATGGCAGGGTCCAGAGCAGTTCCTGGGGTCCACCACCACGGCAGGGCCCAGAGCAGGTCCTGAATGGCCCGCTGTGGCTCCCAGGCTCCACTACACAGGTAGGGAAAGAGCATTCTCTGTGCAAGCACCAAGAACACGCCTTTACTTTTCAGGAAATTTAAACCACCCATGTATTTTTAAAAAATAAATAAATAAATCAGATTTTTTTTTTACAAACCCAGGAAGTGCCTCAAGTGTGCAGAAAAATCTTAAACCTTCACATGGCCCTGATCCATGGATATAGATACCCACATGCGGCATGAGCATATTTCGTGAGCATACGGCGGCCACAGATATAGATGAGGGGATGACTCTGTATTTTGCCTGAAGAAAAAATGTTCTGCAGCCCAAAGGCTTGCATTTTTGAGCAATCTCAGAAGTTGCTTCAGTGAACAAAGTCACCTCATGTATCTTAGATTAGGCTAAAGATTCACATGGAGCCAATGTGTTGTCATGGTTGGCATGTCAGACCAGGATCTGGGAGACCCAGGTTTGAATCCCCATTCTGCCATGGGAGCTTTCTGGGTGACCCTGGGCAAGTCACACACACTCTTATCCAGGGGTCATTTCTTAGAAAAAGAGGTGCAGGAGCTTATTAGCATAACTCATTAGCATAACTTATTTGCATATGCTACACCACCTGACATCACCGGAAGTATGTCAGAAGGCAAGAAGGGACAGCTACTAATCCAAGCCTCAGAAATACCACTATTCTGGGAGGATAGCTTCAGTGGCGGCTGAAGCCTTCAGAAGGCTGGTCAGAGGAACAAGGACCTTTCCAGGGGACGGGGTCATTTTGCTGAAGCCATGACACAAGCAGGCATTCCCCTGCGGGGGGGGGGGGAGCTGGCACCAACTCCCAGAGCTGTGCTCCCCGAGCTCCCGCTTGAAATGACCCCTGCTCTTATCTAACCTACCTCACAGGGCTGAGGTGAGGACAAAATGGAGGAGAGTGGTTATATCATCATGGGGACCACAGCTATAAAGGAAGTAAATTAATAAAATATAGCTATGTACAAGAGAGGTGTAGCTTGGTTTCCACGCTATCCAACCAATGGTAATACCTAATACCACAATGGAGGATAATTTCTTGGACAGGATCTGAGGGTCACTTCCTGTATGTCCTACATAGATAAAATGCTCTGTACAAATCTAAGGAGAAAGGTGCATCCACGCTCTCTGTCTCATATGAAAACTGCATGAATTTCTGTTTTGCCTCATACACTTGTTGGACCGTGAAGCAGCTTCCAAGCTGGTAAATGTGACTAATCAGTTTGAAAACTTAATGGTTTGTGCAGGGTTACACACACTCACATAGGAAAAATGCCTTGTGTGAAGCAGGCCTTATCTTGTTGGTCTATTTAAAACAGATGCACCACACTTTCCCAATAAAACTGTCTATAAATTGTTGTCATTTCACAAGTTCCCATTTGTCTTATTCATATTCATACTGATCATGTATCCATGTTTTACCACATCAGTCCCAGAAGGGGGAGCTGTATATCAAGAAATGATTTGAAATCAGCACAGGACCCCATTAGCTAACCCTAACCCTAAGCCTTTTGTGAGACTCTACACCATTCTATGAATCATGACTCTATGCTCAAACCTTTATATCTATTATTTACAAATAAATCTCTCCAAAACTAACACTTTAAAACTGTCATATCATAGTTCTTTTTTACAAAGAAACCTAAATGTAAGACTATTTTTCTACTTTGCTGAGTGTCTGTGTTATTGCCAAAAACAAATGAACTTTTAAATTTTTATTCTTTCTCCCAGTGATATTCTTCCTTGGTTACGCGATGCTGCCACTTTTGAGATTTCCCCTTTGAAACAAACTCAAGTCAGCCACCAGGACCGGGCCTTTGCTCAATAGTCAAGCACCTGCTTTGCAGCCAGAAGATCCCAAGTTCAACCCTTGGCAACTCCAGTTAAAGGATCCCACTCAAGCAAGATCCCTCTCTGCTCAAGTCCCTGTTTTGACTGCCAGTCAAAACACACATCACTGGTCTAGATGGACCAGTGGTCAAAGGGAGCTTCATCAATTCATGTAAAAGACAACCTGGCTTTCTGCCTTGGTGACAGAACAAAGTTTGAGTCCAGTGGCACCTTTAGGACCAATAAAGCCTAATTCTGAGTATAAGCATTCATGTACACGCACACAAAAGCTTATACCCGGAATTAAACTTTGTTGGTCTTAAAGGTATCACTGGACCCAAACTTTGTTCTGTTGCTTCAGACCAACACGGCTACCCACCTGAATCTATTCTCTTAGTGATACTTCAGTATTACTAAGAAACCCAGACCTGGTTCAGTTCTCTTCCACTAGATTCTAAGTAAATGGTTGGCAATCTGAGAGACCAGTAAGCACCCCAACACCCAGCACAATAATAAGGGGACAGAAACAGATTTAGCCATGCCAAAAGGGTATCCCCCCAAATGCAACTGGCTGCTATTTG
Organism: Lepidodactylus listeri; assembly: GCA_029233225.1. NCBI lineage: Eukaryota > Metazoa > Chordata > Lepidosauria > Squamata > Gekkonidae > Lepidodactylus > Lepidodactylus listeri. Next base: position 90,016,547 of record JARCFY010000006.1, read on the forward strand.
CTCTGATAGGAAAAAGTAAAGTTCTGGGGGAGTGGAAGTAAAGACTGTCCCCCATTCTTAACATTAGATGGTTTTACCTTTGCTGAGACAGCTCCAAGCGGAGTGCAATATCTCCCTCCCACCCCCACACACTAGGTGTTAATATACGGGCCAGTTTTTGTAAGGAAACAGATATGCCTAGTGGTGGTTTCACACATGGACATGGTGGGGACACAGTGTTCCCTCCAAGCTGAGATAGTGTGAGTTAACTCACGGTTTTTTAGCCTCCGACTCCCACATTTTGGTCTTAGCTCAGGAAGGATGGATCCAGCGCAAACTAATCTATGCAGTAGCCAAATTGCTCACTCACAACTCTAATGCTAGTAGCTCACAAAGTAGAACTTTTGCTCACAAGGTTCCACAGCTTAGAGGGAGCATTGGTCAGACACTGTGGGAACCCCACAGCTAGGGGCTCATACTCTTTCTTAAGAGTATGAATGAGTCTATTTGAAACAAACGTCTCTCAAATGCTGCAATGGGCAGGATCCATGCTAATAATTTATTAAAAGCAATAGTTGCGATAAAAGAGGGCAGACATCCGTTCATATAAACGGGGCTTGTGCAGGAAATGAATCCTGACCAGCAGCTGTAAAAAAAACCCAACCCCAACAACCCGAGAACAGAGAAGTAAATCCTGTGTCATTTCAGCACAGCGCTGACTACCTCCTCAGACCTTGCTCATCTCAGTGACACTCTGGCCCCGTGGCATTTTGCTGCCAAGTGTCTTGGAAACGCTTGTGGAACAGCTTTTTTGCCAGCTGATCTCAACTGTCATGGATTCCTTTTCTGAACGTTTCACTATCACCGAGACTGTCTGACCGAGTCGCGTGCCAGGACAACTTAAGCTTCAGTGCAGTATTTATTCTGACAGTCCACATAACATAGCCACATGTGCTTGGGTGGCATAAAAATGCTTGATTTTGTGCTAACTTTGTCCTGAGGAGCTGATTTTTTTTTTTACTGAATCACTCTCTCTCAATCTGGCAACAGAGAATATAGCCGCTAGAGAAAGCTGTGTGAGAGAGCCAGGAGGGGACAACACATTATGGGGGTATGCAGAAGAGAAAAAGGTCAGGGAACAAAAATACTTTCCCTTGAGCTTTTTACAGACCCGTGAGGTTCAAAGTTTGCCCCCGGGCTTGTTTCTGACCCCCTTGCCACTTCTTCCACCTCCCCAGATGCTTCCGGAATCTCCCTTGCTCTCACCTATCAGGAGCCAGTATGGTGTAGTAGCTAACGGATCATACCAAGATTCAGGTGGCCAAGGTTCAAATCCCCACTCTGCCATGGAAGCCAGTCAAAGGAGCTTGGGCCAGTCACTCTCTCAGCCTAACCTCTCTCACAGCATTCAGTTGCCAGCTCCATCTTAGGAAATTCCTGAAGATCTGGGGGCAGTGCCTTCGGAGGATGGAGTTTAGGGAAGGCAGGGTGTTCCAAAGGGGTGTGATGCCACAGACTCCATCTTCTGATGCTGCTGTTTTCTCCAAGAGAACTGATCTCTGTAGTCTGAGGCCTGGTTGCATTCCCAAAGAACTCCGAGTTCCACCTGGAGGCTGGCAGCCCTAGGCTGCTTGTGGTGATGATCAAACTCAGAGAATGGGGAGAGCTGTGTTTTTGCTTTGGGGGAGTGAAAGGTGAGATGTAAGGCAATGCCCTGCCCCCTTCTCAGGTGTTCTGAGTGTCATGAATTGCTTCCAGGGTCTTGAGTCAAATCAGTCTCCGGCAGCAGCATACAAAAAACTAACCATACTGGATACTTGCCATAGAAGAACCTCAATAATGCAATATGGGTTTTTAAAAATAAAATAAAATAATCAGGACTTACCAAAATATCACAAAACAGCGACTCTAGTTTTCAAGTCCTCCAGAACTTTTATCAGGCTGTATGTTTAGCCTAAATACAAAGCAGATATGGGGAGGAGAGACTTAAGGCCTGACAGGGAAACCCAAAGCCTCTCTTGTAGCTTCCTAAATTGGGAGACCAGGAAGCGTCGCAGACTTGATTGCACCGCAGGGCCATGAGCCCCAGCCTGACCTCGGACTGCCAGAGAGACTCGTGGGAGAAAGACGCCCAAACGGGAACCTCTCTCTCGCTCTGGCGCAAAGGCAGCGGGTAATAACCAGCGACTCGTCTCCAGGGCGGCCTCAAGGGCGGCGGCAGGTTGCAAAAGCTCCGGGCGAGCTGCCGTGCAATCCGAGGGCCCGGCTAGGCAGGGCCGCGCGAGCCGAGGCCGCCGGCTGCGGGAAGTAGAGGAGGGCACGGGCCGGCAGACAGGCAGGCGCGGAGATGAAACCGAGTTTCTTCCTGTGGGGCTGAGTGGCTTGAAGGTGAGGCACAGTCGCTGGAGTGTGGCCAGAAGGTCAGTTGGTTTCCTCCGGAGCCTCCACACGCTTTGGTTTCCCTCTCCTACACAACAGGGAGTGGAGGAGGGAGAACTGCTCCCCCCCCCCCGCAGCGCCATAAGCCCGTTGGTCTCCCACGGTGCCCTAGTGGGGCAGGGGAGGTTGCCACAGTGCCATCATTTTCCCTTCCAGCGGCAGGTAGCAGCAGCAACCCTAGGCGTGCCCGCTCTTTTGGACACCTGCCGCACGTTAACAAGATGCCCCCCCCCCCCCCAATCTACTGCAAAAACCTTTCACCCCTTTCCACAACCCATGCCAACAGCACTGCTGCTGGAGGGAAGCTGTCTGCACTTTACCTGGATGAAACAAGGGAAAGGAAGCTTCCCCCGCCCCCAATACATAATTGCAGCAATGGGAGAGACCTATCACAAACCACCTCTGGTTTAGTGATAGGGATTCCAGCCTCCAGGTGCGATCTGGGGATCCCCTGGAATTACTACTCATGTCCAGACTACAGAGATCTGTTCCCCAGGAGAAAATGGATGCTTTGGAGGGTGGACTCTATGACATTGTACCCCACTGAAGAAGAGATTGGATATATACCCTGCCCTTCACTATCCAAAGGAGTCAGTGGCTTACAAACTCCTTTCCCTTTCCCTCCCCACAACAGACACCCTGTGAGGCAGATGGGGCTGAGAGAGATCTTTCAAAAACAGCTCTGACAGAACTATGGCTTGCCCAAGGTCATCCAGCAGCTGCAAATAGAGGAGTGGGCAATCTAACCCGGTTCCCACTTTAGAGTCCACGCACTTAACCACTACACCAAACTGGCTCTCTTAAGATCCCTGTCCTCCCCAGGCGCCATCCCCAAGTCTCCTAACCAGTTTCCTAACCTGGATCTGGCATCCCTACCTGCCCCCATCCCCTGCCAGTGGCCAGGGGGGACCTGCCGACCCTAGGTTTGGGCAACAACTGCAAGGGGGGGAGGAAGATACCATTTCCAGATGTTCAGTGCATGAGAGACTGGTACACTGGTTAGGACATCTGACTGGGATGTGTGATTCATATGCCCGTTCAGCCATAAAATTCCCTGGATGATCTTGGCCCCGCCATTCTCTCACACCCAAACTGATCTCACAGTTGTTGTGAGGTCAAAATCTAGGGGGAGGGGAGACCCAGGTACACTGCTCTTTTTTCCTGTTAGAAGGGCAGGACAAAATTTATAGGCAGATAGACTCTTACTCTTGGCACATGGTTTTTGGCCATTGTAACACAGAGTGTTGGACTGGATGGGCCACTGGCCTGATCCAACGTGGCTTCTCTTATGCTCTTATGTATGAGGTTTACCAGCTGTGCTGGGAACTGTTCCTGCAAGAAGCAACCCTGTGATGGGTGAAAGAGGACAAACAGTGGCCTCGTCCTCCAGCAGAGCTACTGCATCCAACCCTAAATTTTCAAACACCTGGCAAGGTTGGGGAATAGATCTAGAACAGGGACCCTCGACCTCTTAAAGCCTGTGGGTACCTCTGGAATTCCGACATCGTGTTGGGCGCAACCACAAAATGGCTGCCTTGGGAGACAGAGCCAACCATACAGCCAGAGTGCAGTAGGAAAGAGTGATAATTTTGTTCGTTTGATTTATAATTATAGTCTTTATTACCATCCACAGGCCAGTCAGAAGCAGAGTAAAATGGGTAATCTAAAAAAATACACTGGGGAAAAGGCATGACAGAGTGCAGAGCCAACACTGTGGTGGTGCCTCCTACTGAAACGACACTATTTTACAGCCAGTCAGATCTCCAGTACCAGATCAGAAGCTCTGCTGAGCACGAGCCCCATGCGGCCTATCCCACCATCTTCTAAAAACACTTGCCAGGAAATACCAGGAAAGGTATTGGTGGGTGCCACATTGGCGACCCCTGATCTACAAGATTAGAGAGAGTGTAAGCTAGTTGGTTCCCATGGTCATGGGACTATGCCGAAAGCTTTTAGCTTGCTTTCCTGAAATTCAGTCTTCAGTCCTCTGGCAGTTCCCTGAGTAAGGAAGTGACTTTCAGCTCTCAGGCGTCCATGTCTGACATCATGATGACAATCCTCCTCCTCTTCTTTATCCTCATGTCCATTATAGAATCCTTCCCCCCCCCCCCCCCATTCCCTGCACCTTTCCTTCTCCAGTGAAAATATTAAGGAGTACAAAAACTTCCTTCTAACTGTGATGGATATTGTGACTCTGCATGCAAGAGGATCTGGGAGGCAAAGGGTTAAGAGAATTCCCTCACTCAGGGACACCAGGCAGTTAGCCCCACCCTCCCATCGATTAGCTGTCCACCCTCTTTGGCCCTTGCTTGCCTTCTGTTTTCAACTTGTATGAGACCTCTCTTCTCTCTCTTACCTGGGCTTGGAGCTGTAGCAAGTTAAATTAATCTGTTCCCCATAAATTAAATGTACCCACTTGAATATGTTGTGTAAGCTGCGCTTCTATTTTTGTAAGTGATTTTTTTTCCCCTTGTTACCATTGGAGTCAAATAATCTTTGTAATTTGTTTGAACAGCCTTTCCCCCTTAACCAGGAAACGTGGAGTATTGGAGATGCTGCTTCCAAGTCCAAAACTTCTGTGCTTCCAAGTCAAATGATTTTTTTTTACATTTAACCCAATAAATGTTCCTATTTCACGGTTTCAGTTTTAAGTACCGTTTGCTTATGAGAGAGTGACCATCCCATATCCTTGGGAGGGTGTTGTGTGTGTGCATACAGAAATGAGTGAGAGTACAAGAGTGAAAGAGAGAGAAGAGAGAAACATTTTTTTAATCCCTACGCTGAATTCCCACTTGGGATGAGACTGTGGGGAACAAAAGTTCTGCCATGACTTTGAATATGGTATTTGGTGCTTGCTTACCAAGCTTTAAGTCTGTAAATCAGACATAAACTCAGGCCAGGAGTGGATTCTGGCCGTGTTATCTAGTTTTAAAAGATTCTAGGGGAAGATGAACTTAAAAAAAAAAAAAAAAGCTGATCATTTGGCTAAGGCTGCAAATCTAGGTCTCCACAACTTGAGATTCATCAAACCAAAAACAACTCAAATGCCACCCACCATTAATAGGGTTGCCAACTCTGGTTTAAGAAATACCTGGATATTTGGGGGGGGGGAGTTGGGGGGGGGGCAGGGACCTCAGCAGGACATATTGCCAATTTTGCCATACACTTCACTTTCCAAAACAGCCATTTTCTCCAGGGGAACTGATCTCTGTCATCTGGAGACCAGCTGTAGTTCCAGGAGATCTCCAGCCACCACCTGGAGGCTGTCGATCCCAATCTACCAGTGGGTTAAAGGAAGGTACTTGACAGTCCAAAAGCATGGCTGATCAACTGTGTTCAGCTTAATACATCACAAGTTGTGGAGTACTGATGATATCATCCAAGCCCCACTGCTCACTGTCTGGTCTAGTGGCTTGGACAGTGAGCTGTCATTTGGGAGGTCTTGGGTTCAAATATTACCACCCACTCTCAGCTCCCCAGAGAGCCAGCATGGTGTCATGGTTAGAATTCTCAACTAGAATCTGTGAGGCACGAATTTGAATTCTGACTATCCCATGGAAGCTTTCAGGGTGATCTTGAGCCATTCACTGTCCCTCAGCCTAAGCTCCCTAAAAGGGTTGTTGTTGTCAGGATAAAATAGAGGAGGAGAGAACAATGTTACAAGCTGCTTTGGGACTCCATTGGGGATAAAAGTGGAAGATAAATAACTATTACCTACATCACAGGATTACTGTAAGGATTACACTAAAATAATATATGTGGAGTGAACAACTGGAGCACTATAAAATGTTGAGCAACAATATGATTATTGCAGAGCTGTGTCCAGAAGTTAAGAAACCTCATTTTTAAATTGCCCACAATTGTAGCTAACAATTTTCGGGGGGACCGGGGGGGGGAGGGTAGAATTCTTCAGTGCTGAACGCTGAGACTTGGTCTGTTTGAAACTTCTGTGCTGAATTGCTGGTCCAGACACATCAATGACATCATCATAGGATGGGGATGGCTGACAAATTTCAGGAATGCTCCAGACTGTGAAAAGATTTGGATACACTAGGGAAATAGGCCAATGTGCTGGAATTCAGGATTACACAATGGAAGGTTATGTATTAAAAGGAAAACTGATAGCACACTTAAGTGGAAAGTTAATGAAATGGGGGGGAAGGCTAATAGACTGAGACAGCAATAAGAGTGAGCAGTGATAAACAGAAGAGAAAAAAACTGCTTCAAGGAGGAGAATTTATAACCCTGTGGAATAGTGTAAACAAAGAAGCTAATGCTCAAGCAGGAACAGGGTTTAGTTCATGAGGTATCTATGCTAAACTATTGTTCAGAGTAAGAAACTGATCTTTCTTTGCAAAGCAAATGAGTTCCATTGAAAGGTTTATCATTGGTTATATTTCCTGAGAGACTTTTATAAAGATTTCTGGCCATTAAAATAATAAAAACACTGAACTTTTTTAAAGATTAAACTGTAAAGTATAATAAGATTAATAAACATAATTCAGGATTGTTTTTATTTACTCTCTGGCAGTAGGAAATATAGTTGGGCCTTGTCTTTAAGGTTTCTTAGCAGCAATTCCACCTAGTCCCCATGGAAGATGAAGTCCACTACTGTATACAATTGGTGGCCTGTAACTATTCACATGGGGCCATGGTGGCTCAGTAGTTAACTGCATACCAGAAAATCAGTAGTTTGGCAGTTCGAGTCCCTAGTGCCGCATGATGGAGTGAGCTCCCATCTCTGGCCCCAGCTCCTGCCAACTTAGCAGTTTGAAAGCAAGAAATTGCAAGTAGATAAATAGGTACCACTTCGGTGGGAAGGTAACAGTGTTCCGTGTGCCTTGGTATCTAGTCATGTCGGCCACATGACCACAGAAAGATCTTCAGACAGCACTGGCTCTTCAGCTTGGAAATGGAGATGAGCACCGCCCCCTAGAGTTGAATTCAACTGCAAGGGAAACCTTTACCTTTAACTATTCACATATTCAAAAGCCATAAGGGCACTGAAATGTTCCTAAGAGGGGGGTGCCAATTTCTGCTGACTCTTCCCACTGAGCCCCTAGAAATTTTATTCCTGGGGTCAGCAGTCCCTCAGGTACAGCATGGGCAGTGGGGAAATGAGGGCCTACAATGGGAGGGATTGGAAGAAATCGTGATCTCCTCTTAAGACAATGTGTGTGCCTTTACGTCTTCAGAATGTCTGGCTGGCTTTTAATCAACTATCCAGACTTTTGCTAGGCTAGTCCAATGAGGTGTAAATGTTCAAAATAAATCAATAAATGTTCTGGAAAGTGCCGACCAGCACTGGAAATGCTTCAGAAAAGGAGGTACAGCCCCCAGCACTCTGTTTTGGTACTCCAGTGGCTAACTTGGTGCTCCCATCACTGTACTGACTCTGCTGAACATGTCTGGACTAGCAGCAGTGTGCAGGGGAGCCACCATCTGGCTGCTCAGAATTGCAAATAAGCACCTGCAGCGGTGATGGTTTCAGCCCAGGAGGGGAGGAGGATCATATCCTAATCCTATGAATCATCACGACATCTCATAGGACCAATCTTGGCTCTGGAACGAGGGTGCTTATGGAACGTGAGCCCTTCACAACGGGAGGAAATTGTTGCCAGAGCCCAGCTTGCCTCTTCATCTCAGCAGCCATCTTCCTCATGCTCCCTGGATTATAAGAAAAAGTTGAATCTATATATAATCCCCTATATTATTTCAAAATTATTTCCGGGAACAACCATCTTCATTTAATTCACATTCCTCTTTCTTGTATAAGGATTTGGTTGCCTATTGTCTGTCTTTACTTAAAATGTCCATGTCTGTCTGAAAGAATGATTACTGTTCAAAAGGGGAGACAAGAGATTTTTAAGGCCTTTTGCCTTTAGACTCTGGCTGTGTTCCTAAATGTTCAGTTCTGAAGGCCCACTCAAGCGAGCCAGGTAAATCAAGCAAGCGCTCTGTCGTAATGAGTGGTTTTAAGGTAAATTACAACATTATTCCAGCACACCAAATTCCTCCTCTGGCATCAGTCTGCCTAAGCGCAAATTGCAATGTGCCATAAAAGTGGTGAGAAGATTTTTGGCAGCAGCTGAAGAAAGCTGTGTGGGGAGTAGGGGGAGAGATGGAAGTATGTATTGAAACTGCTTGTATAACATTAGGGTTGGTTTGTAGGGCTGATTTTAAAAAACTTAGTTGCTGACATCCCAAATATTGATGCTCTGACTAGCAAATGGCCAGATTAGCTTGTTTTTTTAAAGGAACAGACAAATAAATGGGAGGTATAACTATTTATGGATATTAGTCATGGCAAGCCAAATGGAGCTTCCACAATGAGAGGCAGTGCACCTGTGGCTGCTGGGGGGGTGGGTGGGAAATGTGGCATGGCTATTAACTACATCATATCATGACATGCTGATGAATATGAGCTTCCCACCGAAAATGGCTAGTCAAAGCTGTAAAAATAATGCTGAACTAAGTGGGACTTCTGTTTGATGAGCCAGTTTGGTGTAGTGGTTCGGAGCGTGGACTCTAATCTGGGAACACCAGGTTTGATTCCCCAATCTTCCACATGCAGCTGCTGGTGTGACTTTGAGTCAATCACAGTTCTCTCAGAGCTGTTCTGGAAAGAGCAGTTCTCAAGAGAGTTCTCTCAGCCAGCCACCCCCCCACCTCACAGGGTGTCTGTTGTGGGGAGGGGAGGGGAGGGGAAAGGAGATTGTAAGCCGCTCTGAGACTCCTTCAGGTAGTAAAGAGCAGGATATAAATCCAATCTCTTCTTCTTCTTGATCCAAGGGGATTGTTGTGCTCTTAGGAGCTTATGTTTCCAATAAATCCAGTCTCTGCTTTCAAACCAAAGGGATGTCCACAAATGGAGAAAAGAATACTGAACTATAGAAATGTATTTGATGGCCCCTCCCCAAGTTTTGCTCGTCATATTCCACTACCACTTCTTCTGGAGGTTTAGAGTCACTATCAATCATTAAACTAAAAAACTGTCCCTAGGAAAGAGAACATTTCCATGTGTATACTCTTACCCCGATCAGTGGTGTTGCAACAAAACTAAATAGTTGCAGGTCCTGTTCTCTCCATTCTGGAGGGAGGGCTAGAGAGAGTGCTTCTTAAGCTTCTCCTCCCAGGGGATATAGGGTAGAATTTGGCAGCAGCGAGCGTACACAAATGCAAGCCAATCACACTAATCAAAGACGCAAAGGAAGAGAAGTATATTTAAAAGGTAGGGGTGTGTGTGTTTATATACTGTCAAAAGAAACACCATAACCTAAGTTTCTACCATTTTGATTACACCTTTCTTCCAAATGGAGCCTTGACTCTGGAAAGTTTATACCCTAAAACTCGTGTTGGTCTCTAAGGTGCTACTGGACTTGAATCTTCTCAGGAGTTCAAGATGATGGACAGAGTTCTTCTCCAGTTTATCCTTACAGCAGTCATGCGAGGTTGATTCCGTTGAATGGGAATGACTGACCCAAGGCCACGCAGCAAATGCCATTGCTGAGTGGAGACTCCTTGATCTGGGTCTCCTTGATTTCAGCTCAGGTCAACATACTAACCACTTGTACCCCTCTGACTCTCTTGGGTGATGTGGCTGAACTGGTATGATTGACTTGATCCTGGTCACCAGTGACACATCCTTACATTTAAGAATCTTTTCTAGCTCCTGTAGAGTTGCCCTTCCCGATCTAAGCCTCCTTCTGATTTCTTGGCGGCAGTCTCCCTTTTGGTTGATGATGGAATCAAGGAATAGAAAATCTTGAACAATTTCAATTTCTTCATTGTCAACCTTAAAGTTGTGTTATTCCCCTAGTAGTCATTAATTTTGTCTTCTTGATGTTCAGCTGTAACCCTGCTTTAGCACTTTCTCCGTTAGCCTTCATCGGGACTTCTTTCAAGTCTTCACTGTTTTCTGCCAGTAATCTGGTGTCATGTGCACATCTCAAATTGTTAAAAGTTCCAATTTTCACTCCACCATCTAAATCTAAACCAGCTTTCCTTAAGCTATGTTCTGTGTATAGACTGAAGAGATCGGGAGATAGAATACATCTTTGTCTGACCTCTTTGCCAACTGGAAACCACTCAGTTTTTCCATATCTATATACTATTAGCCACCCATTGCCACGATCTGTGGGTACCTAAATCTATGGATTGGGGCCACATGGAGGCTAAACAGATCTTTCTGAACACTTGGGGGACTCCCCAGGTGTGCAGAAAAACCTGAAATGTTTTTAAAAATACATGGGGGTTTAAATCTCCCCACCAAAATAAAAAAGCATTTTCTACACAAGCACAGAGAGCGCACTTACGTTTGGCAGTTGAAGGAGGTCAGGAGCTACACTGGGTTCAGAAGCGGCGGCAGCACAGCCCAAGGCTCTGCACTGGGCCCAGTAGCAGTGGCTGCATAGCCTGGGAGCCACACTGGCCCTAGTAGTGGCACAGCCTGAGAGCTACGCAGAGCATGCTGCCAACAGCAGTGCAACCCAAGAGTCAGGCTGTGTGGCCACTGCTGGGCCCAGTGGGCTCCCAGGCTGCACTGCCACCGGTGGGCCCATTGGTGGCAGTAGCTGCACCAGAGAGCTGCACTGGGGCAAACAGCAGCAGCAGTGGCGCAACCCGGGAGCCCTGCTGGGTATTCTGCCAGCTGGGAGCCTAGTGGGATATTCTGCCAGCAGCAGCAAAGCTCCCGCGCTGCACTGGGCTTGGCTCAAAAGTGGCTGGCAGGAAGTTTCTGCTGGCTCACATGAAGCAACTCTGGGCAAGCGACTGCCCCCTGCCACTCTGCATCTCACTCAGCACCATCTCTCTTCCCCCCCCCCCAGCTCTCTAGTGAGCCACAGAGAACTGGGGGGTGGGTGGAAGAGAGACTGTGCTGGCTTGCCCAGAGCAGCTGTGGGCGAGAGGGTGAAAGCTGTTGGGCAGCCCGTGGCTCCACACTGGGCTTGGCAAGAGAGTGTGTGGGGAGATGGGATTGCCCCCACGAGTCTTGTGTGCCCTCTGTGGCCATCATCTAAATTTGTGGATTGGGACCACACAAAGGCTAAACAGATCTTTCTGTGCACATGGAGACTCCCCAGGTGTGCAGAAAAATCTGAAATCAAAAAATTTAAAGGGGGGTTTAAATCACCCCCAATTTAATTGCATTCTTTGCACATGTGTAGGGAATGTACTTCTGCACTGACAGCCACAGCTTCAGGCCGTGGCTCCTTCAAGCCAGGAGGCAGTGAAAGCCAGCAATTGCTGCAGACCTGGGTGAGACGGAGAAGAATGCCGACATCTGCTACAGGTCCAGCAGAAGCAGAGAAGGACACCTGCCGCTGTTCGTGTCCCAGGCACAGCATCAGTGGTCGCTCGCAGCCCCTGAAGGCTCAGGTGCAGTGCCAGCTGATGCCGGCAGCAACTCCAGGCCCAAGTGTGGCAACAGCAAATGCTGGTAGCCCCTGAGGGCCCAGTCATGGCATTGGATGCCGGCAGCCACAATAGGCCCAGGCACAGCAGAGGAGGATTCCAGTAAGTGGTGCGGTCTGGAGCCTTGCCAGACTCGGCATTGAGGGAGAGTATGGGATCCCCCCGCAAGCCTCCCCACCCCTTCACTGATCCTAAAGGAGGGAATTGGCAGCAATGGGGGGGAGGATTTTCCCCAGTGAGTATTGCAGGTTCCCACTTGTTCTGCCCTAACAGTAGCCTCTTGTCCAGATGCGACCTCATTTGGAGTACTGTGTACAGTTCTGCTCACCACACCTCAAAAAGGATATTGCAGCATTGGGAAAAGGGCAGAAAAGGGCAACTAGAATGATAAAAGGGTTGGAACACTTTCCCTATGAAGAAAGGTTAAAGTGCTTGTGGGTGACATGATCAAGGTTTACAAGATTATGCATGCGATAGAGCAGGTAGAGAAAGAAGTACTTTTCTCCCTTTCTCACAACACAAGAACTCGTGGGCACTCCATGAAACTGCTGAGCAGTCAGGTTGGAATGGATAAAAGGAAGTACTTCTTCACCTAAAGAATGATTAACACATGGAATTCACTGCCACAGGAGGAGGAGGTGGCTGCTACAAGCATGGATGGCTTCAAGAGGGAATTGGATAAACATATGGAGCAGAGGTCCATCAGTGGCTATTAGCCACAAGGTATAGATAGGAACTCTCAGTCTGGGGCAAGTGATGCACTGTATTCTTGGTCCTTAGGGGGGCAACAGTGGGAGGGCTTCTAGTGTTCTGGCCCCACTGATGGACCTCCTGATGGCACCTGGTATTTTTGGCCACTGTATAACAGAATGTTGGACTGAATGGGCCATTGGCCTGATCCAACATTGGCTTCTCTTATGTTCTTATGTTTTGTAGCATAACCACACCACGTGGTGTAGTGGTTAAGACCAGTGGACTCTAATCTGAAGAGTTGAGTTTAATTCCCCACTCCTCCACATGAAGCCTACTGGATGATCTTGGGCCAGTCACAGTTCTCACAAAGTCAGAACTCTCTCAGCCCCACATAGCTCACAAGGGGCCTGCTGTGGGGAGAGGAAGGAAAGGTGATTGTCAGGTGCTTTAAGATTCCTTAGGGTAGAGAAAAGCAGGTTATAAAAACCAACTCTTCTCTTCTTCTTGAAACCAACCATAGCTTTTCACGATCCACAAAGTCAAAAGCTTTGCTGTATTCTATGAAACAGAAGCTGATTTTCTTCTGAAATTCTCTTGTATACACATGTAACCACCATAAATTTGCAGTATCTCTAGTCCCTCTTCCTTTTCTGGATCCAGCTTGAACATCTGACATTTCTCATTCCATATATGGTAACAGTCTTTGTTGTAAGATTTTGAGCATCACTTTACCTGCATGAGAAATCAGCGTGATGGTTCAATATTTGTTGCAGTCTTTGATGTCTCTTTTTTTGAATCTGAATCGAGCATTTCCAGTCTGAGGAACATTGTTTTGTTTCCCATATTTCTTGGCATATTCTTGTTAAGATTTCGATGGACTCTATTTCTGTGGATTGGAATAGCTCTATTGATGTCCCATCTACTCCTGGTGATTTGTTTCTCCAAATTGCTTTCAGTGCAGCTCTCACTTCACTTTCTAAAACTGTAAGTTCTTATTCTGTCATCCTTTCTTCTCTTCTGTACAGTTCCTCTGTGTATCTTTCCCATCTTTTTAAAATTTTTGTCCTGTTCAGATAATGTATTTCCATGTCAATCTTCCAGCATGCCTAACTGTGCTTTAAATTTCTCTTTGATTTCTTGGGTCCTGTGGAACAGATCTCTTGTTCTTCTCTTCTTGTTGTTCTCTTCTGTTTCTTTACACTGGTTAGTATAATAGTCCTCTTTGTCTCTTTGTGCAAGTTGTTGGAATGCTGCATTGAGACTTCCGATTCTATTTCTGTCAGCTTTTACTTTTGCTTCTAATCTGTCTTTAGCCATTTTAAGCATTTCTTCAGTCATCCATCAAAACCTCTCAGTTCTTTTGGCGACAGGAATTGTCTTTGTGCATTCTTCCTTGATAATATCTCTGGTTTCAACCCATAGTTCTTCTTGTTCACATTCACTTGAATTTAGTAATCCAAATCTGTTCTTTACATGGTCTTTAAATTCTTCAGGAATGTTGTTTGGATTGTATTTTGGTACTATGAATGTTTTTGTGTTTTTCTTCAGCTTTATTCTAATTTTCCATATTAACGATTCATGATCTCTACCACAATCAGCTCCTGGTCTTGTTTTAGCAGAGAAAATAGAGCTTCATCTTCTACTTCCTATTATGTAATCTGTTTGATTTCTATACTGGCCATCCAGTGATACAGTGACCAGTCCACATATACAATCATCTGTTTGGTTGCATGAAACATGCATTCACAATGAACAAATTGTTGTCGTTAGAGAATTCTATGAGTTGCTCTCCTGCTTCATTTCATGCTCATAACCCATATCTTCCAGCAATATTTGATTCTGCTTGTTTTCTATTTTTGCATTCCAGTCACCTATGATTATCAGCCCATCTTGTTTAGGTGTGTGATCAAGTTCTTCCACGACACTTGCATAAATGCTTTCAGTTTCTTCCTCTTTAGCATCTGTAGTTGGGGTATAAACTTGAATGATGATTATGTTGATAGGCTTTCCATGAAATCTGATCGATATTATTTTATCAGACTTTGCATTAATAGCCCCTGTCTGCTTGTGCTACATCTCACCTCACTATTAGAGCAATTCTGTTTCTTTTCTGTTTGTCATTTCCCAAGTGAAACGCTTTGTAATTTTCTGACTGAAATGTCCTAATCCAGTCCACTTTAGTTCACTCACTCCCAGGACTGCAATATTTAAATGTTCTATTTCTTGTTTTACTATTTTGAGTTTACCTTGATTCATGCTTCCCATGTTCTGTGTTACTATTATGTGTGTTGAGCAGCTTTGGACTTTCCTTTTGCATCTATTCATGTCAACAACTGAATGTCCTTTTGGCTTTAGTCCAGTTGCATCATTAAGAACAGCAGTAGTCATACTTGTCCTCAGCTCTTCCCCAGTAGCTGATGGAGAGCTATCCAACCTGAGGTTTCATCTTCCAGCACTGTTTCTTTTTCTCATTTTGGACTGTCTCATCATAGGGTTTTTCAGGTAAGAGATGCCCAGAAGTGTTTACCATTGCCTTCTTCTGTGCAGTACTAACCAGGGTTAGCTGAAATGGCACTGCCATTGTCTATGAAAGACCCTCCGCCAGTGTCACCTTCCACTACTGCTGCTGCCCAATAGCTACCCTTTAGGGATTCTTCCACCCCCAGCAATACCAGCAATACCACCAGCAACACCAGTGACATCACCCATCACAATTGATATCAGTGATGGTAGCTGGCCCTAGTGCAACCCTGGCCTGGTGGTGTTGCGGGCTCGGACCTTGATTATTGGGTAGCTATTTGAATGATAATTGGAAGTTTTTACTGTAATTATGTTATTTATTGAACTGTTTTATGTTGTTTTTATCTGTTTTAATGTTTTGAATTGGCCTTGTAGCCCTTGTAAGCCACCCTGAGCCCGTTCGTGGGGAGGCCGGGTTTTAAATATGAAAAATAAATAAATAAATAAATCACCATTGGAACTGTCCATTCTCTTCTGCTGATGTGGCTGTTGATTCTCAAAGGGAGTGGATGCATCTGAGTCTGGTGTCTCAGCTGTGATCATTTCACTATGAGTGACTCTGCTAGGAGTGTAGCCTCTTGACAGAGTCTAAACTCCTTACAGTATTGCTCTTAGCTTTGCTAACACACACAAACCCTCTCACCACATTAAGGTGTGCATCCAAGATTGGGGGTACTGTAGATGATGTTGCTCTCTGTGTTACAGAAGATATTGATACTCTGGGGTCATTTCGAGCAGGAACACACAGGAATGCCATTCCGGGAGTAACAAGCCCAGGAGCGCACACATATGATGATGCACTGTGGAAAAAAGCAAAAGCATACTAACGTGATCTGTATTTTCATGCTTGTTGTAAGGTAGCCTCCCTGCAAGAACAAAGGAAACCTAAAGTGTCTTTAGTCAAAGTCTAAAGCTGGCTCACCAGCTCTGAGCTGGGAAATACTTGGAGATTTTTGGGGTGGAACCTGAGCAGTGGGTGTTGCCTTCTGACCCACTTCTGGTGATGTCACGGGGTGTGGCATATGCAAATAAGTTATGCTAATGAGTTATACTAATGAGCTCCTGCACCTCTTTTTTACTAAATGAACCCTGTTGATACCAATAGATCAAATGCTGAACAGGAACAAACACTTTATTATGTTTGGTTTTAACATTGTATTATATTAACTGATGCTGTGATTTTATGTGTATTGTTGGAGTTTTAGTTTGTTTGTAAGCCGCCCTGAGCCAGCCCTGGCCGGGAGGGTGGGATAAAAATCTAAATAATAATAATGATGATGATGATGATGATTATAATTATAATAACCACTACATACAGAGATTCCAGGCTGCCAATGCAATACAATCTACTCAGGACATACTATGCTCCCAGATGAAACTATGGGTTGGATTCAGCTGCTGTTGAAATAAGGAGGAGCCAGTCCCCCTTGACCATCTTGAGAATCAGGTGGACAAAAGCCATGTGAAATGGGAGCTGTAGAAAGAAGAGAATTCAGGCACATTCAAGTGTGTGTGTGGAGGGGGAGACCTGTCTGGATCCAACCCTATGATAGCAATATTGAGATACTGAAAGAAATTGGAGAAAAGAAGAAATATAACGATACCATGTGACTGTATTCCCTTCAGATGGTCTGAGAAATCTGGGTCAAAATAAACAGACACATTTTTCAAATAAACAATAGAAGAAATGTGCCTTGGAACTGATAAGAGCAAAATTTAAGCAATTCCTGATTTAATTCAAAAAAATGGCCAGGATCTGGTTCAAGATACAAACACTGTGAACTAGTCTGGAAACAGTGATCCCAAAAGCTACCAAATTAAATGCATTTGTGAAGAGAAGTTTCCCCAGAGCAGTGCCATTTACTTTGGAAAAGTGGAATGTCTCAGAAACAAGATTAGATAAGAAGATTGTGTGGATGTTGGGGTAGAGCAAAGCACAGTATGTGTTGGGGTAGATTATTTAAAATCAACTATATTGGGGGTGTAGATAAAATGTATACCACCAAGAGGAAAAGGCATAAACAAATCCAAAAAGGATGCTGGCAGAGCTGATCAGCACAATCTGTGTGGTTCTAAAAAGGAACTCTTATCAAAAGGAAGAACATAAAAAGAGCAGACCCTCCAGAAAGCCAAAAGAAACTAACAATAAGGCAAGCCAAGAAGGAATGGAAAGAGCAAACTGAAACACAAACAATAAAAACAAATATTTTTCAAAGCATCAAAGCACCAGCCAGGGACAAGGTACTATAAAGATGTAAAAGAACTGAGTGAAGACAATGAAATTACAGAGAAAACTGCTTCTTTTGGAGATAAAAAAAGAATTTTGGAAGAGAAAGTGTCTGTTTCTTTGCTGCATACCAATTACAGTGCCATCCTGCCCAGACAATGCAATCCTAAGAGTACTTTCCTGGGAGTAAGTACCACTGAATATAATGGGATTTCTGCGTTGACTTGCTTAAGATTACTCCCAGAGTTACTTTGCATAGCACTACCCTGCAAGTCACTTTGTCTGAGGTGAAATAACTGTTTAGTTCTTTAATCATCAGATTAATAAAATAAAATTTATCACCTTGATTATTTTTTTATGTTTTCAAAACCACGCATGTGATTCTAGCAAAGTAATTTGTAAATTAATTCAAGTAACTCTTCTGACTACTACTTAGGGTAACTATAGGGCCGGGCTACATGTTATGTTTCTCCAGGGGACATCCCCAAGTGGAGAGGTGCATTCTGGAGTTCCAGGCTTCCCAGATGTCATGGCTTAATTCAGATCAGGGCCACAGGGGACAGAGGGGTGATTTAGGCTGATTTTACACCTCCCCTCTAAAGTAGTTTGACTGCTGTCTTTTCCTGTGCTGATTTCACAGTGGTGTGAAATTTCACTCCAGGGGGTCTAAGTGCACTAATCAACAGCAATTGTTTAAAGCAGAATAAAGCGGTATAATACCAGCTTGACCACAGGAGGGCAATTAGTAGATATGAACATTTCAGTGGCAGCACGGTTTCACACCGCACAGAGGTATGAGCAGGTTTTTTTGGAACTAGAATGATTCCAGCGGGAAAGTCAGATGTAAAATCAGCCTTAGACCTTTCGTATGCCATTTTCCCAATCTGAAATGACACTGAGCGTGCTATTTGCCTCATTGTAGAAGCACAATGTTTCTCTTCTCTCTCTATGTGCCAGTCTCAGTCTGAATTGGGCCCCACTCACCTAGGAAGCATGGAATTTCAGAACACAGCTCTCTACCTGACCAAGGGATTTCCCTGGGGAAAATGTAACACATAGTTCCCATTTTTGTGGATTCTACCCACATGAGTGCAAAGAGAAGTCTGGGAACAACTCCATGTTCTGACTGTCCTTCCCACTTCTCCATAGTCACTTGGTGATCTCAATTATTTGGAATCATGGTAGAATCCAATTCATTTCATCTGATTCTAATACCATAAATATAATTAAGGTGCATCAAAGTTTTCTAGGATCCAAACTAGAAACCAAAGTGCTGCCAGAGAGTACCAGTCTCCTTTACCACCATCCATTTTACCAGCCACTGATGATAAACAATCATTTGTTTCAAAGCAGCATGTAGCTATAATATTAAATTAATACTAGGAATAGTATTAGGGAGGGGAAATTATTCTGAGTAATTTTTGCAGTACTTATTGAGCCAACAGGAGTCCTTATTCAGAAGTCAGTTCTGTGTATTAGTTCATTTTTCTATTGCAAATGTCTGTGGAGAAGGACTCCACAACACGAGCATACTCCCCGGGAAGGCCCTGCCCCTCAGCCCAACCAGTCTAACCAGAGAACCGCAGCAGCCGTGCCAAGGCTGCTTTTGCCAACCTTAGTTCCTGGCTGCCTCTGAGTCAAAGCTTAGGACTGCGGCCTTAGGGGAGAGAAAGTTATTTGCCAGAGGGGCTATGCTGGGCAAGTAGGTTTCACATTCAGTCTACCACATCAGTGCCGGCATTGGCATACCCAGCGCCACTCCTTTCCCACCTTTCTCTGTGCCCCTCCCTGCCATTCATTGCAAGATCCTACTTCCCAGCACTGATGCATACATATGATGCAGGGAAGTGGAAGGACTTGTAAACAGGGGAAAGATGCCCAGTCCGGTGGCGGGACATGAAAGAGGGAGGTGGAAGTGTAAGCGCCGGGTGGGGAGGCTGGTGCTGGGCAGAAGGGAGCCCCTGGGCACTGTCTGCCTAGTGCCCCCACAAAAAAGAAACTGGAACTGGCACTGTACCATTTCCACCTTCAACATGCGACCCACTGCAATAACTGCCAGGATTTTGAATAACATCCAGCTATTATTAGCTGCAGTCTACTATTCTGAGAAACATGTATACATATGTCATTTTAAACTGCCTCCAGAATAGAGAAGGTTGTCTTATTTGAAGCATAGGCTGGGGACCCAAATAACTTCTTAGGATTTTTGTTTTGCATATTCGAAGTACCTTGTGCACATTCCCTCAAGTAATCCTCACAACAGTCCTTTCATGCACGCTAGTACTATCGCTCACATATTGCAGATGTGTGTGTGAGTGAGTGAGTGAGAGAGAGAGAGAGAGAGAAATCGACATTATGCCAAGGCAAGACTGGAATATTTCCTGGTTCACAACTCACACCTTTAGCCAAAAGACACACCAATAATTTAGGTGCCCCCAATCCTTAGCACTTGGGACTTCTTTCCCCTTTGAATTCCCCCTGATTTTCCAGAGCAGGAAAGCACAGGAAACTGCAGTCTGGGATACAAGCTCCCACGAACATATTTTAGACACACGTCTTTGGCCATAATGTTGCCAGCTCCTGGATTGTGTAAGGCTTGGTTGCTCCTCCAGACTAGCACTACAGTGAAGACAAAATAACAGTAGTACTAGATGGTCTGAGCATATCACTCCTGTCCAGAACCAGCTGCACTGGCCGCTGACTGGCTTCCAGGTTCCTGTCAAGGGGCTGGGGGCTACCTTACACAACCTTTCACTCCCTGGGGCACACATATGGGGAAGACCAGCTTCTGGCACTGTGTCCTGGTTGAGAAGGTCCCAGGGGACTGACGTGGCAGGCCTACCTACTCAACTACATGGCATCTCCAAAAAAAATCCTCCCCTTCTCTGAAGCAACAGCCTAGCATTCTTAGTGCTCAGGAGGGCCTGTAAAACTGATATTTATTATTAATATATAAGTTTTATTGAGTATATGATTCATATTTCATAAAAACAAAAGACAAATCATATCCTTATATATTATACTCTTTCATATTTTAAACAAAAATAAAAAATTGAGGTTACATTCCACCTACACAACCGACAAATCACACATCCCAGTCCAGTTTGTATCCTTCTTTTTCTTATTCCCTTATCCCACCCACTTGTGAAACCACCATACAACTCCCTCTAAGCCAATCTTTAATACATCCTTTAAATCTTCAATGAATTATTACTAATTCTTCTAACTTCTATTCTATTCAGTCTTCTTCTTATTCTATCTACTATTGTACCTAAGAAAGAAAGCTGGACGGGGTTGCCTCTACTGGGAGCTGAAGAGGAGACCCCTTCAGCAGAAGAAAAATCTCTCCTCCCTACTACCGGAGGTCTAGAGGGGAGCACACCCTTCCCTAATTGTTGGTGTTCTTCGCTGTTGCATAGGGTCTCTGTATGGTCTAGGCCAGTGCATTTTACTTATGAGGAAATGGTTGTATAATTCATATCATGGCAACATAGTTTTGTATTGATTTTAGTGATATTTTTGGAAGCTGCCTGGGCAGATGCTAGAAATGAAGTGGCCAGCCTTCTCCCTGCCATGGAACTCTTTAAAGCACAGGGAGAAACCCACCCACCCAGGCACCTCAATTCCCCCTGCCAGGAACTGAAAATGTTTGCTTGGATGGTTAAAAACGGTTCCTGGATGCATGCAAGCGAGCTGTATTACTGAAGTGGAGAAAACGATCCAGACTGCATTCCGGGCTTGGCTGACCAAACTGAGAGGTCACTGGAAGTGCACCTGATATGCTGAAGGAAGTCTTTAACCCCCAAGACCGTGGAAAGAGTTGTGGATTTGTGTACTGGAAACTCCAAACCAAATCACAAGCAACCCGTATCCATAACAAAGATGCGTGGGACTCAGCGCGCTGGAGATCTTTTTTCTAAGTGACGCCGCGTCAGCTGCTGCAAGAGTCGGACAGGCCTGCGCCTTGTGTCAGCCAGGGCCGTCCAGAGAAGGCGGTTGGCATCCGGAAGCGGCGTTAAGGGTGACTTCGCCGCAGTCCGGCCGCTGGCTGAAACAACAACAGTCCGTCTAAAAATAGGCCTGTCTTCTGCCTTAAAGTTGCATCTAACTTTGTCAGCCCGAAAATAAGGTTGAGTCCGCAGCCTCTCCTGGTAGCGCCTGTCAACAAACTTTGGGAGAGGGGAGGGGAGGCGCGAGGAAGGCCGGCCAGCCAGCCAGCCAGCGCGGGAGGGCCTTCTGAGGCCTGGTAGCGGCGGCGGCAGCAGCCGGAGCCGGGGGCCGCCTGGGCCCGGCGAGCAGGCAGGAACATCTGGCAGTGGGGCCAGCTGCTGTGCGCGCCGCAGCCCAGGCGGCCAAGGTTAGCTGGCTGCACTTCCCCTCTGCCGCCGCCGCCTCCTCCCTCGAAAACTTCCTCGCGGACTTGGCGCCCCGCCAGCGTGGTCCAGGCAACGGCATTAAACAGGAGGCAACAGACTGGGGATTCCGTCATTTCAGCGCAGAAGGGCGGGAGGGGGCGAGAGAGAAAACACTGCGAGCGGGCAGGAGCGGAGCGGGCGAGAGGGAGCCGCTTTCCGCAGCAGGCTGGCCGAGCACAAGCCGGAGCCCCCTTCCTTCCTCTCTCCTGCCCCAACCTTTGAGCCCTCCCGGGCCTGAAGGAAGCCGAGGCGGGAGGGCGGCTCCGCCGCGTGTGGGCGAGGGAAGTGCCGCTTGTGCGTGCGCAGAGAGCGGCAGCGCGCCTTGGCTTTTCTCCGCCGGGGCTATACGTGGCGCGCGCCGAGAAGTCTCTCGGTACACTTGCTGGGGATGCGCGCATGTTGCATGCAGCGTGTGCCTGGGCGAGAGGGCATATGTGCCTCACTGTGCGACACTGACTCTAAAAGTCTGCCTGTAAGCGTACACACGAGTCCTGGCCGGACTCTGTGGGCTGGACATGTATGCGAGCCGCTGAACGTAGGGAAAACAAGCCTTGCGCTTGCGCGGAAGCGGGGTAACGGGGTGTTCAGTTTGTGGTGGTCGGTACGGAATGGTGGCAAATTCACGCGTGCAAGTCATCCCTTGATGCCACAGTTATCAAGCGATGAACATAAGTATCCACGGTGCCGCCTTTTAAAAAAAGTTTTTAAAAAATGTCTTGCGAATGTTGTGCGCATGACTTCTCCAGGTACCTAAAGAACGCACATTTTGATTTTGTACACGCACCGTCTGGAACGTTACTTGTGTGAGAGCGTTACTTGTCACAGCGTGTTGAGATGCTATAGGATCTGCCTGATTGCGTTGCGCAGGGGACGCACCAGTCCGCGCAAACCGAGCGGCAGACAGTATTTCTTCCATTCGCTCTCAGAGATGGCTGGTGGCTGGTTTATTCTGTACCCGCACTTGCAACTGCACCGGGGAGTTAATGTTGAGTGTATTGGGACTTTGTGCACATATAATTGGGGGGACGGGGACGCTGAAGTGGTGTGCGTGTAGCTGCAACTTGCAAGAGGAGCTATTAACTAGCATGCGCGGCCAATTACTCATGTCCCCTCTGAGTATCGCAATCAGATGCCCCCTCCCCGCCTATTCAGGATTCCCCTGGTTTCTTACAAGCCACCGTAACGGCCAAGGGCCGAATATGTGAGCAGGGGAGAGGGGAGCCAGAGACGCCTACGTTCATTAACCTTAATCTTCAGTAGCCGGAGAAAGTAGCGTTGGAGATTCCATCTGGAAAGAAAGCGCCCTCCCCAAACGAAGACCAGACCTATCCATTCATCTCCCCCCTCCCCCCGCCTTCTCGCTCATTTGTCGCGGCGATCCCCTCCCCGCCACAAGGGAAGCCTCCTTCTCGCTCCACCGGACTCGAAAGCGTCGAGCCGCCCCCAGCAGAAGGAAACCGGAAAGCTCCCCGCGGTAACCAAGTGGTACCTGGGGAGACGCGGTCGGCGGGCGCCGACTTCGCACCAAAATGCGCACAGGCAAGAAGAGACACATCCTGGTTTTCTGAAAAGATCGGCGAATGGAGAGGGACGCACAGCTCAGTGGTGGACTCTTGCAGAAGAGGGCGGCATTGGACACGACCTCTAATATCACTTCAGGCTGGAGCGGCAAACTCCGGATTGACCCGGAAAGCGGCAGCCTGGAAGGACAGCGGTGGCAACAGGGGAAAGTGCTTCAGCCGAGGCCGCCCGAATTGTAAATTGTCATCTCCCGCATGCGCGATCGGTCCTTGTGATTCCAGCTGGGAAGCGGGCATAGCGCGCGTGCTGGCCGCGTGTTTCTGTGGTGGCGTATAAAGTCTCCCTCCCCCCACTGTCCGAGGTTGGGGGGGCGCTGTAGCCCCCCAAACCGGGGTGGTGTGCTGTGTGCACTTCTGACGCTAGTTGTCAGGGGTTTTACAGCGCAGTCCTCTGCTGATTGACGCAGAAGCACCGTAGTGCACAACAGAATACACTTTTCTGTAAATGTGCACGATTGAAGCCTTGTGGCTTCACAACATTTTAATTAGTATTGCCCCACCGCCCACCAGTGAGGGATGGGAAGTAGGGTTGTCAGATCCAGGTTGAGAAACTCCTGGAGATTTGGGGGTGGAGCCTGGGGAGGACAGGGACCTCAGTGAGGTACAAAGCCAACCTCCTCCAAAGCATCCATTTTCTCCAGGGGAACTGATTTCTGTAGTCTGGAGATGAGATGTAATTCCAGGGGATCCCCCGGTACCACCTGGAGGCTGGCATCCCCATCTCTTGTTACACTTTTTAAGCCAAGGCACAGTGAGAACTTGTGTTGCAAATCGGTATACAAATCCAGACAGTCATTAAAATAGGACCAGCGCAGGTTGGAAGAACATCAAGGCCAACTCCACGCACAGCAGACCCCACCAGAACAGCACCGCCCTCCCCCCGCGCGTGCGCTCTCCTCCCAGACTTCACTTTGTCCGAGCTCGAGACAACGCTACGTTTTGCGCCCCCTCTTCCGGCTACGGCGCAGGTCGCGTGGTGTGAGGAGGCCCCGGTTTCTTTTAAGAACTGCCCTCGTTCTAGGGCAGAAGATAGTGTTTCACAAGCATTCCGCTGATTCTTTCCTCCAATTTGGAAACTACTCCTGGAACACGTGGCCAAATACTTCATCACCCCTGTTTTCCCTTGATTGGTTTTGCCTAACCCCAGAAACCCAGCGTCTTGATAGTCCATCGGTTAGGAGTCGCAGATGTGGCATGGTGCACATTCATACTTCTCTCTATATGCCGGCGATTTTAGCCGGTCACATTCTTCCTTTAGCAACCCCAGCAAGAAATTAGGGTTCTCCTTTCGACGGGGGAGGAGGAAGGAATAAGTGTAGGACTGAATGAACAGAAGGCTTCCATCAAAACCCAGCAAGACGCTGGGGTGGTGGTGGGGAGTTCTACTATGCATGGGAGGGGGCTGCTTTATAGAAGGAGGAGCTTCAGATGGGTAACCGTTTTGGGGTGAAGCAACAGAACAAAGCTGGAGTCCAGTGGCACCTTTAAAACCAACAAAGTTCAATTCTGGGCATAAGCTTCCGTCTGCATGAACAATCCGGGGCTGTAGGCTGGAAGCTTCTGACCTCTTCCATCCTCGCCTCCTCCCCCTGGGGTCTCGGGGCCGCTTTGACAGCCTTGCGGAGACAGTTACAGAATAACAACAATTTCAGTAGATCCTCAGTTCTTGAAACGAACTCTTCGGAGTCTGTTACTCATTTAGCAGAATGGGATTTTCCTTTCTGTTCCTTGCCAGTGGATGCTCTTTTCCAAATTTCCACAGCGGGGGAAGCCTGCTTAAAAAAAAAAATCTAATGATTTCAGCATGCAAAGATTCTTTTATTCCTCCTCCGCATGCTCCGCTCCTCCCCTTATATTTAAAGGTAATTAATGTCTCTCTTTGCTGCTCACGCATTGGAAACTACTGGACCCCATACACATGCGCGGGTCCCCCCACCACGCGCGCCTTGGGGTCAGCCGGAGTCAGGTGGGGACTCTCTGGGTGGAAAGAGGTCTGGCTGGAAAGCGAGATTTGCCTCTTCAGCAGAATCCGGGGGGGGGGGGGGGAGTCCTCTCGGACTTCTCTTCCAGAGTCTTTTTCCCCCGCTGCTGCTGCTGGCTGGCTGGGCTCCTGCGCCAGGCAGCTGAGCGAGAGTAGCTGGCCGGACCCGTGACATCACGGGGCGGGGAGAGGGGCTGGGAGGGGGAAGGCGGGAGGAGGGGGGGGGGGTGTTTTCCACCTTTAAAAAAGCAGCAGGCACCGCGCCGCCGTGCGTCAGAGAGAGACTTAGAGACTCTGCAAACTTTCCCGATCAAAATAAACACCGGCCCCGAATAAGACACCGGCGGGAGAAGGGAGGGAGCGAGAGCGCCGCGCGTGCGAGCCACTTCCTGAGCGCGCTCTCTCCCTTCTCCTCCTGGGCAGCAGGAGCTCTCTCGGCGCCTGCCGCTGCCCCGCAACCCCTTCCCCTCCCTGGTCGCCACTCCGCGCTCATCTTCAGTGACGTCTCTCGGGGGGGGGGGGGGGGACAACTGCAAAGACTTAGCCTTATTCCGTAAAACGATTTGGCGCTTCCTTTTTTTTTTCTTGCGAAGCGGGGGGCAAAAAAGAAACTCCAGCGAGCTTGCTTTCTCCCCTTCATATTATTGAGCGAGACAGAGCTCGTGTGCGTAACCACTGCGAAGGAGGACCCCGACCAGCCGCCTCTCCGCCTCTTTTTTTTTTTTTTTTTTGCGCTGAGCGGATGCCAAAGCGGTGAGCCTCTTCATCAAAGCCTCTTTTCTGCGCCTCGAGATCCAGCCAAGTGGTGACAAGAGAAACTTCGGGGGCGCTTCCAGCCGTCTTCTCCAGCTCCAGCAGCAGCAGCAGCAGCAGCATGAAATCGGCGGAGGAAGGTATAGTAAGGGATCTTCGCCCCCCTCCCCTCTGCCCTCTCCCCTTCCAGCCGCCTCGCGCTTTTGACATTTGCTGCTCCAGCTTCTGGAAGGTGGGTGGGTAGGTGGGGGGAAAGAGAGCGCGCGCGCTCTGCCAAGGGAAACCCGGAGAGGCGCCTGGCCGGCCGGCCAGCCGGCCGGCAAGGCGTGCATGCGTGCGTCTGTGTGTGTGCGCGCGCAAAGGCAGGAGGGACGGGCAGGCCCGCCGTTGGCGCCGGCTGCCGTGATTGGGAGGGAAGCGGTGTCCCCCTGGTGTTTCCCCACGGCAGCCTTGAGGTTTGCCTGCTGCGACTCCTTGCCAATAGGTGTCTCCTCTTGCTTTCTGAAACTTGGCCTTGAGCGCGCTGGAGAGCCCTGCGCTCGGGGCGGCAGTCCGGGGAGGGAGGCTCCGAAAATAAAACCCAGCGCCACGCGGGGTCCTTTGGGGTGGCCGCCTCTGCCGGGTAATGTGCGGGCAGAGGAGTCCTGGTGACGTCGGATGTGCAACAAAGCGGGGCTTATGGAAGCGGGGAGGAGGACGCGGAGGGGTGGAGCGGTCTCGTTCTGGAAACGCAAGGAATCCCAGGACACCGTGGAGTTCTTGGCTTGCGCGGCTGCCCGCCTGCCTCTGTGCCTTGTACGTGTCAGTGTTTTACAAAACGGCGCAGAAGCCATCCAGCCCAATCGAATTACTTTTAACCACTAAATGCTAACATTCAATCGCGCCGACTGGTTTATGAGGAGATGTCATAAACATGAGCTCTAGTTGACAGAGCACACCCAATAATTAAAACCGCTTGCCGAGTGCGTGTTTTAAAGCTGTTCTTTAAAAAAAGTTGAGTTCCGGAGTAGCTTAAACCACCACGCGCCATGACGTCACATGCATGCCCCCTTTAAAAACTGGCGATTCTTTATATTGATGGTGCTCTGCAAGAAATAGGGTTTTGTTTAAAGTACATAGGTGAATACAGTTGTAAAGCAATCTTTTTCTTGGTTTGATGGTTTAGTTCTGTGCTGGTGTGTTTCGGTAACCATGCTGAGCAAATATATATATATATTATTTACATTATATAAAGTCCCCCTTCCTCACAGTGGGCTCAAGGCAGATTACACAGTGTCAATACAATTAACAGGATGGGACACTCAGTTAACAATTAAATAGGACTTGGGCTGTGGAACCAACCAGAAATCTAAAAAAAAACAATTGAAGAAAGGCATAAGTGTTAACGTGACGCAGAACATAAAATGATGGACGATTACATAGTAGGATCCACTTTACAGCAAACTATATACAGTAGTGTAGACCGCAGTCCCTAATAGTTTGTCCAAATAACTTTGAGAATCATTTGCACAGTGCTGCCCTGTTGCCAATGTCGAAAAGCCCTCTTGCGTAATTCAGTCAGTCTTGCACAGTTTGGGGAAAGCCAGGAGAGTGGTAGACTTCCCCACCTTCTCAGGCAGGCCGCTCCGTAAGATGGGGGCCAAAGGGGAGAACAGTTGTTGGTTTTGCCCATTTGCGGGTTGTCACATGCAGAAGACCTTGCTCAGATGAGCAGAGCTGTTGTGGCAGAGCATAGGGGGAGAGGGGCAGTCTCACAGATACAAGGCCAAAAGCAAAGTCAGTTACTTGTTTTGGAGTAGTGTTGTGGGCTTCAGTAAGACAACTATGAAATAACATGCTGGGGAAATGGCAGCTTAATAGCCTTATCCATAAACCAGTTAAACTAGAGCATCTAAGGATTTAAGCAGATGTGCAGCATGATCCTATATGTCTTAAGTCTGAAACCAGTCAATAAGGCTTATTCCCAAGTAAACATGTTAGGATGATAACCTTCAACTCCACTCCATTTCCCTTATAATCTAGAACAATTCTACTGGATTTGGCAGATAAAGTTGGCACCCCAGTCCTCAACAACTGGTAACCTAGTCCTTAGTAATAGGGTTCATTTTGAACCAAGCCCCGTTCATTTTAATGGAATTTATTTTTGAATATGTAGGATTTGCAGTATTCTCTTGCAAGAGATTCTGGACGATCTTAATACAAAATTAGTTTCAAGTAAAGCTGCAAGTCGAATCATACTTACCAGGAAGTAATCCCAGTTGAACTCGTCAGGATGTACTTCTGAAGTTCAACACATTCAAGTGCTTTCATTTCTAGCTAGTTCATAGGTTGATATTAAAATATTATTTTTAAAAGGCTTTCTTTATCGATTTTTGATTAAACATAAAATATATTCTCCTTTTGACATAACTAGAATTCATTCTCATTTGATATGAGTGTATGTAACCATATAATAGAGCAATGCAGATATATTATATAGTAACATACTGGGTAGCAGATGAATATAAACGGTAAAAAAATCAGCCAGCACATGGCTATCATTATTTTTTTTTAATTGAATGAGATAACAGTATGATGCTACTATTGACTCTAGGTTTATAACTTAGAGCTTAATTTAATTTTTATGTGTGTAATTATTTGAAAACTTCATTTAAAGTGTAGAATACTGAATGTATGTGCATCAGGCCAAATTAAGTCCCTTCCAGATCAATAGGACTTATTGCCAGTTAAGTGTGTACACAGTTGCAGCTTTTCCTTTTAATCTTTCCTGTTTCCCTTCCCCACTACAGCTGTGGTCTCCTGACTTTTGGCCACATGGATCCCATGATCTTCAGTATAGCTTTTTCAGTGGCCACCAGTTGCCCCTCCTCTTTCTGTCACCAGTGGAAAAAACTAGTAGTATAAGAACCAGGTTTGATGTCATTTATACAATCCTGTCACTCTACTTCATGGTTTTTCAAATGCTACGTTCCGAACACAACAACATTGAGAGCCAAATAAATTATCCGTCTAGCTTTCTTTCTTTCTTTCTTTCTTTCTTTCTTTCTTTCTTTCTTTCTTTCTTTCTTTCTTTCTTTCTTTCTTTCTTTCTTTCTTTCTTTTTTTCTTGCAATGTCACTCTCAGATCTGTTGTTTTATGAAATCTTTCTTTACCTAGATATTTTCAAAATCTGGAATATTTCATCTGTCATTGGATGGGGTAATGCTACAGAAAGTTTCTTGGTAGAACACAGTTAACAGTTTGCGTCATTCAGTGCTTGGGCTTTACATCGGATACCCTTCAAATTCCTCCTCTTCCAATTAACTTGTAATTTTAGTCACTGTGTCTCATGGTGTTGATGGCCATGCCTTTTTAATGCTTGAAACATTTTATGCAAAATGATGTGACCCCAGCAGTTTTGTGGACTTTTATTTTCAGTCTCTGAATACGTAGCAGTCTAACCAAAATTAAACGCTGTGTCAAACAAAGCAGGGCTGCCGTTTGGGCAAGGGCATTGCAGACAGTTGACATGGATGAGGTGGGCTTCTTGCTGAGACAAGAGGTCTCCTGGGTGTATCATGGTCAGATAAGGAAAAAGGCTAGTGATTCTTAGCTTCATGGAAACCCTGGTGAGACTGTGTCCTAATGCTTTGTGCTGATCATGACAGGAGTCAGTGAGTGAACTCTCTGTCTTTTGCTACTCTGGGTCCTTCCCCAGGACATGTTAAAGCATCCGATGGGTTCATGTGCTCTTCCTCCTTTCGTCTTTGATCTTCTTGCCCTTCTGGTTTGAAAATGCCTGTGAAGACTATAGGCAAAACATCTGTCTGTCTCTATTAGTAACCCTTATCATGCCATCCTAAGCAGAGTCGCACCCTATTGAATCCATTCAAATCAGTGCACTTAGAAGGTTGTAACTCTGTTTAGGATTGCATTGTTAGGTTCTCTCTCATGAGGAAGTTGCTTAATGCCAGTGGCTTCTACGCGGAAGTCCATCACCCTACATGCACGCCTGTCCTTGCGTGAGCACATGCTGCCAGAAAGCTGTGCCTCTCCCCACAAGCAAATGTACACTACAATGCACGTCACTACAATGCACATCATACATTACCATTCTTTGTGCAATTTCTTACGCAAAAGTGACTTCTATGCAGGAAACCTTTAATATTCCTTAAGGTGTCAGGGAGACTTGAAACATTTTAATCTTGATCCAGGGAGCTTGCTAGAATCTTATTTGAAAAATGCTGAACTAAAGCAGAATTGAGTCACAAAAGGAAAGGACTCTTGTGCCCCATCAGTCGTGATTTGCTAATTGTGATGGTGAAGTTGCTCCATGCGTTAATGTTTGCAAGTGAACTGATTCCTCAGGAATTCCTGTCAGAATGTATTCATTAGCAGTAGTAGCAGACACCCTGTGCTGGATGGCGCAGGCTCGCCTGATCTCGTCAGATCTTGGAAACTAAGCCGGGTCAACCCTGGTTAGTGTTTGGATGGGAGACCACCAAGTAATACCAGGATCTTGATGTGGAGACAGGCAATGCCAAACCACCTCTGAACATCTGTTGCCTTGAAAGCCCTACTGGGTCGCCGTAAGTCAGCTGTGATTTGAAGGCCAAAAAAAAAGGCAAACAAGAGTGCTAGTGAAAGTAAAAGTGTGCTGGAGCTCACCAAAGTCTCCTGCAATTCCAGTTGTAATTAAGGACAGTCTGCATATGGATGTTTGCTTGGAATGATTTCTGAATCACAATGTGTTTTAAAAACAAGATTCTAGCTGCTTTCTGGAGGGTTTTTTGACCATTTGTTTGCCGCAGTTTAGCAGTGTACACAACATCAATACAGGATAACCAAATGCAGTTCTGAACTTGATTATTTTATGACCAAACTCAGTCATATTTCATTAGAGTGTGTTGTGACAGAGAGCATTCTTCTGGTCTTTGACTGGTGTTCTTAAAACATTTTGTTTTAGGTAAGCAAGCACCTGTGTTTGATTTTCCATTTTAATTGGATTCTGTGACCCATTACAGATGTAACATTGCCTGATCTTCCTTCCTCTATTCCTTTTCCCCCTCAATTTACAAGTTTTCCCATATGCTGTTTCCTTTTTAGAGCTAACCATGGTTCAACATCAAGTATAAACCAGGATTTTGCAGCCGTGATTAGAAATTGGTTTACAGTCTGCGGTTTGACTTAATCATGGCTCTAACATTAACAGCAATGCAGATGTAATGTAGGACTATGGTAACCTCCAAAAATGAAGGGGATGGGGTAATGTATGCACAAGAGGGAAGAGGTGGCAGCACACACACATGCAGTGTATTAGGCAGTCATAATCCTAATATGGGTAAGGGACCTGGCAGAATTACATTTGTGCAAAGCCTTTGGGTGTCTTCATGGTATACCTTTGCATGCAACACGTTATACAGGAAAACTTCAAAGTTCAGAAATAGCTCCCAGTCAGGTGTTCTGAATCTATTCTATAGAGTGTTCTGTCCTGTTGCTGGTTAAATTTTGTGAGACCCAGGCTGGTCTTTAAACAACGTATGCAGCTGGTATTTGATTTTGGGGGGGGGGGGGCCCTGCCAAGGCATGGGTAGCATCAGTGTTCCATGGACACAAATCTGTGCACCCATGGAAATGCTGTGTTGGATCACTAGTCTTTTGCCTCTCAAAATTCAAATGGAGCCCAGTGGAAGACATCAAGTAAGTATATTTTTAAAAACCTAGGTGAAGATAAGCAATCGTTTACCCAATGGGACTTACCACCTTGGGGCACTGCGGGGTGTTGCTTTCCTGGTGTCTGCCCCTTCGGTGGTAATAATTTGATCACTCCCCCTCTGTTTTAGTTTTTGGATCAAATGTAGAGGATGTGTATGGATAACACAGATGACCAGATCCCCTTGTGGGTGGAGGAGGCCTACCACTCTAAGGTTTGGGACTCACAAGGTAGTAGACGAGACTGTACTGATTCAGGCTGCAGGTGGGGGAGGGATCCAAATTTTTGAGTGTCCCTCTGCATGTCTCCTTTGCAAGTAGAAAATTAGCACAATGTTATTAGCATTCTCCTGAGATGCTAGTTCTGTACTTGCAGAGAGCTATTTGTGTGTTGGAGCACTCAGAAATACCATCTGCTGTAGGTAGCCTAAAGTGGTCTAAGGTGGTCTGTTCTACCACCTCGGGGTTCTTCCGTTTCATTTTACTGTACGTGGAGACCAGGCCCCAGTCAGAACATGACAAATTATAATCTATGTATTGTTCAGTGGAAATGTATTTTCCACTGAACAAAGAGTAGCCATCTGGTCCTGTATGTACTGCTAGTAACCAAGTAGTCCTGTACTTAGTCCTGTGACACCCCCCGCCGCCCCCCCCCCCCCCCCCAGGCTCAAGTGTCCCATTTTTGCTATCTGTCCAGAACTCTGTTTGTGCTGTGAAATAATGTTTGAGGCATAATAGCTTGGCTTGTGGTTGCATGCTGTTTGGTGTACACAGCCTTTCCCTCTGGTATATATGCACCTGAAGTAGCAAACCTATCAGTACTGAGAGATCTGACCCACACATCTGCGCAAATAACAAACGGATTGCACAGTAATTACAATAAATATACAAAAAGAGCTATGCAGCAAGACGCCAAAACATGAACAAAGCTGGAAAATGCTGCCACACTCAGTGTTGTAATCAGGCAACAACATGGCAATAGTGTAACATAGAAGAATCACACAGTTACAATCATTAATATAACTTCCAAAGAACTTTACAAAACAATTTTTTGAAGTTCCTTGCTGCCACGCACAGTGTTGTAATAAGCAACAATGTAGCAACAGTGTAACACAGAAAAATCACAGTTATAATCACACAGTTGTAATCATTAATGTAACATCCAAAGAAGTTTTCCAAACAGTTTTCAGAAGTTTCCAACAAAGGATCTAGATATGAACTTCGTTTCCATGTTCTTTCTCAGGGGAACTGTGAATAACATAAAATAAACTAGTACACTGAAGCATACCCACAAACCTACAGCAATATTAATTTCATACTACACCTACCTAATCCAGCTACTGTTTAATAGAGAATCTCATTCACTTAGTCCTAAATGGAAATACACAGTAAATATCAATCCCAAAATTATGCCATGAATCTAGACCACAACTGGAAACATGAATCTAGACCACAACTGGAAACTGGTATACATGCACCTGAAGTAGCAAACCTATCAGTACTGAGAGATCTGACCCACACATCTGCGTGCCATCTAACTAGCACTGGTTTAAAGACCATTGCAGACTGGCCAGGAGAGAACTATCAAATGGCTAGATTAAAGCCAGACAGAAAAAAAAGATTCAAATATTATAGAAAAGTGGGTGTAATGAAACAGTACAAGAAGTTCTGTGGTTATTCTTTCACACTTTAAAAACAAACAAACAGCCACCAGGATGCATCAATAAGGGGGCGGTGATTTTAAAAGGGGACACAACTGCAGGAGAAGAAGGCATATTTAACTCCTCTGGGTATACTTTTTTTCACACAAAAATCTTACCCTGCCCAAGCTATTTTTACCCTGGCAAAATATGAGAGCCTATATATTTTCCTCAGCAAGGTAAAGGCAGCTTTGGGGTGGTGATTTTCAGCAGGAAAACAATGAAAAGGCAATAAGTCATCTGTCTCCCCTCCTTCAGGCTTTTAAATCACAGCCCCCTGCAGACGCATTCTGTTAAATAATTTTTTAAAAGGAAACTAATCCTGGAATAACACGTTAACATGCTATTCCACTTACAAGTCTATTCACATGTACATCACTTGTTTAATTACCACCGGTCACACAACTGTTTACAGGCATGTCTTTTCTGCCAAGTAAGGGTGTCCAACCTTACCTTTTTAGCACAGAACAAATGGGAACCCAGAAGGACTTGTGGGAAGCATCTTATTTCCCCTCCCCCACTAGTTCTTCTTTCCCTTTCCTGAAAGCCCCCCCCCCCAGCCTCTCCCATTTTCTGGCTTCCTGATCTTCTAGAGTTACCAATCTCCAGGTAGGGCCTGGAGATCTCTTGGAATCACAACAGATCTCCCAGCTACAGAGATCAGTTCCCCCATTAGGGCTGCCAGCTCCAGGTTAGGAAATTCCTGAAGATTAGGGGGTGGAGCCTTGGGAAGGGAAGCAACATAATCAGAAGGGTTAAATTCCATAGAACCCACCCTGAAAAACAGCCTTTTCTCCAGTGAAAGTTATATCTGTCATCTGGAGAGTGATTGTGATCTCCAGCTCCCACCTGGAGGTTGGCAACCCTGGTTCCCTTGGCAGAAATAGCTGCTTTGGAGGGTGGAGTTTATGGCATTACACTTTTCTGAGGTCCCTTCCCTCCTCAAACCCCACCCTCCCCAGGCTCCACTCCCCCAATCTCTAGGAATTTCCTAACCTGGAGTTGGCAACCCTATCTCCATCCTACTCCTTTTTGGCTCCCTTCTGATGGAATGAGCTCCCGGAGGAGATCATGGCCCTGCAGGACCTCATGCAGTTCCACAGGGTCTGTAAGACAGAGTGTTCAAGTAGGAGCTGCCCACCACCATCACCAACTATCATTATTAACATTTGTGATAAGAGGCTGGCCCTGCATGAAGACTTAGCCACAATGCTGTGGGAGCTGAAATGGGATCTGGGCACTACAGTGGACTGTACACCATCTTAATTTGCTGAAGCAACAACTGTCACTGCAAGCACTTTAAATTGTTAATTACTGTTGTTTTAGTATAGTATTGTTTCTGAGTGTTTTAACGTGTTTTTAAATGTTTTATGCTTATCTGGCATAGTCTGCCGGCAATGTTAGCTGCCCTGACCCTGCTTGCAAGGAGGGCGGGATAGAAATGTGATAGATAGATAGATAGATAGATAGATAGATAGATAGATAGATAGATAGATAGATAGATAGATAGATAGATAGATAGATAGAGGATCAAAACAGCTTACATTACTCTCCTCTCCTCCTTTTTTCCTCACACAACAATCATGTGAGGTAAGTTAAGCCAAAAGTATGTGACTGGTCCAAAATCACCTACGAAGCTTCCAAAGCAATATGGCTCTTCAAACCTGGATCTCCCAGACCCAACGCTGAAGCTCAAATTCTATACCACACTGGCTTTCATAGGGTGGCAGCTGTTGAAGAGTGGGAAACAGCCAGGCCTAGTTGGGTCATGCAGGTCAAGTGGAATCAAGTCACCAGAGGTTGCTTCTAGGCCTAGGGTTTCCAACCTCCAGGTGGGACCTGGAGATCTCCAAGAATTACAACTTAACTCTAAGGTGCAGAGATCGGTCCCCCTGAGAAAATGGCTGCTTTGGCATATTGTCCAGCTGAAGCTCTCCCCTCCCCAAATCCTGCCCTCCTTAGACTCCACCACAAAATATCCAGGAATTTCCTAAGCTGGAGTTGTGAACCCTAACTGGCTCAAAGCTGCCCTCCCTCAAAAGCCAAAACAGCCCTGGAAAGGGCCCTGCTCTCTCCCACTGCCTTTTACTCAGAGAAGCCCAGGCTGGAATACTGTGGTTGCCTAGCAACAACCACTGAGGGAATCTGTTTGTTAAAGCCACGGGTGCTCCTTTTATCATTTTTTGGGTTTTTTAACCCGCCACAATTAAAAAAAAAAAGATTTCACATTTTTTTGCAAACTTGCCAACTTTTTCAGGTTTGTCTTGCCTGTTCACAGCTCCAGTAATTGGATTTAAATATCCAAAGATTTGGCTGACTTTGCTATTAGAATATAACAAGAAGAGGGACCCACGATACTCGTGGGGGGAAGGACCTCACGGCTGAGGAGGAAGCAGCCACAGGTAAGCTTCCCCCCAGCACCGGCAGTGAGGTCTGAGTGGCTCCCAGCTGCTGGGCCCACCAAGCCTCCCTCCAGCACCAGCAGCAAGGCCTGGGCACCTCCCAGCTGCTGGGCCCATTGATCATTCCCTGCCCCTGGGCACCAGTGGCAAGGCCTGGGCCCCTCCCAACCACTGGGCCCACCACAGAGTTCTCAGAGCGTTCTCTGCCCATGTGCAGGGAGCACTCTTTTACCCTTGGGGGGGATTTAAATATCCCCCGTATAATTTTTAAAAGTTTTTTCAGATTTTTCTGCACACCTGGGGAGTGCCCCCAAGTGTGCAGGGAAATCTCTCTGCCCCCAATGTGCGGATTTAGATATCCACACACGGGACACTTGGCTATTAGTATATAGATTTTGAATCATTGATTATAATTTACTTCAAATAACATTTGCTACTGTAAAACCTGTAGAAGAGTGTCAAAGGAGAATGACATGTGGAGCAAACTCATTTTGTGTATCATTGTGTGCCTCTTACACAACTGCATTGCAAAGGGCTGCAGTTCTAGATTACAGTTTTGTGCTGGCATTCCCCAGAACTGATTTCTTCCATGCTCTCCCACCCATGGAAAACTTTGGTTACTGCTATCACTCTGCATTTCTTCTCTCCCCACCACCTTTTCTTATCACTCAATCTTTTGATGTTGTCACAAGTATCTTGGTGTCTAAAATATTTTCTGCAATCTTGTTGGCACTTTATGCTGCAAAGATTTAATTTGTTCTGTCATGAGATTTTATCAGCCTGTCTGTACCTGGTGTAAGTGCATCTGCATTTTCATTGCTTTATCATGGGTTCAAGACTTCTAGTCCCTCCTATATTATCTGTTCTTCTGTTCCTCCTATATTATCAATCTGACCCAAATATGATCTTGGGTATCCTAAGCTGTCCAAAGGGGTAGCCATATTAGTCTGTTGTAGTAAAATCAAATAGAAGTTCAGTGGCACCTTAAAAAACTAACGTTTATTCCATCATGCACTTTTGTGTGTCAGAGCTTGCTTCTTGAGATGCTTTGAACAGCAAGTCATTTCCCACATTTTTATTAAAATTATTACCGGGGGCAGGGGGGAGAGAGAGAGAGAAGTTGGGGGCAGAGAAAGACTTGATTATCCAGTCAGTGTTGGAGGTTTATGCACTCCATGTGAATGGTAACTGGGTTGCTCCATATGCAAAGGAGGTACCGTAATAATGTTTCTGATCTCTTACCTCAATTTCAGATGTGCTTGCATGTCTATTCTTGCTAGCTGAAGCTACATTGCTTCTTTGGAGGATTTTATTTCTAAAGGTTTGACATCTGGTACGTGACTATATGAAGTCTTCAAATTGTACATGTGTGCCTGGCCAACAAATGGCTTCTCAAGACTTTACGTAGCTCAGCTTCCAAGAGATTTTCATACCTGGTATTCAGTATGTCTTTCCTTAGGCCTTGCAGTACTGAGGTTTTGCTATTTTAAAAGAAGGTGGGAGTCACTTAACTCTTCTTGATAATTCCATTACACACATCATCTGCAACCTGTATTCTTCTATTTGGTCTTTAGTGTAAAACAGTGTTTTCATTTACTGCAACTGTTTGAATTTTATTCAGATTGAGGTGTAAGCCAAATAAGAAGTACATGGCATTTAAAGATGTGAAGGCCCAGAAAAAAAATGGAAACATTTGGGTTCCCCCCCTTTTTTCCAATAGACAAATGGGAAATTTAGAGGTGTCCTGAAAAAAAACCCTATGAAATATTTACCATTTTAGAATGAGTGAAATACTTGTAAAGATGAAGTGGGCATGCTGTAGACATATACAGTTCTTAAATCCAAGATACATTTCTATATATCTTGGATGCCTAATCTTCATAACAGGAGCATGCAAGGCATTCATTGCTTCTCAACAGTTGCATGCCTTCTGTTGTCCTTTTGACCTGACTTGGTTGACTATTTCACCTCTCCCTCAAACCACAGTGACACATTTACCCACAGACTGGGTAAAAACTAGCTTATTGCCCTACCTTACTGGAAGAAGAAAAAGGATTGGAAAGAGATGGCACAGACACTGCACCAAAGACTCAGAGGAAGACTGACGATTTCATTGAGAGCTGACTCTTACCAGACAGCAAAATTCCAAGTTCATGTGCTAAAACAACAGAAGGCGCACCTGCTTGCAGTTTTCTCTGGGTTGCGATCAGGGGCGTCGACTTTCTAAATCCCCAGGGGGGGCAGTGGCTCTCCCGTGCGTGCGCGCGAAGCGCGCGCGCACGGGACCATGTCCCTGGCGCTCTTCCCCCCCCGCCCAGGGAGGCAGACCTGTGGCGGCAGCAGCCAGCTGGCCAGCTGACTGCCGCCCGAGCGAAGCGCGCCTGCGCACGCCTATGTCCCTGCCGCTCCGTCCCCCCCCAGCCCGGGGAGGCAGACCCACGGCGGTGGCGGCAGCCAGCTGGCCAGCTGACTGCCTCCCGAGTGAAGCGCGCCTGCGCGCGCCTATGTCCCTGCCGCTCCGTCCCCCCCCCCCGGCCCAGGGAGGCAGACCCGCGGCGGCGGCAGCAGCCAGCTGGCCGGGTGACTGCCGCCCGCGCGAAGCATGCAACTATGTCCCCGCCGCCTCTCTCCCCCTCCCCCGCCCCAGGGAGGCAGGAGGGCAGGCCGGGTGTGGGGGGGAAGGAGAGGCGGCGACGGTCGGCTGCTGGGCGAGCATTTTGCTGGGGGTGGCTGAGCCCCCCCCGGGAAATTTCGGGGGAGGCTCGAGCCCTCGAGCCCCCCCGTAGTTGACGCCCATGCATGTGGGAGGCAATTTATGCCAGCTGTCCCATTCTGTGGCAAACTTCTGATGCCACCCCAGCTATTTCTTGTAATCCCTCCCACAGGAGCAACATATTGGGGGGATTTGGGACTTCAGTGGACAGGGAAAGGCAGGGAAGTTGTACTTCTGCAAATGGAAAACTCCTTCTGTAGGCGAAATTTGAAGTGGAATCCAAGCCACTGAATTATTGAATAACCACAACAATAAACTTCTGTCATCCACCTAAGTCTATCCAAATCTGTCCATCGTGGACTGAAAACAGCTTTGTTCCTGTTTAGTTTACTGGTGATTTCTTCTTCATGAAGCAATTGAAAATATTTCTGTGGTATTATTTTGTTCATATTTATTAAGTGTGAGCATATACCAACTCAGGTATAACAGTTAACACATGAATATGACTTCATTTGGAAGTAATCTAGCGTTGCCAGCCTCCAGGTGGGGCCTGGAGATCTCCTGCTTTTACAACTGATCTCCAGCTGACAGAGATCGGCTCTTCTGGAGAAAATGGCTGCTTTGACTCTATGGCATTGTACCATGCTGAGGCCCCTCCTCTCCCCAAACCCCACCCTCTCCTGGATCCACCCCCAAAGTCTCCAGCTGTTTTCTAACCCAGACATGGCAACCCTATTTGCCACTGTGTGAATGAATCTAGGCTTAGGAAATCCTTAGTCTTGCAGGTTCCAGCTTCAGGATTCCACGCAATGTTTTTTATTCCCCACTTGCAATTTTAGCTTTCAGGGAAAGCACAACCCATAGTTTGCTGTTATGTCTGAACTGACAAACTATGGTTTGCTGTGAAAGCAGAAATCATGAATTGTTTGGCTGTGTGTGAGGGGAGGAGAAAAGTGAAGGATTCCCCAGGTTTGTTCATGAAGTGGCAAAGTCTGGCTTGCCATTACTTCTGAAGTTGTTCATATTCTTATGTAGTCCCTGCCAGGTTTGTTTGCAACAAATATAGGATGAACTCATACCAAGTTTTCTTCTGCCTTGACCTTTTAAATTTTATCCCTTTGCACCACTGGAACCTTTGAAGATAACATGAATTTC
Source organism: Lepidodactylus listeri (assembly GCA_029233225.1). NCBI lineage: Eukaryota > Metazoa > Chordata > Lepidosauria > Squamata > Gekkonidae > Lepidodactylus > Lepidodactylus listeri. The sequence continues at coordinate 90,056,210 of JARCFY010000006.1, forward strand.
AAGTTGATACCTATGGATGCTTTTTTAATGTAATATTGCTCTGATTGCATTGTTCCCTCTAAGCTGAGTTAGTGTGAGCTAGCTCACAGTTTTTTAGCCTCCAGCTCACACACATTTTTGTCTTAGCTCAGGAAGGATGGCTCCAAAGCAATTTGATCCGTGCAGTAGCCAAATCACTCACTCACTACTTTAATGCCAGTAGCTCACAAAGTAGAATTTTTGCTCATAAGACTCCACAGTGTAGAAGGGATCATAAGCATTCTAGGTCCTGGAACACATTTTGTAATCTGTATCAGTGGCCCATCAGTGTAGGTCAGTTGCTGTTACAGTCATTATTCATGCAAAATTTAAACTAGTCTCAACTCTCAGACCCAGGACGCTTTGTGCATCAGAATTTAGAGCTTGGAATTCAGACAGATCTGCCCTTCACTTTACATTTACCAGACGCTTGCAGTCTTTTTCAAGGGCACTGATATGTGAAAGCTGAAGTGCTCCAGCATGCAAGTACTCATGCCCATGACAGTTTTAAAAGCCCCTGCTGTGTGACTGACCCTTCATGTGGAGATTTGCATCCCCTTCCCCCAGGGCTGAGGAGTTTTGTGCATCAGTTAAGGAATTGTATGGATTGTTTCATCTCTTTCTGCAGTGTAAGTATATCTTTGTTTTAAGATTTTCTTTATCTGGTTTTAAACGTTTCAGCAAAAGGGTTGAGTTTGCCACACTTCCTGTGTTCTTCTAAGCATGCTGGACACACTTTATGCAATGGGTGATGTCCCACTTGCAGCACCTGCTTATCTCTGTAGTATTACTTTCTGTTTCCAGCTTTTGTTGAGTGTAAGGGCGTCCTTTGCTCTGAAGCAGGCTTTTTTTTAGATATTTCAAATGAGCATCTCCCCCCCCCCCTTCTGTTTTCCCCCTGGTATTCTCAATTGATCTGTAGCAACTTGCTCTGCCCTGCGTACATCCACTGTAGGCACTATGCTTCAATCTGTCTTGTCTCAGAAATCTGGTTTTTAATCTGCCTGATGATATTATCGCATGCTGAGCAATCTTTAATAGGTTATTCACTCTGCTCCCCAAATTTGCAGCTGTGTGCTAAGTGCTCTAAATTAGTCACACATGGAATTTCTCCTTCGCTCTTAGTTAAGAATTAGTTCCAACGCACTGATCACCCTTCACATTTTTATCTTTGTTTCCATTGTCATTGCATTGCAAAGTATTAACTATGTTTCCTGCCTATTCCCCTGCCATGACTGAAGTCTTCCTTAATCTCCTCCATTTACAATGAAGTCCTACTCAAATCCTGTCTCCCCTGATCCAGTTTCCCGGCGTGCAAGGGTTCTGGAGTCTTTAGCTGGTCCATTTTGAAAAGATTTTTTTTTGGCACTGTGTAATATCCGCTGCTGTTTTCGTATTTGTAAAATGATGTCATGGGTGGTTGAAATGTGGAATCAAAATACTGAGCACTGGGCAACACTTACTGCAACTGATCTCAATGCTGCTACTGTTCTAGGCTTCAGTTTTCTGCTGGTGTTCCCCAGAAGAAGTGCTTCTCATCAAGCAACCATTCATAGAACACTTTGGTTGTGGCTTGTGAAGTCGTATCTCAAAAAATGTCCAGACTCGTCTAGCAGACTTTATACAGCCCCTTTATAAATAAGCTGTTTGGCACTAGGTCTGGTGATCCTCTTCCCCCCCCCCCCCCCCCCAGCATAGTTTTATTTGAAAACTAGATGCCACGGCTACAATCTAATACAAAGTTAGGCTTGCCAGACTCCCTGATTTTAGTCGTCTTAGGTGCGCCTTACTCTGTTCCGGAATGTGGCCTTTGTGTTCTGATATCCTAGTATAGGTGCTGATTGAAAATATACACACCAAAGACAGAAGAGTGTGTTAGCGAGTTTGACAGCTGCTCTGCATCTTTGCTACGTGAGCAGAAGAGAAGAGAAAAAGAGGAGATTGGATTTATATCCCGCCCTTCACTACCCGAAGGAGTCTCAGAGCGGCTTACAAAGTCCTTTCCCTTCCCCTCCCCACAACAGACATCCTGTGAGGTAGGCAGGGCTGAGAGACCTCTGACAGAAACTGCTCTTTTTCAAGAACTGCTCTGCCAGAACTAGGGCTTGCCCAAGGTCATCCAGCAGGTGCAAGTGGAGGAGTGGGGAATCAAACTCAGTTCTCCCAGCTTAGAGTTCGCACACTTAACCACTACACCAGACTGGCTCCCACGAAAGATTAGAAATTTTAAAAATAAAAATGAAATAAGAAAAAAGTGAGAAAGTAAGTTGCCCGACATTCCAGCTATTCCCCACCAAAATCCCTTTTTAAAAATTACCTGGACGATTCTGCACATCCACATGAGAGAGTTTTTTTTCCCTCCTAATGATTATGCCAAAGACTTTCTCCATACCCTGGTGATTCAGCCCTGCAAACTTTGAACAAACAGCTGGGAGCCAAGAAGGGAACCAAAAGCACAGAAGGCTGGTGCATTGCACAAGGTATTCGTCTTGCCAATCGGCTGTGCAGATGTGCCTCTGAAATCAATAACAGCAGCCTCTTTCACTCAGAGCCAACTCTCTCACCCTTGCGCACACACAGACACAAGCCCTTGCCCATCCTCAGAGCTCTGCTAGTTCTCTGTCAAGACTGGGGAGTATTTCTGTTAGGGATTTTGCTGCAGCAGCAATGTTCAGGCCTAGTGGCTACTACCAGCTTAATACCAGGGTTTTGTTTTGTTTTTCAAAAAAACTGCCTGAGGGAAAACTAGGAGCTGACATTTGCCAGAGCAGACTAAAACTGTAGCAGAAAATCTGTAAGGGAATATAGCACTTTGTTATGGAAAGTGGCAGGAGAGGGAGAAACATAATGGGACTCATGGAAAAAAATGGTATTTTCCTGGCACTCTGTGATGGACTTTTCAGGCATTGGCCTGGAAAATGGGATTCCCAGGGTCTATAGAGGAATTCCATTTCCATAACTGCTTTTGCAAAGTATTCCTTTGAAATATAGCCTGGAAGATCTGGGAGCTCCGCAGTTCTGGCTTCTGGGACAGTGAGGTCATTTGCATGTTGCAGACTTTAAAACTATCTTGGCTAATGTGAAAGTATTATATTACATATGGAATTAAAGCCCTGCTTACAGCAACAACAACAACAACAACAACTAATCGTTAAAAGTGCTGCAAATAACTGTTGTTGTTAAGAAACAACTACTGTAGGTTGCATTCTTCAATATACTTACAAATCCCGCTAAATATAGGATTATTCTGACATTACTTGGGAGTAAATGCAAGTATTTTTATAAAATGCATGCAGATTGTAAACTACTGTGTGTAAGACAGCGACCACAATATCCTGGATGTTTTCTGATTCTGAATCTGGGATGCTAGAAGCGAAACTTACAGAAGGAAAGGTGTATAGCCTTCGTAGGCTGTTGGGAAAACCACTCCAGTTGGTGGATCATGAGAGCAGCCCTGCCCCTTCTGATTCATCCTAGTCCTGCACTTTGATTACACAGTTTGCAAATGATCTCCAGTATGGGCCACGCCTACTCCTTGGATATTGCTCTAGCACTGTGCTGCGGCAGTCATTCGCCTCCTGAATCATGATCTTGGTCACAGAGAAAAACCCAATTGCAAATTGCTGCAACAGCACAACCGCAGTACAATATCCAAAAGTGTTTGGATATAGCCCTGGTAACATAGGACTTGTGAACACATACCTGTCTGCTCTACTCTTCTTCCTCTTTTTAATGTGTGTGTTTAACTACCTGTTGGCCATAGTGGATGCTGCAGCTAAATAATATGTGGCAACAATAGTCAGGGCTCCCTGCCCTTCCCCTAAAAGACCAGAGATCCCTGAAGGGCAGTGGAGATAAAGTCATATTATTATATGTTTATTGTTACTAAAATTCAGTTAAAAGCAGAGTTAACTGGGCATGGTATATACCGTTTAGGGTGCTGGACTAGGCCTGGCAGGACGCGGGATCAAATCCCCGCTCAGTCACTTGGTGGCCTTGGGCAAGTCTCTCTCTCCTCTCTCTCTTTCTCTGTGCCATGTTTTACTGGGTTGTTGTAAGACTAAAAAAAGCACCATTTGTGCCAGACCAGCTTGGAGGAAGGGTGGGATTAAAAACAGATTAAATAAAATGAATGAGTGTAAATTGAAACCAGCAGTGCCAGTTTAATTGTGGCTTGCAAATTAGTCTCCTGGTCTTATGTATGCTGTGCTATCATGCTGGCACTGCAAACTGATATGCCATTATAAATTAAAGGACTAAAGATGTTACCCACAGGTTCACTCGGGGAGCTTAAACTGAGACCTATGATCAGTCGACCGTGGTTGTAACACAGCATGGTCTCTCGATGGAGGCGAGGAGATATTTGGTACTTCATAGTGTATGAACACGGCATTTCCTAGCAGATAGTTGCCTCCCCCCAGTACTTGGATGGTTGGTTGCAGTTGGTTGGTATCATCAGCTGTGACGAACATACACAGGACGGCCTGTGTTTTGTGTGGTGTGTGGGTCAGCTGTGGCTGAATACAAGCACATTCTCAGAATCACCCGGTTGTACAGACTGGCATTCTCCATTCATCTTGAAGGCTTCATCATTTGTCAGCTAGCCAAGAAGATGCTTTAGAATCAGCATGCTCTGGGAAACTGGAAACCTCTGGCAATTAGGCTGTTGTCTAGCGGGTGGAGTGAAATACAAACCCTATCATTTCCTTGACGGCTGTGCCGTACTTTTGAGCTGAATCCCTGTTTCTCACCATTCTTTGTGTCTCCAAAGAAAATGTGGGGTGCCTGCCAAAAAGTGTCCATTTGTCACCTTAAAGGAGGAAAGAGTTTTCTTCACCTACTTTGTATAGGAATTCAAGGGGGGGGAGAGCAGAAGATTGTGGGAGGAAAATATTGAAGCCATCTTTAATTGGAACAATCCTGAGTCCTTTGGAACTCTAAACTACACTAAGGCTTAATTGACCCAACCATTTTTAAAAACAGGAACTCACTTAGAGTTCATCTTGTAAGTGAATTTGGTGAATTTAACGATTCTTAGGCAACTACAATATGGTTTCCAAATTTCCCATTGCATGAATGTTCTTCCTCTGGAAGAACTATTCAGAATGCAATCAGTTTATAACATATTGGTGAAATTCATTCACCTCCTGCTGGTTTCAGAATTCAAGATTATTTCTGTAATTCACTGGTTCCATTCGCCACATAGTTCCAGTACTGGGTAGTGGTTAGAGTGTTGGACTGTGATCTGGGAGGCTCAGGTTTGAATTCTCACTTTGTCCTGGGAGCTTGCTGAACAGCCTTGGGCTAGTCACACACACAGCACATTCACACATTCCGAACTGGAGAGGAGAATTGGGTAAGCCACTTTGGTGTAGTGGTTAAGTGTGCAGACTCTAATCTGGGAGAACCGGGTTTGATTCCCCACGCCTTCACTTGCAGCTACTGGATGACCTTGGGCAAGCCATAGTTCTGTCAGAGCTGTTCACTCAATGACAGATCTGAAAAGAGCTCGCTCAGCCCCACCTACTTCACAGGGTATCTGTTGTGGGGAGGGGAAGGGAAAAAAGCTTGTAAACTGCTCTGAGACTCCGAGTGAAGGGCGGGGTATAAATCCAATCTCTTTTTCTCTCTCTTTTCCTTCCTGTTAGTGGGGAAAGCAGAGTATAAATAAATAAACAAATTGACATTAATAGGAAAGTAGTTTTTTCACACTTTTCTGTCCATGCCAATGCACTAATGCATCTGGTCCATTGAACTTAATAAAATTTCTGCTAAACTGGTCATGTGAATCAATCCTAAAATCCTCCCCGCCCCCCTATCAAAAGTATCTATGCTAATAGGGACTCCTGTTCAGCCTTGGTTGCTTATCAGAAGATTGTGCTGAGCAAAGACAATTATTATATAAGGGAAAAAGAACAGTTATGTGTGTTTTTACTGTTGAAGTGTCTGCTTTGGAAGGGGTTGTATTTCACTAGTGGTTATTTTGTGTGTTAAGATATTGGTGGAAAACCTAGCAGTAGTTCCAATTATCTCAGAAGAATGGATGGTCCTGAACTTCAGGGTAACTACTTCTGTCTTCCTTGAGATGAATTGTTGGGTGAGTGTCATTGGCTTCAACAGCGTCTCCTATACTCCTTGCAAAGGATGAAGAGGTTCAGGAGTCATCAAGAAAAGCAGGCGTCTAATCCCTCTAAACATAGCAGTGTGTTCAGTGCAGAATTTTTAAAAAAGAAGAAGTGTGTAGATTATTGGTACTGGGTGCCAAAAGTTGACTGAGAGCTGTTTTTATATTCATGAGGTTCTGTAGTGCATCTATAATTTGGTTTCTAAATTTCCCAGTGCATTAATGTTCCTCCACTGGAGGAACTATTCAGCATAAAACCAGTTTATATATATATTGGTGAAGTTCATTCATCTCCTACTTACTTCAAAATAAAATTCCCTAATTCAGTAGTTTCATTTCCCAGAGAGAAAGAGCCAACCTGGTGTAGTGGTTAAAATGTTGGACTAGGATCTGGAAAATCAGGTTCGAATCCCCACTTGTGCCATAAAACTTGCTGGGTGACCTTGGGCCAGTCACACAATCTCTGCCTAACCTACCTTACAGGGTTGTTGTAAGGTTAACATGGAGGAAAGGAACCGCTTGGGTCCCCATTGGGGTGAAAGGAGGGATATAAATAGAGTGAATAAAATGATAGAAATCATCACTTGTGAAGAATGCAGGTAAGAACCTAGGTGTCCATTCACATAGAGAATTTTTTCATTTGGTCACCTTTCTTCCATCATGGTGGTTGATGATGTAGCTTGGGTTCCCAAGAAGTCTCCCATCCAGAAACTGACCAGAACCAGACCTCAGGCAAGGCTATGATGTGTCTTTAGAACATACCTTGGAATCTGTCACCGTTTCAGGATTCTCTGGAACTGTGACAAATCCATATCTAACTGGTAGGTGGATTATGCTATAAAAAAATACCACAAAATTACAAAAAGACATTTGTTCAGCAAGCATCTCTTGAGTTCATAGACTGGGCCCCCCAACCTTGGTGGTTTTTTAGACACTCCTAGAGTTTTGAGAACACTGAGGCGGCACCATCATAAAATGGCTCATGGTTTTGGGGGCCAATCACAAAACGTTCTAAGTCAAATGCCTTCTGGTGGAGGCAGCTGTTTCTGAGTGGATACTCTCTCCAGTCACAAAGATGATGCCTCTTGGGCTCTGAAGCACCTCCTGTTCCAACAAGGTGGAGGAAAGCCAGGACTGGTCCTTTGGCTTTTGAAGAGGCATGCTTTGGAAACAAGCAAGTTTAAGCCAAGAAATACATCAAGAGGGTATAAAATTATTACTAATAAACAAGCCATAAAATGGATGTTTGCAGGAGATGGTAGTAAGACCTTCCTTACTTCAAGTGGCCGATGGCAGATTTTTGAGGTTTCTACTTCTACTACTGGGCTGAGATGGGAAGATGGTGTTTTGATTTTTGCCTCTGTCACCAAGAGTTGCTGGCTGACAAGAAAAAAATACACTGTCTGTGTTTGCTTCTTACAAGCCAGGAGCTAGAACAGCCAGTAAGCCATTTTTCCCTTCCACCAAGCCATTCTTTTTGGAGGGGGAGGGTTTGGTGCAGGCATACGCTATAGGAGAACAGAGGCTGGTTTCCTGCCCCCAAACCTACCCAAAGTGCTGTCTGTCAGTCCACCTTCACCATCAAGGTGTGCTTCTGTCCTCCACACTCCTGAGTACCTGACAGCCCTTACCTACTTTTTAAAGAAAGTAATGCGGGGCTAACTTGTGGAGCTCAGGGACTGTGGCTGGCTGAGTTCTCTATGGGTTCTTAGGCTTTCCTCTTGTAACCAGAGCTGTTTTCACATTTTGGATTTAACTGCGCAAGACATTTAAACTATTTTGAAACCAGTTTAAGTCATGAGTTCCTCAAAGAACTTTGGGCATGATAGTATTGTGAGAGAGGATTGTTAGCAATGAATCCCTATTTCATTTGTCAATAGTCTCCAGTCATGACAGACTGAAAGATCTTAAAGGTGTTTGAATATGTAGTATAGATTCTGATAGCTGTCTTTGGGTGGAGGCTGGAGAATTCATTCAGTCAGAACGACCAGTGATGGAGCAGTGATGGGGTAGCTCTGTTTTGTGTTTTTGATTTGCACTGCCTTTTCCCCTGGACTGCTTTAAGATATCTGGTGTTCTTTGCTCTGCAAAGACCCTTTTCTCTTTTGCACTGGTTGTAGCCTGGGTTGCATAAGCCAACCTCTGGCAAACTGGCAGATGGCTGGTCCCACGTCTTAGGCCTCAGTTCCCCTTGTGTCTCTGTGGTGTAGACTGTGTCATATTCTGCACTGACTTACTGACAACCACTTCTTATTTCAGGTAGCAGTCATGTCTGCAGCGGGACCAATGGCGTCATGCCACCAGTGTTCCCACAACAAACAGGAAGAACTAGGCCAGGTTCTGAAATATGTGGCAGACGCATTCTGAGCACCCTCAGCCAGGGCTTTTCAGGCCTCTAACCATTTAGTTGTGGGGATCAACTCTGTACTACTGCTAAATGGTGAGGCAAGCACAACACTTGCTGAGTCAGGGGGACAGAATAATCTCCCAAGCCCTTGCAGGTGGGGGGTGGGGGGTGGGGGGAGGACGGTGCATTCCATCATGTTTAGGACTGCAAGCCATGTGGATGGGGAAAGGGAGTGGGCGGGAGACCACATTCTGCCGGGGAGGCCAGCCCTCTCTCCCCCCCCCCCCCCAGCAGCAAGAGATCATCAGACAGGCGGCCAAGCCAGAGGAGAAGAGAGGACACCCAGAGACAGGCACACTCCGTTGGGCTGTAACTTGAGCAGAGAGGGTTTATTTTAAAATGAGGAACCAGCCAGAGGCGGGCAGAGGAGAGCAACTAGAGTGTTGAAGTTTCCGGGTGCAGATAAACAAAGGGAGGGGGAGGATCCCACAGAGAGAGAGAGGCAGCGATGGAGAGATAAGAGAGCCAGCGGCGCTCGCCAAAGGGTCACGTTACACGCGCGCACACACAACCCAGGAGGGGCTGCCGCTTGCCTCCCGGGACTCGCACCGAGCGGCGCCCTGTTGCTTCGGATAAGAGGGAGGTGGGGAGCCCGCGCAGAGGCCCTGCCCAGCCCACCCCAACAGCTGATCAGCCGCAGCCGCCCTGCAACAGGTGTCCCGGGGACGCAGCCGCAGGAGCCTCGGGGAAACCCGCCGCAACTTTCCCAGCCCGCTGCAAAGGGAGGAGGAGGTCTCGGTGGGAGCTGCTGCTGCTGCTGCTGCTACTCCTGTGGCCAAGCCATGACCGGCCTGGAGGAAGACCCCGAGTTTGATTTCGATTTCCTCTTCGAGTTTAACCAGAGCGATGAGGGCGCCAGCGGCGGCAGAGGTTGGTGCGCCAGCGGACTCGAGGCATCCTCTGGGGGGGATTGGGCGAGCGAAGGGGGAACGGGGGTGGGGGACCCGGTAAGTTAGCTGAGAGCGTTTGTTCACAGCCCGTTAAATATAGCGGTTCCTCTGGGACTGGGCGACAGCGGTCGCCACAATAGGCTGAGCCAGAGGACGGAGCCTGCAGCGCCGCCCGGCGCTGGGGTGAAATGCGCCTCTCTCCCTTTTGCCTTCTTCGCTTCCCCCCGAGACGGGTCTGCTCAGATCAAGCCATCTAGCTAGTTGGTTCGGGCCCTGTCGGACCTCCGTTCAGGGCGACAGCTCAAAATGGCTCAGATCAGACGCAGCCCTTTTCTTAACCTTTCCTCGTGGTCTTAAACGCCGCTTTGACACTTGACGCTCAGCTTTCATTTCCGCCCCAGGCAACTTAAAAGTGCAAAAGCGACATTTGCGTGCTAGCGCATCTGGAGTTTGCAGTGCCTCTCTCCCTCCCTCTTCGACGTTCTGTCCATGCATTCTCCCATTCGCACGTGGTTATGCAAGCGGCTGCGGAGAAACTAAAAGGAGGAAACGTCCTAAACAAGATCATCAGGGGGAATAAAACTGGATAAAGTGATGAGGGGAGGTTTGCAGCGAGGTTTGGCGGGCGAGAGGGCTGAGGCAGCTAGGAGGTTTGGGGAGACGGGGGCCAGAAGGGGGGGGGGCACGGTCTCACACAGGGTTGGAGACAGGGCAGCCTGTGCCGCTGGGAGGGGCTTTAGACAAGTGACAGAGCTGGAACATGGGTTAGTGAAATCTGCCAGGCCTTTGACTGCATGCCTAGATATTCAAGCTGGAAGTTTTTGGAGCTAGGTGTACTTTTTCTGTGGGGTCACCCAAGAATTATAATGTGGAGAGTTCAGGAACCATCGATGGGTGGCAGGTTTCAAACAAGAGGCTTACATGCCCCCAGGGGTGGTTAAAGTAACCCTTGTGGTTTCCAAGCTGTCCCCAAAGTTTCAGTTCTCAAGAGAGCCCAGGCTCTCCAATCCAGCATGCGTGACTTGCCATGTTTTTTCAAGAGCGCTGGGAGGTGTCCAGGGTTTTTTTTGCACACTAGGCGAGGCCACCTTCTGCCCCCCCCCCCCGTGTGCCCACCAATTTTCAAACATAAATGCATTTTAGAAAGAATAAAAAACACCAAATTTGAAATTGCTAATTTCTTTTTTTTTTAATTGTGAGAACAAGTAATACAATCTCTGAATTTATCAAACGTTATTTAGTGTGTGTGATTGCAGCCTCTATGACATTATAACCCAGTGAGGTCACCCCTGCTCTCCACAGACTCCAACCCCCCCAAATTTCCAGGAATTCAACAAGGCAGAGCTGGCAGAGGAGCACTGTGAAGTTGGAAGACCCAAATCTCTTTGGATGGGAAAAGAAAGCCAATTGCCTCGTCTAATCCGAATGACCTGGTAGAATTCTGAGGGAGTAGAATGAGCTATATCCCTAGGGGAACATTCACTAGGGTTGCCAGCTCTAGGTTGGGAAATATCTGGAGATTTGTACAATGCCTGAGGAGGGAAAGGACTTCAGTGGGATATAATACCATAGAGTCCACCTTCTGGTGTGGCCATTTTCTACAAGTGAACTGATCCCATCCAGCGTGACTGGCGCACTTCCTGCAAAGGTGGGGAGAACTGCTATAGAACAGCTGCTGCTGGCCAGCCAGATAAGAACATAAGAGAAGCCATGTTGGATCAGGCCAATGGCCCGTCCAGTCCAACATTATGTCACACAGTGGCCAAAAATACCCGGTGCCATCAGGAGGTCCACGAGTGGGGCCAGGACACTGGAATCCCTCCTGCTGTTGCCTCCCCAGCACCAAGACTACAGAGCATCACTTGCCCCAAACTGAAAGATCCTATCTTTATCTTGTGGCTAATAGCCACTGATGGACCTCTGCTTATCTAATTCCCTCTTGAAGCCAGGACACTGGAATCCCTCCCACTGTTGCCCCCCCCCCCAAGCACCAAGAATACAGAGCATCACTTGTCCCAGACTGCGAGATCCTATCTATACCTTGTGGCTAATAGCCACTGATGGACCTCTGCTCCAGATGTTCACCCAATTCCCTCTTGAAGCCAGGACACGGGAATCCCTCCCACTGTTGCCCCCCCAGCACCAAGAATACAGAGCATTACTTGCCCCAGACTGAGAGTTCCTGGACTAGCTGGTCGGGCCTTCCACACCTAACTGGTAGCCGGCGGTCAAGCCTGCAAGCCCAGCCCACTCTCCCTGGGTCGGGGTGGGCAGGAGAACTGGCTTGCCAAGAGGCCATGGCCCAGGCCTCCCTTCAGCATCACCAGGCAGCCATGGCAATGTTCAGAGCAGGCAGCCAGAGGACCGGGCACCTCACTCAGCCACTCTCTTTCTCTCTGCCCTGAGCCCACGGACAAGGGGGAAGAGGCATGCTTCTGGGCTAGGAGCAGCGTCCATCAGGTGCCCAGCTCACCCTTACCTTCGCTCACCCTGGTCCTCGTGGGTGCTGCCAAAAAGCCCATGGAAGCCGCCGTCGACATTCAAGAGGTCGTCGAAGGCAAGGTGCAGTTCATAGAGGGTGCCAGTGCGCAGCTTCCTGTGCAACTCCAGCACAGCTCAGCTAGGGGCCGCTGCGGGGTCCATCCAAGTGGCGCAGCTTCGGGTCTTGGCCCACACTGACCGGCCCGACATGCTGCGGTGGCAGAGGGGTGGGAGGTGGGGGTAGCAGACTGGCTCAGCTGGCACTGAGGCAAGAGCTGCATTGCTTGGCTCTTTCTGGCCTGGCCAGCAGGGGAGGGAAAAGAATCCAAGGAGGGAAGGAGGCAGATGCCCAGCCTTGCTCCGCTCTTTCCACCCCTGGTGAGGAAGGCACTCGCTGGGCGGGGTGTGTGTGTGTGTTCAGCATCAGGCCGGTGGTGCCCCATGGATGGCAGCACCCATAGGCAGCCGCCTCACTTTGTCTATATGGACGCACCGGCCATGGAGGTGTCAGACAAGGACAGGTTTTTGCCTCTTGCTGTGAGGCGGTGGGTGGAAGCAGAGGGATGGGCAACAGTGGCTGTGATGGTGTGGGGGAAGAATGATGGAGAGGGCCCCAGAGTGGCTGTGGGAGCTCGGTCTTCCTTTTAACCCTGCTTCTGGCTGAAAGGTTCCCGAACACAATCATTCCTTTCTTGCACTGTGATAACGAAGAAGTGATCATTGGCAGATCTCCAGCATAAGAAGAGCCCTGCTGGATCAGACCAATGTCCCAGCATTCTGTCTCACTCAGTGGCCTGCCACTTCCTCTGGAGGGCCAACAATAGGGCATAGAGGCCAAGGCCATCCCCTAATATTGCCTCTTGGCTTTGGGATTCAGAGGTTGACTGCCTCTGAACATGGAGGTTCCCCTTCAGTCACCATAGCTAGTGGCCCCTAATAGACCTAGCCTCTATGAATCTATCTAATACCCTTTTAAAGCTGTTTATTTCTGTGGCCATCACTAAATCCTCTGGCAACAAAGTCTACATTTTAATCACTCTCTGTGTAAAGAAGTATTTCCTTCTGTCCGTCCTGAATCTACTGCCCATCAGCTTCATTGGATACCCTCAAGTTCTAATATTTTGGGAAAGGGAGAAAATGTTCTCTTTGCCAACTCTCTCCACCCCATGAATAATTTTATAAACCTCTGTCATATCCCCCCCTTAGTTATCTCTTTTCTAAATTGAAAAGTCCCAGACTCTTCAGCCTTTCCTCATAGGGAAGGTACTCCAACCCACTAATTATCTTGGTTGCCCTCCTCTGTACTTTTTCCAGCTCTACAGTGTCTTTTTTTTTTTTGATACAGTAACCAGAACTGTACGTAGGATTCCAAATGAGGTTGTACCGTAGATCTGTACAGGGGCATTATAATGTTGGCCATTTTATTCTCAATCCCTGTCCTCATAATCCCTAACATAGAGTTTCCCTTTTTCATTGCTGCAGCACACTGGGTTGACATTTTCATTGAGCTATCCACTACAACTTCAAGATCTTTCCCCCTCTCAGTCTCAGCAAGCTCAGGCTCCTTTAGCCTATACTTGAAGCTGAGATTTTTTTTTGTCCCAATATGCATCACCTTACACTTACCAACACTGAACTTCAATTGCCACATTGTCTCCCACTCACCCAGTTTGTGGACAGGGCCAATGCCAGGCTTTTTTGCGCCCTAGGCAAGGCTAACTACTTGTCCCCCCCCCCCCGCTAACCAATTATCAAAAACAGATGAATTCTAGGGAAAATTAAAAGCACAACACTTGACCCTGCTAATTTTAAAAAAAATTGTGTGGGCTTGGGCAGGCAGGGTGTGAGGCAAAGCTGAAGGGAGCTGCTGCTGCTGCAGTTGCCGTGACTTTCTGGAGGAGGAAAAGAATGGGAGAGCTGGGGCTGGTTAGTGAGTGAGTGAGTGTGAGAGCATGTGGCCAGTTGGAGGGGCGCTGATTGTCCGTTTCTGCACTCCTCTGAGGTCTGCGCCCTAGGTGGTCGCCTAACTTGGCCTAACGGTAGCACCGGCCCTGTTTGTGGAGGTCTTCTTGGAGTGCTTCACAATCAGTCTCGGTTTTCATCATCCTGAGTAAGTTTGGTCATCTGCAAACTTGGCCACTACACTACTCACCTCTAGTTCCAGATCATATATGGACAAATTAAGTAACACCAGCCCCAACACCAATCCTTGTGGGACCCCACTACTTATTTCCCTCCATTGTGAGAACTGTCCATTTATTCTTACTCAGCATCCCAAACACAGAGTCATGTGGCAGCGCCTGATGATGTCACATATTTTCACAGTGACCCCCATGTAACATTTTGAGTTGTGCACCCCTGGAGTGGCAAGTTCCAAGGTTTGGAGAGAGGCTGAGGATCTCAGCTGAGGTGAGGAGGCTGGCACTGATTCTTGTACAAACCTGGGATAAAGGAAGAGGACTCAAGAGGGTTGAAGACAGGCCCTTTTTGGAAGGTTTCTGCAATACTGTAGTCGGCCAGGAAGAAGAGACCTCTGGGGCAACTGCTTATTTCTTGATGGGAAGATCTCTTGCCACTTGGTTCAGATTGGGGATGGGCTCTCCCAGATCACGTCGCTTGGAAGTTGAGATAGTGATGACATGGAGGGTTTGGAAGTGGCTTGGCCATTAAGAGGATACGCTCTAAGAGTATATGTAGTATTGTGACATATAGGACAGTTTTTGGTCATAAAGGGTTTCTGGGTTTTAATCCTCAGTAGTAGCATAAGGCTTTACAGAATTCCTAATTGCAGTGTACTGGCAATAACTGGTGTCCGGGGACAGAGTCCCTTTGGCCCCCACACTTAACCTTCTTCTGAGGAGCCCAGCACACCTGCCATGGTGGTGACAGGTAGACTCCTGCAGCCTCCACTGCTGGCAGGCCTCACCCTGAAGGGGCTTGGGATGCATTGGTAGGAGTGTGGGGAAGTCCCACCCCAGGTACTCCTTTATAAGGGCTTCCTGGTGACAACCGAGGAGGAAGGAGGCCAGGTCTTGTCCTCAAAGCTAGTGGGTGGGCAGAGGCCAGGGAGAGGGGGAACCAGAGTGAAGGAATACCCTCCTTCTCTCCGTTGCTGAGGCATTGCTCTCAGGCACACTGGAAAAGGACAAGATGGAAGACGAGCTGCCCTTTGAGTTCGGCCCCCGGCCAGCGGAGACTGAAACTGGATATGAGAAAGTATTTCTGAGATTTTCACTGAGTTTTACACCATCTGCTCTATATGGAAGAGGGTGGGAGGGCTTCCAGGTACTCAGTCCATGGAGCACAAATTGAGTACTGCATTAAGAACCACTACCTGCAGAGTGGGAAAAGTTGCCAGGAATAGCCAGGAATACTCCAATTGTTTTTTTTGGTAAGGCTTTACTTTAGAGGTTCAGCTACTCTGAATCCCATCTGTCCAGTGAATGAAAGCCTGAACTCCATCTGACAGTGTTGTAGTACTTCAATAAATAGCCACAATTAACTACTGATTTAGGGGCAGTTCACAGAAGCCCTCTGCATGTAACTTGGAAGGCTCCCCCCCCTCCCCAACTATGTTGCATCATGCATAGAGAGAATAGGTTTGAACTGTTTGTCATGCGCACAGATAGCAGTCTTGCATATCTCTATGATACCTACACTAGAAAGGACTGCAGTATTATGGGAATAGTAGTTTGCTCTGAAGATATTCAGACAAACCTCTTGCTATTGTATTTACTTGAAAGAAAGATGATCCTGAATATAAGATGACCCTCCCACACTGTTATGTGCAAAAAAATTTTTTAGTTTTGGACATCACTGTAACTCGTGCAAATTTAAGGTGACCTCCTTTTATGGCATACCTGGGGAAAAACCCTAGTCTTGCATTTCAGTAACCACTGTATGTGCCTGGTATACTGTAGGAAAACAATAAATGTCTGAGAGGCTGTGTGGGTTAAACCTGGGACATGGCTTGTATTGCTATTACCAGACCATTTTCACAGGGCTAGGAGAGCCAGGCAAATGGGATTTCCCCATGTCTGTTCCCTTTTTAGCATGCCTGACCTACCAGGACTCTTAAACATTCTGGAAACAGAGACGGCTGCTGTGCCAGAATCCGTGTCTGGATTGTAAAAGAACACATCAGTTGAAGAAGATATTGCATATCGTTTTGCATGCTGTGACCAGAGTTCTGTACAGCATTAAGCAATCCTAAAATCCTTTGCTTTCAGTATGTTTGTGTGCCTAACTCGAGTGGATTATGGCGTTGTCTCTATATTTTACTTTAGTTTTGCCATCAAGTCACAACCAATTTATGGCAACCTCATTGGATTTTCAAGGCAAGAGATATTCAGAGGTGGTTTGGCATTGCCTGCCTCTGCATAGGGACCCTAGTATTCCTTGGTGGTCTCCCATCCAAAAACTGATCAGGGGCAGACCTACTTAGCTTCCAAGATCTGACCAGCGTGTGGCTATCCAGGTCAGGGCACATTTGAATTCTTGGATTTAAAAGTTTTTGTTTCTGTTTTTTTACAAATAAATTGGTGGTAATTCATGGATATGAATTTCGATTTGATCATTTACTCAGTAATACCGGTCTTTTCACTTATCTAGCCAGACTCCCATTACATCATGTTGAATTCTGGCTATAGTGGGCATCATCTCTCATGCAGGATAAATGTTGCTCCAAATTTAACAAGCTGTTGGGTTTTTTTATGCAATTTCATTTGAGATCTTTTGTGATTACACCATACACTGAGCTGTCTTTGTCCTCTTCTTCTCTTTCCTTGTTCCTTCTCTCAAAAATGTTAAAAGAAGATAAAAATGGTGATTTCTCTTGTGTGAGACCCATGTTAGATTGGGGATATGATCCAGTTGTGACTAATGACTTTAAAATGATAGACAGCATAACCTACTAATGTTTAAATTGTTGTGTTGTTGTTGATCTCCTTGATGGTAGCCTCTGGATCTAGCTCCAGGCCAGTACGTGCATAGACCAGTTCCCACCAGTGTTTCTTTAGGCAGCAGTGTACCCACACCTGCTGTGGTATAGAGAATTCAGCAGTGTGAATTGGTCCTGAATTGTCCCTGACACACATACCAGATTTGATTGGGATCCATAAAACACATACTGGCCCCTCCTATATGTCTCTTTTAAATGTGACAGACGAGATTTGGGGGCAGATCAGCAGTTTGCTTTCTGATCAAATTAAGGCAAGCAAGAGTAGGTTTCAGATTCACGTCCTCCTCCGGCACCCACTCTAATTGCTTCAGGGAAACTGACGAGGTGTCCCATGGCTGTTATCCGAACATGGTATTTCACTAGGGTTGTCTCTCCAGAGTCGGGAAATCCTGCATTCTAATAGCAGTGAGAGTGGCGGAACAAACACATTAACTCAAGGCCCTTAAACTTTTTCTCCCTGAGGATCATTCCAGGTGGTGGTGGAGTTATAATAATATAATATATAAATTGGGCTACGTCTGCTGACTCTCTATGACTGTCGTAGGACATTTGCTGTGATTTAATACAATTGGTGAGGAGTTGTTTACTATTTCATACACTACATACACTACATACATATTGTGAATAAGTGTTATTTTCAAGAATTGTTAGCTCTTTCATGTTAGAGTGATGTTGGATAGTTGTTCCATTTGTACTACACCACTCTTGAAGTATACTGAGTATCTCTTTATAGGCAGCCATTTTTGCAAAGACGTCTGGCGAAAAGGTTTGTATATAGGTGTTGGACATATTAATGGTGCCTGACATGATGTAAATCAGCCCAAAGTGTAGCTGAGCTTCTGGTGGAGCCTCTTGAATTATTTCGGGTAGCGTGTTGTGCAAAGGGTGCTTCGTTTAACATATGTGAATATTAGGTGGAGCTGAGAATTGCTAGTAAACAAAAAAAGAACAAGGGTTAAGCAACTATGCCAGAGTGTCAGGCTTGGCATCTCCTTTGTGCATGCAGTGCTAGCAAGGATTAAGCTGTGTTGGGAATTCAGCCACGATCATTAAGAGAGCTTTTCCGGATCTGTAAGTAGAGGAGAATCGTTGCCTGGGGCATACGCCTCCTGGGAGGGGAGGAAAAAAACATTGCATGTGGAGGAAGTTCGGAAGCCTTGACTTGTTTGTTTCTTTCATTCAGGCACACAGAATCCTTAAAAAAAAGTAACTGACATTTGAAACACATGTTGAAATGAAGAGCTGGCTTTAATAAGAAGAATATCGATCCGGCGTGCAGGATAAACTGAATGGTGAAAATACCGTACAGGATTTTATTTTGCGATAAGAGCCAGCAGCCCTGTATAGTGGGGTGTGGTGGGGGTTATGCCACAACTGCACAGAATGTTTCTGGTAATGTTTAAAAATAATTTTTAGCTCTTGTGATTGCAGAGAATAGATGTAAATTATGACTGTTGGCATACAGTCGAATCTCCTCAGTGGAGGTCAGAAACTAGCCAGTTAAGGAAGTGACCCATCTGTCGTAAAAATTTGCCGCTCACAAAAAAGGGTTTGCTACTGTTGGATGTGTGAAGCCTTGAGAGGGTGCCCTTCAGCGCTTCCGTCTGCCTCTTCAAAAGGCTAATGGAAAGGACTTTTTTGTGAGCACAATAATTGGTCAGGCCTGGGAAGTGCCAGTTGTTCTGAGATTCTTTGAACTAGTAAGTGGCTGATCTACTTGCATTTAAGAAACCTTTCTCTTTCCTTTGTGCAGTGTGTGTCTGTGTGGCTATTGCTGATCTGTGGGGCAATTGAGTATCTCCCTCTTTCCAGAAACACTGGTGATGGATACTAGTAGCTGTATGAGATTAGCTGTACAGTCCCCTTCCAGGTCTCGCATTGTGATGTGATTTGTACTGGTGCTAGCTACCATCTTTGGAGTAAATAATAATTAGAAAGAGATGAAAAATCAATAAAATGGAAATTGCCTTTGAAAGATTAATGTGAGAGAACAAATAAAAGCCTAATGGGATTCTAGTGCTGTTTCACTCCAGAGGATCAATAACCCCAGAAACCAGTGTATCCCAATAGACCCTTCTGTATTCTATGTAGGTGGTAATGGGATCAAAATAGAAATTTTACTTCTGGGCCTTTCTGCTTCAATATGAGATGCAACGTAGCTCACATTTTGTATGTAACATCTTTCTCCATCGTATGTGTGAAGAAATGCATTTTCCCTGGGAGGTTTGAGCTCAGCAAAACCTCCACTGTGCATTTTAAAAGGTTATTTCCTCTGGGTGGAGAATGGGCTGGAGGGGGGGGGACTCCGTGCAATTGCTTTCCAGCTTACCCTCATACAAATAGATCTAGCAGGAGAGAGAATGGGTGAGTCAAGCTCTCCCCCTTCCCCAAGCAGAAAAATGAGATTTGGAGGTGTTAAATGCTAGAGAGTCTTCAGGAAGGAGATTCCTGGAGACCTCCAATCCAATTACCTTTATTGGCATGTAACACTTACAGACTCATATAAAACAAGACTGGATGTGACCGGATCAGTGGGTGGAGAAACCAAGGTGATTAAAAACTCCTTGCAGCAGGAAGGAGGTCTCATTTTTCCTTGGTGCCGAGGCCATGAGCGTGCACAGAACACTCACCTGGGAAGGCAGCCATTTGACCATGTGCTTGCCTAAAGAACTGGAGCAAGCTTCAAGGTAGTGGAAACTCCATAGAGACTGGTAACATCCTAAGCTTAAGGAGCCTGTCCTGTTTAACATCTGATAGGGCGTGTATAGAGAGAGGGAGAGGATTAGCGTTTTACCCATTTCTTTTGGATCCCTTGCTCAATCTGGTGCTGTGATTAAAGTATACTTGTGAACATTTTATTTTTGAATAAATACTTTATAACTTGAGATGCCAGCAGTGGTTCTTTGTACCAAACAGACCTCCACCATCTTGGACACACTATTTTAGAAGGAGCACCAGGGGGAAGGCAGGCAATTAGCAAGTGGCTATTCCTCCAAGGGCGCACAAGGCATTAAACTGTCACTGTGGTGACCAGGTGCCGGGCAGTGGGAGACACAGAGTCAAGGCCTCAGAATGTGGAAGGGAAGATGTGAACCCTGACCCTCGCAGGTAGGTAATTCCTGTAAAGGTCAGGTGGTGGCAGTGGGCTGCCTGAGAGAGAAATAAATGCCCCTCCAGGTGTTGAGAAACACCTAGGAGGGCAGGGCGGAATAGGGCCTGCAGGCCAGAGCAGGACTGTTCTGCTACAGTATGTTTTCCCTCCTCCCTCCCTTTGCACATCTTCTTTGTGTTTTTTCCCCTTTTTTGCTCTTGCAAGGGTTAAATTCTCTTTAGGTATTTATTCTTCACAATATTCTTCACTTCTTTAGTTTAAATAGGTTTGAAAGAGCATTCGAAAGAGCTCTAAAAGGGTTAGGATCTGAGTTTCTTGACAATATTTCTAGGCTGTAATACATGGCATTTCTATCAGAGAATAAAACTCTTCTAATAACTAGTGTGTATTATGCAAATAACAGGTCTGGCCAACCTGTGGCACAAGTAGGTGGGGTTTATGGTATGCCTGGATCGGTGAGCCCATTGGCCCACCTACAACCTGCACTCTTGCCTCTGTCTCCCATGCTGCTTTGTTCTCTGCTCTCTAGACGAGAAGGAGAGTCACACCAAGGGCTCCTCCACATGCACTGCCGTGCTCACTGGAGTAGCTCTACCTCTGCCCTTGTGTAACATTGGAGAAAAAGGTTGGTCACACTACAGTATGCGTGTCACGTAACTCAGGATAATATGGAGACTGATTCAGCTCTTATCAGAATCATGCTCAGGTCTGTTCTGAGGGACTTCCTCCCAGGAAAGTGTTCTTAGGACTGCACTGAAAGTCTCCTAAGGCAAATTTGAATGTTACGGGAAATACTGATAAAGGACTCTCAAGTGGTTTCCACATCCTCTTTGCGTAATTCCAGTGTCATCTCCAGAGCAGAAACTGGTACATCTCCTTTACGGGTAGATGTGGAAATTCAAGATGCACCTCTCACTTAAGTATCTTTGTTGAACTGCTGCACACAGTAGACACAAGAAATGCAAGGGGGAACTATGCACAAATAACTTAGGCCCCGTCCACACTGTCACTTTTGCTGCTCATTTCTCCCTATAGCTTTGGGTTCCTCCCCCTTTTCCACATGTGTTTTGCTCTCTCTGGGACTACTAGAGAGAACAAAACATATGGGGGGTGGGGGGACCTGAAGCAATAGGGAGAAATGAGCGACAAAAGTGACAGTGTGGACGGGGCCTTAGTTACTCAGTACTCCTGTAGTACTCAATGCTGTCTTTAGTATGGTCTTCTGTGCATTCTTCCTACTAGCATGTCATACTATTCCTACTTGGTGAAAGGGGGGCTGCAATTCAAAGATGGTGATGACAGCAGCCGTGGCTTAGTGGTAGAGCATCTGCTTTGCCTGTTATAAATCCCAAATTCAATCCCTGGCATCTCCAAGGCTGCGAGCACACACATTAAATAATCCACTTTCCAACTGGATTTTGCCAATTTACACAGTAAGTGGAAAGTGCACTGAAAGCGGATTATTTAGTGTGCGCGATCGCAGCCCACTTGAAAGGATCAGGTAGTAGGTGTTACAAAAGACTTCTCCTTGAGGCCCTGGAGAGCTGCTGCCAGTCAGAGTAATTAATGGCTGCAATCACACGCACTAAATGATCCACTTTCAATCCACTTCCAGTCCACTTTCCAACTGGATTTTACTGTGTGAACTAGCAAAATCCAGTTGGAAAGTGCATTGAAAGTGGATTATTTAGTATGTGTGACTGCTAGTCAATAACTGACCTTGACAGACTGACAGGGAGGGTCCATGAATCAGTGGTAGGACATCTCCCTTTATGAAGAAGGTCACAGGTCCAATCCATGGCATCTCAATTTAAAAGGTCTGTGGTAGCAGGCATTAAGATAAACTCCAGAGAACAGCTGCCAGAGTGTACAAGGGCCTGAATAGGTATCAGGGAGCTACAGGTATTCATTTGATCTGCCCAGTGCTGGTTGCTGAGTGAATGTCGGAGGCAGGATCTGAATCCAAGGAAACTGTCAACTTGTCCACTGTTTCATGTTAGGATTTTGGTTTACTAATAAGTTATTTGTTTGTGTGTTCAGCATCTCATGCCATTCTTTTTATTTGTTTTTTTTGTTTGTTTATTTTTTGTACAGAACATTATATCTATGCACCTTCAAATATAAGTTCGGGCTTGCCTCTAAGTGTGGCACATCCTTCATTGTCAACTCCATGTCATGGTCTTCAGACATCTAATCCAGTCATTTCGATTGTCCCATCAACTAATCATCCTTCGGGATACGGAGGGCACACTGACAGCGGCACCGCTGGATATTATCTGTCTCCAAATGTCAGACCTAATGGAGTGCCACCACTAGAAAGCCCTAGAATTGAAATAACCTCTTACTTGGGACTGCATCACAACAACAATCAGTTCTTCCACGATGCTGAAGTTGAGGAGGCCATCCCAAATGCAAAGCGGTCACCTTCTACTGCCACGCTGAACTTACCAAACCTTGAGGCTTACAGAGACCCGTCATGCCTGAGCCCAGCGAGCAGTTTGTCTTCCAGAAGTTGCAATTCAGAAGCTTCTTCCTACGAATCCAACTACTCTTATCCCTATACTTCTCCCCAGACCTCTCCGTGGCAGTCGCCATGTGTGTCGCCTAAGACCACTGACACCGAGGAGGGGTATCCACGCAACGTGGTAGCCTGCACATTACTTAATTCACCCAGGCATTCTCCCTCTGGATCTCCCAGAACAAGCATTACCGAGGAAAACTGGGTCAATACTCGCAACTCGAGGCCTTCTTCTCCTTGTAACAAGAGAAAATACAGTTTGAATGGCAGACAGACTTCCTACTCACCGCACCACTCTCCAACACCCTCTCCCCAGAGTTCTCCGAGGGTTAGTGTTACTGATGAGACGTGGCTGGGAAACACGAACCAGTACACCAGTTCGGCCATTGTTGCGGCTATCAACGCCCTCACCACCGACAGCACGATAGACATGAATGATGGGATTCCTATCAAATCCAGGAAAACTGCCATAGATCACTCCCCTTCCATGACACTCAAGACTGAACCGAGTGGTGATGAACATGGAACTATATCACCAACCGCTGACTTATCACCAGAAGAGTTTCCTGGATTCCAGCACATCAGGAAAGGAAGCTTCTGCGATCAGTATCTCTCGGTGCCACAGCATCCTTATCAGTGGGCCAAATCAAAGCCTCTGTCTCCAACGTCATACATGAGGTAAAATTTGTTTTTATATGTACGTTTTTAGAGAGCTCTGTTTTTTAAATGTAGTTTTCTTTCTGCCTTTCCACTAACCCTTCCTTTTACAACTTTCTTTAAATTCAAGAGTCAAAGGCTGCAGTCACAAACACTAAATAATCCACTTTCAGTGCACTTCCCAACTGGATTTTACTGCGTAAACTGGCAAAATCCAGTTGGAAAGCGCATCGGAAGTGGATTGAAAGTGGATTTTTTAGTGTGTGTGATCGCAGCCAAAGAAAAGATGACCACAGGTCTCTGCCAGAGTCAAGTCTTCACATTTCTTAAGTGGTGTGTCCTGATTCGTTCCCACACCGATGAGTTAAAAAGCAGCTTCAAGCTGTCTGTAGGTTTTGAGATTGTTGCTTGGCTGCTCTGGGTTGGTTGGTTTGTTACATTTTTATTAAGTTTTTTGCTCATTTGTTTTTATAAGATTGAAAATGTTTAAATGCCCTTTGAGGTAAGTACTAGGAGAAGCATGAGGAGAGAGAAGTTGAGGGCTGCTGCAGAAAGGGGGAATCGTCCCCTTCATGTACAGGTGGTTTAATGGGAGACAACCCTAAAAAAAACAGATCAAAAAGAACAAAACCAAAACATAAAATACAATATTTAAAGTTTTAACCTAATAACTGGAGAGCCAGTTTGGTGTAGTGGTTAGGAGGGTGGACTCTAATCTGGGAGAACCGGGTTTGGTTCCCCACTCCGCCACATGCAGCTGCTGGTTGTGACCTTGGGTCAGTCACAAGTTCTTTCAGAGCTGTTCTCTCACAAGCAGTTCTCGAAAGAGCTCTCTCAGCCCCACCTACCTCACAGGGTGTCTTTTGTGGGGAGGGCAAAGGGAAGGAGGTTGTAAGCAATTCTGAAATTCCTTTGGGTAGTGAAGGCCGGGGTATAAATCCAATCTCCTCCTCCTTCCCCTAATAATGTGCAGTCTGATCTTTGACCAGCCTGGCCTAGATTTTTATTTCCCAGCCCTGTTTGTATTACATACCATAATTTTTAGGACCTTGGTTTAAATAATAATATTAACCTGTAGTAATCTTAGTAGGTTCTCTTGTTCCATTAATTGTGCATGAAATGTCATAAGAGTGACTGCTTGGTCATTCCGTTTTTCATTCTGAATGGCTTGTCCATATTACAGATTTCTGTGGTGTAAGAATATGGTCTCTGCTCCTTTGTAGAGTGAGATGCAGCCACAGCCATCTTTGCTTTGGGGGATTTGAAAGTAGCCCTGGATAGAGGCTAAGCACAGACCTCTCTGTTCCAGACAAGGGTGCTCCAAAATGGGATTGAACTGGGCAGATCAAATTCTGATGGGCTTTGGAGCTTGTCTGAGATCCTAATTTGTTACATACTTAAAGCATAACAGCTATGTCAAATCAAGCAATGCTTAGTAATGGCAAATGATAAAGATGATGGCTTCCAAGCACCCTACAAAGCTGCATCCTGTTAGTTTACTTTACTCAATTGATATCGCTGGGTTGCTCAGTGCATGCATTGATAACTGAGTTGCTGTTATCGGCAGCCCACGTCCAGCTTTCCCTTCCCTGACTTTTAAGCCTTGTATGGAAGTGTTTCTATACAGAGTCATGGCATTTTGTCCCTTTAAACTAGGCAGCACGCATATGCATCCATGTCAGTACCCTGGAATCTCATGATTCAGTGTGGATGGCATATGGAGAAGAGCATGTAAAATGAAGTGAGGAAATATACAGTGTCTACCTATCACTTATGTTTGTGCCGTAAAATTCTGAATGGGGTGCATGTCAAACTTGTGCAAATGAGAACACTTAGGAGGTGCTCAGATGATTGAAGTCCATGTGATTTCCAAAACGGCATCTTAATTTAAAAGAAGAACCCTTTCCTTCAGGGCCTTTTTAAATGAAAACTTTTTTTAAAAAGTATTTAGGGTACTTAATGCCATCTCGACATTTTCAATATAAACTGGGGCGGGGGGAAGAAACCACAAAAAACTTCACCTAGATGAATAGTCTGTGAGTTTTTAACTTTAGGGAAAATCTTATGGTGATTAGACTTGCTTTAATCTTCATCATTCAGTAGTTTACAGATAATCTTTTCAAAAAGAAGAAAAATCACTTGCAGTTAAAATGATCCCTATTGTGTTACTGAAAGTGAAGAAAAACGAAATGAGTTCCAGCATTATGTGTATAGAATAATTTTTCCACTGTTTTGCTTTTGTGTAAAAATATGTTTCCTGGTTTTCAATCTGTTTCCATGTGATCTCATTAACTTGTGCTGCAGGACAGCTGGAAGCTACTGTAAAAGTGTGATTTAAGCTATTTTACCAATCAAATGCCCTGCCCAAGCTTCCTTTTATCCATAAAACCTTTTCATTTCATGACTACGAATTGGGCAATTGAACGCAGACAGCACGGCACAGTCACGGACTGTGCAACCGAAATTGTTATTTTAAACAGCCTAAAAAAATAGGTAGTCAACCCAACCCAACCCCCCACCCCGTTATTTTACACATCTGCTCTGTTTCAAAGTCTGGGTTAGATTCCAACAAATAATGCAGATTCCAAAATCCACCATGTCACAAGCTTTATTTGCCAGAACTATTGTATTACCTCCTGTGTTTCTTCCTGAATTAAAAAAAAAATCCTACAACGCAAAAGTGATGTGGAAAATTCCTAAATGAGTAGCTGTTTTTCACATAGATTCCGTGTTAATATGGAGGGCCACGTTAGCCTCTAATTGTCAACAAGGCCTCCTTATCCTGAAAGAAACTCCTTTATTTGAGTGTGGCAGTATGGATGATTCTAGTTAAAACTGTTGTGTGTAGAGGGTGGGAAAGGAACAGGAGTGGTGGAATCATGGCTATTTTGGGGCAGGAACACAAAGGAATGGAGTTCTGGCTGGCTTCCAAGTTGGCCACACCTACAGGCCCCCCCCCCCGGGTTCCCCAGGCGCCTTGCAAGCCGCAGGGCATCTGGGGAAGCCAAGCCAATCCAGGAAGGGAAGGCAGTTTAAACTGCCTCCCCTCCTTGGGTTCCCCAGGCGCCCCACAAGCCAATCCAGAAATTGCCTTCCTTCCCTTGAGTTCCCCATGCGCCCCGCATGCCGTGGGGAACCTGGGGAAGCCGATCCTAGGAGGGAGCAGCACTGTCCAGGGTGTGGCCTAATATGCTAATGAGTTTCTGCTGTTGGGTGTGGCCTGTTATGGTAATGAGTTCCTGCTAGGCTTTTTCTACAAAAAAAGCCCTGGGTGCAATATTAAGAAGCCAGACAGGTAAAATTGTTTTCTACCCCTATGTATATCTCAGAGCAGCTGGCTTCACTTTGCTACTCAGCAGGGTGTGGTGGCCAATCCTGGCTTCTTGATGAATCTCCTTAGATGATATATGCACCCTTAAAGGCTTATTCTGTTTTTAGGTGAACATGTTTTGTTTTTAAATGTGAATCGGTCTTCAGAAACTGTGTCAGTATTGGACAGGGATTTGTAGAATATGGGTGCTGGTTCACCTCAGAAATCAATTCGTTATTTGACTCTGGTTAAATTACTGTAGGCATGATCCAGAAAAAGGGTTGGGTTAGGAGGAGTTAAATATGCACCTAAATCGCCCTCATCTGGATAGCCCAGGCAAGTATGATTTCGCCACATCTCAGAAGCTAAACAGGGCCAACCTTGGCAAGTACTTGGAAGGACAACCTGTAAGGAATACCAGGGCCAGGATGTAGAGGCAGGTAATCAGAGCCACCTCTCTGAAAGTCCTAGCCCCACTGTTGTTGTTGTTCAGTTGCACAGTTGAGTCCAACTCTTCATGACCCCATGGACCACATCACGCTAGGCCTTCCTGTCTGCTGTCGTGCTTCAGAGTTTGCTTAATTTCATGTTTGTTGCATCAATAACACTGTCTAACCATCTCATCCTTTGCCATCCCCTTCTTCTTTGACCTTCAGTCTTTCCCAGCATCAGGGTCTTCTCCAGTGAGTGTTCCCTTCTCATTTGGTGGCCAAAGTATTTGAGCTTCAGCTTCTGTCCTTCCAGGGAACAGTCCAGTTTGATTTTCTTTAGAATTGACTGATTTGATCTCCTTGCAGTCCAAGGGACTCTCAGGAGTCTTCTCCAGCACCATAATTCAAAAGCATCTTTTCTTCAGCGCTCTGCCTTCCTTACAGTTCAACTCTCACAGCCATCCATTACTACTGGGAATACCATTGCTTTTACCATACGGACTTTTGTTGACAGGGTGATGTCTCTGCTTTTTATTGTGCTGTCTAGGTTTGCCATTGCTTTCCTCCCAAGGAGCAGGCGTCTTTTAATTTCATGGCTGCAGTCACCGTCTGCAGTGATCTTGGATCCCAGGAACATGAGGTCTGTCACTGCTTCCATGAGTTCCCCTTCTATATGCCAAGAAGTGATGGGGCTGGATGCTATGATCTTAGGTTTTTTTATTTTGAGTTTCAAGCCAACTTTTGAACTCTCCTCTTTCATCCTCAACAAGAGGCTGTTGAGGTCCTCTTCACTTTCTGCCACTAGAGTGGTATCGTCTGTATATCTGAGGTTGTTGATGTTTTTCCTGGCAATCTTAATTCCGGTTTGTGATCCCTAGCCCCACTAGGAACCGCCAGAAGTCAACCATGACTTCCAAGCTCCCGAGCACACGCACACAGAAAATACACCTAAATCTTCCCCACTGGAAACAGTGCAGTTTAAAAGTACTTGACTGTGGCTGGATTGTGTCCACTCTTTAAGGCCTTATATGCAAAATGAGGGTCTCCGCAAGCTATTACAAATGGTTGTGAGAATAAACAAGAGAGAGTCACAGTAAAGTGTGTTGCAAGTTAAACATGCTGCATAAATTGTTTTTAAAATTTGCGTGCCACTCAGCTGATTATTTTAATTTATACAGATTTTTTACTGTACAAAGCATTTAAAAATGACTTTTTTGTGACAACCAAATGAGGTCTTTTTAATCCATTTTACAGATGGGGAATGTACCAAAACTAGCCATGTCAGCATGAAATCTATGATTGAATCTATGGTTTTTTAAAAAAAATTTAGAGTCATGGTATGGGGTGTTAAGCCTTTTCCCCATGTATTTTCTCCAGTGGAAATTCCTCCCCACCCCCCTTTCCAGAATTACTGTTGTCTCTTTGAGGGAAAATCTACACATGGACCATGCAGCAGCTCCAGGGTGGATATTTGCATTGTGAAAGCAGTAAAGGGGGAAAGGGCCATTCCCCAGTGCCCCCTTTCACATGCCCTACAGCTGCCATTAGCTATTTTTTTTTAAAAAAATGCAGGAGATCCAATGAAGACTCTCCTTAAAGCCAACTTCTGAGTGTACTGGCATCTTGATCAGAGAAGATGATGTGAAATTCAAAAACCAAGTCTTGGTGATGCCTCAAACAAAACATCTGGGTGCTGTTTTCACACAAAGGCCCACATTGATAACCTTGTATGTGGATGTATTGTGTGTGCATTTTAAAGTTCTCCTCTGTTTGCATTCAGGTAGCCTTTAATCTCATATGCCAAGTTTCAGCATTTAGAAAGTGTTTACAACAGAATCAGGAGTGCATAAGGAGAGTATTGATACAAGCAGATTAACAGCCATGTGATTCATTCTGTTTCCAGCAAGATGGAATACCTTATCTAAACATCTATGATGGAAAATACTCTTGAGGCAAATGACTACATTTTTGTAAAGCCAAAATGCGGAATATTTCAATAATCCCTTCTTCATTTGTGTTTAAGCGTCTTTGACAAGGGGTGTAAGAGAGCAAAGATAATGTGGCTTTTCTGTGTCATACAATTTATAGCTACAGATACACTGCTAACAAACTCACTTGCCAATAAGGGATTATTCATGCCATTGGTTTGCCCCCAAGCAACAGGTCTGTTCCTTGTGTTTTTCCCGTTTGTTTTCTTTGTGCTGGAGTGCAAGCAGACATCTGTTGAGAAGCAAGTAGTAGTGTGAAGACAGGGCTTAGCAGGGAACAATATGGAGCTCATTGTGATGTAAAGCTGGAGTGACTAGCCTTTTCCTCCAGTTGGTATCAGAAAGACCTTCACACAAAGATGCTTCTTAAAGGTGGCAAAGAAGACTACAAAAGGAGAGATGGTCCTGAACTCTCTCTGACTGTCTCCCTCTCTGTCTTGTCTCTCTCTCCCCCCCACAGCTCCCTGCAGCACAGTCTCCCCCCCCCCCCTTTTCCTTTTTTGCCATCAAGCTGCAGCCAATTTATGATGACCCCATTGGGTTTTCAAGGCAAGAGAGGTTCAGAGGCGGTTTGCCACTGCCTGCCTCTGCATAGTACCCCGGATTACCTTGGTAGACCTTCATCTAAATCCGACCCTACTTAGCATCTTCCAAGAGCTGACAGGGTTGGGTTAGCCTGGGCTGGGGCACAGTTCTTTAGCCCTGTGTTTTTAAGATGAGGAGGAGGAGGAGGATGTCATCATCATTATGATAACTGGTTTGAGATTATGAACTGGTGTGAGATTCATGGACCCCTGGGAGCTGTAGTTCTGTGAAAGGAACTAGGGTTGTCTACCAAAAGAAAGCACCTCAGATTTTGGATGTTAAATTGATATAAAAGTTTATTCTGCTGATAGTGGGGCTTCTTTTGGATCAGGGTTTGTTGCCAGTGCCGAGGCTCAACCTTGGAACAGAATGTGCCTGTGAGCAGATGCTGAAGCCATTTCCATCATCCCTTAGTAGGTAGAGAGACTCCCAACATACCGGAGATGTGGACAAAAGATCAGGGGTGAAGGAGTAGTGTTTCTTCAGCTTTCCTTTTGCTAGTACTAAAGCACGGGTAGATTCACCCTGGCATTCTGCACACAGTACAAACGTATTCACATTGTGCACTTACCTCTCCATATCATCTGTGAAAACTTTATTCAAATCTGTTTAAGTCAATAAATGCACAAAATGTCAGATTCAGAAATAAATTGGTATTACTATAAAAGAGCGATGATACCTCCATTCCATCAGACAGCATAGTCTTCCCAAGTTTCTGATGTTAGAAGTGGCAGTTCACACTAGATACCCACCCAAAGAAACCTTCAGGAATGTCTTTGTCCTGAGTTGATGTACTATCCCAAGAAATATGTAGAATTTCCTAATTGATTGCATCATGGCTGGTGTAACTTTCTAGTAACCTATTTTTTTCAATTAAAAATACCTTTACATTTTGCTAGATAAAGACAATAAATTGCCCTGACTTGGATAGCCGAGGTTAGCCTGATCTCGTACAATCTTGTAAGATCTCAGAAGCTAAGTAGGGTCAGTCCTGGCTGGTATTTGGATGGGAAACCTCTAAAGAATACCAGGGTCATGGCTCAGAGGCAAGCAATGGCAAACCACCTCTGAACGTCTTGTGCCCCGAAAACGCTGTCATAAGTCAGCTGTGGATTGACAGAAAACACACACACACGCACACAATAAATTAAGGTGCAAATATGTATCATGTGTGCTTTCTCAGATATTCAATAGGTTTGTGTATCACAGCAAAAGGAACTGCCCATCATGCTTTGCCAAAAATCTTCTAATGTATAGGTAAAGATAAAGGTTTCCCTTGCTTGAAAGACAGTCGTATCTGGCTCTAGGGGGCGGTGCTCATCTCCATTTCCAAGTGGAAGAACCAGCGCTGTCTGAAGACATTTCCGTGGTCATGTGGCCGGCATGACTAAACGCCGAGGCGCATGGAACGCTGTTACCTTCCCACCAAAGCAGTACTTATGTATCTACTTGCAATTTCTTGCTTTCGATCTGCTAGGTTGGCAGGAGCTGGGACCAGAGACAGGAGCTCACTCCATCACACGGCACTAGGGTCTCAAACTGCTGATCTACAGACCTTCCGTTCTGCAGCTCAGCGTCTTAACCTCTGAGCCACCGCGGCCCTCCAATGTATTGCTAGTGCTTTCTAATTAGAGTACCAAATGTTTCTATTATACCATCTAAACCATATATAATTACATGTGCTTTCAGCAGTGAATTCTGGTGAATCCTTATGTACCAATGCAGAATCAGCCTCCTCAACGTCCTTGTAGAATGCACAGGATTTCCATGTAACGCCAGCCCTCAGAGTGGGATTCGTTCTTCCTGGGCTGCATGCTTTATATTTTGCTTGAACACATGGAAGAATTATAGCTTCAGTGTTCATGACATGGGAAGCCATTCTCCAGGTAGCATAGCGTAAAAAATAGCTGGCAGATCTATGATTTCACCACATTTTCCCACAGGATAGATGAAACGCATCAACAAAGCTGTCTTACTCTACAGGGTACAGTATATGCTCTGCCTACCAATTAGGTTTTAGGAAGAAGAACTTCCATGTGCCTGAAATAGCCACAGCTGTGGACATTATACTGCTTGACAAGGCATCTGTGGCATCACTAGTAGATTTCGTATTTTCTTGTCTTTATGTATTAGGTAGCTAGTTAAATTTTATTACTCTGCTGTCATTGGGTGTTTTGTTGTATGTGTGTTGGACTGCCATAAAACCCTTTACTTTGTTTAATTTGCATTTTTAAAAATGTGTTAAATAAAAGGGCTTGCCATATGTCCCCCCCCCCCCCCCCACACACACTGGTTTACATAAAAGGAAAAGGGTAGGATTGGGTTGCTGTAAGAAACTTATCAACCGTGACAGTTTGGTCATCATAAAATGTCGTGTGTCACAAAACGCAGCTTTAACTAATAAGCGTTACGGTCAAGCCAATTGACTGAAATGAAATCCAAGCAAATACTTTTTTGTTTCCTCTGAGCGCCTTCGAAAGCAAATGATATCTATAAACTATAAAGCAAACTGTAAGGGAATATTTAAACAAGTGCCAAACATTACTACTAAAAATGTAACATTGTTTATATATAAAGCTAAGATGTTAATTCCATTATAAAATGGTTTATAGTCATGTGCACCTAAAAAAGCAAGCTGATTTTTGTGGCTGAATTCAAACGAGGGAAGTTGTTTGCAGGATCAGATCTTCTGTCTGCCTCTCCACATGTTGTCCTAGGCTAATTTTTTTTTTTTAAAAAAAACCTGTATTTTGTGCTTCAAGTATTCTCATTTAGTCCCTTCAGCCCTCTAGCAAACCAAATCTTTCTGGGGGGCATTTTGCGCAGATCAGTTGGATCCCCTAGAAGATTCTCTAACTAATGGGCTGAGAAGAGGACCAGGGAAAGCATTAGAAACTGCTAATAGTGAGCATCCTTTTGTGTGCAAGCCCTTTACAGTTGTTTGCAAATGGATGCCCCGGAACATGACAGCTGGTGTCCGGCTCTGGCAGAGCGGCTGGTGCGCATTGATAAGGGCCTCTACAGCACATGGGGAGGGGGGGAATCCAGACCATGTGACACAAGTAGAATTAAAGGCATTTTCTTCATTACATTTTTTGTTTTGTTTTGTTCCATGGCTTGGCTGTGCATATCCCTCCCCTCTCCTGAATTTTGGTTTAACTAGGAGAATTTCTCAGAATAATTCCAAAATTGGACTGTGCACATTTTGATACAACGGCCTCTCCCTTCAGTTCACTGGTGTCCTTTTCTTCTTCCTCTGGATTATGGTCTGCACGTGTGCATGGTTAAAATGCTGAACAGCAGCAACCTTGATCAGATTGAATGTATGACTGTTTCAAAGTGTTTACTGTGGGGTGTTTCACTGACATTTACAAATGCTCCTGTACCTTGCTGAAACCACGCATAAATAATCTTGACCCAACCGTACATATTTATTTATTTACAAAATGTATATTCCACCCAATTTATATTTTGGGTGGAATATAAATTTATATTCCAAAATTTATATTCCACCCAATTTATATTTTGCCCAATCAGGGCTACCAGCAAAGCATTATTTAGTAAAAAGTTAGTAAAGGTCAGACCACCACAGTTCTTGACATGGTGTCAGCTATTCTTTCTTGCTCCTAATATTTATATGGTGGTGGTCTGTTTCACAACCATATATATATATACCCTGGAAGAGTACTACAGTTCAGTAGCTGAGAAATAGGCTTGCCAGTCCCCAGATTGGAGCGGGGGCTCCCCTGGTTTTTGGGGCTTCTCCCCACTACCAGCCAGCTGGCTGGCAGGGGAAACTCTGCCCCCCAAAAGCCACATCCCCGCTTGACTTCCCCAGTGTGATGATGTCATGCATAAGTGACATCATCACGCCGGGGGTGCTCTGGTTTAAGGGCAAAACTCTATGGTTTATTCTGATTTTACCTTGGAGTTTTGCCCTTACACCAGAGCACCCCTGTGCAATGTCCCTGGCATGATGACATCACTTCCAGGTGACATCATCATGTTGGGGACATCCCAGAACACCCACCAAATCCTCCCACTGGAGCGACCAGAGGACCTGGCAACCCTCCTGAGAAATCTCAGATTTGAGTCTCAACTAGTGGAGGCCAGTCTAGTTGCAGTGAAAGTCATGGGGTCATGCTAAGGAAAGGGCATTCCACACAGAACAGGGCAGCAAACCTAGGTTTGCTGCTGACGGTTTGTTTGACTGCAATTACAAGCAATTCTGATGCTTCAATGTGTATTTATAAGAAGCAAGTATTTTCAAACACCTTAGTCTCATTTACCATTTACATTTCTGAATGTAGACTTTAAATAAAAAACCTAATATGTGATGGGGTAATATCTTCCACTCATTGCACATCTGCCTCAGTATTTCTTCAAGTATTCTTTATGGGTAATATCCCTGTTTGGCATGGCTAGAGTCTCTCTAATCGTAGGGGCCCCACTTTTCACGAAGAGCTTTTAAAATCTAAATATATGCTCAGTATCTCTTCCTTTAACGCTGCTGTGCTGCAGGAAATTAAGTGTACAATGAAGATAACCTAGAATAGGAAATCGCACCGGCAAGCCACAGCCCATGGAACTGTTAAAAGCATCATGCCGCTTCCTCTATCAGGAAAACTACAATTAATTGTACACTTATTATTATTGGTCAGGGCTTGTAAATGGCAAAAGAATTTTAATGATGGGTTGTAGGCTTGAATTTTATGGCTGCCTTGTGATGGAATGAACAACTTTCTTTTAATCAACGTTTCAGGTGCCATTCTGAGATCAAAACAGGAAAAAGGAGTGTTTTGTGTTGTTGTTTTTAAATCAGCCATTTTCCCATTTTTTTTTCATTTTCCTTTAAATGTTAAAGACAAATTTGAACTTTGGAGAGAATATTTTTGTGATGATGGAAGGATTTTTTTTAAAAAAATTACCCTGCAAATGTCATCATCTGATAGATATCTTGTCCTCAGTTGCAGGGGAAGGAGAGAAGGGGTGGGAAAAAACCCATCATTTTGACCTGACATAAACAGAATCATCTGCTTTATGATATTCAGTGATTATCAACAGGAGATGTGCAGGTGCTATGAGTTACGCAGATTTCTGGTGCTACCAAGCAAAGTCTCTCCAGAAAGTTATCCAAGAACATTTCAAACTGCAGCATATATTGTGAGCAACACAAGAAAGTAGATTGGCCTTTCAGATTTTGCTAAGTGTGTTTGATTAATGGTAGTCACCTCAAGTTGCTAAGTATGTTAGCAAAGTGACATGGTAGTGTGCTCCAGTTATGAGCATTTTAGTTTTCTATTTTAAAATGATCGTGGTTTTGACAGTGTGGGGGAAGGTGTGTGTCTCTATTCTTCGGACTCACAAATAAGAATTAAGGTGCTTGTAGTTACAGTAACAGGAGGTTGACTTCACTCGAAGACTGAGACACTGAAATAAAAGTTGGTGTGCATGTTTGGGGCAACTTCTTGTATTCTGAGGACGAATCCTTGTTTACCCCCAATGCTTGGTTTCAAGGTGGTTAAGAAGGATATAAAATGCAGTGTGATATCTTACTTGAATATTCAAATATTTGAATAAAAGTCGCTGTACATGTTCTTGATATAATTATATATTACGTGATCACACTGAGGCTCCCTCCCCCCAATTATTTTCAAGAAGGTTAGGAACAATCAAACACTATGCTTTAATAGTTTCACAAAGCAAGAGTTCATAAGCATGATCTGTTTAGCAGTTATGACAGTAGTCCTTAACTGGTGTCCACCAATGTGTTTTCTGGCACCCACTTGTTTCTTCCCCAATGTGAAGAGCCAGTTTTGGCTTTAGGGCTGCCAAGTCCCCCCGGGGGGGGCGGGGATTCCCCCACTAAATGGATCCCAATCCGCCTATCCAGATTCAGCCAGCGGGGGAACCCCACCCCCCAAATGGCCACATCACCCCGACGTGCCTGGCGCGATGATGTTGCCCGGAAGTGATGTCATCACACCAGGCATGTCACCGGGTGACACTCTAGCAACCGCCCTGAAAACTTTATGGTACCATAGAGTTTTTAGGGCAATTACCAGAGTGTCACCCAGTGACGTGCCCGGTGTGATGATGTAACTTCTGAGCTATGTCATCGCACCACGTGCTTCACACGTGCTCAAGGGTCCTGGACCAGGAGCGGGACTTCCCCGCTCAGACGCATAAGTGACTTGGCAACCCTATTTGGCTTTCCTCCATCTTTCTGGAGTAGCAAGCACTTCAGAAAAGCTCAGGAATCATCATCTTAGGGTCTGCAGGAAACACCAGTCCAGAAACAGCTGCCTGCAGTGTAGGAGAATCCTTGGATTGGAGCCTCTCTAAATGTTGTGATTACCCCTCCCCCATAGCAGCCATTTTGTGGTGGTGCCTACTACCTTTTCCTTAAGGTACCCACAGGCTCAACAAATTTGGGGACCCTGAGTTAGGATACAACTAATCTGTGCTAAGTGGTTATGAATATGCTTAAAAACATGAGTGCCTTGCTTGATTGGATCAAAGTCTACCTAGCTAAGAATCGACCCTTGAAACGTGCCCCTATTACTGACTTGTTATTGTACTTTCAGCTGGCAGGCCCTCTCTTTGCTGCTCTTTTAACACCATGAGACTTAGAAATTATTGCCACTTAGTTTAACTTTCGTTTAACTGTTTTAACTATTATTGTTGATATGATTATTTAAAACTGTCTGGATATTTTCTACTGATGTTATCTCCCCTGAGCCCGCTTGCAGGAAGGGCATGATATAAATTGAATTAAATAAATATATAAATTAATAAATTTGCCAGAATCCCAGCAGCCCATAGATAATATTCTGGAAAAACGATCAACAGTTCACTGGTAAACTGTATTCTAACTTACCATTTCTGAGTTATAGGTAGCCAATCTGTGCTACATATAGCTTGGACAACAGAAGTATGTGACATACCTGGATAAGAGCAGAAAGGTCCATAATGTTAGCTATGTCCCTCAAAGGGCTTTGGGCTCCTCTGATTAACATCTACTGGTTATCCAAAAGATATATGCCCTGGTCTCAACCAAAGCCAGAGCTTTCTCAGCTCTGGTGCTGTCCTGGTGAAACACTCTCCCAGTTGAGATCCGGGCCCTGCGGGATTTAATGCAGTTCCGCAGGGCCTGGAAAAGAGAGATGTTCCACCAGGCCTATGTTGAGGCAGCAGCAACTCATCCCTAATGGCCTCCCCTCTCTGCCCTGTTTTATCCCACCTTGGCAGATCCTCACCCACCTATTTGCACTATATTATTCCACCTACAGCTACCACAATTAGATTGTGTGGCAGACACCATCAAATTTAGGGTTGCCAAGTTACTTACCCTTCCCGGCGGGGGAATCCTGGTCTGGAGGCCTCATGCGCGTGGTGTGATGATGTCACCTGGAAGTGATGTCATCACGCTGGGCACGTTGCTGGGGTGACACTCCAGCAATTGCCCTAAAACTCTAGCAATCGCCCTAAAACTCTATGGTACCATAGAGTTTTCAGGGCGATTGCTAGAGCGTCACCGTGGCAACATGCCCAGTGTGGAGGTGACGTCATCATGCTGGGCAGTCGGCCAGATCGGGCCACTTCAGGGGTGGTGTTCCCCCAGCTGGCCAAATCTGGACCAGCGGATTGGGGACCCCTATTTCGGGGGAATCCCCACCCCCTGGGGGGACTTGGCAGCCCTAATCAAATGTTTTAGTAATGTTTCAGTAATGGTTACAAATGTTTTGTGTTGGTATTTTATAACATTATAGATGACCGTATTTATATTTTAACCTTGTATTATATTTCTGGCTGCAATCATACACACAGTTAGACCCGACATAGGTGCGAATGCCAGCAGATTTAAAGGGCGCGATCAGACAACAACATCTGGGAAGTGCCCTGCAGCCATCGGCAACCTGTTCTGCTCCACCACAGAAGTGGAGTTAAAAGAGACTGGGGGAAAACCGGTAGTAAATGGGTTGCAACGGGCCATGGATGGACTTTCCTGTGTCTGATCACTCCAGCGCACTCTCATGGTGGTGGGATGATCTGATCAGGCCATCCCAACTCTGTGCCATTGTTTTCCCCCCTTCACAGTGTGTGCATCATCACAAACTCCATAGGGAGCCCTCAGTGCTGAAGTGCGATTCATCAATCCCTCATTTAAGAGCCAGTTTGGTGTAGTGGTTAAGTGCGCGGACTCTAATCTAGGAGAACCGGGTTTGATTCCCCACTCCTCCACTTGCACCTGGCTGGATGACCTTGGGCAAGCCATAGCTCTGTACCAGCTGTTCCCTCAAGGACAGCTTGGGAAAGAGTTCTCTCAGCCCCACCTACCTCACAGGGTGTCTGTTGTGGGGAGGGGAAGGGAAAGGAGTTTGTAAGCCGCTCTGAGACTCCCTTGGGGAGTGGAGAGCGGGGTATAAATCCAATCTCTTCTTCTTCTTCTTCTTAAGTGCATGGGGGGAAATGGGACAAAAATAAACCCCTGACTCACCCACAGTTGCATCTGATCACATACTGACAGACTGCACCCACAGCGTCAAAGGGAGGTGTGATCATGCAACTGCAGGTCAAATTCTTCCGGAGAAAATAGCCTCCCTTCCCCTCCCCCTGTTTTTTCTGGCATGTGTGACCGCAACCTCTATTATGTATTCAGGGGTCATTTTGTAGAAAAAGAGGTGCAGGAGCTCATTAGCATAACTTATTTGCATATGCTACACCACCTGACATCATCGGAAGTATGTCAGAAGGCAAGAGAGAGAGAGAGAGACAGAGAGAGAAAGAAAGAAAGGAAGGAAGGAAGGAAGGAAAAAAAGAAAGAAAGAAAGAAAGAAAGAAAGAAAGAAAGAAAGAAAGAAAGAAAGAAAGAAAGAGCGAGCTGGCAGAGAGGGGACAGCTACTAATCCAAGCCTCAGAAATATCACTATTCTGGGAGGATAGCTTCAGTGGTGGCTGAAGCCTTCAGAGGGCTGGTCAGAGGAACAAGGACCTTTCCAGAGGACAGGGTCATTTTGCTGCAGCCATGACACAAGCCATGATACAAGCATGACACCGGGGGGGGGGAGGGCTGGCACCAACTCCCGGAGCTGAGCTCCCCCGAGCGCCTGCTTGAAATGACCCCTGTATGTATTACTTTAACAATGTTTTAACTTGCCCTGAGCCTGCTTGCAGGGAGGGAGGGCTAAGTATTGATCAAATAAATTTAAAAAAATATAAGGCATGGTCAGGTTATACACTCCTGTCTCCCTCTTTAGAACTGCATTGTTACCTGCTTCCCAGCTCATTATAAAGCTAGTTTTGTAGTTGAGGACAAGAAGGCTTTATATGTACAGCAGCTCACACTTGAGATTTATGGCACACTTTTAAAAAAAAAAGTTGGCTACCACTTTTTTATAATAATAGCATGAACTTGAAATTGTCAGTGTCTTGCTGTCACATGGGCTCATATTTCTCCTCAAGCAGAATTCAGAGTGAGCACTATTTTCACATGGCTGAAATCATCTCTACCCGGCTTCTCCACGACTATTTTTTGAGCTGTATACCTTTCTTAACTCTTTTTTAGGCATGCTTCAAAAGTGTGTTTGAGACAATTATATCTTCATGGGAGTTTTCCTTGAATCCACGTTAGTACAGCTAGGTGTGTACAGAAGTCTCTGAAAAAAAACAGGTGTTGAATGACAGGTAGAGCCCATTTCTGACAATCACTCTTGTCCAACCATGTAGACAGGCTGTGGTACAAGTAGGCAGGGAACCGTAGCAAGTCGAGGAAACTTGTCGTATGTTATTCCCAGGCTGATAGGAAAGATACACTCTTAGTAATATGTGTGTTTCAGATATAACTTCAGATGGTTAGGAAATAGCTGCCATAATGATCAGATTCCCAGTTGCCATGTTGAATCCCGTTCAGAGAAAGACAGGTTTAAAGCATTATAAATAAATAAATTGCTTTCAGGTCACCTAATGTATATGTAACAATGTTGGCCCCAGAAAGGGAGACATGTTTGGCCAGTCTTGTGCTGACACGGAGGTTTATAGAAGTTTTGTATTGACAGCAGAATTTTGATGGCTGGCTGGTATGTGAGCAAAAGATAAACTTGCTTGAATGGAAGTTGAATACACTGCAGTACTGGTACTCCCCAAAGTCCATTTCAGAGTAGAACTGCACTTACAGGTTTTCCATTTCTTACTGGTCACCTCTGTACTTTTTGATTAATGGATCGATGCATTAAGTGGATTAAAAAAAAACGCCCTAGAAATGTTTTTCCATTTTGTTTAAGCATCTGATAGCTCCTGGCCCATCAAATCTGCATCATCCATAAATCTTCATAAAATAACCATTGCCTTTTAAATTACTTATGTCATGCCATTATCTCCATTGATGAAATTTCAGATGTAAGATGGTGAAGGATGAACTGCTAAACATGGTCTCTAAAGTAATAGCGTGAGATTCTTGTGGTTTATGATAGTATGCTTGTTTTAATATTTAATCCCTGTCGTTTTCCATTACAGCCCATCCTTGCCTGCTCTGGATTGGCAGTTGCCATCTCACTCAGGACCTTATGAACTTCGGATTGAAGTGCAGCCCAAGTCCCATCACAGAGCCCATTATGAAACAGAAGGGAGTCGAGGGGCTGTGAAGGCATCGGCCGGGGGACATCCAATGGTTCAGGTAATAGTCTTTTCCAGTGCAACCCCCCCCCGGCTTCTTGTAGTTGTTTTGAAAAGAACATACGCAGAACACTTTGTAAGCCCTCAAGAACTTTGATGACAGTAGTTAGTATTCTCCCTCCACCTCTTGAACTTTTGTCTCTTCTTGAGCTGATGAAATCTGATCTTTTATTGTTTTGCAAATACTGTGTTGCACTGAGCATAAATGTTCACTGTCTCAAAAGAAGACCACATGGATCTGATTGTATGCTCTGTGGGTGGCTTTATGCATTTGTGGTTGCAACCAGAATGCTTCTGTGTGCTGTTAAGTATATAAACCTTACCACCTGGGTCCTGTCTAAAACTGCAGTCGTATACATAATTACATGTGCTTCAAGCCCATTTGTTCAGGTGGGGAGCCATGTTGGTCTGAAGCAGCAGAACAAAGTTTGAGACCGGTGGCACCTTTAAGACAAGCAAAATAAAACTGTAGCATACAAATACAAGAGTTAACAAACAAATGTGAGAACGAAGTTTTGAGTCCAGTGGCACCTTCCAGTCTTAGCTGTATTTATTGCTCAGTTATGCATCTTGACTCTAATTAGCTTTTCCTGGCAACTAACACCCCACCCCACACCTACAGGCAATATTTGAGGAAATCTGTTTCAATGTCTCTAAAGGAGTATGCATCTACACATGCTAAGTCTCTCTGTTCTAGCGTACATCCAGAATTGAACTTTGTTGAACTTTGTTGATCTTGAAGGTGCCACTGGACTCAAAACTTCATTCTCACATCTGTTTGTTAACTCTTATATTTGTATGCTAATTTACTGCTACTCACAGGTCT
Source organism: Lepidodactylus listeri (assembly GCA_029233225.1). Lineage (NCBI taxonomy): Eukaryota > Metazoa > Chordata > Lepidosauria > Squamata > Gekkonidae > Lepidodactylus > Lepidodactylus listeri. Next base: position 90,097,191 of record JARCFY010000006.1, read on the forward strand.
TTAATCCAATCTCAGCTATAATTGCCCAGTTACATATGCATCTTGATTCTAACTAGCCCTTCCTGGCAACCCCCCATCTCCACCCTCTCTCATCCTATATGTAATGGTTGAGGAAATTCTGTTTCACTGTATCTGAAGAAGTGCACTTGCATGTGAAAGCTTATACCTTGAATAAAACTTTGTTGATCTTAAAGGCACCACTGGACTCAAATGTTGTTAAGCCCATTCATGTAAGCGGATTTAGATGTGCCTAACTGCATAGGATCGTACAGTGTTTTCCTATACCAGTGGTGGGAGAACCAAATAAGATGCAGCATTATGGGTATTGGTATATATGTATGTATGTCATTAGGTGTCTTTGGTAGAAAGTGTATATACTTATGTGTTGAATTTGGGGAAGGCTAGCTGGTGTTTGGATGTCTGAAGTAGTAGAAGCTTAGGAAATATTTGCTTTGTTAGAGCCTGGCATTTCTCTCATGTGGACTGCATTTATTTAATTGCTTTCAGGGGGGAAAAATCTTTCTTAAAACTTGCTCTTTGCTCATTCTTTGAAAAAAAAATCATGCAGGTTTAGGAATAGTTTTCAGCTGGGAACAATTTAAGTTCTGTTTTCCAAAGAGATAGCTAATAGAGGATGAACCAAATTGTACACAGTTGTTTTGTTTGTTTACCCAAATGCTGTAAGTTTATATTTTCTCTTTCAATACTGCCTTTAGCTTATCCAGTGCAAATGTTGTTTAACAATTCCTACTACATTTTAAAAAAACCCAAATGGAATGATATCTAAAGTGAAATTTGTACCTATGAGCTCGTTACATGAGTACGTATTCTGCTAGCTTCCTGGTACAGGGAAATGTAGAGGGGAGGCACCAATTCACAGTGGCCAGCTTGACATTTAAAATTTCCACCCTGGGTGACTGGAAAAAACTGAGTACAGTGCCAGCATTTAATTGGGCTAAATGTGTCCAGGCACTCCCCTGCAATCGCTCGTTACAGTGTGTGGAAATGAAATGAAGCATGCTGCGTGTCTCTGCCTAGGTAGCCACATGGAATAGAAACAAATGTCAGATATCGAGAAGTAATGAAGAAGCTCTTTTTCAGTCCCTAGAATGAGTGGATCTGATTCTTCTTGGCTTTCCCGTGTTCTCTCCTCCCTGCAGAAAGTGAGATTCTATTATGAAGAATCCCACCCCCTGCTGTTTTTCACTCATTCTTAGCAGGCTTTCTTCCATCAGTTGACCGCTCACACCTGACCATTCAGGTACAATAAAGATGTGCATCTGTGGCTGTTTCCCTATATGTGTTTTGAGATCATGGATTTGGTGGGGGGGGAACACCAGAAGTTTATCATATCTTCGTGTTGTAGAAGAGATCAGTATAGTCCTGTTGACATTCCTTCTGCTTCACAAATATGAAAAATACAGGAGCCCAGTCCTGTATTACAGTAATTGCTGTCAAGATGGTGTTGGCTTTGCCTGCACATCTGGAGCTAGATACCACCACTGCCATCCCACCCACTAAAGCTTTCCACCCCGTGCAGCCCCCATTTTGATATGTTGCTGTTGCCGCAAATGGAGTTGGAATGCCTGTTGCAGTACAGAAAATGCATCTGATAACTGCTATGCCCACACCAACTGAGAAAAAGAAGAAGAGACTGGACTTATACTTCGCTCTTCACTACCTGAAGGAGTCTCAGAGCAGCTTACAATCTTCTTTCCCCTCCCCTCCCCACAGCAGACACCCTGTGAGGTAGGTGGGGCTGAGAGAGCTCTGAGAGAACTGCCCTTGAGAGAACAGCTCTGAAAGAACTTATGACTGACCCATGGTCATACCAGCAGTTGCAGGTGGAGGAGTGGGGAATCAAACCCGGTTCTCCCAGATTAGAGTCCACACTCTTAACCACTACACCAAACTTGGCTCTCTGATACTCTCTGATTTCCTCATTATGGCATCTCTTTCCCACTGCCACTTATCCAGACCAGCTAACTAGAAATAGGTTGGATATCACCCTTTTATAAGGAAGAACCTTGGCATTGTAAATGCACTGATATATACTTGCTACCTTCTGAGTGAACATGCATACCATCACCTGTACCCATAATGTATTCTCACTCCTACATGTTTTCTCTTTACTTGTTTGAGTGTTTGGCTACCATGGCAGCCCAAGTTATCATAAGGATTTCTAAATGCTTGGAGAATGAGATGAGCTGACACACCTCGAAAGAGCTAAAAATGCTTTGAGAAACTGGCTAATCAAAGGTGCTAGTTAATTGGGCATGATGAGGTAATGCTTGGCAAGGTGCTTCATACCCAGTCTCATAAAACTTTGTTACTAATCATAATCCTACTCAGAAATTCAGTACTTTTCCTGTCAAGCTGCTACAAGGGAAAGAAAAATGTGTTCTATTCTGAGAATTTTTTTATTTCAAATTCTGCCCTCCCACTAACATCCTGGATGGCCCTGGGCAGAAATATAGTTTCTTCAATACTGTGTATGTGCATAATTTTTTCATATTTACAGACAATGAGTGTATATCAGTACAAGAGCATTGAGGTTCTTCTGTACACAAAAAACATAGGAGGAAGTAAAGGGCCATCTAGGGTTAAATCCAACAATCGCTCCTTTTTGCAGTGGGTAGAGATCATTATTTTGGGCTTGTTTCTGGACAGGCACGCACCAGCAAATCATACAGGGAAAGGGCTGAGAAACATTTAAGAGTGACAAAAACAAGGGATCAATTGAAAGCATAAAAGGAGTGAAAACAAGTCTTTGAGATAGCCAAGAACACACTCTTCCTATAATTTTAGGGCCCATTTAGATTTCTGGCCCAGTATTAATGTCTTTTGTGTGGTGAGGGGCAGGCCTTGGACTGAATTGTGTTGCCCTACAGGAATCATGTCATGTGTGGAAAGAACTGTGGATACTGAAGAAAAATTATGTGTACATAGGTATTCACAAGTGCCTGGAACAACATGAATTTCATGGTCCAGTCCTGAAGTATATGTTCGCAGGGCCTACTCCCACTTTATGTAAAATGTTAATAACTGGGTTATAAATTCTGAACCAGTTCATAGAATCACAGATCTTGAGGATACCCAAAGGCAGAATTCGACCTGCATTTGATCATATCCATGTTATATAGATTAACCCACATTTTTACCCAAATGGGTCCCTGAGTCAGACCAGATGCATGAAGAGTGTCCCCTTTTGTTTGAGTTTGATCGTTTGAGTTTGTTGTTTACATAATACTCAGTTAACACAATAAATCTCCCATGGAAGGAAAGATGGAAGGGAGACATGTACTTAACCAGCAAGTAACTACATCTTCCTCTTTATGCCCTTAGACGAGAGTAGGTACAGAAAAGGAGGTCTGTGCTAAATGTGCATGCAAGAATCAGGAAACAGTCTAGCTGAAAAATTCCTTTGCTCATACAGGTGAGCTCAACCACATATGCTAAGGAAGAACAGCAGGAACACATACAGAGCGTTGTGACCTGGAAGACCTTTTCTAGTTATTATAATGTAAGACATAATACTTGAAGAAAGATGCCAACCAGACAAGGAAAAGTGGCGTCCTGGCTCAAGTCCTTCCCAGTGAGTCCAGAAGAAAGACAGCGTATAAATATTTTGATAAATGTTATATTCATGTATATGATAGAATTTTACTGTGAGCATGTTGTTCCATTTTTTTCTGACCCCATTGGTCCGGTACTCTATATACTCATATTAGTTCTGTGAAGTGGAAGCCACGGCCACACCATTTCTTGTCTCATCCCCAAGGTAATGTGGGAAGTCATGGACCAGGTGAGAGGAGTCCAAGCTTCAATTTTACACCTCATTCCAATGTCTTTCCTTGGTAAATGAACAGGAGCCACAGGAGCTGTGTCTCTGTGTTGTCTCAACAGTGTGGGAAAGAGCAACCCAACTAGTCCCTATACCACTGGAGTAACACAAGAATCCAGGCTAAGACTATTCTTCATCAGTATATCAAACTTGACCCAACTCTGTTTCGAGACAAGCTGTAGTTCCTGTATCTGTTCTGTGAAAAATATTTCAGAATTTTCAAAACCAGGAAGTGTGCACACACCCTAGATGACTAATCTATGAAATGCAAATCAGGCTGTGGAGGCTTTTTGGGAAGACACATGGATTAGAATATGCCAAATTATTGTGCAGGCTTAGACGCACATACATATGGTATAAAATTTACCAATACTCCTTTTTGGTATCCAACAAGTTTATGCTGTTAAATATTGAGGGTTGTTTTGTTTTGTTTCTTAATACTATCACTAGTAACTAAGGGCTGCCTCCAAAGGCTATTTTCTGTCAGTGTGAGGTACTTCTGCCAGCAGAAGGGATATGTGTGATTTTCAGTCATTCTCCTGTCCCTGCATATCTTGCTCCCCCACTTATGATGTTCCATGGGATACTCTGTCACCAGGAGTAGCGTTTTGAGGAGCTCAGTGGGCTTCATTGGGAGGAAGGAGGTAGAAAATTCCTGTTCCTGCCCATGTTTGATGGTTGACTTGTTTTGGCTGAGCTTAAGACCTTTGGTCATAGAAGCTAATAAACGAAAGAAAGAAAATTCCTGTTCCAGCAGACAACTTCCACGAATGCTACTTTGGATGTTTCCTCTAAGTTGCTGTTACCATATATAACTTGAAAAGAGCATGACACCTCATATTTTCAACTTTTCCAACTTATTTTTCCCAACTTTGTTCAACTTATTTTTTTCCCAACTTTTAAACCCTCAGACACTAACTTCTGAAGACCGTCACCCATCAGATTTTTTTTTCTCAGTCCTGACCGACTGGCAGACATAAATAACATCTAGCTAACAGTTTCTAGACTTGTGCCTCTTCAAGTGTTAACCTATTGGTGGTAACGAGAAGGAATCTTATTTGCATGGGGGGTTGTTGAAATAAAAATGGAGAGAGAAATTTCTTACTAGCCTCTGCTAGGGAGCCTGGCCAGGGGGGTAAATCCCACGTTCTTTTCTCCTCCTCCTCCTCCTCTTCTTGTTATTATTATTATTTCATCTAATGGGCAGGCTTACTGAGGCTTCCCATAGGTTTGTCTCAAAACACTTAAAGCTTCTAATAAAGTTTCCTGCACAGAATTTTGCTGAGAGATGCTGTTTGCTGAATCCTACCAACACTTTCTCATGCTGTTCAGTAGCTAAGGGTCAGTTGAACGCTGCCCAGCACCAAGGCCCTCTTGTCTCTACAGCCAGTGAGCAGCGGATTTAGGTGAACTCCCTTCATCCATAGATGCCTCCAGATGCAACTTTACTGCCACAGTCATTCGTAGACTCTTCCATGTGGCTTTGTAGTCATGCTATACCTATTCCACTTTATCTCTTAACTTAAACCATTTAGATCAAACATATCTAGTGATGGTGTGCTTTGTTGAACAAAAGTGCCACTTTGTGCTTTAGATGTGCAATCAAGTTACTAGATGAAGGGTGTATAGGGAGTCACTTTGCACATTCACCTTACATCATGGGTAAGGTGCTGTGTGTTCCATTTCCTTCTGGATCTTTCCAGCATAGTTGTTAATTTATCCATTTCTGTTCTGTTCTTCTTTCCCCCAAGGTTTGTATTGTTTTGTTCTCTTCTATCAATCACAGTCTCTTCCTACTTCCTCTTTGTCAGGATATCCCAGTGTCCCTAGAGAATGCTTGCTTCTGTAACTTCTCACAGAGGCTTTGCCAGTAGAAGGGCGGGAATATGAATGATTGCCCAGTGTTTTTCCTTTGATGGTCTACCACCTCTGCTTTTGCAGTCACTTGCAGTCCAAATTCAGAGGGTGGCACTATCAAGACACCATCTTTAGCCTCTTTTTTTTCCTGGAGGGAAACCATAGCTGATAACGAACAAACAATAAGACACGAAGTAGATCTGAGGCCTCTTGCACATCTTATCCCAGAGAGGGTATCTTGAAGGATAAGCAGAGATCCGTTGATGTTTCAGCCATGCTGACAAAAATGACGTATGGGAAAGTATGAAAGAAAATGAGCAGATCCACAGAAAACAGTACACACATGCTCTGAATGGAACACAGTGCACAGTGACTATACTTCACATCAAGAAGGCAGATCGCCCCCCCCCTCCCCCCCCAAAAGACACATTAGTAGGCAGTGATTCAGTTTATCTTCACATGACAGACTTCCTTGTATGCTTTTTGTAACTTGCGCTTGAAAGAAAATGTTACCTCTCTAGCCAGTGGGGACATTGGATCCCTTTTTATGTTGGGAGAATAGAGAAATTGGCAAACACCTGTTAGCCAGGTTGCCATTAATAGCATGCAGCCACAGAACAGTGCTACAGTCCAGACAAGGCTGTGTTTTATAGCTCTGTTTTAGACAGCCGTTACTTCTCACGAATAAATCTAATCCGAATGGCTTTCACACATCTCGCCTCTGCGTAGTTAAAGCTGGCCTCAAAGTAGCAGACAGATGATCAAAACCGAAAAGGAGAATAGTCTGGCAGATGCATTATGAATATTATTGCTGCCATAAATGTAATAAATGGTAGTGGAGTTCTGCATCATTAATAGATTATTTGGAGGCAGGGAAAGATTTCCTACCTCACATAAAGATAGTCTCACATGATTGCTGTCTAACCAAAGCTTACTAAGATGGCTGCATCTAACCTTCTCCAAAACATTTCCCTCAGAAAGTAAGAGGATTATCGTTTTGAATGATGAGAGATTTGTGTGGGATTGTTGACCTCTCTGAATGAGACAGGTAATACACTATACTTTGAAGTCACGAGTAGTCCTATCAATTATATGCAATGAAATATGTATAATTTTGCATTAAGATATTTCTTCAGGGCAAAATAATTCAAAGCAAAAATTAGTTGTATTGAGACTGGGTGACTAGAAGCCTTAGTGCTTCTAAATCACTTTATGGTTAAAAGCCAGTTTGGTGTAGTGGTTAAAGAGAGCAGACTCTAATCTGGGAGGGCCGGGTTTGATTCCACACTCCTCCACATGGAGCTGCTGGTGTGACTATGGATCAGTCATAAGTTCTTTTGGAGCTGTTCTCTCAAGGGCAGTTCCTGAGAGAGAGAGCTCTCAGCCCCACCTACCTCACAGGGTATCTATTGTGGGAAGGGAAGGGAAAGGAGATTGTAAACTTCCCTGAGACTCCTTTAGGTAGTGAAGAGCAGGGTATAAATCCAATCTCTTATTCTCTTTTTAATGTGTGCTATCTTGAGCCTGAGGATCTGTGGGATATGTCCACTGGGGGAGAAAATGGTGGGATGTCTCCCACTTTGGGCATAATACAATGGGGGCTGGATCCCATCTAAAACTTCTGGTGCATGGGAAAACTTCTATATACAGAAGTGCAACTTCTCCACTTCTCCCTCCTGTTGTAGCCTGAAATCTCCCCCCCCCCCCCCATGCGGCTTCTGGGTGATGGGGGACACTGTGAGGAGGGAATTAAAGAGCTGAGGCAGGAGAGGGTGTCAGCAAAAATGGGCCCCCTTCCCCCACAGAATCCAACCCTGTATCTATTACTTGGTGCTATGAAACTAGGAACGCTAAGAGCTGACAGAGTGTGCAAGGCAGAGTAGTCTGATTGAAAAGGTCAAAAAAAAAAGCCATCCATATTTGAAGTACAAAACTGTCACTACCAGCTTCACAGTACAGTTTTGTGTCCCATATCTTAACCATCCCTAGATTCATGTAGCTGCCCAGTTTTGGGATGTTCCATCAACAGTAGCTGCTCTGCCATGGTACCTCTACAAAAGTGATTCCCTTGCCCACACATCTTGCTGCATTACCATTGGGATGGGTTTATTTACCTGGGGTGGGGGAGTGTTAGAGGCTCAGAATGGCTGCTTGGGAGAAAAAAGTAGAAAAGTTAGGGTAATCTATTTATTTATTACAATTCTTGGCTGTATCTCCAGTAAAAAAAACACCCCACCTGCTTGTGGCAGACAGTTATGTGTACTTAGGATATGTTCAAGATTACCAGCATTTGTACAGTTTCTATTCCTGTGACTTATAACACCAGCATCCATGCCAAATTCAGCAGGTGAAATATTTCCTGGTATGGAGAATAACAGAGGGGAAAAGCTTTATCTGCTTCCATTCTGTTGGATGCACTGCCGTTTAAGGAGCAGCAAGACTAGTTAAAAGAAAACAACAACTGGCAACTCTGAAGGGGATGGAAATTTATCTTACTGAGTGCCAAGAGAGTAGGAAGGGTAAGGAGGTTTGGGCATGTTTTTATGAACATTTAAAATAATACAGGAACTGTTGGTGCTACTAGAGTAGGGTTGGGCTGATGGGGAACAGCTAGAATGATTGATAAAAATGGAAAGCACACATCATTACCCATTGTTAGTTAATTATATAGATCAGTGCCTTCTGGATGGCATAATTAGGGTGGGGATGTTCCGGCAGAGAAAGTTATGAGAATAGGTAGGTGGATATGGAATTGGTTCTTGATTTCTTTCCCCCCTCTTACTCACTAGTGTATATATAAATAGGGCTTGTTTTGTAGTGTGTCACCCTAGTTGCTCTACCCATCGTTATACACCCTCAGGAGCATCTTGGTTTAATGGCTCAGTCCCCTGATGCAAAAGTCACACATATCCTGTATCCAGGTGCAAAGCCTAGGGAACCACATGGGCACTGGCTGCTGCATGACTCCTTTTGCCACCTGGTGGTGAGAGCCCCACTGGCAGCCCCCGAGCTGGGCAAGCTGCTGAATTGGCTCCACCCCAAGACCCCTTAAGGGAGTCTGCAGGATGCCCCACCAAGCCAGGAAGAAGTTGCCTGGATCAGGTAGGCCAAGGGCCTTGTCGAAAAAGAAATTGCAGCAATGTGAATCCCCTTGGACCTGGCAGAAAGACCCCACTCCTTCAGGTGCACCAAGTAACAGAAAACCATGGCCTCGTAGGCCAACCATAACTCCTCATGGCCCAGTGAACCCACCAAATGGGAAGGCCTCAGCCTCTCTGCTCTGTTGGTGGCCATCAAGAGGATCCGGCTGGCCCCTGTATGAGACAGGATGCTGGACCAGATGAGCCATTAGTCTTATCCAGCAGGGCTCTTCTTATAGTCTTAAAAGATAGGAACTCAGAAACCACATAAGAATAGGACTGATGGGTAGAGGGAGCACTGGATCCCAAGACTCTAGGCGATTCAATCTTGTCAAGTGTCTATAGCTCCTCTGGAATGCAAACTGGGCCAGCACATGAAACCGCTGTTCCTGAACTCGAGGCAATGGGTCCGCAATGTTGTTACTAGTCCCTTCAATGCAATATGCTGAGAAAGAGGTTAGTTTCAAGGCAGGTTAGCCGGAGCTTGCAAACCAACCCCACAACCCACTCAGAGCATGAAGACTGCCTGTTAATGTTGCTGACCATGGCTTGATTGTCACACATGATTGCCGCCAAAACGGAAAAAAAAATCCAAAAGATGAGATCCCTTCAGATATCCATGTTACCCCATTGTGATTGTCACCTTCTAAAACTCCAGAGCCCTGAGAAATACCTACCAGAACCTAAACCACCAGAAGGGTTGGTATGCACCTGTAGAGACCTGCCCAGGTCCCTTGGAGATTGCCAGGAGGAAATCCCATTCAAGTCCTTATGAAAGTTAAGCCAAACACCCCATGTCCTGCCCAATACCTGAGCGGCTGACATGGGGATGCTGGGGCCCATAAAAAAATTCGAAATCCCCCAATGAAACCCTCCTGCAAGTATTTAGCAGGAGCCCTGTTAGGGTAGCAGGGGCAGCAGGCCCTGAAGGCAGCAGGTGTTTAGCCAACAAGAATCAAAACAGGTGGCACCAGGGACATACTTGGATGCGCTGGAGGCAGAGAAGGCGGTGGGGCCCCCATCTTCACTCCTTTCTGCCACCAGAGCTGGAGGACCGGGCATTGCAAAAAGGCTGTTGCAATACCCCACTCCAGGAGCAAAATGGCCATGAATGTGGACGGAAGGAATCATTGCTATTATGCTCAAATTTATATCTGCCCCGCTGACACTTGCCCTGGTTATAGTCCCAACATGCATGTTGGACAGCACTCTGCCTGAAACTGGGCCTGGCTACAGCTGGGTTGGACCTGGACCTGGTATGGGGCCCTACAATGAGAAGCCAGAGCTTGTCATCCAAAAGGTCCCACCTAGTTATCACCTTATGCAAGGCCATCTTCCTAAAGCTTCGTCATATTCAATGTGTCCCCCAGCAGTGACCAGGCCTGCAGAACATTTGCAAGATTGCTGGACAAATGCCAACCTTGCTCCATGCAAGCGGATAGTACAGTATACCCCGGGGACTACTCTGGAGTGTGTACTCAGCACCCTTGGGGACACCACTTATACTGTGGGGTGGTGGCCCATCTTGCCCACCCTGCCTTCCAGCCTCAACAGGGTAAATACCACAACACAGTAACCATATAAAATCCGCTCCCGAACTTCCTGTGCAAGAGAAATGCCTGGGGTGTGCTTCCCATTACCATACCTAGGCTGGGCTTGTGCCCTGCTGGACTGGTGTGCCATGCACCACCCTAGGGGTGCTACCTGTGTCAGAGATTGTGGAAGAATTTTAATGGTCCACCATGCCCATGGCAGATCCCTGGATAGAGGGTCAAGGCCTAGATGCAGTTGCCTGCTTGACCCTTGACAGAGCCTTTTCAGGAGGCATGTTGGCTTGGGCTGTATACTTGCATGCCCGGGACCTGAATGGACTGGCTATCCGGCCCCCAAAGGAAAACAGTACTGACTCCTGCTCAGGCACACTTAACCAGTATTAAACCCAAATTAAATGCTCACTTAAGTCAATGCATATGTACTGTAGTTATTAATCAACCCTTTAAAATGGGATGTACTCCCCTGCTACTTGTATGCTTTGTATTTAATTTCATTTATATACTTTTACCATTAATCTACTTATTAAAACAGCCCAATCTGTGAATATGGATGGAGGGAGGGGTGGGTGGGTGGATGAATGGATAGATAGATAAGACAAGACAGACAGACCTAAGTTTTTATAAAGCAAGTTTACATGATATTCCTGTAAAACCACCCAGTGCGCCACCACTGAGAAGGAGGCCTCTAGTCCTACACATGATCCACTGCAATACAAACACGATCAAGAGTTCTGGGCAGATAACCAAGCGCCTTCTAAATAAGTGTAAACAACCATGCAAATGTGGCTCCCACCCGAGGAGAAGAGGACCAAAAAGGGGAGAAAACTCTGGTGGATCAGCCCTTAAGCTGAGCAGGCTTGTACCCCTGCTGCCTGAGTCATGTGGCGGCAGGAGCAGTGAAGGGTGGGAGATTAAGATACTGCCCGAAGCTAAAGTCAACCCACCGTTGGGGGAAAAAAAGTTGCTGGGAGACTAGGCACCCCCCATCATCTGTTGCTCTCCCCCCACTTCGCAGGCACCAGAAAGCACTTGACGCCCCCCCCCCCTTGCTACTGGAGGAGCCCAGCTGATGCCAGGGCCCTGGCTCTGTAGATTGCTATGCTGGGCAGCTTCTGACCACTGTCCATTTCACCGCTGAGCTGATGATCCACTTCCTGCATGGGAATCCTGGGGCAGGACCTCCCAAAACCTGATCACTGCTGCCTCAATATTTGCCTGCTGCCGCCACCACCACTTCTAGGTTGTTCCCCCCCCCCCCCGTTTACAGTGGCACAGAGCTCCACGGCAGAAAAAAGGACAGCCTCAGCTGAAGAGCAGGAGCATAGCCACCAAAGCCTGGCCGTACAGAGCTAGTTCAGCCATGTGGCTCACTTCCATGCCTCTGACAGTTCGGCTCCTCTGATGTTCAGGAAGTCGCAAAAATCTGGGACAAGGCCCCGCCAGCAGCACAGATTTTTGAAGCAGTGGGGTGGAAGTTCCCAGCCCCCGAGACTGCCCCCAGCCCCACCCTCACATCTGGCCATTCTCCCACTGCCATGGACCCCGCCCCTGCACAGGCCAAGCAGTCAGACCACCAGAGACCACATGGTCCTTCGCTGCTCTGCCCCCCAGCCCTGGAGCCCACAAAGGCAGCGCAGGACTAAGTCCTAGGTTCCTGTGCTTTCCACATCAAGCTTTTCTCATTCAGTTGCATTGCAAGTGGTAACTACTTAGCAAGTTCTTTCTGCAAGTGACATAGTATGAATGCACTCACTTCTTTTTACATATCATAGATAGTCAAACTGACATGCTTAAGTAAAAGTCCAACAAGATAGATTCAGCTATTAGCAAAACAGTTGAGTCCACTAGCAAAATATTACACTGTTAGCAAAATTTATTTTTTCCTGAATTTTCGATTACATTGTGTTTAATAAAAGAGCATGCAATGGTAGTGTTTGAGATTTGCTTCCTTTAAGAATTAGTGTGTGTTCTATCGTTCCGTTAGTGGCTATTAGAATGAGACAAATGGGCTCTTGACTGAGTGAGAACAGAGAGAATAAGCCAAAAAGCATAAAATTTGCACCGTTTGCCCACATTTTCTCCAGAAACCTGTTCCACTGCCAACTGGTGAAGAAAAATAGCAAGAGAGGTGCTTTAGCTGCACTTTTTCTAATCCCTTCATAGTTTCCTTTTTGGCTGCTGATCACAATGGGGGGGTGGTTAGCAGAGCCCCACCAAATTCAACAAATGCTGCATGGATATGATCCTAGCTATCCTTCAATTGTGAGAAATTAGTAGTGGAGAAATGCCAACATTGCTTTGTACCACTTATTTTGTAGTGGATATTTCCTATTAGAAGTGTACTGCCTTAGAAGGATATTTAGCTGTAGTCTTTGGATAAGTGCAGCTTTGCAGCGGAATCTTATGCAAAGTTTCCTCAGTCTAAGTCTGTTGAAGTCAATGAGCTTAGACTGAGGTACTTCCACACAGGATTGCACTGTTAGTGGCCATAACATAATTAGCCCTCTTCTCAAGTAGTCTAAACTTCCGTATCTTTAGGTTTCTTGTCACAGCTACTCAGTCTTTTGGCTAGGGCTACAGCCTTTACTCATTTAATGACTAGATGAATTGGTTAAAAATTTAATGGGATTTGCAGCTCAGTCTTCACCAATTTTACTCTGAAGTTAATTTCTAAGATCAGCAGAAGGTAAGTTTACAGTACTGTGCAGAGTTACTCCAGTCTGAGCCCATTGATTTCAGTGGGCTTAGACAGGAGTATCTCTGTTTACTATTGCACTGTTAGCATATTTAAGTTAAGCGCTAGTCAACTGCTTTGTCCAATTGATATCCATGTGACAACCTCAACTTGTTTTCTCTGGACTGAGGCCATTGTATATTGAAAAATTCATGGTGCTTTCAGTTTAGCTTTGGTCCAAGGCAGATCATATGCCTTCATTATTTATAATTTACTTTTCCCATTGTTTATGGGATTAGAAAGTTGCAAGGCCCATAACAATATGCCTGTTGGCGCACCATGTGTAATCACAATGTACGTTTCTATTTTAGTCAGTCATAGTCCCCACCCATAAAGGTGAGAATACATCATCACATTACTCTTCGACAGGAAGAATGCAACCCTGACTTGCACTAGGAGTACAAGCTCATCATTTCTCTTCTCTTGAAGTGCTGGTTGAGATCTAGATGATAAGAGGGATAATTTATTACAACATTTGCTGTACAAATAAATATAAATCAAGCTTCTTGCAATACTGTCAGTGCAATACCTGATCCACCCTGCAAAGTGTGAAGAAGAGTTTCAGTTTTTCAGTTCAACAGTATCCAGTGCCACCTTGTATATATGTGAAAATATGTTTACAGGTCACAGTCTTGTAGATGTTTCAAAAGTTCCTCCTGTATTTTCTTCTCAAAAGAGCTCTCTTAGCCCCACCTACCTCACAGGGTGCCTTGTTGTGGGGAGGGGAAGGGAAAGGAGTTTGTAAGCTGCTCTGAGACTCCTTTGGGTAGTGAAGGGCTAGGTATAAATCCAGTCTCTTCTTCTTCTTCTTCTTCTTCTTCTTCTTCTTCTTCCTCTTCTTCTTCTTTCTAAACCAGCACCGGAATGCTCTAATTTGTGCTACTCCAAAATATACATTTTAAATGGATTCCTAGTCTAAGTAGTAATTTTTACAAGGTACCAGAAAATTTCAGGAAGGGCCTAATAGTATATTTACTTCCTACTGTTAAGGAGCATTTTAGCACTCCCCAAGGGGTCCCCAGCTGCTCTGATGAGAGCTGAAACTGGTATTCCTTCTGTAAAGGCTCGGCACCCCTTATAATGATCAGATACTGGAAAAGAATGGAAAATTCACAATCTAATTACCTCGGTCACCCATCTTTTAACTTGCTGTTAGCTAAAGATTCACAGTGCTTAGATTTCTTAACAACATACATTCAAGATACTCTATTCCCAATGATCTTTTGGGGACATGAGTTGATAAATCCCAATTTAGAAACTGGATTTATGACTTTGATGCTCGGCTAAACTGCTCTTTGATACTTCCTACTGTGACACTTATGTGACAGGTCTTGTTAATGACAACCCTCTGTCTTCCTAAACCTGTAAGTGGTCAAAGCTATTTTCATATATTATTGTAAGAGTTATGTCAACACAATGTATGTTGTACACCGCCTTGAGCCAGTTTGCCCGGCAAGGCGGGATATAAATTGAAATAAATAAATAAATACATACATACATACATACATACATACATACATACATACAATGGAGCTTAACCTTCTTGGCATCCACATGACAGCCATCAGCTTTAAAATCTTATTGTCCTCTCCAGACCATGTACTTGCAGCCTCAGCATGCTAGTGTTCTATGCCCCAGGTGTACAGATGCTGTGTTTATAAACCAGCATAACAGGCTAGAAAACTTCTAAACTTTACACCTGCTTCACGAAGCACCAACATAGCTAAATGTTTTGACAGTTTATGCAGTTTATAATTTTTATAACAGCTGTATAAGGTAGACCAGTATTATCCCTATATGACAAGTGGGTTGGGGGTGGGGTCTGAGGCTGAGAATACTAGCTTGTATTCATGACTCCAATGAGTATATGGCTGACAAGAAATTTGAAATGATGGTTGGTTTTGACCCAGTACTGATATAGTGGCTTGGATCCTGCCAACAATTATTCAGTGTTTCTGACTTTCTCACCTCTCCCTCCCAGTGCAGCCCAAAATTCATTTCTGGACGATTGGAGACCTTAATGGGAAACATGGGGTGCTTTCACACATGCTAAATAATGCAGTTTCAATCCACTTCAGCGGCTGGAAGTGAATTTTGCCATTTCACAGAGTAAAATCCAGTTGCAAAGAGCATTGAATGTGTATTGAAAGTGTGTTATTTAGTGTGTGTGAAAGCGCCCTATATAGTGACACAGTGAGTTGGCCCTCACTGAACATTTCCACTGATGGTGGGGATTACCAGTTCCCTTCCATCAGTGGAAATGTCCAGCAGGGTCCAACCCACTATCCCACTATGTTTCTTATTAAGACAACAATTGATTGTGTACATACAGATGTCTCATCCACAAACAGTACTTAGAAACGCTGTAAACAAAGGTTGTCTCGAACCACAGATATCTGTATAATTGACAAGCATAACTGCATCAGCCCTGTTGAACATTGAAGCTGTATAAAAATGAGCCATATAAAAACTTAGGAGGAACGCGATGTGCCCATACAAGTAGAAAGGCTGAGAACTGGGTGTGGAATTTGTTGAGTTTCCTCAGAGTTTTAATATACATTGCCTCCTAATGGTCATTGAAACAGAATATGGCATTCATCTCTTGATCATAAGAGAACATAAGAAGATAAGAGAAGCCAATGTTGGATTAGGCCAATGGCCCATCCAGTCAAACACTCTGTTACATAGTGGCCAAAAATAGCAGGTGCCATCAGGAGGTCCACCAGTGGAGCCAGGACACTAGAAGCTCTCCCACTGTTGCCCCCCCTCCCAAACACCAAGAATACAAAGCATCACTTGCCCCAGACCGAGAGTTCCTATCTATACCTTGTGGCTAATGGCCACTGATGGACCTCTGCTCCGTATGTTTATCCAATTCCCTCTTGAAGCCGTTTATGCTTGTATCCTCCACCACCTCCTGTGGCAGTGAATTCCATGTGTTAATCACTCTTTGGGTGAGGGAGGACTTCCTTTTATCCATTCTAACCTGACTGCTTAGCAATTTCATTGAGTGCCCACGAGTTCTTGTGTTGTGAGAAAGGGAGAAAAGTACTTCTTTCTCTACCTGCTCTATCCCATGCATAACCTTGTAAACCTCGATCATGTCACCCCCTCAGTCATCGTTTCAAAGAAGTCGATCAAAGAAGCTTTCACCATTCAGATCCATTCCACAAAGATATGATTCCCTGAGGAGGTAAGACTGAGATAAAATTAAGTAAAGTAGGAGATGTGGGGGTATGAATAGCAAGCCAAATGTTTTATCTAACACAGATTATATGTACCATAGCCCTTCCATTCTCCTTCTCTTTCATGCCTTCTCTTCTGTTTTTCTGTATGGAAATTGTGTGCGTCGCAAGAATTAAATTACTAGTGCTATGAACAGTAACGTAGAACAGTATTGGCTTCTGAAGGGGTCTGTTGAAACTGACTGACACAAAGCAGAAAGCAATTTAATATCTTTCTAATCTGTCTGTTTAGGAAAATCACAATTAGTTCTCATACATGCCACAGTAATCTGCAAACCTGCCTTCGTGGGTACGAATACGTATGAGTTCCATAAGGAATGCTAACTTCACTAAGCAAACATTGTCCTATTTATTTAGGAAACTTATATTCTGCTTCTCCGGAGAAGCTGCTCAAGGTGGCTTACAAAGTGAAAGATGATAAACTCATAAGACACAAAAATCATTAAAAATAATTAACACTATTTAAAAAAACAGCCAGAGCATAAAACCACACAAAACTACTTAGCAGCCTAAAAATGGTCTCAAACCCGTTCTTAGGCTACAAACAATTTTAAAAGTTCCACCCTGTCTTTTAAAGCAGGCTTTTAATTTTGCGTTGGCCCAGTGCCTATGGATGGATAGGGTAGGTGCCAGGTGAGGTTCAAGGGGAAGGGAATTCCACAGGCAGTGGCTCTCCAGTGTAGTGTCCCCCTTTGGCTGTGGGTTCCCAAATCAGAGTACTCACTCAGGCACCCGTTCTCAGGTCCATTGAGCAGAAACAAGCTGGCTCAAAACATCAACCCTATATTTGCAAAGAGACAACTCCCACAAGCAACAGTTGCAACTATACAAACACTGGAAAGTGAAACTTCTTGAGCTTCACTTCACTGAAATACATTGCAGCAAAAACAAATTTGCAAAAAAATGCAGAATGGATTTCCCATTAAGGTCTCTAGGCCCAGATAGACTACTCTGGGACTGGAATGACAGCCACCAGAGTGAAATAACAATCCCTGGGAGTAGCAGAAGTGTTCTGGGATTGAAATGAGGGTTCCCAGAATGGATTTTATTCCCAGAATGCCACTGCTACTCCCCGGGGCTGTCATTCCACTCAGTGCCCTATCATTCCAGTCCCAGAACACAGATTCTGTTGCTAGGGACCATCATTCTACTCTGGGTGCTGTCATTTCAGTCCCAGAGCACTGTTTCTATTACTGGAAATCAGGAGTCATTTCATAGAAAAAGAGGTGCAGGAGCTCATTAGCATAACTCATTAGCATAACCTATTTGCATATGCTACATCACCTGACATAACTAGAAGTATGTCAGAAGGCAAGAAAGAAGAGAGAGAGAGAGAGAGAGAGAGAGAGAGAGAGAGAGAGAGAGAGAGAAAGAAAGAAAGAAAGAAAGAAAGAAAGAAAGAAAGAAAGAAAGAAAGAGCTGGCAGAGAGGGGACAGCTACTAATCCAAGCCTCAGAAATACCACTATTCTGGGAGGATAGCTTCAGTGGTGGCTGAAACCTTCAGAAGGCTGGTCGGAGGAACAAGGACCTTTCCAGGGGACGGGGTCATTTTGCTGCAGCCAGGACACAAGCAGGCATTCCCCCGTGGGGGGGGGGGGGGGGCTGGCACCAACTCCCGGAGCTGCACTCCCCCGAGCTCCTGCTCAAAATGACCCCTGCTGGAAACAATCCTAGAGTAGTCTGTCTGAGTGCAGAGACCTTAATGGAAAAATCCATTCTGTACTTTCTTTTAAATTTGCAAACCCAGGAGAGCTTCCTGCTGAAGCTGGGAGCTGGTAACTTCAGCAGCCCTAGGCTTCAAAGGGTGAGGACAGTAGTGGGGGAGATAAAAGAGCCTCAAGCCTGATTAAAGCCATGGGCGAACCGCTTCCAGCCTGCGAGCCTTAAGTTTGACACCCCTGTTTTAAAGGGTAAGAATTAACATGGAGTATAGTATTTAAGGGCCTCCCCACACACACAAGGCATTCTGTATAGGTCACAATCCTGCAGAAAGACAGGCATACTGAAGCCCATATTGTAGTTCTGTTATAATTGCAAATGGGACTCTCAGTTCCATCACAATTTAAACAATTTTTTAAACCTTAGTATACAAAGCCATATTATTTAAGTTAACAAATTACATTAGTTTCTACACCACAAATTCCTATCCCACCATGTGATTTGTATGATCTCTTTAGGTCATTGTTTAGTCATCCAAACAGTAATTCCAGTATTAAATATTACAGTTTATGATCCAATATTTCCCAGTACTTAACCTTCTCCAAATATTTATAGAAATGAAGCTTTTAAACGTAGCTCCTGACTTTCTCTTCTGATGACAACTTTTTTTTACATAGGCTTCCTTCTGGTTAGAAGGAGTTTGACTGTTTCAGCACATCTGGAAAATTCATTTTCTATATTAAAAATAGCAGTGATTGACCAAATGCTGTCGGGTGATGGTCCACCATCATTGTGTGTGACAGAGCTGTCATTATCTTGTACAGGTACAGGATGGTCCCCAAAAATACCTCCCTTACTGTATGCACACACTGAGAGGGGTTGGATCCAGACAGCATTCCTGCTAATACAACCCCCATCAAACATGGGTTTTGGCCCATGATCCTCACTATAACTTTTTTGGTAGTCCCAGAGGACCACCTCTTCCTCTTTTCGCCAGTGGAAAATCTGGCTAGAACCAACTCTGTCTCTTCTATGAATTAGCAATGCTAGCAACAAACTGTTGAATATGAAATGCCAGCTGGATTCTTAAGACTCCATGTTCACCTATCACTCAGCACATGTGTTCATTTAAAAAAAAACCCAGAGGCAACTGTAGCTACTCAGAGATTTCAGATCTGAAGCCTTGATTCACATCAAATTGAAGCTAATGGTGAAACTCCTTTTGGTTTTGATGGCTGCGAATTGCAATTTACACAATGTCGTAAAAATAAACATTATTACTGGGGCACATTTTCTTTGGCATTGACACATTTTTAATCAGTTTATGCTTCCCTTGTGCAGTTGATAGTTTAGTAAAGAGAAGCCTGTTTAAAGACTGTGTTTGTAGACACATACAACGCCATATTTCCAACCTTGATGAAATTTATTCCCCTTCTTATTCTTTACAGACATAGTGATGTTAGCGCAGTAATTCAGATTCACACCCAGGAAATCGGACTCTGCTGTTCCAGCTGAGTTCTGCAAAACTGTAGTAAATTACCCATCCTGCATTATCATTAACTTTTTCATCTGAGATCAAAACAGCTCATAAATTTCTGCATGTGATTCTACTCTTGTGTGCCAATACAAAACTGCCAGCAATTCAAATGGAGTCTTTGACTGGAATCCAGATGTTTTTGCAGTATCTAAATGTGGAACGGAAACAATTTTTGACATTAGTTTGGCCTTTTCCTCCACCCCCCCATCCCCTTTTCCCAACACCCTTTAAATTAATTGCTCCCTATTGTTGCGTGATGCCCTCACTGTCACCATGTCAGACCTGAAAGGGCTAAGCGTTTTGTGAGTTCTCCAATGTGCATATCCCATGTTATGGTCTGGGTGTGGTGGTGAATAAGGTTATTGCTCTTTTATTGCGTCCTACCTGGGCTATTACTGTATGGCACTTATCCTTCAAAAGTTCCTAGTGATTTAGAGAGGGACTGATACTCTCTCTGTCTACCACCAGTGTCTGGATGGAGTCACAGTTTCTAATTCTTTGGGGGTGTGGAATCAGGACTGAACTCTCACACTTGCAGTACAATCCTAAAATGAGTTCCACCTTTCTAAATCCATTGAGGTCAGTAAGCTTAGAAAGGTGTAACTGCCTAGGATTCCACTATTCTTCATTGTTTGGTCCAAGGTTATCCAGGTGAAGCTCTCTGTTCTCTAAGGACTACTAAACCATATCAACCAGTTTGGGCAGGTGCCAAGGTTTTTTACAGTCACCTAATATTTCAGAAGCAAGTCTACAGAGACTTCACTGCATCTGCCCAGCCCTTCTCTTCTTTCTGTTCTCACTAGTTTTTATTCTAGCAAGAAGAGTGGAAGACCTATCTTTGCAAAGGGGCTGTTAATTTCTTCCTTGCTTGGCCAGTTCTTTCTAGTTTAGCTGTTTTTTCAGCCTGAGCTAGGGACAGAAGAGACCAGTCACTCATATGTAACTTGCCAAAGGGACAGAAGAGACCAGTCACTCATATGTAACTTGCCAATATGGAATGCTATTTTGAAAGTCGCACATATACATGTCTAATGGTTTCAGATCCAAGACGAATAAAAGCTAATACAAGTCTTCGGGGTTTACTTTCACTTGTGAATGTGACACAAGCCATGGTGCCCTCCTCAGTCCCTCCAGAGAGTCTTTTTGGCAACAAAAGTGCAGTTTACAGATTTTCTATGATTTTCATCTTGGTTACGCAAGACAGTCACATTGTCGAGCCATTCAGTCAGTTTATTTAATTAATAGAGCTAATTTAATCAATAGATTAATTAAATTACCTTCATTAATTAAATTATGGCAGCTGGAAGAACCGGCAAGGTTTGGCAGGCAGGCAGGGCAGAATGGCCCGCCCTGGCACCGTGAAGAGGAGGGGAGGGAGAGGAGTACCTCCTTACTTCACTGGCGGGCAGTTGCCACATGGCTTTCCTGACTCTTCCTGCTGTGGCCGAGCAGGAAAGGAGGGAAAGGGGCTTTGAGAAGCCAGTTGCAAAAGTAGGAAGACCCAGCGAGGTCGCCCCTCTCCCTCCCCTCCTGCTCAGCCACAGCGGGAAGAAGGAAACAGCAGGAAGAGTTGGCGAGGCCACAGAGACTGCCCACAGGGGTAAGGAGCGTGGTGCACTGGGGGTGGGTCTGGCATTCTTCTGGGGTGAAGGCATTGCTGATTTGGGAGAAAGGAGCGCCACCTCAGGGGACCCCGCCTATCTACGGCCCTGTCAGGTAGGCAGTAGTGAGGACCAGATCTGATTCCAGCTATACAAAAGCTCCTTTCTTTTGAGGTATTGTCTGAACAAAATCATGAGTATAGGGGGGAAAAAACCCCAAAAGTGCCAAAATGCTGGGTGAGGGAGGCAGTGCATTTGTGTACACCTGCAGTGCTGAAAGAAGGCTTCACAGTCTGAAATTCCTTTATCTATGTCATCATCAAAAGTAGCTTTTCTCTTGGACTGTGTTAAAGTATCATTCTCTTAGGTCTAATAGACTCTAAGGGGAGGTCAGGACTGTGTTGTGATTTCATGATTGTAAGCTGCTGGAAACAACCTTAAGAACTAAAGAGTTCTTACTCAGTTGTCTGCTACTCAGTTGTTCTGGAGGCTAATGGGTAGTGTAGCCCCAAAGAACATTTTGCCTGGATAGGTGTCCAAATGCCTAGTAAGCCCATCACATCTCTATTAGCGGCATAGCAGGATGTATAATATTCTCATACAAACATCTTCTTGTGGATGGATTACCTTTTCTACAAGCCTAATGACATGCTATATAGACACACATTTGTGCACGTTTGTGCCATCTTTGATGCACACATTACAATAGACAAGCCAACTATCTTGCACCCTCTTCTCCTGTTTACACCCTCTTGGGTTGTTTGGAAACCATTAAGTTTTGTTTGTGGTCAATCAGTAACAGGGATTATGATGAAAAAGTGGATGGCCTTTAGCACATTGATATTTTTGAAGTGAAAACTGTAAATGAGCCTTCTGATCAGCAGTGCAAAACAAAAACAACAACAGCAAAAAAAACCCCTTGGGTTGCTTTCTTTTGTAGTGAAGTGCACAAACAAGCCAAGTGTAGGGGTTTTGTAGGCTGGCCAGGGCCCATTTCCTGACTACTTCGGTGTTCAGAGTCATGTGATTCTAAGTACCAGTCCAACAGTTCCTGCCATACAAAGAAGGCTTCCCTAATTATATTTTTATTTCAAGATTGGTATCTGAAGCTTTGTTATTCAAGCCAGCAACATGAGGGTTGCAGATTAGCTCTGATGCTTGCTTTCATCGGGGCTTGGTCAAAAATTTTCCTACTTTTTTTCCGGTTCACCGCTCATCCATTTGTAATGAAGAACACTAGAGATGGGTCGGCAGATCAGGAACTTCCCTTCATCCTCAGCAATCCCTTTGATGCTCCCATATTAAACTGGGATTCCATGGGTAGAAACTACTGGAAATGTCTCCTGCACACACCCTGCCGAAATAAATGAGACTCACACAAGACTATAGATATTCTTGGGCTTGTGCCTACCATTAAGCTCATTTTCAGGCTCAGGAAGACATGTGGGGAGAGGTTAATTTTCACATGGGTTGAGCTCTTTTTAAAATCCTGATCTAACGTATAGTGTAGCTGTCCTTATTCACAATCAGTTAATGGTGTTGTATCAATGGTGTTGCATCAACACTTATCGTATATGAGGAATAGCAGAGGGTGGGGTTAAGTCAGAGAGGTGAAATGATTTGTTGACACGACACCTGTCATATAGGCAAAACCACTCCCAGATTTCCTGGTCCCACTTTTAATAATGTCAATATTAAGTTAACAACAGTATTTTTAGAAGAAGAAAAGAGATTGGGTTTATACCCCCTCTTCACTTGGAGTCTTAGAGTGGCTTACAGACTCCTTTCCCTTCCCCTCCCCACAACAGACATCCTGTGAGGTAGGTGGGGCTGAGAGAGCTCTTTCCAGAACTGCTTTTTCAAGAACAGCTCTGACAGATCTGTGGCTTGCCCAAGGTCATCCAGCAGCTGCAAGTGGAAGACTGGGGAATCAAACATGGTTCTCCCAGATTAGAGTCCACACACTTAACCACTACACCAAAATAAGTAAAGTTCCATGTTTCT
This sequence comes from Lepidodactylus listeri, assembly GCA_029233225.1. Taxonomy (NCBI): domain Eukaryota; kingdom Metazoa; phylum Chordata; class Lepidosauria; order Squamata; family Gekkonidae; genus Lepidodactylus; species Lepidodactylus listeri. The sequence continues at coordinate 90,120,367 of JARCFY010000006.1, forward strand.
GTTGGCTAACTAGATGCGTGTTTGTGATGACATCCAAGCTGAGCAAATTGGCTTGTAGATGTCAACTATGCTGTATATATATTTTTTAAATTATATTTGATTAGACCAGAGGTGTCAAACTCATTTGTTATGAGGGCCAGATCTGACATAAATGTCTCTTTGTCAGGCCAGGCCATGTATGCCATAAAAAGTAATGCCCAGTACTGGAGATAGAAACTGTATAAAGGACAGCAGCTGGTAAGCTCTGAGTGGGTGTGCCCTCACTGCAAGGCCCCCGGGGATGGGAAGGGGTACGGAGGAAAACCCACAGAGGCGGACCAGAGAGGCAGCAGTGCAGGGCTGGGCAGATGCTCCCACAATGCTTGACTGCTGCAGGCGAGGTTGTTCTGCTGTGCTGAAGCCATAATGGAGTGGCTCCACCCACTCCCCTGCAGCACTCCCTCCCCTGCATCAGTTGCTTGCGGGCTGCATAAGAGCCCTCTACGGGGTGGATGCGGCCCCCCGGCCTTATGTTTGACACTCCTGGATTAGATAGTCTGGTCAGGGTTGAAGTCATATATTAATACATATTTGTGATTTTAACAGGTAGTAGAGTAAGGGAAGTTTGAGAGAGTGTACAAATGGAAAAGCTGTTTGTGATGGCAGTGTAACTTGCCAACAAAATCTTGAAAGCGGTGGTGAACAGCAAGCATATGATTGCCCATCTCAAAGGAGTTTATGTGGAGAAGGCCTGGAAAGCTTACATGACAATATCAGGGACAGAAGACTAGCTTCCCTGAAAGACACTTACTTATCTGTGCCTTTTGCCTGCGATGTGAAACTAAAGTGGGCTGCTGAATATGTTTTAGGGCAGACTTGTGGGTCACTTGTGAATGCTAACAGATCTGACCATTGCCCCCTAGTGAGTTGTATCTGTCCTGGAAGAAGGAGAAAAGGAAGACATTTTTTCTACCAATATATAATTTCTGGGCATTTGAAGCCATAGCTGAGAGGGACTAGAAATTTTGATAAAAATTGAAATACATGTAATGCTTACTTTCTTATTGAACAACATTCATTTTATTAAGAAGGGTAGCCGTGTTAATCTGTCTGTAGCAATAGGAAAGAGTAAGAGTCCCGTAGCACCTTAAAGACTAACAAAATACGTGGCAGGGTATACTTTTTCATGAGTCACTGCTCACTTCTTCATTTTAGCTGTATCTGCCACATATCTTGTTAGTCTTTAAGGTGCTACTGGACTTTTATTCGTTTTATTGTTTTAGCATAATAAAATACATCATTTAAAACTTAGTGTATAATATTTTACTGTGGGCATATATGTGAAATATAAAAGTGTAAATGCCTTATTTTTCTACAAGAAAAATTACAAATATCATGAATATGAGAGGGAAAGGGAGAGGGAGGGAGGGAGGGAGGGAGGGATGGATGGATAGCTGGCTGGCTGAATCCTACACTATCTGAGCACCCAAATCTTAGTTTTTGCTATTTTAGAGGCAAGGGGGAAAAAATAAAAGTTGAAAATAGAAAGCACAAATGTTGTAGCAAACAAAAGTATTGGACAGGAAGAGTCTCATTTAAGAGCAGTAGGACTAGCAGCATTTTTGGATATTAAATTAAACCTTGTAACACTAAATGCATCAAACTCTTCGATAGTGTTTAATCATTACACATGTTGTGTATATATAACTGTGGACAAAATTAGGTTCACAAAAACAATATATCCTTGAAAATGTGTTAAATATGTCTACGTAGGAATTTTCATGTACTTAATTCTGAACTTGGCCTCAGAATGTGAATGTGGAGATGATTCTACAAACCTGGGGGAACCCCCCAGGTTTGCAGGAAACCCCCAAAAATAAAAGGGGGTTAATCTTGCCCAAATCAGAAAAAACTAGAAAATTTAAAAGTAAGGAGCAGCCAAGAGGAGGAGGGAGTGAGCAACTGGCAGCAGTGATGATGTGGGAGGAGGAGGAAGTGGAGAGGGCAAGGAAGTTAAAGGAGGGAGAAGAGGTGATAATTATGACAATGGGGGAAGAGAATGAAGGAGGAGGAGATGATGATGATGATGATAGGGCTGAGGGTGAGTGGGAGGAGAGGAAGCCGTTCACTGGGTGGGTGGGATTTCCCCAAATCCTTGTGGCCATCCTTGTAATTACTGAATGCTATAGATGGTCTTTCATAAAAAAAAAATCATACTGCACATAATGAGTAAATAAAAACCTTCTCTTAAAAAGCAAATCACTCATTCCAAAAGAGAAAATATTCTATGATTTCTCAGTGCTCTGACACATATCTAATTTTTCCGTGGGAGGGGGAGCTCTAATTTTTACAAAGCCTTACTGCCAAAGCCCTCAAATGTATTTTTCCCCAATCCAGCAAATGCTTTCTTGAAAAGTAAAGTCTTTACCAGGTATCTGAAGACAGGGAGATAATAGTTCTGAGGTGCCTCACTGACAGAGAGTGAGCCACAGAAGATGCCCCATGATATACAAGGGGTCGCTAACAGATTCCCAGGGGTTCCCTGACAGAGGCGTTGATGGGGGATGTGTTCCCTAAACACTAAACATTTGATAGCTACTGGCCCAACAAAGCATTTACATTTTTTTCTCTCTTTCTTGGTAAACAGTTGATTGGGGCAGCCACAGACTGTTGTGGCGGTAGCAGTCAGTAGTGCCTACCCATTTTCTGATGAGTGTCCAATACCAAACAGCAGCTGAGATAATGTCCAATTTGACCTATAAATGGACAGCTCCTTCCTGCAAACTCAGCTGTAATTTTTATTGAACATTTTTAGTTTTCATAATAAAATGGTTTGCCAAGCAGTTTTGGATCTAACTCTTCATTTTACTGAAATTTAATTCCTCCCACTGGAGTTTTAATATATTTTTGGATTACACATGCTCATTTGAAGTAAGAATTTGGCCTGTGGCTTCGCAGGACTGGGGGAGAAGGTTTGTTTCGGAAGGACTTCCCCATTCAAAATATTGCCAAGCAAGTAGCTTTCTGTCTGTGTCTCTTCTTCATCAGTTCTATGCAGCTATCTTTGCATTTAGACAGCTTTATGTAGGATTAATGTGCTTAGCACGTTTCACATGTAGCTAATGCTGTCCTTCAAAAATGGCTGTAAATCCTGGAAAGTTCCATTTATCTCAGTAGGACTCAAGGATACATTACTTTGTGCACGCTCACAGTAGGGCAGTAAGAGTGGTTTCCAAAGGAATTGTAAGAAGTTCAACTACAGTAATTAGGAGTTTTAAAGAAATTTTTTATTAGTCATTTCTAGGGCTAATTCACACTCCACTATCTTTACACATAATGCGCTTCCATGCCCTTAGAGTGTTCATTGGATAGAGTTTCAGATTAGGGTCTGGAAGACTCAGGTCCAAATCCCCACTCTGCAGTGGAAGCATGCTCCGGCCAGTCACACACATACAACCTATTGTATCTTACAGGGTTGTTGTGATGATAAAATGGACAAAGGGAGAACGTTGCAAGCCATTTTGAGTCCCCTTTGGAGGAGGAAAAAATTAAGTTAAATAAAAATTTAAAATGTAGGCATAAGTGTGAAAACCATGTCTGGCTTATATGTTATTGCTCACATGGATTTTATCATGGCATGTGCATGCCATATATGTACTGAGCTCACCAGTTCAGACTCAGAGTCCTCAGAGGAAGAGCCCGAGGAGCCAACACCACCAGCAGGACCAGGGTGGGCCTAACATGGCCAAGGTGCCTGCAGTCAATGGTCTAGTAGCACCAGAGGCCATCCCACCTGAGCCTGCAAGGTAGGCCTCCCCACTGGCCCCTGAAGTAGTCACCAGGCCTCCACTGGGCAGGATCCAGACCCAGGGGACATTCTCAATCTGCAGGAACAGTGACAGCAGAAGGCCCATGCCAAGGTGGTCCAAAGGAGGCGGCGTGCTTGACTGGCTATACACAGCCCTATCCCAAAGCCAGGCAGTGAGAACAATAATTCTTTGCAGGATCCTGGCCAAAGCACAGTGCAGCTGCAGGAGCTCAACACCTGCCAACAGGGCAGCTGGATCTGATTACTTCCCAGCCTGTTTAGGCTGAGGCTTGGGGAAGCTGCTTTGCTGGATCAACCGGTACACCCCTGTGTGTCAGCTCCTTGCCTCTAGTTCCAGCTCCTGGTTGCCAGTGCCTGTCAACACTCCTAAGACTCACTATCTAGACCTAAGGGCAGTGCTAACAAGAGACCTGACTAGGCCTGCTTGCAGCGTGCAAGACACATGCGATTGGAAGCCATGATGTGCTGTGGTGCCGCAACAGATATACACACAGGCAGTCGTCATGTGCAACAAATCGACATGTGGATTTCGTGCCTTTCCTACATGAAAGTGCTTTCTATGTATGAAAAATTCATTTTGTGAAACAACCTCCCTAATAGTATGCTAGACATTGTAAGGTAGGTCATGTATGTTTGTGAATTGGAAAAAATAATTATTGGGACACCAATTGACATCTTAATTTGGGATAATTCCATTTATGATAGAATTTTATCTGTAAAATCACCATGAGTCAAATGCCATGCTCAGAATTTTCATTGTTGGCATTCTGACTAGTAACAGACTCAGACCAATAAACTGGTCACAGCTGTTTTGGTCTGCTTTTAAACTTGTTGTGTGTCATTAGGCTGTTTCAAAACATGATGTTGATTGCTTCAATGGATAGAATGCTCATGGTTTTTTGGACAAGGTTAGAGGAGAGAGAAAAGGCAAAATATTGCTTTAGTTTTGGATTAGAGATTTGATGTAGCCATATATTGTTAAATCAACGCATAACTAGAAATGAAACGGGGGTGGGGTTTCAGCTAAAACTGAGTCGAAAAAATACCCAGAAAATGCTTTATTGGTATTTTTCAGGTACTGATTCAGCCAGCTATAAATTTCAGATATCATTTGTCTATCTGAAATGGCCAAGCCCAAAAATCCTGAAATATTTGGGATTTTCAGGACCATAGGATAGATGAACTTTAAGGGCAATTAAAGGGATTCTGGTCCCTATAAATGCCTTCTCCAAGCTGCATGACTTTGTGGTGAATGAGCTCTGAAGGTGTTTAAGGGCTCACATTCCCTGTCCGTTTTCTTTTTTGGAGAGGCACTAGCAAATTTGGTGCCTCTACCTCAGAAACAGCCCCCCTCCCGAGCCCCTGATACCCCCGGATCAATTCTCCCCATAGGGTATAATGAAGCCAAAAAACCCCCAGTGTCCCAAATATTTCCCAAATCCAAATACCATACCAGTATTGGGATTCAGGCACATCAGGAAATACTGATATTTGGGGGGTTCAACATACCCAAACCCTAAAAAAAAGGAGGGGGGATGCACACCCTTAAGCATCCATCCATCTAACCTTATTCTAATATAGCCAAGCATATCATTAGTGTTCAGTCACAAAGGGACTGACAGTGGCACCTTGGGACCATGTTACAGACAGAAAATGATAAAAATAGAGTGTGTGACACATGCTTTCTATATTGCTAGCCAGGAATGGTGTTCCACAGCATGCGTGGAAAATATGTGCATGCACATTTTTTGCCAGTAATTTAGAATACTAACTTCCCTCCCATGTTTTACAGTCACTATATAAATATATCTATATATATTAACCTGTATGTAGGGGGGTCAAGTGGGAGTGGCAAGACAATTTCTTGTCTTATAGCAGAGCTTGAGTTTATTTACCAACCATTACTTATAGTTTGCTTTCTTACTGAGACTCCAAGTAGATTACACAGTGTAAGTCAATGCAATCAGTATGGAGATATCTAATGAGCAATGTACAAGGACTAAGATTACAGTAAAAAATAATTCAGTGACAACAGAATAATATGTACAGTGAATAGATAATGTGTCCTATACACAGTGATATAGTCCACAGTCTCTTTTGCTTTATAAAGTGCCTTCCTGGATCATTCTGTTACAGTATAGCACTATAACCTTTTTAGAAAAGCCATTCTGAACAATTCCATTTTACCTAGTTTGTGGAATGACAGAAACGTGGGAGCCCTCCTAACCTCAAGCAGGCCATTCCACAAGGTGGGGGCCACAACTGAGGAAGCACATGTCTGGGTGGTCTTGCCAGTTTGCAGGAGGGTACCCACAGAACGCCCTGAACTGTTAGGTGAAGCTGTTGTGGCATGACATAGAAGAGATGGTCCTACAGATATAGGGGGTCTAACGCCATAAAAACATCAGACCAGCGGTCCATCTAGTCTTGCATCCTGTCTCACAGAGTGGCCAACCAGTTCCTCTGGAAGGCCAACAAAAGGGCATAGAAGCCAAGACCATCCCCTGATGTTGCCTCCTGGCTCTGGGATTCAGAGGTTTAGTGCCTCTGAATGCAGAGATTCCTCTCTGTTGCGATGGCTAGTAGCCACTGACAAACCTATCCTCCATGAATCCATCTAATCCCCCTTTAAAGCCATCACTTCATCCTCGGACAGTGAATTCCACATTTTAAACACTCTCTGTGTGAAGAAGTATTTCCTTTTGTCCATCCTGAATCTACTGCCCATTAGCTTCATTGGATGCCCTCAAGTTTTAGTATTTTGGGAGAGGGAGAAACTCTTTGTTAACTCTCTCCAGTCCATGCCTAATTTTATAAACCTCTATCATGTACCCCCTTAGTCATCTCTTTTCTAAACTGAAAACTCCCAGACTCTTCAGTTTTTCCTCATAGGGAAGGTGCTCTGACCACCTAATTTTCTCAGTCACCCTCCTCTGTACTTTCTACAGCTCTTCCATGTCTTTTTTGAGATACAGTCACCAGAACAGTACACAGTATTCCAAATGAGGTCGCACCATAGATCTATATAGGCCAAGCAGGACTTTGTATGTGATAGTCAATACTTTGAATGGAACTCTGAAACTGATGGGTGGCCAATGGAATACCTGCAGAACAGGTCTAACATGCATGCTTCACCTGGCTCCAGATAATAATTGAGCTGTGGCCCTCTGTACCAACTGTAGTCTCCAACTTGACTTTAAGAGCAGTCCCATGGAGAGTGAATTACAGATAATCTAGCCTCAGTGTTACAGACCCATATATACTGCATTACAGTAATCTATCCTTGATATTACTATGGCAAGGATCCAGGTGGCTAGATTGATCTAGTCAAGGTAAGGGGCCATTTTCCAGACTTGACAAAGTTAGAACAAAGCAACTTGCTTCTTCAACAGTAATGATGGGTCTAGTATAATTCCTAGGCTCTTAATCAAGTCAGCAAGGCTCAGCTGAATGCCATCAAAAGTGGAAAGTACAATATCCTTCAACCAGCATTACTTCTGTCTTATCAGGATTCAATTTGCTTGTTGTTAGCCATTTAACCAAACAGTCAGGCAGTGGCTCAAGCCTGCTACTGCATCACCAAGAAATTTGGAGAGATAGATCTGTGTGTTGTCAACATAGATGACACACAATTCCAAATCTACAAATGATTTCTCTTTAGGGTTTAAATTTAATAGTAAGGGGGATCAGGCTTCACCCTGTGGAACCCCACAGAGATCCCCCTCTCCCATTTCCTACCGCTGCTCCTGTAGCTGGCAGGAGAAAAATATGTTAAAAAAATTGTTGTTAGGTAATGGTGTCATTATCACTTATGGGAAAAATCTGGAAGCGATGCCACTCCACTCTAGGAATTGCTGGAAGCTCTATGATTTTACCATAGAGTTTTTGACTATTCCTAGAGAGACATGGTTGTACCCTTTCATGCCCACCAGTTGCCAGCTCTAACCACAGGACAAGTCCCACACTGATAACTGTTCTCCAATAGCAGCTTGTTGAGACTGGTGTGTGAGGAACAATTTAAACCAGTGCAAAGCACATTCCCTGATATACCTACTTCTGCCTCTAGGTCTCAACAAGATGACATGGTCCATTGTTTCATAGGTTGCAGATACATCTACCAGGAATAACAAAGAGGCCTTAACAAAGAATTCTATATGATACTCAAGGAAAAGAACTCTGAATATCTTGCAAGTCCCAAAATGTTATTTGTGAAGACAGTCCACTTGGAACAAAAGTGAATCTGTATATCTAATAGCCAAGATGGCCCCTCTGTGCAGATAGCTAAATCTGTACATCGGGGGCTCATAGAGGGCAAAGAGATTTTCCTGCACACTTGGGGCACTCCCCAGGTGTACAGAAAAATCTGAGATGTTGAAAAAAACTACACAGAAGATACTTAAATCCCCCCAAAAGTAAAAGAGTGTTCCCCGCACATGTACAGAGAATGCACTGGGAACTGTGCCTCGCTGCTGTTGCGGAGCGGAGGGGGAGAAGGCCTGCTGGGCTCACCTGTGGCTGCTTCTGCCTCCTCCTCTTCCATGGAGAGCTCCTGCTGCATCAGTAGAGGAGGTGCGTGGAATACTCTCCCTCCCTCCCCCGCGAGTATCGCGGGTCCCCGCTGCTTTTCCATTCCTAATAGCAGCTACTGCATCCTTTGAAAAGTAGTAGCCTGTACAGCTACCCCTGTTATAGCTATTGAAAACAGGCAAGTGATCTAAAATTAGGCAAGCGCTGAATACATCCTTTTAAAATGTTGATCCTTGCATGATGTATTACTGCCCTGATGGTATGGGGGAGCAGGTTATATGACATAATACAGAAAATAAATACCACAATGCAGTTGGTGATCATTTAGAGGGAAAACACTGTATAGTCTGTGATTCCAGTAATGACTGACCCTAATAAAGATGTGCAGAAATTCTAAGTTTTTGGTTTGCAGTTTATGAAAGATTAATTATTCTTTGTCCCTTCTGCACATGAAATAAGTGGGCAACTAAATATGTAATATGCTGTCAGCAGACATCTGAATTAGTAGCCTGAAGAATGGCAGAATCTGCAGTCCAATTCGAAGCGAAAGGAATGAGAACAAGTGAAGCAAGAAATGACTAAGAACTATTTTTTTCCTGAGGCAAACATGTTGGTTTTAAAAGATTTGCAGGTCAATATTTTGCTCTGCTCTACTGTATTCTGGTGCGTGTGCAAGGCACCATCTCATCCTCTTGATCTGGGAGTAGAAGGCATAACTTCCCTGGAGCAGATACAGGCACTGGTATTGGTGAACTATATGGTGCTTGAGGAGGAAAACTCAACATTGTGCAGTAGTGCTCTCCAAGAGGATGTACTAGGGTAGGGAAGGAGTAGAGAAGGACCAAAGACTCTGGCAGCACCTGGCATATCATCTTAAAGGGCCTACAAAAGACTGCATCCCGTAGCACCGCCACAACATTGTTCTGTTGAAAGAAGAGACAGGAAAAGCTGCCTCTTGCTTCACATAAAATGACAATTTAACTTTTCCAAAGGAGCAGCCCTGTTAGTTAGGATTACCATATTTTGAAAATCAAAAAAAGAGGACATATTTCTCGACTGATGACTTCAAACAAGCAATCCCTATGACAAATCCCATTTTAAATACCTCTACTATTTAAGATGTGATAATTACTACTAACTAGAAATATTCCTAATCTTCCAACCCAAAAAGAGGACGTTTTCATCAGTTTTTTAAAAAGAGCCCAAAAAAGGACAGACACCAGAAAAAAGTAACCCTACTGTGAGGCAGTGGCAGCAAAATGAAACAGAAGTCCAGTGTCACCATAATAATTTTTTTTAAAAATCATTCCAGCGTAAGTTTTTTGAATCAGAGCTCACTTTATCAGATGGCTCACATACTGGCTCTCATTGTAACATATCCCCACTCCGACTTTTCCGTTTCTTGTAATTTTAAGAATACATATATCTCTAGTAGAGGTACACTACATGCATCTGATAAATTGAGCTCTGAATTACAAATCTTATGTGGAAACAAGTTTTATTAGTCTTTCAGGTGAACTTCTGTTTAATGGTAGTTTCAGTGTTGTAGCTGAAGTGTTTGCTCATGTCACAGGCATTCAAGTCAGGGCTTGGACAGGGTGGACAATATAATTTTGAAAGAGAGCCCTGTCTTTGAGAGTCCACATGCAGAGTCCTGCCATCCAGTGTGACATGATGAGGGAAACTTCAAAAAGCCAGTGAGGTAATAGCATGGTTAGCTGAGGCCAGCACACAGTATTACTTTGAATTCTACCGTAGACTGTAACATAAAATCAAGCCAGAAGAAAAAGGAAAGGTATTTTCATAGAACACTTTAAAAAAGTCCTATCTGAATCTTCAGAAGGTACATAGGCTCTTTTAACTGTATTTTTGGAGAGCACTATAAATCTTTACCACAGAAGGTATTTTTGTGTCCCCCAAACACTTCAACACTCTCTCAGGGAATAGATTAGGAGGAAAAATGATAATATTTGTGTACAGTTACAGTTTTGAGTATAGTTTCTCCCTCTTGCTAATAGTTATAGAAACTTGAATTAAATTAGCACATACAGACTGTGCAACTTGTGAATATTTGGCCACTGAGTCCTTTTATCCTGTAACAGTGTTATGATTGGCCAGAGGCCATATTGTAAGGGGTTCACAAAAGTTAATTAAAATAATGATGCTTTCAGTCTCTCCCATAGTAAATTAATGCCCGCTTGCAGATAGGATACAGGTTGTTTACTGTCGATATCCAATTTTATTTTTAAAAAGGACCATCTAAGAAGTCCCAAACCTATAATGAAGCCAGCTGAAAAATAAGGCTTAAAAAAGAAGCTCTAGGTTTCATCATCTGGCAACAGTAATGTAAATAAGCTAGAATTCTGTAAACAGCACTACCAGCTCAGTCTGCGTGCACTGCCTGTGAGTTTTCTGTGGCTTCCCAGCCATTTCTTCTGTGTTTGAAACTTAGGGGTTGGGGGGGGGGGGGAATAGAGTTGCCAGATCCAGATTGGGAAAGTCCTGGAGATCTGGGGATGGAGGAGCCTGGGGAAGACCAGAACCTCAGGGGAGTACAATGCCATAGAGTCCACCCTCCAAATAATTCATTTTATCCAGGAGAACTGATCTCTGTAGTCTGGAGATGACCTGTAGTTCCAGGGGATCCCCAGATCCCAACTGGAGGCTGGCATCTAGGTGCCATTCTGGTAATGGTAATGAGTCCTAATTCTGCCAGCACACCACAGAATTCTGTTTGGGCATGGAGCTAGTGCAGAATAATGCTTCCTTCCTTTCCATCCTTCTACTTCTAGCCTTTTATGTTGTACTTCTTTCTGTATATATATATATATATTTTAAATCACACAAAGAAGAAATTGCCTCACTCAAATTCCTCAAATGGAAGGCGTGCCAGTGGTGCCAGATATAATGGGGTTTTTGCATGCAATACGTTTTGCAAAAAACTTGGGCAGAGCCTTAGTGGTGTGCACATATGAGACATCTTGCCTGTTATATGGCTTGCCAAGAGGTAGCCAGACACTGCAACAGACTGAACTACTTAGATGAGGTTTTCCTTCCCTGCCTCTTCCAATCTTCTGTTCTGATTTCTTATGCTGAAGCCTCTTGTGTGTTACCGCCATACAAAAGTGCAGTCTAAAAACTTTTGTTTTTCTTAAAGTGAAAGATGAACCAGGGGAGCAAGAGCAGCAGGGCCTGAAAGGAAATGGTTTCAGCTTGACACCAGTCTGTACATACTGGGCTTGCAGAATTCATAGGGGAGGCTTTGCTTCATATCACATTAAAAGTATTCCGTGTTCTCATGATGGAGGTCTTGGGGCTAAAAACTATGTTTCAAAAGCATGCTTGTTCAAGTCTCCACAAAAGTGAACATTTTCTATCATATGGATATTTTTCCATCTCTGAAATGTTATGCTACTTCTACACACACCCTCCAATATGATTGAAATATAGCGAAAGAAGAAGTGATGAAACCAGGTTCTTCTTGTTTCCACAGTCCCACTGGCCTGGCTTTTCTGGAGGAACACAGACTCTATTATTGTTAACCCCTTTTTCATAGAAAGCTGTTATATGAAATGTCTGAATGTATGATGCAGTGCTGTTCAAAGCCCATCTTGGACTGAAATGCCTGAGGTCATCTAGAACAATGAGACATTCTCTGAGTGTACCTTTTTATCGTTCCAATATTATGTTACCCAAAAAGCCGGGGGGGGGGGGGGGGCTGCTGAGCACCTGTCACAAGTTTTTCTCCTTAAATTAGACTCCCTTGCTTATAAAAAATTTAATAGATTCCTCGCAGTTTATACATATGGGGCTTAGTCCGAGTTTTTTCTGTTCTCTTGCCAGCTACATGGTTACTTAGAAAGTGAACCGCTCACACTACAGCTGTTCATCGGGACTGCAGACGACCGCCTGCTGCGACCCCATGCCTTCTACCAGGTTCATCGGATCACTGGGAAAACTGTTTCTACTACCAGCCACGAAACCATACTTTCTAACACCAAAGTCTTGGAAATTCCACTTCTACCTGAAAACAACATGAGAGCAATGTAAGGCCAGCATCTTTCTATATGTAGCCATGTTGTCCTTCTAGTCTGTCCTTATTATTGCAAACTAATGCTTCATGCCTCCCCCCACCCCCCGCACAATCTGCAGAATCCTATACAAGATCTTTCTGGGTAGGAAGTTTTACAGAACTTTTTTAGGTGGTTGTACATAATAGTTTTAATGTCCAGGTAAATTGTGCAAATATTTATTTGGGACAACTGATTGTTTTTCCTCTAGAGCTTCAACCAGTGTGCTTCGTTGCCATTTGAAATTAGTATATCAGTTACAGAGCTGTAAATATCTTCCACCTCAGCTCCTACTTTTAGGCTCTTAACCTGACACCACCTAATTCCCGTAGGCCGTTCTACATGAAATCTAGCCTATTAGAACTCTTCCTAAGAAGCAAAAAAGTAGGGGTGTGTGTCAGTGTGAGTGAAGATTTATGAGGCCGAAAGTACACACGGCATGCAATCCTTGCTTGTTTGTTTTTTTAAACCAAAGTTAGCCATGGGTCTAGATTGGCAGACTCGGAGAAGAGACGTAGAATGGGCCGCTGTGCTTTGTGCTCTCTAGTTTTCCTACTTAGGCCAGGTTCATGCAGGCAGGACAGTAGATTGTATCCCTTCAGACTGCAGGTGGAGGATCAAATTTTGAAATGCCCTCTTGTGTTACTTGCAAGGCAAAAAGCAGCTCAACACAGGGGCTTTAGGGTAGGGTAACCGTTTGCTGTAGTGCCTAAGAGTGGCGGACTCTAATCTGGAGAACTGTGTTTGGTTTCCCATTTCTCCACATGCAGCCAGCTGTGTGACCTTGGGTTTGTCACAGAGCTGTTCTCTCAAGAGAAGTTCTCTCAGAGCTCTCTCAGCCTCACCTGCCTCACAGGGTGTCTGTAGTAGGGAGAGGAAGGGAAGAAGTGTAAGCCACTCTGAGACTCCTTCGGGTAGTGAAGGGTGGGGTATAAATCCAATCTCCTCCTCCTCCTCCCTGCTATGCTAGGTTTGTGTTTGTGTGGATCTTTAATATGAACATACAATCAAAACTGGAATCTATCACCCACACCCTGAAGAGGCACAGTCTGTTCTATCACTGCATTCCCATCTGGTTGTCCTGTGTATGTGACCCACATCTAAATTACCTCCCCACAACCTGGGGGAATTTTGCAGGCTTTTGCTCAATATTTCTTGCGGTTGCTTTTGGTTATGTTAGAGAAGACATCAATGTGACTGTTTGTCTCCTGTTGTTTCAGCCTGAATCATTTGGATAGTGCAGAGATCATGAGAGTGCCTGTCCCGGTGAAATGTACCAGTAAACCAATGTGAAAATAGATAGTAGTCATTAGGACTAAATAATTTACATATAATGTTCCTTTCCCCTAATGGGATTGTAGCAATAATTTAAATTTGAGGGAGATTTAGGCCCAGGCAACCAAGACCCCACTCCCTCATTCTGTTGCCGGGGTATTGTTATTTTTAAAAATAAAGGAAAGCCCTGGTGGACAGTTTTTATGATATGCTAAAATGCTGTAGCATTAAATAGCAATTGGAGTTGGAACACAGCAAAGAAGATGAGGTTGCAGTGTGCATGGAGCTTAAAGGCATCACCACACTGGAGGCACCAAGTGTACAACTCAATTGTGTGTGCAGAACAGTGCCCCGCTGCACTGTGCCACCATCTCGGGCGTGGACAGGACACCATGAGGAATTCAACAGGCTAGGTGAAGACAGAGAGATCTCTTCTGTCCTTTTAATTCAGGATGAGGTTAATGAATGGCACTACAAACATAGTTACTGTAATACAATTACCTGAAACCCCTAGGAATCTGAGACTATAATTCTAAGAACCCTTTCTGTGAGTAAGCATAGGACTGGGAGTAAGCATAGTAACATAGGACTTGCTTCTGAGTTACTTAGGGTGGTTCCCTGAGGGTCATTTTATGTGAACCAGCCTAGCCCAGTATAAATAGCACTGCTACTTACTCAGCTATCAAGATTAATCAAACGCTCTGAGTGTTTTACCTAGCCATTTGAATCAATGAAGTTGTATTACACATGCATTGACACCAGTCCTGAAAGTCCATTTAATCCATCAAGACTTTGAAAGGGCAAGTTAATTAGAAAGTGCCCCCATTTAATTATCATTTAGTAAGTTTTGCTGTTGCTCAGTATTTAAGGTTGCTACCTCTGGGTTGGGAAATACCTGGAGATTTGGGGGGCAGAGCCTGTGGAGGGAGGGGTTTGGGGATGGGAGGGACCTCAGAAGTGTATAAAGTCATAGAGTCCACCTTCCAAAGCAGCCATTTTCTCCAGGGGAATGGATATTCATCACCTGAACATCAGTTCTAGTTCTGGGAGATCTCAACATTTCACCCAGAGGTTGGCAACCCGATTAGTATTATATTTAAAATGGGAATCCCATGGATCTGTGTCAGTGAACATCTCAATCCTATGCAAAACTGAATCTTAGACTATAGTTCATATTAACCTGACTGTCATGGTAGTCAGCCTGCTGGGTAAATGTCTTTTTGCTCTTCTGCCTTTCGGTTGCAGTTGTACTATGCTGATGTGTATGCATACAAGGGGTATGTGTGTGTTACTTTCAGTCCTCCTTATCTCTTTGCTCAGTAAGAACTTTATGTGGCACTCCTGTGCTGCATCTGGCCCAAATGGCTGTTACCAGCTCATTAAATAGGACTCTAGATGGACGCATTTGTACAGCGCCCAGGATTAGCTTGCAGCGCCTATACCACACATTGTAATGGCCGACCTGACTCTTTTTTGCCACCACAGCAGCTCACTTTTTCAGAAAACCCAAGAGAGGGAGAGACAGGTCTGACTGTAGTCGATACTTTATAGTGAGATCGTCGTGCCAAATTCTAGTTGAAAATGTATGTGGAAATTGGCTTTACTCCACGACAGTCAATGGCATGCAGTCAATTTATACAACCAGAGCATATGGCCAGCCATTCTTCCCAGTTACTGAAGTCAGATCACTATTTCTTGTCTTTGGCAGGCATGCAACATACATCTTCTTCATAACTCATAATTATGATGTTTAATAGCACTTTTTATATACAGATAAGAGTGCCTGATTTTTTTTTGTTCTGATGAAGATTCAACAGGTGCAACTTCCCCTGGCATGAAAACGCAACAATTCACAGGTCCAGTTTTGGCATATCATGAAGTTGTTAAGGTAGCTAGCCCCTTCCACAAATCATATAGGATCCTAAGACTGAAAGGGGAAACATGGAGTGAAATTGCTCTAAGTATTTCAGTATTTAAAAGCTGAGTAGAGCCAGAGACTATAAATTGTAATAAGAATATTGTATCGATGCCTATAATAAATCTTAATCAAGCATTCCACAGATCTGGCATTTCTATAAGAATTGATATGAAGGTGGTCATAGTACCTCTCTCTTGATACAGCTGTAGCAATAGGGTCAGGGTTGGAGTGTAGACCGTCTCTTATTATTAAAGCCTTCTGTGGTCTGGGTCCAGGATATATTAAGATCTGCTTTCTCCCAGTAACCCTACCCAGAGGTTAAGACCTTCCTTACACATATACAATAGCCTCTGTGACACCACCAAAGCTCCTGCGTGATTTTTTTAAATGATGAAAACATCCCATTTTTATTCTGAGCAATAACAAAATTGAAGTCAGAAATACTCAGTTCAGCTACAAAAGGTTGGGTCAGTAGGATCAGTTATGACTGTTGTTGAACCTCTTGTGGTCCTGCTTATTTCTCTTCTAACTTCATGCCACCTCCTTCTCAGCTTTTGATTTCTGCGCCTGTCTTTCAATGCAATTTGATGATATGCTTTGAAGACTTAGGTAGGAGCTTTGCAAGGAATGTCATAGCTGTCTGGGTAGCAGAAATTAGTTTAGCTGTTTGGTAGAACCTACACAGTCAAGAATGGCTCAGCAGACCTTAGAAGTGGAATCCCAAAGTCCATGAATAAATTATTTCTACTGATAGCAAATTTGGTAACCAAGGTCAGAATTCATAAGATCCCATATAAGCCTCACTTTTACTACTGTAGCCATAATCAAGTTGAGAACTTCTGTTTAATTACCCATTGAGTCACAGTGCTAAATAAAAATAACCTTTCAAAACCAGATTTTTAAAGTCACAAACTATAATGTTGAGGTTTTTTGCTTTTTTGGTTGAGTTAGCAACATTATTGTTCATTTTGGAGTGAGCAACATATCTTGCTGGATTTGTTTTTCCTCACAGAATACATTGTACTGTAGTAATTTTTAAAAATCTGGTTTTAACTAAATGATTGGCTGGTATTTAGTTAGCCACCAGCACTTGTGCTATGTTGTATGCTATGACCAGTGGCTAAAACAGTCCAACTGAACTGAGTAAATTGTATCCTCCGCTCTGGGGGTGTCATAAATTTTCCAGTGACATTTTGTTGGTACAAATCAGTTTAGTAGTTTTGGAGAGCCTATAAATGAAATCAAACATCATTTTCTGGTTATTGATGCCATTTCCTAATAAAAAGCTTTTTTCTTTGAAAAATTCATTGGGTTTGAATTTAATCCATCAACTTTAATCTCAAAACCAACATGATTTTTACTCAACTGCTGTAAATTCCCCTAGTCTGAAAGAATCTCTTAAATCCTAATCTTACATTGATGTCTAGAGTAATTACAGTAGTAAGAAGTGCATCCAGTAATGATAAATATTTATCACATGGTCTCAAAACTTCTTGTGATCATCATATGGGATTCTTAGCTACAGTGCAATCAAGAATATATTTCCGTTTGTCAGAGAAGTGCCAGAAAAATTAATGGCATAAAGGTCTAAACCTGTAAACATCTATTTTAGGATTTTACTTAGTCTTCTGGCTACTTTCAGAGGGGTGGACTGAAAAAACACTCCAGATTATTTGCTGTTGTATCCATATAAGTGATAAATGGTTAGAGTGATTGTGAAACAGCTGCCTAGCAACTTCCTATTTCTCTATATAATTCTGTGAAAATTAGCAGTAAGTGCTAAAATAATTGGAGATGGAGAGTTCAATGAGGGCTCATGTGCGGACCTCATCAGTTACCAAGCTTCTGGCAACTGTGCAACTGGGGTGGAGGGATAAGCAGAAGAAAATGGGAGGTCTGAGGGATCTAGTTCTGCTAATGGGTCTCTATGGGATTTCTTGTTGTTGTTTTTTCAAAGAACCTGTAATTATGTTCTAAAGATATAGTGGAGATGCAGACAATCTGAACATGTGTAATTCTGGAAAACTATGAAAGTGAGCTGAAAAGTTCTGTTTTTGATTTTGGTCAGCATTGACTGCGCTGGAATACTGAAACTTAGAAATTCAGACATTGAACTGCGGAAAGGAGAAACTGATATTGGAAGGAAGAACACCCGAGTTCGTCTTGTCTTCCGTGTCCACATTCCCCAGCCCAATGGGAGAACCCTTTCTCTGCAAGTAGCCTCCAACCCAATTGAATGCTGTAAGTACCAGTTTTTGTCAATGCATTTGGTGTCAATAAGATATCATTAGGGTTGCCAGGTCTTACCTTGCCTGGAGCAGGAGACTTTGGAGAGCATTCTGGGGTGGGCAGGGATATAATGTGTCATCCCTGATGCAATGATGTCACCTGGAAGTGATGTCATTGTGATGGGGACACTCTGGTATTTGGGCAAATTATGAGGCGGTTGGCCTCAAAACTGTAGAATTTGCCCAAATACCTAAGCATCCCTGTGCAACATCCCCAGCATGATGATGTAACATCCAGGTGATATCATCGAGTTGGGGACCGGGCTTCCTCCACTGGCCAGCTGGCCGGTGGCAGGCTGAAGCCCCCAAAATCGGGGATTTCCCCACGCTGCCAGGGGAATGGCAACCCTAGGTATCATGTATGGTCCACAAATCTTCCTGAAGTCCACTGGCTGCTTTCATTTGAGGCTGAAGAAATGCTCCCTGCTAGAGCAACAGCAAGTAGCATGGAAATGGGATCTGCATGCTCCTTTCCCATCCCACTTGCTCTACTGACTCCCACGAGCCCCCTCTCCTCCCTTCCATGTCTGTGCATTACACAGCTCATGCACACACATACACGCACACACCCTTAAAGGGCTTTTTTCTTCTTTTTCTGGCAAATGCTTTATAAAAGCACAGCAGGGCCCAAATTTGGACTGGGACTGCAGCACATGGAAAAGGGGCTCCAGCCTTCCCCCTCTCACTATTCTCAGGAACCAAAACAGCTTGGACCCAAGCTGTTTTAGCTCCTGAAAATGGTGCCAGGGAAGGCAGAAGCCCTTCTCCCTGTGCTGTGGTCCTGATCCAAATCAGGACCCCACTGAATTTTTACACAGAAGTTGCCACTGGAAACTTGCAGCTGCATTATGGCTGTGAGTCCCCATAGAAAACTTGTGTAAAGCATAACATTTAGTTTGGCTACAGATGAGCTTCCAAAGAGCTTGGCTGGAAGAAGTATGTGAAAGAAACAGATCACCTACATTTCCTTTATGGACAAGGCTGCCAGATTCCATATAACGACTAAAAATTAATCTGATTGTGGATTACTATTGCAAAACTCTTAAATACTGTGTGAAAGAAGGGCTAAAGGCAAAAGATAAATGTAGCACAATTTCTCCCAGATAACATTATGCCGAATCTACTTGTATTACATTATAGTGTAAGGTACAGGTAAAATTGTTCTAGGGTTCACACTACCGAGGATTTACCACAGGAGAGATTACTTTTGGCCACCTCACAGCTATATATGATACTGGAGTATGATTGAGGACTCTCCGTGTGTGTGTGTGTGTGTGTGTGTGTGTGTGTGTGTGTGTGTGTGTGGAGAGAGAGAGGGCACACACAGGGTTTTATTTTGTATTGATTATGGTGTTTCTTTCTTTTTGATCTAATCAGCTCAGAGATCTGCCCAGGAGCTGCCTTTGGTGGAGAAGCAAAGCGTTGACAGCTATCCTGTGATGGGCGGGAAAAAAATGATACTAACTGGACACAACTTTCTTCAAGACTCCAAAGTCATTTTTGTGGAGAAAGCTCCAGGTATTTAAAACTCTGGTCCTAAAAATCAGTGCATACGCATGTGCCTCTAATGCCAGTGTAGTATCTGCTTTGAGTCTCTGTGAGAAAGGCGGACTATGAATAACATAAATAAATAAAAACAGTGTTATGGTGGACTGAGGTGCTGCGCTATAGTAAAAGCCCTTCTACCTTGCCCTGCATACTTACTTGATGATGCCTGCAAAAGTAACACTAACAGCGTTATTCCAGATTTGGGTGAAAGGCTGACTTCCTTCTTAGGACTGCAGTCTAAATACAGCCCCCTATCCAGAATGATTTTTTTAACAACAACAACAACAACTACAAACTTTTGAATGTAGCTATTCCACCGGGGCAAACAGTATTAGCCCGTTACGCATATGTCTCTGGAGCCTTGGCCAATCCTCGCATTATGTGCCTGTACAATGCATGCATTTCCAAACACGTATTTACCATGTCATTGTAAAGCACTCTGTGTGTGTATATATCTCAGAAAACTTGTTGTGTAAATGTTCATCTGTTCAAAACAAACAAAAAACAGAGTCCTGTGGCAGTTTAAAAATGAAGGTGTAATGTAGCATAAACTTTTGCAGACTAGAGCCCCCGTTGTCAAAGCCATCCTGGGTGGGCAGAAATATACACGCATCCGTATAGAAGGAAAGTTTGTAAACAGCTAGTCCAAAAGTTCTGATATGCAAAGGGTTGCAGTAGGTCTCATATTTCTGCAAAGCCAGATAAGAACACGTAGAGGTACAAGATAAGAACAAAGCGACCCATTCATAACTACAGTAACAGATAATGTTATCTTTCTTGTTATGCTAATCAAACACCTAAAGAGGAGCAGCAAGCTTAAAGACCTACAAAATTTCCCAGGTATGCTTGCAGGAGTCAAAGCTTCCTTCAAACTGAGAGCCAGTTTGGTGTAGTGGTTAGGAGTGTGGACTCTAATCTGGGAGAACTGGGTTCGATTCCCCATTCCTCCAAGTGCAGCTGCTGGCATGACCTTGGGTTAGTCACAGTTCTCTCAGAACTGTTCTCTCAAAGACAGCTCTGGAAAGAGCTCTCTCACCTACCCACCTACCTCACAGGGTGTCTGTTGTGGATAGGGGAAGAGAAAAAAGATTGTAAGATGCTCTGAGACTCCTTTGGGTAGTGAAGGGCAGGGTATAAATCCAATCTCTTCTTCTTCATCATCATCAGATCCCTGACAAAAGGAGCTTTGATTCTTGAAAGCTTCTACCCTGGAATTCTTGTTTATCTTTAAGGTGCTGCTGGACTCAAAGCTTGCTTTTCTACTGCAGAACAACACAGCTACCCATCTGAAAACTAAAAAGGAACGATTTCCACAGTGGGGAAGACCAGTGGGGTAAACTCTGCTGCAAAAACAAAAAGGAGTCTTGCGTTGCCTTAAACTGTTGACAGATTTATCATAGTGTAAACTTCCAGGGACTACAGCCCAGGCATCTGATGAAGTGGGCTCTAGCCGAAAAAAACTTAAGCTACAAGACAACTGTTAGTCGTTAAGGTACTACAAGGCTCCCTTTTGTTTTTCTATAGTGGGAAGGTTGGATAATCTAATCTTGATAGAGGCGGAATGAAATTTGCCAGTAAATTCTGGTTGATCAGTTTCTCTTTGGAGCCAGCCATTATTGGTGATTTTGAGGTCATCAGCAGTGTGTCCTGGAAGATTTAAATCTTCTCCTGCTAAGGGCTGAGCTGGAAGGACCAACCTGATTGTCCTGAAAGGTGTTATTGCAAGTAGGTGGCATGTATTGTTCCGGAGGATGTGCCAGTAGATGAGCCCTGATGGGAAAGCTGGTTTCGTTAGATCCTGTAATACTGCTCCTTGAGCAGATAGGATGATAGAGCTGGCACCAGAGTTGTTGCTGAGCTGAAATAGTTTTGGAACATGCCACTGTGCAGGTGCAGCGAGTTAATACCAACTGGTATGTCTGTTATGAAAACATTCTTGGGGCTTGGCTATATATGGCTACAGTCCTGTATTGAGGGAATCTTTCTCACTGATGAGTGCCACTGTACATTATGACATAGTTATACATAATGTTTACAACATCACCTGACAGAGCTATGCAAATCATTTCAGTCATGGTTAGTATTAACAGTAGTGTAGGGTATAGGACTGGGATTCCAGTTCCCGTGTCATTAAGCTCACCTGTGAGCTTGGACCAGTTCGTCTCTCAGTCTAAAGGATACAGGGTTCTTGTAAAGGTGAAATGGAGCAGGTGAGACCAGCATCTACCACCTCAAACTCCTTTGAGGGATGGCTTGATAAAAATAATAAATAAAAAGCAGTGTAGTTTGCTATCATTGAGACTAATAGAGTCTTCCTTTCAATAGTACTTTTAAAAACTGAATTTTTTGTGTTGGTCATTTTCGTTGCTTCATTTTAATCTCAACCATGTTGATATAATTTCTGAGGGAAACGGTACCAACTAAATGTTGACATTATTTTTGCAATAAATGTATTAATGTCAATATGTAAATTCTTCATCACTATATTAAAGGTAGTAAATATAATGAATGTGTAGCTTTGTTTAATTTATTAGATGCTCATTTATGAAAGTTAATTTGTCTCTACACAGTCTGTGCATGCACAGACATGTATTTCCAGGAGCAAAAAGGTTGCATTATGAGTGAAGAAGAAAAGAGTTTTTTTGCTTGCCTGCCTCTGATCTTTTGTAACTTGAAATTCCGATTCCTATTCTGAGGTACTGTATGACCCACAATAAACTGCAAGGAGATAGGTGGATGTGAAAACACTTGGTTCCTGGCCGGTTCAGGTCTGTCTGCCATTTTATATTTGAGCCTGCAACAGAGATTGGAATTAAGTCAATTTAATCCAAAATAAGTTCCAGATCAAAACGTGGCTAGAACAGATAGCTGTGTGTAAAAAAGTGCGGTCAGTGAAGGTGAAAGCCAAAGAGGAGGAGCGATTTTTTTTAAGGCTTCTTGTTTTGGAAAGGGTTTCTGTGGTGCTGGCAGGAACCAGAAATTCCACAGCTGCTTGTCAAAACCCACTGAACTTTAAGCTGTCTCCTGAAATTCTCAAGCACTTTGCTTCTCCCAGCCATTCAACTGAAGGCTTTGATAATCATGACCATTTAACCCTCGACATTCACTGAGTTCCAAAAAGATTGCTGCTCCACTATGTAATCTGTGACTGTCCTTAGCTGCATCTGATCCATTCGAGGTGCAAATAGTTTTTGCTGAGTAAGGCAGTTCCTTTTGATTGTCAAATGGGAGTGCAATGCAGTTTCAGAGATGCACGTTAACTGGCTCAGCCAGCTGCCCAAATTCAGCTTCAAGAGTAAACCCAGTAAAGAGGTCTGCGTAGAGAACAAGTGTGTGGGAGCAGAAGCAGGATTATCAAAACAGCTACTGTGAGTTTGTGCGAAAAATGGACTTTGATTGAAAATTGCAAGCATTTTCTTTTAAGAACAATTATGTGTCCCCTGTATTGTGATGCATCTCACATTCCCTCTGTGTGCCACTTAATACGGTGGGGGAAGAAGCTGCCATTAAGGTGCGCTCTTAGGAAGCAACCTGAGGAAATATTACTATTTGTTGTTGTTATTCAGTTGCACAATCGAATACGACTCTTCATAACCCCATGGACCATACCACGCCAGGCCTACCTGTCTTCCGCCGTCCTCTGGAGTTTGTTCAATTTCATGTTCGTTGCATCGATAACATTGTCTAACCATCTCATCCTTTGCTGTTCCCTTCTTCTTTTGCCTTCAATCATTCCCAGTGTCAGGGTCTTCTCCAGTGAGTGCTCCCTTCTCATTTGGTGGCCAAAGTATTTGAGCCTCAGCCTCAGTATCTGGCCTTCCAAGGAACAGTCAGGGTTGATTTCCTTTAGGATTGACTGATCTGATCTCCTTGCAGTCCAAGGGATTTTCAAGAATTTTCTCCAGCACCATATTAGGAACTATTTAATACATACATGAAGCATTGGCTATTCCATCCATATTGAGCAATTTCTGTTTTTTATCAATATAAACTGGTGACCTGACATTATATTATATTATGTTATGTTATGTTATGTTGTATTATATTTTACAGTCATATGCTTTGAACACATATAAGCTGCCACTATTACTTCAGCAGATTTCCCGGAACTTACATATATTTTATTTATTACTTATTTACTTGACATACTTCACCTTTGTCTCCAATGGGGACCTGAAGCCACTTACATCATTCTTTTCTCCTCCATCATGTTATCCTCACATCAACTCTATAAGGGGGGTTAGGCTTGGGACTGTCCCAAGGTCATCCAGCGAGCCTCCATGGCAGAGTTGGGGTTCAAACTTGGGTCTCCCAGATCCTAGTCTGACTTTGCAACCAATGCACCAGATTGGCGATCTAGGTTAGTTAATATTACCTATGAAAATATGATATTTTCTGGTTGTGTTCTGTAAAATTACATTCCATTTAGTCCTAGTCTATGGAACTTTTTTTTCCTTAGCCAAACCCCCTGAGCTGTGTCTGCCTTAAGAGTTAGCATTCAGCTGCTGTGATCTCTGGAGGAGCAGCATTATCCTTTCATGGGAGAGGGGAGGGTCAGCTGGCGTATCCAAACAATGATTCGTATGAGAAGGAATCCCTAAAGAATGATCAAGTCCATTCTTGAAGTAGAAATCAGCAGCAGAGATTATGCACTTTCAGTTTACCTGTCTCATCAGTGTATTCTAGTATTTTTTTTAAAAAAAACCTGACGAACTAATGCCACCTGGGATGCTCTAGATGTGTATTAAGTAGAAAGTCAAGGTGTCAGGATTAGTAAATGTGAGAAGGTGGGGGTGGCATCCCACAAAAGGGTTTGTCTAAAAGCATAATTAACATATATACAGTATCAAGGGCACACAGGGAAAGACTACTGGTTTTGCAAGAGAAGTCACTGGTCTCTTCAGAAGTACCCTGTCATTTCTTCAGACATTCTATAGTGCAGTTTTTTTAAAAATACAGCCCGTACTTCAAGGGATATTTGTCAATATTTAATTGCTTGCACATCGGGCCATAGTTTCTGGTGATGGGAGTCAGTATTAAATATTATCCAAGACATTCAGCGGTAGTAGTTATGAAACTGAAGATGCTAACCGTATTTTTTAAAAGTTCAGGCTTCTTAAATTCAAATTTTCTTTACAACAGTGGGTTCAATAGTTATTTTGACTGTTGCAAATTTCTGTTTGCATAGAAAGTTTTCTGCTTTTATACATTTATTTTATTTTATTTCTGTTTACACTGCCATTTTAATTTGGGGTGTATTTCTTTCCCAACATTCAACAGAAGGGTTTCACGAAGTTCAGAAGTGGGTGCATTTATCTGTTCAAGAGCAGTAACAAGATTCGTTTTGGGAGACTTCATCTTCAATGCTAATTTTAACTGAATTGGCTGAGAGAAAGGGAGAGAGAGAGAGAGAAGTTCAGAAACATGGGAATACTGTATTCTCAGTGAAATGTGTTTTTAAAGAAACCACAGAATTTTAGGAACCAGTACTAAAATAACCAGAAGAAAACAATTCATCAAATCTCGTCATCTGTGCAATAAACTCACAGATGATCTCTTAGCTTAATAGATAATAATAAGATGATATTGAGAAACCATAGGAGTCTTGTCAGAAACCAACTTGTGTTGTATTGGGACATTTCTACCAATATAATGTGCCCCTAAATTGGTAGCCATGTAATATAGTAATTAGGTGACAGCCATCATTACTATAGATACACTGTTCGATCTTTGTAACTTCTTTACCTTTTTTTGAGAGTGGTTTGCTGCTAGGTTAGTTATCTAAAAGGTTTCAAGTACAATTCTTCATGGGGAAAGCATTTTAAGTTTGCCTTTTAAAATTGCCATTGTAAGTTTACATTTTAAGATTGCCATTTTAAGTTTGCTAGGTGTAGCAGCATTCTCTAATGATTATTTGTTTTTGTTTTTTCCCTCCTAAAAATAATTCTGAAGGGAAAGTTCATTAAAAGCATTAATGGTTTTTTTAAACCATTTAAAAAACAAAACTAATATGTTCCTCAGAAAATTTAACAGCCCTTGGATAGGGGCTATACTACCATAGACGTTTATTTCATTTTGTACTGCTGTGTTTGAAGACTCAAGGAGGTTTGGCGTCTGTTTTGATGAGATGAGATGTGGAGACTAGTGAGCAGTCTCTTGGCTGAACTCCATTTGGTAAAAGATCTTACATTTTCAGAGATCTTTCCATTGGTCTTTCCACTGCCAGCAGCAGTTTGAGGGGCAACTGGCCAGCAAAGGGTCAAGTTTCAGACTGGTAGTCAAGCTGTAGTTCACATCATAAACTGAGTGGCAGAATATCCCTCTGTCACATGCCTTATGCATAATGTTTTCTGTATCTACTTCTGTCGAACTGTGTTTTCTGCTGGGTTGATTTCTGTATTAACTCCTTTGCAGCAAGCCTGAAAATTTGTGCCAACAAGAGGAGCTAGGAACATGAAAAGTGTATGGGCTCAGAGCACACAAGCTGAAGTGAAGGTCACTTGTACCTATTTCCTGGAGTGGTATAGGCGTACAAAGGGGTTTCTGGCCACTTACCAAAACTAGATATCTTTAGCAGGGAGTTTCATCAGATGATGGAATCATTGCTCAGTGGAATCCTCTCACACACATACAGTAGTTATGACGTATCTGGTAGGAAATATCAATCCATTTCAGATTTTCCTAGCTGCACACTGTAAGAAAAAGAAATGTATATGTCCATACATATAAGAAGTCTTATCCTACAGAATTTCTCTTAGGTTTTCTTAGATAGCTGTTTTCAGTTTCAAACCTTTTGTCCTGTACCACAAACTTGCTTTTAAAAAAGATTATAGGCACACCTGTATTTTATATGCACAACTTCTGCAATCAGAAGCACAGATGAACTTTTAGGTAGCCAAATGCTTATTTGTGGAAATGCAAATGGGGTTTGCTTATAATAGGAGTCAATATATGAGGCCAGGGTTCCCTATGTACCCTCAAACAATCCTCCTTCTTCATCTTCAGCTATGCTGCTCAGACCAGAAAGTGACCAGGAACGTTCCCACATACATTATGTCACATTATTTTATGATCGTAACTTATTGTCTATACCGAGCTAAAAGCACTGCAGAAAACTTGAAGACACTGAACAAAGGTTTTTAAGGTGTCCTTCAGTCACAAATGAGCTGTACATTTGGTGGTGGAAAGTGCCGTCAAGTTGCAGCTGACGTAGGGCAGCCCCATAGGGTTTTCAAGGCAAGAGACCAAAGCTGCGGTCATACACTCTAAAAAATCCACTCTCAGTGCACTTGCCAACTGGAGTTTACTGTGTGAACTGGCAAAATCCAGTTGGAGAGTGGATTGAAAGTGGATTATTTAGTGTGTGCAGCCCAAGAGATCTGGCTTGCCATTGCCTAACTCTGTGTAGCAACCCTGGACTTCCTTGCTTGTTTCTCATCCAAGTACTAACCAAGGCTGACCTTGGTTAGCTTCCGATCTGACAAGATCACGCTAGGCTGGGCCATCCAGGTCAGGGTGAGCTAGTATCTAGCCCTTATCAAATGAAATATTTTGCTGATCTTACTAGTTTACTGTGGGTAACACATTCTTTTGCTGAAAATTCAATACCAAATCAAAGTTTCAAAAATCAGGAGGAGTTCAAGCTAATTATAAAAGTTCTAAAATGTTTGCTGTCTGCTGTGTGAGTTTACTGTGCAGCAAGTGGCTGATCTACTTGATGCATTAATCTGATAAAAGAGGCCATTGCTTATCAAACTTATCAATGCCACAATAAAGGTGCTGGTGTTTAAAGGCCCACAAGACTTGTGTTTCTGACATCACAGTGGGTCTTGGCAGGAAGAGGTGTTATTGTCCATATGGATGTCAGTGGCTTAGTAGCTATATTGCTTTGATCTAGGGAAATGAATGCTATAGGGGAATCTGGGTGACTGAAAAAACTTGAATTCAAACAGTCCAGTCCATATAGTACCTTTTATTAGGACTAATGAAAATGACACAAAACATTGTGCAAGCTTTTGGGATCAGGCAGAACTCTTCATCAAGCTGGATGTTATAAAGTAAAGAGATGGGAGGATGTGGAAGGAAGATGTTTTGGGCCATCACTGCTCTAAAACTGTGGCTAGCCCACCAAAGTCCACGTGGCATCATGGCTGCCATTCTGGGATAAAAGTGTTACCGAATACCTTCTCTTGAAATTTTCTATAACCCCACCCTTTCAGTACCAGAGCACCAACACTGAAATCAAAACAAGAGGGGGGAAAGCACCTGCTTCAAGCATCCTGAGCTGCCTTCTCCCCCTTTAGGCCAAAGAGGAAGGGATGGAGAGATCTGAGTGCCTGGCAGAAGCTCACTGGAATTGTGCCTTTAGCAACAAAGAACAGTCTCCCAAGGACAGAGAATGGAGTCTTGCATGCGCAACAAAACGAATTACGACAATCACATGCTGTGACAGCTGGGGGCAGAGTAGTTTTGGGGTATGATTTTTAGGCCTGTTTTTGCCAGCATTTCTGTGCCTGAAGTTGGCAGGCGAGTATAGAATCATAGAATCACAGAGTTGGAAGGGAACATGGAAGGGGCAGTCCAACCCCCTGCTCAATGCAGGATCAGCCTAGAGCATCCCTGATGAATGTTTGTCCAGCCACTACTTAAAGACTGCCAGTGAGGGGGAGCTCACCATCTCTCTAGGCAGCTGATTCCACTGTTGCACAACTCTTACCATAAAAAAGTTTTTCCTAATATTCAGTCGGTACCTTCCCGCCCTTAATTTAAACCCATTATTGTGAGTCCTTTCCTTTGCTGCCAATAGGAACAGCTCCCTGCCCTCCTGTGTGCAATTCTGGTCCCCACACCTCAGAAAGAATATTATAGCACTGGAAAAAGTATATAAAAGGGCAACTAGAATGATAAAAGGGTTGGAAAACTTTCCCTATGAAGAAAGGTTAAAGGGCTTGGGGCTCTTTAGCTTGGAGAAATGACGACTGAGGGGTGACATGATCGAGGTTTACAAGATTGTGCATGGAATAGAGCAAGCAGAGAAAGAAGTCCTTTTCTCCCTTTCTCACAACACAAGAACTCGTGGGCACTCAATGAAATTGCTAAGCAGTCAGGTTAGAATGGATAAAAGGAAGTACTTCCTCACCCAAAGAGTGATTAACACATGGAATTCACTGCCACAGGAGGTGGTGGCGGCTACAAGCATGGACAGCTTCAAGAGGGGATTGCATAAGCATATGGAGCAGAGGTCCATCAGTGGCTATTAACCACAAGGTACAGATAGGAAGTCTCAGTCTGGGGTAAGTGATGCTTTGTATTCTTGGTGTTGGGGGGGCTACAGAGAAAGGACTTCTTATGTCCCACCCCCACTGGTGGACCTCCTGATGGCACCTGGTAGTTTGGCCACTGGATGGGTCATTGGCCTGATCTAACATTGACTTCTCTTATGTTCTCTAAGTGACAGCCCTTCAGATACTTAAAGAGAGCAATCATGTCCCCACTCAACCTCCTCTTGAGGGTAACTGAACATTACCCTCAATTTTTCCTCATAGGGTTTGATCTCCAGGCCCCTGATATAGATATACAGTAGTGCCTTTGGTGCCATGTTGATCCCTTGTTTCTGTGAGCAAAAAACCCCAAAACAAAAGCCAAAACCAATTGATGGCTCTTCACTGAAATTACAAAGGTCACCTATTTTGGACTGCCTCACCTGCAAATAACTTTTGAAAGAATCTGAGCCCACAGTAGATGTTGAAATAGTGACATATCAGGCAGAGACTTTGGCTGCGGTCACATGGCCCTTAAATGCGGGAGGAAGGGCTATTTCCTCCCGCATTTAAAGGGGCCGACCACATGACCCGCCCCAAGTCCTGCGCTGAAGCGGGCTCAAATGCGGGTTCCTCCCGCATTTTCCGACCCCGGGAAAATCAACAGTTTTCCCCGGTGTTGCGGGAGGAACCCACATTTGAGGTATCTGGACAGCCCTCTCTCGCAATCATTGCGAGAGCAGGGCTGTCCAGATAGTCCCACCGGCCATTCCCCCCCCCCTTTTACACTTGGGTGCTTGGCCACTCAAGCGCCCAAGTGTAAAGGGGGGGGGAACCCCAAACTCACCAGGCGGCTGGCGGGTCCTTGGCTGCCACCGCTGCTTCTACGGCCGCCTCTTCTGTGGCCGCCGTTCCTGCCACCGCCGCGGCCACCTCTTCAGTGGCCGCCGCCATTCCCGCCTCTTCAGCGGCCGCTGCCATTCCCGCCGCCACTTCTGCTACCGCAGGGGTTGGGATGTGTAGACATCCCAACCCACGGTATGTGTAGACATCCCAACCCACGGTAGAGAAATGCGGCCCCTTTAAATCCGGGAGCCCTCCTGGATTTAAAGGGGCCGTGTGACCGCAGCCTTTGTGTACCACCCTACAGCTCTGTCTAGTTAAAAGAACTTCAGGAAATGAGCCTCATCAGCCAGGGAAGTCTGGCACCAATAAGTCAGAGGAATTCAAGTAGTGCTCCCAGAACCCTATGATAGCTTCCTGGTCGGGACCTGCTCACCAGTCTGAGCTTTAAAGAGATTTACTTGCCTTTTCCTTCCTTTGGGGAGGGGCCACGGCTCAGTGGTAGAGCATCTGTTTGGTTTGCAGAAGGTCCAAGGCTCAATCCCTGGTATCTCCAGTTTAAAAAGTCAAGTGGTAGGCGATGTGAAAGACGACTGCCTGGGACACTGGAGAGCTGCCGCCAGTCAGAGTAGACGATACTGACTTTCGTGGACTAATGGTCTGATTCAGTATAAGGCAGCTTCATGTGTTTCTCTCTCTGTCTCTCTCTCTCTCTCAACTTTAGCTGCACAGGATTTGACTTTGAAAATAACCTTAGAACACCAAGGAACTTCCATTGCATTTAACTGCTTAAGTAATTGCCTAGATTTTTGAACCATAGCTGCAATCACACACACTAAATAATCCACATTCAATGCATTTTCCAAGTTCACAAAGTAAAGTCCAGTTGGAAAGTGCATCGAAAGTGAATTATTTAGTGTGTGATCACAGACTTTCTAAAAACTTCTCACATGTGTAAAATAGTTGAGTGGTTTAGAGCCTTTCTTTGGGGGGGGGGGGATGACAGAACTTGCTTACTTTTGTGATGACCACATACAGGGGCGAATTAAGGCTCACTGGTGCCCTAAGCACTGACCAATCTTGGCACACCCCTCCTTTCCACACTGATCCAGTCCATTTTAGTTGTTGACCTGTCTGACCAGATATACAATGCAGGTTGCAGCAATACAAAAAATTATTCATATGATAACACAATATACTGTACAAACTAAGCCAAGCTTGGGCTACATAAAGTTCTACAAAAATGCAATACAACATCTATTTTAATATTTCACAAGTTAAATGTATCAAAGTTCCAATATTCATGACTGGAAAGGCATTTTTCTACATTTCATTTTCACAAAATCACTGATGACATCCTCGAAATTAATACCTCTCAGAATGTTTGCTTCAATTGTTAATATACACAGTGAGTTGAGTCTTTCTTGAACCATAACTGATCTATTTGGGGTTTTTTACACATTTCAGTTGTGAGAAAGACCTCTCTTTTGTGCAATGGGTGACCATTAATGTTAAAAATATTCTTAAGGCAATTTCAACATTTGGAAAGGCACACTCTAGTTTGTCTTCTGTAATTGTGTTGTTAAGTTCCATGTGAGTGAAAGATGTTTTCTTGGTTGTTTTAAACTTATGAAGAAATATGAATATACCTGCTGAAGTTCTGTAGATAAAGTGTTGTTCATGTCATCTGGATAAGCATCAATGAGTGTCTGACAAGTCTTTGAGTACCTTTCACTTTCTGATAATTGGGAATTAGCACCTTGTTGGGTGGCATTAGGAACATCTGTCAGACAAGAGACTCTGTCTGCTATTTCAGTGTACACCTTTTGTCTCCTCCTCATTTCTGTTTCTAACTTTTCAACAATTACATAAAAAGTGGAGATACGGAATTTGTCTCCGGCATTGAGAATGACCTCTGGTGCATTTCTATCATTGGGCATTCTCTTTCTTATACGCTTACGCGTTTGAGTTGCTTTGTATTCTACATCAGGGAGCGTGTCCTTTACAAGTGATTCAAATCTCTCAAACTCATCTCTTGATGTGTGTAACTGATCTGCCAGTGATGAATACATATCTGCACATGTTTGCAAGATCACATTTTCACTTTGAAGAAGTTGACTTATTCAGCATGAATTCAGCATGAACACAAATTCCAGTTCTTGCATCTTGTTTGCGATATTCTTTGCCTCCCTTCTAGTGTGATCTTTTTGCAACTGGTCATCTGATAAATCTTCCAAAGAATCTTGAAGAAAGAGTTGATAATTGCTGCAGTTGCCATAGCATGTGCTTCCCATCTGGTATCTGAAAGTGATTTCAACACTTTTTCATTTCCAATGCAATCTTTGAGAATTCTCCACCAAGCAGTTGAGGCTGAAAAGAATGTGTAGAGCAGTTGTACAGTGGAAAAGAAATCTACTGCAACTTGACAGCAATCCACAGCACTTCATCCAACTAATTTAGTGAATGAGTTGCATGGGGTACATAAATGGCAAATTGATTTGCATCCAAAAGTTTTTTGCTGCATGCCGCTGTAACGTCCAGACATGTTGGCAGCATTGTCATATGACTGCCCTCTGCATTTAGCAAAATCCAATTTACAATCATCACATAAGTACTTCAACACCTGCTGTGCCATAGCTTCACCAGTGTGGTTTTGCAATTCCAAAAATGTGATAAATCATTCAACTGGCTGTCCATCTTGCAAGTATCTGAGCACTATGCTCAGTTGGTCAACATGCGAAAGATCAGGCGTTGAGTCCACAGACAGACTGAAGTATCCAGAAACATTAATTTCATTAATGATGACAGGGTGCACTTTCTTTGCCATTAACTCAATAAGTTCCTCACATATTGTTTTGGACAGGTATAAAGGGTTGCCTTTTCCAGCATTGCCATACCATGATATGTGAGCAGCCAAGAATGGGTCAAACCAACTCATCAATTCGAGTAGCCCCAAATAATACCCATTATTGAGAGACCCAAATTTTTCCACTTTTCCTCGGAATGCCAATCCTCGTTCAGCCAGTGTGCAAATGACTGCTACAGCACACCGAAGCACATTTTCCCAGTAATTGTACTCCTTTTCCCAAGTTGAATATTTCAACATGGCATCTCAGTGAGTTGTACTTTTTTTCTGTTTAAATCATTTTATTGACTGTTTATACTGAAAAATACAAAATTCACAAGTAACGTAAAGCTTATATAACCAGTAACAATCAAAATAGTCAACATAAAGTACATAATAACATTGTACAGTGAATGTTTCAAAACATCCGTTATTTATAGGAACAACTTTTTACCATATGTTAACTTACAAAAGTTTTAAGGGTTACTATACTATTGAACGAATAGTTTAACCCACATTTCAGAGTTCTGGAATACAAACTATCAAAGTATCTTGTGGTATTGAGACCATTCAGCTGAAATGAACTGTTGCTGAGACAGATAATCAAGGACCGGGAACCATTTAGGGATGATTGAGCAGTGTTTCGCCAGTCACCGAATCCCTCATTTCTAGCAAAATGCGTTGACCCTTTGGGTGCAAATAGTTTACAAACAAAACAGTAAACTGATCCTTTTGAAGGAGAGTACAGCAGCCATTCTCTCTTGTAGTGTTCACCATTGGCTTTTATTCCAAAAAATATCTTCTGTGAACAGTATCTCTTTGGATTCCCACTAATGAAATTGTGACACAATTTGTCAAATGGCCCATTGTGGTGCTGACATTCACTGGGTCCACAAGCAACCCAGTAAGTCACATCATTACCATAAAATTCATCCCACAACCCTGGGTGCTTAGCTTTGTTCATTTCATCCTTGGTCAGTTCTCTAAACTCCTTGGACAGTTCAAAAGCATTTACACATCTTGTCATGGAAGTAGGTCCAGGTTGTGGCACTTCATCATGTGCAACATCTTCATGAAAATCTGGCCTTACACCAACACTGCCTGTTTCTGATGAAGGAGATAGATTTGATTCACTTCCTGTCTCTGAAGACTGACACTGGTTTTGATCTGGATCAAACTCTGCAGTTTATAAGAAAAAATCTGTCAGCTTTCCTGTCTTGGCTACAACAGACAGATTCTTTTGCTCATTCTCTTTTGCACGTTTTCTCTTTTGCGCACCACTCAACTGATCACGCTTCATTTTTTATGTTTACATGGGGCTGAAATTAAAAAGGGCAGAGAGGGTCATTGAAATGACTGCCATGACAACTGAATTTGGCTCCATCATTTTACTTTTAAACACATGCATTTTACTTTTAAACATAGCCTATGACACTGCACCTCACCAACAAAAAATAGAAGATAACCCTAGGCTGCACCATGATCAATTTGCACTAGTTTTATCAATGTTTTTTTTACAAATCTTCATCTGTTGTTTTTTTCTTTTCACCCTTTTCCCAGCTTTGTGTGCCCCCTTTGGCCCTGGTGACCTAAGCACATGCTTAGTCTACTTAATGATTAATCCACCCCTGACCACATAGCCTCACAGATGGCCAAAGATATTCTGTGATCATTAATGGTTGCTTCTGCAAAGATCCCCAAGTATGCAGCTCCTTATCTCCTGAGAACTGATGGTATCTCAGAGCACAGCAGTATGAGCAATGTTGTTATGATTTTATGATTAGTCTACAGTATTAATGTTGGTTCATTGGGAGCCTGTCCTTACCTTCAGGATTTAATCACAAGACTATAGTCATTAAGGAGATGAGAAATGAAAAATTGTAATGGGTAGCTGCAGCTTGGGAGAGACATAAAATGGAGTGATCTTTGAAGGGATCTGTTTCCTACCAAGGAAATGCACAAAATGCAGTCAAGAGATATATAGTCATGCTGGTTAAAATACTCTAGGCTCAGTCCAGGTTTATCTGTGCACAAAAGGGCACCATGTGTGGATACCACTGTGAGAATTCAGTGGAGATGTACAGATGCACCCTGGTGTGGAGACTGTTTCTAGCTGATGGCAGAAGAATTTCTTTGGTTCCTCTGTTGCCTTCATGCAATGGCAGTAATTCGTAGGAGGTAGATGTTTTTTGATCGATAGTTTGGACAGCTATACACACAAACCCCTGAAAACAGAGACCATGGCACCCAGCAAGTGTTTTTAGAAAGTGGGTGGGGCTTTTGCCCAGCAGAGCTTCTGATTGGTCACTGAAACTCTGATTGATTGTGGAGATTTTTTTTTAAGCATTGCTTTGGCAACACCTGCCACCTCAACACAAGGATCTTCACTGCATTACTAAGATAAGCTGTATGAATGCAAGAAAATGTTTTTAAACAATATGTTCATTTTAAAAGGCATCCTGTTAAATAGAGCATTATCCTGAAATGCTGAAGAGTTACTACTAAAGTTACTGTTATATTTTGTGGTGGGTTCTGTCTCCCATGGCAGCCTTTTTGTGGTTACACCAATTGCACTGTGTCAGAATTCTGAACATGCCCACAGACTCAAAAAGATTGGGGATGTCTGCCCTATAATATGATCAACCTGGTTGTTGTTGGATTGTGTTAACTTGCCATATTCATCTTATTTTAAATCAAGACTGGAGTATCTCTTGGAAAATCTTTGGGAAAAGATTGGATTTGGGAGGCAAAATTTAAATCCCAACATAAATCAACGATGTGGGAATTTGGGGGACTGCCTTAAAGTGGTTTGTCTCCTTTCTCCAAGGTCAGGGACAGAGGGTGGTGCTAGGGGAGAATTTCACCATGACACCCACTGGTGTGTGGTGTCCCCCAAGGTGCTATTCTCTCCCCAGTGTTATTCAACATCTTGTATGTGCCCCCTGCAGAGCTTCAGGCTGGGTTGTCACCAGTATGCTGATGACACCCAGGTATATCTGTTGATGGATGGCCAGCTGGGTGCTGCCCCAGAAAATCTGGCAAGGGGATTGGAGGCTGTGGCTGGATGGCTGAAACAGAGCAGGCTGACATTAAACCCATTGAAGATGGAGGTTCTATAGCTGGAAAAGTGGGATGGGATATCCAGCTCTCGATCTTGGACAATGCCCCCATAATACAAGTACCAATGGTGAAGAGCCTGGGCGTGACTCTGGATGCCTCCCTGTCAATGGAGACCCAGATCATGAATGTGGCCAGGTCAGCGTTCTTTTATTTATGCCCAGTTCTGTAGCTGGGCCCCTTACTGTCTCACCCAGATCTAGCCACTGTGATCCACCCAATGGTCACCTCCAGACTGGATTACTGCAACTCACTCTATGTTGTGATGCCCTTGAGACTGACCTGGGAACTTCAACTGGTCCAGAATGCAGCAGCGAGGGTCCTAATTTGAACCCCTATCAGAGCACAAATTCAGCGGGTGCTCCGCCAGCTGCACTGGCTCCAGATTGAATTCTTGATCAAGTTCAAGGTGTTGGCTTTAATCTTTAAAGTCCTTCATGGTCTGGAACCAATATATCTTTGGGACCACCTCTCCTGACATATCCCCCAGAGAGCATTACACTCTTTTGACAACAGCCCGCTGACAGTCCCAGGGCCAAACACCATTTGCCTGGCTTCAACTCGAGCTAGAGCCTTCTCTGTGATCGCTCCTGCTCTGAGGAATGCACTTTTGAGCAAAACGTGGGCCCTGCAGGACTTAGCAAAATTCCACAGGGCCTGCAAAACAGAACTGTATCGCCAGGTGTATAGGTGAGACCAGGGAGTCTTATTTAGATACCACCTTTGTTTTTTCCCTACCCTCTTTCTGTGGGTCAGTGAAGCGGTGGAATAGTTTTTTACGCCATCTGTTCAATTGATTCTGATGTGCATGTTTAGTTTTGATTGTTACATTGTTTGAGTTTGTCTGTTTATGTTGTAATCTGCTCTGAGCCCCACGATCATGGTGGAGAGCAAAATAGAAATCGAACAAATAAATAAATAAATAAGAGAAATATTAAGGATGTTATTAAGCAAAAATACTATGATCTGATTTTTGTGGCCTCACACATTCGTGGCTGTTTAGCAGTGAACTCATTTTTCTCTCTCACCCTTCTGGGAGGGGCTGTAGCTTACAGGCCTGCGTGTCATGCAGAAGGTCGCACATTGTAGATGATGTGAATGACCAGTACCTGAGACGCTGGAGAGCTGCTGCCAGAGTAGATAATACTGACTTTGATGGACCAAGGGTCTGATTCGGTATAAGGCAGATTCATGTGTTCATGTGAGAACCTCAGGCATATTGCGAGTGATTCTTCCCAGACACACTATGAAAACAGGAAGCCAGATAGTCTGAGATTTGGACCTGGAAGTCCTGAAGTCAAATCCCAGCTTTATATTCTCACTAGAGAGACTTGCAGTAGTCACTTCTTATCTTTCTGTGGCAGTTCCTAGTGTGAATATAATGATAATATAGTTTGTAGGATTGAGGTTCTAAAGCATTGTGCAAACTAATATTTATGAAAGCATACTTCATGATACTTCTCAGAGTTTTAACCTACTTCATATAAAATGCTTTCTTTAATGCTTAAATCTGTAATCACTCTGAAGAAAAGTACTGAATTTATGACACAACAATAATATCTATTACAGGAAAATAATGAAGTTGGTGAGCTTTACAAATCTTTTTTGCTTTTGCGGCTGCTGTGTTAGAACAAGCCCACAATGCCTTTTTTATGTAGAAATCTTTGAGATGGGTGTGGTGGGGAAGCCGTTTCTGTGACTCACACTGCAGGGAATTCCCTAATGATTTTAGAATATTTTTACTCTAGACCTCTGCACAGTTTCCTTTTAACTCTGCACAGAACAGTTTATGCAGAGTGAATTACAAAGACCTATTCAGTCCTGAGCCACTCCATTTCAGATCCCTGCTTATATTTTTAGCAATTCAAAACTAGCTTATATAAATGAGGTAGGTGTGCAGAATTGCTGGCTACTGTTATCAATCTCCACATGTCAGACTTTCCCACAGAACCTCTTGTCCTTAAGCAGAAAAATACAGAGTGCTACCACTGAAAGGTGACTAATTCTACTGCGACCAGAAACAATTAGCACATTGTCTCTTGATGTTCTCCTTGTTCGTTCTCATTAGGGTTCATTAATATGTTAACTTTAGGTTGGGAGGGGATTTCTGTCTCCCTCTCTCACCACAGCAGCAAATGCCCTCCCAGATGCCACTCCTGGGGTCCAGCTTATTGGTTGATGTCTGCCATGGGAGGGGGGATCCAGCAAGCGTCTTCAGTCAGTAGAAGTTTCCGCTAGGTCCAGTTCTTTGTGCGTAAAGACCTACGTTTTTTTGAATCCGTGTTGCTTTCCACAGCAAATGCAACATATTCAAAGGAGTTTATTTGCAGTTATATCTGGTTCCATGCCAACATGAAAGCAACTATGGAAAAGTTACAGAAAAGCAAGGCAGTAAACCTTTCTGCACGTGTGGCAAGAGGGAACCATTGCATGCAAAAACCTGGGGGATTTAGTGCATGACGTGAATTGTGAAGGCATCCATCATCCACATGTTCACTTTTGTGCACTTTATGGAAAGTTTATTGAAGATGGAAGTCTCCAGTGTAGATCTGTAGACTTGTCTTTAAGAATCCCATTCCCTGAAATAAGAAGCTAATAGTCAGGTTCACAGTGTCAGTGTCTGAAATCTGGTCTCACAATCGATATCTTAAAACTGAGCCTACTGTCTGGAAATAATCTCAATTTGATTTGAGAAGTCAGTAGCCATCATTGTGTGTATATTGGTGGGCAGGGGAGTATTTTAGCTTAGTTTTATTTGAATTCCAAGGCTCAGATATTAGACTGATTTCTCAAATTCAGACGTCATAAAACTTCACTGCAGAGAAGCTCTTTATCCTGTAGGGTATCTCTGGAAATCGTCGCAGCTTTTTCTTGTTGTCATTTTAGATATAAACAACACACAATCTGTTTGGGAGAGAAGAATAACTTTGGCTAGTTAGACTCTTAATGGGAATGCCTGAAATGTGTCTGTTTCAGCTTTATGTTATGTCTGTAATTTGAATTATTTGCAATTTGGAAAGGTATAAATTGCTCTGGTGTACTTTCATTGGATTTTGGCCAGGCAGGGAGTTGCCTTCGGCTGTGAGTCAGCCAGGCTGATGCAGATGTGGCAGCCTCACAATGGAAACTTTTGTGGTGTATCACTCCTCACTCCTCCAGCACATTCTGACTGGAGACGGCATCTTGAATACTTGGGTGTAGGACGCTTGGCAAAAGTCACCCTGACAGAAGGCCTTTTACTCCAGTATAAGCAAGTCTTTTAGCACTCTGAGACCCCTGAAATCATTCCGTCTATTCCCATTTTTCTTTCTCTCTATCTCTCTCTCTCTTTCTTTTAATTTTAGCTGATCTGTACAAACCTAGAAAACATGTTTACTGTTAGAGGTTGACGTAGTGGTCTAAGGTTTCCCTTCTGGACTTGATCCCAGGCCGTGGGCGTAGAGATTTCCCTCTTGGTTCACCAGACGTAACATAAGGAATTGTCTGCTTTTTCTTTCTTTCTGGTTTTTATTTTATTTATTTATTTTGTGGGGTCTCTGCTTCATAGCAATTTCTCCTCCTTATGTTTTTGTTAAATGAAATGTCACTAACTCTTATTGAGTCATCTGTTCCTTTCTCCTCTCTCTTTTTTTGTAACTGCAGAAGTCTGGACATTCTCAAGAGAATTTCTTACTGGAGCTGCAATAACTCTTATTGCTTTTCAGATAACCAACGATACAATACAACCCCCTACCCTCGGGTTCTATTTTTTTTTAAAAAAAACTTAGAACACATAACACCTAAAAACCTCTTGTGAAAAATACACACATACTTAACTATATGAGCAACTGCAAAAGCAATGTTATAAAAATTTATAGCACAAAGCACTGTTATAAAAATGAATTTGCCAGAAATACAGACAGATAATAACAAAACAGTATCCCAGTTCAAGTCTTTCAGAATGTAAACTGAACATACCAACAGCCTAATTCCTGGCATTTAATGAATAAAAAGGAAATAAACGCAAGCTGTTCAATTGCAAGTTTGGATTCCTGTAGGTAGATTAGTATGGATGTATTACATTTCTCTCTCACCCTTCCTCTAAGGACCTCAGGGTGGCCTATGTGGTTCCATCCCTGCCCTTTTATAAACAATCCTGTTTAGGCTGAGAACGTCCAAGTGGCCCAGTATTGCGCAAAGAGTTACATTGCTGTGGGAGTATCTGAGCTTGGGTTTCCCTAGTTTATGTCCAGCACTTTAACTACTAGCCCACACTGGATTCCAAATATCAACCCTTAGTGGGATCATAAATCTGCAATAATTTGTGTTTTTCCCAGAGTAATAGAAGAGGCCCATCCTACGGGTTTTTCACCTATTATGGCTCCTCAGTTTGGAGAGCAGAGCTGGAATGGAGATGCATCTGGTAGATGAATTATGAAATTATTAATTCTCTGGAAATAAATGGCTTTTGGTATACACTTACGTGTTCAAGGCTCATGGCTTCTGCAAAGGGAATTCTTAATCCATTAACCTGGTTTTGGTTTGGTTTTTTAGAGGAGGTCACTATGTGTGTAGTAGTGATATACAGAACATTTTTGTTCCGTTTTTCAGATACCTTTTGACAATAGCTACTAAGAAAATGTACCTGTTATCCTCTTATGGACTGGTTACTAGTTAAAAGAAGAGGAGGACCATTAACTTTTTTTAACAGCTTTTACAATTGAAAGAAATCAGCAGTAAATATTTAGGGTTGGGTTGTACAATAAGGTAATCAGACTTGTGGAAAACACTAAAAAGGGGGGTTTGTCTGTGCACCAAAATGGCAGATGGCACTGTGGACAGAATAACACATTATATATAGTTCTATAATCCTATTAACAGACTTCTGTTCTTTTACTGATTGCAGCCACTGGTTCTTTGATTTCAAGAGGGAAACTTATTTCTCAGGAACAGAGGCTTTTGAATTACTTCAGCCAATCCAATTTTTCCACCAAAAATCACACAACCCCACCCCCACCCCCTTTTACCACTGCTGAGGAAGATTCACTGATGTGTGGGCTCAGTGTTCTACAGCAGTGAGAAAGCAAATACATTATTAGAATTCTGAAAAGGGGCTGGAAATTAAAAGTATCACAGTGTTATCATATAAACCTGTGCTACGGCTGCGTTTATATATGACAAGTGGTGGCCCATCATACAAGGGGATCCCATTTTCCCCACACACTTCCTTTCCAGACCCAATGCAGCCCCTGGACTCCCCTGCAGCTGCCAGGACTACCGCCTCCCCCCTGCCCCTGCTCTTGGCAGCTCTCCCAGAGCTGCTCCTGGTGGGCTCACTGAGGCATCCTTTCCCCCCTCCCCACTCTCAGTGGCTTGCCCAGAGCAGTTCTGGGTGGGCTTGCTGAGGCTTCTTTGCCACCCTCTCCACTCTTGGTGACTCAGCCAGAGCTGCTCCAGGTGGGCTCGCAGGGGCTTCCTTTCCCCATTCTTGGTGGCTTGCCTGGAGCTGCTTGGAGGTGCACTTGTGCAGAGAATGCTACTTTACTTTTGGGGGAATTACTACCCCTTATATAGTTTTTTAAAGATTTAAGATTTTTCTGCACACCTAGGGGATGCCCCAAGTGTGCAGAAAAATCTCTTTACCCTCCATGTGCCCCCTATCTGTGGAAATAAGTATCTGCACATAGGGGGCACAGCTGGGAATTAGATATATAAATAACTTTTTAGACAACTGATGCCAAGCTAGGGCTGTCTCCACACATCATTGGATATTGCACTATCATTGTGCTATAGGACTCATTCACAACTGGGAAGAAGCCATGTTTGGGGTTGTTTTTGCATCACCAGAGTGATGCAAGGAGTATTGCAGGGATCCCCAATCCTTTTGAGCTTGCAAACACCTTTGGAATGCTGAAACCAGGTGACAGGGGCAGCCACAAAATGGCTGTTGCAGGAGATACAGCCAGACACAAAATGGCTGCCATAGTTTATCTTCAGTCACACAGTGAAGATCCTTGTGCCGTGGTGGCAGTTGCTGCCGAAGCAACATTTTTAAAAATCTGCACAACCAGTAAAATATTTAATGGCCAGTCAGAAGCCCTGCTTGGCAAAAGCCACTGCCCAGTAGGGTTGCTAAGTCCTACCGTAGCTGCAGCGAGGGGAGTCCTGGCTGTCTCTGGGAGTTCAGTAGTACACGCACTGCGATGACATCACCTGGAAGTGACGTCATCATGTCGGGCACTATCATTCAAGGGGGAAACATAGAGTAACCCTCCAGGTAACGTCATCACACTGGGCACGTCTCCACAATCCTGGCAATTTGGGGGTGGGGTTTC
Organism: Lepidodactylus listeri; assembly: GCA_029233225.1. Taxonomy (NCBI): domain Eukaryota; kingdom Metazoa; phylum Chordata; class Lepidosauria; order Squamata; family Gekkonidae; genus Lepidodactylus; species Lepidodactylus listeri. Next base: position 90,162,180 of record JARCFY010000006.1, read on the forward strand.
CCTGGCAGCCCAATCTGGGCCAGTGGGTAATGGACCCATTGAGTGGAGGTTTCCCCACCCCCTGGGGGGACCTGGCAACTCTACCCCCCCAGTCCCTTTCTAAAAACACTTGGCAAGCACCAGGAAAGGTGTTGGTGGTATCATGGTACCCACAGGTGCCACGTTGTGGACCCCTGGCATATTGCATGCAGCACTGGTTCTAATCTAAGCCAGTGAAGTACTATCACAGAAATCCCTTCAGTGGGCAGTATACATTGTATTCTCTGTGGCACTCAGTCAAGACAATGATAAGAGAGCACAATGATGCCCTCTAGTTGATTACCACAGAAGATGAACATTAGGAGAAGCTGACAAAATCATACCAGCATCTGTATTATGTGAGTTTTTGTAGGGTACAAGTAAACATTATCTATATTCTAATTCCCAGAGGGGTTTTTTCTGTGTGGATACTTATATCTGCCCAAAGAGAGCTCACTCTCCCCCAACAGCTTTTCCTACATAGGGGCCTTCCTCAGTATGCAGAAAAATCCAAAAAGTTTTTTTAAAAACTTCAGGGACCGCTGAATTCCCCCCAATACCTTTTGAAATGGCATTAACTCCAGACGTCAACTGTGAGAGATCAGAATGTTCAGGGGTGGGGGAGGCTTCGAACTGTTTCTGTCAGTAAAAGACAGAGTTTTTACTGGAAGCAGTCTAGGGTTGCCAAGCACCCCCCCCCCGGCCACCGATAGCAGATCCAGATCCAGGCTGGGAAAGTGGAGGTTTGGGGGTGGAGCTTGGGGAGGACAGGGACCTCAGTGAGGTACAATGCCATAAACTCCACCCTCCAAAGCATCCATTTTCTCCATGAAAAGTTATCTCTGTAGTCTGAAGATGAGCAGTAATTCCAGGGGATCCCCATGTCCCACCTGGAGGCTAGCATCCCTATGCAGCACCCTCTGTGTGACTTGATACCACTTGATTTGCATGACTTAATTAGACCCAGCTGCTTTGCTACTGTTCATCAACAGCCTAGTGTAGCTATGAAAGCCATTGTGATGTAACAGTTAGAGCTTCAGACTGGGATCTGTGAGACCCAGGTTCAGATCCCCATCTTGCGGTGGAAGCTGACTGGGAGATTTTGGACCACTCACATACTTTCAGCTGAACCAACCTCACAGGGCTGTTGTCCAGATAAAAAGGAGGAAAGAATAATGTAAGCTGCTTTAGTCCCCACTGTGGAGAAAGACTGTAATTTTCCTAGGTAGAGGCTGCGAGGGAGGGGGGTGGAGATGGAAAGCTGAAGACCGATAAAGGTAGGTTGGCTGTTGGGTGGGAAGGAAATAGGGTTGCCAACTCCAGGCTGGGAAATTCCTGGACATTTGAGAGGTGGAGCCTGGGGAGGGTGGGATTTGAGGAGGGACTACAGATCAGTATAATGCCATAAACTCCACCCCCCAAACCAGCCACTGCCTTCACTTAAACTACAATTGCTAGCCTTCAGACAAGGGCTGGAGGGCACCCAGAATTACAACTGTTGTCCAGGTGACAGAGATCAGTTCCCCTGGATAAAATGTCTGCTTTGGAGGGTTGCTGAAGCTGCTTGCCTCCCCAACCCTCACTGTCCCAAAGCTCCACCCCTAAATCTCCAGGAATTTCCCAACCTGGAGCTGGCAGCCCTAAGGTGAATTGATCTCTGCAGCTGGGAGATCCATTGTGATTCCCAGAGCACTGCCACTGCTGCTGTGGGGGGAGAGGAAGCAGGCAGGAGGCTGGGAGAGTGATGGGGGCAGAGAGTGTGATGGAGTGGGGGGGGGCAGAGAGAGTGATGGAGTGGGGGCAGAAAGAAAGAAAAAGAGTGATGAGGTGGGGAGGCAGAAAAACAGAATGATGATGGGTCAGAAAGAGAGAGGAAGTAACATACATGGATGAGAGAGAGAGAGAGAGAGTAAGAAAGGGGGCAGAAGGGAGAAAGAGTGTGAGAGAGGTAGGGGGAGAAGGGAGGAAGCAAAGGTGTGAGGAATGGGATAACCATCCCACAAGTTTCTTGTGGGTCTCCACTTGTTATATCTAATTCTGAACCAGGCCATAAAATGTGGATCAAGGATTCCATACGGTGAGGCCAGGGACAGGTAGGAGGAAGGCCCACGTGCAGAAAAATATGAAATGTAAAAGAAAAATACACTGGAGGTTTGAAAAATCCTAAAATCATTGAAGCACGGTCTGCTTCTTTAAGAAAAGTGTGCCCCTGAGATCTTGTGAGGCTACATTTCGAAATCTTGGGCGGTATTTGGGGGACTGTTGAATCCAAGCATTGGTTAGTGTCAATGTGGGGGAGGGGGAAAGAGACAGAATTTTAAAAGGTTCCAAAGTAGGAAGGAGAGACAGTAAAGCTGGAAAGGGGGGGATCAGGAAAAGTAAGAAGGGAAAGCTGAAGACAGGGGAAGATAATAGCAGACTGTGACAGAGGCTGTTGGGGGAGAAACAGAACATGGAGGTGGGTCAGAGAGTACAGAAGAGCCTGCAAACACTGCCGAGGGAGAGGGAGAGGGGGAGGGCACATGAGATCCTCCCCCATGAGTCCTGCAGGTCCCCCAATTGTTTTAACCTGAAACAATTTGGTGGCTGGCTGTGCAATAATCTGCATTTTGCAATGGGATTTCTTTTGTAAGAAGCATGCTGGTTACAGATATTTATAGTAAACCAGACAGCTTAAAATGAGTCACTGTTATCCTGGACATGAAAGTGAAAAGGGAAGAAAAAGGCCATTCACTGGTGCTTGAAGAGAGGCTTAAAAATGCAAACAGTGATGTGGCAAGAGGTTTAAAATAAGAAATATTTGCATTCATAGATCCCAGCATGGTAATAAATATACAAAATGGATGACATCAGGTTTCCTACTGCAGGTGCCTTCGCCAGAATTCCAAATACTGGATAGGCAAAACTTGTGTGCAGCAACAGGCTGGCACCTGCAGGCCTGACAGACATACAAGTGGATAAGCTTGTATAACAGATCTCTGGGCGTGGAAGCAGAACCAACAGATGGGTCTGGTCTTTACCCTGCTCAAAATTCCAGCAACGGAGCTATTCCCATTTTCCCTTTGAATGGACATTCATATTTCTTGTAAATCGCTTAAAACATCTAACAGGTTCAGCCTGGGTGGCTAATTGAAAGTGTGACAGGAATAAGAGCTCCTTTTTAATGTCATATGTAGAGGTTCAGTTACAGATTATGCTTGCTCTGAAAGCAGATGGTCTCGCACTCAGTACCTGGCAATTTCAGTTAAAAGGCTAGCAGGCGATGAGTCTTTTCTCTGCCAAACAATACTGAGCTAGTTGACCAGTGGTCTGACAGCTTTGTATGTTTTTGTGGGAGGTCTGAAAATGGTCATTTATTTCCCATTTTCAAAATCTATGAAGAGATAATAAGGGAAGAGAATTAGACACATCTTTGTATCTTCTTATATTTTAGATGGTCATCATGTGTGGGAAATGGAAGCCAAAACGGACAAAGAGCTGTGTAAGCCAGTAAGTATCTCCTTCCCACCTTCGTTTCTCAGTGAATGCGTTCATGCATGTCTGTTCATCACACAGTTACTGTGGTTACTTATATGTGTGAAAAAGCTGGATTAAACATCAGTACTTTCATATCATCCGACTTGTTAAACACAAATGTTTTCAGTGGAAGCAGTTCCAGCTTCTGCTCAGTACATTATATTTCTCTCACAGCAGAGCTAAATATAAAGCAGTTCACTACTCTAAACAGAACTGGCATCAAACATTTTAAGTTCTCTTCACGTTTTGTGTTCAGGTCTGTTAATTCAGCTGTGAGGTATTTGCAGCTCAGTCCTAGGCATATTTACTCAGAAGGCAGCCTCACTAAATTAAATGGACCTACTCCCAAGTAGGTATATGTGCTTGTGTGAATTGGCCCTGTGAGCCTTCACTTGAAATACGAGGCTGGACTTTATTTAAAGATTAACATATCCTGGAATTCCTTTTTAAACAAGGGAGTAAACACAAAAGCTTACATTTAAATGTAACAGATATTTTACTAAGCTTGTTTAAAAAGAAATTCCAGGCTATGTTAATCTTTAAATAAAGTCCAGCCTCGTATTTCAAGTGAAGGCTCACAGGACCAATTCACACAAGCACATACACCTACTTGGGAGTAGGCCCATCAGTTACATTTAAATGTTATTTTTGTGTTTTTGTATTGTCAGGAAAGCTGGTCTTCATTTTTCACCTTGTTGACAGGGCAGAAACTAGTTGGTTTTTGAACTGTATCTTTGGGGGCAGGACTGGGAGGGATGGGGATTATTCCTGTACTTCTTTTCTATTCTGCCCTCCCTTCTTTGCCCCTGGTTTTCATATTCTTTAGATATCAAACACCTAAGGTCAGTGTACGGGTACATATACAGGACATGTAGGTTTGACCCTGACAGTGTAGGTACTGATTGTTTTTTAATCCACATTTTTTAAAAATAGTACAAACAATAGGGGAAAATATGTTATAAGAGTACATATATATTTCTATTTTTAATCACATGCTTGGGAAATTCACAAGCTCATTTTAAAAAATCCCATAGCATTTGGAGATCAAAGTCATTACTATACTTGCTCTGCTTTGACAACAGTTAGTAACATTTAAAGCCACTCTGAATCTGTGGGTCAGTGATTATTGGCAGAGTATAGCTGTAAGAAGAAACAAAGCCTATGTGAAAGGAGAATGAAGCAAATCCTGGGGTCTGGCTTCAACCTATTGTCCATCTGAAATGTTTAAAATTTTGTTGTTTAAGCCCCTTTGAATATGTTTTATTAAACAGTGGGGCATCAATATTTTACTTAAATTAAGTAGCAAGGAAGGAGAAAGTTTCTTCTTTCTTGGGAGGGTTCCAGGTACATTGAAGAGATGAGAAGGTTGTGTGATTGAGGTAAACACTGAAAGGGAGGTTTTGTAGGTTTTGAAAATAAGGACTCAAAAGCAACACCTTTTCTAAACCCTAAAATGCTTCTCAGAGTGTCTGGGGAGATCTCTCTATAGAAATGTTAAACTTGGGAAAGTTTGATATGAGATTTTATTTTTACTTGGGTACAGTGCTGAAGAACAACATACATACAGCATCTGTCAACAATACATATCAGATAGGAGTCATGAAAAATGTATTTTTCGTTGCTCGTTCTTTTATAGTACCTGTAAGTCGTGATTGAGAAAGGGTCATGTAGGAACATGCTACCAAGAAAATGTAAGGAAGGCACTGACAGGGAAATGGGGGCAGAAGGAGGAGGGCTTAGCCTACCTAGTCTCCCCTCAAATATCTCCCATTTTTCCCCAGTCCCCAAGCACTCCCTTGCAAGTTATCTCAAAGACATGGTGAAAAAATACACAAATGTTTACTTCATGTCTTACCATTAAATGTACAGAAAATATTTTTCCAAGCTTTCAAGTGACTTCCTCACATTTGTGTGTGAATATGATTACACAGAGGTCTTCTGTGTAAGCCAGTTTTTATTATGTTGATGCATCTTTTTTTTAACCATGACCATACATTTTCTTTCAGACATCTTTGGTGACCGAGATACCGCCATTCCGCAATCAGAGAATTACAAGTCCTGTCCAGGTTAATTTCTATGTCTGCAATGGAAAGAGAAAGAGAAGCCAGTGCCAGCTTTTCACCTACCTTCCTGTTAATGGTAACAACATATTTCTAACTTCAAGCTGGAGAAACTAAGTATTGTGTAGATTGTATGAAAGAATGGTACAAGAAGAAATAGTAATAATAATAGTAATAATTCTGCAGTGCTCTTGGACAATTTAGGCATTACGCAAATACTCTTACATTAAATTGTCAAACAGCCTGAAAAAGATTTTATTGGTCTTGTTTCAAAGAAATAATGTGCTGGTTCTTCGGTAGAGGCCTCTGATCACCCTTACTGTTGGTACCAAATGATAAGTAACTGGAGCATGCTCCCTTAGTTATGGAAGATATGACCTATGCCGCCACCACCATCCTGAAAACACCAGGTTGTAAAGAATATATATTGCTCAGTTGAACACGAAGGGAGAAAGAAGAGGAGTAATTTAAGCAGCCCTTCTGCTGTAGCACTTTTTATCCCTGCTTAGCAGATTTCTTCAGGCTTCCTGAGGGAAAGGATGGAGGTCAGCCTTGGCATATTTGGCAACAAAAAAGGTCCCATATCTTCATAAAACGTACCAGAACAAGGTGACTCTGACTGCTGCCACATCATATATTTATAGGCATCTATATGGAGTGGAATAATGATGCACAACAGCAGCCTGCACTTTTAGCTTGGCACTTTAGCTTGCCACCACAGGCTTGCAGAATCCTCCTGGAAAAGGCAGCACAAGACTGACATACTACAGATATGTACACCATGTTGATCTGGAAGTTAGATTGCAGAGTCCACTGTGATGCCATGGTGGGACCTGAGTTCAGCTCTGCAGAATGTGAAATAATAGAAGAACAAGAACATGTGCAGAGTGCTTCTCCATCTCAACTCAATGACTGCTGCTTTGCATCTGCACATTTGATGTACAGGTCAGAGAGCATCAGTTTCTGGCATCTCTTTCTTAGAAATGTGCAGGGACTGGAGAAGTAGTACAAAAGCCCCCTTAAGTCTTCAGTCCTATGGACTTCCTGTTGCACATTTGTACCAGGAATATCAGGTTTCCTTGAAAGTATTGTAACGAATGAAAGCAAACAGAAAATAATGAAAGGGAACATGAAGTGCTCTCTTTTATAGAGAGATAATGGACTCCTTTGATATTAACCCCAGAACCTCTCTCTTTCTCTCTCTCTGTATTTTTTAATGGGTGTGCAGGTGAAAGAGATAGAAGGCAATAGAAATAATTACAGACAGCTGCATGTCACAACAGTCCTGCTACACCAGTTCAGGAGGAAAAAAGCAGCACAAGGACTTCTTGTGCCCAGCGGGGCATGTGTGCTAGTGGCTGCTGTCTCTCTTGGGCCTGAGACATGCAGTTGGGCTGGTGTACATGTCCACGTGATTACACAGTCAGCAATTGATAATGACATTTAGCATTTATACAGTGTTTTGGAAAGCCAAAAGCAGTCTCTGTTACTTCAGCAATCTCCATGTCAGTATTATCATCCCCATATTGCAGAAGGAGAGAGGTGAAGGCTGAGACAGTAGTAAGTTGGTGGCCGCTACCAGCTTAGCCACTACCATTTTACAGGCATAACAGAGTACGCTTGCAAACACTCTTTCTAAAGAGAGTGCATTATCGTGCTAAATCAAGATCTAGGCACACAGTCACTTCTTCAGTGCTCATGCATTCCATCTTGACTGACAAAAGCAGCCAGTGAAGACTGTTCCATGCCCCCATGAGTTGGCCCTTAACAATGGTGGTGCAAGCCGGTTAGTTCAGGAGTATTGGCATGGTCAGTGGCAAAAATCCAGTGAGAGTGTCACTGATGAATTACTCAGTTGGCCATCCTTCTTAAAGCATGAAAGCAAGTTCTTTCAAATGAACAGAGCTTACATTTTAAGAAGCCAACCGACTTGCATGCAATAAATGCCTATTTCCCCATAGGATTTCAGATGGGGAAAACATTATGTGCTATGTTCGTGTAAAGCAAAACGTGCAGTAGCTTGAAACAAAATCACATGCTGTTTTTAACTTCATATCAGTCTAATTCAATGGGAATCTTTGTTTTAGTCATAAATATCAAACCCCCTGTACCTTTCCCAGTCCAGGGGTGTGGGCCATATTTTCATCAATCCCGGAAATCTGTATGAACCATACTATCATAAATATGGTAAATCCATGCTTCAAAATAAGAAGGATACAATCCTTAAACCACCTTTCCAAAGATGTTCCCACAGAAGTTGTTGGGACTGCTCCAGAGGAAGTGGCGCAAAGACTGCAGCCAAAACATACTCAGGGAAGAGAGAATGGGAAAATAACTGCAAGCATACATAGCAGTGCCCTACTAACAATTGGGTGCCTTTGTGATGATTGAACTGAACCCAAATATGTGGTGTACATATGTCTCTGTGAGGCTTGGTAATCCTGAAGGTAAAAAAAGAAAAAGTTGTTAACGGATTTAGGCAGCACATTTCTAGCAACCTGCTTGCACTCTGCTGAGAGCCTGGTATACAGTCTGTATGGGCCTGCTGGGAAAGAGATGGCGCATGTCTCAGCTCATTGGTTGGCTGTGGACAAAACTCAGGTTGCCAGCCTCATCTGTGCATCTGGAAAACACAAATAGTGAAATTCCTAACAAACATTGTTCGGGGGGGGGGGGCACACAGAATGATGTCTGTGCTTTGGAGAACATATTTATAAATGCACAGAAAACTACTTTAGGAGCTTTTTTTGTGGCATAGCAGTTCCTATCTATCACAGTTTATCCTTCCCATCCCCCAAAGAGGTCACTATAGCATAAATGGTTCTCCCCTCCTTCACGGGATCTCACAACAACCATGTGAGGGTAAGTTAGGCTGTGGTCACATGGTCATTTTGATCGGGTTTCACCGCTGTTCCCTCTCGCATTTAAAATTGCTGATCAGACACCCGCTTCTGTCTCCCACACCGGTGGGCTCACTCACACAATCCTCTTGGTTCCCTAGCGAGTTTTCCTACACCCAGAAAATCAAGTTCTTTCTGGGTATTTGCGCATTGAATCTGCGATTTTGCCAATCTGGTCAGCCATATCTCGCAATGATGATCGCGATTAGGACATCTGAACATACTTCTCAAGGTGGTTTTTTCCCCCAAGCTTCCATCGTTGTGTGCATGAGCAGGGGTCATTTCGAGCAGGAGCTCGGGGGAGCGCAGCTCCGGGAGTTGGTGCCCCCCCCCCCCGCAGGGGAATGCCTGCTTGTGTCATGGCTGCAGCAAAATGACCCTGTCCCCTGGAAAGGTCCTTGTTCCTCTGACCAGCCTTCTGAAGGCTTCAGCCACCACTGAAGCTATCCTCCCAGAATAGTGGTATTTCTGAGGCTTGGATTAGTAGCTGTCCCCTCTGCCAGCGCTCCCTCCCTCTCTCTCTCTCTCTTCTTTCTTTCTGGCCTTCTGACATACTTCCGGTGATGTCAGGTGGTGTAGCATATGCAAATAAGTTATGTTCATGAGTTATGCTAATAAGCTCCTGCCCCTCTTTTTCTACAAAATGACCCCTGTGCATGAGTAATCCTGCACTGAATAAATTCAATGTATAAACATTTAAGCGTACATCTAGACTCCAGTTGTACTTGGTTTTACGTCACCAGTTAGTTTGTTCGCTGTTGGGGGGAGACCTGCAAAAACAAGGGAGTAGGGCGAGTCCCACTGTGAGTGGTGATTTGGCAATGTGCATATGTGCATGTACAAAGGCAATTTTTTTAAAAAGCCAAGCCGCCACTTGGGCGGCATATCTATTTGGACAGTGCCTGGAGCCTCACTGTGCAATGCAAGCAGTTCGAGTGTGATCATCCCAACCCAAAATAAAATATTCCCAATCAAATCTACAGTGGAAAAATATCGGTGTAAGCTTGCTGTGTGACCACAGCCTTAGACTGAGAGAGGGAGGGAGGGAGCAAGACAGACTCGAAGGCCACCCAGTGACCTTCATGGATTGTCAAGCATTTGTTTTTCCTTTGTCTGCTGATTTGGGTTTTGTCGCAACTTTGCATTGCCGCTGTTTAGCATACTGTTTGCCCTTTTCCCTTTCTTTGAGGCAGAGAGCAGGAAGGAGAGTTCCTTCCTCATTTTTTGTTATGCAGACAATTCCCTCATGTTCTTACCCTGTAACTCTGTGATCTAGGCCAGGGCTAGGAAACCTCCAGCATACAGTCACAGAAGCATCCCAGACAATTCTGCTTAGTACTCAATGCTGCATCTCTATCCAAGGAGTTAAGGTGAGCCCCTGAGGTACTGGTGGCAGCTCTGGGGCTCAACTTGCTGCCAGTATATCTGGTCAAGTACAATCCTTGACTTTCCCCTCCCCCCTTTTGCCAGCTCACCAAAATCTTCACAGATAGACATTGTGGGGTTTGGCCATTAGGGCCAAAAGGTTTTCCTGCTCCTGATCTAGGTTGTTTCCTTAGTGCCAATGAAAGGCCCTGATTATCTGAGCCTGACAGTCTTTTGCTCACATCATTATGGCATTTGGCAACAGTGAGTTAAATGGAGCTGTGCAGCAGAACATGGCTGAGTCTCTCTCCCCACCGCTTTGCTGTGCGACTTGTAATATAGGCTTTAACTGCTAGGCCTTACTTTGTAGGCTTGGACAAAGGTCTATGCAATGGGGAGATAGATAAAGGCCTCAGCAGCAAACACTTTCAAAATTGTCCACTAATTGGAGCTCCCATAAACTCTGTTGGCCTCATGGATAGAGAGGTTCCCACTATTCTGATTGTGTGTTGGGTGCCAAATAGGCCTATAGAACCCTGACAAGCCAGCTCCCATGGGCCCGGCCTAGTTAAGAAGGGGGTTGGGCTGTGCTGGAAAAGGGAGTTACATGGCTATGGAACCATACACTGGAACAGCAAAGTTACACTCTGGATGTTTGATGCTGCCCCCACCACCTCCTCTGATGACTGTGATAAGAATAATACAATAGGGTTGCCAGGTCCCCTTGCCGTCATGGTGAGGGGATTTGGGCGGCCTTCCAGGGCGAGTGGGATGTCACACACGGTGTCCCTAACGCAAGCAATGCTCCAGTTTTTTGGGGAAACTCGATGGTTTTTTTGCTTCAAAACCACAGCATTTTCCCAAAAGCCAGAGCATCACTGTGCGATGCCTCCAGTGCAATAACATCACTCAGAAGTGATGTCATCGCATTGGGGATGTCACGCAATGATGTCCCTGTTTGGGGCTGGGGTTTCCCTTACCAGCCAGCTGGCCGGTGGCGGATCGAAGCCCCCAAAAGCAGGGGAGCCCACACTGGGACCTGGTAACCCTATAACACAATAACCTCGATAAAGGGGTTAGGCAGACCTGCCTTTGGGCCCCCCTTTTTTTCAACCTATATATGAAAGATCTCTCGACTTACTTCATTGAGCTTTGTCATCTACCTCATTTGGCCAATTGCAATATTTCAGTTGTTCTTTACACTGATGACTCTGCTCTGCTCTCTCAAACAAGAGTTGGTCTGCAGAGATCATTAATTTTTTTCTTGGGATGTTGTATTAAAGAAGGCATGAAAATAAACTAGCTGAAAACTAAAGTAGTTGTTTTCTCCAAAAAAGGAATCCTTCAGTGTTCAGAAGGACACTGAATGGGGAAGAGATTCAGCAAGTGAAGGAGATTTCATATCTGGGGATCCTTTTCACATCTAACCTAAAATGGGGGCCTCATCTGTCACTGATAAGGAAAAAAGCAAAAACCTGTACCAACAGCATATTATTATTTTAAATGGAGGTGGGAACTATGTTCCAGGTGTTGTTCGGGTCTTTAACTTAAAAGTCATTCCTATTATCCTTTATGGAGTAACCATAAGGATTGTCTTAGTAAATGAAAACATTAACCATCTTCTTTTATATTTTCTGAGAAAAGTATTAAATAACCCTCGCTGTGTGGCTGGTGTGGCTCTCCATTCAGAACTGGGCCAACCTTCCCTTGAAACAAGGGCTTGGTTACAAGAGTTTAGAATATTAATCAAGTCATACTTGAGCAGCAAGGGCTATCTCGCACTCCTGAGACTCATATAGGTCCATGTGGTTTAAGACTGTCTTTGAGAAATTGTTGGCTCTTGATGTTAACCTGGACACCATCCAGGCCCTGGGCTCTCACGCAGCATTTGCTTTGGTGAGAAATCATGTAAAATCAAATCAATCACCAAAGCTCTGCCTTTAGAGCATGGCGCACCTGTTCATCCCATTTTTTTGGTATTCCACCTCCAAAATCTCTTCCCTCCTCTGTTATCTTCTCAAAGCCAGAGTAAATGCTCACTCCTCAGCAGTTACAAGGGGTAGGTTCATGTGTTTACCTTATTCAGAATGAGTCTGCCACTGTCCCTTAGGTAAGAGCGACACAATAGCACATATCCTTCTGGAGTGTCCTTTGTATTCTAATCTCAGGAGACATTTATATTTTATTGTGTTTGCAAGTTCATTCGAAAGTATATTCCTGTGACTTACTTACTTTTTAACTTTCTGACAGGGATCCAGAAAGAGCTCTAGCAGTTGCAAAATGTTTTTACTCCTTTTGTCTGTTTGATGATAAGTGATAAACATCAACTATCCAAAGCTTAAAATCAATATATCACAGAGTTTTTATTGGATAAAAGGAAAGGAATTATACAAGTAAGATTTTAAGGTGTTTACTCTGTAGTGTTTCACCAGTGTGAGACCAAATTTGGTTCCTAAAATTCATAGTACTTCCAATGACTAACATCTGTTTTAAAACTTGAGTTTAAAGGTGGGTGAAATTACTTGCTATATGTTAAAAAACAACAACCCTATGCCAGTTATAAAAGTGACAGCTAGAACATTGCCAGATATGTTTTTCCAGATAACAATTCTACTTTTTCATTTGCTTGTAATGTCCTCTGGCAGTTTTTATTCAGTGCTAAGGACCTAGCTCTCCTTTTTGATACTCTGCTCTTATGCTGGTGCAACTCTACTCACGAATTTCCTATCAGTGCTAATAATGTTCTATCGAGTAAATAAAGATAGCCCCACTGCTGGACCTCCTGATGGCACCTGGTATTTTTGGCCACTGTGTGACAGAGTGTTGGACTAGATGGGCCATTGGGGGTGGAAATCACTCTAATGGTCAAGCTTTCAAGAAGGCTGCCAATGTGACAGAGGCAACTGGGCAGCAATCCACAAATGACTTAGTTTTTTTCCTCCCTTGTGGTCCTTCCCCCCCCCCCCCCCCCAAATATAAAAGTAGTCCTAACTGTCCTCAGACTCACTCACTTCCCATGTTCTGGCAACTTTAAAAAGTGCTTCCACACTTCTAGAACTTCTGCTAGCTGTATTTGTGTACTGCCAAGGTCATGCTAACTATTTCTCCAAGTCTATGTATGTCACAAAAAGCCAGTTTATGTGTTAAAAGTGAAGTAATGACACATAGCATTTCAGAAGACTGTTGGAAGGCTAATTCTTACAGCTGCACTACATGGTAGGGCCTTTATTTATATATTTATACTTCACTTTTCTCCCCAAATGAGATCCAGTGCCGTGTATAACAGTTCACCCTCTCCTACATTTTATCCTCACAACAACTTGAAAGGTCGGTTAGGCTGAGACAGAGAGATTGGCCCAGGGTCACCCAGGTAGCTTCCATGGCACAGTGTGGATTCAAACCTGAGTCTCCCAGAATCCATTCTGATACTACAGTATGCTGGATCTCAGACCTTTTGTATTAATTTAGTAGAAATGGGACTGAAGTAGGGAGCTGAAACCAAGAGATACTGATTTGCCTAAGACTGTTCAACAACTGGTGACTTCAGCCCATGTTGTCAACTATCACCCTTCACCAGCTGGGGCGCTTTCACACATGTTAAAAATGCCATTTCAATCCAGTTCAGTGACCGTTTGCAAGTGCATTTTGCCATTTCACACAGTAAAATTCAGTTGCAAAGTGGATTGAAAGTGTGTTATTTAGTGTGTGTTAAAGCGCCCTACCAGGTGTTAGGATATGTATGGATATAGTACATACAGAGATTCCTACCATGAAGTTCTGTGGTTTTGGACAGGCCTAGTTTGTAATGGGTACATTGCTGAAGTATTCTAAGACTGTTTTAGATGAGGTAGTTGTAGTTAGAGTTGCCAGGACTTACCTGGCAGCCAACGGGGGAATCTTTCTGGGATCTTCTGCTGAGTGTGTGAAGCACACATGCAGCGTGATGACATCGTCCAGAAGTGATGTCATCACATTGCTGACATCGGGGAGTAATGCTCTAGTTATTGAACAAAACTCTATGGTTTGTAGCCAGTTGTGCCATAGAGTTTTGCCCAAAAACTAGAGTGTCACCGTGTGACGTCGGCAACATAATGACATCACTTCCAGGTGACGTTATCACATCACCTTTTGGGCCAGTTGAGGGTGGGATTTCCCCCTGCTAACCAGCTGGCCGGCAGCAGGGAAGCACCCCACAAAAGTGGGGGTTCCCCCACCACCCTCAGGGGTCTGGCAACCCTAGTTGCAGCACAGATGATCTAATTTCATACAGAAATTCCTATACCTTTAGAATATGGAGTAAGCATCCTTAAATGAGAAATGCCTTCAATAGAGTTATATCCATCTCTGTACAAAACATTTTAGATCACTTCAAGAGTGTATTGCCCAGCAATACCCCTTGTGAAGTATCTAAGCACTGCAGAATAAAAGTTATAGTGATTCTGAGCATGTTTCTGAAAATAGTGGCCAACTTTGTCGGCATTGGGCTCTACTTCCTGTTCTGAATCTATAATTATCTCTTGACTGTTTGCAGCAATAGTTTTCTAGTGATGACATTTAAGAGTTACCCTACTCTTTTGCATTCTCTCTCCCACGCTTTCTTTACTAAAATGCTATGCCAGTCTAACACAGGGGAAAGTAATAAAAAGAGATGCAGCCTGCTATGGCTCCCTTTATTGTAACACAGATCTTTGGTTTTACTGCTAGTCTCTTGACATGTTTCAGCTTTAAACTTTCATGCTAAGTTGAGCAAACTCTTTAACCTTGCTGCGTCTGCAGAAAAATTTGTTGGATTGCATTGGGGGGGAAATGGCCCAAGTATTATTTTTAAAAAGGGGTCATAAAAGAGACAAGGATGTCTAATGTAATCATTTTAAATGTTGTAGAAGATGCCTGCTCTAGGATAATTTTGCAAGATGAAGGTGATATTAGTTGCTTTATACTGAAGGCTGGTCTCTGTTCCAGTATGTTGCCAGCCATGAAATTGTTCAGGACCTACCTTGCTGAGTCCATTAGGAAAGCTGTAACTGGTCCAAAAAGACTGCAGTTTTTTGATAGGCAAATTAAAGTAAAGTAGTGGAATGCCATAGAGCTAGCACCATTTCAAAGTATTTCATCACACCAAGCAAGGTACGATTCTGCTGCCCCCTGTTTAGCTCCTAATCAGCTCATGTCCAACTACTACTGTAGACCAGCTTTCTTGATAACTGGAATCATGCACATTAGTCAACAGCTAAGTACACATTCAAAAGTGCAAAACTATTCAAATTGATATTGAACCAAGCCCAGCTACCAAGGCAGAAAACACTAGGGACCTTATGAGAGTGTTTATCAACAATTAACGCCCTCTTATTTCCTTACACATTCAAGAAATAAGCCCTAAAGAACGGAATGTCAGCAGGTTTGACTCATAACCAACGATACAATAAAAAAAAGAACATAAGAGAAGCCAATGTTGGATCAGGCCATCCAGCCTAACACTCTGTCACACAGTGGCCAAATATACCAGGTGCCATCCAGTGTTCCCTCTAAGGTGAGTTAGTGTGAGCTAGCTCACAGGTTTTTAGCCTCTGGCTCCCACCTTTTTGTCTTAGCTCAGGAAGGATGGCTCCAGAGCAAACTAATGTATGCCGTAGCCAAATCGCTCGCTCACAACTTTAATCCCAATAGCTCTCAAAGCAGAATTTTTGCTCACAAGACTCCACAGCTTAAAGGGAGCATTGGTGCTATCAGGAGGTCCACCAGTGGGGCCAGAACACTAGAAGCCCTCCCACTGCCCCCCACCCCGCACCAAGAATACAAAGCATCACTTGCCCCAGACCGAGATTTCCTATCTATACCTTGTGGCTAATAGTCACTGATGGACCTCTGCTCCATATGTTTATCCAATTCCCTCTTGAAGCTGTCCATGTTTGTAGCTGCCGCCACCTCCTGTGGCAGTTAATTCCATGTGTTAATCACTCTTTGGGTGAAGAAGTACTTCCTTTTATCTGTTCTAACCCACCTGCTCAGCAATTTCATTGAGTGCCCACAAGTTCTTGTATTGTCAGAAAGGGAGAAAAGTACTTCTTTCTCTACCTGCTCAGCTTCCCTTTCATCCCAGAATGAACGCTCACAGCGAAATACAGTTAGTATCCAAGACAGGATGAGCTCTGAGTACCATCAGGAAGCAATGAACTTCATTTGGAAGTACCGTATTTTTCGCACCATAACACGCACTTTTTCTCCCCCAAAAAGTGGGGGGGGGGGAGTGGGTGCGTGTTATGGAGCGAAGCTCCCCAGGCCGCGGCAAGCGCCGCGGACCCGGGAGGAAGCCCCCGTCCCACCCACCCCCTCGGAAGCTCCCGGGGCCGCGGCAAGCGCCGCCAGACCCGGGAGGAAGCCCCCGTCCCACCCCCCCCTCAGAAGCTCCTGGGGCCGCGACAAGCGCCGCCGGACCCGGGAGGAAGCCCCCGTCCCACCCACCCCCCTCGGAAGGAGTGCATCGATTGCCCCCACCGCCGCTTGCCAGATAAATGTTTGTGCCTGAAAGCTGACGGGTGGGGAGGGCGCAGGAGGCGAGATGTGGGTAGGGAAGGGTGGGTAGATGGATGGATGGGCATGAGAGAGGGGGAAGGCGGCAGAGGGTAGGTGGGAAAGCGAGGCTGCCAGCCAGGAGGGCCCAGGGCCCGCGCTTGCTTCCTAGGAGCCCCGGGCGGGTGCGTAACCCACATTGCCCCAAAGCTGGCCTGGCGCAGTTCCGGCGCCTGCGTGGGCATGTCGTGAAACTGGCTGCAATCCTAAGCGCGCTGCCCTGCTAGCGAGTCCCGCTCTGCACAACGGGGCGGGGCTGGGGGGCTTGCTTCCAAGGCGGTGGTTAAGAGTCCGTGCTCCTCCACCACCACCCCCGCACGCACACACGTCGAGTTTATTTGGAGCCGTGCCCTGGCGCAAAAGACCCTTTACAGTATCTGAGCGGGCGATGAGGACTTAGCAAGGGAGGCAGAGAGACCAGCACTTTGGGGGCGGGGGGAAGGCGGGTAATGCATGTCTCCCGCGAGCTCCAAACACTTCGAATTGGCTGTGGTTGGAGCGGAGGTCCAGGCTCCGTCCCCTCCCTGCCAGCCGCCCCTCCGCTCTCCCCCTCTCCCGTCACCTTTTCTTTCCCTTCAGCTTCCCTGCGAGTCCTCCTCCCCTCTCCATCCCCAGTACAAAGGAATGGGAGATGCCTGGAGCTTTTTTTTTTGGCAAGGCAAGACTCAGGAGCAACAGAATCTGGGAGGGAGGGAAGGAAGGAAGAGATGGATCGGATCCCGTAGGAACTGGATTCCAGAGCAAGCGCTCCCTTCTTGGAAAGGAGAGGAAAGGAGCTTGAAATTGGGGGGGGGGGGGGGGCTAGAATAAATCCGGGGGCTGTCAGGGGGACAGAAACTGTCACTAATCCAGGGCTGCATTTTCAGCATACCACGGATGCTGGAAAGGGGAACACACTGCCACATACTGAATAAGACCCTTGGTCCAGCAAGGTCAGTATACTCAGATGGGCAGTGGCTCTCTCATCACCTCTGGCCTGATCCTTTTGAATGGAAGGACTGAATCTGGGACCTTATGTAGGTGAAGCAGATGCTCTGCTACTCAGCCACAGACCCTCCCGGTGTTCATCCGGAGGGTGCCCTTGAAAATGTAGCTGCTTTTGGGAACTTACTCAGGAGGTCAGCCATGGAAGGTTGCCTCAGGTGAAAACTGCAAGGTGGTTTCCCCTAACTTCAGTCTTTTCCCATATAGATGAATGGAATCGGAAAGACTGGGATTGCAGAGTGAGGGAAGGGAGACTGCCAAAGGAAAAATGTGAGAAGGTGCTCCCTATCTGATCCAGGGGAGCATGGGCCAGGCTATGCGCTCACTAGCCATGATATGGTCTGTTTGTGACATCCTAGACACGCATACTCAAAAAGTAGGAACTTTGTTTTTTGGGACCTCCAAGACTGCCTGAACGGGACGACGTCACATATTCATTTACTTTTGTTTATACCCTGCCTTTCTCCCCAGTGGAAGGGGCTTATTTCATTCTCTACTCCATTTTATCCTCACAATAACCCTGTGAGGGAGGAAGAGGAGAGAGTGCGGGACTGGCTCAAGGTCACCTAACAAGCTTTCATGGCAGAGTGGGGATTTGAATATGGGTCTCCCAGATCCTGTTAAAACACTTGAACCGTGATGTGGGGGTGGGGAGTGGAGACAGGGCATGTTTGTACCGAGCCCAGAGAAAGACGAGGTTGATCACACACAAGAAACTGCCTTATACAGTCAGTGTTGTCTACTCAGAATGGCAGCTGCTCTCCAGGGTCTCAGGCTGAGGGCTTTCACATCACCTCCTGCCTGGTCATTTTAACTGGAGATGCTGGGGATTGAACCTGGGACCTTTTGCATGCCAAGCAGATGCTCTGCCACACTGGAGGCCATGTTGCCTGAAAGGTTTTTGGAGAGGATTTCCCAAGCTTCCCTGGAGCTCCTGGAATTCCACCACTACTAAGAGCCTTTCCAAATTATTCTCACCCACCCCCACTATATCCTAGCATTAATTTGGTCCTGGTCTGAAATATAGTCAATACACAGGTAACCTGACACAGAGACAAATCTAGTTTCACAGTTCACAGTAAAGCTGCTCAGTCCACCATTTTAAAACTAAAGAGGCAGGTGTGCTCTTCAGTCCTGGGGAAGGAAAGTGCACCAGCCTATGAAAAATAAAAACCCTAGATTGAAATAAGTCAAACCAGGGGTCATTTCGTAGAAAAAGAGGTGCAGGAGTGCATTAGCATAACTCATTAGCATAACTTATTTGCATATGCCACACCCCCTGACATCACCAGAAGTATGTCAGAAGGCAAGAAAGAGAGAGAGAGAGAGAAAGAGAGAGAGAGAGAGAAGGAAGCCCCCCTCCCTCCCACCCCCTGCACAACCCTGCACAAGCTCCTGGGGCCGCGGCAAGCACCACCGGCCCCGGGAGGAAGCCCCCTCCCTCCCTCCCTCACCCCTCCCTCCCCTGCTCACCTTTCCCGTCCCATTCCTTCCCCCTCACCATTCTTGGGCTGCGGGGGAGGGGGGGAGGTAGGGAGGTAAGAGCTGGGCCTGAGTGGCGTTAAGCCACTCGGGCCCAAGCAAGGGGGGGAGGGAAACACCTTGTCTTTCTGTCTTTCTTTCTTTCTCTTTTTGTCTGTCTTCCTTCCTTCCTTCTCTCTCTCCTTCCTACCTTCCTGTTTCTTCCTTTCTTTCTCTGTCTGTCTTTCTTTCTGTCTTCCTTCCTTCTCTCTCCCCCCATCTACCTACCTACCTTCCTTCCTTCCTCCCTTCCTTTCTTCCTTCCTTCTGTCTCTCTCTCCCCCCCCACCTATCTACCTTCCTTCCTTCTCTCTCTCTCCCCCCCCCACCTACCTACCTTCCTGTTCCTTTCTTTCTTTCTTTCTTTCTTTCTTTCTTTCTTTCTTTCTTTCTTTCTTTCTTTCTTTCTGTCTGTCTTTCTTTCTTTCTTTCTTTCTTTCTTTCTTTCTTCCTTCTCTCCCTCCCTCCCTCCCTGTTTCTTCCTTCCTTCCTTTCTGTCTTCCTTCCTTCCTTCTCTCTCTCTCCCCCCTACCTACCTACCTTCCTTCCTTCCTTCTCTCTGTCTCCCCCTCCCTACCCCCCTCCCTCCCCCGCTCACCTTTCCCGGGCTGCAGGGGGGGAGGTAGGGAGGGAAGAGCTGGGCCTGAGTGGCATTAAGCCACTGGGGCCCAAGCAAGGGGGAAACTGACTGACTGACTGACTGACTGTCTGTCTGTCTGTCTGTCTTCCTTCCTTCCTTCCTTCCTTCCTTCCTTTCTTTCTTCCTTCCTTCCTTCCTTTTCTCTCTCTCCTCCCTCCCTCCCTTCCTGTTCCTTCCTTCCTTCCTTTCTCTTCCTTCCTTCTTTCCTTCCTTCTCTCTCTCCCCCCTACCTACCTACCTTCTTTCTTTCTTTCTTTCTTTCTTTCTTTCTTTCTTTCTTTCTTTCTTTCTTTCTTTCTTTCTTTCTTTCTTCTCTCTCCCCCCCCCCCCCCAACTACCTACTATTTGGGTCAGAATATTTTTTTCCCTGTTTTCCTCCTCTAAAACTAGGTGCGTCTTATAGTCCGAAAAATATGGTAGTTGTGGGAATCATTCAACACAGTGGAACATTTACACAAGTGGATTGTTGCTGGAACTAGCATAGCCTCGGGCAAGTCAATATTATCTTGGCTTTATCTGAGGTAATACTGTTGGCCTATTTAAAGGGGTCATTCTAAGGATGATTGATCAGCTTTGATAATTCTAAGGACATTCCTGCTTACTTTTTGACTGCCACAACTGGAGCAGCATTTGGGAACTTCTTGTCAGAGGCTTCTTTTGTAAGGGCTATCTTGTAGGGGGGAAAAGTCACCCTTCTTGTGTCCAGCTCATGGACTCCTTTACAGGGAGACAATTGTGAGACTCCCTGGTGGTGCTTTCCTAGCCTTCTAAGCATGATCCATTGCCACTGGAGTCTCTGTGGAACACATTATCTTCCCAATCACATTACCAAGGCTCCTTCAGGAGTTCATTGCTAGAACACTGGACTTTGTATCATTGGCTGTGGTATCTTGAGTATAATCTGGATCCATAGGATTAATTTCAACTAGTCTCTCCTGGCTACCCTCCCAACGTACTGAGAACAAAAGGAATGGTATTGAAGGGACTTGGATTGGTATTCTGTCACATCATATAAGACATTAATTCCCATGCAGAACAGCAGAAAGGGTGTAACTTTCTCTTTGCATGCCTTCTCACCAGCTCTAAGACCTCTCATGACAAAGGGAAATAAACACCCCACTCTGTGCCTATTAATAAAAAAGGCAGAAAACAAGATGGCATTTCAGATGAAATTCTATTATTCTATTCTACATTTGAAGGTAGCCAGCCAGTATATCCTCTGGAAGAAGATACTGCTGCCCCTTGATTACTTTCCAAATCACATCTAACATGGATATGGACTTTGAAGATGAAACTCTTAGGCTTACCAAGCAACAAATCATTATTTCCCAACATATAGCAGACTGTGTTGCTAAGACCATGGCTAGAGCTGTTGCCATAAGAAACCTCACTGGCTCAGATGAAACACTAAGGCTAAGACAAGAATAGAGGATTTGCCTTTGTTCAGCTTCAAGAGTAATAACACACTGGGAAAAGTTCAGAACTTGAAATCCACCACTTACTTTATGGTCCTCGGCTACTACCTCATACAGTGCCCAGTGTTTAGCTTCAAACATCATATCAGAACATCTCAGTCTATTTCAGATAAATCATTTTCATGTAAGTTCCTACTTATTACATCAAACAAACTTTTATATTTTCCCAAACCCTCAGGAAGGTCCAACCAAAGTTTTTGACTACTCCCCTCCCTGCCAGCAGTCCCACACCTTCACCAGTGTTTTATAGCATGGGAAAGCACAACCAGTGACACCTGTCATCAGATAGTGGTATGCAGTAGAGTTTGCTATAACTTGCCATCCAAAGTATTCCCCCAATGCCACATTCTGTCTTGAGATGGACTCCATTCTACAGTTTCATTTGCTTCTTTTATCCTCAAAGATACTTACTTCAACATCTTAATCCAGACATAAAATTGCTAGTTCATCTGGTTTGTTATAAGAGATGTCCACTACCAGTACAATATGTTGCCCTTTGGCGTCTACACCATGCCAAGGGCCTTCACAGTGTACGGCAGTGATAGCAGCACATCATCAACAGTTAGGGACAACAGTCTTCTCTGTATAGATTACTGGCTCCTTGTGGTTCCATCTCCCTTTTCTATCATATGCAAATGATTCTTTACCTTGGTTGTGAGAAAAAGTAGTATAGATGGCCATAGACAACATGGATGCTAAGTACTACTGAAACTAATACTGCCACCAAACTGCCTAACCTGCTGCCTGTGGAAGAGATGCATCAAGCACATCATCTCCTTAACAGACATCCATGTAGTGGCCAAGACAGTATACATGGTAGTTGATATCAGCCACAAGGGAATGATTGCCCACAAATAATCACTGAACCTAATTTACTTGGAACACATCATTTACTGCTGTGGTGGACCTCTTTGCCTCTGAGCAACATCAAATGTCCGAAATCCCATACCAGAGCAGGCCTCAAACATCACTTCATGGTCAATGCTTTCTTCCTGTGATAGATAGAATGCCAGTTCTACACATTTCCACCTATCCCTCTCACCCCCACAGTAATTCTGAACTTTTCATTCACAAATCCAGACCAATGGACCCCCAGATCTGAATAGGGACATAGGATTATCTCACTACAGATGCTAATTTTCTGCCCCAAGTATTGTCCTTCTGCTGTAATAAAGCTGATTACAATATGCATTGTACCTTTATATCTTTAGTCCCTTCTTTAAAACAGCCCCCCTACCTTCTGACTGGGATACAAAGACTCAGAGATCTCCATTCCTACTCATATCTCACAAAGGGAGCTTTGATTCTCAAAAGCTTACCCCAAAAATCTTGTTAGTCTCTAAGGTGCTACTAGACTCCAACAAGTGGGAACCTGCAAGGACTTGCGGGAGGCATCTCACTTCTTCTTCTCCCACTATTTGCTCTTCCCCTTTCCTGAAAGCCCCCATAGTCTCTCCTCTTTTCCTGCTTCCTTATCTCCTTCTAGGGTTGCCAGCCTCTGGGTGAGGGCTGGAGATCTTTTGGAATCTCCCAACTGCAGAGATCAGTTCCCTTTAAGGTTGTCAGATCGAGGTTGGGAAATCCATGGAGATTTGGGGGTGGAGCTTTGTGAGGACAAGGACCTCAGCAGTGTGTAATGCCATAAAGTCCACTCTCCAAAGCAGCCATTTTCTCCAGGGGAACTGATCTCTGTCATGTGGAAAGCAGTTGTACTTCTGGGTGATCTCCAGCCTCTACCTGGAGGCTGGCAGCCCTCTATCCCCTGGAGGAACTGGATGCTTTAGAGGGTGGAGCCTATGGCATATCCCTCTGAGGACCCTCCCCTCCTTAACCCCCCCCCCCGGCTTCCCCTCCATTTCTAGGAATTTCCTAACCTCTTTCCCTCCTCTTGGCAATCTCCATATCCTCTCCCTGCCTCATTTGTTCCTTCTTAGACATTCACCAACCTACCCTTTATCTGCCTCCTATCTTCAGCTATATTTATTCTTTATTTACTTCATTTATACCCTGCCTTTCTCCACAGTGGGTAACAAAGCAGCCTACATTATTCACTTTTCCTCCTTTTAATCCACACAACAATCCCACGTTAAGATGAAAGTATGTGACTGGTCCAAATCCACCCAGTCATCTTCCACAGCAAGATGAGGATTTGAACCTGGGTCTTCCAGAACCTGCTCTGAAGCTCTAACTGCCACACCGCACTAAGCTTTCATAGGGTGACTGCAGTTGAACAATAGCAAGCAGCCAGGCCTACCTGAGTCACGCAAGTCAGATGACATCAGGTCACCCAGAGGTAGGGGTGGGCATTTGGTTTATCTGAGCTGAGAAAACTAAAAAAAAACAAAACCTTATCAGTATTTTTCAGTATTCAGGTATTTTTTCAGCCGGATATCAGCTGGAGCTTGGAAACCTTTGACTAGATATTCCTATGGCAGGAAATGAATCCTGGCATCCTCCAAAGGGGTGTGCCCATTTGCCTACCCACTGCCGTTGATCCTAGAGTAACTGCTGACACTGGCACAGGGAGGACTGTGTCCTCAGTGAAAACCCACCTTGCAGCCGTTTCCATTTTTTATGAGGATGTGGCTCTCTTTTTGTGCACAAATTGGCTTAACATTTTCTCAAAGAGCTGTCCAATGTTTTCCCTCCTACCCCCCCCCCCCCCCCCCATTATTCTTCTGTGGTCATCGCCTTTGGTGTTAGCCAGGCTGTTGAAGCCTCCATTTGAACCCCTAGTGACATGCTCCTTATACTGCTCTCAAGGAAGGCGGTGTTTCCGGTGGCAATTACTTCCGCCAGGAGAGTTACTGAGTTAGCGGCCTTCAGGGTTGACCCTCCCTTCCTGAATCTGTTTAGTGAAAAGGGTACTGTTACACCAGAGCTTAGACTTCCTGCCTAAACTGGTCTCCAAATTTCACCTTGCACAGGAGATTGCCCTCCCAGTGTTCTTCTCATTGCTTGGGTCAGAGGCAGAAAAGGCTGTGCACACCCTAGACATTAAAAGGGCCCTCCTCTACTATATAGATAGGACCAAGTCATTCTGTAAGGACAAAGCATTGCTTATTTATAATTGGGGCCACCAAAAAGGGAAGGCTGCCTCTTCCCAGTCCTCGTCCAGATGGGTCCAGTTGTGAGCTGGCAGGAGCATCCTCACCACTGGAGGTGAAGGTGTGTTCCACTTGAGCACAGGGTTTGTTAGCTGTGTTCTACAGGAAGGTGCCTCTGGTGGACATCTGCAAGGGTGTAACCTGGTCAGTGGAGGATACGTTTGTGAAGCACTATGCCTTGGACCTGCAAGCCAGAAGAGATACGGGTGTGGGCAAAGTGATTCTTCAGGCTCTTTTCTAGTGAGAGCCTCACCCCTCCTCCTCTGGTGAGTAGCTCACTAATGTTCCCAATGTGGGGCTGCACTGAAGACGGAAGATGAAAACAGGGTAGTACTTACCTGTAACTGTTCTTCATCAAAGTCTTCTGTACAGAAACACATTCCCTCCCTCCTGCACCACTGTGGGCTTTCGCTGTGCTTACCTTGCTGTGTGGGGGAGTCATGGCAGTTTTGTGGGAATTGAGGGAAGGGGGCGTGGGAAAACTTGTGTGCATGTTGGCTTTGTAAGGGGCAGGGCCCCCTTTTCAGAGTTTTGGCTAGAGGAACATAGTCCCAATGCACAGAAAACATCAATGAACAACAGTTACAGGTAAGTGCAACCGTGTTTTTCTATACAATGTGGACATGTCCAATTTTCAAATCATATTGATTTCTTTAAATGTTCCATCTTCTGAAGATTTTGAAACAAACTTCTGTGCATTTTCAAACATACACATCATATTAAGAAACAGTCTACAGGGTGAAATGGTAAAGAACCTTGTTTCAACCTGTGCAAATCTTCGGTTGTCTAAATTCACGAAGATAAAACCGGAAGTTCAGAATCAGAACCTGTTGATTATTTTGGAATTGTTTCTGATTAAAAAAGAAAGTTGAAGGTAGCCTTTTGGAAGGCAATGTTACTTATTCACAACCCTTAATACTAAAAACTATGCAAGAAACAAATTGCATTTGGAAAGAGGATCACTTGTGGTATGCTCACTAATATCAATTATATCCCTGGTAAGCAGGCGTTGCAGGTTTTTGCAGTTTGTGGGAAATGTTGGCTATATAGAGAGGGTATTGTTGTAAAGTACAAATAATTAAAGCTTTCTTACTTTACAACAGTGCTGATGGCTTCTGTATTTAACCCTAAGGTAGTGCCTTCAGAACCTTACGAGGCTGCTTGCTGTTCCGCCAATAACACTGCAGAGGAGGAGGGATTTAATTATTGTTTGCATACAGCAAGTACTTTTAAAATTTGCAGATATACCAGATAGTACAATTTTATGTTAGATGTATAATACATTATATCGTCTTGCAGTGGTAAAGAACTTGGAACACATAAGAAAATAAACATTACATGTATTTCAGTTTTTTTTCTCCTGTCCCCTGAAAATAAATGGTTTTCCCAGTATGACTTCAAAATTTCCTGAAATTATGTATCTCTATTTTTACATTAAATGTTTGGAGTAGAATCTTCCTCATAAAAAACCAGTTGGTGGAGGCAGTTTTTACCAGTGGTCTGCCAGACTGTCATACTTGGGCCCAGTGGTTTCCTGGATCTTGTCTAGTACTACAATCGTAAGAACATTTTAATAACCCATCTCATGGGTCCCTTGTGCACTTTTGTTCTCCATTTTGTACCATACTTTAATTTTGATGGCAGGAGTAATAATATATCTAGAGTCTGTGACTTGATATATAAAGAGTAGGGTTTCCAGTTCTAGGTGGGAAATACCTGGAGATTTGGGGAGTGGAGCCTGAGGAACAGAGCCCTGCTGGATCAGACCAAAAGTCCATCTAGTCCAGCATCCCATCTCACACCGTGGCCAACCAGTTCCTCAGGACAGCCAACAACAGGGCATAGAGGCTGAGGCCTTCCCCTGATGTTGCCTCCTGGCTCTGGGAGTCAGAGGATTAGTACCTCTGAATGTAAAGGTTCCCCTCAGTCACCATGGCTAATAGCCACTGATAGACCTATCCTCCATGAATCTATCTAATCCCCTTTTAAAACTGTTTATTCCTGTGACCATCACTACATCCTCTGGCAGTGAATTCCACATTTTAATCACTCTCGGTGTAAAGTAGTATTTCCTTTTGTCTGTCCTGAACCTACTACCCACCAGCTTCCTTGGTTGCCCTTGAGTTCTGGTATTTGGGGAGAGAGAGAAAAATGTCTCCATCTCAACTCTCTCTACCCCATGCATAATTTTATAAACCTTTATCATGTCCCACCTTAATCATCTATTTTCTAGCCTTTCCTCATAGGGAAGGTGCTCCAACCCCTTAACCATCTTCATTGCCATCCTCTGTACTTCTTCCAGCTCTACAATGTCCTTTTTGTGATACAGTGACCAGAACTGCACACAGTATTCCAAATGAGGAGGGTGGGGGTTGGGACCCCCTTAAGTGGGGTGTGCCACAGAATCCACCTTCCAAAGTGGCCATTTTCTCCAGGTGAACTGATCTCTGTAATCTTGGGAGATCTCCAGCCACCACCTGGAGGTTAGCGACCCTAATAAAGAGTCATCTTAGTCTAAAGGCTTGAACCAGATCATTTTAAAATGCTTTGTAGTCATGAGATTCTGTGACGTTGCCTTTGCTGGCAGTACTTCTGACCAGTCTTCCTCTTTGAACACAATGGCATTGTGGAAAGAGTTCACCATAGTCAAGTTAGTATAAAAAAATAACAGCTAGGTGGCATGGGGCAATATGTACTTTAGGTGGAAATTTGAAACGATGTCTCTGTTCCATGGCACATGTTCTTTCTCTTTGCAGTTCACTTTCCTTTTTTTGGCTGCCATGTGACACAGTATTCCTTTTTGATATTTAACAGTCTATGCAGAAGCTGGCAGGACTTTGTCAGTATTGTTTCCATTTGGAGACAAATGCATTTCGTGAGCCTTTGCAAGCAGACTGCCATCAAGCCCTTTATACACTGTAAATGGGCCATATTCTAGAGTAAAAGAGTAAAACTTTAATATTTTTATTGTTATCCCTGCCTTTTCTCTGATTTTAGGAAGACTTTTTGTCCTATGTCAATTGTGAATTAATGTACTAGACTCCGTGTTGTTCATAAGTGTACCATCTGCTTGCCAGGATTCAAGAAAATATGCCTGATTTATAGACTAACTAACTGTATAGGTAGAAATTCTGGATCATGAATACTTCTGTCTCCCATCACACTGTGTACCAATCCGCACCTGTAAAACTTCTAAGTCACGTCAAAAAGGAGCACAAAATCCAAGGAACTCTTATTTCAAAAAGAAAATGACTGCATGGCTTTATTTTATCTTGAGGTTCCATCTTGATTCCATCATGTATAAAGTCAAAACATGCATTGCTCTCATGAGGTCAATGTCACGTGTAGTGATAGAGTGCTAAGTCTGAATATAAGATACCTAGATTCAGATCTCTGATGGTACTGAGTAAGCCCCTGGTCTCAATTTATAGCCAAAGCACATTTTTGCCAATTAATGCAGTAGTAAGCAGGAAATGGGGGAAAGGTACCTTGTGGATTTCTGACCAAGAACATATGAGTGTGCCAATGGACAAAAGTAGCTGAATATGGATGAGAAATTATTCTTCACATTAAAAGATCAGAAAGTGGAGACTTGAGCAACTCCAGCAGAGCTTTGTTTTCTACGAGCAGCACTCAACTTTAGCAATACCGCTCAACTACTGGCTAACTCCTGCTTTTGAGTGTCTCTGTTGTAAGTAGGCAAAAAAAAATGCTGATGTTGCTAAGCATTCTCCCTTGAACTGCATGTTCTGCATACAGACTGAAGAGATAGGGAGATAAAATACATCCTTGTCTGACACTTTTGCCAGTTGGAAACCATTCTGTTTCTTAATATTTTGTCCCAACAGTAGCCTCTTGTCCAGCGGACAGGTTGTACGTCAAAGCAATCAGATGTTGTGGCACCCTCCTTTCTTTTAAAACCAACTATAGCTTTTCATGGCCCACACAGTCAAAAGCTTTGCTGTAATCTGTGAAAACAACCTGATTTCCTTCTGAAATTCTCAGTAACCAACGTAAATGTGCAGTGACCTCTAGCACCACTCACTTTTGTCAATCCAGGTTGAACATCTGGCATTTCTCATTCCATGTATAATAACAGTCTTTATTGTACAATTTTGAGCATCACTTTACTTGCATGAGAAATCAATGTGATGGTCCAATAGTTGCTGCAATCCTTGATGTCTCCTTTTTCAAACTGGTGTGTAAATTGAGTGTTCCCAGTTTGTGGGCCATTGCTTTGTTTTACGTATTTGTTGGCATATTCTTGTTAAGATTTTGATGGACTCCATTTCTGTTTCTTGGAGCACTTCTGTTGAGATCCCATCTACTCCTGGTGATTTGGTCCTCCCAATTGCTCTCAGTGCAGCTTTTTCTTCAGTTTCTCAAACTGTAGGTTCTTTTTCACAAGTTTCTTCTTTGAAGGAATCTGTCGTCCTTTCATCTTTTTTCCTAAGAGCCAGCATGATGTAGTGGTTACCAGTATGCAATCCACAGAATTTTTCTCTAGTGAGACGCTAAAGTATCCCTAGTTTAACAATTTTTTTTTACAATGGGTTTGAGGCACAGGGATTGTATGCAGAAGCAATAAGGATGGTTATGTAGCCATTGCTCTAGTCTACCTATATAATTATTTGTTTCGGTTTTTTTAATTTATCATGAGTATTGTATTTTGTGTACATGAAACAGGCTATTTAAACTTCATACCAAAGTATTCATTTTGGTTTTTTCCAAGGTGCTCGATTCTTTTCACTGTTAGTGCTGACATGAAATGGGCAGGTGCAAATATATGCTCCTCTATTTTCAGTAATAGTTTACGCCCCATTGCTAATGGGTATAAAAGTTCACAAGTAGACAGAGGATGCTGAGAAGAGGGAATGCATCTCTGTTGCAGAGGCAAACAGACTGTGGCATCAAGATCACCCCAATCGAGGTGTACATTTCGTTGTGACGTGGGGATGTCCGTTTGATATCTGGTTGGAATAATGCAATGTATCGCCCTTATTGGGATGTTGGATCCAAATGCAAATGTTGATACCTCATGTTACTTAATAGGATGTATATCCTGATGCGCATCTCAGTCTCATTCTAGAAGTGTGCAGTTGTTTCAGAATGAATCACACTGCAGAATGAACCACCCTGCTTTGAAGTTGCATCAGAAACAAAGCAAGCTCTTTCCAAATCACTCTGAAGGAAAGCCACATGAAGCGCTTTAAGCATTTCAGATGGCTGGCTGCTTCCTTTGGTTCCCTGCCCTTAGTCTGTCTAACTGCCTGTAGTCTTTTATTATACATAAGGAAGGTGGTTTTCAAGCAGTGAAAAGGAAGTTCCTCATGGGACAATATGGCTGACAGCTCCAAGTGTGCCTTTAATGACAACCAGTTCAGCAAGAAAAGGGTTTCCAGGCATGGAGATGCAGTGATGGGGCAAGTTTCACCTACTGTATTCCTGTTTACCATGTAAAGGCATGGGAGCTCTGCTCCCCTGTCTTGCTGGTAACACTGACCAGTCAAATGCCCTTTGCAGTTGTTGCTGTGTATTTTATTGGTTCCTAATTTCTCAGCAGTGACACTCCCAGCCATACACACAGCCCAGTGCTGTTGAGGAAAGGGTGTAGAGGTGGCTGAAAGTGTGGGTGGTGAGAGGGGTCATGAGTAAGGAGGAGATAGACACAGGGGCGGTGCAGGGTACATGGTGGAACAACAAGGGAGGTGGGAGTGAGTACTGATGGTGTACATAGAAGTGGGAGGGAAGCCTCTGCTCAGGGCCCCTCAGAGCCTGGAATCTGCGGTACTGGGCCATAGGGGCTGCCAGGGGGAGGGAAGGAGGGAATCTGAACATGGGGAACAGATAAAGGAAGGTTGGTTGGTGGGGGGGGAAGGCGAGAAGGAAGCAGGGGGGAGAGGCTATAGGGCCTTTCAGGGAAGTGAAAGATGAGTGAGTGAGGGGGAAATGAGATACCCCCCTTAACGCCTTGTGTGTCCCTCCATTAACATTATATAATATATATTTTGGCTTCATTAGAATTGTGCATAACAAAATAAGATGCTCCCGCACTTTCCCTTGGAATAACTTCAGTGCCCATGGATATAAAGTGTCCTGTCTCTTGCTACTTTGGGGACAGGCAAGTTCTGTTCCTAACACTTACTAACAAAAAAGGCTATCCGCTGGACGAGCAAGTATTTAACACCAGTTTAAAAGCACTAAGGGGAAAAGATTTTGAAAGGAACAACTATTGTAAAAGCAGTGAGTAATTTTGAATTACTTGAAAAGACAGATATAGGGGAGGGTCTAGTCAGCTTTTTCGCTCCACCTCACCTAATTGACCTCCTTACTTACAGCCCCAACCCATTTTACATACCTTTTGTCCATTCAGATCCCACAATCCCCAGCAGAGCCTTTTGGGTGGTCAAAGGGAATCTTTTCTGTTCTTTTGCCCCAGTGAAAAAGCTGGTTGGATCCAATCCATACTTTTAGAGAGTGAAATAGACCTGCAGAGAATATCACTTTGTATGTATGTTGTATATATGTTAAGGGTAGAAGTACATGCACCACAGCCAATAAAGTTTCGTTATGTATATGAATGACTCTATTTACATGAAGACAGAATATGTTGTGGCACCTTACAGCTGCCCTAACTAGTTTAGGCTGGCTATGTACACCTGAAGAAATAGGCTCTTACCTATTAAAGGTCTTGCTGTAATAAATTAGCTTATTTTTAAAAGGATACCAAATTCTTGGTTGTCGTCTAAGGGCAGTCACTGTGTTATTAAGATTGGCAGCTGAATGAATTGTAGCCTTGCGTCTTGAAAAAATGTGCCTGTTTCTTGCACTTTCTAACTGCCAAAAGCAAAACAGATATATCTTAGAGCAGTGAAAATACGGATTTCTAACATGTTGGAGCAAATGGGCCTGTTAGGGAAAGTCATACATTTTTTAATTGATCATGCTCATACTTCTTCAGCAAAAGTTGTTCATTATCTTTTATCGAGATGTCTTATATGTTCAGAGTCTTTCATTTAAGTGAAACGAGATGTCTCTCCTCACATTCATATTTACATTGAGTCTCTTTCTCTTTATCCAAGAGTTCTTGGTGTGATAATATGGACTTATTTCAGTAAGAACTGTAAACTCCTTTAAATGTATAGCTACAGTTTCTGTAAACCTAGTCAGCATAATAAAAAGTTAGAGACAATACCCTGCCAACAAAAGTCTATATAGTCAAAGCAATGGTATACCCAGTAGTAATGTATGGCTGCGAGAGTTGGACCATAAGGAAGGCCGAGTGCTGAAGAATAGATGCTTTTGAATTATGGTACTGGAGAAGACTCTTGAGACTCCCTTGGACTGCAGGGGGATCAAAGCAGCCAATCCTAAAGGAAATCAAACCTGACTTTTCTCTGGAAGGACAGATACTGAAGCTGAAGCTCAAATACTTTGGCCACCAAATGTGAGAGTCCTACAGAGTCAGTCACCAACAAGTGTCCTTAAGAAAAGGTAGTCTTTATTGAGAAAGGTCTGTTGTGGTCATCTACACGTTCTGTGTTAGTAATGGCTGGTACAATCCCTGGACAGGGCAATTTTACAGAATTCCAAAGGGTCTTGCAAAACGATGTAACCAATCATATAAGTTATGTAAAAGGGGCCCAAATACTGGCCCGAAGTTCTCATGGAAAAAGCAGGAAGAAATAAAGCTAGACACAAGGGAAGATACATAGGCAGGCACCAACAGTCTCTCAAGGTCAGAGCAGATCCGGGAGCGATAAGCAAGCCATGAGAAGTATAACATAACATTCCACACACCTGACGTCACCAAGCAACTCATCCCACTTCCCGGGCACGAGATGGCAGCATTAGCTGACACCAAATGAGAAGGGAGCACTCACTGGAGAAGACCCTGATGTTGGGAAAGACTGAAGGTAAAAGAAGAAGGGGATGGCAAAGGACAAGATGGTTAGACAGTGTTATCGATGCAACGAACATGAAGTTGAGCACACTCTGGAGGATGGCAGAGGACAGGAGGGCCTAGCGTGATGTGGTTCATGGGGTCGAGAAGAGTCGGACTTGACTGTGTGACTGAACAACAACAGTTTCTGAAAAATGTGGTTCTGACATTAAATTAACTGATGCGAACCGAAAGGGTCAAGCTAACAATAGAATTATTATAATGGAAAATATAGACATTTATTGGGGTGTACACATAAATAAAACAAAATTAAACTTAAAGAGACAGTCCAAGTATCAGACATTTAAAACTAGGATCATAAATAAATAAAAAATAAATTTACTCTGGGATTTATTACCAACCTATTATTACATATATTTATTATTTACACAAAAGTAATCTGGCTTTTTTTCTTCCCCCCCTTTTTTCCCCTACAATTTCAGACAGCAACACCTGGTCTTATATATATTCACATATGTATATATAAAATTCTGTATGCATTTTTGGATGTGTGTCACTTTATAATAAGGAATATTGACCACTGAGGAAGGCCCACAGGGGCCGAAACGCATATGGTCCTTAGGTCAAAGGTTTTATCCATCAGCTTGATATGCACTGCAATTAGTTCTTTATGAACCTAGTTTTAAATGTCTGATACTTGGACTGTCTCTTTTAATTTAATTTTGTTTTATTTATGTGTACACCCTAATAAATGTATATATTTTCCATTATAATTATTCTGTTGTTAGCTTGACCCTTTCAATTCGCAGCTATTTGTTGGGTTGAGCCCCCCCCCCCCTTTTTTCACATTAAATTAACTGATGTCATGACTCATCTCTCCGCCTAAAACCATCATTGTTAGGTCATACTAAATCTGAAACTGAAAATAATTAATGTAGAATTTCGAAGATTGCTATGTTTTAATATATTTGAATTTTGGTATATTGCACAAATAGGCTAACTCAAGGCTGCTTAGTGAGGGTTCCTTCATAATATTTCTATGTCAAAGTACACAGATCAGAGGCTCAGATCAGTTGTGATTATATATGCATGTATTTTCACTCCTTGCCCATTTAAAACACATATGCACACCCAATCAGGAAAGGACGGCAGCTATGTTCGATCTTGAAGCAGCCTCCCCCCTCCATTACAAAAGTTACGGATGGTGTTTTCTCTTGATTTCAGATATTTAAAAGAGTTAACCCAATAATAATTTTGTTTATTGGCGAACTTCTTTGTTCTAATTTCCTATTTTGACACCTCTGATAAAATTATTGTTTAACAGTTAGATCTTTATTTACTTATGGGCCAAACATGAGTAGACCTGAAAGTCTCCAGACCATCCAGTAGACAGAGAGAATTATCTTAAGGAAACTGATGGTGTTCCATTTCTGAGAGCTGAACAATTCTGATTCGTACTGAATGGAGCCTCCTGTAGATGAGTTTCTAAGAGAAAGAAGACGGAATCTTTTAGAGTAGGATACAACTTGTAAAACAACAACAATGGCAAAATTAAAAATTATTTGCCATTCTCAATTCATGTACCTTTACACAGATTCATGTCTTACACAGATTCAAGTCTTCAGATGGCATTTTATACCATTGTTGTACAGCATTGATTCAGTACTGAACTGAATCACATTCTTTACCATTTCTGACATTTGTTTCTCCCTTCATATGGCTGCTACAACCAAAATGTAATTGTTGTTTTCTATGCAGAAAGCTTAACTTTCTGAGCCTCATTTAATAAAAACACCTCACATCAAAGCTTAGTTTGTACCTTCTAAGCAGACCCAATGTAATGCAATTTTATGTAAATAGACACCCTGTCTGTATATGGAAAATGTTTCTGAAGAAAATAAACATTACCAAGGATTTGTAGCGGCCATTCTCTGATTTGACTTCTGAATAGCAACCCAATACACAACTTAGTTACATCACACTATCATGTTAACCATTACTGGTTACTACTGAATCTGCAGCAGTGCCCTTTGCCGCATAGTTAGGTCATGACTAATTATCATGCAACACCTCAAGGAACTTTTGAAACCTTTACTGTGGCACAGTAAGCTGTGGATTAGAGCTGACCACCACTATGGATTTCCCACTCACCGTTTACCCAAGTAAGCAAGCTCTCATGCTAAAATTAGGATTAATTGGCAAGCTTTGGGCAGATGCTCAGCTACTTAAGCTAAAATACTGGATTTTAGGCAATACACTTCTCACTGTGCACAATTATTTGGAAATATACACCATTGAAGGTAGTAGAATATGTTACTTCTGAGTTAACTTTCATTCTAATTATATATTGATTTAAATCCAGTTATTTAGCACGATTACAAATCACACACTGCTGATCATAAATGCTAAACCAGTGCCTTCAGTCATAGATTGGACTGTCTACTTAACCTTATTTGAAGTAAACAATATGAAAGAATGAATGGTCTTACTCCTGACCATTTCATACCAGTAGAGATTCTGTCTGAGTTGCATGGTAAACTTTGACAAACACTTTAATAAATACTTCAGCCTTCTCTTCATGGTATTTTTAGAGACACTGGCTTGTTTACCTGATTAGTAAGTACTGTTGCAATGATATATGTGGCAGGCAGAGTGATTGCTTAACTGGAAGATTAGGTGACCTGTTGGAAGGGATTGCTTATAAGCATCTAAATCAAGTCAGTCTAGATAGTTCTGGCTGAATTTTTTTTGCCTTCCCTAGTGTAAGTAATAAAACCATACCATAGACACTGTTTTACTGTTTTTGTTTTTGAAAAAAAGAAAAGTTAGATTCTAGTTTATTCAAGACAAAGTCTTATGATGAAATGCATCATTTTTCATGAGCTTGCCAGTCTCTTGACAGTTTTGTTTTTTTGTGAACTCTGAAAGCCCCTCTTTTTTTTGCCTCTTCGTGCTTTAATTTACCCATTGTGCAGACATCTATCAAACGGGCCATCAGTAGCAATACACATGCGGTAGTACATCCAAGTTAAAATTCTTGCTTTGATTACTACAAATCCGTGGAGCCCTTGGGTCCAGAGCTTCTACTGCAGCACAGCTATTTGCAAATAGATTTTTATAGCACATTAGAGCTGGAGGAGAGTCCAAAGAAAATAGTCTTTTTCAATATTAGAACCAGCTGTGACTTTCTTGTGTGGATGACTCATTCATATTTTTTATGGGGTGGGAGAACCAGGCAAAGGACACACAGAGTCTTATTCAAGATGTTGTTTGTTTTTGCAAAGGGTATCCTAGCCACAAGCCAACTTGATCATACCAATGTGCAACTCTGTGTTTATTCAAAGCACTTTTCTATTTTTTATCCTTTCGACAGTCCCAATTATAAAAACAGAACCCACTGACGACTATGAGCCTGCTCAAACCTGTGGACCAAGGAACCAAGGATTAAGCCCTCTCTCCAAGACGTTCTACAGCCAGCAGATCATGATGCCTCCTGATCCTGGCTCGTGCCTTGTGGCTGGCTTCACTTCCTGCCAGCCGAGAAACACTGTGATGTCATCGTCTCCCAGCTCAAGTCCTACACTGCATGATCTTTCCACTCCTGCTTACAAGTGCATCGCCAACCCAGGTCACAGCCACCTAGGACTTCAGCAGACCGTTGGAGGGGTCCCCACCATACAGGAAGTGTCAAGGTCTCTAGTTGTGCACCCAAGCTCTCCAGATCAGGCATCTCACATCATGCTGCAGCCGCAGGTGAGTCAACATCTGAGCAGTAGCTGTACCCTTGGTTACCAGCAAACACTCTATCCCAACAGTCCCTCATCTCCAGTTCCATCTGTAACCCAAGAGCCAACCTTTTTGCAGTCCTGCAGTCCAACTCACTCATCCATAATGGGTCAGCAGCAACTGCCGAATGTTCAAAGAAATGAATCTCCAGCAGAGCAGCCACTGTCGTTGCCCGAGTTGCATGAGGACAGTAATCATAATTTGGCCCCTATTCCTGTAACGATCAAGTGTGAACCTGAGGAATTGGACCAGTTATACCTGGATGATGGTAAGTCTTCTGCAGATGTAGAGGTTTGTGTTCAGCCATTTTGATGTGCCATTGAGGTCGTTTAAGCTCCATAAGCATTGGTGGGGAAGATTGCCAATTAACAGTCTTGTGGATTGGAGCAGGATTTTGCTTGGGTGGACCTCAGTATGGGAAAGATTTCTTTAATTTCATCAGCAGTAATGAAAATGTATGATCCGAATTTTGAATGCTGATAGTCATTGCTGAATTATCTGCATGTCCAATAGTTACAGGGCAGTAATCTTAACCATATGGTATTGCCCTATGCCTATGACAGTGGCTTGCAGAATGGCACTGAAACCCCATTTTGAATTGTCCCATTGTCCGTATTATGTTACATCTTGAAATAAACAAGCCTGCTATCTGGAACTACATGATGAAACTGCTCTATTTCAGCTAAAAAAAAAATAAATCCAAAGCTAAGATGATCTTCACCAGGGGCATTGAGTTTTAAAATCCGGGGGGGGGGGGGCGGAAGCTCTTCTGTGGAACCATGTCCCTGCCATGTCCCCGACGCCACTCCCCCCCCCGCCTGGCCACTCCTGCCTCCCTCCCTCCGTCCAGGGGCCAGCTGGTCAAATGCCCAGTGTGATGGCGTCACCCGGAAGTGACGCCATCACGCTGGGCACGTTGCCGGGGCGACGCTCTGGCAATCGCCCCGAAACTCTATGAGTTTCGGGGCGATTGCTAGAGCATCGCCCCGACAACGTGCCCAGCGTGATGGCGTCACTTCCGGATGACGCCATCACACTGGGCATTTGCCCAGCTGGCCCCCGGACAGAGGGAGAGGCAGTGGCAGGCAGGCCTAGGAAGGGCCTGGGAAGGCGCGGCGGGGAGGTGCGGCAGGCACTCTGTTTTGCCGGGGGTGCTTAGTCCCCCCCCCAGGAAATTTCAGGGTGGCTCGAGCTCCCCTGTAGTTGACGCCTATGATCTTCAGTCATTGACATTTGAAGTTCAAGCCTGCTTCCCTTCCACACCTTCACTTCCCTTACTTTCTAGTAAATTTGTAGTTGATATATACACACACACACATATCACTGCAACGTTAAAATACTCCAATGAGTGTGTCAAATTTCCAAAGATTTATTTGTTCAGTGTAATAAGGGGTAGAACCTGAAGTGTGGTTATATTATCTTATATTATTTGATGCTTAAAACCATGGTAGTTATTACAAATTTCTGCCATCATGAGGCCCCTTTCAGTAACTGCAAAATTTCATAAATTGCATTGTGGTAGTTGACAAAGGTATTTGCCTTTGAACAGATCTTGTTTCAATAAAAAGGCGCAAGTAGCAATCAGCTAAGGGGAAAATGATTCCCAAAAGCAGTTTATTGTAAACGTTTTTTAAAACTCGTGAAATATTTTATTCCATTTTAATCAGCAGGGCTGCATCTGAATTCAGATTTCAAATGTTAGTATTTTAAAGCTTGAATAAGCAATATTATGTTCTATGGCTATTAGGGGTGTGCAAGAAAACCCCCAGGATTTTTCGGGGTCAGGTATATTGAACCTGAAAAATATCCATATTTCCCAATATTCCCAAATCCCAGTAGCAGCATGAGTTTTGGATTTGGTAAATATTTGGGATTCCAAAAAATTTTCAGGTCCAATGGACCCAAGAAGAAAAAAACCAAGAGGATCAGCCGAGGCAAGCGTGGAGCTATCAGCTCCCACTGCCCCTTGCGATCCTCAGTTCAAACTGAGCTGCCAAGAGGAGCCAGCCAGTCCGAGTCGAGGTGGCATGGAGCTGTCAGCTGAGCTCCTGCAAAGGAGCCGATCCTGCGGGGATAACTCTCCCCGCAGTCTTGGCTGGGGCTCTCTTGGGCAGTCCCTTTAAGCCTGACTGCTCAAAAGAGCCCATGAAGCAGCTGATCCTGGGGGAAGAACTCTCCCTGCGGGCTCAGCTGGGGTTCTGCTGGGCAGCCTCCCAGCAGAAAGGAGGGAGGGAGGGAAAATCTGAGCTCTCCCCCCCTCCCCTTCCATACTGCTGGCCTCCAGGAGTCACCACCAGCAGATAGGAGGGAGGGAAGATTTCAGATCTTCCCCCCTTCCTTTCTGCTGGCCTTGGGGAGAGTTCTTTCAACAGTATCGGCTCCTTTGCAGGCTCTGTCGGGCAGTCCTGTTTCAACCGAGCAGCCCAGCAGAGCCTGTAGGGAAAGTTCTCCCTGCAGGATTGGTTCACTCACACAGCGCGGCTTGCAAAAGGCATTTAAAGGGAATGTATTCCCTTTAAATGCCTTTTGCAAGCTGTGACACAGGTCAGCTGGGGCAGCATGGAGCTGAGAGCTCCATGCTGCCTCAGCTGGGGCTGGCTTGGTATAGCTAAGCACACCTGAGAAAAAGCTAGAAAAAAAATCTGCTTTAACGGGCTCAGCTATACTGGTAGCCAAGTACAAATCTCTGATCTGTATTTGGCTTAAGTAATACCCAAAAAAAACCAATAAGGTGTTTGGGGGTATTTTTTTCTGTTTGGTTTTGCTGAATGCACACCCCTAATGGCTATGTGGTTTTATTAGACAACCTACTCAGATGTGTTACTGGTCTGGAAAGATCTGCCCACAAATTAGAGGTATAACATTGCTCAAAATGGTATACAACTGGTAACAAACAGTATTAATGAGATATTCATTTGAATCCTATAGTATGAAAAGGAACTGCATGCTGGCATATTAATTTAAAGATACCCCAAAACCACCTCTTGTTACATTTAGTTCAAGAACTGATATGTGTATGTCAAAATGTATGACTTGGCGAATGTCACATTTTTAGCCATTTCTTCTGAGAGCAACAGGAAGCTGGTGTTGAAGAACTTTAATTCTAAGTTTTAAGTTTTTTAAGTGACTTGCAGAAATAGAGTGTAAAAGCAGGAATATAGCAG
Organism: Lepidodactylus listeri; assembly: GCA_029233225.1. Lineage (NCBI taxonomy): Eukaryota > Metazoa > Chordata > Lepidosauria > Squamata > Gekkonidae > Lepidodactylus > Lepidodactylus listeri. Next base: position 90,201,189 of record JARCFY010000006.1, read on the forward strand.
CTCCAGAATATTTCACCCTAAATTTAGACAATTTAATGGTCTTTTACCAAATTACATCTAAAAGAGCCAATCCTACGTATTAGAGAACTATACACGAACATCTGCTTATCTTTATAGACACTGCCTGCCCTGTCTCAGACATTATAGTCTGGAGGGCTTGTCTCAACCAGTAGAATATTCCCTGCTAACTACCACACTTGTTTCTTTGGCTTAGTTATCTTTGACAATTCCCAGAAAATCACCTTTATTTATTTCCACTTCTGTGGCTGCTTTCAGACATCACAAGAAACTGTGGCTTATAGATTATAAATGTAAATGGCTCAACAAACTGGGGTTTGTTGCTTAGCTCTAAACCAGGAATTCAAGCTGGGGTGTGCAACTGGTTTGTTAACCTAATTTGAACTAACTGTGATTGGGTTTTTTGTGTGAATTTACAAGCTACATTTTGTGGTGTAGCGCATCCTTCATGGACCCCTCGTCACAGTGATGGTAGTCTAGGAAGAGAGCCAGTTTGCTGTAGTGATTAAGTGTGCAGACTCTAATCTGGGAGAACCAGGTTTGATACCCCACTCCTCCACTTGCACCTGCTGGATGACCTTGGGCAAGCCATAGCTCTGTACCAGCTGTTTTTTCAAGGACAGTTGCCTCAGAGCCCTCTCAGCCCCTCCTACCTCACAGGGTGTCTGTTGTGGGGAGGGGAAGGGAAAGGAGTTTGTAAGCCGCTCTGAGACTCCAGGACTGAAGACAGACTGGCAATCTGGAGTGGGAGGAAAGCGGGGCCGAAAGTTGCAGGGGAAAACTGCTCCGGGGCTGGCCGTTCACATTGGCCAGACTCCTGCGTTAGCATACTGGACCAGAGCGTTCATACTGCTGTGGAGCGGCCCCGGGTGGGCCGGTCTCCACAGCTCATGGTGGGGCCGTTTCGGCAATATGCGTATGTGCACCTATGCGCATAGGCGCATGGCTGCCTCAGCAGTCTAGAAATTTAAAATCTCCCCACCTCCTGTATTGGGGCATGGGTGAGTGCATCTGCGATGGCGTGTTCACACCGCCGCCTCCACTTGAATCCCGCCTTCTTCCGGTTCACACTGCACCGAAGCAGGATGCAAGCGGCAGACGGCCTCTGGACACCGGTTTCTCCCGGTGTCCTTCTAACGCGGAAGGGAAGTGGCTGGAAAGCGGGTAAGCATGGAAGGGAGCCGGGGAACAGCTGTGGCTGTTTGAACAGGCTCCCTTCCTCCGCTTTACAAGCGGAGCTCTCCCGCTCTAGATTGCCAGTCTGTCTTCAGCCCAAGTGAGTGAAAGGCCGGATATAAATCCAATCTCTTCTTCTTCTCTTCTCTTCTTCTTCTTCCTTCTAGGTGGTAGAAAGGTGGCAAGAAGCTGACAAACCATGATTTATGCACAAGCTGTTAGTTATGTTTGGTAGACAAACTAGAGTTTGTTGCACAAACCAGAGTTTAAACAACCCATGATTTGTTGTGGAATCTGAATATATTCTGTCCCTGTCACATACAGCATACACAAAACTTCTAAACCGGTTTTGCAAAACAGAATTGGTCATTCCACTGCAAAACAGCTGTTGCATAGGTCATTAATCTTATTAATGATCGTGCGGTATATTTTGATTCCTGCAGCACAGCACTACTCAGTTGTGGAGTTATTTCCTACCATTAAAAACATCAAAGGAATTAGGTGGAGTTATCAATGAATGTTATCTTCATAAGCAACAAGGGAACACATCAGCACGAACAGGAAGAGACTCTTGGAAAAGTAACTGACGATCTAGCTTTTCAACACAGTTTAAGGAGATATTATTAGACACTGTTTCATTGTACATGCTGATAACAAATAGGTATGAAGGGGAAAAAACAAAACAAAGACATTTTTAGTTATGCTTACTAGCATCTAAAAACTTCTGGAGTTTTGACTAGCAGTCTATTATTGTTCTCTGTCACCTGAATTTTGGTTCTTAATCCCAGAGCACAATATCAGTAAGATGCCATAAGGAGTTATCCTAAATACACTTTTGGGTGGTACAAGACCTAGTAAACTGTTGAAAGCATTGGAATTAGTACATATATGTAGAATGCTTGTGCTAGTCACTTAAAGAAACAAGGTTTTGTTTTCAATACATGATTTCAGTAAAATTTATTTCAAAGTTAACCTGTGGAGAATCCCTGTCTTTACACTAGTTCAACCATCCACAATGCATCCTATTATTATTAAGGAGGCCTTTGGATTGTGATCGTGTGACATGGATGTGGATGGGATCACATCTACCTGGAAATAATGACCAAGCTTCAGATTATGTTGAACTCCTTCCTTCCCAGTCTTTTGTCTGCTCACTTGTGTCCCCCTCTACCCATTCTGATTTTCTGAATATCTTTTACCTCCTGGTGAGAAAAGTAGCTGGTAGGGGTGATTTTGAGGAGGGAAATGGCTGGCAGTAAAAGGGTTCAACTGAAGCCACCACACTGATCAATGTAAGAGATGAAACCCATGGGGAAGAAAAAAATCACAGAATGACATATAGCCTGTTGTCATCAACCATTTAGAATGTTATCTTTAAAATGCTTCCCTGAAGTACCTTAACAGTTAGGGCTACCAGATCCCCCCTGGCCACCGGTGGGGGATGGGGGTTAGACTTGCCAGATCCAGGTTGGGAAACTCTTGGAGATTTGGGGATGGAGAGGAATCCCCAGGACCCACCTGGAGGCTAGCATCCCTATGGGCAAGTCTAAAATATGGTCAAAATGTAACATTGGCATGCTCAAGCCTCTTTGAGAAGAGAAGAAGAAGAGAAGATTGGATTTATACCCTGCCCTTCACTACCCAAGGGAGTCTCAGAGCAGCTTAAAAACTCCTTTCCTTTCCCTTCCCCACAACAGACACCCTGTGAGGTAGTTGGGGCTGAGAGAGCTCTGACAGAAGCTGCTCTTTTTCAAGAACAGCTGTGCCAGAACTACGACTTGCCCAAGGTCATCCAGCAGGGGCAAGTGGAGGAGTGGGGAATGAAACCCAGTTCTCCCAGATTAGAGTCTGCGCACTTACCCACTATGCCAAACTGGCTCCCTCACTCTTCAGAATATTGTGAGCCTGTATAATCTTCCAAATGTCATTCACTACCAGAACATTTGAGATAAAGCCAAAGCATGAGAAGACCAAAAGGATACACCAGCCATAATTTAGTTACACTGGAGCAATCTCACTCACCTTAATACAACTTTTCTGAAATAAACAAGCTGTGTAGTTTATCTACAGATATGTCATTCTGTAGTCTTCAGCACAAAATAACTTTCTGGGTGCCACTTTTAGCCTCTGGCTAGACTTACCTGAAACAATTTTGGAAAATGGAATTTAAGAGCTAGATTTGTTTGTTTGTTTTTGCACCTTGTATGTATTTTCTCCCTTTTAAGTGGGCTTGATAAGATGACTGTATCTAGGGGTTTTTATATATCAATACAAGGAAACTATTAGGCAATAAAGAGTTGGCTGGATTTTTGAGACATGGCTGACAGCCACTATCAAAACCACTTCATCAGCTTCTTTTCAGTGCCCGTCAGCTTTTGCCCCTTATAATTGTCTCTGCACAGCTGTGAGTTTTATAGCACTTTGCCTATGAATGCATACATTTCAAGTGATCTCTCTCTCTCTTTTTTTAAACAAGGTAAATTGGGAGTATTAAACTCTCGTGTAAGTATGTAAAAATGGCAAAACCACAGGCAAAGTGTTATTGAACACTACAGCCTAACCGGCCATTTTAAAAGTGCCTCTTAAAAAATAACTTTTGCAGTAAAAGCTCTAACTTATGGAAGTAATATGAGCTATTGCTAATGTCCTTCCCTTGAATTGCTTACACTGTCAAGCTGTTAGATGTCTGACATGTCCATATTTCTCCTGTACAGCATATATTAAATTCTGTTGCCTTTATGCCTTAAGTTGGGTGGGGTGGGTGTTTTATATATATATATAAATTTATACATCAATTTGAAATGCACATGATTTGGTCATATAGTTTATTTGAACAAGAACTGCACCAGACAGAATTATCCTTATGCTGAAATGTATCCCTTTTCATGCACCTCAGCCTTGTGATTAAAGGGATTGACTCCCAAGACATTGAGTTTAGTCTGCTGCTGCTGCAATTATGCCTTTTTAAAACTTCTGAGTTTGCTCACTGATTTCCAGTAGTCCAGATGTCATTAGAACAACATGCAGGTACTCTACAAAGTCCAGTAATACTGTCATCACGTTGGACTGGATTTCAAGCTCCCCATATTGCTCCCCTCCCTACGTCTCCTTTAGCCTCATCTAGCAGCTCTGGAGGAAAACAAAAGGCTTTCCTCATGGAAAGTTTTAGTAAAGCTGGCTGTGTGCCCAGATTGAGCCCCGCTCTTCATTTGTAATGATGATTGAAAGCGTACATACTACTGTGGTAAAACATGCTGAGTCGCTAACATTGGAAGTGAAGGTTAGACAAGATGAGTAGGGAGGATGGAGAAATAAAGAACTCAAGTAATTCATTATGGGTCAACCCATTAATGGACCTGAATGTCTACAACTGAGTGGCTGACCATTAACTGAAACCCACACAGGTCACAATATTACGTTTTCCTTTTAGCTTCCAGGTTTGCAAAGGTCTCTGAGAAGACTCTCAAAGAGCACTTCTGGGGACGCTGGGGTATCACAAAGTGAAGCAGTAAGCTTGGATCCCAATTAAAATTTCTGTAAATAGAAGGACTTTTGTCTGAAAGTTAGCGTTCCCCTCCTGCAGCCCAAAATGCTGTTGTGGGGAGACAGAACCCACAGGAATTCCTTCAGGGGGAGTCGAAGGTCTGCTGCGGGCGATGGAAATCAGTGAAAACCTCCTTCCCTTTTGCACACATGGAAAGTTTAGGTAGGATCTAAACCATTATCTCTGATTTCCACTATCTCCTTGGCCTGCAATTTGTTTATCAGTCATTTTGAAATTCTCATTAAACTTTGCAGCTGTAGATCATAACCATGTGTTTTATGTATTCATTTGGTTTAACTAATCAGAACATAATTTGCTCTGTCACATCCTATTTCCTCTGTACCTTGCTGCAGTATCAGGGGCAAAAGAACAGGAGAAATTTTTTAAAAAGCAATAAAAAATAGTAAATAGGAAAGCAAGCTGGATGCTAACCAATTCAAAACATATAGGATGTAATTCCCAACAAACACACACACGCACATCATTTTAATTGATTGATAATGTACTGAATTAACTGTTCCAAACTGCCCTAAGCCCTGTGCAAGCAGGGAAGGGCGGTTAAGAAATCTAATTCAAATAAATAAATAAAATAAAATACTAACACAGTTCAGCTTTTAGCTACTAGTGAGGCTCTTCAGATTGGCTTCCTGGTTATTGCTTCCATTTTAGAATATACAGTCACAGTCTCTTCTATAAAATAACAATAATGCAGGGTACCACAGCTGAAGAAAGGGTAAAGTTTAAATATGGCAGGACTGCAGAGAAAGCAGAAGCATTAATAAAGAACCCCTAAAATGTAAGCTAAAAACAAATAGATCAAATCAAGCCTGAACTCTTGCTAAAAGCTAAAAAAGACCAAACAGAGGCTATCATACTGTGGTCACATTACGAGAAGACAAGAGTCACTAGAAAATACAATACTGCTATGAAAAGTTGAAGGCAGCAGGAAAAGAGGAGAACCCAACATGAGACAGATTGACTCAGTAAAGCCACCGCCCTCAGTTTGCAAGACCTGAGCAAGACAATTAGTGATAGGCAGGGGTCATTTGGGGCCGGAGCTAGGCAGAGTGGAGCTCCACCAGCTCAAGAGTGGGCACTAGAGCAGCCATGGGCCGAATCAGATTCTCTGATCTGATTCATCCCGCCGCCGAATTGCCACTGAAATTTGGTGGCGGCTTAAAAAGCAGCTGGAGGGGAGGGGGTTTGAGGGAGAGGCTCCAAACTTGCAGGGTAGCTGCTGGTGCCTCTCTCCCAAATAACCACCAAGTTTCAAGAACATTGGACCAGGGAGTCCAATTCTACAGGTTCCCAAACAGGTTGCCCCCATTCCCTCCTTTGGTCTCTATGGTGGGAAAAAGTAACATTTTTTCCCACCATAGAGAACAATGGAGGGGATGGGGCAACCTGTTTGGGGGCCTGTAGAATTGGACCCCATAGTCCAATCTTCTTGGTGGGTATTTGGGGGAGAGGCCCCAGCAGCTACCCTGCAAGTTTGGAGCCTCTCCCTCAAACTCCCTCTCCTCCAGCCCCTCATATACCCTATGAGTTTTTGCCATTGACTTCAATGGCCCATAGGGTATAATGGGGCTGAAACTGACATTCGGCCGGCCAGCTGGAGAAAGGGAGGGGAGGCTTTTGAAGATGCCCCCCGTTTTGCTTCCCTTTCTGACACACTTCCAGTTATGTCAGGGGGTGTGGCATATGCTAATGAGTTATGCTAATAGGTGTGCTAATGAGCTCCTGCCCCTCTTTTTCTACGAAATGACCCCTGGTGATAGGGCATTTAGGAGGTCATTCATTCATAGGGTCACCATAAATCGGAAGCAACTTGAGGCACTTAAAACACATACGTGCTCAAAATAAATGGTGTTTCCCAACCTAACAGTCCAGTATGAACAGACTCATTTGATATGTTTAGTCTTTAAATGCCCATTGCTAAGAAAGTTGGTGGCAAAATGACATAAGCCATTTTAGATCCCTTTGGGGAGAAAAGTGACATAGAAATGCCCAATAAGTAAATACGAAGACTGTGACAGGTTTTAATGGTAAGAAAAAGGAGTTTGTGAAGAAGTTAATCATAGGATTAATGATGAAGAAGTTTCATATGATCTTAAGGATGGGGAACAATTTTAGAAAGTGCAACAAGGAAAGGTGTGGGAGATAGTGATATTGTCTATAGATACAGGGTAGATAGTGATATTGTCTATAGATACAGTGATTAATGGAGGATGGGAAGGCTTTGTTAAGAAAAATGATAGGGTTGCCAGGTCCCTTCAAGATGCTGGCAGGAGGATGGGGGGATGCCCCAACATGCCGATGTCACCAGAAGTGACGTCACATCAGGGATGACGCTCTGGTTTTTGGGTAAAACTCTATGGTAAAATCGCCCTCAAACCATAGAGTTTTGCCCAAAAACCAGAGCATCACCCCCCCCCCAATGTCACCAATGTGCCTACATCACTTCCGGGAGACATAGGCATGTTGCACCACATTGCTGTTGGGGGGGGGGATTTCCTCCTGCTGGCCAACTGGCCGGAGCCAGGCAGGAGCCCACAAAACTGGAGGACCCCCCACCCCCAACTGGGGACTGACAACCTTAAAAAGTGATCATACCAATTTTGAGAAGGTGATGAAACATTCCAGTTAAGATATCAGACAGGCCCTTAGAGATGTCTCTAAGGAAATGGTTTTAGAACTGTTATTTAGGCAACCAAGAATTCCACAATGAGAAAATCAGTAATGGTGGACAAACAACCGTAAATACTGCTTGGCTATCATTACTAATCTTTTCCTACAATGAAGAGTCACGCAAGAATGTTGAGCACATGGCCAAGTCATGCTCAGCTCTCCCTGGCCACATGGGTGCTTTGCATGTTCAGAAAGTACATCCTAGAATGCATGTCACATTCCGTCAATACAAAGGAATCCACAGCTGCCAAATCAATGCGTATAGAATTCTGTCAAGATGAATTTGATTTCTATTCTTCTAAGGATTCGTTGTTGCAAGATTTAGTGTAAAAGGCTGAGGACCATTCAACTCTCCTTTGTATTGATGATGTCCAAAGTTATTTGCGTGGGGAATCAGTGAGGCTAATTAGAAAAAAAGAAAAGGAACAAGTATGCTATAAGTTGGAGTCCTGCAAAACTGATGGAATAATATGCAGACAATGTGTACTTTTGCATTAAAGATTTTAATTAAGCAAATGTACTGATCACTGTGACTTTAAATGCCAATGCAATTACAGCCAAATAGTTCTTGGGCAAACAAGTGGAAATATTATTACAACTCACTTCCACATTTTAGTTGTTGCCTTCCTTCCTTAAAACCATTCCAAATAGGAAGGATTTTTAAAATAACCTTAATTTTGCTCAGTGGATAAGGGCTGGCTGTGCACGAGTTATAGTAACATTTGTTTGCTTATAAGCCTGATTTGGTGCCAAAGAAAATTTACATTGTGCAGAAGCAAATCTTTCTTTCCCAAGAAAGCATTGTTCAGATGCTTGCATTCATCACTGGAATATGATCTTCGTTTGAAATATTTCTGGGGAGCGTCACTGGAGAGCTGCAGTGTTGGCAGATCAGTCCACAGCCACTGTGGGAGCTGCTTAAACTCTTGTTACTCTAATGACCTGACCTGTCTTGACAAAAATGCTTCTGGAGACATTATTTTTCAAAAGTAGGCCTGTGGCCAATGGGGGCCCAGTGGGAGGCCCTCTCTCTTTCATCAAGATCTTGGCCATCCCTAGCGATTGCATAAGTTTTGCAAAGCAGGTGAGGAACAGTAGTACTTGTGCCACACTTTTTTTATTTTGGAGCAGAGTAGGACACTACGGGTGGGCGCCAGCCCTAGAGGCAGGAGATTCCGGTGTTTAAATCTTCAGAGACACATTTGGTATGTCAGGTAGCTGGGTAAGTGGGAGGAGTCAGCCGTTCTTAGGTCTGTAAGCCAGTTTTTCTAGATAAAGGCTGGTAAGCACTTTGGATCACTAGCAAACAGGCGGGCATTCAATTTATCATACTGACTGGATGAAGCAGCAAGGTGATTTGTCAGACTGAGGCACAGCAGACGACATGGGGGAAAACTCAGGAAGAAACCACATGAGAAGACTACGAAGACAGAGGAGGGCTGACAAACAGCATGCTGAAAGGAGACTGAAGGGATATGGGCAGGAGGGGCAGAGAACAAGAAAGAAGAAATGGAGCACATTGTTTAAAATGAACTTGTGGGTTTGTTGCGCACAGTGAAAGTCTTGTGGGAAACGCCATGTTTATATGGAGAGTGCCAATAATATGGCTGCTTTTCCTTGTTGCTGCACATCAACAAGGTATTTGCTATGCTGGAAAGTGCATAGGAATTTTTTTTTTTTAAGTCTGGAGAAGGCAAATTCCTGAGCTTGAAGTTTGTGTCCCAAGCAAGCAACTGCTTGAGCTATAACAAAGTGGCAAAAGAAATAGCCTGATACTAGCTCTGCTATTGGTGGCTGGCGCTAGTGGAACAAAGGAAACAGCCCCACCACAAATACCCTATCACGCAGTAATTTTTGTCTCCCAGACTGTGACCTTTACCTCCTCAGGTAAACTAAACATTTGTCTGCGTGACCTGTCAGTTATGAATACTATCAGACTTTGTATGTCTTTTGGTCAAATTTTGGTTTTGATAGTCTTCCAGCTCCTTTTGATTAGTGCATACATATCATGATGCAAACAGTAACACAACCTATCTGTCAGGAATGACATTAATCAAATAAGTCAGTGCTTGTATGTTGCTAGCATGCCTAAGAAGCAGTTTTACTCCAGGAAGTAGACAGTGATTTAATATATAGCAGACTTGGCTAGTTGTTGGCAAGCTATTGTGTTATTGTATTTTTAAGTGATAAAATGTCCTGCTGTTGCTCCATTAAATATCCATGCTCCTCTTGGTTCAGAGGGAGCCTCTCCAGACCCATTTATGCAGTCAGGAATGCAGAATAGTTGCATTATTTGAACATAGTTGCTGATAGTCATACACCGAATTTTGTTTCAGGACAATCAGGTGCAACACAGGAGGTTCCCCCCACACACACAGTTGCATGGTAGCATGGTAGCTGTAGTTTTGAGATGCTTTAAAAAGGACATCACATACCCTCTTGGTTTGTTCTTTCAAAAGCATTAGGATTAAAGGCAAGTTGAAGTAAAATGCAGCCCTAGAAATATCAGAAGTGCAAGGTTGTCAACTTCCATGTGGGGTTGGAGATCCCCTGGAATTAACTGATCCCCAGACTTCAGAGACCAATTCCCCTGGAGAAAATGGTTGCTTTGGAGGATGGATGGACTCTATACCGTTATACCCCACTGAAGTCCCTCCCCTTCCAAACCTCACTCTTGCCAAGCTCCACCTCCCAAATCTCCAGAAACTCCCCAACTCAGAGTTGACAACCCTACTGAGAAATGTCATCTATGAAAGAACTGCTGCAGAGAGAATACAGCCTAATTTATTTTATTACATATATAGCCTCCCTTTCTCCCGTGGAATTTGGGGTGCCATACATGAGGTTCCTAGGTAGTTTCCCATCCAGGTTCTGACCAGATCTAGACCTACTTTGCTTTAACATAGTTTCTATATCATATATGTGCAGGCTATGCTCTGGGAATCTTCCTATGAAGCCACGATAAGTTGTAACTGTAACTAGCAGTGCCACAAAAACCCTTTAACATCTCTCCAATTCTTAATGGCTATGTTACAAATACTGCGTTGGCTAAGTGAGTTTGTTTTTAAAGAGAGGTGGGTGAACTTTGAAAATAATATCTAGAGCATAGCTGCTTTACCTCATTAACAAAAAAGTTTTCAAATTAAAGTTTACTAGAAAGAAACTAAAGGAAAAAACCTCCTAGCCATTTATGTACAGCTAAGAAGGTGTCTTCTTCGTTGCTTGAATAACTGTGTGTGGCAATGCTAGTATGTGCCTGTAAAACACATAACTGGTCTTTCTGAATATTCTCCAGACACCTATCGACACAAAAGTTTCTTAGAAATATGAGGTCAGGCAAAGAAAGCCCTGTAAAACAGCACTGCAGGGTAGCAGATCTGAAATCTGACTTCAGAATGCTCAAATTAATGACGGGGCCAAGTACCCTTTTATTTCCCCCCCCCCCCCAAAGTGGAAAATGCAACTGTAAAGGTAATTTCTCCACCATTTAAAAAACTTTTAAAAATTATTATGTAAATATAAACTTGATCTGTAAGCCATTCTGGGACCTTAGACTAAACTACTTCCTTGGTGTCCCCCTCTCCTCAGCCTGTCTGGACTGTCCATTAACAGAGGGTTTTTTTTAAGGTGACAGCACTCTGTAATAATAGATGGTTGTTGTAACTAGCACTGTCAAAAAGCCTTGGTTACATTTTAAAAGATGATGTGTATGAATCACTTAGAAGACTCTAAAGTCTAATTAAAACCTAATTAATAACAACATCATTATCCTGGCTTTCTGCAAACTATGCAAAACTGAATTATTCCAGAGGGCTTCTCTACACAGACAATAGGGTGGCCCTGTACAAAATGCTTCACAGAGTCACTTGGATAAATTAGTGGGGGCTGTGGTCTGTACCAGGGCTTTTTTTGTAGAAAAAGCCCAGCAGGAACTCATTAGAATAATAGGCCACACCCAACAGCAGAAACTCATTAGCACATTAGGCCACACCCCTGACAGCGCAGCTCCCTCCCAGGTTCGGCTTCCCCAGGTACCCCATGGCTTGCGGGGCGCATGGGAACCTGAGGGAAGGAAGGCAGTTTCTGGATTGGCTTCCCCAGGCACTGGGGGACCCTGGATTGACTTGGCTTCCCCAGGCACCTCGCGACTTGCAAGGCACCTGGGGAACTGGGTGGGGGAGGCTTTAGGCGTGGTCAACTCAGAAGCCATCCGGAACTCCGTTCCTGTGCCAAAAATAGCCCTACTACTGTGTATGGTTTGCTGTGGGTTGGATCCTGTTGTGTAATTTTGCATCATTTAATGTGTCATGTTAGCACTTATGCTTTGCTTCAGTTCTGTTTTTTGATTTCTGGTTGGTCCTGCAACCCATATCCTAATTTGTTGTTTATTGGATGTCCCGTCTTGTTGATTGTATTGACTCACCCTGTTGATTGTTTTGACTCGCGCCTTCAGTCCAAGTGAGAATGGCAGACTATAAATAATGTGGTGTTAATTACAGTGCAGCATTAGCCCTTTCTGTGCATGTTTGTTTTAGGTTTCCCATACGTAGTGAGGTAAACATCCCCTACTTAATGCCACAGCATCTCCCTGAAGCATTCAGTAAGGGCCATAACACTGCAAGTTTCCCCTGGAGGGGAATGTCGGCCAGCCTATACATATACCCTGTCCCACCTCTGCAGTTAAGAGATCCCTTGTGTTATGTGTGCTCTGGCTTTCATGGTCTTCCAAAGTCTCTCAAACTGTGGATTTGGAAGTATGTGAGTATATGAAAGCAAGGTTTGTGTGGCTGATTGAGAGATTTCTGCAATACAGTCAAAGTTTTGTCTGAAAACATGCCTATTTAGGCCACATCCTCAGCTCATCAAAAAACAGAGGAGCGCCAGTGCTTAAAAGAGAGCTCCCACAGTGTACATCCATTGAGGTTCAGATTTGCGCTCTGCAAAAAATATAGAGATCACAAGGAATGGATTGAGAAGGATTTTTAAAGCATTACATGTAATTCAGGAAAGCTTACAAATGTTTTCATAATAAAAGTGAGGTTTGGGAATACCATCAGAGGGCTCAGATTTAAGAATAATAATACCAGTAGGTATTGCAACAGAATCTCAAAGCGAAGTCAGGAGACCAGATAGTCATCTTTCACAAAGTGGATAAGTCAGTGGGGATATCGTGGTATGTGTAACTTGTCACCACTTTTATTTAATAAGGAGGCTGGTTATAAATATGACCACAGAACTGATCACTAGCTTATGAGAACTGGATATAGGGAGCCACATTCAGGGACTCCAGTTGGGCTATGTTTCCAACCCATTTCTGCAGTTTCCTCCAATGTTCACAGGCTCCTTTAAAAAAAACTGAATTTGAATTTATGGTTACCTTGATTGTTTTTCTTAAATATGGAGAAAAGGAAATATGAGGGGAGAAAAGAATATGTCTCCTAGATATATTCCACGGATCCATGGGAGAGCCTTGAAGTGGTTTGTCTCATTTCTCCAAGGTCGGGGACAGAGGGTGATGCTAGGGGAGAGGGTCTCACCACAATACACTTTAGTGTGCGGTGTTCCCCACGGGGCAATCCCCTCCTCGATGTTATTTAACTTCTGTATGCACCCCCTCATCCAGCTAATATGGAGTTTCAGGCTGGGCTGTCACCAGTGTGCAGATGACACCCAGCTGTATCTGATGATGGCTGACTGGCCGAATACCGCCCCAGATATTTTGGCTAGGGTTTGGAGGATGTGGTTGGTTGGTTGAAACAGAGCCAGCTGATGTTCAGTCCATCTAAGATGGAGGTTATGTAGCTGTGCCAGGGAAATTCAGGGTTAGGGTGCCAATCCCCAGCTCTTGACAATGTGCCTTTAAACACCAATGCCAACTGTCAGAAGCCTGGTGTGATTCTGGATGCCTCACTCTCTATGGAGGCCCAGGTCACAAATGTGGCCAGACTGGCATTTTTCCTTCTGCGCCGGGTCAGGCAATTGGTTCCCTTCCTGTCTTACCCTGACTTAGCCACTGTGATCCATGCAGTGGTCACCTCCAGACTGTAACTTGCTCTACTCAGGGCTACCCTTGAGGTTGACCCCAAAATTACAACTGCTCCAGAATGCGGCAGCATGTGTTCTCAAGGGAACTCCATTCAGAGCCCACATTCAGCCAGTGTTGCACCAGCTGCAATGGCTTCAGGTTGAATACCAGATCAGGTCCAAGGTTTTGGTATTAAACTTTAAAACCCTAAATGGTCTGAGACCAGCATACCTGCGGGATGGCCTCTCCTGGTATACCCCCCCAAAGAGCTTTATGCTCAGTGCACAGCAACCTACTGGTGATCCCTGGCCCAAAAAGCATCTGGCTGTCCTTGACCAGAACCAGGGCTTTTTCAGCCCTGGCTCCGACCTGGTGGAACGCCCTGCCAAGTGAGAACTGGGCCCTGCGGGATTTGGTGCAGTTCCACAGGGCCTACAAGACAGAAGTGTTCCACCAGGCATATGGCTGAGGCAGCGACCATTTCCAACCTAGATTTGCCTGTCTTCTTTCCTTCCCCCCCACTCCCATTTCTGGGTTGCAGTTTTCTCATCTGACTAACTGGAATGTTTTACTCTCCCCCCTGGATAAGGGGCACTAAGTTGTGTCTTCTTATGCGCCATCTGATCAGTTATTAGTATCATTGTAAAATTGTTTTACTTTAATTTTACGGATATTGTTTTATGAATGTTGTTACCCGCTGTGAGCCCTGCTGTACAGGGGAGGGTGGGCTATAAACCCACTATACACACACACACACACACAAACACACACAGAAGAAGAAGAGAAATAATATTTGGTTGGGTTGCAAAGAAACCCTGTAGCTCTTATAAGCCTAGCCCTATACAAACTCTAGAAAAACAAAAATGTATTTCTCAACTTCATCCTACAGTCTGTTTCAGGGTCCAAAAAAATTGGTGCCTTTGGGGGCTTCTCTCCCTTTTCAGCTCTTTTGTCATTTATTCCAAAATTATTTTCATCTTTTCCTGCTATTCTTATTTGTTATTCATGTATTGGAAATATTTAAATGCAGCTTTTCTGGTAAGCACTCAAAGTGGTATATAGCCAGTTTTTGCTATCACTGAGTGGTCTTCTCTACAGAGCAGGCCCCTTCTCCTTTGCAGTACCTCAATTTTCATTCAGTATTTTTTCTCATAACTTTGCTTTCTCCACTTGTTTTTTCTCAGGCCTCAGCTTCTCAGAGCCCTACTTGACCCTTGAGTTAGTCTGCCCCTGGATTAGTACATTTCAGCCATCCTAGGGCTGCTAAGTCCCCCCGGGGGGCAGGGTTCCCCCAGCTCAAATGGCCCCAAATCCTCTGATCTGGATCCAGCCGGCAGGGGAACCCCACCCCCGTAGTGGCCAGATCGAGCCAACATGCCTGGCGTGATGACATTGCCCGGAAGTGACATCATCATGCTGGGCACATCACCAGGCAACACAAAACTCTATGGTACCATAGAGTTTTCAGGCTGGTTGCTAGAGCACCACCTGGCAATGTGCCCAGCGTGATAACGTCACTTCCAGGCGATCTCATTGCAGCGCGCACACATGAATGTCTCAGACCGGGACCAGCTCTCTCCCGCTTTTTCACATAAGTTACTTGGCAACCCTACCTCATCCTCTCTGTTCCTCTTCATTCTGTCAGCATAAATTCCTTTTTTTTTCTCTAGTTTTTTCCTCTAGGTTCCATATAGTTTTTCTTCCAGCCAAATTAATCTCTCACTTCCCTCATACAATTTGCACTGGTTGTCAGCATTCTGTCTCCCCTTCAACATTTTTAGAATGTTTACGAATACCGTGACATTCCAACAGTAAAGGAAACTTGTGACACCATGCGACACATTTTTAGCCTAATCTAGGGTTGCCAAGTGTTCTTAACTTACCGGTGGGGGGGAGTCCTCCGTCGTCTGGGAGTTTCCCGGGTGCATGCGCTTTGCGTGCGCGCTCGGCAATGTCGCCCAGAAGTGATGTCAGCACGTTGGGGGCGTTGCCAGGGCGATGCTCTGGCAATCGCCCCAAAACTGTGGTATCATAGAGTTTTGGGGCGATTGCCAGAGCATCGCCCTGGCAATGCCCCCAACGTGATGACGTCACTTCCGGGTGACGTCATTACGTTGGGGAAGGGGGGTGGGGTTCCCCCCGCTGGCCGAATGCTGGCCGGCGGATCGGGAACCCCTGTAGCGGGGGATCCCCCGCCCCCCGGGCTGACTTGGCAGCCCTAGCCTAATCCCCGTAACATGTAGGGGAAGTGATTGCTGATGGTAGAATAGCAGTTTTTAATGGGATTTAGTGAGCAAAATGTGTGGGTTCCCGCATAGTACAATAAGCTACTGGAGCTGTTCACATGGAATCCTTTTGTTAAAATGTTAAATTCCCTTTAATTGCCAAATCAACAAATAGGAGGGGTCCATTACAGTCATGGGCTTCGTTAACATTTTGCAGAGTCATTATTTACAGCTAAAATTAAAGTATCTGGAGACGCCACATAAAAATGTTCCAAGTAAATAAAAATTCTATCACTGTGGCAGGGTTACACTCCTCTGGAATTTTTTCAAAGTCACATTTCCCGTAAAAGGTGTTCATATTCTCATTGGCATAGAATGAGATATACTATACCTAGAACAGAATGACTTTGTTAAAGCCCTAAATCTCTTCCAGAAATGTAGTATGTGGTATGCCAAAACTAACAGAAATGCAAAAGTTATGTATGGTCATATGTTTAAGGACATTTCCAGATTTTCAGGCATTTCTGTGCAAATTATCTCCTGTGTGCAAGTCAGGCCAGTAATGGGCTTGGTTGTGTCAGTTCATGTACTAGTGATCAGTTCACACAGCACATTTCTTTGCAATAGACACTAATGTTTTGGGTTGCCAAATTTCTGAAAAATGCAAAACTCCATCAGTTTTGCCCTTTATGCATTTGTACAATGTACAATAATGCTCAAAATGCATGTAATAGCTTAGAATATGTTTAGAAATGTCTTGATATTCCAGTTCATTACATTAATAAATTCTTTTAATACAGCTGGCATTTTTAATATACTATCAGACATACCAAATCATTGCTAATTATTGAGCATGTATAGTTCAGAGTCTGTTTATTTAATAAATAGCATGACTCAGAATAAATAGTATGACTCAAATAATTTAAATTCCACACACCATGCAAATTGTTCATTGCTGTGTATGTTAAAACTGCAAGAGTGCCGCATATATACATTTCAGGACAGCTTCTGAAATTCTTTTGGCAAAAATTCATTAGTTTAGTTGTGTGACTGGAAAATTTTGCATATAAGAAGAACCCTGCTGATCAGACGAGTGGTCCATCTAGTCCAGCATCCTGTCTCACACAGGGCCAACCAGTTTCTCTGGAGGTCCAACAATAGGACATAGAGGCCAAGGCCACATATAAATTAGAACAAAGCTAGAGGTTGCTCAGTTTTTTCCTTGAATTTAAAAAAGGATTATATCACTTGTGGCTGCTTCTGTGCCAGCAGTCCTTCCTTGTTGATGACTTTGCTGATGGAGGTAAATTTGGTGGCTATCCTACAGCTGTCTGACTCTCTGTCTCTCACAGGACTGTCCTCATTGTCTTCTAGTGACAAAAATGCTTGATGTTCAGGAAGACCTGTAGTTCTGAAATTAAGTTTTGTGTCGATTAAATGTTTAGTTTGTGTGGCTTATTCTTGACAGGGAATAATTAATGTCATGGACTTAAGCAGAATAAAGTGCACCTGTATGAAAAGCAAAGAGAGAACAAAATGTCAACATATTTCATCAGAATCAGTTTCTTACAGGAATGCTTGCACATGTGCAAAATGAGTCAGAGAATAAACATGTCATACGGGTTTTAAAGATTTGTTAATGGAAACAGTCGGACATGTGTTCATTAGGTGCTTTTCAATTTCTGGGTTAGATCCAGTGTGACTTTTGGGTTGGTCAGCAGATTGTTGGTCGGGTTATTGGACCCAGGGCTTACGTACTCCTTGGACTCCTAGTTAATGGAATAAATATTTATAAAATATTGGAGCACTGAATGTTTCACTGCATTTTGCAATACTGTAAGGCAATGTAGTCCTCTCAAAGAATCATACTGGAGAAAGACTATGCTAATATAATAGAAACAGAAAGCGGAGAAGATAGCTGCCCACACATTTTCAGCTATATA
The DNA here is from genome assembly GCA_029233225.1 of Lepidodactylus listeri. Taxonomy (NCBI): domain Eukaryota; kingdom Metazoa; phylum Chordata; class Lepidosauria; order Squamata; family Gekkonidae; genus Lepidodactylus; species Lepidodactylus listeri. The sequence goes on from JARCFY010000006.1 coordinate 90,218,808, forward strand.
TTTAGCATTAATTTGGGGAAGTACCTGCACTGTAATCTCCAAGCAGAATATTAAGTACTTCTAGACCAAAACCACCCTAGCTGTTTCACTTAAACACTAAAAAAAGAAACTTGCTCTTCTTAATCATTTTTGTGTATAACCTCTTCAGTGTGTTTGCTCCTTCAAAAGATGATTGAAACCCAGAACTTTTTGTATCTACTCCTGGGAAAACTGAATGGATATGATAAGCAGAACCCTTGTTAGTGGAAATGCTGAGCAGGGCTTTACTGGAGTGTGTTTCCTTTCTTTTTCCTACCTCTGTTTAATTCAGCTATTGAAATTTGACTGGGCAGGCTCAGGAACTGCATCCAGCAGTGTGCAGTTCTTCTCTTTTTTACACTTTTAAATCCAGTTAAGAGTAAAATTTTGGTCAGAAACTGAAACATACCCATCCTGCTTCCCATTCCAGTAACAAATGAAGCATGGCTGCCAACTGTCTCTTCTGCTACCCAAAACTTTTTGGGAACTTAAAAACAAATAGCCTTGAGCTGGATGGCCCAAGCTAGTCCTGATCTCATCAGTTCTTGGAAGCTAAGCAGGGTCAGCCCTGGTTAGTATTTGGATGGGAGACCACCAAGGAATTCCAGGGTCGCTATGTGGAGGAAGGCAATGGCAAACAACCTCTGTTAGTCTCCTGCTTTGAACGCCCTACCGGGTCACCATAAGTCAGCTGTGACTTAACGGCACTTACACACATACACACAACAATTATTATCCATCAGGGTATGTCAGTGATAGAATATGATGCAATGCTGGAAGTTATATGTGGCTGGCACAAATCTTACATGAATATAATTGTCAAAGTACTTTTGTTTTCTCAAATTCTGCTTCCATCCCAAGCCTTTCTTCCCACTTTGAGTTTGGGTTAGTGCACTGGCATAACTCTATTGGAGCCAAGTTCATTTTCTTTAGGACACTGCGTTGCAAAACATGGTTAGTATCTCTAAAGAGACTCATGAACTTGCTAAGGGAGGTGTTGTTCTCTCTGACTTTTACATTGGGGGTTACTTATTATTGTTGTTGTTGTTATTGTTGTAGTTCAGTTGCACAGTCGTCCAACTCTTCGCAACCCCATGGACCACATCACGCCAGGCCCTCCTGTCTTCTGTCATGCTCCGGAGCTCGCTCAACTTCATGTTTGTTGCATCGATGACACTGTCTAACCATCTCATCCTTTGCCATCCCCTTTTTCTTTGACCTTCGATCTTTCCCAGCATCAGGGTCTTCTTCAGTGAGTGCTCCCTTCTCATTTGGTGGCCAAAGTATTTGAGCTTCAGCTTCAGTATCTGGCCTTCCAGGGAACAGTCAGGGTTGATTTCTTTTAGGATCGACTGATTTGATCTCCTTGCAGTCCAAGGGACTCTCAAGAATCTTCACCATAATTCAAAAGCATCTATTCTTTGGCGCTCGGCCTTCCTTATGGTCCAACTCTCGCAGCCATACATTACTATTGGGAATACCATGGCTTTGACCATATGGACTTTTGTTGGCAGGGTGACGTCTCTGCTTTTTATTGTGCTGTCTAGGTTTGCCATAGCTTTCCTCCCAAGGAGTAGGCGTCTTTTAATTTCATGGCTGCAGTCACCATCTGCAGTGATCTTGGATCCCAGGAACGTGAATTCTGTCACTGCTTCCATGACTTCCCCTTCTATTTGCTGAGGAGTGATGGGGCCAGATGCCATAGGAAGTCACTTATCAAGAGGGAGGTAGGGGCAGAAGAACTATTTTGCAATGAGGGAGAGCATATTGGCTGAAAATAAATGTGATATACCCACTATTTGCATTTCTAGCACAGTCATCCAATACAGGAGGAGGCAACCTTTTTGGACCATTACATACAATCTCCTGTTTGACCTGCTGCCTGCTCTTATCTAAAGTAAGAGAAATGTCTGGATTATACTCCATTGCTGCTCTCTGACGTCCTCACCTGGGTTTTGGGAAATGTCAAAATGTTTCCAGTTACTTATTTTCAGTGGTCTATATTTGTCTTTTTATATATAAGGCTTTCCTTATATGATATAAACCAAGGCAAACACATCTTCCTTACACAAACATGTTGCATAGATATCATGATACGAGTCACATACTTTTGGGGAGGGTTGGTATGAGAACAATATACTGTGGCAAGAACCTGAGATGGTTTGGGAAGGTTAAGAAAGTTTCTTTTTTAAAAAATGACATACCTTATATACAGCCCCACAGCTTAGTTTTTGTGTATGCCTTCACTGGGCCAACGGATGACAGTTTCTGTTAACTTTGCTTCCATTAACCCTAGGGGAGACTCATACTATTCATTACCTTGACGAGGGGAAGCTCATCAGGGCAATGTTTTAAAATGGCTGCTTTGGAGTATTGTGTGTTCAGCACCTGGTTGAAGGAATCTGTGACGCTCCATTCTTCCCTAACGAAGGATCCTCCTTGAACTAAGCGTCTTGGTTGGTGGGAGGTGGAAACATTCCTGAATCTGTTGCAGGTTGAAGACCTTACATGAGATGGGAAAAGTTGCTAAAAGCAGGCCTCTGCCCTGTTCTGTCCATGTTAAAAGCCTCAGCAACAGACGGTTGTTCCACCAGTTACCATAAGCAAAGCAAAAGGGCAGCATCTGGCCTGCTGCTTTGAACCTGACCTTGTCCTTTGATCTCCAAAATGGAGAATCTGGGGAGGACTGGAGTAATGAATGAGTCATGAAAGCTGTTCAAATGATATCACTGATATGACAGATTAGGAAGTGAGATGTTTTAGTAAACACCTTGAAATGTGTGATACTAACAAATTCCTGAAATTACTTTAATACCCGTATCCTTTTGTTCTGGCCTAGAGCAGTCTTAATTCTGACTCATGGGATACTGTCTTGGGGATTCCCCCTCTTGGTTCTGTTGTAGGCTGTGAAAATTACTCTCCACTTATTACTCTGCATCCTTGCTAGCAGCATAGTAAGCTTCCTGTTAATGTCACAACTCATCCACTGGGTTCTTGCCAACTACTGGCGAGTTTATTTATTTATTTATTTATTATTTATTTGTTTCACTTATATCCCGCCTTGCCAGTTGGCAACCGGCTCAAGGCGGCTAACAACATATATCAGTACAAAAATAAAATATAAAACAGTTAAGATATTTAAAACATTACTACAGTTATTCCCCAAGATGGCGGCTTCTTAGCGCTCCGGTGGGTATTTTAGGCAGCAGGGCATGATCAGTAGGGCCAGGGAGATGGTGTACTCAGCTTTCCCCCCGATGGCGGCTCCTATTTGAACGCCTGGCGGAAGAGCTCTGTCTTGCAGGCCCTGCGGAACTGCAACAAATCCCGCAGGGCCCTGATGTTATCTGGGAGCTCGTTCCACCAGTAAGGAGCCGCCACCGAGAAAACCCTGGCCCTAGTACAAGTCAACCGGGCCTCTTTTGGACCGGGGCAAGCCAGGCAATTTTGGGTGCCGGACCTCAGAAGCCTCTGGGGTCTATATGGGGAAAGGCGGTCCCTCAAGTAGGCGGGCCCCTGACCATAGAGGGCTTTAAAGGTTAACACCAGCACCTTGAACCTGATCCGGTACGCTATAGGCAGCCAGTGCAGCCGCTGCAGCACAGGCCGGATGTGGTCCCGCAAAGAGAGACCCACCAACAGCCTGGCCGCAGCATTCTGCACCAGCTGCAGCCTCCGGATCTGGGTCAAGGGCAGCCCTAAGTAGAGAGCATTACAGTGGTCAAGACATGAGGTGACCATAGCATGGATCACTGTAGCTAGGTCTTCGCGTTCGAGGAAGGGGGCCAACTGCCTAGTCAGCCGAAGATGGAAAAAGGCTGCTTTGGCAGTGGCTGCTACCTGGGCCTCCATTGTCAAGGAGGAGTCCAGGAGCACACCCAAACTCCTGACCCTCGGACCTGGCACCAATGGCGCCCTACCAAAGGACAGAAGTGGATGCCCTAACCCCGTCCCGGTCCGACTCAAGCACAGGACCTCCGTCTTCAGAGGATTCAATTTCAGTCGACTCAGCCTAAGCCAGCCCGCAACCTCCTGTAGCGCCCGCTCCAGGTCATCTGGAGACGAGCCGGACCGGCCGCCCAACAACAGATAGAGCTGGGTGTCATCGGCATATTGATGACACCCTAATCCATGTCTCCGGACAATCTGGGCGAGGGAGCGCATATAGATGTTGAATAACATCGGGGATAGGACCGCCCCTTGAGGAATGCCACATACCAGTGGGTGCCTCTGGGAGGTCTGTTCCCCGAGCGCAACCCTCTGTCCCCGATCTTGGAGAAAGGAGGCAAGCCATTGTAAAGCAAGCCCCCGTATCCCCGCATCAGCGAGGCGGTGAATCAGCAACTGGTGGTCGACGACATCAAATGCCGCCGACAGATCTAACAGCACCAGTGCCGCCGTACCGCCTCGATCCAGATGTCTTTGGAGGTCATCCGTGAGGGCAACCAGAACCGACTCCGTCCCGTGACCCGGTCAGAAGCCGGATTGAAATGGGTCCAGCATGGAGGTGTCATCCATGAAGCTCTGTAACTGAACCGCCACCGCCCTCTCCAATACCTTACCCAAATAGGGTAGGTTGGACACCGGCCGATAGTTGGCCAAAACAGCCGGGTCCAGAGATGGTTTTTTAAGATGAGGGCGGACCATCGCAACCTTGAGTGCTTCCGGGAACAGTCCTTCTGCAAAGGACTTGTTAATAATTTCCCGGAGCGTATCACGCAGCCCCTCATGGCAAGCTTTTATAAGCCACGAGGGACACTGATCAAGGCTACACGAGGTTGGGCGTACAGTCAAGAGCAACCTGTCAACCTCCTCAAGACTGAGAGGACCAAAATGATCCAAGATAACACCTGAAGACGTGCATGGAGCCTCAAGTTCACGCACTGTCTCAACTGTGGCCGGCAGTTCGCGGCGCAGTCGCAAGATTTTATCTGCAAAATAGCTCGCAAATGCCTCGCAGCCTATTTCCAATTCTCTATCATTTAAGGTGCTCTGTGGCACTTCAGTTAACGTCCTAATAGTTCTAAATAATTGTGCCGGGCGAGAGCTAGCAGATGCAACCTCCGCTGCATAGAATTGTTTCTTAGCAGCTTTGATTGCCATCTCATAGGATCTCATAAACGTCCTATAAGATGTTCTTGATGCTTCGTCGCGAGAATGCCGCCACCCTCTCTCTAGCCGTCTGAGACCCTCTTTCATCAACCTCAGCTCCCCGGTAAACCAGGGAGCCAGCTTTGAGCGAGGGCGCAGAGGGCGTCGGGGAGCAATCTCATCGATGGCTGCCGAGAGCCGGTCATTCCAGTCCTCAACCAGTCCATCTAGTGAGTCGCTGGGAGGCATGGGATCCCGCAGAGCCGTCAGAAACCGCTGCGGGTCCATCAGGCTCCGCGGGCGAGCTAAAATCTGCTCGCTACCCAAACGGAGTTGGGGTGACACCATCACACGAGCCTTCAGGGCATAGTGGTCAGACCATGGCACTGCCGTAGCAGTCAACTTCCCCACCATTTGGAAATCTGTGGCCGAGAAAATGGCAACGTTGTTTAAATGTTTTGTTTTATTTTTTTCCCACCAACCCTTCCCACTCATTATTCGGAACCTCTTTCTGAGTCACTTATCTGTCCTTTGGAGACATAGCTAATCACAGTTTGATATTTAGGACAATAGGAAAAGTGCGCTGTAGCACTATCTGTTATCCTAGCAAGGATGGAAACTTATTATTCCCATGGACACAGCAGAGGGTTTGGTTTTGTTCTGACTTTGTTATGTTCAGAATAGAGGGTTGTTGTACACAACATCAAATCAGCCCAGATGAAACTTTCATCCCTTATGCATGCATTATCAGCTCCCAGAATAAACGTCGTCTTCTTTTTTCTTTTCTTCTTACTCTTTCCCACCCCGTTTTGTGAAAATTTGTGCTCTGGGATGCCTCTCTATCAGGCCCCTGCAGCTGCTGTTGTTTTAGATATGGCAGGAAGTAGGTACCGGAAAACACTTAGTGCTCATGGCCCTCAGAAAAATCTAGAAATTCCTCTGATTCACTCAAGGCTCTGGCTCCAATCAAAGCCAGTAACCGGGGGGGGGGGGGGGGGGGGGAGAGAGCTTCAATCAGACAACTGTGTCTGGGCCGCAAATGTCAGGACTGAAGTTTTAGCCATCACCTTCTTCCAGTGTACTCCAGAGATATTTGATATGACTGTGTAAATCATGAAGTACTTGGCTCTGAGAAAAAGTTCCACTTCAGTTAACATTGCAGAAGTGGGACTGACACGTGTGCAGTCAGCACACTTAAAGGCTTCTGTTGCACAGTCTTCGGCCAGCTGAGGAAAGCCCCCTTTTAAAATTCCTTGGGGACAAGAGCATCTATAAAGCACCTCCATTTTCTGGCGGTTGCTTTCTCATGCCCGGCATACACATAAAAGTAGATTGCCTCAAAGTTTTGTTCACTGTATTTCTATAAATGCTTTAACAGTACCAGGGGGAGGGGGGGGACACTGACCAGGGATGTGGACAGAAAATACATGGCAAACCCACTAACCCCCCCCCCCCCAACTTACCCTGTTACTGTGATTTGTTTGAAAACGCTTCTGCTAAATCTATTTTTTAGCAGGACTGCTAAGCGGGCGGAGGGGGAGAACCTTTAAAAATCTACAATAAAATAAAAACACTCCACCGCAGTGTTTAAACCAGGCGAATTTTCTGAACTGCAGGGATATATAGCGTGATCAGCTGCCTCTTTCCCCTCACACTGGCAAAACAAGGCCTTCAAGAAATTCGCACCGAGCTGACAAGGAGGCATCCAGCCCACTGGAAGTCAGGAATACAATACACCAGACCCACTTGCTTGCTTGGGCTTGCCCACAGTCCCCTGAAATCCACAGGAATTGTGCAAGACAGTAGTGCTACTTGGTGCATTGCCTCCCTGCTTAACATCTGTAAATTGTTTTTTTTTGGGGGGGGGGGCTGACAGAAATTACATATTCAAGACACTTCTTCTTTAATTATAGCCTCCAAATGAGATTTGTTGAGATTGGAGAAATGGATCCCATAGCGTCTGATGTCAATAAGTAAGCAGTCCCTAAAGCTAGCCAGGACTGGGAGAGCCACGCCGCTTCCTGCTTTTGGCCCCACTCCCCTGCTTTATCATGTCAAACTTAGAACCGCCTTTCTGTGCACTTTCAGTTTTTTTCCCCACAGGAGTCCTTGCCAGCGAGCTGTAAACTACCATATATCACTCCGGTTTAAGAACCTAAACTTTAAAACTAATTAAATGCTTGTTGACATTGTAGTAAAAATCAGAAATTGAACTGAGCAGCTCAGTAAAACTAGACTTCAATTATTTTATGGATTTAAGATTGTTTGCTAGGATTCCCAGACTCCCAGCACAACAAAGTTATTTCCTCTTGGCAGATGGCTGGAAGAAGAAGTCACCAAATGGATCGAATTATGCGGCAAACTGCAGGGTTAAAGTCATGAGAGATAAAATAGTGTCTCCTCCGTCCCCGCATCACTTTCCATTTGCTCTGTCTTAGCCAGATGAGACTTTCATCCCTTAAGTTTTTTGCAAAGTCAAGGTAGTCTGGGTTTGTAGAAGAACTATTTAAAGAGGTATCTGCCAAAACTTGACCACTATCCAGCTATTAGCAGTTCAGCAAGATCTGGTACAGTTTCCATCTAAAGTCAGGTAAATGCGTGACTTTGGCCTCTCTTCCTATCTTCCGTCTCCCTGTGTGACAGTTAACATTGCTACTCTTTTTATAACTTCTTCTCTTTTTTATAACTTCTTCTCTTTCTTTGTCAAATGGAGACCACTCCCGCCCCGCCCCCCGCCCCATGCCAGGTTTCCATTCTCCTTAACATTTCCTTCCAAAGCAGGTGGGAATGAAAGGATTTTAGAAACATGCATGTAAACGGAAGCTATTCCAGTTAAGCATTTGTTCAGTACCGTCTTGTGAAAGGTGTACTGCAGTGAACGTTTTTAAAAACAAAGCTTTATAACAAACCAGCCCTTTTAAAAAGTTGAAACAATTTTCAGATGGGGCCAGATTAACAGAAAAAAATAAGGCCCAGGCCAGCCCGATCTCATCAGATCTCAGAAGCTAAGTAGGGTTGGCCCTGGTTAATACTTGGATGGGAGACCACTAAACAAGTCCAGGGATGGCAGGGAGTGGCAAAACCACCTTTGTTTGTCTCCTGCTTTGAAAAACCCAGTAAGGATTGTTATAAGTTGGCTGAGACTTCATGGCATTTTCCAATAACCTCAGCATTTTGAGGCATTCCTGTACATCCATTTTTTATATGCCACCTTGAAGTTTCTGCTGCAGACCCTAGTGCCTCAGAGAAAATGGCTTGCCTCTTGCAGCTGGGTCTTTCCCATACGACTTTGACTGTCTGCAGCAGGGGTCACTTTGTAGAAAAAGAGGTGCAGGAGCTCATTAGCATAATTCATTAGCATAACTTATTTGCATATGCCACACCCCTGACATCACTGGAAGTATGTCAGAAGGCAAGAAAGAAAGGAGACAGACAGACAGACAGACAGACAGACAGACAGACAGACAGAAAGAAAGAAAGAAAGAAAGTAAGTAAGTAAGTGCTGGCAGAGAGGGGACAGCTACTAATCCAAGCCTCAGAAATACCCCTATTCTGGGAGGATAGCTTCAGTGGTGGCCTCAGAAGGCTGGTTGGAGGAACAAGGACCTTTCCAGGGGACAGGGTCATTTTGCTGCAGCCATGACACAAGCAGGCATTCCCCCGCGGGGGGGGGGGGGGGGGCTGGCACCAACTCCCGGAGTTGAGCTCCCCTGAGCTCCTCCTTGAAATGACCCCTGGTCTGCAGCATATTCCCCTAGTTTTCATGGGCATGGAAAAGTGTCAGCTGAAGTAGCAGAATCTTAAGCATATGAACATATCCACCAGCATTTCACACGTGAAAGACTCTTATGTAGTCCCTGTAATGCCTCTGTTTTAACACCAAGTGTCTCTAAAATTACCTGAGCATGAACACGCATTACACATTGCTGAAGGCTCTTCTCTCTCTGGCTGCAGTCACACACACTAAATAATCCACTTTCAATCCATTTTCAGTGTACTTTCCAACTAGATTTTGTGAAATGGCAAAATCCAGTTGGAAAGTGCGTTGAAAGTCGATTATTTAGTATGTGTGACCGCAGCCTCTCTGTTGTATCATTTACTCTACAATAGTTAGTGTACGGATACTGAAAAGGTTGGGCATCATCCTGAGAAAGCTCCATGAAAATCATTGCAAATGCCCATACTTTTGAGTTTTTGTGTTTTCATTTTGCATGGAATTAAGTGCCCTTAGCTATGTACGGTGGGTTGCTTAGAGGTCCCACTATTTTAACTACTTTTACTTATACTTCATTTGTACTTCTCTGGAGTAAGTAAATTATGTATTGCAGCCTGTGTGGTTTTTTATTTTTATTTTTGGAGGGGAGGGGGTACAAAAGAGCCAAGTTTAGCCCTGACCTGGATAGCCCAGGCAAACCCAATCTCATCAGATCTTGGAAGCTAAGTAAGACTGACCCTGGGAGGTCTAATTTCATAGAGGTCTAATACCAGGGTTGGGATGCTGAGGCGGGCAATGAAGGCACCTCTCTGAATGAGGCGGGCAATGAAGGCACCATCCAAGTCCCCAGTAGGGGTCGCCAGAAGTCCCCATGACTTCCAGGCTCATAAACACACACACAACTCACCCACAAAAAAGAGTCAAGTTTATATTGCTCCCCCAGAGAGTTCAGTGTACAGCGTGCTATGCAGAATAAAGTCTTCAGAATATAATAACATAGTCCTTTACTGCTACATAAGAAAATAGAGATGGGTTTTGCATTCTTCATAGAATTCTGATTAAGTGCTGCACCTCTAATGTGGGCAGCCCGTTTTCTTTGTTGCTGATCTTCTGTTGTTACATCCAATATTCATACAGTTCTTTTATTGCTTAACCTGCCTCACGGTTGACCAAAGCACATGGAATTTCACATAAAGCCTTATGTACGGCAGAAGCACAACCCCTTAGCCAGAATGACACATTGTAAATTTCCCACATACCAATACACTGAGGTGCTCCGGAAGTTTGAGAACATCAGAATGGCAGATTGCTAGTGATTGCTTTAAAAGTGTGTTGCAAAACGTTTTGAGTGGCTCCAGCTTTCAAAGTGGGCTTCAAAATGAATGTCCTTCCTACTTGGGGTTACTTAAAGAGAGACATATTGAATAATATGACTAGAGACACTGGGAGGAGCCAAAGTAGGTGATGCCCTTGGTTCATTATTCTGCTGCTGGCCACGGGAGTAGGTGCCTGCTTGGACAAGTTTATTAAGTAGATTGCAGGGGGAGGAATATCTAGCAGTTTTCACTTTGAAAGAGTTCTGCTTCATCTCCTTCAGTGGATCTTTCCCAGAAGATCACTTTGAAAATCTGGTCTCAACTGCCTAGGTATGACTGTCAACGAAGGAATGCCAAAAAGCTAGTTTCCAACTCTTTTAACTCTTTCAGCAGTCTGTGACCCCTCTCCAGCAAATAGCAATGTTCTAGGGCAGGGGTGTCAAACATAAGGCCCGGGGGCCAGAACTGGCCCACCTGGGGCTCTTATGCAGCTGGTGAGGAACTAGTGCAAAGGAGGGAACAGGAAACAGCGCGAGGGGGAATGGGCTGAACCACTCTGATTGTGGCTTCAGCATGACAAAACAACCTCATCTGCAGCAATCAAGCAGTGTGGGAGCATCTGCCCAGTGCTGCACTGCTGACTCTCTAATCTGCCCACATGGGTTTTCTTTTGCACCCCCCCCAGCCCATGAGGCCTTGCAGTGAGGATACACCAACTCAGAGCCTACCAGCTGCTGTTGTTTGTACAGTTTATGTCTCCAGTACCTGGCATTACGTTATATGGCACACATGGCCGAGCCTCACAAAGTGACATTTATGTCAGATCTGGCCCTCGTAACAAATGAGTTCGACACCTCTGTTCTAGGGTGCCTACCATAGTAACTGGCATGTTGAGGAGGTAGGGTTGCATGACCAATCTGGATTCTGCTATGTACGAACACATCAGTCCACTATATCCCCTTTTCCCACCAACCCAACAAAAACTTCTCAGCCAAGAAAATTTATGCTATTACTCTACCATTGTGACTGGAACACCTTCCCTTTTAAACTAAAAGGCACACCTGTAGAAGCAGCTGGTAGCTAGCCACGGGCTGCCCGTTTCCAGTCCCCAACCCATCAAGACAGCCAAACTGTCTCTCTTTCTTCTTTTACTTTTAGCATTCTTTATAAAAGTAGACGTGAAGGTTTCCCTTGCTTGAAAGCCAGTCAAATCTGACTCTAGGGGGCGGTGCTCATCTCTGTTTTCAAGTTGAAGAGCCCACACTGTCTGAAGACTCTTTCGTGGTCATGTGGCCGGCATGACTAAATGCCGAGGCACATGGAATGCTGTTTGTTACCTTCCCACCGAAGTTGTACCTATTTGTCTACTTGCAGTTTCTTACTTTCGAACTGCTAGGTTGGCAGGAGCTGAGGCCAGAGACAGTAGCTCACTCTGTCACACGGCACTTGGGTCTCGAACTGCCGAGCCACTAACCTTATGGTCTGCAGCTCAGCGTCTTAACCTCCTAGCCACTGCGGCCCCCTGTCATTCTTTATACCTTTATTCTTTTCAAGATTGGCTCCTCCCAATGCAGAGCAGTAATGGTAGCTGGACATTCTGACCATAGATAGGATGGTAACTTGGTTGAAGAAACAGGCAGTAAGCAAAACTATCTTTTGAAGGGCACCGTTGCCAACATATAAGCCACAATCCTAGGGTCATAGAGAAGAATGAAGGAGTCAGAAGGAGTCTTTTAGGCTATCTTGTCCAACCCCCTGCTCAATGAAGGAAGACCCAAGCTGACAAATGACTGTCTGGCCTCTGCTTGAAGACCTCCAATGAGGAAAAGCTAGCATCCCTCTATGTAGTTGGTTACATTGTCGAACAGCTGTCACTGTCAGGAAGTTTCTAATGTTCATTCACAATCTACCCTCCTGTATGGGAAGCCCATTAAATCTAGGCTTGCCATAAGAGACAGGAGAAAACAAGACTTTGCCCTCTTCCATGGGATAATCCTTCAGGTATTTCAAGAGAACAGTCATGTCTTCCTTCCATCAGTCTTCCTTTTCCAAGTTAAACATATACAGTTCCTTCAGTCTTTCCTCATAGGACATGTTTTCCAACCCTGACCATCTTTGTCGCCCTCCTCTGGTGGACCCATTGCAATTTTTCTAAACCTTTCTTTAAGAGCAGCACCATATCTGAACACAGTATTCCAGATGAAGTCTGATTAGTGGGGTGTAGAACTGAACTGTTATTTCTTGTGTTTTTGCTACTATGCCTCCTACACATACTTGCTTTAGAGTAAGGCTCACTGAACTTGATTTAACTGAGTAAACATGCAGGAGATTAGGCTGTACAGTGCAGCCATTTGGCCTTCATGATATGTCATGTCTTCCGAGTAAAAGGCAAGAACTTTTAAGTGAAAACAGGAAATCTGTAAACATTGAGTGTTTGTGCTGGTGGGTACAAAATGTCTGCTGACAAGCAATATGCCTAAGTGTCATGTAACAAGGATTGGTGTGAACCTATCATTGACACCAGATGTTTGCAGTAAGATGATGTGTCCTTGACCATACTATAAGCTACACTTAATTCCATCTGGTTTTATTTTAACCACAAAGTGTCAATTATTTTAAAATCCTGCAATCCTAAATTATATTATTTAAATTCTGCTCTCACGACACTTTTGTATCAGGACCAGAGTGCCTGCCGGCATAACCATCATGAATCAATTAGAACCATGAAGGGGGAGGGGGGGAATGAGTTAGGCTTATGTCCACACAGACATGTCTCATTTTCCCAGTTCAACAACATCAAGATTTTTGTATTGCCCTTTCTTTATGTGAAGTACACCATCCCACCATTTCCCTCTAATTACCCTGGTTGCTGCATGGGCTACAAGAGAATGACTGTGGGCTGTACATGTTGGTGTATGGTTTCTGGGCTCCGATGCATTGATTCAGAATATCAAAGCTTCCCTACCCCAGTCCCATGTGGATATGCCCTTAGATGACAGCGATATTTCATATTATCACACTAAAAGAAACACTAGGGCTGTGGTTACACACACTAAATAATCCACTTTCAGTACTCTTTCCAACTGGATTTTGCCAGTTCACACAGTAAAATCCAGTTGGAAAGTGTACTGAAAGTGGATTATTTATTGTGATTGATCAATAAATGCCTATTTGGGCTTGATGACCCAGTCTCAAGTGCCAGCTTGACTTTTTGTAAGACTTCTGAAATTCAGGCCAAGTTTTATTTAAAAAATGAATGAAAAAAGATACATTGCCCTAGTTAACAGGAGATGACGACAATTCGGGAGCCATCAACAGGAGCAGGGCTATTTTTGGGCAGGAATGCACAGGAACGGAGTTCTGGCTGGCTCCTGAGTTGGCCACACCCGCAGGAACTCATTAGCATAATAGGCCACACCCAACAGCAGAAATTCATTAGGATTGGCTACATTAGGGGTATGTGGCCTAACATGCAAATTAATTCCTGCTACAAAAAAAGCCCTGGGTTTTGACAACGAACAAGGTAATCAGAATAAGAAGCAAAAGGTGGGTGTGGCTGGATGACCACTCTTCTGGTAACATGAGGGTGTGGCCTAATATGCTAATAAGCTGTGCCATCAGGGGTGTGGCCCAATATGCTAATTAGTTTTTTCTGTTGGGTGTGGCCTATTATGCTAATGAGTTCCTGCTGGGCTTTTTCTACAAAAAAAGCCCTGAACAGGAGTACAATCTTCCACCACAAGTCCACCACTTTTGGAAGCCATTTATCAATCTCTGCAGCTGAAGTAGTGTTGGGGCTAAGTACAGTCCAGACATCTTCATTGCCTCAGAGACTCCAGAAATGTTTATTCTTCTCCAGGTCTTAAATACTTTACCTAGTTGTGACAGTACACAATGGCATGTACGAAGCTAACGCTCAAAGAGTTTCTCAACCTGAGTGAAAAGTTTTCAGTAGAAAGCAGCACTGAAATCCAACAAACCAGTCGTGCTAGATCACCGTTTGAGGATAATCAAGTGGAACGTAACATTCAACGTGCATTGGCATGCAAAAATACAATGACCAAAAATCACGCATCTCAGTTGAAAATGTGTTCTGTTGGTAACCCTGCATCACACAGTTGTGATATGGTTAAGATCCTCATTAACCTTGCCCTCTCTGCCTCAGTTACATTTGCTTTTTATTATCTCATATTAGGATATACCCTACTGTTCATTTCCAGTCTTCTGTGCAGTCCCACATTGGGACTGCACTTGCTCAGGCCAGCCACCAGAGGCTCTGTTCCAGCTAAACTTGGTATTTTTAACACTCTGAGGGGAGCACCTCCCCTGCAGAGTGCATTGGAGGTCGTCTTCCCGCCCAAACAGTCATGTGCTCTGCAGGGAGGGGCCTCCCCTTTCCCTTAGTTCTTTCTTCACCACTGCATTGTGATAACAGGATTTTTTTCCGGCTCTTTGTTTTGTGAGTTGTTTTTCTTCTCTAAAGATTGTTGCTCTTACCAGTGTTGATATGTTGCAGAAGGCATTCTTTTAAAAAATGTACCCAGTGTGGTACAAAAATGACTCGCTCTGATGAGCATTTGTGTTGCCTTTTTTGCTTGGGTGAGGCTCACAATACAGCCACTTGCAAGATTAGCCTGCAATTTACTGAAAAAGCTCTCTTGTATTGAGCTGCAAATTTAAAGGCAAGCTTATGGGAGAAAGCGCTTTCTTGCTCTAACAGCCTGGCAGCTAATGTGTCTGCCCTTGCTCTGCAAGCCCAGTCCCTCCTTCGAAGTCTCCAGCTAGAATCAGCCAACTTTCGAGACCATGTTCAAGCACTTTGGCCCCACCGGTTTCAGGGATGGAACCAAAGCATTAGACCCGATTGCCTACCAGTTTGGATGAATGTTGCTCTTCAGAACCCCCGCCCAAGAAGGCCCGATCTAAGACCAAACATGAGAAGAAGCATCAGTCTAGCTCAAAGGCACCTTCCAATATGACGGTCACATTGGTTCTGACCAACCTGACCTCTGTTCCAACGGAACTCTGATTGTTCTCAGAAGGAGAGATAAAGCCTGATCAGGATATGCTCATGGTTCTTTCAGTGCGCCAGCCTTCAGAACCGTCATTTTTGGCCCCATGGCAGGTGTCCATGCCTCCACATCCTTGGCAAGGCTACCCTTGTTATTTTCCTCTTCCCAGGAATGGGGTGACTAGCAGTTGCAAAGACCACATCCAGAACCAAGGCATCCATCTTCTTGTCAAGATGCAGCTTGTTTGGTATCCGGCTTGGTATCCACCCATATTGTCTCTTAGAGCCCTTCTGGGGCATTCTGATTCCAAGGGAGAGCAGTTTGAGAGGGGTTGTTCTCCATCTGGCCTGGGCTCGGACCTACCATCAGACTCCTCACCCGATGATACCGCAGGGGATCCTGATCCAATATCACCCAATGAATACTTAAGTCTCTATGTGGAACAAATGGTGCAGATGGCCAGGTCCTTGGAGACTGAGGTGACATCCAATAATTCAAGACCTTGTGATAAGATTTTGGGCAAGCTTTATTTGGACTCACCGGGTATAATCACTTTCCCTGTTCTTGAAGGTATATCTGATATTTCGAAAGCCCTCTGGGAGAAACCAGCCAGTATACCTGCCACCTCTAAGACATAACATAATTTCAAGACTTTTAAATGTCTGAATGTAAATGTAGAAATGTCTACCTGAATATCTAACTGCAAGTGACTGGATATTTATTTAGTATACCTTCATGTATCAGAAGATCAGCTGCAGACTACTGCATCATCAGTACCTAGGGCAGATTTCATGATTCATAGAGGCCACAGATGTGGGGAAACGGGATGGATGGGTAGATGTTATTCTGACTTTTCCAGCTGCACCAGATTGCTATCTTGCACCTAATTGCTGTCTCGTTCTATGGCTACTGGTTTTATGTATAGCTATAAATAAGATGCTGCGTGGAATGAATTATGGTGAGCCAGTACTGCTTGAGGCCATTTTTTAAATATGTACACCTAGCTTAGAAGCCTACATACATGCAGGAACCACTGAGCATCAGAATAGACACTTCATTCACACCAGGGATGCCAACTTCTCTTTTCCGAGCCCATGGTTCTCCAAATGGTAGCTCAGACAAGAGAAGACACAAACCCCAAACTGGCCCTTCACACTTTATAGGATCTATTGTGAAATTATCACCACCTAGTGAGAAGAGATTCACAGTTATGAAGCACATGGTTGGGCAAAAGTTTTGTCACATGTCAAGTAAAATATGGTTGGGCTACTTGGTCGTATCTGCTCCATGCGCCATTGCTGTTCATCACTGATTCAGGCCATCGATTGCCGGCAAACACTTCAGTGAAAAGCAAGACATGTTAATAAATCCTGCTTAGATTCCCATCTGCTTTTTCCACAGGGGGAAGGATTTCTGTCCACAGCAGCCCAACTTTGTCAGGTCCCCCCTGCTGTGGTAAATGCCCCCCAAATGTTTCTCCTGAGGGTGGGGGAACTGGAAATCTGTCACAGGAGGGAGGAATTGGCAAAGACTCCCTTCCCCCACGCAGACAGAAATTTTAGGAAGGATCCAATCCATTCAGAAATAAACTAAAAGGGAGCTCAGACTTTTCCCTCCTTATGAGAATCTTTACCATTGCAGCTTCTTAATCTTAAGAATCAGCAGTTTTATTTAACATATGATCACTCTGTGTTTCCTTTTTTTTTTTTTCTTGTGGTGTGGAAACTCTGTATAAACTTTGAACACAGGCCTAGCTTTTGTTTCAGTTGTCTGTGCTAAAAGGAATGTAAATATAAAACTTTGGTTAAGATGTGGCTATTTTCTTATTTCTCTTTTTCTGAGATAATATATGTGCATGCATAAACGGCTATGGGAGCTGGCGGGGGTGGCTGTAACATAACAGAGTATGCAGCACTTTTCATGCATTTCTTTTCATTAAAAATACTGCTTTTAAAGGGGTTCTGAAATCTTCTTTATTGTTGTTCCCTTTTGCTGTTTGGTTTTGCTATGTTTTATGAAGAGTGTTATTCTTCGGTCAACTGTTTACAGGCCAAATCAACATAGTAATGAGAATGACACATGGCAGTCAAGAGATGCTACCTTTTGAGGCCCTGACAGCTTCCATTTGGTTAAAAATCTGGCATCATTTATAGCAAAGTGAATCTAACTTTTGCAGCTTTTCCAGCTGTTGTTGGGTAGAAAATATATAGCCAGAGAGGCTCATACAGTATAAGCTGATAAATCTGGGCACAGGACTGATTTGGGATAGGAACCCTGTCCTGTCTTAGTTAAGTGGTTACTGCATTTAGTTTTCATTGCACTCCATTGCAGAACTTCCCTGGCCAACCCTCCAGGGCATCTCCACACTAAAATGATCTCTGTTATACCCTATTGCATCTTCAGTGTTTGAGAAAACTTCCAACAAAATAAAACCAGACTGCAAAATCTTATTTGAAAATCGCTCAGGCAGTGCATTCAAACAATCTACGTAATGAGGGGGTACCCCAGCACCACCCCTGCAAATCATCTTTCCCCTCCTAAAGCCTGCTGCAGAAGAAGAAACTTTGCCTTTCTTCTGAAACTTAGACAGGAAGAACGTGCCGTGTGAAGCCCTTTCCACAGTCACTTGATTCCACAATGGAAACTTATTCCCCGTTAATGACTGTCAAACATCACTTCCAAAACACACATCACATATGGGAGGATCATCTTTTATTAAAACCTTGCTGCTTGTCACTCACTTGTTTCACCAGCCTATTGTCTCGCTCTCCAAAATAGTATGCCCTGTAGTAGTGGCTTATTGTGATTAAAGGAAGAGAAATAAGTGAAGGTTTAGACACATACCTGAGGTGATACAAGATCCGGTGTCTTCATAGAATTGTGTAGTTATATTTTCCACTGCTGAATAAACCACTTTTTTTGTTACTGGTTAGTTTATTATTATTATTTTCAATTCTATGGCTTATAGAGTGATATGTTGTATAATACAGCTTTTGTTCTTCGGGGATTAAATATCTCTAGTTTCCATCCATGACAGAGATGTTACTGATTTTAGAATAGCGTTCCTAATAAGAGCATTATTTTTTACAGTTATGTAACATTCTTCTTTACACTTTGTTACATAAAAAGAATGCTGTGTATTAATCAGTGGTGAATATATACCCTGGCAATTAAAATCTCTATTGCAATGCACATGGAGATTTTATCACATTAACGATAATAGATATAGATTTATTTATTCATTTGTACCCCATCTTTCTGCCCAATGAGGACTTAAAGCAGCTTGTATCACTCTCCGCTCCTCCATTTTATCCTTACAACAACCCTGTGAGGTAGGTTAGGCTGAGAATATGACTGACTCAGTCGCCCAGCCAGCTTCCATGGCAGAGTCGGGTTTTGAACCTGGGTCTCCCAGATCCTAGTCTGACACTTTAACCACTACACCACACTGACTTTGGTGGTGATTGGTCAAGATACCACGGAGGGGTAGAGTAGGCAGAAAGAAGTGTCTTTGGCTGCCAGTGACCTGCTTAGATTTTAGTGAAGAGCAGGGCAGGCAGAGAAGTCTAAAAAGGAAATAGAAAAGCAGCAGCAAACCGGGAAAGAAAGAGGTAGGTGTCTGACAGTGCAATCCCAATCAGAGCTAGATCTTTCTACGTCTTAAATTTGTTTAGGATTGTACCATGAGATGGCTACAGGCCAAGGGAAGCAGAGAAGCAATAGGAATGTTGTAAGAAGAACTGATCCAAAAGAAAAGGGGCAGTGGGAAGGATATATATTTTAAATATATTTAAAACCTTTATCAGCTGCCTTTCTCCCTTGTGAAACTCAAGTCAGCTTACAATACAACAATTATTTAAAAAAATTAAAAACAATATCAATAAAACAACAATTATAAAAATATGCCCTGACCTGGATAGTCCAGGCAAGCCCGATCTCATCAGATCTCGGAAGCTAGGCAGGGTCGACTCTGGCAAGTACTTGGATGGGAGACCTCCTTGGAATACCAGAGCCGGAAGGCAGGGGCAGGCTTTATTCAGCCACCTCTCGAATATCCTCCAGGCCTCCAGTAGTGGACAGTCACCAGAGGTTGCCATGACTTCCGGGTGTACACACACTTACAGCACATGTGCACATAAAAATACAAAAATACCCCCACAAATGATAAAAATACATAAAGTCAAAATTTAGGTTTAAAAACTCTAATTAGGACTGACAATAAATAAAAACAAAATCAGTCAAATGCAATCTTAAATAAAACGGTCTGAAGGAACGAAAAACTGGGAGAGAAAAATGGGCAGAGGAAAGAGTTGCACATAACCAAAAACAGCAGAGATTCAGAAGGCTGAATATACACATTTTGAAATAATCAGCCCAAGCTTTGGCTGCAGGCCTCCAATGCAATTATGATATAATACCATTTTTAAGTGATTTTATCTTTGGAATTTTTTCTAGATTTTTACTGTTTGACTGTTGGGAGAACTCCAACTGTTGTACAATTGCACACATTTGTCTAAATGTATGATTCCCCCCCCCCCCGACAAGCTTTGACACTGAGCGCTACAAAAGATCGCTGGGGGCGGGGAGCTGGAAAAGATTGGAACAGTGTATAAGAAGATAAGATGAAACTCTGTTAAGTAAACACACAATGTGTATGTATTTTCCTATGCAACAGAGAGTCTACATGTTTGTCTGTTTGCATTCCTTATATAGCAACCTGAAAGAAAGAGTTGAATAACAAATACCTTATTAGTTCTTTCATCCACACGACAGTCCGGTGAGGCAGGACAGTATTCCAGTTTTACTGATGAGGAACTAGATCAGGGTCCCCAGTGTGGTACCTGTGGTTGCCACAGCACCCACCAACACCTTTCCTGGCACCCACCAAGTGTTTTTACAAAGCAGGAAAGGCCAGGTAGGACTTTTGTCCAACAAGTCTTCTGATTGGCCACGGGAGATCTGATTGTCTGTGCAGATTTGCTCAGCATCAGCTGCCACCTCACTACAAGGATGTTCACTGTGTGACTAAAGTTCAGCTGCGGCAACCATTTTATGGGTGGCTTCACTGCCTGCATCAGCTAATCTCTGGCAGCCATTTTGTGGCTGCACCCACCACGCTGTGTCAAAATTCCAAAGCTGCCCACCGGCTCAGAAAGGTTGGAGACCCCTGAATTTAGGGTTGCCAAGTCTGGGTTGGAAAATACCTGGAGACTTTGGGAGTAGATCCGGGAGAGGGCAGAGTTTGGGGAGGGGAGAGGCTTCAGCTTGGTACAATGCCATAGAGTCCACCCTTCAAAGCAGCCGTTTTCTCCAGGGGAGCTGATCTCTGTCAGCTGGAGATCAATTGTAAAAGCAGGAGATCCCCAGGCTCCACCTGGAGGCTGGCAAGCCTACCTGAACTAGATCATTGTGGCTAGTGGTTTTTAAAAATGCTTTTATGACATTCTATGTTGCTTTATATAAGGTTTGAAAAACCATAAAGTAAAGGTGAAAATGCAGTTTATAGAATGGTCCTAACATAACAGTTAGGGTGAGTTCATACATTGCAGTTCCCTTGCTCAGTGGGACAACCTCGAGCAATGATTGGCATGTGTAAAACATGCAAGTGTGAATGGGCCGCCAGAAGGATGATAATGTCTCACTCACCATGAATGATATAGCCCCATACACACTGGGAGTAAAGGCAGCTCATAACAGAAGGACCTGAATCGGGTTACCCAATTCATTTATGCTAAAGGACATCGTTTGCAAACTTAGATGTTTGACACAGGGGGGATTTAGGAGGATTCAATCTCTGTTGCTCTCATTTCGACATTTCATCTTATTTCATAGTATTACACCTGAGAGAATGCTGTAGGTTCAGAACACCATGGTACAGGTAACTTTAAAAAAATACCTCTAGGCCTAGTGAGGTGAAGACCATGGGCAGAAGTTACAAATAACCCATGCAAAGTATAATTTAAATGAAAATGTAGCCCAGTGAGCTGAAATATGTTGTTCTCTTGGTATTAAATGTCCTTTTATACCATAGCTGTAATTTTTATGATTTGTTTGACAGTTTGTCATGTACGTGGTGTTATAAAAAGCAGGAAGCATTTTTATCTTTCTGGGAAGAGGTTTACGATCCATAATGGCCTATTCAATGGCAACTGAGGATGTTCGGATCTAACAAGATCAGACAGTGAACTACAAGTTTAGTTGAGTAGCCTGTTGACATAGTTTCATACTTGAATGTCCACTGTTATGAGATATAGCCAGTGAACTTATTTTTCATTAAATGTATTCATGGTTCAATAGATTACCTGCGATCCCCAGGATTGATAGACACTAAAAAAAATAGCTATGTGATTGTTCACCTGAAACATGCATTTTGAAAATGGAATTTACAAGACATTTCCCAGTGAAAGCCAACGCTGTGTTTTAAATGTCTTTGGAACATTGGTCCCAAAGTAGAAGGAACAGAATACAAAAGTGGAAGCATCTGAGCTTATTGAACTTCTGTATTGTCACCTTCAAGCGGGGAACAAGGGCAGAGACTTCCTGGTTACCACTGTTAAGCAATAAAGAAATGGTAGGAGTGCCCCACTTGAAGAGACATGTGCAGATAACCCCCTGCATTGTCTGCAGCGTATTGGTAGCAACGTACAGTGCACCTGTCTTTGTTCTGTAATAATTACACCTAGGAAAGTTAATGCCATTTTTTATTCTCAGAACTTGGGCACTATTGACAATTAAGAGAATTTCCAGAACAGAATTTGCATAGGCACAATATCTCTTCCATTGGGCCATTAATGAAGAAGGGGTGTATAGCTTGAGAGTTCCTAGAATTTATTTACAGATGAATAGAAAAGAAGTATGGTTAGTGACCAGTATTCGTATCATTTTTTAGCAGTGTCTATATGTAAAACTGCCAGAACTTCTTTCGGATGGGTTCACTAAAAGCCAAATTCAATGCAAGGAAACAAATTATTGAGTGTGGGGATTTTTTCCCCAGCTGTCAAACATGTGAGGCATACATATGCTAAATACCAATCTGTGTTATGAGGATATTATTTCTTTAAAGCAGGGGTGGCCAAACTTGCTTAACCTAAGAGCCACATAGAATAAACGTCAGATGTTTGAGAGCCGCAAGACATGAAGAAATATTACACACACATTTTTACTGGAGAATTTGCCAATGTGCTTTTTATCAACATTAAATGAGACTGTCAATATTGATAATGATATGTATTTGTCCAATGATATTCATTTGTTTGCTAATTATATTTATTTGTTTAAAAGCGAGAGAAAAAGAGAGGTGGAAAGAAAGAGAGACAGAGAAGGGAAGCAAATAGATGGGAGGGAGGGAGGGAGGGAGGGAGGGAGGGAGGGAGGGAGGGAGGAAGGAAGGAAGGAGTGGAAAGAAAGCAAATAGATGGGGAAGGGAGGGAGAGGTGGAAAGAAAGCAACTTTAATTTTAAATGCCTTCTCCAAGCCCCCCATGCTGGCTGGCTTGGCTTGGAGAAGGGATTTAAAGCAAT
The DNA here is from genome assembly GCA_029233225.1 of Lepidodactylus listeri. Taxonomy (NCBI): domain Eukaryota; kingdom Metazoa; phylum Chordata; class Lepidosauria; order Squamata; family Gekkonidae; genus Lepidodactylus; species Lepidodactylus listeri. The sequence goes on from JARCFY010000006.1 coordinate 90,241,480, forward strand.
AAATGCTTTCTCCAAGCTGGCTGGCAGGGAGCAGGGGCTTTGAGAATGCACAAAGTTGCTTTCATTCTCTGCTCCCCCTCCCCACCTCAAGCCTACCCAAGGAGGGGAACACTGGCTGGGGAAAAGAAGACCAATCAGGGAGGCATACCTCCCCTTCGCTTCCCCAGCTACCCTGCCTGGAGCCACACAATATGTGTGAATGAGCCACATGTGGCTCAAAGCCAGTTTGGCCACTCCTGTCCTAGTGGCTCGAGGCAGTTTACAAATCACAATTTAAAACATACAGAATAAAATAAAACCCCAAATAACTCACCCCCAAACACCTGCATTCTTACTATTTACTTAAATATTTATTAATGAGAATATTTGGTTCCTATTCATTAAACATCAGCCTAATGCACAGAAACCAGGTGAAACATTTCTCACCACTTATCTCCATACCAGTAAAAAAAAAACCTTCACCTTTTTGGCTCATCTGCCTGCTGTTAAAGTAGGGTTGCCAGTCACCAGTTGGGGGCGGGAGATCGCCTGGTTTAGAGCCCCTTCCCCCCATTTCAGGGCTATCAGAAACTGGGGAGAAATTACGCCCCCAAGCAGGCAAGAAACTAAAAATGGTAACATGATGTGTCCACATCACCGGGAAGTGACATAGGTACATCGGTGATGTTGGTGGGCAATGCTCTGGTGTTGGGGTAAAACTCTATGGGTAAGAAGCTAATTCTGCCATAGAGGTTTTGCCCACAAACCAGAGCATCGTCCCCGACATGCCTATGTCATCATGTTTATTTCTAGCTTCTTCCCTCCCCACTCCCGGTAATTGCACCCCCATCCTCTGCCTGCTCATCCGACAGACCTGGCAACCCTATATTAAAAGCACAGGAATAAGGCCAATAAAAAGGTAGCTATCCTTCCTTAATGTGTCAGGTTTTAACAACTTTTACTTCACAGAGAGCAGCCACTACATTGAGAGCATTCCCGTTTTCACTCTGTGCTCCTAACAACTGCTGGAAAGAGTGAGAATAATGGCTACCCTCCACCAAGTAAGCATTCGGCAAAGGGACACACTCACCCCCAAATCATGAGGGAACACTTGTGGAAAGCCAATCAGGGCTGGGTAAACAATAAACAGTATAATGTAGCCGAGCAGAAGAAAGCTGTTCTACATAGCAGCAGATTTTGTAGTATTTACATGGCAGGGGAGTAGAGAAGGCACAAGACAATCCACAAATTGTCAGTGAGAAACAGTTTCAAGAAAGGAATGGAAAATACTGACTTGTAAACTGATTGGAACTAGCTGCTTTACCCAGGGGTCCTTTAGTAAAAAAAGAGGTGCAGGAGCTCATTAGCATAACTTATTTGCATATGCCACACCCCCTGATGTCACCGGAAGTGTCAGAAGGCCACAACCCCCTGACGTCACTGGAAGTGTGTTAGAAGGAAGAAAGAAAGGAAGGAAGGAAGGAAAGGAGGGGGGAAGGAACGAAAGGAACAGGAAGGAAGGTAGGTAGGTGGGGGAGAGAAAGAAGAAAGAAAGAAAGAAAAAGGAAGGAAGGAAGGAAGAAACAGGAAGGTAGGTAGGTAGGTGGGGGAGAGAGAGAGAGAGAAGAAAAGGAAGGAAGGAACAGGAAGGTAGGTAGGTAGGTGGGGGAGAAAGAAAGAAAGAAAGAAAGAAAGAAAGAAAGAAAGAAAGAAAGAAAGAAAGATAGATAGATAGATAGATAGATAGAAAGAAAGAAAGAAAGAAAGAAAGAAAGAAAGGCTCCAGTCTTGTTTTAAAAGTTTCTTGATAATCAGCACTCTTTCCTTCTCTACCAAGGAGGCCAGAGACCTCAGAGGAGCCAGTTGTGAAATTCTGAAATCTAGTTTTATTCCACCAAGACCCAGCAGTGCTTATGAGCCACCAATCGAGTAAGCACTGGAAGGTTCTGAGCATATAGCCCTGGCATAGGTTGTCTGCCCAGGTTTATGCTACCCAGAAACAGCACGACTGAAGTGAGCCTGGAACCCGGGTCTCCCTAATCTGCAGCTCATCTCCTCAGCCAGTGCGCCTTCTCCACCCCGCTGCGTACACTTTCCAGCCACTCAGGGCCTGGAGACTGGAGGCACCTGGGCTTCCCGGCTAGCCTCAGAGCCTCTAGGGGGGATGGGTCGGGGCACAGGGACGGGGGGGGGGGACGGGGGGTTGTCGACATCTGCGGACCTCCGTCCAGGGAGCGGCTACCCACCTGCACACCCGTCACTTCGGCTCCCGCAGGCTCCACAACGGGCGGCCGGACGTTCTGGCTGAGGCCCTTCGGCGCCTGTCGCGTGTGCAGAAGAACACCGCCACCCCCAGGTCCTGGAGGCCGAATGCCGCCGGGGGGCGCTGTGCTGCGCTGCCCTTCGAGGCACACACACACACCCCCACGCACAGCAGCAGCGATGGCCACGGGATGCCACCGAGCCGGGAGCCCCGAATCCCTCCCGGGGGGGGAGGGCAGGCACCTCCATTTGGGAGTGGGAGAGGGTTTTTTCCCCGGCCGCCGGCTGCCGCCGGCTCGGGGACTGAGCGGAGTGGGTAGGTGGGTGGGTGGGAGGAGGTTTTTTAGCGTGGGGGGAGAGGTTTTTTTGAGTGGGGTGGGTGGGAGGGAGGGAGTTTCTTTGCTCGAGAGAGTGGGTGGGAAAGGATTTTTTCCCAAACCAGCGGCCTGCCACCAGCTTGGGGACATTGAGTGGGGTGGGTGGGACGGGAGGGAGTTTCTTTGCGCATGGGGGGGAAGGATTTTTTCCCGAGCTGGCGGCCTGCCGCCAGCTTGGGGACATTGAGTGGGGTGGGTGGGATGGGAGGGAGTTTCTTTGCGCGTGGGGGGGAAGGATTTTTTCCCGAGCTGGCGGCCTGCCGCCAGCTTGGGGACATTGAGTGGGGTGGGTGGGATGGGAGGGAGTTTCTTTGCGCTTGGGGGGGGAAAGGATTTTTCCCCGAGCTGGCGGCCTGCCGCCAGCTTGGGGACATTGAGTGGGGTGGGTGGGACGGGAGGGAGTTTCTTTGCGCTTGGGGGGGGGAAGGATTTTTTCCTGAGCCAGCAGCAGGCCGGCGACATTGAACGGGGGTGGGTGGGAGGGAGGGAGTTTCTTTGCGGGGGGGGAGGATTTTTTTACCCGGCCAGCGGCAAGCGGGGGTGGGTCGGAGCGGGGTCCAGATGACCCTTCCCGGGCGGTTCCACCTCTTCCTTTCCTTCCAGCCGGGCTTCTCTTTGAGTGAATCAATTCCCAGCCAGCAATTAGGCGGAGAGGATCCTGAGGTGGCAGGCGGAGCAGTGGAGGATCCTGAGGCAGCACTGGGAGAGGGTTTTCACCCCGGTTTTTCCCCCGACCCAGCGGCGGCCCTCCTGGGGGCGGGGCTTTGTAATGTGCCCGCCCCCCAGCGTCTTCACTGGCGGAGCGGCGCTCCGCCTCGCTCCGGCCCCAACGGAGCCCTGGCTTTACCAGTATTGCAAGAGTGGGAAAGAAGAGATGTGAGGCCTTTAAAAATTAGCAGCTGGCTATGCAAGGCCAGCCAGATTTCACCAAGTAGTTCAATATGGGCTGTATTCTACCTTTGCCGATTATTCAGGGATAAGTAGAGAGGTATAGGGTCATAAGTCTACTACCTATGAGTGCTCCTTGCAGTCATTTTGTGATGTATCTAAGTACTCTACTGTAGGAGCACTTAAAAGTACATAGTACACTATCACATGAACTTGAACTTGTTTTATCCCTTTTAAAAAATACCCTCCAGTTTAGGGCCCAGACTTCAATAGGATATTAATCTTGGCTCCTCAAATCGCAGCTTCAGCTTTCTGTGACCTTTCTGCGAAATTCCTAGCTCCTCGGTTCTTTTACACTTTCTGTTTGGCATCTCAGGTCCTTAACTTGCGCTTGCAAGTGATGTATAACATTGTAAAGTCATAGGAAATCTGAACTCACATTCCTTTCTGCACCAAAGCATTTTCACCATTGTAGTTTGTGGGCTTGTATCATTGCTTAAGAATTCCCTTACTTTCTCTTTTGCCAGTATAGCTATAATAATTTCACTTGCGTTTCTGTGGCATGAAAGAATGTAGCCTTAGCAAAGGTATAATATCTAGGGTCAAAGAGCTTTAGATCTAAAGAAGGAATGTGGGCTGTACTCTGCTACGATAACATTCATATGAAGTTTGCCTTTCCCCACAAGCAGGACCTAGATTATTCCATGGGTAGAGTTTTTGGGGCGATTGACAGAGCGTTGCCCTGGCAACACCCCCAATGTGATGACGTCACCTCCGGGTGACGTCATCACGTCGCCGTGGCACGCGCGCAAAGCACACGCACCAGAAGAGCTCCCGGGGGGAGAACAACTCCCCCCGCCGGTAAGTAGACCCTACTTGGCAACTCTAGTTTTATAGCAAGGGACAGGCCAGATTCTTTATTGTAAGGAACAACCAGTTTACTGTAGGGAGGAGGAAAACAAAATGTCAGTTAAGTTTGTCTTTTTATTATTAAGCTTACACTGTGGCAAAACAAAACAAATTTTTAGCATTCTTATTGCTGGGTATCTCCTGCTGAGCCTTCTCCTTATTTTAAAAAAGGGAGGCTCAAAAGTGTCATGTCAGTAATATTATTCAGTTAAAACAAAAGTTTCCATAGCAAGGTCACTTTAAAGTTAAATATAGGAAGAAAAGCTCCTTATTAAACTAAATTGTGGTGCAGCAGCTTGCCACATCCTGTTGCAGTGGCATCTGATGTGTTTAGCAAAAGAGAAGAAGCCTTTTCAAACCTCTGGCAGGTAGTGTGGTCACTTGATGAACCTGCCTTTCATAACTCTGTTTTGGCCTTTAAAAACAAATCATGATGTCAGTGGAAAAGGTGAATATAAAGATGGAAACTATCAGTTTGACAAATTTGAGAAGTGGAGGGCATGTTGGGAAACTGTGGGTGTAATTGGTAACTTCACCAGAAAACTTTTTTTTTTAAGCAAAGGCAATCTGAATGGGTAGAAAGGAAGGATTCCACTCGTCTACAGGAATGTGTCAGTCTAAGTATTGTTAAACTGAAGTTTCTGGCTTAAATTGCAGTTAGGCCACAAGCTGGCTACATAGTTTTAGCATGTCAGATATATCTCCCTATATCCATAAAACAGGTTTAGTCCCATTCTCAGAAAGATTTTATAAAGCTAAATCAGCAATTGTGAAAGCCTCTTGAAACTTCGGTGTAAAGGTGCTATGCAGACAGGTATTCCTGGAATTTATTAAAACAAGGACTTGTGGGAGACAACTCATTCCCCCCCCCCACACACACACACACGCAATCTCCTCTTGCCCTTCCCTGAAAACTCCACAGCTTCTCTCCTTTTCCTTCTTCCTTCTCTCCTTCCCAGCCACTAGCCAGCCTAACTATCTGCTCCCCTGTCTCCATTTTCCCTTCATCCTTCCCCCGGCAACCTTTCCCCAGAAAAAGTCTGGCCCAGTTGCATGTGGCCAGTCAGGCTGCACCCGGTTGTATAGTGGGGAGCCTACACTTTCCTTTGTAGCCCCCTGCTCACACTACTTGCTCTTTCCATCTGCTTGGCAGCCCCCGATATCCCCAACTTTCCTTGCTTCCTTCTCTCCTTACCACTTACCAACCAAACTACTTTTTATCATGTCTCCATCTTCAGCTACATTTTTTATTTACTTCGTGTATATACCACACCTTTCTCCCCAGTGGGGAACCAAAGCAGTTTACATTATTTTTTTCTCCTTCCCCTTATCCTCACAGCAACCCTGTGAGGTAGGTTGGGGGAAAGTGTATAACTGGCCCAAGGTCACCCAGTGAGTCTCCACAGTAGAGCGGGGATTTGAACTAGGGTTGCCAGCCCCCAGGTGGGAGCGGGAAAATCACCTGATTTCACAGGCTCCTGCCCGCTGCCAGCCAGCTGACTGGTGGGAATAGCCCCACCCCCAACAGCCACAACCTGGCACAATGTCATGCGGAAGTGATGTAGCACATCAACGCTCTGGTATTTTGGGCAAAACTCTGTGGTAAACATAGAAATTTTTTGCCCAGAATACCAGAGTGTCACTGCACGATGTCCCCAGCAACACGTCTCTTCCACATGACATTGCCCCACCCCCCACTCTTGGAGAGCTCCCTCCCACTCCCCACCAGTGAGGAGGTAAGACCTGGCAACCCTAATTTGAACCTTGGTTTCCTGGATCATAATCTCAAACTCTTAACTACTATACCACACTGGCTTTCATGTGGTGGTTGCTGTTGAACAGCAGCAGGCAGCCAGGCCTGGGTGATTCATGCAAGTCATGTGGTAGCAAGTTGCCTGTGGTTGCTGCTGGGTCTAGCCCCAATGCGTTCTCCCTCAGATGCCAAAATGGCACTGAAAAGTACCTGCCCTCTCATCAAACATTTTACTGACAGAAACCAAGGCTTAAAGGCAGACAGTACTGTAATGGTGACCTTGCAACAGCCACTGAAGGAATTCATTTCTTAAAGCTACAGGCGCTGTTTCTATCACTTTTGGGAGGAAGTTAACCCCCACAAACTGTTCTTTTTTGTTTATTTTTTAGATTTCAGGTTTTTCTGAAAACCTGGGGCTTTTCTCAGGTTTGTAGAAAGATCTGTCATTTCTGCCCATAGCTTCATGCTCTAGATGTAGGCCCAATTTATACCTCCCCTCTGAAGTAGTTTGACTGCTGTCTTTTCCTATGCTCATTTCACACTGGTTTCAAATTTCACTCCCTGGGTCTGAAGAGTACAAAGCAACAGGATCTGTTTAAAGCAGTAAAATGCTAGCTTGACCACAGGAGGGCAATTAACGAATGTAAACAGTAATTTTTAAACTAGAACAAGTATGGTTTGAAGCTAGAAACAGGTATAGACAGGGTTTTTTAAATTAGAATGATTCCAGCGGGAAAGTCAGATGTAGATTTGACCTTAAGTATTCACAAATGGAGCCATGTTGAGAATTAGATATACTGATAGTAAAAGTCTCTTTGTATCCAGTGGCACTGGGATCTGCGATCCATGATTATCTCAGAAATGAAAGTCAGAAATAAACGCAAGCATTAATGACATTGTTCGTCATCTTGATATATAAAGGGTGTCACTTAGTGGATAAAACACATTTAAAGTCCAGAAATATGATAGGATGTTTACATGTTAAGCTAACTAAAAGGTATTTGCTCTTTAAAAAGCTGGAAAATGGAACATAGCAAGCTGGGTTATTTTTGAATTTTTTAAAATTAACTTTTTTATTTCTCAGATTGTAGACACAGAACAAATCCAAAATTTGAGACTGATTTTTTTTTTTCTGTTTAGACAAAATAGTAATTTTAAATGCTAATTTAGGTTTGGGCCTGTTTTATTTTAACTGCTGTCTAAAACTCTCTCTGTTGCCCCAGAGATACTGATATAAAACCATGGGTTCTACTTAAGATGTGTTTAAAAGGAGAAAGTATTATTATCCCAATAAAAAGAGCATCTTCTGCAGATCTTGATTATGTTTTTGCTCCCCTTAATTTTTTTTAGAGGTTTCCCTTCTAGCAACCAAGTGTGCTAGGGATCAGTAAATTCCTCCCCTTTTATGGTTTTCAAACAGCTGTTAGGAAAGTGGATTCTAGCTTTACGTGTAAGTTTTTCTTTTACTGTCTTTTGTTTGATAGTGTTAAGTGTCCCTCTTTCTTTAGGGGTATAGCAGTGCCAGGGACTCAGTTTGTGTTAAACACCAGAATGGACTGTGAAAGTAAAATGGTGGCCAGGGTGCAAGCCAAGCTGAGAGGCTCATGTGGTCAGCATTGCAGGGACCACAATGGCACCAGTGGCACCAACTCTAGATACCGCCTCTTATTGGCTTCTCCTGCCACCTGGTAAGATTGACACTGATCTTTGCTGCTGCTGATAGGGTTGCCAGTCTCCAGATGGCACCTGGAGATCGGCTATTATAATGGATCTCCAGATGACCAAAATCATCTCCCCTGGAGAAAATAGCTGCTTTGGAGGGTGAACTCTATGGCATTATACCATGCTGAGGTTCCTCCCCTCCCCAAGCCCCACCCGCCTCAGGCTCCACTCCCAAAATCTTCAGGTATTTCTCAACCCAGAGCTGGCAACCCTAGCTGCCGGCAGGTTTGAGCCTAAGGGACTGGCATAGCTGCTGGAGCTTATCTCCGCTTGCTCCTGGCCACCACTGACCCTCTAGGTAGTGGCTCACGGGGCATTTTCCCTGTAAGTTAAATAGTCAGTCCGTCCCGGTAAAAGCAAAGGAATCATGAAAATCCTTGCCTTTGACCTGAACATCAGCAGCAGCCAGCCAGAAGCAAGAACAGGGCTTCCATTTCTGCTTGTGTATATAAGATATTTCTCCTGGGAAGCTGCTAGATCAATCACTCTTCTGCTCCTCCTTTCTTTTGCTTGTTTGTAGTAAACGACTGGACCTTTAAGAAACAGACAGCAGTGTTGTATTGCAGAACTATTTGTATTACTAGCCCTCCAAGAAATGGAAAGGGGGGGGAAACCTCATGTCCCCTTTGAGACGTTTTCCTGCTGCATCATAGTTCTGGAGGAGAAGGCACAACTTCATAGCTTTTCTCAGATACAACATTTAAAGTTGTAGCAGGTTCTCGCTTAACATGCTATCCATTCCAAACACTCGGATTTTAAGTTGTTTTCCTGACACAAAATATGCCATGAATCTGAGCTCAACAGCTAAACACTGCAGGAAGTTTATTTTTGATCGGCTCAGCCCTTGCTCGAACAAACACATGGAATTATCTAGGCAGGAATGACCAGCAGTCCACAAGCAAAGGGAAACGTGGGCTTTTCCAGGCTAGTTCCATGACGTGGGCATGTGTTTCCCCTTCCCTGTGATGTTAGGAAAGCTCCAAAGTGGTGACAGCCATACTGATGACATTTTGTCCATCTTAATGTAAATCAGGTCGTGGCAGAGGCCACCGGGAGGCGGGTTGGAAATAGAAGGGATGTTGTGCAGTTCACTGTTGATGGCCTCTGCCAGGTTCAGTCATTTCCTGTCAATCTGCCAAAAATCACAAGCGATAAATGGACATAACTGAAGTGTGGGAAACTGCACAGCCTAACAGTCTGCAGTTGGGGGATGGAAGAATAATCACAACTAACGAAAACACTGTGACGCCAGACCCACTGCTCAGTCCTTAGCTTACAGATTGTGTTTAGGACTTCCCTGAAATGCTTCACCCTTAGGTGTTTATGGATATGGAAAAGCGGGCTATGGCTATTCTGGAAGGACTGCAGTTAACTGCTATCATTCTCAAGTGCCTGCACTGGTTTTGGTTCTTTCCTTCTGTTATCAACTCTCCCACTGTGGAAATATCCACATTTGCAACCATATCTAAAAGAGCCATGGCCATTTCCAGGCATTAATGTCAGGACCTCGCAACTTGATATGTGGGCTTGCAACTGTGTGGATAGTTTATGCGCAATAGATCGAGTTCTTCTATAGACTTCATCTTGCTTGTCACTTTTGTCTTCAGAGCCAACATCAATATTTTTTATATGTAACTAAATTAGAGAGCTGGAATCTGGTAGGTGCAATACAACAAAGCCAAAGAGTGACTTTTCTCATGGAAACCGTGACCTCGCCCACAAATTAGCATGTCGGTTCCTTCAGTGTGAGTCTGTTCTTTGGCATATAGGCAAGCCCTGCTCTGCTACTCACAGGCATTTTATAATCAGCACCCCAGAAAGAAATTGGCAAAATGTAACTTAAAATGTATCTTTCAGCAGGAGAGAAGGTGGTACGAATACACTGGAATAAATTTTCTCTGCTTGTGCTTGTCTTCTCCTTTGCAGTAAACGAAATAATAAGGAATGATCTCTCCAGCACCAACGCCCATTCGTAGCTGGCCATCTAGAAACGCTTGCTGTTTTAAGCTTAGCTGAGACATCGGCTGCAGATGAACTGAAGATAATCCTCGGTACCACTCTGCTCTTCCAGTTTCTCGAATGTTTGGAACTGACCATTACCTCTTTTGTGTGTGTGCATATAGTATGTCTCAAAAGAAATTCACTGGTTGGCTTCAACCAGAGAAAACCGGCTTTTTTAAAAAAAAAATCATCTCATGGAATATGGAAGAAACCAGGTGGCGCGTTTCGTGGGTTGAAATAGGAAAAGTGACACGATGGTGACTCGCTGGTTGCAGATCTATTCCCCGACCCCCTTTGGCTCTACTCGACAACAGTCCTTGAAGTGCCTTATTTTGTTAGCTTGTGTTATCAGGACATTTTGACTGGCAGTTTTGACTTTGCTGCCATCTAAAGTATTTCTAGGCACAGAAACTATCAATCGTACATTAGAATTTAATATGTTAAAAAAACCTGATGGTGTAAGTCAAAAAATTTCTGTTGAAAGTAAAATAATGTGTCTAAATGCCAGGATTTCCTCATCTTTCCCTCTTGGAACTGTTTCACACCTTGTTGCCTTATTCCTGCTGCATTTTTTTTTTAAAAAAAAAAAATCCAGATAGTCATCTCAGCTGTATATTCTTCAGCCTACCCCAAGGTCAGTGCTCACAAATCATAGGATTGTTAATTGTATTAGCATGTTGATGTTTTGGCTCAAATTTGGCTTTGAACACAGCACAGGTGAACTGAATAGCACAAAAAAAAAGTTGATGGACAAAATCGTTGGCATCGATCTCTTCCTCAAATGATGTCATGTGCATGTTATGCATGTACAAACTAGCCTATATGCTTATATATATATGGCAGGTATACCTGGTTGCCTTGTGAAGGCTTTGAATTTAGCAATAAATTTCTGATTCGGAGAATGGAGTCCACATCCCAAGCAAAGGCTTTGTTATTTCTGCATTATGGGTTTCCTAGGTTTAGGACAGGTATGCATTTTCTTTCCTCATGCTGGTAAGCAAGCACTTTAGACAGTCAAGATGGATGCATATGACATATATATTAATTACCAAATGACAACGGATGAACAATTGTAAATACTGTTAGCGAAGAATGTAAAATATTTGTTCAAGTATAAGTTTATTATTCCAATGAAGCCTTATTAATTCTCTGCTACATGTACCACAAATATTACGAAAACCAAATGTTTTGATATGCACCACTGTATACTTAGTTTTCTGATTTAGCTCTGTGTTCGTAGACTACATGTAGAACTTGTGCATGCACTGTAGCCTTTAATGTTGTATTTTGTATCGCCAACAAGTATACTATGTAGCTAGCGGCATCATATTATTTCTCATAAGCAGCAGGAAAGCATGGCTTTGTTTTTAGAGCATTTAAACGTGAATATGGTGCCTTAGGAAAGATGTGTGAACTAGACCTCCCTAACTAAGGTGGTGACAAATTAAGTGCAGTGTACAGTTTATGCAAACTCAACAGGTTTCACAAAAAGGTGAAACAGTCCTAACCATTTAGAATTATTACTCTGTACAATTATGTCTTACTTGCTTTATAACAAACAAAAAGCCATATTTGTAACTTTTGCACATTACTGTGAAAAACATAAGAATATATAATATGGCTGTATGTAAATATTATTATATTACTCGATCTCCAAATTGGCTGTTGTCTCCCAGCTCTTTAACAACATATATTTTACCCAGTACTTAACTTTGTATAAGTTGCATGCATTTTCTTCTGTTCTGCCAGACTGTTAAAAGAAATTGACAAATTTCTGCTGAACTTTGTAGCTAGGAAATAGATCTAATAAAGCACAACTTTCCACTGAAAGCTAGTTTTAGAGTGGTTCATCATTTCACTCTTGGTGGGGGGGCTCAGGAAAGGATATGCTTTTTATGAGATATGTTAATATTTGTGTTTTGTATATGGTAGGCACTGCCAGTTCAAGTTACTTTCCGTGTAATATAATCATTTTACAACCCACTGCTTCTGTGCAACTTTGTTTCGGTGGGGACTTGTACAGAAGCAACACTCAGTGGATTATTAACACACACACCCTTTTTGATGTATCCTGCCAAGCAAAATTGCTCTTTTTTGTGATTTTCTACATTTAAAAGATGTAGTTTTCAAGAAAAAAATGGATATCCAATGTAATTCTCAGATGTTCAGTTCTCTCTCTCTCTCTCTCTACTTCTGAAATGTCAATAGAATGTGAATGCAGGAACTTCTGGGTATGCCAAAGGATTTTTGACTCAGATTCAGAATTATCTTGGGTGAGGCCCTGACCACACAAGCACCAAAATGTTTGCTGTTTAGCAGTAACCTTGCAAGATAATGATATGTATTGTTTCCAGCATGTCACATCTCCTCCCTGGTCAGTGGATTTATTTTTTCCCTTTAAGCTGTTTGGAAATGTGCTATATTCAACCCTAGCTCTAAACTTTGGAAATGTGTTACATTCAACCCCAGCTCTAAACTACTATGCATCTCTTGTATACGTATTCATGAATAAAAACTACCCAAAACATAGCTCTGATAAGAATTTTACATTCTTGGGGGGGGGGGGTGTAATGCGTTTTACTAAACTCAGTGTTAATATACACTTGCAGATGAATAAGGCGGTAGAATCCTGAGGTGGTTTGTATCATTTCAGGGAAGGATCATATTTCTCAGGTTCTCCTTACATAAAAAATATCACCACCAAAAGGACAGTGGCACAGCAAGGAAACCAGGTGGACTAGAACCTGTGTCCATGGGGTTTTAGTTTTCTTTTGCAAGGAGTTATTTTAAACCTGCAGTCTGTACTACCACCTCATTCTGCAATATCTGTGGACCATGCCTTAGTAATGCCTTCCTCCTCACAGAAAAATAACACACATCAGCTCTCTGTCATACGCACTCATGGCCAAGCATATAGAATCATCCTATATGGCAGGGGGTGTGGTCTATGCACAGGGCTGCCAACTTTCTGGAGAAAAATGTGCTATCCCTTCAACAGAGGCTGAATGTGTAGAAATGGGCAACTGAAGCTTTCCGTGGCATGGAGGTAAAGAAATAACACCCCATGAAGACTCTGTTCAAGGGACAGGGTTGCTCATTGCCTGGATAGAAAAAAGGTCCTACATGCTATCCTTGTCCTTGACCTCAGCCATCCAGCATCCTCCAGGATACTGTTATCTGTAAGATACCAACTTGGAAAGATCAATTTACCTCTCCCTCTCTGTTCTACAGACACTCAGCTGCCCTCAGCATTCCAGTGTTCATGGGGAGCAATGGGCATGCTCAGTCCTCATCATGCAATTTTTAAAATTTGCAAACGAATATTTTTTTGAATATCTGGGGAGTTCCCCAAATGTGTGGAAATCCTGCTTGGTCTGCAGGTGAGCCCACTGAACTACCTTGCTGGCCATCAAGTTTACTATTAGAAGGTACAAGTGGGAACCATCAAGTTTACTGTTAGAAGGTACAATTGGGAACCTGCAAGGACTTGCGGAAGGCATCTCATTTCTTCTTTCCCTGTCCTGAAAACCCTCACAGCCTACTTCCTGGAAAAAAAACCTGTCCTGAAACCCCCCTTTTCCTACTTCCTTTCCTCTTGGTGTTGCCAGCTTCCAGGTGGGCATGGAGATCTCCTGGAATCTTAATAGATCTCCCAGCTACAAAAATTAGTTCCCCCTTAGGGTTGTCAGCTCCAGATTTGGAAATTCCAAAAGATTTGGGGGGGTGGAACCTTGGGAGGTCAGTGTTTGGGGATGGAAGCAACCTCATCAGAGCATAATGCCATAGACTCCACCTTCCGAAGCAGCCACTTTCTCCAGGGGAACTGATCTCTGTCATCTGGAGAGCAGTTGTAATTCCAAGTGATCTCCAGCCCCCACCTGGAGCTTGGCTGGCAACCCTTGTTCCCCTGAAGGAACTGGCTGCTTTGGAGGGTGGAGTCTACTCCTCTAAAGTCCCTCCCTTCCTCAGACCCCAGTCTTCCCAGCCCCCCCCCCCCCAATCTCTAGGAATTTCTTAACTTGGAGTTGGAATTCCTATCTTCTGCCCACCTCTCCCCTTTCCCTACCTCATTTTCTCCTTTTCAGCCATTCACCAACCTACCTTTTACCTGCCTCCTGTCTTCAGCTGTATTTATTCGTTATTTAGTTCATTTATACCCCACCCCTCTCCAGTGTAGGGACAAAGCAGTTTACCTTATTTTTCTCTCCTTTTTATCCACACAACAACCCTAGGAGGTAAGTTAGAAAAAGAAGAAGAGTTAGCTATATACCCTGCCCTTCACTACCCAAGGGAGTCTCAGAGCAGCTCACAATCGCCTTCCTTTCCTTTCCCCACAACAGACACCCTGTGAGGTAGGTGGGGCTGAGAGAGCTCTGAGAGAACTGCTTTTGAGAGAACAGCTCTGAAAGAACTTATGACTGACCCAAGGTCACCCAGCTGGCTTCATGTGGACGAGCAAGGAATCAAACCTGGTTCTCCAGATTAGAGTCCACCGCTCTTAACCACTACACCAAACTGGCTAGGTCAGGCAGTACATAGATGACTTGTCCAAAATCACTCAGCTTCCATAGCAAGATGGGGATTTGAACCTGGGTCTCCCAATCCCTACTCTGAAGCTTTCACCACTGCACTACACTGGCTTTCATAGGGTGGCTGCTGCTGAACAGCAGCAAGCAGCCAGGCCCGGTTGAGTCATGCAAATCAGATATTATCAAGTCACCCAGAGACTGCTGCCAGGCCTAGGCTTGCCAGCCTCCAGGAGAAACCAAAAGTCAACAAATACCATGCTACAGATGATTCCAAAATATCTCAAGTAATTCTTATATATTTATTTGTTTTTGTATATATTATACAATATATATTAATATATAATTAATATATAATATCTCCCAGAATTACAACTGAACTTCAGATGATAAAGATCTGTCTCCCTGGAAAAAATGGCTGCTGTGGAGGGTGCACTCTATGGCATTATATCCGGCTGAGGCCTCTTCTCTCCCTAAACCCTGCCCTCTTCAGGCTCCACCACAAAATCCCAACTTAAAGCCTGACCCCTATGAATCCTCCCTCAAAGGCCAAAATAGGACTGGAAAGGGCTTTGACGCTTCCCCCTGCCTTTTACAGAAACCAAACCTGTGGTTGCCTAGCAACTGCAGCTTAGGGAATCCATTGCTTAAAGCTATAAGTGCTCCTTTTATCATTTTCAAGATTTTAAAAAAATGTGGTTTTGGGTTTTTTTTAGATTTCACATTTTTCTGCAAACCTGGGGCCCTTGTCAGGTTTGTAAAACGGTCTGTCTTGCCTGCTCACAGTCCAGTCACCATATTTAAGTATCCAAAGATTTGGCCAACTTTGCTATTAGAATATAAGATTACCCAAGTTTTCTAGGAACAATTCAAAATACTTTTGATAACAAGACAGCTGCAACCACGTTCAGGCTCTTCTGTAGTCAGAGATCATGCAAAACAAAGTCTAATCTCCTGACAGCAAGAGTAGCTCCCTCAGTTGTTCAAACCATTGAGGCAGCCTAACCTGTGGCCCTTCAAGGGATCTTTGGTCTATCAAGGTCAGTATTGCCTACGCTGGCTGGCAGTGGCTCTCCTATTGCCAGATCTTTTAACTGGTGAAGCCAGGGATTGAACCTGGGACCTTTTGCATGCCAAACTGATTCTCTAACACTGAGCGACTGACCCTCTCCCCAAATCCATGCTTGTCATGCTTCAGACACCATTTCAGACCTGATTCCTGTCAAATCTACATTTGCTCAAGTCAAACAGTGCACCACCAAACCTGAACCAAGAGCCCAGTGGAACCCATTCGCTCCCTGCGCCACTATAGGGACAGCTAGAGCTTGGACATTCTCATCACAGCACATAATCCCTCCTGGCCTGGGAAATCAGATGGCCCAGAAAGCTCATCTGTTGTTGGGGAAGGACTGCAAGATTACCAGCTTTCAACTTGCTTCCTGTCCAGGATACTCACTCTGAGCATCTTGTGCTGCTGTCCCAAGCCACCAATGGTTCCTGTAACCAATATTTTGAGCTGGTAATTACCAGAGTAGTTTCTTACCAGATAAATTAATACCAGATCATATTTTAATAATGTTTAATACAGACGGCATTGTTCTGACAAAAAAACATATTATGCATTAAAAGCCCCAGCTTTAGTCCTAGCTAGGCAATAGATCCCAGGGCAAATGGCTCAGGAAATGGCTCCATCAATATATGCTGAAATCTCTTGGCCTTGGTAGCATTACCAATTAGCACTGCCAAGAGAAATCCAGGAGAGTTAGAAAATACAAAAAGGGGGACCCGCGATACTCGTGGCGGGGGGGAGTATTCCCCACAGCTCCCAGCCTGCAGAAACAGGAGGCGCTCCGCAGGAGGAGGAAGCGAGAGCAGGTGAGCCTTCTCCCTCCTCCCCCTGGCACCGGTGGTGGCAAGGCCTGAATGGCTCACAGCCGCCGGCCCACCAAACCTTCTCCCACCCCTCCCCCGCAGCAGTGGTGAGGCCCGCCAAACCTTCTCCCACCCCCCTGCCCCAGCGGTGGCGGTGAGGCCCGAGGCCCAAGCCTTCTCCCATCCCTTCCCCCTCCCCAGCAATGGCGGCGGCAAGGCCTGAGGCCTGCCAAGCCTTCTCCCTCCTCCCCCTGGCACTGGTGGCGATGAGGCCTGAGTGGCTCACGGCCGCCGGGTCCGAGCTTCCCTCCAACAGCCAAAGCATTATCTGCACAGGGGCAGGGAACAGTTTTACTTTGGGGGGGATTTAAATATTCCCCTAATTTTTTTTTTTACTTTTCAGATTTTTCTGCACACCTGGAGAGTCCCCCAAGTGTGCAGGAAAATCTCTCTGCCCCCCAAGTGCCCCCGATGTGCAGATTTAGATATCTGCATGGAGGTGGTGCCTTGGGAATTAGTATATAGATGCTGAAAATGACAACGCCATGATGATATGGTATAAAATCCCAATGCCCATTAAGGCAGGGGTGTCAAACACAAGGCCGGGGCCGGTGGAACTGGCCTGTCTGGGGCTGTTATGCAGCCTACAAGCAACTAATGCAAGGGAGGGAACCAGAGATTGTTCGGGGGAGTGGGTGGAGCCACTCTATTTGTGGCTTCGGCATGGCAGAACAACCTTACCTGCAGCAGGCAAGCAGTGTGGGAGCATCTGCCCAGTGCTGCACCACTGGCTCTCCAGTCTGCCCATATGGGATTTCCTCTGCACCCTCCTCCCAGCCCATGGGGCCTCCAGGGAGGATACACCAACTCAGAGCTTACCAGCTGCTGTTCTTTATAAAGTTTATACCTCCGATACCTAGCATTACGTTTTATAACACACATGGCCCGGCCTGATAAAGAGACATTTATGTCAGATCTGGCCCTTGCAACAAATGAGTTTGACACCTCTGCATTAAGGAGTTTTACCAACACCATTATGTCAGAGATTTGGAAAGTAATAGTACTTTGCTGGACTCTTGTGAGATTTCATTTCAAGTATTTCTGCCAAGTTCCAGGCATCATAAATTGAGGAACCATGCTGACTGCCTGGAAAGCTCTCAGAGCTGTCTCCTACTGTGAATTTTTTGTTTGCAAGAGCCCTCTGACAAATGATGCTCATAGATGAAGTTTTTTATGTTGGATGTTGCCCTTAGATAAAATCTATAACAATATAAAGAGTCTGGAAATACATATCTTACACTTAGATGATGGTTAGAAAGTAAAACGAGAGGGACTTAGTGCAGCTACTAAGAATAGGATCCAATATTTTTATTTACAGGACCGTAGATTTAGGGAAAATGTGAGGCCAAGCTCACTAACAGTAGGAGAGAAGAATCTGCTTTTTTTTTAAGGGTGTCAAGAAAAATATAAAAATACAGAGGAGCTGCTAATTGTAGAGTATGTAATCTCAGAACAAGGGATTGGTCTCTAGCTGATTAATGGGAGCCGTTCCCACCCAACAGTCACAAATCTAACCTGTGTATGGTGCTATAAAGAGCCACAGAAGAAGAATCAGAGCTCCACAAGACACCCAATGAAAAATTCTCTTCAACAGAATCCTAGTCTGGTTGGGGTACTAGTTTCTGGCTGCTACTATTTCATAGATTTGTTGCTGTTCAGTTGCACAGTTGAGTCCGACTCTTCGCGACCCCATGGACCACATCACGCCAGGCCCTCCTGTCCTCTGCTGCCCTCCAGAGCTTGCTCAACTTCATGCTACTTCATAGATAGATACATATTCTTTATTATCTAATGTATACAAGTGCTTTGGAAGTGCTATTTTATAGGTACCCATTTTACAGAGCAAAAACTGTAGGAAAAATCTTTCCCAAGACCAAACTGTAAGTCCATGTCACAAGACCACACTGGTTTATGATAAAATACATGCCCTTTCCCTGAGAACATTTGTACAGCCAAACAGGATCGACTTCCCTGGATCAACAGACCTACACTGAACTATCTCACAAAGACATTTGCACATCGAATCTCAATAAATATGCCAGTGTTCAGTGCCCCAACAGAATGGGCTGTGGAGTTAAAGTCATTCCTGTTTTAATGATGAGATCACATATGAGATCACATACTGCTGAGGAAGCAGAAGGGAGGCATATATATCACAGGACTTCAGAACAACTTTAGCCAGACCATCTAGCTCTGTGTGAGGCAGAGCAGATCCAGGAACAACAGGGTAGTTTGTACTTAAGCTCCTATAGGTTGGGATTCAGAGCCCAGGCCAACCACTGTAATGTATACTGGAAGTTGAACAGTGAAAGTTTCCTGAGCATGAAGCTGGTGTGGTGTGGTGTGGTGTGGTGTGGTGTGGTGATTCAGACTGCCAAAGATCTGAGAGACCCAGGCTTGAATCCTCACTCTGCTATGAGAAGCTTGCTGGGTAATCTTGGCTCAGGCACTCTCTTTCACATAACCTATCTCACAGGTCTGTTGTCAGGGGTGTAGAGTTTTGTAAATTTGGGGGGGGGGGCGCGGTGGCTCTTTAGCATGCACGCAAAGCATGCTCGCTCGCTGGGGCAATGTCCCCCCCCCCCCGCTGGGAAACCTCCATGCCTCCCCGGGCCCTTCTGAGGCCCGCCAGCCGCTGCTGCCGGGGCCTCTCTCCCCCCCCCCCCACTCCTTCCCTCTCCCTTCACCAGGAAAAGAGGGAGGGAGAGAGAAGGATGGAAGAGTGGCTGGGCGGGGGGTGGGGAGAAGGGCCCCGGGAGGCATGGCGGCAGGCACTACGTTTTCCCGGGGGGGGCTCAGTCCCCCCCAGGAAATTTCGGGGGAGGCTCGAACTCTCAAGCCCCCCCGTAATCTACGCCTATGGTTGTTGTGAGGGGAAAAATGGATGAGGGGAGAACAACTTTGTAACCTGGTTAGAAGAAAAGTGGCATTCAAAATACATTTCTGCTTTTCCAGGTTGGTAGCCCTGTTGGTCTGAGGCAACAGAACAAAGTTTGAGTCCAGTGGCACCTTTAAGACCAACAAAGTTTTATTCTGGGTATAAGTTTTCGTGTGCTTTCATGTTCTTCAGATACATTGAAACAGAAGTCACCAACCATGACATATAGGCAGAGGGTAAGGAGGGTGTTGTCAGGAAGGGCAATTAGAGTCAAGATGCATGAGTCACTGAGCAGTAAATATAGCTAAGACTGGATGAAGGCAATTGATAAGACCTGTGAATAATAAAAGAGTTTACAACAGATGTGAGAACTGAATGAAGTTAGAATATGTAGTGAGATAAGAAACCAATATCTCTGTTAAGCCCTGTGGGTTCCAGTAATCAAATCTCGTTATCATCTAATGCTTGTATATGCATACACCTTGTTTCCCTGTACACCAATCAAACCAGTAGCTCTCCCACTCCTAACATAAAGTTGCCCAAAACTGCATCACTAAGACAAGCAAGTATCATAATCTGTTTGAGGTCTTCTAGATCCCTCATTACAGCCATTTCTGTTACACTTAGGATTTCTTTTTCCTTCCCTCTTATCCCAGCAGAATCTAAGAATCCACAAAGGTAATGCTAGAACACAGCTTCCACACTTGAACAGCTGTATACTAAAATATATGCATTTGATATTTTACCTGACTGAAAAAATGTATGATGCTGGGTGAGGCACTAAAAGGATATAAACCTCCGCTCTTGAACAAGGGCTTATCTGTCAACATGGCTACCTGTAGGCCTGGTAATTGACCTATAGCCCAAACATTTCCCTTTCCTTTCCCCACACCCAGCATCATGAGATTTAGGAATAATAAACATGCCCTCCATTTTCAACTGATGCACTTGAATACAGGAATCCAATTACAGCATAACTTGCAAAAAAATATAATGCTCATTGCTTCTGTAAGGTGACGGAGAACACAGAAGGGTTATTATTTACCATGTAGAGCTGATCTTTATCATTTTAATGTAGCAGAACAATTTGGATCAGAATGGAAGACATTGGACTAACGTGAACTTGGCTTTTCTGTTGTGCGGAAGCTAGAAATTCTTGGACAACACCAGATTTCTGGCTGACTTCCCTGTACTTCTGTATAAGAGATAAAGACAGATGCATATTGTTTTCCTCTAAAATCATAAAAAGCTCAAGTATAATAATCACATGTATAAGCAATACACAGCAGGGCTGTAGCCACAGGGGGAGGGCCAATAGCCTCCCCTAAATATGAGTGTTTTCAAACACGCTAAATAATGTACTTTCATACCTCTTTCAATGCACTTTGCAACTAGATTTTACTGTGTGAAGTGCCAAAATCCACTTACAAATGGTCACTGAAATGGATTGAAACTGCATGACTTGGCATGTGCGAAAGCACCTATGTGCACCTACTACCTCTGAATTCCCATGTTTCATTTTTCTTTTAAAACACATGTCTAGCCCTTTTCATTGCTGAGGTAGACAAGGAAATGTGTAAGCAGTTTTGGTCTGGGTTGCCTGGGAAGAACTGGGGCCAGGGAGGCTGCAAGAGGGTTGGAGCTGAGCCAGTTAACCCCTTCTTCGGAAAATTCATTCTCAGAAGAAGCTGAAGCTATGGGAGGTAGCAGGAGCAGCCAGGTATCTGGTTTAGACGTTAATTGCGAACCACCTTGCTGTAACTTGCCTGTGTGAAAGGATGTGTGCCTTTGAGCATGTGCAGAATTAATAACCACTGTCAAGCTCCTGTTCCAATCTTACCAACCTCCAGAATCTTTCACAACAGAAGGTGACATATTTTACTACGGAAGACCAAGAGGTTAGAGTGGTGTAATATCCAGGCAGTCTTAAGACCCATCACCTCTCTCCACAGAATAATAAGATCTATGAGCTGACCCAAATAAATCTGTGCCAAGAATAATCAGGTGTGGGTTTTTTATGCTGAGGCTGCCAACCCTCTAGACATATGCAAAGTGCTTTTCCCTCCTGCACAGGAGCAAAACACTTCTATCTACCTGGTATTAAGGGATAATTTCTAGGTTGGAGAATTTGCAGACAGGTGTAATTTAGGATTTTCCCATTTTAGTGATTCAGGCACTGATTAATTGTTATTTCCCACTCACCCCTAGCTTTCCCAATATTGGTTTAGAATCCTACACCAAAGTCTTATTCTGTGCGACATCACTTGAAAGAAAAATGTAGGTATGACAATTCCCCCCCCCCCCAATCACATACAGGATTTTCCCTTCTGTCTTCATTCTTGCTGAGCAGCCCCTTTATCTATTTTCTTCTTAGTTGTATGTCAATGACTGTCCCACCCAGTCACTTTAGTTAGTGTATATGTGTGTGTGTTTTAACACTGGCCCAGTCCAGGGAACTGAGGAAGGAGATGAAATCAACTTCTTATATTCTGCTTTTGAAATGGCACATGAGAGGCTTTTGAAAGTTCAAAATAAACAAAATGTTTCATTTAGCCTGGAAGAAAAGAGGTCAGGTGGAATCAGGTGTAGAATGTTTGAGGTGAACAGATAATAACACTGAAGTAACTTTGTATTCACACAAACACCAGATAGTTTGTTGCCAACAAGTGTTTCTGCTATTCAACAAGGTCTTTAAAACTTTGAGGAAAAAGGCTTTCTTTTCACTTTCTGCTTAAACACTCAAGGATAGGTTTCTGAGTTTCACCGACACATAAAGTTTAGAAGGCAGGAACATACAACCAAGTTCCCAGAATCCTTCTTTATACACAGACCAAGGATCACTCCTCTTTCCTAGAAGTTGTTTCCCTTTGTAACTGGGCAGGGATCACTTCTCTTTACTAGAAGCTATTCCCTTTTTTGGCTTGAATGAGGATCCTCCTTGACTCACTCACACTCTTAGCCACCTTCCCAGTTCATAGTCAATGCTTAACTCTCTCCTCCTCAACTGTCAGTTCCCAACTGTCATTCCTTAACCGAGATCAAGGTGGGCAGCCATGTTGGTCTGAAGCAATAGTACCAAGTTAAGAGACAAGTGGTACCTTTAAGACCAACAAAGTTTTATTCAAGGTGTGAGCTTTCGTGTGCATGCACACTTCGTCGGACAATGAAATGGAATTACACATCATACTTGTATATATACAGGGTGGCTTGTTAAATTAGCATGCAAATCTTCACTATTTTGCATGCTAATTTAGCAAGCCACCCTGTATATATACAAGTATGATCTGCAGTTCCATTTCATTGTCTGACAAAGTGTGCACGCACATGAAAGCTCACATCTTGAATAAAACTTAGTTGGTCTTAAAGGTGCCACTGGACTCTAACTTTGTTCTATTCCTTAATTGACTCTCTCAACAGAATTCCCTTCCAAACAGCCTGTCACTCAAAGGTTCTCAGACTCTGTTACACATTATCCCTTGATGATCCATCTCTGTAGGTAAATCAAAAAAGGACTCATAATTTAAACAAATCACTTTTCCTTATGGCCTGTCTGCTTGGGATAACTACTGCACTTGTAAACTGGAGAATGGTGGCAATATATGGCAGTAAAAGCACAATTAATTTCCAAGTTATTCTTTATTTTAAGTCTGGTATTTTTATTTTAACCTCATATCTTCGAAACTCCACAGTTGCGACTGCACACCATGGGGTATATACCTACTGGTGTGTCTGAATGCTATTATTAATAAAATTACTAAATTTGACATCAGCAGGCCCCAGTCCATGACACTCTTCCCATGACCTAATCAGGCCACACCTGATGAGTCTCAGTGGAGATATGGCATCCCTATCATGGTTCTCATGCCTCCTCAGCATAACATTTCTGTCAACGAGTTTGATACACAATGTGGTATCTGTTGCTGCCAAACTTCACCTGGGAATGCCCTGGAGGACTTCAGAGGAAGGAGGAATGGACGGAAGAGAACAAGAAGAGAAAGGCACAAGTCAAAAAGAAGAATCTAAGAAATAATCAAGAGAGGGAGTCACATCAAGAGGAAGGGGCAGGTCAAAGAAAGGAACTAAATAGGAAGGGGCAGACCAAGAAGAGGAACCAAATGGTGAGCATAGGATAAAAATCTATTTTGTTTTTTTCTTGTTACACAGTTGAAAGGTCCAGGTGCAAAGAAATTTGGTGTGGTGAGGGATATCTGTCTAGGATTGTGGGCAGCTAGGTTGGGTCATAGCGGTGTAGCTTAGGACCTAGGCTTCACACAAGGGGCATTTACCTGAGTATGGAAGTACATACTAGAAGACTTCAGGTAGCTACATTCAAGATCCACTGCAACATGGGCCCATGGGCGAACATGGAGAGTCACTATGGCATCCTTGGGACAGACACGTGGCAACACGGTGTTCAGGACAACTGCCACACATAACTGTCTTCTGTATATGAATTTTATAACTTGAAGTGGCCTTTAGGCTGAATTTCTAACACTCCTGCTCTCAGGATTGCTCACATAAATACGAATTCTACTCTGTCCTAAAAATCATGCAACAAGGGATGTCACGCATTCTACTGAAGTACCCTAAATTATTGGAATATACCTACCTAGGTCTGTAATGACTTCCAGACACCAAGTTCTTCTAGAGAAAAAGCTGCAATGCCACAAAAAAATTATTTTGCTTTTAAAATAACCAGGATATCTTTTATTCCATTTCTTGTTTCAGGTGAGTGTGTTTCTTGAGTCCCTACTTCTGCCTATGAGCTTGTCCCTTGTTTCAGTATCCAGAGCTGGTAGATTCAAGTGGGTAGCTGTGCTGATCTGAAGGAGCAGAACAAAGTTTTGAGTCCAGTGGCACCTTTAAGGCCAATGAACTTTTATTTGAGGGATAAGCTTTTCTGTGCATGGACACTTCTTCAGGTACAATGAAATGGAAATTACTAGTCCATACATATAGGTAGAGGGTGAGCAGCAAATTAGCATAAAAGATAATGAAGATGTTTAACAGCTTTAAGAACCAAGCAGGAATAACTCAAGATTAGTTTAATATCTGTGAGCGGCTACATTTTCATGTTGGTAGTAAAAAAACCTTACTCTTGAATCCAACAGCTTGCTCTAGAGCTTACGAAGTGGTCAAAGAATCTGATTCTATAAAATCAATTGCATTCCAGCATGCTATTTGAGTCTGAAATGAAGCTACTGGAGACAGGGCATGGATTAATCTCTTGCACATAGCATATACTGCAAATCCGAGGTTTTGAGGTTTAGCCCTCCCTTGATCCTGTTTACTTTTCTTCCAGAAATATGAATTGCTTTAACCTATCATCTGATGAATGTTTTAATTATTTCATATTTTGGTTGGTAAGAAGAGTTGTTTGTGTTGGAATCACGGAATAACTGGTACAAACTGCAAAATAAGATGATATTTTTCATTGGGTAGCTACCAGAAGAGATTAAAATGCTGCAAGAATAACTGTGCTGTCTGTTTAGATCAGGGGTGTCAAACATACGGCCTGGGGGCCCGAACCAGCCCATCCAGGGCTTTTATCTGGCCCACAAGCATCTGGCGCCTGGGAGGGGAGGCAGAAGGCTGTGGGAGGGGCAAGTGGGTGCACACAGGTTATGACCACACTGGCAGCTTGACACAACATGGTGCCCTTTCTAATTGAACCAAGTGAAAGTATTGTGGGGCACATCAGCCACACAACACACCCTGCTGCAGGCTACCTACCTGGTAAAGCATCCACATTATTGTAGCGTATCAGGCACGGAGCGCATTGCCAAAATTCCCAAAATTCATGCGCGCACATAGTGGCAGAAGGGATCTGTAGGTTCAGACTGCCAAATCCATTCTGCGTGCACTCCCTCGTGTTCACTCATCTGGCCATGCATAATGAATACGCAAGGAAACAAGCGATACACACAGTATTCAAAGCAATATAACCAAAAAGCACTGTACATATTATATTGTACATTTGTGTGGCAATTTTTCTATGGTTGAATTTAAATAGTATTAATAACAGCACATAAAAAGTTGTGCACTTTAGTTCTTAGCAATAATTGTCGCACTTAGTATTGATGATATTAGCAGGGAAACAAACACACAATTTCAGAGGCGGTGGCTTTTTAACCTGGCTCTAAGTCATCCTCTGATGGGTTGAGTATGCATGGGGAATGCCTGACAGATGTGGCTGTGTGAACAGGCCCATTTAATCCGTTTGTGAAATGGGCCTATATCGGGCCAAACTGCCAGTCTGAACACAACCACTGTGAAGTGTGTGAGATCAAAGCTGTCCAGAAATAGAAAGGAAATGGCTAAGGACAGGATTATGAAACTGAGGTAAAATTGTGTGTGTGTGTGCGTGCGTGCGCACGCATGTGGGGGAATGGCAGCAAAGCTGGAGAAAGAGGAGGCATGGTGTTTTTTGCCCTCTTGCCTTCTTTGACTGCGGCTCAGCAAGGATTGGTGAAGCCACTACATGGGGGCAGAGCCAAGTGGCTTCATATTTGTTTCAAATGGAGACTGTGAGGGGGTTGGCAAGAACCAGCATGCCGAGCAGCAGTTTGCCAGTAAAATGACAGGGCCAGCAGGGGAGAGAGGAGGAGGAGGGCCAGCACATGGATTGGGAGACAACTGGGCTGTGTTGGGCATGCCACTTTGTATGGAAATGTATGGAAACGCCACTTTGTATGGAAATGTAAGACACTCCCCTTTTATGATATCTCTTGAAAAAAATCTAGTCTTGCTTATGATTAAATACATTTATTGGGTTTTCTGTGAGTGTTCCAGTAAATCAATTGCTTTCACCACTAGGAATCAATTGCTTTTGTTTGTATTTTGACTGAAAATAATATTGTTAATTGGGTTTGCCTGTGTCCTTTATAAAGTTTATATCTCTGGTACCTGGCATTACATTTTATGGTACACATGGCCTGGCCCAACAAAGTGACATTTATGTCAGATCTGGCCCTCATAACAAATGAATTTGACACCTCTATTTCAAACAGATAACAATTTGAGGTCTTTCTGTTTTGCTCCCCTTCTGCGTTATCACAATGTTTGTGTACTCTTATACAAACAGAAACCAATTGCCTCAAAGATACCAATGTATATCTCAGGGGTGGCCAACCTTGCTTAACGTAAGAGCCACATAGAATAAATGTAAGAGCCACATAGAGATGTCTGAGAGCCGCAAGACAGGAACAAATATCACACACACGTTTTTATTTTTTAAAATATGCAAATTTGCTTTTTATTAACGTTAAATGGGACTGCCAAAAATAAAAACAAACTAGGAAAACCAGTTATAAGAAAGAGAGAGAGAGAAACTAGGAAAGCAAATAGATGGGAGGAGGGAAGGAAGGAAGGGAGAAAGAGAGAAAAAGCATGCCTCCCCTTTGCTTCCCCAGCCGCCCTGCCAGGAGCCGCACAATATGTGTGAAAGAGCCGCATATGGCTCCCGAGCCACAGGTTGGCCACCCCTGGTATATCTCATTGGAAGAAGAAGAAAAGAAGAGAATGGATTTATACCCTGCCATTCACTACCCAAAGGAGTCTCAGACTGGCTTACAATCCCTTCCCCTCCCCACAATCCCTTCCCCTGTGAGGTAGGTGGGGCTGAGAGAGCTCTTGGAGAACTGCTCTGGAGAGAACAAGTCTGAAATAACAGCTGCAAGTGGAGGAGTGGGGAATCAAACCCAGTTCTCCCAGATTTGAGTCCGCAGTCCTAACCTCAACACCAAACTGGCTTTCTGACAGATGGACTCACATTCTAGCTGTATCTGAAGAAGTGAGCAATTACTCACGAAAGCTGATACTCTACCACAAATTCTATTAGTCAATTAATTCTATTAGTCTTTAAGGTGATCCTGGACTCTTGCTCTTTTCTACTGCTACAGACTAACATGGCTACCCATCTTGAACTATTAAGATTAGAATTCAGTTTTTAGATGTGAATTAAAATTGAGCCTGATTTTTTTTAAGATTTAAAAGCTGTCTGTGATACAGTTCAACCATCTCCCCAGGTTTGTTTGTTTGTTAAAGAAAGGGTCATCAGTACTATTTCTCCTTCAATTTATTGCCCACGGAATGAAACTTGCAAGTAAATTTGGAGTGTTACTAATGATCCCTGCACTTCAAACACTCCAAGCAACATCAGCAGTTCTTCAAGACAGTCTATCATCAATACCTGAAGACACTTTAGACGGCAGGAACAAGATAGGTTGTCAGGCCTGAGTAAATGGAAGTCGAGTATGTATTGAAGTCAGACTCACTAAGGACGGAATAATCAAAATCATCAAAGCTCAGTGCATAATGGCTCAAGACAAGAGGTCTAGCAAATATTCTTCTGATATCACTGTAACCACAAGGGCTTCTCAGATATGGTTCTTGAAGACGTTTAAATTAGCAAAGAGTGCTTGTCATTAATCTTTTATAATGGCTTCTGGGAGCCACAGTTCATTTAAACATTTTACATTTTTATTACTTATGTATGCAGGGCAGCAATTAAAGCTGTCGTGGTCATATAATGAAGACTAATGAAACCAAGAATATAGGAGGTTTTCATTTGCTGTCAATCTAAATAAGCTGTCTCCGCCCAAAGTGCATGTGCCTACTCGTATTTCTTCAAAGACATATCACCGCACAAAACAAACAAATCAATGAGCTTTGCCCACCAAACCACACAAAGATATTGATCACTGGAACCCATCACATCATAAGATAATTGGCAGAACTGGCTACAGCTACAGTGGCATAAATGCTCCCCCAATGAAATGATAAACAATACTTTATGCTGGTCTAATTTCAGATTAAGGTTACAACAATGACCAGACAGAATTACCACACAAAAAAAGGGCAAGAGCAGGGTCCCAGCTGGACCTATGGAAGTGTCTTTGCTGCCTTAACTGTTCCTCAGATGCAGCCAGGTGTAATGTTGCCCTACCCCGACCCCAAACATTTATGTCTGGAACCAGTATATTTGGAATACTGTGTGCAGTTCTGGTTACTATAGCTCAATAAGGTTATTGTAGAACTGGAAAAAGAAGAAAAAGAGGAGTTGGTTTTTATGCCCTGCTTTCCTCTATCCTAAGGAGTCTCAAAGTGGCTTACAATCACCTTCTCTTCCTCTCCCCAGACCTCGCGAGGTCGGTGGGGCTGGGAGAGTTCTGACAGAACTGTGACTGGCCCAAGGTCTCCCAGTAGGCTTCTTGGGAGGAGTGGGGAATCAAACCCAGTCCACCACTCTTAACCATTACACCACACTGGCTGCAATACAAAAAAGAGAAGTACAGAAAAATAAGAGAGCAACCAAGATGATTAAGAGGTTGGAGCATTACTCCTATGAGGAAAGACTGAGGAATCGGAGGAATTTCAGTTTAGAAAAGAGACAACTAAGAGGGAGCAGGAGAGAAGTTTATAAAATGTGTAGGGTAGAGAGAGTGGACAAAGAGAACTTTTTCTCCCTCTCCCAAAATACTGAACTTCAGGGCATCCTATGAAGTTGATGAGTTGTAAATTCAGGACAGCTGAAGGAAATACTTCTTTACTCAATGAGTTATTACAGTGTGGATTCACTGCCAGAGAATGTAGTGATACACAGGTACAGGTACAGACAGCTTTAAGCCATAGGTACAGACAGTTTTAAAAGGGGGTTAAACAAATACATGGCAGATTTGTCTATCAGTAACTGTCAGCCATGGTGACTAACGGGAACCTCCACATTCAGAGGGAGTAAACCTCTGGATACCAATGCCAGAAGGCAACATCTGGGGAAGGTCTCAGCCTCCATACCCTGTTGTTGCCCTTCCAGAGTAAATGGTTGGCCACTGTGTGAGATAGGATGCTAGACTGGATGGACCATGGGTCTGATCCAACAGGGCTCTTATGTTCTTGAAAACACTTATCTCACATTCTGAAGAATACTGTGAACTAGGTTAAATTAACTTTCTTTCTTTAAGCTTTTCCCAACTATAATTAATCTGAGAAACAGAGAATTTATGTACAGTCAACTCCATGGATGAGCTGGGATTTGGTCTTGTGTTGCCCATTTCCAAATCCAACACATCTGTTCACTCACTCCCACTATGATTTCATTCATAATGTCCCCCTTATCATTCATTCATTCATTCATTCTTATACTGCTCTCCCTGCAAGTGGGCTCAGGGCAGTTCACTACAGATTCATATAAAACACATCAAATCTATTAAATAATTTAAAATACTGTTCTAAAACCCAATAGCCATATGGCACCAGCATAAGATTCTGCCCCCCCCCCCAGATTGCATTAGCAATGGGGGAAGGGGGGGAAGCAGATTTTGAATCAGAGAGTTATTAAGAACTAACAAACTGTTAAAAACCATTGCTGTTCTCAACCATATGCTTGGTGGAACATCTCTGCCTTGCAGGCCATGCGGAATTGTAACAGATCCTGCAGGCAGAGAGAGTTCCACCAAGTTGGAGCCAGGGTCGAAAAGGCCCTGTCTCTGGTTGAGAACAGCCGGATGCCCTGTGGGCCAGGGATCTCCAGTGGCAACTCGAGCATAGTGCTCTCTGGGGAACATACCAGGAGAGGCGGTCCTTCAGTGTCCTTCAGAAACAAT
Source organism: Lepidodactylus listeri (assembly GCA_029233225.1). Taxonomy (NCBI): domain Eukaryota; kingdom Metazoa; phylum Chordata; class Lepidosauria; order Squamata; family Gekkonidae; genus Lepidodactylus; species Lepidodactylus listeri. Next base: position 90,271,311 of record JARCFY010000006.1, read on the forward strand.
CCCCAGCCATGCTGGAGAGGCTTTTCTGTGACAGCATTTTAAAACAATTTTATGGCCGGCCTTCAGAGGGGCGCCATTGGTGCCTGCGCCGAGGGTCCAGAGCTTGGGAGTGCTCCTGGATGCCACCTTAACCATGGAGGCCCAAGTAGCAGCCACTGCCAAGGCAGCCTTTTACCATCTGCAGCTGATTAGGCAGTTGGTTCCCTTCCTCGAACGCAATGACCTGGCGACAGTGAGCCATGCTATGGTCACCTCGAGGCTGGACTACTGTAACACTCTCTACATGGGGCTGCCCTTGTCTCAGCTCCGGAGGCTGCAGCTAGTGCAGAATGATGCGGCCAGGCTGCTGATGGGTCTCTCGGTGCGAGACCATGTCCAGCCTGCACTGAGGACGCTGCACTGGCTGCCTATAGCGTACCGGATCCGGTTCAAGGTGCTGGTGTTGACCTTTAAAGCTCTATATGGTCAGGGGCCTGCCTACCTAAGGGACCGCCTTTCCCCATATACACTCCAGAGAGCACTGAGGTTGGGCACCCAACATCACCTGACCCTCCCTGGCCCCAGAGAGGCCAGGCTGACAATCACTAGGACCAGGGCCTTCTCAATAGCGGCTCCTTACTGGTAGAATGAGCTCCTGGATAACATCAGGGCCCTGCAGGACCTTCTGCAGTTCTTCAGGGTCTGCAAAGCGGAGCTCTTCCGCCAGGCTTTCAACTGGGAGCCGCCACTGGGGGGAAGGGGCCTCTGGAAAGTGCCGAGTTATTCTCTGGCCCGGGAAATCTTCTGGTGTGGCCTCCTGACCTGGGTTTCATTCAACTGCTGTGCTGTGTGTTGGAATGTAATGTTGGCTGCCAACTTTTGTGGTTTTCTGCTGTTCTATATAATTTTAAGCTGTTTTTATGTTAGAGTGTGTGGTTATTGTTTTGAAGTGTTGCACGCCGCCTTGATTAGATTAGATTAGAGTCCGCGCACTTAATCACTACACCAAGAACAGACCTGCTGCATGAGAACATTTAGGGAGGAATGATTATAATTGCACAAGGAAAAATATTCCTGGGGGAAGCCAGCTTTCCAGGCAAATTTTATAGAAGGTCTGGAAAAAAAAACCCTCCCGGGAGGCAGAATGAGAGAAGAATTTCTCAAAGAGATTTTAATTCAATAGCGAAATTCACTATGAAATAGGGTTCCTAACTTCTAGGTGGGGCCTAGAGTTCTCCCATACTTACAATTGATCTCCAGACTATGGTTTTAAAGACAAATGAAAAGCAGAGGTGGTTGGCCATTGCCTTCCTCTGCAAAGTCTTCCTTGGTGGTCTCCCATCAAAGTACTAACCCTGCTTAGCTTCTGAAATCTGACAAGCTCAGGCCATACTACAGTGTTTTGCAACTCTAAGACTTTGTTATGGGAGAAACAATTTTGTTGGATAACTTTCTAAAGGTGAGAATTTTGAGAGGTGCAATGGGATAACGACATCTTGATGGTTATGTTTTCTGGGCCACTCTGAAGTAAAGAGTTTTGGAGGGAAAATGGGGATTAGTCATCTTGCTGTGTAGTTTGATCCTTCAGAGAGCTGATCTGTACTTCAGAAATGTTCTGTTGTGACCAAAGTCCTAATTTTCAAATATTTTAATATCTCATGGTATAATTTAGAAGGATTTGGACATTTAAAAAGTCAACTGTTGCACTTTTGGGGGCTCTTGTAAATAGGTCAAAGGGAACATACACTGTATCTACTGCTGTATCTGAACTGATATTTATTAGATTTAATTTACATTTGTACCAGTTTCACATTTCACTTTTCCTCTACTTCATCTTTGTTTCCTTTTCTGCCTTTCAGAGAGCTATTTTAAAAACCCCACTGCCCACAGGTTGCACTTACCCACACTTTTCAGTAACTTTTCACCAAGATAGTCTTTTCTACTTCTCTCTTTCAGTCTGAAACATTCAGCAATTGAAACAGAGTTAAACTTTCCCACATTCTCTGTTTCCCCTCAGCCTGGAGCTGACTCTTTACAATTAGTCACCTAAGCATCACCTAAGCATACACCATGCTTGTCAGATTCAACAGGTGAGATGTGGGTTGAGCAATCCTTGGAGGTTGGGATGATTTGCCTCTTTCAACAGGCATACCAGTTGCTTTAATGAAGGGGGCAGGGTAGGGCAGAAGGTCAGGGGGGAATCTCTTTTGTTCTTTCCACTCAAGAGCCCTTCATCTAAGCCACCAAAACTGCATATGAGGTAGGGGGAGCCCCAGGTCTACCAAGTCCAATTGTTTCCCACATCATACCAACACCAGCAGGAATGTGCTGGGTCTAGCCAGTTGCCACTGATACTGTTATGTATTGACCATGCGGTCGCCATGTGCTCCAGTAATGGCGACCGCCATGTGGCCAGAGCACATGGCCAAGAAACTACCTGAGCTTCAGCCAGGTAGAACAAAGGCCAGGTGGATTCAAACCGGCCACCAATCATGTACCTAGGTTTCTCCCAGGGAACCTATGAGATGTAAATAGACTGATAATAGCCTATCAAGCCAGTTGGGTGAGGTCAGGGGATTATCCCTGACCAGCATAAAAGGAGGGCTTCAAGCCCTGGGTTGTATGCTTCATCCGGACCAGCAATAAAGATCATGCTGTTTCACTGTTCCACGGACTCCCGACTCGAATACTTATCAGTGGCGACGAGGATGGGATCCCGATGAGTGACTCTTCAGCCGACCACAGCAGCACAGCGAGCTCCGTCCCGCCGGCCGCAGGCATCTCCGAGCTCCAGCGCTCACCGCAAGCCGCTCTGAGCCCAATCCTCCGGCACTAGCCAGCGCCGAGCCTCAGCGCTCCCCGGCACCGCCGCAAGACACGAGGACATCGCTCAAAGAGCCGCCGCCGCTCCTGCTCTGGTAAATATGGCAAACGCTCCGGGACCAATTACCCCTTTCGATACGTCTCGCCCCGAGACGTGGGAGTCCTGGCTCAAGACGCTGGGTTGCGCCTTTAAGGTCCGCGGAATCACAGATGCAGACCTGAAGAGCGCCTGGCTCTTGAGTTCCGGAGGGGTGGAGGTCATGCGGGTGGCCCAGAACCTACTAGCCCCGCAAGACCCCACTGAGGTGTCTTACGACGTGCTCACCAAGACCCTCGGCGATTACTTCACCCCAAAGCCATCAAAACTGGCCAGGCGCTGGGAGTTCATACAGCGCCAGCAGCAGCCGGGGGAGTCAGCCACCACTTTCCTGGCTGAACTCCGTCGACTAGCCATGGGCTGCGAATTCCGCCACGTGGATGACCACGTGGAGACCGCCTTCATGGGAGGGGTCCGGGAAGCCAAGCTCCGCTGGCGCCTCATTGCAACGCCAGAACCTACCTTGGAAAAGATGCTCCAAATGGCAGCAGCCTTCGAGACAATGCAAAAGGACAAGGCAGCTACCAAAGTCCACCAGGCGGCTCCTCCCGAACCCGACTCAAGCGAAGAAGAGGACGTCCACCGGATGCAACCACGCTCGAAGAAGGGTGAGCCTGGCGTCCCCAGGCCCAAGGGCCGGCACCCAGCATCTGTCTCTGTTCCCTCTTCTGCTTCCCTCAACAGGCAGGCCCCAACGTGCGCCAGCTGCGGGGACCCCCACGACAGACGGACATGCCGCTTCCGTGATGCCATCTGCCATGCCTGCGGGACATCTCGCCCGGGCCTGCCACCGGAGGAACAGCCACCGTGCCCCAGCAGCGAACTTCGAAGAAGTGGGTAGTGTTGTTCCCACGGCTATGGTAATGGACTTGCCCCAGCCCATTCCGGGCGCGATTTCCGTGTCTCTCCGAATAGAGGGAGTTCCTTGCTCCATGGAACTGGACTCAGGGTCAGCATATTCAATTGTGTCCGCAGCTACGTTCCGCCGCCTCTGCCTGAAGGGGGCATGCTGGCTGCGGCTGCCGGCCGGGTTGGTCCTCCGGGACTTCCAGAAAAACCCCGTGGCTATTAAGGGGCTAGCCAGGGTCCAGGTCCAGTACCATGCCTTTAACGGCCTGCTAGACCTTCTCGTGGTGGAGCGCAATCTAACCAGTCTCCTAGGTCGCGCCTGGTTCAAGCCACTCGGAGTGCAGTGGACAGGAATACACCGTGTGGGCTCTACCAACTTTTCGGCCATCTGCGAGGAATTCCCCGCCGTTTTTGACGGCTCATTGGGCTGCTACAAAGGACCCCCGGTTTCCTTCGACCTGGACCCGGCAGTCCGGCCCATCCGCGTGGCCGTCCGACGGCCACCGCTCGCCTTCCAGCCCAAAGTGGAGGCGGAGCTGGAAAAGCTTGTGGCACAAGGGGTGCTCGAGCCGGTCTCCCACGCCAAGTGGGAGACTCCCATTGTGACCCCCCTCAAAGCTAACGGGGAAGTCCGCATCTGTGCAGATTACAAATGTACAATTAATAAGGCATTACAGGACCACGTGTACCCAGTGCCGGTGGTCAGCCATGTTCTGGCCTCCCTCGCAGGCGCCAAAATATTTGGAAAATTAGACTTGGCCCAAGCCTATCAGCAGCTTCCCGTAGACGAAGCAACGGCCGAGGCACAAACGATTGTGACTCACAAGGGAGCGTTCAAGGTAAAACGCCTCCAATTTGGGGTCAGCGTAGCACCCGGAATCTTTCAAAATCTAATGGATTCTCTCCTAAAAGATGTTCCAGGAGTGAAGCCGTTCTTCGACGACGTCCTCATCGCTGCCCCGGACGCCGACACATTCGCAGCTCGCCTCCGGATGGTGCTGCAAAGGTTCCAGGACGCGGGTCTCAAGGTTCGAAAAGACAAGTGCACCCTGGGAGTCTCCTCGGTGACCTTCTTGGGGTTCCAAGTCTCCGCGGACGGCATTCACCCTACAAAGGAGAAGGTAGCGGCGATTACAGGTGCACCCCGCCCGTCCTCAAAGGCGGAACTCCAGGCGTTCTTGGGACTTGTGAACTTCTACCACGCCTTCCTTCCGCACAAGGCGGCGGTCGCCGAACCCCTGCATCGTCTCCTGGACAAGGGAGCAGCTTGGGCCTGGGGCCCCAAGCACGATGTGGCCTTCCGGGCCGTCAAGGACCTGTTAGTTTCGAATGCGGTCCTGGCGCATTTTGATGAGAGGCTCCCTGTCATCCTGGCCTGCGACGCGTCCCCCTACGGCGTTGGGGCGGTCTTGGGGCACCAGCTACCCAACGGGAAGGAGGTTCCAGTTGCCTACTACTCCAGGACCCTGTCGTCGGCGGAACGGAACTACGCACAGATCGACAAAGAGGCTCTAGCGATCGTAGCCGGCGTCAGGAAATTCCATGACTATCTGTACGGGCGGTCGTTCACTGTGGCCACAGATCACAAGCCGCTGCTGGGTCTCCTTGCCCCCCACAGGCAGACCCCTCACATGCTGTCCCCGCGGGTCCTGCGGTGGTCAATTTTTTTGTCAGGCTACTCCTACGAATTGGTACATCGCCCGGGGAAGGCGATGGGTCATGCAGACGCCCTCAGCCGTCTTCCCCTCCCATCCTGCGACCCTGATCCGGCTCCCGCTTTCCACGTCGCGCTCCTAGAGGACCTACCGGAGCGCCCCGTACAGGTATCGGATGTGGCCCGTCGCACGTGGCGGGACCGCATCCTTTCCCGTGTCTCGGACTGGGTGGGAAGGGGGTGGCCGGAAAAACCGGGACCAGATTTCGCCGCTTTCACGGCACGCAGGCACAAACTATCGGCCCACAAGGGATGCCTGCTATGGGGATCTCGAGTGGTGATCCCCGGGCCCCTGCGGCCCCGAGTGCTAGAGGCCCTACACGAGGCTCACCCAGGAATTGTGCGCATGAAAGCTCTGGCCCGGAGTTACGTATGGTGGCCAGGCCTGGACAAAGACATTGAGGGGCGGGTCCAGAAGTGTGCCAAATGCCAGGAGTCACGGCCAGATCCGCCACACGCTCCTGTCCGATCCTGGGAATCTACTAACAAGCCCTGGTCCCGCCTGCACCTAGACTTCGCGGGACCGGTCCAGGGCCGGTTGTTTCTTATCGTTGTTGACAGCTACAGCAAGTGGCTTGAGGTAGTGCCGGTAGCTTCGACCTCCACCAACGCTGCCTTAAAAAGTCTCTGGCCGATCTTCGCGACACACGGAATGCCAGAAACTCTCGTGACCGACAACGGGACTGCCTTCACCTCCGGTGAGTTTCAACGGTTCGTGGAAGCCTGCGGTCTGCGCCACATCCGCTCCGCTCCGTTCCACCCTGCAACCAACGGCCAGGCCGAGCGCATGGTGAGGACAACGAAGGACGCGTTAAAGAAGATGGAGCACGGCGACTGGGAAGAGCAGCTGTACAAGTTCCTGTTCTGCCAACGGAACACACCCCACTCAGGGACCGGGCGCCGGCCAGCCGAACTTCTGATGGGAAGACGACTGGGAACCGTACTGGACCGCCTACATCCCGACCGAGCAATCGAGGGGAACCCGACAACGGAAGACCGGCCAGCTGCCCGAGGATTCGCTCCCGAAGACCCCGTATATGCAAAGAACTTCGCGCGGGGTCCGACATGGCTCCCCGCAAGGATCGTCCGAGTCACAGGGCCTTATTCCTACGAGGTCCTTACGGAAGATGGCGTAGTCTGGAAACGGCACATTGACCAGATTCGACACCGTACCCAGAACCACGATGATACCCAGGCCCCCGAACTCCCTGCACCAACAGACCGTGACATCGACACGACTCCAGAAGCAGCGCCAGACCCTGATCCGGAGACTGCGGAGATGCCGCTCCTGCCTGCGGACGAAGCAGTCGCACCATCCACACCTGAATGACCCCCGAGCAGACAGGCCCCGCCAGCAGAACAACTACCCACACCGCAACCTGCCGACACAAGCAACACGCCCCGCCTTACAACCCCCCGGCGCTCTGGACGTGAGCGCAGACGCCCGGACTATCTCAAAGACTATGTGTGCAGAGGGGTTCTGGACTATGGGGGGAGGGGTGTTATGTATTGACCATGCGGTCGCCATGTGCTCCCTTCATTGCGACCGCATGGCCAGAGCACATGGCCAGAGCATGGCCAGAGCACATGGCCAAGAAACTACCTGAGCTTCAGCCAGGTAGAACAAAGGCCAGGTTGATTCAAACCGGCCACCAATCCTGTACCTAGGTTTCTCCCAGGGAACCTATGAAATGTAAATAGACTTCTAATAGCCTATCAGGCCAGTTGGGTGAGGTCAGGGGATTGTCCGTGACCAGCATAAAAGGAGGGCTTCGAGCCCTGGGTTGTATGCTTCATCCGGACCAGCAATAAAGATCATGCTGTTTCACTGTTCCACGGACTCCCGACTCCAATACTTATCAGATACCGTTCACTGCAAGCTGGATACACAGTCCACAAGCAAGCCAAAAAACAGAGCCAAAGGTCAGAAAGCTGGGAAATCAGTCAGAGTTTTCAGGAGCAAGGAGCAGAGGCTGACAGCCAGAATTAGGTCGGAGCACACACAGTTGATTCTGTACCAAGACAGGTGAGTGGGGGTGTTTATGACCAGATCCTCCCTTCCCTGGGAGTCACTCTGCAAAGACTCACAGCTCCTCATGTTGCCTTTGCAACAGCTGAAGTCTGGCACTCCTCCTTCTCTCTTGCACATTCAGTCTCTGGTGTGCCCTGCGTCTGGGACAATCAGGTGAGCTAGGTGGGGATTCTGGCCTCGGGGTGTCTCCAACTGGGGGTGCTGGGCCAGGCTCTGGACTAGACTCTCCCTCTGACTGCACCTCAGTCCCTTCGCCTTGCTGCCACTCCTGTGCAGCTGCTGTGGCCTCTTCTCCCTCAGGTGCTGGTAGAGGTTCCTCTTCTGGGCTGACTCCAGAGGAGGCTGGGTTGTTCCTCAGCAGAGCCAGGACCCATGACAGGAAATAGGTTCAGTACAAACTCATCTGTGAAATTTGATAGGCAGCCTTGGCGAGATTTCAGTTCTTTGGCCTCACAGGGTTGTTGCTACAGGAATACAAACGTGATCAGCTAGTATTCTTTGAAGACTCCAAGAGGCAACAGAAGGAACAAAGCTGCTCCTCATGTAGGTTTGCCAATAGGCTTTTTCACTCCAGCTGGAGCAAAAATAGTCAGGTTGTACCCAGAAGTGATGTCACGACACTCTAAGCATTCCCTAATCTGCATGGTAAAAATCATAGAGATCTGGGGAATTCGTAGAGTGCCGTGACATTGCACATCACTTCCCAACCCTATTTTTGCTCCTGATGGGGCAAATAAGAGCAGCAAGGACAGGTATTCTGGTAAACCTACCAGCATGAGACTTTCACAGAGCGATTCTAGAATTCAGTCACAATCATGAAGGTCCGAAAGAGCTAAGTCATGACATGACGCTTGTGGCTGCTTTTCAGAAGCCATGACCTAAACATGTTTTTTTTTAATGGATTAGGGTCGCTAACTCTGGGTTGGGAATTTTTTGAAGATTTTAGGTGTGGAGCCTGGGAAGGGCTGGGTATGGGTAGGGGAGAGACCTCAGAGCAGTATAATTCCATTTATGTCTAGATTTTTAAACTGGAGAACAGAAAGCATTTATTCATTTAATCCTATGCATTCCTCTTTTAAAATGTTACATGTGAACCTCTCAAAACACACTTGTGGAAGCAGGAGGAAGGCCTTCTCCAAGAGGGGACACAAGTATGCTGTGGCTACTGCTCCAGAGAAATGAGCCCCCTCCACTCACACATCTGTCCTTTTCCTCTGGCTGACAGCTGTTGCTGCTGTTCCTCCTAGTAGCAATTACTCTGCATTCGGGCAGGTGAGCAGACAGTTGACAGAAAAATCCAGCGGCATGGTGGGTCCGATATTTGCCTGTCTTGCAGAGGAGGAAGGGAGGGAGGATCTACTGCCTGTACACATGGTTTTGAGAAGAGGCTAAGAAATCTAGTAAACAAGAACATAAAAAGGAGAGAGGAGTGGGCAGGCCTATCTTTCGGGGCAGGAAACACATTCCTTCCAAGGGGATTTGATACTATTGCTTTTAGCACCAAGAGGGAGAGGAAAAACAGGTTGCTTACCTGTAACTGATGATCTTCAAGTGGTCATCTGTGCATTCACACCAATGGGTTTAGTGCACCTGCTCTGAAGCCATTGGTATCATAAAAAGCTCAATGGATTTTTGTGCCCAGACCCCATCATGTGCAGGAACCTCTACCATGCATGCCCAGAGGGCCGGGGCATGGTCATCCTGCCAGTTCCTTCTGACTGCGGCAATCCAGACTAGATAAGGAAGAAGCCTGGCAGCAGAAGGGAAGGATGGGCTGATGGTGTGAATGCACAGATGACCACTCGAAGATCATCAGTTACAGGTAAGCAACCTGTTAATCTTCAACGTGGTCTCTGTGCTTCACACCCATGGGAGATTAGCAAGCAGAAGCCTACCTGGAGGAGGGTGCTGGCAGGCTATCACTGAGACGCGGCAGAAAGAACAAGGCAACCCATTGTGGTTCATCTGGAAGCACAAGTGTCAAGAGCGTAGTGCTTGATGAAAGTATTCGATGTTGCCCATGTAGCCACTTTACAGATGTCAGTGAGGGAGTCAGCCTTGAGGAAGGCCATGGATGTCACTACAGCCCTAGTAGAATGGGCTCGAAGCAGGCCCGGGAGCGGGATCTGAGCCAGAATGAGTTCTGAGGGTCTGAGAGATGAATGAGTTCTACAATCCATCTTGAAAGTCTTTGGACTGTGATTTCAGCCCCCAGCTTATGGGCAGCATAAGAGACGAAAAGACAAGGGCTCCACTTAGTCTGCTTAGTCTGTGAGAGGTAAAACAGTAGTGAGCGTCGAACATCCAAGGTGTGTAGAAGACACTCCTCTTCTGACGCAGCGGTAGGAAAGAAATCTGGGAGGAATACCTCAGACTGAAGATGAAATTCAGATATAATCTTGGGAAGGAAGGATATGTCAGGAACCAAACGCATCCCATTTGGCTGAAAACAGAGGTACAGCGGATCATGTCGAAAGGCAAGGATCTCACCCACTCTCTTTGCTGAGGTAATGGCAACCAAGAAAGCTGTTTTCCAGGAGAGATGCTTCAGGTCGCATGTTGTGAGGGGCTCGAAGGTTTTCCTGGTAGTTGACACAGAATGAGGGGGAGGTCCCACATCTGAGTAGGTTGCTTAACTAGAGGGTACCAATGCAGGAGGCCTCACAAGAAATGTTTTGAAAGAGGGTGACCAAAACCAGAAAATGTCTATCATGTCATGGAATGCAGAGATAGCTGATAAATACACTCAGATGGAAGAGTGCAAAAGACCAGCATTGGCTAAGGAGAGTAGGAATTCAAAAACATGAGGCAGCCCCACGGTAGAAGGTGAGGCTCGAGCCTGTCCAAGGAGAGAGCAGAATCTCGACCACTTATAATTGTAAGACCTGTGTGTGGAGGCCTTACGAGAGGCCTTACGAGAGTTCAGGAGAACCTCTGCTACTCGGTCAGAGAAGGAAGTGGAAGTAGTCTCCAAGCTGTGAGTTTCAACTGCAGAACATCGTGGTAAAGAAGAGGACAGCCTGATAGGCGGAGTAGATCAGGACTTGCAGGAAAGTGGTAATAGCGTCCCCTGGCCAGGGAGAGTACCACTGGGAACTAGGGTTGTCTCGGCCACCACGGAGACACCAGGATGCAATTTGCCTCGTCCAGCATGATTTTGCAAGCTATGCGGGTGAGTACTGGCAGTGGAGGGAAGAGGTATAGGAAGTTATGAGTCCAGGGTAAAGGAGGCCATCTCCCAATGAAAGCGGATCAACTCCCCCAGCGGCTGCAGAACAGAGGACACTTTCTGTTGCTTCTGGTCGCGAAAACATCCACCTCAGGGAATCCCCAGCGGCAAAAGGCAGGGTCAAGGTGTGACCAGTTGAGTTCCCAACCATGGTTGAACCTGCCCTCTGCTGAGGCAGTCTGCCTGAATGTTTAGAGAGCCTGAAATGTGGGTGGCGCAGAGAAAGATCCCATTTTTGATGCACCAATCTCAGAGATGAAATGCCAAACTGCAGAAATTATGCAAGACTGTGCTCCCTTGGTGGTTGACGTAGCTTAGCGTGGTAGTATTGTCCATAAGGACTGCGACACAATGCCACTTGACGAGTGGCAGGAAAGCATGGACGGTGAATTGGATAGCCAGAAGCTCCAGGTAATTGATATGTTGGGAAAGGAGGTGAGAGCTCCATTTGCCACCTATACTGAGGCTGCTGAGGTGGGCCCCCCAGCCCCATCGAGAGGCATCTGTTGTGGGTGTCAACTGCGGGACTGGATGGTGGAATGGGGCCCCTTGAAGTAAGTTTGACTGCAGGCTCCACCACTCCAGAGAGTCTCTGACCTCCTGAGGAGGCAAAAGAAGGGTTGACTGGGATTAGGAGTCCAGACGAAAGGAGCAGAGGAACCACAACTGCAGTGGCCTCATTCTCAGCTTTGCGAAGACCAGAACCGCAGTAGTCGCCACCATGAGACCCAGAAGACGTTGGATGTTTTCAGACCCAAAATTAGAACAAGTACAAACAGAATCACCTGCCCCTTGGATTTCACACCACAAGCTGAAAAAATAGCCCGCTTGCGGGGAGGGCGGGATATAAATGTGAAAAATAAATAAATAAATATAAATAAAAAGGATTATTCATAAACATTGGCACATAGTGGAGACAATTCCAGGCTGTGAACTGAAACCACTCATAGGTTTCAGACGCACTCAGAGTTTCAAAGAGAAATTAATACACTCTGATATGCTACTTTTGAAATCACCATCAAGAAGAACCAAAGGCCACTTTTCGTGTGGTAGATGTAGTGTATGTTCTCAAGCATGGGTAACTGACATAGTTAATATCACAAGAATGGAGGTTAAACTTAATAACTATACAGACTGCTCTTCAAGAAGAATGATATATTTGATACAATGCATATATTCCCAAAATTATGTGGGGGCCACCATGAGATCACTGTGCACAAGAATTACGGAGCATAAGTCATGTATTAGACGGCTTAGAACAGATTCTCCTCTAGTTCCCCACTTTACTGAGATGGTTCATTCATGAAATGACTTCAGATTTGTGGCATTAGAAATGATTTGCCTACGCAAGTATAATAATATGGATTTACAAAAATTATTATATCAAAGGGAAAACTTTTGGATCCATAAACTAAAAACTATGTATCCAGGAGGATTAAATATGGAGTTGGATCTCTCCTGTTATCTATAGACATGGGTTCTTTAAATCCTGGGAGTGAGGACTGGTGTGTTTGTATTTAAACAGCATTAGGAGGGACTGTAATAAGGCACATTGGAGAGCAATTGGAGTCAGAAGCCCACAAAATAATTTGAGGAATAGCACCCTATCAATGATGGTTGGTGAGTAGGCACTCTTAGCCAAAATAAGGTAATATGATAATTATTAAACAAATGTTTAAATAATGAAATAGAATATTTTGTATTTGTATATAAAATAAGGATATGAAATAAGTACAAAGGATACTAGGTAAATAATTACAGTACAAATATTTTATTAAAAATGGTTTGTATATTTAAGCATGATATTAAATTATTGATGTATATTGCATAACAGCTACTGAAGAAGTGGTAGCAACGAAACGAAGGACAAATCCAGAGGACTTCATCTCAAGCTTTGTCAACCCTTCAAAAGCAAATGTTTAGCTTTGTTAAGCCTTCTAAATAATTAATTTGTTATTGCCAACATTGGAATGTTATCAGCTTTTTCTTTTGAAACTAATAATAAGATAGAGAATTGTTGTTAGTTAGGAGTACAAGTTACTATTGGAAGTAGTACCTGCCCAACAATGCCAGCCCCTGATTCTGACCCTAGACTTTCCCTTAGAATTGCCAGGTCTCCTGCAGCCTGGTTGCTGGGTCTCCTGCTTCGATAGAAGACTTCCTGCCCCCTGCCAGCCACAGCTGCTGAGGTGGGCTGCGGCAGAAATACGGTGGGGAAATGGTGACACAGTTAGTATCATCCCAGTGCCATTATGTCACAACCCAGAAGTGGTGTCATTGCATCAGGCAATGTTCTAGCATTCACCCAAGATTCTGCAGTTAAACTCTGCAGGTCAGATGTCAAGACTCAGAGTATGGAACCTCAGAGTTCAAGTATGGATTCTGTTGGAACCATGTGTGAAACCATGTGCCACCATGTGATTTTTTTAAACAGGTTCTACTTTCTATCCTTTTAGGAGAGGAATCTGATTTCCAATGTGACTGAGCAAGTATCTAATTTCATTTAGGCCTTCATTTTGCCTTTTCTAATGACTGGAAATTTCATTATTCTTGTCTCCTTGAGTCCACCAAAGTACACCTAGCAGCAATCATGAGATTTTAAAAAATCATTCCGGAGGGCAATTTGTACTGGTGTGACATAGCAAACGCTCAAGGCTGTGCTCCACTTTCAGAGCTTCTATTTTATTTTTCTCCTTTTCTCCTTTAAGCTCCTATTCGGGGATGATTATATTTTCTTTCTTTGTTTTTCTGCATTTTCTTGTATTGAGGTTTTGAAGTTTTTATCCTATTTGTGTCTTTTTAGTCTTGGCTAGTAAAGCAAAAGCTCTGTTTTCCTGATTCCCTCCCTTGCTAAGTAGGTGGGGGGGGGAGTCACACAAAGATGCTCGTTCACCCCTTTTAACCACTATTTCTATTCCATTTTTATTTTATTTTACATCATCCTACCTCCCCCTTTTTTGGGGGGGGGGGGGGTTTAACCAGGAAAAAGAAAAGATTTAGTTTACCCCTGTTTTTTGTTTTTTGTTTGTTTGTTTTCTCTGCCTCTGTTTATGGGCTACAGTGATTAATCTATCTATCCTCCTGCGTTACTAACTTATTGAATTTATTAGCCTGTGTATTAGTCCCTTTATATGTTAACTTATTATGACTAGGAAAAGAGGTTGTCCTTTCAAGGACCACCCCCCAGCCAACTTCTAAACAGAGCAAGCTTGATGAATTTTAAAAACTAAATGTTAAAACTAACAACAATTTTAAAGCTCTTCTGAAGAGTTTTGGGAGTGTTGAGGACACTCCTTTTATGGGGCTAGAGAGCAACATACCAGAAGATTGCATTCCTTCGGCATCTTGCTCTTTTATAAAGTCTACCACACCCACCCTAGAAGGATGAACCTGGCCAGCTTTTTCAGGAGGCTGGTGAAGATACTTCTGTTTTAAATATATTACCATCTCAAACATACTGCATTGCTGAGACACTGCAGAAAATTTATGAGCAATTAAATACCCTGACCCCTTTAACTACTAAGGCAATAAGCCAGAATTCCAAAATCTCCACCAACAAGGGGAGAGACAGGAGGGGTTCTGTTGCGCTTGGATTGCTGCCTAGGAGCAGCAAAAGGCAAAGGTCTGTTCTCAACCCATGAAGAGTTATCTTGAATATTTATCCTCTTAGAGGCTATATCATAAACTGGGGGAACACGTGTTACCCAAAGAGGCAGTCTCCTATTTAATTGTGAGAATTGGCTTAAGGAGACAGAGTGAGAGGTGTGTAACTGGGGTCTCCATCAATGTATACCAAGAGAACTCTCAAATAAACCAGGTAGATGTTCAATCAGAAAGGCTTTTTATTAAAAGAAAAATAAAAGGGCAAAACACACATACAAACACACTTAAACACATACAAAGCTAGTTTAGAGGAAATCAGGGAGGAGCAGGAATAGTCGAGGGGAAAAGGGCTATAATTACCAGATCTTGTAGAGGTCCACAGAAACAGCAGAGAAACAGCCAGCATTTCATGGGAAGAAGAGAAGAAACCCACAAAGTGGATGTGCAGGAACACACACACACACACACACACACACACATATACACATACTGGTGACTAGGTGCTCTTGATATAGGATAAAATGCTCCCTGGAGCTATGCTGACATGTCTGCCCTCCAAACAATACTCTTGTAAGTGTAGAAATTTTCTTCTGAGAGTAGCCATCTGTACTCTGTTCTTGGAGTGGTTTGGAGTTCCATAGATTGTTTCCTTTTCTCTTTCTGGGACAATGTATAAATCACAGTTTTTAAAGTTTCATCACTATTGGTTCTTTTATAAGATCTCAGGTGCACTTCTGCAGAGATTTTAATTCTCTTTGTGGGTGCAACATTCATTCTGAAGATCATATCAGTTTGATTTTAGGCTTCCTCTGTATCTTCTGTACAGATACATCCTTGTTTCTCATCCTTCCATTGTATCTGGGGTTCCTCCATGTTAACTGAAGTTTGTTGTAGCAGTGTATCTGTTTTGTCTTTCATGTGATCAAAAAGTTCTTTAACTGCCACATTTACAGCAGTAAGTTTGCAATTCTTTTAAAGAAATCTGTACTAACTTAATGTCTACAGGTTTCAATATAGCTGGTAACAGAGCCTCTTGCACCTTTTGGAGTCTATCTCTGCCTTCCATTTTTTAAAGCAATGTGTTAAAAACAAAGAATCTCTAAAGTTATTTTTCAACAAAGCTTTACAGTCACACCTCTCACACCACTTCTAATGTTTACAAAACACTAGCTGTTACACTCATATTAGAGACAGAGGCAGTATCAATATAGGTCAAAGGCTTATCAGTTGTTTACATTACAAAACACAGCAGTCAGTTTGTAATTTTAGCAAACATAAACATAAAATCTTATGGGAATGTAATATATGACAAATTCAGAGCGAGATCCAATTCTTCTTTCTTCCTTTAAAAAGTAAAGTATTTATAATCCATTTATTGAAATGTAGTGGATGATAATGCTTATTAAAATGGAATTAATTATAGTCCTTTACAGGGTCTTCATGTAGTTCCAGGTACTTTGCTTATAACTCCAAACAAGAAAGAGGAGAAAATATATTTCTGGTTCACTGGAGTTCAGAATCCAATAAGACCAATTTTCCTCCAATTTTATATTCCACAGAGTGATATTACAGACAAAAGCCTTCTCTTTACTTTTAGCCCAGAAAGCCGTTTAAGAAGTTACTTCCTTTTCCTAGCCGCTTGTAAGAAGGAGGGCGGGAGAGAAGAAAGCTCTTCACCCCTCCATCTTTTGTCTTTTTTTAAACTATAAAGGGGCTTTAATGATGGGTAGTTAAATTTTCTGATGTTGTTGCTTTTAAGCATACTCATGGTGTTTTTCTTCATCGGTAGTATAGATGAGGCTCCAGTTTCTTCCCCTTACCCGGGCAGTCACAGCTACGCGCCCATGTCTGACATGGGCGCTCTCAGCTGGCTCCTGCATCAGGACATCTACCTTGGACTCCCACCCACTTGCTGCCACTCACGGGGGATCCAAGTCAAGCCCCTTGCAATGAGCCCCTCTACAGGGAGCTCATTGGAGTTTGGGAGCCCCCAAACCCCTCTAAAAGAACCAATGATCTGGCCGTGACATGGGAGAGCATCCCAGTGCAACCGCTCTTGCTGTGCCACAGTTCCCGCCAATCAAGATGCTTTCCATTCTCAATGTATGTAGACAGCAGATACTAGAGTAAGGCAGCTAGGGCTTATAACTGAAGATGTCTTCTTGTTAGATAAGGCAAAGACCTTTTACTTGTCCAACATCACTTTACAGAGCTGGATTACAACAGTACAGTGCTTTGCTCTCACAGAGTCTGCTCAAGTATTTTAGGTATTTTACTGAGGAGGATTCTACCATTATACATCCTAACAGCCCCCCCCCCCCGCCTTGTTAGGGCATTCGCTTTAGCTCACCTTAATGCCATCCCCTCCAAAGTATTAACAGGGCAGATTTAATTATATTCCATATTCAGATTGTCTCTGCCCTTGCAGTCAGGGTAAAATCAACACGCTGCCTCACAAAATAATGGAATGTCAAGGTTTTTTACTGTTTTTAGGAACCATTGGATCTCAGTCACCCAGGATCTATTGATACACACAGGAATAATCTCTTAAATGCCCAAACCAACTTTCCCTTCACCCACTATCCTTGATTAAGTGCTGCTCAAGCAATGCTTAAATCTATTGTCCTTTTCCATCACCCTTCCTGTCTGGTGCTTGTTGAGCCATCAAGCCTTTCCCACCCCTTTGTTTACCTCCAGTAGAACAATCAGCTCACTGTCCTCTGGTGGTAAATCAACCTGCCTCAGGATACATTTTGCCCTAGAAATATGCCACCCTGCTGCCCCAGTAGTATGTGTGTGTTCTTAGATCCCCCTCATACCCCCACAATTGTGGGCTTCTTCCTTTTCTCTCCTTCACAGAATGAAATGCTGGCCATTTCTCTCTAGCTCTGCTGCTTCTGTGGACCTCTCCAAGACTGGTAAATATCACCCTATTCCTAAAACACTGTTTCTCATCCCTGCCTTTTCCACTTAGCTCTTGAGTGTTGTGTGTTTTGCTGAATGCACTTTTCTTTTTCCTCATTTTCCTTGTTAATAAAAAGACTCTTTAATTTGAACAATTTTCTGGTTTATTTCGAGAGTTCTTACAAAGACAATCGCCGTAGACATAGGTGTTTAAATCTCAGTTGTCCCCTCTCGCAGACTCTTTTTGCTAATTCCCCCCAACTAATTGGAGATTGCCCCTTTGGGTAACACTTCAACCCTCTGCAAAACTATTGTCAGTCTTGCAGGGCTACCATCTCTGAGTTGGGAAATTCCCTGAAATTTGGGAGGCAGCACCTGGGAAGGCTCAATTTTGGGGAGGGGAAGGACCTCAGCAGAGATGGGACATCATAGAGTCCACCCCCACCAAAGCAGCCATTTTCTCCAGAGGAACTGACCTCCATAGTCTGTAGCTCAGTTGTAATTCTGGGAGATCACAAGGCCCCACCTGGAAGTTGATAGCCCTAAATCTCTAGCTTAAAATGTTTACACTCAATAAAACCCTTCACTGTTGCTCTGTAAAGTCCTTAAAAAGAACTGCAATGTCTTGCTACCTGACATCAATATATATCTTCAATATTTTTCTTCTTGCACGCCAGTGCCTTCAAAGACTCAGAGTCCAAATACATTGGAGAATTTTTAGCATGAGTCATGCAAAGGAGCAGCAAGTTTCAAGCTTTTCCTGTTCTTCCCATTCTGGATGGAGAAACAATTCAGCAAAGGAGTTTCCTCTCTTCTTAGCCAGGAGTTTTCCTCCCTTTTCCCACTCCCAGTTGTCTCTTTTATTCCAAGCTGCAGAAGTATCAGCTGAAGCCGATTCAAGAGCTTTCTGCAATACCACATACATTTCCAGACTCAACCAAAATGGGTGGGGAAAAAAACCACAGCTGCTTAAGTGAAGTAGAATCTACCAGTTGGCTCCTTAGCCAGTTGAATCATTCCACTAGCTAAGATTTTTTCCCCTTCAGCTAAATTGGGCAGTTTTTAACAGCTTTTAAATACTGACTTGGCAGTCACCCGGGAAGCCTAATCTATACCATTTTATTGCACATGTGCCTCTCTCGCGCTCTCTCTCTCTCTCTCACACACACACACATGTTTACACACACACTTAATTTTACTATCTGACCCAGAACAGTTTCAGCAGGAGAAAGGTACATGTAAAGAGAATTTCAGACACTTGTCAGTCACATAAAATGCTGAGCCTTCATTGCAGGCCCAAGGGCTTAGTAAGGAGAGGTCTTGTGGAGAGTAACAAACTACATGACACCATCTTTGGAATAAAAACAGACAACAGCTTTTATTGAATACAGACCCAGGAGCACTGGTGCAGCATGGTGGTGGATCCTAATACTGAGTGACCCACCTGCTGCTTGATAACCCCACAGCCCGCCTGCTGGGGAAAACCAGGGAGTAACAAATATATGTGGTATCACAAGAGCAGCTGCCACTGAGTGGTACTGTTTGTCACCTGGGGTGAACCCTGAGCTGGGTATGCTGTGTGGTGGCTCCAACCCCAAGACCCCATAAAGGAGTCCCCAGTCGGGGGGAAGTGGGCACACAGGCCCATCTCCCCAAAAGGATCCACCCAGATGTGCAAAGCTGCCACAGAGCAAGGGAGGGGGAAAACCCTCCTGTGCTCCTGCCAAAGCTCCTAAGCCTGCAGACAACAAAGCAGGGCATTCGGTATGCTAAACAGCCACATGTCCATTCCCCACTCGAAGAGGTGAATAATGTCTACCCTATATAAAACCTCCTGCCTAAAGGAAATATCCAGATGCTCAATGAGGTACCGGCCAAGGCCATGGTGACTTTTCCTGTGCATTTGCAGACCTTCCTTTTTGTTAAGTCCACCTTCTCTGGGTTGGTGGTGGCTCTCCATTTCTGATGCTCCAAAAGCTCCAACCAGAGCAACTTAGTGTGAGGAAGGTGCACTGTGAGGTTCTCTAGATCAGACATTATAGCATGATGTAGCTCAGATGCTTTCGTAGCTGGTAAATCATTCTTCCCCAGCTGAATAACTAGAGTGTTGGGCAGGCCATGGTTGAAAACCAACTGAGACACCCTCTCTAATAGGGAAGCCCAATGCCGTCCCCTCCAGCCTGACCAGGTCACCCATAGTTGCTTGCTGAGCCCCAGTGACACCCCCCCCCCCAAGCTGGAGGAGGCTGTGTACCGATCAACCCAATAAACAATACTATGCCCAGTGATCCATACCATTCTGAGCTGACCTGTACAGTCTGAGATAAGACACATGTTAGATGAAGTGTGGACGGATATAAGAAGGAAAAGTAGTTGAGCGCCAGTGACTGATTTTAGCAGCCAGGAGCTCTAGTTTTGAGGCAGTGGTAGCTGCACCTATACGAAAAGAGTGGGTGCCAAATTCAGAAGAGGTGAGACCCAAGCCCGTTAAACATTTCCACAAAATGCTGGAAAACTGATATCTAGATAAGCAGAAACCATTCGTGGGAATGAAGGACATGCCCGACCAGGCAGCCAAATAGAAATAAATTGGCTGGTGCTTTGAACTGGGCAAGGTGTGCTAGGAGGGGCCTCATGCAATGAAATCACAGTGCCTTTGGCCCATTGGTCAGTATTGAAGTGACACAGTCTTATGTGGAGCTGTTTCCAATTATACTTATGTCCTTGAGTGAGAGGGAGTGATTGGCCCAACTCTGCCAAGAAGGAGCACATAGTTCCCCTCTGTGAAAAGCACCACAAAAGGCCAGCATAAAAGCAGCATACAAGGTGACTTTGTATGAGGACCAACAAATATGCAGTAGCCACTGTATGATATCGCAGAGCAAATTTTTTTAGTAATAGGTCTGCGAGGATCAAGGACTGAAGGATTAGCCCTCTTCCAACCTTCTAAGGCCTGCCTGGCAACAAAAGGATTACAAGGGTATGGAAACCTCCCCAGCTTTGTTGAAAAATGAGCTCCCCAAGGTCCTGGGCAACAGGCCGCAACCCCTCAGGTGCACCAAATAACATGACACCTGATGTCCTGAGCTAGGAAGGGAACTGCCTGACCCGATGGATTCACAAAAAGTGCAGAAAGCTCTGAACACACGATGGTAGGACCTGAGGGTGGAAGGGGCAGTAGACTGAAGTACTCCCTGTCAAATCATGACTTCCCAAGGTTCCAAAGATCCGGGTCTTCCAGTGTGTTGGGGACAAGAGTCTAGAATCTCTCCTCCTGCAACCGATATAACGTGTCTGTGATGCTGGTACTGGTACCTGCAACATTTTTTGCTGAGAAAGAAATGTTACCAGCAAGGCAGCTGAGAACAAATTTATGTACTGAGCGCATAACCCGCTCACAGCAAGAGGACTGGTGATTAATAATACTCACAACTGCTTGATTGTCACACCAGAATGTAATTTGTTTGTTCTTAAAATGTGCACCCCTAATGACCACAGCTACCACAATAGGAAATCGCTCCAAAAATGTAAGGTCCTTCAAAATATCAGATTCCTCCCAATGGGCAGGCCAGCACTGGACACACCAGTGGTCAGCAAAATAAATGCCTAAACAGAGGCTCCTGTCTGCACTGGAACAGTCCTGAAGGGACCAACCAGGGACAAAAGGGGAGTGCTAAATGGATACCCCGTGAAATTTCTCCAGAAACTGAAGCCAAACATTAAGGTCTTTTCAAATACCTCTGTTAACTCTAATATGATGGTGGGGCACAGAAACCCCGGCCATGGATCAAGCCAACCAGGCACAAAGATCCCTACCAGATGCAACTATCTTACAAGTGAAATTGAGATGCCCCAAGAGGGATTGCATCTCCTTCAGGGTGCATGTTTTTCATCCTTTTCAGCAAGGTCTGCAGGGCAGAAAACTTCTCAACAGGAAGATGTGATTTGTGTTAATGCACTGGTATTTTAATGCATTTTCATTTTTACTGTAAGCCGCCCTGAGCCTGCCTCGGCACAAATCGAAAGAAAGAAAGAAAGAAAGAAAGAAAGAAAGAAAGAAAGAAAGAAAGAAAGAAAGAAAGAAAGAAAGAAAGAAAGAGATATGCCCAGTTTTGAGTCCAGCAATATGCCCAGGTATGCGAGTTGAGTGGTAAGATCCTCAGTTTTACCATCAGCAAGAGGAACGCCCAGTATTGACACTAAATTTTGAAAAGTGGCTAAATGGTGGGTGCAGTCTGGGGCACAGGCAGGGCCAATAAACAGAAAATCATCCAAGTAATGGGAGTCAAGGGGGCTACTAGCCTCGCTCTTTACCACAAACTCCAAAAATTTCTATAGGCTTCAAAGGTAGCGCAAGCAATGGAGCAACCCATGGGCACAGCTTTATCCACATACCACAGGCCACCTAGCTTAAAACCCAAAAAGCAAAAATCTGGGAGACGAACCAGAAGTGAGCGAAATGCGGACTGGATGTCACATTTTCCCAAAAGAGTCCCAAGGCCACATGATTGAATCAAATGAACTGCCTGAACAGAATTCAGGTGGAGTCATGTCGTTAACAGAAGAACCCTTAGGGTAGGAGAGGTGCTGTGCCCTCTTCCCAAACAATTTCCAAAGCCTTTTGGAGAAGGCCTTCCTCCTGTTACCACAAGTCTGGCTGGAAATGTTCATGTGCATCACTTTTCTGAGGAATACATAGGATGAAATGAACGTGTGTTCCCTCCTCTGGTGGAAAACACTAAACATGACTTCTGAATTGCAGCCACAGGTGCCCTATCCTGACCCAACGTCCAGACCTTCCTGAGAGTGACTGAGGGACTGCACATCTCCAAAATCCCCTTGGAAATTATGTGTTGCACAAACTCACCTGAGACAGATTTCAAGCAAGAACACCCAATGGTCACTCTGAAGAAGAAAGCTGTTAGCTGTTGAGACTCATATTTCTTAACTCTGAGGAAAGAATTTGGAACTCCACACAAGAACCTATGTCTGCCTACTCTCTTAGAGCTCTCCAGGAGAGGAGACAGTAGGCACAGCTTGAAGCCATCCAACAACATTAAAAGTACATGGCCTGAGTTGAAGTCTTTACACCTTCAGCTTGGAGGAAGAGCCTCTGGCAGTCATCAGTTTTGTTCAAAGTGTTTCAAAGTAGAGGCAACATTCCTGCTGTTATACTTGGAAACAGTGGAAATTGCAGCCATTGCCTGCCATCCCTTACTAGTCCTAGTGTCTGTGACCTGGTAACTTGGAGATCCCTGGTCACTGTGCTGACTTTCTCCTTGGTATTGTCATAACAATATCAGAACGTTGTCACCCATTCACCCCAGTAGATCACATTCTAGACCTTTTGGCTGTCTGCTCTGCTGGAATGGATAGCTATTCCAGGCTCTGCCTTCTGCCTGACCCACCTGGTAAAGAAGACCACATTTGGTCCCTGGGAACTTTAGATGCAAACCTCTTCCTTTCTCCTTTGATTAATACAAGAGATGGCCGTGCTCCTGGGCATGTTCTCGGGGTGTCACCTGTGGCCACCACTACAGGTAGGTTCATGGATCACTGATTTTACAATGAGTAATCTGTTTCTAATAAGGTTTGATTTTATAGATTCCTCCCAAATAATCTGTTTCTCGTTAAGATTTCTTTGTGAGTAGGATCAAAATAAATAACAATATAGGTAGAAAATGTAAATATTTTCCCACAGACATTACATGCCTTATGAAATTGTTTTACAAGGCTAGGTGTTTTTGTTTCTACTTGGAGGCATATTTGTGTGTGTGTATGTGTGTGTGTGTGCATGCGCACACACACACACACACACACATGTAAAAAGTTTTTTGTCAAAATCCTGCCAATGTCTATGTGTTTGGGGGTGAATATACCTGGGAGGAATGGGGGCAAGCAGTAAATTGCTTTTTCTACATAATAAAAAAAACCTTCCCCAACATAAATAATGTATTGTGCTGCCGGGAGCTCAAGGAGTGATTATCTTTTTCGACTATAGCTGGGTTGTTAAACACACAATAGGCAGCAAAGTACTTTACTCTATTAGCAATATTCAAGGCCAACTCAAGATGAAACTAAAACCTGCTGGATTTTAGTGCAACCTGCATTATTTTCACTCTCTCCAAATTGTCTACTATCAGGAGCTGGTGGGGCTAGAACTTACAAAGGATGTGATGAGCCAAGAGTGCTAAAAATAGGCATCTTCCTTAGACTATGAAGTGTGCCCAAGCTCGAGCATGACCTCACGTACTCAGTTCAGCCATTGGCTCTCCCTGTTCTAGAACGGCTATAAAAGCTTCCAGTTTAACCAGGGATCTTGTCTAGTTAGTAAGACCTCTCAGGATCTCTGGTCAGAGAAACATAATAATAAAGGCAAGGTAACAACAGTATCTACTGTGCCCAAACTGTGATGGTGGTCTCTAGGTTTTGGGGTCTTGGTTTAGCTCTAAAACATATATCACCTTATACAGCAAGGGCATTATAGTGGTTAGAGCATCATAAGAACATAAGAAAAGCCATGTTGGCTCAAGCCAATGGCCAATCTAGTACAACACTCTGTATCACCCAGTCGCCAAAACCCAGGTGTCATCAGGAGGCCCACCAGCGGGGCCAGAACTCCAGAAATCTTCCCACTGTTGCCCCCCAAGCACCAAAAATACAGAGCATCACTGTCCTAGACATAGGTTCCATCTATACCTTGTGGCTAATAGCTACTGATGGCCCTTTGCTCCAGATGTTTATCAAATCCTCTCCTGAAGCTGTCTATGCTTGTAGCCCACACCACTTCCTGTGGCAGTGAATTCCATGTGTTAATTACTCTTTGCGTGAAGAAGTACCTCCTTTTCTCTGTTCTAAGCCTACTGTTCCTTAATTTCATTGAGTGCCCATGAATTCTTGTATTGTGAGAAAGGGAGAAAAATACTTCTTTCTCTACTTTCTCTGCCCCATAAATAATTTTGTAAACCTCTATCATGTCACCCCTCAATTGTCATCTCTCCAGGCTAAAGAGCCCTAACCCCTTTGACCTTTCTTCACAGAGAAGGTGTTCCATCCCCTTAATCATTTTAGTTGTCCTTTTCTGCACCTTTTCCAGTGCTATAATCAGACTAGACTATAATCAAACTAGGAGCTGGGAGACCCAAATTAGAATCTCCACTCTGCGATGGAAGTTTGCTAGGTGACATTGAGCCAGCCACATAATAGCGCCTGGTCTACCTCATATGATTCTTGTGAGGATAAAATGGAGGAAATGAGATGGATGTTACCTGCTCTGAGACCCCTTTGGTGTGACAAGTGCAGCATAAATGAAGCAAATAAATACATACTCTCATCTTTTGTCCCTTTATTCCCTCCATCAATATGCTGACATTTCTTTA
Organism: Lepidodactylus listeri; assembly: GCA_029233225.1. NCBI lineage: Eukaryota > Metazoa > Chordata > Lepidosauria > Squamata > Gekkonidae > Lepidodactylus > Lepidodactylus listeri. The sequence continues at coordinate 90,295,920 of JARCFY010000006.1, forward strand.
TCCAAATCACCTGTTGATGCAGTAGAGGTCCTGATCTTGTGTCTTATTGCTGTAGTTAAATGACTGAATGAGAACAAGATGATCCCTGCTGTTGCAAGAGGAAGGAAGCTCGTAAAACTTTAAGAATCCCTATGGGACATGTGTGGCTCGCTCCACTGCTTTTATAGGGCCCTGGGGAGTAGGGTTGTCAGCTCCAGTTTGGGAAATTCCTGGAGATATGGGGGCAGTTCCTGGGGAGGACAGAGTTTGGGAAGGAAACTCAGTGAGGATGTGATGCTATAGAGTCTGCCTGCCCTCCAAAACTGCTGTTTTCTCCAGGGAAACTACTATTTGTAGTCTGGAGATCAATTATAATTCTGGGAGAACTCCAGGGCCCACTTGGAGGTTGGCAGCCCTATTATGGAGAGTGAGTACAAGGAGGGGCCTGATCACTAGGTACCCACCGAGAGTTTTCTTCCTTTCCCCCCTCTACCCCTCCATTTGTTTTCCTTTTGTCTCCCCTGTTCCTAGATGGAGAGCCTGCTCTGCCAGCAGGAAGTGCCAAGGCCCTCTGCCAACAACGAAGACGTAGCCACCCACCAGAAGCAGCCAGCAGAGCAGATCCGTCTGAATCTCAAAGGCAGGATGTCTGTGTAAGAGAGAAGGACTGCCTGCCTAGTTTTGAGTTCTCTGCTATAGATTCGATTGCTCTGTGGTTTAGCTCACTTTCTTGAATGATCTGCTGCTGTGCATGGTATATGAATACCCTGGGAGTGTTGGAAATGGATTCCCTATAAGTACAGATGCATGCTACTGTCCTCTGTTCCTTTCCATCTCCAGATGTTCATGAGTTGCCAATAGTATAGTTCAGTCCTAAGAGTGCAAACACTCTTTTTAAAAAATGTTGTTATACATGGCATGAAAGCATGGCTGTCCACTGCCCCCATTCTGGATGACTATGGACCATATATATCACTGTTGTATTATGAAGCAACACTTGGCACATGTGTTGCTTGTTCATCTCTTAAATCCTGAGAGCCAGACAAGGATAACACCTTTTAATGATCTAAGCAGCTGGAGATGCAGACCTTTCTTCCCAGAGGATGCAGTTTCACATCCTATAGCCTGTGGGTACAATGGTTGAAAACAAAATTGAAATTGAATTGATCTGTTGCCTAATCTGTTTTGCAAAGACATTGCCTGCTTGGGTCTATTTGATTGTTTTGTTCGGTGATTGCCTTTGTCCCAAATCAAGGGGCAGGGCAGCATGAATCAGAGCAACATCAGGAGACATGTCTAATGTAAAGATGATGTACCATTTAGGGAAGGCAGGAGTTGGGAGTCTCTCTCTCTCTCTCTCTCTCTCTCTCTCTCTCTCTCTCTCACACACACACACACACACACGTATACTCACACACAGCATGTTTGGATATCACATGTAACTTCTGTAGAAGCACCTATATTTTTGATTATAAGGTATAAGCACAATAAACAGCCTTAAAAGTCACTGGGAAAAGATTATGCTGGGGATCATGAAGGGTTGTGTGGCCTCCTGTTGGCAACCCCTGCTTTCTGCCACCACTCTGTCAGCCAGTGGGAGAAAAAATGATTTTAAAAATCACTATCAGTATGATGTGGCAATGTCTCTTCCATGGAAAACCCAGGTGGGACATCATGCCACTCTAGGAATGTCCAGAAACTCTGTGGTTCTTCCATAGAGTTCCCAGTGATTCCCAGACCAGCATGCCATCACTTCTGGCTTTACCCAGAAGTGATGACACACCTACAGAGGTCCAACATCCTTGCCTTCTGTCTCTTGATGGGTGCCAGCCACTGGCTGGCAATCCTAGGATCATATGATGTACATGGATGAGAGCCATGAGAAGAGGTTGTAGTAAGGAGAGGATGAAGTGAGACTGAGTAAAAAAAATCTGGCTGGATTCAGCCCACTGCTCTTTACAATGATAGCAATTTGACTAAATACAAATAAATCCCAGCTGCTTCCCTCTATGCAACTTACTTTCAAACAGCTTACATTTCTCTGGCAAGACTCTGGTGATAGAGGGTAAGGGTCATGGAGGGTTGAGTTTCAGGCCTGTATAAAAAAGTCCTTCATATTTTTAAAAAATGTCCTGTATGCTAAATATCTAACTTATAAAAACACTGGGCTTGCAGAAGAGGATGCTGCTGTTGTATTATGCAGCATGGAGGGGGGGGTGTTTGTGTGTGTGTGTGTGTGTGTGTGTGTGTGTGAAAAAGGGTACCCTCTAAATTCCAGTAAAACAAATGAGAGCTCTCACAAGCTGTATCAGCAGCCACACCCCCATCCTTCTACTACATCCTTGCTGTCAAGTTTGATGTTGTCTGTGTTTTGCTCATTGAACATGGGGCCACCTTGCCTTTTCATGTTCTGTTGCCATCTTCACAAACACTTCCTCTAGCTGAGCCTCCTGAAGGTCACTTAGGTCAGACTTGTTTCCAATTAGTAACTGAACTATATTGGAGCCGGCATACTTTCTCACATTCTCGGTCTTGCCATCAGTTGTCCTTGAGGGTCATTACAACCAAATGCCTTCAGATTATATTCCCTCCCTGCCCCTCTTGCAGTACAGGAGCAATAGAGTAATATGTAATTGACATAAGAGGCTAAATAATTGCTCCACTTTTGGCTGGTGTCATGGACCAGAATACAGACTCCTCATCAAGCAAAGAGGCCAAAGACTCAGTGCAAGAGGCAGCTGACACAACTGCAGCTAACCCTACTGGAGAAGGAGGCAGTGGAGAGCCTCCTTTGATGTGCGGGAGGAGTTCCAAGACTCTGAGCCAGCCCACTCACCGTGGGATACAGCCCTGCCTTCTGATTCAGACTGGGACCTTGAACCTCCCACCCCAGAGCCTGCCACTGAACTAGAGTTCTCTCATCCACGTACCCCTCAGGTCTTTCAAACCACCTCAACCCTATTTGCAGTTCTCACCACCATAAGTAGGCATAGCACCTAAAACTACTGTCAGCCTTCTCTTTCTGGAACAATATCTGTGCTACCTTGTTGGCTCCCGCTGCAGTAACTCGATTCTTGGACCTCAGCCTTGAGAAGGGCAGTACCAGCCTATTCAGCAGAAGATCTAGTTACCTTCTTTTCCTTGCTGGAAATGATGGCTTAGATTATCCAGAAGAGTGCTGAGATTATGTGAGTCAAAAGATTTCAGTTAACAGAGCACAACTTTCTCACCTCCCATTCGGGTGTGTGTGTGATGGGGCTGCAAGGGAGGGAAGGGCTGAGAAAGTTGTCCTCCAAAGGCACAAGTCTTTCCTCACGGAGAAACATTCTGCTGAATCCAAGCCAATGTATATACTCATGAAACAGTAGCTATTTTTAAAATATAAGCATTGAGACTAGAACCTGGATGGAGGAGGAATTTCGTTAACTAAACACATAAAATTACTGTAAATTGCACTGTTCAGTTATTTGTTTTAATGACTATATTGTATTACTGGGAAAGGTCAGTTGAATCTTTAATAAAGAGAATTCAAATTAATGGCAATAGGGGATAAGAGGGCAGACTCTAATCTGGGAGAACCAGGTTTGATTCCCTACTCCTCCACATGCAGATGCTGGTGTGACCTTGGGTCAATCAGAAGTTCTTTCAGAACTGTTCTCTCATGAGCAGTTCTTGAAAGAGCTCTCTCAGCCCCTCCTACCTCACAGGGTATCTGTTGTGGGGAGGGGAAGGGAAAGGAGATCGTAAGCCACTCTGAGTGAAGGGTGGGGTATATAAATCCAATCTCCTCCTCCTCCTCCTCCTCTCCTCATCCTATTTCAGAGGGTTGCGGTGAGGATAAAAATGGAAGAAAGGAGAACAATAGAAGCTGATAGGGTATAAATGAAGTGTGTTAAAATAAATGTTAATAAAATTAACAAATAATAGAATAGGCTACCCAGGTTGTCTGGGAAAAAATTCTTTACCATCTTAGAGCGAAGCTGGGCATGGACACCTACCAAACAAGATGTTGACCTCTGTGACAACCCCCTTTCCACTGCCCTGCCTCAGAGGCAAGATTTTCCCTCCATTTTTCTTTCTTTTTACTGACTAAGCCGACCTAGTAAAATGTTTTCTTATTTGCTGAAGAACTCCAGCTGTCCCACCCTGTCACAGTATGATATTTTGGCAATGGGACTCAGTCCAGGAACCTGAGGGAAGGAACAGAAGCCCGGTTTAACTTAAACAACTTAAATAGCACTCAAGGCATTTTGAAATTCAAAAATAACAAAATATTTTATTTAACATAGAAGGGAAAGGTCAGGTGAAATTAGAGACTGAAAATTTCTGAGGTAAAATCAGTGCATGCACAGACTTTCATTCTTATGCTTTAGGCTAATGAAAGTTTCTTAAGCTATTCACAGTTACTTAAATCTTTATGTTGAGAGGCTTTTGTTCCAGTGTTTTCCCAAACACCCTTTTCAGTACCCAAACCCCTTCTCTTGAAACACCAGTACTCATCTTGAGTTTTTAACTGACTCTTAAGGTCTCTAAAGGCAGTTTCTAACCACACCACATCAGCGATCTCTGCACTCTTCAGAGCTAACTCCCTGTTTGACTGGGTAGGGAAATTCTCCTCTCACTAAAAGATCTATCCCCTTTCTTTGGCCTGAATGGGGGTTTCTGTCTAACTACCCACTTGTCCTTGCCAACTTTCCCCGGTTCTCCTGTCTGAGTTAGACTGCTCTCAGTTAGGGCTGAATTCCAAAACTATCAATACTCAACTGTTCTCATCTAGGACTAAGCTAGAATCCTCCTCAGCATCCAGTTCAGAAGTCTTTCTCTGCTCAGCTGATGCTAACCAATCAGACTGCTTGGAGCAGCCTGTCACTCAAGGCTCTCTGACTCTGAAGAATTAATCCTTCACAGTGTTTTACCTGTTTACACAACACTTCTAAGGCTTTAAAAGTGGAGTCCATCACAACCTCCAAGATCCATTACGAAGGCAGGGTGGGAAAGTCTTCACACAGAGGCCTCTTTCAGCTTTCTCAAGGAGCTTTTACACATATTAAATATAGCATAGCGTGACCACAAGCTGTGCTGTCCATCCAGATTAGCTGACTTTCCTCAGCTTTGCAAGTAGGAGGACCCGGCCCCAGGGGTGTAGAATTTTGAAAATTCCGGGGGGGGGGGCTCTTTAGCCCACGCACAAAGTGTGCGCGCTCGCTGGGGTGATGTTCTCCCCCCTGGAAAACTGCTGCGCCTCCCCGGGCCCTTCCGAGGCCCGCCAGCTGCTGCTGCCGGTGCCTCTCTCTCCCCTCCAGCCACCCCTTCCCTCTCCCCCTCCCAGCAGCGGCGGCCGGGCCTTGGAAGGACCCAGGGAGGCACAGCGGCAGGCACTCCATTTTGCCGGGGGTGGCTGAGCCCCTCCCGGGAAATTTCGGGGGTGGCTCGAGCCCCCCCGTACTCTATGCCTATGTCCGGCCCCTCAACTCTGTATAAGAGTCCCTTATATACTTCAGCAGGAATACTATGAACACTTTCCCTGAAGTGATCCTGGAACATATTTGGCTGAGTCTTGCTGCCTACAGATATATTGTAGGATTGCTGAGGCAACTAGCTTTTGTGCAGCCTACATCTTGGAAGAGTATGGGAAAGGATATTATTTGGTGAAGTACCTTTTTGACTGACCTGACCTGGATAGCCCAGGCTAGACTGATCCTGTCAGGTCTTGAAAGCTAAACAGCACCATCCATGGCTAGTATTTGGATGGGAAACCTCTAAGGCATACCAGGGATATAACATGGAGGCAGGTAGGGGCACAGTCCACCATGACATCTTTTTCACTAGCCCTGTTGTATAGAGGGTTGCTTCCAGGGAGGAAAATGAATAACAAATTGACTTGACTTGACTTGAATTTAATGGTTAAAATTAATAAAACTAAATCTTAGTTCTCCTCTTTTCGAGCTGCTATAGATTTTCTAATTCTTTGGGCAAGCCATCCAAACCTAGCCACCTGATAAGTAACTGCTGCCTGGCTATCTGATAGCAAATTTCTTAAAAGGCAGATTCTTTGCCTGCGAGAGAGCGGGAGTGTCTTTGGGAAAGGAAGAGACTCGCGGATGTTATTATATGCTTTACAATAAAAAAAATTGATATGTTCTACAGACTCAATACTATCTGCACAACAGGGGCATATCCTTTCTTCGTAAGGAGTCTTGTTCAATTTTCCTTCCAGGACTGCAGATGGGAGTACATCCCAGTGCATTAATGTAAACATTCTTCTGTAGTCCTGATTTAATAAACAGGAGAGGTAAGGCATAGGGATTACTCTGTTATCTGGAGCCAGAAGGACTCGCCATTTTTCTATCATATTTAGGTCATGTTGTCTTGAGACATCCAGTATTCTCTGTCTTGCCATAAACTTGGCCTTTTCACAACCCATAGAACACAAATATCGTTTAGACAAAACGTAAGAGGCTAATTTCTTATCTAGCACCTTAAACCAAGGGGGTTCAAAATGGTCTGACAGTATTAAATTTGTCAGTCCCTTGGGTAGAAAAGCTAGCTTTAACCAAAACGTTTTCACTGCAATCCATAGCTTTGCTCAACCGTAATCATGCCTGTCTCTATGCTAATAAGGGCATTTGGAACCCCATTAGGGGCTTGTAGAATTGCTCTCAAAAATTTTGACTGAACTGTGTCTGCTTTCTTAAGATTTGCTGTAATGTTAATGGGGGTGAATAACAAATGGACTTTTCAGTGCAGGAAGGAAGGGAAAGGAAAGTGATTAGCATGTGGTGCAGCTATTCACTCTAGCAAAGTTAGTTTTGTAAACATTTAATAGTACCAAAGTGCAGACCCAGATCTTCTTCCCCCAAAGAGGGAGCTGCTCTAGAACTTAATGTCACTCTGTTTTTAATTTTGTTTTTAGCAGAGACTTTCTCCGGTCTTCCTTCTACAGTTTTATGTAAACTCTGGGGTCCTGCTGGATGAAAGTGCTCTCTGTTTTGCAGCCGAGCTGTGGCTTTTGGATTTTACAGCTCCCCCCAAAATTACTTCATGATGATCCAGTGCACACATCACAGCCCAGAAACCACATGGGAGTTGTGTTGGTAAAGGAAACTGAGGGTTGCTGAAGTAGCCAGACTGAAATTTATAACGGTGACCTGGGCCCTATCAGGCCTTTATGATAGTGTATAAAGTGAATTGCTGCTTAGTCACCAATTTGGTTGGCAAGATTGGTTGGATTAGGAAATACATAAAAGGTCAGACAGTAGGAGTTTGTCTAGACATCCTATTTTGGATTCTGTGCAGTGCTGCGTGTTTCTGTGGCAACCCCTGCAAAACACTCATATTTCAGTAATATTTTTAAAAGATTATACATAGGTGTGCGTTTTCAGTAATAAGCTAGAAAGCTCTCGGAAAAGGAAATTAGCTTTTTTATTTACTCTGTTCAGCTTGTCACCGGCAGGCAACTCCAGAAGGGGACGTAACTCAGTCATGCGCTCTCCAGGCTTTTGGCGATTTAGTAATGGAAGGAGAGGTGATTCCCTCGGGGAAGACTTTGTAACTTGGAGGAACTTGTGGAAATATTAGCCACTGAAAAAAAGCCAGGGAGTAAGATCTGCATGTTTTCTTTTGCCCGCTCCATGAAGTTAATTTACTGTTCTCCTGCTAGTGGTTTGCATAGCCTGTCGTGACTTTTCCAAAAGGGAGAGATAATGTAAACAAATATGCAACCAGGTTCTCTTCTGGTAAACAGCAAATCAAATGGTGCAACTTAAAAATGGAGAGGGGAGATAGGGGGCACCAACCTTGATTTTACAAGTCACAACTTTGTAAGAATTCCAAATAGGATTTTTAGAAGTAGGGGGGGGGGGGGGGGGACGGGACACAAATCTAGACAACAAAATATTACAGTGAAGGAGGAAAAGTAACCTGCCAAGGAAAATGGATTTGACAGACTGGTTTTTAAGTTCCATGACATTTTTATTATTATTGTTATTACTCCTTTCCCTCCAGCTCCCTTCCAGAAGTGAAAATGGGAATATTTCCAGATTCAAATCCCTGTTCCACCACCACCACCCTTTATGTTAAGCTGAAATTTTTCTATATGAGCTCCATGAGTTTCACTGACGTTAATGGGGTCTGCTGAAGTCTTCCAGGTTGAATCACACACAGAAACACATGCCAATTTACATGAAATAAATGTAGCAATAATGTTTTTATATTCAAAATGAACTTTAGCTTAACATTGTCTACTTGAGTAAAAATTAGTTTAAAAAATGAACATACTAGATAGACCTTCCAGCCATGATGGGTTAAAGTTTCAGGCATATGTCATTCTGTCCTGATGCCTGTCATCTGGAACCTAGAAAATAGGCTTTCAAATCAAATCAGAAAGACCTGGTACGTATTTTTCCTTCTTTGTTCATAATTGTAAATCTTCAGAATAAGTAAATAATCAAGCCCAAAGGATTTCACATTGCCATCTGCTGACAGCAGTCACTGGGTTTATATAGCCATGTCTCATCTGAACATAATCTGTTCTATAAGACTATAATATAATGGCACTCTTCATCACAGAACTCAAATGGTATTTTGCAAAAGTGGGTCACATTATCTCATTTTATAGATAAGTAACAGATGGGGGAAATTAAGGAGTTTTCTTTCTTAAAAAATTGCCAAATACCTGGAGCTCTTTTTATCTTTTTTGGAATCTGTAAGAATTCAGCTCTGCTCCTCCATCTGTTTTCCTCATTGTCTATTTTAGATTGTAAGCTCCTTGAAAGAAAGGACCTGTCTGTCTTTGGCTATGAAAATGTATTGAGGTGCTGCATTTACTGAGCCTGCCTTGTAAATAATAAATTACTATTTTGAAAAAACAGGTAAGCGCTTGCTTAAATTGTTGGTAACCACCCAGAAAAACTGCAACAAAACTGGGAACATAACTTTGTCAGTCCTCTCTCTCTCTCTCTCTCTCTCTCTCTCACTCACTCACACACACACACACACACACACACAGAGTGAGCTACTTTTATTTAGGTAACTGTCTTTGTGTCAAAGGGCTTGCCAACCTTTTCCATAACAAACTAGTTCCTATGCAGGATCAGTTGTACAGCAAGCAGGAATTCAACAGGGTTCTGCCATCAATTTATCTCTTCATAGAGGAGGTACCAGTTCTGTAAGGGAGGGGGGAGAAAGTAGGGGGAGAATTTCAACATGATTCATTGCAAAAAAACCAGCAGTGTGTTTCACACAAAGCTGATGTCATTACTTTCAAACATCTAACATATTAACTACATAAATGGTCCTCTCTTCACCACCACCCACTTTTAAGCAAAGTTATTTGTACCTTTGGCATGCCTAGCAAGGTCATAGATTTCATTTTAATAGTTTGTAATAATAGTAAGGAGTGCACTAGACATTTAGCAACAGTTTGGTAACCCTGGTCAGCAGAAAAAAGACAGCTGCAAAACAGCTGGGGAGGGAGCATTTGCAAAGGGGAAACAGCAGTAGGGGAAGAGATGAGTAACTACTTCCCCCCTGCAAACCCCTCTTGAGACATATATTGGCCAGATTTGGCCAGATCACTAGTATAAGAATGACGCTTCCCTTGCTTAACCTTCCACCGGTCTGGAGCACTTTGTGGGAAGGTGGTAACACTCGGAATTATGGTCAAATGCTATGTTTGCCTGCCTTTCCACAGTGAGCTGCCAGGCATGTGGAGGGTCATATATTTTCACCCCAAACTGGTTTAATTAGAAAACAGGGCTGCACTGACCTATAACTGTTGTCCGTTGAGGTATCTCCTGTGCATGCACACATTGGGACTGTGCTGCAGATAGAAGTTTCTAGCTTCTAAGGAACTGATGGGGTGCCCCTCACTTCCAGATCAAGTGCACCAGATTTTCCCACCTAAAACATCATGTTCTGTGGAGGAGCGGTGCCTCCTTCCCTTAATTCCTGCTTACCCACCATGGCCCCCTTCTAGTAAGCACCACTGATCAAGTTATCAATACAAGAGAGCTCACAGTGGGGCAGGTGGGAGGCAGTGTGTGCCTGCCCAGAAGACACCTTGATGAACAACAGTTAAGTACCACCCTATTTTCATCTTCCGTCTTCCGTGCAGTCCCACTTTGGGATTCTAAGTGAGGTACTCACCAAAGGATGTGGGGTGATGCTGTCACTGGAACAATGAGTGGTGAACAGTCTTTCCAACCTCTGCATCCTATCTGGCTTGCAGGTACAATGTGTAATGTCTCACAAAGGTGTCCTCAGACAACTAGGTTGCAGATTTGTGTGTATTTACCAGCACCACCCTGTTATGGAAAGCAGCAAATGACCTTGCACTCTGGTGGAGTGAGTGTGAACATCCAGAAGGCAAGACACACTAGCATTCCTAGTACAGTCTTATTGAGAGGCAGAACTGAGCCAGTCAGGCTGGGAGACAGAACTCAGGAGAAAGCTGCTGGGAAGATTTTGTGTGCTGGCTTCACTGCATGGAAAGTCCGGACTACAATGTAGTGATCAGCATTGGTTTATTGGTACACAGCAAAGACAGAGAATAACCTGCCAAAGGCCAACTATATACACCCTCTCTGGATGCACCCTCAGTCCCATTGGCGGGTTTGAATTTCCCGCCATAGGTCTTATTGGCTGACTGAGGGTTGCTCAGAATCCTTGGCCCCTGTTGTTCTCTGGGGCTAAACTTAGGCTAAGGACAGTGGTGCCTGGTGGCAGCCCGTGGACATAACAGAAGACCCCCCTCCCTCTGCTGTTGCTGATGGGAGGCAGGGGCTGTGGACCTCTGAACTGTAAGTCTCCTCCTAGGTAGAGGCAGACTTGAGCCAGCTGGGCTGGAAGAAAGAACTAGGAGAGAGCTGCTGCAACAGTGGACGTGGGGTGGGTTTTTTGCCTTTCTTAAACTACTAAATTACAGGAGAACATTAACTGAGGTTGCTTTCTGAGAGGACAGAGTTTGAGGGTGAGTGGCTGCTTGTAGCCTTCAGAAGAGTGGTGTTTTTGTCAGGGCCTGTTTGGGTCTCTGTCTGGTCTGTTGCTCATTGAGCAAGCTCTGTCTGGAGCTGATTGCAGGCGCCACCCTCTGCTGTTGCTGCTGGAAGGCAGGGGCTGTGGGCCTCTGAACTGTGAGGCTCCTCCCAGGCAGAGGCATGAGCCTTTGGTGCAAGCAGAAGGGTGAGAATCAAAGGGCTCTTGGCTTGGAGATCAGGCCTTGGGATCCTGCATCACTCTAGATACCTTTAAACCGGTTATGAAGGTAAAAAGCCAGCAGCAGAGCGGGGGCTAGGGATGGGCATGAACCAGGAAAATTGTTCATCCCAGTTTGTGGTTCATGGGGTCACACAAACCACGAACTTTCATGAACCTCCCCATTTAATGAACTGGTTCATTTCATGAGGTTTATGATGTGGTGGGGGCGGGATCTTCCTTCCTTCCTTTTCTGCTGGCAGTGGCTCCCTGAGGCCAGCAGAATGGAAGAGGGGAAGATCTTGCAAAAGCCATTTAAAGGGAATATTCTCCTTGGATGGGGCCATAATAAGGCAATCATTCACGTATGGAAAAACTGAACAACCCTGGGTTCTCAAGTAGACCACCACCACTGCCACATACTTGGTGAAAATCTGAGGTGCTGTCACCGGACCAAATGGGAGGCAGCTTATTGAAAAATATTTCCTCCATATCGGAAATGGAGAAATGTGCAATAAATGTGCAAATATGGAGATATGGAAGTATACATTTTAAGGCTCCAAGACAGTAAACCAAGTATTTATTTTTAGAAATTCAATAACTGCTGGTAACAAAAGCATCCTAAACACTGTGATGTGTAAAAATCTTGTTTAACTGTTTAACGTATGATGGTCTAGGATTGGTTGCCATCTTAGTTCTGAACTAGTTCTGGATCATCTCCAGCCTCCAGTACCCAACTGGAGGCTTGGCAGCAAAGACAGGGGAAACACAGTAAGGTTGAATAAATGTGGAAAAACACCGTGTTCAGACAAAACACACAGTTCTGATATGCTACTATAACTTCATGCATTCAATTAAATCATATACTTATAATATAAAGTGCACCCTATTAATTATAGTACACTGATAACAGTGACATAAAGAACAACATATAAGAAAGTCCACAATTGCAGAGATGAATATGCAGACAGGATTCAATGCTTTAGGCTGTCTTGCTTTCAGAAAAGAGATGCAGCAAACATCAACGCAACACGCCTCCCAGGCAAAAGTTGCGTGTTTCGAGAAAATCTTCTTCAGGCAAAATTTTTCTCCTGGAACCAAAGCTCACAATGCTACAATGTACAGGTCAAGAAATTCTGTACAAGGCTTCTCCGGTCCTCCACTAGGGTCTTTACTGTATATTATATGATTTAATCGAGTGTATGAAGTTATAATAGCATATCAGAACAGTGTGTTTTGTTTGAACATGGTGTTTTCCCACGTTTACCCAACCAGAGGCTGGCAGCCCTGGTAAATCTAAATTGTCCATTTTAATTTTGTCTGTTATGTGCCTTAAAAGTTAACATTGTGATGTTACTTCTAGGCGGCACTAGACAGGTCACCTGCTGTCTGGCTGCCGTGTTTGGCTCCTGTTTGCTTTGCAGGACCCAAACCCCAAAAGACTTGTGCTTGTCTGAGCTTCTGCCAGTGAACTGCTTGGCTCTCTTACTATGCGCAGATGTCACCAAAGAGGGTATAAAGAATAGCGTTGTGACTTCTGGTTAGTGGGCATAAATGTACTCACATATGGATATACTTAGCTGGAATATTCTGGTCATTTGGCATCCTGATCCAAGAGTAATTGCAAACAAACAAGTCCTTCTTAGTTGGCCTAGACTGCCAGTTGGCAGTGTTTGATTCAAGTTATTTCAAGAAAATGAAATCAGAAATTATGGAAAAGTATCCAAGTTGCACATAAGCAGGCAAACACCTTCCTGTTTCCAAATTGTTTTCAGACATGTTACTTCTATTGTGCTCTACTAGTATATTGCCTGTAAAACAAGAGCTTATTTTTGTTGAAAATAATAAAAAGCGCCATGAAAGCCCTTGTAGAACCACATCAAATATCTCTAACTCCTTGCCCAAATCTGCTAGCTATTACTATTATTACTCATATATTGCTGTCTGGGGAGACAGTGCTGCAAAACAGAGTTTATCAAACAAGCATCAGGATCCTGTGGGGAAATGCTTAACGTCCATGGGCAATCTTGGCCTGGTTTTCAAAGGTGTTGCCTGGGCACAATTTACATGGACAATGTTGAGAGCTAACTGCTCGACACCTTTGAAAATCAAGCCAAATGTGAATAAATGCCCTTCTTTCATGGATGCCAGGGAGTTATTTCTACTTCATAATTAAAGCCTAGGATCTTTTCAATTTTTTATTTATTATTTTTCCATGTAATCTAGTGGGTGAGTTCACTGGGTGAAAAAGCAACAATTAATCTTCAGAAATAATAAATGTCAGTTCTCCCTTAATTTCTCTTTGCTTTGCTTAAGGGAAGAATACACGTACAATAAAAATTACCCAAGTCCAGTAAGTATTCCCAAGTTGCATGAACCATACCACTTGATTTCTACCTACCCGCTGATGCAAGACAGATGGGCCAGACTGGCATCAACAATGGGGCAACTTCTGCAGCTGAGTGAGGCACAAGGTGATCACAAGAAATCAACACACTCCAAGTCTTCAAACCATTTCCTTAGCAGGTTAGGTCTCAAGATCCTCGGCTACAATTGGGGGAAAAAGAGAGCAAAAAGACAAGACCAGTCCAACAATAAATGGAAAGGAGGTGCCAAACTTCCAGTCATCTGCCTCAGCTATGTAAATATTTTGAGGAAAGAGAGAGCTGCTTTCTTTTCAAAGCGTGCTTATAGCTGAAATATGGGGTTCTAATTTGTCTTAGTGACAGCTCTCAGAAAACCAGCCAGGGAGGCAGTGGGGCCCTTGGATGATCACAAGGTGAAAGGATTACTAAAGGATGATAGGGAAATGGCAGAGAAGCTAAGTGCATTTTTTACCTCTGTCTTTACTGTGCAAGATGAGAGGTGCTTACCCACTCCAGAACCACCAATTTCAGGAGAGATGTTGAAAGACCTGAGTTGAATTGAGATGATGAGAGAGGAGGTCCTACAACTGATGGACAAATTAAAAACTGACAAATCACCAAGCCCAAATGGCACACATCCAAGAATTCAGAAAGAATTCAGATGTGAACTGATAGATCTCCTGACAAAAATATGCAATCTATCACTAAAATCTGCCTCTATTTCCAAGGACTGGAAGGTAGCTAATCTAATCTCTATTTTAAAAAAAGGTTCCAGAGGAGACCCAGGGAATTACAGGTTTGTCAGTCTAACATCAATACCAGGTATATTGGTGGATTCCATTATTAAAGATAGAATTGGTAGGCACATTGATAAACAAAAGCTACTGGGGAAGAATCAGCATGGATTCTGTAAGGAAAGATCTTGTCTCACTAATCTTCTAGAGTTCTTTCAGGGGGTGAACAAACATGTGGACAAGGGTGACACAGTAGATGTTGTTTACGTAGACTTTCAGAAAGCTTTTGATAAAGTTCCTCATCAAAGGCTGCTAAGTAAACTCAGCAGTCAGGGGTTAGGGGACAAGTCCTCTTGTGGATTAAAAACTGGTTAATTAACAGGAAACAGAGAGTGAATATAAGTGGGCAGTTTTCACAGCGGTAAGGAATGGGGTACCACAGGGCTCAGTACTAGGTCTGGTGCTTTTTAACTTGTTCATTAATTATTTGGAGTTGGGAGTAAGCAATGAAGTGGCTAAGTTTGCACTAATGTCACTAAGTTTTTCAGGGAGGTGAGAATCAGGGAAGACTGTGAGGGATATGTTGAGGCTGGGTGAGTGGGAGTCAACATGGCAAATGAGCTTCAGTGTGGGCAAGTGCAAACTAATGCACCTTGGAGCCAAAAATCCTAACTACAAATATACATTGATGAGGTCCGAATGGGTGGTAACTGACCAGGAGAGAGATCTTGGAGTCATGATAAATAACTTACTGAAGATGTCAACCCAGCATGTGACTGCAATAAAAAAGGCAAATGCTATGCTGGGGATTATTAGGAGGGGGGCTGAAAACAAATCAGCCAGTATCGTAATGTCCCTGTATAAATCTATGGTGTGGCCTCATTTGGAATACTGTGTACAGTTCTGGTCACCGCATCTCAGCAAATATGTTATAGCCAGGGCTTTCTTTTTTGAAAAAGAGGTGCCAGAACTCTCAAGAGAGAAATGAAATTTTCAATCTGAAAACTTATGCACTTTTAAACATTTTTAAAAGAATTTTGTTAAAGAGGTTCTGGAACTTCGTTCCGGTGTGTTCCCCTAGAAAAAAAGCCCTGATTATAACACTGGAAAAGGTGCAGAAAGGGCAACTAAAATGATTAAGGAGATAGAACACCTTCCTTATGAAGAAAGTTTAAAGAGGTTAAGGCTCTTTAGCTTGGAGAAACAATGACTGAGGAGTGACATGATAGATGTTTACAAAATAATGCATGGGATAGAAGAGGTAGAGAAAGTACCTTTCTCCCTTTCCCACAATACACACACTTGTAGGCACTTGATGAAATAAACAGAAGTACTTCTTCACCCAAAGAGCAACTAATATGTGGAATTCACTTCCACAGAAAGTGGTGGTGGCTACAAGCATGGACAGCTTCAAGTAGGGTTGCCAGGTCTGGTTTGGAAAATACCTGGGGACTTTGGGGGTGGATCCAGGAGAGGGTGGAGTTTGAGGAGGGGAGAGGCCTCAGCATGGTACAATACCATAGAGTCCCCCCTTCAAAGCAGCCATTTTCTCCAAGGGAGCTGATATCTGTCAGCTGTAGATGAGTTGTAAAAGCGGGAGATCCCCTGGCCCCACCTGGAGGCTGACAACCCTAACTTCAAGAGGGATTGGATAAATATATGGAGCAGAGGTCCGTGAATGGCTATTAGCCACAAGGCATAGATGAAACACTATGGCCGAGGACAGACTGGCAATCTGCCCCGCTCTGCCTCCGCTTCTAAAGCAGAGGCAGAGGGGGCGTTCAGATTGCCGCATCTGTCCCCCGTCGTCAGCGTGGACTCACCCGTCTGCGAGGCGCCGTCCTTCCGCTTCAGCCGGAGACCACTTTAAACAGGTCTCTGGCTCTCCGGCCGCGCATCCCTGCCGCTTCCTGGCAGTGTGGATGTGTCGGCAGCGCGCCAGAAGCGGGGGCGGAAGTGCGGACGGACCCGCAGCCGCGCGCCTCCTCCCCGCCTCCTCCCCGGGACTTCGCAGCCAGTGTGAACGGGCCGCACCGGGCTGCTTTTCCCGCAGGGCTTTTGGCCCCGCGACTGATCCAGGGCAGATCTTCAGTCTGTCCTCAGCCTATGTCTGGGACACTGATGCTTTGTATTCTTGGTGCTTGGGGGGCAACCGTGGGTGGGCTTCTGGATTTCTGGCCCTGCTGGTGGGCCTCCTGGTGGCACCTGGGTTTTGGCCATTGTGTGACACAGAGTGTTGGACTAGATAGGTCATTGACCTGATCCATCTTATGTTCTTATGATGTTATTTAATCAAGGGAAAATCCACCTGGACTGGGGGTCTGGCAGCCTTAGAAGAAGCAGAGATCCTGACCTCTGTTTGGGTGCCCAAGTACTTATCCCTAGCCCCACTGTATCCAATCTTATTTAGTTGTATTATAAGCCCCACCTCTCCCCTTTTCCCTTGGATAATTAGGTTACCTACAAAAACTTATGCCTCTGATAATAGTTTGGATGCACCATCAGAAAACTGCACAGCCATATATATAAAGCAACTGCTCGGTTTCCTTCAAGCACTGAGGTACTACCAAACACAGCAGCCCTGATGCAGTGAAAGTTAGTTATGCAAAACTCTTTTATCAGTAGGACATAAATCCATCGCAGGAATAACTTTCTTGTCCCACTGTTTGCAGTAGGCCTTTGTACATGCAACGAGCTTGCTCTGGAATGATGCCAATGAATGAACAGCTGATTTAGAATTCTCAATAAGAAAGTATTGATTAAGGATGACATGAACGAATCAGAAGCATTTTAGAAAGTGTATCATAAATATAGCTCTAACTTGACATTCATTAGTTCCACATGGTATGACCAGGAGCCAAAGAAACAATTTTTAAAGACTACCATATCACTTGGAAAATATATCATTCCCCCTCCTATTATTTTGGCCTAATGTTCCTAGATTGCTATAAATCCACACTGCACCCTGCAGCAATAGGGTTGCAGCCCATGGGGAAACGGCAAAATGAATTTGCATTAACACACATGAAGCTACTGTACGCTGAATCAGACTATTGGTCAGTCTCCCTAGGGCAGGAGTGTCGAACTCATTTGTTATGAGGGCCGGATCTGACATAAATGAGACCTTGTTGGGCTGGACCATGTGGGTCATAAAATGTAATGCCAGGTAGCAGAGATATTAACTTTATAAAGGACACAAACATTGTTTTTTTAACTTAAAAACATGCTTAAAACAATAGCACTCTTGCAATATTTTGTTTATTTAACAGTATCTGATAACTGACAACTCTTGCTCTGAATTATTGCATCGAAATGTCTGTGCTGTTGCAATCTTATGCTGTTCAGGCGTGTATCTGTAAGCTGCAAACCTACTTTTGATTTATTGACATTCACCACAGAAATTTCATGCTCAGAGTTCTGAGTCTAGGAACCAGGAGAAAAACATGAAATGGCTAAGCAATTGAGAGAGTTTGGTGATGCAAGCTATGATGCAGCAGCAGCAACAGAACTGGAAGCAGGAGATGGCCAGTTCCAGGGTGGGCCTGATAGAAGCTCTCTGGGGGCCTGATCTGGCCCCCGGGCTGCATGTTTGACACCCCTGCCCTAGGGTACCTCCTGTGGCCCTGATGCAAGTGGAAACAGGACTTCCTTCTCTTAGGGCAAGGGTACACCTTGCAATTATAAAATATTGGAAGAAGACAAATTTGTCAAGCTTTAACTCTTTAAACCACCAATCTGTTAGATCATAATCAACAAAAGACCCTACACACTCTGGTTGTCTTAGCAATATCCTTTGTAGACACACCATACCTGATTACCTCCTTGGGGCCTCAAGTGATAATGCCCAACTTAGGGAATGGATATTTAAATCAGATGTTGTGATAGATCACTCTTCTATCACAATGTCTAAGGTGGCTCCTTGGTACAAATTCTTTTAATCTGTCCATTCTAGATCACCCTACCTAATCAATATCTCCAATTATAACCTCAGGGTGTCCTTCACTGCCTTGCACTTCCAAACAATGTACATAGCATTGCGGGAGGGTCAATGTTTTCAAATTCCAACAGAACATAGTATATGTATCTGTGGCTTGCTTGCCACTGGGAACTGCCCCACCATATCCTAGCTTGCCCGTTGTACAGCGCACCCAGAGACAAATTTCTGACGGGAATTTTATTTACCATATATGTGTATTCTGAAAATGAGAAGATTGTGTTTCTATTATCAGATACCAATGAGCTTGTATCCTATAGAGGTTCCCTTTTTGCCCTTGCGGCCAAAAAGATTAGAGCCAAGGCAGCACCATAGGGGTCATTCTTATAACCTGCTGGCCATTTTTAACCCATTCTACTGTATAATTTTATAACTCACGTATACGATTTTAGGTTTTATTCCTTATGTATTTTCTGTATTTTAATGCTATGTAACTTTGTTATGGCCTACAACTAATACAATAAATATTACTGTTTGATTGATTGACTATTGGCCCATCAAGGTCAGTATTGTCTACTCTGACTGGCAGCAGCTCTCCAAGGTTTTATGTGGAGGTACTTCACATCACCCACTACCAGGTCCTTTTAACTGGAAATGGCAGGGATTGAACCTGGGACCTTCTGCATGCCAAGCAGATGCTCTACCATGGAGCCACAGCCCTTTCTCAAGCCAGTGGAGGAGAGCCACAGATGGCCTGCTCCCCTAATCCCAGAGGGGAGGGCCCACCATTCCACTTGCCCTCCTAATCCAGTGGAGGGGAACCAGCACCATTGCCTCACCCCTCTATGCCCACAGGGGTTGAGCCAAAGTCCTGTCCTCTCCTGCATCTGGAGGGGAAGGGCCACAGCCATCTCTCTCTTACATTGCATAGGATGCTGATATAGCTATGGGAATACAAACCATATTCTGCACCATCAGATTCCCAAAGGATCATGGGGCTGGCATAAACCATTCTTCGTTAATGAATAACTTCCACTGACATTTTCTCATATTAATATTGGTACAGTTTCTAGACAAAGAGGACATAATTTTGATTGTTAGTGCCGCACACAGTACTGGGTGTAACAGAATTGCCATTTCTGATCCATGTTTCGCAGATTCGTGGCAACTGGTCAATTTTCCACAATGGTTAAAACACAGTGGAACATGATGCGGTGATAAATTTGCCTAGTGCTTGGACCTTGCATTGCTTAATGTCCGTTGGCCGTGATGCAACATCAAATATGGCGCAGGAAGGTGATGCCCAATCAAAAGGTACATCCTGATAGTTGAGTGGGGTGTTTTGAAGATGACAATTATGTTACACACCTGCTTCGTGTGATAAAGCCTGCTTCCAGTTGTGAGCTGAGGTGTGTATAAGTAACTGTTCAGTTAAGTCAGTGTATAGAATGTCTATGGCTGAGGACAGATTGGCAGTATAAAGTGCAAGGGAGGTGGGGCAAAAAGACCCGTGCCAAGTTGTGGTGGAGATTCCCAGTCGCACTGCACTGACTGATGTGGCAGCATGCTGGGAGGAGGCGGAAGGGAGCAGTTGCACTGCAGGGCCGCCCCTGGTGCCACCACAGTTGCGCGCGGCTTTGGTCCACTCTGCCAACCTGCACATAGGCACAGCAGCATTGGGCAGTTGAGCGCACATGGGCAGTTATGCACATTCCTGCCGGATCAGCGGGTTCACATTACCAGCACCACCTGATTGCAGCTTTTTTACTTCCACACTTCCGGGAAGCGGGATCAACACACCATCCACGGCTTGCCCCAGCTTTCACCTGACACTTTTAAAAAGTGGGAGTGAATCATTAAAGGACAGGGTGAGTACGGCAGGGGAATGCCAGACAGCTGTGGCTGTGTGAACCGGCCCACTTAATCCACTTGAGAAAGGTGCCTATATTGGGCCAAACTGCCAGTGTGAACTCAGCCTATAGCAAGGAAGATTTTCTATTCCTTGACTACATTGTCAACCAAAATAGAGACTGAAACCAAGAAATAAGAAGGAGATTGAGACTGGGAAGGTAGCTGCGAAGGAGCTAGAAAATATTCTTAAGGGTAAAGATGTGTAGCTGGCAACCAAGATCAAGTTAATTCATGCTATAATATTCCCCATTACGACATATAGGTGTGAAAGTTGGACAATGAAGAAAACTGACAGGAAGAAAGTGAATTCATTTGAAATGTGGCATTGGAGGGGAGTTTTACAGATACCGTGGACCGCCCAAAAGACAAATCAGCGGGTTCTTGACCAAATCAAGCTTGACCTATCCCTAGAAGCTCAAATGGTTAAACTGAGGCTATTGTACTTTGGTCATATTATCAGAAGACGAGTTGCTGGAAAAGACAATAATGCCAGGAAAAGTTGAAGGCAACAGGAAAAGAGGAAGACCCAACATGAGATGGATGGACTCATTCAAGGAAGTCACGGCACTTGGTTTGCAAGACATAAGCCAGGCTGTTAATGATAGGCTGTTTTGGAGGACATCAATTGATCGGGTCACCAAAAGTTGGAAGTGACTTGAAGGCAAATACACACACACACACACAGAAAGTCCATAAAAATGAATCCCCCTTTTTATTTTCTGAATTTGAAAGGTAAGGAGAAGAAGAAGAGGAAATTGGATTAATACGCTGCTCTTCACTACCCAAAGGAGTCTCAGAGTGGCTTACAATCTCCTTTCCCTTCCCCCCCACAACAGACACTTTGTGAGGTAGGTGGGGCTGAGAGAGCTCTCCTGCAAACTGCTCCTGAGAGAACAGCTCTGAAAGAGCTTGTGACTGACCCAAGGTCAAACCAGCAGCTGCATGTGGAGGAGTGGGGAATAAAACTGGTTCTCCTAGATTAGAGTCTGTTCTCCTAACCACTACACCAAAGGATATTTTAACTTGATTCCATCAAGGCATTACCTTCTTGGGGGGGGGGGGGCCTCCATTCCATCTAAGTATGAGCCAAAAGCTAAGGCATCTAAAGCAGAGAACAAAAAGATCTCAGAGGACACTAGAATAGTTTCTTGGACTGAACGCTGAAGGATTAAGGACTCTTTTTTTTTCCTTGGAAGGTAATGAGTAATATTTAATGATGTCCTGATGTTGTTGGCAGCTTTCTGAATATACCCAGGCTATTCAGAATCACCAATAAAGATATTGTAAGCCTGAGCAACACTATTGTGGACTTTTCTGGTGATTTATGAGAACAGTGAAAGGACTATGCTGCCAGTTATGTGGGCTGAAATAGTGCACACGGTGACCAGTGGGAAGACGGTGGCAAATGTCTCCAACGGCGGTTTAAAACGCCATTTTCTGAGGTTACCACCTCCAGCCTGGAAGTTGTCACAAAGCACAAAGACACTCACACACACACACACACACACACACACACAAAGCCATGTGCTAGGGGCATATACCACTAACTCCAGGCGAGAATGAATTCCATACATGTACACAGGCTTGAACCCCCTCCTACAAGTCCCCTCTATATCAAAGGACTTCACACGAGGGTGCGAAAACAGCGGGATGCTTCCTGCTGGACAAGTTCTGCTGCGCGGGACCCACTTTCATCTAGAAGATCATGCCAGATGCAGCTGACGTCAACATCCTGTCCTGACCATCAGGTAGATCTAAATATTGACCACTCCCATAGGACCCTCTTAGTGGCTAGGGACAGAGAACGGACCATCTATAGGCATTCCTGGGAAGGTCTCATTTTATTCATTTATTTGTTGAGATTTATATCCCGCCCTCCTCGTAATACGGCGGGCTCAGGGCGGAAAACAACAAGCCAAAATGGCGACAATAATAATTCCTTAAAATAGTTAAAAACATATTAAGCAAACATTAAAACATATTAAGAACACACAGATGGCGTATCTTCAGTTTAGTGTATGAAGCAGCACCCAGATGTACCCATCATATCTGGTCACACAGCTGGTAGATGGAAATCGGGCCAGGGCCAAGATGTAAGTATTAGGCGGCCCCTATTTGAAAGCCTGGCGGAAGAGCTCCGTCTTGCAATTGTAATAGATCCCGCAGGGCCTTGATGTTATCCGGGAGCTTGTTCCACCAGTATGGGGCCACCACTGAAAAAGCCCTGGCCCTTGTAACTGCCAGGCGGGCCTCCTTCGGCCCTGGGAGGGTCAGGTGGTTCTGGGATCTCATACCTTGCCAACCTTCCGAGAACACCCCCCCAATAAATACTGCTCCCCAAGAGTCACAGAATAGTTAGTTTTTCCTGCCTGTTCCTGCTGTTCTTCCTCCCTCCCTCACAGATCCTTGGGTGCACCACTTGGATCCGCCACGTGGCTTCGGATGGTCCTGAACCACGATCCTTTGTCCTTTGTCCGAAGATACTTTCCCCACTTTTTCCAGACGGACTCCGCTAGATCCCTATATAGGTAAATATCACCCCCGGCAGATACCATCAATTCTCCTGCTCATGCAAATGTCTCTGTAATTATACCTAATTTCTTAGATCTGTGTAAACGTGTGCATGATTGTGTAATATTGCGTATGAATCTCTTATCATTTTTATAGTAAACACCTTATCTTTATAAATCTTAACTTGAGTCTTGTGTCAGTTCCTGGGAAATCTCAGTGAAGCGCAGCCTCTGTAGACACAGGTGGAGATCTGCAACGCCTGCTGCATATTGTTAAGAGCTAATATTCCCCCAAATATTAATGAATAAAAGAGCAGTCAGGCTAACAATATCTGTGGATATGCTTGCCTATCTAAACACACCTTGCCTAGTTTTTTACACCCTGGATCACAAAGAATTTTATGGGTCATTGGAAGATACATCAATTCCCAACTTTTAAGTTTTAAGGGGGAGGATATTTTGATTCCTTATCCTGGATGATTGAAATCTTAGCAGGGCCCATTTCCTTTCTTGCAGCTTATTTCAGCTATTGACTCACCCTTTGGAAATGAGGGGTCTCTCCAGGCTTTGCCCCGCAGCCTGCTTTTAATATCAGGATCTGTCTCACAACATGCATAATAATACTGAAGGAGAAAAAAGCTGCACTGACATGGAAAGATGCATAAATCTCCGATGCATAAATCTTCTTGCCACATAAAAGACACAGAAGTTTCCCCTTCTCACATGACGCATTATGGCTGTAGTCCTAAGGACACTTCCCTGGTGTCCCATTGGTGCCCCAATGAATAACATGGGATTTAAAGCCAAGTAGACTTTCTTAGGATTGCTCCCAATGTGTAGAAGTGTAAAAAGCAAACGTCTTTGCATGGAGGACTGAGTGCATTATGATGGAGACCTTGTGTACCAGTTTGCCAGTGATCGCTTACTTCTGACTGTCATTACTGGCTCTGTAATCAGCCTTCCCCACTTTGGGATGACACGTTTCCAGGTGGTGATTTAAAGACATGAATAGAAAATCCTCATAATCAAGGGAAGCATCTATAACTCAGCTCCCCAGTCATATGTGTATGAGTGGGGGACTGTGAGATTCACTGGAGGGGATCCCATCTTCCCCCCCCCCCACTCTCTTACTGAACCAAGCACAGCCACCAAGCTCTCTGGCAGCTGCTGCCAGGGCCAGCATGAAGCCCTGAACTGTTTGGCAGCTGCCACCAGGTCTGGCACGGCCCTGTGCTCTCCCTGGCTGCATTGCCACTGCTGAGCCCAGCACAGCTCCCAGGCTGCGTGGCCACTGCCACCAGTCCCAGTGTGGAGCCCCAGGGCATGCTGCTGCTTCTGCTGGACCCAGCATGGCTCCCAACCTCCTCCAACTACTGGGGTGGGTGTTTTACTTTGGGAAAAATTTTAAAACCCCTTATGTATTTCTTTGATGATTTCAGATTTTTCTGCAAACCTAGGGGTCCCCTAACTGTGCAGATAGATCTGCTGAGCCTCCGTTTGGCCCCAATCCACAGACTGAGCTATCCTCAGATAGGGGCCATCAGTAGCACCTCAATTTTATCTGGTTGTCAGGATTCTCAGGATTAAGCTTCAGCTTGTTAGTCACCAATCGCAAAACTGCCTCCAGTACCAGTTCATGGTTTCCACAGCTTCCCTGGGACCTGCTGGAAGTTTGAAATAAAGCTGAGTATCATCCACATACTGATGACAACTCAGCCCACATCTCCAAGTAACCTCTTCCAGTGGTTTCATGAAGATATCAAAAAGCATGGCGGGATGAGATGGACTCTTCTGGGATCCCACGGGTCAAAGGCCAAGGGGCAAAGCAGCAGTCTTTCAGTACCACCTTCCAGGTAGGACAGAAACCACCACAGATCAGTGTTTCTGATCTGAAAGTCAGTCTAGAAGGATACCATAACTGAAAAGCCACTGAGATGTCCAGGAGAATCAACAGGGTCACTTCCCCCCCACTCCTCATGACCAAAGCCATTTCAGTCATGTAACCAGGCCTGAAATCAGCTTGGAAAGGATCAAAACAATCAGTTTCATCCAGGAATCCTTGAAGCTGTCTAGCTACCATTCATTCAGTCACCTTGCTTTAGAGCTTCAAAAGATGATTGTAAGGGGTGGGCAGATTCATGAGGGATTAGGTGGTCCTTCAGGTATGTTGGTCCCAAACCATACAGGGTTTTGAAAGTCAAGCCCAGCACTTTGGATTGTGCCCAAAAATAAATTGGAAGCCAGTGTAGGTGGGCCAAGACTGGAGGGATATGGTCCCTACAACCCATTCTACTCAACATCCTAGCTGCAGTATTCTGTACAAACTGAAGTTTCTGAACACTTTTCAGGGGCAGCCCCATGTACAGAACATTGAACTAATCTAATCTAAATGTAACCAGGGCAGTGTGAGACAGAGCTGAGTGGCATCTGTGTATAGGTGACAACACAGCCCAAATCGCTGGATGACCTTACCCAGCGGTTTCATGTAGATGCTAAAGATAATAGGGGACAAGATGGAACCTTGCAGGACCTCACAGGCCAGAGGCTAAGGGGCTGAGCAGGTAGGATCAGAAACACAGTAAAATGTGGTCCCTCCAGGTAGGATCAGAACCACAGTAAAATGGTGCCTCCAAATCCCAGTTCAGATAGGTGGTCCAGAAAAATGCTAGAAGGGATGGTATTGCAAGCCGCTGAGAGGTCCAGGAGAATCATCAGAGTCAAACTCCACCTACTCATCTCTAGCAACAATCATCCGCCAGGGCAACCATGGCTGTTTCAGTCCCATAACCAGGCCTGAAAACAGACTGGGAGAGATCTAAGCAATTTGCCTCATCCAGGAAGGCTTGGAGGTGTCCAGCCACCACATGTTCAATCACCTTGCTCAATAATGAAACATTTGAGACCAGTCAATAATTACTGAGATCTCCTGGGTCAAGGGTAGGTCAAGGGTAGGTATACCACAGCCTGTTTCAAGGTTGGGGCAACCACCCCTTCTCTTAAGGAAGCATTAACTACTTCTCGAACCCAGTCAGTCAACCCACACCCAAGAAGCTTTAAATAACCAGGAAGTACAAGGGTCATACAAGCCAGTGATAAGCCTCAGACTTCCAAGGATCCTATCCACATCCTCAGACTGAGTAAACTGAAAAGTATCCCACACAATTGGACAGGTCAGCACCCTGGTACCATCCATCCCTGTCACTGCTAACATAGAGTCCAAGTAGGAATGGGTATGAGAGATTTTATTTGCAAAGTGCTTATCAAAACAGTCACAGTGGGCCACTGACTAATCCACTTCCTTCTGCAGGCCAGATCCGAACAGGCCTTTGACTACCCAGCATGGATGCAAGAGATTTTTTTCTGGTAGAAAAGTGATCAGTGCACTCCTGAGCAGTCCACCTCTTCCTGTGGTCCTGATCCTTACCACCTGGAGTTCCACAGGATTTTACTGTGTGGACATAAGGTGTTGGAGAAATGTTGTTTCGTCACTACCATCACTGCCACAGAGTAAGCTTTAAAATGTACCTTGTTGGGTATGTCATGAGTCTTATCGTTATTATGAACTAGGGTTGCTAGGTCTGGGTTGGAAAATACCTGGAGCCTTTGGGGGTGGATCCAGGAGAGGGCGGGGTTTGGAGAGGGGCCTCAGCATGGTACAATGCCATGGAGTCCACCCTTCGAAGTAGCCATTTTCTTCAGAGGAACTGATCTCTGTCAGCTGGAGATCAGTTGTAAAAGCGGGAGATCTCCAGGCCCCACCTGGAGGCTTGCAACCCTATTATGAACACCTTCCTTAAATAAATAAGAACCTTATTAGGTTGTCGTTTACTCCCTTTAAGCACTTTGTCACACCCATAGTCTTAGTGGCTAAAGGGAGTCAGTTTTCAGGATATCGTAAGCATAATAATAGTTGATGTTTTCAGAATGTGGTTGTTTGGTGCCTAGTGCTCCAAATCCTGGCATGGATAGAGCCAGCTTTTTCACTTAATCTCACCTGTCTCCCTTCTTACTGCAGCTCCCATCCCACATGGCTTTTGTCCTTGTAGGTCCCATGTTCCCTAGTACAGTCTTTTTGGCAGTCAAAGGGGAGCCCCGCCTCCTTTTTTCACCAGCAGAAAAGACGGTTGGATTCAACCCTCCTGAGGATCACAGAGTACAGCCTCATTAGGTTACACCAAATAGTAGTAGTAACGGTAGCACTTCCAAATACCACTTAAAATGTCCTTTGGCAGTTATGAAAAAGGCAGTGATTAAAGCAAATTTCAGCTACATCTTACACAGTAGATATGCAACAATTAAAAATATGATGAATTGTATTTTTATGACTTTACATTCTGTACAAGAACTTGTATGCCAGAACACTTAGCAGCAAATACTGAACAGGGTGGAGCTCATAGTGAAGTCTGTGATATAGCTTTGTAAAAACTGTAGTCTATTAATCCTCTCCTTCAGAGCCAATAACACGAAAAAGAAAAATCCCTTCTTCAAAGCCACTTGCATGACATTATTTTAAGTAAACAAAATGAAATGCCAAAATTGTGTATCGGGATGTGATTTACAGCATGAATTAAACTCTCTTGAGTGATCACAGACATAATTAATGCTCAATAGCAGCATGTTATGATGTGGTTTTTGCTGCTGGCTCATCTTTTCAAGATCCCCCTCCCCCTTTTTCCCCCCTACGGTGCAGGAAAACAGCTTGGATTGATCAGCTCTGTGCATTAGAAATAAGGGAGAATTAGAGTATTTACTAATTACAATTAAGCATAGGAGCAATGCATTGATCTACCATTCTCATGCTAAAGACATGCTCTGTGCTTATCAGTAATTGCCCTTTAAAGTGTAGATAAAGATGGTAATGATAATAATACTTAGCATCTGTACTGCTTTAGAGCATTCAAAGAATTCTCTTAGCAGTCCTTAAAACACCGCTGCATGGTAGGGCAGTGATCTGTTTCCTACCACCCCACTAAGCAAAGTCTGAAGTCTTTTTTCAGTTTAAAGAGCCTTCTTCCAACTTAAGTGGCTCTTCCTCCAATGGAGGAAATCTCCTCAGATTATACCCTCCGCTATACTTGTCCCTGCGTTGCAGACAAGGGAAGAGTCTGAGAAAAGTGTGTTGACTAATGCTACCTGGTGAGTTCATGGCAGAGGCAAGATTTAAACCAGGGACATCCTGTGTCACAGCTCTTACCTGCTGTACTACAATAGTTCTTATACAGATTGTGTACAATATTAGTAGCTGAGAACTCAAAAAAAAATATTGGATTGAATTTCCAGCTGTATTATGTTTGTGTGTATTTATTCATCCTAACTCCTGCCAGTTCCTAAAAGTTCTCAGCAACTTCCATCTACAGTGTACAATTTGAATACATGTTGAGAGGGGGCATGTAACTCAGTGGAAGCAGGGTGAGAGAGGGGCTGAGGCTCAGTGGAAGAGCCTCTGTTTTGCATGCAGAAGGTTCCAGGTTCAGTCTCCACCATCTCGAGTTAAAAGGACCAGGCAGTAGGTGATGTGAATAACCCTGGAGAGCTGCTGCCAGTCAGAGCAGACAAAGGAATCAAGGGATTGCTAAAGGAATATGGGGAGATGGCAGAGAAGCTCAATGACTTTTTTGCTTCTGTGTTCACTATGGAAAGTGTGGGGCATGTACCCATGCCACAGCCACTGTTTTCAGGAAGGGAGTATGAAGAACTGCACCAAACTGAGGTGACCAGAAATGAAGTCCTAGACCTATTGGGGAAAATAAAAACTGTTAAGTCAACAGGTCCTGATGGCATACACCCAAGAGTTCTTAAGGAATTCAGATGTGAGATAGTTTATCTACAAACCTGTATGTGTAGCTTATCACTAAACTCAGCCACTGTACCAGAAGACTGAAGAGTTGCAAATGTGACACCAGCTTTTTAAAAGGGATCCAGGAATTTACAGACCAGCCAGTCTTAACATCTGTCCCAGACAAATTAGTAGAAACTGTAATCAAAGATAGAATTGTTAGACATGTGGAGGGGGAAAGCCTACTGAGGCAAAATCAGCATGGCTTCTGCAAAGGGAATCAAGGTGGATTACAAAATATAAAATAATGTTATCAGGCAGCACAAGGCATCCAAGGAACAATGCAGTAGGACTAGAGCTGGAAAAAAATATGAACAGCAAATTAAGGCAAAATACATAATAAACACTGTGGAAAATGGGTTATAGATTTTCTCCAGAGGAAATGATGTCTGTAGGCCCCAATCACACAGAGAAGTAGCTGCGCGATAGGCACAAATGTCGGGTGGATTTTACCAGTGCGATCACAAGGGAACATCTGGCAAGCGTCCTGCACCCATCGCCAACCCGTTTCTTCCCGCCGAAGAAGCGCAGTTAAAAACTACCAGCAAAAGTCCACTATCGAAGGGGTTTGTGATGGCCCACAGATGAAGGTTCCCATATGATCACTCCAACGCACTCCTGCTCCCTCGTTAAAGTGTGCTGGAAACCCGTGCTGATGGAAAAAACACTGGTTCATTGCTGTCACATCTGATCACGTAGCGGTGGGTTAAATTGTGATGGCACAAATAGCCTCCTCTCCCCTCTGCGTTATCTGGCACGTGTGACTGGAGCCTGTAGTCCAGAGATTAAGGTATAATTCTGGGAGATCTCCAGGTCTCCCCTGGAGGGTGGCAAGCTGCAGGTGCAACCCCCATTCCCTTCTCCATGAACTTTCTGCAAGTGTGAAGAGGTCTACACATACAAGTCATCATACAATATTTTACAGTGCCAGCCAAAGCAGAGTTACACCCTTCTAAATCAAGATTAATAATTCCTTCAGTATAAAAAGTAGGGCAAAAGGAAACTGGGCTGCCAAAGAACATGGTGGCTAGACACCATAAAAGGTAACACCAGCCTGAGCATGGAATGACTCAAAGAAACAGTCCAAGATTGGGAAACGTGGAGAGAGCTGGCCCATAGAATCGCCAAGAGTTGGACACAACTGAATGGCTAACAACAACATAAAAAGTAGGCTGGATAAGGGGCACAAACTGAAGTTTCTGTCTTTCATACCAAGGTTAAAACACTGGGATAGCAGTGGCTGTTCAACAGTGCAATTCTAAGTAGAGTTAAGTCAATTGTGGTCAGAGGGCTCAAGGGTGTCACTCTGCTTAGGAAGGCATTGCAAATGGTTTACAAACCTTGACCGTCTTTGCAAGATCTAGTCCAGCAAGCACTTAATGAAGCAAAGGCTAATATGTCAGGATCTTTATATTACTCAGAAATGTTGCAAGTTTCCAGTAGCATCATGGAATACCATTGTTTCAATTCCTTATGGTAATGAGGCCAGTAGGTTTCCATAAGTGCACTCTCTTTTTCCTAATACTACATGATCTAATGCACTTCTTAACCTTAAAGTTTATTGGCATTTAGCAACTCGGAAGTATGACCACGATACATCCCTCTGTTGATGATAATGGCCAATCCATTTTAAATGCCTTGTCAAATTTATAAAATGAACAAAATAACTTCATTGACAACCATAGACATTATTTGCATTTTGCGATTTAAGGCAAATCCTACTTGCATTGGGTGCATGACACATAGTATGGACAAATATTATCTGGATATGTTATTTACAAAGTAGTCATATTGGATATTTGTAGAATCCCTAATGGATGGGGTTTCTCATGACAAGACCTTGTGACCCAAACACAAGCAAACCAACAAACACTTTACTTGTATAGCATCTCAGTAAAAGAACGGTGTTCATTTTCCCATCAAAAAGTGATTATTTGAATTGGAGGCCTAGAGGCAGAGAAGTGGACTGAGGAACAGAAGTCTGCACCATTTCAAATCAGCATGGGGTAGAAAGGGAGAGAGATCTTCAGGGCCTGGAGTGCCAGTGACAAGCTATCAGCATCAGCAAGAAAGAAAGAAACCGACAGTACTGATTGCAATACTTGAGACATATTGCACACCTAGAAAATATGTCTCTATCTTACATGAATTATTTTGTGACAGCAAGGGATATCAGAACCAATGGTTGACTGGGTGACTCTAAAGCTAAAGATAATGCTTTTCATGATATTGATCATATGATAGGAGACAGGATCTTTTTAAAAAAAGGTTTTGTATTTTTTGTATTTTTTTTGTGCATGTGAGTGTGTGTGCACCTGGAAGTCATGGCAACCTCTGGGAGACAGGGTCTTAACAGGGTCCAATTCAAAAGAAACACAGGAGAAATTACTGCAAGGGAAGACCTCACGTTAGAGAAAGCACTAAAAGTAGCACAGGCATATGAAATCTCTAGAGTGCAAATGAAAATACTACAGAATAAATCCCTAGAGGCACATGAAATTAAGAGACAAATGATACATCACAAACAAACAGGAAACCAAATCACCAGTCCTCACCAGAAGCATGTTTCTGGACAAGAAGAAACAAAGCAGTGCAAAAGGTGTGGAAAGAACCACAGCAAAGAGGAGAATTGCAAAGCATAGGGAGAAACAATCACAAAAAAAGGGAATAATTTTGCCCAGCTATGCAGAGAAAGAGAAAAAACTTGAGGAAAGTGAATGAGATACAAGAAGGTGAGGGACTTCTTGAAATCTATGGCTGCGTAGACACATTATTTTTGGCAGCAATCCCAAATGAAGAAGAGAGAGGAGAGGAAATAATGGTGGATATAAAAGAAGGCAAAAATAAGAAAGTGATTTCTTTCATTTCATTTAAAATAGATACAGGAGCTAATGTTTACTGCATTCCAATGCAAACATGAAAAACCACTAGTAGATATAGGCTGAGGACAAACTGGCAATCTGGGGCGGGAGAGCTCCATTTCAGAAGCGGGGGAAGGGAGCCAGTTCAAACAGCTGCAGCTGTTCCCTGGCTCCCTTCCATACTCACCCACTTGGGAGCTGCTTCCCTTCCGCCTCAGAGGGACACCGGCAGAAAGTGGTGTCCAGGGGCTGTCTGCCACTTGGATCCCGCTTCCCGGCTGTGTGGACGGGAAGAGGTGGGATTCAAGCAGAGGCGGCAGTGTGAACATGTCATCGCGGAGATATGCGCATGAGCGCATGAGTGCTCATGCACCCATGCACACCCATGCCCCATTACAGAAGGTGGGGAGATTTTAAATTTCTAGACTGCTGATGCGGCCATGCGCCTATGCACATAGGCGGCGATGTGCATATTGCCGAAATGGCCCTGCCACAAGCCACGGAGGCCGGTCCACCCAGGGCCACTCCACAGCAGTCTGGATGCTCCATTCTGGCATGCTCCCACAGGAGTCTGGCCAGTGTGAACGGCCAGCCCCAGAGCAGTTTTCCCCCACGGCTTTTGGCTCTGCTTTCCTTCTGCTTCAGAATCCCAGTCTGTCCTCAGCCATAGATTTGGAAAAAGATGGTTTATCAGCCTTGACAGGATTTTAAAGGTGTTTTGGGAAATGTACTCTAAAGTACAGGTATAATAAGATGATGCATATTTTTACATTTTGCACTTTGGATGGAAGACACACAAAACCAGTATTGGGTTGGAAGGTGAGCAAACAACTGAATCTGATAAGGATTGAGAGTCTGGTGAACACAGAACATACAGAGATAACAAAACAAAAAGTGAAAGAACAATCAATGATCAGGTGTGTTTACAGGGCTAGGCAGTATACCAGGACTGTTATGTCACATAAAGCTGGAACCAGATGCTAAATCAGTCATCCAGACACTAAGAATCCATATACCAACTGCTGTTTGAAAGAAAACAGGGAAAACATGTAAATGTATGAAGCAAACTGGAGTTTTGTCAAAAGCAGATGAACCCTCAGGATGGGAACATTCTATGGTGTCCACAGAAACGAAAAATTCCAAATAATTATACATTTATCTAGACCCTTAAGACATAAATCAAGTCATCATGAGAGAACACTACAAATGTCATAATATAGAGGACATAACACACATGTTCTCAGAGACACGTACTTCAGTGTATTAGCTACACAAACTGGATATTGGCAACTGACACTAGATGAAGGAAGATGAAAATGGATTACTTTCAACTCACCATTTGGACACTGGCACGTTGCCAGAATACCTTCTGAAATTTCTTCTGCCCAGAAAATTTTTCTCAAGAAAATTCATGAAGCAGTGGAAGGATTAAAAGGTATGGGAGCAATTATTGAGGACATACTAATACACGGTTCCACAAAGGAAGACCAAGACAACAGCCTGAAAGCTCGATTGGAAAGATACAGAGAGAAAAATATAGCATTAAACTCAAATAGGAGACAGATTGGAGTTGACACCATTACCAGTTTTGTCCACATGCTAACTGTAGACAGCATAAAACCAGATCCAGAAAAGAATGGTACAATACAGCAACTGGAAGCACTAAAATCCAGATCAAAGGTGAAAACTGTAGTAGGCGTGTTTGTTTAGCCAGATTTGCCCCAGGATTTGCACAGATGAAAGCACCACTTTGAGAGTTGGTTTGGAAGGACACAGAATAAACTTGGAATGACTCTTATGAATGCAACTGGGCCCCTCGGTCCCCCATGGCTGTGGCCATGGGTAGCCCCCCCCCCCCGTGTCACCCTTTCTGTTTTTCACAATAGTTTGGTCCCCTGAAAAAGGGAAGGAGCATCAGTGTCTGCAAAGCTAGGAATTTCCACCCTTTGAGAAGATTCAGGCATGTGCTCGTCGCATGAGTGGGCAGTTCAGTGACCTGCAATTTCAGTAAACATGAGGGGGGGCTCATGGAAGGAACCACACATTTATGCAGATGGCCAATCCCTCCACTATGCAGACCCCGTGCACCCACCTCACAAAGAGTGGGTGATCCTAGCTCTGTGGGAACTGGGCCCCAGGATGGTTGTGGGTGGCTGGCACCTGGCTTGGCACAGGTAGCAGTGGCATTTACCATCATGCTAACTGTGCTGCAGGAGAGCCTTCAGGAAATCAGACGTGCATATCGACCATGGTGCCCTTCGGTTTTGCCCTCGGGAGCTGAGGTTGCCCAGTAGCCACTGCTATGTGACATCTGAGCCCCTCATTTGCATACCCAAACATTCCTGGGGAAGCTGGGATCCAGATGGCCCTAGCAGGCCTCTGTAGAGGACTGCCCTATGAAATTGACTATCTCAGCTTGGCAGCTCAGATTGCTACCTGTGAAGCCTCACTGTGGTAGTTGCCCCTAAAGCCAACAGGGTTGCTTGCACGATGGTTCCTGGACAGATCATCAGCCTATGCTGGGCCCAGGGACCACAACAAGGGCCGTTCCATTAGGGACCACCCATGGCATTCTCATGTTGGATTCCAGGACTCCTCCCCCCAGGTCACCCCCCACTCCTGTTTCAAGAAGGCTAGTGGAATGGCCCTGCTATTTTTGGCTGTGCAGTCTGTGCTTTGGCTGGGGGAATGGCAGCCTGGGATATTTGGATATGCAAATGAGGTGCTCAGACATCACACAGCAGTGGCTACTGGGCGACCTTGCCTCCCAAGGGCAAAACTGAAGGGCACCATGGTCGATATGCACGTCAGACTTTCTAATGGCCCTCCTGCAGCCCAGTTAGCATGATGGTAAATGCCACTGCTACCTGTGCCAAACTGGGTGCCAGCCACCCACAACCATCCTGGGGCCCAGTTCCCGCAGAGACAGGGTTGCCAACTCTGGCTGGTTTGGGAAATGCCTGGATGTTTGGGAGAGGAGCCTGGGGAGGGTAGTGTTTGGAGAAGGGAGAGAGCTCAGCATGGATGTGATACCATAGAGTCCAGCCGATGAAAGTGCCATTTTTTCTTGTGGGAGTGATAGTCTGGAGCTCAGTTGTAATTCCTGGAGAAGTCCAGGCTCCATCTGGAGGAAGGCAACCGTATGCAGACTTGTTGGTGAGAGACCAAATACATAATATTAGAAGATGTCATGCCTCTCTAGGAATTGTGGGAATGTCTATAGTAAAGCCATATGGTGATTCCTAGAAAGGACTGACATCACTCCCAGGTTTTCCCTAAAAATTACTTCAGTTCTCTCTAGAAGTCACCAAAAATTCTTAGAGAGGTGTGATGTCACTTCCAGGTTTTTCCTGATAATGACATCACACCATCACCCCAAAGGTGATTAAAAAAAAACTCCTGCCACCAGATTCCTCGCCCCCACCAGGTGACTGGCATTCCAGTAAGGCATCCCTGTATATTGTATAAAATTTGTGTCAAGAACAGTGTATCTTATAGGTGATTATAGAGTCTACCTGAAATTTGTTGTTTCTGTAAGACTCATATCTGTAGCCACTGGAGGGATTCCTCTTCTTATTCTGAATACCATTAAGAAAAGACATACTATCACTCTCCCATCACAGGATCTTCCTAACTACACCAGGGTTTGGTTTCATATAACTTACGCACCTTCAGCTGCCATTCAGAGATGAAGTAAAGTGCTTAGCAGAATGCAGCTCAGGAATTTTAGACCTGCACCAACTGCTCATTATTTTCCACAGCCCTATGAACAGAATCTTCAAAAAATGAGCCTCTTTTTAAAGATGGAGATGCAATGGAGCCATGGATAGAAATTCCTGTCCTTGATGACTGTGTAAAGAACATGCTGACTGTTCTCCACTCTTCATGCTTCCTGCAGCAAACTGGAAAGGCTCTGAAGAGGTTTTCCCCAGTGTCAGGTGAGGCAGTGCAGCTGCATTCCATGTCAGAAGTCCAAGGTCTTTATTGAAGAGAGTGCCAAAATGTCAAGACAGGAGGCCTTTGGAGCACGGTCAAGATGTAAATGTCATGGCTTCAACCAGACTACTCCAGAGCATGTGTTTTGAGGCTTGTAGCCAAAGTCAGTATTAGCAAGTATAAAAAAAAAACACATACACACTTAAACAATAGAAACACAGAAATCAGGATTACCCCACCCACTGTGCTTAATACATATCCAGTGAGTCATATCCAGAACCTACTGTGAGAAATCTGTGTGGGTGGGTGGTGCATATGGTTCCCCCCCCCCCATTTTGATAGCTTGGGTGTTTGTCTCTACTAATAATTATTGCACGGTGGGATAATAAACACAGGAAGTGAAGCCTTGAGATGCACTTTAGAGATCGGTGTTATATTTATCTTCAAAACATAATAAGAGAATGACTGTGTTGACCAGGGTGGCACAGAAGAAAGAATGTTCACAACCAGGAATTACTGTGACTCACTGGACTGGATGGACTTTCTGTAGCCTAAAGCATGTGATGTCAACACCATGAACAGGTTCCATTGCTGTACTACCACTGCTGTTAACAATGCATTGGTCAGACATCAGAGTCTAAACCAGATATCTTGGTGGAAACTGCTTGCAATGAAAAACTAGGTTTATCTGTCCCCTCCCCTCATTTCATTTGACTGTGTTTGGACAGCCAATAGGAACCTGTCGGTAGTCTTTGGGAAACCTGGCTTCAGTTCTTACTTTTAACTCAATGGATAACTTTGGGAAAGTCATTGTTCCTTCAGACATAGCAAAGATGAGGTGCTACACAGCTGTGGACCATCCAGAATCTGCACAAACACATCAAGAACATCCATAAAACTGAGCCCTGAACTGGATAGCCCAGGCAAGCCTGATTTCATCAGATCATGGAAGCTAAGCAGGATCAGCCCTGGTTAGTACTTGGATGGGAGACCTCCAAGGCATACCAGGGCCAGAAAGCAGAGGCAGGCAGTAGCAAGACACCTCTCTGAAATGTCCAAGCCCCACTAGGGGTTGCCAGAAGTCAGCCATGACTTCCCGGCACACACACACAAAATACACAAAAAAGAATATTCATATAAGAGTTATTTATTACAAAGTTGTATGTGGAGGAGAACTGCAGGTGGGCCTGGTCTGAAGGCATTCATAGTGATTAGGAAGGATTGAGCAAACCACCGTAAACACTACCTAGACTCCATGATAGGCTTATTGAAAAGTACTTCCACGCAACAGCCCTGTCTGCGTACCAGTCATTTGCTGGTAGCTCTTCAGCTTCGAGGCAGATCAAAATGGAAAGCTCAGTGAAAGTGCGAGCAGTGAGTATCCGATGACACCCAGGCTATGGGATCAGATACAGAATACGTAACTCCATATGAACAAGTTCTGATACCTATATCCCATCCATTTCATGTAATTCCAGTGCAAAATATAAGGTTCACAGAAATTATGCTTATAGTTTAACAGCCTGGACCTGGAAGAGCCATGCTAGCCTGATCTTGTCAGATCTTGGAAACTAAGCAGAATGAACCTTGATTTGGTTGGGAGACCACTGAGGAAGTCCAGGGTCGCTATGCAGAGGAAGGCAATGGTAAACTACCTCTGTTAATCCCTTGCCTTGAAAACCCTACAGGGTCACAAGACGTCAGCTGCAACCTGACGGCACTTTCCACCAGCACCATAGTTTGACATTGTGAGCGTACATTTGAAAAACCCTGAAAAACTTTACTCACTGTGAGAATCTCACTCAAATGGCCAAGCAGAATCATTTCAGGGCAGTAACAACAACAAAAATACAGGCTGTCTTTCAGCCTCTATATTACTCATCAATTTCAGAAGACCATTGATTAAATCTTTGCTCCCTAAAATTTCCTTTCCAAAGGAACAGTACGCAATGAATGTAATTCTCGCCTCTTAATGACACAAATGAAACTTTTCTAAAAGGTCAGGAACTCTTTGACTATTCTTTCATTTGGTGTTTTGAAGAGGCTTCCCCATTGTTTTCTTGGGGGGGGGGGGCGGAAACAGACTACACCAAATATTGATCATTAATGCTCTAATACTAGCAAGCCGGCAAATCAATAGCTAAGTCTGGGTTAAGGAATAGTGGCTACATTCAGTCTTGGTTTATCTGTATGTTCCCACATTGAGTGGTCTCCCCAAACCTTATGCCAGCTATTGAGGCTCACAGAGTATGCAGCCTATGTATAACCACACAGGGAAAGGACTGATCCAAGCCGCTCCGTTAATGTGAACCGAGAAGATAATAGGGCCTGTTCCAAACTCTCTCCCACTGTAGCACTATATTTCAGATCTTTCTTTCCCTTTGTGTTTTTCCTTGTAATATGCTCAATTTAGCCTCATTTAAGGGCAGCAAATACTGGCTGACTCTGTTCAGCCATTCTGGGGGATCTCTTAGCCTTTGGATGAACTGCTATGATGTCACAAAGCAAAAGCCCAGAGGATGGGGTAGGAAATCATACTGCTGGGAAAGAGAGTGATTGGAAGGGGGGAGTCAGAAAGGATGGTTGATTCTTAAAGCTTTGATGGCAACAATGAAGGGGTGGATACAGAAGAAAAGAAGGGGGCGAGGAAACACCACAAGTAGTGAAAAATGTCTGAACAAGATCCAGTGCAGCGGGGGGACGGGACCCATGAACATCATAGTTCTAAAGGAAAAACTTCACACAGAACCTAAGGACAGAAAGGGCCATGAACTGCTCTGGACTATGAAGGCTGAATTTCACAGAGGCCCTTTACTTCAATGGCAGCATTTATATTTCCAGGCATATGCTGTCAGTAGGGAGAAACAGAGTTTTTTTCAATATGCATGAATTTCAAATCTGCCAGTTAGAACAAACAGTTCTGCAGGTTTTTTTGTGGGCTTTCCATTTATATTTTAAGTGTAAGCTAGTAAATATCAGAGCTGCTTGGCACCCAGAATAGTGTGTTGTAAATAACAAGGGCTGCCTTGCATAGGCCCTAATTTTGCTCCCCAAAATACAGCATCACAATACATTCCTAGACTGTTTTGCTGATGGGCACTGTTCAGGAGATGTAAGCGTAACACAAGGTCTTAGGCTACCTTTATTTGAACTTTGAACATATTGGAGGATTTCTGTTGCAGTGATGAAGCCACCACCATCCATGGCCCCCTCTTCCCTTCCCTTTATTCAAATGCCATTGTTAAGTGACCTTTCTGTTTTCAGCTCCTTGTTCCTTTATCTGCTGGACTACTGCTCCAGTGAGGAAGGTTAGGGTAAGAGAGAAGAACTAGCCCAAACTCACCCAGTATGTTTCCTGCCAAAGAAGAAGATGAAGGAGTAGTAGTAGTAGTAGTAGTAGTAGTATTAGACTAAAACTAGGGAGACCCAGGTTAAAATCCTCAACATGCAGCCAGCTGGGTGACCTTGGGTCAGTCACAGTTCTCTCAGAGCTGTTCCCTCAAGAGCAGTTCTTAAAAGAGCTCTCTCAGCCCCACCTACCTCACAGGGTGTCTGTTGTGGGGAGGGAAAGGGAAAGGAGATTGTTAGCTGCTCTGAGATTCTGAGTGAAGGGTGGGGTATAAATACTACTACTACTGCTCCACTGACTGAAGTTTATTTGAGGGGCTGTAGCCAAAAGCAGGAATCAGCAGGAACTACTGCCCTCATGATGTGCGAATCACAGAAGCATGCATGCGTGCGGTGGTGGTGTAAGGATTTTTTGCTGATTCTTCCTTTCTAGCTGCAGCCCCTGAACCACATCCCGCATTAAGGTCTCCCAGCCACCCTCAGAAGCAGCTTTTCAGAGTATGTACAAAGGTTTGGAGAGGGACCTGACAAAAACTGCTTCTGTAAACTCACTCCATCTGCAATTTTATGAAATTCAACCAAATATGTAGACACACACAGAAAAATTAGAGAAATGTGAATCCACTCTATTGTACATATTGCTGAATTTGCCAGTGATCCACTTTTCCTGGTAAGCAAACTGACTCCTTTCCACGCGGCGGCTAAGAGGTTAAGATGCTGAATTGCAGACCGGAAGGTTGGTAGCTCAGCAGTTTGAGACCCGAGTGCCATGTGACAGAGTGAGCTCCCGTCTTTGGCCCCAGCTCCTGCCAATCTAGCAGTTCGAAAACAAGAAATTGCAAGTAGATAAATAGATACCACTTCGGTAGGAAGGTAACAGTGTTTCATGCGCCTTGGCATCTAGTCATGCTGGTAGCATGACCATGGAGAAGTCTTCGGACAACGCTGGCTCTTCAGCTTGGAAACGAAGATGAGCACTGCCCCCTAGAGTCAGAACTGACTGGCTTTTGAGCAAGGGAAACCTTTACCTTTACCTTACTGCAGAATTTAAAGGTGGCTATTATCTAGAAACAACAAACATGTCCATAGGATTCACTGGTGGTACAGCCACATCTTTGCTCTCTTGAATAATTCAGTGTCATTATTTTGTGTGTAGAGTTCCTGGCATATGTTTTGGAAGTTAGTAAAAAAATTATTGACTTAATATAATTGATTGTTTATGGAGTCCCTTTTGCTCCTCTCTGCTGCCAACTATCCCACTCAGAGGTTTGAAGAGAGAGAAGAGAGAGAGAAGAGATTGGATTTATACCTCACCCATCACTACCCAAAGGAGTCTCAGAGCAGCTTACAATCCCTTTCCCTTCTCCTTCCCACAACAGACACCCTGTGAGGTAGGTGGGGTTGAGAGAGCTCTCTCGAGAACTGCCCTTGAGAAAGCAGCTCTGAAAGAACTTATGACTGACCCAAGGTCACACCAGCAGCTGCATGTGGAGGAGTGGGGAATCAAAACACTACACCAAACTGGCTCTCAGTTTGGATACAGACACCAAAGACAAAGGACACACCAGGTTGGATTCTCCAGCTTTTTCACTTGATCTCACCTGATTTTCCCCTCCTTACTTCAGCCCCCATACCATGTGGCTTTTTTCCATGCAGCTTCATAATTCCTCACTATACCCATTTTGGTGATCAAAAGGGGCCCCCTCCTCTACCAGCAAAAGCTGATAAGATCCTGTTCACTGTGACAAAACCCTGATATTGGGGTAAGGATGCATTTATTATTTATTGATTTATTATTAATTTATTAATTTAGATTTATATCCCGCCTAACCAGCATAGCCGGCTCAAGGCAGCTCACAACAGTTTAAAAACAATAACATACATAAATTAGTATAAAATTCATCTCCATAAAATTGGCAGAATAACATCACAAAAGATAGTGGCAGTACAATA
The DNA here is from genome assembly GCA_029233225.1 of Lepidodactylus listeri. Taxonomy (NCBI): domain Eukaryota; kingdom Metazoa; phylum Chordata; class Lepidosauria; order Squamata; family Gekkonidae; genus Lepidodactylus; species Lepidodactylus listeri. Next base: position 90,336,481 of record JARCFY010000006.1, read on the forward strand.
CTTCCAACACAGAGCGCAACAGCCTAAGTAAGCCCAGGTCAGGAGGCTTCCACCAGTCGGTTTTTCAGGCCAGAGAAGGACCCATATGGCCCAGCTGAACTATCAACCCAGGTCAGAGAGCAACTAGCAGGGAGGAGGAACAGCACCTCCAGACCAGAACTTTGGAACCAACAACCCTCCCCCCCAAACTATCACTGAGAGCCTTCTGAAGGCCCACTACTTCTCTAGAAGGCCCACCATGATTATAGAGGCCAGAGATGCTGGAGGGTCTCTTGAGAGATCAAAGAGCATCCTTGAAGTACCAGACTCCTTAAAACACAGATATTATCCTGGGAGGTGGGACCGGTCTTCATTATAAATGTGGTCAGTCTGGTTCTGACCTCTGTTGAAACAACTTAGCAGCCTTGGAGCTGGCCGAGGTGCTGCAGTTGATGTCCTGCCACACCTGCTACCTGTTCCCTAGTACTGGTCTATATTCCCTGTGATCTGTTCCTCTGACAGATGTTGTTCTTGTGTTCTTAGACAACAAGGACACAGTTTCACAAATTTTGCCTTATCCTGTGGAACCATCTAAGACAGAATCACCTCAGCAAGACATCACTGCCATCTTCCTAAAGAGCCCTTTGCTATTTTCAGACAAAGGATGTAGTATCTCTTCCATACTAGCTCCATACTGCACAGGAGTTGTGTGAGGACTCAGAAAGCTGGACCATGCATGCTGTAGATGTAGTTAGCAGCAGATACCAGGAATCTTGGTATCAAGGGTATACTCTGCAGGACCTGGGAGAGCTCCAGATGAACATAGGCATTGCTCCATCAAAGCCAGGATCATAGAAGATCATCTCTGAATTACTGGAATAGTCATGATGGTTGTCCAAGTCCACAGAATCCTGGTTTGGATGCCTCTAAGTGCACCTTCTGCCATTACTTGGAGTGAAGTGAGGGGCCTTGGAGGAGGCTGTGAAATTGGAGAAGAGGGTTCAGGCTACACATCTGAATATTCTGATTCACTGGTATCAAAGGCAGATTGACATATCAGGGTCCATTCCATAGGATGAACTGGGAAAATATGATTCGGTTAGTGGCGGCCCCGCAAACTGAACTGAACTAAAATGGCCTCATATGAACTATACCAGTTCATGGTGTGGCAGAAAGACCTCCACCAGTGTGCTAGAGACTCCAAACTCACTGGGGATCTCCAGCTGACTCTTCTCTACTTGCCCACCAAGATTTGTGAAGACTGGACTTAGAGGGTTCAAGTTACAGCCCCCCAAAGAAGGTGCCCCCAGGAAAGTGCTTTGGGGGAAATGTGAGGCACAGCTTCAGGAATGTAAAGGATGAACCCTTTGCAAGCTAGAGGCATCAAACTCACAGCAAACCTCCCCAATATGCTCCCCTACATGTTATCCAAGCTATGTGTGGATTGGACTTGGGGGGGGGTCTGAGTTACACCCCCCCCCCAAAAGAAGGAGCTTGCAGGAAAGTGCTTTTATGGAAATGTCAGGTACAACTTCAGGAGTATATAGAATGGACCCTGTGCAAGCTACACACACCAAAAACACAGAGAACCTCACCCTGCCACCTGCTCCTCTATAATCTCTCAGAGTGGGGGGCAGATAACATCCCAGTTACTGACTCCCCAAAAAAATGATCTCTCACATGCCTCCTGCGTGTGGACCTCTGTGTGTGCCATCGGGATGAAAGTGGGTACGAACAGTGCTCATCAAGTGCGGAAAAAGAATCCTCCACCCTCCCATGCCACAGTCTACCAGTCCCCAAGCACCAAATCAGGGCCATAACCAACAGTGGGGCTTTAGGGGTTGAGCCCCCAAATGGATCTTCAGAGCCCCCCTCTCCAATCTCCCCTTTTGTTTTGAGAAATAAATCCGAGTGGGGCAGGAGTGGAGTAGGGGAAAATGTGGGTCTGTAGGCACCAGAAGCTGGGTGAGTCATCAGTCTGAGGAAAGATAGTGCTCCTCCCTGCTCCCTCAGCTGGGAGCGAACCAGACCCTCCCTGCCCACCTTCACCTTTCCGTATGTGGGTGGGTGGTCAGCAGTGTCCAGGCCTGCCTAGGTGGCCTCTGTCCATGAGAAAAGGCTCCCCCAAGAGACACCCACACAGCTGACAGCACATTGAGATCTGGCATCTGTTGAGCAGCAAGTATTGCTCTGGCACTTCCCAGGGGCAAATGGCTTCTCCCAGGGCTCTTCCTCCTTGGACTCCCCACATCACCCACCCCTCCTGACCGCAGCATTCCCTGGGTCTGCAGTGACCTGTAGAAGCCAGGCAAGATAGAGGAAGGCACAATGGAGCCTTGAAAGAGAAAGGGGGATTGGAACAGAAGGCTCCGGAGATGGCTGGCCAGGAGGGAGGCTGGTGAGCCCGAAATGAAGTGGAGCTTTGGAGGCTTGGCAGAGGGAGGAAGGAGGTGAGGAGTTGCTACTGTGTGAGTGGTGCCAGGGGGAGAGGGGTAGACATGCATCCCAGGTGCATTAACTAATTTAATTGATTGGAAATATGACCCCCACAGCCATGGTTGGAGCAGGTGAGAGGCACAGCTGCTTTTTGGTGCTGGGCTGGGAAGTGCTAGAGGGTGGCCTACCAGTGAAAGCAGCAGGAGCAGCAGAGGGTTGGGATGTGGAAGGAATGGATGCTTCACCACCACCACCACCGCCACCCTCTGAATCACTGTCATTGGAGTCCTCCCTTCCAAACAGTGTTAGCAACTGTTGCTGTTGGGGCAGCGCCAAAAACTGTTTAGTGCCCTGTGAGAACCCCATGGATGAAGCAGAGGAAGGAAATTCCAAGACCCCTTCTGTTGATGTGCTGGTGAAGTCCTCTGGGGAGGAGGAGGCTGTGTTTGGTTCCCAGGGACAGGGTCCTCTGTACATGGGAAGATGAGGGCTTCTCCCCCCCCCCATGACTACCATCCATTCCACCTCTTCTCACCCTCATGGCACTGAAGCCTTGGGACCACCCCTGAGTCCTGACACCCAAACCCCAGCCCAGAAAGTTGATCACAAAAGGGAAGGGTGGAGGGGTGTATAAATGTAGGCCCTCAGCCGAGGCATCCACAGCAGAAGCTAAGTCCCAATGCTTGGCATGAGCAGAAACTTTGCTTTACGACCCCCGAACCAGTCAAGGTTCAGCATGAACTTTACTTCATGCGCTGCTTCGTGCCCATCCCTACCTGTGACTTATTCGCTCAGTTTGTGTTCCAGGAAAAATTGGGCAACATAGGACCATGGGACAGCTTCCACTTCACCCATTTTCATTTAAGCCCCAGCTATATTGGCATCATTGAGTAAAATGTTCAAGAATAGGGTTGTGATTGCACCTGGTCCAATGTATGCATTCAATCCCATCCAGTCTTGATGGTGGAGTGGCTGCAATGAACGTACAAGGATTTCCAGCCTGCAGTAGCTTCTCCATCTTCTTAAATAAATGGCAGATGTGTATGCAGAGCTGCTCCCTTCATGGATGCAGAACAGCCCGCAGGAGGCTTTTTACGGGAACAAATGCATCAGTATGCAATATGTGTTGATACATACATTTAACTTTCTGAAGAAGTCAGTCACAATCTATTTCTTTGCTCTGTGTATTTTAGAAGTTTAGAACCCCTGTCTTTCTTTAATGGAATTGTTCTTGATTAAAGACCTACTTTCTGCCAGTCCCTTTTTCTACAACGGGGGGCAGGGGGGCTTATTTTGATCTTTACTTGTATACTTGGATAAATAAAGCACTACAATAAAGAGTGGAGCCTGGGGTAGACTGGAAAGGTGGATCAGATAAAATCTCCACGTTCCTTTATTTTTCACCAGCTGGCCTCCCTGTGACCCCTTCACCACCTTACCAAGTTTTACAGTCACCTGTTTCTTTGAGTAAAGTTGGCAATTTAGTCTCCATAATAAATTCACTAGACAGACACTACACAATGTCTCTGAACTGAGATCCGCAGTCCCACGACTCAATTGCAGCTGGAGCAAGGCTCTTGTTAAAAGTGAGGTGATAAGTTTAATATAGTGCACTTGAGAAGACTTCAAGTATGGAGGGCCTTTCCCTGTTAAATGTTTTTCAGAGCAAGCGCCGTAGGAGTCCTGCTGGATAGATCGGAGTGAGATTATTGTGTGCTATTGGATTGATACGACAAAGCATTTTTCCCTAGTCATAGGCAAGTCTTTCAAGACCATCAGATCACATCCCTAACATATGCTAGTGATACAAAGTTCAATAGTTGGTTACAAGCCCATTCTGATGTTACTGGCTGCTCATGTAGTTATACCAATGGTGATTTTACACCAGGGCTTGAATTGTCAAGCCATAATGGCCTCATGTTCAAAAGCACATAAAACTAAGCAAGCCTCATTAAAATAGTGGGAAGAGAAATAAGCATGGTGAATAGATTAATAAGGACTTCAATACCTATTATTGTAAACATCACTTTGTTTCAGAAAAGGTCTTCCATGCCTGAAAATAGGCTTCCATGCATAGATCACTTGTGTCTGTCTGTCTGTCACAAATTTATTGTACCCTTCCTCCATGTCTGCTCAATAACGTTCCTGCAATTTATACTGTCAACACCCCTGCAAGATAGGCTAGCCTGACATAGAAAGAGCAACTGGCCAAACGTCACCCAGTAAGCCCAAAATAGACTTTGCATCTGGCATAAGTCATTTTGGGGTTCCCATGACCCAAATAGGATGTTTTCACAGCCAGACATAATGTTGGGCAAACCAAGTTCCCAAGTGCAGGCTAATATGGCCTCCTGAGGTAATTTCATCTTGGGAAAATGGTGGCGGGAGGAAGGCTGAGCCCCTGCTTCCTCCGTACCACAGTGCTGAGCTGAATCAAACCCCAGTGTGCTGGGAATTTGGTTCCCTGACATCATGTTTGGTTGTGCAAACATCAGAGTCACACGTAACTTCTAGTTTAGACCTGAGCTTCACAGCCAAGTTGGACCTGGGGAAGGGGAGGGAGCTTAGTGGGGATGTGACATCACATAGTCCACCCTCCAAAGCTGTTATTTCCTCCCAGAGAACTGATATCTGTAGTTTTGAGCTTAACAGTAATTTGGGGAGAACTCCAGGCCCCACATAGCCCCTCCTAGAGGTTGACAATACTAGCCTGGGCCTAGGGATACTAAGTCTGGCTTTTGAAATTCCTGATGATTGGGTGGCAAAGCCTGGGGAGGGCCGAATTTGGGGAAGGGGGGAGTTCAGCAGGATTATGACATGACAGAGTCCATCCTCCAAAGCTACCCTCCGAAGGGGAACTGACATCTGTAGTCTTGAGATCAGCTGCAATTCTGGGAGAATTCCAGCCCCCACTAGGAGGTTGGCAATGGAGGTTGAGAATAGGATATGAAAAGCAGAGGAAGCAGGAAGCTAAGGCAGCTGTGGCTCTGTGGCTTTTTTTTGGTCCAAGCTAAAGATGTTGGAAGGGAAGATGACATTTCCTTCACTATGGCCGAGGTCAAGGAGGCCCAATGTCTACTCTGTCCTCACAGGTTGTTTCCACAGAAAAACAACACGAAGAACTGTAGGCAGAGGAGCCCCTTAGATATTCCAGACATTTTGTGTTGCATTTCTCTACATAGAAAAACCAAAGTTTGAGTTGTTGCTAGTCAGTCTGGACCTGAACCAGCTACTATTAATAATCTTTAGACTGACTTTAATGAGAGTTCTATTGACCCTTTTATAAAATGTGCTGAGGGATGTAGGCCAAATGTACTCATGTGCTTATGCATTTTTGAGGTTGGGAACATAGCCCACGGTTCCATATAATATAGCGACAAAAGGTGGTTAACTAGTTCATGCTTCATAGAAAAAAAAGAATGAAATACAGGAGTATAAATACCACAAAGTCAAACAAAAAAAGACAGCTCAAGATATAAATTAAGAGAAAAATTCTTGCCTTGAGTGATCTCTGAGTAAAGAGGTGCATTTTAAGAGACTAACTAATCCCAAAAAAACTGAGGAAGCAAACAATGGCAAGGAGAAGTGCCACAATTAATGGCAGATCTTGGCAAAATAATTTATATCAGTAGAAGACCACCTACAAAGCTCCAGGCACCAGTGGAGAAATTTGCCACGTCTTCTGTTGCATAGCTGGAACAGCAAGACCTTTCATGGATTTAAATATCAACAAGAGGGTATTTTGTTTCCAGATTATTCTGTTGTTGCATAGGAAATGACTCACTATCTTATTTTGCTTGATTTATGAGATTAACATGTCACGACTCAATACATTATGAAGTCATTTCATTATCGCATGGAATTGAAATAAATAGACTTGACAGCCTACTTGAGGGGGGGGAGAATATGTGATTCATCACGACTTCAGCACAAAGTGCACATTTTATTTTACTAAGAACTGTTATGACCCTTCATAAAGTCTAAAATTGTTCCCAGTGTGGAAATAGAAAAACTTTATTAAATTATGTATCTCAGCAACATTTTGATTAGACTGTTTAGCCAGTTGTTTCTGGAAGAGAAAAGAGAGACTTAACGGTAATTTAGGAGTTCCCTTCATGGAAGTAAATGCATGATGAGATTCAGCCAATCTTTTCACTCAACTTCACCAAATTCCTCTCTGTACTACTGCCCCCATTCCACTTTGCTTTTGTCTATGCAGATTCTCATGATTCCCAGCACATCTTTTATAGTGGTCAAAAAGGACCTTCCTTTTTCACCAGTAGTTGGCATACAGGGACGTATGGGTGGAGGATGCAAACTGGCATATGATGCAAATCGTATCCCCTTCAGATATTTGAGGTCTAAGCCATGTCTGCTTGCCTGCCTGTCTGTCCATCTTTCTTATGTTGTCTCCTCAGAGTTCTGCTCAAGGAAACTCACAAGAGAAACTCATAAAAATCTAAAATCATTAAAATTAATAACCACTTAAGAAACCCACTGAATAAAAATGTAGAAGCATATAAGTGCTTAAACCTCCCAAAGCATAAAAGTACATAAAACTCAGACGCATAAAAGCATATGAAAATCTAGAAAATGACAGCATAAAAGCCCAGAAGCATAAAAACATTTGTCACCATAAACTATACTTGTAACTGTCCTCAGGCTAGAAGCAGATTGTAAAAAACAATTTAAAAGATCAATCTTCTGGTTAAAAATAGGGTTGCCAGGTCCCCTCATTGCTCCGGCAGGGGGATTTGGGGAGTGTTCTGGGACATCCACAATATGATGCTGTCACCTGGAAGTGACATCATCATGCCTGAAATGTCACGTGGAGATGCTCTGGTTCCACTTTCAATTTATTGATACAGTCTAAGACCAGCATATCATATGAAAACAGTGCAGGTGGGTTATAGATGAATTACAGGACATTAGTCCAATATTAAATGTATAAAATGTATTAATATACAATATTACAAGTTAAAAATAATTAATAGTTATTGTTAAAATTCTATTACACTACAAGCTGCAGTGAAGAACCTCCCACTAAGAACTGTAATCTGTCGATTGGCTCCTATAAGAAGCATCCTAGTAAACTCAGGGTCAGAACAGCCTAGATACCTTCAGTGTAAAGGGAAAATAAAGTTTGTGTGAATTTCCTGATAGAACCGTTAGTGAAGCAAAAGATGTTCAGTTGTTTCAACCGCACCAGCTCCACAAGGGCAAACCCTCGCTGAGATAGAAGTCTTTCTGTATTGCCCCTCCACCACCGCAGAGGGAAGTACTTGCACTATTTGGCTAGAGAGAGAGTGCCCTTCGATGGGTCTGAGTCCCCAGTAACGAAAGATAAGCAGCCAGGACTACAACATATCTGGAGTTCTCCAAGGCCAAAAAGTTTGGTGCTGTACTGATACTGTCCTGCTGTTCAATATCAAACGACTTTGCTTTACAGTTGCTTTCACCTGAGCTAGTCCCATTATCAGGAGGGTGGGGGGGAGGGACCCTAAATTCATCATCTTGTGATGCACCACCTTTAGCCAAGAAGATCAGGAACAATCTTGAAGAATTAAAGGTGTTTAGCTTTGAGGGGTATAATTGAACTTGAGCCAGAAATTAATAGAAGCAAGGGTTACCTTGGCCTCAACTTTAATCAGGCCAGATTCTAATCACAAACTTGTGTTAGAAATGCAGCTGGGCAATCAAAATGCTGCTCTTTAAAAAAACTGATTGAATTCTCTCTAATGGGGCAAGACAGAAAGATGGTGGGCCTAATATTGTCACATACAAAACTTGGGGTAAAGATTTGGCCTGAAATAATTTGAGGGCCGCGGTGGCTCAGAGGTTAAGATGCTGAACTGCAGACTGGAAGGCTGGTAGTTCAGCAGTTCAAGACCCCAGTGCCATGAGATAGAGTGAGCTCCCATCTCTGGTCCTAGCTCCTGCCAACCTAGCAGTTCAAAAGCAAGAAATTGCATGTCCCAGAACACTCCCCAAATCCCCCTGCCGGAGCAATGAGGGGACCTGGCAACCCTATTATATGGTTTCTTAGGACTAAAAATGATGATGAAGTCTTGGGGCATCTAATCCAGAAGTGGTCTTATATGCGTAGAAAGCAGAAGTAAGTGCATTTTTAGCTTCCAGACAGTCCTTGACAAACCATTGTTTGGAATGCTTATTCGCTTTCTTCGATTGTAAGCCAGCATCTTGAACCAATAAAGGATTCAATGTCCTAGGTAGGTTGTCATACCAGATCAAAGGTTCCCTACCTGAGGAGTCTGTTGAGCAGCCATTATGGAGATGTCTTTGGACAGCACTGGCTCTTCAGCTTGGAAACGGAGATGAGCACCACCCCCTAGAGTTGGATTCGACTGGCTTTCAAGCAAGGGAAACCTTTACCTTTACTTAATAAATATTGCCCTCTCTTAGAGTGGAAAAATTTAAGTGGGGCCAGAGTGGATTTTTGACCACCATTGGCCACATGCTCATGATGGACATTCTTAGCCCCAGATGATTGTAACATCACCCCCAAGTACTTAAAACTCTGCTCTGTCCTGTAACCATTTATACTCCATGTCCTAATTTTAGTTCTTTTACTGAAATGATTTTAGTTTTTTGATAATTAATCACTAGCTGATTCTCATTACAGAAATGGCTAAATGCCTTCAAAGCTATTCTAAGACCCACAGCGGTTCTAGAAAGTATTGCTGTGTCATCAGAGTATAACAGAGAAGGGATCTTTCAATCAACTAGCATGGAGGGTGAATGTCTAGCTTACTTAAACTGCTAGTCGTGTTGTTAATATAAAAAATGAATAGCAGTGGTGCCAAAACGCAACCTTGTTTCACACCTTTCCTGTTGCATCCATCTGACCTCGAAAGATGTATTAGGATATAATACATCAGATTAAATATCAAAACCTATAATCTATATATGTAGCTTCTAGTTTCTCCCATAGTTTTATCCTAGAGATGGAATCAAAGGCATTTTTCAGGTCAATGAAAGCTGCATACAATGAGACCATGCTGTTGGCTGCATATTTTTAAATTAAATGTTGCATAATCAAACTACAACCTAAAGTAATTCTTCCCTTCCTGAATTCAACTTGCTCTTCTGCCAATAAGTTTTCTTGATAAATTCAACAGTTAAATTTATCTAAAAGATGGCTGGCATAAAGTTTACCTATAATACTGAGCAAACTGATTGAACTGTAATTAGCTGGATTGTCCCTCCTCTCTTTCTTAAAAAAAACAGAATTAAAATTGCCTGGCTCCATTCCTCTGGGATACAACCTGAGGAGTCAATATATGTAAAGAGCAAGGCCAGAGGAGGATCGCACAATTAAATGTTATTTTTTTTAAGTTCAGGAGGAATATTATCAGTACTGGGAGCTTTCCCTCTTTTAAGTTGGTTAATAAGTGACTTAATCTCATTTACAGAGACAGGTGGTAATTCTGGTTGGTCATCTATCTTCTACAGAGGAAATTCTTAGGGAACCTCAGTATATATCTTCCGAAAATTAGCTTCCCAAGTATCAGCCATGATTAATGAGTCTAAGAGAGAAGAGTCATTAAATGAGTATTTAGATGTCAGTTTCCAGAAAATCAAAGAGGTTTTTTTTCTTCTTTAGCTGCCTGTATTAAATGGATCCATGTTGCCTTTATGTTAGTTTTCTTCTTCAGGGCCACAGTCTGTTTATATGGTTTCTTAGGACTAAAAATGATGATGAAGTCTTGGGGCATCTAGTCCAGAAGTGGTCTTATATGCGTAGAAAGCAGAAGTAAGTGCCTTTTTAGCTTCCAGACAGTCCTTGACAAACCATTGTTTGGAATGCTTATTCGCTTTCTTCGATTGTAAGCCAGCATCTTGAACCAATAAAGGATTCAATGTCCTAGGTAGGTTGTCATACCAGATCAAAGGTTCCCTACCTGAGGAGTCTTCCATAATGGCTGCTCAACAGTCTAAAATGAACTCATCTGCCAGAATCACCTTCAGCCTCTGCTCGAGTTGGGCCACCTGTTTGGCATGACATCATGCTTGCTTGGTTGGTGTAATATGTGTCCCAGACTGGATTTTAAGATGTGTCTGCCAAGCAGGTGGAACCAAATGAAGTAGGAGAGGTAGAAAATCACCCACTAATTCAGGAAGAACCTGGAGATTTTTTACAAGGGATGATAAGATCTCACTGACTAACATATAAGCAATAGTGCTGCACCTTATTCCCACCATAAACGTGAAATCTCCAGGGTGGTCCCCAAGGGTGGGGCTATTCAATATAAAGAGATTTAATCTTTTGGCCATTTTTGCAAGACAGAAACCAGCGTAGTTTGCCTTGCTGTCTTTGGAGGAACACGGGTAATAGTTATAAATCTGTTTTTCCTCCTGATCGACTGTAGGCACTTTGTATTTAGCATAAAGAAAATGATCTTTCAGGCCAATTCTACTGCTGAAGCCACCTCCTAAAAGGACCTTATCTACTGGAATGTCTATTAAAAGATCTTCACTATGTTCCAGATCAGCCCAGGATGTTGTAATGTTCAGTTTTCTTTATTGTGGAGGCAGGTATATATTAACCACTAATAGTGCTTTGGAGACTAGTTGAAGAAGAAGAGCCATTGCCTGATACTTCAGAGACTGTAATGTTGTATACATTGCTCTTAGTGAGATGCACATTAGAATAACCAAGCCACCCTTTAGCCTCCCATGGTCTGCACCTGGTATTGCCTCAATATTATATGAAATCAACCATAAGTTCATTGGCTGACCAAGTCTCTTGTATCAAAATATAATAATTCTGATTTTAAAAGAGTGTTCCTGACTTCTACAAGGGCTCCAGCTTGCAACATTCCATGATATAATTTCCAAGGGTATTATTATGTCCGGCTTGTACTGGTCCTGAGACTGTCATGCTTCAGACACTTTGTTCAGTAGTTGTTTTGGGCTGTTGCTTTCTGCATTTATTGGGGCTTCTTTACTTATCATACATAGTTCAGGGTCATTTGAAGCAACAACCAGGCTTGATTTGTTTTATTTATTTATTTATTTATTTATTTATTAATTATAATTGGTTCCAGATGGGGTCAATTCTCCCTGGAAAGGGACATTCCCCTTCTTCCTGGATCTTCCTTGGTGGTTTGGGGGTGACATGACAGACTAGGGGTGTGCATTCGGGATTGCTGAATTGAAAAAAAATCCAAAAAAAGTATTTTCGGTTGGGGGGGGGGGGATACTAGGAAGGCTCTATAGAACATTTTCAGCTTTCCAAAAAAAAACCCCAAAAAATTTGGGGTTTTTTGGGATTTTCAAAATGGACACCAGGGGAGGTTTAAACTTTAAAGGGCACAAGGGAAACGGCATTTTCCTTTCGTTTCCCCCTCTTTCCTGCCTTTTGCTCCTGTTTCCAGGAGGGAGGGGAAAAGAGGGACCTAGACAGCCAATCCCTGCAATGAGGTTCTGCTGCTGGCCTGGCTGGCAAACATGCTCCCTCAGTCCAGTTATGCTTCAGGGATTCTGTGGTTTGACCTGAGTGAGTCCTGTTAGGTTTGGGCACTGACTGGCACTGTGGCAGGGGTTCTTCTGAGGGGCAGATTGCACAGGTTCTGCTGCTGGCCTGGCTGGCAAACATGCTCCCTCAGTTTGGTTATGCTGCAGGGATTCTCTGGTTTGACCTGAGTGAGTCCTGTTGGGTTTGGGGTCAGCACTGACTGGCACAGTGGCAGAGGTTCTTTTGGGGGAAGACTGCACAGGTTCTGCTGCTGGCCTGGCTAGCAAATCTGCTCCCTCAGACTGGTTATGCTGCAGGGATTCTCTGGTTTGACCTGAGTCCGGTTTGTTTGGGCACTGACTGGCACAGTGGCACTGTTTCTGGGGGGTAGATTGCACAGGTTCTGCTGCTGGCCTGGCAAACATGCCCCTCACCAGCTCACTTACTTTCTTAGACAGATTCTTGGGGAGACACTGCTACCTGCCTGCCTTTAGTTTTTCCCATAGGAAACAATGGAGAATGGGGGCACCTTCTTTGGATGCCCCTGGAATTGGACCCCCTGGTCCAATCTTTTCAAAACTTTGGGGGTCCTTTAAGGAAAGGCTTCAGCAGCTACATTCCAAATTTGGAGCCTCTACCTCAAACCCCCTCCCCCCCGCCCCTTGGAAACTTTTTAGAAGTTTTTTGCCATTGATTACAATGGCCCCATAGGGTATAATGGGCCCGAATTTTTTGGGAATTCCGAAAATTTTTGGATATTGACCCTATACCAGTATAGATATTAGGGTTTTTCCAGGAATCCCGAAAAAATTCAGGTATAATATACCCGAATCTGAAAAAACCCCTTTTTTTTTCTTTTTTTTTGCACACCCCTATGACAGACCCACTGTCCATTCCTTGGCAGAGGAGGTCTGCTTTAGATTCTTCAAAGTGGACACCAGAAGTTCTAGTCGGTTTATCAAGGAATCTTGATCACACGATGGTAAAATATCGAAGGAGGACAGAAGACTGGCTTCTACCTCATCTTCTGGCCAACTTAAAACCAAATTAATGTTATCTGTCAGGTGCTCAGGGTTTGGCAGAGAGGGTTGTTTTGTAACAATAGAAGGGTTAAGAGCCATTACATCAGACACCGTCTTAGGTAAGGGCAGATTAGATGGGGTGGGTTGAGGCAATATAGTCAGAGGATTTGCAGATTCCACTGCCACCTTCTGGGTTTGATTTTTAATAGCCTTCTCGAGTCCTTCGGCCCTTGTCATTGGAGCTAGCTTCTGAGTTAAAGAATTTCTGAAATGCCTTTGCATCCCAGTCCCTAGAACAGAATACCTAGAGGCATGTGCAAAAATATATGATGGGATTTGAGAAAGTATAGAAGGAAACGCTCACAGCATATTGGGCTTGGTAGTCTTTCCAGCTTTAAAAGATCAATGGACTCTGGGGCAGTCTTAAGAAGAGAAGCCAGATGATTTCTTGTCCTCCATTTTGTGGACCAGTCAATGTATTTCCCTTGAAATGGAAAAACATTTAAAACAACACTTTTAGGATCTTAAATTAATGAAAGAGTGTCTTTCCTATAATTGTCGAACACATCTGGGGGGACTAAAGGTTTCTTGATAAAGGTCTTGTCATAATTTACATCATCTGCTCTGGTCAGCCCTAGGGGACGGGATGAATTATTTGTCCAAGAGACCCTTCCTCTCTCCTGCAACAGTTCTATGATCAGCTCAAGCTGAGTAAAAAGTTTTTGGAGAATCTCAGCCACCAGGGTTGACTGATGAGCCAATAACTCCAGCTCCACTGGTCGCCTGCTTGATTGGGGTGATGAGCACAGGTCTTGTTCATACTTAGGAAAAGTCTGCCTCAATGGTGAGTTGGCCCCATCGACATATCCACCTCCAGGCAATCAAATGTTCTGTAGCTTTAACAAGGCACAAAAGTCCTCTAGCCTGGATTGCTTACTTAACAGGGATGTCTTCTCCCTCTTGTGAGGATATGCTCTTTTCTACCCCATAATCAATATTATTAATAAGCAGTGGGGGGAGGAGCCCAGAGCTGGCTCTTACCTGAATAATTTAGCTGTTCTTCGCCCTTCTTGGCTCCTTATTCAGCTGCCTTTTCCTATAAGCAGCTTCCAGTTGGCAGTCCAACTTCATTAAAATTTCTTTCACCCTCTTTACCAGGCAGTAGCAGATAAAAAAATTTAAAAGTCCACAAATCTTGAAGGCAAGGTTTTCTATTGTAATTAGCTTGCTGTGTCAAACATTCCTATTCATAAGGGCTCTGGAATAATCCACAAATTAGCAGGGAGTCCTACAAACTCCACAAAGCAGGCTGAATAATCCTTCTTGAATTTAATAAGCTACCCAGCTGTCATGCCAGCAGAATATCCCCTTCAGAGCAGATAACAAAGCTTGTCAAGCAAAGTAGCCTTTAAAAGACTTAGAATCCTTGGAGCTTCATACCGACCCATCTAGGCTGGCTGCCACCCAACCAAACGATGCTCTGGTTTGAAGGCAAAACTCTATGGTAAAACCAGCTTAAACCCATAGAGTTTTGCCCTCAGACCAGAGTGTCCCCAGCATGATAACGTCACTTCCAAGGAAGTCATGTGGGGATGTGGTTGTTTGGGGGAGGGGTTTCTCCTGCCGGTCAGCTGGCCGGCGGCAGGCTGAAGCCCTGAAAACTGGGGGAATCCCCACCCTGCCCTGGGGACTGGCAAGCCTCATTAAAAACCTGGGTAAAAAAGATATGCTTTGGCCTCGTCCTTAAGACAGAGTAGGACAGGCATCAGGCAAGCCTCAAGTGAAAGGGCATTCCACAGGCAAGGTGCCACCACTGAAAAAGCTCTGTTACAATTTTTGTCACCTCTGCGGTGCAGGCTTGCAAGGAGGACTTGAAGGGCAGGCTAAATAGTATGGGAGGAGGCAGTCCCTTAAAGCTTATATAGCCAGCACAGTTTGTTGAACTTAGAAACAAACTGGCACTTTAGCATTATTGCTGTGGGATCTAATCTACCTGCAATGTCTCCTGTGTGAACTCCACAGAGAAGGATGGCAGTGACAAAGTTATTTGGACTCCAATAGACTCAGTTGTTCTCTCGTTCAACTTCTACCAATTCCAACTGAGTTTGCATTGGAGATATTCTTCACAGTTGTACACTTAACATGCCACTTAATTCATCCGGAGCCTCCCTCCTCACTCCCAGTTCTTTTCAAAAACACTGAACAATGAAATGATACTATGGAATGAATTATTAATTTGTGAAATAGTTTGGAACCGATCTCCAGCGTAAGAGTGCACCTGCATTTAAAAAAAAATACTGTCTCAGCATTAGGGAAAAATCAAACCTTCATTGTATCAAAGATGGAAAATTAATTTCTGGGCATGGAAGGCTAGAAATCCCCCAGGGCAATTACTTTCCATTTCTTTATCTGCGGTTTGCCAATCTGACAGGTCTTGTTGGGGGGTGTTCTCCTTAATAGGAATCTTCACAACACTGAACTGCAAACCAGAAAGGAAGTTACTAAGAACAAGACACTGATCTCCAGAAGGCCTTCTCAGTTTCAGTGGGGACTGTCCATCCAAATTCCTTTGAGTTAATAACATAACATGGTTGATTGCTGTATTTAGCACTTTATGTCATCCTAGGGATGCCAAAAGCTAAGGGAACTTATAGCTGAAATGTACACTGAACCAATAAACCATATGAAAAAGAAATGCAAAAATATCAATTTAATACAATAGACAATAAACAAAGGTCCAAGAGTAAATCAACGAAGCATCCAGTAAATATATTTGTTTCTGGCAATCTTCATCAGGCAAGGATCATCATATGACTTCATGTATGACTTAGTAGAACAACATCCAAGACAACAATTCAAATTTGTAACTTTGAATAAATACTCTGTGAATGATGCCAGTATGAAAAATTGATATTGATGGATTAGTCTGATCTTAAAGGATTGCCAGAAACGAATATACTTACTGGATGCTTCATTGATTTACTCTTGGACTTTTGTTTATTGTCTATTGTATTAAATTGGTATTTTTGCATTGCTTTTTCATATGGTTTATTGGTTCAGTGTACATTTCAGCTATAAGTTCCCTTAGCTTTTGACCTATCATATAGCTGTTGTTCTGTCTATTGCCTGATTGTCCTAGAGATGCCAGCCTCCAGGTGGGACCTCCAGGCTACAGAGATCAGTTTCCCCAGAAAAAAATGGATCCTTTGGAGAGTGGACTCTATGGCACTGTACCCCACTGAGGTCTCTGTCCTCCCCTTGCTCCATTCCAAAATCCCCAGGAGTTTCCAAACTTTGATGTGGCAACTCCACACACACACCCATCCCCTGCCAGTGGCCAGGAGGGATGTGGGAGCCCTATGTCATCCAGCTGATGAAATCCCCTCTTACCCCAGAAGTCCTTACCTAAAAGCAAGAATGGACTCAATGTGTTTAAAATTATATTATATCTATCTATCTGTCTGTTTGTCTATTTTCTTTTAAAGCAGGGTGGTGGTGGTAAGTGCCTTCAAGTTGCTGCCAATTTATGGTGATCCCGTAGGGTTTTCAAGGCAAGAGGCATTCAGAGGTGCTTTGCCGTTGCCTGCCTCTGCATTGTGACCGTGCTATTCCTACTATTCTCCCATCCAAATACTAACCAGGGCTGACCCTGCTTAGCTTCCGAGATCTGACACAGCCTGTGCCCTCTAGGTCAGGCCTTTAAAGCAGAGTACCAACAGTAAAATGAAAAATCCTTATGTGACACAGGAGGACCATTCCCAAATAAGGACCATTTCCACAACAGAATTGCACTGAGATACCCCAGCTTGGAGAGTAGATACATCTTGCTCATAGCTCTGGGTTCCATTAAATGGACACTTCTGTACCCAACACAGAAGAAGAATAAGAGAAGAGATTGGATATATACCCCATCCTTCACTACCTGAATGAGTCTCAGAGCAGCTTATAAGCCCTTTCTCTTCCCCTCCCCACAAAAGATACCCTGTGAAGTAGGTGGGGCCGAGAGAGCTCTCGAGAACTGCCCTTGAGAGAACAGCTCTGAAAGAATTTATGACTGACCCAAGGTCATGCCAGCAGCTGCATGTGGAGGAGCAGGGAATTAAACCCAGTTCTCCCAGATTAGAGTCCATGCTCTTTACCGCTACACCAAACTAGCTCTAGTCAAATTCCATCTTGGGAAATTCCTGGAGATTTAGGGCAGTGCCTGGGGAGAGTGGAGTTTGGGGAGGGAATTTACTGGGGATGTGATGCCATACTGTCTGCCCACCAAAACTACTGTAAAAAAAAGTGCAGCAGCACAAATGGGAGGGGAACCAACTAGTACCAACAATTAAAATGTATGAAAAATCTATTGTGAAAAACACATGGAGTTACACAGATGACTTTTTACAATGTATGATAAGTAATTTACTCAGTTACTTAGAATAAATGTATACATTAGGAACAAGAAAATCCAATGGCTACTTGCAAACAAACATGAATGGGAAAGTTCCTCAAAAGAACTGAACAGCATCATTGGAAAGTTAGGCATAAATCAAAAAGCTGAAAGCCTCATAAATAAGATGCATTTCATCTAGGACATCTAGGACATTAGGAACTATTTTCTTCAGACAGATAAATACATGTGATTCTTTTCTTCAGATATAAAGTGTGCTACTTTCTTTGTTGTATGAAGCTACTAGGGTTGCCAGCTCCGGGTTGGGAAATATCTGGAGATTTTGGGAGTGGAGCCTGGGGAGGGTGGGGTTTGGGGAGGGGGAGGGACCTCAGCAGGATATAATGCCATAGAATTCATCCTCCACACCAGCCATTTTCTCTGGGGGAACTGATCTTGGTTGTCTAGAGATCAATTGTAATAGCAGGGGATCTCCAGGTGCTACCAGGAGGTTGGCAATCCTAGAAGCTACTGATCAAATGAAGAGCTGAAGATACCAGTGTCTGCCTAACAGGCTCCCTCAATGCCTGCCGTTTCCTCCAGAGGAACTGACCTCTAATCTGGAGTTCAGTTGTAATTCCTGGAGAACTCCAGGTGGGTTGGTGACTCTGCCTCACAGTTTATAAGGCTTTAAATGAGAGACAGGGCCGGGGCCTATGTACAACCCATTCCTGCTTGCTGAACATCAGTTGTTGAGTGCTGAAAGCAGCCCTCAGGCACTTTGGGAGAAAAACAGAAATTTACAAAAAGCCCAGGAACTGATCATCTGTACTATGGAGGATTTCAGAGGAAAAGCTGAGGAAGAGTCTTGTAGTATCTGTGACTTCATTTCTTAGGCCTGCCTCCACAGGCAATGCTGACACAGGTGATAATATGACGGAGGAACCAGAGGTATTAAGACTCCAAGATATGATTCAGCATTGGCTTCCTCAGTGTACATACTTACATTAGTGATCTGCAACTCATTTTTATTACAGGACAATGTTTGTTAAGTTTTCCCCATTTTTGTCGTTTTTTCTGAGGTGCTATAACATGATTTGAATAGGGCATGCTTGTGGGCAGTTTTGTAAGGCTCTGGATGAGAGACAGCAGAAATCACTATTGTACTGTTTGCCTGTGCTGAGCACGCAAAAAGGGGAAATCAGAACAATATTTGTGTCACACACATTCAGCTTCCCGTGTAAACAGAATCAGATGGTAAAGCACATCGAGACGAGCAATTCCCCTTGTAATGTTTTTTGTGAAAGTTGCTGGCCTCAAGAAGTTTGTGCTAAAGATCTAGCAGGGCCCCTTGTGGCCATCGTGTGCTAATGCAACTGCTTCCATAAAGATTAGAGTATGAGAAAATATATTTGAACGTGTTTTTAAAGCACTTTCTGCATGGAATTACATCTTGCAAATGCAAACTCCTTTCACTTACCTCTAGTTTGCATTACTTGATTGGTCAAGAAGACATAGTATTATTTTCTTTTTAAATTTTTATTATTCCAAAATATTACAAAATGCAGTGATTAAATATATACACCTACATGTATCTAAATGTAGGCAAAAAATATTCACTCAGATATATTCTAATATCTCTTCCCTCAGCCTATCAAATGAATTATACAAGGAGACTATTTGCTCCTCCATTTGCTTTGGGACCAATATTTTCTTCGTGAGCATGTTCATTAATATTAAGGGCCAGATGCTTTGCAACCAAGCTTCCACACCTGTATTACCTCACTTTTGTTGCATAGTTATTAGGTTTCAGACAAGACCACTATATTCTCTTTTTTCCCCCACTGGAGATGCTGCCTAATAAATGAACCAACAGAGAAATTCCATGAGCTATTTTTTGATGCCTAAAAAGCCTTTGTATGACTTCTTCTTGTGCTCCTGTTGGTCTGTAATCATGATTCCAATATTTAATAATTGGCCAGTATTGTACTATAAATACTTTCTTGTAAGGCTTATTTTCTCTTAAATCCTTAATTGCCTTTAATGTGTTCATTAGCATTGCGTACCAGTTTCCTTAAGCCACTCCTGCGTATCTGATAACATTTGGTTACTCCAGAATTAAGCCATCCAAATTCTGGGAGCTGCCAGCAGATTCTGAATTAGAATTCTGGATTTACAAGGTACTAGTGAGGGTACACTCCCTATAAGAACATGACTTGGCTCTTTATTGATATGCTTACCCAGAACCTTACCTGTAACATCAAATACTGCATCCCAGTTTTATACCGTTTTTCATACAACCCACTTACATCAGTGCTTATTCATGTGAGAGCAATTGGTTATGAGGCTGTCTAGAAAGAACTTACGTAGGTGTTCCAGGTGGCTGCTCTTGCATTTGGTACGCACTTACCGTGTGCAGCCGGCCATTCACATGCAGCATTGGGATGCCAATAAGCTCTAGACCGGGAGAATGCCCTCTTGGAATGCTGCCAACATTCCGTGCAAATGGTGCCTCAGTGGGAAAATTTAGCCAAAATCAAAGAACACCAGCTTAACAGTACGGTCAGTCAGGCTTTGTGTAGTGTTAGTTCTGAACCCCGAAATAGGAATCTAGACTGAAGGACCATTCCCTTCCCTGCACTGTGAGATTGAAAGTCCAGAAATATTGCCAGTATGGTCTCTAAAGTAGCCCCTTCCATCAAATGAATCCCCATTTATTAGAAGGCTTCATGTCTCCCCAAAGACTTTTCTACAAGTGGAACTGTATTGTAAAAACCATCTGATGTAAAAAGAGAAGCCATTTTTCACTTTTTAATAATAGTGATACTGTTTATATGAATAAAAGGGAAATGTTCTTCCCCCTGGATACGTTTAAAGTGGCTAAAAATAGTTTAAAGTCTCAGCCAGAGTTAATGCATCTAAATGTGCCCAGGAGAATGTCAGGGCATGGTTCCATTGTGTGAAAAGTGCTGCCAGGCCCACAATCTCAAGGAATCACATTTTGGTGGTTTTATAATGTAGCAAAATATTTTGTTGAGTCTCAGCAGCCTTGCAGAGAAAACAAAAACACTTTCTGTGACGTAAAGGAAATGTTGCTCTTCTAGCAATTTAAAGAAACAGAATTATATTTCTGATGATCATTTCCAACCTGCAAAGATAGGCAAATCACAGTTTGAAGATGGTAAAATAATAACATTAGGAGCAACAATACAGACATGGCTAGAAGCATTGAAGAACTTGAACTTTTTTTTTATTTCAGTCACAGTGCTGGTCCAATAATACTACTGTGGCACAGTTTTTTGTATCTTCAATGTTTAGACGGATTGTCGGAATGCAGGGACTACATCCATTCTTTTCAGAGCCAATGACTATTTCATGTGCATATTTACACTGTGCATACAGAGCCTTCCATGGCACAGAAGACAGTTTCACAGACTCAACCTAATCTCAAAAGTGCTCTGAATTGACTATGACACCTCCCAGATTGGCCTTGGTTTGATTCAGGACAGATGCTCTCGTCATGTGAGAACAACAGTTGGGTGAAGAAGAGTGCCGAGTTAAGTTCACTCCAGAAAAATCAAGAAAAGGTTTACAGTGCTTTTTGGTAAACCAAAATACTTAAGGCTGTATTCCTAAACACACTTATTTGGAAGGACTTTCTACTGAAATCAGTGTTCTGTTTTGACCTGCCTATGAAATTAGATCTGCTGAAATCCATGTAATACTATCAGCTGGTTTATACCTTTTACATGTTATCATGAAACGGATTCCAGAAACTACATCCTCAAAATGGCATTCACTTTGTTGCATACAAATGTAAGTTTAGTAGTTGCAGTATGTGAGACTCTTCGGCTGCCACTCCATTGGCTGACTCTTCTCCTGAGTGTGACTTTACAACTGTGAGACAAAGCTTGGCAGGTTGGAATTCTATCCCAGCATGGAAATGAAAGGATGCAGAAAACTGTGTGTGTTAGATTTATGACTGTTGTGCACACTTAATGGTACAGAGCATTGTCAGGAATGTCATAGGAGATGCTCAGCAGCAAATAGTCTATGTGTGACAATAACTTGTGTGCATCCAGCAAAACTTACATTTTTTTTGTCTCTGAACAGTGGCCTCACCCCCAGTGCTATATTATTAACTGCTTCTGAAGCTTCCCTGTTTCTGCACCAATATAATGGACTAATGGAACAATCCCCTTCCTGTGGGTAAGACTCATTGAACAGACCTGGATTCTGAGCAGACCTGCTTATGATTGCCCTCAAACTGAACTTTGGTTTGACCCAGGGGGGATCTTCTTGTGTTCCAGGGCAACAATCAAACCCTCTACCATGCATGGACTGCAAATATTTTGTCTTAAGCAATTCGTTTCCCTCCCACATCTCCCCCAAATTAGTTTCCCAAACCAATGAGTCCAACTCATTTCTCGTATAGATCCCCCAAATAAGTTTCCCTTTCAATTAATTTCCCCCCAAGGATTCATTTCCTTCCCAGGCAAACCCCCACCGAAGAGCGGGGGAATCCCCATTTTGTCAAGTCACTTAGTCATTTCCCCCTCTCAGCTGTTATCAAGTGGCGTGTATTGAGTCAGGCTGTAGTCACACTGCCCCGAAAATCCAAGAGCCCTCCTGGATTTAAAGGGGCCGGATTTTTTAACTTCGGGTTTACACATCCCAACCCCAGTGGGCAAAGGTGGCGGCAGCAAGTGGCGGCAACGGCAGCAGCGAAGGAGGCGAGCGGCGACGGAGGAGGAGGAGGCGAGTGGTGGCAAGCGGAGCAGGAGGAGGAGGCGAGCGGTGGTGGCAACAGCGATGGTGGCGGGGGAGGCACCCCGCTGGCCGCCTGGTAAGTTTTTGGGGAGGTTCTCCTTTTTCACTTGGGCACTTGAAAAAGGGGGGGGGGAATGGAGGAGGGACCATCTGGACAGCCCTCTCTCACAATGATTGCATTTAAAGGGACCATTCACAACAGCCGTGGCTAGTCCCACGGTGAAGCGGGCTCAAATGCGGGTTCCTCACGCGACTCCCGGGAAAACAGTCGATTTTCCCGGAGTCAGAAAATGCGGGAGGAACCCACATTTGAGCCCGGTTCGGCATGGGACTAGCCACAGCTCTTGTGAATGGTCCCTTTAAATGCAGGAGGAAACAGCCCTTCCTCCCGCATTAAAGGGCTGTGTGACCGCGGCCTCAGATGATTGGTCCAGATAGCTGATCTGGATATTCTGCCTGGCAGTAGCTTTCCAAGGTGTCCTTTTTGCTTCCTGCAGAAGGATTCTACAGCCTGTTGGAGCCAGATGGGCTGGAAGGTGTTCAAAGGTACCATTAAAATGCCCCAGGACTGAACCTGGAACTTTCCATGTACAAAGCAGGTGTGCTATTCCACAGCTGTGGTGTCTCTCCCCCCACCCCGCTTTAAGGTTTCCCTTGCTCAAAAGCTAGTCGAATCCGACTTTAGGGGGCGGTGCTCATCTCCATTTCCAAGCCAAAGAGCTAGCACTGTCCGAAGACTTTTTCTGTGGTCATCTGGCTGGCATGACTAAATGCCAAGGTGCACGGAATGCTATTACCTTCCCACCAAAGTGGTACCTATTTATCTACTTGCAATTTCTTGCTTTCGAACTGCTAGGCTAGCAGGAGCTGAGCACCCACAAAAGAGAAAGGGAAAAATCTAAACCCATAAAGCATAAACCTCCAAAGGAAGTTTAGAAAACTTATTAAGGGCCAAAAGTTAAAAATATAAGTAAGTATACAAAAGAGTATTTATTTCAAAGACATACAAAAACCTTGTAGAGGCCCAAATGAAGCCTCACAAAATGTTAAAAGTAACAAATACACAAAAGGACAGTGTATGACCTGACACGTTTCGGCTCACAAGAGCCTTCTCCAGAGGTCAAATAGAACAAAATACACCAAGCAACAGAGCCTCTGTTATACATGTAAGGCAATAAACAGTAAATAAAACAGGACCCAAATTGGAATGTTCCAATATGGAATTGAATGACACACCAAAAATCTTCTATTTGGGGCCACAAATATATCTTGGCCTTGTGTCAGAAGTAGTTATATATACTGGAAGTAATATATTGATGACACATTGTCCCTGACAAGGCAACTTTATTTGCACTCTTAGGACCTCAACTGCCCTTAATAAGTTTTCTAAACTTCCTTGGCAGGAGCTGAGGCCAGAGACGGGACTCTGTCACACAGCACTAGGGTCTTGAACTGCTGAGCTACTGACCTTCCGGTCTGCAGCTCAGCATTTTAACCTGAGCCACCATGGCCTAACCCCGCTTTACATGGCTGTAAATAAATTCTTTGGGAGGGAATGGGAGTTTAAGTTGATCTGACCACTAGAAGTGCCCCACTTAAGCCTGGGGTGGGGAGTGCACAGTTTAAAAGATACAGAAAAGCTACTGACTAATCAGCAGTCACTCGTATCAATGAACTCATCTGCACTTCGACACCTAGCCCTCCTCCCTGAAGAACAGGGTAGACTGGGTAAAAATGCTGTTTGGGGTCAAGCAGACAGCAGGGCTGGTTTGCCACCCAAATGAGGAGGAGGAGGATATGGCAAGAGGCGTGGCTTGTGCCTGTTAACACCTTCCAGCCCACCTGGCTCATGCAGGCTATAGAGACTGTCTGCAGATGGTGAGAGGTGAACAGCAGGAGTGGGGTAGGGGCGTAGACTCCTTAGGGCTGCCAGTGCCTGGAGAAGAGGCATCCTGTCCCTTTGATAATGGGGCATTATTTATCTCCATGCCTTGAAAAGCTTCAGTTCCCCAGTTCCACACATTAAGCTTCTGCCGAAGGGACAGGACATTTCCCCTCCAGGCTGTTTGCAACCCTATGGTCTGTCCTTGGAGCCCAGTGTCCAAATGAGTACGGCCAGCTCTGTCAGGGGCAAACTTCGCAAACTCATTTGTGCACTTACACTCAGGTTGGCTGCAACCAACAACTTCTTGACTGAGTCCCAAGCAACTTTTTGAAAGGAGACACACACACACATACATTTTTACTGGGTTGTTTTTGTCTTTTTGCCCACGAGGTGGTTGTTTGGTGACCTATGCACACGAAGAGTCATCCCGAGACAGCCCCTATAAAGCTGATTATATGTAATGTGGAAAATATTAAGCTGATCAATACTTAAAGTACCAAGGAAACACAGAAGACAGTCTCTGACAGCTCCACTTATAATATTTATGATGACCTAGCTATTAGCAGGATAAACTGTTGTCTGTGGGTACACTCTCCATTGTGGTTTCAGCTCTGAAATTGGCTGTATCTGGTTTTAAAGGACAGAAGTAAGTGGGGGGAGAACAGATGCATTTTAACAGCAAGTTTTATAAAAATGACAAATGAACCCTATTTGCAGCAATGTGCATATGCGTTCCTCAAGCACCAAATGCTAATTTTATTAATGATAATAAAATTTAGAAGTTACTGTGATTGTGGTATCTTGTCCTCAATTTCAAAGCATTGCAGAGTTGAAAGTTTCACTGATTCCTACCAAAGGAAATTCTTTTGTGCAGCACAAATGAGGGATTGCAGTTCTGAGAAAGCCTGTCCTAGCTTCGTGCTCACAGCTCTTGGGCCAAACTAGAGTGGTTCAAGTCCATATTGTGAAAGCAGATGATCTGAGCTGTGGGCCCAGGGGCATAACCATGTGTGTGTGTGATACAATGGACCACTGATAATCTTAGGCGCAAAAAGGCCACAGCTTTATTAAATACACTGCAGGAGCAATGGCGCAGCATGTGGAAGGATCCTGCATTGAACGACCCACCCGATGACCAATGAACCCCACACCCCACCTGTCTGCTGTAAAGGAATCTGGCATCTCCCACTGAAACCTTCTGGCAAGTATTTAGCAATGGCCCTGTTTGGGTAGTAGGGACAGCAATACCTGAAGGTGGACTGGTGTTTTAGCCAAAGAGAATCAAAAATAGGTGGCACAGGGAAATTTCTTGGAAGCATTGGAAGCAGAGAAGGTGTTGGTCCCCAAAAAGTGATTAACACTTGGAATTCACTGCCAAAGGAGGTGGTGGTAGCTACAAGCATGGACAGCTGCAAGAGGGAATTGGATAAACATATGGAGCAGAGGTCCATCAGTGGCTATAGGCCACAAGGTATATCTAGGAACTCTCAGTCTGGGGCAAGTGATGCACTGTATTCTTGGTGCTTGGGGGGCACAGTGGGAGGGCTTCTAGTGTCCTGGCCCCACTGGTGGACCTCCTGATGGCCACTGTGTGACAGAGTGTTGGACTGGATGGCCACTGGCCTGATCCAACATTGGCTTCTCTTATGTTCTTAACTGGCCCTAAGCAGCTGTGTCCTTGCTGTTCTCAAAGATCCCTTGCAATGTCCCAAAATACAATGTCATGCTGTTTCAATGGCACCCCTCAAAATATTGCTGCCCCTCGGGAAAACTTGCTAGCTTGCTAGTGTAGCTTTGCTAACTCTGCTCTGAAATCTATGAATAGGCTGTTCTCAAGATTTGTTCTTCCCACAAACAACAGTGTGTGTGTGTATATGTACTTGGAATTATAAAGCCACTTTGAAGACCCAGGAAGTTGAGTGGGGTGTAAATCTGCACTTCCATAAAGAACTTATTTCTCTCAGTGAACCACATTTGATCAGGATTTCATCCAACGACTGGGATTTTCCTTTTCTGAAGTAGAAAGGTATTGCTTAGTTATCTGGCTCCTTTTTATTTCATCTATTGAAACCTTAATTCCACAAATGATTAGTGTAATTTCTAAATGACAAGCAGGGACTTTCCAGGGCTGCATGTGCTGTGCATCTCTTACAGTTCCTTTAAGAGGAAAATGATATGCTTAAAAGTAGATGAAAAAAAAGCATTGCTGGATGGACCCTACTTCCCTCTTTTTAACTTAGAAATCCCCTCTCATATTTTCAAGGAAAACATGCTTGACTGTGGAATGCATAAGTCTATATTGCCTTCAAAAGGAAGATACATGTTAAAAAAAAGTAGCAAATCGGCAATGATCAACCTCTCCCATTAGTCACTGAGACTGACTTCTTGTTTCTGACGAGGACACAAGCCATCAGACTTGTGCTGACAGAGCAATATTTCCAGGATACAAGGTGAATGACTAGATTTTGTACTTAATTTAGTTCTGAATATTTACAGCCCAGAAATGAGTAACAGTAGGGAGAGGAGAGAAAGACTCCTCATCTGAGATGATAACTTTGGAATAAAAATATATGCTTCAGCATCTTTTTCTATAGTAAAGTAATTGAAAGGCAATTTCAAGAATTGGCCTGTACATCTGTTTATTCAACAGGGAAATACTGTGGCTACAAAACTGAATCTTCTGCCTATATGTAAGGACTGGTAACTTCCATTTCAATGCATCTGAAGAAGTATGCATGCACATGAAAGCTTATACCTTAAATAAAACTTTGTTGGTCTTAAAGGTGCCACTGGACTCAAACTTAATTCTACAAATCTGCAGATGACTAACTAATAAATGTGCTAAGGTTGCACAGGTGATTTTTCTTCCTGTTCAGCTTCTCACTGTGACCAAAGAAGTGGCCTTTTAAAATTCCCCAGGGTTTCTCTCTTTTCTCCAGATGAGGGTGGAAACTGCTTTAGGCAGCACAGACAAGTACCAAGGCTGCATTCACAGAAGTTCTAACATGAGCAATAGAATCTGATAGATTGATTGGAACCAGTGCAAGGTCTGGGTCTCCAGCTGTGGACACAAGCAATAGTTAGCAAGGCAGAATACAAAGGCAGCAAGTCAGGGTAACCTGCATAGTTACTTCTACACTGAGCCTTGTTCATCATGTCCCTTTTATCTGCCTCATTAGCTGACTCATCCCTGAAGCCCAGGTGTTGCTTCTTACTGCTGAGTTGATTGTCCTCCAGGTGCAAGTCCTTTGCTTCTCTATCAGCTTGTCATTCCTGCTCCTGCAAAGACTCTGCTCCAGGAATTAACATTGATCACTGCTGGGAGATCAGATGGGCACTCCATTTCCCTACAGCTGCCAAGCACTCTCTACTTCTGCACTCTGCTGGTTCAGGATAAACCAGTGGCAACTGACAGTCTGACTTCGGTGTTATTTCTTTCTTCTCCTGCCAGAATGAGCAGCCTGGTTGTGGCTGGAAAGCGTTCTTGCTTCCTGATGGTTCTCTTGCTGGGTCTGCTTCTTGACCCAACTGTTCAGGCAGGTATTCCACCGGTACAGGGCCTGACTCTTCCATTCCCTCCTCCTTAGAGGAGGAGGCAAGCTGGTTGGCCCATGCCAGTTAATAGGAATGGACAAGATAAGCTGGAGTTGGGCACATTATATCATATTAGGCAGCTGCAGTAAACTACAATAAGAAACTAGTGGATCCTTCCAACCACATGTGAGGATCAGGACGTAGAATAAGGAGGTAGGAACTTCTGCTATGGCATTGGAAACTAGTTTAGCTACTTCTAAAGGAAGTACCTTGACATACACAATGGATTTAGGCTTTAATCCAGGCCAGTAAATAGGGGTTTAAACTTCCAGCCATTTATTGTGGAAGGTCTATTCATTAGCTAATATATGCAGTGCCAAGTACAGTTAGGTGTTCATTTATAACATAAATGAAATGAAACTATAAAAATCTATACAGGGATGTAATGGATTTCTACTTAGATTCTAAACCTAGAACAAATGTCAACTAAACAATCATTTACTTGCTCCACAGGTATGTTTGGAAGTTAATGGAGATCTTAAAAAATCAGATCTTGAAAGAAGACATGAAAGACCTGCATGTTGGTGCTGACTTATGCCTGAGCATAAGAAGAAAGATGAGCCAATGATAGGGAAAGGGAATGAAGCTATTAGTGAATTGTCAAGGGAAAAGAAATACAGGATAATAGGTCATGGGAACAGGAGACTAGTAGGTAACACTGAGAAGAAATTGAAACATTTCCTTCTAATGATTTCTGGGGAAGCTCCTGGATAGGAAAGTTTACATTATATCAGACAAATGAAAACTCTTGCTATGTCAGGGGTTGCATAAGAAAGTGTCAGATGACCTTGATTGCCAGTTCTAAATGTATATAATCAGGAGTCAGTTCAATGCATCTCCAAGTAGGCATGACGACAACTTGGTGACAAACATGTTTGGCAGAGAAACATACCATTTTTGACAGCCTCGATCACCTGTGAGCCAAAATCAGTTCATATCTCTTTGGGGCTATGTAGTAGCTGTGGGAGTGGTTTCATTTCCATCTGGTTTTGGGCTATGCTTGCATCTGCACATTAGGTAAAATCAGTTGTCCTCCAGGGTCATACTTGGGTCAAGTAATTAAATGCTGCAAATGCTTTAGAAAAATGATGTTTAGGCTTCTTGATGTGGGTCAGACAGACTCAGATAGTAAGACTTTTAAAAAATGCAGTGTTTGTTTGAATATTACTGTTTTTCTTCATTTTTAAAATTTTAATTTAAACAACTGACAGCAGTGATGAAGGGTGGTTAATGTGCATTGTATACAACTGAAAGCAGGGCTTTTTTTTGTAGAAAAAGCCCAGCAGGAACTCATTAGCATAACAGGCCACACCCAACAGCAGAAACGCATTAGCATATTAGGCCACACCACTGACATCACAGCTTATTAGCATATTAGGCCACACCCCCATGTTACCAGAAGAGTGGTCATCCAGCCACACCCATCTTTTGCTTATTGCAACAAACAAGGTAAACACAATTATTATTATTATTATTATTAATAATTGTGTTTACCTTGTTTGTTGTCAAAACCCAGGGCTTTTTTTGTAGCAGGAATTAATTTGCATGTTAGGCCACATACCCCTAATGTAGCCAATCCTAATGAGTTTCTGCTGTTGGGTGTGGCCTATTATGCTAATGAGTTCCTGCTGGGTGTGGCCAACTCAGGAGCCAGCCGGAACTCCGTTCCTGTGCGTTCCTGCCCAAAAATAGCCCTGCCTGAAAGTAACTCAGTAAATAGGCCCAAGCTGTTCATGAGCAACCTGAACTGTCCACCAAACAATCAGCTCCTTGCTCCTGATAGTTGAGTGGGACTTGACCTGAACCACTAAGTGTTGGAGCATCTCTGTCACCAAATCATGAGACTATCTATTGCTTTGGTTGAACCTTATGGTGAAGTTCTACTGGCTCAATGGTACTTGAAACCGGCAGATCAGCCCTTCCATTTGCAGAGGAGCAGAGGTGATTTTTGCCCATTCCTCCCATTTGTGCTGGTTCTGGCCGGTCACCACGAAGACAAGGTACAAAGCTAGGTACAAAAGTCCAAATCAAGCCAAGAAACAGTACCAGGAGTCAGAATGCTGGGAGACCAATCAGAGTTCTCAGGAGTGAGGAGCGGAGGCAGGCAGCTGGAACAAGGTCCAAGATTGCACAGTTGCGTCCACACGAAGACAGGTGAGCGGGGCTGCTTATAACCAGATCCTTCCTTCCCTGAGAGGTGACCTGCCAAGACTCACAGCCCCTCATGTTGCCTTTGCAGCAGCTGAAGTCTGGCACTCTTCCTTCTTTCCTGCACATCCAGACACTAACATGCCCTGCTTCTGGTATATTCAGGTGAGCAAAGTGGGGACCCTGGCCTCGAGGTGTCTCCAACTGGGAATGGTGGACCAGGCTCTTCCTCCGACTGCACCTCAGTCTTTTCACCTGGCTGCCCCTCCTGTGCAGATACTGGAGCCTCTTCTCCCTCAGGTGCTGGCAAAGGTTCCTCTTCTGGGCTGACTACGGAGGAGGCTGGGTTGCTCTGTGCCTCTTCCTCATCTGAGGAATAGTCAGCCACAGCTGAGCCAGGACCCATGACACCATCTGGTACAGCTCTCCCACTTTAGGCCCCCAAGTTTTTTGTGATGGTCCCCTGGCCCCCTAAGAACAGACACTCAAAAGGCTTGGAGGGCTGCAGTGGTAAGGGGGGCAGGCAAGAAAATCCTATTCTACAAGCTTCACTCCACGTACACAATTCGGAATCCAACCCCTTAGTGTTTCCATAAAATGCTGATGAAGGAGTCACAGGGTCATATTTCCTTTTCCCTTTCTGCATGATTCCCGTTAATCATATGTGAATCATGTGAAGTAAAACGAGTGTACATGATCAGCATTGTACATGAACAATGCACATTCAAGACATGCACTTAGGTCTACTGGGAATGCTACCACATACATGTCTCCCTTTGCAAATCTTAAATATAGGCAGGTATCTGCTGTCATTACTGCATTCTTTCACATGATGAGTTAGTATTTGGGTCCGGGCACACTTACTTACACTTACTGGCCATATCTGCAGTGCCATCCTAAGCAGAGTTATATCCTTCTAAGTCTATTGAACTGAAGTGTGTAACTGTGCTGAGAATGGGACTATAAATCCCCTAAGCATAGCATGACTACATTTTGGCCCACAGTAGGCATCTGCAGTTCATGTGCTCTGCAGAACTTAATGATTTTTTTTGCCATCAAGTCACAGCTGACTTATGGCAACACTGTGGGGTTTTCAAGGCAAGAGACATTCAGAGGTGGTTTGCCATTGCCTGTCTCCATGTCACAACCCTGGTATTCCTTGGAGGTCTCCCATCCAATTACTTGCCAGGGATGACCCTGCTTAGCTTCCAAGATCTGATGAGATCAGGCTAGCCTGGGCTATCCGGGTCAGCAGAACTCCATAGTACCTCAGAAATATCCATTACTTCAGTGGTGGGTGGGATTGAACAGCTATCATAATTTAAAACTTCGGGCATATGTAAGATTTGCCAAACCTGAAGTAAGGCAAAAGTGGTAGGATTTCAGTGGCCACTTTTACTATCAGTTTGAATTACTCTTCTTGCAGCCTGATCCACAAAGCATTTAAGCTGAAAACCTATATTGCTTTCATTCCAAGTGTTTCTTGTCAAGACAGAGGATCAATTTGGCATTGTGAGTGTGTGTGCTGGGAGTAGCTGGTTGCAATCTGTTGTTAATTTTCACAAATGAAACTTAATTATACTCAGTAGGTACAGAAAGCTTTTTCAAAGCAGTTCATATACATACTGAGTAATGAACCAGAGATTGTTTTCCACCATGCAAAACCAGAACTCCCAATTGATCAAGGTTCCACAGCCTCTCTTAAAATTAGCTTAACATCAAGAACATGCTTTAAATTGTGTGATTCCTCATCTCCCTGAGCTAACTTGCAGATACATTTACAGGTTCCTTATATTGCACATCTATGAAATTTAGCTTCTTTGTTAACATTAATCAGAAATCCTAATACAATCCTAATACAGACGGTTGCTGTGCTGGAGTCACTTCATTAATTTGTGGCATCAGACAGTGCACGGCTTGCGGTGCTGCAATGGTAGTCTTTGTTGGCTGCACCAGGAAACAGTCTTAAATCTGCAAATATTCCATACTCATTATTCAGGAAGCAATTTTTCTCCAGGCCAGTTTGGCTAGGGATCCTGGAGGTTTTTTGCCATCTTCTGGGCATGGAGCAGGGGTCACTGGGTATGTGTGAGGGGGAGGTATTCGTGAATTTCCTGCATTGTGCAGGGGGTTGGACTAGATGACCCTGGAGGTCCCTTCCAATCCTATGATTCTTTCCTATCTAGGATCACTATCTAGGAAAGCAGCTAAAATATGACTGTATTTAACAGTCCAATCCTACAGATGTTTTTGCAAATGTAAATACCACTGGAATAAGTGGAATAGTCCCAAATTATGTTCATAGGGTTGCAGCTTTCAGCAGCAAATGGTACGTACTGTTATGGGGCTTACTTCCGAGTAAATATGCATAGAATCAGGCTGCCAGTCTCATTAGTTTTCATGGGCCTTGAGCATGATCGTTGTGGCAATCCAGTGTGCTGCCACGCATGCCTGAGTGCCACTGAACAGAAAGCACTTGTGATTAAGCCCTGGGCAGGAGCCAGTATTTCTGTGACTGGCAATTCCAATGGCTCATGGTGTCACGCTCATCATTTCTGACTTAGCCACTGACCCACATATGTTTGGGTTTTTCCAAATTTATTATCCCCTCCTTTTTTTTAGTATCACCTTATCACCTGGAAGGTTTTAGGAATAATAAAATGCAATTAAAAAGCTATTAAAGGGTATTTAAGCCTTCCAGCCTTCCCTGTAATGGAAATCACCCCTAACGTTTTGATATAACTATTGTAGTGATGGTTATTTCACAGTTTACTTTTAAGAAGTGATGGTATTCATTTATATGTAACTCTAGATGGAAACCACTGGGACAGATGTGCCCTGTCACTGGAGTACTCTGTCTGGAAGCTACTTGTGCTACCTGATATATTTTAAAATGCCTTTGCAGCTGGTGCTGAAAAGGTGGCAAAGCAAGTGGAAAGCTTTTCTGGTGATTTCTTGGCCTGCCTGAGAAGTCATTTTGCCCTGATGCCGTCTCTAATGCTAATCACTTATTAACTCGTTTTCCTTTCTCTGTGGAAATGGATTCGCCCAATCTTCCACGGGATTCATGCACTAACTACACATTTCTCTATTTTGCAATAGTCATTCCTTGGCTGCCTGAATGACCCTTCCTACACGAAGCATGCAGGTCACCACTTGGACCACTCATATTTCTTCCGGGTCTAAAGAAAAATCTTCTAGCAAATAGGACCGATTCTAGTATGTATTGGGAATTTTAATTTTTATCTTTGTTCAACTCCTGCTGCATTGTTAGTTCACTCTGCTTCCCCCACAACTTTAGTTTTAATCAATCTAGCTTTAATGGAAATCTTCCAGTGTGTTCCTTCAAGCATACCTATCTCTTTCACAAAAGCCTATCCTGTGTCGATCTTTTCATACTAGGGTTGCCAGGTTTGGGTTGGAAAATACCTGGAGACTTTGAGGGTGGATCTGGGAGAGGGTGGGGTTTGGGGAGGGGAGGGGAGGGGCCTCAGCATGGTAAAATGCCACAGAGTCCACCCTTCAAAGCAGCCATTTTCTCCAGGGGAGCTGATCTCTATCAGCTGGAGATCAGTTGTGAAAGTGGGAGATCTCCAGGCCCCAACTGGAGGCTGGCAACCCTATATCATACCAGCTGATCTACTGACTTTTCTCATACTCACATGAAGCATCAGAGATCACTTCACAGGAGTTCAAAAAGCAAGAACAGTGTAAAACTGCCAGGAAATCAGGAACTTGGAGAGGAAGAGCAGAATCATATTTGACACTATCAGTGCAATTCCAAGGCCTGATTTCTGAGAGTGGCAGCTAATCCCCAAGTGGTGTGACATGGAAATAACACCAGCGTAACTCAGAGATATTTCAGAGTAGCCCTTACCAGTGCTAAGCCAGTGTTGCTGCCAGATATGGAAAATGCTGGGGCGGGGGGGGGGGGGGAATGGCAGGTGAGCAGGGCTTAAGTTCCCTCAGCCATAGTAAATAACATCGTGAACAAGCACAGTATGGTGGTTAAAACGTTGGGCTCGGACTCGGGAGCCAGATTTGAAACCCCACTGTGCCATGGAAACTCTCTGGGTAACCTTAGACCAGTCACACACTCTCAGCATCACCACTTCACGAGGTTGCTGTGAAGAGAACACAGAAGTGAGGATAAATGTGTAGTAAGCAGATTTTGGCCCTCATTCAGGAGAAAAGCAGTCTAAACAAAATAAATCAGAAGAGAGACGATCAGAAGAGAAGGTGCAAAGCAAAATGATTGGAGTCTGGGGGGCAGCCCACCAGTATGTGTGGCCCACATAGTAACTGAGCCTGATGGTACAAATCTAGTTTGCCTCAGACTGGCCGGGACAGGGCCAAGGCAGGACTTAGATCCAACAGTGTTGCTTAGACGTTGTTCCAGCAAAGGCTTTGGGTGAGCTGAGTCCCTAAGTGCTCCTGCAAGGGGGTGGAGATACAGGACCCTCCTCCCCAGGAGCTGGCTACTGGTACTTAAAGGTTGTGTACTTTTGAGTACTGCAATGGGGTTGAGGTGGTTCAGGGCCGGAGTCCCATAGTGAGTAGGCTGGTTCATTGGGGCTTTTCATGCACATCAAGTAGGGTTGCCAAGTCCCCACGGGGGGCGGGGAAACCCCCACTCAAACAGCCCGCTACCCACCGGCCTGGATTGGGCCACCAGGGGGAACCCCACCCCCAAATTGCCAGGCTGTGGAGACGTGCCTGGTGCAATGACGTCACCCAGAGGTGATATCATCGCATCGGGCACCTTTCGGGGGGGACACTCTATAATTTGAGGGAAAACTCTATGGTTTTCCCTCGAATTACAGAAGGCCTGCCCCCAATGTGCCTGACACGATGACATCACTTCTGGGTGATGTCATTACAGCACACGCACTTTTCGCGTGCACCAGAACACTCCTGGACCCAGCAAGGACTTCCCCCGCCAAATCGTAAGTACCACTTGGCAACCCTAACATCAAGGCGGGTTAACTGCCTCACTCTGTGGTGCTGTTAAGTGTCCCAGTTTCCTTCTCCTCTGAGTTTTCAGCCTCATCATCTGAGCAGAAGTCTACATGAGGGTCCATGACAGACTCCCCGTGATAGGATTCAAGCACCTTCCCTTCTGTTTCCTGTGGCAGAATTTGGGGTGCAGTGAGCCTGGGCCTTCCTGTTTTTCTATGCTATGTAGGTTTTGCTATAACTGACTTTGGTTTTTTGGTTCAGAAGTCCCATAAGCTTTTGTTCTTTTGCTGGCAGCCTAGGCATAAAAACTAAAGCCTTGCCCTGTAGATGTACCTTTGTCTGAGTTCACATTTCATGGCCTTCAAAGCCCAAACATATCTGTCTAGGGCTTTTTGACATCACAGTTAATAAAATATATGTAGGAGAAAGTTCATACTAGCAAAGGTTCATCTTATCACATTGGGATGGGCTGGTATTTGGCAAGTTTGGTATGTTTTAATTAACTCCTCCCTTGATTCCTGTTGGCTGAAAGGAGTTTTAAAAGGATGCTTTGGGCTTTGTTCGGGGCTGTTTGGCCAACACCCCACCTAGGCTTAGGTCTTGGTCTACAGTCCAGGAATTCCTTGTTCTTTCTGAAGTGTATTTCCCTCGCCAAATCCTTTCCCCGCCAAATCCCAAATTGGGATTTTCTATATGGTATTGGTATTGAATATATGCTATTGAATTTACTTGTGTATGGTTTGAAGAATAAATATTTCTAGATCACGGCAGCTGTTCTCCCTGTGTTTCTGTCCCTCTGAAGGGCTGAGTTCCCTGGCCAGACTCCACCCACCCGTAGTAAAGAACCCTAATGGGGTGGGGGTCCCTAGTAGAGGCCTGGACCCCTAAAATTCCCCTACATTTCTCACATGAGGCTGCTAGTGAGATGATATGAATACCTTATGTGATGGTTCTGCTGAGTGTTTTTATTGCTGACTTGGTGTCTTTGTCCCCTTGCCTGGCCTAGCCTTGTCAAAGACTGTTCCTCAGAGCATACTCTCTCCTCCTACTCCATGAGACCTGAACCTTTATCTGGGAGAGGCCCTTGGTTTTCCATTGGGGTTGACTGTAGACCCTGCTGGCTCCAGATGGTTGGACCTGTTCAATTTCAAAGCAAAGTTGGTCAAATATATCTAATTTTTTTTAAAGAAAAAAGCTAAACAAAATCCAATAATACAAAACCTAAAATATAAAAAAGAAATCCAAAAGTGACAATCAAAATAGCTACAACAGAACTCAGAACCACAGAACTAACTCTCAAAAGCAAATTTTTAAAAGCAATGCATTTGAGGCACTGAGTCAGGTTCATAGAGGTATGGATTTATTGATTTATTTAAAATATGTGTAAATTTACTTTTCTTCTGACTCTCCTGGACTCCAAGGAAAGTAACTGTATTCCATAAAACATCACATCAAAACTATAGTGATAAAAATAATAGAATAATCAATAGATAAAAATAATAGAATAATCAATATAAAAAACAATGTTGAAACCTCCAACTCTATACTTTATATATCTGACAAGAACTATAACCCTGGAAAACAAGGAAGAGAAACGCACTCTGGACCCCAGTTTAGCCCCCCGAGGCTGCACTTCTAAGCTGTTCCATATCAGTCTTATATCAAGTAAGTTTTGAAAACTGGGCTTCAGAAATGTTTTGTAGAGCAACATAGTTCCTAACTCTTTTAAGGACTGTTTTATAAAGGTAGATTACACACATTCTGTGTAAACTGCGAAGTTACTTTCCATACTTGGGAATGATTTCTGAGATGGTTTTAGCACTTCCATGCTGGGGAATATTACAGCCTGGCCCTATTTGAAACATAACCACTGAATCAATACTTTTCACCACTGCTTTTAATTTTCACTCTAACTACCTTAACACATGAATACAGGTATGCAAATACTACGCAGAAAACTCAAATCTTGCATTGCCATCATGTGGTGAAAGATAGAAAATACAGTTTCTAAAAGTATAGCCTAACAGGGTGAAGCATCTTGAAAAAACTTCAGAAAGCAAAGGACTGAGCATGATTCTAACGCTGCCCAGCACCTTCATGCTTCCTGTGTCCGCAGGACATTTTAAATAGAAGATACGAAACCTCAAGTTCAAAGCCTGAAAAAGTTTTTTTTCCTTCTCTTACCCCCCCCCCTTTTAATATCCAGCCTGATTAAAAGTTCTCAGAAGCTTACGTTTTTGTGTCGTTTTGGTTGGTTATTGTAAGAGGCATTACATAGGTTTTGGTTCTTAATATTTCTTTGATCCAACAAGGCTATCTGGAGCCTCTCTCTGCTCTGGGAAACATTCTCAAAGCCAGTGTGGTGTAGTGGTTAGACTAGGATCTTGGAGATCTAGGTTCAAATCCCCACACGGCCACAGAAGCTTGCTGGGTGACCTTGGGCCATTCACACATTGTCAGCCAGCCCTACCTCACAAGGTTGTTGTGAGGATACAAAAGAGAAGTGGAGAATTATATAAGCCACTTTTAGTCCCTGTTAGGAGGGGGAAGGCAGGGTATAAAGGAAGTAAATGAATATAGAGTAACTAATTGTTATGCCGCGGTGGCTCAGAGTTTAAGACGCTGAGCTTCAGACTGGAAGGTTGGGAGCTTGGCAATTCGAGACCCGAGTGCCGTGTGATGGAGTAAGCTCCCATCTCTGGTCCCAGCTCCTGCCAACCTAGCAGTTCGAAAGCAAGAAATTGCAAGTAGATAAATAGGTACCGCTTTGGTGGGAAGGTAACAGTGTTCCATGTACCTCAGCGTTTAGCCATGCCAGCCACATGACCATGGAAAAGCTGGCTCTTTGGCTTGGAAACAGAGAAGAGCACCACCCCCTAGAGTCAGATTCAACTGGCTTTCGAGCAAGGGAAACCTTTACCTTTACTAATTGTTATAGCCATCAGATGTAGGAAACGGTCTGGGCTAGTGGCAATAATGCTTGTGATACAGTGGGAGGATATGTCGTTAACTATACCCAAAGATAATGGAAATACAAATAACATTTTGATAGCAAGATGTGAAGCATTAACACAGTAGATAATTCTAAAATACTATAGGCTGGATCCAAAGGTTCCATTCCGCTAACAACCTTCCGGTTTGGGTGTATGGGTGTTTTTGGCTACCTTTGAAGAACATGGCTGCCAGCCTCCTAACTCTTTTTGCATGCATGCTGAACACAGCAAGAGAGGTCACTCATTGGTGGAGAACCTTCCTCCATAACTCTTGGTTCTTGTCTTGTTCCTGGTTATGGTACACTATCTGGTACTTGGTTTATATTTCCTGCATCTGGCTGTCTTTATCCAAAAAAAGGACACTTCTGCCAGTGGAAGTCTCCCCTGATAGCAGAACAAAACCTTTAGATCCAACCCCTTCTTGATTTACTTTCTGGCAATGAGAGGACATTAACACTGGGATGGATTTAAGCAGCAGGGTATACTGCCAGGGGCTACTAACCATGGCAAACTGTACATGAAGTACTACAGGTAGCTACAGACTGCCTTTTATTGCCTGGGAAGTTACTTCTGTGCACAGTAATGTTGTCATCTGCAACATCCTGCCAAGCCGTGAGGAGAGTTTTCTAGTCGTCTTCTACCCCAGATCTCTGAATGAGGTGCTGATGTGGGAGAATACTGTCCATGCTACTTGGCACAGTGTTACAGATTACCAGTTTATGGCATGCTGTAGTCAGTCATCCTTCACCCTAGATAACCTTCTCATTGCTTTTGTTCTGCTGCTGCCAGTGTGTACACATGTGTACACATACATCTGTTAAATATAATTCATGCTGCACTATCAAAGTGCATTTTTTAACAGAGCAAAGTTCACAGCTATGTATTACCCATTAGGAGGCAGAATTTGCAATATATGAATGAGTCACTTCTTAGAGAACAGAGACTGCATGAGGTTTGTGCCTTCTATATATGCCTGCACGGTCGGACTGGGCAACCCTTCTTCTGTTCCAAGTTCTCTTACCTGATGAGTTTAAAGCAAACGGCAGCCTTAACTGGCACTGATCCTTCCCACTTTCTATAAGTTGCTGAGGTTGCTCATTGAAAATGTTGCTTGCTGGAAGTACTTGGATGAAATAATAGGGGGGTGGGGGGACAGGCTTTATTCAGCCAACTCTCTGAATATCCTCCATGCCCTGGGGTCAGTCACCAGAGGTTGCCATGACTTCCAGGCGCACACACACACACAGACATATAAAAAATAACAAAAATATACTGAAAAAGAAAGAGAAAATGTTGCTTGCTGGGAAAGACAGTACATAAGAATCCAGACTCAAACCACAATCTTTATTCATTTAACATATATATGGGTCCCCCGCAAGGTTATCAGTTCCAGGTTGGGAAATACATGGAGATTTTGAGGGTGGAGCCTGAGGAGGGTGGGATCTGGGACAGGGAAGGACCTCAATGGGATGTAATGCCAGAGAGTCCACTTTCCAAAGCAGCCATCTTTTCCAGGTGAACTGATCTCTGTCACCTGGAGATCAGTTGTAATCTCAGGAGATCTCCAGCCACCACTTGGAGGCAAGCAACCCTAGTCTCCCATTGGGACCCCAGGTGGCTTACAGCATTCTCCCATCCTCGATGTTGTCTTCACAAACAACCTGTGAGGTAAGTTAGACTAAGCATGTGGCCCAAGTGCACGCAGCAAGCTTCCATGGCAAAGTGGGGAACTGAACCTGGATTGTCCAGATCCTAGTCTTGATACTCTTAACTATTATACTACATGCACATGAAAGGTCTTGAGGTGGGAACAAAGGCAGAGGCACTCTAGAAGCTGGAATGCATGTAAAGAGGTCTCCTGATCTGAATTAGCAAGCTTGTTGGAAAAAGACAGTTCACTATTCTGATTGTGGAGTGGGTGGTAGTATTTGCTGATAGTCTTTTCAGATTTCCTCTCCCAGTGTGTGAGATGCAGGTGCAATTGTCCAGAAAATTAGAGAGCTGAGTGCTCCACAGCACTGTTCTGAACTACAGCAAGAAGAAAAAGATTTGGGTCGCATTTTTAAAAAAGTTACTGTTCTGGCTTCGAGAAGAGCACCTAGCTGCTGTGTTAATGAGCTTTTGTGGGTGATCATTTAATCAGAAAACACCCTCCTGCCACACATCCAATCCCCTAATATTAGTACATCTGTCACATCAATGCAGAATAAGAGCACGGCATTTCCTCCCTCTTGATGAGCTATAATTTTTAACATCATGTCTAATCATGTCTGGTGCTGGCATTTGTCCTCACTCATCTCACTGAGCAGAATGTACATCTATATCATTCATCTTGAAAAATGAAACTCTTGTTTATCCTTTCCTCAGTTGCTAATGAACATCCTGTCATCAGCCTCGTTTCCTCTTGGGCTAAGAACAGATGCGCTTTCTATATAGTCCTCTGTTCTCTCTTTCGGTACAATGGCCTTGATCAGAGTTGTTCTGGCTTTCTTCACATCTTTCTGAGAACTATAACTTCTCCCTGATTAAAGGACTGTTCCTTGCTCCAGACCACAGACTCTTTTCTTTTCATCCGCTTTGTTTCTTTGTTTTACCTTCCAAACATAGTTTCGCTAAACCCTTCCCCATGCAAACCCCCCCCCCACACACACACACACTCCTGGCATCTTCAGCAAAGCTCCAGCTTCTTTTGGTACTGCTTTTAATGTCCACCTTTTGGCAAAACTGGTTGTTATTTTGCATTACAGAGGAGCCCGCCTTATTATGTCAAATTCAGTTAGCTAAACAGGCTGATTTTGAATTCCACTTTGTGCCCCCATTCCTCTGTCCTCCATGCCATGTAGCCAAATATATTTGAAGTGCAAATAATACTCTTTACGTGGACATTTGATTGCCTCCGCTTCTTTTTATGCTCTGCATAGTATTGGGAGAAAAATAAAACAGCTGTATTCTATATGGTTTCTCAACAATCTGCTCCAGCATTTTTACTATTTGCTTATTCATTTGTTTAGATGTAAATATTATTTGAAAGGAAGTTTGAGTCCAGTCACGAAAGCTTATACCCAGAATTAAACTTTGTTGGTCTTAAAGGTGCCACAGGACTCAAACTTTGTTTTATTGCTTCCAGACCAATACGGATACCCCCCTGAATCTATTATTCAAAAGGATCGGTCCTTTTTGTTTCCATCCATTGTCTTGTTCCAGAAGATATCATATGACTGGTTTTCCTTGGTGGCTTGTGGCACAATGCCTGTTCTGCAAACAAACTTGAAATAAACCCAGTAATGCTGCCATCTTGTGGGACGAGAAAATGCACACACTACTGTTGATAGTGTTGTCATACACTTGAAGTGTGTATATATTTGGGGAGATTTTAAATCCCCTCTCCTCTTATTCCATTAATTTTAATCTCTTAACAGTGCAATCCTAGACAGAGTTACATCCACTGTAATCAGAGGGCTTAGAAGGATGTAACACAGTTTAGGATTGCAGTGTTGATGAAGAGATCAGTGATTAGGACAAAGAAATGGACATCCACCCCAGTCAATTGTGATGGGATAGGTATAGGGTCAAACCCTGCACTTAACTGGATGAGTGTGGTGCGGCAGAATGGGCCTGCTCTGGCTTCCTGCCTTGTTCCACCCTGCCCTCCAAGGTTTTTCCAACTCCTTGAGAGGCTTTTCTCTCTTTTCAGTAAACCCCACCACCACTACCTGACCTTTGTAGAAATTGCCCACTGGGAGGGTCAGGACCCCAGCATCCCTTCCAAGTTCTGATGCCTTGCCTCTGTGCTTCCTGCTGCCCAGCACCTGGTCACCACAGGGACCATTTACTGTCTTGTGTGCCCCTGGAGGAATAGCCACTTTCCAACTGACTGCCTTTCCCCTGCCAACTGACTGCTTTCCCCCTGGCACTCCTTTTAAAATAGCGTGTCCAAGACAGTGGAGGTTTATGTGATACAGAGAACCATTACCAGCATCAAAAGTTATAAAGTATGTATTAAAAAGAAAATGTATTACAACAAGTATACTTTTAGCACAGCACCAGACTGAGCAAGGGATTCAAAAGACATGGGTAAAACACAATTCCTCTGTCCTTCTCTCTATACATGCCCTATCATATATATAGGACAGGCTCTTTAGCTTAGGAAGTTACAGATCTTCAGAGGCTCCACTATCTTGAAATTTCCTTCAGCTCCTCAGGCCAGCACATGGTTAATGCTTGCCTCCTCCAGACCTCAGTTAAGAGTTCTGCCTGCTCTGATGGACTTCACACCCAAAAAGAACTTCCTCCTTGCTCCCCTGAGTTTTATCACCTCTCCTTTCTCCACCCACTGAACAGGTCAGGCCAGGTCAGTGAAGCTTTTCCTGAAGTCTCCAGAATTTTCCTTTCTGAAGTATCTCTAGTATTT
Source organism: Lepidodactylus listeri (assembly GCA_029233225.1). Classification (NCBI taxonomy): domain Eukaryota; kingdom Metazoa; phylum Chordata; class Lepidosauria; order Squamata; family Gekkonidae; genus Lepidodactylus; species Lepidodactylus listeri. Next base: position 90,378,531 of record JARCFY010000006.1, read on the forward strand.
AATTCCTCCAAAGCTCTGTTCCCTACTTGGAGGGGGGGACACCTTGACCACCCCATTGTCTAAACATATTAGCATTTGTATGAAGGTAGGCTGAGGTAAGTCTGGAAAGCAATTGAACTGACTTCCTCCCTTCCTGCCTGTTCTCTGCCCAGAGAGAGAAAAAACTTTTACAACTCAGAGTGAAGGTTTCGCTCATTTCTAATCTCCAAAGAAAAAATGCATTTCTTCACAAGTGGCATAACTGCTTGGAGCAAATGTCTGAGCCCCCAGTAGCCTTGGATGTATATATTTATCTATAAATACTTTGGAGTGATAACAAAATCATTGATCTAATTTTGAACCTGGCTCTCATACAAATTGATAGATATAAAGAATGGGGTTGGGTACACACATTAAACATTTCCCCACAAACCTGGGAGAACCCCCCGGGGGGGGGGGAGGTTTGTGCAGATGCTATGATCTTGTGATCTTGGTGATCATCCTGAAGAAGAGCAAAGCAGATGTCTACCTATTACCTGAGCCAGAATCTATTGCTACTATGCTCTCCCTGTGGATGGATGACAGGCAGGTTTGGAGGAGGAGGACCAGAAACTGCCACCACAATGTAGGTGTTATGTATTGACCATGTGGTCGCCATGTGCTCTCTTAATTGCGACCGCATGGCCAGAGCACATGGCCAAGAAACTACCTGAGCTTCAGCCAGGTAGAACAAAGGCCAGGTGGATTCAAACCGGCCACCAATCCTGTACCTAGGTTTCTCCCAGGGAACCTATGAAATGTAAATAGACTTCTAATAGCCTATCAGGCCAGTTGGGTGAGGTCAGGGGATTGTCCATGACCAGCATAAAAGGAGGGCTTCGAGCCCTGGGTTGTATGCTTCATCTGGACCAGCAATAAAGATCTAGCTGTTTCACTATTCCATGGACTCCCAACTCCAATAATTATCAGTAAGCCAGTTGAGCTGAGGCAATGGCACTGCAAATACTTGAGGGCGGGGGTGCAGGAGCCAGCACCACCACTGCTGGTATTCCAAGTGGACAGTGTTCTGAACTCAGGCTTTGGCTGGTCACCTCAAGAGTCAGGACTTATCCTGAAGGTGGTCACTGATCAGGGACTGGGCTTCAGGAGAAGGCAAGGTCTGGAGCCTGCAGGGTCTCAAACCGAATCTATCTGGCAGGGATTGTGGCACTGCAAACCGGTTAATCCAGCAAGTCTGTCTTTCCAAGTTCCAGCTCAAGTAGGCTGGGGTGTAGCGGAGTCCAGCTGTACTGCCGACAGGTGCTGGAGTTCTTGAGACAGCTCTCCACACTGGCCAGGGTCCTGCAAGTACTCACCCACAATGCACTGCTCTACCCTAGTGCTGCATGCAGGCTGTCTGGGACTTTGCCTCTTTTGTGCCACCAGTCCAGGTTCTCTGCTCTCAATGTTCATGTGCACTTGAAAAGGGTTGGGGGGGGCGCTACAGGGCTGGCTCAAGTCCTGCATGGCAGATGCTTGGAGACTATCTCCAGGGCTGGTGGAGAGCTTCCCTTGTAAACTCAGGCAAGGTGGCATCTGCCACTGAAGAGGTGTTGTCCGCAGGTGGCTCTGCAGTGCGTGGCCCTGCATCGTCCCTCTGGTCCTCCTCAGTCACTGGCTCAGGCTCCTCCTCTAGAGATTCTGAGTCAGAATCACTGAGTGGATTGGGGGAGGGGTCATGATAGGCAACAGGCAGGTGAAGAGGAGTGGGAGCAGTCACAGCCTCCTCCTCCACTGTAGCATTGTAAGGGAGAAGGGGCATGGGAGCCATCACCACTTCATCTCCTCTGTTGCTGGCACTGCAGGTGAGTGGATGGTGGACAAGAGGAAGCCACTGCAGACCCATCTCGACAACTGCAGCTAGCAAGCTGGTGGAGTTGGCAGTGCTGATGGTGGGTAGGATGGCCAGTGAGTGGCTGACCCGGCAAGTGAGGTCGGGAGGATGGGATTCTACTTTACAAGTCTTGCAGGTCCTCATTTGTAACATACATTTATTTAGATTATTTATAGTCTGTGTCTCCCACTGAGACTCAGGGTTGATTACACAGTGCAAGTCAATGCAGTCAATCGGATGAAACAATGAAATTACAAAATCTGGAACAAAGCATAGATATCAGACACGATACATTGAACAATGCAGAAAATACTACATAAGTAATAAACAATGCAATGAGAGAAAAATAATACATACAGCAAACAGATAACACATAATATTGTGCACACATACAGTCCATAGTCCTGTTTCCTTTACAGGACCTCCATCTTTGTTGGATTCTATTTCAGTCAGCTCAATCTAAGCCACAGCTTTCAATGCCAGGTCCAGATCTCCCAGACTAGAGTCTGACTGGCCGTCCAACAACAGATAGAGCTGGGTATCGTCAGCATATTGGTGTCTCCGGGCAATCTGGGTGAGGGGGCACATGTAGATGCTAAACAGCATTGGGGAGAGCACTGCTCCTTGGGCACTCTGCAAGTTAGTGGGTGCCTTCTGGACAGTAGTTCCCCAACTGCCACACTCTGTCCCTGACCCTGAAGAAATGAAGAGCACCACTGTAAGGCAAGCCCCTGAATCCCAGTGTCAGTGAGGCGGTGGAAAAGTAATTGATGGTCAACCATGTCTAATGCTGTCGACAGGTCTAACAGCATCAACCACCGTACCGCCTTGATCCAGATGCCTCCAGAGATTGTCTGTGAGGGCAACCAGGACTGTCTCTGTCCCATGGCCTGGTTGGAAGCCAGACACAAAGGGATCTAATATGGAGGCGTCATCCAAAAAGCCCTGTAACCAATTCGCCACCGCCTTCTCGATTAATTTGCTCAGATAGGGTAAATTGGATACCAGCCGATAATTGGCTTATTTGTTTTTAATTTCTCCAGTAGGTCTACAATTTCATCTCTGGTCCCCTCAATATGGCTCAGCTCTTCAGACTCCCTTCCTGAAAATAGGGGCTGTGGAATGGGTATGTGTCCCACACTTTCCACAGTGAACACAGAAGCAAAAAAGTCATTGAGCTTCTCTGCCATCTCCCCATCTTTCTTTAGCAATCACTTTATTCCTTGATCATTCAAAGGTCTCACTGCTTCTTTGGCTGGTTTCCTGCTCCAGATATATTTTTTTAAATGTTTATTGTTTGTCTTGATGCTTTTAGCAAACTGCTTCTCAAAATCTTTGGGGGGGGCATGTCTAATTATTAACTTACTTTTCCCCCCAGAACCTGTGTCCCTCCTTTTCAATTCATTGGGGCAGACTTTCCACTTTTCAGAAGAAGCCTCTTTACTTTGTATAACTTCCTTGACTTGCATGTTAACCATGCAGGTCTTCTTTTAGATTTAGCAGTGCCTTTCCTCACCTGTGGAATGCATTGTATTTGGACTTCAATTAGTGTGGTTTTAAATAGCTTCCAAGCATCCTCTAGGGATTTAACTCTCTTGTGTTTCCTCTTCAGCTTCCTTTTTACTTTTCCCCTCATTTTTGTAAAGTTCCCTCTTTTGAAATCAAATGTTACTGTTTTGGACTTTAGGGGTAACTTTCCATTGATACGAATGCTGAACTTTATAGCATTTTGTTTACTGTTCCCAATTGGTGTAACAACCTCTACCTTTCTCACAAGGTCTTGAGACTTGCTCAAAATCAAGTCCAAACTCACTACCCCTCTGGTTGGCTATGTGACCAACTGTCCCTGTGCACAGTCATTGATTATGTCTAGGAATCTCATTTCTATGGCATGACTTGAACACATGTTTACCCAGTCAATGTGAGAAAAGTTGAAGTCTCCCAGTATAATAACATTTTCTGATTTATCCACCTCCCTTATTTCCTTCTCCATCTCAAGATCAGCCTCAGTGGTTTGATCAGGTGGGTGACAGTATACCCTCACTTTTAAGTAACCCCTAGGGCCCAATATTTCCACTCATATTGCTTCTGTTGAGGAGTTAATTCTTCTGATGTTTTCTGACTTACTCGATTCTATGCTCTCTTGGTCTTACAATGCAACTCCACCACCAACCCATCCCTCCCGGTCTTGCCTATAGAGCTTATACCCAGGAATGACTGTATCCCATAGATTTTCCCCATTCTACCATATTTCTGAGATACCTACTATAGCTAAATTTTCTTTGAACACCAAGCACTCAGTCTTCCCCATCTTGACTCGGAGACTTCTGGCATTGGCATATAGACACCTATAATATGTTTCCCTCTCCAGTAACCCTCACCTCCCCCAGCCCCTTCATAGTAAATAGCTGTTTCCCCCAGATTTGTTATCTAGGGTATTATAACCTATTTAGGCTTCCAGATCTGTCTGATACCACTTCAAGCAGTGGTCAGTACTATAGGCTGGAAAAGACTGCCCATGCTTATCAGTTTGGAGATATTGTTCATACCTTTACTATACTTTATTCATGAAAAAAAGAGCTTGAATATTCCCTAGTCTCACCTCTTTGAAAATACCGAACGGGAAGATTTCCCAAAACTGATAATTAGTACATATGCCTTCATTCATATTATACAGTTAAACATGTGGGTGTGATGAAAGGAGGCTTGAGGAGAAGTCTGTTTCATGATGTCAGCCATCTGCTGTTACTAAACACTGTCAACTGTACTATTCCATTACAATTGCACTTGCCAAACCGTGCTGGAGTAAGTAAGTCTAGCTTGAGCATGAACAGTGTTAATTTATTAAAATACTTATAAGTCACCTTTCACAGAAAAGACTCAAGGTTGTACACAAACTGAAATATAGTATAAACACATTAAAGTATATAAAACCCATCATATTACAAACAAGAAACAATAACAACAACCCATTCAGCACCACAATCACTGGCCATCAATAGTAATCTTAAACAGAGCCAAAAAATCAGACCGCAACAGGGCAGCCTGTACCTCCAAATGGAAGCCTGTTCCATAGTGTTGGAACAGAAATTATATTGGAACAGGCTGAAGTGGTATGCACCCCCCTAAGTGTAGCAACTACTAGGACAAATTGTGAGAGGAATGTAAGTTTCACACAGGCAAATATTGGGAAAGGTGCTCCATGTGAGGATCCCAGGTCATGACAAGGAAATTCCATCTAAGGATGTCAATGCAATCCTCTCTGAAATATCAGTCTTACTGACCAGAACCAACTTAATCTTGGCTGGATTTCGTTTTGGCTTGTTCTTTCATAGTTACCTGGTCACAGCATCAATGCACTGACCCATAACAAAGACAGCTGCCTCTGTTGGCTTAGTCAAAGAAATATAGCCACAAATGTCATCACCATATTCATGACACCAATTTCCAAAGATCTGAACAACCTGAGCAGCCATATATAAATATTAAATAGCATGGGGGAAGAGAACAGAATCTTGGGGTACCCCACATCAGCTACCCTAGATCTCACTTGTATTATTTGACCACAGCTTGGTACTTCTGGTTACAGGAGAAAGAACAAAGCCTCACCCGCACCCATTTCACATGGTTAATATGTTGAAAGGGCACAATATATCCAGTAAGGTTTCATATCAGAACTTACAATACATTTTTCTGAAATCAAGAAATTCACTGAATGGCTGTTTCTCTGGCCAAGCAAAAGAGCCTCCAGAACTGGGGGAAATTAATGGTACTTTTTATCCAGCAACCTCAGCACTGTTAAATATTTCACTTGGGCATCCTTTATAGCACTAATTACAAAGAGGCATCAGTGCAACAAAGGATCTAATTGCAAACAGCTTTGGCTTTTACTAGCTTATTTGCTGCTGAGCTAGTAATTTAGCAGGAGCTGGTTGGTTTGTTAAGACTTGAGAAGAGAGCTTGCATTGTTAAATTTCCTTCGTTTGTGGGTTTTCTCTCATTTTATTTATACTTTTTTTTCCTAAGTGTCCATACCATACTGGCTCCCTCCCTGTTTATGTAAGGCCTTTGTCAATTCTCCTCTCCAAAATCACAGCCCTGGTACTATGGCTGTATTTATATGTGTTCCCAAATGCAACTATACAGGGATAATATACAACTAGAGCTGCATACAATAAAAGCACCATCTAGGGAGCTATGTATGGTCAGCCTGAATAATGTGAAGATGGAATTAACAGCCTATGGCAAATGATCGTGCCATTTATTTAGCAACATCCGTGTCATAGATAAAAAGAGGTACTGCTCCTCCTTCCAAAACAGTCAGTTCATACCACTGAATTAAAACATATGTTGCATTTTGGATATAGTTTCAGGGCCTTGTTGGATAAATGACATGAGACAATGATTTTATACAGGGAAAATAAATGTTTATGCAACCCCATTCTTATAAGAAAGGATAAGAAGTCAACTAATAAAAATGGAACAAGTTGGGGGACAGAAATTACACCTTAGTAACTGTAGTGGAGGGTACAGAGTGGAAACTGCAGTTTTTGTTTTTCATGAAGCTAACAGGGTTAATTTAATTGCTGCTTCTGTTAATGATTGTTTTATTGATGTTATTAAATTTGTTAGCTACTTTGAGCAGATATTCCCATTTGGAAAAGTGAACAATAAATAGGAACACATATAAATATGAAGCTGCTTTATACTGAAACAGACCATTGGTTCATCAAGGTCAGCATTGCCTACTCAGACTGGCAGAGACTCTCCAAGTACTGAGGCAGATGTCTTTCCCATTCCCTCTTACCTGATCCTTTTCACTGGAGGTGCCAAGGATTGCATATGGAGCCTTCTGTGTGCCAAGCAGGTGCTTTACCACTGAGCCACAGCCCTTCCTCAAATGATTTCAATCAAAAACTATAATTAATTATCCCAGGTAAGTATTTAATGGAATACAAGTGGAATGTGTTTGTTGCTGTGTTATCTTTGTCTTTCCCTTTGTTCACATTCCCTGTCTAATTTAGATGGGAAGTATTTGGTACAGGGAGTGAGAAATGTTCATAATTACATCATTATGAAGCTTCAAGAGGCATTCCATTAATTGGTATTAAACAGCATTCTGCCATTCTTCCCCACACACTCCTTCAGCCTCTGTGCCCTGTCAGAATTCCTGGCAGACAGTTCTTTGCTCCTGACAAAGACACTTCTCCTGCTTTCTTCCTGTGGGGGGATTAACTGTTACCTCAGCGGCTGTTGGTAGGTGAAACGAAATGACAGTTACCTGTGTTTATAAGATGGCTGCTGCCTGTCGTTTGTTTAAAATGTTCCCCCATAAGGTTCAACTGTTACCTCAGTGGCTGTTAGTAGGTGAAACAAAATGGCAGTTACCTGTGTTTATAAGAGGGGCTTCAGAGCAAGGTAGGTTGATGCTTTAGCTGGAAAGGAGATGTGGTTGCCAACTCCAGGTGGGGAATTCCTGGAGATTTGAGGGGTAGAGCCTGGCGAGGGTGAAGTTTGAGGAGGGGTGGGGCCTCAGACAGGTACAATGCCATAGACTCTGCCTTCCAAACCACCTATTCCCTCTTGGGGAACCACTGCTGCCAATCTCCAGGTGAGAGCAGGAGATCACTCAGAATTACAACTGCTCTTCAGGTACCAGAGATCAGTTCCCCTGGAGAAAATGGTGGACTCTGTGTCATTATACCCTGCTCAGGCTGCCACAGCAAATTAACGCTCAGTGCCCAAGCCCTTGACACTCTCCAAGAGCCTCTTTCTAGAGCTCGTTGTATTTATTCCCACAACGGGCCTTATTCCTAGTAAACTAAATATTATTGTGGCAAATTTGATACAACCACTATCCAGATCCTTTAGGATGTTCGGGGTGCAGTTATGGGGCACTTTCACATTTCTAAAGAATCAGAAAAGTAAATCAGATTTAGGTCTTTTGACCACTCTTTGAAATTTTTGTATTAATTACTTCTTTGTGACTTACTGCTTTGTTACCAATTGTTCTATAATTAGGTCTTTGAACCTTTATATGCCATTATATTGTATATTTGTGTGGCAATTTTTCTGTGGTTGAATTTAAATTGAATTAATAAAAGCACATTAAAAGCTGTGCACTTTATTTCTCAGCAATAATTGTCACACTTAGTATTGATGATTTTCTGTGTGTTTATACAGATGGGTTTAATAAACATGAAAAAGAGCTTTAAAAAGTACTGCTTTTCTCTTTCTTTCTTTTTTGGGGGGGGGCAAATTGTGAACATACCTATGAAATAATGGGATCTGTTTCAGCACTAGAACTGAGTTGTTGAGTTGGCGGGAGTAATTATGACTCTCTTTGGTCTGGTTACGGGAATAGCACTGTAGACTGAATCTACCACCTCCACATGGCCCTGCTGATCAACAGAGTTATACTCTGGCTAAGTGTGGTATACTGCTGTTCCACTTTTAATTTTTAACTTAGCATTGACTTTGCTACCATTTATCATATCAATATGAAGGTATGCAACTTATGCAACCAGCAATTCCTCTATTATATATGGGGGACCACATCGCCCCTCAGTTGGTCAAGCAGTGCAAATCTGAGACAACTCTACCTCTGTAAGCTGACAGCCAATAAGGTTTCTATCGATGTCCAGACATCGGAACCCAAAGAGCCTCTTATAAGAGAGACAATTACTACTGGATGTGTCAACGAATTACCAAATGTGACTAAACCATCAGATGTGACTGATTTGATTGATCGTATTAAGTTGGTAGATCAAATGGTGAGTATGCTGGGAAAAAACTTAGGATTTAGTGCATATAGTGAATTAAACAGTAATTTGTCTATTGCGGAAGATATTGGTGAGGACGAACCCATAGTGGTTCACATGGAAGATTTTGTCGAGGAGGGTTGTGTGACATCGACACCGGAAGATGGTTGTGAGGAGGGAAATAGAGAGCTGCTGGTGACTGGAGATAATTTACCTAGGGAAGGTAAATTTGCTGTGTATCTGCTGAGCACAGAATTAAGCTGTCCTAGATGTAAAGATGTGTTCACAAAACCATTGAGTTTGCAAACACACTTTTCTAGAAGTCATGGAAGGTATATGATGAAGTATATTTGCAGTCTTTGTGGGAAATCTGATTCTAAAAGTCACTCAATTCTAATCCATCTGGCTAAATGTGATAGGAAGATCCAGAATCAGCCATCTGATTTTGTATGCTCTGTTTGTGAGAAGGGATTTTCATCTCAAAGAGGTTTATCCCAACATAAATGGCATGAACACCCGGTGGAATGGAATGAAGAAAGGAAGGTTGAGTTAAGTAAGGAGAAAACCCCAAGAAGAGGGCAAGTGAAAAGTTGCTGGTCTGGGGAAGAAGTTGAATTTGCTGGAGCTTTTGGAGGTTAAATACAGAGATGTGGAAAATGTGAATTTACCTATAGCTTTGGAATTGAGAAGTAAAACTAGTAAACAGATCTCAGATAAAATGTGTACTAGGAGTAAAGCTCTTAGTAGTGAGGCAGCCCAACGTGGTCAGGTGAAAAGTGTAGATAAATTTTTGTCTATGCAGCCAACTGCTGGAATTGTAGAGAAAATAGAAGATTACTATAGGGAATTATTTAAGGATGGTAAGATTGAGATGGTGAATTTGGTCAAGGCCCATAATGGTGTACTGGAGACGAAAAAATCCAAATGTTAGAACCTGGAGCGGAGCAAAGTTACCTAGGAATCAAGTTAGATCTGTGGAGAAGCATTTGCAAAGCCAATTCAATTGAACAGATTAAGTTGTGGTTGCATAATGTTTCGAAAGCACCTTTAAAGCCAACCCAACAATTGTTGAAGGTGCATGTTATCCCATGGTTGATGTATGATGCAGACCACACAGAGATGTCTCCTACCAATCTTAGGACCATTGATGATGTAATTCAATCTAAAGTCAAGGAGTGGTTGCATCTACCAGTATGTAGCACCAACAGTTTATTATATGCTCGAATAAGAGATGGTGGCCTAGGATTGAGCAGATTGGAAAAGTTAATTCCCTTGATCAGATTGAAAAGATTATACAGGGTGGCTCAATCTCAAGATGTAACTATTAGAAAAATTTGCTATGCAGGTGGAGTTCAATAAGAGTTTGAGAAGTTATGGCTTTGTTTTGGTGGATTGGAAGATGCAGTTCCTAACATCTATGAGTCAATGAATGAGGAAGCCGAGAAGCGAGCTTGTCCATTACCCATGGATTACAGGGATGCTGGTCATGAGAACTGACCAGTCTCTCTTAACTCAAAATAAAGAGCCGACTCCTATATATATGACTCTGATACCTCATTAGCCCTTCCTGTACATCGGAGACTATCCCTCATGAATAATTCAGATTATTTGATACTAGTGTCCCCCAACTGTATGAAAGTACTCTTCAGTTATTACTCTATGAAAATTATTATTACATTTTGTATTGTTATTACCCCACTCTTCCTCCAAATAGCTCAGGGTGGCACACATGATGTGTTCTCCCATTTTATGCTCACCGCAGCCCTATGAAGTAAGTTAGGCTGACAAAGTGAATAGCCCAGTGTGGCCAGAGTAGGTGTTTCAACTATCTGATACTGTATTAAAGTGAATTATCTTCTACTAACTTTTCACTGAACAATTAACATTTTAAAATAAACAGCCTTACAGTGCCCCCAAATTCCTCTCTTAGACTCTTTATTTCTAGCAATGCACTTAAAAAACAAAGAAGTTTGACATCTTTGAGTGATTTGTTTTTGTAGCGATTCTTACATATAAGTTACCACTAGTGAGGTTGTCAAATTTCCTGGTTTGTAATATGAATTTATTCAGTTTGCAATACTCAGCATATGTTAAATCAAACACTACTTCTCCCAGAAGTATTTTTCTAGCTTAAGATGCAAAAGACACATGATGTCAGCATTTCGCCACTTAGTGTAGTGGTTAATATATAATTGGAAAGTACTGGAGTCGGGAGGCGAGTTGTATGATGATCATAGCAAAGACTTTATTAGTGAATCAGCATGTTCAGGAGATGGTCAGATCAAGCATGCAGCCAGGGCTCCAGGGCCCTGCTTATATGCCGGCCGGAGCCACACCTCTGGCCGCACCCAAAATACCTGATAGGGGCTTAGCATATGCGCATAGTTCTGATAGGGCCTTAGGTCTTAAGTTGTAGTTCATAGGTCCCCCGCGGAAGACCTAGGCTGGCTATTGGTGGTCATTTTGGATCCGACTGTCTATTGTTCTACCTGGCTGAAGCTCAGGTAGAATCGGGCCATGTGCTCTGACCGCATGGCGGTCGCCATTTCGTGACTAGTACACAACACCCCTCCCCCCATAGTTCGGTCCCACTCGGCAGACATAGTCCTAAAGGTACTCTGGCCGGCGACATTCGCAGCCTGAGCGCCGGGGCGTTGCAGGTCGCGGGGCCTCGGCAGGCCCTGGGATCGGGGTGCCCTCTTGGTTGCTTTCGGGAGCGCTGGGCCGCGGCTCGGCCGGCGCTCCGTCCACGGGCTGTTCCTCCGGTGGGGATTCTGAGGTTTCATCCTCCGGATCAGGGTCCCCTAGCTGGGTTGGTGATGGCTCCGCGGGAAGTGCTGACTCGGGAACACTTGGTGTGTGGTCCGGAGTGCGCCGCCGGAGCTGATCGATGTGGCGCCACCAGGTTGCTCCTTCTTCTGTCCCGACCTCGTACGAGAGCGGGCCAGTTGCTCGGATGATCCATGCCGGGATCCACCCTGGGCCTTGGCCGTAGTTCCGGGCGTAGATGGGGTCCTCAGGCGTGAAACCTCGGGCGGCTGGCCGGAGCTCTGTCCTCACGTCGGCATCGATGGCGCGGTCGGGGTGGAGACGATCCAGTATGGTGCCAAGTCGCCGGCCCATCAACAACTCCGCTGGGCAGCGACCCGTTCCCGTGTGTGGGGTGTTGTGCTGGCTGAAAAGGAATTTGATTAGCTGCAGCTCCCAGTCCCCGGTGTCCATCCTTTTGATGGCGTCTTTGGTTGTGCAAACCATCCGTTCTGCCTGTCCATTGGTAGCTGGGTGGAACGGTGCCGAGCGGATGTGCCGGATGCTGAACAGGTCTGTGAAGCGCTGGAACTCTCCCGATGTGAAGGCCGTTCCGTTGTCTGTCACGAGCAAGTCTGGCACTCCATGGGTGGCGAAGATGCGCCACAGGGCTCTCTTGGCCGCCTCGGTCGAGGTAGACCGCACTGGGACTACCTCCAGCCACTTACTGTAGCTATCCACAACAATAAAGAACAACTGCCCCTGGACCAGCCCAGTGACGTCGAGATGGAGTCGCGACCATGGTTTGTCAGTTGACTCCCAGGCCCGGACGGGGGCATGGGTAGGATCGGGCTGCGACTCTTGGCATTTGCTGCATTTGTGTACCCGATCCTCAATCTCCTTGTCTATGCCTGGCCACCACACGTAGCTGCGGGCCAAGGCTTTCATCCGGACGATTCCGGGGTGTGCCTCGTGGAGGGCTGCTAGTACCCTCAGGTGGAGCAGCTCAGGGATGACTACCCTCGACCCCCAGAGCAAACACCCCCTGTGGGTGGAGAGTTCATGTTTCCGAGCTGTGAAAGCGGTGAACTCCTGGCCCGGATGGTCGAGCCACCCCCTCCCCACCCAGTCAGAAACCCGGGAGAGGACGCAGTCCCGTGCCGTGCGGCGGGCCACATCGGGTACCTGTACCGGGCGATCCGGAAGATCTTCGAGGAGGGCCACGTAGAATGCAGGAGCCGGGTCAGGGTCGCAGTCCGGGAGGGGCAAGCGGCTGAGGGCGTCGGCGTGGCCCATGGCTTTCCCGGGGCGGTGGATGAGGTCGTACTGGTAACCTGCAAGAAAAATAGACCACCGCAGAACCCGGAGGGACAGCATCTGGGGCGTCTGGCGGTGTGGGGCGAGCAGCCCAAGAAGCGGCTTATGGTCCGTGGCGACCGTAAACGCCCGGCCGTAGAGGTAATCGTGAAATTTTTTTACCCCTGCCACTATCGCCAGAGCCTCCTTGTCTATTTGGGCGTAATTCCACTTCGCCTTTGACAGTGTCCAGGAGTAGTAGGCCACGGGCACCTCCCTACCGTTTGGCAGACGATGGCCCAGGACAGCCCCCACCCCGTATGGAGATGCGCCGCACGCAAGGACCACCGGCAAAGACTCGTCGAAGTGTGCCAAGACCGCGTTAGACGCCAACAAGTCCTTAACTGCTGCGAAAGCCCTGTCGTGTCGCGGCCCCCAAGCCCATTTCGCCCCTGTGTCCAGTAACCTATGGAGGGGCTCGGCGACCGCCGCCTTGTGTGGCAAGAACGCGTGGTAGAAATTGAGGAGGCCCAAGAACGCCTGGAGCTCCGCTTTTGTCATCGGGGTCGGCGCCTCCGTGATGGCTTTCACCTTCTCCTTGGTGGGGTGGATGCCCTGTGCGTCCACGTGGAACCCCAGGAATGTTACTGAAGTTACTCCCAAGGTGCACTTGTCCTTTCGCACCTTGAGACCGGCGTCCTGGAAACGCTGCAGAACGGCTCGTAAGCGTGTCTTGAAGGTGGCGACGTCCGGAGCCGCAATGAGGACGTCGTCAAAAAATGGCTTCACCCCTGGAATGCCTTTTAAAACAGAGTCCATTAGTTGCTGAAACAGACCAGGGGCAACGCTGACCCCAAACTGGAGCCTTTTCACTTTGAAAGCGCCCTTGTGTGTCGCTATGGTTTGAGCTTCTGCGGTTGCCTCGTCTACTGGGAGCTGTTGATAGGCTTGAGCCAAGTCCAGCTTCCCAAAGATCGTGGCTCCCGCTAGGGACGCTAGCACATGGCTGATCACTGGTACTGGGTACGAGTGGTCCTGTAATGTCCAATTCAGAGTACATTTGTAGTCCGCGCAGATGCGGACCTCCCCATTAGACTTCAACGGGGTCACTATAGGGGTTTCCCATTTTGCATGGGGAACTGGCTCCAGCACGCCTTGAGCCACGAGTTTGTCTAGTTCAGCCTCCACCTTGGACCGCATTCCTAAAGCCGGCCACCGGGCTGGCACCCGGATTGGGCGTACGGCCGGATCCAGGTCCAGGGAGACTGGAGGACCCCGGTAGGAACCAAGGGTGCCGTCAAAGATGGCTGGGAATTCCGCGCAGACTGAGTCATAATTCACTAACTCCACTTTGTGAACCCCCGTCATGCCCATCCCCAGGGGCTTAAACCAAGCGTGCCCCAGCAGACTGTTGAGGTCCCGCTCCACCACTAGTAGGTCGAGGGATTTGCATACACCCTGGTATTGCACCTGGACCTGCGCCAGTCCCTTGATGGCGACCGGGTTTTTCTGAAAGTCCCGGAGCACGAGGGCAGTTGGCCGGCGCAGCCAGGGGCTCCGCTGCGGAAACAGTTTTTTAAAAGTGGCCGCTGAGACTATGGAGTAGGCAGACCCAGAATCAACCTCCATGCAACAGGGGGTGCCCCCGATCCGCAGGTTAACCTGGATTGCTGCGGGGAGGGGCTCTTGTAGTTGGAGCACCTGGGTGGCCGAAGAGGTGCTGTCAACTGCCTCGTAGTGGGCGGTGGAGGCCGCGGAGGACTGTCGCGCATTCCGGGAGCGGCAGGCCCTGGCGATGTGCCCCGTCTTCCCGCACATTCTGCAAACGGCATCCCAGAAACGGCAGGAGCGTCTCTCGTGGGGGTCCCCACAGCTAGCGCACGTTGGGGGCAGCCTGCTGGGGTTGGAAGAAGCGGAGGTGGCGGCGGCCGTGGTGTGCCGGGTGCGGCCTCGAGACTCACCCTTCTGCGCGCGCCGGCGTAGCTGGTGGACGTCTTCGTCCTCATCTGTCTCAGACCCGGAGGAGGCGATGCGGTGGACCTTGGACGCCTGCTTGTCCTTGTAGGTCGCCTCGAACGCGACGACAGCCTGCAGTACCTTCTCGAGGGTTGGCTCGGGGGTGGTGATAAGCCGGCGGCAGAGCTTGGCTTCTCTTACCCCTGCCACGAAGCTGCCTAGCAGGTTGTCCTTCACGTTCTTAAACTCACACCCGACTGCCAGGCGGCGGAGGTCGGCCAGGAACGTGGCGGCATTCTCTCCCGGTTGCTGCTTCCATTCGAGGAACTGGACCCAGAACGCCAACATGGATGGTTTTGGCGCGAAGTAGTTCCCAAGCAGCTTCTTGAGGTCGTCGTATGAGACGTCCAGCAGGTCTTGGGGTGCTATGATATTCTGTGCGATGTGCATTGTCTCGATGCTGCAGTGGCCCATTAGCCAGGCCCTCTTCAGGGTGGCCTCGGTGACTCCGTGCACGGTCAGGAGGAACTCGAGCTGCCTGACCCATGCGTCCCAGTGCTCGGGCTTGGAGGTGTCGAATGGAGGGATGTTTCCCGCTGCGGCAGCCATTTTTGCCGAGGCAGGAGCGAGGTTGCGAGCGATGTCCTCTGGGGCTTGTTGAGCCGGCGGCTCAGTGCTCGGAGCTCCACTGCTCGGCGCGGCTGATGAGTCGCTCATCGGGATCCCACCTTCGTCGCCAGTGGAAAGTACTGGAGTCGGGAGGCGAGTTGTATGATGATCATAGCAAAGACTTTATTAGTGAATCAGCATGTTCAGGAGATGGTCAGATCAAGCATGCAGCCAGGGCTCCAGGGCCCTGCTTATATGCCGGCCGGAGTCACACCTCTGGCCGCACCCAAAATACCTGATAGGGACTTAGCATATGCGCATAGTTCTGATAGGGCCTTAGGTCTTAAGTTGTAGTTCATAGGTCCCCCGCGGAAGACCTAGGCTGGCTATTGGTGGTCGTTTTGGATCCGACTGTCTATTGTTCTACCTGGCTGAAGCTCAGGTAGAATCGGGCCATGTGCTCTGACCGCATGGCGGTCGCCATTTCGTGACTAGTACACAACAATAATAATATAATAATAAAATCTTTATTGCATTAGCAAAAAAAGGCCATAGCAACAGTACAAGCTAAGAACTATAGTTCAGACTAAAAGCAGGTGACCAGCCCTAAGTTCAAACAGATAATAACAGCAGCATAACAATCTTCAAATTTCCGAATAAATACATACATGGTCAACACTGATCAGTAATGACCTAATTTAGCTCAGGGTGATTTATTTTCCTAATCACCGTGGCTAAAAAGAAGGCCACTAGAGCCGTGGTTTGATTGTCAGAGGAGTTATCAGACAATAACACTGAGACTACCCAAGGAAGATTTTCTTTTCTCATGACAGGAGTGATATATCTCTCTCTTTCTTTATTCCAGTGTAGTGGTTAAGAGCAGCAGGGCTGTAAACACCAGCACCAAGTTTGATTCCCCACTCCTCCACTTGAAGCCAGCTAGGTGATGTTGGGCTAATCAGTTCTTTCAGAGCTCTCTCAGCCCCTAAAAACAAGTCTAGCTCACCACCAGCATAACACTAAGAGCTAGAACTTGTGGCTGCCAGACAATCTCTGGATCTCCTGGCTATTCTACACACAATGCCATACAATAATTAATTAATTAAGCTCAGGTACCCAAAGCTTTATAGGCTCATATACAGAATACCTTACTCTGGAAGAAATCCTTATTGATTTTTGCGAATTAAATGATCAGACACGGCATTTTGTTTGTTGAGCATCTTATCTAAGTCAATTCTCTTGCTTTGCACCTTGCAAACATTGTATGTGGTTGTTGCCCACAACCCTCCAGATTTCATTTTCCCTTTTCCCTTAAGATGGTGAAAGATGGTTGAATTGTTGTTTGGTTGGTGAAAGATGGTTGAATTTCCAATTGCTTGGTACTGGAAAAGCCAGTACTTGGGGGTGGGGCAATGTGATAAGGTATGCACTAATAGTAGAAGCCGCAAAGAAAGACAAGTTTTGTCAAAAATCTTATGGTCACCAATATGATTCTGAATTGAACCAAGGGAATTTGCATCCCCCAGAGTGGAAACAGTGTTTTATTATTACAACAAAAATGAAACTATAACTAGGTTTTGTCTTTTGCACTATGTCACACATAGAAACAGGACTGTTGTCATCCTCCAGGTGGGAGCTGGAATTCTCCCAGAAGTATAACTGAGCTCCTGATTAGAGATCAGTTCCCGTAGAGGAAATGGCTGCTTTGGCACAGACGCTACAGAACCACCTCCCCATTAAGCTTACTCCCCTCCCCAGGCTTTGCTGTCTCCAGGCCTCACCCCCCCCCCCAAAAAAAAAAAATTCCAGGATTTTTACAAGTCAGTGTTGGCAACTCTGCATGACAGAAATGATAGAAACCAGACCCTAGGTCTAGGACAGGGGTGGGCAAATAGCGGCCCGAGGGCCACATGCGGTCCGCCACAGTTTTTTGCGGCCCGCCAAGACAGTCGGCCACGAGGTTTCTCAACAAGCAATCTCACTCCTGATTTCAAAAAAATTGTAGAAAAGTGTGATAGGGTATATTTGTCTCATTAAACTGATTCTAAAATTAAATGTGCTTGCAGCTATAGATGATATGAAATTAGCACAATAAATAAATTGAATAAAACTACCATTATTTTATTTAATTTATATTTATTGATTTTTATGATACAATTTATACCTTTTCTGAAATGCAAAGTTAACTAATCAATGCAATCATGTTAAAAGGTGCGGCCCTCCGCTAACCTCCGCTCCCACAAAGTGGCCCCCGAGCAAAAACAATTGCCCACCCCTGGTCTAGGAGATTCATACTCTGCATGTTTACTCAATAGCTTGTCCCACACTGAGTTCAATGGAACTAACTCTGATGAATAAGCAGTGCGGTTTTAGTTTTCATGCCCGTGCGTTCACTGCAATAGGTGAGCTCCAGTCCTGCTCAGAAGCACGTTAACGCAGCTCTTAGGGATGGAACCAACCAGATTTTCTGCTGACGAAAAAGACGGAAGTCTTCCCTTTGACTACATCAGGTAAAGATGCGAAAGGCTCTCAAAAAAATAAGACAGGCGTTTGTACCGCAAGCCCCACCCCATCACAGGTGCATCGTGGGACTTGTAGTCATCATGAGCCACAATATTTTTCGATTCCGCATCTATATATCCCACAATCCCCCGCGTTGAAGAGGCTAACACAGGACTATACGCCGCCCACGTAGAAAAGTGGGCGAACGTTAGTGGTGAGGACGTTGCGCGCGTGCGCGCGTTGCCCAGTCCCCCCCCCCCGAGCGAGAAGACGTGGCTAACGATCCCTCCTCCTCAGAGGTCGCTCGGGAAGAGCGCGTAAACGCCTACCTTGCCAGTGGGCGGGCCGAGAGGCTGTGCCCGCTCTGGCACGAGAGGGGGGGGGGGGGTAAAGGAAGGTTGTCTCGCGCCTGCGCACCGGCTCCTTGACCTCGCGCTCAGTCGGCGCGGCTCGTGACTACTTCTTGTTGTTATTTTTTTTTAAGGTAGTAGTTAGTTGGGGGGGGGGGGGTTGGGGGAGGGGGAAAAAAAGAACGTTTCGCGCCCGGTTCTCAGGACTGAGTCGGCGGTGGCTCCGCGTTGCCATAGCGACCTGTCCCCGTATCGGCCCGGCCTGGGACAGCCCCAGCCGCCGAGGCCATGGAGGAAGCGCGAGCAGCCGCCGCCGCTTCAGGAGGGGCCGCCGCAGCCGCTTCCGAGGTGACGGAGGTCCGGGTGGCCGGCCTGCAGCCGCTGCGGCTTCTGGAATGGAAAGTGTCGGCGGGGTCGGCGGTGAAAATCGGCTCGGTGCTGGCGGTTTGCGCGCCGATCCAGGTGGTCCCGTCCCGGCCTGGCGCCTCGCCCGGCGAAACCGGATCCCCGCGGCCAGCCGAGCGAAAGGTGAAGGCGGAACGGCCCGGAGTGGTGCGAGAGCTCTGCGCCCAGCGCGGACAGGTCATCCCGCCCGGGTAAGGGGAAGCGAAGGAAGGGGTCGCTAACGCGGGGCTGGGGAGGCGGGCGGGGAGGGCTGCGCAGACACCGGGGGGGGGGGGCCCAGAGTCACACACAGACCCCGCACCCACGCGCTACTGGCTGCCAGGGGTGGGGATGGGGGTGCGGAGCAGTCTCCTGCCGTGGCGAGGGCCTCTTGCGCCCGCTCTTCTCCTCGCCAGAGTCCGGCGGCGGCGGCTGAGGAGGCGAGCAGGGAACCGCGCGAGGAGCAGCCCGTCCCTTCCCCGCCCTCTCGCGCTGCGGCGTCCGTGTGACAGCAGAAGCCCCGCTCCTCCTCCTTTTGCTTCTAGCCGGCGGAGCGGGCACGGCCTTGGGGTGGTCCGAGGCGGGTCGCTCTTTGGCGTGCGGAGGAGGTTTCCCTCTCGCCTCAGCGTGACCGAACCGTGCCGGGGCTGGCGCCAAATACAGACAAGCCGAAATAGCGCAGGAAAAACAATGCTCCCTCTAAGCCGTGGAGTCTTGTGAGCAAAACTTCTGCTTTGTGAGCTACTGGGAGCGAGCGATTCGGCTGTTGCATCAGTTAGTTTTGCTCTGGAGCCGTCCTTCCTGAGCTAAGACAAACATCTGTGAGCCGGAGGCTAAAGGACTCTGAGCTAGCTCACACTTACTCAGCTTAGAGGGAACCCTGGATGGGAAGATGTGAGCCTTGTTTACTTACTGGTTTCCTAAGCAAGCGTCGACCCGACTAGAGAGGTTCTTCTTAATCCGTTAAAAACTTCTCAAACTCCTTTTATTTTAATTTGGAGGGAGTGGGCGGAGTTAGCTGCTAAAAAAAACAAGCACATGATAGCGGAAATGTTTATGTACCCCCTCCTCACACCCGAAGGCATTTTTCTTTTTTGCGGCTTCTTTTTGTCAGGCACATTGTTAATAGCATTCCTACCCCTCGTTTTGTCGTCTTCTGCGTATGAGGGACCAGACGTTAGCTTGGTGTATACATGGAGCAGAGCGCGGTGCAAAAGAAATGGTTTGGAGTTGAGGTGGTGGGATGTGCAACTTCTCTTTAGACTGTGTATGAGCGATTTAATTTTTCAGAGTTTCCTCTCAGTAATTCCCTGTGAGTGTGAAAGCCCAGCACAGCATAAGGAGAAAGCTTTCTTTCTTATACATGATTTTATTTGCCAGGAGTTTTTACATAACAGCAATGGAGATTCTGGGAAGTGTGGAACAGCGGTCACTGTGGGTGTGGAGGGGGGGGATATTTGTGAATTTCCTGCATTGTGCAGGTGGTTGGACTAGCTGACCCTGGAGGTCCCTTCGAATTCTATGATTCTATAAGTGAGTGTTAAAATGTGACTCTAACCACTTGCTGTCTAAAACAATGCAGCCTGTTTTGCTGCCTCAGAATCCACCACCTCATCCTGTTCTTTGTGCAGATGTGGTCTTAGATCAGTGCTGCAGAAGGTGCATGAATGCACGTTGATTTTTACACAAGAAAAGTGGGAAATGTTTTAAATTATATTCTACCAACTGAAGGCCTGTCAATAGTATATTTACAATCAGTTGTACTCCACTGATCTGTCATTTCTACAGTGACTTCTCTGCTGTACCTTAATGTCATTGGCTCATACTTTGTGGTGTCACAGTAGGTTCTGGAAAGCAGATCTGTCAGGTTTCCTCTGGTTGCAGTCAACTTTACTGCTTTGATATCCCAGAAGGTCTAGTTAGATACAGGGCAGGGGATAAGTGCTGACTTTGAAGATCCGCAGGTTTTTAAATTATACCTTTTTGAATGGAACTGTAAACCTTTAATAAGTTTTCAGCAGCGGTCAAACATTGCTTATGGTACAAGTATCATTTGCTAATGAATCCCACTATTAGTCTGTCTTATGCATATAGAATATTAGTCCTTAATATCACTATCCATAACATTCTGCAGAGCTGTATAAGGGAGAAAGACATAATGTTTGCTCTCAAGTCTCAGTGTTGATGGTGTTGGGAGCAGGAACAATGAGGTATGGACAGCCCTGTATAGACAGTGGTATGAAGTACTGAATTATTTGTGGTCAGATTTATGGTTTAGTCTATCATATCCCAGTGGCTTGAAGCTGGAAGCAGCAAGCTAAACCAGCCTTTGTTAAAGTTGCATAGTATTTAGGGGAGTAAGTATCACAGTATTGCACAGCTGGAGTTGTATATGTAAATTGTGTTATGGGAGGAAACAGCAGAAATTTTGAAATTAAATATGCTGGATTCTAACATAATCTTAAGGTTATTTGTACAGTGTCAGTCTGTCAAGATGCTCAAGAACAGTTATTTAATTGGCTGTTTGCATTTGCATCTCAGCTTTTTTTCTTCTTGTTGAAACTCAAAGTAGTTTAGTTAAGGTCTCTATATGAGGTCTTCTATCTGGGCATTGAAGAGGTCCAGACCAGCTCTGCTTCAGCAAGATGAACATATTATTTCTCCTACAGCCATACCCTGACACCCGAACTATCACACAATAATTTGTTGGTATTTCAGTGAAATTTTCAGAAATGTTAAAGTCTTGCAAAAACCCAGACATTTTGCAGAAAACTGAAACATGCAACACTTGCTTTCCTGTCGTCTAAATTTCTTTTACTGGGTTAACAACATCAAATACATCACTTATCATTTATTTGGTGTATTTATGAAATTTAGCAGCATAACTACCTTTGGTTACTATGAGAAAAATTGTAAGTATATTACTTGAGAAAGC
Organism: Lepidodactylus listeri; assembly: GCA_029233225.1. NCBI lineage: Eukaryota > Metazoa > Chordata > Lepidosauria > Squamata > Gekkonidae > Lepidodactylus > Lepidodactylus listeri. Next base: position 90,399,924 of record JARCFY010000006.1, read on the forward strand.
ATCGCTGACTGCTGCAACCTATGCCACCTTAGAGCACGGATCTTTAATTTTTGAGAGGTAGGGAAAATAAAAGTTGAAGGTAGAAAACAAATTCTATAGTAATTTAAACAGAAATTCTCATAGCATCACAATAGGTGGCTCTATGGGGCATGTTTGGGTACTAAACTAATCACTGAAAATGCTAAACACTAATGTATTTTTTAAACGCATTATAACTTATGTATTGTTTCAACAATATATTTAAATTAAAAAGGTCTCGAAGATGTATATGTCTATAGGACAACTGTTTTTTTCCCAGTGCTCCCCCAAATTTTCCACTTTTTCTATTAGAAAAATTGAAAAAAATCATTTTACTCATTTTGAAAAAGAAAATATTTTGTGAGAGGTTTTTTTAAGTGCTCTCCAAAATTTCCAGTTTTCCAACTGTAAAGATTTTTTTAAAGTCTTCAGAAAAAAATATTCTTATTTTCTTATTTCCCCTATCTCTTCTCCCCCCTGATCCCTATACATCTGTAGTCAGTACACAATTCAGAACAGTTTTCTGCCTTACCAGTAAAAACATTGCAGTGCGTGTTTGCAGAAATCACTTGTTTTACTTTATTGAGTGCCAAAGCAAATAACATAAAGAGAATGAAATGTCATTTTATTTTGACTAATTTGAGATTAAATCTGTGCACCAGGTTTATTAATATAGTCCAATTAAAATAGCACTTAGATCCATCTGCAGAGATGGCCGTAGCAAAAGTTGTGTAATTTGATTCCGTCTGTGCAAAAAGAAAAAAAGAGAGTGAAACTTCTGTGAGAGGTAGATTGTGGTGTATAACCACATTCTGAAATGTATAGAGTTTTGTGATTGACAGAAATGGTAAGTAGTGGTCTGTGCTTCGATATCCTGTTTTTTTGTGTGTGGAGTTGAAAGCTATGTTGTTTCATACATGTGGAGGAGCCATTCTTCAAATCTTATTCCACGTCCAGCTAGGTCATTGAGGGGCTGGGCACGTGGAACATCTTTTGTCTGTCTCTGAATCTCCACCAGTATGTAGAACCCCTATCAGTGGATTGGCTGTCTCTCTCTGTTTGTGTTCAGTGTTTTTGGTGGATTCCCACCCCTCTACTGTCTTTGAGCAACAAAAAATGTGATCTGTTATTAACTTCTCATTTTCTCAGAATTCTGAGTTGCAGTCTTGTGTGCTCTTTCCATATACCAGTCTAGTTCAGTAAGTAGGGCAGCCATCCTGTGTGTTTAATGAGCATGTTAAATAGTGCTCTGTCTACATTTTTATTTCCCAATTTGGAACAGGAATTGTATTTCTGTGAGGTGAAACTGAAATGACTTCCTAGCTAGCACTTCAAAGAGGCTTTTTTTTTCCAGACAGGATGTCATTTCCTTGATCTTAAGGGCAGCAAGTAATTATCTCTTATTGCAGTTCTTTCTCTAATTTGAGAAACTAGCAGTTCCTTGATTGAAAATCGGTGTCTGTATTGACCACAATCTGGTGGGAAATTCTGCTCAGATCTTATCAAAATGAACAGAAACTGTGAGAAAACATGACAGTAAAGTGTATAGTGCACTTACATGACTCCTATTCATTTTAGGACAGCTTGTGCAAGAAAACTTTCCAAATGATTATGTCCATACTGGACACATTTCACGTGGATGCTTCTTGGGATTAGTGTAACTGATCTGAACTACCAATGTCTTTCACCAAGAATGAAATAGTAATCCACAATGAGATTCAATTATAAAGAGAAATATAAGTAAGCACACAAATATACAAAAAAGATAATTAGACAGGAAAGATGCCCAGTGTGTTAATAATCTGAGCCATATTAACACTGTGTTAATAATCTGAGCCAATAATCTGAGCCATATTACTAAAGCTTCTGAATTTTACTGTTGTTTCTTGTATATGTAAGTTGTCTATTGTCTTGGGATTTCCTTTTCATCTTTGAGTATCTATACTGAAAGCCTCTGTTCTTATGTGCCTGTTGCCAGGATTTTCAGATTCTGTTTCGAACATAAGAAGAGGCCTTGCTGGATCAGACCAATGGGCCATCTAATCCAGCATCCTGTCTCATACTGTGGCCAAACAGTTCCTCTGGACAGCCTACAACAGGGCATAGAGGCTGAGACCTTTCCCTGACGTTGTCTCCTGGCTCTGGGATTCAGAGGCTTCGTTCCTCTGAATGTGGAGGTTCCATTCAGTCACCATGGCTAGTAGCCATTAATAGACTTATCCTCCATGAATCTATCTAATCGTCTTTTAAAGTTGTTTATTCCTGTGGCTATCACTATATCCTCTGGCAGCAAATTCCATATTTTAATCACTCTCTTTCTAAAGTAGCATTTTCTTTTGGCCATCTTAAATCTACTGCCCATCAGTTTAATTGGATGCTTTCAAGTTCTAGTATTTTGGGAGAGGGAGACAAATTTTGCTTTGTCAGCTTTCTCTATATGGGGGCTTTACATTGGCTGTTTTATCATCAATCCCTTTCCTAATAATCCCTAAAATGAAGTTTGCCTTTTTTACCGCTGCAGCACACAAGGTTGTCCGTTTCATTGAGCTATTCACTATGACCCCAAGATCTTTCCCCCTCTCAGTCTCAGCAAACCCCATTCGCCTATACTTGAAGTTGGGATTTCTTGTCCCAGTGTGCATCACCTTACACTTACCAACATTGACCTTCATTTGCCACATTTTCGCCCACTCAGCTGGGCTGTGGAGGTCCCTTTGGAGCTCTTCATAGCCAGCCTTGGTTTTCATCATCCTGAATAATTTGGTATCATCTGCAAATTTGGCCACTACACTGCTCTCCCCTAGTTGTTGATGAGTAAATTAAACAGCCCCAGCCCCAATATTGATCGTTGTGGAACCCCTCTGCTTACTTTCGTACATTGTGAGACTTGTCCATTGAGTCCTACTCTTAGCTTCCTGTTATTTAACCAGTTTTTAATCCATAAGAGAACCTGTTCTCTTATCCCATGACTACTATGTTATTCAGGTATCTTTGATGAGGTACCTTGTTAAAAGCCTTTTGAAAGTCCAGGTATACAATATCTACTGGGTCACTGTTGTTTACATGCTTTTTTGCTTTCTCAAAGAACTCCAAAAGGTTAGTGAAGCTAGCCTTCCCTATGCAAAAGCCATGCTGATTTTCTCTCAGCAAGCTTTGTCCCACTATGTGCCTAACAATTCTATCTTTTGTGACAGTTTCTGCTAATTTTCCTCAGACAGATGTTAGGCTAACTGGCCTATAATTTCCTGGTTCCCCTCTGGATCCCTTTTTTAAAGAATTGGTGTCACATCTGCTGCTCTCCAATCTTCTGGTACAGTGGCTGAATCTAGTGATAGGTTACTATGAATGCACCCCTGTATCTCCCCAACTGTCTGGCAGATTTTTCCTACCAAATCTTCAGTTCCCCTTAGAGACTGAATTGCCCCACAGTAGCGTGTATATATTCTTTGTCATAAAAGACTTGACTGTCCCACCCTATGTTTAGATATTTAGTTTAGGCTTTTTCTCAGCTCAGGAACTCTACTGAAAATACAGGAGCTGTCCAGTTTTCTTTTAAACCTTGAGAAATGGCAGTTGAGGCAAATTAAGTTTCAAAAACAATAAAGATTTTATTAAACAGACAAGGAGTATATGTATAAATGGAATAGTCAAGGTTTTGAGATTGCTGAGGTAAAAACAAACTTTCTAATAAATACAGAGTTAAATTCTTAGAACTTTCAAGAGAGTGTATTTGTAGTTTTGTTTCCAGGCTTTGTATTTTCTTTGAGAGGTACTTTGTTTAGTATATTTCAGCACAACACAGTTCTTGTTGATGTTTCTAAATTTCTTCACTTAGATATTACAGGTTCGCCTTTAGATAATACAACTTTTCATTAACTCCTGAGGTGTCTATTTATTTATTTATTTATTATTTCATTTTTATCCCACCTTTCCAGCGAGCTGGCTCAAGGCGGCTACCAACCATAAAATACCATCAAAGTGGTTTACACATATAAGAGAAAATAAAGCATAAAACCAACATCAATAATTAAACAGCATAAACAACATGTGCAACAATAAATATTGGCAGCATCAGAGTTCTGCTGATGAAAAAGCGGTGGCAAGGGGTTCAGCCAGTGGTTCCAGGGCGATGTTGTCCTACATCTCCCTGGTGGCGGCTCCTAAGCGAAAGCCTGGTGGAAGAGCTCCATCTTACAGGCCCTGCGGAACTGTAATAGGTCCTGCAGGGCCCTGATGTCATCCGGGAGCTCATTCCACCAGTGTGGGGCTGCCACCGAGAAAGCCCTGGCCCTAGTACAGGCCAGCCGAACGTCTTTTGGACCGGGGAGAGTCAGGCGATGTTGTGTGCCTGACCTCAGTATTCTCTGGGGCACATATGGGGAAAGGCGGTCCCTCAAGTAGGCAGGTCCCTGACCGTGTAGGGCTCTAAAGGTCAGCGCCAGCACCTTGAACCGGATCCGGTATGCTATAGGCAGCCAGTGCAGCGACCGCAGCACAGGCTGGATGTGGTCCCACATAGAGAGGCCCATCAACAGCCTGGCCGCGGCGTTCTGCACCAACTGCAGCTTCCGGATCTGAGACGAGGGCAGCCCCAAGTAGAGAGCATTACAGTGGTCAAGTCTCGAGGTGACCATAGCGTGAATCACTGTAGCTAGGTCATCACGTTCGAGGAAAGGAACCAACTGCCTTAGCAGCCATAGGTGGTAAAAGGCTGCTGAGGCAGTGGCTGCTATCTGGGCCTCTATTGTTAGGGAAGCATTCAAGAGCACTCCCAAGCTCCTGACCCTCGGCGCTGGCACCAATGGCGCCCCACTGAAGATCGGTAATGGGATCCCCACCCCTGACACGTTCCGACTCAAGCACAGGACCTCCGTCTTCATTGGATTCAGTTTCAGTCGACTCAGTCTGAGCCAGTCTGCAACATCCTGAAGCGCCCGCTCCAAGTCATCTGGGGTAGAGTCGGACTGGCCGCCCAACAGCAGATATAGCTGGGTGTCATCGGCATATTGATGACACTCAAGCCTATGCCTCTGGGCAATCTGGGCAAGGGAGCGCATATAGATGTTAAATAACATCGGGGACAGCACCGCCCCTTAAGGAACACCACACACCAGTGGGTGCCTCTGGGAGGTCTGTTCCTCAAACACAACCCTCTGTCCCCGATCCTGGAGAAAAGAGGCAAGCCCCTGTATCCCTGAGTCGGCAAGGCGGTGGATCAGCAACTGGTGGTCGACCATGTCAAAAGCAGCCAACAGATCTAATAACACCAGTGCTGCCATACCACCTTGATCCAGATGTCTCCAGAGGTCATCCATGAGGGCGACCAGTGCCATCTCTGTCCCATGACCTGGCTGGAAGCCGGACTGAAACAGATCCAGCATGGAAGTGTCATCCATAAAGCTCTGCAACTGAATCACCACCACCCTCTCCAATACCTTACCCAAATAAGGCAGGTCGGACACCGGTCGGTAATTGGCCAATACGGCCGGGTCCAGAGATGGTTTTTTCAAGAGGGGGCAGACCATCACATCCTTGAGTGCCCCCAGGAACAGCTGTTCCACGAAGGACTTGTTGATAATCTCCCGAAGAGTACCACATAACCCCTCGCGACTCGCTTTTATGAGCCACGAGGGGCACGGGTCAAGGCTGCACGTGGTTGGGCATACAGTTGAAAGCAATCTGTCGACTTCCTCCAGACTGAGAGGACTGAAGTGATCCAGAATGGAACCAGAAGACGCGCATGGAGCCTCGAGTTCGCGCACTGTCTCAACTGTGGCCGGGAGATCACGGCAGAGTAGCAGGACTTTATCTGCAAAATAGCTCGCAAAAGCCTCACAGCCGATGTCCAGTTCCCTAACATTTGGCGTTCCCTGTGGCAACTCAGTTAAAGACCGAATAGTTCTAAATAATTGCACCGGGCGAGAGCTAGCAGATGCAATCTCGGCCGTGTAGAACTGTTTCTTCGCTGCCTTGACTGCCACCTCATAGGATCTCATAAACGTCCTATAGGATGCTCTTGAAACTCCGTCATGGGCTCGCCGCCGCCTCTCTAACAGTCTAAGTCCTCGCTTCATCTGCCTCAGCTCCTCGGTAAATCAGGGAGCCAGCTTAGAGCGAGGGCGCAGAGGGCGTCGGGGAGCGATCTCATCGATGGCCGCCGAGAGCCAGACATGCCAGTCCTCAACCATCCCATCCAGCGAGCCGCCAGGGGGCATGGGATCCTGCAGTGCCATCAGAAACCGCTGAGGGTCCATCAGACTCTGCGGGCGAGCCAAAATATGCTCGCCAACCAAACAGAGTTGGGGAGGCACCGTCAGACGAGCCTTCAGGGCAAAGACCATGGCACCACTGTGGCAATTATCTGGTCCACCGTAACCCCCGCCGCAAAGATCAAGTCGAGCGTGTGCCCAGCCTGGTGCATAGGAGCCGTTACAATTTGGGTGAGTCCTAGTGCTGCCATGGATGATACCAGGTCCCTCGCCGGAACAGAGGCTGCATCATCGGCATGGACATTGAAGTCACCCAGGACTATCAGCCTCGGGTGCTCCAACACCCAGCCAGACACAGCCTCAATCAGCGAGAGCAGGCTATTGGCTGGTGCGTTGGGCGGCCGGTACACCAGCCAAATAGCCAAACTCTCCCCAGCTTCCCACATCAGGCCTGAGCACTCAATGCCCACAAGCTTCAGCGGCGGGAGCACCCTGTAAGGAGTAAGCTTCCCGAATGAATAGCGCCACTCCTCCTCCCTGGCCCTCAGTCTGTGATTGGTGAAGGACCGCAAACCTGGATGGAGCTGACTGAGAAAGAGCCACTGCTTCCCCTTCTCGCACCCAGGTCTCGGTCACGCATGCCAGGTCTGCACCTTGTTCTAACAGGAAATCCCGCAGAGTGGCAGTCTTGCTGTTAATGGACCTGGTGTTACACAATACCAATGATGGAGGAGGATTCTTCCCAGCCCCCCTGCCTGCCACTCTTGGGATGGGATGCAGGCTGGAAGGAGGCCGAGCTTCTCTATTTCTCCGCCTCCTTCCCTTCATTCCCTGCCTGCTCCCACTGCTGTATTTCCCCTGCCCCAGCAGCACTAGTATCCCCAGTCCAGCTGTCATAATCGCTGGCGGCCTTCACACTGCAAAACGGATGTTACAGGCCAAGCCAAAGTTAGTAAAAAACAAACAGGGCAACTTTGTGCCCCAAAAGATGCTACCGAGGTTTCCAATCACCAGAGCCACTCCCTCCCTAATAACATTAAACTTTAAAATTTTAAAACTCCCATTTCAGCAGAGTGATGATAGACTAGTGTCTAACTAAGCGGCCTGGCTACTAGTGCCCGCCGCACTAAACTAATCCTAGCCCACCCTGACTTCCCTTCTTGTCGCCCTGACAACCAGTCTGGGCCACAAGACTAAACTAACTATCCTAATTAACTCGAGTGAAGCCTAACCATAATCTAGCCCTAGTCTACCGACCTAACTAATCTAACAAATATCGATAAAATAAAACTCTAACAGGAGCAAAGGTCAAAGAAGACACTTCTCGCCTATAGTCCGGCCAGTCTTCAGTCTGCGATGGTGCCCTTGTTTACTGTGGATGTTCAAGATTTCCCTAGAGGGTACACCGAAGCCCGCTCTGCTCCACCACATTTCCGGCCAGGAACCACTGATGAGCCCCTCCTGTGTCGCCTCCCTCGTAGCAGGAAGGGAACAGCCCTGATGACTCTGATGATGATCCAGGTGGAGGACAAACAAGGGGGAGTTCAGCAGCCCCCAAGGACGCCCGTGTTGTTCCAGTTTGGGGGGGGGCAGCTAGCACCTTGCTCGAAATGCAGCACACTACCCTAAGCTTCTCTCTTTCATCACAGACCAGGGGTTTTCTTTTCAATCCCTTTCACTGGCAGGAAATTATTCTCCTTGTCCCTAAGAAGCAATAACTCCTTTTACTATTTGGCTTGTATGGGAGTTCTCTCTAACTACCCAGACCTTCTGCCAAATCCTTCTTCAGTATCTTTTGTCTTTATAAGGCTGTTCTGTAGCTTGCCTGACTGGGAAACTAAAGTTCTCCCTCAGAACAATTTTAATATATCTAAGACAATGGGATTTCTCTTCTTTTCTCTGTAGAAGTACTTTTCTAATTATTGCCTGTCAGAAAATACTGACTCCCAAATGTTTCTTCCCTCAGAAGCCACCCTCTGGCTACTGGTGCAGACTTTAGAACGGGGGTGTCAAACATAAGGCCCAGGGGCTCTTATGCAGCCCATGAGCAACTAGTGCAAGGGAGGGAACTGGAGACTGCTTTGAGGGGAGTGGGCAGAGCCACTCAGATTGTGGCTTCAGCATGGCCGAACAGTCTCGCCTCGCCTGTAGCAGTCAAGCAGCATGGGAGGGTCTGCTCAGTGCTGCACCACTGGCTCTCCAGTCAGCCCATATGGGTTTTCCTTTATACCCCCCTCCCAGCCCATGGGGCCTTGCAGTGAGGATACACCAACTCAGAGCTTACCAGCTGCTGTCCTTTATACAGTTTATATCTTTGGTGCCTGACATTAAGTTTTCTGGCACACATAGCCCAGCCCAACAAAGTGGCCTTTATGTCAGATCTGGCCCTTGTAACAAATGAGTTTGACACCTCTGCTTTAGAATGACCCAAACAGCAAAAGACCAGTTTGCAAAAGACCAAATGCGAAAAAATCCCTTTCCCTCCAGATCAGCTGTTTTATTTTCTCTCTCAGCTGATGATGGCCAATCAGAGTGAATAGAGCAGCCAATCACCTAAGCTCTTCTCTCAAGGGAAGATTAATTCTTGAACTCCCTGACTCCCTGATATAAGCAGCATTTTTAAAAGCCTGCTTTTCAGTGCAGTCCGTCACAGTTATACATATGGGTTACTAGATCAGCAATCTCACATCTCAGTTTCTTAAGAACTCTCAGGTATATGCCATCAGGACCTGGAGACTTATTGGTTTTGAATTTCCCCAGTAGGTCTAGAATTTCATCCCTAAACCCCTCAATTTGATTCAGCTCATCTTTCTTGAAAATAGAGGCTGTGGTATGGGTATGTGCCCCACACTTTCCACAGTGAACACAGAAACAAAAAAGTCATTGATGTCGCTGCCATCTCCCCATCTTTGTTCAGCAATCCCTTTATTCTTTTGTCATCCGAAGGCCCCACTGCTTCTCTGGCTGGTTTCCTGTTCTGTGTATATATATATATATATATATATATATATATATATATATATATATATATATATATATATATATATATATATATATATATATATATAGTTATATAGTTATATTTAAAGTTTATTGTTTGTTCTGATACTTTTAGCAACCCACTTCTCAAAATTTCCTTTTGCATGTCTAATTATTGACTTGGTTTTCTTTTGCCAGAGCCCTGTGGTCCCTCCTGTTCAATTCATTGGGGTAGACCTTCCACTTTTAAAAAGAAACCTCTTTGCTTTTTATAGATTCCTTGACTTGCGTTGTCAATATTACCCTGAGTGTTTGCACAATCATTCCTTTGGACTGACTTGTCCAGAACCAGAGGCCTTCCCCCACAGGATTAGTTTAAAAGCTGCTTTGGCACCTTTTTGATATTAGTTGCTGGCAGCCTGGTTCCCTTTTGGTTTAAGCGAAGCCCGTCTCTTTTGTACAGGTTCGGCTTGTCCCAGAAAGTTCCCTAGTGCTTATGAAATCTAAACCCTTCCTCCCAGCACCACTTCTCATCCATGCATCGAGACCCCTGATGAATACCTGTCTAGATGGCCCTGTGCAGGGAACCAGTAGCACTTCTGAGTATGCTACCTTTGAGGTCCCGGCCTTTAACTTTCTGCCTAGTGACCTAAATTTTTCATCCAGGCCCACACAGCTACATTTCCCAATGTCATTTGTGCCAACGTGCACCATGACTGCTGACTCCTCCCCAGCACTCCTCCCTATCTATCAACTTATCTAGATAGCACATAATGTCCACAACCTTCACACCAGCCAGTCAAAATGCTTGTCACAGACCCCACCCTCCACAGTCCTAATGATTGAATCACTCGCTATCAGAAGCCCACCTCCCCCCAGGAGTATCCTCAGTACAAGAGGATATCGGTCCATCACTCAAGGAAGGGGCCCCTACTAAGGATCACATCCCTCTTCCTTAGACTGACGCCCTCCAACCTCAAGACTCTCCCTCTCCTCAACAGCAGAAGAGCTGTCAGCACAGGAGTGGGACTGTTCTGGTAAGTCCCTGAGGGTCTCTTCCCCAAACCCCTCTCTCTGCCTCAGCTTCTCCAGGTCGGTAACCCTAGCCTCAAGAAGAAGAGATTGGATTTATACCCTGCCCTTCGCTACCTGAAGGAATCTCAGAGCGGCTTACAATCTCCTTTCCTTTCCCCTCCCCACAAGAGACACCCTGTAAGGTAGGTGAGGTTGAGAGAGCTCTTTCGAGAACTCTGACAGAACTATGACTTGCCCAAGGTCATCCAGCAGACCTGCTCCCTGAGAGCCATGAGCTCCATGCAGCAAGCACACACCCACGATTTCCACACACTGGGTAGATAGTCATACATGTGGCACTCTCTGCAAAACACTGGATAGCCCCTTCTCCCCTGCTGACTTTCTACCTTCATAACTGGTTAGTAGCTTAAAGGTATCTAGAATGATTGAGTTGCCAGGTCTGATGCCCAGGCTAAGAGCCACAGCCAAGAGCCTTTTTGACTCACACCCATCGGCTCTCACCAAAGGCCTCTGCCCAGGAGGAGCCTTACAGTTCAGGGGTCCACAGCCCCTGCCTCCCAGCAGCAACAGCAGAGGGTGGGGCCTGCAGTCAGTCCCAGGCAAACAGAGCTTGCTCAGCAACAGACCAGACAAAGACACAAACAGAACCAGACAAAAACACCACTCTCCAGAAGGCTTCAAGCACCCACTCACCCACAAATTCTGTTCTCTCACAAAGCAACTCACCTTCCTAACAGTTCTCTCCTGGGTTCTGTCTCCCAGCTCAGTGTATATAAAGCCTGTTCAAGTTGTTTGTAATTGTCAGTTACATTGAGATTCTGACAGGATGAACTGTCACTTTGTATACGTTGTGGAAACTCTTTGCTTGAAGTTTTCATGCTTTAATTGAAAATAGCAGTCAAGAATATGTGTTCCCAGAAACACTTTTACTTCAAGGGTTTTCAGCTTTTTAGGCAGTGTATGGAACTGTAAGGTGTATTTTAGTGTAGTGAACTTGAGAAAAGGAGTGTGCTTCTGTATTTTGGGGGGATCTCTTAGAAGTGATAGAAAACCTTGCCTCTGATTTCCTATGATGTTTGTGTTTTTCGAGGAAGGTTCATTTTTATATTTGTCTTCTGGGAAATACTTGCCTCAAAAGTAGTGCTGGTTATTAATCAGTACATGAACTTCAGTATTCATGTATATGGAAATTCGCATGTAATCAAGGAGGCTGGGAACTGTCAGTCTGAATTTTAAAACCTCCAGAGTAGAAATTGGCCTAACAAGTGGACTTGTTTCTGTTAATAGAATGCAGCAAATTTTGAGTTGGTTTGCTTAATTTCAGTTTTTCTCCATCAAGAGATAGATTCAGTGGCATGTGACTGTTCAGTAACTTGTAACTATAACAGCCAGCATGGTGTATTGATTCAGGTGTTGGACTAGAATCTGGGAACCCGTGGTTTGAATCCCCACTCTGCCTTAGAAGCTTGCTGGGTGGCCTTGGGCCAGCCATACACTCTCAGCCTAACCTACCTCACAAGATTGTTGTGAGGATAAAATGGAGGCGAGGATCATTGTGTAAGCCACCTTAGGCCCCCGTTGCGGAGAAAGGTGGGATGCAAAGAAAGTAAATAAATAAAATACATAAATTAAATATTTTAGGGCTTTTGTCTTGGTTTGCATGTCAGCTTGTTCAATATTTTAAGCTTAACTCCCATGTGCTCCCATATTCAGAATTGGTGCTGATGTCATGCCAGATGTTAACTATTGTTTAGCAATCGAAAACAAATTGAGGATTAAACCCCCCCACCCCACCCCCCAAATTTAGGTGTGAATTCATATTGCCCTTAAGCACTGTTGGGCGTTATCTTACCACGAAATTATGACTTTACTGGATCTAACTTGTGTGCACTTACTAGTTCTTGTTCCCAATACTGGATTAAATATCATAAGTATCTGAAAACAGTAGCATAACTAAAGGTCTCATTGCAATTAAGAATCACTAAAATAAACACACAGGGTTCCTCTTTGTGCAGCTTTACATAATAGTAAAAACAAATGTACCATGTAAACCTGAAGCTATATTTTTTAAAGAAAAAAAAATAACTTGCACATTAAGTCCTTCAGGTTCCTAAAGTGCCTAGCAATCGGTTTTAAATTAAAATACAATATGATAAGGCTACTCGTATTATTGTCCAGAGACTTTAATGCCTGATCAGAAGATAGTGCTTTGTTTATTGTTTAAAATGAATAATACTTTTATATTGTTAAATCAAGGTCAGTGGTTTTCTGGAATACGTATCTTAAAAGATGGCACGATCAGTGCTGCTGGCATTGCACTCAGAAAATGTTCAGATACTCATGGGTTGGTTTAGTCAATAGTAATAATATAGTGGATGGCCCTGTGGATTTTACTAAAGTGGATTGTTTCTAAAAATTGTTTTAGTGCGCTAGATTTAGTGTTGGTTTTGTTGGATTTATTTGTTAAGATAATTTATTTTAAAGTATATGAATTTATTGTTAGTGACCATTTTCCTGTTCTTTGGCAGCTGGGTATTAAAGTAAACCAGGCCCCTGGGGAGTTAAACCAGTTGCCATTTTCTCTGATCCCACAGAGATGGGATGATAAAGCCAGGGAGGAAGTGGCTCAGTTACTTTATTCTGAAGAAATGCTCATAAATAAGAACAAATTGATGGATTCTACCTCTGTCCAAGAGATTTTAAGAGAATTCCAGAAGATGTTAGACAAAATTAAACCTTTATTGGTGAGGAGGGGTAGTAATAAACCCAAATGGAAAAGCAGAAAAATATTTGGTGTGATGTAGAGTGCAAAAATAGCAGGAGGCAAGTGAGGAAAGTGCTACTATAAATTTAAGAAATCTAATAATGTTGCTATGCAAACAATATACCTTTATTCAAAATGTAGGCATAGGATCCTTCTTAGGCACAAGAAGTATCACGGTATCTAACAATCTTGGGTTGAGCTGATTGAGGCATCCACTAGTCAGGACACAAGATCCTTTTGGAGGCTCATTAACAGGTCATTAGCTCAAAGAAAACAGAATGCAGATAATTGTATCTTCTGTAATAAGTGAGTGGAACACTTTATGTATTTATACGTAGCTGATGCCTCTTGACTATCAAGGCTATGTTGGATTGTAAAGACAGAGATATTACTTGGTCTCCAGCTTTAGAAGCTCACATCTTGAACCTTATTACTGGTTTAAAGGCTGGCAAGGCTGCAGGGCTCGATTTTGACATACTTGTTTCGGACCATAGATTATTATGGATAATTTCCTGTGACCTGGCAGGAGGCTATAGTGGTTCCTATTTATAAAAAGGGGGATAAACTCGACCGGAAGAATTACAGACCTATAATCCTGTTGTCATCTTTTGGCAAACTTTATGCAAGCCATTTACTCACTAAGTTGAAAACTTAGATGGACTCAGAACTTCTATTGGGATGGATTTTGATCGGGTATGTCAACAACTGATCATTGTGTGGCTCTTGCACATATGGCTGAGAAATATACTAGAGCCAAACAGGATAGGTTATATGTTGCTTTCTTTGACCTAGAATCTGCATTTGATATGGTCCTTCAGGATAGATTCTGAGAGAAGCTATGCAGGACAAATATACCAGTTGGGTTACTTTTTTTTATTAGTCGTCTTTAATTCTCAGATTATAGTCCATTATGGTGTAAATGGCTGTTTATCTGCTCCCATAGAAGTCAGGAGGGGCATAGGACAAGGTTGCGTCCTTGCTCCTACCTTGTTTAATCTTTACATTAATGATTTAACCCCTAGACGGAATATGCAAGCAATGGCTAGGGACTCACCTGATTCTGGTCATGCTATATGCAGATGACACGGCTCTGGTATCAGTAACCAGAGTGGGACTGTGTCGATCGGTTGAGATCTTCATTCAATATTGTGCTGGCGAATGGTAATTAATTTCGAAAAATCTAAGGTTTTAGTTTTTGCTAGATCTTGTAGGCTGAAATTATGGAAGAAGTCCAATTTTATAAATATCTCGGAGTTACGTTCTAACATTCACTTTCTTGAAGTTTGCATGCTGAAGAGATGTCTATGAAAGCCAAGAGTACAGCTGCAATTTTGAGGACTTTTTCCCCCCACCACAGATGCTTAATTTGTCCCTGCAGCTTTGGATGCATTTTGGGTAAAAATAGCCTCACTGTTTTGTATGCTGTTCTGGTGTGGCTTAGTAGCCTGGGTACATGCCCAGATATAACCCAGGCAAATTTCCTTAGATAGATCTTAGTGTGTCCTAGATGTATCACCTCATCCTCCCTTTAATGGAAACTGGGCAGAAGACAATTTAATTTCTCTTATAGCCTGCTTGTTGTCATTCAGTCGCACTGTCAAGTCTGACTCTTCGCAACCCCATGGACCACATCATGCCAGGCCCTCCTGCTTAATTGTTATTAAATATTGGCTTGCAATTAATCTAGAGAGTATAAGGAATCATGCTGGGTTTACCTGCTCATAGATAACTCACTTGATTTGGATTGTGACTCTCTTCTGGCCATAGGGAAGACTAATGCTTATAGTTTGGTTAGTAGCGACCTTGTGGCAGAAGAATGGTGCGGTCTTCAGGAAGGGAAACGGCACGTATGTTCGCCCATGTACTTTAATCAATACCAATTACCATATTATTTGTAAAATATTTTGCTATCATGCTATCGGGGATTTTTTTCTTGCAAAAATAAATTCACTTCAACTTGCTGCCTTACATGTACAATTTACAGGCCAAGAAAGGGGATCTAGAGTGTGTTATCTGTGATAGGTCTTCAGTAGACACTGGTTTTCTTAAAATGATTTTTTATTGATTTTATACCTACAACAACTAAAACCACTACCATAACTAAAATACTAAACTACCCTAAAGTATACAGAAGTCTTTTTAAAAAGCCTACTTAATATCTTGCTACTATCTGTTCCAGGAAAACTTTAACTAAACAAGGCTTTAAAGTGATATCATTACTAATTTAAAAGTTTACAAATAAATGAGTTGCTGATATTCCTAGTGAACATTAAAAACACATAAGACTTTCAACAAATACAACTTATTTTCCTTTACTAGTTCCCTTTTTCTTCTTTCCTCTCTGCGGTTTTGGTGCTGCTGCCCCCAATGCTGAATCTGACTCTTCATCTTCTGAGCTTTTACTTCCCGATGTATCCAAACCTTCCAGACCATAAATGCTCTCTTGTAAGTCCAAAGAATCCTCTGATGGCGCTTTATCTTTTCCTTCTTTGCAAAAGTCCGGAAATTTCTTGGCCTTTGCAGCTGAATCAGTTCTTTGCTTCTTATCTTTATAGGTAAAACCCACACCTTCCGGAATAAGCGAGCAATACATGATGTTTTCTGTTTGGAGAAATGCAGCCAAATTTTTATAGGTTTCATCTTCTTCCTCACCTCAAATGGAATGTCCTTTAACACTTTAATATCTTCTTCTTGAATCTTCAGGACATTTCTGTTAGTGGCCTTGAGCACTACATCTCTGGTTGACCTTTTGGAGAACCTCACCATAACTTGTCCAGGCAGATTTTTTTTCTTTACAAATTCAGGATCGGTCCTATAGACCATATCCAAATCGCTTTGTAATTCATCCGCTTGCAAATCCATCATTGGAGCTATAGCATCGCTGAGTATCTTTTTGAGATTCTCACCCTTTTGTTCAGGTATGCCCTGGAACCTCAAATAAAAGGAAGACCTCTCCATCTGAAGTTTCAGCAAATTATCCTTATCAGAAATCCTTTCTTTTCCCATCATGATCAGCTTTAAGTCAGTCTTTTCAACTTTGGTTTTAACCTCTGCCAACCCTTTAGCAGTCTGATCCGACCTCTTATTTGCCTCTGACACCTGTTGTTGCAGAGAATCCAGCTTAGTATTAACAGCATTCAGCTGGTCCATCAGAGGGCGTAGTGCTATTGCCAGGTCTGTGCTGGACTCAGCCTTTGGGCCCGAAAGGGTAGTTAGAGCTTTAGGAGAAGGTTTTGGTTTCCCTGCCATCTTTTCTCCCTGTCCAGTGATCGTTTTTTGTTTACATTCACAGCAAAGTCCCGCAAGTTAGTCAAAATTCTTCCTTTTTCTTTTAAATCGCTTAAAATAGTCTCATTCAGTCTTCAGCCACTCTCCCAGCACTTTGATTCTATGTAGCTCTGTAGCTTTAAGAGGAGTTGGAGGGGATTTAAGTTTCAAAGCCCCCCCTTCGCTTTGAGCAATTAACCTCACATCAGAGAATCTTCCCGCATAACAAAAGACGGAGTCCCTTCACTCACATTTCGCCACGCGTCTTAGGTAAGTGATTTTTTCCTTGAAGTTATCAGACTTCTGCAGCCGTCCGGCGTGCGCTCGATTGTGCCCAGAGGCTGCTGCAGCGGCAGAGCCTATAGAGGCAGAGGGGTTTCCTCAATCTCGGGATCGCCATCCCAGAGAGAGGCCACCTCAGGCAGGGTCCCCCTACAAGGGTCCCTGGAGGTCCGAAACCCGTTCAAAGCCCCCTCAAACTACTGAGTCCGGGTCACATCTCCCAGAACTGCGGGAAGATGCGCCCGCCATTGAGTCGCCAAAAACCGGAAATCCATTCAGTAGACACTGTTGAGCATTTCTTCTTTTTCTGTGTAATTTATTGTAGATATTGTAGAGCACGGCAAACCCTTTGCTCCCATCGAATTAGAAATTAAAAACCAGAATTTCTTATTATGATTATTAATGGTCGCCTGGAGAAGGGGTTGCCAGCATTTTAACACAAACTCCTGTTTGGATTTGTAAAGATGGTGTAGGGCTTTTTTTAGAAGAAAATACTCCGGTGGCGGATACACTAATTCTGAATTCCTATAAGAGTGAGACGCTGCACGCAATTGGGACTTCATTCTATAGCACTCATTATCAAACCAGCCTGACCGGGCAGATTTCTTAGCTGGGTGTTGATTCCATGAGCCTGATATCAAAACCTCCCTCAGTTGTTTGATCACTTTTTCATAACTTGCTAGCCAATCTATTGCCTGATCCTCCCCATTTGATAAGAAGTTGAAACTTTCTAGGGTGAGGGTGCCAAGCCGGTCAGCTACCTTCCTTTCGATCTTATTAGACCAAATACACCTTGTGTGTCTGATAGAAGGACTGACACTCCTTACACCCTGTTGTATTGGTTTGTGGGATAATAAAGGAGAGACCACTGTTAGAGTTAAGGGGGAGTGATCACTTTCCACCCGATCAAGAATTGCAAAGGATCTAACGTAATCTTTCAGTGCTGGAGTTACCAATATATAATCTATTACACTGCATCCGCGTGGCGACACAAATGTGAACTTCCCTGGATAATCCTGCGGCGGGAGACCATTCAGAATCAAAAGATTAAACCTGAGGCATAACTGTACTAAACAGAGGCCAGCCTCATTAAAAACCTTGTCTCTAGACAACCTCCAACTTGAGAGACATGCCGGTATGTGGCCATCCACTGCTAGATTAAGTTTCTCTAGACTTTCAGTTCCTTCCCTCCCTGTTCTGGCATTAGAATCCCCAGCCAAGATCATGTTCAGCTTTGATCTGAATAAATTTGATCTGAATAAATTACACTTTATACAAAAGTTTCCAAAGTGTAATTTATTCAGATCTGAGAAGAAAATTTCTGGATCATGTGAATAAGAAGCCTGTTTGTGTGTGCAAGTATATAGCTGTTGCAATTAAACATCATTCGTTTATAATGACTATTGAACAGCCGTAACTTTTTTGTTATATTACTGTTTTTTTCTGGTTGAACAGCCTGTTGGCTTGAAGACCTAGATGGGATTTTTTAATAAGGCTATACACATCCCTATGTAAAAAATTCTGTAAAGCCTCTTTCAGGATTGTAATGATAGCCTGCCCTATCCAAATAGTGATCTGACTGCGGTACTTTGTGCCATTTGAAGCTTCTGAATCATTTTCAAGGGCGGACCATGTAGAGTGGCGGTGGTGGAAAGTGCTGTCAAGTTGCAGCTGACTTATGGCAACCATGTACAGTTTTCAAGGCAAACAGAGGTGGTTTGCCGTTGCCTGCCTCTGCATAGTGACCCTGGACTTCCTTGGTGGTGTCCCATCCAAGGACTAACCAGGGCTAGCCTGGGCTTACCAGATCAGGGCCCATGTGGCACTGGAAAATAGAAACAATCGAGCATACTTTGTTAGATTGTTGGGAACTGTCAAGTAATATGCACTAAGTACATCCAACCTATACAGGAGAGATTTTCAGGTCACCCGGATTTGGAATTAAGTAATATGCTCTTGCTGGATTCCAAACCCCAGGTTACACTTGCTTGCGCCAGATTCTTAGCCGCAGCTTGTAAAATCCGCAAAGAACATATTAAGGAGTGACATAGACGATTATTGAGCCTTTTAAAGTTTTTAATTTTTGAAAGTCTAAACATTTTGTCTTTGTAAAGAATATTTGTATTTTAAAGTTGTTATCTAATTATTTCCAATTTGATGGCTGTATACCTAGAGTATGGTATTCAACTGTGTTTATAACTTATTCATGCTGGTTACATACCGAAATAAACTGAACTGAGATCAGGGCCTGTGTAGAGTGCATTATAATAATCCAGTCTTGGTTTGAACAGAACATAGTGAACTGTGGCTAATTCATGTCTGCTAAGACCATGTCAGCTTAAGATGTCCAAAAGCATTTAATATCATGGAAGAGATCTGCACCTTCATGTTCAGCCCAGCATCCAAATGAATGATCCTGCTTGTTTAAAGGGAAGGTGACTCCTTTTTATAAAGGTTGTCGCTCTATTCCTCCACCAGTTTTAGTATCAGCCAACAAATACTCTGGTCGTATCTGGACTGAGGTTCAAGGTATTGGTTTTCATTGGAACCACTACAGGCTCTGAGTGCTGATCCAGGTCATCTCCAGCCATACTTGACTCAGATGAAAAGGAGAAACTACCAACTGTGTCATCCTCCTCATCCTGATGACACTATACGATGTATCTGTTTTTACTTGGATTTGAATTATATATTTGGGTGTTTTACCTCATTTTTCTCTGTACCGGGGACTCAAAGCAGATTACAGAAATGCAATTAATAACAATAAAGAATACAGGGTAGGATCCAGCTAGGGTTTTCCCTAGTGAAGAAGGGAGGAGTGGGTCCACTTTGTCCACCAAAAGGGGATCATGGGACCTGCATGGACAAAATTCATGTTAGACTGAGTTCTGATCCAAACTATGTGGTAGGTGGAAATGTGGGTATATTGTAGCTTGTCCATGCTATGTCAGTGGTGTGCATTTTTATGTATTATACTCAATGTAGTCATAAAGCAGCCATTAATTCTATTTCAGAGGCACACTGTTGAGGTTGGAAGGATGCAGCCATCCTGTTGTTATGAAAGGATTATGTGCAGAATGTGGACAGGATTTAACACAGTAAGTATCTCTGTGAGTTTAAGTTTCTGTTGATTTCACTTGGGTACAACTGAGAATTGGAAGCATCGTTGAATTTGAACTGTAAACAGTTAGGTCCATTGGAATGATGCTTTTCCTTGTTAGCAGTACCAGTCTGGCATAGTGATTATTGTCAGACTATGAATGGAGGACCACAGTCCAAATCCATACATAGATGATGCTCATGGGGTGGCACTGGGTTTCAGTCTCTCTCAGCCTACTGTGTCTCACAGTCTTGTGGAGATGACAAAAAGGGGAAGTGAGGGAGGGCATTTATACTGCCTTGAACTCTTTGGAGGAAGATCAGTATAAAATGTAATGGAAGAAAAATATTAATAGTAATTTGTAGCAGAACATAAGAAGTGAGGATAGAACATATTGTAAAACAAATACATGTAACAGTTTCAGGATAGGCAGAAGATATTTACATGTGTAATGAGTTGCATGTAGAAGACAAAACATTTGGTAAATAGGAGTTCAGATATATTGGATATACCAAGTTAATGAGATAAGAACCAAAGAAGAGAGGCAAAAATATAAAATGTGCTTTGATGGAACAGTCAGTGTTGTGAATAAAGCTGTGACCCACATGGATAAGAACTTCGTTTTGAGCTTAATATATGGAGGAACAGTCTTTATAGGTATTAGGTTCTAATCACTGGTTTTAGAAGAGACCATCTTCTCAGTTGAGGAGAAGACATCTTGACATTAGGATATGCCTTCTCCCACAATCCCTGGAGGCAGGGTATTAGGTCATTTTCTTCTTGCCTCTGGGGAGAGGAGTACTTCAGTTCTTTTCTTGCCTCCTTTGCATGTTCAGGACTCAGAGGAGCTCCAGTTGTCTTTTGACATCTTTTCTGCTTTAGAGTTCCTTTTTAGGTCATCTTTTCTTTCCTTGGGTGGCTGACTTTGAGTTCTTCTTCTCAATTGCCTTTGTTGGGGGAGAGAAGGGGGGGACCCTTGTTTGTCCTCCCACCTCTGCTTTCCTGGAAGTGACTAGTCACCACTAACACCCCCCATGTCATTTGCATCTCAGTTGCCTGAATTTGAAACAGCAGGCACATTAGCAGATGTTTTAGAGGTCATCACCATACTGGACAAAATGGGTTGCAGAAGGAAAAGTGGAGGTGTAAATTTGCCACTCACAGGGAAATAAGGGAGCAAACAAAAGACTGTCAAGCCGAAACTGAAAGCAGTTCAGTTGGCTGCAAGGAGGTCCTTGGCACCAAAACCCCTGTGCCTTCTTGCAGCAGCTGCCAGCAGCCTGCGTTAGCTGCCACTTTCCTTGTGGCACAAACTCAAACTGATCAAGAGGTTAGATTCAGGTGGGGTAGCCGTGTTGGTCTGAAGCAGTAGAACAAAGTTTAAGTCTAGTGGCACCTTTAAGACCAACAAGGTTTAGTTTTGGGTATAAGTGAGAACTGAGTGACTTAGTGTGTGTAGTGAGTTAAGAACCTGACATCTCTGTTAAGTCCTGGGGGTTCCCTTGCTTCCCTGGGCCTCTAAGCTGCCAGCGGCCTGCATTAACCTCCACTTCCCCTGCAGCACAAACACAAACTGATCAAGAGGTGGTGAGTATGCTGGACAATCCTGCTTCCCTGGACCCCTCAGGAGGAGTTGGAGATCCCTTTGTTGCCTCTGGATTTTCAGGAGTGGATGACAAACTTCTTTCTGGAGTGACTGACCAACTCATCCAATAATGAGATGGTCCAAAGAGAGCAATGTCAGAGCAGAAAGAGACACAGTTCTTTGGGTGCTCCACCCCCACCCCATCAGCTAAGTTACCCAGAAAGCTAGGGACTGTCTTATGGGCCAGACTTGGATCGCCAACAAATCCTCTTGGCCTACTAAAGTGGCATAAAAAAGCCCCCCCCCCCCTTCCGGGCTTCGTCCCCAAAGTCCTCCCATCTGAGGGAGGAGATTTATAACCTGGGAGTCTGACTCAGACAGAGTGGCAGGGGAACTATCAGTTGAAGACCCTTCTGAGCAGGCCCCCAGACTGTTTTCTCATGCAGAATTGCCACTATTACTGTACTTTTCCCCTAAAGATTCTGTAACTCCCTCCCCCCTGTGGGGATCCAAAGCCCAATGAAGACAATGAGGATGGGACCACAGAGGTGTTCAGTATGCCCCCAAACTTTGCATTCCACCTTTCCATTTCCTTGTGTGCCATTAGAGCTTCAGCTGCCACCTCACTCATGGCTAGAGCCTCTATCATGTGGCTTTGCAACTCCTGAGGGAAACTCCTGATTTATCAAGAGAGCTCACTGGCTATCTTTATGGCTGATGCCAGTTTTGATTCTGTGAAATTGTCTTTGAAGGCTATGGTGTCCACTGTGGTGGTGGCAAGGAGGAATTTATGGCTGAAGAATTGGACTGTGGATGCTACTTCCAATGTTAATGTAGCCACATGGCCTTTCCTAGGGGGTACACTGTTTGGTGATACCCTGGATGATATCCTTATAGGGACCAAGGATAAAGAAGAAGAGGAGATTGGATTTATATCCTGCCCTTCACTCAGAGTCTCAGAGCGGCTTAAAATCTCATTTCCCTTCCCCTCTCCACAACAAAAACTCTGTGAGGTAGGTGGGGCAGAGAGAGCTGTTAGATAACGGCTCTTGAGAGAACAGCTCTGAGAGAACTGTGGCTTGCTCAAGGTCACCCAGCAGCTGCATATGGAGGAGTGGGGAATCAAACCTGGTTCACCCAGATTAGAGTTCACGCTCTTAACTGCTACACCAAACTGGCTCTCAAAAAAAGACGACTATGTCCTTTTCCTCCAAGAAAGAAGATAGGTAGCAGAAGGGGTTTTACTTCCAGTCCCTTTGCAATGGCAGGATTCTTCCCAGGTTCTGCACAGACTAGACAGACCTGGTCCAAGCCAAAGCCTTCAGGTCCAACTCTCAGCCACCCAGGGCCAAAAGTCAGCCAATGGAGGCAACAAATCTTGCTCACAGCTCTCCTCCGACACTAGGCCTCCACTGGGGTGGGGCAGACTTCAGCTCTTTTGGCAGAAATGGACCGCACCAATGTCCAACACCTAGGTGCACCACACCATCAGGCAAGGTTATGCCATCAAGTTTGCCTCCCCCCCCCCCGCCCGCTGTACATGAGCACTTCTTACAGTCCCCTAGTTCCAGCAAATACAAAAAATTCAAAATGGAGACACTAAAGTAAATTGTGGAAGTGGTTACAGCAGGGGACTTTATGACATTCATAGACATCAGAGAGGCCTTGTCACCATTTTTTCCACACACAGAAGTACCTCCCTCAGCCTCGAGGGCGTTTACAAAGGTGATGGTTGCCCTTGTATTAAGCCTCAGATCCTGGGGTTATCTGTGTGCACCCTTACTTGGATAACCTTCTCTTCAGGTCTTCCCCAGCAGAGAAGGTGTCCCAGGATGTGCAGCAACTATCCAGCATTTGTTGTCACACAGCTTCTTCATCAACATTGAAAAGAGTCAGTTGACCCCATTACAGGTGGTGACTCACTTAGGAGCAATTGTGGTTTCAGTCCACAAGAAGCTTTTCCTACCACCAGAAAATGTGGCAAAACTAAAGAATGCTGCAGATCTTGTCATGGCCTCAAGACCAGCAGACCTAATGTTTCTAATCCATCTTATGCATCCCATGATTGCAGCCATTGCCACAGTCCCATGGAGTCAAGCACACTCCAGGGACCTTCAGTGGTTCTTACTTCCTCACCAACAGTCAGTTGTCCTCAAGCATTACTGGAGACTGAGAGTTGATCCACAATTAAGGAATTCCCTTTGATGGTGGACTGTCTTTTCACAGCTGATCAAAAGCAAAGATTTCCATCCAGGGATGGACCTAATGAGCACAACAGGTACAAGCTTTTTGGGCTGGGGAGCCCACTGCTCTCTAGGCCAGATCCAGGGAACATGGTCAATCTCAGAACAGACCATGTGCATCAGTTTCCTGGAACTCACAGTGATTTTCCTGCAGTAAAATTCTTCCTGAAAACATCTCAGTGCCTTCATGTCTGTGTATGAACAGAAAACACTATGGCCGAGGCCCATATCAGTTGCCAGGGAGGCACACGATCCTGGAAGCTTCAGCAGGAAGTGGCCTTGATAATGAAGTGGTCAGAAAGACCCCTAACATCTCTCTGACCAGAGTACAACAAAGGCACCTTTAATATCCAAGCTGATTGGCTCAGCCAGACTCACTTTGACTAAGGGGAGTGGTCCCTGTCCCAGGCCCTATTCAAACAAGTGACTCATTAGTTTGGTCAGCCCAGTGTTGATCACTTTGCTTCTCCCCTCAGCACAAAGACCACCTGCTTCTTTTCCTGTTACAACTGTCCACAAGTGGAAAAGACGGATGTGCTCCTCTCCAGGTTGGCCTACTATATGCCTGCCTTCCAGTCTCAGTCATCTCCAGACCTCTGAACAAATTCAGGAGAGAGCAGAAATTATTTTCCTGGCTCCACATTGGCTAGATCTGATCCCATTGTCAGTCCAGCCTCCCTTGATGCTAACAGTCCTTCCATACAGTCTGTCCCAGGGCCTAATACTCTACCCATTCCCAACATAGTTGCTTTTGACCATTTGGAGATTGAGTAACAAGGACTGCTAGATCTAGGGTTCTCTGAGCAGGTAGTGAAGACTATGCTGGCAAGCAGATGACTGTCAACAGGAAGGATCTATGGCTGCACCTGGAAGGCTTTCATCAGATGGTGCTGAAGGTATCACAAGACCCCGATAGAGATGGAAGTCCCCACCATCCTTTCCTTCCTACAGGATGGACTTGACCCAGGACTGTAGAGCCAACATGCTCTGTAGATAGGCAGTGGCTATGGCCTCAGTTCTGCCTTCAGTCGAGGGCAGCCCTCTCTCATGCCACCCGGCCATCAAGCATTTCCTCAGAGGAGCAGTGCTTTTCAGCCTGCCAGTAGTTCTCTGTTTTCCTTCCTGGAGACTTCATGTCTTTCTCCAAGCACTTACAAAACTTTAGTTTGAGCTGAGCCACTGTGAGAGGCATCACTCTGGTTCCTCACTCTTAAGGTGCTGTTTCTTAGAGCCATCACCTCTGCCAGACACACCTCAGAATTGGGAGCTCTGTCTATAGCTAAAGGCCTTGGCATTTCCCAGAAGGATGTGGTGGTTCTATGTCTGGATCCTTTGTTTATCCCAAAGGTGGATTCTGTGTTTCACAAGTCTCAAGAGGTGTGCCTCTTGTCCTTCTGTCCCAATCCATTGCACTCCAAGGAAGAGAACTGGCAAACCTTAGATGTGTGAAGAGTCTTATGTATTTACATCCATTACAGCTTCTGTCAGGAGATCAGATGCTCTGTTTGTAGCTTACCACCCAGTAGGCAAGGGCAGAAAGGTGTCTGAAGCATCTCTCAGTCGGTGGCTGAACGAGTGCATTATTTTAGCCTACTCTTCTCAAGGGCTTAAAGCTCCAGAAGGAATCACACCCCACTTAGTCAGGGGTACAGCCACCACAGCCACCTTTCAATCCAGTGCATCAGCCTGGGGGATCTGTAGAACAGCCACATACATCATAACCAAATGGTCTCAGATGCAGTAGTTGATGCAGCCTTTGGGCGGCTAGTGCATCAAGAGGTGCCATGAGATGAATTGAGACACGGGACTGCCCTCCCACCTCGGGGAAAGCTTTGTAATATCCCAGATGTCAGGATGTCCTCCTCTCCCCAAATGAGAAAGGCCCTTTGTACTTACCATGAAGGTTCCTTTTACTTGAGGTAGAGGAGTACCTCCTAGACCCACCCTGATATAGGAGAATCTGCTTTGTGGATAGTAGCCCTCTTGTTTCAATTATCTTAAACCTTTCCCCACTTTTACTGTTAACTGTTGAATGTTGTTTCTTCTCTGAAATGAGGTTGGACTTCTGGCCTTGTGCAAGAGTTTTTTAATCTTCAGGTTAAATCCTGTTGGCAGCAACAAATGATAGCACACTTTGTGGTTTTCTGTGGAATACTCCAGAAGCCTCTGAACTGAAGAAACAGGTACCTCTCTCCTCAGGGGTGGGAAGAAAATGATCTAATATCCTGCCTCCAGGGATTGTGGGAGAAGGAGTACCCAAATGTTGGGATGTCCTCCTCTACCTCAAATAGAAGGAACCTTCACAGTAAGTCCAAAGTTCCTTTTCATGTCATTAGGATAATTCATTGAACCCACTTGGTTGATGTTGTACTTGCTGTTTCAAGTGTGGTATGAAAAGTTTCCAAGTTCGGCAAAATACAAGCATGCTACACTGCATAGTAATGATGCACACTAATTTAAATGGGTGGATTTTATTACAGTAAATACAGAAATTGAAATTTTGTTTGCAGCTTCCCACATTTATGGTGGAGGTCTGGGATATTCAAACATGCAGGCGCCATTCACAAATGATGGTGCTGTGCATGCATTTCAGATTTAATTTTGACTATTTTTTTTCAAATATTCAGAATTATATTCATGTAAGAATGAAGCTGCGTAATGTTCATTTCTCAGTTCTGAAAATTTTTATGCCTGTACCCAAGAACTAAACATGTGCATTTACTATCTGTGTACCCCAGCCTTGGTTGTCTTTGTGTATGTGTAATAAGGTGGTTCCATGTGAACTTTCCTGCCACAATACATTTATTTTCCGTGTTAGCATACTATTGGAATGTATCTAATGTGTTCTCTTATACTTCATCTATTATTAGACTACAAAGCAAGAATGGAAAACAGAATACACCAGTATCCACGGCAACTGTATCAATGGTTCATAGCGTCCCAGAACTGATGGTTAGTTCTGAGGTACGTACTCTCCCACTCTTTCTCCCATTTTGAGCATTCAGCAGATTTAATTAGAGGAATCATGTCAGTATGCACACATATTGCAGCCTACCAGTTTTAACTAGGTTTCAAGTATATAGCTACTTTAAATGCATATTTTTCCAACCCATGTATGTTTATGATGAGATTTGATTCAGGTGGGTAGCCGTGGACTCAAAATCCATTGTATGATGAGATTTGTTAAATTACAACTTTTGTACCTAAAACTGTTTCCTGTTTCTTCCATATAGATGTCAGTTGAAATAAAATTGTGTAACAGTGTTATCTGGTTCATTTGGCTTCTTTTTATGTTATTGTTGATAGGCTAAATAGGACAATATATAAATTCTTAAATTTAATTGTAGCAGAACAAGTGGAATTGGGATCCAGCATTTTTAAGCCACTTTATTTAATGTATTGGTGGTAACAGAAGAGAAAGGTATTGTTTTATTTCTGTTGCAAACCTGCTGTTTGAGTAAAAAATGAGGGGAAATTAGAATTGCAAAGTCATCCCTTGTAAGCTGGAATAACCACCCTGTATGTTATTGGTGTAACTTGGTATAGATGGAAACACGTGGGCAATGGCATACAAGCATGCAGTTCTACCCCTTTCCCTTTTGAAAACTGCATCTTCTGAAGATGCAGAATGGTCATATGGAAAGACATTTTGCTGTCTATTTGTATGTTTTATCTGCCATATAAGTCAGAAATAAAGCACCTTCTAGAATTTACACAGATTAGATATGCTAATGTTGTGACTATGATGTGCATAAAATTCTAAGTATGGGAGTTCTAAAATATAGCTCCAGAGTATCTCTGGAGTTCCTCAAATATTGCTGGAAGAAGTTATCTGAAACTTAATTATGGTGTATTGGACGACAATGGTTATATTTGTTTGACCTGAGGTTATTGTGCATGTTCTTTATTGTAGCAAGCAGAACAGTTAGGAAGAGAAGACCAGAATCGACTGCGCCGAAATCGAAAACTAGTGCTAATGGTGGACTTGGACCAGACATTAATTCATACCACAGAGCAGCACTTCCAACAGATGTCTAACAAAGTAAAGCAATGTTATTGTCTTTTTAAAACGATTCTTGTATCAGATTTTAATGAGCTTGGAATTGTTTAAAATAGCAAATACACCAATCAAATATGATTTTATCTATTTATCTATTTTGTTTTATTTTTAGTTACAATATTTGTACCCTGCTTTTTGATTCAAGTCTGATTACAAAATATTAAAAATAGTAAAATAAAGTATATAATTATGTAGCATCAAATCACCAAGATTAACAGCAATATATAACATAATAAACACTTCATTATTGCGTGTTCCTGGTGGAAGAGCTCCATCTTGCAGGCCCCGTGGAACTGTAAAAGGTCCTGCAGGGCCCTGATCTCTTCTAGGAGCTCATTCCACCAGTATGGAGCTGCCACTGAAAAGGCTCTGGCCCTGCTTGCAGCTAGTCTGGCGTCCTTGGGACCAGGAAGGGCCAATTGATTTTGTGACCCTGACTGACATGCTCTCTGTGGTATATATGGGGAGAGGCGGTCCCTCAGGTGTGTCAGACCCTGGCCATAAAGGGCTTTAAAGGTAAGATCCAGCACCTTGAAGGTTGGGAGTGGGATCTCTACCCCCAGTCCACCCCAACTCAGGCACAGGACCTCCATCTTCGCTGGATTCAATTTCAGTCAGCTCAGTCTAAGCCAACCAGCCATGGCTTGTAACATTTAAGCAACTTTCTGTTTGTTAGGTTAGGCAGGGTTCTGACAGTGAGTGTTCCACCTCTGTTATACTTCACCTGTAATGCTGGTTGTCATATTTCACTAAAAAAAAAAGTGGGAGAAGAGGTCAATAAATAACTATTAGCCACAAGGTATAAATGGAACACTATGTCTGGGATAGTGGTGCTGTGTATTCTTGGTACTTGGGAGGGCTTCTGGGGTTCTTACTCCACTGGTGGACCTCCTGATGGCACTTGGTTTCTGTCCACTGTGTGACACAGAGTGTTGGACTGAGTGGGCCATTGACCTGATCCAGCATGGTTTCTCTTATATTCTTTGGGGGGGGGGGGGAGGTGTATGCACACCTAAGATTCAGGAGAATGGTGCAAGCATGCTTAACTTGCCCTTTTTTGCACCACACCTGTAATCCACTTCCTCCCTCCAAATACGGTTTACATTTACCATTAAAAGGCAATTGGTATATTTATTCATGAACTTATAGGTTGCCCCTGAGCCTCACCAGGTTTTGTGCTGTAAGCTACCATGGTCTTTCAGAATAACAAAGGCTCTAGTTCTGTGGTAGAGCATCTGCTTGAGCACCAGAGCTCTCTAGGACCCTTTTCCTAGATTTCCTCCACAACAGTATTGGATATGATGAGAAGGGGTAACTAGTTGTCCCCAGCTTGCAGGCCTCTGCACCACAGCCACAAATTGTTTTATTTGTGGTTATGCAGATCTTTCCTGTTATAATATGTTGATATAGCTTAGGTATATATCTTGTTAGTTGTCAAACAGGTGAAACTTTATGATAGTCACTATTTTGAGTTGTGTTATGATACAAATGATACGATACAAATGGTGTTTAAAATAAATATCAAACAGCAGGGGCACACACATCCTGTAAAATATACGGTGTGCATTTGTAATTCTATATGCAAATAGTTACCTTTCAATACATTAACAATATTAGTATATGGTTGAAGATTTGTTGTGTTGGAATACATTCTGTGTAAACGAGTGAGTATTTCTGATTGGGTGTCAATTCCATAAGCCTTACAGAAATCTTTTCTTCTGTCTCAGGGAATATTTCACTTCCAGTTAGGACGAGGAGAACCTATGCTTCATACTCGGTTGCGTCCTCATTGCAAGGAGTTTCTAGAAAAGATTGCCAAGCTGTATGAATTACATGTGTTCACCTTTGGTAGCAGACTTTATGCACATACCATTGCAGGTAAGTTATACAATATATACTGCTCATACATTACTCAGGGCTTCTTAAAATTATTTTTCAGATCTGTTTGCACAAGGGTGAAGAAATAATTACTGTCAGATTAATGGCCAAAACTGGTATATGCTAGTGTTCAACAGCAGTGCTGCATTAAAAGACATTGGAATTGGTATCACATACCTAGGTATTTATCCCTTTATGAAATATTTAATCTAGCCATCTGTTGAGTTGGATCTGCGTTGTCCTAAGAACAGGTATTAGTGGCATAAATATAATTTTTGAAGGGGCTGATGCTCTCTGTCCACAATTGCACATGTTTGTGTCTATCTTACACAGTTGAGTTTCAGTGTTTTCATTTCGTAAGCATTCTTTCTTCAATACAGTCTAGTATTTTTAAAATCTCTTTTGGTTTTAAATAGCTGATAAAACTCTATTTTGAGTTTTGTAACTAAAAAAATGGGAAAACATCAGGATTTCAGTTAGTCAGCTGTCCTCCTTGCTTTTCATTCTACTGTTGTAAAGAATTGTACTTATTATAAAACCACTACTGACCATTAACAACAGATAGTCCTAGTTGATCTGACGATAGTGAATTTTTTGTCCGTACATATTTTTGAGGATATTATCTATATATCTAATAGCCAAGATACCCCCTGTGTGTGGATATCTAAATCGGCACATTGTGGGCACCTAGGGGGCAGAGAGATTTTCCTGCACACTTGGGGGACTTCCCAGGTGTGCAGAAAAATCTTACAACTTAAAAAAACTATACAGGGGATATTTAAATCCCCCCAAAAGTAAGAGTGTTCCGTTCGCATGTGCAGAGAATGCTCTGGAAACTCTGCAGCAGCCTGGCAGCTGAGAGCCACTGAGGCCACGCCGCCAGTGCCGGGGGGGAGATCAGTGGCCTGGTGGCTGACAGCTACTGAGGCCTCGCCGCCGGGGGTGGGGAGGGAAGAAGACTTACCTGCAGCTGCTTCCTACTCGATTTGGAGCTGCGGCCTTTAGGAATACTCCCCCCTTCCCCCGTGAGTATCACGGGTCCCGCTTCTTGTTATATCTAATTGTAAACCTGGCCCCTGGACTGTGGATCAGAAAACCTGCCGATTGGAGCCAAAAACAGACAGGAGGAACTTTCTAGACACCATCCCCCCCCCCCCTTCAGTTTGCAGGAAAATTCCATATGCTTTTAAAAAATGGATTGGTCCTTCGTCATCTCCCCCCCCCCCCCCCCATTGTCTGCACTTGCACAGGCAGCAAAAAGGAAAAGAGACTGTGCAAAGTAGCATTGTGAAATTTTGATTTGGGGATACATAGCAATTCCAATAAACACTAGTGATGGTGAAGGCAGCCACTAGTGGCTGTGGAACAAGGTGTCATGGACAAGAGGTGGTTGGAGGGGTGGTGGTGCCTCTGCATGGAAAAGCAACATGGGGTGGTGAAGCAGAAGGTCCAGGAGGAAAAGGAGGCAGCAACACTGCCTCAGCTGCTGCTTTCTCCTTCCTTCCCCTGCATGGGAAAGAGGGCAGTGAAGTGGCAGAGGCAGTCACCATAAGGAGACTATGGCAGCCTCCCCACGGTAAGTTCTTCATAGGTTCTAGTTTTTTGTTTTGTTTTTATTGTCAGGATGGACTGCCATTTACAGTTCTGCTTGTTGTTTCCTGTGAATTTTTTTTCACTAATGACCATCTCATATCACTGTAGTTTGTGACTAGACTTGGGTCATACAGTATGAACTTTGAGGACTGTTGTAAACTAGGAGTAAGGCCCGTTGTTGGGAGAAATACAACGGGCTTTAGAAAAAGGCTCCACCTGAGTGTCCCAGCTGTGGCTGGTGGGGCGGTGGACAGAAGGGGAAAATAGAGGGAGGTAAGCCTTCTCTTCCACCAACCCCCATTTAACAGTTTAACTGATATTAACACTTCAGCTGACTCGCTGCTAATGCCCCATGTTCTCTTGAGACTCCCAGCTTGCAAGTTGTAGTTCTAATTCCCTTTGCTATGGTTGCAGTAAGGCCAGCTGAGAACTACAGCTCCCAGGGTGCAGTGCGTGAAAAGTGGGGGTATAAGAATGGAGGAGCTGGTGGATTGGGCCAATAGGATGCCAAGGCAGCTTTGCCAGTGGGACAGTAGGTGAGTCAGTACCAGCATGACTTGCCTTTTATATATCATAGATAACAGAATATAAAGTCTTTGTGCAAAATGAGTTGTGTTATACTACCATTCTCCTGGCAAAAGATAGAAAGGGAATCTCGCTTGATTCTCCTGTTCACTGCAGCGTCCCTGACCCATATAGTTTTTTGTATGCGACGATTCCCCCCTTTCCCCAGCAATGCCTTTTCAGGGTCTAAAGGGATTGCTGTGGGAATGCAGGGAAGGATTTCTTTTGACTAGCATGAACATTCCTGTGAATATGAGATAACCATGGTACTGAATAAACCTAGCTGTGATTCTGAAGTTCTCAAGCCAGTATTTCAAATCGACATTGTTTATTAAACTTTGTGTACTTTATTTTGTGCTCCCTCAGTAATCCTGATCTATGGGAAAATGTAAGAATTCTCATGTGCAGTTTGTATGAAGCCTGCTGCTTTTTGCAAGGGTCTGTGGAGTGGGATACTTATTCAACACTCCTCTTAGAAAAGGAATCAAGAGCATTCCTGACCCCCTCCTAAAACCATGCTCATGAGGCTAGCATTAGAACAAAGCAAAAGCTCCTCTAGAGCTTGCTTTCTGTTAAGTATATTGGGGTGATGGGAAGCCCTAGGAATGGAATCACCCTCACAAATCCAATGTAGCTCACTTGGTGTTCTTTGTCAGGGAGCTCTCCACATACTCTGGTCTTAGCTTTTAAGTGCTGGAATGCTCTGTCTGCCCCAGAATACTGTCATTTTCTACAACTTCATTACCTCCTTCCTTTTCATGTGTTCACTGTGTCCCTTCCTGCTCTTATCCGTTTTTTGAGAAGTACTGCTGGAAAGTGACATATGGGACAATGGACTATTAAAATTATTTTGGAGGAAAGGGTGGGACATACATTCTCAAAAATACCTACTCTGATAACTTGGACCTTACAATACCTACATGATTCTGCTATGCTATAATTCTGTGGAGTGTGAATATATAGGAATACTTACTCCACTGCTTGCATGGAGCCACATTTGTAATTACCATCAATCAAAAGAGCCACATGACTACTATATACCATACATGTCACCACACCAAACTCACACATACAATAATATAAGGTGTAGCTATTAATATTAACTAGTAAAGGTAAAGGTTTCCTGTGCTCAAAAGCCAGTCAAATCCGACTCTAGGGCTGCGGTGCTCATCTCTGTTTCCAAGCCGAAGAGCCAGAGCTGTCCAAAGACGTTTCCGTGGTCATGTGGCCGGCATGACTGTAAAAATTTTAATTACTAGATTACTTCTGAGCGTGTCTCTCCCCACCACTGTTGTGTATCTGGTGTGAGGACAAGGGGTTCCCCGTTTCCTCAATAATGTTTTTATAAAATGAAAACAGTTGTGGCTATTGCTTGCTAGCCTAGAAATCATTGACTCCCCCAAAAGCTATTTTTTTTGTTTTTGTAAAAGAGTTAAACTTAATATTAATCGTTGTTGCTTCTGTGCATTCCCTCATGGGACTGCATGATTTCAGGCCAGCTGAGGAGAAGAGTTTCCAAGCTTCCCAGAGAAGTTTTTCGGCTCTGGAGTGCTCCCCCTCCCTTCTGTGTATAAAGATCCCTTTTCTCACCCAAAGGGTCAGGTGACAGAGGTGAGGCGAGCACTCCTTCCTCAGTTTTCCATGAGGAGAGGACCTACTCACAAGAGCTCCTTCGTGGGTCCTCAAAAGGACAGTACCACTGAGGTTTTTTCCACAAAGATAACCAGAGAATTTGACCTATAAATTGGTAGAATTGCTCTTTTCAAGAAATATGGGGAGTGAAAATGGCTCAAAATGATGATCATAGCTCCTGTCTCCTGTGCTTGGTCAGCCTGCTGACTCCTTACCCCTAAAGCCCGTGAGGGCAGAGCTGCGGAGCTTAAAGCTGCATTATGGGAGACCCCTGAGGAGGAAAACAGGCCCAAATGGAAAAGGGTGTGAGGGCCAGTTCGGTGGCTTCAGCACCGACACCCTCAGTGTCGGAACCACAATCCCAAACCTCTGTCTCAAGATCGATATCAGAACCACTGGCCAAAAAAGCAAAGAAAAAGGCTAAGCACTTCTACTACTGTCCAGCTCAATTGCCATCACATCGATGCCATTCGACCGTATCAACTTGAGGTTGAGAATCCTCTCCATCTCAGCCCCAACAAGCTGACTTCCTTCCGAGTTGAGTGTCAATGCCAACCATTTTCAGATCAAGGTCCCCTTGATGGCAGGACTTGCTATCAAGGCTTGACATGGACAAATCACATCAAAAGACATTGTTGCCATCAAGACATGCTGATAGATCTCTGGAGTCATCGGAAGATGAGGTCTGCAAGGTACCTTCGGGTTCCATCCATAACGCAAGGCAAAAGACAGCCTGTTCAATAGCCACTGAATCAATGGCCATCACAACAAAATTCTCGGGGGGCGTTCCCATTCATGTTGCCACTGTAGTGGGGATCCTGGGCAACCACCCAGGGTCTATACCCACAGCAGTCTCAGAACCCTTCTTCCTGATGCAGAGTTGATCACCAGGAGCAAAACCACTTTGAGGGAGCGACCCCCAATCAGGGATCTGACTCTGAGGATACACTCTATCCAATTTTGGAAGCGGGTTCAGAGAGCACTTCTATACCCTTCCCAGATGATACGGTAGCTGAACCATTGGCTCCTTCTCCCACAGAGGACCTTAAGGTGTACTCTGGTCCAAAGCTGGTCCAGATGGCAAAAACAATGGGGTCCTATACTACGGAACCTCAACCATCCAATCCGATAATGAAGGTGTTATATAACCCCGACTCAGATCCTGTAGCTGCTCCATGTTTCAAAGGATGCAAGATATAGCCATGGCCATCTGAGCCAAGCCATCCTCCACCCCAACATAATCTAAGAAGCTGGAGAACCTCTACAGAATTAGGGAAGAGGGCTGTGACTACTCATTTTGCCAACCAGAAGTGAATTCCATAATGTCAGAAGTTCTTCCATCCAAAGGAAGAGCAGTCATTCATCTCCTCTAGATAAGGAAGACAGGAGACTGGACTTGCTGTGAAGAAAGATCTGCTCATCAGGGGCAGTGGGACTGAGGGTGGCAGTCATGGGCCACTACCAAATGTTACTGTGGGGAAAGTTGTTGCACCTGTTGATAAGCAGAGTGTGGTGAAGGTCCTTATTGCAGAAGGCCAAAAGCAGTAACTGAGTATGGTTACATGGGGTATAGCACCAAAGTAGATCCGTGGCTTCTGGCATTGTCATAAGGAGATACTCATGGCTGTGCTCATCAGCTCTCCCACAGGATACAAGACCTAAAATAGAAGACATCCCTTTTGAAGGTTGAGTCCTCTGTAGCGACCAAACCAATGGAGTTTTGGACAGCATTAGGAAGAATAAGTTGACAACCAAATCCTTGGGCATAACCCATAATTCATCGACACTCTATAAGCAAAGGTATTTCCCAAGGCATACCCAGAAGATTGCCTTGGCCACAGCCTTCGCAGCAGCCTCCTCCTTGGACACCATCCAGCTATCAGCTATGTCCATGGCTGTCAGTATCACGGGTCCGAATGTCTGATTTGCTGTCTCAGACTTAAAGGATGAGAATTTCCTTATTTCAATACACAAAACCTGTAGAAAATATTTTAAGATTTTGTTACGCATAGTCTACTTAACAAGGACACAATGTTTACCTTTGGTCTAGTGACAGCATCTAGAGTGTTTACTAAATATGTACGGTGTACCCTCACCTGGATGATTGGCTTTTTGTAGATGACTCCCCAGATAAACTGGCTGTGAATCTGAACCTCATCGTAGGCACCATTCAGCCCCTGGGCTTCCTGGTGAACGGGAAGAAGTCCTGCCTAACTCTTGCCCAGTCTGTTGAATTCATCAGGGTATCCTTAAATGCCTTTGAAGGGAAGGCATATTTGTCCTTTGCAAGGGTGAAAACTGTGTTGGCCCTCATAAAAAAGCTCTTGTCTAAGAGGTGTTAGTTAGCCAAGTCCATTCAAAGACTTCTGGGCTACATGGCCTCGACTACAGCCGTAGTCCCATATGCACACTTACACACGAGATCACTACAAAATTGGTTCATAACGAACTTTGAGCCAAATTCCTATCCCCAATGGAAAAGATTATTGGTCCCAAAATCCATTATAAGGTCTCTCATCTGGTGGTCCATGTCAGGGTACCTTCTCAAGGGTGTTCTGCTAGGGGTCCAATTCCATTAAATTCCCCTTTTCACTGATGCATCCCTCACAGGGTGGGGTGTACATTGTCAGGGATTAATGGTGAAGGGTACATGGACAAAAAGGGAGTCTACCCTTCACATCAATCTGTTAGAGTTGAGAGCCATCAAACCTGTTCTCACTTCTTTTGCAGAGATCACCAGAGGAAGACACGTTTTGGTAGCAATGGACAATGTCACAGCAAAGCTCTACCTGAACAAACTGGGAGGCATGGGATCCCTGCACCTGTGCAGAGGCCACACTCAGTTAGCAATGGACAAAAAGGCATGGGTTGCAGTTGACAGCTGTTCACATAGCCAGTCTAGACAACACTCTAGCAGACAGCCTGAGCAAAGATGTAAACACAGAGCAAGAGTGTTCCGTATCAGACCACTATCTGGCTCCTATCTTCAAAGAATGGGGGGTACCTGAGGTAAACCTGTTTGCTTCAGCAGACTATACAAAATGCCACCTTTTCTGCTTCAGAGCAGCCAAGGGCATAGGTTCGTTGGGGAGGATACCTTCCAATGGCAATATGGCCATCTTCGTTATGCATTCCCCCCAATGGTATTCTCTACAAGGTTATTTCCAAGATAAAGGCAGACCAAATGTCATGCATACTCCTGGCCACCTGCTGGCCCAGAAGAGTGTGGTTTCCCCACACTGTGGAAGCTGACCAGTGGGCAACACGTGACACTGTCCTCAAAGGACAGTCTCCACGTGGGTCCCATTTACCATCCAGAGGTGGGATCATAGCACTTGACAAGTTGGTTGATCCTACAGTATAAAAGTTTTCACAAAGGTTAGAGCA
The DNA here is from genome assembly GCA_029233225.1 of Lepidodactylus listeri. Lineage (NCBI taxonomy): Eukaryota > Metazoa > Chordata > Lepidosauria > Squamata > Gekkonidae > Lepidodactylus > Lepidodactylus listeri. The sequence goes on from JARCFY010000006.1 coordinate 90,436,520, forward strand.
GGTCATTACAGCCTCCCATAAACCCACAACAAGGAGGTCATATTGGGTACAAATGGCAAAGGTTTATTCACTGGAGTGACAAACAAGGGCTTGATCCTCAGTCTTGCAACTTGGGCAGGATTTTTGAATATCTCCTAGCGTTGCAAGAAGGGGGTTTAACGGCCTCATCAGTAAAGGTTCACCTGGCTGCAGTCTCCGCCCACCATAACCCAGTTAGAGGTCGGTCAGTTTTCTCTATACCTCAGTCCAAGAAATTTCTAAAGGGGTTACTTAATATGTTTCCACCACAATATCCCCGGTTTCCCAATGGACTTTGTCTCTAGTTCTATCAAAGCTAATGTATAAACCTTTTGGACCCATGGCTAATGCTGAGTTGTCATTTTTTTCTTATAAGACCACCTTTTTAGTGGCAATTCCCTCTGCCAGAAAGATAGGTGAACTCTGTGCACTCAAGTATGAGCCTCCTTTCATTAAGTTCCATCCAGACAAAGTATTGCTCAGACCTAGCGTAGAATTTCTACCTAAGGTGGTGTCTCAGTTTCATCTCAAACAGGACCAGTTCCTGTCTCTGACGCCACCATCAGAACAAACACTACACATTCTAGATGTGAGAAGGGCACTCCTTTTTATTTAAAAAGGACACAGAGATTTAGAAAAGATAGGAACTTATGCATACGTTTTAAAGGCCCAAAATAAAGGGAAAGCTGCATCAGCCCCGTCTCTTTCTAAGTGGGGGGTTTTAGCAGTCAGAACAGCTTATGATGAAGCTAAGACCTCTTGTCCCATTCCCATAAAAACTCACTCCACAAGGGCCCAGGCGTCTTCAGCAGCTTTCTGTTCTAGACTAGCGCTGGAGAATGTTTGAAGAGCAGTGACGTGGTCCACTCCCACTATTTTCATCAAACACTACTTGATGGGTGTGGGCTGCACAAAAGAAACTGCAGTGGGAAAAGTGGTGTTACAGCTGATTTTTTGCTGATCAGACCACACCTGCCTCCTTTGATATGTGAGCTTGCTATTCTCCTATGAGGGACTACACAGAAGCCATGACGATGAAAACGGGGTTTCACTTACCTGTAACTGTTGTTCATTGAGCAACCTTCTGTGAAGGTACACATCCCTCACTCCTTTCCCCGCTGTGGGCTGCAGACTGTGCAGGGCCTTCCTCACGGCGGCAAATGGAACTGAGAGAGGAGTGCTCATCCTGCTTTTGTCACGTGACCCTTTGGGTGGGAAAAGGGATCTCTGTAGACAGAGGGGAGGGGGAGCACTCCAGCGCCTAGAAACTTCTCTGGAAAGCTTGAAAGCTCTTCTCCGTGGCTGGTCTGCAGTCATGCAGTCCCATGTGGGACTGCACAGAAGACCATTTGATGAACAGCTATCACAAGTAAGTGCAGCCCCCATTTTTTCTTTTGTAAGGATGTGGGCTGGGAGATGAATGCATCAATCATGTTAATTGGTACAACTAATGGTGAGAGGAAGAAAAAAATGCACAAATCATGTATTGGTTTAAAAGCAACAGATAACGCTGGAATAGAGTATCTTCAGGTAGATCTTGAGTGTGAACTACCTATCTTAACTTAATGGCAAGATTTGTGGCACATAGGAATAAACAATACCTTCAAGAGATTACTGGGTCTGACAGCTCCCAGGTTGCTGTGGTGCCTAGTATTTTCAGCAATGACTTCATTATGAGGTTTTTATTAGGATGATCACCAGGTTTACTCCCATATTTATTTATATGCTGCAACACTGTTGTCATTTTACGTTTTGAATAAAATTGCAAGAAACTGTAAAGTGCTTAGCAGTAGGTTTTGTGGTGGCATTAGTGAGAAAATACTGTCATTAAAATACAAAACCCTGCAGGCTGAAAAATAAGGCAGGTGCCTAAATTTTTAAGCTGGCTCCTAGAGTCAAAGAAAATGAGTCAAGTCCTGCTCTGTGCATAGTGGATAGCGGAGAGAAGCGGTCAGAACAGAAATGGGGGCAGCTGGTGGAGCCTGTAAAAGAGGTACTCCTAAGTCTGCTTGTAGACATGCTTCATTTAGCAGAACTGGCTTCATTTTAGGGCTATACAAGTTTTTTTTTTTTTAAGATTTTTATTGATTTTATCTATTTCTACTACTACATCGCTACTTTTCTAAGCTATATTTACCTTATACAGAGTGTGCTTTAACATTTGCTTAATATTACCTTACCATTAATACATATGAAGCATTTTAAACCTTGGTTAATATTCAATTAAGATTGTTACTGATGATATATGAAAAATAAAAAGCTGTTTGACAGACATGTTCTTTTGAAGGAATGCTTAATTATACAAATTATATATAATATATAAGTGCGATTTCAAAAAACATTTCAGCCCTTATTTCTTCTTTCGTCCTCTTCTTGTCTTAACAGTCTCTTCTTGTACCTTTGGAGCTGCTGCTCCTTTTTCCGAGTCAGAAATTTCTTCTTCGCTCTTTGAGCTATCAAATCCATACATACTTTCTTGCGATGCCAGCAAACCATCTGAGTCTCTCTCTTTTTTCTTTTCTTTGCTTTTTTCCAAAAAACTTTTTGCCTGTTGAACAGAGTCAATTTTGTATTTTTTGTCTTTGATGCTGAAGCTCAGTCCTTCCGGAACATTCCACCTGTAGATAATAGATTCAGACTGTAGCCAAGATGTCAGTTTTCCATAGGCTTTCCTTCTTTTCCTTATTTCAAATGGGATATCTTTCATCACTTTAACTTCTTTTCCTTTGATCTTCAGAACCGCTTTATTTGTGGTCCTAAGCACCACATCTCTTGTTGACTTTTTGGAGAACCTTATCTGAATCTCACCAGGCAGGCTTTTCTTTTTAGTATAGTCTGGATAGGTTCTGTAAACCATATCCATATCGCTTTTTATTTCCGCTGCTTTTAAGCCCGTCACTGGTTCAAGCGCTTCACTTAACAGATTTTTAAGGTCTTCTCCTTTATCCTCTGGTACATTCTGAAGTCTTAGGAAAAAATTCGATCTTTCCATCTGTAGTTTCAAAAGCTGATCAGAGTGGAAGGCCTTTTCTTTCTCCGCTTTTTGTAGCCTTGAATCATGATTTTTTACTGAAGTCTTAACTTCCAGAAGTTCTCGCTGCAGCTTCTCTGTAGTTTTATTCGACTCCTTCAGGTCCAGCTGCATCTTGTCCATCTTGACGTTGAGAGCTGTCATTTGGTCCACTAGAGGTCGCAATAACGACAAGTGGAGAACACAGTGCTCATCTCTGTGGTATCAACCTTTGAACTCGGAGCTGTACTTCCTAGTTTGGGGGAAGGTTTCGGTTTCCCCGCCATTGTTGAGGCTGCGCTTCTTTGTTGATAGTTAGATAAGATGGACGAAAGAAGCAAATTCTACGACTGCGCTTATATCTTTTTAAAGTTCATATCCTCTAAAGAGCGATGCTGCCATCTAGCAAGCCGAACGTACGTTTTTTCATGCAGTAACGCCACGTAAAGAGTCCCGTAAGTACGCCAGTCTCGAGGGGGGGGGGTTTGCTCCACCCGCCTTTCCCGCTGTGTTCTGTTTATTTTTACTTCAGACTCACGTTTTCTCCGTGCGTAACTATAAGTTCCAGCTTCAAAGCTTCGCACTCTCTGCTGCTTCTCAGTTTTGTGCTTTTAGCCATACGGCTCCCACGGACGGGGGAACCTATGGGGGTGATGAAAGGGGACCTCGATCCCTCAATCGCCACCGTAGGGAGAGATCCCCTTCGTGCCACCCCAGGCAGAGCCCCTTCACTAGGGTCTCTGGGGGCTCGGCACCAGTCCGAAGCCCCTTCTTCCCGCCGGGTACGGATCGCGCTCCCCGCAGATGCGGAGGAGCGCGTCCGCCATGGTCGCAAATCTTGCCGGAAGTCCAGGGCTATACAAGTTTCAAAGGGGCCCCTTTGGTGGTTTGTGTGCACGATGAAAACTTACTGTAGGAGATGGTGGACAGGCTCATAACAGATAAACAAGAAAGAAATTAGGGCCTAAAATAGCATTCCAGACAAAGGCGTTTTTATATATCTGGTTCTGAACTTGACCTCAGAATGCAGATTTAAAAATCAGCACAGTTGCCCCAACCTGGGTAGCCCAGGCAAGCCTCATCTTGTCAGATCTCAAAAGCTAAGCAGGGCCGGCCATGGCAAGTATTTGGATGGGAGGCCTCCAAGGAATACCAGGGTTGTGACACGGAGGCAGGTGATGAAGGTGGTTGCGAGGAGCAGAAACAGGTCAGAGAGGGGGGAAACAGGAGGGTGCTGCTTAGAGGAGGTGAAAATGGGAGGAAGACTGAATTACTGAGCAGGTAGATGGGAGGGAGAGAAGGAAGCAGAGAAATGAAAGAGACTGCAGGACGCTTCCAGGATAAACAAAAGAGGAAAAATGGGGATGATGTAGGGCATCTGGGGGAGAGGGAAGAGAGCTCCAACCCCATGAGTTCTCATGAGTCCCACGTGTGTATTTTGTAAGAGTCTATGGAAGAAATCTGGGATTTTCTAGGATCTCCTCTACTGTCAGAAACCATTGCAAGTGTGGAAAGGGGCAAGCTACAATCCTGAATGCTCTCCCATCATTGCTATAGAATAGGTGATTCTACCCACACAGTTGATTACTGCTGCAAAAGTATGCCCACACTTGAAACACTGGATGGCAGTATTACACACAGAAATTATTAAGTGTGTAACTCAGATAGTATTACACATAGAAATGATTCAGTGTGTAATTCATATAGTAGTAGGGAGAGTTCTCTGTCGGATTTTAAAATCCTACGCTGCTTACTTGTCTCTTTGGTGTTAACAGTTCAGAATCAAAAATAATAATGTATTAGAGTAGAACAAAGAGTAAAGTTGCACAGAAAATGCATTAAATCTATATAGGCAAATGCTTCCCAAACTCTTAAAAAACTCTATACTCCAGGTATCCACTAAATATCACTGAGCCTGCCGAATGGCGGGGAGAGTGGGATATAAATCTCATGAAATAATAAATAATAATAAATAGATGTATCAGGAAAATAATTTTTAAAAATTATCTCCTTACAAACAGGATGGCTTTGAATTCTGGGAACAGCATGAATCCCCAGTTTTCCTGCTTAGAATAGGAAAGCAGGGTTTTGCTGGAATGGTTCACTACCCTGAGGATGACAGCAAACTTATTTATTTAAAAGTGAGAAATCAGTTTGCATCAGTGGGTAGCCCTGACGTTCCAACTCCTCTAGCAGAGCTATTCATTTGAGCCTCTTTCCCATGCCAAATATGTGCTCTCTTACGAAGTAACTGTTTTTCTCAAAGGCTACTTCTAGTACCTTTGACCCTGAAGTTCATCAGAGTGAAGTGAATAGTAGGAATCCTAATCCTAATAGTAGGAATCCTGATAGCTGGCTCAATTCAGGTATTCATAACTTTCTGTGCCAAATGCCATTCAGTCTCCTCAGCTGAACCCAGGTAAAGAGGAGAGTGTTCCTTTAAACGCCCCTCAGAATAATCTTTGCCCTAGTGATCTCTTCCCAAAATTACTGACCAAGTCCTCCCAAGTCTTCAGCTTTTGGAACAACTATAAGAACACTTCACACACACTGGTTATGAACCATAACATCTGATCTGCTCTATCATCTGAGCATATCAAAGGAGGACCTGGGAAAATGTTTGAAGTTCAAGATCGGCCAGCAGTTCAAGAAATGTAGTTCCTTTTCAGAAAATTTAATGTCAGACCTTCCCATTTTGCAAATACAGACACCAACCAACCAGTGGACAACAAGTTTCTCTGGAGGACCAGCAACAGGGCATAGAGTCCAAGACCTTCCCCTGATGCATCCTAGCACTGGGATTTAGAGGTTGACTGTCTCTGAATGTGGAGGTTTCTTCTGATACTGTGCCCCTGTAAGCCTCCAGCAACATCACAGGGTCAGAGTGTATGTGGGGGTACACTGATGAGAGATTCGCTGGCAATTGCTCCTCTATCTTCTGTAAGTGGAAGCGACTATTGCAGATGGAAAGGGCAATTAGGGTCCAAGCCAAAGAAAATGGGCAAAATTCTACATGTTTTGGCTCAAAAGTACAGTGAATGAAAATGAAGCTTGTAGAACAAGATTTCCTTCCCCTCCCCTCCTGTAGCAATCTGCTTGAGCCCCCTAAAATACTACACTTGGGGATGGGGTTTAAAGTGGAAGGGGTTTGCGGTTGATGAAAAGAACTGGTAAGAAAAACCCACCACGCTGGTGAAAATTCTTTCCATCAATGGAAAATATATACAGGGTTCATGCCAGTGATGATAGTGTGGCAGGTTTCATTAATGGATCAGTGTAATAACTAATACAGCAAAAGTGTTTTCTGTGCATTCTTCAAATCTTTGCAAACACGAAAAACAAAAGATCTTGAATTGGATCCAGAGATGCTGTTCCATTGACTCAAAACAGTTATGCTACCAGAGCAGTACTCCCACTGCTTTTTGCCAATTCTTTCTCCACTCTGGACCCCCACTTCAGCCTCATGCTTTGTGTTGATCCCCCCAACCTCCAAAAGCAAGAGCAGTATTTTGGGATTCTTAGTAGATTGTACAAGAAGGTGGTGAAGTCCTGTTCTACAAGATCTTCTTCGTGGTCTCTGTGCAGGCCACACACACAAAGGTTGATGGATTGGACCATGTGGCTGCAGCACATATGTCTTCAATGGGCACCCCTGCCATGAGCGCTGCAGACGTTGCCACCACCCTTACAGAATGGGCCTTAGGCATAGCTGGTAAGGGCTATTTTGCTAGCTGGTAACATAATGTAATAGCTGATGAGACCCATTTGGAGAAGCGTTGTTTTGAAACGCCTAGCCCCTTATGTGGGTTAGAGTAGCATATAAATAACCTTTTTTCCTTACGGAATTTATGAGTTCTAGACAAATAGAATAGTAGGGCTCTGCGAACATCCAGCATATGTAGGGTTTTTTGTCCCTCATCTACTGGGTTTTGAAAGAATGACGGTAATTTTATTGTTTGTGACAGGTGAAAAGGTGTTACTACTTTCGGAAGAAATGCTGGGTCTGGTCTTAACACTACCCTGTCCGCATAAAACATCGTGTAGGGCGGATCAACTCTTAAAGCACATAGTTCGCTGACTCTTCTTGCAGATGTTAGAGCTACTAGTAAAGCTGTCTTCCATGACACTAGGTTTATTGGAGCTGTGGCTAAGGGCTCGAATAATTTTCCTATTAGTTGAGATAAAACCAGTGATAGGCTCCATGTTGGGGCTATTGGTTTCTGGGGTGGTCGTATGTTCATCAAGCCCCTCAGAAATGATCATCAGTTACAGGTAAGCAACCTGTATTTTCAGTGTGTTCATAATACTTTGGATACAGTTCTAATAGTTCTTTGTGTTGTTATGGCTGTACAGCATCTAGTGGTATGTACTATGGATACATGAGATAATTATTTGGAAATAAGTATATAAGCTGATTCGTTTTAATATACTTTGTAGACTGGAGGTTTCTTTGCCATTCTTCGTAATGCCACGTATATTGTGTTTCTTGCACAATGGAGGAAATATCGTGCTATGGCAAGTCATAGTCAGGTTTGTTGTGGTAATTTAGGGGAGCCAAAAATAATATCATCTTGTTCAAGTTAATAATGGCTTGCCCTACAGCGTTGTCTACAGTATTTTGAAAGCACACTTTATGTGTACAGGCTTTAGGACAAATTGTGGTATAATAGTGGCCACAGCTGTTTCCTTATTGGTTCAGTTTCATCTTTTGACATAATTAACCTTTCCATCATTGTCATAGGTTCATAAGTAGCAGTCATGACTAAGAATGAAATGATGAGCAGTGTGACTATGTATATGAAAGAGAGAGAATGAATCGGTCAGTCAACTATGGACTGAACGTCATCTGATTAAACAGGCTCTCTTATGCGATTTCGTGTGCTTATTCAGAATGTGTGTGCTGTTTAATGTCAGTTTGACTGCTAATTTCCTAAGGAATATTGGTTTCTTCAAGAGTATTTCAAAGTCGAGTATGTGATCTTTCATTCATATTAACTGTACGTATTATATACAATAGTGAGTTGTGGCTCTCATTTAAATGTTAGCCCAGCAACTAGGTGACCTCTCAGCCTGAAATGGCTTATACTGAAATTGCACTCCATTCTGTCGTCAGATTGTAATATTGCTATATTGATCAATAAAATTCAAAAAAAGAAGAAAGAAATGGCTTATGCTGCAGTTTTTCTAAGGTCAAGTCCCAACATAACATAATACATATTATTTTTATGACTTTGTTCCTTTTTCCTTATAACTTTATATCTAGGTATGCACATCAGCTCTTTACCAGCTAAATAGACTGACTACACGTATGGGAATGTATTCAGTGGTCTTCAGATTTTCTCGATGTCAGTCATTGCAGTATTGAAATGGTTCTTTGTTAACTTAGTCCTCAAGGATTTCTAGCCTGCTCTTTCAAGTATAGTTTTTGATGTCTGCTTTCTCCCATAGGATGGTGAGCCCATTATTTAGAAAACAGAGATGACCTCTCATGGATAGGCTGCCATTTCTGTTCTCAAAAGAACTGCAGATGTATATTTGAGTATACCTAGTATTGCTCTTACAAGTTATTCAAAACCATCTCAAACTTAGTTTTGGTATGTTATCCTCCTATTGTGGCTAGAAATACAACCTGCAGGAAAATATTTGTCTCCAGAATCTCAAGAAAAGGATGAGCTGCCCTCTACTATACTGTCTCCTGAATGAAATTTAGAACACTTTGATAAAATTCTCTGTGTTCAGTTTGTCAGATTGTAGGTAAACTTCTCCAGCTGCTGGATACAGGCAATAGCTTTCCGCCACAGTGGTACTTTTATATTTTTTGTATTTTTTATTTTAAAAAGCAAAATATAATATAGAGGGGATACATAAGAAAAAGAAGTATACACACACACACATATAATAAATTTGCAAGATGTATAGAGCAGAAAAAGTAAATATTTCTCCCCAACATCCTCTTCATTATAATTTTGAGACATTTTTTATAGAATGCAATGATCCTTACTTCAAACATTTTGAATTTCAGATTTCTTAAACTAATCTGTTTTGCAACTATATTATTAATTTTATCATTATTGCATGTTCTATGTTATATATTTCATCATTGCTACATACTAGCTATAACTTTAATACACCGAAGCTTAAAGGAAAGTCTGTTATGGATCTCACATGTAAGAAAGAAAAATAACATATTTTTATTCAAAATCCACTTCCTTATACATTTATATTCAAAACTTGTTCTCATTCTATTTTTGCATTGTAATATGTTTATATGCATAGCAATACATTTATATACAATTTTGAACTATTTCTCATTCTAAATTTACCTCCTACTTGCATAATAAACAATCTCTCCTCAAATTTTGAAATTGATCGGTTTCTCAAATAAGTTGTTAATTTTGCCATTATGGCATGATTGTCAAGTGTATTTTCCCATTCTTCTAGGCTTAGACAGATGTCTGATTTCCATTTTGCTGTGTAAATTATTCTAGCCACTGTCACCACATATTTGAATCTGTCCCAAAACTTTTGGTAATTTGTTGGGCAATATTCCTAATAACATGTTCTTAGCTTCCATAGGCAATTTAAATTGTAATGTGTTCTGCACTTTTCCATGTATTTCCTTCCAGTATCTTTTTGCTTTTTTATAAGTCCACCACATATGGTAAAAGGTTCCATCTATATCTTGGCATTTCCAGCATTTTCCGTTGTAATTTTTGTCTACCTTCTCAATACCTTTTGGTGTTATATACCATATGAAGACTATTTTATACCAATTTTCTCTTAAAGCCTGGCTGGCTGTGAACTTAATTTCTTTTTCCCATAAGCATTTCCATTGGTGCATTGGTATTTGCTCTCTAAAATTCTGCATCCATCTAATCATACATTTTTTTCACTTGTTCTTCTTCTGTTTCTAACTGAAGTAATAACTTGTATATCCCTTGTAATGGATGATCTTTTTGTTTTGTAATCAGTTGTTCGAACGCATATCAAAGCTCCACCTTCTGTACGGATAATCTTCTTTAATTTTGAAACTGATTGGTGATATAATAGCCATTGAATATTAATTCCTTCATCTGTAATGTCTTTCCAAGATTTGTGTTTCCTCTGCCCTGCCCTGGATAGCCCAGGCAAGTCAGAGCTTGGAAGCCAAGAATTTACTGAAAGTCATCCAAGAAAACAACAAATAGCGAGAGGAGGTAATAGGGTTAGGACATGGTACAGAGGGAGAGCCTCCCAGCTGCCAGAAGCTCAAAAGCTAAACAAGGCCAACTCTGGCAAGTACTTGGAAGGGAGACCTCCAAGGAATATCAGGGCTGGGACGCAGAGGTAGGCAAAAGTAAGACACTTCTCTGAAACGTCCAAGCCCCACTAGGGGTTGTCAGAAGTCAACCATGACTTCCAAGCATACACACACAAAATACCCCCCCCCCAGGAAAGATTTGAGTTTCCTCTGAGCATTTAGCATATTGCCATACATTAGAAAATCACTTTTATTTCTCGTATTCTTGTAATGAGTTTCTATTGGGAACATAAGCAGAGAGTTTAGAGGACTCAATAAATTCCAGCATGTAAACCGTATTCTCAAAAGTCCATCTCTAATTATACTACTACTTTCTTCTGTTATGTTCATTTTGGCTGATTTCTTTATCCATAAGTAATTGTGTAAACTTCTATCTAGGTCTGCTGATTGAAGTTTTACTATTCTTTGTCTTGGATTTTTAATCCAATCCTCAATCCAAACCAGGCCTGTGGCTTAATAATATAATGCAATGGTACTTTTACATTGATTCTCTCTTGTACTGCTGAGATTTTTTTATTTTGCTGCTTCATTGCCCTTTTCTATCCAGAAAGGCTGAAGTTTCCTTTTTCGTAAGTTGTCGTGGGTGGACAGCATGGAGGGAGGGCAGAGTGAGGTAGTACCATTGGAACGCACCATAATTAGCTTAATGTAGCTGTAGTGGCTTAGATTTGTTCTGGTCTGTACTTCCACCCCTGTGCCAAGAGGGTTGCTACTGAACAAAATGAGATTTCATGATATGCCACAGTTCCCAAGGCAAGAACAGACCATGCTTTAGAATCCCATTTTACTTTCCACCATTTGTTTGACAGCCTGTTACTGAGACATCACACTAACCTCACATTTAATTTAACCATGATTTATAAATTGGTTTTATTGTGAAGTCTGAATACAGCCAAAACATATAGCTAATCTCTTTAAGTGAACAAAAAGGAAGATATTCCATTGCCTGTTAAGGAACTAGGACTTTAAGGCTGCTGCTGATCTAACTATTGCAAAAGTCTGTATATAGCAATGTAAGCTGGCCAGAAGAGTTAGGAATTCCTTAGCTGTGTTAATTATGGAAATGATATAATTTAACAATAAATGAGTGAAATGATGTTTTCCAAAGTCGGTTCTAAATCAAGACTTGATCTGAACAGTTTGTTTTTCCTATTGATTGGCATTCCAAGCATGGGGCTTTTACAGATCCACTGAAAACAGTTATTGTATTTGTCGACTTTTTACTTTTAATCCTAAATGTCTGATTCATTTAAATACCTGGAGATCTGTAACTGACAACCAGAAATCTGGCAACTGGTAGGCCATTGTCAAATCTATCCTCTGTTGCCAGCTGATATGTAAGCACTGACCTTCTGCTACTCTCGCTAAAGATTTCTGGTTGTGATTAGAGTGAAACCTGCAGAACAATGCGTAAGGTGCTCCCTGACAGTTCTGAGGCATGTACCAATGGAAGGGAGAGGGGTGTCTCAAACCTTGTGCTAGACTTCGTCCACTGACCAATCTAGCTGGCAAGCGTAACCTGGTATTGTTTATGTAAATGAGTCTAGAAGAACAGCAGACCAGTATGTAAATATTTAATCACTGTAAGTTTATTTAAAACATTTATACTTTTCCAAGTAATAATTCCACTTTGATAAGCCTTTCATATTTCGAAGTTTAAATGGTGATGGTTCTCTCTAGCTAATTCTTTCAATTCATTATGCCTAGGTACTGCAAGGGTCTCACAACAGGGATGATCGTACATGAATTTGCTGAAATTCTTAAGCATAGTCGGGTGAGTTAAGGTTGAGCTTCTATCCTTAACTCTCAAATCTTCTTGCTTTCGTGGGTTTTAAGTTATTCCTGTAACACACTTGACATTTTTGTGCTACATGCATCAATTTTTAGTAAATGACCAATGATCAAAGGAGTTGTATCCTTGAAGCCTCATATAAGGACTTCTAGAATGTGTTATGCAGTCATCCCTGAATGGCTGAGACCCTTTGTTGAATCAATCTCTTTGAAGCACTATGTTTGAAAATAAAACTTCACAATTCAGCAGGGACGCTGTTGTGGAACAGCTTTTTCAGATACTTGGCAGTGTTATTTGTTTAAAAAGCAAGTTTACTCTAGTCATCTCCAGGATATATACTAGTACAGGTTCACATATCTTGTGCTGGCAAAGCTGACTGCAGCTTACTGGACATATATGGCAGCTCAGTAAACTATCTGGTCTCACTGTTTGCCTGGGACTGCAAACAGAAGGATATTTAGGAATACTTACCAGTCACAGAATAATACTTTATTTTGGCTTGCCAGGTTTCTGACAATCCTATGTTTGTAATCCCAAACAAAATAAAACCAGGTGGCTTATTCAACTGCCATAGATGCTGGGCAGTCTGGGTTCCTTTTGGGGAACCAGTTAAGCAAATTTAACAACATAAGAGGAGCCCTGCTGGATCAGACCAGTGGTCCATCTAGTCCAGCATCCTGTCTCACACAGTGGCCAACCAGTTCTTCTGGAGGGCCAACAACAGGGCCTAGAGGCCAAGTCTTTCCCCTGATGTTGCTTCCTGGCTCTGAAATTCAGAGGTGTAATGCCTCTGAATGTGGAGGTTTACCTGAGTCACCATGGCTAGTAGCCAGTGATAGACTTATCCTCCATGAATCTACTTAATCGCTTTTTAAAACTGTTTGTTCCTGTGGCCATCACTACATCCTCTGGCAGCGAACTCCACATTTTAATCACTTTGTGTAAAGTAGTATTTCTTTTTGTCCGTCCTGACCCTACTGCTCATCAGCTTCATTGGATGCCCTTGAGAATTTGTATTACACAATAGAAACCCTCATTTTTTCTGAAAGCTTTTATGAAACTGCTCTTCATTTATAAAAGGAACAAATTACATGGATAATTCCTGCGTGAAAATACCTGTTATACAAACTGATCGTAACACTTCAAAAGCAGCTTTCTCAAGGCTGAGGAACAATTGGCACAAAATCAGGTTTTGTTCTTTGGGGGAAAAAACACTTATTTCAAGAGTACATAGTGGTACTTATGCACAGATCTTACAAGTATGACTTAAAACCTGCAAATGCAAGAATTCTAGTTTAGTCTCCCCCTTGATTTGCCCATTTTGCTTAAGCATTGTAGCATATTTTTCCATTGCTTTGACTCTCTGCAATCCCAAGGCATAATGTTGAATAGAAAAGGACAGCAGTCCTGAGATTTGCTACGGAAATATGTGAGTGTTTACGATTTCTAGTAGGTGTACCAGTGCAGTATCTCAAACATGATATTAAACAAGCTGTCTTAAAGATCTGGTTATACAGCTATGATCTTTAAACCTGTGGTTATACAGCTATAATCTTTAAACCTGTGGTTTGTGTCTGACAAAGTTACATACAACCGAACGCATTCAGTCATCACGTTCCAAATTATGTTGAACAATAGATATAATTTGGAAATAGCATGACTTTCTTAATACAACAGTATTTAGTGTTTGTTTGGTAGGCAGATATATTTGAGAGTCCCATTCATATTTCAGTTTAAAGTGTATCTTTGGCATGATCATGTGGGATTCCAGAGAGAATGGCATATAGCGTGAAGAAGAGAATAATATATAAAATATTTGAGAATAATATATAAAATACTTGAAAGACACTAATTTCAGACTGTTTTCCCTTTAAAAGGGTTCTTGGATCCCGAAAAGAAGCTTTTTTCTCATCGAATATTGTCAAGGGACGAATGTATTGATCCATACTCTAAAACAGGGAACCTTAGGTATGTATTGGGAGGGGGAGGGCTGCTTGGTGACAGGAATGGCTTACTTCTAGAAACAGCAAATAAAACTGTACAAGTTACATTCTTGTGATATTTTAAATTGTTTTTCTCCTCCAGATATTCCATTTCTGGCTATGTCTGTATACACAAATGCTTGCTTTTAATGTGGAGCAGTAATATTCAGAGTAGCATGACAGAAATTGATGGCACTTGCCTAGCTTTTCAAAAATACAGTTTAAAGCTAAATTTCAGCAACTGTTCTATCAGAGTCTTCTGTAAATAGTCTGAAAATGTGGTATTTCATTTAGCTAGGAATGGCATTACATTAACTTTAGCAGTAACATTTTGCTGCTATAAATGTCATGTACAGAACAGCGTGTAATAAGTTTTACAGTAGATGCCAATGATTGATAGTTGTATATGTTGTTAACAGAGAATTCTTTTTTTGTATTTTTTATATGTGCATGTGTGAGTGCGTGTGCACTTGGAAGTCATGGCGACCTCTGGTGACTGACCCCTACCAGGGGCCTGAAGGATATTCAGAGAGGTGGCTGAGTAAAGCCTGCCCTCGTATTTCAAGGATGTCTCCCATCCAAGTAATTCCCAGAGTCGATCCTGCTTAGCTTCTGAGGTCTGATGAGATTGGGCTTGCCTGGGCTATCCAGGTCAGGGCGTTAACTGAGAATTCTGATAGGTATATTCCATTGTGCATTTTCACTCTTGCACCTCTGAATTTTTATTTACCAACTTGCTCATGAGTTGGCCTGAAGCATCTACTGAATCGATGTCCTGAGTTCTTTGCATTTAATAGGCTCCAACTGAATTATGAAAAATCATAAATTCCTGTTTTCTAAAGAACGTGGAAACCATACAAATGGGAAATAAGTGGAAATAGAATAGAACAGGTTAAACCTTTTAAATACTTAGGTATACATTTCTAATACAGTGCCTCTTGGACTACTCACCATCAGTCAGCAATAAATCTTGCTAACATCATTGCCCTGGCTATTGCTCACTTTTTCTATAACAGAGGTAACCAATTTGTACCTGCTGCACTAAAGGTCTTTAATGCTAAAGTGGGTCTGCAACTACTATATGGTATCCCACTTTGGGTTGGTGCATTTGATCATTCTTTGGAATGTATTCAGTCCAAATTACTCCATAAAATCTTGAGAATGCTGCGTTGTGTGCCTTATGGAACACTGTGTTTGGAAACTGGACAAGCCTTAGTTGAAACCAGGGCATGAGTCGCAACTATCAAATACTGGCTGTGACTTCATTATAACTCTGATCCTTCTAGTTGTATTTATCAAATGCTATCAGAATCTGAATCGTCTAACTGGTAAGAAAATTAGTTATTGGGTCTATCCCTATCCCTGGATTTCATTATCTATGCTCTCCCAATCGGATGAATTCCATAGGATTAAATGCAGAATTTTGGACATTGAATCACAAAATCTTTGTAATGCAGCCAATAAAACTTGCTCTCTGTTGAGCTTGGAGAGTCCACTAAAAACAGGCCATATGGCTCCATATCTCCGCACCCTTCAAATCCCACAACAACACAGAGCTTTTTCTTTGGCCAGATTTAGTGTTATGCCATCTGCAATCCTTTATGGAAGAATTCAAAAGGGTACCATGTTCAGCTAGATATTGTCCCTGTAAGCTAAGTTGCATAGAAACAATTTCTCGTATCCTTTTTTTTTGTTTTTGTCCTTTTAATGTAAAAATTTGTACTAAATATTGAAACCCTATTTTGGCAAATAAGACGGGATTCTCTGATCACATTAAGGTTCATTTTATCCTGAATGATTCCTCTCTGGATATAATTGAGAAGGTGGCTATAAAGCTGATAAGATATAAAGATATAAAGAGTCAATTTGATGGTATATTTACCTAATTGTGTTCTAAAAGCAGTCTATATTCTATATGCCGATAAAGGACTGATTGATCGATTGTTAATATTAAAGCTGTCTGTTAGAAAAACCATTGCTGACCATTTGGTTTTTACCTACTGGTGTAAGGGCAAAAGATGGAGGCTCTGCTACTGATTTTTGGCATAGCCTTTTCCAAACTCCCTGCATGAAAACAATAATTGTGAAAGAAAAATCAGTCTGAACTTTCTGCTTGCAGATCTGAAGGCTGCTAAATATCTGTCCTTTGTTTTCAATTATTCCCTTTAAGTGTCTGTTTGAGACGACCTTTTAGAGCTTCACTGACTACACAGTTCAGAGGCATTGTTGCATATACATACCTTGCATGAGACAGATATATGCAGCTGCTCATAAACAAGGAGGTTTGTTTAAAAGCATCTTAATTTCTGAGCAGTTCATGGGCAGTATTATGTCCTTTACTCTAACGTCAGTGAAATGGTCAAACTATCTTGTGGTGTGAAGTGCGGAATAGTTAATTTGTCTGAATCATCCTGCCAAATATTAAAGACAACGTTAACCAAATATTGAGCAGAGATACACAGTAGGATGGTAAAATGGTGGTCCACCCCATACATATGAGATTACTGTTTTTGTTTTCTGTTAATACAATTTGTTTAAAGCTACTCCTACGAAGTATGTATTTTGGCTAGGGTATGCACACCACTAGTTAAGCTTTGTTAGCTGTAACAGGTCAAACTAAACGTTTTGATCCTTATCCCAGAATCAGCTCAGCCAAGGTGGGGAAGGAGATCTTTAAAGCTCAGTATAGAAGCGTAGTTAGGGCTGATCTCTTCCTCTCACTCACCTGCTTTATTTTTTTTTCTTCTAGTGGAGATTGTTTCTGGTGATAGAGTTCTAATAGGAGAAGAATAACTTCTTCTGAAAAACAAAAATGGATTCCATGAGCAAGGCACAAGCAAGGAATAGTTTAGCACTCTTCATCTCCCCCACATTGTTTTAAATTCTGGAATTTGACACAAGCTGTTCTAGTACTCTCCTGTTCAGCTAGTTTTACCTGAGAACTCTTGAGACTGGGGATGTTCAGGTGCTACACATGCATGTGGGAAGCTTCCTTATCCTGGTTATAATTAATTCATTGTTCTCCATAGGTTCAGTATTCAGGAGGGGTTCTGCATTTTGATAACTTCGGAATTTTATCATTAAACATTACCTTCTTATGTAGTAATGTGAGTTGAGGGAAGTTCATGAGCTCAAAGGCTGCATTGGTGTCGACATATGGAGGTCAACATAACATTATTTACAAAATTTGTATCTCTCCTTTTTGCCCATACAAGAGCCACTAAGGCTGCTAATGATTCAAACAGGGCTGAACTGTATTGGATAGGTGTGGTTCACAACTCTGATTTTAAGAACCATTGATTTAAAACCAAAGGGCTGCTATTCTTTTTCCCCTTTTTATTGCATCATTTATGTTATATTAGGGTATCTTGTCTTCTCCTAACATTGAAAGGGTTTTAAGAAAAACCACTTCATATTACTATGACAAAGTTGATAATTTGCTCCAGAAAGCCAAATTAACAATACTAAGGGGGTTCAAAGGTGACGTAATTACTGTTTTTTTCCCATCAATACTTAGTTGATGCATCCTAATGATATTAAATATCAATTGTGTTGGTTCTTCTGTTTCTAGAAACTTATTCCCTTGTGGGGATTCCATGGTTTGCATTATTGATGACCGAGAAGATGTCTGGAAATTTGCACCTAATTTGATAACTGTGAAGAAATATGTATACTTTCAGGGCACAGGAGATATTAATGCACCACCTGGATCTAGGGAAGCTCAAATGAGAAAGAAAGGTATCTCTTTTATGTTTTTGTATAGTCTGCATTTGTACAGTTATGTTGTCCAGACCATAGTTGTATTAAGCATACTGCAGATAATAATGACAAACATGGTTTATCATTAGAACAAAGTTTGAGTCTAGTGGCACCTTTTAAGACCAACAAAGTTATATTCTTGTTATAAGCTTTTGTGTGCAAGCACGCTTCTTTGTTAGAGCCATGATAACGCCATCACGTCCTGATCCTCTTTGCTCTTAAGTTGAAAAGCCCAGACTGTACCTTTCCTTATAAGAAAGGGGCTTCAGCCCTCTCTTCTGTGCCTTTTTCAGATCTGTGACATCCTTCCTTGAGATGGGGAACTGTGCACAGTATTCAAATTGCAGTTCTGCCAAACACTTTTACAAGGCATTACAGGAGTAGCCATTTTATTCCAATCCTCTTCCTTAAAACCATAGCACAGAATTTGCCCTTTTCACTGTTGCTAGAGTCAGCGTCTTCATTGAGCACATGACCCCAAGATATTTCCTAGTTGTTTACTTCCAGTTCAGCCTCATTGGTGTATAAGAAAAGTAAGAATTTGCCTCAGTGTGCTTCGGTGTACACTCAGGTTGAGTCTCATTTTCCACTTTAGTGCCCACTTACCCAATTTGGTGTGATACTTTTGGAGTTCCCTATAGTGGTTTTTATCATCTAGACTAAATTGGTGTCATCTGCAATCTTGGCCACTGTAATGCTCACTGTGAATTCCAGAACTTCTATGAACAACTGAATAGCACCAGACCCAATACTGATCCCTCTGAGACCCTGTTTTTTGCTTCCCTCCTTTGTGAGAACTTCTGCCACCCCCTACTTCTTGTCATTTAACCAGTTTAGTCCACAACTGGACCCATCCTCTTATGTTTGCTACATTTATTCAACCCAGCCTTCAGAATCAGGCTGTGGTCTAAAGTAGAACAACCTCTTCTGAAACCAGTTTGTTCCCAGCCTAAGATGTTATTAGATTTCATCCATTGACTTATAATAGATAAGAATAGTATAATTTGCCTAAGCGGGATAGTAAAAAAATTTGGATGGTAACATGCCAGATCAGAGCGGGACTCTTTCTTAAAGATGGGGACTGTGATGGTCTGCTTCTAAGAGTGTATGGAATATTACCAGAGGCATTTACCATACTAAAGACTGGGGTTAAAACTTCAGCCCACCAACTAGAATTAACTTTAAATATCTCATTAGGAATTAAATTTGCACCTGGGGCCTTTCCCACACACAGATGAGAGGTAAGGTGTTCAACTACTTTCAGAGTGATTGGGGGCCAAACAGAAAGATTGTCAGAAGTAGTTAAGATTGAATTAGACTGTGTATAGGAAAAAAGAGAACTGAAATAGTTAATCCAGATGGATGATGAAATGCAAAAAGGGATGTTATGATAGACCTTCATTCTAGAGTTAATGATTGACTAAAATGCAGATGCATTATTATCGTTAGCAGCCGCAATCAGTTGTTTCCAACCCCTACAAATGAAGTTGTCTTTGTGATGTGCTAACAGAGATTTATAATACTTTTTAATGCCAACAGTTCTCTCAATGACTCACAGTCATTTTTCTTTTTAAATTCTGTGGCCTTTCATGAGAGTCCTTTTTTAATCTGTTTGCATTCACAGTCAAACCATGGGTTTCGATGTATTACCCTAGATGGACAACTTCTCTGTGTTTTAGTCTTCATATATATTGGTTCAATAACTTTTAAAGATCTCAGAAAGAATGTGCAGAGAATCTGCAGAAGATGAAGATAATTTATATTTAGAGACTTCTTTAGTAAATTGTAAACTCTAAACTATTGAATAAAGTCTAGGGTTCCAATGGGGTATTACATACAATTAGATGATTGGCCGAGAGACTCAGAAGGTAATGACAATAAGCAGGAAGTCTTGAGATCTAAAAATAAAGGAATTGGATGACGATCACTTTCCAGAAAATTGCCCATTTCCATAGCCTTCACAAAGGGAGCCAGTCTTGTTGATAAGACGAAGTAATCTATGACACTTGCGCCATTTGTGCCAATATAGGTGTAATCTCCTTGGAGTTGAAACCTACTCAATCATTAATTGGAATTAAATTTGTCTGACTACAAAGATTCACTCGATCTAGGCCATTCAAATTAACAACTATATCATTAGAAACTGTCAAACCAATAAGGATTGAGAAGATCTTCATTGTCTGGACTGTCTGAGTTTCCTGGAAGCTAGTACTTTCCCCCTGTTTTTAAATACTTCCCTTGTGGGATTACAGTGTTCCCTTTTAAATCTTGAGGAGTCTGAGACTGTTTCCCTTTTCACATGAGTTGAACCCACTGAATAACTGGGTAAGAAATATCCTCTTTCTAGGAGTAATAATTCTTTTCTGTTTGGATAAACTGGCAGTTTCAACCTAGTGTCCTGTCCCTTCTGCCAGACCTAAACCCCAGTTCTGGAGAATGCGAATAAATGAAATTCAGCTAGGGCTGAACTTTTCCTCAAATGTGATGGTGCACAGTAAGGGCAAGGAGTTGTGTCTCTTCACTTTCCAAATGAACATGTCTGTTTCCCTCAGACCTGCATGCGCACTCCTCCTGACTGGCTACTGCCAAGCCGAAGTCCAAACAATGACTAACACTGACAAGACATTTGAAAGCTCTCCTCAGCTGGTGCTGACCAATCAGAGAGAAGGGGGGTGCATGCAGGCAGCAGCCTGTCAATCAAACTGCCTTACAGTGAGGCATTAACCCGTAATCTCCCAGTTCACTGCTTTTGATGTGCTAAGCATCCTAGTTTTGGAAGTCAGTTCTTCACAGAGGCTTTTAGCCAAAACCTCAACTAATCTTTTGCACTCAAAAGACTCTCGTTATGGCTTTATGGCCATCTCTTCACACATGCTCACTCATTCATTTTTCACTCCCTTTCTACCAAGTCAAGCAGTTTTCTTTCGGTCACTCAACTGCCCTGCTCTCCACAGCCTAAGTACTACCTCTCCATAACTCTACTCATATAATTCTAATCTTTGGTAAGTCTGATAAAAATACAAAATAAAATGGCTGGGTAGCTAATTATATATATAAAAGAGAATGCTCAGCAGAGTGCAACTGGAGCATCATAAATCATCACAGCCGGAACCGGAACTATCATTATACTAATTAACAGTCTCAAACTCCCAAATGTTAGTGAGGTAGGACTTCCCTTTGCACAAATCATGCCAGTTCTATCTCAGTACAGCTTGTCCCTCTCTGTCTAATGGCTGCCACAACTTTTCCCAGAACAGATGTCAGACTAATTGGCTTCCTGCATCCCCATGTATCCATTTTTTTTGTAAAAATCAGTGTTATGTGCTTCAGTCCAATAGAAAGGAGACCGTTTTTAGTTATTGTTTGCATGTTATCATTAGGAGATCAGCAGTTTTGCATGTGAATTACTTTGGATGTCCACACCTGGCACAACTTTCTATTTATTAATGTTTTGTTTTCTTATTCTTTACAAATTTATATCCCTCCTTTTTGCCCTTACAAGGACCACCAAGGAAAGTGTTAAAAACAGCTATGATACATATAAAACCGTTAAAATAAATTCAAAACATAAAACATTGGTTAGGAAAGAGGGGATCATTGAGGGAATGCCCAACAAAACAGAAAAGTTCACCTGCTGGTGGAATATAGCAACAGAAAAGGGACAGGCAAATCTCCCTTGGGAGAGACTTCCAGAGCTTTGGTGCCATGACCGCAAAGGCCCTGTTCTAGTTTGCTACTGCCTGATTTCAGAGGTGGGGGTTCCCAAGACAGGGTCTCTGAAGATAACCATAATGGTCGGGCAGCTTCTTAAGGGAAGCTTAAGGTGGTCCTTCAGGTGGTCCTTAAGGTGTGTTGGTCCCAAATCATATACAGCTTTGAAAGTCAAGAGCAGCAGCTTGAACAAACTGGAAGCCAGCGTAGGTGAGCTAAAACAAGTGATATGGTCCCTACATTCCAGTCAACATCCTGGATGCAGTGTTTTGTACCAGCTGAAGTCTCCAAACACTTTTCAAGGGCAGCCCCACATATACTACATTGCAGTAGTAATCTAGATGTAACCTGAGCATGCACCACAGTGGCCAGATGTTTTCTGCCCAAGGAAGGCCATTGCTGGTAGCCTGTCAAAGCTAGTAAAGGGCACTTTTGGCCACAGCTGCCACCTGCTTATGCTGGGTCCTTCAAGGGGAGTGCAACTCCATCCAGAACGGGTGATAGAGGTCAACCAGGGCGTCGACAGGAGCACCAACCATATAAACAAAATCCCCTAGAGCTGTTAGAAAGCAACTCGGATCCATTTGTCTATGGGGGCAGATCATCTTAATAGATTCCCCTCCCCACCCCTGCAGAGTTTCTCTATCCTTATAAATGTCTTATGAAGCAAAGGCCTGGGGAAGAGCATTCAATTAGAAAATTAGGACTCTAAAATCAAACCCAGATCTAAACCTCCTCGGACTACTTAAGATGGACCACCACACAAATGATTGGGACAGATTACTGAACTGTAAACTATTATGTGTGGATATCACCCATGACCTGATAGAAGTCACAAGTAGACAAGAACTGTCACAGCTCATTAGAAGACATTTGAGAGACTTTGACTATGAGAGCATGTCGATTAGAGGCCATAGAGTGTACTGAACCTTTTCAGTAGGCATTCAGCCTCCAACAACAATGCCAAACTACCTATCTGAGATAATTCTTCCAAAGTATAGAAGGGCATTCATGCTAGCATGCCTGAATTCCCTACTTTCAGCTGTGATGTCAGGAAAATTTAATGGGATTTCATACTCAGATCGACTGTAATTGCAGCAGCAGTAAAATTGACTCTGTGGATCATATTTTGCTTGATTGTCCCAGATTTTCAGCTCTAAGAGATGAACTGATCTCCCCTTTATTTAATCAGGACTTCCTCTCTCCAGAAGCAAAATCATCCTGGTTACTTAGGGAAGAAGACAAATAAACTACCCTGCATGTGGCAAAATTTCTAGCAGCTGTTGTCAAATCACATGACAACTTTTGTAGTAGCAACCTTTAAATTCTTCTGTGTTTTCCTGTGAAATGAGGTTTATTGTGGGTTTGCTGTTTATGACTCTAGTTGCAAAAACAGTAAAGACAATAAAATAAAATAAGTATCCCTGTAAATCTAAACTCAAGTAGGTAGTGATCTGTCCATGGCATAGGAACCATCATGAATTCCTCTTCCCTCAGATCACATTTATCCTGCCCAGAACAAAATACCAGACCAAGAGTGTGACCTGTACAATGTGTAGGACCAGTTTTTACCTGGTACAGGCCCATGGTTATCATGGAGGCAATGAAATCCTGAGCTGCTCCTGACAAGGCAGCCTCAGTATGAATGTTAAAGGTCTCCAGGACAACCAGCCCTAGAGGTCCTCAACACCACCACTTAATAGCACTGCTATTCCTGTTCCTAGCTGGTTCATCAACAGGACTTCCATCATCGATCTTCTGTGTCATCCCAAATGGGGACTGCGCATGAGCAGGCCTGCCATTGGATAGGTCTTTACAGCTAAAATCCTCCAGAGCCAGAAGTTTGTTTCCGTCCAAGGACCACATGCTGCTGTGCAGCAGCACCCCCACGCTCAGTTTCTCTTTTGCCACTGAAGGAGAAGGTCATATTTTGGGGAGTCTCCAGCTACAGTTGAGAGGATTTCTCCCAGTTTCTTGAAGCTGCCTTGGCCATTTCCCTTACTCCTTTTTCTATATCAAGATCTCTCTCTGGGATCTGATCAGGTAGGGAATAGTATATACCTTCTCTTTTGGTTTAGTCCCATCTCTGCTGAGGAGGGAAGGGTATCTGAGGGTTCTCTGTGGACTCCAGTGGAAGTGTGCATAGTTACAACAGGTATTTTACTATATTGGCTTTGTAAAGTTGGATGATGTGGGACCGTGCCTTGGGAAAGTATAACATTCTAAATAAGGTGGTCTACAGTCATCCCTTTTCATGCCCACATTTCTACCTTTTAATTCTCTTTTATGCTGTTATGATCATGATAGCATGGCAATTTCATTGACTTAATTATGCTATCAGAATATCATTGTCATACCATTGTGATTCTACTGCACCAGTGTAAATGGATTAGTCTCCTTTTCAGCCAGTGTATCTGGAGGGCAAATTGCCCTGTAAGTATCTGAAATCTATGAATGAAGTGTTATGGTTTTAAATGAATCCTAGCTTCAGAGAGTTGGAAGGGGCCATACAGGCCATCTAGTCCAAGTCCCTGCTCAATGCAGGATCAGCCTAGAGCATCCCTGACAAGTGTTTGTCATTTATATGTATTAGATTATTAGAATTAACGGGGAAATCATTATGGGCATTCAAGGGGGTGCACAACTGCTTGGTCCTCCCTGTTTGCCTCCATGGTTACAGCCGAGACCCCAGCACTGGCAAAGGCCTCAGGTGCAGAGGGGAGGGGTTTGCCACACTTTGTTCCTTCTTCTCTCCTCCCAAGTCTCTCCTCTGCCACCTGGAACATTAGAACGTTCTCTTTGGCTTCTGGTTTAGCCTCTTGCACAACAGTCTTCCTTGAACTCTGGCACCTGTTCCCCATTTGTCTGATAGCCTGGCCAGTCTGGCCTAGTTGCAATTGCTGCTGGCAGTTCCTTAAAGGGGCCACTCCTTGATGTATAGGAGCTATCAATTGTGTGGCCCAGCGATGCTGGGTCTCTTGCCATCAGGGCCACCGTAGCCTGAAGATCAGGGCCTGGGTTATTGCCATCTGCTACAGCCCAGGTAAGTCTGGTCTTGGACAGTGATTTTAGTAGAAGCCATTTTTGTGGGAGCTTTTTGTTTGCTTCTAAAACATCTAGCATGTTGTAACAGAATTTCACCTTTTATTGTTTAAATGAGCATAACTGAATTGTGTGTTTGATTTTAGGGGGATGAAGGATATGCTGTTAGTCTTTTTTGTTCCTAGGCATTTTAGTAGATTTTTAAGGTCATATTTTTGTATTTATCTCTCTTTAATTTAGCAAATCATTCCTCAAAGATAACTGAAACATCTGATGCAACAGTAGTAACGAGAGATTCCGAAGAAGTAAAGAATATTGAAAAAGCAGAAGAACAAAGTAATGGTGTTAGAAAGTCTACAAAGGAAGTTAACGGCAATAACTCTGTCAACAATGAGCCAACATCCTGGGATTTAAATGTTAATGATAAAGTTAAAGAAAGAGACTCCTTAGGGGATCCTGGTCACATTGTTACTGACACAAATGAACTCACAAGTGCCAAGGAATCTCGTGTGTCTTCAGAAAATGATAGGGCAGTTGTAGGAAAGCAACAGATTCAAGATAACTCAAAAAACTGCTTGGACTTTGAATTGTCTAGCGATAGTGAAAGTGACAGTGGGTTGGATGCTAGGAAATCCTCCTCCTCTTCTGCCTCTGACAGTGAAAATGAAGGGAAAAGAAGCTGGAGAAAATCAAAGAAATCTGTACAGGAAGAAAGTACATTTCTGCTGGGAACTGATACAAATGTAGAAAAGGAGGGCCAATCTAATCATTCTGGAGACTCAACATCCTCTGTTAACAACAATCCCCATCCCAAGGCATTTGATCTAGAAGTACATGAAGAGAGTGAACAAGATAGTCTTTGTAGTCTAGGAAATGGATGTGTTGACAAGAAGGAGGCAGAGACGGAGTCACAGAATAGTGAACAATCAGGGATAACCGTGGGAGAATCTTTAGATCAGAGCATGGAGGAAGAGGAAGAAGATGATACAGATGATGATGATCACCTAATATATCTTGAAGAGATTCTTGTTCGAGTACATACAGATTATTATTCAAAGTATGACAAATACATAGCAAAGGAAATTGATGACGTTCCAGATATAAGAAAAATAGTGCCAGAACTGAAACAAAAAGTCTTATCAGGTGTTACTGTGTTGTTTAGTGGACTGTATCCCACAAACTTTCCCATAGAAAAAACACGTGAGCATTATCATGCCACTGCCCTTGGAGCCAACATTGCAAAAAGCCTAGTATTGGATGATGATGATCCCAGTAAGCCAACCCACCTTATTGCGGCTAGAGCTGGTAAGTGTAATGTTGGATTCAAACCATGAGAGAAACATTTACAAGAAATGGTTTTTGTTGATACATGGTCATCTGTAGCTTACAGTAATATAGTAAGCCTACAAATTTGTAATTTGAAGATTTCAATGCATGAGTATTTATTTTAAGAGGACTCCTGTGTTGAGTGAACTGATAGATTTTATAGAATGCTTAAAGTCCTATCTTCTACCTTTTTGCTACTTACTTGATTTCTGGAGATGTATAGATAATATCTCCAGCCATTTGGTTCTACAACATGTTTTGTGGCAGTACAGAACTGTGTTTAAAACATAAGTGTTGGATTTTTTATTGTAGAAAAACTAATGTAGCTAAGGCCTCAAACCTGTAGTCATTTGCATAATAAATATAGTTTTTAAAAGTATGATTAGACCGCTGAAATTGATTTGACCTAACTGTCCTTAAATCCTGCTGGTTTCAGTGGGGATTAGATTTGCCTCCTCTTTTATAAACTGTATCCATGGACTAATTTACTGCTTATTTTTTCTATGAAGAGTGCTAATCTTTGGTTGTTTAAATAGGCACAGAAAAGGTCAGGCAAGCTCAGAACTGTAAAAATCTCCATATTGTAAATCCAGACTGGTTGTGGAGCTGCTTGGAGCGTTGGGACAAAGTAGAAGAACAGCTCTTTCCTTTGAAGGATGATTACCTGAAAACACAAAGGTAAAAAGTAGCTAATCAAAACAATGCAATCTCTACCTTTGCATAAGACTAACTTAATGATTAAGCATGGTAAAAATGAATCACATTATATCCACTTATTGTGGATTCAGAGTTTTCTGGGAAAAGAAGGAATGGAGAAAACTATATAAAGCACAATAAAGAAAGAAACATGAACTGTAGGAAGGTAGTTTTCTCAGAATCCCCATGGATTTGAACTTCAAAACAACTTTTATTTAGTGGAATGTAGTACCTGCCCATGAAATAATTATG
This sequence comes from Lepidodactylus listeri, assembly GCA_029233225.1. Classification (NCBI taxonomy): domain Eukaryota; kingdom Metazoa; phylum Chordata; class Lepidosauria; order Squamata; family Gekkonidae; genus Lepidodactylus; species Lepidodactylus listeri. The sequence goes on from JARCFY010000006.1 coordinate 90,463,408, forward strand.
AGACCTCTGCATTGGAGGCTTCAGTTGAAATCTCCAGAAAGTGATAGAAATGCTTACTTGGAACAATTCTTGTCAAGGTGGGATGGTGCTACTAAACCCAGCTTTGTTTACAGAAAGGCAGGTGGCAAATGAGTGTTGGTATTAAGGCCCTAAGGGTAGTGGGGCCAGGAGGAGGGCTGTAAGAACTTTCAGCCCTCTTGCGTTTATGTAAATACCCATTGGTAGGGTCAGGCCCTGTGAGTGAAAGGTACCATTCCCTGTTAGATACAGCCCCACACTTGGCTGGATTCATGCAGCTTTTTTATTCCCTCTCACCTGTTTCCTCTTCTTACCACATGTCTAGGCAGGTCCTTTGATCCCCTAGCATAGCTTTTACAGTGGTTAAAAAGGACCATCTCCTCTCTTTTCACCAGTGGAAAAGCTGGTTAGATCCAGTCCGTTGAATGTCAAGAGTCCTGTATTATGAAATGACAGTGCTTTTCTTAGAATATTATTATGCATTGTGCCTTAACTGATCAAGGTATGGATCCTTCAGATAAGATCCATAATTTCAATAACACCTGCATATTTTCTGAAGATGTAAGTGGTGTTTTTGTCTCAATGTAAGCAACATATTTTGTTTGCAATCTAAAAAGCTAATGAACAAGACTGATTTCCTCTGAAATAATTGCTATTCTAGCATTCATCAAATATAGAATTATCAGGAAATGAGAGCATTTAACATGCAGATTTATATGTTTATGTGGATTGGGGAGTATGTAGTTTAGTCTGCACAATATTAAATTATATGCTAGCAAATCTCAGTGGTAAGAAAATACAGAGAAACTGCATGTGTAAAAGCAGTTAGTAGGACAAATCTAGTAGAAGTGCGTTAGTAGGTGTGATCGAATCCTTTTCACTTGAAGAGAGGTGGGCACAGAGACATTTGGTTCTCTCTTTCCCATAATCCCTGGAGGCAGGAAGTAAGTTGTTCTCGTCTGTCTCCAGTGGCAAGGGAGCGTCCACCAGATTTGTTCCTGTCAAGTGCAGGGTTCCCGGAGAGCTTCTTAATCATTCTTTCTCCTCGAACTCTCAAGTTGCTTTATTTTCTGTGTGTGTCTCCCCCCACCTCTCTTCAATTTTTTTTCTTGGCTCTACCTTATCATCCAGTCCTTCAGCTGTGGCAGAGGCCTCGGATGCAGCAGTATCCTTGTCCCAAGAGACTGCGTAAATCATTCCTTGGTGATGGGCCAGAGGGTGACTCTGGCACACGTATCACAATGCGACCGCATGCCTGCCTCTTGAGGAAAAGCCACTTGTTCTTGGCTCAGAAGTCACTGCATATTTTTGGGTGCAAAAAGCCAGGTGTGTCCCACAGAAGCCCATAAATGGCAAGGGGAGGCTGCTGGGGCTCTAGACAATGAGGAGCAGATGTCTTCAGCAGTGGGGAGCAATAAGCAGGCAGGGAATCCCTGCAATTCCACAGATTAAGGAGATGATGCCTTTCCTGTGCCCTCAGGTTCATAGGCTTGGATAGAGCGGTTCATTAATCAGCAGTGTGAGGTCAGAGCAGCGGCCTCTTCAATCCTCAAGGAAAAGATTCCTGCTCTCCCACCACCCCTTTCCCTTAGGGTTCCTCCCAAAGGACAGATTCTGTGAAGAGATGTTAAAGTTTGTCTTCAGCCTATCTGGCCCCTCCTGCTAGAAAGCACTCCAGAGGCTGCCACCCCCACCCCCGAGTTATCCTGTTCTTGCCAGAAATGAGAGTATTCCTCCACCTTTTTCTCTGGAGACTCAGATCAGGACTCAGACTGGGAGGAGGGGGAATTGTTGGATGAGAATGACACCCCACACACACACACACACACACACAGTTACAATATTCTAAATGGCTTCTTTCAGTGGAAGAACTCTCTTTTCTGTAAACCCCCATAAAGCAGAGCAATTCCCTAACCCCAAAGATGACCGTAATGACAAGGGTGTGTGGAGGTCCTGCATGATGCTACAGAACTAGGGACAGTTTTCCCTATCCTGTTTTTCTTCATCTCAGAAATGCCAGTCATCCAGAGACACTCTATAGGACATACCAGAGGCTATACACCTTCTCTTGTAAGGCAAGCCTGGCTTCCAGCCTAGACCTACCCAGAGAGGGTGAGGGATTTTTAAAGGATCCCACCGACTATAAAAGCAGTGCCTTGCTCCATAGATCCCATGAAGCAATGGCTTTACCTATAAAGGTTTCAGTAGCCACTTTACTTATAGCCAAATCTGCCTTTTGGTTACTTACTTAGGAAATATTCAGACTTGACTAATCGTCTGCCACCTTACCTCCACAAAATAGAGAGCAGTCTGCTTCATTTCAAATGCCAGCCTGAACTCTGTGAAGTTTTTAGCTATAGCCACAGCTTCCGCAGTCACAGCTTCCAGGAGTTTGTGGGTCAAGACCTGGACATTTATGCTTCTTTATGTAAGCAGAGACTGCCAAGAAATCTCTCTCCGCAAGTTTGGTGTAGTTGTTAAGTGCGTGGACTCTTTTATCTGGGAGAACCGAGTTTGATTCCCCACTCTTCCACCTGCACCTGAATGTCTTCAGTTGTATTTCTCTGCTTCATGTAAAAGGAACCTTTATAGTGAGTCCAGTGTTCCATTCTGGACAATTGCTTCTTAAATAAGAATATACTTAACTTCTACTACTTTTTAAAATCTTCTGAATTTTTGATTTAGTACTCCTCAAAATGCTGCTCCTGAGTGACAAGGGAGCCCCTCTGTAATAGCATGGGGGGGGGCATTTTGAGAGTCACCTTCCTCAGGCAGGAACCCTTCCACAAGCAGAAACATTGGGGTGAATCTAACCTGGCATTATTTTTCCTGAAATTTACCATACTTTAATGTTGTGGGCCCCATTCTGCCTGCAGCTGCAAAACTGGAATGAGGATTTTAACTTTATTAAATAATTATAAATATAGTAACAAAATTCTGGTTGATTGTGGCACAAAGCTCAAGAATAACTTTTTTGGGAATGACTACACTGCTTATAGATTTGCTTTTCTACATATTTTTATAGTATCTATCATATTGGCTTATTTTACAAAAAAAATTCTCTTCCAAGATAGATTCAGGTGGGTAGCTGTGTTGGTCTAAAGCAGTAGAACAAAGTTTGAGTCCGGTGGCACCTTTAAGACCAACTAAGTTTAATTCAAGGTATAAGCTTTCGTGTGCGAACAGACGTCTTCCTAATCTGAAGAAGCGTGCTTGCACACAAAAGCTTATATCTTGAATTAAACTTTATTGGTATTAAAGGTGCCACTGGACTCAAACTTCATTTCTCTTAAAATATTTGTTAGCTGCTTCTCCAAAAAAAATGCCCCAAACAGCTTACAACAAAGCAAAAAGTATAATAAGTTAAAATCAGTAAACCTGTTACCAATAAATTAGTAAAAACATCCACATAGAAACAATTCAACACAAAATCATTACTGAAAACGATTTAGCTGGAATCAAGGTAAGCCAACATTTACAATTTGTATCCTGTATTTGTGTGTTCTTAATGATGAGTAGGTGAGGTTAATTGCTAACTTAGAAGGTCTAAATGTTTTATTTACCAGAGAAGACAGCCCTGCCATGTTTCCAGACATTCACGGTGCTTTCCAGACTGCTCTTTTTCATCCAACTCCCATCCATCCAAAGTGTCAGCCTGGCCCTGAAGTCCGGCTTTATGATCCCAACACTGGAAAACTAATTAGGAAAGGATCTCGGAGTTCCAGTCAGTCTCTCTATATTCAGGCACCCGCTCCTCCCCTCACGCTACCTGTCCATGGAGAACATTCCTCTTTCAGGTACATGAAAATGTAGCTTGGCTTCTTTAGTGAACTTCACATTTTGTGTGGTGATAAGATTTTTTAAGATTAAAAAGATAATCCATGTAAATGTTCATTTTATGTTAGTTACCTTTTCAGGAAAAACAAATAGCATAGAATGTCACAGTTTTGTTGGTAATATTTATTTTAAAAATTCGTGGCAGTTTTCTTTTTTTCTGCCAATTGTAATCATACACATTTTGTTCTTTATTTCAAGGTAGGATTATGATCATCTAATTGCATTTGAATTTCCTGCTATAAATTACTATTTTATTTTCCTCAGCCATTGGTTTCTTTGGCTTCTGTTCGCTCAGTAGTAGTATGTTGTTTAATTTAATTTCCAAAACCAACTGTACCACTATGGCTGTGTTCAGATATTTGTTTATGATAGGCTCAAACCTTCAGTTGAACTCCAGTTTGCCATGATGTCCAAATGCACGTCCCTGATGGGTGTGAATTTGTTTCTTCCCCATAAACCAGGATTCTAGACCATGGTTTTATCCTGTGCTATAAGCTTAGTAGCAAACAAACTTTGTGCCCATCATGAACAAACCTTGCTTGTTAGAGATGTCTGAATGCTGCCTATATTTTGTCACAAGCAATTAGAATTCCACAGATCTGCAGACTGTTTTTGGTAACTTCTGTTTTATATATTTTCAAAAGGAGAGTCTATCTCTGCATGCCTCTGTTTAATCCGTGTGTGTGTGTGTGTTTGCACAAGGCTCAGAATCAAATTAGTCTACTGTGGGCTTCTTTTATATTAAAACTGCAGATGATATTAGTAGTGCATATTTTAAACATCTCCTTTAAGCATTAAAGTTCCAGTTTGATGTGTGTTTTTAACATCCTGGCTTAAAAAGAATTCTCTGAACTCAAAAAGTTTGCATTATATACATGGTAAATTCAGATGGTCATGATAAAGACATTTTTCCTTGCATGAACTACCTTTAGAGTTATCTTATGTACAGGGGAGAACTCTTGAAGCCTGATGTGTGAGAGTGGTTTGTAGAACCTAGCACAAGAGGGCAGCCATTCACCTTTTACTGAGAATTGGACTGAATCCCTGCTAGGCTAGTGCTGTGCTCCAAGACCCGGCCTGGCTCAGATGTGCCATGTACAGAATTTTGTTGACATGCCACAAGGAACCTTTTACATAATGACTGCAGAATATTAGAACTTCCTTTGGCTGCATTTCTGTTCTGTGCTGTTGCAGCTGCTCCTTAAGACAGGTTTGCAAAGTCAGGAATTTCAGAAATGGAAGCTTACACTAGGATTCCGTATCTAATAACCTACACACTTGGCACCATATTTTCTCTGGAAATCCTTGATGTCCTTCTTTTTAAACATATTGTAATGGCATTGAGACTGGGTTAATTATGGTGCTCTGCAACGATTCGCATCCTTTTCATAAGGTGTTTGAGTCAGCAGCAGTGTTCCTGCTAAGCTGAGTTAGTGTGAGCTAGCTTACAGTTTTTTAGCCTCCAACTCACACATTTTTGTCTTAGCTCAGGAAAGATGGCTCCAGAGCAAACTTAATTTATCTAGTTGCCAAATTGCTTGCTCACAACTTGAATGCCAGTAGCTCACAAAGTAGAATTTTTGCTCACAAGACTCCACAGCTTAGAAGGAGCATTGGTTAGCAGTACTGCAGTCTGCTCCCCAACTCTGCAAGAAGGGCTCTGTTTCAGAGTTATCTAAGTCTTCATGAAGCACAAGAACAAATCTCATAGCAGAAATTCTTAGAGCCCCTGGGGAGTAATTTCTCTCCCTGTTCTAAGAAAGATATCCTTTATGCAACATTCCCTAATCAGTTTCCTGGTGCCTTCTTGCTTCTTGAGTCTTTGGGATAAAATGGAACATGGCAGAAGTGGGGCGCTTTTGGTCACTCCATAGTTGACTAGCTATCAAAGCACTGAGCTCATCCCAGGCAGATGCATTACAGCTTTGCCCTTGGAATAGTAATCTTTTCCTGTAGAAACTGAAACCAAACAGTGTCTCTTTTCCCAAGCAAAGGGTTGATTCTGGCTTTCTTCTGTCTCTTTATAGTAGGATGTACTTCAGAAAAGCACAGGCAGTATCACTGAGCTGGCCTAGGCTGGGAGGGCAGGGTAGAAATGTGAAGTAATAAATAAATCAGCAGGGAGCACACCTGCTCAGGAGCACCTGCTTGAGTTGGCTTCCCTCCCCAGTAGTTCAGAGCATGCACCAGTTGTACCCAGCCAAGTATCAGTCTGGCTAATTCTCATGCTCAACTTGCAGTTACAAAGAAGCTCTGACTTGGCACAGCCATGGTGCTGGCAGTGACCATGGTGCTGACTGACAGCCATTTTGGGAATGTGTCCACTACCTTTTCTCAAAATACCACAGGTGTCTTGCAGGCTCAGCAAGATTGGAAACCTCTGCCTTGGAGATTTAGAGGGTGTGTATCTGTTGTTCCCCTCCATTTGTAATTGTCCTGTTCTTTAATCTCAGATTGGTGGGTTTCCAGAGTAGTTTCCAGAGGTTTTTCCTGCTATCAACCCTTGCAAGGGCAGGTTATATGCAATACCATTGGTGTGACTTGTGGTCATACTCACTCCATTCTGGGCTGTATTCCACATGCAGCAAACAGAGGAGAAGGGGGAAGCTAACAACCTGAAATGTACTGAGAATGCTTCAAGGGTCGAGCTATAGCAACTAAAATTTGTGTCGAAAAATATATTTATTTTATAGTGTACACAATAATGTAATTAAAAACACAGGGCTACATTAAGAGTAATCAAAAATAGCTTTACATAAACTGTTATAATTTCCTATACAAAGCTGATGATAAATATCAAATGACCAACACAAGATCATATGTGTTTCAGCCTCAAAGGCCTTCCTCAGTAGTCAATAGCATATAACAGTTTTTGGAAACACATCCAGAAAATAAACAATATAAGTCAATCCTGACCAGGTGATGTTATCTCGTATATTGTGTTGTTCAGTGTTAACTTACAAAGCAAACCATGAGTCCTGCCTTCATATGATAACTGTACTCACACATAAATGATCCATAGATACCGTAACCTGGTATACAATTGGAAGTATTTCCGGATGTGTGTGTCATCAACTAGCAAATAAAATCCAGTACAGAATCTGAACTTGTCCAGGGTGCTGCAGTAAGACACCAAAAGCAGCTTAATCTGTTGGAAAATCTTTGGTTAATAGCAAAGAGTTACTCTAAGCGGCTACCTCACTATACTTCATGAGGCTTCTTTTATGGAGCCAAGTACTGTCTTTCAAATGTGGTGGTGGAAAGTGCCATCAAGTCACAGCTGACCTATGGCGACCCTGTAGGGTTTTCAAGGCAAGAGACATTCAGAGGTGGTTTGCTATTGCCTGCCTCTACAACAAGACCCTGGTGTTCCTTGGTGGTCTCCCATCCAAATAACAGCCAGGGCCAGCCCTGCTTAGCTTCCAAGATCTGACAACCTACCCCTATGCCACCAATTGTTAGCATTGTTGAAGCTCTGAGTGTCTCACTAAGGGAGGCCAGCCTGGATCCCAGTTACATCCAAGCAAGTGTGGACCAATGCAAGGCCCTTCCTGAGGTTGCCTTATCCAGCTTGAGACTGCACGTTATACCTTAAAGCCTCCCAAGGGTCTGTAATATGTTACTTCATCATTGTGTCTTCTGTATAGTCTCACGTGGGACTGCCCTGAAGCAGGTCCTGCTGCAGAAGAGAGAAATTCACAAGCTCCTAGATGAGCACTCCCCCTCCCCTCTGGTAGAGGAAGAGGCCTCTTTTCCCACCCATTTGGTCACATGACGGAAGGGGAGGGAGCACTCTTCCCTTCAGTTCTCTTCTTGCTACTGTGGAGAGAACCCATTCCAAGTTCCTCCTTAAAAAATTACCTCAGCATTTCTCTGACCAGTTGTTTTGTGAGTAAAGGGGCTTCCTCGTGGCCCTTTTTAAAAAGTGCAAGGTTTGTGGCACCATAACAGGCTAAAATGACAAGCACTCCAAGTGCTTATGTGTTTAGGCGCAGGGCATATCACCAGTAGTCCCACCAGTAGCCAGGAGCTCCCAACCCAAACACTCAAGGTCACAAGCACCCTCTCAGGCCACATATGCCCCCCAGATGGGACATTGGGCTCTTCACCCTCAGTAGGCAGTGTACCCTGCATGGGATCTGCCACCATCGGCTCAGTGGAATACAAGTTCCCAGTCGCAGGGCTGGCATCATCCATGAGCTCAAGTGTAGTTCTGAAGAGACACACTGGGTTAAGAGTATTTGCATTGCCCCAGACACTAGGACTTGTATCAAGGATTTGCCCTTTGGGGGGAAACTCCTCTTCAGTGAGCAAACTGACTCAGTCCTTGAGAGGATGAGAAAGAACAGGCTTACCGCCAGCTCAATGGGCATCACTTCTCAGCAAGGCACAGCATATAAACCAAAGTATTTCCCAGGACATAGCCAGCAGTACTGTTCAATAGGCAGTATAGATACCATCCTGCCCAGTACCAGCATCAGCCCCAGTTTGGGCCACCTGCCCTGCCCCAAGGCAAGTCAAAGAGACAACAGGGAAGATACAGGGGCGAGCAAGGGGGAGAGTCCTCAAGGGAACCCCCCACTAAATCCTGCTCTATACAATGATTTGGTTCTGGGGTCCCCTTTGGGTTTTTGGAACGTAATAACCAGTGATGAATGGGTGCTCACCATAATAAAACAAGGTTATTTTTTGGAGTTTTGTTCTGTACCTGTTTCACTCACTGCTCCACCACCTAAGGCTGACCTTTTGACTGGGCTTCAACATGAGATAGTTTAGCTCCTACAAAAAGAAGCCATACAAGAACTATCAGAGTACAACAAAAACAGAGTGGTGTTCTCCTGATTACCTAATTTAAAAAAAGGGGGATTGAGACCAATTCTGGTCTTTAGGCTCTTCGATTTGTACCTGAGAGTTCCCAGATTTCATATGCTGTCCCTCTCAGATATCCTCCCCCTTATTGAAAGGGGTGCATGGTTTTGTGTTTTGGACCGTCAGGACATGTATTTTTCACATTTCAGTACATCTGGACTGTAGAAAGTACCTGAGGTTTAAACACGGAAAGTGGTGTTACTGATATGCTGTTTTGATGTTTGAGCTAGCTCCAGCTCCGGGAGTTTTTACCAAATGCATTTCAGACGTAGTGGCTTTCCTTCAGCTGTAGGGCTGTGTAATCTATCCTTACCTTGATTACTGGTTATTTATAGAGCATTCAGCATTTCAACTCAGGTCTGACCTGTCCATGGCAGTTCAGACTTTGGAAAGCCTGAGATTTATAATTAATTTTTCTAAATCTTGGATGGACCCCACTCATATCACGGAGTTTATAGGAGCAAGGTTAGACGCTGCCTCATATAGGAACCACTGCAACCATTACCTAGACCCCATTGTTATGATGTGGGATTTACCTGATGTGGACCTTTTTGCAACATCAGAAAATGCAAAGTGCCCAAGGTACTGCTTGAGAGGAGCTGGAGGCATCCAGTCCCTGGGGGATACATTCCAGTTCCATTGGACCCAAGGTCTCCTGTATGCATCTCCACCCTTCCCACTCCCGCACAAAGTAATATCAAAAATGAGAGATGACAGGACTACAGGGATTCTAATAGCCCCAAAGGCAGGTTCAGGACCCTACCCCCTGCAAGGGATCTCCTATCCATTGGCCCAATCATCCACCACGACACAAGGGCATTGCATCTCACCGCATGGTTAATTTCCCAGACCACTGGTCTAGAAGGGTTACTGAAGCACTAATCTCCTCGCGTAAACCCTCCAGTAGAAAGTCCTGTGAGGCCAAGAGGCCGTTTTGTAATCTGGGCATCAGATAGACAAACCAGATAGCTCTCCCCTTTCTGAAATTTCTGAATATTTACTCTGTCTAAAGGATGCAGGTCTCTCTACATCTCCATTAAAGGTTCATTTAGCAGCCATTTCCATGTTTCATGTAGGCATAGACTTGAGGCCAGTTTTTTCTAACATGTCGAAGAGATTTCTCAAGGGTCTCTATAACCTATATCCACTGGTTAAACCTCCAGTTGCTCGATGGAGCTTGTCCATTGTATTGTCCCAGCTTGTGCATAAATTGTTAGAACCAATGGCTATGTGTGGCTTGTCTTTACTGTCCTACTAGATGGCATTTCTAGTAGTTATCACTTCAGCCAGAAGAATGGGTGAATTAAGGGCATTGAGGTGCTACCCCCCCCCCCAAATTCCTCAGATTCCACAGGGACAAAGTGGTGTTGCGTCCAAGTCTGGACTTCCTACCTAAAATTGTTTCAGAGTTTCATATGTTACAGAAATTGTGTTACGAGCTTTTTCCCCCAGATCCACAGTCACCACCAGAACAAACTCTGCATAGTGTGGATTTGGGAAGAGGATTGTTATTTCATTTACATTATACTTCTACATTTAGAAAAGTTAGTGGACTATTTGTACACTTTAAGCATGTCAATAGAGGGAAGTCACTTCAGCTATTAAGTTGGCATATGACACAACTACGTTGCAGTGCCCTGACCCAGTGAAAGTTCATTCAACAAAGGCACAGGCAAAGTCCACAGCATTTTGCAGTAACATCGACATACATGAGATCTGCAAAGCAGCTATGTGGTCTTTGGCTTCTACATTTGTCAAGCACTACTTGATTGCCGTTGACTCCAGGAGAGAAGTGGCTGTGGGGAAAGCAATTTTGCACTCATTTAAATAATTAGCCCACACCCTACTGGTCTGACACTGTTATGCATTCTTCTATACTCTGCAGTGGTGAAGGGAGAACTGAGGGAAGAGTGCTCCCTCCCCTTCTGGCACATGACCAAATGGTTGAGAAAAGAGGCCTCTGCCTCTACCGGAGGGGAGTGGGACTAGGAGCTTCTAGAAGCTTGTGGATTTCTTTCTTCTACGGCAGGCCCTGCTTCAGGACAGTCCCATGTGTGCCTGCACAGAGGACACGCGATGAACATCAGTGCAACCATGTTTTTATTTATTACAGTTTTGTAGAGACTCACTATGAAAGCACTCCTAGAGGTCAGTCTGTCTCTGTTCAACTTCAAAGATAGAGGGTGCAGCATTCTTTAGATATTCTTGATGGCAAGGCAATTCATAAAACCTAAAAATAGGGATTTGTCCTTGTTTGCTCATCCATTATCATAGGTCCTTAAGGGAATCATTGACCTCTACTCAACACTATCCCTGGTGCGTTAGTGGAATCTATTCCTGGTACACAGGGCATTGGCTGTTTGCTATGATCCCACACATACACACTGCCTGCTTCCTTAAGCGAAAAGCCCTGTATCTTATGAGATAAATCAATTAGAGTGGCAGTTAGCTTGTGTTATGAGGCATTTAGCCTCCACTATCAATTACCTGTATAAACTCCTTCTGCAAGATCCCTGAAATCTAGTTGTGCACTATTAGCCCCCACTTTCTAAAAAAAGTCTCTAAAAAGAGGGTGAGAGGCATGCTGACAGTTTTCAGCTGGACAAAAAAGCTTCTTCTGACTGCACCCTTCCAACAGATAATTTTAGTGTGCTCCTATCAGTTTCATCCGATAAAATTTCAGGATCCTTAATAGTTTTCCAGAAAACAAAGATATTGGATTGTATGGAATGTTTGAATTCTGCTGGCAGACAGATGGGATTTAAACTGATTCCCAGTGCTATTCATGAAGTCCCCTGGATATTGAAGGCAGTGATTTTGGAAGGCACAGTGGGCTACAATAGGAGGCAGGGGAGGTGAAAAATGACTGCTCTGTGAGTGGAGTTCCCTTTGCAGTTCATTGGATACAACTCAATCAGCAAATGTTTTGTTCTCTGTAACAGAATGTGGGTTTAGAATATTTTTACCTAGGAAATTCACTAAACAAGGTACAGTGTATAATTGAAACATCTACTCAGTATTGCAGAAGAACCAGGTTTTATTTTGATTTGTGAAGTAATTTTCCTTTAATTACACGCAAGGACTTGCTGCTTGCATCTTCTTGATGTAGGAAGTTCCTTGATTAATACATGAATGGTTATGTGGGGACAAATAATCTATTTTTCATTCTCTGCATCCTGACATTTGCTGTAAAGGTGTGGTTTATATTATAGTATTACCAACCCTTAAAATTTCATACTGCCAAGAGAAAATAGCCCTATCTTTGTACCACTGAAAAGGATGTGACTGAGGCATGAGTTTCTTCAATGGGTATTTGAAAATAGCTTCTACAAATCTGTATACTAATAGTGAAAGCGCCCCCTGCGTGCAGATATCTAAATCTGCACAGAGGGGGCACTTGGGGGGGCAGAGAGATTTTCCTACACACTTGGGGGACTCCCCAAGTGTGTAGAAAAATCTGAAAAGTTAAAAAAAATATTGGGGGGATATTTAAATCTCCCCCCAAAGTAAAAAGTGTTCCCTGCACATGCGCAGGGAACGCAGTTAAAACTATGACTCGCCTCCTGTGCAACGGAGGGAGAGGGCTTGGCAGGCCGGCAGCTGGAGCCACGTGGGCCTCGCTGGAGGGGGAGAAGAGGAGGGAGAGGCGAACTGGCGGGCCTGGCGGCTCCGAGCCACATAGGCCTAGCAGTCGATGGGGGGGTGGAGAGAAAGGGAGAAGGCTTACCTGTGATGCCTTTCTCCTCCTCCACGTTGCGCTCCCCTGCGAGTATTGCAGGTCCCCGCCTTTTGTAAAGACAGCATTTGTGGCAGGAGAGGAGCTTTCACAGACCCCCTCCGAAGAAGCCAGCCCTGGCTCACAAAAGCTCCTTCCCTGCCATCAATCCTGTTTGTCTTTCTGGTGCTCTTGGATTCTTGCTCTTCTTTGCTGCTCCTGACCGACTAGCACAGCTGCCCATCTCGGTATTTGGAGACAATCCCGGCTCCCTTCTCTAGAGAAGGCAGGAAAAGCCCCAGTTTGCAGCAGCCCTCCGGGAAAAACACTTAGGAGAGGGGGGTGTTGTACATATAATGGTGTGGTGGGGAGGGGGTGATGTTTCTGGGAATGCTTTTCCCATGGCCCCCTTCCCTTCGAGGGAGAACAAAAGAGAGTCTCCCCCCCCCGGAATGAAGGAGCCCCCTTCCAGTGCCTTGCCGTCCCCACAGGTCAAGGGAAGGCATCAGAGCTGTCTGTCCCAACAAATACGCCGCAGGAGCCCCTCTGAGGCTTGGGGGTCCTCTTCCTTCCTTCCGCCGAGACCCTCTGGTCACCCTCAGCAGTTCCCCCCCTTCCCCAGATTTAGTCCCTCCGTCCCTCCCCTCATGCATTTCTACCTCTGACTTTGCAGCGAGAGTCCAAGCCCGGCCAAGTTCCACAATCAGGGAATCTGCAGGGGGGGGGGGTTTGGCACCCATGCACGCCCCCCTTCTTCCCCACCCCCTCCACTTGGGCTCCTGCTTGTCTTACTGAAATCTTATCTTCAAACTCCTAATAATTCAACAGCAAAATCTGGATATCCAAACTATATATTTCCTAGTCCTGTGGTAGATTTTAAGTGTTTTTGACCAGTCACTTTAAACATCTATTGCTAGACAACCACAACAGTATTGGCAGCCTTCAAACTTTGGTGTCTGTGTTTAAGGGAGGAGCAAGGCCCTTTCTAGGGCTGCTTTAGTCTTTGAGGGAGCCAGGGCCAGCAGGAGCCGCAGGGCAGCTTGCTACCAAATGACTTGCATGAGTCACACAGGCCTAGCTTCTTGCTCCTGTTCAACAGCAGCTGCTTCATGATAGCTAGTGCAGTTTAGTAGTTAAAGTTTAGGATTAGAATCTGGGAGACTCACCTTTGAATCCCTGCTTTGCTGTGGAAGTGCACTGGGTGACTTTGGGCTAGTCATGGGATCTCAGTCTAACCTACCTTACAATGTTGTTGTAAAGATAAAAAGGAGGAGAGAAGAACAAAGCAAGTTATTTTAGGTCTCCATTGAGGAAAGAAACATGAGTTGGCAAAGCAGTTCTTCAGTCCTTGTTCAAATAATGAGAGCATTCCTCATGTGAGACTGCACAGAAGATTGATGATGAAAACAGGGTTGCCCTTACCTGTTACTGTTATTCATCAAGGATTTTCTGTGCAAGCACACCTCTCCTCCCTCCAGCCCTGCTGCACTCAAGGTACTGAGGGTGGGGGCGCTGGAGCTCTGGAGCACATGTCCATTTGGGCGGGAATGAGTGTTTCAGCATACAGTGCCCCCTGGAAGCTTTTAGCTGTTAAACTCTCTCTGTAGCAGGCCTGCTCATTCGCAATACCCATGTGTGTCTGTACAGAAGATCCTTAATGAACAACAGTTACAGGTAAGCGCAACCCTGTTTTCTTGCCTTCTCAAGGAGATTCAAGGTTACTCTCACTTGTCACTTCAGATTTTTGGCACACATGGCTAGTTGAGTGAAACATCGTGTTTGAATAAATGCCAATAACAATAATTTTATCTTGTGCTTCTGTAACCAGTGTATGGATGTTTGAAACCATAATCTGATTATATTATGCTTGACACAATTTTGTATATTTCTTTTATAGTTTAGGCAAAAATATAACCTTGGATTTTTTTTTAAAGAGTGTTTAGGATCTTTGCTTTCATCCAGCAACTGAAGATATACAACAGGAGAAGCTATAGTTTTGCACATTTCACATTCTTATTTTTATACAAAATAATTCCATTTTACTATCTGTTATACATAAGGCTGACTGTTATATATTCACCTGAACTCATATATTTACACAGACATCAATATGCACTGAAATAGCAGCAAAAAGCTTGCAATTCCTCATGTATCTTTATCATCATTTGATCATAAAGAAACCTAAGTCTAGGAATACCTTTTCTGATCAACATATTGCCAACAGTAATCGCTTCCAGTGAATGGTTATAATGTGCCACAGAACCAAAGTTCAGTGGGCATACAATGAGGAATCATTTCTGTGCTGCATGTTCTTGGCATTATCCAAATACTAACAGATGTTTTGAAAGGAACAATCTGGTTTGCTTAGGAGAAAAGAGATTCATGTGAGAGCCAGCGTGATGCAGTGGTTGAAGTGTCAAACTAGGGTCTGGGAAACCCAGGTTTGAATCCTCACTGTGCTGTGGAAGCACACTGGGTGACCTTGGGCCAGCCAGTCTAACTTTCAGTCTAACCCACCTCACAGGACTATTGTGAAGAGAAAATGGAAAAGAGGAGAACTGTGTTAAACTTCTTTGGGTCCCCACTGGGGATTAAGGCAGAATAAAAAGTAAATAAATTCTGAAGCCACAAAAGAGTGGTAAGACCTGGGGTGACTGATGCTCTGAAAGAGAAGATTGGGCCTTAAGTTATACTGTATTGAAATCCTCATTACAAAGTTACATCTACAAAATAAGGTAATATGTGTAAACTTGAGGTAGCCATCTTCACACACATGAAGAAACCAGAGTAAACCACTATTCTTACCAGAGTTTCACATTCTTTGAATATCACTTCTCCCACTCTACATTTCCCATAAACTCACTCTTGTTGGCACGGAAGTGACTCATGCCATGATGGAGTTGGAGGCCAAGTTTACAAAGAAAGCATCTACCTTTAAAAATGCACTTAGTGGGAGAGTCTGATGAGCTCCTTTCCTTCTTTTGCTAAAGAGGATAAGTGAGAAGAAACAGAAGGCAGTCCTTTTGTACTGGGAATTTCTTCCCCTTGCCTCTAGAGATTGAAGAAGAAACAAACTCACCTCATGGCAGTGGTCAGGCTGGGGTGGAGACAGAAAAGGGCAGAATAATGATGGAGGGAAACTGATCCCCCCCACACACACACACAATGTGAAAACTCACCCTCTTCCTCCCTCTGTTTGGAAAAAGGGAGCCAGCTTGCCTTCAGGAAAAAGGTGGCTAGATAGATAGCTTCCACTCAGGCAGGGAAGGAGCAATAAGACTCTGAGGCACACATGATAGGCAACAACAATCCCAGCTATATTTCGTGTGAGGGAAGTGAAAGGAACAAGCAACACGGGTGACCCATCCAGGAGGGTGCCTGTTCGGGGGCAGGGGAGAGTATAGGAGACCAACTTTTCTTCCCCACCTCCACCCCTCACCCACCCTTCTAGCAGCTAGTGAAGGTGCAGGAGAATTGTGCTGCGATCATACATTTTGCCCAAGCAAGGTGACCACAGCATAAGTGAGCAGATGCCTTGCAGCTGCTGAGAGCTGCTGGCCCACTTGTGTCCAGGCGCCTGGCAGGGTGGCAGTACTAGGAGAAGCAGCAAGGAAGGCCGGTGGTAGCTGCAGCAAGGCCAGGCAAGCTGTCTGGTGGTGAGACAGGATGGGGAAGAAAGTGGCCAGACAACGTAAATGGGCATGTGCATGCATGCACATGCGCAGTGTTTCTAAGTTGGGTGATGGGTCTCCATAGTCTCTGTGATCTTACCATAGAGACAGTGGAGGATAAATTACAGAGCTTCACCATTTTTTTCCTCCCACCAGCCAATTTTTGATGGTGGGTAGTGGGGAGTAATGGTTGCAGTTCGCCTGCTAGTACCAGGAACCTGGGAACCCTATTAATCCTAGATATAAGGGAAGAAAACACATAAAACAAACACTTTAGAATATTCCATGGAGATTGTTGTTGTATGTTTTGAGCCCGCTAAGTTTTAAATCTGTGTCTACTTCAAAATTTGTGTCATAGATTCATAGTTTTTGGTTGATCTGTCCTCGGTGGAACAGGTTGCATTAGAGGAAGAGTTGTGAGTCAGTTATTCAGCTCGCGTATCTAATTGACAATGTAATAACATTCCATTGAGAGTTGTTTTTGAAGTGTTTGTGTGTGAGAGAGAAGACAATACCATCTGAGCAGGCATGGCCAATAGAAGTAATTCCTTTCCTCCATCATTTAAGCTTTGAAATGGTTCTGTATTACATCTTGAATTTGATAATTTCTGTTTGATTTGAATCAAAGTTTTGTAATACAGGGTTTTTT
Source organism: Lepidodactylus listeri (assembly GCA_029233225.1). Taxonomy (NCBI): domain Eukaryota; kingdom Metazoa; phylum Chordata; class Lepidosauria; order Squamata; family Gekkonidae; genus Lepidodactylus; species Lepidodactylus listeri. The sequence continues at coordinate 90,480,167 of JARCFY010000006.1, forward strand.
GGAATCTTTCAGAGTTGTTCAGCCTCATCAGCAACAGCTTTTTGATGAAGAGGAGATGCCAGTGAGTGAGAATGAAGAAGCTGGTCCATCTAAACGAAAACGCCAGCCAAGTATGTCTGAGACAATGCCACTATATACTCTATGTAAAGAGGATTTAGAAAGTATGGATAAAGAGGTGAGCTAAAGAACTGATATGCTAGGATTCAAACTATTATGGAATAATATGTTCACATCCTATATTTTTTCTGTGATAACCACATACCTCTAGTTTATGGGAAGATATCACAGGATGGTTAAGTACTAGACAACTCCCTTGTTTTCAGGTTGCAGCATGGCTTTTTAGCTTCCAGTGATGATAGATTGTCTGATGTTGTATATTTAAAAAAGACACACACCCCAAATCATTTTGAATTATAAGTAACTAGGAATAAGGCCTGTTGTGGAAAGAAATACAACGGGCTCTAGAAGGAGGCTTTGGGAGAGTGCCCCAGCCTTGGGCACTCAGCATCAATTTGCTGTGGCAACCTCAGCAGGGTATAATGACACAGAGTCCACCATTTTCTCCAGGGGAAGATCACCTGCAGCCTCTACCATGCTCTGAAGCCCTGACTGCTATTTCACATTGGTGGTCGTGGGGGGGCCATCTCAGCAGGGTATAAGGACACAGAGTCCACCATTTTCTCCAGGAGAACTGATCTCTGCCATCTGGAGAGCACTTGTAATTCTGAGTGATCACCAGCTCTCACCTGGAGATTGGCAACCATAATTCCCCTGGAGGAAAGTAGTCTTTCTCTGTAATGGGGACTAAAGCAGCTTACATCATTCTCCTCTCCCCCTTTTGACTTGCACAACAACCCTGTGAGGTAGGTTAGGCTGAAAGTCTGTGACTGGCCCAAAATCACCCACTCAGCAAGAACCTGGGTCTAGCAGACCCTGCTCTGAAGCACTGACTGCTACGCCTAGGGTAGCCAACCTCCAGGTGGAGCCTGAAGATCGCCAGGTATCACAACTGAACTCCAGACAACAGATCTCTCCCCCCCCCCAAGAAAATGACTGCTTTGGAGGGTGGCCTCTATGGCATTTTGTTCCACTGAGGCCTCTCCCCTAGTCAGGATTGGCCCCAATGAGTTTTCTCCCAAAGGCCAATATAGCTGTGGAAAGGGCCTTTTACTGAGAGAAGCAAGCTTGGTTGTCTAGCAACAGGCACTGAGGAGAAAGTACAGTTGCCAGCTCTGATTAGGGAAATACCTGGAGATTTGGGGGGTAAATCCTGTGGAAGGCAGCATTTTGGGGGGGGGGGAGATGGAAGGACTCAGCAGGGTATAATGCCATAGGGTCTACCTTCCAAAGCAGCCATTTTCTCCAGGGGAACTGATCTCTGTCATCTGGAGATCAATTGTAACATTGGGAGATCTCCAGGTCCCACCTGGAGATTGGCAACCCTAGGTAGAAAGTCAGCTGCACAGCAGGGGGTTGAAGAGAATGGTTTGATGGTCGCTGGCCCACCTCATTAGCTAGCCAGCCATGGTGGAGCTAAGCAGGAGAGAGAGCCTTTTTCGCAGTTTATTCTGACAGGAAAGTGGGCAAGCTGGCAGTGGGCAGGGGAGGGGGTTATGCTGAAAGTCCATTGTCTTTTTACTGACAGAAGCAGGCCACTGAGGGGACAGTTAGACCCACCTGGCAGTGGGCGGAGGAGAAGAGTGGACCCAGCACCCAGTCTGTCCCCTTCACCAGCTCCCTCCAGACTGAAGCTGAGACACTGGCCGGTGGCTCTGTGGGCAGGACTGAGGCAACGCAGCGAGGGAATGCAGCGAATGGCCAGGGACCCCTTTTGAGTGGCAGTTCTTGCAGCCAACTGATTTTGGCACCCCATGGAATCTTGCCACCCCAACTTGCCTTTATAGATAAGGATTGTCATTAAAGTAAATAGTGAAAACGGTGCTTAATTTTGTGTATGTGGTAAGTTCAGAAATAAGTTCTATATTTCTTTGTAAAATATTCACAACCTGTATGTAGTGCCATAATTACCTGTAGGACCTAGGCATTTTGTGTTTTCAGGGATGTTCTAGAGGCAGTGGACAGCATGCCAAGCTTTTATAGATGGGCAGTACTGGTATTGGGGTGATTAATGGCCCTGTCCTATCTTCGAGGAATGCTACTGGATTTCTTTTCAACATTTTCTAACTTTTGTATGCTTTATGGTACCGGTTCAAATAGTTTTAGTGTCTCCTGCTGTTTTAGACAAGTCTTTTTATATTATAATATGTAACATATCTTTTTATGTAACGTTTCTGAGTTGAACAGCTCTTGTATTATTTTTGTCCAGTTACTGGGATTAATACTTTAATGCTGTTTTGGACTTGCTTGTAAAACTTAACTGATGCATTTTAAAGGATTTTTTAACTTAATTCATTGTCTTAACTGGTAGAGAGTTCAAGGAAGAGTGCATGAATGATGTAGTGATTTAAAAAATGGAATCCAGTGGCACCTTTAAAGACTTAACAAAATTTATTCCATCATAAGCTTTCACAGTAAAGTGAGTTTTGTCTCATGAAAATTTATGCTTGAATATGTTTTGTTAGTTGTAAGATGCCGATGCACTCAAGTTTTATTTTGCTGCAGCAGACTAACATGGGAACCCATCTGGAATTATTGTGGTGATGAATGTAATATAAATGTCCTTTGTGGGCCAATACTAGTGGTAAGATTAATATTGGCTACCGCCTTCCTCCTCCTCCTCCAAAGTTTGCTTGAATTCCACCATGAAGGAGGTGGTGTTAGAGCAGGCTGGGCTCCAACAGGAAAGGGTTGACTCGCTTGGCTACACTGTTGTTCAGCAGGCTGATGAGCAGTTTTTCTCTTGGGTAGGCTGGAAACCTTCAGATTGTAACACTAAGATATAGCTTGCATTGTGCCACTGAGCTGAGATCATCTCCTGGTCACTGAGCATTTTCCCCATTGCTATACTTCAGGATGCTTGCAGTTGAATCTGATGGGCTACATTTTCCTCTGTTAATATGTGGGCACAGCACCTGTTTCTTGGGTAGTTAGGCCTTCACTGTCAGCTGGAACAATATGTTGTGTCTTAGGCTGGGAAATCAGTAAAGTAGTTTGACCTCCGAAAGTATCAATGAACTGTCAGAAGCATGGACTAGGGCTGGATGCAGGATAACAAAGATCTTAGATCTTTGTTAGAACAACATTCTAAGTCAGTCAGAAAGCTTAAGTATACCTTTCTGGAGATGAATTTTTCAAATGTTGCCTCTGAAAGGACTGCTAGAGATGAAAGAGGAAGTCTACTATCTGTAGACTATCTACTTGGAAGTCTACTATCTACTTGGAAGTCTACTTGGAAGTCTACTATCTACTTGGAAGTCTACTTGGAAGTCTACTATCTACTTGGAAGTCTACTATCTGTAAAGATTGTAGGCCAGGGAAAAATTTAGGGAAAATATATTTTTTTTATCCAGTAACTTTCCCTCCAGTTTTTCCAATGGAAAATTTGGGGGAACACTGGAAAACTCCTGTGATTTTTTTTTCTTTTGAAATGAGTGAAATGTGCTGACAAAACAGCAGTATTTAGTATTGCTTTATTATTGCATGCTTTTACAATGTTGCTTGTAGAAAATTGTCATTTATATTTTTACTTCCATAACCGTGCCAAGTAATACAGTGTTAGATGTTGAGATGTAAATAGTACATTTTATGTTGTTAAAGCAGCAAAAATATGTTTGAATTTAGTAGGTAATTAAAAATATATATATTTCAGTCCCCCGTCCGTCCGTCCCGTCCCGTCCCCCCCCCCCCCCCCCCGTTTCTACTTTTTTCCGGAGCAGGACCTCTTCCCATGGCTTCAGAGTTTCCAGAAATTTTACATCTCTAGCCCTTTGACACAGCTGGGATGCCTCCTGAAATAGGAATAGCAAGTCATAAGATAAGGGGGAAGGAGTGCAACTTCCCTATAGCATTTGGAGGACATTAGGTGTTGAAATCTGTTTTTTATTATTTGTTGTGGTGGTGGTTTATTTACTTAGCACTCATTTTGCTTTGTATTTAGGTGTCAAAATTGTTTGTTCTTGAGATATACTTTATTGAATTCCATTGATTCAGCTTTTCTTACTCCATACACATTGCAGAAACTCTAATTCTTGTAAAAGGAATTACTAAAGAATACTTGCCTGCACAGGCATCTTTGTCAAATAAATAGGTTCAGGCTGGATCCCCCAGTGCTGCTGAGAAACTGCTGGCAGACTGTAATATGAGGATGAATAACTTCCTGCACTACACTGTTAAAATTAACAGTGGAATATGAGTTCTCCACAAATGGTCATCTGTACAAACCTTTATGGGTTTTCACAGCAATACACTGGTTCTAATACCAGTAATCAAATGTTCTGCATCAGCCCTTTGTTCACAGCCCACGTGTGCCAGGTGCTTCAGTTGATGTTGGTACCTTGCTGCAGTCCAGATGGCTGCAGTACACTGAGTACAGGATTGTCCTGAGGAGAATACTTACCTGCCTTCTCTTCCTGAAAATCCAGATTGGGAGGGAAGGAGGTTGCCATGATATAAGACATTCCTTAAGCTGGAATTTTAAAAAGAACAGTTGAAGTAACAGGCAATAATAAAGAAGGAATATTTTATATTCTACAACTCACTTTCTCCAGTGTCAAATATTCTGTTTGTTCGTCATCTCCCTCTGGAAATCAAAGTTGCCTCATTTTTTAAATAAAGTGGTTACTTTTTCAGGCAAGTTCTGTCATGCTTGAGCAAAAATTATAACAGCAGTAGGAATCTGGAACAGTAATATAGGAGGGTTATACATCCAAAGACAAGGATCTCTTTTTCCTGGTTTGAGAATGCACTTACGATAGTTCTGAAAAATAGAAAGCTGTGCAGTCTATTTAGAAATAAAATATGGCAGTGACAAGCAGTCCTTGGTTCTAAACTTTAAGTAGGACAAGGTCACAGAAGCTTTCTTCCTGTTTTGTTTGATGTTTTAAAAACTCTGTGGTATATTTTCAACGGAGTGTACAGAAAAACTTCTATGAAAATGTTTCATTGCTTTCAGTTACTGTCCTTAGTATGATTCAGGTGGGTAGCTGTGTTGCTCTGAAGCAATAGAACAAAATTTGAGTCCAGTGGCACCTTTAAGACCATCAGAGTTTAATTCTGGGTATAAACTTTTGTGTGCAGGCACACTTCATCAGATACATTGAAACAGCTTTCCTCAAGCCTTACATGTAGGTGCGGGGGGGGGGGGGGTGTTAGTTGCCAGGAAGGCCTAGTCAAGAAGCGTAAGTAACTGGGCGATAAGTATAACTGAGATTGGATTAAAGCAATTGTTAAGACCCGTTTATGGCAGCAAATTAGCATACAAATACAAGAGTTAACAAACACATGTGAGAACTAAGTTTGGGTCCAGTCGCATTTCCAAGACCAACAAAATTCAATTCTGGGTATAAGAGAGAACTGAGAGACTTAGCATGTGTAGATGAACACTTCCTCAGATAACATTGAAACAGATTTCCTCAAGCATTACACATAGTGGGAATTAGTTGCTAGGAAGGACTAATTTGAGTCAAGATGCATAAGTACAGCTAAGACTGGAATAAAGCAGTTGGTAAGGTCTGAGAATAGCAGCAAATAGCATACAGATAATAGAAGAGTTAACAACAAATGTGAGAACTAATTTTGAGTCCAGTGGTACCTTTAAGACCAACAAAGTTCAGTTCTGGGTATAAGTGAGAACTGTGTAACTTAGCATGTGTAGTGAGATGATGATGACCCCAGTATTCCTGTTAAGCCCTGGGGGTTCCATTGTCCTGAGTGTTGCAATAATCTATAATTCAGCAATCTCCCATTCCAGTCTGTTTCTGAAATTCCTTTGCAGTAAAACAGCTACTTTGAGTGCCCCCAGTGAGTACCCTGAGAGGCTGAAATGTTCTCCTACAAGTTTCTCAGTTTTATGATTCTGGATGTCAGATTTTAGTGTTTTTGTATATTTTATGGCATCATGCCTTTTACATTGCCCAGAGTCTGGCGCAAGCTCAGATAGGGCAGTTAATATTGTTATTATTATTATTATTATCCATTTATTCTTTGGCATAGGGTTTGACCTGTTTGTCCCAGCTGCCCTGAGCCTGCTTTGGCGGAGAGGGCGGGATACAAAGAGAAATAAATAAATAAATGTAAAGAACTGAAGGGGATTTTTGGCATTTAATGGCATATACAATATTAGAAGATAGAGCATGTGAGCCTGAGATGGGGCTATTGATGTTGTGAGGTCTAGTGATTGTGTTGTCTGGGTGTATGTGGCAGCAAAGTTAGCATCTGGGTTTATTGCGAGCTCTGGTACTGCTGTCCATGATCAAATTAGAAGTTGTATTGTTGTGGGTGAGGAGTTGTTTGAGATTGGGGGGCTGTCTGTGTGCAAGATAAGGTTTACCCCCCAGTACTTGTTAAAGCAGTAGAGGTTGTAAGTCACAAATGTTGCGCTGAACTGTTTTTAAGTTGAGCGCTGTATGTGACCACTGGTGGTGTTCTGTTATTGTCTCTTTTGAGCCTGTCTTGCAACAGGTTTTCTCTGGATACCATTCTGGCTTTGTTAATCTGTTTCTTGACTTCATCAGATGGATACTTTAGTTCCAGAAAGGTTTGTTGTAGATTTCTCAGGTGAGAATCTCTGTCTGTAGGATTGGAGCAGATGCAGCTGTAATGTAGAGCCTAGCTGTGTACAATGAATTGTTTGGTGTGTTTAGGGTGTGTCCCGCCAGCGGGACCTCAGGACCCCCCAGCTGCCAGAGACCCCCGACGACAGTGTGCCACAACCCCGGTGGCCCCGCAGCACCTACTGGGAGGCTGGCCTCGGCGAAACAACGCAGGGGCAATGAGGGAAGGGTGGCAGCAGGCCCCAGGTTTAGGGGGAGCATCAGGCCATCAGCTCCCACGATGACACCTGCTGAAGACACCCCACTAGCCTGTGCCGCCAGTGGCCACCTGCAGCAGCCCGAGTCCCCGGCCATCCACAGATGTTCCAACGGTACTGGGCCTGTGGCAAAGGCTCGTCCTCGCCCGCGGTAGCCGCGGCTGGGTCCGCGCGGCAGCAAGCTGGCAAGGCAGGAAACTGCACCGAACGTCTGGGTTCCTCCCAGAGTTCAGCGTCCTGGGTTAAGTATGGGGGCAGGGCCAGAGGGAGGAACCAGCCCAGGGGAGGGCCGAGGGGGTGGGGAGGGGATAAAACCAGGGAGCTAGCAGGGGCCAGGGAGGATTGCTAGGTGAGATCTGCTGAAGCGCCCAGTGAGAAAAGCAGAGCCCCTGGAGAAGCTGAGGGGATTTGGTGACATAACCTGCCACCCAGCTTGCGCATCTGGGGCCCTGGCTACCCTGTAGAGGAGGCCTCTCAAGGTGGCTGTGCCACCTGCTTCATCAGGGTTGAGCGACAGTGAGGGCAAGTCAGAAGGGTCGTGTAGCAGGGTGGTAGCTGGAGGCATGTGATTGCTTGAATATGTAGGAGGACATCACTGCGTTTGTACTTTATCTGTTATATTTACATAAGAAAGTTTTTCATATGAAGGTTATTGACATTCTTCTGGGGTTTGAGTCTCTAGATATACAGATGAGCTTGTCTTCATGAAAAGAGAACAATGGAATTTACTGTGAAGACAGTATCGCTGGATAGCTTGTCATCTCTTTAGGACCTAGTGTAATTCCAAGGGTTTAGTTCTTAGATAAATAGGGTGTTTCGGTAAGCACTCAGCCATCACTTCAGCTGTGAACCTATATACTGTAATAGGCCAGTGTTTCTACAGTCAAGCAATGTTCCCTCTAAGCTGTGACATCTTGTGAGCAAAAATTCTACTTTGTGAGCTACCGGCATTAAAGTTGTGAGTGAGCAATTTGGCTACTGCATAAATTAGTTTGCTCTGGAGCCATCCTTCCTGAGCTAAGACAAAAAATATGTGTGCCAGAGGCTAAAAAATTGTGAGCTAGCTCACACGTACTCAGCTTAGAGGGAACACTGGTCATAGGTATATAAAATTATGTTGCATAGTTTGTTCATATAAACTGGGGTTTGTATATCAAATGTTGTGCAAGATGAATTCTTGCAATCATGACAACTACTGAGGAAAAATTGCTTTGAAGGAGGATCTATATAGGATGGTGATATGTAGGTAGTCCTATGCTTCAAGAAGAGTTTCATTACTGCATCTGTGACTATTGAGTATAGAAAACTAATGGATACTCACTCTGCTGTTCAAAGGTATGTACACATTTCTTTGTGCCAGAATACTCTGTAAAGTTTAAGGGGAGGAAGATTTTGTGCCTAAGTGCTAGCTCCAGAAGTTTCCAAATTGAGGTTCTGCATAGGTATAAAGCCCATTAATGTGAATACACAGACAGCCACTCAAAAGAAAACTTCATGGGGGGAGGACCTTGGAATATTTGTTAGAGATTCCACCTAAGATGGCAGAAGAGTTCAGTTGCTTCATATCCCGAGAGTGCATCTGAACAGTAAGAAGCAGTTCTACATAAACAAGAAGACACTGTTATCTTTTATTTATAAATAAATTCACTTTTAGGAGGTTAAAAGTCTCATCTATTCATTTCTCCACTTGCATTCCAAGTGTCTGCAGTACTGGAGGAATACATTGGGCGCCAGTATGTCTTGTTACTAGTTTATAAAGTCTCGACTAAGTTATGCATGCTAACATTTAAGTATCTCTTATAATAAATACTAAATAAGTTATATTCTAAAAGTGAAGAACAGAGAATATGGAATTTTCCAGTTTCAAGCAGCAATGAATACACTTTCTGCATACTTTCTTTGCTCCCAGTAACCTCCTTTTACAATTGCGCTGTTTGTAAAGAGGACAAAGAGGGAAGTAACTTGAAAATAGTGTTTATAGAATCAATGCATGCTCTAGTATATATGATGAGATAAAGTAATTACTAACAGCATGAGACATTTGACTGTAAAACTGTATGCTTTGCAACTTAGAAATGGCTGTTTGTATGAATTGTAGTAAAACCTGTAAAGCATTTTTCACACACTATGGCTAGTATCCAGTGGGTATGAGGACGTGCTCAAAGCACAATTTTCTCATGTTCCTACCTCCTGCTGCAGCTCCAGATGTCCCTGAAATGCTGTTCCTTGAGGTCCCACAGTGCTCAGGAGCAGCATTTGGGGGGCATTTGGGGTTGCAGCAAGAGGAGGGAAGAACACTCCATGGGAGGGAGCCATGTTCCCGTGGAAATGATGCTCTAGATCCAAACCTATTTCTTAGTAATATGCCAGTGGGAGACAGTCTTAAAGATACTTGCATGGAATAACTCACTAATTGGATTGCTTGTGGTTATATTGTGAAGCAAAAGTGTGATGAGCTTAGAACGGTGGACATTTGGGGAAATATTAGAGTAATGTTGCATGTTCTCAAGAAAAGTTTGGATGTAATGCAAAAAAACCCAAACAAACAAACCCCAAACACTGTCTAGTCTTACCTGCAAAGGAATGCATACAGCTGGTATACTACCTGAACATGTTAAAGGTGCTATGAACAACACAAAAGACCCTGTTTTAACAACACCTCAAGGTATGAATCTGCTCCTTTTAGGTGTGAGTGCAGATCTTCTCAGGACAATTTGACTGCACTACAATCCAAATATGGTACTGACCAATTGTATCTCTGTCATCTTGAAATAATTTTGGTTTATTGGCTTTCATTGAGGCCATTACCACTGCCAGGTAACTGCCTCACTTGAAGCAGAATTGGATGTCATCTGCATACTAAGTGACACCTCATTACATATCTCCTGATAAAATGACAAACCACTGTATCTCCCCAACTGTCCGGCAGATTTCCCCCTGCCAAAATTTTCAGTTCCCTTCAGTGACTGAGTTGCCCCACAGTAGTGTGTATATATTCTTTGTCATAAAAGACTTGACTGTCCCACCCTATGTTTAGATATTTAGTTTAGGCTTTTTCTCAGCTCAGGAACTCTACTGAAAATACAGGAGCTGTCCAGGGTTTTTTTTTTAACCCTTGAGAAATGGCACTTGAGGCAAATTAACTTTCAAAAACAGAATAAAGATTTTATTAAACAGGCAGGGGATATATGTATAACAGGATTAGTCAAGGTTTTGAGATTGCTGAGATAAAAAACTTTCTAATATTTACAGAGTTGAATTCTTAGGACTTTCAAGAGAGTGTATTTGTAGTTTTGTTTCCAGGCTTTCTTTTTCTTTCTTTTAGAGGTACTTTGTTTAGTATAATTCAGTACTAACACAGTTCCTATTGATGTTCCTAGATTTCTTCCTTCAGATATTACAGGTTTTCCTTTAGATAATACAATTTTTCATTAACTCCTGAGGTGTCTAAACTTCTCCCCTTAATCACAGATCAGGGGTTCTCTTCCCAGCCTCTTTCCCTGACAGGAAATTATTCTCCTTGTCCCTAAGAAGCAATAACTCCATTTACTATTTGGTCTTTATGGGAGTTCTCTCAAACTACCCAGACCTTCTGCCAGATCCTTCTGCAGTATCCTTTGTCCATATAAGACTGCTCTGTAGCTTTTCTGACTAGGAATCTAAAATCCTCCCTCATAGCATTTTTAATATATTTAGACAATAGAGTTTTTCTTCTTTCCTTTGTAGAAGTACTTTTCTGACTATTGCCTGTCAGAAAACGCTGACTCCCAAATGTCTCTTCCCTCAGAGGCCAAACTCTCTGGCTACTGATCCAGACATTAGTTTTCATACAACCAAAAATGCAAAAGACCAAATTGCAAAAGACCTCTTTTCCCTCCAGATCGGCAGTTTTATTTTCTCTCTCCGCTGGTGTAGGCCAGTCAGAGAGCTAATAGAGCAGCCAATCACATAATCCAGGGAAGATTAACTCATGAACTCCTTGACTCTCTGATATCAGCAGCATTAAAAAAAAAACTTGCTTTTCTGTGCAATCCATCACAGATGCCGTCTGCATATTAAGTGACACCTCACTACATATCTCCTGATAAAGTCTCCCAGCAGCTTTATTTTATGTGTCTTTTTCAACGTCTTTGTAGAGTCCTGCAGAATGCCAGAACACAAAATCATCTGATCCCTGCCAGGATGCCCAGAAAGATACTATATTGAATGTTATCAAACGACTGGGAGAATCAACAGATTCACTCTTTCATCTTTTGCCTGAAAAGGGACCTCCATTAGGGCAAGCAAGGCAATTTCAGTTCCAGACACACGCCTTGGAGGCATCCAACTACCTGTTGTTTCAGCACCATGCTTAAAAGGGAGACAGTTGTCACTGAGTAATTCTTTAGGGTCCAAGGGAGTCTTTTTCAGGAAGAGGTTTCCTGACCTGCCCCTTTCAGTGTGATTTATGCTATTCTGCCCTTTACCATTTACTCTTTCATGGACTCATCTAGATAATCTCTTTGGCTAGATTTAATAATCCAAGATGTGCAAGGGTTAAAACTCTGTTATCTGGACTTCTCCAAGCAACTTGCTGCAGTTACTGAAATTCTTGTGAGCAATTTTGGTTTAGACAGTGGTTTGGTAATATTTTGAAAGAGACTCCACACTGGTTCAACAGTTCAGAGTTGTGATTGATGCAACCAATTTTCATCTGCAAAATGACTCGCAAAAATGTCACAGTGAGGTACCATTTGGTCAGAGTTTATTATCAAGGAAAGAATTAATCAGTCCCTTCACTAATTGAAACAGCTTAGCTGGGCAGCTTTGTGCAGGCATGCTTCTGGCAAAGTGAGCCTGCTGTGCCATAACTGCCCCAGAGTAAGCTAACTTTTCCAACTTTTGTTTAGTTATATTTGTCTTAAGTTTTTTCCCCACTGGTACTTGTTCTGAACTGTCTTCATGGGCCAAAACTCCACAGTAAACCAAAGAGCTGGACAAGGTCTGTAGAACTGAAAATGACACTTAACTGTGATTATCAATAGCCTAGAACAGGGGTGTCAAACATGCGGCCCGGGGGCTGGATCAGGTCCCTGGAGGGCTTTTATCAGGCCTGCACTGGAACTGGCCATCTCCTGCTTCCAGTTCTGTTGCTGCTGCATCATAGCTTGCTTCGCCAGACTCTCTCAGTTGCTCAGCCATTTCATGTTTCCCCCTGGGTCCTAGACTCAGAACTCTGGGCATGAGATTTCTGTAGTGAATGTCAATAAATCAAAAGTAAGTTTGCAGCTTACAGAGGCACACCTGAACAGCATACTCAAGATTGCAACAGCACAGACATTTTGATGCAATAATTCAAAGCAAGAGGTGTCAGTTATCAGAGACTTAAAAAAACAAAATATTGCAAGAGTGCTAATGTTTTAAGCATGTTTTTATTTTAAGTAAAAAAAAAAAATCTTTGTGTTTGTGTCCTTTATAAAGTCAGTATCTCCGCTACCTGGCATTACATTTTATTACACACATGGTCCGGTCCATCAAGGTCTCATTTATGTCACATCCGGCCCTCACAACAAATGAGTTCGGCACCCCTGGCCTAGAACATCTCCAGATCCAGAAGTCAACTGTGGCTTTTAAGGGAGTACCAGCCTTTTCAACAGGAAACTGAGTGCAGTTACCCTCACAACTCCCCATACACTGACTTGTGCAATATGACCATGTGCCAGTAAAGTGTTTGATTGGAGCATGTATATCAGTGTTTAAGAATTCCCCTCCTCCCAGCAGAATTAGGTTTCTCCATACAAACTGTATAAGAAACTGTCAGAAAATTTTAAGCATAGTTTTTCTTATATTGCAATCATGTCTCCTGTTGCTTTTAACTGCAGTGCATTGTTTGTATGTGTTAAGTGATCTATAAAGCAGATTTGCTTTCTGACTCTTGTTTAGCCACTTTGCAATACCAGACTAATCTAGTACACTCTTTTTAACGTGACAACTTTTTTTTTAAAGAGTAATTGTAGTTACTTTTAATTTAGGAATAATTGGCAGCTTCTGAAGTGTCATTACAAAAGCAAGACCTGATTTCATTTCTTTTTTTCAGTATGACCTATTGTTGGATTTAATCAACTACATTTTTTAACATTGTCTTAACTTATGTAAGATGGAACGTTTAGTTTTATTGTTCCTCTAAAACATAATTAAGCAGATTTCTTGCTCAGTTATATTGCTGATCATTTTTGCCAGCAAGTATCAGTTTTATTATTTAAGTCAGAAAGGAACAATAGTTATACCGAACTGTGGAAGATGGACACAAATTGTTTCAGTAGACCAAAATAAGTGTGTGTGTGTGTGAGAGAGAGAGAGAGAGAGAGAGAGAGATGGTTCAGTGGGGCTTACTCTCTAAGATGTTTGCAACCTAGATGGGTACTAGTTTAGATGAATTCAGTATTATATTGCTGTGTTAATTTGCTCCCCAAATACAAAATGAAGGCTCTTTAAACCTTTCTTGCGATCTGATTTCAAGCATTCCTTCAACTTGAAAGAAAAGAATGCTTTAGAAGTGGTAAAAGATAAACTTTTTAAACAGCTTTGCCAGCCTTATCTCTGCCTTCAGCCTCAAGATGAAATGAAACAAAGTATAACTGTTTCCTAGCTTCTGTGCTCCAAACATGCTTAGCTTCTCTCCTTCCCCTCCCCTCCCCATGACACATTTTCTGTAACTTTGAGGTTTTAGGAGTAATTAAGAGTTCCAGTTGATGATTCTTCAGTATTTATGTTCTGTAATTATTTAATGAAAACCCACAATAACATGGATAGGACCATCTGATTACTGACTAATGTTTCTCATCAGTTTTATTTTCCATTGGGTGGATTCTAAGTACAGCAAATAGAGCAAGCTTGCAGACAGAATCTTTCTCCCTTTTGCAGCCGCCCTATTCTCCCTGCAAAAGCCACTCCTTAAGGGTTGAGAAACCCTTGGGAATGACATGGAATGCTTGACCAGGTGGTACAGCCGGAAAGGGAAATGGATACAAATCTTTCCCACACATGTTCTTGCAGAAGCTTAAACTCAGTTCATAGAAGCAGGTCCTCTTTCTTGTCAAAGTTCTCTCTGCCCCATTGCACACTTGTCCTGACAGGCTTGAGAGGGAGGCGAGTGGAGAGAACTACAGCAAGAAGGGGAAGGCATCAAAACCCTCTTTTGTGAACTTGCTGCATTCACAGTGTTCAGGATTCAAGCACACATATCAGAAAAGTTTGATTTTAACAGATTGACAGATTTTGCAAAAAAAAATATTGAAAGCATTAATTGAAAGTCAGATACTCTTTTTCAATAGATTTATATTATGGCTTCCTAATGTATGAAATAACATTAATCTCTGCTTTCCAATACCTTAATTCAACCACATTTGTAAAACCACTGCTTTTCTTTTTGAGTATCTTCAAAATACAAAGTTGATGAATCTAGCATTTTAATTTGTCAGGATATGTTAAAGAGATTTATCTGTGGAGGTTGATGCTTGGGGAAATTTTATCATCTATATTTCTGCTGCCTTTTTGTATCATTCTTTCCAATAGTAAAATGGCCAGCCACTGTTATAATCATGAAAACAGCAGAAACCTGGCCACCCAACAAAGTAGGGGGTTTCAACGTACTTGGAAAACTTTCCAGTGTGTAGAAAAATATGATTTCACAAACTAACTAGAAAAGAGGGAAGAAAAATCCCAAAACAGTTTGAAGATGCTCTAGGGGGCATGGGATGTTGTGAATAGTTGAGCCAGTTAATGGAAAGAGGGAGAGTTAACCTGCTGAAGCCCCTGGCACCTTATAGAATCATGCCGGGGGGGGGGGGGGGTCCAATTTTTTTCTTCTGGCCTGTGGTTCCTCAAACCGCTTCCACTGAGGGTTTTTTTTTCTTTTAAAAAATATTGTGATTTTTAAATTTTTTTACTCTGTATGGCAAGCCACTTTGGCCAAGCTTAAGGAGTTTCAGAATAAAATTGTTCTCCATAAAATGTTCTTTTTTAGGCTCTCCAGAGATGTGTGATGGAAAGCTAGGATAAAAAGTAATAAAATATTAAACATGTTGCTGATAATAATGTCTTAAATACTTCAGTTTAAAAGCCATTCACTTTTAAAGGACATTCCTATTTAAGTTAACATGATAAATGACGGCTACATTGAATCATTATTTTGCTAATAACTCTTGCTTGCTTGGCAGGTTGATGACATATTAGGAGAAGGCAGTGATGATAGTGACAGTGAAAAAAATAAAGCAGGAGAAGGAAAGAAAACCCAGAGTGGTGCAGAAGAGACACTAAATATGACGGTAGAAGAGAGCCCTACATCAACAACATCAAGTGAAAGAAGTTTGACTGGTAGTGTGCCCAGGTATGTGTTCTTTAGCTTGTTCACATTAAGATTGATGATATTCCATACATTTACTACTTCCAGCCAGCCACCTTTCTAATGTAAATGCTTCATTGAACCGCTTAGAAAACCTGTTTTGGTATGCATTGCATGGATAGAAATCTGAAATTGTCTTTTTGTGAATCCATCTTGTCATTTAGTCAAACAGCTATCTGTCTGTTGTGCAATTCTGTTATCTATTTTGCAGATTTAAATAGGAAAGTCGTCTGGTTGTGGCACATATTCTCTTTCATTCGATCACATCTATCTGCTTGGATTTCTTCTTGAAATATCCCTCTCTGTATATTTTGCCCTGAACTCTACATTATCTAATATGTCCTTCAAAAGTCATGCTAGGGAGAAGAAAGATAATTTCATGATACTTAAACTAATATTGTGTGCCAAAGTTGTATATTGGGTTCTGTAGTCTGGATAGATTTTCCCTTGGTCTAAACACCTGTGTGCAGTATTATTACTTTTAATATCACAAACTAGCCTCCTTTTGTATTTGGCATACAAACATGGAAACTAGAGAGGCATTCCTGTGCGTTTGTAAGCATGCTTAGTTCCTTTAATTGATTAAATTTTATATGCGGCTTTTCAATTCAAGTATCAATTCAAGAAACTTGTGTTAAAGTGGTAGAACAATGCAACCTGTAAAACAATGCTTTGTGAAGATATTGGGCTCCGACCGCCATGGTCACTGGGATTAGTAATCATAACAACCCTCTGGTTATATATAATGCTTTTGAATGTTCAGAGTACTTCCAAGTACATCATCAGAGATGTTCAGTCACCAGTGATTTGGTTCACAAGTTGTCCACAAGTTGTGATCTGCATAGCTGAATGTTTGACAGACTGCAATCAAACTGCTGAAATCTTATGTCAGTTTTAAATTCTTAGGCTTCTTGTACTTCCAGACTAATATTCCAAGCAGTGGATTAAAATTGTTAGATGAGGCTGTATTTGTAATAATACACAAGTTTACATAGAACTAGGTTCCAATGGGCTTTAGCCCAAGGTCAGTGATCGTAAGACTGCAGTCTTAGTCCTGTACTACACTTCTTTGTCAATGAACATACACATAAATAACTGCATGGAGGACTGCTGTCTTCATTTTCAAGGCGTAGTGTTTAAAGAAGTGTCACCCAACAAATACTAAAATTTATCAAAGAGAATGTAGTTGAATTGCTTGCTGGTTTATGACTGATCAGCAGTAGATCCTGCTATCATTATACACAAACCAAATGTTGGAATTGCCAGAATAGGAACAATACTTGAACTTTAAGTGGTGGCCAGGGAAATCAACAAAAGTTGGTCAGGAAAAGTCATGGAAAATGAAATTTTAATGGCAACCCTGAAGGATCTAGAGTAACTCAGATGAGTTATCCAGGAAGACCTGGAATTGGTCCGCTACTGTAAAAAATAAATGCTTTTTTGGCTTCCAGATATAATGCATATTGTTGTATTAGGATACCCTTAGTTGAAAAATAGCATCTAGATTGAACAAACCACTTTCCTGTTTTTTTCCAGATCCCTAAATATAACAGTGGCTGTCAGGGCATTATTTTGACAACCAGTGCAGCTTCTAAAATAGAAAATCAAATTACTCTCTGAAGAAATTTCAGAATGTGTTGCCTAATGTGCAGTAGGCAACAGTTCTCTTCTGGCTACCAGCAATGACCCACACCTCCAATTATTTTGAACAAGAGCATGTGCTCTTGTTAACAGCTCAGTGCTCTCTACTGAAATAATCAGCACTTGAGATATATCGTTGGTTTTCTACCTACAGAAATTTAATAAGTCTGTAAGTCTTTATGTAATTCATAAGAAGGATTCTTAATTTTAAAAATGAACAGTGTTTAGTTACTCTCCCAGGGGAACAAAATGTTCCATAAGCCTAATAAAGTCTGGAAAACATCTTTGAAAAACGTGCTGGTGTTTCAAGAAGTATTCTCTGTCACCTTTCAAAATAATAAAGGACTTTTTTGCTTCATTAGTAGTAGGAAAAAATACGGTACTATATTGTGCAGGCATATGGAGTTATTTTCACTTCTACCTACTGCTGTTGTATAAAGTGTATGGTTTATCTTCCAGCTCACCTAATGTGGCAGGGAGAGCTTCAGTAAGGAGATAGAATTGGAGGAAATCATCCCTTCATCTCTTCCATTAGAAAAGGAAACTTGGCCAAGCAAGCTCTCAACTCACACAACACCCTTTTGTCCAACTCACTGTAGCCCACTGTGCTGAGTGGCATTTGTCTTTGAGCGTACCCCAGAGCCCTACATTGACTTTTTGGATTCACAAAGATGCTAAGGGAAGGAAAATGCAGGAAACCATGTGCAGTTCACAGGCTCCAGCCCTTGATCTGTTTGAGATCTAAAAATGCTAAGCAAATGATTCAACTTAATGAAATTAATAAATCATGCAGTTACATGTTATGCGTGATGCATGTTTCTGTAATTGGTTTCAGTCAGCATTAGCAAGGGTTAGCATCATGAAGTACAAGATAGCTTTTAAAGACAGAAGATACTCTGCACCAGTGTTCTCTCTAAGCTGAGTTAGTGTGAGCCAGCTCACAGTTTTTTACCCTCCGGCTCACACATTTTTGTCTTCGCTGAGGAAGGATGGCTCCAGAGCAAACTAATTCATGCAGGTGCCAAATCGCTTGCTCACAACTTGAATGCCAGTAGCTCACAAAGTAGAATGTTTGCTCACAAGACTCCACAGCTTAGAGGGAGCATTGCTCTGCACCATACCATCTTTTGCATGTTTATGAAACAAGTTCTTTGCTGTCACTACCCTTACAAACACATGAACATGCATTCAGATTGACATGGGGAATTAGCTTTCGTGTTTGTGCAGGAGTGGGAAACTTGGATCTTTTACCTAATGAGATGGATGCGAGTTGTGAGTTCAAGCTGGAAAACGATGACAGAGACCTGATTAAATGTTTTAAAAGAAATACAGACTTTATTGGAGATTTTAGTACAATATCAGGGAGGGAAAACCTTATCCTTAACAAATACTAAGTTAGAAATATAAACATGGGGAAAATCTGGAAAAACCATATTGGCAGGCAGTTAGGAAAGCCAGTGGTGCTCTAGGGAATAAAAGGGGAGGAAGAAAACATACACGCCTGATCCTGAAGACAAAAGATGGGTGAGGAGCAGGTGATGAAAAGCAGGTGTGGGGATGAAAGTCCGGGGTTCAAAATAGGGGAAAGCAAGACTAACGAAGAAGACCACCCATGAGGTTGGGGTAAAAGATAAGATCCAGAAACCAGCTACAAAGGTTTGAGGAGGGAAGCTGAGAGGTGGCTTTTATGCACCTTTAGTTGCATTTGAGAAGGGGACTGTCTGCTGCGATAGGATTGGGTTCAGGCTGCATGTGTGTATAGAGAGGCGGGGCTATATCACATCGACACGGTCACACCGGGAACTGCTCCCAGCCAAGACCGATTCTTCGTTCTTTTTAGGGGGGTTTCGGGGGATCCCAAACCCCACTAGACCTCCTGGAGGGAGGTTTGGAGCAAGGGACTCAATTCAGGCCCCTTGCTTGAGGCAACAAACAGGTGGAAGCACTGGACTGTCCCAGAAGCAGAGAACAAAGAAGACACAGTTATGGCAGCCAGCACAAGATGTGAACAACCCCATAGGAGGTGTTTCATCTTCTCTCTGGTGTATTTTCCTCCTTGTATTTTTAAAATTTCCATAGTTTAACAGTCCTTTAGTAGAAGTATTTTTCTCACTGTTGAAATCATTTTGATTCTCACTGTAGATTAGCTCCTTTTGATTGAAGTATTGTCCAACATCTTGTGCATTTGGGTGCTGCAGTTCTTTTTCACTGCACATTGGGTCAGCTTGCTTGTAAAATTACTCTGTTTCATGAACAGTTTGGCGTTGAAACTTCTTATCAGTTTAAGGATTTAAACCTTAAAAAACACTTCTGAGAATGATTTTTATGGAGTAACTGATTAAGATTGGTCTATATTGATATTTGTCCCACAGGTGCATAAACCATTAACCATTAACTTTGCTTAGTGGAAAGTTCTAAGTAAAATGCTACAGAAATTGATACATGTAATTACATGTTTATCTATATATCTAATTCCCAAGTGGCCCCCTCCATACGGATATCTAAATCCTTTGGGGGGAGGGAGATTTTTCTGCATACATGGGGGACTCTCCACGTTTGCAAAAAAAATCCAAAAACTATCAAAAAAAATTAAATATTCCCCCAAAAAGAGCGTCCCCTGCACATGCGCATGGAATGCTCAGGGAACTGGGGCGCCCGGTGGTTGAGAGGTGTCTACGCCTCATCACTGGAGGAGGGGGAGAGCAGCAAGGCCCGGAGGCTGTGTGCTGAACGGGCCTTGCTGGGGAAATTCGAGGGGGGGGGAGCGGCAAGGCCTGGCTTCTCCGGGCCTCGCTGGGGCAATTTGGGGGCAGGAGGAGGGGAGGCCCGGCTTCTCCAAGCCTCGCTGGGGAAATTCAAGGGTGGGAGGGGGAGGCGGCGCAGCAGGCCTCGCCACACCGCCAAACGCAGGAGGGGAGAGGCGGCATGGCAGGCCTTGGGCCTCGCTTTGCCGCTGAGCGCAGGACAGGAGAGGGGGTTGGGAGGGAGGTGGCACAGCAGGCCTTGGGCCTCGCCGCTCCGCCGAGTGCAGGACACAAGGGGGGCACAGAGGAACGTCTGTGAGGGGGGGTGGAGGAGCAGCTGTCGGCTTCTCCCCCCGTGAGTGTCGCGGGTTCCCCCCTTTTTGTGAAAATCTATTTTTAAAGGGTACATGGGGGGGGGGAATGATGGAACGTCTAGTACTTTTTTAAATGATCTCTGTTTTAAATTAGCTAATATGAATTAAGTATTTAGTAGAAGGAAATCCTAAAAACTGTGTAACTGAAGCTATTAGAAGATAGACCAACTGTTTTGTATGGTAACTGAGTAAGATTGATTACATAAGAACTTTTTATTTATTCAAATATCACAAACTGTACTTAGTGGAAAGATCTGAGTAGAATGCTGTATAAAAATTTAAGATATGCTTTAAGGTAATATATGGAAAGGCCTGACTTTTAGATTGTGCCTAAACAGTAAAAACTGGGTAATAAGAAGGTGCGAACATTTTAGTTAATAGGTAGTAAATGAAACTGAAGTACTTATGTAAGAGGTAGCAAAGGAGATATAGTTTGGTAAAGAACTCTCCCTATATATATATTTGTTCTTTTTATCTTTGTCTGTGTTTTTTAAAAATTTACTGGGGGGGAGGCTGTGTGTAAACTGCCATCAAGTCACAACTAACTTAACAGCAACCCTATAGGGATTTCAAGGCAAGAGACGTTCAGCAGTGGTTTGCCATTGCCTACCTTTGCATAGCGACCCTGGACTTCCTTGGTGGTCTCCAATCCAAGTACTAAGCAGGGCCAACCCTTCTCAGCTTCCAAGATAGGATGAGCCTGGGATAGCCCGGGCCATCCAGGTCAGGGCATATTCAAGCGAGAAACTTTGAATCTTCCTGGAAGGTTTGAACTTTAGGTGAGTGGAAGATGGAAAGAATTCCAAATATGGGTGTGATTAACCATATTCAAAAGTATGGGGAAATATGGGAAATGCTAGCCTGAAGTGATTAGGTTACCTGTCCAGAATACCAGCTTGGGCTGGTTCAACAAAGACCTAGACAGAACTTGATAACCCATCCTAGGTCTGTGATTGAACTTCACAGATTGGTTAACAAAGGCTAGGAGGAGGCTGATAACCCTGGCTTCACTTGTGATTAGATTTCCAGGGAATTCTGCATTGTAAGGCAGGTTCATCTTCGGACTTCTGTGCAGTTCCACATTGGGACTGCACTGACCAGCTACTGGAGGATTCCTCTCCGAGTTTCCTACCCTTCCTTTAAAAAAAATTTTTTTTCCAGTTATAGAAGACAAACAAAAACAAACATACATAAATACACATAAAGGGGAGATTACATCTATATCACTTTAACCAGTATCTTAACTTCATATTATCATCTAGAAATCCTGTTTCTTTTTTCGCACCTCTGAACTATATTCTATACCTTTTATTAACAGATAAGTCTGTAATTCTTAAGGCCTTGTATTTCGGTTAGAAGGCCAGGGATTTTAGTTATTATTTTCTTCTATCCAGTCATAAAATCTTGACCATGTGTTTTCAAAGTCTTCTTTGTTATTTCCTCTTAGTATTATAGTCAATTTGTCCATCTCAGCAGTTTCCAAAATTTTAGCTATAACTTCTTTTGTAGGAACTTGAGTACTTCTCAAATATTTCACATGTAACATCCTTGCTGCTATTAGAATATTCTCCTCGCCACAATCGCTCCCTCTCCAAATCACCTTTTTCCGATCACTCCTACTCACCTATCGGTACCGAGCTCCGCCGCCCTCAACACTGACCTATCGATATCAATTCCAGGACCCTTACAGAGCTTATCCCTTGTCTGCAACTATACCTTGGCTGACTCCTGCAGCCATTCGGTCTGGGATTGTTTCTCCATGCACAGGTCTCATTCTCCAAGGTTGTCCTGTGTTCCTCCTTCAGCTTCCCTTTCCTAGCCACCTGATTCTGGCATTGCGGACCTTCGACATTGCTCGCCACCCCCGTCGATACCACCTGCCTCCATACTGATGCCAGCTCTGATTCCGACAGGCACTCGACATCGACCGGCTATTCCTCCAATTCCAAAGCAACCGGTATCAACGCCTCCTCCTCTGCCTCAGCAGCAGATACAGAACACTGGGATTTCAATTCAGCCTCCATCCCCACTGTCTGCTTCTTCCTATTTATCAGAGAGGGAGTCTGAAGGAGAAGCTTCTGATGCTCATAGTTCCCCAGACAACCCTTCACCCAAGCCAAAGGTCTCGAGTGATCTGCTTATCTCACCCTCTGAAGACTTTACTTCCTACAGGAATTTTTGATAAAGAGGATGGCACATTCCCTTGGCTTCTCGGTGATGCAGCCAAAACCGGTAGTCACAGACGCCATTTTTGACGTAGTCCAGCTTGACATGTCAACTTTCATCGCCTTGCCTCCTTCAGACAGCCGAGTCTCCATGGGACAAACCCTTTTCAGCACCAGTGTCCTCCCGCCACATGGATCACATGTACTGAGTTCAGGACTCTGGTGTGGAATTCCTGATGAACCACCCAAAGCCCAATTCCATGGTAGTTAATTCTTCCTCCAAGTCTAAAAAGATGCATTCCGCCCCCTCTGACAAGGAGAGTCGGAAGTTGGATGCTTTCGGCAGACGCTTTTACTCAGCAGGAGCATTGGGTCTTAAGACCACAAATTATTTAGCTTGCATGAGTTGCTACCAATATGCCCTCTGGGAACAACTTATAGAGCTCTTTGCCTCCCTTTCTGAGGATAAATGTTTGGCAGCCCGGAAAATCCGAAAGGGGGGAATAATCCTGGCAAAACAACAGGTCAGTTCATCCAAGCATGCCTTAGATACATTTTCGAAAACCATGACATCTGCCATTGCACTGCGTCGGCACTCATGGCTCCGCATGACTAACCTCCAGATGGACACCAGGGCCTACACTGAAGACCTTCCTTTTGATGGCCTGAGCCTTTTCCACTCCACTACAGACAATGTCCTGCAAAACATGGACAAAAGTATTAAAGCCTCTCGTACCCTGGAAGTTTCCTCCTCTGTGAGGCCCTTTAAACATCGCCCCTGGTCCAGACCCTGGTATTGATGGTCCTCTAGCAGAAGTTCACCTGACCAGTCCTGCCGTCCCCATACATCGCCGGGCTTCCAAAGGCCTCCTTATGCCCCCAAGCAGAATTATTCTCCTGCTCAACAGTCGGCTCGCTCCAAGGCTCCAAGACCCCCCAAACAGGGCCTTTGACTTCCCTTCTTCAGTCGGGGTTTCCACTCACTTGAGCCCTTACCTCCAAGCTTGGTAATTGATTACTATGGACTCTTGGAGAGCCAGTTTTGAGAGCCAGTTTGGTGTAGTGGTTAAGTGCGCAGACTCTAATCTGGGAGAACCGAGTTTGATTCCCCACTCCTCCACTTGCACCTGGCAGGATGACCTTGGGCAAGCCATAGCTCTGTACCAGCTGTTCTCTCAAGGACAATTGTCTCAGAGCTCTCTCAGCCCCACCCACCTCACAGGGTGTCTGTTGTGGGGAGGGGAAGGGAAAGGAGTTTGTAAGCCACTCTGAGACTCCCGAGTGAGTGAAGGGCGGGGTATAAATCCAATCTCTTCTTCTTCTTGGATCCTTTCCATCGTAACATGGGGGTATTTTATAGAGTTCAGAGGGCAGTGAGGACTGTGATACACTGCCCTCTGACAAGCACTAGATTTGAGTTCAGTAGCACCTTAGAGACTAACACGAGTTTTCAAAAGTCCAAGCTTGTATCTGACAGAGGGAGCATTGACTCTTGAAAGCTCATACCCAAAAAATCCACTGTATCTGAGGAAGTATGCTTGCACACAAAAGCTTATACCATGAATAAAACTTTGTTGATCTTAAAACTTCGTTCCAGAAAATCTTGTGAGTCTCTAAGGTGTTAACTGGACTCAAATCTAGCCATTGTATGTGGATGAATTTCCTTTGGGGGGCTTCTTGAATAAAATTTAATAAATATTTAGGTTGACTTTCAACTTTTCTGATCACCTATTTCTGATTTAAGTAACTGTATCATGTCCTGACACTCCAGTGCTATCAAAATTATTTCTTTTATATAAGAAAAGTTCCAATAATTTTTAAAGAGAAAATGTAAAGACTTTTATTATAGTATAGTCTTAAGAGTGCTGCCAGCCTTGTATTAGTTTGCTTGGAAAGTAGTAACCATAGTGTAAGTGAAGAGTCAGACTTGTTGCTGATCTTTGTTTTGAGGAAACTAGTGTAGAAAAAAAGATACTGAAGGTAACTGCAAACAGCTATTTGGTAATCAGAGCACAGAAAAATAGACACACATTGCCATGTGCAGAGATTCTTTTTTGATGGAAAATGTTAGAATTGTCAGAGCATTAGCTAACTTGAAGTACATCTCTGCAGCACACTTATGATGTTTTGCATTTTCTAAACTACATTAGTTGAAATTATTATTGCTAATTTGAATGCTGAGTGGGATTGAGAGGACTTGGCAGTCTTTCATACACCAATTCATCCCTGAACTTTGATTTTAAAATTGCTAGAATTATACCAGGCTTACCTACATGCTCTTGGGCTATGGTTGTTTGAAGCATTATGCAAGCATAACGTAGCAATAACAGACAAATGTCAGAATTGTGTTACATGATGTATTCATAATTACCATATTATACATTTGTTTACAGAATCCAAATATTTTGCACTTATGAAATGTCTCAGGCTGGTCTGAAAATATATAAGATAAATATACTGTACTTTTTAATGTCCAGGGTAATTAATCATTTTGATTTTCATAGTAGTCCTATTGGATGTCATTTATATGTTTATCAGTGGAGAAAGTAGAAACATAACAGCAGTATTTCTAAGGCCACTTAATGAATCCAAGGCATCTGTGGTAGATTTAAGTGTGAACCCAGCCATGTTTCCTGGAAGCACTTCACGAGGCACTACTGTAGGAACTGTGGAGGGCTCTTAGAGACAAATATGTAAATAACCTTGAAAATACATTTTCAGTATCCTTTGCCATTATGTGAAAAGCATAGTGTGAATTGTCAAAAGTAAATGGAAGGAACTTTTTGTCTAACATTGCTTGCATTTAGCCATTGAGCAGTCTAATTGGTTCAGCTGTTATTTGAATTAACAAGATTTTGAGCAACAGCTAAGTGATGTAATAGTAATAGATAATAGGCTCAACATTTCTAGAATACTTCTTTGTTCTTTGGAATACTGGTCCAAAAATTTGGTTTTTGTTTTTAAGATCCTTAATCCTTGTGTTTTATCAAATTTATGTAGTTTACAATTCACAGAAATTAAAAACTCAAATAAATTTAGAATTAGTTGAAACCAGAACAAATGATATGTTCAAATGCATGCATACATGTTTTCTAAACATTTGTATCTACATAAAAACCTGTCACCTAATCTTAAAAGTAGAAAGAGTAGTCTGCAGTATTCCAAAACATCTAATCTAGTGTTCTTTTTTTCCCCTAGGGTACACAAAGGCATTGTTTCATTCATAATAACTAAAGTACATTAATCCTGACCACTATATCATTTAATAGCATCATGGCTGAATGTAAAAATGTCTGCAAAAATTGCCACTTAATAAGTTATTTTCATTGTGGTGTGCACTGAATCCTACTACAATCATATTGTGTAGGGATGGACTGAATTGATCCAGTGCACACATACAACCTAGCATTTTTGTTAAAGTTTAAACAAGAAAAAGAAAATTACACAGCTAATGAATAATATAATAAAATACACAGAATAAAAAATTGTGTGTGTTACGTGCTGTCAAGTTTCACTTCAGTTTTTGAAGACTATATGAATTAATTACCTCCAGAATGCCGTATCATTGACAGCTTTGTTCAGGTCTTCTAAACTGAAGGCCATGGCTTCCTTTATGCAGTCAGTCCATCTCCTGTTAGGTCTTCCTCTTTTCCTCCTGTCTTCAACTTTTCTTAGCAGTATTGTCTTCTCCAGTAAGTCTTGTCTTCTCAAGTCGACAGCAACAAATCTTTACTGGCATTGAGAGCACAAAACATTATGGGGAACAGCAAAATACATCAATCACTTGCACTTTGGCTATTCATGTCTTCTGAATGCATAATGTAAAAATTTTGCAACAGCCTCCATTGTTTCACAATTAGAATTAAGCAGAAGAAACTGAATAATTGAGTTATCAGAATGCCAGTGCTTACCTTCTAAGAATAGAGTAATCAAACGAGATCAAATATCCCTATAAAAGGGACAATAAAGTATAAAATGAATAGTGGATTTGATACCTTTTAGAGAACAAGGGCAAAGTCTGTCTACATATGGTATCTGGCAGTACCTCCCTAAAAGCACCTCCAATGGCAGAACATTAAAGCATGCTAGTATATATGCTCTGTGATAATGTGGGACTGTTAGACATGACAGTTATTTCGCAATAGAATTCGTGTAAGAGATCTCCAACCTGCTTGAGTCTTCTCAAGTCAAAGAATGAGTGAATAAAAAAATCAATGTGAAAAAAAAATCTTGAGGCGGAAGGGGAAGAGGCTTACAATAGGACGAAGTAATACTTAATCAGATATGAAGAAGCCTAATTACTTAAAATTAAAAATAATTATCGAGAACAATTCTGGATACTGTGTTGGGTTTGGGATTCTGGGAAGTGACTTGACATGATGAGAGGGACCAGAGTCAGCTGTTTCATTCATTCCAGGTATTCAGTGTTTGATGTGTTTGAAATATGCAAAAGAAGCAATAGGTAGAACTATACATCATATGTAAACACATGACGGATTTAGACAGCTGCTTTTATTAAGTCCTACATGGTGAGGTGGGGCAGGATGACATTTATTCCTTCTAGCTTTTTCTTGCTGCAATCATCTCCTCCCCCCCTCAAAAAAAAACACTTCATGGAATTCCAAATATATTTTCACCAGTTGTATGCAGCCATTTCTGTATTCCAGTTTAGGATGTGTATTTGGATAGTAACAAATCAGAAAATGAATTGAAAAATTCATTTTCATTAATGTGTTTTTTACCATTGGTCATTAATTCAACTGTGGGATAACTCCCACCAGCTGCTGCTGACTACCCACTGTTTGTTCCTTGCCTGTTAGGATATCTCAGTGAACACCTGAGGGATGTGAAAGTAAACCATGCCTATATGCAGCCATTTGCTGCTGAGTACATAACGTGTGTGTCATTTCCCATTCATTTCCCATTCAAGCAATTACAGCATTTTTCAGGTGGTGGAAGGACAGAAGCAGCAAACTTGTCTATCAGCTGCACAAACTTGGGAGCAGGGCCTAGTCCAGGGGTGCTGTAGGCGCCATAACAATTATGGCTGATATGCAAACTAACCTTCTTTGAAATGCCTTCTTTCTTGGCTCAAGTCTAATACGATAACCTTGAAGATCGGCTTGCAAGCAACATTGCAAGCAGCTTTTCATCTGTACCAGTAGCTGCATTCAGCATTGCAGCTAGGTAACTGCTGATAATGCATTCTGGGTTCATTGTACATCAAAAGCAACCATGTTGGGCTATATGTACTACTTCTGTGCCTGTATAATTGGCAGCAATCCTCCCTCTCCTCCATCCCCTTTGTTCTTCACATCTAAGACACTTTGCTTCCCCCCCCCCCGGGTGTGTTATGAACATGCACACCTCTTTGGCTAAGGAAGCCTTGATTAATTTAATTTCAAGTTTGTGGTCTTGGAGCTCTGTTTCTCCAGACTAATAGTGTGAGAGAGACCTCACATCTGTAAGTCATTCATTGTGAAATGTAAATGTACTTAACGTGGTATACAACAGATGAGGGGAACCACAGGAAAATAGTATGTGAATTCACACCACCTTTTTTGCACAGTTGAGAACAGATGCAGGCTGCTTGTATTCAAGCCTTTGTCACATGTTCAGCTGTGTGAATGGCAACTTGTGAGCGGCTTGCAAACCATAATGTTGGATGGTTGAGCATCCTCTTGTAGAGAAAGAGGGAGGGTGGTTTCAAATAATTCCCCCTTCTTCATACCAGCCTTATGATGGTTAGCATTTGATCTGCAAGGGCACCCCAGTCTGGCTTGAAGAGAGGGCTGCTGGGAAAATAGGAAGAAAATCCACCTTGGTGCTTTACCATTAATGGGAGTCATCTCTAACATTTTATTAGCCTTTACTGTTTGCAGCTATTTAGAGTGAGAACAGATACCATTGTATGATTTCTCCTGTCTTGTATCAGTTTATGTACAACCTCTCGGAATCTCATTTTATGTTGGCAAGACAACAGCCTACTTGGAACATTAAGTAGTGCTACTTTTACCTTGGCATCTGTGTGGCTCATTAATTAGCAGTGATTGGATCCAGAACAATTCATACCCAGATTGCAAAATTGGTAGAGGTGGCCTTCTGTAACTACCACAATTGGAATCAAACTCTGTCTTGGAAAGTAATATCAGTATTCTTACTGTAGCAGCCATCTCAAATTCAAATATTAGAAATATTTGGCTTCAGCGGTATTATTTTTTCAGGTCTCAGTTATGTAAATTAATTTTTAATAATCTCTCTAATTAATCCAGTAAGGATAATGTATTAGCTCTTTGAACGTTAATGTAATGGTACTGGGGTGTCAGAGCTGGAAATACTGGAGAGAATGATGAGCACCGTAATGGCATGGAGGTGTGTGGTTTGGTTTTGTTTTTGGCCAGAGGGTTTTTAGTGCCTGTCCATCTAATCTTTAATAATAGCTTAGTGGTATTCTTTGCAGCAGCAGTTGTCCTAGCCATAGTTGCACCTATAAATGTGACTAGTTTTACTTCCATCTGAGAATAAACACGTGCTTATGCAGAGTAGAAGAACTAATTCAAATATACAGAAGTAATTGTACCCTCTGAAATAAACACAAAGAACAACAATTTTTCCTATGAATCCCTTCCACTGAGTGAGGACCCTTGCTCTTTTGGATAAAGGGAGCGGCAGGATACATCCCAAGGTCTGTTCTCTCTGAAGCTGCTTGTCCATTACAGCTTCTGACTAATTGTCCAGTACAGGGCAAGGTGTGACAATAGAATGTTTTTCCTGCAAAGTGTGTAGAAAGAGAACCCCTTGAAGGCAGAAGAGATTATAGTCTACAAGAAAGAAACTGGAAAGGTTTTTTTTCTTTTCATGTTGGAGACCTTCCAATGTATTACAATAGTGCAAGAGATTTTCTTTTGATGAATATACAATCCCTTTATATCCATCACTGGAAACTAAAGTTATTAGCAGCAACTTTGGGGAACAGATATAAGAGGTAGAAAGGCCCCTCACCCCAAGTAGTTCTGACAAATCCAGCATTACTCTTCCCATACTTGCGTATTAAATTAAACATCTTTGGGGTGTGAAAGAGATGGCAAATGAAAGGGCCCCACAATTTTTGGCCTTGGTGACTTTAATTTTCACTTCTCCATTCAACAACTGTCTTGTAAGCTTAGCTTGTAAGAGCTTTACTACTTTGTTTCCTTTTCAGTATTTTTTAAAATATATTTTGGTGATGTTTTTGATATTTTAGCTTTGATTGTTCATTTTTGCAGGGGCCACAAACGAAAGCTAGATGAAGATGATGCCGCCAGTGAATCAAGCAAAGGGTCCAGCAATGAAGATGAGGAGGGCAGCAGTTCAGAGGCAGATGAAATGGCAGCAGCACTGGAAGCTGAACTGAATGACTTTATGTGACTTACATGTGTAAGGGAGTTTGTAATTACGTGTTTCTTTCTGTAACCAGTCAGAATTCCAATAGGCCCCTTGTGTCAGTACTCACAGAGGGCATTCCCCCCCTCAAAAATATGGTGTATATTTTACAAAGTGACATAGGAGGAGGTGATGCATTATTTTACAAAACTGAAATAGATGTTTTTAAGGTGTTTTACTAAAGGAACATATACTTTTTTTAAAAAAAGAGAAGTATTAAAGAGGGACTTGGTATGTTATGCCAAAGACATATTTTGAACTCTGGAGAACTTTATAAAACAGAGCTACACAAAAATTTGCAATTGAAAATTTGAAGAATGTTGTCATGATAACTTTGGAAACCAGCTTTGGAAAAAAAGACCACCTAAATATACTGCATGGAAGAGGTAAAGCAATCCTGATTGGATATGTTTTCTTCATAGTGAGATGTTATCAAATAGAGAAGTTTTTTTTTAAAAAAAGAACAATTTATATTTGTATAGGAACTGAGAATGTGATATGCAAGCTTTGTGAACGCTGCACTTGATCTGTTTGCCACTTGCTTGTAAGAGAATATAAGATGATTGACTTCCATGTTTTTAAGTTACTTTGTGGATTAGTTGTATTCTTTAGGAGACATTTAGATTTTTAACTTTGCTTCTCTATAAGCTGCAGTTCTAGCACAGGCTTCTCTGTGCATTCTTGTACTGCCATAAAAATATTTATCCATTTTGTGTTGTTTTGGAAGGAATGGCTGTTAGCTCATTCTAGATAGCGTTTTATTTCTTTGAATGAACAGATGTAAAGTTTTTGTATATTCTATTTCATATTTGATCCACAAAACAGATTCTTTCATTTAATAAAAATTCATTTTGTAAACTCTGTTCTCAATTTGAGTTTCAGTGCTGATCTTTCTATTTTGCTTCCATTAGATGCTGCACCTTTTTGAATGAAAATAATTAGTAGCCTCTTCAGTATATACATTCCAGGGATCTAATGATTTAATCTCCTGTTAGGCTTGCTAACTGAGTTGTCGGGATATTTGAAAAGTATTTTGATCACAGGATTCTTATTTAATTTATGGCAGAATAACATAACTCCATGGAATGGGGTATTGACCCTTTAGGATGAATGCTAGATCTGCCCTTAGAATCCCTTACTCTCATTCCACAATCTAATAAAAACCCAATATATCTTAGAGCACATAGACCAAAGTCTCCACTGAATGTGGTTTATAAAATATTTTCTGCAGTATTTTGAACAATTTAAAAAATGATGTCTAAATATATTGAATATGATCAAACTGTTTTTGTTATTGGGAAAAGGCTAGTGAATAAATACAAGGTGAGGTCTTGTATAGAGCATATCATTAAAAAGAAGAGGCAACCCATGTGTTTGTAGATGTATAAAAGGCTTTCAGTTGCCTAGAATGTCAATTTCTGTGCTAAAACTCTGGAAAAACTTTAAATGACAAGTAAAGCTGGTGGCAGAATGCCTTTAAAAAGATGCTAATTATTTGAAGAAGAAAAAGAACTTTGGGGGATAGATTTGAACCTACAAGTAAAAGAAGAGGTTCGAAATATCTCTATCATGGTCTGTAAAACCTGATAGATTTCGTTGTGTACTGCTGACAACAAATCTATGGGAATAGATTTGAAAAGATCTACAGGCATAGTCTCATGACAAACTAAACAACAGGCAAAAACGTGTTCATATGGCAGGGTAAATAACTCTTACATATTCCAAGGAACTCTATGTACTCTGCAGAGAACTGAATATTGAAGGTAGTATAATATGCCTTCTTTAATGCCACAATGCAGGTGTGCAACACATTTAAAAATGCTTGTCAAAATATATTAACATGTTTCATTTTTAATGCAACTTTTAAAACAGCTCATTTTGTGTGGACAAAATATAATATTGCCCAGGGTATTGATGTTGTAACAGATCGGCAAATGTGATTTACTGGTTGGAGTGTCAGACTAGGGTCTGGAGGAGACAGGTCTGAATCCCCTCTCTCTCAGCCTAACTCACCTCACAAGATGGTTCTTGGGAGGATAAGATGGAGAACAGTATTGGATGCTACATTGTGGAGGGAGAAGCAGGGTATATAAAAATGTCTATCTTCTATCTATCTATACAATGTCAAGATTTTCAGTTATGGGAATATATAGATCTAGGGAATAATATCTGAGCATCACATTGAAAAAGTCTGGAGAATTTTCAGATCAAAAGAGAGGAGGGAATTGGATCTAGCCAACGTTTTCACTCAGCCTCACCCTTCCTTAATACAGCATCCATCCTGCATGGCTTTGCCTATGCAGGTCCCATTATCCACAGCATAGTTTTTATGGTGATTAAAAAGGACTTTTTCTTTCCTTATTCACCAGTGGAAAAAAAAATTGATGGCAAACTATTCCCAACAGGGTCTAAGTAGAGCAATTAATGATGTTGAGTGAAAAAGAAATTTACTTAAAGGTCAGCTAAAATACGTGAAAACCACCATACAAGTTCATATATTTAACTCCTGACTGACTAAAACTCATGGGAGTAATTCTCATGTTGGAAACACTGACATGCCTCAGCAAACTTTTTATATAGGTGTTGGCAATGCCTTATTAAAAATTACTGGAAGAAAACCATGACATAGCTAAATGGAATGGTAAATGCCAAATTATAGTTGGCTTTTTACATTCAGTGGGGCTTTCTGTGATGGACACTGCCATCCTCCTTTAATCTCCTTTTTAATCTCCTTTTAGTCTCCTTTTTTAATCTGCCAATCCCTTTTGTACCCTGGTGGTTTATTGAGAAAGCAGCCGCCAATCAGGGTCCTCTGAACCTTTGGAGGGAGACAGAAAGGGGAGGAACGGGGGGAAAAGAGCTATTTAACTGTTATTTGGAGTCAGAGAGTTTAGAGGTTACTTAGGTAGGGTGGGAAATTGCTCTGTCTCTAGTTACCCCAAGTGGAAGTGGGCTCTCCAGTGAGGTGGTCTGCTGTGGTACACACTGTTTATGGTTCTCACACATATTTCAGGAAGTTAGGAAACTGGCAGAGGTTTGCAGTTTTAAAAGGCTCCCATGTAAGAGGTTAGGAAGCCTTGTGGGGAAAAGTTTCAGAGTACAAAGGAGGCTAGAAGTTACTGGCATTCTTTCTACCCTTTCACAATATATGTATACAAGAAGGGGGGGACCCGTGATACTTGCGGGGGGGGAGAAGCAGCCACAGGTGAGTCTTCTCCCCCACCCCACCCTGGCACCCACGGTGAGGCCTTGGCCCACCAATCCTTCTCCCACCTACCCCCTGCTCTTGCGTGGGGCCTGAGTGGCTGACAGCCACTCGGGCCCGCCACTTCTACCCATCCCACTGCTCTTGCACGGGGCCCGAGCGGCTGACAGCCACTCGGGCCCGCCGCTTCTCCCACCCACCCCACCACTCTTGCATGGGGCCTGAGCGGCTGACAGCCACTCGGGCCCGCCACTTCTCCCTCCCACCCACTCCCCGCTCTTGCATTGCTTCTCCCTCCCACCCACCCCACTGGCACCAGCAGTGAGGCTTGGACGCCTCCCAATCGCCAGCCGTCGCAGTTCCCAGAGCATTCCCTGCGCATGCACAGGGGACGCGCTTTAACTTTTGGGGGGATTTAAATATCCCCCGAATATTTTTTGAAACTTTTTAGATTTTTCTGCACATGTGGGGACTTCCCCACGTATGCAGAATAATCTCCCTCCCCCCTCCAATGCAGATTTAGATATCCGCACGGAGGGGGTAACTTGGCTATTAGATATATAGATATTCTATTAAGAAACTGAATCTCCCTATCAATAGGTTACCTTAAGATAAAATTGATCCTGTATGTCCACAGTTCATTTCCCCCTTGCTGTAAACTAAACCTTTCTGTTGTTGTGCTCAGTTTCTGTTCTTCTTGGTATTAAGGGCAGGAAAAGGTTATCAGCAGGTTTTACCAAGGAAGGGGGAGGGTTCCTGAGGAACCCCATCACAATTACCTCAGCAGTGGCTAGCTGGGGGGGGGGGGGGGCATCAAGTCAAAATGAAGAAAAAGAAAACGGTGCAGAGGGAATAGAATACTTAAAAAGTATATGTATGGGAACAGTATGAAAAAGAATCTGGAAGATTACCCCTGACAAAGCTGTATATGAAACACATAGGGGTTGTATAACTATTAAATATTCCATTCCCTCTGCACCATTTTGTTTCTTTTTCTTCATTCACCTGTAAGTAGTACCAAGTACTGGCAGACCAATAAACAAATATTACCTTGGCCACTTTCACAGCTGTGCTTCGCGGTATGACAGTGAAGTGTGGTATAGGCAGCAGTCCTCAGTTAGTCCCCAAATCAATGAACACTACCATCATGAGGAGATGACTGGCCTGGGGGGGGGGGGGGGTTGCCTGCCAAAAATATTTTTGTGCCTGCTCCTGCTACCCCAATGCATCACTCTTGTTAATTATTTTTATTACTAATCATTAGAATATGGTATCATATCTGTTAAGGGCAAAAATTATTACTGGCAAAAAGTGCAATGCTTAAAGTACAAATGCGTATTTGGAGGTTTAATTGGAAACCTTTTCTTGTATTTTGGAAGGAAGAAAGGGATCTAGATATAAACAACTCTTAACTGCCTTCCATTTGTTTGCAACTGGGTTTAAAATAAAAGGAACATCTTTTGTGTTTTTTGTAACAGATAAGGCATCATAGGATTTCCTTGTAGAAAATAACAATGCCTGATGCATTATTTGTCTTATATCTTCCTTGTTCTCCGGTGGTCCAGGAGTGGGGCAGTCCTTGACTCCTTACTCCTGGGAAGCTCCTCCCTTCATCCAAAAGCAGGGCCGGCAATCTTTGATCCAGAAGGGGAGGGGCTTCACCTCCGACTCCTCAGTCTATCCAGCCCTGCTTTCCAGGCAGGACATGCTGGCAGTGCTCCGCCGAGCACGAAGATCCGGAAAGAAGAAAGAAGAAATCCCAGAACAGAGAGATGACAGAGGGGAAGAGGGAAGGTTCTACCTCCCCCCACACACACACCTCCCATACACTCCCAAGTGCCAGAGAGAGAGAGAAAACCTCGGAGTGTGGGAGCACGGCGCCGGCAGTCGTGGGAGGCCCCCGGGCGGACACAGCGCCGTGGGAATGCCCAGACACCGCAGGGAAAGCGGCGGGGAGCCGCTCTTCCCCTCCCCCACCTGGTTGGGTGGTGTGCGGGAGAGCGGAAGGTCCCAGCGGAGGCTGCGGGAGGCGCAAGAATCCTGTCGCTACCCCATCCAGCACTGGATGCAAGTGGAGGAAGACCCGAGGCTCCAGAGTGGCTTACTTCTACTTCTGAAGCACAATAGGAGCTACCCTGCTTGGGTTTAAGGGCCATAGCAATGGAAGGGGGGGAATGAAACTGGGGTTAAAAGAAACCCACCCACCCCCTTTTCCCTTCTCTTCTTCCCTCTGCTTCTTATCTGCTTCTTATCCTCCATAACAGAGGAAACTTGACTCAACTCCCCTCCCTCCTCCCATTCCTGGGGATAGGGTAACAGAGGAAGGGAAATACCTTTCTACTCACCCACTCCACGAGGCTAAACAGAAATAGGAGAGGTGGAGGAAGCCGTTTCCTGGGCCCATTTCTCATGGTGATAGCCTCCTTTCACTTTTAGGTTACCCAAAATGGCTGACCAGATAGAAACAGCTAGATCACCCAGCCCACCAAGTCTGGAGGCTTACCAAATAAGTAACACAGGAACTCACACTGGGCAGTCCTCTGAGGAGGAGACAAGACAAACTTTACTCTTTTAGCTCAAAGCCAAGATTAAAAAAAAAAAAAGAATTTAAAGGATTGTGGCAACAGTCAATTTTTAGCCAAACTTCTGAGCACAAAACTGTAAGAACCAGACACCCAAGTATGGAAGAAACAGAAACCCCCAGCAAGAGACACATCTGATAAGGGTTTCACTCCTTTAATCAGTGATTTTGAGAAGGACTCCAAGTTATAGAATTTGAATTAGATTTGATAAAAGCTGATCTTTTGAAGTCAGTAATTAAAATAATAATGATTACCATGTCACAGCTGCACACATTACCTTTTAATACCAAATTGTATGCCACCAAATTAGAAAGTAGACTTCATTGTTACCCAAGATCATTTTGAAAAACTAGGTAGCTTTTATTTCAGACACCCCAGCCACTGAACTTTGAAAGAGAAACCTGGAGGAAGGAGAGACTACAGTGTTTAAAGGAGATAAGGGTGCAGCACTAATCCTTTGGTCTGTCCCCATGGTCTTTGTGCAGTCCCACATTGGAATTGTGCATACACAGCTGAGCCATGGAAGATTTGGGAGCTCACTGGAGTGCGGTGCTGAACAGCTTTGCACCTGCACAGGAGCCCTTTAGTAAATACATTATCTCTTGTGATCTCTCTGTCGCAACTTGCTGCTGCTTCCGTACTTGCACCGTCCATGAACTAACTCCTCTCAGTCATTAGAGAAGAAGGCACATATCTCCCAGGGTTCTTGTTGGGCCATTCAAGTGATTAAATAGTTCACCAGCTCTTTGTATCTGTGCAGTTGGTGGTATCTATCACATTGGCACATCTGCTGAACTGATTGCAGGATTCATGCTTTACATTCATTACTGCCAGACAGTTTTTCTTTTTTTAGAGTGAAAACATACAGTATGTTTAGGCAGCTGCTCAAATCAACTACTCATCATGATGCAAGATGTTACCTAGGGAATTATAGGACTTCCCCAGAAAAAAATAGCAACTCTAGAGCATGAATGGTCATGCATGAATGTATCCACGATCAGGACAGTCCTGCTGCCTTTCCTTTTACTTTGGAATGTGATAAGTGTCAGGAATAGTAGATTATGAGGTCTCAAGATCCACCTTTTTTACTAGTGTAAACATTTTAGAAACAAGGATTTTTTTTTGCAGACGTAGGGGAGGAGAGAAACTAAAATTTTCAAGAGGCCATGTAAGAACATGCATATGTGAACTGATATGGATCTGGAAAACTCAGTATCCATTGAAGAATACCAGTCAATGCTGTCATAAGGCACAACTGATACCTAAGTAGTAAGTCTCATTTCAAAATGTCAAACTTTTACTTCTTTCCATAATGTGTCCCTTAATAATGAGATGCAGAACACATAGGTGGCAAGGAAGTGGCATCAAAGCAGTTTGTAATCATGCATCTACTTTCTCTACAACAGTCAGCCAGTGAGACCATTCGGCTATCTGAAAGCAGAATGTGAGCTGAACTAGCAGGTGAGAATTCCAAGTCAAGAACCATCAACACAACATAAGAAAGGACAGAGAAACTGCTTTGCTGGATAAGCTGATCTCAAGCTTGTAAGTGAAGGAATGTCTGCATGATTCTGTTTCAGAGATACCATCAGATTTGTCACCAGATCTTAGTCCAGTGTGTCCAAGTGAGAATCTGAGGATGGTCAAAAGGAATCCAAAAGGAATTCCCAGGACCTGGGAATAGTTAACTCATGTTGCCAAGAAGCTTTGTTTGCCCAGGCCTACTCAACAGTGGGAAGGGCTATTAGTGGCATGAAGCAACAAAAGTTAACCTAGAAAGTCAGTGGGGGATAGCTCAAAGAGCTACAGAAGCAAATATGGGGCTGGTTGGAATTCCCCCCCACTTGTACGTGTGACTTTTGAGAGTGTTTGGGCTGTATTGCATTTTTCCTTTTGCACTGAAAGTTCTTGCTGTAAACGTCCAGTTGCCCTGGAATTCCCAGTGTGGGGAGCCAGTGTGGTGTAGAGGGTAGAGTGTTGAGTGTTGAGGCAGGATCTGGGAGACAGAGGTTCCAAGTCCCCATCCTGTCATGGATGCTTCAGCCTAACTTGACACAAAGGACTGTTGTGAGGATAAAATGGAGGAACAGAGATGATACAAGCCCTTTTGGATTGCCATTGGGGAGAAAGTCAGGGTATAAAGGAAGTATACAAATATATTTATAGGGAACAGGCATTAATAATAGGTAGGTCATTGGATACTGAGTTGACTGGTACCAAAATCCAATTTTGAGTCTTACATTGAGGATTAATCAGACCAGTAGACTTCCTTGGGATGCATGGTGCCCAAGATACCTCAGTGGGATAGTGGCTAAAACTGACTTTGATTCCACCATCAGTACACAGACATGAGAATGGATGGATCCTTTTTTTCTGTTCTCAGATCCCTCAGCCACCAGTTCTGTAGCTAGATATGAGTGAAGTAGTACCTTAGAGACCTTGTTGCTTTGACCCTCAAAAGCTGATACCCCAAAATTCTTGTTGGTCCCTAGCTGTTCTTCTGCAGACCAAAAAGGCTACCCTTTGAAGCCACCAGTTCTGTAGTGATGGAAGCCCTGCAAGAGAAACAAAATAATACATCTCATTCTGCCCCAGCCGATAACAAAAGAAAGTCTGTTCCTCCTCCATGCTCACGTTTAAAAATAGCAAATTATCAAGCCATTCTGGGGAGGTAACAGTTATTCATATGGGAACCTATACCTCTGTTCTTTGATTTAGTTCCAGAGGAGAAGAGAAAATTGGCAAAGTTCCTATGGTCTGTGGCTATTAAGTTGTCAAAACAACAGATAAACATAGCCGAACACATTGCAGGTTGTATAGTCAGAGATCTAGCTATTGTTATTTCCCTGAGGAGACATGCCTGGCTCAGGTCCAAAGCTTTGCTGAATGACACAAATGCTGGAGTCAAGGATCTTCCTTTCTGAAGCACATTTCAGTGCTCAAATTGCTGATATTCTACAGAAAATGCTAAAAAACAGATTCACCACTACATCACTAGCTAGATCACAATCCCCAGCTTGAATAAAAATTTGGCATTTCTTAACACATTACAGGTGTTAACTGTCAGCAAAATCTGGGATACCCCACCCAGTACGAGGTTAACTAGCTTATACTATAAGTAGTGAATACTATTTTTGTTGATTAGATTTGAAATTCACATGGTTATATTTCACCGTGTACTTTCTGCCTGTTGACGATGCTATTTGTTCATTTTCTAAACAAGCAATATGGATCACACAGTGAGGCACATCCAGCAGTTTACTATTGTGGAGTTAGTTCTCCTGTTGAAATACAAGAATGGTGGCCCATTAAGAATTTGGGATTGTTGGAAACATTGTTCCTGTGAATGTGTGTGGACCTTGTTGCTATCAGAAGCAGGTTTTGCAGTTAGAAGCAATTGTATTAGTCACTTCTGAAGAAGAAGGACCCCAAAATCTGGATTCTTTGTTCCTTGCCTTGTGACTCCAGTGTATTGGTTTTCTATGTAGTGTTGTACTGATTACATTGTATTACTCCAGGGGTGCCAAACTGCAGCTTGGGTGCTCTTTCACACATATTGGTCGCGGCCACACGAGCGAAATAATCCAGAGGGGAATTGAGGCTTTTTTTGCTCTGGAGCAATTTGCCCTGCAGTTGCGTGATCACACAGGTCTGTGGTCCTGCTGGGGCAACTTACCACTGCGTGATCAGACGCAACTGTGGGCGAGTTGTTGGGGTTTTTTGTGGTTGGTTTCCGAGGTGCTTAAAGGGGGGATTGAGCACCCTAAGGGCTTTCAATGATGCACACATGGAGAAGGGGGGGGGGGGAACCAACAGTGTGGCATCGGGATAGCGTGTGATCCTGCTATCCACAATGCCACACTTCGGCACTGGAGTGATCACACGAAGAAACTCCAGCTGTGAACTGCAGCAAACCATTTGATACTGGAGTTTCACTAGTAGCTTTTTACTGCGCTTCCCCACCAGATCAAAATGGTTTGCGATGGTTTGACAACGGTTGTGGGACGCTTCCCAGATGTGCTGGTGTGATCGCGCCACTTTGATCCGGTGGTGAATCGTCTCTCTTCTGTGGCAAATGGGTGCGTTTGATCGCGCCCTTTGTGTGGCTCTCGGCAGGGTGGCTGGGGAAGCGAAGGGGAGGCATGCCTCCCCGATTGGTCTTCTCTTCCCTAGCCAGTCTTCCCCTCCCTGGGTAGGCTTGAGGTGGGGGGGAGCAGAGAAAGAAAGCAATTTTAACTTTAAATGCGTTCTCAAAGCCCCCCGCCCCCAGCTTGGAGAAAGCATTTGTCTCTTTAAATATCATTATCAATATCTGTTTTTATCCCTATTGTTTTTATTTGTGGCAGTCTTATTTAATGTTCATATTAATAAAAAGTAAATGTGCATATTTTCCAATGAAAACGTGTAATATTTGTTTATATCTTGCGGCTCTCAGACATCTAATGTTTCTTCTATGTGGCTCTTACATTAAGCAAGTTTGGCCACCCCTGTATTACTCCGTTTGGGACCATGTAGTAACGTTTTTTGTCACACAGCTTTGCATTATTTGTTCATTTTCTTCCATATCCTACATAAAATGACTGCATAGTGAGGAACTGCTCACTGCACCTGACACTAGTCTGTTGTCTTTGTCAATATGCACCATTTTTAAGCAAATAAAATGTGTTCCCAACAAGAGGTCAGACAACATTTTAAAAAAACAACCTGTGCTCAGAATAACCACAAAGGAAATAAAGCTTCTGTCCAAGACACAAGTAGTAAATGTGTTACTCAAGGATCTTTATAGACGCCCTTGCCAATCTTACCGTCTTAATTAAATGGCTACATTTGGAACTCATAATGGTTCAGGATGTGCTTGGGTTAAGAAATTAATAGTTTAACTGTGCCCAGATAGCAAATGTTTGTGTTATGCACCCTTCCTGCCCCTGCACTTGGATGCCTGCTGTGTCTGATGGCAAGGAAACCCCCACTGCGCTACCTCTTTATGCAGAAACTTTCTGCTAACTCAGTGATATACCACCATTCAACCAGCATTCTCCACGGCTCTGACTTGAGTTGCTATTCTAGAAAACCACAGTGGGTTTGACTACATAATACCTGAACTAAAACTGAAGCTGCTACAACAATAATGTTTGAACCAAACCATCTAGCTCAGCAAAGGAACACCTTTATTCACCCACTGGTAGCGGAAAAGCTCCTTCAAATCGAAAATTATGTCGTCTGCATTTCCTTATGCTTTCTTGGAGATTACCATTTCGAATTAAGACAGGGGTACAGACAGTTCTTCCATAGAAACAATCTATAGGCAAGCAAATACTAGTGAGAGACAGTTCTTTCAGATAATTCTTTGTTTTTATAGTACCAGTTTCTGAATTAATAACTGTTTTCATCCTAATGTAGTTCCTTAGCATATTTCTGTTTGGACTATGTGATGCCTACGGTGACACTTCATTCCTCCCTCTGATATTATGGAGCCACAGGAATCATGACATGACCACACTTTACTAATGAGAAGCAGAATCCTCCTTGAACATATATGTAGCTTGCAGGGACCCGAATATTAGCCTAAGAGCAGTGTAGGTAAAGCTCTGCTGTCCTGAAAAACATTGTGGAACAGATGCTTGCTGTCCGTTGTTATGGTCCCTGTGCAGTCTCTGGTGGATTCTACCCATGTGCAGGCCAGTGGCAGAGGGGTTTTTCTAAGCTTCAAGAAGCAGAATGTGCTCCCTCCCTTCCCCCTCCCCCATGCTGAAGTTCTGCTTTTTGGGGCATGAAAGGGAAGAGTGAGGGGTGCTTGTCCATCAGTTCCCTCTCTGCCGCCAGTGAGAGAGGTTGTCTCCAACAGAGCTCTTTTTCTGAGGAAGACCTTCAGCCTTGCTTTTTCCCCTCTGTCTAAAGAAAGCAGGGCACAGTTTCTTTTTTTCCCTTAGTGGAAGAACTGCTATCTTTTCTTGGAAAAAGAGAACAAAACGGCCTCTGAAATGGCCCTAAAAGCTCTGTTTAAAAAAAAATGAAGTCCTTTGTGGTGAAAATCCCCTATTTTGATGACTATACGCTATGCCTTCTCTGTCTCGATGAGGACCATAATGTTCCCAAATTCTTCATCTGCAACTAATACACACAAAAGGTGAGGCATGACCAGGCCTCACACCTAAAGGCAGCATTGTGAGAGAAAGCACTCTCTCTCTCTCTCTCTCTCTCCATTTCTGACAACTGAGTCCAGCACCTCCCCAGACTCCAGAAAGGTGGGCACGTTCCTCCTTGGTTCCAACCATTCTGAGACTCGTACTGATGTGTCCAGGTCCATCCTCAAATACAACAAAGGCCTTGGCATCAATGCATGCTGTTCCTAGTTGCAGCTTTTCCAGTCCTCTGGAAAAGAAAACTCGTCACAAGCATAATTAGGTGCTTCTAGTTTATGTAAACTGGCCTTAGCTCCAAAGGGTGCTCAGTCCTAAGACAAGGCTCCAGAATGGGTCCAGCTTGCACCATCAAAGAGGTGGATCCAATTTGGTGTAACGGTTAACAGCGGTGGACTCTAATCTGGAGAACTGGGTTCTATTCCCCACTTCTCCACATGCAGCCTGCTGGGTGACTTTGGGTCAGTCACAGTTCTCTCAGAGCTGTTCTCTCAAGAACAGTTCTCGCAGAGCTCTCTCAGCCCTGCCTACCTCATGGGGTGTCTGTTGTGGGGAGAGGAAGGGAAGGAGATTGTAAGCTGATCTGAGACTCCAAGTGAAGGGTGGTGTATACTGGTGGTGTGGTGTGTTACTGTTACTGAGCAGAGGAGTTTAGCTACTGGGTGCCTCAGCTGAGGACCCACATTTTATACCCTCCCACCCGTCCTGATTGTGAACACCTCTGTGTGCCATGAGGGTGAAAGTGAGTGCAAAAGGTGCTTATCGGGGAGGAAGAAGTCCTCCTCCCCCTGCATACTACCGGCCCCCACCCTTGGGCACCAAACCCATCCTGCCAGCCCACCGGAGGACAGTCCTAGCAGGACATCACCAGGGGTCTCAGGACCTCTTTCTCCTGATCTGTTCCAGGGGTTCTCCACAGAGGCAAAAGAGTTGTTAGCACTGCCCAAACACCAACAGTTGCTAACACTCAGGGGTGTGGCAACGAGCCATTGCAAATGGCCACCTGAACTCCAAGCTCCCGTCTAACCCTTCCCCCCCAAGCATGGTGCAGCCTTCAATTTCAGCCTCAATCATCATTTGGGCATGGGAAGATCGTCCGGACACAAAGCGAAATTGGAAAAGAGTAGTTGCTAACACTCTTTGGAGAGGAGGACTCTGACAGCAGTGATTCGGGGGGGGGGGGCATCCTCCCCTTCCGCATCCCAACTCCCTGTTGCTGCTCCCACCTTGAGTACACCCTTCCATGGCCCCTCCATCCCAGCACCAGAAAGCAGCTGTCCCTCCCAGGTTCTCCAGGCCTGGGGCCCACAGTTGGAAACATTTCTGCACCCACCCCAGTGACTCCAGTGTGGCAGAGTGCCAGGTGTGCCACACCCTTGTCTACAGGGGCATAACCCCCCAACACTTGTCCTCCTCCATCCTCCTCAGGCACCTGCAAAGGGTGCCCCACGGTGTGTTTCTCTGGAGGAAAGAGCAGCGGGAAGAAGAGGCCCACTCACCCTCAGCAGGGACAAGCGAAGGGGGAGCTGGAGGCCCCTTCAAGAAAGGCTCCCTGCATCAAGGCAGGCCACCCTCCAAGGTTATTCTAAGGGGGGATGTCAACAGTGCCCTCCAAAAGGGCTACATGGAGGGTCCAAAAAGCACTTGCTTCATCATGCTGTGGATGGCCAGCCGTTCTCTCCATGCAGGCTGCTGCAACATCAAGCCCTTTGGTACTCTGTCCCTTCATGGAGGACCATGAGCCAACAAGTCTTGCCCACCATGCACCACTCCACAATGGCGATGGTCAAGGCTCAGCCCTCTAGAGTGCAAGACAGAACCATGCACTTCATGGCAGATCTCTGGAGCAGCACAGCTACCTCTCCCTGGCAACCAGAGGACTTCTCTGGCTGGACTGTTGGGGCATGGCCCAGATACCAGGAGGGGAAAGTCTTGCCACTGGGCTACAAAGTGGTTCTGTTCCACGTGCAAGGAATGGATGCAGACCACATGGCACAAAACATTGCTACTGTGATACAAAGTAACCTGAGGGGATGGGTGGGTGGTGGCAACACCATCCGTGGCTACATGTATTTTTTAAAGATGTCAGATTTTTCTGCAAACCTGGGGGGGGGGGGGTCTCCCAAGTTTGCAGAAACATCTGTTTAGGATCAGTGTAGCCCCGATCTGCAGATTTAGATATCCACAGATGGGGTCACACTTATAGATGTAGACAAGTGGAGACCTGCAAGAAACTTGCAGGATAGTTATCCCATTCCTCACACCTTTGCTTCCTCCCTTCTCCCCCTACCTCTCTCACACTCTTTCTCCCTTCTGCCCCCCTTTCTTACTCTCTCACTCTCCTCCATGTATGTTACTTCCTCTCTCTTTCTGACCT
Source organism: Lepidodactylus listeri (assembly GCA_029233225.1). NCBI lineage: Eukaryota > Metazoa > Chordata > Lepidosauria > Squamata > Gekkonidae > Lepidodactylus > Lepidodactylus listeri. Next base: position 90,524,128 of record JARCFY010000006.1, read on the forward strand.
GTCATCATTCCCTTTGTTTTTCTGCCTCCCCACCTCATCACTCTTTCTCTCTCTTTCTGCCTCCCACCTCAAATCCCACCCTCCCCAGGCTCCACCTCTCAAATGTCTGGGAATTTCCCAACCTGGAGTTGGCAACCCTATTTCCTTCCCACCCAACAGCCAACCTACCTTTATCTGTCTTCAGCTTTCTATCTCCACCCCCCTCCCCTGCAGCCTCTACCTAGGAAAATTACAGTCTTTCTCCACAATGGGGACTAAAGCAGCTTACATTATTATTTCCTCTTTGTTATCTGCACAACAACCCTGTGAGGTTGGTTAGGCTGAAAGTATGTGACTGGTCCAAAATCTCCCAGTCAGCTTCCACTGCAAGATGGGGATCTGAACCTGGGTCTCACAGATCCCAGTCTGAAGCTCGAACTGTTGCACCACAATGGCTTTCATACGGTGGCTGCTGATGAACTGTAGCAAAACAGCTGGGCCTAATTAAGTCATGCAAATCAGGTGGTATCAAGTCACACAGAGGGTGCTGCCTAGGGATGCCAGCCTCCAGATGGGACCTGGGGATCCCCTGGAGTTACTGCTCATCTCCAGACTACAGAGATAACTTTCCATGGAGAAAATGGATGCTTTGGAGGGGGGAGTTTATGGCATTGTACCTCACTGAGGTCCCTGTCCTCCCCAGGCTCCACCCCCAAATCTCCAGGAGTTTCCCATCCTGGATCTGGATCTGCTGCTGGTGGCCGGGGGGGGGGTACTTGGCAACCCTAGACTGCTGCCAGTAAAAACCCTGCTTTTTACTGACAAAAACAGTTAGAGCCTCCCCCCCCTCCCCCGAACATTCTAATCTCCTCACAGTTGATGTCTGGAGTTGGTGCCATTTCAAAAGGTATTTTGGGGGATTCTACGGTCACTGAAGTTTTTTTTTTAACTTTTCGGATTTTTCTGCACACGGGGGGAGTGCCCCCCATATGTAGGAAAACCTCCCTGCCTCCCAGGTGCCCCCCCTGCGCGGATTTAGGTATCCTCACACAGGGGGCGCCTTTGGAATTAGATATATAGATATATAGATGTAGATATAGATGTATAAATGATGATAATAGCAGACTTTGTTTCCTTAAAATGATTCAATTCTGTTCAAATTTATTCATTTTAACCATGGATCATACCAAAATTAAAAGTAGGACAATAGCGGCAGTTAACAAATAGCGCAAGGTTTATTCCTAGTACAGAAAATCCTATTAAGTGTTCTCAGTGGCAACAAAGTTCATGAGCTTTAATAAAATCCCATCAGTGTTATCTATGTGACCTGCTTCTTTATTTTTAGCAAGTATTTTATTTATTTTATTTTTAGCAAGTACTAAATTAGTTGAGATATTTAAACAACACAGGTAAAAACTTTTTCAAGACATTCATAGTGATGTGGCAACTGAACTGTGGGTATAAGTCATCCATTTCTCCAGTAGCACAGACACCTAGAATGGTATATAAATTTTTATTCTGAAAAGGTTCAAAGTCAACAGACTTACTACCCCCCATACAGAAACTGAAACATATCTAACTCATCCGTGAAGAAACAAGCAGAAAAATATATCCACAACATTTCTGCAAGAAAATGCAGCTTATTGTAACATAATCTACACAGGAGCAAATCAATATACTATCGCCACAACACATGATCAGTCTGTCAAACAAATCAATAATAAATCCACTTCCATGGAGGGAGAGCTACCTACCATCATCTTCTTTGGACTCTTGATTATGGGCTTTCTTCAACATCTCATTGATGGTCGTAGTTGGGATTTGTCTCCATGTGACCATAAATAAAACATGAATACCATGGCACCTTAAAAACTTACAAAAGCCACTGGACTCCTGTTTTATCTCAGTTCTACAGAGTAACACTGTCACCCATCTGGTATCAACTTCACGTGATCCTGTCTGTGAGGGAAATATTCTGAAGAGTAGCCTGTAGGTGGCACTTTTATGACTTGCAACCAGAGGTGATTTTACCATTCTGCTTTCATATTTCCCAGGGCGTGGATGAACAGGACTGGGGGCATACTACTGGCTGTGATCACACACACTAAATAATCCACTTTCAATGCACTTTCCAACTGAATTTTACTTGTGTGAACTGGAAGGTGGATTATTTAGTGTGTGTGATCACAGCCACTGAGACCCATAGTTCAGCAGAACTCTCACTTTGCAGCAGGAGAAGGGCCCGGAGGCAGGGGGAGAAGTAGAGCACAAGAGAATCTCTCAGTGCCCTGACCTGGATAGCCCAGGCAAGCCCAATCCCATCCCATCTCAGAAGCTAAGCAGGGCCAGCCCAGGCTAATATTTGGATGGGAGACCTCCAAGAAATTCCAAGACACAGAAGCAGGCAATGGAGAGCCACCTCTGAATGACCCTTGCCTTCAAGCCCAACTAGGGGTCACCAGAAGTCAGCTTGACTTGATGGCAAAAAAAAAAACTTTAAAAAGAGAATCTCTTGGTCAGATCAGAAGTTCCTGCAGCATTGTGGTGACTATTTCTTGCTCCTTTTAGACTACACTGTTGGGCTAGAGATAGTTTTGCATAGTGAAAGGGAGATAAAGGAATAAACCTCACACAAGACTTGTTCCTTTAAGAAAGTAAATGGCTGTTCCTTATTCTCAAAGAAGTCCATACTGTGATAAGAAAGCCTACATGAGCATTCTAGCTATGTTTCTAACTAGAGGATGGGCAGAGAAGCTGAGAGCATACCTTGCCCTTGTGAATCAGGTCAGAGCAAAAGAGAAAGAGGCGGCTAGAAGGAAGTCAGTCCCTGGCAGTAGCTAGCAGGTAAACGGAAAGCATCAAAAAAGACAAGATGAGGGGTACAGAGAAATCTGACCTTTCCACCTTACTAGTTCTACTGCCTCCCTCTGGAGTACTGGTGTGTTTGGTGCAAAGGGACAATGGACAGTATTCCATTTCCAACATCAATGAGCTAAAAAGGAGAACAAGAAAATTGTACTTCACTCCCTTATCAATGGTTGCCAATTCTGGGTTAGGAAGTTCCTGGAGATTTGGGGAGGGGAGGGACCTCAGCAGGGTATAATGCCATCAAATTGACCCTCCAAATCAGCCAGTTTCTCTAGGGGACCTGATCTCTGTATTCTAGAGATGTAGTTCCAGGAGATCCTCAGGGCGGCCCCACCTGGAGGTTGGTAACCCCATTCAACACAGCTGTAGTTGAAAGTGGAAGGTCAGGGGGAGCCAGCTAGAGAGAGGGGAACTTTTTGTTGGTGTAAACTTTTTGTTGGTGTAAACTTTTTGTTAATGTGTAAATGTAAGTGTGAATATTTGGCATTATTTTAAATCAATATGAAAATAATTTCAGAAGAAAACCAGCTTTCGTTTCATAGATTACATCAAAGCTTTCAACTATGTGGATCATGAAAAGCCATAGTTGTTTTTGTTTTGTTTTGTTTTTAAAGGGTGTGCCACAACATCTGATTGTTTTAATGCACAGCCTATACTGTGGAAAGAGGCTACTTTAGGACAGAACATGGAGAACCAGAATGGTTTCCAGTTGGCAAAGGTATCAGACAAGGATCCATTTTATCTCCCTGTCTGTTCAATCTATATGCAGAATGTATCATAAGGAAAAATGGATTAGATTTAAATGAAGGTGGAGTGAAAGCTGATGGAATGAACATTAACAATTTGAAGTATCTTGATGACACCATATTACTGGCAGAAAGGTTAAAGATTAAAGCAGAAATTGCCAAAACAGGGTTACAGCTGAATATCAAGAAGTCAAAGTTAATTACTACTGAGGAATTATACAACTTTAAGGATGACAATGAAAAACTTGTTAAAAGATTTTCTGTTCCTTGGCTCCATCATCAACCAAGAAATCAGAATGAGATTGAGAATGGGACAAACAGTCATGAAGTAGCTAGAAAAGACTTTTAAGTGTAAGGATGTGTCACTGGCCAATGTTCCCTCTAAGATCCACAGTGTGGTGAGCAAAAATTCTACCTCATGAGTGCAAAAAGCTAGTAGCATTAAGGTTGTGAGCAAGTCTACATTTGACTATTGCTTAAATTATTTGTAAAAGATTATTTCCATAACCTTGTAAAAATCTCAGAATGGATTCTTTTAATCTATATTTAAACTATATTTTAAGAATAAACATTATAAAGAAAATAGAATCAAATCAAATTTCATTTCAGAGGTAGACCAGGCCTAGAGGAAACTGTGCTGGTGTCCAAGATCAAGATAATTCATACTATAGTATTCCCTGTTATTATGTATGGGTGTGAAAGTTGGACACTGAAGAAAGCAGATTGATATGTTTGAGGTGGGGTGTTTGGGAAGAGTTTTACGGATGCCATGGACCACCAAAAGACAAGTAAGTTTGTTCAAGGTGAAATCAAGACTGAACTCTCCCTGGAAGCTAAAATGACCAAACTAAGGCTATCGTACTTTGGTCAGTTATGAAAAGATGAGGCTCACTTGAAAAGACAATAACGCTGGGGAAAGCTGAGGGCATCAGGGAAAAAAGCCAACATGAGATGGATTGACTCAGTAAAGGATGCCACGACCCTCAGTTTGCAAGCCCTGAGCAAGGCTGTTAATGATAGGATGTTTTGGACATCATTCATTCATTCATGAGGGTTGCCATAAGTCAGAATCAACTTGACAGCACTGAACACTAACATACACTTTATAAACCTCTGAGTATGGAGACCCAGTAGGACAAGGGCCAGGATAAGTATCATAGCCAAATAATCATAACTGAAACAAACATGGGCAATACCGTGTGAAGGATAGTAAATATAACACTAATCTTATATAGAAAAACCTTCAACAATAGAGCAGTAATAAGGACTACATATACAGCACAGGCAAGATAATTTGGGTATATATCATGAGAAAAAAGAACAAGCACAGACAGGTCCCAAGAGTTATCATTTGCTTTTTGAAACTTGTGTTCCCTGCCAGAAATAAGAGCTCTGCAGTAAACCTGGCTGTCTTATGCACTTGGGGTTAATAAAAAGTAGATTGGAAAATTACATTTTGAAATGTAAAAATAGAATTTCAGAATGTGACAGAAAGAAATCATGTGGGCAGGCTGTTATGGAAAATTATTGTGGAATGATTTATTTGAGAACTATACGCTTACTAAAAAGATGTCATTTTAAAGAATGTTAGCTATCTTTCAGCCCTTTTCTCCGTACTGGGGTATTTCAGGACTGTATAATCTATAATTATTAATTTTGTGATGTGCTTAAACTTCAGAACTAAAGACCCCTGTACCAGTTTTCTTACTCTTTGCATTCCATTACATTTTTTTCAAATCTTACAATTACCACCACTTGGAAAACTTCTGACCTAAAACTCAACGGCTGTATTTGTCTTTTGTGGCCCAGCAAAACTGTAGGTAGGTAAGAGTTTATTTGGGGTTCCATTAGGGCTGCCAAGTCAGCCTGGGGGGTGGGGAATCCCCCACTACAGGGGTTCCCGATCCGCCGGCCAGCATTTGGCCGGCGGGGGAACCCCACCCCCATTCCCCAATGTAATGACATCACCCGGAGGTGACATCATCACGTTGGGGGCGTTGCCAGGGTGACGCTCTGGCAATCGCCCCAAAACTCTATGATACCGTTGCCCTGGCAATGCCCCCAACGTGATGATGTCACTTCCAGGCGACGTCACTGGGCGGGCGCGCGAGCTTTGCGTGCACGCCCGGGAAACTCCCAGACGATGGAGGACTCCCCCCCGCCGGTAAATAAGAGACACTTGGCAACCCTAGGTTCCATTCATGGGTATGTACAGCAGGGCGAAGGGGACACTCACCCCAAACTCTAAATTTATGGATTTTTTAAATGGATCCTGTCATGATCTATGCCAGGCTGGAAGACAGGCCTAGTGTGGCATAGGCCCAGGAGAGACCTGTGCTGGGGCTAGAGGGCTGTCTGCCTACAATTCCCGTGATGCTTGGTGGCAGTGGTAGCCAATGGGAATATGAGGAATATGTGAGGTGATGGAACTCTAGGTGTGTAACTGACAAAATGGTTTTTTTCTCTCTACTGCAGCTTTTCCTCTGACAGCGAGTCAAGCTGAGGGGAAAGTCTGGGCTGGGAGAGAAATCCCTCAGTGGGATGGAGTGAGTACAGGCAAGAGGCCTGGTAGAAAAGGCTGTAGGCCTTAAGTAGTACCAGTTAAGGAAAAACCATCTCATTAGATTCATTTTAGTTTACCTGTAAAACACTGTTATTCATTTTAAGCACCTTGTCTTGTCTTCCCTGCCCCAGTATTGTTTAAATAAACCCTGTTGTTTAAGTGCTCTGCCTGGTCATCACGCCTTATGTTTCTCGGTTAATGGAGGGCATTTGGTTGGGCTTGGGAGGGTACCCTGGGCCTTCTCAAGAGACCCTAAGTCCAGGGTTGTGGCGGCAGAAGGTGGCAACCCGCAAGGGGTCATGACAGATCCTGATACACATTTCCAACTAATCAGCAAGAGGTGCAGAGTGATAGCTCAGTCCCTTCCCCCAAATTTCAGCAGATGTCCTTGATTCCAGTGCAGCTGTTTAACTAAGGGAAAGGCAAATCGCTTCTCTGTTTAAAATGTAAAGGTTAAACTGATAAGTGGGTTGCATCTTCAGCGTGTTAAAAATGCCAAAGTAAACTGTTTCTTCTGCATTTGCCTTTGTGGGTTTTGGGTTGGTCCATCAAGCTGCCAACTCTGGGTTGGGAAATACCAGGAGATTTGAGAGGGGAGAAAAAGAGTTGGTTTTTATATGCCTTGCTTTTCTCTAGCCTAAGGAGTATCAAAACGGCTTACAATCACCTTATCTTCTTCTCCCCGCAACAGGCACCTTGTGAGGTAGGTGGGTTTGAGAGAGCTCTGAGAGAACTGTGACTGGCTCAAGGTCACCCAGCAGGCTTCATGGGGAGGAGTGGGGAATCAAAACTGGTTCTCCAGATTAGAATCCACCACTCTTAACCACTATGCCATGCTGGCTCTCTGGCACTTGGAGAGGGCAGAGTTTGTGGAGGAGGGAGCTTAGATGTTACAGGGTCCAACCGCCAAAGAAGTCATTTTCTTCAGGGGAACTGATTTCTGTAATTCCAGAAGATCTCCAGGCCCCACCTGGAGGTTGGTGTCCCTGGTGATCCAGCTAAGAGGATGCTGGGCCACAGGTAAAGAACCACTAACATACATCATTCCAGGTTTAATTGGGTTTTTTTGGGGTATTACTGTATTTGTGTGTGTGTGTGTGTGTGAGAGAGAGAGAGAGAGAGAGAGAGAATGTGTGTGTGCACCTGGAAGTCATGGCAACCTCTGGTGACTGACTCCTTTTTGGGGCCTGGAGGATATTTAGAGAGGTAGCTGAATAAAGCCTGCACCCATCTCTCAACTGCTAGTATTCCAAGGAGGTCTCCCATCCAAGTACTTGCCAGGGTCGACCCTGCTTAGATTCCGAGATCTGACACGATCGGGCTTGCCTGGGCTATCCAGGTCAGGGCATTCTGAGTTTGATGTTGTAGTGTGTTGTTCCTTGAAAACTGTTATTATAGTTGTGAACTCACAGGGTACAGCCTGTCAGAATCTGCTGATTCAGACAAAGTATTTCTATTGCTTACAGCTATGTCTTCTGTTTTATTCCTGTCATGTCTGTATGCCTTACTGTATTCTATTGCCATGTACGTATTGTAGATGCTTTCATAACACCTGCCATGTAATTGCCCTCCCTTAGGTGAACCCTAACTTTGGCCAGTATGTATGTAGAATATGTGACCCCAGGTTTATGACCCTGACCAGGCCTGGTCTGTGTAACTGTCAGAGCGGGAGGATGACAACTTCAAAGTATGGGAACAATGGGCCTCTCACACTCCTGCCTCCGCATTCCATTCGTCCCGGCTGGGACTCCAAGGGAGGACGAGTCTCATCTCTTATCAACGTGCGAAAGCCTTGAGGCCATTGATTGTTATGTGAAATGGTAACATCTGAAGTTCCGGCTGGCTCCTGAGTTGGCCACACCCAGCAGGAACTCATTAGCATAATAGGCCACACCCAACAGCAGAAAATCATTAGGACTTAGGACTGGCTACATTAGGGGTATGTGGCCTAACATGCAAATGAATTCTTGCTACAAAAGAAGCCCTGGGTTTTGACAACAAACAAGGTAAACAGAATAAGAAGCAAAAGGTGGGTGTGGCTGGATGACCACTCTTCTGGTAACATAGGGTGTGTGGCCTAATATGCTAATAAACTGTGCTGTCAGCGGTGTGGCCTAATATGCTAATGAGTTTCTGCTGTTGGGTGTGGCCTATTATGCTAATGAGTTCCTGCTGGGCTTTTTCTACAAAAAAAGCCCTGTATATCACTAAGCCTAGACTGGAGAGTTCCTATTTCACCTTCTGCTTCCCTCGAGAGTTAGTTTGGTGTTGTGGTTAGCATCACGGACTCTAATCTGGGAGAACTGGGTTTGATTCCCGACTCCTCCACATGCAGCTGCTGGTGTGACCTTGGGTCAGTCATTAGTTCTTTCAGAGCAGTTTTCTCATGAGCAGTCCTCGAAAGAGCTCTCTCAGTCCCACCTACCTCACAGGGTATCTATTGTGAGGAGGGGAAGGGAAAGGGATTGTAAACTGCTCTGAGACTACTTCCAGTAGTGAAGGGCGGGGTATAAATCTAATCTCTTCTTCTTCTCTCCCTCTTCTCTCCCAGGGAACAGTGTTACAGTTTATACACCATCTGATTAATATTCGAAGCTGTATTTTACTGATTTTAATTGTACTCTAAACTGTTTATTATGTTGTAATCCGCTCTGAGCCCCACAATTGTGGGGGAGAGCGGAATAGAAATAAAAAGAATAAATAAATACTTTATATTAGAACACATTCATTTTACTGGTGGGTTCTTTCGCCCCATCTGATGAGCACTGTGCAAAGAAAGTTGCATATTATTTGGACTTATTCAAAGTGTCTTTGACTTTGAACTCAATAATTAATTTGTATTTCTTTTTAGTGTCCATTCTGTTTAACCTACAATTCAAGGTTTAGCAAAGCGATATTATGTGTTTTAGGAGGGCTGACTCTCTCAAAGTATCCTTCTGCATATTGACATTTCCTTTTTAAATGTCTAATGGGCTCTGTATGTTCCTCAACTCCGCCTCGCTCATTACCTAAAGTGCCTTGCTAAAATAACAAAGATGCATCTCTTTCGCGTAAGCATTTATTTGGAACGAGGATTAGTTAATGGAGATACTAAAAGGGGTGGTGTTCTTCTTTCTGTATAATTCTGTAAAACTGTAGTACAGCTCACTTAAAGCATCCATACATAATACAGCCAGCTACCAATAGCATCTATACTTTAAAAACAATTCCAAGCTTATAGCACAAAATGAGAAAACTGGCTGTTCATAGTTTAAACAAATGCTTTCACATCTTAATGGGTAATTACCAGAGGAGCCTCTTGATTTAGAAATTTTTAGTCAATTAATCTTAGGACCTTTAATGAAAAAATGTATTTATTTCTTCTACATGCATTTTGCATATGCTTGAAATACTACTGCAGAAACAAGGGTACTTTGTTTTTCGATAATTCGAAGAGGGCACTATCTTAGATGAGGAAGGGCTGTCTCATTTCATTGCCCCAGGTAAAATATGCATCACCTTCTTGGCCAGCGGTAGTATGGAATACCAGTGGCCTCCCATGCCTCAGAGGGTGGAGTGATCCAGGCCCCTGTGATGCATCAGCAATTCTCTCACTGTGTCTTTCCAAGCAATTGCCTGGGTGGGTGGGTGGCTGGCTGGAGAACAAGTCGTGAGAAGAGGCATTCCCCTGATGTACAAGAAAGGAGAATACCATTCTTAAAAGGTGCTTACCATCCACTGTTTTTGGAAGTACCAGGTTAAAAAACAATTAAATCTGCTGCTCAGTTAATTGAGTACATTTTTAAAAACCAAGCTAATTGATCAGCTCTGAGTATTGCTTCGCTATGCTACTATTTGTACGAAGTTACATTGTAAGCCTGTTACAATTATGGTTCCCCCCCCCCCCTCCGTTCTCTTTTAAGTATAGCAGCTGAAGTTCTTCTGCTGAAGTAACTTTTTAAGCTTGTTAAGGCATTTGACTTAGGCTGCAGCACTTTCATGTGGGTAAGCCCCATCTGATAAAATAGGACTGATTTCTGAGCATACCTGCTTAGGATTGCTCCTGTAATCTTCTTTGTCAGCTTTTGTTACCTTTTACTTCCAAACTCAATAAAGATTGATCTTGATTTCCATGGCACCATGCATGAAATCTTTCTAGGGAACTTCTCTGTTCGCTTGAGCTGGCTGTGTGCAAGTGGAGGGAAGGCTGCCAAAGGATAACGTCCACGTGAGGCTTCTTGCTTTAAGAAAGGAAAGGATATTGCTTATTTGATTTTTCTTTTACTTCCTTTTTACCTCACCTTTCTCCCCAGTGGAGACCCAAAGCGGCTTACATCATTCGCTTCTCCCCCATTTTATTCTCACAACAGACCTCTGAGGCAGGTTATGGGTGAAGAAATCCATACTGCGATCTAAGAGTGTTTATTGCCCTCTTGGGGGTCGGAGACAGAGAGCACTAGAAGAGGCAACTGGTTAGGAATCTAGATAACAAAGGGATGACAGTAGAACAGAGGAAAGTAGACAGAAGGATCTACCCTGGACTCTTTGCCACCTCTGCTCCCCCCCCCCCACTGGTGTGCTGGCTGGCACAAGATATTGCTCGAATTCTCAGGCCCCGCCCCCAGCCACCAGAGAGGCATGGTGGTAGGGTTGCCAGATCCAGGTTGGGAAACTCCTGGAGATTTGGGGGTGGAGCCTAAGGAAGACAGGGTCCTCAGTGAAGTACAATGCCAGAGAGTTCACCCTCCAGAGTATCAGTTTTCTCCAGTAGAGCTGATCTCTGTAGTCTGGAGATCAGTTGTAATTCCAGGAGATCTCAAGGCCCCACCTGGAGGCTGGCATCCCTATGGCATTGTTCTTCACTTCCAGCACTTTCTAGGTTAAATTGCCACAGAGGCAAAAGCTGGAGCGTTTATTGATAGACAATAGTAGCTAAGGCTGCTTATATCTGACAAAGTAAGTTTACATGCCAGCTTCCTGAATTCTGACTAGACACTGTAAGTAGCCTCAGGGAAAGGCAATTCAGGAAGCTGGACTCACCATTGCATTGGTCTTGTGCTGGTTTCTGTCAGCTGAGTGGCCTGGTAGGGATCAGAAGGGGTAATTTGGGGCTGGAGCCCACCAGAGCACTGCTCCGGGAGCTCTGGAGCCGGCACAAATGGTGGTCAAGCCCCACCCCCACACTCCTCTCTAGAGTCATGCCGCCACAAGCAAGAAAGGGCCCATGGGGGTGCAGAGAGTCATTTAAATGCCTCCTCCTGGTTTCCTCTGCCTGCCCGCTGCGGTGCGACTCTTGAGAGAAGGGGTTTAAAGTTTAAACCCCTTCTCTCTTCACTTCCCCCCCACCCCACCTTGGCAGGCTGGCTGGCTGGGGAAGGGAAGGCGAGGCTTTTGAAGGTACCTCCCCCCCTTTTTTGCTTCCCGTTCTGACACACTTCCGGTGATGTCAGGGGGCGTGGCATATGCTAATGAGTTATGCTAATCGCAGGTATGCTAATGAGCTCTGCACTTCTTTTTCTATGAAATGGCTCCTGGGGATCAGTATGGGGTCAGCATCTTGTAGACCTGAACAACAAGAGTGAGAAGCACTGAAATCTGTCTATAGCCTCCTAGTTCCTTTTTGGGAATCCCCAGAGTACCATGCACGAATGTCCACTAATTCTGCACCTCAAACAGATCCTACCACTGACTGCATGGTAGACTCTGGATGGACTTTCCTCTTGTATTCCTGAAGTAGCAGACTGAAATTCTACCTCTATGTGGAAACAAGGCTGTTGCTCTCTTGTAAGCAATCTACCTTCATGCTGAGGTTGATATAATATTGCCCAGATCCAAAGAAAAGAAAACTTGAGAGTTCATTTGTGAAGCACCGGTAGACATCTAGAACTAGATGCTGGACCTTTTATTGCAATCAGAGAAAATTTAAATAGATGAAAATGCTATCACTTTTCATTCTGTACACTGAATGATGTAATTGGTGGATTCTATAGTAGGTCATGTAGTACGTCACTCCCTGCTGGCTTTCCCCTCCAGTGTGGGGGCACTAGGCAATTACGCGGGCTGTCCCATAAATAAGACTACCCCAAAGGAATGCATTTTCTATCTCCTTCTATTTGACTACATTTATATGTTCTGCTTGGCTTTGTTATGACAAAGGGTCCTGTGGTCAGATCCATCAGGTATCCCCCAACTCCCTTTAGCCCATGTTCCTCCCTAGTGCCATCTTAACTGCTGTGATGGAAATGACTGAATCCTTTCACTTCTGGTACTGGAGTGCATAAAGGAAAGTTATTCTGCACTCCTAAAATGTGAATGAGTTGGCAGGCCAAGCCAGAAGGACAGACAAGGAAGCCAGCAAAGCACACAATGGAGAAGGATGACACCAAGGTGGTGAAAGAAAAGGCTAATTTTTATATTTCTCATGTCTACACAGGAATAAAGAAATAGGTCTGCTCAGTCAGGACACGTTCTGCATTGCATTGAACAGACTCGCATCTATCAGAGGTTACTTTCTTGTCTAGATTTTCTTAGACGCAAAGGGAGCAGAGCTGCCACTGCAACAAAACCCAAAACTTCCTGACATTTTTTTTGGCAAGTCTTGGGGGGTGGAGATTGCTGTGCAGCTGACTTGTCAATACAAAGCTAATGCATGAATTTGGGTAGTGAGCTCTTTGGGTAAATGTGCTTATAGAGCAGCAGTAAATGCTGCTAATTTACAACAACAAATACTTCAGGAGCAAATTGGAAGTCATTTAATTCTGCATTAATTTTTATGAATCATTTATATGATGACTACATCACAATGTTTAGTCTCCTTTTCTTCAGCAGCCCTCTGAGGTAATTGAATCTCTATTATCCCCATTTTAGTACTGTGTTTCTATGGAGAGTCTGGCTCATGGCAGGGTTGCTGTGAAACTAAAATATTGCTCTGTACTCTTTGGAAATCTTTAAGACAAATATTCAGAGCAGCCTTCATTTATGGTGACATTCATCAACCCAATTCCTCAGCTTTGGAAATGGCTTCGCAAATGTCAATGAAGTTTCAGGTTGTACAGGAATTCGTGTCAGAATAAAGCTTCAGGTTCTTAGCCTTTATGCCTTCAAAATGTATTGGAAAATGTGTCAAATTGCCATGCCCATAAGGAAGACGTTACTACTTCACTAATAGTGGATTCTTCTTTCACATCCTGTAGGGGTTAGGGTGTCATACTAAGATCTCTGAGACTTATACTTCTAATCCCAAACCTGCCATGAAAATTTGCTGAGGGGCTCTGGGCCAGTCACTCAGACTAATTTAACTCGCAGGGTTGTTGTGAAGACAAAAGCAAAGTGGGGAGAATCTTGTATCCTGCTTTGGATCCCCATTGGTGGAGACCTGTGGGTTATAGATGTCTAAATACAATAAGTATAATAGATATCCACATTGTTGTCATGCCTACTTCATGCTGAACGTCTAGTTCACACTTATCCATGCCAGAGCAGCTGCTTGGCATGCAGGTCTCGGGTTCAATCCCTGCCATCTCCAGTTAAAAGGATCAGGTAGGAGGTGCTGGTAGAAGAAGAAGGGGAGGTAAAAGAAGAAGGGGAAGGCAAAGGATGAGACAGTTAGACAGTGTTATCGATGCAATGAACATTGCGGGGTTGAGCGGGCTCCCAAGGGTGGCGGGGGATAGGAGGGCCTGGCGTGATGTGGTCCATGGGATCGCGAAGAGTCGGACTCAACTGCATGGCTGAGCAACAACAGGACGTGCTGTGAAAGGCCTCAGCCTGAGACCTTGGCGAGCCGCTGCTAGTCTGAGTAGACAGTCCTGACTTTGGTGGACCCAGGGTCTGGTTCAGTGTAAAGCAGCTGCATCAGTGTTCATTCGTGTTCAAGTCATGACAACCATATGACAAAGTAAAATATAGTTTCGGTAGACTGGGAAAAAATGGTAATGGAAAGTATAACATTTGTGATAAACCCAAGAGTCAGAATTATAAAACCAGTCCAATATTATCTATTGGTACATAACAGACTATTTCTTCTTTGAGAATACAAAATAATACTGCAGGAATGAAAGTATTCCAAGACTTCTTCCCTTGTGGAAAATTGATTGCCCAATTTTAACTTTGTTTTGGGCAATTTCACCTCTGCTGTGGTTTCTGCAGCATTTTTATTGTCGATTAAAGAGATCTGCCCCAGGGCTCAGCTGTCCTGCAGGTTTAGCAATCCTCACCTGGTGCAGCGGCTTTGGCACCTGCCAAGTCAGTTAAAGATTGCTTTGTGACCAGCCTTTAAAAGCATGTGCATTCTGTGCAGGTGTACCCCAAGAACAATTGCTGGAGGAATTTAGGAATGGTCTCTGGGAAGTTTCCTAGGGCAAGCTCCAGCCTTTCTCGGGAGTAATCCTGCTGGTACCTGACTAATCACTACAGGGAGATGACTAAACTTATTAATGCCATAATAGTCACTCCCCTACGACAGCAAACCTTGAGGGCTGATTTGTCCACTTACTGAACAATCAAGTGCTCTTGAAACCCGATGTTACCATTATTACCTGTTGGGATAAAGGAATGTAGGATGCCTTGTTTAATACACAAGAGACACTGGCCCCTAGATAAGTTACCCTCTTTTCTGAGAATGAAGCAATTAACTCCTCAGATTTCAGGCTGAGAGCAGATTTTTTTTCTTTATGGAGACAGATGGGCAGTATAAAGAGATGACCATTTACTCACTTGCCAGGAAGAAGCAAGAGAGGTTGCTGTTTGGATATCCTGAATTAGGGTCATAAAAATTGAGGCTGTACACCTTGTTATGATTTGGAAAAGGTACAGGACAGCACACATGGGGTCTCAAACCTGATTCCAGGATAGAAAGGAGAAACCCTCCCAGCTGGGAGGGAAAGAGTTAAAAGGTTTAGCTCATTCTATGAAAGATGTGCAAGCCAAGGACTGAGGAACAGGGAGAAATGGAGCAAAGTCTGCCCTGACCAGCCTCTATGTCAAAGTTACAGCTCTGTGTGTGCCCACTCCTTGGAACAGGATGCCAAGGGTAAACCACTGACTTGTACAACCAAGTTAGCTTCAGGCAGGTGGGGGGGTTAATGCATCTTCTGTAATGTTCCTGCTAATGTTCTGATATGAGTTTCATATGTTGCCGTGCTCCTAACATTAGATACACTCGTTAATAAATAAATATATTCCCCTTCCCCTTATCTAAAAGATCTCGGACTGTTACCAAAGATTCTTACCTAAAGTGACTGACTGTTCATCCACACATAGACAAAAACTCCTGATTAGGCTAGAGTTAGTTAGCAGGTAAGGGGCTGAGACATGTGTTCATGTATGTGTGTCCATTAACACACACACACACACACACACACACACACACACACACACACACACACACACATGGTTTTCTCTATCAGCACCTCAAACAAATGACAGTGAAAGAAAGGGGAGAGTTTGAGTGGTGGCAACCTACCATGCATGGGGGGGGGGGGGGGGCAAGAGTGCAAGTCCCCTCTCTGATTCCCCAGTGCCTCTCGGGCAAGGAGAGCGGGGCAGGGTGGGGTAGGGTGGATCATTACAGCATCCATGTTGCTATACTTCTTAGACTCGAGAGTGTCTCAGCTTTGATCCTGCTCCACTTTTTGTGGGTCCTGAAGCAAGAAATTTGCAGTAAGACTCATGTTTGCCACATGTTCACTTATCCGATCTTTAGTTTGCCTTACCTGCTAACAGCAGGCAGGATTCAGTAGGGACCATACTAGAATGGAAATGATGCACATTGTGTGCTTTTTCAGACAGAGGATCTCCCCTGCCGGGTCACAAAGATCCAATACCTTTTGACAAGGATCTCCTCTGCTAGAAATGCCACACCACCTGTGTCAGCTTTGCTATCTTTAAAGGGCAACTAGACATGGTAGTGGTGAACATGTGCTCCTTTTCATGCTTCTGCCTGTTTACATGTGTGTGGGGGGGAATCTTACTTTTAACAGTAAAAAGCATGTGTAGGAAAATGGTGCTGAACCTTTCACGTTCCCAGTTCTTACTCCGAATAATATCTGGTCCAGCCACTTTTTCTTTTCCTGGCACGCTTCTGGCATCACAGCCAGGAGCAGAGAAACATGCTTGAAGCAACCAATTAAGTTTAGTGCCTCACCCCATACACTCATTTTACTATTAAGTATACCTCTATCCCTGCTTTATATATGAATATGGTAGAGACATGAGTTATGGTCAGGTTACATCTAGCTTGGTCCTACATGCCCCGGTCTGCTGCCAGTTTCCTGAGTGCCAAAAGAGAATGTGCGTATGTGGGAGAGTGGCTATGGGGCCACTCAAGTCCTGGGCCTCAGTGGGTCATATAACCACAGAGCCAGGCAGCTGCCTAGCATTAAAGGTGCCAGTGCCAATGCCAGCCATGATTTTCATTTTTAAAAAATACCAAATGTCAGGGCATTTATTTTCTTAAACTAATGCAGAGCTTTTAGGTACATGGCACTATGAACACAGACTTCTGATCAAGATGGCAGTGATAGCTGACCTGTGCTGTTATCTTGATGGCCAAAGAGTGTCGTCATCTAGTTGTGAAATTGTTTTAAAGAAAAAGAGGCTCATTAGAGCTGATAACTGAAGGTAGACCAGAGATGGGCTAGCCTAGCCTATGGAGCACTTGGACCTGTAGAAACAAAGGCATCACCTCCCTTGACGTATGCTAAACAACATACAGTCTTAATACATCAATTCCTTTCTTTCAAAAAGTCCTGCACACATGTAGGCAACTGTAAATTAATCAAGACATTTCTCTTCCAGGTTGTGAAGAAAGAATAAGATTGCAATTGCTGTTTCTATTTTGGGTCATGTAATTCTTGAGTGCTGGAAACCACAAACGCACTTCTATGGATTATATTATTGCATCTCTTACTGTTTTGACAAACAGCAGCACTACTGGGCAAAATTGAAGCTTTTAAAGCCAGTCTCTCCACACCCTTTGAACAATAGCTGCATTTGCGAATAACTTCAAGTCCCCCCTCCTTTTCTTAAAGTACCACATATCAAAAGAGTCAGCTCAAACTCCTTTCCTGAAAAAGCTCCAATAAGTTTTAAAGACTGTTCTTCTTTCCAGTATTGTAGGCATTTCAGCAACCAATGTCAGTTTTAAATCCATTCAACTATTTTGTTTCCAGAAGAAGGGTATAGAGACAATTCTTTGTAATGCATACATTGGTTCTGTGATGACTTGCTTGCTGCTCAGGGGAGAGGCATATACAACACATTTGCTATGTATGGGGCAATGATAGAAGAGAGGGAATGTGGTTTCTTAGAATCTCTGCCCACAAAGGAAATGACCAGGTATCCCATGGCGTTAAAAGCTCCAGCCCAAACAGAAGGAATATAGCATCCACAGAAGCACCCATAAGTATTTAAATAATTTGAAGTTGAAGGGAGAAAACTTACAGAAGTGCACTTTGTCAGGGAGGGCCGTTGGCCCCAACCCCCTAGACATGCAAGGGCTCTGCTGGCCAAGTGGGGGACGCCCATCCCATCACCGCCGATCCAGCACACGGAGCAGCTCAAGGCCCCCTCGGGCAAGCACGCAGGACGACACGAAACCAGCAGGACCCACTAAGACCCACACCTTCGAAGACCACCAGCCCCGAGGAGCACTGGCAGTTCAAGGAAGACTGAAAAGCCACGCCTACTGCGGTCCCACCCAACAAATGTATCATAGGGAGTCAGGCGGGTCTACGAGGGAGGCGTGGCCAGGCCATTGGCACACCTGTTGTAAGGTGGGGCCAGGGGGAAAGGGGGAAATGAAGGAAGTGAGAGAAAGGGCAGACCGGGGAGGATGAAGCTGGGGACCTTACGCTGTGAGGTTGAGCTCTGTGCAAGATGCCAGAGGGGTGACGCATTGGGGTGCTGAGAGAGATGGGGCTTTGGCCCACCCCCAAACCCCTCCGACGGGAACACACAGCCCTGCGGTAAGCCCCGAGGGCAGACGTTGGTGAGAATAACCATGCCTGGCCAAAATCTGAGGACTGTTCTCTGCTGACAACCCCCCCCCCCAATTCCCCCTTCTCAACTTGACCCCATCTCACCATGGACCCTGGGGCGGACCGGCAGGAGGGCGCACAGCGGACACACTTTTTATAAATTTGATATTTTTAAAATCAACTGGGTTCAGGTACAGACCCTTACTGGATTTTATGTGTTTTAACAGAACTACCATCCTTAGCTCCCTCCACTGGCATGAAAATATTATGTTACACAATGTCTTAAATCAAAATGCGTACCACATTTTTTTACTTGTGTAGTGACAGAACCAAGAATTTTATACAGCAAACTCAGTTTTATTTTTATTTACACTTGAGGGCAGAGAGGGGCTAAAAGATCACTACTATAGATGTGCAGCAAAATAAATAAATAAATAAATCGGAGCCAGTATTTCCTGGTTCCCAGGTTCCAAATACCTGTATGATATTTGGGGTACGGTAAATTTTGGGTTTCCAATTTTTTTGGCTCCATTATTCCCTAAGGGAAATCTTTCCAGGGAAAATTGCAGGGGAGCTGCTGGTGCCTGTCCTTTAAAGAACCCCCAAATTTTAAGTCAATTGGACCAAGGGGTCCAATTCTATAGCACCCTGAACAAGGTGCCCCCAGCACTTCTTCCTTGTTTGGTACTGGGAGGAAATGCAAAAAATGGTATACCCAAGAATCTCCCCCATAGGAAGCTTATTGCAAGCAATTGCTAAGCCAAACCAATGTTAAACCTGAGAATCTAAAAGTATGTAAAACACAAGAATCTAAAACTGTGTAAAATGCAAGAATCTTGACCTGTATAAAATGCAAGAATCTCAGTTTAAAATATAAGAATCCACCAAAATAAATGTCACAAACCTGCTACAAAGAACTCCAGCAAAGAATGAACTTTTAAAAAAACAATAAAATAAAAGCACTTGAAACTGACAGAATCTCACCTAAAGCAGCCTAACAAGCTGATACCAATCCCCAGGAGATGCAAAATTGGGGGGGGGGGGGGACAGTCCTGGGAGTTTGCAAATACCGGCTTCTAATATTCCAGGTTAATTCTGAATATTTCTGGAATTCTTTAGGATCAATTTTTGGTATTTCTAAAATCACAGATGTACTTGGGAGACCTGATTAAATTTTTAAAAATACTGATAAGGTATTTTCCAGATATATATTTGGCTCAGTTGAATCATAGTGCACATCCCTAATCTCTGCTCCCTAACTCTCCTCTCATCATACACCCTCTGTCCTAATACCACAACAGTTTCTTCTCTTTCTCATATCCCTTCACAACCCATCTGCTATTACCTGCTATAACGTCTCATGGGCAAAATCAGCAGTAGCCTGCCTCCCTGTGACCATCATTCTGTGCCTCGTAATCTGTCTGTACTCTCATGTCTCCTCCATACCAAATCCCTTTGCCACAGAAAAAAGCTTCCTCTTGGAGGCAAAAGGCTTGTGTCAGGATATGGCTTCTAGACCAGTGAGGAATCTGTGTTTTGGAACAATTTATCCATCTGTGCTTGAAGAAGGTGCTGAAGGGAGATGGCAGGTGTGCAGAAAGTGGACAAGTAGTCGGAGAGGGACAGAAGGAGCGATGTAAGGGCATCATCCCTTTTTGTTGGCAGGGTAATTAACACAGCAGTAGTGCGGAACCTGATTAAAGAGCAGATAAAGGTTTGTTTAGGGACAAACGTATTCAATAGGAAAGAGGAGAGGCAGAGGTAGGTTCCTAACTACATCTCTAGCTGAGAGAGAGGGTAAGACTGAGTGTGGAACATCTGAGAAGAAGAAAGAGGTTGCCCTAAGAGTAGCAATCTGGAGACAGACAGGAATGACACTTAATGGAAGAGAAGATGCTGTCCCCACTACTCTATCTAATTGTCTTCTTGCTGCCCCGTCCAGGGTCTTCTTCTCTTCTTCTTTGTACATTGCCTTTTCCAACCCTTTTTGAGGCTCTGAAGAGGGGCATCAGATTTGCAGCTTCCATAGGTATGCCTTTCTTGCTTATGTTCTGCTTTTATGTTTGGAAAAAGAACAACTATTACAAAGATAACTTGAAGGTGCCATTCTAAGCAGAGTTACACCCTTCTAAGTCCATGGTTTTAGAAAGGTGTAACTCTGCTTAGGATGGGAGTCCCAGTCCCAGCGAGGAGGGAACCAAATCTGAAAGTGCTGCCTCTGGGACCTGCAATTTGGGGAACTGGAACATTTATAAGGGTGAGTTCATACCAAGGTGCTCTCTTGGATGGACATAGAGTTCCTCAACAGCTATGACTAGTTTATTTGATCCAATGAAAGAGAGAGGATCACTAGTCTCCTCAGAAACATCCTAAATCTCACTGAAAGAGACTTAAAAATTGTTGCTGGGCAGGCAGACAAGGTTGTGACCCTTGTCCAATTTTTCTCCCTGAATGAATTACAAACCTGACCTATGTTACAGATGCATCACTCAGCAACGGAGCCAATTCAAACTGCTCTTAAGTAACTTGGCCAGTTTAAAAGCAGGAGTAGAATCTTTGGCACTGCTTGTAAAGCACGACTCCCAAAAACCAGATCCGCTCAAGAGGAAAGTACACAGACACCAGGAATAGGAGAAACCAAGTTTTTATGGTACCATACATCTCAGCCTGAATAAAAGCTTCAGAATCAAAAGCTGAGCACCGATTTTACTTGGGCTTGGCGTTTTATACCAGGGGGGTGGGGACACACAGAAAGGAAGGGGGCAGTGTCATTTTATGCATGGCATACATCATTTTCATAAGCAACATATTAAGTTACACTCTTGCACATATCAAATGCAGTCAAAAGATCAGGAATGTCTACAATACACATTGTTGCAGCCTAATGAAAGTTCCCATGGCTGTTTTGCAGCTCTAACTAGGTTATTATAAGTCAGCAGTTATAGTCAGAACAATAGGCTTATGTTTGTATCTTCGCTTAAGCGCATGCATACAATGTAACATCAAAGAATCTCATACATGTTTGTGCGTTTTTTTCCATTGCTTTGACCTTGCAGTTACAGAGATGTTAGCTAGTTTATGACCAGTTAATATAAGTTTTAAATTTTCTTTCTTCACTTAATTCTAAAAACAGTCACAAAGATGAGGAAGTGGTTGGTAGCTAGGGTCGCTGGAGAGGGAAGCACATAGCAGTGACATGGTCAAACCCCCACAAAATCTCACAAAAGAAGGCGAAAGTGCCCCACCTGACAAAGCTCTGATGAAGGAGATTTCTCCAACATAACAATACCTTGTCTCATTGAAGTCAAAAGCAGCTGGCTGGCAGGATGCATTCATGGGATGATCTGTTTTCTTGTTGCTAAACATTTTGCCTATGGCTGTAAAAGATAACGCTTTGTAAGGTCCTTTCATGCCTCTGTAAGCTGATGGTAAGTCCTCTATAAATCCTTTCCTATAGAGGAAAAAGATTACAAAAAACTATATGCAGCAGAAGCATCAAAGTTAAGCAGTCTTAGGCCATTGATATTATGATTTATGTTTTGTAAAAGAAATAATGTAACACATTATGATTTCCAATGGAGTGATCATATGCTTCTGCTTTTTTCTGATTCTAAAAACCACTGCCCTGGTTCAAGTCCCATAGCACCTTAGAGACCAGCAAATTTTCAGGGCATAAGCTTTCAAGAATCAAAGCCCCCTTCATCAGATACAAGTTGGAATTGAGATCTCTGAGTCCTTATATCCCCGACAGAAAGTGTCATGACCCTGGGCCTACTGGTGCAGCCTATAGGTCTAGGGAGGCCTAGTGGCTCCAGGGAAGCCTGCATTGGAGTAATCATCAGGGCCTACATTTTTCAGGTTCCCCCTGGACTCTGTGATTGGGTAAAAGGAGATTTTGGAGGGAAAACTACACCAGCAGGGAAACAGAGGGTGGTGCCTGGGGAGAGGAGATAAAAGGCCTTACCCAGAGTGGGAGGGTGTTCTCTCTCAGGGAGCAGAGCTGGTGGAAGCTGCTGCAGACAGAGGGATCCCTCATCCAAAAAGAGGTTAGACTGTGAGCAGGCACCTAGGGGAGGCTAGGACTGTGCAGACAGATGCATTAGGATTTATTATTTTACTGATTTACCTGCCTTTACTTTCTTCATTTTTCTTACTTGTTATTAATCTAAACTTGTTATTCAATCTATTAATAAAACTGGTTGTTACCCTGCCTGGGTCTCACGCCTCATTTGGTCATGTACAAGGGGAAACCTGTTGTTAAGTCTTGTAAAAAGGGGTAGGGTGGGTGCTCTGGGCCCTCCCGAGGAGACCCATACCAGAGTAGTGGCAGCCAGTAGTGAACCTTCCTAGCCATTGCTCGTAACAGAAGGTGAGAGGGATGTTGCTAAGAAGGAACTCAGGATGCAGAATTACAATGTATACTAATAATCAGTTTGATAAGAGCAGAAGATAAATGCTTGGGGGTAGAAAATCAGAACCTGTCGTTAGATAAGGATCCTATGTCTGTATTCAGTCCTGGGAGTCCATTGTTCTGACTCTGTGAATGAACTCATGTTCAGCAATCTCATGCTGTAATCTCCCATTGAAGTTTCTTTGTTTGAGGATTGCTACTCTTGAGGATTGCTACTCTTAGGTCAGCAATGGAATCATATGACCTGGAAGATTAAAATGTTCTCCCACTGGTTTTTGAATGCTGTACTTTCTAATGTCTGACTTAATCTTCCAGGTTCTGCCATTGCTGACCTAAGTGTGGCTGTCCTCAAACAGCAAAGCTCCACAAGTTCAGATGGATCCCCCAGGGCTGAATAGGTACATAGGATTCTTATCTCACCACAGATGCTAATTCTCTGCCCCCTAGCATCTCCCCTCTGCTTTAATCAAGCTAATTCCTATGCACAATGTACTTCTGCATCCCAAGTTCCTTCTTAGCAACACCCTTCCCACCTTCTGACTACGGTATTGTGAGAGTGTTCCAATAGAAACAATCAGCAACAGGTGTCCTTAAACAGAAAGTCCTTTATTGCTAGATAGGTCTTGTTGGTCACTTACACTTCTTGTGTTAGTAATACCTGGCAATCATACAATCAGGCATAATATACAGTTTTCAAAAGTTAGTTCAGACAGTCCCCACCAATCATAAAGAGATTTTTTTTAAAAAGGTGCCTAAGAATACTGGTCTTTTCTTCCCAGACTAAAAGCAGGAAAAGTTACAGTTTGCACCTGAGGGGAAGAGGCTGCTGAGAGCAAGGCGCTCAAGGTCAGAGGAGCGAGGGAGGCAATAAGCAAACAGCAAGCAGCTAGCCTGAGAACAGTGAGCACATTCCATAGGAGGGAGCCTGACCTGGAGAAAACCACCTCCGGAGTGGGAAATGGCAGGGTTAGCTGACAGGTATAGGGACTCAGATCTCCATTCCAACTTGCATCTGATGAAGGGAGCTTTTACTCTCAAAAGCTCGTATCCCAAAAACCTTGTTAGTCTCTAATGTGCAACTGGACTCAAATCTAGCTGTTCTACTACAGACCAACACAGCTACCGTCTGAAACTGTCCTCAGCCCTGTCAGTGACAAAAGTTGGTTTTATGTTCATTGTTTTATATGCCGACGTTGCATCTGGGCTCTGGATCAAACGGCATTATCTTGGAATCTAATATTAGGTCAGTTGCCTTAATCTGAGCACCGTCTTTAAAACTTGGTGCTGTGGTTGTTCCTTTTTTAAGTCATCCTTTTTTCTTAGTCATTGTTATCAGAACAGCCTGAATCATTGAATCTAGGCTTCTTTGCTCTTTGAGTAATCCAAGCACTTATTAAAGCAATAGAGTCTTTGAATATCCTTTCTTATCTGACATATAATGTTATAATGCGCTATGCACTGGAACTAGAAGGATTCCTTCCTCCACACGTTGCTGTTATTTGAACAGGAATGTTACCAGGTTAGATGAGAAAACAGGAAATAAAGGAGACGAGCACCTTCACATGTGGAGCTCTGCACAGATGCCTTTTTCTTACTGTGTAGATTCATGAAGATCCTTGATATGGAAGAAGTGAAGGCTGAAGCCCTTGAAGTAGATGGACATGACATCTATTTCTCATGCCAGTAGAACAGGCACGCTAAAGACTGTGAAATGAAATGTTTTTTTTTTTCTGAATACAGTCTGATTTATGGGTTGGATGCAGCCACCTTTTTCATTCAATCTCAATCACGTTTCCCAGCACAACCTTTTTCGGTGGCCAAAAAGGAAACAAATGGCTTATAGGTTACACTAGTGAGCCAACTACAGGAGAAGGAAAAATGAAACTCTCCCACCTCCATCAAAAATAGGGCTAACCCAATAGTTCATTGACCTGAAAGCGAGGCTGGCAGCAAGCTCTACCACAACTCCTTAACAAAACATCTCCTGACCTTCTAGCAGTAGCACTACCAATTTCTTCACATGCCCTGATCTTCTGCCTTTAACAGCATGTTGTGCAGGATTTAAGCTTTTCCTAGCATAGACAAACTTCTCCTGATAACTTCCAGCGGGGCTACTGTTAAAAGCACAGGAGAGAAGCCAGTAAAAAGTTGACATCCTCATCTGGTGATAGTTCCAGCTTATGGTATTTTTTCTTCTCATGACTCTGTGGCAGACGTTCCATCACTCTCTATCAGCTCATAAAATAGCAACAACTACATGATCAACCTCAGGCAAAGCAGCGGGTTTATCTTGGATTCAGCCAAGGCTTTTGATCCCTTCATTTATTAAAGGAAAAATCCCAGTCTCAGAAACCGCTGAAGTCAAACATGGGAAACCATTTTGTGGGGCTCCGTTATGTAACTCTTGAGAACCATACATAAAGTGCAAATGGCTCCTTATAATAGCACAGCATTTGCTGCTTTTGTGTGCAAAAGCATTTCATCGGTGCCAGATGTTGTCCCCCCCACTCCATCATTTCCATTGTTACTTTTAAAGCCTTACCAAAAACCAGCTTGCTTTTATTTTAAGACTTATATTTCACTTCTCAGTGGTGCAGGTACTCTAATGGATGCAGCAGCCTACAGCTAATAATCGAAAGTGCCCAGCCAATCCCCCTCCTGCTCACATCCCACATATAATCTCCCAAAGTACTTATGCCATTATATAGAATATGGTTATAGTTATTAACACAGTAGCATCAGTTAAGCAGAGCTGGCCAGCAGTGTGTTAATAACATGCCTAATGAAGTGCAAAACACTTTCCAGTGGACCAGCACAAAGAAAGAGATTGTACTGAGGAAATAAAAATGTTTGAGTGTGACTTTGCTTCATATGCCACCAACCCAATCTAATATATAATGCTCTTGGCCTTTGTAATATGTGTGCATGGAAATCTTAAGGTAATAAAAGCTCAGGAAAGGCCAAGTTACGGCGCAGGCCGAACATTTTCGCTAACCACCAAGTGCTCTTCTGTGGTTTAAATGCCATTTGGGTCATTAACGGCAGGTCTTAAATGAGCTTTGTCTGAGTTCAGCAATACCAGCTATTCAAGAGGATCATGACTTTTACTACCTTAATTTTGTTCTTCAGCCCCCCAACCAGAGTAGCAGACACACATTCTGTACAACAAACAGAGCAGTTTCTGTACAGCAACTTAATTATGATGGTTTCTCATTCGGGATTAGTGTTGTTTTAAACTCAAGTTCCTCTACATGGTGAGGTGAGAAATCTTGTTACATCTTGGGTCAGCTGGACTTCTAGACTATTGTGCTCCTAAACCTCAATAGAGGTTTATTAGGGCACATGTTGCCCTAATAGAAAGTTCTAGTGGAAGGAACAGTTTCTTTTCAGCAACAGCAGACAGGGGGGCTAAAAGCATAGTCCTCGGCCTCATCCCGGACTCATTTGTGTAAGAATAAATTTGTATCTGTCACACAATAATTAGGGCCGGGAAAGTTGTTGATGTTAGTAGAAAATGAGCTGATGACTTTTGCCCCAAGCTATTGACAGACAAGTGTACTAAGTCCAGGATTTGGTAGTCATCTGGTTTGTTTAGGTTTGGATACCGACTCTAAGGAGATTGCTTTTTTAAACTAGAACTACTGCTTTCAAGGCAGGTGCTTGTGCAACTTAGATGGAAACCTCAAATCCACATGGTCCTTCCTTCATATTTCACACAGCCTTCATCCTTGTTAAATGTGGATAGTCCAAGTGGGATGGTCCTGCTTGCCACAATGACTCACATGCGCAGTTGGAATAGCCTCCCATCCAAGAGAAATGGGACAAACCAATTTGTTCTGGTTTTTAAAATAATTTTTGCTACAACCAATATTGTATTCTGCCTGGGCAAAGCTGTGCTGGTATTAGAGAGTGTGGGGCAGCTCCTATAGCAGGAGAGGTCCCCTTTACCTTCCCCACCTCCCACCACATGCTTTCAGAATGCTGGTAGATCAGCTACGAACTAGGAGAGAGGTGTATCTGGATTGTGGTACTGGAATAAGAAGACAAGACCCCACCCTGATAAGTTAGACTAGGGGTTTTTGGCTTCTATTGTTACTCTAACAATAGTTTTCAGTAGTTTTCACTACATACATACAGGGCAGAGAGGGAGGGAGGGGAACCCTTTCACTTCAGGCCAATAAGGATGTAAAGTGTTCCCCTTGAAGTAAAAATAAATAAATAGAATAATTACCCCCATTCCACTAAATCACACCTGCACTACTCGATGAAAGGAAGGATGGTTGGGTAATTAGGGGGGATGCACTCTAAGGGCTTAAATGCCCTTGGGCACCTCTCTGCCCACGTTGAATGCCCTGCTGGGCAGGGCCCCTTGTTGCATGTCCCTCCCACAAGCTGTGGCAACCTTTGAGAAGTGGTCAGGAAAATCGGTTAAAACTGATCAAAATCCCATGTAGATGGGATAATTTACAATGAATGTATTAATAGTTTCCCCAATGGGTACTTTCCCAATACAGAGAGCCCAGGCCTTGGTTTCTGCCAAGAAAGGAGGTCCTGCATTACTGACTCTGGATGATAAAGTGATCTGCAGTTGTCTTATCAGCTTGCCATAGCATGTGCCAGAGGAAATGGCTATTTAAAAAAAGTCAGAATGGAGTAAATTTTCTTGTCTGCATGACCTTGACTGTGCTTTATGGTCATTTTGCAAGACAGTCCAGATTCCCTTTGAAAAGTAAATCCATTCTCATTATTTACGGCCCCACCAATCTTTTTGTCATCTGCAAATTTTAACAGCAAGACTGTTATTAAGATGGTTAGTGACATTTTACGCAGAGCAGGGCCAACAGCATCCTTGTTAAGGGCTCCCTCTTTACGCAATGAGGCAGTGAGGAGCGAGCTTTTAAATATAATCATAAAACGTCTGATGCTTCCACATAGCTTAATTTATTCTCAGAGATTTGGGCAATTGCCTAAAGGGCTTGTGCAAACAACGACGACAACAACAACACTCCATGAAATTGCTGAGCAGTCAAGGTAGAACAGATAAAAGGAAGTACTTCTTCACCCAAAGAGTGATTAACACATGGAATTCACTGCCACAGGAGGTGGTAGTGGCTACAAGCATGGACAGCTTCAAGAGGGAATTAGATAAACATATGGAGCAGAGGTCCATCAGTGGCTAATAGCCACAAAGTACAGATAGGAACTCTTGGTCTGGGGCAAGTGATGCACTGTATTCTTGGTGTTTGGGAGGGGGGACAACAGTGGGAGGGTTTCTAGTGTCCTGCCCCCACTGCTGGACCTTCTGAGGGCACCTGGTGTTTTTGGCCACTGTGTGACAGAGTGTTGGACTGGATGGGCCACTGGCCTGATCCAACATTGGCTTCTCTTATGATCTTAACAACAACAAAACACCCACTTTCTCCTTAATGCAGTGCTCAGTCAGAATGATTCTTGCTTGTCTGTTTTCATAGTGGAGGTTTAAGTGTACCTTTTGGCCAGTATTTATGTCATCTGTGAATATCGCTTAAAAGAGGACAGAAAATGGAAATCAAGTGTATATTGTAGCCAATGGCATTTAACAGTTCACATTGCCGACATATTTTTAAATGTTTCAGCACTTCTGTTATTGGCATGCATGTGTGGAAATAGGCTGCTCTAAATGAATACCACATTTCTGACATATGAAAAGCAGAGGGGAGTTTCAAAGGTACGTGTACTGATTTTCTAAATCCACTGATGGCCAAGCAGGGAGAATGACTGAGAATCACATTTCATCCTTCCTGTGCTTAACAGGGCACAAGGGTACCCCAAAACAATTTTGACTTAGGTGGCCATTGAGATGGTGAAATGTCTGTAAGCACTTTGAAAGCAATATCACGACCTCTTATGGGAATATTACTAGCACCTTGATTTTATTGACCTTATGATTTTATTGTATTGAATAATTTAAATGCTTTTAGTGTATCTTAGTGGTACCTGTGTACCAACTTTGTAAGCCACTCTGAGCCTGCTTGCGGGGAGGCCGGGGTATAAATTGGACCAATAAATAAATAAAATAAACAAATTTCACATTCACGTGTGTAAACACTGTAAAATCACATGTGGGCAGAGCCCATCTATGTGGATTTCGTTGCTCTCAGTGGAAGAGACAACCATGTGTTCAGCCCTCTCACACGAAAATTAGTGATGCCCCAATTTTCATAAAGAGAACACTTTGAAAACTGAAAACTTATTTTCACTCAAATGCAGCATGTCTACAACTACACTGATAATTTTCTTTACAATAGCATGAGCAATATTTCAAGTGGTTGTAGGTCTGCACCGTTGGTAGCAGTGGGCATGGCTGCTGGCCAGCTAGTCACTGTTGGCAGATGCTTATAATTTAATGGATTGCTTCAATTATGCATGCACGTGTGTGTCATATGGGCAGGTCAAACATAATTTAAAACTAGCTGCATTTGAGTTTATGTGCTACTTTTGCATTGATTCACCTGATGGGATTAATCAGTGGTATTCATCATGTTACCACATGCTTAGAGCTGACTGAATCAAATTATATTTCCCAAGCAGCACTGCAAGAACACACAAAGTATTTGTGATCCAATTTAAAATACTTCTAGACATGAAAATGATTAGCTTTGGGAATTAGGCAGGCAAAACATGAGACACTGGAATGCCAAACATGAGACACTGGAACGCCAGAGAGACAGCCTAACACCACACTGTCAGGACTGAGAACTCGGAAAGCACCTCTTTTGACAGTCATGGGTTGAGTGAATGGGGGACAGAAACAACTGTGGGAAAGCAGTGAGAGAGCACACACATACCAAACAATTTTGAGTGTTCAATAAAAAAAACTATTTTTTACGTATTCAAAGACACTGCTCGAAGTTTGAGATAAAATTACAATTCAAGCAGATAAATGTTCACATGTCACTGACTGGTGTCAATGGAACTTTTAAAGTGTTTTTATCATTGGCTGGATCATGCCCATTGAGTTCATGGCTCAGGTGTGATTTAAGCCAGGTTTCCTAGTTAAAGTGAAGCACGCTAGTTACTAGGAATGCACTGATTCCTGGTGGTATTTATTGCTGTGGTCATAGCTCTTATTTAGTGTATTTTTCTAGACAACTAGAAGTTTTCTTAGCTGATGTTTTCATACAGTTGTTTTTGTTCCCAATTTACATCTCTATCTATCTATCTATCTATCTATCTATCTATCTATCAATCATCTGTCTGATTTTTTCAGTTGCTACTCACCCAAACTGTCTCATGGCAACTTAATAACATTAAAACCATATAATAAAAACAATATAAAAACAGATAACCAATACAAAATACTACCATTAAAATGTTAAACTATTAGAATTTGTGGCTATCACCATACCGCTAACAAAAATAACCCCAACATGTGGAGTACAAAGGCCACCCTAATTAATTTGGCCTTGCATGCCGTGCGGAAACTAAACCGGTCCAGCAGAGCATGGGTGTCATCTGAGAGTGCATTCCACAGGGTAGGGGCCACAACTGAGAAGGCTCTTCCCCTGGTGACAGCTAACCGACCAAAGGGAGCATGCGGGATTGTAGCAGGAGAGGCAGTCCCATAGGTATGAGGGTCCCAGCCTGTTAAGGGTTTTAAAGGTTAACACCAACACCTTGAATTGGAGCTGGAGACCAAATTGTAGCTAGTGCAGCTGCCACAGAATTGAAGTAATATGAGCTGACCAATGCTCCCTCTAAGCTGTGGAGTCTTGTGAGCAAAAATCCTACTTTGTGAGCCACTGGCATTAAAGTTGTGAGCGAGCGATTTGGCTCCTGCATAACTTAGTTTGCTCTGGAGCCATCCCTTCCTGAGCTCAGACAAAAATGTGTGAGCCAGAGGCTAAAAAACTGTGAGCTAGCTCACACTAACTCAGCTTAGAGGGAACACTGGAGCTGACTATGATGTTCCAGTCAGAAACCTGGCAGCCACTTTCTGGACCACCTGCAGTCTCTGAAACATTTTCAAGGGCAGTCCTATGTAGAGTGAATTGCAGTAGTCCAATCTGGAGGTGACCATTGCATGGATCAATGTGGCAAGGTCCAACCCAGATGAATAAGGAGCCAGCTGGCAAGCCAGGCATAGGTGAAAAAACGACAACCATACTACCATGGACACTTGTTAATCCAATGATAGTGCAGAATCCAACCATACCCCGAGGCTCTTTACAGAGTCTACAGCTGCCAATTGGACACAACCAAGTCTCAGGAGTGACTGTCCAGCTAGCACCTCAGTCTTTCCCTGCCACATGACCACCATCTTGAATGGATTCAGCTTCAGCCAGCTTCCCCTTATCCAGCAGGAGGAAGAGCACATAAAAAAAATTCTAACCTGAAGTTTTTAAGGACAACCATTCAGTCAACTTTACTTAAACATTTTTTCTGTGTTACTGCGAGCTGTTGAAATGAAGTTGGAGGCTTTCTTTGTAAAACCATAACAAGGATAATTAGTTGTAATTATCCTAACACTTTACCTTCTGAGGCTGATGAATGGAAGCTGTTAACATGAGTCTTGTATTACAATGGCACAATTTCCTTTCAAGGTGATCACATTTTTACAGAATCCAAAATACTTTCCAATTTTACCACCACCAAATTGTTTTGGATTTACACCAGGAACCAGCTACATTTTGTTTTATTAAAATAAACAGCTAAATCAAACAGAATACTGGTAAATATATAGTATGCATGGTTTTTTTTAAAAAAAATATTCTTTATTTTAATTACCCCAAACAGAAATAAATAAAAATATATAAATATATAACAACAATGGTGGCAAGTCTACTGATAACCCTCTATAAAAGGCTTTCAAGTATCTAAAACTGTGTCCATGTGTAATTGTTGTCTATATGCCATATGTTCAAATATTGCATCTCACTGGTGTCATGATGTAAGTCTTTCAGCAACAGTAAGGTAATGGACCATCATTTAGTCTCCAGAAGACAGGTCGATGGTTTAGAAGTACATAAGCATCCTCAAACATCAGTGACTATTCTAATACAAAATACAAAGATTAATGATATTCTGATACAAAATGTAGTCTTCCCAAAAGCATATGTTTAAGAGATGCTGCTTTCCTCAATACAGAGCTGCAATCACCCCTTTTCTTCTTTTTTAGCCTTCTAGGAGGCTATTGCTCAGCAGTAGGGCCTCTGCTTAGGTGAGAATATTCCAGGTACAATTCCTGTTGTCTCCAGTTTAAATGATCAGTAGCTGGGGCATGAAAATTTTACAAGCCAGTGTGGTGGGATATGAAGAACACCTACATATCTCCTGTACCGGTTTGAGAGGGATGCTTTGGGATTCACAAGGGACTAGATCTAGTGTGAGAAGCTGTAGTGGACCAGTGTTTCTTGTCATCTCAGCTTCCAGGCACGCAACTCTGACCTGCTGGAGAGGGATGGGGTCAGATGCCTAGACATGGTGGCTGTGGCCAGGAGGAAAGTCTCTAATGCCATGAGCAAGGCTGTCAAGGCCTAGGAGAGTCACCTAATCCACCACCCAGACATCTCTTTCCCACAGGGGGTGCTATTTTATCCAGATGGGGTCCCCCTCTTGGAATGGGGACAGGACACCTGGCTGCATTGGATTTGTTATGAACTACAGATCTGGTTGTCGATGTAGAAACTTTAGCAGGAGCTAGGCAGGTATCTGCCTCTTGTGGCAGTATCAGCATGGGTCCAGATCCATTTTCGGGGGAAATACTGCCAACATGCCTATTTCCCCCATCTTTGGGGATTCCTTGAGGAATTTTGGGGTGAGGTCTTGCAGGGGACATGCCTAGCTTGGGGATTGTTAAGGCACTCTCACTCTCCAGTGGTAGAGGAACCATGCAGTGGCCAGCACATATGTGGAATCCTGCTTCCTGCCATCCCACAGTGCCCCCAGCAGGTAGGTTGGGGATGTGGCTGGATGGCCGACAGGCAGGTTGGGAAGTGCCAGGATCCTTTGCCACATGCTTCACCAAGGCTCTCTCTAGCTGTAACTAATAAACTTGTGGTCATTTTACTCCAATGAGGTGTCAACTGGTCCTTGCATGTATGGTGGTTTTGCCTCACTGTCTTCCTACCCCTTGGGCTACAGGTCTGCAAAGGCACGGTGGAGTTCAGTGTATCTGAAACAATTTTTTTTTGCTGACTAAGTCTTAGCTTAAGGCCCATAGAAACAACAGATATAAAATTTAGAGCAATATCCTATTGCTTTGGTAAAACAGGGCAATCTAACTCTTTGTTCCATTCATTTCTGAGACTTTGCATATCTTATTTATGGACTGACATCCATTATTTATAAACAAATATTGTTGTTTCATTTTCTGCACTGATTCAATAAGAGTTTCCAAGAATAAGGGAGATTCTGAAACACATAGTGCTGCAGTTTGGTGCAGAGCAAATATGGTGTAGTGGTTAAGTACACGGACTCTGGGAGAACCAGGTTTGATTCCCCACTCTTCCACTTGCAGCTGCTGGATGACCTTGGGCAAGCCATAGTTCTCTCACAGCTGTTCTCTCAAGGACAGGTCTGAAAAAAGCTCTCTTAGCCCCACCTACCTCACAGGGTGTTTGTTGTGGGGAGGGGAAGGGAAAGGGAAAGGAGTTTGTAAGCCACTCTGAGACTCTGAGTGAAGGGCAGAGTATAAATCCAATCTCTTCTTCTTCTTCTGCAAGGTAGGGATGGGCATGAACTAGGAAAATGCAGACCATTTTGTTTCATGGTTCGTGGCATGCCTGATTCACGAGCCATGAACCATCATGAACTTTTAGGAGCTAAATGAACTGGTTTGGTTTGTGAGGTTCATGATGCAATAGAGTGCTAGAGACACCAAACTTGCAGGGGATCTCCAGCTGACTTTCCTCTACCTGTCCTACAAGTTTGGTGAGGGTTGAATTTACAGGGTCTGAGTTACAGCCCCCCAAAGAAGGTGCCCCCATCCTCCATTGTTTCCAATGGAGAGGAAAACCAGCAAAAACAACAACAAGGGCAATGGAAGCCCACCAAAACAGAATAAAAAAGTTCCAGAGAATTCTGCAGATGAACTAAAGGGGAGGGCATTTTTGCAAGCCCAGCAGAACCAGTGCAATGTACTAGTGCCCAGAAGAACCCAGTGTCATGGTGGCAATGCTAACTCAACAGAATCACATGCCAAACCGGGGGGGGGGGGTTTGCAAGCCTAGCTGAACCAGTACAATGTACTAGTGCCCAGGAGAACCCAGTGCCAGTGTGGCAATGCTAGTTCAATCACAATACAAGCACATTGGGACATTTTTGCAAGCCTAGCAGAACCAGTACAATGTATACAGTGCCCAGCAGAACCCAGTGCCATTGTGGCAATGCCAGCTCAACAGTATTGATGGTAAGTATAGAATCACAATCTAAGCAAGGGAGAGTTTGCAAACCCAGCACAACCAGTTCACTGTACAGAGTTCCCACCAGAATCCAGTGCCACTGTTGCAATGCAAGTAAAAGGGGACTAATGTCAAACCAGAGAATTCCTGCAGTACAAACTGGGGGGGGGGCATTTTTACAAGCCCAGCATGACCAGTTCTGTACAGAATGCCCAGCAGAACCCAGTACCACTGTGGCACTGCAAGCTTTCCATGATTCTCACTTCCATTGTCTTGTAAATACAGGATTCACAGACTTATTCATTGTTCATCTAACTGTATCCTCAGTGAGAATGGAATACAAGCTACCATTCAAGAGCTCTATTTTAAATAAGGCAGAAATAGTAGAAAACATGAGTCCATGTCATGGTCAATTCTTGCATTGACAGCTACTTTTTTTTTTTGCTTGCTTGCTTACCCTCACTCCTGTCATTTTTCTCCTAATCAGAGCCAATACAGGTCAAAAATTCTGTTCAAACCATCTTTCACCAAAAATCATGCCACATCTGATGAAATTACACTCTACCACTTTCTGAATGTCCTGGTTCCCTGCCCTATGTTTATATGTCAACCGCTAAAAATACAAAAGAGGAACACATCCTGTCTAACCTCTCTTCCCAAATAGCCCATAGCAGAAGTATTGCCAAAAATATCTAGGATATATATATAATCTTGTATAAATAAAACTGATTTATATACTGCTGGACCTTAGTGGTCTAGATCGTAGGGAAGACATACAGCAACCTTATAGAAACTATGCAGGACTGGGGCTGGTCAGTGCTGCATGGGAAATTGTGAGAATCCTGTATAAACCAGCTTGAATTCCATGCAGGAAGAAAGACAGGATATAAGGATATAAATGCAACAAATAAAAAAGGTGAACAGTGGATTAAATTCTTCATTATTTTATGTTGTACACTGAAGTCTAGGTATTTCCTGTTTGGTTTATAGGCACATGGACTACAGTTTTGCAGTATTAGTTAGCTGCAGTATGTAACAGTTTAGCCAAGTTTATTCTAATTAACTTTATAGGAACATTGATATAGTTGTTCAGATTTTAGAAGATGTACCAAAAATAAATTGCTAACTTGTAGAGTGCTATGATGGACTGCACTTTTTGAGAGACTTAGAAGTGCTGTACCAACAACTAAAGGACTGTGAAGATTCAATTCTTCACAGAGCCAGAGAGCCTTGAGTGACAGGCTGTTCCAGGTGATCTGATTGGTTGCCATCAGCTGACCAAAAAAAGTCTTAAGAGAGCTGGATGCTGAGGAAAGGTCAGTCAGATTCCTGCCTTTATTGTGAAGAGACATGTACGGAGACCATCTATGAATAGCCTGGTATGGTATTCAGATTAAGGAAATATTCAGGAAACCCCATTTTTTTCGGCTTCATTATACCCTATGGGGACCATTATAGGCAATTGTCCCCATCTTTCCTTATATATAATTCAGGAATGGGGTGGCACATTCTGAACATTCCACATGCTCCTAAATCAGTTGGCTCCATGATGTGCCACTCAGAAACTTCCCTATCCACTGGCTGTGTTGCCTGAGTCCCGCCCACAGTACGTTCCATCAGCCATTAGCCCATCAGCTGCCACTCAGGAGTACTCGCATGCCATTGGTCGGGTGCTGGGTCTGCTCCTCTTCTCCACCCACTCCAGCCACTGTTCCCTGTCAGAATTACTGGCAGATGGCTCTCTCTCCTGATAAAGACATTTTGCCTCCTTGGCTCCTCTGTGGGACTAACTTTTCCCTCAGTGGCTGTTGGTAGGCAACCAAGCTTGGTTCTGTCAGTAAAAAGACAAAGGAACGAAACCCTTTCCACACCTTGTGAGGAACTCATTGGGGCCAGTCCTGACTAGGGTTGCCAGCTCCAGGTTGGGAAATTCCTGCTGAGTCCTTCTGCCCCCCCCCAACGCTGCCATCCACAGTATCTACCCCCCAAATCTCCAGGTATTTCCCTACATAGAGCTGGGAACCCTACTTTCTCCTCAATGCCTGTTGCTGGTCAACCAAGCTTGGTTCTGTCAGTAAAAGGCCCTTTCCACACCTATTTTGGCCTTTGGGAGAAAACTCATTGTGTCCTTATACCCTGTTGAGATGGCCCCCCTATGACAGCCAATGTGATGTGGCAGTCAGGGCTTCAGAGCACAGTAGAGGTTGCAGGTGTGGGGGGAGATGAAAACCTGAACGGTGAGGGGGAAATAAAGGTAGGTTGATGCTTGGTTGGAAAGTAGATAGGGTTGCCAACTCCAGGTGGGAAATTCCTGGAGATTTGAGGAATGGAGCCTAAAGAGGGTGATATTTGAGGAGGAGTGGGGCCTCTGACAGGTACAATGCCATAGACCACCCTCCAAACCAGCCATTTCATACTGGAGAACCACTGTTGCCAATCTTCAGGTGGGGGCTGGAGATCACTCAGAATTACAACTGCTCTCCAGATTGCATTCATCAGTTCCCCTGGAGAAAATGCTGGACTCTGTGTCCTTATACCCTGCTGAGGTTGCCACAGCAAATTGAGAGCAAAAGGGGGTGAACACACGACACTGACCACACAAAACAGTGATGGAAAACAAAATTCGAAATCAGGAATTCCCACTGAAAAACTGCAAGTTCAGATCTAAAGGGGGAAAAAGGACGGAAAAAGTGGATTCGGAAAATGCAGGGTAATGGGGCACTAAATTCGGTTCTACTCCTGGGGAGGCAAAAAGTTGTGTGGAAAGTTTTAGTTTGATTATTTAATAATGCCAGTGCAGAAGTTGCTACTTGTACAGAAATGGTCTTTGTTGTACACCAGTTGTCAACCCAGAAGTGTTGCTGGCAGTTTCTTTTTCTTCTTTTTTGGTATTTGTGGGTGGGTGTGCATGTGTGTGTGTGCACGTGCCTGGAAGTTGTGGCTGACTTCTGGTGACCCCTAGTGGGGCTTGGACATTTCAGAGAGGTGGCTTGCTACTGCCTGCCTCTGCATCCTTGCCCTGGTATTCCTTGGAGGTCTCCCATCCAAGTACTTGCCAGGGTCAGCCTTGCTTAGCTTCCAAGATCTGATGAGATCGGGTTTGCCTGGGCTATTCAGGTCTGGGTGGCAGTTTCTTTTTCTTGTTCCTCTGCAGCAGTCAAACCTGGAGAAGGTAAGGAGATCATGATTTAAAACTGTCTACTCCAGCTGTGTCATTGTTTAGCATTTGATGCTGAGGAACTGACTGAGATAGTCATATGGCACAAGTGGTTAAAACATCCCTACTCCTTCCATTTGATTTCCAAATCTAGGCCCAAAATCTGCCCATAATGATCTGGCTGAGCTGCTTAATGTCAGTGAAGATGAAGATTTCATACCCTACTGGTTACAAACTTGATTACTGGGGGTGGGGTGTTTATTGTATATTTTAAATGTGAGTTTCTAAGCTACCAAGCCTTGGGGAAAAGTGGGATGTAACTATTTTAATAAATGAATGAGTTTTCAGAGGCATGCAAAATGACTTAATTTCGCTTATCCGAATAGTCATGTTACATATGCAGCAAAAATAACAATATCACTTAAAATGTTGATATGCCCTGTTAAAACTGAGTGGGTTGTAGCCAGCTCAACATTGTGCATAATGAAACTTTCCTATCTCTTCGTTCCACTGCAGTCCACTAATTCAGGTACCCTCTGGAATCACTCTAGGCACAGCATGAAAGTCTGCAATGGTAGAGGGGAACTGGCAGAAGTCACCTCCCCTCCTCTTTTGGGAGTGCCCTTCCACCAGCAGAAAATGAGCATCGGATACAACCCATTGCTCCTAATTATATAGCTATCTCTCAACTCCTCAAGCTATTTTTTAATCTGTCTGTAGCTTTGAAATATTAACAAACGCAGCATGCAATATAACATAGCTCAGCCTTTTCTTTGTCCTCTTTCTTAGATATTTGATTGTTTACTCTGATGGTTCAATTTTAGCCTGAAGGAATATTCTGTGAGCATCAACAAGGCAGTCGAGTTAAAGACAACAGCCACTTTATCCAGGTCTTCACATTTGCCCAGTCTTTATAGGTCTTCTATGGCAACAACTTTTGCTTGGCTCACTTGCACCCACGTACATTTTATACTCAAATGCATGTGCAGACCGCACCTTCCTCCCCACAGCTGCTTTATCATTGCAGCTGTGTATCAAAAGTGTGTTAGAAAGGGAAGTCTTACCAGAAAGAGGTACTTTGACAAACATCTCCTAACTTGGCTAGATATCTAAAGTCTGATCATCTTTTGACCAGTCCCATCTCTTCAAAGACCCCAAAACCTAAGTATATATGGTATACGGTAGGTATATATATATTCCACCTCACACAAGAAGCTGGATTTGTACTCTCTTTCACTTAGAATAGCAGAAGCCATTTCTCCCTCTTCTGTAACAGTTTTGAAAATTCTATTTTCCTTCTCTTCTGCTATTTCTGCTATTGGCTATTTTTCAGTCCTTCTCTTGCTGGCCCCAGTTAGATTGGGTTAATCCTGATGGGATGAGCTTCAAAAACAAGGGAAAGGATCTGCAAGATTCAAAAAGGGCTTTCTTGGCAGATCTAACAGAGTCTTTTCCCTTATGCCTGAGTTTAGCCCATAGTCTCCTGGCACCCAGTTAATATGTGGGTGGTTACATTTTTAAATCCTTTGCAATTACCTGAACCCAAGGACTTTTGAACCCATGATTGAGTTATGTGAGGCTTTCTTGGCATAAGTCTTTGTGCCAGGTATTTGCCTGGTGAATCTTACATTTATTTCCTCTTTGTAGGTTTTGCCGCTTTTAGAAATATTTTCTTCCTCTTATGCTTAAATGTGATTTGAACTCTGATTTCCTTCTTAATAAACTGATTTTTTAATTGCATTCTGTGCCTTCAGTGTTTCAACTATGTATTCACATGGTTACTATGCTTCGCATAGATAATATTGGGATTCTTTTTCTAAGAGGCTTTTGTCATGGCCTGGATAAAAAGGTGGCAGTCTGCCAAGATTTTGTGGGTTTATGAATGTTTATTTTGAGAAATGGATGGGGGTACAAGGACAGGAAGTTGGGGAAAATGCCCTGTGCTCCATCTGTTCTATGGCAGGTAGTGACTAAGGTAGCATATTTTGCTCTGGCTACTTTATTCATCTCTGCCATGTGCATTGATCCTGCTAGTCTCTGGTTTGCCATTGAAATGAGCAGGAAACTATGCAGTCCCCAGTGGCACGGAGGCAGCAGATGGACTGAATAAAACGGGGCTTACTTCTGGATAGACCTGCTTAGTATCACTTTTTGACTGTGCACATGTAGGAAATAGGGATGTGCATCTTTCCAGCCAGTGCTTAACTGCTTCAAAACTAGAGAGATCATTGCCTTGAGCAATTTTTCTGAGGGATGAGAAAGCTTCAGAAACCTTTTCAACCCAAGAAGGTATACCTCAGCTTGGCCTGTCTCATAGATTCTTTAGAGGATAAAATAGAATAACCCCCTCCCATAAAACATGGAAAGAACATGTTGGGTTGCCAGCCTCCAGATGGGGCCTGGTGTTCTCCCAGAATTACAACTGATCTCCAGACCATAGAGTTCAGTTTCCCTGGAGAAAATGGCAGCTTTGGAGGGTGGACTCTATGGCATCTCGTCCCTGTTGGGCTCCCTCCCCTCCCCAGGCTCCAGCCAGGATCTTCAGGAAATTCCCAAGCTGATGTTGGCCTTATGGCCTAAACAGACCTTTTAAAAAACTAATAAATTCACAAAGTTGCTCCAAGAAAAAGAATCTATGATGTCAAAACATGGTATATTTTATCAAAATTTAAATAACCCATGCTAATATTTACAATTTCAGCATATATATCGCTTTGAGCACAGTGACATTTTAAGAGCAGAATTGCCTCAATCAAGACGATAGTCCCAACAGAAATAATACCAAGAGAGTATCCAGCATAATGAATAAAATCCAAAACAGAAACACAATTATGATGCAAACTCTCTTATTCTCTTTAATTCCTAGTTGTGGCTGCTGCTGTGAAGTAATCTGGAACATTTCCTTGTGGTTGGGCTTGTAAAGATATTAGCAGTAACTCTGATCAGTAAGCCTCAGGTGATGTGAGCACTTCTCCAGACCTACGGCTTAACTCTGTCTGGAAATCACACTGGTGGGGTAGAATTTCCATTAGGTAAAGCAGCCTGCCCAGATGGCAGATTTTGGAGTAACATTAAAGGCAATAAATTGGTAGTTATTTAGTTTATTGCGCTTTTACTACCATAGAGATGCCATTTGTTGCTTGACAAGTGAATGGGAGTAATAATGGTACTAATTAATACAATTTTGTGAGCCTACACCTTGACAGTATTAGGCCGAGGTCACATGGCACCCTATTCCTGGATAAAGTCCCACTGGACTTTAACCCAGGATTCTTTTTTTCGGGTTGGGATGTTCACACGGCGGCGGTGGTGGCTGGGGGAGGCCCGTGCATGGCTGCCTCCCCACGAAAGCCACAGGAGTCTCAGGAAGCAGCTCAGGAAGGAGGGCTCCAGAGCTGCAGCAGCCAAATCGCTTGCTCACCACTTTAATGCTGGTAGCAGCAGGAAGAACCAGCTGGTTGGCTGGCTGGCTCGCCCCATGTTCGGCTCTGGGCCCTGAGCTCCACTGGCTGCCGCCTGGTAAGTTGGGAAAAGCATGCGGGGAGTGTGTGCCAGGTGGCGGTGGCTGGCAAGGCTCAGTGCCCAGAGCGGAGCATGGGCATTTTCCCCCCTTTCTTGCACTTGGGCGCTTGAGTGCCCAAGTGCCCAAGTGCAAGAAAGGGGGGAAAAACCCGGGAGGAACAATCAGACAGCTCTCTCTCGCAATCATTGCGAGAGAGGGCTGTCCAGATCGGCTAAATCCTGGGTTCCAAGTGCGACTTTGGGAAAATACTTGATTTTCCTGAGGTCAGAAAACATGCGAGGAACCCACGATTGAACCTGCTTAGACGCGGGAGTTGTCGCAGCTGGTCTGATTGGTCCCTTTAAATGTGGGAGGAAACAGCCGTGACTCCTGCTTTAAAGGGCCGTGTGACCGTGGCCTTAAAATAACTCGACTAGCTACTCTTGTTTTATATGGAATTTCACTCTAATGCAGTGTTTCCCAACCTGTGGGTCAGGACCCAAAAGTGGGTTACAGAGCCTCTGAAAGAGGGTTGTGGGCTAGCACTCCCTCATGGCTGCCCTAACCCTTTCCATTGTTCTCTTTTGTATTTTGGAAACCAACATCTGACCCTGGAAACAGTATCTTCCATGTCACACATTAGCTGGTATTTTTTCTTCACTACTTATACAAGTTGATCAAGTAAAATGTTTCTTGGTGGTTGCTACAGTCAGTTTCTTAAAATCTTTGGGGGGATTAGAGGGAGTAATGGAGAAGGAGAGGGTGCTCGAAGGCTGGAATGTAGCCTCCACATGCAAAGGCTGTGTCTGTTGGAATGCCACTTGCTTGTGTTCCTATTGGGAGGCAGCTGTGCACTTTCTGCAATGTTTGTTGGTTTATCAAAAACATCTGGCTAGCCACTGTAGAAAATGGAATGCTGAACTAGATGAATGCCAAGGTCATAAGTTTGCCAAGGTTGCCCACAAACCATAACAAGTAAATTTGGACTTGTTGGTCACCATACCGAAAAGACTGGGAACCACTCCACTAATGGAACCACTAATTAGCGCCATGCCCAAATATGAAATGCATTCTTGTCTATGGGCATACAGTGTCTTTCACCAGCTCCAGTTGGCTTGCCCCGGGCATTCTTCTCTATTAATGTAAAATTTGGTCACAGGTTATCTATGCTCTGATCACATCCATATTAGACTGCATCAATGTACTCTATATGGAGCTGCTTTTAAACTTCAGCTGGTACAGGAAGCAGCTGTGAAATTAACTGGTAAGCCTTTATGGGAAAACATCTTACCAGTATTAAAAAAAACCTCCACGTAGTCATTTCCGAAAACAACTCAAAATCCAGTTTTTACTTTTAAAGCCTTAGATGGTCCGGGGGCCCCCCTATATTACCCCCAACTGGCTGATAAAATCATCAGAGGCCCTGCATTCAGAAAAAGGCTATCTCTGCTGTGGTGATGCCTGATCTCTGCTGTGGTGATATCTGACCCCCCCCCCCCCCCCCCTTCACCTGGCACCTACTTTTTTGTATTTGAGCTTGGAAAATCCCTGAGGATTTAGTGGGGAAATGCCTGGGGAGGGCAGAGTTTGGGGAAAGGATGGAGCTTAGCAGGGATGACATACCACAGAGTTTGTTCTATGAAGATGCCATTTCCTCCAGGAAACTGATCCCTATAGTCTGGAAATCAGTCGCAGTTCCAGGAGAACGCCAATCTCCACCTGAAAGTTTTTATTTTCCTAGGCATTTGGATATAACAACTGCTTTAACTCACTCTATTAATTCTCTACTGTTTTTAACTGTTCATATTTTTTTAAAAGCTGGTGTTATGATTGTATTTTGGATGATGGTGATGATTACTACAACTATTATAATTATTTGCTAAAATCATTAACCATTTTATCATTGGCATTAACCTTTGGTTTCTCCTGATTTTATTGCACTATTTTATTATTTCTACCTAGGCTATAAGGCAGAATAAATGTTCCCTTATTAAATAAAAAGGTACATTTTGCTTCAGGCACCAAAATATCCTGGACATTCTCTGCCCTCTGTCTGTGAGGTGAAGCTGTGAGGTGAAGCACCATTCTTGCCTCCCCTCAAGGGTTAATGTATATACTAATGGGCCTGGTTCTTTCTTGCTGGTGTTGTTAATTAAGCACTGTGGCCTGCCTGGCCCCTTATTAGTCTCAAGGCCGGAGCTGTTGGCTTCCCATGAGAACGTATTGTTGGGAGGGGGAAAACCAGGAGGCATGATGTAAGGTTCTGGAGAATTCTCCTGGAGACGTGTTAGGATTGGATGCCATCATCACCTGACTTGAGGGGTCAGAAGTATAGTTATAATATCCCTCCAAGGGTTTGACCACCAAGCTGAGATTTTCTGGACTGTAGGCCTGACTCTATGCTTGGCAATTTGC
This sequence comes from Lepidodactylus listeri, assembly GCA_029233225.1. Classification (NCBI taxonomy): domain Eukaryota; kingdom Metazoa; phylum Chordata; class Lepidosauria; order Squamata; family Gekkonidae; genus Lepidodactylus; species Lepidodactylus listeri. The sequence goes on from JARCFY010000006.1 coordinate 90,567,107, forward strand.
TGGAATCATTAGAGACCTTCACTTGAATGTAAGGTTTGTGCCGCCTAACAGGATTCTTTAACAGTGTTAGTTAAAGCTAGCTTTATTGTTTTGTGTTATGTGTGACCTTTGGTAATTTGTTGGCTATATCCATATTAACTTGTCTATTCTTTCAATAAACTTTACAAATATTTTTAATAACATCAGTCTAGTTACTTGTGTGCTCTTGCCCTGGGAACTCACAGGGTCAGCCTATTGACTTCCTTGACAGAAGCCTTCTCTTTAAACTCTGCCTGTAGCTAGTTAGTGGGGGAGGAGAGGGGAAGCCACTCTGTACTACACGTTCTCTATTGTGTATGCAAAGCCTTGGCATAAAAAACAAGCTTGTTTAAGCATTTCTACACCAGTTTTCTCCCCACTGTGGACTCAAAGGTGGCTTATAAAAAAAGTAAAAATATAATTTAGACAAAGGAAGAAAAAAATACAGTGCAAGCACCTCCTGGGCTAGCCCTGGATACACTGGAACAGCTAACTCAGGACCACAGGCTGACACAAAAGGGTCACACCGTTGGCCACATCCAGAAACAGGAGCTCATCCCAGATCACGTTCAGCTGGCAGATACGTTCCCAAAATTATCCGCCCCCTACAACTTTGGTAATCTTTGCTCAGTTTAAGCCTTGTTCACATTAGAATATGATGCTCAAACTGTGAGCATCTAAAGGACAACTTGGTGACTGGGGGAAGTCAGCATGGATTTGTCCCCAACAGGTCCTGCCAGACCAACCTCATTTCCTTCTTTGATGGAGTGACGAGCTTACTGGATTGAGGGAATGTTGTTGATGTTGTTTGTTGGATTTCAGTAAAGCTTTTGACAGGGTTTCGCATGATGTTCTGATGGGTAAACTAGAGGATTGTGGGCTGGACTCCAGGATAGTTAGGTGGATAGGTGCAGCTGGAGAACTGCACTCAAAGAGTAGTTGTCAGTGGCATTTCATCTAAATGGAGGGAGGAGTCCAGTGGAGTACCACGGGGCTCAGTTCTGGGCCCAGTACTTTTCAATATTTTTATAAATGATCCAGATGAGGCTGTAGAGGGGCTACTCATTAAATTTGCAGATGACACCAAATTGGGAGGAGCAGCAAACACACCAGAATATAAGATAATTCAATGAGATCTGAACACACTGGAAAAGTGGGTGGATGTGAACAAGATGCAATTTAACAAGGATAAGTGCCGAGGAACACACAGACTGGATGGTGGATACACTTCTGGGTAGCAGTGTGTGTGAACAAGGTCTTGGAGTACAGGTGGACTGTAAGTTAAATATGAGCAGCAAGTGTGATGCAGTGGCAAAAAAAGGCTAATGCAATCTTGGGGTGTATCAACAGAGGCACAGCATCCAAAACTCAAGATGTCTTAGTCCCACTGTACACTACATTGGTCAGGCTGCACCTGGAGTATTGGGTGCAGTTCAGGTGGCCTCACATCAAAAAGGATGTGGACAGAATGGAGCGGGTGCAGAGGAGAGCGATGAGGATGATCGGGGGCCTGGAGACCAAGCCCTACGAGGAAAGGCTGAGAGACTTAGGAATGTTCAGTCTGGAAAAGAGGAGGTTGATAATTGCTCTCTTTTAAATATCTGAAGGGCTGTCACTTGGAGGAGGGCCAGGGAGCTGTTCCTGTTGGCAGCAGAGGATAGGACTCACAATACTGGGTTTAAATTAAGGGCAGGAAGGTCCCGGCTGGATATTAGGAAAAACTTTTTTTACAGTAAGAGTTGTGCAACAGTGGAATCAGCTGCCTAGGGAGGTGGTGAGTTCCCCCTCACTGGTAGTCTTTAAGCAGCAGCTGGACGAACACTTGTCAGGGATACTCTAGGCTTATCCTGCATTGAGCAGGGGGTTAGAGTAGATGGTCTATATGGTGCCTTCCAACTCTGTGATTCTATGATTCCAGCAGATCATACAAGGAGCTGGATATTTGCTGACAGTAGAAAGGTTTTGCAAAATATCTTATAAGCTCCACATGATTATGTTCCTGTATGTTTGCATGCTGCCCTAATATTTGACTGAAAATGGTTTGCTAGTGCTAAATGGCTCTTATTGTAAAGCACTGGTTTTAAATAGCTTTGATTGTATTGTATAAAGGTCAAAGAAAAAAGCTTTTAGCCAATTAGTGTTTCTAAACTGAAGGGAAAGTGTTTTTAAGAAATGTCAGTTTTATGGGTTTTTTCACACAAAAAAGCTTACTTTCTACATTTCCTTTTTTTTCCGTGATACCAGTGAATCAGCCATTATTTCTTTAAAGAAAATGTTTCAGTGGCCACCATAAAGTCTTTCATTTGAAGGCGTAATAATAAATAATATGTAAGAATTTAATCAGTATGCCTAATTCAGAGCTGGCTGTATTAAAGAAGCAGGCCATCCACTGATACCAATAGCTGTTAAATCCGAACCAAGTTAAAGCAACCTTTAATGGCCAGTAAAATAATAATCTGTTATATATTAATATATTTTTGATTGTCGGTAATGTTCCTGTCATTAAGAAATCATTATAAATGGTTAATTTCAAGAAAAAAAGACACATTACATATATCGATTTATTTTTATTTGCACTTCAAGGGCAGTTCAGGGTTGCCAACCTCCAGCAGTGGCTGGAGACCTCCCACTATAAAGTCATCTCTAGCTGAAAGAGATCAGTTAACCTAGAGAATATGGCCACTTTAGAAGGTGGACTATGGTCCTTTCCGCATTTGCCTGCCACTCCGGGTTTCCTCAGTGTTCAAGTCAAGGTAATTTAAGTCCACAGCAAAACAGCATCCAAATAACCCCTGGGGCAACAGCAGGCTGAAACTGGGCTGACCACTGAAGGGAGAGAATGTAATGCAGAATGGGGAAAAAACCCGGAATAAAAAGAAGGTAGAACTCGATTTTAGTGCAGAATTGCTTGGAGGACACTGCGGTGAACACAGATTAAAAGGAGAGTGCAGAAGGGGCCTATGGCACTATACCCCACTGAAGTCCCTCCTTTATTCCCAAACGCTGCCCTCCACAGGCTCCAGAACAGGTGCAGCAAAGTTAAAGCATCAGCCTAGGAATTCTACTCACCGGAAATCAGTAGTAAGCCTACTGCTGCGGAAAAGGTACAGTAGTTCCCAACCCAGAGCTGGCAACCCTAGGCCAGTTCCCAAATATACTTTGAAAAAAATAATTCATTTAATTTAATCCTTTTGGCAGTAACTATTCCCTGCACATCCTTCTTTCCCCATCCTGCATATTCATGTGTGGGACTAGCCTACTGCTAACCTTTCTTTCCTCTCAGAAGCCCCTCCCTCGCATGAAGAGCTGCATTTCTGGGACACGCAAACCTGCCTAAAAGGGACTGACCAAATCAGTCCCAATTGTTTTTTAAACAGAGCTTACAGCAACTAGTTTCATGGCACAACAACAATTCTTACCAACGTAAGTCCTCTATCTCTGCCTTCCCAACCCCCAGCACCTTTTGTTTCTAGTCCCCCATTAAACTCCACCTCCCCATTCACAGATAGGTAGCAAAGCACGAAAACAAACAAACAATGAAATGAAGTAAATTATTTTTTTTAAAAAACTAGGAGGGGATGATAAGGGAAATGGGGAGGGTGTGCATGAATCCTGTACAAAATATTTGTGGAACTATTTTGTACCCAAATGTTGGCACCACCTTCTGAACTACCCTTTAGTTGAACAATATTTGCTGTCGCTGGCAAGCAGTCAGTCTGTCTAGCCACATCTGTATCCATGGAAACAGACTGCCAATGGCATCATAAGATGGAGATTCTGAGAGTCCCTCTGTTGACTAGAATGCTATTAAGAACCAGGTACTGAACATATAAACGGAAACTTCCCGATCAACCAAGAACGAACTTGATATTTTGGAATACCTCTAATTCTCCTCTAATTACCTGATTTTATGGTTCTGCATCCCATCACAGAAGCAAAAACAGGGCTCCTGAGCTAGCACTGTACTGCATCAGGCAAGGCAATGTGGGGGAGCTGGAGCTGATCCTTGCTCATTCACTGCACCCCCAGCAGTCATTGGTGCTGCTGTGTTAGTGCCCTTCTCTCCTTCAGCATGGCAGTGGAACTGTGCCATGCAAAGAGCTTATTTCGTATAGCTGGGACACAGAAAAATTGGTGGTTCTGAAGTGGTCATATTTAGCGTTACCATATGTTATTGTCCTGGAACGCAGAAACAACCAACAAACGGAGCAAACCATTACTGTCCAGTTAGCAAAAATAAGATGGGGCTCTCACTTCTGTAGGTCAGCTTATTATCTGCACTACAACAGCTAAGCTTAAAGCACAGAACCAAAAATACTTAATGGGCACATCTGGATTGCCTGATTTCTCCTTCCAGTTAACAAAAATGCTTGCAAAGTGCCTGTCAGTCTATTGGCCATAGAATGAAGGAGGTCTGGGCCAGCACCCACTTTACCCATAATAAGATGGTGGAGCAGAAGGGAGCTTTGCCAGGCCAGGCTACCACTATGAAGCATGCAAGAGGCACAATGGGTACTGGATAGCTCTGTCCCTTGATTGATTACTGGCAGTAATAACAGAGGCAGAACTGACTAGAACCTGCAAGAGACAGGAGCAACTACTGGACTAGGCTGAAAACAACACTGATGCAGACACAGGACAATCTGAGTACCCACCGAAGGAGCTGTTTTATGTCATGTACAGTTGGCTTTGTCTACAGCTAGCACAGAAGGACATCTTCTTGCTACATCTTGCTTCAGAAGGACATTCACCTTTTTGCTAATGTATGATTTTGCTCTGGTTTTTTAATATGCCCTCCTTTTGAAACAATGAAGCACTTAAACTGTAAAACAGAGGTGGCGTAGGATTGAATCAAAGGAGAACATTGACCTAAATCTACACTCCAGTATATTTCTTGTATGCTTTGTGGAGCATTATCAGTGGGTGAGGGAAAGTGGGTTTTCAGTAGCAAAACTTACAGCTTAATTATGGACTTAAAATATCACACCAATTCCTGAATTTGGACCTCAGAACGTAATCAGCTTATTTAATCAATTGAACTGGATTTTCCCCAATAATTTGAATATACTCTCCAGTTATTTTCCCTTAGCTGAAAATTCCTTGTGTGATTTTATCAGTTTTTCAGCTGAATCTGCTAAGTCCAATACTTTTTTGCCCTGTACGTCTCAGAAATACATCAGGCTTGATGAAAGAGCAGACCCACTTCTGACACACCATGTGGTATTTGGCTGCTCTGTAAAGTGTGCCCACTGCGGAGGTGGGCAAATGGTCTGCCCTAAGGGCACAGAGAAGCAGCAGGCAGGATGTCTTCAAAACCTTCTTTAATGTACAGAACAGCAAGGCAAGGAACAACTTAGACTTAACAAGAGCTAGAGTCCTACCTACCAATAACCCAGTTCTAACTAGTATATTCCAGAAGACACAGCCATTCATGTGAAGAGAGGGTGTTCCACTTAGGACCTGTCTGTAAGAGACAAGTGCCATATACTAGAAGGAAGAGGAGGAGATTGGATTTCTAGCCCGCACTACACGAAGGAGTCTCAGAACAGGTTACAATCCCTTCCCCTCCCCCTCCCCACAACGGTCACCCTGTGAGATTGGTTGGGCTGAGAGAGCTCTTTCAAGAACTGCCCTTGTGAAGACAGCTCTGAAATAACTTATGACTGACCTAAGGTCACACCAGCAGCTGCATGTGGAGGAGTGGGGAATCAAACCCGGTTCTCCCAGATTAGAGTCCGCGCTCTTAACCACTATACCAACCTGGTCTCTACTATAGGAGGTGGGTGCTGTGTTGGAGGAGGGTCACAGAGGTGGGGGGTGGCACGACAGTGCTTTAACTCCCTGTGTGCCTCATGGTTTGTGCTGGCTCACTTGGGCATGCTGCTCCTGACTCTCCTCCATCAGCTGTCAGCAAACCCTGTCCCCTCAAGTCACCCTTGCTGGATAGCGGACAGTCACCAATTACAGCTGCTGAGAATGACTACAGTGTGCATACTGTATACTTTTGGATAAAAATGTCACAGACCATACATTTTGTATGGGAGGGAAGGCAGCATGGTATCGTCTGATCTCATCAGATCTCAGAAGCTGAAATAAAAAAGCAGCTTCAAATTTGGGAAACTTTAAATATATCCCATCTTGGATGGGTTAATATGATAAAAATGATGATTCTCCCTAAACTAGGTTTTCTATCTGGTAACCTCCCAGATGAATTCCCAATAAAGACGTTAAGAGAATGGCAATCATTATTAAATACTTTTATATGGAATAAAAAGAAACCTAGGAAACGATGCAATAATATGTATGATAAAAAAAGTAAATGGTGGCTTAGAGATACCCAACCTTAAATCATATTACCAAGCTACCAGGTTAAATTGGCTGAAAGATTGGTTATTAAATACTGTTGAAAATATGCCAGCCTTTATAGAACAATCCTTTGTAAGGGTACCTCTGAAAAATTGGCCTTGGCGGAGAAAAGAAAACAGGACGAAGTATTATAATAATGATAACAACCATCATAAATGCTATACTTAGTGTATAGGATCAAGTAAAAAAAAAACTTGTTACCAAGATTCTCTCCTTTAGCTTCTGTTATTAGGAGAATGATCAGTGAGATAGGTTCGGAATTTTCCCCTTTAAGAAGTGATGTAAAAGATACAATGGTGTCCAGTGTTTCAGTATTTTACTATCTCCAAGTCAGAGGCTATCTTTGCAAACTGATACAAGAAACCTACAACAGAGTTTGAGGAACTACTTTTAACGGATGGTAAAAGTCTTATTTCAAGGATGTGTTCTTGTTTATTTTGGATTCAGATTCAGACACCTTTAATGGCACAAAGTTCTTGTTTATTGAAAACCTTACTCAAACCTGATCAATATTTTCATTGCAGGTGGCCTAAAAGCATAGGTAATATTCTAGATGATTCAACATGGAAATTTATTTTTACTCATGGCTCACTTTTACAGTTTGCCTCTCTTTTGGAGAAAACTTTTTGAAAATGATTCATAGACGGCATTTATCTCCTATAAGTCTGGCAAAGATTTATAAGTCTGATTCCAGCAAATGTTGGTTCTGTAAAGATGACAGAACAGACTTTTTTTTTTTCACATGTGGTGTTCAGGTATACGTGTCCCCAGCTTTTGGAAGCAAGAGGTGAAATAATCATCAACTGGGTTTGGTATACAAATTCCTTAAAAGCCAGAGGCATTACTGCTGAATTATCTTCCTGACATTCCCAGAGATCAGCAAATACTCGTTTTACATCTGATTACTGCTACCAGACTGGTTTTTGCCAGGTATTGGAAACAAAATAATACCCCTAATCTACAAGCCTGGTTGCTGAAAGTAAAGGAAATTTTTATACTTTGGTGAGATTAACCGTTTACCAGAGCAATACAGATGTACATAGATTAGATAATTTATGATCAAGATCAATACAAAATATAGAGCTGCGTATTGTATAACTAGATTTAATAGTAATGTTGACAACTGCAGTATTCTCTATGTTCATATGACAGGGTGGATTGTGATTTTGCTTGGCAATGTCTTTTATGTATATTCTGTATCTCTTTTTTGTACTTTTTATAATTGTTGTATTAAAATTTATTTATTAAAAAAGATCCATCATATTTGATGGGAGGGGGAAAAGATCTTAGTAGCTAAGCAGGATTGGTACTTGGAAGGGAAACCACCAAGGATGACCCTGTAGAGGACGCCAATGGCAAAGCACCTCTGGTTTTCAGGTGCCTTGAAAGCCCCTTCCTGGGGACACCTAAAGTCAGCTGTGACTTGACAGCAATTTACACACATGTGTATATTTTGTGTATCATGGTCTTTTAACCATATTTTGACAACTAGTTTTTCTTCTTTCCCTGTACTGTATATATATTCTACCGACTGAGAATCTATTTTATGAATCTGACAGCCCACAAAAGCTTGCGCTTCAATAAATCTGTCAGTTTTTAAGGAGTCAGAAGATTCCAGTTTATTTTTAACAGCACGTGTGTAAATGATGTGCTAAACAAATCTACTATCTCCAACTTTTTAAACTTATTATAAAATATACTACCACATATTACAAATTTTTGGTGAGGTTTTGTAGAGATTGGTGGTTAATTTGGCATAAGGAAAAAGTATGTCTAACAATTGAAACTATTTTTAGATGCAGAGAAATTGGAGAATAGTGATTTTAAGCATTTTCTCGGGGCTGCTTACAGGATCATAGTGGGAGCAGCTACTGTGAGAATGATTCTGTTCCTCCCAACTCAACAACTGGAACAGGGCACTTGTGTTGCTGTTGCAGGCACGAATGCAAACACAGGAAAGAGCAAGAGCAAGAACCATAACTTGAATCTTCCTATTTCTTCACAGCTGTGAAATATATAGAAAACCAAGCTATTTTTACGCCACTCATAGTGGCACGTTATTTCTTACTGTCGTGCACAGCAGTTATATTTTATGGATTTGCAGGAATCACTAAGAGATGGATTGTCATAATGCAGAAAAAGATAACATCTTCGAGTATGTCTAGTCCAGTCATTTGTTCTTATCTGATAAAACATGAGAACTGAAGAGTCTTGGTGCTTGTCAACAACCATGAAGCATAAGATTAATGCATGATAGGTGCAGTCTGCTAAAATCACACTGAGAATATGGTAGCCTATATGTCACTCGGTGAGATATCTCAGTATATGTGTGTGACAGATTCAACAGAAAAGCAGGCTTGTTTAAAATGCTGCTTGGGACAGAAAGTCAGGGAGGTTATGAATTAATCTTCCCTGGAGAGAAGATTCCCTGATTGGCTGCTCTACCCGCTCTCTGAGTGGCCAGCATCAGCTTAGAGAAGAAATTAAAAACAGCTGATCTGGAGGGAAAAGACTGATTCGCCTTTTAGTCTTTGTCTGAAATCTAACATCTGGATCAGTAGCCAAAGACTTTGGCTTCTGAGGGAAGAGACATTTGGGAGTCAGTGTCTTCTGTCAGGGAATTGGCAGAAAAGTACTTCTATAGAGAGAAGAATAAGGACCCCCAATACATTACAACTAATCTGAGGGAGAACTTACATTCTCAGTCAAGAAAGCTACAGAACAACTTTATACCGGAGAAGGTCTGGGTAGTTAGAGAGAACTCCCATACAAGTCAAATAGTAAAAGGAGTTATTGCTTCTTAGAGACAAGGAGAATGACTTCCTGCCAGTGAAAGGGGTTAGGAAAAAAACCCTGGTCTGTGATAATGTGATAAACTGATTATACCAAGGATTCAGTCACAACACCATTCTGTGATCTGTGGTTAGCATCTGTATAGATGCTATTTCAAATTGACACTAACTGCTACATTCCAAGTGAAGCTGTTTGGAATTTTAGTACGATTATGGTTGAAGTCACATGCGCGAGATAAAGTGGGGGTGGGGAGAGAGAGGCTATTTCCTCTGGCAGAAGTTGACCCACAGCTGTGTGATCACATGGTCTTTTGAAGCTGCAGGCACAGCCCGCCACTGCGTGATCAGACACAATCGCGGGTGAATCGGGTTTTGTTTTTGCTGTTTGTCTCCAATGTGCTTAAACAAGGGATTTATGATTTGCACCTTAGCCCTGAGGGCTCCCTATGAAGTGTGCGATGATGTGCATACTGAGAAGGGCAAAAAACAACAACACAGAGTTGGGATGGGATCAGACCATCTCAACACCATGAGAGTGTGCTGGAGCAATCAGTCACGGGAAAGTCCATCTCTGGCCCGTAGCAACCCATTTGCTACTGGACTTTCTGAGGTGTCTTTTAAATCCACTTGTGCGGCGGAGCAAAATGGGTTGCCGACGGCTGCGGGGCACTTCCCAGATGTTGTTGTGTGATCACACTCCTTTAATCCACCCAGCATTCGCACCTATGTTGGGGTTAATTGAGCATGTGATCGCAATCTATGTCATTTTATTTTCTCTTTAGAAAATTTACAATGCAAGCTTGTACTGGTCATAGATTTAATGTTAATATTGAACTCCTTAGGGGGAACAAGTGCCATTTACACTCAAGTATTACTTATTAATGTAAGAGTTATCACCATCATTGAGAAACTCAAAAAGAATGTCTATTTACGTATCCTTCTGTTTTGAAGTTTCAACAGAATGGATGGCATCTAAGAGATTTAACTCTCTTAGGTAGTCCCAAAATAGAAGGAAATTACATTTCAAGATTGTGCTAGTACAGTCAGACAGATTAATTCCTGAAGTGAGTGGCTGGAGCCTTTAGACTGAGTTCCGTGACAATGTGGAGGGGAAATGTGAGTGCCTTTAGACAGACTGAAAATGCAAAATCTCAATAACCTGATTTAGGCTTTGACTTTTAACCCGTTTAAATAGAGAGAATTACAAAAATAATTCAGTCTGCTTATTTTTTTTCACACAGCAGTTACATCTGTGTTTCTCTTTTGTCCATTCATAATGGTAGTGACTGCATGTATGCCCTATTTTTACCACTTTTATATTTCATTTTGGGAGGGAGAGATCATCTATTAAAGTCTCGCGTAGAGCAAGGGAACACGAAGAACACAGCATTTGGTAAGGGCAAACTAGGCAAGTGTGGTATACTTTGAGGGGCTAAACATCCAATTCAGTCTGTCTACATTTTCTTTTTTATACAGGTTCCCTTGGTAGGTTTGAAACTATTGCTGGATTTTCCAGTAGTAAATATATTAGATTTAACTGAAAATTACCACAATGGAAATCAAAATTCTAGAGTGGCAAGGGGTCATATATCTAGAAGGTTAATTATTAAGATCTTTGAGTGATGTACTTGTAGGGAGGCATCATCTCCAGATTTATTTCAGGTGCTTTAGGCTGTTTTTACATCTGACTTTCCCGCTGGAATCATTCTAGTTCCAAAAAAACCTGCCCACACCTCTGTGCGGTGTGAAACCGTGCTGCTACTGAAATGTCCACATCTACTAATTGCCCTCCTGTGGTCAAGCTAGTATTCAACCGGCTTTATTCTGCTTTAAACAATTGCTGTTGATTAGTGGACTTAGACCCCCTGGAGTGAAATTTCACACCACTGTGAAATCAGCACAGGAAAAGACAGCAGTCAAACTACTTTAGAGGGGAGGTGTAAAATGACCCTTAAACAAACTTCAATGTATGCTTTCATTTTTATGGTTCTTTATCAGCTACATCTCTTCTCTACATAAAACTGTTACTTCCAAAGATTTCTAAGGAGTCTTCCTTACAAGAACATAGTCAATATCTCAAGCCTCATTAATCTGCTTCCCAAATCCAAAAGCCTGAAATTATTTCTGATTTAGCATAAGATCTATTTCACAGTACACAAAACTGCCAGAATCAGACAATAAAATATGTGGACACACTATTTACTAGAAGCAATATCAACAATAATCTGTGATTGATTTATATTATTAACAAACTGCAAGCTACTGAAAATTACAATATATTTCTTGTACTTGATCTGCATTTTAACATCACAAGTAATTGCTCCATTTATACCCATCTGGACAAATCCAGGATTTTTCTATTCTATTCTGTAATAGCTCTTTCTCACTTCCACACATAAAAGAGCAGTAGGCTGTGTTGTAACAAAATATCCTGTAACTGCCTTCAGAGCAGTTGCAATAAATTAGAGGGAAAACTAGTAAAAATTCTAAAAACCCGACTTCCTGGAAAACCTTATGCATCATAAGTCAGTTTCCTCACAAAGTTCCTTCTAAGCTCCACAGTGTTGTGAGGAAAAATTCTACTTCGTGAATGAAAAAAGTAGTAATATTAAAGTTATGAGCAAGTCTACATTTGACTATTGCATACATTAGGGTTTTTAGATTATTCCCATAACCTTGTAAAAATCTCAGAATGAATTATTTTAAATTATATTTAAACTATACCTTAAGAATAATTTAAACATGATAAGAGAAAACAGAACCAAATCAAATTTCAATACAAAAAACGTCCTCTATGGGGGTAGACCAGGCCTCCAGAGAAGAAGTCTGCCCTCTCCTTTCTACTATATTGGTAGACTTGGCCTATGGAGAATACGTCTACCCACCCCTTTCCACTATATTGGTAGACCTAGCCTCCAGAGAACAGGTCTACTCACTCTTTCCCATTATATTGGTATATCTGGCCTTCAGAGAACATGTCTACCTACCCCTTTCCACATTATTGGTAGACCTAGACTCCAGAGAACAGGCCTACCCACCCCAGTCCACTATACTGGTAGACCTGGCCTTGGACTGTTGCCCTGTGCTGACCCTTAGAAAACATACCAACACTTGCAGTCTACTTTGGGGGGGGGGGGGTTAGTGAAAGATGACAAAGTATAACAGAAGTGGAATGATCACTGTCAGAACCCTGCCTAACCTAACAAACAGGAAGTTGCTTAAATGTTATCAACCTGTCCAAATTACTTATTTATTAAAATATTTATATCCCACTTTTCCTGTGACTCAAGTCACTTTTCCTGTGACTTACAAATCATACTGAAAAGCATACAGAGTCTGCAAAAAAAAAAACCTATATTTTTTCTGACTCCATAATAGCCTACGTGGACAATTATAGTCAATGGGCCCTGTAGGCTATAATGGAAAATCAATCCAAGGGTTTCTGGAGCTCTGGAGCTGTTTTTTGCAGCCTCAAGTTTCAAAAAGATTGGACCAGGGGGTCCAATTCTATGGGTCTCAGAAGGAGGTGCCCCCATCCTCCATTGTTTCCAATGGAGGGGAAAATGCCTTAGTGAGAGCAGAAACTTAAAATCCCTGAAACTGCATCTAAAATTTTGTGTGCCAGCACCCCCTAGTGCAGCTTAGAGGGAATTCTCCATATGATAGAAATCTGGACCATTTCTGATGATCCTAAGAATTTGTTTGATATTAAATGTTCAGGAAACCTTTACAAAATTTGTATTCTGGTGCGACTGCCTATACTTTAAAAGCTCATAAGTGCTGTGTAAACATGCGACGGACTGTGAAGGGTTAATGCCTCACAGAGCCAGAATGCTTATGAGTGACAGGTTGCTCAAATGGATTTCACGGGATAGCATCAGTTGAGAAGACAGACTTGGGAACTGACTGCTGAAGAGAATTAAGTTTAGCACTGACTGAGGACTGGGAAGACTGGCAAGGAGGAGTGGGAGGATCACTGAAGACTCTCATAAGGGCCAGAAAAAGGGACAGATCTTCTAGTTTAGAGAAATAATTCCCTGCCCAGTTGAAAACAGTTCTAAAGAGTGGAGTAATCCCTGGTGTGCTCAGAGAAGGAATCTGGGTGCTTCGTAGTGTATCCCTGCCTTCTGAAACCTGAAGAGTCAGTTCAACTCAATAAAATATACTGGACTGTTTAGGAAACACTGAAACAAAAACCTCTCATCTCAAGGTCGCGGCCACATGAGCGAGATAATCTGAATGGGAATCGACACAAATTTGCGCTGGCGCAATTTGCACCGCATTTGCATGATCCCACAGGTCCGTGGACCTGTGAGGGCAAACCACCACTGCGTGATCACACGCAACTGCAGGGGAGTTGGGTTCCCCCCCCCCCAGCCGTTTTTGATTCGTGTATTTGCTTAAACAAGGGATTAATGAATTGCCTCTCCACCCCGGGGGTTGTCCGATGATGCGAATACCGGGGGGGGAGCCTGATCCCTGATGCCACACGTTTGCGCTGGCGCGATCACACAGGGAAAGTCTGGCTCTGGGCTGTCGCAAACCATTTGATACTGCCTTTTCATTGGTAGCTTTTTACACCTATTCCCCGCCGGCTCAAAGCAGCTTGTGACAGTTTGACGACAGTTGTGGGATGCTTCCCAGATGTGCTGGTGTGATTGCACCACTTTGAGCCGGCGGGGAATTGTCCCTCTCCCGTCGCAAATGGGTGCATATGATCGCGCCCCAAAGATACTAAGTCTGTGAAAAATTTAAAACTCTCAGTTGCTGGAAACATATGAGCTATAGTTTGTGAAAACATCAAGTTACCTCAGAGTTCTTATTGATTTACCTCAGACATTTTACCCCTGATTTCACCTGACCTTCTCCCTCTAAGATGAATAAAATATTTTATTTTTGAACATTATAAAGCCTCTTGTGTGCCATTTCAGAAGTTTAAGTTAACAGGGAGATCTTACCTCTTACCTCAAGTTCCTGGGCTGTGCCAACACAAAAATACAATAACATGACAGGGTGGGACAGCCATAAACCTTCAGAAAAGAAGAAAACAGATAAAAGGGCTGCTCAGCCAAGGAAGGAAGGAAAAAACAGAACAAAAATCATGTGTGTGAGGGAAGCAGGAGAGCAAAGTCACCATATCTGCATTTTCTGCAACCTGCACAAAACTTTTCTTAATTAAAATAAACCAAAGCCACACAAGAAATCTAAAATCTGTAATATGAATGAACCATGTATTCTGGACATTGGCCATGCAAAGTACGAACCATACCCTGCATATTCTAATGCATATAATAAGAAGCAGTGCATCTACAATCCTACTTCTTTGACTACTGTTTATGCCTGTGGTCTTTCACCCATACAGAGTAATTTTTACAACTATATATAGAAACCATTTTCTATATATGATAGAAACCTTTATGTTAAACCATTTTAAACATTCCTTATACAATTAACCACCGTGAAATTTCTTCAGACTTAATACATGTCACAAAACATAAGGCAAACGTCTGTATACAAGGAGACACTACATGGTATAATTTTCTGTACTCTGTTGCTAGCAAATATCATAGTAACATCCAATTAAAGCTCAACTCTCTTTTAGAGCACCAAGAAAGGGTGCAATTCAGAAGAAAAGATTAGTAAATAAATCCCATTCTCCATACTGAGTGGAGCTCTTTATCATGAAAAAGCTCTTCTGGGCAAATAAAAATTATTCCCAAGCCTATGGTAATATTTTTGATCAAAACAGCAGAATAGTACATACCATTGAGAACCGCATGTACTACCATACTTCAAATATATTTTGGGCCAAGAATATATCCCACATGACAAATTCTCACCCACAAAAGCAAAATTAAAAACTGCTTTAAGTTTGAAGGAGCATTAATTTCCCAAAACAATGCTTGATCTTTGAATATACTCAGACTACACATTTGGAGCTAGAGATCTGTGCATCAGTCACTTTACCAAAAAGTGATCACCATGCTTTCATGTGTTATTTTGCTGGCACTAGAAATTGTTCTTATAGACTGGAAGCAGCATGCAAGTAAACAGAAAAATGTAGAATCTTAGTGTGAATGCCTATAGGGTTGCATGTAAAGGTCCACTGCAGTAAAAGAATCTAAGATTCTTAAACTCTGCTGTATATGTTTGCAGGCCCAGGGCTTATTGTGCAGAGGTTCTGCAGAGAAAGAATACCCAGACAATTCTTTCGTGGGGTGAAAAGGCCACAGCTTTATTGTTTACAGACCAAGGAGCATTGGCAAAGCATGGGGACAAATCCAAACATCGGGCATCCTGCCTGCCGACCAATAAACCAACCAACCAACTCACTTGCTGGGAATAAACCATGGAGTGGCAAATTTTGGGGTTACCATGAAGGCAGCTGCTGCTGAGTGGTTCCCTTTGCCTCCTGGTGGTAAGCCTGCAAATAGCCCCTGAGCTGGGCATGCTGCATAGTGGCTTAACCCCCAAGACTCCTTAAGGGAGTCCCCAAATGGGGGAGGTGAGCACACAGGCCCATCTCCCCCAAAAGGATCCGTCCAAATGCCCCAAACTGCCACAAGACCAGGAAGGGCATCCCTCACCCACAACCAGCAAAGCAAGCCATCCCTGATGCTCAAAAGAAGAAGAGGAGGAGACTGGATTTATACCCCGCCCTTCACTTGGAGTCTCAGAGCGGCTTACAAACTCCCTTCCCTTCCCCTGCCCACAACAGACACCCTGTGAGGTAGGTGGGGCTGAGAGAGCTCTGAGATAACTGTCCTTGACCTTGGCTTGCCCAAGGTCATCCAGCAGCTGCAAGTGGAGGAGTGGGGAACCAAACCCAGTTCTCCCAGATTAGAGTCCGTGCACTTAACCACTACACCAAATGTCCATCTCCCATTCAGAAAGGTGAACCCCATCTACCCTGTACAATGCAGTATACTGAAAAGAAATACCTGTATGCTTAATAATGGAACCCCCCCAGGGACTCGGTGAACTTGCCAGCAAATTTGCAGACCTTTCTTCTGGACAAATCGACCTTCCCTGGGTTGATGGCGCCTCTCCCCTCTCGACATTCAAGTAGCTCAAACCAGAATAGCTCAGTATGCAGCAGGCAAGCGGTGAGGATCTGAAGGTCTGATGTTATTGTTTGGTGTAACTCAGATCCTTTCTGAGCAGGTACATCATTCTCTCTGAGCTGTATTACCATGGCATAGGGTGGACCTTAGTTGAAAACTTGTTTTGAAATGACGTTCACAAGGGAAGCCCAGCGCTTTCTTCTTTGACCAAGTCAGGTGATGTGAAGTTGATCACCAAGATCCAGGGACCTGCCCAACCAGAAGAGGAACCATACTGTCCTGCCCAGAAAACCATGCTGTGGCTGGTGATCCAAATGGACTTGCGCCAACGTGCACAAACTGAAATCAAATAGACGAACACTAGATCCCCTGTGGGCAAATGTAAGTTTGGTATGCAGCAGAGCGCCGGCAGCCAATGGCCTGAATCTTATTGAATGTGAAAAGTACTGGAGTCGGGGGGCCAGTTGTAGTGAAATCAGCATGGTAGTTCATTGCGGGTAAGATGGAACATGAGAATCCCCGGGCTTGGAGCCCTCTTTTATGCCAGTTGGAGATAATCCTCTGACCTCACCCAAATGTCCTGATGGGACCTTACGATTATGGTTACCTGGCATAGGTCCCCTAGGGGAACCTAGGTCTGTGATTGGTGGCCAGTTAGGATCCAGCTCTCTATTGTTCTCCCTGGCCAAAGCTTGGCAGCTCCGCACCTTGTGAGGACAACCATGTGGCGGTCGCCATTACAAGACCACGTGGCGACCATGATTGTGATACATAATAGAATGAAAGCCCCATATTGGTGGCAGCAGTAGCAGCACCTGTACGAGAAGAGTGAGTGCTGAAGACTGCAGGAGAAAGGCCCAAGGCTCTGATGCACTTAATGTAGGATGCCAGCAAACTGGAATCTGGACAGGGAGGAGCAATTGGCGTGAATAAAAAATGTGCCTGAAGCAGAGAGACTGATGGCCATGTATTCAGATGTACATTGCACGGGGCAGGACATACCAGGTGGAGCAGGGCGTAAAGAAATTTTGCAGCCTCTTCCTAGTTGGTCAGTCTTGGAGTGACCTAAAATTATTTAAAGCTCACCAGGCATAATACGAAAGTCCTTAAATGACAGGGACTGACTAGTAGTGCTGCTTCGTGAGGGCTCACAGAGCTCACTGTAGCAAAAAGCCCTGAAAAAGGCTAATGTGAAGGCGCCGGCTTTAAACCAGGCAACTTCATAGGCAATTGCTGTATGATGCCGCAGAGTGATTTCACCATGATTGGTCTGTGAGGATCAGGAACTAAAGGAGTTGCCGTTTTGCAGCCCTCAGTAGCACACCTGACACTGAAGGTGTTATAAGGGTCTGAAAACACCCAAGCTTTGCTGTGAAAGGAAACATGCCCATAGTCCCAGGTGAAAGTCCGCATTCCTTAAGTTGTGCTAAGTAATGAAGGACATAGTGCTCTGGAATTGGGAGGGAAATCAAGGCCAGAGGATGACAAAAAGGCCCTAAATGCAGAAAAGGCATGGAGATAGGACCTGCAGGGAGAGGGGGTGATAGGCTGGAATACTCTCTGCAATATCATGTGTTCCCAAGATTCCAGAGTTCTTCTAGGAATTGCTCTGGTGCTGCAGTGCACTGGGGCCAAACTCTGGAACCTCTTGTCCTGAAACTGAGATAAGGTGTCTGTTATGTTATTATGTTGTTATTAACACCTGCAACGTATTTTGCTGAGAAAGAGATGTTACCAGAAAGGCAAGTAAGAATGGATTTGCGGACCAGACACATGACTCGCTCACAGTGAGAGGATTGGTGATTAAGGAACACTAACCATGGCTTGATTGTCACACCAAAATGTAATTTGTTTATTGAGAAAATGTCTGCCCCAAATAAAGACAGCTACAACAATAGGGAAGAGCGCCAGGAATGTGAGATCTTTAAGGATGTCCGTTCCTAGCAAGTGTGAAGGCCAAGGCTGAGTGCACCAGAAAATAAACTCAAAACCAGGGCTATTTTGGGGCAGGAACGCACAGGAACGGAGTTCTGGCTGGCTCCTGAGTTGGTCACACCTACAACCAAAACCTCTGGCATGTGTGGCTACAGAGTACACTGCCCTCTCCAGGTTACACACAAGAGGGAAAGGCGACATGTTAATATGCTAATGTGCTGCGCTGTCAGGGGTGTGGCCTAATATGCTAATGAGTTTCTGCTGTTGGGTGTAGCCTATTATGCTAATATGTTCCTGCTGGACCTTTTCTACAAAAAAAGACCTGCCCAAAACTCAAGCTACCAGCCACATCAGAACAGACCCCTGCAGGGTATCCCCAGGTGAGAAGTGGGATTGCCAAAGAACAACCCTGTTAAATTTATTTAAAAAATTGAAACCAGACATTAAGGTCTTCTTTAATGCTTGTGTGATTTTGATGTAGTGATGATGAGGGGCAGATACTCCTGATGTGGAAGGAGCTAAGCATGCACAGAAGGCCCAGCCACGCGACCCTACTTTGCATGCAAAACTGAGATGATCCAGGAGGGACTGAATCTCTTTGATCGTACATTTTAAAAAAATTAATGACCTGGTACAGTAAGGACAAGATCTGAATGCAAGACAAACAGCAGAACAGAAGCTCTGAAACCATTTTGAGAGCCAGTACTGGCATAAAGTAGTTAGAATAAAGACTTGGAAGATCTGAGTTCAAATCCTTACTTGGCCATAAAGCTCATTGTGTGACCTTGGGCCAGTCACACACTCTCTCTTGGCCTAACCTGATCTCACAGGAATGTTGCGAGGGTAAAATGGAAGGAGGCAAAGCATGTACACCTCACCCTGAGCTCCATGGAGAAACGGTGGGATAAACGTTTGAATAAATAGGCAGAAAAGATTCAGGCTGTATATGAAAAGGAGCTCTGGTGACAAGACTATTGCCTACCCTTTATTGACCAAATGCAGCTGCTGGTGTGACCTTGGGTCAGTCATAAATTCTTTCAGAGCTGTTCTCTCAAGGACAGTTCTGGAGAGAGCTCTCTCAGCCCTACCTACCTCACAGGGTGTCTGTTGTGGGGAGGGGAAGGGAAAGGGATTGTAAACTGCTCTGAGACTCCTTTGGGTAGTGAAGGGCAGGGTATAAATTTAATCTCTTCTCTTCTTCTTCACATTATTGTCCATTTGTTCATTTACCTTCTGCAGACTATTGGCTGTTCACCATGGCTCAGTTGTTGAGCACCTGCTTGGCATGCATAATGGGCTCAGTTTCAATACCTGGAAACTCCAACCAAAAAGTTCAAGCAGCAGGCAGTGTGAGAAAAACTCAACCTGAAAGAAGGGAGAGCTGCTACCTGTCTGAGTAAACAATACTGACTGTTATAGACGGATGGTGTGACTTACTATAAGACAGTGTGTTCATGAGCATTTGCTAGATTTTGTTTGAGAGTGGAGTAACAGGCTTTAGTAGCCTGGCACTTGAGAAACAACAAAAGAATATCAAAGAGCTGGGAAAAGTTACAGAAAAATCTATTAAAGTGATTAAAGAGTTGAGTTGATGCATCTTGCCTATGAAGACAAACTAAAGTGTCTGAGGTTTTTGTAGTTCAGAAGACAGACAACTAAAGAGAGAAATGCAAAGTGTGTAAAATTATGAACAATATAGAGCGCAGATAATTTTCTTGCTCTTTCTTACGCCATGGGAACTCAAGATCATTCAGTGAGGCAGATAGGTAATAGGTTCAAGACAACCGACATGGCAAAAGGAACTTACGGCAAAAGGAATTTCTTCTTCATAAATACATAACTAATTTATGAAATACCTTAACCCAATATGCATGGTAATTACTATCCATTTAAATGGCTTTAAAAAGCATTAGAGAAATTCATGAATAGGTCTATCCATGCTTACTAGCCAGAACAGCTAAATGGAACCATTATGTCAAAGGAAATGTACCTTTTATTACCAGAAACTGTGGCAAACAAATGTTTGAAGATCGCGGCTATTTCCTTTATGAAATTCTTGTGATCTTCTAGAACCACTTGGCTGATCATTGCTGGGGTGGGATACTGGACTAGATGGACATTTGGTGCCATCCAGCAAGGGAATTTATATGTTGGACTCATGTTGAAATGTGGCGTTTTCCCCAAGAATGCATGCTCTAAAGCTGAGACAACCCTATAGGCAGACCAGTATTAAAAGTGGATATAGTTATGTATGTGTCAATAAGTTACATTTCCAGAGTCCAAAAATCTGATGCCAAATTCTTGTTTTCATGCCCTGCTACTAATTTGTTAATTGTCAAATTTGTTAATTGTCTCTTCAAAGTCAAAGCAGGAATGTCACTCCACGCCTCCCAACCAGGAGGGAAGGAAGGTGGACACAAGCTTGGTCTCCAAAATACACAATTATCTATCGTATATGGCAGCCTGCAACTTCCACCTTGCCAACCAGTTTGTCCCTCTGATCCCGGGCCTATCAGCATCACCCCAGCAGACAGCCTCCACTACAGTGGCCAAGGTCTGCAGGGTGTCAAAGCAACAGATAAACACCATTAAAGATATTGTGACTTGCTCCTCAAAGACCTTGGCTACAGCCATGGCTCTGTGACACGCAAGACTCAGATCCACCTCACTTCAGCCCGACATTAAAGCCAAGGTGGAAGACCTGCCCTCTGATGGGGAAGGACTTTTCCATGCCTCCACCACTGTAGATAGCAGTCAGAAGCATGTGAGGAACCTGGGGGGTCTCTCAGCCACCTTGTATACATCTTTGACGGAACCTGCATTTTGATAACCAGGTTTGATAAACCTCCTAAGCCGAAGTAAATTTAATGGGGAAGGGAAGCAAGAATCGATCCTCAGTATTGATTTATTTAATTTAGCCCAGTTACAAAATGTTTGATCCCCTAGGGGAAAAGCTGTAACTGTTGGGTCATACCTGAGAGTCATTTTCCCTATTTAAGCTAAAACATTCTACACGTGACTCTTCCTCGGTTGAATATCTATCTTTTTGTTATTAAATAAAACATGTTGTTTTGCATTCAACTGTGTCTTGTTTGTCCTGTCAAATATTCAGTGAAAGGGGGACTAAATTTACCATATGAGTATGCCCATATTATTATTCAAGTGACTGAAGAAGGGGCCTGTGGGGACATGTAGCTTCCACACTACCAGCACTTCCTCATAAACTCATGTCACACATCCTCATGATTGTGGGAGGTTGGGGGTGTCAAGAATCCATAGGAGAGAGAGGCCAGATTGAAGGGGGATTGGACATTATTTCATCCAATGTGCGGTGGCCTCAGAGTCCTCTCTTTCCCTCCCCATAGCAACCACAGATGCCTTTTTAAATGAACATTTTTAAACACATTTTCTTCCATACGCACACAGTAATGCAGTGAAGTGCCTTGTGCTGTTGTCTTCCAAGTTAAAAGTCTTCCAGGTTAAAAGCATCTTTTAAAAACCCTGCCCAGCCAATCCAATCTCCAGCAGCTGAGCAACGCCCACCCTGGTCCCATCCACTCTGGGTGCCATGAAAGGTGCTGGCCAGTGAAAACAACAGAATAATGGTGTGGTGTTTTTGTTTGTTTGTTGTTGTTGTTTTAAAAGTGGGGATGGGGAGGGGCGTTGTGCCAGAAGGGAGGCAGTGATTGGAAGGCATGCACAGATCAATGTAAGCCTGTACCTTTGCACAGGGTTGCCATCCTCCAGGTGGCCCCTGGAGATCTCCAGCTTTTACAACTGATCTCCAGAAGACCAAGATCAGTTCCCTTGGAGACATGGCTGCTTTGGAGGATGGGCTTTATGGCATTATACCTGGCTGGAGACCCTCCCTTCCTCCCCAAACCCTGCCTGCCTCAGGCTCCATCCCCCAAATCTCCAGGTACTTCCCAGCCCGGAACTGGCAAACCTGCTTTACAGAGTAACCACAGCTCTCCAGGAGAAGTCAAGAGGCGACTTCCTAGATGTTCTTTGCTGGGTTGAAGTGATCAAAACGAAAAATTGTGAAGCTACAGCATCCTCTTCAGGAGGAAGGCAACATGTGAACGAAAGTTAGACAACGCACCTTTTGCTTCCCACTCTGATGTCGATACACTACGGAAAGGAGTTCGTTTCGCGGCATTTATTTACGTCGGCGGGCAGGGCTGCACAGCGGGAAGTCAAGGGCGCCCGCAGCCCGAAGCCAACCCGAAGACAAAGCGGGGGGGGGGGGGGGGGCTCCTCCGGCGTGCTGTTCCTCCTCAGGGCCAGCCCCTTCCAAGCACGAGGGAGGGCCGAGGGCAGAAGCGAGCAGCCAGTTAGTTTCCCGCCCTTGCTGACCTCCTGGAGCGCCGGCAGAGCTGGTGCGCCTCAGAGCCACACAAACCCCAGTCGGGAGCCGGTGCCGTTCTCAGCCTCAGGCAAAAAGTGGGCGGGAGGCCCCGGAGCTGCCCACGGCGCCTTTGGCGGGGCTTTCGAGGCGAGGGGTGTGTGCGGAGGGCGGGGCTTGCGGTGAGGTTGGCCGGGCGGCGTTCCTCTTCTCCGCCGCCCCACTCTCAGCTGCTGCTGCTGCTGCTGCCTCGGAGCGCTGCCGGGACTTCGGGTGGAAGGGGACGGGGAAGCACCTGCAGCGCGCCGCCGAGCGAGTCGTAGCCTGCCAGGGCTTTTTCGACCGTTCGAGGGAGCCAGGAAGGAGGGGAAGCCAGCCGCGGCACCCGAGCACGTTCCTCTTTTCGCGGGGCAAGAGGAAAACTCCACCTTGCTCCGGAAGGCTGGCAGACTAGAGCGATCCCCTCGGCGGCCTGGGGGAATCGAGCGGAGTTTTGCAAGCGGGCGAGCGTGCGGAGCCGGAGAAGAGTCGCTTGGAAACTGGAGGTGAGCAGCTGGCTGGGCGGGAAGTTTGGGTGGGCACTGCTGCCGGCTGAGTCCGGCTCCGACGGCCCCCTTTGCCTCCGCTGTTGGGATGGAAGTATGGTGACGAGCAGCCCGTTGACTCGAAGGTAGGAACTCCTGGGGTCAGTGGCTCTTATGCGCAAGGCAGCGTGCATGGATAGGGTGGCCGCTGGGAGCTCAAAGAGATACTGCCTCAGGACCTTTTCTTACCTGTCTGTGTGGTTCCCTTGTTTTTCAGTCAGCTGGGCTGCATCTAAAAGCGTAGCGTAGAAAGGGGCCAAGGAACTCCATTGGCTTCTTTTCCGTCTTCTTTGGCTTCTGAGCTTGGCGGGTTCGGGCAGTTGGGTGGGGTTTTGTGTGCGCCGCCGGCTAAGAGGCTGACAGGAACTTTCGCTGCTTCTTGGATTCGCTCCCCTTTCACTGGCTCAGGCTGAGATCGGTGTTGGCTAACGGGTTGCATCAACTTAATTGTCCACATCCCGTTTAATCAGATGGCGAAGATCCACCTCATACTTCCCACTAACTTCCATTCGACAGGAGCAGAGGATTTTGGGAGGAGCACATCTGTGTTACCATTACCCTTCCTTCCACAAACAACTGAGGATAAATAGCGATAAGGTTTACTTTTCCTTCTTCCAAAAGTTCAGATCTCATTTTGTCCAAAATCTTAGAAATCGCGGGACTAAGGCGTGCATAATTTAAAGTGCGTCCCCAAAAAATCATGTTTTCCTGGGAGTAAGCCCTGTTGTGTAGGATTCTGAATTGACCTGCTGAGATTGCTCTCTTAGATTATAACCTGTGGTGTGGGACACAGTGTACCTGAATTTGGATTTGGGAGACTGATGGTTTCTGCAAAACAGAGCAACCAGGAGCCAGTTTATAGTTCCCTCCTTTTGCCTCAGCATAAATTAGTGGTACCAATAGCTGCCAACGTGAAAAATTGATCTGGCTTAAGTGTTTTGGAAGGTGACTCTAGTATGGTTGCTCCAATATTTTCTTGGAATCAGAATAAGTAATTCAGAATATTTATGCATATAATGATCCCCAGAGTTCAGAAATAATGTGATCGGAGGCTCTTTAGCTATGAGAAAATGGTGGGTTTTACTTTTCTTTTGAAGAGAACATGAGTATAAGCTATAATTAATAGTTACTGTTTTAGGTTCCAGATACTTTTGGCTTGATCAGTATAGTATTTAATTTTGTTTTTCTCCTAAATAAATCTGCCTTTTTGCATTTGCTCATGTACATTTATTTGAAACATGGTGACAACCACATTGGTCCTTTTGAATAAACCTATTTTATGGAATTTATAAGAAATCAGTGAACCTTACCTCTTATGCCATCAGTGTTCCACCCTTCCTCCAAGAAATGGATATGTTGTTTTAAGTTAATAAGTAGTTGCCAAAAGTGCTGCACACATTATTTAGAGCATTTACAGTAGAGACTGTCTCTAGCATGTACTGTGTTCATTGTACTGTGAGTAAAATTTTAATTTCAGAATCTATCTCCCTCAGGGATCTGCCGCTTGTAGTATAGCTCTCTTGATGGTTGGTGTGAAGATTCTCATTTGAAATTTTACTGACAAACAGGATTTGTGCAAGTGGTTTCAGTTCTTAGCTTGCAATGCTAAGGACTGAAAGCATGAACGTGAGCTGCTTGTTTTACATTCAGAATGAACTTATTTCAGTTTTGCTTATTCAGACTGGAAACGCTATTCTTGCTGTGCTTTAGTTACAATAAAGTTACTGTACTGGTTTGTGCGCATGTAGAGGACACATCCCTGCTGCCTTTGCCAAGTCCTTGTAAACTTCAGGGAGTTTTTAAACTTGGTGTTATGTCCTGGAGAGCTTCTCATGAAACAGCTCCCTTCATGGCAGCTGCCACCACACAAATGAATGGCCAAATGGGATACATATTGTTAAAAAGTGGCCTCAAAGTTTGTCTATTTGAATTATTTTTGACACATACGTAATTTGATGGGTTGTAACTGAATTGTACCTTTCATCGCTTCCAAGATGTGCAGGATGTTATATATGTTATATATACATATATATATATGGTTCCCTCCATGTTATTGTCACCTACAACCAATGGTCCCTTTAAGCTGTGGAGTCTTGTGAGCAAAAATACTACTTTGTGAGCTACTGGCATTAAAGTTGTGAGCAAGTGATTTGGCTGCTGCATAAATTAGTTTGCTCTGGAGCCGTCCTTCCTGAGCTAAAACAAAAATGTGTGAGCCAGAGGCCAAAAAACTGTGAGCTAGTCACACTAACTCAGCATAGGGGGAACACTGCAGGCCACAACTTATCAGAGCAGTAGGTTAGGTTAATAAATACTGAGTTGCCCAAAATCACACAGTGAACTTAATGACTGAGCAGGGATTTGAACCCAAGTTCTCTCAGGCAGCTCAACCCTTTATGCTTTACTTGCTCTGCTGCACGACACTGGCCACTCATTTCTGGTTCTCAGAATAACATGTACGTAACATGGTGAGAATGTTCATGAAGGACAACAGCATTAGGGGAAATTTGACAAAAATGACACATTCAGAATGTGTGGGAAAACAATCGTTATTCAAGCATTTTTCTGTTTCCTTCAGGTGATAAACACGGCATTCACTATACCTTGAGACACAACATCCTTAATACATTATGTATCAAAGATAATCATTTTTTTAAAAACCCTAAAGTTCCACCTTTTTCAAAATTGAGGACATCTTACAAAATAATTTGAATGTAATAAAAGATAAAACAGTACAAAGATTGTATACACTAACAACAAATTATTGTTTAAAAAAACATAGCAGTAAGCTAACCCATTTTAATCTTCTGGTCTCGCAAAGACCTGCTAAAACAAGAATGCTTTGTACTGTTTTCTAAAAGTTAACAGCAGTTTACTGCAAAGTAGGAATATCGTAAGGCAAGGAACACAACCGAGGTCAGAGAGTAGCTGACAGGGACAAGAGTAGTTACTTTTTCTTTGTATGTCATTTAGCTTCTAAATATGGACATGGTGGCTTGGATGCCAGGGGTGATTTCCACAGATGGACTGGAGGACATTTTTTGCTGATTCTCCCCTCTTATGGGACTCTTGACTTCCCCATAATGTTTTGTGGGGTCCCTAGCCCCCCAAGAGCAGCATTTCAAGGGGACATTTTGGACTGTAGTAGGAGTGGGGATGGCAAAGACATGCTTTGCATATGAAAATCTGTTCCATCCACAGAAATCTTACAAGCCTTAGGCAGCAAGTAATTCAAATTGAATCTCAGAGTCAGATTCAAATTCCTGTTGAATCTTGATTCCTGGTTTCAAGATGATGCCTCTGTTTTGGGAGAACTGTTACGTTTCCAAGCACTCTTCAGATGGTATTGCTCAGTGAGCAATAGTGAGATACCTGTATGTGGTTTTCCCAACAATGAGTGGCTGAAAAATTGCAGTGTTTCCCCCGTAAGTTCTTTGCTGTGTTTCAGAGGGCTGCGGAGTATGTCGTTGTGGGAGTATCAGGGATGCTGCCTAGGCCATCATTTCCAATCCGTGACCCAACTCTGCCTTCCTTGCCCAGTGGCATTTATTTATTTATTTTAATTACATCAAAAATTAAAAGGCTCATCCTTGCTTTGCTGCACTGCAG
The DNA here is from genome assembly GCA_029233225.1 of Lepidodactylus listeri. Classification (NCBI taxonomy): domain Eukaryota; kingdom Metazoa; phylum Chordata; class Lepidosauria; order Squamata; family Gekkonidae; genus Lepidodactylus; species Lepidodactylus listeri. Next base: position 90,593,820 of record JARCFY010000006.1, read on the forward strand.
TGATGGGTTGTGTGTTGAGTGCTTTGAATTCTTGCAGAGGTAGTGAATGCCAACAAAGCAACCCTTTGCCCTACTTAGAGAGAAGTCCTCCCCTCCCCCCCCTTAAAAATCCTGTAATTTAAGGCTTATTTCATATTTCAGTGTTCTCTCAGGCTGTTCTTAATGCACAATTGACCTTGTCAGACAATTCCACCTGCCTTGGGGAATGCAGGTTTTATGCTTAGTGACAAACAGTCTTTTCAAGAGCGGAACTTAAAATAGCTTCATCTCTTACTTGTGACCATTAATGTGGACTAAAAACTATAAGAATATATATTAAAGCTGACTATACATTCTAACCAAAGTAGTGGCTTATTATACATTTATGCATTTGAATTACAGATATGAGAAGTTAAAAAGCCCAGTATAAATCAAATGTGAATATGGTGAAATACTTCTAGAAGAACGAGAACTTTTGTGTTATATTGTACTAGGAGTAAGGCCCATTGTGGGAAGAAATACAACGGGCTCTAGAAGAAAGCTCCGGGTAAGTGTCCCGGCTGTGGCTGGTGGGGTGTCAGAGGGAAGGAGAAAAATAGAGGGAGGCAAGCCATGTTTATTTCCTTCTGGTTAGTTATAAGGCAGGGCTGTCTCAAGTCCTTTTGCTGCCCCAGGTGGGTAGTATGGGAGGACAGCCTCATGGTAACAGGTATGGTTCCCTCCACCCCTGACTTACGTTGATTTGGGGCTATGCAGTGGCAGCTATGGTAAAATACCACCTCCTCCTACATGATGGCTTCTGGATTCCAAGGGTCTGGAAAGCGGTTCCATAGCCAGTTACAGGGTTGCCAACTCTGGGTTGGGAAATATCTGTAGATTTGAGGAGTAGAGCCTGGGGAGGACGGGGTTTGGGGTGCGGAGGGACTTCAGCAGGGTATAATGCCATAGAGTCCACTGCCCAAAGCAGCCATTGTCTCCAGGAGAACTGATCTTGGTCATCTGGAGATCAGTTGTAATAACTGGGAAATTGTGTGTAGGGGAATGTGCTTTGGCTGCGGAACACGGTGATTGGCAACTCCACTGACCATTGAAGGGAAGATTGGGAGTTGTATTTTATCTCAGAACACATTCAGTGACTCCCAGCAGCAAACTGTTTAGAATGTTAGAGGCAAAGGCCAATCAGGCCGCATATGCAAATGACCTCTTGAGTTCTGACTGGCTATGGGAAGGGGAGGAACAGCAAACTGTTTAGAATGTTAGAGGCAAAGGCCAGTCAGGCTGCATACACAAGCGACCTCTGTGTTCCGACTGGCTATGGGAAGGGGAGGAACAGCAAACTGTTTAGAATGTTGGAGGCGGGACTCAGGCAACGCAGCCAGTGGATAGGGACAGCTTGAATGACACATCATGGAATCAACTGATTTAGGAGCATGTGGAATGTTCAGGAGAGTCCATGACCAAAACACAATTACTATATAGAGAGATTGTCAATGTATGAGTGAGGGAGAGAAATTAGCAAAAGAGCATGCATGTTGGACCAGGTAAAGATAAATTCTCACATGATGCACTGACTAGGCAGATAGATAGTGAATGTTGTTGAAGGGTTGCATGCACTGGAATTTACTACTCGGAATGTTGACTGAGGCCGTCTCATTATTTTCAAGTACAATTTTAAAGACTGTTTCAGTCGCACAAGCCCTGTTCAAGATAGAATGTTCTGGAGCAAATAGCAGCTCGTGTGCTGGATTGTTCAACATGCAGTGGTTTTGAAATTGCACACAAAGAAATTTTCACTTGTCTTCAGTCGAGTTGAAAGGATTCGTCACCAAGGATTAGGCATCTACAGCCCATCCCATGGCATGAAATCAGACTTGAAAAGTAAATAAATAGCATTTTCATTTCCTATTTCAGAGCTTTGAAATGTATCAAGAATATGAATATGTTCTGTGGGTTTTTAAAAAAAAAACTTTCCATAAAGCTATTGAGCGATTATTGTTATATTTTCTGTGAGGCTTTTGTCCTTGGTGCTGCTGAGTATAGAGCTACAGGTAGGCTGTTCTTTCTAAAGAAAGAAGAATATAGCTGTGGATTTGCATCTATTAAATAGCTTAATGTGTGCAATCATCTTCAAATTGCCCATTGCCTACAATTACTGAGTTAAAGGAGAAAATACAACCTGCTTACAGCTGCAAAGTAGGATAGCATCTAAGAAACACACAGTAGTTCAGGATCTGTAACCTATGACTCTAGAGGCATGTGAGGCTTAGTACAGAACCAAATATGGCTCTTTCAAAAGATAAGTGAAATCTTTAAGTTTAAGGTATATTAGAGGGTAGGAAGGAAATGACAGCAAACATTTTTATGAGACAAAAGTGCTTCCTAGATATGCTTTGTAGAAAGGCAAGTGACAGAGGTGAATAGTTGCTGGTTATCTAGGTGCAAACCATGAGCAGATTTGTACCAGTGCACTAAAACAATTGTACAGTTTTTCAGGGTGCTCTTTTATATATTTATTACTTAAAATGAGACCTCCTGTGTGCCACTTCTTAATAAAAGACTTTCACACTGGGCCCCAGAAACATTAAATGTAGTTAATTAACATCTGTGCTGCAGATGAGCTTTCTTAAACCTCTTGCTCTGAATTTTGACATAGTTTGGTTCTTTAATTAGAAAAAGTTGATGGCTGCTGCACTGGCTCATATTCTACTTGATGCATTGCTTTGAAAATTAAGAAATGCTGTGTGGTGCATGTTGGAAATTGCACAGTCAGTGTCCACCTCTGGTCTCAGTTTGGCATTTGTGTATTAAATTGGAAGCCACTCTTTTAAAAGTTACCTTTTTAATAGCTTGACTCATATCCTGCACTCTCCTTGTCTCTTGCTGAATCGTAAGCGCCTTGGAGTCTGAGACCTGCCTGCTTTCATTTTTACGTGTAAATATTTGTGAGGTGCATACTAATATCAGTGTGTACATAATTAGAATTAATAATCTGCATGTAATACAGGAGGTTATCTTCTTCCTTTACTACCGCATGAATCTGGTTCCCTTGACTTTATGAGCTCTGAAGTTTGGACTTCTGAAGATGCTGGTATTTGGAAAGTGTGTGCGCGCGCACACACACACACACACCCATCCTCAGTGCCTGTCTTTCGAGCTCTGCCTGCTTGCCTCATTTCCATCCTCAGTTTTCTTCTTACTTAGCTTCACCCTCTCAGTGTCAGTGCAGCAGTTGCTTGACTCCCCCCCCCCCACCATTAGAGCTCTGCCCTCTTGGCATCCAACATCATTTTGCTGCTTCACCCCCCCCCCCCCCCAAACAACACAGTGCTTGCTTGGTTCTGGGTTCCCCCCATCATCAGTGCTCCCCCTCCCCCTGTCAGCTTGCTGCTTACCTGCCCTCTCCCTCCCTCCCTTCCCCCTATTCTCACCACCGAGCAGCTGAGGAAAGAGGAAGAGGCCTCAAAGGCAGGGCAGACTGAGCAGGGGGTAGTCTGCATGGCGGGTACAGCTCTTCTTCTGATGGCATGATAGGCAGTCTTTCCTCTTTCCTGCCACATTGCCATTTATCCTTCCCTCACCACTGCTGCGGTTGCATTGCTTGTGCTTGCAAGGTAGAGAGCTGTGGCATGCACTGCCCACTGTGGCAGTGCTGGTAGGAAGAGTGTCTACAGATGGGGCCATGTTGACTATGAGATATATTGATGACCTGCTCCTCCAAGGGGGATATCTTGTATCTCAAGGGGTGTCCCAGTAATCCAAGTACCAGCATGCTGGTATGAATCCTTGGTGTTGTTCCTGAGCACTGGTTCATATATAATTAGTGTGTTTTCATTGGAGGGGAAAAGAACAGATGTTCTTCCAAATTCTACTTTTAAAGTTCTACCCATTTTATTTGTATGACTTTCTTACTGTTGAATGACTTTTGAGATAACCCCTCTCCTGGATGAATGATATAATATTATCTCTTGGGCTACACTGAGTATATTAAATAGTTTAAGGCTCTGAAAGTTTTATACACAAATTGCTGTGTACATTTATATTTGCTTTATATTTCTGAAGTTTTCTCCACAGTTGTAGCATCTAGAGATCCAATTATTTCTAAGGGAAGCTCAGATGGTGAAGAACAAAGCAGTTGTTTCAGAGAAGTGCTGATACACTCTACTGCCATGCACCGGCTGCTTCCAATCCCTTGTTAGACAAAGAGCAGAGAACAAGAAATACACATTAAAGTCAGCACAGTGAGACTGAACAGATGGCATTTGGAAGACAATTTAGAATGGGACCAATTTCATGAGTGTGTTGCCTATATGGAGACTGTAGGACTTGTCCAGCACTTCTAGTCTCTATCTTAGCAAGGCTACATGGAATAGTTAATTACTAGATAAACTTCCAGACATGCCCAGGAATCTACAAGTTTGCATTGCAAATGGCCTGTGGGAACAACAAGTCTGTTCAGGTGGGGGCGGTTGATGTGTACCCAGCTTCAGTTCTAGTCAATTTAGGTATTTAAACATACCAAAAGTTTTAAGAGTTTCTGAAAACATATGATTAACAGGAAAACTTACTCCATTGTGGTATAGTGGTTATGATTACATATGATTAACATATGAAAACATATGATTAACAGGAAAACTTACTCCATTGTGGTATAGTGGTTAAAGTGTTGGATTAGGATCTGAGAAATCCAGGTTCAGATTCCCTCTCGTGCCATGAAAGCTTGCTGGGTGACCTTGAGCCAATCACACACTCTCAGCCTAACCTACCTCACAGGGTTGTTGTGAGGATAAAATGGAGGATAGGAGAATGATGTGATTTGATTTGGGTCCTCATTGGGGTGAAAGGCGCAATATAAAGCAAGGAAATAATAATACCCAACAAAATTGGCCTTCCCTGTTCTAACGATGTCCCACAAGAAATGACTGGTATCTGCTGGGGACAGAAGACTGAACTAGATGGGCCCTTGTTCTGATCCAACAAGACCATTCTTACATTTTCAAGGCGAATGTGTGCTTTGGATTAGGGCTTGACAAATCCTAGGCACCAGGTCCATCATGGCACCTAGAAATTTCATTCTGGTGCCTAGTATTTTCATCAGTTATTTTGTTGTAATCTCCTGGCAATCCTCAGTAGAAATACAAAGCCCATTTATCCTTTCACATTACACAATTTTAATATGATATAAAAATGCACAGGTGTGAAGTTTTTATCATTCCTTGTTTGACATTTTGACTTTATGCCATTCATTGGTGGCAGATTAATTCATTCATGGCCCTGGGGGCATAGAGGGGGTGCTCAAGCAAGGAGAGATGCAAAAGATGTGACCAGGCAGTGATTTGGAGAACTAAAAGGCCACAGCTTTTATTGATTATACCACAGGAACATTGGTGAAGCATAGGGATGGATCCTGAATCAGGTGACCCACCTGCTGCCCAATGAAACCCTCAACCCCACCCTGCCTGCTGGGGCGCAACCAAGGAGCGGCAAACACCAGGGAGCCACATGGGTGCCAGCCACTGCATGGTTCCCTTATCACCTGGTGGTGAAAGCCCTACCGATAGCCCCTGAGCTGGGCATGCTGCCAAACTGGCTCCACCCCAAGACCCCTTAAGGAAGTCCCCAGAACCACGGGATGTGGGCACGGAGGTGCCACCTACCTAACCAAAAGGATCAGCCCCAATGCTCAAACTGCCACAAGAGCGGGGGGGTGGTTACCTTCTCAGGTCCTGCCAATGCTCCTACAACTGCAGCCAACAAAGCAAGTTGTATCTAATGCCATGCATCCAAATATCCATTCCGCATTCAGATAAATGCACCCTGTCTGCCCTGTAGAGGGAAGGTTGCCTAAAATGTCCAGGTGGCCAATGATGCACCCACCCAATGATTCAGCCACTTGCACCACTGCCTTGCATGTCTTCCTCCTAGCCAAGTACATCTGGTCAGGTGAAATAGCCCCATGCCACTTGCGATGCCAACCTCCACTGAGAAAACTGCCCATTTATGCTCACTCTTTGTTTCCTAATTATTAGCCAGTTTTTGATCCACAAGAGGACTTGTCCTTTTATCCCATGACTATTGAGCTTACTTAGGCGCCTTTGATGAGGAACTTTATCAAAAGTTTCTGGAAGTCAAGATAAACAACATCTATTGGGTCCCCCTTGTATACATGTTTGTTCACTCCCTCAAAGAACACTAACAGGTTAGTGAGACAAGATCTTCCCTTATAGAACCCATGCTGAGTCTGCCCCAATAGTTTTTATTCATCAATATGTCTACTGATTCTTTCCTTAATAACAGTTTCCACCAACTTACCCAGTATCGACGTCAGACTGACTGGCTTGTAATTTCCCTTTTAGAAGATGGGAGTGACATTCACTACCTTCCAGTCCTCAGGAATAGAGGCAGATTTTAATGAAAGATTACGTATTTTTGTAAGGCGATCACATTTGAGTTCTTTCAGAACTCTTGGATGTATGCCATCCAGGCCTGGTGATATATCAGTTTTTAAGTTGTCTATCAGTCATAGGACCTCCTCTGTTATCACCTCAATCTTACTCAGGTCTTTCAACACCCCTCCCTGAAATCAGTGGTTCTGGAGTGGGCAAGCACTTCTCATCTTCCACAGTGAAGACAGAGGCAAAAAATGTTTTCAGCTTCTCAGCCATTTCCCTGTCATCCTTCAGTACTCCTTTTACCCCTTGGTCATCCAAGGGCCCCTCTGCTTCCCTGGCTGGTTTCCTACTTCTAATGTATTTGAAGAAAGTTTTATTGTTGGTCTTTATGTTTTTTGCAATATGCTCCTCATATTCCCCTTTTGCCTGCCTGATCAGACTTGCATTTTATTTGTCACAGCCTGTGTTCCCTTTCATCAACCTCACTGAGACCAGCTTTCCACCGCTTAAAGGAATCCTTCTTACCTTTAACAGCTTCTATGACTTTGTTTGTTAACCATGCAGCCCTTTTTCTATACATATTTGTGCCTTTCCTAACCTGCGATATATATTTTTCTGTTAATTTGGCATGTTCCATAGATCACTGTATGACATCTGCTAGGTACGCCCAGTTGCCAAATTGATAACTTAGCTCTCTCCAGATTATTCCAGATGGAAAGAATGATAGTGTAGGTATGTATTCCTATCCATTGGTTTCTTAAACGTATGGACCGCCAGAGTAATAACTTGTCCTGTAAGCCACAGTATCCAGAAAAGAAATAGTGGTTTGTCATGTTGGCTGGAGAATTTAATATTAACATGTACATTATTCTTCAATGCAAAAAAAAATCTTCAAGCCACTCATCACCTCCAATTTTTTTTTAAATCATCTATATACCGCCTGTATAGTAATATGTTTTTATAAAAGGAATTATTAGCTGGATGACATCATTTCTGATTCAAGGGATGACATAAATAAATTAGCCACGCTGGGTGCAAAAGAGCTCCCCATAGTGACTCCCTTGATTTCGAAAAGAGAATTCAGTATCGAATCTGAAATAATTCTTATCTGAAATAGTGTCTGCCAATTCCATCAAAAAGAATGTTAGGGGTTATAAGCTGCTCATCAAAAACAGGTGGCCCACAGGAATTACGTGGCTGTGCTGGTGGCAGAAGTTCCCACTCATTTTTAATGTGGCAACTGGAGGACTGGATACTCTGAAAGGGCTGTTGCAACATCCCACTGTGGAGCCCAAAATGGCTGAGGATATGGACCAAAATAGGCAGCATGCTGAGGGTGAAGATCTCAAGGTGATCCAAGTGAAAGCAAAGCTGCAATGATCAGGGCTGGGGTCCAGATGGCAACTCACCTAAATAGGGGAGAGATGGATAGGCAAAGCCAACAGGACTGCCTGCAGCCATGCCTACCTGACGTGGGTACCACACTCTGGGGGCTACCTTGCTACTGCCACCAGACACCATCCCCACCATGTGGTGGTCCACAGATCGCCCCCTGCATGGCCACCCTGATCCCCCCCCAGCCCCACAAAAGTAGTGATGGGGTAAGTCCTGGCCATGTCTTCCTAGCTAGTTGCTATCTACACTGTCTCTAATAATAATTCTAATATCTACACCGTCTCTAATAATTCAATGACATTTTTATTAACAGTAATGAATTTATGAGAAAATGAGAAGTTAGGTTAGGTAAGAGATTAGATTTTTGTTGTGATGATGGCCACTAGGGTTACCTCATATTTATTTATTTACTACAACACTTTTATCATAGGTTTACTAAAATTATACAAGCCAGCATAGCATTGTGGTTAGAGTATTCTATTAGAACCTAGGGCATTTGGGTTCAAATCTCAGTTCTGCCATGGAAGCCCTCTGGGTGGGTGACTGTAGGCCTATCACAGTCTCTCAGTTAAACTACCTCACAAGGTGGTTGTTGTGAGGATAAGGTGAAGGAGAGGAGAATTTTTATGAATTGCTTTGGAATCTAATTTGAAAGGAAAGTGAGGTATAAATAAAATAAACTGTGAAGATTTTAGGATTTGGTTATGTGGTAGCAATAGCTCGAAGTGTGAAGGCCTGAAAAAATTAGTGGGGGGGGGGGAATTTGGGTGTCTCCACCATCTGAGGTTAGATGGGTGACAACTCACCAAAAGGCCTTCTCAGTTCTGGCACCAAAACTCTGGAACTCCCTTCCCAGGAAGATTTGTCTGCCTTCCTCTCTCATTGTCCACCAGTGTGGACAGACTTTTTGTTTCATTTGACATTCTCTCACTACCTCTCAATGGCTCCCCTCCTTTTTTTGTTTAACAGTTTTAATATTTTGAGTGGGGACCCAAAGTTGGGTGGAAAGGCAGCACACAAATGTTTTGAATAAAATAAATAAAAACCTTTGTTAACTGGCACTTGATTAACTAGTTTGCCAGCAGTGTAATTCCAGTGAGTGCCAGAATAGTGACTTGGGCACAGGGGCAGCATAATTGGTTAACTGGCAATCCCAGTTCCCCATGGAGTCCGGTTAACACAGTTTTTTCTGGAAATGCTGTTTATATAGAATTGGGATGCTATGTTGTTCCATCCTACTCTCATAGTCCTGTCCTACTGGCTTGTAAACAGTTCATGGCAAAGACTTGTGGGATTTCTTTGAGACTGATCCAGAGCAGGAGACTCCAGTCTATGGGTTTTCACCAGAGAGGGGGTGATCTGTATTACTGAAATAGCTACAGCCTTCAGCAGCATAGAGAACAAAATAATAGTGCAGAGTCACCAGAGAATATGGTGAAGTGTAGCTAAGAATTATCCTGTTGCAAAGATGTTGTGTTGATGTTTCCTGAGGAAAACATTGTTTTTAGAATACAGCACAATAGATTAATTTGTCAATATTTTTTCTGGGGGGTTTCCTGTTTTGTTTTTGTTTTTCTAGTATCATGGTTCTTTCTTACCCATTTGGTTAATGGTATTGTAAGGGACAGAAGTTGATGTCCAGGTTTAAGTGATGATACCTTTTGAAGAACTGGTGCATGCCATTTTATATCAGTAGAGTGGCCCAGCTAGAATTACTCTCACCTCATGAAACCATATAACATCTGTGTTTCTCCCGTTTCTCCCAGCTTTGTTCTGTGTGTGTGTGTGTGCTTATCTGTGATTTAAATCAGGAAAAATAAGAGGAAAGGCTCCAAATCTTCCTTTTTGTACTACTGCACCCCCTGTCTGATTTGCCACCTTTCCACCTCCCCCATCTGCTTTTAACATTTGGAGTGGGGGGGGGGGAGGTCTGATCATGGATCTCCGGCTAGCTTACCTAGTTTGGCCCTGATACAAATACCCTGTCCCTTTTGCGCTGCTTTGCCAGAACAAGCCTCCCTGGTTTATAGAGGCAGATGAAGCAGGAAGGAAAACAACTGGAGCACTAGTAGCTCTCGGCTTGCTCTGAAGTTGGCCGCACACTACTTAAATCATTTTAAAAAGACTGTGCCATGAAAGTGGGCAGTAGCAAAGTAATCTTTTTCCTTGGCTACTGTTGTGTATCAAGACTGCGGTCGCCAGGGACTCTCGTAATGGCGACCGCCACATGGTCATAGCACATGGCCAGAATCTACCTGAGCTTCGGCCAGGTAGAACAATAGCTGGTCAGATCCTAAATGACCACCAGTCATGAACCTAGGGCTCCCGCAGGGGAATCTATGAACTGCAACCACCGACTTAAGGTCCTATCAGGACATTTGGGCGAGGTTGGGGGATTATCTCCGACCAGCATAAAAGAGGGCTCTGGGCCTGGGGTTTCTCATGTTCCATCTTGACCTGCAATAGACTATCATGCTGATTTCACTGTTACCGGCCTCCCGACTCCAGTACTTTCCAGCTACCAATGTGTCTGCAGTGTCTTGTAAGACTGAGTTGTTCTGGTTGTTGAATGACCTTGTAAAACCTGGCTCAGTCCTGAAGCTGAGTCATCATCTGTTGAAATGAATTTTCTATTTATGATGCAGACAAAAATCACTAATGTTTAGTTTGGGTTGTGAGTTCCAATGTAAAATGCAAGCCTGAATGCACTTCACTTCAGTCTTGTTTTGTTTACATGAATAATTTCAGCATGCCTATATTTGTTTTTACCAGAATTCTCTTATGGGTGTCTGCCATTTGATGGAGACTCACATCTTTGAATTAAACTTCATTAAGAATGCCAGACATCTCTAAATTTGCAATTGTTCATTTAGAAGAAGGCAGCCCTACACTTGCCAGCAACTGTCATCTCCAGCTTTCCCTCTGGTTGTTGATTATTCTTGGATTCCATCAGCTTTCTGAAGCCATACTGATTTGATTTTCAGTCCAGCGTGGCACTGAGATACATCTAGTGTCAACAGTCTGGTCAACAGTTGTTGTTTTTTTAATTCCAGAAGAGGGATCATACTAGCTTGTAGTAGCAAAAGCAACAAAGAGAATGTGGCACTTTAAAAGCTAATAAATTGATCATAGCTTGAGCACCACGTGACATCAAATGCATTTATAATTGTTTGAAGACAGATTTGAGAAATTGCGTTCTGTTCCATCTGTAGACTCCCGAGTTAACCTCTGATGCCTTTGATCATGAGGTGCTGGTGACTGAATTGCAAAATGTTAATGAAATTTATCTTGAGTGGTTACACTAATTCCTTGTTGGGAAAAGCTGAAGGAGTGGTGGTGGACAACTTGTGGGATGTCCCTGCCTCAGCCACCAGATTTCATGGCAAAAAAGACTAGATAGCTAGATAGGCACACTGACCTTTATTCCTGTGTTTACTCTTCTACCAGTGTCCCCTTTGATGTGTAGACTGTGTTCTCAGGGACAATTTCCTTCCTTCCTTCCATTCAGTCTCTCAGATGAAGACGAACTCTCTCAGCACACACCAAGAGGGACAACGTGCTGTCCTCTCTTGGCACCATGAGGCAGATGGGCCTCTCACCATCTGCTTCCATCGTTAGCTAGTAAGTTAGTACTCTATCCTGTTTCTACTATTTCCTATCCAAAAGTGTACTTCTCAAATAAAGAGAGAAGTATTTCTCTTCTAAAGTTGCAGTGTGGCTCTGTGTAGCTTTGTAAACTGAGTAACCTGGTAAAGTAATGCTGCTGTGTTTGTACTTTATTTAAGCACTCTGCTAAGCAGTGGGGACTGGATTAACCACACCAGTTTACCCAGGGCTATTTTTGGGCAGGAACGCACAGGAACGGAGTTCCGGCTGGCTTCTGAGTTGGCCACACCTACAGCTCCCCCCCCCCCCAATTCCCCAGGTGCCTCGCAAGCCATGGGGCACCTGGGGATGCCAAGCCAATCCAGGGAGGGAAGGCAGTTTAAACTGTGGGGCGCCTGGTAAAGCCGATCCAGAAACTGCCTTCCTTCCCTCGGGTTCCCCATATGCCCCGCAAATTGCAGGGCACCTGAGGAAGCCGATCCTGGGAGGGAGCTGTGCTGTTGGGTGTGGCCTAATATGCTAATAGATTCTTGCTGTTGGGTGTGGCCTATTATGCTAATGAGTTCCTGCTGGGCTTTTTCTACAAAAAAAGCTCTGAGTTTACCCCAATAAAACTGCTTGTCATTCATATTCACTGTGTTTTTGAAGGGATCTATACTGTAACTCTCCTGTTCTTGATGTGTAAATACAACCATGACTGTGCAGACATAAGGAGTCTTCCACCATCAGTATATTGATAACTTCTCCTGTTTCTCATTTCATTCAAATTACGTCCTGTAAATTTTTGGAATATGGCAGGCTACAAATCAAAAAATAAGTTTTTTTTTTCCTGGATGAAAGCCAGGATAATCTGATATGTACTTAATGTGCACACTGGATAGCCCAGCAATACTTAGTAAATGGCCCATGGACATAGGTGAAATGGCTCATAGCACACAAAGAGCCCATTACCAGTATAACTAGTGCCTGACAAATTCCCATTGACATCTGTGTGAACAGCTGTCAGCCACACACAGATCTTGGCTTTAAAATCAGCCTTTCTCCCCTCTGAAGTACATTTTTTTTCTTGCATGAGCAGCTTATCTGAAAGTTTTCTCTCCAATCAGCACACTCAGGACATGCCTCTGGGAATAGGTAATGTGCGTATTTTTTGAAACCCGCCATTCCAAATCTGTGTAACTTTTATCTTTTTGAGTTGTCAAATGTTTCTAGTTGGACAAGTTATGTGGATAAACAATGGTTCTTTGAATGCTCTTTATCAGGCTGCCTATAAGCAAGTTTTTCTGTCTGATCAATGCCCTATTTTATTTTGCTTTCTGTGTTGGAATTGGTAGCTAAAATAATAGATAATAATAGTTTATAAAAACTGGATTGCAAATACTGATTTAAAAATCAAAACATAAAAACAATGCAAACTGAAGCAAAAGAGTGAAAAACAAACTCAGTCCACTGTTTGCTAAATTAGCTAATGTGTCCATTGTGCACTTGAATGTGATAAACGAGGCCTTCATGTCATGCCTCAATCGTACTGAATACAGCCCACTACCAGCCATCTATATATCTAATAGCCACTCTGTGTTTTCTGTGCAAATACTTATTTCCACCAACAGAGGGCTAACTCTCCCCCAACAGCTTTTCCTACATAGTCAGGAGACTTTCTGGGTTTGCAGAAAAATCCAAAAAGTTAGAAAAATCCCTTCAGGGATGGTTGAATCCCCCCCAGTACCTTTTGAAATGGCCTCCGCAGGGATCTACTTCAGGCATCAATGGTGAAAGATTAGAATGTTGGGGGGGGGGGCTTCTAACTGGCTCTGTCAGTAAAAGGGAGGGGGAAGAGCCCTTTCCAGGCCTATTTTGGCCTTTGAGGGAGGGAGCCTTGGGCCAGGCCTGACAAGGGTTGCCAGTGCCTGGCTGGGGAATGCCTAGAGATTTTGTGGTGGACTCTAAGGAGGGCTGGGTTTGGGGAAGGGAGAGGCCTCTGCTGGGTATAATGCCACACCCTCCAAAATAGCCATTTTCTCCAGGGAGACAAACCTCTGCTGTCTAGAGTCCAGTTGTAATTCTGGGGGGGCTCCAGGTCCTACTTGGAGGTTGGTAACCCTAGGGTTGCCAGGTCCCCCCTGATTTGCATGACTCAACTAGGCTTGGCTACTTGGTACTGTTCATCAGCAGCCACCCTATGAAAGCCAGTGAGGTGCAGCAGTTAGAGCTTCAAAGTAGGGTCTGCAAGACCCAGGTTCAGATCTCCATATTGCAGTGGAAGCTGACTAGGTGATTTTGGATCAGTCACATACTTTCAGCCTAACCAACCTCACAGGGTTGTTGTCCAGATAAAAAGGAGGAAAGAATAATGTAAGCTGCTTTGGTCCCTACTGTAGAGAAAGACTGTAATTTTCTTATGTAGAGGTTGTGGGGAAGGGGGGTGGAGATGGAAAGCTGAAGACAGAGAGGCAGATAAAAGTAGGTTGGCTGTTGGGTAGGAAGGAAATAGGATTGCTAACTCCAGGTTGGGAAATTCCCGGGCATTTGAGGGGTGGAGCCTGGAGAGGGTGGGATTTGAGGAGGGGAGGAACTTTAGACCAGTATAATGCCATAGACTCCACCCTCCAAACCAGCCATTTCCTCCACAAGAACTACCATTGCCAGCCTCCAGGTGAGGGCTGGAAATCACCCAGAATTACAACTGCTGTTCGGGTGACAGAGATCAGTTCCTCTGGATAAAGTGGTTGCTTTGGAGAGTTGAGTCTATAGCATTATACCCTGCTGAGGCTGCTTGCCTCCCCAAGCCTCACTGTCCCAAGGCTGCACCCCCAAATCTTCAGGAATTTCCCAACCTGGAGCTGGCTGCCCTAAGGTGTATTGATCTCTGTAGCTGGGAGATCCATTGTAATTCCCAGAGTGCTGCTACGGCTGCTGTGTGGGGATAGGAAACAGGTGGGTGGCTGGGAGTACCACGATCACTGCTGCTGCTATGCAGGGTGGGGGAGGAATCAGGCAGGAGGCTGGGAGAGTGATGGGGGCAGAAAGAGAGTGATGGGATGGGGGCAGAGGGAGAGAAAGAGGCAGAAAAACAAAGAATACAGGTCAGAAAGAGAGAGGAAGTCACATGCATGGATGAGAAATAGTAAGAAAAGGGGGGCAGAGGGGAAAAATAGTGTGAGGGGGGTAGGGGGAGAGGGGAGGAAGCAAAGGTGTGAGGAATGGGATAACCATCCCGCAAGTTTATTGCGGGTCTCCACTTGTATACTATAATCTGCAAGGTGCTTATTGATTTGAGGGCGTGGGGAAAGATCAGAGGGAAGATTCCTGAGGACATTTTTCCTGATGACTTATTTTCAGTTTTCAGCAGCATTAGTAAACGATAATTCCTGTGTATAGTGTAGACATATGGAATACTCAATCTAAAATACATTTTTGCACCAAGATGTCATGATCCTGTAGATAAACAAGGACTTGTCTTTCAGGAACTGATTAGCACCTTGCTCTCCAGGATTTCAGATTTAGTCTTTTGCAACAAAACCTTAGGAAAGCAATAAAACGTTTGATTTGAACGTCAGTGAGTATTAGTTCTTAGGGGTATTATAACATATTCTTAAGTAGGAATATTTGAGTGGTTTATCTGTGAACTAGAGGATAAATTGTGATGAGAAGTAAGAGTTGTAGTTCCATTCCTGCATCTAAATTAGTATTTTTACATGCTCCTTACTTCCCTGAACAGTGAGAAGTACCAAGGGATGCACTACAGGATTTAGTTGCTGTTTGCTGAGACTCAGCGCTGGAAACTTTGAAATAGATTTACAGCATACAAGCAGAGCATGTTGGAGGGACATAGACTTCTTTAACAAAAAATAGAGCTGCTAATTCTTAATCAGGTCCCCAGAGGGAATAACTACACCCTAGCTCACAAATTTAAACTACTTAAAAGTGACCCCTTCCATTAGTTGAAGAGTGTTGCCTCCCAAACTGTGATGGGTATTGATTGCATTTTATAAGCTGTAGAGAGATTTCCAGCTGTTAAAAGAACACCTCCTGTTATTAGCTCCCATTAATGAAACATCAACCTATCATCCTGGGCTATAAGCAGTCTAATAATAGAATTACTCGCTTCCAAACCAGTGTATTGTCTGTGTTTGTGTCTGTGTGTGTACACCAAAGCCAAAATAACAACATTTCTTATAGAGACGGAACACGGTGCACAGGAAAATAGAAGAACGCTCAAAACACAGAATAGGCAATGCAGTCTTATGCAGAACTACTCCAGTCTCAACCCACTGATTTCAGCAGGCTTAGACTAAAGTACCTGAACCTAGTATTGGACTGTAGCAGTATGATCTTTGAAACACTTTCCTGGGAGTAAGCACCATTGAGTAGACCTGCTTAGGATTGCTCTCTATGTCTCTTTACATAGAGAATTTTTGGGAAATGTGAATTCTTTTAGGATGAAATTTTCTGGTCGTATTCTTTTGCCTTCTTTCATGTTACTCAGAAAACCTGGCTTTTGATCAAGAATCTAGTTGGTGCCCTTTCATAAACAGCCTTTATATTTAAAAAATGATCTCCTAGGAAGTTGAAATAACACCCTTACAGTACAGCTTTTAATTTTGACATCAAATATACTTTGTTTTAGAGTTTGTTCCATGGTACTGCCAAGGCTGCTAACTAATATTGTTTAGCAAACACTATAAACTGTTGGTACTCTAAAGCAGCGGTGTCAAACAAATGGCTCAGTGGCCAAATCTGGTCCATCCAGGTCTTTTATCTGGCCTGCAAGCAAGAAAGAATTGTTAATTGCAAACATATATGCCTCAGATCAAGACCAAGAAAAATTCTTTGAAACACTGCGGAATATCATAACGAAACAGTCCTTTGAAGAGCTATGTGTAATCGGAGACTATAATGCGGTCTATGATAGGGCAACAAACAGAAAGAAGCAGTAGGGAAAAAAGAAACAAGGAAGTGATTTGCCAAAAACGTTTCTAAAAATGGCTGAAGAGTTAAACCTTATAGATGCTTAGAGGATGAGAAACCTTAATAAAAGAGACTTTACATTCTTTTCAACAAGACATAAATCCTGGTCAAGATTAGACATGGCATGGGTTACGGCACCCCTGATAAATGATTTAATCAAAGCAGAGATTTTGCCAGCGACTTTTGCAGACCATAATCCGCTATAAATCACTATCCAAGATACCCCAAAAAGAGCTAGATGGACCTTGAACACGATTGTTAAAAGAGGAAAAATTTATTATGGAGACTAAATTAGAATTTAAAGAATTTTTAAAACAAAATACTCTCTTGCTCTTTCTCCAGCACAATGTTAGAGAAGCGGCCCTTTAGGAAGAGGGCGGGGGAAAGGAAGTAGGAGGAAGGGAGAAAGTCATTATGTGTGAAGATGGTGGGAGCTGCTGATGGAAACGGGCAGTGGGGGAAGTGTGGGAATGGGAGTGCCTGAGTGTGTCTGGGATGGAGGGGTATAAGGGACTGGAAGGATGGATCGACATGGAAGGGAAGGGTTGAAGTGCATGCAGTGGGGTGCGTGGTGGGAACTGTGGATGGAAAGCCATGGGAGAAGAGGAGAAAGACTGTTAAATAAAGGAAATACCATAGAAGTATTAATGTTTAGAGCATGTTTGTATTTTGAGTAAAAAATAATGTTAATTGCGTTTGCCT
The DNA here is from genome assembly GCA_029233225.1 of Lepidodactylus listeri. Lineage (NCBI taxonomy): Eukaryota > Metazoa > Chordata > Lepidosauria > Squamata > Gekkonidae > Lepidodactylus > Lepidodactylus listeri. The sequence continues at coordinate 90,610,859 of JARCFY010000006.1, forward strand.
ATGTTCTCTATAAAGTTTATATCTCTGGTACCTGGCATGACATTTTATGCCAAACGTGGTCCAGCCTGACAAAGTGACATTTATGTCAAATCCGGCCCTTGTAACAAATGAATTTGCCACTTCTGCAGAGGTACCTTATTGGCTTCATCCTTTTTCCCACTTGTCAATAATATTATTCCACCAATAGGATGGCGAAAGACTTATATACCAAATTTATATTTCCGCACTTCTAGTGACACAACCATTATCAACTATGAAGGAGATCTTTTTCTCTGTCTCCCCTCATCCACTTTTCTTCCCAATATCATTTCTGGTATTATAAGTAAACAGCAGAACAGGGCTATCTCTATGTAAAGTTTGCTTGTCAGAAGAATTCCCCCCTCCCTTCTCTGAAGAAGTGTGCGTGCACATGAAAGCTTATACCTGGAATAAAACTTAAGGTAAAAGTAAAGGTTTCCCTTGCTCGAAAACCAGTAGGATACGACTCTAGGGATGCGATGCTCATCTTCATTTCCAAGCCAAAGAGCCAGCACTGTCCAAAGACTTTTTCCATGGTCATGTGGCCAGCATGACTAGATGCCAAGGTGCACGGAACGCTATTACCTTCCCACCGAAGTGGTACCGATTTATCTACTTGCAATTCCTTGCTTTCAAACTGCTAGGCTGGCAGGAGCTAGGACCAGAGATGGGAGCTCACTCCATTATGCAGCACTCAGGTCTTGAACTGCTGAACTACCGACCTTCTGGTCTGCAGTACAGCATCTTAACCACTAAGCCACTGCAGCCCCAGGATAAATAATAAATTTATTATTTATTATTATAAATAAAGAATAAAACTTAGTTGGTCTTAAAGGTGCCATTGGACTTAAAGTTTGTTCTCTCTCTCTCTCTCTCTCTCTCTCTCCTACCCCCTCCCTTTCTCCTCAGAAAGGGAGGAGGGGAGGAGATCTCAGCCAATGGAAAGGAAGGGAGGCTTGGTTTTGTATCTCTTCTGTGCAACTGAGGGAGCAGGGCGAAACTGAGCTGGGATGTGGTAGCAGCCCTGGAGAAGGAAGCAGGGCCACATACAAACCCTGCAACAGCCAGTCCTGGCCTGCAGGCCATATGTTTGACATCCCTTATCTAAAGCAACAGTTAATCAAAGCCAGTACATTTGTTCAGTTTTAAAATCAGTTTTCAATGCAATCACCACCTCAGCAGATTACAGGCCTGTCTGAAAAGGAGGGTTTTAAAAGGTTAACAGTGCACTCGTAAGCAGTTGCATCCTTCTGAACCTTGCATAGTGCAATAAGAAGAGGAAGAACAAGTGTTATAGTACAAGGAACAAGGAACAACTCATGTGAAGATAGTAAACATTAACTGTAAACTGTCAAAACCATCAGGACTTTTACAGCCGTACAAGTATGGCTGAAGAATCATGGTGATATTTGACATAACATCATCTATAAGAATTCAAAGCAGAAATGCAAACTACCGAAGGTACAATCCTCTGCACACTTACCTAGGAATAAGCAGCATTGAACATTGTGGGACGTGCGCCCTCGCAGACATTTATAGACTCCTATGGCATAATAAACTCAATTGCTGCTAAATGCTACATAATACACTCAATACTACATACTCTCAATTTCACTCCTTTCGGATCAAATTTTCAGAGTCTCTGTCAGTCTCATGTGTTCTGTCACCAGCAGAAAGATACCCATTTTATTTATTTCATTCTCTGATAGCCATATGCCAACAGCTTTGCATATCATATCACAATGGTTCAAGCTTTTTAACTTGAATAAGTATTTTCAGAAAAAATAAATTATCCATTTTCATAGTTGCTAATTATTTAACCACTCTGGGCTTTATTATGCCAATAAGTAATTTTAATAAGCATTATATTTATATAGGATTGGATGTAGCATGCTTAATTAAATCCCATAGCATATGTATTTGGTATACACTGTCAATAAAATAAGTAAAAATTAGGTCTGTAATAAAATTTTATTTATACATTTTAAATGTGAATTTTAAAGAAAACTCTCTTGAAAACTATCTAGTTCTGTTACATTATTATGAAAAATATGCATCTTGGAGATAAAACTGACTTTATTGTACATTTTAATGGGATTTGTGTACTTAGATATTTCAAACATTATTAAAAAGATTTCCTTGAGGGGGTACAATAACAGTTAATGCTCTACTCAGCTAGGACAAAATCTGGCTGCAAAATATGTGTTGCTTCATTATCACTAGCTGCAAGGGGATTGCAGTATTCCATAGCTGTTGTATTTTGCTGTTAGAAAATTCATAGAGCAAGCAGGGTTTTTCTCAAATGCCGTTATTGTGATCATAAACTCAATAAAAGGCAAATGTTTTATGCCTCCACAAATTAAACCTTAACCAAAGAAAGTCAGGATATAGTAGAAGAAGGGAAGAAGTGGCTTAGGCTATTCATGGAATGGACCTCCCTGGAAAAAAAATGTTCTCAGTCAGGAGGGTGAGCCTTCTTGAATATACAAAATTGCCTTAAACTAAGTCAGACTATTAGTCCGTTAAGTACTCTGGCTGCCACTCTCTGGGCTCTAAGATGGATTTCTGTCATATCATAATACCTGATCCTGTACACTAGAGATGCCAGTGATTGAACCTGGAACCTTCAGCATTCCAAGGAGATCCTCTACTACTGAACCACTACCCTACCTGCAACATCTTTCTAATTCTTTATAAAAAGATTTAAAAACAAATGTGGTAAAGACCAGACTGGAGCTTATTCTAGCAACTATCTGTACCATCCTATCTTCCTACTTTGAGGAATTTAGCTTGGAAGTTGATGAGTTGTTGCTTCTCTGAACATGCTGTTGCTGAGATCTGTCAGAGTTTAAAATTTATGTATATCTTTTATGTCTTCAACATAATAAGGGTCAAGCTTTCTGGGTAAATCCAGAGGTTGCAAGTTATACAAGCAGGGACCTGCAAGACTCTCATGGGGGGGATCCCATTCCTTTTCCCTCCGCCCGGCAGCTTCTGAACCCGCCCAAGTCCTTGGGAGGGGATTCTGCCTGGCTAGAGTCCCTGGACTTTCTTGCCCAGGGTGGGAGCTGCTTTGCAGGGCACTTGTGCCATTGTTCTACCTTGGACATCCTTGCACACGCTCCTCTGTCTGCTCCTCGCAGAAGGAAGCGCAGAGGATGCTGACCTCCAGCCTCCGGCAAGCCCCACTCCTTCAGCGCCGCCCCCTCCCCTCTGCAGGGTCTGCCAAGGGAGAGCCTAGCAGGCTGGCACTGGGGATGGCAAAGCAGGAGGGTGCTGTGGTGGTTAATGGGAAGACCAGCTGGGGCAAGGGCCAGCCAGCCAGGGGGCGTAACTTTTTTAATTTTATTTTTATTTAAGTGCCCACTGACTTTTTACAAGACCTCCTGATTTAAGAAATCCAGGCTACAGTCCTCAAATTGGCAGTGTCAGGAAGAAGAAGAAGAAGAAAAAGAAGAGGAGATTGGATTTATATCCCGCCCTTCACTCACTTGGAGTCTCAGAGCGGCTTACAAACTCCTTTCCCTTCCCCTCCCCACAACAGACACCCCGTGAGGTGGGTGGGGCTGAGAGAGCTCTGGGACAACTGTCCTTGGGAGAACAGCTGGTACAGAGCTATGGCTTGCCCAAGGTCATCCAGCCAGGTGCAAGTGGAGGAGTGGGGAATCAAACCCAATTCTCCCAGATTAGAGTTCACGCACTTAACCACTACACCAAACTGGCTCTCATAGCTAGCATTGCACATTAGTCATTTACACTTAATTTCAACATAGAAGGTACTGTAAGCAATAACCCATTTAGCAGGTCTTATTTATATCTTTCATTTGTTCAATAACCTTGTTATTGCCTGCATGCTTTCCTTGGCTGAGCCACATCAATCTGAAGCAAATCTGCTTAGAAGAGACTGCAAATAAGCCCAGAGGAACTCACAAAGAACCTTAACATAGATTTGTAGAAATCAGTATCTACACAGATCTTTTATTTTGTTCAATGTGTCTCCTGTACACTTCTTAAGTAAAGAACGTTATTGTGGTGATTCCAGACAAGAAGTATGGTGATTCCAGACAAGAAGTGAAAGACAGGTTCTTATTATTGGTACACTATAGAAAGAAAAGTCCATAATTGTCCCCCAAGAAAATGCACATGTGGCATTCAGTTCAATGTAGTCAGCTACATTGCAAGCACATACGCACGCATGCTCTCACACACTTAATTTTGTGTCTGTTCTCCAGTTGCATTCAGTGTTAAGAACATAAGAGGAGCCCTTACACAATTATTTATAAATTAAGAAATCAGCTAAGAAGATCATAACACAAGAAAGACGTCACATAATCAGAGGTGGATTTTTGAGGATATGGTTTACACGCTGGAATTTATTGAGCCCTCTCTGTTTGTGTCCCCAGTAGAAGCTTACCATGATAAGAACACGAGAGATAAAAATGATTTTTTTAACATATAGCATTGATGATAAATACTCAGGAAAATCAAATCTTGGCAAGATATCAAAGATGAAGATGTTAACATTCAGTGGCTGCTGTATTATCACCCAGTCTCAAGACTAAAGGAAATCATGAGCACTGAAGGTGGAGTTCTAAGAGATGTGACTGAATTTGAACAGCTGATTATAAAACAAAAAGAGCATTTACTGCAATGGATATGTAAGATTTCACTCCAGCTAGAAACAGAAGATGAACACGTGAAAAAATGTATGATTAAGTGGACGCAAAACTTAAAGGAACACACAGCAGTGTAACAGTGGAAATGACTATGGGAAAAAGATACCAGATTTACAGTAATCACTTTACACTTCCCAACAATGAACTTCATTTGCCACATTGTCGCCCACTCACCCAGTTTGTGGAGGTCCTCTTGGAGCTCTTCACAGTCAATCTTGGTTTTCACCATCCTGAATAATTTGGTGTCGTCTGCAAACTTGGCCATTACACTACTCACCCCTGGTTCCAGATCACTGATGAATAAATTAAATAGTGCTGATCCTTGTGGGACCCCACTGCTTACTTTCCTCCATTGTGAGAACTGTCCACTGATTCCAGCTCTTGGCTTCCTGTCATTTAACCAGTTTTTAATCCATAAGAGAACTTGTCCTTTTATCCCATGTCTGCTAAATTTACTCTAGAGTCTTTTGTGAGACACTTTATCAAAAGCCTTTGGAAAGTGTTCTTTGACTTACCTATTGTGATAGAGTGGTCATATTGAACTCCCATTCATTGTGATAGAATTTATTTTGAGGAACTGATCAGTGTATTGTGCATTTCCCAATTGTTCAAGTAGGAAGAAATAAACAGGCTCAAAATACAGGCAGTGTTCAAGGCAGTCGAAGTGTGCTTCAAGAGACAGGGTCTGTATGGGACATACCATTTCTGAGATGAATTTAGGGGGTTGTATGTTTCAGTGTTTCTTCACATTAAAAACAAAGATAGCCCTTCAGGGAACAGAAGGCGCAGAAGAACCGGTTTTGCATGTGCACTGAAATTTTAATCTGAACAAGGGTTGGCATCATTGGGCAGTCGCCAGCGTCTAGGAACTCCAGGAAAGTTCACTTCTGACAGAAGAGGGAGGAGGTGGTGGTGATGGTAGTTTTATGCCCCGCTCTTCACCACCTGAAGGAGTCTCGGAGAGGCTTATAATCACCTTCTTTTCCTCTCCCCACAACAGACATCACTGTGAGGTAGCTGGGGCTGAGAGACTTCTGAGAGAACTGTGACTGACCCAAGGTCACCCAGCTGGCTTCATGTGGAAGATGGGGACTCAAACCCGGTTCTCCAGATTAGAGCCTGCCACTCTTAACCACTATGCCACACTGGCTCTCTGAGCCGTCAGTCTATAGTAGCAGCCACCAACAACTGTATATCCAGGTAGCCACTGAGGGACTGTGCATTCCTGGGTGGAAAGAGATCCGTTGGGCTGTCCTTTCATTGGTGCTGTACTATACAGGGCAGTTGCCTCTAGCAACAGCAACTCTCTTTGCCTTCCAAATTGAGGGAAATGGCAAGCATCGCCTTCTCCCTGGGGGCAGCTGGAACTTGTCACCATGACTTGCCTTATTCTCTGTGCAGTTTTTTTAAAAAAAAGTTATATTGAGAATATTAAAAATAGCAAATATAATTAATTAAACTAATACAAAACTATGATAAACTTATTTAAGCATTAACCAAACACAATTCCTGACAGTAGATGCAGTATACTACAGCAGAGCTTTCCACATACTTGTATGAGTTCATTGTCCTAACATCCCCCAGTATTACCTTAACAGCCAAGTCGAGAGCAATGGGTAGGCTTTGAGGGCATTACTCACATGTACAGAAGGCCTATTTTGCCACATGAATGGGCACCATTCACTGAATGGACCGCATGGTCTATTCTCTGTGCATTTGGTGGCAGGATCTTCTTCACTTTGCTGCTTGCTCTCCTCCATGAGTTGCTGGTAGTGGCCGATACCAGCCAGATGAAGAGGCAGATGGCAGCTTTTGCCCCTGCCCCCTTCCCTGTGAAGCCATCACCACTCACTGAGTGAACAAGCATTTCAAAACTGTGGCAGCTGCCTCCTGTTGTCAGCATCTACTAGAATGAGAAGCAGAGGAAAACTACTGCTAGAGCTGGCAGCTACTGTACACCAGCCGTGGTGGGTATCCGGAGAGCATCTTGGCTTGGGGCTTCCTAAAACTTGGAGTCTCTCCTGTGGAGGAGCATTTAAACACGTATGTGAGATAATTACAGTGCTAGTGCATGACAACTTGCTTGACTGGATTATCGTGTAGATTAACTCATAGGTTTAACATTAATTTTGGCAGAACATGTAATATTTAGTGGCATCCTAAGGAAGTCTATACAAAATCCTACTTGGGTCTATTCAATGGGACTTACTCCTAGGAAAGTGTAGGATTGTGCTGTTAATCTTTTGACATTATAAATCTCCTAATCACGTTTTCATTTCATCCCTCCCTGCCATGCACTGTGCATGTCTCTCTGCTACTGCCACACATTGTTACTCATTTTACATAATCTGAGCAGAAAAACAGCAATATATAACACAAGAAACTCAAGTAGGCATTATGCGCTAGGGAATAAGGAACAAAACTACGTGGTGCAGTGGTTCTTAACCTTTAATCTGCTACTGTTCCCCAAGTACACTGTGTTGTTTAAAATATTTATATGATGTCTTTCCTGCTGATCACGGCAGCTCCAGGCAACTTAAAAGAAAATATGATGCACGAGTAACAGACAAATTGAGACAAAAAACTGCTTAGGAGTACTCTGTATGTTTCTTATGGAAGGAAGACAGTATAGGTGGTCTCGTACTTCCTGGGGAGGGGAGGGTGTTTCATAATGCTAGAGCTGACACTGAAAAAGAACAGCCTTATTATTGTCGCTGAAGGAAGTTTGAAGGAAGGGCTCAACTCAGAGAAGACCCTGTGAGAATCTGAGGCCCATACAAAGTAAAGAAGTAGAACATAAAAACAGTGTTCCAGACAAGTCAGCTTCAGTGTATGATATAGAGAAGAAGAAGAAGAGAAGAGATTGGATTTATACCCCGCCCTTCACTCCCCAAGGGAGTCTCAGAGCGGCTTACAAACTCCTTTCCCTTCCCCTCCCCACAACAGACACCCTGTGAGGTAGGTGGGACTGACAGAGCTCTTTCCCAATCTGTCCTTGAGAGAACAGTTGGTACAGAGCTATGGCTTGCCCAAGGTCATCCAGCCAGGTGCAAGTGGAGGAGTGGGGAATCAAACCCGGTTCTCCCAGATTAGAGTCCACGCACTTAACCACTACACCAAACTGGCTCTCTATGCATACGATACACAGATTTCCAGCATACGTTCAATAAGACCGTTGTGCCTGATGGCCATCAACTAGGGTTGCCAGGTTCTTCTTCATCATTGGCAGGGGACTTTGGAAGGTGTTCCTGGAGGGGTAGGGGATGTCCCCTCTGCGATGATGTCACATAGAAATGACCTCATCATGGAGACTGGCATCCCACACACCTGAAACCCAAGTGGTGAATTCACCTCTGAAGTTCAGGTGCCCCCCTTCTTGCAAACAGCATTTAAAGGGACCCTTTGCAAGAAGTGGGGGGGGGGGTCTGCATGCGCCTGAACTCCAGCGGCAAATTTGCTACTTGGAGTTCAGATGTGTGGCTGGTGGCCACCCCTCTCCCTTCCTCCTGCAAAGGCCACATGCTCTTGCTGATCAGCCAAGGGGCTCTTTAAATCTTGCAGGAGGGGAGGGAGAGGGGTGGCCGCCAGTGGTTGCTCTTGGGGTGGCTCTTGGGGGCGGGGCTTCCCCCTGCTGGCCAGAAGCCCACAAAATCAGGGGGATCCCCTGCCCCCAACTGGGGACTGGCATCTCTACCATCAGCTGATTCCCTAATGTTCATTTTGATTCCTGTTTGCTGAATCCCCCCCCTTTTTTTTTAATGGCATGAGACAGAAATCTAGGATCTGAGTGTGCAGTAGATCACTTCTCATTTGTTTGCTGTTGGATTGTAAATGGAGAGAAAGGGAATGCTCTCCCCAAGTTCTGAATGTCCCCCAATGCCCCCAATCAATGGCATTTGTAGATGTTGTAGGACTCACCAGTATAGCTCTTTATTCTGCTTAGAAACTTATAATTACACATTCTACTAAAAGTACAGAAAGGAGTACTGTCACAATTTCAGAGTATTTGGTTAGTACAGAAGTGTGTTTCTCCATTGATTTATTATATTTTTATCTTTCCTTTCAACCAAAATTTTATTCTAAAGCAGCTGACAGAAATCAGAAATCCACACACATGACAAGGTGTCATACAAATGTTCTTTGGGTAGGGATCACCAGATGATCAGGATCCAAAAATGATGGAGGGAATGTCAGGATGCTGCTTCCCCCTCCTCCTGTTGGCCTCATCAAAGGGGTTTGAAAGCAGGAGAATGGGGTCTCTCAGGTGGAACTGGACAGACTTTGGGATCTATTCTTTCCCCACACTGGATTAGTGACGTACACTTTTTGTTTGGGCAAGAGTTCAAATTTTTGCACAGAATTAGAGTCCAAGCATCTGAGTGAAAATTCAGAATGATTTTTGAGATACCGGCTTTTCTCTTTGGTTAGCAGCAGCTCATTTTCAGACTCCTTATCATAATTCCATTAATTATGTATGTTACATAAAGCTTTGATTTCAGGACCTATTTCAGTATTCTCTAAAACAAAACAAAATGAACTTTTTCTTCCTTTCATTTTTATACTATGCAGTCTTCTTCAGGAGGCAACATGAAGGGAATGCCTCAGCCTCTGGCCCTGTTGTTGGCACTCCAGAGGAGGGGTGTGCAGGACAAAAAAAATTGTCTAAATTCGGATTCGGGGCTATTTGGGGCTAGCATATTTGAGAGTCCTGAATATCCCCAAATACCAGATTTGGCAATGCTGGCTGGTTCGGGAGATATTCAGGAATCCCGAATATATGGGCCATTAAAGTCAATGGCAAAATCTCATGGGGTATAATCTGGGGGCTGGCGGGGAGGGGGTTTGAGGGAGAGGCACCAAATTTGTAGTGTAGCTGCTGGAGCCTCTCTCCAAAAGAACACCCAAGTTCCAATTCTATGGCCCCCCAAACAGGTTGCCCCCATTCCCTCCATTGTTTTCTCTGGCAAGGGAAAAATTCTCAATTTTCCCACGGTTCAATTTAGTGGGCTGGAGGGGAGGAGGGTTGAGGGAGAGGCACCAAATTTGCCATATAGCTGCTGGAGCCTCTCTCCAAAAGAACTCCCAAGTTCGAAAAAGATTGGACCAGGGGGTCTAATTCTGTGGACCCCCAAACAGGTTGCCCCCATTCCCTCCATTGTTTCCTATGGGGATCAAACCTAACCAGCAGACAGCAAGGCAGGCAGGCACCCAACAGTCAGACTCTCCCAGAGAATCTCACAGAAAGTGAACTGTTCAGAGGTTGCTTTGCCACTGTGTGAGACAGGATGCTGGACTAGATGGACCACTGATCTGATCCAGCAGCACTCTTATGTCATTCTGACTGTATTTTTTCTTAGATATTTTTTGTTTTTGCTTCCAGTGTTGTATATATGGCAACTTTTGGAAGGTTTCATGTAAAATAAAAAGGGCACAAATTTAAATCAGTGTTAATTTATAAAATTCTTTATAAAACCTCTTCTTAAGTTATTATTCCTATGGCACTGCTAGCTTGCACAGGTGTGCTGTAAGACTTTTATGAGAAATGCAGTGTCACAATCAAGTTCACAGTATATCTAATTCAAAAGAAGATTAGGGTTTATATACCCTTATCCAACAGCAGTGATTCATGCAAGGAAACAGACCTGTGCTATGATGGAAACAAAAAAGGGAAGGGGATGGAGGCTGTATACAGCAGTGGGGTGATGCATGTTGAAACATATGCATTGTTCCAGTTGCAATGCCATCTAGACAGATTTTACATGCTTCTAAGTCAACAAGCTTTGAAGAATGTAATTCTGCTTAGAATAGCACTGTTGGGTTCCTATGCAGCAGCCTCACTCTGGGTAAGCCACAAACCCAGCATGGTTCACACAGTCTTCTAATGTGCATCTTGTTCCCTGTTTGCAGACATGGGTTGGCTTCCTCTAATGAATGAATAAGTAAGGACTTCCAAGTGTAGGGACCTGTGTAAAATCCACTGTAATATAAGAGAAGACAATTTATTTGGACCAAAGCTTAAGGGGGAGGGGAATGTAATGTTAATGTACATTGTTTCCTCAAAATTGCTCAGTCATATCACAATGCAGTGTGGGTGGAATAGTTGCTAACTGAACATAGGAAGAAAAACCGTAGGTGATATTATGGAGTTATAATAGTAGTCAGTAGAACAGGCTGAATCATTGTGAAGGTTATTAAGCAATAACTAATAAAATGTGCAGTGCTGTTGTTCAGAAAAGGAGCTTCTGCACTTCTTTACAAGTCAGTTTGATGTTTGTATGTTTAACAGGTTTCCTGCAATGTGCTAAAATTTCTATTTACATAAGTGATGTTCACTTTATAGTTTCGAATCTGATCCTGTTAACCTAATCTAGAATGGATGGTAGCTTTTCTTGAAAGGAGTTAAAGCACTAGCGTGTATACTGTTGGTTGCTATAGTCAGGTGTGTAAAATCAAAGAGTGCTAGAAATGTTCAGAGGAGTGTTCAGTATGCAAGAACAAACTGAGCCTCTGTGAATCATTGGCTCCCTCTTTTGCAAATACATATGGGAACTTGACCAAGCTAAGTTTGGAAGCTTTGAGTCTTGTCTGCCTGCCAGGTGGGAGGTAGAGATCATGGCTGCGAGCACACGGCCCTTTAATGCGGGAGGAAGGGCTGCTTCCTCCCGCATTTAAAGGGGCTGACTACACGGGCCTCAGCAAGTCCCGCGGCGAAGTGGGCTCAAATGCGGGTTGCTCCCGCATTTTCCAACCCCGGGAAAATCAACAGTTTTCCCGGGTGTTGCGGGAGGAACCCACATTTAAGCTATCTGGACAGCCCTCTCGCAATCATTGTGAGAGCAGGGCTGTCCAGATGGTCCTGTTGGCCATTTTCACCCCTTTTACACTTGGGTGCTTGGGCAGTCAAGTGTCCAAGTGTAAAAGGGGGGGGGGAAACCCCCAAACTTACCAGGCGGCTGGCAGGTCCTTTGCTGCTGCTTCCGCCGCCGCCAGATCCCTCGCCACTTCTTCCGCTGCCGCCGGATCCCTCGCCGCTTCTTCCGCCGCCACCAGATCCCTCGCCGCTTCTTCCGTGGCCACCGGATCCCTCGCTGCTTCTGCCGCCCGCGGTGGATCCCTCGCCGCCTCCAGCCGCCGCAGGGGTTGGGATGTGTAGACATCCCAACCCGAGGTAAAGAAATGCGGCCCCTTTAATCCGGGAGGGCTCCCGGATTTAAAGGGGCTGTGTGACCACAGCCCATAAGAATATCCTGTACTCTGCCTTGAGTTGTACTGAGAAAGGCAGACTATAAAGTAAATAAAATAAAGAAGACTCCAGTTCATAGGAACAAGAATTATTGTAATAGATAAGGAGCAGACCTCCCCAATCTTGTCCTAAAGAAAGGCCAGGACAATGACATCTGGCTAAAAAAAAAAAAATTCTTAAATCAATCAGTGATTTCTGTATGGTGGAATAGTACACCTTTCACGTACAGGAAGCAGGGCTTAGTATATCACAGACCAAAGTACCTAGGAGTTTACTGCCAACTAAAAAATAACGTGTGGATGGTTACTGTTTTTATTTCCTTGGTTTTGTTGTTCAGTAATTGTATGTGTTCTCAGTTTCTTATCTAGCATCTCTCCCCTTTCCTTGGTTTGATTTTGTTTTTAAAGTTTATAGAACCTGATAATAGCTGCTGGAAAGGGCCCTTTTGAGAGGATCCCAGATGAAGCCTGGAACCTAATTAAGGGCCAAACTACACATTTGGGTTTTTAATTAGTTGGTTCTGGGTTTCCCGGACCCAGCTCAGATTCCCTGCAGCCTCACAGCAGCTGTAGGGAATGGCTTTTTAAAATAAGGGGGGAGGTCCGAAGGGGGTCAGAATATCACAGGAGATAGGCTCCTGCCTCACCTCTAGTCCACACCAAAACTGCACTGGGGGAATTATTTCCCCATTTTTGCTGCTCTGCATGGAATATTCTGTGAGTGTGGAGTGTTGTTTCAGTGTGGGAAAATGGCTTTGCGGGGGAAGGCATGAGTCCTTTTGCTCTCTTTCCCCATGGCGGCATTCTGAGCCCCTTTGGGCACTCCTTTATTTTTTTAAAAAACTATTCCTTATAGCTGTGGGGAATGCAAGTAGGGCCTGGGCAATCCAACTCTTTAAACACCTGAAATAAGTACTTTGGCCATAACCCTTATACTTTTGGGGGGTCCATCCCCAGACCAGTTCAGCACACGTGGTCTGGGAGTTCTATGCTTCCTTGGCACATGTGGACCTGATTTGGACCGGGACGGTAATGCATGTGAAGAGAGGGCTTCCCCTCTGCATCGTTTTCCTGACCTGAAATGAGTTTAGAGAGCTGCTATTCATCCTGTTGTGGAAACATAATGTGTAGTTCTTCTTTACATGTTAACTTTTCCCAGTGGGGCAAACCCAGTGATTTCCCTGGACCATTTCAGTCAGGGAAATACCACAGATGGAGGATTTAAGCCCCTTCTCCCTATGTGTTACAGTCTCCATCTGAATTGGGGACCCAACCTGGATATAGACCAAAGAAAATTATATAGAATAGTTGGAAGATATAAGGTTTCTTAAAGAAAAGTTTTTGTCCTCAAAAAGTACAGCTATTGAGGCATGCAATAGTACTTTCTGATTACATTGCCAGTTCAATTTTGCAAAATTATTCCCCCAACTACATGCCTGCAACTCCACTAAAAATGATTATTCATGTGTAACTGAGGATGGAGAACAGTAGGGTAGCACTTGACCTGCCGAGTTGTTATTGCTGGTATTGATTCCGATTTGACCTTGCAGAGAATTTGCTGAGACTGATGCTGGAGAAACTAACGCTGTCTTGTTTGCAAAATGAGTGCATTTGTGCTAGATATCCCTGAGAAATACAAAATTATGGTGCATAATGCTAATAGTATTAAGCCACTTTCCAAAGCACTATGGGGTCCTGCAATAAAACAGTTCGCATTTAACTTGTAGGAAACCCAACCAGTCCGTAAAGCTAGATGAGATCAATAGGGTTGAGGCTGCATTGTCTAAATGTACCTTGTATTTCTGGAATATAACTAATAATTTCAGTGTGAGAACCACAGCAAATAACCAACTTTCTTTTGAAAAATGCCACATGTTCTAAAAATAAAAGCATGACTTCTTGTGCAGGTTACGCCTTAACAGCAAAACTAAATATTATTATAGGGGCTAGTTTAACTGAGAGGAATATGATGTAAGCTATTTTACGAAAGAAATACCAAGATTAGGAGATGACAACTGAGATGAAAAAGTAGTTTTAGAATAGTGCTGAACTTGTAATTTTTGGAAACTGTAGTGGCTATGGGGCATGAAATTAATATTATATAGATGAGCGTCTTTCAGCTGTTGAACATGAATGCTGTTTCTTTGCTGTCGCATTTCTTTTATGAGAAAGGAATACATTCTCACTTGACTAGCCAGTTCATATGTATTATGAACTAATGATGCAAATATTTTTAGTAGCAAGTGATTGACATGGGTTAATTTTCAGTCTCTGAATGGCACGGTAAGTCATCTTTCTTAAGTGTCAAAGAACACTTCCCTGGGAGTAAGCCCACTGAATAAACTTGAGTAGAATTCTATAGAGACCTCTTTAGGATTGCTCTCACAGTGTAGAACTTATTCAGGATACAGATAAAGTTTGCTCAGGTGCGTCCTCTGCAACAGGAAACAACGAACAATCTGTCTTCTGTTACTTTTGTTTATATGGAAGCAAATAATAAATGAACAGAAAGTAATTCAGGTTTACCAATGAATGAACTACAATAGGGGTCCCTTAATGTGACACACATGGGGACCATGGCACCCACTGACATCTTTCCTTATGCCCACCAAGTATTTTTGGAAAGTGTTTGGGGCCAGGTGGGCACTTTTTTTGCATTTTTAATATTTTTAATATTTTGCATTTTTAATATTTTTATATTTGTAATGCTTACAGCAGCTTTATAAAGTACTTTACTCGTGCAAATAGCAGAGTGATGTTCTAAAAACACATTGGGACTTAATTCTAACTGAACACAGTTGGGTTGCACGGGTACAATTGTTAATGCACCTAACTGGAGTTCATGTTAAAGTCATTGTATCTTCCCAGTTTTAATGTATTTTAATAATTCAGGAGGAAGTTGCTAATAATGTCACTGCATCAGTTTTTGTTCACAGCTGAAAGATGCTCCTATTGGAATGTGGCCAGAGTTTCTCTCTTACTGTACACATATGAAAGGAGCTCTCACCATTCTTTCAGCACTAGCTGTTGTTGTTATGAGTAGTAACACCTGCCTATGTTTTTTACAGGTATTAACATTCACTGATTGTGGAACTTTTTGGAAAAACAGTAAAATTGTGCACACATATATGGGCCAAATTTTGCTGAGAGCACTTTAACTGGATCATAGCCAACTTGTAATTTATTTATGGAACTGAATTTTAATTTTTTAATTATATTATGTTTTAATCTTTTAAATTGTTGTACTGATATATTGTAAGCCTCCCAAAGCTTGCTTGCAGAGTGGGGAAGAGTAAAAATTGAATGAAATAAATAAATAAAAATAATAGTACAGGTTAAAAATGGCTGGGCACATGAGAGAATAACTCATGTAAAGGAATAGCCAGGAGAGGAATAATTTTACCCCTTTTCCTTTTGCATAAATGCATTAGATATTTGCAAAATGAAAACAGATGTTGCCAGATATAGATTATCCCCCAAATACTTTTTTTAACTTTTCAGATTTTTCTGCACCCCTGGGGAGTCCCCCAGGAGTGCAGGAAGATCTCTGTGCCCCCCAAGTGCCCCTGATGTATGGATTTAGATATCCGCACACAAGGGGTGCCTTGGCTATTAGATATGTAGACAAGAAGGAGGACCCACGATACTTGTGAGGGGGAGTATTCCCCACAGCTCCCAGCCTGCAGAAGCAGGAGGAGCTCTGCAGGAGGAGAAAGCGGCAGCAGGTGAGCCTTCTCCCCCCCAGCACCAGAGGTGGCGAGGCTGAGCGGTTCACAGGCGCTGGCCCGCCAAACTTTCTCCCACTCCCTCCTCCTCCCCAGCAGTGGTGGCGGCGAGGCCCACCAAGCCTTCTCCCACCCCCTCCCCAGCAGCGGCAGTGAGGCCTGAGGCCCACCAAGCCTTCTTCCCTCCTCCCCCTAGCACCGTCAGCGGCGAGGCCTGAGTGGCTCATAGCCACCGGGGGCTCTGAGCCTCCCCCCAATGGTCAAAGCATTCTCTGTGCATGTGCAGGGAACACTTTTACTTTGGGGGGAATTTAAATATCCCCCCAAAGTTTTTTTTTTTACTTTTAGGATTTTTCTGCACACCTGGGGAGTCCCCCAAGTGTGCAGAAAAATTTCTGTGCCCCCCCCCCCGCACGGATATCCGCATGGAGGGGGCAGCTTGGTTATTAGTATATAGATAGATGTCATAGCATATCATATAATTCTGGAAATCTAAGAGCCTTCAGAAAATAAACAACTGTTCTGACTTTATTTTGACACATGGGAAGTTCAGCGCACAGCTGTGACCCCTGTTTTAAGAATCTTTTTGGTAGGTCATGTACTACAGACCTTCACCCAAGCCTTGTGGAGACCATGGGTATCAGAGAAGGAAATGATACCCCCAGAAAAATATAAACTACAAGAAAAGGCCAAGGGCAGTAGGAGACAGTCAACACTAGTTTACAAGAATACCACACCATCTATACTGCAAAGATCTATTAGCACTGATTCATTAATGGTATTCAGACAGAAACTCGGGCCCATATTAACAAATTCCACCACATTATTAAATGTGAATCATGTTCTTCAAATCTTTGCCACTTTCCATAGAATCCCATTTCTGGAGTTCTGCCTGGAAAACTTGGGTGCTCATCATATTCAACAGAAGCAGCTGCTGCAAAATGAAGATTGAACATTTTTGTTGAATCTCTGAGAATGTCTCACATATGTTTTATATCTACGTACAGTTTAAGTGGAAGGCACTTCGTAGGCTGGAAAACATGAGGCTAGGTTTCAATAGCCTTTCTTCTGTTGCACGGAGCCACTGATAAATGGAAACTATTCTTCATTATAAAGATGTTATCTCAAGTATCTGATCCTATCCTCCAATAGAAATAATTCTATTAAATCTGTTGGAGATGTTTGGGGTGGGAGATTGTTTTCCTTTCACTATGTGTTAATTGACAGTATACTCAAGTGCAGGATATTTAACTACATGAATTACTTGGGAAGTGAGTGATTATAGAGTGCACTTTATCACTGGTGTGTGATACCTCAATACAGCAGAAAAAGTCATGGTTTAAAATAGCAAGAAAATGCCATAAACCACAGTATTAAATCATAAGGGCAGGAGATTTTTCAGTGACAGAAAGGAACAAGAACCGTCTGATATTTAAGTGGTTTTTAACATATACCTGAAGACTGCATTGACAATAATTTTTTTCCAGTACAGTGTGTAAAGTCTATGAAGATGTTAAAGAATTGCATAACAGTCAAAGACAAATGTTGATCATGATTGCTAATAGTTACTCAGAGAAAATTAATAGGATGCCTTAAATCAGCATTAGAATAAATTTTGATAATTTCATTAGCTGAACTTGTGGTAAACAGAATTCTTTGTGACAGTAGAAACTTGGGGAGAGGAAGACAGCAGCCATTATAAAGTAGACTAATAATAAATAAAAGAACTCTGTGAAATCAACTGCATTGCACAAAATGAGAGGCAGTGAATTTTTGATGAAAAGTTTTAAAAAACTCCTTGAACTAGAATATGGAAAAGGCATGCATAGCACTAACGCCATAGATCTGGTTTTCATAGATCTGGTTTTCTGGTTTTCTTTCCAGTTAAAACGAGAAATGGGACAGGGTCGGCAGGGGCAGAGACACAACAGCAAATCAGAGAAAGAGTTATGCTGGGCTACTTCACACACACACAGACACACACCCGGTAGGCATTTGCCGCATGCTCCTGACCTGCCTGCCGTTCTATGGGATATTGTGGGATTAGCTGGTCTTCATGGAGCAAAGCAGGGATTTTGTTTTTTTGATAAGGCTCATGTGGGGAATTTTTTTGCCTGCTTCATGATGTCCCTAAGGGGTGGGTATAAATAGGCCTTATCAATGGACTGGTTAGTCTGTAACTAGTTTAACAGTTTGGGTTTGGGGCAGGTTGCTCAGGATGGATTGCTCAGGACAGATAGACAAAATTGTCAAGAATACCTGTGGCACTGGGGATGATGGAGGTTCATTGCTTGAGAAGGAGTGACCTTAGTATTGAATGGATTCACTCAAAATCTGGGTTGCCAGGCCCCTGGTCCAGGTGGGGATATCCCTGCTTTTTGCAGGGTCCTTTCTGCTGCCAGCCAGCTGGCCGGCGGGGAGAAACACCGCCTGCAAATGCCCCCAAACGCAATGTGATGACGTCATCCAGAAGTGATGTCATCACGTCGCTGATGTCAGGGGTGACACTCTAATTTTTGGGCAAAATTCCATGGTAAAATTGGGCTCAAACCATGGAGTTTTGCACAAAAATTAGAGTATCACCCCCGACATTGGTGGTATGATGATGTCACTTCTGGGTGATGTCATCACAGCACGCATGCCAGAAGGTCCCAAGACAGACCCTGGAGCCCCCCACTGGCAACCCTGTTTAAAACCTGGTAGTGGCTTATGGATCACTGAGGAGGGAGGTGAAGCTTGGCACTCATCAACGGGTTTTGTGTGCAGACAAGAATAAACTCAAAAAACTGCATATAGTCTTCTGTGTTACAGACTACTCTTCTTCAGGCATAAGTGCTCTAATTAAAAAAAAATTAAAAGACATATATAAAGTGATTGGTAAAGAAGTAAACATGATGGTAAATGTTCTTTAGATCTATGGAGAAAATGTTTGAGGTTACATAGTAATTTGTCTGTGTCTGATGAGCGGGAGGTATCTGAGGATGACCTGGAGAAGGGGGAAGGCATATTTTTGTTATTGAAATTTGGCTGTCATTTTTGGCTAATCATATCCTACTCCTCCACTCCTTTTGAGATTTGAACATACAAATAGAAATCCAAATCCTATTTGTGACTTGGCAGTATTTGATACCCTAATTAGATGAATGCAATTGATTCAGGGCTTGTTGTGGAAGTTGACATGATAATATATGATGATGTAATTGCTCTGTGTGAAGAAGTTGATTTGGAGCTTGTTATGAAACTTCAGGTTTACTTTTTAAAAGGGACTGGGCCAGCAAATGCTCTTTCAAAGGTTAAAAAAAATTCCAAAATTTGAATTTGCCAACCTTCTAATGACAGCATAGTTTTAGATGCAATTAAACATGTACAGAAGCATGCTCCTGGGGGTAGTATTCACCCTAATGGGGGAGTACATGTGGGTTTTCCAGTGGGGCAGCTACTGCCTCCAGGACCATTTCAGGTTGGGCAAATGATACTGGGAGGAGGCTGCATCCCCTTCTCCTCATATGCTGTGGTCACAACCTGAATTGGACACCACAAACAAAGGAATTGAGGGGAAACAACAACACGTCTGATTGAAAGGCAGAGCCCAGACACAACTGCTGTAGATGGAGAACATGTGAACCCACTCTACACATGCACGCAGCCATCATGAACCTGCAGCCACTAGTGGAGGTAAACTATTTATGATGTTTCCAGAAAGATTAGGGAAAGGATGAAATCAGCAAAAAGTTGAGTTCATTCTCTCTACCCTCCCTTGAGGGGGGAAATATTGTTCTTCTTTCTCCTCCTTTACTGCCAATTCCAGCTGCCAGTTTCCATCTGTCACATATGAAAGAAGATCCTGGTAAGAATTTGTAAGGAAGGATAGGAAAAATATGAATGAGTGTTGTGTGTATGTGTGAATGAATAGGGCTGAATATTATGCATTTTTTAAAAATGGGTCATTTAAATTTAAAAAGTATCTACGTGCACCCACAAAGTGGCATATCAAGGGTGGGGCCGGGTGTGCGGTCTGCCCAAGGTGCATTTTGAGGAAGGCCCTTAAAGGGGGCCCTTGAAGCCAGCATCATGCTCTGTCCAGCCGAATGTCTTTCCTTTTATTTTTAAAATGCAGTTCTGGCTGCAGCCACTAGAGGCACAGGGAAGTCTGAGCATAACAAAAAGCACCCTAGGGTTGGGTGGACTTCCCTTTCTCCAAGACTGATGCTAACTTCCTTAACAGATTGTACAACCAAGGCAGCAGGCTGCTACAGTAATTGCCAGCCTGCAGGTCATTTTCTCCAATAGTCCATCCTTTCTCTCTTCCTTTCCTTGACCCAGTTCAGCCAGATCTTGTGAAGCAGTAGTTAGGGTGTTACAGCAAGATACAAGTTTTCCCTCTCTTAAATTCTCTCTCTCTTTTCCACACATTTCTCATTCACTTCTGTCTCCCTTCACCTAATTTTTCTGTGTCTCCTGCCGCTTTCACTTCATGATCTCAAAACCTTCTCCTCCCTATCCTGCTTGGTCACAGAATGTATTTAAGAGGAGTATAGTAGCAAACCTTTGTTAATATTATGATCAGAAGGCCCTGGGTTTGCTGGGCTTGCAAAAATGCTCCCCCTCTTACTCTCAGCCTAGCCGTGACCTGGATATCCCCAGGATAGCCTGATCTTGTCAGATCTCAGAAGCTAAGCAGGGCAGATGTGGAAGTAGTCAATGGCAAACCACCTCTGAACGTCTCTTGCCTTGATAACCCCACAGGGTCGCCATAAGTACGCTGTGATAATGACAAAAAAAAGTTAAAATAAAATAGACGGGGAGTGTTAAAAATTATCTGCCCCAGGTGCCAAATAAGCTAGGTACACTACTGTCCGCATGTAAAAGTCATGATCCTGCAAGCGCTAGTGCTCTGCAACTTGCATTTTATTTCAGAGGAGCTTGTGCAGAACACCCAGATCTCTCTCTCAGCTTCACATTCTGTTCTACTGGGCATGTCCCTCTATGAGCCTTCTTGCTTGTATATTCTTTGTATTCATTGAAGACAGCATAATAGTTACGAGCACTCAGCTGAGTTTAGAAACCAGGAACAGAAAATATAAAATTAAATGCATATCTCATGTATAAGGCAACCCTCATTTAATGTTTCCTCTTGAACTATGTGGAAGCATATAATAAGCTTTTGAAGATTCAGTTTCTTATTGCCAGTTCTATAACTTTTTTTTTTGCCATCAAGTTGCAGCTTACTAATGGTGACCTCTCATGGAGTTTCCAAGGCAAGAGACATTCAGAGGTGGTTTGCCATTGCCTGCCTCTACGTCACAACCCTGGTTTTCCTTGGAGGTCTCATATCCAAATACTGACCAGTGCCGGTCCTGCTTAGCTTCCAAGATCTGAGGAGAACAGGCTAGCCTGGGCTTGCCTATAACTTGGTTATGTCTAAATGTTTGAATTTAAGATTATATGTAAATTACATGTAATAATTAAGCTGACTTTTATTTTGCTTAAAGTAACCATGCTTTTGTGCATTATTAAAACAAGTTACATGCACTTAGTGGAAAAAAGGGAGAGCTGGCATATTCCCTTCCCCTGGACTGGGGATTTGTAACTGAACTTCTCGCATTCAAACTTTGTGGCTACTGCACTGGTTGTGTAACTTCATATGAGGACAGGACACTCGATTCTTTAAATGTGGGCCTACTTCATTAATGTGGATGTGTGTGTTTTTTTAATGTTGTGAGCCAACTGAAACATTTTAAATGAAAATGTAGCTTACAAATATTTTAAATAAACAAGTGGGGACCTCCAAGAAACTTGCACGTTTGGCTATCCCCATTTCCCCCACCTTTGCTTCCTCCCCTCTTCCCCTACCTCCCACCACCCCTTTCATTACTCTCTCTCCCCAAAACCTGTCACTCTCCCCCCCCCATCACTCTCTTTTTCTCTCTGTCTCCTCACCTCATCACTCTTTCACTCTCTTTTTGTCCCCCACGCCATCTCTCTCTCTTTCTGGCCTCCATTACTCTCCTGGCCACCCACATACTTCCTCCCCCCACAGCAGCAGTGGTAGTCGTGGATCTCCCAGCCAGCTATGTCCTCCCTCCACAGTAGCAGAGGCAGTGGTGACTCTCCTGTCTGCAAATTAAGTAGCAAATTGATCACAGTGGTCTGTTGTATGATCATAGTTAGATACCTTGGGGCTACAATGTAAGAGCCCCTGAACCACATGGAACAGGTCTGCTGGATGCTTGCGTGTAGACACAATGGTAAGAAGAAGAGATTGGATTTATACAAAGGAGTCTCAGAGTGGCTTACAAACTCCTTTCCCTTCCCCTCCCCTCCCCACAACAGACCCCCTGTGAGCAGTGTTCCCTCTAACCTGTGGAGTCTTGTGAGCAAAAATTCTACTTTGTGAGCCACTGGCATTAAAGTTGTGAGCGAGCGATTAGACTACTGCATAAATTAATTTGCTCTGGAGCCCATCCTTCCTGAGCAAAGACAAAACTGTGAGCTAGCTCACACTAACTCAGCTTAGAGGGAACACTGCTCCTAACCAATGTTCCCTCTAAACTCTGGAGACTTGTGGGCAACGATTCTACTTTGTGAGCTACTGGCATTAAAGTTGCGAGCAAGCGATTAGGCTACTGCATAAATTAATTTGCTCTGGAGCCCATCCTTCCTGAGTGAAGACAAAAACATCTGAGCTGGAGGCTAAAAAACTGTGAGCTAGCTCACACTAACTCAGCTTGGAGGGAACACTGCCTGTGAGGTAGGTGGGGCTGAGAGAGCTCTGACAGAAACTGCTCTTTTTCAAGAACAGCTGTGCCAGAACTATGGTTTGCCCAAGGTCATCCAGCAGGTGCAAGTGGAGGAGTGGGGAATCAAACCTGGTCCTCCCAGATTAGAGTCCGCGCACTTAACCACTACACCTAACTGGTAACAGAGAAATATTGCCTTTTCGCCAGTATCATTTAGTTTCGTTAGATACTGATACAGTCACTGATGCCGCAAGTGTATGTTAGAAATTTGTATGATTCAGTATGCACAGATGTCTCGTTGATTTTTCCGTTACTACTGAATTCTACTGGGTAGCACAAATAGTACCTATGGAAAGTACAAACATGGTGAATAGTAATACCATTGAATCATGTTTCAGCTTCATTACTTGTTGACCTTCTTTGCAATACAAGAGAAACCCTCTTCCATGTAGTAGCTGAAGTTTTATCCTTTTATCTTTACGTAAATATTGTATTGATTTGTTCGGAACCTAATTTATTCAGAGAGCGTCAGCTTCCAGTTGAAGTTTGATATACGCAGCATATTCTTTGGAGGTGGGGTTGGGAAAGTTTGTTTTATATTCTTGTCAAATTTTAGACAAATGGCACCAGCAGGAGTGCATGATAATTCTATGCCGTAATTTGCAACAGATCCTTGAGAGAGTTATGGTTTAATCACTGCAGTCTCACGCTTTAATAGGATATGGGCCGCAACTCAGGTTGCCAGCTCTGGTTTAGGTAATTCCTGGAGATTTGGGGGTAGAGCCTGAAGAAGGTGGAGTTTGGGGAGTGGAGGGGGCTCAGTGAGGATATGAGTCCCCAGAGTCCACCCTCCGAAGCTGCCATTTCCACCAGGGGAACTGATCTCTCTTGCCTGAAGTTCCAGGAGATCTCCAGCTAACATCTGGCGCCTGATGTAGCCTGATCCTCAATAAATCCAACATAATTTTCCTCATGAATATCTTCTGTGCTTTGCAGACAAGGACATGTCTGATCTCTCTCCATCCATTTCCAGCTTATCTCTATACAAAACTTTTCCCCTCACTAATTCTCCTTCCTCAGGTCATTTTGGGAAATTCATTATTCCTTCTTTCCTTATTCCCTTGTCCGCTAACAGTGGTCACTTATGTGAGTACAAATGAGCCACCAGATTATTTGCTGGTTATCATATTATCAAAAACATTCAGTTTTGCATTCTATAGAGGTTTACTTGAGTGCTCTCTCTTCCCACTCTCCTTTGCAGTAACTGTAAGCCTTCATGCTTTTATCGAATGTTTGTTTCACACTTAAATTCTCTCATAGATTTTATGACCATCATTTACCACTACAAAAATGCCCCCATGAGCACTCTAGACCAGCACTGTACTGTATGAATTACATGAATCAAAAAATGCAGGAAACCAACTACATTTCCTTGTTTGAAGGTAGGCATTTCTGCTTGCACTGTGAGTGCCACCTTCAGAATATGGGCCAAAGTAGACATTTTTTTAAGAGTTCCCCAGGCACAACTCGGGTTCTTTGCGGCCACACAGCAGCAGTGGGGAAAGGCTACTTACAAATAAAGCAGAGCCCATTTGGGTTTGGAATGAAACTACATGGGAAGGAAAGGATCCTGTTTTCCCTTCCCCAGCCATTTGTCTGCACCAAAACCATGCTGAGAGGAGTTATTTTCCCAGAGGCTTTTTTGCTCCACATGGACTATTCTCTACAGGTGGAGCAGCAAAAATTGGGAAATACTCCTCCTCCTGCTGCTTTGGTATGGAAAATGGGGGGGGGGGGCAGGATTCCTTCCTCCTTCCACAGCAGTGTTTTGAGCCATCCTAAATGCACTCTATTTTATTTTAAATATCCATTCCTTGCAGCTGTTGGGCTGTAGGGAACCTGGGTCCAGGGAATTTGGGTTCAGCTCTTTAAAAAAAGCCAGCTTCTAGTTTGGCCTTATGTGCTGCTGACTTGATAGAATCAGAGTAGAAGTTTGGGTTCTTTTGTACTCATACTGCCTTTTGAGGAAAGATGAAGGGGCACAACACTGAACAGGCGTTGTCCCCTCTTCTGTTACTCATTGACATATCTGAGGTTTGTACTTCTTATTTATTTTATTTCTTTAATTGCATTTTTAAACCGCTCTTCCCTATAAATAGGGCTCAGGGCAGCGTACAATAAAATCATTCACAATTTCTGAATTCATAATTTAACTTACAGCTTTAAAACAATACATTGAACCAATAGATAGTGATAAACTGCCCGGAATATGCCACCACCCAGCGGGGGGGGGGGGGCGAGGTCAGAGGAGAGACCGGAGTGCCAGCTTGATGGAACCATCACTGTCCTCAGCCAAACACCTGGCAGAACATTTCTTCGTTACATGCCCTGTGGAACTGCATTATATCCCGCAGGGCACGGATGTTATTTGGCAGAGAGTTCCACCATCCAGATCCAGATATCTCTCAGGCCAGGGACCATCAGAAGGTTCTTATGAAGTGAGCCTAATGCTATTCGGAGGGTGTACCAGGAGTACGGCATTCAGAACCTGCAATATAACAAGAATAAAAAATAAACAGTATGTTATTCAAAAGGAATTTGTTATCTGTGCTCCTTTGAGGCAAAAATCGCTTTCCATAGATTTGATTAAGGTATTATTTGTCCCAATCAAGAGATCCTTTTCCTATCTTAAAAAAATTATCAACAGGAGTACAAAAAGGAAATGGGCTGAGTTAACGTTTTCCAACAAGAGTGGGGGGGTTGGGGTTGGGGGAGCTCTATGAACAGTAACAACAGATACCATGATTGCCGCTGTGCTTGTTATCTTGGGTTTGGAGCTCCTACCATGTGCACTAATAGTGTTCTAAGTATGTGCATGTGCTGCTAGGATGTCTGAGCAGGATATTTTCCCTTCCCTCTCTCAGTGGCACTCTCTTGCATGGAGAATGAGTGCCGTATCCAGCTACTACGTTCAGCAAAGTTTGGAGCCTAAGGGAAGACTGCTTAGACATCACACTTTGCTGAACACTCCATGCTCTGTGACAAGCACAATCAGGTTCCATTTCTGTGTAAGTAAAAATGTATCTACAGTATCGAGCACAGTCTAATTTAATTTCAGAAGAGGGAACCCCTGATAAACAAGATCAGTTAAAAAGGCAACTGAAGGGTGGAATTAAGAGCTCAAATCCATTCAGGAGGGTTAGACATAAAATTTGTTCTAAGTAATACTGGAGATTATATGTGATTGTCATCATTATGTATCTATTTCCGAAGTATAGTGCCCATCTGTGAATATCTAAATCTGTGGATTGGGGCCACACTTATCCAGAACATTTGCTGAAAAATCTGAAAAGTAAAAATAAATAAATAAATCTGGGGAGGGAGGGTTAAATTCTCCCCAAATTAAATAAAGTATTGTGTGCATAGACACTTACCATTGGGAAGCTGGAGAAGGGGTGGGCAGCAGCAGCTGCTGCAGTGTAGCCCTGGAGTCTGGCAGTGGCTGTTGCAGAGCTGGGTAGAGGTGAAGCCCAGGAGCCTGGTGGCAGAGCCCAGGAGCCACCACTGGGCTCAGCTGCAGCAGTGGCAGAACCCAGGAGCTGCCAGCGGGCCTGGCTGCAGCAGCAGCAGAACCCAGGAGCCACTCCAGGCCCAGCTGCAATGGTGGCAGATACCAGGAGCTACTCCAGGCCAAATGGCAGTAGATGTCAGGAGTCACTCAGGCTCAGAGCAGCTCCTAGAGACCACCACCACTGCAGTCGGGCTCCAAAGTGAGTTTCACTGAATGGCAATGGGAGGAGAGATAGGATTCCTCCTGCCCACAAGTTTTGCACCCCCCCCCCCCCCCCGTATATTCTAATAGCAAAGTCAGCTAAAACTGAGGATACTTAGATCTGGTTACTGGAGCTGTGAATGGGCAAGACAGATCTTTCTACAAACCCGAAAAATGCTCCAGGTTTGCAGAAAAATGTGAAATCTAAAAAAATACATTGGGATAATTTAAGAAGTCCCAAAGTCATAAAAGGAGTACCTGTGGCTTTAAACAGGAGATTCCCTCAGTGGCTGTTGCTATGCAGCCATGGCATTCCAGGCTTGGTTCTGGGAGTAAAAGGCAATGGGGGGGGGGGGGAGAGCCCTTTCCAGGGCTGTTTTGGCCTTTGGGTGAAGACTCATGTCAAGGTTGCCAGTTCTAGGTTGGGAAACTCCCAGATATTTTGCGGTAGAGTCTGGTGAAGGCAGATTTGGGGGAGGTAAAAGGCCTCAGCTGATTTTGATGCCATAGAGTCCACCTTCAAAAGCAGCCATTTTCTCCAGGGGGACAGATCTCTGTCATCTGAAATTCAGTTATAATTCTGGGAGATCTCCAGCTGGTACCTGGAGGTTAGCAATCCTAGGCGTCTGGGTGACTTGATACCACTCAACTTACATGGTTAAACTAGGCCCAACTGCTTGCCACTGTTCAACAGCAGCTGCTGTATGCAAGCAAGTGTGGTGTAGCAGTTAGAGTTTCAGACTAGGCTCTGGAAGACCCAGGTTCAAATCCCCATGTAGCTGTGGAAGTTCACTGGGTGATGTTGAGCCAAGCATGTACTCTCAGCCTAAACTATCTCACAGGGAGAATAATAGAAGTTACTTTGGTCCCCACTGTAGAAAACAGTGGGGTATGAATTAAGTAAATAAATAATAAATATAGCTGAAAATGGGAGGCTGATAAAAGGTTAGGTTGTGAATGTCTGAGGAGAAATGAGGCAGGGAAAGGGGAGAGGATACAGGGGCTGTCAGGAGGAGGGAAAGAGGAAATTGTGTGTGGAAGGGGAAAACGGGGAATTAAGGTACCACCCCACAAGTCCTTGAGAACTCTGTACCATGCAAGTGGGCCTAGTGGCTGGCACCACACAACTGGGCTACAGTTTTCCTAGGTAGAGGCTTCCGGGAGAGGAGCTTAAGACAGAGGGGCAGATGAAGGTAGGTTGGCTGTTGGGTGGGAAGGACAAAAGGAAGCAGGAAAAGGGGGAAGGCTTTGAGGGCTTTCAGGATAGGGAAAGAGGAAATAGTGGGGGAGGGGAAATGAGATGCCTCCTTCAAGTCCTTGCAGGTTCCCACTTGTAAGGATTAGCGACATCTTAGGTCAAATCTACACCTGACTTTCCTACTGGAATCATTCTAGTTTCAAAAAAACCCCATCTATACCTGTTTCTAGTTTCAAACCATACTTGTTCTAGTTTAAAAATTACTGTTTACATTCGTTAATTGCCCTCCTGTGGTCAAGCTAGCATTTTACTGTTTTAAACAGATCCTGTTGCCTTGTACTCTTCTGGCCCAGGGAGTGAAATTTGAAACCAGCATGAAATGAGCATAGGAAAAGATAGCAGTCAAACTACTTCAGAGGGGAGATGTAAATTGGGCCTTAAACAACTCCAAAACAGTAGATAAATAGTGAAGTCAAGAGAGCCGTGCTAGGAAATATGAGTTTATGGAAAAAATTAAAAAGAGCACAAACTTTGACAAAATTCTAGGAACCAAAGTCAAAGCTTTGAAAGGGACTGAATTTTCAGATACTCCCTGGTCTCTATGCCCCTCCTATTAATTAACAGGTAATATAATGTAGTTGCATGTAATCAAAGTTCTTTTTTTGATACACAATGGTCTGTAATTTGCAAGGATAAGCTGAACATACTTAAACATTGTGTTGAAGTGTTTCTCGTGCATTTGTTTGGCTGGAACAGTCTATGGGCTTGCTCCAGCCAGCTTTTCCACTAGTGAAAAAGTGAGGAAGTGGTCCCCTTTGAGCACCTAAAGAGGCTGTGCAGCAGATTATATAGGATGGCAGCTGTAGCAAGGAGGAGATAAAAGCTGGCTCTATCTGGACCTATGTCTCTGTGTCTTCTGCCTTCTGACTCAGCCGTCCTCTTTAATACAGATTTGATTATACATTTATAAACAGGGAGGAAAATTGTATCTCTCTCTATAATAATTGTGTTTTCGGGTGGCACTTTCCTGAACATTCCACACACTCCCAAGTCAGTTGGCTCCCTGATCTATCACTCAGAAGGTGTCCCCATCCACTGGCTGCATTGCCTGAGTCCCACCCACGGAAGCTGTACCCAGCAAAATTTGCCTCAGAAGATAAATTTACCTCAGAAGAGAAGATGGAGACTCCAGCCCTGTTGCTTCTCACTGTCTGGCCCTGCCGCTTTGCGCTGCCACTGCACCCAGCCTGGCCACGGCTTGCACTAAAGTCAGTGCCTACAGCCACTCCATACCGCTGCCTGTCCCGGCCCCTCCCAGAGCCCCAACAGTTCCCCAAGGTAAGTAGGTAGCCTTCCTCCCTCCAGTCGTCTAACTTGGTGTCCTGGACCTCCAGGTTCTTAATGGGCTGACGCAGCTGCGGGGGCCCCTTCCTTTCCAGCTGCCCTATTCAGCGTGGCCATGCCTGAGGCTCTTGCTCGCCCACCAAGCCCACTCGCCCTGCTGACAGGCACATTGCCTTTATACCTGGTGGCCTCCCGTGTGTGGCCCTGCACTGGCCCTCCTATTGTCTCCCTGGCTGGCCAGGCCACTACCCTCACCTTCCCCTACCCCTCCAGCCACGGCAGGTTCAGTAGGAGGGAGCCTGCTGGCAGCACTGCATGTGAAGCCACTGATCCAAGGTGCGCCGGTTGGCTGGTGGCTGAGTGGGACTGGCACAGGCTGCGCCTCCCCAATGAGGCCTGGCATCAGCTGGGCCGTGCAGGGTCTCACCTGGGAACACCAGAGCCTCCTTTCCAGACAATGCTGGCAATTGTTGGGGAGGGGACGTGATGCATATGGGGGCCAGGGGGGGCAAGGTGGGGGGGGCTCCCACTTTCGTCTCCCAGACACCTGGTAGCTTTCAGGCAGATCGATAGAAAAGCTAAACGCCAGCAGGGCACATATAGAGAGGCTTTCACACCTATGAGAGATGTGGACATGTATGTGTAAACTGTGTGCCAATGTGTGCCAATGACCCTCTTTCTAGAGCCTGTTGTATTTATTTCCACAATTATTTTAGAATGATTGAGAGGTCTTTAGATTGTGCTGTTTGAGATTAGCTGGGCCACAGTGGCTGAATGGATATAAATTCCTCAGAATACATCTTTTTCTTTTTTAAAGATTGTATATTAGACCTCAGGTATAGCATATCTCTCAACAACATCTGTTCAAAAGAATGTGCTTGGCTGTTTTTTGTTCAGAGAAACTGAAAGCCCAGATTATTTTTTTCTAAAAGTAATAGGATTTTTTTAAAAAATAACACCATTTGATGGTATGAGGGGAATAAAAACTTTGGCAAGCATGAAGTGGGGTGTTCAGAACTGACACCGTGATTTTAATATGTGTAGCAAGCTCTGCAGAACAATGTATGTTTTATGAGCAATACCTTGTCCTTTGCAGCATAAAAATAAATGATTGGGAGGGGGGAAAACCCTGTCATTTATAAAATGGTTTTTAATTCTTTTTAAAAAAAATCCTGACATTTTCATGTATATGATGGCATTTCAAGTTGTGGGTGGCAGGCAACTTGACAGAAAGTTATGTAGCTCCAAAAACAGAAATGCTCATCATATAGAGGGCATGGACCCCACAGGAATAAAGCCTTGTAACTTGTATGTGAAATGTGAACAATCAGTCTGTATGAGATGAAAGGTCTTGATTAATTCTTGAACCTGAAGATTTGTTTCTAAACACATCAATTGCTCAGTCACTTTCTTATTTCAAGGGTCCCTGGAGAATATGCCATTCTGATTTCTAATGCCTTGATGTAATAGTTAGAATGGAGTTCCTCTTCTGTCTGCCACATGTTCCTTGTCTGGAAAGGCCCAGCCAAAGCAGGTTCTTTTGGCCTCCTGATATTTTGCAGAAACACATTGGTGACCTATTCTTGCGTTATGTAAATTAGTAATTAGCCTTTGATTCTACCTCAACCAGTTATTCCAAATGCTCTTGCAACATGTAGCCTTTTGGAATGGATTTGAACCGGTTAAGCCACACAGTGCAATGCAGCAGGGTGCCATGTTTTACTGGACCATAAATCTGCAGTACGAACTCACAGTCATGCAGTTCTCCAGAGTCTTATCTTTATTCTTCTAGCTTTGAATAGTCTCCAGAGCGTATTTCTCAAACCTTGGAACTTGTTCTGGATGGACTATCCATACTTAACAGGCTTCCCCCAGCCTCTTTTTAATCGGGTGAGCATGCAGAGATCCTTGCAGGGGTTGCAGGCTCCTTCATTGGCTCAGACTTTAAATAATGGCTTACACGTACAAATCAAGCAAGTGACGTTTTTTCCAGCATGGAAATAAAGCGATTGGGGGAAGTTTCACCTGCTTAATTTCTACAAGCCAAACTACTGTAAAAGCAGAAGTAGATGCATAGGTTGCCATGAAGCTGTCACTCTGCACAAAAGAACGCGAGTGTTTGCTGAAATATGTTGTGTGCTTGTGTTACTCTGACAATTGATTTTAGTGTTATTCGTTGATTCTTCAGAGAACCATCTCTTAAGACATATACTTGATAAAATACGGTATAGAGCTGCATGCATCTTTTACTTTCTCTGGAACTATAAATAATGGGGATGGGGGGCTGAGTGGCAGAGCATCTGCTTTGTATGCACAAGGTCACTAGCTCAGCCATCAACATCTCCAGTGAAAAGGATTAGGTAGTAGGTGATGCAGAAGATCTCTGCCTGAGACCTTGGAGAATGACTGCCAGTCAGAGTAGACAATACTGGCCTTGCAGACCACTGCTTTGATATAGTGTAAGGCAGTTTCATGTGTCCTTGTGTGCTCATGGTTAGTGTATGCCAGTTGAATCATGCCAGTGCGAATGTGCCAGTAAAATGGTCCATTGTATACTTTACTGTCACTTCATGGTAGTGGGGAGGACAGAAAAGCACACCCTTATCAGTAGTCACTAGTAGGTGGTAGTAGCAGAGGTGGCTCAGTCAGTACTGTGCAAGCTCACAGTTGCTGACCAGCTACTAGTTCTCCAGTATGGACTTCGGCTGCTGGCATAAGTAGGCACAGCTAGCCAGTCAACAGGTACATGCTTGCAAAGTGCTGACTCATCCACTTGTACCTTCCCCCTTGCTTCCTAAGGGTTGCCAGTAAGAATGGTTCTTCTTTGGCTTAATTGCTAACATCAGAGTATGCCAGCCAGTGAGTGGACAACTTTTCTAGTCACTACTACATAGCCTCACTGGCCACCAGTGAAGATATGTTTGTTTGTGTACTCTGCAAGAACAGGTATCCTTGAAAGTGCTCGTTGGCTTTTGCAGCAGCTTTATAACTTCCCTGTAGTGAGAGAGCTATAAACAGCAAAAACTGCTGCACTTCTAGCATCACTCAGTTTTATGCTCTGGCACTTCTCCATTTACTTCCATATAATGGTAGGATCCCAAGCACTCTTTTTAAAGGTAAGTTCGGTTGCAATCAATAAAATGGGCTTATCAGGACACAAGTTAGCATGTAACAGCTGATTAGAAAGTGTTCCTGTGTTTCAAAGTTAGTCCCCGCATCTCTCATCTTTAGGTAGCACCCCTGCACTTTTAAAAGCTTAGAAGTACTGTGAAAACAGGACAGTGAAGGGTTAATGCTTCACAAAGGTCTATGAGGCATACCTAATACCAAAGGTCTTTAGGAATACCTCTGCCGTAGATAGTAGTGTTGTTATTCTACTCCTAACTAGCATGTCCTGGAGGTTTCTGAATAGTCTGTAGGAGGTGGGTGGGAACTACACCTAAGGGTGCCAGAGAAGAGATGCCATTGCTTCTGAATCATATCCCTTGCTAGAGTGTACATTCTATTATATGTTAAAGTAACCACTATTCTATCAGTCAGATACCTGATGCTAACACGGCTACTTACCTGAAACTGTTAGCAGCAGTGCATGCTTTCACAGGATGTAATGCTTTGTTAAGATAAAATATTCAAAGCTAAAGATGTTGGCACCACGTTTCCATTCGATTATTTACATATTATCAAATTTTGTAAGAAGAGGACAGGATGTGATTCCTCCCTTCTTTCTTAGCTTATCTGGAACAAGCATTGACTCTTTAAAAACACCAAAATATTCCGGCAGAGTGTTTTGGGGGGAGGGGAGGGATGTGTTGGCGTGATGTGACGAATGGTCAGCCACTCCTGCTTAATGTCCTCTTTTGCCTTCGTAACTAAGGTTAAATAAAGCCCCGGGGTGCTGCTTATCTAACAGAACAACTTCTGAACTGTTTCCTTTCTTCAGACTTCTGTATTGGGCCACTTGATCAGCGGAGTGGGATGATCCCCAGTTTGCCACTAGAAATTGAGCCATTGGGGTAAACTCTGGAGGACTGAGAAGAACTGGATCACAGTTTTCATCATATCAGCCATAAGTTATCTAGGATAACTGGTGACTGTATCTATCGAGCTCATGTGTTGTATGTTTTTATTCCCCCCCCCCCTTTTGCCTTTGTGGGTTCTGCCTGAGTTTGGTTGACTTTCAGATTGCATTTACACTTAATCCAACCATCACCCTTTCATCCTTTCCCCCTTTGTAGCAAATAAACTGTCTCTTTGTTTTCCTTTTGAGCTTAGCAAATTCCTATGGTCATCCCAGCTGCCATCAAAAGTAAGCAAGAAGTTCCATCCCAGATGTTCCTCCTTCTCTTTTTCTCACTTGAGTGCTCAGGGACCACTGTCCAAGCAGCAAGCAGACAGGTATAGACAGGGTTTGATTAAAGGAAATTCCTCCGGCTGGTGGCAGCAATCCATTTCTACCACAAATTTTGGGGGGTTCCTTCTTACCCTACACCTGACCTGAGGGCCAGCTCCCTTCCAAGTCATCACATATGAACACTGAAACTGAAAACACTTCTGCTTTAAGCTTATATTATAACTGGTTGGGAGGATGATCAGCTTTTGCTTGTGTATATTAATATATTGTAAATTGAAATGACAGACAGGCATAACACTTTCCGCTTTTATGACATCTTCATTGGGAAAACTTGGGTTACAATAATGGGATGTGCCCAGTATTTTAAACACAATATAGCACAGGGGTGGACCTGCTGCTAATTGCTGGAGAGGGAAGCACTCCTTGCTGTCCCTGATAGCATGGTTCCTGTATCAAATCTCTCTGTGGTATGGCTTACAATGTTAAGGTGTGGAGTAAAATAAAATATGCAAACAGCTGGAATAAGAACTCCCAACCTATAGGTTAATAATTATACCAGTCCCTTCATTAACACCAAGGTAGACAGATATCTGGAGATACTCCAAAATGTAATGTTCCTCCTCTTAACTAAGTTACTGTTGTGGAATAACTACGTATCAGAAGAATAATAAAAATCCATTAAACTGTTACAGATAATTGATCTAACTCCTGTCCTTGGTATACATGGAGAAAAAGAAAGTATATAGACAGGGGGAGGAAACGAAGTATTCCCCAATTTCTAAACATTGTCATCTGTTTCACATGGATAACATTTTGAGAGACCTTCCCAGGCAGATGAGCTCTAAACTCTTTTCCAAGTAATGCATCGTGGCCTCTGTTTGGTTACTCTGAGCTGTATTCACAGAGGATCGAGAAGTCTGTGATCCTGCCCCTTTCTTGCAGGAGAGGTGAGAGACAGTAGCAAAGAGGAAAGACTCTCAAAAGAGAAACAAAAATTCAAGCGAGTCAGTAAACGAAGAAGGGTTTTGTTTTGCCTTTATAAAAATGCTAAAACTCTTGTTCTATCACTTTTTTAGGCTGGCCTTTCATACCCTACAGAAAGCAGGAATATTCTATTTCCTTGATTAGGCTGGGCACCCCCATGAACGTAACAGATGTATCAGGAAATGGCACTTCTCCCCGGGAATGCAGATCCCGAATTCACCTCATACTCTTACAACAACTTGGACACATTTTGCGAAGTGCAACCCAAGAAAGGATTATTCTACAAAAAAGCAAGACTTCTGCATCCTGGGGAAGACTTGTGTTGGTTGGCCCATCGAGAGGATCAAACACGATATGTGATTATCAACGTAGGCGGCATCAAGTACAAGATTCCCTGGACCACGTTGGAGAATTGCCCCTTGACCAGGCTTGGGAAATTAAAATCTTGCAACAACTATGATGAAATCATGGACATCTGTGATGATTATGATGTCAGCTGCAATGAGTACTTTTTCGACCGCAACCCTTGTGCCTTCAGGACCATCATGACTTTTTTGACAGCTGGGAAGCTAAGACTCCTCAGGGAAATGTGTGCTCTGTCTTTCCAAGATGAATTGATTTACTGGGGGATAGAAGAAGAACATTTGGAGTGGTGCTGCAAGAAAAGACTGCGACAGAAAGAGGAAGAGATGGCTGAGGCTGCATTGTTCGAAGGGGAGATGATGGTGGCTGATGAAGAACCACAGTGTGCCTTCGAGGATAGCAGCCGTATGAGTTTGTGCATGAGAAGGCTCAGGGATATGGTGGAGAATCCTCATTCAGGGATCCCAGGAAAGATCTTTGCTCTTATATCTGTATCATTTGTTGTCATCACTGCAGTTAGTCTCTGTATTAGTACCATGCCAGATCTCAGAGCAGAAGAAGATCGGGTGAGTACATAATAGACGAAAACAAAGTTTACTTAACTGTGTCTTTAATGCCTACAAGAAAGGCATTTTTCATCAACACCAGTTCATTTTCCGTCTGTTGCTGAAAAATTACATGAGAAAGTTGGCAAGATCTACATCTCGTCTTGTGCTTAAGTTCTACTGTCCCTGATGAATGCATACGTGCCTGTTCCTTACACATGAAAGTAAATATCATTATAGAGATACCAATTCCCTGTAATTTAGTTCTTACAGATCTCACATAATATTCTGTAGACTGGCCATTGTCCCAATTCTTTTCTTTCTTTATCATAGTTTTAATTTTTTTAAGCTAGCTTTCAGTACAGGCATCTATTTACTATAGCCAATTCACTAACTATTGCTGCTTTTAAAATTAAATTATAGTATGGCATTGTGTGTTGGTATAGCCAGGAGATTCTAGGATTGTCTGGCAGCCTGAAGGTCAAGCTCTTTTATAGTGTTATGCAGCAAGCTAGGCTTATTTTTTGGGCTGGGAGAGCTGTGACTGGCCCAAGGTCACCCAGCTTGGTTTCACGTGGAGGAGGGCAGAATTGAACCTAGTTCTCCACAGCAGAGTCCGTTGCTCTCAACCACTACACCACGTTGGCTTCTTTTGTTGTGTAAGCCAAGGAAGGCCTTGGATTTGTTGAAGAATATTTCCCAAATGGGCAGGAGGCAATTTTTACCAATTTTCTCTCCTGCTGCAGACCTGTAACTGCTCCCTCCCCCACTGTTTCCAGTTCTCCAGGAACAGCACTTAAGGGGGCAGCTTAGAGATTCAGTGGACTCCTACAGTGTTGTCCCAACACAATGGTATAGTTTTTAGATTTGTACCGGAGGTGACGTCATGCTGTCCAAGCAATGGCATTTTACGTGTCCTGCCCCCTCGAGCCTCCCTAGGGCAGCTTGAGTTGCAGTGGGAGGGTGCTGGTGAAGAAGTTACACTCCATAGACAGAAATCCTGTCCATCTATGGAAATTACTGATGAATGCAAGCTGGGATGTGTTTGGCAAGGCTGATATATCACTGTTTCACAAAGATGTGTCAGGATTCCTTGCTATTTCCCCTTCACATCAAAACTATTTATATGGGTCTGAGTGTGCCCATATTTGCACATTATTTACAGAAATTTCAAACCACAGTCCCATAAACAGATGCATTTTTTCATTTTCTCTATTTTGTGATATACATTTTACTTCTTCTAGTTTATTTAGTGGTATCTAATTCTCCTCCTTGCTTTGTCTTTTAATTGATCCTCTCATTTTTGAGGGGGGAAATCCTTTGACATATGAAGTATGAGTGTATTGGGTATCTTGGGAAAAATTTCCACTCACATATGTTTATGTTGTTAGGATATGTATGTTGTTAAAGCCTTCTTGGGAAAAAAAACTTTTTGAAAATAGAATGCCCTTTGGTAAACTGAAATGTCATATTTGTATCTGGAGTTCTGTAGGCTAAGGGTACAGTCCTGTGCGCTCCTAGGTGGAAGTAAGCCTCATTGAAATCAATGAGACTTAGGGTCATTTTACACCTCCCCTCTAAAGTAGTTTGACTGCTGTCTTTTCCTGTGCTGATTTCACAGTGGTGTGAAATTTCACTCCAGGGGGTCTAAGTGCACTAATCAACAGCAATTGTTTAAAGCAGAATCAAGCCGGTTGAATACTGGCTTGACCACAGGAGGGCAATTAGTAGATGTGGACATTTCAGTAGCAGCACGGTTTCACACCGCACAGAGGTGTGGGCAGGTTTTTTTGGAACTAGAATGATTCCAGCAGGAAAGTCAGATGTAAAAACAGCCTTACTCTCTCCCTCTCTCTCATCCATAGCCGTGCTGCTACTGAAATGTCCACATCTACTAATTGCCCTCCTGTGGTCAAGCTAGTATTCAACTGGCTTGATTCTGCTTTAAACAATTGCTGTTGATTAGTGCACTTAGACCCCCTGGAGTGAAATTTCACACCACTGTGAAATCAGCACAGGAAAAGACAGCAGTCAAACTACTTTAGAGGGGAGGTGTAAAATGACCCTAACATGCTGCATCTGTATACAGGACTGCAATGTGAGCCAAATGAATTAAAGTTAGGTCACAGACGCCATGGGGAACTAGCTCATCAGATGCCACAAATTTCTCAAAGTATAAACATGCTCTTGTTTCCCAAGAGCCTTCTGAGCATCTTCTAAAAATTAACAAATCCCCATCTCTGGAAGTATCAGATTGGATTAAGAAATGACATATTCATTAGGACAGACTTGGTATACCTTCTGAATGAAATTAGAAGCTCTGTGAATATACCAAAGATTAACTGGCATTCTGCTGGAATGCGCTGGAACACATAGGCATAGTTATGGAACATTATTTCTCAAGTGGATTATATTGTCTTCGAACACATAGGTTTTTTAAAAAAAATATTTTCCAGTCAGCCTCTTGCTGTTAATTATTTTGGAGAGTCATCTTAGAGTATTTTTACTCTTTGACAAGTAGATAATGTTAATACTTTTCAGTGGTGTATCGTTACTGGGTGACTATTTTTGTGTAGTCTTCTGTTCCCTCTTTTTGTTGTAGATTACCTTAACGAGGACGTTTATACTGCAGTTTGCTTTAGGGAAATTTGTGCCGTTAATGGGAGACCTGTACTATTAGGAAGATGTCAGGATTTTTTTCAAAAATTCTTTGTGTGGTGAAACAAATTCCGCAAGGCACCTCATCCTACCACTCATGGCTTTAGCAGTGTGATTCCTTTTTGCTGCTGTGAGCAAGCTGAGAGTTAGAGATGTGCTCGTCTACTAACCTGCAATTAAGACTCTCCGTATCTCTTTAAGATACTTGTCTTCAAATTAAGAATCACCCTTTTACTCCCAAGCCACCATAGATGTAGGGGACACCTTGGAAATTTTAATTACGAGAGAAATTCAGACTCAAGCAAGCATCTCCCTGCCTTCTTTTTGTATCTTAGTAAGTGTGAGCTGAGGAAGGCTTTTGTGTGGGTGCAGACTAAGCATCATAATAACAGTTTCAGAAAAAAGAAAAAATCAGTTTACTTGTATAAGTAGTCACTGGTTTACAAAATGGAAAAATATGCATTTGAACAACAATTGACTAACAACATCAGAGCAAAGGAAAATAAAATCAGTAATACATGCATCCTCCCACACTGGGTCTAAGACTTGTGGTAAATCAGGAAGGAGGCAGGATAATTTGAAGCATGATAGGTTTCTATACAGGCTCCGTTCATATTTCTGTGGTCTTCTGCCATTTTGTTGGCCTCATCCCCTCCGAGGCATGACTGTTCCCTCCAAAAGGATTCCCAACTCTTTCTGTTCATCAACAATCTTCTGTGCAGTTCCACATGGGGACTGTGCATGAGTAGGCCTGCCATCAGAGAGGTTTTTACAGGAACCCTCGTTTCCTCTTTTGCTGCTGAAGAAATAGGTTGTTTCCTTGCAAGTCTCCAGAGTTCATGTTGGTGAGGAATTTTCTTTCTCAAAATCAGTCAACTGCTTCTAGTATCTTGTGATGGCTCAAAAAAATGTACCTGATGTGGGTCGAAGATGACCAAATGGATGGACATGATTTTTGTCTGTTCTGTTTGGTTGTCCGGCATAACATCCCCACTTGTAAGGCCTGCCAATGCTTCACCCCCAAAGCTAGAGGAGATAGTGCTTGAAAATTGAAGGCAGCATTGTGGGAGAAGGCCCATAAAGCTTCAGAACCTCTGTCTAAATTGGCTCTGGAAAGATCATCCATTGCTTCATCCTCGGAGTAGGTGCACTTGGCTCTGCCTCCTGGTTCCATGTCCCAGTGGGTTCGATCATGGTCATGTTCTCCTCTGACCCAGTGAGCTTGATCGGAGCAGCCAGCAAAAAAACCTAAGATGAAATCTAAGGAAAAGGAGATATTCAAAGCTGCGCCCCACAAGAGGGCTCTGATTCGTACTCCAGAACCAACTGTAGTGCATCAAAAACAAACAAACAAGGACTCTGTCCTTGAATCTGAGTTCCTTTCCAGTCTCTATTTTGGAGGGTGAGGTTGAAACTGATATCCTGGCAGGCTAGGTTCCACACACCTCAGAATCAGAACTAATTTAGCTGCCCAGTGGTTGCAACCACAACCATCTATGCGATGGCTGTTGCAACCATACTTTATGTCTCTGGGCTATTTGGAAGACTGGGATGACAATTTTCCACAATCCAGGGATCTGGGTTCACATCACTGGATCTCCTTATACCCACCATCAGCAACAATTTCTTCAGGCCTAGTTCACCCATACCATAGAGGGAAGAAGACATAGTAATAGATTCTGATGGATCTGAACAACATCAGATTATGTCCAGATAAAAGGAGGGGAGACTCATTGTCATCTTCCCTGATGGAAGATCTCCACATGTACAGGGAGCAGATGATCTGTATGGCCCAATAATTGGAAACTGAAGTAATTACTTCAGAACACATACTGAAGGATAAAATTTTGAGGTGTTTGTATTCAGAAGCCTCCCAGCATTATTGCATTCCCAATACTGGAGGGTCTGAAGGATCTG
This sequence comes from Lepidodactylus listeri, assembly GCA_029233225.1. Lineage (NCBI taxonomy): Eukaryota > Metazoa > Chordata > Lepidosauria > Squamata > Gekkonidae > Lepidodactylus > Lepidodactylus listeri. Next base: position 90,650,392 of record JARCFY010000006.1, read on the forward strand.
TTACAAGAACTTTGGCAAAACCCAACATCTGTTCAATCCACCTCTAGAAGAGTTGAACACTTCTATAGGATCAAGAAAGAGCCATTCAATTACCTGATTACTGATCCTCCACCATCTTTTTTAGTGACTGAAGAGATGCAACCGAAGGGCCACCAGTCTTACCATGCTGCACCCACTGATAAAAATTGGAGAAAACTTAACATCCTCGGACAAAAGCTTTATTCCTTCTCCACATTGGGGTTCAAAATATCAAATTACGAAACCATTATAGCTGGCTACCAACTCTTTCTCTGGGAGAGAATCATGCCTTTCCTGGAGCTCCTTCCTGATGATAAACGACCTCTTGCTAAAGTTTTATAGGCCAAAGCAGTTAAACTCTCAAAACAACAGATAAATGCTGGGTGGCAGTCTGCTGATTCTGCTCTACATGGCATAGCAAGCTCCATCCTCCTCAAATGCCACGCGTGGTTGAGAACAGTGTTACCTACAAAGACCAAACAGAAAATAGAGGACTTATCTTTTGAGAGCCAGTTTGGTGTAGTGGTTAAGTGCGCGGACTCTGATCTGGGAGAACCAGGTTTGATTCCCCACTCCTCCACTTGCACCTGCTGGATGACCGTGGGCAAGCCATAGCTCTGTACCAGCTGTTCTCTCATGGACAGTTGTCTCAGAGCTCTCTCAGCCCCACCTACCTCACAGGGTGCCTGTTGTGGGGAGGGGAAGGGAAAGGAGTTTGTAAGCCGCTCTGAGACTACAAGTGAGTGAAGAGCAGGATATAAATCCAATCTCTTCTCTTCTTCTTCTTCTTGAGGGTTCCACACTGTTCTCTGCTAAGATGAATGAGACACTCTCCTTAATTAAGAAGAATAAGCAAACAGCAAAATCATTAGGGGTGTCTCAAGCTGGCCCCTCTCATTATAAGCATAGGTCATTTGTATGACAATCCTGGCACCCATACCAGAGGGTCTACCGATCCTCTAGCTACCAAGGGGCCCAGTATCCTCTTGCTAAGCCTTATACTCCCCAACAGGGATACTCCAAACACAAGGGCTCTAGCCGTCCTAAATCAATGTAGCAGCCACCTCCTCAGAGAGAGGCAGCTTTGTCACAAAAATCTGTTTCCTGACTAGCAGTGAGCCCAATGTTTGGTGACAGGTTATCCAAGTTTCTTACTCCTTGGGAAGCCATCACTTTTAATCAGTAGTCCTATCTATTGTTAAATTTGGGTAAAGATTAGAGTTAAAATTGGTTCCTCCATGTTCTTCCCAAGTTTGAAGTAGCTAGCCATGCAGACCCTGACCTGTTTGAGGCCCTAAGGGCACGAATCCAAAAAGATGCAATTGAGGAGGTTTCAGATCCCCAGCATTGGGGCAGGGATGTCTCTAGGGTGTTCCTGGTTGACAAAAAAGATGGGAGGGCAATGCCCATTTTGGACCTCAGAAATATGAATGTTTTCTTAAGCATTTCCAAGTTCCATATGGTATCCATTTCTTCAGAGTTACAATTATTAAAGTGCAATGGTTGGTTTGTTGTTATCAATCTAAGAGATGCTTATTTTCATATCTCTACCCTCAACATCACAATTTTTTTTTGTGGGACCTGTGTTTTTCAGCACACGATTTTGCCCTTTGGCTTGGCCATAGTATCAAAGGTGTTTTCTAAGTGTTTTGCTCCCGTTATTGCCTATTTTCATTTGCAGGGTTGCAAGATCTTCCCTTATTTAGATTATTGGTTACTGGTGGCTGACTCCAAAATCAATTAACGACACTGTGAGAGTCCTGCAGAGTCAATCAGCAACAAGTGTCCTTAAAGAAAGGAAGTCTTTATTGAGAAAGGTCTGTTGTGGTCATCTACACATCCTGTGTTAGTAATGGCTGACACGACCCCCAAGTAGGATAGTTATGCAGAATTCAAAAGGGGTCTAGCAATGGCTTATAATCAATCATACAATCATATAAAAGGCACTCAAATACTGGCCCGAGGTTCCCAAGGAAAAAGCCGGAAGAACCAGAGTCAGACAAAACAAATGATACATAGGTAGGCACCAGCAGTGTTCCAAGGTCAAAACGGCGCAGGGAGTGATAAGCAAGCCATGAGAAGTATAACATAACATTCCACACTCCCGATGTCACCAGGGGCATGCATCCCACCTCCCGGGCAGGAGATGGCAGCATTAGCTGACAGACACATTGTTCCCTAGTTTTGGAAACCTGCCAGAAATTGGAACTACTTGTTAATTGGGAGAAATCCATCTAGTCCCATCCCAAAGTGTACAATTTATAGGAGCTCTGTTGGATTTGGTTCAGGGTAAAGAATTTTTGCCTCCACAGAGAGTACAAACCATTTCCCTTCTAGCTGAAAAATTTAGATGGAACAGTTTTCAATCAGTTTGAATGATCCTTCACCTCTTGGGCTACATGGCTTCAATGACAGCAGTTCTGCCATTTACCAGACTGCATATGTGAACCCTCTGGTTCCTGCCCCAATATAGGGTGGACTTACATCCCCTATGGCGCAGATTTTCTGTTCCCAGACATGTTGTACACTCCCTATTGTGGTGGCTGTCCCATGATCATTTATCCCCAGACATGAGGTCATCCTCACTACGGGCACTTCACTATGGTTGCCTAGGTGCTTAGTTCTTGTGGCCCTTTCTTACACGCCCAGGGCAATGCTGATAGCCACTTTGGGGTCAGGAAGCAATTTTTCTCCAGGCCAGTTTGGCCAGGGATCCTGGAAGTTTTGGAACTTCTGGGTGTGGAATAGCGGTCACTGCAGGTGTGGAGGGGGAGGTATTTGTACATTTCCTGCATTGTGCAGGGGGTTGAACTAGATGCACTGTGAGGGATTGTGCACACAGGGTACATTGTCAGAGAGTGAAAGGCACCTTCGTATTAATTTACTGGAGTTGCAGGCAGTCTGTAATGTTCTTAGCTTTTTCTCAGATATCATGTGGAACTTGTCCATTCTGCACCAGATGGACAATAATGTCACCGTGTTTTATATCAACAAGCAAGGGGGACACAAGTTCCAAACACCTATGCCAGGAAGCTACCCTAACTTGGTCACCAGCATTGAAAATCAATGTTTAGATACTAGCCATCCATAGCCCTGGGACCTTAAATATAGAGGCCAACAGATTGATCAGGACACAGACACCATCACATGAGTGGTCCCTGAATCCAGCATATCTGGAACCAGTTTTCTCTCTCTAGCATGTCCCAGAAGTCTCTCTCTTTGCCACATCAGACAACACAAAGGCTGTGTGATTTTGCTCCCAAGCAGGGAGGGACATAGATTCCCTAGGGGATTTTCTGTTTTATGTGTTTCCCCCTATTCCCGTTAATCCGAGTGATAGAGAAGGCCAAGAGAGAAAGATCAAGTTTTGGCCTGTCCAAATTTGGTTTCCAAGCCTTATGGAGATCTCCCGGGGCCAGTATCTCCACTTGCCCAAGCAAGTAGACCTAATCAACATCAATCACATGTTCCATCATGACTTGGATCATTTCAACCAGACAGTCTGAAGGCTTGGGACAGGGATTTAGTTTTCTCCCATGAGGTTAATGATGTTCTTTTGAATTCACGTAAACCTAGTACTAGAAAATCTTATTTGTATAGATGGAGACAGTTCTCCCTTTGGTGTGGTGACAGAGCATTGTCTCCATATACTACCTCACTACAGATCATATTTGAATATTTGTTACACTCAAAAGAATAAATGTCTGGCCTTTTCATCTTTAAAGGCCCACCTGACTGCCATTTCCTGCTACCACAGGGTTTTTTTGCGGGGGAGTGTCAGTATTCTCCCATCACCTGTCAAAAGATTCCTTAAGGGGCATTGCAACCTTTGCCCACCTAGAGACCCCTTAGTTCCCAAGTGGTCCCTCATACTTTTTCTAGCTCAATTAATGTGTAAGCCCTTTGAACTCCTTGCAACATGTCCCTTGCCCAATTTATCCATGAAAGTTTGTTTCTTAGTGGTTGTCACTTCAGCTAGAAGAGTAAGTGATTTAGCAGCCCTTCAGGTGGATCCTCCATTTTTAACATTTTTCCCGGAGAGGGTAGTACTTCGTCCTAGTCTCAGATTTCTTCCCAAAGTTATGTCCAGATTTCACTTATCTCCGGACATTATTTTGCCAGTCTCCTTCCCTACACCAAGCTCTGAGTCAGAGAGACTCTTTCATTTGCTAGAAAGTTTTTTTCCCCATGGCTTCAAAATTTCTAAAAATATATTTCTACTTAGCAGAGTTGTATAAAATATGGGGTGTGGTTTAGATAAGACCAGGGGGCTCCTATGTGATAATTGTTTCTCTGTGAACAGGTTTTTGCTACAGCAGCTGTGCAGGGCTGTTTTACATGTATACTGAACTTAGATTTTTTTTGGAATTACTGATGGAAATGGTGAACAGAGAGTCATGACATGCCAGATTGCTATCTAACAAGTATTTTATTTCTTTACAAAATAGTTCCTTATATTAAGTATATTTAGATTTTCATTATAGGATGGCACGTTTTAAAAGGAACACATCTTAGTTTGAGCATCATTTCTGTTTTCTGCAGAAAAGTACTTATTTTTAAGTACTAGTATTATTGTAATAAGAAGACACATTTATAGACAAAAAAGTCTGACTTGAATGAGTAGGTATTTGTAATAGAACCAAAGCAGACTCCCTAAATATTAGGAAACTTTTAGGAGACTCATGTGAACGAATGGTATCATAAATGGAGGGCATGTGCTAAACACTGCTAAACACTATATGCATGTTTCTCATTTCCAGTTAACACAGAATTGAGTTCACAACTATTGCATTCATTCTCACTTGAAGTGAAATCCCCATGGTCCAATTTCTGAGAAACCCTTATTAAAATAATAGTTGCGCTCTCCATAGCCTATGAGAATTTTGCCTGAGCATTGTAGATCTTTACCTTAAACCCTTATTACTAAACTGATGGCATCTGAAGATAAATTAAGATGATGGAACTTAAGATCAGATAGGTCTTCTTGAAAATGCCTCTTAACTGTGTGTTTGGGGATTCATCATTCACATGTAAGAAGAAGACTGTTTAATTTTCCACACCAGCAATCACTCGACAGGAAAAGTGAACCATCACCTTCAAACAACACTTCTTCAAACTCTATAGTATAGTTGTACAGTTATTTGGATCCATTCCAATCTGTTTTCGGGCCTAGTTATGGGAATGAAACAACCATGGTTGCCTTGGTGGGTGACATGCACCGGGAGATGGACAGAGGAGGTGCCATCCTGTTAATTCTTCAAGACCTCTTGGCCGTTTTCTGTGCCATCGATCATGGTATTCTTCTGGATCACCTTTTGGGACTGGGACTGTGAGACATTGTTCTGTGATGGTGATGGTCCTACCTTGAGGCTGGGTTTCAGAGTGCAGTCTTGGGGGACTGCTGTTCTGCCCCTTTGCCTCTGGCCTACAGGGCTCCTCAAGATTCTGTCTTGTCAACATCTATGTAAAGCTGCTGGGAAAGGTCATCTGGAGAGTTGGGCTGAGTTGTCATCAATATGCAGATGACACTCAGCTCTAACTTGCATTATCTGTGGATGATGGCGAGGTTGTGGACACTCTGAGCTGGTACCTGGAGGCAGTCTTGGAATTAATGAGGGCTAACAAGCTGAAACTTAGTCCTGACAAAAGGAGGTGCTACTGGTGGTGGTGGTGATGGGGAGTTCTAACATAGGAAATGAGTTATCCCTTGTGCTGGATGGGGTTGTAGTCTCCCTAAAGGAGCAACTTTTCCCTCTCTTAATTTCTTTCCCTCTTTCCCACACTTTTCTCATTCATTTCTACCTTCCTTCACCTTTCTGTGTTGTCCCACTCCCTGATCTCAGAAGTTAAGCAGGGCTGACATGGAGGCAGGCAATGGCAAACCACCTCCGAACATCTCTGAAATCCCTACAGGGTCATCATAAATCAGCTGTGACTTGATGGCAAAAAAAAATAGAGGAGGGGGATGTTAAAAAAATTATCTGTCCCGGGGCGCCAAATAGGCTTGGTAAGCCGCTGAGGACAAGGACATATGTGTGGAAGAACCATACCCAGACTGATTCCGGTGCTTGTGGATCAGCTGCCAAGAAAATCAGGAGTAGGTTGAGCATGAGGAAATGCTCCTAGTCATGAAGATGTTTGACATCAGATTGAAGAAAGGAATGGTGGTTTATTTCCTTCAGAGGAATCTTCCATCAAAGATGCTACTCATCTTCATTTGGGTCATCTCAATGCCCTCAGAAGACAATTACTTTTGACCTTGAGTTTGTGGGCGCACAGTGTTTATTAATCAGTGAATTGAACAGTTATTTCAGAGTGTATCAGAAATTAATATAACCATTGGTGAAATTAAGTCTGAGCTGGCAGATATTTAAGAAATGTTATGATGCTCTCAGTGTATAAATTATCTCAAAAGAGGAAGGTAGATAAATCTAGCTCAAGTTTAGGAGATTCATCTGATTCATTCTGATTGAAATTAGCAGGACTTTAAAAATGTGCATGTGTAACTGAATCATGCCTTAAGACGTCTGTGCATAAATCCTTTTGGCAGTTAACAGAGTCGTGTTGGTGATATTGGGATATGTCCTTTTGAGGTTTGCAATGTGGCAATTTTGTTCATGGTGGATAACAAAGAATTAGAGGTTTATTTGTCATACCAAGAAAAAACACTTTGATAGCTACAATGCATCCAGCTTATAACTGTTTCTAGGAAACAGACAGGCAGGAAAACAATAATGTAGACCAGTCCAGCAGTTAGAGCACTATAGATAAACAAAAGCATATCTGAAGTAATGTAGAAATTATTACCCTGCAGGCAGAGCAACTGAGAAAGACAGAAAAGTGGTTCCAAGAGGAATAGAAAGTTCAAGAGAGAGTAGCCCAAAATGAGTAAAAAATAAAGAAAGGGCATATCTCACACTAACTCAGCTTAGAGGGAACACTGTTCCCCAGCCACAGCACATCATTTCCCCTACAGAAAATTTCCCAGCTATTACAACTGATTTCCAAATGACCAAGATCAGTTCTCCTGGAGACAATCGCTACTTTGGGCAGTGGACTCTGTGGCACTATACCCTCCGTACCCCAAACCCTGCCTTCCCCAGGTTCTGCCCCTCAAATCTACAGGTATTCCCCAACCCAGAGTTTGCAACCCTGTAACTGGCTATGGAACCGCTTTCCAGACCCTTGGAACCCAAAAGACATTGTGTAGAAGGAGGTGGTTTTCTGCCTTAGCTGCCACTGCATAACCCCAAATCAACATAAGTCAGGGATGGAGGGAACCATACCTGTTACCATGTGGCTGTCCTCCCATACTACCCACTTGGGGCAGCAAAATGACTTGAGACAGCCCTGCCGTATAACTAAACAGAAGGAAAGAAACACGGCTTGCCTCCTTCTGTTTTCCCCATTCCCTCTGCCGCCCCACCAGCCACAGCCGGGACACTCACCTGGAGCTTCCTTCTAGATCCCGTTGTATTTCTTCCCACAATGGGCCTTACTCCTAGTGTGTGTGTGTGTGTGTGTGTGTGTGTTCCAGTGTAGCTAAATAAAAGAAAAGAGTTCAGAGAATCCTTTTAGGATGCAAAAACAGCCAAACGCAAATGATTCACATCCTGGGAGCCTGACAATATTTGCCTGTAATTAGGTGACCACCCCCTGCTATTTTTGGAATGAACTACTCATTTAGTTTTAATGAAAAAGTGATGCATACAAGAAGCAATGGTGATTACCTTTGGCATATTCTAGCCTCAGGGGACAGGCTATCTTGGATTATTGCTCTTATGGTCTTTGAATAACAGATGTGCTATATCACATTATATTCAGTACTATTAATATAACAGTGCCCCAGCCTGCTATTAAATAACTTTTATGAATGAACATCTTATTGAGAGCGCAATATATTTTGTCCTCTTTCTTACTCGGAAAAACGTAGTAAATAAAAGCTCTTTGGAATGGACTAGCTTTAAAAAAAAACTTTATAGAAACCTAATTATTCCATTCTCAAGTATACTTACTAGGAAAAGGGCAATTGATGCCGGTGGGACTATTAATAAAATAAGTTTACTTAGGTTCATGGCCTATGTAAGACTTTTTGTGCACATCAAGAACAGATTGTGCTGAAACTCTGTTGCAGTGGACATATGTCTGTATCACGTGTCACGTTTAGGTTGAAAAGGATCAGAAGCTGTTTTATTCCTGCAAAACCTCCCATTGTACTTACTGTGAGGGAACATATTTCAGAACATTAGCCAATTTTCAGTGTGTAAATGCACTCCCAAGATCAGTGCTTTGCAGGACCCAGTGGTTTATTCAGAATGGATTAGAAGCATTCTTTGTTGTTGCATCCATCCTTTATGTTGTTTGTTCTTGTGCTTCTATTCAGATGGAGAACATCAAGTGGCTTAAAACATGAACAGGCTTGCCTCCTTCTGTTTTCCCCATTCCCTCTGCCACCCCACCAGCCACAGGCGGGACACTCACCTGGCTTAAAACAGAAACACGGCTTGCCTCCTTCTGTTTTCCCCATTCCCTCTGCCGCCCCACCAGCCACAGCCGGGATTAAACATGGCCACTGGCAGATAGCCAAATATAAGAAATGTGAGATTTTGCTGAGAAAATGGTTTTAGGGCTGTAACAAAAGATTACATGTAATAGGTATGATCTACAATAACTTTAAATGTCATCAATATGCAAATGCTGAGCTGTAACATTTCAGAGTGGATATATTGGCTTGGATCCCATGGACCACTTCTGGCAATGGAGACATTTCTGTCAGTCCCACTGCAAAGCAAGAGGGAAGTCTTGCTCTTGCTAATGGAAATTTATTATTTAGAAATGTATACCCTGCTTTTCTCCCCAATGGGGACTCAAAGTGACTTACAGTATCATTCTCCCTTTCTCCACTTTAGCCTCACAACAATCCTGTGAGATACATTAAGCAGAAAGAGTGTGAGTGGTCCAAAGTCAATTGAACAAAAAAGGAACAACCACAGGAAAAATCAAAACCAAAAAGCGGAGAATGGCAGAGAAACAATACCATATAAAGAATGAAATTTTATTACAGCATCCAGCCAGAGCAATCCAAACACTTCAGCAAAAGGCACCAAAATAAAATATTATGAAATGTTCAATATAAAAATATAGAATACATAAAAAAATACAACATTCATGAAGTGTACTGTAAAAAGATTGTGAACATTGTTCCTCACCTTATGGATGCATCATCCGAAACAAACAAAACCTATGTACATTTCGAAAGCAGAAATAGTAACAATAGTGTACATGTTTAAGTAAATGAAAATACCCGTTTTAAAAGTATAAATAAAATACCAAATGCATTCTGACAATCATCTTCACCAGTGGTGATAAAATAAATAGCAACACACAGGGATAAAACATCACAATGAATGCATAATAAAGGGCCACAAAATTAAATACATGATGTCTTTCCAAACTCAAAATAATAAGCAAAGCAAATCAATTACTAACCTCATTCCAGAAGCACTATATATTGTGAACCAAGTTGCCTCAGCAGGAGGGGAAAAAACCCACGACCAGACCTCTCTATATAATATCTTGCAAATGAATTAATACATAATGCAAAAAAATGATTACAAATTCAAACACAAACATCACGTGTGTATATACAGGGACATGGGAAAATGTGCAGATACAGATAGATGGAAAAATGGGTTTCAGAGGCTGACTGCCTTGGAATATGGCGGTTCCCTTTAGTCATAATGGCTAAGATTCATTTATGGATCACATGTGTATATACAGATACATGGAAAAAATGTGTGTGTATATACACAGAGAGACTAATACTGGCTCTAAAAGACATACAGTTACCTTTCTTTCCAAATCCCAAGTTCAGCAAAAACATTAACACAGCTGTGTGCTGATAATTACTCTTAATGATCTCAACAGGAACACCTGTGGTAGCTTTAGATAACTACCAGACCAAGTAAATTAAAGTAGTGTGCCCCATAGCAAAAGCTAGAAATCATTATGTTGTTTTATAATGGTAAACACTTGCAAAACCTAAACTTAGAACTATAAAGGTATTAGAATACCACCATCCAATCTGACTCCTCATTCAGCCATAGAAGCCATAGGCTTCATGGTAAAAATCCAAAATGCCTCTCTCCTCTTGAGTTGTTGGGGATGCTGAAATCCCAAGTAATAGCTTGAAAAGGACTCTGGTATCCTAAAGCTCCAATTCCTATTGGCTGATTAATAAAGACTCCCATTGGTCCTGAAGCCAATCTAGATACCCAATCACTGAGCCCTGCTTGGGTCCAATAGTATTGCTTGTATATAGTTACATTGTTGAAAGTTATGTGTTGGAACAGTATAAATGAAAGTGCTGCTCTCATAGAGCTGTCTTTTGAGCTGAACAATGTCACTGAATAAAAGCCTGTTTGTTTGAATTCATTGCCTCCTGCTCAATACTTAAAACCAAGGCTGATACTTTCTCAGTTATCCAGAACTGGAACTCTCTCTCAGTATGTTTCACGGTAGAGAAGTGCTTCACCATTGGTGCTGAAGTCTTGCCAGTTCTAATGCAGTTTTTATGCCCCACAGTTCTCATTCTCACTGGTCTTGCAGTAATACCTACACGCACGTAAGTCTACAAGGATATTGTACTGCATGTATTTCACCTCTAGAGTTACAGTTCATGAAGCCTTTGATGTAATATTTCCTAGTACACGCAGAGTTTTCTAAAGGATTAATCTTCAAACAATTTTGACAAACACTACAGTGTCCACAGGGAAAGTTACCCCTGAGTGTTTCTCATCCATTTTGAGGAAACACCCCTAGAACCTTACTTACTTTTAAACCTCTGGGAATTCTGCAATTCTCACAGTATTCTTGAAGGGCTCCTGTATGTGAGCTCACTCACTTTTTAAAGATTTAAACATTTATATTTATCCTAAATATTTAATTTCATTAGGACCACTCATTATAATATATATATAATATAATTATATATATGTTTATATTTATCCCAAATATTTAATTCCAGTAGGACCACTAATTATTCAAATATTTGGGATAAATATAAGCATTTAAATCTTTAAAAAATGAGAATAATCTCACATGTCGGAGCCCTTCAAGAATAGTGTAGGAATCATAGAATTCCCAGAGGTTTAAGAGTGAGAAAGGACCCCAGGGATGTTTCCTCAAAATAAATGTTTTAACGATAAATGGTTTGCTATTTTAAATAAATGCTCCACAGACTTAATGGCTTTGTTAGCTGAAACCTCCATGGCAGAGATTAAGAAACTGAATTATTAATTCTGAGATCTGAAAGATAATTTGAAGGTACACATGAAGGATAAGTTTTTTCCAGAAATATCAACTAGTGGCCCAAAGTTACCCAGTGTATTTCTGTGGCACAGTGGGGAATTTGAACCTGGATCTTGCACAGCCTAAGTCCAATACTCTGACCTCTACACCATACTGCATGGGACCCCAGAAGATTTTTTTTTTCAGCAATACAGTATTTACTATACCATGCTGGCTCGCAAATCCTTCCATGAGTGGAAACACTCCGTGGGATCCAAGCCATTATGTTCAGTAACATGAGCCCACTGGGTTTTGCCTATTCTCAGGTGTGAACACACGCACAGTCACATCTGTCATATTTGTTCACTTATCCTCCAGCTGCGAGGAAAACAGCATGCCAGACTGGGCACCTTTCCTGCATATGGATCTACTTGGGACAGAGCCATTAAGCCTGAGTAGCAAAAATAACAACAACAAAAAACACAGCACCATGCCACTTGTTTTTTTATAGATACATGTAAAAAGAAGATAATCATTCTAGTGTTCATTAGTGCAGGCTCGGTGGATTTTTACCAATAACATTGCTTCATGGGAAAAGTATTTAATTTTTTTTTATTTTACCATTTAAAGGGGTACAGAATAAAATGGGACAAAAGGGAAAGTGAGAAGCATAAAACATCATTTGTTAAACACATTTTAAGGACATTGCATAATATAAGAATATAAAACATGAAAAATAACATGACATGTCAAAATACGGTAAGATAACCAATACTTCAACATAATATATTTCCATTATTTCCTATCTATAGGGCTAGGTAAAAAAGCATATAGGAAAGGATCATTAGAGAAGGAAAGAATAAAGAACAACATTTTTCTTATCTATATACAAGGCTTATACTATCATATAATAATTAGTAAATATGTAGCTATAAAGGATTATTAAATATAACTGAGAATACGACTATACAAATTTGAGTATTAATTTAAATTTCTTTGTAACTTCTCTAACAACTTTATCTATGTAGTTTGTCTGTGGTAATTGTTATGTGGATGTGTCATGGAATACAGGCAGAACAAGCTAGATCAAACTAGATCAAGAGAGCTAGATCACAGTCCAGAGATCAAATACCAGTTTAGTAGCAGTCAGAGTTCATGGGTTGTTCAGGAAAGCAGAGTCAAGGCAGTGCAAGGTCATTGATCAGCAAGGTTCAGGCAGGTCCAAAAAGCAGAGTCAAGGGTCAGACCAAAGTTTGAAGGCAGGCAGAGTCCAGAGTTATGGTCACAAAGTTTACAGGACTGTGATATGTTGCTTCCACAATCTGTAGTCCCCCAGGTTTGACTTATATAGACACTAGGAATAAGGCCCGTTGTGGAAATAAATACAACGGGCTCTAGAAAGAGGCTCTGGGAAAGTGCCCCAGCCTTGAGCACTCAGCGTCATTTTGCTGTGGCGACCTCAGCAGGATATAATGACACAGAGTTCACCATTTTCTCCAAGGGAAGATCTCTGCCATCTGAAGAACAGTTGTAATTCAGCATGATCTCCATCCCTCCCCTGGAGATTGGCAGCAATTGTTCCCCATGAAGGAACAGGTGGTTTGGAGGGTGGACTCTATGGCATTGTACCTGTCTGAGGTCCCACCCCTGCTGAAACCTCACCCTCTCCTGGGTCCACCCTCAAATCTCCAGGAATTTCCCAACCTGGAGTTGGCAACCCTATCTCCCTCCCAGCCAACCATCAATGTATCGTTATCTGCCCTCTGGCTTCAGCTTCCCATCTCCTCCCCCTCCCTCCTAGAGAGCAGTTGTAATTTTGAGTAATCTCCAGCCCCCACCTGGAGATTGGCAACAATGGTTTTCTATGAGGCACTGGTTGGCTTGGAAGGTGAAGTCTATGGCATTGTGCCTGTCTGAGGTCCCACCCCCTCCTCCGACTTCACTGTCTCCAGGCTCCATCCCTCAAATCTCCAGGAATTTTCCACCTAGAATTGGCAACCCTAACTCCTTCCCAGCCAATCATCAACCTCACTCTTCAACTTTCCATCTCCCCCCCACAGCCTCCACTGTGCTCTGAAGCCCTGACTGCTATGTCACATTGGCTGTCATAGGGGATCCATCTCAGCCCGATATAAGGACACAGAGTCCACCATTTTCTCCACGGGAACTGATCTCTGTCATCTGGAGATCAATTGTAACAGCAGGAGATCTCCAGGTCCTACCTGGAGATTGGCAACCCTAGGGGGAAGTCAGCAGCACAGAAGGGGGTTGAAAGGAATGGTTTGATGGTTGCTGCCCCACCTCATTAACCAGCCAGCCATGGCGGAGCTAAGCAAGAGAGAGCCTTTATTCAGACAGAAATATTCAATTTATTCTGACAGGAAAGCCAGAAAGTCAGGTGGGGGAGGGGGGTTATGCTGAAAGTTCATTGTGTTTTCACTGACAGAAGCAGGCCACTGAGGGGACAGTTAGACCCACTTGGCAGTGGGCAGAGGAGAACAGTGGACCCAACACCCAGTCCTTCCCCTTCGCTGGCTCCCTCCAGACTGAGGCTGAGACGCTGGCCGGTGGATCTGTGGGCAGGACTGAGGCAAAGCAGCAAGAGAATGCAGCCAGTGGCCAGGGATCACCCTTTTGAGTGGCAGCCCTTCCAGCCAATTGATTTTGGCGCCCCATGGAATCTTGCCACTTGAAAACAGCTTTATATAATAAGGAAAGATTCCTTAACAAGCCTGATTTACAGCCATCTGCTCAGAGGCGCTCCTGCACTTACTCAGAACTGCTATCATTAAGCAGCTGGCACTGAGGCAAGAGGCAAGCACTCTGTGTTCTTAAGTCTTGCCGGAGCTTTTTCCTTCACTGTTAAATTAACAGGGAGAGTCTGGTGGACTACTTTCCTACACTGTGCTTCCCTGGCTACTTCAGAGCTAGGTGTGGGTGGGTCAAGGTCAGCTGCCAGCAATGCATCTTGAGGCTCCTGTATCTCTGATTCACTAACTTTAGCTAATTCAAAGCTGGCTGCATACAGCTCCTTGGGTCCTGAGGAGTCTTCAGCCACACTGGGCTTAGGCTGGCCCATGACAGGATGCTTTGGCCACTGTAATTACTCTGCCCTTCCTCCGCCACCACTGGGTTTACTTTGAGGGTGGGTGTGGATGGGTTTATAGGTAATAGAGCTCCCTGCCTCATTCCTCTCAGCTCCCTCTGCTGCCTTGTGCTCCTCCTCACTGGCTGAGAATTCACTTGGCTGCTGGGGCTGCCGGGAAGTAGCTCACCAGGTGCCCCCACCTCCATTAACTGAACAGCAGTATCCTTTAAAGGCACTGAATTCTGCCTTTGCCTGTGTCCTTCCTTAATACAGCAGAGCAGAGCAATGTGACCAAGATCTGTTCAACATGACAATGGTTCTCCAGGGTTCCCCCCACTGCCCCATTTCCTATGGGCCATCCAACAGCCACTGCCGGGGGGGGGGGGGCTTTTTGTAACTGGCATACTGAAATACCATTATATCAATTACTGATTTAAATAAAGAATACCTTAAAAAAACCTGATGTAGCCAGGACCAGGAAAATTTGGACTTCCCAACCACACAGCAGCGATCTCAACTTTTCTGCGATTTCCCCCAGAATATCACAGTAAAGCAGGTTTAACAAAGATTACAGACAATATTGGGGAAACCCAGGAGGTACATGGAAACTCCAAGATGCTATGGGGAAGCAGGACAAAACTGCTTCCCAACAGTAGCCATTCTAGGGCAAACAAACTGTGTATAAAAACTCCATGATTCCCCCCCCCCCCCCCCCAGCACAATAGAGGAGTGAAATGAATTGTTTGCTGGGTCCAGGGATACTCGGTGTGTGCATGATTTTTGGTATTTACTTTTACTTCCCCCCTCTCCACAAATAATCTGAATATAGCTTCTTGCAGAACTCTGAGGAAGTGCCTCATTAAGCTTTCATCTGTGCCTATTAGTAATATTTTTGCTTATCCACACAGTCTCTCTCTTTTCTCTAATGGGCTATAGATAAATTAGGGCTTTCAGCTGATTAAAAAAATTTAGTTAGGTGTCTTGCTTTTATCAGTTGAGACGTACATTTATCTATTGGGGGGGAAAATCAATACTTTTTGAAAATCCAGAATGAAAGTCACCATTTATGCTATGTATAAGAAAGAGATTAAAAACAATGAAGAGTTAGTTCATTACTTTGTGAAAAGAAAAGGTACTCCATATGTTCATGAAATGTATGATGCTCACCTCTCCCTGACCCACTTATATTTGTGCATTTAATTACTGATATGTGAAAGAAAACAATTTGCTGTACTTCAGCAAATATTTTAAACATGCCAGTCTTGAGAACTGGGTATAGCTTGCTTGCTTGCTTGCTTATTTATTTAGCTTTTACCCCACCCTCCCCACCAAGGCAGGCTCAGGGCGGCTCACGTAAAACCAATAAAACAATGTACATTTCAATATAAAATCCAAATAAGCAGTTTAAAACAATTAATATAACAGTATAACTATGGCGGTGCAATATAATGAAGTGCATATAAGAACGCATTCAGCGGTGCTGCCACTCTGGTATTTCTGAGTTTAGGTCGACGCAGGGAAATTTTCACAACTTCCAGGAGTGCTATTTTCCAGCTATTTCCAAAAGTCATTGACTTGGATCCTATGATGCTGTTTGGTTGGTGCAGCAGCAGCAACTCCTCTGACAGAATGGGTTTTCCATTTGGAGGAGGGGAGGGCGATTTTGCCAGTTTCCCCCTCCTGCTGCTGACTTTCAGTTCGCTCCTCACACTGTTCCTTTGGGGGCAACACCTCCAAAGGACCATGACTTTTGGGTCCAAAGAAGGTTATAGGAAGAGGGGGGAAGCAAGGAAGTTGCCTTCTTCTGGGACAACTCTGATCCTGTTGCTTAGGATCTTGACATCTGTGTCTGGGATATACAGGATTCTTTACTAGAGGTCAATGAAACCTCAGTAAGGGCCCATTCTCATGGCTCTCTTAGCATGCAAATAGCCAGCCATCATTTTCAGTTTGCCCATCTTACTTCTGGCCACGTTACCAGAAGTTCAGATGGCCATGTGAATGTTGACAGCACACCTGAGAACAGAAATTAAAATGAAAATTGACTCTTAAGCATCAATAGAATCAGACTATGGAGGACACCGTTACTGGTGCAACCATCTTCTTTACCCATTGCTTGAACTCTAGTTCCCACAAGGCCACTTTCGGGGTTCCCATGGATAGTAGCTCTTCACAATCCTAAAAACAGTTTCTTTTTGATATTTTCATTGGACTTTCACTCAGTCCCAGAACAAACTTGTTGCTTCAGTTTACAATTTGTGGACGTAGCTGTACTAACAGTTAACCCAGTAACCTTAGAACACAACGGGTGTGTTCAGATGGCGTGCTGGAGCCGGCTCAAAACGCCCCGCTCCGGACAATCACGATTGCACTTACCCCACGTCAAAGCGTATTCAAGCGGCTCCCCGGCGTCTACACTACCGACGTGTGGGAGTGTGTGGGGTGTGTGTTTTTTTACAAGTTTGCGCATGCACATAAGCAATCATCTGGAGCTACAACCTTGCGCATATGCAAAGGAGGCAAACAAAGCCTCTCAAAAGTTGCACAAGCACCGTGAGTGACTTCCCCGCTGTGAAAGAACACGTCCCTTTAAACTTTCCCCCCAAAACTGGCCTCCTTGGAATCTCAAACTCAGAGGTAGTGGCCATTTTTTTTAAAAAAATTGCCGCGGAGGTGGAGAAGCACTTATGCACATATCGGCAAGGCAAAAATTAAAAAAAGCAGAAGCCAGAGGCTTCCGTGGGGGAGGGGATTTAAAGAATCGGAAGTGGCTCAACGACAGCTCCACAATCAGGCAGGGGAAAACACAGCTTGAACCGGGAGAGCACGGGAAATACCACCTTGGGACCTGGTATCAAAATTTTAGGCTTCACTCTGGTATTTGCTATGGTAAGCGACGACTGGGGATGGAAGGCAGCTGCAGCTGTCTGATCGCACACATTTGATCCATTTCGAAGTGTTTCGAAAGTCAGATCAAGCCGGATCAAACGGCACGTCTGAACGCACCCAACATGTTCTAAGATAGGGATAAAATAGATATATTGAAGGGGGAAATCATATATGCTGCCTTTTGGACCTAAGAGGAAGGGTGGAATAAAAATGCAACTGATATACATATGCACATATTTAATACTTGTGCATGGCTTGCAGTTTGGATAAAACAATCTGCACAACAGGGCCACCAAGGGCTAAGGTATCACTTTCTGCAAATCCAGAGGGAGCCCCAGATTTGCAGAAAAACCTGAAAGTTAAAAAGTGGAACAGGAAATCCCCTTTTCCTCAAATTAATAAAGATGTCTGCACCTGTGGATTCTCCAGGGTTTGCAGAAAGCATTAAGTAACACATGTACAGGCATACCAAAAAGAAGAAACAGCTCTGACACCCAGTATCTCAGGTGCCATTTTGGTCTGCTGAGATAACTGGAGAAATCAGTGCTGAAGCCACCTTTTCATTTACACTGTGCTGTAAAATGGTTTGCCTTCCCTCAAGCATTAGGGGGGGCTACTAGGCACACAATCCTTGGGGAAGAGCTCTAATCCCTTCTTGAAACTGCCTGCAAAATTGTTCACAACTAGGAAGGGGAGAAATGAAGCTGGCAGTGGGAGCAAGGCCAGCATGGAAATGGGATTTCTCCCTCCTCCCCAGCCAGGGCGGAGACTTTTTAAAAATACCTAATTCTATGGATTGATCATGAAGCCAAATAAGATTTTTTTTTGTAGATCATTATCATACATTTGGCAGAGAGTGGTTCATGATCTACTGAAAGGATGTAGTTTAGCAGGCATACTTTACTCGATATGCTAACAAACTGTGGTTCTGTAGTCTTTTTGTCTCAGTAGAATATTGGTTATGTTAAGAATATAACAATTGCCCTGCTGGATCAGATCAGGGTCTATTTAACAGTGTTCTGTCTCTAATAGTAGCCAGCTACATGTCCCTGGAAAGCTTACAAGGTAGGCACAAGGTGACAGAGCCATCTCCTGTTGTTTTGCCTAGCTTCCTGTATCAAAAATTTATGTTCTACGGACATGGAGGGCTTGCTCTTAGTTGTGATGAGCAATCACATTTGACAGATTCATCCTCTATGAATTCATCAACTCCCCCCCCCCCAACAAGCCCTGTTCTACTTGAATAGCTGCCTCCCACACTATTACTGAAACATCTTTTTCCATAGTTGTAGAGGGTCAGAAGAAATAGTGACTTTTTAAAAAATATCTGAGTCAAAGCTTTTCTCCAACAGCCTGAAAAGGGAACAGATTAGTCCCATGAAAGATGCCTGCCATTTGTAGTAGCAAAAACAGAAAGAGAACCAAATGCTAGGTATGGACTCAAATAATACCAGCTTTGCTTTTTCTTTTTTTTTCTTTTTCTTTTAAAAAAATTTTCTCTGTGCCTTCCTTGGCTACTCTGGAAGAGAGGTCGTGGCTGGCCTTATTACAGCAAAACTGTAAATCACAGAGAAAGATTTTGCTAAAGAATGGCACATTTTCCCAGCCTTAGTCTTCTGGCTGCACAACTGATAGTTTCCAGGATCTCTGTCTTATGAAGGGGATATATACACAAATAAGAACAAGAGAGAGAATTATACTGATTCAGTTGATGCTTGGTTGAAAGTGTGGGAGAAGTCTGTTAACTGTTCTGTTTTATATGTTTCTTGACTTTGGAATTCTCCAGTCAAGTTTCATACTATATTTTGACATGGGCTTGCAGAAAATCAGCTAGAATAATGAATAGTAAATACTCATGATTGATCAGAATGTTCTTGAGCAAAAGACATTTACACCCAATCATATTTAAATTAAAACACTTCAAAAAGTTGACTAATTTTGTATCTATAGCAGCTTCTAATTTCTGCAGTTTTCCAAGAAACAGCCCAGTATAGCCCCTATGATAGGTTTCGCAACAACAGCAATTGTCACCAAGGGCAAAAAGTGAGTGAGACCTGAGAAATACATAGAAATACTAAATGTAGGCCCTGACCTGGATAGCTCAGGCAAGCCTGATCTCGTCAGATCTCGGAAGCTAAGCAGGGCCGACCCTGGCAAGTACTTGACTTCCAGGCATACACACATACACAAAATACTCACCCCCAAAAAAATATTAAATGCAGATCAAATGAATAGACGTGAAGCTGCCTTATGCTGAATCAGACCATTGATCAGAACAGTATTGTCTATTGTAGCAGCTCTCCAGGGTTTCAGGTAGAGGTCTTTTTCATCACCTATTACCTGAGCCTTTTAACTGGACACGTCAGGGATTGAACCTGGGACCTTCTGCATGCAAAGCAGATGTTCTACCACTGAGTAGAACATCTATGTGGAATTGACCCTGTATTCTGATACGTTATGTGTCACTTGATGTGATGACTTTATACATGTTAATAGGGCAGGTGAATGCATAGTTGTTTGTGCTGCAATAAATTATGTAATGCGTAATACGCAATCATTTTTTTGCTGTCCTCTTAAAATCATGTCACTTTGCTTAGGATTGAACTGTCAGATTTCCTACAGTAGCTGGCTCTTTGATATAGTGGAACACTTTATAATATTCTTTTGTATAAAATGCACTTTAGTTATTTATTTCCTTTGACATCAACTCTCCAACTGCCAGGTCAGATTAGCAGTATTTTGGGTTACAGTGTGTGTTATCTGTGCTATACAATTAGCAAGTCCTGATCAACATCCCTGCTTCTCAGACTACAAACATGAGGGGAAAGACATAGGTCACCAGCCAAAGGGCTAAGAGTCACTAGGAGATTGCACCTTTTGCCGCTCAGGAGAACAACATGACAAAGATCAGTTAGGCCCAAGCTGTCTGCCAGAAAATTAACAGATACACAGAGCTACCTTTTCCGTGCCCTCCCCATTTTCCAGAAAGATCTTTGCTCTACCTGTCACCCTGGTACTGCAAACATGAGAGGAAGGACACTGTACTGTTTTGTAAGCTGCCCTGGAGATAATTTGATCAAAGAAGCAAGGTGTAAATCTTTAAAATAAATAAATTGTGTTGGTACTGGACCATGCTGCAGTTCAGAGGATTTTTGAACTGCATTACTCTTTGAAAATATATGTACTTAATAGTGATTGGCATGACCAGTCCCCTCACCCCAGTTTCTGGAAGGAACAGAAAAGAGGCAAGTTGTTGGCTGTTCAGAGGACTTTGCTATTCTATGCCTTTAAGATCTTAGCAGCACTAGCTTTGCAGCTGATTTTAATTTCTATTTTTAGCCCAGGTTTTCCTGTACCCCAAAGGCAGCTTCTCTAAACACTGCAGTTATGTTTGGCTGCTTTTTCTGCTTTCACTCCTTGTATCTCCTTGGTTAGAAGGAGAGAACTGTGCACAGTAAACTCTTTTAATTAACACTTTGATCCTG
The DNA here is from genome assembly GCA_029233225.1 of Lepidodactylus listeri. Taxonomy (NCBI): domain Eukaryota; kingdom Metazoa; phylum Chordata; class Lepidosauria; order Squamata; family Gekkonidae; genus Lepidodactylus; species Lepidodactylus listeri. Next base: position 90,671,161 of record JARCFY010000006.1, read on the forward strand.
TACTTCTGTCACTAGGCTCACAAGATCCACCCTTCAATTGTATTTAAAACATTTTAAACCACTTTTCCAACTTACTTAGGGTCTCCAAAGTAGCAAACAATATTTTTTTAAGAATTTAAAAACATACACATATTTTTAAAACACCAATTTAAACAGAACACTTATACACATGAATGGGAGGAAGGGTTAGTGAGAATCAGTGAGGGAGTGCCAGATAAAACAAAAAGGTCTAACACTCAATGATAGAAGGGAACAGAAAAATTTCCTTGGGGAAGGAATTCCATAATTTTGGTGCCATAACATAGAAGGACCTTTTCTGGGTTCTCACCCATCTAGCCTCAGTTGACAGGGGCCCCCAAAGCAGGGCCCCCAAAGATTATCCAAGTGTAGGTTTATGTTACTTAACTGATTCCACCCCTGAGGTGGAAGGGTCTTGTGGTGGGCATAACTGCAGAATGATGCTCAGTGCCAGATTTGCACTGTTCAAGAGCTGGTAACCCTATAGAACTTAACATGGGAAGAATTTATGAATGTTATCTCCCATGATTTAAAAAAAAAAAAAAACCTCAGAAAAGACATATGGAAAGTCTGCTGCTTTCTTAGAAAGAGTTGTTTTGTCTCCTTATTTATTAGGGATGCCAGCCTCCAGGCGGGACCTAGGAATCCCCTGAAATTACACCTGATCTCCAGACCATAGAGATCTGGTCCCCTGGGGAAAATGGCTGCTTTGGAGGCTCTGTGGCATTGCACCCCACTGAGGTCCCTGTCCTCCCCAGGCTCCATCCCTTAATCTCCAAGAATTTCCCAACCTGGATCTGGCCACCCTAACCCCCCATCCCTCATGGGTAGACAGGGGGGACCTGGCAACCCTAGCTATATTCCAATCTTGCAATCATTTTTTCCCCTTCAAATTATTGTTCTTATTCTAGAATTCATTCTCTGTTATCAGCCCAGAATAATCCTGTTTGTGGTGATGCTGCATAGGGACAAACTAGATTTGACAGGGGAGCCCCACGTCTTGTTGCCTGTTCCTCAGTTTAATGCAAATTTGCAGCTTTAGGCTGCTGCTTTGAAGAAGGGGAGGTGTCAATTGGACAGAATGTGTTTAAACCTTTTCTTCTATGCCTCTTCCATGATTTAAAATGGCTCTACGAAGCTGAATTGGCTCTTTCAGGAAAATACCTTACTGAATGCCTTACCTCTCTGGCAACTAGTATATACTGAAGCTACAGTAATTTGGAATCCCTCCTTTTGCTCCTCCATACTGGCCCCTTTCCTTTTATTAGCATGTTGCATGAATACCAGTAAGGTATTATTATAACATAGATAAGCATTCACTGTTGAAAGATCTTTCCCTAACACACCTGGAAATGCAGTGAGCCAGGGTATCATGTCATCTGATAACACCAAGCTTTTGGGTGGAGATCCCCAACCTTTTTGACCTTGTGGGTACCTTTGGAATTCTGATACAGAGTGGTGGGCACAACAACAAAACGGCTGCCAGAGCCAACCATAAAATGACAGATCACACCCAAAGAATGCTTGTTAGTGGTTCATCCTCTTGGAGAGGAGTGACAAGTGGAGTGCCTCAGGGATCTGTCCTGGGATTGGTTTTGTTCAACATCTTTATAAACAATTTGGACGAAGGAACAGAGGGAATGCTTGTTAAATTTGCAGATGATAATAAATTTGGAGGGGTCGCAAATACAGTAGAAGATAAAGGATACAGAATGATTTTGATGGTCTAGAGAATGGAGCTAAAACAAATAACATTAATTTCAAAGGGAATAAATGTAAAGTTCTGCATTTATGTAGGAAAAATCAAATGTTTGGATGGGGGAGACGTCTTGGCGGTAGTATGTGAGCAAAAGATCTAGGGGTCTTAGTGGACCATACACTGAACATAAATCAGCCGTGTGATGTGGTAGCTTAAAAGGCAAATGCGATTTTGGGCTGTATCAACAGAAGTATAGTATCCAGATCATGTGAAGTACTGGTATTGGTTTGCTCTGCTCTGATTAGACTAGGGTTGCCATCCTCCCAATGGGGATAGGGATTCCCCTGATTCCGGGGCCCTCAATTCGCTATGGCCAGTTGGCCAGTGGGGGAGCCCCACCCCTGAAGAGCCCTGTTCTGCCCAATGTGCTCGGTGTGATGACATCACCCAGAGGTGATGTCATTGCAGTGTGGGCACTTCACATGCATGCCAGCAGACTCCCATAGGAAGACTGAAACACCACCACCCTGCCAGCAGCCAGGTAAGACCTGGCAACCCTAGGTTATACCTCACCTAGAGTATTGTGTTCAGTTTTGGGCATCACAATTTAAGAAGGATATAGAAAAGCTGGAACATGTCCAGAAGAGAGCAACAAAGATGGTGAGGCCAAGTCTGATGAGGAAAGGTTGAAGGAGCTCAGTATGTTTAGCCTGGAGAGGAGACGACTGAGAGTTGATATGATAACCATCTTCAAGTGCTTGATGGGCTGTCATATAGAACAGGGGTGGGCAATTGTTTTGGCTCGGGGGCCACTCTGTGGGAGCGGAGGTTAGTGGAGGGCCACACCTTTTAAAATGATTGCATTCATTAGTTAACTTTGCATTTCAGAAAAGGTATAAATTGTATCATAAAAATCCATAAGTATAAATTAAATTAAATAGTGGTAGTTTTATTCAATTTATTTATTATGCTAATTTCATATCATCTATAGCTGCAAGCATATTTAATTTTAGAATCAGTTTAATGAGACAAATGTACCGTATCACACCACGTGGCTGACTGTCTTGGCGGGCCGCAAAAAACTCTGTGGCGGGCCGCATGTGGCCCCCGGCCGCTATTTGCCCACCCCTGATATAGAGGATGGTGCAGAGTTGTTTTTTGTTGGACCAGAACCAATGGGTTGAAATTAAATCAAAAGAACTTTTGGCTAAACATTAGGAAGAACTTCCTGACAGTTAGAGCTTCCTCAGGAGATGGTGGGCTCTCCTTCTTTGGAAGTTTTTAAACAGGCTAGATGGCCATCTGGCATCAGTGCTTAGTTCTTGTGGCCCTTTCTTACAAACCAGGGAAATTCCAATTTTCTCTAGGCTAGTTTGGCCAGGGATCCTGGAGGGTTTGGGTTGGGTTTTGGTTTTTTTTGCCATCTTCTGGGCACAGAGCAAGGGTAACTGGGGGTGTGGGGAGGGAGGTAGTTGTGAATTTCCTGCACTGTGCATGGGGTTAGACTAGATGAACCTGGAGGTCCCTCCCAACTGTATGATTCTATGAAATGTCAGGGAGTGAGATTATGCATAACTCTAACAGCAACTCTTCAGCATTTCAGGATGCCTTTTAAAATGTATAGCTTGTTTTAAAATATTTTCTTGCACACACACAGCTTACCTTCAGTGAAGTAGGGAAGATCCTTGTGCTGTGGTAGCAGCTGCTGAGGGAGAATTTTCTTTAAAAAAAAATCTGTATAGCCAATGAAATCTCCTGTGGCTAATTAGTAGCTCTGCTAGGCAAAAGCCCCACCTGAGCATGCTCAGTCTTAATTCACTTACAACCTGCCTGTCTCCCCAATAAGGACACGAAGTGGCTTATATCATTCTCCTGTCTTCCATTTTATCCTCACAACAACCCTGTGATGTAGGTTAGGCTGTGAGAGTGTAACTAGCCTAAGGCCACCCAGCAAGTTTCCATGGCATGAGTGGAGATTTGAACCTAGGTACTCCAGATCCTAGTTCATGATTCTTAACCACTACACTTCACTGACCCTCACTTCGTGACTGCAAAGTAAAGTGTCAGAGAGCATTATGCCCCCCATATTGGGAACCCCTAGACTAATATCAGTGCTTGATTAACTAATAAGATCAAATTTTCATGTTTTCTTCAGGGGAATTACGAGAGCAGACTACATTAGAACGAACTGAACAAGCCTTTAGCCTGGCCCCTGTTCTTTTATATGGGGAATAGTTAGAGTTTGACCTTAGTGTAATCCTGATTTGTGTCCAGTAACACCTCAGAGACCAATAAGATTTGGAAGGTATTAAGTAGGGATGTGCACAAAAAAATCCCGAAAATAATCCTTGGTAATTGGCTGAGAAAATACTCGATAAATACTCATCAGGTATTTATCAGGTATTTTTTCCAGGCTCGGTTTATACTTGCCTTGTTCCATTAAGGAACTGATAATCACTCATTAAAACAATTCTCTACCCCTAGAGGCTTAAAAAACAAACGCAAGTGACTGGTTTTAAAATAGATATTTAAATACAGAAGGGGAACAATTGTGTATGAGAGTGGCTTTGTATGCTTTTCATACACAACAAATAGCTTCTCCCTTTGCAGTCTGTTCCATATGCTCTCAACCCGTGAGTGGGTCTCAAGCCTTAATGTTGAAGTGAAGTTCAATATATCTTTTATGTTGCTCTGGCAAGGTTATAACACCCATCAGTGGGATTTTGACCTGCTCTGTAGGAAGCAGCTGCTTTACTGACATGGAAGGGGCCGGTGATTCATTGACACTGAGGACTGTCTGAACATCTTCTGTTTCATAGGGTTTTTCTAAAATTAAAGTATTGTCCCCAGATTCAGCTCAGAGAATGTGGGACACAAAGCAGATGAAATAGCTTCTGAAGATGGAGGCTCTTGTCATACCGTTTGGCCTCTGAGATGCAACAGCACCTGTTTCGGTTTTGGTTTTCTAATTATGGATTTAATTCAAAGCAAATTACTTGTGTGTGAAAGTGGCATCATGCACTAAAGAATACTTTTGCTAGCTTGCTAAATGTCTGTTCTGCCTTCCCCCTCAGGGTGAATGTTCCCAGAAGTGCCAAGACATCTTCGTTTTGGAGACTGTCTGTGTGGCCTGGTTTTCCTTTGAGTTCGTCTTGCGCTCCATCCAGGCAGAGAGCAAGTGCGCCTTCCTGAAGACCCCACTCAACATCATAGACATTTTGGCCATCTTGCCTTTCTACATCTCTTTGTTTGTGGATATGGCCTCGACCAAAAACAGCGGCAAGCCTGGGGGCGGCGGAGTTGGAAACAAATACCTGGAGAGAGTGGGTCTGGTCCTCCGGTTTTTGCGAGCCCTACGTATCCTGTATGTCATGCGGCTGGCCCGGCATTCCTTGGGGCTGCAAACCCTGGGGCTTACTGTGCGCCGCTGCACACGGGAATTTGGACTCCTCCTCCTTTTCCTTTGTGTTGCTATGGCACTTTTTTCCCCATTAGTTTACCTTGCGGAGAGTGAAATGGGAGCCAAGCATGAATTCACGAGTGTTCCTAGCAGTTATTGGTGGGCTGTAATATCCATGACAACTGTTGGTTATGGTGACATGGTGCCTCGTAGCATTCCGGGACAAGTGGTAGCCCTGAGCAGTATCTTGAGTGGCATTTTGCTCATGGCTTTCCCTGTCACTTCCATCTTCCACACTTTTTCCCGCTCATACACAGAGCTTAAAGAACAGCAGCAGCGAGCTGCTACCCGACAGTTTCATCAGGTAGAAGAAAGCACGAAAATCTCTACTGATGACAGCGCTCAGGGAGTAGAGGCCCCGTGTCCACAAGAGACAAATGAAGAGATGCTTCATGCTGATACTGAACAGGGAACAAAGAGTTATTGACTTCAACCAAATTAAAATCTTGCAGCAACAGTATTGAAAAAGTGGGCATGGATATTTACGTATCTGAACTGCCTAAATCAGGGTATTGAACCACAGTGAAGGAGAGAGACCTGCCTCTGGAGCAGTACCGTAAATGAAAGCCAGATGTGTTACTTAAAACGATGCCGAGGACAATTCACTTTCATCTTCCTTAGAACACCAGAAACACTTCAGCACAAACATGTTTCTGCTTGGTCTTTTTTAAAAAGCGGCAGTTCAAGATGCTTTTCTACTGTACAAATGCAGTGAGAAATAATAAAATTGCTAAAGCAGATTTTTATTTTTTACTAATGGGCTCAAATTCACAGTGAAGTACATGCTATTGACTGCAAAGGCTTTTAGAGCAAAGAGCAGATTGCACAAAAATACTTCTTTCCAAACCCTGCACCACTGGTGGATCTGTCTTGTTGTACACCCTTATGGACTGTGCACAGAAAGGGTAAAGGATGCATTTATATTAAGAGGGATATATGTTACAGGGGAGCATATTTAGACAAGCAGCATTCTTAAAACCAGGTTTGGGGGCTTAGCTTCCAAAATATTGACTTTATTTTTTAAAAAAATTAATTTGCTTCTGTCCAACAAATGATCCTTTTGAACATGGCTTACAATTGCTACTTTCTCCTTATTACTTGTTCCAAAACGTTTGAAAATAAAAAATTGACAATAAAATTCTTAAGACATAAAACCTAAACCTTGTTTCTTGTTTTACTGACTTAAAGCAATTCTGTGTCATACGAACCACCACCACCGACCATTTCTTGTCTATGCTGTCTCCCGAGTGGTTGCTGCTTCAGCTTAATGTGTAAGGACAGCATTTATTAATCTATTACATTTATAAACTTCCTTTCTTCTATCAAGAAACTCAAGGAAAGAGTATGTGGGGGTCCCAGGAAATCTTCCACCCACTCACCGACCAGACACAAACCTCCTTAGCACCAGTAAATACAAGATCTGTTACTGCAATGCCTCCATTTCTCGCTGTCCCTTCCGTCTTAGTGTAGAGACCTACTATGCTCCATTTTTTTTAATTAGAGCAAGTGAAAAGATCTCTTGACCATCACAAACCTACCAACCACACACAACTCAGTCCCACTAGCTGGAAATGGACAGTCAGCTTCTGTATAATCCTGGGGGGCGAGGGCATCCCTCAGAAACGTAGGTAATTAAATCAAGGAACACCAGATCTCAGCAGTGAACATTTTGCCACAACAGACTCTGTCACTATACCATATACAATTAATTTGTCCAGGATTTATGCTACCTGTGTTCAGTTTCCTACCTTCACTCAGGTTTTAATCCCCCCCCCCCCCGTTTTACAATCTCTTTCTAAACAACTCAGTTTTTACTTATTGAGGTTAATGAACCACCACCAACTCTCCTGCAATGCATGGCACCTGCCCTACCACCCCCTCCTTCAGATCCCAAGCCACCACCATTTTTGCCTTAGAACTGGGAATCTGAATTCTTCCCAGCAGTGTGAATTGTGCCTGTTCCAAGGCTACCTTTTCCTTATAAAACACTGAATTCATAATATGTGGTCCTTTTGTTTTCCTTCCAGATCATTTGCTGCTTCTGCCACCTCTGTATTGGACCTCTTTGGACTTCAAGATCAGTGGCTACAATATCTCATCAGCCTTTTCTTTCCCCCCCTCTCTCCTCTTCTCTGCCCTGCCTGAGTGGAGATAAGTTGTTCTCCAGTAGACAGTGGACACAATATTGTTCTTGCTAATTCCCCTGCCCAAGATTGTACAGTTCCCTTTAGGGCCAAATTAAATATGGTGGCATTTTAAAGTGATTTTAAAATGCCGTACAACAGCATGATGGGCGGAGGTGCTTGTCTCTTGTCTCCCTTCCCCCCGCATTTGCTCACCTTGTCTTATCAGCTTCAGTTGGAGAAAGGAGCCATATTCACCTAGACAGATGTAAAGAGGGCATGTGCATTCTGTCCACAGAAGGTAACAGAGCCTTCAAACCATGTCCTGTGATTTACTCCTCCCAATGTTCTGTAAAGGACTTTGGCTGAAAAAGTTCTCTTTAATGTATGGTTTTAGAAGTATACATAAGGAACCAACAACATTCAACAATGTATATACACATACAAATGTGGTTATTAAGTTTGACTCATACTTGTGTACATTTAATAATCTAGGAGGAGTTTGTTAGTGGCTTTGAACAGCAGGTTTTTCCTCCTACTAAATACTTTAAGCTATACACCCGTTTTGTAAAAACTTCTAGTGGCTTCCCATTAGAAAGAACTGATGTGGAGAAGCTTAACAGTTTTTTAACTTGTGGAGAGAAGTGTCTTTTAGGACGCAACAAGGGACATATTACATCTGGGACCTCATGATCTATTTACACAGATCTGGAAAATTTCACTGGACATTTTTTACTCTGTGGTGATTTAAGATTGCAGTTGCCATGTGTTCACATAATGGCGACCGCCACATAGCCTGAATCTACCTGAGCTTCGGCCAGGTAGAACAATAGCCGTTCGGATCCTAAACGACCGCCAATCATGAGCCTAGGCCTCCTCCCCCAGCCGGGAACCTATGAACTGTAACCACTATCTTAACTGTTACCGGCCTCCCAACTCCAATACTTTCCACTGGCAACGAAGGTGGGATCCCGATGAGCGACTCATCAGCCAAACCGAGCAGCCCCACACCGAGCACTGATCCGACGGCACCAGGCACCGCCAAGCTCCCGCGCTCCAAAGCACCACTGGCACCGGGTACACACCCAAGACTTCTGCCCAGTGGGCAGATAATCATACATGTGACACACTGTGCAAAACACTGGATAGCCCCCAACCCCCTGCTGGCATTCTGGCTTCATAATTGCTTTAAAAATAATTTAATATAATCCCCTTTTAAGCCTTTTGTATTCTCCTTGTAGAAGTCTACTTACCTTGCTGGGAACCCAAGGAGCCTAGGGCCCTGGTGTTCTGGCTCTTCCTTGGCTTCTCACAAGCCCCTAGTCTAAGAGCCACAGGCCAAGAGCCCTGCCCTTTGGTTTGTGCCCTTCAGCTAGTGCCAGAGGCTCGTGCCTCTGGCCAGGTGGAGCCTTAAATAGAAGCCTCCCCCTGCACCCAGGGACTCAATTAGCAGTTAAACAATGGCCCTTTCACACCTTTATCTTAAGCAGCCAGCACTCTGCAACAACTCAAAACTCACACACTTCCACACACTTCCACCTCAGCTGAAAGCAAATAATAAAAAGAAAAACACTCACCCCCTACTGCAGCTCTCTCCTACTGCCTTCCAGAACTCAGCTGCAGAACTTCCAGACCTCATCAGTCTCCTGGGACGTGCATGGTTCAGACCCCTGGGTTTGGAAATAAAAGGGGTATACCGCTTGGGTTCCACAGTCTACGAATTTCCTGCCATTTTCGAAGGCACACTGGGCTCCTACCGGGGGCCCCTGTCTCCCTGGATCAAGATCCCGCTGTCAGCCCTATCCGCATGGCGGCCAGGCGACCACCCCTCGCCATGCAGCCAAAGGTGGAGGCTGAACTGGACAAGCTCATAGCCCAAGGAGTGCTTGAGCCGGTCTCCCACACGAGATGGGAGACCCCAGTAGTCACACCCTTGAAAGCGAACGGGGATGTCCGCATTTGCGCAGATTACGAATGTACTTTGAACTTGGCTCTGCAAGACCACGCATGCCCGGTGCCCGTGGTCAGCCACGTTTTGGCCTCCCTGGCAGGGGCCAAGGTGTTTGAAAAGCTGGACCTAGCACAGGCATACCAGCAGCTTCCCATGGACGATGCCACGGCAGAGGCGCAATTGTTACACACAAGGAAGCATTCAAGGTGAAGTGGCTCCAGTTTGGGGTCAGTGTCGCCCCCCAGGTTGTTCCAACAATTAATGGATTCTGTGTTGAAAGGCATTCCGGGGGTGAAGCTGTTCTTTGATGACGTCCTGATCGCAGCCCCGGAGATCGCCACGTTCAAGACCTGGCTGCGGACCGTCCTCCAGCGATTCCAGGACGCCGGCCTGAAGGTGTGCAAGGACAAATGCACCTTGGGCGTTCCTTCCGTGACATTCCTGGGCTTCACAGTCGACGTCCAGGGCATACACCTGACCCTGGAGAAGGTAGCGGCCATCACGGAGGCGCCCCAACCAACATCGAAGGCGGAGCTCCAGGCATTTTTGGGCCTCCTGAACTTTTACCACACCTTCCTTCCACACAAGGCAGCAGTAGCGGAGCCCCTCCACCGGTTGCTGGACAAAGGGGCCAAATGGGTTTGGAGGCCACAACACACGGCAGCGTTTAAAGGGGTGAAAGACTTGTTAGTTTCAAACGCTGTCCTGGCCCATTTCGACAAGTCCTTCCTGGTAATTCTGGCTTGCGACGCGTCTCCGTATGGGGTGGGGGCGGTACTGGGCCATCAGCTTCCCAACGGGCAGGAGGTGCCGGTGGCTTACTACTCCAGAACATTGTCGTCAGCAGAGCAAAACTACGCCCAGATCGACAAGGAAGCCCTGGCCATCGTTGCAGGGGTCAAAAGATTTCATGACTACCTTTATGGTACGGGTTTTACCATGGTCACGGACCACAAGCCGCTCCTGGGCCTCCTAGCTCCTCACCGCCAGACCCCACATATGCTGTCCCCGCGGGTCCTGTGGTGGTCAATTTTTCTTTCAGAGTACCAGTATTCTCTGGTGCACCACCCCGGAAAGGCCATGGGCCATGCCAACGCCCTTAGCCACCTCCCGCTGCCTTCCTGTGACCCAGACCTGGCTCCCGCGTTCCACGTAGCACTCATTGAGGACCTCCTGGACTGGCCGGTACAGGTATCCGACGTGGTCCGCTGCACGGCCTGGGACTGAGTCCTCTCCTGGGTCTTGGACTGGGTGGGGAGGGGGTGGCCCAACCATCCAGGCCCTGATTTTGCTGCCTGCATGGCAAGGCTGCATGAACTGTCTACCCACAAGGGGTGCCTGCTATGGGGGACGAGGGTGGTCATCCCGGGGCCACTCCGCTCCAAGGTCCTGGCAGCCCTCCATGAGTCCCATCCCGGAATTGTCCGGATGAATGCCCTGGCTCGCAGTTATGTGTGGTGGCCAGGCATGGACAAGGAGATTAAGGACCAGGTGCACCGGTGCAAACAAATGCCATGAGTCACGTCCTGATCCTCCTCATGCTCCCGTCCGGCCCTGGAAGTCGACCAACAAGCCCTGGTCTCGACTACACCTGGACTTCGCAGGGCCGGTCCAGGGCCAGTTGTTTTTTATTGTTGTAGACAGCTACAGCAAGTGGCTGGAGGTAGTCCCGGTACGGGCTACCTTGACCGTAGCAGCCATCCGAGCTTTGTGGCGCATCTTCGCCACCCATGGAGTGCCCGACACCCTCATGACAGACAACGGGACTGCTTTCACTTCTGGGGAGTTCCAGCGCTTCGTGGACTCCTTCGGTATCCGGCACATTCGCTCAGTGCCCTTCCATCCCGCCACCAACGGCCAGGCGGAACAGATGGTAAGGACCACCAAAGATGCTCTTAAATGGATGGAGCAAGGGGACTGGGAGCTCCAGCTGATAAAGTTCCTATTTGGCCAGCGGAACACCCCACACACCAGGATGGGATGCCGACTTGCAGAGCTGTTGATGGGTCGGCGCCTCATCCCATAGTGGACCAACTCCATCTCGACCGCGCCATTAGCAGCAACGTCAAGCAGGAGTCCCGGCCAGCACCACGAGGGTTCTTCCCTGAGGACCCAGTCTTCACCCAGAGCTACATCAGAGGCCTGGCGTGGGTCCCCACAAGGATCATCCGCTCAACAGGCCCACTCTCATACAAGGTCTTCACGGAGGACGGGGCGGGGTGGCAGCGCCACATCAGCCAGCTCCAACAGCGCCTCCAAGGCAGCGCACCCAGCATTCCCGAGACTCCTGCACCCATCGACCGGGACCAGCTCCTGCTCCAGGAAGCCAGCCCCGACTCGAAGACTGAGGAGATCCAGCTGCCTGATGGTTCAGGTGATTCGACACCACTGGCACCACTGCCGGCGCTCCCTACAGAGACTCCTGCACCATTGCCTGTCACCCCGCTCCCCGGTCCGAGCAACCCCCTGGGACCCGCTACATAGCCTGAATCTACCTGAGCTTCTGCCAGGTAGAACAATAGCCGGGTAGCTTCTGCCAGGTAGAACAATAGCCGGTCGGATCCTAAACGACCACCAATCATGAGCCTAGGCTCCCCCCCCCCCCGGGAACCTATGAACTGTAACCACTATCTTAAGGTCCTATCAGGGAATGTGGGTGAGGTCAGAATTATCTCTGACCAGCATAAAAGAGGGCTCTGAGCCCGGGGTTTCTTATGTTCCATCTTGACCCACAATAAACTACTATGCTGATTTCACTGTTACCAGCCTCCCGACTCCAATACTTTCCACTCTCCCTTGTTCTATAGTTTCTGTTCTGACAGAGATTGTTGTTGTTTTTCATTATAGAATGTTTTGTACTTAGATAATTAAATGTACACAAGTATGAGTCGAACTTAACAACTGTATTTGTATGTGCATGTATATGGTTTCAGAAGCAACCTCTGTTACAATTTGAAATCAGCACAATGTACTTAACGTGTGTGTATTATTTATTCGTTCATTTATTTATTGCACATATCCCACTCTATCTCATGATGAGCTCAGGATGGCTCACAACAGAGATAAAATAAATATACAATTAAAACCAAATTAAATAAAAACCTAATGGCAGCAGAAAATAAACAACAGTCCAGAGCAGCTTAATACACTTCTTGTTATGAGTTTATAGGATAACAGGCATCTGTAGGCCTACTATGGGCAGGGGAGGCCAAGATGGTAAAAAACATCCACCGCCTCAACCAGAGGCCTGGCGGAACAGCTCCACATTACAGGCCCTGCGGAACTGTAGCAAGTCCCGCTGAGCCCCGATCTCAATTGGGAGCTTATTCCCTAGTTGTCTATATTTCCTCTACTGGTCACTTCATACTGCAATATCCAATGAAGTCTACCAAAACTCATTATGAAGCCTCAATATACCAGTACTACATACCCATTCCTGGCTCTGGGATTATTGGTTCATGTGATTAGATTAAGCTGACACTCATGATAGGCACTGTGACGGAAAAGGCCTGCTCTGACTTACAGACCCTGTTCTGCCAGCTTCCTCCTTGGCTTGCGCCAGTTCCTGGAGGGTACTATTCCACTTCTGTCCACTAGGGTATGCTGCCACCACTAACCCTAACCCCTTCTCAAACTGAGGCCTTGCCTCTAGTCTTCTGCTACCAAGCACCTGGTTATCACAGGGACCAAATTCCTTTTGGGGGGTGTGTGGAGGATTGGCAATTGGTGCCTTGACTGCTTGCCTTCCTCCTTCCCAGGACTCCCCTCTTGACGTAGCATCATCTAAGGCAGTTGGGGAAACTATGTGGTCCAGAGAACACTACCAGCTTCAAAGAGTAAGATCTTTATTAAAAAGAGAAAGGTTACAAGCATACACAGCACCAGATCAGCAACCAGAAGAACAAAGAAAAGTTGGTCATAATCACATCCTTCTTTCTCTGATTCTAAAACTTACTCTACTAGGTGTTGAAACAGAGCAGGCAATTTCAACCTTAGTAAATTGCAGACTGTTCTAAAGGAGTCTCATTACCTCAGGCTCTATGCAGCCAGCAGGCCAGGCCACATGGCCGATAGCTCCTGGCCTGCAGAACTGAGCTCAGCAGTCTGTCCTCTTCCAAAGATCAACACCAAGCGACCCTCCTTCCTGGAAGCAAGCACTTTTATTAAACCTGACTCCACCCATTCTTCATCTCACTCTCCACCCCCTTTGACCTGGTCCACCCAGGTGCATCCTGGGAATCCTCCTTGCAGGCATTCCTAACACCAAATCCCTCAGTTCCTTTGCAAGTCAAGCAATTTGCATAACCATGGCTGCTTACTGATCTAGCTTCCTGCTCTTCCAGAGAGAAGAGGAAAAAACCAGGAACACTTTAAAAACTCAGAGTGAAAACTCAGGTGTGTGTGTTGGGGGGGGGGGGGGTTCTCCACAAACACTATTTGGGTTACCAGCCCTGCAGTTCTCCCTGAATTACAATTAATCTCTGGACTAAAAGAGATCAGTTACCCATAAGAAAATGCCAGTTTTGGAGGGCAAGAAGAAGAAGAAGAGATTGGATTTATATTCCGCCCTTCACTCACTTGGAGTCTCAGAGTGGTTTACAAACTCCTTTCCCTTCCCCTCCCCACAACAGACACTCTGTGAGGTAGGTGGGGCTGAGAGAGCTCTTTCCCAAGCTGTCGTTGAGAGAACAGCTGGTACAGAGCTATGGCTTGGCCAAGATCATCCAGCATGTGCAAGTGGAGGAGTGGGGAATCAAACCCGGTTCTCCCAGATTAGAGTCCGCGCACTTAACCACTACACCAAACTGGCTCTCTGTGGCATCATCACATCCCTAATTTACCAACCCTAGGCTTAATATGAACCCTAGGCTTAATATGAAAAGTTATAGACAAACAGATTATTCCAAAATAATAATAATACTGATATATAATTACAAATTATTCCAAAATAAGGGACTCAAAATTTGTTCTATCGCTTCAGACCAACACGGCTGCCCACCTGGATTATTCCATGTCATTTTATTCTCATCCTCTCCAATAGTGGGCTCCAGACATATTTTGCATGGAATTGGCGCTCTGAGTCTCTAACGAACTACATGAGTACCTTGCCGAGCTCCAAGCAGCCTCGACTAGAATTATCAGATCAGACAAACAGAGTTCTGACGGTTAAACCACCTCCTTGGTGCCAAACCCTGGTGCCAACCAAATACTTCCACCTCCATTTTAATTTCTGGCACTCTTGTGAATTTACTGGTCAATAAAGGAAGCACCATCTGGACACATCCAGAGAAAGTGATTAATATTTCTGCTGACACTGCCTACAGCTTTTTGCATCTTTCAAACACATTTGTGAAACATTAACTTTGACCATCCCTCTGTATATGTCATTTTACAATGCTGTCTCCTCTTGAAATTCACTCAGGATATTATTATTTCTTGGAGCAACAATCTTTGCTTGCTTTTAGCTTTGGAAGGATTGTCATCCACCTTTTCATCTTTCAGGTAACTAGGCCTTCTTATTTTTGAGCTTCCACAAGGCTCTTGCTGCTGGAGAAATCTAATAAAATATTGTAATTTTCACAGTAAAATAGCAGCAGCTGCCGTTTTAATCCATTTACTACTATGCCAGTGGGAGCTTTAGATAATGGCAGCTAGCACAAGCAGACCTGTCTCGGCTGCATTTGCTATCCTAGATAAATGAAATGTCATTTTCCTATTTTACACCTCAAAAAATTGTTGGCTGGATTAAAGGCAATATGCTGTCACTTGGTAAAAGTCAAGGGAAATTAAACAACAGGCCAGGCTGGTTTACTAGCTGATTTTGTACTGAACCTCTTGAATCTTTAGATGATAAGCCTTTTGGAGAGCAAATTATCATTCAGAGATTGGGACTGGCTCAGATTTTAGACCTTAGCAACAAATAAATTAGCTAGAGACTGTAGAGGGATTCTAGTCCTTGAGTGCAAATGAGGATTATAACCAGGATTCAATTGCCAGAGATTTAGTTCATGCAGCACAGTAGAAGCCCCCCCCCCCTTTTCTACTGCAGTAGCTTTTTCCAGGGGTCATTTCGTAGAAAAAGAGGTGCAGGAGCTCATTTGCATAACTCATTTGCATATGCCACACACCCTAACATACCGGAAGTGTGTCAGAAGGCAACACCCACCTTTCAGGCTCCATTCCACAGGTGAGTGAAACTGATCTGCTGTTCCTCCATTCCTTTCCCCATCCAATACTTTGTGCAATAAAAATAAGCGTAAAGAACACACCCTCATTCTCTTCCTGCTCCCTTGAAACCACCAGGTTTCAAGTAGACTTGAGAAACGCAGGACATGTGCACCACCCATCCCTTTCCCTTCCCCTCCCCACAACAAGACACCCTGTGAGGTAGGTGGGGCTGAGAGAGGTCTTTTGAAAACTTGTGACTGACCCAAGGTCACACCAGCAGCTGCATGTGGAGGAGTGGGGAATCAAACCCGGTTCTCCCAGATTAGAGTCCAACTCCTGACCACTACACCAAACTGATGGGTGGAAGCTGCTGAAGGGTTGGTGAAATTTCTCCAGTACTTATGTGCCATATGCCCAGATAAAAAATGGTATACTTAGAAAATTTATATGCCACCTTGAGCAAGTCTCTAGAAAAGCAGCACACAGTCATAAAAGGAACAATGATAAAATTATCAATATTAAAACAAAACATTAAAAACAATAAAGACCCTAGCAGGGCTTTCCCCGGGGCGCTGCGCCTCTGCACTGCTCGGGGAAGCCGAGGAGGGGGTGGGGCTTGGTCATGTGCCCGCCCCCTGGGCTCCTCACTCCCGGAGCTGCGCTCCTGTGCGCTCCCGCTCCAACGGACCCCTGGCTTTTTCACATATTTGTTCTATTCCAAGAGGCTCGTGGAAGCTGTTAAAATAAAACATCTGCAAGCTTTTCCAAGCTGAACCAAGTGAAATAATTTATATGCCTTTTTTTGTTCCTGTTGTATGACCTGAGTTCTGAGAACTACCGATTTCAAGAGGCCTCATGTATGACTAACCTTCTCTGGTTCAAGATCCATGTGTTGATCAGGAACATTCAGGAGTGGGTAGTGAAGAACCAACTACCTCCCCACAGTTCCGCAGCTGGAACTGACCTCTGTCCCCATCCAGTGCCCACCCCCCCCAATCTTTTCTGAAGGATTTCACTATCAGTAAGTGCTACTGCTCAAGAAGAAAGGTGTTCCAGGACCTAGGAGTGAAGTGCCATCTACTGTTTGGGCAGACCTCCGAAGACTGCATCATCCCCAAACCTGGGATATAGCCCTTTTATATTAAAATCATATCTGTTTATTTAGACTGTACAACCTTTGGAGACAGAAATGCATTTGAAAAAAACTGCCGTTCAGAGCCCATGAAACCATGCAGGATATCTCAAATTAATAACACATTACACAAATGATGGCGAAAAGAAGAACAGTGATGGAGCATTTCTTTCCTCCATGACATAAACAACCAGACTACATTTATTTATCAGAATGTGCCTTATAAGAATTAGTTACTCTTACCAAATGGTGGCAAATTATTTACTTGAATTAACTTGAGAGCTGATGTGGGTCAATGAAGAAATTTTCGACCTTGGTTCAGAGCGTTGCTTTGCCCTGATTCTCTACCCAGCGCCTTAGCCAAACAACTTGGCTTCAACTATCCATATAGAAAAAGCACATCTAAAATACCAGATTTTAAATGTGCTATGTAAATGATTAAGTTAATAACTCTGATGTTCTGAACAGAATGAGACAGTGCGGCGGTGGGGAGAGGGGGAGATGACGCTGTTTAAGATGCCAAGATTCTGTTGTTCCTCTCTAATACTGCCATAAATTGAGGCCTAACATTTAAAGAGCTACTGTCCTAGAAACTTTAGGGTAAATTCTGGTTTGTATGTAAATATGCAGGAGCTTGTATTGAGACACACACACACACACATATACGCTAACGCCCACAATTTTGTAGAGAAGCAACAGACTCTGATTTCTTCTAACACTCTAAATCCTTTCAACCCAAGAACACTTCCTTCCCATTTTACAATCAAAGAACAAAAGCAAAGATGTACATAATTGATCCATTTATTTTTTTAAAAAAAATCACTGCAACTGATAAACAGCGTTTGACCATCATCAAAATATACCATACATTCAACAGAGATGCATTTAAATTTATTGATACCTAAACTGCGGTGATCACTGTTACACAGATTTCTTTTGCACATAAAAAACTACTTTAAAAGGGATCTGTTCTCTAGCCACTGAGGTGCCCTTTAGATATTCTTCCAGCAACACAGGAATCACTTACCCAAGAGCACATGGTTGGGAGAACATTTAAATGACAAAACAGGAGCTAACTGCATGGGTCTTTCCCACTGAATCAAATGGGGATGTTCACTCCTTGAAAAATGCCCTGGCAGTCAGACCCAGTCACACAGTTGGGTTATCTCAGCATTCTCCCTACTGTACGGGAGATGGCTACAAAACTGCCCACATAATGGTGAGAATATTCTAAAGGCACCTTCGATAGCTGTGAATATCACTGGAGTTAAATGATGTTGGTCAAGATGTGGCCTATGGCATATATCTTAAAATAGGTATTTGACTCTTCCTCTAAATAGTTTGAAATCTAGAATTCAGTGAAGTTCACTGCCACCTGCTCCAGCTTTTTAAATGCCACTTGTTAAAAGTACCTTTCGTCACAAATCTACTGTCTTTTCATCTGGCATTTGCAGCTCTTCTGTGAAGGAAATGTATCCATAAAGTTTGCATTCTGGATAATCAACAGCATGTAAGAACCTGTACACAACATCCTAGGAGAAGGAAGGGAAAGGGGGGAACGGAACATTATTTATTTTACCTTGAATAATACTTTTTTACACAGAGGCATCAAAGATATGCATTTTTACAGGCTAAGCAAATACACACGCTAGCTTAATTCTTCACCCCCGTTTCAAAGAACAATGGTTGGGGGGGGGGGGGAGAGTCATCTCATAAAAAAATAAAGCCCAGCATTGCAAGCTATTGTAAGAAATCTTGCAGAAATACAGTCCTCATTCAGCAGCATACCAGGAAATCAGAAACATGGTAGAAACTTATAATATAGAAGACAAATGCCCAGATATTCCTATAGCCAGAACATATGTGAAAAGGAAAGCAATGGAACATTCATATTCTGCCATGCCAGACAACATCAGCTTGGTAAGGTCACTTCAGGCATAAGGAAATAAGCAAAGGAGCCAACCAATAGTACAAGTCAAAGGTCAACCATAATGCTTCATACCAAGTTCTCAATAAAGCAGCTTTCCTGAGATTTGGTTTATTTGCCAGTTACTGGCAGGGAAAGAACCATTACTTGCTGCTGCAGGGTGGGAGAAGCCCACTCTTTGCTGTAAGACAGGCAGGTCACCTTTTTATCCAGCTACCATATCGGCAATATTTGCCCCTTGGACATGGAAAATTTCACAAAGCCCAGCCAGTCTGAGGTTTTTCCGTACTTGACAAATGAAACATTTGGAAAGCAAATGTACTAAGTGCAGAAGGCAAACAATTCCTTCAAAACAAAAAACTCCTGATAGGTTTCCATTGCATTGCAGCAATGAAATTTCACTGTCTCTTTGGCAGAGAGAGGAATTTGGCACAGCCAAATGCATCAGGCAGGGAGGAGGTCCATCTGAGGACAGTTCTGGTTTTTTGTATATCAGAGGTGCGGGTGCACAAAGTGACAAATAATAAAAGTCACCATTTAACAGATCTATTGCTGACCTAAATTGCCATCCTGTAGCAGAATTTCTATGCCAGTAAAGAATATACATTTCTGGGCTACCATAGATATATTTTAAGAGGATGGAACAGTTCCTGAAGTGGAACACAACTGCACAGTCACCTCGCATCGCACGAGGTGCAGCTAGCCCAAAAGCTTTAAAATTAAACAAAATTCTGCAGTTTTTGAGTTTCCAAGCCCAAAGTCACAGAAAAAAGACATGCAAAAGTCTGAAATTGGCTTTACACCCCCCCCCCCGTCCCTCATATGTGCCACATGCAAATCATACGCAGTCCCCAGCTGCTTCTTTGCTCTCACCTTTTCAGGGAGTGCTCATGGATCTCCCCCCAAATTAAGTAACATTAAATGGCACAGAAATACAGGTAACGTAATTCTCTGCACCGGCAATTGCCTACTGCAACGATTTTGTCTGCAGAACACAAAATGGCCCAATTTGGCATTCAATAATACTAAGAGACACGTCAAGGTTCAGCTTTCTTTTTAGGAAAAGAAGAGGCCTGCCCTACACATAGATTCCTCAGAATGGCCACCTTCTAGGCTGTTCTGCTCTTTCAGAACAGAGAAAAACCAGAGAGTTTCCGACAGTCTGAGATACACATATATTGGCAATATTCCCAATGCAGCCAGTGTCTCTGTGTTATTTCACTGTGCCTATACTGAGGAGTTGTATCTATGCATTTTGCTGTTTTTTAATCTGATATAAATATACTGGCACAAAGAGTGTACATAAGGCCTATGCTACAAATTGTTTCTTTCCCTCTTTGCCACTTTCATAAAGTTCCTGATATAAATGCTTTTAACAATGCTGCTACCTGCTAGACATTTCTCCCTCAATCCTCTAATGAAAGCAGCTATTTCAGAAACAAGATCTCTACCAAGTGGTGTTAGACTTTTTCCTTCCCTCCTTTCTTCCATCACCAAGCGACCATGTAATTCATACTTTCCATTTTGTCACTCACCACATCCAGCTACTGTGAACTATCTCCTGGTCACACTGGTCCAGCAGTGTACATGTGTATGTGCTTATCAATATGTTCATAACTGATAAAATAGGATTCTTTATGTCATTCACCACCCCTCTTTTCCCAGCTCCAGTCTCTCCCCACCCCATTCATCTTTGATCGGTTGCACCCACCCATTTTAAAAACCAGTTTTGCATTTATGCTTTTGATTAATACATTGCCTCCATCAATTGTATCCAAAATATTTTACAGATATTCCAAAAGTTCTATCCATATAATTTTATATAAATAGATAAAAGGTTCAGACAAAATATTCTCTGATTCTCATGGCTGAACTTTTCTTGTTAAATAGCACTGAAAACACTTAATATCCAGCCTTTGCGAGTATGCTTGTGTGCGTACATACATGCACACACATATAGATATAGGTGATTAAGACTCATAGTTATGTACATAGATACAAAAAGGACACCCCTCACTGGAGCTCCAAAGAGAAAAATCCATTCCAATGGGCATGCAACCCAAGGAACACCAATAATTAGAAGTGATGCCAGATATGATACTCTCTCCATGTAATAATATTTTTCTTCTTCTTCTTCCTCCAGCCCATCAGAAATGCAGAATTTAAGAGCTGAAACTGCAAGGCTGGTTCCAAACACAGGTGACTTATAGATGCCTCCACCTTGTGCTTTAAAGTGCCTTTGTACTGGCTGGGTGTGTTGGGTGTGAAGTTGGCTTCTGGGGGTAGCAGCTGAAGAAGTAAACCTGCATCAGGATGGCCATATCCACAAAGACCTGGAGAAGTCCACAGATGGAGAACTGGAAAGGAGCTTGGTTGAGAAGGAAGTATACAGTCTTGAAAGTGTCACCACTGGTCCACATCAGTACCATCTTTACACTGAAAGGGAGGGGAGGGAAAGAAAAGCATTTTTTTTAAGAGGAGAAGGAATCGAAGACTGAAAATAAATTCATTTATGTAACAAAAGAACTGGTACTGTGACTATCCAGTCAAATGAAGGCCATGGCTTATAAGGAAAAAAACTCATCATTAAACCTTTATGACCTCCTAATGTAATGTGTACCAACACTCCCAACACAAACTGAAGTGCCAGTTCTTGCTTGCCATCTCTAGTGGCAGTTCATTCCTGAGCCCTGTTTGTTGCTGTCCCAACCCTGTGGAATGACCTTGCCAGAAGATGTGTAAAGGCACCATTATGGTCAGTCTGCCTTCAGGAAGGAATGGCATAACCAAGCTGTAATTTTAACTCCGGCCTTCTTGTTCAGACATCACTATCATGCCTTGTATTGGTGTACACCCAGTACCAAGCCACCAGACAATGGGATCATGCATACAGGGAAAGAAATAAGATAGGTCCCTCTAACTATGCAGGTTACAAGTCATTTAAAGGAAGGCAGTGGGGTACACTCTTCATCAAATCTGCAATTTCTTTTAATTCTTCTTGGTGATATTCTTTGAGAGCACATTATTATTCTAGTTTTCCTCCCAATTTATGTGAGAGAATAAAGTGAACAGAGTCCAAGACAGAATGTATAATGTAAAAGCAAACAGATGTTTTCATTAGTACAGTGTTCACAGTTTTAAAAACACTGCCACTTTGTAAGTGCCTGTAACAGTCTTACTGTATTACAAATGGATGGACTTTTTAATGGAATGATCAGGCGTGCCCAGTAAAAGCTTTGGAGTTCATTGTAATAACCTAAAAAGATATTACGCAATGTGTATGGAGAGACAGCTATAATTGAATTAATGCGTGTGACAACAATCAGCATGAGAGAAAAAGGGAAGCAGAGACAGAAGCTAAGCGTGGCTAGTTTATATTCCAGTCAGCAAAGAGAGTCAAAGGGCAGCACAATCCGAAGCCTGGTTACTAAGCAGAAAAAGAGCCACTGAGTTCCATGGCACTGAATCCTTCGTAAGGTTGCTCATGAGCATGGCTGAAGCACAGCAGCCAATCCTGAGCTTCATGCAGGCTGTAAAGATCTCTGATATGAATCTAAGGCACACACTTCCAAAGACTTAAAGGCAAACCTTTGGCAGATGGAGCAGCGATTTCTGATTCCTGCTTCCCACTGCAGACCCCCACTTTGCCCTGATGCTGTTCCTGGGACTCTACAGTCTCCCAGAAATAAAATATGGGGGAGCTCAATGGATTGCAATGGGAGGGCAAAATGGGAAAGCCCATTAAGTCCACAGATGGTTGGATAACAGTTGTGCATTAACATGGGACAAGCTTGATCACTGAGGTCACCAAAAAGAATTTTATTTTCTGCAACAAATACACAACTGAGGGAAATGCCGAAAGCCCTGAATTTAAGTTTCTCCAAGCATTTCTGCATATACGTACATATATCTCTCTACTGTATGAACTGCAACCAAGGATACTGATAGTGTTGCCAGGGCTCCCCTGGCTCCCGGCAGGGGATGGGGGCGGGTAGGGCTGCCAGCTCTAGGTTGGGAAACTCCTGGAGATTTGGGGATGGGACCTGGGAGGACAGGGACCTCAGTCCTAAGATTCATTACCAAGCAGGAAAAGAGCCACTGAGTTCCACGGGATGTCATCCTTTGTAAGGCTGCTCACAATCATGGCTGAAGCCCAGCAGCCAACCCTGAACTTAATGAAGATTGTAAACTGGAGATCTGGGGATGGAGCCTGGGTAGGACCAGGACCTCAGTGAGGTACAGTGCCAGAGAGTCCACCCTTCCAAACATCCATTTGCTCCAGAGGAACGGATCCTTGTAGTCTGGAGATGAGCTGTAATTCCAGGGGATCCCCAGGTCGCACCTGGAGGCTGGCAACCCTAGGCAGTGATCAAAAGGGATAGAGGGCGTGTATAAATTTCGGGCAAGGAACGCTTGCTATGCTGCATATACGACACATTTCCCATCATTCTTGATGACAGGAACCTCTTGTTCTCAGCTGAATCCTGTATGCACTTTTAAATGTTGAGTGCACCAGAGCTATGGGGACTAAGAGAACAGAGTTTAACAGGGGTCTTGACAGAGCACAGTCTCTAAGCTAAAAAGGAAAATCATTTAAAAATAATGGCCTGTATCCAAGCACAGAGTTCCAAAGATTAAGGGCACTTTACATGGGGGTGTGATTTCATCCAAGCCCCCTGAAATTTGTTCCTGACCCTCAGAAACAGCATAGCAGGCAAAGCAGGAGGGGGAATCAGCTGAAAACACCACACCTCTCTCAAGCAAACGTAAGTTTAATTAACTCCGCGGACTGTGGGAACGGATGCAGGCCAGTAACATTTGACAGAATTTGGGTAAAACAAACTATTCATCTCCTGCCCCTGACAATAGACTTCTGCCACACAGACATTACAAAATTTGCAAAAACATAACCTAGGGTTTTTAAAAAATCACACCTATAAAACAACAACAACTCTTGAGCAACTTGCATCACTTCTCTTCACCGACATTCACTGGGTACAAGTCCTTGCTCAGCCGTCTTACAAAAAGAATAAACAGAGGTTGCTAGACATTTTCTTGTAAGTGCCTACGTTTTTACAGCAGGTTGCGATTGTTCTTCTCATTTACCAATCCTTTGTGTGCCCATTTCACAAGGGGGAAAAAGACAAAAGCAAAACAGTTGTGACAGCCCCAATTTAACAAGCATCTTGGCCAGAGGGCAAGGGGAAAGGAGGGCTGCTGCCTCCTCCCAATTACAGAAGCTCATCTGCTACAATTAATAACTGGAAATTTCTGCTTCATGAGTGCTTCATTTACAAAATTATTCTCTCCTCACTGCGCTACCTGCATCTGCCCTTCGGACTAACATAACTTTTTTTTTTGCATATATCAAGGACAGCCAGGACCAGTTTGCACCCACAAGGTCCTTTTCCATGTCCAGTCTTTTCAAAATTGCATACAGGAAAAGGAGGAGAAATCTTCTGTTGTGCTGAATAAAGGATTGCCGTCTGTGAAGTCTGAAGGCAGCTCAGAATTAATCTTATTTTTGAGGGGATGAAACCCCCAGAGAGACAGGAAGCTAGAAGTAGCACACAATCTGCCTGGAAGGAAGGAAGCAAATTCATGGCCAGATAAGGAGGATTTTATTACGCAAAGGTTATTTTTCCCATTTCGAGCAGCTGTTCTGCAGGAACAATTTCCCTCTCAGTTCAGGAAAAGGGGAAGAGATAGACAACAACATAACTGTTTCATAAAAGATACAGGAGGCATTTTTAACAAGCAGGAAATATGCTAAGACGACTATGCAATCCCAGCCAAGGCTAACTTTGACTCCAGCTAACTTCGAAAAATCCGGTCCTCAATTTTTAAAAGTCACATCTTAGCTACCAAACATCTGACCCACCCTGGGTAATGTACAAAGAACATAAAGCAAGGCTGTACTGATGGTAAATTTCAACACAGAAATTTTTGACATGATACAAAAACACCATCATTTCAATGTTGCACCATAGAAACGTCAGGATTCTTTAGATTCTGGAAGGGGCTCATCTTTTGCAGAACCTGGAAATCACAGAATGTAAAGATTCACTAAAAAAAATTTAGAAGAGTCTCATGGCACATTAAAGACTAACACACATTCATACCTGCATCAGCTTTCATGAGGTTAAGGCCACTTTGTCAGATGTGTGGGCCCATGCCTACAAAAGTTTATGCTACAGTAAACTTTCTAGATCAAGATGGGTAGCCGTGTTAGTCTGTCTGCAGAAGAAGAAAAGAGCAAGAGTCCAGTAGCACCTTAAAGACTAACAAAATATGCGGCAGGGGACGAGCTTTTGGGAGTCACTGCTCACTTCTTCAGATTCTTCAGGTGTATCTGAAGAAGTGAGCAGTAACTCATGAAAGTTCATACCCTGCCACATGTTTAGTCTTTAAGGTGTTAATAAATTTGCTAAGTCTTTAAGAAGCCACACAGCTTTCCTTTTGTTTGGGCTTTCTCTAGAGTGAGTTTTATTGTAGAGAATGAAAAGCCTTCTACATGGTCAATACTGAGGCAGGCACTGACTCTTGGGAGCTGACGGCTGCTGGAACAGTACAAACCTCATGATCGCACTCTGCTGAATGGCGGCCCTACCAAAGATGGAAAATTTCATGCAGAAATACAGAGCAAATATTGAATGCCAAATTACTTAAACCCAATAACAATTACATGACAACCTAAGTTAGGGTTGCCAACCTCCAGGTGGTAGCTGGAGATCTCCTGCGATTACAACTGATCTCCAGGTGATAAGAGACCAGTTCACCTGAAAAAACGGTCACTTTGGAAGGTGGACTTAAATGGCATTGAGGTCCCTCTCATACCCAAACCCCACCCTCCTCCGCCTCCACCCCTAAAATCTCCAGGTAGTTCCCGACCCAGAGCTGGCAACCCTACCCTAAGTGCTCTTAGTATAACAAATCCTAAAATTGCAGGGACCCTTTCCCCATAGAATCTTGTTTTTGCATTGTAGCATGAATACATTTTGCTGCAGATCTCCAGTTGGTTCCCCTGGCCCAGATCTTTTGGGTCACCCAAAGGAGCCAGCAATTAGGAAACTGTTAACAGCTTCGTACCTGCAAGGAAAACAGAACTAAAGTGCACTAGACAGGGATCGGAAGTGTGGTGAGCTGGTTGAGGGGCAAGAGGGACATAAGGTTTTGCAATAACCCATATGCCAGAGGTAACAAAGGAAGAGGGAGCTGCTCCAAAAAAGATGTTATTGCCAGCGGCTCAAGCAACAAAAATAGCACTTCCCAGCGATGTAATTCACTACCATGGTATCTAGTGACAACACGCCTCCCTATAGCTGAGCTTTTCAAAATGCTAGTTTAAACAATGGTATGCAAATGCAATGTTCCAGTTATGCAATGCATAAGACTGCATTTACCACAAATAAAGGATTTTCCAGCAGTAATTACATGTAAATTGAAAATATGACAGGATGAATATTTTTGATGCTATGGCAATCAGTGCTCAGGGGACAAAAAAAGCCCTTCACCCTCTCACTTCAGATTAGACTCTTTCTTAGTCAAGTATTTTGAACAGACAGTGAAAGATATCCAGGGGACTCGAATACTGGTAAGAAACACCATATCAAACAAGGAAACACATTTTCTCTGTTATACTTTGCATGTTTTACATGCAAGCCAAAGAAAGAAAAAGCAACTGACACTACAAGTGACTTTTACACTTGTGTTTCCTAAAGGATTCTCTAGACCCAACCAAGAAATAATTGATTCTCATTCAAGGCTTCTACAGAGATCATGGGGGGCAGGGGAAGGTTGGCAAATAAATGTACATTGGTCAAAGGGAATCCTGATATCTGCCTTCAAGAGAACCCTTTATTGCATGGCTATCACTTTTTCTAAGCATTCAATACAACATTTCCCCAATGAACAGTGTGTGTTTGGGTCACATACACACCCCTTCTGCAAACACGCCTACTGCAAGAATTGTAATCTGCAGACTATGTGAGAACTGCAGTTGATCCAGAACACAGTGGTAGGACTGCTGACTAGAGTGGGACATTGAGAATATGTCTAGTTCATTCTGCAAGATCTTTGCTGGCTCCCTGTTTAGTTTCCAGGAACAATTCAAAGTGTTGTTTCTTACCTTTGAAGCCTTGCCTGGCCTTGGATAAACCTCAGGGGGGCTCCAGGACACAGCCTTCTCCACTGGAGCACTCCCAAGTTCATCATATCTCTGCTCTCTGTTTTCCTGGCTTCTCCTCTTTCACGTTTTAGACATTTTATTATTCTTCTGGGGCTGTAGTGGGAGATTCCCCATCCCCAGATCACCGTCTGGCTATTATATTGTTTTCAAGCTTTCTGTTATTTGGTTTGCTGCTAACTACCATAAAAATACCTTTATTAAGTTTTAAGCATTATTTTTAGAATGTTCAGATGGTTTGTCCATTCTGGTTTTATTGCATGCTGCTCGAAACATTGAAAGGCAAAATAAACATTTTTATAAACTGCTGGTGCAGTCTGGTGTGTGTTTTATGGCATTCTTATGTTATGCACACATGAATAGCAACACAATTTCTCCACTCCTACATCATTTGTTTCATTTATATTTACTTCTTTACTTCCAATTGTACCATTTGAAAGTGTGCTCTAAGTCCTGAACACCAGCAAGGCTGAACTGTCCTTTACAGCAATGACTACTTGCTTAGTGCACTTTTTAAACTTCCTTAAAAATAAAATCTTTGGACTTTTTATGTTGGGGGCAGGGGATTACAATTCCTTTTAAAAAGCCAAAAACAAAAGAAATGCATTATGTAAGGATGGGGTACTATACCACTAGCTTTGGGTCAGGCTTAGCATGAGGAATAAAATTAATTTTCCCCCAGCCCAACAAGGTTGTTCTTTCAAGTAGCCACATAGTTACCTGGAGGGGAAAGCTCCTTGTCCCTGTTCTCTCTAAGAGAACTAGGAAATACATTCTGCTGTTTGATTTCACTTTCCAACTCTTGCAAACAAGACTCTCCGCAAAGAACGATATGCAGCACAGCATTCATGACCATTACCACATTGCTCAGGGAACTTGACCCCGGCTGATGCTCCAGTAACCTTCTGCATTCTGTTCCACTATATCAGTTACCCAGTGTTGTCATCGTTTTATTTAGCCAAACTAAAATATTTCAATGAGAAACAAGTAAACTCAAGTGTGGACTTAAAGTGCTGCAAGAACAACCAGAAGAGAAAAAGTTCATGAGGAGAGGCCATTCACAAGAACAGATTCAAATCAGATCTCTGTGATGTGCTTACCCAAAAGGTGATAGGCACAGTGAGAAAACAGCAATATAAACTGAAACATTAGTTCCAGTGCCAAGTTGCAACTTTTAATGTCTATCTCGATTTGACCCGTATTCCTGTATTAAAAATTGGCATCTCTAACAGTTGGTAGAGATACAACTCAAGGATGGTTCAGATGTAATGCCAAACCACAGCTTGTTCACACAGGGCCAAACTTTGGGCATGCACACTCCCATTTCACCACTTTCTTCACTGTCACCCTGCCAATCTTGGACTGCAAGCCAGATTCAAACCATGGACTGGAATCCAGATATAGATGGGATGTGCAAAATCATTGCTTGCTATCTCAAACATTACCACAAACTATAGCAGCTTGGGGCAAAAAGGGAAGTCACTGATAACTCTGAAACTGCTCTTTCACACAGCTCCAAGCTATGCTTTACTGTTATATGTAAACTATTGCTCTGTGCCTCTGTCAGAGCAGTATTCTTCAACTAAACAAAATGGAGACCATCCATTAGAGCACCCACCTGATTTGGAGTGGGCATAGTCTTTTTCAGGTCATGAGAGGGAAGGATTCAATACCAAGTAGAAGAAAGATACTCCACTGAAAGATCAAGTTGTTGCATATTATCTGCATATCTGACAAATGCAGGCAGCAGCATCAACTGGAAAGGACTGTCAATTGTTTATGGTGGTCATTTTCTCAACCGTCATTATAACATCAGGACAGCTGAAATCGTATACATGCCTGGTCTGCTAAAAGTACCTTTCATGTAAGGGGTTTAGGAGCCCCTGTCATATACCCTGATTGCCTTTAGTTTCTCCACAACAAAGTTTGTGGGGATTCTCCTATCTACGCTGCCATATCAAAAAGACATTACAGTTGCAAAAGAATGGTGAATGAATAGTTACTAAATGGTGAATGAATAGTTACTAAAAGGCTAGGATATAGATAAAATGGCTTTATCCTCAATTGCAGACTTATTGCCAAGAGATAAACACAAAATTGTTTCTTCAGTACAAGCTATGGAAAAATGGGTTTACAAAATACCATCTCTAGAACTTCCATTCACCCCATCCCAAACAGATAAACCTGCCTTTCTCCTCAGGTGGGCCATTACTCCATTGTGTGATATAGCTCTAAAATCTTCATTTTTGTAGTCTCCACTCTAAACATTTACTGACTCATAAAACTCCCAGCTGAATTTTCCCTTTTATTAGTATCATCTGTCTGTGGTCCAACTGTTTATGCCACTTCGCTCTTTTCCAGAACAAGATTTCTTTTTAGCCTCTCTTCTTGGAACTTTCAAATCACCTACTACTTGAGCTTTTCTGCTTGTTCAAGACATTTGCTACATGGTTACTCCCCATCTAAAGAAAAAAAAATACACAAACATTCATAAGTGAAGAAAGGCAAAAGACAGTCAAGAATTACACCATTACACAATTTTTCAAATTAGAGTGGTTTGACCGAACATACCAGTTCACAATTTTTTAAAAAACTGGCTACATTACTTCTCTGGTTGTAAGTACATCCTTGAAATAAGCTGCAAAGACCAGTGCTAATTTTATTCCCTGTACAGCCACTAGATATCAAAATACTAAAAGGTCTTTTTCAGAACATGAACACAGATGAAGCTGCCTTTTGCTGAGTCAGGCCGTTGGGCCATCAAAGCCAGCATGGTCTACTCAGACTGGCAGCAGCTTCCCAGAGTTTCAAGTAAAGATCAGTCACATGACCTATTACTGCCTGGTCCTTTTAAACTGGGGAGGCTGGGGATTAAACCTGAGCCTTTCTGCGTGCAAAGCAGAGGCTCTTCCACTGGGCCGCGGCCCCTCCCCGTGATGTGATATGAGTTGGCAACCACCTTGTACTCTAAGACTACTCCACTGCTGCTATAAGTAAAAGGGACAAATTCAAATAAGAACACTGTATGCTGGTATGTGTACCCAAACCTGGAAAGTGGAGCTTTAATAATACTGACGTATAAAACTGTACCAGCTTGATCTCATCGTCTAGAAAGAAAAATCGCTAGCATAGCATTTGAGAGTTTTCTGAACACAGATAATCATCTAGTTAAGTGTGAAATAAAATGCTGCTACGGAAATCTCAAGTTCACAAGCTTACTCATAGTTACATTAGCAAACAAAGGCTGCACTCTGAAGAACACTTTCCTGGGAATAAGCCCCACTGAATAAAATGGGACTTACTTTTGAGTAGACCTGCTTAGGATAGCTCCCCCAGTTTACTTAATTGGAAATCTCTCTCCATAGGCACATAATGCGTCTTGTATCAAACAAACAGAATAAAGTGCTTTGGAATATCCTTCACCATAAGTCTAAAAGCCAAGTATGTATCTGGTATAATGGAGGCAGTTGCAGGGCTATTAGTTCCCTCCAGGAGTGGGAGATTCTGCAGCCCTGCCTCCTGTTCCCTGCTATGGTGGCCAGCAGGAGGAAAAAATGTTTAAAAAATAGCTGTTGGCCAGCAGTATTTGTCACTTCAGGGAAAACCCACAAGTAATGTCAGTCTGCTCTAGAAATCACCAGAAATTCTATGGTTTCCCGCTGTCACTTCCAGGTTTTCTCCAGGAGTGATGTAATGCTGTGGGTTGACGGTGCCCGCCCATGTCTCCATTACTCCCAATGGTTGCCAGCTGAGGCAGAGGAAAATATAAAGGAATAAAATCCAAGATACCACTGGCAATTTAATTGCAATAAAGAACTCAGACTGGCATATTGGCACCAGTGCAATTCACATTCCAAGTCTCCAAGCAGCATTTTTGCTAAAGGAGTGCAGTTCAAAGCATGGGTAGTTTATAAACCTTTCCAATCAGATGTGTTCATCCTGCGCTTAAAAATATGGACTTTCATAATAAGTGGGTATTAGTGCCTCTTCAGAAGCTGAGAGTGTAAATGTTGGTCAGCCATTAGGAGTTCTAAATTTAAAACTCATTCCAGCGTGCCTCTGTGCACAATCTTTGGAAGGAATGTCTTATGTCATTTTGTAGCAATCTCTACGGCATTACTGCAGTGCTGACAACCTCAAGAGCTGGCAGTATGCATAGCCCTCCTCTATTTAGGAAGAAAACCCTAGTTAACTAGAATCGGGAAGGAAGAGCGCCGGTGGCTATTTTGGGAACTTTGGCATGAAGCAGAAACTATATCCCCGAGTGAATGGATAACGTAATCCAAATGATTTGTTGCCACCAACTATATAGGGGGGGCAGTGACGAACACCCTTCAATAGTAAGATATGATGAGGTTTCAGAGAAAGAAGATCCAGAGCGAACTCTAGGCTACATGCTTCAGACGAATACAGAATCATCTTGGAATGTGCCAGTCTTAGCTCAGCCTTAAAAAAAGCAATGGCCACTTCATATAGCAAAAGGTGGACGTGCGTGCGTGTGTCCAGGATCTAAGGGCATCTCTCTATAGTGATCAAAGCATGAGGGGAAATTGCTCGTATTGAATGCATGCTATTATAGAACAACTCTCAAGTGTCACACAGGGTCTTGGCTTTGGCAGTGGTAAGCTGTCCTAAAAGAAAATAACCTCTGTTTGGATTTCATTTTCAAGGGATGAAGAGTTACTCTTCACAAACAAAAGATACAAATAATATGAGGAAGCTGCTTAGGAAAGCATTAGAGACACCAGCGGAGTCATTGTGAGCCAGGTTTATTGGGGCACTGACACAGCCATCAGAAAAACAGTTGGGAATCTCGTGCCTTTTTCATTTCAGGCTACAAATGGTGACAAGGCCAAGAACTTCCAGCTCCTGCTTATCTGCGCTGAATAGGAGAACAAAGTCCCTGTTCTCATACACATTAGTTTTAGTTCCTCATTCTCCCCCCACCCTGCCCCAAAAGCCAGCCTCAAACTTCAAACAACTCTTTCCCCCTTTGTTCTTACTACACTTGTGAGATATGGGGACCAGAAAGGGCATATTTACCCAGCAGATTCCCCCAGGGAAGGGGTGACAGGGCAGCCATGAAGAACATCAGATTATTCCTCTGGATAATCAAATTCCCCCTTGGCCAGGGAAACCTCTGCACCTCCCTATCCCCACACTGTGGCAAAAATACCATTCACTGGACCACCCCTTCTGGTCTGGAACCTCTCCTCCTGCCATTGTCTAAGTTCCAGACAAGAATTTTCAGGCATTTCTTCATTGCTTTAGTTCCCCATTCCTGATCTTTGCAAAGCAATGAGACCAGCTAGTCCTACACATTTCTTCTCTGCCAGGAGTTTTGCCTCTCCCTCCCTCCCTCCCCAGCAGGGTCTCCAGTCCAAACAAACAGGATCCAGCCTTTCTGATGGCTATTCGAACTGGGCTTCCCCCACCCTCTTCTGTTCATCCCATTGCTGAAAGTGCTAGAATGTGCTTTGCTCCCCTTGGGGCCAAGATTCTTTAGGATGCTAACATTGCCCCAGATAGAACCAGTGTGGTATGGTGGTTATAGCATTGGACTAGAATCTGGGAGACCCAGGTTCGGATCCTCACTCTTTCATGGAAGCTTGCTGAGTGACCATGGGCTAGTCACACACTCTCAGCCTAACCTACCTCACAGGGCTGTAGTGAGAAAAAAATGGAGGAGAGGAGAATGATGTAGAGAAGAAGAGATTGGATTTATACCTTGGCCTTTACTTGGAGTTTCAGAGTGGCTTACAATCTCCTTCCCTTCCTCTCCTCATAACAGACACCCTGTGAGGTAGGTGGGGCTGAGAGAGCTCTTTCCAGAACTACCCCTGAGAGAACAGCTCTGAGAGAACTGTGGCTTGCCTAAGGTCACCCAGTAGCTGCATGGTCACCCAGAGCCACTTTGGGTCCCCACTGGGGAGAAAGGCAGGGTATATAATAACTTGAATTTTATATTTCACTGTTATCCTAATAAAAATCAATAAAAATGTGAAAAAACATAAAGGAAGTTTTAAAGCTTTAAATCACTTCCTATTGGACTGGAAAGTTACCTCAGCATTTAGTAGAGACTGCACAGGTGGGGAAGAGTCTCGGACTAACAGGTGGGATATCTGACTAAACCACATGTGGGGAAGGGGCAGGCAGACAGCTAGCTGGATGGAGAGAGCTCCTACGTAGGTCACAACATGAGTGAATATGGTCAGAGTACACAAAGTAATGCAAAGCTGGAGATCAGATCACTCTCCTCAGCCAGACATATAGCCCAAGACACCCAGCAGAAAGAGCCAAGCGGATGAACTAGGAGGGGCTCTTGAACAGAAGAGCCATCTAAAATGGTAGTTAAGGGGAGGTGTTCATAACAGATGGGGAACAAGGCACCCCTCATGCTTCAAGCGCCTTCTCTTTATGAACTCTTGTATGTAGTGCACACTCAAGCCCTCTACACATAACACTACATGTATTAAAATCTAGGGGTGTACAAGGGGAGTGGCCGTGTGTGCTGGCCCTACCCCTGCATACACATGATTGCTGGCTCATGTACATGGATTGTATATGCAAAGGCTCTCCCCGTTGTGACTGGGAATGCTGCATTTTCAAACATTCCTGATCATGGAGACAAAACATAAGAACATAAGAGAAGCCAATGCTGGATCAGGCCAATGGCCCATCCAGTCCAACACTCTGTCACACAGGGGCCAAAAATACCAGGTGCCATCAGAAGGTCTACCAGCCCCCCCACTGTCCATCCCCCCCCCAAGCACCAAGAATACAGAGCATTACTTGCCCCAGACCCAGAGTTCCTATCTATACCTTGTGGCTAATAGCCACTGATGGCCCTCTGCTCCATAGATTTATCCAATTCCCTCTTAAAGTCGTCCATGCTTGTAGCCGCCACCACCACCTGTGGCAGTGAATTCCATGTGTTAAAGCCTACATGCATATGCTGCCTGTGTATGTAGACTCTTTGCTCACAAGACAGTGATCATGTGTGGAAGGGGCCAGGGCCAGCATATTTATGCCTGTTCCCCACCACACACATTGACTTCATTGTGCATAAAGTTGTGTGTAGAGGGCTATGGTTTGGACAGATTTCTAATCTTGTCAGCAGATCTCTCATTTTAATAGTTTATGATCTGCATGAATCACATGAGAGTTGCTTCCATGAGCCACTAATGAAAGAAAAAGGCACCCACATGATTTGCATTTCCAGCAGCATCCATGCTGCAGGGATAACAAATGAAGCAGGCTTTAAGGTTACAGAAGAGCTGATAATACAAGATTATTTTCTTTTACCATTTGTTTTATGGACTGGTTCATACCTCATGGGTGGCCTCCCACACAGGGTCATTGCTGTGACACACTTAAGTGGAGGTGGTGGCTGGAGACCTCCTGGGATTACAACTGATCTTCAGGCAACACCTTCACCTGGAGAAAATGGCCACTCTATGGCATTATACCCCGCTGAGGTCCCTCCCCAAACCCCACCCTCCTCAGGCTCCACCCCCAAAATCTCCAGGAATTTCACAACCTGGAGCTGGTAACCCTAGCAATACATGTATGCCAGTTGCAAGATTTCTGTAATGACATTCACTTTTATCAATGAATAAGCATCAAGGAAATCTTGGCAGTCTACAGATTTCCTGAATGGAGGTTCTGATTTATACAATTATGACTCCACACAATTGCATGTGTGGAGGCAGTACTTTGCTCGTGAAGCGGATCCATGTCAAAGGACATCTTGGCATCATTGAACCCTGATTTCCAGGCAATGGTACACATAAATGCCCGCGTGCAGGAAGGGCGGGGTATAAATAAAATAAATAAATACCCATATTTCCCCATTTATTTATTTATTTTAAATTCACAGGAGGAACTCAGAAATGTTCTGTATCTGTTCTGGAATTCTACAAACAAATTAATGAGACAGATTATTATGGCTTTGGGGGATAATTTTTGCAGGCTGGGGTTCATAACAGAAACCCACTGTTATTAATATAAATTTCTTTAATCCTTTTACCAGCAATCCCCTCTGGAAAATATGAATTTATAGTAGTAATAAAATATTTAAACCCCTCATTCAATTTAGCTGAGATCATGCCTGTGATTTATATCTCTGCCTTATTAAACTAGCTCAACGATCTACCTGGGCTATTTAAATATTAGGAAGATTTCACTTATTGCAGATACTATGGAAGCCACCCACCCCTTCCCTTTGTAAACACAAATATGTAATAAAGATCTCTCAACATAACTTTAATACTCCCTATGGTCTCAACCAATTGTCTTAAAATACGACAGTTTTGTTCAACTACCAGTGAAAATCCTGTCAGAGGACTCAGGCCGCGGTCACACGGCCCTTAAATGCGGGAGGAAGGGCTATTTCCTCCCGCATTTAAAGCGGCTGTCCACAACAGCTGCAGAAAGTCCCAACCGAAGCGGGCTTAAATGCAGGTTGCTCCCGCATTTTCCAACCCCAGGAAAGTCAACAGTTTTCCCGGGTGTTGCGGGAGGAACCCGTATTTTAGCCATCTGGCCAGCCCTCTCTCGCAATCAAGCGCCCAAGTGTAAAAGGGGGGGGGGGGAACCCCAAACTTACCTTTGCCACCGCTTCCGCGGCCGCCGCTGCCTCTGCCGCTTCTGCGGTGGCCGCTGCTTCTGCTGCCACAGGGGTTGGGATGTGTAGACATCCCAACCCGCGGTAGAAAAATGCGGCCCCTTTAAATCCGGGAGGGCTCCCAGATTTAAAGGGCCCGTGTGACTGCAGCCTCTATTTTCACACTCTAATCATATCCTTCAGCACGAGAAAGCTTTTTTGCACACTAAGAAAACACCAGAGATATCTATAACTCACATGGCAGCTTTCCTCTATTCTTTTGATGTTCTTCCACTGCTGTCATTGAAAACGAGCAGGTTCCCATCTACTACTTGAGATCTACCAAGAGCTCTGTGCAGCTCTAGATCTACCATACAGTAATAAGCTCTGGCAGTAGCTTGCTTAGTAAATACATTTCATGCACACAACACAGTGCTGCCTTTCCATCTGATCAGGTTCCACAAAGCAGCAAACATTAA
Source organism: Lepidodactylus listeri (assembly GCA_029233225.1). Classification (NCBI taxonomy): domain Eukaryota; kingdom Metazoa; phylum Chordata; class Lepidosauria; order Squamata; family Gekkonidae; genus Lepidodactylus; species Lepidodactylus listeri. Next base: position 90,706,908 of record JARCFY010000006.1, read on the forward strand.
AAAAATTAAAATATTTTAAGAATTAAAAATGCAGTTAAAATGTAAAATAATTCAACTATAGACATATAAACAACATGAGAAGAAGGGCCAGTAACCATTATTGGGAGTATGCCAGATGAAACAAAAAAGTGTTTAGGTAAAGGTTTCCCTTGCTCGAAAGCCAGTCAAATACCACTCTAAGGATGCAGAGCTCATCCCCGTTTCCAAGCCAAAGAGCCAACGCTGTTATGATGCGCGGCCTTCTAAATCTGCCGTTTTGTGGTGTTCTCTGAGGAGACTGATCAGGCTCGACTTTAGTGTTCTGACCAGCTCCCTCCTCATTCTTACTCGTCTCTTCGGGGTTTGTTTTAAATTGCTTTATACGTAAGTTGAGGACTACTGCTAGATATCTTTGTCCTTGTTTTTAAGAGTCAGGCACTCAGGCTTTTTGGTTCAAAACACAACAGTACTTTATTTCCAGAACCAAACAGGGGATGGAGGATGTATACACAGTGGACACTTTGTTTCTGTATAGGCTGGCACGTTTGGTTTAGATGATACTTAGGCAGTAGGCTATATTGTTTGCTGTTTCCTTAACCGCACATAACCTCACTCAACACCTTCCTCAGTACACTCTCCTGTCCTGCTTAGGGGTTAGCCTTTTGGCTTTGGTTTCCTGGCCCTTACGTCCCAACTGGCCACCAACCAGCTGTCCAGACTCTGCCAGTCTTTGCCTCAGCCCTCCCTTAACCTCCTATCTCAGGTTCCTCAGGAGTGATGTATTTTAGGTTTGTGACCACTTATGTGTTCTGATTTTACTAGTCTGTTCACTGTCCCGTGAACCAGACTATCCAGCACCCAGTTATCTGCTTTAACTGGTATTTTTGGCTGCTCACACGGAGCTACAGAGAGACACTCAAAATCCTCCCAGAGCTACCAAGAGACTGTTCCCTCACAGACTCTCACTCTCCGCTCTCTCTCCAACTATCAGACCCAAACTGTCAGTTTTGCCCGTTAAGTGTCAGTCACTGAGTGTTCTGAGCCAAGTGGCCCCCACCTCACTCAGTCATGTGACTCAGCAGTGTTACTTGTTGACAGGCTGCTGGTCCCAGATCTTTAATTCCACCACAGCTGTCCAAAGATGTTTCTGTGGTCATGTGGCCGGCATGACTAAACGCCGAGGCGCACAGATGCTGTTATCTTCCCACCGAAGTGGTACCAATTTATTTACTTGCAGTTTCTTGCTTTCGAACTGCTAGATTGCCAGGAGCTTTAGCTGCTTTACCTGCTGGTAAAAGATACTGATGGAGACAGACTAATCTCCTTAGGAAGTGAGTTCCAAAGTTTTGGTGTCACAACAAAAAAGGCCCTTTCTCAGATTGCCACCCATCTAGCTTCAGATAACAAGGGTAACTAAAGCAGGGCCTCCAAAGATGACTGGAGTGTATGGGAGGAGGCAGCCCTTAAAGTATGTTAGTCCCTGGCCATATAGGGATTTAAAGGTCAATACCAGCCAGCACATTGGTTTGAGCCCAGAAGCAAATTGGAACCCATTGTAGATAGAACAAGACTGGAGTGATATGGTCCCTACAACCCCACTCCAGTCAACACTTTGGCTGCAGGATTCTGTACCAACTATATCTTCCGGGCAGTCAAGGGCAGCACCACATAGAATGAATTGCAGTAACCTAATCTAGATGTTACCAGGTCATACATCACGTTGGCAAGATCTTTTACACCCAGAAAAGGCCACAGTTGGCTCCCCAGCTGAAGCTGATGAAAGGCACCCCTGGCCACTGCTGCCACATGTTTATCCAACAGGAGGTCTGGGTCTTCAAGCACCCCCAAGCTATTAACCTGCTCCTTTAGGGGGAGTGCAACCCATACAGAACAGGAAATAACCCATTTCCCAGGTCAGACCCTCTACCTACTAGTAGGACCTCCATTTTGTCAAAAGTTTAGCTTGTTAGCCCTTATCCATTCCAAAATTGGCCCCAGGCACCTCTTCACATAACAATGACTTTGTTTTAGCCAAGACCAGGAAGCTATATCTCCTTTATATAAATCATGTAATTTAAACCATGTAACCCTTAGTTTAATAAATCAGATCTGTGATGTGTGTGTATTAAGTGCTGTCAAGTTGTTTCCAATTTATAGTAACCCTATGAATTACTGACCTCCAAAACATCCTCTCATTAACAGCTTTGCTCTGGTCTTGCAAACCTAGGACTGTGGCTTCCCTGATTGAGGAAGTCTGTCTCATGTTGGGTCTGCCTCTTTTCCTGCAGCCTTCAACTTTTCCTAGCATTAATGTCTTTTTCCAGTGACTCTTGTCTTCTCACAATGTGACCAAAGTACAACAGCCTCAGTTCGGTCCTTTTAGCTTCTAGGGAGAGTTCAGACTTGATTTGATCTAGAACCCACTTATTTGACTTTCTGGTGGTCTGTGGTATCCACAATACTCTCCTCTAACACCACAGTTCATATGAATCAACTGTCTTCCTGTCAGCTTTCTTTATTGTTCAGCTTTCCCACCAATACATGGCAATAGGAAATACTTGATCTTGGTCGCCGGTGACACATCCTTGCACTTAAGGATCTTTTCTAGAACTTTCATGGCTGCCCTTCCCAGTCTCAATCTTCTGATTTCTTGGTTGCAGTCTCCCTTTTGGTTGATGATTGAGCCAAGGAATAGAAAATCTTTAACCATTTGTTTGTTTTCAATCTTAAAGTTGTGTGTTTCCTTAATGCCCTCACCTGGATAGCGCAGGCTAGTCTGGTATAGTCAAATTTTTTATGCTAAGCAGGGTTGGCCCTGGTCAGTATTTGGATGGGAGACTACCAAGGAATACCAGGGCCACGACACAGAGGCAGGCAATGGTAAACCACTTCTGAATATCTCTTGCCTTGAAAATCCTACAGAGTCACTATAAATTAGCTGCAACTTGACAGCACTTTCTACCATCACCGATTCCTCAGAAGTCATTAATTTTATCTTCTTGAGGTTCAGTTGTAATCTACTTTTGGCCTTTCTACTTTGACCTTCATCAGGAATCGTTTCAGGACTTCACTATTTTCTGCCAGTAATGCGGTGTCATCAGCATATCCCAAACTGTTAAAGTTTTCACTCCACCTTCATTCTAAATCTAATCCAGTTTTCCTTATATGTTCTGCATAGACTGAACAGATAGGGAGATAATACATCCTTGTCTGCCATCTTGGTCAGTTGGAAACCATTCTGTTTCTCCATGTCCTGTCCTATCAGTAGCCTCTTGTCCAGAGTATAGGTTGTGCATCAAAACAATAAGATGCTGTGGCATACCCATTTAAAAAAAAAATCTGTGATAGAAAGTCTCATACCTGGGCAATTTGATCAAGTGGTAACTTTCTGCAGACAAGAATATTAGGCACTTCTTGTGAACTGGGACTGCTCAGTTAGAAACAAATAAGGCTGTGCACAGGTGAGTCTTCGGGGATTCAAAGGCGAGATAGCAGAACTATCATTTGCCAAGAATGCTTAGCATTTATTTGGGCCCTTGCCATTGTCTCTAGTCAAACTGATATTACAAGTTTCACTAGCATTTTGCTGAGACAGTCTAACCTATACAGGTACTTTAATGTGTGATTTGCAATGGGGAAACGACACAAGTGAGGGAAAACTAAATACTCCCTGCCATGGGCCTGATCCAAAAGAGGGGTGGCATCTGAAAACACCATTCATCTAAAAAGCCAGTATGGTATAATGGTTAGACTCAGGGGTCATTTCGAGCAGGAACGCACAGGAACACCATTTCGGGAGTAACAAGCCCAAGAGTGGGCATACACGGTGATGCGCTGTGGGAAAATGCAAAAGCACACTAACTTGATCTGTATTTTTCATGCTTGTTGTAGGGTAGCTTCCCTGAAAGAGCAAAGGAAACCTAAAGTGTCTTAAGTCCGTTCGCGGGGATAGTGGGATATAAATCTGAAAAATAAAATAAAAATAAAATAAATAAAATTAAGTCAAAGTGTAAAGCTGCTCGCCAGCTCTGAGTTAGGAAATACCTGGAGATTTTTGGGGTGGAGCCTGAGCGGTGGGTGTTGCCTTCTGGCACACTTCTGGTGATGTGAGGGGTGGTGGTGGCATATGCTAATGAATTATGCTAATGAGCTCCTGCACATGAAATGACCCCTGGTTAGACTATTGGAGTATATGCTTTCAATCCACCATGTTCACTGGATGTCCTTTAGCCACTGACTCTCTCAGCCAAACCTTATTTACAGTGTTATAATGATGATGAAATGGGGGGAGCCTATATATGCTGCCCTGAGCTCACTGGAAAACAAGCAGGTTAAAAATACAGTATGCAAATCACAGATCTCCTATTTCACATGTGGTTGTGTCCAAGCTGTGAACAGAAATTAAAGGCCTTCTCAGGAAGCAGTTCCTGTATAAACCCCACTGAAATTAATCCAGGTCCATTTTGCACTTAGTGTTTAACAAAATTGAAAAGTTTTAAATAGGCACAGTGGTATTCCAGGCTGATGATGAAAGAAGTTTAAACAGAGCAATAGTGCAGAAGAATTTTCAAAAGCATACATCATTTCTTCTTGCTGAAAAGCGTACCCCCATCTCTTCCCAGAAATATGATTGAAAAAGCACAAGGATTCCTACTGAAAGCCTATGGCACTCAGTCCTTTTTCGAAAGATAATTTTCTAGCAGAAAGTTGAAGAAAAAAAAACGATTCTAAAACGGTTGACATTTTCAATTTTTCTCGCATTTTGTGCTGACCGGATAAACAACAAAAGCAGACATTTCAGCCATCCAATTTTCCTGCAAGTACTGCCAAGAAGCATTAAAAGCTCTGTTCCCCATGACTCAACGGCTTCTGCCTGAGCACCTAATTCATAACCAAGATCCATTCATCAGCACCATTACAGCATTTAGTGATTAAGTGGGCCTTTTTGTAATTCCTCTTTAGAAGCACAGGCCTGAAGTGATGAACAAAAAATTAATGGAAAGTCGCTCAGCTTGCATTAACCTTTGTGGTGTACAAAATTTGACTTTTTAAACAACAGATAAAGTATTTCTCAATGGACTCATTTCTATGCTCAAATCCTCCAGTAAAAATTAGCAGTAATCTTAGAATGTCAGAGGAGTCTACACAGGCATACAAGAGACCACCAAAACACATGACTTCAGAAAATGACAATGGACTCACCACAACAAAAAAAATAGAATGTGATTTTAAATACAGTTCGTTAGTTCTTTGACAAGGAGAAAGTCTGATCTAACCAAACTAGATTCAGGAGGAATACATATAGCTATTTATCCATCGCTTTTAAACACAGAATCATATCAGCTAACAGTAGCTGCTTTTTATTAACTTTACAACTTTGTCTTCCACAAAAGCTTATGCTAGAATAAATGTGTGTTAGTCTTAAATGTGCCACAAGACTCTTGTTTATTTTATCCCTATGTTCCCTGTACATATGGTAGGGTTGCCAGTTCTGGGTTGGGGAATACCTGGAGATTTGGGGGGAGTGTGGAGCCTGAAGAAGGTGGTGTTTGGGGACATCAGTGGGATATAATGCTATGGAGTCCACCTTTGAGAGTGGCAATTTTCTCCAGGTGAACTGATTTCTATCGCCTGGAGATCAGTTGTAATAGCAGGAGCTTTCCAGCTACCACCTGGAGGATGGCAACTCTAACATATAATTGAAAAGCAATCCTTTATTGTAGCAGGTTAAATAGCTGGAGTAGTGCAGTATTGTAGTCCAGTTACCAGGCCAAAGGCCCCATCACATAAGAACCATAGCCCTCAAAGCCACAGCTCTAAATATGGTTACACTTATAGAGAGAGTCTTGATAAAACCTTTAAATAGGAAAAAAGGAGTTATTTAGTAGAGCCTTCAGTGATCACATTGAAGGCATGGAGCATCATGTGACATCAAGGGAGAAGGAGAAGCAAGTCAGCAAATTTCTCAAGAGGTAAAAGCTGGAGTGGGGGTGAAAAGCTGACAGAAACACCAGAATCTCTGGGGTCTAGGAGTGATGGGGAAAAGTTGAAATCTGGTCTCATAGTCCAAGGACTTCTATTGTTTGATAAGAATGTCAGGAATGCACTTTTCCAATTTGGCCCAAGACTTGCTTGGTGCTAATAGGTCTGAAAAAGTTTCTGCTTCGTTTATACCTGCATATTAGATAAACTGTTGGTTTCCCTTGGAGTGAGGTCAAGACTTGGATATTCATACTCAGGCCCGTTGAGTTTTTGATTGTCAACTGTGGAAATCAGAGAATCACTTCAGTTTAATAGTCAAGGATCTCATTCTTTTTATTGTATTCCTTAACTCTAGGATACGCAGACAATTCTGAACCCTGATGTTGCCTTACACTATGCTAGGAAACATATGCAAATCCTTTCTTTCACAGTCATATTCTTTCATTGTGCTAATATCCCAGAGCTCTGAAATGATGCATTTACTTCTTGGATTTTTTTAATCAGATGATGTGAAAGATATTAAACATCATCTAATCATTAATCATAAACTGAATTCCCTTTTATGAAACAATTAGCTACTATTAAAATACTCATTTATAAATAGTAAAGGCTGCTGCCTTAGAGGAGTCCTAAATTGAACAGAAATTAATTCTCTCCTTGATAGACATTGTTAATGTGCTATTTTGGGAGCTCTTGTACTTGGAAGTCAAGATTAGAATGGTCATTAATAGATCTGGACCTGCACTGCCTGGATTTCTTTTTTTGCTGTGTCATGTCTTCTACATAGAACAGAGCCCCAGATTACTATGAAATGACAAGATGGAAAGGGTCTAGATGTACAGTGAGCATCTGCAGATTAAAACTCTGCTACAGAACACAACAAAATGTAAATATGGAAAAAAATTAAAACTGGTTACATTATTCCTAAATGTATCTTTCAGAGTAAAATAGTCATGCTAACCAAATGCCTGCTGGATGAGGACTGCTGTGATGTTCTAATCTGGAGAACCGGGTTTGATTCCCCACTCTTCCACATGAAGCCTGCTGGGTGACCTTGGGCCAGTCACAGTCCTTTCAGAACTCTCTCAACTTTCTCAGCCCCACCTACCTCACAAGGTACCTGTTATGAGGAGAGGAAGGGAAGGAGATTGGAAGCTGCTTTGAGTGAGACTCCTTAATGTAGAGAAAAGCTAGGTATAAAAACCTGCTGTGCCTATTCCTTAAAAAAAACAAATCACCTTGCTACATCAGACTAAAACGCCATCTACTTCAGTGCACTGTTTGTAACAGTGACCAGGCAGGAACCTTTGAGGATCACAAGCAGGATATGACATACACAGACATCCCCTGCTGTACATCTCCCTGACATATGGTCATCGAGCAGCACACTTGTCTTTGAATATGAAGTGGCTAACAACAGTTTGTAGACATATACTACATACTTTTTTTAACAGTCTTCTAGGCTAGCAGAAGTCACCATATCCCATGGCAACTTTAATTATGCATTTTCTGCATTCTGTATAAAGAAATATTTCCTTTTGTTCATTCTGATTCTACTGGAAATAAATTTAATTGGCCCAGTTCTAGTGTTTTGAAATAATGAAAAATATTTTTCAATTCACATTTATACCACCTATAATTTTATAACTGTATTCCAGGTCCATCTTTCCCCACCCCAACCCCAACCGTGCCCCCCCCCCAAAAAAAGAGACTGTTGCTCACATTGACATATATTCTGTCCAGTTAGAAATATCTGAAAGCTTCTTCCTTAGGCTAATGGAAACCACTAAATTAAAGGGCTAAGTGGACTTCTGGGGAAAATGGCAACTTGAAAGGGAGCACTTTTAAAGGCTCCAGACTATCTTGTTATTGGGTGTACCATGCCAGGAAAGGAAAGAATTTATTTCTCTATCCTCACCTCTCCCCCACAGGGCAGTCCCAACTGACAGGTGAACTCACAAGGGGAGGGGCAGATTTATCAAAGTTCTGATACCACCAAGGACAGTGGAAAATGTGGGCTTTTGCTGGCAAAGTCGACCTTCCTAAGTTTCGGTTCCTTGTTTTGCTTTTATCAACAGGCAATCTTTGAAATTGATTGGTTCATTTCTAATAATTCACAGAATTAATTGCAACTTGGAACACAGCAACTTGGAGGATTCACAGGCTGCCAGCAGCATTTGACCTCAGCGGCAAGAGGAGAAAACTTATGGTTTTAAATTACAGTTAACAAGAGATTCATGTGACCAGTGTAAAGATAAATTACTGAACTGTATTTAACAGCTTTAAAAAGCCTCAATTCAGAAATTAAAAAGGATTTAAAATCAGAGGACAAAAATTAACTGAATCAGATCAAACAATATCAAGCTTTTACACCTACTTTCTTTCCTGGATGAAGTTTATTTTAGATAATTGTGGACTATCCTTTCTGTGGATTATACAATCAGCTATTTTTACTTTTTTCTCCATCCCTTTGATGAGTGAGGGCTATGGCTGAGGGAGCGCATCAAGTGTGGCCACCCCAAATCAGCTTTATAATATAGAGAGATCTGGAGAAAGAATCCAGAGGAACATCTAAGAAGTGTGTCAAGAATCAGATGGATTATGAGAAATCAACATAATATTACAAGAGCAAATACAAGAAATTCTAAAAATTAAAGAGAAGCAAAAAAGATAATGACAAATATTTAGAAAGGCAAGACTGTAGGATTGAAAAAGCAGAACAAATAACTGAAATCCTGGAAACTCAATACAGATCTAATAGCTTGTGATTTAGAGGCATTTTAGAAGACTTTGGGAGGTCAAATTTGGAAGAATGGTTTCATGATTTGCTTCAAAAGTATTTGAAGATACAAGGAGACTTTCCTGAAATCGACCAAATGTTTAGTGTGAACTCAAGATTTGCAATTGACAACAAGTTACCCCGAGATATATTGGTTTATTTCACTCTCGTTTCACAAGATGCAATATTAAAGAAGCAACGAGAATCACCACTTAAAGTAGCAGAAAAAGAAGTGCAGATCTTTCAGGATCTACGAACAAGTGTGTTAAGGGAAATGAAAGATTTTGATTTTCTGATACAGATCCTACAAGAGGAAGAAATAAAATATCATTGGAAAATACCATTTGTAATAGAGGTTTTCTTACCAAAAGGAAGAAAAGTAATCACAGAAGAAGAACAAGTCAAGCAACTAGCTGAAGAATTGCAAGTGAAAGATTTGCACAGAGAAACCGAAGGAAAACCACCAGGTCTGCTTTGCAAAGTCAGTTAGCAGTGGAGATAGGCTTCAAATTTTTAAACTGCTTCTCTGCTGCTTTCTAGGCCAACCTGCAGCTTCACTGAGAGCTGTAAATGTGGATAACTTTGCTAGACTCACTTGTGAAGCCTAGTTCCAAGTAAGGATGGGCACAAACTGGATCACAAGCCAAAATCCAGCATGAACTTGGACTGGTTTGAAGTTCAGGAAAAACAGGTTTCCTACCTGAAACTGATGATCTTCGAGTGGTCATCTGTGCATTCACACTGATGGGGTTACTGCGCCTGCGCTGGAATCCATCGGTATAGTAGAAAGCTCTAACGGATTTTTGCGCCCAGCAACACCAGGCATGCGCGGGAGCCCGACCGCGCATGCCCAGAGGAGCGGGCGTGGGAATCCCGCCAGTTCCTTCTGACCACTGTGACCAAGCAAGGAAGATAAAGCCTGGCAGCAGAGGGGAAGGAGGGCGGGTAGTGTGAATGCACAGATGACCACTCGAAGATCATCAGTTACAGGTAGGAAACCTGTTTATCTTCGACGTGGTCTCTGTGCTTCACACTGATGGGAGAGTAGCGAGCAGTATCCTACCTGGAGGTGGGTGCAGGCAGGCTGTCACTGAGAGACCGAAGAGAGGACTAGGTGACCCAGGGAGGAACGAGTAGCTGCCCTGGTGTCCAAAGCGTAATGTCTCATAAAGGTGGTAGGTGTGGCCCATGTAGCAGCGTTGCAGATGTCTGTAAGGGACGCTCCCTTGAGAAAGGCTGTAGACGTGGCAATAGCCCTGGTAGAATGGGCATGTATTGGCCCTGGGAGTGGCATCCGCGACAACTGGTAGCAAAGAGTTATGAGGGTCACTATCCACCTAGAGAATCTTTGCGCCGTGATGGGAGATCCCAATTTGTTGGTAGCGTAAGACACGAACAGTCTAGGAGTCTTACGTGACGGTTTCGTGTGGGCCAAGTAGAATAATAGGGCCCGTTTGACGTCCAGCGTATGAAGGAGCCTTTCCTCCTGAGAAGTGTAATTGGGGTAGAAATCCGGCAAAACTGTCTCTGCATGGAGGTGGAAATCTGACACCACCTTAGGCAGGAAAGAGAGATCCGGAAAAAGACGGACGGCATCTGGCAGGAAGGACAGGTAGGGAGGGTCGTGCCTAAAGGCGAGAATCTCCCCTACCCTGCATGCGGATGTGATAGCCACCAAAAACGCTGTTTTCCAAGCCAGAAGATGAGGCGCACAAGTGGCTAGTGGCTCAAACGGCTTCCTTGTAAGCATACGTAGGACTAGCGTCAGGTCCCAGGGGTGTGCTGGCAGTCTACGCGGAGGGTAGAGATGTCGAAGACCCTTAAGGAAGCGCTTAGAAAGCGGATGTGCAAAGACAGAAGAGTTATCAATACGATTATGGAAAGCTGATATAGCGGCGAGGTACACCCTCAAAGAGGAATGGGCGAGTCCGGTATCAGCAAGAGAAAGTAGGAATTCAAAAATCGTGGAGAGGCCAACCGAATAGGGCGAAGCACAGCTGTCTGGTAAGGCGGAGCAGAAGCGAGACCACTTGTAGGTGTAGGACTTTCTCGTAGATGTCTTACGAGAGTTTAAAAGTACGTTGGCCACTCGGTCCGAGAAGGTGGAGGGGAAATTCTCCATGCTGTAAGCTTCAACCGAGCGACGTCGTGATGAAGCAGGGGGGGGTCGCCGACTGTGAGCAGGTCTGGCTGAGGTGGGAAGTGATGGTACCGCTTCTGCGCAAGGGATAGGAGCGTTGAGAACCAAGGCTGGCGAGCCCACCAGGGGCAAACTAGGATGCAGTCTGCCCTGTCGTGCACGATTTTGTGAACCACTCGAGTCAAGAGCGGGAAGGGAGGAAATAGGTATAGGAACCCTTCGCTCCAAGGATGGAGAAGGCCGTCTCCCAGAGAAAGTGGATCCCGGCCGCCCAGAGAGCAGAACTTGGCACACTTGGAATTGTGTCTGGTGGCGAAGACATCTACTTGGGGAGTGCCCCAGGTCTGGAACACCGGTTTGAGGTAGACGCCGGAAAGTTCCCAGTCGTGGGTTTGCGTGTGGCCTCGGCTGAGCAGGTCTGCTTGCGTATTGAGAACGCCTGGGATGTGCGTTGCCCGAAGGTAGATGCCGTTTGTGATGCACGAGTCCCAGAGGGTTAGTGCCAGTTGACAGAGACGACGAGAGACGGTGCCACCCTGTCTGTTTATATAGCTGACAGCCGTCGTATTGTCGGAAAGGACTGCTACGCATGTGTCCCTGACCGTGGGGAGAAAGGCGCGTAGCGCGTAGAGAATGGCTAGCAGTTCTAGGTAATTTATGTGTTGGGACTGCAGGGTGCTGTCCCAAGCTGCACCTGTGCTCATCGTGCCTAGGTGAGCGCCCCATCCCCAGTTGGAGGCGTCGGTGGTGAGAACGACCCGAGGAGTCGGGACATGAAAAGGTGCTCCCTGTAGCAAACGGGGCATTACAGTCCACCACTCGAGGGAGTCCCGGACTTCTGCCGTGGGGGAAAGAAGCATGTTTTGTGGATGTTGTGATGGGCGAAAGCGACGCAGGAACCATAGTTGGAGGATTCGCATGTGAAGCTTGGTGAAAGGAAGGACTGATGTGGTTGCCGCCATGAATCCCAACAGGCGTTGAATGGAGTGGGCTGTGGATTGAGTCTGCGAACGGATTTGGTTGGCTAGAGCGATGATGGGTAGGGCTCTGTCACGTGGGAGGAAGGCTGTAAGTAGGGTTGAGTCGAGGACTGCCGCTATATAGCGGACCCTCTGGGAGGGCACTAGATGGGATTTGTCCACATTGATGCAGAGGCCCAGGTCCATGAGCAGGGACTGGGTCATGGAAATGGTTTCGAGGAGAGCCTGTCTGGAGTTGGCGACGAGAAGCCAATCGTCGATGTACGGAAAAAGCATAATGCCTTGGAGGCGGAGAAAAGCGACTACGACGATCATGGTTTTGGAGAAGACCCTGGGGGCGGTAGAGAGTCCGAATGGAAGGGCCTTGTATTGAAAATGTTCGTGTCCTATCGCAAAGCGGAGGAATCTGCGATGGGGGGGGCCAGATTGAGACATGGAAATAGGCGTCCTGGAGGTCCAGGGTGGCCATCCAGGCGTTGCGGCGGATGAGGGGAAGGAGGGATGGGAGCGTAACCATCCTGAACCGACGATACTCGATGAACTGGTTGAGTCCTCTGAGGTCGAGGATTGGTCTGGTCCCGCCGTCCCATTTCGGTACCGCAAAATATCTTGAATAAAACCCTGTGCGGTGGTGTTTTGGCGGTACAGGTTCGATGGCGTCCTTTTTGAGGAGATTGGCAACCTCTTGCAGTAACGGGACCGAAGGGGGAGTAATGACGAAGACGGGAGCCGGGGGAGTCTGAAGGAACTCGATGAGATACCCTCTTGAAATTATAGATAGGACCCAAGCGTCTGTGGTGATAGTGTGCCACGCTGGAAGGAAGGGCGCGAGGCGTGGAAGGTGGAACAGGACACAGCCAAAGTCCCTGTTTCTGTTGACGGGACTGTTTGGAGCGATTGGATTGCTGGGGCGTAGGGAAGCGTTGCTTCTGTTGGTAAGAAGGACGCTGATGGGCGCTCATGGGCCGAAGGCGCCAGTTACGGTCTGGGGAACTTCTGGAGGAGGACCGGCAGTACCAAGGTCTGGACCAGGTTCTTGGTTTGAACTGCCTGGTAGTCGGAGAAACACCCAGGGACCTGGAGGCCTTAATGCTTTTATCAAGCTCTTGTAGAGCATTGTCAGTTGATGCGTGGAAGAGGCCTAGACCGTCAAAGGGTAGGTCCTCAATATAAGACCTGGTATCCTGCTGGAGTGTGGTGGACCTCAGCCAGGAGTGTCGTCTTAATGCGATTCCAGAAGCCATGGTTTTAGAAAAAGTGTCCAGAGCATGTTTGGATGTGTTGAGTTGCTGCTTGGACAGAACGAGGCCTTCCTTTTGGAGACGGCGGGCTGCTTGCCTTTGGTCGTCTGGGAGGTGAGCTAGGATGCTAGAGAGCTGCTCCCACAGGGCATAATTGTACCGGCTCATACACGCCAGGTAGTTGGCGGTTTTGACGCCAAGCGCCCCCGCAGAGTAGAAGCGACGGCCGAAGCCATCTAGTTTCCGACCCTCCTTGTCGGATGGTATGGACAGCGTTCTTTTTGCCTTGGTGGAGGAGTTAACCACCACGGAGTTTGGTTTTGGGTGGGAAGAGAGAAATTCGGCCCCCGACTCCTGGATGCGATACATGTGGTCCAGGCGTCTCGATGATACCGGGCCAGATGCAGGCTTATCCCAGGGTGCTTTGGAAGCCTGTAGGAGAACCGCAGACATTGGTAGAGCGACCGCGGTAGAGGTGTCCCCCTGGACAATGTCAAATACTGGGTCATCAACCGCTGGTTTAGGTTGAAGAATAGAAAGTCCGAGAGACAGTGCCATGCGCTTTACCAACTCCCCATAGGAGGAAATATCCTCCGAGGGAGAGATAGTGAGGTTGTCTTACACATCTGGGTTTGGAGAGGGTTGGGAGGGCAAACCCTCATCGGACTCGGTGTCATCACTGTCCGCTTGAGAAGAGGACGACGCTGGAGGTTCGGATGGTTGAGTCGGTATGGACGGGGGGGTCCGTGATCGGGATCGTTTGAGTCGGGATCGGGGTCGGTATCGATCCCTGTGGAGCCGTAGAGCGAGGTGGCAGATGAGATTGAGGTGGCAGCTGCTGCGGTAAGGGTGCCGGCGGCAGGTGAGTAGCAGCAGGGCGGTAGGCTGGCGGTCTGGCATACGAAGTAGACGGTAGGTGACTCGGGGGAGAGGCCCGTGGGCGAGAAGCTGGGCGATCCCAAACCTGGTAATGTGGAGGTGACCATGGTCTTGATGGAGCAGAGTGCGTGTCGATATAGTAGGCTCGATGACGGTCCCAATGGGCCGAGGGCTGCGGTGGCACATCCCAGCGCGACGGTCCCGGAGATCGATGTCGAGAAGAGCGGTGCAGTGATCTATACCGAGGAGAACGAGATCGGTAATCCCTGCGATAGTGGTCTCTGTACCGGGGACGCTCGGTGTCGTCGGGAAGGTTGACGGGGCCATATCGATCCGAGGGATCCGGTGAAAAGGACCTCACCGACAGAGGAGATCTCGAGACAGATCGTGGAGGCGGATCCAGGTGGCAAGGCTCGACATCGGGAAACGGTTGGGTTTCCAGGATGGTATCGGATAGCTGTGGATCAAGCTGGCGAATAGGAGAGTCGAGGAGATGGATGGTAGGGATCTCCAATGTTTGTGCCGGCAGGACGGGCGGAGCTTGCAGCGCTGCCTGCGGCTCCGATGGTGTTGGAGCGGGAGGCACAGAAGCCTTCTTCGGTGGTTTGCCAGTAAGCACGGCAGAGTCCTTGTGCTTCTTCTGGCCTTTGTCCTTCTTTTTCTTTTTTAAGGGCGTCGAAGCCGCGGACTGCGTAAGCACCGGGCGTTTCGACCCCGATCGGACTATGTCCGACTTCGGTCTCGATCCCGAGGGTCCTCGAGATGGTGTCATCGATGTCAATGGCCCGTCGGTCGGAATTGAGGTGTTGGTCGATTCCATGACCTTTTGAGGTGATGGGAGAAGGGCGGATTCAAGTAGGGCGACCTTCAGTCTTGCAGCTCTGTTTTTTCTGGTCTGATTGCTGAACTTTGCGCAGTGCAGGCAAGAGTCGGGGCGGTGGGACTCACCCAAACAGAGTATGCAGAGCGAGTGGCCGTCCGGAGCCGCAAGCTTGCTCCCACAGTTCGAGCACCTCTTAAAGCAGCCCCACTTTTGAGCCATACAGTAGCTCAAAGTGAGGGGGAAGCAGAGGGATGGGGGGGGTAAAAAAGAAGAAAGAAACCCCACACCAAAGACACCCCTTTTTTTTTTTTTAGGAGAAGATGAGAAGAGGAAGAAGAAGTAAAGGCGAGGAGTTAGGAGAGGGAAAAAGAGCTTTCCTCGACAGATTGACGGAGCTGACTGACTAAGCTGTGAACAGCGCGGCGGTCAGAAGAGAACTGGCGGGATTCCTGCGCCCGCTCCTCTGGGCATGCGCGGTCGGGCTCCCGCGCATGCCTGGTGTTGCTGGGCGCGAAAATCCGTTAGAGCTTTCTACTATACCGATGGATTCCAGCACAGGCGCAGTAACCCCATCAGTGTGAAGCACAGAGACCACGTCGAAGATCTGCAAAGTGGTGGATGGAAAAAGGAGTGCTTCTACACTCCCACTGCTTCTATATTCCCAGTCGCCCCCACCAGAACCAGAATCTCCTGTTCTACAAAATACCATTGTGATACTGTTTAATGTTTGTGTATACCATGCAGTTTGGGTCTCAAACATTCATTGTGAGCAGTTTTTGTAAATTGTAGAGCAACACTGCACTTATTAAGAGCAAGCCAGCAGTTTATATTATGCTGAAAATATGAATGTACATTCACAGGACTTCTAGTATTCAGTCCAGGCAGAAAAGAGAAAATTTGGTCTTCAGCATTTTCTGACCTAATCAACAGAACCAGTGAGGAGGAGGAGGAGAATGGATTTATACCCCGCCCTTCACTCACTTGGAGTCTCAGAGCCGCTTACAAACTCCTTTCCCTTCCCCTCCCCACAACAGCCACCCTGTGAGGTAGGTGGGGCTGAGAGAGCTCTGAGACAACTGTCCTTGAGAGAACAGCTGGTACAGAGCTATGACTTGCCCAAGGTCATCCAGCAGGTGCAAGTGGAGGAGTGGGGAATCAAACCCGGTTCTCCCAGATTAGAGTCCGCGCACTTAACAACTACGCCAAACTGGCTCTTGTGCAGCCTGCAGAGTGACCTTTGCCCACTCACTTCCTTTCAACCTGACCTACCTTACAGGGTCACTGTGAGCATAAAGTGGAGAAAGGGAGAACCATGTACGCTGCCTTGAGTACCCTGTAGAAAGGGCAGGATAAAAATGCTTCAGAAACAAACAAACTAGTTCAGTGAGGCATGTGCCCAAATGCAAGGCTCACTATGATTGTGCTAATGAGAATAAACTGAAGCAAAAATAAAAAAAGCTGTTTCCCCTGGCAGTCACATTACATTCACAGAGCCAGCTACTACCATTTTCCCAAATCATAGTTCTTTGGTTGTAATGTTCTTTAACTGTTATCATTTATAGAGATGAAAAACTTTCTCCTAAAAAGACCTGCATGTTCTTTTGTCGCATAAGGAAACAAGCTGCCATTGTGCATACTGGGCTGCTTTTTATGACACACCACATATGGATAAGTGTGAAGGTGATCACTCAGGTCCCAACAGTGTTGTGAAGGAAAAGAAAGCAGAAGGTTACACAGTAGTGAGTTATCAAATGACATAATTAAGGCATTGCACATGAAAGGCAAAGCGAAGAACCTTAACAACAGAATGGAGCACTGGCTGTATAAATCCTTTTATCTCCCAGATGCCAAAGATAGAGTAGAGGGAAAAATGACAGAAGGAAACACAGAATTTGAGGGAAACACAGAATTCACCCAGAACTAAGGGGACTACCAAATTTAAAAAAGACATGACTGGAGGAGGGAGGGCAGACAGCCCAAACTGTTACTTCAAAAAAATTTCTCTCACACTGGAAAAGAAATTTATTAAAGTAAGTGAAGCATAGCAAGAAAAGAGAACATTTCAATCAGAAAAGTTCTGTATTTAAAAAAGCAACAGCAAAGCAAATATCTAGGTCTACTAAGAGTCACACACAGCACATGCCAGACACCATGTGAGTCTTTCTTTAATGGAGTTGCTTGGGCTGTTTCAAACACAACACATTCCATACCTGGAAGACTCTTCAGTATAGGAAAAAGCATGCTTCACTGTCTACATGTTGTGTGTGTCCTTTTTTGTACACTAAAGTGCCTTTCCATGAAAGAAATATGCCATCTTAGAAACAGCCCAAGCAACTCCATTAAGACTCAACACAATAGCGTTTGGGATGGTCTACATACGCCTCTTGGTAGGCGCACAGTACTGCAATTGACTGCAGCTTATTAGGACATGTACACTGTACACACAAGCACCAAAACAGATACGTACAGTCACCACTTGTCATTCCCTGTGCAATATTTGCATGCTTTTTTCCTACAAAGAAGCAGTTTACATAGAGGAGACTGGCAAAGTGTGAATGGCTCTAGTGTATATAATGGGATCACTAGATAATTTTTTTAGAAAGTCAAAGGAATGTTGTCCTACTAATATAGGTTGTGGGGTGGTTTGCCAGGCTGGAAGATATAGAGAGAGAACATGACTTTGAAAGGCAGATGCGCAATGCCATGCATCTTGGAGTACTGCATTTGTCAGCATTTCTCATGACATCAAGGACAGAAGCCATATCTGAGGCATGATTAATCAGTGTCCAGGGTGAACAGGAAAATATGAAAAGGCCTTTCAGCAGTCTCCATCCGTGACTCCAGATAATTTATATTTAACTGGAGGGTGGATGCTCATCTTACAAAATTCATCATGCTTCCAATTGTTCAAAGCCACAGTGACAAAAAAACTCATCCTGATAACTGATTCCTGCCTCCCCCACCCACTCGTATGCTACAGAATCTGCAACTTATATAAATTGTGCAAAGTAAGCATACGAGCTTATTGTGCTTAACTGATTCCATTTATGTTAGCCATGGAGAGGGTCAATGAACTTCTGGTGCAAACTGAAAAACTGAGTGGTAAAAGTTGCATTCAGCCTTCCAGCTCTTCTTAAGAAGAACCCAGGAAACATCATGTTTATGTCTGCAGGGAATGGCCATTTGGAAGTAACTGTCTCCAGTGTAAAAGGACATTTGGCTTGGAGCTTTGTGGTCATTTGTGACCGGCCCCACTTCCCATGGCAGCCATTCTGTGGAGGCACTCATTACCCTCTCTCAGAATTCTAGAAGTGTCCTCAGGCTCAACAAAGTTAAAGACTACTGTGCTATTCTTTTAAACCAAAGATAAAATTCGCAAGATACTGACTTTGGCATCTAATAAACTCTGGTACAGAGTCTAAACTACAAAGCTCAGTATTTAGCAGACTTCCTAGTTAAGAACCCACTTTGGGTCAGATCCCATGCTTTCATGTGCAGATGGAAACACAATAAAATATCATCAGAAGTAATCCTTGCACTAAGTCATAAGAACATAACAGAAGCCATGTTGGATCAGGCCAATAACCTGTCCATTTCAACAATCTTGTCACTTATTTTCTTATTCCAGAATGTAATAAACAGGATCCAGTATAATTACATTCATAAGTCTTTTATATTACTCCTTCAGATTCTCTGGTAATATGCTAGTCTTGTCAATAAAGCAGGACAACAAAGTTTTATTGAAACATTCATTTACAGAAGGTGGCTTCTACCTTTGGGGCAATTCCCTGTTTTAATCAGAGTCATTCTTGGATCAGTGTGGAAGAAAAGAAAAACAATAAAATGAATTAATACAGCCAGAATCTTAACTGAGACAGTTTAGTTACAGGTGTAGGATCTTACCTCATTCCTTCAGTTGACCTATTCTGATAGTTACGGTAGAGCTGCGGGATGCCTAGCATGGCTTCGGTGAACACAGCAAGGAAGCCCAAGGTTTCCACAAAGATAATCGAGTCGAGAGAAAGGTAAGTGACGTATCCTGTGACTCCAGTGAAAGCCAGAACACACTGCAAATAATCTGTAAACCTGCTCCAGTGCCAGAAATAGATCAAGTCAAAATCTGAAAGACAATGTTTATACATAATAAAATTGATGGTTTTGCCAAATCAGTTCTTTGAAAAAAAATCTAAGGAATCTACTATAAACACCTGAGTTATGGTAAGTTGAAAGCACAGCATTATACAGCTTGTGTCAGTTAGCAAAAACAACGAGAAACAGCAGAGGTAAAAGAAAAAAATTAAACATATGGTGTGGTGGTACATAAAACTGAACATATAATCATGGTATATTGCAAGGCAAGAGAATGAGGCATGAATGAGCTGCTTAGAACAAATCAAAGATAGCTGTCTGTTTAGAGAAAATGTAAGAAATAGAGGATTGGAACAGAAACCAAGCTGAAGGCATGCAGCATAAAATATAGCCAACAATACTGAATCTAAAATCTCAAGGCTGATTCACAAGATTATGCTTTATCAAGCCATTTTTTTCAGTAACTGCAGAAACTCTCATTATTCCTATCTTGTGGACACTGTGTGAAAGAGAAACTAAAGAATCAGCTTTGCAATAAGATGCATATTCACAGTGTGAGTACAGCTTAATTTAATACCAGGGTAATTTACAAGGAGGCAAAAAACCCCAAAACCCAGTGTTTTCAAAGTCGTGCTATAAATGATCAAATGAATAGTCAACTGTGCAATTAAACAGCTGTATTTTCTAAAAAAACAGAAGCCTATTTTGGTACATAATGAATTTTTTGTTCCATTTAGGGCATAAACTCTACCCCTCCTCCCAATTAATGTCATTTTCCCCAAAAACTTTCTGCCACTGCTCCCTAATTTTATTACCCTTCCCCCTCAGATGGCTAAACTAGTGTCTGATATTATCATATATAATAGGCTTCAGATGTTGTGCAAAGCAGTTCTAAATAAGTCATGCTGTATGGTCAAATTATTAGTTCCAAATGCCTAGCAAAGTTATAAATAAAAATATGAAAAGGACGAAACAATCCTGTGAGATGCTGTTTCTAAAGCAATGCAGAATACCCGATCTCCTTAAAACTTATTAATTTCATTTGAGTTGGGACTACTGCCTATTCAAATTCAGTTCTACATCTATGGCCTTCTGCAAAAATGTTTGTATGTTTTAGGGCTAGGATCCCACCCAGAATTTCTGCAGCTGCAATGAAGGAGGCAATTTTGATGATTCCTCCTTCCCATGGCAGTCCACCCACCCACCCACGATGCTTCAGGTGAATAGGGATAGAGTGAGGGGGAATAGAATGGAAGGGGATCACAGGTCCTCTGCAGGTATCAACACAATTGCCCCTCCTTGTAATTGCAGGAATTCTAGGTGCTATCCAAAGCAGGTCACTCCAATACCTTAATTACATTAAGTTCTAAATTGTAAAATTATAAAATATTGAAAAGCATGGTAAAAAAACCCCCAAAACTCATAATAAAATAATGTGGTCTTCTCAGTAAATGGTATTTATTTAATTTAAAGGAATATAACAGATTTCTAACGTTGTAACCTAACTATAATTGCTGTTCCCCTCATGTCTTCATTTCTACCTTTTCCTCCCAAGGAAGGCTTATAACACCCCAAGGCAAAGCCTGGATTGCACAACATGGAGAGGCTGTGTGGTATACTGATCCGAGTGTCAGACTATGATTTGGGAGACTTAGGTTCACTGGATGACTTTGGGCCATTATCACACTCTAAGCCTAACCTACATCATGCGGTTACGGTGAGAATAAAATGGAGGATAGGAGAACAATACAGGCCGCTTTGGGTCCCCACTGGAGTGGAAGATGGGGTATAAATGAAGCAAATTAAATAAGTAAAATATTTTCTGAACAAAAGGAAGAACGATGTAGTACAGCAGCTGACCAAAAACCAAGTAATTTAAATTCTGTCCCAAGAATTTAAAAGAGGATTTATTAATTTAGATTGTTTTTCCCTACTTTTCTCACAATCAAATCAGCTTCCAACAAAATACATCAGAATATAAACAAAACATGTTGCTGTAGATTCATATTAAACTCTTCTCCTGGTGCTCAATGCAGTTTCTTCATGCCTTTCTTCTTCTTCTAGTGATTCTCCTGCAATCTTCACGTGTGGCTGTTTGAATCCCTCTGGAGAAGCCTCTGTAAATTGCTTCCCACCAGATCTAGGCAATTAATGTGAAAGGGAACAGACCGAAAAGGGTATAATATTAGGCCAGTTGTTGATGCTCTAGCAGGAGGGAAGAAATGACATCACCTCCCTTCCTTCCCATGAACAGAAACATATAGGAAAGGAACAAATTCAGTGCCAAAACAGGGCTTTTGTTTGTTTTGTTTACTAAGGGTAAGTATGGAAATGATGTGAAATTTAATCCCAAGGACAACTGGAGAAAATCTCTGCAGTTTGGGTAGTCATCCTAATGTTTAGTTGCTAACAGCTGTTGATGCAGTAAAAAGCATCATTCACAGAATAAGTGTCTTATTTTTCGAACAGATCAGAAAACTGTACTACAGTACCACATCCCACATACCAAAAAGGGTTTTCAGTCCACTCATTTTTTAAAAATTTTTTAATTCTTTTCTCCTTGAAGTTCTATGCAGATGGACATTAACTTTTATAGAACGACCACAATGGAGCTCCCCACCCTATAAGAGTCCAGTTAACAGCTGGCTAGATGCTCTAACGATATTTCAGAAAGCACCACGATAGACTCTGTGTGCTTGTAATAGAAAACCAGGCTTGAGGGGTCTGGTGAAGTATCAGTTTAATTGTTGCCAAGTGGTCTGTGATGGCAGTGTTCATCAAATACTGAGGCAGCTGTGTACTTTCCTTTCCAAAAAAAAGAGGAAGCTGCATTAATAAAAAAGAGATGAGCACACATAATGAGCTTTATATTTTTTAAAAAGAAGAAAACTTATTGGCTTTGAAATCCTATCCCAAGTGTCCTTGTGCATGCTCAGAGGCTGAGAAGCTGATGAAGATTTCACTCCTTCTACAGAAAAGAGAATTTTAGCCTCAGAAACTTCTTGTACGTCTGAACCTACTTTCATGTGTTTCTTATTCTCTTCCTCTCCAACAGTTCAATCTCCCTGTTTTGATGGTGAAGAAAGACTAAATTTTCCCATCAGAAAAGTCTGCTGGATCCAAGCATCACTTGTGGACATAATATTTCTATAGCACCTAACTGCATTGGATTTTACACCGTGAGCCAAAACATATCACAGATGTACCACATGTATCCTACAACTCAACCATATGTAGGCCCATGCAAATATTATATTTGTGTACTAGCTTGACATCCGTGCTTTGCTATGGTATTTAAGTTCTGTAAATCCAATTATAATACTGATGATGTGAAGTTTGAAATGTAATATTTGTTGAAGGAATTCTAATGGAGAAGATTGTAGTGTAAAAAATGAAGTGAGACATACGTACTGTTTATTCTCTCTCTACTGAAGGACCTCTCTGTAGACCACATTGGTGGTTCTGCCCTCAGGTGCTAGGATCACCAGGCTGCTTGGTGAGCTCACTCTGGAGCAGGCCACATAGAACTGTCCATTCAAGAAGCAGTCGTCTGTTAAGTCAACTCCTGCCACCTTCCATTAAAGTGATGGCCTTTCTACTGGTGTTCCTGGATTGTTTTGCTCATATGGAGACTGTGTTGTTCTGAGCACCTCAGGGTGGTCTTGCTGGTGCTTGGCCTGTGCAGCTCAGTGCCTCACAGGAGTACTATGTGCAAATGTCTTTGCTGCATTCCTAAATTACCTCCTCCTTGTAGCGTTAAAGTACCCTGGCCCTGCTCTGACACCTGACAAGCACCCGTGTGTGGAGGGATTATGTTTAAAAGCATCCAGGAGGCTGGGCCAGCAGCAGGGCTAAGGCAATCCTGCTGAGCAAACTTCCCCAGCAGCTGTAAGCGTCCCACCTCCTCTCCTACACCTGACAGGCAGCTCCCCTCCTACACCTGCTGGGCCAGCAGCATCACTGCACCTCACAGGTGGTGGTTGGCCATTCCTGATTTCCTCAGCTGCCATTAGCTCTGTACAGTCTCCTGTAACTTTTTTTTTTACCTTAGAATGCTGAGCTCTGCAGCTGACCAATCAGAGAGTGGGGTGTGCAAGGAGGCAACCACATAGGAATCAGTGGGGGGAGCACATTTTTCCCCTTTTGACCCACTTAGGGGTCGAATTTCTAAAAATCCCTTCTTAGTTAGCACCTACGCCGTGGTAGGAGCGCTCTCCCCAAATTTGGTGCTTTTAGGTCCAGCAGTTTGGCCTGGGCATTGATCTTACGGTGAGGGGGACTTTCATATATTTAATTGAAGGCATTTCTATTAAACAAGCAAACAATCAATATAATAATTACAATAAAGAATACATTTTTCAGTTACCATTGGAAAGAAAGAAAGAAAAAGAGAGAGAGAGAGAGCGAGCTGCAGCCTACTAACAAATTGCAAAGATAACTTCAGCTTACAATTGTAACAAGTCTATAGGGTAAACATCTTTTGGCACTTTATCAATAGTAGTCATGTGTTCTAAAAATGGGTACCAGATTGCTGGGAATTGAGCTTTCAGTTTTGCATTGTCATGTAGAACGTTTTTGAAGGCAATCAATTCCATCATGTAAATTTGCCAAATCCTATCATACCAGATTGATGGGGGTTGATTATTTTTCCATTTGTTGGCAATACAGGCCCTGGCTGCTGCCAGTAAGAAGTTGATTAGTATTTTGTTTATATTTGGTAAATCACAATTTTCCCATAAAGATAACAACAGCAATTCCAGTTTGTTTGGAGCAAGAAAGACTGTTATTTCCTTGATCTGCTTAATTACCGTATTCAAAAATTACGCTATACTTGGGCATGTCCACCAACAGTGTATAAAGGTGGTTATTGCCCCACAACCCTTCCAGCATAGGGGGCTCGTAGAGGGGTACATATAGTGCAGCTTTTGAGGTGAAAGATAACACCTTGTCAGGATCTTAAATGATTGCATTTTAATATTAATGGATTGAGACCTTAGGGTTGATGAGCTCCAAATGGATTGCCACTGCTGGTTTGATATGGTCCTATTACAATCCTGTTCCCAACTATTCCAGTAAGAGAAAGATCGCTCAAGAGTGGTCTGTCCCAATATATTATATAATACGGATATTAGACCTTTCTGGGCTGTGGTCTCAGATTTTATAAGGGTCTCAAATGGGGTGAGTGGTTTCATTCCAAGATTTTTGAATTGTGCTGAGCTAAAAAGATGTTAAAGTTGGAAGTATTGAAACCATGGTAATTTACATCCTGCCTTTTGATCTAGTTCAATTTTGTTCAACAATTTTCCCTTGTGTGTAATATCTAATAATCTAGTTAGTTTTGCTTCTTCCCATTTTGAAAAATTGGTTGCATTTAGAGCTGGAGGAAACCATTCCTGGCCTAAAAACAGAGAGAGTAGAGATGGATTTTACACTAGTTTTGAATGTTTTGCATCCCATATTTTTATAGAGGGTAACAGGTATTCTGCTTTGTTTATGTTTGCAGGTCTGTATTGTTTCCTAGCCCATATCACTTCCTGTAGGCAGAGGGACAGGGAGTAACTTTGTTCTATCCACTTCCAGTCAGTATCCATCACAGGAGATAGTGCTGTTACTAGGTGAGCTAGTTGGGTTGCTTCATAATATCTTTGATATATATAGATCAGTGGTTCTTAACCTGGGTTCGATCGAACCCTAGGGGTTCGGTGGAGCCTCCAACTTAGTACTATTACTAAGTACTAAGAATTATTTTTCACTAAAGAAGGGTTCGGTGAATGCGCATATGAAACTGGTGGGGTTCGGTACCTCCAACAAGGTTAAGAACCACTGATATAGATGGATGATCAGAGGGCCAGGCCCAACGGATGGGGTGGATTCCCCAGGAAATCTCTTAGTAACTAAAAGGATTTCCAGCAGTGGAGCAGAACTTCCTTGTCTCCCCCACCTCCACTGTAGTCCCAAATGGCCTTGCTCTTCTGATCCCTGGATCTTGGGGAACAGAGATCCCCACTAATAGCATAAAAGGAGAGTTGGAAATCTGCAGAGGGAAGGGGGAATTGATGTACACCACCTTCCTTTCTGTTAATGGGAAATTTCCATTGGATAGAACCCACAAGCTTGCTCCTTCACAATTAACAACCTCTATATAGCATAGGAGATTCATCTGAAGGTCATAACAAGAGCCCATCTGGAACAGACCAGTGGTTCATAATAAATCCAGCACATTATTTCAGATGTGTCCAACCAGCTGCCCTGGAGAGCCAATAAACAGGGCATAGGGGCCAAGGCCTCTCCCTGATGTTGCCTCCCAGCACTGGTTTTCAGAGGTTTACTGCCTCTGCATATGGAGATTCTCTTTACTCACCTTGGCCATTAGCCATTGATGGACCTGTCCTGCATCAATCATCTAATCAGTTTCAAAAACCATCTATGCTTGTGGCCATGACTGTGTCTACTGGAATTAAATTCTACAATATAAAACTCTCTCTTTTTTTAAAATTATCTTTACTTTCTGTGGGGACACTCACATCAAAGCCATTTTCTTTACAGGCCTTTGACAAACATACCATTCCTCACTTATCCATTTGGTTTTCTTAACGCCTTCTATACCAAAAAATTCTCATGTAACTGCCAAGACTGAATACAAAACAGATGTTAAACCCCACCCCACCCCCAAAAAAATCTCTCCTGAAATTAATTTTTCCACTTCAGTTTTTCTCTATTATGTACTCCAGCCTCTGTGGGCCATTTCTAGAACTATGTTCTGTGGCTTCAAGCTGTGACAAGTGGTGGCAGTAGACAGATTCACAACATCATTCTCCATTAGGTTACCTACGGCTTTTCTGGACCAACCTAGAACAGGTGAATGGGTAATCTGAATCAATTTGGTCAAACCCACAAGAGAATTGTCATTTTTATTCCAAATTAAAATATTAAGATGAATCATTGGATTTAAAACAAACAAACAAACATAATGCTAAAACTAATGTTACTAAAGGTTTGATATAGTGCATTGATGAACTGGCCTCAGGGAATGCAATACAAAAAGTAACTAATCTTTTGCACCAGTTTGGTTTCATAAAACCAGCCAAAGTGAACAAATGCAAAATAAAATGATTACCAGCTGTGTAAAATGGGCAAGTTATAATGGCTGTGCTTATTCCATCCAATGTTTTCTTTTTCATACAGTACAAATGGAGAAATGGAGTAAATAGGAGCACCAAATGACCTCAGATGAAACCCTAAGGACCCTGAGAAGGATGGCATGTCAGGTACAGTGAAGTAAGGACAACATATTTTGTAGTACACCAGCATGCATCTAAAATGAGCCTCCAATGTTACAACCCTACCCAGAATTACACCCTCTCAAATACATGGATTTAGAAGGCTGCCAGCAGGTAGCTCAATCTTTCGTTATGGCTTGACACACAATCCCAGGGATACAATACAAAAGCAATGAAAACATTCAAGGTGATGCTTGGCAAGGACTTGTGTGTTTTAGAAATGCCTTATTAGATACTAGGAATAAGGCCCGTTGTGGGAATAAATACAATAGGCTCTAGAAAGAAGCTCTTGGAGAGTGTCAGGGCCTTGGGCACTCAGCGTCAATTTACCTCAGCAGGGTATAATGATATTGAGTCCATCATTTTCTCCAGGGGAACTGATCTCTGCTACCTGAAGAGCAGTTGTAATTCTGAGTGATCTCCTGCCCTCACCTGGAGATTGGCAGCAGTGGTTCCTCAAGAGGGAATAGCTGGTTTGGAAGGCAGAGTCTATGACATTGTACCTGTCTGAGGCCCCACCTCTCTTCAAACCTCACCCTTCAGGTTCCACCCCTCAAATCTCCAGGAATTCCCCACCTGGAGTTGGCAACCCCATCTCCTTCCCAGCCAAGGATCAACCTACCTCAATTTCCCCCTCACTCTTCAGCTTTCCTTCCCCCCCCACCTGCAGCTTCTGCCATGCTCTGAAGCCCCTTATAAACACAGGTAACTGCCATTTCATTTCACCTACTAACAGCCACTGAGGTAACAGCTGAACCTTATGGGGGAACATTTTAAACAAACCATAGGCAGCAGCCATCTTATTAACCCAGGTAACTCACATTTCGTTTCACCCACTAACAGCCACTGAGGTAACAGTTGAACCTTATGACGGAACACTGTAAACAAACCACAGGCAGCACCATCTTATAAACACTGGTAACTGCCATTTCGTTTCACCTACCAACAGCCACTGAGGTAACAGTTAATCACCCCACAAGAAGGAAGCAGGAGAAGCGTTTTCGTCAAGAGAGAAAGCCGTCTGCCAGAAATTCTGACAGGGCACAGAGGCTGAAGGAGTAAGTGGGGAAGAGGATCAGACCCAGCCAATGGCATGCGAGTATTCACAGCCAGTGGATAGGGTCAGCTTCTGATTGACAGGCTAGGGGACCAAAGGCTGGGGTGGCATGTGGAATGTTCAGAAGTGTGCCACCACCAACAGAGAATTATTATACAGAGAGATTATATAAATCACAGCGATTAGGAATTCCCAGATTATCATTCTGCATTAGGGATGCCAACTTTCAAGTGGGACCTGGGGATCCCCCAGAATTACAATTCATCTCCAGACTATAGAGACCAGTTCCCTTGGAAAAAAATAGATGTTCTGGAATGTAGACTCTGTGGCACTGTACTCCACTGAGATTCTTGTCCTCCCCAGGTTCCACTGCCAAATCTCCAGCAGTTTCCCACTCTGGATCTGGCAACCTTACCCCTCCATCCCCTGCCGGTGGCCAGGACAGACCTGACAACCCTATTCTGCACATCAGTCTCTGCCATATGCAAAATAAGAGCACTGAGCCTTAGAAAGTCAGACTGCTCAGAAAGGATGTCACAGGACTGAACTCATATTTATCTGATGCCTTTAAAACTCTGAGAATGGGAGGGGGTAGCTTTGCACTGTTGAAGAGTTTTCAAGGTTAAGACAGTGTTGGCACTGCACTTATCACTGTCAGCAGTAAAATAATTGGGTAGCAGGGAAGAGTGTATTAGAAGTGTTAGATTAGGGGAAAGAAGGGGGGCTGTATGACAGCATAATTAATATTGCAGAAGGAGGAAAAGAACTTTGTGCTCCCGAATAAACTTTAAACAAAAATTAGATGCTTCACATATATAGAACAAAGTTTCAGTCCGGTGGCACCTTTAACACCAACAAAGTTAGATTCAAGGTTATAAGCTTTCATGTGCAAGCACTCTTCTTCAAATACAGTGCAACAGAATTTCCTCAACCATTCCATATAGGAAGAGGGGGGGCAGTTGTCAGGAAGAGCTAGTTAGACTCAAGATGCATAAGTAACTGGGAGATTATAGATGAGATTGGATTAAGGCAATTGTTAAAATTTGTGAATGGCAGTAAATTAGCATACGCATACAAGAGTTAATACCTTCAAGACCAACAAAGTTCAACAGGGTTCAATTCTGGGTAGAAGCAAGAGCTCAAGAGACTTAGCATGTGTAGATTCATTACCTGAAGATACATTGAAACAGATTTCCTCAAATATTGCATATAGGTAAAGGGGGGGGGTCAGTTGCCAGGAAGAGCTCATTAGAGTTAAGTTGCAAAAGTAACTGAGCAATAAATAAAGCTAAGATTGAAATAACACATTTGGTAAGACATGTAAATAGCAGCAAATTGGCATACAATTAAAGGAGTTAACAAGTTTGAGTTCAGTGACACCTTTAAGACCAACAAAGCTTAGTTTCTGGGTATAAGTGAGAACTGAGTGACTTAGCATGTATCGTGAGATAAGGAGCTGATATCTCTGTTAAGCCCTGGGGGTTCCATGGTACTGAGTGTTGCAATAACTTGATACTGAGCAATCTCCCATTCCAGTCTGTTTCTGAAATTCTTTTGCAATAAAACAGCTACTTTGAGGTCTCTCGCTGAGTGCCCTGGGAGGCTGAAATGTTCTACAGGTTTCTCAGTTTTGTGATTCTTGATCTCAGATTTGAGTCCATTTATCCTTTGGTGTAAGGTTTGACCTGTTTGTCCTATGTAGAGAACTTAAGGGCATTGTTGACATTTAATGGCATATACAATGTTAGAAGATGAGCAAGTGAATAATCACAAAACTGAGAAACCTGTAGGACAACATTTCCACCTCCCCAATCTATGTCAGGTTCCTGTGGAACGTGGGAATGAAGAAAAGGGAATGCAAATGCACATCCTTTTTTGTTCAAACCAGCATACCACAGGAGGCTCCAGGATACAGCAATTAAACATGCATTCTTAGGGCAAATTCACAAATTACAACATCCATGTGGATGATTCATGGACTTTCACTCATCTCCCAGGCATGTGGGGGCCTGATTGAGATTGAGGCCATGGCAAGCAGGGAGAAGGGGTTTAAACCTCTCCCCATAAACAACATTTCCCTGACCTCAAATGGCTTCAGGAGCCCATATGCTCTGTTAGGGAACCTTACATGTAGCTGTAAGTACATGTAAGTACAGCAGGGCAAACAGTAGCTCAGACTGGGGAAAATGGTGCAGCGGGAGAGCCTGAAGGCCCTTTTTTCCACACACTATGGTACCAGTCTGAATTGGGACCCCACACACCTGGAAATCAACTTCCCAGCATGGATCTGCAGATCCAAAGTCCTTGTGGCAGCCACACATCTGACACATGGCGTTGTAAACATGTGAAGCAGCCCTTATTGTAAGCTCTAGCACAGGTCTCACAATTTCCTGGTTATTCGTACATCTCAAAACCTTGTCCATGTACAGACAGGCTAGAAGCATTCATAACTACTCCTAGACCTCTAGAGACTCCCATTAATAGTTTCTAATAGTAAACCAACTGCAACCACAATCAATCTGTCTCCTGGAGTTCATTACCAGCCCTCTGAAACTGACCCTGGAGATCTTATTCAAGGTGAAAGATGTGCAGGACTGTGATCCTGGAGACAGGGAGCCTGGCTCATCATTCTGGTGCTCATCTCCTAGACCTCTAAACTTTAATCATAGTGACCACTAGTTACCATGAATGAGCGCTAGTAGGGCTTTATTCATTTATTAAAATTCAAGGCAGTTTTCCGGCTTGTGCCTTAGACAAATTACGCTTCAAATAAATCCTCTTAAAACCTCCAAACATGAGAAAATCACTTACTCTTTCTCAATAAAACGAGACAGCATATGTTTTGAAAGGATTCCAAAAGAAAGGATGCTTTTTTTTTCTTTACTGACAGTCTAATCATCAACATTTTTTTTTTACTGTCAAGTCGCAGCCAACTTACGGTGACCCCATAGTGTTTTTGAGGAAAGAGACGGTCAGAGGTCGTTTGCCATTGCCTGCCTCTGCGTCAGGGCCAACCCTGCTTCACATCCGAGATCTGAGGAGACTGGGCTAGCCTGGGCTATCCAGGTCATAGCAATGAGGTCTGTTAGGACAATATAATTCAGAACCATCACCCGTTAAAGAATTTGAAAAGCAAAGTACAATAGCTATAAATGGGAAATAACATTTTTTTAAAGGAATGAGCAAAATTTCACTGATGAGACAAAGACCGGACCTTCTTTTATGAATTATGCACCAATTTGTTATGCTTGTACACACACACAGCTTTTGCTTCAGGGTAGGGAGAAGGAACCACCACAGATGTATTTATGATTAGAAAGATTTATGCACAAGACATCTGTCTACAGTGTACAGGATTTCAATTAGGTACGATTCTCTGCATATTGAGTTGCATGTTGTTTCATTACGACATGTTCCACAGCAAGTGACCTAGAAGGATAATTGTAAAAATACATGAGCTTTGTCCAGCCAAGACAACGAAGAGCAAGGGAGTGTGGAAATTGTTTCGTGTTTATTGTCAGGCTTTGCACATGGGAGGCCTGGAATACCTGTAGAGCGAACAAAAGATTTAAAGGCAGCTCACTGAGGCTTTCCAGTCATTATCTGTGTGAGAGCTTTTCCTGCTCCCCTGGGGGGAGAACAGAGAGCCCAGGCTCAATAGTATGATGCTCTGCATACAGAACAGACCACAGTGGGATGACCAATAAAAGTAAATTGAGTCTGGACCTTTACACTTCTCGGCAATATCTGTTCCCATTCATGTAGCAGCAGGTGCCTGGCTTGCTCTTCTCCAGGACTGCTGTTATAGCTGTTGACAGTGGCCCTCCTGCTTCAGCAACTGGTGCATCTTTGCTTGGCCAATTCCTCTAAGACTGTTTGCGAATGGCTTGCAGGTGGGCCTCCTCTCTGGCAAGTGGGTCCTGGACGGCTGCTGATGTCATGAAAGAGTCACTAGAAAGAACAGCCGTTACTGTTAAGGAAAGGCTTCTTTCTGCTTCCACACTTTGTGCTCTGAGCACAATATAAAATGGCATCTTCACTAACAACCAGGCTTCGAAACTCCTCTGCTAACCCTTTTTTAAACTGGCTTTTTCACAGAGGATTCCTTCCACAGCCTGCCACTGGATATAAGCCCCTCTCTGCATTGCAAGCTCCACATTTGGTTGGGCTTCACTTCAATTGTCACTTGAACTTGGATGAGTACGGAAAGTTCTATCAAACAGTCTTTTCAGAGCATACAAATAAAAATGCAGAGGTTCCTCTCCTCCTTCCTTGCCGTTGCTGTCTGTATTCCAGAAGGGCAAGGCCCCCCTCATACCGGCCTTTTAAGTGCTTTCCGAGCTGCTTGTAGGAACCACATTCAGCACAGGGAAGCTGCAGGTAGAATACCTTGGCATCTCCCGCAAAAAACTCTGTCAGGTAGAGTGCTGCCCTCTGATCCCTCCACCCCTTCACAGAGACCAGAAGCTCGATGTCAGCCAGGTACTTCCTGATTCTAGGCCCTTCTGAGTAAGTAAGCAGTAAATTTCTTCTCAGGCAATACCATCTTGAAGTGGCTGCCACCAGTTGCAACATACTTGCTAAGGAACAAATGTTAATTTTTGGTCTCCAGCATGGTCTCCAGCAGGGATCTTAAAAACAGTAACTTCAGTTAATTTTATTTATTTATTTATTTATTTCACATGTGTATCCCGCCCTCCCCGCAAGTGGGGTCAGAACACAGAACAAGAACCTATAACAGAACCAATTCAAGCACTCAGGTGTGCAACAGCACCACCCGCTGGTTGGTATGATTATGTATCTTTGACATTCTAGGATTTGCCAGGATCTGCTTTGCCTGCGTTCTTCTAAGGGTGTTACACAAGCTGATTTTCAAATGCTCTTCCTCCACTTACAGAATCTTAGTATTAAAAATCCACAAAAACTATCACAGTGTTCTGTCCCAAACTAAACTCTGCTTCCAATTTTTTTTTTGTAAATGGGAAAATTGCTTCCTCACCACAGGCTTATGGCTAAAGCTATGAACACCACTGTTGTACTAACACTCCAGGCGCAAACTGCCAGGCTTTCAGTTGAAGATGCAGACATTCAACCATTCTGGCCTCCCCTGCTTATGGCCCCTTCCCAGGGCCCTGCGGCTTTAGATTACATTACCTAGGCACTGGAGCTTTTTATTCACCTGACATGAGGCATGGTTTTTTCTGTTACTGTTTATTGGGCCATCTGCTGTTTTATTGCCTTTATTGTTTTATGAATCTTATGTTGTAAGCTGCCCTGAACCCACTCATGGGATAGGGTGGGGAATAATAATAACAACAACAACAATAATAATACAGCAAAAGGGGGGGGGAGGACAGGAGAGCAATTATCATTTTCAAACTCTTCCCAAGACTCAGTGCCGCCTTTATCAGCTTCTTAAAGTGTTTTAAAGATTTACTTGCATACTCAGATGTGTTTAAGAATATATATAATGATTCTATGTGAAGATGAAGGCAATATTTGCATGACTTTAGATTACACTAGGGGTTACAGTACAAGCTACCAACCAGAATGTGGAGGTAAAACTGGGGTAATTTAGGATTCTTTCATTAAAAATATACAAAAATTGCAATGCTTATTCATAAGAACATAAGAAAAACCATGTTGGAACAGGCCAATAGCCCATCGAGTCCAACACTCAGGTGTCACACAGTGGCAAAAAAACCCAGGTGCCATCAGTATGTCCACCCACAGGGCCAGAACTCCAGAAGTGGCAGGGAGGATGTGGTATAAATAAATAAATAAACCTCTCCCACTGTTGCCCCCTAAGCACCAAAAATACAGAGCATCACTGCCCTAGACATAGGTTCCATCTAGACATTACGGCTAATAGCCACTCATGGACCCCTGCTCCATATGTTCATCCACTCCTCTCTTGAAGCTGTCTATATTTGTAGCTGCTGCCACTTCCTGTGGTAGTGAATTCCACATGTTAATTGTTCTTTGGGTGAAGAGGTACTTCCTTTTATCTGTTCAAGGCCTACTGTTCGTTATTTTCATTGAGTGCCCACAACCTGTATTATGAGAAAGGGTGAAAAGTACTTCTTTGTCTACCTTCTCTATCCCATGCACAATTTTGTAACCCTCTGTCATTTCACCACTCAATGGTTGTTGCTCCAAGGTAAAGAGCCTTAACCTCTTTAACCTTTCTTCATAAGGAAGGAGTTGCATCACCTTATCATTTTAGTTGCCGTTTTCTTCATCTTTTCCAATGTTATATTACATTTTTTGAGGTGTGGTGACTGAAACTGTACACAGTATTCCGAATGAGGCTGCACCACAGATTTATACAAGGGTGTTATGATACTGGCTGATTTGTTTTGAGTCCCTTTCCTAATAATCCCCAGCACAGCATTTGCCTTTTTTATTGCAGTCACAGGCTGAGTTAACATCTTTAGTGAGTTGTCTACCACAACTCCAAGATCTCGCTCTTGGTCAGTTACCACCAATTCGGGCCCCATCAACATACATTTATAATTAGGAATTTTTGGCTCAAATGTGCATTATTTTGCACTTGCCCACACTGAATCTCATTTGCCATGCAGACACCCACTCGCCCAGCCTTGACACATCCCTCTGGAGCGTCTCAAAGTCATCCCTGGGTCTCACCGCCTTGAACAACTGTCATCTGCAAACTTAGCCACTTCACTGCTTACTCCCAATGCCAAATCATTAATGAACACGTTAAAAAGCACCAGACCTAGTACCGAGCCCTGCAGTACCCTATTCCTTACCACCTCCCACTGTAAAAACTGCCCATTTATACTCACTCTCTTTTTCCTGTTCATTAACCAGTTTTTAATCCACAAGAGGATTTGTCCTCTTATCCCATGACTGCTGAGTTTACTTAGGAGCCTTTGATGAGGAACTTTATCAAAAGCTTTCTGGAAGTCTAGGTAAATGACATCTACAGGGTTACCCTTGTCCACATGTTTGTTCAGATCGTCCCTTACAGAATCCATACTGATTCCTCCTCAATAGCTTTCGTTCATCAATGTATCTTCCCCTTAGTCCCTGTTGTCTATATTACAGGCTTTTAGGCACACAGCCAAAATATTTTTTGTTCAACCAGATTTTTTCCTGCTCTACTTGCTCCCTGCTCTTATGCTTTCTCCTTTTATGCACATTTTACTCGTTTTACTGGTTGCCATTTTAAAATACTGATGGGTTTTACTGCTGCTGGTTTAGTTTACTGAATTATTTTGTTTTTATTTTAATTTTTTATTGCTTTATCTATTTTAAATATTTATAGGCCCACTTTCTCCTGACCATGCTAGGACCCTGACAGCCACTTTCAGCAGATTCTTAAGCACACAGGATATACATCTTTCAGTTAAATGAATATAACAAACAAACAGGCCCTTTACCTGCAGCCTGCACCAATACAGTCCAACAAAGGCTCCGCTGAATGTATAATCTTCCTATAACACCTATCTAATTTGGAGGGTTCCCTGACCTGGATAGCCCAGGCTTGCCCAATTTTGTCAGATCTTGGAAGCTAAGCAACGTCAGCCCTGGTTAGTATTTGGCTGGGAAACCACGAAGGAAGTCCAGGGTCACAAAGACAGGCAATGGCAAATGACCTCCGAACCTCTCTTGTCTTGAAAAGCCTAGCTATAAGTCAGCTGTGACATGATGGCACTTTCCACCACCTTCCCTTTGGAGGGTCAGGGTTAGCAAAGAAGTTTTCATTCATTCAGTCTCTTCCTCATTTTGTGTGTGCGTGCGCACAAGCATATTTACACAAAAGTTGGGGCAATTCCTACAGGATATTTGTCTTTATTCTGACACTTTGAAATGGTTTCGACTATTATAATTTGAAAACCTATCAGCACCCTCAAGTGGGTAGATAGAGCAACTGCATTTTTAGCAATTTAAAAATCCTGGTAGCAAACAGGCTTTTTAATGAAAGATATTTCATTCTAAGAAATATATTACCCATAAAATCATATTACCCATAATTAACTCTTCCTTTTTAAAAAACAGACCTTTTGAAGTGTGGGTCTTTGCATTCTAGTGCATAGATAAAATATATAGAACTAGTGGCTTGTATGGTTCCAGATGGCAAACAAACAAAAAACAGACCTTGTGAATTAGCCAAAAGTTTATCTAAGACTTTCCTACAGTGGTCAGCCTGCTCCATCTAATGCCTTCCTTCAAAGAGCTCAGAAAAATGAACATGGTTTTCTTTGCCCCATTTTATCCTTACAACAACCCAGAAAGGTAGGGCCTATTATGTGTAACTGGCCCAAACTCACTAAGTAAGATTTATGGCAGTATGGGGATCTGAATCCAGGTCTCCCAACATTCTATCACACTGGCTCTCCAGTGTCTCCGGGAAGCCAGCAAACTAGGTAAGAAGGGTAATAAGCGGCCTGTATAATTGCTCCCCATCAGCCGGAGATTCCATTTAGCTATCATAGCTACTAGTGGCTTTCATCAACAGGCCTATCTTCCATGACTTTGTCTAATCCCAATTTCAAGCTCATGGCCATCACCACATATTTTGGCAGTGAACATACTGAATGTATGGAACTGTTTCATATGTACATGAGAACTCCTAAGAGAGGCTAAAAGCTGTTTGAGAGAGCTCGGTGTGATGGCATCTTTGCCCCAGAATCAGGATGGTGGCATGCAGAATGCATACTAGACAGGGTTGCCAACCTCCAGTTGAGGCCTAGAGATCTCCCAGAATTACAATTAATCTCCAGACTACAGATATCAGTTCCCTCAGAAAAAGTGGCAGCTTTGGCCTGTATGGCATTGTACCTTGCTATGATCCCTCCCCTCCCAGGTTCCACCTCCAAACTTCCAGGAATGTCCCAAACCAGAGTTGACAACACTAATACTAGAGAACTTATTGTTCCTAGGCTCTGACCACTGAAGTATTGCCATCTTTCAAATGTGAAACACAAAGAAACAAACCAATTTTTAAAAAAAGTTTGCTCACTACAGAACATCTGTGGTCCTTCTTCCCTATAGAAAAAGCATAGTCTGATACAGCTCAGTAACAATGGAGTTTCCACAAGGCAGGTTTCCCTGTAGCTTCCCTGCTATGGTTGCTAGCCTCCCCCAGTGGAGAATGCCCCATCTTTTATAGACAGGATGGATAGGCAGGACAGAAATAGTACAGTATTCATTAATTTACGTGAAACAATAAGTAAATTAACATGCAGAAGAAAAAGAAGAAGAGATTGAATTTATACTCCGCCCTTCACTACCCAAAGGAGCCTCAGAGCGGCTTACAAACTCCTTTCCCTTCCCCTCTCCACAACAGACACCCTGTGAGCAGTGTTCCCTCTAAATTGAGTTAGTTTGAGCTAACTCACAGTTTTTTAGACTCCAGCTCACACATTTTTTGTCTTAGCTCAGGAAGGATGGCTCCAGAGCAAACTAATTTATGCAGTAGCCAAATCCCTCACTCACAACATTGATGCCAGTAGCTCACAAAGTAGAATTTTTGCTCACAAGACTCCACAGCTTAGAGGGAGCATTGCCTGTGAGGTAGGTGGGGCAGAGAGCTCTGACAGAAACTGCCCTTTTTTTCAAGAACAGCTGTGCCAGAACTATGGCTTGCCCAAGGCCATCCAGCATGTGCAAGTGGAGGAGTGGGGAATCAAACCCAGTTCTCCCAGATGAGAGTCCACGCACTTAACCCCTACAATAAACTGATCGTTTCAGCAGATGAAACGGAGAAGTGCAAGGGAAGAGGACTTTTGACCATCAGACAGTGGAAGAGGTTCCACCTGGCTGAATTTTTTAAAAAGCTTATGAGGGGAGAGTCTTTCTTTTTAAAACACATCCTTACTATTTAGAGCTTGCATCCATATGTATAACCTATAACACACACATTAACAAGGACTATATTCCCCTCTACAGCAAGATGAAGCAATCTTTTAAAGTCACCAGTTAAGAATGAGTAAGACAGAAAAACAAAAATATAAAAAAGTTAGAACAGCCACAGCTCAGAAAGCAGCCTTCCCTAAGTTAATACTTCAGATCTAGAACCACCAAATTGGCAGCACCTAGTATGAACAATTGGGTCAGAAAAGCCCATGCTGTAAATGGACTAATCTATTACAAAAGCTCACCATAACAGATTTTCCCCTGAGAGAATGGCAAAGGCTACCACCAAAAACCTCTTGCCCATCCTGGTGATCCATATTAAGTCAGTCATGTTTGAACTGCTCTACCCTGAACAGTACATAGTGTTCACAAGCCAGTACCAAATGTCAGGGGGTGGGGTGGGGAGTTAATGCTGAGCATGCTGGTGCATGGAGAAGAGGCATCCACAATCCCATGTGTGGATTGCTAGCATGGATGAGGACATTGAGATAAGTATATTAACATTGACTTCCTACCAGTGTTCCCTCTAAGCTGTGCTAGGGTGTGCTGGCACACAAAATTTTAGCTCCTGCTCAGACATTGTATCTTCCAGCTCAGAAGCATTTTTTCTCCGTTGGAAGCAAGGGAGGATGGGTGTACCTCCTTCTGGGGCGCATGAAATTGGGCCCCCTGGTCCAAGCTTTTTGAAATGGGGGGGGGGGGGGGGGTTTGAGGAGAGGCACCAGCAGCTATGCTGCAAATTTGGTGCCTCTACCTAAAAAACAGCTCCCCTGAACCCCAGATACCCTTGATTCAATTCTCCATTATCACCTATGGGGTCCATTGACTATAATGGTCCCCATAGGCTATAACGCAGCCAGAAAAAATAGGATTTTTTTTTTGCACACCCCATTATGTTTTTTAGTATTATTCATAAGCTGCCCTGAGTCAGTAAAAGTGGGATATAAATATTTGAATAAATATCTAGTTTGGGTGGAATGTTAAGTTGGGCAGGGTTCTGACAGTGATTGTTCCACCTCTGTTATACTTTAATGCACTTTCAAACTGGATTTTTACTGTGTGAACTGGCAAATCCAGTTTGAAAGTGCACTGAAAGTGGATTGAAAATGGATTATTTAGTGTGTGTGACCATAGCCTTGACCTGTACATTTGTCATATTTCACTTTTTAAAAAACTAGTCTGCAATAGTCTCCCCCCCCCCCCCCCCTCCAAAGTGCTGTTATGTTTTCTAAGGCTCAGTGCAGGGCGATGGTCCAAGGCCAGGTCTACCAATATAGTGGACTGGGGTGGGTAGATCTGTTCTCTGGAGGCCAGGTCTACCAATATAGTAGAAAGGGGTGGGTAGACCTCCAGAGGCCAGGTCTACCAGTATAGTGGAAAGGGGCAGGTAGAGCTGTTCTCTGGAGGCCTGGTCTACCCCCCATAGAGGACAACATTTTCTGTAATGAAATTTGACTTGATTCTGTTTTCTCTTATAACATTTAAATTATTAAAATATAGTTTAAATATAGTTTAAAAGAATTCATTCTGAGATTTTTACAATGTTATGGAAATAATCTTCTAAAACCTAATCTATGTGATAGTCAATGTAGACTCACTCAAAACTTTAATGCTACTAGCTTTTTTCATTCATGAGGTAGAATTTTTGCTCACAACACTGCAAAGCTTAGAGGGAACACTGCTTCCTACATACATGCAGTCAAACTGCAATCGACATATGATAACCTCACAAAGGGTTTTCAAAGCAAGTGAGAAGCAGAAGTAGTTTGCCACTGCCTTCTTCTGCAGTTTTCCTTGGATCTCCCATCAAAGTACTGATCCTGCTTAGCTTCTAAGATCGGACAAGATTGGGTTACACTATACCACCTTCCCTCCATTCCTTATCAGAACCACTTATTTAAAGGAGCAGCTTCTCAAAATGTAGGAACTCATGTTTGAAAGCCCCTTGGGCAGTTATTCAATCATCAAATTGAGTATAGGGAGCCCTACCACACCAGCAGTGCTTAGCCATCAAGGTAAGTTTTTAACTCACCTCTGATGCTAATCTCCAACAGATAATTATTGCTGAAAGTATTACCTGGAGACAACCCTGAATGCAAAACAACCCCCCCCCCGCAAAAAAAATGGTATACACAAAAAGTGTTTTAGTACTGGGCATAACTGTAAACTTGTATGCTAATTCAAGACATCCCCTCTTTGGGTTTGTTGTTTTGTTTTTTATGGGGGGAAACTAGTCTTGCACTTTAAGCAGGGACCCACAACACTTGTGTGTGAATGAAAAACTGCCTGCCCTTGGTCCTCAATTTTTCTACTGCTCCCTTCACTACTTTCCCTCCATTTTCTTGCCAGCCCTCTCCACTTTCTCCGTTCCTCCATCCATGATCTTCCAAGTTTCCCTGAGATCTCCGTTGGCATTCTTCATTTGGGGAGTTTTAAACCTTTCCAAAGTTTGGGACCTGGGTACCTTCAGGTTTGCAGGAACATCATGCCTGTCTGTACCTGGCCCACTGTGTGGGTTTTTTGATCCACACTCTAGAGGACACATTCAGAATTAGATATAATATGGTTAACTTGTGGGCTGGCAGCGGTGTAAACATGTGTCTCTTGATTCAAGGAATAACACTTTTAGGATGAATGGCAAAACACATTACACACTTGCGATTTAAAAGGAAAGTTCTTTAAACATCTCTCAAATACCCAATACAAAAAGTTCATCAGCTTTTAAAAGGAATTCTTGAAAAGCTCTGTAGAAAATTAACAGGAAGTACTTTAACAGGAATAAAGTATACTTAAAAGTTTATTCACCATTTTTGCATCTGAAGGCCTATACAAATTCATTTCCATTTGAAAAATAAGAAGTTGTATACCCATTAGCATAAGAAATCTGGACAATTAGGTTTCTGGGGAAAGTGCCAGATAAAATCTTTCTCTTAATGTGAGGGGAACCATCAATGACATTAAGTGGTTCGCTGGACGGCTGACAAACATGCTCAAGAGGGAGTCCAGAGAGTATAAGAAGTGGCTCAGATTCTGATTCAAAGATAACAGCTTCAGTACCTGCTGCCAACTACCACTGTTGCTGGGGGGGGGGGGGAGGCTTGGCTGGCTGGCCTCGCCACCACCGCTGGGGGGGGGAGAAAGCTTGGCGGAGCGGCCTTGCCACCGCTGGGGGGGAAGACTTGGTGGGCCAACCTTGCCACCACTGGGGGGGGGGGGGAGAAGGCTTGGCGGGCTTGGCTCGCCACTGTCACTGCTGCCACCACTGTGGAAGGTGGAAAAGGCTTGGCGAACCAGCCTCACCGCCGCTGCTGTGGGACAGGGAGAAGGCTTGGCGGGCCGGTGGCTGTGAGGCGTTCAGACCTCGCAGCCGGTGCTGGGGGGTGGGGAGGGAGAAGGGCTCACCTGCTGCCGCTTCCTCCTCCTGTGGAGCTCCTCCTGCTTCTGCAGGCCGGGATCTGTGGGGAATACCCCCCCTGCAAGAATTGCAGGTCCCACTTCTTGTTTTTATATAATTCTATATTGTGCATACATACATTAAAACTGCAGAACCAAGTTAGAGTGAGTAAGTAAGTGACTTACAATTGTGTCTTAGACAAGCTGGCAAGTGTTTTATTACTACATAGGCTGGGATCTTGCAGGAAACTGTGGGAAGGAGGGAAAACATATGGCAATCCCAGTCGTACCCCACCCCAAATTTCCACTTTGGGGATTTTACACATCTGAGGAATTTGAGCAAAGTTCAATTTCACTTCCCCCCTTCCATTTGTTCTCAGCGTTTCCATGCCTCTTGTACATAGTCCTCATTAGGCCATTGCTTTCTGAGGAAAGGGTTTAGTTAATTTACAAAGTAATATTTTTCTATATATCTGAGAAGTCACCTAAGCAGGCAAAGATCCCTAAATTGTCTGTGAATGGCCTGGTTTTTGTTGCTTTGTTGACTGGCATAGGGATTGGCAGCCTCAGCATTAGATACAGTAATTTATAAGCATATAACAGACTTAAAAAAACAAATTCAGAATGTTTTTCATGACACAGAAATGTCAATGTTTATACCTATTTTGCAATCTAATCTCATTGAATTTTTTAAAAAAATCCATTTATATTTCATACAGATAATTAGCTTCTGTATGTGTGCCATAAACTATCCATCAGTAAGCACTGCGAAACGTATAAATTCAGGTTGCTTACCTGTAATTGGAGATCTTCGAGTGGTCATCTGTGCATTCACACCTCTGGGATAATGTGCGCCTGCGCCGATCCCGATCGGTAACTTCAAAGCCAACGGATTTTCGCGCCAACTCCCCGATCGCGCGCCGGCTCCACTGCGCATGACCGGGGAGGGGCACGAGGATCCCGCCAGTTCCTTCTGACCGCTGCAAGCAGCCTCCAAGAAAGTACAAGGGAGACCGAAAGCAGAGGGGAAGGAGGGCGGGTGGTGTGAATGCACAGATGACCACTCGAAGATCTCCAATTACAGGTAAGCAACCTGTATATCTTCTTCGTGGTCTCTGTGCATCACACCTCTGGGAGAATAGCGAGCAATAATTACACCACATACCTGGAGGTGGGTGCTGAAGGTCTCACATCTGAGCTGTCTGCAGAACTGCACGGCCCACCGCCGATCGCTGATGGGTACGGACGTCCAAGGCGTAGTGCCTCACAAACGTGTGAGGAGACGTCCATGTAGCAGCATTGCAGATATCTCCCAGGGGGATGCCCTTGAGAAAAGCTGTCGAGGCAGCCACTGCTCGAGTAGAGTGAGCCCGCAGGGACGCCGGTAATGGCCGCTTGGCCAGGAGGTAGGTGAGCTTTATCGTCTCAACAATCCATTCAGACAGTCTCTGAGACGACAGCTTCTGTCCCTGTCTGGGAAGGGCATGAGCGACAAAGAGAGCTGGAGACTTGCGAAAGGATTTAGTCCGATCCAAGTAAAATGACAGGGCCCTCTTAACGTCGAGGGAATGCAGGCAACGTTGTGTCTGGTCCCTGGGTTCAGGATAAAACACCGGTAGGGTGATGTCCGCTTTAATGTGGAAGTCCGAAACTATCTTCGGCAAAAAAGTAATATCAGGAGTCAGGGTCACTGCGTCCTGATGAAAGGTAAGGTATGGTGGGTCACATCGAAGAGCCGACAGCTCACTCACCCATCGAACCGAAGTGAGAGCCACAAGAAACGCTACTTTCCACGAAAGAAGCTGCAGGCTACAAGAAGCCATAGGCTCAAATGGCTTGCCCATTAGCTTATGCAGCACTAGAGGCAGGTCCCATGCTGGAACAGGGGTTTTAACTGTTGGGAAGAGACGGCACATTCCCTTTAGGAATTGCTTCGTAGTGGGATGAGAGAAAACGGAATAGCCATCTATCGTTGGATGGTTACCCGAAACTGCTGATAGGTAGACACGAAGGGATGCGTGGCACAATCCTCTGTCCTTACAAGACAAGAGGAACCCAAAGATGTCATTCAGTGTAGATGGAATGGAAGGTCGTCCTATTGAAGCAAGGAAAGACAGGAACTTATTCCATTTTGCCTCGTAGGAACAACGGGTAGACGGTTTACGGGCATTGAGGAGGACATTCGCTATGCGAGGGTCCACTTCGGAGGACGAATTCGCCAAGCTGTCAGCTTCAGTCTGGGTATGTCGTGATGCAGCACCAGACCCTTGTACATCCATAGGAGGTCTGGGTTCATCGGAAGGTGAGTGTACACCCCGTCGGAGAGACGAAGGAGGGTGGGGAAACAAAGTTGCCTCGGCCACCAGGGTGTGATCAGGATTGCTAGTGGTTGTTCTGCAAGTAGCTTCTGTACTACCCTCAGTATCAGTGGAATTGGAGGGAACAGGTAAAGGTGTAATCCCGACCAGGAGAGGAGAAGGCCGTCCCCCAGGGACGTCGGGTCTGTACCTGCCCTGGAGCAGAAGAGGGGACACTTCTTGTTGTCTCTGGAAGCAAAGACATCCACAGAAGGCTGACCCCAGAGGCTGAAGATTGGGGTCAAGTACCGCGGATTGAGCTCCCAATCGTGTAGGGATGCACCCCCTCTGCTCAAGAAGTCTGCTTGCGTATTGAGCTGACCGGGAAGATGATTCGCCACCAGATAGATATCCAGCGATTGGCATTCTGTCCAGAGTTCTATCGCTAACCGGCAAAGACTGCGAGAAACCGTACCACCCTGCCTGTTGATGTAGTACATCGTGGTCGTGTTGTCCGTGAGGACAGCCACCGTCTTTCCCGACAGAAGGTGTTGGAAGGACCGGATTGCGTAACGGACCGCTAGTAGCTCCAGAAAGTTGATGTGATTGGGGGCTACTGATGGATCCCACTTGTTGCCTACGCACAGATCGCCGAGATGGGCTCCCCAGCCCCATAGGGATGCGTCCATGGTAACAGTGACTGACGGGGGAGGGCGGCGAAAGGGGGTGCCCGTCTGGAGATTCTGTGGCACCTGCCACCACTCCAGGGCTTGAACCACCGAGTCCGAGAGGCGGAATCTCTTGGACAG
This sequence comes from Lepidodactylus listeri, assembly GCA_029233225.1. Classification (NCBI taxonomy): domain Eukaryota; kingdom Metazoa; phylum Chordata; class Lepidosauria; order Squamata; family Gekkonidae; genus Lepidodactylus; species Lepidodactylus listeri. The sequence continues at coordinate 90,750,521 of JARCFY010000006.1, forward strand.
AAGGTGTAGGCTTGGCCTGAACCGACGGAGGAACCACAGCTGCAAGGGTCTCATGTGTAGCCGTGCGAAGGGAATGACCATGGTGGTTGCCGCCATGAGTCCCAGGAGTTGCAGTATCTGACGAGCTGTCGCCTCCCGGTTCCTTCTCAGATTTTTGAGGAGAGAAACAATGTCCGAGGCTCTGCTGGGAGGTAGGAACGCCCTGCACTGTAGGGAGTCGAGAAGAGCTCCGATGAATTGCACCCGTCTGGAGGGGGTGAGCATGGACTTTTTTGTATTTATTGTCAACCCCAGAGTCTCCAGGGTGTGGAGCGTTAGGGAGACGTGGTCTTGCAGGTCTGATGCTGAGGGTGCGATCAGAAGCCAGTCGTCCAGGTAGGGGTATAGGTGGATGCCCTGCAGGCGGAGGTGGGCCGCTACTGTTGCCATTAGTTTCGTGAAGACACGGGGTGCCGTCGAGAGGCCGAATGGTAGTGCCTTGTACTGGAAGTGACGTGGACCGATCGCAAAGCGTAGAAAGGGTCTGTGAGAAGGATGAATGGTCACATGGAAGTATGCATCCTTCAGGTCCAGCGTCACCATCCAAGAACCCGCTTCCAGCAAAGGTAGAATGATCTGAAGGGTGGTCATTCGGAACTTTTTGTATGTTATGAACGCGTTGAGGTTCCGAAGATCCAGGATGGGTCGAAGGCCGCCGTCTCTCTTTGGCACTGTAAAGTAGCGGGAATAGAATCCCTGTTGGAAATGCTGGGTCGCTACTGGTTCTATTGCATCCTTGCTCAGCAGGGTCTCGACCTCGGATGTTAGAGTGTCGGATAGGGGAGTGACCACGAAGTAGTGTTCCATTGGTATCTCGAAGAATTCTATTCTGTAACCCTCGGAGATGACTGAGAGTGCCCATTTGTCTGAAGTGATGTGTTGCCATGCTGTCAGGTAGGGTGATAGACGGGTGGAGATGTCGGAGCGGGGGTGGGAGTCAAAAGCTCTGCTTGCTCGGTTTGGGGGGTTTTGCCTTAGACGTCGGAGCGGTTGGGAAACGGAGCTTGTTATTGTAAGGTTTATGTTGATAGGTAGATGGCGGCAACCTCTGCCATTGGGGTTCAGAGGGAGGCCTTTGTGGCTGTTTCTTGGACCATGATCTCTGCCATGTTCTCTGTTTCTGTTGCTTAGGCTGAGATACTCCCAGATTGCGGGAAGTCTTCATGCTCTTATCAAGCTCGTGAAGCACTGTGTCCGTTGTTGAGCTAAAGAGCCCGTCTCCTTCAAACGGAAGATCTTCCACCAAGGTCTTGGTGTCCTGAGGAAGAGAAGTGGATCTCAACCAGGCATGTCATCTGATGGACACTGCTGAAGTGAGCGTCTTGGAGGTTACTTCTGCCGAATGCTTAGAGGCCGAGAGTTGAAGCTTGGCCAAAGACATGCCTTCTTTCTGGATCTTCCTGGCATTGCGTAGCTTGTCCTCTGGGAGATGGGCGATGAGGGCAGTCATCTGCTCCCAGAGTGAGTACTGGTATCTGCTCATGCAGGCGGTGTAATTTGCAATCTTTAGGCCCAATGCGCCCGCTGAATAAATACGTCTGCCAAAGGAATCTATTTTGCGTCCTTCTTTGTCCAATGGGGAGGAGTGACCACTACGACCCTTGGTGGAGGGTGTCACGACCACCGAATTGGGTTTGGGGTGGACAAACAAAAATTCTGCCCCAGGCTCCTGGATCCTATACATGTGGTCTAGGCGTTTGCTGGAGATGGGGGTAGATGAGGGATGAGGCCAGGATTCTTTGGCCGTAGTCATCAGGACCGATATGAGAGGGAGGGCCACCGGTGTGGACGTATCCATCTGTACTATGTCGAAGATGGGGTCTGTGGCCGTCGGAGTCGGATGGGCCGTGGCCAAAGCCAGTGAATGTGCCATCCTCTTAATCAGTTCTCCGTAGGGTTTCACATCCTCGGAGGGGGAGATTGGGAGGTTTTCGGTGACCTGCGTGTCCGGAGACGGGTGCGGAAGTGATTCGTCTCCCGACACGGACGATGCCGGGGACCCCGGTGCCGAGTGTTCGGATGGTGAAAGAGGGGTCGGGCTTGACAGGTCTTGTGTTGTCGGCAACGGACGAGGATCGATGTCGGGCATCCGTTTCGGTGGTACCGATGTAGGTGTCGGTGTCAGTACTGATGTAGGTTCTCGGTACCGAGACACTCTGGAAGAGGTGGATTGTCGATCCCATTCAGTGGGGTACCACTGGGGCGGAGGTGGGTAGGAGCCGTAGAGGTATCTCCACTGCTGGATGTCCCATGGCACCGGTGGAGCCGGAGAGCGGTAATCCTTATCCCCTCTCGGTGCCGACGGTGGTTTCGCCTCGGTGTCGGGGGTACCCCCAGGGACCTGTGTAAGGTCTATGTCGAGGTTGGAGTCCGTCAAGGTGATCAGTCGCGGCATCGGGGAGATCGATCTACCCCTGGGTCGCTCGCGATCTTTCGGGTCAAGCTGGTCGAGCCCGGACTGGGCTGAGTTGAGCGCGCCGCGCGTCGACGAAGCACTCGAGGGTTTCTTGTGCTTCAGCTTGCCCTTCTCCTCCTTGCCCTCTCTGCGCTTTTTAGCAGGAGTATCGGGCAAGGGGAGTGATCTCTTCGGTGCTGGTCTGTCGGTACCGATGCTCCGGGATGGAGACGGCGTCGGTCCCGTCGGTCCCGTCGGTGAAGACGCCGGAATTTCGGAAGAAGACATCTTCGGGGACAATGCCGACTCGAGGAGGGCAACCCGGAGCCTCGCAGCTCGATTTTTACGAATTTGCTTCGAGAAAGCCGCACAACTCGCGCAGGAGTCGACTCGGTGGGACTCGCCCAGACAAAGAAGGCACAAGGAGTGCTTGTCCGGTGGGGCTATTTTACTGCCGCACTGCAGGCACCTCTTAAAGAACCCCCACCGCTGGGCCATAGGCCGAGCGGTGAAGTAAGGGGGGGGATTTCCAAAATCAAGTCCAGTTAACAGTCCGAGTTCAAATAGGGGAGAAAAATCAGTCCGAAGGCTTTTTTCAGATAGGAAAGTAAACTACCGACCGGAGCAGGAGAGAAAGGATCCTCACGACGCGGCGGTCAGAAGAGAACTGCCGGGATCCTCGTGCCCCTCCCCGGTCATGCGCAGTGGAGCCGGCGCGCGATCGGGGAGTTGGCGCGAAAATCCGTTGGCTTTGAAGTTACCGATCGGGATCGGCGCAGGCGCACATTATCCCAGAGGTGTGATGCACAGAGACCACGAAGAAGATAGAATGAATACACTAGTAACAGATTCAGTTTTGTTTACTTATAATTCCCTCTAAATACCCAAATGAAAAATCCTAATTTTGAAGATGTTAATACAGAAGAACAGTTTTTAGCCATGCACCACAAATACGAAAAGCAGCAAGAATGCAAAAATAAAGTTGAACAATCTCAACCTAGTTTACATTCTTTAGGTTAGTAGATTTTTGTACATTAAGCTTGTGAAAACTATTACAAAGCAATAATAAAAATCAGCAAGCAGAAAAAAACTGGTATAGAGATTTAGCAAAAAAAAATATTTTCCTGAAAAAAGATGCAATGGGAAATTACTATTTATCAAAAAGAAAAATTAAACAAATGTGCCCACTGGGAAAGTGTTACTTTCTCAAATTCAAAACCAAAAGATAGGTGAAATGCATTTTTAATACATTCTGCAGGACAGGCCATATAAGTGTAACTTTCTTAAGGAATTGTGACTGCTAACTACAATAAGCCAAACGTCAAGATGTTGATGCCTCTTACTGTTCAGTGACAGCCTGAGTTAACAAGACATATCCATCAAAGATGACAATGATAATAGTAGTAGTAGTATCAGCAGCAGCAACAACAATAGTAGTCACACATTCAAAGTATTACAACTATAGCTCTGATAGTGGGAATTTGTGAGCTTACTCTAAGATCACTAGCGTAAGGGGTCATTTCGAGCAGGAGCTTGGGGGAGCTCAGCTCTGGGAGTTGGTGCCAGCCCCCCCCCCCCGCAGGGTAATGCCTGCTTGTGTCATGGCTGCAGCAAAATGACCCTGTCCCCTGGAAAGGTCCTTGTTCCTCCGACTAGCCTTCTGAAGGCTTCAGCCACCACTGAAGCTATCCTCCCAGAATAGTGGTATTTCTGAGGCTTGGATTAATAGCTGTCCCCTCTCTGCCAGCTCTTTCTTGCTTGCTTGCCTTTTGACATACTTCTGGTGATGTCAAGTGGTTTAGCATATGCAAATAAGTAATGCTAATGAGTTATGCTAATGATCCCTGACTAGCATAGAGAAGTAGAATGGACGGTACCACTTCAAACTGAAGGTAAGGATTACAATTTTCAAAGTTCCCCTACTTCCATTATTCCATTTGAGTAGAAAAATACTATAGTATGTAAATGGTTAGGCTAGGTTAGAACCTGTCTCCCTAATCTGCTTTGTGTGTGTGTGTGTGTGTGTGTGTGTGTTTTTATTTACAGGGACTTTTAACATAAGGGAGCTCTTAAAAACCTGACTCCACTTCCCCACCTGCTGTTGTTAATGGTAGAGTACTCTATCACATCAGAATTCTACTGTATACAGTCTGGGCCATAATCTAGAAAAACCAAGCGAGGCCCTAAGGAAAGCAAAAATACTTTGAAGCATGTTAAATAAATTCTTTCCATTCTAATCCATTCTCTGTTGGCTACTTCAGCTCTTATTATTGGTTCAAACACACTCATAGGCCTAGTTCATACATTTCTGTGATGAGGATGTCAGATAAAAAACCACACCAGCCTGCTGCAACTGCTGCAAATCACCAGGACATTTGCTCATGCCAAATCTGATAGGTCACTTTGGTAACATATTTTCATCCCACGCCATTCATCATAGTTGGTAGTGCTGGCATGGGAAGTAACCATGTGATCTGACTGACCCACGAGATACAGGGTTTGGTTACATTTCCATTGCATTTTTGCAATAGACCCTCATACCTTCTGGACCACCTCTCCCAGCATGATTCTCCCCATCTTCTCTGATCTTCATCTCAGAACTTATTGAAGATCCCTGGTTCATGAACTGCCTGCCTTGTGTCAACAGGGCGAGGGCCTTCTCAGTAGTGGCCCCTGTCCTGTGGAACCAGCTGCATGCCTTGTGGGACCTCCCCAGGTTCTGCGGGGCATGCAAGGCAGCTCTTTTTCAGGCAGCCTTTGGGTGATTGTGATTCACCAGGCAGCTAGTATAATTCAGCTGTGTCTTCACCATCCACGCATCCTCCTCTGCTTGACAGTGGATAGATATTAATGGGAAAATATTTTTAACCATTTTATATTTTAAAGATTATTTTTTGTATCTTTGTATTGTTTTTACTGTCTGGGCCATACTCTAGAAAAACCAAGCGAGGTATATTTTAAATTCTGTTAGCCACCCCGAATCCTGTTCGGGGGAGGGAACGGGATATAAATTTGATAAATAAATAAAAAGGGACATGGCTGAAGAGAGCATTTGGGGTTTTCTTTTTCTATAGCAGCATAGCATAATGTATGAACAAAGCATGCTCATTTGAAAAGAAGACCTAGCAATCTGTTATCACAGATTCAGGTTCCATTCAACAGTTTGAAAGCTGTTCCACCAGTAGCTGAGGCCTAGCAATACAGCTATAAACCTACTGAATTATGAAATTAACCATAGAAATCCCCTGACAAAGGCTAGAGAAGATCCATCTTTCCTACTTTCACAGTTTCAGACAGCATCTAGTTTTCTGACTCCAAGATAACCAGCCTATGGCTCACTGGCAGAGGCATGAAAGCGATGATGCACATGGTATTTAAGACTGAGTACCATCCTATTATTTCATATTTAGCCAGGGAACTGCAAGGGGAGTTTTAAAAGTCTAATGCTTGTAAAAGAATGAAAAGCTGCTTGGGGAATAAAAAGAATGCATCTTTTTTCATCAGTCAGTGGTGAAACTGAACTGAAGTAAGATGTTGGTGTTAGGAAAAATATAGCACAGACATTGTTTTAGTAGAAATGACAACCATGCATTCATTTCTAACACGGCAAAAAATATATAAGTAAAAGAATGGCAAAGATAAGAAGAATGGATGGTGTTCCAAATGGCAACTTCATGCAGCATGGGTTTGTAAAGTACGTACCCAGAAAGGATCTCTTTGGAGGTGTTTTGATTTCTTCATCCTTACTATCTGCAGCTACGTCCAAAAAGTGAACAGAAAGGAAAGACAAAACAGACTCATTGGACTCCATATAGCAGCAGATCTTTTAACGGACTATTATCAACAGGTTAATGTTAGCGTATCTTGTGAGTAGTCATGCCAAAAGATTTTTTAGTTCCCGCGCCAACCAGCATTCTCTTGGAATTTTCTCTTTGAAAAATAGTTGTAAGGGTACACTATATGTAGCCTTAAAACATCTGAAAATACCTGGAAAAAAATTAAATGATCTACCGAACATGATTCTTCAACAAATTTTAATACATTTAGATTAGGTTGTTCTTTTTCACTTGCCTCACTAAGAAGAAATTTTGAAAGAAGCTTTCATTGTAAAAGTTTCTAGAATAAGATACAGCAATTTGAGAGAGCTTACTGTAGTGAAGCAAGGGTAATCAAAATGCCATCAAGTTTGCTATCCAAGAAGTGGCAATGTACAATGTGAAAGCCACCATGTTAACAAAGCAGACTTCCCCTTGGAAAGCCCACAATCCAGTTATCTGCATGGATCCTACCCAGAGACACTCATTGAAAAGGAACAGCCTGTTTATTTTCAGGATATGTTATACCATCCAGATTTGGCATACCTGAATGTCAACTTCTTCAGGTGCTGCAAGCTTTCAGGTGCTGCAAGGATTTGGCATACCTGAATGTCAACTTCTTCAGGTGCTGCAAGCTTTCTTTCATTCCTCTTCTGTAAGTTTAAGGTTTCTTTTAAAAACCAAAAAAAAGTGTAACAGTGCTCCAAAAAGGGCGGGGGAAGTATTCCTAATCCAGGGGGGCCTCCACTCCAGACCCACAAGGTCATAAATACCTGGACAAGCAACCATATATAGACTGAAGAGACAACAGGCGCAGTACAGCCTAAGTGAAACATTTTGAATTTGTGTGAAACACAGTTTGATATGCATGTAATCCTTAAAGTAATTGTTAATAGAGTACTTAAAATCAGTCTTTCTTCATATGATCTACATTTCAGTTTTTATCTTCAGGCCCTATCAGAGCCACAAAATTTTCACTGGTCTCAGCTGGCATGTACAAATTACTCGGTAAAGGAGAAGTCAGTTTGTGCCATTCGGCAGGGACACTTAAAAGCGTTGATAATCTCTCTGATGTCTCTGAGTATCTCTCAAGCTAAGCATGAAGTTAGAAATAAACACTTCCATCCAACAAGATCTTTGTGCATGTGCTTCATTTGTGCAGCACAAAACAAGACTTCTATCTTCTGCAACGCTGGGAAGACAAGCCAGGGACATACTTGTGGCCACCAATGGCACCTAGCAAGCACATCTATGGATGACTTGGTCTTATGCTTAATTTCTACCAGTGACATTCAGAATAATATACTTGTTTCCTTGTTATTTCAGCCCATTTGAGTAGGAAAATTGGGTTATACTCTTTCCATGTAATTTAATGTCAGGGCAAGTATAAAGGTCAGCATTAGAGCATATGTCAAGACCCACAGCATCATACAATGAGCAAAGCTGTGCCATAGCATGGCAGAGTCCTCAAGAATAGCTATATATACTTGGTCCATATGCTCCCACCAGGAAATCAGATATTGCTCTTGAAGCCACTGTGATGCTGAAGTGGCCTCTGATGCAAACTCTTGTTTCCTGCTTGGAAAGGCACCTGCAGACAGCAAAGCATCATTCTCACACAGAACAGCCATACTATGTTGCATCCCCACCACCACCACTTCAGTGTCAGGGATAACCTCTAGGGTGATCTCCCATTTTGCTGTTCCTATCCCCTTCCTGACAAAAAAGCTTTTGGAGTGTGATTTGTTTGCCCTGGTGAGTATGGCAGAATGGCCCCACCAACCTGTAGGTCCCACTCCATTTCAGCCTTCTCAGGTGCCTAGGTGCCAAAGGTCATGCTGAGTCACCATCCAGTGACACACCACTCTCCCAACTCTTAAAGAGGTTATGCTTCTTCTTTGGCACACTGCCAGCAGCTGGTCAGTCTGGGAATTACCTGCAGAGAAGGCCGGCACTCCTAGTCTCCCTTCCATTAAGCTGATTAAAGGCCTCACCAACTGCTTGCATCTCCCACTACCACAGCAACTGGTTAACAAGGGAACAGCTTAACACACTTGTGCACTCCTGGGGAATTAGCAATCTAGCAACCAACCACCTTCTTCCCCTGGTGCCAGTTCTGAATAGCATGTTTGAATGGTGGAGGTCTATGTGGCACAAAGAACAACTACCAGCATTTAAAATAGTAAATAATTTATTACAACAAAAAAGTCTACACACATAGTCTGCAAAACAACAGATTGAGCAAGGGATAAAAAAGAAAGGTGAAAACATGCAATCCCCTGTCCTGTGCATGTCCTAGCTGGTCTTATTCTAAGGTAGGCTATCTACAATTAGAAGTTAAAGTGATCTAAAAGTTCCCCATTGCCTTGGAGTCTTTGTCCAGGCAGCCATCCATGTGACAATGGCTGCCATCAAGATGGAGCCCTTCCTCCTCTATGCAAAGGAATTTTACCTCCTATCTGCCTACCCCCTCTAATGGTCAAATCTCCTCCCTGGGGTCACCAGGAAGATTCTGTCTAGCCTCCTGCATTTCAAGTCTCTGTTACCTTCTGGTTGTGAGATTCCAGCCAAAGTGCGAACTGGCCATTTCATTTTCTGTCAGGAGGGCTATTTGCACTTACAAAGCTTTGATGGCTGGGTACTTGTCAGAGACATTTATGGATGGATGACATTTGAGAGAAATTGACACCCCACCCCAGCATGTGTTCTGCTAACCGAGAAAAAACTTAAAAATCAAGTGTGGGATTTCAGAAAAACCAAACCTCAAAATAAAAAGCAGGTCTCCACAGTATGCACAAGCAAGCAGTGTACTTTGTGGGGCAGAACCCCTTCAAAAGCTGCAACTAATCCAGTTTGCAATTATTGCTTCCTCCAGCTACAACCAATAAAGCTATTCCTTTCAGCTGTTTTCTTCACTCCTGGGAGTGTTTGTCTTCCTTAAGAAATACAACAGGGATGCCAGTTGTAACTAGAGCTCTCATTTACCAATCCACATGGGAAATCATCAGCCCAATTTACCACCATGGAGGAACCTCAGGAACAGGAGAAAAATAGCCTGCACACAGTGACACTCTAGGAAGTTTCCCTAGTCTATACTGTAAAGACCATAGAGAGCAGGGGAGGCAGCCTTGAGTTTCACCCAGAAGTGACATCACAACCTTCCCAAACCCTGTCCTCCGTAGGCACTGCCCCCCAAATCTCCCAGCACTAGCCAAAACAGTGTTGGAAACTGTAGCTATGACCCTTTCAATGACTTCTGAACTATAACTCTGGAAAATGTTTTTGGATCTGAATTATCTAAGTTTCTGGTTAACACAACCCAGCAAGTAGAGTATTCTGAAGACAACATGTGAGCCACCCTTAACACACATAGCATTGTTTGGCTGGGCTGTGTGCAGAAATGCATTTTTTCCAGACATAGTTTGATGATGGTACAAATTTAAAAGAGGACAGATGGGAGGAAAGCCTCTTGCAGAGGCTGTTTTTCTTCATTGCAATCAGATCACCTATATCTCATTCAAAGGAAAGGAGTGGTGACATTAAGATGAGATTGCAAACAAATTATATCACTTTTGAGTTAACAGACTTTTCTTTAAAGAGACACTGAAATAAATCAAAACATTATAACTGTAGGTACAAATATTGGAGAGTCAGGGGGAAGAAAAAAAACAAAAATTAAGATTGTAGACAGGTGTGTTTTTTTAAAGTACAACTGATTCAAAACAGGCTTACAGACCAATCTAGACAAAACAGATCTAGATGTCAGAAAATAATTTCTTCCTACTGTCTCCCCTCCAAGACAAAGTTGTCTACTCGTTTTGCATAAAGGGGGAAGAATCCCGCAGACTGATGATCTTGCGCGATCACTTCAGTGGTGCCAGGATTCATTAGACTAATTTCAAAGGGGATGTTTTTCTCATTTGTACTGAACTCAAATACACCTAGTGGAATTTTAATACCAATACAGAATTCTCTCACATCATCTCTGGGGATGCAATCTGTGAGTACAGAAAGATCCTTCCAGGAAATATAATGGCCCCGTTGCAGTGACGGATCAATTAATTCAATAAAAGGAACACAAAATACAGTGATTCCAAAAAACAAAAAACAGCTAACGTTCAATGAAATAATCACAACAGAAGGCTTGCTCTGACATTCACAAACCACAATTTCTAAAGGAATATTTGGGGGTGGGATAATAAGGGGGGGGGCTTATTTCAACATGAAGAACTGGGGGGGGGGATCTGTCTACATTTTAAGCTACAAGGTGAAATTTCAGAAGCCCACAGTTTATACTGCTAAGGTATTATGAAGCGCCAGAAATGTACATTACGCAAATATAGGCCGAGGACAGACTGGCAGTCTGGCCCACTCTGCCTCCTCCGCCAGAAGCCGCCCGCAGTCAGGACGCTGCGAGCGGCTTTCTTGCGGCGGCGTGTGAACGCCGCACAGCGGGGGCAATTCCCCCCGCCTTGTTCTGCCGCGCTGCAGAGGCGCGGCAGAATACCAATCTGTCCATGGCCTAAGTATCTCTGAGGTATGGATTTTGTGCACTGTCAATCAGCAGGGCCTTCATCAAATCAGAAGGGTTTTTTTTGGGGGGGTAATGTTTGATCTCACAAAGTTAATCCCTCTAAAGCAGGAATGATTTAATAAATTCTCTATCTGGCAGCAGTTTGGTTTTCAATCCTCTACTGGCTTTCTGGATTGATTTCGGTGTTGCCCTTTCCCCCGTTTCCTGGGCAGGGCCTACAGCTCAGATGCAGCTCATCTGCTTAGTATGCAGAAGGTCCCAGGTTCAACCCCTGGCATCTCCATGAAAAAAGATCAGGTAGTAGGTGATGTGAAAGACCTCCACCTGAGACCCTGGAGAGCCACTGTCAGTCTGAGCAGACAGTACTAAACCTGATGAACCAATGGTCTGATTCAGCGTATGGTAGTTTCACATGTTCAATAAGGATACCGTTTTGTTGCTTTTGAAATGATTAGAAATGGCTTCTCTTCTATTAAAGTGGGGTTATAAGGGTGCTTTATACATATATCCCTTCCCAATAGCCACTGTGGCTAATTGCCTACAACAGAACATGGGAAATGTAGACCTATTGAAGCATCTTAAGACTAAAGAACAAAATGTAAAGAGATGCTCGAGACTAGTCAGTGATGCCACACAGACAATATATTCTATTATAAGGAAGCAAAAGCAAAACAGGAAAAAATGGGAGCACCAAAATCAATCCTGAAAGCCAAGAAAGGATTGAATTCCAAACTGCTGTCAGATAGAGAACTTATTAAATACAATGGAAATGCCTCTAGACAAAAACAGGTCTTCATCCTGTTGGCAGAGTTTAAATATGCAAAGGAAGCAGAGCACTGACTGTTTAGAGAAAAATAAGTAGGTTTATGATAGAAGAACAAACTGTTATAGAACATACAGAGAGAAAGCCTAAACTAACCAGTCTAACTGCTATAAAAGGAACAAAGAGCAACAGGAAGCTCTACAGCAGCAGGAAGTCTCCAGAAGAGCCGAACAGGAGACAGCAAGGACACAGTTTGAAAAAGTGGCAAATCCCTAGCCTAGCTATGGTAACTACAAGTCCTTCAGCTTTCCTCCTGTAGGATGATCTTCAGATCTTCTTCATAAGGCTGCACTATAAAAGGTAAAGGTTTCCCATGCTCGAAAGCCAGTCGAATCCGACTCTAGGGGGCAGTGCTCATCTCTGTTTCCAAGCCGAAGAGCCAGCGATGTGCGAAGACTTTTTCTGTAGTCATGTGGCCAGCATGACTAAACGCCAAGGTGCATGGAACGCTGTTACCTTCCCACTGAAGCGGTACGTATTTATCTACTTGCAATTTCTTGCTTTTGAACTGCTAGGTTGGCAGGAGCTGGGACCAGAGATGGGAGCTCACTCCGTCATGCGGCACTAGGGTCTCGAATTGCTGAGCTACTGTAGCTCAGCATCTTAATCTCTGAGCCACTGCAAACCCCAGGCTGCACTATAGACCTTGCTTATTCCAACACTTCCAACAAGAAATCTAGCCACTCTCTCTCATTTCAGCAACATGCTCCCTCACAATTTCCCCCCAAGAAAAGATCCTCTCCGTATTTCTGTTCTGTTTCATGATTACCTGCAGGGGTCATTTGGGGCCAGAGCAAGGCAGAGCAGCACTCCACCAGCCCAGGAGTGGGCACTAGGGCAGTCACGGGCTGAATCAGATTCCCTGATCTGATTCAGCCTGCTGCTGAATTGCTGTCAAAATTTGGCAGTGGCTTAAAAAGCTGCTGGAGAGGAGGGGGTTTGAGGGAGAGGCTCCAAACTTGCAGGGTAGCTGCTGGAGTCTGTCCCCCAAATACCCATCAAGTTTCAAGGAGGCTGGACCACGGGGTCCAATTCTACGGGCCCCCAAACAGGTTGCCCCCATTCCCTCCATTGTTCTCTATGGTGGGAAAAAGTAATGTTTTTTTCCCACCATAGAGAACAATGGAGGGGATGGGGCAACCTGTTTGGGGGCCTGTAGAATTGGACCCCGTGGTCTAATCTTCTTGAAACGTGGTGGGTATTTCAGAGAGAGGCCTCAGCAGCTACCCTGCAAGTTTGGAGCCTCTCCCTCAAACCCCCTCTCCTCCGGCCCCTCATATACCCTATGAGTTTTTGCCATTGACTTCAATGGCCCATAGGGTATAATGGGGCTGAAACTGACTCTGGAATGGACTTGCATTGCCGAAACTGACATGTGGGGGTCATTTGGCAGCTGGAACAGATGTGGCCTGATTTGGCCTGATCTGAATCGGGCCCCAAAAAAATTATTTACACACCCCTAGTGAGCACAAATGGCAGTGGTGGCAAGCCCCTCCCCCAGTGGGCCTGAGGAGGAAGTGAAGCAAGAAGGGTTTAAAGTTTAAACCCCTTCTGTTTAGAGTTGTGTGGCAGCAGTGGCACGATCTTTCCATTGTATGCTATGGGGCACTTGTTGCTTCGCTCCCCCCCCCCGGCCTGCCTTGGCAGGCCAGCTGGGGAAGGGGAGGGGAGGCTTTTGAAGCTGCCCCCCCTTTTGCTTCCCTTTCTGACACACTTCCGGTGATGTCAGTGGGCATGGCATATGCTAATGACTTATGCTAATAGGTATGCTAATGAGCTCCTGCACCTCTTTTTCTACGAAGTGACCCCTTATTACCTGCACCAGTTTTGAGGCTCAGTCCTGCTTTTTGCTTTGTCTATTACAGAAAGAAACTGACAAAATCCAAACATATTGCCAAATCTGAAACATATATATAGAGGGGAAAGAGGAGGAAAAACAATGAAAGGCTCAAATACATCTAAGAACAATCCAGGATCATGGCTTCTGCTCAGTATGAATACCATTTGTATTTAGAGTGAAGATTTACAAAACATATATACTGCAAAACATATGCACTGCAAAGATTTACAAAACATATGTATTTATTGCATTGTCTGTATTGTAAACAAACACATTTATATACATATGCAGCAGGAAAACAGAGCTCCAGCTCCTTCCACTGAGGATCGGTCTACTTGTTATGACCACCCCACAGAAGTGGCATGAAATAGCTTCATCGTGACGGCTGCTCTTCTCGATGTCGAGAAGTTCACCTTAGGGATCACCATAACCACAAAGGAAGCTAAACACCACTGCCAGATTTTCCTGATGTAGTTGGCAGTAACATGGAAGCTACGTGATAGACTCCAAGCACAATGCCTGGTGGGTGGAGCAGCCAGCACACAAAGGCTATTTTAAGTGGTTTCCACATGATGTCTGTAATGTGCACACTGGATCTATGGTAGCAAATATAACATAAAACTAGAAGCATGTTAATATCCTAAGAGTTGGAGTCTGTATAATATGATCCTTCCCTCACAAGGTTTGCAGGGGAGAAAATATCAGTCAACTCAGCAATTATACCAGGCAGGGTTGCCAACCTCCAGGTGGCATCTGGAGATCTCTCATTATTACAATGGATCTCCAGCCAACCACCATCAGTTCATCTGGAGAAAACAGCCACTTTGGAAGGTGGACTCTATGGCATTATACCCCACTGAAGCCCCCCCCCCCCAAGCACCATCCTCTTCAAGCTCCACCTCGAAAATCTCTAGGTATTTCCGAACCTAAAGTTGGCAACCTAATAACAGGACTTTGGCACAGTAATAGCTAAGCAAATGTTTAATTGTAACAACACAGAAAAAATATAAAAACAAAAGCCATTTTTGTCAGGTGTTTTGTATTTTATTGTCAAAGAGACAATTTGACACTACGTGCCAAAAGGTAACTTTAGCAAAAGAAGACAAGCTAAAAATACAGGAGAAGAAAAAAAAGAACTTCAACCAACCTGAGAAGGACCGCCGTTTTATATTCAGCTCATTGGCCACACGTACTTCAGTGCACAGTTTCAGCATCAGTAGCATTGTAATTATCATTATAATGCTCTGCAACAGTAGAGGGGATTCAAAATGCCTCCCAAACCTAGAAGACAAAAAAAAGGGAGTCTCAGTATTAAATGGCACACCCAGGGACCTCTGCCAATATAAACATAAATAGTTGTCTTTAAATCTATACCCATATAGTACATAGTTTGTCATAAGGTAAGATGCCAAAACAAAACAAAATGAAAGACTGCATAACCAATAAAGATTATAAAATTCATAATTTATTTTCTTTAGAAGAATACTTTCCATCATGTACAAATAAAGATCCTCACAATGCGATCATCATAATTCCAATTTGCCAATCAATATTATTCAGATGAAGTTTTACTACTGACCAGGAGTCTTGATACAAGATCTCAGGGATCAGTGTTCCCTCTAAGCTGAGTTAGTGTGAGCTAGCTCACAGTTTTTCAGCCTCTGGCTCACACATTTTTGTCTTAGCTCAGGAAGGAGGGCTCCAGAGCAAACTAATTTATGCAGCAGCCAAATCACCCGCTCACAACTTTAATGCTGGTAGCTCAGAAAGTAGGATTTTTGCTCTCAGGACTCCACATCTTAGAGAGAGCATTGCTCACAGTTACTACTTGTAACGGGGACGGGGGGGCACAATGAAATAAGATACGTACAATATCATCCACTTCCTCAGAACTGCAGATACACAAACATTTTTCTAGGAAACACCATGACTCCTCCAGGCAAAACCATTGAGGGGAAGACCTCCAGTCCACTAGCCCAAGACTTCACTTACACACCTTCATATTTGATCTAATGCCAACTACTTTCCCTTCTTAGGAATGAGCACTTGGTACCAAGCCAAATATCATTCACTCCACTTCTCAGTAAATGCACAAACTTCATTAAGAGAGAAGTGTACACTGGAAGAGTAGTATGGCAGGATAATTTTTGGCAAAGCAACATGTATTGCTGAATCATGTCTACTGGATAGAAACAGGTTAGGCTGAGATTATGCAGGCAGGATGGTATTTCCAGGCCTTATCTGATGGAGGTGACATCATGAAATGGCAAGAATAAATACTGGGAAGTCTTATTTAAAACCAAAAGCAAAATAAGTTACTTTGCGAATGTATTTAAACAATGTTCAGAAAACAATTCAATGTAGGTCTTTGAAACCACTAGAGGGAGATCTCTTCTCTTTTTACAGAATAGACAGACTTGTAAAAGACACCCAAACACAATAAATACCTGAACTAAGGAAATATATATTTATTCATATTTATAGTTCAAGTTCTGTAAAAGCCTGAGATTACTGACCTCTATTGTAAGCCTCATTCCCCAGAGAGGGTTCTTCCATCACTTCAGTCTCAATACAGAAATTTGACAATTTCCTCACCATTTTTAAAATTAATTGCAATTTAAAACAAAAAGTTTTTAAATTTAAAAGTATACTCAAACCATAAAATGTACTAATTACTATAATTACTGTTCATCCTGGTTTTAAAATATGGCTTACTTTTGGCTTGTATTGTCATTCTCCTACATTAGCTACATTGCATATTTTTCTAGCAAATTATCCATCTGTCCAACTTCTCTAATTCATACATTACTTTAATCATTAAGATAATTGAGAAACTCCCATACTCTAAATAGCCATTCTGTTATAGTGGGTTTTTTTTAATGAAGCCATTCTGGCTGCTGCCAAAATATATGCACAACCATGTCCAAACCTAGTATACCTTTTAAACATCCAAATAAGATAAGTAGATTAAACCATATATTATAAAACTGTCAAGTCGCTGATATATCATAAAACTGATCTTCAATATATGATCCTCTCAGGGCATTTCCGAAAACCATGAATCAGATCAGCTCTCACTCTTCAATATCTCTAACATATTACATGTCCTAGTGCATATATGTCACTGGATCTGAAGGAAAAAGATACAACTGGGACTGAATTTTCTAAAAACTTTCCATTGGATTCACACACAGTAGTTGCATTCCTCAGGCTCATACGTTCCCATCTTCTCCCTTGCATGCAACTCAGAAACTGAAGACTTCCTGTTCGCAACAAATCATGTTTTGTTGTAACATCTGAACCCCCAAGCGATGGTTTGTTACTTGGCTACAAATCAGGTCTAAACACGGAATCTGCAGTTTTCATGCAGGGCATCATTACGTCACTACAGACAATGTTAATGGCTAGCATACTGCTGAAGCTACATCCAAATTTCATTTGGAATATGGGTACCCAAATCCCTTTTTCATTGATTCCAGTAGGTTGGAGGACTTATTTCTAGTTAGTAATCTCAGGGAGATTACTGAACAAGCAGGTTTAGATTACTAAACTGCTGTTAAGGACTTGCCCTAGATTTAAACTTGGTCAACTGCCAATGCATTGCTTTAACACATGGATTAGACTTGAATATTATAAATTCAGTTTCCACAAATACCATATGTACTTAAAAAGGTATAGGTATATTTATTTCAACATGGCAGAATGACAGTATTTTTAATATTAGGTTATTAACGTTAGAATACAAAAACTACTTATACCTTTGAAATACATGTATTGGGAAACAGGCCTTATTTATAATCTACATTGCCTCTACTAATCTTTCAGGTGACTCAAAGGGACAGCATGATAGTATCTTTTAACATCAGGAAAAACAAGGATTTTTTTCATACTTTCACAGTGTGCACTGAGCCACCTAAAGGATTGCTACATGCAAGGGACATTGTTTACATTAGGACAAAAAGAGATACCTACGTGCTTGAAGCTATCATGCAATTGGGAAAGAGTGAATTTACGTATAATTTGTGTTACCCTTATCAGACCTCTAGGTGGCTCAATGCAGCAGCATGATAGGATCTTTTAATATTTGAATGGGCAAGACTGCTTTGCTGTATTGATTTATAAAGCATGCCAGTTAGGGTATTTTAAAATAGGAATGAGGACTTGCAACATATGAATCCCCCGCTACAGCCACCAACAGTCCTTTTCAACACCTGGAAAGATTATTCCTTGGGTCATAAGAATTCTAATTTTTTCCCAGAAAACTACATCACTGCCCGCATCTAATGACACCTTGTTTATATTCTTAAATCACTCTGAAATACTAACATCCAACATAAGAAAAGAGCAAGAGTCCAGTAGGGTTGCAAGGTCCAGGGCTGAAAAATACCTGGACACTTTGAGGGTGGGGCTTGGGGAGGAGCCTCAGCATGGAACAGTGCCATAGAGTCCACCCTTCAAAGCAGCCATTTTCTCCAGGGGAACTGATCTCTGTCAGCTGGAGATCAGTTGCAAAAGCAGGAGATCTCCAGGCTGCACCTGGAGGCTGGCAACCCTAGAGCCCAGTAGCAGTTTAAAGACTAACAAAATCTGTGGCAGGGTATGAGCTTTCGTGCATCGCTGCTCACTTCTTCAGATACAGCTAGAATGTGAGTCCATTTGTCCTATGTATTGGAAACTGAAGTAGTTTCAGATGCCGAATTACATGAGCAGGCAAATGACAACAGTAGGCCTGATTGGATTAGGTGTGATATGCAGAGAGGTAGTAGGCATGGACAGGGCTATTTTTGGGCAGGAACCCACAGGAACGGAGTTCCGGCTGGCTCCTGAGTTGGCCACGCCTACAGCCAAAACCTCTGGCAGGCCTGGCTACAAAACACGCTGCCCTCCCCAAGTTACACATGAGAGGGAAAGGCAGTACGTTAAAATCCCTCTTTCCCTCTGGGGAGCCAGGAATTCCTTGTCAATTTCACTCCCCACCAGTCAGCTGAGAGTGAAATTGACAAGGAAAAGCCTCTCTCTGCCTCCCCTTCTCTAGCTGACATGTTGCAGCTGGAAAAAGGCAGGCAGGGAACCCAGGCATGTTGAAAATGCCTTTCTTTCCCTCCCTGATCTGAGGGAGGGAGAGAAAGGCATTTAACCATGCCCCTCCTGCACTTCTCCGAGTCTCTCCGCAATAGCTTGCCTTGCAATGGCTTGCCTCCTTTCTCCAAGATCAGGGACAAATGGTGGCACTAGGGGAACAGCTGTTCCAAAGGCACCCACTGGATTGTGGAGTGCCTCAAGGGGCGGTGCTTTCCCTGATGCTATTCAACATCTATATGTGCCCCCTTGCCCAGATTGCCCAGAGGCATGGGCTGGGATGTCACCAGTATGCAGATGATACCCAGCTCTATCTGTTGTTGCGTGGCCAGTCTGACTCCAGACCAGAAGATCTGGACCAGGCATTACAAGCCGTGGCTGGTTGGCTTAGACTGAGCCAACTGAAATTGAATCTGCCAAAGATGGAGGTCCTGTGCCTGAGCCAGGGCAGCCCAAGGGAAGGGATCCCACTCCTGACCTTCAATGGGGCGCTGTTGGTGCCAGCACCGGAGGTTAGGAGTTTGGGGGTGTTCTTGGATGCCTCCTTAACAATGGGTGCCCAGGTATCAGCCACTGCCAAGTCAGCCTTTTACCATCTTCGGCGGATTAGGCGGTTGGTTCCCTTCCTCAACCGCAATGACTTGGCAACAGTGATCCATGCGATGGTCACCTCGAGATTGGACTGCTGTAATGCTCTCTACATGGGGCTTCCCTTGTCGCAAATTCGGAAGCTACAGCTTGTGCAAAATGCCGCAGCCAGGCTTTTGACAGGCCTCCCCATGCAGGAGCACATCCAGCCTGTGCTGAAGGCATTGCACTGGCTGCCGATAGCATACCGAATTCACTTCAAGGTGCTGGTTCTCACCCTTAAAGCCCTTTATGGGCAGGGTCCGACATACCTGAGGGACCACCTTTCCCCATATGTACCCCAGAGAGCACTACAGTCAAGGTCCCAACACCGACTGGCCCTCCCGGGTCCCAAGGACATCAGGCTGGCCATAACCAGGGCCAGGGCCTTCTCAGTGGTGACTCCATGCTGGTGGAATGAGCTCCCAGAAGAGATCAAGACCCTGCAGAACCTTTTACAGTTCCGTAGGACTTGTAAGATGGAGTTCTTCCACCAGGCTTTCAATTAAGGATTCGCCACCAACAACAGCAACAACTGATGGTTATAGAGTCCTGTCCCTCGGTTTTTCCATCTACAGCCTGTGCTTGCCGATTATATCAGGGAAGATCAATGAACTGAATATCTAGAGAGATCACTGAATGCATTCATATGTTACCGCCATCATTAACCAATTGTATTAAAATGACACTTCTAGCACTTTATGATATTGAATTATTTTTATATTAAACTGCTTTTTATTTCAACTGTAATTTATGTGTTTTATTTCTCATATAAGCCACCCTGAGTCTGCCTTGGCAGGGAGGCCGGGGTATAAATTGAATTAATAAATAAGGATGGCTTGAAGTAGAATGTGTGCAGAATATGCTTTATACTCCTAGCCTGCCTCCACCAGCCTCCTGAACAAGGTTCTGGGCTTTCTTCTTCAGACCCCTGACCAAGTGACCAGATAGGGAAATCTTGTAGCAGAAAGGCATGCTGGATGCGTTCTAGTCCAAGCCTCCCACCACTACCCCAACAGGTGACTGGGGGTGGTGGTTAGGCTTGGCTTTAAAAGAATGACCCAGCAAGACTTCTGCTCTAGGCCCAGACTGCCTGATTAGCTGGGGAAAGTTGCTGGAGGGCATGTGCAGCATCCTTTTCCCTCTAAGCCTTCTTTCCCACCACAAGCTACCTCTGGCCAGCTGATGGGGAACACTGGAGGAGGAAAGAATGTCTGGGGTGCTTCCTGCTCCAAACCAAGTCCGCACATCAACTGGCCGGCAGTGGTAGGTGGATGCCTGTTACAATGGGGGAGGGCTCGCAGGGACTAGCAGGGGAGAGTAGAATTGGGGTGTCCCCTCTATCTCAAGTTCTTGCAGCCCCCCCCCCCCCAATAATATATCTAATTCTGAACTCGGCCTCAGAGTGTGGATCAAAAATCCACACATTTGGGGCCAGGATCAGAAAGGGTGGGGGGATCCAAGTTTGCTGAAAAATCTCAAAACTTTAGAAAAGGGGGATTAACTCCCTCAGTAAAACCAGAGAGGCTGTACACGGGTACACACACCGCAACTTCAAAAAACAAGCTGACTGTGACCATGGTTGGCATCATGCCAACAACCCTTGTAAATCCAGCATTTATTCATTTTAAAAAGAAAGGAGCAACATGATGCCCATGGTCACTCAGGGTAAAAATATAAAATTCAGTAAGAACATAGAAGATTATTTCCTTGGCTGCTGTTTGACATTCCAATACAACAAAAGTATGATCTATACACATCTGCAGCTTTACTGTTACCTTACACACTTGTTGTGTTAACCATCAGCCAAGGTAACAGTGAGAATTCAGAAATGCTGAGAATAAGAATCTCAAATATTTTTATTAAACTGTAATCATGTGCCCAAACAACAACAGCACATAGTTATTAAATTCTCCAAGAAAACTTTAGATAAGCAACCTGAATCAGCTGAGAGACCCCATTTTCCAATTTTAAACTGCCATCCGTGGAGGGCAGAAAACAACCAACTGACAATCTACTCCCCGAGGAACAACTATATGGAATTGTTTCCCAGTTCGTTGGCAAGAAACAAGCTGCAGTTTATTTCAGTGTCCCCAACCTGGATGCCAAAATAAACTTAGTTCTTTCCAACCAGGAAGTCTTAGCTTTGTGTGAGGAGGAAGAGAAAAGGAGAGGGAGAGCCTGAGAATAAACCAGGCTCATTATCACAAACAAGTGTGTGTACGTGTTATCTCAATACAGTTATTATTTCTTCTTAAAACTAATGCAAATAGAAATTATTCCTGTGAGCTCTTTAAGAACCAATCTGTTAACATATACACATTAAAATTGCTCATCACCGAGGGGAGATTTTTTAAGGGATCTGAATACCCTAACTTAGACAGATCTTGACTGTTGTTATTTGGCCTATTTATCCCACTTTTCCCTTCTAAGAGAGAAAACAGCAGCTATCTGGGACCATTTCAGGACAAGAAAACTGTGTAGGGTAGGAGGAAAGCTTAAATCCCTTGCCCTTCATGCCATGGACCCAGTCTGAATCAGGTCCCTGCATACCTGAGAACTAAGTTTAAAAAAAAAATACATGGGAGCTTCCAGTATGGAATTCCCAACTCATATCTGGTTTGGCCCTAAATTCACGTTAGTTTCTTTAAAAAAAAAACACATATTACCAACCCATATCTTAGCTGTACATTTTTAAATAAAATTTAGAAGGCATACAAACCTACCTGACCATTGTGTTTTTGAGAGTAGAACTAAGAAACTAAGAAATCCCTAGAAGAAACAGCTGCTTTGGACGGTGGGCTCTATGGTGTTATACCCTGCTGAGGTCCTTCCCCCTCCCCAAATCCTGACCTCCCCAGGCTCCTCATCCTCATATCTCCAGGAATTTCCCATCCCGGAGTTAGAAACTCTACAGGAATTAAAGACATGACTCGACACTTTCCTAAATCAACTAATGTTGACCAGCTTACAAGGGTGTAATTCTACTTAGGACAGCCCTGCAAGTTGCCCTCCATCTTAAGGTCGTCTTAAGCCATTTCTCATTCCCGGCGGCGGGTGCAACTAGAGATGTACAATTTCTGGAAATCTTAAAATCGCTGGGAAAAAATCCTGTTTGGTTTTAGAAAGGGTTTTTTTTAATATATGTAATATTTACTTCTCCTTTTTTTCATCTATGGAAAAGAAGTTTGGAGCCAACCTAATAGGACTACCAGCATATTTAGATATTGTTAAAATTTATAGAACTGAAAATTACTGGACACTTTAATAATGCATTACCATGAACTACATGGTGGTATACTGTCAACAAAATTATTCACATTTAAATAATAAACATATCCTTGAAAATATGTTGTAGATGCCTACTGTATCCATAGGTATTCTTCTCTAATGTGATACATTTTATATAAGACTGTTTTCATGCTACACATATTGAGTTAGAAAAACATTAATTCTTTTTTTTTTTAAGAGAAAATTTTACTCGTTCCAGAAAAGAAAACATTTCATAGGTTTTTCACCCAGTGGTCCCCCAAATTTTCCATTTTTTTCGATCACAATTTTTTCCAACAGTTCTCTGGAAAACAACTGCCAAATTTTCCCAGGTCTTCACCAATGTTCCCTCCAAGCTCCACAGTATTATGAGCAAAAATTCTACCTTGTGAGCAAAAAAATGCTAGTAGCATTAAAATTGTGAGCAACTTTACATTGAACTATCACGTAAATGAGTTTTTTAGATTATTTCCATAACCTTGTAAAAATCTCAGAATGAATTATTTAAAACTACATTTAAACTATATTTTAAGAATAATTTAAACATTATAAGAGAACACAGAATCAAGTCAAATTTCATTACAGAAAATGTCCTCTGTGGGGGTAGATCAGGCCTCCGGAGAACGGGTCTACCCACCCCAGTCCAGTATATTGGTAGACCTGGCCTCCAGAGAACAGTTCTACCCACCCTTTCCACTGTATTGGGAGACCTGGCCTTGGACCATCACCCTGCGCTGAGTGGGGAGACTCTTGCAATCTACTTGGGGAGGGGGGTTAGTGAAATATGACAAATTTACAGGTCAAGTGTAACAGAGGTGGAACAATCACTGTCAGAACCCTGCCTAGCCTAGCAAACAGGAAGTTGCTTAAATGTTATCAACCTGCCCAAACTACTTATTTATTCAAATATTTATATCCCACTTTTCCTATGACTTAAGGCAGCTTTTAGATCATACTGAGAAGCATAATAGGGGGTGTGCAAAAATAGATTTTTCCTGCTCCATTATAGCTTCTAACTTATGGTGATCCTAGAGGTAATGACCACCAAAACATTATATTGTTGACAGCCTTGCTCAGGTCTTGCAAACTGAAGGCCATGGCTTCATTTATTCAGTCAGTCCATCTCCTGTTAGGTCTTCCTCTTTCCCTACTGCCTTCAGCTTTTCCTAGCATTGTTGCCTTTCCAGTGAGTCTTGACTTCTCACAATGTAATCAAAGTTTTAAAAGCCTCTGTTTAGTCATTTTAGCTTCTAGGGAGAGTTCAAGCATGATTTGCTATAGAGGGCACTTTTTTGTCTTTTTTGGCGATCCATGGTATCTGTAAAACTCTCCCCCAACACTACATTTCAAAGGAATCTACTTTCTTCCTGTCAGTTTTTTCCTTTGTCCAACTTTCACACCCGTACAGAGTAATGGGGAATACTATGGGACGGATTTTCTTGATCTTTGTTTGTCAGTGACACATCCTTACATCTAAGAATCTTTTCTAGCTCCTTCATGGCTGTCCTTCCCTGTCTTAATCTCCTTCAGACTGCTTGGTTGCAGTCTCCTTTTTGGTTGATGATTGAGCCAAGGAATAGATAATCTTAAAACAACTTCAGTTTCTTCACTGTCAACCTTAAAGTTGTGTAATTCCTCAGCAGTCATTTCTTTTGCCTTCTTCCTTTTTAAGTGTAATCCTTCTTTGGCGTTTTCTCCCTTAACCCTCATGAATAGCCATTTCAAGTCTTTACTACCTACTATCAATTTTTAAATGACCCCAGCAAAAAGCCCACCACTGGCTGGGGGAGAAATGGCAGGTGCAAGGGAAGAGCACAGAGAAAATCCCTGTGCAGAGAGGCTCCATTGTCAATATGAATGCCTTTGCATTCACACCTGCAATGAGAGCAAAACCAGGAATCATCCCTGCGTGGGAGAAACCCAAACCTCTTGGATCAGACCAATTATCCTCCCACTCCAATACTTTTTCCAGTTGTAGATGTTCCAAGGAAGGATGTAGTAGAGCAAGGGTCCCCAACCTTTTTGAGCCTGTGAGCACCTTTGGAACTCTGACACAGGGTGGTGGGCACAACCACAAAACGACTGCTGCTGGAGGTGGAGCCAATGGCAAAATGTCAGGGAGTAAGGTAAGGCATAACTCTAAATCTTCAACATCTTCAGGGAGTAGCTCTGTTAAACAGGATGCCTTTTAAAATGAGCATATTTTAAAGGATTTTCTTGCTTACAAACAGCTTGCCTTCAAACGCATTTTGAAAAATCTGCATAGCAATCAAATCTCCAGGGGCCACTCAGGCACCCTGTTGGGCAAAAGCCCCATCTGGCCTTGCCCACTTTCTAAAAAACACTTGGTAGGCACCAGGAAAGGTATCAGCAGGTGCCATGGCACCCACTGCACCACACTGGGAACCCCTGTAGGAGAGGATTGCAGTGAAGGACTGCAGTGGCAGTGAAGGATGAATACAGTACTCCATTCCCTATCTTCACTCCCAGCATTTATCAATGTCAATTCTGAAAAAAACTTAAACCTCCAAATTTATTGCTCTGATCTAATTACCCAATAGCTGTAGGCTGGCTATTTACCTTCTATGTATTGCTTGTGTCATTCCATATTTTAATAGTTGAAGAAAGTATGACTGCACTTAACAGGGAAAAGAAAGCTTATTTGGCAAAATATTTCAAGAACTTTGAATAAAAATTTGCCTTCTTACACTATGAGCAGTTAGCAGGCACATGAAAGCAGAATACAGTTTTTACCACACCAAAGTCTAATGCAAATGCAAAAGGCCTCTACTAGATTCCTAAAACAACAATGGCTTGGATCCAAAGATAATTTGTACAAGTCAAAGCACGCATGGACAGCCTCGTGGATCCCCCCCCCCCCTTGATCACAGCTCCTCTCACAACCTCTATAAAGCCTCTCTAGAGAATGCAACGATTAGCACATTATTTCTCCGTCTCATCATCTATCAGTGCAACTTCTCGGAACACTCTAACAGAAAGTTTGGAGATCCTCCAGAACAGCATGTGATGCAGCATAGGCTTGTTCTGCACTGTCATTTTTGTCACTCGTTTGCCCCCTCTTGCTTCAGGGTTCTCTCCCCCACCCCCACAACGAGTTTTGCTGTGTCTAGTCGTCCCAGAGGGAACAAAACACATGTGGGAAAGGGGAGGGAACCCGAAGGAATAGGGACAAATGAGTGTCAAAAATGACAGTGCGGAAGGGGCCACAGGGGGTTACAGCTCAGGAGAGAAGACAGGCAATGCCCCCTCCATACATGAACAAAAGTATTTCCAGATGTACAAATGCAACTTTGGAGCCACTCCTCACATTTACATGCCTGGATGTACAACTAAATTAGGAACATCCAAGATCACTATGCAAAAATTCACACACACACACACACACACACACCAATCCAGCTCTTGTTGCATGTACATAAAAAGTGTTTGCACCTAATGAATTATGCTCCCCCATTCACATTCTGGCACATTTAAACAGAGATCCCTTTGAAAGCAAAAAAGTGTATATAATCAGCACTGGCACTTGGGATGTGTGCACTGACTGTTATCCAATTTATGCCTGCATTTCCCCCCACCCCTTTTAGGGTATTTTTGCATTTGCGTGTGTGCCCGTGTGCATGTATGTGTGCCCATGCCTGGAAGTCATGGTGACCTCTGGTAAATCCTACTGGGGCATGGAGGACACGCAGAGAAGTGGCTTGATAGCCTGCCTCTGCCTCCCAACCCTGGTATTTTCTGGAGGTCTCCCATCTAAAAACTTGCCAGGGTCAGCCCTGCTTAGCTTCTGAGATCTGATGAAATCAGGCTTGCCTGGACTATCCATGTCAGGGCTATGCCTGCATTTTCTGATCCAGTAAGCAATATGCATACACAGAGAAGCCAGCTTATCCATGAAGGTTGCCAGATTGGATCAACCCGACGGTGGTAGAGGGACTTTCCAGGAGTTGGGGGAAGCACGCAACATGAGTGTGATGTAATGACATCATGTGGAAGTGGCATCATCACGTCGGTAATGCCACATGGTGACACTGGTATTTTGGGCAAAACTTTGGTTAGCATAGAGTTTTGCCCAAGAAACCAGAACATTGCTGCGTGGCACTGTTGACATGATGATGTCACTTCCATGTGATGTCATTACATCATGTCTGAGGGCAGGATTTCCCCCACCAGCCAGTTGGCCAGTGCCAAAGAAGAGGCTCAAAAATCGGGGGATCCCCTGCCCCAAACTGGGGAATGGCATCCCTATTATCCATCTACATCTTCTCAGCTGACAATGAAATCCACAACACCTACAAATTATGTCTCCCACACAATCCATTTCCAAGACACGAGAGTGGCCATCAGAAGATATCATGAATGAATGGGTCTTGTGCCAGGTCTTCAAAAACCACAGCATCTCCTACATTAAAGATGACCTGAAAATGTTTCTTTGTCCATAAGAATCCCAGAGCCAGGAGGCAACATCAGGGGAAGGTCTTGGCCTCCGTGACCTGTTGCTGGCCCTCCAGAGGAACTGGTTGGCCACTGTGTGATACAGGATGCTGGACTAGATGGACTACTTGGTCTGATCCAGCAGGGCTCTTCTAATGTTCTTAAGCTCAGATCTCTGCTTCTCTTACTCCTTTCCCTTTCCTCATGCCCCTTCCTCCTCCCTAATTATTATTTGTCCCCCTTTTTAAGAAGGTTAAGCCTGCAGGGAGGCTTTGTTCTTTTCAACATAATTTACTCTGCAACACCTAATGCTGAGGCTCTTTGTAACAAATAACTTTAACTTTCATTTTCAGCCTTGACCGAGAAGCTCTTAATGAGCAAAGCAGCAATTCCTCTTGGGTGACCTCATTCAAACCCTTGCAATTCGCAAGGTGTCAGGATGTGACCCAGATCCTACATACATTAGCTCTGTTGAGGAGCAAGCATAACCTCTACCTGTGTGAGTTCCACAGGGCTACGCAGGAACACACCTTGCAAGGTAATGCAAGTTGAATAAAATTTATTTATGTCAAAACCCTCCAGCATACAGAACAATACAACAACATTTATATCGCTGGCACAAGAGATGTAACACAGAACTGAAACTTGCAACAGACTTTTAATTCAATTAAGCAACTGGTTATTACTTGGCACAACTTTGTGGTGAGCAAAGTCCAACTTTCCTGATCCACCAAGTGCTAGTTTTCTTCCAATTCAGTTCTCTTGCACAGAGGAATAGACTGGACATCACATAACCCAGAATTCAGCTTGAAAAATACAGCCCAACAGTATGATCCCAATAATAATACCAGCCATACTAAATATCTCTCTGTCTTTAGCAATTAACTTTTTGCATACAAGGAGAAGAAGAAAAATGTGCCATTGAGTCACAATCAACTCATGGCAACCCCAACTACGGGGTGTTCCAGGCAAGAGATGAGCAGAGGCAATTTGATATTATCTTCCTCCATGTAGCGACCCCAGTTTTTCCTTAGTGGTCTCCCATCCAAGTACTAACTATGGCTAACTCTACTTAGTTTCTGACAAGCTCAGGCTAAGCTGGGCTGCTACAAGTTGATAAGAGCCCAGCAAATTTTATCTAACTCCCCAGCAAACAGACTCTCTTTGTTGCTGAACTCTGTGCACTCACTCAGTGGCTCCTGGGCTAAGCCAGCTGACTCCTGGGGGTTACACAAGTGTCCCCATCCTATGTTGAGGGGGGCACAACAGTACACGAGCTTCTGGTGGTGGATCACAGTCTGCAGGAACACTAACAGATGATACATGTGCAATGACTCTTTGGAAAGAACACCTTCATCAGTTCTCATGCGGTTTAGCAAGTGTAGGTTCACTACTGACAAATGCATATGCAGTTAGTTACAATAAAAGTGCACATAAAAGACACAAATTTTGTTCGAGGAAATGGCTATCAAATTAAATTTATAACCTGCCCTTCCTTCACAGCAATCAAAAAAGCATTTTATTCTGACAATGATCATGTGCAATAAGTTAAGCCCAGAGTCAATGACTTGCCCAGCGTCACTTGGTTAGTGTCTGAAGGGATGGGCATGGATTTTTAAAACCTGGCTTTCTCACATCTACACTCGAGTGTTCAAATCTAGCCAGTATACCAGATAAAATAGGATGCTGCTCTGATAATGAAATAGGACAGCTCCCATGTACATTAGCTTGAGCTCTCTGAATAAATACATCAAAATTCAAATAAGAAGCAAACTAAGCAAGCATTCAAATAATTCCACACAGGCAATATCTAAAGAATTTCAGCTGACTCGCACACAAATTTGTGAATAAAGCCATATTAAAAGTGCTTCCGTACTGCAAGGGTGAGCGTCACCAAAGTCAAAAGGCCAGCTCCTGACTATGCTCCCAGTGGGATATTTTAACAACACGTTTTGTGACATTAGGGTTTAAAAATAGACTATAGCAATGCTATCAACACTGGATAAACTGACACCCTCCACCATTTTTTTTAAGCAAAGTGATTTGTACTTTACACCTGCGTACCTCGTGCAATGAGGAAGACAAAGATAGTATTGCTGCTGAGCAATCACCACATTGGCTTGATCCTCAGGAATGGGTGGTGGATTCCTCCCACCCACCCACATACCCCCATCTGCCTCAAGGATTCCTCTGGCTGCATGTACAGAGATCGCTTACAATAAGTCCATGAATAATGCATACTCTTCTACAAAAACCCTTACCACATCAGAACTCAAGAGCATTGATGAGCTACTACTATACTTCAGTAATCTAGAAGAGAAACACTGTATTTAATACAATATTTCTCATTGCAATCCTGTGATGCCTATTCCCTGGCAAAAGGAAGGGCGGGAGGGAGAGGGAGGAGGAGAGTTGGTTTTATACCCCACTCTTCACTACCCAAAGGAGTCTCAAAGTGGCTTATCATCACCTTCCTTCTCCCCACAACAGGCATCTTGTCAGGTAGATGGGGTTGCGAGAGTTCTGAAAGAAATGTGACTGACCCAAGATCATCCAGCTAGCTTCATGTGGAGGAGTGGAGAATCAAACCTGGTTCTCCAAAGTGGAGTCCGCCACTCTAAACCACAACACCAAGCTGGCTCTCTGGAAAAAGGCAGCACATTACTGACCTAGGACTGAAGCCTTACAGCAACATCCTGTGAATGCTGATATTCTGCAGTAAATCGATGGGACTTACTCTCTAGAAAGAGTGCTTCAACTTCCAGCATTCTGTCAGCAAAGGTCTCCTCATTCAATGATTTCGTGGATGGGTTTCTTTCGAGCCAGTGTTATTTGTTTGCATAATTACTACATTCCCATCACTTCCTTGTTCCTTTTTGTTTTCCTTTATTGCAATAGCACTACACTGGAAACAAAAGCTATTTTAATTCACCTCCCCCAGGCTGTCTCCCTCCAACCCCTTCCCAGTGTCAGCTAAGCACTGGCACGGTCCCCCTTGTCCCTTCCGAGCACCTCTCAGTGCCATGCGGTGACTCTGCTCCTAAACTGCCACTGCCCTTCCATCAGGGTAGTGAGAGCCAGTTTGGTGTAGTGGTTAAGGGTGGCACGACTCTAATCTGAAGAACTGGGTTAGTTTCCGTGCTCCTCCACATGAAGCCAGCTGGGTGACCTTGGCCCAATCATGGTTCTCTGAGAGCTCTCTCAGCCCCACCTGCCTCACACGGTGTCTGCTGAGGGGAAAGGAAGGGAAGGTGATTGTTAAGATGCTCCATGTCTCTTTTGGGTAGTGAAGGGTGGGGTATAAAATCAACTCTTCTTCTTCTTCTGCACTGCCCAGAGATTCACGAACCACATCTCAAGACTACTTGGCAATTAGCCGCATCAGTAGCATTTTGCCAGACCGTGGTGAACAGACTATTGCTGCTATTTTGTTCAAAGCCCCAAATAATCACTGGAAATCAGCTCTGAAAAAGATGGGGTGGCGGGGAGAGTCACAACACAGAAAACACTGGACTATAACTGCCTGACAGCAACAACATGAGGATTCTCCGTAAGAGCTGAGATAATGTTGTGTTAATTCTAGAGAAAACAGACTAGTGTGGAAACAACCCCAGTTAGGGCTTAAATATATGAATTAGCTAATGCTCTCAGACCTATAGAACATAGGGTTGCCAGGTCCCCGCGCCGTGCTAGGGAAGGGCATTCTGGAACATCGCTGACGCTGGGACCTGGGGACTGGCAACCCTAATAGAGCACATGACTGAAAAGCAAGCATCAGCAGCCATCAGACCCTCCCCCAGGCAATGCAGGAAGAATTTGGGCGGCCAGGCAAATTTTGGCTCCTATCCAAGTTCCTGCTTTTGCAGCAGCCCTATCAAGATGGCCCTAGTGGGAACAGATGTGGGAAGTGCTCTTCTGCTTCAGATCTGTGGATCAATCAGTACATGGTTTCTTTATGGTTATGAACACTGATGCTGAGAAGTCTCAGTAACATGCTAAAGAGAAAAAGGAGATGAGAGCATTCACTGTGCTTGGCTGGATCTCAACAATTCACTTCTTGGTCAGAATGGAAATCCCTCGGGTCTATCCAGGAAGAAACTGAAAGCAACAAGACAGAGCTTGGAAGTTCACTGGCAAAGAAAGACTTCAGTAGTGCCCAGTAATTACCTGCCACCCCATTATTCATGAGACCAGCATGTATTTGAAGATGACTGAATATTATTATTTCTGCACATTATAGAGCAAACCCAACCACTACTTAATTTGTATCTCTCTTATGCACTAATGCCTTTCCATTTACACGTAATGGCATTCGTCACTCCTGCTATGCGAAGTGTGAATCAGGCCTGGCTTGTCTGCAGTTATCAAAGAACAAATTAAAAAGCCAGACAGGGCCAGGCTACTTCCAGTGTCCTAACCTCAGAAGAAATGACCAGGAAACTGTGTGGAGACATTTAAACTACAGATAATTTGTACAATCCTGGGTTGGAAGCATGGGATATGTAGGGCACAGACAAGATACCTGCCTCTGTGCAAAGGCAGAAACAGCAGAATAAAAGTTTCGGTCTGCCCCAGAATTCCACATTGGAAAACATAGCTGGAAAAGAGGGTGTTCTGTGCTCAAAGTCAAAAAAGTATTGCTGAGAATTTGGACAACAGTAAAACAAATCAGAAAAGTTAAAGATGATGAGCTGTTCTTGAAGCACCTCCTACGGCAAGAATTATGTAAAACTGCCCACTTAAAGTAGCAGAAAATACATTAGAAACAGTGAGATCAGAATAAACAGGGTTGTTTTATTTTATTTTTAAGTGTGCTTGTAAGTGCCTTTTGTGGTTTGAGCTCTTCAGGCTTGTGGCTTACACATTTTCAGCAATTTCTAAATGCAAAAAAATGGACAAGAGCATAGCAATAAAAGCTTTTTTCAACAAACAATACAACAAATACCTTATATAACAGTATAAAAAAGACAAATGTTAATACTGCTATAAAACCAGTACACACCTTAAGCAATAACTGGATTGGGGGGGAGGGCAGGGACACAGTGGTTTTAACTAAATTATAGTGAAACTCTTTCACTATAATGTAAAATATATTCAGACAAAAAAATAAATATATACGAGGCTGACATGACAGATGTCTAAGGAGCTGTAACTTTTTATACAAATATTTGCAGACACATAAAATCACCTTAAAAACACAAGATCAGCTCAGACCTATCATTATACCAACTCTTTTTAAAATTTCCAACAGCAAGTTACCACATGTTAAAGTGTTATGTGCTAATAGTCTGCTCTAACCTGCCCCATCCCATCTCTGTCCCTTCAACACTACACAGATGAACAGGAAAATTATATAATCTTCTTTGACAAATGCATGAAGCCAAATCATGGTAAGACAAACTACTCTATAAACTTCAGCATAGTTGCTAGACTGCAAACTCTTATATATCCAGCCAACTGCATTAATCATTATACTTTTGGACTCCATACACTAGTGATCAGTAAACAAAGGTAACCAGGACCACAGACCAAAATCAGCCCTTTCCCAGGGTATGAGCTAGTTATCCAGTTGCCAGCTCTGAGACAAGATGTGAGACAAAGGAGAGATAGCTTGTTGGCAAGCCCACTCTGAGGTTGATCAGTGGGGCTCTGGCCCACCAGTCCTTCCTCAGGCTAACCTTCCCATAAAATGAACGGCTGCTTAGGAACATACACCCTCTGTTCTATGAGGGCACAAAGTAAGTGATATATCACCTCTAAGAGAAGTTCATCACACAAAGATTGATAATGCTAGCTCAGCGTTAAAACCCTGTGTTTCCTTTCAGTGCTGGGATACATTGATATAAGATGACAGCTTAAGTTGGTAGTGTTATACCAGAAAGCTTTTCTGCTGCATTGTGGTTAAAAGGAGTTAGAGAGTGAGAAAGGAACTTATGGTTCCTTAGGAGATGGTCCTGGTACCCATGTCTACTGACTTTGCCTACCACCAGCGAGGCATGGTTTGGATGCAGACAATGAAAGCAAGCATAAAATAGAAGGATAACATGCTCTCCTGGCTTCCCAGTCTGAAACGTGAGATTCATCAATCTCTGTTCGATCTGACCATAAGACAGGCCCAGGTCTGTTTATCCCACAGCAAAGGGGGGGGGGCACAATGTGTTGTATGGGGTTGGCCACAGTTAGTGATGCATGCTGTAAACATGGTAATGTATGGACACTACTACCCATAATTGGGACTACTGCCTGTGCCAAGAAGAGCAGAAAAGTGCTAATTGGGACTACTGCCTGTGCTAAGAAGAGCAGAATCTTTTAAGTAGTGGTACTGGTTAGGGGCACTTTGGATCACACAATGACTATACGAAGAGGTTTCTAGAATAAGGTTGTGTAGATGAGCTGTAGGAGGACAGCCTCAGAGATTTCCATTGTTCCTTACAAGCTTAGCCTTCCAACAAGTGCCAGAACTTTCACATTCTATAGACATCAGCCACAACGGAAGTGGAATAAAGCAAAGCAAGAGACTATTTCAGGAACAGAGCATAAAGCAATACAAAATGAAGAGCTATTAGCAAAAGTTTTCTTAGATCCTGAGAACACTTACATGTGTGGTCTGATGAACAATCCGCTTGTTGCAAAACTGATTAGAGAAAACAAGCCTAACATTGCTCATTTTGATAGCAAGGAGGTGTGACACCATTTAATCTTCTAGGAATTCTTTTTAAATTGATAATATAATTAATGTTTAGACTGGGAACCAAAACAGACACATCCTATCTGCCTGTTAACTGCTCCACTATTGAAAGCCAGAATGCAACTAACAGTGTACTGTCAGGCAGGGATCCTATCCCACTGGTAATGTGGGATTATGATAATATAATTCATAAAGCTACTGCAAAAAGCAAGTATTTAATGAAGGCTGCTCATATTATAAAGTCCTACAAAGAATGTATATGTAAGAATACAATACCCATCTGTAGATATGACGTGCGGTTGATACATACACAGTATTTTTCACTGCATGTATGTCAGTGCAGACATTCTGAGAAGCCCAAGTTGATCACAGATGGAAAAAATTATGATCTAACTTCTATGGAGGCTAACTTCTATGGAAACATTAAGATGAAATCCACACATTTTATGTCTCGTCCTTGTAGAAAGTTGACATTATTTGAAACATCCCCTAATTCCCTCCCCATGCCTTCAGGCTCACTAGTTTCAAGCATGCAATATGCTTCGGAGGGTGCTAGAACTTTCTTAGAGCCAGTCTGGTGTAGTGGTTAAGAGCAGCAGGACTCTAATCTGGAGAACCAGGTTTGATTCCCCACTCCTCCACATGAAGCCAGCTGGGTGACCTTGGGTCAGTCACAGTTCTCTCTCAGAGCTCTCTCAGCCCCACCTTCCTCACAGGGTGTCTGTTGTGGGGAGAGGAAGGAATGGTGATTGTACTCTTTCAGGTAGTGAAGGGCAGGGTATAAAACCAACCATTATTGTTGTTGTTCTTTAGTTTTCCAAAACTGTTAGACCTCATTGTTATAAGGGGCTCCATAGCAAACTTTAAAACCTGTTTAGCAAAGGAGTTTTTGTTATTTTTGCCCTATCCAGCAGCTCAAGACTGCACAAGTTTTCTGATACAATAGCCTCAACATGACTGCATGTAGAACCACAGTTTTAGAGAACAAAATCGGATATTTCTCCACTATCTGGGCTTGTCCAAAGCATCCTCACTAATATGTTTGTATTTACAAACACAGGAACCCACAATTTACATAACGCAAATCACTTTTTGTTCACACTGGAGTTGAATTTTGCACCCCATCAAAAGCATATTTCATTCACAGTATCTCCATGTCAATGTTCCACGAAAGCTAAAACGAAGAAAAACATTCATATTTTTAGAAAAGCCAGTCAACTTACCAAAAAAGTATCCTTAAAATGTTTGCAACTAGTAACACTAAGCACACGTAGGTTGAGAAGCCCTCTGCATTCTGTGTCCTTTTAATATCCCGATACTGAGGGATATAGGGCACCACACCTCCAAACACCATGGCTGACGATGCACCCCAGGATATCAGCTGCTGAATTGGAGCCACGAGCCATTCCCAGCCATCTGCTTCCATGATGGGCAGGAGAAAGTCCCTTAACATTAGGGCAGCTGCTGCAAATGGATCTCCCTTTTACTTCTTTCTCAGGCTGGGTTGTTTTTATTCATATCAGTCATCTCACGGCATGTGTGTAATTCTTCATGTGACCCTAATGAAAGAAAGAGGAAAAACTCACAAAAATAGCAGAGGGCTCGCATGGAAGTACTTGAGCCCAAGATTAGAAGGAGATCTCATCACAAGTTAGTCAAACTGCAAGGCATCTAGCAAAATTAGCCAGTTAAGTCCAGCCTCAGTGTGTGCCCCATCTACCATGCTATTGTTCAATTTGGGAATCTGAGTTTAAGACTGTGAAAGAGTTTATCACCCTTTGGTGATCTCTTAAGCACATTACAAAAACATAACAGCCCCATGTGATTTTTCAATCATGAAATAAAGATGGGGTTCATTCATTAGGTTACTGGTTCCAGAATTTCTCAAACATGACAAAGAATACTATAGCCCATAACAATGTAATTAAGAAGAGCTAAAGAGGGAGATTTTCCAGTACTATTTACAAGCATCTGTGTCCACTTTCAGGCTCAGGATAATTGAGTGGGGTCACTAAGCAGAGTCACAGTCTTCCAAATCTGCTGACTTAGGGTGTAATTCCACTTATGAGGGTACTGTTAATCAACAATAGTAAAACAAGACTGTTTCACTGAAATTGTTTGTTTGATGTTGACCCCCCTTCCACTGGGAATGGGATTATGATTGCTTCCAGATCATCAGTCTCTGAAATCTGAGTTGAAGAGCTGTGTGCAAGCTCTGAAGATCTAGTTAACACAGGATGAAGATAACACAAGACAAATTTTGATAAATGAACCTTGTCAATATTTTCAGTTTCTCAACTGACGCCTCTGAGGCGTGAGGCCATTCCACTTTTGAAGGTGTTTCAGAGATTACTGTGTCGTGACTCGTGACCAACCCATGAAACTATTTGCAAGACTGCTCAAGTGAGGAGAAATCCCACTGACAAGTCATTGACTTCCAACCAGAAAAGACAACTGTGTAAATCAAGTACAAATCAAGCTCATAGAGATAGAGTTAAGCAGTTGAATGAGAATGCATGAAAAACATCTTACAAAAGTTCTAAATGCTTTAGATGTAGGAATAGAAAAGCAAGCAAAGGACAGTTACTGAAAGAAGGAAAAGACTGCCATGAGGAAAAAATTGTGCCTGTGATAAAGGGGAAGAGATTTTTTCTTTTAAAACTGACTGCTCCAGAGTGGGGCTGCAAGTCTCAAGAATGTCTAAGAATGCAGTTCTTCAAGATTTGACTTTTGTGCTAACCCTTCACTTTTCTTTCCTAAATACCGTTGAACCTACAAGCTTAACTTTGAGCTACTGGAAAAGGAAGTGATGGAGACTCCCACACAGGGAGCCGTCCCACTTCGGGAGGACAAAGCAGAACTTGTGTACACTAGCAACGGCCGGATCATTGCAGTCAACCATAAAGGCTCTGCAAGGCGTTCCCCTTCCTCTTCCTTCTCCTCCTCCAGAAAGAAAGTGGCTTCACTTTTCACCAAGTGATTTATGACTGCCTGTCTCTGGAATGGCAAGCTGTAGCCCAAGCGCCAAGCAAGTAGTCCGCTCCCTCCCCGGTTCCTTCCCAATCCTCCGAGCGACTCTACCAAACTACCTTCCTTCCCCCGGTCCCCTGCCCCAGAAAGAAACAAAGCAACCACCGGGAGGATAGGAATTGGGGGGGGGGGGGGGGGAATCTAAATCCAGTTTACCTGACCAGGAATAACGTGGTTTGGGGCGTGACTTCTGGCCGCCGCCGCCGCCACCACCTCCCTCCCCTCCCCTTGGTTCTTGCAAGAGTTACGATTCAAAGGGGCCCTTAAACCGAGACCGCCGCATCTCTTCTTCCTGCCGGCTGCAGCGGTCACGGCCCCGCGTCGCCGCCCCAGATGCTCCTGCAGCAGCTGTGCCTCTTCTCGTGCGCCTGCTGCTCCCGCGACAAGCCGCCCGATCGCCCCTCTCTCCCTTCCCGAGCGATTGGTGACAATAAGCAGCAGCAGCAGCATCCACGAGCGAGAGAACCAGCCCTGCCTCTGTGACATCACACTAGCCAGAAGCGCCTCCGTCAATGGAAAGAACCGCCCTCGTCCCGGCTCCTCTTCCTCTGGGTCCTAGCACGACCTACTTTCCTGGAGGCGAATGGCTCGAGGAAAAAGGAGAGTCGCGGGAGAGGTTGGCCAGGGAGAGGCGGCGGCGCAGTGACGGATGCCAGCTCCCTGCGTTCTGGAACGACGGGAGCACGTTTGCGCCGATCTCTGGTTGCTATGCAAAGGTGGGGCGCGTTCCGTCCCCCAGGATGAGAAGGATGTTAAGAAAAAGGCCGAGGAAGCATCCAGCAGAATAACCCCTATTGGTAGCCGATGCTTTCAAAATACTTTAACCAAAAACCGAAATCATCACCAGCGATCGAAGAATAATGAACATCGTTTCACTGGCAAGGGGGCACTGACAGAGCCAACCACAATGTCTATGTCCTGTCCAGCGAGCTCACCCTGGCAATGTACCTTTTTCCTTTCAAAGGGCTGGTGCCTTTTTATGATCAGCAAGAAGAAATTCAGCACATTCGGAATTTTGCGGTTCTTAGGTAGTTCGAACAACACTTTGAAATAGTTTTGCTACTGATGGGGTTAGTGTGGTTTGTCTCTCTCTCTCTCTCTCTCTCTCTCCCTCTCTCCAGACATATATATGAGACAGTGGATGTTCCATACAGCATATCATGGTTTATATATATAAAAAAGGTTTCACAAACTGAGCATTGCAGAATTTTGCCTTAATTGTATTTTGCAAGGTGTGGGAAAAGTGGCAGAGAAACAGAAGTCCTGCAGATTTTTAAAACAGGAGTGCCAGATCCAGGAGGTGTTCGTTCCTTGTCCAGAAAGTCACATCTAGATAGTCTATTTATGCCCTGCTACAGTATTAAAACATGGTAACAGAAGAGAGTTGACATGTGCAGGTTTTTCAGTTACCTTATACATTTACCTTATACAAATCCCTTTTTTCATATTATATAACATTTTGTTCCATTTGTACATTCTATTTTTATCTTGTTTTGGTGGTTTCCCACCACCTCTGAAGCATAACACATTTTCCATTTTATTCAAAATAGTAATACTTATATCTATGTTTCATTTCTGGTAACGGTTATATATCTTTAAAATACTTATACACCAATTCTTATTTTCTATACTCTTATGTATTTCTAAATAAAAGCAGCTTCATTGTCTAATTTTAACTAAAACATTCATATAATATATTTCTATTCCTTTATGCTATTATAACCATGTATAAATGTAGTTTTTCATATCCCAGTATTTTTCAACATATTCTTTCAAATCTTTCCAGTCTTCTAGAAAGGTCTCTGAGTAGAGATTATTCAATTTTCTAGTCCATTTATCCATTTCAGCCATATATAACAGTTTTTTCAACCATTCCCACACCTCTGGTATTTTTTCATTTTTCCAATTTTGTGCATACACCATTCTTGCTGTTGTAATCATATACCATATTATTATCCTTTTCTTTACATTTATCTCTTCTAGTTTAAGTCCTAGCAATAACATTTCAGGCAACTTCTTAAATGTACATTTCAAGATTTTTTCCATTTCTGCATGTATATTTGACCAATAAATCTTTGCTTTATCACAAGTCCACCACATATGATAAAAAGAACCTTCTTTCTTTTTACACTTCCAACATTTGTTAGACATATTCTGACCAATATTTGCAATTTTTTTTGGTGTCATATACCATCTATACATCATTTTAAAACAATTTTCTTTTAAGTTATAACACGTAGATATACTCATAGCATTTTTCCATAAAAATTCCCAAGATTCCATTTCAATGTCTTTGTTAAAGTTTATCGCCCATTTTACCATTTGTTCTTTTACCATTTCATCTGCATTAAACCATTTTAGCAAGACTTTATACATTTTAGAAATCATTTTTTCCCACCTTCCTCCCAAACTTGTTCTATTTCATTATTTTTTTCCCTGAAACCGTGTTTTTTATCACTTCTATACAAATCATATATTTGTCTATATCTTAACCAACCATAATCAAAGTCAATCTGATGCTGCTCCTTCAGTTTGAAATCTTTGCCATGTCTTATTAATAAGTCTCTATACTTCAGCCAATCTTGTCCTTTATATCTTGATGTTGGATGTAAGACTTCTGTGGGTACAATCCACATGGGTATCTCTTCTGAAAAAAAGTTTTTATATCTTGTCCACGTATCCATTAGTGTTCTTCTCAAATAGTGATGTTTAAACATATTGTCCATTTTTGTTTTACCATAATACAAATATGCATGCCACCCAAATCTACAATCATGACCTTCCAGGGACAATAACATTCTATCTTGTAACATAGTCCATGTCCCTACCCAGGTCAAACATATTGCATCATGGTATAACCTTAGATTTGGTAGTTGAAACCCTCCTCTTTCTTTGGCATCACACATTATTTTCATCTTAATTCTTGGTTTTTTCCCTCCCCACACAAATTTAGACAGCTCCTTCTGCCAACATTTGAATGTTTTTACATCTTTCACAATTGGAATAGTTTGAAACAAAAACATTAATCGTGGTAACACATTCATCTTGACCACCGCAATTCTACCCAGCAATGACAAATTCAATACATTCCACTTTTTAATATCCTGCATAATTTGCAACCATAATTTTTCATAATTATTTTTATAAAGATCAATATTTTTCATAGTTAGGTTTACACCCAGATATTTTGTCTTTTTCACCACCTCACATTCTGTAAGTTTTTGTAACTCGTTTTGTTTCTTATTTGACATATTTTTGCACATTACTTTCGATTTGTTCTTGTTTACATAAAATCCTGCTAAGTCACCAAACTCTTTTACTCTCTGTAACAAATGTGGTAATGTGGATAAGGGGTCTTCCACTATAAACATCACATCATCTGCAAAGGCCCTATATTTGAAAGAAAAACCTTTAGTTGTTAAGCCTTTAATATCTTTGTCTTCCTTCACATTTAACAGTAGAACTTCTAAAATCCAAATAAATAGCAGCGGCGAAAGTGGGCATCCTTGTCTTGTTCCTTTTTCAACTTTAAAGTCGTCTGTCTTTTCGGTATTAATTATTAATGAGGATTTCTGTTCTTTATATATTGCTTTAATGAAGTTAAGCATATATTCACCAATCTCAAGATGTTCTAAAACTTCAAACATAAAATCCCAGTTTAAATTATCAAACGCTTTCTCCGCATCTAAAAAGAAAAAGCCCACTTCCTTTTCAGGATGTTTGTCGTAGTATTCTATAGCATCCACTACTACTCTTAGATTGTCCCTTATTTGTCGATTAGGTAAGAACCCTGCTTGTTCTGTTTGTATAGTCTCTTTAAGGTGCTCTTTTAGTCTATCCGCTATAATCTTAGCAAAAATCTTATAATCATTATTCAGTAAAGAAATCGGTCTATAATTCTTAACATTGGTCAAATCTTGATTTTCTTTCGGGATCAGTGAGATGGATGCATCTTTCCAGGTTTCTGGTACCTCTCCAGTAACTCTTATATCGTTCATCAATAGCAGTAACACCGGTGAAACTGACTCCTGTAACGTTTTGTAGAACTTCGCTGTAAATCCATCCGGTCCAGGTGCTTTACCTAATTTTGAGTCATTTATTGCATTTTTGATCTCTTGTAATGATACTGGATTATTAAATAGTTCTTTAATTTTCTCTGTTGGTTTTGGTAACTTTAATGTTTGCAGGTATTCTTTAATCTTTCTTCTGTCTTTGTTTTCCTTCTTAAAAAGTTTTGCATAGTATTTAAAAAATTCTCTTTTTATTCCTTTGTTATCTGTTATCTCAATATTATCTCTTATCACTTTAGTGATAAATTTATTTTCACGTTTTTTCTTTAATTGCCATGCTAAGTATTTTCTGGGTTTATTTGCACCTTCAAATGCTTTTTGTTGAAGTTTTTTTAAGTTCCAGTACATCTCTTGGTTCAAAATGGCTTTTGCTTGGTCTTGTAGCATCCAAATTTCCTTTTGCAGTTTCTTTTTCCCTGGTTTCTTCTTCAGTTCTTCTTCCTTTGTTTTAATGGCTTGTAGAATATTTTCATATTGCTCTTTTTTCTTTTTATTATCTTTAGCATTTAGCGATATCAATAGTCCTCTCATCACTGCTTTGTATGCATCCCATACGGTTTGAATTTTAACTTCTTTCTGCATGTTTACTTGGAAGTATAGGTCTGTTTCTTCAAGTAATTTTTTAATTATTTCTTGATTATCTAATAAGTCCTCGTTTATTCTCCATCTCTTTTGTTTTTTAACCTGCCCAGCTGTCCATAAACACGGATTGTGATCTGAGATTATTCTGGGTAAAATTTCCACTTTTCTTGTCTTAAAGGTTAGGTTAGTAGTCATCCAAATCATGTCAATTCTTGAATGTGAGTCATGTCTGTTAGAGTAAAAGGTAAAATCTTTTCCTTGTGGGTTAGCTTTCCTCCAAATATCTTCCAACTTTTCTTGTTTTATCAGTTCAAAAAAAATTTTTGGAAGCTTCCCTAACGTCTCATCCTTTCTTTTAGAGCGCCTGTCTAGTTTATTATCTACAGTTCCATTGAAGTCCCCTAACATCATAATTTGATCATAGTTTACATTGTCCAATTCCATTTGAAGTTCTTTAAAAAAATTTTCTTTAGCTCCATTCGGAGCATAAATGTTCACAATCAAAGTTTTCAATCCTTGCAGTAAAATTTCAATAGCTAAATATCTTCCATCTTTGTCTTTAAATATTACTTTAGGTTCCAAATCTTTTTTGACATATGTTACAACACCATTTTTTTTGTTGCTTGCTAAAGAATAAAATTCTTCTCCCAATTTTTTCCTTATTAAATATTTATGGTCTTGTTTTTTAAGATGAGCTTCTTGCAAGCAAATTATATTACATTTTTGTTTTTCCAACCAATGACCTACCATTCTACGTTTTTGGTGTGAATTTAGTCCATTTACATTCCATGTAAGTATTTTGTAATCCATTTTGATATATTCTTAAATATCTCCAAAATCATCTTTATTCTCTCCCAGGAATGCATACATTTCTTCTGTACTTTTAATCACTACTCTGGAGTTGCCATAATAAAAGCTTAGTCCTTGAGGTATTTCCCAACGAAATCTGATTTTTTTCTCCTTCAGTTTATCCGTCAGACGCCTGAATTTTTTCCTTTCTTGCAGTATTGCTCTAGGCAATTCTTTCATTACTATGATTTTCTTTCCATCTATTACAAAAGGGTCAGTAAAGCACTTCCTGTAGATTTGTTCTTTTGTTCTTTTCATTGTAAATTGGACAACCACATCTCTTGGTATGTTTTTGTCTCTTGCATATGTAGAATTAACTCTATAAACAAGATCCATGTGTTCTTTAACAACTTCTTCCTGTTCTTGTAAAAAATCTACTATTGCTTCTTGCATTCTTGTAAAAATGTCCTCATTCAATTTTTCCTCGATCCCTCGAAATCTCAAATGATTTTGCATATCTTTATAATGCATCATCTTTTTCATCCTCTCGTTCTCTCTCATTGTCTTATGTGTGCTTTCTTCCAGTTCTTTTACTTTAGTTTCTATATCTTGTGTTCTTGTGGATAATTTTTGAAATTCTGCTTTTAATTCCATGAAATTTTTATCTGCTTGAGCCGCTATATTATTCATTTTAACATTTACCTCTCCTATAGCGTCTAACATTTTCTTTTCCATTGCTTCCATAATGGCTAGTAGCTCTTTTTCTTTTTTTGCTGCCATTGTAGGAGAGGACCATGTAGCTGCTCTCGATCTTAGTCCGCGGTCCGTTTTGCCTCTTTAAAAAAAGATCGATTTTATCTTGTTTTCCAAATCAAACACCAATTAGTGCATTCAAACAAGCTAATCTTGCCAAGTCAAATTATGTTGGTTTCAGCCTTCTAAGTTATATAATCTTTGAGATATTGCAGTTTAAAAATTTTATAAATCCAAAATGGCGGGCGCGACTTCTCTATGGTTAATGTCAAAGGTTTCCGGTCGGAGGAATGGAGGTCTGACACGCTTTGCAAATGCGCAAGGCAGACAGCGGCTCTTCCTGACAGCTTGGGTGGATTAATCCACCTGACGCAACCTCACACAGGTAGTGTGAGGACCAGCAAGCAATATAATCCAGGTTTGAGCAACCTCGGTGAAAGGAAAGTCTCGGAGGAGACTTTTCCGACACCTTGAGCACTGCAGCCGAAGAGGATTCTTGCGAGTATCTCTAAGGATACTGAAAAATTCAGCATAAA
Source organism: Lepidodactylus listeri (assembly GCA_029233225.1). Lineage (NCBI taxonomy): Eukaryota > Metazoa > Chordata > Lepidosauria > Squamata > Gekkonidae > Lepidodactylus > Lepidodactylus listeri. The sequence continues at coordinate 90,793,843 of JARCFY010000006.1, forward strand.
ACCTCCAATTCCCCTGATTCCTTAACAAAGAAGACAAAGTTTAAACGTTGGGACCACATCTGAAGCGAAGTAACAACAAAGGTAACGGAAAAAAGTTTTTTGCCTTACCACCGCCGCGTTTTGAAAGACAAAAAGCAGATCGGGTGAAGCAATAGACTGTTGTTGATTGGATGAGAGCAGTTTTGAAGCGCTAAAAAACCGAATTTGAACTTAAAAAGCCAAAAAAACAAGTTGTTTAACATTCCTGCGGTTAAGAAGAGTCGGGAGGGGAAGCCAAGCATCGCGAGACAAAGAGGGAGAAGGGAACCAAGCATCACGAGATTAAGACGTGAGGACTGAATCAGGAAGTGACGGCTAGAAGAGCAGACAAGAAGGGAAAAGGAGAAGAACCGGAAGAAGGTAAAGGGGACTCTAAATACTGCCGGACCAGAAAGGGGACTCTAAATACTGCCGGACCAGAAAGACCATAACAGGAAGTGACGTGCAGAGAGCAGACAAGTAAATAAAAGGAAGGGACAAAAGGAAACTACGGCAAGCCAGAAGCAAGGTAAAAAGATGCTGCACTAGCTATTAATGTCAGGACAAACAGTTTCAGCGGGTAGCTGTGTTAGTCTGCAGTAGAATGGTTAGATTTGAGTCCAGTAGCACCTTAGAGACCAACAAGTTTATACCCTGAAAATACGCTGGGAAGATGATACCCCAAAAATCTTGTTGGTCTCTAAAGTGCTACTGGTCTTGAATCTAACAGGACAAACAGTGCCACACTTGTTCTTACCTCCTGTCCTTTCAAATGCGTGGTGTCCTCAGATCCTGTAACACCATCTTCCACATTCTGGGTAGGCCTGGTGATGGAGAAGGCTGAGGAACATATGATGAAGCTGCCTAGCAATGACAACAATCCGCCTCCTCTCCTTCCAGTCTTGGCAAAAGGGACAGCCAGTTCAGGTCTGAACGGTTAAAAGAGGTGACAATTAGGTTCTAATGCTAATTTATATCTGATATTTAGATCTATATTTGTATTTACCTTTTGCTGTACTTTGTTGATCGTACTCCATTCTATTGTCAGTTTGTAATATTGTTATATCGTTCAATAAAATTTAAAAAAAAAAGGTGACAATTCACCCATCAGATGACTGTTTAGTCAATGTCCCCTCTAGGGTCTGACCCACTTAGGACAAATTTTCCACTTGACAACAGATGGACTTCCAAACACAGATTAATGTTTCCTGATGTGGGTGGTGGTGATGGTGGTAGTAGTGAAAGGGGTTATTTTCCCTGTGTGTTTTTTTAAGGTAAAAACCAGAAACGTTGGGAACATTTAAATATATGCAGCATTTTTTTCTTATTGAAACTTATTTTTCCCCTTAAATGATATAAAATTATGTATAGCATCATACCAAATTGACCTGTTTGACATGAAATTTAAAATCATAATTTTAATAAATTGCATATGTGTGTGCGTGTGTATATATACACACACACACAATGAGAAGCAAGCTGAATCTTAAGGTACCTAATAAAATGATAATAGTTAAAAACTTTTAAAAAATATATTTTCAATTAAAAAAAGTAAACAAACTGAATGAAAATTCCTACACCTATAGGTGCATCTATCACATATATAACCTCACAAACACAGCCTCACTTTGCCATATCTTCAGAACTTCTAAATACACTGAAACACTCTTCTGTCAGACAAATTCCAGTATCCGTTGCTGCACATCTTGACAACCTTTATGGCTATTCCAGTACAGTGCAAACAATTGCCAAGTGTCCGCAATTTTGCAGCAGACCATCCTTTTTGGGTCCACAAGATATCTTATTCATCGTTCATATATACCATACTTTGTACAGTCATAATCCCAGAGATGGCATCAGTTAGTCTTTCCATTTCTGTGCCATCACCATTTCTCACTATTATAATCAACCGAGATAAAAAGCTCTTCTGAGACAAGTTCATACTTGTAGGGCAGACATTCAGTAGATATGTTTTCAGGGAGCAATTAAATGAACACTGTGATATAACTTCAACTGAAGTTATATTGAAAGAATCAAGCTTTTATTATGTTGACAAAACAATCTCTTTATATAGCCAGCATTACCAGAAATGATTTTTAAAACCTGCAACAACTGCAAACAACAATCTGTCTTTCAAAGTGCTTCCAACTCTTCAAAACAAAACAAAAAACCCTGCCTCCCAACTTCCAGCTCCCTTCCCCAGCCAAAAAATATAGGGTTAAAAGCTAATAGTAACACAAGAGACTAAGTAAATCAGCGTTCATCTTTTGACTTATAAATCCACAATGAAAGGGTCTAGAGACTCACTGTTATTAAACAAAAGCTGGGAACAAATACATTGTGGCTACAGATCTTAATAACGTTATGATGCTATAGTGATTAGCAATTCCTGATATTTTTCAGTCCCCCAGAAAAGCCCCCTCGTAGAAGGAGGAAATAACAGCTGCAGGGGCTGAGGCAAACAAAAATTATGCAGATGGGGCCAGGACCTTCCTGACCACACAGCATCCAAAGCACTTTCACAGCAATATTTTCAAAAAGGTGGTGCCTAACCAAGGTTGGAGACTATCAGATCAAAGCTGGGGAAAACACATAATCAGGACTAACAGGAGACAGTGTCATGTGGATGTTCCTGAAAACAGGGCTGTTGTAAGGAAGCCAAAGTGGAACCCTTTTCAATTTCTTCTTCGTGCAAAATTTCTCAATAAAAAATAGTAACCAGTTGCACTGACATATTGGAACAGATGAGCTGGAACACTGGAACGTGGAACAAACATGTGAGCTGCTGCATCAGCAAATAAGTATTTGGAATGATATGCAGTATTCCCTGGGCAAGTCCCACTGTATTATTTATTGGCACAACTTGATACTGAGGCTGCAGTCACACACACAAAATAATCCACTTTCAATGCACTTTCCAACTGGATTTTGCCAGTTCACACAGTAAAGTCCAGTTGGAAAGTGCACTGAAAGTGGATTGAAAGTGGATTGTTTTGTGTGTGTGACCGCAGCCCAAGAATAGTTTTCATAAAATGGTACATCAGTGCAGCATTACACAAAACTGTTGTATCACAGAACTAGGTAGCAGAAGGAAATGGTAGAGATAGAACAGGATCAACTCGCTAAGCAATGTAATCTTCTGCTTCAAATAATACTTTTCTGGCAAAATATAAGGACAAGAAAACTGAGAGAAGATATATAAATACACCTACACAGTATGTCTGCAAAACAATACAGGGTAAATTCAGCTTTATTTTCAACTAGCAATAAGGCCCGTTGTGGAAATCAATACAATGGGCTCTAGAAAGAGGCTCTGGGAGAGTGCACTGGCCTTGGGCACTCAGTGTCAATTTGCTGTGGCGACCTCAGCAGGGTATTATGACACAGAGTCCACCATTTTCTCCAGGGGAAGATCTCTGCCATCTGAAGAGCAGTTGTAATTCAGTGTGAACTCCATTCCTCCCCTGGAGATTGGCAACAATGGTTCCCCATGAGGGAACAGGTGGTTTGAAGGGTGGAGTCAATGGCACTGAACCTGTCTGAGGTCCCACCCCTGCTGAAACCTCACCTTCTCCTGGGTCCACCCCTCAAATCTCCAGGAATGTCCCCACCTGGAGTTGGCAACCCTATCTCCCAGCCAACCGTCAATGTATTGTTATCTGGCCCCTGGCTTCAGCTTTCTATCTCCTCCCCCCTCCCCCCTAGACAGCAGTTGCAATTCAGCGTGATCTCCATTCCTCCCCTGGAGATTGGCAACAATGGTTCCCCATGAGGGAATGGGTGGTTTGAAGGGTGGAGTCTATGGCATTGTACCTGTCTGAGGTCCCACTCCTCCTCAAACCTCACTGTCTCCAGGCTCCACCCCTCAAGTCTCCAGGAATTTTCCACCTGAAGTTGGCAACCCTATCTCCTTCCCAGCCAATCATCAACCTCACTCTTCAAGTTTCCATTCCCCCCACCGCAGCCTCCACCATGCTCTGAAGCCCTGACTATGTCACATTGGCTGTCATAAAGGGTCCATCTCAGCAGGGTATAAGGACATAGAGTCCACCATTTTCTCCAGGCGAACTGATCTCTGCCATCTGGAGAGCACTTGTAATTCTGAGTGGTTTCCAGCCCTTGCCTGGAGATTGGCAACCATACTTCCCCTGGTGGAAAAGTAGTCTTTCTCTGCAATGGGGACCAAAGCAGCTGACATCATTCTTCACTCCCCCTTTTTGAATTGCACAACAACCCTGTGAGGTAGGTTAGGCTTAAAGTCTGTGACTGGCCTGAAATCACCCACTCAGCAAGAACCTGGGTCTAGCAGATCCTGTTCTGAAGCACTGACTGCTACGCCTAGGGTAGCCAACCTTCAGGTAGGGCCTGAGGATCGCCAGGTATTACAATTGAACTCCAGACAACAGATCTTCCCCCCTCCCTTGGAGAAAATGTCTGCTTTGGAGGGTGGCCTCTATGGCATTCTGTTCAGCTGGCCCCAATGAGTTTTCTCCCAAAGGCCATCATAGGTGTGGAAAGGGGCTTTCAGAGAAGCAAGCTTGGTTGCCTAGCAATGGGCACTGAGGAGAAAGTTGTCGGCTCTGATGATGGAATAAGGTTCCCAACCTCCAGGTGGGGCCTGGGGATCTCCCGCTTTTACAATGGATCTCCAGCTGATAGAGAAAATGGCTGCTTTGGAGGGTGGACTCTATGGCATTGTACCATGCTGAGGCCCCTCCTCTCCCCAAACCCCACCCTCTCTTGGATCCATCCCCAAAGTCTCCAGGGATTTTCCAACCCAGACCTGGCAACCCTATGATGGAAATACCTGAAGATTTGGGGGGTGGATCCTGTGGAGGGCAGCACTTTTTTTGAGGGGGGGATAGAAGGACTTAGCAAGCTATAATGCCATAAGGTCTACCCTCCAAAGCAGCCAGTTTCTCCTGGGGAACTGATCTCTGTCATCTGGAGATCAATTGTAACAGCAGGAGATCTTCAGGTCCCACCTGGAGATTGGCAACCCTAGGGGGAAGTCAGCCACACAGCAGGGGGTTGAGGAGAGTGGTTTGATGGTTGCTGGCCCACCTCATTAGCCAGCCAGCCATGGTGAAGCTAAGCAGGAGAAAGAGCCTGAGGAATTTCATACAGCCAATATGTTCCGTTTCAGGAACTCTTCAGTAACGGTTTCTGTCAGGCATATCACACAGAACCTTATTAGTACCAGTTCCCTAATGGAACATATTGGCCCTTTCACACAGAAACGTGCCTCTCCCGTTGGGGAAGTGTTCCTGAGCCAGTTTACCTTGAAACCTCCTCCCATGCATTCTTCAGTGCTTGTACCGGTCCTGAAGCACTATGGGGTGCTGTGTGAAATGGCCCCCTGTTTCTGACAGTTTATTCTGGGCACACTGGCAGTGTGTGGGGGAGGGGGTTATGCTGATCATCCATTGTCTTTTCACTGACAGAAGCAGGCCACTGAGGGAACAGTTAGAACCACCTGGCAGTGGGCGGAGGAGAAGAGTGGACCCAGCACCCAGTCGGTCCTTCCCCTTCACTGGCTCCCTCCAGACTGAGGCTGGGACGCTGGCCGGTGGCTCTGTGGGCGGGACTGACGCAAAGCAGGGAGAGAATGCAGCCAGTGGCCAGGGTCCCCCTTTTGAATGGCAGTCCGTCCAGCCTACTGATTTTGGTGCCCCAATGGAATCTTGCCCCTTGGAATCTTAAAATGGCTTTATATAATAGGAAAGATACCTAGAGGTCAAAATATTTGAAATTAAATCCTCAGACACTCTTAGATCTCCTTTTTCCTCCTTTCTCTGCTTAAGTTTTTATTCAGCTGTTGATAGACATCAGCATTTATACATCAGGCACCAGACATTAATCTGTAAACTCAGAAAGTCTGTTGTATGTATGTACGTATGTAGGAAAGAACATTAACCGTGCAATCCTAATAACACTTTCTTGGAAGTAATCCCCACAGAGTACACTTGAGTAGGATTCTGGGTAGACCCGCTTAGAATTGCTCCCATACCATGGCATTCCAATTTCAAAAATTCATTTTGTCACTGAAACTTCTTGTACTGAACAGATTATATCTCCTTAACTCTGTGAAAACTGATTTCTGTCCTTTTACACAGTGCTATATCAGTTAGAGATTAAACTCTGCTAGTGAGTATTAAATATGCAATATGTCCCTTACTAATGTGTGTATGTTACCAGATATCTGAACAGGATCCAGGAAGTGGCATGTATTGTATTTAAACATTATCTGATATAGTCTGATTAGAATACAGCAATTTTTTTTCCATTTCAAGTTATAAACTAAACTACTGTCACTGGATCTGAGAAACATCAGAAAAAACTTTGTTCTATAAATAGCTTTAAACGTTAATCTAAGTACCAAACAACACAGAGGTCATGTATCTCATTTGACATTTCTCAAGTATCTTGTTCTATCATGCTTGCTCATATATCAGCCTCAGTATAATGAATCAATCTGAACAGCTGTCAGAGCCAGTTTGGTGTAGTGGTTAAGTGCACAGACTCTAATCTGGGAGAACTGGGTTTGATTCCCCACTCCTCCACTTGCACCTGCTGGATGGCCTTGGGCAAGCCATAGTTCTGTCAGAACGGTTCTTGAAAAAGAGCAGTTTCTGTCAGAGCTCTCTCAGCCCCACCTACCTCACAGGGTGTCTGTTGTGGGGAGGGAAAGGGAAAAGAGTTTGTAAACCACTCTGAGACTCCCTTGGGTAGTTAAGTGTGGGGTATAAATCCAATCTCTTCTTATTATTATTATTTAAAGACTGAAGATCTCCCAGTTGCCTACCTTTGAATCAGACTACAGCCACTACTTTCTTCCTCTTGTCTCCATTTCTCAAGGCAAATCTGAACAGTGACAGAAGTTCTTGCTAGAACTGAACCCTAGCTGCAATGGTAAGGCAGCAGTGAGATGAACAGTACAGCATGAAACCCAAACTCCTCTGTCAATGTCCCACTTTCTTCAGTGCCATTTCTACTAAAATATTTCAATATCAGTATGATACTGCACAAATTCCTCATAAACTATTATTCTAAGATTTTTATTTTTAATTTTTTTTGCTGTCAAATCCCAGTTGACTTATGGTGACCCCATGTGGTTTTCAAGGCAAGAGACATAGACTTCCTTGTTGGTCTTCCATCCAAATGCTTATCAGAGCCAACTCTGCTTAGCTTACAAGATCTGATGAAATCAACTAGCTTGGACAATCAGGTCAGGGTATGATTCTAAGATATTTTATTCCCCCCCCCCCCAATGCCTCAATGTCATAGAGCCCTCTAGAACTGTGAACCACCTAGATCTGCATATCTAATGGTATATGCCCCCTCCCTTGCAGGTAAAAAAAAAATCACACAATGGGGCCATACAACACTAGGAGAGAAGATTCTGCAAACCCCGGAGAAATTCCAAGAACCCAAAATGCTATAGCAACCCAAAACAGCATCTGACAATGAAGGTCAGGAAGGGAGCAGAAGTGAGGAGAGGATTGTACTGCAAGCATTCCAGCTCTATATACAATTAAATTTGAAATATTTTAAAAACTGATATCCCTCTTCTGTACTAATAATTTCTAACACTCAAGGCAGCCATTTCCCATCACGCCTAGAATCACCCAAGAATTCCAGTCAGCATTTTCAATATACTTGTAATTTCTTTTTTCAGATCCACATCAGGTTCACCTTTTCTTGTGGACACAATTGCTCTGGTTAACCGTAAATAGGAAGCCTTGGCAAAATGGAAAGTCAAATTTTCATTGTACAGAATTACTCCTATTACAGGGCTCATTTCGTAGCAGGAGCTCCTTTGCATATTAGGCCACACACACCCTGATGTAGCCAATCCTCCAAGAGCTTACAGTAGCTCCTGTAAGAAGAGCTCTGTAAGCTCTTGGAGGATTGGCTACATTAGGGGTGTGTGGCCTAATATGCAAAAAACTCCTGCTATGAAATGTGCCCGGCTACTATAACTGTATCTCAACTATGTACTAGGAAAACAGTCCAGCTGACATCTACAGGTTTACTTCCAAGTAATTTAGTATTCAACCATATATCGATTTATATCTTACCATGTGGCTCTACAGAATCCTCAAGATAGTTCATGATATAATAGCAACCTTACTATACAATTAATCCCATTCCACCAAGTGTTCCCAAGACAACATTTTCAGTGCCTTTTACACAGCCAGTATTCTGTTTCCACTCAGGACACAAAAATAGGATCATGCAGGAGCAAAGAGGGAACCCTCCTCAGTGCAACAAGCCCTAAAAAGCTGTTCAGGGCTATCAAATCCAGCTGAGCTAGCATCAGTGGCACTGTACATGGTGAACAGCACAAATTTAAATCATTTAAACTTTGGGCTGAATGGAAATTTCTGAAAAGTTGCCACCAGATGCTGTCTCTCATTCTTTCACAACTTGCTTGTCAATCCTTGACCTCTTCCCTTATCTTTTATCTTGTATGTCCAATGCATGGGGAAAGCCATTTGGATAGGGGATTTTATCGCTTCTGGGTACAGCCCTGGGTACACTGGGCATAATACATTTTAAATAATAGTATGAAGAGAATTGGGATATGGACATAAATTTTATTGACCAGTTTGGAAAAGTAATTATTTTCTTAGCTCTCTGTCTGTGAAGCTGAAATAGTGCTGATTAATGACAAATCTAAAACTACTGTGAAGGTTACTACGGTAAGCACCATACATTTTTTAAAAATCAATCATGAATAACTTCAGAATCCTACTCCACAGTGTTCCTTCTTTCTAAATGTGCAGAAACAGCCCATGGTAAATATAATTTCTGTTTATTCAAACCTCTGATTATTCAAAGTGACTTTTAGGTAGCTCCCAGAAAGTTCAGAGAAAGGTGGCTACCATGTACAGTACTGGCATAACTTGTCCTGCCAGTCTCTCTGGCATAATTTCCTCAAAGTGTGCAAGCCATCTGTGTGCTCAAGAGTAAATAGGAACATTTGAGCAACAAAGGGTGTGTGTGTGTTTGTCAGTGTTCAGTATGGTTGCCAAGCACTTCTTATTTTTAACAGTTCCTTACTCGAGAATGACAGCGCCACAGAATACAATGTCCTGAACTTCCAAACATGATGGCCAGCATCCCAAAACCTGTGAAACTAGCTACATACTTTAAACCGTTTTTTCTAGAATAGCAGCACCCCTCCCCAAGTCAAATGGCAAGCAACTTTTTAAAATGAGAGGCCTTTGAGATATCATAAGAAATCCAGCAATTCAAAAAATGTTTTTTAAAATTCCACTGATTCATAGCACAAACTCCTTGCAGGAGTCTATGCAGCTGTTTGGATTCTGGTCCTGATTTCCTTCACTGTAGATGTCCTACAGCTCTAGGATGTCCCTTAATTTAGTGTTGGTTCATATAAGGCCCCTGATTAGGGATAGGCACAAACCGAACCACAAAGCAAAATTCATGATGAATGTCGCCCTTGTTCGTGGGTTAGGAACCAAAGTCTGTGATGTATCTACTATCATGGACTTCTACAAACTTTTAAGGCAGTTCATGGCCAGAGCAGAAAGCTCCCCAAACAGCTGAGTGGCTGGGGCTCCCCCACTCAGCTGCTTCAAGCTTTCTGGTGCAGTCTCTTTAAAGTTTAACTGGCTGAGAGGCACCAAGCAAACTGTCCTGCACAGAGCAATTTGCTCTGCGCTTCTCAGCTGTTTAAAGGGGCTTTATTTGACAGACAGCCCCGGGCTCACTGCTCAAGAAAGCCCCTTTAAACAGCTGAGCTGTACCCCTGATACTACTCTGGGGAGAAAGTGAGCGCTAATGTAAAATGCCCACCCCACCTCTTATATCTCCATATGGCATCCAAGGGGTATAATATATTATTTATTTACTTTGTTTACTCCATTTTATTCTCACAACAAACTTGTAAGATAGGTGAGGCTTAGAGTATGTGACTGAAAAGGAGAGTGTTTTCAGCAGCCAACCTAAAAGATAATAACTTGGTAGGGGGGGATATAATTGCTAGCATCTGACCTTGTGAAGTATAGTTCCTTGTCACGTTCCTATGGCATGCTGGGAAAATCATTTTCTGGCACTGTTTACAACATCAACTTCTGAGGAAGGGACTATGCATGAAACTTTGGGCTTTGAGATTAAAGAATGGCCACAAAATCGGAAGTTAAGTGTTTGATTAGCAAACTGAAACTAAAACAAAATATTTTAGATCATCTGGATTATGGTTTATCAGCAGGGGTCATTTCGAGCAGGAGCTCGGGGGAGCGCAGCTCCGGGAGTTGGTGCCAGCCCACCCCCCATGGGGGAATGCCTCCTTGTGTCATGGCTGCAGCAAAATGACCCTGTCCCCTGCAAAGGTCCTTGTTCCTCCGACCAGCCTTCTGAAGGCTTCAGCCACCCCTGAAGCTGTCCTCCCAGAAGAGTGGTATTTCTGAGGCTTGGGTTAGTAGCTTGCTTTCTTGCTTGCTTGCTTTCTCTCTCTTTCTTTCTTTCTTTCTTTCTTTTCTTTCTTTCATTCATTCATTCATTCTCTCTCTTCCTCCCTCCCTCTCTCTCTCTTTCTTGCCTTCTGACACACTTCCAGTGATGTCAGGTGGTGTAGCATATGCAAATAAGTTATGCTAATGAGTTATGCTAATGAGCTCCTGCAACTCTTTTTCTACGAAATGACCCCTGTTTATCAGAATTCATCTATAAAATTAAGGGAGCTCACTACATATGCCTCCAGGCAGGTAATTTATGTTATATATTGCCCCTGCCAGAAATACTATGTAGGAAGTACAATGAGAGCAATCAGAACTAGGGTCCTGGAACACCATTCCAGGATTCATGCTGGGGTACTTGATGCGTCCCTTGTTATGCACTTTAGGGGGAAAGGCCATAATCCAGATGATCTAAAATATTTTGTTTTATTTAAATATCGTTGCCAACAGGAAAGTTATAGGGACAGCCACAATTTTCTTTTACAACAAGAGATGTCCTGGATCTTTAGATTGGGCACACTAGCCCCTGGTGGTCTGAACTCAGAATGGGATCTTTCTTGTTTTCTGTAAAATATTATGGTGGTACTTGACTGTACTTGGTGTCTGGTATATGTATAGGAAATTATATAAAGGATTATGTAATGTTGTGATATGATGATACAATTTTAATGTTTTGCATAGCTAACAATTATAGTTTATTTAAGTATGTTTCTTTAATGCATTGAACAGTTGCATTATGTGTATACGCCCTCATTAACTTTAATTGATTGGCCTATGTTTCTCTTTAAATTGGTGGTTTGCTTACACTTCTTTGCAGCTGTCTCAAGCTTGTCATTAGGGATGCTGGTCGCCATGCACTTGTGAATTCTTGGAAACTAGGTAAGGTCTATGTTTTCTAAACTTTGTTTTAAAACCTTGTTTACTGCAGCTGTTCAAGCAATTACGCACCTTGTATTTTCATTTTTATTGTTAGTTTAAGTCCTACAAGTCTTATGAAGACTTAACAACTTGATAAAGATATCGATTTGAAACAGGCCTGTTGCGTGTACCAACCTTGAAGTCTTCATGCTATGAGGGACTTATCTTTGGCTGTTAAAGTGAATGGTTTTCTCTGTCCTCATTGCATAAAGAAGATGGCTTAGTCCCTTTAAGATTGTATTTCAGCAGGATTTATGTCCCACTTGTATTTATATGTAATTATACATCTTGTACTTTATTTGTACTTTACTTAATAGCTTATCTTATAATACTATAAATATTTTTGCAAAAAACAGATTTTGTTTACACTTTTCAAGGTTGCTTTTGTATGTTTGGTTGATCTCATTACTGGCAACCTTCTCTCTGTTTGTTTGCTAATAAGGGAGTAAAGCAGGGAGGTATATTAGTACCATTTCTGCTCTATATTTATATTAATGATATCACATCCATTCTCTCCCGTAATGATTTTCACCCTCCATATTTGTCATCTCGGAAGCTTCCAACTCTTTTGTACATGGCACGTTTCAGAAGCTTCTAAAATCATTTGAAGAATATTATTCCAAGGAAGGTTTGGTAATAAATTATAATAAATCCAAAGTATTGTTATTTCATAAAAAGCAAATTTGTAAGAAATATAAGTGGCCGCTTGCTGGGCATAGTATTAAACAGGCTGAGCAATTCAGATATCTGGGGGTAGAGTTTTAGGCCATGCTTTCACAGAAATGTAATCTAAACTCTGCTACAAGAGCTGCAGTTAGCTTAGCCAAAGCCACTAGGGGTCAATTTGTCCTGGCAGCAATCTGGGTATTTCATGCAAAAGTATCTGCTCAGCTGTTATATGCAGCGGCAGTTTGAATTAGAATGGTCACAGACAGTACAGATCACTCACTTTTATATTTTCTTTGTAGTATGCCTTTCCTTCAGCAGTTTATGACAGGAAGATACTTTGGCATATTGTTCTCTAACAGATCATGTGCCTGTGAATTAGAAAAAAATTGATACAATGGATAATACTCTTCTTGAATGCCATTAGTTTTTAATGAGATGATATTTCATTTGATTGGGAAGGATATTGTTTCTGTGGAGGCCAATTTTTGCAGGTGCTACGTGACAAAGAATAACAAATGACTTTGCAGGTCACAAAATATTTGATAGTAGTGATAGTTTATCGCACCTCTAAACACCATTAGTGTTTTAGTTATGTTTCCTGCTTATGACGCTGGTTGAATGAACAGCAATGCTTGTAGTAGTAGTAGAGTGTGTGACCGGTCCAAACCACTACACCACACTGGCTCATGCTCATACAGCCCAGGGCTCATAGGCCATTTTGCACCCACAAAATTTGAAACTACTTTGAAACCTACATGCTGGACTTTGTGAGCAAGGGGCCTATTAAAATATACCCCTGTGCAATTGACTGGTGGCTCTGGAGGTGCAACAGGTGTGCTGGTCAGCAGGAAGGTAAGACACACTCTTACCTTTGCCACTACAAAGAAGAGTGATTAGGGCCTCCCAAAGTCAGTTGTGGACACTTGAATTGCTAATTTATGTTATAACAAGGCTTTCTATCATGCCACCGCACCTAAGTTTTCACTATAAAAATATGTCACAAGGTAGATATTCAATGGCTTTGCATGTGTTATCCTATTTATCCTTTACAATAGGGTTATATTAAAATAGAAATGGTCAGGGAGGCATTTTAATGAAGGGAACAGGATCCTAGCATTAATGTTTGTGGAAATTTTAGGCTGTTTTATTCTTTCATTATTTATTAAATGTATTATGCTGTTTGACTGAATTGTTTTCTAATTTTGTAAAAAAAAAATCCAGTGTGTATGTATTATATAGGTTTTACTGGACTGTTTGTTGTATGCATTATGCTGCTTCATTGTATTGTATTCTAACTCTGCAATGTACCATGAGTCTCAAGGAGAAAGGTAAATTATAAATGAAGTAAGTAAATAAACACCCCTGCAAAGGGGCTTGTATTGTTTCAACTTTACAAAATGGAAACTGTTCAAATGTATTTGCTGTTCCTCTTTCGGTACCAGTACTTGAATTCCTCTCCCTTATGCACTGATCCCATCATACACAGCTTACAATTGCTTCAAATGTTACTCCCCATAATCACAGCACTGTGATTTTACTGCTGTGACAGAAGACTTCCTTTAAACTTTTCACCTGAAACTGGCCTCTTTGGGGTCCCGAACTCAAAACTAGTGCCTGTTTAAACATTGGTTTTCTAAACATAGGAGCGGAGCTCTGGTTATGTGCATACTGCCGATGCACAGAAGAAATGGCAGGTGAAAAGTGGAAGCCATGGGCTTTCAAGCGGGATGGGGATTGAAACCATCAGAAGTGGCTTGACACTGGAGGAGCGATCACACAGGGAAAACTGCAGCTTTAAACAGGAGAACTGAGAAAACACCACTTTGGACCTGGTAACAAACTACTCTGGCTGAAGGGGGTTTTGAGCAGGAAACCAACGGATCCGGACGGGAGGCAGATGTTGCTGTGTGAACATGCCCATAAACTCCATTGTTGATCAGTCACGAAACCTGATTAAATGGCATGTCTGAACGCACCCACTTTGTATAATTTTTAGAGAAGAACGAGATCTTGGGGCTTGGTTCTTGAGGAGACATCAGCCTGGGTTCTGGGGTCCCTTCCCTCAAAACTTTAATACCTAGTGCTGCCAGTCTCCAGGTGGTGGTTGGAGACCTCCCACAATTACAACTGATCTCCAGGTGACAGAGTCCACTTGGAGAAAACGGCCACTTTGGGAAGGTGGACTCTATGGCATGATAACCCATTGATATTCCCAAACCCAGCCCTCCTCAAGCTCCACCCCAAAATCTCCAGGTATTTCCCAACCCAGAGCTGGCAACCCTAGCCAGTTGCTCAATACTGTTGAAAATGCCTTCCACACCCATTCATAAGCATTATCACCTTTTCTTAATTGGTAAGTCATAGGCAATGCTCCCTCTAAACTGTGGAGTCTTTTGTGAGCAAAAATTATACTTCCTGAGCGACTGGCATTCAAGTTGTGAGGGAGGGATTCGGCCACTGCATAAATTAGTTTGCTCTGGAGCAGTGTTCCCTCTAAGCTGAGTTAGTGTGAGCTAGCTCACAGTTTTTTAGCCTCCAGCTCACACATTTTTGTCTTAGCTCAGGAAGGATGGGGCTCCAGAGCAAACTAATTTATGCAGGAGCCAAATCGCTTGCTCGCAGCTTTAATGCCAGTAGCTCACGAAGTAGAGTTTTTGCTCACAGGACTCCACAACTTAGAGGGAACATTGCTCTGGAGCCCATCCTTCCTGAGCTAAGGCAAAAATGTGTGAGTCGGAGGCTAAAGAACTGTGAGCTAGCTCACACTAACACAGCTGAGAGGGAGCACCGGTCACAGGGCTGCTCTCCTTAAAGGCAGGCGGCCAGGGTTGGGTCGTAGGCACACCGTCGAAACCTTCATAACGCCCTTTCGAAATCTCGTTTGAAAATACGTGGGAGAGCGTAATGCGTTTTGGCGCTCAGAACTGAAATGCCAGGGAGCACGGAAGGCAGACCAGTCTGTCAGGTGGCCCGTCGCGAGGGAGGTGAAGCACGCCTCGCCGCCACAAGCCTCTCCCTTTCGGCCGCCCAGCGGAAGAGGGCGTCGCCCGCCTGTTCTGGGCCACCCCGCCTGCCTGCCATAGGCCGGGCTTCCCTAGTTACCTATTGGCGCCCCTGGAAGGCGGCACGGAAGGCCGGACGTTGCTCTGTGGCCGAGGAAAAAGCAGGAAAACACGGGACCGGGCGGGCGGGGTGCTAACGAGCAGGAGGACGGGAGATGGCGGACAACGACCCCCAAAGCGCCAGGGATCTCTCTCAGTTTGTGAGTGCGGGGAGGAGGGCGACGGCTGGCGCCGGCCCTGGCCGGGTTTGTGCTTTGCGAAGTGCGCATGCATCAAGGGGGCGATTCACAAAGCATCTCCGCTGGCGGAATGCCTGAGCGAGGGGAGAAGAGGCCTCGGCGCTCGCCGGCAAACGCCCGCCCGTTAAAAAAACGAACAACGCAGTTTGCGCTCTGGGCTGCCAATGAGACGCGGTGGACCTAACGGCTTTCTTGGGGGAAAGATGGACACAGGATGGAGGAAGGCGGTCAGGTTACGTTTGTGTTTGTCGGTCAGATTCTGGACCTTTAACAGGTCCCCCCAGGCTAAAACCCGGCGAGTGGGGAGGGATGAACTTGCACGTCTGCCTTTCAGGTGGCTGTTAAGGAAGGATGCGGATCTCATTGGAGGGGGGGCGGGTCCTTAAAAAGGAGTCCCCCCCCCCCCGGTCTTCTTAATAATCGTCCCTCAGAAATATTGCATTACTTTTGGATGCTGGTTGTTTTGTATCGTCTTCAGCTTTCTATCGTTCACAAAAAAAACAAGGGTTTCTCACTGGATACCAGTCAAATAACGGAGTCTGCTTCTAATTCCTATTAACTCTTCTTGCAGTAAATAACTACGAAGCTTACAGCACCACATAAGAGCAACATGTTCTACAGTAGTTTATATTTATTAATCTCCAACGGTGTTTCATTATTGCAGCCTAATAATAATTTAATTCCTTCCCTTTTAAGGATGAGGAACAGATTGTAAATAATGGCACGCACGCCTCCAAGATACTATATTTGCCATAGCTAGAACAGTTATCTTAACACCAGAACTAAACGTACCTCAGTGATATTGTAAAAAAGTCTTAATTTTTAAAATGTGTACATTATAATAATAGTGTCTTGGAAATTTGAGCTTGACCCCTGTAAATATTTTAAATAAGTAAATTTAAGTGTTCCAAATTTTTGTATGAGGCAATGCATTCATTTTATGTATTAAGAATGCTTACAAATTTTCATCTCCTGAGCATCACTGCTGGGACTGTGATGGAGGTAATTTGCTCATCCTTAAGTATTATGGTAATCTTGAAATCATGTACCTTACGTGTCAAATATAGTCCCTTGGGTACCCATCATTTTCACATTTTCTGTTAAATAAGCGCACCCAACTCAAGAGTTATTTTGAAGTAAGTGGACCATGGAGAATACACTTAAGGATTTTTAAAAAAAGATATACATCATTTAGTACATTATATACAAGTCCATTTGGCATCCAAATATATATAAACTGATAACTTACAACTTGGCAAAATTTGTTTATACAAAATATGTTTGCCTGCTCAGTTTCCCCATAAAAGGTATCAAGAGGAGATATATCATCAACTTGTGAAGACATATCCATGAAGACTTTCTCAGTCTTGTGCTAGATATGTTATTTCTTTCTAAATGTTTTGAGATTTCAGGTATTTTAACAAATACCTGAGTGTTTCTTTATTCGGTAGTCTGGGTTTCCTGCTTCCTTTCATATACTACAATTTGAAACAAAAATCTACAAGTGTGTATATTTTGCTATGAATAAAATAGCTTCCTGTAACCAGCATTAGAAAAATTACTTCCTGTTCCAGCGCAGTAAAACAAAGTATATGCACTTCTTTATGCCATTTTATTATTACAGCAAATCAATGGAGTTTTTCCTGCAGCACAATGATATTATTTGCTCATTTTAAATTTTTCCAGGCAGAAAACCTACTACAACAGGTACATGATAACTTTCAGGCGCTGGCTGACAAATTAGCTCTACGAAATATCCTTTTCAGTTATCTCTGTACAACTAACTGAATAGTACAAATTTTGCAGTGTGAATTATACTTAAGCCATTGTAGAGAACTTATCTGATTAATAATCACCAAATCATTTTAAAAGTATCCATTCTGAAAGATCTCATACATAATCATTTACTTAGGCAAAGTTAAAAACAAATAGTAATAAAGTACGCAAGAATAGTGTTCTAAATTATATTCAGAAGGTTCCTGAACAGTCTGCTCATGGAGGAGGGGAACAATGTAATTTACAGCACAACCCCATTTAAATCAGTGGGTTTAGAAGGTTATAACTGTTCAGGATTGCACTGCTACTGCACTAACTGAGAAGAGATCATGAACACTTGACAGGTAAGCCCTAAACAAAATCCCCTCCTTGAATTTTCTTAATAAAAAGGCCTAGGAACAACTGCATCAGTGCATACTTCTACATTTAAGTTATTAATACCTCAGATTAACAAAAAGGGGGAAAGCCTAAAGCCCATCTTGAAACCTCATCCATTGCCTACTTCCTTTTTGACCTGAAAGGTCTTTTGCTTAACCCATAAGGCATACTCTTATAGAGAGCCTACTCTTATGCCACTGTCAATACTAGTATGATGCAGCAAAAAACTGATGAACAATGTACCTCAAGCCTGAAGACTTTTTCTTAGACTCCTTCAAACTGGATGAAGGTCAAACCATCTCAAGTGACTAAATGTCACCATATTATAGCCACATCTGTACCAAAGTGGTACATAGTCATTAAGAGCATTTACTGAAGCAAAAACAAACCATTTAAATAGTTTGTCTGCTTCCCATATACAATTGATGTGGTCCTGAAAAGTACTTGGAGAAGTTGAGATATAATATAATTGCATTAAAATTCTACTGCATTGGTTTCGGGGTACTGAAAATTGGTGTCTCAAATTAAATGATTTTGCAGCATTAAGGAATTGTCGTTTGGTCACAATATACCTGTGCAACACTGATCTTTCAGAGCACACACCTGGCATGCTTCTGAAGGGAGTATACTAAATTGTAATTTTATACTACTATAATGATTTGAAATTAGCAATTAAGCCTATTTTTTCAGTACATACCTGATGAAAGAAACGGACCTCTTTCCCTTTTTCCATTACTATGAACATTTATGTTGTATAAAAACAGATTATAATGCTCTTTAACCTTTTACTGGAAGACATGGGTGAGCGTGTAGATGGTCTTGAGAATCATGTTAATGGACTGTTGGCAGAAGCTGGTGTAGAAAATGCCAGTGAAGAACTAACGGTAAGAATCTTGCTCTGTAAAATGATGTGATTGTATTTACTTGAAAGATGAGCCCAGATATAAGATGACTCCCCTTAAAGAGGCAGTATGTAAAAACAGATGATGTTGAACTTAAGATCATCCCCCCCAAGAGGTGAGGCAAAGGTGTCCTCCAACCAATGTGTTATCTTCCCTGTCCGCCAACCCAAGCTTTGGAGGGCTCTGTTGCCACAGCAGCCAGGATTGCCTCTGTAACTCTACTGGCCTAGTTGATCCAGATCCAGAAAGTGCAAAGGAAGAGAGGTTGGCCTTTCTTCTCCTCTGACTGAGCAGAGATTGTGTGTCGCCCCCCCAACTCAGACACATGGGCAGCTCCCAGCCCCCTCCCCCAGCTAATGGAGGCTGGCCTTTCTCTCCCTCTGCACTTCACCAAGTCAGAAAGTGTTAAGAAAAGTGCACCAGTAGTATTTCCAGCCTGTGAAACCAAGCTGCATGACCTTTTGCCTCTCTCTGCAACCACAGAGTATTTCTTTCCAAATTTAAGACAATCCTCCCTTTTAAAAAGCCACCAAAAAGATTAAAAGTCTTGTATTCAATACAGTAATTATCTGTGTCTTCTGTTAAAAATATTAGGAGCACCAGAATAAAGGCCAGTTGAGGATGAGCACTTGAGGGGAAGCTTCCTGCCCTTTCCATGGCATTGTAGTCTTTAGTATAAAACTGATCGCAAAGCCAACTTAAGCCAACCAGAATAACTCAAGTTTATTAGAATGTACCAAAACAAAAAAAATGAGAAGCTTGCAAGCTCCTCAGAACTCTTCTAAGGAAAAAAAAAAAGAGGAAGGGAAGAGAAAAGCTTCAGGATATGAAATAGAAGCCTATAGTCTGCAGTTTGAAGAATCATCAAACTACAATACATACTGCATTCCAGACAAGCGGTACAATTAATTCCAAATGAGTATAATGAGGGTGTATTAAGAGTGCATAGGATTGCAGCCTTAACTGGGTTTCTGCTTGTTTTCAGATTTCTGCAACCATAAACCTATTGCATTATTTACTGGATGTCCCATTCTGTTGATCATATTAACTTACACTCTGTAATCAACCTTGAGTGTCCATGAGAAAGGCAGGCTATAAATGAATATAAATAACAAATGAATGACGCTGTGTACAAAACAAGTTTCAAGGTGCACCCAAAGCTCCTGCACCTTTGATAATATAAAAGTCATCAGTTAGCATCTGACTGACTGAAAGACAGCTAGCCTGTTTGTAAAGCAAAGAACAGCATATTTATTGATGAAAATGTGCCTCTGTTTTCCCCATTTGTACTACCTTCCAACTGACTGAAAATGCTGGGGTGTAACCTGTGAAAACCTCATTAGATGCTGAAGTGGTCCTTGTTTTTCTTTCCCAATATTAATTCAGTTCCATTGTTCTTGTTTTGGCACAGCCATGAAGACATCAAGATGGTGAAAAATCATATACTGTTCAAACTTGCAGTCTGTAAATCCGTCCTCCAATTATACAGAACTGAATACAAGTTTATTTTTTAAAACCATCTGCCACTGATGGATGAATAAGCTACCTTGGCACACAGTAGTAGCTGCAGCAGAAAAAGCTATGAAGATCTCCAGAGTTTATTCTTGCACTAAAGGAAAAATCCTTATCCAACAAGTTTGCACAAGATTCAAAACTAGGTTTCAATTCCAGTGACTTTATAGTGTAAATAAACTTACAATCCTTGTTCGTTTGCTGTTTCTGTAGTATTTTATCCATGAACCACAGTGTGAGCACTTAAACCTGCCTTTATACTGAGTCAGACCATTGATTTATCGCACTCTGCTGTCTACTCTGACTGGCAGCAGCTTTCTGGGATTCCAGTCTTTCACATTACTAAGTACCCATCCTTTTAACTGGCACTGTTAGTGACTGAACCTGGGACCTTCTGTGTGCAAAGCAAGTTCTTTACTACTGAGCCACAGTGAAGTCTGCACTTTCCACAGTAGCTGATTAGCTACTAATTAACTAATAGTCCCCCTGTATTGTTGTGTGTTCTGAACTCTGTCCACAGCACACAAATGGTGCAGTTTTTAAGACAGCGTTGGTTGTTTCCTGCCACAAAACTACATACATTTGTACATAAAGTTGTAAACCACTTTGATAGTACTGTATGTTGTGAGCCACCTTGAGCCAGTTCGCTGGAAAGGCAGGATAGAGGTGCAAATAAATAAATAAATGTACTGAAGCTTAAGTTATAAGAGGCTTGTGTCATGTCAAAAGATGCACCCTCTTTTAAAAAAGGTAGATTATGGAAATGACAAGAAAAAAAACTCTGTGGGAATAAGGTAAATATGAACACAAGCCCATTGTTTATTTGTAACCACCGTTGATTTTGCTAGTAATGCTGTACTTGTTGGCAAGTACTATTGTAACTTCATAAACAGAAAACTGACTGGTTTTTAAAATCACAGGAAGGTACTTACATGCTTCTGTATGATAGCATAGAATCCTAAATTACTTTTAAATTGTATCTGGAAGGTGTGCTTGCTTATATGTATGCTAAACCTATTAGGTTTCTCCACACAAATTAGCAATTCAATAGGGTGGTTCATTAAACGCTTCTTGTGAAAGACACTTTTAAAAAATGATATTCTGCTTACAACAATAGATGCTGAACTATTTCCCAGAGACAGAACCAAGCAAAGATATGGAGCCAGGCTAGGATCTTTGGGGAAAGTGTTAAACTAATTACCTGAATTTAACATATTACAAAAGGAGGATTAAATCAAAAAATTCTGAAGTATAATTGTAATATTAATCTGCAACGAGAAGGTATAGCTGCTCAAAGCAACTACTTTAAAATTTATATTAATGATACGCTTCCTTTTTTAAAAGAACAATAAAAATGGTATAATTAGGGCACAGTGTTGTAATTCAAATTCTGTCACCAACTGAAGATTACACTGATTTTCAGAGGGGCAAAAAGAGAAAATACTGCAACCATACCCATTGAACATTGTACCTTACCTGGAATTATGATGTGAAGGAACTGGAACATCTGAAACCCTTTCAGCACACCTAAGCATACTGATATGAAGTTTTACTGAAGCCAGTGTGACTTACAACTAAACATACTGAGGAACAGTTAACAGACTAATTCTGGAATCCCTGTGCCCACCAAGATTAGGGAGAAGGCCAATGGAATCTGGAGTAAATATACCCTACCTCCTCCACATTGCTTTTTTTTTCCAGGTACAGTGCTGCTTTGCCAAGTGAATGTACCCCTCCCAACTTGAATATTTTGCTCTTTTTCCAGACTGTTAACATGCAGCACCAATTCTATCAAGAACAGACTTGTGAGAATGTGGGGAAAGACTGGATCACGATAACCCCCAACTGTGCACAATGGAACACTAACATCCAGAGCAGCAATACACTCAACACAAAGGCACCATGAAAGAGGAAAAGGAATGCAGTACTATGGTCCCCTAAACAGCATGTTAGGGGACCCAAGTACCCTCCATTAATAGCAACTATGAGTGCCCCTCAATTCAAATCTTTAGGGGAACCAGATAACTTTAAGATTTTTTATATCAGAAGCATGGTAAATACACTCATCCAAGAACTTCTGACCTGCCCCAACACCTACCTAAGGTGCACTTTTCATTCATATTCTAATACCTCTGGTCAGCCACACAAGCCTATTCCAGGCTAAAATTGTCAGGGTAAGGTGGTTGTGGTATCCTGATCTTGGTACACCAATCAGAATTTACTCTACTGACTAGCAGGGTCCAAAAGTCTGGACTAATGACAAAAGAAACTTCAAGATATGGCCAAGAGTGAATCTTCCACATTCACCCCAAGGGGAACCAAGAGATCTATGGATGGCTTCTACCCAACCACCTGCCAGTCTTCATCAGTCATTTAATACTAGATCTCCTGACAGCAAGACAGGCAAAGTATGATTCCAGTCACCCTACTACTTCCTTCCCTCCTTGGTCCTTAAACATCCTCCTTGTTTCCTTGTCTTTAACTTTTCTACCCCACAACACAGACTGGTCTGTCTTAACATGGCCAACCCCTTTGCATTGCATTTCAGTCAGACTCCATTCCATTATTCCACTATCCTTTCCTGTTTACTCCATTAAACCTGGTTATATTTTTGAGCAGCCCCATCACCCATCTCTGCTCACTGGGTTGGTTTGCTGTGGACTAGCCATGTGGAAGGACACATTTCTCTCCCCTCTCTCTCACTCACTCACTCACATACACAGTTTCAAACTTTAAGAATTTTTTCCATAAACTTGAGTGAAAAAAAATTCTATTCAAACATGCTATTGCCATGTTACTGTTCTGTCCCAGCTTACTACAGTTCATGTTATCTACAGTGAACAAAATTACTTGTAACATTCTGGGTGGAAAATGAGATATAAAATTCTTTACATGCAACAGTGTGAACATGATGAATGGGATACTTTATTTTTGAAATAAAACAGCTAAGAGCATCACTTGTGCCATAAAAATATTTATGTAATTTCAACTATATTCACAATGAAAAGATGTAAACAAGCAAAGACATTATATACAAACATTTATTTCAAAAAGCTCCAAAGCATTAATATCTATATTTGGTTGAGTAGTCTTTGGGTGATACGACAAGACCTCTACCTTTACGAGCACCTCTATAAACTGTTTCTATGATGTCAATCATCTCTTGCTTGTCTTCCATCGCCCAGTTGATTTTGTTGTTGTTGCCTGTGCCTAAATCAATCATTATGTGTTTGTTTCTTTAAGAAAAGAAAAGGGAAATACATCAATGCATGATCTTCTTTATGAAGCTATCCAGTATTTTGTGTAACTAATTATGTCCACTGTCCCTCTCCACTTATCACCGTTTACAGGTTTAGCATACTAAAGCTTCAGATTAAAGTTTATGTCAAAATTATAGCCTTGGGGGTTTATTTTAATCATCATCCTTGTTTCAAATTATGAACATCTCCCCAAAGATACAGCTACTAATAATACAAATATCATACAGAAATGTGTTCTAATATTTTCCCATACAATCCCACACCCAAATATAAAACATACAAAATTAACTAGCAAATTTTGCCATTTCAAATTTCTTATGCACAACATTTAATCTAAAAGTTCTAAAGCCAGGATAAAGCAAACTCTCAGAAGTAACAAAAAAGAGGCCACTAATAGCATGTATTTATTTATGACATGGCAATTTTGACAGCTTTCTAACCTATTCCAGGAGCTGCAGCTCCAACACAGTGGCTCGTAAGACCATATGTAATAATCCAATTGTTTGCATGAAGAGACAGCTGATCCCCAGGGGACCACTGTATTACCTCATTGCAGCCCAGCAGGGGTCATTTCAAGCAGGAGCTCGGGGGAACGCAGCTCCGGGAGTTGGTGCCAGGCCCCCCCCTCCCCGGGGGAATGCCTGCTTGTGACATGGCTGCAGCAAAATGACCCCGTGTTGGATTAGTAGCTGTCCCCTCTCTGCCAGTGTTCTCTCTCTCACACGCGTGCCTTCTGACTTACTTCCGGTGATGTCAGGTGGTGTGGCATATGCAAATAAGTTACGCTAATGAGCTATGCTAATGAGCTCCTGCACCTCTTTTTCTACGAAATGACCCCTGCTGCCCAGAAATAGCTGTACCTAACAAAAAGACTTTACATTCCGAGAGAGGCATGATTCCTCCTAAATTCTCCTGTATAGCATCTTCTATGACTATTTTTGGTCTGCAGGAGGAAAAGAAGCTGACACAAAAATGATAGCAAGAAAACAGCTGGAGGTACACTGGTAACTGCCAACTGGTTTTGCCTCCTACAACAGCTTCACCTGTAATACTGCTGTAGCTTAAGCCAACTGATTGGGTCCAGTAGCCCCAACTCAACTCAATGGGCTCACTTGATTTTCCTCACTAATCCAAGGCTTTGCAGAAAAGCCATGAATTCCTGAACTAGCAATGCAAATTGTAATATCACAAACAGCCCAGGGGGTTACTCTTAGTTTTGAAGACTGCAGCTTCTTAACAGAATGGTTGGCATGAGTAAAGAACTAGATTCTGATTATAGTCAAACACAGTACAGTACAAGAAAAGAGGTGTTATTGTGTAATATGTTTGGACAGCTTATCAATAGAGAACACATACGTTATAGTGAAATGTAGGAATAAAATATACCTGAAGAAAAACATGACTGTGCAGGGATCATACAGTTCATACATCTTGTTGAAATCTGGTACTTCTGTGATATCCACAAGATAAATAACAGCAAAATTTTTCACCTATTGAGAAAAATATTTAGAGCAGAGTATGGTAACTAAGCATTCATGGTCAAGCATTGCAAGCTTACAAGGAAACATGATGACAGCATTTAATTTTTAAAAAGACAAGCAATATGTTAACATAGGGTCCACGTTCTGGACCATGACATCCAAAATGAAACTTTATCCAGTATGATTATATGGTGTGTTGCCACATCATAAAACGTCCATTTCTATTTCTCCCAATGGTTATCAGCATTTAATTTTCAACCCTGTGCAACCCTTTTAAGAGTAGCCCCAAGATGGCACAGTGCTACCAAGTTAGACCCCCTTCCTCTCTACGTTGACATAGTGCCCAGCCAATCTTGCTAAAGGCTTCAGACTGGACAGCTAGATTTCTTCAGTAACATGATGGGGGCAGGTGCAACCAATTAGGTAAGCCATCTGTTCATCCCTTACATTGCCCTTTTCTGCAGGATGCTGCTACTTTGCACAACTCTGCAACAGCAAATATTTCTACTAGATTGTTCATTCTGCCGAACAAGCAGTGTCTTGCACTGGCCTATACTATATCATATTACAACTGCAAAGATCAGTGCAACCTTGGGACATAATTTATCAAAAATACACTGTCCTATATTGTAAAAGTACATGCAGTTCAAGCATTGATGAAAACAGGGAAGAAGAGCAAGATGTGGAATTAAGTATATTAGTACAATTAACTTCCCAACATTTCAGTTTCAAAAATTCAGTTTTCATGTAGCATTCACAGAATGTAAGCATTTCTTACTTTGCAAAGTCTGTTTTTATTAGCTTGACTAATTGCTCAAGAAACAAATGACTGGACAAATATTACACTAAAACAGGGCTTGACAAATCTCAGGCAACAGGGTGCCATGACATCTAGAAATTTCATTGTGGTGCTGGTATTTTCAGGTCACTTATTTTAAGTGCCTCTTGGTGGTTCTTGACAGAAGTACAACACTCATTTAGCTGAGAGACAGAGGTTAGCTTTTTGTTGTTGTGACAACCAACATTACCCCAATTTATTTCTACACTACAGCACTCTTGTTACAGCTTTTTTTTAACTGGCAAAAAGTGTGAAGAGTTTAGAACTGGGTTTTTTTGTAGCAATAAAGTATGTTATTACAATATAAAAATCCTGAAGGTTGAAAAAGAAGTGTGGCTCCTAAATTTTTGAGGTGGCTTATAAAGCCAAAGAAAATTTGTCAAGGCTTGCACTAAAATATACCCTAAGTCTATCAAACTATATGCACTTATAAGTATTTGTTTTGAATACACGGCAATGTGTACTGAGCAACATATAGTCCATGAGGTACTTATAAGCCATCTATTGCTCTTCACAAAAATTCTGAAGATCTACTAAAGTGTCTACTCCTGTGTTACTACTAACATTATTGAAATGGTAGTGTATCGTAAAAGCTCAAAGACCAAGGATGGGGTGGTGGTAGAAGAGAATAGTTTCCCCATTTCTGCATTTTGAACACTGAGCATTTAAAAATGCCAGGACTCTTGACTTCCAGCTTTTAGCATCATGTTCACATCTAACAAATCAAAAACAGTATTTTGGGGAAAAGTCTCAAAGGAGAGCTAGATATGCAACTCAAAGGAAAAAGGGATTAAAACAAGTCAGGGACTCACAAGGATTTGCTGGAGGCATCTTATTTTCCCCTCTCTTACTACATCTTTGTTCCCTTTCCTGAAAGCTCCCATAGCCTTTCCCCTTTTCCTGCTTCCTTCTTGTCCTTTTCTCTAACCAGCCAACCCTACCTTTTATCGCCCCCCCATCTTCAGCTTTACTTCACCCTGGCAGCCTCACTCCAGAAATACTATGGCCCAGTTGCATGATACCAGCTGAACTGGGCCCAGTTACATTGTGGGGGACCTTCAAGGGGCACCTCACTTTTCCCTGCACCCCCTCCCTACACTTTTCCCTTTGTCTCATCCCAGCATCTCTCATATCCTCACCTTTCCCTGCTTCCTTATCTCCTTCACACCCATCAATCTACCTTTTATCTGCTCCCAGCATTTTATTTACTTCATTTATATCCTGCCTTTCTCCAAAATGGAGACCCAATGCAGCTTACATCATTCTCTCTTCTCTATGTTCTCCTCACAACAACTCTGTAGGGTAGATTAGCCTGCAAATGTGTAACTGGCCCGAGGTCACCCAGTAATTTTCCACAGCAGAAGGTAAATTTGAGGTCCCAGTCTGAAACACTAACCACCATACCTCACTGGCTTTTGTGGGGTGGCTGCTGCTGAACATTAGCAAGCAGCCACACCTGGGTGAGTCATGCTGTTCAAGTGGTTATCAAGTTGCCTGATGGCTGCTGCCAGATCAAAGGCCAAAACAGCCTCCCAAAGGGCCCTGCTCCCCCATCTTTTACTGACAGGAGCCAAGCAGAAACCAAACCTGGACTGCTGGTTGTGGTTGCCTATCAACAGCCACTAAGGGCATATTTTTATTAAAGCTACAGGTACTCTGCATTTTTCAGATTTGTTGGAAGACCCACCTTGTCCACTACTCCAGTCTCTGAATTTAAGTATCCCCAGATGGGGCCACACTTTGCTGGCCGAGTACATGAATATAAGCAAATCAGTACAACATGAAAACACACCCTAGCTTCCCTTTAGGTGCACATATTGGCAAATATTTCTTGAACTGGACAAAATGTCACGCTTGCTTCATACTGTCACCTTTACAGCTCAGGATGCCAGTGTCACATTAGACAATACATCAAAGAAAAAAGACCACTTGCAGTGGAGGAAAGAGCTGCAATTTGTATGGGGAAACATTACCAGTATGGAAACTGGCAACTTTAGCATTTCAGGTCTACTGTACGTTTTCCAACTAGCATGACAACAGATCTGTATGACGTTCTACTATGAATACATGGTACAATGGGAACTGTTTACTCACTCTTTATATGGCAGCGAAATCCCAACTGGACTCGTAAGCAAGAGGATGACGAATGATCACCCTCTTTAATCTGCTATGTCTGCAGAGGGAGATGTTTAAATAGAAAGTTATATTGCTCTTTTTTCCCCTCATTATGTGCCAGTATGTTTGCCTACTACCTAGAACAGAATTTCCAAGAACACCCTGTCCTTTGACTGACAAGGAAATATTTTACAAAAGCAATGTTTACAAATTTTCTTCACATCTTAAATAAAGTGATAACCTCTTCTGATGTCTCAGAATACTTAATAGTTATTAGGCTTCAGTTGTTATTACACCAATGCATTTAAAGTCCAGCTAATCAAAATCTCTTGCATAGCTCAAAAAAGCAGCATTTCAGATTAACTTTGACATGTGGTTTCTAAAGAGATGGGCCTTGTTACAGTTATCCATATCTTACTAAAGTACTGCCATGGACTGGCTTAATAGTATTTAGAAATTTCAGCCAGCATCCAGATCTTCACAGCAAGCATCTCTCATCTGTACTTAAATATCTCACTGGCTTCCAATTTGTTTTCAGGCATAATCTGAAGTACTGATTTTGAAAATCTGAATTGCCTAGGACCAGTGTAATGTTAAGGAATACCTCCTATATTAATATTAACAGACTGGCTTTGGAGATGTTCAGCAAATGCTCTTCTTGGGTTGCCCTCACTTTTGAAAGTAAAACGGGTAGCTACCAAAGATCAGGCCTTTTTTCTGTATCTATGCCAGTTACAGTTTCCCCGATCTGTTATAATGATGCCCTTTTATTATCCTTTGGACAGCAGAAGATGACTACCCCATTTGCCACACTTTTCACAGTTAGTGGTGCTGGCTGTTTAATTATTATATTTACTTTCACCACTGCTTTGATGTAATATGATTCACTTATTTACATCTTGGAACGTATTTTTGTTTTCTGACACCTTGTGGTATAATCAAAATAGACAGTTTTAACTGCTTTTTAATTTGTCAGTTGACTGTTTTGTTTTATGGATTTTATAAAATGTTCTGCCGCTATACCTAGGTTACTAAAAAAACTCATTAAAATACTCCCTAAGTGGAGCTGTACAGCATGGAGAATCATTTCCCTTCTCGCTCCTACTAAAATCATGTTGTTCCCCAATGTTGAGTCCCATGGGGGTCAGTGGACCCTCCAAACCATAATGGAGGCTGAAGTGGGAAGGCTGCAGCGAGAAAGGGGAATGAGTGAAAATATCCGTCCCCCTCTTCACATGCACATGGAAATGGAAAGGAGTATTGGGATGAAGCCCCTATCTGCATTTTATTTGTGCTGTGGCCTGACTGATGCCAAATAATACCTCCCTCACTTAATGACACTACCAGCACTACAGTCTTTTCTTGGTTATATTATCAAGACTCTGCAGCATGCTTGTACATCTCTGCTCTGAACCTAGCCAATGAATAATGAAAGTCACTTGTATACTATCCAATGTCAGCATTACTGAACTGATCCAAACTGTACTATCTTCCTATTTATTATTTGATATACATACCAACCTCCATGTGTACAGTTGTACAACTGTATTTTAGATTCAGCAAGGTGCTTAAGATCTTTCAGGCTCTTTAACAATAACTGGGATACACGTTGCCACCTGTAACCAATTAGTGTCTTAGATTAGATGAGATGAGAAACCAGCAGAGTGAGTGAAGCACTAATGCTGCATTAAGCTGAATGTCAATAGAGATTTTGAGGTCTGCAGTGTAAAACACTCCTTAAAACAGACTGAATAACCGGGGCCAAAAAATCTTTTTGTGAGTATGAAATTTGATATGAGTATGTGTTGTAATAATGCTTTGTTCCCAAGAATGTTTTGAAATACTGTATTTTTATAGGGTTTATAGTGACTGCCACGGTACCTTGATAAAGGACTGGACATGGGTGTGGAGCAGGCCCATCAGAGCCACAACAGTTGATCATATATTTGGAATAATTTACTTCTACATCAAAGAAGGACTGTGTTAAGCTACTATGAGCTGTATTATTCAGAGGAACTTTGAGCATGGACAGTTTGGTTTACAAGGGCACTTTAACTATCTGTATATTTTATATTGGAATGTGTTTTATAATTTGTACCATAATATAAATGCTTGATAATAATTTTGAACAGATTGTATAATAATATCTCAGTTTTTTTGTTTGGTTACAACCTATCCCATGCTCTCACATTTGTATAACCTCCAGGTGGCAGCTGGAGATCTCCTGCTATTACAACTGATCTAGCTCACCTGGAGAAAATGGCCGCTTTGGAAAGTGGACTCTATGGCATTATAACCCACTAAAGTCCCTCCCCTCCTCAAACCCACCCTCTTCAGTCTCCACCCCCAAAATCTCGTGGTATTTCCCAAGCCAGGACTGACAACCCCAAACTAGGCACAAGAATTCAACTTTAGCGTATCAGCTACTTTAAAATAATGCCATGCGCCCTTCTTCACTGACCAAACTAGTATTACACCTGCAAATGAATCCTCCCTTTTCCTTTCAGTGGTTTTCAAACTGTGTTCCAAGAGTTCCAAAGATATCAGAAGACCCTCAATACGAAGATCAACAATAGAAGATCAATTATATCAGAAGTAGCTTGAAAACCACTACCAATTTTTCCAAGTAATGTGCTGCTGCTCAGGAATTTTAAGTGTGACTCAGGACACTACTTCACTTTTACACAGCAATATGAAGCCTCAGAGGCCTACCATGGGAAACGGCTGCAATTCTTAAAACATGCTCAGAAATGTTCTGCAGCAATTCAGGGCTGCCTACAGCATCCAAGGAAAGAACTCTCAGCAGTTAAGGCATGATAGAAAGTTAGAAAACTACTAATCTACAAAAAATTCAAAGAAAACGAAAGAAGGGGTCATAAAAACAACAATAACTACAGAAGCTCAAAAGTAATCAATTAAACACCAATATGATATGAAGGGCATGCCATGAATTTTGACTTATTTTACTTACTTCCTAGTATAACCCTCTACTAGTAAATTCATTTTCATCTATTAGGAAAGCTTATAGCCTCTGCTCTAGCTAAAACAGATATTGATTCTGGCATATAAGAAAAATATATAAACACAAGTTAGAAGAGCAAAGTGTGAGTCCAGTGGCACCTTTAAGACCAACAAAGTTTTATTCTATTGTGCACGCACACACTTCTTCAGATACACTGAAAAAATGTGTCTGCATACAAAAGTTTATACCGAGAATAAAGCTTTTGTTGGTCTTAAAGGTGCCACTGGACTCACACTTTGTTTTGCTGCTCCAGACCAACACGGCTACCCACCTGAACAAGTTAGAAGAGTACTTGATCAGAAAAATGGATATATTGTGTCAGCAGAATCAGTAAAGGTTGTTATACTATTTGTTTTATTGCACTTTATCTCAATGTATAAGATTAACTTAAATCATAGTTACTAACAAAATCTACAAACTTTAGATTTCCTTTTTGCCAATATGCTCAAAGTAGTTTCTGCTATGGTAAAAGCCTATGTAAACTTGATTAAATCCCATGCTTTGGATACATAAGAGCAATATATTATTTTTTCATTAAGAACTTGCATAATTTACTCTACACAGACTACCGTGGCTAATTGCCAAATAAGTTGAAACTGAATTGCTTTATGTTTCTGGAAGTCCTTGGGGTATAAAGAAAGTATCTTGTGCCTGAAATGTTGTCAAACTCTTATCTCAAAAATATTCTAAATAGAAACCTCTTGTATACAACACAATAGAATCTTCTTCAGAATGTAAACAGAACAACTAACAAGTGAAACCTACCTTTATGTTTGTGTGCTGGGTTTAGAACATTATGTGAATGTATATTATTCAAACTACAGTACATTAAAACAATTTATCAATATCAATAGAACAGTGTACCTTTTCAGCAATACTATACAAAACTTCATCCATTTTCATACAAGTAGGATCCCAGTCATGCCCAAAGCGAATGACCACCACACGGTCTTCTTCTGAAAGAATGGCCTGGTCTACTTGCCAGCCATTGTGTAAATGAGGAAGCATATACGACATTTTCAAAACTTATGCAAGGCCTGTAAGAGTATAAAACATGCAAGAATTCATAATCTGGATAAGATTTCATTCCATTTGTATTTTATTTCACATAAATTGCTACATCTTGCTTGTATACGGTCAGGGCTAGTGATACCGCCTGTCAGGCAAGCAGTTTTATGGACTTAGATTTGTTTTCTGTTGCGGGTGATGTTAACAGAACATCTGTTTATTAAATACATAATAATAATAAATATAATCAATAATATAAACCTATTTTCTTGACCAGTACTGTTTATTTTTCAAAGCCCAAACCCATTTCCTGCTTATCCCATAACAAGCTCAGGAACTGCTTTGTCTTCTGCTTGTCCTAAACAACAGGCCAAACTTTCCTAGAGTTCATATTTCAAATCATTTTGGGATGCAGGAGAGTCTACCACCCCAAAACTCTTGTATCTCTTATAAAAATATCATATATGCACCCATTGCCTATTTTGAATCCCCAATATAGAGCAGAGCAGTCACTTCACCTATAGGGGACACATACCAAACAAGACAGATGAATATTACACAGTTGTTAAAGGTGCCCAAAGTCACTGTGTAAAGTATACTTAGAAAAAGTGTTTAAAGTATAACCAATCCATGGTGAATAATCTTATGAACTTTTAACAGGCTACTGAAAGGAAAACATATCCCCCATCCTGGTCTTGGTTTATGATTGAGTACTACATCTTTCTTTTATCACTACACCCATAAATTTAATACTATCTATGAAGAAAAACAATTTAGTCTTTCAATTACTTTCTTCTTCTTTTTTGGAAATTATATATATATTTAAACCAGACATAAACATCAAATACACACCCTACTCCCCATATAGAAAAACAACCTGGAGTGTACACATAACAAAGAAAAAAAGAATAAAGTAAAAAGCAAGCTAATTAAGGCATTGGTAGAGAGCTCAACATTCAGCATAGTCTTTGTTTCTAAATATTCATTGTGGCTAAAGTTTCATGCCCAGAAATAAATGTTTGTTTTCAGTTGTCACAAGGCACTTTGTAATTTCTGCTATGACAGACTGCTGGACTTCTCAGATTCATGTACAAAGATGATACTACTTATACCACACTATTACAAAACCGTAAGAAATAAGGATGAAGAACAATACAAACACAGATGACTTAAGAAAAACTACACTGTGTGACATCTAGGCTGCATTCAGGCATCACATCAAGTGGACATTAAGCCCACATGTGCTCACACGGGCTCCTCATTTCTTCCCCCTCCGTTTTCACAGGAAGCATAATAAAGGAACCACATTTTAAACTTAACCCCAGTTACTTGGGACACATAAATGCAGCCACTTAACTGAAATTAGTCCCCTTCCTCCAACGGGACTCTAAAACTGGATTAAACTAAGATTTAGAATGCTGGTGGGGGGAGCAGATAATATATAAAGCTATTTTTAAACCAGAATTTTCTTCATCATACTCTGAATGAGAATACAAGAAAGCCCAGCAACAAGCCAAGTTCATGCACATACAGGTATAAGGTAACTTTACACCTGAAGGCAGTCAAAAACTTTTGACCAAAGTAGGAATGACACATGGAAGCTAGAAGGGCAGAAGCTCAAGATCACCTGCCTATCACAGCTTCCAAACCGGGAGATCTTTCCCCCAGAGCAGCATAGGACGCTGCTGTAGTCAGAAGACTGAGCTACATATCAAAAGCCCCCAGGTTCAAATGACACACATTCAAGTTGCCTGTTGTTGTGATTCCCACAACTCTGGATTCCCACAGAGGAAACAAAGGGTCGGATCTGACAGAACGCGCCAGCTAGCAAAACAGTTCTTATATTAAGTGGAACGTCATCATTAATAGCCCTTGCATTAGACAACTTGTCTGAGCAGCATTTAGCAGTTCTAATAGTAAGGACGATCATGATATGTGGGTTTACTTACTGACAATATAAGATCTCTGCACATGCTCCCTCAGCCTGTCTCATTTATATTTATTTTATTATTTACTTTTATTTGTTGTCCACTTTTCTCACTAAGACTCAAGACACAGAACAAAACAATGCAAGCAAGTTCAGGTGGAAATACCAAAGCACTGAAGACGGATTCTGCAGGTGACCCAAACCAACTATTGCATATACCTTTCTATTCCCCCCGACCCGCATCTGCCCTCTAGAAAGAGCCAATTATCCTCCCTTAAACCCGCCCACTGCCCTCCCCACCCCGGCACAGCCTCACTGTTTTCTACCTGGCCAGGCTAGAAACCCTTTCTAGAACTTTCTCCTCCTCCAGCAACATCCCAACCCCTTACCTAAGGCAAACCAATATACGTTATAACGGTCCTCAGAGACACCACTGCAGCCACGTGGGCGATCGCAACAATAGAAAAGAAACGATGCCGGACAGGTTAAAAAAACTACCACAGTTGGGGCACGCAACAGCGTCATCGGAGGAAGTGTGGCTCTCATTGGCTAGGGCATTTCCAGAAAGCTCAAGATCCCGAGGGTAGAGCCGAACGAACGTTAGTAGTCCGCATCGGGACGTCAGAATCAGGACTGGTCCATTATAGAAAAAGGAAAGGGGGGGGACTCGATGTCGGTATAGCTGCTTGAGGCGCGCCTATCGGCGTTCAAAAGGCATGAAGTTCAAAATAGTGTTGCGAACAAGTCAGTCAGTCACTAGACATTTTGACGACGCGCCCCTCCCCTGGGTTATTTGTCGAATTTCTTCCTGCTATAGTAATTTCTTTTCATGGTGCAGTCCGATTTACATGGAACCAGAGAGCGTGCGACAGGAAGCGAGGGGGAGAGAGAGAACGGTTGATTAATCTGGTCTGATTGTAGCGTCTGTCATCTCTGCCTCCACACTCTACAATCTCACCTGTGTAAAACTGAAAGCGCCCCAACAGCTGACTCCTCCCACCCCGGACGGACGGACGGACCACCTTACCTTTCTCATTCTACGCGTCTATTTATTTCTTTAGTAACGTCATCCAGACTGGTTAAGAGTTCTCGTGAATTCAAAAGTTTACACAATTATGTGTCACTTGGTTGATCCTAATAACACCTGTGAAACGGATTCCATTACTGTTTTCGGATTCGTTCAAAATAGCCTCTGAATGAAAGAAGGGAGAGGACATAACAGAGCTTGTTAGCTGCTCAAGAAAAGGATTGAACAAAATTGGCTTTGTTAATTAAAATTAGATTTGTTTTAATTACCCTTCGATGCTACCAGTACTTTTTCTGATTATAGTTCTCCCCATCTAGGGTTGCCAAGTGACTTATGGTCTGCAGCGGGGGAGCAGTGGTACCATAAAGTTTTCAGGGTGAGTGTTATAGTGTCGCCCAGTATTGTGCCCAGCATGATGATGTCACTTCTGGGCAACGTCATCACACCGGGCACATTGGCCCGATCTGGCCACTTCGGGGATGGGGTTCCCCCCGCCAGCTGGATCCGGATGGGCAGATTGGGGGCCCTTTTAGCGGGGGAACCTCCTCCCTCCTGGGAGATCTGGCAGCCCTATCCCCATCCCCAAAGCTCCATCAGGTAATAAACTGAGGCAGCATGCAGACTCCACAGCCCTAGCAAACTGATCACATGCATTAAAACCTCTCGGTCCTTTCCTGGCTTCATCCTAAGCCCTACAAACCAGCCCAAACTGGCAGGCCCTGCAACACTTCAGAAGGATGCTCACAAGCAAGCCTGCAATGGGAAGCAGCAGCAGCCACCACAAAACATCTATTCACCTCCCTGTGTATTTCTTTAGGGATTAGTGGCCACTTTGTTATCTATATGCTATTAGCAACATGTGGCCCCCATCTGCAGATAACTAAGGATCAGGGCCACACAGACACAACAGATTTTTCTGGCTCCCCAGGTTTGCAGAAAAATCTGAAACATTTAAATTTTCCCCCAAATTTTCAGAAATTAAAAAAGTGTTGCCGGCATGTACATAGACAACACACTTACTTTACTTCTGCAGTGGCTATACTGTCACATCCGGTGGGGAGGGCGGGATATAAGTTGAAGAAATAAATAAAATAAAATACATTCAGGGCAAAGCCTAGCACTATTACTGTATGCAGGGTTTCCAAAAAACACTAATACAATGGTAATCAACAAAACATGAGCAAGGTCTGCAAACCGGTTCAAAATCAGGAAGCCAAAATTTCAGTCCAGGGGTCAGTGAAAAATGGGTTCCAAGGCTTTGAACCAGTGCAGGGTACAAGGTCTGGATCTCTAGCCATCAACACAAACAAAGGTTAGCCAGAACAGACCACAAAGGCAGCAGGTCAACTCACAGAGGTTTGTGACATACAAAAGAAAAAGCTTCCACACTGAACAAGGCTCAATCTGTTCCTTTTATCTGCCTCATTAGCTGACTCATCCCCAAAGCCCAGGTGTTGTTTCTTACTACTGAATTCATTGTCCTCTAGGTGCTACATTTTCAGCTTCGGTTCTTTTGCTCTGTGGGTTCTTACTATTCTGCAAAGAAATGGCTCTGATTTAGGAATACAGCATTATCACAGCAGTGAAATCCCCTCATCTGTGGAATTATGTATGAGGAATTGTGGGGTGGGCTAACAATTCTAAAACCTTATCCCATTGCCCAACATCTCCTCCACCAGGATTCTTTCTCAAGGGCTTGGTCTGACATCACCCTTTTTTCCTTTTTACTGATACTCAGCTGCTCTCATCCTTCTGTCCCTTCAGGAGCCTGGGAGCCTTCCACAGTTCTTTAGAGATCCCTCTAAGCACCCCTTACTAAGCATATTTTTAATGTACTTGGAAAGTGTCCCAATCAGTAAAAGACAAAATTTCAGATGTTCATAATGATTACAAATATGAATGCAGCAATCCGGCATGCACATATTTGAAATTAAGTCCTGTTGAACCAACTGGAATTTACTTCTGAATAAGCATCTACAGGATTACAACAGACATTAATAAGTGGAGTTTCTCTGTTTGTTTTTGTCTGTGGTTGTGGTTGTAGTGATTGGTCCCTTGATAGCATTTTACTCACTTTACTACTTCAGGGCATTATCCAAGGTGGGATCAGTTCTTACCTTACTTCAAGAACAAAATTCCTAGCAAACAGTATCACTGGTGAATGGTGCAGTTTATAATATGAAGACCCCTCATAAATTGTTTTTAGGACCCAGTTATTGTAGGACCTCTGGAATTCTTTCAGGGTGAATTCCTCCAAGGTTAAACAAGAAAAGGGAAGGAGAACAAGCGGTTCATGGTAAAGTAATGCAATCAGTGATTACATTGCAATTGACCCAGCTGTGGATTTCATAACTCCCTAATCTAGTTGTAAATACAGGGAGACCAAGAGCAGTGGCAGAATCAGACTCCAGTCCACAGCTCAGTCACTTACTCTGTAACAGCTTCAAGGAGTTGAATAGAACTACAGCAACATAAATATGCTAAGCATTGCAGTCATAAAACTTTTGGAGCAACCCATGTTTTGGATGTTAAAAGTCCATTTAAGGGATCATTTGGAAAGGCTCTTAGCTGCTGAAGAATGTTGTATACCTGCAACTCTGTGCATGTTTGTAAGTAAAAGTACTGGCATGTACTTACATGTAAACATGAATGTGAGTCTTGTAATGGATAGCCAGCTTCTGTAAGGCCTGCTTTTATCTTGATTTTTGACATTATCATTCCTTCCATATTAGGTGCAGTCAGGGGTCCTTTCGTAGAAAAAGAGGTGCAGGAGCTCATTAGCATAACTCATTAGCATACCTCATTAGCATATGCCACGTCCCCTGACATCACCAGAAGTGTGTCAGAAAGGGAATGTCAGTTTCAGCCCCATTATACCCTATGGGCCATTGAAATCAATGGCAAAAACTCATAGGGTATATGAGGGGCTGGAGGAAAGGGGGTTTGAGGGAGAGGCTCCAAACTTGCAGGGTAGCTGCTGGGGCCTCTCCTCGAAATACCCACCAAGTTTCAAGAAGATTGGACCAGGCTGGGGTCCAATTCTATGGGCCCCCAAACATGTTGTCTCATCCCCTCCATTGTTAACTTTTTTCCTCCCATAGAGAACAATGGAGGGAATGGGGGCAAAAAGTCCCTGGCTCTGGTTGAGAACAGCTGGATGTCTTCGGGCCAGGGATTGCTGTTAAGTGCTTATCTGCAGAGCGTAATGCGCTTCAGGCGGTATACCAGTAGAGGTGGTCCCGTAGATACGTAGGTCCCAGAGCATTTAGGGCCTTAAAAGGTTAATACCAAAACCTTGAACCTGATCCAGTACTCCATCTGGAGCCACTTCAGCTGGCAGAGCACTGGTTACGCCACCTCTTGGGTTTCTGATTGGTTCAAAGGCCTAGGACTGGTCAGAGAACCTTTCCCCAGGATTCACTTCGAGCAGGAGCTTGGAGGAGCTCAGCTCCGGGAGTTGGTGCCAGCCCTCCCCCCACAGGGGAATGCCTGCTTGTGTCATGGCTGCAGCAAAATGACCCCGTCCCCTGGAAAGGTCCTTGTTCCTCCGACCAGCCTTCTGAAGGCTTCAGCCACCACTGAAGCTATCCTCCCAGAATAGTGGTATTTCTGAGGCTTGGATTAGGAGTTGTCCCCTCTCTGCCAGTTTCCTTTCCTTTCCTCTCCTCTCCTTTCTTTCTTTCCTTCTGACATACTTCCGGTAATGTAGGGTGGTGTGGCATATGCAAATAAGTTATGCTAATGAGCTCCTGCACCTCTTTTTCCATGAAATGACCCCTGCCTTTCCCTATCAATTTATTTAACATTCACATTGTAATGGTGGAGCCTGGAGACTATTCAACTATTCGACTGTTTTGCCTTGGAAACTCACACTGCATTGACTTTTCTTGTTTAGTTCTCTGAGAAGCCGGAAGGCTTGGTCTTTCTCTCCTGGGCTGTTGGGATAGATTGAAAGACCTGGTGGCACCTACCAGTGAGTTTTAGACTCTCTATGGAAATTTGTAACTTTGTTTTGCAAGGCGCTCCCCCCTCCAACCAAAAGTCCCTGCCCAGAGAGGTTTGACATTTTTTACAGCCTGAGTCCTATGAAACCTAAGCTTTCTCAAGAAAACACAAATTAGCTAAGAATGGTGAATCAACAGGAAATGGCAGTACTACGTTCATCCTGTACATGCTTAACTAGAATTAATAGTTCTTATGCAAAAGGTATCTAAAGAGACCAAAGTAAGCCTCATTGGAGAACACTCGATATTCATCATTGATCCCAAGACCAGCGTGTGTACTGCTGTCTCATTACCACACAAAGAGGGTGGCATCCTCTGTACTTGTGGATGTAAGTATAAATGAAACAAGGTCTGATGTTGAAGATCATGTCTGCTTAAAGCAAAGCTGTCCTTGAGCTTGTATTTTGGTTTAAACATATGAAAAGTTACATGCAAGATCCTTAACCCCACTCCCGAATCTATCTCTTGCTTAAATAGTGTGTGTAAAAAGCTATAACTCCAGCACTTGATCTCTGCAAAATAGATGTGTATGCATGCTGTTTGTAGAACAAATGTACAGTAGCTGAGAATATAACTGTTCTTCTCATACCAAAAATAGTACGTAGCTTTAAAGTGGATTTCTCTAATATTCATATTCAAATAATTCCATAAATGAATTAAAAGCTGTGACTGAATATTAAGTATCCTGCTTTACTTAACAGATTTAAATGGATTCTTCTGAAGCATACAGAAAGGTTGCATCATTTTAGACAATACTTTTCATAAATTTGAAATGAATGGCTGAAATGTATCCCTGAAGCATTGTTCGTGTTGGATGCTGATGCTGTCTTCAGTTACGTTCAGGGCTATTTTTGGGCAGGAACGCACAGGAACGGAGTTCCGGCTGGCTCCTGAGTTGGCCACACGCAGCAGGAACTCATTAGCATAATAGGCCACACCCAACAACAGGAACTCATTAGGATTGGCTACATTAGGGTCATGTGGCCTAACATGCAAATTAATTCCTGCTACAAAAAAAGCCTTGGGTTTTGACAACAAACAAGGTAAAGAGAATAAGAAGCAAAAGGTGAATGTGGCTGGATGACCACTCTTCTGGTAACATGGGGGTGTAGCCTAATATGCTAATACACTGCACTGTTGGTGGTGTGGCCTAATATGCTAATGAGTTTCTGCTGTTAGGT
Source organism: Lepidodactylus listeri (assembly GCA_029233225.1). Taxonomy (NCBI): domain Eukaryota; kingdom Metazoa; phylum Chordata; class Lepidosauria; order Squamata; family Gekkonidae; genus Lepidodactylus; species Lepidodactylus listeri. The sequence goes on from JARCFY010000006.1 coordinate 90,833,667, forward strand.
GTGGCCTGTTATGCTAACGAGTTCCTGCTGGGCTTTTTCTACAAAAAAGTTACATCAAGCAAGAGCACAGAACCGAGCAGTAGGCTGGAGGTCTTCTAATGCTGTTTGGGTTTCCTAGATTATGACCACCATTTCTGATCTTTAATATAAATAGGCAGCTGACCACTACTGACTGAACATAATCTCAAATTTCTCATCAAGCGAAAAGCTGAACCTTCCATGATACAATAACTTTAAATGTGTTTGGGTAGAAACGGCAAGGAGGTGAGTAGGGATGGCAGCCTCCACCTGGAGAGTTCCCAGCATTACAGCTGATTTCAGGATGTCAGATCAGTTCCCCTGGAGACAATGGCCGCTTTGGAGGGTAGACTCTATAGCAGGGGTGGCTCTTTCACACATATTGTGTGGCTCCTGGCATGGTGGCTGGGGAATCGAAGGGGAGGCATGCCTCTTTGATCGGTCTTCCTTTCTTCAGCCAGTGTTCCCCTCCCTGGGTAGGCTTGAGGCAGGGGGGAGCAGAGAAAGAAAGCAACTTTAAATGCATTCTTAAAGCCCCCCAGCCTAGAAATAGCATTGAACAAATAAATATCATTATTAATATCTGCTTTTACCCCTTTTGTTTTTATTTTTGGCAGTCTCATTTAATGTTAATAAAAAGCAAAATTGCATATTTTTCAATAAAAATGTGCGTAATATTTGTTCATGTCTCATGGCTCCCAAACATCTGACATTTATTCTGTGTGGCTCTTACATAAGCAAGTTTGGTCACCCCTGCTCTATAGCATTTGACCCGACCCTCCCCAAATCCTGCCCTCCCTAGGCTCCAGCCCCATATCCAGCCACATAATAATAAATAATAAATAAATCTCCAGGAATTCCCCATCATGGAGCTGGCAACCCTATAGGCGGGGGAAGGTAAGGCAAATCTTTTAAAATTCCCAGACAGAATGCTTGTTTACAGAACTGCCATTTTAGTACTACAAATTGTGACTAAATTATATAGTAGGTGTTTTCATTATTTTATTAAGAGAATGCTGATGTTAATATCAGGTAGAAATACACAATGCAGTTAATTCTGTCACGTTTATTTTCATTTCCCAGAGGGATAGACTTCGGCAAAAACCCAGGGATGTTGGTATTTTCCATAGAACCAATGGGCACCACCCAGCCTAAGCTGATCACTTTAAATTTGGTCTGGTCTCAGTGGGATAAATATATACCTAATGCTATCCCAATGAACTAAATTGAACTTCAGTATATTTTGATTCCATTCCTGGCAAGCAAAAAGGTTTAAAAAGTAACCTGATAAATCTCAACGTTCAAAGTTCAGTTCCAGCCTTACTTTTTTCTTTTGAGGAATCGCTTTTTTCAATAGACTGTCTACGCATTTGGTGATCTGACATTAATTTTCAATGCTTTCTCTTGAAATTGCCAATTTAGAATCTAGATGATCAGCAGGGATGATAATGGCTATCAACTTCAAAATGCTGTTCTATAAGTCAAGGACACACTTTGTATTTTATGAGGCTGGTTTGGAGAAGAGGCATTCCAGTTGGAAGCAACTAGCTTTTTCTCTGTTGTTATGGGGGAGGGGTCCTTGACCTCAAAAAGCTATGCTGAGGATTGCAGGGACAAAAGCCATGGGGAATGGGGGCTGTAGTAAGGAGGCAAATTGGTGTGACTCAATGAAAAAGCTGGATGGCTCCAACCCTCCATCTTCTTTATAAGTATTTTTATATATCTGTTGGGGGTGGTTTTGCTGGTCACAATGAAGGGGGGGAAACAATACTTTTTGAGAAGTTCTCTAACACTTTAGACTGTGGTTTCAACAAAAGAGCTGTCTTTCATTTTTTGTTGCAGATCATGGAAGAACCAGAGTTGCCTGTGCTACTAGTAAATGAAGTGGGAGGAACCCTTGGTATCTTAGAAGCACACCTTCCATTTCTGAAGAAACACTTTTACCTTATCACGATGAAGGAGTTTCTTGAAAGCAAAGCCTGCCTTAGTGCAAAAGTCGAAGCAATTTATGTGTGGTGGCACAGACCAGTCATTGATCGGGAGCTTTTGAAGAGTCTACCTAACTTAAAAGTGGTTGCAAATTCAGGGGTAGGCGTGGACCACTTGGATCTTAAGCTGATTGCAGCATTTGGAGTCAGGATGGCCAATACTCCTCATGCTGTCTGCAGCAGCACTGCAGACACTGGCGTGGCCCTGCTGCTGGCAGCTGCTAGAAGACTTGTTGAAGGTAACATTTATCATGCTGTGCCTGACCTCTTAATGCCTTACTTGATATTCTTCTTCTGCTGTTTAATTATTGCCCCTAAAATTTTTGTTACAGACAGAGTAACAGAATCATATGTATCTGATAATAACCATATTACCTGTGCCCTTGTACTATCAGGTGCATCGTTAAGCCTTTCCATCATTTGGAGTAAAGGAAAAATAACTATACAAAATGAATGGTTAACAATTTGCATATTTATAAGGATATTTTTCCTCGAAATCTGAACCCAACTGAAATAATTCCCCCCCCCCACTTTGAACAAGTCAAACAATTACAGACACTGTTTGCCATTAATCAAAACATAGATAATGTTCACCCCTGACACAAAGCCATTGTCCCAAGTTCAGGTGAGTGCTTGTCTTCTTTGGCATCCTTTCTTGTTTCTCTTGAATGTATTAGCATTTCCTAATCTTCATGGCCCCTTCCCACTCCCTGTGGAGCCAATTTTCAAAGCCCCCCAGGTTCCAGATATGCCTTTGGAGTACACCATCTGTAGGAGGATCCAGATCTCTCCCACTGACTCCTTCATGAGGTGTAAACAGTTGCAAATGCACTTTGTTCCCATTGGTTATGACTAGAGAGCGAGAGAGATGGATCTCAGACACAGCCAATTGTGTCCTATGCTGAAGACTGAGCTGTTAAAGAATTTTACTGTTTGAACAGGAAGTAATATGCCAAGGAATTATTTCAGTTTAGCTGTTAACATGGGTTTTGAAGTTCCTGTCTTAATGAGGATGCAATTGTTGCTACTCAGGTCCAATGTGCCCTTTAAGCTGTGGAGTCTTGTGAGCAAAAATTCTGCTTCGTGAGCTAACTGGCATTAAAGTTGGCAGCAAGCGATTTGGCTGCTGAATAAATCAGTTTGCTCTGGAGCCATCCTTCCTGAGCGAAGACAAAAATGTGTGAGCCAGAGGCTAAAAAAACTGTGAGCTGGCTCACACTAACTCTGTTTACAGGGAACACTGCTCAGGTCTTCCTGGAGAATTAAAAGCTGTTCTACCCATTTTTACCCATTACTTATGTTGGGTACAGATTTTGAGAAGAGACAAATATCCATGTAAATATGATAACTGCAGTAAGTTTATCTGAAATTTACTTATCGCCTTGGAAACAAATCCCATTGATTTCTGTAGATTAAAATCCAAGGAAAGATGTTAAAGACTGCATCACAGCAGACATAAACAGAAATCCTTTTTGTTACAACCTTGTCTTACTATAACTCTCCCCCCACCCCTTATTTCTTTGTCACTTAGGTTGCCAGGTGGCTACTTCCCCAGACACTGAGTATTTCCCTTGTAACATGTTAGGAGACGATGTCACTGGGGCTACTCTGGGTATCATTGGAATGGGCAGCATTGGCTACAAAATTGCTCTGAGGGCTAGAGCATTTGAAATGAAAATTCTTTATCACAACAGGAACAGAAGGTAAAGATACATGTCTTGACCAGGAGTCCTTTCGTAGAAAAAGGGGTGCAGGAGCTCATTAACATAACTCATTAGCATAACTTATTTGCATATGCTACACCACCTGACATCACCGGAAGTATGTCAGAAGGCATGGAGAGAGAGAGAGAGAGTGCTGGCAGAGAGGGGACAGCTACTAATCCAAACCTCAGAAATACCACTGTTCTGGGAGGATAGCTTCAGTGGTGGCTGAAGCCTTCAGAAGGCTGATCAGAGGAACAAGGACCTTTCCAGGAAACGGGGTCATTTTGCTGCAGCCATGACACAAGCAGGCATTCCCCTGTGGGGGGTGGCTGGCACCAACTCTCAGAACTGCGCTCCCCCAAGCTCCTGCTCGAAATGACCCCTGGTCTTGACCCATATTATATGGTCACCTCTTTAATGTTCTTCCTAATCCCCTCATTTCCATTCCTCTTTCAAAAAGATGTGTGTGTGTGTAACTGGGTGAATTGATTTTCAGACAGTAACAGACCCAACTGCTGTTTTTGTAGTTGAATTTATCTCTCTAGTGAATTTACTTGGGGAGAGGTTAGCTAACCATAATAAAAAATTGGATCCCAAAATATTATTATGGCTTTAGCACACAACCATGCTGTTGTTCTTGAGCAGGGATCTCTGGGAAACGGAGTACATGTTACAGCTTAGCAAGTGGCCAAGAAGCTGTTCCAACATTTCTACAAATCCTCTTTTCATTATATGATCAGGTCATGCCAACCTTCCAGGCAGGAGTGTTGGCTGGACCAGGAGACATCTCAGTTTTTAGACCCACCATCTCCTTCTGAATTAACAACTCCCAGCTTTACTCGTGTTGTGATTTAACTTCATCCTGTAGTATCTTAAACAATATTTATGCCAGGACAGAAGTAAATCTTACAAAAACACACACCTCATGCAGAAAATGATAAATGCATACAGTCTTCTGTTCTGTAACATCTAGCAGAGCATAGTGAAAATCCTGGTGCCACGCTGTTTCTCTACCATGGACCAGTACACAAAGGGACTTGCATCCATGAGACAAATGTGAACTCTCAGTTGTTGTATGGCTGTGAATCCCTGTGGTGATCAAGTGGTAAATGTAACCTGTAGTTTGGTCCAAAGTTACTGGATAGCCAGGGAGGGGGGAGAAAAGGCATTTTTTGTGTAGTTGCCATTTTCAGTATCTGAACTTTTTTATAATATTTGAACATTCTGTTCATGTGGATAATATTGCTTTGTCTAAGCTACTGGATTTTTGTTTTGTGCTGTTTGTAAACAAATAAAAGTATGTTTCAATTGTAGGTTACCTTAATTTATAATTATTCTTGAATTGCCCTGAAAATGACACTAGAATCACACAATACTACACCACTCTCCCTGTGACAATCGAGATATCTATTGAATAAAGATCCAAAACTATTGCCTGGGATTAGTTCACATTGCTTCTGATGCAATGTGTGAATCCTTTGAGGGAGCAGTAGCACACAACTTCAGTCGCACAAGGAAGGAGTAGACAGGTTAAAGGGTATTTGCTGAACTGAAGAGGGTGGAAAGTTTTATAAAGGGAGGATGAAAGCTAACAGCTGCCTTAGTCGTTTTTAGAAAAGAAAGAATGGTAAAAATAATAAACTTGCCCAGGTGGATGACCTTCAGCACCAGATCTAACTGACTCCCTAATCTTTCTCAGACATTCAAAGACATAGATAGGTAAAAGTTTCACCGACTTGTTATTTGGAGCTGATTCTACAGAGAATCAAGGGTCCCCTTTGGATGAGCCAATGTGTACCTTATTTTAAGCCTCTTCATGTTTTGTGCCACTTTCCCCATAGAAATTATATCATGTTATTTGAAGGGCCCAGTTATCTCCTTAAATTATTTAGTTTCTTAAGAGTTGCACATTTCTTAAGTAACTCTTAATTAAGTTCTTTGCTAGCAACTGTCAGAATTTACAGGATAAACTGAAATATTATTCTCCTCCATTGTAAAGCAGTGAAGCTTCCACCTAGCAACTTAAATAGGTGTTTGCTTGAAGAATACAGTATGTAGTTAAGATTATTATAAAAGTTAATATGAATATTTAAATATCTGACCCTCTTTTTGTCCCTCCCTGGTAGCAGGGACAAGGCTGCACTTCTTAACACACTTACCAGGAAGTAAGACCCACTGAATACTGTGGGACTCATCTGTTTCACCTCCAAGTAAAGATGCTACACTTGTGCTGCATGTCTTTCTTCTTTGGATTTTTCAGAATGGAAATTTCTAAAAGATTACCAGTCAGTCAGTCAATCAATCAGCAACCTACAATTCACTACCCAGGTGGAGGAGGACACTGGTTAAAGCATCTTGTTTGAACAGGTCCTTGGATAATGATCATAGCTGTGATCAAATGGAGTAGCCAGGTGTAACAAAAATCTAGTTTCCCTATAAACAAGTACTTGTCAAAGAGGGTATAATGATTATTTTGTGTCAGGAAAGAAGACGAAGAACTGGCTGTGAGTGCCTGCTATTGTGGGAAGATAGAAGACTTGCTGCAGCGGTCTGATTTTGTGATGCTTGCAGTCAATTTAACACCTCAGACATACAAACTGATTGGGAAAAGGGAGCTAGAATTAATGAAACCGACAGCTACTCTCATAAATATCTCAAGAGGTAAGTAATGAAATAGCTGCTTTAATGCACATGAACCACAAATTACTCCCTAGGTTTCATACAAGTTGATCAATGCAATATAAGTTGAAAATCAGTAACTTTAATATGCACATTTATATTATCCTGTTATCGGGATGCATAGATTTAAATTTGCCAGAAAAACTCTATATTAAATATCTGATGAACTAGCAGGATTATGTGTTATCCTTTACAAAACTACTGCTTATGTATTACTTCCAGAGTATCATTGAGAATAGATACAGATAAATATCTAATAGTGGAGAGTTTTAGACCAGATTCCATTGCAATGTCTAATTAAGCAAGTACCGTTTGTTCAAAGCAAGTTTCTGCGTTGAGAAATCCTAAAGATACAGGCTGAACTGATGAAAATACAACCTCCAGTTTAGATGGGTTAAAGGACAGAATGATACTGAGACGTTGATAGAGGACTCACATTAGCATGGTGGACGATGAAATTCTTCCTATGAAATAATAATGCAACACAAAGCTCTTTGTAACCGTCACCCGTGCTCAAAGGAGGAGCTTCAGTCTCAGTAAGGCTCCAAAAGCCCACAAGACTATTGGTAGTTTTAGTGGCAACAGCAAATCAGAACTATGGAATACTAGGAATAAGGCCCGTTGTGGAAATAAATACAACGAGCTCTAGAAAGAGGCTCTGGGAGAGTGCCCCAGCCTTGGGCACTCAGTGTCAATTTGCTGTGGTGACCTCAGCAGGGTATAATGACATAGAGTCCACCATTTTCTCCAAGGGAAGATCTCGGCCATCTGAAGAGCAGTTGTAATTCAGCGTGAACTCCATTCCTTCCCTGGAGATTGGCAACAATGGTTCCCCATGAGGGACTGGGTGGTTTGAAGGGTTGAGTCGATGGCACTGAACCTGTCTGAGGTCTCACCCCTGCTGAAACCTCACCCTCTCCTGGGTCCACCCCTCAAATCTCCAGGAATGTCCCCACCTGGAGGTGGCAACCCTACCTCCCAGCCAACCATCAATGTATCGTTATCTGCCCCCTGGCTTCAGCTTTCCATCTCCTCCCCCCTCCCCCTAGAGAGCTGTTGTAATTCTGAGTGATCTCCAGCCTCCACCTGGAGATTGGCAACAATGGTTCCCCATGAGGGACTTGCTGGCTTGAAGGGTGGAGTCTGTGGCATTCTACCTGTCTAAGGTCCCACTCCTCCTCAAACCTCACTGTCTCCAGGCTCCATCCCTCAAGTCTCCAGGAATTTTCCACCTGGAGTTGGCAACCCTATCTCCTTCCCAGCCAATCATCAACCTCACTCTTCAAGTTTCCATTCCCCCCCCCCCGGCAGCCTCCATCATGCTCTGAAGCCCTGACTGCTATGTAACATTGGCTGTCATAAAGGGTCCATCTCAGAAGGGTATAAGGAAGTAGAGTCCACCATTTTCTCCAGGGGAATTGATCTCTGCCACCTGGAGAGCACTTGTAATTCTGAGTGATTTCCAGCCCTCGCCTGGAGATTGGCAAACATACTTCCCCTGGAGGAAAAGTAGTCTTTCTCTGCAATGGGGACCAAAGCAGCTGACATCATTCTCCCCCTTTTTGACTTGCACAACAACCCTGCAAGGTAGGTTAGGCTTAAAGTCTGTGACTGGCCCAAAATCACCCACTCAGCAAGAACTTGGGTCTAGCAGATTCTGTTCTGAAGCACTGACTGCTACGCCTAGGGTAGCCAACCTCCAGGTGGAGCCTGAAGGTCACCAGGTATTACAATTGAACTCCAGACAACAGATCTTCTCCTCTCCCTTGGAGAAAATGACTGCTTTGGAGGGTGGCCTCTATGGCATTCTGTTCAGCTGGCCCCAATGAGTTTTCTCCCAAAGGCCAACATAGGTGTGGAAAGGGGCTTTCAGAGAAGCAAGCTTGGTTGCCTAGCAATGGCCGGCTCTGATGATGGAATAGGGTTCCCAACCTCCAGGTGAGACCTGGGTATCCCCTGCTTTTACAATGGATCTCCAGCTGACAGAAATCAGCTCCCCTGGAGAAAATGGCTGCTTTGGAGGGTGGATTCTATGGCATTGTACCATGCTGAGGCCCCTCTCCTCCCCAAACCCCACCCTCTCCTGGAACCACCTCCAAAGTCTCCAGGAATTTTCCAACCCAGACCTGGCAATCTTATGATGGAAATACCTGAAGATTTGGGGGGTGGATCCTGTGGAGAGCAGCATTTTTTGGGAGGGGGATGGAAGGCCTCAACAAGCTATAATGCCATAAGGTCTACCCTCCAAAGCAGCCATTTTTTCCAGGGGAACTGATCTCTGTCATCTGGAGATCAATTGTAACAGCGGGAGATCTCCAGGTCCCACCTGGAGATTGGCAACTCTAGGGGGAAAGCCAGCCACACAGCAGGAGGTTGAAGGGAATGGTTTGATGGTTGCTGGCCCACCTCATTAGCCAGCCAGCCATGGTGGAGCTAAACAGGAGAAAGAGCCTGAGGAATTTCACACAGCCAATATGTTCCATTTCAGGAACTCTTCAGTAACGGTTTCTGTCAGGCATTTTACACAGAACCGTATTAGTACTGGTTCACTAATGGAACATATTGGCCCTTTCGCACAGAAATGTGCTCTCCTGCTGTGGAAGCGTTCCTGAGCCGGTTTACCTTGAAACCTCCTCCCAAGCGTTCTTCAGTTCTTTGTAGCGGTCCTGAAGCACTACAGGGTGCTGTGTGAAATGCCCCCTGTTTCTGACAGTTTATTCTGACAGTTTATTCTGGGCACGCTAGCAGTGTGCGGGAGAGGGGGTTATGCTGATAGTCCATTGTCTTTTCACTGACAGAAGCAGGCCACTGAGGGGACAGTTAGACCCACCTGGCAGTGGGCGGAGGAGAAGAGTGGACCCAGCACCCAGTCGGTCCTTCCCCTTCGCTGGCTCCCTCCAGACTGAGGCCGAGACGCTGGCCGGTGGCTCTGTGGGCGAGACTGAGGCAAAGCAGGGAGAGAATGCAGCCAGTGGCCAGGGACCCCCTTTTGAGTGGCAGTCCATCCAGCCAACTGATTTTGGCGCCCCATGGAATCTTGCCCCTTGGAATCTTGAAAACGGCTTTATATAATAGGAAAGATAACCCAATAGCTGCAAGGGCATAAAGTTACTTTGTATATAGTTCATGCAAACAAAGGATTCTGGCTGCCTACTTGTTATTGGTTGTTGTTTGAGGTGGGTGTGGTTTTGCAATAGTATAAATTGGCTCTTGTTGCACCTGGTTCTTTGGTTCACAGTTCAATAAAGAAGCATATTGTTTTGAAAAGAGCTGCCTTGTCACAATATTTTATAAGGTTTATCTTCTAGTACTTGTTGCTGATGATGACAGACTCTGGCAAACCTTGTTCATTTGTTGGGGATCACATCAGGATTATTTTAATGGACTGTGCATTTAACATCTAAGGGATTTAATATTTTTATTTATTTATTTATTTATTTGATTTTTATCTTGCTCTACCCTGCAAGCGGTCTCAGGGCGGCTTACATCATGTCATAAAACTGTAAACAATTCCATAAAACAATAGTACATTAAGACATTAATTACAAGAAGATTAAAATTTGGGGCGGGTTCGCATCAAGGTGCTGGTTCTCACCTATAAAGCTCTATATGGCTAGGGGCTTGCATACCTGAGGGACTGCCTTTCCCCATATGTTCCTCATAGAGAGCACTGAGGTCAGGTTCACAGAACCTGCTTGTTCTCCCCGGCATGAAAGATGCCAGCCTGGCCATAATGAGGGCTAGAGCCTTTTCTGTGGCGGCTCCACTTTGGTGGAATGAGCTCTCCAAGGACATCAGGGCCCTGCGGTATTTACCAAAATTCCACAGGGCCTGCAAGACAGAGGTCTTTTGCCAAGCCTTTGAGATGCCACACTAAATGATTTACCATCTAGCTGAATACTATGCCCTACTATCCATTCTTGGCCGCCGGCTTAACATCTATGCCCATACTAAAAAACCCAAGCCCTAAGGAGCCTGACACCAGCTACTGTTTCCCCTATGGTGGATGGTAAAACAGTTCTGCTATCTTTTGTGAGTTGTATTTAAAATGGACTGTTGATTTTGTTAAATTATTAAACTGTTTTATTGTTTATAATACCTATGGCCTTGTTAGCGCCTTGAGCCTGCCCTGGCAGGTAGGGCAGGAAATAAATCTAATAAATAAAAGGGTGCCATTGGTGCCTGCATCGGGGGTTAGGAGTCTGGGAGTGCTCCTGGATCCCTCCTTAACAATGGAGGCCCAGGTGGCAGCCACTGCCAAGTCAACCTTTTACCACCTTCAGCTGGCCCGGCAGTTGGTTCCCTTCCTCGACTGCGACGACCTGGCCACTTCGAGATTAGACTACTGTAATGCTCTCTACATGGGGCTACCCTTGTTGCAGATCCAGAAGCTGCAGCTGGTGCAGAATGCCATAGCCAGGCTACTGATGGGTCTCTCTAAACGGGACCACATCCAGCCCGTGCTGGCGGCGCTGCACTGGCTGCCCATAGCTTACCGAATCTGCTTCAAGGTGCTAGTGCTTACCTTTAAAGCCCTATATGGCCAGGGTCCACATACCTGAGGGACCGCCTTTCCCCATATATACCCCAGAGAGCACTTCAGTCCAGGTCGCAACATCAACTTCTGATCCCGGGCCCCAGGGAGGCCAGGCTCGCTGGAACTAGGGCTAGGGCCTTTTCGGTGACGGTTCCTCTCTGGTGGAACGAGCTCCCAGAGGAGATCAGGGCCCTGTGGGATCTTATGCAGTTCCACAATGCCTGCAAGATGGAGCTCTTCCACCAGGCCTTTGATTAGGAGCCACCACAGTTACCTAGGGCTGCCAAGTCCCCCGGTAGAGCGGGGGAAACACCGATTTTTAAAGCTTTCCCCCGCTTTTCCAAAATTGGCCACCGGGGGGACAAAATGGCTGCCAGCAGGGGAACCTCAGAGCCTGCCCTGCTGGCCTCTTGAACTTCTTAAAAGGGAAATTTCCCCTTTAAGAGCTGATCGAGCAAGACAGCCCCGCCCAGAGATTAAGGAGGGACTAAACTCTTTCTACTGAAGGGCTTCCGTGCAAGGTTGCTGCTGGAGTAAGCTGCGTAAGCTGGGGTCTGCGAGCTCTTTTCCTTCTCTGTCTCTCCCCCTCCCCCTCTTTCTTTTTTCTGTCTGTCTGTCCACTGTGGTTTTGTCAAAGGAATAAACTGTCACTTCCAAAGAGGTAAACATCACAAGGAGAGTTTGCCTGTAGAAGGTCTGGGAGTGGGATTGTTTAAAATGTCTTGTCCTGGCTGTTTGGGTCCCCCCAATCCTCATTTCCCTTCTGCAAATAAAAGTTGGGATTCCTCATTTTTATGCCAATTTTCTGTTTCTTTCAACCATGTCCCCCCCCCCCACCCCTCCGGCAGTAAAAATCTGCATTTTTAAAAGCATTTGTACATCAAGTAACCGGTATTTTAAGTTAGGGATGGATCCAACTAGCTTTTCTGCTGGCGAAAAGGGGAGGACAAAGGTCCTCTTTAGCCACCAAAAAGCCTATGCTGGGGCGGGGGGGGGGGAGAAGTTATGGGACTTACATGAACAACAGCTGGGTGAAACAAGGGCCAGAAAGAAAGCCTGGGAATTGGGCAAGAGTAAGTGAAAAAGCTGTCTGTCTGTCTGTCTCTCTCTCTCTCTCTGTCCCCATCCAGCAGAGGTCTATCAGTGGCTATTATAGCCACAAGGTCTAAATGGAACCCTTTGTCTGGGGCAGTGATGCTCTGAATTCTTGGTGCTTGGGGGGCAACAGTGGGAGGGCTTCTGGAGTTCTGGCCCCGCTGCTGGACCTCCTGAGGGCACCTGGTATTTTTGGCCACTGTTGTGACACAGAGTGTTGTACTGGATGGGCTGTACTGGATGGGCCGATCCACTGTGGCTTCTCTCCTGTTCTTATGATATGAAAATCATATTTAGCACTTGTGTAGCACTTAGGGCTTCATATTCTGCCGAGATGAGGAAGGATTCAGTAGGGCCGTTGCTCAGTGATAGAGCATCTGCTTGACATGCAGGAGGTATCAGCCTCTTCAGCTAAAAAAGGATCAGGTAATAGGTGACATTAAAGATCTCAGCCTGAGACCCTGGAGAGCCACTACCAGTCTGAGTAGTCAATACTGACCTTGATGGACCAATGGCCTGATTCAGTATTAGGAAACTTCATGAGTTCATGTGTCAGCATGTGGAAGCAACATCACAGGATGTGACATCACAAAATGATGTCACTTCCTTTCTCCTGGCTCCACCCCCAAAGTCTCCTGGCTCCACCCCCAAAGTCCCCAGATATTTCCCAAGTTGGACTTGGCAGCCCTACAGTTACCACCAACCATCGCCATTAACATCAGCGATGAGGGCTGGCCCTGAACGAAGCTCAGGCCTGGTGGCCCTGGAAGGCCAGACTATGACCCTAGTCTCTTGTACAAAGGGAATTTACAGGACGCCATCTTAATGTCTACTCACCATCACTGCGAGCACTTTATTTGCAAACTTCTATTGCAAATCGGTTATACTACTGTTGTTGTATTTTAAACTGTTTTAAACTGTTTTATGCTGATTAGGCACTGTGTGCCACATTGTAAGCCACCCTGAGCCCGTTCGCGGGGAGGGCGGGGTAAAAGTGTGAAAAATAAATGAATGAGTGAGTGAGTGAATGAATGAATGAATGAATGAATGAATTGTACCTGTACTCCTAATGGCAGCTTGGCAATTAGTTCCATTTCAGTGTATGCTAAGCTTATGCCACGAGGGGCGGTGAATAACTCTGATGGAATTAAATCAACCACATCTGGCACCCATGATGGAAATGGCACCATGGAGTGCTTGAAGCAGGGGAGGCTGATGTTATCTAATCTAAGACAATGATTTTAGGAGAGTTCTCCAGAGAGTCATCTGGCAGGCTTTATTGTACAAGCCACAGTGATTGCAGGAAGAAAAGCACTGCAGGCACCAAAGAATGTAAGAACTCCAGAAATTTATATATGCCTTAAGCAGCATCTGCACTAGCTCCACATTGGATATTATAAATGTAAATGTATACTAATATTATTAAATGTCTTTTTACCTGGTGACTTCTGTACAGGATCAGTTGTAGACCAAGATGCACTGGTGGAAGCTCTTCAAACTGGTGTTATTAAGGGTACTGCTTTGGATGTCACTTATCCTGAACCACTGCCCAGGTAAACTTCTGTTTATTCAAAGGTTTAAATATTCAAATGACCACGAGCACTGTGCAAAAACTGCAGAAGAGCATGAGGAATGAAAGCTGAGTCTGGCACCCCAGACGTCTATCACAGCTTGCAACCGGAAGCATATTCAGAGAAACCATGTAATGCACTACATGTTTCTATTATGCATGGGATAGAGAGAAAGAAGTCCTTTTCTCCCTTTCTCACAATACAAGAACTTGTGGGCACTCCATGAAATTGCTGAGCAGTCGGGTTAGAACAGATAAAAGGAAGTACCTCTTCACTCAAAGAGTGATTAACACGTGGAATTCACTGCCACAGGAGGTGGTGGTGGCCACAAGCATGGACAGCTTCAAGAGGGAATTAGATAAACATATGGAGCAGAGGTCCATGGGTGGCTATTAGCCACAAAGTATAGATAGGAACTCTCAGTCTGGGGCAAGTGATCCTCTGTATTCTTGGTGCTTGACGGGGGGGGGGGGCAACAGTGGGAGGGCTTCTAGTGTCCTGCCCCCACTGCTGGACCTCCTGAGGGCACCTGGTGTTTTTGGCCACTGTGTGACAGAGTGTTGGACTGGATGGGCCACTGGCCTGATCCAACATTGGCTTCTCTTATGTTCTTTTATGTTCTTATGTTCTATTCCAGACCAAAACCCAAAGGGAGTAAATAGTGTGTATTGCTGTTAAATGAAGGTTAGGTCTGCAAGGTCTGGTCTTATCAATCTGTAGAGCAATCCTGTGGTTCCAGTATGTAACAACTTCTATACCACAGCTATGCCTGTGTAATACAGCCTCCATCCTATCAACTCTCAGAAACAAAGAGATGCCAACAGCTACGCCCACAGTGCCCATGGCAACTCTGCCAACACCCATTAATTACAGTGTATTGCACTGACAATGTCCCAACATAATTCATCTGCTTCCAAAAAAACAACAATGCTCAACCAGGGAAAAACATCAGTGCCATAGGTGGGAGGACAACAGCAGCTGAAAGATACAGGCATGAGTTTACAATTTCCTTGGCCAGCATTCGAATCTGTTGCCTGTCTACACAGCAACAGTCTGTGTGATGCCCTGCAGCACGTTTGCTCAAGAGACATTTTACGGGCCACTGGGAGACTGTGGAGAGCAGTCCTGTCTCAGTGTTTTCTCATTGAGTGTTATGTGGCATCACAGAGCAACAGCACGTATCGTTTTTCAATCTGACAGCCGGGACCAGAGAAGAAAGGTGGGGTGCCATTCCATATTTGACAGGCAGCCATTCTCATAGCCTGGTGTATAGGAGACATGCACGAAGCACTCCTGGATCCCCCCAACTTTAATTGACTTGTGGGAACAAATTTTAATTAACTAAACTGGGATTCCAAGGGTGTGCTTGTTTCTCTTTAATAGCCATTTTGGCTGCGGTGTAAGAGGGAATGAAACTGCTAATCATAAACATATCTAATTGTCAACATGGCCAAATCTGTGGACACTTAAATCCAGTGACTGGGGCTATGGACAATCAAGACAGAAATTTCTACAAATCTGAAAAACAGCCCTAGACCTGCAGAAAAATCTGACATTAAAAAAACAAAAACCCTCCCCAAATTACAAAAGCAGCACCTTTAGCATTATGAAATTAATGCCCTCTCAGTGGCCGGAGTTTGGATGACTAGGCAATTATTGGGGTATAAATGAATAATAAATATAGCTAAAGATGGTTGGTGTGTTGGTGGGTGGATAAGAGAAAAGGAAGCAGGGAAAGGTGAGGATATGAGGCCTTCCAGGAGGAGGGAAAGAAGAAATAGTATGGGGAGTGGGTTACAGCAGGAAAAGTGATGTGACACCCACAACTCCTTGCAGGTGGCACTGTGAATGGGCCCCTGTCCATCAGCTGGCACCACACACTGTTTTTCTAGGGAAAGTCTGCCAGGGGGAGGAGGAGGGAAAGCTGAAGGCATGGGCAGATAGAAGTAGGAGGGAAAGCTGAAGGCATGGGCAGGAAGGACAGAAGGAAGCAGGAAAAGAGGAGAGGCTATGGAGACCTTCAGGGAAAAGAAAGAAGAAATAGTGGAAGAGGGGAAATGAGATATCCCTTGCTAGTCCTTTGTATTAAAGATGACCTTTCTGTCTAACCATGTGGAAGAGCATCTTTGTTAACTGAAAATTGTGGGACAAATTCTGAAGTTGAGGTTTTGGTAATATGCACATTTGTTTGCATTTAATTAATTAAGAGTCTTTAATCAACTAAACCGCTTTAAATTGGAGTAGACACCCTCCCAGTATGTGGGAACAGCAGTGCAAGAGAACACTGATGTCCCGCTTTTTCAGCTTGTGGGCCCAGGAGGTTGCCTATTCCTGCTTTATATGGTAGACAACCCTACCTACTTTTGAACTGAACACTGTATTTGTTAGGATGAATGAAACTGTCTTAACCACCTGTCTTTTTATTCTCTTCTTTTCAGAGATCACCCATTATTAAAATTAAGGAATGTTATTTTAACCCCTCATCTTGGCTCCAGAACACACAAAACCACCCGTATGATAACTGAGGAAGCAATAGAAAATATACTGGCTGCTCTCCGTGGCCTCCCAATGCCCAGTGAAGTATTCCCTGACTAAACATGTGAAGGGGCATCAGATATAACAATAAGTAATCATCCTCTCCAGTTGAATTAAGTTGCTGTCAAAGATGTAGATTCACTTTGAATATCAGTTAGCCCTAGACCCTGTCAGTTGTAGACTGAAGATACAGAACAAGCGTTCTGTAGCTTTTGCATGTTGTTCATTTCTTTGTGCCAAAGACTCTTTGCTACAATCAGAGTTTAAACACTGTGTTACCTCCAGAACCCCTTACATTCCCTGGGTCCTATACCGCCAAGGGTGTATGCAGACTCCACTGTGGATGACACCAGGTAGGGTTGCCAGACTCCAGGTGCCAAGGGATTACAACTGATCTCCAGGCAACAAAGTCCTTCCCCTCCCCAAACCCTGCCATCCCCAGGCTCCACCCCCAAAATCTCCAGGTATTTCCCAGCCCAGAGCTGGCAACCCTGACACCAGGAAATCAAGGTGGGAATTAAAGCACATTAAGTACAATAAGGAAGAACCAACTCATGATGAAGCAGGCAGGTCCCCAAGAGAAACTCTCGCTCCCCTTCACTGAGGACCTGTCTTGTGCTTCCTTGGGATCTCCAAACCAAAATGAATAACTTATGGGACCATAACCTGACATTCCTCTGCACTGACAAGATTGTCCCAAATAACACAGACCAGGCTAGCCTGATCTCATCAGATCTTGGAAGCTAAGCAGGGTCAGCCCTGGTCAGTATTCAGAAAGGAGATCATCAAGGAAGTCAGGGGTCATAACACTGAGGCAAGCAATGGCTTTCCATTATTTTCTTGGCATCGTTCAAGAGTCGCTTGGATGATTTTGTGTTTATTATTTGGTAGTATTTAGACAGCCGTCAATGTACGTAGGCCTTAGAGTAAAGTAAAAGCTATAGCCCTGTCTCAAGGAACATACAGTCCAGGGCTATTTTGGGGCAGGAACGGAGTTCCGGCTGGCTCCTGAGTTGGCCACACACAGCAGGAACTCATTAGCATAATAGGCCACACCCAACAGCAGAAACTCATTAGAATTGGCTACATTAGAGGTATGTGGCCTAACATGCAAATTAATTCCTGCTACAAAAAAAGCCCTGGGTTTTGACAACAAACAATGTAAACAGCATAAGAAGCAAAAGGTGGGTGTGGCTGGGTGACCACTCTTCTGGTAACATGGGGGTGTGGCCTAATATGCTAATGTGTTTCTGCTGTTGGGTGTGGCCTATTATGCTAACGAGTTCCTGCTTGGCTTTTTCTACAAAAAAAGCCCTGATACAGTCTATATTTCAGCAGGACTGAAGAAAACAGAGAAGCAAAGGTCATATCCATGTTCACATTTAGGATACTTTTAATACAGGATTAGAACTACTGTAGTTTGGTCTACCTCACAAACCACTTTTGCCCTTATGCCCTACAATGACCTTAAATATCAGTATATGGTGCTCTCATTGTTTTTGTTTGTTTTGTTGGTGTTTTTCATCATTACATATTCATAGTTGCCATCTTTTGTCTGTGGTGAAAAATAAGTGACTTAATCAATTACTTTATTTTCTTGTACTGAAAGGGGAATCATATTTGCTCTTTGCTACTTCCAAAAGCACTCTTTCACCCCAACACATAATTTAAATAATTATGGCCGCAATGAGAGTCTTCACAGAAAGTTCCCTCCATAATAGTTTTTCCCTGCTTATTAAAGACACGGCTCCTGAAATAGAATGAATAAAAATCAGATTGGTGGCAATCCCGCCATTATCTAGAAGCTCTAGAAAAGAACAAGAGTCCAGTAGCACCTTAAAGACTAACAAAATTTGTGGCACGGTATGAGCTTTTGTGAGACACTGCTCACTTCTTCAGATATCTGTGAGTAGTGACTCACAAAAGCTGATACCCTGCCACAAATTTTGATAGTCTTTAAGGTGCTACTGGACTCTTGCTCTTTACTGCTGCTACAGACAAACTAACAAGGCTACCTATCTTGATCTAGAAGCTTGTTTATGCAGCTTGTACTGTTTATCAGAAGGAGTGGAGGCTGACAGAGAATTAGGATGAGCAGGATTTTCAGATAAGAAAAATTCTGGTACCTCTCTCCCAAGAGAAACCCTCTCCTTTTTCAGCCACTGCCTTTCAGTGATATCCTACACAGAGTTATTCCAGGCTGAGTCTCTGCATAGGAATTGCACTGTCAGTTTTCCCCACTGCTTAAGCCACCTGAGGCAGGTTGCCGGTTTCCAGCAGGGTTAGCCATGATGGACCTCTTGCCAAAGATTGCCTCTCTGGCTTCCTCACACTACTTAGACCCAGCCTAATATTTTCAGCTAAACATCAGGAAAACCTTCATGGCAGGACAGTTCCTCAGCTTCCTCGGGAGTTGGTGGACTCTCCTTCTTTGGAGGTTTTTTAGCAGAGGCTAGATGGCCAACTGACAGCAATGATGATTCTGTGGATTAGGCAGATCAGAAGGAAGGCAGGAAGGGATGAGCCAGTTCTTGGCTCTTGTGGCCCTTTCTTACACGCCCAGGTTAATGCTGATGACCACTGCGGGGGGGGGGGGGATTTTCCTCCAGAACAGACTTGCCCAGGGATTCTGGGTTTTTTTTTTTTTTTGCCTTCTTCTGGCCATGGAGCAGGAGTCACTGCGGGACTGGGTGGGGTAGTTGTGAATTTCCTGCAATGGGCAGGGGGTTGGACTAGATGACCCTCGAGGTCCCTTCCAGTTTTATGTTTCAAATGTCATATGAAAACACATAAAGTGATCTGCCTGGCTCCATGAGTGATCCCTTAGGCAATTCTGAGGGTTTGGGGAGCTCTAAAGCGTCTTTGGGGGGATGTAGAACCATTTGTATCATCAATATCTGTGAATGATAATGATATATATAATTGTAGTAGTGTATTGTATTTTTTGTGTGTTTGTAAAAAAAATTTTTTTTTAAATCTGTGGCTGAACTGGAGAATAAGGAAGTAGGAACTAAAAAGGAGTAGGAAACAACCTCAGCATCCTTACAGGACTTCAGTGTTTCGGACTGGCTTCCCTCTTATCCTTCAAGTTGGAATGTGACTCATTTGACTTTACAATTCAGGCACAAAGTTCTCCCTGCTTAACGCCTTCCGGCGGCCGCAGAAGGCGTAGGATTTAATCGCTGCATTTCATTTCCCACATCGGAGCTTTCAAATACAAGTCGGAGTCGAAACGGCCCGAGAGCAAATTCCGCATTACTTTTTGGCAGCATCCGAAACGATTCGGTTCAAGCAGGTAGTTTTATTGGGGGGGGGGGGGGGGGAGACGCCCGGAAACGGCCTGCGAACGAGTCCTATTCGAACGAGTGCATGGATTGGTCCGCGGGATTGACTCTTCGGCTGCTGCTCAGAGAGGAAAACTCCATGACTCTAGACTGTTCTAATGCGGCGGGGGTTGTGCTCTAGAAAATAAAAAAATTGCACCACCCCCAGTCGCTCTCACTGACGAACGACTAGTTTCAACCAATCGGATTTCATCTAGTAAGGGGAGGGCGGTGTTTAGTTTTAGCCCTTAAAGCTAAGTTACGGGGTCTGTCCTCACGTAAGGCTGAGAATAGAAGCTGTCCGCGGGAGGTTTTTGAAAGTGAAGCGTTTTCTCGTATTATGTTTTTATCAGCTTTTCCTTTCCTAATGTTTGCCAAACAGGAGAGGGTTTAAAGGAGAACTAAACTACAAAGGTGTTTTCTGTGCTGCTTTTATTCAATTTTGCTATCGTATGGAACCTGTTTTGTTTTACTGCTAAATATGTGACATTTGATATTTTACAGCAACTTGGATATCTATTGTTCCTACTTTTAGGAATATATTAATTATTAATTACATTTAGGGTATTCATACAAACCTAAATATGAAAAGCGTCCTGGCAGACGAAGAAGAGTCAGGTCTATGTGGAGTGTGCTGAGTGTTTAGGCGGGCCAAACTCACCACACCACACCCATCGGCGTACCTGCAGCATGTTTATCAAGGAGTCCATGTTGCTTACTCCACTAAGTATGCATTTGACTGCAGTTACTGATAGGAATCCTGCCATTCATTTATTCTGCCCCTTTGCAAAGGTCACCCGAGGCAGGCTGGAAAACTCAGTGAAGGACAAAGTTCTCGAGACATATTATTGCCTGTGTGTGTTTGCTGTCATGTGGCTCTTTTGGTTGATGAGAATTGCAATTGTGGCTCTCCATGAGCACCACTGCTCTGTTCTGAGACACAGCTTGTGTGGGAGAAAGACAGAGCAAGGCATTATGCCCGATGGCCTCTGATTCTGCTGTTCCCACAACACTTGGCTCTGGAGTTAACACTCCATAGCAGCTCTTTTGTAGAAGGGTCTTGTTTGCTTTTCTCCCAAGGTTGAGTACACAAAAATCTTAGCATGTAGCCTTAAGAGAAATGGAAACTCCTCACAGCTGGCTGAAATAAGACGTACACCTACCCATCATTGATTTTAGTGTGTTCCACTGGTTTCCGTTAAATTTGCTACCATGAATAGGGCACCAGCCTTAAAGTTTCACCATCAGTAGTGAATCCTAATCATAGAAACAGAACAACCGCCTAAACAGATGCGCATAGTGTAATGCACTGCTCATCTCAAATATTTCCCTACACCATGCAGCAATATTGAGCCTAATAGTCTCTCTGAACAAACAATCACAGCCATGACATCCCTCATTGGCTAGAACAAAGGGAAGATAGAACAGGCCTGTTTCTACGGCACAGATTAAGCGGAAGGCTATATTCAATTGTTTCCCTTCTCTCTCCCCCAGTCTAGGGGGCTTAGACACTTAAAAAAAATAATGGAAAACCTAGCTCAGTTAACATGCCATACAAGCACAGAGTGGCATGACCAGATGCTAGGTAAAACTAGGGTTACCAACAGGCCTGGAGGAAAATGTTCTGTTCCCTTAACAGAGGTCTAATGTGTGAAAATGGGCAGTAAACTTTTTCATGGTATGGAGGTAATTATCTCATTTATCTTCTATTAAAGGGACAGGATATTTTTTTCCCCAGGCTGTTGGCAACTCTAGCCAGTCTGGTGTAGTGGTTAAGTGTGCGGACTCTAATCTGGGAGAACCGGGTCTGATTCCCCACTCCTCCACTTGCACCTGGCTGGATGACCTTGGGCAAGCCATAGCTCTCTACCAGCTGTTCCCTCAAGGACAGCTTGGGAAAGAGTTCTCTCAGCCCCACCTACCTCACAGGGTGTCTGTTGTGGGGAGGGGAAGGGAAAAGGAGTTTGTAAGCCGCTCTGAGACTCTTAAGTGAGTGAAGGGTGGGATATAAATCCAATCTCCTCTTCTTCTTCTTCTAGCTAAAAACTGAGCAATATGGCAACCCTAGTAAAGTAGAAGTCTTGGATACGGCCTCTTCATATTGTAGAAAGTTACTATCCTAATAATGACCATGAATAAAGGTGGAAGAACCGGGTTTGATTCCCCACTCCTCCACTTGCACCTGGCTGGATGACCTTGGGCAAGCCATAGCTCTGTACCAGCTGTTCCCTCAAGGACAGCTCTGGAAAGAGCTCTCTCAGCCCCACCCACCTCACAGGGTGTCTGTTGTGGGGAGGGGAAGAGAAAGGAGTTTGTAAGCCGCTCTGAGACTACAAGTGAAAGCGGGATATAAATCCAATCTTCTCCTCTTCTTATTTTCTGTTTTTTTACAAAACTGCAGCCACGGCAATTATAATTTCACTGGGGAGACTGGCACAGGAGGAGAGAAAGTTTTTAACCTTTTTCCTGCTGAAATTCAACAAAAGCAGCTTACAGGTGGCCATTTTAATTCATTCATTTATTTTTAGTTAGTTAGTTTTGGATTTTTATTCCGCCCTCCCCAAACGGGCTCAGTGTGGATCACAACAAATCGAGTCAAAGACTTGTTACAATCAAACCACATTCAAATCATAACCCGTATAGACCGGTTCTGTGAGCGCAAGGCTCTTCGAGGCACATGTGAGAAGAGGTGGTCCTTCAGATATGTCGGTCCCAGGCCGTGTAAGGCTTTCAAGGTTAATACCAACACCTTGAAACAGACCTGGTACTCAATTGGTAGCCAGTGCAAGCGGCCCAATACCGGCGGAATGTATGCCCAAACAGGCGATGCCGTCAGCAGGTGTGCCGCTGCATTCTGGACTACTTGGAGTTTCCGGAATCAGTCTCAGGGGCAAGCCTGTGTAAAGCGAGTTACAGTAATCAAGCCTGGAAGTGACCATTGCATGGGTCGCTGTAGCCAAGTCCTGGGGGGGGAGGTAGGGGGCCAGTTGCCTGATCTGCCGGTGATAGAAAAAGGTAGACCTGGCAACTGCGGTGACCTGGGCCTCCATAAAAAGTGAGGCATCCAGGATCACTCCCAAGCTCCTCACCTTCTAGGCTGGCACAAGTGGCACACCATCCAAGGTGAACAGCCCAATCCCCATCCTAACCCCCCCCCAACCCGACTCAGGAACAGGAACTCCGTCTTCGTTGGATTGAGTCTCATTCAAGTGGGTGTTGCAGGGAGACCCTCTCGCCAAGGGAGACCCTCTGTCCTCGACCACAGAGAAATGAAGAAAACCACTGAAGGGCAGTCCCCCGAACTCCAGTGTTGGTGAGGTGGTGGATCATAAGATCATATTTGACCGTGTTGAATGCCGCTGTGAGATCTAACAATAACAGCACTGACACGCCCAGAACAGGTCTCTCTGGAGATCATCTGTAAGGGTGACCGGCACCGTCTCCGTCCCATGACCAGAGTGGAAACTGGACTGGAAGGGGTCAAGAATAGATGTATCATTGAAGTAAGCCTAGAGTCGTTCAGCCACTGCTCTCTCAACTACATTACCCAGAAATGGTAAATTTGAAACTGGGCAGTAGTTGGCTAGGACCATTGGGTCCAGAGTTGGTTTCTTTAAGAGCGGACAAACCACTGCCTCCTTACACCCCTTTTAAGCAGAAAACAGTCCAAAGGAAAACGGTTAAAAACCTGCCCTTTTCCCAACAATAATCCCACCTGCTCTTCTCCTTTAAATTATAATCTCAGCAGGTGTATTTTACATATATGAAAAAGAAAAATGTTCCAAAATACTGTTTAATAACAGAGAGCCAGTTTGATGTAGTGGTTAAGTGCGTGGACTCTAATCTGGGAGAACCGGGTTTGATTCCCCACTCCTTCACTTGCAGCTGTTGGATGACCTTGGGCAAGCCATAGTTCTGTCAGAGCTGTTCTCTCAAGGACAGCACTGGAAAGAGCTCTCTCAGCCTCACCTACCTCACAGAGTTTCTGTTGTGGGAAGGGAAAGGAGTTTGTAAGCTCCTCTGAGACTCTCAAGTGAAGGGTGGGATATAAATTCAACCTCCTCCCTCTCCTCCTCCTCCTCCTCCTCCTCTTCTTCAAAATGCAGTTTCCAAGACTATGGTAAAATACATTTCTGCCTTGAAACAAATAATATTTCAACATTAGTAAACCAAAGTTTACAATTTTGGGTATTGTTTTGTGTTTTATAGACCATGGCAAAGCAAGACCGTCCATACACACTAATCAATGTTATAGGAGGCACGGATGGAGTCTACAAAGACCATGTTGAGTTCCTGGAGAAACACCTTAAGCTTATCACCATGCAGGAATTTCTTGAAAATCAGCAAGATCTCAGTCAAAAAATCAAAGCAATTTATTTGTGGTTTAAAAAACCAGAAGCTACCAGGGAGCTCCTGCAAAGTTTGCCCAATTTAAAGGTGATTGCAAACTCTGGTGTTGGAGTGGATCACCTGGACTTGAAACTGATCTCCAGCTTCAGAGTGAAAGTGGCAAACACCCCATTTGCTGTTGCCAGTCCTACAGCTGACCTCGGGATGGCTTTACTGATGGCATCTGCTAGGAGGATCGTGGAAGGTACAACAGAGTTTCCCCATTCAGCTTCCCTTTCAAAATACATTATAGTGGGCCCAGTGCAGTGTTTCCACAGATTTCCACCAGGTGAGCGTGACTTTCTCACCTCCAGTGCTCCTTGTGGAATCTTGAGAGCAAAAATTCTACTTTGTGAGCTACTGGCATTAAAGTTGTGAGCGAAAAATCTGGCTACTGCATAAATTAGTTTGCTCCGGAGCCCATCCTTCCTGTGCTAACACAAAAATGTGTGAGTCGGAGGCTAAAAAACTGTGAGATAGCTCACACTAACTCAGTTTAGAGGGAACACTGCACCTTCCTCTTCTCACTGTAGCCCTGTATCCCCCCCCAAAAAAATTCTATTCCTAGAAGTCCATTGGCCTCCAGGAGCAGCATTTGAGGGGGGCATTTTGAGCTGCAACAGGAGGGAGGTGAGAAAGTTGATTTCATGGTAATCATAATTACACCTGTGGAAATGTATAATAATCTACTGTGCATCCTATTACTATGGTTTTAAAAGAGAATCACACAATGATCAGAAAACAGAACTACTGGAGTCAGCCTGTCATATCCTAATCTTTAAAAAACACCTGAGGCACTATTATGGTATCTTGGATTTTGCAGTCTGTTTGGGGAAGAAACTTCCTCATACGCAAGTTCTATAACTACCTCATGACGTAGCCTAGAAAAAGAAAGTGGTCATGTGCATGGAGACCCACACACAAACCAGTCCTAAAGCCTGATGTGGTTCAAACTGCTGCCCGTATTTCTTTTGTATGTGTCTTGCACTGGCCTGGGTTTCGCTGGGAGCCATCCGGGCAGTCCCGTTTTGCGTTACTTCAATTACAGGGTTTGTAGTGCAGATTATCATCTGTTGCATTGCAACAGCCCAATGTCCATAGGAGGGAAGATGTATAAGCGCAAGTGTTGACTGAAGGGTGTGATAACTTTCTCCTGCTGGAAGATTTGTAAAAAGTGATCAACACCCTGATTTTAAAATATTGTGCTAGAATTTCTGGCCATAGGCTTGATTGGCAGTTCCAGCAGCACTAACAGGGGACACAATGCCCTGTTCCGTGATAGACAGCTGAATCCAGCCAGCTTTTTCACTCAACTGAGTTCCCTTCTTACGACTGTTCCCATTCCACATGGCTTTCGGCCATACAAGTCCCATGATGCCCAGCACAGCCATTAATGGAAAAGCTGGCTGGCTCAAACCCATAGCACAGAAACTGGTGTACCCTTAACTTAATCTGTTACTGCGATCCTTAGAACAAGATTTAAAGTTAACCTCCATGTTCAGAAAAAAACAAACCACAAACCACAGTCCTGTCTGTACTAGGTCAGTCTGCAGAGAGAGGAATGCATCTTTGCTTTCCCATTTTTGTTTTAAAAACCTCTGTGCATATATAGAGATACCATAGCAGGGGGGAAGGGTCTAGCACAGCATTTTAATTAGGGAAGCAGTCAAGCTGGAGTCCCAGGAAGTCATGGTTTTGTGGGAAATAAGAGATTGAAAATGCGGTCCTCTCTCCTGTTTGTATCCTGAAAGGATTTGGTGACAGAAGCGGGGGGGGGGGGGGGGGGGGGATCTGTAATCCTCTCAGCATGCACACACAGACTCCTGGCATGGTTTAATTTGGGCCAGGTCAGAGCCTCTGAATTTGGAACAGGTGAAATAACAGGGTGCCACTGAACATATGCTTAATGTTTCTCCCTAATCACTGAGTAACTGCAGAAAGTCTCCACAGATCTTGGGAATAAGAGGAAGGGCTTTGGGGTTGGAAGTTTGTGCCCTCTGGGTAGATTTGGGCCCTTACAACTTGGTTCTAGGAACTCAGCTGTGGATGGAATTTTGTTACTTGGGAATACAGATCAGTTCCATTTAATATAAAGCAATTTTCCACACTAATTTCCTTGGGTAATGGACCTTTGGCGCATCGGCTGATCTCTGAAAACACTACCAACTGTTCCTCACTTCTGTATATTTTAATTTCTAGGTCATCAGATTGCAGTATCTCCTGAGACCAAATATTTTCAAGCTGACTGGCTGGGCAATGATATCAGTGGTGCAACTCTGGGTATCATTGGAATGGGACATATTGGGTATAAGGTAGCCCAGAGAGCCAAAGCTTTTGAAATGAAAATTCTTTACCATAATAGGAACCAGAGGTAAACAGTTCTTTGATCAGACTGTAAATGTGTAACCAGTTTGTACTCACAGCTTGTATTCCTGCTTTAACTTCAATAATTGCTCATTTCTTTGTCATCAACAAGCACACAGGTGCATTATGATTTAATTATTCTCCCTTCTGCCTGGAATGCATGCTTCAAATCTATATTTGTTTATTTGCATTATAGTCTGCCTTTCTCACTGAAACTCAAGGTGGATTACACAGTGTGTGTGTCAATGCAATCAGTAGGGTGAGACATCTAATAAGCAAGGTAATAGGACTAAGATTACAGGAATCTGGAACACAGAATATGTATTCGATATGGTATGTTACACAAGGCAGAAAATGGTGTGTATAAGTAGGAAACAATGCAGTGAAAGCAAGAAAATACACAGAATATTCTTGTTCCACATTTCCTTTGCATTGTTCTAACCCCCACAATGAACTGGTGGTCTGTTGTCAATTTCTAAAATCTATAGTTCGCATAGCATTTTGGCAGATGACTATGGTTTGGATCCAGTCACCTCCTTGTAACTTGTCTGAGTCATGTTGAATATTCAGGTCATATTTATATAGGCATAAGAAGAGGGACCCGCAATATTTGCGGGGAGGAGTATCCCAATCCTTCTCCCACCCCCCCTTCCCAGTAGCAGTGGGGCCTGCCGATCCTCCTCCCACCCCTCCCCAGCGGGCGCAGCAGTGGTGGCAAGGCCTGCCAATCCTTCTCCCTCCTCCCCCTCTGCACCAGCGAGGCCTGAGAAGCTCACAGCCGCTGGCCTGCCAAGCCTTCCCCCCCCCCCCCCCCCGGCACTGGCGATGGCGAGACCTGAGCGGCTCACAGCCGCCAGGCCCACTGAGCTTCCCCCCAACAGCCAGAGCGTTCTTTGTGCATGTGCAGGGAATGCTTTTACTTTTGGGGGGACTTAAATGTCCCTGAATATTTCCCTCCCCCCCCCCCGGCACAGATTTAGATATCTGCACGGAGGGGTCAACTTGGGATTTAGTATATAGATATTATAGAACATTTTCCAATATAAGAGATTATCAAGGTAACTATGTAAAGGTCTTCAGAAAATGACATTTTTTCAGTATACCAGTTAACTCACTAACAGGCTCAGTAGAGCTTTGTTTTGTTTTCCTACAGACCAGTGGATGAGGAACAGGCTGTTGGTGCTGTTTATTGTCAAAAGAAGGAAGACTTACTCCAGCAATCTGATTTTGTGATGCTGACTGTGGGTCTAACACCCCAAACACACAACTTGATTGGGAAAAAGGAGCTAGAGCACATGAAACCCACTGCTACGTTCATCAACATCTGCAGAGGTATAGCAAAAATGTCCTGTTCCTTATCATGAAGAGACTTTCTTGAGCCTTGAAAAATAATCTCTGGTGATCTTCTTTAAAATAGTTTTTAGAAATTTGGAGACTGAAACAACTCTGCCCTTGTAGACCGTATTCCTAAACAGGTCTGTTCAGAATCCTATTCAAGTCAGTGGGGCTTACTCCCAGAAGAGAGTTTTTACGGTGGTACTTTTAGTCATGTGGATACTAGTTATCTAGGCAATCAATATGTCATTGCTGGGGATAGGATTGCCACTCTGGGTTGGGAAGTACCTAGAGATTTGGGAAGTGCAGCCTGAGGAAGACAGGGTTTGGGGAGGGGGGGGACCTCCATGAGGTGTAATGCCATAGAGTCCACCTTCCAAAGCAGCCATTTTCTCCAGGTGAACTGGTCTCTGTTGCCTGGAGATTAGTTGTAATCCCATGAGTTCTCCAGCTACCACCTGGAGGTTGGCCACCCTAGCAGGGGAAAGCATTTACCAATGTGTGCATAGATTGTCATGCAAACAAACATGAAAATGTGTTGAGATTTGATAAGATGCGCAGTGGAAAATGTGCTTCAGAGCATGTCTGAAATCTGATTTGTTAAAATATATTGATTCCATTGAAAAATATAACAAAATTTTCCATGATGTTTCTGTATCAGGTGTTTGTTTTTCTTTAGGTTAACATGGTTAACAGAACATGCCTGCTACCCCATCAGTGCACATATATTACATGCACAATCATTTTTCCCTCCATGTTTATGAACCTCGACAATCAGTGGTGCTTTGGGTAAAATGCTGGGTTTGGAGGCTGAAATCCAGGTTCAAACCCTAGTTAGACCACAAACTCTAGTCTCCCAGCCAGGGGTCCATTGAGGCCGGAGCGAGCTCAGGAGTGGCCACTAGGGCAGCCACAGGCCGAATCAGATTCTCTAATCTGATTCAGCCTGCTGCCGAATTGCCACCGAAACTTGGTGGCAACTTTAAAAGCAGCTGGAGGGGAGGGGGTTTGAGGGAGAGGCTCCAAACTTGCAGGGTAGCTGCTGGGGCCTCTCCTCGAAATACCCACCAAGTTTCAAGAAGATTGGACCAGGGGGTCCAATCCTACGGGCCCCCAAACAGGTTGCCTCCATTCCCTCCATTTCTCTCTATGGGAGGAAAAAAGTTAACATTTTTCCCCACCATAGAGAACAATGGAGGGGATGAGACAACCTGTTTGGGGGCCCATAGAATTGGACCCCCTGGTCCAATCTTCTTGAAACTTGGTGGGTATTTCGAGGAGAGGCCCCAGCAGCTACCCTGCAAGTTTGGAGCCTCTCCCTCAAACCCCCTTTCCTCCGGCCCCTCATATACCCTATGAGTTTTTGCCATTGATTTCAATGGCCCATAGGGTATAAAGGGGCTGAAACTGACATTCCCTTTCTGACACACTTCCGGTGATGTCAGGGGACGTGGCATATGCTAATGAGTTATGCTAATGAGTTATGCTAATGAGCTCCTGCACCTCTTTTTCTACGAAAGGACCCCTGCTCCCAGCCTAACTGCCTTTGCAGGTCTGTTTGTGAGGATAAAACAATGCCTTTGAGGAAAGGCAGGATATTTAACTTTGTTCTGTTTTTTTTTCCTATTTCCTCTCTCTTCTCCTCCCCCAGCATTTAGAAGGCTGTGTGTTCCCCTTCACCGGAGCCCAAATACATATCTGCATGCCCTACAGCATGAATGTCCATGTCCTCTCTGTATTGTAAGGGACGGGTTTATAATACTGCTGGTAGTGGACTGAGGCTAGGCAAGGAACTGTGCTAAGAAAAAACAATGTTTCGTTATCCTTTGCAAAGGTGTACAGCAGGGGTGTCAGACATGCAGCCCGTGGGCCAGATCAGGCCCTTGGAGGGCTCCTATCCAGCCTGCAAGGAACTGCCTCCTGCTTCTTTCTCCAGTGCTGCTGCTGCATTGCAGCTTGCTTTACCAGACTCTCTCAGTCACGCAGGAGAGATAGATAGGCAGTCGTCTGTTCCTTGCCCTGGCTGAGGCTCCTCCCCCTCCTCCTCACATAGCCCTCAGTCTGTGTCAGAATGCCTTCTCATGTTCTTGATCAGCACATGAAGCAAATTATGTACAAAAGCTCACAACGCCCAGCTGTTTCATGTTTTCCCCTGGGTGCTAGGCTCAGAACACTGAGCATGAGATTTCTGTAATGAATGTCAACAAATCAAAAGTAGGGTTGCAGCTTATAGATGCACACCTGAACAGCATACTCAAGATTGCCACAGCACCGACATTTTGATTCAGTAATTCAGAGCAGGAGGTGCCAATTATCAGACTGCTAAATAAACAAAATATTGCAGGAGTGCTAGTGTTTTAAGCATGTTTTCTTTAAGGTTTAAAACATCTTTAACTGTGTTTGTCTGTGTCCTTTATAAAGTTTATATCTCCGCTACCTGGCATTACATTTTACGACACACATGGCCCGGCCCAACAAGGTCTCATTTATGTCCGATCCAGCCCTCATAACAAATGAGTTCGACACCCTGGTCTACAGTGTTCTGAAGCTCTCTGCATTGGAAACAAAACTTGGAGTTGGGAACCCTACAGGCTTCTGACATATACATGCACATAAGCTGAGTTGAAAAATATTAGTGGGAAGAAAATATGCCACTTTTAGCCAATTGTTCACAGCTGCTCAGGTAGACAGCATCCCATGTACGTGTGGCAAAGCCAGAGGGACTAAATATTAAATGCATGTTCTGGTTGGGAAGAGATCTCAACTGCTGGAATTTTAAAATCCTTGTTCTCTAGCATGCTGTTACTCATTAAATCAATGTTCCGGTTCAACAAACTTACTCTACTTTTAATTTAGGTCAGGTGGTTGATCAAGATGCCTTGGTGGATGCACTCCAAAATGGAGTTATTAAGGCTGCAGCTTTGGATGTGACCTATCCCGAGCCATTGCCAAGGTAAAAATGATTAAACACAGAATGCTGAACTAGCCTTCAGAATCAGTAGTTCCATGTGTACTTTTGGCTCAAATTACCCTGTTCGGGGCATAATCTATCCCAAATGTTCTCTAACAACTCTGTGATTCATCTAGGACTATTTGTAATGGGATGGATCCAAAGTGCCGTATGTAGAATGATGCTTCTGGAATGGGACTTTCCTGCATTCTCCTTCCCAGTACAGCCCACTGACACCCCCCCCCCCCCCCAATTCTGCTCCTGGGAATCAAGGGATCCTCATAGACAGCATGGGGGAGGGATAAAGGCAGTCTCTGCAGTGGGAGGAGAATGGCAAAAATGGCCCCTCCTGCCAATAGAAATGCAATTATCTTGGTGAAATGCTGTTACACTAAAATAAAACACTTTTGGATCAAGTTCACTAGGTTTATTCATGGTTTGCTGCAATACAACAAAAATGTATATTCGCCCTGACCTGGGTAGTCCAGGCAAGCTCAGTCTCAGAAGCTAAGCAAGGGTCGACTCTGGCAAGTACTTGGATGGGAGACCTCCTTGAAATACCAGAGCTGGGAGGCGGGGGGCAGGCTTTATTCAGCCACCTCTCTGAATATCCTCCGGGCCCCCAGTAGGGGTCAATTACCAGAGGTCGCCATGACTTCCACGTGCGTGTGTGTGCGCGTACACACACACACTCATAAAAAAAAAACCCAACCCCCAAAACGTATATTCATTCCTAGAGTAAGTTTTGGCTGTGGCAATTTAATAAAGAACCATATGGGTGACTTATGTTTAAATCTGATTAATATGTTTTTTCTTGAATATATAGTGAATATTACTTGTACTTTCTGCATATGCACTGAATTTCCTTAAGTAGTTTCTGATGTAGCTCCATTCCCATGTACATTGCTCTGAATTCTCTAAGCAAGGTTAGGATATAAATGCAGCATAAATAAAAACATTAATATGTGACTTGCCAACACCTGGCTCACATCACACACTGAGATACATGTATTCCAAAACGCATTTTAAGACTTGGATCTGACTGTAGGTGTCATGCATGCATAAGTGAAGGGAATACTATAAGCCACATCTGAATTGGCCATTTTAAAAACAAAATTTACCAACGTGCTTGCAGTAGTGACCTCACTGGAGCTCACTTTACTGCAGTTGGTCCATACAAAGCCAGTCCAACTGCACACACAATCCAACTGGGTCCATGGAAGAGCAATACCCACTAGTGCCAATGGAGGAGAGCACACTCCATGTGGAGAATGCACAATTTCCTGTCCCCCCCCCCCCCCCGCATGAGTATCCCTAAAGGATTCTGGAAAGAACTTCTCAGGTTTTGGGGGGATGCAAAATATCTTGAGACAAACATAAGGAGATAAAGTACTTAATGGCTTTTGCTAAAGCAGCCCTATACACTCAAGTTTCCCCAGTCCCTAATACAACTTTGAAACAACCAGTCATAAAAATCTATATTAATCTCATTTTGCTTTTGTAAGGTTATTAAACTTTGAAAGGTGAAAGAGTCTACTAAATTGTTATGTACATTTCTTCCATTTCTCCCCCCTCCAGAGACCATCCTTTGTTAAAGTTAAAAAATGTCATAATAACACCTCACATTGGAAGTGCCACCGTAAAAGCCCGCCGTCTGATGATGATGAGCATGGTGGAAAGCATCCTGGCTGGTGTAAACGGTCTTTCAATCCCTAATGAAGTACATGAGTAAAAAGTGCTGCATCTCTTGCAGCTAAAACAGCAGTTCTGTGGGTAAGATGTAATCTGAATTTTGGGCATGGAAGCATGGCTCCCCTCCCCACAGTAGCTCCAGAAGCAATATGGAGGAGAACTGGAGGGCTGCCATGGGAGGGGGGGAATTGCCCCGACTTCCATGTGCAAATATTTCTGATGGGATCCAACTTCATTTAATTATTCTGTGCCTTGTCTCACAATTTTAATTGAAAAAAAAGCTATCCTTGATCTTTAGTTTCACTGTAAAATGGAAACTACCTGTGTAGTCCTCTGGTGTGTTAAATAAGACAATAAACTATCTGTACCTTGTATTTGCATTCTTCAAAGTATAAGTCCTTTGCAAAGCAGAACAGAATTCTTTTTAATGGCAATAGATGTTTCATAGAATTCATTGTTATCGATGCCAGCCTGTAATAGTCCCATGAAGATATTTGTGCCATTACGTGTTCCAAATGGCATGTATAACATGTTCCACATGGTACATAAGGCATGTGCTTACTCTCTGTGGAGAGTAATGCATTTTTCTCAGGTACAAAATATTATACTTTGACAGCACAATACAGCCTTTGCTTGTACAAGAAACAACAGATGGTAATGATCTTTTTAGTGCAGAGGTCCTCAACCTTTTTGAGCCTGTCATGGCATGGTGGGTGCAGCAACAAAATGGCTGCCACAGGAGGTACAGCCAGCTATGAAATGATTGCCACAGCTCAACTTTAGTAATGCTGTGCAGATCCTTTTACTGTGGTGGCAGCTGCTGCTAAAGCAACATATTAGAAAAATCTGCACAGCCAATCAGAAGCCTTGCTGGGCAAAAGCCCTACCTGGCCCCACCCACATTCTATAGACACTTGAGTGCCAGAAAAGGTATTGGCGCCATGGCGGGCACAATAGTGCCCACAAGCACTATGCTGGCGACCCATTTTAGTGGCTTAAATTTAACAGTCTGCCACTACAGCTGTGTTTTCTGCACAAACACTGTAGGCAGAAGGGTACCTACCTAAAATGAAAGCTGGAACTGAGGGTTTGGGGATGATGGAGAAAAAATTCAGAAATATAGTTAGCCTGTTGCCCAATCTTACATACTGAATAAGAAGTAAGTTTCACTGAGATACACCCTGTTGACATGGGGGGTGGGGCAGGAAGGCATGCTACAAATGTTTTAATAAATAAAATGAACATAAAAAGGTAAAAGTTTCCCATGCTCGAAAGCCAGTCGAATCTGACTCTAGGAGGCAGTGCTCATCTCCGTTTCCAAGCTGAAGAGCCAGCGGTGTCCGAAGACTTTTTCCGGGGTCATGTGGCCAGCATGACTAAACACTGAGGCGCACTGAACACCTCTGTTATCTTCTCACTGAAGTTCTATCTATGTATCTACTTGCAATTTCTTGCTTTCAAGCTGCTAGGTTGGCAGGAGCTGGGGCCAGAGATGGGAGCTCACTCTGTCATAGGGCTGCCAGCCCCCAGGTGGGGCCTGGAGATCTCCCGCTTTTACAACTGATCTCCAGCTGACAGATATCAGCTCCCCTGGAGAAAATGGCTGCTTTGAAGGGTGGACTCTATGTAGGGCTGCCAGCCTCCAGGTGGGACCTGGGGATCTCCCGCTTTTACAAGTGATCCCCAGCTGACAGAGATCAGCTCCCCTGGAGAAAATGGCTGTTTTGAAGGGTGGACTCTATGGCATTGTACCATGCTGAGGCCACTTCCCTCCCCAAACCCCACCTTCTCCTGGCTCCACCCCCAAAGTCCCCAGGTATTTTCCAACCTGGACTTGGCAACCCTAACTCTATGGCATTGTACCATGCTGAGGCCCCTCCCCTCCCCAAACCCCACCCTCTCCTGGCTCCACCCCCAAAGTCTCCAGGTATTTTCCAACCCAGACTTGGCAACCCTACTCTGTCACACGGTACTTGGGTCTCTAACATACTCCCAAGTAAATGTGCACACCATTTCTGCCTTAATAAATATCCAGATACCAAAAGCCAGATACGCCCTTTATTCTTTTACAAAAAACTGGAAAGACATATGTAATGTATCAAACACTTATGTGTGCACCAAGACACTCGCCATGTGCTCCCGTAATGGCAACCACCACATGGCCCGGAGCACATGGCCAGGCCAGGGGCCTGAGCTTGGATCCGGCTGAACAATAGCTGGCCGGATCCTAACATGTAACCAATAGAGGGCCTAGGCTCCCCCAGGGGACGTATGAATTGGGACCGCATTCGTAAGGTCCCATCCTAACGTTTGGGCAAGGTTGGGGGTGTGGCCCCGACCCGCATATAAGCAGGCCCCTGAGCCTAGGTTATCCATCCTTGAGCTGAACTATCTAATATAGAGCTATGACTGAAATCACTCCAACAGCCTCCCGACTCCAGTACTTTACAACATATGAGAGCCAAAGGCTGTGATTCCTGGCAATGCAAGGCAGAGAAACGGCAGGGCTTGCATCTGCAGGCGTGGGTTCTCCCTTCCATTGGGGATACTGGAAAAATGTCAAAGTCTGGGAAAAGAACATTCTAGTCAGCTCTGAATAACAGATGTTGGGGAAATTGATGGAGGTAATGGGGATTGTTTTTTCCTCACATTTCAGGTGGCTGGAAATTGTCCAATTTTTCCAGCTTTTTTGGACCTGTTCATAGGTCCCAAGCTTTAACTGCAAGAGTGAGAGTATGGATCTTCTAAAATGTGTGCATGTGCAAAGGATATAATTGCAGGATTTTAGAGTTCTTCTATACTCTCTCGTTAGATTTTAAGAGTTACATAATAGGCACAGGGCAGCTTTTGGCATCGCAGTAACAGGAGCAATTGCTCTTTGGTGGTCTCTATTGAACTGCACTAAGCATGGAAGTTTTCTGTGGGCCAACTGAAAGAGTAACAGCACCGTCCTATGTATGTTTTTTGAGAAACAAAACACACTGAATTCCATGAGGTATATTTCTTAGCACAACAAGCGGCCAAGATTTTAGCCCATACTAAAATATTTGGGGGGGGGGGGGGGTTGTATCTTTCATATGTGCATGCGTGTTGTGAATGCCACTGCACCCGGAAGTCATGGCGACCTCTGGTGACTGACCCCTACTGGGGGTTGGACTGGAGGATATTCATGGAGGTGGCTGAATAAAACCTGCCTCCGCCTCCCGACTGCTGGTATTTCAAGGAGATCTCCCATCCAAGTACTTGCCAGAGTCGACCAGCTTCCGAGATCGGGCTTTCCAAGTCTGGGCTTGTCTTCTTTAGATGAGCAGCTGGCTCCACTGAAATCTGTTAAATTTATTTGAATCAACATGATAGGCCAGAGCTGGCGATACTAGGGGTGCCAACTTGGAGAAAAACGAGTGGATTGGCAGAAGAGAGCTTGCAGACGGCTCAAAGGAAAAACAAAAGCCACTGAATAGCTTTTATTAAGACAAACGAGGAGCATGCAAAGAGTGTGCAAGCTTTTGAGATCTTCAGCACTCTTCATCATACAGGGTTGTTTGTTTTTTTTGAGGGGGCCTAGTTCTAGGTCATGATCTTAAAGCCCTCTTCTCGGCATCCAACCTAGCACGACAGATAGTTTCGAACGGAAGGCAAAGGCTCAATGGTGTAAAATGTGTCTCGCGCCCGCTAGGGGCGCTGTGTAGTTGCGGCTTCCCACCTTTGCGACGTAAGAGAGGCGGGGCCGGACGGGGGCTCTCCCGGGCCATCTGGAGCTCGGGGCGGGATTCGGGCTCCTTCGCTCCAATGTGGCGCGTTGGACGCGCTTCAGCAGCCGTGGCCGCTGTTGCCAGAGGCCGGGCGGTCCCGACGCCCAGAATGGGAACGGCCGCTGCAGGGTGGCGACGGCGGCAGAATTCCGCTTCCGGCGGCGATGGAGGGCTGTTCCTGCTGGGCTGCTGCCCCAGGTGCCGTCCTCTGCACTCCTCCGCTCCTCTTTGCGGCTCCAGGAACCTGCTGAAGAAGTTCCTCTATAAAAAGAAGTAAGTGGCCCCCGCTAACGAGCGTGGAACCGGGCCCGGAAAGCTTGGAGAAGGGGCTGCCGCTGGGAAAGGCTTCGTTTGACCCACTCGAGAATTGCAAGTTGCAACCCTGGCCTGCCTGGCAGACTTCCCCAGAAGGACGGCGCTCCTCTGATGGCTTAACGAGAAGTGTGGGGTGGGCATTGTGGCCACCCGAAGGTTTTTTTCCCCCCGTGGGTAGCCCTTTAAGCCGGTGTGACCGGGGCTCTTCTTCCTGTTGCCAGCCACCCAGGTGGTATGAACATCAAAACAGCAGCACCGTGTGAGTTGTTACTAACAATATATAAAGTATGAAGTAGGGTTGCTAGCAGTGTTCCCTCTAAGCTGAGTTAGTGCGAGCTAGCTCACAGTTTTCTAGCCTCCAGCTCACACATTTTTGTCTTCACTCCGGAAGGGTGGCTCCAGAGCAGGCTAATTTACACAGTAGCCCAATCGCTCGCTCACCACTTTAATGCCAGGAGTTCACAAGGTAGAATTTTTGCTCACGAGACTCCACAGCTTAGAGGGAACATTGGTTGCCAGTCTCCAGGTGGGACTTGGCGATCTCCTGCTTTTACAACTGAGCTCCTCTGGAGGAGAAAATGGCTGCTTTGAAGGGTGGACTCGATGGCATTGTAACATGCTGAGGCCCCTCCTCTCCACAAACCCCACCCTCTCCTGGATCCACTCCCAAAGTCTCCAGGTATTTTCCAACCCAGACCTGGTAACCCTGGTAAGAAGCGAACATATCCTATTCAATTTTATATCAGACATTTTATCATTAACAAACCAAATAATGTATTGAAACAGCTTATGAATCCAGTTGGATACGTTTTACAAAGACCATCTGTTACATGCAACAGATACCTGCTTCATATAACAGAAGGTCTTTGTAAAACATAAACATTTGGATTCATACATCGTTTCAATACATGTTGTATGGTTTGTTAATGAGAAGATTTGTGATATAAAATCAATTAGTATACCTTCGCTTCATACTTTGTATATTGTTGATACAACTCACACGGTGCTGTTGTTCATATTACAACACTGTGGTCCTTCTGTCTAAGTTGTACAGTCTCCAGGTGGTGGCCAGAGATCTCCTGGGATTACAGCTACTCTCCAGGGGACAGATCAGTTTACTGGGAGAAAATGGCCACTCTGGAAGGTGGACTCTATGGCATTCAACCCCACTGAGTTCCCTCTTCTCCCCAAACCCTGCCCTTCTCAGGCTTCACTCCTAAAAACTCCAGGTATGTACCAACCCGGAGCTAGCCACCCTAGGCTAGGGAACAGATCTTCCACAAAGAGAGGAGCTAGAAGGTCAGTCAGTGAGAATACTCTTTTTAATCTGATTTGATATTGCAAATCGATTTAAACAACACAGAGACATCTGACCACTCTCTCCTTTTCTGAGCTGTTTTATGGCTAATGTGGCTCCGCATTCTCTTGACTAGAATAAAACCCTCTTTTTTTATCCAAACCAATCTTACTGCATTATCAATATGAGCTTTTGTGAGCCACAGCTCACTTCCCCAGATATGAAGATATTATTTTATATATGTATTTGTTTCATTTATACCTTGCTTTGCTACCCAGTGGGGGATTCTTTTATCGGCGTTATCATAATCTGCCTCAGAATATTCTTATTTTATTTATTTATTTTACTGAACTTGTATCTCGCCCTTCCTGCAAGCAGGCTCAGGGCAGGTTCCATCAGTACAGTAACAAAACCAGGGCTATTTTTGGGCAGGAATGCACAGGAATGGAGTTCCGGTTGGCTTCTGATTTGTCCACACCTAAAGCCTCCCCCCCTCAGGTTCTCCAGGTGCCTCACAAACCGCAGGGCGCCTGGGGAAGCCAAGCCGATCCAGGGAGGGAAGGCAGTTTAAACTGCCTCTCCTCCTTGGGTTCCCCTGGCGCCCCGCCTGGGGAAGCCAATCCAGAAACTGGCTTCCTTCCCTCGGGTTCCCCATGAGCCCCTGGGAAAACCGATCCTGGGAGGGAGCTGCGCGGTCAGGGGTGTGGCCCAATATGCTAATACATTTCTGCTTATGGGTATGACCTATTATGCTAATGAATTCCTGGTGGGCTTTTCCTACAAAATAAGCCCTGAACAAAACCAATTTAAAACAACAAGATTAAAACAATCAGTAATTATAAAATACTGTGCAGGATCTAATCAATGGCTCAGTACCTAAAACAGAATGATAAGTCTAGTTCCCAGGTGGCTGTTCTCACATGCAGTTCAGGATAAAACTAACAGTTTGGGGATGATAGAAATAGGAAAATTTTTCAACCAGCTGAGACTCCTTTTTCCACCCAAATTTGTGGAACTAGTCATTTTTTTAATATTGAACATTCAGTATAGCTGTAGCCTATTAATACATTTCTGAAGTGGCCTCAGTGAAATGTGAACCCTGTTGTTTACTAATTGAAAGAGCAGAGAGAGAGCCAGTTTGGTGTAGTGGTTAAGTGTGTGGACTCTAATTTGGGAGAACTAGGTTTGATTCCCCACTCCTCCACTTGCAGCTGCTGGATGACCTTGGGCGTGCCATAGTTCTGTCAGAGCTGTTCTCTCAAGGACAGATCTGAAGAGAGCTCTCTCAGCCCCACCTCCCTCACAGGGTGTCTGCTGTGGGGAGGGGAAGGGAAAGGAGTTTGTAAGTCACTCTGAGTGAACGGTGGGGTATAAATCCAATCTCTTCTCTTCTTCATCATGTGTTCTGGCAATTCTTAAAGCATAAAGTTAACAGTTATTATTATTATTATCATTATTATTATTATTATTATTATTATACACACACACACAGTAATAATATAGATTTCTTTTTCTTTCTTCAAAAGGAAGAAGTTTTGGTATGATAGCCCTGTAGTGGGATCCTATCTGGTAAGAACACACAGAATTTTAATTTTTAGAACAACCAGTAGTGACTGTAAGCTGTCCCTATTCTTTAAATCAATTGTTTTCAATTTATGGGTCAGGACCCTTAAGGAGGTCATGGAGCCCCACCTGCTGGATTGGTAGCCTCTCTAGAGCTGCAGTGTTTTTTCCTGCCTTTTGGAAGGATCTGCTAGTGTGGTTCTATAGTGGGCAAGGGTGCTAGGGCTCCTACAGGACACATGATGGGATCCTCTAGTTATGGAGATCTCCATGGCTCTGACCATTTGCTTGTTCCTCAGTACAGTACACTTCTTGGTGCTTGGTTTGTATTTCATGTCCCCAGTGTTCCCTCTAAGCTGAGTTAGTGTGAGCTAGCTCACAGTTTTTAAGCCTCCAGCTCACAGATTTTTGTCTTAGCTCAGGAAGGATGGCTCCAGAGCAAACTAATTCCTCTCTTCAGTCACATGACTCTTGATGTCTTGTTCTCACTGCTCTGATTGGGGAAGGTTGAAGACTGCTGCTTTAGTGCATGTTCTTTACAGTCACGTTACACACAAAAAATGTAGGAAATAAAAGTGAATGCCACTTACATCCTGAAAAAGTGTACTAAGGACTGTAGCTTTAATAAGCCCTTCCCAGAGCAACAGTGCCATCATTTCTACCTGCCCTGAATTATTTTTAGATGTTGGCTATGACTATATACAGTGTCTTCCCCACTATGCAGTCTGTTTTGTTTTTAAAGGTGCAGAAGCCATCCAACTGGAACAATACTTTAAACCTTCCTCCATCAAAAGTTAGAAAAGAAGACAGCATACGCAAGAGAACCCTAGATGTTCTGCTGTTTAAAGCTGTGAGAGATGTTCTGAGTACTTGTGAGGCTGGTGAAGAACTTTACAATCTCAACGTAGAACTGTCTAAAGTAAGTACAAAAAGTATTGGTCCAGTCATTTTTTTTAGAAGACAAGAAGAAGAGATTGGATTTATACCCCACCCTTCACTACCCGAAGGAGTCTCGGAGTGGCTTACAATCTTCTTTCCCTTCCCCGCAACAGACACACTGTGAGTTAGATGGGGCTGAGAGAGCTGTTTCGAGAACTGCTGTTGAGAGAACAGCTCTGAAAGAACTTGTAACTAACCCCAGGTCACACCAGCAGCTGCATGTGGAGGAGTGGGGAATCAAACTCAGTTCTCTTAGATTAAAGTCCGTGCTCCTAACCACTACACCAAACTGGCTCTCTCAGGTGGCTTGGAATACTTAAATCCCAGTTCTTCAGGCAGCTCTGCTGCACTCCGGGGCGGGGAGTGTTTCTGTACAGCCAGTAGGCTTCTCGGGAGAGGCATAACACAGTATTATGGTTTTGTCTTGCAGTTCTGAGACCTGTTACTCAAATGCTTAGCCTTTTGTGCTGTGATGGAAAAGCAGTCCAATAGGGAAAAAATTAGTTGGGTTTAAAAGGGTCCCAAGAGTTCACAAATGTGATTTTCGCCTATATGATGTGAAATCCAAGACTGCAATTTGAACTCTCTATTGGCAAAATAAAAAAAACCAGTAGTATAAATATTCCCACATAAGTTTGGTTTTTTGTAACCTTTGGTCTAGTCAGAGAAGAACCTTTAGAAGTGGTTTCAGGTTTGCCTTGAACCTAAGTTTCAGGAAGTCTGTAAACTTCTCTTTAAAGTTTTTGCATGGAAAATCGTTAACTTAGATGCGTTTCCGCACCGATAGAAGCTTCCATTTGACTCCTGATCTTCAGTTCTGCACTCTGAGCTACTGAAGGGAATGGGTACATATTACAGAAAGTTATTCCTTTGGCTATGGAACATGTCTTGAATGTATCTCATGGCTCCTTCCCCCTTGAATTGGGTCTTTACTTACTTAGAACAGTGGTGCTCACTCTGTGGCTCATGGAGAGCCACAGCTGCTGTTGCCATCACCCTAGAGAGCCATGTGGCTACTGCTTGCTGTGTGCTGCACCTGCCAAACACACACACATGTGAGGTATGACTATGGATATTAAATAGATAACTGTAACCTTTCGTAATGACCAGAGTACCTCTTGAGCATGTAAGGTTGTCTTTCTCCACCACTGTTAAACCATAGCCAGCTCTTGTATGTGTAGCATGGGGAAAGGACTTCCTTATCTGCCTCCCCACTCTCTCTTTGGCATGAGGCGCAGTAGCTCGGACAAGAGACTGAGATTGCCAAGGCTCTTGGAGAAGAGCAGGCTGGCCTTGGAGAAAGGGGAGTAAAATCAAAACTACCCCACTGTGATTGGCTTGCCCTGGGCGAATGGCACGGTGGAAGAGATTTACTCTCTCTTCTGTTTGGCCAGCTTGCAGTAGACCTGGCAGCTGCCTGAGTGCCAGGATGAGAGCACAGAGAAGGACAGGGGGTTCCTGGAGTAAACAGACCCTTTATTTCCATCCCAGGCACAAGATCCATGACTCCAAAAGACTGGCAGTTTACCTCTTCTCCAGTCCCTCCCATGGTGCCTGTTTTAAGGTACAACTGCTTGCCAGCCACAGGCCCTACCCGGTGATGGCTTCACCCACTTTTCCTGGAACAGATGAGCCACAGGTGGCATGTCAAACAGCCACTGATTGAGTATCACTGAAGTCGAAAATCTTCTCTTGCATATTTAGTTCTTGATCTGGTTACTTCCTGCTACATAGAGAGGTTCGGTTTTCTTTTGCTCTGAGAATATTGTGATACTTTTTTCTTGGTTTGAAGTGTCAATATCAAGACCATTAGGTGGTTGCTCTGTGATGGAGGAGGAGGAGTTTTTAATGTAAGAAACTTGTAAGCGTTCTGGACTTCAATTTTTCTGGTTAAAAATGCCTTCGTGACACTTAATCCTAAACAATTTGGAGTGTACCTAGTTCCTGCTGAAATCAACGGTAATTATATTACTATGGAAAGCAGTTGGATTCTGTTGATGTCAAGTGGAATAAGGCTGGGCCTAACAGTTTTTGAACTGTACCTGTGTTATGGATGCCCTCTTGAATAACACTGCCTCCCCTTTTTGTTGTCCCAGGGTTCTCCTTTAATCTAGCTGTTTCTCTGTTTATAACCACTTCACATATTAGTAAAATTTCTCCCACCCTCCCTCCCCAACTTTGTGCTAGCATTGTCTTTCTAGGCAATGGTGGCGATATGCACTTCTTCACTTCCCCGTTTATAACCTAGAACAGGATCATTCTCTTGGCCTTTCAAAACTGATTTCTTTGCCATGTAAAATATGTACTTGTAACAGGTATTTTGAATTCCTTAGGGATCCCTTGCTCCTGATTTTTCAGTGTGTCGTATATACTGGAAGACTACTGGTAGTGCAGAACAGGATGGCCATATTGATAAGGTTCTGCAGCAGCGTGCTCCACGTATAAGGTACCACCATACTGTTACCCAGAGATTGGAAAAGTTAAGGGAAAGACTGTGGGTCAGTGGAAGAGAACTTCTTTGCATGTAGAAGGTCCCAGGTTAAGTCCTTCTAGTTTAAGCAAGCAGCAGTGGTTAGGAAATACCTTTCTCTTTCCTAGTTGCTGGAAAGGTGCGAACAGAAAAGGACTTGTTGGATGAGTTTTCCTATTCTGTATAGGACAGCTTTGTATATTTTCTGGCGGCCGGTGATATCAACTTCCTAAGGACTTGAGAACTGGATTTAGGAATATATCTGCTTGCTCTATATAAATAAATAAATATACAACCTCTTTCCCCACGGCCCACGCCTGTAGAGAGTATATGCACATTACCATAAGCAAGTCTGTTTACTGTTTTACTGCCAAAGAAATTCATTTTTTCATACCCACACCAATAAAAAGATGGCTGTTGTCTTTTGCATACCTTCACACGCATGTCTTCTCCCTTTTCTCTGTTGCTACGTGACCGGGGCTTAAGAGGACCAAAGCTGCTGTGTAGAATAAACAGGAAGGGAGTGGCTTGTTTCCTGTGCCCAGAGCCCGCTTGAGCTGTGCCGCCCTCTTCTGTTGGCTGATATGGCCCCGTGGAATGGGGCTGGGCACAGATCAAAATTAGAAATGGGTGCATCTTATACTTTGAGAACCATCAATAATCGTTCAACAGATGACTTAGATGAATTGCATTTTGCTCCTTTTTTAAAATATGGGAGGTCTTTTCATCTTGTCATTGTTTCCTATTCAGACATTGTTAACAAACATTTCAGCTGATTTAAAGGCAGCAGTTTAAACACTATATTTTTTATTTTTTGCTTTTGCAGACACCTCTTGATTTCAAATCGGGTCATAGGAAATGTTCCTCCAATAGTATTTGTTAGAGACAAAGTAGATGTTGCAGTACAAGAGGTAAGGAAGAAAGCAGGTAAACATTGGGTTGCACTCAGTGTGCCCAAAGCAGGAGTGACTGGGAATGTGTGGCTCATTTAGATTTTATCAAAATGGCCTTATTTCTGGGCATCTAAACTTTGTGTTGACTTTATTGCAGATTGAGCGGTTATTGGCAATTGCAGATTTTGGGCCTACAGAAGAAGAAAATGAATCGGATCAAAATGATTTCAGGTACATTAAAAAAAAACCCCAATGCAGATCCAGTACAAATGTCTTTGTGACTTACATCCAACTGCAGGCTCCTGGACAAACTGGCATTTGCTTCTGTCCCACAGACTGGATTCTAAACCACTGTTTAATCCAAGTTTAGAATCCCAGTTTGTGGGGAAGGAACACATTTCAGTTCATCCTGGTGCCTGCATTCAGACATCACAAGAAATCAAATATGAAGACTTCCAAAATCAGGAAGTCTTTGAGTTTTGCTCCGCACATGAGGAGAAGAGGGGAGTGTGTAGGCATGAAAGTAAGCCTAAGTCATGTCCATTGTGCGTAACGCCTTTAGCTGTAATGTGTAGCTATTATCAGAACATTCTGGGGGAAAATTGGCTGATGAATAATTGATACTAATGTCAACAGAATGCTTTTGTTTTTGATTGGAGGGTGTTTTTGCTTCAATGCATTGTCGTGGGTTTTGA
Source organism: Lepidodactylus listeri (assembly GCA_029233225.1). Taxonomy (NCBI): domain Eukaryota; kingdom Metazoa; phylum Chordata; class Lepidosauria; order Squamata; family Gekkonidae; genus Lepidodactylus; species Lepidodactylus listeri. The sequence goes on from JARCFY010000006.1 coordinate 90,877,773, forward strand.
GTTCCAGAGCTGTTGGCATCAGTGTGTGTTGCGGAGGGCTTACGGGGTAGAACTGTGATGGGTGGAGGCCATTTTCTTTCCTAGTTAGGCAGTGTGTGCGTTTTGAGGTGCTTTATGAACCATCAGCTTGGGGGTACTGTGGATTTTTGGGGATTTTATGTGTATGTGAAATGCCTGGCCTCAGTGTTAGGGCACTATTCCAGCCAAATTAAGTGCTTTCAATGCCCACTGATTCCAGTGGGAGAGATCTAAGGCTGTGGCGCTCTCTCGCCCCCTTGAAACAAATAGGACTTAATAACCAAGACAATAACTATTTAAAATTTGAAAACCTGACGGCAAAATTGAAATATTCCGACTTTGCACTCTGTGCAGATAAGTTTAACAGAGCCTGTGTGTGGTTTTGTGTTTACTTGCAGAGTATCAGATATGTTACGCTGATAGTTTTATCAGCCTTTGCCATTTTCTTGCAGCAAACAAGGATCCAGGAAGACAGATGTATCTCTGGACTCCTCAGATCCTCCCGTGCTTTCTAATCTGTTTGGAATTGATCATGAAGAATTAAATAAGCAGATACTTGAATATAAGAAAATGAGAAAGGACAAGGAAATAGAAGGGATTGGACTGTCCGAGCAGCAGCAGGAGCAGCTGGCTGAGATACAGAAGCAAAAGAAACTGAGAAGGAAAAAAGCCAGGAAGGTCTCTGATGACGTCACACCTGAGAGATATTTAATGGACAAATACGATGAAGATTATTGTGACCGTGAAGGTGAATCCCACCAAGAAAGTGAACTGGAATATCAGTCACAGGACATAGAAAATGAACTGGAGGCAGATAGCAGAAACACAAAACTTAAGTAAATTGGGAAGAACACTGGCTCGGTTCGGATACCATGTGTCTCCCAAGCATTTTGTTGCTTCCCAAAGTGCATTTTTAATAAATCCTTTATTATGGAACGATATAAAACATATAAAAGAAAGCACAGTTAGAGCAAGGGGGGGGGGGGGCTGGGGCTGGGGCTGGGCCAGAGACATTACAGGTCATTGTCTCTGGGGGAGGCTCAGCATGTCCTGGAAAAGTTCGGAGGGGGCTCCAGCTCCCCAGCCCCCCTGAAGCTGACGCCTATGAGTTCGAGTAAAACAAGAATTGAATTAAAGCTGTACTTAATAGGAGAAATTAAAAAAATATGAACTAGATCATAAACTGTATGGACTGTAATGGCAGAACACACAAGGATGGGCATTCTGTTATTCACAACATTGTGTCAGTCAAGTTTATTGTCTTGGCCATTGGCCATAACAAAACAAAACAAAATAAAACAGATAAAACAAAATACAACAGACATTATAAACCAAAATGGGATAGGCCCTTCAGTAACTTGCTGCAAATCCAAGACTTAGTCTTATCTTTTTTGCCGCCAGTGCAAACAAAGCCATTCTGCTGGTAATATATGTGTCATTATCAGAGAGCAAAAAAAACAGTTATGTCCAGATCTGAAATTCCATTATGCAGAGGTATAATGGGGTAAATAAACCTTTGCCTAAGTGATTCATGCCAAGAGCATCTCATAATATAATGCTCGACGTCATCCACTTCGCCTACACCACATTGACATATTCTAGAGACAGCAGGGGAGCCCAAGAAGCGACCAATACAGACCATTGAAGGTATGGCATGAAAACTTAGGGCAGTAAAAGTCCTTCTTAGATCAAGAGTGGTTAATTTCTCAAGGTAAACAGTCCTACAGTGATCTCTTTTAAATATCCTATACAAGGGGGCTGTACAACAACTTACCACCGCTTGGCGGTTCAAAAGCCCATCCTTATTAAATACCCATTCCTTCAATTTGGACTTTTGACTTTCACTGTCCCATATATCGTCTGGAATTGAGTATTTCAGTAAAATAGAGGTCAGGTGGTTGCCTAATCTTTTGGAGGATTTCAAAAGCAATATAAAACTTCGGACACCTAGGATATCCTGGGGACGTTTTAAGCATTTCCTCCAATAAGAAAGAATTCTCACATTTACCCTGGCTTCCAAAGATACCATACCCAGTTCAGCCCTCATCAGTGCCACGGGTGAGCCTTTGGGTAAAACCAGAATCCGCCTCATAAAATAATTTTGCACAGTCTCTATCAGAGACTGCAGTGGCTCATCCCAACCCCAAATCTCTACCCCAAATTCATTTATTCACAGAGTTAGCCCCTTGGAGCACAATTTGATTACCCTGGCAGTAGATTAACTTGGACATTAAAGCAACTGAACACCTCCTTCAGTACCAGTTGGCACCAATGTGATTGCCCTGTTTTTTTTTCCTGTGTGAACATCTGGATTTGCTTATTTTAGCTACTGCTAGTAAATTCAGAATTTCCAAAGCTCTCAGCTAGACCAAGTGCTTGATAGCTACTAGATCACCTTTATCGACGTGCTTGCTAACCTGCTGAAAGAACTCCAAAGGGCTAGTGAGGCAGGACTTCCCTTAATAAGCTTTGTTCTTCAATGTGCTTAATAATTCTCTATTTAATAAGTTTCTCTTAATTAGAGGGAACCAAAGTTAGGCTAACTGGCTTGTGATTTTCTGGATCCCCTCTGGACCCCTTTTTAAAAATGGGGATGGCATTTGATATTTTCCAGTCACTTGGTACAGAGGTCAGTTTTAGTGATAAGTTACATATACTTGTTAGTAGACCAACAGTTTTATATTTGAATTCTTTAAGAACGCATGGGTTTATGCTGTCTGGAACTGAGGACTTACTAGTTTTGAGTCAGCCTGGTAGTCCTAGAACTTCAGCTGTTGTCACCTCAGTGTGACTCAGTTTGACAAGACACCCTTGCAAAAAAACCCCAGTGGTTTCAGTATGGGTATATGTCCCACTTTTTCCACAGTGGAAACAGATGCAAAGATGTATTCAGTTTCTCTGCCATTTCCCCATCTTTCCTAAGCAATCTTTTTATTTTGTCATCCAAGTCCAAACAGCCTCCCTAGTAAGTTTTCCTGCTCCTGATACATTTGAAGAAATGCTTGTTGTATGTCTGAATGTTTATGGCCATCCACTCCTCTACATTTGTTTTGCCAGAATTTGTGCTCCTTTTTCTCCTTGACTGGGGAAATCTTTCACTTTTTAAAAGAAGTCTCTTTGCCTTTTATGGCTTCCTTGACTTGAGTTGTGAACCATGCAGGCATCCTTTTAGACTTGTTGGTACCTTTCCCAATCTGAGGTATGCATTCTGTCTCAGCCTTGATCAGCATAGTTTTAAATAGCTTCCAGGCATCCTGGAGGGAGTCTCTTTTAATTCTTCATTTTAACTTTCTTCTGACTAGTCTCCTCAGTTTAGAAAAGTTATATCTTTTGAAATCGAGTGATTGTTTTGGACTTTCGGGACAAATTTCTGTTGACATGAATACTGAAATTGTATTGTATTGTGGTCGCTGTTCCCAGTTGGTGTAATGATGTTTACATCTCACACCAGGTCTTGACCCTGCTCAGAACCTAATCCAGAGTTGCAGCATCCCTAGTCAGCTCTGCGACCATCTGTTCAAGTGCACAGTCTAGAAAGCCTGTTTCTATGGCATGACACAAGCTCATATTTGCCCAGTCAGTGTGAGAGTAGCTGAAGTTACTGAGGTGTTACTCAAAGGGGAGGTCTCCTAATTATTTGGTGGAATTTAGCTATTAAGGAGACCCTCCTTGCTTAGCAAGAGAACAACAAGAAGAAAAGATTGGATTTATACCCCGCCCTTCACTACTGGAAGGAGTCTCAGAGTGGCTTACAATTCCTTTCCCTTCCCCTCCCCACAACAGACACCCTGTGAGGTAGGTGGGGCTGAGAGCTCTTTAGAAAACTGCTCCTGAGAGAACAGCTCTGAAAAAACTTGTGACTGACCCAAGGTCACACCAGCAGCTGCATGTGGAGGAGTGGGGAATCAAACCAAAGAAGGGTAACAGCAAGATTTCTCCACCAGTGTTAACAGGGATTTTTCCCTCAGAGAAACTCTCAGAAATAAACTAGTCTGTTGCTTAACCAAGAAAGGTTGTTTTATTGAAAGAGGAAATGGTAATAAAATAACACACATACAAGTATAAAAGCATACAGTAAAACAAGCACACAAGCTAACAAATACAGGGAGGACCAGGAAAATAGCAGGGGGGAAGATTATAGTTACAAATCCAGAAGATCAGAGGTCCAGGGAGAACAGCAAGATGTCCAGCGTCTTGGGTGTGCAGTTTGGGGCAAAGCATGTCCAGTTATAGGACAAAATGCTACCTCGGTATGATGATGTGCTTGCCCTTCAGAACAATGTTACAATGGGATTAGCTGGAAGTAAAATAATGTGTTGGGAAATGCTGAATGGGGTTCCCAGGAACTGTCAACAATCTGGAGGAATGGCTGCTTGGCAACCCTCTATTGTTGGAAGAGGAAGTTGCTGATGAACAGAAAGGTATTAAGTGGTTTCATAATGATGGTAAACAGGTCAGGAAAGGTCAGGCCAGGTGGGGAAATGCTTAGTTTATGGTGAAACAATATTTTCCTGGAGACCCTTTATTGCCATTGTGCATGGTTTTAAGGCAAAGGGGCTGCAGTGGCTCAAGTGGTTGAGATGCTGAACTGTGGACCGGAAGGTCAGTAGTTCAGCAGTTTGAGACCCGAGTGCTGCATGACGGAGTGAGCTCCTGTCTCTGGCCCCAGCTCCTGCCAACCTAGCAGTTCGAAAGCAAGAAATTGCAAGTAAATAGGTACCACTTCGGTAGGAAGGTAACAGCGTTCCGCGCGCCTTGGCGTCTAGTCAAGCCGGCCGCATGACCACGGAAACGTCTTTGGACAGTGCTGGCTCTTTGGCTTGGAAACGGAGATCAGCACCGCATCCCTAGAGTCATATTCGACTGGCTTTTGAGCAAGGGAAACCTTTACCTTTTACCTATGGTTTTAAGGCGGGGACAGGGTTGTTAGAGAATAAGCCCATGGTGACACCTTCCAAAAAATACATTGGGGAGTTAAAAAAAAAATCTGAAAATGATAAAAGGAGCGCCTGTAGCTTTAAAAAAATGGATTTCCTCTGTGGCTGATGCTAGGCAACCATACTGTTCCAGGCTGGTGTTTTGTGAGTAAAAAGGGAGGAAGCAAGGCCCTTTCCAGCCTATTCTGGCCTTCAGGGGGAGGATTCATTGGGGCCAGGCTATGGTTGCCACCTCCAGGTTGGGAAAATCCTGGATTTTTTGTGGTAGAGTCTTAAGAGGGCAGGTTTTGGGGTGGGAAGTGGCCTCAGCTAAATATAATGTCATAGAGTCCACCCTAGAGTGGGACAAATCTGTCATCTGTAGTTGTGATTTTGGTGGATCTCTAGGGCCCACCTGGAGGCTGGCAGCACCCTCTGGGTGACTTGGTATCACCTGACTTATATGACTCAACTACACCTGGCTGCTTGCTACAGTGGGACAGCTAAAGGTAAATAGGCTGTTGGGTTGGAAGGAGATAGAGTTGCCAACTCCAGTTTGAGAAATTTCTGGAGATTTGAGGAGTGGCGTCTGAGGGAAGCATAAAGCCATAGACCTTCACCCTCCAAGGCAGCCATTTCCTTCATGGGAACTATTGTTGCCAACCTCCAGGTGAGGGCTGCAGATCACCTGGAATTACAACTGCTTTTAGGATGTCAGAGATCAGTTCTCCTGGAGAAAACGGCTGCTTTGGAAGGTGGAGTCCATGGTATTATACCCTGCTGAGGTTGCTTCCCTCCCCAAACCTCACCGTTCCAAGGCTCCACCCCCAAATCTCCAGGAATTAACCGACCTGGAGCTGATGACCCTAAGGCGAACTGATCCCAGATCCATTGTGATTCCTGGAGAGCTGCTGCTGCCACTGCTTGGGGTGGGTGGGAAGCAGGTGGAAGGCTGGGAGTGATGGGGGGCAGAAAGAGGAAGTGACAGGCATGGAGGGGAGAGAATAAGAAAAGGCATGGCAGGAAGGAGAAAGAATGTGAGAGAGCAGGAAGCAAATTTGGGGAAATGGGATAGCCACCCCTGTAAATTTCTAGGGGCCCCCCACTTCGTTTAATGTCCTCGGACAAAGATTGGACGCATTCGGCCTAGCCAGCTTTACATAACTTAATCCAGCGCCGTGACCAGCAGAGCTTTAATCACCTCCCTTAACATGAGTCAGATTTTCTTCCAAGCGACCTCCGAAACCCGACCAGCGAGCACCGAAGATCTTTTCGCAAAGGATTGTGCTCAGGCTACTATTGGCTGGAGAAGGTCTGACGTATCTGTGTAGTCCAGGCGCCACCTGCCGGTGGGAGAGCGCGGTACCCACGTCTCTGCAGGAGACGCTGCAAAGGGGAGTGGGAAAAGTTTCGTTGGGGCCTCCGAGTGGCGCCAAATTTCGAGCTCGCTGTTGTTTTCGAGAGCGAGAGGCGCATTCGCCCCTTCCCAAAACGTAGACTGGGTTCACTGGAAACACCAGGAGAGAGGTAGTCACGTGCGTCTTAAATCGGATATAATTAAGTTTCAGAAGCGTCTGTGTTTCCAATCCATCTCAGTGCCTTTCGTATTCCTCTCTCCCCTTACCCGGAAATCCGAAACGGCATCCTGGTCGTCGCCCTTTTTTTGTAGGCTGCTGGCGGGAGGGTGGAAATGAATGGGTGGGAGTCGACTGGGTGAGTGCAGCGTGCTGGGGGGGGGGGGGGGGGGGAGAGAGGGAATGTGAGGTGAGCGCCTGAGAGGTGAAATTGGCGGGGGGACCGGGGGAGCAAGGGAAGGTGGCCAGAACTGAGTGGGGTGTGCGCCCTTGGAAGGATTGGGGGGCGGGGGCTCGGTGGGTGCAGTTTCCCGGACGTGGCGCCCACTTTCTTTTTCTCTCTCGCTTTGCGCTCCTCTGCGAACTGGCCGTTCCTCTCGTTTGTATCGGAGTAGCCGCCTTGCAAAAGGGGCTCCGGGGTGCTGGGAGCGCTGCCCGCCGGCTGGGTGAACTAGGGAGAGCGGGAAGCGAGCTTTGCGCGTGCAATCCCGGCGGTGGTGATTAGCAGATTTCCTTTTCGCTCGCACGTGGCGAAGCAGCCCGTTGCCACCGACTGTGAGAAACTGGGGATCAGCCGTCGCCGGGCTCGTAGTAATCTCTTGGGGTGATCGAGTTCGCAGAATCCCTGAAAGCATTTTGCGAATAGAACAGCCCGATCACGTCGCCGTGCGTGTTTACTCAGAGCGGAGCTTCGCCGTGTCCCTCAGGGGCTGGCATAGGAAGTGCAGCCTTGCATGGAAATGAAACCGCGGCAATTGCGTCCAGACATGTCTGTGGCTTTGCTTGTCCCATTGAACCGAGTAGAGCTTGCTTCCAGCGAACAACGCATTGGGTCAGGCCGAGCAGCGTGTATGCTTTAGTTGTGGGTTGCCGTCAGCACTTTTATTCCATCGCTGATGTCAATACATGGCGAAGCTTTTATGTTTCCCCCAGTGTGACAGGAGTAGAGTAGCAAAATGGTGTCATTTTAGAATCAGCATTGTTAGTGGCTCGTGCTGGGTTGCATACAGGAACCAAGTTAAAGTCCCTATTCATCTCTCTACTTTATTGAGTTGCTTTGGGCAAGTCCGAAATTCAGCCTTGCAAATAAATGCAAACAAAGTATCCCCCCACCCCCGCCACACATGGCTGTGTGAGCCATTTGTTTCGCTTGAGGGGACACTTAATTTGTACAGGCGACTTCTGCCTCATCTGGAGGTAATTTACGCAGCCTGATCGTACGTATTTACTCAGAAATAAATCCTGTTGAATTAGATGGTGTAATGATTTCATGTTTTGGTATGTGTGGTGTGGTCCTTTAAATGTTTAGTTTGACTGCAGTATTGTAAGGAGGGGGATAGAGGCAGACAAGTGTGATTTTGATTGGCTGATGACTGAGAGTGGGGGAGGAGATGTTCTGAGAGGAATCTGTGTGGCGGGAGGGGGGCTCTATGACGATTTCTGTATGTGAAGTTTGAAGAGTGAGCATAGTCTGTGTGACTATGGGATTTTGAGTCTTTTCTCTGAGCGAATATGACCAACAATATAGTCTGTGTGACTAATATAGTTGATTCTATTCTGTGTGAATAAAACAAAGAGACTAGCCTGTGTGGTTAAATATATATAAGAAAGAGAGATATAAGCCTGTCAGAGTGGAATTTGGAGTTTGGGAGACTGTAGCACCAAGCATTACCAGTTATATTTACAACTTCCCTTTTTCAGCAACTGTTCAAAATAATCAAAAACCTAATTTGTTCTTTATTAAATAAATCAATTTTTGTTTAAATGTATCCCAGAAATCAGTTCCGTATTTCCTCAGGGCCACATAGTCCTCTGAAGTGCCCAGACCCTAGGTCATACTACCAAAAGAGAGAGATTTGGGATTTTTAATTCCTGGTGGCAGCAGAAAACTGCCGTTTCCCCAAATAGCAAGAACCTCCCAGATGGGGCTTCCTCCCAGATAAGCGCATACAAGGTTTACACGTTTATTCCCCACAGGGGATCAAACAAGTAGCTATTGATAAGACTGATGGCCTGACTTTCTGCCTTCTGCATGGCTAAAATTGGACTGTGAGTACCTTAGTTTTGGTTATTGTTGTTCAGTTGCGGTCGAGTCCAACTCTTCGCAATCCCTTGGACCACATCACGCCAGGCACTCCTGTCCTCCGTTGTCCTCTGGAGTTTGCTCAACTTCGTGTTTGTTGCATCGATAACACTGTCTAACCATCTCATCCTTTGTCATCCCCTTCTTCTTTTACCTTCAATCTTTCCCAGCATCAGAGTCTTCTCCAGTGAGTGCTTCCTTCTCATTTGGTGGACAAAGTATTTGAGCTTCCTAGAAGTGTAGAATACAAAAGGACCCAGCAAATAATAATTTAAAAAGCATAATTATCAGATGCAACTGCCAACATTGCTCTGTTTAATCGTTAACTTTGGATGCTTCTGCTGTTAGGTTCAAATCTGACAAATAGATGGGGTTGTGGGAGGGGTTGTGCAAAGAGGACAATCTGGATTCCCCTGAAGTTGCAGGAAAGATCTTCCTGTAGGAACTGATTTCTGAGCCCTGGAATGCTTTGTGATATCTGGGAGGGTTCTAGGGAGCTTGCTTGGTCAGCATGCTGGAGACAGCTTGGACTGAGTACATATTGTGCGGAACAAGGACTGTAGCAATATTTGGTCTATCAGTGGAAAATCATATCTTGGTAATCAGCAGTTGTGTAGGTGAGAGGGCCAAATTCATTAGCTGAAGGAGAGCCATACATATGCATCTTCTTTCTAAAGAGTACTTAATGCTCCATTCCCTTAGCATTGTGCATTGCCACACATGCATCCTCCCCCTTCACCCCCCCTCTTCCAAGTATGCATAGTTGGAACTCCCTCCCCAAGTAGTGACAGTAGATGGGGAGGAGGCACACAGGGAGCTTTCTTGTATCATTTCTGGATAGCAACAGAAGAGTTTGCCCATGTGTTCTCTCAAGCTGTCTTCTACAACCCTGGAAAAGGCTACAGGTGAAGAAAAGAGGGTGCGTTATAGGGAAATCCCAAGGTATGGGATAGGAGATAATTTAGTGGGAAGCACAGTTGGTTGGTGGGTCTATTATTGGATATCCCAGTACAGAAACAGTGGGTAGATGTATAGATACTAGCCTTTTCCTTTTCCCTTCTGCCATGTTGAACAGCAAAGAGAAAAATAACAAATTAAATACATGCCTTTTTCACATCTGAGTATTTATTACTTAAGCCCAGCCTTTCTTCCCAGTGGGGACCCACAGCAGTTTACATTGTTCTCCTCTCCGTGCAACCAGGTAGTTTAGGCTGGGATTGGGTGACTGGTCCAAGGTTACCGAGAGAGCTTCCGTGGCAGAGTGGGGATGAGTTCTGGGACATCCAGATCTTAGTCCGACTCTCAAACCACTACACCACAGTTAGGTTACTGAGTTCATGCTCATTCATGAACTCAGAGAGAGAGAGTAAAAAGGTAAAGGTTTCCCTTGCTCGAAAGCCAGTCGAATACGACTCTAGGGATGTGGTGCTCATCTCCATTTCCAAGCCGAAGAGCCCGCGCTGTCCAAAGACTTCTCCGTGGTCATGTGGCTGGCATGACTCGACGCTGAGGTGCACAGAACACTGTTACCTTCCCACCAAAGTGGTACCTATTTATCTACTTGCAATTTCTTGCTTTCGAACTGCTAGGTTGGCAGGAGCTGGGGCCAGAGACGGGAGCTCACTCCATCATGTGGCACTCGGGTCTCGAACTGCTGAACTACTGACCTTCCGGTCTGCAGTTCAGCGTCTTAACCACTTGAGCCACTGTAATTGCCAGTGTTTGCCATTGTGTTTCACATTTTTGTGTTGCAAAAACTCTATAAAGTTTTGTTTTCTTTACAGGTGTATAAAATGGCTGAAAGACCTATTTGGGAACAAATCGGAGCAAGTTTTATACAGCTGTATTATCAGCAGTTTGATACCAGTAGGGAACAGCTAGGTGCCTTTTATGTAAGTATCAATATATCTTTGTTTTAAAGTATTTTTTTTATTGCTGTAATGGCTCAATTGTTGATTTGACATATTCGTTTATTTCTGCTAAAGCTTCAAAAGTTCGGATGCGCTTCAGGCAGCTGTGCTACTCCTACCTCATTAAGCTATTGTTTTCCTTTGCAAGTTCAAATTCATTTTTAATTGTTAGTGTTGGTGATCGCCATTAGAATTATTTGAAATTGCCTTTTCTGATTAATCAGGTATAAATAGTGTGTATTTTCCTGATGCCCTACCCCCTTACTTTCATGCCATGTTATTTATTTATTTACTATTTTTATACCCTGCCTTTCTCCCCAATGGGTATCCAAAGCTGCTTATATCATTACCCTTTCCTCCATTTTATCCTCACAACAACCCTTTGAGGTAGGTTAGGCTGAGAATGTGTGACTGGCCCGAGGTCACCCCACAAGATTCCACGGCAGAGTGGAGATTCAAACCTGGGTTTCCTAGATCCTAGTCCAACACACGAACCACTACACTACACTGGCTTCCTACACTTTGCATCTTTCTTTGCTGCTGGGATACAAGAAGTAATGAGGAACTAAGTAGGGGTCACCTGGGAAGGGTTCACTGTGAAGGTGTCCTGCCTAGGTACTGGGCCTGGGATTATTCGTTTGCATTTTACTTCAATCTTCTAAAAGTATGTTATTGACATTTCTCTCTCTCTCTCTTTTTATTTAAAGACAGATGCTTCCTGCTTATCATGGGAAGGCCAGCAATTTCAAGGAAAAACAGCCATTATGGAAAAACTGATGGTATTTGACTGCTTAGAAATTGCTGTTATATTGTTTGTTTTAGATTCATTACCTAGTTTTCCTTGCTGTTTGGGGTTTTTTTTTGAGTGTGTGTGTGTGCGTGCGTGCGCCTGGAAGTTGTGGTTGACTTTTGGCAACCTCTAGTGGGGCTTGGACATTTCAGAGAGGTGACTTGCTGTTGCCTGCCTCTGAGTCACAACCCTGGTATTCCTTGGAGGTCTCCTATCCAAGTACTTCCCAGGGTCAGCCCTGCTTAACTTCCGATATCTGTTTTTGAATGCTTTTTTAAAAATTAGAAATAAAATATCTGGGGAAGTGACAGAAGAACTCTGTTGGGCTGACTTTAAAACAAATGTTTTTACCCCACTTGCCTCCCTAGTGGTCACCCAAAGCAGCTCATTACATCATTTCCCACTGCAACAACCCTGTGAGGTAGGTTCGGTGGAGAGAGTTGTGGCTCCAAGGTCACCCAACAAGCTTCTGTGACAGACTGGCGATTCAGACCTGGTTCTCTAGGATCCTAGTCTGATGCTGTAGCCACTGTGCCATATTCTCTCATTCTTGTACAGAATGCCAGGAAACTGTATTATCTACCGAAGAAGCATGTTTAACATAATTTTCTTCTTTAAACAGAGACTTCCTTTCCAAAAAATTCAGCACAATATAACCTCAGAGGATCATCAGCCAACTCCTGATAACTGTATCCTTAGTATGGTTGTCGGTCAGTTGAAGGTAAGAACTGACAATTGTAAGTAAGAACTGACAATTGTATCTTTGGTTAGTATATGCACAAAGCTTTTCTGTCCTGGGGGGAAACAAAAGGCACAAGCTCTTGTACACTGGAATTCACTCCATATGTATGATGAGAGGCTCAGCCCTGTGAGTTGCCTCAAGGCTCCTTTTAATTTGTGCTGCACTGGAAGACTAAGCACCTTCCTCTGTCTACTGCGCCTGCTCTACAGAATTTCCCTCTTGGGATTATGGAGGGGCACACAGGGTTAGGAGCCCCATGTTTCCTTCCGGTTTACAATTTGGTCCAAATACTGCTGTATTTGGCCAGATCTCTAAATGACTTTCTTCCCCTAATGTCACTTGCATGGACGGCTTCAAGAAGGAATTAGATAAACATATGGAGCAGAGGTCCATCAGTGGCTATTAGCCACAAGGTATAGGTAGGTATAGATCAATAACCTCAGATATGCAGACGATACCACTCTAATGGCAGAAAGTGATGAGGACCTCAAGATCCTCTTGCCGAGGATAAAAGAGGAGAGCTCAAAAGTTGGCTTGAAACTCCACATCAAAAAAACTAAGATCATGGCATCCGGCCCCATCACTCCTTGGCAAATAGAAGGGGAAGTCGTGGAAGCAGTGACAGACTTCACCTTTGTGGGATCTAAGGTCACTGCAGATGGTGACTGCAGCCATGAAATTAAAAGATGCCTGCTCCTTGGAAGAAAAGCAATGGCAAACCTAGACAGCATAACAAAAAGTAGAGACATCAACCTGTCAACAAAAGTCTGTATGGTCAAAGCAGTGGTATTCCCAGTAGTAATGTATGGCTGCGAGAGTTGGACTATAAGAAAGGCCAAGCACCGAAGAAAAGATTCTTTTGAATTATGGTGCTGGAGAAGACTCTTGAGAGTCCCTTGGACTGCAAGGAGATCAAATCAGTCAATCCTAAAAGAAATCAACCCTGTTGGAAGGCCAGATATTGAAGCTGAAGCTCAAATACTTTGGCCACCAAATGAGAAGGGAGCACTCACTAGAGAAGACCCTGATGCTGGGAAAGATTGAAGGTCAAAGAAGAAGGGGATAGCAAAGGATAAGATGGTTAGACAGTGTTATTGTTGCAACAAACATGAAATCAAGCAAACTCAGGAGCATGACAGAAGACAGGAAGGCCTGGCACGATGTGGTCCACGGGGTCGCGAAGAGTCAGACTCAACTGAGCAACAACAACATAGATAGGAACTCTCAGTCTGGGGCAAGGGATGCACTGTATTCTTGGTGCTTGGGGGGGCAACAGTGGGAGGGCTTCTAGTGTCCTGGCCCCACCGGTGGACCTCCTGTTGGCACCTGGTATTTTTGGCCACTGTGTGACAGAGTGTTGGACTGGATGGGCTATTGGCCTGATCCAACATTGGCATCTCTTACGCTTTATAAAAGTACCATCAAGGGAGTAGGTGTCATGACTTCAGTTCTTTAGACTAAACTGGAGCCAAGTGCTTACTTGTCCTGGGGGAAATCCCTGATGTTCTCTTTGAGTGTTACTGATGCGCACTGTCTGCTGACTTTTGGCACAGTAAAGAGTTTTTCGTACATTCAGATAGATCTATATAGTTACAAGGGCAAGAAAGTTATTATTTTCAGAATGAAAGCTTGGATTCTCAGTTTTCAAATTGGTACGTTTGATGATTACGTCACTTGACATAAAGTTTTTTCAGTATCAGCCTTGAAACCAAATGGTAATGTTACAACATTCAAAAATATCTCTCAGTGGCGCCCTGACCTGGGGAGCCCAGGCAAGCCTGATCTCATCAGATCTCGGAAGCTAAGCAGGGTCGGTCCTGGTAAGTACTTGGAGGGGAGACCTCCAAGGATAACCGCTCCCTCTAAGCTGTGGAGTCTTGTGAGCAAAAATTATACATTGTGAGCTACTGGCATTAAAGTTGTCAGCAAGGGATTTGGCTGCTGCATAAATCAGTTTGCTCTGGAGCCATCCTTCCTGAGCTGAGACAAAAATGTGTGAGCCAGAGGCTAAAAGACTGTGAGCTAGCTCACACTAACTCAGCTTAGAGGGAACACTTAGAGGGTGACCTTTGTATAGCCGGTTGGGCCCAAGATGATCTTCTGTTTCTCAGTTCAGCTGGCTTATTTGCATTATGCTTGAATCACATGTTCTGTTTTAGTAGGGAAAACTGGAGAGTTTCTGAAGTCATAAGAAGCAGGAGACAGCATGGATACACTTCTAGCGTAACTGAACATGCAGAGTAGGTTTACTTTGAACATGTTGATGCCTGGACTAAGTTTACTTTTTTTCTCTCCTTTCGTTGTAGGTAGATGATGATCCAGTGATGGGATTCCACCAGTTGTTTGTTCTCAAGAACATTAATGACAAATGGATTTGTTCCAATGACATATTTAGGCTTGCTCTTCACAACTTTTCCTAAAATGTGTTCTCAAATGTGCCTTTACTAGTCATAAATTTCTGATTAAACAACTCTTAGTTTAAAAGTTGTTTCAGTGTCACTTTCTCAGGCTATGTGATAAAAGTAATGTGTATATTCTGTTGGAAACACTAGATGATGTCGTTAGTTCCCTCAACATGTGGCTCCAGCGTATACAGTCTGGCGGCAACGCACTGCATTAAACTTCCTGAAACTTAAAAAAATTATGATTTTATATATAATAAAACCTTGACAACAAAATAACTTCCATGAAGCCCTATTAGTGCACTTGGAGGAATATTGTTATTCCTAATGGTTTTGTTTTGTATTTTTATACACCAATAGGGTGAAGGTAATTCAGGTTGAATATATTGTGTCTTTTCTGCATGTTGAATATATTCATGCATGTTTTCATGGCAAGAGCTGTTAGTTGTCATTGCAGGCAAACTACTGGTAATACAAGTGCATAATATGGAAAACAGAAGTCCTTGGTATCAAGACATGCAAATTAAATATTCACTGGGTGAAACTGATATTCAAAAATTACCTCGTGATGACTTTGCCATATCACAGTGAGGAATCGAGATATACCTTATTTGTGTATCGCAGGCTATATTGTACCTCACCTTTCTTTGCATATCACAAACTGTAGACAGCGTGAAAAGTCTATACTGAGATGTAAATTGGTGATAAGACTTCTGTCCTGCAGTTTGAGTAGTGTTATGAGTTATCTACATGGAGAAGAAAAGCAAGAGTGCAGCTAATACTTTCCACAGCCCAGAACCTACATAATTTGTATGGGTGCTCTGCTGAAACGGTAACAGCCAAGGAAGCCATGTACAGTAGGCGTCATGCATTCTGTCCCAGCCACTATCATTCCACAGTATATATGTAAAATAGTGCCCCCCGAATGTCTTGGAAATATGAAGCTGAGGGCATTCCAAGCAAACTCAACAACAAATTGTTAATGTTACACCATTTTTGTAACTCCTGCTCTCAGACTTATGATGTGTCCAAAAAACCCAGCAGAAATCACTTTAATGTTCCATGTTTAAGAGAGTAGGATGTGTTCTGTTTGGAAAACAGAATATACAAACAGAGCATATCGTGCCTGTACATACACCATGTGGTCAAGAGCTTTGCAAATCTTTAACAGCCCACAGCTGTGTAGTTGTTTTGCTTCCTTGTGAGAAAAGAAAGTTCTCTGCCCATCTTGGAATCTGTAACTGGGGGAGGTGGTGCAGAGCATTTGATCATTCCTGGGTCGGCTACTGGAATGTTCTGTGCGCTCAAGTAAGACGGAGGCCTTAACTTGTGAATATTTGCACACAGACTGAAATTCTCACAGAAGCCGTGCTACAAACCTTTTTTATAAGTGGAAGGAGGAAAAGGTTAGAGATTAGTAACTAGGGATGGGCACGAACTTAAAAAGTGCAGTTTGGGGTGGCCCGTGAACTGAACCCTGAAATGAACAGGCCTTGCCTGGGAGAAAGGGGGTGAGGACCACCCTGGAAGGGACCTCCCTTCCACCTTTCTCCCAGCTGCTGTTTGCTGGGGACAAGAGAAAGGGGAGGATTGCCTGGGAAAGGACTTCCTTTCCCTTTTTCTCCTGGCCATAGCTTGCTGCAACTGGGAGAAAGGGGGCCGGGATCAGCCAGTCCCCCAGTCAGCTGTTAGGCTTACATGGCTGGCAGGCAGCCATTTAATAGGGGAAGCAAAAATGAAGGGTTAAATGTCTCAGCCATTTAAATCTAACAGCTGACCGGCAGACCTGCTGAGCTGTTAGGTTTAAATGACTGAGCCATTTAACCCTTCAGTTTTGCTTCCCCCCCCCCCTTTGAAAGGGGGAGGAAAACTGAAGGTTTATAAATGGCTGTCAGCTGGCCATTTAAACCTAACAGCTGAGTGGCAGACCCTGCACCACTCTGCTGTTTGGTTTAAATCAGAGGTACTGAGCTCATTTGTTATGAGGGCCAGATCTGACATGAATGTCACTTGTTGGGCCATGTGTGCCATAAAATGTAACACAAGGTACTGGAGATAAAAGTTTTATAAAGAATACAGGCAAACCCGATTAGTGATATTTTTTAACTCAAAATACAAACGCTTAAAACATTAACATTTACAATATTTCCTTAAAGTATCTCCCTGATGACTGCCTTCCCATTTCCACCTCGTGTTACTCATTAGTACTGGGACAGTATACTGCAGGGGTGTCAAACATGTGGCTGCCCCTGGAGGCCTTCTATCAGGCCCACACTGGAACTGGCCATCTCCTGCTTCCAGTTCTGTTGCTGCTGCTGCATCATAACTTGCTTCACTAGACTCTCAGTTGCTCAGCCATTTCATGTTTTCCTCTGGGCCCTAGACTCAGAACTCTGAGCATGAGATTTCTGTGGTGAATGTCAATACATCAAAAGTAGGTTTGCAGCTTACAGATACACACTTGAACAGCATACTCAAGGTTGCAACAGCACAGACATTTTGATGCAATAATTCAGAGCAAGAGGTGTCAGTTATCAGATACTGTTAAATAAAATGTTGCAAGGGTGCTAATGTTTTAAGCATGTTTTTATTTCAAGTAAAAAAAATCTTTAGTGTTTGTGTCATTTATAAAGTCTATATCTCTGCTACCTGGCATTACATTTTATGACACACATGGCCCGGCCCAACAAGGTCTCATTTATGTCAGATCCGGCCGTCATAACAAATGAGTTCAACACCCCTGGTATATAGAGACATAATGCACACTCTCTGTTAACTGGCAATAAAGGTAATGCCCAGTTGCTCATAGGCTGGATAAGAACCCTGAACAGGGTGGTTCTGGCTCATGGGCCATATGTTTGACACCCCTGGGCTGGCCCTGAACCAAGCTGACCAAAAGTCAGGTAAATGTTCAGGGAAGGCATCTTCCTCAAGTATCTTTTCCTGAGCTCCGAACTCGCCCAAGTTCATGCCGAATTTTGGCTCATGAGCCAGTTTGTGCCCATCCCTATTAGTAACCACCGGGGTGCTCCCATTGAAAAGGCAAAGTACCCAAAATACCTCATATCCAGTATGTATCATGCTTTTTTCTCCATTTCCATAACTACCTGGGAAGCTGATTCGTAAGTGGCGAATCAAAAGATCTTTCATAATGCAAATCCTCCCCCCGAGACTGCACTGTACTCAAGTCTTGTGCTTTATGGTGTTAACTGCAGCTCAGAGATGAAGAAAGGGCCCCTTTCCATTTTTCCATTGCATTTATCCCCTCTGTTTCCTGCCTTAGTTCATACATTATCACCAGGATTGCCAGCATTTAAACTGGTCACTTAAATATCACTTTGATCTTCAGCAATTATCAGGTGATGTTCATTTAGCTCCATGCTATGAAAAACTAAAGCTGCCTGTTTCTACAAATCAACCTTCTATGTAAAGGAATGAGACACTTGCCTGAATTGCCGCTTGCTCGTGCAGTGTTTTGTCTGGTAGTCGAACAGGCACTCTCCCTCTCCTTGTCTGCTGTGTCGATGACGCAATGTGTGGGGGCAGCAATCTGTTGAGATCCAACTCAGTTTCTCAATATCAGAACATCAACATGCTCTCCATGTTGTCCTCATTAAAGCTATCGAAAGCACGGAACAATGTATGCCTCTCTATGTGTAGGACAACTTCCTCTTCAATTTTATCTTTACCTCCAATTTTTCATTGCTGCATTTAACGTTAACATCTAATGAGCGCCACTCCTCCCCCCAAACCAAACCCTTGTTGCTTCCTCAGAAAGTGCATAACTTGTTTGTGTAATGCTGATTGTTTAACTACAATTTCCACCAAACCCAACAAGTGAAATATTGATTAACTGACATGGTTTAATAAATTGGCACTGACTACATGGGGGTTGTAAGCCAGTTACTAATGTGATGTTTGGAGAACTACACAGCTGCTGCCCGCTAACTGCCATTTTTTAGGTCTGGAACCCTTAATGCTGGCAGAGTTCCAGTTCTGTCAGTGGCAGGTAGAAAGGGACTGGAGACCAGGGAAAGCAATGAAATTAAGTCCGTGTAATTTGGAGAGGTAACAGTGTTCCGTGCGCCTTGGCATTTAGTCATGCCGGCCACATGACCACGGAAAAAGTCTTTGGACAACGCTGGCTCTTTAGCTTGGAAATGACAAGCACCACCCCCTAGAGTCAGATTTAACTAGCTTTCGAGCAAGGGAAACCCTTACCTTTTATTTTTAATTTGAAGAGAAACAACCTTTCTCTTTCTATGCTGTATTTTTAATTTGATAACTACTACTTCCTGCTATTTTTCTGCTGAATTTGAACTTTTTGATGACTGGAGTTTTGTTTTGACCAAAGCAGTATCCTGGTGGGCCAACAAACAGGGCAGAGAGGCCAAGGTCTTCCTCTGATTCTGCCTCCTAGTACTGATTTGCCTATATGGAAGTTCCCATCAGTCACCATGGACAGTAGCCACTGATTTACACATGAATCCGTCTAATCCCCTTTTAAAGCTGTGTGTGCTTGTGGCCATCACTACATCCTCTGGCGGGGAATTCCACAATTTTATTACTCCTTGAGTAAAGAAATACTTCATTTTGTTCATCTTGAATCTACTGCCCATAAACTTCATCGAGTGCCCCTGAGCTCTAGTATTATGGGAGAGCTATGGAGACAGCGATCACAAAACATCCCCCCAAAAGGTGGTAAGTGCCCATTTTCTGCACAATATAGTGCTGCACAACAGCAATTGCTAGTTTAAATATTGTAGAATATGTATACAATTTACGTCTAAGAACAGGGATGCAGTGCACCGTTTTTGTTGCTAATACCTCAAGGAACAATTATGGAGCAATACACAGATAACATTTAACATCTCTCAAGTTTACAGACTGCGGGTTTAACATCTCAGAGGAAAGTTGGCATTCGCCTCACTTAAGCACTACTGCTTTGCCAGTTCTAGATGATTCATTTTGCTGTTGTTTTGTTTTGTCCATCTAATGTTCACTGCAGTCCCTCCAAACGAGCTCTGTCAAATCTATATTCCGTATAACCCTTACCTCAGCACAGATACCAAGTGAAAGTGATCCAAATGGGAATATCGTCATGCACTCCCTGTGGGGCTGCCTTTGAAAATGGTTTGGAAACTTCAATATTGTCAGAAGTTCGTTACAGGAATTGTATTAGGCGTGGGCTGAAAGATCTGCACTGGCGCAATTGTGCTTGACCCGTTTCAGTCTGGCTTCCGGCCAGGTCATGGGACGGAAACGGCACTGGTCGCTCTCACAGACGACCTCCGGCGGCACCTGGATCAGGGCGGAACGGCGGTACTGGTGTTGTTAGATCTGTTGGCCGCGTTTGACACGGTCGACCACCAGTTACTGATCCACCGCCTTGCCGACAGGGGTTCAGGGGCTTGCCTTACAGTGGCTCGTCTCCTTTCTCCAAGGTCGGGGACAGAGCGTGGCGCTTGGGGAGCCGTGTCCCGGAGGCACCCACTTGTATGTGGTGTGCCTCAGGGGGCGGTGTTATCTCCCATGTTGTTCAACATCTATATGCGCCCTCTCGCCCAGATTGCCCGGAGGCATAAGCTGGATTGTCACCAGTATGCGGATGACACCCAGCTGTATCTGTTGTTGGGCGGCCGGTCCGGGGCCACCCTGGATGACCTGGAGCGGGCGCTTGAGGACGTAGCGGGCTGGCTCAAGCTGAGTCGTCTGAAAATGAATCCAACGAAGACGGAGGTCCTTTGCCTGAGTCGGAGTGGACCGGGGGTGGGTATCCCACTACCGGCCTGCGGGGGGGCTCCACTGGTGCCAGCCCCGCGGGTCCGGAGCTTGGGAGTGCTCCTGGATGCCTCCTTGACTATGGAGGCCCAGGTAGCAGCCACTGCCAAAGCAGCCTTTTATCACCTACGGCTGATTAGGCAGTTGGTTCCCTTCCTCGAATGCAATGACCTGGCGACTGTGATCCATGCTATGGTCACCTCAAGGCTAGACTACTGCAATGCTCTCTACATGGGGCTGCCCTTGACTCAGCTCCGGAGGCTGCAGCTAGTGCAGAATGCCGCAGCCAGGCTGCTGATGGGACTCTCAGTGAGGGACCATGTCCAGCCTGTGCTGAGGGCGCTGCACTGGCTGCCTATAGCGTACCGGGTCCGGTTCAAGGTGCTGGTTTTAACCTTTAAAGCCCTATATGGCCTGGGGCCTGCCTACCTAAGGGACCGCCTTTCCCCATATATACCCCAAAGAGCACTGCGGTCAGGCAGCCAACACCGCCTGACCCTTCCGGGCCTGAAGGAGGCAACGCTAGCAGCCACCAGAAACAGGGCCTTCTCGGTGGCGGCCCCCTACTGGTGGAACGAGCTCCCAGAGAACATCAGGGCCCTGCGGGACCTTTTGCAGTTCCGCAGGGCCTGCAAAGCGGAGCTCTTCCGCCAGGCATTTGGGGCCGCCGCCAGGGGGGAATGGCCCTTAGGAGATGGCATGAGGGCCATCTCTAAAACATCATGGTGGCAGCCTCCTGGTTGGTGTGAGCTAGAGGCAGGTATTGGTGCTGGTATGACGCTGCTATTGGGACGAAGTTGTTGTAACTTTTAAAGTGAATCCATTTTATGTTATGTTTTAACTTGTAATTTTGTATTGATTAATATTATGCTGTAAGCCGCCTAGAGCCGGTCCGCTGGCTAGGCGGGATATAAATTGAAACAAACAAACAAATAAATAAATTGGCGTCTGCTTCCAGTCACAATTCAAGGCCCTACTAAACAGGCTGGGGCCCGGGTACCTGAAAGACTGCCTCCTCTTGCATTGTCCAGCCTGCCAGTTAAGATCTACCTGTTATTTGTGCCCTTCAGAAGTGAGGCAGGTGGCACCTAGAAATAAAGGCATTTTCTGTGGTGGCAGCGCACCTTTGGAATGCCCCCTGAGGCTTGCTAAGCACCCGCTTTTCTGTCTTTTAGGTGCCAGGCTAAAGCATATCTTTTTACTCAGGGTTTTAATTAGGGCATTTATTGTTCCAGGTGTTTTATGGTCTGACATCTGTTTTATGGATAGTTTTATTCTCTTTTTCTGTCCCTGGTGGTGGTGGAAAGTGCCGTCAAGTCACAGCACGCTTAACAGAGACCCCGTAGGGTCTTCCAGACAAGATGTTCAGAGATGGCTTGCCGTTGCCTGTCCCCATGTCATGTCCCTGGTATTCCTTGGAGGTCTCCCATCCAAATACTAGTCATGCCCAGCCCTGCTTAGCTTTCAAGATCTGATGAGATCAGGCTAGCCTGGGACAGCCAGGGCTGTCACATCCCTAAGCTTGTTTTAATGCCTTCATATTTTTGTACTGATAATTTGTTATTTTATTTCAATTGTAAACCATCTTGAGCAGGACTCTGGAGAGGCAGCATAGAAATATTCTAAAAATAAAATAAAAAACTACATCAGGTCCTTGAAGCCTGATGTACACAATACAATAATGTTGTGTAAATGCTCCAGTCCAATGCAAATGCTCTAGCAGTGTTATGTTTTATTTAATGTATTTATTGACTGCATTTTTATTCCACCTTTCTGCCAAAGTACTCAAGGTAGTTTGCAGTTTAAAATATTACAAAACAGTAGGACAGCAGAAATCCTCTCAGGCCTTCAGAAGTCTCTTTTAGAGTTAACAGCACCTCTGCCCCCCCCCCTTTTCCTTTCCTTTTCCTTTCTTGCATTTGCCTTCTATGAAAATAGGGTTTAAGTAGCCTCTGAGATAGTGGGAAGTGGTTATCTTAGCTGGACTCCCAGGAATCTTCTAGAAATTGAAGAAAGAAATAGTATGCTACGAGCAAAAAGTATATTGAGCCAACTATGTTGCTGCTATTGCTGTTTATTGGGGGCTTTTTTCCCCATATTTTAGTCAGTATGTCCTCAAGATGGCTTCCAGTTGCACAGTATCAAAAATATAAAAGTATGGAAACAGCCAGCTTTAAAAAACATAGAGGTAAAGGTAAAGGTTTCTCTTGCTCGAAAGCCAGTCGAATCCAACTGTAGGGGGTGGTGCTCATCTCAGTTTCCAAGCCGAAGAGTCAGTGCTGTCTGAAGACTTCTCCGTGGTCACATGGCTGGCATGACTAAACGTCAAGGTGCACGGAACATTGTTACCTTCCCACTGAAGCAGTACCTATTTATCTACCTGCAATTTCTGGCTTTCGAACTGCTAGACTGGCAGGAGCTGGGGCCAGAGACGGGAGCTTGCTCCATCATGCGGCACTAGGGTCTCGAACTGCCAAGCTACCAACCTTCTGGTCTGCAGCTCAGTGTCTTAACCTCTGAGCCACCGCGGTCCCCTATAAAAAACATACCTAACCAAAAAAAAAAAGAGAATGAGGATCTGTTCCCTGCTGCTGCCCAGCACAATTCTTATGACTGTGTCCTGCGGAGCAAGGCTTTTAGAAGAATTACTTGAATATACAAAGAGATGTTCGCTCCCAAGATAGCCTGGACCCAGGCCATTCAAAAATAACAACCAATTCCTTGACCTGAGCCCAGAAATCAACTTGAAGACAATGTAATCAGAAATGGAATAATATATTCCTCCTGGTTGACTTCTGTTGAAAGACTAGCAGCAGCAATTTGGAGAAGCTGAGGTTTTTAAACACCTTTGAAGAGTGATCTCATCTACAGCATATTGTAATAGACTAACCTGGAGATCACTAGTGTGCATATAACTGTGGTCAGATCCTTCCTGTCATAAGAGAGAACATAGATGGTAAACCAACATCAGCAGGTAAAAAGTAATCATAGCCACTAATACCCCTTGGGCACTCAAATGCAGCAAAGGACTCAAGAGCCTGACTCCCTAGGGAGTGAAATTCTATTCTAAACATTAAAGGCTGAGGTAGAGCAGCACTTCCGGCAGCACCACTTTCTATCCTCCATGAAGTATCAGAATAGCGTTGCCAGGTGCAGGTTGTGAAATACCTGGAGATTTTGGGGTGGAGCCTGAGGAGGGTGGGGTTTGGGGAGGGGAGGGACATCAGTGGGGTAAAATGGCATAGAGTCTACCTTCTAAAGCAGCCATTTTTAGGGATGGGTATGAACTGGCTCACACACTAAAGTTCATGATGAATTTTGGCCAGTTCGTGGTTTGCAAACTGAATTTTGTGGCAGGTCAACCTGCACAAATTTTCCATGAACTTTCATCAGTTTGTGGGCAGTTTGTGTGGTTCATAAATGGATACCTTCCCAGACAGACTGTCTCTGCTCAATCAAAATTTTTACCAAAGTTCTCATGAGTTTCAAGAGGCCCCCCCCACTTTGCCGGAGTTCCGTTTTGTTCCCTTCCCATTTTCTTGCATAGAGCTTGTGAAATTCCCTCCCCCGGGGCTTGGATTTGTGACTCTGTGCTTTGAGAGCAGTCCTTTTAAGCTTGCAGTGCCACAGTGGCTCTGGGTTCTGCTGGGCATTCTGTACACTGAACTGGTTGTGCTGGGCTTGAAAAAATGCTCTCCTTCATTTTGTACTTCAGGGATTCTCTGGTTTGACCTTAGTCCTCTTTTACTTGCATTTCCGCAATGGCACTGGATTCTGCTGGGCATTCTGTACACTGAACTGGTTGTGCTGGGCTTGTGCCCCTCACTACTTGGATCATGATTCTGTACTTCACATCAGTCCTATTGAGCTGGCATTACCACAATGGCACTGGATTCTGCTGGGCACTAGTACATTGCACTGATAATGCTGGGCACTCTGTACATTGCACTGGTTCTGCTGGGCTTGCAAAAATGCCCCCTTGCTTGCATTGTGATTGAGCTGACAATGCAACAATAGCACTAGGTTCTGCTGAGCACTCTATGATTGCACTGGTACTGCTGGGCACTCTGTACGTTGTACCTCTTCTGCTGGATTTGCAAAAATAAACCCCTCACTTTGAATGTGATTCTGTGCTAGTCATCAGTCCTATTGAGCTGGCATTGCCACAATAGAACTGGGTTCTGCTGGGCACTAGTTCTGCTGAACTTGCAAAGATGCTCCCCATCTTCAGTTCCTACTGCAGAGATTCTCTGGTTTGACCTTAGTCATGTTGGGTTTGCACTGACACAGTGGCACTGGTTCTGCTGGGCACATTGCACTGGTTCTGCTAGGCTTGCAAAAATGTCCCTCACCTTCAGTTTCTACTGCAGAGATTCTCTGGGACTTTGAATCTGTTCTACTGGGCTTCTACTGCCCTTGTTTGTTTGTTTTTTGCTGCTTTTCCCCTCCATTGGAAGTAATGGAGGATGGGGTACCTTATTTGTGGGGCTGTAACTAGGACTCAGTAAATCTAGTCCTCACTGAACTTGGAGGGAAGGTAGAGGAGAGTCAGCCTGAGATCCCTGGCGAGTTTGTTGTCTCAAGCATGCCGGGGGGGGGGGATTCTACTACATCATGAACTGAACCAGTTCATTTAGTTCCTAAAAGTTCATGACAGTTCATGGCTCATGAACTGGGCAAGCCACAAATCATGAACTGAAATGAGCAACATTTTCCTAAGTCATGCCCATTCCTAGCCATTTTCTCTAGGGAAATTGATCTGTTTCCTGGAGATCAACTGTAATCCCAGGAGCTCTTCAGCCACCACCTGGAGGCCAGTACCCCATATCAGAGCCACCATAAAATAGTAAGGATATGTATTAGGAATGTGATAAAATTATCCCAACTTTCAATAGGAGCTGAATGTACCATATCCAAATATAATTTTTGGAGGTGGGGCCACTAAATCCGTGGCTGTACTCTGCTTTTGGTTTCTATTTTCCCCGGTCAGCTAGGAGAGAGAGTGATTCAAAATATGCGTCCGACCACAGTCCTTTATTCATGTTAACACCATATACTGAACAATATGAGTTGTGGAGTTTTTATCGCATCACAGAAATTTGGGGGGTTCACGCTTTTATTTTTTGCAGTGCCATGTTCCTTTGAAAGGAACTTTTGAGGGAGCATACTATACTAAGCATACTAAGTGAATTCTACCCTGCTCCTGCCATGTTCACCCCTTCCCCTCATTGTGTTGGTGCTGTCAAATTGGTGTAGGAAACTTGGCAGGATAGGGGTTTTGATAGCGTAACTTATTACAAACACAGTAGTGTTGCTACAGTGGTGTAAATTTACTGCACTGGTGTCCTTTATTATTTCCCTGTCAATAGGAATACCAGAGCAAGGTGTATTGGTTGAAATCTTATCCTATCCAGCAGGCATATCTTGAAGTCAGGATAGCTCTAGGAGAGAGTAAAGTCATGAATAACAAGGACCAGATATACTCTACTAGGACCCGATTATTTTATGACTAGAACAAAAATCCATTGGCACTGTAAAGAGTAACAGCATTAATTTCAATATGAGCTTTTGTGGGTCACAGCCTGCTTCATCAGATAGATACATGATTAGGGTTGCCAGTTCTGGGTTGGGAAATACCTGGAGATTTGGGGGTGGAGCCTGAGTAGGGTGGGGTTGGGGAGGGGAGGGACTTCTATGGGGTATAATGCCATAGACCATACATATTATTGCAGCTCAAATAAGTAATTATATTTTTACTCTGTCATGGGTTTTGCCTTCAATAACCTCAAAGCCTTAATCCAGAGCCTTGGCTCTTGACTGCCTACCAGTTAATTGTTTTGTCTTGGAAACTCAGACTGCAGTCTCAGGGCTGACTTTTCTTGTTAAGTTATCTGAGAAGTCCGGAGGCTTTGTCTTTCTCTCCTGGGCTGTTGGGATAGATTGAAAGTCCTGGTGGCAACCTACCAAGACTAGGGTGAGTGTTAGACTCTGTCTGGTACTTTATTTTGTTTTGTGATGCATTCCCCTTGTACCAAAAGTTCCTACCCAGGGTTGGGACTGGGACTTTTGACATGGTGGCAGCGGTGGGATTTACTTGAGGTTTTGAAGTCAAATTCCTGGTTTTTAGTCTATGCAAAAATATATAAAACAAGACTACACCGTGAAAGAAATAAAACAATTAAACCTAAGGTTTTCCAGCATAACTAAACATATAGAAACAAGGTTCCAGTTACCATTCCAGGTTCAACAGAGGCAGTGAGTTCCAGCAAGACAAGATATTCACACTTGGCCAAGTCAAAGCAGGAATCAAGTGGGATGCCATTCTGGGAGTGGTTGGGACACCGACACGATGCCATTTCAAGAATTCACCAAGCTCCACTTCACTCGCCATAGTGTGAGGATTAACTAGATTTATAGGAAAAGGGTCCCTGACTGATCCTAGGCCTTTGGACCAATGAGATACACAAGAGGTGATGTAACTCTCTTAGTTGCTAAGCATGTGACATCCAAGGATGGACAAGAGAGAGTGGGAGAGAAATGAAGCTATACTGCAGCTAGGTCCGTCCCTTAACTGGAAGGCATTTTGAGCCTCACTGTATATTTTGCTACATGTCAGTACTCCTCTGAGTTGCAAGCTTACAGTCTACCTTGTGTTCATAGGGAACCAGTGCAAGTGTGTTGCTATGAAACTGAGTATTACAGCAAAGCTTTAAATTGACCAAGCTGCAAGAACTGCCTATGGATTCCTCCAGCTGCTGCTGTTACTTTTCAGTGGCTGATACTTGAGCCTTTGTTTGGTTAACACTTAAAACAAAATCTTATTTGACTTTCCCCCCCTTTTTTGCAAGGATCTCCTATTCTCATGCGATGCAAAAATGCCATAACCCAAGTAGAAGAGATGTTTAAACAATACAAAATGAAAGTCTTATCTAGGCATGTGAGAAATAAGCAAATAGTTACCTGAAACAACCTACAGAAATGGAGAAAAGAAATGGCAAATGTTCTGTAAGCAGCACACAGTATATTGACACAAAAGTACATCTGGACTGTCCTGAATTGTGCACAGATTGTGCACAGAATGTATACAACATGATGCCGATCATGTTTAATTGACAGTGCCTCACAGAGTTAAACTGGTCCTGCTTCTTTGCCTTGGATTACAGCCTTCCATGAGTAAAAAGAAAGAAAGAAAATACAGAGAATTGCCATTTAATGCAGTACTCAAATGAATATCCGGCAAGGCGGGATAGAAATCAAAGTAATTAATAAATAAATAAATAAATAAATAAATAAATAACATAGGAGATTTTGGATAAAAGGAAATACTGTTGTACCCAGTACATGGTCAAACTAGAGAATATTGGAATCTATGGAACTGCTAAGCTCCTTACCATTAAAAGCAATGATGATGAATAAAGCAAAGAGTGAGCCGTGGATGGTGCAGAATGAGGGCAACAGTACCCAAGGGGGTATTGGTTGCTGTCAGGCTTAAAGAGGGAGGCATGCAATCACCTACTGATGCTCACATCCCATTTGGGAAGGGGCAGAGAACTTTTCCAGAAGGGAATCCTTAAAGAAGGCTCTGTAAATTCTGGATTGTTGTTGGAGAATGAGTGTGATTTGGTTCCTCAGGTCATCCAGGCACCGTGAATGCTGCATGAGTGGAACACAGTTCCATAAACCGATAGAGATGTTTATACTCTCTTGGCCTCTCTTATGATCAGTAACAAAAGTCACAAGAAAGATCTGCTCAGAGGCGGATGACCCACATGGAGCATACCTTGTGACAGGCAAAGATCTCAAACTGGAGACAAAGGTTTGGATTGGACTCATGTTACACTTTTCCATTTCTTGCTTCTGCTGTCCTGCTCGGGGTGTGTGGGGGTGTTGGACCACAAGGAACAGTGGCAGGGGGGTTGCTGGGGAACTGCAGTGAGAGTCAGGAATAAGTGGGAAAGGGGTTCTTTGGCATGCAGAATGAGACACAGGATCCAACTAGTTACCAACATTGCTTTCACAAATAATGTCTCAGGATGACCTGGAACTGTATTAGTTGCTGTGTGGCTCAGTGAGCCCTCTTCACACTGGGCTTCCACTGCAGCCCACTGAGACAGGTCTGCTAAGCAAGTACAAATCTGTTATGACATTGAAGTGACCATTTTGTACCAGCTATGGCTAAAATATGAAATGAAAAGTGTGGCCAGAGGCCCACGTGTATCATAGGGGCAAGAGGCCTTGAGCTGTGTCATACCAGCTTAGAGAACTGATATGGAAATGCATATTGCAAAAGGGAAAGAAATGATCAAAACAGAAGGTCAAGTTTTTTGGAATAGTTCCTCGTTTTATGTTGCGTTGCCTTGTCATAGGTGAAGCACCAATGGCCCATTACTCTTCGTGTAGCAGTACTGCTAGTAGAGAATGTCTTGGAATACTTGGAAGTGCTTCACAGCAAGAGGCTCATGACTTGAGAAGACAGAGGAACTGGTATAGAGCAAAACCTGCAAGGTCATCCAGCTACATTGATCCCAGGAAGAGCATTTCCTTCTTAATTAGTCCAAAAATCTATAGAGGAGGAACGCTAAGAATGGGACAGATCATTCATTGCAAAGTGCACAACCGTAAGAACCACAGCCATTCAGAAAGCCCAAGACAGAGGAGATCCCTTTCTTCTGATATGTCCAAAAAGGCCATGACCAGAGGGACTTCCAAATCATGGCATGCAACTTAAGATCAGCAGGGGTGAGAAGTAACAGTGGCTGCCTCAGAATGGTCAGGATAACAGAAATAGAAGAAGAGGAGGAGGAGGAGAGGAGGAGGAGGAGGAGGAGGAGGAGGAACTTGGATTTATACCTCGCCCTTCACTTGGAGTCTCAGAGCTGCCAAAAAAAAAAAGTCCTTGCCCTCCCCCTCCCCACAACAGACACCCTGTGAGGTAGGTGGGGCTGAGAGAGCTCTTTCCAGAACTGCTCTTTCAAGGACAGCTCTGACAGAACTATGGCTTGCCCAAGGTCATTCAGCAGCTGCAAGTGGAGGAGTGTGGAATCAAACCCAGTTCTCCCAGATTAAGACTCTACGCACTTAATCACTACACCAAATCCTTTTCTGTCTCATTTCTCACCAGGTTTTAGTATTGAGAAAGCTTTGGTCAACCAAGGGGGGCAACAGAGGGAGGGCTTCTAGTGTCCTGGCCCCACTGATGGACCTCCTGATGGCACTTGGTATTTTTGGCCACTGTGTGACAGAGTGTTGGACTGGATGGGCCACTGGCTTGATCCAACATTGGCTTCTCTTATGTTTTTATGTTCTTATGTTCAAGTGGATTACCTGTGCCAGGAAATGGACAGCACTTTGTGCAATCACTGGTAATGTTATCTACAGCGTCCTGTTGTGAAGGTACTAGGGTGTACTGCTTTGCAGTAGTTATGATGCTTCTTGGAATGGTGGTGCTTGACGTGTGGCATATTCCTTATATCTCCTATGTTGGAAGAGCGGGACTATCACTCCAACTGAGGGGAACAGTCGTAGAAATCTAGCACTGGTAGAAATCAATGGTAGGAGTCCTCTGTGAGTGTTGTCCTCCCTGTATGGATTCAGCTCTGGAGGGATATCTGGCATATCTGTTGCTAAGGCACCTGTCACAGCTGATGGGTGGTGCTGGTTGATTCTGTTCTGTCTCAGAACCAATTAGTGGCTGCTGGTCTACCTGTGGGGTTTAGTTTACAGAGCACCACTGGGATCCATCTTACCTCATCACTATTTAACATCTACATGAAATTGCTGGGTGATGTCTGGAGACTGAGAGAAAAAGGTGAAATTTTATCCAGATGATATGGAGGTACTGTTGATTGAGCAGAAGTAGGTCTGCACTCTTCTTGAAGTCTTACACTTAGGTAATCTTGGGCATGCTCTTGAATCTGATGCCTGGAAATGTGTTATCTGGGTAACAGTGGTCTCTGCTTCCTACCAACTCATGCTGGTTTATTAGCTGTGCCCTTTTCTTGAGTAAGAATGACCTAGCCATGATAATTCATATTTTAGTGACATCTAGGCTGGATTAATGTAACATGGACATAGGTCAGCCTTTGAAGAGTGTCTAGAAACTATAGTTGTTCAGAATGCGAGCTGCCAGGGTGAAACGTTTATAGCTTATAATGTCAAGTTCCCCAACATCTGGCTTCTACTTGTTTTCTAAATTCAATTAAAAATGCTTTAGATAAACTTTGAAGTCCCACCTCTTTTAGTTCACATTGTCTCAAGGATTCCTTCTCCGATGTGAACCTAGCCAAGAGCTTTCCTATTGAATAGCTACTGTCCAGTCTCAATTTTTGAGCAACATGGCTGAGCAACTTCAAGGATTCCTGAATGAAGTGGGTTGTTTTGATTTGTTCCAACCTGATTTGGGGCCTGGTCATGGCCCCAGTTACCCTGGCGGATGTCCTGCACCGTGAGATGGGCAGGGGGGAGTGCAACTCTGTTAATTCTCCTGGACTTCTTGGTGGCTTTTGATACCGTCAATCATAGACCGCTTTTTGTGGTTAGGCCTGGGAGGCACTGTTCTGCTGTGGTTTCCATCCTACCTTGAACGTTAGGTTTCAGAGTACAGTGCTAGGAGACTGCTGCTTCACCCCTCGGTCTCTGACCTATTGGTCCTGTAAAGTTCCACCTATTCCCCCATGTTTTTCGACATCTACTTAAACATCTGGGGATTTGGGCTGAGTTGCCACCAATATGTGTATGACACGGAGCTTTATCTCACACTTCCAGCAGATCCCAGGGAGGCAATTTTGGAATAGATGACAGCTAAGAAAATGAAACTTAATTTTAACAAAAACAGAAGTGCTACTAGCGTGAGGAGGTTTGTCCCACCAGTGGCGAGTAGTGTGTTTTACCAGTTTTGGCTGGTGAGTTGGCTGTGGTCCTTCCTGGGTGGTAAAGATCTTGCCACTGTGGTGCATGTTGAAGTAACATCTAAATTAGATTACTGCAATGTGCTTTACATGGGGCTGCCTTTGAAGACTGCCTGGAGGCTATAGTTGGTACAGATTGCTGTGGCCAGTATGTTGACTGGAGTGGGTCATAGGGACCCTATCACTCATTTTGTTCCATCTACAATACCTTTGCTTCCAGACTCAATTCAAGGTGCTTGTATTGACATTCAAAGTCCCGTATGGCTTGTGGCTAGCATACCTGAAGGACTCGCCTTCTCCTGTATGAACCTACCTATTCACTCAAGTCATCTTTGGAGGTCTTTCTTTGGATGCTCCCACCATCTGAGGCTGGACAGGAGGCAGCACAAGAAATGGCCTTCTCAGTTGTGGCACCAAAACTTTGGAACTCCCTCTTCAGGGAAATTTGTCTCCCTCTTTCATTGCCTTCCACCAGCAAGTGGAGTGTTTTACTTTTAGAGGCTGTGAGATGGACAGGGGGACTTTTACAGGCTCTCCTGCCTGCTTGTGCTGTTGGGTGTGTTTGAGTTTATATGTTTTTATTGAAGCGTCTAAATATTTTATATAAACTGTATTTTAAATACTGTTTTAATGTCTGAGATGTTTTGATGTTCACCACCTTGAGGACCCTCTTTGGGTGGAAAGGTGACATAGAAATGTTTTTAAGTGAAATAAATAAATATTAAGATCTTCTTTAGAAGTCTATGGCCTTCTGCCATTTGAGATGAAGTGAATGGCTGCTTTGCAAGAGTGGCACAAATACCGCAGAATTCCCTAGGGAGGTCCACCTTGTTCCATTCTGTATCTTTTTAGGTGCTAAAGCCTGTACTCTTTCAGAGACCTTTTGGACCACACTGAGTGATAATATGACTTCTGGTTGTGTCCCGGCATCTCCAGGTAAAGGATCTGGCAGTAGATGCTATGAAAGGCCTGAGTCCTTGGAGAGCTGCTGTCAGTCTTGAGTAGACAATACTTACTTTGATGGACTGATTCAGTGTAAGGCACCTTCATGAGTTCATGACTGATTTTGCTGATTCTATTATTAATCTTTGTTATTAGTTGTAGATTTTCCAGACTGTATGGCTGTGGTCTTGGCATGTAGTACCCAACGTTTCACCAGCAGCTGTGACTGGCATCCTCAGAGGTATAACACAGAAAGATGGAGTACTCTCTGTGTCAATGTGAGAAGAAAAATGGTTGGCAGGTAATTTATATCTACTCAGGAAGGTGAGATAGGGCTGAGTCATTATCTTGTAGGAGTTTCCCAGGCTGTGACATGCTAATGGAGGAGCTTTCCTGAGGGGGTTCGTTTGCATATGGATTGGCTGTTGAAATTCTAATCTTATCTGTAGTGCTGTTGTAAGAGGTAGAGCATTTCGTGTTTTTCAGGACTGGAAACCATGCCCTGTTTATTTTTAAACTCTCTTCTTTCCTGTTGAAATTGTGTTTATTTTTATGAATTTCAATGGCTTCCCTGTGTAATCTGACATGGTAATTGGATGTGTTGTTCCGCATTTCAGTGTCTTGGAATAAGATACTGTGTCCTGTTTGAGTTAGGGTATGTTCAGCCACTGCTGATTTTTCAGGCTGGCCAAGTCTGCAGTGTCTTTCCATACAGCCCAGAGAATACAACAACTAATGAACTCTGGCTGTGAAAGCCTTCGACAACATATTAATTTTTGTTATTGTTTAATAATGTTTTTATGAAGCATTGACTAGCTTGAGCTTGTCAGAGCCTGGAAGCTAAGCAGGGTTGGCCAATGTTTAGTACTTGGATGGGGGACCACCAAGGAAGACCAGGGCTGCATTGCAGAGGAAGACCAGGCAATGGCAAACCACCTCTGCTTATATCTTGGCTTGAAAACCCTTTGACAGGGTCACCGTAAGCCAGTTGCAATTTTACGGCACTTAATTATTATTACACTATTTAGCAAGGTATTGCAGAAACTACAATGTTGTTTTTATTGTTACCGGCCTCCCGACTCCAGTACTTTTCAGATGGTATGGCCTCCTCTTCTCATCCAGAAACTATATCAAAGTGTACTCCCTGGAGCTAGCCAAATACAATTATTTCCTGGTGGGGGCCTGTAAGCTCTGAAGCCATGAGAAGAGAAAGAACTCAAGTATTCTACTCAAGTGGCAACTGGATGGCGAACTATTTCAGCTGCAGTCAAAAGTATCCAACAAAAGCAACAGTGAAGATGCTATTAAACTAGTCATCCGACTTGCTTGCATCAGCCAGCTGGATGACCCAATGAATTAGCTAACATGTTCCTACCAAAGTAGAGCAACTGGTCAATATAGCAGAGCTACTAACCGTTCCATCAATATCCTCTCCCCGTTTCTCCATCATAGTAGGACAGTGGATCATGAACTTGTGACCCTCAGGTGGGTTGCAGAGCCCTGCCTTCTGGGTTGTGAGCCTGTTATGTATTGACCATGCGGTCGCCATGTGCTCCAGTAATGGCGACCACCATGTGGCCAGAGCACATGGCCAAGAAACTACCTGAGCTTCAGCCAGGTAGAACAAAGGCCAGGTGGATTCAAACCGGCCACCAATCATGTACCTAGGTTTCTCCCAGGGAACCTATGAGATGTAAATAGACTGATAATAGCCTATCAAGCCAGTTGGGTGAGGTCAGGGGATTATCCCTGACCAGCATAAAAGGAGGGCTTTGAGCCCTGGGTTGTATGCTTCATCCGGACCAGCAATAAGATCTAGCTGTTTCACTATTCCATGGACTCCCGACTCCAATACTTTTCAGTGGCGATGAAGGTGGGATCCCGATGAGCGACTCTCCAGCCGACTGCAGCAGCACAGCGAGCTCCGTCCGCCGGCATCTCCAAGCCCCAGGGCTCTAACGCCTCGCCGCAAGCTGCTCTGAGCCCTGATCCTCCGGCACTAGGCAGTGCCGAGCCTCTACGCTCCCCGGCACCGCCGCAAGACCACGAGGACATCCTCAAATCGCCGCTGCCGCTCCTGCTCCGGTAACTATGGCAAACACTCCAGGACCAATTACCCCTTTCGATACGTCTCGCCCCGAGACGTGGGAGTCCTGGCTCAAGACGCTGGGTTGCGCCTTCAAGGTCTGCGGGATCACAGAGGCAGACCTAAAGAGCGCCTGGCTCTTGAGCTCCGGAGGGGTGGAGGTCATGCAGGTGGCCCAGAACCTACTTGCCCCGCAAGACCCCACCGAGGTGTCTTATGATGTACTCACCAAGACCCTCAGCGATTACTTTGCCCTGAAGCCATCAAAACTGGCCAGGCGCTGGGAGTTCATACAATGCCAGCAGCAGCCGGGGGAGTCGGCCGCCACTTTCCTGGCTGAACTCCGTCGACTAGCCGTGGTCTGTGAATTCCGCCACATGGATGACCACAGACCGCCTTCATGGGAGGGATCTGGGAAGCCAAGCGCCGCCGGCGCCTCATCACAATGTTGGAACCTACCTTGGAAAAGATGCTCCAAACAGCAGCAGCCTTCGAGACAACACAAAAGGACAAGGCAGCCACCAAAGTCCACCAGGCGGCCCCTCCCGAACCCGACTCGAGCGAAGAAGAGGACGTCCACCGGATGCAACCACGCTCGAAGAAGGGTGAGCCCGGCGTCTCCAGGCCCAAGTGCCGGCGCCCAGCATCTGTCTCTGTTCCTTCTTCTGCTTCCCTCAACAGGCAGGCCCCAATGTGCACCAGCTGTGGGGACCACCACGACAGACGTACATGCCGCTTCTGTGATGCTGTCTGCCGTGCCTGCGGGAAAGCAGGCCATCTCGCCCGGGCCTACCGCCTAAGGAACAGCCACTGTGCCCCAGCAGCGAACTTCGAAGAAGTGGGTAGTGTCGTTCCCGCGGCCACGGTAATGAACTTGCCCCAGCCCATCCCGGGCGCAATTTCTGTGTCCCTCCGGATAGAGGGAGTTCTTTGCTCCATGGAACTGGACTCAGGGTCCGCATATTCCATTGTGTCCGCAGCTACGTTCAGCCGCCTCTGCCCGAAGGGGGCACGCTGGCTATGGCTGCCGGCTGGGTTGGTCCTCCGGGACTTCCAGAAAAACCCAGTGGCTATTAAGGGGCTAGCCAGGGTCTGGGTCCAGTACCACGCCTTTAACGGCCTGCTGGACCTTCTCGTGGTAGAGCGCAATCTAACCAGTCTCCTAGGTCGCGCCTGGTTCAAGCCGCTCGGAGTGCAGTGGACCGGAATACACCGCATGGGCTCTACCAACTTGTCATCCATCTGCGAGGAATTTCCCGCCATTTTCGACGGCTCATTGGGCTGCTACAGAGGACCTGCACGGATAATAAATAATTATAATAACTAAATAATCTGCACGGATTATAAATGCACTATTAATAAGGCGTTACAGGACCACAAGTACCCAGTACCGGTGGTCAGCCACGTTCTGGCCTCCCTCGCAGGAGCCAAAATATTTGGAAAACTCGACCTGGCCCAGGCCTATCAGCAGCTTCCTGTGGACGAAGCAACGGCCGAGACACAGACGATTGTGACTCATAAGGGAGCGTTCAAAGTGAAACGGCTCCAATTCGGGGTCAGCTTAGCGCCACGGATTTTTCAAAATCTAATCGATTCTCTCCTTAAAGATGTTCCAGGTGTGAAACCGTTGTTCGACGACATCCTCATCACCGCCCCGGACGTCGACACGTTTGCAGCACGCCTACGGATGGTGCTGCAACGGTTCCAGGACGCGGGTCTCAAGGTCCGAAAAGATAAGTGTACCCTGGGAGTCTCCTTGGTGAACTTCTTGGGTTTCCAAGTGACCACGGACGGCATTCACCCGACCAAGGAGAAGGTAGCGGCGATTACAGGAGCACCCCGTTCGTCTTCGAAGGCGGAACTACAGGCATTCTTGGGACTTTTGAACTTTTACCACGCCTTCCTTCCGCACAAGGCAGCTGTCGCCGAACCCCTGCATCGCCTCCTGGACAAGGGAGCGGCTTGGGCCTGGGGTCCCAAGCATGACGCAGCCTTCCGGGCCGTCAAGGACTTATTAGTTTCAAATGCGGTCCTGGCGCATTTCGATGAGAGGCTCCCTGTCATTCTGGCCTGTGACGTGTCTCCCTATGGCGTTGGGGCAGTCTTGGGGCACTGGCTACCCAATGGCAAGGAGATGCCGGTAGCCTACTACTCCAGGACCCTGTCGGCGGCGGAACGTAATTACGCCAAAATCGACAAGGAGGCCCTTGTGATTGTAGCTGGCGTCAGGAAATTCCACGATTACCTGTACGGGCGGTCGTTCACCGTGGCTACGGACCATAAGCCCCTGCTGGGTCTCCTTGCCCCCCACCGGCAGACCCCTCACATGCTGTCCCCGTGGGTCCTGCAGTGGTCAATTTTTTTGTCTGGCTACTCCTACGACTTGGTGCATCGCCCGGGCAAGGCGATGGGACACACCGACGCCCTCAGCCGTCTTCCCCTCCCGTCCTGCGACCCGGCTCCGGCTCCAGCTTTCCACGTAGCACTCCTGGAGGACTACCGGAGCGCCCCGTGCAGGTATCGAATGTGGCCCGTTGCACACGGTGGGACCGCATCCTTTCCCGTGTCTCAGACTGGGTGGGAAGGGGGTGGCCAGAGAAACCGGGACCGGAGTTCGCTGCTTTCACGGCACGAACTCTCGGCCCACAAGGGGTGCCTGCTATGGGGTCTCGAGTGGTGATCCCCGGGCCTCTGCGGCCCTGAGTACTAGAGGCACTACATGAGGCCCACCCGGGAATAGTACGTATGAAAGCCCTGGCCCGTAGTTACGTGTGGTGGCCAGGCCTGGACAAAGACATTGAGGGGCGGGTCCAGAAGTGTACCAAATGCCAAAAATCGCAGCCAGACCCGCCACACGCTCCTGTCCGATCCTGGGAATCCACTAACAAGCCCTGGTCTCGTCTGCACCTAGACTTCGCGGGACCGGTCCAGGGCCGGTTGTTTCTTATCGTTGTAGACAGCTACAGCAAGTGGCTTGAGGTGGTTCCGGTAGCATCGACCTCCACCAACGCAGCCTTACGAAGTCTCTGGCTGGTCTTCGCGACACATGGGATGCCTGACACTCTCGTGACCGACAACGGGACCGCATTCACCTCCGGCCAGTTCCAACGGTTCGTGGAGGCCTGCGGTCTTCGCCACATCCGCTCCGCACCGTTTCACCCTGCAACCAACGGCCAGGCTGAGCGCATGGTGAGAACAACGAAGGATGCTTTAAAGAGAATGGAGCACGGCGACTGGGAACAGCAGCTGTATAAGTTCCTGTTCAGCCAACGGAACACACCCCACTCAGGGACCGGGTGCCGGCCAGCCGAACTTCTGATGGGAAGACGACTGGGAACCGTCCTGGACCGCCTACATCCCGACCGAGCAATCACCGGAAACCTGACAACGGAGGACCAGCCAGCCGCCCGAGGGTTCGCTCCCGAAGACCCCGTATACTCTAAGAACTACAACATGGCTCCCTGCGAGGATCATCCGAGTCACCGGGCCTTATTCCTACGAGGTCCTTATGGAAGATGGCGTAGTCTGGAAACGGCACATCAACCAGATTCGACGCCGTACACAGAACCACGATGCTACCCAGGCCCCCAAACTCCCTGCACCAACGGACCGTGACATCGACATGACTCCAGAAGCAGCGCCAGACCCTGATCCGGAGACTGCGGAGACGCCGCTCGTGCCTGCGGACGAAGCAGCCGCGCCATCCATGCCTGAACGACCTCCGAGCAGACTGGCCCCGCAAGCAGAACAACTACCCGCACCGCAACCTGCCGACACAAGCAACACGCCCTGTCATACAACCCCCCGGCACTCTGGACACAAGCACAGACGCCCGGACTATCTCAAAGACTATGTGTGCAGAGGGGTTCTGGACTATGGGGGGAGGGGTGTTATGTATTGACCATGCGGTCGCCATGTGGCCAGAGCACATGGCCAAGAAACTACCTGAGCTTCAGCCAGGTAGAACAAAGGCCAGGTGGATTCAAACCGGCCACCAATCATGTACCTAGGTTTCTCCCATGAGATGTAAACCTATGAGATGTAAATAGACTGATAATAGCCTATCAGGCCAGTTGGGTGAGGTCAGGGGATTATCCCTGACCAGCATAAAAGGAGGGCTTCGAGCCCTGGGTTGTATGCTTCACCCGGACCAGCAATAAGATCTAGCTGTTTCACTATTCCATGGACTCCTGACTCCAATACTTTTCAGACCCCCTACAGAAGCCATTTTTTTTTTTGCTGCTTCTTGGAAGGACCTGCTGCTAGTGTCCATGTGTAGAATGGAAGAGAGTCATGCCTCCCTTTGTAAGCAAACTGAGAGGAACAATGTTGTTTAACATCTACATGCACCCCCTCTCCCAGCTGGTGTGGAGTTTCGGGTGGGGATGTCATCAGTATGTGCTACGAAGCGCTATGAAGCGCTGGATCAGTTTCCTGATGACACCCAGCTATATCTGTTGATGAGTGACTGGCCGGATGCCACCCCAGCAAATTTGGCTGAGGGGCTGGAGGCCATGGTGGGATGGTTGAAACAGAGCCAAGACTGAATCCATCTAAGACGGAGGTTCTGTGGCTGGGTAGGGGAGGATTCGGGACTGGGGTGCCAACTCCCAGTTCTTGATGGTGTGCCTCTAATACCAGCACTGACTGCCAAGGGCCTGAATGTGGTTCTGGATGCCTCCTTATCAATGGAGGCCCAGATCACAAATGTTGCCAGTCTGGCATTCTTTCAGCTGCACCAGGTCAGGCAACTGGCCTCCTTCCTGCCTTGACCTGACCTAGCCACAGCAATCCATGCAATGGTCACCTCCAGGCTAGACTACTATAACTCGCTCTATTCAGGGCTACCCTTGATACTGACCTGGAACTTGCAACTGGTCCAGAACGCGGTGTTGCAAGTTTTCACCTGAACCCCACGGACAGGACACATTCAACCAGTGCTCTGCCAGCTGCAGTGGCTCCAGATGGAGTACTGGATCAGGTTCAAGGTTTTGGTATTAACCTTTAAGGCCCTAAATGGTCTGGGACCTACGTATCTACGGGACCACCTTTACTGGTATACCCCCTGAAGAGCATTACGCTCTGCAGACAAACACTTAATGGTAATCCCTGGCCCGAAGACATCCAGCCAATCTCAACCAGAGCTAGGGCCTTTTTGGTCCTGGCCACGACCTGGTGGAACTCTCTGCCAAATGACAACCGTGCCCTACATGGCCTTATGCAGTGAGGCAGAGGTGTTCCGCCAGGCTTACAGCTGAGGACAGCGACGCTCTCCTTCTTGCCTGGCACCTTCTTTCTTCCCCCCTCCCCCCATGGGGAGCAGTGTAATTCGATTATTTTAGCGCCATCTGAAATTGTTTTGAAATTGTCTTAAATCATTTTTGCTTTTAACTGTCTTATTGATTAATGAATGTGTTTTTATATAGTTCACTGCCCTGAGCCTTGTGTTTACAGGAAGGGCGGTCTAAAAGTCTAATTTATAAATAAGTAAATATAATAAGAGGGTGAGGCAAGGTCATTTGGGAGTGAGGATTTCTCTGTAGCTTTAACCCATGACTACCTCCTGGTTGTGTTTCTTGTCCCCAGTTCTCTTGGTCTGCTGTTTACTGGTTGTGACTCAGTTTCCCCCTCTTCCTGTCAAATGACTGTGATGTCTCATGCTTGCCCCTTTGTGGGTTCTGTGCTGTGGTTTAGGTAGGGTTCCCAGCCTCCAGGTGAGGTCTGGAGACCTCCCGCTTTTACAACTGATCCTCAGGTGACAGAGATCAGCTGCCCTGGAGAAAATGGCTACATTGAATGGTGGACTCTGTGGCATTGTACCATGCTGAGGCCCCTCCCCAAACCCCACCCTCTCCCGGTTCCACCCCCAAAGTCTCCAGGTATTTTCCAACCCAGACCTGGCAACCCTAGGTTTAGGGGTTGAATGTGTGTCCAAGGTCCAGAAAGGTTGAGGTAGGCTATACAACGTTACCTCTCTGGTTCACACAATCTTTCCCCCTGGTCAGATTTTATTTCTCTCTTTATTTTTCATACTAGGTCCAAGCAGTTGCCTTGTCTCCCCAGCTCATTTCCTTTGATTTTAGTTGTTGATCATTATCATATAGACACTAGCTGAGCTGTTTAGTATACGGTTGTTGAATAAGTGTTCTTTGCCTAGCTGAGATGGTTTTAAGGTAATGATGTAAGGTGGTATATTTAGTTTAGCCGCTCTTTTATAAAATTATGGGATTAGGCTTCTGTTTGCCACATGAACAATGGAAGAATTCTCATTTTAAATGGTTCCGAACAACCCGTCAGTAACATTGCTGTGAGCCTGTGACAGAGTGTTGTTATTCTGAAGATCAGCTAGATTATTTAGATCATGTTTTGGGAAAGAAATTAAAGTTTCTATGGAGTTGCTCCTTGGGTTGCTGAAAGATGCATGAAGACCCTTCTTTTACTATATTAAGTTGCATGAGTTACTGCAAAGGGTGAACCATTTGAAACACATTACTGCCCTAGAAGGGTTTGGTGGTTTGTTCTTCCAATGGCAAACACAGCTTCTTGACATGGCTGAATTTCATTGGCTCTTGGATGTGAGGGGTGATCCCAGAAACATACTGATGCAAATAGAGCTTCCACAACCTTCTATGCAAATGAACAAGGAACTGCTGCATGACCACGTGGTCGAATCACATGGGAGTGACGTCATCACAGCAACGCCCCCTGACAGTGACGTCACATCCCCAAATCACGCGGGAGTTTCTACTTTTGTCTCCTGAAGAGGTGTCAAGCGGGGGGGGGGGGCACTAGAGGTAACAGGTGAGCAACTGGTCAGGAAAAGAAAACTCTTCAGAACTCCCAGAGCGCATCCAAAGAGCTGCACTCTTCACACCATCTTTCCTGGGGAGTTGGAGCTGATGGAGGGAGCCAATGGGAGCGCTGGACCAAGCGTCTCCTCATTGGTCCACTGCCTGATATGCAAATGAGGGGAAACGTCACTTCCTGGGACAAATCGAGCGCCATTTTCTCTTTCTGGCTCTGGAACGAGGGAGGAGCGGGCGGAGGTGGAGTAGTGGGTGAAGGACAGTAGAGCTTTAAGTGCGAGGAGTCGTGAGGGGGGGAGCCGAGTCGGTCGCGCAGGGCTGGCCGGGCGCCCCTGGACAGTGATGCTGGCGCTGCTGGCCGCGCCGGTGCGGCTGGCTCAGTGAGCGCGGGCTCCGGTTCGAGAGCGGCGGCAGCAGGCGGAGCCGGGCGGGGCTCCTGGTGAGTGAGTGGCCGGCCGACAGACAGACAGACAGACCAAGCGGCGGAGGGGAAGGGGCGGCCGAGGGGAGGCGGCGGCGGCGGCTGCAACGCGCCTGCGCGCCTGTGGGAGGCGCAAGCCAAGGAGCCGCGGGCAGGCGGCGGACTCCCCCTGCAGGCCGGACAGGTAGGTGCAACCAGTTGGCGACTCGCTGCTGCTGCCGCCGCCGCCGCCGCCGCCGCTCCAGGGCCCCCGCTCGCCGTCTGCGCTCGAGGGCTCCCTTTCCCCACCTCTGCTTCTCCGCTCCTCCTCCAGGCGCGGCCTCCAGCCGGGGCACCCGCGGGGCGTCCCCGCTCTCCTTCCCACTGGCTGGCGGAACATCTGGGGAATGGCCCGCACCGCACAGAGAGAGAGAGAGAGAGGTCTTTTCTCTCCTTGCCGTCTGCTCGGCGGCTCGGTTGGCCAGGCACCCCCCGGGCCAATTCCAGCGGGTGCCAGCGGCGTCCTTGTGCAGAGGCGGGCGAGTGGGGCTGGAATGCGGCGAAGGCGTCTGCGGGCTGATTTCTCCCCCGGGTCCCCGAGCGCCTTCCCTTTCCTTCCCTCCCTCTCGTGTGCCCAGAGGCGTCAGGTGCGGGCCCGGCTGCTCTCGGGGCTGGGACTCCTGGGACGCGCCTCGGCTGGAAGTGTCCCGCTTTTTGGTCAGGTCGCTGCTTTAGGAAGGAGGACTGGGCTGCGCGGGCTGGTGGGAAGTCTGGCTCTGGGGCGGAGTCAGGGATGGCCTGGAGCGGGTGGCTCTTATCTGGGGCGGCTTCCAGATTTGCACTGCTCAAGCTCATGTTTGAAAGGATCCAGTTGGGTTGATGTGCCCCATCCTGGTTCTCGCTTAAAACCAATCCTACTGAGAGCCAGTTTGGTGTAGAGCAGGGGCTCTAATCTGGGAGAACCGGGTTTGATTTCCCCAC
Source organism: Lepidodactylus listeri (assembly GCA_029233225.1). NCBI lineage: Eukaryota > Metazoa > Chordata > Lepidosauria > Squamata > Gekkonidae > Lepidodactylus > Lepidodactylus listeri. Next base: position 90,920,111 of record JARCFY010000006.1, read on the forward strand.
TCCTCCACATGCAGCTGCTGGTGTGATTTTGGGTCAGTCACAAGTTCTCTCAGAGCTGTTCTCTCATGAGCAGTCCTCCAAAGAGCTCTTTGAGCCCCTCCTACCTCGCAGGTGTTTGTTGTGGGGAGGGGAAGGGAAAGGAGATTGGATGCCGCTCTGAGACTCCGTGTAAAGGGCAGGGTATAAATCAAATCTCTTTTTCTTCTTTTATATATGCTGTCTGATAGTTATTGCCAAAAGTCTTCACAGTATCTTTTGGGAATCCCAGCATGATTAGAATGGGATTTGATGCTGTTTTGCTGTCAGACCCCTGAGTCAAACAGTTCCCAACACCAGACGTTTCAAGGAATGCCGTTTATTGAGACATTGAAGAACTTCAGGTGCACAACGTAACTTTGTTAGAGCGAATGTAAAAGGTGCGAAGCAAGCAATTATACTCAAAGCTTACACCACGTCCATAGCTCTGGGCCAATCAGGGACTGGCAGGAGCCTGCCAGAATAACGGACACTAATTCACAGGAGAAAGCTGATAACGGGCAAAATACATTCAAGGTTGTTCTAGCAGGCTAAGATAGATATTGGGACGGCTGGGAAATGAAACCTAAAATTCCAGACTCTCTATGAGTTAACAGCTGAAATTCGCTTAGTCCAAACACACCATAGGCCTTAGACATCAGAATCATGGGTTTTCCCACTCTTCCCAAGTTATCAGCTATCTGGTCCCAGGTCTGCAGGCATGTAATACCTTTTATTAGGATTGACCAAAGTAGCACAAAGCATTGTGTAAATGTGCAAGAACTCTGCTGGATTTTTTTTAAAGGGCTGGAAAAAAACATTTCAGGGCCCATAGGGCCTCTTGTCTACATTTGATTGGAATAGATAATGAGGTGTCAAGATTGGATTAGATAATGCAGTGATGGGTGGAACTGGTATCAGGTTGCACTTTTGGATTTCTGGGAAGAAAGGAGAATGGCAGCCTGTAGCAAAAATTAATTGAACTGATGTCTTTCTTATACCAGATAGCCCACAGAGTCTCTGGTAAGTGATGATACCCAGACACAAAGCTGTCAGATCTTCTGTGCTATGTAGTCTTTGACCGTGTATATCAAATTTAGAGTCCAGTGGCACCTTCGAGACCAACAAAGGTTTACTCAAAAGTATGAGGTTTCGTGTGCATGCACGAAAGCTCATGCCTTGAAGTGGCACCTTTGTTGGTCTTGAAGGTGCCACTGGACTCTAACTTTGTTCTACTGCTGCAGCCCAACACAGCTGACCACCTGGAACTATCTTTGTGTATGTCAAGTTACCTTCTTTGACTCACGTGTGTTTGTGTTAAAACCTTTTTTAATATCTTAAGCACTGTATCCAGGGCCAGCTCAAGGGTATTTGGCACCCTAGGCAAACTGATTTTTGCTCCCTCCACCACATTCAATAGAGTTAAAAAGTGCGAAGCCTAGAGTGAATGTTTACTTTAAAATGATGTAGTGGCAGGAGTAAAGGGGGGCAAAAACCGCTGGTGGGGAGCCTGGATTTTGGTATATCCATTAAATACACGTATAGAATGGAGGTAAATAATTTTCTTAATAAAAGTGAACATGATTCTTGGAGCACCTTAAAGACTGACTTGTTTTTATTCTAGTCCTGGACTTGTTCATAAACAGAGTTGTCAACTGCCTGGAGATGAGATGTTTTCTTCTTTCAATAGAAGCTTAATGGGATGTTATTTACTAGGTGATATTTACCTCCATGCCATAAAAACCTTAATCTCCCAGTTTCCGCATATTAAAGGGACAGGGCATTATTCTCCAGGCCTGCTGGCAGCCCTGTTTACAAAAGCTTATGTGAGTTAAAAAATGTTTATACATTCAGGAGCCACAAGATTTCTGTTTTCTTTTGTTTGTTTTTGCAATTCCACCCTGGTGATGGGTTCTGGGGTACTCAAAAGCTTGCAGTGAACACAGAATAATCTAGGGGAACATGGCTCAAGAGAGAAGCCCGTGACTGTCACACAACTGCTTAGAGCTTTTTAGGGAGACTTCTTTTCTGTTTTGATATTCAGAAGAGTCTTAGCTTAGACTGATCAACTACTCCAAAGAATTTGCAACAAGGATAAGATTTAAATCCTCTCCGCATTTGCCTGCTGCTCCGGATTTTCTCAGTGTTTGAGTCATGGCAATTTAAGTCCATGGCAAAACAGCATCCAAAATACCGGGGGCAACAACAGGCTTAAACTGGGCTGACCACTGAAGGGAGGTAATGTACTGCAGAAGGGGGGGGGGGGATGGAATAAAAAGAAGGTTGAACTTGATTTTAGTGCAGAATAGGAAAAAACCCCAGGATTAGAAAGAAGATTGAATTCAATTTTAGTGCAGAATTGCTTGGAGGACAGGATTGAGAGTGCAGAAAGGGCTTTAGAAGAAGAAGAGTTGGTTTTTATACCCCGCTTTTCACTACCCGGAGGAGTCTCTGAGTGGCTTACAAGCGCCTTCCATTCCTCTCCCCACAGGAGGCATCCAATGAGGTATGTAGGGCTGAAAGAGTTCTGAGACAACTGTGACTGACCCAAGGTCACCCAGCAGGCTTCATGTGGAGTGGGGAATCAAACCCAGTTCTCCCAGATTAGAGTCCACTGCTCTTACCCACTACACCAAACTGGCTCTCTACAGCCCGCACACACAAGGTTGCAGCTCAGCTAGCTTTCCCTCCCTCCCACACATGCCCTGAGAGTCAGAGCAGCTGCTCGTAGCAGCACCTTTTCACTGGTGGCCACTGCAAAAGAGAAGACGCTGTGCCACCACTGCAGCTCCAGGGAAGGAAGGAAGGTCATGCAGCAGCACTGATCTGTTGGCCTGCGAGCTGAGGAGGCTCTTATCGGTGTCACCTGGGCAGGCTAGGTTGGTGTGTGGGGCAGACACAGTGCTTCCTCTCTCTTGTGCTGCTGTGCTGAGCACATAGCTGCAGGCTCAGGCCAGGTAAAGGTGGAATGTGGTGCATCTTAACGATTCAGGAGAAGCTCGGCGCAACCTTTTGATGGTCCTCAAAATCCAACTGCCTATGTTGCCTTTCTGGCTAGGTCATCCCTGCTTGCACCTCATTTCCATTGTTAAGTGTCTTTGGCATATATTGTTTCTCTTATGCATATCTGGCTTATTTAACACCCCTTACATTTACTTTTCTAGCTGGTGCTATGTGTGGAACAGGTAGTATTTCTTAAAGGGCTGTTATGGAAAATGTAGATTTTTTATCCTGCTGCCTGACAACCTACATACATCTCCCAGGACCATATAGCTACAGTTCCCAGTGTCCTTTGTGCTGATGGCCACTCCTCCCTTGCTCCACCTACTATCTGCATATTGTGTGATGTCTTGTGATTTCACACCAGGCAGTCAGGATGCTGTGCCATCAGAATACCTGTCACGAACCTTCAGTCGATGTCTTCAGTAATCCCATAGCATGACATCTGTTCATCGATTTATTTGATTTTTAGTCACCACTCACCCAAAGAGTCTTGCAGTGACCCACAACATTACATCCAGGCCAGATGGATTATATTTAGAACCAGTACATCAGAAATGAACATTAGTTTAACTTCTTTTTTTTTTCATTTGAGGAGACCAGTGTTCTGCATGGCTGCTGCCAGAGATTTCCATCACAAAGCCGATTCTGTCAACAGATATGCCCCAGCCCCTTTCCTCCACTTTTGTGTATCCGGGACAATAAACACTTGACAGGGTGTCTTTTTCTCATATACTTTATCTCAGCGATCTTGCTTTATTGTGATACAGTTAAAAAACCACTACTTATACAGTGGCATTCTTGACTTCGTGGAATATTTGATTGTGACTGACCAGGTGCTTGTTAATATCTTAATGGTCAGCTGACCAGTACCCTAGCCCTACCATACTTACTCCTTTAAAAGCATACTAATTTCTGTTGCTTTTAATTCAAGCATGACATGTCAATTTGTTTCAAGAACCAAGACGAGAAGTGAAGGACCTGGAGTTTGAGCTAATATTTTGAAGTGCACAGTTCCCAATGGCTTGGCAAATTGGAAAGAGGTAGTTGTCACAGAACACACCCTAGAATGTTGTCTAAAACAATGCATCTTGGGGACTGTATGGCCCTAGAATTGTGACTGGGAGGCAATTTGGAAGTATGCGTGAAAGGTTTTGGGAATATATGTAATAGTTTCCCAAAGACAGAGTGTAAGCGAGTGAGTGAATGAAGTACACACATTGTGTATGTTCTTCCAAGTAGCTTCTGGGATCTTAAGGTCGTGCATACCATTTGTGAAGGGCGTGGGATGGAGAGAGGCTGTTGCTGCCTCACTGTAACTTTACTGTAGGTTAATTCAGTGGTAGCACACAGCACGTGTATTCATTTTCCCCCAGGATGTAGCCCTACCCTTTTTATCAAAACGTCTTATTCGTTGTTTTGCCGTCATGATTCTTGGCAGTATGGTTAACGTATGCCAAGCCAAAGAGAAGTCATTTGTCTGAAATTCACACATTGCATTTGGAAGTATCTCATGAAATTATTATAGATCCCAAAACTGCATTCTGAGCATAAGCATGATGCTTCAAGTGATGCCTCTCAAGCAAAATGGATGCAGTTCTGTGCAGGAAGAAAATACGCCAGTTTGTGGGGTTTTCCTTTTACTGAACAACTTCAGATTTGAGTTATCTTGCTAATGCAAGAAACTGAAGGATGGCATTTCCTCCCAGCAATAAAGAACTTTAATGGTAGTAGTAATGTAGGGGTGGAGTTCTGTTTCTTTTAAATACTCAAATCTTGGATGATTCACATTTAATTTAGTACCCTGCTATCATACTTTATATTATGGTATATAAGTAAACAGAATACTAATCTGTGGTAGATGTAATCTGCTGTATTAAGTATGAATCAATCATGAGATTAATCCAAAAATGTACCCATGTACTAAAATATGTTCTAATAAAAGTCAAGTTGATCTGAAGCACCTTATGAAGGATGTATTCTTAACAGGTACGTGTATTCTACTTACATGATTCTGTCATCTTCTGTCTTCCAGGAAAAGTTCAACATGTTTCAAATTCCTGTTCAAAACCTTGATAATATAAGGAAGGCCCGGAAGAAAGTGAAAGGCATTCTTGTGGATGTTGGGCTTGATACCTGCCAGGAATTACTACAGGTAATAAATACACAAAATCATCAGGCCTGTAAGCATTGTAAGCATTTTGTTTATTTATTCAGTTCTCTGCTGGAGAAATTATTGCAGCATAGGTTTCTCACCAAGAGAGCACTGATTAATAGGTTCTTACTGGAATTATGCTTGGGAAAAAAGATGTGGAGAATAGGCATGGGATGAATTCAGAAAGTAATTACATTAGTATTGAAGTTGGTGGAAATCCCTTGCATAAAACTGCAAGTATTACAGGGTTCAGTTTGGGAATTTATTTGTAGGATGCTTAAAACTTAATTTTTTTGAGAGCTAAATAGTAATCTTGCATATTAATATAGATTACTTATGTATTTAATATAGTTATATCTCTTTCTACACCTACTGGTCACTGAAGGAAACATTACACATTTAGTACAGTATATTATGTATTCTCTTATAGAACAAATGTGAACAAAAAAGGGTGTGATTTGTTCAGAAGAAGGCTGGAGGTGCTAGTATTCTGCCTTTGCTTAGCAAACTAAAACACTGTGTATAATTTTACAATTTTTATATTTTTTTTACATATGCCAAGTATACATTTTTAGAGTAGTTTTTAAGTAATTAACAAGACTACAACTTAAGCATTAATCCTGAAGCTCAATAGTACATTCAGAATGATGTAACTCCTATAGTGGTATTTACAGCGGATAATGAAGTCTTATTTTAGACTCAAGTTCCTAATGTAATACACTTCTGACATCATCTGGAAGTGGTGTCATCACTTTGGGAGATGCTTTAGCATTTGCCCAGAACGATGTGGTTAAACCCTTGAGTTGCCAGTGACCTGGTGAGGGCAGGGCTCCCCCCCCCCCCGCCCCCCCGGGACAATGAGTCTATTGCTGGTTGCCAGTCCCAGGCTGGCAACTCTAGATACACCAGTGGACTGATGATAAATATCTTCGGAAGTGCAGGTAATTTCTTTCCTAAACATAGTTGGAAACATTTGCCAGAAGCAATATTAACTGCAGTCTAGGTCAAAGAATCCATCTATTACATGTTATCCATGCTGCTTACCAAGAAGCTCAGGGTACGGTTCACCCCTTCCCCCATTTTATCCTCACAGCTCCCCTGTGACTCTGGTCAGACCAGGAGTGGGATATAGGCCCAAGGTCACCCGGTTCTAGTCCGATGCTTTAATAACTACGCCATGCTATCTGTCTTGATTTTAATGTAAATATATAGAATAGCTTGTCCTTCTACTAGTCTTACCAATATGTGTTCTTTCTTAGACTCTGAAAAACTTTGACCCAGGAGAAAAATATTTCTGCAACACTTCATGGAGTGATGTCTCTCTCTGGGAATCTGTGGCTAAACGAAGAGTATGTATATCTGCCTCAGTTTTTAGAAGATGATGTCTGGAATCCAAAGCGTTACTTATGTAATCCTAAAGATTTTCAGGAGTCCAGGGAGGACGTTTTAAAAACTCTTTTTGCTTTGAATAGCAGTTCCTGTGTCATACCACAGACTACTTTTGAGACACTACTTCTGTTTACTTCTGAGAGCCAGTTTGGTGCAGTGGTTAAGTGCGCGGACTCTAATCTGGGAGAACCGGGTTTGATTCCCCACTCCTCCACTCGCAGCTGCTGGATGGCCTTGGGCAAGCCATAGTTCTGTCAGAGGTGTTCTTGAAAAGATCAGTTTCTGTCAGAGCTCTCTCAGCCCCACCTACCTATAAGGGTCACTGACAGCTAAGGGCCTTGTTGTTTTTCTGCTGATGATAATGTGACTTTGCAGTGAACTGGCTTGGTGGCCATGGTCCTGGGCTAAAGTCTTCAGGGGAATGTGGAAAGATATTTTTCATAGCACTTGTATGTGGTGCCCTATTGGTGGTCAGGGGCCCAAGATTCAAGAGGGATCTGCATATTTGTGTGTTCACCTTGATAATATTTGTCTCCAGCAGAAAAGAAGGGAAAGAAAGGCTGCCCTTTGTCTCCTGCAGCCTGGCCATGAAGTGAGCTCTGGCTGTTCCCTCCCTCCCTCTGGGAGGGGGAGGAGCCTCAGCCAGTTCTTTACTAGACTCTCAATCGCACAGGAGAGCCTTGCCTATCGATCTCTCCTGTGCAATTGAGAGAGTCTGGTAAAGCAAGCTCTAAAATGGCAGTAGCAGCAGAACTGCAAATGAAAGTAGGAAACAGCCAGGGCCTTGCGGGACCTCTGATCTAAGTAGCTATTGAGTTTCTTTTAATAGAATATTTTCTTACTAAGCTTTAGAAATGGGATTATAATGAAGTTTATAGAATGTAAGCCCTGTGCTGTAATTCACAAGGTAGGGATAAAAACTTCACCAAATAACTCATTAAGTTAATGATATTATATAAAACAGAGGTGTCAAACTCATTTTGTTATGAGGGCCAGATCTGACATAAATGTCACTTTGTTGGGCCGGGCCATGTGTGCCATCGAATGTAATGCCGATTACTGGAGATATAAACACAGGCAAGTCCAATTAACTATTATTTTTTACTCAAAATACATGCATGCTTAAAACATTAACACTCTTACAGTATTACCTTACAGTATCTCCCTGATGCCCACCCTCCCACTTCTGCTGCCTGTTACGCGTTAGCACTGGGACAGTATACGGGAACCTAATGCATAGCCTGTGTCATCTGGCAATAAGTGTAATCAGTTGCTTGTGCACCACAGAACAGCCCTTGGATGGGCTGGTTCTGGCCTTCAGGCTATGTGTTTGACACCCCTGAAAAAGTTAAGTGGGGGAGTAGAGACTCTGGTGGAGAAATGTGTCCATGTGATTATGTATTCAGCCATCTATGATTATCTACGAATCATTCCATGACACTGAATTACATAGAAATAAGGTGTCTTCTCTATAGACTTAATTGGGAAAAAAAGGTTTGCCCCAGATGTCTATATTATTTCTTTTTTTTAGAAGATAGAGAGCTCTCACTTTAGAGGGAATGGGGCATATGCTGCTTAGGTCTGTTACTCAGTGGAAAATGGGTCATGATAAAAGAAAAACAGACTGCTGATCTAGCAGAAATACTTTTCATGATACTTGCACACACTCAGAAGCTAGCGTGGGGATCTCTGGGCCTTTTTACCTGTAAATGTTGTTCACAATGTCAAAATATCTAATTTCACGCTAAACATCTTTTTCCTCTGTACCCGAATTGGGTCCTGTGCTGGGGAACCCATGGCTATATTTTTCTGTTTCACTGAGCCTATTAAGTGTAATATACCTGCACTATCTGTGCTTTTTCTCCAAAAGCGAAAAAGTAGTTGTATATATCTGTGCCAAACATGTCCGTATTTCTTAGAGTTTACCATCTAATAGAGAGGAATTCAGTATAAAATCTTAATTTGGCAAATAGTGAGAATGTGACGAACACACATTTTTTTGCCTAATATAACTAGTTATTTAGTTTGTATTTTGCTTCTTCCAGCCCTTTCTGTTGTCACTTGTAAAAAGAGCAGTGTTATCTTTGCAGTGGAATAGAATCTGATGTGTGGAAGTTTCTATATACCAAAGAGTTTCTCTTTTCAGTAAACTTATAAATAACTTGTAAAATAACAAAACACATGCCGTTTCTCACCTTGGAGGCTTATATCAAAATAACTGAGGTAAATGTTAGATCTGAAAATTAGGAAAGGCATGCGTCTTCTACTTGTGATGGTGGGAATTCTGTAGAGCTCAGAACTTTTTTGGTATATGATAGTGTATCTCATTATGTTAGTGGTCTTGAAGGTTGATTTCCCCTTCATACCCAGGAACTTTCTGCTAATTACACTGTAATGACAGGCAGCCCAGCCCAAGAATTGGTGCGTAACCTGTTGGTAGCAGCAGGAACACTTTTTGTATGCTGCTAGAATTCTCAGTCTGTCCCCAGCAAGAACGACTGATTATTGTCAGTTGAGCATAGGCCAACTGCCATAAGCCTGGGTGGCTGTCTTGCCACGAAAAATGAAGTTGCTATGTTACCTGTTGCAATACTTCCTGAGTTGCATTGACATTTACTGCTTAATTCACAATGCTTTGTGTTCCAAGGTTTCATTTAACCTCTGTAGGTCCCGCCCGGGAGATAGCATCGGGAACCCGACTCCCACCTTTGGAATGCACACCTCGCTCGCTTTGCTTTGCGCGTGCTCATTACTCATTTGCTTTCTTTTCTCTTTTATCTCTAGTCTCCTTAGCTAACGACCTTGAATGAAAGTGCCTCCTGTTATGTGTTACAAGAATCACAAGTGTTATGTATTCCTTTTGCTTAGTTTCTCTGGGAACTCCCCCCCCCCCCCCCCCCAAATATTCAACAGTATTTCTCCCTGAGAACTCATTTTGCCGTGCTTTCCATGGGAATATTGGGCCAGTATATTGGGTGCCAAGAATTCTCCCTATTGATTGGTAGAGGGTAGTTAGACCATATTTCATACCAAGTATAATTGTAATTGCAATTCCAAGCTTGAGCATTACTAACAGGAAAAGTTTTTGACCAACATGATCTTTTCTACAAATAAAGGACTTTCTGCTTAAGGAGACCTGTTGTGGACTATATCTATTGGGACAATCTCACAATTATTAAACATCTGGGCCATGATGAAAATGGTAACACTAAGAAAGATAGGCCGTTGGACCAAATGTTGGTAGCTTCCACTAAATTATATGTAGAGAGAATACATGCATTATTGTTCATTATAATATTATGAAGAATTTTTTTGACTGTTTTATGATTATATTTAGAATGGATTATGTATTTAAATTTTAAAAAATACGATGTGCATGGTGAGATCTCTTGGTCACTTAAATGTCCTTCTTTGAAATAGATGGAAAACCTCCACATGCACATATCTGGGGATTCAGCTCAGGGGCACTGACTTTAAAAGCCCAGTCTTGTGGAACTGAGAGGATAAGTGAAGGAGAGATGGATAAAATACTGGAGTAGCTTGAAAACAAGATTTTTAAATTGGTTTTTAAAAAGGGGGGCAGCTTCACTTCATAAATTTAGACTAAGTTACCCACATTCTGTTACTGGCAAGCTGTACCGGGGTGTGTGTGTGTGTGTGTGTGTGTCTCCCCCTTCCTCTCTATGATCGTTCTTGCAGAGAGGCAAAAAAGCCTGACTCCCATCCGCTGAGTTTTACAGGCTAGAAGTTCTGGTGGGTGTTCCCTCTTTCTCTGTGCTTTCTTTCTTGACCCTGCACAACCAAGTTGTCAGGCACATTCTCTTCCTTTATGCCTTCTGGCTCGGCCAGAAACCGTGGAAGGAGAGAGGTTGCTCTCTGGCCTGGATGGGAAGGCAATACCAGCGGCCGTAGTTGCCGTGGCAGCAGAGCCTGCAGGAGCAGAGAAGATAGAGCCTGGTGAGAGAAGGACACCTCCCATTGGCTGGCTGACCTTTTTAAGAGGCGGGGCATCTACTTTTATGTATAGCTGCCTTTTTTAGGAGGCTGACTTATATTCAGAGTCATCTTTCATAAATACAGTAAACGTTGGTGAAGCTTGGCATGGATGTATTTGACTTTGATATTTTAAGTTTTTAATGTATGTTGGAAACCATATTGTGGATAAAATTGCAGGTAAAAGTAAATGAAAACATATGTCATTGCAAAAGAAAAAAGAAAAGCAGGAATCCTTTCTTTCCTGGTAATGACAGAGTAGTCGTCTGCCCTTGCGTGTTCTCTCAGTTCTCATCAATATAGACTTTGTAGACAACTTGTGAAGTAACTCTTCCTCTCTCTTTTTGTTCTTGTTTCTGCAGAGATATAGAACTAACCCATATTGCTGTAGCCTGTGCAAGTTTTCAACGAAATTCCTTCCTTCTTTCAAAAACCACTTGAACCGTTACCATGAAGATGAAGTTGACCAAGAATTAGTTGTCCCGTGTCCTGAATGTGCATTTGCTTCTCACTCCAAAATAGTGGGGAAACATCTGCGGATGTTTCACTTGAAGAAAAGAATACAAAACTATAACGTGATCGGGGGCATGAGGCAGTTCCGCAGCGACGCAGTGAACTTCGTCTGCCAGAGATGTCAGTTTACAGACACGTTGTATTACAATACAAAGAAACACGTGCTGGTAACCCACTTCCCAAATCTCATTAACACCTATTTTGAGGACAGGGTTGATGAAAGTGAGGAGAATTTTACAGATCACTACTGTAAGAAATGCAACGCTTTTGCTAACAGCCGGGATTCTTTGGTTTACCATGTCTTGACATCTGAAGTGCACAAAGACTTGGAGAATATATTGAGGCCTATCATTTCAGTACAGCCTAAGAAACCAGGACAAGCAAAGCCTCTGCCAATTGTCAGTATAGCTCCCAAGCCTTGCACAGTTGGAACTAGTCTACCCTTAGTACCTGCCACTGCCTCTGTAGGCTCAGCTCCTACCACGTCATGCATTCAGCTTTCACTTCCGCCAGTCAGTCAGAATCAAGCACTGGCATCAACAACAGCAGGTCAAAATACAGGTGGACCACTGAGCGTTTCAAGTGCCTCCAGTAGCATTCAGTGTACATCCTCTCCAACTTCAGTGGCTCAGTCACATATTACACTTATGTCTGCTCCTGGCCCAGGAGGTCCGAATAATGTTTCTCTCCAGCCTGCAGTTTCCCAGCCAGTCTTTGTTTCCCCTCGGCTTCCTGTAAAGCAGCCTGTGAGACCTGGGGTTTTCTGCCTGAACCAGCCTCCTGGCACTGTGAGCAGGGATGTTCCTCCAGGAGTCATTTCGTTCAATCGGCCCATCAGGCCTACTCTGCTTCCTGTTAATCAGACGGTGAGGAATATCAGCAGTCCAGTTATGCCTGGGGCTCTCCCTGTGACCCAGCCAGCTGGGTCTCTGAATAGACCCATTGGGGCTAGTGCCGTTCCAATAAACAGACCTTGCATGCCTGGGGTCCTTGCTGCAAATAGACCGGTTGGCACTCTGAATCAGCCCAACAGTCCTGGGATTCTTCCAGTGACCCAGACGATCACATCGGGGGTTCTTCAGTTTAACCATCCTGTTGCACCGGGGGTTCTTCCTGTAAACCAGTCAGTTGGACCGGGGATTCTTCAGTTTAATCAGCCTGTTGTGCCAGGAGTTTTGCCTGTCAATCAGTCTGTCCGCCCTGGAGTTCCTCAGAACGCTACTTTACTCACTGCTGGACCTGTACTTAGACAGTTAATTCCCACTGGGAAGCAAGTTAATGGGATCCCTACATACACCCTTGCACCGGTTTCAGTTGCTTTGCCTGTGCCACCTGGAAGTGGGGTGACAACAGTTGCATCGCCTCAAGTGCCCGTTCAGCTGATGCAGTCTGGCATGGTTAATCAGCTGCCTCAGCCTCCAGCTACTGTGCCTTCTCCTCTTATCATAACTTCTCCTACAAATACCCCTGCCAAGACTTCTCCGTCTGCTTCTGCAGTGCGCCTAGCTCTTAAACAGGCAAAGCAGTGGAAGACCTGCCCTGTTTGCAGTGAGCTTTTCCCATCAAATGTCTATCAGGTGCACATGCAAGTAGCTCACAAATTCAATTTACTACAGAAAAGGGGAACTCCAGGAACTGACAAAGTGGCTGCCTGTGCACCATTTCTAAGGTGGCTGAAAGATAAAACAGTGAGATGTTTTTCTTGCAAATGTTTCCTTTCTGAGATGGAGCTCATAAAACATTTGTTCACACATGGGTTGGCATGCCTGTTTTGCACCAGTACTTTCCATGACTTAAAATGCCTTGTCGATCACACCAGAAATGTCCACAAAGGGAAGAAGAAGCTGCATGCTGATTACGATGACAAAGGATTTCAGCTGGAGAGTGACTCTGAAGGTGACCTCCTGTTTCCCCACTTTGACTACAACCTCACGTCATCAAAAGAAGAACTTAGCGGAAGAGAAGTGCACCTAGCAGTACTTGCTGGGGTAAATTCAAGGACACTGATTCCTCTGTACATAAAACTGCAGCCTGAGACTGCTGAAACAATTAAGAGTAATAAGAAAGTCTCAACCTGCCCTTTCTGTTACGGAACCTTTACCAGCACTGGAGCCTATGAGATCCATTTGAAGGAGAGGCACCACATCATGCCAACTGTGCATACTATTCTGAAGACTCCGGCTTTCAAGTGCATCCACTGCTGTGGCGTCTACACTGGCAACATGACTCTTACAGCTATTGCCGTGCACTTGCTTCGCTGCCGGAGTGCTCCCAAGGACAGCCACTCGACTGGGAAAGTGGAGCTGGAAATCAATGAGAAAGAAGATCTTCCGCTTGTGAATGGTGAAAAGCATGATGCTGTGACTCTGCCAACTAAGAGGAAACAATCTGATCATCTTTATGCTGTTACAGAGGAGCAGGTCGATGATGACGAGCCGTTCCTGATTATCAATAGTGGTACAGCCCAAGTTCCAGTAAAGGAGGTGAATTTTGTGCCTTCCAAACGACAAAAGACCGATAATAAGACTGAAACAAAGGGCCAGCCTTCGGTGGATGATCTTCATATTTTAGCATTAAATCCAAAGCCATTCCAGCATAGCTCTAATGATGTTCAGAAACGTTTTCTTGCAGATTACTTTCATAAGAGGCCATATCCCACGAAAAAGGAGCTAGAACTATTATCTTCTATTCTGGGTGCATGGAAAGTTGATATTGCATCCTTTTTTGGGAGAAAGAGACATACATGTCTAAAGTCGATAAAAACTCTCAAGCCATCTGTGCTTTTGGGCTTCAGTATGTCTGAACTTAAAATTGTAAAGCACAAATTGATCTTAAAAGGTGAAACTGAAGATCTGTAATTTAAAAAATAAGGCAGTCAGGATTGCGTATTACTTAGTTCAACAGTTGTCTTATTTGGTTCAGTTTCTTGTGACTTATTAAAAGATTAGTATGCAGTTCCTCGTTCAGTTTGGGCATTTCTTCATTGTGGCAGTAGGGGTACAGTATAGTATACCTGAGGCTTTGTACTTTGGTTTTATATATATTTTTTGTTTATGGAGTAGTTTTCTCCATCATGGTTTTTTATACAACTGTGTCACAAATTCCCTGTTTAGATTTTTTTGCTTAGTACCTATTGTTTCTGAAATAAAATGTATTGTTTCGGTAAAATATCAAAACAGGTTTAGATTGTGATAATAAATTACCTTCTCCTAAAAATTAAGATGATTACTTCTAACCGAATCTTTATATTGCCTTTTAAAAAAGCTATCTAGATGACAGCAGTAACAAATTTAACAGCCTGATAATCAAAAGCACCGTTGGTGTCCTGTGGATGGAATGATAAAAGATCAGGCAGGGCTCTTCAAGTACTGTTTTTCTTTAGTTGCAAGGTGTTGAATTAGAAAAAAATTGCCTTATTGGAAAATTTAGTTTAATATTGCTTTTTTTTTTTTTTTGGTAATGGTTGTTCTCTAACGTAGGCTGCATTTTGTTGAAATGTCAATAGGAATTCTGGGGGGTTGCTATAGTTTGAGTCAAAAGGCAGTATCGTTTTTCCTGAAGTTTCGAATTTTGTTTTCCCAAGTATTACTTTGGTGCAAGTAGGCAGTTGCCAAAGCCTTAGCAGGCTGCAGTGCGCAAATAGGGATCCTTTAATCTGGCGTTATCTCTGGCCGGGCAGTCTTTGTTGGCGTTCAGTACCATTCCGGGAAGAACCTGGCATGCGACTGCTACTCCCTAGCTGTCCTATCAATATTGTGGCAAAGGTTTCAGGGCAGAATTTGTAATAACTGCTTAATACTTCTCCTTCTGGCTAGGCTATTTGCGTTTGGAGAAAGAAATAAAAGTCAACTTCAGTGGTCCCAACACAGGAACATTTGTCATTGGCCATCCTGCCTGGTACGTAACATCTGTGGTCTGATTAGGAAGGTGTGAAACATGCCTGAGAAAATGTATGCGTGCTGCTCAGCTTTTTTCTTTACTAATCAAAATGCGGTTGCAGAATCTTGAGCATAGTTAAATCTGTTTTCATTGGCCATGGCATTTGAGCCAGTGCTGAATGAAAAATATATTACCTTCACTACAGCAGCTAAATTTCCATTGGATGCATCGCCCTGCCACGCGATAGCCTCATCTAAACGTAGGCAGGAGATTGGATAGATAGCATGTGTATCCCTTTACAAAACAAAATAGGTCTCTGAAATCTGTAACTTCTTTTGTTATGCTGTTTTGACTTTAAATGTTTTTGGTATTCTTTGAATCCGAAGAGGCTATATTGTTAAACTACCATAAGATCAGTGACACTGATTCAGCTTGAACAGGACTGTTATACTACTGTAGGATCAACAACGAGGAAAATAATGTCTTTGATATGCTGATCGTTTTCTAGTTACTAACAAATCTCTTCTGCAGCAAGAGATGTTATTTCATTTTGATGAAACTGCATGTAAATAACTCTGTACATATTAAGCAGTTACATTACAAGCTGTTACATTTCTATAAATGTCAGAAGATTTTAAGAGGGGCTTTGGTTTGGTTTCTGTTCTTTCATGCAGCCTTGTCGGCCAGTGAAAAAGAGGAGGACCTAATAAGGGGTACTGTAGTTCATCTGTGTGTGGAGCAGCTGCATTTAGATTGGTCACATCCTCTGCATCAGCATTGATGGAGACTATGGAGAGGGGATAGAGTGGGGGATAATTGAATGTTTTCATGAGGGAGAGGTCTGATTAGTACTGCTTGCCCACATGTGCAAAAATGGTCTTGGGAAGCCGGGTACTTTCCTTTCCTGCCCTCCTTCCTTGCAGGAGTGTTCGAATAACTGTTATGATACAAGCTGCTTAGTGTTCATTAAAACAATTTCTAAAAGTAAAAGTCAATGTTTGGGCCTGTTTTAGTCTAAACACTGGAAGTCAGCACAGAACAAAAATGGTTGCATGTGGCAAAATCGTCAAGCAGAGACGTTTTTGTTCTCAAACTCAGGACAGAACAAAATGAAAATTATTTGATCAGTTGAGATGGAACTTTCTTCTGTGTGGTTGGGCCAAGACTGTGTGCATATCACAATTTTTAAAAATGTGAAGTGGAAGGGTACTCATCCTGGGGCAATGTTCAAGAAATTCTAGATGGATGATAAATTCCAGTAGGCTAGCTTGCTTTGCCCCTTGCAGCCATAAGCACATATATGTACTACAGCAAAAAAAATAAAATAAATCCACTACAGCCAATTGCGTTGGTCTGTAAGGTGCTCCAGGCCTCCTTTTGCTCCCACAGCTATGACCCACCAAATCCAGAAGTGATTACAACTTGTGCAACAGGCAAGATTTTGTGATCTTCACTGCTTTTTAGTTTACAGGAAGGGAATGAAGCAGTAAGTGGCTGTACCCTTATGGGTATCTTAAATGTAATTCTAAACCTAGCTCTTAGCTTGCAGATCAGACAGTCCACATGAGGCCAGATACGGAAAGGTTTGTGGCCCCTTACAAATTCAGAAAAGCCCCATATTTGCAGGGGGAGGGTGTAGGAAAGAGAACTTGGGGGGGGGGGGGAAAGCCGGGCTTCCCTCTTCCCTCTGCTCAATAACTGACATTAATCGGGTGTGAGCAGATGACACACCAAGAATGAGAGTTGGAAAAATGGAGTTGGAAGCAATAGGGGAACGCATCACCAAGAATACTGGGAAGAAGGTAAATGTAGAGCAAAGGGTGTCTGACTTAGAGGGCAGGAACCAAAATTCATGCCCTGAGACAGAGCAAAAAGCAAGCAATGGGATGTGCACAGTGTGTGATTGGAACCTCTTTTTTGAGAGGAGGAGCATGAGATCGAGGATGGAAATAAGGAAGAACAGCACCTAGGGTAAGAAGGGGAGGAATAAGAAGGCTACAACCAGGACAGTTCAGGGGGGAGATTGCATGGTACCATGAGGAGTAACCCCCCCTCCCCCAAATCCTTGTATATCCTGTTGGTTTTTTACTAATGTGATGGTGACAGTAGCCTAAAAGAAAATTGTTAGAGCCACTTCTGTATGCATCCTGCCAAAATGTGTAAGCAGAGAGGCAGTTCATCCCAGGACATGTCTAGGTGGACAGTGAAAGGGGGTGCACTGGGGCAGGAGACCAGGCCTGAGCTCTTCTCCCTGCTAATTCTGTATGTGGTGGGGGCAATTCAACAAAGAGTTGGCCTACATTTAGAGAAGTGGTTAGGGCATTGGAATACTTTTGAGGCAGTTTTGGGCTGCCAAGTGGTTTGTGTTCTGAACTGCTGAAACCTTTCTTAAACTCATTTTTCTTCCAGCAACCTGGTGATATACATTAGAGGCAGCAGTGAAGGTGCTGATTTGTATGATGCCGTTTAAATCAATTTTGACTACTGTAGCTGTACCAAAAACCTCAGAATAATCCAGTTGCTTAAAATATGCATTGTTATCTTGTATCCTACTGTTAGTTTCCAAAGATGAAAGGGAATGTCTGTCACTTGTGTGAAATTCACCTTCTGGTTCCAGACCCCCCTTCTTCCATATCTTGTTTATAAGGGTCTGTTGACCCCCTGCCAAACAAAGGCTTGGGTAGGGCAAGGGGACACATATTCCATCCCAGATCTGTTAGGATATAAGGTGCTATCTTTAGGCCTTACCTTTTCATGTGTGAGTTGGAGCCAATTCACAGACAGTCCCCATGGCCATCACAAGGATTTTCGACCACACACATACTACAAATTGTGTGCTTCCTGGGTGCTCACAGGTTTAGATTGTGATGCACATGGACAGTGCACTCCTGCCTTCTCCCTGTGGCACTTTACAGCCAAAAAAAAGTGCCGAACTCTGTTGTCTGAGCTTGCCTGATTCTCAACTGCTAGCTAAATGCTGTTAGTATTTTCAAGTACTATATTTCTGAGAGTGGAGATTTTCCAGTAGAAGTTAATGGTGCATAAATTTTAATGTGCCTGCTTCTGTTAATACCCAAAGCATTGGATTTCTCCCTTTTGATGGCACTATGCCATCTCTGACCCTGGATAGCCCAGGTTGGTCAGAATCTCGGAAGCTATGCAGAGTCAGTCCTGGTTAGTATGCAGATGGGAGACAACCAAGGAAGTCTGCAGTTGCTATGCAAGGACAGCTGATGGCAAACCACCTCTGAAGGTCTCTTGCCTTGAAAGCGCTATGGGGTCACCGTAAGTCAAACATGACTTAAAACCAAAAAAACACACATCTCGTTTGTGTCTGTTCTATCCGTACACTGGCTGGCTATGTCCCCTCTAAGCTGAGTTTGTGTGAGCTAGCTCCTAGTTTTTTAGCCTCCGGCTCACACATTTTTGTCTTAGCTCAGGAAGGATCGCTCCAGAGCAGACTGATTTATGCAGCAGCCAAATCGCTCGCTCACAACTTTAATGCCAGTAGCTCACAAAGTAGAATTTCTGCTCACAGGACTCCACAGCTTAGAGGGAGCGTTGGTTGTAACAAGCATTTTGTTGTTTTCCATTAAGTAAAAATGCTAGCATCCAACTAAATTGTAGTTACTTTGGTTCCAGGACAGTCACTGTGATCAACCTAACATTCTGCTGTTACACCTAACCTGGATGTAACGAGACGAAGGGCTAGGCAAACTAGACTTTTTTCCACTTGATAAACTATTCCCCCCCCCTTTTTTTTCTTCTCAACCCTGAAAAAGTTTGCTATCTGAGGAAACACTGATTAGAGAGAAAGCACATGAACCTGCTTTAGGATTTTGCATATGCTGATGAGATGAACTGTCACACCAAGGCTGAGGACAGACTGGCAATCTGGGCCCGGGATAGGTCCGCATGGGAAGCGGGGGAAGGGAGCCTGTTCAGACATGCGCAGCTGTCCCTCGGCTCCCTTCCGCACTTACCTGCTTTGAAGCCGGTTTTCTTGCGCTTTAGGACACCAAGAAAAACCAGTGTCCGGAGGCCGTCTTGCATTTGCCTCCCGCTTCCAGGCAGTGTGAACTGGAAGAAGGTGGGAGGCAAGCGGAGGCGGCAGTGTAAACGTGGCGTTTTGCCAGTTTGCGCATGAGCGCTCATGTGCACATGCGCAAATTGCCGAAACAGCCCTATCACGAGCTGTGGAGGCCGGCCCACCTGGGGCCACTCCGCAGCAGTCTGAATGCTCCATAATGGCATCCTTGCGCAATACCCTGGCCAATGTGGACAGCCAGCCCTGGGGGATTTCCCCCCCGCAGCTTTTGTCTCCGGATTCATCCCACTCCAGATTGCCAGTCTGTCCTCAGCCCAAGTTAGAGTTAGTCACATTAGTAGATGTAGCATACTTCGCTGTAGCAGAATCCAGGACAATGTATTGTATTTCCTCTTTTGCAGTAACCCTAGTTTCACTTTGATTAGCAAGATAGTTTACTTCTTCAAAGTATTTTGTTCTGTTAGCATCGTACATTGACAACCCGTAATGTTTTAGAACCTAGTCTGAGTCCAGGGGCACCTTTATGACCAACAAAGTGTGCTTACACCTGGAAGCTCATACCGTGAATAAAACTTTGTTGGTCTTAAAGGTGCCACTGGACTCAGACTTTGTTCTGCTTCAGACCAACGTGGTTACCCCACCTGAATCTATTTTAGAACCTGTTGCTTAACGTTTTGATAATGAAATATCCAGAAAGGGCTAAATGTAACCAGAAGTACAAACACAAAATTTCAACAAGAGCTTTATTGGTTTTTTTGCTAAAAGCTCAGTTGAGCAACCCATTTGCTAAAAAAGTGATTCTAAGTACTGTAGGTACTGCAGTAGAGGTGCTTTCATATGTAAGGACTGGCTAAAAGAGTGTCTGCTGCGATGGGCATCTTGTAAAAAAGTCCCCCCGCCCTTTAAAATTTAGATAAACTGTATTCAGCTCCAAAATTCCTTTAACCAGGTGTCACCCAATAAAAATGCAGATAGAAGAGCTGAGCAGTAATATTGCTTGTTTGCTACCAAACTCTTCTTCCCTGTGTTTAATAGTTTCAAAAGAGTTTGCTTAGTCACTGCAAGGTATATGACTTAAATGTTAGTTTTTCCTGAAAGATCTCCCTTCTTTATGCTAGATTATCCATAGTTATTAGTGTCTGCATTAAGCTAAAGACTAAATGATACCTGTGGCAAATCAATAAGGGAAAACTAAATAGTTTAAACCCAGCTAAAGTTAGTCATGATGACAGAAATCAGCAGCTCAAGTTGACTAATATACCACATTTATCCTCCGGCCCAGTTAAAACATTCCTAATCTGCAGTAAAAGAAAGAGGAAGCTGAAACCTCAGTGAACACAATCTAAAGAGTCTCTTTATTTTCTGATGAGTCACAGTGGGGCTTTAACATACAATCCCATAAAGTAAGACAGTTAAAAGTGAAATTATGCCCCCCTATAGCCCCTCAGTGTAATTTGCACTATGTGCTGCAAATCCACCTAAAAATCATTTGTGACACTGAAAGATGTGGAACTTCAGCTAGCTGCACTCCTCTGACTGAGAGGGAGCTATAAGGACACAGCTCAGGGAGTTTACCATCAGAATGTAGAACCTGCAGCCTGTTCACCAACAGATTCTGTCCTACAGGGGATAGACTCCCAAAGGACAAAAACAATTCAGTTTCCACCATCTCATCTAAAGTGTCTGAAAGAGCTCCCAACTGTTGGTCACTCTCCCCCCCCCCCCTTTGTTGGGGGTCAGCATATCCCTGCAGCAATTCAAGTTTTTGTGACTAAAGTACTGTCTCAGCTTTTATATGGTGTGGCCATTTGGATTACTGGAGTGACTAGTTCTACTGATTGACCTTACCTTCTTGCTCCTCATGGCCCGACTGAGGGCTGCTGGGAGCAGGGGGCGGGGCTTGCTGTTTGTGCCCGCCCCCCCGGGTTCCAGAAGCCAGCCAGAACATCATTCCTGTGCGTTCGGGCCCAAAAATAGCCCTGGTTCCTTCTAAGCTGAGTTAGTGTGAGCTAGCTCACCATTTTTTAGCCTCCAGCTCACATTTTTATCTTAGCTCAGGAAGGATGGCTCCAGAGCAAACTAATTTATGCAGCAGAATCACTCGTTCACAACTTTAATGCCAGTAGCCTACAAAGTAGAATTTTTGTTCACAAGACTCCACAGCTTAGAAGGAGCATTGACTGCCCCTTTGTGAGATCTGTGGATACAGCTGGTGATAAGACTCCAAGGTTTCCCTTGTTTCTGCCTGTCATGCTCAATGATACAAATTCTGGTATTATGGCTAAATTTTTGGCAGCAGTGACTTCTATATGGGGATGGAAATTGAGCATGGTATTTGCAAGACTGGTTCTGCCCAAGACCACTGGGTCAGTGGATTGTTCAAGAAAGCTATATTGAAGCATTGAAAAGGGATGACTAGAGGTAAGAAAAAAGAAAAATAATGAAAACTATTCCATGATTATCAGGATTAACAATACTCGACCAAAGGATCCGTTACAGCAGTAGGAACAAGAAAAGAGAGATGAGCATATAGCAATAAGGTGGTAAATTATCAGCTTGTGTGGTAAAACAAGTGAGCAAATAAACAAGAAAAATAATTTAAAAGAACAGGAACTCAGGGAAATGAGTGAAACAAAACAAAGCAGACCAGGACCCAAGAAGCCAAGAAAAGAAAGCAGTTACTGGTCAACAGTGCGAAATACTGAAGAAAAATTATTTTTCCTCTCCCCACTTCCCGATGTTGGCAGCTTTCTTTGAAACAAGTACTTTATAGTTTCAAGGTTGGAAAATAAAGGCATCAAACAAATACAAGAATCTGATGTACGTAAAATTTTCATTAAATTTTACATTACAAGAGCTTTGGTCATTTTACAAAAGTCTTAGGGTATTTATCAAAGGGGACCTGAGACCAGTAGCCCCTAAAATGTCACAGCAGCTAGTGCATATTGCTGTTTTCTTTTCTTTTGCAGCAGTTGAAAGGTACTTTCACTCCTTCCTGTTCAAATACAGTGTACTTCTCAAGATGTTGAACAGACTCCAGACCTGTTCATTAAGGACATTAATGCATAGTTTTGGTCCTATTGCACTTAAATAACCACAGAACATTTTATTTTTAAAAATCCTGTCGTATGTGGATTCGTAATAGCAGCAGCAAAATCCAAAACAAAATAGAAAATGTGCATTTGATCTTATCTTTGTTCTTTCTACTACAATCATTTCTCTCTAACTGCAGATGGATCTGTACATTTCAAGACTCCTAATTCCCAAGTTAAACAAAAAGTATACCATTTGTTCGACAATTTGTTGCCCATAGGCCAATCCAAAGCCTTCAGGCTTTGAGGGAGGACAGAGTATAAAAAATAATTCTGTTGCTTACACTTGTCTGTCCATGGACTTACAGCCACAGATGAGCTCTCCCTTTCTTGCAAGGATCCACTTCCACCCCCCCCCCCTTGGAATAATACAAGGGGTAGGTGTCTGGCGGCAGTAGGTTATTCAAGGAAAACATCTCAACCTTTCCTTCCTTGCCCTAGCTTTACATACACAGAGGAAGCAAGGGTTAATTTTCCCAGCAGGTCACCAGGGTGAGGCCTGTGTACAGATGTGCTTAACTCTTCTGTCTTTCCTCAAAAGTGGCTTACTGGTTAAGCTAGTTGCTCATCAGGAGTATATAGGTTATATTTTGGGTAACAATGGAAAAACCATGTATTTTATACAAAATGAAGCTGACGTATGTCTGGCACACAGAATGCTAGCAGGCCATAGCTTTCAAAGACGTGTACTCTAGAAGACCACCATGCGGTTTGCCCACTGATAACACTATTTTTAGAGCATTACTGTCCGTTAAATCACATATATTATGTTTCACTCATGGAGGGAAAGTAGTCTTCAGTCTTGAAGAGGTCAGGAGGTTCATAAAGGCTTTGCTTCGGCCTTAAGGGTGATGATTTCTGTAATTAGAAATCCATATGTTAAAATCTACACTTGCTACCTTGTTCTGTTGTGTGAACTTTTAACACCTACAATTTTTTCACCAACTCAAAAAGAAAACAAAATGTCTTTTAAAACTTAGATGCCTTCATTCTTTCCCCAGCTTGAGAAAACCTATTTGTTACATAAGAGAAAACCAGACAGGTGGAAGATGGCATAAAGCAGGACTATTTCAATATTTATCAGTGTACAATCAAGTATGTAAAATCTCACCCTTGAAGCATAAAGTATCTAGATGGGACATGAAAATGAACTGATAAGAAACTGAAGCCCTGCATTTCTCAGGGAAGCTGCAATCTTCTCAGTCTTCCTTGTGCTCTCTGAGGCCGCATGTTGAAGGTACTATGTGACTTTCTGCTGTGAGAAGGGGCAAAATGCTAGGCAAGCAAGTACACAAGGCAGGACCTTCAAACGGGTGCTTGGGCAAAACAGCTCTTTAACAGCATGCAATGCAGGACTTGTATGCGTTAACAAAAGCAGTCTACATGACTTCCTGTACTGGCCTTACATTTATGAGGATTGTGCAGTCTACATTTTTACGTGATACAAGATTACACAGGGAAGTTCAGTCTAAGAAGCATCTCGATTCCTATTTAGTTTATTACCAACTCCCACGGACTAGGTCTGTCCTTTCTGAGAAGATGATTTCTTTTTACCAATTCACAATTAAGGTTTTGTTCTAATAAAAATGGAAATGGTACTTAGTTATATTCTGCAGAGAGTTCAGACTAAATGATAGCATCCAACATAGATTTTCTTCCCCATGAGTACAAAGGAAAGAAGCTACCCCTGAGCCATCAGAATTCAAGGAAGAAGGCCATATTGTATTGGATGTTTCAGACTCATCTCTTTTTTAATATAAGTACACAGTTCACCATTTGTGTATTACTAGGCCCATCTAGGCAGGCATATCAACAGGAAGGGAGAGATTTCACCTTCCACACTTGCAATATTAAACTCAGGATTTGCATGGAATCGAGGACCTTTAACTGGTTCCATCAGACTGACTGCTCAGCTCACAAAAGCTTCAGATTTTATTGCTTTCCTACACAAATTCTTTCTAATGAACCACATGTTTTCAGACCTGATGAAGACTTACATTAAGAAAGGATGGCACATTGATTGTATGTAAAAGTTTTTTGAAAGTACTGGGGAAAGTTCCAAAGTCCGCTTCTGCCTTTGTGATGCGTTCCTCCATTCCAGCCACACTATTTCCAACCATTTTTACGAAGGCCTGATTTAAAAAATGAAACCAAACAGATGAGCAATAGCAATGAACATGTCTAAAGCACAGAAGAGCCCTGAAAATTTTTTTAGCCAGAATTTCTATGGTGTTTATAGAACAAGTACATACTGTTTTTGAAAAGAGTACCGGCACTTAAGTGTGCATTTACATTAAATACAAGGGACACAATCCAGTTTAGGCTCAATTCAGACATCCCAAATAAGTCTCAGTTTGATAGTGATGGGCAAGAATCTGGCTAGATTCTTGCACCCCAAGATCAAGATCAAAGACAAATCGTCAACCAACTCCAGTTAGTTATGACATCCAAATATGGGCACTATAATCAACTAAGGTTAGTTTCTCTCCCAGTAACCAGGATTCTTAACCACAGTTTAACTGATTAAGAATTCCAGCTACTTGGAAAGAATCTAACATCAGTGAAGAATCTGGATGTCAGGACTAATGGAGAGTTCATTAAAAACTTAGCATCTTCAGTCTCCAAATGCCACACAAAAGACAGAAGAGGTGTGCAGGCTTGTGATTCAATCTAGCCTTGGATTTAAACCCAGAAAAATCAATGTATTTTAAGTCTGCAATGCACCTGAATTTTTCATATTTATAAAAGCTTTGTTTAATTCAAACACTGAATACCAAGTGGCCCCAGTGGTTAACAAGTTTTCCATTTTATGTCTCAAGATTGATTTATTTAAGGCATCTTAAACCTGCTTTTTTTCTCTCAAACTCAAGGTGGGTTCTCTCCCCTTCTATTTCACATTTGCAAAAAGTGATGGTGCAGTAGGTGAGAAAGCAAAAGGGAAACAAAGAGCCCCAAGATTTTTTATGTTTAGAACTTCTGAAATATTTCAGGAGTGAGTCATGATTCTGAAGACTGGAACTGACCTAGCAAGCCATTCATGTGCACTTACTCACGGCCAAGATCTACTAGACAAAGGCATATTTTTTCTTTCTCACACAAAAGCCACAGGAATCAACATTAAGAAAATGAATGGCAGACTTAGAATAAGAGCGAAAAAGAGAGGAGAGACCTCTGTAGGAAATCAGAGGCCATACAAAAGGGAAGAAAGGCAGATATACTTAACAGTGTAGAAACCAAATGTCAGTATACGCAGTGTAAACAATACAGTGCAATTAGTGTAAACAGTCCCTATATACAGTGCATGATATATACAGTGCATGATATAGTAACAAGAACAGCTAATGATATCGCCTCAGCCACACTGTACCATCATAAAACAGCCTTATGGGATGCTATTGCCATCTGCACTTAACTGCACTTTATATACCACTTTGATTGTTTTGTATGAATTTTATATTATTGTATTGTTTCAATGCATCTATATTTTATTGTATTTTAAACTGTTGTAAGCTGCCCTAAGCCTGTCCATGCAAGGAGGGTGGGATATAAATCAATAATAATAATAATAATAATAATAATGTATAACAATTCAATGCATGATACAGTAAAGTATAACAATTGGTAAAGTATAACAATTGATGGTCTGCTGGGTAATTAAGACACCGTTGTGATATCTTCTTCAGAATTGTTTCTGTAATACTCCCGTTGGAGAATGGCCTTGTAAAAGACAAGTGTTAAAAAAACCTTCATGTATGATGCAACCTCTAAGCGGACTTATTTACAGCAGAAAAAAATGACTCTGTTTATATCAGCAATCATACTTCATTATATCATGCACTGTATATAGGGACTGTTTTCGCTAATCGCACTGGACTGTTTGTACTGTACTGTAATGTTTGCACTGCATGTATTAACATTTGGTTTGTACACAGCCTTAGAAAAAGGGCAGCAAGGAGCCATTTGTCTAATTCAGAGAGCCATGTGCATATCTATTTGCATGTAGGAGACAGGCCAAGGCAGGGGCAGAACAAACATGCATCCAAATATACAACAAACATGGACTGCTTGCACAAAGGTGGCTTTGTGCACATTTTGGTGCTCGTCTACAGAAGGTAACTAGATCAGGGTTCTTATAACACGTAATGTTATAAGCACCCTTTCCCAACAATGTGAAAATATTGCTACTGGTAATTCATGTAAAAAGAAATCAACATTAGAAATACATACCTCCAGTTTGTCTATCTTTCTATACAGCTGCCTCATTTCCATAGCCTTTGCATGAATATGTGGCACACTTTCATTGACTATTTGAGAGGAGTCACTTCGAATCTGGTGGGAGGTTTAAAAAAAAATGATGCCATATCCATCAGTGGCCAAGTTGGCTCAACTTTGGTAAATTCTAGATAATTAATTTAAGATTGTCTACAATGTCACACTGAATAAGCATTTACCAGTATGTTAGTTTTACAACTGACTCATAGCATGTTTGTACATGCTGGCAAGCAGATGGGATTCCCCCAACAACAGAATTTAATCTATAATAAGTTAAACACAGCTACCACAGATTTGAATAAGGCAGACTAAAGTCCAGAGGTGAAAGCCAATTCCTTTTATTGTTTTAATAGGCAGCTACATATCCTTTTGCTAAGGACTGCCTTATGGATTCTGACTGTCCAGGGAAACTGAGAAATGTTTGAAGGACCTATAAAATTATTAGAGCAATGATCAAAACTCTGATTTACTTCACTTTGAGGGGGGAAACCTCAATTTAAATAATTTATAAGGAGGCTGGAGAAGTATTTACGAGGCACCTAGCACCTACTTTTTAAACTGTTTACCTCTGTTTTAAGGCATAAACAAAGGCCTTTTGATTTTAACGGAAGACCCTCAACAATCATCTGAACCAACTGCATTGTTAAAGGAAAATGCTTTATTACAGCTCTGCTTTTCCACACAATGGAATACTTACCATATCTAGCATTCCCACAAACTCATCTACCCTGGTCAGCAAGTCTTCCAGACTCTTGTCTAAGGTTCTGATCTGAACAGAATAAAATGTCAAAAGCGGTAGATATGTTGAAATAACAGTGACAAGCACAAGCGGGAGGCTGGCTGGCTGGCTTCAGATTATGAAAAGCAGAGGATTACATTAACAGAGAAGAACAACTTTCCTCCCTGCCTTGCACAGTTTTAGATAGCTTAATTGAAGGGGAAACAGACAAAGTGGGTAAAATGCATTTATTTAGGTATTTCTACCCTGTGTTTCTCCCCAACGGGGACCGAAAGCAGATTACATAATTTCTTCTTCCATTTTATCTCCTTCACCAGCACCCTGTGAAGCTGGTTAGACTGAGGCCAAGCTATGTATTGTGTTTTCTAATAGGTTGGGTCTGGATTCCCTGGCAGTATTCTGTGCATGTACATCTCCAGACTGAGGTGAATAACTCCCCTGGGGCTCTTCTGGCTTGGGAAAGCAGCACTGGGAGGGTAAGCAGAAGACCCTCCAACCCCATGTGATGGTCCCAAGTCAAATGCCTGTGGACCATTAAAAGTATGTTCCCCACAGCTACTGTGTGACTTCAGGGAACATAAGTAAAGTTGGGGGAACTTGGAACTGACTCCTTAGGAAAGGTGATGTGTAGTTTAGCCCTGAAAGAGCCAACCATCTGCAAAACCACCTTTATCTGACTAGTGTATATGATTCAGAGTGACACACAAAGCTATGGATTAGGGTACAAATCTTTCTTTTAAAAGTTCACAGTGTTGCTTGCTGAAGTGGCCTTTTGAACTGGTGAAATTCTACCTGGATCTCCTGCCTGACAGGCCCCAGTATAAAAATCTGTGAAAAGCTCTCCTTGCATCTTCTCACAGAATCATATTTTGGAGTATTAAAAGTCTCCCTGCAAGTATTAACACCACCCTGCAAACACCATCATTTGTCTTTCCCTAGGGAGTGAAGGCTTTTTTCCGTTTTGTTTGGCATACCCCTAAAAACTGTTATTGGCCCTCCGCTCTGGTTTTGATGTCACATGCTTATATTTTTATTAAACCATTTCATGCCGTTGAATGATGGTCAAATGTTTTAACGCTGGTCACCTCGGGGACCCCTTCCGGGTGGAAAGGCAGCAAAACAAAACACGCCGTTTTTAAGCAACCAACCAACCAACCAGGAAGGCAGCGCAGCGACAGAACTTTTCTCCCCGCTGCCTATTTGCAAGGGGCTTTTGACAGGCGGGAGCATTCAAAGCAGGACCCCACCCCTTGCAGCCTCGGGAGGAAATGGAAGGAGCGACCCTAATCAGGTCCACTAGCAGGCAAACCCCGTTCTGCTCACTGGGGCTCGCTCCCGAGAAGGTGCCCTTGGAGCGGCAACGTCCGCCGCCTCCCTGCTCAGACCCCGCCGCTCAGCCTCCCGCGCGCGAACCAGCCGCCCCCGTGTCCCCACCTGCCCCGCCGAGGAGGCTCCGTCCAGCGGCTGCAGCAAGTAGGCGGCGTAGTCGGCCGTCGCCGCCGGCAGCAGCAGCTCTCCTTCTGCCGCCGCTTCCTCGTCGCCGAGGCCGGAGGTGCTGCTGTGACTCTGCGAGACGTTGCCGCTGTCTCCGCTCAGCTGGGACGGCGGCGGAGGCTCCTCTGCGGAAACTGCGGCTGCTGCTGCCGCCGCCGCGTCCTCCTCCTCCTCCTCCATCTTCCTCCCTGCCCTACTTGCGGCCGGCGGGCATCTGGCAGCCAACCGCCTGTCACCTGATTTCGTGCGATTTTTGACCCGCGGAGCTCCCCGCCAAGCCTTCCGCACTACGGCAACCCAGCAGGGACAATATCAGAGGTAAGGTTTTGTTTGGTTGCCCGTCCTGTCATCGGGGCGGGGCCAAGGCGGCGCGACACGTGGTCACGTCCCGAGGGAGGGGGAGCGGGCGGGTTAGCGTTGCGGAACGACGCTCCGGGTGGGGGAGGGGTCCCTCTTCTCTGGCCTCCTTTTTTCTTGTTTTAAATGCTGCCTTTATAACGCCCTTCTCAGGTTGCCAGCAGACCACCGGCGGGGGATTGGGGGTGGGTGGGTTTGGGCTGCCAGATCTAAGCTGGGAAACACCTGGAGATGTGAGGGATGGAGCCCGGAGAGGGAAGGGACCTCAGTGGAGTGCAATACCCTCGAGTCCACCTTCCAGAGTATCCATTTCCTCCAGGGGGAACTGATTAATGTCGTCTGGAGATGAGCTGTAATGGGGGGGGGGGGGGGGGGTTTCTCCTGTCCCACCTCGATTTTTATCTCCTCCCCGCGAACGACCTCAGAGCGGGTTACAAGGTCACCCAAAGTCGTGACAAGTTAGAGAACTAAAAACAATTAATAAAACTATTATTTAAAATAATAATAATAATAAAAACATTAATAAAAACAACAATCACTGCAAAAGCCTCATTTGCTATACTCAGTTTAGGCTGATCAGAAACCAGCGATTTTGGAGGGTTCTTTTTCAGGATTTCAAGTCTCCATTATTAGAGACTTATTAAAATCTGGACCCACATGCTTAAGACAGCAAGCTGGTTTTTAAACCATCCCTTTTTTACCTGGAAGAATTGACTTCAGCTTTCGTTCAACAGCTTTTCCTTAAAGAGGACATCTCCCTTGCTGCTCCCCACAACACAGAAACCTCATCAGGAATGTTTAGGGATGGGTAATAAAGGGAATATAGGACGGGTAATCTCGGAAAGGGGCTGCAATGGCACAAGTGGTTAAGACACTGAACTGCATACCAGAAGGTCGGTAGTTCAGCAGTTTGAGACCTGAGTACTGCATGACAGTGAGCTCCCGTCTCTGGCCCCAGCGCCTGCCAACCTTGCAGTTCGAAAGCAAGAAATTGCAAGTAAATAAATAGGTACCGCTTCAGTGGGAAGGTAACAGCATTCCGTGCGCCTCGGCATCTAGTCATGCCGGCCACATGACCACAGAAACGTCTTTGGACAACGCTGGCTCTTTAGCTTGGAAATGGAGATCAGCACCACATCCCTAGAGTGGTATTCGACTGGCTTTCGATTAAGGGAAACCTTTACCTAATATAGGGAACCCAAACCCTCTGTTAGAAGGGCATGAAATAAAAATTTAATCCAAAAGCAAAAGTTGTATATTTTATTTTTTAGAAAAGTGTATCTCAATATGTTTAATATTAATCTTTAAGAAGAATTCTCAAACTGTGCTAGTAGACTGATAATTGGAAGTTGCTTTGGACCACTGCAAAGTGAAGACCAAACTGTAAACTTGTCTCCTACAATCTACTGGGGGGGAGGGACCATTGCATCCTGTTTAAAATATCCAGTATACTGAATAAATGGACCAGAGATTTAGGCAGATTTTTTTTTAAAATGTGTTTATTTGTCCTTCCTCTATTTTTGTTTGCAGTGACCAGTAATTCCCATTTTTATCCTGTTGTCAATGGAAAGGGCAGTTAAGTAAGAACAACAACAATGAAACAGTAAGAAATGCAGTTTTGTAGCCTTCCCCCCCTCATCTAAGTGACTTCTGTGGATGTAGGCAGGGAACAACTCAGTAATACTTTTTATCCTCATGTAAAACAGAAAAGACAGGTTTTCCCCCCCTTGAGATTATTTCCTCCTCCAGTTTAATTTGGTTTACAGAGGTATTTGATATTACGTAGCAGTTCCATAAGTGCACAGAAAAAAAATTTGTTTAGGAAAAATGACCGATGCTACACATCTGCTACTGACTATCCTATTTTAGTATGTGTGGCATTAGTCATTTTTCCTAGAAACAGTAGCAGATTTCACACAGTAACCCCCCCCCCCCCAAAAAAACCTTAACGTATTTCTGATGGTGAAAAAAATTCTGCTTAGCTTGGACATGTTCCTTTTGCCAGGCCGCAAGTTTTTACCACAATGTGTTGCAATGCTGAATACACATTAGATCATCTGGCAATGTAGCTTAGGCCAATATTTCCTTTGCTATTGCTCATTTATGGAAGAGAAAACTTCGTAAACCCAGATATGTGTCTGTGCACACGCACACGTAAATACACACACCATAGAGAAACTCAGAATTACAACAGTAATAACTATTTCCTTTTGCTTAAAAGAACAGTACAAGTCTGTTATTTTAGGCTGCAATTTAACAGGAACAAATGTTTCATTTTTCTTTCCAATTTCAGATCCTATATATTAGTGGTACTATGGAAGCTACTGTACAACAATGTCTTCACCCCCCAAAAAAGGTTTTTAAACCAGACACAAAAGTAAAGGCACTTTTAATGAAAAGGTAGAAAAATAGTGAAGAAGATTCCAGTTACATGACATTCTTGAAACAGAAAGCCCCCAATCGGGAAGAAAACAATTCTACTTTAGTCATTTACATTCAGAAATGTGCTGTCCTACACCAAACCTACTTTCTCATGCACTCATTCAAATCTACAGGGTATTTTCACACATGCTGAAGAATGCACTTTCAATCCTCTTTCAGTGCACTTTGCAGCTGGGTTTTACTGTGTGAAATGGAACAATCCACTTTTAAATGGTCTCTAAAAAATGCATTGCAAGTGTCACATTGAAACTAAATTTTCTTATAAATTGCTGTTTCCTTTTAGTTTTTCCTTAGTATTTGGTGCTACTTTTATGTTCTATGCCGTACTTTGCACTAGGTATTGCTAGCGTGTTTCAATACACCTGTAAGTGCTTTGATCCATATATATACAGAGTAATTGGAGATAACAATCCATGCAGTAATATACCAGTTGTAAGTTGGTGCTATGAGTCATGACCCTTTCTACCGAAATGCTAAAAGCTTCATTAGAGATTCCGAGTCTTTTGCTGATGAGGTTAAAACCTTTTAGAGAAGGAAGGTGGTTGCACGCACTCAGATCTGTAGTCACTTGGCCTCTACTAAAAAAAAGTCATAATCATGATACAAGTATCCAGCTACTTACTTCACTTTTCCCCCTTCTTGTCAACAATTGTTCAGAGCCGCAAGTATACCTTGATTCCTTCAGACTTCTGGACCCCTACCAGTCTGCATCCTAAGTATGGAACTGAGGTTGCGCTTGTAGTCTAACTGAACATTTTCACTAGAGATCAGTAAGAGAAACGATATTACTTTGATCCTTCTACAGATATTTCTGTGGAGGATCAAACAATTGCTTTTGACCATGAAGTGTTTGCGACAGCCATGAGACCTGACAAAACTTTTCCTAAATAGGTTAGCCCATGTGTCTCCAAGGGGTCACTTGTGCTGGCTATTGCAGAGCAGCTTGTGCATCCCCTAGAAGTCCTAGAAAAAGATCATGAGAAGATCTCCTCTGAGTTTTTCCTTTGTGCTGCTTAGCTCACCGCTTCATTCCTGAAGGACTGAACAAAACTCAGTAACATGCTGTGTGGGGAAGGCAATGTAGCTCCAGATATTTTTCATTAGGCAGAAATAGCTCTCATTAACAAAAAGGTTGGTGACTCTGGGTTACGTTCTTCCTAACAAAGAGGTCCCTCAAAGATCTTCCTTGTACATTGTTGAAAGTCTTGCTTCAGTCCTGTCTCCTTCCTACATGGGTTTAAAAGACCATACTGATATTTAAAGAGAGATGCGGTCAGTACACGTGACAGTCAGCACCAGTATCCACACTGGTCCCCTGTTGTTCACATCAATGAACTGTTTTTGACTTACCAAAGTCTTAGTGGCTTTGGTCTGGCTAAGACACTGCCTCCAACTTCATTTCAATAGAAGATCAACAAAAATCCTGATGGTATAATTCATGTTTCAAATAAACTTGTCAGGAATATCAGTAAGTATTTCGAGTCTCCATTGCTAGAGACTCACTAAAATCCGGACCTCTTTCAAAGTACTCAACTACTCTTTATTTGGGCTACACTGGTGATTAGAATTTGGTTCTGTGGATTTTTCCACTAAGCAGTGATGTAAATTTCTATATTTTATTCCAAAACATAGTAAGAAAGGGCTTATTAAATCCTTTCCTTGTTCAGTATGTTCAAGTCTTGTGTAATACGAAACAAATGCTGGAAAGGGCAGAATATCAAATTATCAAAGAAAGCTAATTCCTTTAGAAAGACTTTAATTATACACAATACTACACAATAAAAAGAAAGAAAAATGACAGCTAAAAATAGAAAAATACACTGTAAAACAATTATATTTTGTTCCTAGATATTTCATGAATATATTCAACACGATTCTTTTCTATGAACAACTTGCGGCATTTAATGGAAGAGAGCAAAAGAGCTGAAACAAAACTTTAGTTTGGAATAGACAGTTATTGCCTCATTTTATAATTAATCACGATCATGACAACCACAGCCTAAGATACACATTGCTTTAAACGTTCTACTTGATACTGAATTGTAGCAGCTCTGTGTGTGTGTGTGTGTGTGTGTGTGAATAAACTAGATTAGAAAATCAGTCAATATGCACCAAAGAGTGGCCAGCTGTCATTTTTAAAGATGGGTTGAAGTTAATTCTGAACAATAAAATCAATTTGGCTGAATTTCTCATAGTGCCTAAGCAACTATGTTGTTATGTTTTCTTATTCAATCATGTTACCAAAATAAGAACATGATAACTAAAACTGGAATACTTGTCTAATAAATATTTTAGCAATAAAAGGAGAATGCACATCTCACATAATGGTGGTACAGTAACTAAATCTTCCATGCCATCCTTTCCCCCCCCTTTTCACATGTACCATACAGAAAATTGAAGATTAGAATTCAGACAGTATTGCCACTGACCAGCATGTGGTCCTGATCTCAAAGGAAATGACAGCAACAACATCCATCTTCTACTCCACCTCCAGAATTTAAAAAAATATAATACAAATCATTATTTGGTCAAAATTTTGTTTTAAAAAATGGAAATGCAGCCTTCCCTCAACACTACTAACAAGAGTACTAAGCAGATTCTTTAGGCAGCCCTTTTCTGAATTAGGTGCAGTGTTGTCAATTTTCTGTGTAAACAAGCTAAAGAACCGTATCTAATGGCAGGCAATTAATCCTTGAAATTTTAGCATATTCAAGGGTAATTTTTCCTCCAAGACTAATGAATGAATGAATGCCCATTCCA
This sequence comes from Lepidodactylus listeri, assembly GCA_029233225.1. Classification (NCBI taxonomy): domain Eukaryota; kingdom Metazoa; phylum Chordata; class Lepidosauria; order Squamata; family Gekkonidae; genus Lepidodactylus; species Lepidodactylus listeri. The sequence goes on from JARCFY010000006.1 coordinate 90,954,259, forward strand.
TGTTCTTGTTGTTATCATCACCAAAATATAAATCATGTACTTGTATGTATGCAGGGTACCTCGACACATATAGCAGATATGCAACTCAACTGATAGTATTTCTGTAATCTAGCCAAAGGGGTTTTGTAAGATTTTTGTATTAACAGTTTAGTGCTTTGCTCACGCCCTCATTTTGAACCTGGAAGTAAAAAAAATATTTACACTTTTTCATGAGTTGCAATAGGTCACACTTTTATGTGTACTTGTGAAAACATCCTTTTCTGGACCGTAACATGTTTCACAGAAAGGTCTATGAGAATGAAGGTTCCCACAATTCCATGTGTTGATAGATTTGATCCAGTTGGCACGTCAGACTAAATACATACAAATGTCCACTAGAGTGTAATCACAGTTCCATCCTCCTCAATGCCGCCTTTGGGGAGAACCAAGCTATGACGAGGATCAGTTTTTAAGGAACTTAGAATTTTGTGAATATTGCCATTGCTTTCACGCCCCAAGCTGTTACTGAGTATCAAGTCCCTCTGTAGTCTGTGGCTAAGACTGCTGCCATTAATTCGGGAAAGGCTGCCAGAAGGAAGACTGTGTGATTTTGGAATGTGCTGTGGTTCCAGACAGCCCTCAATTACAATGTCAGCCTCCTCATCGCTCTCCATTTCATCAGGGTGGAAGTTCTGCAGGACATGAGAAGAAGGCAAACTGTGGTGGCTCGCAGTGCTGTCTGTAGATTGGCCAGAGCTCCCAGACATCCGACTGCTTCTGATAATATTGTTCCTTTGGTTTGCTGGCTTGACGGTGATGATAAGATTATGGCTGTTGGCAATCATCATGTCTGTTACCTGGTCAAGAGTTTTCCCTGCCACTTCTATGCCATTCACTTCCAGGACTTCATCATTGACAGCTAGCAAGCCAGTACTCTCTGCTAAGCCCCCAGGAACCATCCGCGAGATAAAAATGCCGGGTACCTTTTCCAGCCCGTGAGGAGTGACTCTGACGCTTGTCCCATCACGAATGTAAAATCCTAGTGGCTTTTCACATCCATGACGGTATAATCTCACCCTCCTATGAGTTTCAGGTAAAATGTCCACATCAATGATGGAAGACACTGGCCGAAAGTCATGCGGCATGCTGATGTTAACATGGGGGCGTCTGCGGAGATTGTCATTCCGGAGGGCCACCAGAGCTTTCTTTTTCCTGGTCAAGGTGTTTGTACCAAAATTACCATAATCTGCTTCATCTGCGAAGAGAGATAAAAATGCCCCATTTAGTTCCATAGACTACAGATTCATAAGGTATTTCCAATAAGCAATGGAATCTTACCTCTCAGTTTTACGAAATGCAGGCATTGTTTATGCTAAAAACCTTGCTTTTAACACTTCCTACAGTTTGATCCAGATAATGCTAAAATAGGCCAGTCAAAGCTCTGTTATGACTGAGCCTCTTAAAAAGCATCTAGACTAGTGGGTGGCAACTGGGGTGGCCTGCAGACCAGCTGGGAAGAGCACCAAACAAGAGGCAGTCAAGTTCCTTCTTTCCTTTACCCTCTTGCTTCCAACAATCTTGTTGCTTATTAGGATGAATTATCTAGAGCAGTGTTTTTCAACCTTTTTTGAGCTAAGGCACATTTCTTTCATTGAAAAAATCCCGCGGCACACCTGACAATATCTCACGGCACAGTGGTTGAAAAACACTGAAATACAAGATAAATGGGTCATTAGTTGCCTCAGCTCAAGTATTAACTATGACAGTATTACAAATACACGTAATAGCCACTCAACTTGAAATCGTAAGTTACAGATCCAAAGTGTAATGGCTCCTTCCCCTAACATTGACCTGAGTTTCAGAAGAAATATAATGTGGATGTATTTTAATACTGCGATTCTGCTAAAGTTTTTCAAATAGAGAGTTTAAACTCTTACTCTTATGTGAACGGCATTCCGCTGACCATAAGTGATTTGAAGAGAAGCACAGTACACCCATTCTTCGCTGAGGGACAGTTACTGATTTGAACCCCACCCTGACAGAAACAGCTAGCTGTTACCATCAAATATATTCATGTTTACTGAAATGTCTTGGTGCAAATCACCCTACCTCAGGCCAGCCACAGAGCGTGCGAGCGGAATCAGCGAGACCGCGCCACTGTTCTTTCTCGCATGCGCAAATGCGTCCCGGAAGGTCAGCCCAGAAGGCACATTTCTTTCATTGAAAAAATCCCGCGGCACACCTGACAATATCTCGCGGCACACCAGTGTGCTACGGCACAGTGGTTGAAAAACACTGATCTAGAGTACTATGCTGTGATTACACTGAGGGTGAGAAGAAGAGCAGAGAAAAAGTAGATATATGCAGCCCACATATTTCTCTCTTTGAAAGCCAGTTGAAAAACCATTGGCTTGGCTAAAAGCCATACTGTATCTGCTAGAAGGGCAGATGAAAGCGACTGATTGAGAGGCAGGATCTTTAGGCTGGATTTGACCCATGAGCTGCAAGTTGCCTTCAACTGGTCAATCATGTATGAATTCCCAGACTGGACAGTCACCGATACATTTAATCAAACCACTGAATTTATGGTAGCAGTCACCAGCATACCCTTCAAACAAGCATACAGTTGCTAAAGGGTATCTAAAGAGAGACCCATATTCTATTTATGCTTTGCTTTTTGTCTTAAAGTTGTGATTTATTCTCTAATGGATCTTGACGGTCAACATTATACCTACTTGTAATTTTCTTGTGTAACTCTTAAGAAACACGCAAACTTTATAATAACTGAAAAACTCACAACAGAAACACAAGTATTTCTAGCATACGCGTTCAAGGGCTGTCTCATATTTTAAAGGTATGCCTCTAAAGATTTAATGTGTGCATAAGCAAAAGCATGTTCACAGTCAAATATACAATATGGAATACAAACACCAGGGAACTGAAATTGGTCTTGGTTCTCTGCTGCCTGGTTAAAATTGTGGAAATCATGTACTTAATGGCTGTATTATGTGTGATGCAGTCCTTTACTCTGCTATCTATGTGTCTCTTAGAATGGTGTTAGACAGGAACTGGAGGATCTTTATATTTTTGGCAGGTATTACAATCTATTGCCCAGCAGAATTAATTGCAAACTTGCAGCTTTTTCTGTGGCACAATGGTGGGATTTTGAGTCATCTTGATATGGTGGCAGGGGAAACCTTTTTCCTTTGATACATATTTTCCCCCAAACAGATAGCCACTGAAGGAAATCATGGCTTAACAAGCCATGATTAGGTATCTTCAAGGAAGCCCATGGCCTGTTTCCAATGCTAACAGCAGACTGGCACTGTAGACAGGAGTACGGTATACAAAGATAGGAAAATAGGATGGAGATGGCTTTCTGTGCCCACTTTATTAACACAAGGAAGGAGATCAAGAAGATATACCTGGATCATTTGGAGTCCCAAATGTACTAGCTACATTACAGAGCTGCCAAATGGTTTGGGTAACAACCAGGACTTTTTGTGTGTCAGAAAAGCCCAGCAGGAACTCATTAGCATAACAGGCCACACCCAACAGCAGAAACTCATTAGCATATTATGCCACACCCCTGAGCACAGCTCCCTCCCAGGATCAGCTTCCCCAGGTGCCCCATGGCTTGTGGGGAGCATGGGGCACCCAAGGAGGGGAGGCTCCCTGGATTAGATTGGCTTCCCCAGGCACCCAATGGCATGCAAGGCACCTGGGGAACACGAGGGGGGGAGGCTGTAGGCGTGGCCAACTCGGAAGCCAGGAGGAACGCCATTCCTGTGCGTTCCTGCCCAAAAACAACAACCATCAGAAACATGGGTCACACGTTGCTGGAAAATGGTTATCAGAAGAACAAGAAGGTTTATGAGAGAAGAGAAAAAACATGGGTTGACAAAGAGCAAGCACTCCTTCCCTCAGTCCTTTCTCGCTGCCATTGAAGGGCCTCAAGAGCGTGAGGATCCCACAGTGGGGAAAGGAGGGAGGGATGTGTGCCTGGACAGAAGAACTCTCAATGAATAAAATTTTCAGTGCAACCTTATTTTCATATTTATGGTTTCCGTGCAGTCCCACATGGGAGAATAGCAAGCTGACTTACTGCTAGGAGGTGAGAGTGGTATCTTTAGTAGGGATGGGCACACACCAGCTCACAAAGTTTGTGACAAACTTTGGTTGGTTTGTGGTTCATGAGCCCATGTTTGTGGACACTGGAACCACCACAAACTTTGATGCAGTTCATGGTGGTTGTAGCAGTTTGTGAAGAGCAGAAAACAGGCTCAGAGCCATTTAAATCCCTACTTTCTGCTCTTCACAAAACAACATGAGCCACGAAGCTTCCTGCCACTCAGCTGTTTGTGGAGAGCAGATTTGGAGAGTCTAAATGGCTCCCAGTATCAGAAATCTGGGAGTGAAATGCTTTTCCTGGAGAGGGTGATGGGGCATTTCATCCCCTCCTTTGTCCTGGCCATAGAAACCACTGGGAGCACTTCACCCCCTCCTTTGTCCTGGCCGGGGAAAGTTGTGGCCAGCAGAAAGGAAGGGGTGAAATGCCTCCTGGGACTTGGATCCATAGCAAACTGAGCTGAAGGGGAGCAAGACATTGCCAGTTCCACGGAATTTGGTAGTTGTTGTTCCCATGGCATAGGCGAGTGCACGGGTGGTGAAGCACACTGGAATCATTGTGGAGATGGCAGTCCCCAATACTGGAGGGCTGGAGAGTATCCTAAAGATCTACAATGCCATTTAGCTGGGAGAGCTTCAGCTTCAGGGGAGGACTGAGGAGCAACTTCAATGACTGCATAATTGGATAAAGAAAATGGTGAGAGGGTCCGGGGTCACCGGGTGGGGTATGGAGCCACTCCTGGCTGAGTGGAGGAGGGATAGGAAGTCTTATGCTTTGACTCCATTTTTTTCTTTTGTGGTGGTGGTTTCAAGACACTACATACCACTGAGGTGATCCAGTTCCAACTCTTTAGAAGGGGTCTGATCTTCGCTCTAAGCTGCTAAAGCCTTCTCCCAAAAGGCGGCTTTCAGCCTGGAAGCCCAGTCCATCCAAGCTTCTGGGGTGAACTGCTTGCAAATAGAGCAGGCAGAGATGTTGTGGGCCTCACCCAGGCACTGGAGGCAGTTTCATGGTTGTCCAACTGAGCAATTTTTAGGCCGCATTTGACACATTTTTAAAATTATAGCGCAAAAATAAAAGTCATTTTTAAAATCATAGCGCAAAAATAAAAGTCCTCCTTCTTATCCCTCTTTTGTAGGAACAGAGCAGGGTGAAATGATGAAGAGAAGAATGAAGAGAAGGGAAAAATCACTAGAGAAAAACCTGCAAGGATCAGAAGAGAGCGAAGACAACCGACTTCCATGGCGGCAAAGAAAGGACTGAGGGAAGGAGTGCTCGCCCCGCTTCATCATGTGTTGGCTGGGCGGGAAGGAGACAGTTTGTGAGGAGAGGGGGCTGAGCGCTCCCAGTGTTTTAGAGAGCTTTAGAAAAGAGACCTCCACAGCAGGCCTGTGCAAGCGCAATCCCTATGTGCGCCTGCACAGAAGCCACAAAGATGAATCCTGGAGTACCCTGAAGGCTAACAGTTGTGTTGTGGCAAATGCTTTTGTACACTAAATTAGTGTATTGTACATGCACATGCCATGGCTAGCAAGATTTAAAAAATCCTGTAAACAGTGGAGTCAAAGACCGCAAGGCAGACACATGTACAAAATGGAAAGGCCTAGAGAAAGTTGTCAGTTAAAAATGGTCTCAGTACTATTCAGTTAAAAATGTTCTCCTTTGCTCTCATCACTGCCTAAACAGGTTTGAAAAAGTCAAAGAAAAAAAAAATCAGCCAAACATCTAAGCCATGGGATGGCCACTTGCACAATCAATAATTAGACAAAATAAATGATCGTACCCCCTGTGAAGGCTAGAACTGAGAAAGCTAGCTCCTCTTCCCCCTCAGGAGCTTGTGATCAGGAAGTCTCTCAAGAAGGAGATGAAGCATGGAAGGGATTTCCTGCAACTTTCTTTTCTGCCACAATGAGATATGAGTGCCAGAACAAGTTATGGCAACTGGTTGGGGTGGGAAGGGTTGGGATGAGGAACTGATGACAAGTTGCAAGGCTGCTTTGATTTATGACTCAGGTTACACAACCAAGAGGTTAAGATCTGTGTGTGGTCATTATGGCCACTGAAAAATAGCTTCTCTCCTCCAAAAAGCTGTGGGAACATAACAACTTTTGCCCTCTTGACCTCAACTGCATCCTTGCCCATCTCTTGAAAAAAAACTTTTTAAAGTGGCAAAACAGTCATTTTATTTATTTATATTCCTTTATTAAGATTTGTTCCCCAGTTTCTCTAAACACAGATCAGACAAATGACATGTATTCCAAATTTTCCTGAATACAACAAAATTAACATATTACTTTGATTTTTTTTGTTAATGCCCACAATTAAAACACTGGTTTGACATGCAGCAAGGCATCTTTGTGTATTTGTTTACACATATTGTATTTGGGAGGGGGGCAACTAGGTACAGATGTGAATAAGCCTTAAAAGTTGAGTTATGGGAGGTCCTGAATGCCACTAGGACTCCAGTCATTTTTCACAAGAGATAAATGAAAGATAAACAAATAGAATATTGAGCACCTGGATTTGGGGGGACGGGAGGGACACCGTCAATAAATTACAAACCTTCAAAAACCTCCTCCCGCCCACAACCCGCTATCAGAAGCATCAGCTCCACTGCTTGAACAGCTGCTTTTCATAGGAATTGCCTGCCAGATGAAATACCAAAGTTTAGCCAGATAAGATTATGTAAACAAGCAGAATTCCAGACTGCCAGACTCCTGTAGGAAGAATTCATTTTGGGCTTTCCATTTTCAGTCTGCACACACTCCTAGCGCATTAATTCCTCTGGGAACTGTGGAACATTAGTTGACAGCTCTGGAAACGACATCAAAGACAGAATTACTTCCACTAAAGAGAGCAGCACTTCAGGCAGCTTTGGGAATAAAGCCAGTGACTCATTAAGAGCAATGGGATGCCTCTGAACCCAATAGGTCTCCATTACTGAATTCAAAAGTAAACAGGAAAAACTTTAAAGTGGCAGGTTTTAAGCCTCCCAGGACTCCCATGCATCACCTAAATACTATTCAGACCATTTCAGAAAAAGTCATGTGCTTTATCTGTATCACTCCCTTTCCTCACAGGAATTAAAACAAGAATTTTTGTAAAATGATAAAACTCCGGCAGGGGAACTGGACTGTTCCCTCATTTGTTATAGAGTGATAGAGCATTTAGAGACACAGAAAGACGGAAAGGAAGCAGATTAAAAACGAACTTTGACTCTGGCCTCTTCCTTTGCCAAGCTCAGATTTAAGTGAGAGCTCAGAATAAGCAAGATAGAAAAACACAAGTTAATATGCAACCAAACCTATATTTCAATGTCAAAATAAACTGCCAGTTTTAAAGAGAAAGTCTTAAATTTGTGGCTTTGAAGGGTTGGTATGTTTTCAGCTCATGGTCATACACACAAGATTGCACTTTTGAGTTCATGGGGGGGGGGGAGTTTAGCAAATTAACTGTCCGTGAACAAAAGACAAACTTGAGTTTCCCATGTGCACTACGCTAAAGAAGTTTAGCAAAGAATGATGAAACTACAGAGCAAAAGCTTCTCGTTAAGTTGATGCTAGGCTGTGGCTGTCAAACATCATATTCTTGCATCACTTCTGCCTGCTTCACCCTTTAAACTGTGCCAATGAACACATCTCTGATCTCAATTTATTTAGCCCAATCTCCCAAAGAAAATAGTCACTCCTTTAATTTCAGGTCTTCCTCCCACCCTCCATGTGCTGTCTAGTTCAAGCTCTTGTGCAGTTGAACATCTCTGGAGACGAATAAGAGAACGGGCAGTTTTTTGTCTATTATAAATTCATCTTCGACGCATCTGTCATCTTTCAGGCTAGGGAACACCTCATCAATACCCTGATTCATGCTAATCCCATTAATCCCTCAGGGCCCTGCCTCTAAATTTGACATCTTCTGCAGCCTACCCCACTGCTCCCCATTCATCACTCTCCACTTAAGACTCTGGCTTCGATCAGGGGCAATGGGTTGATGGACAAAAGAATTTTCACTTGTGCAGTGTGACTTCCTCACCTTGCCCTCCCAGTGTAGTACAAAATGCCTCCCCCCCCTTCTGCTTATGGGAACATTTCAGAGGGCATTTTGGGAAAAGGTGGGACAGGAGAGGTGAGAAAGCTTTCTCCAAGTTTTTGTCTCCTCCTTCAGTTATTGGAACTGAAATTACGCATACTGATCTGTTTACCCCATTCTCATCACTTTTTCCCAGGCTGTTAAAACAATTTGAAAATTCTGTTCTCTCTCTATCTCTTCCATGTATTTAGTTGACCCTGTCTCCTTCAAAGTCCTGGACTAGTTGCCACCTTTCTGATCATTATCCCTCATTTCCCTCACATTGTAAACCTCTCTCTCTCCAATATCTCTTTCTGTTCTCTTTCACCTTTTTTTGCTGCGTTCAAACATACAACTGTCTCAATCATTCTTAAACCCCTCCACCTTGACATACTGTCACTTCCAAAGGTTATCCAATCTAACCTTTGCCTCCAGACACCTGGACAGCCATTTACTCCAGCTGCCTTAGCTTCCTTTCCTTTTTGACCTCTGCCCTCTGAACAGCACTGAAAATGGCCTCACCAGAATCTCTGAGTACCTCCTCACTAGGGATGGGCAGGAACCGCATTTTTGCAGATCGGTTTGTGGTTCATGGCTGAACCACAAACCAAATTATGAACCCACATGAACTGGGAGGCTGGTTCATGAACCAAACAAGTTTGTATCAGTTTGTGAGCCATTTAAAGTTTAAACCCCTGCAAATAGCCATGGGTAGCAGAAAGTAGGGGTAAACCTCTGCTTTCTGCTCTTCACGAACCACCATGAAGCACACCAAAATTTGTGGATGTTCATGGTGGCTCTTCAGTTCATGTTGTGAACATCGCGTCACGAACCACAAACTGGCCAGAATTCATGAATTTTAGTTCGTCAGCCAGTTCATTCCCATCCCTACTCCTCATTATCAAATCCAAAATGCCTCCAGCTTTATTGGTTTTAGAGGTGCCACTGGACTCAAACTTTGTTCTTTATCCTCCTTGTTCTCTCTGCCACAATTCATCATCTTCCCCTACCCAGCTTCCTTTACGCTGTCAAGTTTCGTCACTCTGTACTCAGCCAGTTCTCTTACAACAGTGGTGCTCACTCTGTGGATCATGGAGAGCCACAATTCTGATTCCCATCAACCGGAAGAGGCATACGACTACTGTATGCCCTGCCCGCTACCCCAAACATTCACAACAACAATATATACCTTTTAATTATCAGAGTACCTCTCAGCATCTAGAATTATTTCACATCACTAAGATGGGCTGGCATTCAACAGTGGTATGCCCCACTCTATCACCAGCTGCATATGTTGACCCAGCTCCCCCAGTCTTACATCTGCACAACCTAAATCTGCACAACTGTCATGGACAAGTTGTTTTATGTTGGGCCCACAGCAATAATGACATTATCCCAATTTCTAAATAAACTGCTCTATTTCCTGGAGCCCAGGGCAAGTGCCATGGGAAACAGTGCTCAAAAAAGACCACATGTGGTTCCCCAGCCACTGAGTATCACTGTCCTACAACCACAGCAATTGCTCTTCTTGAGGGTCCTCAGAGATCCATTCTCAGCCCTTTACTTTTCTGTCTTTGCACAATGTTCTTGAGTAACCTTGTCCCAGGGCTTTCAGTGATGCCCATCAGCTGATGACACCTACTTATACCTCTCTATCCCAGAACTTTCCACCTCCATCTGCTCTGCATCTCCAGGTGCCTGCAGTATTTCCACATTTTATCACCAATTCAAAATTGTCCTAGGGCCTCCTGGGCCTTCTGTTTCTCATGTATTCTCTTTTATCAATTGAGGACACCACCTCCAAGAGGCATAAAAACCTTGACATTGCCTCTGACTCTTCACATAATCTGTCACCAAATCACATAGGGTGGGTTCCCCACAGTCCAACAGTTTTCCCAGCCTTCCCCTCCTCCCAGCAGCCACAGGACTGCATGGAGTTTGTAGTGGAGAGAAGGAAGAGGATGAAATTGCTGCCTTCTACATGAGCAGATTTTTAAACATCAGCAAAGGCAGGTATTTCAGATTTGCTTTCAATATCTGTCTGATGACCACCAGAGGTCACTGCTTAGCTTGTATAAAGTTTCCTAGGGCAAAAGATAACACACACATTTCAGAACAGGCCTCTGTAGGGGCGTGGGTGTGGGTGTGAATTCTCTTGCTTTACCAAATCTAAGGTGCTAATGTGGGGATTTGTTTAAGGGTTTCAAAAGCATGTTTTTTTGTGAAAAGAAACACAGATGCCATTTGCCTTGACTCAAATATTCAGAAAAGGTACATGGCAAGGTTTTCCTGGGACTAGCATGGCACAATGTGGAAAGGAAGCTGTATGCTTGATCGCTTGCTCATTCCATGAACTTCTGATATGTGAAAAACCAAAGGGGCTTCCTCTGATACATGAGGCTCTCCCACTGCTTGCCACTGAGGGGGGGCTACTGGGGCCAGAGGAAAGGGACACCACTAGCTGAACAGATCTGAGGGCTCCAACTACAGTTGCCAGCTGGAGATCTCCCACAATTACAATTGATCTCCAGATGACCAGCATCAGTTCCCCTGGAGAAAATGGCTGCTTTGGAGGGTGGACTCTATGGCATTATTAACTGCTGAAGTCCCTCCCCTCCCCAAAACCTATTCTCCCCCAGGCTCCACCCCCCAAATCTCTGGGTATTTCCCAACCCAAGTCTGGCAATCCTAGCTCCATCCCTCTATAGGAAATAGGCAGGCCTTTATCTATCTATTGCATTCATGTCCCCCACCTTCCATCATGGAACTCCAAGCAGTGCACATAAGAGTTTCTAGGTAGTCAGAAACTGAATAGATAAGGTTGCCAGGGGGATTCATTGAATCCAGGAGGATTCATTGTCCTGGCAAGGGGATTTGGGGGGTGGTTCCAGGAGTAGGTGGGGACCCGGAAGTGATGTCATCATGTCAGCGACATCAGAGGAGACGCTCTGGTTTTTGGGCAAAACTCTATGGTAAAATCAGCATCAAATCATAGAGTTTTGCCCAAAAACCAGAGTGTCACTATTTGACATCACTGGGGCAGGGTTCTTCCCACTGGTCAGCTGGTCAATGGCAGAAACAAGCATGCAAAAGTGGGGGATCCCCTGCCCGGACCTGGGGAATGGTAAGCCTATGAATAGACCCAGATCTGCTAAGCTTTAGCAAGACAGCTCTATCATGTTCCCTCCAACCCCAATCGTTACACAAGTACACCATCACATTTATTTGGAGGAAGCAGCTTCTGCTGTGGACCTCTCTTCTCCCCACCTCCAACCCCTTTCCCCCTATCCCAGTGTAGCTTTAAAAAGAGAAAAAGAAACCAAGAGGGTCACACTGATGATACTATTGGATTCAAGGGACGCAACCCTTTCCATGCCTGGATTTCACACCATTCTTTCTTCTGCAACATGGTGTCAACCCATTAGAAAAGAGCAGGTGGTTTATCAGGAATGCAGGAGTTTGTCACATAAGCAGTAATTGTAATGGATGAATTTTTTCAGGAATTAACTATTTCCTTTTTCCTGCCAGTTAAACAAAAGGCTCGAAAGCAGCCATCATTCTTTTCACTTCTCTGGCAGCAGCTTTGATACATTTGTCACTATCTCCACAGTGAAAGTACAGCCAAAACAAGCAGGCTGCTGTGGGGGAATCCCACAGTCCTGTCCAAGGGGGAGAAAGTCATATTTCCTTAATTTGGTGGACACCTGACTCCTTTCAAAACAACAATAGCTGCAAGTAGTTTGCTACAGTTAATCAAAATCTGACTAATGAACTTCCAAATCCCCTTGACTTGCATCACCAATGTCCCCCAGTAATCCCAAGAACGGTGAAAAAGAGTAATTATGGGGGGAAAATAATACTGCACTGTCCCTGAGCCTGCTTGGCAGGGAGGGTGGGATATAAATCAAATTAAATAATAAATAAATAAATACTGAAACCAAGGAGTGCTCTCTCCAGGACTATGTTTTGTGCGTTCATCATGCAGAAGCACCCAACAGAGTTTTGTTCACTTCTGCAAAAACAAATACTATGAATCCACTTAGCTTGTGCAGCGCAAGACTAAACCTGTGGGTCAGTTTCCACTGATTTTTTTTACTTACAATATAAAGCCAAACAGCCTGCTATTCAAAGGTGCTGCCATTGCCAGCCACAGGGATTGAGAGAAGAGAAACACTTCTTACAAACATGGGAAATGGTGCTGACATCAATCACTGTGAGCTACCTTAGGCAAGATGGATGGAGCAGAATTTGAAAAATGAAACCATAGATGTTGGGACTGAAGCCACCAAATTTAGAAAAGGCAATATATGGACCTATGAAAAGGAGCCAGAATGAGGGGGTCAGGGAATCCATCTGACCACCACACTGAGGACACCTACTGTGAACTTTGGGGGCTTTCCACAGTACAGTTTCGAAGGTTTTCTAGTTTGCAGTTTTTTTATGCAATGATAGCCACACACACACACACACACTTCAAAGAGAAAGCAATCCTCATGTGCTTTCAAGCAATTAAAACAGTAATAGTATTTCAGCATCTTTCAGCTTCAAAAGGTCTAAGTATAATTTCTTGAGTATGTCGGTTTCTGCCTACCAGACCTTTACTAGCTGTATAGCACTCACTAGCTAGTTAAGTATAACTGCCAGCATGACTATTTTAACAGTTTTAAAATATTGTTACCTAAAAGAACGTGTGAATGTACACATCTGTGCTCTACCAGAAAGAAACATTCTTTTTAAGGCAACAGTTCTAAAACATAAGCTGTGCCTTGAGATGAAAACTACTGAAGAAAAAAGGACACTTATCTTCAGAGAATGAGGTCAAGTTTGATGTAAGTTATGGGGAAAAAATCGAATCCTCATCTTCAGGATGGCACGTATGCTAGTCACACAAAGAAGCGCTAACAACACAAGTCAGAGGCCTGTAGACTCTGGGCCTTCTTTTGGAGTCTTGGGTGGCACTGACTTCTGGAGCTGAGGGGGGAAAGAGCCAGTCTTTCAAACACTAAAACTAGCCCAGGGTGGTGTAATCAATTGCCACACACCATCTCCCCTCACCCCAGCCCAAACTGAACTGAACTGGCATCACAACAGATCACCATATGAGAAACTCCGGCAACTTTTTCAAATCATGACCTTTGGGGGACGCTCAAGAATTGCTGGATAAAGTTTAGTCACTCGACAGATAAACACTTCGCAGGGGTCAGAACACAGCTGCAGCTTCTCTTTAATCACCTCCACACAGTTGCTATCCAGGATATCTAAGGCCTTTCCGAACTGGCAAACTAACCCGTCCACCTGTACATCCAAACGAAAAACAACTCTGTTCTCCGCACTGGCAGAACAGATGGGACTTTGTGTGATCATCTGTGTCACAACTAAACAAGAATACAGTTCACACGCTTCTGTGCGTTGGACCCCGTTGCCAGTTCTTTCATAGCGTTACTGCACAGGCTGGTAGGAGTGCCACGCAGAGCAGCCCTGCAGGGCACAACAAGGAGTGGTGCTGAGTTCCACAGGATAGTCATAGACAGTCATCCAGTGTGAGGAAAACCACTGGTACAACATGAGAGTCTTTAAGACAGGGTGTGTAGGACACAGGAAATTAAGAGAACATAACCCCCCCCCCCCCACAAGAGACTGCAAAGAGAAAACAGAGGGAGAAACACCAAAGCTGTCTATGATGCATGAACATTAATGTGGAAGCTATGAGTTAACAAGTAAAAGAAAATTAGCCCTGTTGTATTGGGTTGGAGCAGAGCTGTATTTTTAATCGTTATTTGCCATTAATTTTTTCCTGCATGGAAACTGAAAAGCCAAGAGACAACTTGTCGGTTTCCTCTCAAGAGTAAATCCCTCCTTCGCGTCAAAACTATTTGTCGCAGTTAAGGCTAACAAGGATTCCCATTTTACCAAAACAGGTTTTCAGATTTCCAGCCATGCAGGAGCCGACGTTAGCCTTGTGCCAACATAATATTCAGCTGCCGTTAAGATAGGAGGGTGAATGAACCAGTGGGAGGGGAGGGAATGTGGATTCCTACTGCCGGCTCCTGATCTTTCCCTTGTAGCCAGGAGCCTGGCTTTTCAGTTGTGTTTAACAGGTCTTTCAGGTTTACTCAAGGATAAAAAAAAATGAAAATAGAATATTTTTCAAAAAAGCATAAGGAAACATCAGTGTTCCTTTGGGTGAAAACAGTCACACTGGACAGTTTTTCCACAGAGTGTTTCTGTGTGTACAATATCTCTTGCTCAAAAGGAAATACTGAAAAGAAACCTTGCAGGCCTCTTGCACGGAGTCAAAATTTTAGGATCCAAACTTTCTCTTCCACTTGTGCAAGATGGTGTTTGGGTCAACACTGGTTAGCCCAATTAGTTGGGAAAATTGAATAAAATAAATGATCAGAATTCTGGGGAATGGACTTGGGGATATAACTTGTGGTTCATTTATACTTTGTGCAGAAGGCATATGCACATGAGTTTCATTGTGCTCCAGGACCATATTGATTGGACAGTGAAGTAACATGGATTTTACCAGGCTATGTGCAACTGCTTGCACTAATGGAACTGCGCGGGAAACACATTATAGGCAGAATAAGCAACATTTCTTTTCAATCCTGTTTTGAAAAACTGCATAGAATGGCTGAAGAAACTGGCACAGCTGCCACAAAACACACATACACACACACACACACACACTCACTCACTCCCACTTCATCCTGCTTCTCCATATCCTCCCCAGTAGATTTTGTTGCATGTGGAATGGTAATTGAGGGTGTGCAATTTTTTTTGGGGGGGGGGTACTTTTCAGTTCAGTCCAGCCCCTCAGCTGTTGTTTGGGTTTGCTGGTAGTTCCCAGATATATTCGGGATTTTTTTGGTGATCCCACCTTCCGGTTCTCCCGAAAAATCCCAAATACCTTAGCAATGCCAAAATACAACAAAAAAATACAGACAAGGTGTTTTTTTGGGGGTATATTTTTTAGTTTGGGTCGACTTGAGCGCACACCCAATGGGAATGTGTCAGTAAACTGAAATCCAGATAAGACTGAGAGGCTGTGGGTAAATGACAAAGCTGTTGAGGACTGAGAAGTTGGCCTGTCCTGGAAGAGGTTGCACTGGCTTGAAGAGCACCATCTGGTTACAGTGATCCATGTTCTGATTACATCCAGGTTAGGTTAGTGTAATGCACTTACATGGGGCTGCCTTTGAAAATGCTCCGGAAACTTCAGCTCATCCAAAATGTAGCAGCCATGCTATTGTCGTGTGTATGTGTTTGTGTGGGTGTGGATACAGGGATCATATCACCCCAGTGCTGGAAGATCTGTAATAGTGAAATATACTGGGTTC
This sequence comes from Lepidodactylus listeri, assembly GCA_029233225.1. Classification (NCBI taxonomy): domain Eukaryota; kingdom Metazoa; phylum Chordata; class Lepidosauria; order Squamata; family Gekkonidae; genus Lepidodactylus; species Lepidodactylus listeri. The sequence goes on from JARCFY010000006.1 coordinate 90,969,775, forward strand.
AGACATGTAGAGTGATCAGCTCATAGTTTATTAGTGATTTCAGCTAACACAAACACAACTCTAGCAGGACCGCAGCCCTGCTTAAATGCATGCAACAAACCACACCCAACACACACTCACTTCCCATGATAGGCTATTTACATTCAACTGTTATACTATAGGTTCCCTGCAGGGTCCTGTCTCACTATTGTTTAGCTGTCCCAAGCTAGTTCTTACTTAGTACATAACAAATTGTTTCCAGGCAGAGCTCAAAGTGGTGGTCTTTACCTGTAAAGCCCTACACAGATTGGGGCCAGGGCACTTGAAGGACCACCTCCTTCCATATCGTCCAGCCCACCGGTTAGGACCTGCCTCATGTCCCCTGCTCTCTGTGCCCCTGCCTTCCAAGGTGAAGCAGGTAACCAACAGAGAGACAGGACTTTTTCAGTAGTGGCACCTTATTTATGCCCTGACCTGGATGACCCAGGCTAAATCGATCTCATCAAATCTCAGAAGCTAAGCAGGGTCGGCCCTGGCTAGCATTTGGATGGGAGACCTCCAAGGAACACCAGGGTCGTGACATGGAGGCAGGCAATGGCAAGCTATCTTTGAACGTTTCGTGCCTTGAAAACCATACTGGGTCGCGCCACTAAGTCAGCTATGACTTGACAACACTTTCTACTCCCACCACCTTGCTTATGGAATGCCCTTTCCCTCGAGGCTCACCTGACTTTTAGGTGCCAGGTCAACACATTTCTGTTCACCTAGGCTTTTAATTAAGAGGTCGATCTTTTAACACTCATTTGGTCTGGAAATTATTTGAAGGTGGCAATTGTCTGTTTTTTTTATCATCTAATGTTTTTTATGCTGGGATTGGCTTTTAATGCTGGATTTTAATTAATATCTTTTAATGTTTTTATTTATTATTTTTTGTTTTGTAAGCTGCTTCAAGCAGGTTTCTGGAGAAGCAGCATAAAGTTTTTCAAAATAATAAATACTATTAATTCTGCTACTTGAAAACCACTGCTGTGGATGGGGAGAAAGATAAGTCTTGGTCTTGAATCTCTCAAAACATTTTTAGAAGTGTTTCCAGGCAAAGAACAGAATATAGATCATTGTAGTTCATTTGATATTAGCAAAAAATATAATCCCTCCCCCGAAATATTCATCAAGAGGAACAATTAAACATGTTGTGACTTTGCTGCCCAAGAAGCCTGAACACTATTTTGATTCTTTTGTCCTATTAAATGATGGTTCTTTTGTTTGGCGTCTAGTCATGCTGGCCACATGACCACAGAAACGTCTTCGGACAGTGCTGGCTCTTTGGCTTGGAAACGGAGATGAGCACTGCCCCCTAGAGTTGAATTCAACTGGCTTTCGAGCAAGGGAAACCTCTACCTTTTAAGGGTGGTTTACATGCACTAGGATCAAGCACACAAACATTCATAGGCAATTGCCTATTTACCTCAGGAAAATACCATCAGATGGCAGCCAAGCTGGATGCGAGAAGAGTGAATGGTCCATTGGTCAAGATCACTAATACTATCAGTCTGAACATGTGACTGCACTTTGCTAGATCTACAAGTAAGTCATGAAATATACCTACAAGGGATAAAAGTGAACATTAATTTATATCACACTTTTCAATGTGCTTTACAGCACCCATCACTCTCACAATCAACCAGACTCTGTCAGTTACTGTCTACTTTTTAAGGATAAGTTGACTGTTCAATGCCAAACACAGCACCCATTCAGCCCACAGCGGAGCTACATGCTGAAAGCTCTCCATCCGGCCCAATGCTTTATTCAAACAGATATCCCAGGTTCTTGAAGCAGGAAACATCTATCTATAAAAATCTATTATAAAAGACTCTAGATATGGAAGAGCTAAATATGTGTTTTTATTCAATATTTTTTACTTATAGTATTCAAATTTACCGTTTAGGGTTGTATCTGAAGAAGTGAGCAGTGACTCACAAAATCTCATACCCTGCCACCACATAGTCTGTTAGTCTTTAAGGTGCTACTGGACTCTTGCTCTTTTCTACTGTTTAGGGTTGAAGAGTCATTGTATTAGAACAAACACACAACCATCCTTACAGGCAGCAAGCATTTTGGAACTCCTAGCACAAACAAATGAAGCTAGGAGAATATAAGAACAGAGTCACCTCTGCTACCTATAATCAAGCTTACTAGACAAAATGAAATCCTTTTCATTCTGGAAACTGTTGATTTTGTAAATTGTCACCTCAAGACTGAATTGGTCCCTCACAGATTTGACATCAAAGTATGAACAGAGGCCGAAACTGTCACAGTTTAACTGTTCACAAAACCATCTGATAAGCTGATCAAGGCTGATACAGTTCAAACATTCCTAGGTGGGAAGAGGAAAGAGACTATTGGAGAAACTAAGAAGTTTAAATACTTTAAAACTGCCATAAAGAGACAGCAGGCCATTGTTTTAGCAACCCTGAGACTAGGACAAGAAGAACCGGAGTTACAGAAGGAAGATTTGGGTTAAAAATTAAAGAGATGGCCTAATGGTGAGAAGAACTGGACAATGGAGGTAATGTGGAAGCCCCTCTTTGTCGGTTAGGTTTTTGAACAGGAAAAAGATGTGCCAGGGAGAATTTTAGTATAAACCAATCCCTTGCACTGCAGACAGATGTACTGCAATTATTACTACAGTTTTATCTAAGCAGACATCATTTGTTCTTCGTCTGAAGCCCATTATCTCCTCTAGAAGTTCCCAACTTATTCTCTGTGCTTTAAACATAGCATTTTTCAAATGGAGTCTGGACGCTCCTGCGGGTTCATAAAGGTACTCTGTGTGTGTGTGTGTTTAAATGGTCATTAAGTCGCAGCTAACTTATGGTGACCCCATAGGATTTTCAGGGCAAGAAACATTCAGAGGTGGTTTGCCATTACCTGCCTCTACTTAGCAACCCCTAGACTTCCTTGGTGGTCTCCCATCCATTAACCAGGGCTGTCCTGCTTAGTTTCCAAGATCCAGCCAACCTGGGCATCCAGGTGGGAGTATGGGGGTACTACAGGGATGAATTTCTCACACTTGGCTGGCTAACATAAAAATGGAGCCTTTTGGGAATGTGGGTGGGCAGGGACTCTAATTCAGGGGGATTTATCAACCAATGAAGGTGTCTTGCAGACTCCCATGTAAAATCTCTTCCAATCAGAGGATAAATTAGAACTTGGGCCAGGGTCTTTTGAGATGTGGCCCTAAACTCTCACCTATCATTTGAGACCTGATATTGTGAACCATGTACAGGCCATGGAAACATTCCTCTCAAACTTGCTATTAAAATTGTAGCTGATGGCCTCACTGAATCGTTTTATGTGTGGAAAGCTCCACAGGCCAAAATGTGGCTGGCTTCATGGACTTTGAAAAGGTGCTGTCTGGCTGTGATATATAAATAAATTATAACAAGCACTTCTCTTAAATAACTAATATCTAGCACACTATCTGCCTCTCAAGCCCTGCTTTCTGTGTCCTCACCTTCAGAAGTGAAACAGGCCCTGACTAGAGACAGGGCATTTTCCTCCCCCACAAGTAGCAAATTCAGAATAAACTTTGCAAAATAAAAGAGAGGAGGAGAGGGTATGGAGCTCACAAATTTTTAAAAACCAGATCAGGGGCTTTTGAACCGCTGAAAATTGAGAACTGTTTCTTTAATAGATCCCACTGGATATTTGATAGATGAAGGTAGCTAGTCTATGCTCTTCTGCTGTATTAGTAATTCCTGGACCAGTGTTGGCTCTTCTGTCATCCACCTCCCAAAGCCAAATGAACAAGCACTCCTATTGGATAACTTAGTACAACACTCTTCCAGTTGAGTACGGGAACAGTAGCCTGTATTTCTCTTGGGGATAGTATTGTCCCAACAATTATGATCCATCCACTTTTTATGCACATATTATATTAAATAACTCAAAACTATTTTTAACCTAAACCAAGATTACTATCAGCACATATGACAATAGATGGGAGGCACAGATATGGTTTCATCTGGGATGACTAGTTATAAAACTAACCAAGTGTATTTACAAAGAACACAGTGTACACGGAAGCACCAGAAATATATGATTTCTCCCTGGCTGGGATAGCAGCAGGCTGATTTATATAGGGGAGATCTTCAAACAACCCCAAGAAATAAATGTTTCAGCTACATTCATGAAAACACCTCTTGCAAATAAGGTGCAGTTCTGATTATACCATAAAACTAGTGTGATGTATTTCATCTAACTGCATGCTAAAGAATTACACTCTCAAATATGTCTTTACTACATAGTCACAAGAATGGACAGCGGAGACATTCACAAATATGTATAGGAGCCTGATCCTATACATATTTACTCAGAAGCAAGCCCCGCTGGGCTCAGAGAGATTTATTTCTAAGAAAATAGGTATACCTTTGTGACCTTCATACCAACACCTTTTGAGTTTTTATATGTCTAACTCAAACAGTCTTCTCAGCTTCATAGTCCTTGCTTCTACTGGTATCCAAGCTTATTGACTAGATAAAACAATACCGCATTGCAAGCTCTCAAACTAACTAAGCTAATGGCTACTTTCTCTTAGGGCCAGGGAGGCAAGCATTAAACTCTTAAGTTAGAGAATAAAGTTAAAAAAAATGGAAAAAAGTATGTTTCATCGTATCTATTCTCTTGTTTCCCAATTATTGTTTAAAATTAATAAAATGGGCAAGATAAGGCACTATTACCAATAACATTCTACATGTTCATTGTAGATGCCACACTGACAGACTGCCAATCTTCTTCTAACCCATGTTCTGTTTGTAATGGAGTTCCACAACCCCCCCAAAGCACTGATGAATCAAATCAAATCATGGACTTCCCCATTAATATTCTCTTTATAATGTTAATGTGTGTTGGCACCTGGGTTTTTCAAAACATCTTAATTCATACACAAATATCTATCCATATTTTACATGCGCATCTATTACAGTTTTAGTGTTTTGTTCTTTTGGGGGTTTTTTTTGCAAATGGGTCCAAAACATTTGTATCTTACAGCAAGCGTATACAATCTAGCTGCACCTTAACGAAGGGATGATCCAGCCAAAGTACAGCACTTTTAGTTCCCATTTAAGTGGTTTCATACGTGAAAGCTTTGCATGTGGAACCAAGCATGGGAGAAGGATTAGCAACCCCTGCCCTGGTACGGATGCCAGACTCTAGGTGGGATCTGGAGATCCCATGGAATTAGAGCTCATCTCCAGAGATCAGTTCCTCCAAAGAAAATGAATGCTTTGGAGGGTGGACTCTGCGGCACTGTACCACCACTGAGGTCCCTGTCCTCCCCAGGCTCCACCCCCAAATCTCCAGGAGCTTCCCAACCTGGATCTGGCAACACTAACCCCCACCTCCTGCTGGTGGCTACCTCCTGCCAGTGGCCAGGGAGGACCTGGCAACCCCAATGTCCTGGACATTTTCTCTCATGCTGGCATGTTTTGTGCAAGTTATCCACCTGCAATCTGGAATCAAGCAGGGCTTTCTGGACCATATCATATATCTGGTCTGTATGGTGGGCTTTGAACTGTCAGTCACAGAGTTGCCACCTGGGCAAGGGAGGTTGTACAGCACAGTATAGTTTTTATACATATAACAAACAGCTATCAGATTAAAACATACACATTTGATCCAATGTTCTAGGAGAACCACACTTAACCATACTACTAGCCTTGCTCCAGAGAGGCTGAACAATATTCCTTCCAAACTCGTCAGAGGCTGACTCATTTGGGCTTTCTGACTGCTTTCTTCTTAAGCAATTTGGAAGGTGGCATCAAACCTGTATAACCTGTCTTGATAAGTTACTAAGAGTTGCTATTGACATGGAAGTCAACAAGTTGCCCAACTAAATTGTTTTAAAGAGTAATTTTGAAATAGAACAAGGGAAAATTTGCTTCTGGAACACCATTTGGTAATGGGTACAATTCAAGCCAAAATGGTTTCCTATGAGGATAAGAGTTAACCGTAATCCCCTCCAAAATGGAGGTGGTCCTGGTGGTGTGTGTGGTGGGGGAAGATCTGACGCAGAAACTGGGATATCTTCCATTTTGTTTTATTCCCCTGGAAGGAGCAGGTTTCTGGCTTAGGGATGCTCCTGGACCCCAGCCTCCAATTGGATAAACAGGTGATACCAGTGGCTGGGGTACCTTTCACCAGGTTCAACTGGTGAGGCAGCTGCGGCTCTTCCTGGAGGCGGGGGTGCCACTGTGGTGCATGCCCTAGTAGCATCTAAGATTAGGTTACTGCAATGTGCTCTATGTGGCGCTGCCCTGGAAGACTGTCTAGAAGCTACAGCTGGTAAAGAATGCTGCAATCAGAATTCTTCCAAATCCAGTTCCAAAACTGCCTCCAGGTATCCATTCACAGTTTCCATAGTCCTCCTGGAATCTGCTGGAAGTGTGAGATAGAGCTGGGTGCCATCTCCATATCAGTGGCAACTCAGCCCGTAGCTTAACAGGGTCATACTCCCCCTGTCCATCTCCCAGCATGTCATCCATCTAGGGTTGCCAGGTCTCATTGATGCGCCAGTGGGGTGGGTGGGAGGGAGCCTTCTGGGAGTGGGGTGGGGCTCTGTGACATAATGACATCACACGGAAGTGAAAATTGCCCTCAAATCATAAGAGTTTTGCCCAAAAAACAGGTGTCACAGTGCAACATCCTCAACACGATGATGTCACTTCCAGGTGATGTCACTGTGTTGGGGACATTGCCTGGTGACGTAGTTGTTTCAGAGTGGGGTTTCCCCCACTGGCCAGCTGGCTGGCAGCAGGCAGAAGCCCCCAAAACTGGAGGATTCCCTACTGGGATCTGGGGAATGGCAAACCTACATTCACCAGGGTGATCAAGGCTGTTTCAGTCTCATCACCAGGCCTAACTCCAGACTGGTATGGATCCAAACATGTGTTTATATTACATGTATTTATATTATGTTTTATTTGTTTAATGTTTATTTCATTTGTGTGCATGTGTGTGTGCATATATATAGATACACACACACACATACACACACATACAAATGGTTTGAAATCTTTTAATGTTTGTGACCTTGGGAACCATGAATTTGGTAGAAGAGTGGCATACAAATGTCTGAAATAAATCAATACCCCCAGTTAAACTCGCTGCTGCCAGACAACGCGCATAGGAAAGGACCTGCAAAATCCACCTATTACTCTAAAAAGGTGGACCAAAGAAACAGGGAATCCAAGCATGGTCTGCTAAGTACAGATTTAACAATTACCCAGTTATCCATTCATGCAAAACGTAGCCCACAAAACCCATTATAGGAATACAAATAATAAATAAAAACATTTAGCATTTAGATAGTGCTCTCAAGCATTCAACCCCCTTCAGACAGAGTGGGCTGTCTTGCAGGACTGGGAAGCACGTTGCTTAAGCAGGGAGGAGAGCTGCAATTTCCATGGATCTGTCAGTCAACAGGCAGCTCAGCCCAGGCTAGCTACTGAGCGGTACACAAAGTGGACTGCAGACAGAGAGAGAGGAAGGAAAGAGCAGTTCAATGAGCTCTGATCATAGTTCTCTTCTGCCTTCCTAAAAAATGATTTTATAAAGTTCTAGATGCAGGCCACATAAGTTTATGGTAGAGCACAGTCGCATATTATTTCCTGATAAAGTACACAGTGTAGAGCCTCCCCTCCCAATGCTGTACATTTGAGAAAAAATCTGCATTTGCTTTTATGCTTCATTAGCACGTGTAATATAAACATGTAGGAGGTCACATTTCATTCCTTTCCCCAGTACATATGACATCCTGCATGCTTATATTACACGGGCTGAAGAAATATAAAAGCAAACATGGCCTGAAGAAGCATAAAAGCAAACACAAATATTTTCCCAAGTGCACACCATCTCTGGGAAGCCATTTTTTACCTGAGAGCTGCTCTTTATCTCTACTTTTGATTGTGGAGTTCATTAAAACATGTCCATACGCTATGTACTCTACAGGAAGTGAGGAGATTCCTCGACTTGTGACAGTTTTAGTCATAGTGTGAATAGCTCTTGGCATAAGCCATAGCGACAGACTGGAATAAATATCACATTGTCAGTTTGACAAAACATAAGAAGTAGCCTGAACAGGTGACAAGTCATATGATGCAGAGTTAGCCATTTTGCCTTCATAATAGAAGCCACCAACTGTTTGACTTCCAAAATACACCTTAACACAAGCACGTGCCAAGAGGTCTTAGTCAGGCTTGGCTCAATAAACAAAAACACTCTATTTTTACAATAAAAGCATTTATTTTTTTGGGGGGGGGGGAGGAAGGGATGCTGATGTTTAGTTAAAACCTGGGGGATCAGCTAAAATCAGTGGCTCAGTAGTTGATGAATTCTGTCCAAGTGTTTTGGAGAATAATCAAGTAGACCAGAAGTTGCTGGAGTCCTAGTTTGGTCTGCTTCACCTTTCCTCTGCCTTGTATGGGGCTACAAGAAGCAAGTCCAGGCTAGCCCTAATCTCGACATCTTGGAAGCCAAGCAGGGTCAGCTCTGGTTAGTATTTGGATGGGAGACCACCAAGGAATTCCAGGGTTGCTATGCAGAAGCAGACAATGGCAACCCCCCTCTGGACAGCTCTTGCGTTGAAAAACCTATGGGGTCGCCATAAATCAGCTGTGACTTGAAGGCAAAAAAAAAAATTCAGAAAGAAGCTGAAAGGGTTTTCTCTTGCTGAAAGGTTCTCCCCATCCTGCCTGTTAGGTTATTTAGTTTCAAGATCACTGACTAGTCCCCACTGTGATACCAAAATCATCTTTACATAGCCTCAAGTCTTACTAAGGTAAAAACATAAAATGGGCACATAAAGGAATACTGAAGGAAAAGAAAGATCTTCACTTCTGGTTTTATTTCTTACATACTACAGGGTTTTAGTACCAGCAAGTGGTTCCTCAGAAGCCAGTTGTCATTGAGGGCTCCCTTCGAAGACAGACGGCTTTTCTGCATTCTGTGCTCTGTCAAAAAGTGGGGCATATCCTACGTGATCAACAGGCATTTACTCTGATGCTAAAGGATATTCTACTCCTAACGGCACTAGTGTGGCTACATGACAAAAATTAACCTATCCACATTCAGTACCACTGTTTTGCTGTGTGATTTAGGCTTGAATTATACCAAGGTTATGTTTGTTTGGTGCTGTAAACTGTTCACCCAACCAAATGATGATATCCAACTGAAATCTCTCCAGTTATCAAGAGCCCTTTATTTCCAATATTGGAGTCACCAACATTCCAGCATGTTCAGCTCTCAAATGGCCCTGTAGTTGGGAATGACATTAATTCTAATCTGCTCCCCAAAATCCAAACACACATTTTGCAGCACTGTTGTGCCTACAGAGGACAGCACAAGAAAACATTCCTGCATAATATTAAAGCTGGAAACTCATCCGGATGGTGATTTCCCACTTGAGTTGGTGTGTGGTCATGAGAGGAGCAGACAAAGAATAATTATCTGGACAGTGTCAAAAGACAAGCTGTCCCCAACAGTTTAGGTATCATTATGGAATATCGGAAGAGATGAATGAGAACACAGTGAGTAACGTTAGAGGCTATTGCCCAAAGTAGCCAGATATTTAAGAGAGGCGGAAACAGAAGTCACCTGAAACTAGATCTACAAAAGGAATAAAGTTTTGGTTTGCAGGAATTTTTACAAAGGATGTTGCCATCTTGGTCTTACCAATGATATTACCCCAACACCATAGCATAATATTTAGAAGAAGAGATTGGATTTATACCCTGCCCTCCACTACCCCAAGGGAGTCTCAGAGTGGCTCACAAACTCCTTTCCCTCCCCATAATAGATACCCTGTGAGGTAGGTGGGGCTGAGAGAGCTCTGACAGAAACTGCTCTTTTTCAAGAACAGCTGTGCCAGAACTATGGCTTGCCCAAGGCCATCCAGCAGCTGCAAGTGGAGGAGTGGGGAATCAAACCCGGTTCTCCCAGATTAGAGTCCGCGCACTTAGCCACTACATCAAACTGGCATTAGAAGACCATGAGCTATTAACATGTTAGAAGACCATTTAGAAGACCATGAAATATTAACATGTTAAAAACTTCAGTTCTCAAACTTTTTCTCTGGTGAGTGCCACTAAGTCAAATCAAGAGAACACAGTGGGCAATGGCACATTTTAACTTAGAAAATTTCATGGTAAGGGAGTGGAAAAGAGTCTCATAAGAGTTTCCAAGGTTCCCATGGCAGGGAAGCTGCCCAAATTGAGCAGCACAACCCACTCAGCATATGGAAAAGCGAGGCAGTGGTATCCAGTGAGACCACAGCCAAGTTTCATGTTGGATGACCTCCTGGCTCTCTGCCACAAATGGACTACCACCTTATGCTGGTGTGATTTCTGCCGCCTTTCAGTGTAATTACAACTACAGCTGAGGCTTCCCGTGTTGCAGCTGCAGCTGCTGTACCTGCCAGACTTGATCTAACCCTGGGGAGAGGATGACTCAATGTACCTTTGGATCTAACCCCAAAGATTAAATGCACCACAATGGCCAGACAGGCAAGGAAAATCTAATTGCTCCTTCTTTAGAAGTAGTAATACTTCAGTCTTTCCCCTCTGAAAGACTATGTTAAAGTCCAAACTGATTTGTGCCCTGGATTAGACTTTCCCTTTAAAGTCACTTTGGTTATAATGATTTACTGATAAAGCAGAAATAAAATGCATAAAGTATCTTAACCATACTTCAGGAGGCACTATTGTTCCAAGACAGGAATTGCAAGCATAAAAGTTTACCTCATTTCCCTCCTCCACCACTGAAATGACACCTGATTTTCCAGCTAGAGGGTTTCTTCCCCTCTTCTCTTGAGGTGGAGCCTCTCAAACCCGAGGCACTGTAGCCAGCCATGCCCTGGCATGCCCTAGCCATCTGTGCTTGTGCCAAGCCTGGCAAAGAAGTATAAAAGTTGATTCAGCTGTACACTTTTCAGACAAACATGTGGGGGTTCTTTGTACCAGCTGGAAGCCTCCCAAGCACCTCTGCCCTGCGCAGAGAAAGCAACTCCCTCACATGTCCATATCACAGTGAACACGCATACCTCCTTCCTGTACGTGCACCTGTTTCTTAGAAAGAGCCAACACATGTTCACTTTACAAATGAAACCCATGGACCAATACTTGGATAGATGTGGGGTTTCAATCACTTGTTCAGCTGTACATGTGTTGAATGTAATGTGAGAATTACTCAACACATGTATAAAGAGAAATCAAACGTACAGGGTACACAGATTGTATATGCATTCACTTTAACTTGTGAACAGGGCTCGTGTGCCCTTCTACTCCAAATCAAGCAGAAGACAAAAGACTGCTTTGGCAAAAGAGGTCAGTGAGGGCCCTTCTCCTGCAACAGCAAAACCAGAAAGAAGAGCACCCACCAGCACAAAGGGAAGACCATGACAGCTACACAGGTCATAGAAGAGAGATGGGAGCAGTCCCAGGGGGCCTGCATTTAGGGTTGCCAGGTCCCCTCATTGCTCTGGTGGGGGGATTTGGGGGGAAATCCGGGACATCCCCGGTGTGATGGCGTCACCTGGAAGAGAATCCCACTGGGGATGCTCTGGTTTGAGGACAAAACTCTATAGTAAATCTGGCTTAAAGCCATAAGAGTTTTCCCCTCATACCAGAGTGTCCCTGCAATACACACCCAGCGTGATTACATCACTTCCAGGTGATGTCATCATGTCAGGGAAGTCATGTGGGGGACGTGGCTGTTTGGTGGTAGGGTTTCAAGCAGAAGCAAGCCCCGAAAACTGGGTGTGGATGGGCAAGCCTACCTGTATTTTGCCACTCTCTGTGAGCACTGGACAAAGAAAGAGCCATGACTACTCCTGCCACCTAAGGCAGGACAAAGCCATGCTCCTCTGTGAGCCCATGGCAAACCATGTCTTCAGATTCTGAAAAACAGGTTTCCTACCTGTAACTGATGATCTTCGAGTGGTCATCTGTGCATTCACACTTATGGGTTACTGCGCCTGCGCTGGAATCCATCGGTATGTAGAAAGCTCTAACGGATTTTTGCGCCCAGCAACACCGGGCATGCGCGGGAGCCCGACCGTGCATGCCCAGAGGAGCGGGCGCGGGGATCCCACCAGTTCCTTCTGACCGCTGCGACCAAGCAGAAGAGAGAAAGCCTGGCAGCAGAGGGGAAGGTGGGTGGGTAGTGTGAATGCACAGATGACCACTCGAAGATCATCAGTTACAGGTAGGAAACCTGTTTATCTTCGACGTGGTCTCTGTGCTTCACATTTATGGGAGAGTAGCGAGCAGTGTCCTACCTGGAGGTGGGTGCAGGCAGGCTGTCACTGAGAGGCAGAAGAGAGAACCAGACGATCCAGGGAAGAACGATCAGCAGCCCGGGTGTCCAAGGCGTAGTGCCTCATGAAAGTAGTAGGTGTGGCCCATGTAGCCGCGTTACATATGTCAGTGAGGGAAGCTCCCTTGAGGAACGCGGTGGAGGTCGCAATAGCCCTAGTAGAATGGGCGTGGACCGGGGCCGGCAGAGGCTTGTGTGATAGTTGGTAGCAGAGAGTTATGAGGGCCACTATCCACTTAGAGAGTCTTTGTTCTGTGATAGGTGAGCCTAGTCTGCTACGTGCGTAAGCCACGAATAGTCTCGGGGTCTTGCGTGATGACTTAGTCCGGTCTAAGTAGAAAAGGAGGGCCCTTTTAACGTCCAGCGTGTGGAGAAGTCTTTCCTCTTGAGAGGAGTAGTTAGGATAAAAGTCGGGCAAAATTGTCTCTGCATGCAGGTGGAACTCTGAAACCACCTTGGGCAGGAAGGAGACATCAGGCAACAGGCGGACCGCGTCCGGTAGAAATGAAAGGTAAAGTGAGTCATGCCTGAAGGCCAGAATTTCCCCTACTCTTCTGGCAGACGTAATGGCTACAAGGAACGCAGTTTTCCACGCTAGAAGATGAGGAGCGCAAGTGGCCAGCGGCTCAAAGGGTTTCCGTGTGAGCGCGCGTAGGACGAGCGGAAGATCCCATGGCTGGGCCGGCATCCTGCGTGGAGGGTAGAGATGTAAGAGACCCTTCAGGAAGCGCTTTGACAGCGGGTGTGCAAAAACTGAACAGTTGTCGATTCGATTATGGAAAGCTGATATGGCAGCGAGGTACACTCTCAGGGATGAGTGGGCGAGGCCTGCATCAGCAAGAGTAAGCAAGAATTCAAAAATTCTGGGTAGGCCTGCCGAGGACGGAGAGGCCGAGTCTCCCGACATGGTGGAGCAGAAGCATGACCACTTGTAGGCATATGACCTTCTCGTGGACGCCTTGCGGGAGTTTAGGAGTACATTGGCTACTCGTTGGGAGAAACTGGAGGGGAAATTCTCCACGCTGTAAGCTTCAACCGGGGAATGTCGTGGTGAAGCGGGGGGGGGGGGGGTCGCCGACTCTCAACAGGTCCGGTCGAGGCGGGAAGTGATGGAACCGCTTGTGGGACAAGGAGAGAAGTGTGGGGAACCAAGGTTGGCGGGGCCACCAGGGACAAACTAGGATGCAGTTCGCCCGATCCTGCAGAATCTTGTGGACGACACGGGTCAGGAGCGGGAAGGGTGGGAAGAGATACAGGAATTCCTGGTCCCACGGGTAGAGGAGGCCGTCGGCTAAGGAGAGTGGGTCTCGGCCGCCGAGGGAACAGAATTTCTCGCATTTGGAGTTGTGCCTGGTGGCAAAGACATCTACTTGAGGAACACCCCAGGCTTGGAAAACTGGCTGGAGGTAGACGTTGGAGAGCTCCCAGTCGTGCACTAGCGCCTGTCCACGGCTGAGCAGGTCTGCCTGCGTGTTGAGAGCTCCCGGGATGTGCGTCGCCCTTAGGTAGATGCCGTTGGTTATGCACCAATCCCAGAGAGCCACTGCTAAACGGCAAAGACGACGAGACACGGTGCCACCCTGTCTGTTGACGTAGCTGACGGCTGTAGTGTTGTCCGAGAGGACTGCGACACAGGTGCCCTTCACGATGGGGAGGAAGGCGCGCAGCGCGTAAACTATCGCCAACAGTTCGAGGTAGTTTATATGGTGGTGCCGCAGGGCGGTGTCCCAAGGCGCACCCGTTGTCATGTCCTTGATGTGCGCTCCCCAGCCCCAGTTGGAGGCATCTGTCGTGAGAGTTAGCCGGGGTGCTGGGATGTGGAATGGGGCCCCCTGCAGTAGCCGAGTCGGGGCGGTCCACCATACGAGGGAGTCTCTTACTTCCGAGGTAGGTGATAGCAGGCTGTCCTGTGGGTGAAGTGATGGGTGGAAGTGACGCAGGAACCAAAGTTGGAGGGTTCTCACGCGTAGTTTGGCGAACTGGATGACCGATGTCGTAGCTGCCATGAAGCCTAACAGCCTCTGAATGGTGAGAGCTGTGGAGTGTGGTTGGGAACGCACCTGGACGGCTAGAGTGATGATAGGTTGGGCTCTGTCCCACTGTAGGAAGGCTGTCAGTAGTGTGGAGTCGACCTGTTGGGAGGGCGTGAGGTGGGACTTTTCGGAATTGATGCGGAGCCCCAAGTCCCGGAGAAGAGATTGAGTGGTGGAGATGGTGTCGTGGAGAGCCGGAATGGAGTTGGCGACCAGAAGCCAATCGTCGATGTAAGGGAAAATAGAGATGCCCTGGAGGCGGAGAAAGGCAACGACGACGATCATAGTTTTGGAAAAGACCCTGGGAGCGGTAGAAAGGCCAAATGGGAAGGCCTTGTATTGGAAGTGATTGGGTCCTATCGCAAATCGGAGAAATCTGCGATGAGGAGGGCAGATAGAAACATGGAAGTATGCGTCCTGGAGGTCGAGCGTGGCCATCCAGGCATTCCGACGGATTAATGGCAGGAGGGAAGGTAGGGTAACCATTCGAAATCGACGGTACTCGATATAACGGTTCAATTCTCTGAGGTCCAGTATTGGTCTGGTTCCGCCATCCCGTTTCGGCACCGCAAAGTACCTTGAATAAAAGCCTGTTTGATGGTACTGCACAGGAACAGGTTCGATGGCATCCTTTCGTAGGAGAGTGTCGACCTCCTGAAGAAGAGGAGCGGAAGGCGGAGTGGAGACGAACACTGGAGCGGATGGTGTTTGGATGAACTCGATAAGGTATCCCCTGGTGACTATGGAGAGGACCCAAGAGTCTGTTGTGATAATGCGCCACGCCGGGAGGTAGGGCGCGAGACGCGGAAGATTGGAAGGCACAGTCAAAGACCCTGCTTTTGCTGCCGGGTTTGCTTAGAGCGGTTGGGCTGCTGGGGTGCAGGAAAATGCTGCTTTTGAGGGTAAGAAGCGTGCTGGTGTGCGGGTGACGAACGGGGACGCCAGGTGCGATCTGGGGAGCTCCTGGAGGAAGAGCGGCGGGACCATGGCCTATTCCAAGATCGAGGCTTGTACGGTCTGGTGGTAGTCGAAACACCTAAGGTTCTGGAAGCCTTAATGCTCTTATCTAACTCCTGTAGAGCGGTATCAGTGGAAGAGTGAAAGAGACCGAGGCTATCAAAAGGTAGGTCCTCAATGTACGCTCTGGTGTCTTGCTGGAGCGAGGTGGACCTCAACCAGGAGTGACGCCGCAGAGCGATCCCCGAAGTCATTGTCTTAGAGAAGGTGTCCAGGGCATGCTTAGATGTATTAAGCTGCTGTTTTGACAAAATTAGACCCTCCTTCTGAAGATGACGGGCTGCAAGTCTGTGTTCCTCCGGAAGGTGGGCTAGAGCTCCGGAGAGTTGTTCCCATAATGCATAGTTATAACGTCCCATGCATGCAAGATAGTTGGCCGTTTTAACACCCAAAGCTCCTGCGGAGTAAAAGCGACGGCCAAAGGCGTCAAGCTTCCTACCCTCCTTGTCGGATGGAGTGGAGAGGGATCTCTTAGCTTTGGTGGAGGAGTTAACGACCAATGAATTAGGTTTAGGGTGGGAAGTAAGGAACTCAGCTCCCGCCTCCTGTATCCGGTACATGTGGTCGAGGCGTCTCGACGACATCTGGCTGGACGCAGGTTTATCCCAGGGTGCCTTTGCGGCTTGTAAGAGAACCGCCGACATCGGGAGGGAGACAGCGGTGGAAGTGTCAGCCTGTACAATGTCTAAGACGGGATCATCGACAGCTGGTTTGGGCTGCAGTATCGACAAGCCCAGGGAAAGTGCCATGCGCTTTACCAGCTCCCCATAGGAAGACATGTCCTCAGATGGTGAGATTGGCAAGTTGTCTGACACATCCAGGTTAGGGGAAGGCCGAGAAGGCGAGCCCTGATCCGAATCGTCATCATCGGTGTCCTCCTGTGAAGAGGAAGATGCCGGAGGGTCAAAGGGTTGAGTCGGTGTTGGTGGTGGCGACGACACCGTAATCGGTATCGATGGCGTCGGAGTCGGAGACGGTATCGACGTCTGCGTGGCCAGAGAACGAGGTGGCAGGAGGGTTGCCGAGGGCGGCGGTGGCTGACGAGGCGGCGACGAAGGACGAGGTTCCACAGGTCGGTGGGAAGGTGGCCTGACCGACGACGACGATGGTAAGTTGTGCGGAGGGGGCGACCTCGATCTGGCGGCGTATCGATCCCATTCGGGATAGACGGTAGGTGGCGACCATGGTCTCGACGCGACCGAGTGATGCGTGTCGATATAGTAGGCTCGGTGGCGGTCCCAAGGAGCAAAGGATTGTGGAGGGATGTCCCAACGAGATGGGCCTGGAGAACGATGCCGGGAGGCCTGATGACGATGGGGCGACCTGTACCGTGGAGACTGGGAACGGTAGTCCCGTTGGTAATGGTGCGCACGATATGGTGGGCGCTCGATGTCGACGGCCTGGTTGGGTGGGCAATCGGGCTCGCTAACCTCAGGTGAGAATGACCTGGCAGAGAAGGGGGACCTAGAGACTGAGCGTGGTCGATGTGGATCCAGAGGACGTTGTTCGATGGCGGGGAACCGCTGCGTCTCCAAGATAGTGTCAGGCAAGTCGGGATCGACCTGACGGATTGGAGAGTCGAGGAGGTGGATGGTTGGAATCTCCATCAACGTAGACGGCACGGCTGGTGGAACCTGGACGGATATAGGTGGCTCCAGAGGCAGCGAAGCCGGAGGCACTGAGGCCTTCTTAGGTGGTTTCCCCGTTGGACCGGAAAAGTCCTTATGTTTCTTCTGGGACTTATCCTTTTTCTTTTTCTTTAACGGAGTCGAAGCCGCGGACTGGGGGATAGCCGGGCGTTTCGACCCCGACGGGGTAGTGTCCGACGCCAGTCTCGACACCGATGGCCTGTCGGTGATGGACCGGGATGGTGTCATCGATGCCGACGACGCTGTCGGAGCTGAGGTGCTTGTCGACTGCATAGCTTTCGACGGGGATGGGAGGAGCACGGACTCTAATAAAGCGACCTTCAATCTAGCAGCTCTGTTTTTGCGGGTCTGGTTGCTGAACTTCGCGCAATGGAGGCACGAGTCAGGACGGTGAGTTTCTCCCAAACAGAGGATGCAAAGCGAATGGCCGTCAGGAGCCGCGAGCTTGCTCCCACACTTTACGCACCTCTTGAAACAGCCCCACTTTTGAGCCATACAGCAGCCCAAAAGCGGGAAGAAAAGAGAGGGGGGGGGCGCCCGAAGGCAAGAAGAAGTAAAGCCCACACCCAGAAAATCACCCCCCTTTTTTTTTTTGTATAGAAAGAGCAAAGGAGAAGAGAAAAAAGAAGAGCGAAGACTGAGGAAAAAGGCTAAGAGCTTTCCACAACGGAGCTGACTGACGAAGCTGTGAACAGCGCGGCGGTCAGAAGAGAACTGGTGGGATCCCCGCGCCCGCTCCTCTGGGCATGCGCGGTCGGGCTCCCGCGTATGCCCGGTGTTGCTGGGCGCGAAAATCCGTTAGAGCTTTCTACATACCGATGGATTCCAGCGCAGGCGCAGTAACCCATAAGTGTGAAGCACAGAGACCACGTCGAAGATGCAAAATTACCAGGAGGTAACAGAAACAAGAAAAGCCAAGGAGCAGCACTTAATGCCAAAATAAAGAGCAGTACAAAATCCCAAGAGGAAGCTAGAAATTGTGTCAACATTATAAATAAATGTGTCATCTATTAAAAACATCTGAAGTGACACACAAGATTAAAAGCACTGCATTAAAAATGCCTTGGTTTCCCATTCAGCAGAATTAAGATAGTTCCGTTCTTTCATATGTTAAAACTACCATACTTATAAGAATCTTAATTTGCATGCAGTAAGAATTCCTATTAAAATAAAAGTTGTAAGGTGAATTCTGCACACAGCTACAATTCGCCTCCTCGGAAATCGGTAATACATGAAGTTCAGCTTGAGTAAAGATTCAGGGTTTTGTTTTGTGTTTAAATTTTTTTGCAGCCCTAGTAAAAGAGATGCTACTTGTGATAATAACATTTTCATTAAACGGCTGGTCTCTCACCCCCCACCCCAGTGGAAAAATGGATTAAAAATATATGGGGTAGAAGTTTAAAAGGTACTCCCCCCCCCCTTTAAAGCTTGGGAACAAGCTGCCCCTTGGCACGTGATCCATTTTCATTTGGATAAGGGCAGGGGGGGGATTTTCTGCTCCCTTCTGTGAGGAAAGCTCCCATTAACAAATGGCCCTTTTGTTTCAAAAATGTCTGCAGCCACCACGTCATGCCAAAACATTTTTATGTTTCCCACCAGCAACATTGACCTGTGCCAGCTGAGCTCTGGGAAAATATGGTATACGAAAGAAGAAAAGCTCATTGTTGCTACAGAACCAGCTGAGCGTGCATAAAACTCTAGTTGACCGCACAAAACCCTGTAACTATCTGTACCAGCCACAAGGAGCGGAAAGCTGGAATAACTTTTCCTTTACCAAAACGCAGCATCGTTCCAGAAAAGAAAAAAAGCAAAGAGAATCCAATCATAACAAACCCTTTCAAATAAAGAAGCCAGAACTGAGCTTTCAATCAAACAAATGCAGGCAGCTGTAAGAGATAACTGCAGGAGCAGCCCACGAACCCCTAGCGGGCCGTAAAAATGTGCTGTAAGGCAAAGCCCATGCTGATTCTGTAGGAAATATCTGAGACCAGGAAACTAGAGGATTCCTGCTCCACAGTTATTCTGATTTTGCTCCCACACATACACACACACAACACTTTCTCCTATGGAGGAGAAATTTTGCCAGGCGCAGCAACATACCATGGGGGCATACTTTCCTACTGAGCACTTTGTGCACAGGGGAGTCTGCATTCCAAGTACACTCTCTTCTAGAACGTAGGCGGTTCCTAAATTAGACAAGGGGGTCTTGAAACTTAATGTTACATAAATGACTGGAGCCAGAAAACCACTGCATGGGAAATGCAAAAAATAAAATAAAAATGCTTAAGATCTACAGCCACGATGGCAACAGGAAATATTATTGTAACCCTTAATTGGGCAATCTGCAAGATCAGGGATCAGCAGCTGGAGATCCTGGGCAGCAAACAGCTCCTTGAAGGGGGCTGGCCTTCCAGTGGCCCACCCGGAAACAAAAAGAGGCATCACGGAGGGAATAGCAGCTGCAGCGAAAGGAGCTGCCATGAAGACTAGGATTCGGGATCTCAGACCGCCCCCCTTCATTCCCTTCTCAGAGAAGACCTTCAGAAACTCTAGGTGCTGACCAGGGTGTCACAATGTTTATGAATAACCAGTGTGCACATATCAAATGTCTGACATGAGAACCTATCATCTTGGGGCATCAGGCCACTCCCCCAAATGAAAGAGGGCCACATTCCACAGCAAGCAGAAGACAGAAGAATGCAGATGTACAGCATCTTTTGTTACCAAACAAATTCTTTGTGCTCTGAACTTTTTTTAAAAAAGAAATTTATACCCTGCTTTTTGCCCCATGGAGATCCAAAAAATTACATCATCTTCCTTCCCTCCTCCTGTTTTATTCACACAACCACCACCCTGTGAGGTAGCTGAGAGTATGTGACTAGGGCTGCCAGGCCAGCAAACCTCTGCTAGCACTCCCTACCCCACCCCTGCAGCAAGGGAAAAAGGGAGGCAGCATAACATGCCGCTGTGATGTCACTTCTGGCTGGAACCTTAAAGTGATGTCAGTGTACTGTGGTGCCTCTCTAGGAATTTTCCCAATCTCTATGGCTTTTACCACAGATATATGAGGGGACCTAGAGCACAGTTGTGCTGTGGCAACATCAGTACCAAGTTCCTAGCTTGACATGACGTAGCAGTGTTGTGCAATGCCATTTTTAACTCTATGCCTCCAAATCTTCACACCACAACTTGGAAGCAGGCTGAGAATCCTGTATGTGATTGGCCCAAGGTCACCCAACGAATCTCCATGGTGGAGTCAGGATTCAAACCAGGATCTCCCAGATCCTAGTTCAATACCTTTTCTTTTCTTTGGAAAACTAGAAGAATTGCATTTGGCCTGATGGCTTCACTGAAAAGTTTGATGATATTGTAATTATTGCTTCTCTCTCTCTGGACTGGTTTTAACTTAGTTATTATTTGCTGTCTTAGTTTCTGTACCAGCTTCTCTTCTGTGATCTGCCTTGAATGCAGGAAACATGGGGTACAAATCCATTACATAGATAAAAGTTCATAGCAAAGCTGCTTTTCCCTCTCAAATAACCTCCCCCCACCCCGCCCGTTACATCCATATCTGTAAAAGAAGTAAAAATTAGGGAACATTTCAGAAGAAAATGTTTAGGGAACAACTTAATTCCATTTGCTTTAATCTGGACTGAATGAACTTCTACAGCTTTGTCACAAAAACAGGGGCCTCAGCACACACTTCTGGCCAGGTGTCCTGCTAGAGCTATCACCTAGAAACAAGCCGAAAATGACCTGGCTCAGGTCATTGACATGGCAGCGTGCAAAAGTGCCAAGGCCCATGACAAAGGCAACACCTAAAGCAGAGGTAGGTGAATATTTTAGCTTGAGGCGCAGATGTTGGTGTGCCAGCCACCTGGAGCAGGGAGAGACAAAGGTTATACTTGGACAGACAGACCCACTGGAAGCAAGGTGAGCTCCAGCAGCGTTGCCAGTACCTCAAAGGTTCAGTCTAGTTTCTTGGATGAAGAGCTGCAAAATGTCTTGGAGTGCTGCTGCTTGGCACACATCACAGAGGCTGTCTACTCTGTTCTTAAGCTACAGGTAGAGACACTATCCGAAGGCACTGTTTTCTGCTGTTTTCATACAGATCACACTTGCTCTCAGCCTCACATGCCAAGACATTATAAATCAGCAACTCCATCTTAGTAGAGCAAAGAGACTCACTGAGCACTGGAGGCCTCCAAAAGCGGCATTTGGGGGCAAAGATTAATCCATATGTGAAGCCCCAAGCATCCTGCTTAGGCAACAGAACCCATAAAAAGAAAAGTAGTAACATATGTTAGAATAATTAAAACCCATTTTCCTTAATGGATAAGATTTCAGCTTCCCAGCCTGACGTAAAGTAAATACCAAAGCATGCAAGACTGTCATTGTGGTTTGCAAAGCCAGAGTTGCAGGCTTAGAAGAGATGAAAGCTTTACGTTTTCAAGGAAATTGGGAGCTTTCAGTGCCAAAACCTGGGGTGGAGAAAAGCCTTGGACATCTGGCCCACATTCCTGGCTGGGCTGGTGGTTCTTCATCTGGCCCGGCCCAGTAGCTTTTCGTCCCCTGATGGGTTCTCCTTCAGCAACAGCCTCATTAACATGTTTCCACCAGTGTTCCCTCTAAGCTGAGTTAGTGTGAGCTAGCTCACAGTTTTTTAGCCTCTGGCTCACATATTTTTGTCTTGGCTCAGGACGGATGGCTCCAGAGCAAGCTAGTTTATGCTGTAGCCAAATTGCTCGCTCACAACTTTAATGCCAGTAGCTCACAAAGTAGAATTCTTGCTCTCAGCACTCCACAGCTTAGAGGGAACATTGGTCCCCACCAACCAAATTCTCTTCACTGGGGCCTTCAGCACAGCCAGTCTCCACTTCTCACAAGCCCCTGATTCCACAGAACTGCTGCTGCTACTTGCCCTGATGCAAGCCTGTGGTTGTCTCACACTTTCATTAGACAGATACTAGAACGGGGTGCCAAACGTATGGCCCGGGTCTGTTATCCGGCCCATGGGCAAGGAACAGGAGAGCGGCAGTGGCAACAGCAGCTAAAAGACCCGCATCAGGTTGGCCCTTCCTCTCTCTCTCTTAGTAGGGCCAGGATGTGCATGTGTGGCCACCACCCCTTCACCTTCTCCTGTCAGAGGTGTGGAGGGTCACCACCTTCCAGTCAAGTACACATGTGTGCCGAGTCCCCCCTTCACTTCAGCAGCAGAAAAGCTGCCTCCTTCGCCACTATCGCCACCACCTCCTCCTTCTCCCCTGCCTGCCTCTCACACTCTTTTTCCATCACAATGCTGGAGAAGCAGCCCTTCGGGAGGAGGGAAGGAAGAAGGGAGGAAGAAAGGCATCATGATGTGTGAAGGTGGTGGTGGTGGGGAGCTGCTGATGGAAACGGGCAGTAGGAGCAGGGCAGGAATGGGAATGCCAAAGTGTATCGGGGGATGGGGTATAAGGGACTGGAGGGAGGGGCATGGAAGGGAAGGGTTGAAGTTCATGCAATGGGGTGTGTGGTGGGAACTGTGCTTGGAAAGCCATGGGAGGGGAGGAGAAATATAGCTGTTGGGGTGAGGAAAGGTGCTGAGCAATGCTCCCGCTAAGCTGTGGAGTCTTGTGAACAAAAATTCTATTTTGTGAGCTAACTGGCATTCAAGCTGTGAGCAAGTGATTTGGCTACTGTATAAATTAGTTTGCTCTGGAGCTATCCTTCCTGAGCTAAGACAAAACATGTGAGCTGGAGGCTAAAAAACTGAGCTAGCTCACACTAACTCAGCTTAGAAGGCTTCTGACTGGCTTCTGGAGATTTGATTGCTATGCAGATTTTTTTAAAATGTTGTTTTGGCAGCAGTCGCCACCACAGCACAAGGATCTTTATTATATGTGACTGAAATTAAGCTGCAGTAGCCATTTTGTGGCTGGCTCCGCCTCTTAGGGCAGCCATTTTGCAGCAGCAATTTGCAGCAGCACCCATGCTGGTTCAGAATCCCAAAGGTGCCCGCAGGGTCAAAAAAGGTTGGGAACTCCTGCATTAGAAGTGTGCCTGGAGGTAGAAACAAACACATTAGCAGAAAATAACCCCACAAGTCTTTACCGGAAAACCTGAGTCTGCAGCTCATGCATATAAATTCCTACAGAAAAAGGAACACTGAAACCCTCCCCCCCCCCAGTGGGCAGTGAACATGTATCATTCTGCTTCCAAATTAAATGAACATTAAAAGAAAACTTAAAGTGTCAACTTTTTAAAAAAACCTGTCCCTGCAGTCCCAGTTGCAAAGCTGAAAGCAAACTTACATAGTAACTTGCTCCAAAAATATCACTAGTGTGACAAGCTCAATAAATGTGGTGTCAATGCTCCATAGTAAAAATCCTTTCTTTTGATATGCTTAGATATGCAAAGGGTCATGCAACTGGAAAGCTAGTGTAGCGTTGTGGTTGGAGTAGGATCCACGAAATCCAGGTTCAAATCCCCACTCTGTTAAGATGTTCCCTGGATGCTCTTGGGCCAGTCACTCCCTCTAAATTACGTCATGGGATACCTGCAAGCACAAATGTATACTGCCCTGAGGTCTTTAGTAGAATAAAAATTGATAGAATGCTTGAGTAAAACAAGGTAATATTCTGCAGTGACACAAGGACACTGACTATCTAGACCCCTTGCACTTTGTTAAAACAAGGAGCAGCCACAGGGAATCCCAGACTGGACTGAGGCTATGGTGTGGGGTGCTGGAGAGAACCCTTCCCGCCATGCTATGTTCCCCAAATGCAAATAATCACACTTCCCCCACCATGTCCCCCATGTTATTCTTCATGGGGCCCAAAGCAGCTTGGGGGGAGATTTTGTGTCAGAAAGATAACACCATCAAAAGTGTTAAATTTCTCTTCCCCTAGTATCACAGCCCCAAATCAGAACCCATCTCTTCCCCTTCCCCATGGCTGCTTTTGACCCTCTCTCGGAAAGCCCCTGCAGAGAGATCCAATCCCCTGCATCTCAGTCTAATTTGACCCGCAGATAAAGAATAAAGCTGGATAGCCTTTGCAAGCAGTAAGAAACTTTGCCCAAAATGGAGATACCCTACGAGTTAGGATTGTTTTCATTCACAATACAACGCCAAAACCTGACTACCATCTCCCTGTATTTACCAGGAAAACACAACTTTGCAATCATCTTTGTAGACCTCTAGCTCGATTCAAAGCAAGTTAGGACCTTCAGTCAAGGCAGAATGCCTCAGTAACTTCACTGTTTTTAACAGTTCAGAAAAAAAAGACAGAGCTTTACAAACTATTGGCCCAAACAAATGTCTACCAGTCTGCCTGCCCACGGCAAGCACTTGCAAGAGTCATTTGACACATATTACGGGCCTGTAATTAAGAACCAAGCACATTCTGGCTAGCTGTTGGGAGGGGATAGTCCCCACACACAATGAGGTAAGTGGCTGTTTTACAAGCCTATCATAATACATGTAAAATGTTGGCATTTTTTAAAAAAAGAAGCAAGTTTTTGGGTTGTTTTTTTTTTAAATCAATACAAAACTATTAAGGCAGTGGTAGGGCCGCAGTAGCTCAGAGGTTAAGATGCTGAGCTGCAGACCGGAAGGTCAGTAGCTTGGCAGTTCAAGTCCCTAGTGCCGCGTGACGGAGTGAGCTCCCGTCTCTGGCCCCAGCTCCTGCCAACCTAGCAGTTCGAAAACAAGAAATTACAAGTAGATAAATAGGTACCGCCTCGGTGGGAAGGTGACAGCGTTCCGTGTGCCTTGGCATTTAGTCATGCCAGCCACATGACCACAGAGAAGTCTTCGGACAGCGCTGGCTCTTCATCTTGGAAACGGAGATGAGCACCGCATCCCTAGAGTCGGATTTGATTGGCTTTCAAGCAAGGGAAACCTTTACCTTTACCTTTTTACTTACTCGGCTGGTCACAGAGAGCCATATTCATAATTACCATCAACCAAAATAACAATAGCTTCTTCTAGGATTGCCAGACCCCGCCTAAGGGTGGGGGAAATCTCGCTTCTGGGGGGCACTTCCTCACCACTGGCCACCTGGCTGGTGGGGAGGAAGGAATCCCACCCCCAACTGGCCTGAAAGGCGATGTGATAATGTCACCCGGAAATGACGTCATCATGTTGCTGACGTTGTGCGGCGATGCTCTAGTTTTGGGGCAAAACTTTATGGCGAAATCACCTACAAACCATAGAGATTTGCCCAAAAACTAGAGCATCGCCCCCAACTTTGGCGACACAATGTCGTCACTTCCAGGTGATGTCATCATGCTGCGTGCGCTATATGCGCTCAGCAGAAGATCCCGGGAAGGAGCCTGGATCCCCCTGCCAGCTGCCAGGTAGGACCTGGCAACCCTAGTTACTTCCATCCCTGGCTTGGAGCCTGAGCCTCTGGGGGGGTTTCTATTCCTAGGGCAGCAGCTGCTCCAAGCTGGGAACCAGCTGCTGGGCACAGTCCCCACTAGGTCTTGCCCATTTTCCTGAATCAAATGGTGGGTTCAGCATCAGTGTATGGGGCTCAGAAGGGCCACAGATGGCATGTAGAAGACCCACAGGTGGCTTCTGAGCCACTGGGTATCACAGTATTAAGGCAAGGCTTAAAACAAGAAGGCTCCAGCCTCTGAATCTGCAATTAATTCCCAGGTTAAGCTTCTATGAACAGACAAGCAGTAACAACAACAAAGGTGCCCATGAGCATGTGCAGAGACCTTTTCCACCAAAGTAATGAAAGGCACACCCCCTCGGCACAGGATGATAGCGCAAGGCTGCTAGGAATACAGCTCTCTTTAACGCTCAGTTCTTGTAAAAAGCTTGAATATTCTACCAAAAGAGAGACACGTATTTGCTGTTCACCAAACAGAACTAAACAACCTCTAGTACTAAATAGCTTGATTCCTTACATTCTGTTGTTACTAACGCTGCATTAAATTAAACTGGGGAGCATATTCTTACGGATTCAGACTATTTGCTTTTGTTGTAGACAACACGTCTTCTTTGAGGCAGGAAAGTAGTTAATGTATTTTAAGTTAATTATTAAATTAGCTTCAAGGCTAAGAATTATTTGCTTATTGTACCATAAGTGTCCTTTTTCAGTTTGGTCAATTAATTCCTCCACTACCCTCCACCCCCCTCCCCCAATCACTAGACTGTATATGTGGCATTAATTTACGTGGGTGCTTCACCTATGTGACTGCACAGTGGAAACAATTACTCAAACCAAAGAGGCACTTCTGTGTGTAAAGGGAATAAAAGCATTTCCCCCCCCTTACAGCTGAGTGAAAAACATCTGCAACTGGTGGAAAGCATAACACTGGAAGAGGAATGGAAGAGAGGAAGTAAGCAGTCGCTATATTTTATTGATGGCTGTTACTGTGCAGCAGAAATGCCATTAAACCCAAACCTAGCACCTGCCACAGAATCATCAATACTTAGAATGGGATCCTACCAGTTTTTTCCGCTGGTGAAAAAGCCAAGAGAGGGGCCCTTTCAAATTCCAAAAAGGTGATGCTGGGGGACCCATAGGAACAAAAGCTATGAAGGATGTTAGAATCAGGGATGCCAGCCTGCAGGGGGGACTTGGTGATCTCCCAGCATTACAGCTCGTCTTTAGAGTATGGCCAGGCGGGACCTGGTAACCCTAAGTAGGAGTCAACCTCTGCTGTTTTCCCCCTTTAAACAAACTTTTCTAGCCCTCATGATTATGTAGGGGAAAAATCAGGAACTATGTGGCCAGACTGATTTTCTCTTTAAGCCCTTCCTCTCTGCCTTGAAGCACCCAGGGCCTATATTTTCCCTTAGAGAGCCAGTTTGGTGTAGTGGTTAGGAGCACGGACTTTAACCTGGGAGAACTGGGTCTGATTCTCCATTCCTCCACATGCAGCTGCTGGTATGACCTTGGGTCAGTCCTAAATTCTTTCAGAGCAGTTCTCAGGAGAGCTCTCTCAGCCCCACCTACCTCACAAGGTGTCCATTGTGGGGAGGGGAAGGGAAAGGAGATTGTAAACCACTCTGAGACTCCTTTGGGTAGTGAAGGGTGGGGTAGAAATCCAATCTCTTCTCTTCCTCTTCCTAGTCCTAATTTTCCAAATTGCTATTGTACTTCCAATCTCATACCAGTTTTAACAGTTACAGATGCCTCTAACTGTATACTAGAGACAAACAAAGTTTCAAAAGCCAGTCTCACTCCCCCCCCCCCCCCCCAACTACCCAAATCAGTGAGGCTATGTAGTTCTTAGGAAGGATCACAGAACAATCCTTGGGGGGAGATTCGACAAAGGAGAACTTTCAAAGCCAGTTTATTCTTCGCATAAAGATAATCCAGAACAGCATCAATACCCTGCTCTGCAAACGTGGTTAGCTTCTTTCCACAGGCAGAATGCAGGAAAGCTCATTTTGTGCTGAATCGCTGGGAGAAAAAACATCTTCTAGCCTAAGCTTGTTTAAGAACAGTTGAAGACAACAGAGCTGCCATTGCACCCTTCACAACAGCAGCAGCAAAAAAATCTAGTGCAGCTACACTCCCAAGGTGGAAAGCATGTCTATTCAAGTCCTCAACACTAAGATACAGCCTACATTAAAAAAAAAAAATCAAAAAACACCGTGTGTATTTCATTAGCAGTCAGATGAGTGCCAGCTATCTGATTTGCCCCAACCCACCAGCCTTGCAGTCAGAGGCTGAAGAGTCATCGCTTTCTGCAAATTATTAAGGCTTTCATGTTTTAGAATTACACAAGTTTAATGACTACTCAAGAATCATGTCCGCCCTACTGGCAGCACCCGACACCCATCCATCTCCTTTGGACCAGTTATCCAAACCTCAAGAGCCACTGCCTAGCAGAACCCTTTCCAAGCATTTGATTATACGGATGGTTTGCTTTGATTTTCCCTCAAAGCCTTTTTGGACAAATCAGATTGGTTTTCGTTAGCAGTCCTGTCTGATTTTCTCACTTTCTCTAAACAGTATGAATACTGCAGAACCGGACTTTAACAAACAACAAGAAAAACGGAACACCAGTCCACGTTTTCTGAACTTGCACATACAGAGATTACACACACAAAGGCTGATTGCATCAGTTCCACCCGATACCCGTCACCTGATAAACTCCAATGAGAGGCCCTCAGGATTTGACTTGCCATGTAAAGTAAGGAAGACGGCTAAAAGAATACAAACAGACTTTGGCAGTTGTGCAGACCTGTTGTTTAAATGGGGCAAAATACCAGGACTAAAATACGACTGGTGCAGCTCGCAAAACTATTTTTAATCTGTCACTGGAATGTGAGCGTCGTGCTTTCCAGGGAGATGTGATGGAGCTCTTCACTGACAATCTTGATATCTGTATTTAGGGGGACTGCCCAATTGTATACCTGTGGCATCAACTTAGTTACATATTTTGTATTATTACATACTTCCTGTGAGTAACTCTGCCAGATAGTAAATAAATAAACATACAGAGACAACAGTTTCACTTCTGCTTTCCTAAAAAAACTGGAGGCACAGTAAAAAAAAAATCTGGAGAATACACACACATATACCTTGCTCCTTGATTTATATTCCTTCCTTTCCCTGATTCTTGCCTAATGGAAATTATCGGAAAGATCTTTGTCGAGCTAATGAACGATGTGCAGAGATAACTGCTATTCTTCATTTTTTACAGGGACCATTGATAACATCTCTGAGGACTTGGGGAATTATTACAAATTAATGTGCCAATAGCCAGATAAATGGGCCCATTTCCTCCTTGCAGAGCGTGGGACGCTCTCTTCAGACACTGGGATTATTTTACATAGCTGCTGGGCAGAAATTCCAATGCCATATAGCTGTCCGTAAAACAGCTCTCCTTGTTTTCTTCCTACTTTGATGAGAAGCCAAAAGAAACAGCACAGAGGGTTTGCCGGCAAGTCAGTTCTACACTTCTCTACCTGCCCCAAAACAAACAGCACATTGGCTCAAGCAGTGACTGGTGCACATCTTTGCCAGAGAACAACAGAAGCAGCAGACCTGGTACAAAACTTCTGGTTAAACAGGGCAAGGGGGCAAGTTTGGTTCAGGTGGACACTTACCCCAAGTGGCAGACAACCACAATACAAACTCTTCTACAGCTATGGAACACAAACACACCTCTGAAGCAAAAACATGTTGTTACCATAGCTGCCCAGAAGTTTTCACTTGGAGAGGAAATGACTAATTCCCCACTGAGAACTGCCCTTCTGCACTGAACCACAGTAGGTGAAAATATCTGAACAGCAAGCCACTAAAGCAGATCACTCTTATCTGTTCAAAATGCCTTATGAAAATACTGATCAAATCATCTTCACAAACACCTGCAAGATAGGTTCAAGTTGAGAGAGAATTATGGGCCTGAGGTCACCTAGTGAGATTTATGGTAGCCTGGGGACTTGAACCCAAGTCTCTCTAGTCCTAGTTTAACATGCCAACCATTACACCGGACTGGTTCTCAAATTTTAACTCTTCAAAATTTATACCACTCAAACGCCTATCATTATCTGACGTTTGATTTGAAACCAGTTTTTAAGCCGAACACAACAAAGATTTATGTGGCACCTTAAAAACTGTGGCATAAAATTTCATGAGGCAGCGTGCAGTTCATTTGAAGAAGTACCCGCTGCCTTCATGAAAGCTGATACCACAGTACGTTTGTTGATCTTTAAAACTGCTGTAAGATTCTTGGCCACTTTGGCTGCAACAGTCTAACGTGGCTACTCTTCAATGCTTAAGTGTCCCTCAGTTCCCTCTACCAGGTCTCAACAGCTCATAAGCCATTCCTATTCTTCCAAACACGTCCACATTGTTCAACAGCTCCTGGAGACTACTGTGTTGCACTTTCCACCAGACAAAAGGAAGGAGAGAAAATTAATTCTGTAATCCTTATAAGCAACCCTATCAATGTAGGTCAGTAAGTAATGTCATCCCGGTCTTGTAAGTGGGGGCTGTGGGCTATGGCAGCCAAGGCCCAAGTAAGTTTTTGGCTGAAGTCATGGGATATTTCAGCACAGGGATTTCCTGGCTCACACTGTTTGTCACTAGCCCACACCAGTTATTTACAGGCTGGAATCTGAAGCTGAAAAAGAGAAGGGAAAAAGTAGGGGAAGATGTTGTGAGCTTGCTGGTGGCAGCTGAGTAAGATCTGGGCCGAGTTTCTTTCTCCTTCACTTTCAGGTACTTAGGATGGGTGTGGCCATTGGCACAAGTAGGGTTGCCAACCTCCAGGTGGTAGCTGCAGATCCCCTGGGATAACAACTGATCTCAGGCAACAGTTCACCTGGAGGAAACAGCTGCTTTGACAGGTGGACTCTAGGGCATCATATGCCATTGAAGTCCTCTCTTCCCCATACCCTGCCCTCCCCAGAATTCACCCCCTAAATCTACAGAGTTCACGGGCTCTTGGCTGTGGCTTGCAGTTTGGAGCCTGTGCAGCCAGCTCTGTGTTTAGTTTTCTTTGCTTGCTTTGTTTGGTTGCATTCTACAGATTGTTAAGATGTATTTCAGTATTTTTCTGTAAGCTACTTATCGGGCCCTTGCCCGGGGCCACACAATTCAGCAAATGCCCAGTGTCTCAGAACTTACCCACTCTCTTAGCCCTTCCTCAAAACCACCCCTCCACATCACCCCTCCAATACAAATTTGTGTCAAGGTTGGTAGTCCCCTATAGGAAGGAAATGTTTTGAACAAAATGACTCACTTAGTATTTATTTTGATTTATCGAAATCTAAACCACATTCCACTTTTGCTTTTTTCAAAAATGCTTTCAGATATTCGCTTTGTTAATCACAGATGTACACAGGCAGCTAAAGCGGTTTATCTGGATTCATGGACACTCCCTTAGACAAAGCTTTCTAGCCATCGCAGCAGAGGACTATAACACACCGTTTTGAAAGATTTTAAGAAATGGTATTGCTTTTGAATCAATATGAGGACACACACATGATTGCATTCAAAACTGCATTACCATGTTCCTGTTTGGGTATCAACATGTAAGCTGCTATGAGCCACAAAGAAAGGTAAATATTCCAATAAGTAAATTATCAAAAGGCCACGCACCCTCAGCTGTTCAAGGCTGAGCAAAACATGGTTTGTGTAGTTCACACTAATGTGAGTAGAATGTAGCAAAGATGGAACAAGTTACTATTGCTGATCTTATTGACAAACACTCCCATCGATATGTTTTGTGGCGGAAGGTGCCATCAAGTCACAGCTGACTTACGGTGACCCCATGCGGTTTTCAAGGCAAGAGATGTTCAGAGGTGGTCTTCCATTGCCTGCCTCCGCATTAAGACCCTGGACTTCCTTGGAGGTCTCCCATCCAAATACTAGCCAGGGCTGTCCCTACTTAGCTTCCAAAATCTGATGAGATCGGAAGAGCCTGGGCTATCCAGGTCAGAGCATCGAGATGCTTAAATACCCTTTTTTTTTGTTATAACATATGATACAAAAGTACTAGCCTTTGAAAGAAAAAAAGAAACAAAAGCTATATTATTACATCTATACTATCTCTTATGTATTACCCATACATTAAATAACTAAGTTCCTTACCCTTATTAAATAACCAATTTCCATTCATCCGAGATTTGCCATTTTTAAAAAGCAAAATACTAAAATGGAATAATACATTAAGCATTCACTAACCACTTCTTCAACAGAGGGCAAGAATTTTTCTTGCAATATCATGCAAACACTATACAGGCAGCTGTAATAGCGTTTAATACAAATCTGTGATACTTTCAAGGCACTATCACCACACAATTTAACAACAATAATTCTGGGATATAGTGGATTTCTACCCCCCCCCCCCTCCCAAAAAAGAAATTGTTTTAGTAACCAATTTTCTGTAATTATAGGCATGGTTACAATCCCACCACATATAAAAAAGGAAGCTCTCTCATCACTACAGCACCAACAATTACCATTAATCTTGCATATTTTTGCTAACCTGCAGGGGAGAGATGCCACGGATCCACCATTTTAATTATACATTCTCTCACAGTAAAACTGACTGAAAAGTGGATGCTTGGTTAAAAACAAATTGTGACATTTTAGAATCCGTCTGGCAATTTACATCCTGATGTCATTTTATCATAAAGCCCTTCAATAATTTATATAACAAATCTAGTACTATTTGGTGATGCCAGATGAGAGACACATTCTATTGCCCAAGAATCTTCTGTCAATCTTCTTAAAATGATACCAATTCTTGTTCTGTATTGCAAGCCCAACTAATTTGCAAAGAGTGGGGAAAAGAGATCTATTTTTAAAAATGAAATAATACAAGGCTAGCCAGATCTTGTCAGATCGCAGAAGCTAAGCAGGTTTGGCCCTAGTTAGTAGTTGGATGGCAGACCACCAAGGAAGTCCAGGCAACAGCAAACCTTATCTGAATGTCTCTTGCTTTGAAAACCCAATGGGTTTGTCATAAGTCAACTATGACTTGATGGCAAAAAAAGGGAACTACTTTGTTATTCACCACCAAGGAACAGAATGTAGCATAACCTACCATCTCCCATTTTTAAAAATTCTTCCAACCAGATCTTGATTGAGATTTAGCAGATCAGATTACAGATGATAATGGGGAGGTGTGTGGAAGGGGTACCACTGAGCTGTCCATATTCTGATTAATTTTATCAGTAATATAATTATCACTGGCTTAATGTTCTTCCTTCCTTCCTTCCTTCCTTCCTTCCTTCCTTCCTTCCTTCCTTCCTTCCCTCCCTCCCTCCTTCCCCTCCCTCCTTCCCCTCCCTCCTTCCCATACACATCCAAACATCTAGCAGAAACTCCCGGCAAGAGGAGGACTCCCCCCCGCCGGTGAGTTTTCAACACTTGGCAACCCTAATTTTACCTTCAATATTTCCCAGCATCAGTGTCTTCTCCAGTGAGTGCTCCCTTCTCATTTGGTGGCCAAAGTATTTGAACTTCAGCATCTAGCCTTCCATCTAGGGTTCATTTCCTTTAGCTAACTAAATTAGATGTGCTGCATGGTACAGAAGAAGAGTACCTCCATTTTCAGAACAGGAGACTGCATGTTTGCACATGGTATGTCAGATTTGTATACACAAAGAGATGGAACATCTGGAGTTGCAAACATCCTATCCCCAAATCTGTTCTCAGTATAAAGTCTGTATAAGGAACTGCTTTTAAGATCAAGAAACAAGCTTGTTTCCTCTTACACTACCAAAAGAGCACCTCCACGGGCAAAGGGGGAGCACTTTTCACTGATTTCCCCTTCCCTATTACATATCCTCTCCCACTGTTTGTGATGATGTCCTGACCCACCTCCAAGAAGATAACTTTATGGGGTTCAGTGGAGTTCAGTGCAAGGAGGGAAAATCAGGAAGCTCTTGAGCTTTGCTCTGCTTGAATACAACTCAGTATTTGTAAAAGCAACAGCACAAAACTCTCACATGCTCCCATTTGTTTGTATCATCACAGGAGCACATCAGGACTTCCTTACTTCATACAATTATCTTTAGAAGTTCTAATGCAAACAAAACTAACCACTAGCCACTAGGAAGGCAGCCATGAATGTATATTGGGAATGAAACAAGTACCTCCAGGTTGAACAGCATTGCCTTTGCCTCTTAGATTAGATCCATGTCATTTCGCCCCTTTAATGCAGAACCCTCTGATGGTTGGGGGGGGGGGAATGAATGGCCAGCTGCCAGTCTTACAGATGTTTTCACACAGCTGGCTGAAACATGCATCTGTTTTAAACTAGCTCTGCAGGTGGTTGGATCCATGGAAATGTGGGCTTCATATTCTCCAGGCTGAGGGCTCATTGGCCTGACCTGCATGGCCCAGTCTAGCCTGATCTCAAAAATTAAGCAGGGTTGGCCCTGGTTAGTATTTGGAAGGGAGACCACCAAGGAAACCCAGGTTGCTATGCAGAGGCAGGCAATGGTCAACCACCTCTGTTTGTCTTTTGCCCTGGAAACCCTATAGGGTCACCATAAGTCAGCTGCGACTTGAAAAAACACACCAGGGACAGGAATGCATTTAAAAGCAACTTGCTGAACAAAATAAGATTTGGCTTCTTGCAGAAGAAAGCTGTCAGAAAAGGTGGCATAGAAAGCCAGACAGAGAACTTGCAAGCATTCAACTCCAAAACAGCTTTTCCTTTTCCAAGCAGGTTCTGGCTATTTTTGCAAAAGAGCTCCCAAACTTACCAAGAACAGACTAAACAGGCCAAGCAATTAACAGAGAGTCTGCTGCACATTCCTCGAGGCTTCGGTCGGCTGACAACCGGACAGTGCACGGCCGCATTTACCACACACAATGAGCATGCTATCTAGAAGTCCGTAAAAATACAAGTAGTAAGAAAGTGGGGGTGGAAAAGAATGACTAATTGCAAAGAAAACAAGTTCCCCAAGAACCCCAAAGTATGTCCTAGAAATTAGCCTCCTCTTTTTTTCATGTTAAAACACTGCATCAAAAGTTAATCCAAGGAGCTCCCTCAGTATATTAAAAATAACACTCAGTATATTAAATAACACTCACTATATTAAAAATAACAGTTATTAAAAATAACACTCCTCACTTGCCCTTATGATCTGTGGAGTAGCAAGGGTGAAACAGAAGGGCTTGCCGAAGGGTATCCGATTAGCCTGTTAGTCAAGTGGTCATCTGAACCCATCTCCAAGACTGTTTTATTTAGGACAGCATTGGATTAAGTTATTAGCAGGCCTAAACTGTGGTTTTAATATTTGGGTGGTGCATATTCTATTTTTTTAATCTTTTATCTATATTGTGTTCCTGCTCAAATAATAAAAGACTAGTGAGGAAATACTGCAAGAAGTTTGGAAGCAAATTCTCATACAAAATCAATATTTTAAACAGCCAACAAGTGGCCAACAAAGCACTAGGAAAGGAATAATCTGATGGAAGCAAATTAGGGTGGAAATTTGTAGTTTGTGTGTGTGTATACAAGCACACACTTGTGCGCACAAAACACATGCGCTGCATCAGGTGATCCACTGCCTGGATGCCAGTTGCCAAACAGCCACATCAAAAGATAACAAGAAGTTCAGACAACGGCATCTTTAAGAATCTTCTCTGTTTTAAATGGCCAGCGTGGAGGTGGGCAGAGGGAGATGGAATTTGCAATTGAACTAAGAGAGAGGGAGTGCTGATGTCAGACTGTTTTCTTACCCTCCTCCTTACACAGCAATTCAAAGTTTGGTATGATGAACACTGTCAACAAGCTGGGTGCAATACAGGCAGAAGACAATAAACCCTCCTCCACAGCTTTCTGTTTGCATTTTCTGAAGTTGCCCTTTGGATGGACAACAGTTTGAAAGGACAGCTCACAAGTGGGAAGCCATTGCAACACAAGTACCAAAGGCTTGACTGGAAAAAAGCAGGAGGTAGAGTTCGGGGCCCAGGATTCTTAAGCTCCCGCTTAGAGTACAAATAAGGGGGGGAGAAAGTCCCATTGGCAGAATGGTATTTAAATAGTGGAGAAACTGGATTTTAAGACACTGCTTTTCAAAACAAGGCTACTGGAGCAGAAGGGATTACACTTTGTGGTCTGTGACTGTCATGTTCTTAACTAAGACCTGGTACTTAGTCCCCAAAGCAACATATCCAGAGGTACACTGCCTCAGAACCAGGAGGGTTCATTTAACTATCAGGGGTAATAGCCCTTACGGTGGTGGAAAGTGCCATCAAGTCACAGCTAACTTATGGTGACCCCGTGGGTTTTTCAAGGCAAGAGACAGTCAGAGGTGCTTTGCCACTGCATGCCTCCAAGTCACAACTCTGGTAGCCTTTGTTGGTCTCCCATCCAAACAGTAGCCAGGGCCAACCCTGCTTAGCTTCCAAGATCTGACAAGATCAGGCTAACCTGGGCTACCCAGGTCAGGACAACAGCCCTTATAAAGCTATCTCAATCAAATGGCTGTCACCATATCATGTGGCAGCACATCGCATACATGAGAACAAATACTGCTTGTTTGCTCTGCTCTGCATCTGCTGCCAACCCTAAATTCTAGTGGTATAAAAAATTCTATTTGTCTACCTCCACCACACCATTAATAATCTCACATACCTCAGCCATCTTTTTTCCTACACTAACAATGCGATTCCACTTCCTAAGGAGTAAACCCACTGAACAGATTCAAGTGCAATCCAATGCACACGGACCCCAGTCTAAGCTTACTGACCTCAGCCCATCTCTTTAACACTTAGATCTTTTCTGCTTGTTCAACTTACTCCTGATTTTCTTGGCAGTCTATTCACAAGCACTGGAATAAATTTGTGCATGGTTCTTTTGCACATCTGCCCTGCCTGTGCATCTCCACAGCTGTGGAGTTAGTTTATTCTCTTCCACATATGCCTTCAATAATGAGGATTTTCAAGGGAGGATGCTGCTGTCATTGGTGGTATAATCACTGGCATTACAGCACTCCCCCCCCTTTCGAAAAACAGCACGACAATACCGATATATTGCTAGAGCATTGTAACAATAGGCTAGCAGGTTCTCGGAATTCCCAGCTTTCATTAACAAAAATTGTTTGCCCCTTCCCCCATCAAGATATGCATTTTCTCTCTGTGAGGGGCGGGCACAGAGACTTCAATTTTAAAAACAAACAAACAGAAAAGCTGAGAATTCAGAGAACTTGGTAAGCCTATTGTTACAACACTCTAGTTATATATTTATTATTATATTATAGCGATATTTCAGTGCCATTACAAATAAAATAAAATAAAACCACGTGTCTTCAGGGTTGGGGGAGGAGAGGGAGCAGTTTGACTATGATAGTCAAATCATCAAAAAATTGGCAGTAGGCAGGTGGGAGTGGGTGGGACAAAAAAAACCAACAGAAACATTATGCACAAGGAAAAGCCAAGTCAAAAATCAGCTTCCAGAAAAACATCAGAGTAAAAGTGGTCTCAAAAGAACCAGAAAAATCCTGGGGATATAAACAAAAAGAGAAGTGAAAACTGAAGGTACAAAAAATGAATGCAGAAATCAGAGGATAACCCAAAGCAGTATGGGACCAGAACTGATGGGGAATAAAACATGTGGGAAAGCCCTTAGTTATATTGATTCACATTTGTGGTTTTGCTGCCCACTTAGAGTTTTAAAGTGTTAAAAGGATTTCTCCAGTCTGCTTGGGTTCATCATCCTTATGAATCATTTGAAGTAATCTATAAACTTGGGTACTTCACTGTGCACCCCTGACTCCATATCATTTATTAATGTTGAAACAAACACCAGTCCCAAAAGAGATATTTGAGGGATTCCATTGCTTTACTGTAGTCCATTAGACAAACATTCCATTTATTCCTATCTTCTGCTTTTTGTTATTTAACCAGGAATCCATAAAATGGATTCTTTTATTCTGAGACTGCTAAATCCTTTGGAAATGGGACTTTATCAAAAGCCTTTTGGAAGTCCAAGTATCTAGCATCCACTAGATTACTGTTATCTACATGTTTGTGGATGAAGAATTCTGAAATGTTGCTAAGGCACGATTTTTCTGTGCAAGAGTCTTATTGCCTGTAGGTTTACAACACACACATTTCAAGAATCTAAAGCAGCCCATAAAACAAAATGCAGCCTGCATATGTGGGGGGGGGGGGGGGTGGAAACAACACTCTCAAAACTATCTTGCAACATTCTGGGTTAGAAAACACTTTCCAATCAAAGTATTTATTACATCATCACCTTATCCTTCCTCCAAGAAGCTCCGGGTAGCATATAAAGCTCACCTCCACCAGTTTATAGCACTGTGAAATAGGTTAGGCAGGGAAAAACTAACCTATGGTCACTCATCCAGTGAGCTGCACAGTAGAATGGAGAATTAAATACAGACTCTTCAATCTACCTGTTAAACCATCTGTCAACATTTCATTTTTTTCTTGTAAGAAATGGGGAAGGAAGGAATGGGGAAAGAGAAAAGAAAAGGAAAATTAATAGGAAATGTTATGTTGTGTGCCAGTATAGCATGTGACATTATTATAATACCTTCTATTAGTCCCTTTAGCTAGTTAGCTAATGATCTGACATAAAGGAACATTTAGATTGTGAGTATTGAAGTCTAAACGAGGCACTGAATAATCTTTCAGTATTAGGGAAAGGCTGCAGATTTTAAAAATGGATTATCGTGAAGTAAAATTCCTAAAACATGAAGCTTCCTTAAACTAAGTCAATCTGTCCAGCACAGTATTTGCTATTCCAACTGGAGGCAGCTCTCCAGGAACTCAGGCAGAGAAAAGACTTTCCCAGCACTCACTTCTCTCAGCCTAATCTATGGCACAGGGTTGTTGTAAAAGTAATGTGGAGGAGAGGATGATGAAAGCCACTTTGGATCCCCAATGGGGAGAAAGGTGGAGTATAAATGAAGTAAGTAAGTAATTAGATAAATAAATACATAAACAAATACTGAGCCCAAGGGGGGGGGGTCTGCTGTATGCCAAGCACATGCTCTACCAACTGAGCCCCAGGCTAGCAGCATATGCAGAAATGGAATTTGAGAATTTAAGTTGTTGACTCCTCAAGAAAAATAACTGAGACTTTGCAAAGTACTCCCCGGAAGCATCTCCTGAAGAGACTGCAAATCAGCAGCATATACGATGTTCTGAAACTGTGGGGGGAAAGGGATGAAAAACATGTTTAAAAAAAATTAAGCTAAGAAACATCCCACTGAAGTCTGAATCAGCCCATTCACATGTGAGTAGCTCCACATCTAGGCTGAGAGCAATTTACCCAAGGCAACAGAACAAATTTTAGAGTCCAGTGGCACCTTTAAGACCAACAAAGGTTCTATGAAGGTATGAGCTTGGTCTCAAAGTTGCCACTGGACTCTACATTTGTTCTACTACTTCAGACCAACACGGCTGATCACCTGGATCTGTGGCAACGGAGTTTTTTTTTGCTCAGGAGCTGTCTTTGGGAGTGATTTACTGAAGATTAGCCATGGAGTGCTTCTGGGTACTGAGAAAGATAAAACAATGTACTAAGCAGAACAAATACAATATTTTTTTGGTGCCACCTTATCATATATCTGCTATACTTTTAGAAGCCACCAACAGCTGGAACTGAGTGGAGATAAAATTGGAAGACCAAGATGTTTCTGGCATCAAACAGCCCCACCCTCAGTGCTCTGCTAGGCACCCGCAGATGTTGCAATATTTAGTGAAACTTCATCGTGTAAAAATACTACAACTTTATCATTATAATACAGGCACTGTATGTCTCAGAGATACTTAAATTTAAAGTTACAATAAGAGTCCAATTGTAAGCCAGTTTGGGAGACCATGTGGCTGAAAATGATGGAGTAGCTTTAACCAATAAATTAATAAAAAAAATGTGTACACTACAAAATTATAAAGACACACTTATTAATGTCAAAAATCTCAAAGGGTAAAAGGAAGTGGCATGAACCTGCAACTTCATCATGCACAGTTGACCAACAGGAGATACGGTGGAAAAGGCAATGAGGGGACAGAATAAGCAACCCCAGAATACTATACAACAACTGTACCTCGTTCCCATGAAAGACAGATTGTGACGGGACAAGAATCTAAGCACAGCTGTAGTATACAGCACCAGAAGTGACATTTAAGCATATTTTTATTTCACAAACAACTGTAATCAGAGCATTCCTTTTATCTACCAAGGAGGGATAAACCATAACAGTGTTTTCAGGAAAAAAAGAAAATCCCTTGCAAATTGGATTAAGGCGCGTTAGTCACTCCTGGCTGCTTCTCAAACAGTAGTCAGACACTGTTGACTTTGCCATACACAAAACCCAAGTATCATCTCTGAGCCTTATTGGTTGAGAAAGACCAAGCTAGAAGGGGTAAGGGGCAGCTTGCTTCTCACGGTGGGCTAAAAAAAGGCCTGAAAGCTCTCCTCCTCTCCACCTGCACAGCACCCGCACTTGCGCACCATCAGCTGTCAGTCATGGAGAATACAAAAGTTGAGACTCTTAAGAGTGCAAAGCGGGGCAAGTTCGGTGTCAGACGCCTTTCCTGGTCTGCCCCCCCCCCCGCCCCCAACAGCTAACAATTCCACCATTCACCTGCCTCTTAAGAAGCATCTTTCCAAGTGGAACGTCCTGTTGCTGCTCTCAGATCAAAATATCCCTGACCCAAGGATATTTACATGATAAGGGAAGAAAAGTCTGGATTCTGGGAGGGAGGGAAGGAGCAGCACACTGCCGCAAACGTGTCTTCCTTTCCAGACTTGGGCTTAATTCTCTTAGCGGCTTTGCTATTGCAACTCAGCAGACGTTTACATGACACCAGGGAGGTTGCCAGAGAAAAGGAAGGCTGTAATTGAAGCCACCAAAAATAACCTACTGGCAAAAGGCACCAGCTATTTAG
This sequence comes from Lepidodactylus listeri, assembly GCA_029233225.1. Classification (NCBI taxonomy): domain Eukaryota; kingdom Metazoa; phylum Chordata; class Lepidosauria; order Squamata; family Gekkonidae; genus Lepidodactylus; species Lepidodactylus listeri. Next base: position 91,010,167 of record JARCFY010000006.1, read on the forward strand.
CACAGCCCCCGCCCCCCCCCCTTCCCTGGTCCACTTCAACAATTCTCATGGCTGTAATTCAAGAGATGTTTTGCCAGCACACCAAAAATGAGAGTTCTTCTCTCTGGAAGAAGCCGGGGGGGGGGGGGGGAGAGAGAACTTCAGGACATTACAGGAAAGCTAAAGAAAGCAAAAGGGAAAAAAAGACAACAGAGGGCTTAGCCGATTTAACACATTCCAGTGGCAACAAAAAGAATGAGAATAAATTCCTTGAGACTCCACTGAACCCCTTCCAAACATCTCTTTCCCCATTAGACAATTTAGCTGGTCTGACTCAGCAGACTAATAGGAATAACAGCCTGCCAGTTATGAAATACTGACTTACGCTAAGCAGTGATTATTTGTCTGGGGTGCAAAAGAGATGTCAAATAGTAAGCGACTCCTGATAAAGTATTTTCAAACGCACTGCCAAAATCTGTGAAGGGGAAAAAACAGCCACACACTTTTCTGAATCCTAATATGCAAAGGGGGAATGAAAAAAGAAACCCTTCTTTCTCTCAATGAGGATCAAACAAAGCGTTGCTTAACACAGAGGACTATGAAGAAGAAGAAGAGTTGGCTTTGATACCCCGCTTTTCTCTGCCTTAAAGGAGTCTCAAAGTGGCTTACAATTGCCTTCCCTTCCCCTCCCCACAACAGGCACCTTGTGAGGCAGGTGGGGCTGAGAGAGAGAACTGTGACTGGCCCAAGGTCACCCAACAGGCTTCATGTGGAGGAGTGGGGAATCAAACCCGGTTCTCCATATTAGAGAGTCTGCCACTCAACCACTACACCACGCTGGCTCTTCTGCAACCTGAAGATGGTGAAGCATACTAGAATCACCCAAACACAAAAGTTAAGGCATAGCGTTTATTAGTACCAAAGATATCACAAAATAGTGTACAAGCTTTGGTGTTCTCCAGAACTCTTCATGAGGTTTTTAAATATCATGTGTGGGGAAAGGAAAGAAGAGCTTTCAGGCCATAATGTTAAGGTCTTCTGTCTGCCTCTTGCGAGGGATGTGCTGCACACTTCAGTTAGATGGCACTGGGTGGATCTAATGCCCAGTTGCACCTTTAGCCTTCTAGGATGAAGAAGCAAAAAAATGGCATCCTTCAACTGAAAAAAATAAAATAAAAACCAGAAGAGAAAACACCAGAAAAATACAAGAACAAGAAATCACAAGACCCTCTTCAGAGCTAATCCTGAGCCCTTTTGTAGTAGAGATTAGCAAGACTACAGATCAACCTATAATAACTCAGAGGCAATATGAACCAGAGCTAAACTGCAACCAAGTTTGTAATTTTAAAAGTCAATTTTTTAAATGCTGGCAGGGTTGTCAACCTCCTTCTGATACATACAGTGGAAGTTCACCTCCATCAGAAGCTGAAAGGCCAGTAACTTCTAAAGTAAATTCTTCCACCTGTCGTAAGAAACAGGCAAGCCCATAAACTAGCCTGGCCAGAAAACAAGCTTACAAAATTTACTAGCCCACAAAAAGCTATACTAGCCGTCAGTGTGGTCAGTCATTTGTGACACATCCCAGCTCTGCAGTTTATAAAATGTATTCTGCTTTATTTACTCCGGGCTAACAAGGAACTAGCTACTTACAAACCAAGCCTAATCTAATAGTCACCATTTTGGATAAACATTTTTGAATCAGTTACACCAGCTGTAAGCATTCCAAAGCAGTACATCATCCTACGCAAGTATGCACAATATTTCACTGCTTCAGTACAGTTCATGTCCTCTATCTAGACACTGAAAAAATCTAGGTTTCCACTTTGAAAGTTCATTTGACACAGATAGAAGGGCCTCTACTCAACCTGCTTCATCATGCCTTAATGTCTCTCTCATCTAATCTTTTCACATATACTTTACAGTTTTATTGTACTGAAATCCAATTTAAAAAAACTGACCAGATGAGGATTGCCCCAGTAGATTAAGGCTATGGTCACACGGCAAGCTTATCCCGATTTGCTCCCACTACAGGTTTGACTGGGATTATTTTTGTTTGGGTTGGGATGACCACACATCCTTCCCTGAACGGCTTGCATCACAGGATGAGGCTCCAGGCACCGTCCAAATAGTCGCACTGCCACTTGGGTGGCACGGCTTGTTTTTTTTAAAAAAAATCGGCTTTGTGCATGCGCATCTGCACATGGCCGAATCACCGCTCCCACTGGGACTCGTTGTACTCCCTAGTTCTTGCAGGTTCCCTCTCCCCAACAGCGAATAAAATTAACCAGTGATGTACAACTGAGCGCTGGAGTCTATATGTGTGCTTGAATGTTTATACACTGCATTTATTCAGTGCAGGATTACTCATGTGCACAACAATGGAAGCTTGGGGGAGGGAACCATCACAAGAAGGACATTTAGATGACCTAATCACAATCACTGTGAGAGATGGCTGTCCAGATAGGTGAAATCATGGATTCAAAGCACAAATACCTAGAACGACCAGTGGTTACTTACCGTGAGGGGTCCTTCTCCTCTGAGGGTTGGAGGACATCTTGTGGGTGATTCCCACCTATCTCCAGGGAGGCAGGATTAAGTCAAACTTCTTCCTGTTTCCTGTGGTGGGCGTCACCCTCAACCCAGTTCGGGTGCTCCAAAAGCTGAAGAAAACTTAGTCACACATTAAGAATAGCATAGGAACAGAAAGAACAGATATAACAGGAAGAATGAAAACAAATTAGGAACTGTTTCGTAAACCAAATTTTTGCGATTACGTGAGGTTAATCGCTCAATCCAATATAAATTCAATAAACAAACAAACCTCTCTCCAACTCCACTCTCTCTCTCCTTTTCTTAAGAAATTCTGTAATGGTCCGTTATGTGTAACGCATTTGACGATCCGGGAGGGCCAAGATGTCCTCCAACCCTCAGAGGAGAAGGACCCCTCACGGTAAGTAACCACTGGTCGTTCTCCCTCTGAGGTGGAGGCCATCTTGTGGGACCTCCCAGAGCAATGGTCCTAATCGATGGGTGGGGGATCGTCATCCTCATGTACAATTGATTGAAGGACCCTACGACCAAAGGTAGCATCAGCTGAGGCATAAGCATTGATCTTGTAATGCCTAATGAAAGTGGACAGGGATGACCATGTCGCTGCTCTACAGACTTCATCCACTGAGGCTCTATTAGAAAATGCTGCATTAGTGGCCGCGCTGCGGGTAGAGTGAGCTGTGATACCTTCTGGAACTGGAAGGCGCAGAGCTTTATAAGCCTCCGTAATGCAGGACCTTATGGTCGAACTGATAGCTGGAGTGGACATCTTTTTCCCTAAGTGAGGAGGTGAAATGTTAATGAACATAGCTTCCGTCTTCCTAAAGGGCGCTGTCCTGAGAATATAACCTTTAAGAGCCCGACGTCCGTCCAGTGTGTGCCAGATCTTTTCCTTAGGGTGTGATGGCTTGGGGACGAAGGAAGGTAGAAAAATCTCCTGAGATCTATGGAAATTGGCATTGATTTTTGGGCAAAAGGACGGATCTGTGCGAAGAACGACTTTGTCCTTATGGAATATACACAGGTCCGATCGGATGGAAAGGGCCCCCAGTTCTGAGACCCTTCTGGCCGTAGTGATGGCTACGAGGAATAGTGTCTTCATACGGAGGAACTTGATTGAGATGCTTCTGAGGGGTTCAAAAGGGGTCTTTGTCAATGCCGACAGGACTGAGTTAAGTTTCCACATAGGGAATCTATGGTGTACTGGCGGGTCACTGTTAGAGGCTCCTTGGAGAAACCTGCGTATATGAGGGTGTCGAGTGATAGGTAAACCTTTGTAATAAGGCAAAACCGAAGCTAACGCTGCCATCTGTCTCCTGAGCGTGGATGCCCTGAGGCCCGCCGACTTGCCGTCTTGGAGGAAGGCTAGGACTGAACGGATCTTGGGGTGCAGAGGATCCACTTTCTTTCTCCTGGTCCATCTAACAAAGGCTTTCCAGGTAACGTTATAGATCCTGTTCGTGGATGGTTTTCTGGAATTCAGAATAGTGTTGATGACAGAATCGTGGTAACCTAGTCTGAGGAGCTTCTCCCTCTCAATCTCCATGCGGTCAGATGAAACCATCCCGGATCCGGATGGCAGATGGGACCCTGTTGAAGCATGTCTACTCGGACTGGCAGACGGAATGGTGGTGATACTGCTAGTTCCTGTAGGGAAGTGAACCATGGCCGTCGCGGCCAATACGGAGCTATGACTATAATTTCTGCTCTCAGGGCCCTTATCTTGCGCAGAAGACGAGGAAGTACTGGTAGTGGAGGAAAGGCGTAAAGTAGACCCGCCGGCCATGGAGCTAGGAGTGCGTCTGTCTGCTCTGCTGCCGGATGAAAAAAGCGAGAGAAGAACCTGTCCAGTTTGGCATTGTTCGGAGTTGCAAAGAGGTCTAGTAAAGGCATCCCCAGCTTTGAAGCGATCAGCAGAAAGATGTCTTGGTGAAGAGACCACTCCCCTTCTTGGAGGATCTGTCGACTGAGCCAGTCGGCCTGGGTGTTGATCGACCCTTGAATGTGTTCCGCTTGAAGGGATGCCAGATGCGTTTCCGCCCATGCCAAGAGTAAATTCGCTTCTCTTGACAAGGCTAGAGATCTCAGACCGCCTTGTTTGCTTAGGTAAGCCTTGGCCGCAATATTGTCCGTGCGGATAAGAATGTGTCTGTCCTGTATCTGAGGTAGGAAATGCAGTAGAGCTAGTCGGATAGCTCGTAGTTCCAACAGGTTGATGGGTAGGAAGGTTTCTGATGGTGACCATGTTCCTTGAGTCGGTTGATGATTGAGGGTCGCCCCCCAACCTGTCAGACTGGCGTCTGTGAATATTTGGATCTGTTCGTGACTCCAGAAGGACTTGCCCCGACATAAATTGGAAGTTTTGGTCCACCATCGAAGGCTGGACTTCACGTGTAAAGGAACTTTTAGAGATCTGTCCAATTTGAGCGTAATGTAGTTCTGAAAGGGTCTTAATAGGGCCTGAAGAGGTCTTGAATGAAATCTTCCCCACTGCAGAGCATCGAATGTGGAAACCATCATTCCCATCAACTTGGTGAGTAGGGAGAGGGACGAGGTGCGAGCCGTGATTATTTGGGTTGCAATCCTTTTGAGCTTGAGGATTTTTTCCTTTGGCAAGAGGAGTTTTGAGGAGTGAGTGTCTATCACGACTCCTAAATGCTCTAGACGCTGAGACGGTTGCAGATGACTCTTTTTCCTGTTTATCAGAAAGCCGTGTTCTTCCAGGACTTGAATGGTCTTGGCTATATCCCTGTAAGCTTGCTGTTTTGAGGACGACCGGATCAGCAGGTCGTCGAGATAAGGGTGAATGTGAATTCCCAGTTTTCTGAGGCAGACGACAGGATGGACCAGGACCTTGGTAAAGACCCGAGGGGCTGAAGAAAGACCGAAGGGGAGTGCTCTGAACTGCCAGTGCGCTTCCCCCGTGCAGAACCTCAGGAATTTTTTGTGCTGGTGGAAGATTGGCACGTGTAAATACGCCTCCGTCAAGTCCACGGAGGCTAGAAACTCTCGGGGCTGAAGAGACTCTGCGATAGACCTGAGGGTTTCCATTCGAAAGTGCCTGAGATGTACATATTTGTTTAAGTATTTTAAATCGAGGATTGCTCTCCAATCCCCGTTTCTCTTGGGCACAGTGAAGAAAATTGAATAAACACCGGCCCGCTGTTCTTGATACGGAACCGGTTCTATTGCACGAGTCTGACTGAGATGTTCGATTGCCGTCAACGTCCTGTCCCTCTTTTCCAGATTCCTGTGGGTCGGGGAGGTAAGGTAGCGTGGTGGGGGTATGGTTCTGAATTCTATTTTGTAGCCGTTGGTGATGATGTCCGCTGTCCATGTATCGGTTTCTGGGCTTAGCCACCTTTGATTGAATAGGAGAAGGCGGCCTCCCACCGGAACGTCTGCATAGTCACGCCTTGGAGGGCTTGGAGTCCATGCCCTTATCTGTTCTGTTGTTGAAGTTCCTGTTGAATCTGTTGGCGTTTCGATAGCCGCCTCTACGAAAGGACTGCTTGTTTTGACCCCAAGCTGGTCTTCTATTGTCTTGGTGAAACCGGTATGATGTGTTATAGGGACGAAAGGATGTTGATGTGGTTGGTCTTTTGTCCCCCTGTCGGATTGTTCTGGGTAAAGTCTTCTTTTTGTCTCTGGTCTCGACCAAAATCTTCTCTAGAGGTTCCCCAAATAGTTTATCTCCCTGAAAAGGGTAAGCTGATACCATGGCCTTAGACTGATAGTCAGCTGGCCAGGACCTCAGCCATAAGGTGCGACGTGCGGCTGCTGCCGTGGAGATGGCTCTAGCTGAAAACACCATAGCATCCAATGTCGCGTCAGCGGAAAAGGACATGGCCTTTAACAGCCTATTTGCCCCTTCAAGTAGCCCACGATTTCCTTCGGGCAACATTTGGATGAGTCTCCTCATCCAGACTATGGAGGCTCTGGAGACTGTGGATGCTGCAGATGATGCCCGAATGGCTAGGGCATTGGCCTCGTGTGCCCTGCGTAGGGCGAATTCTGCCCTCTTGTCTAGGTTATCCCTGAGGGTGCCGTGACCGTCCTCTGAGACCACACCAGAGGACTGGAGTGCTGCTACTGGTGCGTCTACCACTGGAACCTGTAGTAAATCATAAGCTGAAGAATGCAGAGGATAAAGCCTTTTGGTAGAACCTGGGAAAGGCTTTGCTGTGAGGGGTCTCTCCCATTCTGCTTTAACCTTTCTTAAATAGAAGCTCGGAAAGGGAAAGGCTATTTCAGCCGGGTCCACCGGGGGGAAGAACTCATCAAAAATCTCACTTCCCTCTCCTTGTTCTAGTGAGGGAGGGGTATGCTTATGTGTTTTTTGACTGCTTTGTACTTGTAGTGCAGCCAGTGTTTTTGAAAGTAAATAGTGCAAATCCTCTGGCTTAAAAAACCTGAAAGATTGTTCTTTTGCAGAGGGAGGTTTTGGATTTGCATCTGCTTCATCCTCGTTAGAGGAAAATTCTCCCTCCTCCTTATCACTGGCAGATTGGGAAAAATCGTCTAAGTCCGAATAGTGGGGCCCTGCCACTTGATGAGCCATCTGGCTACTCTTTTTGGCTGCTTTAGTGGGCCATTTACCCCCTGAACTCTGATGTTGGGTAGAAGGGGGAGGAGAGGGAGAGGACCCCGGTCTAGGTGTGGTATGCCCCCCCGAGGCACAGAAACGAAATATCTCGGCCCTCATGGCCCTTTGAAAAAAGGCCATGGTTGCAGGGGAAAAGGCAATGGGGTCGTCGTCTACATTACCCTGGTCGTCTTCTACCTCGTCCTCCTGCGCCTCTCCACAGGCGAAACTCTCCTGGATCATCCTCACTTGTTCTTCCCCGGATCGGCTAGATGCCCCGGGGGTATCAGAGTGCGGGGGGGGGGCACGAAAGGCCATACCCGACTTCGGAATCGCGGCCGTGTTCAGACAAAATGGCCGCCGCTGCCGCTGCCGCCGGTCTCCTCGCGCCCTCTGGTGAAGTAGGGCGGACCGATTTGGCGCGCTTTTTGCCGCCGGCGCCATCGCTGCGAGGCTCCGTGTCCCGGTTGTGAGGGACTGGGCGTTTTTTCGGCGCGCGGTTGCACCGCTCCTCCGAGTGCCCAGCAGACTCCATAGAGTGCAATCGGGCTGGTTCTAATCTTTCGCCTCTGCGATCGGCAGCGGGTGGGGGGGGTATAGAAAAAAGGCTGCAAGGAGAGGAGGGAGGAGAGGGTTCTTTTTTTTTTTTTTTTTTTTTGGGTTTGGAGAAGAATGAAGAGAGGAAGTTGTGAAAGGAAAAAATATAGTATGAGATGGAAGTTTGGTGAAAGTTTGGTGAAAAAGTAGAAGAAAGGGTTAGGCAGAGCCAATACCCAGCTGCTCTCCCTTCAGAGGCAGGAAAAGAACTGGGTTGAGGGTGACGCCCACCACAGGAAACAGGAAGAAGTTTGACTTAATCCTGCCTCCCTGGAGATAGGTGGGAATCACCCACAAGATGGCCTCCACCTCAGAGGGAGAAAGTACTTGATTTTCCATACCACTCTAATCACATTGATATAAAATAGTCCAGGTGCCTAAAAACTATGCAGTAATATCTTTGCAGCCCAGAGAATTGTTTTCAGCACCCACATTCTTTCATCTTAATTAGTTGCACTCCTCCAGGTGTTGCATTTGATACAAGTTGCTCATCTGTCTTAAACAAAGGAATGCCTTTACTAGCTTTCAAGTACACATACTTTATACCCACAGCCAGGATTTTCATTAAACGGGCTAATTAACAGCCTTCTTCTAAATTTCAGTGGCAGAGAAATGCACATGGTTAACTCTCTTTCACGGAGACATAAAAATGCTTCTTACATAAAAATGCTTCTTAAATTGTGTGTTTGGACTCAGTCCACAGCAAATGGCGGAAAAATCTCTTCTGCAGGAATTTTGGACAATCTCAAGAGTGCCTGCCACAGGCCTACTGGAGTAGCAGGGGAAAGGCACATCCTGAAACAGCACAAACATAATCTTTTCCAGTTGATGTAATTACAGGGTAGGTAAGATAAAAGTTGGGTTGTTTGATTTTAAAAGGTGTAGGAGTGACAAAACTTCATCCTTCAGCTTTGAATCACTAAGCTGCTACACAAGAAGGATCACAATTTTGCACAGAGCACAACCCATTTGATGCTCCTGTGCGATCAACTTCTGAAGCATCTGAAGGAGGGCTATGCAACTAGTACAGGTTTAAGGGAACATCTCTTGGTCGTATTAAAAGAATGCCACTGGCTCGCGATGGCAAAGTGTGCCGGTTATCTTTAAAGCTCTAAATGGCCTGGAACCAGGGTAGTTTGAGCCATCTCCACCCATAAGAACCTGGCCAGCTATTAAAATCTTTGTCAGAGGCCTTGCTCTGGGTATTCCTGTAACAGGACCTTTCTTCCAACTGGTAGGATCCACACATCTTCTTATAATTTTGGGGAAACCAGGTTTGTTTAGAACTGTAAACCTTCCACACAGTTACAAGATATTCTTAGGGTAACAGTGCAAAGGCTTTGGGTTCACCGCTGTGAGGTAAGTTTTGTGGTGAGCAAGAAGAACACAGAGGTCACTGAGGCAAGAACAATATATAAATAACAGATTTATTTGTTGTTGAAGTAGATTAAAATAATACTCTTTCTGAGTAGATATAAATTACCTGACTACCATTTTTCTTCTCACACGGAACACAGAGAGAAGTCCATCTTTCTGTGTTATACCTCTGAGGATGCCAGTCACAGCTGCTGGCAAAACGTCAGGTACTGCAATGCCAAGACCACGGCCATACAGGCTGGAAAATCTACAACAACTAAATATTTATTTAGAGATCAGCAGCACAGGTCTCCAGGCAGTCAAAGGAGAAGCCTGGCTGAGGCACACACATTTAAGCTAGTTATGGCTTCAGAAATATGGCTTGAACTCTCTTCAATGATTGTGGGTACAAACAGGCTTTCACTGACTAGCCACTAGGTTGGATCCCTTCTCACCCACACCAGCCTGGACTTTCCCAAGAGTCAGACTAGATAGTACGAGGACTGCTCCTCAACAGAGAAAGGCCTCACAACCAGGTAGTCTCTCCGCTCCCAGAGGTAGAGTTAGACCACTCTGCCACACTACCAAGCAGAGCTACCCTTCAGATTAAATTATCAGCACACTCTGCCTGAGGCAGGCCTGAACTAACGCCTGCTGTGCTTCCCTCCAGCATTCCATTCTCCCTCTGAAAGGTGACTGGATGCTGGAGCAGCCCTCCCATAGACTCAGGGGTGAAACAGCTGAGGGGTTGTTTTTCCCTTCAGGGACAGGATACCCTCCTGTCCACCACAATCCCCTTTCTTCGTAAGCAAGGAAGGCTACAAGACAGGACTTCTTTTGCTGTGGTGGGGCCTCATCTATGGAACTCCCTCCTGGCATCCATTTGCCTGCCACCTATTTTTTTGCATTTGGGCAAAATTTTCCCAGACATTTGACAATAATCAGTATTTTAGCTGGCTCTGTTTTCACTAGGTAGCCTGACCTGGACAGCCCAGGCTGGCCCAATCTCATCAGCTCTCGCAAGCTAAGTAAAGTTGGTCCTGGTTAGTATTTGCATGGGAGGCCACCAAGGAAATCCAGGGTTGTGACAGAGAGGCAGGCAATAGCAAAACACCTCCGAACATTTTGTTTTTGCCTTGAAAATCCCATGTGGGTCACCATTGATTGGGTGGGTGGGGGAAAATCTCACTATTTCTTTACTCCATTTACAGTCTGCCTTTCTTCCAGATATATAAGGTGAATTACAGAAATTAAAAACCAAGGATACAATAAAAATAGATCCAATAAAAATCTAAAAAAACTTCAACTAGTCATCAAAATTTATTAGAAACCTTATAATAAAAAGATATTCCATCTAAAAATGCCCCAGCAAATATGTCAGTTCTGCTCATTCTACAGAATGATAGCAGAGTAAGGGCCTTCCTGACCCCTTCGGGAAGGTATGTCCAGCAAAAGGGGGGGCATAACAGAGAATGCTTAGATATGGACAGCTGTTGACCTTACCCAATTGCACAACAGCATCTTCAAAGGACCTGATTCAGATGAGCAAAACTGTTGTAGCAGAACATATCGAGAGGTGCTGATTTTCACTGTTGCTGTTTCACTTTGTGATTGTATTTGTATTGTGATTATATTTTTAGTCACTTATTACTGTTACAGTTATTCGGTAGTGTTACTAGAGATTTTTCAAATGCTGTTAGTCTCAGGGTTTTTATTGATTTAATCGTATTACAGTGCTTCTTTTCTGAACCATCTCAACACCCTCAGTTATGACACAGACTACAAACATCCTAAATACATGAACCAAATGGTAATCCTGTAGATCTGGCTATAGCATGACATACTTTTTAGAACAAGGATTGTGCTTAATTGCTATAAGGGAGTAAGTGGGAGAGACATAAAGCAGAGCAGAGATACGGGGTGTTTAAACACTTACGTATCTCCTCCAAACTGCCTTCTTCTGGGCCTTTCTCCCAGAAAGGGTTACTTCCACTCTCTGAGGTCCACTAGCAGAGCGACAGCCGGGAGGGAGAAAGTGGGTTTTATTTTGAAGGGGCAATATTGTCAGGGAAAGAAGTCAGCGCCTCTCCTCTGTCCACCCATGCCCCATACTCCTTTATAAAAATTTAGTGACAACACAGTTCTCACCAACACTCTCTGCCAGTTTTACATATTAGCACCACACTACCCTTATTGTTTCACTCCACCGAGTTTCAAAAAAAATTCGTCAGTTCAGTGAAAAGCTCAAGAGGCTGGCACAAAACAAGTTGACAAAAACAAAACATAAAAAGGAGAATACACACACCCACACAGAGCTGAGGCTTTTAGGATTAGCCAGCATGTGTTGTGCGTTTCTTTAGTCAATGGTGGCCTGTATTTTGAAGATGGAAAATGAAATTCCTGAATAATAATAATCTTGGCCAGGGGCAGGAAAATAGTCCACGGCTATAATTTGAAAATGCAGATGAAGTCCAATAAGACTGCTGCATTCCATTGAGATGTACATTTGTGAATCAGCTCTCAGAACAGCTATAATGAGACACTGTAAAACTGAGAGCGCCATACCAAAGGTTGCAGACCTCTCCAGTTGCATGGGAAACTGGACCCTAGATAGCCTTTGGGAGAGAAATGATTTGCACAAAGCCACACTACTGCTAGTTTAGCTGTACAATTATCACAGCAAACACATGCAAATGCTTTTGTTAATTGGACAAGTGAAATCCCCAGGGTGGAAAAAGGACTCAACACATTACTGCAAAGGGGTAGAATGGCTCCACCGCCTGAAAAACTGCAGGCAACTCTCTGGCAGCAGAGCACTCCTTTTACAACCCAGACCACAAACCGTTTACGCTAAAGGACTTCAACCTAGGCAAGACCAATGACTTTAACACCAACTTATATCAGGGCTTGGGGACTAGGCTGAATTGGCATGCTACCTCAAGTTATTTGAAGCATGGGAATGAACTTGGTCTAAAGATGTGAATAAACCACCAACAACTAGATGTAATTTTCCTTAGGAAAGCTGCATCCAATATTGGTGGATGCATTTGCCAAAGTTTTCCTTTCTACCGTAGTTTTCCCTTCTACCCTATTAAACAGCAGAATTTATTCAGGTGGGTAGCGGTGTTGGTCTGAAGCAAAAGAACAAACTTTGAGTCCACTGGCACCTTTAAGATCAGCAAAGTTTAATTCTGGGCATAAACTTTCTTGTGCATGCACACTTCATCAGATACACTGAAATAGTTTCCCTCAAGCCTTACATATAGGTAGAGGGGAGGGGCACTTGCCAGGAAGGGCTAGTTAGAGTCAAGATGCACAAGTAACTTAAATAACATAAGTAAACAGGTCAAATCCTATGCCAAAAGATCAATGGACACAAATCTGACATCAAGAATCTCAAGACTGAGAAACCTGCAGGTGAACATTTTAACCTCCCAGGGCATTCAATGGGGGACCTCAAAGTAGCTGTTCTACTGCAAAGGAATTTCAGAAACAGACTGAAATGGGAGACTGCAGCACTCAGGACAGTGGAACCCCTCAGGGCTGAACAGAGATATCAGGTTCTTATCTCCACTGCACATGCTAAGTCACTCAGTTCTCCCTTATACCCAGAGTTAAACTTAGTTGGGCTTAAAGGTGCCACTGGACTCAAACAGCTGAATTGTTTCCCCTTTGCAAGCTCAGTTGCCTCTCATTTATTAACTAGTTAACGCCAGTTTTAACTTTTTGTGGCAGTCATCTGTATATTTTTAGAATATTCTGATGCTTACTCATGGAAGCCCATGATACTCCTGTCCTGGGAATGTTCTACTTTGGCTTGCAAGTAAGAGTGTCCCAATTCCCCTAAATCATAAATCTCCTTCCCACAGAAAGCTAGCAAGTGAAATTCTAGCCCAGCCTTCTCATTATACTAGTTTTCCGTGGCCAGGGATGCTCTTGTGGGAGAGCACTGAGATGTATAATCCTCTTCTGAACATTACCATATCTACCCACCAAAGGCCAGTAGAAGGTCATTAATTTCAGTATGCTTTGATGCCAGCCAAAAGATCCATTACTAGTTGGCCAAGGATCAACAAGTGATTCTCTTGCCTCTTCAGTGTTCAAATCAATGTTCAGCATACAGGATTCCAAGCATCCTGCAGTGAATTTCACTTTTGAAGGGCATTTATTTTGAAACCATTTCTATAGAATGAATGTCCTCCAAAACATCCTATTGTTAACAGCCTTGCTCAGGTCTTGCAAACTGAGGGCCATGGCTTACTCAACTGAATCAATTCATCTCACATTGTAGAAAAGAGCAAGAGTTCTGGAGCACCTTAAAGACTAACAAAATTTGTGGCAGGGTATGTGCTTTTGTGAGCCAGTGTGCACTTCCTTGGATACAGATACAGCTCATACCCTGTTTACTCAATGTCCTGTTTAAACATGCTAATGTTAGTACTAGAAAAAGAGCTATCTCACTATGTCTGGAGGTAGGGATGGGCATGAGCCAGTTCACGAACTGAAGTTTGGTCTGAACTTGGGCAGGTTCAGAGTTCACTAACTTTAGCGAGCTGTTAAACCTCTCTGAGGGGGGGGGGGGAGCGGGGAGCCTTTGAAGGGGAGAGCAGACCCAGTCAGCTGTTAGGATTAAATGGCTGCAAGCCATTAAACTTCTCAGTTTTTCTCCCCCCCCCTTTGAAGGGGGGAAGTGAAACCAATGGGTCCTGGCCCCAGAGAGCCACAGCTGGGAGAAAGGGAAGTCCCTTCCAGGGCAGTCCCTGCCCCCTTTCTCCTGGCGGCTGCTTGCCATTGCTGGGAGAAAGGGGGAATCGAACTGGCTGAATTGGCTCAGTTTGGGTGGGGCCCTTTTGGGTAGGTTCGGTTTGGGGTTTGGTTCAGGAGCCACCCCAAACCAAACTGGTTTTTTGAGGGGGGGGGGTCATACCCATCCCTATTTCCAGGTCTCTCAGAAGCTGTTTAGAAAGAGGCAGTTACATTATGATGGCTCAAATGTACCTTCTCATTCATTCATTCATTCTGCTTGGGTGCCATTGAATTTATCATATTTCTAATTTGTGCACACAGGCAAACCATACTAGAATAATTGCCAGGATGCATTCTCTAAACAAGCATGTGGAATAATAAGGTATTCTTCCATCTTGAAAGAAAAGGCACTTCCCTCATCAAAGGCTCCTGGATCAGATGCGAAAGTCTCACCCCCTGCCAGATTCACCACTCTTTGCCAACAACAACACTAACTCAACCAGCTCAGGTATTTAAACCATTGCCTTTAGTCAGATGAGAGCCCCAACAGTCAGTTAAGAACAAAACCCATTAAGACACTTTGTGTTCCTAGAGCTTAAAAATTAACTTAAAGACCAACTCTGGATTTACAAGCTTTATTTTTGTTTAATGTCACTAACCCTTTAAAACATTCTGCATGGTCCTTTTAGCTCGTGTAAATCTCATCTTGATGACAGCCAACAAAGCCTGCTTTGGATCAAGCACATCAGTGTACTCAGTAAGGTCTACATTACGGAAACTGCAGATTTCATAAGATAAGAAGCTATCTTATGCAGAATCAAATCTAGCTCAGTATCATCTATTACAATTAGCACTAGCTCTCCAGTGACTGAGGCAGAGAAAAGTCTTTTTCTAAGACCTCTTACCTGAGATCCTTGAACTAGAAACCCTTCTTGAAACCCTTGAACTGAGACCCTTCTTGTACTTTAAGCTAGAGCGGGAAGCAAAACAGGCCTTTCCCCCGACTTCTTCAGGAGGTCACCTCTGTCTTGAGTTCCCCACATCACTTTCCCAGTTTGGAGTCCACAAATTCTCATGCAGAAGACTCCTAATAGTATGGAGTTTTAATTTCAAGTCCAGTAGCACCAAGATTTTGGGGGTATACTTTACATCATACAAAACAGCAAGTGCTCATAGTGGTTCTGAAGGGATCTGATATGGTCCCACCTCAGGAGCCCTAGTTTGACCATTCTGAGGTTGGCAAGGGTAAGATATGAAGGGCATAATGAAACAGGATAAGGAAAGGATATGACAAATAACTTGCAGCTCTTGACTGCTTTCTATGTAGATCCTAATATTTGCACAGACCTGGGGCGATTAACTGTTCACTGCCATGCAAGTGTGTCATTTCCACTTGAGATTAACGTAGAACAATTCTGTACACTGGCTAGGAACAGAAACTACCACTTCTAAACTTACTGCATGCTACCTCCCGCATCTCCAATATTAAATGCAGTAATATCATCACTGAACATGTTTCTAATTTCATTTTCATTATTATTTATACATCTATAATATTACGTAGGCTGCGGTGGCTCAGAGGTTAAGACACTGAGTTGCAGAACAGAAGATCAGTAGCTCAACAGCTTGAGACCCTAGTGCTGCATGACTGAGTGAGCTCCCTTCTCTGGCCCCAGCTCCTGCCAACCTAGCAGTTCGAAAGCAAGAAACTGCAAGTAGATAAATAGGTATCACTTCGGTGGGAAGGTAACAGTGTTCCATGTGCATTGGCGATTAGTCATGCCGGCTACATGACCACGGAGAAGTCTTTGGACAGTGCTGGCTCTTCGGCTTGGAAACGGAGATGAGCACCGCCCCCTAGAGTCGGATTCAACTGGCTTTTGAGCAAGGGAAACCTTTACCTTTTAAAATATTAAGTTAACAACATGCTGTATTTTGTGGCCATTCTGTACATTATGCAGAGACAAACTCAACGAGTTTGCCAACGAGACTCTTACAGCCTCCCCTTCCAGCTCACCTCCTTCTTTGTCCTGGCTTCCCAACCCAAGAGAGTCACAAGTAGGGATGGGCACAGACCCAAACCCAAGCCAAACTTTACCCAGTTTGCGAACTGCAAACTGAAGTTCGAAAAAGGAGCCTTCCCTGAACACTTACCGAACTCCTGCTCAGTTCAGTTGTTCGGCCCCCCCCAATGTGCCCACACCACTTCCAGGTAGTGTCAGGCAGTGCCCCTGGTGCCTCCAGGTCATCTGGAAGTGATGCAAGTGCGTTGCCCTGATGCATTCACATCACTTCCAGGTGATGCAGGTGTGCCAGGGCAGTGCCCACTGCCACCCAAAAGTGATGCGAGCGCATCAGGGAGGGAACACGCTTGCATCGCTTCTGGATGACACAGACAGCTGGGGGGCAGCGCCCACCACCACTCAGAAGTGATACAAGTTTGCAAGCCCCAAACCGGGCTTTCCTAGTCTGTACCCATTCCTAGTCACTCACAACCCAGTTTTGCACCCTGACCTACCATTTGAGAACCACTAACTTAGAAAGAAGTCAGCAGCTTGAAAACTTATGTCTGCCTCCCCCAAAGTTAACAGACTCATTCATTTTCCATGACAGAAATAGAAAAAAAATTCCACCTTATACGTACTACCTAATATATTTTTATCATGCCATTCCTCCAAAGAGCTCAGGGTGATGACAGGCGGTTTTCCAGTACTCCATTTCAGACACACAACTACCTTGGGGAGGGAGGGAGAGAGACTGGAGGGAAGGCTGGTTCAAAGTCACCCAGACAAGCATCATGGCAGAACTGGGATAATGAAGAACATTGCAATGCCTGAGTGATCTTTAGGAAACAGCAGCAAGAAAGCCCGAAGTGTACCCCTTCAGAGGTATAAGCTGTGCCTAGCTGCAGCAGAAGCAAATACAGAAGGTCTCACATTACCTCTCCTTGTGCTTTTATTCAGCTGTCCCTCCTGTACTAATCCCCAAGGCAGATAATACCTCCTTCTCGATCACAGCAGTGAGGGAAGGCATCATCCCACTCTGCGGCTAAGGGACAAGAGCGAAGTATACAGAGACTGATTTCCCACAAGGCACTGCCCCGGCATTGTTCTTCCCTTTTCCCCAATTGCATGCTTGAATTTCCCACTATTTGCCATGGGGTGCATTTTGACCTGTGGCTCCACCCGATTTTCCCCATGGCTTCAGTGATCCTCAAAAAACAGGATCACTGAAGCCGCGGGGGGAATTGTGCGAAGCCGCGGGTCAAAATGCGCCCCGCAGCAAATAATGAGAAACTGAAGCACGCAATCGGGGGAAATGGAAGAACGATGCCGGGGCAGCACCTTGTGGGAAATTGGTTAGAGTGGGCCCAAGGCCACCCAGTCAGATGAGATTTAAACTCAGAGCCTTCTACAGTATTGACTTCTCCACCTGTGGGGAAAAGTCTACTCCTATAACCAAGGGCAGTGTTGATGGCTCAGCATGCTTAGCAGAAGGAACCCTAGCGCTTAACACCTGTGCCTTTGCCTTGATGCTGGAGTGAAAGAGGAACATCAGGCCAAGATGGTAATCTAGTCACAACCTGCTCAGCCAGAATGCCAAGTGACAATGGGAGGTACATTTCAGAGGAACTCCCATTTAGTACTTTAACATTCTTAAGGGCATTGATCCAAACCCAAACCCAAACCCAAACCCCTGACATCGCAAACCAATCACTTAAATACAGCTGTCTGCAAACTACAGACACAGCTATCATCCCTCCCCCCTTAAATCTATAGCTTTTATGTTTGAGGAAACAAAGTCAAACACTACAGCTGTAATGTTATAATGGCTAGTAAGGAATACACAAGAGGAATGGAAGGAGAAGATGAAGCTTATTTTCTGTCCAACAGACAGATTTAATGTTGGCTATCCCTTTCAATGCAATATTCCACCTTGTCCAGTCTAGAAATAAGCCAAAGACATCCATGTGTTTACTTCACATTGAGTCCCCTTCCACTCCTCTTCCCTTTCTACATTTTTTTGAGTAACAAAAACCCTGCAATGGGAGATCAAAGTTCATTTACGCTCCGACTTTCCAGCATCACATCCAAACTCAGTTAAGAGATGCATGGGGGAGGGGTTGTTCTTCATACAGGACTGACCTGGAGAAAGACAAGTAAAATGAAACTGGGACTGGTGTATCAAAATAAGATGCTGATATTTAGGATCCAAGGCAATAAGTTAGTAGCCCACTTGCCAACACATACCGACATTAGCCAGATCTGACCAGGAAACAGAATCCAGGATGAGTTCATGCAATTGAGAGGTGGAACTACACAAACCAGTCTATGAAACAGCAACACTTTTGCACTGAGGCATGTATTAGCACACTTTAATTGTGAAAAATAGAGGATGGTAAATATACTATATGGTATAAATTAACCCACGTTAAAAAAAGGAATGTGCACACAGACTGGCACGCGGTACAGTGCTGATCTCACCCACACAGCAAAGAAGGTCCACACTGGCTTGCTTGTTATGCCTACTATTTCTGCTCAATTCTGTCTGAGAGAGCTAATTCTTATTTGTATTGCTTCACATCTTCTATTCTAGATTACTTAACTTGGACTGACCGTTCCCCTTTCGTTCTGTTTACACAGTTGTTGCTCCTCAAACATGCTTTGGAATACAACAGCTCAAACATGCTTTAAGCTAACCTGCTCTGGATTGCTAAAATGCTTTAAAATGGTTGAGAGAACAAATAATTAGGCAAGTTGCTGCAGTCCTAAGTACACTTACTAGGGAGTAAGTCCCACTGAACTCAATGAGATTTACTTATATACTTGGGATTCTGAGAGCAGAGGGAACTGTGTAATGCAGAAGTGGACAGAATAAAGACCACAGATTTTGTTCTTTTCTCCAACTCTCTAGTCGGAAGCCAACAGGCACTTGTTAGAATCCACAGAACCCTAGCATCCATTGTTTTTAAAAAGTTTCTAGATTTCATACCTGTCGAGAGATTTTTTGAGTACTCGAGGTGTGGAACTCTCTGAACCATCCCTAGGGTTGCCAGGTCTCATCTTTCCCGCAGCAGGGAGCTCCCGGCTCCTCCTCGGGACTTTTCTGCTGCACACACCAGTAGTGACATCATTGTGCTAGGGGCATCACGTAGTGATGCTCTAGCATTTGGAGCAAAAACTCTGTGGTAACCAGAGTCCCCCCCAAATGCTAGTGTCGCCACACAATGCCCCTAGGATGATGACATCACTACCAGTGACATCATTGCACCAGTAGCATCCCTGTGGGATGCTGCTGTTGGAGGTAGGGCAGACTGGGCCCCCCAAATCAGGTGATCCCCTGTCCCAACCAGGGGGATGGAAACCTTATCCAACCCTCATGGGGTAGTGGTGGTGATGTATCAGGAGAATGAGGAAAACATAAACCTCATTGGTTCTGCACCTATTTCCAAGTCATATATGAAGATTTCTTAAGGATCAGTTTAAGTTTTCCACATACTGAGAGGAATTTCAGAGTGAGAATATTGAATGATTGCAACATCTTGAATAATAGTAGCTTGGCACCTGCCATGTTATTGGAATGAAAATGCAAATGGTTCTACCCACATGCTATTAAAATATGATTCACTACAGACTTTAGTCTCATGATACATTTATTTCTTCCCTCAATGGTAATAGCTTACCCACTCCACTCCAGCATGCCGACTATAGACCCAACACAATAGGACTCTACTGTACAATGACACTTTTCAAAACTTGAAGCTGAACAAAGCAGGCATTGAAATGTTCAGGAGAATGTTTCACCTTACCTTGTTTTTGTATAAAAATCCTAAGCAACGGGTTTGCACTTGAGACAGCCTTGAAGAAGTTGTCATCATTATTAATAGGAAGAAGATCCCCGTGGATATCTGCATATCCAATCATAACCTCCATGTTGGATATGTGGTGGATGTGAAGAATAAGTTTGTAGAAGTCTTCAAATTTCCCTGGCTTAAAACGATCCAGAGAAAATCTTCGAAATTCTGCACCAAACTGCAATCAAGGAAGAAACCAGATGTCAGCATTTGATTTTTTAAAAACTAAATTCTCAAGTTTGGTGCTTACCCTTTGGAAGAACACATGCTGTACATTATAATGCAAACGACAACCTCATTTCCCCATACAATTTTAAACTAGCTTTAATTTTCAGCTGTTAGCTTAACATCCTTCAAACAACACCAACTACACACACACACACACAAAAATAATTTCATTATTAATATTGGTTTAATAATCAATTACTACATGCAACTTAAACAAAGAGAGATACTCCCCCACTAAAAGCAGAACTGGCATGGTTATACGTACTTGGTTTGTATACATAAAATGCTAAAAATCAAAGAAACTAAACTAAGCTGAAGTTTTCTCACTATTTCTTATTTACTGGGCCTAAGAAGTTAACAACTGTAGCCACACTTTCTTGCAAGGTCTTTCAGAATATATTCTAAACAGGTAGGGTCACCAACCCCCCAACAGGGGTGGAATTTTCCCCATTTTCTGGCCTTCCAATATGCCACCAGCCAGCTGGCCAGTGGGGGAGTCCCACCCCCCAAAAGCCCCATCGCACCAGACACATTGTGTGCGGGGCACTCTAGCGTTTGGGTAAAAACTCTATGGTGACCATAGAGTTTTTAACCCAAACACTAGAACGTCCCCTGCATGATGTGTCCAGCATGATGACATCACTTCCGGGGTGGGGATTCCCCATTTTCCAGCTCCCCAATATGCCACTGACCAGCAGAGGAGCCCCACCCCTGAAGAGCCCCGTTGCACCAGGTATGTCATGTGGGGGATGCTCTAGCATTTGGGCAAAAACTCTATGATGACCATAGAGTTTTAAACCCAAATGCTAGAGCGCCCCCCTGCACAATATGCCTGGCATTATGACGTCACTTCCAGATGATGTCATCGCAGCACGCATGCAAGAAGACTCCAGAAGCCGGGCTAGAGCCCCCTGCCAGGACCCAGGTAAGCCCTGGCAATCCTATAAACAGGGTAGCTTCATATTCCCCTTCCCTAAACTGTGAGAGTTTCAGGCTCACCCTCCGGAAGCAGTTTCCTTTGTCTGAAAATACTTTGTAGATTTCTCCTGCCTTTTTTGAAAGGCCTGTTAACAAATGAAATGGTTTGGAAGAACACTTGTTCTTCTCTGATGGAGCACAGATTGATGATTATGTGAGCATAGCAGAGAGAGGCGTCCATTTTTCAAAAGGCTTTTCAGCTCTCTTAAAGATCCTTGCAGACAGTAAAGCACATCTAAGGCGCTGACCATTTTCTTCCCTCAGTCTACTTGTTTACAACATTTGGGAGGAAAGAAATTGTTTTACCTACTCCTCTTTATATCTGCCTTATGCCATGAATCTAATAACACAACTTATTTCATTGAAATTAGTGGGTAACAACTTGAGCCCTTCCCCTTTGAAGCACGATTCCTAATTTAGAAACTATGTGCGCTGCCTCTTCAGGGACCTCCCTGGAGGAAGGTCAAAAACCTGAACATGATAAAATTATAAGCAGCACAAAAGTAATACAAATTAACAAACCATAAAAACCCAGCTAGAGTACAAAGACAGCACAAAATACGAAGCTGCCTAAAATTATCCTCATAAAACACTCCTCAAGTCAGAGGAGACTGTAAAAACGATTTTAAAAGACCAATCCCCTAAGTTAAAAGCCTGAGTAGATGTTTTGGCCAAGCACCTAAAACAGAGCAGGACGGGTACCCTGCTATAGCCAGTCAATCAACATGGACTCCGAAAGTACTAGGTTTTCCATAAGACCTGGTCCATGTGAGAGAGCTTGGGTAAAGTGATGGTAAAAAACAGTGTTCCCTCTAAACTGAGTTAGTGTGAGCTAGCTCACAGTTTTTTAGCCTCCGGCTCACACATTTTGTCTTAGCTCAGGAAGGATGGCTCCAGAGCAAACTAATTTATGCAGTAGCCAAATCACTCACTCACAGCTTTAATGCCAGTAGCTCACAAAGTAGAATTTTTGCTCACAAGACTCCACAGCTTAGAGCAGGGGTCTTCAAACTACGGCCCGCGGGCCACATGCGGCCCGCCGAGGGCATTTTTCTGGCCCGTCGGGTGTGCCGCTGCCTGTCCTCCAATTCCCAGCAGCACACAAAGCAGTGGAAAAATTGCAGCCAACTCGTCCCGGGCCACATGACAAAGCCCCGCCCCCCTGCTTCCAGTCAGCCAGGAGGAGGCAAAAGGAAGACTGGAAGAGGGTAAGTGTGGGGTGGCAGGCGCTCCGGCTGGCCCCAAGTCTCCTAGCCGGCTGAGAGGCCTCTCAGCCGGCTAGGAGACCTGCGCCAGTCCCAAGAGCCGGGCGGGGGTCTTTTTCGAGGCTTTTTGTGCTGCTGGGAATCGGAGGGGGAGAGAGAGAGAGAGAGAAAGAGAAAGGTTTCTCTTTCCCATCATGATGCCTGCAGTAGTGGAGTTTCAGGGAGAAGCAGCTGGGGGCTTGCTGCCTTAAAAAGTTTGTGAGGATGCCGAGTTCTTTGTTTCTTCGGAGAGGGAAAGAAAACAGCCCCGTCAAGGGTGCCTTGCTTGCACGCTCACCCCCCACCCCGGTGCGCCTTCCCTACCCGCAAAATAACATCTGAAATCTCCAACCAGATCTAGACTAACTGATGCACACTCGCATCACTTGTTACGACTAGCAGTGACAAATATGGAACCGGACATTGACCATCTCATTAGCCAAAAGCAGGCCCATAGTTCCCATTGAAATACTGGTAAGTTTGTTGATTTAACTTTACTTGTTCTTCATTTTAAATATTGTATTTGTTCCCATTTTGTTTTTTTACTTCAAAATAAGATATGTGCAGTGTGGATAGGAATTTGTTCATAGTTTTTTTTAAAAAACTATAGTCCGGCCCTCCAACGGTCTCTGAGGGACAGTGAACTGGCCCCCTGTTTAAAAAGTTTGAGGACCCCTGGCTTAGAGGGAGCACTGGTAAAAACCTCTTTGCAAAAAAATTTTTCCAGTTCATGGTGCTTCAATATAAAAGTGGCACAAAGGAGCTTGTAGGAAATCTGGAAAAAAATGTGTTTTTACTTTTACAGATAATTGAAACTGAACAGGGCAGCTGATAAGGACCCTCCACTCATGGTGCAAGTAGCTTTGTACACACAAGTTAAGTGATCAGTCAACTATGAGTGAGTTATCATACCAGTCAGTCAGATCTAGAGAGGTATACTGGAGACAGAAGTTGAAGACTACTAAGCAACAGCTGCTTGGGAGACAATTTGGCATCTATAGAATCAACATTTAAAAAAAAATCTGTTACTTTCAAGGTAGGATAAGGATGAGCAGAGATATCCTGGCCCCCTAAGATAAAGTAATAAAGTTCCAAATAACAATTAATGTAGAATGGGTGATGGTGCGGGCAGCAATTACTTAAAGAAAACATTTAGTGCTTTTAATGAATTTAGAAACTGAATGAAGCATACAGTGTTTTGTAGATCCTTTTAAAAAATATACTCATAGGAGTAGTTGAGAGCATCTCTCTTCAGTAAGATCGTCAATTATGTTACAGAACTATCAAGAGGAGGAGGAGACTGGATTTACACCCCACCCTTCACTACCCAAAGGTGTCTCAGAGTGGCTTACAATCTCCTTTCCCTTCCCCTCCCCACAAGACTCTCTGTGAGGTAAGTGGGGCTGAGAGAGCTCTCTCAAGAACTGCCCTTGAGAGAAGAGTTCTAAAAGAACTTTTGACTGAACAGCAGCTGCATGTGGAAGAGTGGGGAATTAAACCCAGTTCTCCCAGATTAGAGTCCATGCTCTTAAGTTAGTAATTCTTATTGCATAAACTTACAGTGATACAGAATATTTCCAAACATTAAGAAACAAAAGCTTTTAACTGGTCTGGAATCCTTCATGTCCAAAGAAGAGTTCTGTGTAGTCTGGAAACTTGCATACCACAATGACAATAAAAGTTAAGTTTTAAATAATCGCTTAATTTTGCGAGTAACTCTTTGGACAAACTCAGTAACAACTCCTCCCAAGGTATTACAAGATCAAGTCATCTGGAAGTGCTGTTTTGGTGGGGGGGGGGGGTGCGCATACAGAAATACACATGCAAGATCAGACAGGCCTCTTTTGCAAAGCTTGCCATCAACAGTGCACAGAACTAAAACATATAAGGAACTGTACAGCTTGAAGCATTTTCATACAAGCTGCAAGCATTTATTTAGGCCGTGCCACAGCCACAAAAAAGGTTCAGTAGGCTGTCAGTTGGCCATCCCTGCCTTTAAGCCACATAGTTTTGATCTAACCATTATCAATTGTTTCTCCATTTGACGAGAAGGCTATTTCCATCCTCCTAATTAAAGGCCAATGGGCAGCAGCGTTGCGTTTCCCACACCGCATGGGAAAGACACAGAATACCTCACTATGAATATTCATCTCTCTATTTCAAAATTTTCTCCTTTGCTGTTTTGAATCTTCCCACACCATGCAAAAGAGCTAAATGGCTTTAGAAGACTGTATGTTTGATTAGTTGCCTATCAGGCAGACTACAATAAGACACTCGCCAGAACAATCCTTCATTATGGGAATCTAATCTACTTATTAGGGCACCGGTTGAACAGTGAAGTACAGTAATCTACTTTGACCTAGTTACCTAATGCAAACATCCCAAGGAACATTGCAAAAAGAGAGGGGGCAAAACAGGGTTGAAGGCAATTTAGGTTGACAGTGCTAGGAAACTGGGACTAACAAAACAGAATCACACATGTTTGCCTTTTCAGACAATGGCCCCCACACCTCAGAATCTTCTGAACATTAGTCACTGTCTGGTTGATTTGCAAATCCAGGCAACAAAAGTTGGCCAAGCAACCCCAATACAACAGAAATTCTTGCCTATTCCCATACTAAATCAAAACCCAAGAACAATAAAAAGTGTCAACCAGAATGTACAACAGACAAATGCTCTGGATAAATTCAAGAGATGTAAACAACTTTCTAACTGAATGAAGACTAGGGTTCCTCAAAAGCTACGGAGACATCCCCATGAAACAGAATATTTGTAAAATTCAGGCTATATAATGGATAGCCCAGTAAAAATGTCAGCCTAGTGTAAACGGGGGATTATAGGAAAGGGACTGAAAATAAAACGGCCAATATTATAATGCCCCTTTACAGATCTATGGTGCGGGTTCATTTGGAATACTGTGTGCAGTTCTGGTCACCATATCTCAGCAAGGACATTGCAAACCTAGAAAAGGTACAAAAGAGGGCAACCAAGATGATTAAGGGGTTGACTCACTTTCCACAGGAAGAAAAGCTGAAGAGTTTGGGACTTTTCAGTTTAGAAAAGAGACGACTAAGAGGTGACAGGAATTTATACAATTATGCATGGGGCAGAGTGGTCAGAGAGGACCTTTTCTCCCTTTCCCAAAATACAACAACCTGAAGGCGTCCAATGAAGTTGATGGGTTTAGGATGGACAAAAGGAAATACCTCATTAATGAGTGTTTTAAATGTGAAGTTCAGCACCAGAGGATATAGGCCACAGGCACAAATAGTTTTAAAAGGGGATTTAAACAGATTCATGGGGGATAGGCCTATCAGTGGCTACTAACCACAGCAACTAAAAGGAACCTCCATTCTCAGAAGCAGTAAACTTATGAACACAGCAGCCAACACCAGGGGAAGGATTTGGCCTCTGTGCCCTGTTGTTGGCCTTCCAGGGCAACTGGTTAGCCCCTGTGTGAGACAGGATGCTAGACTAGATGGACTACAGGTCCGATTTAACAGGGCTTTTATGTTCTTAATTACTTCTACCTGTTTAGATTTCAAAGGATAATTAAGATATTAAACCTTGGTCTTAGAACACCCCTATACCTAATAGCAAACTGGCTGGCCCCTGAGCCCATCATTAACTCAGCAATATCAAGCCACCCAAAAGCAAGGTCTCTATATGTTCCGGAGAATCCAGACATGCAGAAAAATCTGCTGTTGAAAATTAAGCAGAAGGGGGAGGACACACACAAAATGGCCAGGGGAGACCTGAATATGCTCCAGTAGGCATGGGATGTTGCATCAGCTAAAGGGGGAAAGGAGGTGTGTGAATTAGTCTTCTCTGTATTTTTCACATTCTTGCCCCTCCATGGTTCCTCACATGCCCGAACATTCTGTTTACTAAACATCAGCATAATTCTGTGGTGGAGCAATCTGGACAGGGAGAAAGGAGCCAGCCAATCCAGTCCTCTGAAAGAGGCAGCACATCCACAAAACATAAAAAGAGCAACTAGGTAGGAGGGATCACTGAGGGAATGCCAAATGAAACAAACGAACAAAAATCTTCACCCGCTGGCAGAAGACAGCAACAGATGAGCCTCCCTATGGAGAGAGTTCCAAAACTCTGGTGCCATGACAGAGAACACTCCCCTCCCGGATTGCCACCTGCCTAATCTCAGAAACTGGGGGCACCCAAAGCAGGGCCTCCAAGGATGACTGTAATGGTCCAGCAAGTTCATAAGGGTCTAAGTGGCCCTTCAAGTATGTTGATCCCAAACCACACAGGGCTTCGAAGATCAAGCCCAGCACCTTCAATTGTGCCTGCAAACAAAGTGGGGGCCAGTGCAGATTGACCAACACTAGAGTTTCTACGACCCACTCCCCTTTGTCTTGTGCAGTGGTGGGACCATGGTACAGCATCTGCTTTGTGTTAAGAGGGCTGTAGGTTTAATCCCTGGTCTCTTCAGTTAAAAGGGTCAGTGATGTGAAAGACATTTTTTGAGAGCTGCTGCCAGTCAGAGAAGACCTCAAAAGACCAAGGGCCTGACTCAGTATTAAGCTGCTTCATGCATGCATGCATTCAGTGGCCAAGGCCATGCCTTAACATGGGATTCCTCTTTTACCAGCACAGAGGAGAAGGATCTACAGGGGAATATCCACCTTTATTTTGACAGCATTTAAATCTGTTTAAATTATACAGCATTGGATTTATTCCCAATAAAGGTATGAAAAATGACTGTATTTAGCCAGGCCATTAAAGCCTGAGTTCATCCCCCCCCCCCCCCCAGTCTGTTCTGCATTTTAACAGCATGCCTAATTATCAAATTGTTCTCTGGTCTTAATCCTTTTATACTAAATATGCATTTTTGATCCGTAGCTTTGTTTTTAAACAACCCAAGACAAATGTCATTAGTTGCTAGGAAACTGATGACAATATGGTCACAACCAAGACAGGAAAAGATAGCATATCAAGCACTTGCAGAAAATGAGAGTTTAACTCTTAAAAACAAAACTGATGCCAGATCTTCTTTCAGGATGACAGTCCAAATTATTCTCCTTTTAGCAATTTTTCTTTTGAGCAGCAAGTAATTCACATGAAATGTTTACCCATTGTTGAGAGACAGGAGTTAACAAACCAATGGCGGGGAGGCGCCTTGAATCAGACTATGGAGCTGACTGACCGCTACACTGACATAACTCAGAGATACCACAGTATAAGGGACATTTATACCAGCGGAGGGCACAAGCGGTGATGCCCAGCACTGTGCTCACAATGGCACAGCTGCACCATGGCCATATGCCAGTGGAAGAACAGCGTGAACCCCCATGCCAGCGGAAATGTAGTCACGCCAGTGAGCATGACACCAGTCAGTCAGCTCCCTAAGCCCTTGCAGCATGGGAACCCACCCCAGAACAGGCGCCGGCAAAATTGCACCGGCAAAAAAGGCAGCACAGCCCATTGACCCACATGGCAAATCCCTGTTTGCTCCTCCCTACTCAGCTGTGGCCACACCCTCAGGAACCCAAGCAGCTCAGGATACCGATCAACTGTGCACACAATCAGCATACCCCATGCCCCTCTTCGGCACCCAGTGAGGGCCCAACCTGCCCTACAAATGGTTCCGGGAGGTCACCCCACAACTTCAGAGGTAGGGCGCATGGCACGGGAGGCTGTCTGACAGCTCCCTGCCATTGGGCTGCCACGTAACTACCCTCTTAGGGAGGTGACTGGCGGTGCTGCAGCTGCATGGCAGCTGGCCATCACAGCGCAGTCATGGGCCCAGTGTTCCCTCTAAGCTGAGTTAGTGTGAGCTAGCTCACAGTTTTTAAGCCTCCAGCTCACACATTTTTGTCTTAGCTCAGGAAGAATGGTTCCTGAGCAAACTAATTTATGCAGCAGCCAAATTGCTTGCTTACAACTTTAATGCCAGTAGCTCACAAAGTAGAATTTTTGCTCACAAGACTCCACAGCTTAGAGGGAGCATTGGTCATGGCTCAGGATCGATCTGTAACTCGTCTACATCTCTTGGTTTGACTTAATCTGCATATGGCACAGACAAGGGAACAAAAACCTTGTGCTATCCACCTTCTGCCTGCTCTAAAACTCAACAGCAAATATCTTGCATTGCTTCTGCTTGATCCATGACAGCAAAAGCAAACCATGGTTAAGGAAGCTTCACTTTGATGAGATATCCCCTCTCGTCCTGTTCATTATGACTAACACAGGAGAAGGGCATCACACCACATGCAGAAGAAGGACCTTTGTGGAAGGCATGTACAGCTAGTGAGTAGATCAGTGGTGTCGTGATATTAAGCAAACACTAAAAACATTCGAACTTCTCAGCTCTGTAACTGAATAAAGAATTGTTATGGCTAACTAGGAAAAAATCTAATCCAGAAATTGCATTGGTTTTCATCATGACATAATGCGTCAGAGTTAAGTTCTCCTGAAATCTGGACTTCTTTTTTAGATATATGGGTTTGACACATTAGTTTTGGGACAAAGTTATCACCACTCACAATGGAATTATTTTATCTTCTTCCAGCAACTGATGTTCAGCAAATTTGCTGGAAGGACACCCAGTCAACTGATTTTTATAACAAGCAACAAACCTGACAGCTCAAAAAAAAAATCCCTGAAGAAATTAAGTCTGCCAACATGTCCCTCTGTTTGGTTTGAAGACTTAATCAACTGGAAGTTGACATATAATCATGGCTGAGAAGATTGCTAGGCTAAATTCCTCAGTTACAGAGCCTCCACCAAGCCTATTTTGCAATTTGGAAATTAGGATATGCGGTCTACCTGCTGCCATGATTTCTGCTGGTAACATTAGCCCAGTTCACAGGTTACAGTGAACACATGTACATCCTGCATGTACATGTGTATATCTCTTCGTTAAGAAAGAGTCAGCAAGCATTCACTTTACAAATGAAATCAGGGACCAGTATGGAGTTTAAATCGGTTGTTCAGATTGCATATGTGTGCTGAATGTAACACAAGAATTATTGAACACATGTATGAAGAAAAATCAAGTGCATACAAAACAGAGATGGTAGGTGTGTTCACTGGAACTTCTGAATAGGGCTACTATGTATTTTCATTGCAGGGATATACAACAGATGAGACCAGTGCTTTCTGGAGTAAGCACCCCAACCCCCACCTTGCAAGCTAGAAACTGATGGATGCTCCTGCAGAGTCAGTTCTGTCAAGAGCAACCAAGAGGTCCCAAACAAAGATTCCATCTGGGCTCCCCCACCCCCGGCCAACCCAACCCAACCCAACCCAACCCAAACATTACAGAAAAGGAAAACTCCCCAACTTGCCTACATCTGCAGAATGCTTTGCAAGGCACGAGGGGTGGGTAGCTGGCAACAGAGCATGGCCATAGCATGCTGGGAAGGTGAAACAAAAACAGAAGCCTTGTGCATTCCATTTGGAATCTGAGAGATATTTGATCAACTGTTGGTTAGTGTACTTCCAACTGGATATCTCCCATTTTTGCTTCTTTTGCCCAGAATGCCAGTGGCACAACCCAATACCAGCTAGCCACATCCGGTGCCCATTAAAGTTGGCTAAGCATCCTACGCAAAGCCCAAAGGACACTGTCTTCAACTCTTCCTTCAAGCACTGGTATTTTCTTGTGCCCTCTCCTTTTGTTTTTAACATTCAGCCTGATGAAAACTTCTAGAGAATTCAAAAGCTTGCATGTGTGTTGTACCTATTTTGGCTGGCCTGAACAAAAGGTATTATATGACATCTGGTTGTAGATTTTGCTATGAACCAATGCAGCTGTCCTCCTTCCTCCCCAATGCGTTCTTTTGCAATAGTTGCAATGGCAAATGGTGGAAATGTAACCTGCACACATTATTTAGCTATGATAAATATATATTTACCTGAGCTAACATACTTGCTATTAAATCAAGTTAAATGTGCCACATAATTGAATGGCTAGATTTACAGCAGCTACACAGAAACTGAGAATGAAATATATCAATTAAAACGCTGTGAGCTGTACCAGTGATACTGCAGAGGTGATACTGCTGAATTACCGTAAAGATTTTATCTGTATAATGCAGAACTACTCTCTTGAAACTACGATTACAACCATTTTAATAATTACTAGCCATAGGTTTTATAATTACCACGTTGGCTAAACAATAAAAAACATGATTTAAATTGAGTCTTACTTTCAAAACAATTTGCATAAGACTAAATATCTTTCTTACCTCAGAGTTTTACCTCAGAATTTAAAAAAATCTGTGATGCAGGACAGAAACTTTCAAAAGGCCCAAAGTGAGAATGGATACAGTGCCATCCTGTGAACTATACCACACAAAAATGGCTGCTGAAACCAGCAGCTGAGGTACCACTCTGAGGGAAGATTAAACCAACAAGTGAATATATATGTATGGCTTACTCAGTGGTGCTGCCAAAACTCAGGAATTCCACTTTCAGGGAGACCCTTGGGATACAAATCTTTACTGGTGTCAAGGCATTTTAATGCTATCTTAGTCCATTATATTTATTTTGTTCCAAGGTCCATTAGGAGTGCAAGTATGCTGTCACTGGGGGTAGTGGAAGTGGTAGAGGATTCCTCAAGAGCAAGGAACCACCTGGGTAAACTGTGGCAGGTTTCTGCCTCCTGGGGCAGCACTGAAGACTGGGTCAGGTTTCAGAGGCTACCAAAAACAGGTAGTCACAAGCTGGGCCACACCAAACAGTTGAAGCAGCAAGGCTCCAAGCTATGGCTGAGGTTTAAGTAGTCCCGGAAAGAAGCAGCCCCATCTATTCTGAGCATTGTTTCTCTAGCCTCATCCTGCAAGGAGCAGCAGCAGGCTAGCTTGGTGGCAGGAGCATGGGCTGGAAGGCACTTCTCCTTCATAGGTTGGGATGCCAGGACTCCTGGCTCTTTGCCCATCAGTGCCCGAGGTGCCAGCTGAAGGAAGCATGGGGGGGGGGCGGAAATGGAGCATTCACTTGTTTTTACCAGAAGTGACATAGCGCACACTCTACCACTTACAGAAACTACATCGTTAAACCATAGAGTTTTGGTAAGTACCAGAGTGTCTGAAGTTGCCACCTCCCATTTTTACTGGAAATGACATCATTGTGTCAGCACAACACCAGCATGCTTGGTCCCCCCATTTGTCCTGGGGGTTCCTGGCTGCAGCTTGACTACCCTATTCATAGGGCGGCCCCTTCACAGGCCTGCCGCCTTAGATGATCTTGTTAGGTGCAGGAGAACCCTGAAGTGGGGGGGGCTGCTGGTTCAAGGCCTGGCCCTATGTGACTGAGGAACACATGTCCCTAGGGCTAGCAGGTCAGCAGCATCTTCTGTGGGGGTGGCTTGAGATATAAGGGCTCAGGAGCGCTGGCAGTATTGAGGGGTCTCCTGAACACTTAGGTTTTGTCATCATAAGGGTAGCTCCCAGATCCTCTTGTAGATGAGGAGTCTGTTCCTGGGTTCAGCCCTGGAGGAGTCCCAACAGTAAGGGTTCACATCACATTGCTACTCTGCATGCTGAGAATCCAAAACTGTTTTCTTGTAGGTGGACAGAATGATTTTAATCACATGTTTTAATGTTCTAAACTGCCTTGAATGCCTTTTTTTTTGTTTGGAAGGCAAGCTAGATATTTAAATGGCAAAATATGTGCTATCTTCTGGCAGTTTTCCATTTAAAACTCTTTGTTTCTGATCGAGGCTATAGATTTTGAAGCAGTACATAAAAAAGCTGCATCTATATTATACATCACACCAGACAATACACCTGGATGTGGGTGGCATTTACAGGTTTGAATTTCTTCAGTGTCATTGAGGTCCTACCAATCATTTACAAAACTGGCAACAAAATCCGAGGGACTGACATTCATCATTATGTTTTTCGGCATTAAGAAGGGCATCACACCTCTGTTTGCACAGACCCAGGAGAATAATTTGTCTGCTTCAACAGTAACCTGTTTTGCAGACTTGAAACCGTATAATAAGCCTGGAAATTTGTTCAATTTTAGGTCTGTTGTACATGTCAATCACATTAAGTCATTCTTAAAATCTCTATGCTGCTTTTCCCCAATACCACACAGGAAACAGTTTGCAAAATAAATATCACTTCTTAAATGTCAAAATACCAGTGTAACTAACATCCATCAGCAAGGAAAAGATTGACACTTTCCCAAGTAATTTTTTCTACAACTAGCTTTCTCTAGCCATCTGCATGGGTGCAAGTTGTCACCCCTCTGCCACTGGGTTATCGCAGACACTGACACAACACCCTTAGGATACGCAGCAGAGTGCAACTGACCTTCATTCTGATCAGTTTCTTCAATACGTAATCTGACCACAGAAATCTTAAGTGATTAAACTATTATAACACCTATCAACATTCTATTTTAGCCACGTACATTTGCATAACAGCAATAGCTTTGAAGGGAAAAATCACTTTGTTTTTAGATTATGCATGTGCCTGTGCGCACGCACTACGGAAGGCACCATCTTTAGAAGAGGCATTCTCTTCATGGAGAGGATGCTTCTCCTACTACTACATCTGTTTTATAAGATCTTTTATTAAGAATTTTATTAATGGCTGGCCTAATTAATCAGGGAGGGGGCCCACTTTAATTGGCAAGTCTAACCTAGTTAGCAAACCTTCAAGCTCCAGGGAAAGCCATAAGCTGCTAAATCAAGGAGACATGTATGACCTGTGCTAAATGAGCCCAAACCCTGTGCTCAAAAATTAAGCTTAAACGCTTTGGGCTTTTTCTTTGTATCAAAATCAAAATATTTTGACTAGGATGGAGTAGTAAAGCAAGGAAGACAGAGGAGACTAGAGAATGTCAGGCTACGGTCACACGGTCCTTTAAAGCGGGAGTCAGTGCTGTTCCCTCCCGCATTTAAAGAGCCTGATCAGACCGGCCATTCCTACTCCTGCGCCGAAGTGGGTTCACTCCCGAGTTTCTAGTGATTTTCCAACCCCGGGAAAATCAAGTACTTTCCTGGAAGTCATGCTTTCAACTTGCGATTTTGCCGATCTGGACAGCCCTCTCTCGCAATCATTGCAAGAAGGGCCGTCTGATCGTCCTTCGGGGTCCCCCCCCCTTTCTTTCACTTGGGAGCATGGGCACTCAAGCGCCTGGCCACCCGTGTTCCTCAAAACACCCCGCATTTTGTTCCAGGCCCCGAGCCCCACCAGCCACCGCCGCCTGGCACACATACATCCCAGCACTCTTCTCCCTACTTCTCCCTGCTTTTCCATCAGGCAGCGGCCAGCGGGGCTTGGGACCCGGAGCGGAGCGCAAAGCCAGCCAGCCAGCCAGCCAGCCAGTTTCTCCCTGCTGCATTCAGAGAAGGCAGGTGTGCACAGGCATGTGGGTGGCCCTCACCTTGCCTCCCCCAGCCACCGCCACCACCGGGTTGCGAAGTATGAAAGAAAGAAAACATCCCGGATTAAAGTCCAGCAGGATAACATCCAGGATTAGGGTGCCGTGTGACCACAGCCTCAGTATTAGTAGAATAACTGGGACAAGGAACCATTTGGGGGGGGAGAAGAACTTATGTGGGGTTCAGAATTCACACGGCTGATCAATGCAGAAGTGGCTTATGTCCTAGCTTTGATTTCTTTGGACATCCTTGGTGTTTTCTCTACAACTAAACAGACAAGAGCTTGATACCTGCATTTAAAGAAAGCCATCTTATATTAATAGCAAAGTTCCAAGACGCATACTAACATGAACCACCCCAGCCAAATTATGGCACAGCTACACTACAAATCTGCTGTTTCCTCCACAGAGCTCAAGGTAGCATGTGCTCAGCTTCCTCCACTCATTTTATCCTCAAAATAACCCTATGAGAGAGGGTAGACTGAGAGACAGCAGCTGACCCAAGATCACCCAGTTAGCTTCATGGGTTCAGTCAAAGTCTAACACTCTGGGCGTTTTCGCACTGGCTTTTTTCCGGGGCGAGCACCGGAGTGAGCACCGGAGTTTCTGGTCAGTTTCACATCAGTTGCTCCGTGCTCACAAACTCCTCCGGAGTTTCACCACACTGCTCAGGAGTATCCCTGGAGCAAGAAAATCCTGTTCCTGGCGGTGTTTCCTGTTTACTCCGTTTGAGAAACCTAGATGAGAACACACCCACTCGCCCGCCCTCCATCTGGCCCGCCCCGCGGTGGGCGTTTCTTGAATTTTTTTTTTTGAAACGAGCCCTCCTAACGTTATATCGAAATAAGGAGGCAGGGAGGCAAGATCGCACCACAGGGACTGCGTTGGCGAGGTGGATTTGCCGTTTCTTGGGAGCAGGAGCCGGGCGCCATTGGCCCGAGAGCTCCATGTGCTTGCTCCCCGGTAACTGCTGCCCTTTGTTTGGGCTTCCCCAGCAACAGCCCGTGCAGAGCTGGTGGTGGGTGCTTTCCTCTAGCAATCCGTGGAGAAGCCGCGGCAAGCGGGCGGGCGGGCGGGCTGGGTAAACTTGCCTTCCTTTCCGCTCCCTGTGTGCGGTCCCACAATCCTGAAGCAACACTTCCCCCCCTCCTTTTTTTTTTTTTTTAAAAAAAGGCCCTTATAACGTTATAACATCATAATGAAATTTTGATGCAGCAAGGGAAGACGGCACAATTGTTGTCTTTATATAATAAACACAAGTTCACATCTACTATGGGGGGGGGGTTAATTTGCTGTTTATTGGCAGCCCCTGCAGAGCAGGCTGGGCGCGCTTCTTTGCAGAAAAGTCACAGAAATGGATTGAACTGTTTTCAAGGGGCTATAACTATTCCTGCGGAGCGGGGAGACTGCTCTGCGTGTCATGCTGCTCCTCCTCAGCTGCCGCCACCACCACCATTTATGTATTTTTTTTTTCTTAACACGGGCCAGCTGACGCCATGTTGCCCATCCTCCATTTTGTTGCCTTGATCGGGTTAAGCACACAACATTTCAGTTCACATCGGAGAATCCACCAATGGGGGGGGGTCCTCCTTGTAGCCCGCCAATCGTTTTGCATCAACCCAGAATGGCGGGAAAATTTGAATACTGAGGAGGGACTTGATGAATTCTGGGAAGAGGAAGGCGGGTGATGCACTGTCGTCATTCCACTATGACGTTATAACATTACCATGCATGCGTTTTAAAAAAAAAAAGGAAAAGCGGGGAACGAGGGAGGAGCTGGGGGGGAGGAAGGGGAGGGAAGGGGAGGGGAAATGCAAGGGGTGGGCACAGAGAGCATCGAAGCAACCCAAATGGGAACAGAAAACTTCGGGGGGGGGGGAGAGGAGCAGATTGCTATAGTGCGAAAACGGCAGGTTTGCTCAGGAGGAGTCGCAGCGGGGGAAATGAGGAGGAAGTGAGAGGCAACTGGCCAGTCTGAAAAGGCCCTCTGTGTCACACTGGCTCTCCAGAGGAATACACACTAGCTACCTTTTAGCCAGCTGGGGCTGCTTTCACATGGGGCAAGGGGTAAAACACCCCCTTGCCATGTCAGGAACGGAAACTAGAGTGAGACTGGCATTGCCCTATCCTACTGAGCTCACAGCCATTTCCATCTGGGTGGCTTCCCCTTTCTGTGTCTACATAAAAGCAGAGTTAGAACAACTATTTTGAGGGGGGCCCCCAGGGCCTGGAACTCCCTTTCCCTTCACCAGCCAAGCTGCGCTGTAATGCTACAGCAAGGCTCAGCTGTGAACGGGGGGGGGGGGGGGGGAGTCCTTTAACGGGTTGAAAAAGGCAGGAAGGATCCTAACCCAGATAGCCCAGGCAAGCCCAATCTCATCAGATCTTGGAAGCTAAGTAGGGCTGACTGTGGTTAGTACTTGAATGGGAGACTTCCTTGGAATACTAAGTCAGGAGGATAGAGGCAGGCTTTACCACCTCTCTGAATATCCTCCAGACCCCAGTAGGGGGTCAGTCGCCAGAGGTCAACGTCACTTCCAGGCAGTATTCCCTCTAAGCTGAGTTAGTGTGAGCTAGCTCACAGTTTTTTAGTCTCCAGTTTATTTTTTTTTTGGTCTTAGCTCAGGAAGGATGGCTCCA
This sequence comes from Lepidodactylus listeri, assembly GCA_029233225.1. Taxonomy (NCBI): domain Eukaryota; kingdom Metazoa; phylum Chordata; class Lepidosauria; order Squamata; family Gekkonidae; genus Lepidodactylus; species Lepidodactylus listeri. The sequence continues at coordinate 91,046,285 of JARCFY010000006.1, forward strand.
GAGGAAACTAATTTATGCAGCAGCCAAATGGCTTGCTCACGTCTTTTAATGTCAGTAGCTCACAGAGTAGAATTTTTGCTCACAAGACTCCACAGCTTAGAGGGAGCATTGCTTCCAGGTGCAGACACATGTGCATGCACACAGAAAAAAAAAAAAAAGAAAAGGGCAGGAAGGAAATGTGAAACTTGATTTTGCCATTTTGAAGGCAGAGCAGCTCCACACTCCATCTACTGAGCCAAATTAGAACAGGTTTATTTTTAATCCAGCTCAAAGGGGGTAAAATATGGTAGCCAAGATGAGTTGTGCCTACACCAGTTATACTGGCCCACATACTGCAGGGCTTCTTGCTGCCCTTGTGGGGAACAATTCCTGTGTAGAAGCAACCTATATAGGGACACGTTCATTCTTCCTGGGTTTCCCATGCCTTCTGTCTGAAGAGGCACCCCATATTGCTTCAAACGCAACCTCTGAAACATGTTTCTGTGTGCCACTATACTTTATTTATCCTTTCTACACTGAGTTCAGGGGCTGCAGTGGCTCAGAGGTTAAGACACTGAGCTGCAGACAGGAAGGTCCATAGTTCAGCAGTTCCAGACTCGAGTGCCGTGTGATGGAGTGAGCTCCCGTCTCTGGCCCCAGCTCCTGCCAACCTAGCAGTTCGGAAACAAGAAACTGTAAGTAGATAAATAGGTACCGCTTTGGTGGGAAGGCAACAGCATTCTGTGTGCCTTGGTGTCTAATCATGCCAGCCACATGACCACGGAGAAGTCTTTGGACAGTGCTGGCTCTTCAGCTTGGAAATGGAGATGAGCACTGCATCCCTAGAGTTGTATTTGACTGGCTTTCGAGCAAGGGAAACCTTTACCTTTACCTTACACTGAATTCAGCACAAGGAGTTTTAACCGGTATATACCACACACACACTATTTAGAGCTGATTCATATTTCTGAGTTACCTGTATGGATATTACCTTCCTGTAAGGAAACTGGGTGTGCACCAGTGCAGTCAGCGAGCCACAGTTGACTGTCACATGTACATGCAGCTAAGTAGGCAGATGTGTCGCTGTTACTCAAACCTGATTTTCTCATACGAAGCGGTAGCTGCAGAGGAAACTGACACATATGAAGCACCTTTGACAGCAAATAACATATTTATCTGTCACAGTAGACCTGGGACAGGAACCAACTGAAGCATTGCATGGTCTCAGGATGCAATATTAGAATAAGGGCAGATGGTGATTTCTAAAATATTCATATGCTCATCTTCTGAAACACTGGAGGGTGTGGGATGAGCCAGCACAGGGAACAAAAGACAGCTTGTGTGATACGGAGCTTTAACTAACTGGAAGCGTAAATTGTTTCCTCATGGCCACCATGAAGATGAATAGGTTTTTATACCCTGCTTTTCTCTATCTTAAGGAGTCTCAAAGCATCTTACAATCCTTTTCCCACAACAGGCACCAAGTGAGGCAGGTGGGGCTAAGAGAGTTCTGAGAGAATTGTGACTGGCCCAAGTACACCCAGCAGGATTCTGAGTGGGGAACCAAACCCGCTTCTCCAGGTTAGAATCTGCCACTCTTAACCACTGCACCATGCTGGCTCTCATGAAACTGGGGATTGTAATTCTCAGGGGCTGCAGCTAATTTTATTTATTTAACCAATCTTTGGTTCCTTAGAGAAATACCATCAGACAGGTCCTTAGAGAAGCCAAGAGTTTAAGACATATTGGCGGCATAAGTATACCTTAATTGTTGGATACCCTTGCTGCTACTCAGTCAGGCTTTGTGTATATGCTACATATACATAAAAATTCTTACAAACTACTTAAGCAGAGAGATTTTCATGACAGTACACTGTAATTATTGTACTGGGAAGAAAAGATATTACTTCTTTTACAGCATCAACTCATTATGTAGCAAGAGAGGTCACTTTTAGTGGCCAGTCTGCTGCAAGTTAAGACGCTGAGCTGCAGACCAGAAGGTCTGTAGTTCGCCAGTTCGAGACCCGAGTGCTGTGTGATGGAGTGAGCTTCCGTCTCTAGCCCCAGCTCCTGCCATCCTAGCAGTTCAAAACCAAGAAATTGCAAGTAGATAAATAGGTACAGCTTCAGTGGGAAGGTAACAGCGTTCTGTGCACCTCAGTGTTTAGTCATGCTGGCCACATGACCATGGAAACAACTTCGGACAGCGCTGGCTCTTTGGCTTGGAAACGGAGATGAGCACCACCCCCTAGAGTTGCATTAGACTGGCTTTTGAGCAAGGGAAACCTTTACCTTTTACTGCTGCAAGTCACATCATGGGACAGCCTACAACACAGATGCTTATTCCTTAATGTAATCTACCAAACAGGAGAGAAGGGCGCAGTGCAGCACTGAACACACAAACAGTGCATACCTGTGTATGCCATCACCAAGTCCATGGACTCATCCACTCCTGCTGAGAAGTACCAAACACCCTCCACTGGCTGCTTCCCTTGTGCAGCGCCTGTGTTTATCAGCACTGAGCATTTTGTAGAGCTTTTCCATTGAAGATGCAAGCCTACTAAACAGGGTGACCCATGCCAGAAAGGTTAAGGCTTACTTACATCCCAAAAGCCTAGAGCAGGGTATGGAAACAGCATGTCAGTGGAGAATCACGTGCTGGAGATGGAACAAGATGACAAGCGCCACACAGAAGTTGGAAAGCAGGTCTGATAGGTTGCTTCTTTGCCCATATGCTTCATTTCATGCCAAGCCTCTCGCACAGCTGAGTCACAGGTGAAACACTCCCCGCCCCCCCGGCCCAGCACTACCAGGTTCCTGTATAAGCAACCAGACAGCATGCTGGTGATGTCTACCGAAACACCAAGAACTGCTTCCTACATCCTGAAGCAAAGAGAGAGTGTTCAGTCTAAGGTCAGAAAACCTGTCCAAATAAGGTGTAATAACTTCAGCCAGAGATTGCATAAGTCCTGTCACAGGTGTGGTTACTAAATACTGAATTAGGCACTTCCTAGCAGCCAAATTAAAGGCATTATGGATTAGTCAGATTTAACATATGGTGAACACGGCTCTCAGTGGGAGCTGAGAACGTAAGCCTTCAGACCTGCACGCAGCTGTTTCTGCAGCCATTCACACGCAAGACAGCCAATCCAAAACAACTCAAGTTACCAACAAAAATTACTCAAGACCAGCAGCAAAAGTATAAAAAGAAAAAGAAACAAACCACTCTGTAATATATCTAACCTGAATACTGTCACAGATGGGTTCCATGCTAACCACAAGCAACTGAACAAAACTTTTATTTAGTGTTAAAGAGATTAGATTTTTAGCAATTATATAGAAAAATAACAGTAAACTTATGACAAAGATTTATTTTAAGTAATTCTGCTGACGATTCTATGGATTTTAAACTGAGTATTGTAATATGTTTTTAATATTGTAAATTTGCATTAACTGCAGATCCATATATGTTGTTACCCACCCTGAGCCTACAGCGTGGGGAAGGCAGGCTATAACTCTAATGAAATAAATAAATTTCTGATAGCATCCACTGTGAAGTATTGATACAAAATAGAAAGTACCTCTTCACAGAGGGAAAACATTTAGGCAGCAGTCAGGTGGGCAGTTTGGCCCAATATAGTTGCACTTCCCATATGGATTAAATGGGCTTGGTCACACAACCACATCTGGCAGATATTCCCCAGTCGTACTCACCGCATTGTATGACAAATTGGATACGGAATAAATAGCCTCCGGTGGTTTCTGGATGGACCGCGCTCCCACTCTGCTTTTTCCATGTCTGAACATCCCTGTTGCGCATGCTAGCCGGATGGGGAGTGGGAACAGTCAGATCCATTTCCAAGTGGGTTTTTTGTCCCCCAAGTTCTTGGCTATGTGCACCTAAGCACCTATGTGCATGCCCAGCTTATTTTTAAAAGAGACATCACACTCCGTGGTTGATGCGCCACAATAATGTGGACACTTGACCATGGAGTTGGGGGGGGGGGGAGCCGCAGCTGGGTGTGCTGTCTGCTTGATTTCCCCTGCAACAATGTAAATCGGAGCACTTAGAGGAGCCGCCATATCACACCAAGGCTCCAGTTTGACTGCAGCCTTATAGTAGCATGCCACTATTGTTAAACTTGTTGCTGTTCGATTCACCCCCCAATCATACACCAGCTTTAAAAGTGAATGTAAGAGTCTACCTGGTTAGGACTGAGATGGAATCCTAAAGGTAACAGGGTAGGCATTTGCAATACCTGGCCCCTTTTCAAAAAGGTAAAGGTTCAAGAATGCACACCGGAAATGTGTCTGCAGAGAAATAATAGGAGCTGGAAAAGAAGGGATGCTTCAAATGGCACCTTTGACATGACCAAGCCTCCAAAATGAAGTTAATAGTAATAGTAGATTCTATTAGCAGATTCACAATATATTAGTAAGCAAGACAAACACAAGCTTGTTCAGAGTTACCCCATCCTAGTAGCAGTTGTTCATAAAGCAGAACTGCATAAGAGACTGGTTGCCTTCGACATGTGATAAGAGAAATTCAAGCTATGGCATTTTTTCCCCTCTGTACCTTCTACAACCACATCAGGCAGCAAAAACCACAAGCCATCTAAACAATGCGGAAAACAGGTCTCTCTCACTATTGTTGTATTCCACATGAAGTCACCTGTAGAATTATCCAGGGACAGAATCCCATAAGATTACATGTTGCATTGCGTGGTCTCTTTAAAAGAATGGTCTTCGGTCATGTGACTGGGTCCTTCGGCTGGGCCACACAGTATCACCACACAGACTGCCAGCCCCTACAGAACCACCTTTCTCTAGAATTCTGCTTTAGGAAGACAGCTGTAAAAGTCTGAGTGTTCTCTCTTCACATTTCAGGTCCTCAGGAATATCCCAATACAGCAAACAACTTGCTTAATCAAATACTAGCAAAACAGGCAGGGATGTGGCAATATCTTGCACCTAAATATGATTAAAGGTTATCTGTCACGCAAGATCTTTACACTTTAAAGGCTAGATTTTATCGAGTATACCTAACAATTATTTCTTTTGAAAAAGTTCAAAAAAATTTTTTAGGGGAAGAATCAAAACACAGACCTGCCTTGGCAAAAGCCAACAGAGTTTGTATGGAAGTGTCCATCCTTTTTTCAAAACAACAGCAACAACATTCCAACAAGCCACCAGGCAAATTTGAAGTGAATCCATGAGATGGTGCCAGTGCCACTGGCATTTGGCATACTCCAAGCCCATCTGTCCAAGGACAACCTTCCCATCTGCCAGCACACCAGCATCTTCACAGGAAGGTGCTGCATTTTTTTGGCACTAGGTCCTACCCCGGTCCTACCCCTGGGGTACAGTTACAGTGTATGTTTGAAATGGCTATAAAGCAAGGGTGTCAAACATATGGCCCAGGGGCCAGAACAGGCCCATCCAGGTCTGTTATCTGGCCCACAAGCAAGGAACAGGAGGGCGGTGGAGGAGGTAAAAAAGCAGTGAAAAGACCTGCATCAGTCCGGCTGGCTGAAGTGTTCCCCCTTCCTCTCCCCCTCAACTGGGCCAGGCTGCACACGTGCAGCCACTGCCCCCTCTCCTCCTCCTATCAGAGGTGGGGTGTCATCACGTCCCTATCAATGCGCATGTGTGCTGGTCCTCTCCCTTCACTTCAGCAACAGAAGCTGCCTCCTTCCCCACTGTCGCTGCCACCTTCTTCTCTGCCCACCTTTCTTGCTCTTTCTCCATCACAATGCCAGAGAAGCAGCCCTTTGGGAGGAGGGAAGGAAGAAGGGAGGGAGAAAGTCATTACGTGTGAAGGTGGTGGTGGTGAGCTACTGATGGAAACTGGTGTTAGGTGAAGGGTAGGAATGGGAATACCAGAGTGTATCTGAGGGCTGGGGTACAAACGACTGGAGGGAGGGGCATGGAAGGGAAGGACTGAGGTGCGTGCAATGGGGTGAGTGGTAAGAACTGTGCTTGGAAAGCCATGGGAGAGGAGGAGAAATATAGCTGTTGGGGTGAGGAAAGGTGCTGAGTGTTTTGTGTAGGGGGGGTGGCACGCAAGAGCAGGGGTGTAGTTGGAGGCTAAGATAAAACAGGAGTCTTGAGCCAACTTAAAGACTTAATGACACTTTGTTGCATCATTTTTATTTTCTAGGCCTCTGTACCTTTGCTTTCCTCCCCAAATGGGGACCCAAAGCAATGTACAAGTATCATTCTCCCCATCTATCTTTTTGTTCTCACAACAACAGTGCAGGATACCTTAGGCTGAGAGAGTGACTGGCCCAAAGTCACCCAGCAACTTCCAGGGCAGAGTGGGGCTTATGAGCCTGGGTCTCCCACTTGTTAGTCCCCACGCTCCAACCTCAGCACCATGGGTTTTACATGTGTGTCTTTGTGGAAGGTCAGGTCTCTAAGTGGGACTGAAGTGCAAGGAAAGGAGTGGTCACTGGGAGCAGACTTGAGATTTGGAGGTTGAATCTCACAGAGGTGGTGGGAGAAAAGGGCTAGTTTAGGAGTTCTGGTCCTTGACAGGTGGCCTGGTTAAACTGTGGAGAGGTCATGATTTTTGTGGTGGATTGAGCAACTGTTGAGGGCGGTGGCTCCAGTTTCTTGGGAGAGTTTATATTAGATATGTACATTCTGGGCTGGATCTCTCTACATGGGGAAGAAACGCTGCTTCACACACAAAATGCTTCCAGGGTTGCAGAGAAAAAAGTTGCTGATCTAGAGTAGTGGGGAAGTGTATTTCCAGAGATGGAAAAGGACCCCTGGGATTATTTGTGCTGGGGAGGTGAGGGATGGACAGGGAAAATTTCTGTAAGGTGGGAGGCGTACTCAGGGCAGATTGCACATAGCGAGTCAGTACAGTCGACAAAATGGGTCATGCACACTGCTCCCCACCTCCCAATGAAAGGATGCCACAAATCGCAGGTAGGTGGGGGAGCAGTTGATGATGCACTGAAGGATAAGCTATCTGAAGTTGGCATTAGCACATTTTACCAGTTTTTGAGTCCAAATTACCCTTAGCTTAAGGCTTTTGCTTCTAAAATTCTGTATATATATGGGACAATGTATGTCTGCAAACAGCTCTTTCTGTAATAAATGTCAATAAATCAAAAGTATGCTTTCAGCTTACAGATACACACCTAAACAGCATACTCAAGATTGCTACAGCCCAGACACTGACTCCAGATTTTGATGCAATAACTCAGAACAAGAGGTGTCAGTTATCAAAGACTGTAAAATAAAGGAAATACTGTAAGAGTGTTAATATTTTAAGCATGTCTGTATTTTGAGTAAAAAAATAATATTGTTAATTTGGTTTGCCTGCATCTTTTATAAAGTTTATATCTCTGGTACCTGGCATTACATTTTATGGCACATGTGGCCCGATCCAACAAAGTAACATTTATGTTAGATCTGAACCTCACAACAAATGAGTTCAACACCTCTGCCATAAAGGATAACTGTTACTCTGAAGACTTTGCAAGCTTGGGCTTTTTTCTCAAAATAAAAACAAAAGACAAAGGAAGAGCCACACTCAATCTATTTAATTTACAGATTTATCTTTAACAAGTGGCACAGATTCCTTTACTGAAGTGCTGTGTCATTCCGTATTTCAACAGATTATGTGTTAGGTCAGGCGTGTGAAACATGCAGCCCAGGGCCGCATTAGGTCCCCAGAGGGCTTCAATCAGGCTTACAAAGGACTGGCTATCTCCTGCTTCTTCCTCTAGTTCTGCTGCTGCTGCATATCATAGCTTGCTTTCCCAGACTCGCTCAATCGCTCAGGAGAGACAGATAGGCAAGCTTCTGCTCCCTGCACTGGGCTGAGGCTCCTCCCCCTCTCCCTCCCAGATTACAGCACAGACATTTTGATGCAATAATTCAGAGCAAGAAGTGTCAGTTATGACTGTTAAATAAACAAAATATTGCAAGAATGCTAATGTTTCAAGCATGTTTTTATTTTAAATTTAAAAAAATCTTTGTGTTTGTGTCCTTTATAAAGTTTATATCTGTGCTACTTGGCATTACATTTTATGACACACATGGCCCTGCCCAACAAAATCCAATTTATGTCAAATCCGGCCCTCCATAACAAATGAGTACAACACCCCTGTGTTAGGTGAACTAATAAGCAAAATACTTGAAGGATTTCAGTGCAGTATACGTGTTTAAGTGAAAATATACTGCTGGTGTCACTTAGAACTGATTTCCCTGGGTCTAACTTTACATTACGTTTTCTTTGTGTCCTTTCTGGGTCCAACCAACTGTGCACTTGAAGTTCCATGCGTGAAACTCACAATTCACAGCTGTGCAAAAGACCAATTATGATCAAGACTGTAGCATGCAGGGAAGAGGGGGCTCATGTCTCCCCGCCAGGCTGTTTTCCTAATCCAAAACATCCCTCAGGAGCTGCTATTAGTGTAACCAGCTGTACATGCAAAAATTAAGCACTCTTTTTTTCCCCACAGCTAGTCATTGTGTGGTGTCTCATGTGCTAATGTTTCCTCTTAAGTAGCTAAGTTTCACATATTCTATGATAGTTCAAGGTATTTTGCTGATGTGCCTTAAACTAACCTGTTTTTCCCCCTTCAACATTAATATGGATCTCTGAGATTTTGCAGAGCTGAAGAATCCTTAGGATATTTTCTACTTCTTTCAAGCCTGAGTATTCCTGCTTATTTTTGCACCTGTTTATTTTTGCACTTAAAAACATCTATTCTGCTGGGTAGTCATATAGAGAAAGAGTACACAGCGGTCATCCCTCTTTCTTTCGGTACATATTAGTCAAACAGGATTGGGGCTCAGGACACTGGAAAATCAACTGGCAAACAGCCAGGGAGGATCAGTAGCTCTAGGCCCTGGGAAAGAATAGGAATTTATGCAGAGTGAACACAACCCACTCTATAAATTTTGAGCAAACATGCTTTCCCAGGGCTGTTGAGAGGGCGCTTGCATCTTCTGGATAGGCTAGTCAACGTAAGGCTTTTCCGGTAGATTCAGGTTTTCAATATAGCCATTTCACATAAAAAACATTTCTCACAATCAGGTTTCTTGATGCAAAGCAAATGCATGAGTATGTATTAGGATGTCACCAAGGGGTTTGCTTCCTTTCACAGGCATTCCAGCTCCACTAATTAAAAACTTGTTCAGATTACTTTACAACTAAGAACCCAAGAAATCTATAGCACAGAACGTGAGAACCAGCCATCACTTAACCCCGATACAGATCTAGCAAGCACCTCCACAATCTAGGTGTTACTGATCCAACCTTCCTTCCAACAGCAGACTGTGAAACAATATTTATCTCCCTGTTTAGGGTTACCAGATGTCCTTTTTAAAAAAATGATGAAAAATGCCCTCTTTTGGGGTTGGATGGTTAAGAATATTCCTAGTCGGTAGCAATGATCACAGATTAAATAGTAGGGGTATTTAAAATGAGATTTGTCATAGTGATCACTTCTTTGAAGCAGTCAGTCAGGAAATATGTCCTCTTTTTTGCTTTTCAAAATATGGTATTATCCATGTTGAAATACAAAAAGAAATGCTTAAAGCCAGAATTTATTTTGCATTTTGAAAGCCTTCTCTCTCCCCCCCCCCCCCCCCCCGCAGCTTTGGTTGTCATGCTGAGTTTCAGCCATGGAATTCTATCACCTCACCCTTCCAAGGTCTGTCATTTCCTTTCAAAAACCATCAGGCACACTGAGATCCCAACCCCGTCGCCCCCAAGGCCCAAGAGGGCGGACTACACCCACGCCTAACTTTTCTTACAGGTTCAAGAACTAGAGGATAAGCAAAGAAAAACATCAGTTCTTGATCTCAACTTTCTAGTTCTCAAACAGGCCTTGACAAGTTGGCGCTTACAACAGAGAGATGAGTCAATCTTTTTTTTTTTTTTTTAAAGACGACAGATGACTGGAAGAACATTTGCCAGGAGAATTGCAGGCCAGATGGCATTTGAACCTGACTCTTTAAGCTCTAGAATAGTTCAACCAGGCCAAAGACCATCCTTGTAAACAGCTACTTGTCTATGGAAAGCAAACATGGCTACCAAGCAAGGAAACACATGTAAACTATAAGTTCCAGGGTGCCCCTCCCCCGCTCCTTCAGGCCATCTGTGCAGGATTTATATTCGGGAGGATTTATAGTTGCAAGAAGAGGCTGAGAGCCTTGCTTATAAATAGGGAACTTTGGGGTCATACAGAGGAAAACAACAGACCTCCAGCTAATTAGTCAAAACTCCCTAAACAACCCCTAGATTTAAAACTACAAGCTAGGGAACAACAAAGGTTTATTAAAGGTATGAGCGTTTGTGTACATGCACACTTTTTCAAATACATTGGAATGGAAGGTAGCAGTTCAGTCTTATAGAAAGGCTGAACTGCAAATTAGCATGTTAACATGACAAAGATGTGACCTTCCATTCCAATGTTTTTGAAAAAGTGTACATGCACATGAAAGCCAATAACCTGAATAAACCTTTGTTGGTCTTAAAGGTGCCACCGGACTCAAAAATTTATTCTACTGCTTCAGACCAACACGGCTGCCCACCTGGAACAAGCTAGAGAGTTACACTAAGGGATCTTCCATAGAGAGGACTCCAGTGTTGGTCGCCTGGTTCCAGACCAGTATGTCTTCTTCCACATGGATTCCATGCTGATCACCGCTAGTCTGAATGACAAACTGAGAGGAGCAAGGGAAGGAAAAGACATCGATAGTACAGTATAATGACTGTAGTACACTATAGTGACTGTGACACAACTCCCTTCCGCAGTAGCTCTCTCCCTAACAGAAAACAACTACCTAGGGCTGCCAAGTCCCCGCAGGGGCCGAGGATTCCCCCGCTAAAAGGGTCCCCAATCCACCAGTCCAGATCCAGCTGGCAGGGGGACCCCACCCCCAAAGTGGCCAGACTGGGCCAACGTGCCTGGCGCGATGACATCGCCCAGAAGGGACGTCATCATGCTGCACACGTCGCCGGGCAACACTCTAGCAATCACCCTGAAAACTCTATGGTACCATAGAGTTTTAGGGTGATTACCAGAGTATTACCCGACGATGTGCACAGCATGATGACGTCCCTTCCAGGCGACGTTATCACAGCCCGTGCAAAGGGACTCCCAGAGAACACCCAGGACTCCCCCACTATTACTATGGTAAGACTTGGCAACCCTACAACTATCCCTCCATCCCTAAGAAACAGTTTGGCTAGCAAATATTTATGAGTTACCAACTGTTAGGAAAGAGGTATGCCAAGACCATTAGCCTTTATAATCTCTCACCCTCCAACCCCCTATTAGTGGTACATGAAGCCAAGTTACTTTGACTACAAGGAATATGGGACTCAGCAAACACTATATATTCCACCACCTAATTTTTGTCCCTCTCTTGGCTGGTATAAGCATGACAGCAAAGAGACCATTTTTTTCTTTAGGGGTGCCTGACCCATATTTTGAAAACTAACTATATAATCTAAGAAATGCAACACATTGTGCGTACTACCACTAGAAGTACAATATCCAAGGAATTCATAGATAACTCCAAGTATGTTAATGCAATGATTCTTGAACTATGTTTTAAAGCAGATATATATGTTCTAGATCCACTCAGTTTCACATCCTGACAAGTCAAGTTGGAGTATACTCCCATACAACTTAATGGGTATCAACTTATCCGACTTTATCCACAACAATTAAAAGACTAAGAATTCTGGGAACCTTAAAACAAAGGATTTACACTAAAAGTGTAAAGGTTTTGACTACTACTAAGGGCCTTGAAATATTGCAATAAGTATAAATAAAACAAATTAAAAAGATTAAATAAATAATAAATAAAACAAATTAAAAATAGCCTGTATTTAATGACAGTGTATCTTCCCAACAGAATAAGCCATTCCAGTGGCTACTTCCCCCCCCCCCCAAACACTTGCTTAATCCTTTCCTTATTTTATAAAAGCCAGTTGGGGTGGCAACATTCCATGGGGCGCCAAAATCCGTTGGCTGCAAGAACTGCCACTCAAAAGGGTGGCCACAGGCTGCATTCCCTCACTGCGTTGCTTCAGTCCCACCCACAGAGCCGCTGGCCAGTGTCTCAGCCTCTGTCTGGGGGGGGGTGCTGGGTCCACTCTTCTCCTCCGCCCACTGCCAGGTGGGTCTAACTGTCCCCTCGGTGGCCTGCTTCTGTCAGTAAAAAGACAATGGACTTTTAGCACAATCCCTCCCCCGTCCACTGCCAGCTTGCCCACTTTCCTGTCAGAATAGACTGAAAACAGCTCTCTCTCCTGCTTAGCTTCACCATGGCTGGCTGGCTGGCTAATGAGGTGGGCCAACAACCATAAAACCATTCTCTTCAACCCCCTCCTGTGTGGCTGACTTTTCCCTAGGGTTGCCAATCTCCACGTGAAACCTGGAGATCTCCCACTGTTACAATTGATCTCCAGATGACAGAGATCAGTTCCCATGGAGAAAATGGCTGCTTTGGAGGGTAGACCCTATGGCATTATACCCTGCTGAGTCCTTCCTTCCCCCCCCCCAATGCTGCCCTCCACAGGATCCACCCCCCAAATTGTCAGTAAAAGGCCCTTTCCACACCGAATCACAACTGCTCTTCAGATGGCAGAGATCTTCCCCTGGAGAAAATGGTGGACTCTGTGTCATTATACCCTGCTGAGGTTGCCACAGTAAATTGATGCTGAGTGCCCAAGGCCAGGGTACTCTCCCAGAGCCTCTTTCTAGAGCCCACTGTATTTCTTTCCACAACGGGCCTTATTCCTGGTCAATTAGAAATTAGAGAAAGATACAGGTCTGGTTCATACATGCATTTTCACTTGATGACTGGAACATCAAGTGATGGCTTGAATATGGGGAAAGGTAAAAAACCAATACAACATGATGAAGAAGAACTTTCATGTCAAGTAGTTTCAAATGCTATGCTTTCAAGGGAACCATTTCACATCAGTTTGCAGCTAAAAATCATTGGATACATCTGTGGATCAGACCATAGTAACAAACATGGCCCATCTGGGTTAATGCACACGTTGCATAGTCAGACAGGAATTGCTGATAGGGTTTGCCACTAAGGAGGAAGAAATTGCTTATCACGGGCTGCGATCACACACACTTTCACTCCATCTTCAATGCACTTTCCAACTGGATTTTGCCAGCTGGAAAGTGCACTGGAAGTGCATTATTTAGTGTGTGTGATTGCAGCCATGATCAGCTATATACAAAAGCAGTGACTTTCCTGTATCACTTACATTAGTGTGAACAATGGAAGCAGCTTTGCCACTATCCAAAAATTAGGCAGGTATACCTAGCTGCAGAAGCTTTACTTTGAAAGGTGGTAAGTCCCATGCATTGAAGTTAACACCTTGAATTTACACACAAATAGTTTTGGGGTACAAAGGCAGGGTTCTTCCAGACTTCTCATAATTTCTGAAGCCATCACAATTCACGGTAGCTCCCCAAATCCAGGCAGGGGGGAAAAGATACACAAAGAATTTCAGACACATTCTTTGCCACAGCCTTGTTCCTACAAGCAGCCCCTTAACTCAAATTAATTATCATATGGCATTGTGTGTAGTATAGCCAGGAGATCCTAAGGTTGTCTGGCAGCCAAAAGTTTAGCGTTACGCACCACTAGGTGGTGAGCTAGACTTGTTTTTGAGGCAAGAGACGATTCAGAGGGGGTTTGCCATTGCCTGTCTCTATGTCACAGCCCTGGTATTCCTTGGAGCACACATCCAAATACTACCCAAGGCTAACCCTACTTAGCTTCTGAGAGCTAATGAGATCAGGTTAGCCTGGGCCATCCAGGTCAGGTCTTAACTCAAATTTATTTCCCAAGACACCAGTATGGAACACTGCTGCAGCCTGGAAGAAAGACAGAGAGCAGGACATACTAATCATCATAATCTGGGGTCCATTTACTAGGAATGTAGTTGAGTGGAGTTAATTGCCCAGAAGTATGCTGCTCTTGATCAAAACAATTTTTTCCCCTGCAACTGCTGCCCTGCCTTCCAGGTAAATCACACAGATCCAGCGTCAAAGCTGCATACCACTGGTGATAAGGGAATAGCTTCAGTAGCCGTCTTTCTTCATCAACTGCGTATACACCATCGTTAGTAAAGGTAAAGGTTTCCGTTGCTCGAAAGCCAGTCAAACCTGACTCGGGGGGGGGGGGGGGCGGTGCTCATCTCTGTTTCCAAGCCGAAGAGCCAGTGCTGTCCAAAGACTTCTGCATGGTCATGTGGCTGGCATGACTAAACGGCCGCCAAGGTGCCCGGAATGCTGTTACCTTCCCACCGAAGCGGTACCTATGTATCTACTTGCAATGTCTTGCTTTCGACATCCTAACCCATACGTACAGTATGCTATTACAGTATTTACAGTATGGCACTGGTTATAACCAGAGGTAGCAATCACAAAGCCCTAACCTGGATGGCCGAGGCTAGTCCGATCTCATCAAATCTCGGAAGCTGAGCAGAGTCGGCCCTGGTTAGTACTTGGATGGGAGACCACCAAGGAAGTCTGGGGCCAGCCATACAGAGGCAGGCAGTGGCAGACCACCTCTGCTTATTTCTTGCCTTGAAAACTCTACAGGGTCCATGGCACTTTTTCACACGGCAATCAAAAACTCACACACCCTTAGGAATCTATACATCACCAGTGATAAAATGATCAAATTCACCAGGGGTGTATTGTGTGCTGTTCTCTTACTACAGTAGGTACATGAGCACTTCTGAAAGCCAAACAGACTGTTGTGCATCACTGTAGTTACACTGACTGCTAACTACCACATCTGGTGCTTGATCAAACAGATACTCTTGAAATGAGTGTACACTAGCAAAAACGTTACCAAGGTTACCACCAGAGATCATTTTGTTAAAAAAGAGGTGCAGGAGCTCATTAGCATAACTCATTAGCATATGCCACACCCCCTGACATCACCGGAAGTGTGTCAGAAGGCAACACCCACCGCTCAGGCTCCACCCCAAAAATCTCCAGGTCTTTCCCAATACCTGGCAAGCCAGCTTTACACTAAAGACACTTTAGGTTTCCTTTGCTCTTGCAGGGAAGCTACCCTACAACAAGTATAAAAATACAGATCAAGTTAGTATGCTTTTGCTTTTTCCCACACGCATCACCAAATGTGCCCGCTCCTGGGTTTGTTACTCCCGGAACAGCATTCCTGCTCGAAATGACCCCTGGTTACCACTACTGTGAAATCAGTTCTGTTAGGATCTAGGGGATGAATGGCCAAGAAAAGTTTGTTATCAGAGACAGGAGTTCTGCAGCCAGCCAAATCACTAACTGTCATATTCATACATATGGGACTGTCTGTAGGAATCCCAGTGAGCGGGTCTGGCAAACTGGTGTTAGGGGATGAACTAACTAAAGGGGCAGTACTGATATACTCAGTTCAGTTCCTTTCTCTAGAACTGCAGCCAGTTATTCGAACGGTGTTTAATCCAGCACACACTTCTAATGCATGGCCTTTATACCCCCTTTTATCAGAACCTGCACTGGGTCTCTGAGGGCAATCTTCTAAATGTACAGAGAGGCTGCAAAGAGAAAAACATACTGCATTATTGAACACAAGAGGACTCTGAATACCGAGGAAAAGGCAAGTCAGCGATGTTCCGTCTTTTTTGCTTAAACCAGCATTTCCAGAACAGGAGAACCACCTAACCTCTAATACAGAACACATAATACGGCCGCCTCAAGAGACCCCCGAAACCAATCTGTTTACATAAACAGCCTACAAAACATGTAAATAAGTACAAATCTATATGTTCCAGCCACGGATATATATTTACTGTCCATGTTTTCAGACAGCAAACCAAGAAAGACATTAAGAAATTTGCCCAAATTAACAAACTGGTGGCAGAACAGAGACCCAGAGAGGACTGCCACCAATTATATCATATTTACTTACATTGTGCTTACACCATATATAACCCACTGTTTTCCCCAATGGGAACCCAAAGCAGTTCTCCTCTGCTCTGTGTTATGCTCACAATAACTCTGTGAGGCAGGTTAGGCTACCAGCACGTGACTGGCCCAAGGTCACCCAGCAAGCTTCCATGGTGGAGTTAGGATCTGAACCCAGGGCTCTCTGATTCCAGTCTGACACTAGCCATCACACCACCCTGGCCCATTGTGCTAAGGGCAGCAGAGAATGCGGAAACCATTTTGTATGAAGGACTTGCTGCAAACCTTACTAGTAGAACAAGACAAAGGTCAAAGTAAACTGGGATGCGCCAGTACAGAGTGCCAGTAAGAAAAAACAGTACCTCCCATCTTTTGTTTCAAGCCCCTTGGAGACACAACACCAGTAAGACATTTAGGTTACTCTCTCCCCTGAGGATTATCAAAGGAACAAAGACAGTGCGATAGGGAAAAATTAGGTGGCAGCAAAAGAATGCAGACAAGAGGAAGTCACAGTGGCTTTGATAAAAGAGTTGATCATGAGCAGAGCACTCTTCACCACGCAGGGTGACTGGGGTACAATCTAAAGGGAACCCAACCTGTCACATCAAAGGCAGTGAGCACAGCTGGTTCCCTGCATGAACGGAGCACATGCTCCAGAACCCTCCGTGATGCGATAGCAGCAATGTCTTGTAAGACTGAACTGTAGCCACACCACGGAAGCACATCAGAGTCCAAGCACAGGAAGCACGAGCCTTCCCGAGGACTTCAGCAAGACCCAGGGTTGAAGTATCATCTTCACGAGGAAAGACCAAAGTGCCTTGGGTCCTTTGTTGAGAAGAGGTGCACAATGTAAGTTTATTAAATGAATGGTATGGAGAAAGATTTTGCTTCCTCCCTTGTAAGACTCAGGGCATAGGCGTCAACTTCAGGGGGGCTGGGGAGCTGGAGCCCTCCACGAACGTTTCCAGGACATGCTGAGCCTCCCCCAGAGACAATGGCCTGTAATGTCTCTGGCCCAGCCCCAGCCCCCCCCCCCCCCCGGGAAATGGGAAAGTCTACGCCCTGACTCAGGGTCACCCAATGAAGTTGGTGGCTGGTCATTCAGGACAGACAAGACAGAATTAATAATCCATGCAACACCATGCTTAACTTATGGAATTCACTGCCATAGGATGTAGTACTGGCCACTACTTAGGACTAGCTCCAAAAAAAAAATGGAGTTACACTGCAATTCTGAGCAGAGTTACATTCTAAGTTAACGGACATTCCTGCACATTCCTTGGACAGCAAAGGTGACAGACAAGCAAGTACTGGAGCACACAAAACCAGATATGTGATTGGAAGGAAAAATCATAAAACTGCGACTGACTTATTTCGGCCATGTCATGCGGAAGAACTCACTAGAAAAAGCAATTATGCTTGGATTGGTTACCAGCAAAAGGAAACCGGGCTGCCAAAGAACACGGTAGCTAGACACCATAAAAGTCGACACCAGCCTGAGCATGGAGCGACTCAAAGAAACAGTACAAGATCGGAAAACGTGGAGAGAGCTGGCCCATGGAATCGCCAAGAATGAGCTGGCCCATGGAATCGCAACTGAATGGCTAACAACCAACTCTGCTTAGATTGCACTGTTCAGTCTACTAATGGCTATCAACAATGCTAGTAAGAGGGAGGCAATGTGCCTCAAAAGAACAGGCATGGGGAGCATGGGAGGCCCCTGCCCTTGTGCCTTGATGGTTGTTATTATTATTGTTTCCAGAAGGCCTTTGGCTGGCATTATTAGAAACAGGATCATGAGTTCAGATGGAACCTTAGCCAGATCCATCAGGACTCATGTTCCATTCTTCCCCGTCCCCTTTGATTTATTTGAAAACCGGAAGCACTTAGAAGCAGGAGGCTGAGTTCGAAGGCTGCACTTAAAATGTATGTAATTTATGTCTCCTTGCCAAGACACAGGCTGTCACTGGTCAGGCTGGCTCCCAGGGCAAGGGAAGGCAGCTTCGCACAAGTCCGATATTCCCCCAGAGGGCCCTTCAAAAGAGCCGGCGGGGAGGGGGGTGGGGTGGGTAGAGCAATGCCTGGAGAGGCCGGGATGCTCTTCAGCGTCTCCTCTTTCCAAAAGAAGGGGCTGAAAGTTGGGGGGACGTTTTTCGCGGAGCAGAGCTTCCCTTCTAACAAAGAAGCGGCAGAAGCGTCGCAACCAGATAGATAATCAGGCGCTACGGAACGGGGGGGGGGGGGGGGGGGGGGGGGGAAGAAACACACAACCCAACAAGTTGAAACAAGATGCGAGAGAGAGAAACACAGAGAGGCGAGTTCGCAGACGTGCCAGCCAGCCTTAAGAGCGCCAGGCGAAGACTGCGTGAAACATGGAAAGGGCCCAGATGGGACTGACTCGCAGCAGCAGGGCTGAGTTATAAGGAGCAGGTCGTACACTGAATCCAGTTTCTCCCACTGGAAGACAGAGAGGAGGAAGGGGGGGGGGGGGGAGGGAGGAACTAATTAGTTCTTTCTCCCGGGTTTACACACACACACACACACACACACACACGCACACGCAAATCCTTTCCCACAAAACTTCTGCCCTCCTCCGCGAGGAAAACAATGGGAGAGACGGCAGCGAGCAGGCGGCCGAGGATTGTGCTTATTCTGCAGCCACTCCCACGCGAGGGGCGATCAAGTTGAAGACGAGCCGCGGGGTGGGCGGCTTGCGCTCCGCGGGGGGCTGCCACCTCCCTAACCCTCGCTTCCCTTGTCTGGGGGCCTCTCGGGATTAATCCAGATCCGAGGAAGCCGAAGGAGACCCTCCACGCACACGCACCCCCCGCCGCCGCCGCCGCTTGCAAACCAGCCTTTTGTTGGGAAGAAGTCGAACCCACAAAGCCAGAACCGCGCCGCAGCCTCCGTCCCGAGCCCGAACAGTCGAACAAACACCGTTTAAAACAAAGACGAGAGACGGGGGGAAAGATGCCCCCAAGCAGAGAAACGACCTCCATCCCCCACCCCCAGGCACACACACAGCAAACGACCTAAGGGGTCTCGGGGCAAGTTGCTAGGGGATCCCCACGGGGAGACGGCCAAAGGAAAAGAAAATAAGACACTGGGGGCGGGGGAGCACGTACTTTAAATTTAAAGCAAACACGGGTATTTATGTTAAGGACTGGAGCAGAACGTTTGCTCCCTTTTGGTGCAAAAGTGTAAAAATAATGTTTTCTTTAAAAAAAAACCCAGTAATCGTCAGGAGGGGGGAGGGAGCGGAGAAAGGGGGAGGGATCTTCCCATTCATTAGAGAAACGAATTAAGGGGAGGTGGGAGAAAGATGAAGGGGGTGGGAGAAGAAGGGCTGCATCCCGATTGTAAAACCAGCCACCTTACCTTGCTTTTGACTTCCACCGCGCTATAACCAAAATACCGCAGACTCTGAGATTTATTAAAACTCCGATTCATTTTCTCGGCCCCCCCGTTTAGCCCCCCCTCCCCTCCGGTCCTGCGCCCCTTCTTCGCCCTCGGTCCACAAGGGCTGGGAAGATCCGCCGCCGCCGCCTCCGTGAGAAAGCGCCCCCCGGGCGAGCGGCTCGTTCCTGCTGCTCCGGCCCTGGAATGTAACTTTCTTTGGAACGTTCAGTCTCCCAAGATTCTTTCACTTTGTCCCAGCGCGCTAATCAGAACGCCCGCCTCACTCCGGCTCTCCGCGCTTCTGTTTGCTACAATCGCTTTCGGGCGGCTCGCAACGCGCCTAGCTGACTCAATCGGGAAGGCGGCCGCAGGACGTCACCGCGCCCCGCCTCCATGCGAACCTCCCACTTCGAAGGTTTCGCCCGTTTCAAATCCAGGAGCCGCGCGAGCTCCTCCGGCGCGCCTCCCCCGCCCCCGGCCGCCAGAGGGCGCGCGTTCTGGATTAAGATTGATCGGTGATGACAGGATTTGCCGGCTAGCTGGCGGGCGGATCATAATGGCCCGTGTCACGCAAAGGTCTGAAACCGTAATAAGACAAGAATCAAGTGCCACCTTACAGACAACGTGTATTTCCATGCGAGCTTTCGCGAGTCTCTGCTTAGATTATGTGGAGATCACACTTGGAATCCGTCTCGGGAAACCATAGACAATTTTTTTGTTTAGATCCAGGTGATCAGCCGTGATGGTCTGAAGCAGCAGAACAAATTTAGAGTCCAGTGGCACCTTTAAGACCAACAAAGTTTAATTCAAGCCACACTTTTTCAAATACAACTGGAATAGGAGATGAGGTTCTAAATTTATAGACAGGGATTTAACAGCAAATTAACATGTAACATGGTGATGTTTTAAGTTATGCAAAGTGAAAAACGAAATAACAAGGTTATTTTTTTTGAACACTCTGTTTCTAAAAAACTGTTGTCTGAATTGTTATAACACACTCATGTGGTTTTTGAATTTCCGCAGTTTTTTAAACACTAAACATGGAGATACACATTATGTTTTTGTCACCAGTTTTTTAAAAAAATCAAAACATTACCTGTAATCTTTCTGTGTGGCAGATTGTGTAGATCTATTAACATCAGAGTCTGTGTAAGAGCACACAGAATTTAAGCAATTTGCAAGGGAAAACACGTACTACGGCCGTAACCAGGGCAAAGGCACACCAAAGCACTGGGGTGCAGAAATGTGTATAGTGACTAACTAAATGTTGTAATTATTACTCTTGTTGTATATGTATTTTACCTTTTAACCAAAATAATTACTATGAAAGAATAGAGGGCATGATTATATAGTCTTGCGTCAAGTGCAAAATTAGCTAGTTGTGGGTCTCCTGTTCAAATTGACACGAACATCTCTTCAATATACTTGGTGTTGACATGGGATCAAGACCATGCCTTTTGTGGAAAAATAGTTTTGGTCATGAATGTATAAAGGTAAAGGTTTCCTTTGCTCAAAATCCAGTTGAATCCAACTCTGGGGGCAGTGCTCATCTCCATTCCCAAGCCAAAGAGCCAGCGCTGTCTGAAGATGTTTCCATGGTCATGTGGCTGGCATCACTAAACACCGAGGCGCACAGAACACTGTTACCTTCCCACCGAAGTGATACCTATTTATCTACTTGCAATTTCTTGCTTTCAAACTGCTAGGTTGGCAGGAGCTGGGGCCAGAGATGGAGCTCACTCCATCACGTGGCACTTGGGTCTCGATCTGCCGAGCTACTGACCTTCCGGTCTGCAAGTCAGCGTCTTAACCTCTGAGCCACCTATTGTCCAGTAGTGCTTACCTCCAAGTCAATGTGCATAGGACTGCAATTTAATACTGCGTGCATGTAGAGATCATGTTTACATAAACAATGTGCCTTGCACATGAGAAGTGCCATCTCAAGATTCAACTGGGACAATCCTAATTTTCTGGCTGCCATCTCAAGTGAATTGTCTCTTCTGGGCAAGATGCCTTTTTTGCTGAAACTCACCCAGCTGGTTGAGGTGTGGGGGGGGGAAGCACTTGTGGAATGCTAGCTGTTTTGCAAAACATGAGGTGTTGCTTGTGAATAGCTGACATATTTTAAAATGCCGGACAGTAATCAAGCACGAAAGAACAATTTGTTATGGGTACTTAAGCTTCATTGCATCAACCACCCACCCACCCATCAACTATATAATGCAGGCCCCGCCCCCAGTGTGCCACATGCAGAGACCAGGTACACTGAGAAGTTTTCAGCAAAGACCACAATGAGTCGAGCAAGTGAGTCAAGCTATACAACACAAACAAAAGGGACCCCCTTTCACCATGGACCATTAGCCAACAGGAATTTTTTGAGGGGGGGGGGATTCCATCCTGATCCAATATCTATTAGTTGTCCCCTAAAGTATGAGCAGAATCCACATGCTAAAGGACATTTTCTGGGTTTTCAGCTTCAAAACAGTTCAAAATGTTGTCTTTTTTATAGTGACTGAGACTCCAGAGCAAAAGAAAATGACCCCCAGATCAGACAATGCTGGAAACCGTCTCTTTTCAGCATTACTGTCTCTATTGACAAGAATGATGTCATGTTTTGCGATGCTGTTCTAGTGCAGCTGTTGTTGGCACAGCCCATCATGAACGGGCATATCAGCAACCAGCTATAAACTTGTTAATTGAGCCATTGCTAATATTAGATTTCCTAAGTTTATTCCTGTGAGAAACAATGGCATGAGCACAGAGAGAGAGAGAGAGAGAGAGAGAGAGAGAGATCCCTGTTTCTGCCTCTTGGATGCACTTTTGAAACACTCCTTCCCGATCAAGTTGTGGCATAGATCCCTCCCACATCTATGTTCTCAGGATTAAGTCAGAAGACTCCGACGCCAATTTTTCAAATCACCAGATGTCTCAGTTGCCCTGCAGGATCAAATTCATATGCGGTGATGTTACAACGATCCCAAGGTTTGTCTGTGTGTCAGGGAGAGATCACGCCAAAGCTTTTACATGACTGGGTTGTGGATATGGGGATGAGCAGCTACAGACAGGCAAAAGAAGAAAAACATATACAGCGTGGTAAGTCTACAGCTTCCATACAGCTAAATCTGCAACACAGGTGATGTACAGCCCCGTGATTAAGGGTATGTTTGCACCTCCCTGCTTTTTTCCCAATAAAAGGAGGGCAAGATCTGTCTCCATTGTCTTTCCTATAGCTGGAACATAGGACTACTGAAAGCAATCACAGCCCCCCCCCCCCCCCCCCCCCCGACAAAGATTCCCTCTGGGTTGCCCTGACCCCACCCAAATCCAACCCAAACGTCAAGCAGGAAGTAAATCACATGACTGGCCCAATTCAGTGGGTGACCAGGGCCCCTGCAACGTTATCCCCTTTGTCCCTCTCTCTGGGCACCTCTGCTGGAACAATCTTCTCCTCTTAGTGTGTGTCCAGGTTCCACCTGGAATGAATAATAGAAGCATTAATTGCGAGTAAGTACCTATGCCCTTACCTAGATGGTTCAGGCTAGCCCGATCTCATCAGACTTTAGAAGCTAAGCAGGGTTGGCCATGGTTAGTACTTGCATGTGTTACCCAAACTGGACCCAAAGAAGAGGAAATTAGCTTTAAAAGGGTTCCAGTAAGGAATAGCACACCTTTAAACTGCCTGCATTCTTCCAGTTGGTAAACTGTTACCCAAACTGGACCCAGAGAAGGGGAACTTAGCTTTAAAAAGGGTTCCAGAAAGGAATAACACGGGACTTTGGCGTACGTATACCAGGGTGGATCTCGGTAGTGGTACCTAAAAAAAAAATCACGAAGAAAAATAGTGTGAGAGTAAACACAAACAAATAGCTTTCTTGCATACAAAATAAAGTAAAAGAAATAAAAATGTAAAGAATCTACACTAGGCACATGAGAACTAATTCCCTACGTTAACCGCACATGCAAACCCCAACAGGAGGGCATGCTTATAAAGGGTAGGACGGAGGAATCTGGGAAATTTTTAGGGAAGGGACACACAACCTGAGATACAGAGCTTGAGGTCTGGAGAGGTCCAAGGAGCAGAGCAAGGAACCAGCTAAGCAAGGAGAAAAGGAATGCAACACAGTTGCAGGGGTGTTCAGGTAATAGGAAACCTGGCACACTTTTCACTGAACTGGGAGGGTCTTTTTATGGGGAAGGGTCCCATAGCTGGACATGGGAACCCACTTTCCCAGGAACATGACTGGTCCAAGATGTACAGTCCGAGTCTCACTAGCTGGCTTAAAGTTAACTGTTATCAAACTTTGATGGGAAAAATACCTTGATCAGGCTATCGTGAGCCAAATCTGCATGGGCACAAAGAGCCTGGGTGAGGCAACGTGATTAACATACTTTAATGAGCTTGAAGTGAGCCAGATCTGCACTGACACAAAAGTCTGGGTGAGTCAAGATAGCTCCTGAAACAGACTGGAGCGTAAATTAATGACTTGAATGCCCTTCCTGACTGAGGAAAAAGAGGGAAAAGAGGAACCGGGCATTGGTTAATGAAATAGCAACTTCTTGGGCTGGGCAGACACCTCGGGGATATGCCAGGATATTCCAGTGCTGAAGAGTCTTGTGTTATGGAGAATGAAGCGAAGTCTTGTTACTGAGAACCCTGAGCTGGGGGAGACTGCACTTAACCAGTCTGTGATGCCAGCCCACCCTCCGTCTTTCCTGGGCCTTCAGGGCAGTACCCAGGTGCCTCTATGAGACTCTCCAAGTTTCAGGTCCCCTTGGCACTTAGGCCTATTAAAACAACTAAGTCCAAAATAAGAGAGGGATCCCACTAACCAAGGGGGTCTCAGCTGGAGAAGGGGGTGGGGTCCTTACAATTGGGAGACCACCAAGGAAATCCAGGGTCGCCATGCAGAGGCAGGCAATGGCAAAGTGCCCCTTTCTCTTGCCTTGGCTTCACCAGAAGTCTGCTGTGACTCGATGGCACTCAATATACAAGCACCTATGCCTTAGACATTTGTAGATTCACTGGTCGGGAATGGAGCAGAGGGTCGCAGCCCATAGCTTCTAATGGCCTGCTGGGACCCATCCCAAATAGTTTGTCTGATCTCAAGAAAGTGGTGAGTGCTCCATATGTTTCTTAACATGTGGAGGGAGGAGTAATGAGTGGAGAGGACGGATCAATGACTCCACCTAGAGTGTGGTAAACACTGCAGCGGTGTTACTCAAGGACATATCCAGGGAGAGCTGAGGACATAAATGTACTCTAAGGCTTTCTGTGCCAGTACAAAAAATGTTATGATGGAACATATGAGCAGCTATATGAAAGTATTAGAACACATGAGGACACTGCAGTTAATGTGTCCCAAGGAGAAGAAGAGATTGGTTTTATACCTTGCCTTTCACTACCCGAAGGAAGGAGTCTCAGAGTGGCTTACAGATCTCCTTTCTGTTCCCCTCCCCACAACAAACACCCTGTGAGGTAGGTGGGACTGAGAGAGCTCTCCCGAAAACCGTCCTTAAGAGAACAGCTCTGAAAGAACTTATGACTGACCCAAGGTCACACCAGCAGCTGCATGTGGAGGAGTGGGGAATAAAATCCCATTCTCCCAGACTAGAGTCCGCGCTCCTAACCACTACACCAACCTGGCAGAGTTAGATGTCATTGCAAATATTTAGGATATTGGAGAGATACTACTTATACTACAGAAACTAGCAGTGCAATCCTAAACACAGTTACCATCTTCTAAATTCATTGAAGTCAATGGGATTATAAAGGTATAACACTGCTCGGGATTGTACTGTACACACCTTTAACTCAGCCGCAGAATTTACGCTGCTTAATTCTATACACCTTTATTTGCCATCTCTGCTTTATTAAACAGCAACATGCCATATTTTAGTGTTCCCTAAGCATTTTAAAGGTTAGCTAAGCGGTTGCCATCTCTTCTCTTATCAAGCTGAGTTCTGCAATTCTACATCAAGGCATTTGTAATCAGAGGAAGGATTCCAGTCTTTACAGCTGTTACCTAAACTGAAGATAAACCAAGGTGGCCTGATAGCTTGGACCTAAATTCCATCAGCCGTGGGTATTATCACCAGCCTGGATGGTTCATTTCTTCACTGCATGCTTGTCTTTAGTGCCTAAAGTTTATTTATTCAGCACTTTCCCTGCCATGGGATGTGTTTTTAAATCAGCTGTCAGAACTTTCACATTCTGTTACGCTTTCAGCCATCTTTATCTGCTTGGGTTAAAGTATGCTGTTGCCCCTGTGGCCTTGGTCTTGGGTGAGGAGGAGGAAAGGGGTGTTAATGAAAGTGTGCAGACTCGGATGGTTCACAGAACTCTTGCCATTGGTCCTTCTTCCTGTTTCTCTTGATTGTGAACCAGGCAAAATGCAAAAGAGAGAGAGTCAGAAATCCCCCTCCCCTCCCCTCGACTCGTGTAGATAAGGAAGCTGGTAGATGAGGAAGGGGGCTCAGCCCCCCCTTTAAAAAAGGAAGAGGACTCTGCTCCACCTTTTAAATACTGCTCAAGCCGTGAGTGGCGAGCCCGCCCGCCGCAAAGGAAGAGGACTTGGCTTGGCAGTGGTGGCCTCACTGCCCCTGTGCCAGCCGAGCCAGTCTGGGTCATATGACGGTGGATCACATGGCTTGGCTGGCACAGGGGCAGTGAGGCCACTGCTGCCAAGCCTAGAGTTGCCAAGCCTAGAGTCCCTCTGCTGTTGGCGGGCTCATAGCTTGCCACTTTTGCTCTCTCCTTCCCTCCCCCGGCTCCCCTTGCCAAGCCTAGAGTCCCTCTGCTGTTGGCGGGCTCATAGCTTGCCACTTTTGCTCTCTCCTTCCCTCCCCCGGCTCCCCTGCCCCGCAGCATTTCCCAGTGCCCCACCACCCAAAATTTTCTGGCTACAGCCCCCTTGTAAACCATTATTGCAATTACTAAATTCCAGGGGGATGTTTTACTTCCATGAAATTTTGGTGGATCATAAAAGTAAACAGAGGTCAAGATATTTGGGGGGGGGGGAATTGCTATTCTAATCTTTTTGCACAACAATACAGAAGCATTCGGTGCATTTCCTAGGAGTGTAACAAAAAAAACCCACCAGTATACATTTAGGGCTATAACATCATTCCTTTAATGTGTTTCCATATAATGCATCCAAACCTTATAAATTATTTGGTGAACCAATAAATTGTGTCCCATTAGCCGTTCTAGCCTAGATGTTATGGGGTTTTATGCACACGTTGACTTAATCCTTTCATTTTAAATATTGTGCTGTGAACTGCCTCAGAAGATTTTTTAAAGCTGAGCACAAGGGATATATAGATTTTAATTAATAAAATACATAATAATTTTTGATAAAGTCTCCAGCTTTATCTTCATTGCTACGAATGGGGGGCAAGGCCTGGTGGCTCAGTGGTAGAGCATCTCCAGTTAAAAGGACCAGGCAGTAGGTGATGTGAAAGACCTCTGCCTGAGATCCTGGGGAGCCGCTGCCAAGACCAATGGTCTGATTCAGTATAAGGCAGCTTCCATGTGCACCTGCACATTCCACACATTTGCTAAAATATTAGATTCATTCTTCTTGATTTATCCAAAATTATTATGTATTTTATTTATTAAAATCTTTATA
Source organism: Lepidodactylus listeri (assembly GCA_029233225.1). NCBI lineage: Eukaryota > Metazoa > Chordata > Lepidosauria > Squamata > Gekkonidae > Lepidodactylus > Lepidodactylus listeri. The sequence continues at coordinate 91,073,232 of JARCFY010000006.1, forward strand.
TTCCTTGATGGCAGGGGCAGAGCAGCCATTTAACTTACAGGGGAGTTGCTCGGTGCGCTGCTGCTGTAGAGGGTCCGTGGTGGCCAGGAGCAAGCAAAGCCAAGCTCCATCAACTCTGCTAGCACCTCAGTCAAACATTCGGTGGTAGTTCCCCAATTGGAACTTAATTCCCAGACATATGTGGGCCCAGTTCAGAATGGGACCATGCCACGTAACCTTCCCCTAGCATCTCTTTCCCGACCTGAAATGTCACTGGGCAGCCACTATTTGCTTCATTAGTGGGAAATGGTGTTTAAGCCTTCTGTATGAGCAAGTCTCCCCAGTGCACAACTAGCAGATTCAAACAGCTATTAGAGGTTGGGAAAATGACACCACCACCATCATCATTTCGATTTGTTAATCACTCTATCCTAGCTTACGCCGGGTTCTGAGTGATGCCATAAAAATATACAAAATGTTAGGATTCAGTATACAATTTGATAAAAACTAGACCCTTCTCCCCATGAGCCATGGTTCCAGCCTGAATTGGGGCCACGTGTTCCAGCTGACCTGCTGACTTCCGATATCAGGTCGCACTATCTTTCTAATTTTCAGGAATTACAGGGCCTGAGGTGGTTTTAGAAATCCAGTATTGTATAGTCAAAGGCCAGGTTTCCAGAAACCAATCAAGGCAGTGTCATCAGGTTCAGCATCTGATGAATACATTGCATCCGTGCCCAAAAAACTTTATCTCAGGAGACTTTATAGCCACATGCCAAGACATCATGCAGACAGCCAGCTTCTCAGTAACAATCCTGCAAAGATTCATCTTCACTATCATCAGGCAGCTGGCATTGAGCTATGAGGTGTGCACTGCACAGCCTAGACTGTAAATCTGGTCTCAGCCTTCTTCTGTGGCATTCCAAGGGTGCTGGTGACCCTGGAGAACTGGGGGTGGGTGAGTGGCCTTCACTTGCTGGATTAGAGCTGGAGGGTGGAGGTGAATCTGAACCAACTTGTGGTTGCAAGTCAGGGAATGCCTACATCTAATTTCCCTGCTGGTCAGCTTCTGTCAACAGTGGGCTGACTATACAGGGCCCCTCCTCCTCTGAGGAGTCCTCACTATCACTGAGCCCTGGCAGGTCCATGACACTACGTGTGCTTGGAAATCATCTTCCCAGTGGGAACTCTCAGAACATTTGAATGTCCATGCAGACATAGGGACTGTGTAATTGTGCAACAGCCTTAGGGCAGCCATTGCACAGTGAGGACACCAGGGCACTGTAGGGATGCAGCTTGCTCCCAGCCATCAGTGGCATGGGATGTGACTGGCATCATGTCCATGGATAGGGCTGCCAACATCCAGGTGTAGCTGGAGATCCCCTGGGATTACAACTGTTCTCCAGGCAGCAGAGATCAGTTCACCTGGAGAAAATGGCTGCTTTGGAAAGGGGACTCCAGGGAATTATATGCCATTGAAGTCCCTCCCTCTCACTTCAGGCTCCACCTTCAAAATTCCCAGGTATTTCTCAATCTGGAGCTAGCAACCCTATCCAGGGGCCATGCCATTTGTAGCCCCCACCTATGCCAGGTCTCTGCAGCAACACTGCAGGAGCTTGGCTTTGACCTGGATGGCAGCAGTGTGGCTCAGGAGAGGATGCACATACCTTGCTTGGGACAACAACATAGCTTGAACTGGCCCTAGCTGGGGGCTAACTGGCAAGAGGGAGGAGCCAGTAGTTGAGGTGGGAGCCATGAGAGGTGGAAGCGAACTTTGTGGTTTGAACCAGCCCATCTAACTCAGAATGTCCTGACATAAAAAGAATGAATAAACTACACTACCTTCAAATTTAAGGTCCAATGTATGTGAAAGCCTCCGGGAATTATGCTGGGAACCAGACATCCAGCCATGACTTGAAGCTTTGGGACAGACATAGAGACAAAGCTCAGTAGGCAAACTGTTTTGCTCAGTTGACCAGGCAAAAGCAGGAGACCAGGCTACTAGTATGTATGGTTATCCATCAGCTAATGAGCTCAATTCAAGGTATTTTAGAAATAAATTCTAAGGGTTCTAGGATCAAAGGAGGTTGATCAGGTTTTCCATTTGAAACCCTAACAATTTAGCACAGGATTCTTGGCATTAAGCATCAGATTCACCAAGAGAGAGATAAGCCAGAGATTCAGTATTCAAGAGAGCCAGGCTGCAGCTTTATTGAATAAAATGCATTGCAAATCAATTCCATAAACTACATGCAGTCCAGAGGCCAATCACATCCAAAAGTTCCTGGTTCATCACAGGCAGATTTCTTTTATCCATTCTTGTTAGAAAATTGCACACAGATCGGAATCTCTTTTAAAATTGGACTCTTGGGCTATTACTGGAGCGGAACTCCTAAAAATCCAAAATGCTTAAGCCTCCAAAGATTTTCAGCCTATGAACTTCAAGCCCTGATAATAATGTATATGTGCAATTGTAGAAATTAAAAAGACATATTTGGCACTTCCCCCTTTGATTCATATCTACTAAATTGTTTTACTTTCTGATATTATTTAAAAATAAGAACCGATTGGGGATGCAAGGATTTAGCTCCCAAATAATTAAAAATTATGTTTAATGTAAAGTGGCACATTAAATTCCCATAAAGACACAATCCGGGAAGGCGGGGGGGGACAAAGGAAATCTCTCATTCTTGCCAAAGAACTACTGGTATGAGAAGGTCTGATTTATCAAACCTGTGCAATTAATAGTTTGCGATTAATATATTATGTACCTGGGAGTACATGGAATCAAAACAAAGACTCTGCCTTTTTCACCTCACTGGCAACCACATATACCCAGAAGCACCACTAAGATATTTTCTCAGCACAACTTTCTCCAGTCTAAGCAGTATTCCTACAAATGGTCTTTAAACATAATTATTTCATACACTTCCAGGAAGGAGAGCAAAAATAAATCTCAGGAGAGCCCAAGATTCTGTTTATATACGGGGAAGTAAAAGTAGTAGCCCTGATGTAAGAAAATGGGCTGTGACTGAGACTCTCCCTCTTTAACTAGGAATCTGGTGGTACAGGATGGTCCTAAATTGGTACTATATTTATGCAGTGTTGACATAATGAGGATGTGGTCATTGCCTCTGGGAGCAATGCGGAAAGATGACAGGCAGCACAGATTGTCCCAGAATTCATCAAATGCACATTTAATTTTTTAAATTTGTTTTAGGACATGGTACTTACATCTTAACCAACTGTTTGTATTGCTTATGTGGAATGTTCAGAGTTGCTGGCTTGTGCCGTAACTAATGATAAAGTCATCAAATGCACATCACACTAATCCACGGGTGCAGATGCCATCCAAGGGACATTGCACACGTGACATTTTGCTGCAGGGAATCCCCATGTAAGGAAAAGAAAACACTTTTTAACTCTTAAAAATTCAGTGTGAAATCAGGAAGCCACTTTAGCTGCTGTCTTTCCGAAACATGTAATCACCACGAGAGAAAAGTTGTGCCACACATAACATGTGTTTAATGTTCACTGTTTTTGCTCACATCGAGATTATTCAAGAAGCAACTTGTGAGAGGCATCTAGATTTGTGCTGCCTGAGCTTGCAATCTAGAAGTCATCCAATTTCAGCTGAACACTTTGCTTAAAGCCCGCCAACATGGGAAGCCGTCTTTAATAGGTCTACTTGGAAATAAGTGGTGTTATTCAGTGGGGCTCATACCCAGGAAAGTGTCCTTAGGACTGCAGCCCTACTGCTCTGTCTTTTGATATAGGGATAAGGTTGTCAGACTCCCCCAGTTGGGTGGGGGTTACCCACTTTCGGGGGGTTCTACCCGCCACCTGGCCACAAACCCCAACTCCCGCAGCCAACCCTCTCAAGTGAGGAGGGAGAAGGGTGGCTGCAGGCTGTACACATGATCTCCGAGTGGAATGCTGCTAGGAGATTGGGCAGGCAGGGCCCTGTCCCTCTGGCTGCGGGCACTTAAAGGGGCCCCTTTAAGTGCATGCAGCTGGTGGGACAGGGCTTTGTGCACCCGATCTCTGAGCACATGATATGAGTGTACTCCTGACACTGTGTCTGGCCCAGTGCACTTTCTTGAAAAGAGACCTTTGAAAACCATAAAGAAGGTGCTTGAAGCTTCTTGGGTGAAAATGGGGGGAGGGGTATGAATGTAATCAAATTGCTTTCTGGTTCAATTAACTTCTCTGGGTAATTACGAAAATGGGCCAATCCCTGTTTGTGACCGCAAGGCCTATATATTGTTCTCACAGATACTCAGACAGGGTAGTGTCTGCCTCTCCATCCCCAAGCCTAGATCTGCAGGGAGTCGCTACACCCCTGCCAGGCCAATGTTTGCCCTCCTGCTGATGCCACTGAGCCAAAGGGCTGGCCCTGACCTGCACCTTCCTCTGGTGGCATCGCAGAAACGAGGAGCTCTTTTTTTGGGGGGGAGGCAGCATCCACCAAGGGAGGAGACTATGAAAGCCTGAAAAAACCCTGAGGGATGAGGGAGGAATAGGGTTGCTAACTCATGGTTGGAAAATTCCTGGAGATTTGGGGGTGGTGGTGAAGTTTGGAGAGTGCAGGGTTCAGAAAGGGAGGGACCTCGGGGGGGGGGGAATAATTTTAATTAATTAATTAATTAATTCCATTTATAGCCCACTCTCCCTGAAACAGGCTCAGAGTGGGTGACAACATTTTATAAATATACAATTAAAACATTCTAAATTACAATATATAATTACTCAAATCCATAAAAACAGTAAAATCGATAGGACAATTTCTGTAAAAATCAAGATGGTGTACAATTCATATGGGGGTAGCATACAGAATGACTGAGAAGGGAAGGGGGGGGAAATAGGGGGGAAGGGAAGGAGGGGGAGGCCAGACTCTAGTTATAGCCTATCAGCTAAGGGCCTGGTACTGCCCTCGACCATAGGCCTGGCGGAACAATTCTGTTTTGCAGACCCTATGGAATTGTACCAGATCCCGGAGGGCCCTGATCTCTCTTGGAAGAGTGTTCCACCAGGCTGGAGCCAGGGCCAAAAAGGCCCTGGCCCTGGTTGAGGACAGCCATACACTCTTTGGTCCAGGGACGGCCAACAGATTTTGATCACTCAAGGGTAACACTCTATGGGGGACAGGAACGGTGGTCCCGAAGGTATGCTGGTCCCTGACTGTTAAGGGCTTTGAAGGTCAGTACCAAAACATTGAACTTGATCCAGTTCTCAATCTGGAGCCAGGGCAGCTGATAAAGCACCAGTTGGATATGCACTCTGAGGGTCTTCTTGTCTACAAAATTTCAGATAATGCTGAAACGCATTAAGACGATGAATTCTAAGTCTGGCTCTCCCGCAGCTGCATTCTGGACCAGCTGCATTTTCCGGGTCAACCTCAAGGGAAGCCCTACATAGAGCAAGTTATCAGTAATCCGGCCTGAGGTGATGCCATAAAGATCATCCTCCAAAGCAGCCATTTTCTCCAGAGAAAGCAATCTGTGTCATCGGGAGTTCAGCTGGAATACCAGGAGATCTCCAGACCCCACCTGGAGGTCAGCAACCCTAAAGAGGAAGGAGGAGCAAGAGGAGAGTCATGTTCTGGAGGGCAGTTTGCCTGATCTCCAGGCTTGGCAGTCTTCCTGGTACTTGACCAGGCTAATAGCACGAAAAGAGGCTACAGTGCTATTAACTGTGGCCACAGTCTTCTGTGGTCCTAGTTGTTGTTTGGATTCCCATGGCTGAGGGTATAACTACAGAATATGCCAAAAACATGCAGGATCATGGGAGCATGACCAGACTCAAAGTCAGATATGGACTGGGAGAACTCACTTTAAAGAACACTTGTTCTCTCAGTGCTATGAGGGAGCGCTGTGAGGGGGGAAAAGGAGGAGCATTTGGTCCCCCTCCAACTTTGCTTTCACCAGTGGAAAGTATGTTTGTGGGGAAACTTTTCGCCCTTTTTCTCAGATGTGGAGCCAGAAAGCCCCCTCCTCAAAATAAGAAGATGAAACTAAAACAATGACCTTTGGAACCATTATAACTGCATTTCCCTGTTATGCTTTTGCATTTTTTTCTAAACTTTTATGAATGTTATTGTGACATTTGAAAAAAATAGAAACTCATTTTTTTAAAAAAAAGATAGAGGTAAGATTATTACAGTTCCAGTAAGTACATAAAAATGCCTTCAGAGGAAAGCGTTAGATATGAAAAAAATGTAAATCTGGACAGCTAAATATCAAAAGGGTATCAGACTGCATCCCATTCTCCAGGGCAATAGAGTGTTGAATTACCTGTTGCACTTTATAACCAAAGGGGGAAATAAATATTCATTCTACTTTTTTTGTGAAAACAAATAAAACACTTTAATTTTGTTAACATTTTTCTGTTAGTAAGGTCCTTTCTTTATGGCTGTGTCATAAATTTATGTATCGCTTCTCCTGTCTTGCTTGTGTAGAGATTATTTCCATGAGCAAACTCAGGCCTACAGTTCTAGTCAGCAGTATAAGTGAAGACAAAATATTTTACCAGAACAGCCTGATTTTATTGCATTCCATAGTCATGTGCGAGTTGGGGTTACCATCTGCTCAACAGCAATTCATGCAGAAACAATTCTGTTTGCATTCCGTTTGGGAATCCAGCTGAGCTCAAGGTCTACATTTTGTATCCTGAAGATATGTCAGGTAGGAAAAGTCTGAAACTAGACCCAGAAAAGGGAAATTAACTTTAAAAAGGGCTTCAGAAAGGAATAATGCAGGACTTCGGCCTATGTATACTAGGGTGGATCCTGGGAAGGGTAAAGGTAAAGGTTTCCCTGGCTTGAAAGCCAGTTGAATCCGACTCTAGGGATGCAGTGCTCATCTCCGTTTCCAAACCGAAGAGCCAGCATTTTCGTGGTCATGTGGCCAGCATGACTAGATGCCAAGGCGCACGGAATGCTGTTACCTTCCCACCGAAGTGGTGCCTATTTATCTACTTGCAATTTCTTGCTTTCGAACTGCTAGGCTGGTAGGAGCTGGGACTGGAGCTGGGAGCTCACTCCATCATGCAGCACTCAGGTCTTGAACTGCTGAACTACCGACCTTCCGGTCTGTAGTTCAGCATCTTAACCACTTGAGTTACTGCAGCCCCTGGATCTTGGTGGTACCTAAAAAAAAATTCCAAAGAAAAAGAGAGAGAGTGATTTTAAACACAAATAGCTTTATTGCATAGAAAATAAAGTAAAAGAAGTAAAAACGTAAAGAATCTACATTGGCACATGAGAACCACACTAAATAACCACACATGCACACACCAGCAAGAGGACACACTTATAAAAGGTAGGAGGGAGAAAACGGGGAGGTTTTTAGGGAAGGGACATTCAACTGGAAATCCAGGGTTTGAGGTCTGGAGAGGTCCAAGGAACAGAGCAAGGATCAGGCCAATCAAGGAGAAAAATCCTGCAATGCAGTTGCAGGGGTGTTCGGGTAGTAGGAAGCCTGGCATACTTTTCACTGACCTGGAATGGTCTTTTTATGGGGAAGAGTCGCATAGCTCAGCATGGGAACCCACTTTCCAAGGAACATGATTGGTCCAAGATAAAAAGTTTGAATCTCACTGACTGGTTTAAAGGTAGCTGTCACACTTTGGAGGGGAAAAGTGGGGAAAATACCTCGCAGACCTTTAATGTGCCATTCCCTACAGCTGCTGTGTAGCTGCAGAGAAAGAAAGTCAGGTCTGGGGAACCCAGACTCAACTTATCAGAAAACATAATATGTAGTGTGGTGCAAATGCACATCCACAATCATTCACATTTACATCTCCACTCACGTTATCTGATACAAGTCACACTATCAGTGCAATCCTAGGCAGAGTTACACCCCTCTCCAAGTACATTGAAGTCAATTGTGTAATTCATATTCAGTCCTATTCACGTGCTCTATAGCACAGCAGCATGATCACATGGGTGCGGCAGCTCTTCTTTCCAGCATCTGCACAACCTCATTAGTATTCAGGCTGTTGTTTTCCTCTGATGTTTGGATGCGTGTTTATTGTTTCTGCAGTTATGTATGCTAGCATGCATACTCTGTAAACTGCCTTGGGACCATAAGAGGAGCAAGGCAGCCTATCAATATTTTAATATTCAATAATAAACCAGTAGTGATGCCTCCAGACAGTTCTCTTATCACACAACTGCTGATTTTAACATTATTCTTTTACCTCCATCTTTCATTTTATTGCCTGACTGAACAGAGCACGAATGCAGACAGCTTTGTGGGGGCTAGCAATGCCATCCTAAGCAGAGCTACATCTTTCAAACCCTATTAACTTCTAAGTGACGCTAGAAGGGTGTAACTGTGCTTAATATAGGGTTGCCAGCTCCAGGCTGGGAAACGCCTGGAGATTTTGGGGTGGAACCTGGGGAGGACAGGGACCTCAGTGGGGTACAATGCCACAGAGTCCACCCTCCAAAGCATCCATTTTCTCCAGAGGAACTGATCTCTGTAGTCTGGAGATGAGCTCTAATTCCAGGTGATCCCCAGGTCCCACCTGAAGGCTGGCATCCCTATCTTCAGGTAGGCAATTGATGGATCAGTTGCAATCCCAGGAAATCTCCAGCCACCACCTGGAGGTTGGCAACCCTACCTTAGTATGGTGTTGTAAACCACCTTTAGGACTGTGTGTAGGATGGTCCTAAACCACCTTTAGGACTGTGTGTAGGATGGTGCGCTGTTCTCCAGTCCCACTGCATGCCACGCCACCGCTGCACTATGCAACAGAGTTAACTGATGCTATGGTGCTGCATCATACAGTAATACTGGATGATGCCTGTGTAGAAATGTGGACCTGATTTACTGCACTGGCACAGTAGCTTGGATCAGCTCAGAACACCCTCGGCGACATCACATGGGGCAACAGTCATTGCACCAATACTAAATGCTTGTTTATCACCGTGCCAGCTCATATGAGGGAGCTATAAAACAGCTTCATTCCTAGTACTGCTGTTTCGGTGGATTGTGGATTGGGCTGTAAAAACTCTTGGAGATGGAACAGTGTTTCAAAAAACGCAAATGACATTCTTGTAATCTCTCTATTTTCTGCCCATCTCATTTTTGTCCCATCGTTTCTCCAAGAAGTGGGCAGAATTCCTCCATGTTGCCTTAACAACAACCTTGTGAGTTTGGTTAGGGTGAGAGAAAACAACCAGCCGGGGACCTTCATCATGACAAAATGCGAACAAAACAAGAGCTCCTCATATGTACTGGCTAAAGCCTTCTTAGCCAATGGATCTATACTATCTTAGAAGAGCATTTAGGAGCTTTTGCTGTGTAAATAATTCACCACTGAATAACAATTACTGTAACCTCAAAACACAGTGACTCCTGCCTAATTTAAATCCCTCTTTAAATTTGTTTCGCTCACTCGCCTGGGATCTCTGTATGCTTATTCTCCAAGCAGAGTTCAGACAGAACAGGCATACACATGTCAGGAATGGCCATGTTGACACAATGGGGAAGAGCAGCAGATTTAAACAGATTTAAACGTCTGCAGAGAAATAGGTCTCAAAGAGCAAAATGTCTCAAGGAAGTCGAGGTATGGAGGCAACAAGTCTCCATGTTTAGTTATTTAGGCAATTTTTTATGGTGCCTTGCCAGAGTCCTGCCTAAGGTGGCTTACAAGCAAAAAACACTATAAAATAATAAAATCACCATCAATTAACAATATGAAAAAGCAAAACAATAAAACAAGCCAGGGACACAAAAACAGCATGAAGATATTCATAAAATAGACCTCATGCCAGAAACAAATCATAAAGCAGCCAAACAGATAAACCCCTTACTTGAGTAAAAGGAAATGTTCTGGCCTGGCGCCCAAAAAACAGGATGGTAGGTGCCAGGTGGATCTCAGGGAGGAAGGCATTCCAAAGGTGCCACAGCTGAAAAAGCCCTGCCTGTAGTCACTTCTGAAGGTGAGGCAGAGGAAACAGGACTTGGGAGGCAGATGGGTAGTATAGGAGGACACAGTCCTGTTTATTGTTCCTAGCACCAGGTATACCGTTTTTCACCATGGAGGTTCATTGAACTATCATTGCCTCCTTGTCGAAAGTTATATGCCCCAGGTCAGATTGTTTTAAGATTCTGAGTTTCTCTCTTTCTCATGTGTCATGGGTGTGTTTAAATTGTATACATTTAAAGGTGTTTTCTCAGCTGGATGTATACAAGTTTTGTAACACACACACAGAGGCATTATAGGATCAAGAACAAATAATTCATTTCTAAGTAGGATCGTCAGAAGCGGATCTACTGTGAAACTAATGAAGCTTAAGATTCAGGGCCCCCAATCCCAGGGGGCCCCTGAAGCAACTTTTTTTTTAATGAGTGAATTTTTCAACAAAAAATAGTTTCTAAAGTGTTTGCTATTAAAATAAGGCTATTTTAGTGACTGAATCATAAGCCAGGGGGTTGAAGTACTTAATACTGACCTTAGAATGGAGCATGCTCAGTGTTGTAGCTTCTGCTAAAGTGGGCTGGTTGTTGCCAGCAGCCTAGCAGTTCAGCCTGGCCCAGGAAGAAGCAACAACACCTTAAGGGTGGGGAAAGGCCTGCTTTGGATTATTGCAGGTAAATCATTATTACTTAGAACTGTTGCAATACATGTTTTTAGTATTCTGTTTGTTAATGCTTCTGCGGAGTTTGGCCTGGCCTAGGAAGAAGCTGCACCATAAGGGGAGGGAGGGAGAACTTGCACAGATCTTGTTGTTTCAAGGCCTGCTTTGGATTACTGCAAGTAAATGTTGGTAATGTGTGCAAATATTAGAGATCTTTTAAAACAAAGGTAAAGTGGGATTCAGGATCCCAGTGAGAAGAACTGCAGCCTCCCAGATACAGCCTGGAAATCTTATCTGATGTTCCAATATTGTGAGGTTAACCTGGACTTACAATATATGTATTACTTATGTGTTTAGATTTTTTGTACTGTGCATCTTTGTGGATAGTGAAGATATTTGTAGCCAATAATATCCTAAAAAGCCTTACTATGAAGTAATAGCAACTGGACTGGGATGAACAAGGACTCCTATGAAAACCTCCATGCTTTTGTTTATATAGTTTATTGTAATGTTAAATTGCATCTGTTGCATTGCCTCTTTTATGTTTGTGTTTAAGTGTCTTATTCATAAATACATGTAGTTGCAGTAGAACTAATAGCAATAACAACTTTATGGCTGTAATTGTAGAGCTCAAGATCCCAAGAGGAATAGCAGTGAGTTCAAGAAAGTACTTAAGTGGATACCGAAAACGCAAACTCAAGGAGAACAATCTGATGAAATTTCTAAATGTTAAAAATTATCAAACTATTTTACAATGTCAAGTCAAACTTTGTCAACACCTATAGCTGAAACAAGCCAAGCAAGCACCAGTGAAACCACACTGCACAAACCATAGGAGCTCTTTCTAGCAATCATCAATCCACTGTTGACACTTTTGATACAGATGCCAATCACAGTAGTCAACATGAAAGTACCATGGAACAAGAAGAGACAGAGCAGAAACAGGAAACAGGAAGCAAATTCAGTGATTTCAAAGAATACAGTGATCTCTGCAAAATGGCCCATAACAGTTGATAATGATTTTATACAGAATTGTCTTATCCAAGACATCAGTTTTTTTCAAAATAAAAAAACCAGATTTTGTATATACCAAATCCAGCAAGGTTTACAAGGAGCAAAACAAAAGTTTCTCAAACAAATACTTTGAAAAAAGATTGAAAAATAGTCAGACTGTGATGAGATCCTGGTTAGTTTACTCAAAGAGCAAAGGCTGTATATATTGTTTTGCTTGCAAACTCTTTTCTAAATGCCAAACATTACTTACAACAGGTGGGTTTTCTGACTGGATGAGTGTCCTCAGAACTCTGGAGAATCATTAAGACAGCATGGAGCATAAGATAACAATGTTGTGTCGAATAACAAAGAAGTCAAATAAAAACACTATGGATCAGCAACTTGAGGGACAGATTAGAAAAAACATGCAGTACTATTTTGAAGTACTGAAAAGAGTTGTAGCTGTTAAAAAGTTTTAAAGTGAAAGAGCTTTAGCATTTAGAGGTCATGAGGAGAAGTGGGGCTCACCAAATAATGGAAACGTCATGGGGGGCACTGAACTTATTGTAGAGTTTGATCTATTTTTACATGAAAATCTTGAGAAATGTAAAAATGAAAAAGTAAATATTACTTACCTATCCAAAACCATGTATGAAGAACTGAAAGAAATCATGGGGAAACATATGCAAGATGAAATTGTGATTCAAATCAACGATCTAGACACCAAATCTATATTCTAATTCCGAGAGGGTTTTTTTCTGTGTGGATGCTTATATCTGCCAAAAGAGAGCTCACTCTCCCCCAACAGCTTTTCCTACATAGTCAGGCCCCTTCTTGTACACTATGAATCAGAAGCAAAAAGTTTGTGTGAAGATATTATCTCAAGTTATTCTGATGCTTCCAAGCGCATGGTTACAAAGCAGTTTACAGATGGAACAAGTGGAAGGGCTTCTTTGAAAGGAGCTGAATAATTTACGATAGAAGTTCTAAATCAACTCTATGACTGCTTGGTAATCTAGTTAGGCAAGAGGATTGACCCATATTAGCAAACTGCTAAAAGGTTCAAGTTCCTCTCAGAATTGGTGAACAATTCTGAAACTGATGAGGACAATATTAAATTTATAATATTGCATTACAAAGATGATATTGACCATAAATTAAGAAATGAGTGTTACCAGTTCAAATAATATTTACACCTGAGGAAATCCCAGAACATAGAAGAAAACACGCCATCTAAAATGCAATGCGCAGTTCTTCAGCTTATTTATGAGCAATGGCTGATTGAAGTGTTCCCTAATATTACCACTGTGCTTAAGCTGTACTTGACAATGCTTATCACAAGCTGTGAAGCAAAAAAGGAATTTCTCAGAGCTTTCCTTTATAAAGAATGAATTTTGATCTACCATGACTGAAGAGCGCTTAAATTCTTTATGCACATTGTATGTAGAAAATGATATTGCAAGGAAGCTCTCATATGACAAAACTGTATGTGAATCTGTTGCTAGAAAAAAAACAAAAAAGAGTATTTTGTAAAATGTGCTTCATGTAGTATGTATTTTCATAGGTGTCTAAAATAAAATATATTAACTGTGGTCTTTGTTATGTTTTATTTCATCATTCTATGATGCATTATGCATGTATATGTTTCCCTAGTTTTCATCCCCCATAACCTGAAAACTATAAGGCATAGCCTAGGAAATTTTTATTCACACAAGTGACTTTGATATATAAGATAAACCAGTACAGCAATTTTAATCAAAATCTGAGATGTAGTGGTTAATTTATTTTTTAAAATGTGGTGATCTGCCACTGAAGAAGATAACAGCAGTTACCCAGACCTCCTTGCTGGTGGGAAGGGGCTCACTGTATGGCCCATTTTCAAGGGCTCTACCCCAACACACTGTTCTCTGCCATTTGAGCCTTGAGATCCTTGCAGGAGCAGCAAGCCCCTTTGGACCTTGTTGGTTTCTGGTTGCAAAGGGGCCCCCTTAACAGTTCAAGCTTCAGGGCCCCCAAAATGTAGATCCACCCCAAGGATCATACCTGTGTTCCAGGAGACTGCAAACAAACTATTCCTTAAGAACACACAGTTCATTCTTTCAGTTTCTATTTCAGGATTAGAAGGAAAATATATCAAGTATTATGTAAAAATGTCTATTGGTTCCTGTATAATTTCCCAAAGACTTCCTTTTGAAATTCCTCCTTTTCCAGAATCACTAGTCATTGAAAGTAACATGCATTGTGTGTGAACTCCTTCACCTCTGACTGCAGCACAATACAGAAGTCCTAGAAATCAATGCCTTCCTGCCATTCAAATGTTCAGCTATATATAGTTTATTAACCCCTTATAAACTGAATACAAAGGTATTTTGGGGATCCAGAAGATACTACAGTTCTCTTTATCAACCAGATATTGTTTGTACTGTTGTTAACCATTGGCTGTACCATTGTTTTCTCTTGTAAACCAGCTTGGGCAAATTGGTTTAGTTGCAAACCAGTGAATCCAATAGATTCTTTCCACTAAGCAAGGAATCCACCAGCGGAAAAATTCCTCTTCCAGCATATATTTCACATTTCAGTAGACAGGAACCATCAGATCCAACCCAATTAGTGTGGGTTTCTGACTGTCCTTGTCTATGAATCTTCCTTGACTTGTTATGATTTATTAAAGCTAACAATAAAATTGTGCATAACCTGGATAAGGAATTAATTTACTATTTTTCCCCAGTGTTTAGCAAGGGAATGACATCGAAAGGGTCATATCAAAAGGATCTGGGTTTGACACAAATCTCTCTGCATTCCCTAAGAAGTGAGCAGAAGCAGGTATTTGCCATCAAACTCTTGATGATTTTGGAAGAGAACTTATGTCAACTGGGTGCTTGATTCAACTATGTGAAGAAACATAAGTTTCTTCACATATTTGAAGTGTGGCTTTTCATGATTCCAATGGCACAGGAAGGGACATGTGAAAATACAGAAGCAACTGACATGAAATAGCAGCTGCTGTAGACTCATAGGCAAATAAATACACAGGGTGTGACCCACCCAGTGCAAGATTTCCAGTAATGAAAATAGTAGTTTTCACCATTCTCCCCCTTCAACTGTAGACACACAACATGTCCCTTCTGCTGTTCCCCAAGAATTAGAACTTCCACCTGCAATGGGGTGAGGGGCAGCAAGGAAGTCCCCTCCCATTAAAAAGATATCCCTTCGGTCAGAGGAAATATCCACTGGATCCAGGCCAGGCTTTTGCATTCTTCCTTTTAATTTAATCTGGGTTTTGAGTCATTTTTACTCCCCTTCCACTATTTATAGTTATTGATTATATGGTCTTTAGTTAGTTTTTGTTTTGAAGTTTAATTATTATCGCTGTGTTTTGGATATTTTAAAATCTGTTTGAAAATTGGTTGACTTTTTCCTGAGTAATAATTTTGGTGGGTTGAAATTCATTAGTGAACTTTACCAGTGTAGCCTTTTCCAATGTAAAGAGCCAAACGATATAAAAATGTAGAGCTAGAGATCAACAAAGAGCCAGTAAAAATCCATGTGTAACTGAAAATATACAACTTAATCTTATTCATAATTAAAATGTTGATTAATAACCCATAAACTTCCTTCAGCTCAGACACTGGTTGCTGTGAGTCCTGTATTAAGAAGTGGCATGCACAGGCCTCATAGTTTTTATTTATTTTATTGGTATTATTTATAAGCTGCCTTTCTCACTGAGACTCAGGATGGATTACACAGAGTAAGTCAATACAGTCAGCAAGATGGGATGTCCAATAAACAATGCAGTAGTAATACAGAGGCACAGGAGCATCCTGTGGAATTGTTTTACTGCTCTGGCATAAGTAGGGTTGCCAGCAGGGGAAATCTCACCCCTAACTGGCCCCGAAAAGTGATGTGCTGATATCACCATCGGCAATGCTCTAGTTTGTGGGGAAAACTTTTTGGTAAAATTGGCTACAAACCATAGAGTTTTGCCCAAAAACTAGAGCGTCACCCCCAATGTGGAGGTGCCAGGGAACAAACCTGGGTTCTTCTGCACCCCAAGTAGATGCTGTGCCACCGAGCCATGGCACCTCCCTGACAGTTCCATTCCCCCTTCTCTGTTGGTAATTTATCAGCTAGAAAAGGCATCAAAGAAAAAGGGGGTGGAGGGAGAAAAGAAGCGATGATCATCGGATGATTATGAGCCAATCTGCACATAGCTGCAAAGAAGCAGTGGAGCTGATTATGGATTGCCTTGCCAGACAAAGGGGTTCCTCCTGTTAAAAGACTACAGTTTACATGGCAACTGGGAGAGTTTTCCAGTATTTGCCGGCCTGCTTTCAGGCTCTTGATGAGCACAAGCTGGATTCTCTGCCAGAACGCAAGCTCCATACATAGTAGCACACCATTCATCACACTTACAACTGCCTGGATCATCTTTGTTTCCAGCAAAGCTGAGAGAGGGAGAGGGAGGGAGGGAGAGAGGGAGAATTTCACATCTGGAGCGCTCTTATTCCAGCACTATTGAGAAGCCAGCCAAGTGGGCAGACAAACTGAAGGTGCCAGAAGCTCTTTGAACACCAGCTATCAGGAAGCCAAACTGATAGCTCCCTCGATCTCCAGGTCAGGGCTCTGCACCAAGCCTAAAGTAAACAACAAGCAGGCCAGGAGCAAAGCATCAAAAACCCTCAGTGCCCTGTTCTCCTTCTGTGGAATGTGAGTCCTTTCCCCGGCCATGGGCCCAGAAATCAGTTTACTGCCTCAGTGCAAATCTTAAACTCTGCTGGTTGGGCAGCGGGATGATGAAGCATGATGACAAATTTGGCCTCGGATGCTGGGTGACACAATCGCTTCACCAGAAGCCACTGCCAGAACGCAACATTTCTCAGAGGGAGAGCAACGTGTCCGTAAGCTGCAGTTTGGCTTCCACTCTTGTTTGTGCAAATGATATCAATCTGCGTATTGCAGAAATAAAGCAATGGGTAGCCCTTTGATATAATAAATAAATAAAGCCCTTTGAATCTGTGCTAGGTTTTCCAGGTGGCACTTAGTGCCTATGATAACACAATGAAAGGATTAATTAAAAAATATCTCTACATTTTAAAGTCATTTTTTTAAAAAAATATTTGGGGAAGCTAATGAACTAAATGTTTGGGTTTGGCATTTATCATGTGCAGAGTTGTTTTTGAGAGCCATTAGGTTCAGGAGTCAGTGTGTGCTTTGTTGACTGGAACAAAGAAGCTGCTCAGAGGAAGAGAGAACTGCCCTAACAGCTAGTATCAACCTGCTTCAGAATTTCACATCTTCACCCTCCCTTCCTTCTTCGTTTACCCAAGACTAACCTGTTTGCTTACTTTTCTCAGGGAACACCGCCATTCACGGAAACTGAGGAAGAAAACAAAGTGTGGCTGCCATCTACAGACTACTTGGGTATTTCTTCGGTCCCTGTGAGATTTCTCTGAATTGACCTCCTCTTTACCTAAATAGGTAAGTCATGTGATGATGATCTAATCACTTGCAAGACACATTTTTGTGTTCCCACAGAATGGATAAAGACTGGCTCCAAGTCCCCTATGCTGCCACGGACGCTCACTCAGTGATCTTGGGCTGGTCAACTCTTTCTCTGCCTACCTCACAGGATTTTTATGAGGATAAAATGGAGAAGGGGGAATCCATGTATGCTGCCTTGAGACCTTTGGAGAGAGCATGGCCTACAAACTTGCTGAAAGCATCAGTCTAGTCAGTGACTGGGTGGGAGATCTTGAAATGTTATGTCAGCTGTCTTAACTTCTGTGAAGGAAACAAGTGGGATATAAATGCAATCAAAAAGTCATCCTTGGAGCTTGGAAAAAGCTACAGGTTAAAAAAAACCTGTTTAGCCTTTAGTGTGTGACAGAGAAGATGCACAGAACGTGAGCTTATTGTGTTGGAGCTGGCACGTCATTAACATAACCCCCACAACTTTAAAAATGGTTGAGGGGCACACACTGGGGTCAGCCATAGATGGCCTATGGTTGGCAGGGTTTCCCCTTCACTACGTGCCTTGTTAATTGTTTAAAATGGTACAAAATGGATTTTTAAAGCAGTTTTTACTTAGTACATTGTAGGCATTTCTCCAATGCCTACACTCTCAGTGTCTTTCTAATGACAGCCCATGGTGTCTGTTGCCACTAAGTGGTTCAAGTGGAATATAGTTTTGCTGAACAAGAAAGCATACTTGAGATCAGAAGCACAAAGCTCTCCTTAGACTAAGTATGCTTTGCATCTTCTATTTTCTCTGGATGACAATTAAAACACATTGATGCCGTTTTCCTGTTCCCTAGGAGAGGTGCTGCTTGACCCTGGTTGCTAGGTAGAATATTTCTGAAAGGGATTATTCCCAAGTTGGCCATAAAGGGTCCTTTAAAGAGCAGCTGTTGAAGCAGCAACTGCAGAAACATCTGGGGAGAGTACATTCCACAGCACTGCCCCCCACCCAGTGACTTCATCAGTCACCGTTGCCTTATGCTTTTAATCTTATTGTGTTGTTACGTTAGAGAGATTGGATTTATACCCCGCCCTCCACTCCCCAAGGGAGTCTCAGAGTGGTTTACAAACTCCTTTTCCCTTCCCCTCCCCACAACAGACACCCTGTGAGGTAGGTGGGGCTAAGAGAGCTCTTTCCCAAGCTGTCCTTGAGGGAACAGCTGGTACAGAGCTATGGCTTGCCCAAGGTCATCCAGCCAGGTGCAAGTGGAGGAGTGGGGAATCAAACCCGGTTCTCCCAGATTAGAGTCCGCGCACTTAACCACTACACCAAACTGGCTCTCTAATGGCTTCATATTGTTCTAATGGCTTCATATTGTCAAGCAGAAAGGTAGTTTTAAATATACTTATAAAATATCCATAGCTTCCTCCACTGTCCACATGTTCCTTACTTCTGTCCTGTATGTTGCTTTATGAGAGAAAGTGTCATGAAAAGATTATTTATTTATTGTTCGCATTTTTTATCCTGCCTTTCCAGCGAGCGGATCTTGCGGATCTTGGCTGCAGTCCTAGGCAGCTGTATGCACGGGTGAGGAGCGAGGGCAACCACAGCTGGGGCATTCAGAATGTTCTCTTTCAGCTGATTGTCTGACCGACTGGCCAAACTGTTTTCTGTTTAAAATCAACTTGCCTGTATGTCTAAGTGACTGGATGCAGTAATGCTTTCCAGAACACCTTCTGCTGCCCATGTGCTTCTGATCCACCTATGCGGATGGATGTCTAGGAGTGCAGCGTTTAGCTTTTGGTGGATTTGTGAAGATCTGGTGTCATCTAAATAATCAGAGGCAAAATAGTCTCAGTCAGCTTTTTGAAATTTATATATGATTAAGATTACATTCTAACCCCAGTGAATTGCCCTGGGGTTCCTTGCTAGAGACATTCTCAGAGTGTAACAGAAAAAAAAAGTTTAAAACCCAAGCTCAGTGATTCTTTCTCATCCTGCTCTGGCAATATCCACAAAAAATATGCAGCTGCTTCAACAATTAATCTTTCCTATTAAATATTCGCTGGACCGAAACCATCTTCTCAGCAACAACAGCTAAGTTGTATTAGATGGGCTTTGGAAATATTTTGAATAGAACAATTTCATCATAGTAGAAGACTGCTGAGTTGTGCTTATGGTAGCCAACCTTCAGGTGGCACCTGGAGATCTCCTGCTGTTACAGTTGATCTCCAGATGATTAAGATCAGTTCCCCTGGAGAAAATGGCTGCTTTGGTGGGTGGACTCTAAGGTCCCTCCCCTCTCTAAACTCCACCCTTCCTCAGCTCCCCCTCCAAATCTCCAGGTATTTTCGAGATCAGAGCTGGCCGCCTTGGTTCTGCTCCTCAATAAAGTGAGCAAAATGCAGGGACATTCTTATGAATGTGATCTCAGCGGAGCACAAAGAAGAATACCAGGGCTGGGATGCAGAGGCAGGCAGTAGCAAGCCACCTCTCTGAAATGTCCAAGCCCCATTAGGGGTCATCAGAAGTCACCCATGACTTCCAGGCACACCCCCCCCCACCCCCACACAGCCATCCCCAAAAGCTATCAGTGAACAGGTCTGCTATAAGTTTGATACTAGATTTTTTTCTTTGTTATCAGGCAACAGTAAATGGTGAAAGCAAACCATTACAAAATGGGGCTAGAATATGGGTGTTGTTAACCTTGTTTTAATGTGGCCTGAGTGTGATCCAGTGATTTTTAGTTCCATATTTTGGCAATTCTTTTTATATCTCCTTAGAAATCTTTGACTGTGTATTTGAGTTATGGTAAAAATGTAAACGGGGCTAGAATCACAGGCAGTACATTTAGCCTGAACCTAACATAGTGGCGGGGCCGCCTGTACCACCAGAGAACCATATTTCCATGCAGGTAAGTACTCACGGTCTTATACTGGTTGCACAAAAAGGCAGTGAAGAGGAGGTGAAGGTGAGAGCAGCAGCCCCTGAGAGGCATTCATGTCAAGGCTTTGATGATGGGGATGGAGTTGATCTCACATATTTCATCCTTAGTACACACCATTCGTAGATTAAGAAAGGAAAGACCAATACAAGTGTGTAAAGTTGCCAGCTGCAGAAATGTTTTAAGAACCTGACTGGGGTTGGAACTCAACAGGGCTGAGGAAGATTCCCTTGTTTGGTAGGAGACAGTGCCAGGTTTAGCAATTCTAGTTTGGGAAATTCCTGGAGATGGGGCGGGGGCAGAGCCTGTGGAGGTCAGGATTTGGGGAGGGAAAGGACTTCAGCAGGATATAATGTCACAGACTCCATTTTTTCCAGGGAAATTGATTCTTCTGTAGCCAATGCTCCCTCTAAGCTGTGGAGTCTTTTGAGCAAAAATTCTACTTTGTGAGCGAGTGATTTGGCTTCTGCATAATTTAGTTTGCTCTGGAGCCATCCTTCTGGAGTGAAGACAAAAATGTGTGAGCCAGGGACTAAAAAACTGTGAGCTAGCTCACACTAACTCAGCTTAGAGGGAACACTGCCGTAGCCATTTTCTCCAGGGGAGCAGATTTCTGTGATCTGAAAATCAATTGTAATTCTGGGAGATCTCCAGGCTCCACCTCGAGGTTGGCAACCCTTGATGATATTACAGAGCATAGTCCAGAAGTTTCTGGTGGGCCCAGGGTTGGAAACCGAGTATCACAGTTGGACCTGGGGCAGAACCCAGTGCTGAAGCTGTCAATTCATCCAAGTGTTATAGCTTTACAAAATGGCTGAGGAGGAAAACTATGCTGAGTCCTTTATTTTTTAGCCAGAGAAAGAAAAAATGGACAAATCTGTCCTTTAGAGTTAGTCTGGCAACCATGATTCAGTGAGCATATACGTTCATTCTCTCTTTCTCTTTGTCTTGCTCATAATAGGTGACACAGTCAGTTGTGCTGATTAATTCCCGGACATGGTGCGAGATATTCACTGCCAAATGGCATTGCCATAGTGTTACAAACATACTAATAAAATCAATAACAGACAATAGTCTGCCCTGTAATAGCATGCCTAAATCTAGGGTAGTCAGCCCCAGTTTGCCTAATGGTAGGGCTGGTTCTTCTTGGTATGCTCTGAACATCTTATTTTCTTCATACTCAAGGTGACAATAGATTGAATTTTACCCCATTTCTTCAATATGTGATTCTTGTTGAACAGGGAATTCTAATCTGACTATATTAATGATTGTACAGTATAGAACCAGAGGGTGGTACTAATTCTAGACCAATTAATACAGACTGCTTCTGTGTTTGTAGCCCATGACACACATGATCTCACACATTCATCCACCTTTGGTTAATCTGATTCTCTGTGACAGTTCTGCTAGCCTATATACACACATGAACACAAGCAGCTGCCTTTTACTGAGTCAGACCATTGGTCTACCAAAGTCAGCACTATTTGCCCTGACTGGCAGCAGCTCTCCAGGGTCTCATGCAGAGATCTTTCACATCACCCATAGCCTCATCCTTTTAACTGGAAAAGCTGGGGACTGAACCTCAGACACTGCCCATGAAAAGCAGACACCGCCCCCCACTGAGCCATGCCCCCTCCCTTATATACACACAAATACATGCTGTCCTGACTGTGCCTTCTGCTTTGATCATGAATCTGAAAAGGACTGGCTACAAATGTGTTGTGTTCTAATGGCGACCGCCATGTGGTCTGGCCTTGTGGTCCAGCCATGTGGTCTGGCCATGCAGCAAACACATGGCCAGGCACAGACAGAGCTTCGCTCCAGAACACAATAGACTGGCCGGATTGTGATTTAGACCTATTGGTCAGCCAGGATGTAAATAGGGACCAATGATCTGGGAAGACTTAATCCTATCAGAGTGCATGGGCGAGGCAGGGGGTGCGGTTTAGATGCTCATATAAACCGACCCCCCCCCCCTCCGAGCCCAGCTCAGACATGTGTTCCAGAACCTCCTAATAAATCATGAGCTGATTTCACTTGAATGTGTCCCTGGACTGAGTAAAAAAAAAACAAGTGTGTACTCTCCGGAGCTACAGGAAGAAACCCCACATATACTGTACATCACCACTAATCTGTATGATTAAATTACAAATAAAAAAATCTGGCCTAGGATCCTAGTCCTAAAGTATGCCTGCCATTTTGCTGTCTAGCCTTAAAGAAACCGCCCCCTCCAGATAAGGTTTCACAAAGTCCTAACCCCAAAGTTACTTGTACTGTCTAGTGAAGCTTCTCTTTCTGTTTCACATAGGAAAGAGACACTAATTTTTTTTAAGTTAACACTAAGCAGGATTTCATGGGTTGCACAGGCATTTCCAAATCATATCTATTCAGGAATTCAGTTATTACAAAAAAAGCAACGCTCCTGCTTTCCTGTAGGTGGCACACATCAACTCCCTGTGTTCCAGAAAGCAGCCTCTGGAAAAATGCCAAGAAAACAGAGCATGAGATAAACAAGATGAAACTGAACATCTTCCTACTAGACACAGAAGAATGTGAGCTTCATCTCCGAAATTTCAGAAGGCAAAATGTTCGCTGGTGAGAATGATGACAGCTTTCAGATGGGACCCACTGAACACCAACAATGGCATCTAATCAATTACAGCCTGTCCCAAGGGCAGGACTACATAAAACACAACCCCCTAAATGTTAGACTTTCTGGCTTCCCAAGGAAAAACAATAAACGACTCTGGGAAATGAAACATGAAATGCAATGCAGATGGAAAGTCCTAATAAAATTAAAATCTCTCAGGAAAAAATATAGCAGGAACGTAGAAGTATTACGGCCTTCTAGCCTGCTGCTTCCGGCATCATAAGTGCTTTAGTATGAGACAAAATGAACAGTTAGTCTGTGCCCTTCTGCCGACTACTCATGCCATGTGTCTGGATTGCAAGAAGAATGAGCCGTCCTGTGATCTGTTTCATATTAGGCCCTATGTGGTGACTCTGTGGAAGATGCAAAGTCTTTTCAACCTGTGGGCAAATTGCAGTGTGTTGCCCTGAACTCATCAGGTTTTGTAATTGCTGCCCAAATATTCTGAAGTCACTACAGATCAGCTTTTGGTACCAGACTGTAATTGCAGCCTTTCAGATGATTGCATTTGAGTTGCAAAAGTCAATCTGTGCTGTGTGGCAGTGTGTCTGGAAGTTCTCATCCCCTGGCCAAAACATGTCACAGCCAAAGACTCAAGCGGGATTTGTGAATAAGCCCTTTCAGGTTTTTAACTGGCTCCAAGCATTGTGTTAGCTGTAATCCAACACAGCAAACAGAAGAATGATAATTGTTTAATTTACTACAACAGGAGAAACAGAACCTAAAGTTGTAGCTTCATTTAAATATACTGTTGTAGTTTGGCTGTCTGAATACTGTAAATGGGCTCATTCCTGTGGTTTTGTCTGAAGTGTCACTGGATGGCCTGTGGGTATTTCCTCAGTGAGAGATAATTGTTAGGTAATTTGGGATGTCAAACACCCATTTATTTGGTTCACTTCTGGTCACCAATTGCAAGCAAGTAGAGAATTTTTCAGTGGGCTGTTCAGCTTTTCATGAGCAGGTTGCACCTGTTTGTTGGGTTATTTTTCATAAGAACATAAGAGAAGCCAATGCTGGATCAGGCCAATGGCCCATCCAGTCCAACACTCAGTCATACAGCGGCCAAAAATACCAGGTGCCATCAGGAGGTCCATCAGTGGGGCCAGGACACTAGAAGCCCTCCCACTGTTGCCCCCCCAAGCACCAAGAATACAAAGCATCACTTGCCCCAGACTGAGAGATCCTATCTACCTTGTGGCTAATAGGCACTGATGGACTTCTGCTCAATATGTTTATTTAATTCCCTCTTGAAGTATCCATGCTTGTAGCCGTCACCACCTCCTGTGGCAGTGAATTCCACGTGTTAATCACTCTTTCATGTATTCAAACAGTGCACTACAATACAGTGCAACCAGCATAGGATCGGCAATTGGTCTGGAGGAAAATCTCCTGTCACTTTAATGTGTGGAATTGGGCAGCTGAAGCTTTTTATGGAACACAGGCAAATAAACTTCACCTAGGGGTTTTTTGCATTCTTATTTTCCTCGCTTGTGTGTTCTTATAGCTTCAGGGATTTTTTTTCTTCTCTTGCTGGTGTTTTGTGCCGTCTAGTGGTCAGTTCAATATTACATTTCTTTATGTCTGGTTTAAGAACCTGCAGTTTAAATTATGGTGAACATAAACTGACATTGAATCGCCCACTAGGGAGAGCAAAACAAATGTAGAACAGATCCACCCCCTCCCCAAACAACAGGAACTCACAAGTGAGGAAAATGAGAACATGGAAAAGCCACTGGTAAATAACATTCCATTAAGCATTTATTGAAGGAACAGGGCATTTCTCTATCTAGGCTGTTGGCAATCCTAAACCAACAGTATTTCAGGCATGCACACTCTTATACAGCCTGATGGGAGGGCTAGTTTCTTCTCCCCCACAGACCTGTTGTGGCTGCTTGCCACTCAGCAGGCAATTGCAAAAATGACTAGCGAACAAATTAACAGGGCTTAAGCAGTGCTTAAAAAGTAAAACTTTATTTTTAAAGAGGTCTTACAGTCTGATGTTGATTGAAGTTCGTGTAATTTCACAGATGTGTGCAGGGGCAGACTGGGAGGAAAAAATTGCCCCAGAAAAGGGCTTGCGCAAGCCCCGCCCCCACAAAAGAGGGAGGGAGAAGGAGCCAGCACTGCTGGGCTCTGCGCCTGACTAAAGCTGGCCAGGAGTTGCCTTTCCTGGGCCAGATGGGAAGCACACCCTGCTGGGGCTGGAAGGGTTAAAAGATCTGGACACCCCATTAGCAGTGATCAAGCGGGGACTTGGGGACATGGGAGGGAAATGGAGTGGCATCTGCCCTGACCAGTTTCTATTGACCCACGCTGAGAGTGAAGAGTCTAGGGGTTATCTTGGATCCCTCCCTTTCTATGGAGGCCTAGGTTGCCACCATAGCTAGATCAGCCTTATATCATCTTCAGTCAAGCAGCTAGTTCCCTATCTCACTTTCCAGGACTTAGTGACAGTGATACATGCAATTGTCACTTCTAGGCTTGATTATTGTAAATCACTCTTCATGGGGCTTCCCCTGCAGCTGGTGCAGAATGCGGTGGCACACATGCTGATAGTACTGCTTGTGTGGGCACACTTTCAACCAGTGCTCCGCCAACTGCACTGGCTGCCTATAGAGTACCAGATCCAGTTCAAGGTTCTAGTGCTGACTTTCAAAGCCCTATGCAGCCAGGGACCTGCCTATCTCAGGGACCATCTTTCCCCACATGTGCCCCGCAGAGCCTTGTGCTCAACTGATCAGCATCATCTGGCCTGAAGGACATCCGGCTAGCCTCAACTAGGGCCAGAGCCTTTTTGGCCCTGGCCCCAGCCTAGTGGTACAAGCTGTCATCTGAGATCAGGGCCCTGCGGGATCTGTTACAGTTCTGCAGGGCTTGCAAAATGGAGCTGTTCTGCCAGGCTTTCAGCTGAGACAGTTGGTGTCCAAATTCCATTCTTGGCTTCCCCTGCTGACAGCCCTAGCCTAGTGGTTAGTGGCTTGATATCCCTCAACATCACTCAGAACGTTTCCATCTGAGCGCTGCTACCAAGGCAACTCTCACTCTGGTTTCTATGATACTTTGAATTTTTTATTTTTTTAAAAAAAATTATATATTGTTCTTTGTTACGATAGTCTACGTGACCTTGTAAGCCACCTGAACCTGCTCTCGGGGAGGGCAGGATAGAAACCAACCAACCAACCAAATAAATAAAATATGTTCCAGCAGGTTTCTGCCCATCCCAGCAAGGGGATGCTCAGGTAACATCTGTATTTCTAAAGTTTAGATTAGCCTCATGCATTCAATTTCCTTTCTCAGTTCTGCAATAACCCTTTAGTGCTGTGATATGCTTTTCCTACGGACTTGCACTCTAGAATTTAGAGTTGTGTTATAGTAGTTCTTTCAAAGGCTCAGACTCTGTTCAAAGAATCTCACCTTTGTGCCCGGATGTTTCTTTTGCGCATAGGCTAGAAACTCCTGGCGAGGCTCTGTTGAATAGCGAACAAGAGAAAGTGGAGAGAGAGCTAGAAACACTCGCATCCCATGCATATACGCACAATCCCTCCTGCATCCCAAACCACAGGTAGATAGATAAACAGGGCAGCATTTGGGTGGTGGTGGCAGCAGAGGGCGCCAGTCCTCCCCCCCACTGTGACAAGGACATCTAAGGTTTGACCTGGTAGAGATGCTTCTTGACATTAACTTAAGTATATATTTGGAAACAAAGATATATGTTAAAGATACCCTGTGTTGGTTACCTCCCACCACTTTACTGTCATGACCCTGTTCCTCTGGCTCAAGGAGCATTTTTGCTAATGAGAGAGCCTCTTTGACCAGCAGAGAAGCTTCTTCTAAGCCTAAAAAGGAACCAGCACCAGTGGATCAGACCGGCCGGATCCAGCCCTGTGAGTCTCCAGCATGCTATTCTTCCAAAGGAAGCCACGCCTGGAACCACTGGTGCTTGAACTTCTCATCATTCAGGGAAGTGGGGTCTGTGTACAAATGTGCAGTTTTCAGATTGCTCACCGGCTTACTCAGGGTCTGAGCAGAACGTCTCCCCCGCAAGTATGTGGAAAGCACCCCCCCCCCCCCAGCCAGGCTAGTTTAAAACTTGCTATATGAAAATCCTGTTTCTTTATTTGCTCCCTGCCTTCGAACCAGGGCCAATTCAAATGTATTCTGCTGATAATAATTATTTTCCCAAAGAAAAGCGAAAGAGATTTTAAAAAAGAATACAATTTCTGTGCACATCACTCTGATCTACACCTCTATCAAAGAGTCCAGTTTGTTTTGCTGAAGGCTAGAATTGTATTTTGTATTTTATCAACACAGTCAGCCAACCACTTTTGCCGACTGTTTTCATAAAAGGAGGCATACTGACAAATAATAGCCAGTTCTATGATACTTTGATTTCACAGTTCAACAGTCTTTTTATTTACAAGTTGATATGCTTCTGGAGTGTAGAGCGTTCTTTGACTTGTCATACATTTTATTGTGGATTTTGGCACTTAGTACTAAAGAAGGGCATTAATACAGGCCCCAAATCTGCAGTTGGCAGAGTTTAAAGCTACTTTTGTAAGCTAAACTTCAGTCCATCTGGATATCTGCAGCAAAGCTCCACAAAGCTAATAAAATAAACAGCACTTCGGGCAGGAAATGATATCAGGAGAAGCCTGAAGAAGCCATACCTCATGCAAGGTTGCTGGGAGTTCATCCGAAATTCTGGTGATCTTTGAACAATAACAAAAGCTTGCTGCTTTTTTTGCTTTAAGAACACATGAAATATTAAAGTCCTCAGTAACAGCAAGAGACCGGGGTGGGGAGAAGGGCCGGCAGAGGAAATTGAGGAGTGGAGAATGCACTGGAAAACACTGGAAGGCAACAAGGGCAAGTAAATCTAGTGGGCTTTTATGTGGAGCAGATGTATCTCCACATTCCACAGGACGAGAATGTTGGAGGCCCCTCAGAAAACAATGAGGAAGTTAAAAAAAAAAAGCAAATGTATTTAATTAGTTTTAATGCAGGGAGACCCTCCTTCCAAAGCTTTTTGTTTGTTTGTTTTGAAAAACAATTCTTTAAAATTTTGTTTAATCAATGGATTTTGATAAAACTCCAGCTAAAGTTAACTATATATTTAAAAAGGAAAGAGAAAGTTGTAATCTCAGTTTAAATTAAATTATATTAAAATTATAATCACATGCGTTGGTAGATTTATACTGTATCTCCTATTCTAGCGATTAATCAACACTGACATTTTTTCATTAGGGGAAAAACTCCTGTGAACAGTTCCTTTCCTTTAATTGATGCCAATCTACAAATTTACCTTTTAAAGCATTCTATCACTCTACCTTTTAAAGCATTCTAAACAGTATTTTCCCCATTTACTCAGAACTTGGGGATCTGCCTATGTTTGCATATAATTCAGTCCTAGGTAACTACAATGACACAGTCCTTTGGAGTAGGTTGTTAGGTATTATATATGGTTGCCAGCTCCAGCCTGAGAAATTCCTGGAGATTTGGGGGCTGTGCCTGTGGAGAGGGGAATTCGGGGATGGATTTCACCAAGAATCTGTGGCTCTGTATGTTTGATCAAAAGTTCACTACAGCCTTTCTAGCCAGCAGCAAACCAGGCAGAAAGGATGAACATGGTGATGACAGATGAACACAGGCATGGGAACCGGTGTTGGCTATAAATTGTAATGAAACATAGTAAAGCTACAAAGAACTGGCTTATTGAACCACCTGAACAGAGAGCAAAACAGCCACCAGTAACATTTGCTGGTGATCCATCAGAGTATTCACAAAGGTACATAAAGATTCTGTGATGGAACAAAGAGTATGGAACATAGTTTGTAGCGAGGAGGAAAACAGAGTGTTGCATCTGCGAAAAAGGAGGTGGGTCTGAACCAGAGCATGTGGTTCAATATTCCCTCTATCACTCCCAGATTTGGGAAAAACTGGAGCCTTTGAGGCAGGTTTCACCAACCCGTATTGAACCAGGGCCATAACAACAAGATAACAGTGGGCAGAGGAAAACCCCAGCTGCTGTGAATGATTCTGGCACACTACCGTAGATCCATTTTTAAAACTGGTTGTTGATTCCCATCTATCATTTCAAAGCTTCTGACAAATTCACACCAGCATTTTTTATACATTGAAGAGAAGTGTTGACTTTTGTAGGATTTGTCAAAATGATCTAATGTACACACCTCATCCCATATACAGCCTTTGCTCACCATCTCAAATGCTCAAAGAGTCATGGTCCTGAATGCGACCACAGAAGTAAGGATATCTCTGGGTTATGGGAACAATAGTTCTCATGGCAGGCAACCTCAGTGACATGTATAACATCCAAGGATTCAAATGAGGCTGTGGTTTGCTCCACCTAGGGTTGTCAACTCCATGCTGGGAAATAATTGGAGATTTAGAGACGGTGCCTGGGGAGAGGGGGTTTGGGGAAGGACCCCAGTGGGCTATAATGACATAGAGTCCACCATCCAAAGCAGCCATTTTCTCCAGGGGGACTGATCTATGTAGTCTGGAGACTGGTTGTAAATCTGGGCAGCATTATTTGCAGGGCTGTGTGGAATGTAGCTACACAAATTATCACAGACTTTCACTTGTTAGTGCCTGTATGTGTTCTCAGGAATAAGCTATCAGCAATCTCTCCTCTCCCATGATTGCATCATTCTGAAAATTTCTTTAATTATTTTTTTTTGGTATTATAATCTATTTCAGCCCAATGACACTGAATTTAGGGAGCAAATTTAGGAGTGGCAAATTGTCCATGATATACTTCCTCTGCCCATAAAACTCCTCTTGACTGCTGTGTTTTGCAGATGGTAAGGGGATGCCTTTCCTAGAAATGACATTGTTATGCACAGCACACAGAGGTTTCATGGAGCAATTGCCATGGGGCTGGAGTTCCAAACCTTGTACAGCCTGCTGGCACTTTGGTGTTTTGAGGAGCAGGAAGGTACAGGGGGCCACCACAAAATGATTATTGGAGGGTGGGGCCAGTGATAAAATGGCTGCCATTGCAGGCAGCTGGATTGGTAGTTGACTTTGGGGAACGGATATTGTTTCGTTTAAGGTTGACATTCCCCTGGTGGGCCCCAATCTGCCATGACCCAGCTGGCCGGTGGGGGAAACCCCACCTTGAGAAGCCCCCACCTGCTGCTGGCGGCACCGGCACAGTTATGTCACTCAGGAGTGACAGCATCGTGTTTCTGGCATTGGGGGCAATACTCTAGGTTTTGGGCAAAACTCTATGATTTTGACCCCCCCCCCCCCAAAGAAGAAATCCAGGAAGCATTGGGAGTCCCTCGCACCAGCAGCCAGGTAGGACCTGACAACTCTTGTTTGGTTTCAGTTTCAAAAGGGAGATTTACTGGTAGTGCCACCACAGGGAGAAGTTGCCTGCCCAGAGAAATATTTTTTTCTTCTTATGCCAAGCCAAGGGTGCACACCTGTGACATACCTGCTCTGAATGACACCAGTGCTTTGCTACTTAGTCAACAGCTAGGGAGTTGCCTGAACTCCCTAGGGTTTTTCTCCTGTTCAGTTTATGACCATTTGAATTTTATACCCCAGATTCAGGAAGCAAGCAGACATCAAGAAAAACCTCAGTGGGTACTGTGGAGCTAGGTTTGCCAGCTCTAGGTTGAGAAATGCCTGGAGATTTGTGTTATGTTCTATTATGTTATTTTGCATTGCATTGTCAGGGCTCTGGTATCCTAACTTTCTCATTTTTATTGGCTGCCAAATAAAGACTCCTTATTGGTCCTGAAGCCAATCCAAGGAACCAATCGCAGAGCCCTGCTTAGGTCCAATGAGACTGCATGTTTCCAGTTACAATGTATATAGTTATTTGTTGGAACACTATAAGTTGAGTGCCGCTCTTGCTAGAGCTGTCCCTGAGCTGAATGATGTTTTGAATAAAAGCCTACATTTGATTTATCGTCTCAATTTGGAAGTATACTGGGGAGTAGAAGGACCTCAGTGGGGTATAATGCCAGAGTCCATCCTCTAAACCAGAGGTGTCAAACTCATTTGTTATGAGGGCCAGATCTGACATAAATGTCACCTTGTCAGGCCAGGCCATGTGTGCCATAAAATATAACACAGGATACTGGAGATATAAACTTTATAAAGATGATTTCAGATGCCAAATGACAATAGCAGCTGTCACTGGATTAGGTATGATATGCAGTGGGGTGGAGATAGCAGCATTGGTACGATTATACAGAGGCGTGGAGGTATCAGTATTGGTAATGAGACAGGAAACCTATGTCTCAATTTGGTACAGGAGGATTCAGTCCAGGAGGATGCAAAGAATAAATGGAAATAAGTCTGAAGAAGTGAGCAGTGACTCACAAAAGCATATGCCCTACCACAATTTTGTTAGTCTTTAAAGATGCTACTGGACTCTTACTCTTTCTACTACCATTAAAAACCACAACATTCAAAAACCAGTGGTGGGGACATTTTAACCATCCAGGACATTTAGTTGCTGACCTAAGAGTAGCAGTTCTTTTACAAAGGAATTTCAAAGGGAGATTAGAAAGATAGACTACTGAACTGCAACTGATCATGAAGCTCAAGACAAAGCAAACTCCTGGATTGAATCGAGTCCTAGGTTTCTTCTCACGTTACCAATGCCTGCTATTTTCATTTGGCATCTGAAATCACTTCACCCTCCAAGATATAAAGACAGATGAACTCATATTTCAGTTGTATCTGAAAAAGTGAGCAGCAACACATGAAAGCTCATGCCCTGCCACAAATTTTGTTAGTCTTTAAGGTGCTGCTGTACTCTTGGTCCCTTTCACTAATAAGGAATGCAAGCTGTGCTGTTAGGTTTCCTCCCCATCTGTTAGAAATGGAAAGGGGGCTCTTTCCTCTATGGCTCTTTCCCTCCCCCTCCCTCTCTCTCTCTCTGAAGAAGACGTGTGCTTGCCCACAAAAGCTTATACCTGGAACAAAATGTTTTTGGTCTTAAGCACAGGACTTCCTCTCTCTCTCTTACACCTGGAATAAAATGTTTTTGGTCTTAAAGACAGGACTCTCACTCTCTTTTTCTGGTGTGCTCCCTCTGGCACGCTCCCCCCGCCCAAAGAAAAAGTGTGCTTGTACAGAAAAACTTATACCTGGAATAAAATATTGCTGGTCTTCTTAGAAGTTCCACAAAATGCACCCCCCCCCCCCGGCTCTTTCCCTCCCCAGAGGAGGGGGAAGGAACCCTCAGCTAATCACAGGAAGGCTTTCTTTCTTTCCTCTGAAGCAGGAAATAGGAGAGACTGGCCAGAAGGAGCTGCAATGTTAGAAACAGGAAGCAGGAAGCAGCACAGGGTCAGCTGCTCTCAGGCCAGATTGCAGCCCTGCACAGGCTGGATTCAGCTTGTGGGCCATATGTTTGACACCCCTGCTCTAAACAGCCATTTCCTCCAGGGGAACTGATCTCTGTCACCTGGAGATCAGTTATAATTCTGGGAGATCTCAAGTCCCTATCTGGAAGCTGGCGATTCTGTGTGCAGCCCACACTGTAGATTGCTTATCTAAGGCAACATCAACATGTCCAGTACATATCACTATTCTGAAGTAAGTCAGCTGCTCCATCATCAGAAAAGAAGGCTGATCAAGAATAAAGGAAGTCTGTCAGAATGCAGGATCTGAGGGTAGATGGTTGTGGTGCCAAAACTTTGGATACCCCTCCACGGGGAGAGTCATCTGTCTCCCTCTACTGTTGTCTTCTGCTAGCAGACTTTTTATTTTGTTTTGTGCACCCCCAACTAAGTCTTATTCGCCATCCACCTTGATGGTGTTGCTAAGTGTGTTGATATGTTTTATTGAATTGTTTAAATATTTTACGTATACTTTATTTTAAATGCTGCTTTAACGTCTTGATGTTTTAAGGTTGAAATGCTTTAATTTTTTGATGTTTTCACCTTGGGGGCCCTGTTTGGGTGGGAAGGCAGCATGGAAATGTTTTAAATAAATAAATAAATGCCCCTAATTCATCTTCTGAGACAAGGACTAATAAGAGTCCATAATGGCCTAGAACCAGGGCTATTTTTGGGCCGGAACGCACAGAAACGGAGTTCTGGCTGGCTTCCGAGTTGGCCACGCCTATAGCCTCCCCCCCTTAGGGTTCCCCAGGTGCCTTGCAAGCTGCGAGGTGCCTGGGGAAGCCAAACTGATCCAGGGAGGGAAAGCAGTTTAAACTGCCTCCCCTCCTTGGGTTCCCCAGGCACCACCGGGCACCTAATGAGTTCCTGTTGGGCTTTTTCTACAAAAAAAAAGCCCTGCCTAGAACTTTCTGTTTTCTTAGCTCTGGGGAGTTTCTTAATCAAAATCCAGCAACTGTGAGGCCTGCACTTCACTTCCAATAAACGATACACTGAGGGAATGAAACACTCTTCATTTGAGAGCCAGCCTGGCGTAGTGGTTAAGAGTGGCAAACTCTAATCTGGACAGCCAGGTTTGATTCCCCATTCCTCCACATGAAGCCTGCTGTGTGACCTTGGGCTATAGTTGCCATCCTCCAGGTGGGGCCTGGGGATCTCCCGCTTTTACAACTGATCTCCAGCTGACAGAGATCAGCTCCCCTGGAGAAAATGGCTGCTTTGAAGGGTGGATTCTATGGCATTGTACCATGCTGAGGCCCCTCCCCTCCCCAAACCCCACCTTCTCCTGGCTCCACCCCCAAAGTCCCCAGGTATTTTCCAACCTGGGCTTGGCAAATCTACCTTGGGCCAGTCACAGTTCTTTCAGAACTCTCTCAACTCCACCTACCTCACAAGATGACTGTTGTGGGGAGAGGAAGGGAATGCAATTGTGAGCTTTGAAATTTGAGATTCCTTAAGGTAGAGAGAAGCAAGGTATAAAAACACAGTCTTCTTCTTGAGTATTCCAGCTCCTCAAAATAAGGAAACTTCTCAACACAATGTGATACCATTCAGTGATGGTACTTAGAGACATGAGCATAACACTGCTACACTGAATCAGGGGCCTAGACTTTGTAAATCCCTGGGGGGGGGCAGGGGCTCTTTCGTGTGTGCGCGCACAGCACGCTCACACGCACGGGACCATGTCCCCGCTGCTTTTCCCCCCGCCCCCCGGCCCCAGGGAGGCAGACCCGGCGGGGTGAGCGGGGGGCGGCGGCGGGGGCTGCTGCCCCGTAGGGGTCCTCGAAGTCACACTCCCGCTGCAGCCGGTAGGCGGCCAGGACCCAGGAAGTCGGGCTGCTCGGGCCCCGCCAGCATGTAGTCGGGCTGCGGCGGCACCGGCTTGGCGCTGCGGAAGAGCAGGCAGTCGCAGAGCCAGCGGGCCATGGTGGCGTGCTTCCCCCCGACGCTGCAGCTGCCCACCGCCCAGAGCCAACGCCAGGCCGCCCGGCTGCTGCCCCAGCCCCAGAGTCTGCTCGCCGGCTGGGTCGGGGGGCCGGCCAGCGCCGTGGAGTCCCTGTGCCCGCCCATCGCGCAGGCTCTCGCCCCCCCTTCACCCCCCCTCCTCGGCGGCTGCCTTCTGCTGCGCCCAGCACCCCCGGGCTCCCGGCGGCCCTCCCCGCCTCCCCCACCGGCGGGCGCTCCATTTTGCCGGGGGTGGCTGAGCCCCCCCCCGGGAAATTTCGGGGGAGGCTCGAGCCCTCGAGCCCCCCCGTAGTTGACGCCTATGCACTGAATACTCATCAAGTTTCCGAGCCTTTTCTCCTCTACTCTGAGGGCTTTATTAATACAGTTAAGATGAAGTCCACACTGGTTTACCAAAAGGATTAGTGGTGAGTTTTATCTTCCTTTTGCACAGGTTGTTTTGTAATTTGGAAGACTTTGGATGACAACCCTGAGAGAAAAATGAAAGGTACCTATGTTACATTTTGGATGGGCAGCTGAAGGGATTTAAGAGATTAAACTGAACAGCAGTCTGTCAGTTATCAGCTTTTAAGAAGATGGGCCTTACCATCACTCTGGTGGTAAATGACTCTGCTAGGGGCTGCTCTCATTTTAAAAAGCAACGGGCTGCAGCTTACTTAATAACTAGGATTTGCTAGGAACTCATACAGGAAAGATCCAACCAATCTGAATATTTGCAGGCAGAACAGTTTTCATATAATTGACCCAGAAGAGTTAATATGGAACTTTCTCAAGCTCAAGTATTGTGTTCTCTTTATAGCTACTTATATTTTTCGCTGGGGATGAAATAATTTCATTAAGATGAGCCTCCATTTTCTTTCTACTTTATCCACAAAGAACAATTATTACATACATGACTGAAGCCCCCCCTAGTCTCTTGGAAACCTATGAGGTCATTATCCTCATATTTTGGCAACATAGACATGTGTGTGTGTGTGTGTGTGTGTGTGTGTGTGTGTGTTTGACCTGCCACCTCTACCAGGATGCAAACATTTCAAAATTTATGATACAAAAATGATACAAAAATTTGGGAGACTCCAAAATTACGTGAAGTTTTGATACTTTTGTCCAGTTCTTGTAGGACTGCATCTGTGATGGAACTGAACAACCCCTCACCTTCAAAAGGTAGATCCTAAACAAAGGTTTTAGTGATACTAGGTAGGGACATGGAGCACTGCCAAGCATGATGTCTGAGCGTGACTGTCAATGTGAGCGTTTTAGCTGCCACATCCAGATTATGCTTAGTGGCATTAAACTGATGTTTAGCCAGCATCATACCCTCTTTTTGGAGCCTCCTGGCTTGATGGTTCATGTCTTCAGGGAAGGAAGCAATAA
The DNA here is from genome assembly GCA_029233225.1 of Lepidodactylus listeri. Lineage (NCBI taxonomy): Eukaryota > Metazoa > Chordata > Lepidosauria > Squamata > Gekkonidae > Lepidodactylus > Lepidodactylus listeri. Next base: position 91,108,569 of record JARCFY010000006.1, read on the forward strand.
ACTCAGTCATTTGCTCCCAGAAGGCATACTGGTATCTACCTATGCAGGCCATATAATTGGAAGTTTTAATTCCTAACGCCCCTGCCAAATAGAATCTGTGCCCAAAGAAGTTGAGTTTCTTCCCTTCCTTGTCAGGAGGAGAGGAGTGGCCACATCTGCCCTTAGACGAGGGTGTGATGACAGTGGAGTTGGGTTTAGGGTGAATGAATAAGAATTCAGCTCCCAATTCCTGCACCCTGTACATGTGGTCAATCCTTTTGCTAGAAATAGGAGTAGAAGCCGGGTGAGACCATGGTGCTTGCAGTAAGACTGAGGTCAGTGGTAATGCAACAGCTGTGGAAGTGTCCATCTGTACTATATCAATTTGTCTGTCACAGTGGGTGGAGACTGAACAGTGGAGAGTGTCAGCATATTGGCCATCCTCTTGATGAAATCCCCGTATGATTTCAGATCCTCGGATGGGGAGATGGGGAGGGTATGCACCACTTGTTGCGGTGGGGAAGGTTCCTGGGTAGAGGCTTCATCATCGGAGGAAGACGATGAAGATGATCTTGAAGGTTCAGAATGCTCCAAAGGCTCGGAGAAAGCAATGGGTTGCATCAGCACTGATGGCATCGGTGTTGACTGCTCGGTATGGTGCCCCAGAGGCGGAACAGCAGGTTTGTGCTTCCTGTCTATCAGCACCGACGGTTGTGAGCGTACAAACTCCGGTGTCAGAGGGTGCTCTCGGTATCGAGATAGGAGGGAGGATGTTGACTGGTGATCCCAATCTGCCAGGGCACACAGAGGGAATCAGGGCACAGCAGGCATGGGATAAGCTCCATAGAGGTACTGCCACTGATGGCTGTCCCAGGGAGCTGGAGGGTAATGCCCAGATGATCGATCCTGATCCTCCGATCAATGAGGAGAGATGGCTGAGGCGCCAGTGTCCCTGTCTAGATGTAGACTTTCAACACTGGGCAGCCGGGGCACTTGGGTTAGATCCATATCCAGATCAGAGTCCGTGAAGTGGATAGGACGCAGCAAAGGAGAGGTGAAGCACCCAAGGCTCGCAGAGTGAAGCACCGCAGCCCCCGCCAGGGCTGTGTCCGATGCTACGTGCGTCGATGAAGCTCTTTTAGAGAAGGTACCCTTCTTGTACTTGCTCTGCCTCTCGTCCTTGCCCTCCTTGCGCTTCTTGGCAGGAATAAGGGCTTCGGATTGGACAGTTGGCACCGGTTGTTTCGGCATCGACCTTTTGACATCGATGACGCTCGGTGTCGGGGATAGTGCAGTTGCTGATTCTGAAGCTGGGGTCGACAGCGAAGCATGTCCAGACATCTCTTACGAAGACATTATCAGAGAAAGAGCCTGCTCCAATAATGCAATGTGAAGTCTCACAGCTCAGTTCTTTCTTGTCTGCTTTGAGAACCTGGCACAGTGAGGACAAGAGTCCACCCGGTGCGCTTCCCAGAGGCACCAAAGGCGAAGCGAGTGTCTGGGGGGGGGGGGATTTTGCTGCCGCACTTTAGGCACCATTTAAAGAAGCCCCACCGTTTGGCCATAGGCCGAGGATGGGGGTGGAGGGGAGTAAACTGCCGAAGCAGAGTACTCTAAATCAGTTCTGTCCCAATAAGAAAGTCTTTTTAGGCAATCCGTAGGAAGAGGAGATAAGAGAAGAAGAAGAAGAAGAAAATACCGATTGAAGTGAGGAAGGTCCTACCAGCGCGGCGGTCAGAAAAGAACTGGTGGGATTGTCGTACCCCTCCCTTGGTCATGCGCACTGGAGCCCTCCATGTGACCAGGGAGAGGGCATGAAAATCCTTTCTGCTTTAGAAGATACTGATCGGGGTCGGCACAGGCGCACTATATCCCAGAGGTGTGATGCACAGCGACCGCAAAGAAGATTCCTGGTTTCCTGAGTTCAGAATACCAGCTTAGTATTCAGATCTGGGTGGGTCATTTCTCTTTTGCAGGATTCCCATATTCCTTGGCTCCATTACTCCCTATGGGGAATCTTTCCGGAGGGCTGGTTGAGCTGCTTTTGGAGCAAATGGCACCAAAATTACCGCAGTGCTGCTGGTGCCTGTCCTTAAAAAAAAAAAACACCCCTGGAGAACAGAAACTATGTTCAGGAAGACACTTCAGTTAAGCAGTCCTTCTGAATCGGCCAGAATCTGCCTCCCCCATGCACACAGCAAAAGAGGAGGAGGGCAAGACAGCAACTAGCTCTGTCACACCAGCTTCTAAACCCCACCCCATCCCCTTCAGGATGGAATACCTCACCCATGTCTATAATCCTACTGGCTGCAGCTTGCAGTCAATCAAGAAAGCCCAGAGCCTCTCTTCCCCCTCCCCCTAAGAAACGCCATTCAAATGGCCAGTTTTGCTTGCTGCTGAATGCATCATGATTTCAGCTTCACAGGCTCTCAGACTGACTTGGGTCCTGGAATTTTATTCCCTTTCTCTCCCCCCCCCCCCACCCCAGCAGTGCAGATCCAAATGAGACCACTCCTAATCAGGCTTTTGGGGGGGGCACAGAAACTAGTTCTTGAGGGCTTCAATTAAGGCTGTGTATTAATCATTGGTTAGGTTAGAGAACTTTTCCCTCTGATGTGTTCAGTTTCCATCTCCAGGGAGCGACCCCACCAGCAGCCTGAAATGGTACAGCCCATTCTTCTTCTTCAGAATTCGACCACCTCATTCTGTTGCGTGTGGAGACCAGGCCGAAGCAGGGGGTGCTGGTCTCCTTGATGTCAGTTAGCACTGCCATAGATATGGGTAACTGTCTTGTCAATAAGGTTGCTGAACGTATTACATGTGTCAATGCTTGCTGTTATACAATCGAAGTTGATGATCTAATAACATTGCATTGTGTTCCAAGGTTTTTTCCCGACCCTTTTGATCTGGCTTGGGAGATAGCATCGGTGACCTGACTCCCACCTTTGGAATGGGAGCCTTGCTTGCCTGCTTCGCTTTGCGCATGCTCATTACTCATTTGCTTTTCTTCCCCTCTTATCTCTAGCTGTCTATTCCTTAGCTAACGGCCTTGAACAGAAGAGCCTCCTGTTATGTGTTACAAGAATCACAGGTGTTATGTATTACTTTGCTTAGTTGTCTCTGGGAACATCTTTTCCAAAAACCTTCAACAGTGTTTTTCTCTGAGAACCTATTTTGCCGTGCTTTCCTTGGGAACAGTGGCCTAGTGTATTTGGGCGGCAATAATACTCACTATTGATTGGTAGATGGTAGACGAGCCATATTTCATATTCAAGTATAATTGTAATCGCATTTCTATGCTTGGGCATTACTAACAGGAAAAGTGTTTGACCAACATGATCTTTTCTACAAATAAAGGACTTTCTACTTAAGGAGACCTGTTGTGGACTATATCTATTGGCACATTCTTACACTTGACTGCCATTCTTATGTGCATAGTAGTCATTGTTTACCAATGAAAACACAGAGGAGCACATGAGACTCTATGCACGCAATATATTCCAAAATCTAATCAAATGCGGAAAATATTGGCTGTGTTTTTTTAAAAGAAGATCGATAGGAATTGTTGAACGATTATGCAGATTATAGGGAGAAACCTTCTGTGACTGCTTAGTTTGCATCTGCCTCTAGAGGGAGTCAAAGCCAACTTTTGGGCTGCTGGAGGTGCTCATCCCTTCCCCTGTCCATAAAACAGATATTCTATCTGCACTGAGCACAAAAATGGAACCTGGCAGAGAGAGAGACAGAATGACCACCTGTGGTGGTGGTGGTGGTAGTAGTGGTGGGGAAGCATGCAAGAAATGCTGTTCTTGGGGGAAAGGGCTCACCCCAGTTCCTAAAAACCAGTGGAGACTGAAGGCCAAGCATAAATATTCTTCTTGTGCTATCAGGGAACCTGGGCAGCAGAGAATAGCACGCAGCAAAAGCCCTCAAAACAGAAGATGAGATGGGCTGAAGAAAAGCAAGCTTCCCTTTCTTCCTGGAGCTCAAGCGGGGAGGAGCCGACATCAAGCTGGAGGAATGCCTGCCTGCCAGAGGATGCCTTCCAACTCCTCTCAGACCAGTCGCCTTTCCCATGAAGACACCACTGGGTGTTTTGGCTAGTGATCTCTTTCACTGCTTACATTCAGGGGAGATGGAGGGAAGGGATGGGCAGAGGAAGAAGGGAATAAGGTAAACAAGTTTGGTCAGGGGGGGCTTGGCTTTGAAGAACAGACGCTATTGAGAGCCAGTTTGGTGTAGTGGTTAAGTGCAAGGACTCTAATCTGGGAGAACCAGGTTTGATTCCCCACTCCTCCACTTGTACCTGCTGGATGACCTTGGGCAAGCCATAGCTCTGGCACAGCTGTTCTCTCAAGGACAGTTGTCTCAGAGCTCTCTCAGCCCCACCTACCTCACAGGCAGGGCCGGCCCCAGGGTTTTTTGTGCACTAGGTGTGGCTACCTTGTGGCGCCCCACCACCACCACAGAGCTGCCATCTCCACCGCCAGAGACCCACCCACCCGCAAGGGACACCCCCCCCCTGGCCCCAGCACCTGGCACCACTAGAGAAAGCAGGGGGACAAATGCTTGATTTGAAGCTTTGCTGAGCGCAAAAGTTGCTCACTGGGATTCGGAGCCTTGGGGGCCAGGGGGAGCGGTTGGCTACTGTGGCAGACCCAGTTGGAAAGCGCCCCTCCCTTCCCGGGGGAGCCGGTCTTGGAGGAGGCCAGGAAGCAGAGTGGCCGGATGGGTTGGGATCAGGGTGCACGTGCCGCCACTCTCTCTCTTCCCCTGGAGTCTGGGGACCAGCCCGCCACCCCCCCTCCCAGACTCCATAGGTATCCACAAGGTATCCTCCGTGTGCCGGCATCTCCCCACGTCCCCCCTGGGCTGGTCCAGTTCTCAAAGGCAGCATGGGGCGGAGGAGGGGGGTAGACTTGTGGGAGTGGTGGCTGCAGGTCATCTGGGCTGTGCCTTGGCTCTGCCTGCTCACCCAGCACGGCTGAGGAGCACTGCCATTGCTATCTGTAAAGTGCACTGGGCTCTTGCTCTGTCTCATCGAGTCTCTCACTCTCAGTCTCTCCGCTGCCCTGTTTGCCAGCTGCACCCCTAGGTGGCCGCCTAGTTGGCCTAGTGATAGAGCCGGCCCTGCTCACAGCATGTCTATTGTGGGGAAGGGAAGGGAAAGGAGTTTGTAAACCGCTCTGAGACTCCAAGTGAGTGAAAGGCGGGATATAAATCCAATCTTTTCTCTTCTATTAGATATCCATTCTCTAGCTCAGATCCCTCCCCACAGCTTTGGTGGCTGGATCAGAAAAAGGAAGCAAGTTCTCCCCCCCCCACACACACACACTTCAGTTACAATGCTGCTGTCGGGGTTTGAGCATCCTGAGGTCAGTGCATGAATAGTTTTTAAACGGGCCAAGTTCATAAATACTCATTGCCCCTTGAAGCCATTCAGGGAGCTGCTACAACTCCTCTACTTGGGTTAGAAACTGCTGAAGCAGAGGAATGGATGAGGCAGCAGGTGTCAACAGAAACAAACTGGGAGCCAGTGGAGCTGCCGTAGGATAGGTGTTATATGTGCTGACCAGGACACTCCTGGCAGCAACCTGGCAGCTGCATTCTGGACCATTTGCAGCTTTCAAAGCATCTTCAAAGATAGCCCTGCATAGAGTGCATTACAGTAGTCCAGTCTGGATGTGACTGTTGAGTGAATTACCATGGCAAGGTCCTCCTGAGACATGTAGGGAGCCAACTGGCGGGCCTGGTGTAGATGGTAAAATGCAGTCTTTGTCACCAAGGACACATGTTTGTCCATGGAGAGCAAAGAATCGAGCCATACTCCCAAATTCCTGGCAGAGTCTACTATAGAAAGGGTCAGTAGAAGTGGCCACTCCAGTGGTCTGGGCTTCCCCAGCCACATAATCTCTATCTTAGATGGATTTAGTTTCAACCAACTCTCACCTAGCCATTCCACCACTGCATTCAGGCAGGAGGCCAAGACTGGAATTCCAGCTACCAGTCGCTCTGTAAATAGAAGTATAGCTGGGCGCTATCTGCGTATTTATGGACCCCATTCCAAACCTCCTGACAATCTCCGCCAGAGGGCGCATATAAATAACATCGGGGAGAGAAGTGACCCCTGCACTACTCCACAGGTCAGGGCCTATGGTGATGACCTCTCTCCACCCATGATTACCCTCTGGGACTGATCCTGGAGGAATAAGGGGAACCAGCTCAAGGCCATATCCCTCACACCTAGGGATCCTAGGCTGTTGACCAAGACCAAAGGATCTACTGTATCAAAGGCAGCAGACAGATCCAACAGGATCAGTAGTACCATCCCACCAGCATCAAGATGTAACCAGAGATCATCAACCAGAGCTGTCTTAGTCCTGAACCCCGCTGGAAGCTGGATTAGAAGAGATCTAGGATAGATGTCTCATCCAGGAATTCCTGGAGCTGTTCAGCCACTGCTCGCTCAATCACATTTCCCAGAAATGGAATATTAGCTACTAGGAGGTAATTGGCTAGGTCTCTCTCATGTGACAATGACTTTTTCAGGAGGGGCATAGCCACTGCTTGAGGGAGCTAGGGAAAGAGCCCTGAGAGAGTGAGAGATTTATAATGATTTATAATGTCTCCCCCAAGGCTCCTTCTATCACTTCTTTGGAGACTTTCACCTGCCAGGAAAGGCAGGGATCCAAGGTGCAGGTGGTAGGTTGCACAGCCAAGAGGACCCTGTCAACATCCACCTGGGAGAGTGAGTTGAAGGAGTCCAAAAATGGACCCGATTGCACACACAGGGCCCTGAGAGTCCTACTGACTCCAAATCTGGCAGCCAAGTCTTGGTGAAGGAGCCAGACTTTATCTGGAAAGAACACTGTAAATGTGTCACAGCTAATAGCCAAATTTCCATCTACTTTTGGAGCCACTGAAGGGGAGGTCAACTGCCTAATAACTCTAAACAACTGAGCTGGAAGCAATGCGGCTGATGCTGCCTTCACTGCCACTGCACAGGCCTTCAAGCGGGCTCTATAAAGTGCTCTCATTGCTTCATCACGAGTTCATCACCAGCACCACTCTAGCTCTCTAAGCCCCCTTTTTACTGTCCTTAGTTCATCCGTATATCAGGCAGCCAAGGTAGTACAGGGGCGAAGAGGGTGCTGGGAGTAGGGTTGCCAGGTGAGGCCAACAAGCAGGCAGGGGCAGGGGAGAGAAGAGGGAGGCTCCAGGAGAGAGAACAGAAGTGAGTTCTGGGTGAGCTGCTGTCGCATTTAGAGGGATTGCGTTTCTTTGAAATGTTTTCCCTCCATTGGACACTATGGCTGCAGTCACACACACTAAATAATCTACTTTCAATCCACTTTCAGACTGGATTTTTACTGTGTGAAATGGCAAAATCCAGTTGGAAAGTGCATTGAAAGTGGATTGAAAGTGGATTATTTCGTGTGTGTGACCACAGCCTATAACAGCTTTGTGACAATAGAAGAGAAAACTGTAGATTAGGAAAGGAAGATGAGAAAGAGAGAGCAATAGAGATAAGGAAGAAGAAAGGGCTAGAGAAGGAAAGGAAGGGAAATATCAGCAGCAAGAGGTCTCTGACATCTCTCTATATAATAATTCTCTGGATTGTTGGTGGCACGCTCCTGAAGATTCCACACGCCACCCCAGCCTTTGGTCCCCTGGCCTGTCAATCAGAAGCTGTCCCTATCCACTGGCTGTGAATACTCGCATACCATTGGCTGGGTCTGCTCCTCTTCCCCGCCCACTCCTTCAGCCTCTGTGCCCTGTCAGAATTCCTGGCAGATGGTTTTTTGCTCTTGACAAAGACACTTCTCCAGCTTCCTTCCTCTGGGGGGATTAACTGTTACCTTAGTGGCTGTTGGTAGGTGAAACAAAATGGCAGTTACCTGTGTTTAAAAGATGGCTGCTACCTGTGGTTTGTTTAAAATGTTCCCCCATAAGGTTCAACTGTTACCTCAGTTGAACGAAACGAAATGGCAGTTACCTGTGTTTATAAGAGGGGCTTCAGAGCACGGTAGAGGCTGCGGGGGGGGGGGGGAGGAAATAAGAAAAGTGATTGGAAAATTACGGTAGATTGATGCTTGGCTGGGAAGGAGATGGGGTTGCCATTTCCAGGTGGGGAATTCCTGGAGATTTGAGTGGTGGAGTGGTGGAGCCTGGAGAGGGTGAGGTTTGAGGAGAGGTGGGGGCATATACAGGTACAATGCCATAGACTCTGCCCTCCAAACCAGCTATTCCCTCTTGGGGAACCACTGCTGCTAATCTTCCAGTGAGGGCAGGAGATCACTCAGAATTACAACTGCTCTTCAGGTAGCAGAGATCAGTTCCCCTAGAGAAAATGGTGGACTTTGTGTCATTATACCCTGCTGAGGTGGCCACAGCAAATTAACGCTGAGCGCCCAAGGCCTTGACACTCTCCAAGAGCCTCTTTCTAGAGCCCGTTGTATTTATTCCCACAATGGGCCTTATTCCTAGTAACACAATAAATCTGTTCATGCCTTATTGCTCAAACAAGTATAGGAAATCCTGCTCTATAAATGGAAAGATTGCTTGAATGCCCTGTTAAAAGCTCTTCCCTCTTCTTTACTAAGGTTCATGGACCCAAAGTTTTACTGAGGGATATCTGAAACCCTCCAATACTGCAGAATTATTTGCTTTTTGCCATAGCTTTGTGTATCCAGAGCTTATGGCGTTTGGGGGACTATCCAGAAAGCAGCTAAATGTCTTTGCTTTTATATGTAAGGTTGAAATGTGTATGTGTGTACATGGGGAGTTTAATCTTATCTAAAAGGTCAGAAGTGGTTTTCTTGGGATCCAAAAGTAAGACAACATCCCATAAAGTATTACTGCTTTGTGCAGACCTTGCATGCTGTTCCAGTTCCATGATGTGCAGTTCTGGTTGCCATCTCAAATCAAATATCAAAAAAGGATACGGAAGAGCTGGAAAAAGGTGCAGAAGAGGGCGACCAAGTTGGAGCACTGTTCCTATGAGGAAAGGCTGGAAAGTCTCAGAAATCTCAGTTTAGAAAAAAGAGACAGGTATGGGGGATGATAGAAATGTATAATATTATGCATGAGGTAGAGAAAACAGATGGGATGAACTTTTTCTCCCTCCTCCCTGATGCTAGCACTCAGAGGCTCTCACTGAAGCTGATGGGCAATAGATTCAGGACAGTCAAAAGGAAATACTATCTTAGTCAAACAATTACATTGTGGAATTCATTGCCGGAAGAAGCAGTGATAATGATGAGCACAGATGACTATAAAAGAGAATTAGATAAGAGTCATCAAGAATACATCCACAAACAGTTAGTAGCCATAGTTTTTAAAGACAATCTCTGAATACTTTTGCTAGGAGGTGACACATGGAGAAGACTTTGACCTGTCCGGTGTCCCTCAAAGGCAAATGGATGGACAATGTGTGCTAACAAGGTACTGTACTAGGAGGAACACTGGTCTGATCCAGCAGAGTTCTAATCTGATACTTAGAACTTTGGTTCATGCAAATGTACATTGAGAACAGAGATGTTGTGTTCTATGCTCGTGTAATGTTCTTGAAGCCATCTTAAAGCGAAGAGATGGTTACGTAAACTGACAGCTCATCAACCGAGTTCCTGCCATCATCTATTCCACCTGCTTCTATTGAGGTGAAATAGATCTTGCAGTCAGCTGCCACGTTTGCTCAACGTTTCCTCCCATTTCCTCACCCTGTTCATACAGTGTACTTAGTGGCTGCCCAGCGACAGAACTGCTAAGTGGCCTTCAAACTGATTGTTCCTGTTTAATGTCCTGCACTCTTTGCCCCTTAAAGGGGAATTAGCGAGGCTCATGCATTATCCTTCATGATACTGAAGTTAAACAGAAGCTTGAAACATGATCTATGCTTCTAAGCCGGTATCTGAAACCTAGAAAATACAAGGGGTTGGATCCAGTCAGCTTTTCTATTCAGTCTCATCTAATCCCCTGCATTACTCCAGCCCCTGTCCCACATGGTTTTTGTCCTTGCAAGTCCTATGATCCTCAATACAGCCTTTTTGCTGTTCAGAGAGAACCCCTTTCTCTCATTTTCACCAGTGGAATACCTGGCTGGATCCTACCCTGCATACAATTCATGTCATGTAGGCTCTGATCTGCTATTTAAATCTGTACTTTCTGGACCAAATCTGGGAGGCATACAATAGAAACACCATTCAACACTGGGGTTGCCAAGTCTTACCTTCATAACCGTGGGGGAGTCCTGGTCCCTCTTCGGGAGTCCCATGCGTGCGCTTTGCTCGCGTGTGCTGCAATAACATCACCTGGAAGTGACATCATCATGCTGGGCACATTGCCAGGGTGACGCTCTGGTAATTGCCCAAAAACTCTATGGTACCATAGAGTTTTCAGGGCGATTGCTAGAGCATTGCCTGGCGATGTGCCCAGCGTGATGACGTCGCTTCCGGGTGACGTCATCATGCTGGTCACGTTGGCCTGCTCGGTCCACTTCGGGGGTGGGGTTCCCCCCACCAGCTGGATCCCGACCAGTGGATTGGGGACCCATTTAGCAGGGGAATTCCCGCCCCTCGGGGGGACTTGGCAGCCCTATTCAACATGCATGCCTTTGATTATGACATAAGGCTGTAATACAAGAGGCCTCACTTACATCCTTAAGCCTTGTGCCATTCTATTTTTATTGGACCCCCCCCCTTTTGGTCCAGTATTGGTTTGTTAATAGTTACAAGTTGTATCATGAGCCTGTATGTATATAATCTGTTTGACCTCTGAAGAAGGCCTTTGAGGGCCGAAACATGCAGGGTCCCATTGGTTTCCACTTGTGTTTTATGTATTTTAATTTGTTATGAGGCTAACGTTGGGCCCCTAACTGGTTTTAATGATTTAACAATAAATACACGTATTTTTATAATATTTGAGCTATTATATATTGATTTTAACACTAGGCCCTCAACTTGGTTTGTTGTTAACCTTTTCGGTTCTTGATTCCAATATTTGGGTTAAGTTTTCTTCCCCTCTTTGTTTCTTTCTTTGGATCCTATCCAAGGCATCTTCATTACATGGGAAACTGTTTGCACATTATCTTTTCATTCTTTTGTAGCTAAACATGAAAAGGAATTGGATTGCGCTTGTGTAGTTCTGCTCATTCCTGTCTGGAAAATGCTACGATAGTACTGGGGGATTCTGTTTGTGGAATCCCATGGGGTTCCAATTCTATTCTGCTTCACCATGAACAAGAAAGCACTGGGTAGGGTACAGTAGTGATTTAAACTGAGGTATTATCTAGGAGAAGTAGTAGAAGAAGAAGAAGAAGAAAAAGAAGAAGAGATTGATTTATACCCCGCCCTTCACTTGGAGTCGCGGAGCAGCTTACAAACTCCTTTCCCTTCTCCTCCCTACAACAGATACCCTGTGAGGTAGGTGGGGCTGAGAGAGCTGTACTGTACTCTTCGATAACTGCTCTTGAGAGAACAGCACTGAGACAACTGTGGCTTGCCCAAGGTCATCCAGCAGCTGCAAGTGGAGGAGGGGGGAATCAAACCCGGTTCCCCCAGATTAGAGTCCGCACATTTAACCACTACACTAAACTAACTCTCAATGACACCAAACTCTATCTCTTTATTATTTCTCATGCAGTGTCTCTCTGTGACTGGAAAATAGATGGGTAAGCTGATCGAACTTGAAGTCAAAAATGACATCAAGGTGGAAGGAAGCTATACACAACATTCTTAAATTGGGGGATGCAACAATGTAATGGAGTGGTGATACAGATTCATCCCTAGTCACCGCTAAGGTCTGGAGACAAATATGGGGTTCAGTCCAGCCAGACGTTTTCATTCAGTCTCATCCAGTTCCTCTACCACAGCTTCCATTCCACATGTAGATCCCACCATGCCTATCATAGCTTTTTTGGGGTGGTCAAAACCTTCCTTTTTCATCAGTAGAAAAGTTTACTGAATCCAGTCCAAAAGAGGATTCGTATGTTGGAGAAGAGATAAGAAATTAATTAAGCTATAGACAACAAAATGAAAATGAGGTTTATGAGAAAGTATATCATTAAACGATGTTTAAATAAAGGCCTTACTACTTAAGCATAGAAATGCTGTCCTGTGACCTGAATGCAAATCCCATTCCAAGAGCAGAGCCAGATAAATCAGCCAGGGATCATCACTGCTAGTGAAGATCTCTTGGGGGCCAGTGGCACAATGGATAACGGGTCTGATTACAGATCAGAAGATTCTAGGTTCGTCTCCTGGCTGGCTTGAAGATGTATTTGGGAGGGGCAGTGGCTCTGTGGTGGAGCCTCTGCTTTGTGTGCAGAAGGTCCCAGGTTCAATCCCCAGCATCTCCAGTTGCAAAGACGAGACAGGAGGTGATGTGAAAGACCTCTGCCTGAGACCCTGGTGAGCTGCTACCAGTCTGAGTAGACAATACTGGCTTTGATGAACCAAGGGTCTGATTCAGTAGAAGGCAGCTTCATGTGTGCTCATGCACGAGTCCCACAAGCTCCCCCCTCAGGTGTACAGCAAAGGAATGGAGACTCAAGAAAATGGACCTCCCCAAGCATAATTCAACACTCAGACCACACTATCTCTCTCCCTCAAGGCATCCTTGATGTTTGGGGCTTCGTTAGCGCATTTTGTTCCCAACCCCTGTTTTATATTCCCACATGTATAATCCCATATATGTATGCTTCAAAAGGGAATTGGATAAACATACGGAGCAGAGGTTCATCAGTGGCTATTAGCCACAAGGAACAGATAGGAACTCTCAGTCTGGGACAAGTGATGCTCTGTATTCTTGGTGCTGGGGGGGGGCAACAGTGGGAGAGCTTCTAGTGTCCTGGCCCCACTGGTGGACCTCCTGATGGCACCTGGTATTTTTGGCCACTGTGTGACAGAGTGTTGGACTGGATGGGCCACTGGCCTGATCCAACATTGGCTTCTTTTATGTTCTTATATTCCCACTTTATGCTGCCTATTGTAGATGGAATTTAGCATGGTGTCTATGTCATGTTTAAGTCTATGTTGTAGTTTAAGTGTTCAGTCCCAAAGAACTGAAATGGTTGGCACTGGAGTACAGCCTCCTCTGGAACTCACAGATTCCCACAGGAAGTGCACCTGGCTGTCAGTTTGTGGTGATGGCTAGAAGCAGGTTTCAAGGCTCATGATGTGAGAAGTACAAAATTGGGGGAGGTAAAAAGGCTGCCATGAAAAATGGCTGCTTTAAGTGTGGCCTCAATAACACCTGGAGAAGGACCCACTGCCACGATCATAAAATAAGCCAAGCTGGTCTGGCTGTGCTTCTTACACAGGCAAGTGGATGGCATCCCTGTCTGCTTTGGAGCATACATAGATGGAATTCTATTTTTGTCCTGGTCTCTGCAGGGACTTTTAATTTATAGTAAGAGCACCGAGACTTTTACTGTACTGCAGTTCTCTGTGATAGGTGAATTATTCTCTTAATTAGTCTATGAATATTAATAAGTAAGCGCATTGAAGACAGGTGTCTTGGCACACTACATTTATTGCTGCTGGGGGAATGCTTGATTCATGGAAACATCTTTGCTTTTTTTCTTTCTTTTTAAAAGCAGTAACAACAGCCAATGCGCTCAGATAACTACAGGCCAGGAGTCTACGGCATTTGACCATATTTTAATCAACACTTGGTAGTTGAAGGAGGAGGCCCTATCCACAAGAGTTGTAAAAGTCATTAGACCCAAATCTGATCCACAGATCGTTCTGTGGTGGGAAAAAACTGTTCAAGGCTGGTTCCACACACGGATCCCCCCCCACACACACACACACACATGAGCAGCAGGCAGCCTTTGCAGGATTTGGGAGCATCCAGATGATGTGTGCTCACCTTTGATTTAAAAATAACTTAATTTGATCTGGACAGCCCAGGCAAGTCTGAACTTGTCAGAAGCTAAGCAGGGTCGACTCTGGCAAATACTTGGATGGAAGGACCTCCTTGAAAATACCAGAGGCTGGGGGGTGGGGGCAGGCTTTATTCAGCCGCCTTTCTGAATATCCTCCAGGTCCCCAGTAGGGGTCAGTCACCAGAGGTTGCCAGGTGCAGACATGCACGCGCACACACACACACATGTGGGAAAAATACAAACAAACCTAAAAAGAGAATCCAAAAAATTAATTTAATCCATTTCAACGATGAAGCTGCAGGGTAGTTGCAGGTGGAATATCTATTTGCATACTCTGCTCTGTAGCCACTATGGGGAGTGGAACAGAGCAAAATTCTACCTTCCAAAGGGCAATGCTAAGGTCTACATCTCCCACCCTTCCACACTTTAATGGGCTTTTCCTTCTTCCCAGGTGAGCTGCCCTATATCATTACACGGAGGCTTAGCACAGGGATACAAAAGGGGTGGGGAGGGGAGCCCAGGCCATAGGGGGCAACAGAATCACTGTTGCATCATACTTTTGTGCAGATGTGATGGAGAAAAGGAGGAGGGGGCAGCAGCCACACTGAGTTCAAAAGCTGTTCCTGTCCTGTTTGATGCTGCTGTGGTGGTGGTGGAGGGATGTTTTCACATTCACTCCTCCCATGTGGAAGCAGCCCTAATTCTAACAACTGGTTAACACCAGAGAATTCTAAATGTTGCAGAAATTACATTTGATTAATGGCCTTGTGCTGCCTTGAAATCTGCAGAGATTTAGGGTTAATCACTTTTGAGGCCAACTAGACCATAGTAACCTAGGGTAACATGGAATGGACTTCGAGTTGTGAACTCTGGATTAGGGAATTCCTGGAAATGTGGGGATGGATCCTGGAGAGGGCAGGGTTTGGGAAAGGCAGGGACCTCATCAAGGCATAATGCCACAGCATCCACCTACCCAAGTAGCCATTTTCTCCAGAAGAACTGGAGATCAGTGGTAATTCTGGGAAATTTCCAGGCCCTACCTGGAGGCTGGCAGCTCTAAGTGTACTTAGCAGAGTGTTTTGTCACCTTCATGTCTTTCTAAACCCCAGGACAAAACAGGATTGAGTAACAGAAAGTGTGTGTGTGTGTGTGTGTGTGTGTGTGTGTGTGTGTGTGTGTGTGTGTGAGACAGCATTTTGTGTGGGTCTATTACCAGATTAGAATGGCCGCTGATGGGAACAAGGAACATATTCATACATGAGCTGCATTGTGTAGTAACCTTACAGAGCGCTTGGCCCAGGAAACACCTCTGACAGACCTGGAACAAAATTTGGAAGGCTAATTGATGGACCTGAGCTTTAGAGGTATTTAACTAACCAGGTCTAGTTGGACCTGTGGAGATAAGCAGAAGAGAAATGAAGAAACCAAATTTGTGATGAATTCCTCAGACTCCAGATGTCACAGTACAACCACTGACCCAGAGATGCATGAGGGATTTAATGGTACTCACATCTGGTAGTCACTCGGGTTGCCAGCTCAAAATTGGGAAATACCTGGAAATTTTGGAGGTGGAACCTAAGGATGGAAGAGCTTGGGGAAGGGAGGGATTTTAGTGGAGTGTAATGCCATAGAATCCACCTTCCAAAACAGCCATTTTCTTCAGGTGAACTGATCTCCGTTACCTGGAGATCAGTTGAAATCCCAGGAGATCTCCAGCTGCCACCTGGTGATTGGCAAGCCTAGGTAGTCATTCTGTGAACTGTGTAACAGGTGTGCACACTGCCTCTTTACATGGCATAGTTTTTGTGCAGCACATTGCTCTAATGGATTTCAGCTATCACTTTTCTATCAATCATTTCTGGAATCTGGGTGTGCATTGGAATGGCAACTGAGTAGTACTCTATCATGGGCATTACCCCATATTTACCCCAAAGGAAGACAACCCTGAATGTAAGAAGGACCCCCTCCTAAAAATGGTACTCAAAAAAGGTTTTTTTGATTCCCCCTATATACCTGTAACTTGGATGTGAATTTAAGACAACTCTATATTTTTCCTTATGACACTCTTGGGGGGAAAACCTAGTCTTCTTTTCAGGTAAATAGGGAATGGTGTGATGTCTGAAGAACAGTACACCTATGAGAATGGGAGGGAAATGACAAAGAAGGCCAAATACCCATAATGTTGCTCAGCCATAAGAACCTGATCCCAGGGGTGGACCAGTCACTACAATGCATGTGTACATCTTGGTACTGAATAAAACACCAAACTAGGTAAAACATGGAAGCAAAGATTTAAAAAACCCACACCTGTGGACATGTGGCAGCACTCAGAATTGCAGATACAAGCAAATATGTATGCAAATAGAGAAATCACATGAGAACTGCTCATTCCACCTCAAAAATGTGTTATGAGGTCAGGGTAGCTTACGGCTCCTGCAGAACAAGACTCGGTCGATGCTCTTCCTGAGAATGCAGCAACTAATCCCGCAGGTATCTTCAAGTCTTGTCAAGATTTCCTGTCAATTAAAGCCCAAATTGATTACCATATGCTTATACCTACAGGGTAAATGGAAGAAGTCACAGTGATGATTAAGGCAGGGAATTCATTGCAGTCATTCATTAAAATGCATCAAAAGTGGTCTCCTGGTTTATGTTCTACTCAGTTTGCAGTGATGAAAAACAATATAACACTGGCACACCATCATCCTTCCCCGGTAACACGGCAGATGCTGTTGAAATAGAAGAGCTGGTGGCTTTTCTTCAGCCTCATTTGCAACTAGGATACCAAACAATCAAATTGACTTGGATGAGGTAAAGAGCACATCGATGTCATAAAAAAACACTCCAGCGTTTTGCAAGCTGTCGCCGTTTTTGCTGTGGCCGTGTGAGAGTTATGGCCGTGGGAGATTCGCGTTTCATAAATCATATCTGATTGATTTATAAGTGGAGAGATAATGGGATGACACCCAAATTAGTAATTTGCATGATTTATCCTGCTTGTGACAAACTTTAGAAAGCTGCCTTTCTGGACTGCAATTTTTTATGGGGTTCCTTTTCCTGTTTAATGTACACCATCCAGTCCCCTGTGAAATGAGAGGCCTTCAATATATTCATTCAATAATTCAGAAACTGGTGATATCCAACATGAAATAAAGCCAAGGAGCACCTGGATTATTATTGGCCCAGACCCATTCCTTTAAGGCACTTTCAGTCTGCTGTTGGCATATGATATATGGTTACCAACTTCCAGGGGAGGCTTGGAGTCCCCCCCCCCCCATGGCAAATAACATCTACTAAAGGGACCAGCCTTTCCCCCTCCAAGCTGTTGGCACCCCCTTGGAAGGGTCATGGCAGCCAGATATACCCCTGCCCTACATTAAGGCACTTGAATGAATGTAGAGTGCCTACCTGTGTACACTGTGTGAACACTGCATCTTACCTTAGTTCCTAGTCAGGTAGAGAGAGCTATGGGAAGCAAGTCTAATTCAGGTCCACTCAGGAGTGAGTTCAATTTGATCCATTGGGGCTTACTCCCTGGAAAATGTTCTTAGGATCATAGCCATAGGTGCTTGGGACTGTTTGTAGGTTGGGATGGTATTTGCAGCCATGCTGTGTGTCCCCTTCTGGGTATGTTCATTCTACCTCTGGGGAATCCCTGAAAAGGGTTAATGCTGTAAATCTTGCTAGAACTATGGTGACTAGGGTCTGGGGTGGCCAGCTTTTAAACTGGCGCCTCTAGCTGTCCCTTTAACACCAGTCTGATATGCAGCAAATTTCAAGTGATGTATGTTACTGACCTCCACGCCATCAGAAGTTGCAGCTGCCCATTTCCACATATCAAGCCTCTGTTAAAGGGACAAGACACCCCCCCCCCCCAGGCCTGCAGGCAACTCTAATTGGAACTCTAACACAATATATCTGGAAAGAAGCACTTTCTACACAGTGGTCCATTGAACTGGCAATGTGTGAATAATGTGCTTAATAATTAGGTAGAATTGTGAAATTAAAACTGTTCTCCCCTGGTCATCAACATCTGTCACAGAAGACCAAGTGAGAAATTGAAAAAGTTAGCATAATAAGATGCTGTCCGATAAACATGCTGTCAGCCCATCTGTCCTCCTTTGTTGCTGGGTGAGGTGTGAAGCTTCTTTCTCACTGTCCAATCTGTCCTCCCAACGCTCTCCCACCAAGGTGAGGTATGGAGGGTTTCTACACGCAGCATACCACAATGGGGGTGATGATGATGATGATGATAAATAGTCATCTATTTTCCCAATAGTTCTGTAGCACCTGCTATGGGATTACGATTACAAAGAACTACTAAACTGCTCTTGAATTTTAAAGTCCAGCTAGGAGAGAAGAACCAGCAGTGCAGAATATCAATATGAGAGACACAGAGGGGGTCACATGACAGAGGCCCTCTCCACATTTGCCTGCCACACTGGATTTCAAGTTGAGGCAATTTCAACAGCAAAACAGCATCCAAAAACCCTGGGGCAACAGCAGGCTGAAACCGGGCTGACCACTGAAGGAAGGTAATGTAATGCAGAATGGCGGGGGGGGGGGGGGGGAGGGACCCAGAATAAAAAGAAGGTTGAACTTGACTTTAGTACAGAATAGGGGGGAAACCTGGATTAAAAAGAAGGTTGAATTCGATTTTAGTGCAGAATTGCTTGGAGGACACCGCAGTGAATGTGGATTAAAAGGAGAGTGCAGAAAGGGCCAGAGTGAGGGGAAAGGGAGGAGGGGCTTCCTGCTTTTCAGAAAAATGAGCTGGAGGAGGATTTGGGGAAGGGACCAAAAAGAGATATCGAAACTGATCTCCTGTGTCCAAGATGTAAGGAGTCATGATCTGAAGGAATGGCTTGTTTATTTATTTAATCTCCCTAGGGACCACCAGGGCCATCTAGTTCAACCCCCTAAGCAGCGCAGGAACTACAGATATAATATCCCTGACAAGTAGGTATCCAATCAATACTTTAAAAAAGTGTGTCATCTCTGGCTGTATGATATTTCCTGTGTCACCTAGAGAGTGTTTCAAAAGAAGGGCGAGATCATGTCTAGTTCCAGATTCAGTAGGAAACCAGGTTTATCCAGGCTTATGGAACTTCTGAATCAAGAAACCAAAGTCAGTTATAGCAAAACCTACATAGCATGGAAAAACGGAAAGGCCCAGACTCATTGAACCCCAAATTCTGCAACAGGGAGGAAACAGAGAAGAGAGAAGTTTGGAAATTTAGTAGAAGCCTCAAGTTTCGTGCAAAGGTTTAATGTGCATCAGGCCATCATGGGCATCTATCATTATTCCCTGGGTAATCACTGCTTTTGAAATTAAACTGAAGATCATAAAAAGAATCTTACACTGGAAGAGCGACTGGCCCAAGGTCACCCAGTGAGCTTCCGTGGCAAAGTGGGGATTGAAACTGGGTCTCCCAGATCCTAGCTGGACACTCTAAGCACTATACCACACTGATTCTCAGAGTTACACAGAGCTGTTGTTGTGAGCATAAACTGGAAGAGGGGAGACCAATGTTGTACTTTGAGTTGGGTCTTGATCGGGGAGGAAAGTGGGATGTAAAAAAACCCCAAAACAATCATGACTAGTGTACTAAAATTAATATGCAGACTGGCCCTAGGACTTTGTGCTGGCTAGGCGGGATATAAATTCAAATCAATAAATAAATAAAATAAAAAGGGATGTCAGGCTGGTGGCTGGCATTCCTGGGAGCTTTAGGGGTAGGTCCTGGGGCAGAAATGAGGACAGGCTACGCATGATGTCACATCTGGCCAAAAATCCAGATGTGATTAAGTCCATTGGGCAATACTTTGGCTGCACCCAAAAAGGATTTCCAGAGTCAACCAGAGTGTTGTTGCTCAGTGCATTTACATTACAACCAAGTTTTTGGCTGGAAAACATGTCATGTCATTTCTGCTGGAATATGCAAGGTCTATCGTGCACAGATAAAGGAAATGAGAAGAAAATCCTGGAGGGGGCAGCAGAGAGGAGAACTAGTTAGCATAGTTAGATTAGGGACCTCCTACTATTTTCAGATAGTCTCCTTGCCTCCTGACTGGCTGAGTTGGGGGTTTTGCTGCTCCTGCTGAGCTCTCTTACTCTCTCCTAGCTAGACAGTTAGACTACTTTCTCTCTCTCCTCTTTCTTACAAAGTTTGTTCTCTTCTTGATAAAACAACTTTATTCTTTAAAGAGCTTGTGCACCAGTTTAACTGCATAACCACACTCTGCCAACAACTTTCATCCCTGGATTTTTCATCCAACTGTGTGGAAGGCAAGAGCAGGAGGGTGGGCCAGCCAGTGGGAGTCCTCCTGCCATAAGCAGACCCCTGGCAACCCCACCGTTGTGATTGTGGTTACTGAGAATGAGACAGAAAATAGATGAACAGCATTAGAGAAATACTTTGCCTCTCACAGTTCCTGTTTTGCTCTGCCCATTTCATCTTTTCAGCTTGTGATAAGCACCATTCAACTAATCTAGAATATAAAGGGCTTTTTTTGTAGAAAAAGCCCAGCAGGAACTCATTAGCATAACAGGCCACACCCAACAGCAGAAACTCATTAGCCTATTCAGCCACACCCCTGACTGTGCAGCTCCCTCCCAGGATCGGCTTCCCCAGGTGGGGAACTGGAGGGAAGGAAGGCAGTTTTTGGATCTGGGGGCGGGAGGCTGTAGGTGTGGCCAACTTGGAAACCAGCTGGAACTCCGTTCCTGCGCGTTCCTGCCCAAAAATAGCCCTGAGAATATATATATATATATATATTTTTAAAAATCTATTTGCAACATGTTTCTAGATTTTCTCTCATACACTGGAGTAAATTCAAGAAATGTGTTGGCTTTATTCATGAGTCACCACAAGATGAGGAAAATGAGATCCAAGCCGACTAAATGAAGACTGCAAAGCAGCTTAAAAAAAAGGCTGCCAGGAAATATTTTACAGCCCATTAAAAATAGAAAATGAATATTTAAAGGCTTTTTTTAAAAATAAGGAAGTCATTTGTGATTTCTAAAGGCAAAACATTATGTTACATTCTGTCTGAAAATAGCCTCTGTGTTCTAAGGAGAGGAGATGGAAAAATAAAGCTACCCGAGAGACTGCAGTACATAGAATAACTACAAGTGGAGGCCTGTGAGACTCACGGGAGGGAATCCTATTCCCCCCACCTTGCTGAGCCCAGTGTGAAGTCCCAGGCCGCCTGTCAGCTTGCTGCAGCTCACCCAGAGCAGCTCGGAGTGAGCCAACAGGGACTTCTCCACCCTGCCGCCACTCACTGGAGAGCTGGGGGGAGGGTCTGTGCTGGATCACTTGGTCTTTTGCACCACTCACTCTTTCATTCTCTTTCCCTTGTATAAATCTGGGTGTGCACAAATCCTCCGCCCCTCAGATTGCTCCACTTCTTGTTTTCTGATAATTACCTAATTTACAATCTGTGCTTCACCGTCTTTCAAGAGAACTTTGTTAACATATTCATATAGAAACACAGGGAATTTACTGATTAACTAGCACATGAAATTTATTAATAACCATATTTTCATTAGCATTTCCCATGTAAATAAATCAAATTTCCCAGAAAAAAAAAAGTTGGACAGCTATAGTACTGCAGAAGTCTCTCGCATTTTGAAGGGGCCCTCATTCCCTCTGCCGTGTCCTTTGAGGTTATACAAATCTGGCCACACTGAACTGACAGCTATTCTTCCTCTGTCGTTGTCTTCCTTCAGCAGGTGAAAAGTTTTTGGTTTCATTTCACCTACCTCTGGTAAAGTGTTACAGCCTTTCTCCACAATTGTGTTGTTGTTTTTGTGTCTATCTGTTTTTATTGCATTGTTAAATATTTTGCATATATGTTTTAAATGCCATTTTGGTGCTCTAAATGTTTTAATGCCTTTATGTTCGCTACCTTTGGGACTCTATTTGGATGGAAAGGCAGCATAGTAATGCTAACAGCAGCAGCAGCAGCAGCTCCAATAAGAAATTCCAAACCCATGGCTATGCATCCTTTGATGGTTATAGAATAATGAAGCTATCAAGGCCATTGGGGAATGCAAAACTAGGGAATTCTCATTTTCATAGTGAAGATGCTTCCAGATTGCTTATAATTTCATACTTTTCAAGTGGAGAAGAAAAATAATTGGATTGCAGCTCTCCCTTGTTTCTAGGGATCCCATTGCCCACTACCACTCTGAATTCGACATAGAGTACCTCTACAAATCACTGGATTCCTAGAGTGATTCCTAGAGCTACCCACGTCACTTCCCAATTTTGATGTGCCGCTGCAGCCAGTGTCATCCCCCCCACACCACTATCCCTACCTTCAGCCCTCCAAATGGTTGCCAGGCACTGCCTGGGAGACCTACTTGTTTGCCCTGTTCAGAAGTTAGTGGCTTAATCAGAATTTAATATAAAGTGGCAATGAGAAAGGCTGGGTGTTCAGTTGCTCTGTATTCAGGCGGGTAGCCATGTTGGTCTGAAGCAGCAGAACAAAGTTGGAGTCCAGTGGCACCTTTAAGACCAGCAACATTTTATTCAGGGTATAAGTGCTTTCATGTGCATGCATGAAAATCTGTATCTGAAGAAGTGTGCATGCACACGAAAGCTTATATCTTGAATGAAACTTGGTTGGTCTTCAAGGTGCCTCTGAACTCAAGCTTTGTTTAGTTGCTCTATATGTTATTGGCTGCACTTGCAGCAATTGAAATGACAGCACAAGCTGAAGATACAAGTCCGGTAACTTTCAAATGCAGTCTTTCTGTTTGCTGTACATCTGTATGGTGTTTACTTGGTTGAGGCATCTAGAGATGTTTGCTTTGCTGAATACCTTCTGTTCAATGGAAACATGTTAGTTCACCAGTTTAAAAGACTTGCACACTTCTAGATCAGGGTGGCCATGCATTTGCAGCCAGAACAGTTTATGGACATACTTTGAGTATTTGTAAATGCCCTTTAAAACTATTAGGTAAAACATTTATCTTCCAGACTTTTATCGGTTGTTGATACCATGCAGCACTACTACAGCATGGAATGTTTTTGAATGCTTGTAAAGAGGAGACTTCACCAGATAATTAAACTCATGCGATTATTCCCAAGACTGGATTTATAGAGTCCCTTCTGGTTTGTGTGGCACATTGTAAAACATTGGCCTAGTAGTGTTTTGTGCATTTTCACTTTGTTGGGTCATCCAAAAGAGAAAGGAACCCAAGGACCACTGGACCTGGCAACAAAACCAGATGCCAGCTTTAATGGTGTCGGTATATTTTGTGATAAGATTTGAATTTCTCATGATAACATTTCACTTTGTCCTTCCTGTGAGGCTCTTGACTATACTTCTGGCTGCTGGTCATGTTCATGTCTGCAAGAGACACAGAATATCCCTAAATATCCACTGTTGAAATCATTCAAGAGCACATGATTTCTGTAGGAATAGGTAATGCAGCCTTTGAGAAGATTTTTTTCTGATCCATGGAAACCTGTTAAAACCTGTTTGGAGGCAGTGCCTTTTCAAAATTGCAAGGTTAAGCTTGAAATCAGAGCATTACTAACTGTCAATGCAGTTAGAGCTACAGTGTTAGGAAGTCAAAACTACACCAGTGCCCAAGACAGTTTACAATATAAGAAAACATTTCATAACAATAAAAACAAGCCCATAATCAAATATCTGGTACTAACCTAAAGCAACAGAAAACCCCATATTGTCCTGCTGGAACTGAGTTACTGCAGCTGAAGCCAATAATGTAGCACAAATACTGTTCCAGCAAATGCTGAAGGTGGAATGAGGTCTTAAGTGCTCTTTCACGCAGAAGGCTGCCGATAGTTAAAGGTGCCATGCCTAGTTATGGCAGCAAGAGCTACAGTAGGGTTGAGGTGGTTCAGGGCTTTTAGAGACTTGAAGGGTATGTGGATGAGAGAGCTCTGGTTCAGTAACAGGCTCTGGGGTGGGAGATTCAAGGTCCCAGTCTGAATCAGGAGGCAGGGCTGTATCCCATGGTGAGTGGGCTGGCTCTTGGCGGTGTCTCCACTGTCTCCTTCTCCAGTAGGGTTAGCTGCCAAGCTGCCTCTTCCACTGAGTCTTTGGCCTCTTTACCTGATGAGGAGGAGTATTCTCGTCCATGACATATTGTTACCCAAACAGGCCCCAGAGAAAAGGAAATTAGCTTTAAAAGGGGTTCCAGAAAGGAATAACACAGGACCTTGTAAGTCTGTGTATACCGGGCTGGATCTCAGTGGGGGTACCCCAGAATAAAACTAGGAAGAGAGGGTAAGAGAGTGATTGTCTTTCCACCAATCAACTGCCTACATTCCTCCAACTATTAAACTGTTACCCAAAATAAAATTAGGAAGCAAGTGATTGTAAACACAAACTTTGATTGTATGCAAACTAAAAATGTGGAGAACCTACACCTAGCGCCTGAGAATGAATTCCCTAAGGAATCATAAACACACACACACACATCAGCAAGAGGGTGCACTTATAAAAAAAGGAGACGGGAAGAAATTGGGAAGTGTTAGGGAACCGACATGCAACCTGAAATCCTGGGCTAGAGGTCTAAGGAGCGGAGGGGGAGGGGGAGGGGGAGGGGCAGGAGCCTGCAAGACAATTGCAAGGATAGTCAGAAACTGGGGAAACCTGGCACACTTTTCATTGACCTGGGATAGTCTTTTTATGGGGAAGAGTCCCATAACTGGACATGGGAACCCACTTTCCCAGGAACATGATTGGTCCAAGATGTTAAGTTTGAATCTCACTGGCTGGCTTAAAGTTAACTGCTGTCAAATGCTGGCAGGGAAATGTGGGGGAAATACCTTGATTAGGCTATTGTGAGACAAATCTGCCTGTGCACAAAGAGCCTAGGTGAGGCAATGTGATTAACATACTTTAATTAATAGAAGAAATTCTGAGTCCAGTGGCACCTTTAAAACCAACAAAAGTTTATTCAAGGTATGAGCTTTTGTGTGCATGCACACTTCTTCAGATACATTGAAATGGAAGTTAACAGTTCATATATATAGTCAGATGCCTCTACATAGGTGAACAGCAAATTAGCATACAACTTAATGAAGATGTTTTGACATATATATACTTTAAGTTGAAGTGAGCCCGATCTGCATTGACTTGAAAGTTTGGGTGAGTCAAGATAGCTCCTGAAACAGGCTGGAGCATAAATTAATGACTTGACTGCCCTTCTTGATTGAGCAAAACCCCCTGAAAAGATGAAATAGCAACTTCCTTGGGCTGGGCAGACACCTCTGGGATATGTCAGGATATCGCTGTGTTAAAAGTCTTTTGTTATTGAGAATGAAGTGAAGTCTTATAGTTACTGAGAACCCAGAGCTGGGAGAGATTGCAGTTAATCAGTTTGTTATGCCAGCACACACCCTACCTCTTTCCTGGGCTTTCACGGGTATACCCAGATGCCTCTATGAAACTCTCCAAGCTTCAGGTCCCCTTGGCACTTAGGCTGTAAAAGGGGGTGCCTCTTAAAACAACTAAGTCCAGAATAACAGGGGGATCCCCCTGAGCAAGGGGGATCTCTTGGCTTGAGGAGGGGGCGGAGTCCTTACAACATCTAAATCAACATGGAGAGACACACTCAAATACCACCAGATCCTAAGGAGACAGAAAAGTAACCAAAGTAGGGGAACAGCCAACCAACCAATTAACAGCTTCCTGACATAAAATGATCTTACCCCAAAGGTGGCACCAGGTACAGGACTTTTCACCACTTTGGAGCAAGCACAGATAAGGCCCTGTCTTGTGTGGCCCACCTGCCTTACTTCAGAGAACAGGAAATAGGGCTAGTGATGATGAACACCATGTCTTGGATAGAACTATTATGTTTAATTGTTGTCAGTAAATGGGTTCCAACTTCTGTAAAGATGCGCTGAGTTCATTTCCTGTGAATCGAACAAAAACTTAACTTCCAGCTCATCTGCTACTTTGCTTTGGACTCTGTTGAGATGAAAGGCATGGGAGGATGTGTGTTTTATCTTGTTTTGGCTCTTCAACATTAAACTAAGATGGCCGTTTGGCTCCTGATTGTGAAGGGTGTGAGTCCGGGGGAAAAGCCAGAACAGTGCTCCAGTTTATAGAGCTGTTTTTCAAAACTGGTAGCAACACTGCCATGAGGAAATTGCTTGGAGAATGTGAAGACAATACAAAAGTGAATGGGAAGCTGGAATGCAGCAGTCTGTAAACAAAAGAGACAGATTTTTTAAAAACCCTTCCAGCACTGTTGTTCTACACAGCAGGATATGTATCCATGCAGCTAAGGAGAAAGTTAAAGTGTGTGTGTGTGGGGGGGGACTCACTATGGAAGGATCCACTTTCACTCCCTCCTGAGGCTCATATTGCAAGAGAAAGGCTTCTAGAGCCTCCTTTCTTGGAGAATTTCCTTTGTCGACTGAAGAAGCAGGAGACTAGTAGAAGAAGGTAGACAAGCTATTTTCTACTTTAGAAAGTACATTATCTTGGATTCTATCCTTGGCAAGACCCACTTGTGTCCCAGTAAAATAGCCTGTGCTCCTCCAGAAACTGGCGAGCTGATATGGATAAGCAGGAAGTTAATTGAAATTAAGTGGGAAGGTGCATTCAAGACAGCCAGATGCATTTGAATGTTACCCACACCATTTTGCCTTGGGCAAGCCACAATATTTCTGCCCCAGGGCAAAATGAGCACATTTCTAAATTTAACTAATCTGGGTTTAGTAAAATCTTTTAATATGTGATCTGATGTTGTATGCTGCCAGTCAGTGCCACAGACACACAGACTCAATTTCTGCTGCAGGTTTGTCCTCAAGGATGTCATTTAGGGAAGAAGGCACTGCCCATTGTTTTAGATTGTATGTGGTGATTTGAAGTGGTACATGTAGTTTTGGTTCTGCACATGGATCAGCAGGATCAGCCATTAAATGGGCCTATATGAAATATATGCATGCCAAAAGCACAAAGTCCTTTTACTTTGAGCAAAAATGGTGTCTAGCTTTGTGTTTTGTATTAGCTTGAGCAGTTTCATGCAGATGGTGCTGGGGAACTGTTGTTCTTTGGTTTATGAAGTGCCACAAAGTTCCTTTTTGTCCCCTGTGTTGTTTAGCATCTGAATAAAACTGCTGGGGAAAAAGCAGGCAGAGATTTGAAGTATACACTGATTGTACCCAGCTCACTTTTTCCCAGCTTCCAGGAGGCAGTGAAAGCGCAGAAGCAGGAGCTGGACACAGTGGAGAGCTGGATGACGATGAAAAAAGGGAGTCTCCAGTTAAGACAGAAATGCTGCTGACTGGGAGTATAACTAATTTGGGAACAGGCTGGCTGGCACTGGCACTGCTGATAAAGTTCATGGTTGACTCCTGATTGATGCTTGAACTAGGTCAGGACACTACACTCTAGTCTGAGAGACTAACCAGATGTGAGATTTTCTGTACTTGCAAGTGCCATGCGCATCTTGTTATGGCCACCAGTGGAGAAGGAAAAGGCAGGTGGGGAACCTTTGGCCATCCTACTACCAGGAGAGTAATCTAAAGCTGCCAGGATGCCCACCATGGCAGGCAACCTCCTGCATCCATGTCATGTTCTCCCACTGCGGCTCAATGGAGCAGGGGGAGCAAAAATTTTTTTGGGGGGGACTGGTGTTGCCCAACAATATGACATCACTTCTCATTGCGTGCCCAGGAGTGACATCATGACATTGCACAACATTCTGGTTTAAAAGCACAAAGATTTTGGGACATTTTTACAGCATCACTGATGCCATGATGTCACTACTTCCAGGTATGCAGCCAGAAGTGATGTCACAGTGTCATCATGTGATACCGTTTTTGCTCGGTTTGGTCTTCTGCTACTAGCTGCTTGTTCCATACAAATCCAAGCCCAACACTCCATCCATTCTATTCAGCTACTTCTTTTGCTGCCACTGCTTCTGTTCCAGATTTTAAAGGGGGGGGGGGAGCCTGCCATATTGAATGCACTACACAGAAAGCAAAGTACGTTTCTGTCTCATTGGAATCAACAAGATCTGGAACATTCAACTGAACATTCTGAACAGTCTGCTTAATTTTATCTGACTTGGGGCCAGCATATTTAATTCAGAATGACAGCTCAAGGTAGAAAAAGAGATACAACTGGATATATATAGGAGGAAATGGTGAATGTTTGCATGACACAAAGACGCACAAAACCCACTGTTTTCCATTTGTATTAAGCTGCTATTTGTTGTAATTGGCTGAATACATGGAGGGCTTTTGTTGAACTTGTCTGCTTGGCAATCCAGTTCATTGAGGTCATGCTTGTTTACAGCACAGATATCAGAGTGAGTTTTGGTCCATACATTCTGAACACAAATCTAGTTTTCAAGTTTAGATGATTTCTTGACTTCCACATTCATTTTCAAAGAGAGGGTAGGGCAGGGTTGGGGTCCAGAAGATCCAACATTTTTATCATATTGCTTTTCAATTTTTGCTCTTTTACTATCCTAGTACTAATTTTATATTTCTCATATGGAATTCTGGCTCCTTTTTGTTTTCTCAGTAAACACTCAGTTTGTGCAATTATCCAAACACTCCGTTGGTGCAATTATCCCTGTCGGTAGCCTTGGCCATTGTCAACTAACTGCAATAATAAACAAATGAAAGCAGCATGTAGCCTGCTTCAGTTGACTGGTACAAAGACTGTATTTTGTGCCAAATACAGGGAGTTAAGATAAAGAAAGGGCCAATACTGACCCCCCCAAAAAAAAAACATTCCAAGAAAGTGAGGAAACCTTTTTTTGTTGTTTGTGTTGGACTGGATGTCTTACTGGGAAGTGCTGAACTAAAGTAGAGGTAGAAATACTAGAGGGATTGTGCTTAGACTTTGT
This sequence comes from Lepidodactylus listeri, assembly GCA_029233225.1. Classification (NCBI taxonomy): domain Eukaryota; kingdom Metazoa; phylum Chordata; class Lepidosauria; order Squamata; family Gekkonidae; genus Lepidodactylus; species Lepidodactylus listeri. The sequence goes on from JARCFY010000006.1 coordinate 91,137,293, forward strand.
ATCTGCATTGACTTGAAAAGGCCAGCCATGTGGTACCTTCCAGAGAGTGTGCCCTAACTTGTGAGTTCAGCTGCTGGGAAAACCAGACCATTGACAGTGATATTAGATTTATGAAAATTTATATCAATAAACTAAGGCCCACTGCTTAATAATACAATTATGTGCACATGAAAAAATTACTACGTTTTCATTCTAGATGTCTTCTAGTGAAAGAGGTTCAGAGTTTTGTTCGTCTAATGATTAAAAGTCCTCTGCTTCTCAGCCAAACCAAACGATATGGGAAGTTGTTGGTTTAATGCATATTGAATAGGTTAATTGCTGCCGTTCTTCCCAGGAAGCAATATATTAAACATAAATATATATGAAATTTCAAGCAGCAATGGAAAACAATGTAATGATCTCTTACTCATTGTTAAAAACAAAAAACAGTTCTGGGTCACCTTAAGTCTGAGTAGTTTATTGTGATTTTACACTTTCATGGACTAGAGTTCACTTTATCAGAATCAGGGAGATTGATGTCCCCTTTTGATTTAGTGGGAGTAAGTGAAAGCTTATGCCCCAATAAATCTTAGCCTTTGAAGAGCCACGGCCATCTTCTTGTTTTTCTTATAACAGATTAATATAGCTTTCTCTCTGATATTAATCTTCAGAGGTTATTCCTCTTAAGAATGAAAAGCTTTATTAAATTTTCATGCGCATTCTCGTCGCATGTATATTATCGCAGCACCCTGCTCATCATGTGTTAAAACGTCCACTCTGTCGTACAGCACATGAATAAAACACAAGAATCCATAGTGGAATAAATCAGCAAAGATATTTTCTCCAAATACTGGGAAAAAATATATTGAGCCACAAGAAAGAGATATGGAGCAAATACAGAAAGTGAGAGAGAGGTGAGGAAGAAATGACAGGAGAGTCATTGTATGATTGGCCACCCCGTGCCAAAAGAGTGGTAGAGTCACCCCTCAAGGGTTAACCCAGGCTCTGGAGCAGGCAGCCAGGCAATCAGTTATACCGAGGATGGCAGGGATTCTCAGGTGTGAGGATAGGAAGAGGAGCCCCACCCTCGAGGAGGCTCAGGCAAGGTTCACAGGAGGGGGCAATCTTGGCCAGGGGGTAGAGCTAGCAAATAAAAGACGCTTGCAGAGAGGCAGAGGATAGCCAGGGAGACAAACTGACCAGGCTGTCCCATTTCGGCTGGTTCTCTCTGTAAACTGAGCTGGCCTGTGAATTAAATACTGCCATGACTGCTCCTGTAGCCTCAGTCTGGTTTCTGCAGCAAAGAAAAGGTGAGAGCGTGGTCCACCCACCCAGCCAGCCTTTTACAGCCCTCTCCACTCACAAATACTAGAAGAAGAAGAAGAAGAGATTGGATTTGTACCCCGCCCTTCACTACCTGAAGGAGTCTCAGAGTGGCTTACAATCTCCTTTCCCTTTCCCTCCCCAGAACAGACACCCTGTGAGGTAGGTGAGGCAGAGAGAGCTCTGAGACAACTGTCCTTGAGAGAACAGCTGGTACAGAGCTATAGCTTGCCCAAGGTCATCCAGCAGGTGCAAGTGGAGAAGTGGGGAATCAAACCCGGTTCTCCCAGATGAGAGTCTTCGCACTTAACCACTACACCAAACATGTGGACCTGCCGAGGTTTGTGAGGACAGAGAAAAGTGGAGAGCTGGTTCCAGGCCAGACTGGGGTTGAAATAAATGGTTGAGATATTTTGTGCAATAAAGATGCAATGTAAGTGCACCAAAATAAAAGAAATGAGGACGTAATGATGCTGAGTCCCTTCTAGTTCAAGATCAGGAGACCAAGGAAAGAGGCTGAGGTGAGGCATGCTTGTGGGAAGGTGCTTCTGGTCAGCAAATCATCTTTGTTTCCAGCAATGAACTTGGCTGGTCATTTGATGATCGAGTTCCATGAATGAGTGAAAGACAATGAATAACCAAAGGATAGAACTGTTGGAGAAATGAGCATGTAATGCAAGGCCTGAGAAATTCAGTCATTATAGGGTTAACTATGCAACTTGTTTGTTTACCTATGTTAGCCTGGAAGCAATACCTGGCAGCTGGCCAATTATCTGTAAACCCGGGAAAACTAAAGGTGTACTGTCTTGCTAATTGGTCAATGATATCAGGTGTTTCCTTTCAGGGGTCAAGAAGAAGGAGAGATCCTCCATTACAATCTCTCACTCTCTATCAGCATGTCTTAGTGTGAAGATGGAGCACAATGCAGCTCCTTAGAAAGCATGTTTTGTTTATTTGTAGCTAATCCCGTTTACCTTTTCCCTTTAGTAATAAACTTCTTTTAAACCAAAAGAAGCAATCTCTTCTTTCCAGAAAAGCAAGATTCATTACTCTGATTTTTCTGATTATTGGACAAAAGTCCTAACAAATTGGTAGCAGAGGATGGTTCTTAACAGATGGTTCTTCTCTTAAAAAAAAAAAAGCTTTCTGGATTGATTGAGAAAGAGAAATAGGGAATAAGAGCTAGAGGCTTGGATTTTTAAAACGACCACTTTTTTTCCTTCCTGCTCTCAGAGCAATCTTGCAGCCAGAAAGGCCCAACCCTGTTTCCTTGCTGATCAGGGGAAAACCTATGCTGGATTGTAGTTTGCCAGGAGCAAAGGATCTTTTTTGACTGGATTAATTTTTGCCTGCTGTAAGTGGAGCTGAGACTTGGAGCACCGGAGAGACGCTGCTGCCTGGAGAACAAAGGAAGGCGAGGCAAAGGAGCTTTTGAACTTCGCGCTGCTGCTTCTGCTGCAGAGAAAGGAAAGATTAACCCTGCCAGCTCCTGGAGAAGTAGATGACTGAGCCAGAACCTGTGCTTCTACCTCAAATCCAAAGGGACGTGAGTAAAAAAAGAAAATGGCTTTTAATGCCCCATCCCAAGAAATGCCAAACCTCAGACTTACAAAGGCTAACTATCAGTGGTGGGAGGAGTATTTGAAGAGTCGCCTGCAGACTCACAATGCCCTTCAAGTATTAACAACTGAAAATCCTCCAGAAACTGACCCTGATAAGACACAATTCCTTATGATGGATGGTTTTGCTAAAGCCCTGATTTTAGGGAGTATTCCCTACACAGAGGTACCAGGATTAAGAGGGCTAGCCACGTCCAGATTGATGCTTCAACACTTAAAGAATAAATTTGATAAGCACAGCAAGAGTAAAATCTATTCCCTCAAGGGAAAGATTTTTGATTTCAGGATGAAGGAGGGAGACTGCCTTCCCAAAGAGATGGACAAATTAATGGGCATTTACACACAGCTTAAAGACCTGAATGAAGCACCCTCTGATACAGATATGATTTCTTCAATTCTCAAGGGTCTGCCTGGCTCCTATAAGTTTGTAACCAGTATGATTAGACTGAAAGATGATCTGACTTTAGATGGTCTTTTGTCTGCACTAACTGAGGAATATGATTCTAGAAATTTGAAAGAAAGTTTGTCTGATGAGATGTCTGTTTTGAGCCTAAAGCATGGACAGAGATTTAAAAGGAAAATAGAGTGTTTTATATGTGGGAAAAATCATCTTGCAAAGTACTGCTCTTCTAAGTATGCACCTAATAATGAGCCCCAAGAACAAAGAGCCACAGGAGCACATGGTTCCAGTAACAAAGAACCAGCCAGTGGAAGGGGAAGCCATTATGGGAGGAGCAGAGGTCACGTTTCACATGCACAGCACAGAGGAAAGAAGTTTGCAGCACAGACACAGAGCAAAGGCAATGCTTTTAGGATCACTGATGATTTTAACACAGATGATAAGAAAATATTTTTAATCGATTCTGGCGCTTGTACACATGTGTGTAGAGAAAAAGCCTGGTTTAGTAACATAGATGTTGAGAACAAACCAAGAATTTACCAAGCTAACAGGCAATTATTGAATGTACAAGGCGTTGGGACTGTAAAATTGCGATTGTCCACTACAGATAATCAATTAATTGAAGTTGAATTGCAAAATACAGCTTATGTGCCTGAAGCTGTTGAGAACTTAATTTCAACAAAAAGCCTTATGAATACTGGCCATATTGTAGTGCTCAAACCAGAGCAAGGAAGCAAGGTCTCTACCAAGGATGGAGAGCTTGAATTTAAAGTGGAAGAGAAAAATGGCTTTCATTACTTTGTAGCTTGTGATGATGAGGAGACAGAAACTTTTGATGTTGATCCTGATGAGGAAATAGAGACTGTTGATGATAAGGAACAGATTTGCCAGACTAAGGATGCTTGTGATGATGCTTGTAAACATGAAAAATGTTTATTTGCGTGGCATATTAAAATGGGACATAGAAATTTGAAATCTGTTGAGCAGTTGTTAAAGCAATGTGGAATACCTGTTGTGCATTGTGAAAAGAGTGAAACTAGATGTGAGACATGCCTCAGAGCAAAGGGAGATGCCCCAAGTTATTCTGGGAAATCTCCAGCGCAAAATCAAGAATTTTTGGAAACTGTATACAGTGATCTTGTTGGGCCTTTACCTGCATCCCTAGGTGGGAACAAATATTTTGTGACTTTCACAGAGAATAAAACAAAATACACTTATGTGTATATGCTGAGAAGTAAGGATGAAACACTGCGTAGATTTAAAAATTATGTGGCTATTGTTAAAAATAAATTTGGCAAAGCACCTCAAAGCTTACTCACAGATGGAGGTGGTGAATATTGTAATGCTGAATTCAAACAATTTCTACAAGAGCAAGGAATTCAACATAAAGTATCTATTGCTTATTCACCCCAGCAAAATGGAGCTTCTGAGAGATTAAATAGAACACTGCAAGGGATGTGCAGAGCTATGCTAATGCATTCTGGACTGCCAAACGGTTTATGGGCAGAAGCCCTGAACACAGCAGTGTACTTACACAACAGATTACCCTCAAAGATTATTGGAACCTCCCCTTTTCAGGCTTGGTTTGGAAGACAGCCTGGTCTAAGGCATATCAAAGCTTTTGGCGCAAAAGGGTATGCACACATACCAAAGGAAAAGAGGGGAAAGCTTGATTCCAGATCTGAAACTGGACTTATTGTAGGCTATCCTGTTGGTGGGAAAGGGTACAGGATATACAATCCCCAAACCCACACAGTAGAAGAACACAATGTTGTTTTTATTGATGAGACTGTATTGCCTAGTGTTTCCACTGCAGCTGATCCAAAGATGCCTGGGACTGCACCTGATGAGTTCGTTGCTTGGCTACCTGTAGTGACTGCTGGTGAACTGGCCGGGGAACTGGCAAGTGAAGCAGCAGGTCCACCTTCTGAGGAAACTACTGAAACAGAAGGGGAAGCAGGGGCCACACCAGAGGAAGCGGCTCAACCCACGGCAGAACCCACAGCAGAACCCACACCCGGTGTGAGGCGATCAGAAAGGAGCACTAAGGGAAAACCTCCAATGAAATATGGATTTTGTGAACTTGTGCAATCTGCAAAGGAACCCAAGAACTGGAAGGAAGTTTGCAACTTACCTGCGAGTGAAAGAGGCAGATGGCTTGAAGCAATGGAACAGGAGCTGCTATCCATTAGCGAAAAAGAGGCCTGGACTCTCACTCAACTACCTCAAGGCAGAAACCCTGTTGGATGTAAATGGGTCTTCAAAATAAAGCACAAGGAAGATGGAACTGTGGAGCTATACAAAGCACGCCTAGTAGCTAAAGGCTACTCACAGCAATATGGGACTGACTATTTTGAAACTTTTGCTCCAGTTACTGACCAAGCAACATTCAGAACACTTCTAAGTGTTGCAGCATCTAGGAACATGATAGTAGAGCATCTTGATGTAAAGACTGCTTTTCTCAATGGAGAACTATCTGAGGAAATCTACATGGAACAACCTGAAGGTTTCAAGGTCAAAGGTCAAGAAAACTTAGTCTACAAGCTTAATAAAGGACTCTATGGCCTAAAGCAAGGAGCAAAGGCCTGGTATGACAAACTTACTGAACTTTTAAAGAAGCAAGGCTTCAAGCAAGGGAAAGCTGAACCTTGTCTGTACACTAGAATCAGAAATGGACAATACCAGTATGTTCTTGTTTACGTTGACGACTTGATCGTGGCTTGTCAAAACAGAGGAGACATCAAAGCAATAGCTGATGGACTGAATAAGGAAGTGGAAGTCAAACAGCTAGGAGATGTTCAACAATATCTCGGAATGCAAATTGAGAGACTCAAGGATGGAACTTTTCTTTTATGCCAGAAAAGAAAGATTATGGACTTTATAGAATCTGTTGGCATGAAGAACTGCAAAGCTTCAACAATCCCACTTGAACCTGGATATCTGAAGGAGAAGGACGGCACACCACTAAAGGACATAGGAGGATACAGAGAGGCTGTCGGAAAGCTCTTGTACCTGAGCAAATCAACGCGTCCAGATATTACAGCGGCAGTTGGATTTCTAAGCAGAAAAGTAAGTTCGCCAAATCATCATGATTGGAGTGCAATAAAGAAGATGGCACGTTACCTAAGAGGAACAATGGACTTAAAACTAAAAATTGCACCAACTGAACAACCAAGACTAGTCGGCTACATGGATGCCAGTTGGGGAGAAGAGATGAACAACTACAAGTCTACCAGTGGATACCTATTCTTTTATGGAGATGGACTGATAGACTGGACTAGTAGAAAACAGACTGTTGTAGCGCAATCCACAGCAGAAGCTGAGTGCATTTCAGCAGCAAGTGCCTGCAGCAGACTTGAATGGATCTTTGAGATGTTGAAAGACTTTGGAATAATTGAACCTGTACCTATACTTATGTTAGAGGATAATCAAGCTTGTATAACTATATGTAAGGAAGAGAGCACGACTGCTAGAAGTAGATCTATTGGTATTAAATGTGCATTAGTTAAAGATTTGTACCAGAAAAGGTTGATAGAGATTAAGCATTGTCGTACAGAAGAGATGGTGGCTGATATTCTGACTAAGCCACTGACCAAAGACAAGTTTGAAAGACTTCGTGAAATGTTGAATATGTTTGATGCTAATGCTGGGTAATGTTTTGTGTATGCATGTATAATGACTTGCATTTCAGGTCTTGAGAAGGGGTGTTGGAGAAATGAGCATGTAATGCAAGGCCTGAGAAATTCAGTCATTATAGGGTTAACTATGCAACTTGTTTGTTTACCTATGTTAGCCTGGAAGCAATACCTGGCAGCTGGCCAATTATCTGTAAACCCGGGAAAACTAAAGGTGTACTGTCTTGCTAATTGGTCAATGATATCAGGTGTTTCCTTTCAGGGGTCAAGAAGAAGGAGAGATCCTCCATTACAATCTCTCACTCTCTATCAGCATGTCTTAGTGTGAAGATGGAGCACAATGCAGCTCCTTAGAAAGCATGTTTTGTTTATTTGTAGCTAATCCCGTTTACCTTTTCCCTTTAGTAATAAACTTCTTTTAAACCAAAAGAAGCAATCTCTTCTTTCCAGAAAAGCAAGATTCATTACTCTGATTTTTCTGATTATTGGACAAAAGTCCTAACAAGAACAACAAGTAACGTGTGGAGTAGAAATAATACAGGCTACATTCTGTCTTCCAAATGGCTGCTTTTATTCTTAAACAAATACACTGAGCTGCAAATGAGATCATAACACTCACGAACCTTTAAAAAAACCTACCAAATCTAATATATCAAGTAGTTGTCACAGACATAAAGCACTGAGGAGGAAAAGGCGGTGCTTTAGTTTTAGCCTAGTTATCTGAACACAATAAAATTCAATGTTCTGTAGCAGCAGTTCTGGTAAAAAATGCATATCCTGATAGAATGGTGGGTTTGAGGATATGAGCTCTTTTACAAAAGGCATCCGAAATACCGCAGATAATATCTCATTTGGAACAGCATGGAACAAGTCACTGCTCATCACATGCTTTCTGTTTGGCTGCATCCTTACAAATGGATATTCATCTTGACAGTGAGTTGCCCTTATCTTCCAGGTTCAGTAATATAACGCAGATTATAAACACAGCACTGAAAACATTCTACCAGCACCACCAGGTTTACAAAGGACAAAAGTGGCAAACCGCAGGAAAAGCTAATGGAGGTCTATGGGGTCATTTTAATTCCCAGGCACAAGGCGAGTTCAGATTTTTGAATCTTCCCATCCTTGTTGGCATCGCAGTGGCGAAACAGTATCTGGCGCAACTTATCCAGGTCCGTGCCACTAATGCTAGGCTATAGAGAGATAATGAGAGTGACATTTAGCAGATGAAGTATGTGATTTTGGTGGTAACTCTGTGAACATCGCACATGAACGGGAATTCCATAAAGACGGGAGTGCAATGAAGAGAAGAAGAAGAAGAAGAGGAGATTGGATTTATACCCCGCCCTCCACTCCCCAAGGGAGTCTCAGAGCGGCTTACAAACTCCTTTTCCCTTCCCCTCCCTTCCCCTCCCCACAACAGACACCCTGTGAGGTAGGTGGGGCTGAGAGAGCTCTTTCCCAAGCTGTCCTTGAGGGAACAGCTGGTACAGAGCTATGGCTTGCCCAAGGTCATCCAGCCAGGTGCAAGTGGAGGAGTGGGGAATCAAACCTGGTTCTCCCAGATTAGAGTCCGCGCACTTAACCACTACACCAAACTGGCTCTCAGGAGCAGGAGATTATGGTATAAACAAGTAGTAAGCCTCAATACTGGAAAGGAGATACAGGTGAAGGTTAATGGCTATATTAACTAGTCACATGGTCATGTTTCAGTTTACAAAGGGAGCCAGTTTATGGTGCAGATTACAAAACACACACACACACACACTATATGACCACAGCTCTGCATGGGTTGGTGGCTTCCCATTCTTTTCTATGATGGGGAGTGCTACATATTACACAATCTCCCTGCATGTGTGAAATATTCCCTGCATTGAAGAAGAAGAAGAAGAAGAGGAGGAGGAGGAGACTGGATTTGTACCCTGTCCTTCACTCGTAGTCTCAGAGCAGTTTACAATCTCCCTTCCCTTCCCCTCCCCACAACAGACACCCTGTGAGGCAGGTAGGGCTGAGAGAGCTCTTTCGAGGACTGCTCTTGAGAGAACAGCTCCAAGAGAACTTGTGACTGACCCATGGTCACACCAGCAGCTGCATGCGGAGGAGTGGGGAATCAAACCCAGTTCTTCCAGATTAGAGTCCACACTCTTAACGACTACAGATAGCCAAGCCAGTCTTGTGAGAAAGGCAGACTATAAACAGAACAAAGTTCAAGTCCAGTGTCACCTTTAAGACCAACAAAATTTTAGTCAAGGTATAAGCTTTTGTGTGCGTGCACACTTCTTCAGATACAATGAAATTCTCTGATTTTGACATATTTATTTTCTTCACTATGTTTCCCCCAGGAATTAAACCCAAACAAATGGTAACCATATAAACTAAGCTTGTTATTCCTCATTGGTCCTTGAATCTGCTAAACACATTTATTATGGTGTATGCTAATTTGCTGTTCACCCTCTACCTATATGGACTGGTAGTTTCCATTTAATTATATCTGAAGAAGTGTGCCTGCACACAAAAGCCTATACCCAGAATTAAACTTTGTTGGTCTTAAAGGTGCCACTGGACTCAAACTTTGTTCTGCTACTTCAGACCAACACGGCTACCCATTAACTATAAATAGTTAATGAATAAATAAGTTCAGTCAGAGCCACCTTGTACAAAGTGGAGCTGCTCCAGTGGCATCACTGTATTTTTGCTGTTACCAGGGGTCATTTCGTAGAAAAAGAGGTGCAGGAGCTCATTAGCATAACATTTGCATATGCCAAACCCCTTGACATCACCGGAAGTATGTCAGACGGCAAAAAAGAAAGAAGAGAGACAGAAAGGAAGGGAGGAAGACAGACAGACAGACAGACAGACAGACAGAGCTGGCAGAGAGGGGACAGCTACTAATCCAAGCCTCAGAAATACCACTATTCTGGGAGGATAGCTTCAGTGGTGGCTGAAGCCTTCAGAAGGCTGGTCGGAGGAACAAGAACCTTTCCAGGGGACAGGGTCATTTTGCTGCCGCCATGACACAAGCAGGCATTCCCCTACGGAGGGGGGGGCCCCTGGCACCAACTCCCGGGGCTGAGCTCCCCCGAGCTCCTGCTCGAAAGGACCCCTGGCTGTTACCAATATGGCCAGGAATATAGGTGTACATTTGCTGGTTTGGGCCAGAAAGATTGTGGAGGATGCTTCTGCAGGCCAGAAACAGAGCTGGCCTTGTCTCCCAGTTAACCTGGCCAGATGGATAAACACAGCACAGAGGGTAAAAGGGTAAAAAATACTGGAGCAACACACTAATATAGCCTCTAGAATGGGAACTAAATAGTGAATATATTGAATGTCAATAGTGAATATCCAACTAAATAGTGAATATATTGTTCAAAGAGTGGGTTTAGAGTCAATGGAAGATCATATGTATGAGAAACCTATAATTATATTTATTCTTTGTTAGAATCAAAGTAACCAGAATGAGCTAACATCGTTTTTATATACTTTAAGATTACTGAATATAAATAAATTTGTATGATAACTGAAGTTATGTTAATTGGTTAACCAAGAATGTGCAAGTGGGGCAGCTAGCTAATGTTGAAAGCTAATTTTAAAAACCTGGAAATATGGGTCTGCTGTGATTACTAGCTTTATCTTGTGAAACCTGCTTATCTTTGGGTAAGACTCTGTTCCAATTTACTTATCGACAGAGAATCAGTGGACGGCATTTTTTTCTTTTAAGTTAATTCAGCCGGGTAGCCACGTTGGTCTGAAGCAACAGAACAAAGTTTGAGTCTAGTGGCACCTTTAAGACCAACAAAGTTCAGTTCTGGGTATAAGCTTTGTTCTTTTAAGTTAATGTTACAGATGCAAAGTTTGCAATAGAAAGATACTTGGTTACTACACCCAAAATGAATTAAAAACACTGAGATGTTCTCTTGCTAGGAGATAAATGCTCTGACATAGGAATGCTAACTAGATGCTTGTGGCTTCTTAAGTGCATGCCTAGACCTGAATTAGGTCTGATCAGAGTCATTTAGCATGTACAGAAAGCTAAATCTCCATCATAATTTATTGGTCACTTCTCTTTATCCAAGTATACAGTTAACAGGGAGTGTCATTTTCCTGTTCTTTATTGCTCCATAAAAGAACTGGATTCCATTAAGCTCCATGCTCTCGTAACTTAAGCTTTTAAACTGTTGAAAGAAGCCACTTAACTACAGGACACAGAACACATAAACCATTAGGAAGTCACCTTGACAAGTTCCATCATATCTTTAATAAACCCATCCACTTCCGGGCCTTCAAGTTCTCCCGTCTTACTCTGGAAAATATATAAAAAACTGTAAACATTTGTGGAATAAAAACAAATTCGTAGATAAATGAAGAGTTTTCTGCCTTCCCTCTTTCTGGCACCATTTTGGACCTTTGAAATCATGTTATTTGTCCATATGCCTCCTTATGTGTATCAAAAGAAAGTAAGTCTGTATTCCTTGTCTTCCTGGAAACTCTGTCATGGTATTTACACCACTCGGTCATGGAAGATGGCTTTCAGAGCCAGTTCAAACGTTATACAGAAGAGTGTGTCAGGTCTGCACATCTGTTCTCATGCGGGTACTTGTGGATCTCCCAGTGTTATGCTATGCTAGGTAAAGGTAAAGGTTTCCCTTGCTTGAAAGCCAGTCAAATATGACTCTAGGGGGCGGTGCTCATCTCCGCTTCCAAGCTGAAGAGCCAGCTGTGACCAAAGATGTTTCTGTGGTCATGGGGATAGCATGACTAGATGCCAAGGCGCATGGAACGTTGTTACCTTCCCACTGAAGTGGTACCTATTTATCTATTTGCAGTTTCTTGCTTTCGAACTGCTAGGTTGGCAGGAGCTGGGGCCAGAGACGGGAGCTCACTTCATCATGCAACACCCAGGTCTCGAACTGCTGAACTACCAACCTTCCGGTCTGCAGTTCAGTGTCTTAACCACTTGAGCTACTGCACTCTAGCTATGCTAGAGACTAACTAATATAGTAATATCATGTGCAGCAGGTGGACTCAGATGGTGGAGGACATGTCTACTCATGAAAGGCACCCTTTGTGGTGACAGCACTACTCCTGGATGACAAACAGGCATCGTTTGCAGTTAGGGCCCAGCCTGATAACTAATTAGTAGCCTAGTCATGCTAACAGCAAATGATGTTCTTTGATGCTTGGATTAGGCCTGGGTGATGTGAAGGAGGCCACGGAGACAATCTTCATCTGGTGGCCCTTTCTGGCTTCTGTCCATAGAGTCGCTGCTCCACATCCTCCAACCTCACCAGGAAATGGGATAGGGTTGCCAGTCTCCAGGTGGGGCCTGGAGATCTCCTGGAATTACAACAGATCTCCAGACAGCAGAGATCAGTTCCCTTGGAGAAAATGGCTGATTTGAAGGGCAGGCTCTATGGTATTCTGTCTTGCTGAGGCCCTTCCTCAGGCTCTGCCCTCACATCTCCAGGAATTTCCCTAACCAGAACTGGCAACCGTAAAATGGGAAAGTTCTCAGGGGCCTCTGTAATAATACAGCAATTTTTGAGATGACCTCCAGTTACCCATAGAGACTTCTAGGGGGAATAGTGGAGCATGATTCCCTTGTGCAAGTATGACTCACCACCCCCATCCCCTGGCACCCTTCTATCACACTGGTGATTGTCCCAGAGAACCCTGTGACACTGCAGGGGCCTCTGAGGTGATCTCCCATTGCTGGGTGGCAGTGAATGGCCCACAGCTAAGAATCACCCGTCTGTGGTGGGCCCTCTGCTGGATCATGGCCCTGCACGAGTAAGACTGTGAGATTATCAGGAGACTCAAAAGCCCTGCCCGTTCCCCCACCCCCAGAACACAATATACATTCCCTTACAGGGCACAGCTATATTAGGAGCCTGGGGCACACACTAACATGTCTTCACCAGCAGATATTGCTACAGAACTACTGGGACAGTGGCTAGTTGTCGTTGCTGTCTGCAGGGCCATGAGAAGTGGGAACACACCAGCGGCAAGGTCCTGGCACGTTATTCTATGGTTAGGCTACAGGCTGTAAGATTTGATGTGCCCCTTGATGGCCAACACACAAACAAACTTACAACATCATAGTGAGAAAAGATTTTCTCAAAATCTCTCTTCCTTTCTTCTGTACTACAAGCCTGAATGGAAAGGAAAATAGGATTTAAAGAAACAAAACAAAAACTGTCTCAAGCAAAATAGAAGAAGAGAGTCACTAAATGCACTGAGAACTACTGCTACTTACGTCCATTTTAAATTGAAGAAGAAAATTCTCTTGAAGAGCCAGGATCCTAAAAAGGGAAAAGCCAAATGACAGGCGGCGCCCATAGAAATCACACAGAGCAGGTGGGCATTTCTAAAAATGATATTAAAGAGTGCTACTTTTTCAGCTAAAGGTCTGCACCTCTAGCACGGGCAGAAATTCAGCAGGCATATTTTTCACAGCATGGAGACCTAGTAACAGCAACAGCTGCATGTGCTTGCCCTGCCCCTTCCTGTAAGGAGCCATCAGATTCAACAAGGTTGTTCTTTTTTAAACAAACCCTTCTTTGCCAGTACCATTCAAATCTACCTTGCTAGGTCATTCAGGTCCAGTTGTCCATCCTTATTTTTGTCAAAGATCTTCATCTAAAAGGCAAAAAGAGGAAGACTTTGTGACATGTGAGTGAAAGGAAAGTTGGTAAAGAAACGGAGATAACTCCTGGAGAATTAGGGGGCAGTTCTTGGGGAAGTAGGGCTGCCAGGTCTTACTTTTTTTTGGTAGGGGAGTCCCAGCCCCACTCCTGGATATGCTTGGTGAGCATGCTTTGAACGCATGCCACAATGACATCACCTGTACTGTCTTGGCTGGTTGCCACAAAGACTACACACTGTAAGCTGGACACATGGTCCAGAGTCAAAGCCAAAGGTTGAATAGCCAGGAAGTCAATTCAAGGTTGCAGGTTTCAAGGACAAGGAGCGGCTGCTACACACACAGAGGCAGGTCTGAATATGCAAAGTTGCTGCCACGGTGAAGCAGGTGCATGGAGTGTTTTTGAGCAGGTCCTCCCTTCCCTGGGAGTTGAGTCTGCAAAGGCTTACAGCTCCTCCCGTTGCCTTTGCAGGAGCTGCAGTCTGGGCACTCTTTCTTCACTCCTGCAAAGCCAACCTCTGGCATGCCCTCCGTCTAGGGCACTCAGGAGAACTAGGCAGGGAGTCTAGCCTCGGGGTGTCTGCAACTGGGGGTGCTGGAGCAGGCTCAGGATCAGTCTTCCAACTCCAGGCTACATTTTTCAAACCTTCCAAAATTTCCCAACCTATAGCTGGCAACACGACTGAGCATCTGGCCAAAGGTTTGTTTTTTGTTTTGCAAGGACATTTTCCTGTCAGTTAGGTTAGAGTGCTCATCCTGATAAAACAGATAGTTTTAAAATCTATAATATATTCAACTGTTTAAAAACATATTCTGAGTGTTTTAGTACCTCATACTTTCTGAACTGTGACTCTGTATGAGGGAGTTCGGAGAGAGAGGGGGGGAGAGGGAAGGAAAGAGAGAGAAAGAGAGAAAGAGAGAGAGAAAGAGCGAGAGAGAGAGAAAGAAAGAAAGAAAGAAAGAAAGAAAGAAAGGAAGGAAGGAAGGAAGGAAGGAAGGAAGGAAGGAAAGGAAGGGAAGGAAGGAAGGAAGGAAGGGAAGGGAGTAGTCACTTGTTCCCTATACTTGTGGGGTAGTGATGGGTAGACTGAGGTACTGAATCCATATTTCCTCCAGTAGAACCCTTTAACATTTGCCAGGCATTGTCCACTCATTATTTTCCAAGCTTATCTAGACAACAATCTTCCAGGTTGCGTAGAATTTCTAGGAATTATTAAATTATGCAAATAATAGATGCTCTTGGCTTACCATGGTGTCGGTATATTCTTGCAATTTTGCCTTAGAAACGGTTTTTCCATGCTGACGAAAAAGATCTTGCAGAAAGTTCTGTAGGCAGTGGGAAAGATATTGGACTGCTATATTAGAAATAATTTTTAAAAATCAAGATGAGACTCGGGCATTCCAAATGTATTTAGAATAAGCCCAAAGTGTGAAAAGCTATTTGTTTTTAAGTACTTGTTGTTTATGTTATGTGCCCGAGCTCTGTTGATGTTTAGGGAAAATTTGGTGCGCTGTCCTACAAACCTGCATTGATGTATTCCATAATAAACCAGATCTCAAAGAAACTTCAGATCATCATAATCATTCTTTGTGCTTATATAACACACTTAGGTTGCGGTTACACACTAAATAATCCACTTTTAGTGCACTTTCCAACTGGATTTTTAGTGTGAATTGGCAAAATCCAGTTGAAAAGTGGATTGAAAGTGGATTCTTTAGTGTGTGTGACTGCAGCCTTAGAGTGCTCAAAGTGAACCATATGCATGATCTAGTTGAAATACAACAGTTCCTTCAAGCTAGTCACCATAATTTCCCCCTGCAATGGAGATAAGGATTTGGAGCTAAGAGACAGTGGCGAGCCAAATGCCAAATACTGAGTTGATGGCGAAGTGAATTTGATTTGTAGCTCAGTCTATTACCTTCTGGGTTACACATGGATCATGCACTTGGAAGCCACATTCATTTTTTTACCACATTTATTTATATATAAATGCAGTAAATGTTGTTCAAACCACTGTTCTATCTTCTCTGTTGATATCCTAAATAAATATTAATGTATGCAAAGTAAAAAAAGAATTCTAAACCTGAACAGAATGGAATAAGATCTGGACTTCATTAACAGGTCATGTTGTTTATTGTGTAATTGAAAGACAAGAATGCAGACAGAGAAAGAAAAGACCCCTTCCGTTAAAGATACATACAGACAATAACATTTGAACTCATGACCAAGAGGATGCCTTCAGCCCTTTGCCCCGTGCAATGTACCAGTGGTTTGGGACACTGGTAGGGCTTTCTCACTGGGGGGGGGAAATAGGATGAAAAAAATTTGACGTAGTGATATCCTTCATCCTGAAGTAAAAAAAATAGATGAACACTGGGAGGATCTGATGGCTTCACTGGAAGCCACTCAAGAAATCCCTCCGGCATGCAGAGGATCAAGCATGAGAGGAATCTAGGTAACTTACTCGGAGCTCAGCAGCAGAAATAAAGCCACTTCTATCAGTGTCATATTGACGCCAAATCTGAAAGGAAAACACATTATAGGAAGAGAGTGCCATTAAAAAGTACATTTAAAAATTAAATATAAGACAACCCCTTATCTATATGCTGAAGATTTAGAAATTGGATTTCTGAAGCAAGTATTGGGCTACAAGTGTATTTAAGGAAACTGGGATAATGGGACGCTGTTGTTGTTCTTTGGTAAGTTGGTTGCACAAAACTAATGGGCTTTTTGTCACAGAGCTAGGCACAGAGCCATAGAAGAGGACAAGGGCTGGAGTATCAGACAGAGGTGACTCTTCCACGATGCTATGTTTACTCGAACTCCAACGTGTTTGCAGTTTAGAAGATGGACACGGAGCTTTGGAGCAGAGCCATTTCAAAATTCAAAGTGTGGAGGAACGCTGTCTGTAAAACATTTAGCATTATAAAAAAGTCAGCCAATTCTGTTGTTATTTCAGGTTCTTCCAATGAGGAGAACACACATATCCATCAATAATTGTATGAGTACTGCAGTACCTTTTGATGGTAGTAATAATGTTAGTGCATTAATACAGGCCAAATGAAAAAGTGTTTACTCAGTTTGCCCCGCCTCCCCAAAGTGCTAGATAGATCCAAGCTAGAGATTATTCTGGTCAGAAGAATCAGAGGGGAATTATTTTGTTATGACTTGATACATTCGATCCTCTGTTACATCTAGGCTGACAGTTTTTTATTTCCAAAGTTTGAAACACAATGCTACACAGTACTTGACTATGGACTTTTTAATATAAAGCGTGAACGCTGGAATTCTAGAATCTGATATGCAGCATACGGAGCTGCAGAGCAATTCTCCACAAAACAGAAGGCATGTTGCCTCTTCCACAGGAGATATGTTCACAGTGAATATGCAGAGATGGTAAATGAGATACAAACTACATATGAAAGCAACAGATCTCTGTGCTAAAAATTTGAGTCTGCCCCTTTCATTTATAAAATGGCTGGGTGAGTTTCTAATTTGGTGCAGTGGTTAGGAACACAGACTCTAATCTGGGAGAACCGGGTTTGATTCCCCACTCCTCCACATGTAGCTGCTGGGTGACCTTGGGCCAATGACAGTTCTCTTAGAGCTATTCTCTCAAGAGCAGTCCTCAGAGAACTCTCTGAGCCCCACCTACCTCTTGTCTGTTGAGGGGAGGGGAAGGGAAGGAGATTATAAACTGCTCTGAGATTCTGAGTGAAGGGTATAAATCCAATCTCTTCATTTCTCTCTTCTAATTTCTAAAGTAGTGGGGTGGAGTAGGGCATAGGAATGAGGGATACTCAAATCTTCCCTTGCCCATGGTTTCCTTCTCTGGTACCTGTGCTGGCAGGTGTTTGATTCTAAACTGATTCCTTATAACTGGAAAGCAGAGTTGCTAACTGGCCTGGAGAAAGATGTCCCATCCCTTTAATAGAAACACCAAATGTGGAAATTGGCAGGTGAAGCATTGAGCACTGAGCATAGCACGGAGGTACTTGGGAGAAGGGGCTACAGCAGGGGTGGCCAAACTGCGGTTTGGGAGCCACATGCGGCTCTTTCACAAATATTGTGTGGCTCCCAGCAGGACAGCTGGAGAAACGAAGGGGAGGCATGCCTCCCTGATTGGTCTTCCCTTCCCCAGCTAGTGTTCCCTTCCCTGGGTAGGCTTGAGGTAGGGGGGAACAGAGGAAGAAAGCCACTTTAACTTTAAATGTGTTCTCAAGCCCCCCCCCCCATCCTTCAAATATTATTGGATAAATAAATATCAGTATCAGTATCTGTTTTTGCCTGTTTTGTTTTTATTTTTGGCAGTCTCATTTAATGTTAATAAAAAGCAAATCTGCATATTTCCCACTAAACAACATGTGTGTAATATTTGTTCATGTCTTGTGGCTCTCAAACATCTGACCTTTATTCTATGTGGCTCTTATGTTAAGCAAGTCTGGCCGCCCCTGGGCTACAGGGAAGGAAGTGCAGGAGCTCCTCTGCCCTCACCTCGCTTCTCCATGAGCTCTAAGAATCAGACTCCCTTACCTCCCTGACTTCACACACTTCGGTTCATGACTGGGATGTACCTGGTTTAAAATGTATGGGTCTGTTTCCATGGAGAATAGTTTGAGTATAACCAACATAAAAAGCTAATTTAATTAAAAAATCCATTTAATTCAATAAAAATCTAATAGCATTTAGGAACAGCAGCACACAGGAGGAAATTATACCCACACGCATGAACTCCACGCTGTTGTCCAAGGGCGTTTCTTGTCGGAAAAGCAGCAGAAAATTCTCATCCTCGGGCAAAAGCATATTGGCAAGCTAAAATATAAGAGCACCAATTAGATTTCTGTAATCTCATCTTTTTTCAATTAATCTGTGGATTAAATCTGTAGATTACATAACGTAGGGCCTATATTAAGTAGCCAAAACAGAAGCAGCTACAGAATCTACAACAGGCTGCTTCAGTTCACACTATATTTGGACAAAGATTGAATTCTACCAGATTCTGAGAATGATTATTTATAATACAGCTGTAGCTGCTCTATACCCTAGTCTACATTTTTCTAACATTTTGAAATAAAAGATAGCGAGGTACCTCTTGTATCTGCAAACGTCCATCTGCAGTCACATCAAAAGCTGACATATACTGTTCTTTCACCATCCGAACTTTTTCTTCCGTTACAATGCTCTGCAACGTGGAAAGCAAAAGGCTGAGAATCAGTATGCCAGGTGTAATATATTCTGCTCTGTGTCTTTACATGGAAGACTAGCAACAAGGGTAATCCTTTTGTTTAAGACACAGATGGTTCAGACAGATATAATGCCCTGGACTCCACCCTCCAAAGCAGTAATTTCCTCCAGGGGAACTAATGTTGCTAACTTCCAGATGAGGGCTGGAGATCTCCTGGAATTACAACTGATCCCCAGATGACAGAGCTCAGTTGCCCTGGAGAAAGTGGCTGCTTTGAAGGGTGAAGCTTATAGTATTATACCTTGCTGAGGTCACTTTCAAGCTCAAACCTCATCCTCCGAAGGCTTCACCCCCAAATCATGCACACAAAAATTGATACCCAGAATTAAACTTTGTTGGTCTTAAAGGTGCCACTAGACTCAAACTTTGTTCTGTTGCTTCAGACCAACATGGCTACCCACCTGAATCTGCCATTTAACCAGATTTAATCCATAAGAGAAGCTCTTATCCCATGACTACTAAGCTTACTTAGGAGGAGTCTTTGGTGAGGAATCTTGTGAAAAGCCTTTTTGGTTTTGTGTGTGTCCTGTGCCTAAAATCATGGCGACCTCAGGCGACTCCTACTGCGACATGCAGGACTTTCAGAGAAGTGGCTTGATAGCCTGCCTCTGGCCTACTGGCCCTGGTATTCTTTGGAAGCCTTCTGAAAGTCCGAGGATCTGTCTACCAGGTAACTTGTCTATATGCTTGTTTAGTTTCTCAAAGAACTCCAAAAGTTTGGGGAGGCAGAACTTATCTTTACAGAAATCATGCTGATATTCCCTCAGCAGGTTTTGTCTCTGAAAGTGCCTAACAATCCTATCATTGATTACAGTTTCTACTAATTTGTTTGGAACAGCCATTAGGTCAACTGGCCTGTAATTTCCTGGTTCCCTCTGGATCCTTTGTAAAAATATTCATGTCACGTTTGCTACTTTCCAATCTTCTGGTACAGCGGCCGAATTTAGTGATAGGTTTTACCTATATGGTTTAGTAGATCAACTATTTCACATTTGAATTCCCTAAGAACTCTCGGGGACTTGCGATCAGGAACTGGAGACTAATGGTTTTTTAGTTTCCCCAATAGGTCTAGAACTTCATTTCTTGTCACCGCAATTTGGCTCAGATCTAATGACTCCTTTCCTGAAAATAGTGGCTGTTGCATGAGTACATGCCCCACACTATCCTCAGTGATCACAAAAAAAAAAAAGGAATTGAGCTTCTCTGCCATCTCCCTATTTTCTTTTAGCAATCCCTTTATTCCTTGGTCATCCAAAGGCCCCACTACTTCTCTGGCTAGTTTCCTGCACTGGATATATTTAAAAACATGTTTATCTCCCCAAAATGTCTTTTCACATGCCTAATTATTTACTTACTTTTTTTTTACCAGATCCTATGGTTCCTTCTTTTCAATCATTGGGGCAGACCTACGTTTTAAAAGAAGCCTCTTTATTTTCTATAGCTTCCTTGACATGCATTATTAACCATGCAGGCCGTCTTTTAGACTTGGCGTTGCCTGTCTTGACCTTTGGAATACATTCTATCTGAGCTTCAATTTAGTGTGGTTTTAAACAGCTTCCAAGCATCCTCTAGGGATTTGACTCTCTTGTGTTTTGCTTTAAACTTCCTTTTAGCTTTTCCCCTTATTTTTGTAAAGTTCCCGCTTTTGAAATCAAATGTTAGAGTTTTGGACTTTAGGGGTAACTTTCCATTGGTCATTGAAACTTTATTTCAATACAAGATCAGCTCCGAAGAATGAGCAAATAATAAAATGCATGCAATGTGGCAAACAGAAAACAATGAACACAGACTAAGAAGTGGGGCAAGAAAAGTAAAGCCCTCCTGCAACAGATAGGCAAGTTACTGAAACAATCAGCCCACACGTATCCCACACGTCTGGTGGCAAAATTTGGCAACTTTGTGGGTTATCTCCAGAGAGGAGTTTGCAAGGAGAGAGATGTAAAGTTGTTCAGATTGTCCTAGTGTAGTTGACATAATTGGAGCAGTATACTGATGTTGGATGTCATTATAGAATGGACAGAGCAGCAGAACAGGTTCTGTAGATTCTACTTTCCTTGTATGACATGGACAAAGCCATTGAGGTTAGTGGAACACAATGGTATATTTGCCTTCCAGAAGGGCTGAAGTTAGAGCATTAAAGTGTACCAGGGTAAAGATTCTCCGATACTTGGAGATCTCAAGGGATCTAGCATAACCTGCTGGTTGAAAACTTTTGGCATGCTGCAAAATAACTGGATATTTCCGTATCTGTGCCCTATCTAATTATAGGGCACGGTCCCAGAACCACTGTTTAATTGTTTCTTTTGCTTTTTGATAGCCAAGATGCAGTAAAATTTGAGGGGAGAGGCTGTGCTGCTTGAGTTTCTCTTCTACCGCTCTTTGCCTGGTTGCACTGTGGCTGTCAGCAAAAATCAAGGGGGCTAGACCAACCAGATTGAAAATGAGTTTTAGCCAGTAGGTGGATGCAAGTAGACACATACGTGCCTTCAAGGCAGTCAGCCCAGCCTCTAGTCTGAGAAGGGCATTTGGAACACATTGCCCAGAGCCCAGTGTGAGCTGCAATAGGGCGACTGATAAATCTGATGATGATGATGATCATCATCATCATCATTACGGGACTCTGAAAATTGTTTGTAGGAACTTAGTTTGTACTGCTTCCAGTAGGTGTCTTTCTTTATCAGTACAGAGCTAGGAACCATACAAGAGCTGGGTGACAACCTTCCCTTGGAAAACCTTTGTTGGTCTTAAAAGTGCCACTGGACTCTAAATTTGTTCTACTGCTTCAGATCAACATGGCTGACCAACTGGATCTATCTCCATGAGATAAAGTCATCCAAGCGAAGCTGTCTGGCTGATTTGGCTGGGTTTATTGGTGCTTCTTCCTCCCCACGAAGGCCTCCCACCAGCCCTCTGTAGGAAAGCTTTTTCTTTCCCTTTCTTACGTAGCCAAGCAAGAGATGCTCTTTAATCCTTAATCCATGAGAAGTGAGGAGGAGAGACTAAGCAATTAAAACTGAACTGGAGCAGGGTAAGAGGTAAAATATTAAAACAAGCGGAGCTCTAGAAGCAGCTAGTTGCCAGCCACCATCTTGAGGTATCCACAAGCATATGGCAGAGGTTCCAAAGCCTTTTGCTGACAGATTCCTTTCCATTGACCTGAATGATGAATTCAGTAGCATTGTTGTCGCTGTTCCCAATTGGTGCTATGACCTCTACGTCTCTCACCAGGTCTTGTGACCCTCTCAGAACCAAGTCCAAGATCTCTGGGACCAACTGTTCCCATTCCATTTCTAGAGTATGACTCACGCATATGTTTACCCAGTCAATGTGAGGGTAGTGAGTCTCCCAGTATAATAACAATATCTAGTCTGGTAATCTCCCTTATTGCCTTCTCCATCTCAAGGGTTTGACCATGGTGTGTGTGATAGTATCCCCCCCCCATTGTTAAGTAGCCGTTAGGGCCCAGTATTTCCACCCATATCACTTCTGTAGGGAATCCCCCTGATTTTCTAGCATTGGAATCTATGCCCTCTTTGATGTACAACACAAAACTTCCCCCAACCCGTCCTTCCCTGTCCTACCAATAGAGCTTATACCCAGAAACAACTGTATCCCATAGATTTTCCCCACTCCATCATGTTTCTGAGATTCTTACTATATCTTAGTTTTCACTGAGCACTAAGCACTCCAGAGCCCCATTTTTGTTTCAGAAAGCCCTGTAAATTAAATCCTAGTTCATCTATTTTATTGTAAACTGCTTTTGATTTCTTGATCGCATTTTTTATCATGTTGTGCAGATTGTGAGCACATCTTTTAATCTGGAAAAGTACATAACTAATCTAAATAAACAAAATAAACTTCTGATCATTCAGGAGATTGTCTTCTCTCTTGAACTTACCTCTTTCTCATGATTTATCCACCCAAATTTAAAGTTGGTTATGGGTTAATACATCAGAATGAGAATACTAGCAATCTCACTTCTTTCTCATTCACAGACAGTTTATGGTGACTCTAGATTGTATTTCTAAAGCCACAACAGATTTGATTATCACAGATGTCTGTTACTGTGAAATAAGTGACTTGTGCACCCAGCTATGATAGGGGCTGTAGAGAAAGGAAGGAAAGAACTTAGCCCAATTTCCCCTGCTTGGTTTAGCTGATTGAAATCAGGCTCCCCACAATATTATTATTAGTCGTTCCAAAGGAGAAGCAGGCAAGTCCTTGTAAAACCTGTCTTCTCCCCCATTAAAAGCCTAATAAAAGCCCATTTTCAATTAGAAAACTGAGCAGGATTTGAAAGGTTGAATGCCTTCTTTTCCCTTGCGGACCCAATTCAAATCATTGTGGGGTCCACACAATTCACTTTTGACAAAGTAATGGAAATCTGTGGTTTTTGGAAAGTCTAGGTTGGCACCTAGAAAAACACTTAGAAAGAATAGCATCAGTTTGGGCTGTGTCTTGTTTTTATAAATTGTTCTGTATAGCTAAAAATAAAGGGGCAATATGTCCAGTGAAATGAAACAGAACTGAAACAAAGACATGCAGATAATTAACCGCACAGTTAACTCTTCATTGAATCTGACATCTATTTCTAAATAGATCCATTTTCCTAAGCAAGTTGAAATTATTTCTAGGAAAAAAAGCCCCACGTTAATTGATTTTGGAAGCCCAAACGTTGCATCTGCAAAATTAATCGGTGCTGGTTTGACTAAGCCAAACCAGCCGCTTCTCTTCCCGTTCCTTTCCAAGTAACATGCATTAAAGTGGCTCGGTTTATCATCATTAATCTAAGCAAACATGGGTGAGTCAATGTGCTGGAACAAAATGAGTTGTTGGCAAAAGGTGGCCTCAGAGCACAAACTGGGGGAATATTGTAATCAGGTTGTTGCACCTGTGAACAATAACTACGGAAACAGGTAGCCAGAGTGACAGATATGGATAAACATTCCCACCTTGATACAGAGCAGCATGCATAGGGCAGCTAGGGCTGTACCCAGGAGCACTTTTCAGGAAGGTTGGTGTCTTTCTGATAAGCTTTTTTTTAAAGCAGGGGAATGGGAAGATGGACTCCAGCCCTTCCCACTACCACTCAGAAACAGCTCAGTATCAGAATTTCAGTCTTTCTGAAATGGCTTTGCAGTGGCAGCCCTAGACTTTGGGTCAGTGAGGGACACCACATGTACATGCAGAGCTGGGGATGTGTGCAAGGGAGGCTCAAGTGTGCATCTGTAAAGGCCAGGCCCATAGCTTCAGTGGGGTATTTCAGGGCCTGGCCCCCTGACTTCCTGCCAAGGCCCCCTGACTTCCATGCAGCCCCCAAGTCCCCGGCTCTCTGGGCTGCTTGGAGGACTCATGACTCTTTGGCTACCCAGAGGACTCCCCACCACCGCCCCTTCCCCAAGCTCAGCTTGCTTCCCCACATAGGCAAGCAGAGTGAGAATGTCGCAAAAGTGAGTTTTTTTAAAAAAAGGTTTAATTTTATTTTTTTATTTTGTGATGTCAGTGCCCCCTGACTTATTTAAAGGCCCCCCGAATTACATAATCCTGGCTACGGTCCTAGTAAGGGTCCCATGCCTGGTGGAGGACCTTCAGTCATCTTATCATCATAATGCAATAGAGTTGGGTGGGTAGCCGTGTTGTTCTGGAGCAACAGAACAAAGTTTGAATGCAGAGCTGGTCTTAAGAGTGACACTGGCCTCAGACTTTGTTTCATAATTCAGTACTTACTCCACGGTCCATAGCTTTTAGCAGATGATGGAAAAAGTTATCAAGCTCCTTCCCCTCTATGTAACCATTGCCTAAAATAAAGAGAGAAGGAGAAGAGAAGAGATTGGATTTATATCTTGCCCTGCACTTGGAGTCTCAGAGCAGCTTACAAACTCTATTCCCTACCCCTCCCAACAGCAGACATCCTGTGAGGTAGGTGTGGCTGAGAGAGCACTGAGAGAACTGCTCTTGAGAGAACAGCTCTGACAGAACTATGGCTTGCCCAAGGTCATCCAGCAGCTGCAAGTGGAGGAGTTGGGAATCAAACCCAGTTCTCCCAGATTAGAGTCCATACATTTAACCACTACACCAAACTGGTTCTACACCAAACTGAAATATTTTATATATATATATATATATATGTATAAACATTTACTTGAAACAACTGTCTCTATGTGAATAAATAGACTCTAAATGCAAATAATATACAGCATGGACATTTTATAAATCTATTAATTATTTCTTTATCACCAAATGAGTAAATGTAAGCAATCCTTGTGGGCTTTTTGTCCTTTTTTTGTCTTTAAACTATGGAATGATTTAATTACCTTCAAAATAATATGAGTAGATGAGACAGACTTTGGACATTTTTCACCTTGAGCTTCATTTGTAGAAGACTGTATTTCAACTGGATGTTTGTCTATGGAGATATCCAGATCAACACTTTCATTGACACAAAAATTGGTAAACAAGGGTAAAAGCTGCCAGCTGCCTATTCCACAGCAGGCCCAGAAAGTCCATAGGGGCTTCAGGTATATAATGGTAACATTAGTGAAGAGAATTGGAAGCCTCAGTTTAATTTAGTCTCAGTTAATCAGGTAATTAAAATGTAGATTTAAAATTAGAGTAAAGAGCTCTGATTAAAATCTAGGAGCAGGTTCCCTGTTGATGCTGTAAACACTCTTTGATTGGAGACAATATATTAAGATGTTTTAAAACTGAGAGTGATCGTCAACATAGATATTTA
This sequence comes from Lepidodactylus listeri, assembly GCA_029233225.1. Lineage (NCBI taxonomy): Eukaryota > Metazoa > Chordata > Lepidosauria > Squamata > Gekkonidae > Lepidodactylus > Lepidodactylus listeri. The sequence continues at coordinate 91,162,868 of JARCFY010000006.1, forward strand.
CTGTGTAATCCTGAGCAGAGTTAGGCCCTTCTGTTGACGGTAATGGCTGAAAGATTGTTTAAGATTACACTGTCACACTGTAAATCGCTTGTGGCAGGGTCATGTTGTTTATGTTCATTGGAGAGCAATTCTAAACAGGTCTACTCAAGTTATTTAATTGGGCTTACTCCCAGGAAAGTGTTCTTAGGATTGCACTGCTGGTCTATAAAGCACCACACAATTTGATGGTGTTACTATTACCACCATCAATACAACAACAACAAATGTTCAAAAGTATCCATTGGTGTGACACTAACATTTATTTTCTCTCTCTCTCTCTCTCTCCGACATAAATTAATAGGTAATAAAAGGTGGTAAAATCAGTTTTTAACCAACTTGCAGTGCACTCTTAAGGAGAATTACACTCTTCTAAACTCAACGGCTACAGTAGATTTAGAAGGGTATATAACTTTGCTTAAGCGAGCATTGCAACTAGCTCCAAGCAGCCAAAGTACCTAGTTTTATCACGCCCAGCCTAGTGCCCAGAAAATGCACTCCGAGACCACAGAAATACAGATGAGTGTAAGTTGAAGTCAAGATGCTGCTCATGCTATGTGCTGCGCAGGCAGGGAGAAAACACTTTTTGAAACTTTTGACTCCATAAGGCTTCTGGAACATCAGTTTCTGTGCATGTTCTGGAGCTCAGTTTTTCAGATGGGTGAAGTGAATTCTCTCTCTCTCTCTCTCTCTCTTTTTGAAAATAATTTTTTATTTAAATATATATACAAAACAAGTCCAGACATAAACATCAAGGGTGAAGTGAATTCTCAGTCAGCAGGCAGGCAGACAGAGATGAACACATTAGGAGTAACCACAGGTAAAATGGCCATGAAATGCAGGACTTAGAGCCTGTGACATTTTCAGACAAAACTCAAAAAGACACAAGGCACCAGCCGTAATAGGCAGAATAGGATCAGATGGAATTATACAAAAGCAGGAAACTTCCTTATGAACTAGAACTGCGGAAACAATCTTTGAATAGACGTGTACTTTTCAGCTGTTTCTCACATATGCATCGAACGCGAAGCACTTTCGAATCGCGGGGGGGGGGGGGGGGGCGCGGGGGGAGAGGCTCACCGTCGGCGTCGAAGTGCTGCCAGACGCGCAAGAAATCAACAGCGTCGAGGCGCCCCAGCGGGTTGCTGTCCATGGTGCTGCAGACCGAGCGCGCAGGGCGGGCAAAGTTCAGAGACCGACGCTTCTGTTGGCAACTGGGCAGAAAGACTGTTATGGCTGGTAACCCCGGAGTGATAAAGAGACGGGCGGGTTTTCAGGAGGCGGCCAAGCCAGAGACACGCCCAGGGCTCCTTGGCTTCCAGCTGCAGCCGGGAGAGAAGGGGCAGAGCCTGCCCGCAACCTCAGAGTCCAGTGCTGCCGCTAACCCCACCCTGCTGAAACCCTACCCGATACAAGGAAGCAGCTTTGTGCTCTGGCAGTGGGGAAATCTTGCTTTCTCTCTTCTCAAGGGCGATTTCTGGAATACAGCAATATAAAAAGAGAATTCAGTGTATTCTGGAGATCATAAGATACAGCATGCTAGATGAATGAAAACCAAGGGTCGCGTTGAAAGCCCTAAGTCAGTCTCCCCACTAACTCAAAGAGAATTTAGGAACATTACTCTGGGGAAAGTGAAATGCTGCAGCTATTAAAGGGATTTAATCGGTGGGACTGTTGGATAAATCTGCATGAACACCAGAATGAAATGTGGATCTGATATTTACTTTTTGATTCCTGACAGGGTTTCAGGGTGGTCTAGGTTTGTAGGAGGTGGAAACTTCAGTGAGTAGTTCTGCCAGTGCCAAGAAGTACATTGTTAATTTAAAGTGGGCAGTTTTTAAAATCCCTGAAATTAGAGGTAAATAACTTACAAACTCATAACAGCGCTTACAGTAGTGTTCATTTTGCATGAAATATAATGCCTTTTCCAAAGGGATAGTATACCTCTACATGGGCATTAACATCAGGGCTTAATGCTGCCACCCCATGCTGCTTACAACCTCCCTGAGGCACTGGAAACACATGTAAATTTTTTTAGCTTCTCTTAGTAAACAGAATGGTACAGTTCAGGAGAAGAAGAAGTGAAGAAGAGACTGAATTTATACCCCACCCTTCACTACCCAAAGGAGTCTCAGAGCAGTTTACAATCTCCTTTCCCTTCTCCACCCCACAAGAGACACTCTCTGAAGTAGGTGGGGCTGAGAGAGTTCTCTTGAGAACTGCCCTTGAGAGAACAGCTCTGAAAGAACTTATGAGTGACCCAAGGCCACACCAGCAGCTGCATGTGGAGGAGTGGGGAATCAAACCAGTCCTCCCAGATTAGAGTCCACACACTTAACCACTACACCAAACTGGCTCTCTGGAAGGGGCATTGGACATTTCTATATTCCTATTATTTGATATGAACTGGCCTGTGAAGATGCTACCACTAGTATTTCTGCAACAGCATGCTGGTATTCATAGGTCCCATTCACATGAGCTATTTGCTCTGGAGTAATTTGACCTGCAGTTGCACGGTCACACAGTTTTGTGAAGCTGCAGCCACAGCCCGCCACTGTGTGATCAGATGCAATAGCTGGTGAGTCGGGTTTCTTTTTTTGCCATTGTTTCCCGATGCGCTTGAACAGGGGATCGATGAATCGCATCTCCACCCTGAGGGCTTCCTATGGCAGTATGCAATGATGCGCATACTGAGAAGGGGGAAAAAGCAATGGCATGGCATCGGAAGAGCCTGATCAGACTATCCCCAATGCCATGAGTGCGTGCTGGAATGATCACACGGGGAAAGTCTGTCTGTGGCCTGTAGCAAACCTGTTTGATACTGGACTTTCTCTGGTATCTTTTACCTCCGCTTCTTCAGCAGAGAGAAATGGGTTGCCGACAGATGCGGGACGGTTGCCAGATGTTCTGGTGTGATCGTGCCTTTAAAATCCGCACGGCATTCATGCCTATCCCATGGCTAATTCTGCGTGTGATCAGGGCCAACATTTTATTTGTAAGGCAAAAGAGGAAACTGCTAATGCACCACCGCTACTGACTTGCTCAATACATAAATGTTGCTATACTTGGAGAGCAATCCTAAACAGGTCTGCTCATAATTCTTCTCAAGTCTGTTCAGTCGACTGACTCCCAGAAAAAGTATTCTTAGGATTTTACTGTTAGCAGTAATGGGGTATATAGTAACAATGTCAGATAGGGGAGATCACAAAGCATATATCAGAAGTGTACCTTATCCAGCACATTTTTGTCCCACTCTTCTTTTAAAGGGCTCAGTGGATTCATGGTTCTCCTCTCTTCCATGTGATGTTAGTGTCAGATCAGCTGAGAGACACTGATTGACCGACTGATGGGGATTTGAATCCAGAATCCCACAATCAAAACTCAGTACCATAACTTCAACACCATGCTGGAAATGACAATTTGTGTGGTATAGCAGTTTTTGAACCTAAAACCAGGGCCAGTTTTTGAACCAAAACCAGTGGGAACGGTGCGCTTCAGGAAGGGCTTCAGATCACTCTCATTCTGTCCCCCCCCGCCCCGCCCAAATGGCAGACCACGGTAATTTCTATTTTATATCCAGCTTTTCAACTTTGGTGGCATGCTGCCATAGAGGACAGGGATGAGGACTGCCTATCTTCAGGTCCAAAAAGCACTAATGTGTGCTGTAGAAGAAAAAGTCTGGGTAATTTGTGACCAACAGAGCACATAAATGTTAAAATGTTAAATTATTTCTTGCAGCTGATGACATAGGACATCATCCATGAATGTCCATGCAACAATGAATTTGTTAGCCTTTTTGGTTCAATAGGACTCTGATTTCTGAAAATCCAGAAAGTAACACCCCTCATTTCAAGAATGTATCTCTCAGCTGTGAGGCATCCCTTCCAGCAATTGGAGACAAAATTGTTTTCTCTTCCTTCTCTTGCAGTTGCTGCATGCCACTTTCCACCTTGCCCTTCATCATAAATAAGAAGACATCTGGAAATCTGCACAGCATTTTCTGTAGCATATAAATGGGTGAAAAGTTAATTTAATTTAATTTGGCAAAACTGACCTTGTCTCTGAGGCATTCTTTGATGGCCACTGATCATTTTCAATGTCTCTTCCATGGTTTTTTGCCCCCCAGTTAGGAAAATTAATCTTCAAAACAAGAGGCACATGTTTTCATGTCTTACATTATCTGGGCTCAAAGTTCAACTAAAGTGTAGCATAAAGGTATTATTATTAAATGCAAAGTTCAAGCTATTCCTTGATAAAATACTTTGGATAGAAAACTGGATAGAAATTGCAGTAGATACCAAGTGATAATGAAAGAACACCAAACAAATTGTCTATTGTTCCCAGTTAATTATTTGTTTCACTTCATTTAACCCCCCCCCCAGAAAATCTACAATTCTCAAAAAAACCCTCATCAGAAGTATTGATAAGTGTCTACAGCTGTATTTGCTATTTGCGCAATGTTTGTTTGAAAAATAAAACGTCTGTTTTTACTAATAGAAGAAAAATAAGGAGGAAGAGAAGGAGGAATTGGTTTTTATACCCTACTCTTCACTACCCAAAGGGGTCCTGAAGGGGCTTACAATTACCTTCCCTTCCTCTCCCCACAACATACACCCTGTGAGGAAATGGGGCTGAGAGAGTTCTGAGAGAACTGTGACTGACCTAAGGTCACCCAGCTGGCTTCATGTGCAGGTGTGGGGAATCAAACCCAGTTCTCCAGATTAGAACCTGCCACTCTTAACCACTACACCAAACTGGCTCAGTTTGAAATGGTCAAAAATGGCTGGGTTGATAGAAGCATTGACAGTACAATCCAAAGACACTGTCTTATTGCTGATCTGATATGGCACAATTGGAATTGGGAGGAACCCAGTGCTTCTCAGGCCACCCCCCCTTACCATAGCAAGTAAAGTATAAATGCTGCATCCTCTGTATCCATGCCACTCACAACTATAGGTAAACTCTTAGAAATTGGGTTAAAATAATCTCAGGCTGGGTGCTATATATGTTTTGCTAATTTGCTGAGCATGGTCTAATTTATTAGGAACTAGGAATAAGGCCCGTTGTGGAAATAAATACAACAGGTTCTAGAAGGAGGCTCTGGGAGAGTGCCCCAGCCTTGAGCACTCAGCGTCAATTTTCTTTGGTGACCTCAGCAGGGTATAATGACACAGAGTCCACCATTTTCTCCAGGGGAACTGATCTCTGCCATCTGGAGAGCACTTGTAATTCTGACTGATCTCCAGCTTTCATCTGGAGACTGGCAACCATAGTTCCCCTGGAGGAAAAGTAGTCTTTCTCTGCAATGGGGACCAAAGCAGCTTACACCATTCTCCTCTCCCCCTTTTGACTTGCACAACAACCCTGTGAGGTAGGTTAGGCTTAAAGTCTGTGACTGGCCCAAAATCACCCACTCAGCTCTGAAGCACTGACTGCTACGCCTAGGGTAGCCAACCTCCAGGTGGAGCCTGAAGTTCACCAGGTATCACAACTGAACTCCAGACAACAGATCTCCCCCCCCCCCCCAGCCATTTTCTCCAGGGAAACTGATCTCTAATCTGGAGATCAATTGTAACAGCAGGAGATCTCCAGGTCCCACCTGGAGATTGGTAACCCTAGGGGAAAAGTCAGCCGCATAGCAGGGGGTTGAAGAGAATGTTTTGATGGCCACTAGCCTACCTCATTAGCCAGCCAGCCATGGTGGAGCTAAGGAGGAGAGAGCGCCATTTTCACAGTTTATTCTGACAGGAAAGTGGCCAGGCTGGCAGTGGGTGGGGGAGGGGTTATGCTGAAAGTCCATTGTCTTTTCACTGACAGAAGCAGGCCACTGAGGGGACAGTTAGACCCACCTGGCAGTGGGTGGAGGAGAAGAGTGGACCCAGTACCCAGTCCATTCAATTTGCCGGCTTCCTCTAGACTGAGGCCAAGACACTGGCCGTGCAACGCAGCGAGGAAATGCAGCCAGTGGCCAGGGACCCCTTTTGAATGGCAGTCCTTGCAGCCAACTGATTTTGGTGCCCCATGGAATCTTGTCACTTGAAAACAGCTTTATTATATAGGAGAGATTCTCATATACTTACTGTGATGGACATAAGGCTGTCCCACCCTTGAAGAAAAAATTAACCACTCACTTAATGAGCGAAGGGAGCTCTGCTTGGCATTGTGGCAGAGTGGTCTGGCCCTGCTTCTGATAGAGAATAGAGTACCCAATTTTAGGCCTGTCTCTGGTGATGAGCAGACCTTGTGCCATTTTAGGAAGGCTGGTGTGAGTGGAGTCCTATGTGTGTGTTAGGAACCAACCCAGTGGCTAATCGGTAAAAGCCTGTTTATGCTTGAAAGTAGTAAAGAAAACTGAAACTACTCTCTAAATTAATGTGCCTCACTCAGATTTCTCTTTCTCTGGAGTCCTGTGCTGCTGATTTGTTCCTGAAAATCTTTCAATAAATATATCTTCCTGCCTCAGGGACCTCCATCTTAAGCTCATGCACCACAAAACCTTTAGAACACCTGGTGACTGAGGGAAAGTTTATAGTTTAAAATAAACCCATTTCCCTCAGAAGCTCTGTGGATCCCTCAATTAGTAGAAATGGCTTGTTACACTTACCTTCAGAGCTCAGTTTTTGCCTTGTGATAGTTCTAGTGCAGACACCCACGCAGAAGCATTAAGCGTTAATGATTTTAACTGAACCCTCTAAGGATCTTTATGGTATAATACTGGCAGTATTTTTTTTAACAACATGGTGGTGACAACAAATTCTCTATCAACATGTTGAATATTATTTGTTATTCTGGTTGTGGCAGAGGAAATGATCCAACAGTTTTCAAAATGATCCAGTTGCTGTATGTAGAGAACTTGTTTCAATCCCAAAACCCACAGTTTCATCCATGATCAATCCAAATTTGCAAATCATTTTCACCTCCAATTCATGATTGTCAAAGCAGCATAGGAGCTATTAGTTTGTGTTTGTAGCCTATCACTCAAGTAATGCTTAGATGGAGATATATGAGGTATACCGCATGGCAGATAATAACATAAGCAACTGCCACCCCCACAGAAGATGGGTGAAATGTTCCCCACACTCATGAATATTAATAGGCAAAGAAAATGGGTACTTTCGTGTACTAACGACACAGTACACTATTTAAAGTAAAAGCAACATATGGGCATTTACCTAACAAGCTGTTCAGAGCAGTTAAGATTATATTTTGAATGAACAAACTGTTGCCCACTAAGGGGGTCTTTGAATGCTGAAGTAAATATTAAGCATGCAAGAACAGTAAGATCAAAGACATGCCGATAATTGAAATGCTCACATTAGGTTTCATTAGTATCCTGCTATATAAGACAGTAACTGAAAGTAGAAAGAAAAATTAGACCTTCTTTTCCACACACATATATCAATGGGGCATTTCACAGGAAGTAATGGTGGTGAGAGTATTCATTTTGGACATCAGTGCTGGAAGAAGAAGAGAAGAGATTGGTTTTATGCCCCACCCTTCACTACCTGAAGGAGTCTCAGAGTGGCTTACAATATCCTTCCCTTCCCTTCTCCTCCCCACAACAGACACCCTGTGAGGTAGGTGGGGCTGAGAGAGGTCCTTCAAGAACTGCTCCTGAGAGAGAACCTCTGAGATAACTTGTGACTGGCCCAAGGTCACACCAGCAGCTGCATGTGGAGGAGTGAGGAATCAGACTCAGTTCTCCCAGATTAGAGTCCACGCTCTTAAGGATAAGGGTCTGAAAACTTGCTTTCAGGTGCGGTCTCTTTTGAAACTTTCAGTGTATATTAGCAATTTTTTTTTCTGAGTATGCATGAGGGCTGTTGATGCTTGGCAAATAATGAGCTTCTAATACAAATTTTGCTTATATATTGTTTGTTTGTATTATGATTTAATAATGTTGGAAAAGTTGAGGGCAGCACAAAAAGAGGAAGACCCAACATGAGATGGATTGACTCCATCAAAGAAGCTGCAGCCCTCAGTTTGCGAGACCTGAGCAAGGCTGTTAACAATAGGATGTTTAGGAAGTAATTAATTCATAGGGTCACTGTAAGTTGGAAGTGAAGGCACAGCACTTAACACACACACATATCATGATTTAAGCTCCTGTACACTGTGACTCTAGCCATAACTCATAACCATATGGCTAGCAGATGCCCAAACTTGTGTCTGTCTGTGTATATCTGACCAGGCATGCAAGGCTGAAAGATACTTAGAACTTGGCCACTTCACTCCTCATTCAATGTCACGTTCCATGAGAAACTCCTTATTCAGCCTCCTGTTCCATGGGAACTTGTCTTTCCCAGTGACTTGAAGTTTTGTTCCCTTCCCAAATGGCTCACAGAATAAAGAGAGTGAACGCAGAAGTTTTTGGGATGTAATAATGGGCTACAAATTTATTATGTGCAAGGTATTTGCAGCATGTAGAATGATTAACCAAAGGACTCTAATACAATGTGGGTGATGATGACAAAGCAGGATGCAGGGGAGTCGGGCCTTCTTTATTTAAATGTTTCCGGATCTCTGAACAGAATTCAGGCCCATTGAGATTCCTCCCTGCTGTTGAACAATGACAGGTTTTTAAGGGGAGTGTGCCAGGCCCCTTCTGCATATGAGGTTTCTGTGTCAAGGATTGTTACAGCCCCTGGGGTGTTATTGTCTCAGCCCTCCAGCCACAGAAGCCTTGAGAGTAGCCTGGTTTGAGTGACATCCCCTTCATATTCAATTTGATGCCACTGGGTGGTCACCAAACTGGGTGGTCAGCAGACTGCAGAGTGGAAGAAAAAAAAGGGGGGACCCCGAATTAAGGCCAATAAAATTCATGAGATAAAATGTCCCTGCTTGGTCTTGCAAGGCACCTGGCACTTCCCCCAGGGAGGCAGTGGGTTTGCCATGTTCTGAGAAAAAAGGCTGGAGGCCAGCTCTCTCTCTACTGGCCCTTTTAAATAAAGCCACATACTAATCCTACCCAGTTAGAACAGGTAGATAGCTCTGAAGAGTGGAGAGATCCCTGGTCTGGTGTGGCTAGACTGCCTTTTGAAACCAGAAGGATCAGTACAGTTGCCAGGTCTGGGTTGGAAAAAACCTGGAGACTTTGGGGGTGGATCCATAAGAGGGCGGGGTTTGGGGAGGGGAAGGGCCTCAGCATGGGACAATGCCATAGAGTCCACCCTTCAAAGCAGCCATTTTCTCCAGGGGAGCTGATCTCTGTCAGCTGGAGATCAGTTGTAAAAGTGGGAGATCTCCAGGCCCCACCTGGAGGCTGGCTACCCTAAGGGTCAGTAAAACTCAGTCCTGGTGTGTTTAGTGAAAGTGTTTGGGTACAAGATAGAGTATCCCAGCCTTCTGAAAACCAAAAGAGTCAGTGAATACTCAAAGAAAGGGTACTGGTGTGTTGAGGAAACACTGAAAAAAAAGCCTCTCATCTTAAAGATTCTAAGTTACTATGAAAAGCTTTAAGAAACGATCAGTTGCTTATAACATATTAACTGAAGTCTGTGCATGTACTAATTTACCTCAGAGTTCTTTATTGAGTTACCTCAGAAATTTTATCCCCAATTTCATCTGACCTTTCCCCCTCTATGTTGAAGAAAATATTTTATTTTTGAAAATTTTTTATTTTATCCCGGTTATTAATGACGTTCCTCTTACAGGTGTTGCAGTCCACAAGACGAGACAAAGGGTCACAGTCTGCAGCCACAGCATGATCTTTTGGGCAGCTCATCGGGCTTGGAGAACACCTGTTGGCTCTCAGCTCGGCCTTAGCGAGCAGGCAACGGTCGAGTGGTTGGGAAGGAGAGGCATGAAGTGGCCTGCACTCCTTCCCTTGTTATTCAAGGAGAGATGGGGGCCTCTTCCCCATGTCCTGGTAATACACCTGGGTGGCAATGATTTGGGGCTGATGAAGGGCCTGGCCCTTGTGTTGCAGGCCAGGGCTGACCTTGTGAGGATAAGAGCATGGTGGCCCGGCGGGCTGATAGTGTGGTCAGCCATGCTTCCCCGCCAGGTGTGGTGGAATGTTGGGGACCCCAGGTATATTGACCGTGCCAGACGTAAGGCCAACAGTCAGATGAGGAAGGCCATGGTTGAGTCTGTTTTTGCCGCACCCTGATATATGGGTCGAGTTTCGGGACCAGTATAGGCCTGATGGGGTGCATCTGTCAGACAAGGGCAATGGGATCTTCTTAGAGGACTTGCAGCATGGGATCCGGTTGGCACTTGGTTGCTGAATGGGAGCAAAGGCCAAAGCAGAGGCTTGGCCTTGGCTGTGGCAGGTTTGTGCAAGCAAGAAAATGGAACTGGTGAGTGCCTCATGGCATATCCCATTTGGGAACAGGAGTTCATCAGGAACTGCCCTAGGGCTGTGCGGTCCGGGGTGGAGAATGGTGATCACCTCTGGGAACCTCTCCGGCTAGGCTGAAGGTCTGTGTGGCCTCAGGGGTAGGTGCTCCTGGGGGGCAACCAGTATGCTGGGCTGCTGGTTACGAGCCAGAACTTGGCTGGCTCAAGACCAGAGCTAGGTGACCTGCCCAAATCAAGGGCAAGGAGGTTGTGTCAGTGAGTGACGCCTGCCTTGCCTGTTCCTGTGCTTGCTTAGTTTGCCCGTTGCTGCAATGTTCTGTTAAATAGTTAATAAAGTGGCCCTTGTTTAATTCCAAACTGTTGTCTGTCTCGTTATTCCGGCTGGGTTGGTAAACACTGATCAATAATCACATTGGCAACTGGATATATTTTACATTAATCTTAATGAGAGAGAATATATGCACCTGCCTTACTCCCACTCTCCAGATCATTAATCAGTTTTTCAGTGCCATGCGAATGTAAGATGTATTCACTTCCATTGGGCTCCCTTTGCAACACAGCACTGAAAAGCAAACAGATGAGAGATGTGGGAAATACTATTTTTCTTCCCTCCTGGCATCTTTATTCAGAAACTGGAGCCTTTATTTTGCTCAGTTCAAACAAATTGGATTTGTCCAGACAGTAGCCGCTCCCTTGCCCTTCCTGGGCAGTAGCAATCTAATTAATGTCATTCTTCCAAGATGGCTTTTATCCTCCTCTGATTCATCTCGTTCACCTCATCTTACTGGAAGAAAAAAAATGAAGGATGGAGAATCCGGGGTCATATTGCGTGGCTCCTTGGATAAGATTAAAGGAAGTCCCTCTTCTGATAATGACGTTATCAAAAAACATTTTTTTGGAAGAGATCAGAAAGATTTGCGGCACTTTCTAGCTTGGTTGATCCAATTTATACTCTCAGGACCCACTTACAATATTAGCTCTGGGTGAGCTGGGGAAGTGATGGCAGAATCCGTCCCTGGGGCTTCCTTACAAAAGTACTTTCTATGGTTCAGGCATCAGCTTTTGCATTTGTTTGAGCTATTTGTTCCATTCATTGCATTATACAGCATGAAAGTGAAAACCATGTTGCCCCCTAAATTCAGATAAGAGTGCTTTCTTATGGGAAAATGACACATTTAATGTAAATGTTTGGGCTTTAAAAAAATTTTTAAATGACCACCAGTCTTGGGAGGCTATGGTTTGAAGTGGAGGAACACCTTTCCTCATCAGCTGTTTTTCTGCTTAAGAGATGCCCCCAAACTTGTTCTCTTTATACAGTATTCCATCTGTAAATTGACAGGGGGTCATGTATCAGGAAATCTGGAGGGAAGAAACTGGCAGGGGTGTGTGTGTGCATGTAATTCTGAGCAGAGAAATTCTAGCATTTCAAGTTTTACCTCCCCCATTGTTCCTCCTTGCCCTCAGTTACTCCAGAGGATGCTTGTTAAAAAACATGAAGGGGGTTTGTAATATACATTTTCATTGTGTTCACACCTCAATATAACCAGAATTCTTCAATTTATCATTGCTAGTTTGGAGATTTGGTTAAAAGTGCAGTGGTTTGTTTTGGTTCCTGGGAGCTAACTCAATTAATGAATAGAGTGATATACTGTTGTTCGGTCTCACTAGCAAGAGCTGGTAGATGCGATAGTGGAAAAGAAGTCTTTGATCACTCTGCAGAAATTTCCAAATCTATGACAATGAAGGAAAACAGGTTACTTACCTGTGACTTGTTCTTTGAGTGGTCATCACCTGTGCTTCACATTGATGGGCTCAGTGTCCACACAGAACAGCAAGTTTGAAACTTCTAGAGACAGTAGTCTTCTGTCTCAGAGAAGCAGCTTGTTTGCATTACTTATATACAGTTTGATTTTGTTCCTCCTTGGTGCTCTGGCATTTACAAACATTGCTACCAATACAGAAGAAGAAAAAATCCTTCTAGATCAGGGAGCAACAAGAAAGCAAACCCTCATGCTCATTGTCAATTGTTTCTGAAACAAGCATGCAAGAACTACTTTTTAGTTTCTATGCAACTTTATGGAACCATAGATGGCTTCTGAAGGTATGGTGGAATCCTCAATGTCTCTTCTGGCAAAGTTCAGTGCTGTGATGCACAGAGACCACCAAGCAGTAACACCTGGTATACAATGTTCAGTCTTTCCTTGTGAGACCCCAGGAACATATACTTACTTCCAAAACAATGGTGCTATCATGGCATCCCTTTATCTGCCTATCCCACCACCAATTGCCCTCATTCTTTTAGAAACCCCATACAAGCATCTTCTCATTCCCTCTTTTTGCTAGTTTTGGAAACCACACTACAATTATCACGGCAGTAAGATGCTACATGATCCGCAGGGCTTGCAAAGCGGAGCTCTTCTGCCAGGCCTTTAATTAGGAGCCGCCACGGGGGGGGGGGGGGAAGGGGTCCCTGGAAAGTGTCGAGGGAAGCTTGGCCCGGGAAATCGACTGGTGAAGCCTCCTTATCTGGGTTGTTGCTAGGCTCTGCGCTCAGCATTGGATGTACTGCTGGCCGCTGTCTCTCTGTGGTCTTCTGCTGTTTTACTGTAAGTTTATGCTGAACTATTGGATGTTATTGTTTTAATTTGTTGTGAGCCGCCTTGAGCCAGTAACCCGGCTAGGCGGGATATAAATATAAATACATAAATAAATAAATAAATGATGGGGAGGTTTGTTACAATCCTCCATAATGAGTGGGTTTTTTTTAAAAATTACTTTTTGCATTAGAATCCTTCTGCTATGGAAGTGAGGGGGGAGGACAAAATTATATATTTGACCATAAACCCAGAAAACTATATATGGATGCAAATTCTTATATTCTACCATGATTTAATTACACAGGGAGCAGAGTGCTTTGATGTTTCCACCAGAGTCACCCACACTACTAAAGAAGCAAAGTACTTTTCAATTTAAAATACAGCTTGCCTCTTTAGTGGTGTAAACAAGTGAAGTTGAATCTTGCCAGCTTTTTCACTCAATCTCACTTAATCCCCCTCCTTACTACAACCCCATGCCTCAACATAACTCTTCTGGGTCAACAAGGTCATCCTCCTCCTGCCTTTTTCAGCAATGGAAAAGTTGTTTGGATCCAGCCCCGCTATCATAGAATCACAGAGTTGGAAAGGACTTCCAGGGTCATTTAGTCCAACCCCCTGCACAATGCAGGAAATTCACAGCTCACAGATACCTCCCCCCCACACCCCACTCTAGCATTATAAATGATCCTGAGTCACAAGCTCAAATGAAGACGCTTCTGTGCAAAATTTACAGGACAGCTCACAGCAGCAGAACTGAGCAATCAGAGTCTTGCAAGACTTGCTAATTTAATGCTTTATATGGTGGGAGAAACTGATATTGCGACTGAGGCCCAGTTGGATAAGATTACCTTTCCCGACTAACACCACACCTTAATTTCTAGTTCTTTGAGGTGACATGAGAACTAGTGTGGTGTAGTGGCTGAGAGAGTCAGACTATTATCTGGGAGATGCAGGTTTGAATCCCCACTCATGCCATGAAAGCTCACTGAGTGACCTTGGTCCAATCATTCTCTCTTAGCCTAACATGCCTCACAGGGTTGTTGTGAGGATAAAATGGAGGAGGGGATAACGATGTTGGCCTCTTTGGGCCCCACTGGGGAGAAAAATGGGGTACAAATGTAGAAAATAAATGAAGGCTTTTGTTTTGGATGTCCGGTGGGGGTTCAAACATAACCACCATTTATTCTCAAGGGTAATTTATCTGGCAACATTTGCGTTCTCACTGGTTACTGTAGTTTGTTGTGATGCATGCCAGGCACAGCTCTGAGCCCTTTATATGCAGGTGTTTCCCCCTCATGCATTGGGGGGGGGGGTGTCACTAGATTACATCTGGGAATCCAAATGCATTCCCTTTCAAAAGTGATAGGAGCAAATCTGAGGTTTACCAATTAAATGAAACTTGATGGAATTAACCTTTAAAATGACATGTTTAGTGATTAGTTGACTACTATGTCATTGTACAATAGAAGAAATCCTGGGACCAAACTTCTACATACATAAGGGAAAAGAAGGAGTTGGACAGGTATTAAAACTTTGGAAATAACCTTTAAGGGATGATTGAAATGACACTCCTCAGGATCGGGATCCACTCTTGCACACCCTTTGCAGAAAGGCACGTGTGTTCTGTCCGAGATGCATGCACAAGGTATTCCGAGAGGCCATACAAAAGCAGTGATGAAGCTGCTTCAAATGCAGGTCTGAAACAGTGTGGGGTTTTTTTTGGTATAATATTATATAATTTCCCAAAATGAACTGAAATCATTTTAAAGCAAACAGGTTTAGTACATCTGCTCCCTTCTTGAAGGCCCCATGTAGGAAGCTGTTAAAAGACTTAGAAGTACTGAAAGCAGTTAATAAATATATTTTAAAAAATTAAGAGATTCCTATTCCAGTTGTAAGATTATTTTTATTGGTACAAATAAACATTATGGATAAATTCCTTCAGCCAGTTTTGTAAGTAGATGTCTGTGAGATGTGCACATTAAAAAAGAGGGAATTGCTTTTACACATGACAAACTACTTTTCTTCTTAAAGAATGTGTTAAAAGTAAAGGAGAACATAGCCAGAATCCAAGGCAGTTTCTAGAAAATACCAATAGTAATAAAATTGCCATTATCCTCATTCCAGTCAACAACAAACATTTACTACAGATGTGGAAGCATAACGAGATAATAGTAATTCAGTTGTTTGTTGTGCTTTTGAACAGTACACAAATGTAAGAGATTGTGTTCTTATATACAGTACAACAAACAGGAAAAAGTCTCCCAAGGAGAATGTAAAAACCATACCCAAGCATCTAATATATATTATTTATACAAATTCTTTTTTATTAGTGTGCTCTGTTGATATAATTATAATTACAATGTGCAATTGCATTCAGTAAGAATATATTTATAAAGTAAGTTGCGTGCAAGTTTGACACATTTACATGAAGCGGTACACCACTTTGCTTGCTGTACAGTGTGGGCTAGTGTAAGAAAAATGCCCAGTTCGCTTGCTTGCTTTTCCTTCAAAGCCCAAACACAAGGCATTATTTTTGTAGCTGCTTCAGAGAAATTCAAGTAGGAAACGTGAAATAGTTGCTGGCTTTAGCAAAGGCTTGAAAGGGAATGACTGGAATCAGCGAGGTCAGAAAAAATAAGAACCAAATCCATGAACTCTGGTTGCACCTCTGTAGAAAACAGCTGATTCAGAAGAGTAACCAATAGCCGTACCCTTATTGTTACAAAAACACACACCAAAACCCCCAAAACAAAAACCCTTGCACTGTCGAGCACATGACGAAGCAACTAAACAAAAATAAAATTTTTATCTGCTTCTTCTCCGGAATCACTGGACTTGCTTCCTTGCTGGCTGTCTTCACTTAAAGATCTCTGTTTTTGCTCTAGGGGCTCATAAGTCTGCTGCCCAGGGCTTCTCTTTGGACCTGCACCAGGATACAGAACGCTCAGTCAGGAAAAGCTCATACATCACTAGAACAATTCAGGCACTCTCTGCAGATGTGGTATACACTGGTATAACTTCATACTTATGTTTATTTCCACTCCAAATCTTCCTGAACTTTCACCTTGAACAGAAAGATCTGCATGAGTGTATGTCTTGCATGTGGAATACTAGTCGACTGAAACAAGAAAGGACATCTAAGCCGAATTCAGAATGGACTTGTGTATGGCAGTTATGCTGTAGATAATGATATGCTTTTTGGATGAGGGGCTGTGGCTCAGTGGCTCATCTGCTTGGCATGAAGAAAGCCCCAAGGTTCATTCTCTGGCCCCTGCAGTTAAAGCATCTAGTAGCAGTTGGTGGGAGGACCTCCCTCTGAGACCCCGAAAAGCCACTGCCAGTCTGGCTGAGGACAGACTGGCAATCTGAAGTGGAGGCAAAGTGGAGGGAACTGGAGCGGGGGGAAAAACCCATGGAGCTGGCCGTTCACACTGGCCAGAGCAATGCGGATCAGCGGCGATACGGAGCGTTCAGACTGCCACGGAGCGTTCAGACTGCCGCATAGCCAGCGCGTGCGGCTTGTGTGCGCCGCTGCACTTTTTTTTGTTTTCCTTTGATGTTTTTCGCATGTGCGCACATGCGCAAAACTTTTTGCCGGTGCGTTCACACTTCCTCCGGATGCCTCCCGCTTCTTCCAGTTCACACTGTTTGGAAGCGGGAGGCATGCGGAGGAAGGCCCCTGAACACCGGGAAAAACCGGTGTCCGGGTAAAGCGGAAGGAAAGCGACTGGGAGACGGGTAAGTACGCAACGGAGCCGACGGACAGATGCGCATGTCTGAACGTGCTCCTTTCCTCCGTTTGCGAAGCGTGCCTGCCCCGCTTTAGATTGCCAGTCTGTCCTCAGCCTCTGAGTAAACAATACTGACTGTGATTGACCAATGGTCTCTGGCTCAGCATACAGCAGCTTCATGGAAGGTTGGTTGGTGCAGGCAGCCATTCTAGAGTGGTGGCAATGCCAAAGAGATGACAGGTGCTGTTAAAGCAGTCTGAATTGTGTTAGGTGCTGAACACAGGGTCCCAGTCCAGCAGCATAAACTCACACCTAAGACCCAAGCTGACAAAAGATTCAGAAAGGGATCTATGCCTAGCCTGCAGCAGTTGTGGAAATCTACTCAACAAAACAGACAGAAGAAAGACAACTGATAATTTGAAATACTACCAAAGAACAAGAACTAGCTCATACTACAAACACAATATAAGCTATTATACTAGGTAAGCATATAAATATGCTCTCTGAGCATAGGAACAACAGTGTGTAATGTCTTGGGCATTGTGGAAAGGTGGGATGTAAGTATTGACAACAAGCAGCAAGCTATTCCTGCTGTCACCGACAAGGATGGATGGAATGATTTTGACATCTACTGCAGTTCTCCTAACGCTGGCCAAAGGAAACTTGGCTCATTCAGAATGCCAAACTATGGTTTAATTTGGTTTGGCTCTAATGTGAATGAGCCTGGAATAAAATAAAACCAGGAAGGGAAGGGGTCATGTTGCGTGAGGTATGGAAAAAGGGACAGGAAGGAATGCATGTGCCTCAGGCACTTTTCAACCTCATTTGCATCATGCAAAAGCATGGCTTGGGGTAACAGGTGAACTACTAAACCCCACATGAAAAGGCTACATTTTTGAACACTACAGATGAAAGGACTCCATTTTTGGCAGCTGAGCCCATCACCTTGCTTTTCATTATTCAGTGGTGAGCATTCACAAAAAAGGGGGAATTTGCTCTATTATTAATATGAGGACATTCACTGGAAAACTAAAAGAAAGACCAAGAAGCTTGGGGAGAAAGAGACATGGTGTGAAAATCTATGCTTATTTTTTAACCAAAGGGGAAAAAAAGAATTTAGACATTTGACTGCTGAGCTGAAACACACATTAATTAGGCTCTGCAAGGCCCATTTATATCCATACTGAATAGCTGAAATAGCAAACAATTTTTGCTGCCAGGGCTTTTGTTCAGCAGAGCATTTTAAAAGCTCTAGGGATGAAAAGCAGTTCCTGCCACATAAAAACTGAGGAAGTGATTAGAAAAAGGGAACTTTTCATGTCAACACAACATTTGTTATTCATCCAGACCACCACATTGAAAGAAGTAATGTAAAATTCCCTTTCCTCTTTTAGACTTCAGTTTCCCTTCCATGATCTGTTATAGCCCAAAGAAGAATATGCAAACAAATCCTCAGCTGTGAATCTTTAAAGCTACTAGTCTGTGATTTTGGTAATCATGTTTCAAAAAATATAATTCTTATTGAACCAGTTTTATATGTTTACCTTGACTTCCAGAAAGCGTTTGATAAAGTTCCTCATCAAAGGCTCATAAGGAAGCTCAATAGTCAAGGGATAAAAGGACAAGTCCTCTTGTAGATCAAAAACTGGCTAATTAATAGAAAACAGATAGTGAATATAAATGGACAATTTTCACAGCAGAGGATGGTAAGCAGAGGGTGGTAAGCAGACTCAGTAGTGGGTCCAGTGCTTTTTAACTTGTTTATTAATGATTTGGAGTTGGGAGTAAGCAGTGAAGTGGCTAAATTTGCAGATGACATGAAGTTGTTCAGGGCGGTGAGAACCAGGGGAGGATTGTGAGGCACTCCAAAGGAATCTGTCGAGAATGGGCAAGTGGGCACCAACGTGGCAAATGACCAAATGTGGCCAAGTGCAAAGTGATGCACATTGGAGCCAAAAATCCTAACTATAAATACATGTTGATGGGGTCCAAACTGGCAGAGACTGACCAAGAGAGAGATCTTGGAGTCATAGCAGATAACTTACTGAAAATGTTGAGACAGTGCGTGACTGCAATAAAAAAGGCCAGTGCTATGCTGGGGATTATTAGGAAAGGAACTGAAAACAAATCAGCCAGTATCATAATGCCTCTGTATAAATTGATAGTGCAACCTCATTTGGAATACTGTGTGCAATTCTGGTCACCACACCTTGGAAAGGATATTATAGCATTGGAAAAAGTGCAGAAAAGGGCAACTAGAATGATAAAAGGCTTGGAACACTTTCCCTATGAACAAAGGTTAAAGTGCTTGGGGCTCTTTAGTTTGGAGAAACGACAGCTGAGGGGTGACATGATAGAGGTTTACAAGATTATGCATGGGATAGAGCAGGTAGAGAAAAAAGTACTTTTCTCAACAAAATTGCTGAGCAGTCAGGTTAGAATGGATAAAAGGAAGTACTTCTTCTCCCAAAGAGTGATTAACACATGGAATGCACTGCCACAGGAGGTGGTGGTAGCTACAAGCATGGATGGCTGCAAGAGGAGACTGGACAAACATAAGGAACAGAGGTCCATCAGTGGCTATTAGCCACAAGACATAGGTAGGAACTCTCAGCCTGGGGCAAGTGATGCTCTGTTTGGTGTAGTGGTTAAGTGCGCGGACTCTAATCTGGAAGAACCGGGTTTGATTCCCCAATCCTCCACTTGCACCTGCTGGATGATCTTGGGCAAGCCATAGCTCTGTACCAGCTGTTCTCTCAAGGACAGTTGTCTCAGAGCTCGCTCAGCCCCACCTACCTCACAGGGTGTCTGTTGTGGGGAGAGGAAGGGAAAGGAGTTTGTAAGCTGCTCTGAGACTACAAGTGAAGGGCGGGGTATAAATCCAATATCTTCTTGTCTCTTCTGTATTCTTGGTGCTTTGGGGGAGGCAACATTGGGAGGGCTTCTAGTGTCCTAGCCCCACTGGTGGACCTTCCAATGGCACCTGGTACTTTTGGCCACTGTGTGACAGAGTGTTGGACTGGATGGGCTATTGGCCTGATCCAACATTGGCTTCTCTTATGTTCTTAGAGATTTTTAAAGTACACACCATTTGCTTTATAGATGCTTTAGTCCTCAAACATGTTTTAAATCAAACATTAACATGGTTTACTCAATAAATTTTCTAATGAATTAAAGCAAAATTTCAGGGAGCAACATGGAGTTTACTAGAATTACTGGGTGTTTGCTCTTTAGCCATATATCTAAGAAAGGAAAGCACTAACCAAAAATAACTTATTAAGTTCTTTAAAGGTTTCAGAAGTGATGTACTGAAACTGACACTAATGAAGTTCAAGCACAAGTTGTAAATACTGTATTTAATTTTCTAAGTATGGCTCTTAGAAAAGTCAGGTGTTTAATTACTAGCCATAATCAAACCATCTAACCGTTACTCTGGGAAACACGTCACAATTGTCTCAACATCCTGAGTTCAGTAAAGGGAACTGGCAGCATGTAGATTCTAGAGAATGTGACAACTGTTAAGATAATGGATTCGATCCAAAAACTGCAAGCAGAATGCCACTCAATAAAAATATCGTTACTGTCTTAGACTTGCAGGCCCTTGAGACTCTTGTGGGACCTTCATGAATAGCCATGGGGCTTGTACCTTCTGCTCATGAAACTCAAGTCTGGATGCAGCCCTGTGTTTGTTAGAGAATCAAATCCTACTGCAGAAATAAGTTCCTTTTCTACCAGAGGCAAAGTGTTGGATAACAAAGATATTTGATACTTTCATTGTGGATTTTCCAGTTGCCACAACAGACAACAGTATGGAAGGTCAGAGGTCTTTAAGGGGGCAGAGACAAGGATCAAATGGCATATGGTGAGGGACACACATCCAACTGACTGAATCCCAGCTTCTTTTCCCCTCACAAAGCTCTGAATATAATGTTATAAACTATTACAAGGAAGGGAAATATAACCTACACAGATCGAGAGCCCCTTGTAATGAATGTGACTGCTATAGCCAAGCTGAGGATTTCAGAGATTCCCTCTTTCTTTGGGTTTGTCAAAAGAAAAGGCAATGAGAGAGTGTTCATCCAACTCAAATTCAATGACATATGGCCCCCAGTTATCTAAGTTTAGGATAGTCTGAACACAGAAGGAGAACAGACTGAAGAAAGGGTTGCCTCATTTCAAATGGCCTGAACTTTTCTGCATCATCCATATAAATGACTGCACTAGGTTAGACATGTCCTGAATTTAGAAACTCAAGAGACTCACCCCTCCCCCACCCTTACACAGGAAATAACTTGGAGTTAAGCACTTCCAATTTTGAAACCTGATTAAGCTAATCAGCTAGATACTTAGATCTGTATCATGAAAATGTGGTTTTACATATACTCGATTTTTTTTTACAATAGCATAGTGATATAGGTTGGAAAATAAACTATAATGCATCATTAGGTTATTGCATGAGCTTTATTATTTTTTTGCCAAACAAATTTAGGCTATAAGTTAAAAGTTAATCAGCTGGTGCATTGGTCCCTATGCAGATAAAGGAGAAAGAAATGTTGATAATTGTAATGTAGAAGTAAAATTTGGAAAAAAACAAAACACTGCCATTGTAAAAGCCAGTTCTGCCTTAACATTTCTGACAACAATAGTAGTATAAATAGTATAATTAACAATGGTATTTTTGATCATCTTCCACTTGTGATGCTCATACTCCAAATACCTGTCAGTATTGGAGAGCCAGTTTGGTGTAGTGGTTAAGTGCACGGACTCTAATCTGGGAGAACCGGGTTTGATTCCCCACTCCTCCACTTGCACCTGGCTGGATGACCTTGGGCAAGCCATAGCTCTGTACCAGCTGTTCTCTCAAGGACAGCTTGGGAAAGAGCTCTCTCAGCCCCACCTACCTCACAAGGTGTCTGTTGTGGGGAGGGGAAGGGAAAGGAGTTTGTAAGCCGCTCTGAGACTCCCAGTGAGTGAAGGGCGGGGTATAAATCCAATCTCTTCTTTTTCTTCTTCTTCTTCTTCTTCTACCATAACAACTAAATTTTCTATTGGCGTTTCCTGTGTGTAGCCCTCCCTCTTTTTACTATAATTCTGGTTTTCCACATGTGAACACAAAATAAAACAGCCTAAATTAATACAATCAAAATGGACATCATGCATTGGTGGAAGAGTGTGAAACCTCATGTACATTGTGTGACAGACAGAAGGCTGTCCCGCCCCTAAAGGGGAAAACAGGCACTCATTTAAGCCAAGGGGGGTGCTACTCCAGCATTCAGTCACCTTTGAGAGGGGGGAATGGAATGCTGGAGGGAAACACAACAGGAGCTGAGTCCAGTTCTGCCTCAGGGAGAGAGCAGTGAGAGCTCAGGTCTGGCTCAGGAAAAGAGCAGACAGAGTGAAGGGCAGCTGTGCTCTGCTTGGTAGTGTGGCAAAGTGGTTTGGCTCTATTTCTGAGTGAGAACAGGGTAACCAATGAGCAGACCTTGTGCCATTGAGTCTGACTCTTGGGAAGGGGCAGGCTGGTGTGGGTGGAATCCTGTGTGTGTGTTAAGATCCAGCCTAGTGGCTAATCGGTAAAAGCCTGTTTATGCTTGAAAGTATTAAAGAAAATTGAAACTATTCTCTAAATTAATGTGCCTCAGCTAGGCTTCTCTTTTGTCTATCAAGAGTCCTGTGCTGCTGATCTGTTCCTGGAAACAAATCTGTAAATAAACAGATCTTCTTTGCGGTTAATATACAGTTCCTGCCTCAGTGACCGCCATATTCTATGGTGAACCACAAAACGTACCTCACAGCAGCGAGCCCAAAGCCTATACACTCGCTACCTTTAGAACACCTGGTAATTGAGGGGAAGGTTTATAGTTTAAAATAAACCTGGTTCCCCCCCAAATCATAGGAGGCTGTGCAGGTCCCCTCAGTTGATAGACACAATCTGTCACACTCTGTAGTAAAATTCTGCCATCAGTAATTGCTCTAACAATTACTGTGAAAAGCAGATGATGTCCTCTAAGGGCAACTTTACGATAAATGTGTAAGGAGTACACCACACCATAACACTCGTCAGGGAAACACAATTGGCTGCCCCAAACAATGCTTCTTTCTCCATAGTGTACACAACATCCTGGAGCATCTCCATGCTGCTCCACTGAGACCATTCCGCACTTTGCCTTCCTGTCAGCGGATGGAGAACTAGAGAGGGCCAGTACCTGGCCCCCATTTCTAGCAGTCATCTTTGGTCACCCAACTGAGGACCAAGGAGATAAGTGAGTAGGCAATGTGGATTTGAGAGTGAGACGGAATGGGATGATGGAGAATGTCACAGAACAGATAAAAGGCTGTTGTAACTAGGACCATGAACCAGGAATGGAAGCAATCCCTGTGGAAGTAAATATAAAGTCAGATAACGCTTGTGCATGCATATATACAATCATAATACACATTTATACCAGATGCTCTAAGCAAAGACAGTAAAGACAATTGGCCAGTTTCCACCTTGACACTCACAGTAAAAAAGGGGAGGTAGGGAACCAAACAAAAGATTCAACATGTTTACCTTCCTGTGAAAGGGATCTAATAGCAAGCTGGGGACTGCTTTGCCCGTCTTTTTCTTTATCAGAAGGAACTCTCTTCAAAACAGGTGGAAGCAGAGCTATTTTAGGGGAACCTGGACCAGGCGGAGACTCTGGAATATCCTCTGGGGAAACATCATAGACATAGGAATTAATTGAAACACCAAATGTATGCTTTCCATGAAAATCACTGACACGTACCACTTAACCGAATGTACTGTTCAAAAAAATGAAAGGGAACATGCAGCAACAGACACTTATTAACAGCTACAATTTTATAGCCTGGATACAAAAATATTCAGAGGGGGGAAAAACTATGACACATAGAAAGCAGAGTTACTCATAATATTTCTAAGCAGTTCTGTTAACATGATGTTTAAAATTACTAGCATGCAATTAAAACCTAGACATAAATTTCTCAGGGCTATTTTAACCTGCTTAAACTTGAGCTCGGACGCGGTTTCTTTATCTGCAATGGCAGCTAACAAAATTTGAGGCAAAGCTGTGGCTGACCAGGCAGTACATTGTTCTAACTCATCATAGTTTAATGTTTTATGGGAAGGAAGTTCAAACTTTATTGCTCTTTTATCATGATTTTTTTTTAATGTTTTGGGGCTTGCTCAGTTTTTATATTTTTAAATTCTTTTTTTTTAAAAGTTGTTAATTTTAATACCAAACGAACAAAACAAACAAACATAACAAAAAAAACATAAAAAGTTTGGGGGTTCCATTTTATATCTTTGTCATATCTGTTATATTATCACCTGCAATATCCTGTTGTAACACCATCTCAATTGTATATATATTTCTGCTTTGTATTTAAAAAGTTCTGTAACATCTCTAACTGTAATTATGTCTGTATAGTTTATTTACTGTTATCCTCCAACCATTTATAGAATCTTGACCATGTGGTCTGAAATTTCCTTTCTTGTATTCCTCTCAAAAATAAAGTCAATTTGTCCATTTCAGCAGTTTCAAGAGTTTTGCTTGTCAGTTCTTCCTTTGAAGGTATTTCATCTTTTCTCCAATATTTAGCATATAATATTCTTGCAGTTGCCAATATGTGAATAATAAGGTAAAAATCTCGCTTTTTACAATTGTCTGGTCTTATATTCAGTAAAAATAATTCAGGTGTTAAAGGTATGGTGCAATCTATGTACATGTAACATTTCATATACCTGAGCCCAATACTTTTTAACTCTATCACAAGTCCACCACATATGGAAAAATGAACCAACAAAATTTTTACATATCCAACAAGTATTAGGTAGTTCAGGGTAACATTTTGCTAACATCTCTGGAGTCATATACCATCTATAAAACCATATTTTGTAAATATTTTTTGTAAGAAATTGCTTTAGTAATTTTAATATTTGCTTCCCCACACCTGTAACCATTGGTCTAGATCAATATTATGAACTAGATTTTGTGCCCATTTAACCATAAAGTTTTAAACTATTTCATCTTGTGTTTTGTATTCCAGCATTATTACATAGTTTTTAAGGCCCTGATCACATGCAGAATTAGCCGTGTGATAGGCACGAATGCCTTGCAGATTTTAAGGGTGCGATCACACTGAAACATCTGGCAAACATCCCACACCCATCAGCAACCCTTTCTTCTCCGCAAAAGAAGTGGAGTTAAAAGATACTGGGGAAAGTCTGGTAGCAAACAGGTTTGCTACGGGCCAAAGACGGACTTTCCCGTGTGATTGCTCCAGTGCGCACTCATGGCGTTGGGGATAGTCTGCTCAGGCTATCCCGACACCATGCCATTGTTTTTTCCCCATTCTCAGTGTGTGCATCATCGCATACTGCCATAGGAAGCCCTCAGGGCGGAGATGTGATTTATCGATCCCCTGTTTAAGCACATTGGAAAAAAATGGCAACCCCCCCCGGACTCACCCGTGATTGCGTCTGATCACGCAGTGGAGGGCTGTGCCCGCAGCTTTGCAGACCTGTGTGATTGCGCAACTACGGGTTAAATTATTCCAGAGCAAACAGCCTCACTTCTCCCCCGGATTATCTCGCTTGTGTGACCGGGGCCTAAATCAGTTTTTCTTCAGAGTATAACAATGTTTCATCTGTTCCTAATATTTTGGAGCAGAAGCCTATTACCTTACCTTTAGTGTACCTTAATTCTATTTGTACTCTTTCCCACCAATTTACATCAGATTAAAAATTGTTCCAGCATAAAATTCCAGCTGATATTGTCATTATGCTTTTAAATTCTATATGGTTTTAAATTCTATATTTGTATTTTTCCTTTGAATGAGTAATTAAGACAAATATCAGCTTTGATCCAGTGATGCACAAGTGGCAATATAAATGAACTGTGATTCTGCTTGTGCAAGGTGAAGAAGAAGAAGAGACTGGATTTATACCCTGCCCTTCACTATTGAAAGGAATCTTGGAGCAGTTTATAATCTCCTTTCCCTTCCCCTCCCCACAACAGACACCCTGTGAGGTAGGTGGGGCTGAGAGAGCTCTTTCGAGAACTACTTGTGACAGAACAGCTATGCGAGAACTGTGGCTGAACCCAAGGTCTGCATGCGGAGGAGTGGAGCTGCATGTGGAGGAGTGGAGAATCAAACCCAGTTCTCCCAGATTAGAGTCCACGTTCCTAACCACTACACCAAACTGGCTCTCTGATCTTGTGCAAACACCACTGCTGGATGACCTTGGGCAAGCCATAGCTCTGGCACAGCTGTTCTTGAAAAAGAGCAGTTACTGTCAGAGCTCTCTCAGCCCCACCTACCTCACAGGGTGTCTGTTGTGGGGAGGGGAAGGGAAAGGAGTTTGTAAACCGCTCTGAGACTCCAAGTGAGTGAAGGGTGGGATATAAATCCAATCTCTTCATCTTCCTCTTCTTCTTCTAGTGCTTTCCTTTTTATGTATTACTAGGAATAAGGCCCGTTGTGGAAATAAATATAACGGGCTCTAGAAAGAGGCTCTGGGAGAGTGCCCCGGCCTTGGGCACTCAGCATCAATTTGCTGTGGCAACCTCAGCAGGGTATAATGACACAGAGTCCACCATTTTCTCCAGGGGAAGATTTCTGCCATCTGATGAGCAGTTGTAATTCAGTGTGATCTCCATCTCTCCCCTGGAGATTGGCAACAATGGTTCCCCATGAGGGAATGGGTGGCTTGAAGGGTGCCGTCTATGGCACTGAACCTGTCTGAGGTCCCACCCCTGCTGAAACCTCACCCTCTCCAGGGTCCACTCCTCAAATCTCCAGGAATTTCCCCACCTGGAGTTGGCAACCCTACCTCCCAGCCAACCATCAATGTATCGTTATCTGCCCCCTGGCTTCAGCTTTCCATCTCCTCCCCCCTGACCCCTAGAGAGCAGTTGTAATTCTCAGTGATCTCCAGCCCCCACCTGGAGATTGGCAAAAATGGTTCCCCATGAGGGACTCGCTGGCTTGGGAGGGTGGAGTCTATGGCACTGTACCTGTCTGAGGTCACACTCCTCCTCAAACCTCACCGTCTCCAGGCTCCATCCCTCAAATCTCCAGGAATTTTCCACCTGGAGTTGGCAACCCTATCTCCTTCCCAGCCAATCATCAACCTCACTCTTCAACTTCCCATCTCCCCCCTGCTGCCTCCACTGTGCTCTGAAGTCCTGACTGCTATGTCACATTGGCTGTCATAAAGGGTCCATCTCAGCAGGGTATAAGGACATAGAGTCCACCATTTTCTCCAGGGGAACTGATCTCTGCCACCTGGAGAGCACTTGTAATTCTGAGTGATCTCCAGCCCTTGCCTGGAGATTGGCAACAATGGTTCCCCTGGAGGAAAAGTAGTCTTTCTCTGCAATGGGGACCAAAGCAGCTGACATCATTCTCCTCTCCCCCTTTTGACTTGCACAACAACCCTATGAGGTAGGTTAGGCTTAAAGTCTGTGACTGGCCCAAAATCACTTATTCAGCAAGAACCTGGGTCTAGCAGATCCTGCTCTGAAGCGCTGACTGCTACGCCTAGGGTACCCAACCTCCAGGTGGAGCCTGAAGATCGCCAGGTATCACAATTGAACTTTAGACAACAGATCTACCCCCCCCCCCCGGAGAAAATGACTGCTTTGGAGGGTGGCCTCTATGGCATTCTGTTCAGCTGGCCCCATTGAGTTTTCTCCCAAAGGCCAAAATAGGTGTGGAAAGGGGCTTTCTGAGAAGCAAATTTGGTTGCCTAGCAACAGGCACTGAGGGGATAGTTGCAGGCTCTGATGATGGAAATACCTGGAGATTTGGGGGGGGGTAGATCCTGTGGAGGGCAGCGTTTGGGGGGGATAGAAGGACTCAGCAGGGTATAATGCCATAGGGTCTACCCTCCAAAGCAGCCATTTTCTCCAGGGGAACTGATCTCCGTCATCTGGAGATCAATTGTATCAGTGGGAGATTTCCAGGTCCCACCTGGAGACTGGCAACCCTAGGGGGAAAGTCAGCCACACAGCAGGGGGTTGTAGAGAATGATTTGATGGTCGCTGACCCTCCTTATTAGCCAGCCAGCCATGGTGGAGCTAAGCAGTAGAGAGAGCCTGAGGAATTTCACACAGCCAATATGTTTTGTTTCAGGAACTGTTCAGTAACGGTTTCTGTCAGGCATTTCACACAGAACCGTATTAGTACCAGTTCCCTAATGGAACATATTGGCCCTTTCATACAGAAACATGCCTCTCCTGTTGGGGAAGCATTCCTGAGCCGGTTTACCTTGAAACCTCCTCCCAAGCGTTCTTCAGTTCTTGTACCGGTCCTGAAGCGCTACAGGGTGCTGTGTGAAATGCCCCCGTTTCACACTTTATTCTGACAGGAAATTGGACAAGCTGGCAGTGTGTGGGGGAGGGGGTTATGCTGAAAGTCCAGTGTGTTTTCACTGACAGAAGCAGGCCACTAAGGGTACAGTTAGACCCACCTGGCAGTGGGCAGAGGAGAAGAGTGGACCCAGCACCCAGTCCTTCCCCTTCGCTGGCTCCCTCCAGACTGAGGCCGAGACGCTGGCTGGTGGCTCTGTGGGCGGGACTGAGGCAAAGCAGGGAGAGAATGCAGCCAGTGGCCAGGGACCCCTTTTGAGTGGCAGTCCTTCCAGCCAACTGATTTTGGCACCCCAATGAATCTTGCCACTTGAAAACGGCTTTATATAATAAGAAGAGATAGTGTCCAGAGACTGACTGCGCAAGATCTCACACATGCAGAAATTCAAGCGGAGATGCAATAAATCTGACTTATATACAAGTGGCTACTGTGGTCTCTCTTGTATTTCAGCTTGTTCAAGAGCTCTAATGCAAGCAGAAATTTTGTGCTGGATCCAATCTATCCTGGTATACATTCCAGTCCTCATCCTCAGCAGCTGCAGACAAAATCATGCAAGCTGTTCTCTATTATTAATATTTATTAACAGAAGCCCAATCACTTGTTCATTGGGGGAGGGGAAGTGATGATGGCAAAGACTTGTACACCCATGAGTGTACATGATCATTTCCACTTCTCAAGCCCTGGAGTTCAAAACAAGTGGCAATGATCTCCGGAGTGCACATTCAATACCCTGGCCCAGCTGTTCCCAAGTCCCCCGACCTCTTTTGTGCTGCAAGAACAGAGATAAGAGAGTGCACGTGTCCTAGAGCTCTCTGTGCCCGACATGTGTGCTCAGCAGAAAAGAAGTGGAGAGGAGGCTAAAGCTGTGGCAACAAGTGTTGTATGATGATGAATTCAGTGCCTGACACTCATGTCAAAGAGCTCTTGACATCGATGCACCTGGCATGGTGCTTTTAGTCCTGGGCTCTTCTCTCACTCCTACCCTGGAAGAAGCAGCGGCAACGCTTGGCTCTTCTGCTAGTGCATCCGAAGTGCATTTTGCATTCAATCACATAATACTCCCAATGTTTTTTTTAAGAAAAAAAACAGTTTTGCATACATTTAACATAAAACCTTGAAAAGAAGCATTGCACGGGTGATCTCCCAATACAATGCTATTTATTTTCCTTCCATTATAAGTATATAGCTTCTCCAAGAGGAAGAAACCAGAGTGCAGCATCATTTGCCCTCAGCGAAGAGAGTCAGCAGCTGCTCCCACTCCGAGGGCACTCGCTCACAGATAGTTCAATATTTCATGAGCAGAAGCTGCTGTGATTTCTGCATCGGTGCACGGTTCTCGAATGGAGTAACAGAGAGGCTGCAAAATAGTGCCAATTTTTACCCACCACAGGCATATAAACTTAAGTTTCAGTGGCGTTTGCTAGGCTTCAGTTATACTTTATAAAAGATTTCATTCTTATGCTGTGGGTTTTAAGCTCAACTTTAATTTTAAAGCTTTACTAACTGAGAGTGGTTGGATAGCTCAGATACAAGTCTTTCAAGGTGTGCATGCAAAACCTTATGATGCGATGTATGCAGATAGTCAGATTTAGCACAAGTGCCTTAACTGGCCAACCTGCTTGCAAGTTTTGAAGAAGTTACAGAACTGAACAACTGTTGTGCTGCTTTGTTCTAACAGATTTGCCTAATAGTTTTCAATACATAAAGAATCACAATAAAGAGGGAAACTAATCAGAAGTTGAACAAGGTCAGTACATTAGTTCCGAAAGTGAGGAGGCCAATCTAAAAACTTTGGAGTATCTTCCAAAGCAAAAGTGTTGCTATAAAAGGTAGTGTAACATTCCAAGGCAGATTAATAAAGAAAGCCAGACTATCTTTAAAAAGGCTTGAATTAGGTCTGATGAAACCTCAAAAAACCTTTAGAAGAAGAAGAAGAGAAGAGACTGGATTTACACACCACCCTTCACTGCCTGAAGGAGTCTCAGAGTGGCTAACAATCTCCTTTCCTTTCCCTTCCCCACAACAGACACCCTGTGAGGTAGGGGGGGCTGAGAGAGCTCTGAAAGGACTGTGACTGGCTGAAGGTCACACCAGCAGCTGCATGTGGAGAAGTGGAGAATCAAATCCAGCTGTCCCAGATTAGAGTCCGTGCTCTCAACCACTACATCAAATTGGCTCTACATCCATACTTTTATACTCCAGAAGTGGTGAAAATATCAGTTGTTTAATCAGGCACATGCTTTTGGGTAACCTTGGGAACCTTTAGACATTATTATAATGAAATAATAATATCGGTATAAAGCATATAGAAATATTTGGGAATCTTCCTCCCTCCTTCTCATAACTTCTCATTTAAATACTTATTCCTGGCACTTAAAAGAGATTAATTAAATAATAAACAGAAAAATGAACACAAGCAAAGGATCTGTAGCTTCATTTTAAAGCTTCCTTTCAGGATTTCACATATCAGCAAATATGTTAACATTAATCGAGAAGAAGAAGAAGAGGAGGAGCAGATTGGATTTATATCCTGCCCTTCACTACCCAAGGGAATCTCAGAGTGGCTTACAAACTTCCTGTCCCTTCCCCTCCCCACAACAGACACCTGTGAGGTGGGTGGGGCTGAGAGAGCTCTGACAGAAACTGCTCTTTTTCAAGAACAGCTGTGCCAGAGCTATGGCTTGCCCAAGGTCATCCAGCAGGTGCAAGTGGAGGAGTGGGGAATCAAACCCGGTTCTCCCAGATTAGAGTCCGTGCACTTAAAAGGTTTCTCACCAGTCCGAGAGGCAGAACGTGGCTTCTGAGGAACTGTAGGCCGCCCAGTAAGGCTGGGCTTTGTTGACTGAAGTGGAGGCTTTGTGCTGGAAGAACTTCGTGTCCTTGCCCCTGTTTCTGTCTTTGGTTCAGTTTTTGTAATTTTTTCTGAAGAAGCTGTGATGGAGTCGCCTTTACTCAGGGCAAAACGGTTCTCTGGAGAGGCCTGGTGGAGCTTAGCTATTGAAACAAACAAGCCAGCAAGTGTTCAAATTAAGAGTACCACAGTTTTCACATAATAAGCATAGTGATAGGATCTGACCTGGATAGCTGAGACTAGCCCGATCTTGTCAGGTCTCAGAAGCTAAGCAGGGTCAGCCCTGGCTAGTATTTGGATGGGAGACCACCAAGGAATACTAGGATCACAATATGGAGGCAGGCAAAGGCAAACCACCTCTGGATGTCTCTTGCCTTGAAACCCCCAGAGGGTCGCTATAAGTCAGCCGTGACTTGGCGGCAAAAAAAAAAAAAAGCATAGTGAAAAGGCCACCTCTAAAATGAAGCACAGTGAATCTCCTGGTTTGAATTTTCAATGATAAAACAAGTGATTTTAGTTCCATAATTTCAAAGAAATCACACATACGCAGAGGGATCCACAGGGAGACTGTGTATGGAAACTGTGTGCTTCCAGCTATGCAGTAGAAATAAAGACTGCTACCTTCTCCCATTTGCTGTCTTTTGTTTTGACCAGTGTGAATTAAGGCATTGATGTAACTGATAAGAAAGCCCAGTGGGGCATCCAGGGCACTTCTTATCTCTATGGTAAGCTCTAAACTAGAGAACTTCTGTTCCATCTCCCGTTGGTGCTTTGGACTCATCAGAACTACATTTCACTGCTGTAATTTTGTATACTGGCTTGGGTCTACTGACCACTAGGTCCTCAAGCAGGACAGCATTAGCATGCTTGGTTTCTCAGGAGACACAGGCCAGTTCTTTTAGCAAATGGGAAAATGTGTGGGGTAATGACATGTGGTTCTATTCCATGCAAAGTACAGAATACTCTGTCCCCTTCCAAGCTGAATGTACCCTTGCCTCTCTTGCTTCTGCTCTTTGTTATCTCTCAGAAAGTTTCTAGAGGCACAGGATAAATGATACTGAGATTTAAAGGAGCAGACTTAACCAATCAGCTCTGTCTTAACGGAAGTCTCTCAAGGGCTCTTTCTTCGTTCTAATTACACGAACTTCCTCTTCTCTTGTGCAGAGTGTGACCAAAGACCTTGTGCAGAGGCAGCAAGCTGCTTGTATTTGGGTGGTGCGGCAAACTGAAATTTGATCTAAGGCTACTAAAATGAAGGTATCCAGTCACACTCTGTGATGAGGGGGGGAAGGCATGGCCCAGCAACAAACTGGATTTAATTCTATGGAAAACAGAGGTTTGTTATTATTCTGAATGCAGCTGCTGCCTTCAGTGAAAGGGACTAGGAAGCCAGCCATCTGGAAAGAGAGGAACAATTTCCTGACACAGTCAAGGCATCCTTGACTCACCCAATTTGTCTCACCCAATACATTATTCTGTATTTAAAAAAAAATAACCAAAATGTGAATTTCAAAAAATGTTGTGGGAGAGCACCTTGGAATTCCTTGTTGCTGTTACCTTTCCCACTGAAATCCATGGAATGTATAGGGTTTTGGATTATTCCGTATTTATAGGTGTGTGAATACAATCCAATTGAGGGTCTGTATGTCAGCTGGAGAACACCACTTCTTCTAGGTACATCTTTGTTCTGCCCTAACACACAGGGCACATAGTTCTACCCTAACTGAGAAGCCTTGGCATTCAGTTAACGCAGAACATTTGTCCATGATTCATGATTTGCTTTAACTCATGTTTTATTTCATAACAGCACAGGAATTCTAGATTCAGAGAGAGATCATTTCACACGCAGTCCACTTTGCAAAATAGTATTCTAGGTCACACAGTTTTTTGTACTTGCCTTGTTGAATACACAGTATCATTCACACAATGCCAATACAACCCCCCCCCCAAAAGAATCATGTGTAATCTAGTCACATCCACAATGTGTGAAGCAGGTGGTCTTTCAATTTTTGTTCATATTTCTAGTCTCAGAAATATACTGAGACAAATATTCCCACATGAGCTGTGTGAGCAAAATGTTTCCCCTCAGAATGGTTTTATATAGTCTGTTATCCCCCAATGATATCATCTTCCCTTCCAATATTAGTTCTATTGCTAGTTCAACTTCTGCCATTGGCTAAATTAGAGATCAAGCCGTTTCACAGTCAGGGATTGACTGCATGAAGGGCAAAGGCTACCCAGCATGCATACAATGCATGTACAAGTGGCCCAGGCAACTGCCAAATGTATATCTATATGGTTCATACGGGAGACTAATATACACACACACACACAGTGTCCTCTGTGAACATTCTTTCCATATATGAATAAAACAGCCATTTTCAGTTCTAGAAAATGATCTGTAATTTTGACTAGTCTTTTATCTATTTCAAACCTCTATTATTCCTAAATTAGAAAGAGTTCTAATATTGTACTAAATTGTTTCTGCTTCAGCCGTACTGCTGCAACTGGAAGAAAAGGAATCTGACTGGAAGTTAGGAGAACTACTTGAGGAGGGGTCAGAGATAGGCTGCTGCGCAGTTATGTAAACAAAGTCAAAGGTCAATTTGACTCATATAACAGGAAGGGGAGGGAAGCAAAAACGACAAAAACAACAGAACACCCCCCCCCCCCAAAATCTGGATACCAAACTGATATTTGGGACCTGAATAACCTGGAATACCAATAATTATGCCCTTCCTGAAATCTGGATTTCAAAAATACTGTTCCCCTCACTCTGGTGCACACCCTTAGCAGTGAACCTTGATTATGGCTCACTCCTGACTGATCAGCACTGAAGGCCTAGCCAACAGGCTTTTTTGGGGGAAAATGGTGCTGGGCCTACCTATCAAACTCTACACAAAACCACATTTCTTGGTTGGTGTGGTGGGATTATAATCATGTAGATTTTAGTTTCATTCCTCTAACCATTCATTTGTATTCTCAAAGACAGTGAGTTTGCAGCACTAGTTTCAAGTTAATGAGGCCTTACATTAGAAGGATTTCTCTGTAACAAAGTTAGAGCAACACACCTGTATTACTTCCATCCAACCGTTCTGAGTTCACCGAGAGGTCAGCCAAGTCTCTTGCATCATTCCCAAATTTCTTCATGAAAAGAGAGCGAGTGAGCGAGAGAGAGAGATTTAGAATACTTTAAAATTGCAGGATTCCTTTGAAAAATACAGACCACAGATATCACTTAACATCTCATCTTACCCCTGGGGGCTCAGAGCTACAACCAAAGCAGCATGCATATCTAATGTTTTCTTCTGCATTGTTTCAGACTACAATGTCACCTATGTACAACTGCTGGATAATTCTTCTATTGGCCTTTGAATGCTCATAATTTTATTAAAGATTAGCATATTAACATATGCAGCATTCCTTTGCCATGACAACAATACAAGGAAAAAGGAAACGTTAACTATAATCCTATTACTGCCTCTGAACTCCTACTGAAGAGATGACTACGGTGAAGAAAGAGATTCTTGCATGACGACCAGATATCCTATGATCCAGGTGATTGTCCCAATCCAACTTTTGATTCCCACCATTGTTGTATCCCATTTTAATCAATCTCTAGATCATGTGTCCCAACACTATGATTCACGGGGACAGACTGGGAAATTAACAGGGTCCTGGAAATAGGCCCACAGATGATGATGACTCTTGCAGGTTGACATTATAGTCCTGCTGGCCAGTTGCAGAGGCAGTGGCTGTTGGTGCAAGGAGGCATCAGCAGCCTCTGTGTCCTCCTTGTGATGATGGCAGTCTAGGTGCATGTGCATTGGTGGGGCTTCTGCGCTCACCTGGAGCACCACCCTCACGATGAAATGGGAGGCAGTAACCACTGTCTCCTCATTGTAAGGAGGGCAGTTCAGGTATAAGCAGGGAAGCTGCATCATAAGAACATAAGAGAACACTGTCACACAGTGGCCAAAAAAACCAGGTGCCACTGGGAGGTCCACCAGTGGGTCCAGGACACTTGAAGCCCTCCCACTGTTGCCCCCCCCAAACACCAAGAATACAGTGCATCACTTGCCCCAGACTAAGAGTTCCTATCTATACTTTGTGCCTAATAGCCACTGATGGACCTCTGCTCCGTATGTTTATCCAATTCCCTCTTGAAGCCATCCAAGCTTGTAGCCACCACCACCTCCTTTGGCAGTGAATTCCATGTGTTAATCACTCTTCGGGTGAAGAAGTACTTCCTTTTATCTGTTCTAACCTGACTGCTCAGCAATTTCATGGAGTGCCCACAAGTTCTTGTATTGTGCGAAAGGGAGAAAGGTACCTCTTTCTCTGCCTGCTCTATCCCATGCATAATCTTATAAACCTTGATCATGTCACCCCTCAGCCGTCATTTCTCCAAGCTAAAGAACCCCAAGTGGTTTAACCTTTCTTCATAGGGAAAGTGCTCCAACCCTTTTATCATTCTAGTTGCCCTTTTCTGCACTTTTTCCAATGCTATAATATCTTTTTTGAGGTGCGGCCACCAGAACTGTACACAGTACTCCAAATGAGGTCACACCATCGATTTATACAGGGGCATTATGACACTGGCTGATTTGTTTCAATTCCCTTCCTAATAATCCCCAGCATAGCGCTGGCCTTCTTCATTGCAGTCACGCACTGTCTCGACATTGTCATTGAGTTATCTACTACGACTCTTGGTCAGCCTCTGTCAGTTCGGACCCCATCAACATGTATTTATAGTTAGGATTTTTGGCCCCAATGTGCATCACTTTGCACTTGGCCACACTGAACCCCATTTGTCATGTTGATACCCACACGCCCATCCTTGACAGATCCCTTTGGAGTGCCTCACAATCTTCCCTGGTTCTCATCACCCTGAACAACTTTGTGTCATCTGCAAATTTAGCCACTTCACTGCTTACTCCCAACTCTAAATCATTAATAAACAAGTTAAAAAGCATTGGACCAAGTACTGATCCCTGCGGTACCACACTGCTTACCACCCTCCACTGAGAAAATTGCCTATTTATACTCACTCTGTTTCCTTTTAATTAGATAGTTTTTGATCCACAAAAGGACTTGTCCTTTTATCCCACGACTACTGTGCTTACTTAGGAGCCTTTGATGAGAAATGAGGATGCATCGGTGCCCTGACTGCCCTCCTTCAAAGGAAGAGGTGGCAGTGAGCCCCTCTTGGCAAGGAGTACCCTGAATTGACCTGTGCGGGACCCTCCAGAGCACTGGCCCCCTGAAAAACATTCCAGCCAATCCATGCCTGGGGCCAGACCACATCACTCTTGCTGTCTCAACAGATTCACAACCTGTTGCAGCAGGTTCAAATCCACAGGAATATTTCAATATGATACAATGTCTGGTCTGAATTCTTTGATATGCTATTGTCATGAACACTTACATTGATACCCCCACAACCTTATCAACTTTTCCCCTAAGCCCAAGCTATTTTATTGAAGGATGGGAAAGACTAGGCCACAGTAATGGATCTTCTGCAACAAGGGCAGAATATGTCAGTATGAAAAAGGGTTAGAATGTATTTTACTGGTCACATAAATGAATATTAGACCAGCTTTGGCTGGAAACTACCCCCCCCCCCAAACTTCATTTTTACAAAATTACAAACAAAAAAACCTATATAGCCCTTTTGTACTTTAGCAGATTTCAAACTGCAAATATGTGAGCCAAAGACTGCTCTTATAACTGTTGAATAAATGGGGTACTGTACACAACAATAAACACAAATGATTTATCACATCACTTAACTGTAATTATGAAACTGAAGCTAACTGAAATTAAAATGAATCTGTATATACTTAACTAGCAGCAAAAAAAAAGAATGAAAAATCCACTATGGGATGCAACTGAGATTCATCTTATATAAACAATATCTAATTTACACTTAACAGTTTTCTGGCAAACGCAATAAACAGAAGGTTGTCCTTAATTACATCATATAAAACACCATCTGACTTTCACTTTCTGAAAGATTCTTGGTTTTATGCCCTTTGATGAACTAATTAAATTTATGCCTATGTCGTCTTGTTTGCATTAATACGTAGTTCTTCAAACACTAGGTGGAGCAAGACACCACTAAACATTTGCTATTTGCAATGCTGAATCCAATTCACACATCGAATTCAAAGCAAAACAAAACAAATAGTATCTGCCATCTTTTCATCTACCACACACCTGCTCATCATCTGTAACTGTAATGGGAGTCTACTAGGTCATGCATCAAGTAGTAAACTCCTTATGGTTTTGTTTTCACTTTGGCTAGAGCTGAATTTAAACAGCCATCTGCACTTCAGAGCTTAGATGATGTGCTAACATACCACAGCAAACATAAGAACACAGAAACTGCAGGTCCCAAAGAGAACTTTGAAGCCTAGGATGGCTAATATTGCTGGTTACTATTACTGGAGGAACAACCCACCTACAGGAAATAACATCAAGCTGCTGGGAGCTAAGGAACTGGCTCAGTTCATCAAAATGAAAATAGAGCATCCTTCACCTTTTGTGCTGATGCAGCTCTTCGTTCTTGTTTGGCTTTCATTTCTGCCAGGAGTCCACTGCCCATCACTTGCACCCCGTATCTACGCCCTCCTTGAGGACTGCTTTTGCTGTCACTCTTCTCAGATTTTGCAGCATCCTCCAAAGAAGCCTCTTCTATAGAATCCGGTGTTTTTAGTTCCTCCGTTTTGTCCGTGCTGCCATTGTGCTCCAATGACTTGGTTTCTTTCTTGGTAGAATCTGCTGTCGTGGGGCCTTTGACAACCCCTTTGGGCGTCAAAGGCTCTTCTGACACCGTTACAGTCTGGGGACGTTCAGATTTGGATCTAGATTTTATTAAATTGAGAAAGCCGCTTTTCCGAGAATCTCTCTTTTTCTTTTCATCCACTGCTTCCCCAGCGTCACTGGCATCTGAACTTTTTGTTGAGAGTTTCCTAATTGATCAAAAGGAAAACACAAACATTAGAATGTGTTTGTTTATTAGAAATATTTGGCTCAGACTTTTCAAGTTGCTCCTCCAAGGGAAAATAACTAGTTCTTCAGCCTGATTTCTGAATGGTAGTTTCTTACTCAATGGACTCAGATATCTGTGTACTCTTGCTAAAAGTAAACTAGCTTCCCTTCCTCTCACGTCTCATGCATTGAAGCCAACCCTGCAGCAAGAGTAGCTGAACAGCTAATTCTAAACAGTTTAAGTTCTATTATGACACTTGCGTATAGACCCTGCCCCCTCCTCCAGCCGAGACCCCCTTGTTTAGTGGGGTCCCGATCTTATTTTGGACTTGTTTTAATAGGTGCCCACCTTTACAGTCTAAGTGCCAAGGGGATTTGAACCTTGGGAGAGTCTCATAAAGGCACCTGGATATAGCCATGAAAGCCCCAGAAAGAGGTAGGGTATGCTGGCATTACAAATGGATTAAGTGCAATCTCCCCTGGCTCAGGGTTCTCAGTAACAAGAAGAGTTCACTTCATTCTCAGTAACAAAAGATTTTTCAACACTGGAATATCCTGTTATATCCGGGAGGTGTCTTCCCAGCCCAGGGAAGTTGCTATTACATTAACCAATGCCTGGTTCCTCTTTTTCCTTTTTTTACTCAATCAAGAAGGGCACTCAAGTCATTAATTTATATTCCATCCTGATTCAGGAGTGATCTTGAGTAACCAAAATTTTTGTGTCAGTGCAGATCTGGCTCACTTCAACTTAATTAAAGTATGTTAATCACGTTGCCTCACCCAGGCTCTTAGTGCACAGGCTGATTTGTCTCACAATAGCCTGATCAAGGTATTTCCCCCACATTTTCCTGTC
This sequence comes from Lepidodactylus listeri, assembly GCA_029233225.1. NCBI lineage: Eukaryota > Metazoa > Chordata > Lepidosauria > Squamata > Gekkonidae > Lepidodactylus > Lepidodactylus listeri. Next base: position 91,201,613 of record JARCFY010000006.1, read on the forward strand.
AGCATTTGTTAGCAGCTAACTTTAAGCCAGCCAGTGAGATTCAAACTTGACACCTTGGACCAGTCAGGTTCCGGGGAAAGTGGGTTCCCATGTCTATCTATGGAACCCTTCCCCATTCCACCTCAGTGGAAAGTGTGCCAGATTCCCCAATACCTGAACACTTCCTGTAACTGCATTGCAGGCTTTTTCTCCTTGCTTAGTCGGTTCCTCACTGAACCTGGGACCCCTCCAGACCTCAGACCCAGGATTTCAAGTTGCATGTCCTTTCCCAAAAACTTCCCAGTTTTCTCCTTTTTCCATTTTTATCAAGTGCACCCTCTTGCCGGCGTTTGTGTGTGTGATTACTTAGGGAATTAGTTCTCAGGTGCTTAGGTTCTTTACATTTTTACTTCTTTTATTTTATTTTTTATACAATAAAGCTATTTGTTGGTGTTCAGAATCACTCTATCTCACTCTCTTCATAATTTTATTGTGGGGTACCCCTACCGAGAGCCTCCCTAGTATACATAGATCAAAGATCTTGTGTTATTCTTCTCTGGAACCCTTTTAAAGCTACTTTCCCTTTCTCTGGGTCCAGTTTGGGTAACACTTGGCAATTATGAAGTATTTCAGTCTGTGACCATAACAGCAGATGTGCTAATTTAGCGCACGTGCTTAGATATTTGTGAATTTAGACTGTGCTCTTAAACATATAGGCACCCCCTTCCCCTGAGGTAACTCTGCTTCTCTTCCTGTTACCCAAGAACTAAAATGACCCCCGCATCACCAGAGAAATACTGCAGCTAATATTTTAACATGCTACATATAATAACCAAGCCATACAGATCCATGAAATGAGGATTTTACTAAAACTGAAAATCTGCATTGCTTCAATCAATCTTTTGTTCCCATAGCTAGTTCTACTGTTCTGCACCATGCGTCTCGTCTGCCTTTATCTTCACTGTCCTCAGCCTTATTTGTTTACATGACTGTTTTATCTGACTGTTTGTGGCAAGCCACAGATTTTACCTGTACGTGAGACACTATCATGTGGCAAAGGGCAAAAAAAAGAAAATGCTGAAAAGAACACAGGAGAAAAAGAAGGAAATCTCAGTGACACAAATGGTTTGCTAACTCCTAGCAGTTTCAAAGAGTGGAAAATAGAAGAGGACACCGGATTTAGCCTGGAGGTGTCAGTGCTAATCAGCTAGTAAGCAGTGCATGGAAACTGTCAAAAGGAGATCACAACTGCATCCAGGGTGTGTGGAGGGTGGGACATTATACCTCAGAGCATCCTTTCGCGCATGCAGTGCAGGAAATTTGTGAACAAAACCCCCAGGCACTGAAGTCATCTTCTGTATTCTTCAAAGCTTGTACAAAATTCCGTTAAGAAATATTTAATCCCAGCTGCACTGCTGCCTCAATTGCTCCCATGATAAACACCAAACTGGCCTTTAGACTATAGGTAGTATATGCTGTTTCTATTTTTAAAACTTTAAAATACAATTCTATTCATTACAAGCTTAGTACAATAGCTTCTGACAACGTCGTAGGACACTCAGGCTACCCATCTGAAACATTTTTTAAAGTAACAAGCCAAAATGCTTTGATTGGAAATTGGAAATTGTACATCATCTTCTATTTCTATAGTTTACTTGAGAACCAAAACTTACTTTGAATCCATCTTTGTTACCTTCTTGGTGAAAAATTCATCTACTCCTTCATCTACTCTTCCCACAAGACCATTCTGTTCTCCATCCTGGGGTGTTGCAGTAGTATTCACCTGATAAAAACAGATTTGTTTTTTTTAGCATAAGTAGTGACTGTTATGGGAGTAGTACGAAGGACACACCTCCTTTCAAAATCAAGAAGTGACAGGTGCCATGCCCCTTTTTGGCAGAAGCTCCGCCTTCTCTGCTGCCTGACCCACTGGAAATCCCCCCTCCCCCCAGGCATTTTCCTCCCCACCCTCCTTGGCAGATGGGAATGGAGAAGGAGGGTGTAGTTGCTCTCTCTTGCTGGAGTGCTGTGAAATACGCCAGTTCTCTTTTACTGCTGTCTGCTCTCTCCCCCCACCAATAGGTCCCGGCATGAAAAGATGCAGAGGGAGAGAGAGCAGCCTTCCCAAAACACTTACTGGCCAGAGTTTCATTCCCACCCCATTTTAAAGCATGCAAGCAAAGAAACCATTCCCCCAACCTTACTTTAATCCATAAAGTGTTCAAAAACAGAGTAATCCAGTGTATGGCTTAGTAGGCAAATTTTAAAAAGTGTTTTTCCTTCCCTTTTTTAAAAACAAAGTCTCAGGGAAAATGGCTCCTAGCATGTGTGCTCCACAGAGAAAGCTGTAGCCTGCCCCACCCTCGCTGCTTTCTCTGGTTCCAAAGTTCAAAGGTTGGGGGAATGGTTTCCTTGCTTGCACGCTTTAAAATGGGATGGGGGGCTGAAACTCTGGCCGGTAAGTGTTTTGGGAAGGCGTGTTTGCTCTCTCTCTCTCTGCTTTCCTCTAAGAGGAAGGGGAAAACCACTATTTTGCTTTCTTTTCCATCTGACCTGTGTATGTATGTGAGAAAAAGGGCTTCTCTCTCTCTCTCTCTCTCTCTCACTCTCTGTGCATCTTTTCATGTTGGGACCTACTGCCGGGGGGGGGGGGGGGGGAGAGCAGGCAGCAGTAAAAGAACTGGCATATTTCACAGCGCTCCAGCAAGAGAGAGCATGCGTGTTTCAGAACTACAGTTTTGCATTAAGCATGCTTTGTGTAAAAATCCACACAGACTTGGGTTTTTACAACTATTATTCTTTTTTTTCAAAAAAACCACATACACCTTGCAGTCTCCTAACATTTCAAAGCACAAACGTCCCTGCCATTCTGTTTTAGACTTTCTAGGGATTCCTGTCTCTAGGAGGGACCTGGAGGTATCAATGAGTTTCCCAACCTGGAGCTGGTGACCCATCCCCACCCCTCCCAAGGTACAAAAAAAATTGGCAGCCATTTTCCCCAAGCTCCTTCTTCCCAAAAAGCCCCTGCCTGACAAACCTAACTACACTCTCCTTCTCCATTCCCACCTGCCAAGGGGGGTGGGGAGGGAAATGCCTGGGGGCGAGAGTGGTGCCTGGTGTGTGTGTGGGGTTGCTGGTGGGGGAGGGGTGGGACTTCCAGTGGGGGAGGGGGCAGGGAAGGCAGGGCTTCTGCCAGAAAGGGGTGTGGTACCTGTCACCTTGATTTTGACAGGAGGTATGTCCTCAGTACTACTTATGGGTGGAAGAAAAGTGAGTTTATTGGTCTGAAAAGAGCTTGTTTCCTTACAGAGGAATCTGCAAAACAAGGCTAAGTATGACTATGCAGAATCTTAAAAGTGACGGACTTAAAACTCAGATCCTGCTCAAATACAGCATTAACACTCACATTAACATTAACAGCATTATCACTCACAGCAGCTTGGGTGGGTTGTTGTTTTTTATTCCTTTTCGGCCTTAGCTTTGTAAAATGTTCCAGTTTTTTCCCTTCCTCAGAAGGCAACTCTGAAATGAACCCAGAACTCCGTTTGTCCAGTCTACCTGAAGAGAATGGAGGGTCTTCTATGTGGATGGGAATTTCTTCCAAAGCTCTGTCCAAATCAAACTCCATCTCTAAGGGAAATAAAGTGTATTATATTTTAATTTTTATTCCTGGTCAGCTGCTTTAAAGGTAAAGGTTTCCCTTGCTCGAAAGCCAGTCGAATACGACCCTGGGGGGGGGTGCTCTTCTCTGTTTCCAAGCTGAAGAGCCAGCACTGTCCAAAGACATTTCCGTGGTCATGTGGCCAGCATGACTAGACGCCGAGGTGCACTGAATGCTGTTACCTTCCCACCAAAGTGGTACCTATTTATCTACTTGCAATTTCTTGCTTTCGAACTGCTAGGTTGGCAGGAGCTGGGACCAGAGATGGGAGCTCACTCCGTTATGCAGCACTCGGGTCTCGAACTGCTGAACTACCGACCTTCCGGACTGCAGTTCAGCATCTTTACTATAGTAATGACTCAGTCAGACAATGACATTTCTTTTTTTTTAATAAAAAGAGTCTATATACAGTTAATATCTTCTTTCATACTGCCTCTAAAAACAAACATGCATATTATTAAGCATCTCAAACCTGCCTCCGTCTATGCACTGCACAAATACACAATAATAAAAATCAAACTTCCCTTGTATTCCACCATCCCGAAAAGAGCTTGAACTGTGACATTTTATTTATACTGTTAACTCACTTAAATCAGTCCAGAGAGAGATCTAAAGTAAAGACCAAGCTGTGCCATACCATTAATGCATAGAGGCTGACAGATCCATTTAAATACAATACCCTGTGATTTTTTTTAACTGGAATGAGTGGGATCATATAGGTCTGTCCCTGGGTCTGGTCAACAAGATGAAGTCTGGAGTTTGACACTCCAAGGTCAATTCCCAGGTCTGCAGGAGCCCAATTCTGAACCAGGTTCCTTAACTGAAATGGCTCAGAAAAATGGAAAATTACCGGTGGTATATGTACAGCCTATCAGCACACATTCAGTTTATCTAACATGGCAAACAGTGGGTCTCTGATGTCTTTTCAGGTCAGGAGAGAGAAGACCTAAGTTCCCTCTAAATGGGACCTAAGCTCTTTTTTTTGGGGGGGGGGGTGAACCTGGAAGTCATGGTGACTTCTGGTGATTGACTATGTGTGCACCTGGAAGTCATGGTGACCTCTGGTGACTGTCCCCTACTGGGGACCTGAAGGATATTCAGAGAGGTGGCTGAATAAAGCCTGCCCCACGCCTCCCGCCTCTGGTATTTCAAGGAAGCCTTCCATCCAAGTACTTGCCAGAGTTGACCCTGCTTAGCTTCTGAGATCAGGCTTGCTTGGGCTAACCAGGTCAGGGCAATGGGAACCAAACTCTTGATCCAAACTGAGCGTCCTACTGGGTTGCCAGATGCCACCAATCATCTTCATTGCCTACCACTAATCTGAGCAGTGGCAGGAGAAAAATAAAGCAAAAATAGTTGCCGGCCTCTGCATTGGTATGTCCTGTCTAAGATATCGCTGAAAGTGATGTAGTGATGTTGGCAATACGGCCAATGTCACATGCGCCTCCCCATGTCTGTGCCCCCAAACCCTTCTGCTGATTGTCAGGCTTGGCCTGGTAACCCTACCACAACATGATGTCTGGGCATGAAACTCACAGACCAAGGGATGGACCCAGAAGAAGTATAACATGTAGTCAGGCCCGTCACACAGCATTTCTTATCCAACTCAAAATGTATATACAGAATGTGTATACTAAACCACGCTACAACAGCATTCCAGAAATGTCTCTCTTTTCTATAAACCTAAGAACTTTAAAAATATCTTTAAGAGGTCACAAGAAACAAAAACATGATGGTATAACAGTAATGAAAATTACACTTACCAAAAGCTCTGGACACAGGCCGCAACATTCTACTGTGGATACTCTTCCTTTTTGACTTAGGAGTCATCTATGGGGGGGGGGGGGTTTGGGGAAAAAAGTGAAGAACTTAGTGGCATTTTCCCATTTGTCCTGCAAATATTAAAACTTGAATAATACTACAGAGTCAACACAGCTGCATATGATGGAGCAAACCGAATTCTATTTTGGCTTGTGAATTGAATGAACTATTAATTAAACTCTTTCAGAAGTACTTATTCCTAATGACGGAAGTGCTGGAAAGGATCCAGGTTAGATGTTCATACTTCAGAAAGAGCTTGCAACATCAGCATAATTTTTTTTTTAAAAAGGCATGGATCAAAACTAATTATTAAATAGGTCACACATCTTTACAGTTCAAAGAATAAACTGAGGTGAGTACGATACTTTCATTAGATTTTTTTAAAAAAGCATGATAATTATTTATAGTTGTTAGCTTTGAACGGTGCTTCCCATTTTCAGTTGTCACGCCTGACACACTTTAGTGGTATAAATAACTGAAGTGGTATAAAGAGGGGACACTCAAAACTGATATATATTCCTTTTCTAAATTAAGCAATCACCATGTGGTGTCATCCACTACAAAATGATCAGTCACAGAGGTTTAAAGAGCAATCCTAAGTGGGTTTACTTAGTAGCCTGCTCAGTTCTATTCGGACAGGCTTACTCTCAGGAAAGTGTTCTTAGGATTGCACTGTTAGTCTTGAGTAACTGTTAACCCTACACCAAAAAACTCTACACTGCTTTTGTTGCAACCTTATATGCAACCTATGTGGAATTAAATCAAACTTGTCATTGTTTTTCATCTGTATGTCATAGTTTCAAATACAGTTAGGGTTGCCAGCCTCCAGGTGGGGCCTGGGGATTTCCCGCTTTTACAACTGATCTCCAGCTGACAGAGATCAGCTCCCCTGGAGAAAATGGCTGCTTTGAAGGGTGGACTCTATGGCATTTTACCCTGCTGAGGCCCCTCCCCTCCCCTTCCCAAACCCCGCCCTCTCCTGGCTCCACCTCCAAAGTCCCCAGGTATTTTCCAACCCAGACTTGGCAACCCTAAATACAGTTGCAATGAAATGCTCAAGTATAAAGATTAAAGACCCAAAAGACAAATTGAATATAGAACTAGGTATTTTAAAATTTTCTTTATCCTTAAGCTCGAGTAAAGTTTTCTGCTGTAAGTTAGCCTCATTTCAATTAGGGTACAGGAAGTCTGTTAATATCAGCTCAGAAGGACAAAACAGGCCCCAAAGGAGAAATCACTTGGAAATGCTTCTCATGCAGCACCAGACTGGTGGGCCTCAAGTTCTAGCCAGTCCTTACAGCTGAGAGTGCCATCAGAAGTATAACAAAAGAACAGAATAGAATAGTAACCTCAAGCAGCCCAAATGACCCATGCACCTATTGCCCAATCACTTTAGTAAACATAATGAAGAGGGGACTGGATTTATGCCCTGCCCCTCACTAGGAGTCTCAAAGCAGCTTACAATTTCCTTTCCTTTCCCCTCCCCATAAAAGACACCCTGTGAGGTAGGTGGGGCTGAGAGACTCTCAGAGAACTGCTCAAGAGAACAGCTCTGCAGAACTGTGCCTGACCCACGGTCAGCCAGCAGCTGCGTGTGGAGGAGTGAGGAGTTAAACCCGGTTCTCCCAGATTAGAGTCCATGTACTTAACCACTACACCAAACTCGCTCTGTTAGAAAATTAGAAAGACTTACGCAATGTTTATTTTAATGGAAGATGGCAGAGATCAACAAAACCAGTCTAATAACCGAAAACCCCTACTAGGCTTTATTTCAAGCAAAACAGAATATTTGTTTTGTCTCTCATCCCCTTACACACAATACATTGCTTGAAGACCTGAGCTCCCAATAATCTACAAACGGCTTTTTAACACCATTAACAAAAGTGAAGTATGGGTTAAACAAATAAATGGATGCAAATTTATCGTAAAATTGTCAGTAATGAATGATATAGCCCATACAATCAATCCCATCTCGAAAAGCACTACAAAGCTCCCCTTATGAAAGGAATCAATGATACGTCCAGATCACTCTGCTTTTGAAACTGCCTATTAGTGATGTGGATCACCATTCAAAAGAAATGCAACCACTCCTTCACTGTTTCACAGGAGATAAGCCAGCTCCTGTTTTACCTTATTAAGATAATACTTTCAAAATAATCACCAGCACAGCTTTATACACGAATGAGATTGCTCAGTTCATGGGTAACATAAAAGTATGGTTTACTTTAACTATGGTTAGCTTGTGAAACTAGAATTAAGCTGGCAGGTGATCACTCAAGCCCTGGTTATCCTTGACAAATGCTGGGTTTTTTGCCTTTGCTCTGTAGCCAAGAGAGCAGCGCCAGGATTAACCCTGAATGTCTACATCTATACATCGCATGAAACCACAGTTAAGACTTACAGTGATTAATAAACCAATTTCAAAACATGGATTCAGTTCCTGGTTTGACTCAAACATCTAAACATGGTTAGAGGAGTGGCCTACATTTACACAATCACACCAACCCTACTTCAATTAAACCTCGGCTTTGCGTGATGTCTGAACTGAGCCAGAGATTATGAACCACTGATATCAGGCAAATTGTGTGTATATTAAAACTATTCTTCTCTCTGGTATCAGGTCTGTCAGATGGTGAGGGGGGTTGTGGCAAACAGATCAGTAGCACCTCACTCTTCTATTTGCCTAGGTAATGGTTCCAGATGAGATCCACAGAGGTCTTCAAACTGATTGTTGTGGAAGCAGGAGGCTACCTGAGTCAACACTGCTTAGAAGTTCAAAAGATGGCATTTATGAGGTGTGAATAAGATTCCTGGGCATTGTTAGCATCCCATTGGACAGATCAGCCTCCAGCCACAAACCTCCGGCAGCCTCCTGCTTGCGCATAGGGGAAGACTCCCTTCCACAACTTAGCCAGTTCTGCAAGAAGCTCAGGAGGAAAGGGGGCACATAAATAATTTTTAAATGAACCCATTAATTAAATTATGTGAGCTTCTTACGTTACCAGGTGTTTGAGTCATTTAAGAAATTTGGGATGTGCATAATCCCGCTCGTGGGCCCTGCCTCAAGCAAACACATTAATACCCTTTTCTTCCCTCTAAGGATTCTGACAGGATCAATGGTCACATAGTGGTTTGTTTAAAATGGTAACCACCACCTTGTATTGTTCTAGCTTTGATATTTGATGCTACCTCGGTAGATGTGAGATTGCTTCCCCTTTTTTTTGCCAGGAGCCAAGGAGAAGTAGGAGGTGGATGGCTGCACCAGCATTAACTGGGGAGACTGCTTGATTCAGGCTGAACTTCTGCTGGGTAATGGAAAGTGGAATGCTAGCCCAGTTGCACAGTCACATCTCGAATATTTGTTGGTTGTAAAGGTGCCACTGGACTCAAACTTTGTTCTGTTGCTTCAGACCAACAAGGCTGCCCACCTTGATCTAACAATATGCTATGTTATACACACTGGGCCCTGATTAGTCCAGCTACTGCCAAAACTGGGACAGCTTTTCTTGCTCCCATTGTCAGAAAAAGTGGCCTGGGTGGGACGGAGGGAGGAAGAAAAGTCCTTCGACTGGCAGTTATGATGGCATGCTAGGGCTGCATGGCAGCGGAAATGATCCACCTTAGCATAGTGTCTCATCAGCCCAACTCAGAACACATGGTGCAGAGAAGAGTAAGCAATATTAGTGTGTAATGTCATGCTGGGTGGATGCCTCCAAATCAATAGTTCTTTCTCCATTCACCATGTAATGCTCCATCCCCACTTAGGACATGTTGGACTAGAGAGGGTAAATAGAATGAAAACAATGTTCTAATCTAAACTAAGCAGCAAGGGAGCTCACCTCTAGCTCTCCATCATCAGGCAGGAATTGGACATGAGCAGCCCTCTCTTGATGAAGGAGTCAATAAGCAAGCTAAGAGGCAAAGTAAGGATGTCATCCAGGCTCCAGGAGAAAATATGTGCCAAGACCCATTATTCTGTGTTTAAGAGACTGGAGCATTATATATGTTTAACTACTTTATTAATAACTTATGTCACAAACTCAGTCAGACAGCACAATTGATGGGGCAGCTTTTGCTGGTGAAACTGAACATAAGCTACGTTTCAGTCCCCTGTGCTTACCCTCTGAGCCACATTCTAAAAGAAGGAATAATGTTCTTCAGTTTCCAGCAAAATAAGAGAAAGCTTGTGTTCCCCCAGGGTGCTGCAAGTGAGTAGGGATGGTTATATGTGCATACACAAGGATTTTAATTTCTCCATGATTTGCATTTTTATGCTGTTGCAATTTTGTTTTAAAGCAATATTAATCAATATATTAATACAGTTTTCTAAAGGTTCTAATCATGAGTGAAATTGGGAAACTTTAATTTATAATCAAAGATGGGTTCAGGAGAAGAGGACAATCCAGTTCAGAGATAATATTTTTCTTATTGTTCTGTCTAATTCTGAACTGGGCAACAGAGGATGAATCAAGGAATTTACATAATGGGACCAGGGACAGACAAGGGGAATCATCTACAAGCCTGTGGAAATTACCAGGCTTGCAAAAAAGCTCCAGAATCTTTAAAAAAAAAACATTTGGGGTTTAAAAAACCCTCCAAAACCACTTTTGTGTTTGCTTCTTTAAGAAAAGAATGCCAACCAGACCTTGTGAGACTATGTTGTGAAGTACTGGTGATCAATTTGAGAGGGCTGCTAAACAACCTGCCACCAACATTGCTGAGGACCCCAAGGCTCAATTAGAGTCAGCAAGAGGAAGGGGGAGAGATAAGTGGACTGAAAAAGTAAAAGACAGGTCAGAGGGGAGCTAAAGTTAAGAGGGGGGTTAAAAGGGAAAGCTAAAGGTATGAAAAGGGAACATAAAATGGAGAGGAGAGAGACTGTGCCAGGAGAGAAACAGAACCAGGTAAAATAGAGAGAAGAATGGGGAAGGGTGGCAGGAGAAAGCAAAGATAGGGGGAAAGGTAGAGGGAAGGCTGTAGGTGCTGCTGGGGGAGGGAAAGACTAAAAGCTAGAGGGTGAGAGGGACTGGGGAAATGAAATCTCATCCCAACCCACCTTTGCAGGTCCTCTCCTTGTACTAGGATAACAACAGTATAATTAAAGAAAAGTGTGCCGCATAATATGACAAAAAGGTACCTGATTAGTTTGTCAGGGATTTGTGTGTGTGTGTGTGTGGAATCTACCACGGATCACAATGCCACAACGAGTTAACAACTGGCAAAGCAGATGCTACCTTAACAGACGGCGGAGTTTACAAACAGTGTTACGTGTACACTTTCATAGAAAATTATGCTTTCATGTCTGAAGTGACTCTTTTTCAATCAAGTACATTCCTAAAATGCACACTATGGGCAGGAGCAGAGGAAGTAGAAGATCGCAAAATGCAAACATACTGCAAGTAATGTAAAACAAACCTTCACAATGTGTAACTGAGAAATCCTGCTGTAGCAGATTAAGCCGGGGCTGGGGCAGGACAAATGTCTCCAAACGACTGAGTTACAATCTACCTCTAGTACCCCACAACTGTGCATGCCTCCAAATTATTTCCTAAAGCGAGTATTGTCGCGTGGTGTTCTTTTACACAAAGTATCACCTGTTCAGCAACCCATTACAAATAAAACAGGCCTCCCATAGCACTTGCATATGCTGTTTATCCTTAAATTGAAGCCTGGCTGGCAAACTATCAAGAACGGAGAAGAAAACCATGGCGCTGCCAAAGGAAACAAAGCATCTAAAACAAAAAGAGGCAAGGAGTGTAACATCTTGATTCTCCCACCGTGTGGGGTTGCGAGCAGGGAGGGACAGGAGGTTCTCTTTGATATCCTCTTATAACTGGAAATGGAAACTATATTTTAAATTTTGAAGCTCTAAACTTCAGCGCAGATTTTAGGAAACACTTTACATGCAAAGGCTGAGTTTAAGATTAGCTGAAATTTCTCCAAAAGGGGTGAAATACAACGGTTTCTATGTTTCTCCTGGTATTTAAGGCAACTCAAGAGTTTTATTTCTGCCGTACAAACTTGCTGGATGCGTTTTCATTCAGATCAGATTCAACTTGTCCTCTCCCACGCCTTCCAAAAATAGAAACATCACATTTTTTGACTGGCATTTGCCAAGTACAGACAATTCATTGTAACAAAAAAGGGATGTCATCTTAACTGTTCATGACAGGAAAAACCATACTTTCTATGCTTGTAGAACTTTTATTCCATTGATTTTAGTATTAGCACAAAACTGAATCAAGATATTTTCTTGGGCATTAACTGATCTTGAGCCTTCTGCTTGGTTTTCCCACCATGTCTTCTGAGGGACAACAGGAATTCACTGCGTGTTATTACTAACTAAACTTCTTGTAAAATCCAACACCATCTCCAAATTGTTCCTGCAAATAGCTGCATTCTCTCCAGAGATTAGTAAGGTAATACAAAAGCAAATGGAGCAAGGAAAAATAAAGTAGGCTAAAAACAGCAGGGCTTTGTTAAAAAAAATACTTACACTTGTACAGCAGAGAGTCTCCATGCAGCCAAAAGAGAAAGATAAAAAGCATATGAATGGAGAGAAGATAAAGCAAGAGCAGTTTCAAAAGAGAAGGGGAGGGAAAGTAAGCAGCACTGAAATTTGGCAAATTAAAAAAAAACAAATACCGAAGCAGAAGTATTGAAGCTCCGCAGTAAAGAAGAGATATGCAGAAATGAAGTAAAACTCTTTACAGTAAAGAAAACTCTCATTTATACAGATGAGAGAGTCATAGTCTCTGAGGCTACATTTATGGTGATTACACTGGTGCAGTTTTATACAAAATTGTACTGATGGCCAAACAGGAGCAAGAGAATATGCAGATTTTAGTGCAGAACTTAATGGCATTTAAGAATCTTTATTTTTTCATTCAAAAAGATGACCAGGGCAGTTACTCCCTCTAACTGAGAGATGATCATAATAGATACACAGTACCATGAAGTATCACAGCTCAATGGTGATAGTCTGGATGCGGATTAACAAATGTCACAGTACATACTACACAATCACAGGTTTAAATATCTAAATTCAGGGCTAGATGAACCAAATACTCCAGTATGGTAGAAGGCAACTTCTTATTTCGACATTTAAAAGGTCACAGGTAGTATACCACAGAACGGGAACCTGGCCACTAAAATCTGTGCACATGAGCAAGTATTTATTTTGTGGAGTTATGTGAAGCTTGATTCTATGTACTGCATAAACTATACACAATATAAAGCCCAACTCAGAGCTCCAAGTGCTAGCGCAGGCGTACTGTCTTGCAATGGAGATAGGAACCGACTCTATAACATTTTGTGAAATTTCGGCATACCTTTCTGCATCACAGGAACTTTGCATATTCTTAGGAAAGAGAAGGAGAGCCTCTTCTGCAACTCCTCAAGCTCATGGGCCAGACCCATAGGTTCTACACTAATTCAGTTTTGCATCAGCTGAAAGCAGTAGCCCTTGATGTTGCATGGAAAAGGGCTGAGTGCCCTTTCCAGGCTTGCAGATAATGACGTTGCTGTTGTAGCATAAGGCTCTGCTGGCACATTGATAGGAAGATATATCATTGGACTACCTATAAGTACAAAATACAACCTCTCAATCCAGCATTTCCTTGCAGTTCATTCTGGCTTATATGCACACTGGTGCTAGAACATGGCCCCAGAAGTTAGGTGAAAAATCACCAAGACAACGATCACCTCCAGACATTATCTTACTAGCATGGTTGCTCTTGCCCCCGCAGTTGCTCATGTCAGGCAAAAAAAAAAAAAAAGGTTTTCACCAACTGAGTGACTTGCTGCTATATCAGGGTTAGCAGCTATGCATAGAAGACATCTTCCCATGTTGTCTGTGAGCTTTAACTATCACACTAATGGAAGCACAGCAAGCACTAAACTCTAAGATCAAGCTAGAGTTCCCACAGGAGCTCAGATCTCACTTCACATTAACTCACAAACACTTCATTTGTTAAAGCCAAAGAAAAACAAAACTTGTCTCCAATTTGATCTTATCAAAAAACAAAACACTCGTCCACCACACTTGCCTATGAAAATAAAATCCAGCCGTTTGGATCTCACAAAGCATTTCCATATGTGCAAGAAGGAGGGGTGATTTTCACTGATTCCCTCCTTCCATAGCAACCCATAATGCCCCTGAAATGCTGCTTCTAGGGGACAGGGGATCCCCCAAAACAGCTTGGAGGGAATGAGAGGTCTCTTGCAGGGGGAGGAAGAATCATTATCCCCCCCCCCCCACATGTTCATGGAAATTGTAGGGTGGATCCAAGTTATTATTTTATGTTATGTTGTTACAGACAAGGATTTCTTTTTCCTTCCTCATGCTTGGAGGTAGGTTCATTTTCAGTACTCTCTGAAACTACACAATCACTACTGATAAAGCACACCAAGACAGAAGTAATCTCTTTTTCCCAGGAAGAGTATGATTTAATGTTAAAACCAAAATGAATGAACCATGAAATACTATGTGGCAAAATAGAACGATCTATACTATAAGGTATCTGGACAAAATGGACTGGCCTGAACAGCCTAAGAAAGATAGACTGGGCCACACAAATCATGAAAGATATTAAGAACAGTAGGAAGTGGGCCAAACTGAAAAATCAATACACACACACACACATACACACAATCTGAAAAAACAATCTTAGGCAACCTAAGCGTTAACTGTAGGGCTCCAGCTTGCCAAGCCTTGGAAATGCTACAGTGTATTAGAATAGGGACACATGGGAGGCCTGCACAGAGTTGTGCGGGTATCTATATATCTAATAGCGAAGGGGGCCCCCCCGTGCGGATATCTAAATCCAAGCTAGGGGGCCCTTGGGGGGGGGGAGAGGTTTTCCTACACACAGGGGGCACTCCCACCATGTGCAGAAAAATCTGAAAAGTTAAAAAAACCCTTCAGGGACCATAGAATCCCCCAAAATACCTTTTGAAATGGCCTCAGCTCCAGGCGTCAACTGTGAGGAGATTAGAATGTTCGGGGGAGGGGGGGAGGTTCCAACTGTTTCTGTCAGTCAAAGGCAGGGATTTTACTGGCAGCAGTCTAGGGTTGCCAAGTTACCCCCCCACCCCGGCCACCAGCAGCGGATCCAGAGCCAGGCTGGGAAACTACTGGAAATTTGGGGGTGGAACCTGGGGAGGACAGGGACCTCAGTGGGGTACAATGCCATAAACTCCACCCTCCAAAGCATCCATTTTCTCCATAAAAAGTTATCTCTGTAGTAACTCAGTGTTACTGAGGGGGAGAAGGGAGGAAGCAAAGGTATGATGAATGGGATAATCATCCCGCAAGTTTCTTGCGGGTCAGTGTTCCCTCTAAGCTGAGTTAGAGTGAGCTAGCTCACAGTTTTTTAGCCTCTGGCTCACACATTTTTGTCTTAGCTCAGGAAGGATGGCTCCAGAGCAAACTGATTTATGCAGTAGCCAAATCACTTGCTCACAACTTTCATGCCAGCAGCTCACAAAGTAGAATTTTTGCTCACAGGACTCCACAGCTCCACAGAGGGAGCTTAGAGGGAACAACTGTCAAGTGCGGGGGGGGGCACTTGGGGGGGGGGTTCTGCACACGGGGGGCACTCCCCCCATGTGCAGAAAAATCCTAAATGTTTAAAAAACTTTTCGGGGGATCTTTAAATCCCCCCAAAAGTTAAAGCGTTCTCCGCACGTGCGCAGAGAACGCTGTGGCCGCTGTAGGGGAGGGGGTGGGAAGCGGCGTGACGAGGACTCGCCGCCGTCGTTTGCGGGGGGGAGGGAGGGAAGAGCCTCGGTGGGCGGCAGGTCTCTATGCCTCCGCCGCCGTTTTGAAAGCAGGGAGGGGGGGGAAGCCTCAGTAGACGGCGGGTGTCCCTGCCACCGCCGCTGCCGTTTTGAAGGAGGGGAAGCCTCGGCAGGCAGCAGTCTCCCTGCCGCCACCGCCTTACAGGGGGGGAGGAGCCCGCAGAGGAGGGGGAAGGGGGTGAGCGGTGGGCCCGGCGAGAGGTGCCGAGGCCCGCCGGGAGTCTCTGGGGGGGGAAGGGGGTGAGCGGTGGGCCAGGCGAGAGATGCCGAGGCCCGCCGGGAGTCTCTGGGGGGGAAGGGGGTGAGCGGCAGGCCCAGCAAGAGGCGCCGAGGCCCGCCGGGAGTCTTGGGGGGGATGGGGGCGAGCGGCGGGCCCGGCGAGAGGCGCCGAGGCCCGCCGGGAGTCTCTGGGGGGGGAGGAGGCGTGCTCCTTCTCTCCCTCCCCGAGGGAAACACGAGGGCAGCGGTGGGGGGGAGGAATGGTGAGGCCCATTCGGCTCTGCACCGGAGGGGCCTCGCTGGGGCAGGCTGCAGCGCGGGGGGGGAAGGGGGCGGAGGAAGGAGGAGCAGCTGTCAGCTTCTCCCCCCCGCGAATATCGCGGGGCCCCCCCTTGTCTCTCCTAATTCACTATCTGCACATCTAGTTCACTATCTGCCCTTTCCACAGCCCTCACAGCCTCTCCTCTTTCCCTGCTTCCTTTTATCTTTCCCGCCCCCCAGACAAATTACTTCTATCTGCGCCCATATCCAGCTTTTTCTCCTTCTGTCCCCCCAGCAGCCTCTCCCCAGGAAATCTCTAGTCAAGTGGCATGGTGCCAACTGAGCTGGGATAGAGCAGGTAGAGAAAGAAGTCCTTTTCTCCCTTTCTCACAATACAAGAACTTGTGGGCACTCAATGAAATTGCTGAGCAGTTGGGTTAGAACAGATAAAAGGAAGTACTTCTTCACCCAAAGAGTGATTAACACGTGGCATTCACTGCCACAGGCAGTGGTGGTGGCTACAAGCATGGACAGAGGGAATTAGATAAATTTCAAGAGGGAATTAGATAAACATATGGAGCAGAAGTCCATCAGTGGATATTAGCCACAAAGTATAGATAGGAACTCTCAGTCCGGGGCAAGTGATGCTCAGTAATCTTGGTGTTTGGGGGGGCAACAGTGGGAGGGATTCCTGGCCCCACTGCTGGACCTTCTGAGGGCACCTGGTGTTATTGGCCACTGTGTAACAGATTGTTGGACTGGATGGGCCATTGGCCTGATCCAACATTGGCTTTTCTTATGTTCTTATGTTCTTAAATCTTATCTAACTCATTATGTTTTTTATAGAAACCTATTTTTTTTATCTAGATTGTATCTTGTTTTTAATTGTAGATTTTCCCACCAGGAGAGTTTTAGGTTCTGTGTCCATAGCACTTCTGATTTTAGTTCGTTATTCCTGTCCAGTAAGATCTCATAGCTTTCTTTATTGTGCTTCGTTAACAGCAATGGTTTTATGAAGGCTTCCAATGACGAGATCCATTTTGGAATTTTGGTATATAGATGTTCCTTTACGTTGATCCAAATTTTTATTAGTGTGCCTCTTATAATGTGGTTATGGAAGTGAGAATGTATTTTGTCTTTCCCTTACCGAACATATGCATGCCAACCCATGTTTAAATTGTGGCCCTGTAGTTTCAATCCTCTTTTATTTTCTAAGATTATCCAATCTTTTATCCAACTTAGAGAGGCTGCTTTATAGTATAGATGCCAGTTTGGAACAGAAAAACCTCCTCTTTTTTTCTTATCCTGTAAATATTTCCATTTAATTCTTGATCTTTTGTACTGCCATATAAATTGTCTAGTAACTTTATCCATTTCTTCAAAGTACTGATTTTTTTTGATAATTGGTATATTTTGGCCAGAATCAAGAACCTTGGCAAAATATTCATCTTTATGGACGCCATCCTTCCCATTAATGATAATTGCAAGTTTTTCCAAGTCATTAAATCTTTTTTTATTTCCTTTAAGAGTTTAGTACAGTTATCTTCAAATAGAGTTGATGTTTTGTTGGATAAAACTATACCTAGATACCTGAATTTCTTTACTATTTCCATTGCTGAAATTTCTTGAATTTTATAAATTTGGTTTTAGGTACAGTTTTTTGTCAGAATTTTTGTCTTCTTGAAATTAATTCTTAATCCCGCTACTTGGCCGAAATCTTGAATATCTTTTATTAGATATGGAATAGCTAAAATTGGATCTTCTATTATAAATACTAAATCATCCGCAAACGCTTGTAGCTTAAATGTCTCTCCTTTGATCTTTGGACCTGTTATTTTCCCCTTATCTCTAATTATATTGTTCAGTGTTTCCAGAGTGAATATAAATAGTAATGGCGACAAAGGACATCCCTGTCTTGTCCCTTTTTGAATTTCAATTTTTTGCGTCGTGTCTCCATTTACTATAATTTTAGCTTTTTGTGAACTGTATATTGCTATAATCATTGTGAGGCAGTTTACGCCATAGTCCCAAAAGACCAATTTTTGTAATAGGAAATCCCAACTAACGTTATCAAAAGCTTTTTCCACATCCAAAAATATCAAAGCCATTTGTCTTCCTGGATGCATTTCATAGTATTCTAATAAATTAAATATAGTCCTAATATTTCTTTTAATTTGTCTTTGGGAAGAAAACCTGCTTGATCTTGGTGTATAGTTTGTACCAAAACTTTTTTTTTTCTGGATACCAAAATGTTTGAAAATAATTTATAATCCGCTTTAAGAAGTGATATTGGTCTATAGTTTTTTATTTCTTGTCCATCTGTATTGGGTTTGTGGATTAAAGTTATCAAGGCTTCTGTCCATGTTTCTGGCATTCTTCCTACAGAGTTAATATTTTGGAGTACCTCTTTCAGTGACATCATCAGTTGGTCTTCAAATATTTGATATATTTCTGTTGGGAGACCATCTGGGCCTGGAGATTTCTTATTCTTTGCCTTTTTGATTACATCCACAATTTCATAGATTGAAATAGGCTCATTTAATATTTTAATCTGCTTTTCATTAATTTTTTTAAAATTCCATTTTGAAATGTATTTTTGTATAGTTTGTTTATCTTGTGTATTTTGTTGATATCGATTTTTATAAAAGGTTTCGACTGCTTAATTTCTTGTAAGGTAAATTGTTCAGAACCTTTTTAATTTATTAATACTCTAATTATACACTTTTCTCTTTCTTTCTTTAACTTATAGACTAACCACCTAGTTGGTTTGTTAGCATTGTCAAAGTAGTATTGTTTAGCATAATCTAGTTTTCTTGCTAGTTCTTGATTTAATAGTAAATTCATTTGATGTTGAAGTGTTGTAAGTTTCAGTTTAATTTTTGCTGGCTCATTAGATTTTTTCATCTTATCCTCTTCTTTAATTTTCCTTCTCAGATTTTCATTTTTCCCCCTTTTCTGCTTTCCCCCAAGCATCCTGGTTGATAAACCAACCTCTTAGATATGCCTTCAAGACTTCCCAGACTATTTCAATTGGCATTTCTGGATGAATATTTCAGAATAGACTTTAAGTCTAAAATCCTTGACACTGTCAGGGTTAAATGCATATATGGAACTTATACATCTGATTTAAGATCCCTGAAGTCAAACTGACAACACTCTGGTACTTTATAGCTTGAGGATAAAATCCAAGTTATGTTAATTTAGGGTTTGAGGACAAAGATATAATTTGGTACTCATTTAATTTTAGGGTTTTGGTATTCTGTTATATAAAGAACTGATATTTGCTGTAAAACATTTACAATGAAAATATTTTTGAACGATGGTCATTTAACAGGTTAAACGACCATCTACTGCATTAGAACATATAACTACCTGTGCTTGACTTTATTTCTAATGCTCAATATATGCTCATTCATTCACATGCCAAAAATTTATATTGGGAAATTTGTAAAGCATTTAAAAATATGTATTATTTTAATTTGGAATTTAAAGAACATTTAAAATTAAAATTAAAAATTAACATTAAAAAAAATTAAAAAACATTTTAGGATGTTTTGCATTCTGCTGTATAAGTAACTTTTGCTTGCTGTAATATATTAACAATGTTTTTGAACAATGGTCCTTTAAGAGGCTTAATGAGCATCTAAAGCATTAGATCATTTACCCACCTGAGCTTGATTTCTATTCTAATGCTCAAGGTGTAACTGGAAGCTTATGCTATAATAGGTAAGAGTACAACCATACATCATTTTAAAACATTATGACTTACTTGTTTTTCTAGGGGAAAACTACTATAGAATCCTCTGTAATAATGCCTAATTCTCAAAAAGAATTTCAATTTGTAGATTCCTTTGTTTTTAATTATTTATTTGGATTATAATGACTAAATGATTTTATTCTGAGTGTATTTTCCTTGCTTATAACAGATTCCCTGACAAAGCCATAGGCGAAATGTATCGGGATCAAAAAAGAATAATAATAAAAAGTTTTTTCTACACGTTGATTTTTCTTTTCTGCTCATAAAGCCATGAACCTTTAGGGACAACTGTGATGCATAAACCATGGTTCAGTCTAAGCAGGAAGCTGGTAATGATAACAGCAGGGACTTAGTATTGATAACAACAGCCTCTAATAGCAACGTGCAGAAAATGCTTATGATGAACACTTTAATATTTGAAAAAAGTCATAGTTTTGTGGAACGATGCAAAAAGCATTTGGGATGGTACAACTAGTTGAATTCTCTTTCTTTCTGGTGCCTCCCAAGTGCTACAGAAAAGCATACCCATAAATTGGCTATCACAACTCTTTGTCATTTCAAAGGGTATTTTGAAAGTAAGGGATCATTGTACAAAGCAAATCCTGAAAACAACCTAGCTTACATGTATTAAAGATTCTAAATCTAGCCCAGGATCCAATAGAGCCATATTCTACATATAAATGAAGTCTTTCTGCTGTCAGATGTGGAAATGCAAACAGCCACATATCCCTTCCCAGGACTGGCTTTACAGTAGTCACGTCCATATGCGAAATCTCTTTTTACTCCTAATATCTAACGTTGT
The DNA here is from genome assembly GCA_029233225.1 of Lepidodactylus listeri. Lineage (NCBI taxonomy): Eukaryota > Metazoa > Chordata > Lepidosauria > Squamata > Gekkonidae > Lepidodactylus > Lepidodactylus listeri. Next base: position 91,221,914 of record JARCFY010000006.1, read on the forward strand.
ACATCCAAAATCTGAACGCAATTTTCAAATGAAAAACTATGAAAGTAATTTTCATAAGGAGGACTCCACCACTGACCTCTGCATGTTTAGTGGAAAGTCTCAATAGAGCCCTACATGGTTCCAAGGTTATGGAATATGCTCTTTCAAACAAACTACTACTAGCAATTGAACTAAAATAATATTTTGCTGTGAACAGCTTAAAAATTCAGCATTGTTGAAAGTGCATTAAAGCATACAAGTGAGTCAACAACACATTTCAAATACACTATAAATGTGTGCTTTTGGCCACTATTCCTGTTTGTTCCTAACAAAGACTATACAAAGGAAAGGTATGGTTCACATGCCACTCTAATTATTTCTTCAATTGCTCCATAATATATTCCTTAAATGGGCTGGCAGCATTTTCATCTTTTTAGAAACATTCTCTCAAAGCCTCTCGGGTATGACAGAGGAAAAAGAAAGCATGAAATGCAATAATTCCAGAACAAATGTTGATTAAAGCCACTCTTATAAGAATACAGGGTTATATACTGCTGCCATCCCACTGGCAAAAACGTCTTTCCCTGCTTCCCCTTTCCCTCAGCAGCCCTTTGATTCCTGAAAATGTATTAAAATTAATTTAATTTCATTATTCAATTAATTTTATTTCATTAAAATCTGCCTCCATTCTTGAGGATTGGAAGGTAGCTAATGTCACCTCCATTTTTAAAAAGGGTTCCAGAGGAGATGCGGGAAATGACAGGCCAGTCAGTCTGACGTCGATACCAGGTAAGTTGGTGGAAACCATTATTAAGGAGAGAATTAGTAGGCACATTGGTGAACAAAACCTATTGAGGAAGACTTAGCACTGGTTCTGTAAGGGAAGATCTTGTCTCACTAACCTGTTAATGTTCTTTGAGGGGGTGAACAAACATGTAGACAGGGGACTCAATAGATGTTGTTTACCTTGACTTCCAGAAAGCTTTTGATAAAGTTCTTCATCAATGGCTCCTAAGGAAGCTCAATAGTCATGGGATAAAAAGACAAGTCATCTTGTGGATCAAAAACTGACTAATATAGGAAACAGAGAGTGAATATAAATGGGCAATTTTCACAGTGGAGGGTGGTAAGCAGAAGGGTACCACAGGGCTCTGTACTGGGTACAATGCTTTTTAACTTGTTCATTAATGATTTGGAGTTGGGAGTAAACAGTGAAGTGGCTAAATTTGTGGATAACACTAAATTTTTCAGGGTGGTGAGAGCCAGGGAGGATTATGAGGCACTCCAAAGGGATCTGTCGAGGATAGGTGAGTGGGCGTCAATGTGGCAAAGGGGGTTCAGTGTGGCCAAGTACAAAGTGATGAACATTGGAGCCAAAAATCCTAACTATAAATACACACTGATGGGGTCTGAACTGGCAGAGACTAATCAAGAGAGAGATCTTGGAGTCGTAGTAGATAACTCAATGAAAATTTCGAGACGGTGTGCAACTGTAATGAAAAAGGCCAACGCTATGCTGGGGATTATTAGGAAGGGAATTGAAAACAAATTAGCCAGTATCATAATGCCCCTGTATAAATTGATGGTGCAACCTCATTTGGAATACTGTGTGTAATTCTGGTCACCACATTTCAGAAAGGAAATTATAGCACTGGAAAAAATGCAGACAAGGGCAACCAGAATGATAAAAGGCTTGGAATATTCCCCTATGAAGAAAGGTTAAAGCACCTGGGGCTCTTTAGCTTGAAGAAATGACAACTGAGGGGCGACATGATAAGAGATTTACAAGATTATGCATGGGATAGAGCAGGTAGAGAAAGAAGTCCTTTTCTCCCTTTCTCAAAATACAAGAACTCGTGGGTACGCCACAAAATTGATGAGCAGTTGGGTTAGAATGGATAAAAGGAAGTACTTCTTTACCCAAAGAGTGATTAACACATGGAATTCACTGCCACAGGAGGCAGTGGTGGCGACAAGCATGGACAGCTTTAAGAGGGAATTGGATAAACATATGGAGCAGAGGTCCATCAGTGGCATTAGCCACAAGCTATAGATAGTAACTCTTGGTCTGGAGCAAGTGATGCTTTATTCCTGGTGCTGAGGGGGGGGGGGGACAGTGGGAGGGCTTCTAGTGCCCTGGCCCCATTGGCAGACCCTCCTGATGGCACCTGGTATTTTTGGCCACTGTATGACAGACTGTTGGACGGGATGGGCCATTGGCCTGATTCAACTTTAGCTTCTCTTATGTTCTTATTTTATTTGTTTATTTATTTGATTTATACCCTGGCCTCCCCACTGAGGCAGACTCAGGGCAAAGGGAGGGGGATCCTCACAGGCAAAAATGTCATGTGAATTGGGGGGGGGGCTGCAAAGAGGAGGGGATCGTTTTTCTTTCCTCTTCTGCCAGGGGAACTGTGGTAGGAAATATCCCACAGAAAGTGTGATTACAGGTGATCACACACTTAATGCACACACATGCAAGTTATCATTTTATGACCAATGTCAGGAGAATCCAGTTGCTCAGACCTTTATTTGCTAGATGGTTTATAAAAATAAGAACTGTATTTTTTCTATAGAACTGCTTCTAATAGCTTTTTGTATCACAAGTACCTTCAACTTTATTTTGATACTGCTCTCGTTGGGACAGAAGTTCAGGTTCCAGTATATGGTGCCTATTATGTTTCTTTTGAGAACTGTGTCACTGAAATCCTAAGCTACAAGACACTCATTCCAGGTAAGCATCACTTAATTCCTTCAGAAAGAAAACAGCATCAACAAAAATGCTGCGTCAGAAAGGTTTTGAATATAATTTGTAAAACAGATTACCAGTAGCCTTATGGGCGTTAAGCATCAGGAAACAAAACATACAAACAAAACAAATAATAGCTTTCATTTAAGTCCTTCTGTCAGAATCAATAAATCACAGTAACACAATATTGAGTGAGATGGATAAGTGACAAACAGAATCATGACACAGGCAGAAACTTCCATGTTGTCACAAACAAAAGTTTGTCACAGCAGCACAGTCTGATTTGTTGAAGCCATCAAGTCTATATGCCAGCAGTCCCGTCTATAAGATGGAACAGTACAGCGTGTCATAACAGCTACCACCAAGAGAGAACTACAAGACGAAGTGACAGGGAGAGAAGTGCATCCTTGCATTTGTCTGCAATATCCATTATGGAAAAAAATGTGTGGCAGACAAATACCTGAAAAAAATTATTCAATAAAATGTCACCAGATAATTAAGAACTGTTACTGAAACGATCTAACTTTCCTTCTTTCAGAACCAGTTCTCGAACAAAGGGACAAAGGTATCTTACCATGCACGTATCTAAGTCTTCCAAACGTTCAATTTCCGTCAGCTCCTCAACTGTGATGATGGACCGTTTAGAAGGTTTTTCCTCTGCCAGTTCAATTTCTAATGACTCCTGGTGAGGCAGGGGCTTGCCTCGCCTGGTCAAATGATCAGCCTATAAAAAGTTCAAACAGGGGAAAGTATTCTTTGGAAAAAAGAAAACCACCAGTGTGAAGTGATGCTTACATAAGTGCTTCCAAATTGCAGGGGATGGAACTCAGAAGATTGTGGCAAAGGACTAATCCTTCTAGATGCTATGTCGACCTTACAAAATAATTTGGCTATCACCCAGCAGCAGCAAAAAAAAATACACACAAGGGTCTGGGAAATGCACTCTTGAACAATTCAGCTTCTTGGACTATACAGATTTGTTGTGCCCATAGTTATAAGTGTATGTCATCTCAGAAATTTTATAAAACCCTATCTAGCTGAACTTTTATTCTCTTTATTGCCAAAAGAGATATTTTTGCCAATTGCAATAAAATTCCCATTGTTGCCATCACTGGTACAAACAGGATGATAGATATATTTTGGCTATTATGAGTTTATGAAACCATCAGGGCAACGATGTCCAAAAAACTCACAAGTCAGAAAGGTGTGCATTTAGGAATTATAATGTATTTATTTATCATATGGCAGAGTTATAAAATATGTAACCAAGTTGATACAATGGGTATGTAAGCTGATTGGTTAATCTCCCTAAATACTAATATCTAGATTTTCAGTCCACTCAGTCGCCACAGAGTTAAAAGAGCTCTGTCACACCTCCCTGGAAAGCATGATGCTCACATTCCTGTGACAGATGGAGAATAGTTTGGTGGGCTGCCCCACAATTGCATTCGAGTCCTAGTATTCTGCCCCATTTAAACAACAGGTCCACACAACTGCCAAAGCCTGTTCATATTCTATTAGCCATCTTCCATACTTTACATGGCAAGTCAAATCCTGAAGGCCTCTTGTTGGTATTTATCAGGTTATGGATACCAGGTGGAACTGACTGCATCCACAACCATTCATTCCCTAGAATAAAATTTTGTGATTGCAGGATTTGTATAGATCTTATTGCTGGGTGTCGGGATCTTAGTCTGGATAGGCGCGCATCAGCCATGTCTTTGTGGATGGGCAACTCTCTGTTTTCAGTTATTTTTGTATATTCGTAAAGGGGAGCATCTTGTCTTCAGAGATGTGGGGGAGTGATGTTGCACAACGTGGGTAGCCAATAGGCCGGAGTGGGTTTAATACATCCACTGATGGTTCTCATTGTTGTGTTGAGTTGGACATTAAGAGGAATTTCACACAGCCAATATGTTCCATTTCAGGAACTCTACAGTAACGGTTTCTGTCTGGCATTTCACACAGAAGCATACTAGTACCAGTTCCCTAACGGAACATATTGGCCCTTTCAAACAGAAACGTGCCTCTCCCGTTGGGGAAGCATTTCTGAGCCGGATTACCTTGAAACCTCCTACCAAGCGTTCTTCTGTTCTTCTCCCAGTCCTGAAGCGCTATGGGGGTGCTGTGTGAAATGCCCCCGAAGCGCTTCCTCCTCCGAGTGTTTTCGTGCATCTTTTCACCTGCGCGGGCGATCTCCGTGATTTTTTTTTAAAGAGCCAATTTAGAGCACTATAGCGCTATAGCAACCCCATTGGAATGCCTGGGCTCCACTGAGCCAACTGAGCCCAGGCATTCCAATGGGATTACTATAGCCCTATAGCGCTCTAAACCGGCTCTTTTTAAAAAAATTCATAGAGATTGGCCGCGCGGGCAAAAAGAGGTGCAAGAAGAAAGCAGCCGTCTGAAATGACGAACCACTTTGAAGACAGCTCCAAAAAGGTAGGGGAAGGGCTGTGTGAAACGGCCATCACTGTACTGGTTTATTCCAAGCCGGTTCAGTACTGTTTTTAAAGGTGCAGTGTGAAATTCCCCATTGACTGTGGACATGGGGGGATGTTGAGCCACATTGAAGCACCATATTCTGCAGTACTATACACCAACCCCAAAGCTGAGCATCTCAGTGCTGAGGCAGACACACCCCAAGTTGTACCACATAATTTTTGGAAAATATTGTTTCGCATGTGTATTTTTGCTGCTACATTGGTAAGATGGTGTATATAGCTCAAGGTCCTGTCCAGGGTAATGCCAAGGAACTTAGGTGTATGGTTGTAAGTCACGTGCCATTTAGATATTCAGCTCACAGTAGGCAAGGCTGTTATTGAGATGGAAACAGAAGCATTCTGTTTTTCCTGGACTTGGGATAAGCTGCCATTTACGGTAGTAGTCAGCCAAAATTTCAAGGTCCCTATTCAGTATTTCCTTAGTCCTTTCCATTGATTTGTACCTTACTGTAATCTCCATGTCATAGACACAAGCAAACTTCCTGGATATCAACTTCGGAACATCAGAGGTGTATAGATTGAAAAGAACTGGAGCAACGACTGAACCCTGGGGTAGACCATTATTCAGTTTCTTCTGCTTGCTGATTGACTGACTCATAATTACTCAGAAAGTTCTATTGCTCAGCATGTTATTTAGGAGTTGAAATCATGTTCTACAGGGGAAAACTTGTAAAAACGTATACAACAGACGATCCCTCCCCTTGCCTATATCCAGTCGTGTTCTTTAGGCTTTCCCACACAGTCAGCATTGACCTATAATCCTTGAGCTAGGGTTCCAAATATCAGTTATCAAGTCTTTTCTAAGAACATGTTGGAACTTTAAGAGGGTGAATTGAAAATGTTTAATTGAAGATATGGATAGATGTCTTGGATAGGTCCCTATACATTCCTCAAGGATATTTGAAATAATATATTTCAGGCTGGAGTGACCATAGCAAGAGGCTTTATCAAAATTTCCTCAACAGCAAAGATCTAGAAGTAGCAGATGAACTACTCCATGAACTCGATGCTGTGCATAGACAAAAATGGACTGAAACAACTACAGATTTGGATTTCAGGCATTCCAGTAGGAAAGCCTGGAGCTTGTTGAAAAAAACAGGTGAAAGCCCACTTGTGCTCTGAGGAAATCTGGAAGTAACATCAAGCTACAGTGTAAATGAGTGAAGTGGCAATTCAGTCATATCAATCAAGCTTATGAGTATCTGTGGTGACTGAGAACACTGCAAATACTTACCAGCTGATGATGGCAAAGTGACAGGGCATCAAGGGTCTCATCTACTATTCGGTCCGAAAGGAAAGAGGCCACAGTCAGCTTCACTTCACTGCATAAAGCAGAAAATCAGAACACCAGAGTTTCAATTCATGCAAGAAAATTCAGCTATCCCTTACAATACTGATTGTATAAGACTGATCTAAACCTTCCTTTAAAAAAGAATTTAAAAATATGAGGATAGGAGCAGAATAAGAATAAGGAATTATTAATCTTCATCTTGCACACCCTCTAACTAATTATGATATATAATTTCATCACCAAAATTATGGTAAAGTATTTTAAAAATGAAAAATGAAAACATAGACAATATTTAACTCTTGCTAAAATTTATTACAGAACAATTTACCGTGATGTATATCAGAAAAATCTGGACTGGATTAAAGCAACTGCCTATTTAAATCCTTTTTCTTGTCAGGAATTAGATCCCAGATGTGGCTTTTTGCCCTGTTATACCATCTTTCTATCTGCAAGGAAACTAGTTGGTTGCTTTTGTAATACCATCACCATTAACCATTTGCAAATAGTGTTTTTCACAATATGCAAACCACAGAACAGACAGCAGTATGCCCCCTTAGAAGTTTGAGTCTAGACCTGATACTTTGAACCACAACTTACAGTCGAATTGAGCTAACTGTAGCATTTGTTTTATTGCTGCCCATGCTGATGGCCACTGAATTGGGTTGCCAACCTCCAGGTGGGGTCTGGATATCTCCCACTATTACGCTTGATCTCCAGATGACAGAGATCAGTTCTCCTAGAGAAAAGGGCTGCCTTGGAAGGGTGGACACTATGGCATTGTACTCTGCTAAGGTTGCTGCCCTCCCCCAGACTCTACCCTCCAAATCTCCAGGTATTTCCCAAGCCAGAGCTGGAAACCCTATCAGCACTGAGGGGGCAGGAGGCAAAAGAAACAAAATTCCTGAGGCTCCTATCATAACGGGGGGAGGCTATAAAGCTGGGAAATTCATGGACTGTATTCATATACATAAGTGATATGAGAGACCTTAAGAGGGAATCACTGTCTGAAGGTCTGTGGTGGCTCTCAGCAACCCTGCCCACATCATTTGAAGGTGTGAAATGCAAGAGGAGGGTAAGGGCAGTTGATTCCCAGATTACCCAACTGACTTTTTGACCCGCTGGATGCTTGTGCATATTGCAGAAGCCTCATATCCCGGAAGAACTTTCCTGGTGTAGCAGAGCTGCTGCTTCTCTTGCAAGAAATGGAGTGCTGTGGCATATTTTGTGGCACTTGATGCTGCTTGCAGCATTGTAATTCAGTAAGTCCAGGGTTTTAACTGGGAAAACTGTTGGTCCCCAGCCCGAAAGATATCAGGCTGCCCTCAACCAAAGCCAGAGCATTTTCTGCCCTAGCTCCAACTTGGTGGAACTCTCTGCCGAATGACATCTGTGCCCTATGGGACCTGTTACAGTTCCACAGGGCCTGCAAGGTGGCGATGTTCCGCCAGGCGTTTGGTTGAGAACAGTGACAGTTCCAACTGTCTGGCACTCCCACCCCCTGCCTCCCCGTGAGGTCAATGGCTTCATCAGGAAAATTTTTAATGCCATCGTAGGACACTGTTGTGTTTTTATCTATTTTAATTTGTTTAATGATGTTGTGTTTGTTATCTTGTTGTATACCACCCTGAGCCTGGTTTTCCCAGGGAAGGGCAGTTTAAAATCAAATGAATCAATAAATAATAATAACAACAACAGCAACAACACCTACAATTTGATATAATTAGGCATGGAGAGCAAACTTACTGACACAGCAAACAGAGCACAGGTATAGTACATTCATATTTCTTTTTGTAGTTTGTCCTCTACAGAGGAATATCGGCAAAGCATTAATGGGAAGCATTTTTTTAAAGTTGCGTTCATCAGGCCTACACATAAAATGGGTGTGCTCTGGAGATGTGAGGGTATTCCCCCCCCCCAATGTAGGCAAACAAGTAGACTCAAGTAGTTAAGCTAACAGCACATTATTAAAACTAAATGTCACAGTTAATTTATGAACTATGCCATGAACTTCAGTTTCTACCCACAATTCCAGAAGATTAACTAAGACCACAGCAGAAGTATTCAGGAGCACTGGGAGTTTGTACACCCTGCACCCACAAAGCCATTGAGCGAGGAAATAAAGTTGGCTATGCAAGAAACTTCTGTAAACTGCTTTGAGTCTTACTGTGCAGAACAGCACAATAAAAATATTTTTAAAAATGAATAATTTATGCCTTCATCCAGATTTATCTGCCCAGGAGGTAAACTAGAAATCAAGCACATGGTATCCAAGGGCATGAATATTTGCTTTAGAGGGAACATGGAAACAGACTTCATTCCAGGAGAGTTGGGCCCCGATCGCACACAGAATTAGCCGCGCAATAGGCACAAATGCCATGCCGATTTTAAGGGCACGATCACATCAGAACGTCTGGCAACCATCCCACACCCGTTGGCAACCCATTTCTCTCCGCCGAAGAAGTGGAGTTAAAAGATACTAGTGAAAGTCCAGTATCAAACAGGTTTGCTATGGGCCACAGATGGACTTTCTCAGTGTAATCGCTCCAGCGTGCACTTATAGCATTGGGGATAGTCTGATCAGGCTATCCCTATGCCACACCATTTTTTCCCCCTTCTCAGTATGCATATCATCGCATACTGCCATAGGAAGCCCTCAGGGTGGAGATGTGATTCATCGATCCCCTGTTTAAGCGCATCGGCAACCCCCCCCCCCGACTCACCTGCTATTGTGTCTGATCACGCAGTATTTATTTTATTTATTTCTTAAATTTATATCCCGCTCTCCCCACCAGAGGCAGGCTCAGAGCGGCTCACATCATTTTTAAAATAACATGTTAACATTAAAATCATACATCAGACATTAAAATACAATCCATACAACATTGGCGGCAGAATAAAAATCAACCCACAGGTGGGTCCGAGAAGCATTCCCATACATCTCTGTATGCAGATGACGGTGCCACAGACGGGCAGGCGGATGGAGTACCGGTAGACGGGCTGGGAAGGTGGACTGGGCCAGGGCTAAGATGTTTACCTTGGGCGGCCCCTACCCAAAGGCCTGGTGGAAGAGCTCCGTTTTGCAGGCCCTGCGGAACTGCATCAGATCCCGCAGGGCCCTGATGTTCTCTGGGAGCTCATTCCACCAGTACGGGGCCGCCACTGAAAAAGCCCTGGCCCATGTTGTAGCCAGCCGTGCCGCCTTCAGTCCGGGGATGGTCAGACGGTGTTGGGTCCCAGACCGTAGTGCTCGCTGGGGAGCATATGGGGAGAGGCGGTCCTTCATGTAGACAGGTCCCAGGCCATATAGGGCTTTATAGGTAAGCACCAGCACCTTGAACCGTATCCGGTACGCTATTGGCAGCCAGTGCAGAGCCTTTAATGCGGGCTGTATATGCTCCCCCCTCGGGAGGCCCCGCAGCATTCTGCACTAGCTGCAGCTTCCGGATTTGGCACAAGGGCAGCCCCATGTAGAGGGCGTTACAGTAGTCCAATCTTGAGGTGACCAATGCATGGATCGCTCTTGCCAGTTCATTGCGTTCAAGGAAAGGGACCAGCTGCCTGATCAGCCGCAGATGATAAAAGGCTGACCTCGCAGCCGTTGCTACCTGGGACTCCATCGTTAACGCGGAGTCCAGGAGCACACCCAAACTCCTGACCTCCGCCGACGGAGTAGTGGGCTGTGCCTGCAGCTTCACAGAACTGTGTGATTGCGCAACTGTGGGTCAAATTACTCCAGAGCAAATAGCCTCACTTTCCTCCCAGATTATCTCGCTTGTGTGACAGGGACCTTGGTAATGCTCTCAGGGCAGATGTCTCTTAAACAATCTACAGCACAAGAGTGCACATTGATGAACAAGAAAGCATATTAACTCACCTAATTTTATTGAGGATGTCAATTCCAGACTGCTCCAACAGAACGTTTTTAACAAAAGTCCGTGGGATAGAAATCTTCTCAGTACATGCTTCAATCAAATCTTGCCGTATGCGTGCTTTCTTCATTGCACTTGGACAGAGGTTTTCAGCCGCATCCACCATAGACTCAAGTAATGTCTATATCACAAAGCAAGATTGTTGGGGCAAAAACCTACCACTACATTACTCCATTATACACTAATGAAACACCACCTTGGTTTCATAAATTACAGACCTTTATGAAACTAAGACCCAAAATCATATTATTCTACCATGTGGCTATCTTGCTAATCTGTTCCTTTGCAGATTCACATGAACTTGATCTTTTAAAACTATCTAACATGTCACTAGCATGTATTACCGATTCTGGATAGCTTCAGCTTTGCATGGTGGCAACTATATTTAATCAGAACTAATTTGCTACCCAATGGCCATGAGATTACTAATTCACTGATGCTTCAGTATAAAAGGTTGGGTGGCATCAACAGCAGCTCATACTAGACAAAAGCTGGTGACCAGTGTGGAAAATTTTTACCAGATTCTTTTCTAGTATAATCAACTGTACATATTTAGCATAAGGTGTTCAAGCAGTGCAAATTACATTTGCAGTGTTAAAAAAGCCAAACATTGTTCTTTTATCAAAAGAAGCAAATGTGCCAAAAAATAAAGATCAGCATTTGTGGCTTTGTTGTTAATAAGTCATCCCCTTTAAAAACCACCAAAGCCTGTTCCAATAATGTATGATGACTACTCAGTACAGTAAGTTTGAACAGGTCTATAATTTGCTAATTAAAAAACTGAAATGTGACTATGGTGAAAAGGATGTGGGAACAGAGCTGAAAGACATGCTTTTTAGAACAAAACAGAGGTATCAAGCTAATGTACTTTTATGACAATTTCACCCTCTTTCACAGGATTTCCCTTGTTCTTAGCTGAGCAGCCCCTTTTCCTTTCTTCTTTGTTTTTCTCTCGCTGTCCCACCCAGTTGTTTGAATGTATATTGGTAAATGTTGACCCAGCCTAGGGAACTGAGGGGAAAGACTAAATTTTTTCTTTTGTCCTTGTTTTATAATGGCACATGAGAGGCTGATGGTAAATCAAAACTAACAAACTATTTTATTTCACTTTGAGGGGAAATGATCAGGTAGGAATCAGGTTTAGGACTTATGAGGTGAACTGGAAACAGGAATGAGGTAACTTTGTATAAAAATAAACACCAGACAATTTGTCACAAACAAGCACTTGTTTCTGTTATTCAGACAGGTCTTTAAAACTTGAGGACAGAGATTTCTTGGCAGTCTCTGCTTACATAAACAAGCATAAGCTTCTTAGTCTCACAGTCACTAAAGTTGGTGAAGGCAGGAACATTCATGCAAGTTCCAGTTTCCTTCCTTATCCACTGGCTAGGCATAACACTCCCATTTTCTAGGAGCTATTTCCCACAGTCTTGATAAGGATAGGCTGTGTGTCCCACTTCCCTAATTCAGGATCCTTCTTGATTCTCTCACAGTCTGCTTCACTCTCCCACTGTTAACTGTCAACCCCCAACTCCTAAAAGACATACTCAGCTCAAGAATTCCATTTCAATCCCCTGACACTCATGGTTCTCAGACTGGGTTACAGCATTAACCATTTACTATCTGTCACAACTTTTAAACAGATTTTCTAAAAACCCTATAGCTGCCTTATCTCACTTTAAAAAGGCAAAAATGCTTGACTTCAATCCATTTTCCCCTGGCAATTTCTATCTATTCTTGGTTATTAATGATTGGAATACAGAAGCCTGGAATACAAGACCTTTTGTGCTCTATAATTCTGTGTAACAGAAAAATCAAGTGTTCCTTAACACCACAGTAAAATATGAACCCAAGGTCCTGAAGCAAGTTAATGCTCATTTTTTAACAGCAGCAATTCTGGAATCAATTCATATGCAGTTTATCTATTCTAAGGACCATGTCTCCCCATAGAAGAATCAGTCTGTTGAGGTAATAAAGCCTGCTACTTCTAGCCATTCCTCCTGACCAGGACTTTCTGTTTCTCTGCTGCTTGGGCTCTCTCAGTCACACCTCCCACTCTGTGGGACCAATTACCAGAAGAAGAAGAACTTCCCATAGAGTTGCAACCAGCTCATGGAAAGAACAGCTTCCTCCTTGAAGAGTGATGTTTGGGTTTTGCTGAGTTCTTTACTGGGTGTGTTGATTTGATAACAGATTCTCTGGGTTTTCTTTGGTTTTGGTTTTTATTTTATTATTGCATTTAATGGAATCTTTGATGGGAGAAAGGCAGGATATAAATATTTCAGATTAATAAACACATAAAAGAGTTAAACCTTAGTGGAAAACATTTTCATTTAAAATAACAAAAATTGGTACTTGGGAGACAAACCTACAGTAAGTCAGTGGTACTTTACAAAGATACTTACATTACAACATGCTCATGAAATGTAACATCTGCAAGATATATACTTATTCAACCCACACAAGTTTTAAGAAAAAAACTATTAAAGCACGGAATATACAGCTCTTTCATCTCTACATAAAGAGTGTGTATGGCTAGCTTCTTATACTACCAGTGCTCAAAGAATATGCATTTCTGCTTTCTCAGAAACAAAGTATTTTAAAAAAATCTGGACCAAGATTTTTCTCAAAATGAAGTATTTTTGAAAGGAAATGTTTTATTACCTATACAGAACAAAAAAAAACATAAGAAAATAATTGGATATCCATAATTTCAAATTCTGTTTCATTTCCAAACTAGTGGTGATTTTTAGTAAAGTCCTCTGAACAACTGGTCACATTTAAAAAATCAGAGGTTACTCATTTTCCCTGTGGAGAGTCTTGACACTGATCTTCACAAGAGATCAATGGTGCCTTGCAAATTAGGAGAATCTACACAACATTTCTTATGCAAGATTTTTGATTGAAAGTCTAAAATTATCTGCATAACAGACAATCCTCTAGCAATTCTCCTGTGAATGGAATTTGGTTAAAATGCATTAGCCTCCAGAGGAAAGATAACTGATTATGCAGGTATCAGTGACTAATCCTAGAAGCTTTACATTCTGGCATCTTGCAGAGCAATTGTTATTTTGCTTCCCGTAACCCTTAAGGGCATAAGGGATTTAGAGTAAAAACCGATATGCAAAATTCTCACCTTATCTCATACCGAAGAGGGAATGGAACAAAACACTCTCTAAATTGCAACATTTTCCTTTTCATTAACTCCTCTAATTTAGAAAAAATAATTAGTAATGCAGTATTACTACAGTTCTTCATTACCTTCCCACTGACTAAAGCATTTATTTTTGTCTCCAGTGAGCAGAACTCCAATCTGCAGTTTTATAGCCAGTGATAAACTTGAAAATATTGTTGGGAGCACACAGTCAGGAGCAGAAAAGACAATGTAGATAATTCTATTATTTGGAAGTTTCTGCTTCTATACAGCGTCGTACAGTGGTTAGAGTGGTGGAGTAAATCTGGAAGACTAGAATCTGGGAGACCCAGATTCAGATCCCAACTTTGCTATGGAAGCTTGCTGGGTGACCCTGGGCCAGTCACATGCTCTCAGTCTAATCTACCTCACAGCGTAAGTTGTTTTGGGTCCCTGTTAGGAGAAAAGTCAGGGTAAAAATGAAGTAAAATAAAAAATAAATACAGATACCACTAATAGCACCCTGACCTGGACGGCCCAAGCTAGCCTGATCTTGGAAGCTAAGCCCTGACTAGTGTTTGGATGGGAGACCACCAAGGGAATTTAGGGCTGCAATGCAGAGGCAGGTAATGGTGAACCACTTCTGAACATCTCTTGCTTTGACAACCCTACAACTTGACAGCACTTTTCTCCACCACACCACTGATGGCAAAAAAAAAAATCTCAAAACATTTACCTTGGCCTCTGCTAGGCTCAAGATTGGATGTATGATAGTTTCCTTGACAGCCTTATAAGATTTATTCCATTTCATGGATTGGGCAGCTACAAAAACATGATGATCTTTCTTGGAGTCCTTCCAGCAAGTGTGTGATTTACACTTATCTGACTTGACTGGAAAATCTTTCATTTACTCTCAACCATATTATATGCTTTTCTTCTTATAATGACACCTCCAAGGGCTTATTACAGTAATGGCTCCAATATATACCTTCCTTGAAACATGGCATGGTACATTCTCCCTTCACTTTCTAGCAACATATTTTTACATGAAAAGCAATGAAAACTTCCTTACACAAGAAATGAAGGTTGCCAGTTAATCAAATATGTCAGATACTCAAACTCATGGCCCTGTCCTGATTCCTACCTTGAGGAATCAACAACAACCAAATTTTATCCCTCTAGACAATGACAGTTAACTGAGCATTTTGAATAATCAACAATAGTCTATTAGCGTTCTTCCTGGTAGTATTTGGAGGTGAAATGAACTTCAGAAAATTATCTTAGTAAGATCTTGGTAAGTAAGTGGGTTCTAAAAGTCTCTGAAATAATGGCCCTTTCTGCAATAGAGATTTAAGCCTGGTTCAGCGCTGTCTCCTACTAGCTATTCTGCACTACACTCGAGTTCACCCCTCTTTTTATCCCGGGTTTCCCGAGGGAAAGCCTATGGCAAAAGAAGATCCATATACCCCAGGTCAACAGTGGTCCAAACCTGGGGTGACCACAATGTAATGCAGAAGTGACCCAACCCCCCCCCTCCACAAAACAGGATAAAAAGAGGGGTGTAATGCAGAACAGCTAGCAGGATACAGCAATGAACCAGGATTAAAGGTCTAGTGCAGAAAGAGCAAATGTTACACACTGAAGCTTATCAAAACAGCTAAAGTAAAACTGTGATGCTACCTCGAACCACTTCCCACAATTCTTGTTCTGAGCCTGTTCTTTAATGGTAATACCTTGAGTTGATCATCCACAACCCTGGTGACCTCCCCAGCCATTGATTCAAGCGTTTCCTGAATTGGGTTGGATAAGGAGCCCTTTGCTCCCGCCCATGACGGTCCACCAAGATGATACAGGTTTGGTAATAACTGTAAAACAGATTAAAACAAATAAATTTGGCAACTAGCTTCAATATCTGCAAAGAGAAATTAACACCTTCTCCAATAAAATTGATATGTCACTGATATGAAGCAGCTGGTATCACTTACTGTTTTGGAGTTCTTAGCATCTTTCATCAGTCTTTCTGCTGATTTCAGATCTTCTTGAATACTATCAATGCCACAGTTCCTCAGTGAGTTGAGATGGTCTTGTACTTTAACACATATTCTGTCTATCATCTACAGGAAAAAGAGGGGGAGAGGGTATAGCAACATCAGACAACAACAGATACTAACACCATGGCAGGTTGAGATCTCTCTCTCTGGAAACTATTTGAGTGAACAGGTCTATTGTTTTCAGGTCTTTCCAGAATAGTTGCTGAAAAGAGCTCCCGCATCATCCTTTCTGCTGCATTTCTCTTCCCTGTGCAGGGTGCCTTAAAAGCCACTCCAGAGGGTTGAAGGGCTTCAGGAATAATATGGAATATGACATGGAAGGGTGATTGGCATTGGCAGCATGCGATCATGTCTTATCTTGCATAAGCAGAACAGACTCTGAAATGGGGCATACATTTACACGGGGGGGAGAGACTGTCCATCAGATTTCCTTTCTTGCTGCAGCTCCTGGATAACATCCAACACTGTTAAAATGAACCCTAGTCCTCAGGAGTTGCTTTACAGGGGCAACAGGGGAGTGCATCAGGAAAGGTAAGGTGGTCCATTTAGTCCATTTATTTATTTATTGAATTTATATCCCGCTCTCCCCACCAAAGGCAGGCTCAAAGCGGCTCACAACATAAGTTAAAATTACAATCCATTTAAAATAAACCTTCCACATTAAACATTAAAATGCTATCCATATATCCTGCACAAGATTGGCGGCATTTCAATTATACCCACAGGTGGGTCCGAGCAGCATTCATATAAAATCTCTGTGTAACCACACACAGGTTGGCAGATGAAAGTGCCAACAGACGGGCTGGTAGATGGAGCTGGGCCAGGGCTGAGATGTTTACCTTGGGCAGCCCCTACCTAAAGGCCTGGTGGAAGAGCTCCATTTTACAGGCCCTGCGGAACTGCATCAAATCCCGCAGGGCCCTGATGTTCTCCAGGAGCTCATTCCACCAGTGCGGGGCCGCCACTGAAAAAGCCCTGGCCCGTGTTGTAGCCAGCCACGCCTCCTTCAGTCCGGGCAGGGCCAGTCGGTGTTGGGATCCGGACCGTAGTGCTCGCTGGGGAACATGTGGAGAGAGACGGTCCTTCATTTGTGGAAAGAACATATTTCAAATTAAAGGAAAAGAGCATATTTCTTGAGAGTTAATAAGATTTCTCTAGAAGGCCATTTCCTACTCATACACATATAACAATTTGTAATACAGGAGGCATTCAGGAAGACACAACTCGCTGAAAGTTTTCATTGATAAAAAGAATAAAGGACACTCACCTGCTGTGTAGTACTAGTAACTATGCCTTGCTGCAGCCGGTATGCTTGCTCCTGTAGGTATTTTCGGGTCTCATGGTTTCGGAGCAAGTAGTTTTCTATCTAAGACCAGAAGGCAAATTAAGCGTTCAGTCTAAATGCATGACTATGCATGTATGTGCAAGAGCAGGTAACATATGTCGGTGCACTTAACAGAGCATTTAAAAAAAACAGTGATAAGAACTAGACAGAACCAGGTAATCAGTCACATTGGTCTGAAGTAGTAGAACAAATTTAGAGTCCAGTGGCACCTTTAAAACCAGCAAGGGTTTATTCAAGGTATGAGCTTTCGTGTGCATGCACACTTTTTCAAATATACTGGAATGGTAGGTAAGTTTCAAACTTATAGACAGGAACTTAACAGCAAATTTAACATGTAACATGATGGTGTAACTAAACAGAAATTGCTTCATACAGTTCATACAAAATTTAGTGCCTTAATTCTTAAATGAGAGATTTCTACCAGCACTTCCATGAATAGAGAAGGAGGAAGGATTTTCCCCCAGCTCCCCTCCCCAGTGCTGGTTGGTTGGGGGGGGGGGCTCCCCAAACCACAGTGGCAGCATTTGGATGTTTGCAGGGGACTACAAGAGGAAGGCAGGAAACTTCTAAATTTGTGAGGAGAGTTCCACTTGCAGATTACTGGATCCAACCCATTGACAAGGATTCATTTAAATTAGTGCAACCTGCTGGAAAGTAGTGCATGTAAGGATCAGGATTTGAGGTCACAATCACCACTAGGATCACCGATCCTGATTTCCTACAGACTATACATTTTATACGTATTTCCTACACACATTTGATTTCCATCAAATCCTGCCGGAAAAGAAAATTATAATATTCCAGGGAAAGATGGACCAAGGTTCACCCAAAGCCAGAATTCTCAGGTACCTGTAATTAATCTGGCAGCATATGACCAAAACAAATCCAAAGGGGAAAAAAGCTGAGCCATATGATACAGGGAACAAAAATGGTTGATCACCACACTCAGTTGGTCTCACACATACAGACACAAAGCATTTTAAAGCAAAATGCAACAGCCACAACTCTCAGATAATATTTTGGGTAGATCTGAAGCATACCATATTCACCAGAGATCAGTAAAAACACTGTACTCCCATGAAAAATGCAGAACATACTTTTAGTAATGGCGGACAATGGAAATAATTTGTACAATTCCAACAAGCTCCCTTGCGTTAAAACATGGTTGAAAATTCCATAATCCAAATGATTTGGAAAGCAACAGGAACAAACTGAAATAACTATCCAGACAGGTATTTAAGAACCATGTAAAATATTTTTAAAAAATATGTCTAGATTTTATTTATTGTTTGTGTGCTTTTTGCTGTTTTCAGCTTCTTGTGTTTATTTTTAATGTCTTAAATTGCTCAAAGGGTAGTTGCTTGGAGAGCTCCAAACAACTCTTATCTTCACATTTAAATACATTTAAAAACCCTGTACATAAAATCCTATGCATAAAAACAAACTTGAAGTATCGCATTTCAAAATCAATTTTTTTTTTGCCTTTCATGTTGGTTAGCATTTTAATAACCCTCTCATTGACCCAATGTCGTGCATTTTTATGGAAATGTCTTGTTTTCTTTCTTTGGCACCTGCGGAGCAGAGCATCTTCCACACTTGAAAAATAATGACATGCACACTGATACATCCCCCAAGTACCTAGGAATATGCGCATGAGCACAAAAATATTACCCATTTTTATCTGGTTAAATACATGAAATAGCCCCAGTTTAATTAGATTTTCCTTTTTATATGGCTATGGTTAAGCCACTGTCTCTGTTATCCTCATTCCATATTTTTATGCTGTAGCGATTATTAGTTATCATAACTACTTTTAACTGTGATCATATGGAAATAAAATGTTCATTGAGTCCTCTGGAGAATCACATTTAGCCAACCATGAAACCACAATCATTTACACATATTAGGTAGCCGGTTTTTCCTTCCCATCTCTGTGTGTGCGAGTAATGGGTAATTGTAGGCAATACCTTTTGTAGCGCCTCTTCAGTTTTCTCAGGGCTCGTTTTAAGTGCTTGAGAAGCATCATTCACAGGTATGGGCATGAATCTTAGGGTATAATTCCTTTAAAAAAATTGTGATAACATTAGATATAAAAAGGCTGTCCTACATCTAGTTAGACTGCATGTGTTTCTTTCATTTGAAGGACACTTTTTTTGTCATACTCCTACTACACATACGATGGAGCACAAAATTTCAAAACATAAAGAGCAATTGAGATACTGCTTCTCTTTCATATATACTGATGCACAGCTGGAGTGTCATAAAAAGAGATACTGAAAGTCTTCTAGTTTTTCAGAAAACAAAGAACGTGTGCTTCTTAACCATTGTTACAAAATTACAGCGTATCTTAGTCATTTAGACTTCAAATCTGCATACAAGTGCATCTACATAACTTTGCACATCTAAGTGCTCTCTTGAAATCAAGCTCGCTCAGCGAGGAGGCCCTTTGAAATTAATGAATTTATACAGTGGCAGCGTTTGATCCTTCATGCCATACAGAATTCAACTGACTCTTTCTTCTGCAATGCTAGAAATGGCGAACTGCATCTTCACACCGAAATCATCAAATGATTCATGAGCATGCCAATAAATTACTTTGAATGTAAATGATCTAACCACCAAATACTGCACATCTGACCAGTTACTGCACAGCTCTTATGCTTTTTCCAAATTTGTTGTCACTACAAAATATCCTACTCTCAGGAATCTCAGCTGTTGTTACAACAGAAACACAAAGGCCCACCGGAGTCCAACATTGCATGCATTTTGCAGAGAAATGAAAGCATTATTCCAAAGTTTAATGAATTATGTTTTGTTTTTAGTGACGTTATCTTCAGTGAAGTTAAAAAACAATATTCTTCTCATAAAATGTTAATGACTAGAAGCTGCCAGAACGTTCAATGTGTAAAAATATGTAATGAGTTTTAAACATACATGGCGGTGAAGATTCAATTGATTACATGCCAATGTGGTGTAATGGTTGGAGTTCTGTTGGACTAGGATCCAAGGGATATGAATTCAAATCTCCATTCTACCACAGAAGCCAGCTGGGTGACCTTGGGTCAGTCACACACTTTCAGCCTAACCTGCCTCAGAGAGTGGTTGCAAGGAATGCCATAAGCCACTTTAAATCCCCACTGACAAGAAAAGTGGGGTCAAAATGAAGCAAATAAAGATAAAATGCTTGTGTTTATTCATTTGTGTTGCTTTCTAGAAACCCAACACAGAAAGCTAAATTGCAAGCATTCAAGCAATCGTCACTTTTAGACCAAGTAAGCCAAATTAGGTCCTTCTAACGCAAGAGCATCACGGTTATTATTTCAGTGTCTCAAGTTTCTGTATTAGGTATTAAGCCAGCCTTTCACATTAAACCAAAAATCCAGTACTGGGTTGCTCTCTCTGATAAAGACACCAGTGCTTCAAGAGGGGACTGGTTCACTATTGTTTCTCACAGACATCACTCAGTACTTTGCAGAACTTCATCACTTCTTCAGGAAAACAGACATGCCTTTGCAGAACCCATCCAAAATAACAGTGTCACACCTACTGTGCTGTTTCTGAGGAACAGTCTGTTGAGAGACTCTATTGACTTTTCCTTTAAAAGAAGTCGGTGGATACATACATTAATATTTCAGGATCCCACTTACTAACTTTATGCTGGTAGAGACTATCCTGAAGGTTTCTAAAATAAGAGTCAAGAAGTACAAAATTTCTACTAGAGGTGCTGATCAGACTGGCTGCAAAACAATGCACCATTAAAATATGGCTTGCTAATTTCCTGTTTAAAAACTTGCTAAATTTTAGAACTGTCATGGGGCTGTTTCATACTTTTCAGCTAAAATTTTAGTGTGCCCATATGGCACATACCATGATGCAGACATAGGGTTGCCAAATTGGGGGGGGGAGGGGTTAGGGTTGCCAAGTCCATCAGAAATGTGGCAGGGGGATGTTCTGGGAGCCAGAAGTGATGTCACATAATATGCCTATGTCACCCGAAAGTGATGTAGGCATGCCAGTGATCGGGGGGTGACGCTCTGGTTTTTGAGCAAACTCTATGGTAAAATCAGCCTCAAAACATAGAGTTTTGCCCAAAAGCCAGAACATTGTGCCCCCCAGCATCACCAACATGGCCACATCACTTCCGGGTGACATTGTATTTCTGGTGATGTTGCTGTGTGTATGGGGTGGAATTTCCTCTTGCCAGCCAGCTGGCCAGCAGCAGGCAGGAGCCTGCAAAACTGGGGGGGGGGGGTCTCCTGCCCCCAGCTGGGGAATGGCAGCCCTAATCGCCACCTCCAGGATGGGAAACTCTAAAGATCTATGGTGGAGGCTGGAGAAGACATGGAACTCAGTGGGGTACAAACTTGGGGATAATGCACTATTCAGCAAATAACAGAAACTCAACCCTGAATGGGGAATGGACCCATGGCTCAGTGGTAGAGTGCCAGTTTTGCAGATACAAGGCCCCCAGTTCAATCCCTGGCATTTCCAATTAAAGAGATCAGGTAGTAGGCAATGTGAAAGGCCTGAAGAGCTGCTGCCAGTCAGAGTAGACAGTACTGATGTTGATCCACCATAAAGCAGCTTCATGTATTCAATGCAAACATATAACCAACTGAAATCTGTAATATAACATTTCGGGATGGGGGACAATTAATTACTTAACTATCTGTTTGGTCTTCACTGATTTCAACAGGGCATAAGCCTGTACTTATGTGATCTGCAGAATCTATTACCTTTAGCAGGAAGGACTTGCAAAGACACACAATTAATATTAACAACCTAAATGTCATCGACTCAGGGTGCCCCATCCCCATCCTGTGCTGCACACTGACATATTTTTAACTGGCACAGTCCTTATCAGCACACTTGCATCCTTTGTCTCTTGGATGATAATAAGTTTTTTAGAGGCCACTTACTGGGTTTGTCCCCCCCCCCCCCCCGTCTTTAGCACTCCTTGAAAGGGTGTTCTGAAAATTGCTACAATCATAATGCAAAATTGGATTTCTCAGCATCATCTCATCCAGATGCCAGACTTTGCATTTTCAGTCCTGCAGTGGAACTGTCAATAAATCACTCCCTATTGAACCAAAGTAATTAAGATGAGTGAATGCACCACTCTGTGCCATTCTTCATAATGAGCTACAGATTTCTGTACCAAATATACAAATATCATGCACCAAGCTGGGGGAAAAAATTCAAAATGCTATTTTCAGTCATTTTGTTGTAGCTAAAACGAAGGGACAATTATTTATTCCGTTTCTTCTTGCCAGGAAAGGCAGATTTTACAGGTGGCAGAATCACACTAAAATAATTTTATAACCCACAACATTGAGGATGGAAGAACTGTTAGATTATTTGCCAAGAGATAATGTTTCCGATATTGTTTGAAATAATTTGTGTACAAGACCATTTCTTTCCTTATCCAGTGGTGACAGAAAATGCTGTCTTCTGCATTTAGAACTTTTTAAATCACGTCCGAGGCTCCAATACTATCTCTGGCTTTTTGAATACTGAAGTAGACAGCAGATGACCTGAGCTTCCATGCTAAGTAAATGCAATGTCACCTTTGGAAAATCAGTCACTGTATTTGCAGAAACGTTTCCGTTTTCTGTCACATACTTTTCATTCTGAATCTTAGGAGAGCCCCATTTTTCATTATCTTGGCAGACAGAAGGGAAAACACAGATTATAGGCAGGATGTTGATGAATTGCTCTTTTTCCCAGCTAGACTATTTTTGTCAGTAAACCAAGCACTATTAGCATTTAAAAGGTTATTCCCCCCCCCCAAGTTGCCTATAAGATCTCAGTGCTGTCTATTTTTCACTCATTTCAATGAATAGCATCATCTTTAAGTATAAAGCAGTTGTGCTAAATGGCTGAACACTGAACTCTGAATAAAACAGAGCTGCAAACACTAACTGATTTAAAATTGATAAATTAAAGTTTGTATGAGTTCACAATCTCTCCCCTCCTTTACATTAATCACTGTATCTTGACACCATCAAAAAAAATGGGATCCTCACAGGACATGCAATATACTATAAAGGCAATACACTATAAAGACGCATTGGATTTTGCCTTGTGTGTCAAATTTGATGGAACTTATTTGAGTTTTTTCCCCTTCCAGTTGGTATTTAGAGCTAGTAGGTGTGTTGTTCTTCCAACTGAATTTCTCCTAGAAATAGGAGTCACAGGCAACTGAAACTGACAGTCTTCATTTGAAATCTGGGTCGAACTGCCTGTGAAAAATATGAAAGTTGCACACAACTGAAGGTGTAGAAAAGAGCAAGAGTCCTGTAGCACCTTAAAGACTAACAAAATTTAAGGTACTACTGGACTCTTGCTCTTTTCTGTTGCTACAGACAGACTAACATGGCTACCCATCTTGATCTATCATAATGGAAGGAATCAATTTTTTTTTTTATTCTGGCTTGTTACTGTAAGAGGACATACTCTATACTTAGGGTTGCCAGGTCAGGGTTGGAAAATACCTGGAGACTTTGGGGATGGACCCAGGAGTGGGTGGGGTTTGGGGAGGGGAGGGGCCTCAGCATGGTACAAAGCCATAGAGTCCACCTTCCAAAGCAGCCATTTTCTCCAGGGGAGCTGATCTCTGTCAGCTGGGTATCAGTTGTAAAAGTGGGACATCTCCAGGCCCCCACCTGGAGGCTGGCAAGCCTATCTATACTCCATGTTCAAAATCTGATGAATAATAACAATGAAGATATATTTTCCTTATAACTTTGTTAAGCCAACTTTCTGACATTTCAAGATCCACCATTGAGCTTTTACAATACATACGATTTTACGATACATAAAATCGAATTTAAATGTAACTAGTTGGGTAAAAGCCCTGACCTGGATAGCCTTGTGAGATCTCGAAAGCTAAGCAGGGTTGGTCCTGGCTCGTATCTGGATGGGAGACCTCCAATGAATACCAGGGGCAGGACACAGAGGCAGGCAATGAGAGATCACCTCTGAACATCTCTTGCCTTGAAAACCCCATGGGGTCACTATAAGTCAGCTGTGACTTGACGGCACTTTCCGCCACTCAGTTGGATAAAAAGTTAACTTAACTGAATATTTAAAAAAAAAATGAATGTAAGAGCCTTAATTACACAGAACTACTGAACTGCTTAATTTAGATAATTATTTTGGAGGAATATACCAAAACAAGCAGGAGAGTTATTTTCGGAGACAAAACAGAACTAGGTGAACGCAGCACGTCCTTGCTAAAAACCTTCATTATTTTGCTAATCTAAAAGTCACAGCTCCTCAGCAACGTATCTGAGACACCAGTGTGAAACTGCTGAATTATTATTCATCAAGAAGATCATCTGACACAGTTTCCTGAAGACGTAGCAAGGACATCTGATTTCATTAGCCACTATAAATCTTAACCAGCTTAGCAAAACTGGGAAAATGATGTTACCATCACCCATTTATGAACAGTCTCTGAATTGTTATTATATTTGAATTCTACACTACTAAATCTCTCTCTGTACTTCCTGATGTTTATAACTTGCTTTCTTCATAACTTTTGTATGTATGCACATATGGATGCCCACCTGGTGAGAACCTGTTACCTCATGCAGCAAACTCTAGTCCACAATAAAAAAGTTTTTATTCTAGCATAAGTGTATCACTGAGATGATACAAGACTCCTGTTTATTTTCAATAACCAGTTTCTTTCCTAAGGAGACTACTGTGTATATACTTACCATGCTATGGCCTAACATAAAAAACTTTCTTACAAATCTAGATGGTTTGGCAAAGATTATGACAGACAACTGCACAGAACTTACTTTTCTAGTGCCACTGCTATATCCTGGAAACCCTGTGCAGTGATATTATTCTTGTCCCATATAACAGTTCTGTTGGAAAATCAGAAATTACATAAAGTCACTAAGCGCAAGTTGAATACGATCCGGCCAGAATGCAGTTTTATAATTTGGAACTGAGCAGATCTGTATTTCTGAAACAACACAATTAACAAGTAAAATACCAGTACAATTAATTCTGTGATGAAAATGTAGCAACGGGGATAAAGGAGCACACGTATGCATTAATACATGCACACAAACAGAGGTTGGATCCAGTGCTAAATTTCTGCTTGCACTAGAGCTCCTGAGTAAGTGGAAACACAAGGAAAAGACTGCGGTAGCCACTTGCGCTAAGCTAATTGCATCTTCACTTGCATTCTTACTTGCTCAAGATCTCATGCAACCATTTTCTGGGTACTATAATTTATGTGGCACAATGTGCTAAGTGTTGCACAAGTGGAACTGCACTAAGTCAGTTTACATTTCTGCTTGTGTATCACTGGATCCAAGCCACACACTTTCGAGATTGGAATACTATGCATTGCAAATAAAAACCTTCCTAAAACAAACAGCCAAACTGGGGCATTGTCCCAAAATGAGATGCTGAAATATATACCCAAAATACTACCAGAGCATTAAGTAAGCAACCTGTAATTTACATTTAAATTTTAGAACTTTTTCTAGAGAGGCAACTTTGGTCCCCTTGCCTAAACATAAAATGTAAGCACATCCAAATGACTCCTCACAGTGACCCTGAAGTCCAAATTTGAAACACGGAACAAACTCATAATAGGATCCCACTTGGGAGAGATCATTCGACCATTTTCCTACTGCCATTTGTCTGCTTAACATTGCTCATCCCCCCAAAAATCTCAAAACCTTTTCCCCTACAGCTGGGAGAGAGGGGGCCTGTTTGAACAGGAAAGCATCAGAAAGGAAGACAAAACAAAACATCCTTCTGCAATTGCTCATCCATTCCTAATTATAACCTCTGATGCTGTTTGTCAGTTCTTTTTCCCCCTTTTTAAAAAAATCTGGTTCACATGTCCCCCACATATCATTTGTTGCCAGGAAGAGATGTGGCATACAACACAACACACTAAGTTGACATTAACCAAGATGTTATGTTTAATATGCAAATAACTGCCATACCTGAGTTTGGTGTTTATCTGAAGAGCCTTTGCTAGCATCTTTGCTCCCATATCACCCATTCCATTTCCACTAATATCCACTTTTGTCAGCGATGTATTGCTCCCCAATGCATTGATAATGATAGTAAGCTCTGTCTTCAGCTTAGAATCTGCCAGAGACAGTGACTGCAAGGGCTGAGGAGAACAGAAGCAAGGGACACTCACCACATTATACTTAGATTAGTCTTAAATGCTCTTTTAAAGACCACAGATCAATCAACCAAGCAGCTTTAAAACAGCACATCATCAAACAGAAGGTTCAAAGGCTCCGGAATATGCTCTGTCACTGAGGGCTGCCTCAGCAATGGAAAAGAGCCTGGAGCAAGTAGGAACAAGGCTTAGGACCTCTGTTCAAACCTGTTCTATGCAGGTGCTGCAAGACATACTGCCTTGTACACTCCCAAGTATTTATGCAGGTAGTGTGTGTGCATAGGCATAATCAATCAGCTTCCTGGTACAGATTGACAACTATGTACGAATTTTCTACAAATACGCTATGGAGGTTGTGAGAAAGGAACAGGATTAAAAAAAAACAGGAAGTACAAAGGGACGTTTCTCAGTATTCATTAAGGATCATATCACACTGGGCACTATCTGCCAACTGGGTAGTGCTATATTTTTAAAAGCCATATATAGCCACTACAATTTCTGTATGGTCATTGCTTTATATTCTGATTTTTATTGAATTGTTATTTATGTACAGTTGACTTAGATCCTATGTAAGCCAGTAGACTGAAGCCTGAGGAGCAGGGCTGCCCCACCTTCCCAGTCCTGCTGCAGCCGAAATTCTGCTCCTGGGGTTCAAGAGGCCCTAAGGCAGAGCATGGTGAGCAAAGCTGGGATCTACAGTTTAAGGAAGAAACTGGCCAGAATCGCCCCGCGTCCATCACCACCATGTACTATTATGCTATTGGAATGGCACTTCAGGATCCAGCCCAATAGTTAACATAGAGACACTGTAATGGGTATTTCTATCCACCACAACATAACTATTTCCCATTTAGCAAGAAGAAAAAGGCAACAAACACTCTTCCCTTTACAGTAAACCCACAACTATTACAGAAGATGGAGACTTTTCTTGCCAAGTATTTTCCATAGATAAGGGATTTAGGTTTAGTGCTAGAATATAATCCTATAGCTCAAGGCTGTGGAAAGACATGGACATTGCCTACTCTAATTGGCAGCACTGCTAAATATTCCTGGATTGACTCGATCCCCTGAAAACCATCCATCTCAGCCAGATTACAGGACTCAAGATCAGCCCTGAAAGCATCTAAACTGTACCTGAAAGTGTACTGCATGTGTGGAAGTGTCACTTACAGCTTTTTGAACCTATCCTTCATGTTTAAGGGAGAAGACAGAGAAATTCTACATGTGGTAGGAAGTCATTTGGGCAACTATCCTTTTTACGTCACAAAAAAGCCAGGGAGGGAGTGTTTCAAACCCTTTCCACCATACTTTAGAATGTTTCTGTCCTCATCCTAAAATATCATTATGGGCATTTTCACACAGACTAAATAACACACTTTCAATCTACTTTCAATGGATTTTGCAGCTGGATTTTGCTCTATGAAATGGCAAAATCCACTTGCAAACAGTCACTTAAGGTGGGCTGAAACTGCATTATTTAGCATGTGTGAAAAGCGCCCCAAGAGAGAAATTGGAACCTTAAGGTGACAGAATTTGGAGCAACAAATATCCCTTCCTCATAGATAAATATCTTGTGGCTAAATTTATGATACATAAACGTAGCAGGAATTCTGTAGGAAACTTTAAAAGATTAGTGGGTCTTGTTTCAGCCATATGAATTTCATGTGCAAGACTAGAAACTCGGAGGGGATGACATTACGCCCGAAGCGGACATTATACAAACAAGGAAAGCAGAACCATGAGACTGTATAATTGGAAAGTCTGTCCTTGACAAAGAAATGTAACCACTTTAGATTAAAATGACAGCTATCAAATTGCTATATTAATTTGCCTAATCTTCTAATGCATCCCCACTCTATTCACCATATAATTTGGAAGGAATTAACTTCACATTAGCACGGTAACTTGGGAATGGTGGCAAAAGTTTAATTGAGGCGCTTCATGCTTCGTAATAGGATTCCAACACAAAGCCCTACCTTCTAAAATACTCAAATCAGCAGAACAGAACAGTTTTAAAAAGTGGAATAAAAATGAATCCATACAAAACGAGGCAACTGTTTTCACACTGAATTGCTGATAAACAGTATTCCCTCAATGCACACATCCTTGCCCATCTTCTACAAATGGTCATACCTGTGTTCTAAGTGGACTGGTTCACCTCCTGAACACTAATAGTGGGACACTTACTTCCCAATCACCATTTCTCAAAAATCATGACCTCACTCCTCATCCAGCCACCAGAACAAGGTGTTTATCCTGATCATGGGGGCAGTAATGACAAAGGCAGCAACTATCCTTGAGCAAGAAGTCCCTGTGATATGTTAACCTTGGTTTTCTAGGAGTGAAGATCAGCAAAAGTACAGTAAATGTGTCCTATCTCTGCAATAAATTGGGACTGTGCACCTCATCTTCCAGTTGAGCACTTCCTTTGAGTTATAAATTGCCATCGTATTTTTCTCCCCTGCTTTTAACAATGAAATGAATGGCTTTTAGCATCACTGAAGTGAAAAGCACCAGCCAGGATTCAATAACGGGAAAGAAAATAAGATTACAGAATGAATGGATTCAATTTCCGACACCAGTTTATGCCACTCAAAACTTTAAAGACCTCTTAACATGACAATTTTGATACATGTTCCTGTGTGCAAAAATATCACACCACTGCACACAGTCTTGTGTAAAAATTGCATGAATTTCTACTTTGCTTATACTCTGAACTGCTTTCTGGACATGCAACCTGTTGCTGAGAATCACCTGGAACAGATCAGAGGAGAGGAAACATATTTTAATCCAGGCTCTGCTTTACCTCTACTAGGTGAACAGCACCATCACCAGCAATAACATGAACCACCTGTTTGGGCAGATCTGAGAGAGAATCTATTGATCACGGCCTATGAAACCAGATATCTATTCTTTTAAAAGCAGACATGTTTTATGCTTTCCCCCAACATTATGTAGGGAGTTTATATCTGGCTTTTGCTTACAAACCCAAAGAATACAGAGATTAACAGGTATATAGCTGGAAATAACACTTGACAGAATGCCTCTTATGCAACTATGCATTATTCAAATATCATTGTTGCTATGGTTAAGACTTCAGGGGTTGTTACACTGGAATAGGCTCAAAATTATTTTTAATCACAATGTCTTTGTGAATGTGCATATCCAATATGCATGTCCCGTACTAGCTTTTCAGTATGCAAGGGGTTCTGACAAACTTTTTGCTCTCACAAAATGATGTACTTTAAAAAGACACAAGCACCTCAGAGCAACATAACATATCAATAGTAGTGTGCAAATGAGATTGAAGAAGAAGAGAGGGTTTTTATACCCTGCTTTTCTCTACTGTAAGGGGCCTCAAAGCAGCTTACAATCGCCTTCCGTTCCTCTCATCGCAACAGGCACCTTGTGAGGTAGGAGGTGCTGAGAGAGTTCTGAGAGAACTATGATGGGCCCAAGGTCACCCAGCAGGCTTCACATGGAGGAGTGAGGAGTCGAACCTGGTTCTCCAGATTAGAGTCCATCACTCTTAACCACTATACCACGCTGGCTCCTCACAGGTGAATCCTCACATGTAACAGAAGTTGGAAAAATAGAAAAACTTTGCATACCAGTTCAACAGTTTCAGATCAGCAAATCTTTTTATATTGTGCTGCTTATGATTTTCCCATAAAACTTAAGTGATAAACCTGAGTAATATGAAAATGTGAGTGAGCAGTTTAGAGTAACTTGAAATGAGGAATGATGATGCTTAGAAGACATTAAAGTAATGGAGAGAATTCTACTCACTGACTCTTCATCTTGAATCATTTGTACCAAATTATCAAGAACGGGGCCCAGATTTCTGAAGGGAGCAACAAGAAAGAAAAAGGGGAAATTAGCAACTGATCTTTATTCATAAAAATCCCCTCAAATAAACAAAAAACTTACTTAGATTTCATGTTGTTGAAATTTTTGCCCAATGCCAAGTGTCTTATCGATCGATTTTTACTAAGCCAGACTATAAGAGTTGAAAGGTCAGATTCTAGGCCTGTGAGTAGTCAGATTAAATTCAGAAATTAAAATAATTCCAATAAATATACATTGTTAGAAGAGTTTAAATCAACCAAGTTAAGCAATTCCATAACAAACTATTATACTCTATTCCTTAATTAACTACAGCATATACTGTTAATATATTTGGCCTCCATTTTCTCAAGAAAAGATACCATGAAACAATTATACACACATTCCAAAACCCTATGGGAGCAGGAATTTTAGAGCAAAACAGGCAATAGGTTAAGCTTCTACTTCTCCCACCCACCAGCTGAAGATGCTTAATAGCTAGGGTTGCCAACCTCCAGGTAGCATGTTGAGGTCTCCTGTGATTACAATATACTTCCCGATAACCACAATCTGTTCCCCTGGAGAAAATGGCTACTTTGGAGGGTGAACTGTATGGCATTATACCCTGCTGAGGTCCTTCCCCTCCTCAAACTCCACCCTCCCCAGGCTCCCCCCCCCCCCAAAATCCCAGAGTTGGCAACCCTAATAATAGTATGCCATGCCTTAGGCAGGTTTTCTTTTTGCTTATCTGCAGTATTTTCCAAGTGTGTAATTCTAGTTCTACTACACTGCTTATTGGCTGTCATATGCTGTCTGCTTGTATCATTGCTTATATTTTGCAATCCACTATGAGTCTTAGTGAGAAAAATAGGATACAAATGAGGCAAATCAATCAATTGCTAAATAATGGAGATCTCTCTCATCCCTCTGACCTTTAGGACCACAATATATCAGCTATCTAGCATGTTATTATCCCATCGTTCCTCCAAGAAGCTCAGAGTTCTCATCTCAATTTAATCCTCACAAAAACCCTGAAAGGGAGGTTAAGCTGAGAGAAAGTCACCAGCAGAAAGCCACCAATATATGCTTTACAGCACAGTGGAGGTCTGGACCTGGATGTCTCAAACACTGGTCCAACATTCTAATTTCCACAGCATACAACAATATTTGCATATAATCCAGTGTATTTTATGCAATCTCTAATTAACTAATACAAACTAGACCTGTTTTGAAGTCAATGGGTGATTTCAAGATTGTGATCTGGACTATGTCTGAACAACAACACAAAGAATAACGGAAAGAATTAGAATTCATCATTAAGCTTTCAAGTGGGGTTTGTGTAGGACCAAGAATTTGCTTCAACTATCCTCTAATTCATCTTTGTGTCTCCCATATGTACCACAAAATCATACTTGCAGCACAGTTCTAATATTTACTAAGTGAGATCAGTATGTTTCAATAGGATTTATGTTCAAATTATTTTAGGATTACCGTCTCAGAGCACATTCCTCTTCATGTTTGCTTGCAAGTCCCATAAGGATTGAATTTACTCTCAAGTAAAGGTAACAGGATTGTATTATAAATCATTCAGTCACATCCCTTACTCAGTGGTGTGTACACAGTTATTATCTGGATCATCTTACCATTGTCTGAAATATCAAGACTGGCAATATTGTGTATTTCTGCTATACATCCTTCCAAGACTTGGGCCCCTCCTGATCTTAGCTAGAAAGAGGAAGGAAAAGTCAGATATTTTCTCAGAGCAAAGGGAATTGAGAGAACATACAAATAAAGAGCAGGGATTTTGCAAATAATGGCAATTACAGTATGACTAAAGGTGAGATACTTCATCTTTCTGAACCCAGCACTTAAAATCCTGCTTAAATAATATCCTATCCAATGGGAAATAATTTCTCCTGTTAAAAAGCATGTACCACAATGGGGAGCTGCAGTGAAAAGGGAGGGGATTGAAAAGTATCCTTCTACGACCGCAGCTACTGTTTTGTTAAACTTCTGTCCAAATTATTCAGTTTGACAAAAAATAGAACAAGTTGATGTTACAACTCCCTGTATCTGAGACTTGTCACAGTACTTCAGACTGGGAGCAGGAGAGTGCCGGCAGTTATCAAATGGGACAGAAAGGAGCTTTTCAAAAGATATGTTTTATAACATATATGAGAAGTCAACCCTTGCTGCAAAAAAAATCACATGAATAATTTTTAAGCTGAACTTTTTATGAACTTGAGCTTCCAGTCAGCATTAAGATGATACAAATGTTTCTATTTTTGAATTTAAAAAATATAAATATCTCTACACTGAAAAATATATCTCAAAATTTACTTTGATGCTTTTCATCTAAATGTAACACACACAAGTATTTTATTAATTTATCAATACAATCTTTTCCCGGAAGTATAATTTTTCTGACAAGCACGCTCCACTTTAAGAATAAACAAAAGCACTTTTTATGTATTAGAATGCCTTGCTCAAAGGTCAGGAACTCAACTAGAAGTCCAATCAATTGTTACTTTGTGATTTGGTATGAGAAAGATGAAGTGTTGAGTTCATACACATGTTCATCCTGCCACATCTGCTCAATATGACTGGAGAAGAAACATCTGAACTAGCCTGAGACGGGGGTTATGTATACCCCCAGTTTTTCCCAATGTGTTATCTGTTTTTGTATCCAAGTGTACTTCATATCAAAGAGCAAACACATGAATTGGTATGAACATTCTTGCACAGGGGAGCCCAAGAATATGTACATGCCATTAAAAGGCACAGACACACCAGACACACTTTACATATTTGCTGCAGGAAGCATTGGTGTAATACCAGTGTATGTACTGCAATCTAGTTTGCCATGGAAAGTTCTTATTCACAGAGTTGCAATTTCTCAAGTCCTCAGTTCTTTGGCAATCTGATCTATTCTGTTATAAACAACAATCAACCCTGTTCTTCAACTAAGTATCAGTAAACAGATCTTCAGTAATCCACAAGATGCACAGAAGAAGGAATAATGTAGTGGATAGGCAGGGAATAAGCAGCTTCTTGAGTAAATAGTTAAGAGGGATGAAAGTAAGGCAGGAGATGTACTTACACAGTGACCAAGCTTATGCAAGGAGAAGAGAAAAGGGAAAATCCATCAGTGCTGATTAAAATCATTTTCTTTAACAAATGAGCAACATAAAATAATGAAGTTTTGGATTAGAGTTAGTATGCCATTAATTTGCTGCTGGATATAAGGTGAGGTAGTGAGGAAATGAAAGGTTTAATTTCTGTGTGGGCTTAGGACCTATGTTCAGAAAGAAAGTCTGAGCTGTCAACAGGAAAAGCCTTTGGCTTTCTTCTTGATATTAATGTATTCTTCGCAGGATACTTCAGAGGTGGTAGATCAGAGGTATATGTTTGCAATGCAGAGACTGCAATTATTTGCATCAGCACTGGAATTTTCAAATTGGGCAGCCCAAGCTAAGTGGGCTGCAGACAAAAATGAAACACACAAGCAAATAACATCATGAGTGGAGTCTAGCCTGAAAGTAAAATGGAACACAACTGACCCAGAAAACCTTTTTAGTTTAACCTATTGGCTTCTATACACTAACTCTTAAAAGGCTGGATCCTACAATCACTGCACCCAAGGATCTTCCCCACTTACACCATACCCACTGGACCCATTTCTGACCCCTGGGATTGAGGGACTTGTATTGTGAAGAGAGGCAGGTGCCTTCAAAGAAAACACACAGAAGTGGGTGAAAAAAGTTCTAAGCTCTGTTTGGTGCTCTCAAACTTTTATTGTGGGAGAGCAGAAACAGAGTTCACTGTCAAGAGGGAGAGATTAAAACTTATCAATACCTCCAGAATGGTGCTACCAAAGAATTGTACAAGTTACATAATAGAGCATTGGCGAGCTTTTTAGAGATTCAACCATTGAGGTGGGATCGCCCTTACAGCCATCTATACAACTGGAAGGTGAAGAGTTAAAACTGCCTCCGTTTGGGAAAATGCATGCAGAGAAAGCCAAGGAGGTGCAGAATATCAGAAGGGAATGACAGCATCTTCTGTCAGGCCTCCTGTCATTCCAAAGCCTGTCCTTCCCAAGAAGGGGAAGGATGCAGAGAGCCACAAGGTAGCAAGTCTTTAAGACTAGATAGCTAGTATTTCTCTTTTGTTTTATTTCCTAGAAACTGTATCCTTTGCAAGCTGATGTTTCCTAGCCACATCTGTGCTGGTATGATGTGAAAAGCATGCATGTTAGTTGAATAAATCCCTTTCCTTAAAAAGTGTGTGTATGAGACTTCATTGTATCTTCACCCATTTGCCTTAAGCCACTTGGTTAGGCTACACTCTTCTTAGTGACCAAGCATCAAAAGAATTTGAGGGACAGTCAGGGCTCATTTCGTAGCAGGAGCTCCTTTGCGTATTAGGCCACATACCCCTAAAGTAGCTAATCCTCCAAGAGCTTACAGAGCTCTTCTTACAGGGGCTACTGTAAGCTCTTGGAGGATTGGCTACATCAGGGGTGTGTGGCCTAATATGCAAAGGAGCTCCCGCTACGAAATGAGCCCTGGGGACAGTAATCTTATCTTTGGTTAATGTCAGGTCTCTGCCATTCCACAAAGTCTTGGAAAGAGCTTTGGGGAGAATAAGGAGGAATTTTGGAGCAGAGCCTGAGTTTCCTCCAAACCCACGCATTACCCCAGGCAACTTAATTGTCTTCAATCAAGGGACACAAGGCAGGGAGAGAGTGAGAAACCCAACACAGGATCATTATGGTATGTACTAATAGCCATGTGAATTGGGTGGCTGTAGAGCAAAAGGGGAGAAACTGCTCCCTTTCTTTCTCTTCCATGAGCAGGGCTCCACTAACGAGAGGCAAAACAGACAATCTCGTTCCTCTCCCCCTTCATACTACAGCCTCCCACTAGTAGTATGCGCAAGTCCCTTGACCCGAGAAATAAAGTTTCCAGGGGTCAAAAAGGACTCCAGGGGAGAAAGGAGGAAAGGAAAGATCCTGCATCATCAGCACTTTCTGCTGCCAGTTAGCAGGATCTAAGACTTTTTCCCCTTTTAACTGAACTCCCCAACGTACAATCACACACTGCATTTGAAATGGCTACATTTCAAAACTGGGTTATTGCTGTTTTGGGGAAAAAAACTTTAAGTAGATGCATTCACACCACAAACGCATTAAATTAATGTTCTATAAATACGCAGCAGTGTTATATATATTTTTTCAACATTATGGAAAATACCCTATTTTATGTCTTGTTCTTTGATAGGAATAATATAATTCTAACAATATATTCATAATTACATGCTACAGTGATTTACGAAGTGCCTAAAAATCCTACCTCACAGCCACTCAGATCTAGAGACACCTCCTTCAAATTTTGGTTACAGGCAAGGCCCAGTAAGAGTGCTCTGAAAAACAAGCAGAACAGAGGATACTTCGCCAATAGATCATATAAGCCATACAGAAAGGACATACAAATTATTCTTAAAAGACATTTGGCAATGTTATTTTTAAGGTGAGTTATAGATTACATAGATTCTGAAGAGATTCTGCTGCAGTCCAGATACAATACCAATAACCTCTTCAGTATTTTTTGGGCTCGGGTATATTGAACCTGAAAAATTTCAGTATTTCTCGATATTCCTGAATCTCAATACCAGTATGGTATTTGGATCTGGTAAATATTTGGGAGAGCCAATTTTTTCCTGCTCCATTGTATCCTATGGGGACAATTATAGTCAATGATCCCCATAGGGTACAATGGAGAATTGATCCAGGGGTATCTGGGGCTCTGTGGGGGCTTTTTTTGAGGTAGAGGCACGAAATTTGCAGGATTGCTGCTGGTGCCTCTCCTCAAAAAAAACCTCAAAAAAAACCCCCAGGGGGTCCAACTCTATGGGTCCCAGAAGAAGGTGCCCCCATCCTCCATTGTTTACAGTGGAAAGACAAAAGGCATTTAAAGGGAACACAGTCCCTTTAAATGCCTTTTGCAAGCTGCAGCTGAACTCTGAAGTAATTTAAAGGGCTCACAGTCTCTTTAAATGCCTTCTACAAGCTGCAGCTTCACCTGGAAGTTGTTTAAAGGGACCACAATCCCTTTAAACACCCTTTAACACCAGCTATCTGGTAGCCCCCCAAAATCCCAAATCGGCTTGGCCATGTGATAGCTGGATAAATACCCCGGGTGATATCCAGCTGAAAAAAAAATCCCAAAAATACAGGTAAGGATTTTTTGGGGTTTTCTGGCTTGGAATAACCAAATGAATACCCCTAGTGTTCACTTTCGTTCAGGTGAGCCAAATGGCCGCACTCAGTCTTACAATGCATATGGATACTGGCTTGAATTCAGTGCAGTGTTCATGTGGGCAGAAAGGTTTCAGGCTATAAAGTATCACTTTCTCCCTGCTGCTGCAGTCCAATATGCCTTTCAAAATGCACTCTTGGGGGACAAAGGACCCCTTGCCCCAGAATAGCATTTTGGGGAGAATCTGGGGCTGCAAAAGGAGCAGGAGGTGAAAATGCTGTCCTTATCAAGTAGAAATCCTTCCACCCAAGGAAATATTTCACTGAATCCAAGCCAAAGGGTGATAGTAACATCCAAAACACTCAGCTTTTCTATTCAACTATAGAGTTACATAATGTCATAATGAAATTAGAAATGAAATCCAATGACAACGTTTATAGGACACGTACTTTAGTGGTTCAGGAGGGAGTTTAGTCCCTGAAAGGTTGATTTGCATCAAAGCAAGTGAGCTGCTGAAAAACTGTTTGAATGATGGGGGAACTTCCTTCCCCTTTCTGTAAAAGAAAGCAGAATAAATGACAATCCCAAAGCCCTGACATAACTACAGCCTGTAATTATTATTTTCTTACACAGGGCCATATAGTAACTGAACCTCAGTGAATTTGCAATGCAAAAAAATATGGTTACACCAAAGGGTCTCAGTATACTGTAACTGCATTCATTTGTCAACATCAAATATCTGGATCAATGAGTAGAACCATCATTCGTTGCACAGTTCAAGGAATCAAGGTGAAAAGTAGCTCTTGTCATTTCAGCTCTCTCAAAAGTGCAAGGTTGAGGAGACGTATGGTGGTATAAGGGGTAAAATCTTTTACCACAGACATCAAGAATTGATGCCTTTTTATTGTCTTTTTTTGAGAAAGTTACTATCTTGCTGGATCAGGGGAATGCTGTAGACATAGTTTATCTTGATTTTAGTAAGGCTTTTGATAAGGTTCCACATAATATTCTTGTTGACAAATTGGAAAAATGTGGTTTGAATCCCATGACTGTTAGGTGGATCTGTAATTTGTTGACAGATTGCACCCAAAGACTGCATGTGAATGGTTCCTCGTCTTCTTGGAGAGGAGTGACGAGTGCCTTAAGGATCTGTCCTGAGACCTGTTTAGTTCAACATCTTTATAAATAATTTGGATGAAGGGATAGAGGGAATGCTTATTAAATTTGCAGATGATACTAAATTGGGAGGGGTAACAAATATGGCAGAAGACAGAGTCAGGATACAGGATGATCTTGACAGGCTGGAGAACTGGGCTAAAAGAAATTTAATGAATTTCAATGGGGATAAATGTAAAGTTCAGCATTTAGGTAGGAAAAATTAAACGCATAATTATAGGTTGGGGGACACTTGTCTTGGAAGTAGTAAGGAAAAGCAGAAGGCAGCAGGAAAAAGAGGAAGACCCAACATGAGATGGATTGACTCAATAAAAGAAGCCACAGCCCTCAGTTTACAAGACCTGAGAATGGCTGCTAATGATGGGATATTTTGGATAATGCTAATTCACAGGGTCAGCATGTCAGAAGCAACCTGACAGCACTTAACACACACACACATCCAGCATTACAAAAGTGATATTTATCAATCATAAAGCTATCCTACCCACAGACAAGGCCAGGAGAGCTACATATTATTTGGGAGGGACTTTGCAGAAAGCTAAAAATATGACTAATTTAACAAAAAAAACCCTCCAACAACCCTCAAATGATAACTGAGTATGCTTCAGGAGGCAAGGAATCTTGTCAGTAGCTGAGAGGCAGTGAAAGGAAGAACAGAAAAAAAACAGAAGAAGATAAAGAAATGGGACTCCATGAAAATTTATAGAACTCTGGAGGGAATTTATCCCACACACTCTCACAGTATCACCATATTTTCTCCAATATTAACTTGATAGTTGAGAATCTATCACAAAAGCAGCAAAAGAAGCCCACCCACAGACCAGGTGAGAGTTTTTGCATATTAATGTGATTTCCATCGTTTCCTATGAAATCCCTACAGAAACTAATGAAAATAGTTCAGTGCATCTTGTACTGCAGTTGATGTGCTCCCAAACACAGGAAAATTATATGATTGACATCAATATGAAAGGACAATTGGACAATGCACACATGGCAAGGTAGAGAATATTGATATCGTACCGAACCGACAGCAAGGGTAATATTTTGCATGCTGACCTGTGAGAAAAAACTGTCCTGGATAGGTTTAGGATGGCAAGATGCTGCAGGCATCCATGAAGAAGTGCTCCACACATCTAAATTATATAAAAAAGAAAAATAATACATGCATAAATCAATTTGCAATAATGAAGATAGAATTCTATTTTGTAAATTCTACTTTGTAGACAATTCTATTTTGTAAAAAATTACCATGTCTAATGCGCACTCCGTATTGGATAAATCCAGATGTTTAATGGCATTTGACTGGGCCAAAAAGTTATACAAGAACTACAAGAAAGAGAAAACAAGTTTTAATTTTCTTACTTTACTTTTCAAATCTGACGGTAATTGCTAATCTGATTCTTCACCATTAAATGTGTTCAAGCTCAAAACACCCTTTTTTCTTAAAAGAAAATCTACTGCCCACATAAGTTTTGGAATGTAAGTCTCAGTCTTCATTATTTGCTCCCTAACAAGGCTCTTTCCCTTAACTGTTGGTATTCAAGCAAGTGGAGATGAGAGGGAATAGCCTTACTCATTTTCTATGGCATGACCTGGCAACCAGAGGGAAGAGAAGAATTGTCACAGGGTTCCAACTGGCATGCACATGCTGTCTTCCTACATCACAGGAAGGGAACACAGCCGACTCTTCCACTAAGCCAGGAGTTTTGAATAGACTCAAGGTGATTCTTCCACCATTTTTTTCTTTAGCACTTTCTGTGAGAATGTTGGCTACCTTGCTTCGTTTTTAGTTTTAGTTTGCCTTTATTGGCATTATAAATGGGAGAACATTACACCTTGTCTTGTTCACACATGATTAGGAAAGCAAAAGGGACAGAAGAAAGCTGACCTGTTAGGGACGTTACCTCTTTTGCTAATGGGGAATCAGTACTTCTTAAGCAAATCAAGGTGGCTACCAGTCAAAGGTTATAATTCATTGAGATGTTGTATTTAAAAAGAGGGCTTGATTACTATAGGTTTGTATGAACTAGAAACAGCCTCCTTTACTTGTCTCTACTTCACTCATTACTTTAAACATGAAATCAGGAGAAAAAGGAGTACCTACTGAAAGATCATCACCCCGAAGAATATTCCCTGAGAGGTCAAGATGGGTGAGCGTGGTAGCTAACAGCTGGTTGGCACTCAGTGACTGGGAAAGGCTGTTCACCCCTAAAACGAAATTGTTAATAGTTACTTTTGTGGTTCTCAATGAAAGTACATTTGCCCTACAAACTACACAGCAAAAAGATGAATTAATATTGAAGTAAACTGTAGGTGAGGAAATGAGAATTTCTATATGCTGATCACCTTCTGGTCTTACTGGAAACATAAAGGATTGCTTTACATAGCAAGATAAAGCATAGTACAAATACAAATACCTATACAAGGATTATCCCAGATGAAATATACTTTATAATCTGATAAGATGTTTATCAGCCAAATTATTAGGATGCTATTTGGACAAATGAAATACGCCATTGTTTGTTAACACAAACCAGCTGTACAGCTCCTTATAACAAATAGATCAGAGCAATAGTTGCTGTGAGAGCCACAGAAGTATGTGAGTCCATGCTCAATATGTGAGTCTAAGGGGGCTCAGGGCGGTTTTCAGCATGTCATAAAACCGTAAACAATTCCATACAACAATAATACATTAAAATGTTAAGTAGAAAAACATGAGGGCAAAGAAAGATTTGATTAAAGGGTTGCATGGACAAGATGTTGAGGGTTATCTGGTGTGTGCATAACTTTAAGGAAACAAGTCAGATTTTACAGAAGAATTGTCCTTTAAAAGATAGCCCAATAAATGGGTTAAAGGAGCAGGAAACTGGGCTAAATACGCTACATCAGTTTATTAAGAGAATTAAAAACAATCCCCCCCAATACTTATATCCATGGCCTATTTGTTTTTATAACTGGACCATTTGTGGTCATCACAAAAGCAGAACAGAAAAGAGCAAGCAATAATCAGAAAACAAGCTTCAATCCAATCTTTTCTACCAACTGAGGGGACCCACACAGCTTCTTATGATTTTGGGCAACCAGGTTTGTTTTAAACTGTAAACCTTCCCTTCAGTTTCAAGATGTTCTTATGGCAGCAAGTCTAAAGGCTTTTGGTTTGTTGCTGGGAGGTAAGTTTTGTGGTGAGCAAGAAGAACACAGATCACTGAAGCAGGAGTTGTATGTAAATAACAAAGAAGAATTATTTACAGGTTGGTTTTAAAGAACAGGTCAGCAGCACAGGTCTCCAGATAGCCAAAGGAGAAACCTGGTTAAGACACATAAACTTAAGTAGGGATGAGCACAAACTGTGAAAATGCAGTTCAGTTTGTGGTGTGCCCAGTCTGCGAATCATGGATCGTCACGAATTTTTGATACTAGACGAACTGGTTCAGTTTGTGAAGTTCATGACATGATCGAATGGCCACCTGGTGTCCTAGAGACACCAAACTTGCAGGGTATTTCCAGATGTCTCTCTTCTACCTGCCCTCCAAGTTTGGTGACAATTGGATTTACATTGTTTGACTTATGGCCTCCCAAAGAAAGTGCCCCCAAGAAAGTGCTTTCTGGGGGGATGACGTACAGGTAGGGGTGTGCAAAAAAAAAATCGGTTTTTGTCGGATTCGGGTATATTAGACCCCAATTTTTTCGGGATTCCTGAAAAAA
Source organism: Lepidodactylus listeri (assembly GCA_029233225.1). NCBI lineage: Eukaryota > Metazoa > Chordata > Lepidosauria > Squamata > Gekkonidae > Lepidodactylus > Lepidodactylus listeri. Next base: position 91,263,027 of record JARCFY010000006.1, read on the forward strand.
ACCGAATATCTATATCAGTATAGTGCCAAAATCTGAATTTTTTTGGGATTCCTGAATTTTTTGGGAGAGACAGAGGTGCTTGCTTGGCTGGAGGCATGAAGACCCATCTTCAAATCTAACAAGGAGTGGATGTTCATGCCATCCATCAGAGTACACTTCACAGCAAGCCACGATTTGGGCACATCATTGTAGGAAAGGCTAGTCCTATATCTTCCAGCATCCTCAGTTTATGCTGCAGAGATCCTCTGAGTTCTGTTGAGTTTGGGCACTGACTGGCACAGTGGCACTGTTTCTGGGGGGCAGGTTGCACAGGTTCTGCAGCTGGCCCAGCTGGGAAACATGCTCCCTCAGTCCGGTTATGCTGCAGGGATTCTCTGGTTTGACCTGAGTGAGTCCTGTGGGGTGGGCACTGACTGGCTCAGTGGAAGAGGTTCTTCTGGGGGGAAGCTTGCACACAGGTTCTGCTGCTGGCCAGGCTGGCAAACATGCTCTCTCAGTCTAGTTATACTGCAGGGATTCTGTGGTTTGACCTGAGTGAGTCCTGTGGGGTGGGCACTGACTGGCACAGTGGCACTGTTTCTGGGGGGCAGATTGCACAGATTCGGCTGCTGGCCTGGCAAACATGCCCCTCACCACCTCAATTACTTTCTTGGACAGATTCTTGGGGAGACACTGCCTGCTGCCTGCCTGCCTTTAGTTTTTCCCATAGGAAACAATGGAGAATGGGGGCACCCTCTTTGGATGCCCCTGGAATTGGACCCCTGGTCCAATCTTTTCCAAACTTTGAGGGTCCTTTGGGGAGAGGCTTCAGCAGCTACAGTCCAAATTTGAAGCCTCTATCTCAAACCCACTCTCCCACAGCCCCCTGGAAACTTTTCAGAAGTTTTTTTGCCATTGATTACAATGGCCCCATAGGGTATAATGGACCCGAAAAATTCGGGAATCCCGAAAAAATTCGGGGGTTTTTCCCCCCGGAAAGCTGAAAATGCTCTGTGGCACCTTCCCGGCATCCTGAAACCCGGAAAAACCCAGGGTTTTTTTTGGATTGGCAAACCCAAATGCACACCCCTATGTACAGGTTCAGGAGTGTATAGAACAGATCCTGTGCAAGCTAGACACATCAAACTTGCAGGAGATCTCCGGCTGACTCTCCTCTACTTGCCTTCCAAGTTCAGTGAGGATTGGATTTACGGGGTCTAAGTTATGGCCCTCCAAAAAGGTGCCCCATCCTTCATGGTTTCCATAGGAGGGAAAAAAACAGCAAAAAAGCTAGGGCAATAGAAGCCCAGTAGAACAGAATCAAAGTCCCCAAGAATCTCTGCAGTAGATACTGAAGGGGTGGCATTTTTGCAAGCCCAGCAGAACCGGTGATGCTGTGGCACTGCAAACCAACAGGACAAACCAGGAAAGTGGGGAAAATGTCAGGCATAGGTTCAAAAGTGTATGGAATGGACTCCCTGCAAGCTACACACACCAAATGCATAGGGAACCTCACCCTGCCACCTGCTACTTCACAATCACTCCAAATTGGGGGTGGTTTACATTTCTGGGGTTCCAGTTACAGAACCCCAAAAAGGTCTCCCCAGAGTTCTCTCTGGAAAGGACAACTGCAGTTACATGATATGAAACTTTATTTTGATACCAGATCAGCAAATAATAAAACACAGCAATGTGACAAGTGTAAAACAATTAAAAGAGATTAAGAGTGAGGACAAGAAAAGTAAAACCCCCTCCAACAGGCAGGCAAAGTTACTGGGACTCAAACAGAGGCTTGCATGTCCCAAACACTCATAGGCTAAATTTGTCAACTTTGTGGGTTATCTCCTGAGAGGAGTCTGCAAGGAGGAGAGACAAATGGAAGGACAGAAAGGCAAACATGATAAGAGACTTCCGAAAGGTACTCCCCAAAGTTACCCCATGACAACAGCTTGACAGGCACCCCAGCCACACCAGACTAGTGGAAATCAGGGTTTTCAATTTTAAGTGATTTGTGATGCAAAGGCAGAAAGGCAGACATGGAGATGTCCTCCACCTCATAGGGAGAACACCATGGTGTATTCTTCTCTGCCCAAGAAACACTTACCAGGCTGGCTGAACCACAGAAAATTGTGTGTGGGGGGAGAAGAAGTCCTCCACCCTGTCATGGACAGCCAGACCCTGGAGACAGTTCTGACTTCTCTGATGAGGAACAGCTGGATTCTGTGCCTAACAGCCACAAGTCAGCTGTAGCTGAGCAACCAGACAGCCTGCCGTGGACACTCAGCTGGAAGGCAGTGAATGTCTGGTGAGGTGCTGGTTTCATCCCCCAGCCCTGAGCTGATAGTTCAGGGTCAGCCAGCCGTTCTATCTCCCCCAGGATCCCTGGGTCTGCAAGAGCAATGCTGGCGCAGGTGTAGAGGGGATTTACAATCCAGATGAAGGTCGGCCTGCCTCCCAGCTCAACATCGGCTGTCAGTTGAAGAGGAAGGAGGAAGATCACCAGAGGAGATGTGACGCAGCTGTCACAGGAGCATATATGCTTGGAGTATATAAAAGTATGGGGGAGGAGTTCTTCAGTGTGACTTCAACGTATTTTCCTTGTACGCCGACCTGCTGCTGCTTTATCTGTCTTGCTTTTCAGAAAACTGACCATGGCCTACTCAGATAATGCTTGTGTAATTTATGGACTCTGTTTATTAAACTCTGGCATCCTGCCTCTGATAACCAGTTCCAGTTATCTGTCCGAGTTAAAGCCATGAATGCTGGCACCTGCCTAAAGCAAAACAGTTTGAAGCCACCACAAAACATTCCAGCACGATGGAGGGAGCCGCTGCTTCTTCCACTGACCTTGCTGCTCAGAATCAACTACTGCAAAGACAGGTATACTGGTTAACCTATGCCTTAGCCCTGTTGCAGCAGCAGCCAGCTCCGGTGCGGGGACCTGCCTCTTCCCCCCCTGGGAAATGCCCAGTTAGTCCCCCAGAAATGTTTGAAGAGAGTACTGAAGAGTTCCCTGTATTCCTGGCACAATGTCAGTTTTATATGGAGCTTCAGGCACAGGACTTTCTGGATGTTTAATGTCTGTTTCATAATAAGCCCCTTAAAGGGGAAAGCTGCCAAATGGTCAACACCCTTCTTTCTCATGAACTCTCCATTGCTGGTTTTGTGGCACACATAAAGACTGCTTTTGCAGACCCCCTGAAGGCTGAGAAGACCAACCGGTGTATTCAGTGCCTGTGCCAAGGAGGGGTCACTGTGGCTGACTATATCACAGAATCCCAGCTGTTGGCACAAGACCTAGAGTGGAACAAGGCTGCACTCATGGACCAGTACCTGGAGGGGTTGTCAGAGAAGAGGTGGCCCGAATTGAGCATCCTGCAGACCTCCAAGCCCTGTTATTGTTCTGTTTATACACTGATGGCCACCTGGATAGCTGGAAGCAGTCCCTTGTGGAAGCACGCCCACCTGAAAGCCAGTGACTGGTTTTAGGTTCTACCCACTTGCCCTTCTCCAACAGGCACTGTGGCTGAAGGTGCAAAGCATTACGCTAGTCGCTGCCCAGGGAAGAGGAAGCCTCAGCCGTCAATGTTAAACTCCTGGCTCCAAGTGGGCATGAGCCCTGCCACTTGGGGCACACCTCGAAGTGCCAAAGCCCTTCTGATATCGGACCCCAACTTCTCCTGGACCTAGTGAAGCTCCAGCTACCAGAGGGGTGCTGGTTGTTGGTGTACACAATGATAGTCTCTGGTGCCTCTCATTCTTATATGAATGCTAATTTTGCCAAGCAACACCGGGTACCAATACATGCTAAAGGGACACCTATCTTGATGGAAGCCATAGATGGTTGGATTTTATGTTCGGGCCCTGTCACTCAGGAAACTCACCCTCTGGACCTGCACATATAGCACCATCAAGAGCAGCTCTGCTTCAACATTGCCACTACATCCCACTTCCTGATAGTGCCAGGGATGTCCTGCATGATCCAGTAATCAAGTGGAGCAAGAAGGGTCTGCACTTCCGAGACCCTTATCCTCCTATGCTTTTGGGAGCTACCACCAGGCCAGACCTGTCAGCTCTTCCGGCAAAATACACAGAGTATCAGGATGCCTTCCAGGAGAAAGGGGCAGATTGAACACCACTCCATCAACTTTACAACCTTATGATTGTGCCATCAACCTGGTACCTGATGCTCCCTTTCCTACTGGAGATTGTACTCCCTTTCAGAACCCAAACTGGAGGCGCTTTGGGAGTTCCTGGCCAAGAATTTGCAGAGGGGCTTCATTTGATGGTCTACATCCCCAACTTCAGCCCCTGTCTTGTTTGTAAAAAAAAAACTTTTTTACAAAAAGGGACTTATGCCTGTGGACTTATGCCTATGTACTTATGCCAGGGACTTATGCCTATGTAACGACTATCGGTCACTCAATCGAATCACCATCAGGGACCGCTATCCACTGCCTTTGATCCTGGAGCTTCTAAAATGGTTGTGGGGGTGCAGGAGGTACACCAAGCTGGATCTTCAAGGCGCTTACAACTTAGTGTGCATATGTTCTGGGGATGAACTGAACACCACATTTGGTACACAGTATGGCCAATATGAGTATCTGGTCATGCAATTTGGCCTGTGTAATGCACCAACCATGTTCCAGCATTTTATGAACATCTTCTTCCAAGACTTGATGGATCACTTCATCATCATGTACCTTGATGACTTTTTGATCTTCTCTCAGGACCTGGCTGAATACAGTGAATGTGTGTGGACTGTCCTGCAACACTTCTGGCATTATGGGTTGTGTGCCAAACTGGAGAAATTCATCTTCAGTCTGGATGCTGTGAAATTCCTGGGCCACCTCATCACCTTGCAGGGCATAAAGATGGACACCCAAAATATGGACGCAGTGCTGTCCTGGCAAGCACCTCAGAATTGGAAGGACATCCAGTGCTTCCTGGTCTTTGCCAACTATTATCAACAGTTCATTCCAGACTTTGCCTCCCTAGCCATGTCCCTTGCCAAGTTGCTACAGCCTTGAGAACCTTTCCCTTGGTCAGCCAAGGCTCAACAAGCTTTCCAGGAGTTGAAAACCTGGTTTGCGACTGAGCCACTGCTACACTACCCAGACTGAAGCCTACCATTCATGGTTGAGACCAATGCCTCCAGTGTCACAATGAATGCCATGCTATCTCAGTGAGAAACCTCCACTGGACCCCTATAACTCAGTGCCTACTATTCATGACAACTCACCGGTGCTGAGAAAAATGACACCATTTGGGAGAGGGAGCTACTGGCTATTAAGTCAGCTTTTGAGGTCTGGCAGCACCACCTGGATGCAGACCACACAGTGCAAAATATCACTGCCATGTGATACAAAGACCTGAGGGAGTGGGTGGGCAGCAGCAACATTGTCCATGGCTACATGGTCACAGACACCGGCACCAACGTGCTGGCAGCGGTGAAGAATGTGCACCTCAAGGGCATTATCCGCCTGGTGCACATGCTTCAGCTGGTGGAAGGATGCTCTGGGGCTGGGGACCATGGTCAAGGCCACCTGGGATGCTGCCGTCCTCGGGATGTGGTCCTTGCTTGAGACTTATTGTGCAGCATCAAGTCTGCCTGTCTGCTGCATGAGAGGCAGGGAGTGAGGGATGAGGGATTCCACCTATGCCATGATTGAGTGTTTGGTGGGACAAAAGAATGCTGCACAGGATGTCAATGCCTCCATAACAATCCTGCACAGGGAAGAGGAGCTCAGCATCAGCTCCAATGAATGGCTGACCCTCTCCCAAATGGTGCATGTCCTCAAGCCCTTCTAGGACACTACTGACATGCTGTGTGATCATACGGACAGCCTGGGGCAAGTCATCCCCCTGATTTCAGGGCTGGACAGGGCACTGGCCTCTGCCCTGGAACCGGCTGTTTTCCCATGGGTCAGGTCCTTGGCAGAAAGGCTGCAGGTGGACATCACCACCAGGTTACATCCTCTCTGCAATAAAAGGGAATACAAGTTGGCCTGTATAGACTTTGACTGCCTTCCCCCCCCCCCCAGATAAAAGGTAGCTTTGGTCTCCTGAATACAGAGCTTTTGCAATGGAAACGTGAGCTCTGCAAAGACTGGAGAGGCTACAGGCCAACAGATGTGGCCAGACGGAACAGTAGATTGAAGAGGCTGGGAAAGAGGAGGAGGAACTGCAGCCCAGCACCTCTGCTTCAAAGAGCCCAACCAGGAAGAAGCCCCACTACTGGCTGTCAGTAGTGAACCAGAAGGTCAGCAGTGGTGGGGATGCCAGGCATGCAATGGCAGAGGATTTGTCAGAGGTGGTGGTGAGGGAGTACCTCACCAAGTCCCCTGAGACCACCAACACCAATCCCCTGGAGTACTCATCATGCAAGCCTGTCATTTGCCCCAACCTCTCTTGCGTGGCCATGAGCCCTGAGTCCACCTAACATCTAAACCCTATCAGGGAGATCAGTTCACAATCAGGAGGGTATAAAAAGGGGGTCCTCACTCAGCCAAGGCGGCAAAGAGCCCTGAGTCCACCTTGACTGAGAGCCAGCTTGGTGTAGTGGTTAAGAGTGGTGGACTTTAATCTGTCACACCTGTACATTAAACAACTATGCATTGCAGTTACACAGAGAGGCAGGGAACTTGTTAAAAGTCATCTAGTGGAGTGCCTGGAGAACTGGGTTTGATTTCCCACGCCTCCACATGAAGCCTGCTAGGTTACCTTGGGTCACTCACAGTTCTCTCAGAACTCTCTCAGCCCCACCTACCTCACAAGGTGTCTGTTGTGGGGAGAAGAAGGCGATTGGAAGCTGCTCTGAGACTCCTTACAGTATTGAAGAGCGGGGTATAAAGCTAACTCTTCTTCTTCTTCACCAAAACCCCAAACCCTAGCCGGGGAGGGGGCATGGTAGTGACTCTGGAGATGTAACAGATGAATCCCTTTTACAAGTTTAGAGGTAGGATATGGGTCCAGAGTAGTGATGGGTATGAACTGGGAAAATGGAAGTTTCATGGAGGTTCGTGGTTTGTGGGGTCTTCCATTCTGCTGGCCTCAGGGAGCCGCCACCAGCAGAAAGGCTGAAAAATATGTAAAGACTCCTAAATTTGATTTTTTTTGTGGGGGGGGGACTTGCAGACAGGATTCTGTGTAAAGTTCAACTGAAAATCCTGAGACAGAATCTCAAATGGCATGTACCTTGAAGTAGCATTAAAAAAAGGAAAGGCAGTCAAGTTCCCTTCAAAGCAAAGGGCACTTTTAAATGCTGTTTATTATCTCTCTTGAAAGGATGCCAAAAGGAAACAACGATTTGCATTTCCATTATCATGAGCTAAGTTTCCCAGGTGACAAGTCACAAATAGTTTCTGCATCTACTCTTCAATTCTAATAGGATTCAGCCTTTAGGCTTTGGTGGAAACTCTTCAACTGTAGCTAAAGCAATGAAGTGATGTCTCCAAGCTATGGGAGTGCTCTACAAGATAGGCAGAATGCCACAAAGCATTAGGAGGGGAGACTGTTTAAGATTACAGAGACAGAAAAAATTGCCAGTTTTATGGAGGAGGAGGAGGAAAGAGATTACACACAGGTGTACTGGCAGGAATCAGTTTGGCTAGAAGAGGCATTTAAAATGGGCTGCTTCTTTTTGTAGGAACACCAAAGGACTCATCTGGTACACTCTCGGTTAATTATAGAAGGGGTGTACTGCAAACTGTTTCCTGTGTGACCAGTTTTAGTATCTTCTCCCCAAACAGGAAGTGCAAGAAAGTCCATGAAAAAAATGAAGGCACAAACAACACTGTGTCAAGTTTCTTTGGTTACTATACCACCTTCAGTTGCTTGGACTTTGATAGCCAGGGTCAGCCCACAATCCCCATAGCCCTCTACCCCAAACAAATAGTTGATCATGTCCCAATCTATGCTGCACAGATAAATCTACCTTCAATTTTACACATTTTTACAGAGTACGCTGCACTTGATATCTGGTTGTTAAATCTAAAGTCAGTTAACACTGATGGGCTTAATTATAGTCTTGGAATGCAGCTACTACCGCAGGTCATTTTTTTTTTTTTTTGGCCAAGAAGTGCAGTGTTGCAAGAAGTGGTGGCAAAAGCACTTAGGGCAATGCAGTCATTTATCACAACATACCTTTAGGTGACAATGAGGTTTTAGATACATTTAAATGTGTCAGCCCCTTTGGTAGTTTGGCAAATTGAACACTTAGTGAGGACACACCTGAAGAAAAATGAAGAACAACAAACTTGGGATGTTTTCAGTGATTAAACAATAAGGATTCATTCACCATTTTAATACATTGTTGTCAGTGTTTAAACAGGCAGTCAAGCATATCACCTGCCCTGGCTACTCTTGCTTACGGAAAGGAAGGGAAGGGGACACAATAAGAACTTGCACCCATATTCAGATCACCACCTCACACATACTGCTGTCTCCATCTGAGCAAGCGCAAGGCAAAAAGAAGAGGAGGTTGCACTCTTGATTTGCAACCTCAGCTTCCCGATTGCTTAGCTGTAGCAGCTTCTCTTTGCAGCACTCCTTGTGCATGCTTTGTAAGAATGTGCCGGTCGATTTCCTTCTGTTTCTCCCCTCCTGCCATACATCGTTGAAGCTTATTAATGTTAAAATGATAGCATTTCCATCATTTAAAGAGATGCTTTTTAAAAAAAATGAAATTGCAATCTGGTGTCGCCTACAACAAAAGTGGCAAAATTCATAGTTATGATTCCATACTGACTGATAAAACAAAAGACTAATGATCCTCCAGCTGATATTGGGCTTGGGTCTTGAAACCTTGATTCAAAGCACTGTTCAGATATGGTGCTATAAGCTAACTTGTGGCAAGTCACATCTATGAAACTGGACAAGCTCTTATAAAAACTTGTTGGGAAGGTAATAGTGCAATACTTGGAATGGAATTGCACTGTATGTGAAAGAAAATCACAGCAGCTTAACATAAAGACAAAAGAGATGTCTTATTTGTACAGCAATTATTTCTAACACATCTGCTCCAAGGAAAAAGAAAAAAATGGGCTGCGCCCAGCAATGTACCAACAGAACAAAAATGAAAAAATGTGAGGTGATAGTTGATTTATTTATTATTGTACAAAATCCCTCTGTCTTTCACTGTGCAGGCTTCGTCGGGGGGGATCAGAGCATTCACTTGGTGCTGGAACTGTTCACAGCAATTAAGGGACTCTGTATAATAATCAATCAATCAACTATCAACTGGCATTTTTCCCCTTTTTGTTCTGTTGACATACCTACTCCCACAGACTTGAAGTGTTTTAATAAAAAGTTCTGTTTCTTTCATGAAACTGGAAAATTTAGTTCTCTGATGACTAAGGATTACCAGCTAAGACGTCGCAACCCACCACAGTCACTAGATTCCTTAAGATTCTTAATAAGAGAAGGTGAAAATGAAACTGGTCTAAATGGATGGTTGCTTTTTAGATACGATGCAGGAAACAGTTTAGATCAAGGGTCTCCAAACCTTTTGAGCTCATGTGCACCTTTGGAATTCTGAAAGAGGAAGGTGGAGCCAGCTGCAAAATGGCTACCACAGGAGGCGGAGGCAACCACAAAATGGCAGAGAATGTGGTTATGCATAACTCTGACTCTTCAGCATTTCAGGCAAAAGCTCTGTTTAGCAGGACACCTTTTAAAACCAATGTGTTTAAAAATATTTACTTGCATACGCATGGCTTATCTTCAGTCACTCAGTGAAGATACTTGTGCTCTAGCGGTCAAAGCAACTTAAAAAAATAATCTGCACAGCCAATCAGATCTCCCGTGGCCAGTCAGAAGCTCTGCTGGGCAAAAGCCCCATCCTCTTTCTAAAAATCCTTGGCATGTGCCAGGAAAGGTGTTGGCAGGCACCATGGCACTCACGAATGCCCCATTAGGGACCATGGGTTTAGATATACCCCTAGGCATGACGTTCAGCTTATTTGCTGAGAGAAAAGTTCTGTCAATCTAAATGGAATTAACTCTTGAGAAAATGTGTACAAGACTGGGATAACAAGTCTTCAGATAATCATTCTTGTGAAGTTAATGCAGCCATGCCTCTCTCTGTCCACCCCCCAAACTATTTATTTTTGGTACTTTGATTAAACCAATAATATGATCTCTTTGTTCAGAGTGTTTGACAGTTCTAGGAGAACCCCTCTTCTGTGACGTACGCACAGGAAATTTTAAAAATTTGGATTTAAGGAAACAGAGGGAAGGTGATGGACAAACATCAAGGCCCACTGAATCTCTTAACCAAACTTGACTCTGAAACTAAACAGAATCTCAAGGATTTATACATGATTCAGTGCACTGTTGTACAGTGATAAGCTTATAATTCATTATTAACTGGACTGACTCCAAGCTCTAGATGCTTACAATATGGACTTCTACAAAGGCCTCCGCTCTCCAAATGCTGCTTCTAAACTTATATTAAACACACAATACTCTTCAATACACACATTTACTGGAAACCCTGTCAATTAGAGAAAGAGAGTCACTGTTGTCTGTAGCGCAACTATTTCATTCATTATCAAGATTTCTAAAAACACACAGCCATTTCTTCCCTCTCCATCCAAAACCACTCATCCTCTGCCATCTGAACTGAAAAGTCAGCAATCTCTGCAAAACCAAAGCAGTCCAGCCTTAATGAAATCTGTAGACACCATAACAATTAAATGCTGCTTGGTTTGCAGCTTAAGCTTAGGGACATGAACTAAACTGAAATAGTTCTCAGTCATTTGCAAACAAAAGATATTTACAAAGCAATTACCCCAGGCAGGCTGCTGTATTATTCAGATAAAAGCTGAATGAAGTGCACTAATTCTCTTATTAGTCTTATATCAGGAGGGAGAAAAATACAAGTGTTACAGTACCTCTATCCTCCAGGGGGTTGCCAGCAAGATTAATTGTATGAAGTCCTGAGTTGGGATTATGAGATAGGGCACTGGCTAGTTTCTGTGCAAAATCCCTACCAGAAAACAAAATAATAAAAAAGGATGATTATATCATCTTTTGCATGATGTCATATTCAATAGCATAACATAAAATGACTACTATAGAATATGGAAATTAAAACAGGGAAGCTGTGCATCGCAGTTATGGACAATTTCCCTCTCTCATGAAGGGCGGCTGTGCCCATGTGTAATGTTATGCAGTAATGCTGTTTTCTCTGTGTGCTGCCTCCAGCCATGCAAAGAGGTAAGCATAAAAAGTGGAGAAAAGTCCCCAGGTCTATACTTAAGAACTCAACACTATTTACAGTGTAGTATTTTGGATGATTGCAGTACACTAAAAGCAGGCACAGTATTTTGTTTTTCTATGTGTGCCTCTTTTGTGCGTCACATATTCACACACACAATAAGGTCAAAGGCATTTGTAAGGATACTTTAAGTCAGACCAGTTCTCACTAGGCAATAATTAAGGTCTGAATGATTTCCTGGTCAGAGATGTAGCATGCACAATTCAAGTTTTTAACTATTTGGCAAAGAAATAAACTACATGAGAGGTACAACTCTGGATGTTGTGCTTTTAACAGTTTAAAGTCACTCTGGCATTACTGTACCTTGCTAAATGCTTGTTACTGATGAATGAAAATCCACTTACGTTCTAAGACCTGCATTCTCCAGCACGAGTTCTTCCAGTCTATTGGATCTGCTCACCACCCTCAGGATCTGCTCACAAACATCAGCGGACTGTCATGACAACAATTTTGCAATATTAGGTATCAGTAAAAACAAACCAATAAATCAAGGAATTACATGGGTTACTGCCGGAAACTGCTGTAGCAAGCTAGGACTCTACAAAGGGGCTATTTTTAAAAAATAAGAAGTCCTCTGTATCAGAACTCTGAAGGCATTTATCGGTTTACCCACTTCCAATGTGATTCAGGCTCACAGGAATCTGCTTACAAATATCACAGTCCCAGTTTGGAGCACTCATCACACAGAAAGCTGCTTTTGTTGGTAACCACAGAACCTACATAAGAACATAAGAGAAGCCAATGTTGGATCAGGCCAGTGGCCCATCCAGTCCAACACTCTGTCACACAGTGGCCAAAAACACCAGGTGCCCTCAGAAGGTCCAGCAGTGGGGGCAGGACACTAGAAGCCCTCACACTGTTGTCCACCCCCATCAAGCACAAAGAATATAGAGCATCACTTGCCCCAGACTGAGAGTTCCTATCTGTACTTTGTGGCTAATAGCCACTGATGGACCTCTGCTCCATATGTTTATCTAATTCCCTCTTGAAGCCGACCATGCTTGTAGCCGCCACCCCCTCCTGTGGCAGTGAATTCCACGTGTTAATCACTCTTTGAGTGAAGAAGTACTTCCTTTTATCTGTTCTAACCTGACTGCTCAGCAATTTCATGGAGTGTCCATGAGTTCTTGTATTGTGAGAAAGGGAGAAAAGTACTTCTTTCACTACCTGCTCAATCCCATGCATGATCTTATAAACCTCGATCACGCCACCCCTCAGCCGTTGTCTCTCCAAGCTAAAGAGCCCCAAGCGCCTCAACCTTTCTTCATAGGGAAAGTGTTCCAACCCTTTTATCATTCTAGTTGCCCTTTTCTGCACTTTCTCCAATGCTATAATATCTTTTTTGAGGTGTGGCGACCAGAACTGTACACAGTACTCCAAATGAGGTCGCACCATCGATTTATACAGGGGCATATGGCTGTATACATCACACAATAGAAGTCCCTGTTATTCTTTCACTTAATGGATAGAATCAAACTCTGACTCTACTCACACCAGTTTTTTTCCCCTCTCAAACACGTCATGCTAGCTCAACAAGAATAGTGCATCTCAAAATCTCTTGCTGGCTAACACCAGAGCACTGCAACATTTAATTACTTTAATATAGGATTGCATGTTTACTGCTGTCTTTTTACTGCATTCACTTCTTTCTCGGAAGGGATGTTTTCCATGATCTGAAATGACCTGAAGCAGCCAAATATAAGATGATAATTCAATAGCTACCCATTTTACTTCACTAAAACATACCAGATGCAATACTATAGCAGCGTTATTTCCGGGAATTTATGGTTGTACATCTCCCTTTCTAAATAACTACTGTACTCCAAATTCACCACAAATTCAATAAATATTAAGTTACAAAAATCATGACATCAATACCCACCCTTTACTCTTATACTTACTAATTTCAGATCCTTGGAGGAAAGCTTTGTAAACCACTGATTATATTCTAGAGCAGCAACTATTGGTATTAAATCCCTACAAAAAAAAAGGCATCACCTTTTATAAAACAATTACTTTTCATAAATGTAGATTCAGGTGGGTAGCCATGTTGGTCTGAAGCAATAAAACATGCACTTGAATTTTGCATAAATGAAGAGAGATCCATGAATATTAGGTACATGCTTTACCATTTTGAACTGAAGTTCATGAGATGTTTAAAAGCTACAATTTGAGAGCACTTTGTAATGCATAGTCCTCTAATGAAAGGAAAGGTAGTAAAGATAATGAAAAGAATAATGTTTCATCTGATTTTTCAGGGCATAACTATATCCCCAACTTGTTGGATAATGGGTCTGCAACTGGACATGCAGTCAGATGCATGTTTGGGGAACTCACCTCAAAAACACTTGTTTGTTCAGCGCTGCAAGGGGAGAGAAACAGCTTCTGGCTTCCATCCCATCCCACTTTTGCCAGCTGAAAGGCAGGTGGGGGTGTGCTTTTTGCTCCTTTTCTATGGTTGTACATGCCCTAGGAAGGACACATACAGCCAAAGAAAAAGGGCAAAAAACCCTCCCACCCTTTCTGCTGGAGAAAGTAGAGTGGGAAGAAAATCAGAATCTCCCTTCCCCCACCTTGCAGTGCTGAGAGCATAAGCACTTTTTAAGGTGTGTTCCCTTGATGTTACATCTGACTGAGAGTCTAGTTATGCACCCAGGACATGACATGTGTCCAGTATGTCATGTAGCCTGGCCCTCAGACTGATGCTATTAGAAAAGTTCACAGAAGAGTTAGAACAGATCTTTCTCTCCCTTCTCTTTTCCCAAACAGGAAAAGGGTTGGGAAAGCCTCAAATAACAGTACTGGGTGCTGCAGTAAAAAGGGAAAATCAGGTAAAATCATCTCCTTCTCCCTTTTCTGCTGCCACAAACCACCAGTGAAAGAGGGAGAAGGAAGCACTTCTACCTGATTTCGTTATTACTGCAGTACCTTACAGAACTGTCACACATTTTGCTCATGAGGGTCCCCTGATTACCACCACCTAGGGTTGCCAGCTCTAGGTGGGGAAATACCTGGATTTTGGGGGTGCAGCCTAGGGAGGGTGGGGTTTGGAAAGACGAAGGACCTCAGCAGGGTACAATACCATAGATTCCACCATCCAAAACGGCCATTTTTCTCCAGGGGAAACTGATCTCTGTCATCTGGAAATCAACTGTAAAAGTGGAAAATCTCCAGGCCCCACCTGGAGCTTGGCAACCCAACCACCACCCAAGGATTCCCCCCCCCCCCCAGACAGGGAAGGCAGGAAAAGATCCCCTCTGCCAACTCCTTCCATGAACCTTTTAACTGGATCCATCCCATTGCAGATGTTGTAAAGTGAGTACCAGCCTAGGAAGTGGTTTTAGCTCATGAAATTACAATTTACCTTTTTATCAGCTTGCTTCATATTTAATCCACATAATCATTCCTATTCATAATGGAGCTGTGTATTTAAAGGCTTTTAGCCAGCCAGATAATTTAACATAATCTCATAACTGAATGAATCCAGGCACTATCTCTAGTCCTCCAGAGTGACCAAGGAAGATGAAGGGCTAAAAAAGTTAATATCGCTTTCCATATATAGGCTCTCTCCTAATTGTAAAGGGGATTTTGTGTGTAAAATCCTAGAATGGTTTTCTCTTCTTTAATCCCAGCCTCTTAATTTAAAATGTTGAGTGTCCCCCCTCATTCTATTCATTAAACATATACTAATAGAGTCATTGGTGAATGTTTGCATGTTAAGTACAGCAACATCCCATTAAGTTACCATCGCATTTAGTGTGCTAGACAGCTCAAATACAGAGCAGACAGATAACTGCCCCGCACAATGTACAAGACAATAGATACACTATTATATATTTCAAAATGCCTTAGTGGATTTTAAAAGCACAATTACTTTAAAACCTAAACCATTTTAGTACAAAATGCATTTCTTCATTGTAATAATTAGGCAATTTTCCTCTTTTAGATATTTCACCTTCAAGAATCAGCTATGAAGAAGATTAATCTTGTAGGGCTTAACATAAAAATGAGTGTATATACGGCCGGGGGGGGGGGGGGGGGAATCTAACAACATGGTTTGAATTTAAAGGGCTACTTCAGGAATTCTCAACAGCATATGGCCAGGGGATTGTCATCCCCTCCCCCCTTTGAAAAATAAACCTTCTATGCCATTTCAAAATGTAATCTGGAATGTCTACTCAGTCTTAAAAGAGTTGCTGCACAGCATGTAGTGCATATGCTTATTTTGTAAGTCAATCTGTGCTCAGTGACAGCACAGATTCCGCAGACCAAGAGCTACCTGCAGCTGGCCCTCAGCCAGTAATTGAACAACTGGCCGCAGCTGGCTCTGAGCCAGGAAAAAAGCAACAAGAGATCAGATTACTGGCTGAGCAGAAGTCACAGCCTACAGCTGAAACTGAGCCAATGTCTTGTAGCTCTGAAGCAGTAAACAAGGCTTCAGAAGCCACTCCCAGACCACCTAGCTCACCCACACGCCTGCAGTACCGATGCTGTCAGAGGTAAGCTGAGTTGCAGAAAAGGAGGAGGAATGCGAGGCTCATGGCCCATCATCAGCTGTCAACTGACAAGATGGATTAGTAGTTTCAGGATGACTGCCAAGGAATTGGCTGGGAGTGTAGCTTGTTAAGACTTGGCTATAAAGTCAGCCAAGAGAAACAGCAGTTTGTGAATGCAAGAAGTACACTTCGTTACTGAACCAACAACCTTGCTGTTACTGGCCCTCTGCAACCTTGAACAGGACTTGACAACTGGCTTTTCTGGAGACCCTGACCCTGGACTGGACTTGCTGCCTGGAACTCCTTGATCCTGGACTGGACTCTCTGGAACCTCTGACTATGGGCTGGACTCTGATTACTATCTCTCTCTGCCATCCTTGCCGTGACCCTTGCTTCCTAGGAGGGCTGGGCCAGTACAGCTTGTTTGAGAAATATGAGTATGTGGTTTTTGTGGGTCCATGGACCTTGCAGTGGATCTCAGGCTGCAATACTATTCTGGAGTAAGCAAGCAGATAAAAGGCTTGGGTATTTTTATGCATATGTAAAAACATACACAGGAACAATGTTCAAAACATAATTTGTGTCAACAAGGTTTTGAAAATTGACTTCTGCATCATGTGTATGACCACAACTACTGCAGATTATGGCAGTTCCCATCAAGATGGATGATGATGATGATGATGCAGCATGCTACAACAGTGTATCAAGTTGAGACCTACTTCAAGGTAAGGAACAGCATGTATCCCCAAACACATTCCCTAAAACTAGCAATATGTATCTTTTCAATGGCACCTGTTTTCAGTTTGAAGATCTTTTAGAAATAGTAAATATCTGAGACTGCAGCCAGTGGTCTGAAGCAAAGTGGATAGGCAATTCCTATGGCTTCGTCTTTATAGCTTCATTGTCTATTGTATTTAAAAAGACAATTGCCAACCATGTTATTCTGACTGTCTCAGACTGGTGACAGCTACTGGTGAACAACGTTTTGTTCAGAATTCTGTTCCCTTTGAACAATTTTAGAAAGTCAACTGAGGAAAGAACCAGGTTAGAGGAAGCTGGGAAACATGCCACAAATCACATTTTTAAAGCACGTTACAAAAAGTGTTACCCGAATGCTATTTTTGACTGGTTTTATTTCCTGTACTCTGATATGTCGGGCTAATACTGAGATTCTTGGCAACATCTTTCTGAGGCAACACTTGGCTCATATTAATTGGTAACTTCCTCACCTGTGCCCTCGTAGCTCTAGTGTTTCATAACCCAAGGTCAGGCATTCTGTCTCAACAGGGATTCTTTGGAGGGGGGGCAGTTTGAACAGCCCACATGGCTTGTCCCAAAAGGAAACACAAAGAAAATATAACACATACCACTCTGTTCTCACCTTTGGATAGTCTGGGATGATGAGACACCAAAGCATACAAGTACATATCAGGAAGGTAACGATGAGTATAAGGAAAGTGTTGACGCACAAGGATGTCAGGACCCACCCAGGAGGTTAGTATTTAAGATTGTTTTTGCCCTTCTGCTTTCTGCATTGATAAATCAGGTCTGTCATCAGCGGCACAGAAAGCCACAATAGAGATTTCCTCTTGAAGAAAGCAGATTCCTACAGGACTCTTCCATTTGCATTGCTATCATTAGCAGAGAAGTCTAACTATAAATGTAAATTACTCCAAATGCCCAATTCATGGTACTTACAGCCTGATCTTAGAGTAAAAATGCAGTCAGAACTGTGTGGGGTGGAGATACGGAAGTAGTTAAATCAGAACAACGTAACAACCATATAACAGCATCACCAAAAGATTCCTTGGAATAGTGCATTTCAGGGTTGTGTCATTTTTTTAAAATTTGCTTTCATTTCAAAAGCTTCATTCCCAGCAGCAGCTTTTTTGGGTTCATTTTTCTCATTAGTTTGGAAATAAATAACATTCCTACTCAACCAGATTGCCAAATGCCATGAAAATGAATGGCATTCATTCACTCATTGTTTCTGCCACCCTAACATATGGAATGCCCTGAACTGGATAGCCCAGGCAAGCCCGATCTCATCAGATCTTGGAAGCTAAGCAGAGTTGGCCCTGGTTAGTATTTGGCTGTGAGACCACCAGGGTTGCTATGCAGGGTTGCTATACAGAGGTAGGCAATGGCAAATCACCCCTGAATGCCTCTTGCCTTCAAAACCTTATGGGGTTGCCATAAGTCGGCTGCAACTTGTTAGCACTTTCCATCTATCAACATGCTGAATGGGTCTTTTGTGTGTGTGTGTGTGTGTGTAATAATGTTACAGGTACCAAAATATTTGGTCCTGAGGAAATAATGCCCCAAATTACTGGATACATACCTGACCAGTTAATTACACACGTATAACATCTTATTCAGAGCTAAAGCAGTTTATAAAATAAACTTCTTTATAGTACATTACCTGTGATCAAGATGGCTGAAGTCTTGCAGATTCAATTCCCTGGTATCTTGCGTCAGATAAATTGTATCAACATCCTATTTGGAAAAAGGACAGCAGAACATCATTCACAGTACATAATTCTCTTGGTATTGCAAATTACTGGAAGGGTGATATGGTGGGGAATGGGGTCTGATCATGGATCTTTGTTCCTCAGTCTTCATACATCCCTCCTTCTGGCCCAATGTTTTAACTGTTGCGTTTATGTTTCTGTATGTCTATATTTATCTCTGGTTTTAACTGTTTTAATGATGTATTTTTGTTGCTTTTAATGGTTTTGTAAGATGTGATTTTAGTATTATGTATTTTTAGGATATAATTTTTTTGAAGCAAATACATAAATACAACTAACTGAAAATGAACTCCACCAAATAAGAGTTTGGTACTTACCCACTGAACTTCTTCCCTGTATGGAAACCCCAGCCAGTCACAAACACAAGCATACATTTGAGAAAAACCTCCTAGAGACAAAAAAAAAAAGCAACACAAACCATTTTATCAGGAATACAGCTGATGAGCATATCTTAAAAGACGCGGTCCGTTTTCCTTTCTCTTGCTATGCTGCTGATACAAAATGAAACACCCTGAGCCTTGACCATGTTGCCTATAATACGCAGCAGAGTATAATGGAACATAAAAATAGTACCTTCCCACTCTAGTTACAATAGTAATCCATGCAAACTACACCTTTTACTAATTATATCTTTACCAAAAAGCCAAACCTCTGCCAGAAATAGCATTAAGCTTCTCAGTACAGGCAATTCCAGAAATTATACGGTTCAGTTTGAAAAGGCACATACTTACCACATGGTCCTAGTTCTGCCACGCTTTGGCTATCCCAAAGTGTCTGCAGATTAGCCAGTCTTTCTGGGGGCTCCATAATTATTTTTTTCATTATTCTCCTATATGCAAGAAGAAAATGCATGTTAATGTTTTATTAATGTTTTATTTATTATGTTAATGTTGCATAATTAATGTATAATTATTTTTTTCATTATTCTCCTATATGCAAGAAGAAAATGCATGTTAATGTTTTATTACTATGTACCTAAAGAAAATACCATGGATTTTCAACTGGAGATATGGCACATTGCAGAAAACTGAACATAAACTGACCTTAAGCAGAAGTTATGCTTTCTGTGTCTCCTCTCCTATTAGCCAAAGCCTGGATGTCTTACAATGGCTCTTACAACATCACAAAACTTAAAGCCATGATTTCTTGAGACAAAGTGGCTGTTTAATATCTTTCTGTTAAGTCTAAGGGTTAGCTTGAATGTTCACATTTTTGTCCAAAAGATATGTCCCCAAGAATGCATACATTTCAACAAGTTTACTGTATGAACTAGATGATTCCTGATGTAGTCACCTCTACAACTACAACAAAACTGAAAACGAGAGAATTACAAGAAATGTTTACTATATTCATTAATTTTTAATGTGTGTGTGTGTGTGCATGTTTGCCCCTCTGTATACATTTGGTAGAACCTGCCTCTGGGAAATGTTTGTTGTATGACTATTCCTAAGTATTTGACAAATACATCGACCATAGTGTTATTACAGACAATACCTACCTGACTATTCTTTTTAGATGGACTGGGAAGATGCCAATAGCTATTGGCTGCCCACCATACAAATTTCCTAATTAATTTGTTTCCACATTTTATGTTGACTTCATCATACAGCAGTTAAATAAGGTAGGACATAAAAGAGGATTTTTGTCTGCCAAAAGTTTACAGGTTCAGTTTCTGCCTTTCAGAGTTAAAAAGAAATCTCTCTTTGCCTAACATCTGGAGAACCTTTCCTAGTCAATAACCTATATTAATCAATGCACTGTTGCTGTATAAGGCAGCTCTTGTTTTTTAATTTTAAGGTTGCTTATGGTTTATCAGTACCCTTATTTTTCCTGTTGCAAACAATACCATTAACCAGGAAGAGGAAATCATCAGGCACACAGGGAAAAGTGAAGGGGAAATGGAACACATGGGCCTGCCACATATTCCTGATACCTGAATCAGCGAACAAGAGCATCTAACATATATTACCAAAGTCTATTACACTGGATAACTGGGGACATAAAAGTTTATTCATCTTCACAAGGATCTATTTAACCACATTTTAAACTACTGCACTTTGTTATATGTGGCAGTGGGTGGGCATATGCAGATCCACGCCAAAATGATCAGAATGAATAGACTTAATTTGCTGGATGTCTGAAAATTAATTTGAACTCTGACTGGGTTCTGCTCCCTAGGATCAGGTGTAGGGTGATGACATAGTTATCATTATGATGACAAAATCACTGTGAGGAAGTATTAAGCCCCACAGCAGCATGTGATGGAATCTACCCTTCCGTTCCCATTGCCTTGGTAAACTTGATAAACAAATACTCTCCTACATTTTTTCTACAAATAAATATGAGGTATTGAAATAGCACAGTCAAAATGCACAGTCTTGGTAAGCGTATATTCAACATATGCTACAGTTTTCCCGATAACGAGTACCTACACTGGAGAAAGACCAGGAAATATCCTCCTAAGGCATGTTCCAATGTGTGCCAATACTTCATGGATATCTTCAGAGGAGGCCAACTTCATAGAAATGTTGCATTTTTCAGTTTCTACAATCAGCTGTATATAAAAGTTAGACAACAATCAAGTATTCTAGTTAAGCCCTTTAAACATTTTTTTGTTTCTGAATAGTCTCAGTAGACAGTAGCATTAAGGAACATCTAGCAATGCTAAAAGAAATATTCCAAATAAGAATCTGCTTTTCCATATTGCAAGAAATTAACTTGCTTGCTAAACCCTAAAGCCTTGCTATGTCACTACACACCACTTGTCAATGTGTACTTGGTAGGTTCACCAGACCCCCTGGCAGAGGCGGAGATCCACCAGTGCCAGGCCCCACCTTCCCGCCACTGATCGGCCGGCCGGTGGGGGGGGACTTACCCTGAAAAAGAGGGAAATCCTCCCATATGCAGCAACATGTCTACGTAACTGCCCATGTGACCCGGAAATGACACTATCACTTCTGGGACATTGGGGCGAAGCTCTGGTATTTGGGCAAAAGCTCTATGGTAGAAGCCAAATGTACCATAGAGTTTTTGCCCAAATACCAGAGTGTTCCCCTAGTGTCCCAGAAGTAGTAGTGTCACTTCTGGGTCAAGTGGGCAGTGATATAGGCATGTTGTAGTTCGATGGGCCTGCCTCCTGCTCCCAGTAAGTTCCCTCTCCATCCCCTGGCAAACTTAATACTTGGCTATTATCAGCTGATCATCTGGTATATCAAGGACCCATGCACCTTCTCCCAAGTGACAGTACTACACAGATGCTGAAGGAGCAATAAAAGCCCCCTACTTTCTAATTTGAATATTTTTGCACAGTCCACATTTCCTCAGGAGATACAGATGTACAGAGATCACTAGAGCTGGCATTTTCTCAAGTCAAGGATGGAATTAGATGAAGTTATTTCTGTCCTACCAAACTATAGTATCTGTCCATTGTCAGAAAGCAATTGAAGAAGGAGGAGGAGACACTAAATTAGAGGGCATATCTGAGCAGCTTCCTCCTTCAACGAGAGAAAGGTACCAAGAATTCTTCTTTCAGCTGCCCCCACCTCTACATTTATAATAACAATGCACCAGAAGTAGCACTGCTAACACCAGAAGAGGTCCACTCGCGTTATAGGTCTTCTGGCTGTACATGATTCATTAAAAAAAAATATGAGCAGCCACGCAGCACAAGATTCAAGCTACACAGCTTGACTTTATGACCCTATAGAAGTATTAACTAATTAACAACTTTTCCTCTGGAGACATTTCATTAATGAATGACAGCTAGATCTGCAGGAGTGAAAACACTTCAAACAAAACACCATGAGAACAGGCTATTTAATGCATAAACTATATGTTTTATATAATGAACACTTTATGAAAAATACAAAATTATGTTAAAAACTTTTTACAAGTGCAATTAAACATTTGATACTAATACATTCAGTCTTACAAAAACCAAACACAATATATTATACATCCAATCTTGCAATAGCCAAGCAGAATGAATTATAAAGTCCACAATATTTTTGGTGGCAATTAGCCTTTAGGTTGTAAATTTCAACTTCAATAGAATGTGCCCTTCATTTTAAACTTTGGCTTCAGCTGACGGGTAGCCCAGGGTTGCTTCTTGTCTCAGCTTAGCTTTTATCAAAACCACAATTTCCTCATAAGACAAATAGCCTATTCATAAGGCACAATAATACCAAATCCAATTAAATTATATTTGTAGAACGTATTAGCTATTAGATCACTTTCCTCAGGAATAGAGTCCTCCAGGACTCTCCTCTGGCAGCAATACGTTAATAATTCCAGCACCAGTGACCTTAATAAAGCTCAAGCCCAAAAACTATCACAGCTGCATGGAAACACTGGCAAGTATCTTTGATCAAAAAAGTTTTCCCTGAGCTGTAAACCTCAACTGATATACGTGAAGAGGCCAGCATATATTAATCATTTAGCAGATCAGTTTTATATCAGAGTTTGACTCTGTCTTGATTTGCTGCTGCACCAAACCAAGATCAACTGAAGTACAAAGCTCCAGCTTCAAAGAGATTCCTCTTATGGCTTTCCTTTTCTACTGATTAACATCATGTCCCAACTCTTAACATGTTCTCCATGGAAGAATACATAAAAAAAATATGTGCTAGAATGCTAAAAAAAAAAAAAAAAAAAACCCTGAAAATTTTGAAAGAATCTGCAAACTTTTCTTTTTCTTCCTGAATCATTTGTAGGTTGTTGTTGTTTTTTTTTTGGGGGGGGGGAGATTTTGCATTAACAAACTATATAAAGCATAATTTCATTTGTGCAAGGAAGAACAATGTTACATTGGAATTAGCCCTGCTTGTAACTTACGAATGCAAGCACTGTTACATATGTATTTCTTCAGTATTTCTTCCATCTATTTATTTATATGAAAGTCAAACTGAAAAAAAGCATCAGCCTAATTTAAGTATTTTGAGTCTGCTAGGTAAGACTAGTGCAACATTAAATGATTGAACAACTAAAATACCCACCTGGCCTGGTTTATTGCTGGTGACTCCCTGGATTTCCAAGTAGCTGAAAGTTAGTTCTAGCTGTAATTCAAACAGTATAGAAAACAAGTTTAACTTGTATCACAATAGTAACAAAAGAAATAAAAGGAAATGAATCAAAGATTAAACCACTATGAAATGCACACCAAACAAATTATTGGAAGGCTTGAATTGAACGTTCCTCTTTTCTTACTGCTCAGGAATGGAAGGCATTTCTATCAAACCACAGTTTGCTATTTGTTCTCTTGCTACAAACTAGGATTCCAAAAATTATTTAATCCTAGTCTGTAGACAAGGAAACAAACCACAATCTGTAATTTCATTCTATAAGGACAAAATAACAAACTGATTTGATGTGAACTCTGGAATCTTCTTTCATGAGCCACATGTGAAGGGAGGAGAGAAGATAAGGAAGAGGGAGGGCAGATGCATGAGAACTTCCAAGTTTAATTTCCTAGTTAATTTAATTACTACAATATGCCAGTTTGCTATTTTATCTGAACACAGCTCTTCCCCCCCACCCCTTAGAGTCTACAACCTCCTTTCCCAGCATCAATCACTCCCCAAGGGAAATACAATGGTACTAGAGATTCTACATGCGCCATCTTTCCTTATTATATAAAGCCGTTTTCAAGTGGCAAGATTCCATGGGGCGCCAAAATCAGTTGGCTGGAAGGACTGCCACTCAAAAGGGGGTCCCTGGCCACTGGCTGCATTTCCTCGCTGCGTTGCCTCAGTCCCACCCACAGAGCCACCGGCCAGTGTCTCGGCCTCAGTCTGGAGGGAGCCGGCGAAGGGGACAGGCTGGGTCCACTCTTCTCCTCCACCCACTGCCAGGTGGGTCTAACTGTCCCCTCAGTGGCCTGCTTCTGTCAGTGAAAACACAATGGACTTTCAGGATAACCCCCCTCCCCCACCTGACTTTCTGACTTTCCTGTCAGAATAAACTGAATATTCCTGTCAGAATAAAGGCTCTCTCTCCTGCTTAGCTCCGCCATGGTTGGCTGGCTAATGAGGTGGGCCAGCGACCATCAAACCATTCCCTTCAACCCCCTGCTGTGCAGCTGACTTTCCCCCTAGGGTTGCCAATCTCCAGGTGGGACCTGGGGATTCCCGCTGTTACAAACTGATCTCCAGATGACAGAGATCAGTTCTCCTGGAGAAAATGGCTGCTTTGGAGGGTAGACACTATGGCATTATACCCTGCTGAGTCCTTCCATCCCCCCCAAATGCTGCCCTCCACAGGATCCACCCCCCCCAAACCTCCAAGTATTTCCCTAATCAGAGCAAGCTAGGTTGCCAAGCTGGCAGTGGGCGGCAGAGGGGGTTATGCTGGAAGTCCATTGTCTTTTCACTGACAGAAGCAGGCCACAGAGGGGACAGTTAGACCCACCTGGCAGTGGGCGGAGGAGAAGAGTTGCCAATCTCCAGGCGAGGGCTGGAGATCACTCAGAATTACAAGTGCTCTCCAGATGGCAGAGATCAGTTCCCCTGGAGAAAATGGCTGCTTTGGAGGGTAGACACTATGGCATTGTACCCTGCTGAGTCCTTCCATTGCCCCCCCAAAAAAAAGGCTGCCCTCCACAGATCCACCCCCCAAATCACCAGGTATTTAGGGGCTGGCAACTTTCCCCTCAGTGCCTATTGCTAGGCAACCAAGCTTGCTTCTCTGAAAGCCCCTTTCCACACCTATGTTGGCCTCTCGGAGAAAACTCATTGGGGCAGCTGAACAGAATGCCATAGAGGCCACCCTCCAAAGCAGTAATTTTCTCCAGGGGGGGGAGATCTGTTGTCTGGAGTTCAATTGTGACACCTGATGATCTTCAGGCTCCACCTGGAGGTTGGGTACCCTAGGCGTAGCAGGCAGCGCTTCAGAGCAGGATCTGCTAAACCCAGGTACTTGCTGACTGGGTGATTTTGGGCCAGTCACAGACTTTAAGCCTAACCTACCTCACAGGGTTGCTGTGCAAGTCAAAAGGGGGAGAGGAAAATGATGTCAGCTGCTTTGGTCCCCATTGCAGAGAGACTACTTTTCCTGCAGGGGAACTATAGTTGCCAATCTCCAGGTGAGGGCTGGAGATCTCTCAGAATTACACATGCTCTCCAGATGGCAGAGATCAGTTCCCCTGGAGAAAATGGTGGACTCTTGTGTCCTTATACTGGGTTGAGATGGACCCCCTATGACAGCGAATGTGACACAGCAGTCAGGGCTTCAGAGTACGGTGGAGGCTGTCAGGGGGATGGGAAGTTGAAGAGTGAGGTTGATGATTGGCTGGAAAAGAGATATGGTTGCCAACTCCAGTTGGAAAATTCCTGGAGATTTGAGGGACGGAGCCTGGAGACGGTGAGGTTGGAGGAGGGAGTGGGACCTCAGACAGGTACAATGCCATAGACTTCACCTTCCAAGCCAACCAGTCCCTCATGGAGAACCATTGTTGCCAATCTCCAGGTGGGGGCTAGAGATCACTCAGAATTACAACTGCTCTCTAGGAGGGAGGGGGGAGGAGATGGGAAGTTAAAGCCAGGGGGCAGATAACGATACATTGATGGTTGGCTGGGAGGGAGATAGGGTTGCCAACCCCAGGTTGTGAAATTCCTGGAGATTTGAGGGTGGACCCAGGAGAGGGTGAGGTTTCAGCAGGGGTGGGACCTCAGGCAGGTACAATGCCATAGAGTCCACCCTCCAAGCCACCTGTTCCCACATGGGAAACAATTGCTGCCAGTCTCCAGGGGAGGGATGGAGATCACACCAAATTACAACTGCTCTTCAGATGGCAGAGATCTTCCCCTGGAGAAAATGGTGGAGTCTGTGTCATTATACCCTGCTGAGGTAGCCACAGCAAAATGATGCTGAGTGCCCAAGGCTGGGGCACTCTCCCAGAGCCTCTTTCTAGAGCCTGTTGTATTTATTTCCACAACGGGTCTTATTCCTAGTATACTATAATAAAGGAGATGGAAAATCCAGTCAACCAACACCTTTCATTTCATTTTATTTTATTTTATTAGCGTTTCTGACAATGTTTGCAGAAACAGAGACACCTGCTAACACCATGTTATTCACAGGCTATGGGGGACGAACAATTATCTCCAGATACAAATTCATAATTTGTACACAGCAAAGAATCTTTCCTCTGCCAAGGCAATTATCTCCTATTGTCAGGAGAATCAAAATATTTTATGGAACATGGTGTTAGACAAGTCACAAGGTGCAATTGTGGCCTCCAGAGATACAACAGATACTGTTCCACAATGTACAATAAACTAACATTCCTTTTTTTAGAAAAAATGCAAATATAAGCAGCATTGTCAAGGAATTGTGGGAAAACCTGGAACATGGTAGCAGTTTTGGGAACTGGCCAGGTAATGTGCATCACGACACTGGGAATAGGATATGTACATCCCAGTGAATTCCATGAAGGAATCCATGGATTGAAAGAGAGCACTTTGGTGCCAGGCCTAAACGCAGGCTCTAGGGCTAGCAAGCTGCAGATCACACTCTCCTTGCTATTGCCAAGTAATCTGAGGAAAAGAAGATGGAGACATACTCATCTGCTCTGAGAAGGTAAAATTAGCAGGTCAAGATGTGTACTAGGGGTGTGCATTCAGCAATAGCCGAACCGAAAAAATACTCAAAAGTATTTTTCGGCTATCACATAAGCCAAATACAGACAATATAGCTGAACCTGAAAAAGCCAATATTATCCAGCTTTTTTTGGGGGGGGGGGGGGGTTATTTTGCTTTACCAAAAGCAAGGTCTTTAAACCTAACAGCCTGAGTTGCCAATCAGCTTTTGGATTTAAATGCCTTTTTTTCCCTCCCCGAGATCAGGCAGGGAACCCAGGCATGTTTGCATGCCTGCCCTTTGCTTCTCCAGCCATCCCACGGCAGCAGGTTTGCTGGGGAAGGGAAGGGCAGGCATGCAGACATACCCCCTTCCTTCCCTAAGCCTCTCCGCTTTTGTGGAGAAAGTCAGAGAAGGGGGGGGGATGTTTAAATACCTTTTTCCCCTTCCCCAGATAGGGGAGGGAAAGAAAGGCATTTTAAACATACCAGGGTTCCCTGCCTGCCCTTCTCCAGCTACCCCATGTCAGCTAGAGAAGGGAAGGCAGAGAGCTCAGGCTTTCCCTGGTCAATTTCACACACAGCTGACTGGTGGGGAGTGAAATTGACAGGGAAATCTGTAGAGGCTACCAGACAGAAAGAAGGCATTTTAACATGCCTCCTTTCCCTCTGCTGATGTGTATCAGACCCAAATATATTTGGCAATTCTGAATATTTCCCCAATCCGAACACTTTACCAGTATTTGATTGGGGAAATTCAGCATTTACCAATCTTTTTCGGGTCTGATTTACCTGAAGCCGAAAAATACTGGCATTTTTTTTTTGCATGCCCCAAATGTGCACAGATGTGTTTAGCAGCATGTGCAAGGTCTTCAAGCCTTTGGTAAAGCCTTAATGGAGTTCAGTAAAGTTTCTGTTTCAGAATGTGTTTTTGGTGGAACAATTTACTCAAAACCCCAAATGAGCTAGATTATTCAGCAGAATTCTCTTGGATGAGTATGCCATCCCTTAAAATCCATCAGAACGGTGGATGCTAAGTACTTCTTATAAAAAATTAACCACTTTCAGTTATTTCCTCTCTCTTCCCAAAATCATTACCACCATCATAAACAGTGGCTTTAAACAAAGGAAGCACTGAGAAACAGTGTTGCCTTACTTTTGTAGGAATACGGGAGGTTAACATAAAGGCTCGGCATGATGTTAGCACCTGCAAAACAAAAAAGGAAACAATGAAAGGAAAGTTTGCCTTAAACGAAACTACTCAAAACTCCATGCTCAGTCTGAAGTATTTGCTTGTTTCATTCTCATAGAGTCCTAGATATGTGCATCTAAAATAAAACTTCACTGGAATTGTACCACAATGTTACTCAACCAAACACACAACTAAGCCCCAATGAATTAAATGAATCTTATTCCTTGGTAAGTATTCATAAGATTGAGCATTTGAGTTATATCCTTCGTTAACAATTATTTCCATTGACTAAGCATTGGTCCTCTCTGTATCAAAGAGAGTTCTCAGCCCCTATACCATTCGTATGTCTAATTAGCTGATGTGGGTCAGCAGCATCCACATGTTCTTCACACCTCACTTCTTGAAAAAGAAATGTATGACGTGACACCATCATATTGAGGATTTCCCAACCCCAATTGCATTTATTGGCTGACACTTATTACAGGGAAGAGGGAAAGATAAAAACCAATGATGTTAACACTATGCATTTCTTTTACTAGGCCTTATCAGGGAGAAATACTGGAAAGATTCAGGGCTGGTGGCAGCATTGTGCTCCTTTTAGATGACTTCTGCACCCATTTCCAGATTAAATGAAACCATCTTACCCTCTGCATTATACAGTCAGAATTACATATTTCTTATTAACCTTCATGGAAAGTTAGTTTTCTGTCTGACTTTTAAGAAAATTTAAATGTTTGCAAAATCTCCACGGTTACAAAATGGGCCCCTCTGAAATATACACAATTTTCTTATCAAACCTAAATCTATTTTGCGTCTTTAACAACATCACATGCAGCACACAGAATATAAAAATGTACCGTATTTTGGCATGTAAAATTGTACTGTTTGGCATATTTATGAAGTTTATAAGTATAAGGGTGAGTCAAATGAAAATCTTAAAATGGAGATGAAACCTTAAAATGGCAATAGAATGTGAAACCTACTGCAATTAATCAATGAATGAAGTTGCAATACGGTGGTGCATGTCTGTCACTGTAGCAAGTGTATGAGTGGAGTAGGAAGTTCACTCCACTACTCAAAAAATGGATGATGGAACACTACTCCTCTTTGGTGTATATCTCAAGTGGGGCACTGCTACTGTGATGGCATGTTGCTTGTCTGCACTTTGCTGCTACCTGTAGGACATTCCTTATGTCATTGGTAAAAATACTATCAACTTAACAGACCATGGCACAGTGTTTTTAAATTTTATCGCCATTTTAAGGTTTTCTTCTGACTCACCCTTGTATAAACACCTTAGCTTTCTACTAATAAAATTGCAAATGTACCCAATACTATAGAGAAAGAGCTGCAAATTGCTGCTTTATGATAGCTTAGTGCATAGTTTTTGCCATCTGAGAGGTAGGAAAACTAAAAACCAAATACTTCAAACTTTATTCATTCTGGTGGTGGAAAGTACTATGAAGTTACAGCTGATTTATGGCAGCCCCACAGGGTTTTCAAGGCAAGAGACGTTCAGAGGTGGTTTGCCATTGCATGCAGAGGTGGTTTGCCATTGCACTGCATCATGACCCTGGTACTCCTTGGAGGTCTCCCATCTAAATACTAACCAGGCCAACCCTGCTTAGCTTCTGAGGTCTGACGAGATCAGGGTAGGCTGGGCTATCTAGGTCAGGATAATGTATTCAGTATATCCAGGTCAGAATTAGGTATTCTAAACAAATGAAAACAGTCTCACATACCAGTAGTCCTGTTGTGATGGTATCTGGATACCGAACTTAACTTTATAGCTCTGAAAACACTGAACACTTCAATGGTGCATTATCAATATACACATTGCAAAATAAATATTACCACTTTTGTCCATAATGAATACACAATATATATATTATTATAATATGTTTTATCTATCTACCGTAGATAATGGTAATCCCTGCATTTAATGTTCTAAATTGTCTTCCTTTTGAGCAAAGCAGATTATTTTCAAGAGAAAATAGTTCACCTGAGGGGGGTTTTCAGCATGCTCCTAAATTTCCAAATTTTCTATTGGGAAAAAATGGAAACGGGCTTAATGAGGGGAGGGGGCATCACATACTTTCTGGGCCTTCAAATTTCTACACAGGACTATGCTAAGATCAATATTTCAAATATAAAAAGGCCACCAACAGCAATGCCTGAAATAAGGGATGCCCATTATGTTCTTTAGAGCTATCATGATGTGAAAAGGATGTTGCCTCATGAAGAGTTCTGTGATACAGAACTAAAAAACAGACTAAGAAACATCTACAAGAATCACTAAAGTATTAAGTCCAGCAAGAGTTCAAATAAGAAAAATGGGAATTCCACACCATGCAAAATAACTCCCCCTTGTCCCTTCAACTCATGCACTAGAAATAGCTTAGATGTTCTCCAATGTCCAATTCTTGTAACATACTGCTATAATAACTCCCACTCTCACCATGGAGCCGCCGCAATGATACCAACCACTACAGTCACTACTGCTGCGTTGTACAGGTGTATGTGCAAAGAAGAGCGTGTCAGCTTGTCAGCTGGCCTGGAAAAGAGTGTCCCGTCCCTTAATGGAATTTTATTTTGTTTTGTTTATTTAAAATATTTATTAGATGACTTTCTACTTTACAGGAACTCAAGGCAGCTTACAGGATAAATGGCAATACAATAAAATACATTCAACCACTAACTTAAAATCAATAAACATCCTGACGTGAGATCTTAGGTGAACTGAGTTCACCATTAAAGGAAATAAACTGATAAATTAAAACTGCAGGTAGGTATAAGAAGTAAAGTTAATTGCATGCCATCCTAAATAAAGTAGTCTTCAGCTGCCTCCTAAAGGTTCAGAATGAAGGGACCAAACACACCTCTCTGGGGAGGTTTGTTCCAAGGTCATGGGGCTGCCACTGAAAAGGCCCTCTCCTGTGTACCTACCAGATGAGCTTCTCTGGTTGACTGGACAGTCAAGAGGGCCTCTCTCTGTGACCTTAGTAGCCAGGCAGGAAGATATGGGAGAATACAGTCCTTCAGATACCCCAGTCCTAAGCCACAGAGCTTCAAAGGTCAAAACCAACACCTTGATTTGTGCTCAAGAGCAGATCATAAGTCAGTGTAATTGCTGCAATACTGCGGTCACATGAGCCCAAAAGCTGGCTCCAACCAGCAGTCTAGCCACAGCCTTCTGCATTAGCTGCAGCCTTCAAACTCTCTTAAGGGCAGGGCAGCCACCCCAACCCCCATAGAGTAGACTGCAATAATCCAGTCTACATACAACTAAAACATGGTTTATAGATCAACCTGAACCAGGAACCAGCTGAAGCTGGGCAAAAGCATTCCTAACTATAGCAGCCACCTGAATTCTAAGGTCACTGCCATGTTGAGTAGCACTCCCAAGCTACAAACCTGGCTTTTCAAGGGGAGTACAACCCATAAGAACATAAGAGAAGCCAATGTTGGATCAGGCCAATGGCCCATCCAGTCCAACACTCTGTCATACAGTGGCCAAAAACACCAGGTGCCCTCAGGAGGTCCATCAGTGGGGCCAAGACACTAGAAGCCCTCCCACTGTTGCCCCCAAGCACCAAGAATACAGTGCATCACTTGCCCCAGACTGAGAGTTCCTATCTATACCTTGTGGCTAATAGCCACTGATGGACCTCTGCTCCATATGTTTATCTAATTCCCTCTTGAAGCCATCCATGCTTGTAGCCACCACCACCTCCTGTGGCAGTGAATTCCAGTGAACCCCATCCAAGACAGGGGAGATCTGAAATCCTTGGTCTGCCCTTCGACCAACCCAGAGAACCTTTGTCTTGTAACAATTAAGTTTCAGTTTTTTCACCCACATCTATCCCATTACTGACTTTAAGCATCGGTTTAGAACAGGGGTGGCCAACGTGTGGCTCGGGAGCCACATGCGGCTCTTTCACACATATTTTGCGGCTCCTGGCAGGGCGGCTGGGGAAGCAAAGGGGAGGCATGCTTTTTCACTCTTTCTCCCTTCCTTCCTTCCTTCCCTCCTCCCTCTCATCTATTTGCTTTCCTAGTTTCTCTCTCTCTCTTTCTTATAACTGGTTTTCCTCGTTCGTTTTTATTTTTGGCAGTCCCATTTAACGTTACTAAAAAGCAAATTTGCATATTTTTAAAAATAAAAACGTGTGTGTGATATTTGTTCCTGTCTTGCGGCTCTCAGACATCTCTATGTGGCTCTTACGTTTATTCTATGTGGCTCTTACGTTAAGCAAGGTTGGCCACCCCTGGTTTAGAACATCAACAGCTTCCTCATAATTAGGTGGAAAAGAAAGGTAGAACAGGGTATCAACCGCATATTGGTAACACTGCAGCCGAAACCTCCAGATGTCCTCTCCCAGTGGCTTCATGTATATATTAAATAGCTTGGGGGATAAGATCAAACCCTGAGAAACCCCAAAGGCCAAATGTCATGGGGCAGAGCAGGAATCCCCTAGCACCACTTTCTGGGACCAAACTCCCAGGTAGGACTCAAACCACCATAACATGGTGCTCTGTAGTTCCAGAACCGAAGGCTGCCCAGTAGGATACCATAATCAATGGTATGGAAGGCTGCAGATAGATCCAGCAGAACTAGCAGGGTCACAAGAATGGAAGATTAGAGACTGGCCAGAAGTTCTCCAATGTGATAGGGCTCAGGAAAGGTGAGGATATTTACCTCTATGCTACGACCTGGATGCCAATTTTCACATGTTGAGCCTTTGCTATAAAAGACAGAACATTTTTTCTCCAGGCCAGCTGGCAATATGTCCCCCACCTTCAATTCTACGGCTCTGGATTGAAAATTCATCATTATCCATCCCTCCAGACTGACTTCTGATAGGCCGTTAACTTTGTTTTGGAAACCTTTTTCCTGTAAGTGCACCTGCAAGTTTAGTTCCTGAAAACTTTGGAACCTTACTTGTTAGACTCTATTCTAGTTTTTAACATTTTCAAAAATGCATGGACTGGGTGGGGGTGATGCTTCATGTCTGACATAAAACCTGGCTATACCTGGCTTTTCCTCCAATGCAGAATCACAAGTTCCCCTTGAGCCTGATTTGGATGTGAATGAAGGTAGTGTGTGTGTTATCAGAAATGTGACAAGTGTCTCATTAGACAAATGACAGCAACCTCACAACTGAAGTTATGTACATCTGGAATTATGTACATTTAAAACTGAGACAGAGTTCATTCATCTAACTGGACATTTCCATTTCTCACCAGCAGTGGGAACCGGTGAACAGGAAATGCAAGGGCCAACAAGTCCTTCAAATAATACAAAGTGGAAGGAAAAGAAGCATGCAGTTCATACTACTATTTCTACTGCTTTAACTATTATGTCTAACGTGGGATTTGCTGATTGAACAAGCACACTGTACCATCAGACATCAGTTAAAGGGGTTTGTTTTACCACAGACCTAAGTTATTTTAATTAACTTTAAATAGGAAGTATGATCCTGCAGGGCCAGTAGAAGAAGAACAGATCATGGAGTGGTTTAACCAACATACTTTCCATTCATCATGGGATCTCTCTAGGATTATTCCATTGTGACAAAGTAGCATAAACTACTCCGACTGGAACTGTTCCCAGACGGTGCTGCCACTCACATTCATTCTCACTGACAGCTCAAGAGAAATATCTGTTTTATATTGTCATGACACTATGGGCATCGTGCGTTTATACTGGATTATGGTAAATCATTGTAAAACTTTGTAATAGTCTATTTTCTTCTTTGCTTTAAGATTTTTTGATCACTTCAAATCATTCATATGTGTCAGCTTCTAGATATCAAAGGAACAATGGTTAATGCCACCTAGCCCCATGTTAATGGTAGTAACCAGTCTGAAAATATGGCATTTTACAATTAATATCTCATCATACATTTTTCCTAGTCAACCATACAAATCTCCTACAAAATAATCAAATCTCCCATGATCAACTTTCTAGCATGATGGAGGTTCAACAGCTTTAAGATTCTGTCAACAGACGAAAAAGCAGGAATGCTTATTTCCCCTTTGAAGTCAGAAAGAAGTATTTCCCTATGAGCCAGTTTGGTGTAGTGGTTAAGAGCATGGACTCTAATCTGGGAGAACTGGGTTTGATTCCCCACACCTCCACATGCTGCTGGTGTGACCTTGGGTCAGTTATAAGTTTTTTCAGAGCTGTTCTCTCAAGGTCAGTTCTCAAGAGAGCTCTCTCAGCCCCACTTACCTCACAGGTTAGGATGTCTGTTGTGGGGAAGGGAAAGGGATTGTAAACCACTCTGAGACTTCTTTGGGTAGTAAAGGGCGGGGTATAAACCCAATCTCCTCTTCCTCCTTATTCTATGAGACACAGTATTCGTAGCAGGCTAATCATAAAGAACAAATTGCCCAATTGGTTGATCGTCTGAACACAAGACTT
This sequence comes from Lepidodactylus listeri, assembly GCA_029233225.1. NCBI lineage: Eukaryota > Metazoa > Chordata > Lepidosauria > Squamata > Gekkonidae > Lepidodactylus > Lepidodactylus listeri. Next base: position 91,297,506 of record JARCFY010000006.1, read on the forward strand.
CTATGGGAACCCTAGATGGGAAGCCAGTTTAGGATTCTATAATGGCTTAAACCTGGGTTTAAAACCAGAGGAAGAAAAGCTGGTTCAAATCCCTGGTTAACCTCATTTACCATTAAGCATAATTAAATTCTTTGCCAATCTCAATTTTAACCATGGTGGGGGAACGATGAGCAAACTCACGCATGAGGAGATAGAGCACATGATCCTCCTCCTAATCTGGCTTAATTGTGGCCAAGGTACTAGGAGTGCTACATCCACTCTGGTTCTTTGACTTGTAACATCAGATACAGCAAAAGACTTCTGAAGTTCAATAAAGTCATCAAGTGCCTGAGGGTAACAGCCAGGCACCCAATCTACCCCCCTCCCCTTTCTGTCCTAACAGTATTCCAGAATCTCCTTAGCCTCATGAGGTAAGATTTTCTACAATTATAATAGACAACTGATCACCAAAGCTGTCCAGATTATTCCGAATACGATGTTCTGAATTCTACTGCTTTCCCTTCACCAAGGGAAAAACTGCCAGTGCTCATACAGCTGTAAGTAGTTTCACATGTAAGTGAAGCATATAACACTGCGGCTGCATAACAAGCAGACTATGTGAATGCACCTGAGACTGCATCAGGTCCAAGAGCAATGGAGAATTGTTTTGCCGAATAAAAAACCCTGTCATGACTAGTTGGATACACAATTCTATGGAATCTTAACTCTTACTAATTTTAAAGGTTTAAAAACCCACACAACATAGAGGATTAAAGTAATGCAAGAATGCCCTTAGACACTCTCAAGAGTATTTGGAAGGTTACTTGGGAAGTATCAGACAGCAGCATATAACAGTAAGCTGGGACCTGCATACACAATTGCATGTTTTATTGATGCCAATGTCACAACGCAGCCAATCTGCTTTACAACACACAATAAAACTTAAAATCACTTTTCAGACACAAGCTCGTTTTTTTTTAAAAAAAATAAAGAATTGTTTTTACAAGAGCCTAAATATATCTCAGCCTATGAAAAGCTGCAGTGCATTAATTACTCCAATATTAATTATTACACTTTTTATTCTCTGCTAACCTTGATTTTCCAACTTGCTTTAAATGCAGCAATATAAATATGTCCTTAGACTGTCCATATGTATTGGTGCGTACGCATCTTCTGTGCTTTGGTTTTTTCACTGGTAGAAATCATTATTTTTGAAGAGCTTCCCAAATTTAAAACCTTGAACCCCAAATCAGAACCATACACTTTATTCCCATCTGTAACCTATGTTATAACATACTGAATAGAACAGCCAACCATTGGTAGACCCACTTTAGTATCATGGAATATTCACAAACATAACTGTAGATAGAACTAAATACGAGTCCAGTGGCACCTTTAAGACCAGCAAAGTTTTGTTCAAGGTATAAGCTTTTGTGTGCATGCGCCCTTCTTCAGATACATGTATCTGAGCTTTTGTGTGCATCTGAGCTTTTGTGTACATGCACATGGAAGCCTACACCTTGAATAATACTTTGTTGGTCTTAAAGGTGCCACTGGACTTGAATTTTGTTCTGTTGCTTCAGACCAACATAGCTACCCACCTTAATTTAATAACTGTAAATAAATGAACTTCTATGTGGGAAGCAGACAGGTAAAGTCCCTGGCTCTAAAAGCAAGCATGAACAATGCAAGTAGACTGAAAGTAAACTTAAACTTTCAAACAGCATAATTATGTTCATTAAGTTCTGAGCATTTTCTGTTGTGGAAGCATGACTACACAAATTTCTGCTTCAAGAAATAAAATAAAATACTAATTTAAATTCTTTAAAATTAGTCTTCTAGCTTAAAAATCTTCCTAAAGTTTTTTTTATGTCTATAAAAGTTATGATTTTATGTTACTGCCTATACTGGTGGCATATTTACGCACAGCCAAGATCTACTTTTCACTTGTAGTCAACACATCAAATCGCTCAGGTTTGGAGTACTTAGTGCTCAGTACTTATTATTAGAAACAGATGCTTGGCAATACAATACGAAAAAGTGGATAACAGCATGGTAAACAAATATACAAAGCTTCACAAAACTGCTTCAGCATTCCCAAATGCCAAGAAGCCTAAGAGAGACTTTTTATGACCAAGAGCCACATGAAATACTTTCCCCTCATTTTCAATGGCCCCATTTCTAGATATCACAGCTCTCCAGCCTTTTCTCTCTCTTCTGATCATAATGGTACTTCCATTTATTTGCAAGCTACTCCAGAGTTCCTCTGTGGCTAGATGAGAACATCACACTGCTCATGCCAGAGATGTCAAACTCATTTGTTATGAGGGCTGGATATGACATAAATGTCACTTTGTTGGGCCAGGCCATGTGTGCCATAAAATGTAATGGAGATATGGACTTTATAAAAGGACACAGGCAAACCCAATTGACAATATTGTTTTTTACTCAAAATACAAACAAAAGCAATTGATATTTAGCAGTGAAAGCAGCTTTTTTTTACTGGGGAACCCCCAAAAGCCCCCAAAAATGTATTTAATCATACGCAAGGCTAGGTTTTCCCCAAAGGATACCATAAAGGGGGGGTATATTACATTTCCATACAAATTAGTTACTTTTTGTACATATAGCACTTTTAGTAGATGTCTCATCTTCCTTCCAAGTAAATAAGGTAGTTTTCCAGCAGCACCCCACATGCCCAGTCTCAGCAGCTGAGCACAGCTATGATCTGTCTCTCACTCTTTATTTCTTCTCTTCCCCCTATCCTACCTCTGAAGATCTGAAGGAGGCACACTGGACTCCCCCCTCCACAACACCATCCCACCATCAACAACAACCCAGGCTGAGTGACTGACCCCGGGTTACCCAAATGACAGAGTCCTGGCTCAGGAAGAGAGGGGGTCTGAACCTGGGTCTCCCATATCATCCCAACCCTAGTTTTCATCCCTCCTGCATTTCCCACAGAAGCAGCAGGACTGAGGGGAAGGCCTGATGTGGAGGCAATTTCCGAAACCTCCAGGGGGCACTTTTTGTCCACCCATGACCTATTTTCCTTCCTGGGCTGAGAACAGGTGAGAGGGGCAGAGAAGACAGGTCACCGCCCATCCCCCACACCTACACTTGCTCTGCCTCCCAGCTCTGCAGCTGTTCAGACATGCAGCAGCAACAATGGCACCCCTTTTTCCTTTAGTTCCTCCACTAACTTACGAGGCTAGGATGTTTTTCCCCTCAGTGTGGCATGCAGAAAACAACCCAGTTGCCTGTGGGAGGATGAAAAACGCCCCCTGGAGGTTTCAGAAACAGCTTCTCACATGCCAGCCCTCCTTCCCTCTGCCCCACCGACCCCGTCCCTTTGTTGGCAAACTGCTGCTCTGTGCACCTGCTCTTGCCAACCTCCCTCATGATCGCCATTTGAAATACACAAAGCCAGTTGGTGCAGCAGTGGCAGCACTGGCCACTTAGCTCCACCTCCCCAGGTAGTGACTTAACCAATCCTCACTGAGCTGCAGTCGAAGGAGGTGGGAGTGTCGTGAGCCAGCCATCTGCCTTCTCCTCTGAGGATTAGGAAATGAAAGAGTCAGGTCCTGCACCAGTGGAATGCCCACCTGAGCAGCTGGATCTAGAGGCAGAGCCAGCAATAGAAGTGTCAGGAAATGAGGGTTGCTCATTCTGGCAGGATGCAAAAGAAATGGGACAGAGGTTAGAGTGTCAGTCACCACCAGAATCTCCTGAACCAGCTGAGCGTAGGAGACGCTGAGAGCATTTGACAGCTCTGGAGAAACAAAGAAGTACCCGGTTAATTGCACAATCGTGATCAGTGTTAATTCCTGAAGCAGAGTCATTACAGGAGCAGGAATGACAAGCTGGTAAGAAGCAACACCTGTGATTTGGGGATGAGTCAGATTATTAGGCAGATAAAAGGAACACGCTGAGCAGAGCTTCTTGGGGGAAGCAACCTTGCTCACTACCCCCTCTGTGATCTGACTCACTTAGTGAACAGAATATTACCTTGCTTGCTGCCTTGCATCCTGTCCTGACTCCTGTCCTGGCTTCCAAGCTTTGGACCCTGAACTCCATACCTTCCTGCCCCCCTGCCTTTTGGATGGAAACTTCACCTTCCCAGCTCTGTACGGGTTTGTTGACTCTGCTCTTGTCTATTGTCTTGACTATGATTACATCTGTGCATCCCAGAACTCCTGGTTAGAGTAAAAGTGCCAGGCTCTGTCCTAAACGTGACACTTGATTTGATTATCATTGTGTTAGTGCATTATGGAGGCTCGTGCACAGTAAACACCAGACTCATCCTTGAACATGACAGAGAGGGTGAAAAAACACCATGTCTTCTCTTTCTCTGCCTTTGCTGCCATTCCCCCCACACTCAACAGCGTCAACACACACACCTCACTCTGCAGACCCACTCACCCCCCCAGCAGTGTCCTGCCTTCCCTCCCTCTCACCAGTTGCTTGTGGGCCAGCCCTGGACAGGCTGATTCTGGCCCTTGGGCTGTATGTTTGACACCCCTGCCTTATACTGTCTTAAATTCATACAAGTACTAGGGTGGTTTTCTTGAACTGGATAGACTAATAGAACTGCCTAGACATCATAGTTTATAAACAACTGTAAATGCAGCTAAAATATGAACAAAAAATAGAGACATCATGCTTGTGGGTATATAATAAAACAGCACAAATGAAAAATGTATGGTGCAATCCAAAACTACTAAAATCAAATAGGAATTATGAATGGGCATTGCAATATGCAATCCACCTTCCATTTTATGAGCTACCCAACTTTTGATCAGATCCTGAAATACTTACTCCTACTTTTCAATGCTCTGAAAAGGCCCTACTATAGCATAACACTATCCAGTAGAAATAATGACAACAGTTGTTTCCAGCAAAGCAATTTGTAGAGCTTTGACTGCTGGAGTAACAAACAAATTGCATACTTAAATTTGCAATTTGCAAAGAAATTTAACAACTTCATCCCCGTTGTGATAGTGAGCATGAAAATGGTTTTTACTAAAATCAATACATTTTATTACTTCCATATAACAGAAGACATAAAAGTCAAAAGCCATAACAAAGAGGTAATACATTTATTTTAAGTTTACGGATATACTTATCCCTTTTGAAGATGTTAATGCTATAAAGCACTAAAGATAAGTACAACACATCCCACTGAAGTACTACAGCAACATGATGTACCTCTCTTACCCATTCCGATTTATTATTCCCCCTTTTTCTTGCCCAGTACTACATTCTTCCCTTAATCCTACATGGTTTCTAAGCTCCAATGATTCAATTATAGATTACTTGAAGAGTCTGCTATGTTTATGAATAGCCATAAGGAAGTTCATTATTCCTAAGGAACAAGCAATTTTGCCATTCTGCATATTTATTTTGTGCTGAGCTCTAACAAAGGGAGGCAAACTGTCCCCGTACCACTTCAGATCAAGGCAAGTAGGGAAGCCTTTCCAATGGATAAAGGCCTGTACTCTTGGTGGATTACATTTATTTCTTCATGTTTTACCCAAGAACAGCTATTTTAAATGGGAAAACTCCACTTATTCCATCAGCATATATGTTATATAGGTAATACCCTAAAAATATGTTATCATTTTACCTGTTGCTTTATTACTGGATTACTTCTAAATAATCAAAGTCACAGTTACAGCCCTTATTTTCTATAGCCCTCTACATGACTCACTTTGGATGTTGATAGAGTGGGTAGAAGTGCACTGACTTCCCACACGATCACCAGATTTTTAGGGTGAGACTTATGCATGGAGTTAGTATACAGGTGTTTGCTCTGTCCCCTCAATCAGCAATGTTCAGAAAGCAACATCACAGATCACAGGGAGGAAACCTGCGTGTGGTCAACTGCCTCTGTGTGGAGGCACTGTGTTCACAAGCCAACAATCATGAAGAGACACATCCATCCCTGTACTCTCTTTCCATACATTCCATTAATGCACCTTGTATCAAGGTGATTCGGAGTTCTCATCAAATAAAGCAAGCACCCTAGTTGAAGCCTGGAGTAACACAGTTGTTTCTCCATCTATTTGCAAATCAGATCTGCTCTCCCCTCCAGTGCCATGTTAATAGTCTAGTTTAAAAATGCTGCAAGCAGCAAATCTACCCATATTAACCTTTCCTCCCTCTCCCCCCATATTTCATTCACAGATTCTATTCTTTTCCTGGCAGAAATCATTTTTGATCCTCATTAGCATTTCTGTTTTTTGACAGATGTCTGCCCATTTCTCCTCAGCACTTAGACCAGTTGTGCATATGTAGTGCCTTGTCTAGGCTAAGGATTTACCTTCCTATCTGCTACCAGGACAACTCTACTGGCACACCTTTTAACATGAAAACCCTTGGTTATTAGTATTGCTACTGATGACCGGTGTTAAGACTGCTGTCCCTACCTGAAATGGGAGTTGCATATGTAAACTGAATGAGACTGTGATCCTGTATCATTTGCACTTGGAACTTGCTAACTTTGCTGGACATGTTTTGGATCAGGATAGCACCCCATGAACACCAAGAGATGTGGCAAAGCAAGATGTAGTTAGTTGCAGTTGGTACACATCTAGTGCCAAGGCCTAACCCTCAAATGTGAAGAGAGACTGGGGCCTCTGCACGTTCCAGATGTTTACACTGATGTTTAAACTGAGATGTTTAAACTGAGATGTTTAAACTGAGAGCCAGTTTGGTGTAGTGGTTAAGTGCGCGGACTTTAATCTGGGAGAACCGGGTTTGATTCCCCACTCCTCCACTTGCACCTGGCTGGATGACCTTGGGCAAGCCATAGCTCTGTACCAGCTGTTCCCTCAAGGACAGCTTGGGAAAGAGCTCTCTCAGCCCCACCCCCCCTCACAGGGTGTCTGTTGTGGGGAGGGGAAGGGAAAGGAGTTTGTAAGCCGCTCTGAGACTACAAGTGAAGGGCGGGGTATAAATCCAATCTCTTCTTCTTCTTCTTTATTCAACTTGAACAAGATCCACCTGTCCTCCCAGCCTATTTATTCCACGATATCATTCGAAGTTTTTCTCAGTAACCACCACAAACACTAGAATCCTGGATTCTGCATTAGAGAGCATTGTATCCCTGCAGGCTGAGCTCCAGTGAATTCCAAAATGAAAGATATGTTGATGTGAATTGTGTTGATTATTCAGTGAGGGTGATGATCAGTGAATGACCCTGTTATTCAGCTGTTATTAAATGGTCTTCCAAAGCCTACGGTCCTCTGAGCTGTTACTTAACAATGCATTTCTCCTAATTTCACATACACCGAAAGCTCACCATTTGGGACATCTAGCATAACACTGGTGGAAACTGGCATAGACTCTTCTCAGTCCTGCTACATTTGATCCTTTAACTGGAAAAGCCAGAGGACGAAACCGGATAAATTATACACGCGAAGTATGTTTTCTATCAGTGAGCTATGGTTGCTGTAGAAACCACAATATACAAAACCAAAATAATGAACACAGTTGGTTTGTTTTCCTTCCCCATCTGATTTTGATACTCTTCCTTTCTCTGAATACATATGCGATGCGCAGCTCACTTGTTTTCAGTATATAGTCCAACTCCTGCACAAAACAGCAAGAACAAGACAGCTCTGAGAGGCCCTATTGTCAACATCAATAATGAATTGTGTTTAGAAGCCAAAAGAAAAAAAGGTTGGACAGAGAAACAATCTAGCTTTATAAATCCAGTAAAGCCCCACCAGAAAAAATATGTTCCAAAAACCAAGCTCCAATAGCTTCCGTTGGCTTTTATTTAAAACATTTCGGCGTAGTGGTTAAGTGTGCGGACTCTAATCTGGGAGAACCAGGTTTGATTCCCCACTCCTCCACTTGCAGCTGCCAGATGACCTTGGGCAAGCCATTGTTCTGTCAGAGCTGTGGGTAAGGGAAGGGAAAGGAGTTTGTAAGCCACTCTGAGACTCCGATCTCCAGTCTCCTCCTCTTTCTCTCCCCTTTAAAGAAGACTTTAGAAATTATTGAAGATGCTACATTAACAATCAAATATATATTTTAAAATGCATTTTCAACAATAGAGATCTGGGTTATAATTCCAGGATGGATGTGAAAGTTATCTTACACTGGGGAGGGAGCTCTTTCCCCAGAGATACCACCGCTACTGACAGCAAGGAATTTAATCAAGGCCTTCTAGCATTCCTGACCATTCCTGTTTCGGAAACTCTTTGTGAAGGGCAGAGGAAAGGGCAACTATCTTTCCACAAACTAACGTCTCCACAGCAGCTAAGACTTTCATGAATATTTCTCATTTTCTTCATAGATACAAGTTTTACAGTAGTGATTTTGCACATTTCCCTCCAGCCCTCAAAAGCATTCAATTCGACCTGTGAATCAGTTATAAATGGGAGAAGTGTGTGTGTCTCAAGCAATGCTTACACACAACGGACTATCCAGGTTAGCACGGGCCAAGGAAATGTTTTCATCTGAGGAATTCAATCAGTTCAAGGATATGTGAAATGTTATTTTAATGCAAGGTCATGACATTGATGACAAAGATGTGAAATTAAATCTTTGGCTCCTTTTACATAGCTGCTTTTTCCAGAACTGAAGAAGCTCTCAACATTATAGTTCCAGAGGGATAACAGTGTTACAGTACTACAGAGCAATGTTTTCCAACCTGTGGTTTGGGACCCAAGTCAGTTGCAGAGCTTCTAAAAATGGGTTGCTGGCCAGCCCCCTGTAATGGCGGCCCCTGCCCTTTCCATTGTTTTTTTTTTTTTGTATTTTGGAAACCAAGATCTGACCCTGGAAATAGTATCTTCCACATCACACATTAGCTATTATTTCTTCTTTACTGCACGTACATGTTGATGAAGTTCAGTGTGTCCTGATGGTTACTAGCAGGGCTATTCTTGGGCAGGAACACAAAGGAACGGCGTTCCGGCTGGCTTCTGAGTTGGCCACACCTACAGCCTCCCCTCCCCCGGGTTCCCCAGGCACTTCACAAGCCGCGGGGCGCCTGGGGAAGCTGATCCTGGGAGGGAGCTGCGCTGTCAGGGTTGTGGCCTAACATGCTAATGAATTTCTACTATTGGGTGTGGCCTATTATGTTAATGAGTTCCTGCTGGGCTTTTTCTACAAAAAAAAGCCCTGGTTACTAGAGTGAATTTCTTAGAATCTTGGAGGGATTAGAGGGAGTAATGGAGAAAGACTGAGTGGTTAATGGCCAGAACGTAACCTCTATTCAAAGGCTGTGTATGTCAGAATGCCACTTGTTTGAGGTTCCTAATGGTGGCGGCTGCATCTTTTGTGAGACATTTCCTGATTTCTCAGAAACATCTCGTTAGCCACTGTTGAAAATGAAATGCTGAACTAGATGGGTGTCCAGATCATAGTTTACCTAGGATGCCAAAATTCCTTGGGCCAGCCCTGGATGGGTCCCCATACCAACTAAATTTGGACTGGTTGGTCACCATACTGAAATGGTTAGGAACTGTTACTGTAGAAAAAGCAACCAGGAGTATTGTGGTACTTCATCATCTGATGAACTGAGCTCTATGTTCTACAAAAGCTTATGCTTCAATTTAAAAACACCTTAATTTTTAAAATAACACAATATTCCTGTTTTGCTGTTTTCATTTTGTTTTATTGTAGCAGATAAACATTTCTTTTTGGCATTGGTTTGTACTCTGCAATACTTGGAGGCAATATGAAAAAAAGGCAAAGAAGATTTAATTTTGTATCTCTGTCCTCAATCTCATGGCCATTAATTTAATTATATTCACAGGGCTTTGTGCTATATAAATTCCCCAGATGATACACATCTTTTTGAAAGCTATGTTCATTTTACAAAATGAATACCCATCCTCCCCTTTGACATTTTGCTTGTTCGCATTAATGAAATGATTTGTTAAAGTTATACAAAAAATGCTTGATAAAATATCAGTACAATCATTTTGTATTTAGTTTGTATTATTTCATTTTTCCCAACTTATGGCATTCTTTCCCAAAATTGCTGCCCACTGTTTATCCATAAAGAAATGCTTTTTTTTGCCTTCCCCCCTTTGAGTTCTGACCCACTGCAGCAATTTGTTGATAATTATAAGGGCCCAAAGTTTCTGAATCCAGCCACAGTCAGTGTTGGAGAAGTGACAGCCTGCTAAGAGTCTAGTTACTGTAAATACTGCTGACAGAGCAGTTTAGTCCACTTGTACAGGGGGTGGGGGGCTGTGGTGCATTCTCTAGTGTTTAGGGTTTATTGAATGTTTTTCTTGCAGTTCAGCCTACTTCTTGTTGTTTCTCTTTCTGTAAGTATGTGTTAGTGCTTGTGATGTGAAGGCCTCTCTGTCGTATCACTGGCCTGCAGTCAGTTATTGTCTTTTCACAAAAATCTTGTTATAGTAAACTCATGAAAGCAAACTCCAGGATTATTTCCTGAACTCCTCCGACAGTCAGATGGGGATTTCTGGCTTCTTCCCCATTGTCGTGCAATGACAAGGCACATACCCATTATATTCTAAAGGAAATGTTTATGAAACTATGATTTTTCAACTCAATCTAGCACCTGGACACACACAAACAATTATCTGCCAGCCTTCTTCTGCTACTTTCAAATTCAGTACTTGTCTTCACCCTTGTATGTACAATATCTTTTTCCTGTGTTTCTTTTAACAAAATACTGCATCATTGGATACAAATCTTCAGTGTCCTAATATTCCTCTTTGTTTTATAGTACAAATCAGTTATTCCTAAAGCCCATTGCCTACCGACAGATGAAATACCTTCCAGTAGCTCCTAATATTTCACACAAGCCCTTTTCCCCAAAGAGTGTCTCCTGCAGAATTATAATTGGCCACTTTCCTCATTTCAGTGCAATTGCAGTGGACGTGACTGAAAGAGGAGTGTTAGATCTATGCATGCACTGTATTGTGGACGTGGACAGCTATCATTCAAGAAATTTACACATAAAATCAGAGCGCAGGAGGCAAAATGTTTTAACTTGGAAACCATTCAGACCAACTTCTGCATAGCACCATTAGAAAATGTGATGTTTTCAAAGAGCAAACGAGCTACAACAATGGTCTGCAGACTGCACTACAACGGAGATGAAGAATTATTAGCACAAACAGATGCCCAGCTGGTGGCAAGGGCAAAGATGAAGTATACTCATGAAATTTTCAGCAAAGGAGATGTGACTAGGAATGCCAGGTCTCTTCAAGATGCCAGTGGGGGGATGGGAGGGATGCTCTGGGAACCGGAAGCATTGCTCCTGATGTGCCAACGTCACTGGAAGTGATGCAGGCACGTCAGGGACGACACTCTGGTTTTGGGGCAAAACTCTATGGTAAAATCACCCTCAAACCATAGAGTTTTGCCCCAAAACCAGAGCGTTACTCCCCCCAACATCACTGATGCACCTACATCACTTCTGGGTGACATTGGCACATTGCCCAATGTTGCTGGGGGGGGGGATTTCCTCCCGCTGGCCAACCAGTGATGGACAGGAGCCCACAAAAGCAGGGAATCCCCCACCCCAGACTGGGGAATGGTAACCCTAATGGTGACACATTTTATTGGTCCATGTTTGGTTTAAAACACAGCAAGACAAAATTTTGAGCTTCATAATATCTTTGTTACAAGACTAATGACTAGAAGAAACTGAAATAGGAGAGGGAGCTCTTTGAACAATATTCAAACCATGGAGAAGGTGAGGAGAGAGCTGTCCTTTCATTTCACCCCCAGGCAATCCTATTTCACTTTTCACTTGTCTTTTGTACCTACCTTCTTTATACCCTTTCATTTCAGAGAAACTGAAAGCTGGTGATTCCCCCATTCATGTAAGTTTGTTCCTCATATAAAACTCACGTTATGCCTAACTTTACAAAAGTCTACATTGCTTCATTCAGATTTCCGAATGGACCTAGCTTGGAATCAAAGAGTGTCACTACTTTATATATGCATGTTCATGAGAGCAGCAATTAGGGCTTCTTCAGGTTGTCATAAGACCATGACTCCTTGTACTGCATTGGAGACTTTTTACTTGAAGTTCTCCCATGCTTCTGGAACAACTTTTGTCAGGTAGTGCAGAAAGTTACATTGATAAATGGTCGTTACAAACTTTGCTCCTTGCCTAGCCATTTGATTTCAAGATACAGACTCAGAGGAGTTTGCCAAATTAGTCTGTTGCTGCAAAACAGTAAAAAGCCCAGTAGCACCTTTAAGACTAACAAGCTTTATTGTAGCATCAGCTTTAGAGAAACACAGCTCTCTTGCATCTGACAAAGACAGCTGTGTTTCTCAAAAGATTATGCTACAATAAAGTTTGTTAGTCTTAAAGATGCCACTGGGCTTTTTACTAAGATACAGCCTGTGTTCCCTATGCCTAGGAACTGCAGTTACACTTTGATGTATGCCACACCGCCCTCCTGTTGAATAAAATCAATTCTGCATGGAGGAAGTGAATGGCAATAGTTAACTGAGTACAATGCCAGAACTTATCAATGGTAAGATTACATCATACAGCATGTCGCTGGCTTGCAGCAAGCAGCAAGCAGCAACTGCTCCTAATGAGAAGCTGAATGGCAAACGGCACCAAAATCCTGGATGTCTCTATGGTAAATCTGTCACTGCTCAGCTGCTCTCACTCCAAAAGCTATTCCAGGTGTCTACCACAACCATTTAAAGCTGGTCCTGACTGCACACACTGCCTCCTGCTTCAGTTTCCAATCCAAACTAACAGGCAGCCCCAGGCAAGCTGTACATTCTACCCTGCCTCCTTTCTGCCAAAGATGGCCTGTGGTCCCTTTAATGCAAAAAGGCCAGATTTTACACTTGAGATTATCTTGTGCTCATATACAGCAGGAGGCGTTAAATAGTGGTACTCTGTGTCACCAGCACTCTTTATTTAATCAGTAATTGCTCTCACAGCTCCTACGTCTGAACTATAAAACGCAACAGAAGTGTGAACTTTGAGCTTTCCATTCATACATGTTCCATTATTCTTGTTTCTATCACCCAGACAGACTTTTAATAAAGGCAAGCTCATATGTTCACCACTCAAGGACATAACCCAAGTTTAATCAAAGAGCTTTAGGGGCAACTGAAAGAAGAGTAATATCACTTTCTGAAGACTTGCCAAGCCCTGTTGGCATATGCTGAAAAGCCTATTAACTCACTTGTGGAATAAAAGAGCCAGCTAGCTTGGCCAGTATCAGGATTACTTCATTATCAGAACCACTTTGTGAACAATCCAACGAGAAAATCCATGAAGTGTCCGATCTCTCTCTGGCTTCCATGTACAGTAAAGTAACAGTATAGTACATCAGAGGGCATTAATTTAGAGGGAACTTCAGTAGAATGCAAAATTGGCGGCTTACTTGATATGTTAATGTCTTCAGGATGCCAGCTGCATACAGTTTTTCATAGGAGGAACTTTGTGTCTGCGCTCATGAACAGAAATTGTAACTTGAGAAGTATTCCTGACTGCACAAGTGAAGAATTAGCCGTTGAGGAGAAAATGAAATGACCAACATTACTTCTAATTTGTCTAACAAATGTACCTTTAAAAGTTTAATCTGGAAAGTAATGCCAAACTTTGGACTATTATTTACAAAACTCCTAAAACCATTGTTTTTGCTTTTAAAACTCTCTAACTTATTGCTTAGTATGGATGATGTAACTTTTCAGCTGGGATCCTGAAGCCTACAAATGGAGATGAAGGAGGAGGAGGAGGAGACTGGATTTATATCCGCCCTCCATTACCCGAAGGAGTCTCGGAGTGGTTTACAATCTCCTTTCCCTTCCCCTCCCCACAACAGACACTCTGTGAGGTAGGTGGGGCTGAGAGAGCTCTTTCGAGAACTGCCCTTAAGAGAACAGCTCTGAAAGAACTTGTAACTGGCCCAGAATCACACCAGCAGCTGCATGTGGAGGAGTGGAGTAATCAAACCTGGTTCTCCCAGATTACAATCCATGTTCCTAACCACTACACCAAACTGATACTTATACCTGTACAAGAAGATTGTGGTGTTACAGCTTAAGTCACCTTATCAACAGCACCTTTATGAAGAAGGGAGAAGAATAAAAACATCTGGAATTGGATCTTGAAGCTGAGCTGAGAGGGGAAATGAAGCAAACAACATTCCTGTCAACCAACTAGTGGTTGTGAAGGAGGAGTAGGAGTTGTGTTTATACCCCACCTTTCACTCGGAGTTTCAGAGCGGCTTACAATTTCCTTCCCTTCCTCTCCCCACAACAGACACCCTGTGAGGTAGGTGGGGCTGAGAGAGCTCTAAGAGAACTGCTCTTGAGAGAACAGCTCTGAGAGAACTGTGACTGACACAAGATCACCCAGCTGGCTGCATGTGGAGCAATGGGGAATCAAACTCAGTTCTCCAGATTACAATTCACCACTCCTAAGCATTACACCAAACTGGCTCTCACTGCGGACCTGCTGAGGGGATCAACAGGTGGAAAAATTGGAAATTTGGGGGAGTACTGAAAAAATCCTTCTATGGAACATTTCCTCTTTGAGAATGAGTAAAATAGCTTTTAAAGACAAGGTGGGCACTCTGTAGATCAGTGGTCCCCAACGTGGTGTCCACAAGCACCATGGCACCTGTCAATACCTTTCCTGGTGCCCGCCAAGCATTTTTAGAAAGTGGGTGGGGCAGGTGGGGGCTTTTGCCCAGCAAGGCTTCTGATTGGTCATCAGAGGTTAGATTGGCTGTGCAGATGTTTAAAATGTTCCTTTGGCAACAGCTGCCACCACAGCATAAGAATCTTCACTGTGTGATTGAAGGTAAACTGTGGTAGCCATTTTGTGGCTGGGTCTGCCTCCTGCAGCAGCCAGTTTGTGGCTGAGGCCCCCGTGCTGTATCAGAATTCTGAAAGTGCCCATATGCTCCAAAAGGGCTGGGGATCCGTGCCGTAGACATATACTGCTCTTAAATCCATGATGGATTTCTGCACCTAGAAGGTTACCTAATCTTCATGACGGGAGTTTGCAGGGCTTTCATTGTTTCTCAACTGCTGCATGACTTCTGTTGTCCTTTCCACCTGACTCTTCCATAGTGGTTGACCCCTTTTTACCTCTCCCTCAAACCACTGTGACACATATACCACAGACTGGGCAACAAGTAACTTATTGCCCTATGCCACTGTGGGGGGGGGGGGGTCAGAAGCAAGTGGAGCAGAGGTTGCATCAAAGCCTCAGAGGAAAACTCTGAAACTTTCATTTTTCAGCTTTCATTTTTAATGCCTTAAATCGGGGGTGGCCAAACTTGCTTAACGTAAGAGCCACATAGAATAATTGTCAGATGTCTGAGAGCCACAAGACATGAACAAATATTACCCATATGTTTTACTGAAAAATATGCAAATTTGCTTTTTATCAACATTAAACAAGACTGCCAAAAATAAAAAAGGGGTAAAAACAGTTACTGATAATGGTATTTATTTTCCTTCTCCAAGCTGGCTTGGGGGGGGTCTTTGAGAATGCACTTAAAGTTGCTTTCTTTCTCTGCTTCCCCCCCCCCCCATACACACATACCTCAAGCCTACCCAGGGAGGGGAACACTGGCTGGGGAAGAGAAGACCGATCTGGGGGGCATGCCTCTTCCCCAGTTGCCCTGTCAGGAGCCACACAATATGTGTGAAATCCCGAGCCGCAATTTGGCCACCCCTGCCTTAAATGCAAAGATACCTAATCCCCCCCCAAAAAAATACACAAGGGAGAGAAGCTTCAATTACTTCTATGATAAACTCTAACCCTACCTACTTAAGAACAATTGAGACTTCGGAAGTCTATGTGGAGGGGAGGTAGCCAGAAAGATGAAATTACAGGTTCCACATGACAGTTGCAAAACAACCAAGTTGCATTACATATAACACATAACTGTCTGAACTGGGGCTGCTGGGCAAACAAAAGAACTATTCTGTATTCTCTGAGCCAGCTCCGATGCTCCGAAATAGGTTATATTGACCTTCAGAGAGCTGAAAGGCTGCCAAACACGCAGTTTGGGCTGAGAGTTGTTCTAATGTTTGACAATCCAACAATCCCCACAATGGTAGTGAAAATGCAAAGGCTTTTTTCTTCCCTTTAAATTTTTGCAATATGGGTCTTCACTGACGAAACTGGGCAGCTGAAAACATATTAACCCCTTGGAAGTAACTTCTTTGGGAGAACAAACATTGCCTCTGCGCTGGAGAACTTGAAGAACTCATTGCAGAATCTTCACTCCAGGCTGAGCCACTCAATATATTTCTCCCTACGGGGCAAGAGCCCAAGGTTAAGTCCAAGATTTGAGTTCATGACACCAATAAGACCTGCTCCACCTCTGGTAGTGACAATGGTTTACAAACTTCCTGTGACTTTGCCAAACTGAACACTGTCTCTACCATGACAAACACACCAACCCAAACCCTGTCAGCTCCCCATAAAGCTGACATAGCGGAGAGAAAAACATGGCTAGCACTAAAGGCCAAATAAAGGCCAGCAGGGTGAGCACTGCCAAAACAGAATCTAATCCTGCAGTTGTTCTTTGACAGTTTGACCCTATCCACCACACAAGAGAACAGGCCCAAGTATTTCATCCCACCAATATAACAGATCCTGAGGTTAATACTTCATTGGAATCACAACAAGCTCCACCAAAACCTTCTAGCCTACTAAATTTATTTATTTATTATTCTATTTATATCCCAACCTACCCAGCCATGGCCGGTAAGGACCAAATTACTCCTAAGCATCACAGTTAGCTGCCAGGTGTTGCAGAATAGGGATGGGCACAAAACGGCTAATGAGCCAAAATTATGCATGACCTTGGGCTTGTTCGGAGCTTGGGAACCGATGCTCAGGGAAGGTGCCTGAATCTGTCATGCAACATTTTTTTGCAATTGACATGTGGGTTGCAAGAGGCGATAATGAAAACTAACTCTCATACTCACTGCTGAATAGAAAAATGTACCTGAAACCTTGGTTTGATCATGAGTGTGTTACAGCCAAGGAACAATTCAGATCCTAGTTCATTCAATATAGGCTAAGTCCAGAACCATTCCGGCTGAATTACAAGCTCAAAAACGAAGATACAAAATGTTAACTAAATAAAAAAAGAGAGATGCTCAAAGGACACTCTGGCTCCAATTCATTCAGGCAGCTAGAACTAAAGACAAATCTCTCTTTTGGCGTATTGCTTCAGGAGCATTTCAAGCAGAAGACTCCAAGCTGTTTTGTGCAGGTCCTGCCAACTCTTGGGAGACTTATTTTCAAGACCTTTATGCTGCACAGCCAACTATAGGTGCTTCGCCTACTTTGACTCAGGAAACCTTCCCTCCTGGCCCCCAGTTACAACAATAGAAGCTGAGACGCTAATTGGCCAATTAAAGCTAGGGAAAGCTCCAGGGAGTGATATGATTCCTCCAGAGTTGATAAAAACATTGAGTGGTGGGCACCAGTGCTGACTGAACAAAAAGGGGGAAATGTCCCGTGATGGTTGATTTATTATTGTATAAAGTCCCTACAAGTTTCGCTGTGCAGGCTTTGTCAAAGGGAACATATAAAGTCATAATTTTACATTTAATACAAGTAAAACAAATAATAGAAGGACCCTTGAATAAAAATTATTACAAAAGTATTAAAAATAATGTTAATTAAAAAGACAGGATCAAAATCAATTCCAAAAATGGATACATATTAGTTCCACAGACTTTGGCCCCTCATGAAAAGCATTATTCTCCACTAGTAAAAAAAAACCTTAATTGCAACGGACAGTTCCAGCAGTAGGTGAATACTCTGGTCAGTATTTGCTTCGTATATTATATATTTTATTGTCTTGTTTCAGGTCCAATGTACAGTTTACTCATCTTATATTGATTCAGTTTTTGGAACTAACAGGTATCAAATTTTGGAATTAATTTTGATCCTATCTTTTTAATTAATATTATTTTAATACTTTTGTAATAATTTTATTAAGGCATCTTTCTATTGTTTGTATTCCTCGTATTCAATGTAAAATTATGTTTTTTTAGATTCCCCCTGACGAAGTCTGCATGGCAAAACATGTACTGACTTTATACAATGGGTAAAGCCCATTTTTTTCTTCATTTCTGGGTGCCAGTGCTGGCCACACTTTTTACAACTAATGATCAGACAACTATTGATCGTCCCAATATATTAAAAAAGGGACAAATCTCACCCCTCTAATTACCGCCCAATTAGTTTGCTCAGTGTAGTGGGTAAGCTTTACGCCAGGCACTTGTGCTGGAAGCTTTGGGACTGGTTAGACTGAGAGAACATCATAATCAAAGAACCAGCAGGCTTTAGGCCCAGTTGCTCTATTCTGGGTAAGTGCTGGACTTTATACCATCTAGCAATGTAATACAGTATCAGGCCTCACAGGGCACTCCATGTGGCCTTTGTAGATTACAAAATGGCTTTTGATAGTATCACCAGGTTATCCTCAGTACATCACAGACCACTTGTTCTTATTCATATGCTGCACAAAAACAAGTTTCTGACTAAGATGCAGCCAACAGGGCCACATATCTGGCAGGGTTCCCACCAAGAGGGGAGTGAAGCAAGGCTGTATTTTGGTGCCTCTGCTACTTATTTTTTACACCAGTTCAATGGTTCAAGCTCTGCCAAATCCAGACTTTAACCTGCCATATCTAGCAAACAGACTGATACCCACTTTATGACATGTACATGACACAGGCATTTTATCTTACTCTGAAGCAGGGCTTAGAAGAGCCCTTCAGGCTCTTATAGCATACCACAAAGAGGAACAACTATCAATAAACTACCTAAAGACCAAGATTTTAGTTTTTACTAGGAGATGTGTCAAACATAAATGGCAGATCAATGGACATGACAGAACAGGTGAAGACCTTCAAATACCTAGGTGTAGTATATCAGTTGACAGGTTCATGAAGGGCCCAGATGATCCAGGTTACTGAGAGTGCCCAGTGACTGGCATCAGCTATCCTGAGATTTTTCTGCTCAAAAGGGGATTTACATATTCCCTATGTAATCAAAGTTTTCAAGGCAAAATGATACCTCAGCTTCTCTATGGTTCACAAATTTGTTTACATTCCTTGGAAGTAGTCCAGTCTAAATTCCTCAGAAACATATTTTATGCTCCTTGCTGTTCACCGAATGCAATTCTTAGAATAGAATCAGGGCAGTTGTCACTTGAAGCCTGCACGCGGTACCACGTACTATATTTCTAAAACTCCCTAATTCTTTTGGATAGCACCCCTTATTCTTTTAGATAGCTACCTCTCAGGCTGGGCAGATGTAGCTGAGAATAAATTGCAACTTATTGGCTTCTCCCCCTTAGCAATATGCCACCTAGGGTTCTTGGGAGCTAAAGAAATACTTAAATAATGAATCTGGGACATAGTACTTCAGGCTGATAGAGCTTGGGCACACCTGTTCTGTGGTAGGGAATCATAGCCAAAACTCTGTGCCAGTGAACTATCTTTATGCTCTAGAATTCAAATACTGCAGATCTTTCACCTTGGCCCACTTCAATTGCCTCCCCTCAGTGCTACTAGGAGACACTTACACATTCCCTAGTCCCAACATCTCTGCTCCTGCTAACTGATCATAGTCGAAACAGTGGAACATGTGTTATTATGCTGCCTATTTTACAAGGACATTTATTCCACATATCTCATCCCTGTTCTAAGTTCCCAGGAAGAACTGGCTGAAAAATTCTATACATATCTCCTTCTTGGTGACTGATGAAATGAGACCACTTCTAAAGTGGCAAAATGCTGTACTGAGGCTTTGACTATAAGAAAGCAGATATCTCAAATCTTTTAATAACTCTTTATCTCTAATGAGTTATACCTATCAGATTATGAATTTTAACCCTTGAGTTTTAATTTTATATTTGTATGTAACTGCACTGGTAAACTGCTTGGCTGATCTTTGATCAAAATAAATGCTGATGAATGTTGACTTCAGAAAAGTAAGAGAGAAGGGAGGACACGAATGAGGTTTATAAAATTATGCATGAGGTGGAAGAAGTGTATATGAAGAACTTTTCCCCTTCTCTCTATAATACTAGAATTTAGTGACCCCAATGAAGTTGATGGACAACAAATTCAGGAGAGACAAAAGGAAAAACCTCTTCACTTGATGAGTAATAGGAATACACTGTCAGTGGATATAATGATGCCGGTTAGGACAGATTAAAGGACACGACCATCAGCAGTTACTAGCCAGGAAGACTTCACATCAAGAGGGAATAAGTCTGAATGCCAATGCCAGTGCAACATTATGGAAAGGTACTGGCTGACTACTGAGTGAAAGTGGATGCTAGACTAGATAGACCACTGCTCTGATCCAGCATGAAACTTCGTACGTTCTAGAAAAAAAAACTACTAAGAGGGGGATATCACAGAGGCTAATACAAAGTGAGAGAGAACTTTTCCTTCCTTTTCAATAAAACTAAAATTAGTGATCACACAATTAAACTGATGGACAATAGATTCAGGACATAAAAGGAAATATTCCTTTATGCAATCATAATTCGCTTAATTCATTGCCATAAAGATGCAGTCACAGCTACTAGCTTTAGATAGCTTGAAAAGGGGACTCGACAAATCTATCTGATAGACAATGCGTGAAGTAGCCTCTTGTGTTTAACAAAGACCACTTGTAGCAGATATGTTAACTTGCACGTTCCTCAGTTACTGGGTTTAAAGTGAAGAACAAAAAGAAAGCCACTACAAAGTTTTCCTCCTGACCCCTAAAGTGTTTTGATGTAGGGCTTCTAAAAGGGCTGGAAACAATCCCATTGGTATGCTGGATTTGCTGGTTCTGTGAATTCTGACTCAAACTTGAGGCACCATATAATAGTTATCTACCTCCTTTCAGGTATATTGCTATTGCTGTAAAAAGGACCAATCCAGTGCTAAACAATGACTCCCCAACTAATTGCATGTCTTTATCTTAACTGTGTCATCCAGTTTACAAACCTGAAGACCCTGACATTTGATGGAATCATAAGAACACTTTTACTGCCTGATGCCTACCTACCAATAACTCTACTGTACCAGTGGTCTAAATATATCTATTTGTTGATGGCTTAAGAACAGGATCTCTGGAGAATAAACCAAATTAGATTCCAGAGAGGCCAAAATGTTGGAGCCAGCTAAAGGCTTATATATTATAAGGCTTATGATGCCTTATTATAAGATGTATGTACACACTAGGACTATGAGAAACATGTATCGGGCCTGTACCCACCCACTACTTTCCAATTACACAACAGTATGTGGGATAGAAAGAACAGGGTTGATTCACTGAACATAGCGTGTACACAAAACTAGGAAGGAAAAAGAAACAAGTATGGGCATGAAACATAAGAAATAAGGGGAGAGCAAGAGAAAAAGAAAGTATATACTCATGAGCATTTGGAGAACCATAAAATCCCAGCTGTTTGGGGAGGTAATACGGACAGCAATAGTGATGCTGGGGATAAAGTGATGTGCATACAATCTATTTTAGCTTGATATCAATATTTTGACCAGTTATTAAAAATTTTGACCTCTCTCATACAATTAGAGGTACCTGTTCTGTAATTCCACAAGAGGTCAAAACATCTGGAATACTCGGTTTTACTTTGCAAATACCTCTTAGGTACCACCAAACCACATGAGAGTCTTTCTTTTTCCCTTCAGGTAAAATGAAATCCAGAATCAACATACAAAAAAATGGGCATACATTTTAAGTATGCTGTCTTTGAGAAGGGCATAATATTAATGATTTGTACAACGCAATTTGTAAATGGAATCGGATTCTCCCTTCAAATGAACACTTTTGGTTCTATTTTCTTTGTTCAGGACAGATATTTACCTATTAGTGCATATCTGAAAAGTTCTAATAGCAACTGACTGGCAACATGTAGGCAGGGATAAACTGACAGCACTCCCTATAGGCTTACTTATATAAAAATCAATCAGTAGTAAACACACATACATTATGGAAGTGAAAATCAAAACAGCCTGTTTTGCTTATTCTGTTCAAATCCAAATATGTTTGCAGCAAAGTGTGATATGATCTAGCTTCTGAACATAGCACAAAAGAAGGGAGACCTTAGCAATATGGAATGTTGTTACTTAAGAGTAGGGCTTGCTCAGGACTATGTGTTTAACAGTGCCATCCTAAGCAGAGTTACATCCTTCCAAGCCCACAGGCTTAGGAAGGTACAATACACATAGGGCTGCCAAGTCTGCCCGGGCGGGGGATCCCCCGCTACAGGGGTCCCCAGTCCTCCGGCTGGCATTCAGTTGGCGGGGGGAACCCCACCCCCGAAGTTGTCCGGTTAGGATGACTTCCCCAGCGTGATGACGTCACCTGGAAGTGACGTCATCACGCTGTGGATGTTGCCGGGGCGACGCTCTAGCAATCGCCCCAAAACTCTATGGCACCATGGAGTTTTGGGCGATTGCCAGAGCGTCGCCCTGGCAATGTCCCCAACGTGATGATGCCACTTCCGGTGACATCATCGCAGTGCACACCAAGCTCCCAGACCCAGGAGGACTCCCCCCCCCGCCAGCAGCCCATGAGTACTTGGCAACCCTAAATACATAGCAAAGGTACAATATGCAGTAAAGAACCTGTTTCCAGTATCATTAACTGGGGTCAGCAACAGTTCAACCAGGTTAATATATATAGCCTGTAATAACAGAGGACAAAGCTTAATATCCAGTCCTTGTAAACTAGCCCTTAAATTTAGCATCTTAGTTCAAGTACTTTTGAAACTGTGATAGAATGTGCTGGATGAGAATGCTTTAAAACCACCCATTTGGCCCTCTGAACACCAATTGTACTGGGAAAGCAAAAACACTAGGAAAGCTTTCATCTTTTCATATCAGATGCTTTTCTATGGAATGCAAGGAGCTACTGCTTGAGCCAGCTCCTGGCTTCAAAACACCTTCTCAGAGACAAAATTACACTCTCCTGCTCTGTAAGAGATTTAAAAAATTAGAAGTGTCTTGGCCCAAAACAGATAAGTTTCCAGAGCTAAGTCTTTATAAGAATTACAAAAGCTTTCATTCAATTCCTTGGTAATAATTAGTGAAAGTTGCTAGACTTACAAGTAAAACCAGCAAAACTGGCAAATTAGGTAAATGCTCCTGCACGCACGCACACACGCACACACACGCACACACACACACACACACACACACACACACACACACACACACACACACAGGCTGAGGGCCATGATATGGCTTTGCAATGACTCCCTCAAATGTATATACCATTTTTAACATACATTACATGAATTCTAGGGCATA
Organism: Lepidodactylus listeri; assembly: GCA_029233225.1. Taxonomy (NCBI): domain Eukaryota; kingdom Metazoa; phylum Chordata; class Lepidosauria; order Squamata; family Gekkonidae; genus Lepidodactylus; species Lepidodactylus listeri. Next base: position 91,320,783 of record JARCFY010000006.1, read on the forward strand.
TCTCTGCAGATACAGAAACAGCTATATCTATATTGATGTCTTCCTTAGACATTCTGCAAAACATTTAGCACTTTAAATTCTAAATATGTCCTCTGAATTACATACTATCTACTCCCAACTTCACAGCTGAAGCGTTCACTTTTTACCCCTAAATGGAAGTAGCACAAATATGTAAGCCCACTTCCTTTCAAAGTTATCCCTCCCCCTCCGACTTTTAAATGCATCATGCTATTTACTTGTACAATGAATCTGAGCATCAAAAAACAAGTGATGAAAATGTCATCACCCACCAAGTATGATGTAAGAGATGTCTAATCAAATAATTTGACCCCTATTTATAGTAGCAGGACACCTAACATTCTCTCTTCCCCCACTTCCTGTACTGTAGTAGGGGTGAATTCTGTATTGCATAATCAAAGATGTTGCTACCCTTAACGCTTGAATTCCACGCTATGGTATTTGCATACTGAATGCAAATGATGCAGGATAAACAAACACATGATTCACAGAGAAAGAGGCAGCCAGATAAGCTGTTCTGGAGAGGTACAAGTGGTTGCTAGAAGACATAACTACTCCTAGATTTCTGTGTGTTATTTTCATTCATTTTATGATTGGACCAGGAGGGAGAATGATGACTTACAACACTGCCAGGTGCACTGCCCAGCTCCACTTAGACATTAGTAGCATCACAACTTCCTTTGGGGGGGGATTTTTCCCCTCACTAAGCATACCACAACTTGGGCATCTTAAACTTTCTGCCTTTGTCTAGAGACTGGACAGCTGTTCATCTGTCACTCGGAAACAGCCACCTCTGAAAAGAGTGACAATGTTAAGTTGCCTGCACCGTGTTTATACATGGGGCACATCCAAGCTGGTCCCACAATACCTGGAGCCATATTTAATCCAAGGATCACTAGGTTGTGAAAGAGGAGAAAAGCAGAAATCTAACAGCATTCACAACTTCCTTGGATATTATGCCACCACTGCCACATAGGATGGCACTTACATATTGGAATCTGTGTATTCAACATGAGGATATATACCTGTGCAAAAAAAACGTGCCAAACACCATTCATTATATTCTTAAACAAAGAAAACACTTTGAATAAAGACAACCAAGTTTCTCCTAAATCAAATATATTTCCGTAGGCTTGGATGCAAACATGTCTTTCCATGAGAAGTGAATCCGAGGGGGTTCTTAGTTGTGCAGCCTGAACACCCTAGAGTATGAGGACATTCAAGCCTTTCTACCAGACATAACAATTGCTAGTACCAACCACCATCTTCAGATGTAGCATTAAAGACATCATGCAAAGCAACTACAGTTTGTTCCTGGAAATGTTACTAGATTGGTGTGTTTACATATCCTTTTGCAAGCTGTTTCTAGCCAGAATAGAAACAACTACCACTTTATCTGTAAAGAACTGTGGGACAATCACGTGCAATTTCAGCAAACACAATCTGCTTTAAGGGGAGAGTACATTCCTTTACATAGAGAGCACAAAGACCACAGAGAAGGGAAAACATGCGTATGTACCCTATCAGCACAGGTCTAACCCACTTGACTCAAAGCATTCCACTATATAGAGGCCTATGGATCTTACTCTACAAAATATTGCTACTAGAGCTCCAAGTCTCTATGACGGGGATGCAAGAATTCTTTGTCAGAGTGACTACTTTCTATGTAAATAAATCTAAAACAATCAGAAATATACACAGTATAAAAACCACAGGAAGTAAAAACAATAAGCAAAAGTAATTCTCATATTTATTTATGGACCAAGAAACATAATTTGTGCATCTCTATACTTTCACCTTTGTGACTAAAACTTGTAAACACATGCACATACATAAACCATTTGGGAATATATTGTGTCATTTAGACTGCCAGTGTTTTTAAAATCTAATTCAATGTCATAAGAGAACACTGTTGGTATAAGGAAAAATTCAGTTTGCTTCCACAGCATTATCATAAATATCTTAATAGGGTGGCAAAAATTGCTGAACTCTTTCCAATGGGACTCTAAAAAAGCCAGAATTAGTTTCCCAACACTCTGTCAGCTGGCTAAAGATGGCGGCATGGCGTACCCAAATTTATTGGCCTATTATGAAGCAGCCCAATTAACTAATTTGATCATGATATTGCATCCTGAGATGGCACCAGACTGAACCATCTTAGAACAGACATACTCCCCTGACAGGTCCTTACAGGAAATCATATGGAACATTAAATCAGACAGGCCGTCTATGATATCCAGTAATCCCTTTTTACTTAGTACTTTATCAATTTGGGACAAATACAGAAAGACTTTATCACTTCCAATATCCCCATTTTCTATTTTTACTGGCCAACCTTGGTTCTCACCAGCATTATATCCCAACACTTTTTCTACTTTTTGAAATAGCAATTTAATCAGACTCCTTTATATTACAAACTCTGGCCTCATCTTGGAGGAATCTACTTTAGCTACCAAAATTAACAACACCATACAATGCTATCAGTATTTACAACTTGCTCACCTTACACGCATATCTTCTATTAAACTGAATTTGTTGAGATCTTCTTATAAACATCTTATTTCCATCCTTTACTCCATAATTATGGAACTGTCTAATACTTCTCTGCCATCTTATACTTACATTAAAAATTGTATTTTATGTTGTATATGCATATTTTTTTGTATTTATTGTTTTATCACTTTTAATGTTTGTACACTGCCTTGAGCCAGTTTGTCAGGCAAGGCGGGCTATAAATAGAATTAATTAATTAATACTACTTACTGGCATGCAATATGCAATAAAACCTTCACCCCATTCAAACTGGCAGTCCATTTGGTGCTCCTCACTTGTTCAATCTAAGTTAGTTAATCACATCAATAACATTAATGCTTTCCAACTACCACTTGATGCCAAATTCTCATTGTTAGGTACATGGCAACTTAGCCCTTCACCACCACTTCATAAGGAACTGATTCTCCTTTATGTGCAGCCACCAAACTTTTAATTGCAAAATCCTGGAAAAATAATACTCATCTTATACTATCAGCCTGGCTACATAAAGTCTGTGATTTCTGTCTGATGGACAAACTTACTGATTCCCTTCTTTCTAAGGCTACAGAATCATTTGATTCTAAATTTACCTCAATCCGGTTCCCCTTCCTGGACTATTTATCCACTAAATCTGAGCATTCTTTGATTTTGGATACTATAAATTTGCTGTATTGATGCATTTCATGGGATGTTTCATGTTAATGAAGTTCTTAGTCAAACTGTTGGGGTTTTTTGTTAATATTGTGTCTACATTGTTTGTTATATAAGTTTTATCTCATGTACCAATTAAGCTATATTTCTGATGTTATATGTACTTGCTTGTGTTAAACAAAGATTAAAAGTTAAAAAAAGGGTAGAGGTGACAAGTTTAGATCTTTCCAAATTTGTGCAATATGACAGCATTTATCCTATTAGCTTAGGCAACTTGAAAAATACTTGGCTAATCCAAATTTTGAGTGTTGGAATACTATTTATATACCTATTCTCAGCCTCAAGACTGAATCACAAAATGAAAACATGTGGCATAAAAGCATCCCATATTCTGCTATTGCTTCTACTATTCTGCCGCTGCTGGTTCTATCAACAGTTCAGAAGCTAAATGTTTCAATGTTCTGCAAAGAAAATTCAGGCTAATGTCCAGCGCATAATTTATTCATATTCTAACCTTTTAACTGTCAGATCTAGGAGGATGAGTGATGTATGGAGAGGCTTTATGTAGATAATTAATTTCATCACACTGCTTTTAATCTGTTTTGATTTGTTTTGCTCTGCTTCTGAATGGTCTGTAGGGCCATAATTAAAAAACTGAGCTGAAATGAACAAGTGGCATAAAATCTAACTAGTTAAGAATTCAATTTAGGCTTTTAGTTAAAATTCTGTCGTGGACTGAAATAGTTCAGGGAAAGATTAAAAAAAAGAAGGGTGGCTCCAAGGAAGTTTGTGGGTATACAATCAAGAACCATATGCAGGCTGCAAGGAGGACTGCAAGGATAGAAAAGGGAAAAAGGAAACTGTGACGGAAAGAATTAAGAGAACAGAATGCAAAGTCTCCACCACATAAGGATATCATAAGCCATCGTGAAACAATTCCTTCATTTGCTTATCAAGCACAAAAGTCTGCGCATATTAAGAACAATGACGCTGCAGTGCTAGCTTATCTACTTCTTAGACTTCCTGTGGATTCTCAGGATGGTGTAGGAAAGAGTTTTGTGGAAAGGAGGAGATAACAGCTGATCAAGTGCACCATCCTGTGAAATCATCTCGTGGAGGTCTCCGCCAACTGTTTCTTCCATTTTCTTTTGCTAAGAAAATACAAGCGTCAAGCTGGATTATCATGGGCTACTATTCAGATATAAAATGTTAATGTTTAGTGTATTGGGTTTATAAACAATACAGACACTGAAAGCATCCCCCAATCAGGAGAACTTTTTCTAAATTTCAAATATTTTGAATTGGAACTGTACACACACTGACCTGGTCTCATGCACACTTGTCCACAATGAGGCTGGTGCTCATCATTCTACTAATTGCTCATAGTGATATTAATTGCCTAATTTGCTGGATTTTTATGTTTGCAGAAACAGCTTGAGCTAGGAGCTCTGAAGGAAGACCATTAAATCAACAGCTAAGAAGACAGCACAGAAACAGTGGGAAACATCAGTTTCCAGAACTAATTGCAACAGCAATTAGAGAACACAAAGGATGCCATTAAAGTCGCTCAGTGGTATCCCAACAAGCTATACACGATACTGTTATGCCTCCTGACACTTCTCTAGAAACCCCCCACAGGAGCCAACTCAGATCAACTGAACTTTCTTTCTGTTTCCTGCCCCACATTCTTCCAGCTTCTCAATTGGCCATGCATGAAAAATGCAATATGGAGGAGGAATTCGGTTCAGTAGGCTCAGCTAGAACTGTCTCTTTCAGAGATTCACTCTGCATTTTAAAAACATTTTTAATGCCGAAATGTTTTAATGTTTGATGTTCGCTGCCTTGGGGACCCTATTTGGGTGGAAAGGCAGTCTAGAAATGTTCTACATAAATAAATATCACATAGTTCTTCTAAAAATGACAGAATATTAAGGGCCTGTGACTAGGCACTGTAAAAAAATGTGTTGTTGTTTTCTTTTTTTAAAAAAACCTATCTGGAAACCTGATCAAAAATCTATAATCTAATAAGTGAAGAAATGACAGCACTTTAACTGCTACTGTAACTGTTATATAGGGATGCTTGGTGCAAACTGATGGGACAATCATTCCATTATTCCAGCTACCGAACTATGTTCATGTAACTATTATTATAAAAAAGAACCACTTCTATCCAGTGCTCATGTCAAGTAAGGCAAACAGTCAGAAAGGCCTTAATAGAATCTATTTGGTAAAACATAGTCAGATGGTTCAAGCCAATCAAGCAATTACATTCTCTCTTTCTGCCAAAAAAAAAAGCGCTTTGGTACTAAAAATAGAGGCTTTGATCTGACCAAATATTTCCATAATGGAAAGACTTGCATCAGCAGAATGCAATTGCTTGACCAGCCCTCCCACTGCAGCCCAAAATGCCCCTAAGGACTGCTCCTGAGGACCTCCAGGGACAGCATGAGGGGTGAAGTCCAAGATCTGCTGTGGAAGGGTAGAAACTGGCAAAAATCTCTCCCCTCTCTTGTGGGATGGAACCCAGAAATTTTTTTTCACAGCAATCAGTTCAAAGAATATTGGAAAAATAGCAACACTGAAATTTCATTTTTACAAAATTAGGATACAACTTTCACACTTACAAAAACTCCAAACGTCATCTCTTAGTTTTGGCAGAAAGAATGAAAAAATATTTCAGATGAGCAAACTTCTAAGCCCACTTCAGTGGGGTGGGCAGGATATATAAGTTGAACGAATAAATAAATAAATAAATAATCAATTGTGTGTGATCAATTTGTTTCTCTGCCCTGTTAAATTGGACATAATTCTGCCTGCTGGTTGCCAAAAAACTAGAGATGACATTCCTCTTTATATTACACATCTAAGGCCATTGAAACTTTTAATTCTAAACAGTGTTACTTGCAGGTAAAAACTAGCTCACATACTGCTGCTGATCAATCATCTGGCTGTGTGACTGGAGCTAACTGAAAATCCTCATACTTGAAGTGACAAGGAATGAGAGTTTTATCAGGGGTGTTAGTGCAGACAGGCATCACTTGATTTGTAGCCATCAGGTGATGAACATGCATGCCAAGGCTCACAAACTTTCCTGCCTTCCAAGGAGAAACACATCTGCATCCCTGTCTGTCTTCCAGATAGGTGGGCAGCCAAATGCACAGCACCCTCTTCATTGCTCACTGTGACAGACTGCATTTTCAAACTGGTTTCATAGTGCAGCTAAATCAGAGAGCTGGAAGGTAAAGAGTTAACTTGAGTGACAGGCTGCTTCTCTTCTCTGATTGGCCAGCTTCCTGTGCCTCTTTTGCCTAGATGCCATTCCTGACTGGAATTTTATTGAAATTCCTTACAAAATAATAAAATATTGTATTCTATTATTGTATTTTTGTGACGGGGTTAAGGATTTGTCAGTTTTCTTTTCAAATCATGGTGCAGTCACCAGTTATGATGGACCCCTGGCACTTCCCCACTCTGAGGCAGATTTTCCCACCAAAATTCTTTGGTTCCCTGCTGGGACTGAGCAGCCCTTGGTATCATGTAAATAATAAAGGTTTTTGAAAGAATTGCTGTCCCCAGGGCTCATTTCGTAGCAGGAGCTCTTGCATATTAGGCCACACACCCCTGATGTAGCCAATCCTCCAAGAGCTTACAGAGCTCTTCTTACAGGGGCTACTATAAGCTCTTGGAGGATTGGCAACATCAGGGGTGTGTGGCCTAATATGCAAAGGAGCTCCTGCTACGAAATTAGCCCTGGCTGTCCCACCCTGCCCCACAGAAGATCATCTGGCTTTTAGCCCGGCCCAAGGAACTTCTTGCGGAAAAGCAGGAGCCCTCTTTTTATTTTCCTTTTTGAAATGGCTCTGGAGATGATTTAGCAGTAAAACAAAAGAAAAAGTTTATTCAGCAGTCAGGGATTGGATAGGTGTAATCAGGGATTGGGATTGCAGAGGTAAAAGTTGTAGATGATACAGAATTCACTTCTTTAAACAGGCAAACTGATGTTATTAAAGCTTATTTTCAGGTATTTTTAGTTCTTAGCAGTGAGAGGTGTTTTACTTAGTATATTAGTTACAGCAACAATGTTTCCTCAGTGAGTTTCCTCTGAGTTTCCTCTGAGTTGGGTCTCCCTATGGAGCAGATTTGTGCCATTGGCCAATGGCGATCTTCAGCCTACAAGTCTTACATATGCCCTTCTGGTCAACCCTGCTGGTCACTAATGTTTTTGTCTCTCAGGTCACTAATGTTTTTGTCTCTCAGCCTCTATTGGTCCTTTAAGGATGGTGTGGATCATGGGCCACAGCATCATCTACTGGACAGAGAAGTATGCCTCATCATCTGGATGGGGAGGTGCCTTAGGTCTTGACAAACAGCTGTGGATCACTTGGCTTGAACACCAGGGAATGCATTGGCCATCTCTTCTCTCATTGGTTTCATGTCAAGTCTCTTGTCTTGGACCCCCGACACATTGGTTATCCAGTGCTAGGGAAAAATGATCTCCCAGCACAAAAAGGAGAGATATAGGCATGCTCTATTGCTGAGTACTTGGAAAGCCTCCTCTCATGGCTTCCTAATACTCGCTTGAGTTGGTCTGGCCTCCTTGAGAGTCGCAAGGGGCATGGGGCCATTTCATCAGCCAGGGTGGACTTGGCCAGGCAAAAGACTTGCAAAGTGAAGTTGGTTGAATCCTTGGGTTGTCGAGTCATTTGCCATCCAGATATCAGTTACAGGCAGCTGACCCTCTACAGGGTTGACCGGGTGCACTTACTGAAGTGGGGCATGGATCTGGGACTGTATGGTATACAGGATGGGTTGCTTTGTTGGCTGTATGAGTAAGAGTGTTGATGGGAGTGGAGGAGCAGTGTTCCCTCTAAGCTGAGTTAGTGTGAGTTAGTTCACAGTTTTTTAGCCTCCGGCTCATGTATTTTTGTCTTAGCTCAAGAAGGATGGCTCCAGAGCAAACGAATTTATGCAGTAGCCAAATCACTTGCTCACAACTTTAATGACAGTAGCTCACAAAGTAGAATTTTTGCTCACAAGACTCTGGAACCAATTCAGTGGCATGCCCAGCTAGGAGGCTGTTGGTGGGGGCTCTCACCTCAGGTGGCAAGGGATCCACATGGCTGGTGCTCACATGGTTTCTACCAGTTTGCCATTCCTTGGATTTACCCCCAGCAGGTGGGCTGGAGTGTGGGGTTTATCAAACAGCAGATGGGTTGCTCGATACAGGATACGTGCCCATGCTGTGCCAGTCCTTCTTATGATGTATTCAATAAAAAGCTGTGGTCTTTTCCATTCCAAAAGTAACTTGGTCTGTGTGTCAGTTTCTCATCTGAGCTTCTCTCTATGCCCCTGGGCCCACAAGCAAGAAGCTGCTGATGTCTGGCCACTTTCCTAAGTGGCAGTCCTAAGTTCTAACCTGGAAGTAAGCAATCCCCCAGAAAAAGGTTGCATGTGTGCATCATATTGAACACCTTTTATTTGGAAAAATTTTATGCTATCTCTCTAGTTAATCTGCCTGGGACAGCTTATAATATAAAACATCATAAAAGTAATTAAAAATCAGCGTTCAAAAACACACAAAGCTACCTTAATACTAAGTCAGGCCACTGATCCATCTAGCCAAGAACTGTCTATGCTGACTGGCGGTGGCTCTGCAGAGTCTCAGGCAGAGGCTTTCACATCACCTGCTAACTGATCCTTTTTAACTGGAGTTGCCAGGGACTGAACCTGAAACCTTCTGCATGGAAAGCAGATGCTACAGCCGTCCTCCAGAAGATCCTGGGGATTGAGCCTGGGACAATCAACGAAAAAAGCATGACCTTTGCCCAGGGGCGTAGAGTTTAAAAACTCCTGGAAGGGTGGGGGTTCTTCCGTGCTTTGAGCGCGCGCCCGCCGGGACCATGTCCTTGCCACCACCGCCGCCGCCTCCCCCCCCGCCTGATCACTCCTGCTTCCGTCCCTCCGTCCATCCAGGGGCCAGCTGGGCATTTGCTTAGCTGGCCCCTGGACGGACGGAGGGAGGGTCGGAGTGGCCAGGCAGGGGGGGGGGGAGAGACGGCAGCAGCCCTAGGAAGGGCCGAGGGAGGCACGGCAGAGGGCGCACCGTTTCCTGGGGGGGGGCTCAGTCCCCCCCGGGAAATTTCGGGGGTGGCTCGAGCCCTTGAGCCCCCCTGTAGTTGACGCCTATGCCTTTGCCACTATGCTAAGCCACCTGCTTAAGATAGGCCTCTGAGGGAACAGAGCAGTTTCAGGATACTCATATGAAGCACTGAGTCTTCACCCTAAGCATAAAAGCTAGGTACAGGAGGATCGTTAAGAAGAACAGCAGACGATTGCTTATCATCAAGTGGTAACTTGCCATAGCAAGCATGTAACCACCCGGCAAGCTGTTATCACTCAGTCAGAAGTTCTGCCACAGGTCATGTGCTCATGTGTAGCAAAGTAACTGTTTGCATCAACCCATAGTTAGACTTCATAATACCAATTGTTTGAATCCATCTTGCTAAATTAGAGGTCTTCATTAGACTCATCATGAAGATAATAAAAAATGCCCTGTGTACGAATACAGGCTGCACAGTTAAAAGACCCACTGAAGAAAGAACCTTACTTTGGGACATGTATAGTCTGGACCAAATTAATTTTTCCTGAAAGCTACATTCAAAAAAGATTTCACAACTGCCTTCTGAAAGCCTAAACATATGTAAATGTAGACAGACAGTTCAATGGTTTGAGTGTTAATTTCAGAGAAAACATTAACAAAAGAACAGGAAATAGCTCAGGAGTGATGTGGTCCAGGGGAAGATATATTCTTTCACAACAACATCCTTTATGCAGTCCAAGTCTGACACTGCCAAGGATAAGTCAGTGTGCACATTACAGTTCCTAGTTCCAGTTAAAAAAAACCAGCCAGTTTATTTCAGAAACGTAGCTTCAACAGATTTAACAGCTTTTAAACCAAACTACTCTGTGTAAAAACACATAGTACGTACTCTCACACAGATCCACTTTGTTCCACTGAGACACACTGATCTGAATATGCCTTTTATAAAGAGACCGCATCACAAAAATAAACCTTATTAACTCAACTTCATAAAATCAAGCCTTGCTGCTCTGCAAATTTCACACCAATTTTTGTAAACATGTTAATTATGTGGGGATTTTTCTCTGCAGCCACCTTTCACAAACGCTGCAATTTCTCAGAGTAATGACTGCTTCTCTCGCACACTTCCACTTCTGTAAGGGGTGTATGCCGTACTGCTCCCAAGAAAATATGACACCATTAGCCTAAAACTTGCTCTAGGGATAGCCTTGCATCTGGGTTGTAAAATATTGGACTTCAGGTTTAAGGATTGCAGGACTGAATGCTTCTCCAAAAGAAGGCAATTTCCCTTGACACAGAGAAGCAGAGTGATATCTGAACTGAGAGCATGTGTGAGGGAATTACTTTGCTTTCAGTTCAAGCAGCAACCACTTTTTTCTGTATGGATGCTTATGAGACCAGGCAGCTGTTTCTGGTTTCAAAAACACCCAGAGGCTTGTTGGTGTGCCTCTTGCTGTACCTAAAAAGAACATTTTAACAACATCAAAAGCACAAGGAGTGACAAAGCACGCATAACAGAATTTGGAACCTGGGAATTTGTGGAGCTGACATGTTGAACAACAAATGAACCAACCCTAGATAGCAACAGGGTAATTACAAACATGTCAAGTAGACTGATAAATAGTTACAGAAACTTCAGGGGAAGTAAATTGTGCAGGTGCATACAAATATAAATGCTACTAACAAAACCATAAACAAAGCAAATGTGGGTGACTGGGTTGTTTTAAAAAAAAAGAGTTTGCTTTTCACCTTGCAAGTGGACTTCAGAAACTACTGATATTATAGGCTTTCAGACTAGTTGGAGTTTAGTAAACCAGAATTATAAAACACTCAGAAGTATGTTGAAACAGTACATAAACATAGGATAATGGCTGAATCTTGGGAAATGGGATGCTCATCAACTCACTGTTGATCATACTTTTTAAAATTAAACCTGCTTAGCTTGATCTATATTTTACCATCCAAATCTTCCCTAGAGTTAAAGACCTTAAAAAATAAACACACAACACAGTCAAAGTTCATATTTCAAGAGGAAAAAATACAAGTATATGTTTAACATGCCTAGCAAGATCGATGGGACAACTCTGGCTGACTTTCCCCTTAAGTATACAGGGGGCGGGGGGCGTGGTGACCAGCAAAGTGTTCGGTCACTCCTAGAGCAGCCCCTACATCACTATCTTGGAAAACTAATTAAAAATAAACTCTCCGCTGCTGGAAAACATCAAAACTGAGCCCAAGATATGAGAAAACCGAAAGGAGCACAGGCAAACAAAAAAGCACAACAAAAAACAACTTCTAAAAACACAAGAGTGGAACTGGAATCTTCTGAGTGAGACACCTCACCCCCCCCAACTAGAAATGGAGCTGGAAGACACTGAAGAGGTACATGTGGGGAAAAGGTAAAGAGAGAACTCTATTACAAAAAATTAAATAAAAGAAATGCTAACTGATTTAAAAACAGAAATTAAATAAATAATGCCTGTATTTAACAAAACAGATGATTTGACAAACAAAGTTAAAGAAGTTGAAGGTATAGCAAATACGGCTCTTGATAGAACAAAAAAAAATGCCCAGGAACTAAATGAACTAAAAACATTTGAAATGTGGGAAAAATTGAAGATAATATTATTAGAAATCAAAATAAGAGAGCGTAAATTAAAATTTAGCGGGGTCTCGCCCAACTTTGAAATGAACAAAGAGATAACAGCAGCTTTAAATCAACGGGTATCAGAACTCCTCCACTTATCAGGAACAACTGTAGTAAATGCCTACAGGCTGAACATAACACGTGCTACTTTACCGGCGTTAATCCCAGATTATTGCTGAAATTGTGGACATAAAAAAAAAAACCATTTTGGATAAGGCAAGGACAAATGGAGGTTTTAAATTAATAGACACTACAGTCCAATTGTTTCCTGAGTTGCCAGTTGAAATACTGAATGCCAGACACAATTTACATCTGATAGTGCAATGACTAAACAAAATGAAACAGAGATACAGGTGGCTCCCACTTGGGCACTTATCAGTAACCTTCCGTGGGAAAATATTAACAGCATACAATACAAAGTCTGGAGAAGAGCTCATTAAGGAAATACAAGAGGCTCAACAGGAATGAAAAACTAAAGCAGGAAGAAACAAAGAGACACAACAAAGGACTTTGAAATAAGACTGGAGAAATTATCTTAATTTCAATTATTTTGACAGACTCAAAGATAGATAATGAGCTTCAAGAATTGTGGTGATGTTAGGTTTCCCCCAATGGGAGAGTCCACAGCACTCCCACAGGAGCAAGCACCATGGAAGACGGCAGAAACTCGTTCAGTGAACCTGAACCCCGAAGAGGGAAGCTCCTCTTGAGGACTTTTCCAAGAAACAAGATAAAGTGCAACCTGAATATTAATTTATTTTGCTTGTAGCCTAGACATACAAACTAGATGTAAGCTGAATAGATATTTCAAGATATTAGTTAAAGTTTAATGGTTTATAATAGCTTAAATATTAAAAGATAAGTGAAATGATTGTGTTGAAAGCCATGGAGGCAGAAAACCTCAAGAAGAAAGTAGATAGAGTAACAATCTTTCCAAGCCCATAGTAAAAGAAATATCAATGTTTAGAAGATTGAGATTTGCCAAAACAATGGGTTTGGGCTGCCCGTAATAATTAAAGAAGTGTTTAATGTAAGGATTTTTTTTTAATTTATGAAACCTGTAATTGTTTCTTGTGCATAGAAAACAACAATAAAATAATTTTTTTTAAAGTATACAATATAATAATTTAGAGGTGAAAGTTGTCTTTTTAACAAGACCATAATGCAAATTTTAAAATCTTGTTTAAGCATTATAAAATAATGTCCTTAATAATGAGTAAATTCTTAACATCTTATGCTTTCTTGTCTCCTTTCCTACTCTAAATCCCAGGAGCAGCATTCACACTTACCACAGTCCACCACGCCCAAACTCCTGAGTTGAAAAACAACCTCAAACAGTTTCAGAGCATATCCAAGTTGGTCTGCAGTAGAACGAGTCCAGCAGCACCACAGAGACTAACAAGAGTTCCATGGTATAAGCTTTATAAGTATAGTTTTTAAGAGTGCTGTACTGTAATCTAGAGAACTGAGTTTGATACCCCACTCCTTTGGAGGAGGAGAGGGGGAGGAGGAGGAGATTGGATTTATACCCCGCCCTTTACTACCTGAAGGAGTTTCAGAGCGGCTTACAAACTCCTTTCCCTCCCCACAACAGAGACCCTGTGAGGTAGGGGGGCTGAGAGAGCTCTTTCCAGAACTGTCCTTGAGAGAACAGCTCTGATAAAACTATGGCTAGCCCAAGGTCATCCAGCAGCTGCAAGTGGAGGAGTAGAAAATTAAACTTGGTTCTCCCAGATTAGAGTCTGCGCACTTAACCACTACACCAAACTGGCTCTAGTTCTCTCAGACCTCTCTCAGCCCCACCTACCTCACAAAGCGCCTATTGTGGGGAGAGGAAGGGAAGACAACTGTAAACCACTTTGGAACTCCTCGGGGTAGAGAGAAAAGTAGGGTATAAAAGCCAGCTCTTCTTCTTCGAGAGTCACAGCTCCCTTCGTGATTCATCTGATGAAGGGAGTGAAACTCTTGTTGGTCTCTAAGGTGCTACTGGACCTGAATTTAACTTCAAACAGATTAAGGCACATTATGCTGACTTTAATGCAGAGGTTAAGATGCTGAGCTGCAGACTGGAAGGTCTACATTTCAGCAGTTCGAGACCCTAGTGCCGTGTGACAGAGTGAGCTCCCGTCTCTGGCCCCAGCTCCTGCCCACCTAGCAGTTTGAAAGCAAGAAACTGCAAGTAGATAAACAGGTACCGCTTCGGTGGGAAGGTAACAGCATTCCGTGCACCTCTGCATTTAGTCATGCCGTGACCATGGAGAAGTCTTTGGACAGCTCTGGCTCTTCGGCTTGGAAATGGAGATGAGCACCGCTCCCTAGAGTCAGATTTGACTGGCTTTTGAGCAAGGGAAACCCTTACCTTTAGCACAGTTCAGGGCTGAAAAAAGGTTAAATGCCCTGACAGGCATCTCATGAATGTCATGGTTCCAACAGCACAATCCTACACAGACTAACACCTTTCTAAGTCCATTAAACTCTAGTAAGGATTGCACTGCAAATGAGTCACATGTTGCAGGGGACAGTGAAGGGGGGGGGGGGGAGACACATTAGTCTTCTTACTGATTTTCCTGAATATAAACATAGCTGTCCTCTTAAGCACGCATCAGCAGAATGTGAAGCCATAGGGCTGAACCAAGTCTTACATTCCCACTTACTGATTTGTGCCCTCTGCCCTCCAATAGACCGCTGCCAAATATGAACTCTGAATGGATTCCTAGTTCTTGAGTACTGCCTGACACAACAGCCACATTTTCTTTGCCTGCCTTCATTCTCTGGTAGAGATCCCGGAATATTTGGTTTCAAATTCAGGACTGTCTGGAGCTTGTTAACCAGGGCCCAGCCTCTGCCAGCCTTGATCTCGTAAAGGCCACTTAAACCAGGCCCACCTCCAACAATCACATATGCCAGCTCAAAATTCCACACATAACACAGAACAATGTTGCTTTCAAGCACTGGAAAAATACAGAATTCCAAGAAGAAAAACAACAGACCTCACAAATGACAAAGCTGTGCTATCAAATAAGTCATTTATTTATGTGCGCCTTGAACTGCTCTGGCAGAAAGACAAAGATTGTAACATGCCTTGTGAAAAGCCCCCTTCTTTCACCAGTAAGACCTGACTCTTTTTCTTGCAGTGACTGAGCAGGAAAGAGAAAGGCAGAGCAGCAACACACGAGGATGGAAAGTTTAAAAGAATAAGCAAGTAATCCACTACCGTTCCCAGCCTGCCGGAGAATTACACTGGAATTTTCATCACAGAAAAATGCATTGTAGGGCATGCTAAGTCAGCAGTGTGGACCTGAGAGAATATTAAGCCCTGTCTCCAACACAAAAATAACACATGCTGATAAGAGAGCAGGGCTAGAGCAAAGACAGCTAGGATTCCTCTAGTGACACTCATGATTTTCCTCTACCAATACTACAACACCTGAATAACAATCACAATATGGTTAGAATGAGAACTGTTTATCCACCATCCCTTGCTTCCTGCCTGCACTTTTCTTAGAAAATGCAACGTCTTCTCTTCTGTTGTCTTGTCCATTGGAGGTATTTAGTCCATTTCACCGTTACTCTGCCCTCAGCCAACCTTCCCTACTCCAGCATTTTTCCCTACTCCAGCATTTGTTGAAGGAAAAAACACATTTTAATTTTTCTAAACCTCAAATAGATGTTTTCCCTCCCCACCCTTGAACATATACTATTGATACTATTGATATTATTGATGCTGTATCTGAAAAGGCCTTAGGTGCAAAAGGAAGAATGCAAGGCTTATTTTAAAATCTAAGACATATAGCTTCCCCCATTTATTACCACTTAATTACAGTTTAACAACACCCCCCCATAAAATACAACTACAAGGACAGATTATTATTACACACATTGTGAGCATGGAAAACACATAGCTTAATGAATGCATATATTGAGTCAGCCACATAGGTAAGCTTGCCATCCCCCAAATCTGGGTGGGGAATCCCCCATTTTGGGGGGCTTCCGCTCACCAACTGTCCAGTGGGGGGAACCCCACCCCCAAACGATGACATTGCTGTGTGACATCCTGACATGCATACATCACACGGAAGTGACATCATCACACTGGGGATGTCGCACAGTGATAGTCTGGTTTTTGAGCAGAAGTGGGCGGGCAGAAGAAGCCCCACAGAGCCCCCCCTGCATGGTTCCTCACTCACATGCCAAGGCGTGCGAGCGAGGAAGGGCCCGGGGGGGGGGGGACAGAGAGGAATTTAAATGCCTCCTCCTGGCTTCCTCTGCCCACTGCAGCACAACTCTTGAGAGAAGGGGTTTAAAGTTTAAACCTCTTCTCTCTTTGCTTCCCCCCCCCCCCGGCCTGCCACTGGGAAAACAAAAGGGGGGGTAGCATCTTCAAAAGCCTCCCCTTCCCTTCCCCAGCCGACCTGCCAAGGCGGGGAGGGGAAGGAGAGACTTTTTGAAGATGCCTCCCCCCCTTTTGCTTCCCCTTCTGACACACTTCCGGTGATGTCAGGGAGTGTGGCATATGCTAATGAGTTATGCCAATAGCAGGTATGCTAATGAGCTCCGGCACCTCTTTTTCTATAAAATGACCCCTGCTTAAACCTACCTCACAGGGTGTCTGTTGTGGGGAGGGGAAACTACAGGAAATTGTAAGCCGCTCTGAGACTCCTTTGGGTAGTGAAGGGCAGGGTATAAATCCAATCTCTTCTTCTTCTAAAGGTGCCACTGGACTCAAAACTTTGCTAAGTGGTAGATGTTACAGTTGGTGGTAGTCAGAAAACATGATGTAATTGTCTGTCTGGTTTTGTTTTCCAGACACTCTGCTAGAATATTTTGGTTTCCAAGAAAGCTTTTGAACGTTTATACATAAACACTGTTCCATTAAAAATATAATTTACTTTTATCATTCCTTAAGGAAGGCAGGTCAACCACATACCCCATTCCCCCACCTATTTTTCAACTGTTTGGGGGTTTTTTTAGGGCTTCCAACAAGTGGCATTCAACTCAACCTCATTCCTTTTTCAAAAAAATAAATGTACTTCTGACACATGTGCAATGTTTACAGGAAATAACTACAATAAAAGTGCAAGTTATAACAAATAAAACACACATTTGTTGGCATCAGTACTTCCATGAATTCAAGGAAACAAATTCTACCTGCACCTGAAAAGCCTGGCAAGGGGCCCTTCAGAACAGTATGTCGTGTGACAGGGGGGGAGGACTTCAAGAAGAAGGGAGCTCAATAATTATCCCCCTTCCTTCTTATATGGGGTAGAGCTCAATGGTAAGGGCTCCTGGGGGAATGGAAAGATAACAAAAATTGTTTCCATGAATTTATTCAGGACAGCACTGGATTCAGTGCAGAGCAAATAAGATAATGCCTTTTATTTGGACCAGTTAGTGCTTAAAATGCAGGCTCCGTGCTTGTTCAGACAATAAAGCTCAATCAGACAGGATGCTAAGAGTTCTGTATATGGAGGATCCCTGCTGGCTTTTCTTCTTTAAATAGCAGGCATGCAGAGGAGGCCTGATCTGGGTCAACCTCTTCAGGTCAGAAAAAGAGTTTAAATTCCCTCTTTACTCATTCTGCAATCCCAATCCAAGTAGGGCCCCCAAATGCCCGGTATTTTAAGAAACATGGGGAGAGCCCCTGGGACCCCCATCTGCAGAATTCCAAGCATCATGTTTGGCTAAGCAATAGTGTTACTCAATTACCTTGACAGATAACCCAGCTGCCTTCACGTCTCTCACTATCCCCCTTCAGCTCACAGGAGCCAGCAGCTCCCACAAACCAACCCGCACGTTTATAAGCGCTGTTCATGTGCTGTGCATATAAACTGCTTTTAACCTGTGGCTGAATATGGCAGCTTGCACACAGTGCACGCAAGCAACGGAGGCCACCATTTAGAAAAGTAATCATTCAGTAGCAATTACTCTCACCACTAGCGTTTTGTATTTAACACCACTTGGTGGGGGGGAACAAGCAATGAAATCTTTTTCCCCTAGAAATTAATGGTTGAATACGAGATAGAAGTGGTGAACAGAGAAGGGAATACTAATCGCTGACAATGAAACAGGAAAAATGGTAAACTGAAATCTGTTTCCACTAACCCCATAAAAGAGACCACATCGCTCCAAATTTGCTGATACCATCCAGTCAAGCAAAGACTAGATTTCCCAAGTCATTCAGAGAAGAGGGTTATTCAAGACTTAAGGCTTCAGAGGATCTTTTTCTGATTGGGCTTACTCTGAAGTGGGTTTACTCTGAAGTAAGCCTGTACAGGCCCTCGTCTGTATAGCCTAGGCTAGCCCGACCACATGAGATCTTGGAAGCTAATCTCCCAAAGATTACTTCCTCAGATTTGACAGCTCTTCATTTGCAAGGTGAATAACAATAACAATAACACAATAATAATAATAATAATAGTTAGTTTTATATCCCGCTCTTTACTACCCAAAGGAGTCTCGGAGTGGCTTACAATCGCTTTCCCTCCCTCTCCACACAACAGACACCCTGTGAGGTAGGTGGGGGCTGAGAGAGCTCTGAGAGAGAACTGTAACTGACCCAAGGTCACCCAGCAGGCTGGCTTCATGTGGAGGAGAGGGAAATCAAACCCAGTTCTCCAGATAAGAGTCTACAGCTCTTAACCACTATACCACACTGGCTCTCCCCCCCCCCCCCCCATGCACCTTACCTCCCCCCATAACCTTGAAACTTCCACTGACTTTTTGGGTGTCTGCATTCAGATATCAACAAACCAACTTCTTTGTCAGAGGCGTGAACAAACTACTCCCCCCCCCCAAACGCGCTCCTTTGCATACACCGCCAACATTGTAAATCAGGAATTCTTCAGAAAACCACAACTTTTATCAACAGCCAAACGGAGCACTTTAAATTGCAAGTTTTTGATACATGTCTTTATGAGAGGTAGGCTGTGTATGGAGGAAGGGTTGCATGTTCAGTGAAACCTGGGGAGCAGTGTGGGCAGAGACTGACTGCAAGTAGGCACACACACCCTCTTAGTAATGATAGCCAGAAATCCCAAGTGAAGCCGAGACATGGGTGTGGGTTTAGCCCTCAATGCAAAGCTGTTCCTACATGCAGCACTTGCCTTTGCTCCACAGGAATGGATAGAGACTTTAAATATATGCAGGAAAGTGGCAAGGCTGCACTCAGGGACATCACAATGGTGGAGACTAAACAGGCTTCCTAATCTCGTTAACCCCAGTGACCAGTGGGGCAAAAGTCTGCGGCTCCCTGCTGTGTAGACTAGGGTTGCCAACTGATCTCCAGGCAACAGAGATCAGTTCACCTGGAAAAAATGGCCAGTTTGAAAGTTGGACTGTATGGCTTGTCCCCCAAACCCTGCCCTCCTCAGGCTCCACCCCCAAAATCTCCAGGCATTTTCCAACCCAGAGCTGGCAACCCTAGCATAGCCCTATCTTGTGTTCTGTTTCCTAGCTCTGCCACAGCAAGAGAAAACCCTACAAACTAGCTGGCACTTTTTGTTAAAAGTGTTCAGGCAGTAGTCAATGTTTCATAGCATTGATATATGGGCTGTAACAATTTATGCTTTGGGTTGTTGAAGGAAGAGGCAGAAAATAAATACTGCCAAATGCTAACTGTTGCAGTAGAGCTCGTGCTAGCAGTACAGTATTAAGGCTACATCCGGAATTGGACTGTTGCAGCCAGAACAGTCTTCCAGATCCTTAGGCGAAACAATTTTACTGTAGCATAAGCTTTCCTGAGCCAGAGGCGGCTTTGTCAGATACATTACCATCACTTGGAGGGAGCAGACATACATAGGAGCAGGCAGAAGGGTTATTATGAAGTAAGGCCAGACAGCCCAACAATGCAAGAGACACGTGTGGCATATTACTATGCAGACCTTGAACAAACAAAATAGCCACTCAAAAAAAGTCAAACAGCCTGATCAGAGAGAATGTGTATTGTCATGCTCCGGCCTGCAGTCCCTGTTCCACCCTGACCTCCAAGGTTTTCTCAACACCTGGAGAGGCTTCTCTCTCTCTCCAGTAACCCACCACCACCACCTGACCTTTGTAGGGATTGCCTGCTGGGATGATCAGGACTCCCAGCTTCCCCTCCAAGTTCTGAGGCCTTGCCTCTGTGTCTTCTTCTATCCAGTGCCGGGTTACCACAGGGGCAGCTTACCACCTTGTGTGCCCCTGGGGGAATAACTGCTTGCCAACTGCCTGCCTTTCCCCGGCGCTTCGTTTAAAATAGTGTGTCCAAGACAATGGAGGTCTATACAGCACAGAGAACCACTACCAGGATCAAAAGTTATAGAGTATTTATTAAAAAGAAAATGTTCACAAACATACTCTTAGCACAACGCTAGATTGAGCAAGGAATTCAAAAGAAAAGGGTAAAACGCAATCCCTCTGTCCCTCCCTCTATTCATGCTCTATCTGTTGTTAAATACAGGACAGACTCCTTAGCTTAGAATGTTACAGATTTCTACAGAGTTGACATTACCTTGCAGTGTCCTTCAGCTGTCTGGGCCAGCACATGGCAATGGTCACCTCTTCCAGACCTCAGTTAAGAGTTCTGTCTGCTCTTGATGGACTCAGGATAAAAGAGACCTCCGCCTTGCTGCAAGGAGTTTTTATCATCTGTTTTATGATATCTGTTTTTTATCATATCTATTTCTCAAAAAAGAAACTCTTCCTGAAGCCTCCAGAAGTTTCTTCCTGAAGTCCTTCTAGTATTTAATACCTCCAAATCTCTCTTCCCTGCGTGGGGAGGGAGAGACTGGACCTTCCTATTGTCTCTAGCTAGACCTATTAGCATTTCTTAAGAGATAGCTGAGGTGAGGCTGGAAATCCATTGAACTGACTTCTCCTTTCCTGCCTGTTCTCTGCCCAGAGACAAAACCTTTTAAAACCTCTTGGTAAAGGTTTTACTAAGGTCAGACCTGTACTTAAAAATGCATTTCTTCATACTCCCAACTAGTGATGAAGCGGCAAAAAAGATAAACAGTGTACAATTAACCACTAAAGAGGATCTATTACTGCACCATCACTCCCAGTTCCTAACAATGTACAAATTCCAACTCAACAACTTCATGCAACAATCTCTCTTTGAACACTTTTGCTGACACATGCAGCTTTCAAGACTGTTGATCTCTAGAGAAACTGAAATGCTCCCACACAATTTTTTTGTACTCCTGTGACCAGCAGATGACAGCTTATATGTAGTGTGTGATTAAATAAAGTCTCACTGACATAAGGGGGAGCAAGCTCTGAATGAGTCTATCTAAGAGGATGGAGCCAAAAAGCCCATTTAGTAATGTTTGGACCTTGAAAGCAAACTGGGTATATTGTGCACCTAGGGCCACCAGGTTCCTGCTATGGCAGAAGGCCTGCTGCTGACAGTCCTCGTTGCCCACTGCCACCCCAAGCAGCAGAGGGAGATTTTTTTTAAGTTGTTGTCATGTGTGCTGTGACATTCCTTTCATGGGGGAACCTGGAAGTAATGTCACATAGTGCCAGGAATTGCCAGAAACTCTATGGTTTCACCGTAATGTTTCTGGGGATTCCTAGAGCTATCTGTTATTCTTTCATTATGTGCAGGTTTTCCCCAAAAGAGACATCATGGTGTATGGTATTCCACAGGCCCTACCATGTCCCTCCCACCAAAGCTCCTGATGGTTACCAGGCACACTGCTTAGCAACCGTATGCAGATCTAGGATTGCCAGGTCCTTTTCTTCTGCTAGCGGGGGATGGGAGGGAGCTTCCCAGAAGTGGGGGGCAGGGTGACATCCCCCACATGATGGTGTCACTTCCATGTGATGTCACCACGCCGTGGACGTCGCATTGGAAGTGGGGCTTCCCCTGCCAACCAGCTGGCGAGCAGCAGCTGGAGCTGACAACCCTATGTGGATCAAAACTGCTATATTTTTTCCCCTCAGGTATGCCATTTTAAAAAATGGAGGTCATCTTATATTTGCATACATTGATACGATTATACCCAACAATAATTGTGTGTGTACGCATGTAACATTTTTAAGGGGGCCATTTTCTGCTCATGGTGGCCTCCTTTAGTAGCCTCTCTTTCTCACATTTTCCACCAAGTTTGTTTCTTAAAATATGAATGAAGTGTTTGTAGATGACTCCCCCCCCCCAAAAAAAACAAATCTCCTGAGCTTAAGTACTTCCTAAGAATGTATTCATCATGTTTTTTTCAGTTTAGTTTTAGACTACAGACACTTAAGTACAAAT
Source organism: Lepidodactylus listeri (assembly GCA_029233225.1). NCBI lineage: Eukaryota > Metazoa > Chordata > Lepidosauria > Squamata > Gekkonidae > Lepidodactylus > Lepidodactylus listeri. Next base: position 91,342,965 of record JARCFY010000006.1, read on the forward strand.
CCTGCAGGATAATATTCAATTCAATGTATTAACTTCCTTCTAGCATTGCTCAGATGCAGCTAAGCATTCATCCCATTGATTCAAGTTCACAGAGAATATATTCTACATTTACCAAAGGTTGCTATTGCCTAAAGGGCAACGGAGTGTCTGCCACTTCCTGGCTTTACAGGATTTCTTCAGAAATTCTCTCATTCTTTGGAAACTAAATCCTCTGATCTATATAAATGACTGCTTTGATTAACTTGAAATGTGAGGAAGGTCTGGTTCTCTTCCAGGAATATTTCCATAAAGAGCTACATCAAGATTGTGGGAAGTAGAAAACAGTGAAGAGTACAAAGCCAACACAGCAATATAAATGACATTTGAACTCAAGGAATATATGCAGCAAGTGCAAATAAAGGTCAATTATCTTGTGATAAGGTGAACAGGTCTAATGATATTATGCTACAGAGACTTTCACTGAGTTTGACATCATGATGTCGGGGAGGTCGCACGGCGATGCTCTGGTTTGAGGGCAAAACTCTATGATTTGAAGCCGGTTCTACTGTAGAGTTTTCCCCAAAAACCAGAGTGTTGTCACTCAATGTTCCTGACATGATGATGTCACTTCTGGGTGATGTCATCACATTGGGAACATCCCAGAACACCACCCAAATCCCCCCACTGGCGCAATGAGGGGACCAGGCAACCCTAGCACTAGATTAAGCAAAATGACCCAGTGTAGATACTTTATATTTTTACTTCTTGTACTTTATTTTGTATGCAATAAAGCTATTTGAGAGCCAGTTTGGTGTAGTGGTTAAGTGCGCAGACTCTGATCTGGGAGAACCAGGTTTGATTCCCCACTCCTCCACTGGCACCTGCTGGATGACCTTGGGCAAGCCCTAGCTCTGTACCAGCTGTTTTCTCAAGGACAGTTGTCTCAGAGCTCTCTCAGCCCCACCTACCTCACAGGGTGTCTGTTGTGGGGAGGGGGAAGGGAAAGGAGTTTGTAAGACACTCTGAGACTCCAGGTGAGTGAAGGGCAGGATATAAATCCAATCTCTTCTCTTCTTCTTCTCTTATTTGTTTGTATTTACAATCACTCTCTTTCTTCATAATTTTATTGTGGGGTACCCCTACCAAGATCCACACTGATATACACAGACCTACAAGGTTGTGCATTATTCCTTTCTGGAGCCCTTTCAAAAGCTCATTTGTCCAGTTCGGGTAATAAGTCCAGTTCGGGTAATAATCGGGTAATAATCGGGTAATAATCTCTCATTGGTTTCCAGCTGCTTCTGTTGAGGTCATTAGAGGGCACAAGGGCAGCATCAAGCTCTATTCATGGACAGCGTTATTTCCTGTCCTATCTTGTTCACTTTTACTTGTTTTATCTCTTTTTTAATGAAAACTGCTTTGAGAACATTGGCACTGAAAATTAGCTTGTGAATACCATACGTGTACAAGCCCACCTGTGGGGAGGGTGGGATATAAATTAAATAAATAAATAAATTATAAGGACAGGCATTCCGTATATGGCTCATACTAGACACTCATTTGTAATGTACTTAAACTCTCCAAAATTCACATACACCAGCTTATTCTCTCGTACTTGTCCAGGAAGCCAAGTATGCTGGGGGGGTGTGTGTGTGCTTTCAATGTTATCTAAATGGAAAATCTGAATGGGTTAGTGTCATAGGAATGAATGAATGTGCACATTCTGCTGTGAAACACTTATAACAATAATAATACTGTTACCAACTCTCTTCTGGTAGGATTCATGTGCTGTTTACAGGTGGTAAAAGCTATACATTCCAAAATTCTTCTTTGATCACACAACTGTTTACCAAGGTCACACAACAAGCAGAAATCCAACAGGTAGAGCTTCTCTCAAGATTGCATCTGCTGAACCCTTGTTTAAAAGGCACAAGGCCTGCTGGGGGGGGACCCTTAACACTATTGACCTACCTTAGTTCATATATTACAACATGACCCTAAGAAACATAAATCTTTATTTTAATTCTCTGTTTAAACAAACCTAAATGTTAATACAGAAAAGAAAAGCAAGATTCTGCCCCCTTTTCAAGGTTACTTCTAAGAAGCAAAGAAATGTAGAATGTAAACAGATTTCTTGAAGAACAAAAACCAGAGTGGAATGTGCTGACTATCCTAGTTACAGTCTAATAAAGGACACTTGAATATATCAGCAACATCATATTACAATTTCCAGCATTTTACTGATTGGTTAGCAAATTTCTTGTTCACATGTAACTGTAGTTATGCAATTAGGTCAGCCTTAGTCCTTGAGGCTCTGGAGATCAGTTTTTTAAATAGTCAGCTTTCATCAAAAATTTAAACACTGTAAACTGATCTCCACAGAGAAGCATTAATACCCAAATAAATATATTTTAGCAATCCACACCAAAAGCAGATTGTGAATTATAGGCATATCAGAACATTTTGTACATGGTATGTTAGTTTCATATTTTATGACATAATGTGACCAAATGTTAAATCCTGAATGACTAAAAATGCAGTTCAGATTAATACAACAAAGTCAATAAAAATGTCTGACGACAAAGAGCAGCAACAAATAGTTTTCATTGCAAACATTCACAGTTTTGAGGTTGCCTTCCAGCTGCTGTTCAGGCTTTCCTCAACCGTTCTGCCGTTTTATTGCAGCAGCAGCAACAAAAGAGAACACTTTATCTCTAAACTTGTCCTTCGCTATTCTTCAAGAATTCCTTAAAGCACTGATTAAGAGCCTGTGCAAACAAAGCATTTCTGATGTCAGAAGCACTGTTAATGCTCTGCCCCATCAAACATAATTCCTTTCACTTTCAACCATGGAAAACATTAACTGGGATCTCTTTTTAGTCAGGAATGGAAACTGGTGAAAAGTTGAATGCAGTGAGTATTAAGTGTAGTTAATGGTGCTGTCAAGGGAACTTTTGATTGTTACCACCTCTGGTGGAAAGGATACACAGAGTATTTCTACACAAAAAGGGCAGGGTCAGTTCAGTATGGAATACATTCAAGTTCTCATTTTACCCGAATACCTCTGACGTAGGTTAGGATGGTTGTATGAGTACATAAAGGTTGTCCAGTGAGTTTAATGGAACAATGCACTCTTGTCAACAGCCACTGCCCTAATTCACCTGTGATTAAGGGGGGGGATCAACTGCTTGCTATAAACTAAGTTGTTTTTCTTCCACACGATTGATGTGCTACAAATGTCTTATACTGATAATGCACTAGAAAAAGTGCTAGTGAATTTTGTAGGTTTATTGTAAAGCTGGGTGACCAATTACAAGAGTCCTGTCCACAAGATACAGTGAATCCATGTGCAATCTCTGTATAATGTACACTTGATTTTTAATATACTTGTGCAGAGCAATTCTCATGTTCCATTTAACGCATGTACAGCTGAATGTGTTGTTTAAACCACACATTTATCTAGGTATTGCTCCACAGTTTAATACGTAAACTGAACACATATTGGTTCTTTCTTTCAACCAGATATACGCATGTTTTGAAAGATGTATGTGTATTCACTATAACATATGAACAGGGTTAACTGTTTCTCCATAATCATGCAACTGGGAGCAATGCTCCCTCTCAGCTGTGAAGTCTTGTGAGCAAAAATTCTACTTCGTGAGCTATTGGCATTAAAGCTGTGAGTGAGTGATTTGGCTACTGCATAAATTAGTTTGCTCTGAAGCCATCCTTCCCGAGCTAAGACAAAAATGTGTGAGCCAGAGGCACACACAAAAACTGAGTTAGCTCACACTAATTCAGCTTAGAGGGAACACTGACTGGGAGCGTTATGTGTTCACTGACCCTCTGCATCCATGAACTTTAATGAATCAAAGCCCATTCCTCAGATCTGTTTTCTTCCATGTTGGAGTTGCTTGCATGGTGGAAGCATAAGCATTCATAATGGGGGAAACTGAGTGTACTGAATAATTCTGGTAGTTAAGAGGACAATGGTAATGGTAAAATACAGGATGCGATCCCCTGAAGCTGGATTCTCAAGCCTAATTCAACATTCCAACCCCTGGTCTCAAAAATCATAGTAATATAATACATCACCAACGATACTGTATGTATTATGCTTGACCTCAGATGTTTCTGATGTATCTCTCTTAAGACTGCTGTTTAAAATCTTAACATGTCTGACGAAGGGAGAAAGCATTTTTTTAAAAAACAATTTTATCTACCCTACTTGCAACAAACTTTGCACATTATAAGCACTGTAAATACTCATATTTTAAAAGTACATTAGCGATGCAATTTTTAAAAATCAGGTTTTTCACTGGATGGACACATTTGTTTTGATGCTTTCTTTGTAAACCACACTATAAATTATTGATTTCAATGCTGTGGTTTATGTCAACACCCTCCCCTTATCCTTGAACCCATGTCCTTTACACACTTAAAGGTAAGAAAGAGAATCTAGGCAGAATTCAAGAAGCCTCTCCAGTCTCCAGAGCAGCTTTCTTGCTTGAGCCTCACAGCTTCAAATATGTAATCATCAATCCTGCTGAGTCAGTTACCCTCCTAAAGCTTGCCACGGAAATCAGCCACTTTAGTTCACCACATACTGCCTTCTTCAAATAAACCTTTACTAGTGAATGAATTTTAAAAACTCAGAACACATTTTTAACACGTCATGTTCACAAAACTGACTACAGAGTGTAAACTGTCTGATATTTTAAACATTTTGTAGTCCACCTTGAATCTCAGAGAGAAAGGCAGACAATAGACATAAAGTAAATAAAGTAAAATAGCTTGGAAATTTGCTTATAAGCTAACACAGTGAGGAATTTAAGCCATTACGGCAAGAACCCATACATTCTACTCATGGTATAAGGGTCCGAAAAACTACCAAAACACTAATAACAGAGGCTTAAACTATAGGGAGGGGAGGAGGGCTCAAGCCCCACCTCCCGGGTAGTTCCCGGCAGGGGCAATGCCCCCTCTGGGCTGGCAGACCCTCCAGGATTTCTCAGTGGGCCCTCCTGCCCCAGCTGCCGGATAGCTGCTGCTCAGGCTGTCAAGTTCTCAAGTTCAGTCAGTCCTGTTTGTCTTTGTAGCAACTTAAACAGGAGTGGTTTTGTTTGTTTTTGTACAGTTAAGAAGAGGAGGGAAACTTCAGTGGATAATACTGTCTGTGAAGAAACAATAGGAAGAGAGAAAGAGCATGGAAGGGGGAAGGGAAAGATCAAGCAATCTAGAGGTCAGGAGTGGTTGGTTCCAAGAATGTATTTCCTGTAGTCTGCAACAGTAAAATAGATTCAAGTCCAGCAGCACCTTAAAAACCAACAAGGTATTTTGGATATAAGCTGTTGAGAATCAGAACTCCCTTCACTGGTATCTGACTCTCAAAATCTTATGCCCCCAAAATATACAGGTTGCTTACCTGTAATTGGAGATCTTCGAGTGGTCATCTGTGCATTCACACCTCTGGGATAATGTGCGCCTGCGCCGATCCCAATCGGTAACTTCAAAGCCAAAACGGATTTTCGCGCCAACTCCCCGATCGCACGCCGGCTCCACTGCGCATGACCGGGGAGGGGTACGAGGATCCCGCCAGTTCCTTCTGACCGCTGCAAGCAGCCCCCAGGAAATTTACACGGGAGACCGAAAGCAGAGGGGAAGGAGGGCGGGTGGTGTGAATGCACAGATGACCACTCGAAGATCTCCAATTACAGGTAAGCAACCTGTATATCTTCTTCGTGGTCTCTGTGCATCACACCTCTGGGAGAATAGCGAGCAATAAATACACCACATACCTGGAGGTGGGTGCTGAAGGTCTCACATCTGAGCTGTCTGCAGAACTGCACGACCCACCGCTGACCGCTGATGGGTACGGACGTCCAAAGCATAGTGTCTCACAAACGTGTGAGGAGACGTCCATGTAGCAGCATTGCAGATGTCTCCCAGGGGAATGCCCTTGAGGAATGCTGTCGAGGCAGCCACTGCCCGAGTAGAGTGAGCCCGCAGGGACGCCGGTAATGGCCGTTTGGCCAAGAGGTAGGCGAGTTTTATCGTCCCAACAATCCATTTAGACAGTCTCTGAGACGATAGCTTCTGTCCCTGTCTGGGCAAGGCATACGCAACGAAGAGAGCTGGGGACTTGCGGAAGGGTTTAGTCCGATGCAAGTAAAAAGACAGGGCCCTCTTAACATCGAGAGAGTGTAGGCAGCGCTGTGCCTGGTCCTTGGGTTCAGGAAAAAACACCGACAGGGTGATGTCTGCTTTAATGTGGAAGTCCGAAACTATCTTCGGTAAGAAGGTAATATCAGGAGTCAGGGTCACTGCTTCCTGATGAAAGGTAAGATAGGGTGGGTCACATCGGAGAGCCGACAGCTCACTCACCCTACGCACTGAAGTAAGGGCCACCAGAAAAGCTACTTTCCACGAAAGAAGCTGTAAGTTGCAGGAAGCCATAGGCTCGAACGGTTTGCCCATTAGCTTGTTCAGCACTAGGGGCAGGTCCCACGCTGTAACAGGGTTTTTGACTGTTGGAAAGAGACGGCACATTCCCTTTAGGAATTGCTTCGTAGTGGGATGAGAAAACACGGAGTAACCATCTATTGTTGGGTGGTTAACCAAGACAGCTGAGAGGTAGACACGAAGCGATGCATGACATAATCCTCTGTCCTTGCAAGACAAGAGAAAACCAAAAATGTCGTTGAGAGAAGATGGAATGGAAGGTCGTCCTACCGAGGCTAGGAAGGACAGGAACTTATTCCATTTTGCCTCGTAGGAATGGCGTGTAGACGGCTTACAAGCATTAAGGAGGACATCAGCTATACGAGCGTCTACTTCGGAGGGCGAATTAGCCAAGCTGTTAGCTTCAGTCTGGGTACATCGTGATGCAGCACCAGACCGTTGTACATCCAGAGAAGGTCTGGGTTCATCGGAAGGTGAGTGTAGGACCCATTGGAGAGGCGAAGGAGGGTGGGAAACCACGGTTACCTCGGCCACCAAGGTGTGATCAGGATTGCTTGTGGTTGTTCCGCCAGTAGCTTCTGTACTACCTTCAGTATCAATGGGATCGGTGGAAACAGGTTCTGTGGCACCTGCCACCATTCCAGGGCTCGAATCATCTGGTCCGACAGATGGAATCTTTTGGATAAAGGGTGTAGGTTTGGCCTGAACCGGCGAAGAAACCACAGCTGCAAGGGCCTCATGTGTAGCCTTGCGAAAGGAATGACCATGGTGGTAGCCGCCATGAGTCCCAAGAGTCGCAGTATTTGACGAGCTGTCGCCTCCCGGTTTCTTCTCAGGACTCTGATGAAGGAAACAATGTCCAAGACTCTGTTGGGGGGTAGGAATGCCCTGCACTGTAGGGAATCTAGGAGAGCTCCGATGAACTGTACCCGTCTGGAAGGGGTAAGCATGGACTTCTTTGTATTTATTGTCAGTCCCAGAATCTCCAGGGTGTGGAGTGTCCGGGAGACGTGGTCTTGCAGGTCTGATGCGGAAGGAGCGATCAGGAGCCAGTCGTCCAGATAAGGGTATAGATGGATGCCCTGCAGGCGGAGGTGGGCCGCTACTGTTGCCATTAATTTCGTGAAGACACGAGGTGCCGTTGAAAGGCCAAATGGTAGTGCCTTGTACTGGAAATGACGTGGACCGATCGCAAAGCGTAGAAAAGGTCTGGGGAAGGATGAATGGTCACATGGAAGTATGCATCCTTGAGGTCCAGCGTCACCATCCAAGAGCCCGCCTCCAGCAGAGGTAGGATGATTTGGAGGGTGGTCATTCGGAACTTCTTCTATGTTATGAACGTGTTTAGGTTCCGAAGATCTAGGATGGGTCGGAGGCCTCCGTCCCTCTTTGGCACCGTGAAGTAGCGGGAGTAAAACCCCGGTTGAAACTGCTGGACTACTACCGGTTCTATCGCATCCTTGCTCAGCAGGGTCTCGACCTCGGTTGTCAGAGTGTCGGATGGGGGAGTGACCACGAAGTAAGGTTCCATAGGGATCTCGAAGAATTCTATTCTGTATCCCTCGGAGATGACTGAAAGTGCCCACTTGTCCGAGATAATGCGTTGCCATGCTGTCAGAAAGGGTGATAGACGGGTGGGGTTGTCGGAGCAGGGGTGGGAGTCAAAAACTTGGTTTGCTTGGTTTGGGAGGTTTCGCCTTAGACGCCGGAGCAGTTGGGAAGCGGGGCCTGTTGTTATAGGGCTTTTGTTGATAGGTAGAGGGTGGTGACCTCTGCCATTGTGGTTCAGCGGGAGGTCTTTGTGACTGTTTCTTGGGCCATGATCTTTGCCATGTTTTCTGTTTCTGCTGTTTAGGTTGAGAAACTCCCAAGTTACGGGATGTCTTCATGCTTTTATCAAGCTCGTGAAGCACTGTGTCTGTCGTTGAACTGAAGAGACCGTCTCCTTCAAACGGCAGATCTTCCACCAAGGTCTTGGTGTCTTGAGGAAGAGAGGTAGATCTCAACCAGGCATGGCGTCTGATGGACACTGCTGAAGTGAGCGTCTTGGAGGTTACTTCCGCCGAATGCTTGGAGGCCGAAAGTTGGAGCTTGGCCAGAGACATACCTTCCTTTTGAATCTTTCTGGCGTTGCGTAGCTTGTCCTCTGGGAGATGGGCAATGAGCGCAGTCATCTGTTCCCAGAGCGAGTACTGGTACCTGCTTATACAGGCAGTGTAATTTGCTATCTTGAGGCCCAATGCACCTGCTGAATAAATGTGTCTTCCAAAGGAATCTATTCTGCGTCCTTCTTTGTCTAATGGGGAAGAGTGCCCACTACGACCCTTAGTGGAGGGTGTCACAACCACTGAGTTGGGTTTGGGGTGGACAAACAAGAATTCTGCCCCCGGCTCCTGGATCCTATACATGTGATCTAGGCATTTGCTGGAGATGGGGGTGGATGAGGGATGAGGCCAGGATTCTTTGGCCGTAGTCATCAGGACCGATATGAGTGGGAGGGCCACCGGTGTGGATGTATCCATCTGCACGATATCGAAGACGGAGTCGGTGGCTGTCGGCATCGGTTGGGCCGTGGCCAAGGCCAGAGAGTGTGCCATCCTTTTGATTAATTCTCCATAGGGTTTCACATCCTCGGAGGGAGATATTGGGAGGTTTTCGGTAACCTGCGTGTCGGGAGACGGGTTTTGTGGAAGCGACTCGTCTTCTGACACTGAAGATGCCGGGGACCCCGGTGCCGAATGGTCGGATGGTGAAAGAGGGGTCGGGCTGGACAGGTCCTGCGTTACCGGTAGCGGACAAGGATCGGTGTCGGGTGTCCGTTTCGGTGCTGGTGTCGGTACTGATGAGGGTTCTCGGTACCGAGACACTCTAGAAGAGGTGGACTGCCGATCCCATTCGGTGGGATACCATTGGGGCGGTGGTGGGTAGGAGCCGTAAAGGTATCGCCACTGCTGGATATCCCACGGTACCGGTGGAGCCGGAGGGCGGTATTCTTTATCCCCCCTCGGTACCGATGGTGGCTTCGCCTCGGCGTTGGGGGTCTCCCGAGGGACCTGTGTAAGGTCTATGTCGAGATCGGAGTCAGACAAGGTGATCGGTCGCGGCATCGGGGAGGATGATCTACCCCTGGGTCGCTCACGATCTGTCGGGTCAAGCTGGCCGAGCCCGGGCTGGGCTGAGTCGAGCGCACCACGCGTCGACGAAGCACTCGAAGATTTCTTGTGCTTCAGCTTGCCCTTCTCCTCCTTGCCCTCCCTGCGCTTTTTAGCAGGAGTGTCGGGCAAGGGGAGCGATCTCTTCGGTGCCGGTCTGTCGGTACCGATGCTTCGGGATGGAGACGGCGTCGGTCCCGTCGGTCCCGTTGGTGAAGAAGCCGGAACTTCGGAGGAAGACATTTTCGGCGACAAGGCAGACTCGAGGAGAGCAACCCGGAGCCTCGCCGCTCGGTTTTTATGCGTTTGCTTGGAGAAAGCCGCACAGCTAGTGCAAGAGTCGACTCGGTGAGACTCACCCAGGCAAAGAAGACACAGGGAGTGCTTGTCCGGTGGGGCTATCTTGCTGCCGCACTGCAGGCACCTCTTGAAGAACCCCCACCGCTGGGCCATAGGCCAGGCGGTGAAAATGAAGGGAAATCCAAAGGCAAGTCCAGTTAACAGTCCGAGTTCAATAGTTGGAAAAAATCAATCCGAAGGCTCTTTTAAAAGTTGAGAAGTAAACTACCGACCGGAGCGAGAAAGGATCCTCACGACGCGGCGGTCAGAAGAGAACTGGCGGGATTCTCGTGCCCCTCCCCGGTCATGCGCAGTGGAGCCGGCGCGCGATCGGGGAGTTGGCGCGAAAATCCGTTTTGGCTTTGAAGTTACCGATCGGGATCGGCGCAGGCGCACATTATCCCAGAGGTGTGATGCACAGAGACCACGAAGAAGATCTTGCTGGTCTCTAAGGTGCTACTGGACTTGACTCTACAATTCTTGATTCTACAGATTCTACAATTCTACTGCTGGCCAGCATGGCTACCCTCTGAAACCATCTGATGTAATAGGGATACCAATCCCCAGGTGGGGTGGAGGATCCCCCGATTTGGCAGGCTCCTGATGTCTAGCTGGCTGGTGGGGAAGCCCCGCCCCTAAGCCCCACCCCCAATGGCAGCCACCAGCGGCCATCCCTCTCCCTTCCCTCCTTCAAGATTTAAAGGGCCTTCCAGCTGATCTGCAGGAGCACATGGACCACTGACCAGCTGGAGGGACCTTTAAATCTTGCAAGATAGGGAGAGGTGTGGCCGCTGGCCACACACCTGAACTCCAAGCAGTGAATTTGTCACTTGGAGAACAGGTGTGTGTGGGGGGGCCTCTGGTCCCCAACATGATGATATCACTTTGTGTGACACCATCGTGTTGGGGACATCCCTGCCCCCTCCAGAAAATTCCCCCGAAGTCCTCCACCAGGGTCTAAAAAGGACCTGGCAACCCTTTGATGTAAGTACTGCATCAAGAGAATTACAGTTTGCCTTCATACATGGGAAGCTAAGAATTGCTTTATTGCTGTGTCCTGCTGGCCCTGCCTTAGAGAAAGAAGTGATCCCATTTCATCTTTAGCTATGGGTGTGGGGGAGTGTTACCAAGGACTCTGTTCGTAGTTAGATGTGTGCTGTCTGCCCTGATTCCATCCTGGCTAAATTTGCCTTGGCAGCCATGTTAGGAGCTAGCAATGCCTTGCTTTAGAGAAGGTGAGGTCAGGCTATGCTAATAAGTGACCAAAACCTTGGGCAGGAGATTGAATCACTAATAGGAGATCTGCATGGGTAGCCCACAGCAACACCTGTTTGGCTCAGTCAGTACCCTGGACAGCAGCTTGTTTGAGCCAACAGGAGCACAGAAAGTTAACCCTTTCCTTGCTTCCCTGAGGTAATAATGTTGTGTGCAGTGTTCCCTCTAAGCTGAGTTCATGTGAGCTAGCTCACAGTTATTTAGCCTCTGGCTCACACATTTCTGACTTTGCTCTGGAGCCATCCTTCCTGAGCTAACTAATTTATGCAGGAGCAAAATCACATGCTCACAACTTTAATGCCAGTAGCTTCACAAAGTAGATTTTTTGCTCACAAGACTCCACAGCTTAGAGGGAGCATTGGTTGTGAGGTCTCCAAAGATGTACCAAGAGATCAAATCATTTCAGTTACAAAAGAATATATTTGGATACAGGAAGTAGAAAGGATTTTGCGGGGGTGGAATAAAATACCAGTGGGACACTGGAGTGGAGATGCAGTCATTTGATCAGATGGGGCTTCAAGGCCCAGTGTAGAAGTATTAGGGAAACCCTTCACAGATCATTCTGCTAGCTGGCCAGGCTAAAGGGGTACAATCAAAACTGTCAAAATTTTGGGATGACTATCATTCCTCCTGGGATTTGCCGTTCACCCTCCCTGCTGAGCTTTCCTGGGGCTTTTACAGACAGGCAAACAACTTCATTTTAGACACAGAGGAGAGAGATTTTAGAGATGCATGACTGGCTTGTCACTACAGCCCTCTGAAGCAGGAACAGTCACACAGCAACAGGTTTTACTACACTGTATCAACTCTAACAAAAAAAAAATCCAGTACAGTAATTCATAAGCACTACTGTGATTCAAGATATGCCATTTATCATACAAGTCCTTTCGTTCCACTGTTCCCAATACTTATTTGCTGACAGTTTAAGAGTCAAATACAATTCCCCTACAACTGTCTGCTGCTGGAATTCAATGTTTCAAATATCTATCCTGGTTTGCAATTTAAAATAAGCAGAATCCATACATTTAGATCAATCGTATTTTCACAGACAATTAGCAATTTAAAAAGTCAAATAACTAAAAGAAGTTTTACTTCAATACAGCTTTTTCTTTAGTGTTTCATTCCCCAGCTGGACCACACGACAAGATTCTTGTTCTCAAAGACTGTCTTTTCTGGCTGAGGTTTTAAAAAAACATGTACTGAGGGAGAAATCCACACTATTGAAGGATTTTCTTTATTTCTGGCCAGGCATCTAACTGAAAGGCCAAGATACTTCCTGTTTATGCTCTTGGAAAACTCAGTTCTAACAGTACAGCCTTTCAGAACTACAGGAGGAACACAAACACACACACAAGTCTACATATCCACTTTGTAGTTAAAACAGTGCTACTTTTAAAAATCCTTTAGAATAAAAAATTAATACTGATTGTTACTACAATTTCTGTCAAAATATAACTACCACATTAACTGTTTATCCCAGTGGGATTAATGAAGACACAATGAGGGAAAATAAGCTGAAATCAAATTTAGGGCTGGTTAGGACAGCTGGAGCTTTGCAAGGATTAGACTTGCCATTATCAGACAGAACCCATTTAGCACTGGAGTCAATTTTTTTAATTAGCAACACTGAGAAATAGTAGTATTTTCTTGTTAGTGTTAACAGCCAAAACTCCTCCCTTATTTTTCAACATCAGTTTTTTAAAAGTTTTTTTCCCCATTTAATGAGCTATTAAACTGTTTATAAAAGATATTAATATAATTATGAAACAAACTTGTTGCTAGTTGTTTTTTATTTATAATTTTAGTTTTATTGTTTTCAATTACATTACAGAGTAAAGAAAGTATATTAATAACAGTAACAATGCAGTAACAGTAAGGTGGTAACATGAAGAAGAGATTGGATTTATATCCCGCCCTTCACGCACTTGGAGTCTCAGAGCACCCTTTCCCTTCCCCCTCCTCACAACAGACACCCTCTGAGGTAGGTGGAGCTGAGAGAGATCTAAGACAACTGTCCTTGAGTGAACAGCTGGTTCAGAGCTATGGCTTGCCCAAGGTCATCCAGCAGGTGCCAGTGGAGGAGTGGGGAATCAAACCTGGTTCTCCCAGATTAGAGTCCGTGCACTTAACCACTACACCAAACTGGCTCTCCTGAATTTAACATGAATTTAACAAACAAGAGTCCAAAAGTTTAATAAATCAAGGTATATCTGTAATCATTGTAAAGACTGACTATCAGCAATATCTTAACGTCTTTTGAGAAAAGTTAGCAATGTGGTAATTGTTTGGTACATTATTATTGAAGACATCGTCAAGGGCTGTGTAGATGATGTACACAATAATGATTTAAATAAAGGTAATTTATAAAGGAAATAAAAGGAAAAGTTTACAGCCTGTCAAAAGAGTGCAGAATTTTAGGTTGTTTAGGTGGATCTAATGAAGAGGGAACGAGTGCTCACAACCATCTCTGAAAGTCAGTCCAGATAGGTGGAATTATGCCATCTTTGGTAAGAAACTCTAAAACCGGTTTCCATTTTGACATAAACATTGAGTTGATTGGGCAGAGACAACACTCATTTGTTAGTAACACTTTCCATTAAAAACTGATCCCATAGTTTGTTATGCCCAAGGTGGATTGTAGGAGATTCAGGATTCTTCCAGCAGATAGCTATAGATTCTTGTAGCAAAAAGCATTACATCCAGCGTCTTCTTTAATTTATTAGTATTGATATTTCGTGGCCAAATGTCCAGAAAAAAGTTCTCAGGACTGATATCTATGTCTATAGAAGTGATTTTATTGATTATATCTATAATCTGTTTCCAAAATGAGTGGATTTTGTCACATTGCCACCAATGATGAGCAAAAGTGCCAATTTGTTGGCAACCTTTCCAGCATTTGGGTGAGAATGTGGCCTTTATGTGCGATAGCTTCTGAGGGGTGAGATACCATCTGGTCATTATTTTAAATTTCTGAAGTTCCAGTGGCAAAGAAACAGGAAAGCCTGCTTTCGTTGTCCAAATATCTATCCAAGATTGCTCCTCTAAAGTGGATGAGCAGTCTGTCTGCCAAGCCTGTTGGTATGAGAGGGACTTAACATGTTTGTTGAGTAATAAAACATGGTATGTTGCTGAGATCAGGCCTTTGTTGTGTTTTTCATATAACTGAAGTATGATTTCAAAATCTGTTTGCTTTTGAGTTAAGAGTAAGACATGTTTGATTTGGCTACTTACATGTTGTAAGGTGAGATATAAGAACCAAGGAATAGGCATTTGAAGTTTCTCCTCTAATTCTATTTTGCTAAGTAACCCTTTTTTGTTCGCTATATCACAGAAACAGGTTAATCTAGCCTCTTTCCACGTAGTCCTGAGATGTTTGTCTGCTATTTGGGTGAACCAGGGTTGGTAACTAAACACAGAGAATCTAGAAATTTCTGGTATGAGTTGTTTGCATTTTGATCTCCAAAGATTTAACACTGGAGAAAGAAAAGGGCTGTGATCTCTTGTTAGCTGTGAAATAGATTTTGAATCCCAAAGTAGTGAATCTAAATAGCACAGCAGTAACAAATTTGTTGCTAGTTGTGACGGACTGTGCTTTAAAATCTCATAAGTGATGTATAAATATGTAATGGACAGTGAAGGGTTAATGCTTCAGAGCCAACGATCCTTGAGTGACAGACTGCTTAAAGGGACTTGATTGGTTAGTGTCAGCTGAGCAGAAAGACTTTGCAAGGGACTGCTGAAGAAAACTCAGTTTGAGTTTAGCTTTGACTGTGGGAAGTTTAACAGACTGAAAACAGTTTCATACTGAGGACTGGGAAGGTTGGCAAGGAGGAGTGGGTGGATCATTGAAGACCCCCATTCTGGCCACGAAAAGGGATAAATCTTCTAGTTAGAGAAAAGATTCCCTGCCCAGTTGGAAAGGGCGATAGCTCAAAGAGTGGAGTAATCTCTGGTGTATTTAGAGAAGAAATTTGGGTGCTTGGTAAGGTACCCTTGACTTCTGAAACCTGAAGAGTCAGTTAAGCTCAAGAAAGTATACTGGAGTGCTTAGGAAACACTGAAACAAAAGCATCCCATCTCAAAGATTCTAAGACTGTGTGAAAAGTTTAAAACTCTCAATTGCTGGAAACATACGAACTGTAGTTTGTGAAAATTTATCTCAGACATTTTACCCCTGATTTCACCTGACCTTTTCCCCTCTATGTTGAATAAAATATTTTATTTTTGAATGTTATAAAGCCTCTTTTGTGAAATTTCAGAAGTTAATTTAAGAGGGTGATCTTGTCTCTTCCCTCAAGTTCCTGGGCTGAGCCAGCATAAAAATAAATAACATGACAGTATGGGGCAGTCATAGATATTCAGGAAAGAAAATAGATACAGAGGATGCTCAGACAGAAAGGCAGAGAAAAAGGGAGGAAAAATCCTGAATCTGAGGGAGGGAAGAGGGTGAGGTTGTCATACTAGTCATGCAACCAAGAAGAATGTGAAACTAAAGTATGAGAAAGCCTAGAGCAACTAAATCCATGCTGAGGAAGGAAGACCCAGGATCCATATTTATCTGTTACCAAACCTAACCCCCCCCAACCCCAGTAGTATGGAGAACTACAAACAGCAGTTGTCGGAAGGATGGGCACTTCAAATATGCATAGCAAGGGAAGTGAATCAACCTGACCTTGTACATACTAAATGTATGCATTTACTCAATGCTTTTGTTCAGCATTCATTTACAATCATTTCTCTAGAGACCAACAAATACTGCAGGAAACAAAGAAGATTTGAAAACTAGCATTTATCCCACAACGTCAGTCAATAAGCTTCACTGTTTGTGAATCTGGATAATATGAAGTAAGAAAGTGCTGCTTGTCAGAAGATGCACTGCACTTTTCTGGCTTGCAGATCCAGCTCAAATGTGTTCACATCATTAATTATTCTCTTCCACATATAACCCCCCAAAAGCAACACTGTGTGACAGAAATAGGATTACTGCATTGAATTACTGAAAGGTGACATAACTGAAATGCCTATGCTAAATAGCCTTTAAAAATTAAACCAGCCACTGAGGTATTCCAAATAAGGAAACAGGATACAAAAAAATGGGGCAATGAATCACCATTCTATCTTCCTCTAGTGTTTCTAAGTAAATTGCTTAGTTCCATTGACTAGGCTCATTGATAGGGTCTCTATTTTAGTAAGTCATATTGTGAAGAAGTGCATTTTTTTCTTTGGAGGTTTGAAATGAGCAAAACCTTCACTCTGAGTTTTAAAAGTTTTTTCATTCTCTCTAGGCAGAGAACAGGCAGGAAGCAGGGGAGTCAGTTCAACTGCTTTCCAAACTTACCTCAACCCACCTTCATCCAAATCTAATAGGTCTAGATGATGGGATGGTCAAGCTCCCCTCCTTCCAAGCAGGGAACAGAGATTTGAAGTAATTAAATACTACAGAAACTTCAGGAAGGAAATTTCAGGAAAAAGTTCCTTAACCTGGCTTGACCAGGCCAGTGGCTGGGGGTAAGGAGGTGCTAAAACTCAGGGGAGCAAGAAGGAAATTCTCTTTTGGTGCTGGGTCCATCAGAGCAGACAGAACTCTAACCTGAGGTCTGGAGGCGGCAGCCATTGATCATGTGCTGGCCTGGAGAGCTACAGAAAGCTTCAAGGTAATGGCAACTCTGTAGAGATCTGTAACTTCCTAAAGCTAAGGACCCTGTCCTATATTTTTAACGTCTTATAGAGCATTTATAGATAGAGGGACAGAGGTTTTGTGTTTTATCAGTTTCTGTTGAATCCCTTGCTCAGTCTGATACTGTTCTAAAAGTATAAATACTTTATATCTTTGGATGCTAATAGTGGTTTTCTGTACCACATAGACCTCCATTGTCTTTGACACACTATTTTAAAAGGAGGAATGCAGAATGAAGAAATCCTGGAAACTCAATGCTGATTTAATAACTTGTGTTATAGAGGAAACCCAGAGGACTTTGGGAGGCCAAATGTAGAAGAAAGCTTTTGTGATTTACTTCAGAATTATCTGAAGGTTGAAGATGACTTTTCTGACATTGATCAGATTTTTAGGGTCAATTCAAGGTTTGCATTCAAGAATAAGCTACCTTGAGATACACTGCTCCGATTCACATACAAGAAAACATGAGACACAATACTAAGGAACCAAAGGGAATCACAACTCAAGGTAGTGGGAAAAGAAGTGCAGATCTTTCAGGATTTACCAACAAGTGTGTTAAAGAAAAGGAAAGGCTTTGATTTTTTGAGACAGATTTTACAAAAGAAAAAAAACCCATGTCATTGGAAAATACCATTTGCAGTAGAGGTATACTTAACAAAAGGAAGAATAGTAATCGCAACAGAGGAACGAGCCAAGCAATGGGCCAAAAAATTGCAAGCTGAGGACTTATAGAGGAACCGTAAAATCTCCAAGCAATTCAGAGCAGTTTGCTAGCAGGTCAAAGCAAAGTTCACAGGCCAAAAACTCCAAAGAAGAAACAAGCACAGAAAAGGACAAGACGGACATGGCAATAACATTAGGACAAAATGGCTAAATTAAAAATAGCATCAATGAATAGCAATGGTCTGAATTCCCCTTCAAAACACATAAAAATCTTCAACCAATTAAAAAAAAACCCCAAAATGCTGATATATTATGTTTACGAAATACTCATGTAAAGAAGAAATATGAACATATTTTAAACAATAAAAAATTAGGTAAAGTGCCTTGACCTGGATAGCCTGATCTTGTCAGCTCTCAGAAACTAAGAAGGGTCGACTCTGGCAAGTACTTGGGTGGGAGACCTCCTTGGAATACTAGATGTGGGAAGCAGAGGCAGGCTTTATTTAGCCACCTCTCTGAATATCCTCCAGTAGGGGTCAGTCACCAGAGGTCACCATGACTTCCAGGTGCACACACAGTTAGTCACCAAAGATCACCATGACTTCCGGGAGCACACACACTCACACATATAAGGAAAAAACAAACTCCCCCCCCAAAAATTAGGCAAAGCACATCTTGCTTCAGCACAAAACAAAAAATGTGGAGTAGTTGCTGACATAAGAATTAAGACAACCAGATAGAAAATACCTAATCCTAAAAATGGGTCTCCAGAAGGCAAAATATGTATAATAGCAACAATATATGCACCAAATGATGATAAAGTCAATTTAAAAAAAAATTCAAAACTATGCTAGATTTTCAAGACAAGGAAATAAAGATTCTTGGAGATACGAATGGATTACTAGACACCCAAAAAAGACAGATCAAGGAATATTAAAGGTGAAAAGCTGCCTAAAAATGTATTTCAATACATAGAAATCCTGGAATTTGAAGATTCCTGAAGGACTAAGCATCCAAAATGGCAGAAACTTTACCTTCTTCAGACAGACATCAGACATATTCAGGAATAAACATGCGCTGGATATCAAAAAGGTTGGCAATGATTTTAGAAAAAGTAAAGATTCAACTGAAGATATTTGCAGACCACAGTCTCATCGAAGTAGTCTTGCAATGGAACAGAGAACCAATAAGAAGATGAAGATTAAATTATGCTCTTTTACTACAAGAAGATGTGGTAAATAAGTGTAAAAAAGATCTGGAAGAGTTTTTTAAAATAAACAATACAGAAAGAATGTCTTCAGCCACAATTTGGGAAGAAAGTAAAGCTTTTATCAGAGGACCTCTACTAGCAGCCGCTGCTAAAAAAGGGGGGGGGGGGAGAAAGATCAGAACAAAGGTAATAGAAAAATCAGAGATTGGAACAAGAACAAAAATACAATCTTAATTTAAAAAAACACTAGCAGCGATCAAACAATTAAAAAACCAATTAGACATGTTAGGAGTGGAAGAGTTACAGAAAAAATTAAAATTCCTAAAACAAAGATATTTTGAACATGTGGACAAATCTGGCAGATATTTGGCAAATAAGTTTCAGGAAGGAAAGAGAAAAAAGTAATAACTGGTGTAAAGAAAGGAGATCAAATTACGCACACACACACCAAAAAAGAAATACAGGAACAATTTATCACTGTTTTTTCAGGATTATATAAAAAGAATTGTGTTATAGAAGAAAGAATAACAGAATATTTAAAAGACATCCCAATTGCAAAGTTTACATCAGAACACAGGAAATTATTAAATCAAACAATAACAATTCAAGAAATTTCTCAAGCAATAAAGAACTTTAAGAAGGGTAAAGCACCAGGACCTGACAGGTTGACAGCAATGTATTACAGATACCTTGAAGAAGCATTAATAATACTATTACAAAAAGTTATGAATGAGATAAAGGGGGAAAAGACAATACCCTTGACATGGCAAGAGGCGTATATAACGCTAATACATAAAGAGGGTAGTGATGCGTCATGAATCTGGATAAAATGAAGTATGGAAAGTTTGCTTGTTAGGAGATGCACTGCACTTTTCTGGCTTGCAGATCCAGCACAAATGCATTCACATCGGTAAGTATTCTCTTTCCTGTATCACCCCTTAAAAGCAACACTGTGTGACAGAAATAGGATTACTGCATTAAATTACTGCAAGGTGACGTAACTGAAATGCCTATGCTAAACAGCTTTTAAAATTAAACCAGCCACATTCAGAAACCAGTGGGGAGACATTTTAACCTTCCAGGACATTCAGTTGCTGACCTAAAAGTAGCAGTTCTCTTACAAAGGAATTTCAAAGGGAGATTAGTAAGAGAGACTGCTGAATTGCAACTGATAAGGAAACTCAAGACAATACATCCACTTGGACTGAATCCAGACCTAGGTTTTCTGTCTTATTACCAATGCTGATTTCTCCACACCTACTACCTCTCTGTATATCACACCTAATCCAATCACACCTGCTATTGCCATTTGTCTGCTAATGTCATTTGGCATCTGAAATCACTCCACTTTCCAATATATAGGACAGATAGACTCACATTTTAACTGTACCTGAAGAAGTGAACAGTGATTCACAAAAGCTCATAGCCTACCACAAATTCTGTTAGTCGTTAAGGTGCTACTGGGCTCTCACTTCTTTCTACTGCTACTGACAAACATGGCTACCCATCTTGATTTATCAGCCACTAAGGTATTCCAAATAAGAAAACAGGACACAAAAAAGGGGGCAATTAATCACTGTTATATCTTCATCTAGTGGTTCCAAGTAAATTGCTTAGTTTTATTAACTATGCTCACTGATAGGGCCTCTATTTTATTAAGTAGTATAAAAACCCTTCAGCATTAGATTTTCTAAAAAGTAATGAATAGTTGGCAACCGAACCTTTTGGAAAAGTGAATTCTAGTGACAACTGTTCTTCCCAGATGTTTCAGGTACAGTTAATTAAACTGATCCTGATACTACAAGACTGAAAGCCACTGTGTACCCAATATACTATAAGAAAGGAACAAGAGAACTTGCAAGGTAAGGGACTGGAAATCTATTCTACCTCACTCTGCCATGTTAATTCCCAATGTAAATGCTCCCTTTCCTATGCCTAGATAACTTAACCATAGAGTCCAGCACATCATGCATCACTCCTCAACAGGATCCCTTTGCCTACGTGTGAAGAGTCAGCACGGACCAAGCAAGTGCCACTTGGGCATGCTGCCACTGTACACACAAGAGGTATCACTCCTACTAAGCTGCAGTACTGGACAAGCTAAACTCTGCGTGCGTGCGTACTTTTACATGTGCCCAGCATCCTGCGCGAGATCAGACAACTGACCAGAGATTACAAACAGATGCTGCAACACTCCCCCAGTCTCAGACAATGAACAATTTCCCACTTTTAAACCAGTTAATTAAATCCCAGCCACACCCCAAACAAACATATCATTGTACTAAATCACAGTGTTAACAACAGAGCTGCATGATTACAGCAAAACTGTGTAAAGATACAGTTCACAAAGCAGCGTTAAAAAAAAACATCTCTCTCTCCACTTCTTATGCTAATCTGCTTCACACTATAACTAGTGAAAGTATGTATCTAAGCCCACCTGCTAATGCCTACGGTTATGCTAGCATGCACTAATGATTATTCAAATTAAATTAACAATGAAAATATAGTACTAGCCCTTCATTTCTAAAGAAGCACATGGACCAAGGTTGAGAAAGAATGGCGTGACTTGGACAAGTGATGAACTGAGGGCTTCTTGGTTCACTCAGTCTTCCAGTGCCCACTGAAATCAATGCATTTAGTCTGGTGTAACTCTGCACAGGACACGCACTTTTAGCCACTGTGAAGAAGAAGAAGAAGAGATTGGATTTATATCCCGCCCTTCACTCACTTGGAGTCTCAGAGCGGCTTACAAACTCCTTTTCCCTTCCCCTCCCCACAACAGACACCCTGTGAGGTAGGTGGGGCTGAGAGAACTCTTTCCCAAGCTGTCCTTGAGGGAACAGCTGGTACAGAGCTATGGCTTGCCCAAGGTCATCCAGCCAGGAGCAAGTGGAGGAGTGGGGAATCAAACCCGGTTCTCCCAGATTAGAGTCCACGCACTTAACCACTACACCAAACTGGCTCTGTGTTACGCACAGAGAAAGTCAGATGAAACAAGGCATTTAGAAAGTTTCAACTGACCTACCACTGACTTCTCTGCTTAATATGTAAACAAGAAAAATACAAGAAGGAAGGCTCATAAGAGCTTGACCAGAATCTAAAGAGGCAAGTTAAACAGAATAGAGAGCCAACAATATAATATAAAAAGATACATGTATGCAGGGGTCATTTTGTAGAAAAAGAGGTGCAGGAGCTCATTAGCATACCTATTAGCATATTTCATTAGCATATGCCACGCCCCCTGACATCACTGGCTGAATGTTAGTTTCAGCCCCATTATACCCTATGGGCCATTGAAGTCAATGGCAAAAACTCATAGGGTATATGAGGGGCTGAAGGGGAGGGAGTGGCTCCAAACTTGCAGGATAGCTGCTGGGGCCCCTCCCTGAAATACCCACCAAGTTTCAAGAAGACTGGACCACGGGGTCCAATTCTACGGGCCCCCAAACAGGTTGCCCCATCCCCTCCATTGTTCTCTATGGTGGAAAAACTGTTACTTTTTTCCCACCATAGAGAACAATGGAGGGGATGGGGCAACCTATTTGGGGGGGCCATAGAATTGGACCCCTGGTCTAAACTTCTTGTAACTTGGTAGGTATTTGGAGGAGAGGCTCCAGCAGCTACCCTGTTAGTTTGGAGCCTCTCCCTCAAACCCCCTCCCCTCCAGCTGCGTTTTAAACTGCTGCCGAATTTTGGTGGCAATTCGGTGGGCAGCCAAATCAGATCAGAGAATCTGATTCAGCCCATAGCTGCCCTATTGCCCACTTCTGGGCTGGCGGAGTGCTGCTCCGCCATGCTCCAGCCCCAAATGACCCCTGCATGTATGTATTAGCAAAGAATTAAAAAACATACAAGGGTCAAATTACACCTCATGTAAAAATGCCAAAATCTTACACACAAGGGCTAATGGACTTGACCTGACACGTTTCAGCCTGTATAAGCCTTCTTCAGAGGTCAAACACAATGAGGAACAAATTGGCTTATATCATAATACAATACAATCATACAATTATGCAACATGCATACAAGACGGACCATAAAAGAACTGTTCCAAAGTGAAACCACTAGGCACAGAATAAAGGTATAAATGAGGCCTCCAAAGATGCAATCACATGCCAAATTATATTTCACTGATAATTTCTGGTCCAGAAAGTGCCTTCCAATGATTGTTTAGCGAAAGCATCCTCAGTAAAATTGTCCCTTTAGCAAATACATGTATCTTTTTATATTATATACATTAAGTTTTTATTGTTGGCCCTCTATTCTGTTTAACTTCCCTCTTTAGGTTTTGGTTCCCAGGTTTCAGGGTTAAGTCCCCCACACACACACTTTTGTCCCTCATAAGAGCTTAACACCATAAAACTAACAAAATCCAAGTTGTCTTACATAAATATAGTTCCTGAGCCAATCCTGGAGGAATTAGGTCATCTTTCAAAAGACAGGAAGTAGGAAGCTATATTGTAGTTAATAAAACAACATACTCAGCCATTCTCCTATATACTCAAAAGCTCACCTCCTCTTCCTCTGAAACATCATGATAAGAACAGGATTCACGAGGAACCTGATTAACAGTATCTACCACACACCCAAGTAATGAGAACTAGGGTATGGCTTTGCCCCAGTTCTGGAATTCCTTTGGAAGTTTGCTGACAATCAATACTGAGTATTTTTCTGAGACCTATGCAAACCTTTACTTGAAAAGGATACTTGTGTTTGGGAATAAACACAGACATGTTTTGCTTGTATTTTTATTTTAAAATGATTTCAATTTCTGTATTCTAACATATTGCCCTAAATTTAAGAAACAGACGTGATTACAACTAAGAGACAAGATCTGTGGGACAGAAACGTGTGGCTACAGATTGATGAACACATGAGAGAAATAACAGCAAAGGAATAATGTGCAAGAATGTACTGTGAGAGGGCTGATTTCTTAAAAAGCAGCACCAGGCCTTTAAAAGTGTGTAGTGAACATCTTTTAATAGTTGATGTGTCGGCATGAAATTCTGTCCAACATCACTTTAAAAGATGCTCATGCCTCTGGATGGGAAGTAATATATCCTTGCTTTTCCCCTCTTTCACACACATATACCCTTCTCCCACACAAAGTTTGCAGAAACGTTTCACACTAGGAAAGGGAAAAAGTAATCATAGTTCTGCTTAGCCCCATTTAGCATCAAGCAAGGTGGTATTAAGAGGAAACTGATGATATTGTGGAAAGTAACCCAGGATGATTATGCTGTTGATTATTGCCACCTGAACCAAGTCATACTTTATTTGGCTCTTATGAACAGCCACAGAATCAAAGAATCATAGAGTTGGAAGGGGGCATACAGAACATCTAGCCATCCGCTCCAAGAATGGAATGTAAACAAGTAAGAATACTGAAAGCCATGTATGTGAGGAGTAAACCACACTGTTAATGACAGAACTCTTATGATGCAGTTAAACTCGTTGGAAACCGGCCAACATAATCCTAAACAGATACCTCAGACTTTTAGTGAATTGACTCAAAAACAAGCTAAAACAGCAATACTGAAAATAAGCCTCCGGAAGTAGCAAATGAAAGAACATATTGCTCATGGCAAAGTAACACACTTGAACAGGATGTCCCCTACTGCTTATCTGAAGAAATAGGTACTATTCAAACACTACACATTCATCGTGGTCCACCTAAAGAACACACATAACCCAAGGAATGTTAGATGGCTGTCATGCTCAGAAAGGCAAACATGATGACAGGTTCAGTGCAGAATAAGATCTGCCCCATGCACCCACACAGCAATTCTGCTGTCACTTCCACAGAACATGCAACTAAATCAGCAGGCATGAACCTATTACTCTGCTACAGGTTTCCCTAGGCACCAAACAGAGGTCTTAAAAGCTGCTTAGGCCAAAGCCTAACAAGGCATCTAAAGGTATTGTCAGTATTCATTATTTCTTTCCATCAGTCTTATTTTGTACTCCCAGTTCCTTAGAACTATTTATAAATACCTCAAAGTGTTAATTTGTTTCAGGATGGTCTTACCAGATTTCTTAAATATTTAGTTATCGTCATCCAAAATCTTTGCACAAATCCCTAGCCCTAGTCCTTTTGCATTGTTTCCTAAAAATAATTATATTATATCAAGGTCTCTGTTACAATCTGAAAAAATGTACAGCTGCATTAAAATCTGTAAAGATCACCAATCCTCCTTTTTTAAAAAAAAATAATAAAAATCAGATCACTGATTTTGATGCCACAGATCCACATGGAATGTTCTAAACATGCTTCTTGTGATAGCATTTATCATGACAAGATAATGCTGGAAAGGGCCTCAGTATGGACATCACCCAAACTGAGTGTAGCACTCCTGCCTGCCATCCCAGGGGATTAATACTAAGACACCCACAATGTATATTCACACGTGTCAGTACAACTGCCAGTTTGGTGTAGTGGTTAAGTGCGCAGAATCTAATCTGGGGGAACTGGGTTTGATTTCCCACTCTACCACTTGCACCTGCTGGATGACCTTGGGCAAGCCATCGTTCTGGCACAGCTGTTCTCTCAAGGACAGTTGTCTCAGCCCCACCTACCTCACAGGGTGTCTGTTGGGGGGAGGGGAAGGGAAAGGAGTTTGTAAACTGCTCTGAGACTACAAGTGAAGGGCAGGGTATAAATCCAATCTCCTCCTCTCCTCCTCCTCAACTGTGCAAGCCTCTGCATCACTAAGCCAACCAGAAAGGATGTGCAACAGGGCCAACAGGCTCAGTAAGGGGCTTTCAACATTACCCCCACCATACTGAGACATAGGAGACAGAAGCACATTTTGCCAGCATCTACGTGGGCCCTATAACATCTCAGCTATTTAGTATTAACAAACTTCATACTGCTAAACTAAATCACAGCCAGTTTACATTGCATTCATAGACTTTAAAAGTTTTTACAGCAATTCAGATGCCAACGGAGACCGTATAGAACAAAGATCAAGATCAGTTGGACATTTTACCTTGGAGGAAATAATTCCCCATTTTGCTTATTGAACTTACACTGTTTCTAAACCAAATTCCCCATTTCCAGTTAAGGATTTTCCTTTATTTTCTTGAGTTAAATAGACAGTGTCACTGTGAAGCAATTACTGAAAATTCATGGGGAGGAGGGAGAAGAAGAGAAACCGGTAAAGCCTGTGTTTACCAAAGCCCAGTACTAACCTTGTTTTATTAGGAAAATCACCAACTGTACCAAGATCAAACAAACTGGGACAGAAATTAAGAATTAAGAGATAATGCAAAGAATAGTAAGATCTGTCAGGTGATGAAACTATAAAAAAGCAGAACACTTAAATACTTTAGATAATTGCAAGTAGACCATAGTAAATGTTGGGCTAAAAATATCTTGAACAGGGACATCCCAGATTTAATGTGAACTATAGATAAAACTATAATGTTTTCTACTATTAAAAGTGGCATAATACTCTGGTGACGTGCTGTACGGCTTCAGTTGGTACTTAACATTCTGTGTACGTTCTGAAAATCAGGTTCAGAATTTATTTTTAAAAACCAGCTGTTGAAAAATTTACAAACAATTTTTTGCTGTGTATATTGCATGTCCCAGCTCTACCTGAATTTATGGCATACAATCCACTCCTATGTATGTTTATTTGCAGCTAAATTTGTTCAGCTCAGTGGGACTTCTGAGTCAATAAGTGTGCAGATATGTGTAGCAGTAGAAAGCAGACATGAGTTCTCTTGTGATCAAGATCAATCCAAGAACAAATGAAACCAAAATTGTAGTGAAGCTGCTGGAGCCTATCTTTTAAACAACCCCCAAATTTCAAGTGAAGTAAACCAAGAAGTCCAATTCTATGGGACTCTGAACAGCCATCCTCCATTGTCTGATATGGGAGACGGGGGGGGGGGGGGGGAGGCTTCCATGTTTTCCCCCAGAGCAAAGAATAGCCTAAAAAGACACAGGAGCAAGCAACCCCCTGGCCAAAATGCCTCTCAAACCAGACAGAACCAACAAAACCTAAAACCAGAACCGGAAATCCTATCAGAACTGCAAGAAAATGTGGCAAGCCTAACACAACAAACATACAACCCAAGAATCCACCAACCCAATGTCAAATCAGAGGATCATCCAAGTCTACCCAAATAGGACCCTGTGCAAGCCCAACAAATGTAAAATCAGAGAATCTGACATATATATAGCCACAGAATCCACTGCAAAAAGCAAACTCCAGATGAAGGAACTTGCACAAAGAACACAATGTTGCAAGACCAACAAAAACAATGTAAAAGGGCAGAATGAAAGCCAAACCAATATGGCAAACTGATACCAAGCCCCAGGAAGACACAGGCACACTGGAAAAATAAAGAAGAAAATGTCCTGGGAGTCTTAAAACACTGGCTCACAATATTTCCAGTTAATCCTGAGTACTCCTGAGATCTTTCAGGACCTATTTCCTGGTATCCTGGAAAATGACAGGTATTATCTGGAGACCAGAATATATCAGGTATTTTTCGTATATTTGGACTGGATATATCCAAATGCACATCCCTGCACCAGACAGCCCAACCTAAAAAATAAATAAACAACAAAGTAAAAAAAAAAGAATAAGCAGATTAGAAGCCAGCACTAAAACTCTTTAAGCAAGAGCCAGAGGTATAAAACAAACTTATATACTGAGAAGTAAGAATTACACAAAGAGTAAACAAAAAAGTATATTTGTTCCTAAGAGAGCTGCTTCCCAGAGCTCAGTACATGAATAGTGTATTTAGCAAGTACAGTAGTCATCCTGAAACCTACGGCTCTTGATGGTGACAAAATCATTAATTTTTATGTCTATAGCTCCCAGTTGCATCAGAAAGATCACCTTTGAAACAGGTGAAGTGACAAATTCTCTAATATAAAGGGGGAGCTACAAGCTTCAACAGCTCTTTGCAGTGACACATGGCACTATCTAAAACTATCTTCCCAAGAGGCAAAGATCACAAGGCCCAAGACCTTGTCTGTAGGGGGCAGGCTTTTAAAAATGCATGCCCTACACAGTTAGGTGAGAGGATTGGGGAGGGGTGTTCAAATTTCATTACCAGCAGGAAGGGGAATGGGATATCTGCTCCCGCAAGTTTCTGTGAATACTTTCTGCATGAATACTTATGCTATGCTTCAGTTCTTTCTGGTGGTTCCAGAC
Organism: Lepidodactylus listeri; assembly: GCA_029233225.1. Taxonomy (NCBI): domain Eukaryota; kingdom Metazoa; phylum Chordata; class Lepidosauria; order Squamata; family Gekkonidae; genus Lepidodactylus; species Lepidodactylus listeri. The sequence continues at coordinate 91,370,895 of JARCFY010000006.1, forward strand.
TTCTAAAATCCTAATGCACTGGTTACTGAATGCCCCATTTTGTCGATCATACTAACTCACTATGAATAATCTGTCTTGAGCCCTGTGAGAAAGGGACTCAAATAAATAAATACATTGTTAATTAATCATTAAGCTAAAGTGCATAAAGTCCGAACTCCAAAGATGGAGACAGAACAGTCGTGGGTTTATTTATTCAGGAGCAGATAGCCAAGCATAAAACATGAATCTCACACTTAAGAATGTTGGGTGGACCATTCTCTGTGAAAAACCACTGAAGAAAGTGGTCATCTTCCAACTGCCACTTCTGTGTGTTTCACAGTTAACAGCAACAACTTCAGAGAGCACTGAGGTCAGGCACACAACATCGCCTGACTCTCCCCAGTCCAAAAGACATTTGGCTGGCCAGTACTAGGGCCAGGGCTTTCTCGGTAGTGGCCCCATACTGGTGGAATGAGCTCCCGGATGACACCAGGGCCCTACGAGACCTATTACAGTTCCGCAGGGCCTGTAAGACGGAGCTCTTCCACCAGGCTTTTGTTTATGAGCCGTCACCGTGGAGATGCAGGATAACATCGCCCTGGAACCACTGGCCAAACCCTTTGCCACTGCCTTTCATCATGAGAACTCTGATGCTGCCAGTATTTATTGTTGCATATGTTGTCTATGTTGCTTAACTATTGACATTTGGTTTTATGTTTTATTTTCTCTTAAATTTGTAAACCATTTTGATGTATTTTATGGTTGGTAGCCGCCTTGAGCCAGCTTGCTGGAAAGGCGGGATAAAAATGAAATAAATAAATAACTTCAGTGTGCATATATGCCATTCTCAGCTTTGCATAGTGTGTTTTATAGCTGGATATCTGTACTAGAGAATAAAGTTTGCAGTGGGAAGTGGATCTCAGATAAACATATATAAGCCAGGCTAACGTGCCAGCAGTCCTAACAGGGAACTCCCGCACAGCATCATATCATATCAATTTGTCACTGATGACATAAATGATGCTGTGCGAGTCAAAAGTCATTAATGTGCTACTTAGCTGAGTGAATCTGTCATTTGACTATAGTTTTAAAATGAAGCCTACCAACCAGTTTGCGCAATCCAAAGCTGTAGTAGGGAAATGAAAATTTTAGACCCTGGGGCTATGCAACAGAGAGCATATAGACATTACACAGAAGAGTCAAAATTCTTAAGCAGCTGATCTTTGGGTGGGGGAGTAGGTTATTTATACATAACAAACAGAATAAGAGAATCACAGCCCTAAAGACAGGAATATCTAGATAACAAAAAAGCCACGTAATGCCCTAAACCTCTAGTAGCCACATGTTGGTTAGCCTTTAACAAAAAAGATGATTTAAAGATGAATGACAACTGTGACTGTTGTCAACTGTTCTTGAACTGTGTACATTGTGACATGCTATGGATTCCTGTAGATTTTCTTCTATGAATTGAGCCTTCAAACCAATTCATATGGTCCAGTTCAGATGAAGTCTTCCGAAACAAACTTTTATTCCGGAGGATTTCGTCAACCACCTACAGCCTTTTGGACCTTAGTGCATTTTGTAAACCATTTTGCTTTAATTTTGTACTTTGTATCACTCAGTTAATAAATTGTATTTAGCGCACTACATGGTTATTTATACATAGCACTATTACTTAATGATAAAACATATATTTAAATGAAGACAGAATTAATCATTCCCCATATGTAGCAGACAGTGTGTGTTTTAACACATGTCAAGCAGAGATATTGCCTCTTGCGCATGTTAGTATCCACAGACTGGCAGGAATCCTTTCAAATCCATGACAATTTGTGTGATAATATATTGGGCTTTTGAATAGCCTGGAGATATCTGATAATCATAATACAAACTGCTTATATTGCCAGCTTCTCCTTCACAGTAAAGTAGATAACATATTGCAAAACAAGGTTTTAAGATTCTTCTTCTGGAAGAATTATTCAGTACTATCAAATATATAAAACAACAGCTTGCATTTAATCACACAGTTCTGAAAACTCGAAGACCCTTGCTTCTTTAGAGGGGAATAGCAATTCAAACCCACTCCTCCCTCTCGGTACAGACCCCAACTCTGCCTCTTAAGCTGTCCATTAACAAGGTTTATTGACACCACCACCACCCCAGGAAAAAATGGGGGGCAGTGGGATGGGGCCGGAAGTTCCACTCCATTAGATGTGCTCCACAAACAAATGTTGTTTGGTACAAGCCCAAGTTATATAGTTTGGCTTGCACCTCCAAAAGGACACATAAATTAAACAGACATAACTCTTATGTCCACAAAGGCATGTACTTGGAGAGTTGTGCAGCATTCACAGTTCTGCTACACATGTTCATAAATTAGCAGTGGACAGCAAATTCTCAGCCTGAAAGTCTTAGGCAAGCCATACTTTCTGAGGAACTGAAGATAGGAAACCTGCAAGACTACAAATGTCATTGCTCTGATGGAAATATCAACTGCTACCATTTTGAGGCCACTGTAAATCTACTGGCCAAGGGCAAGTGGTCCAGGTCCTGTGAAGAGTGCCATTGCTCAGGTCAGGAAGGAACAGTTTGCACAATATGCTTCTGAGCTGCATACCATGGTTTCTGTCTGGTTGAAAACCCAGAATACTGATATGGAGAAGAAGGTTACTCTGAGTTCCCCAGTATGAACAGAGGACAGAGCAGAGAAAGCATCAAAGACAACCACAAGATTATGAGTGGATGGATGGATAGTTAGTAAACCAAGTCAAGATTTGTTGATCCAAATTTTTCCACAGATGGAGGGAAAGAGTCTAAGAAAAACAGCTGACATTCTTGGTTTTTAGACAGTAAGCACAACATTTCTAGAGACTTTTACAAAAGGTAACTTCTATTAATAATGAGGGGGAAATGCACTTACCAGTATTTTGTTATCCACTTTGTCACCTTTAACTTCTAGCTTAACTTTCTTTTTCACTGAAATTTTTATCTTCCTTCCAATTATATCCTTGACGCTTTCTGAAATGACAGAATACACAAAATTACTTTCATTGTCAAGAAGAAAAAAAGACACACACAACAGTGCCACTATTCTATTGTCAATGAAATATTCTTACAACCATATCATCTTAAGTGATGTGTTTCTTAAGTAAGCCTTATGACTGTTATTAAATAATCAGAAGTCACACACTCCTATATGACCCCTACTAAAAGTGAAACTGAGCTCATTCATTTTTAGGCATGTGTTTCGCTACTCTGAAGTTTAAAGAGGAAATCACAGGTTTGATTGTCTCACAAGAAATAGGCATCTGTTAAACTATATTCAGTTTGATTGCTACTGAGGCATTCAAACAAAGGTTTAGCTTCATTCACACAAACACTGTACAACAGAATCTGTTACATTTCAGAAGTCGAATAATTCCAATGGAAGAACAGCACAAGTTGTACCGCCCCATAAACTGTTAACACTACAATAGTTCAGATGTTCTTAATCTGACAAATGTAGAAAGGCCTCTACAAAATACAGGATTACTATCATCTAGCAATTTCATCTCAGTCTTGCGGAAACACTGAACAGTAGTCTGAAAATGAGCATCAGTCCTTGAAATACACATGAACCAATGTCCAGATTGCAGGCAGACTGCACTGCTCATTTGAAGGCATGAATATAACAATCCTCCACTTCAAAATTTCTGAGGAATATTTCCAGTTTAGCACTGAAGTTCCAAAATCAGAGCATGAAAAACTGCCATACTGATGTGCCCCTCACAATAGTATTACTACAATAACTGCTGTTACATTTTGACACTTGGTCTTCTCTCATCCTAATACAAGTTGTCCCTTGTCTCAAGGAACTCATTCTCAACAAGCTCTTAGACATTTTTAAGCAATTTCTTCAAGAAGAAGACCATCAGAGGCAACATGGAAACCACCATCTCTGATGCAGTTGAACATGCATTACCCAACAAGCAGGCAAAGGGGAGAGGAAAGCAGGGGCTGCCAGAAGGAAAGAAGGAGGAAGTTGTGTAGGAAAAGGGATATGGGAGAAAGTAAAGTAAACCTTTCAAGTCCTTAAGGGTTCCCTGTTTTTCTCCTATAATAGTGGCAGCCATTTCTGAATGGGTGTTCCCTGCCTCCTGGGCTTGTATGAAGACAGGCTTAGGAAAAGAAGGAAATGGTCACTAGGAAATACATCAGTGGGCACCACACTGGGATCTCTGGTACAACATATAGTTGCTTTAATAACATTGACATTTTATAGAACTGTTACAGTTAACCATTAAATACACACACACACCACCATCATATATCTAATCTCAAATGTGCCCCAGTCTGCAGATACTTAGAATCTCCAGATCAAAGCCACACTGAAGGAAAACAGTTCTGCAAACTTGGGGACACCCCTCCCCCTCAGGTTTGAAGGAAAATTTGAAAACTTAAAACATATATTATATATTGGGGGATTAAATCCACCCCCAAACAAGAGCGCAAGTGAAGACAACTCAGCCACAGCAGTGTCATGGGCTGAATAGCTGGCAGGGTGCAGTGGGAAGGAGAAATTGTTGCCAGAACAGGAGCCACCTCTCCCATAGGAATTGCTCAGCCTACCCTACCTGCGGGGCAACAAGCCAATGGAAGGGGAGACAGGCGAGCACCTTGAGGACCATGGGGGGGAGGCGAAACTGCTGAGCAGGTGGCTGGGCGAGTAGAGGAGCAGAGAATAGTTGCTGGCAGCCAGACCTGCATTTGCTACCTCTCCAGCAGCGGCACTCCATGGGGGGGGGGGGGGGGGGAGAGAAGGAACTATGGTAGTCAGCAGCAGTCAAGGGAGAGAGAGAGAGAAGGATGGAGGAGGGAAGAATGATAGGAAGGAGAACAGAGAACAAGAGACAAAGTGTACGTGTGACAATAGGAACTGGAGAAGGAGAGAGAGCAAATCAGAGACAGTGGTTGTTGTGGGGAGGGAAAACAAGAAAAACATTGATAAGGTGGGAGACAGAGTAGGGTTGCCAGTCTCCAGTTGGAGGTAGGGGGATTGCCCAGTTTTGTGGGTTCCTGCCCACCACTGGCCAGTTGGCTGGCAGGATGAAATCACCCCCCAACAGCAATATCGTATGACATGCCTATATCACCCAGTAGTGACGTGGGCACACCGGGGCGATGCTCTGGTTTGAGGGTAATTTTACCATAGAGTTTTGCCCAAAAACCAGAGTGTCACCCCGACGTGCCTCCATCACTTCCAGCGACATCGGCATGTGGGGGTGACACTTCCAGCTCCCAGAACGTCCACTCCCCCCACCATTCCCGCCACCACCAGCATCTCTAACGGATCTGGTAATCCTAACAGAGAAAGAGGGGGGAAAGGGGGTGGAGCAGGGAGGAAGCAAAGGCTGGAGTACTAGGATGGCTGCTCCCACAACTTTCTTGTGGGTCCCCACTTGTATAGTCTAATAGACAAGTGTGTCCTGATTTGTGGATACTTAAATCTGCAAATCAGGGCCATGCTGACAGAAGGGAGAATTCGCTTCAAACTTGGGGGACCCCCCCAGGTTTGCAAAAAAATCTGAAACCTTCAAAAAATGGAGGGGGTTGTTAAATTACTCCCAAACATAGGAGATATGCAGACAACAGCTCCTCTGTTTGAGCCACCCTGCAACACCAGGGCCAGCATGGCTCTCAGCTTGGCCACTGCTGCCCCGCTCCCTGCATGCCCAGCTGGAATTTAGGTGGGTGGGTACTGGAGGGAGCCTCTGATGTCCTTCCCTCCCTCCCTCCCTCCCTCTGTGGCCATCTGGATGGCCCCCTGGGATCCAAACAGCACAAACATACTCCCAGTGACCTGTCCAAAAGAAAACACAGCTGTGCTTAAAGTACTGCACCGCTGCTGCTGGAAGAGCAGAGCCTGTCCAGACTGACAGCAACCTCAAAGGCCAGTGGTGAAGCAGCTGGGAGAGACTCCCAGGGGTTGACAGAAGATGAGCTCTGCAGCTCCCGGCTTCCTCCTTGCCTTACTGGGCAGCAGTGGATTGCAGGGCAGGTGGGGGGAGCCATAGAGGGAGGCAAGTGGGCTCCTTCCTCTCCCCCCACCTACCCACTGCCAGCCCAATACAGCTTCCTATGCCTCAGGAAAGCTCACTCCCCCCCCCCACTGTTGCCTCCACTCTCCAACCTTGCAAGTTTCTTGTGGATCCCCCCACTTCTATTATATATTATCTATAGATAATGCCAAAAACTAAACCAGCATTAGGAAAAATGCTGAAGCAACATTACTGTGTTTCCATGACCACCTTAATACAAGTTAATGAATGTATCCTACTTCACGGCTCTTATAACACATTAGCCAACAGTGTCGAATAGCAAGGTATCACTCATGAAAACTGATCCATAGAGAACTTAGGTACTTCCACAAATGAAACAGAAGGGATTTTTTTTCTCAATTCTTACGGTACAAGGGGACCCACAGAGAACACAGAAAGCCTTAATTCTGAAAGCTAACAGTAGTGTAGTGTTATATTATACAACATTTACTGTATGTTAGCCAGGGGTCCTTTCGTAGAAAAAGAGGTGCAGGAGCTCATTAGCATAACTCATTAGCATATGCCACGTCCCCTGACATCACCAGAAGTGTGTCAGAAAGGGAATGTCAGTTTCAGCCCCATTATATCCTATGGGCCATTGAAATCAATGGCAAAAACTCATAGGGTATATGAGGGGCTGGAGGAGAGGGGGTTTGAGGAATAGGCTCCAAACTTGCAGGGTAGCTGCTGGGGTCTCTCCTAGAAATACCCACTAAGTTGCAAGAAGATTGGACCACGGGGTCCAATTCTATGGACCCCCAAACAGATTGTCCCATCCCATCCATTGTTCTCTATGGAGGGGGAAAATGTTAACTTTTTTCCTCCCATAGAGAACAATGGAGGGAATGGGGGCAACATGTTTGGGGGCCTGTAGAATTGGACCCCCTGGTCCAATCTTCTTGAAACTTGGTGGGCATTTCGAGGAGAGGCCCCAGCAGCTACCCTGCAAGTTTGGAGCCTCTCCCTCAAACCCCCTCCCCTCCAGTGGCTTTAATTCGGCGGCGAGCTGAATCAGATTAAAGAATCTGATTCAGCCTGTGGCTGCCCTACTGGCCAGTCCTGAGCTGGCAGAGCTTCGCTCCGCCTCGCTCCAGCCCCAACGGACCCCTGATGTTAGCCATGAATGACAATACAGCTTTTTAATGGATAACCAATGCAACAGTTCCTAACTGTATATTAATGTTATCTAAAAATCTATCTTTGAGACATTTTCTCCAGCTAGAACATAAAACATTTATATAATGTCAAGAACAGCTGAAATTTAGCACTTTAAAATGCGTTACGGTTTGAAATATATTGCTTCTTCGTACATTTCATCCCAGCAATAATAAATAGTGTAAAATATAAGGTATGTCTTGCTATAACTCCAGTAGCTGTGTTTTCCAGCATTCTACCGCTAAGCCCCTGTACACATTCAGAAGTGGATCTATGTTGAAAAGTTCTTTTCCAATCCATAGCTTGAGATTAAATACATACGTCGAAGTTTAGCTCTAATATTCTACCCTGTTAAGACAGTTATTCAATCAATCACTCATGTTTTTACAAGCATTAACACTTCCATTCTTATAGTCCTCATATCTTAATGTTCTTGGGAAACTGCTCTTCTCCCTCCCTCAACCAGATCACTCCACTACTGTGAAAAAGGGGTGTGGAAGACACTTATATGAGCACATTGATTTCTCCTTCCCTCCACAACACCAACGTGCACCAGGCCTACATCTCCAGACAGAAGTCTCCCTTTTGCTTTCACTTTTTTTGCATGACGAACAGGCAATACAACAGAAGGGTCCACTGAGAGCAATAACTGGCAATATAACATGGCTCCTACTATTGAATAAGAGTTTGTTCTTTCTAAGTACATTTCTTTCCTATGTTCAGGAATAATCCATTATACTCTGCTTTGCTGTATCATGCCAAAACATTCATACCAATAGGAATGACTTTTTGCATCTACCATTCCATATAAATACTCTAGGCACAGCATTCGGTATGCTTAATATATTGCCCCAATAATGGGATAAACTGATAAAGTCATAATATAGGTTCCTGGGTTCCACTGCTTTGGTGCCTTCGGTGTGGCAAGAAACAACTGCAGAGCGGAGTTGTACATCTGGGGATTCTTAATGGATACCAGTGAGTTACATGGGACAAAGTAGATGGAATGTAATCTGAAACACAGTTGCGGTGGGGGGGGAGAATATTTCCCAAATAGTAGGGTCCCTCCAATATACAGGTTCTCTACTCATTCCCCAAGCTCTTACAAACTGACTTCAATGGGATTCAGTGCTTTAATCAAGGGACTTTGTCTCTCGTTAATGTGGACAACATCTTTATTTCTTTTCCATGTTGTTTTACACAATCCAATACGTAATCATTAAGACCATCAACAATAAATCATCACGCAATCAGCACACCAGTAGGTCAGTTTACAAAGACCCTTTCAAAGACCCTTGATTTTTTTTTCTCTTGTAAAAACTGACACTGATAACACCTTCTTGCACTTCTCTATGCAACCTTCCCCAAAGGACTGGAACGGTCACCGAAAAAGCCCAAGAACAAGCTGAAACTATCCTTCCTTCCCTCAGCATTGTGACCTTGTTTGGTTTCAGTATCCAAAGGAAGGGGATAGTTACAGAGGGAAGTCATGTTGGTCTGCAGTGGAAGAGCTAGATTCAAGTCCAGTAGCACCTTAGAGACAAATACGAGTTTCAGGGTATGCACTTTCAAGAGTCAAAAAACTTGCTTCGTCAGATATTTGTCAGATATCCGACATCTCGTATCCAATGAAGGGACCTCAAAAGCTTATAGCCTGAAAACCTTGTTGGTCTCTAAGGTGCTGCTGGATTGGAATCTAGCGAAAGAAGAGGAGTGTATTCTTTCTGCATGGCCACAAGAAGAGCACACAGACCTAAGAAAGTCTTTGTTTATGGCCATGCCACAACCATCCTTATCCTGCTTGGTGACAGAATGTATTTAAGTAGCAAATCTTTAAGTAGCAAATCTTTGTTAATATTATGAACGGAAGGCAATGGGTTTGCTGGGCACTGTACATTTACACTGGTGCTGCTGGGCTTCCACCCCTCCTTGCTTTAACTGTGTCTCTGTGCTTGACATCATCTGGCATTGCCACAATGAAACTGGGTTTTGCTGGTCACTCTGTGACTGAATTGGTACTGCTGGGTACTCTGTACATTGCATTGGTTCTGCTGGGCTTGCAAAAATGCCCCCTTCAGTTTCTGCTGCAGAGATTCTCTGGTTTGACTTTAGTCCTTTGGAAACAATGGAGGATGGGGGCACTTTCTTTGTGGGGATAGCATGTTCCTTAACATCCAGCCTGGTGAAGTTTGCAATCACTATTTTGTGATGCTTTGGCTAGTGTTAGTCAGTAAAATGTATTACAAAGACTCCTAGCTCTCAAAAATGCCTTGTAGATGTTTGGGATGGTCAGCTCCTGGGCTTCAAAATGAAGCACAGAAGCCCTCCCAAGTGCCTGCTCAGAATACAAGCGGTGTGATGGATTTTTTTTACCATCATGTCACAGCTGACTTATGGTGACCCTATAGTGTTTTCAAAGAAAGAGATGCTTAGAGCTGGTTTGCCATTGCCTGCCTCCACATTAGCCTTGCTTAGCTTCTGAGACCTGAGGAGATCCAGGTCAGGGCTAGGCTAGGAGTAAGGTGACTGGCCCAGGGTCACCCAGCAAGCTTCCATGGCACGAATGGAGATTCGAACCTGGATTTCCCAGATCCTTGTCCAACACTTTAACCACTATACCACACTGGCTCTCGTGATGGAATAGCATAGTAAAAATTTTTTACTGCCTGCCTTTCTTTTTTGGCCATTATTATTTATTTTATTTCATGATTATTCCTGAAAATAATTTTGTCGTACAGAGGCGGGGCCTGACCTGGATAGCCCCAGCCGAGCTTGTCGGATCTCAGAAGCTAAGCAGGGCCGACACAGAGGCAGGCAACAGCAAACCACCTCCAAATGTCTCTTGCCTTGAAAGCCCTATGGGGTCACCATAAGTCAGCTGATACTTGATGGCCAAAAAAAAAAATAGAGGAGGTGGTGTTAAAAAGTTACCTGCCACTGCTTATTCATGCAACAGAATTTCCTAACTCTCATCATCAACCAGACAAGTCATTTTTGTACTAATTTAAGTTTCCAAGGTGTCTTCAAAGGCAGCCTCACATGAAGCATATTACAGCAACCTAGTTTCACGGATCCTAGCAAATCCTAGCAAAACCACCAATATGCTTCTCAGTCCTTAAAGCCAGCTCCTCCAGATTCCACCAAAGCCATAATTACACCATCCAGCAGTGGTAAATTTACCCCCTCTCAGAACAGCCTCTCTTCCAGTCTTGCCTAGATTCAGCTTTAGCTTGTTCTTCCTTAGCCACTTGACGACAGCCTTCAGGCAACATTCCATAACAGGCACCGATACATCTGAGGTGAAGTCAGAAATTGTCAGCTACGCTGCCATAGCTGGGTGGGGGGAGAGGCAGGAGGCTACTGGGTGAACTCCTTAGTGTGTGGGAATGTTAAGTTTCGTTTCTTTCACTGTGCCTTAGCTGTTAGCTTAGCTTTTTGACCTTGGTACCAGCTCAGCTTCCCTCCCTTGGAATGTGAACCCATTAGTTTAGGCACACTCCAGTGCATCCTCTGATTGGCTCCGGTCCATCAGGGGACCCCCCCCTTTGAATTCTGTACATCTTCACCTCTCCCAACTCCTTAGGTTAGTTCTAACACAGACTGTATACAACAGATGACCTGCCTTCACTGTTCATCAACAAACTTGATCTTTCTGAAGGAATGTTGTTGAGATTGAGTGCTGTGGGACTCTGACAGAGTGTTGGTGCATTGATTTCCCCTGTACTCACAAAGTGGTCTCCAGATACATAAAACACCATAAACATTAAAACCAGGAACAACAAATTCAGACAATTAGTGCAACAGCTGGTAGGTATGAAATATATACAACAGGATGAGAGCCAGTGTGGGGTATTTGGACCAGAAAGACCCAGGTTCACATCCCAACTCTGCCATGGAAGCTTGCTGAGAGGCAAATGCACACTGTGGGCCAAATGCACACTCTCAGCCTAACCTACCACACAGAGCTGTTGCCAGGCTCTTAATTAGGGTGAAAGGTGGGGCTCAAACAAACTAAATAAAAATAAAACTCTGGATAAACTAAGTGCCCACACATAGTTATTAAACAGCAAAGAAGACAGCTCTGGGCCACCCCACAACTCAGCTCCTGGAGGACTGTCAGCACAGAAAGGGCCTTTTTTGCCTCTATGGTCCTTTCGGCACTCGGATCTCATCCCTGGTTTTTATCAGAGTTCAACTTGCGACACAATACCTTGCATTTATCCCTGGTTATAACAGCACCCATTTATCCCAGGACAAGTGTGGGGCAAAACCAGGGTGACCTCAGTGTAATGTGGAAACAAAAAATACCCCAAGATAATTACAGGGGTGAACTCGAGTGTAGTGTAGAATGCAAGTCCGGGGATAGGGTTGAACCAGGATTTAAGGCACTGGTTCCCAAAGTGGGCAATACCACCTGCTGGCAGGGGCGCTGGAATAATCCAGGTGGGCAATAGGAGCCCTGGGTGCAATTGGGGGGCGCTGAATAAAAATAAGGGGGTGGTGGAAGCATTTTGTTTGTTAGTTAGTTTATACCCCACCCTCCCCTCACGCAGGCTCAGGGTGGCTCACAACGGTGTCACCAGTTGCCAATAAAACAAATATAACATTTAAAACAGTATAAAACAATAAATACATTACTAAAGTTATAAAAATATTGGTGCTGTCAATATAACATACATTGTTGGCATGCTTAGCATGTCCATAGCTGGTATCATTCCAGTTCAGTTTTAGATGTTAAAGCTGAGGGCCGGGCATTAGAGTCCAGAACCTATCTAAAGCAGTTTTTTCCTGCCATCTCTGGGTCTTCCCTGGGATCAGGGAGGGAGGGGGAGGTGAAGAGTGGTCCCCACTGCGAATCACAGCCATGTATTTGCAATTTGCAAATGTGCACCCTTGTAAGGCTGGTGTTGCTGCTGGGCTCTTGTGTGGTGGCTGCTGCTGGCTTCTGGCTCCAGGCCTCCAGCTGCAGCTGCTCTGTGCCTGCCTTGGCCTGCCTGGCTGTGTGTATCCTGGTGGACTCCACCTGCATGTTTTTGTCCACTTCTTGAAGGTACATTTCCAGGGGCGTGCTGAATAATTTTTTTTCCTGAAAAGAGGGCGGTAGGCCAAATAAGTTTGGGAACCTCTGAAAGTCTAGGGCGGAATCACCCCTTTACTTGGAATCCCATTCACTCTTGCTCCCTCTGTTCAACCTCTCATTAAGACACATATTTACCACACAATCCCACACAAAATTCAACAGGCTATGACCAGGGTAACTCTACACAGGATCGCAGTATTAGAACTCCACCTTGAATCACTCTCAACCCACTCCCCCACCCTCACAGGTTTAATCCTTGGCATAATCCAGCTAACGAAGTCACTCATATATTAATACTGAATTTTACAGTAATAATCTTATCGTAATAAAATACAGTAATAAAATTAGTACTTTTTTTGCATCTTGACATTTCATGGCGCGTGCAGCCTGCCTGCGATCCACAGATTAGATCCGGCCCTCGTAAATGAGTCTGGCGCCCTGATCTGCAGCATCAGAACCCTGCTGGCAGATCTCAGCAGCAAACCACTGCCTCCAACAAAACCCTGCATGCAGACTGTCTCTCACAGCCACTCGGGCTCTCTCAGTCCCCAAACCAGGCTTGAAGCCAGACTGAAAAGTGCTTGTGGCAGGCCAGGTAAAGAAATATCATTACAGCATAGATACATAGATTAGATAGCTAGATAAGGAGTCTATTAAACATTTGTAATTAGGCTTTTGGGTTGTTCTTGCTTTTAATTGTACAAGGACCAGCGACCGATGGCTCTGCTGACTGGCCCACTAAAGTCAAGGGTCTTCCGGGTCTGCTGCACAGTGCCAGCAGCAACAGATGCTCTAGGCACACAGCCCTCCCTCGCCGGGCGGTTCCACCCCATTTGCCACCGGTCCGACTTCGCACGGAGGAGCAAGCAGCTGGGGAGCACAAGGAACCTGTTCTGCAAGAGCGCCGGCTGAAGAGGAAAGGGTTAAGGACCCTTCTGCTCAGGTCTCCAAGCTTCGTAAAAGGAAGCTGATCCGCATTTAATAAGTAAAGGTGGCGGGAGGGGAGGGGAATGGAGGTTTCGCGGGGGCCAGATGGTGGGAGGGCCAGAACAACCCGCAGGGCTGCCAGTCGCCTCTTTCGACGGCGAATGCCAAGCAAGCAAGCAAGCAAGCAAGCGAGCGGGCGGGCGGGCGGGCGGGCGGGCGGGCGGGGGAGAGAAAATGCTGGCGTTGAGCGGGCTAGTAGTCGTCCGCCAAACGGCGCGCGGCCCTCAAGGGGTTAATGCCGCTCTCACTTAGTTGGATTATGAATGCCGAACCCGCCGCGGCGCTTCCCTCTGTCCTGAGCTTTCAAAAAAAAAAAAAAAAAAACCACCAAAAACCCGTGCAACCGCGAGGAGACTCGTATACCCCCCCCTTTCTCTTCCAGCAACAGCGCCCCCCCCGGAAACCGCTCACCTTAGAGAAGCCCCCCCCCTTCCTGAGAAAACGAGCCCGTACACCTTCCTAACCACGCCTTTCCCCCAATGGACGGCTCGAGAGTCTTTAACCGAAGTGACACCGAAGGAGGTAGGTGGGGGGGGGGGGGATTTCCAGAGACTTCCGATCCTTCCCCCGCGTCCCTTGGCCGGGATCGATCCTCCTCCCCCTCCCCAACCCTCGCGGCAATTAAGCAGCCAAGGGGGGGAAGGAGCGCGAGAGCGCCAAACGAGCCCTGCTTACCTAGCAACTCTTTGGGAACGTCGGAGCTCTCTTCAGTCATCGTTGCCCGTTCCGTATTTTTGGCCGTGAGGTGTGTGCGCGTCTCTGCGTGCCGGCAGCTGGGGACAAGGGCGAGCTCCTCCGCCCCGCGCGCGCGTGTATAAAAATAATTCCAAAAGGCTCTTTTTAAAAAATATACATCTATAAGGAAGGAAGGTCAGGAGCGGGGGCGAAAAATGAGAGTCCTCCTGGTGCCGCCGCCGGTGTCTCCCTCCCTCCCCTTCCAGAGGGGGGGAAGAGAGATGAGCGAGGGGAGCTCCCTGACGAGCGTGTGGCTACATGACGCCTCTTCGTTCCGGGCGCAGACTGAAGCCCAGAGGGGGGCGGGCGCTTGGCCAGAGGTTGCCCCGACCGAAGGCGTGCCCGCCGCGACACCCGCCTTTCCCGCCTGCCTCCCCGCCGCGCTAATCCCCCTTCCCGGCGGCGGCTGCAGCTGCGCTCCCGCGGCTCGCCTTCCCCTTCTTCCGTCTTCCCGCTTTCCCCTCTCGCCTCACGCAGCCACCTCCTGGCCTGAGGCGCGGGCGGAAGGCGTGGGAGGAGGCGGCGGCGGCGGCATTCCTGGCTCCCACCGAGCCCAGCCCGGGGAAGGGCTTCGCTCGCTCGCCTCCCGCCAAGGGGGCAGCAGCAGTCGCTGCCTCTTTCCCTTCTTCGCCAGAGCCGCCCACCGAACAGGCTCCCTAGCCGCGGATGGCGCCGGGAAAAGGCTGCGCGGGATTGCTGCTTACGCCTAGCCGCCGTGTTCCCAGCAGCTCGCCTTACGGTTGCGCACAGATTCCATGCGCGCTGCCATGGGAAGGGGGCGGGGGGGGGGGGGTGGAGAGAGAGACACACACAAAACGAGGGCATTTCTACTAATCGCTTCGGTCCCTCCTTCCTTCCCGCCTCAGGTCACAGAATTTCGCGGCAAACAGAGGGATCGGGGGCCATCTGCTGGTCTAATGCCGGCTAAGCCTGGGCAAGGAAATCCCCAGCACCTCGCTCTCTCCCCCCCCACCCCCATCCGAGAACTAGGAAGAGGCAAGCCTGTCCCTACTTGTGGGATTTTCCTCCAAATAAACATGCTCCGGGGATGACCTCAGTGGCCAGGGTCTTGGACACACTCACCTGGAATTTATTGCTAAGTAGATGAGCATCAGCTATAGCTGTGCCACTGCAAAATGCTCCTCCCCTACGAAGGTTGCCAATCTCCAGGTGGTGGCTGGAGATCTGTGATCACAACTGATCTCCAGACAAGAGAGGTGAGTTCACCTGGAGACAATGGATGCTTTGGAAGGTGGAGTTATGGCATTATACCCCTTGAAGTCACTTCCCTCCCCAAACTCCACCCTCCGGAGGCTCCATCTCCAAAATCTCCAGGTATTTCCCAGCCTGGAGATGGCAGCCCTCCCCTCCCTCTCTAAATCCTCAAACTATTTATCAAGATCTCCAAATAATCCAAATTTAATGTTCCATATATCTGAAATATCACCCTGCTCACACACACTAAAGGGCAAAAGGGTACAATGCATGGTGGTTATTCTGTCAATATACCCATGTTGACCTCAACTCGCTTGAAGGTATCGTTGCTATTACTGCCACCAGCATATCTCACAGTCAGTGTTCCCTCTAAGCTGAGTTAGTGTGAGCTAGCTCACAGTTTTTTAGCCTTCGGCTTACACATATTTGTCCTAGCTCAAGAAGGAGCTAAGACAAAAGTGTGTGAGATGGAGGCTAAAATCTGTGAGCTAGCTCACACTAACTGAGCTTAGAGGGAACAGTGGCTAGTCTCAGTGTTACTGTGGCGTGGATCCAAGTGGCCAGGTCAGGCATATTGAGGTTTGGGGCCATCTTACGGGCTAGGCTGAGTTGGTAGAAAGCCTTTTTTTGCAGCTGCATTAACTTGCTTCTCCAGTAATAAAGCTGGATCCAGAATGATCCCAAGACTTATAACTGTTAGCAAGGGCCAGTTGAGCTCCGTCAAAAGTGGGGAGAACAATGTCCCTGAAAGAAAGCCTTTCCCAGAAGAAGAGTTGGTTTTTATACCCCACTTTTCTCTACCCTAAGGAGTCTCAAAGTGGCTTGCAATTGCCCTCCCTTCCCCTCCCCACAACAAACACTTTGTGAGGCAGGTGGGCTTTATGTGGAGGAGTGGGGAATCAAACCCTGTTCTCCCGATTAGAGTCTGCTACTCTTAACCACTACACCACGCTGGCTCTCAAGGCCTTCACTGTCCCAACCAGCATTACCTTTGTTATATAACAACAGCAGAACCAGGACACTGGAAGACATGAATATAGCTGGAATGTAAGAATGTGACTGGAATCAGTAGTTAACGTGCCTATAAAATCCTGGACATACTATTGTCATTTTATCTTTTCTGACAGTAGTAGAGGGACCTTCATTGTCTGGAGAAATCCTTGATGGTTAATAACATCAGTTCCTATGACCCTTTCTCCTGTCTTACTATGGGGCCATTACCTTATTGTCTTTATGGCTGAGATAAAGCTTTATGGTTTTCAAGCAGGGAATTTCTTTTCTATTGTATAAATATGCACAAAGAATGCCTTTCACAGTGTGGCTCAGAGGATACAAGATGGGAAATCCTCGACTGTGCATATTATCTCTCCTCCTAATTGTGCTAGTATATTTTAATTAACTTTTCTTCTTCAGATGGGCTTACTCAGGCTTAATTTTCTCTGTACATGTGTTGGCCAGCAAGGCACTGCAAAGTGCTCTTATGGATTTTAATATTCATAAATTTGAACTTGTGTTGCTATGCTGCAAGGACTACAGGCATTCTCCATTGCTGGGAGAAGCTCCAGTCCACTCCAGGAGGCTGGCAACCTCTATGGTTCACTAAGACAGAAGCAAGGACCCCTTGCAATAAGGGTTCTTTCTGTTACATCGCGCTGGTCATCCATTGCCCCCTCCAACATACCTGCACGGATTATGCTAAGTGAGGTTACCTGGCAACTAATCTTCCGCCCATCAAGTGGCCGGCTAGGGCCATTAAGAGACAATAAACTGGCCCCAGTGAGTCATCGGACTTTGCCCAGGTGTCAGTTCCTGTTTAGCTCATAGTTTTGCAATATTGGCCACCCCTCTACATCCCCTCCTCTTTTTACCTTAACCAATAGTAGGGATTGAAGGGACGGACTACCTGAGAGGTGGGTCAAGGGGATGTGGTTTGCGCAGCCCACCCCCAAAGACCACCTAATAAAAGACCTTGCATGGCAGGCAATCAGTCTCTTGAGCATCCATCGACCCCTGTCTGTTTCTATACCCTCTTAAATCCAGCTTTCTATCCCAACACCCTTCCTCCATCTTTAAATCTCTGAGTCTGCAGCCAGAGAGAAGTGTGTTTCTGCCGGTTCAGAACACGCTCCCTATTTTCTTCCTTTCCAACCCCTCCATTTTGGAACCAGGATCCATCTTCAGGACAGGTAACGTATTACCCCTCATCGAAAACTCTGCTAATGCAACAGTGATATTTTCTATCTAAATTTCCTTAGACCTGTGTGTGTGTGTGTGAGCTTCTGTTTTGTGTATGCTTGAACAACATCATTCAGTAAACAGCATCTAATTTGCCATCTGCCTCACGTGCCTTTTTCCTGGAGAACTCCCGGGAGGGGTGGGACCCTGGTATAGTTGGCTGTAACCTGGTATTTTGCCAATTGCTAACTTTAAATTAAAGCAATTCGGCTAACACATGATCCCATACCAAAATGTAACCTTGTACAATATTATTGCTTATGCCAACTGGGTTCAAGTGGTAAAAGGAGCAATTTTTAAGGCTTCATCAGTTAGGTTTCCCCGTGTTCCTGACAAAACATCTGTGCTTTTATGCTTATCATGCAATTATTAAAGGGAAAACATTCTATGAGCTAATTAACTGTCAATCTTAATAAAAATTGTACTTAATGGTGAGATGTATATTAATGTGTTATAGTGCATATTAATGTAATTTGTTTTCTTTAAAACCTTTACTCTGATATGAACATTAGTTGTTATTGTTTACTAGAGAAACAGTTGTTAGAACCAAATCAGTTTAAATACCGAACCAAGATAACCATTTTCCCATTCTTTTAAGTTATTGACATTGAGAAGGTGCTTTGGAAAGTAAGTTGGTATGCCCCCTGCTGTCGGACAAAGGAATGCCATTCTTCTTGGCTGTTCACAAATCAAGAGACAGTAAGGTCTTTTGAGGGGGGTGGGATGTAGAAGTCGCATTTTGTTATGGAATTTAAAACGATGTCCTCCTATTTATAAAAACAAAGTAAAATCTTAATCGTGTTTTCATATATACAGTTCACAATCTTCAGATTACGTCCTGAAGCTGCAGCATTTTAGACCAAATCTTTGGTATGAAAGAAAGTTGTATTGAGAGATGGTATTGTAAATGCTGCAGTGCTTTAGACAAGACTGTGCAGGAGACTTAGATTTTTAGAAATCCTTCTGCACTGCACAGAAGTCCTGGTATATTATCCTGAAAATGGATTCTGGTAAAGCTCATAGTCAAAGCACAAGTAACAGAGTTTGGAGATCAAATACAGAATTGAATGGGCTCTTGTGGCTTTTTCACCACCTCTTCCTACCATTCACTGAAGCTCTCCCTTTTAATATTCTTTGATATTCATTTTAATACTCAAGTTTATTTAGTTCCCTCCACCCCACCAATATTTCCAAATTATCCGCATAAGTGTGTCAGACTTTTTAAAACTTTCAGGCAGTCTTGCGTAGAGAACGTTCAAAGCATGCCAGCCCCCGCTGCAATCTGATGGTGTCCCTCCATTCTGTCACCTTAGTACTCTGCCATCTGATTCTGCCCCATGAGGTCAGGTATACACATGCAGCAGGCAGAGGTGGGAGAAATCTGAGGCAGTAAAAGAGGCTGTACCGCTTCAGACTGCTGGTGAGAGTTGCATTTTTAATGTTTCGGGGGGGGGGGTGCCAGTAACTAGACCTGGGATAAAGGGTCTAGCTTGGTTCTTTGCATGCAGTACTCTTCTACTTATAGGGAATTATAAATTCAGGAGAACACTGGAAAATGTAATCTCTTACCTATTTTGCCCTCTCGTTGGTACCTAATACAACTGCATGTATAGCCTGCATCCAGGACACCTGCAAAGAAAATCAAACTGTAGCTCCTCAACAACATGAAGAAAGAAGGGGCAGCCTAACTCATCTAAGGGAGAAGAGGACAACCCACTCACAAACCAAAGTTCACTCTGTTCAAACCCAAGACATGGAATCTGGCAGTAAGGATTTGGTACAGCCTTTTAGAAAAACCTCTACCTATCAACCTATCTCTGGCCCCCTCCATACTTTTTTTTTTTGCTTAACATTATGTCTGAAGCAGAGCAAATGTAGAGTCCAGTGGCACCTTTAAGACCAAGAAAGGTTTATTCAATGTATGAGCTTTTGTGTGCATGCACACTTTATCAAATGCATTGGAATGGCAGGGAAGGTTCAAACATAGCCAGAGAATGAACAACAGATTAACAGGTAACATGATGACGTTCAAGATTTACAAAGTGGCAATAACAAGTTAAGGTTATAAGGTCAACAGTTGTAAAGCAATAAATATGTCGAAATAGCAGATGGATGTCTAAAGGTGTCTTTTCTAACTGTGGGAAGTGAATTGCGCCTGAAGCGTTCTCCTGAACTCAAAAGCTTACTCACTGCTTTGTGACATGTTAGAATGTGCTAATAAGGGGGATTCTTCCATAGTTATTTGGGAGGTAAAAACAGCCAAGAACCTTTAGTACTTTAAAGATAAATGAATTTACTGTTGTTACTTCTGAAGTTAGGTGATTTATAGTGCAATCCTAAGGGGAGGGCATAGGGAGCTGCCCGACCCCACCAATGGCATAACTGGGAGTTATGCCAGAGTTTCAAGGGTAGACACCAGTGCAGGGCATGAGTGCTGCTGCACTGTGCAGTTTCCATGGTACAGAGCTGCTGTGGCCGAATGCAAACCTGGCATGGTCGGGGATGGTCCATGGGGCATGGCCCCAAGTAGTTGGCTCCAAAAGTGGTTCCAGAGTGGGAACACCCCTCTAAAACCTGCATAAAGTTATCCCATTGAAAATGGTGGCATAGTCCATTGTAGCTCCCTTTTCAAGCCAAGAGGCATTTCCCCCCAGCTGACATGCACAACAAGAGCCCAAGCAGCTTAGGATATTGGCAAAGGGTGCACCTAATCACTATCCTTGACCCTGCCAGCCGTGCCCCCCCCCACACCCAGTCATGGCTGCCCCAACCCTACAAATGTTTTCCAGAGGTCACAACACAATCCTAGAGGCAAGGCGTGTGGCACAGCACAGTGTTTCACAGCCCCCTGCCTTTGTACATGCACCTTGGTGGTGGGGGAAGCACGAAGGAGCACCTTGCACCAGCAGGGGGGAGCACCAGTTGCTAATATACTCTGGAGATAGCAAAGTCCATACTTCATAGCTGACATCTCCTAGCTTTCACCCCTATAGGTACCAATCTCCTGTGCCAGGTTCCAAAGGGCCAGCTCCACATGAGAAGGTAAGGGCAGGATCCTCATCCCAATCCCCAGTTCCTCCTTTCCCAACAGCTGGGGCACAGAGACCTGATGGCAACAGTGTTCCCTGCTCCAGATCCTGGCAGCCAGGGGGGGACAGCTATGGCCTTGCCTATACACTTCCCACACATGAGGCTGCTAGGTCAGTGGGGGCATGGCCAAGGTAGCTGCAGGGACAGAAGCTTAAATGGGACGGCCCAACACAGGTCTGGGTGCCCTCATAGCTACCAGGCCTCCCCCTCAGTGATCACAGCTGGGAAGGGTCGGTGATCCGGGTGCCAAACAAGAACACTTTCCCCAGCAGGAATGAATGGCCTTGGCACAGCTGGAGATGCGGCCACCCCAGGCATCAAGGTGAGGAAGATCTGAGGTCAGGGGCCACTAGGGAGCCCCCTTGGTGCCTCTTGCTTTACATGGCCTATCAGATGTTAAAAACATAGGACAGGCTCCTTAGCTTTAGGAAGTTACAGATCTCTACAGAGTTTCTATGACCGTAAAGCATTCTTCAGCTGTCTAGTCCACCACATGGGCAATGGCTGCCTTCTCCAGACCTCAGGTTAGAGTTCTGTCTGCTCTGTTGGACCTAGCACCAAAAGAGAACTTCCTCCTTGCTCCCCTGAATTTTATCACCTTCTTTTTCCCTCCCACTGACTCAGTCAGACCAGATAAAGGCAGCTTTTCCTGAAGTTTTTCTAGTATTTAATTCCTCCAAATCTCTGTTCCCTGCTTGGGCGGGGGCTTGACTACCCCATTGTTTAGACCTATAGGCATTTGTATGAAGGTGGGCTGAGGTAACTCTGGAAAGCAACTGAACTGACTTCCTCCCTCCCAGCCTAAATTCTGTCCAAAGGGAAAAAAACTTTAAAAACTCCAAGGGAAGGTTTTGCTAATTTCACATCTCCAAGGAAAAAATGTATTTCTTCACACCGCTTGAAGAAACAAAAACAATGTTTTGAGCCTCAAATATTAGAAAACACACAAACTGACATATTTTTAACAAAGCATCTAAATGCATCTGAGGTATTTCCTATACCCTAATAACATATCTTTTTGTGGTGAGAGCTATGGAAGCTCTTTGGATGTGCCAACCGATAGGCAGTCCTGACACTTCGTTTCAATGCTTCTGTGAGTTTTGCAAGCACATCTTCTGCAGCTGGCACACTTTCTACTGTTTCTTTTTTAATCTGCTGATTTATATGGGAAAAAATTCCCCCCTGCTTCATTTCTTCCACTGTGGTTTCAAGGTTTGACCAGTGTTGTCACCAATAATACGACAGGCTTACTCTTCTTGATTAAGCCATCACTGTCTTTTCTTGCAAAATCTCTGTGTTTCCAGGAAACTAAAACTAGTACACAGCTGGCCTTCCCCTAACAAAATTTGCATTCAAATAGACCTTACTTGTGGTCATTGGCAGGAATGTTAGCTCCGGGTGTACCATAAAAGGCTTTCCTGGACTTCAGCCCTGAGACGTTATCAGGTCAGATAAACAAGATAAACGTTTGATCTCTAAAGGCACCTTAAAATGACCTTCCTGGAGCAGTATGTTATGAAAATGTATGGGTTTTGTTTGTTTACCACAATAGGTCACATGGACTAGGGTCAAAAAAAACCTACCCCAGTGGCAAAATGCATAGATTTCTGAGGTGGTTTTTTTGTTTACAAGAAAGCAAACTGTAAGTGGTAATTGGCTGTACTCCTGTGACATGGACTGTACAGGTAGCAGTATCCTTAAAAAAAAAGTTCTAGAGCCAGTTTTCTCTGCATTCCACAAAAAAAGGGGGGCAACCAGGGTGTGAAAATGCCCCGAAACACCTGAAAAAAAGTTGGAGAGATGGGATCCTATCTGGGGGTTTTTAGATGTTGCCCAGTTCCCTTCCTCACTGCAGCTCCTGTCTTACATAGGTTTTGTCCACAGGGACCATGGTCCCTAGCCTTTTTGGTGACACCTCTTTTCCCTTTTGCTAGCAGAAAACCTGGTGGGATCCAGCCCAAGGTCTTGCAAAAAAAACCCTTTAGATAAGCTGTCCTGAACCTTGTTGTATCAAAGCAAAGCACTTCATATTTAGAAAGTTCAGTTGCAAGTTAATTCGGTACTTTCCAAAGTGGAAATAATCTTGCAAAACAGCTCAGACTGTGTTGGCTCCAAAGGATGTTATGCAGGGCTCTGCTTATAGAACAGATTTTTCCTATCTCCTCCTTCCTACTGCAGCCCACTGTATCCCCCAAAGGGCTGTGTGAAGGGGTTCAAAGACTCTCATGAACAGCGTGGGGTATGATGTCAGAGTTTTCAGGAGATGGGGAAATGACTAAAAACTTCTTGTGTCCCTCCCACCCCATGCACACAGAAGTTCCCTTCCTCTCGTGGGAAAAAACAGTAGCAACAATGTTGGGTTCAACACTTTTACTTGATCCAACAAGATTTGCCCTCGGACAGTTTTTATATTTATTAATAACACCATTGGCCCTGAAATGCCAGTCAGGGTGCCACAGAATGACAACTTCTTTGTTGTTAGGAAGCTCCTGAACTTGTACCAGCTGCAGGACAATGAAAAACTGGACAAGCCCTGCTTTCCCCGCCATTGCATCTCCATGGCATGAACAGTGGTACTTACTGGATTCCTCACCGGATTCCTCCTTTAGCACTTTTATAATATGCAGAACACTGTCCAATCTTCATACAACATCTCTTACTATGTATGTTACTATTAATTCCATGGCACAGATGAAATACTGAAGTTGAGAGAGTTTCCCAGTACCTCCCAGTGGTTATTATGGGTACAAAGATATCACAACTATAGGAATACAAAAATGCACCCAACATATGTAAAAAATGAGGCTCCAGTCCTTAGTATACTTACTTGGAGGTAAATTCTGTGGAGATTAATAGGAGCGTGCCAAGACACTGGCCTTGTCCAGCTGTATCTTGCCCTTTCAATTTTTGGTTCAAGTCAAGTTACTGAAGTCTCCTCCTTGAGAAAGTAATCCCAAGTGAAGATCCAGTGAGGATTCACTCCCCAGTATTGTGCATTTTGTTCTTGACCTTCACCCAAGTGACCTTGTGGGACAAAGGGGCTTTGACAGAAAGAACATGAAAAGTTTTAATAATCTTGAAACATGGTTATTAACCCATTTGAATATCACGCAGCTGTAAATTCATTAGATATGAATTATATACAGAGTAGAAGCTGCGTAACCATGGTGATAAAATGAACACTGTGTCTGTTAAATAGTTACAATTGGGCCTGTTCTGTGCTAAGCTTGCTCAGCTAGTGAATCATCAAGCCAAAGTCTTCAAGTATGGTGATAGACCTGGGTCCTGATAAACTTCCTGTTTTTGTTGCTCACTTTGGGCCAAACAACCCATGGCTTTGTTCTGAATTCAATTTAAATGACACTTGTTTTCTTTTTGCAAATATTGCTGTAGGGCTTGCTGTTTCAAGAGGAGAATGGAGCACAGGGCGAGAGAAGGGGGGATTTTAACCCTTTCTCCTCCTGCTGTTTTCTTGCTGACTCCCCCCCCTTTCAAAACCCCTAGGTGCTCTTACTCCCTCTGAGGTTCCTGAATGGGTAAAATCAATTTAAGTTTTACAGCAGGAGAGGTAAGGGCTGACAGCTCCAGCCATGAACGTGTTTTCCTTGAAAGTGTAGCATTGCCGTTGCAAAAGGGAAAAAATGTTGGCATAGCCAGTGTAGTATGATGGCTAGAATGTCTGGCTGGGATCTGGAAGACCCACTTGTGAACCCCTACTCTGCCACAGATACTTGCTGAGTGATCTTGGGCCAGTCACATATTCTCAGCCTAACCCGACTGTGAAGGTCATGGATTTAAATACCATTTAACCACTGGTAGCATTCCGTGTAGTCTGAACAGAGTGGTCTATGCCCCAACCTTCTGCTGACAAACTGAACCTCAGTGGCCTTCTAAATGCAGTTATTTCATGGCAGGCATCTGGAAAGCAGGATTAAAAAAAAAGTAACTTTTATTCACCACCAAGGATAGGGGAAATAAGAATGCTCAGTAAAGAGGCTTGAAACTGTTTACAGGTATCACACAGCCTTTGCTGGGCTCATTAAGTTATAATATCTCAGCTGACAATTTCTTGGTGCAGAGAACAGTCATCGGGCCAAGCTTTTGTTCTTGAGAGAAATATTGGCCTTCCCGCAAATGAACACAGGTTCTTGTCATGTAAATGTGAACTCCTTCCTGAAATTATAAATCTTTAACTGGTTGTTTTCCTCAGAAACAGCTATAAGTTCTTCCTCAGGCATACACTAGGTTAGCCTGCTTTCTCACAAAAGACTGACTCTGAGACATACACATAGGTTCCAGAGACAGGTTCTCTTCCACTCAGTATTTCAGCTTGTTTACACACAAGACGGACTCTGAGACAGGATCCCTATCTGTCTCTGAAGCCTCAGGTACTATCTGAACTGAGCTGATAAATGTAACAGAAGACTGGCTTCTTCAGTCATCCATGGGCCCTGAATGGTTGTTAACTGCTCTGCACATACACTGAACAAGCACATCTTACAGGGTTGTTGTAAGGATAAAATGGGGGAGAAATTGCTTTGAGTTCCCACTGAAGACAAAGGTGGGACATGAATGAAGTAAATAAATAAACATGGATGGAAACTTGGTGAATATTTTGACCCTTAAAGTGATGGTGTTGGTCTTCTTAATCTTGCAAACTGTAATATGTGTCAGGGTTCAGTATGGCTGCTGACTGTCTAGAGAAATAATGTCCTATCCCTTTAATGGAGGCATAATGAGCTGTTATTTACATATTATGTTATTTACCTCCATGGCATGAAAAGTTTCACCTGGCCAGTTCCACACATTATGGAAATTAAGGGGACAGAACATTTTTCTCCAGGCCTGTTGGCAACCATACAGTGCAGCTGAGCAGGGCACAAGTTGCAGAGCTCTGGTTTCTTCAGTAGGTTACTTTGCTCAGCTAAGCTGTTGTTGTTGTTGTTGTTCAGTCACACAGTTGAGTCCAACTCTTCGTGACCCCATGGACCACATCATGCTAGCCCCTCCTGTCCTCCGGAGCCCGCTCAACTTCATGCCTGTTGGATCGATATAACACTGTCTAACTATCTCATCCTTTGCATATAAAAGATTAAACTGTTAGTTTAAACCATGAAGTTAGCATTCATTCATGAAACTGAAGTCCATTATTTAACCATTTTGTTGGCATGGTAAGAACATATATCGTGGGTCGATTGCAGAATGTTCTTTAGCACAGTAAAATCATTTGAAATGTTGTAATTCTTTTTTTTTCCTGTTAGCCTTTTGGTGTCACTTTTTTAAAAAGGTAACAGCCGAAGTTGCTGTCTTACGTCCTTGCAGTGTAACTACTTTATATATCTTAGAATTTATCTCCTATTATACAAGTTTGTAATCAACTTGATATTGTCCTTGTCTCAATTGATCCACACTGCTTTTTTCTTTTTTTTTACACTTTATGCTTCCCACTTCTAGTTAATCTCAAAAAATCTGTGTGGCTGATACATTTACTTTACAGAACCTCTGTTTTTGGGGTACTTGTGAACCATGTGAAAACCTGTTCAGTCTTGATCTTCAAAATTCTGAAATATGAATATTAGATAAGTGCTTCATCATTCTTTTCTTAGCTCTGGCTTCAAAGGGCAAATAATGCCTCACTAGCACCTTTAAAAAGAAAGTCTATTCAGAAGAAACAACAGTTCATCTAATGTATGATTATCATATCAGCCTTTTGGTATTCAAATCCCTATAACTACTATTAGAAAAGGGCATCTACCTAATACAGGATGTGTTGTTTTTAAAATAACAGCAGCAACAACAACAACATTGTGTGTAGTATACAAGACAAATGTGGACAGTCACGACCTTGTTGGAAAATAGGTACAGAGAAAACAGTCGTGAGAGCCTGACCCACAAATCAAGGTAAACAACAAGACTTACAAAAAATTGTTTTCTATAGCTGCCAATAAACACTACATAACAATGAATAAATTCCATTAAATCATAAGAAAATCCTTGTATAAGACTAAATCAATGTTGTCTCCAGATCTGATAACAACATTTCAAAAACTGGATCTTCCTCAGGATGTGTATAAAAATACAAATCCTTAGAATATAAACAATGTAAAATATGCAGTACAAAATCCAAATAAGGTCTTACCTATACAGTGGAACTAGAGCTTTCATGCTCATATAGTGCTATCACAGAATCAGGAATAATCTGTAATATAATAATGTTCCAATTGTTAAAAAGAGGTCCAAAGTATTTTAAAATGATCCCACATATGATTATAATGTAATGCATTTAGTAGTAGGATGCTGATCTCAAAGCTATTCAGGCTGCAAACAATGCTACTCAGTTTCTGATGGATCCCAGGCTTCTCTGTCCCGTAATTCCCATGGGGTGCAATTAAAGGGACCTCGCATATTGCCCGCATATTGCCGACAGGTGAAAAAGGCAGTGTAATTAAAGGAACATCACTGAGTGATTTATTTAAAAAAAACATGAAAGGTCCATTTCTGCATTTAGTCAATTTGGAAAGATGCTGTTCAACGGGTGGAGCCAAAACGTTTCTTTCTGCTGAAGTCATCATTTCAAGTCAGTCCTTTCTCCAGGAACTCTCTGCACAATTTCCAGCACAATATATTGAAAGCTATCAAAGCTATGATTAAAAATCTTGAAATGATTGATAACTGGAGTATCTGAATTTTGAGCCTTCAGTTTAGATTTATGTTCTGTAATTCTTATTCTAATAGGTCTAGAAGTGGAACCAATATAGATTTTTCTGACAGGAACATTTTAATAAATAAATAGCCCAACTTGTATTACATGAACTGTGATGTTTTAATTTCATTCTAAACCCAGGTAAGCGCACTTCATCCATCTGCCAAACCCGTTTACACGAACTACAGTGAAAGCACTAGAAATGTCCTAATTTTTTTTGTGTTCTCATTGGTTGTCTTTTGGTGGTTTGTCTGTACTTGAAGGCCAGACTGATAGTTTTTAAAAAGTCCATTTCATACAGAAGTATAAGGAAGGGAAACAAAAGCAAGGGAGGCAGATTCAGTGGACATATATCCCCCAATCCACCTCCATCCTCACAGAAACCAAGTTGCTTAGAACCAAATCAGCTTTGCAATTCCAGCTGGAGATGCCCAGAACTGAAGCAAGATCCAAGCCGGAAACAAGGACCAGGCCAGACAGTACACTAGGCCAGCAGAAGGCCCAGCCTAGGGCAGACAACAGCCAACAGCAGACCACCAACCCGCCCCAGACACCCACCTGCCCCAACACTAATTAAAAAACAACAACAGTAAAATCAGAAAACATGCCAACTTGGTGCTAGCAGCTGGAAACAAGAATCAGGCCAGAGACAACAGCAACCCCCCCCCCCCCTTCAAGAAGTATAGCAACCCCTCCATAACAACTTCCATAAGAACTATATGAACTTCCAGAACAAGAACAAAAACAACTTGATAGTACAGACAGGCCTCACCATGTAAACTCAATGGGGAAACAAATCCTCCTCCTCATGTAGGCCATTAAGCAGCTACACCACCAGTAGGCCAGGAGAAGGCCTGGAGAAGGAGGCTTAGCTTAGGACAGGCAGCAGCCATCAGGACTCACCTCTTTCCAGGGGTCTTTTTTAAAATTACCCCTCTTCCCCTGTGCACTTGGACTTCTTTGCCTCCACCACCCAGAGCTGCCATTCTGTGGTTGGCTCCATATGACAAGGCAGCAATTATGTTGCATCCACCCCCACATCAGAATTCCAAAGATGCCCACAGGGCCATGCTGTGTAGTACATGAGACTAAATTGGAGGAGCCCCGCCCCCTGCCCCCACATGAGCTGCTCTAGTCTCTATGTGGAGTCGTGCAGGCTGCACACCGATGGAGGGAGGAGCGCTGGAATTGCGGCACAAATGAGGGGGGAATTAAACCTGGGCCAGCCAGCCCCATGGAGGATGACAAGTTCAGCTACCTGCTTGAAGACTTGATGACGACTGGAGCGGAGGAGCAGTGGGCAGGCAGCACACAGTAAGACTCCTCCGAGACTGCTGAAGGCGGAAGCTGGGTTGCTCTGCCGGGGACAATGGAGGAGGAGAAGGAGCTACAGGGCTGTGCAGGCCAGGCAGCAAGGCTCAGAGGCTCAAAAGTGCTCTGCAGCAGCTTGCTTGGAGGTAGGGCTGCCAAGTCAGCCCGGGGGACGGGGGATCCCCCGCTACAGGGGTTCCCGATCCGCCGGCCAGCATTCGGCCGGCGGGGGGAACCCTACCCCCAAAGTCATCCAGTCAGGATGACTTCCCCAGCGTAATGACGTCACCCGGAAGTGACATCATCATGTTGGGGACATTGCCAGGACGACACACTAGCAATCGCCCCAAAACTCTATGGTACCGTAGAGTTTTGGGGCAATTGCCAGAGCGTCGCCCTGGCAACGCCCCAATGTGATGATGTCACTTTTGGGTGACATCATCGCAGCGCGCGCGCCGGGGAAGCTCCCGGACCCAGGAGGACTCCCCGCCGCCGGTAAGTCACAAGGACTTGGCAACCCTATTTGGAGGAAAGTGGTGTGGCTTAACTTGTATCTGATGGGCTCTACATCAGTGTTGCTTAGATGCCACCTACTGTTCCAAATGGCCAATGAGAGGTGAGGGTGAGGCAGCAAATGGTCTAAGGTCTCAGGTTGGGCAGAGACTCAGGCTCCACTCGTCCTTCTGAATTTGACCCTTCGTCCTGCTCCTCTCCTGACCCAGATTTGATTGGCACTGCAGTTTGCAGACTGCCAAGAAGCTATCGGGGGGGAGGGGCACCAAGGATTGGGGAGGGGCCTGTAAAAGCCATTGGGGTGGGCACCGTGGGCCCCATGGTAGCTATGGGCCTGTGGAAGAATTTCTTTACAAAGGAGAGAATGATCCCTCCTATGGCTTTGTGGAGGGGAGAATTCCCTTTTCTTCTGATTTCCTCATGGGTTGTTTGCTTATCT
Organism: Lepidodactylus listeri; assembly: GCA_029233225.1. Classification (NCBI taxonomy): domain Eukaryota; kingdom Metazoa; phylum Chordata; class Lepidosauria; order Squamata; family Gekkonidae; genus Lepidodactylus; species Lepidodactylus listeri. Next base: position 91,400,414 of record JARCFY010000006.1, read on the forward strand.
CTCTGGATTGAGAGTTTTTGTTTGATTGTAATGTAATGAGTTCTGCATTCTTGTTACTATTCTTGTCATTATTAGCAGATTTAGTTGTGTTCCTTTGTTGGACTTTGTTTGTAATTGTTTGAATCTCTTCATAATATCAGTTTGCTCTTCAAGAGGGAAAGCCTCAAAGGAATTTAGGAAACTTCTGTCAATTGATTCCAGGTCATTTTCCTTCAGAAATATTGGGGAACAGTTTTGATAATTTTTTTCACTCTTTGCGATTCAAGCACTTTTCTGATCTCTTGTGGAGTTAATGGTTCAGTTAAATCATTCTTTTTGAGTTTTAATAGTTTATTGATATCACAAAAAGCTTACAGTTCATAAAAATCATTACAACTACACAACTGAGAGATCATTCAAAACAGTTATTATGAGAGCAATAGTCAATACAGTAGATGTGATCAATACAGTCATTCAAAACATGGCATTTTGCAGTAGAAGATGAGGCTGGTGTACAAGCCAGAATATAGAGTTCTGGCAACCTTGTAACATTTTATACACTTTGACTACATAATGTGTAGAAAATAATGATGAACTGGGGAGATTCTGTTTATGTGGGTGACTTGACTTCACGTCAGCTCAAGTAAAGGATAGAGAAAGATACAGAGTGAAGAGTTAAAGAAAAAGCAGTTGTCGAAGGTCTTGTGAGAGGATGTATTTGAGAAATGGGAACCATTTGTCAGCAAATGAGGTTGTTTTGGGGTAAATGTCCATTAGGAGAAATCAATCTGTAATTTTTTCCATGATGTTCCCATACTTTTGGATAATGTGGGTGTTGATTGGGATTTCCAGTGAGACATTATCGCCATCTGTGCAGCTGCCAGTAGGCTGCGAATGAGTTCCCATCTGATTTTGGGGATTGAGGGATCACATTCATAGCACAGAAGATCAGTTCTGGTGACACTGGTGGTGTATAACCTGTGATATATGCTATTTGTGTGAGGATGTTGCTCCAAAATTCCTGTAGTCATGGGCATCGCCACCAGCAATGAGCAAAGGAGCCAGTGTCTCTGCAGCTTTTCCAGCAATGTGGGGAGATCGAGGTCAATTGGGGGGGGGGGGTAAGATACCACCAAGATAGAATTTTATACGATTGCAACATGATGTGGAAGAAGTGGGAGTGAGTAAGGTGTGCCAGATAGAAGACCACTAGTCAGCTGTGAAATCGATTCCGTAGTCTCATGCCCAAGCCATTTGGTAAGGCAAAGGTCTGGGGGTAGACTGTTGGAGTAATAAGTGCAGGGGTCATTTCATAGAAAAAGTGGTGCAGGAGCTCATTAGCATAACTCATTTGCATAACTCATTTGCATATGCCACACCCCCTAACATATATCAATGATATGTAGTTTCATTTCTGTGAGAGAAAATAAATATAAGCCATATTGTTCTTTATTCCATATGCATGCTAAATTTTAGGGTAGAACAATATGTTACAAGATTACCAACCCCCTGCTTGTCCCATATTGCTAATGTACATGCCAAACAAAGTATTTACAAAGAAAAAGAAGATGCAGGAAGGAGGCTAGGGATAGGGTTATAAGGGTTAGGGTGAGTGTTAGGGTTATTAGGTTTATTAGAGTTAGGGATAGGGTTATTAGAGTTAGAGATAGGGTTGTTAGTGTTAGGATTAGGGTTAGGGTAATTAGGGTTAGGGTATTATGCTTATTGTTATGGTTTGGGTTAGGATTAGGATTAAATGTGGGTAAGGGTTAGGGTTATGAGGGCTCAGGTTGGGGTTAGGGCTTGGTTTGGGTTAGGAATAGGTTTATTTAGGTTAGGGTTAGGGTTATTAGGGTTAGGGTTATTAGGGTTAGGGTTAGGGTTATTAGAGTTAGGGTTATTAGGATTAGGGTTAGGGTTATTAGAGTTAGGGTTTGGGTTATTAGGGTTATGGTTAGGGTTAATCAGGTTAGGGTTAGGGTTATTAATGTTTGGTTTAATGTTAGGGTCAGAGCTTTTAGGATTAGGGTTAGTATTAAGGTTATTCAGGTTACAGTTAGTGTTCTTAAATCTAGGGTTAAGATTATCAGGGTTTGGGTTAGGATAAGGGTTAATGCTGAGTTAGGGCTATGAAGGTTAGGGTTATCAGGGTTACGGTTAGGATTAGGATTATTTGGGTTATGGTTAGAGTTAGGGTTATTAGGGTTCAGGTTAGGGTTATTAGGGGTACGGTTGGAGTCAGTGTTATTAGGATTAGGGTTATTAAGGGTAGGGTTAGAATATGGGTTATTAGGGTTACAGTTAGGAAAATAGGTTTTTTTTTAGGAAAATAGATTTTTATTTTAGAAAACCTTTCCACATACAAATCAAATCAAACAAATCAGACAAACTGCTAACCATTTTTCAACAATCGTTAATAAATAAACAGCTTAACGATATAACAAACAGCAATAGAGCCTTATAAACTTTCAAAAATACATAATAGATACATAACTGAATAACCAAATTAAGTTAAATTAAATTAAATTAAACTAAACACTATAACATTGGAGTACAGAGATGTATAAAGAGTACAAAACCATACGATCTATATAGTACTTTATATTGTACATTGTATTACATTGTTTTCTTATGTCATGCTACATTACATTACTTTACTTTACCTTACCTTACTTTACTTTATATTACCTCATAATACCTTACATTACATCACATCCAACCCTATTCTAGCTTCTTGCCTAGGTACAACACTTATAAGAAAAGATCAGTAGTCATTCTACAGTACTGGAGGGTTTACCTCAGAAAACCAACACCACCTCTTCCAGCAGATTTCATTTTTAGCATTTTTCTTTTCCCACACTCATATACGGTTTAGCGAATGTTCAAATTTGGATACAGTTTCCTTAGTGCTGGCAGATCTTTTTGTACAAGATTCCATATACCTATTTCTCAGGATGATTTGTAACATGACTAGATTTACTAATCTCACCACTGACCATGGTACCAGCCTCTGAGATAGTTGATGGGCAGCAATAAAGGGTCCCCCTTCCTTCCCTAACCACCTCTGTCCCAGTTGTCCGAAACTCTCCCTAGGTTGAAGACCAGAAACTATTGTCTCCCAGTGTTGGAATAACAAGAATGGCCACTTAAGAACTTGAGCCACCTTTGCCCATTCGTTTCTAACTGTGATGCACCCCGAAACAGCATGAGAAATCAGTTCTGGAACAGCTGATGCCCTGTAATGATCTATATGGGGCCCAGTACTGGTAGCTAATAACACCCCACATTCACTCCTTGGACACACCTGTCGTTCCTGAGGCAGGCCAAAACGCAATTTCCCAGCACAGAGAACTTGGTGGTATGCCCTCCATCATAAGTCCCTCAGGAAGTAAGGTATGCTGCTGTGCTGGGAGAGCAACTTGGAGCCAACAAGGAAGGTGGATGCGTGGCCAGGTTGACAAAGACAAAAGAACACAAGGGGGCATGAGCCAAAGCCAGGAGGGAAGCAGCAGTAATGGGAATGGGCAAGGCTACGGCAGTGGGAATGGTGGCAGTGGGCATGGTGGCAGGGGTGCCCGAGGGAAGAGGTGTAAATTGAGGGTGCATGTGCAGCTGTGTATGGTGTATTTCCCCACCAAACTGGCAGTCGATAGATAGGCACTGTGATTGCCAAGGCTGGACAAAGAAGGGACAGAGAATGGCAGTGACGCAGACCAGCTGATGCCCAAAGAGGAAGACCTGGCCTGCTGGTTGGAGGGCGCACTGGTGCCAGAGGACAAGGGCATGCAAGGAGCTTCAGGAATTTCTTAATTTGGAGTTGGCAACCCTATCTCCTTCCCACCCAACTGCCAACCTACCTGTCTTAAGCTTTCCCCCTCTCCCCCCAACAGCCTCTGCCTAGGAAAACTGTGACCCAGTTGTGTGGTGCAATAGTTTCCTGCCCCTTCTCTCCTTCTCAATCACTCACCAACCTACCAGAACCCAATTTTAACTACAGACAACAGAGATCTGTCCCTCTGGAGAAAATGGCTACTCTGGAGCATGGACTCTATGGCATTATATCTATCTGAGGCCTCTACCCTCCCCAAACCCTGCTGTCCTCGGACTCCACCCCAAAATCTCCAGGAATTTTCCAACCTGGAGATGGCAACCCTTGCAGGCCTAGAAACGGTTTTTCTTCCTCCTCCTTGCCTTTACTGACAGAAGCAAGCCATGGAATGCTGTGGTTGCCTAGCAACAGCCGCTGAGGAAATCCATTGCTCAAAGCGACAGGTGCTCCTTTTATCATTTTTGGATTTTTTTAAAGCGGCTCGATGCATTTTTTTTTAGATTTCACTTTTTTTTGCAAACCTTTTCAGTTTTGTAGAAAGATTTGTCTTGCCTGTTCAGTGCTCCAGTCACCAGATTTAAGTATTTAAAGATATCCTGACTTCACTATTAGAATATAAGATGTCATTTTGCCATGTTAATGATATACCATGGTTGAATTTTTAAAAATAGGATAGCATAACTGGCAACTAATAGGGATGGGCACAAACCGGCTCATGAACTAAAGTTCATTAAAGTTCATGATGAATTTTGGTCAGTTCATGGTTCTCCAACTAAGCTACATTTCTGAGATTTATCATGTGACCATGGAGACAGCTGGAGACAGTCTAGAGATTTATCATGTGACCATGGAGACCCATATGTGAAACCTTATGGACAGTTCACATTTTCTATATTAGTTTGTTGTTTGTTCTGTAGTTAACTGTAGCAATCCTGCTGTCTTCATCTTCACTGGTATCTCAATGTAATAAACTGCAACCAGGAACTGAACTGAGTGGTAATCACTGGTTATATTCTGAATCAAAGCTAGCTTTCAGTGGTTTTTTTCTCCCCATTCCTGCCTTGACTGTATCCGGAGCTCATCTTTCCTTTGCAACTTTATTATTCAGCTATCCCCCCTCCCCGCAATTATCTACTACTGGCAGTAATCTTAGCAGTTCCACTGACAGCAAAATTATAAGATGTTCAACACACACAATGGCAATGCTCTTTCTCTGGCACGAATTCATCTGCACCAGCATCCAGGCAGCATCACTGAGTTTTCAACGCATTATACTCCTTTACTGATAGGAGGCATTAGCTCTATGTGAATTGCAGGAGTTCAGCAGTATAACTTGGCGATGGCAAAATGAGAAAAGTAGGCATGGCATTTTTGCAATAATTTTGTATTGTTCATCTCTGCTACAAACGATGGAAGCCTTGCAGTTAAATTTATGTAATCATTGGGTGCTCTTGTATATTTTAATATTAACACATCAATAGCTAGGAAATTCTGAAATGTTTGAAATGGAGCTGGTATTGTTAATTAAATTCTGTATTTGGTCTGTGATCATATTATAGGCCTCTGGAAAGTGAGAAGTGTATTCATTTTCCCATTTATTATAAAAATATGTAAATAGCTTGGTTTTCTCCCTCGTATGACATTTAACTATTGTGATAGATTGTCTTAAGTAGAATGGTTTTCTGTTTGGTGATGTCCCATCAAATTTCCCACCTTGGGAAATTCTGTTAGTTCCTGGTGTCAAAATATCTGGACTACTGGCTGAATTAGCACCAAAGAAAAGATGCTTTTAGCATGGCATGTGATGGAAATTGAGATAAACAGAAAGGCCTTTTCACTGTGTAGCAAGGTCTGGCATTAGTAATAGAGATAACATTATTTGAATTATTTTTAGAGCTGCGAAGAAGCATCTTTTCCAGGATCCTTGTCAGGATCAATGTAGAATCATTTTTAGACATTCAAGAAGCAACCTTACCTTTTTATACTACGAAATCCCAGCACAACTGGGCTTGGACATGATCCACAAATACTTGTGCAAATTTGAAGTTTAGACTGCGATCCAAAGTCCTTCTCACATGCTTTAATCGGTTGCTCATGCTTGGCTGGAGTAACTGGGAACCTCTGACTTTTGTACATGCTCAGAGGCAGATTTTTCTAGTGTCCTCCAAGTCACTGGTAACATGGGAGGCTGGATTTCTAACTTGGGGGTGGTGGCACAAAGAAGAGGAACACATTTTACATGTACACAAACATGCAACATGCACGTAAGCACACACAGACCCAGGGCAGGTTTATGACAGTGATGTTGGTAAAATGTTAATGGGTCACAGAAAGAAAGCAATGCTGTTCACTCTATTTTTTACCTCTGTTTTCTCTCCAAAGGTGAACTGTTTGCAACTTTGCAATAGTAGTTTGAATGATGAAGGGACAAGATTGCAGCTGAAAACTGATAAGGGGTTGGTCAGGCAATATGAGTGGTTAAGTGTGTGGACTCTAATCTGCTAGAACCGGGTTTGATTCCCCACGCCTCCACTTGCAGCTGCTGGATGACCTTGGGCAAGCCATAGTTCTGCCAGAGCTGTTCTTGAAAAAGAGCAGTTTCTGTCAGAGCTCTCTCAGCCCCACCTACCTCACAGGGTGTCTGTTGTGGGGAGGGGGAGGGAAAGGAGTTTGTAAGCCGCTCTGAGACTCTGAGTGAAGGGTGGGGTATAAATCCAATCTCTTCTCTACCTTAAATGAGTACAAGTCTTCAGAGTCAGATGAACTGGATTTCAGGGTACAAAAGGAACTTGCTGATGAATTGTCAGAATGTCTATCATCTATGAGGACTCCTGGATTACACGTGGGTGCAACAGATCTGGAAAGAGGCAAATCTTCAAAAAGACCAAAAAATATTCAAAAAGTAGAAAAGTGAGGATATAAGAAACTACAAACAAGTTTAGCCTGAGTTTGACATCAGAAAAGTTACAAGACAGATTACAAAGTGGTCAGTCTGTAAGCATCTTAAAAACTATGCCGCAATGAGAAGAAGCCAGCGCAGATTTGTCAAAAATAAAATCTGCCAGATTAATTGTATTGCTTTTTAAATCCTCCCCCCCCCCCCAAAAAACCCCAGGTTAGTAGCTGATAATGCAGAGAACTAGCTGAGAATAATAGTGGCAAATGCTGTGGACATAATACATCTTGATTTCAACAAAGCTTTTGACAAAAGTCCCCCAGGACATACTGGTCATCAGCATACTATTTATTTATTTATTTATCTATCAACTTATTGGCATCAACAGATGCCAGTCTCAAATCTCTCCATTCCCGGTCGACGGGTCTTATCCATCTCCAAAGCTCATCACTGTGTGATGAAACCAGGGAGAGGCCGAAATCGTCCACCCTCATTGCTGCTGCCAACAACAAAATGGGCCACCAAAGCTGCAGTGCCATCAGTCGTTCCACAGTTTTCAGGCTATGCTGGGTAGGCCCCCAAGGGAGTAAAAGCCCCCTCTGGATTCCCCAGCTGCCTCACTGACGCTGATGTCAGATCCGAAGAGACTCAGCTAGCAGCACCAAAATGGCGGCCGCACTGAGCAGGCAAGGCAAACGGCAAGTGGCAGCTGTCGTATGCACACAAGCCGCTGGTAGTATCCTCAATCACTGCCATGGCTTCCTTAGACTACCTTGCAGTGACCAAGCTGGTCCAGAGGAATTGAAAAATCACACCAGGAAAAATAAAACGTGCTCCACTCTGCTGTCTTTCCCAGTCACACATCAGAAGCTGGCTGTGAATAATGAGTAGTCCAAGGATAGGGTGCACAACTCGGCACACAGGAAAATCTCCTTGTAGAAATTAATTAATTAATTCATGGCAGGGAGCCCTAGCACCAGAGCTCCTTGCCCATCACCATCTTACTTCCAAGGAAATGTGCCTGAATGCAGAGGGAGGAACTGTGGAGGGTACAGATTGCCAAGCACCTCCCATGACAGGCAGGTTCAGCAGTGTTATTGTTTGTGTCTTCGGGTGCTGCCTGTGATATTTCTCCTCCCCATTTTTTCCTGCCTTTTTCTTTCGTTTGGGAAAATTAGAGTTGGTGGCAAATTTATAGTTTATCAGGGGCTCAGTTGGAAAGAAGGAAGACGTAACTTCATTACCCTTCGGGTGCCAGAGTCACTATGTATGTCCGAATCGCTTCAGATTTCACTCTGAGCTTTGTGGAAGCAAACAACTGGCACAAAGTATGAAGACTCCAGACCTCTGGATATAGCTAGCTGCACCTGAGATATTGCAATAGAGACCTGCCCCTGAGAGAGTCTTTTCCCCCCCTACTGCTGTAGTTCAATTGGTGAAGAGTGTTGAGTCATCTGCCTTTGGCCTGTTATCTGGGAGACATCGCTGTGGGGCTTGTTTTCTTGAAGAGTGCTGATGGAGCCTGGAGAGCAGCCGTAACTTGTCTTCCTCATTGAGAGTTAACTCCTTGAGTGACAGTAAATTGGCTTATCTTTGAGGTTGCAGTTCACTCTGATTTATCCTGGTTCTTTGATCATGACCTGCTTTTTGCTGGGAGGGCAAGGGATGGGAGCACATAAGTGACTTAGAGATGGGGCTAAGTCAATGACCACCCAGACCTCTAAACAAAACATAAGTGTGCATGCACACGAAAGCTTATACCCAGAATTAAACTGTGTTGGTCTTAAAGGTGTTACTGGTCTCACACTTTGTTCTTCTGAAGATTTTCTAGTTCAGCCTAAGCCTCCTTAGTTTCACTTCTAACTGGTTTTCTGTTCTGGATGCAAGTGGAGACACCTTCAGCTGATACTGCTCCCAGTAACATTACACCAGGCTTAGGGAGGGGGTCAGTTTCAGAGGGGACAGTCACAGGTGCTGATAGTGTGGAGAAGGAGGGGGCAGATGTGGCCATAGAACTTTCTTCTTTGACAGCCAGGAGAGTGGAAATTTATTTTGATAGTTGAATTCTGTCCTCACTAAGATGGACATTTTTGGTAGTCTGATAATTTCATCTAACTGCAGGAATTCTTTACCAGTGAGGATATTAATATGATCCCATCCTCCTGTTGACTCTTTTATAGAACAGCAATTTTGAGAGGTTTCTGGTGTGAATGCAGGCTAGAAGATATACCATTAGGTGAATTCACAGCTGGTTAGAGAGCCATTCTCAGAGTGCTCCTCAGTGGCACTTCATTGGTCTGAAAGGGGGTCTCAAGTGTGGGGCTAAAAGTTCTGTCCTGGGCCCTGTAATTGTCAACATTTCCAATAACTACGTTGGATGAAGGGGTGGAGAGAATCCCATATCAAATCTGCAGATGCTGCAAAACAGGAAGAATAGCTAACGCCTCAGAAGACAGAAACAGAATTTAGATCTCGATTGGTTTGAAAGCTGGGCTGAAAATAGGAAAATGAAATTCAGCATAGACAAATGCAAAAGTCTTCATTTAGGCAAAAGAAGCAGCATCAGCAAATGCACAGGCTTAGCAGTGTGGCATATAAAAAAGGATCTCAGGATTGAGTCTTGCAAACTGTGCCAACGATCACCTCATGAGTCCAAAGCGTGATGTGGCTGCCAAAAAGGCTAATGCAAATTTAGGGTGCATTTAATAGAAGAAGAGGAGGAGGAGGAGGAAGAGATTGGATTTATACCCCGCCCTTATCATCTTCCTAATATATTTCACACCCCCACACCCACTTATTTATTTTATAAAGTTTGAAAAAATTATAATTTTATTTTCAAAATTACGAATATACACATCTACGCACATTTTAAATTAATATATCAAAAGAGAAACAACACATTTTAGTAATATTAATAAGGCACTAGCTCACTCCCATCTCTAAACCTTAAATTGTTACAACACCTTACATCTACTGCCAATTCACATTGCACATTTAAACTCAATTGGACATTCCAGATACTTCTGGATTTCTTTTTGTTTCTAATGTCACTCCTAATGGCCCATGAGACTGAAGTGGGTTCCCAGAGCTGTCCAAGAATGTCTCATTGCGTAAAGAAGGAGTTTTATGCTCTACTCTTTAACCTCATTTTTCTTTCTACTTTGTTTCTGGCAGTCCACAGCATCCTGATTACGTTATACTGGAATTATATTGACATTTGCAATCCCAGAAGTGACAGTATAATAGAACTGGTCCATTAGAATCCTAGCTAGGACCATAGATACCAACTAATTTTTTCCAGGTTAGAAGATTTTGTGAGTCAAAGCACGCTTAGTTAGATACGACAAAGTGAGCATTGACTTGTGTGTGCACTAATTGCCATCAAGTCGCTTCCTATGAATTAACCATCTTCAAAATATCCTATTGTTAACAGCCTTGCTCAGGTCTTGCAAACTGAGGGCCCTGGTTTCCATCTCATGTTGGGTCTTTTCCTGCTGCCTTCAATTTTTCCTGGCATTATTGTCTTTTCCAGTGACTCTTGTCTTCTCATAATGTGAGCGAAGTACGATAGCCCCAGTGTAGTCATTTAAGCTTCTAGAGAGAATTCTGGATTGCCTCATCACATGGTTTTTTAGGTACAAGATGACCAGAAGTGGTTTTTCATTGCCTTCTTCTGTGCAGTACTAACCAGGGTAGCTAAAGGGGCACTGCTGTTAAAGCTCTGACTTACAAAAGCTTATACTCTAGAATTTTTTGCTGATGTCTAACTCTAAGGTACTACTGGACTCAAATTTTGTTCTGCTACCACATGGCTACCCACCTGAACCAAGCTAATTAACCAGGCTAAAGTTGGTTCCCTTAGTTATTGTCCCTGCTTCCATTCCATGAAACTGATACTTTTAAAGCTCTGAAAACCCAAATAAGCTTTAGACCCTCACAGCACACATTCGTCAAACAGATATAAGCATTTATGCTTGTTGATTTTTTCTGCATGGTCAATAGCATCTGGGGGGTAGAAAAGAGGAATGCCATAGAAGGGGTTATCCATCCCACACACACTTCCCTGATCAAATTAGCAATCTCACGTGACTGCTTCAAAATAAAAAAAAACCAGAAAAGAAATAAACTATGGGAGATCATCTAATCGCTGGTACAATTTCATAGATATGAAATTAGGCTGTGATCTGGGAGGTCCCTAGTTCAAATTTATCTCTGCCATGAACTCACTAGGTGGCTTTAGGTAAGCCATGCTGCAATGTGTGGGTACTACTACTATTACTACTACCACTAGTAATAATAATATATTAGGAATGATTAGAAGATAATTCATGTGACTAGCTTTGATCACTAAAAGCAATGCTAACTATTATTAATCTGGCCTTCATATATTAATTTTCAAATACCTTTCAAGCACTCAGAGCCGTGATCAAAACAAGAAAGTAAAACCTCTGAACCACTTTTTTATGCAATTCACGAACAGCAGAGGGTGCTATAAACTCCTGATGTCTTTACCATCCAAGTTTTCTTCCTTTGTAATGCTTTCCTCTGTGGGAACACCTTTGAAGTTGTTCACCTCTCTACACCTAATTAGAACTGTCTCCTCTCTGGTTGCTGCTTTTATCATTTTAAAACCCTGGAAATACTTACCATAAATCTCCCATGTCCAGTGTAGTTTGGACCTACACTCTCTCCTGTTTCCCCGATTGCTTCAGATACTTGCTATCTAGCAGTGTGGCTCAGGAGGGCAGCCATATTGGTCTGAAGCAGCAGAACAAAGTTTCAGTCCAGTGGCACCTTTAAGACCAACTTCCACCTGCTCTTAAACTTAAAAAGTTTAAAACTAAGATGGAAAGAAATGAATGCAACAACAAAAAATCCATGAAATAACATGGAATTACAATTTGGCTAAAATTGTTGCAGAATTAGCAGATAATAATTTTCTCCTTATATTTATTGATAAAAAGATAAAGGTAGCCCCTCTGAGGATAACAAAAGGGATAGCATCAGCCAATAAAAAACTAACATATTCCTCATCTGAGCTGGAAAAGTTTACAAGAAGTTGATTCAGCAGTTTCTTTCAAATAGACCCACAGAAGGAGTGGTGTACAATATCTTCCACCTGATTAAGACCACAAGGGCAGGGGCATTGTTCCACAGGTATTTTTTTATGCCCTGTAAACACTCAGCTGAAAATGTACACTAGTAAATGCCTTTCTTAATGTTCCATTAGAAAGGTCAGCTAAGTAATGAGAGAAGAATTTGTTTTTCTTAATCCAAGGATACCACAGAGAGAATTTGAAGTATCGGACTCTGCTGATATCATAAAGGGCATCTTTTTCAAAAAGCTAATTATGAATTTTGCTTAAGTCCCAAAGCTTTACAGCCACTAAAGAGGACAAGGAGTATAAAAATTGCACCACTGATTCCCTTCCTTGTAGTACCAAAAACAATATTTTACCAAATAGTCTTCAGAAATACTGTCAAGTTTCTTATAATATTTTAATAGTTTCAATTGGACGCTTGTTGTAATAGAGGGTAGTCCAACTTCTAACCTTAAATGTGCAGCAAGAGTTCCCTGAGGGGGCCCAAGGTTTTCCTTAAGAAGTTGTTCTGAATTATTTCAAGATGGTCAAATATTTTCTCGTTCCACCCCCATATTTCAGCCCCAAACAAAAACTGCATGATAACTTTGCCCTGGAATACATTAATGGCTGGGGTTATTAACTAGCCACCCTTTGAAAAGAAAAAAAAATTAATACAGCTCCCAGTGCACAGTGGACAGTTGAAAAAATGGTCTTAAGATGTGTCTGCCAAGACAGAGACCCATGAAATACTATGCCTAGATATTTAAAGAAGGGGCATTGTTCTATTTCGTGAGCATTAATAGTCCATCTGTGCTTAAATCTATTATTACCAAAGACTACAATTTTTGTTTTATTATAATTAATTCTTAATTCATCTCTCTCACAGTAATCAGCCAACCTAGTAATTAGCATCCTTCTGAGCCCAATTTTGGTAAAAGACATGATGGCCATATCATCTGCACACAGCAGGACTGAAATTTTCCGACCAGCCGGTGAAGATGGGGGGAGTTCTCGGATTCCATAGCCTGGACAAAGTCATTGATATAAAAATTAAACAGAAGGGGGGGGGGCAACAAACAACCTTACTTTACACCCTTCCGTAATGGGATAGGTTCCATAAGAGAGCCATGTGAACACACTCTTACCCTGACTGTGAGGTTGAAATGTAGTTCCCTAAGTATCCTAAAGAGCCTTCTATCAATGTTTATTTTATCAAGATTGCCCCACAGTCTGGATCACTCAATGGAGTCAAAGGCTGAAGTGAGGTCGACAAAAGTTGATCAACTTCCTTCTGTCCCTCTCTATTCCAATCGTCTCCAGCAAAGGAGGGCTCGGCTGCAGCTTGGGCTTTATATAGTTTTCAGATCCCATAGAGCCCTGTAACTGGTAGCCATAGAGCTCTGTAACTGGTAGCCAGCAGTGCTTGTCAAGCTTTGGAGGGTCCCTGTTGGTGTTTCCAAGGCTGGAGAGAATTCCACTCCCACCATTGCTTTGGAGTTTGATTGATTGATGCTGGGTTTTCTGGGAGACATATTCATTTCCTGAACCACCCCAAACTGCCCCCAAAGTTCGGGAAATCTTCATGACGCACATGCTTCCATGAACCATCGTTTTATGACCCCCAAATTGGTCCAAGTTTGGCACCAACTTTGCTTTGTGCTCCAGTTCATGACCATCCCTAGTCTTCTTTTCTGTGTGTTTTATCCTCCCTTTCCCCTCACAGTGTCTTCTTCTTTGTGAGTGTAATCCTCCCTTGGGCTTCTTGTGTGTGTGTGTGTGTGTGTGTGTGTGTGTGTGTATGTTCCTTATCCCCCTTCCTCTTGTGCATGTGTTCCTGGCTCTTGTAGCAGCCATTTTGTAGTGGTACCTGTTGCCCAGCCTCAAAATTCCAAAGGTGCCCATGGGCTCAAAAAAGGTTGGGGATGACACAAGATTCTTCCTTGTTTAAAAATAAATCTCATCCATATGATGAATGAAACATTTTGCCATTTTGTCCTGCTTGAGTATCTGAGAGGAAAATCCAATCAGATGCAAAACAAGCAAGTCCCCCCCAAATACAGAATTTAATTGAGAACGCCCACACAAGCAAAAATTCCAATTTAGGAGAAATCATGGAATATTTTAAAATTTATAATGTATAATTGGTCACACCTCTGTCCAATAGTACTCTAGGAGACATAGAATAATTAATGCTACTACAGAAAAAGTAGTTCATGGTTTGTGATCTGTTCCTAGCAATTCTTTGTTAAAATGCATGATACTGTAGCTGTTTCAAGAACATTTCTAAAACAACAAGGATTTTCTTTCATGGAACTGTATAAATACTTCCTTGATAGTGGCACAGCAACATTAGCCTTCAAGAATATTCTATTTCAGTAGAAGGGAAGTCTAAAGACAGACAAATCACATGATTTCAGGTAATCCATAATACATACTGGAAGGTTCCAAATATAGGATTTACGTAGTTTACTGTAGTCAGTTACTATGGTAACTGACAGGGAATAGCCACTGGTCCAGGTTAGACATTTATCCTGATCTTTATTAATTTCATGACAGAAACCATACCAAGTTAAACTAAGATCTAAGGTGTCAGCAGTTACATATTTAAATATTAACATTTTATGATGTTGCATGCTAAAAATGATGAATGGTACCACTCTCAAGACAAGGTTATGTCAATATAGAAGTGGGAAACTCTGTGTCAAGTTCAACAAGGTGACAAAGCATGAAAAGAATACAAGCATCTGATTTAGGACAATGTTCAGAATTATGTGCATGCCTTAATATGCCTCCAAGGTTCCTTTTCAGGTATCACTCATTAGAGGGGAATACTGGGATTTAAACAGATGGCAATCCTGAGCCCAGTACTTTGAAACATTTGGGTCATTGCTATCTATTTTCCTAATCTAGAGGTGATACTCCAGTACTCGAAAGTACTCCAGAAAAGTGTTTCCTGTTCATTTCAGTGGACTGTGCAGCTCAACATGTAAAAAGACATGGGTACAGGAGGTCTATGAAATTAATTTAACTGATGAAGCATAGCCTCTTCTAGTGGTATGAAAGCAGTAACACCCCAAAGCTGCCTGTTTCAAATTCACATCATTGGCCGAGTTCAGACTGGCAGTTTGGCCCAATATAGGCCCGCTTTGCAAGCAGATTAAGAGAGCCCGTTCACACAGCCACAGCTGCCTGGCATTGCCATGCTGCACTCACCCCTTCCTGAAGCACTTTCATCCTGCTTTAAAAAGGTACCTGGTGAAACTGGTGTCAAGCCATCTGGGTGCGCGTTCATCCCACTTCCTGGCAGTGTGGAAACAAATAACCCGCAAATCAAGCGGTGCCGGTAGTGTGAACACTCTGATCTGGCTGCTGCACCCATGTGCCTACGTGCAGGTCAGCAAAATGGACCAAAGCCGTGCACCACCAAGGCGGCAGCACCAGGGGCCACCCCACAGTGCGAACGCTCCATTCCGCCTCCTCCCTGGTATGGTCCTGCATCAGTCTATGCAGTGCAAACGGAAAGCCCTGCAACAACTCGGCCCAGGTCTTTTTGCCCCGCTTCCCTTGCGCTTCATTTTGCCAGTCTGTCCTCAGCCGTTGTTTCTGCATCCTTACACTGCTACCCTCTCTACCAGTTGGGAGGGGGAGTCAGGTCCCCCAAGGTATGACAGCCATATGACTAAATATCACAGAGTAGTGAGCAATCTCTTGGGTATTCTTCCTAAATTTTAGTTAATTTAAGGTATTATGCTACTATAGCTTTTGGGTTTTTTCTGCAATCAATTGTTGTCTACAAAAAAGACTAATTTATTGTCTTTTTAGTTGTTGAAACAGATATAAATAATGGACTTGTGCTAATTGAATTACATCCTCCACATCTATGGAATACAGAACCCAGAAAGCCTGAAGGTCTGGCTTGTGGAGAGGTCCAGGTAAAAAAATAGTCCTGATTTCTTTTTGTAACCTGTGACTGCCCTACCTTTTATGGGCTAAATATTTTCTAAACAATACCCCATGATGGAGTCTAGATAAAGGTGTTGTTAATGTAAAACTAATTAACTGGTTTTACATGGTGATCTTGGACCTCTCATGTGGAAGAAAACTCTATTTCAATCAACAGCAATAATTCAGAAATCTTACTGTGACAAAAAGACTTCAGGACCTTTAGCTCTGTGATGAGTTATAGCCATTGGGTTGAATCTTGTGAACTTCCACTGCAATGAATCATAAATTGCTCTGTGAACTCTAGTGCAAATCCTGGAACTACACTTTATAAAGCCTCCCCCCAAAGACCGGAAATGGCTGATAAAGCATCTTCCACAACACCTTCCTCTAATGGCCAATTTAGGACCAATTTAGATACAATGAACTCAACTCAAAGTTCTTCTGTTTAATGGGTTGCATATTGTGGATCCATTCAGGTAATGATGGCATTTCCTCTGGTGCAAGGGGCCTTCAACTGATGCATAGACTTCTTTCACTAGCAGAACAACTGTCTGTGTCAGAGGAAGGCTTCTTGCCCCACAGGTAAAGGCTGCCATCAGTGTGATGGGTCCATGCAATCCAACCCACTTCAAGTAGCCTTTCCTCTAGTGGGGGAATAGCCATTCCAGCAGTGGAAGGACACTGCAGTATCTAGCCCAAAATGCTTAGGAAGAGACAGCAATTAAATAATGCAAAGAATTCAAAATTCAAATTACAGTGCATGAAAGCCAGTAAACATCCTCATGCAAATAGTAATTTTGCCTTTAAATAGGACTGAATGCAATATGTGAAATTCAGTTCAGTTTTAATGGGGATTGTCTGAGTTTTGTTATTCTTTTTCACAAACTCTGAATGAATGTTATCAGTTTTGTAGGTAGGTAACATTTATTGTGTGGGGCCAAAGGCCATTACAATTAGGACACGCAAAGGGGGACGTAGGCAAACTACAACAACACTGATAACATTATAATGTTAAAAGCACATGAAAACACATTTAAAAAAACAAACACCGTCACTATGTTCAGTTTAAATATTTCAGCCTTACAATTCTAGCCTGTATTTTCTTGGCTGCCAAAGTCAGCTATGCCTATTTATAAGAAACATATTGATGCAAATCAGAAAGAAGGGAAATTATCAGTCCTGTAACTACTCGTCATTGTGTTTTCACAGCCGTATCTCAAAGGGCTACTTAGGCTTGAATTAGTCCATCAGAATATATGACTTGGTTGTATGGAACAACTGACTTCCATGCCAGAGTGAATGCAAACTTGCTTTTGCAACTACAGTTCTTCTCAGAAACAGTTTCACATGGTGGGGGGAACTATTTGCTGATCTTTGATCGTAATAAATTAAATTGATTGATTGACTATTTTTTTCTTAAAGCAAGCAAGCGAGCAAACAAACAAACCTGAAGCCCTTTTGGATTCATGGAACTAGTTTCTGGTCCTTCGGATTCAAGAGCATGTTTAATCTATGCAGCTGCATATAATAGGATCCACTATCATTGTATTCTGCACCAATTCTGCTCAGATTTTGAAAACTCACAGAAATACAAAGAACATAAGAGAAGCCAATGTTGGATCAGGCCAATGGCCCATCCAGTCCACCACTCTGTCACACAGTGGCCAAAGAATGCACAATATTGCTATCAATAGGTATAATTTACATTTCTGTTACATTTAATAAAATTGCTATCTTTATAGCAACTCTGTTGATATTTTACTGCCCTCTACTGAATTTTATTATTTATTTCAGCTTGATAAAAGTTAGACAAGAATTATTTTAAATGTTTTTAACCTCAGGTTTTTATTTAATATTTTTTATTTAATCATGTATTTTATTTATTTTATATTTTTGATTTATTATGTATTTTTAACTTTGGATTGCTTTTGACAGTGAGGATCTTATGTAACAGGGTATATTCATAAGCATTCAAGAAAAATTGCCCATCAAGGCAAACGTGGCAACAATATCTGTGGTGTCTGTCAGTCAGGGGCAAACAGTCCAAACAACGGTTTATGGTTAGTAACTATAATAAATGGTCAACCATAAACAGAATCATGAAATTTCTTCACACTTGCTACAATCGCCAGCGCTTCCTTATCAATTTGTGCATAATTTTGTTCAGTTGAGGTTATTGTTCTGGAATAGAATGCAATAAGAGCCTTATGAGAATCTGTAAGTTGATTACTTAGAACAGCCTTAGCGCCAGATGGGGAAGCATTACATGTAAGAATTAGTGGCTTTTGTTCATCATAATGGACCAAAACACTATCAGACAACAGCAACTTTTTGCATTGCAAAAAGCCCTCTCATGCTGAGCTGTCCATTCCCACTTAGCTGCTTGTCCAAAAGACAATGCAAGAGTTCTGCTACTGTTGCCTTATGCCGCAAGAACGCAGGATAAAAATTCAAAAGTCCCCCAAATGCTTGAAGTTCCTGCTTAGTCTGTGGCACTGGGGCATCTTGGATTGCTTTAACCTTAGCAGGAGTAGGATGAATGCCATCTGCATCGATAAGATAACCAAGGAATTCAGTTTGAGACACACCAAATGCACACTTTTCACATTTCATACGCAAACCAGCATCCACAAAATGATGCAACACCTCATATACACATGTTGCAAGGACACAAGTTGCAAGTATCCAACTTGAATCAATATTGAAAACCCCACTTGAAGAAATTATTGCTATCGCTAGTATCTCATCAAAAGGTTTAATATCTAAAGTGCAAAGAATAATTGTATCCCTACGCAATCATGAACTTTTATCTTACCAAAACATGTGGCACAAAACATGCAATAAAACTCTTGCTGACATAGACTGGGAGAATACATGGTCCACACCCCCATTTCGTTCCAAGATTACCTCTATGAAACTCCAAACCTTAAAGATTCTGTCACATTGGTACCTAACACCATTGAAATTGGCACGTATAACTAATTCAGCTAGCCCCCAATGTTGGAGACAATGTGGGTATATAGGTGACTATATTCATTGCTGGGTTTCCTGCCCCAAAATTTTACCCTTCTGGAAAGAGGTGTTAAATCAAATTACAACGTTCACAACTTTTGACATCAGTCTAACACCAGAGCATTTATTTTTGAACAGTTGGGCTGCAGATTGTGGTAGTGTCTCCATTAAAGAACGAGTTGCAATTATGCTTTTTGCGGCTAAATCGGTCATTGCCAAAAACTGGAAAACGACAATGACACCCACTCTTTCTAAATGGCATTAAAAGTTGTGGGATTTATACATTATGGCTAAACTCTCGGACAATCTTACGCGTACTGACTCATGTCCTAGCACTTCTAATTTCACCTCAACTTGGTTTCCTATCTTACAGTATCTGGCCACAAAACAAGACACTCCTTCTGTAATGAATGACCTATGGTTATGGTAAATGGCTTACTACTTACAAGATTTTCATATACTGTAAACTCTAATTACATGTTGTTTTATCTCACTTAATTTCCATGAAGTATCTTAATGCTTAAGCGATAACTTTCATCACACTGTTGTTTTAGACTCCTCATTACTGGTTATGAGTCTTTATTCACTGTTATATTTGAGTTGTTGATGATATATATATACTGTTCGTGTATTATATCAAACTAAATAAAACTTTATTATCAAAAACTTAAATTCAGATCTTAGCTGGTGGGAGGTAGTACAAATTAAATCAAGATATACTAAAGATAAACCAACAGGTTTTTGTTCTAAAATAATTGAAATAGATAAAATCTTGTTATATTCTGAGGAAAAATTGATTTTAAAATTGTATGCATTAATGTTGGAATGTAAAACACGAGATGAAATAGTTAAAAGTTCTATGATTAAATGGGCACAAAATATCAGGCATAATATACATTTAGATCAATGGTCACACAGGTACGGAAAACGAATGTAAAAATTACTAAAGCAATTGCATATAAAGAGAATGTGTATAAAATGTTTTATAGATGGTATATGACACCAGATATGTTAGCAAAATTTTATTCTGGTTTATCAAATGCTTGTTGGAAATGTAACAAAGTTCTTGGGACCTTTTTTCATATGTGGTGAACGTGTGATAGAGTTAGAAAATATTGGGCCTGGGTCCATGAAATATTACAAAAAATGTTGAATTGTACTATACCTTTTACTCCTGAATTATTTCTATTGAAAAACAATTCACTCCATACAGTGAATATGGACAGTAAGCAAACTCTGAACACCAGTAGTGGGAACTATACCATGGATCTTCAGCTTGTTCTACAAAACTGTTATGTAATATTGTGACTTTCTTTTGTTGCCTTTAACCATAATCAGGTGATTGAAAATGGTGACGATTTCAATCCTTTGTGTGGAGGGTACAATTATTTGGTGGATTTTTTTGAATTTAACATTCTCTGCAGAAAGACATCCCATGACCATGCGTAGGAAGACGTAAGTAACTCTCTCATAATCCAAACATATTGTTGGACTTAGGGGGTTCTTCTAAGAAAAAATGATTCTATTCTATCTTTCTAAATATATCCAAAGGGTATTGAAAAACACAGAAGAAAGAGCAATTGCATACAGAATTTACGAAAATGTCTATTCTGAATTATTTCTATCTTGGTAGAATATATAGTCCTAGCAGTCAGAAACCAGGCCCTTTCCCTACGACAGATTTCAAAATGGAAGACCTAGACCAGCTCACCAAACAATGGCTAGGATTGGTCTCAAATGTGTATGTGGCAGGCCGAACCACAAGTTGGTGAACAATCATGCCAAGGAGATGTTTGGCTATTTTTCCTTTTGCTGGTCTCGGACGCATCCAGCCGGACACGAGCTGAAGGACCTTGGACAGCTCCGTGTCTTCATCCCAGTCATTTCTGTTGTCAATGGCAGCATCCATATATCATCATGACATACAAAGGTTTGTCCGTGATGGCTGTGAACAGTTTGTCGACATGCTCCATCCTGCCTTCCTTCATGCAGGCAATATGATTGACAGTCTCTTGGTTTGGGTAGTCTTCAATCATGCTCCAGTTTGCCATGATGTCTAAATACAGGCACCTGGGCACATTGCAGTTTGTGTTCCCCAGACCTGGGATTTTAAAACTCATTTTATACCAGTTTAAGATCTTGGTTTTCAGAGCAGAAGGGCTGTGACTCAATGGCAGGGTATATTGCTTTGCATGCTTCATTACACAGCATCTTCACTGGTAGCAGATGATGCAAAAGACCTCTTATGAAGCCAGGCCTGGGCAGACTCCCCCCTCCCACAAGACTACCAGGGCAGCAAGACACATGGGGTGAGACAGATTGCACCACCATGGTGGAGGGAGCACACCATAGGCTGGGTGTGGCCCAACCCTTACAACATGGGACAAGGCTGTTTAGCTGTGTCAGCAGCTGTCAGAGGTTTAAGAGGAGCTTGGTGCGTTACTTTAAGAGGGCAAGGCCTGGAGGCACTGGGGCAGGTCTGCATGCTGGGTAGGCTGGAGTAAGCAGCACCGTGGGGCAGTCGGGAAAGGATGGGGCAAGGGGCAAGGCAGCAAGTGAAGACTGTTGAGACAACCATTTTTTCACAGTATCCGGAGGTGGCACGTGTTTCTGACAGTAGAATAAAGAACTACTTTGAAACGATGCCTGGGAATTGGAACTTTTCTTGCTCCAGCCCATATGGAACCATAGCTACTGCCCAGCTTGCTACAGGTGTTCATTTTCCAAGCAACCCACAGACCCAGTCACACCTCTGCTCAAGACCCTACAGAGCCCCTGCCAGCCAAAGCACTGACCATTCCATAGGTGGTGGTATTTTTTTGTATTTTTAATATGTGCATGTGTGTGTGTGTTAAGTGTGTGTGCACCTGGAAGTCATGGCAACCTCTGGTGACTGACCCCTGTTGGGGGCCTGGAGGATATTCAGAGAGGTGATTGAATAAAGCATGTCCCCACCTCTGATATTCAAGGAGGTCTCCCATCCAAGTACTTGCCAGAGTCGACCCTGCTGAGCTTCCGAGTTCTGACAAGATTGGGCTTGCCTGGGCTGTCCAGGTCAGGGCCTGTATGGCAGTTTCATGGGTTCACCAAGGAAACAAACTCAGTTTGCCCAGGTGCCTGCATGTATATTAGATTCCCAGTTTCTCCTTTTGAGAGCTGGCCTGGTGTAATGGTTAGAGTGTTATATTAGGATCTGGGAGCCCCAGGTTTGAATCTCCCCTCAGCAATGAAAGCCACTGGCTGACCATGGGCCACACCACTCTTTCTTGGCCCAACTTACCAGACAGAGTTGTTGTGAGGCTAGAATGGAGGAGAGAATGATGTTGTAAGCCAATTTAGGTCCCCACTGGGGGAGAAAAGCTGAGTGTAAAAATCTGAAATAAATAAGAAGCCCCACAAACCTTACATAGCCTGTTCATTATGACAGAGAAGAGGTTTGTACAGTCAAAAGAGATTGCTCTAAGGACCTAAAATGGTGTCTAAGTTTATGCAGGAAAAGACCAATACAAGAAGAATAGCTCTTTGGATTTCAACTATTGCTTATAATGTATATAAGAAATAATTGATTATGGATTTTAGTGCACTTTTTCTATGTGTTGCCGCTGTTTTTGCTGCAGACAAGGGCCTGAGTTAGTGTAATAAGGCATGTAGTAAAGCATGGACTACTCTGGGATGATCTTTACATAGGATTCCACTTTAGTCTGGTAATGCATAACTGTTAGATGTAGACAGAATACAGTTCCCTAATTACCATCTCCACACATTCATTGTTCTGGCATTCTGAAAGGTGATGGTCCATTGCTGAACAACTTCTTGAAGTTATAGGGGCTAAAGGCACCATCACCCCACAACTACAAACAATCGCAGTTATTGAAGAATTGCTTTGACTTTCCACAGAAAATAATTTAGGATCTCCACCCTGCTTTGAATCACTGTGATTACCCACTGGAATTGTGGGGTTTTCAAAGTTTGCAATTATAAAATCATCTTATTAATAAAAATATAAATAATGTTAATAATAATAATGCATCAAACCTGCAAACGTCTTGTTTTGTGCCTCTTTCAACCTATTCTTTGCAATACAGCTACAAACACAATACAAAATACACAAGATTTTACAAAGACTATAGGACTGTCATCTTTATAAAAACAGCTTACATCATTGTCCTTTCCTCCTTTTTATCCTCACAACAACCCTGTGAGGTAGGTTAGGCTGAGAGAGTGTGACTGGCCCAAGGTCACCCAGAGAGCTTCCATGGCACAAGCGGGGGCTCAAATCTGGGTCTTCCAGTCGTAGAAGTGTGATACTGAGTGAAGTAAATAAATATCCCAAGAAACATATTGCAAAAAGGGTAAACTGACATTTACTCAAGTAGACCCAGTTCATATTCAGGTTGCAGTCAAAACAAGCGAAATAAGGCTTATTTAAAGAGTCCTTTCCCTATCACAAATGGCCAGCTTGTGTGGCATCATGTGTGTGGGGAATATGAGGGCACTGTATCTACAGCAGAGACCTGCAGAGACATGTATCTCCATGGAAGGCCATGTGAAGCGAGTGAGAGGAAAAAGCCAGAGAGAGAGGAGGGGTCAGATGGCGGCTCCCTGGTTAAGACAAAGAGAGGCATCCCATTCAAGGAGATAATGCTCATACAAACTTAGAGTGATACAGTGCCCCCTCCCCAATGTCTAAGCCTGCTGAGTCGCTCACTCCAACTGTATGGACATAGATTCTCATGCACAGGTTAATCCTGCTTCCCCTGCCAACTATGTGGATTTGTCTTCTCTGGACTTTAATTTGTGAAAAACCCTTTATCTGTTTTGCTTTCCAAAACAGAAATAGTCGCTACAAGAAACTAACAACTGCTGACTATTTTCTCGCAATTAAAAGATAAAGAAGCTAGAAGGTTTCCTGGCTTCTGCTTTCAGTATATCTTGGGCTATATCTAAAGGCTCTGTTCTTCTGACAACAATGCTGTCTGTTGGTGCAAGAAGCCCCTTCCATGGTCAGAAAAGCCCTTCCATTGGAAGGTGGCTCCACCAGCAGTGAGACAGATTGATTAACCCATGGAACCCCACAGATGTGTCTCTCTCTAGAAGGCAACCTCTAATTTTTCCTCTGATATACACTTTACATCAGAATCACCCCCAGTTTAGTGAAATTAAAATTATGGCAATTCTTTGACGCACATCTTGTTCTTCTCC
This sequence comes from Lepidodactylus listeri, assembly GCA_029233225.1. Lineage (NCBI taxonomy): Eukaryota > Metazoa > Chordata > Lepidosauria > Squamata > Gekkonidae > Lepidodactylus > Lepidodactylus listeri. The sequence goes on from JARCFY010000006.1 coordinate 91,424,361, forward strand.
ATTCTCTATACAAATGTAACTCTTCAGTGGCTGAATTCTTCATTTGTTGAATTTTGAATTTTTATAGACTATAGTCTTCAGAACTTGCAATTGTGGGAAATCGTTATTTTGAAACATTTTGGAGCAGAAGATTGTTGCATTGTTCTGAAAAAGGAAGTGCACATGGCTAGTTGGGTTGTTTGGTTAAAACCCTTTCTTCTAATTATGTTGAAAAGAAGCTCTTGTAGCAAGGAACAGCTCCCCCAAGTAATGAAAGTGTAACAATGTGTACTTAAGCAGCTCCATTTGTATTGCTCTTTTCCTCCATTGACTAGCTAATCAAGTCCAACTCTGTCATTCGCTACTGTTGAGCTGCTGGGATAATTGAAATCAAATGCTTTAAAATGACTGCCCATTCATTAGTTTCCAGGATATCCAGACATACAGAAATGCCATGTGGAAAAAGGGTACATGTGATTACACTCTTTATGAAGTCAAGCTAAGCCTGATTCATGTAATGAGCACTCCCAGGGTTTTGTACTTGAGTTATAAATAATTGTCCTGCTCCTTAACCATAACATGGCAATGACGCAAACTCTCCCTGTCCTTTTTGCCATTTCCTAAAATCCTGAGAGTCTTTCTTGAATTTATAGCACCTCACCTTCTTTGATGTCAAACTCCACAGAGTAAATTCTAAAAAACTGATTATTTTAGGCTTTTAAAAGACTGTCCTATGTAACTGACTTTCTCTCGAGCTTTGCATACTGACCTTTGAATACATGTGATGGATTTAACATACTATTGTTGTAACTGATTGTAACACTTTGTTGGTTCCATAGACAGTTCATAATGCCCAAATCATACATCCTACATTACATCGGGGTGGCAACTGCAATTTAACTGCGGTTTAATTGCAAACTTGCTTCTCAAACGCAATTTAAAATAAAAGTAATATTGCCCCCTCTGAAAAGCAAACACGAAGACTGTCAACTGGATAAGTCTGCAATTTCTAACAGCATGATGAATTTTAGGACAGGATGTTCGGACACATTCTTCTAGGTTATGAAAAATATATTTCCAACAATATGCCAATAGTTCAATAGTCATATGCTCAGGAGGGGCACAGAGAAAGGTAGCCCAGTGATAAAAATTATTACAAGGGATAATGTGTTTATTCTCAGAACACTTTCAGTAGGTAGCATCCACTGGAAAAATTTTGCCCTCACAGGCAAAGTTACGCAAGCTAAGATGACCTCACCCTCTTCCCTCCCTCAGACACAGGATTTCTATCCGTTTTTCTCTTCCTTTCTGACTGAAGAGCCCCTTTATCTATTTTCTTCTTTCCAAAAGATCTATGGCTGTCCCACCCTGTCATATTATAGTATTTTTATGCTGGCTCAGCCCAGGAGCTTGAGGGAAGAGACAAGATCACCCTCTTAATTTCAATTTCTGAAATGGCACATAAAAGGTTTTATAACGGTCAAAAATAAATAAAATATTTCATTCAGCATAAAGGGGGAAAGGCCAGGTGAAATCAGGGGTAAAGTATCTGAGGTAAATCAATAAGAACTCTGAGGAAACTTAATATTTTCACAAACTATAGTTCATATGTTTCCAGCAACTTTAAACTTTTCACAAGGCCTTAGAATCTTGAGAGATGAGAGGCTTTTGTTTGTTTCCTGAACACTCCAGTATACTTTCTTGAGTTTAACTGACTCTTCAGGTTTCAGAAGGCAGGAATACACTACCAAGTACCCAAATTACTTCTCTAAACACACCAGGGATCACTCCACTCTTTAGAGCTATCTCCTTTATCAACTGGGCAGAGAATCACTTCTCTAACTAGAAGATCTATCCCTTTTTCTGGCCCGAAAGAGGGTCTTCACCAATTCTCCCATGTCTCCTTGCCAACCTCCCCAGTCTTCTGTCAAGTGTTAAACTGTTTTCAGTCAGTGCAGACTCTCATCAGTCAGGGCTAAACTGTTCCAGTTCTCAGTCAGAGCTAAAACTGTGTTCTCTTCAGCAATCAGTTCCCATGTCTTTCTGCTCAACTGATGCTAACCAATCAATCCTTTGATCAGTCTGTCATTCAAGGCTCTCTGGCTCTGTGAGGCATTAACCCATCACAGTTCATCATATGTTTACACAGCACTTAAGTGCAGTCCGTCACACAAGCCTATGGTTAATAATTTGTGAGCATCTGTCCCCAATCTTAGTTTTTAAGCATATCATACTCTTTAAAGGCAGAATTCCAAAATCTAGACTCAGCACATGGAACAGCTAGATACAGCAAGAATGGGAGTCCATCTGTCCTATTTATTGGGAAATGGAGTGATTTCAGATGCTGGCAAATGACAATAGCAGGTGAATAACAATAGTGGCTGTATTTGAAGAAGTGAGCAGTGACTCCCAAAAGCTCATACCCTGCCACAAATTTTGTTAGTCTTTAAGGTGCTACTGAACTCTTGCTCTTTTCTACTGCTACAGACAGACTAACATGGCTACCCATCTTGATCTAGCACATGGAACAGTAGCAGCTTGCCATGGGATTAAATGGGCTAGATCTGCACAGACTAGATATTCCCATGGCTATCCCACAGTAAAATAATTGCGAGAATAAACACTCAAATAGGGTCAGATCATTCAAAAACAAACAAAAAAGAGTTTGCACAAGGTTAACTGAGTGCAGAATTTTGCCATCAATGCCTACTTTTTAATTTTATGGTGAAGTTAATACAAAAAGACTGCATTCACAATACAGCAATTGGCCAGTAGATGGCAGACTAAAAGCATTGCATGAAACATGGCATAGAGTTATTCCAGTAACTAGGTTTGTATGCCAAGATGGCATATATTCTTAATAATGGGTGTTTAAAGTCTGTTACACAATGCGCATATTACTAATCCATAATATATTGCAAGGCACTCTTGGACACTCAGTCGGGTTCGAAGTGCAAAAAGCTTTTCATAAAACAAGAGTCAGCCATGAATCTTGGTACATCTTGTGGTTAATCCAGATGGCAATAAATAAAAAGCATTTTAGTGTTATTAGTGTTATTTCTGCTCCCCACATAAATGATGTGTTTCAGTTGCTCAGCCTTGTCTTTATCCAGCATTTTTCCTAGTCTTTTCAACCACAATTCCTACCTCTGGGTTAGGTTGCTCAAAATCACTGCATCAACCAATCAGAAGTAACAGGGTAAGAGAGCCCCTGCTGGCACTATGAAGGAGCTTTATTTAACCAAACTGATGTGACAAAGAGATGAGAAGAAAAGAAGCAGTGGTGAGGAAGCCTTATTCTTTTCTGCCTTAGATGTTTATGTGTGAGAGAGAAAGGAGATGAGGGGGAACAGAGGGGGGAAAGCTGCTAGATCCTAATTCCTGATACAGATATACAAACAGAACCACTGAAGTCAGTCTTCATGATCCGCAAAGGCTTGCTTACCCAAGGATATCACACATATACATGCCAACCTGATATACATTTAGACAGGGCTTTTTTTGTAGAAAAAAACCAGCAGGAACTTATTAGCATAATAAGCCATACCCAATAGCAGAAACTCATTAGCATATTAGGCCACACCCCTGACAGCAGAGTTCATTAGCATATTAGGCAGGGGGCTGGGAAAGCACAGGGCAGGCATGGAAGCTTGCCTCTCCCCAGGGGCATAGACTTTTCTGAAGTCCGGGGGGGGGGGGCGGGGGCTCTTTAGCACGCGCACTTTGCGCGCTCGCTGGGGCGATGTTCCCACCCCAGAAAACCTACCACCAGCCGCCGCGCCTCCCCGGCCCTTTCGAGGCTCACCAGCCGGTGCTGCTGGTGCCTTTCCCTCCCCCTCTGCCCTGGCCACTCCCTCCCTCACCCCTAAAAGAGGAAGAGGGAGAGATAAGGAGGGAGGAATGGCCAGGCCGGTGGGGGGGGAGAGGCACCAGCTGGCGAGCCTTGGAAGGGCCCGGGAGGCGCGGCGGCAAGCCACCGGCAGCAGGCGTGACGTTTTCCTGGGAGGGCTCAGTCCCCCCCCGGGAAATTTCGAGGGTGGCTCGAGCCCTCGAGCCCCCCCCTAGTTTACGCTGGTGCCTCTCCCCCCCCACGAGCTTCTCCGCCCCACTTCAGCATCACCTTTTTAGTCTACCTCCCCTGAACTAGACAGCCGGGGAAAGATCAGGAGGGAAACCCAGGCATGTCTGCATGCCTGGTGTCTTTCCCCAGCCTCCCACCACAGCAGACAGGCTGGGGAAAGGAAGGTAGGCATGCACACATGCCCCTTTCTTCCCTGAGCCCCTCTGCTATTGTGGAGAGACTCGGGTTAAATGCCTTTCAGATCGGGGAGGAAAAGAAAGGCATTTTCAACATGCCTGAGTTCCCTGCCTGCCCTTTCCCAGCTGCCACATGTCAGCTTGAGAAGGGAAGGCAGAGAGAGGCTTTTCTTTGTCAATTTCACTCTCAGCTGACTGGCTGGGAGTGAAATTGACAAGGAAATCCAGAGGGACTTCCCAGAGGGAAAGATGGCATTTTAACATGCAACCTTTCCCTCTTGTGTGTAACATGAGGAGGGCAGCTTGCTTTGCAGCCACGCATGCCAGAGGTTTTGGTTGTAGGTGTGCCCAACTCAAGAGCCAGCCGGAACTCTGTTCCTGTGCGTTCCTGCCGCAAAATAGCCCTGCATTTAGAACAAAGGCAAATGGGCAACTTGTTTTCTTCCATGCCCATGATGGTGAAGCTGTAAACCTACTTATTAATTGTCTGAATCCTTCTTCCTCCTGCTTTGCTTTATATCCCCATATTCCCAGCACTGTAAAGGGGGGGGGGGGGCTGTAGCTTAGTGTTAAAGCTTCAGCTTGGCATGCAGAAGGTCCTCGGTTCAATCCCTGGTGTCTCCAGCTAAAAAGCCCACTGCTTTGCTCTCAGAACTTAGAAGAAGAGCTGAAAAATGAAAACAAAAGAGATGTTTTCTTTTGCTAAAATGTACTGTTTTCGGGGGCGGGGGGAAGTTGTTATTTCTAGGGCACTATGGCACTGTGAAGACTTTCAAGAACTAGTGCACATTATGGCCATCATCAAAATACCATGATTATTTCATTTGCTGATTTATTTATTCTGGTGGACAGTTCAAATGGTTGAACATCAAAAAATAGTTGGTGAAATAACTACCCTTTCTGAAATTTTGCTTTGTAATGGCCCAAGATTTTCAATTGCTGATTTGAGTTTCAAAGCAATATAGCTGGGCATGACTTGGTTCAGCAGTCTGCATTTTTACTGGGTAACCGAAATTCTCATTCACCACAGTAATATTCCACAGTAAAGCAGCGGTGAGATAACATGCTGGTATTCCTTCTTTTGATTATGACACTTTACATTCTTTTATGTGAAAATGAGTCGGGTGGGAGGGGAAAGTAGACTTGCACAATTAAGCTTTTCTGAAATTCTTCTTTTGCACTCTGGAGCTGGATGATTTAATGCAAATCAACCATCAAAACTCTTTGTGCTGCAAAATAAATAAATAAATAAACAACAGTCAGGAAGCAATCGTGTGTAGAATCAATAACGCCTGCCTACGCAAATGTAAAATATGTTGAAATTGCTTTATTCCACCGCTTGATGAGCTGCGGAATAAAACCAAGAGGCAGAGCACAAAGAGTAAACAGGAAGAAAACATTTGAGTTGTTTTGTACATAGCGTGACAGCCATATGGCCATGCTTGTATTTTTTATAACTTTTATTTGTCTTAATGAGTGAACTATGAAAGAGATAGTGGCTGTCCACCCATTCTAATCAATGAAATAACACTTCATTCATGTAAAGTACCTTTTGCTTTTCAGTGGTGGTGTTTGGTGCCAAGTCACCTGACTATATGGATCCCTGCTGCAGAAACTCTGGCAAAAGATGAAATATAGGGTTTTGCTAGTCTCATTGATGTAACAGTTTCATTCACATTCTCTGTTCGACATTTACGGTGTAATATTCTGTGACTGGGAAAAAAATTGCACTGTATAAAGTGCTAAGAGCTTCTTAGGGATAAATCAATGCTGCATACTATGCGGATTTATGCAGGTGGTGCAAAGTAAACTTCATTTTAATCCAGAAAAAAAACCCACTGGACAATGAACCTCTTAATGAACCTGGTGTGAGTTTCTGCTAATGAAAATTGAAGCTAGGTAAGAGTCTGTGATGCTCTCACATTTCGCTGGGAACAATCTGCTCTGCTCAGCATTTTAGTGTACAATGTTCTGTGACTGAAAAAGAATGTCGAACTGGATTGGGAAGAGTCTTACAGTAAATTCTCTTGAGAAGCACCTTCTACTGTAACACACAGAAATTCTCTAATGTGTATAGGCTGGTAGTTTTTACAAAACTAAAAATGGGGGAATGTATAATTTCCATTGGTTGATAAAACAGGATATCTCTATATATAATAATTCCCTGATGGTGGTGGCACTTTCCAGAACATTCCACACGCCGCCCCAGCCTTTGGTCCCCTGGCCCGTCAATCAGAAACTGTCCCTATCCACTGGCTGTGAATACTCGTATGCCATTGGCTGGGTGCTGCTCCTCTTCCCCGCCCTCTCCTTCAGCCACTTTGCCCTGTCAGAATTCTTGGCAGATGGTTTTTCGCTCTTGACGAAGACACTTCTCCAACTTCCTTCCTGTGGGGAGATTAACTGTTACCTCAGTGGCTGTTGGTAGGTGAAATGAAATGGCAGATATCTGTGTTTATAAGATGACTGCTGCCTATGGTTCCCCCATAAAGTTCAACTGTTACCTCAGTGGCTGTTAGTAGGTGAAATGAAATGGCAGTTACCTGTATTTATAAGATGGCTATATAGATCCCAGCCCATCCAGGGAGGATTATGTTTAACCCGTTTTATTTAGTTGTCCCTTATTCATTTAGTGTGTGTGTGTGCTCCATAATTGTGTAAATACTAAAATACATTATTCTATTTGGACCAATAATCTGTGTTGTGCTGTGACCCCATAGTCTCCCCCACTCTGCCAGTACCAAAGGGAGGGGGTAGCCCAGGGAAGCAAGGAAAGGGCAGACCCTTGGGTTGCCAACTTTCCAGGGATTCCCCAAAGATTGGGGATTTCATCTCTAAATAGGGAGATTTGGCCACAGGGGTCTCACTGTCCCTCTAAAAAGGCAGTGACACTTCAGTGACTGGTGGCAGGGAACTTAAGGAGTGAGATACACCTACGGGATGAGGGTGGAAGGCGAACAGCTGAGTTGTAAATCGGAGCCCATTTTGCCACAGTAGGCAACCAAGCTTGGTTCAGACAAAGGAAGAAAAACCTTCACAGGCCTTTGTAAAGAATTCACTGGGACCAGTCCTGACTAGGGCTGCCAGCTCCAGGTAGGGAGATTCCTGGAGATTTTCTGGTAGAGTCTATGGAAGCCAGGGTTTGGGGGGAGGGAGAGGCCTCAGCAGAACAGAATGCCATAAAGTTCTCTTTCCAAAGCAGTTATTTTCTCTGGGCAGGAGAGATCTGTTGTCTGGAGTTCAGTTGTGATCCCTAGCGATCTTCAGGCTCTACCTGGAGGTTGGGTACCCTAGGCGTGGCAAGCAGTGCTTCAGAGCAGGGTCTGCTAGATCCAGGCTCTTGTTGTTGTAGCTGAGTGGGTGATTTTGAACCAGTCACAAACTTTCAGCCTAACCTGCCTCACAGGGTTGTTGTGCAAGTCAAAAGGGGGAGGGGAGAGAAAGACACACACAAATAACAAAAAAAGAAAGAAAATAATTCTGTTTGATTCCTTAGAATGACCTGAGAATAAAAGTTTCAAATTACAATTTTAAAAAATGATATTTAGCATGAAATGGCCCTCAACCTCTGCAGAAACAAAAAAACCCAATGTTTTTTACAAGTAATATCACATATGCCTTTTAGACAGGGACTGGTCAGTTTTGGAAGAATAAAGAATTAAGGAAACCCATTTTATGGGTGAGCGTTGTTAATGAAAGAGAAAAGAACAGATATTTTAATTCAATCATATGTTTTAAATAATGATACAAGAAATGCAAGAATAAACTGAAGAGTCACTTGTGAAAAGTGTCTAAGGAGCTCCATGGCAGCTCACAGATTAACTAGTTTATGGAGACATGAGCTCCTGTAGGCATACAAAAGTCCACACAAAAGCTGCTTCACATGTGATTTTTTTTCATGGTGATCCTGTTATTTTGGAAGGTGATGGTGTACTGGACGAAAACGTATTCCTATTAAAAATATTTATTTACTGCCATCAAAGCCCATGGAAACTGGCTATTCGAAAATATGCATCCCTATTCATAATTTTATGGAGAGGAGAAGAGAGAAAAGAGAATAACATATAGGGCTAGGCAACTGCAAGTCAAGAAATTTCCAGAGATTTGGGGGTAGAATCTGGGGGGGGGGAGTTTGGGGAGGGGGCCTCAGAAGGGACGTGATGCAATGGAGTTCACCCGCTGAAGCTGCTCTTTTCTACAGGGGAACTGATTTCTGTAGTCTGGAAATCATCTATATTTTCAGAAGAACTCCAGCTTCCTGCCTGGACATTGGCAACCCTAATTGTACAGAACCAAGGCATTTGTAACTTTTAAATTCCATAAATATGTCAAATATTGCAATTTTATATGCTAAGTAAGTTGTAAATTATCCATTTTATGTTGTTAAAGCAGTAAAATTAGTTTAGGCTTGATAGGATGGTAAGTATTGCATATGTTACAATTTTTCCAAAATTTGTTTTTTCCCTTAAAAATATGTTGTCATCCCCCTGTCCCCCCCCCCCCCCGGGTGGCTTCAAAATTTCCAGAAAGTTTACATCTCTAGCTTCAATGCACCTGAATGCTTATGGTAGAATAAATTTTGTTAGGCTTTAAGGTACAACTAACCTATGTTATTCAGTAAATGCACATTGACATCGATATAACATCTACATTGAGTAGGGGAATTTTCATGTGTCAGGCTTAAACTGCACTTAAAGTCAGAATGCACATTTTTCTTTAACCATTTAGAAATCAAGTTTCTAGAGAATGGCATCCAAAGTCTTAAATATGTATTTTCTGTTGCCATTAACACCATTCACACAAATTGACGCAGAAGCATCTGAGTGCTTTTTCAAATGTCTTGTGTGGAAAATTCCAGAGTCATGAATGGGGTGCAGAGTGGCATAGCGTTTATGGACATGGTTTTGCAGGGAGGTACTAAAACGCATGACAAGAATGCCCACTGGGAACAATGGGAGATGCTTGAAGGCCCACTTGGATATAATGGAAGCCATGGAAGCCAGTTGACTTGAGTGGGCTCCACTGAAATACATCAAAGTTTCAAGGAAAATGTGGAACAGATGTAGAGAAACCAGCTCTGGGCCTAGAATGAGAGCCCCCAAAGTGGAATAATGATTTCTGGGGTGGAATCAATGCTCTGGGGCTGGAATGATGGTCCTGGAGGGCGGAAATGGTCTGGGACTGGAATGAGAACTCCCAGAGCAGAATGACAGTCCTTGGGAGCGGAATCAGTACTCTGGAACTGGAATAAGATGCACTGGAATGCCAGTTCCTGGGCAGAGATAAAGTGCACTGGGACTGGAATGACAGCACCCAGAATGGAATGATGGTCCTCTCCTTGAGGCCATTTAAACTGCTCTGGAACTGGAATGGCGGGCCCCTGCAACTGGAACCAGTTCTCCGGGACTGGAATGAGGGTCGCTGGGAGCCACCTACTTGTTCTGGCACCAGAATACAATAGCCGCAGAGTGGAACGGCTGTGCAAGTCAGATGCCATTCCTTGCTTCTGTTCTAGCCAACAGGCCTTCGGGCATCTCCCAGGGCTCCCAAACAGGCATCCCTGGCATTCGTTTTGAATCCAGTCTGCCCGTGTGGCTAGTCTGCGGGAAAGGGGGCGTGGGAAGAAGCCCCCTTTCTTCGCCGCCTGTTCCGCCAGCGGAGCCCCCTCAGGCACGGGTATTCCTCGGGGCCCCTTCGCCGCCGCCCCCGGGGGCCTGGAAACGACACCACCAGCACACCCCCGGGGAGCAGCTCGGCGCGGGATGAAATTACGCGCCTCTCGCCCTCATGCATAAAACATGGCGCGGGAGGCGGCGGCGGCGGCGGCAGGGCCGTCGTGGGGAGTCCAGCCGCCGCCTCTCCTCCCTGCCGGCTTCTCCCGGCCCCGCTGCTCCCAGGGGGCCGCATGCCCGACCAGCTAGCCAGGGAAGCGGGCGGCGGGGCTTTCCCGGACCGAGGCGCCGAAGCTCCCCGCTCCCCGCCCGCCTCGGCTCGTGGATTTCCTCAGCTCGTCCTGGGCCGCTGTCGTCGCCGCCACTTCAACCTGCCGACGACGCTTGTGACGATGGAGCTTCTTCCGCGCCCGTCCTGCCGCCTGGCGCGCAACCGGCCCTGGAGGCGCCGAACCAGGCGCGGGCCTCTCGGCAGTAAGTGCCCCCCTGAGGCGAGCCGCGAATGGCCCCCTCAGCCCTCCATCCCGCCCGCTTGCTGCTCTGGGCGCTTCCTGTCTTCCCGCCTCCTCCCTTTTCCCTTCTCTTTCTCCCTTGCCTCTACATTCTGGTGGGGTAGCCAGCAGCAGAACAAAGTTTGGGTCAAGGGGCGCCTTTGAGACCCACAAAGTTTTATTCGAAGCGTAAGCTTCCGTGTGCAAAACACACTTCTTCAGACAAAACTGGAATAAAATCTTTAAAAAAACCCTCCTACCCTTCGTTGGTCTCAAAGGTGCCACTTGACTCAGACTTTGTTGTCTTGCTTCTAAAAGGAGTTTCCTTAAAAAGTTATCGGTTTTTTTGCAAACAAGAGGCCGCTCTCACTCAGACAAAAGATACCGCTTGTATTAATCAAATATAGTAAGGAAAAGGGCTTTCAAATAAGTTTTAAGTTGCTACATTAACATTTCTGTGGTATACACATTAAACAGACAGAAGGGTCTCTGCAAAATGGCTACGTTTTGAAGCAATGCAGCTTGGGATGTCAGTAGGGTTGCCAGCCTCCAGGTGGGGCCTGGGGATCCCCTGCTTTTACAACTGATCTCCAGCTGACAAGAGATCAGCTCCCCTGGAGAAAATGGCTGCTTTGAAGGGTGGACTCTATGGCACTGGACCATGCTGAGGTCTCTCCCCTCCCCAAACCTCGCCCTCTCCGGGCTCCACCCCCAAAGTCTCCAGGTATTTCCCAACCCAGACTTGGCAACCCTAGATGTCAGCAAGGCCTGCGGAATCTCCTGGAATTACAGCTCATCTCCAGACTACAGAGATCAGTTCACCTGGGAAAAATGGATGTTTTGGAGGGTAGATTCTATGGCATTGTAACCCATTGAGGTCCCTGTCCTCCTCAGGCTCCATCCCAAAATCCCCAGGAGTTTCCCACCTGGATCTGGCAAACCTACCTTCTCCCCCCCCCCCCCCCCCCAGTAGCCAGGGGGACCAAGCAACCCTAGAAGAACTCTGTAAGTGTAAGGAAAGTAAGAGCAAACTAAGACACCTGGTCCCTGTACCCAAAAGAGAGCCAATGCATGTTGTTTTTTATCTTGTGTATCCAAATAGCCTCCTCTGGTTTGTCATGTACAGAGAGAGAAAGGATGGTATGCATCGTGAATGCATGGATTATTATGCAGTTCTCCAAAATGATTGCTAACAATTTCAAGGTCAAGGGGTTTTGCCATTTTTTTTTCAATTGCCAGTATGGCAATGCTGCTCAGTCGTTCATGACCCATACTGTTCCTTAAGTAGCTCATAATTTGCCAAAGACATGACAATGTCCTTCACATCCAGCACTTGACGGAGGCATTGTGAGGACTATGGCGCACAATCTGTGGAGTTTGCTGACATACACTTTTAATTCTTCAGAAACAGTACTCATTTGGTTTATTGTGTCAATTTTTATTTCTCTTTCTTATTCATGCCTCTCTAGAACTTTTGGGGAAAGTCTTGAGTTTTGCTTCAAAACTATCTATGTTACGCTATAATGTCTTGCGAATGGACTGAGTTTTTCGGGATCAGGAAAGTAGCAGCATCTGGGATTGAAAGCGCTAACCTCATTTGGAACATTGCAATTGTCTGTAAATCTTCTCTTAAGTTCACTTATAGTGTGATCAGTAACAGGAAGAAACACTTTAATTTTAAAATAATGGCCGTTTTGGGGATAGATGCTTTTTGCTGTGTTTAATTCAGTAACATAGCTTTGGACTTTGGGGGGGATACAGTGTATTCTCTTTTCTTTAGTTTTCATTTTGATTGAATTTTCTTCTGTAAACATCTCCACGTCTGCAATAACTTTGCTGAAAATTTCATTCTGCTCCCTGAGATCTTGCAGTTTATCAATTAAGGACTTAACCAGAACACAAGCTCAAGCCATGTCACAATCTGATTTCTGCAAACCGTCTGCTACCACTTTAAGTTAAAGAAGCACTCCACTAAAAAGAGTAAAGCAAAACACAAAGCTGAAATCTATTAGATTTAGAATTTTACACACCTCTACACTTCTTTGAGAATTTGATTCATTACTGATTATATTCAGACACAGTAAAATTACAGGAAGTGTAGATTTAACAGCTAAACATGATGCAATCTGACACACCCCCAGCGAGTGTCTGACAGTCTTTTCAATTCAACAGTTCTGTTCCCTGTTTGTCTTGGCAGTTTGATGAAACATACATGCACAGGATACAAATACATACATTTGTTGAAGAAGACTAAAGAAGTTTTCAACGACATCAGTATTCTTACACGCATCAAGAATAACTAAGCTCAGCCTGTGGTTGAAGCAGTGAACATAGATGGCTTGTGGCACCTCTTTCAGGAGTAATGCCTGCACCCCATTTAAATTTCCACTCAGTACACTGGTGCCATCATAGGTTTGTGCTATGCAGTGCTTGATATCTATGTCACAACATGCTTAGGTATTCTTTATGTAACTAACTAGCGAAGGAGTATCCAGTGAATGACATATCTGGAAACCAACAAACTGTTCATATACATTGCCATTGTAGCAATAAAGGAGAACTACTGACGGTTGTTCCTTTTAACCTATGTCCTTTGTTTAATCGGCAATTAATGCAAAAAAGCCAGCTTCCTTCACTTCATCATAAATTGACTCTAGAACCATTCTGCTCACGATGCTTAACTATTCATCTTGAACAGAATGATGTGTGTATTTTGCATTGTGTGGAAGGGTATTTATTTTAGACTGGATTCTGGGCTTGTGCTTTGCAATTACGTGCCAAGAGTTTAAGAATATTTCCCCTGTTATCTCTTGTCTCATTTTCTCAGTGCCCATGCTGAGAAATATTTTGTGTAGCAGTGAACAAAAGAATTTCTGCAAGAGTGGCTACGTAATGCCATTTTCTTTTATAAGTTGTTTATGAGCATAGGTGTCAACTACAGGGGGGCTTGAGGGCTCAAGCCACCCTCGAAATTTCCCGGGGGGACTGAGCCCCCCCCCCGGCAAAATGGAGCACCTGCCGCTGTGCCTCCCCGCCGCGCCTCCCCACTGTGCCTCCTTGGGCCCTTCCTAGGCCCACCCACCCACTGGCCGGTGCCTCTCTCCCCCCCCGGCCTGGCCACTCCTGCCTCCGTCCGTCCCTCTGTCCGTCCAGGGGCCAGCTGGGCAGATGCCCAGCGTGCTGGCGTCACCTGGAAGTGACGCCATCATGCTGGGCACGTTGCCGGGGCGATGCTCTAGCAATTGCCCCAAAACTCTATGGCACCATAGAGTTTCAGGGCGATTGCCAGAGCGTTGTCCCGGCAACGTGCCCAGCGTGATGGCGTCACTTCCGGGTGACGCCAGCACGCTGGGCATCTGCCCAGCTGGCCCCTGGACGGACGGAGGGACGGACGGAGGCAGGAGTGGCCAGGCCGGGGGGGGAGAGAGGCGGCAGCGACGGGGACATGGTCCCGGTGTGTGCGCATGCTTTGCGCATGCAAAAGCCCCCCCCCCGGATTTTAAAACTCTACGCCCCTGTTTATGAGCATCACTGAATTGTGCTAAAATAGGACATTCTATGAATTTCTGTGTTTGTAACTCTCCCATGCTACCATGCAGTCTTTGTGGGCTGTGCTTCTATTATGAAGCTACAGTCCTGAATCATTATCTGTAGTCTTTCCCCAGTTTTTTTACTCTCTGAGTAAAGGCATTTTCAGTAGTACAGGCATTGTTTTCAGGGAAATGGCAACAAGCAAAGCAAAGTGCAGCATTTTCTATTACACTATATTCCAACCAGGAATAGAGTTTGTACCATGCTGGATTGGAATGTCTCCATGACTTGCCGGTTCGCCCAGCAAGGCAGAATATAAATGTAAATAATAATAATAAAATAAAATAAATATTCTATGTGCTGGGAAACTTTTTAGCACTGGCTGAATTGGACTTCCTTCTTTAGACTGTGCAATGTCTTTATAACCAGGTAGTTTCTTTAAAATGGAAGGCACTAAATCAACCATTGAACCAACACCAGGGAGCTCTGAAACACTTTCTTCTTCTGAATTGTCTAATTCACAAAGTGGAGATTCATTACTGCCAGATAATTCCTCCTTCCAGACAATTTCAGATTCATTTACTCTTTGTGTTAACGTGATTGGATTAGTTGGACAAAACATGACTGGCCTGAAGCCAGCTAGCGAGTGCAGTGGTAAAGTGGGGATATTATGAGCAAACAGCGTAGAGATTATAACACATTTGTTTAACACTGGCCACATCATAATATGTGATAAACCAGGGCCTTTATTTTTTATTTTTACAAGAACAGCACAGACTTTTTTTTGACATGCTTCCAAAACCAGTACATTCCAAAATGCTGCTTCTCAATTTCTGTGTCACTAAGTGAAAACAAACCCTTGGAAGATGATTGTCAGAAAAATGGGATATAAATGTAACAAAATAAACAAATGCTGGGCATTCTCACAGTAACTGAATATGATTCAGATACTCAGTGTTTCCCTTATCAATTTCTTGTGGTGGCATCCTCTGGAGCTAGGTTGTGTGAATGAGTCTAGGCTTAGGAAATGCATCATGTCAAGGAATGAGAGCCATGATGTTGCTTCTTTTCAGGTAACTGAGTTCTACAGAACTCTCGCTGTTTATTCCTTTTTAAACTCCCCCGTCAATGGGAGTATAATGTTGTCTGAATTCATCCTTAGAAGGAAGCAAAGTGAACTAGAACTTTGTTTTGTCTTGGCAATACCCAGTATTCTGGCAAATTATATGCTTAGAAACTCTGGTTAGAGTCATAGAGTTGGGACCTCCAGGGTCATCTAGTCCAACCCCCTGGACACTGCAGGAAATTCACAAATAACTTCCCCCCACACCCCTAGTGATCGCAGGATTTAAAAAATTTCAAATAAATAATGGTGTGAGGCAACTGTTGACTTGGAAGTGAGAGCCACATATGCTGCCCTGAGATCTGTTATGAAAGGGTGAGATAAAAATATTCTAGATAGACAGGGAGTCAGCAGTAGGAAACTTTCATGCGTGGAACAGCCTGTGCATTCATGTGGTGGTGGAAAGTGCCATCAAGTTGCAGCTGACTTATGGCAACCCTGTAGGGTTTTCAGGGCAAGACACAAACAGGCAGTTTGCCGTTGCCTGCCTCTGCATAGCAACCCTGGATTTCTTTGGTGGTCTCCCATCTACGTAGTATCCAGGGGCTGACCCTGCTTAGCTTCTGAGAACTGATGAGATCAGGCTGACCTGGACCATCTAAATCACGGTGGGAATTCATGTACTTACAAGTAAATATGCTTGGGCTGGCAATGAGTGACCCTTATCCTAGTAAAGTCTGTGTCAAAGTTCTGATGCACTTTTAATGGTCACCCAACAGCAGTTATTCAAAAGGCTGACAATAATTAATCTTTTAGTTTTGTCTTAACGTGGACACTGTTGCCAGGTCACATGGCAATCTTTTGGAAGGAAAAAACAGACAAACGTTTTTGTAAAAAAATGTAATATTAGGAAAAGGATTTACAGAGAGATGATTTGTGGAAGAGCGGTGCCTTCA
The DNA here is from genome assembly GCA_029233225.1 of Lepidodactylus listeri. Taxonomy (NCBI): domain Eukaryota; kingdom Metazoa; phylum Chordata; class Lepidosauria; order Squamata; family Gekkonidae; genus Lepidodactylus; species Lepidodactylus listeri. Next base: position 91,440,310 of record JARCFY010000006.1, read on the forward strand.
CCTTTGACATGTGGATTTGGTTGATCCAAAGAGCATGGGGGGGGGGGATTGTTCATGAGGCAGCAGCTGATGGCTGAAAACAGGTTATTCGGCATGACAGCCTGACTTAAGCCTGAAGCTATCATTAGAGTTGATACTATGAAATATAAAATAATTGCCAGTGCCAGCAGCAGCCTGTTTATCCACAGTTAAGCGTGCCAAAAAGATAGTAGGGCCTCGCGAGGCTTGTGATGGAAAAGTAATAGGGTGGGATAGGTGTGTGTGAATTGCTTGTTTCATAAAGATTGCAGCAGTTGTTTGGAAATGCAGTACAGAGTGCCAACTGTGTTGATTTCCGAACATGTAACCCAGAAATGTCAGAGAAGAATTCAGAAGTGCTTCACTTATTTTCTCTGTAATTGCTTGTTTTCCTTGTGTTCCAGTGGAAAATGTAACACAGAAAAAACTGAACTCCATGAATTTACTCTTTAACAATCATATTTCATCTGTACATTTTTGTTCCATAGGTCTTTCTTGTAGGTCTGTCTGATGTCTACTACCAATTGACTGCTCATTGCTGTTCAGGCATTGTTGTAGTGGTTGTTTTGACATTTCCTTATAATCAGCACTGGCTTTAAAAAAGTATATAATTCTGTTTTAAACAATTGAGATAATTATACAAACCCTTGATCTGGCTTGTTCTTATCGACACAGTTCATGACGCTGTCTGCTCTTGCTGTTAAATTTTCGGGTTGCTTTGGAAGCATCAGTCTTGTACATTTATTCCAAAATGTGCCTATGTGAAGACATACAACCTAATGCAGACATAGGTCTGCCTGCTCTGCTAACCCCAAACTCATTTGAACACCTTTTCCTACCAGCTGTGTGTGAATTGTGAACTCTTCCCGCCCCCCAGCCTTTTGCTGGTATCAGGGCAGGTGCCAGCATACATAGAGAGGGGGTGTTTGATGGGGCCCTGGGACTTTGGTGGGGCTCGTGCTGCTGCCCTCCCATCTGTGTGCCCTTCCCCCACCCACCCACTCACTTGCAAGAGTTCTCTCCACCGATGCTTCTAGCCACACATTCTGCACAGCATTTTGGAAAAGGGCCTGTGTGCGGCTGGGAACACAATTTGTGGGAGGGCTTGTGGATGAAGGTGGGGAAGGGCTCACAGGCAGACAGTGCTGGAAGGGCATGCGGACGGGTGGGCATATGCAAGGGGAGTGGTAGAAGGCAGGGGAGGGAGGCCTAGATACCCTCTGCCTAGGCCCCTGGGCATTCTCTGTCAGGTGCCCCCCCCCCCAAAAAAAACTTGGATCTTCCACTGGTCAGTATTTTAGCTTTAAAGGCAACAACAACAATTCCCATGGCTAGCTTAAATTTATAGTTAGAAATGGAGTTGCAAAGTTTGGTTTGCAATTACCATTGTGGCTTGCACACAGGGGGAGGCAAAGGCACCTCCACTAAGGAAGCAGCAGGGAGGGGGGGGAGGCAGGCAGGGACAGCCTCTAGACAACTCCATCACCACACCTCTTGGCTGCTTTCTTCTCCTCTCCAAGTTGCAACACAGCACATTAACACAGAAGTGCTGAGGTGACCATAGTCACTACCATCCCCCTGGGCAAGCAAACATACCTTTCCCCTTCAGGTGGGGGGCAGGGGGGAGTCTTGTAAAGGGCTTAAAGCAGCAACTACCCCTTTCTTCTTCACAGATGAGCAGGAACACTGCCACTCAGCTGTGGGGAAGCCTGTTAAAGAGTTTCCCTGGACGGGCTGCAGGCATAGCTTTCACACTAAGGCTCTGCCTATAACCACCCTTCACTTTCTCCTTTGAGCCACAGCTCTGGAAAAACTTCCTTTGCTCCAACGTAAAGGGGGACTTCCCAGGAGATGTACTGTGTTAGTATTCCCAAAATGGGGAAATCCCCATGGGGCAAGTTCCCCGTGTGGAAGCATCCCATGTTGATCAAAAATGCTGAAGGAGATGTAATGAAACCCATTTTGTGATCAGAAAATGAAAGAAAAGCAGGGAATTCCCATGCGGGGAGGGTGGGAGTAAGGGAGAAGGAGAGGCATGTGAGCCTGTGGGATATTTTTGGACTCCTAACCACAGCATTACATCTATAGCACCACTGGCAGTTTTCTGATCTGGGTAGTCCCTCTGTGTAATGTGAGTGTCTGGTGTGCTGATTCAGGGTGCCTGACATTTACAAGCTTCTCTGTCTAGAAGCATCCCCTTTTATGAAAAGAACTGGAAATAAATTAAACTCATCCATTGTTTAAAATAAATGATCCAAAACAAGGCCAAACCCAGAACCAGCCAGCCATGAAAGGAATGGAAAATACCAGATACTTAGGTATTACCAACAGAATTTCACACATTTAAAGTCCACTGAAGCAAAACTGTTTTCGATTTATGTTATTAAATGAGCAGTGAGGGAAGGAGCAAGGCATGAGTCTGAGAGTATTGGAGCCACTACAGAGAAGACCCTCTCTCATTAGCACTCGCTGGTCTACAGATAGTGGGGGCACACAAATAAGGGATAAATATATGGACAGGTTCATATGAGAGAAGGCATTTCTTAAAATATTTCAGTCCCAGGCTGGTTATAGCCTTAAAGGTGAAAAATAGCACTTTCAATTGAATCCAGAAAGTGACTAGAAGTCAGTACAGATGGTACAAATGTTGGCCAGCAAGGCACTCTTCTGTGCTCTTATGGATTTTTATCCATAAGTTTGAACTCTGTGTCGCCAGCAGTGGAAGGGACTTGCGCTTTCTTCTCCACATAGGAGCCAGCTCCAGCCCAAGCCAGGAGGCTGACACCCCAAGCAGTTCACCCAAGACAAGGACAAAGGATTCCTCTTGCCATGAGGCCTCCTTCTGTCAGACATCCGCTGGTTAACCCCCACTCCTCAATATACATCTGAATAAGTTATGCTAACAAGACTGCCTAGCACCTACTGTGCCAGCCATCAGATACTTGGCTAAAACCATCAACTGACAATAGGTTGGCCAGGTGAGTCATCGGACCCTAGACTCAGTGTCTGTTTCCTGGTGAAGTCATACTTTTGCAACACTGACCAAACCCCTGGACCTCCTCCCTTTGTTCACCTTTAACCTATAGCAAGGTCCAACAGGGACGGACCGCCTAGTAGGAGTGTTAGTGGGTTGTGGTCTGCTAAGCCCGCCCCAAGACCCCCAATAAAAGTCCAAACCCAGAGTCACTCGGCCTCTTGAGCCATCGCCCTCTATCTTACCTATTGACCCTTCAGTCCAGCTTTCTGTCCCCAACCCTTGCCTCCATCTTTAAACCCTTTTTCTCTCTCTGGACTCGCGATCCAGGAGAACCACGTGGTCTTGCCGGTTCAAGCCTCGTGGCCCCATAGCTTTTATACCTTTCCTCCCAAATCCAATTCATCTGGACATCGGACAACGCATCTAAGGTAACGTGCTTTCCCCACCAACGAAACCTGCTCATGCAAAAGTGCTATTTTCTCTCTTTATTTTATTAGGCCTGTAAGATTGTGTGTGTGATTACGATTTTTGTATGCTTGATTACATGATCCAGTAAACAGCATTGAACTTGCTTTCTGCCTCACGTGCCTCTTTCCTTGAGAACTCCCGGGAGGGGTGGGACCCTGGTATAGTTGGCAAGAACCCGTGTATTTTGCCAATTGCTAAGTGTAAATTAAAGCAATTCGGCTAACAGAATTGGGGGCTCGTCCGGGATTGCCCTGAGGGTTAAACTTCGCGCCATAGTCGACAGGCGTGTCTTTAACCCACAGACGTAAGGGAAAAACCACTTCCGGAGCTCTTGGAGAGGCTGTATGATTGGTTTCTGTCTGCGTGCCTGGCTCTAGTGAGCAACCTATCGTGGGTGGCTTCCCCCTTCTCTCTCTCTCTCTTTGAACCCCAGGTCAAACTGTGTGACCGTCCGCGTGTCTATCTTGTGGGAAGGGACCCCAAAGAAGACCAGAGTAGGGCGCTAGGCCAGTTGCACCAACACTACATACACTACATACACCCGCTGAGTCCGAAAAAGAACTTTTTCTTTGAGCGCACCCTCGCTCCCCCTCCTTGCTTTACTTCGCTCAACGAAGTGAAATCAATTGATTTTGGTTAGGGGTCAGCCTGCTGGAACATATTGTTTCGAAACCCCGCTGGTTAATAGGTTATCCAGTGAGAGCTTGCGAGCCCAAAACCTTCATTTGGTTGTGTGGTTATCCTGTAAGGACGTGAGGTTTGGCCAACCCGTTCTCGAAACCCTCATATAAAGAGACTGGGTGTCTCTGAGACTGGGTGTCTCCTTTTTGGGTTAAGAGTAATCCCAGAGTGTCGCGAAGGGTGTGAGTCCCCGGCTCTAAAAACTAAATTCAGGCAGGGAGTGCCTTCTGTAGGGTTAAAAGTAATCCCCGAGTGTCGAGAGAGGTGTGAGTCCCCGGCTCCTAAAACTAATTAAAGGCTGGGATAGCCTGTTCTGTGGTGCATTGGCCACCTTGAGCCAACAACTGTAACCTAAGAAGCCGATTAAGGCAGAAAAAGGGAAATTCAGCTTCCTTTTCTCGCGCCCCTGTTGTAAGTAAAAACAGGAGAATCCCTGCAAAGATGTTTCGTACCAAGGAGGATGAACCTAAGCTAGAAAAATGGCTGGTAAAGAAAGGCAAGTCTCCTTGGAAGGAAGGATCTTTTAAGGGCCCCAATCCATTAGAAATCGCCCAAAATGCTTTCCAGGACTACTGTAAAGCGCAAAAACCCAGTTCAGCAGCCAAAGACACAGCCGCCAGTTGGGCTCTGTATACGGCTTTGCGAGACGCTGCCTCAATCATTAACCGTCTACAGGCAGACGTGGAAAAACAAGAAGAAATTGTCAGGGAGAACAACCAAAGACATGCCCAGGAAACGGAGGAATTAAAGATCCAACATAAGGCCGCATTGGAAAGAGAGGAGGCCAGATTCGACAAATTAGAATCTAAATTTGAAGCAACCAGAGAGGAATTAAGAGAAATAAAAAGCAAACATGAACAAGACCTCATAGACCAGAGAGAAAATTATGAGGACTTAATGGAACAGAGAATAAGAGAGGTCGAGGCCGAGAGCCAGCAGTTACAAGCAGATAAATTAACTGTGACCTTAGAGAATCAAGGTTTAGCACTCAACATTCAAAAGGCTGAACAAAAAGCCGCAAAGGCTACAGCCAGGGCTGAGGAAGCAGAGAAAGCCCTAGAAAAGGCCAATGTAGCCCTAGTATCAGTACAACAAGGAGCAAAATATTTGGCCCAAGAAAACCTAATTAAGAGAGAGCGAGCCAATCATGATGCCTGTAAAAGAGAGATAGAGATTCTAAAACGACAATTAGAAGCCCAAAGAGCGGTGGTATCAGCGATCCACCCGGAGGGTTTAATTGACCTCTCCCACACCGAAGAAGACCCTGAAGCCCCCATAGAAGAGCCCACGGAGAACCATGCCCCCGTCCACCCAGTGAGCACCAAACAAATGGTCACTAGGACCGGCACCAGAACCACCACCCAAACTGTAACGGAAACTCAGCAATGGAAGCCCGATGAGGTTAAGGCCATCGCCGAGCAAGTAGGCTCTCTCTCCAAGGATACTGCTGTACAATGGATGACACACATCCATACCATGTATGGCGGTGTCAATGGAGAGGATCTCTGCCAGCTCGCCCGGCGCTGTGCTTCAGGCACAGATCTAACAGCCATTAATTCAGCCATAGCCACCAACGGTATTGCAGCCGGTACTCGGATCCAATGGATGCAGAAGGTTTTGGAGTATCTCCACCCGAACCGCAGCTTATCTGCACTGTTCATCCTAGAAAAGCAAGGGCCAGGAGAAGACCCAGAGGCTTATATGGCCAGGAAACAGCTATTAGCTCAATTGGCAGACACATTATATATTGACCCTGACACTAATGAACCCGAATTCGATGACGATGCGTTTAGACGCGCACTCATGCATGGGTTCAATGCCCAAACCCAATTGGCTCTTAATATTCCAGATCCCACTAGGGGAACCTGGCCCAATATGGAACTTAAAATAAGACGGGTGGCTACCTTACTCAGGAGCACAGGAGTCACAAAGGCGGGGAAAGGATCCAAGAAATATAAAGACAAGGAAGAGGAAGAACCCATTCAAGCCATCACATACGCCAATCACGGCCCACACTCTCAGTACCAACCTTCAGGCAAATATGATAACCGGAATGATAGAAATTATGATAGAAACAACGACAGGAACAATGATAGGAACTACGATCGGAACTATGAGAATGACCGCTATGACCGTAATAAATCCTGGCAAAGAGGCGGCAACAATAATTATAGAGGGAAAAGGGATTACAATAACAACAGAACCAACCCAGCGCAGGCATACATGCATCCCTCTGCTCCGCCGCTTCCGGCTGACTATAACAATGGCCCTGACGATCGGTATAGTCCTGCCCCTAGCTCAGGCAATTCACACCCGGCTGCCCAGCTGCTGATGCCCGGTCCACAACCGTTCCACCAAAAAGTCAATAGGGAGGCACCTCCAAATGGAGTAAGTCCATTCAGATGGCACCTTTGGATGGAACTCAAAGAACGGGGCTTTGAGATGGAGCGCTTCCATCTGCAACCCGACTCGGTCCTCCTCCAGGCACTGACAGACTCGGCCAAGCAACAGGAACGGCCTCTCAACCCAGTAAAGACCACTCTCACTCGCATTGAAGAGGAAAAAGGGAACCAAAGCTAGGGCTGCCCGGAGTCCCACAATCTCCCCAATGGCATAGTGGCTCCTTTGAAGCCCGACACATGGGGGAGACCGACTGTGAAAGCAGGGGTCGGGACTCCAGGGAACATGAAACCTGCTACACTCCTTGTAGATACGGGAGCATCCACCAATGTTCTTAAACCCCAATTGGCTCAAACAGGCCAGCCATCTTCAGCTACTCTCTCTCTCTCAGGCTTTGCCGGAGGCAAGCACACTGCCACCATCTGGAATTCGATTCCCTTAACAGTGGGAAAGCTTTCCACACGTGTGTCTGCCTGCGACAACCAGGGCGAAGACGATGGCATTCTCGGGGCTCCATTTTTCCGAGACCATGGGCTCACAATTGATTTGGCTAATGGCTTCCTCTGGCAGATTCCGGGAGGTCCTAGCGAAATCAATGCAGTCCATCGGTGTGCCGCCCTAAAGGCTCCTCTTCCCCTGGCCCCATTGGAACCTAGTGACCCTTGGATCCAAGATTTCCCTGAAGTCTGGATCCAAGACAAAGCAGAGTGTGGCACCGTCCGTGATGCCTGTGTATTAATAGAAGGGAAGGATCCACCTCCACAAAAACAGTACAAGTATCCCGCCGAAGCTGAAGCCGGAATAGCCAAAACCATTGAAGGGCTCCTCCAATGGGATGTCATCCTCCCAATGCAATCCATATGCAACGCTCCCCTCTGGCCCGTCCTTAAAGCAGACGGAGTGACCTGGAGAATGACAGTGGATTTCAGAGCGCTAAACGCAGTGACTCCTCCAGTGGCCCCTGTCGTAGCAAAATACCATGAGATCCTTGCGGCCATCGCAGCAGGATCGCGCTACTACAGTGTGATTGATTTGGCTAATGCGTTTCACTCCATCAAATTGCATGAGTCATGTTGGTATAAGTTCGCTTTTACCTTCCGTGGCCAGCAATATGCCTTCAAACGCACACCCCAAGGTTTTCACTCCAGTCCTAGCATCTGCCATGCACACGTTGTACGCATGTGGGAACACCTTAGAGCTACCTCTAAAGATCACGTGCTTTCTTACGTGGATGACATTCTTGTCCACGCCTCCACAGAAGAAGAAGTCACTGATGTAACCCGGGAAGTCTTAAATCTTCTCAGGGAAGCAGGGTTCAAGGCTAGTAGGGATAAGGCCCAGCTAGTTCAAACGCGGGTCAAGTACCTTGGCCTGGCCCTGGGTCCCGATGGCAGGACTCCCGATGCCCAGCGCATGGAAGTCATTGCCAAGCTCCCGGCGCCTACCGATGTGCCCTCCTTAAGAGCTTTACTAGGAACATTCAACTTCTCTAGGGATTTTGTGGAAGGCTTTGCTGATAAAGCGCGCCCTCTGTACTCTCTCTTAAAGAGCAACACACCCTGGTTCTGGGGACCTGAACAGCAATACGCCTTTGCCAGCCTTAAACAAAGCCTTGCTTCTGCTCCCGCTCTAGCGCATCCGGACCCTGATAAACCCTTTTACATCCAACTGGCACATTCTGAGAAAAGCATCGGCGCCACCCATATACAGCATCATGCTGGCGCCCCAAGAGTGGTCGCCTATGCCTCCCGCAATCTTTCCTCTGTAGAAATAAAGTTTACCCCATGTGAGAAAGTCTGTCTAGCCCTTGTCTGGAGCCTTACTCACTGGGAATTTATCATCGGAGGTGCGAAGGTCATAGTGCAAACCACACACACCCCTCTGAAGTACATTCTCTCAGGGAAAATTCAGGATGGCCAAGTATCTAATGCCCGCATTGCCCAGTGGACACTTGCACTGGTCAATAAGGGAGTAGACTACCGAAAAGAACAGAAGGAACCCCCTGCCCCGTATGGCCTCATCATAACTGGGGACGAGCATGAGTGTCCTCTACCAGTGGTCGACCATGTACCCTGGCCAGCCACATGGGGAGTGCCATTCGAAGAAGCCAAGCAGCTCGGTTTTCACTGCTGGTTCTGTGATGGATCCTCCTTCCATGTGACAGGGACACCCTATACAGGTTATGGTGCCATCCGTACCCACGACGGTCACACTTTGCAGGAGTCTGTCCGCCCCCATTCCAGCCAAGCCGCAGAGGTTGCCGCCCTGCGGGCGGTTCTAGCCTTTGAGCCCCCAGACATTCCGGTCGCTGTGTTCACCGACTCGGACTGGACGGCCAAAGCCGCTACAGTGTGGCTCCCCCACTGGGAAAAACAGGATTGGGTAAATGCAGAAGGCAAACCGGTGGCCCACGCAACACTATGGAAAGATGTTGTACAACTCCTCCATAGACGTGTGGCAGAGACTCAAATCTCCCATGTCAAGGGTCACCAGAAAAATAACTCTGAAATCGCATACTGGAACGACCAGGCAGATCTTTTGGCCAAAGCTGCTGCACAGCTACCCCTTCCCCAAGAACCGCCAGAACAACCTCTGCAGGCTGTCACTACACGCAGCCAACATAATAGGTCATCCATCCCACCAGTCTTTGTAGACCTTGGGGAGCTCCAGGCAAATGACGCCGATGTACAGGACCTCCTTTCCAAGGGCAAGGACCCCACAGGGAAATACTCCATAGAAGAACGGGACGGAGTAATCTGGGCGGTGGATCACACTGGGGCACGTCACTGGGTAGTTCCTGTAGAGGTACGAGCAGACCTGATCCAATTTGTTCACGAGCAGGGCCATAGAGGAAAAGACCTCACTTTGGAACGGGTGCGCGATGCAGGCTGGTGGCCAGGCATGAGACAAGACGTCGCCCAGTGGGTAGATAACTGTCTCGCCTGTGCCATGGTCAATGCAGACTCATCCGGTCCCAAAGCCCCTATTCAACACCAACGCATAGAGGGACCATGGGCACGAGTTCAGATCGATTTCATCGGTCCCCTTCCCAAAACTAGCCGTGGCAACAGGCACTGCCTCACAGTAATTGATCCCTTCTCCAAGTGGGTCGAAGCCTTCCCCTGCCGGGACAACTCCGCCGGCACGGCTGCCAAACTCCTTTTTAATAACTTATTCTCACGCTGGGGCATCCCCCGAGTCCTGGACTCCGACCGCGGGCCTCATTTCATTGGAGAGGTCACTCAGGAGCTCTGCAAGGCTCTGGGGATCACCCAAAGATTCCACATTGCGGCACACCCCCAATCTTCTGGCTCTATTGAACGCGCTAACCGTACACTCAAAGAGGCGCTCATGAAAATGGTTAATTCCACGGGCAGGACTTGGGATGAAAAACTGCCCATCATTCTCATGGCTATCAGGGGGACCACGGCCTCACACGGCTATTCCCCACATATGGTCATGACTGGCAGGAAAATGCGCATGCCAGAAGCTTTTTGGCTACAGAGCGATGTCCCCTCGGACTTTGAACCCAAAGTGGCAAATGATGAGTGGGTCAGATCCCTCCTCACTGACATCCTGATCATACACCTCCAAGTAGCCAACATGCTCGGGGAAAGCCAGCTCGCAATAGACAAGAAATTGGGATGGGTTCGTAATCCTCAGGTTTGGGATCCAGGGCAGCAAGTGCTCTACCGCAAGTTCAGCCGCAAACAGCATGCTCTCATGGCTAAATGGGCTGGTCCGGTCCCCATCATTGATAGGGTCAGCCCTGCAGTGTACAAACTGGCAATCCCTCGAAAGCATGGCCAAACGTGGCACAAGTTCTTCCACTCCTCCCAACTCAAACTGTGGAAGGGTGAGCCGGTTCCAGTCCCACCTGATCTCCCTCCGGACCCCGGTGGCGACGGGAATCCGCTGGCTGCAGTTAAACACGGTCCTTTCCTTCCCACAGACATCTTTGAACTCTTTCCTCTTTTCTCCCTTGGAGACACTTGCCTGTTCCACTAAGTGCTTCCCAATGGCTCAAGCCGCCATTTAGGAAGCAAGGGGGGGAGGGAATAGCAGAATTTTAAGTATAACAACCTTGTTCCAAGAACAAAAGCCACGGTAGCGTGCAGCAGTAACCGCACCGGGCTTGCATAAGTGCCAAGCGCACACCAATGAACGAAGAACCTCTAAGCACCTTTAGCTAAAAGGGAACCATACTGTGACTACTTGGGTATGTCGACTGCAGTATGGTGTACAGGGATCTCACTCATACACCCCTCAAACATTATATTACAGAATGCATCCAGGAAGTTTCACCTCAGCAACAGACAAATGGGTAAGACCATTAAAAATTTTATTGTTATTGTCCTTGATTCATTTTACATCGACAACACAAATAGCCAACCATACGGTAGTCTTGACCAGATGGAGATGCGTGGGAATCAACATGCCTTTTAGAATTTTTACCTGTGTAACAGGACGGCATGACAGAGCAGTCACACTCACACCCATAGATCGGTGTCCACCACAGCAGCTCACACATTGCATCCAAAGCCACACCGGAGAAAAGGTGACGCTATGCACCTCCGGGAAATATGCTATGGATGAAATGGAAGTGACCTTGTGCAAACAGCCACAAGACAAAATCAACACCTCCACCATTGAATATACTGCTCCTACCCCCATCTCCCTCTACACTGACATAGCTGTAATTTCAGCTGCCGTATGGGACATTGGCGATCCTTTAAAATTAATCATTTCCATTGGCTCCCGTCATTTCCATAATGACACAGAGGTCCCAATAACGCTCACGGACCCATTCGGTGAAGAAATAGACCTAGAGCCACTGGCATGGGGCAAGCTCGATTGGCATTTTAACTGCTCTGCGTTAAAGCAGCAAGGTCCCCCAGACTGGACCCTCCTTCTAAACACATCTGTCTGCCTCAATGCCACCGATACTGTAAATCTTACAGCTATCGGAACAACAATTCTACAGCTCACTCATCAGGAAGGAAATTATACTTTAATAATTGGTAATGCAAATCACACACTAAATTTGGACCCACTTATCCAAAATGTAGACGCACTGGCCTCATTGACCTACCCGGTAGTGGGGGCACACACTTTAAAATTTAATCATCAAGAAACAGTCTTGATGCAGCCGCAAATTTCAGTCAAAAGGGTCAATGTCAGCTTAAATGGGCTTGGCACTTCTTTCAGCCATGCCCTCTGTGACTCTTACTTACACACGACCCAGCAAGGTTGGGACAATTGGATCTTAATGTGGCGTAAAGGGGAGCTCTCTAGAAGGACTAAACGCGATCTTTCTGATTGGGTCGCACCCGTAGGAGCGGGCATGGCAGCCATAGATGCTGCAAACATAGAAGTGATAGCGAATAAAGCCTCCAAGGTTGCATTCGACATCTCTCAAATAAGCCTCCCTCTTACGCAGTCATTGGATTCCCTTGCCCATGTGGAACGCTCCACCAACCCACTGCTGGTTACTTGGGAACAAATCATGGAGAAAGATTTTAACCATTTCCTTGATGGCATTCAGTCTTTACAAAACAATATTTCATTGGCTCTTGCTTGCACACAAGCACAAACTCTTAATGTAGTCACTGCCATGACTATAATCAAACAAGCTATGGCTGGAGTTATACCTTTAGAAATAAGGGAATTGATTAAAGGAAATCTAACCACCAGTGAAATCTCTCTCGAGCACTGGTGGTCGTTGGCAAACGCCTCTTTTGATGCAGTAACCCAGACCTTGCAATTGATTATAACCACAGTGACCGCTAAAGAAATTTTCCACATCTATCCAGTAGTTCCACTGGGTATCCAAGTTAATTCGGACACAGTATTATATGCCAGGAACAGTGACCGATGGGCTAAAGTAAGCTCATCCAACTGGCATATGATCAATCTAGACGGATGTACCCATAAGGAAAACTTAGGCTTCATCTGTGATGACGAAGCCCTAGAGAAACATCACCCATGCCTAGTTCCCAAGAAACACGCCATCTCACACTGCCAATTTGACGCAGTCAGTGAGACCGGGTCCACTATTATATACATAGGCAGAGCTTGTGTCTGCCTCAGAACAACCTGCGAACACATACATCTCAACACACTATACTACCAACAAATGCTGCCTGGAATAAACAGATGCTTTTGTAACATTACCTCCATCAGAGGGTGTGACTTTTATTTTGAAAACCCCGTTTGGACACAACAAGAAATGGCCTTATCCCCAGAATTATATGACTCTATTGCTCCAGTACCTTTGGGGTTAGGACTGGAAGCCCTGAGGAAATTGCTCTCTCACCCGGACCTCCCAGAGCGCCTGGCTCAGCTAAAGAAAGCGGGAGACAAAGCCGCCTTAAACGTTTCCCATAATGGTGCCAGGATTAAGGAACTGGCCGTGGAAATTAAGGAGGCTGGAAAACATAGCTGGTGGGAATCGCTTCTTGGTTGGAGCTCGACGACGACGGGGTATTTAAATTTAATGCTCCACCCCATAGTCGTCATTCTGGCCTTCCAAATTATTTTAATAGTGGCGCTAATCACATTGACTTGCTGGGTGAGAAGACAAATCCACAAATTGGAAGCTCAATCTAAAGCCACGGACTTCCAAGCCTTGATGCACGTTGCATCTAAGGTTTCGAATTCCTAGCCCCTCCTTTCCGACCTCTGACATACCTTAACTGTTGCCCTTTTTCCCTATGTTTGTCTGTCTTCCTCCATTTTCAGACCCTTATGTGTGTTTATGTTTGTGTTTCTATTCTTTAACCATTATTGGGTGGGTCTCTTAGAAGAGACCCATGAGGTAGAAAAATTGGTCTTTAGCAGCAGTCTATCGAACCCAAGGGAACATCAGCGAGACTACAAATGCAGCCGAAAGCAGGTTCAGTCTCCTGCACATATTCAGAAGACCTCAATCATGCTGCCTTTTTGATTCCTCTGTAGCATCGCTGACACCAAAAAAACCATATTGCCAGGTCGCCAAGAAGCCAGTGGAGCTTTCTCAGGATGACTGAGATCCATTGTGGCAATATGGTCACGCTTTGAGGCCAGCGCGACGGAGCAGGCCAAGAAAGGAAGTGCAAATGTGCAGGTCCTACTGGAAAGCCAGCGGGAGAAATGCAATCCTTTCAAAAAGGTTAAGGCAAGCCCTGATCTTTTTGTGCAAGCTCTCCACCTGCAATGACTTTTTCGATCATAGGACATAAAAGGTTTTAAATCGTTTTTCACCTTTGGGTTCCCAATTTGAAACCTCCTAAAGTATTTTTAATTGTAACATTGGCAGTTTTCAAAATAACAACTTATTAAACAAAGATTCGGTCTTCAGAAATTAAGAACCAGCGTGCTTTGCGGCAGCTCTATTTTGCATACACCCAGACACGTGGATCTTAAAATTAGTCCTCTCAAAACGTGTGCTATTACTTTGTATATCTTTTGACCGTTCCAATCCATGCCCCGGACTTCTTTATTTTTGGTTTCACTTTTGTAAAAGTCTCCCACCAATGTTTTTACACCCTTTTTACTGTTCATAACCAACCACATCTTAGGATCACCACAAGCCTCTGCTTGTTCCCAAGAGTTTTCCTTTTTTTTCTATTCTTTAACCAGTATTGGGCGGGCCGAAGCCCTAACGAACCATAGGGAGCAATGAGAGAAAGAAAAGGGAGATAGGGGGTGGGAGGACCGAAAGCATTTCTTCATGGGAGATCAGAAGAGCCGAGGGCGCATCCAAAGATGCCGTCGACAAAAGCTCCGTAGTTACATTTGTGGCTAGCACGAATGTGAAGCTTAGTAGGCGGCTTCTCCCGGTGGGGCGTGTAGAAGTTGGGTTCGGAAGTTACTCCGAAGCCTCCCTTCTTTCGCCCCATCTCCACCAGGCGTGCAATCCGATCGCCACTCGAGGCAGCGATGGGTGCCTGGGGAAAGGCCCCAAGGTTAGCCCGCTCCAGCCAAACGCTCTCCGGCCACATATTACTGCATCTCTCTATGTTAGTGTGACCTCTTCCCCGATTATCTGCCCAAGCAATCCTCAACCCAAAACACTCAGCCGCCTCAGTGCGGGACTCTTATTCGGTCTTTTTGCTTTTTAAATTTTATTTTTCTCATGATATCTTCTTCTCCCAGCATGCCCATTGACGCTCAATCTGCATAGTCTGTCAATCATCATTAACTTATTTAGTTTTCATATGTACTTTTCTCTATTTATTTATTTTATGAGCTTGTAGCCTCATCCAGAAACTTTTTCATTGTGCACGGTTTTGTTTTTGTCTCCGTCTCTTTGTTTTTGTGCACTCTACGGGCAAGAAATAAACCGTTTGTTTGCAAACCAAGTCTTCTGTTTGCAAAGCAAGTCGGTTGCTTGCCAAAACATTTTTGTTTTTTTTGCTTGCTTTTCTATTCTTTACCAGTGTTGGGAGGGCCGAGGCCCAGACGAACCGTGAGGAATCATTAGTGAGCAGGACAACAAGAACAAGGGGGACATGGAAGCCCGAGAGACGGCTCAGGAGGAAGAAGTAGGACAAACGAATCCTTTGTCTCCCTCTGCCATGCAGCCCCTCCAAGCCGAAATGATCTGGAGGACATGCAGAAGTTGGGTTCGGAATTTAAATCCGGCCCATGCTCTCTTTCACCAGGCGTGCAAGCTCTCCCTGCACGAAGCAGTGGAGAGTGCCTGGGAAGGACTCCCCGGTTAGGTCAGAACCCCGGACAAAGACCCCTGTCCCCTCTTTTCAACATCTTTCTAAGTTAAAGGGAGATTTTCGACAGCTCTCTCCCTGAAGTGCCTGCAAGCTAAAACGTATCCTCGCTCCAACACTGATGTCCAATTCGATTGTTTTTGATTTTTAATAAATTTATTTTTCTTGAAATGTTTGTGTATCCCAGAATGCCCAAACAATCCTCTCATTTGCATACGCAACAACCTCCAGCCGTAACATATACAGCAAAGTCCAAAACACGCGACCTTTGAGGGTTCTGCCTAGTGACTAGCTGCCCAGTCCGCTCCTCATTGGGTATGGGACGGTACCACTGGGATCAGGCTTAAGGGGGAAAGATTGTTCTATTTTTGTACAGTATTAGGGGAGGGCCCCCCGAAGGGAGCCCTCCAAGCTAAAACGGGTATGCAGCTAACGGCGTCCCCGCGGAGCCACCCGGCTCCAGATAAAAAGGCCAAAGTCGGCCGGACACAACTCCCGAACCCAGCTTTTGCATGCCCTCTCCGTGTATATGCGCGCGTGTGCTCTATGCCATCTCGCATATACTCCCCAGGGTTCGGGAGGCGTGCCCGGAGACTCCGCCAACCCCGAAGGGTGAATACCTGGCCTGTGATTATTCCAGCCAGGACCCCAAGATGATGTGTCTTTCATAATACAATGATTCCAGATGTCTGACCTGTTTTGACCTTTTCCGTATTTCTTGAATGCCTTTAGACACTCTGCTTGCAAAATCATTAAACTATGTTTTATTTTAATATCCTTTTTTCTTAATTTAAGTAGGTACCCATGATGCTTTTAGATAGCAAGGGGGGGCGACTCCTCAATATGCAAACCGGTCTCCTCCTTCCCGGCCGAACTGACTCGTGTCCGTGCCGAGAAGTGACGAGCGCAGCCGAGAGCTTCATGAGCTGTTGATCAAGACCCGAGTGGCTTCCGAAGAGCCGAAGACATACGAGTCCTGGTGTTCCATTAGATACAATGTAAAGCGCGCCTCTCTCCTGTTCAAACAGCACCAGTTGCCCTGTTCCAACAGAAAAGCCTTGCCGCTCAGGAGAGATGGACGAAGAATTGTTTGTAACAATTTTTATTTCCTTGTGCATTCCTTGTGGAGTATTTTTATTGATACAAATATGTGTATTTCCGATATAAACATTAATGCTTTATGTATAGATAATGCCCTTATAAGAAATTTATAATGTTTCTATAAGGCTTTTTACCAATGAATTTAAGATAAGGAATTTTTAGAATTACTTTTAATATTTCAGTTAAGGATGTTTCTGCTAATTAGAGACTTAAATATTTCTACATAGGCTCCCTTGGTGGTCTAATGCACAAAGCCTTGTTTTTATGTCCGCCCCAGCAACAATTTGGCATTTTTATTGCGATAGATTTTTGTCATCTTCTGGGTCCGTCCCTTGCCAGCTCTTTCTTCCAGGATCGCCATCATGCAGTCTGTCTCAGTTTTATCACTCATATTCGGAGACCTTCACCTGACGCCTTCAGGTCTCCGAGGGGGGGAAATGTTGGCCAGCAAGGCACTCTTCTGTGCTCTTATGGATTTTTATCCATAAGTTTGAACTCTGTGTCGCCAGCAGTGGAAGGGACTTGCGCTTTCTTCTCCACATAGGAGCCAGCTCCAGCCCAAGCCAGGAGGCTGACACCCCAAGCAGTTCACCCAAGACAAGGACAAAGGATTCCTCTTGCCATGAGGCCTCCTTCTGTCAGACATCCGCTGGTTAACCCCCACTCCTCAATATACATCTGAATAAGTTATGCTAACAAGACTGCCTAGCACCTACTGTGCCAGCCATCAGATACTTGGCTAAAACCATCAACTGACAATAGGTTGGCCAGGTGAGTCATCGGACCCTAGACTCAGTGTCTGTTTCCTGGTGAAGTCATACTTTTGCAACACTGACCAAACCCCTGGACCTCCTCCCTTTGTTCACCTTTAACCTATAGCAAGGTCCAACAGGGACGGACCGCCTAGTAGGAGTGTTAGTGGGTTGTGGTCTGCTAAGCCCGCCCCAAGACCCCCAATAAAAGTCCAAACCCAGAGTCACTCGGCCTCTTGAGCCATCGCCCTCTATCTTACCTATTGACCCTTCAGTCCAGCTTTCTGTCCCCAACCCTTGCCTCCATCTTTAAACCCTTTTTCTCTCTCTGGACTCGCGATCCAGGAGAACCACGTGGTCTTGCCGGTTCAAGCCTCGTGGCCCCATAGCTTTTATACCTTTCCTCCCAAATCCAATTCATCTGGACATCGGACAACGCATCTAAGGTAACGTGCTTTCCCCACCAACGAAACCTGCTCATGCAAAAGTGCTATTTTCTCTCTTTATTTTATTAGGCCTGTAAGATTGTGTGTGTGATTACGATTTTTGTATGCTTGATTACATGATCCAGTAAACAGCATTGAACTTGCTTTCTGCCTCACGTGCCTCTTTCCTTGAGAACTCCCGGGAGGGGTGGGACCCTGGTATAGTTGGCAAGAACCCGTGTATTTTGCCAATTGCTAAGTGTAAATTAAAGCAATTCGGCTAACACAGAAACAAAGTTATATATATGATCTGAATGGCCTTCATTCATCACCAACCCGGCAGTCACATTTTGAACCAGCTGTGGTTTCCAGTAACTCTTCAAAAGCAGCCCCACACAGAGCATATGGGTAACCATGGCCAGGTCTCCTCTCTAGGAGTTTGTATCACTGATCCCTCTTTGATATGCTAAAGTCATATTTTTAGTAAGAGGTCCACTACAATTTTGTTCTTAGAATGCAGAACAAACCATGTGTTATAAGATACATAACCTAACAGATAGCAAGTGATTCTGGGAATATGATATGTTCTCACCGCTGCCTGAATAAGGATCACTGGGCTCCAAGAAGAAAAATCATTGTATAGTTTAATTCATTTTAAATATGTACAAATCTACATTGTACAGAGTTGAGGGAGATGACAGCCAGGTATGCTTGTGTGGGTCTATGTCCCACAGGTGTTACCAAGTTTCATTGGTGTGCCAGTGTCTGTAAAATACATTAAGGAACAGTAGTGTAAGAGCCCTGCCCCCTCTTCCGAACGAGACCCCCTAGGTTAGAGGGGTCCCCATCTTATTTTGGACTTAGTTGTTTTAATAGGAACCCACTTTTAGAGCCTAAATGTCAGGGGACCTAAAATCTGGAGAGTCTCATGAAAACACCTGAGTACAGCTAGGAAAGCCCAGGAAAGAGGTAGGGTGCGCTGGCATTACAAGCTGATTAAGGGCAATCTCTCCCAGCTCATGGTTCTCAGTAACAACAAGACTTCACTTCATTCTCAATAACAAAAGACCTAATTCTGGAATATCCTGGCATATCCCAGTGGTGTCTGCCCAGCCCAAGGAAGTTGTTGTTTCATTAACCAATGCCCTGGTACATCTTTTCCCTTCTTTGTACTCAATCAGGAAGGGCATTCAAGTCATTAATTTATGCTCCATCTTGTTTCAGGAGCTCTCTTGACTCACCCAGACTTTTGTTTCAATGCAGATCTGGCTCACTTCAATTTAATTTGAAGTATGTTAATCATGTTGCCTCACCCAGGCTCTTTGTGCCTGTGGAGATTGGGTTCCCAACAGCCTAATCAAGGTATTACCCCCACTTCCCCCCACCAAAGTTTGACAGAAGTTAACTCTAAACCAGCCAGTGAGATTCAAACTTGACATCTTGGACCAATCAGGTTCCTGGGAAAGTGGGTTCTTATGTCCAGTTATGGGGCCTCCATAAAAAGACTGTCCCAGGTCAGTGAAAAGGATGCCAGGTTTCCCACTAACTGAACACCCCTGCAACTGCATTGCAGGATTTTTCTCCTTGCTTAGCCAGCCCCTTGCTCTGCTCCTTAGACTACTCCAGACCTCAAGCTAAGGATGTCAGATCGTATGCCCCTTCCTAATTCTTCCCAGTTTCCTCCCTCCTACATTTTATAAGCGTGCCCTCTTGTTGGTGTGTGTGCATGTGGGCTTACTTAAGGAAGTAGTTCTCAAGATGCTTAGTACAGGTTCTTTACAGTTTTATTTATTTTATTTTA
The DNA here is from genome assembly GCA_029233225.1 of Lepidodactylus listeri. Taxonomy (NCBI): domain Eukaryota; kingdom Metazoa; phylum Chordata; class Lepidosauria; order Squamata; family Gekkonidae; genus Lepidodactylus; species Lepidodactylus listeri. The sequence goes on from JARCFY010000006.1 coordinate 91,459,641, forward strand.
TTTTGCATCCAATAAAATTATTTGTTTGTGTTTAAAATCACTCTCTCTATCTCTCGCTGTCTTTCTTCATAATTTTACTGTAGGGTACCCCTACCGAGATCCACCCTGGTATATATAGACCAAAGGTCTTGCATTATTCCTTTCTGGAACCCTTTTAAAGCTAATTTCCCCTTCTCTGTGTCCCAGTTTGGATAACAGTAGTGGGAAAGCATAGCAATATAGTCGTGAGGCTTTTAAAACAGGTGTGAAGAAATCCTGCCCCACTAAGCCAAATGCAGGCCACCAGCTGTATATGTCAGCTTTCTAGGGCATTGCCTTGCATAGGACTACCAAAACTGGAGGGCCAAACCAACCACCCATTGGTGGGCAGTGTTCAGCTAGGTAAGCCACAAGTTGTGCAGGGCTCCTTTAAAGTGTGCCTTTGACTTACCAGACAGCGCACTTATAGTTCTCTTCTGTTCCTTCTGCTGACAAAACTGTCCGTGCTGCATTCGGCTTCTGTTGAATAGGCTCTCTTACTTTAAATTCTCTTGAATCCTGCATGTAAGTAGTGCATACACAGGTTGCTATGACAGCGCAGACTAACAGCTTTCTCACCACCCCTTGTGTTTCTACCAGGATGAATGTGCTGGGTGGCTGAAGAGAAACACATTTGCGGGAATGTGTAGCTCAATAACTTTCTCTCTTCCGTTTCAGCAACATGGCGCAAGCATCCTTGAAGAGATATTTAGTACACAGTTGGGGGGAAATTTTGTATTTAGCTAAATGTCTCAACTCATCTAAACTATGTTGTAATTTCCTCTCATTCCTTTCCATACGTGCCACTGTTTCACTTTCTAATGCATTTACACTACTCTCAAACAGCGAGTCAGCCGGCTTGCCTGCCTCTTTTTCTTCCATCAAATTGACTTTGCTTTCTTCCAGTACCACTTATACAGTTATGGTGAAGAATAAAGAAGCCTTGGTCCCCTCCCCCAGCATTTTTGTGTGTGGCTGTAGTGCCAAGGCATCTGGGCAGTGCTGGGGAAGACAGATTGTTTCCCTCTTTAAAATGCAGCCAAAGCAACAGAGAATCTTGTAGGCCCTTAAAGACCAATACGTTCTAGCCTCAGTTTTCATAAGCAAGAGCCAGTACCTGGGACAAAGTATGGTCTAGCTCATGAAAGCTTATGCTGCAATAACACTGTTAGTCTTCAAGATGCCACAAGACAATAATTTAAAGCGCCATGAACAACAACAAAAAAGCCCCTCAGGTCTTTAAGACTGGGAAAGGTAGGGATTTTTTTATTATTATTTATAGTTTTATCTCATTTTTGAAAAAAAAAATACATCCACTTCTATATTCGGTGCTTTCAAACAGTTACTACAATCAGGAACAACACACTTGTGTACCAGGTACATCAGAAAAATCTTCTACATTATCTTATTTCTTGCTTTATTTCATGTAGACCTCTATAAATATCTGGTAGGGTGGGGACCGCACGGAACCTCCACATACCATACCATACTACAACTTATTTTGGTCTACGTATTTCTTCTTCAGGTCTTCCTGGGAAAGGTAGGGATTTGATGGGGTAGCAGTGTTCATGCCCTGTCTCAGAGATGGTGCTGTTACCGCCATCTCTTCAAGCTTCATTGGGGAAAAACTGCCCATTTGGTATACTACAAATTTCTATTCTTAAAGAGCTAGGAGAATGACATCCCTCCCCCCCCCCCAGCCTGGACAATGTTCTTTTTTGCTCTGGGATTGATGGCTGCAGCAGTCAGGTGAAACCAGCAGAGAATACAAGGCTGTGAGAAGACGCTTAGAAAATCATATATTGTTACACAAAATCATATATTGTTACACAAAAGTACAAATGAGTATGAGGTGAGAAGTCCAAATGACGAAACTTTCCCGAATAGTGAATCGTTTTGAAAGAAATATCTTCATCCAAAGCAGGACCATATACAACCAAAAAGAGTTGCTGTCACATCAGCTAGATGCTCATTCTGTAGACAATTGAAGTTCAACATTCATTGCAGATTTCCGGGGCCCCAGACCTAAATGTAGCAGCTGCAAAGTCAATGCAAGCCCAAAAATGAGAAGTGTCACACCTCTTCCCTGGGCTAATGGGGTCTGAACTTGCTGAGACTGAATTTTTTTGAGGTCATAGTGGATAGCTCAATGAAAGTGTCAGCCCAGTGTGTTGCAGCAGTTAAAGGCAAACTCTGTGTTAGGGATTATTTAGAAAAGGATTGAAAGTAAAATGATCTGTCATTACGAGCCTTTTCTGGTTCTTACCAGGTAGGCTATTGTTGGGAATTCTTTTTCATTCTATTTTAAATTGATTGATTGAATTGTACTGGTCGATGACTGTAATAATAATAAACTAAATAGTTGATCTGTGGTACAGCCTCATTTGGAATACTGTGTACAGTTCTGGTCAACGTATCTCAAAAAAGATATTGCAGAACTGGAAAAAGTACAGAGGAGGGCAATGAAGATGATTCGGGGGTTGGAACATGTTTCCTATGAGGAAAGGCTGAAGAGTCTGGGACTTTTCTGTTTAGAAAAGAGAGAAATAAGGGGGGATGACGAAATGATAGATGTTTATATAATTATTCATGGCATGGGGGGAGTTGACAAAAAGAACTTTTTCTCACTCTCCCAAAATACTAGAACTCAAGGGCATCCACTGGAGCTGATGGGCAGTGGATTCAGGATGGACAAAAGTAATGTCACATTTATTTATTTAGATTTATATCCCGCCTGACCAACACAAGCGGATCTAGGCGGCTCACAACCTTAAAATCAATACAACAAATATAAATTAGTACAATAAAATACAATACAATTGGCGGCAGTTACAAATACAATTGGAGGCAATAAATACCAACACCAGGGCAACAACTACTCCCCACAGCCAGGAGGCCACCACCACCTGCCCACCTAGAGGAATGCTGCCTTATTTATTTATTATACTTGATTTCTAGACCTCCCTCCCCCAAACAGGGGTCAGGGCAGTACACAACGTTAAATGAATACACTATATCATTCCAATAAATACAGTCATACAAAAACAGATTAAAATTTAAAACAACAACAATCAGACGGTTCCAGATGGTGTTAAAATGTTTGTATCCTACCCCTTGGAGAGGCAGAGAGATGAGGGATAGAGGAGGCCAGGCTTGATGTCAACTGTTGCTGTCCTCGACCATAGGCCTGGTGGAACATCTCTCTCTTACGGGCCCTTTGGAACTGCATTAGGTCCCACAGGGCACAGATGTCATTAGGCAGAGAGTTCCACCAGGCCGGAGCCAGGGCCAAAAAGGCTCCAGCTCTGGTCGAGGGCAGCCAGATATCATTTGGGCCAGGGATTGCCAGAAGATTCCTCTACCCAGAGCGTAATGCTCTTTGAGGGGTATACCAGGTGATGTAGTCCCATAGATACTTTGGCTCCAGACTGTTTAGGGCCTTAAAGGTTAATATCAGAACTTTGAACTTGATCCAGTATTCAACCTGGAGCCAGTGCAGCTGGTGCAGCTCCAGCTGTATATGTGCTGTTAGTGGGATTCCAGTAAGGACCTGGGCCACTGCATTCTGAACCAGTTGTTATTTCTGGGTCAGTCTCAAGGGTAGCCCTGCATAGAACAAGTTTCACTAGTCTAGCCTGGAGGTGACTGTTGCATGGATTACTATGGTTAGGTCGAGGCGAGACAGGTAGGGGGCCAGTTGTTTGTTCTGGCATAGCTGGAAAAATGCCCATCTGGCAACATTTGTGACCTGGGCCTCCATCAATAAGGAGGCATCCAGGAGCACACCCAGGCTCCTGTTGGTGGGTACCAGTGTCAGTGGTACACTGTCAAGAGCCAGGAGTTGGCACCCCAACCCAGGAGCCCCCCAATCCAGCCACAGAACCTCTGCCTTAGAATGGTTCAGTTTCAGCCAGCTCTGCCACAGTCATCCCAACACAGCTTTCAGCTCTTCGGCCAAGATGGATGGGGTGGTGTTCGACTGGCTGGCCATCAACAGATACAGCTGGGTGTCATCAAAGTACTGGTGGCAACCCAGCCCAAAACTCCATGGCAGCTAAGCAAGGGGGCGCATATAGATGTTAAATAACATTAGAGAGAGAATTGTGCCCTGAGGGACCTCAACACACCAGGGGATGTCAAGGTGACACCCTCTGTCCTAGTGCCACCCTCTTTTCCCGACCCTGGAGGAATAAGGCAAACCACTTCAAGGCCACCCCAAGAACTCCTACATCAGCGGGGTGGTGGATCAACAGATTGTGATCAACCGTGTCGAATGCTGGTGTCAAATTGAGCAAAACGCTCAATATCATTCACCACAGCAGGTCCAACAAGCTCCGAGATTCTCTTCTGCTATCAGTCGACATCGCCAAGGCCTTTGACACAGTTGAATACACAAACTCATTGACTCAATGGGCTTTGGTTCAGCTTTTCACAATGCTATGTCTGCAATTTACTCCAACCCTTCAGCCAAGCTTCTGACCAATGGAGATGCCAGCAACTATATTGCCTTAAATAGGGGAACGGGGCAAGGCTGCCCCCTATCTCCGATCCTGTTTGCACTTGCAATGGAGCCGCTTGCTAGAGCAATAAGAGATTATCCATCCATTGCCGGCATTAAGATAAAAGGCAAAGAATACAAACTAAGTCTCTTTGCTGACGATATGGTGGTTTACATTTCTGATCCAATCGTCTCTCTACCGGCACTCTTAAGACTGCTCAATGAATTCGGAGCAATCTCTGGACTTAAAATTAACAACAACAAAACACTCCTATTCCCAATTCTGTTGCAAGACTAAACCAAATCCTATATCCAAAAAAACTACTCATTCAACTGGGTACGACATCATTGGCACTACCTAGGGGTGAACATTCCCATTAACCTTACGGACCTACTAAGCTGCAACCATCTTCTAATAGCAAAAAAACGCGAGAAATATGTCATGGCTGGACAGGATACAGACTATCAAATCCTTTGCCTTTCCCAAGTTTTTATATTGTTTTAGAACTCTGCCCCTCAGCATACCCGAGGCGCTCTTCAAAAAATGGCAAAGAATGATGAATTCATTTGTATGGCAAGGCAAATGCCACAGAGTGAATTTTACAACAATGCATAGACCAATACCTGGTCTTAAGCTATACTATCAGGCGTCTATTCTAGCAACACTTATACGTCAACTTCAAACAACTGATATCCCCGATTGGAGTCACATTGAAGAAGCATCACTCTCCAACCTGTCTATTATCGAAGCTCTATGAACTGACTCTCCTTCACAACTCACCAAAAAACTTACCAATCCTTTCCTAAAATCAACTCTAAAAATATAGTTCCAAAATAGAACCAAGCTGACTCAAACAAGGTCTTTGGCCAGTAGGTTTACCTCACAAAGATGGTTTATATCTGCCAAGGAACTGCGTTCATTCCCAGCCTGGAGGGCAGCTGGCAAAACTAGACTTCATGATCTCATACTGGGCAAGAGACGAGCCACAAAGCAGGAACTGGAAAAAATATATGGAACCAACTTATCTTGGTATGAGTGTCTGCAGATCCTTCATCTGCTGGACCTACCTGAAATAAAAAACAATATTAAAACACCTCTAACTAAGTTTGAACAAATGCTAATATGTGCGGCAGCCAAAAAAGGACTCATAGCTCAAATTTACAGCATTTTATTGAATGCATATCCCATCAGGCCTCTACAATACCAAACTGCTTAGTACAATGACCTTCAACAGCAAATCACAAATGACCAATGGGATTCCCTCGGGCCATCTGTCAACATAGCAACAAAATCACTATCGGTACAGGAGATCCAATATAAAGTTGTCTTAAGGTGATACACAACTCCCCTTACCCTCTCCCAAATAACCCAGAAAATCCCACCTTATGTTGGAAAGGCTGTGGCCTCGCTGCAGACTACTACCACACTTGGTGGACCTGTCCACAGACAGCCTTGTTCTGGAAGAAAGTGCTGACAGAAATTGAGACATTGTCAACTATCACATACCACTTGACCCAAGTATAATTCTACTCAACCTCTGGTCTGAAAACAGACCAGACAACACCCCCACAAATACAGGACCTTATCATGGTGTTGCTTGTAGTCGCAAAGGCAGTAATAGCCAAGCATTGGAGATCGGACACTACCACTTCAACAAAACACTGGTGGAACAAGGTCTGGGACTATTTTCTGGAAGAAAAATGCACATTGTGTTTTGACAGATCATTAATAGGGAGGGAGCTGTACAACCCACTTGAAAAGTGGTATCCCTTTCTAGAAAAGATAAATAGCAATAAGTTTGATGGTGAAATAACCTCCTACTGTAAATATAAAATATATTCTTATGGTTAGAAAAGTGTTATAAGGGTCAGTTACAAAAATCTACTTATAGGCAGTATGTTAAGACTTGTAGTTCTGCGAATAGCATTATGCTCATTTTAAAGACTGCTCCCATTTAACTCATGCATATCTATCTCTTCTTCTGTGCATTGTAACCTTTTTTCTCAATAAAGGCGCTTCTGTTCAAAAGAAAAATTAATAGTAACAGCAGCACTGACCCACCTCAATCCAGTTGCCTGCAAAGATTGTCTGTAAGGGCAACCAGTGCCATCTCAGACCCATGACCAGGGTGGAAGCTGGACTGGAATGGGTCCAGGGCCTCCATATCTTCCAGGAAACTCTGGAGCTGGTCCTCCACCACTCTCTCAATTACCTTGCCCAGAAATGAAAGATTCAAGACTGGATGATAATTAGCAGGATCTGAAGGATCCAAAGATGGTTTCTTTAAGAGTGGTGTTACCACAGCTTCTTTTAATCCCCCTGGATAGACCTCTGAATTTAAGGACAGATTGATAATGTCTACCAGGGGGCTCCATATTCCCTCACTATGGTTGGCTTGGCAGCATCCAGAATCCTGTCAATGTCAGAGAGTTGCCTTCCACCATCACTCTCCTTGCATTGGGATGCTTCCAAGGCCTCAGAACAGAAGGGTAGGGGGTTTGCTTACCTTTGGCCTCCTCCTCCCAGCTGGACTTCCTCCAGCTGCAGGCCTGACATCCAGCTTCTTTTCCTCCCTGGCCTCTTGGTAGGAGCCTCCTTTTATTCCCTCCTCCTTTCTCCTGTGCCTCCCCCCATCCCTCCTAGGGGAGATGCCTCCTGTCTGTCACTCATCTGCATAGGGTGGGCACGCTCTGGCAGCAGTCATGCCTCAGCCAGGCTCATGGGAGTCACCTGACTCCCTGCAGCTCTGCCATCCCAGCATGGCTGTGCCGCCTCCTGCCTTACCCTTCTGGAAGCTGGGCTTCCCTACCTTGCTGCAACTACCCCAGTTCTCTGGGGTGCTGGGCTCTACACATGGCTCCCAGTGACTTCTGGGCCACCTTGTACTCTGTCCTCCTGGGAGCTGGACTTTCCTCTCCTGCCACTGCTGTTGTTGCCTGCCAGGGCACTGTGCGCTGTGGCGCAGCTCCCAGCACCCTCGGCCTGCTTGATCCAACCCCTATTGCTCCCTCCTGGGGTGTCTCCATGAGCCCAGGCATCTTCCCCAGTTTTGCTGGTTGTTGGCAGGTGAGTGAACGCTGTGCTGCCCAGCCACAGGGCTGGGTGTCGTGACTTTGCCTCTCTGGGGCCAGGGGGGGCTGCTTCTTCCATCAAGGGGGTTCTTTTCCCTGTCTGTGGACAAGTAAATACTTCTTTACACCGAGAGTGATTAAAATGTGGAATTCGCTGCTAGAGGATGTGGTGATGGCCACAGGAATAAACAGTTTTAAACAAAATAGATGGACCATTGGTCTGTCACAGCAGGGCTATTTCTATAGATTCATAGAGTTGGAAGGGGCCTCCAGGGTCATCTTGTCCAACCCCCTGTACAATGCAGAAAACTCACAAATACTTCCCCCAGTGACTACTGTTCCATGCCCAGAAGGTTACAAAAAACCTCCAGGATCTCCAGCCTAACTTACCTGGAGAGAAATTGCTTCCTGACCCCAAAGTGGCGATTGGCATTTCCCTGGGTGTGTAAAGGCCACAAGATCTGAGCACTGATACAACCCTTCCTGCCTTCTCTCTCATGATCTGCCTAAGTTCACAGAATCAGCATTGCTGCGAGATGGCCATCTAGCCTCTGACAACCTCCAAAGGATGAGAGCCCACCACCTCCCGAGGAAGCCTGTTCCACTGAGGAACCGCTCTAATGGTCAGGAATTTCTTCCTAATGTTCAGCCAAAAACTCTTCTGATTTAATTTCAACCCATTGGTTCTGGTCCGACCTTTTGGGGCAACAGAAAACAACTCCGTACCATCCTGTATATGATAGCCCTTCAAGTAATTGAAGATGGTTATCATATCACCTCTCAGTCATCTCCCCTCCAGGCTAAACATACCCAGCTCCTTCAACCTTTTCTGTGGGACTTGGTCTCCATATCCCTCACCATCTTTGTTTCCCTCCTCTGGATGTGTTCCAGCTTGTCTATATCCTTCTTAAATTGTGGTGCCCAAAACTGAACACAATACTCTAGGCAAGGTCTAACCAGAGCAGAGTAAAGCGATACCATCACTTTGTGTGATCTGGACACTATTCTTCTGTTGATACCACCCAAAGTCGCTGTATGTTCTTAGCTGTCTTCACATACAACTGGGGCTTGTATCTTATATTCAGATTACGTGTTAAATGATCTAATTATCACAGAGCTATTGGGTTTACACAGCTGTCACTAATATTGTAGGTTGGTGCTTCTAATCAATTTATTTTAATTTTGTTCAACATGTATTCCTAACTCATGTTAATATCTCTCTCTGAAAGAAACAAAGGTAAGCCATACGTAAATTGACCCAAGTGCATCCTTACTCAACTGGATAGTGTGACTTTTTTTTACTGTAATTTTTTCATTTGCTAGGCACCTAGAAAATTGTTCTGTAAAGTGGGTAACATTTTTCTGTCATCTGTTTTTGACTTATTTAAGTATATTGTGTTCACATCAGAAAGAAAGTTCAGTTGTGTGCAGGGCTCATTTCGTAGCAGGAGCTCCTCTGCATATTAAGCCACATACCCCTGATGTAGCCAATCCTCCAAGAGCTTACAGTAGCCTCTGTAAGAAGAGCTATGTAAGCTCTTGGAGGATTGGCTACATTAGGGGTGTGTGGCCTAATATGCAAAGGAGCTCCTGCTACGAAATGAGCCCTGGTTGTAGAGCCCTGGCTCTAATAGGACACACCTATGTAAGGAAGTGCCCTGACTTGGATAGCCCAAATTAGCCCAGTCTCATCAGATCACAGAAGCTAAGCAGGGTTGATTCTGGCTAGTATTTGAATGGTTGACTTCCAGGGAATAGCAGGGTCATAACTGCTGAGCATTTCTTGCCTTGAAAACCCTTCAGGGTCACAGTAAGTCAGCTATGACTTGCTAGCAAAAAATAAAATTAAAAATGTAAGGATATAATGTTAAAAATGTCAAGTGGAGGCATTTGGGAAGGCAATCAGGGCCATTCTAAAGCAAAGCTGTTGAGGCCCATTAAGGTGAAAGATTTGCAGTGCAATCCTAAACTGCCTTCCTCCAACCTAAACGCATTAACTCCAGTGGATATTAACTGGAGTATTTCTGCATAGAATTACACAGTCAACCTTTTTGTTCATTTAATTTCCCAGAATAAGGAATGATGAGTGTGTACTGAAGAGAAAGTAAAATTTAAATACAAAACACTTGGTTTCTTTGATCCACATTGTCCACTAAGTGGCAGTGTGACAAGTCTCCTGAAAATGATTTCCTCCTCATATCTGACAAGACATGTCAAAAGTGAGAAGCCAAGAGCGAGGGTTACAGAACAAAAAGTGAAGTCAGTAAAGCCCTTTAATTAGTTGCCCAATCCTTTGCTATGCAGTTTGTGTTTCTAGGAGAACAGAAATGCATTAAAGCATTTATCTTCAGCTGCTGGTTTAGGGCCCACAAGTGGGTCACACTGCATTTAGAAGTGCGTTGCACTGATGCTGTTAGCATCATTTCTTTTTTTTAAGAAAAGGAGAAAGATGGAGTAGGGGAAGATAAGAGATAGATAAAGAAGCTAAGTAGAAAGCCGGGGAAGAAAAAAAATACATACATACATGGTAAACAGTTAACAGTGGATTCCATTTTGCCCATTGGGGTTAAGTCCTAGATCTGAAAAAATATGAATGACTATCCTGGAGTGCTGTATTGCAGCCAGCATTGTATTAAAAGATGACATTGGGCCCTATGCAGATTAATGCTCTGGGTATCCATATTTAATGCAATCAGTCCTGTATTTTATCTACTTGTTCCTGTTAGCAGTTTTATGAAGTTTTTTTTAAAAATAACTTTTGTATTAATATGCTCCTGAAGGAAAATTGCTGTCATGTTAGTTCAAAATTAGTCTTACATATTCCCCCGGCACCATCTCTTGTTTATGTCACATGGTTTTAGGTGTTCTGGGTAATGCTCCAAGATCTTGAATTATTGTGACAGTTAAAGTGATAGGGGATTCCAACAAAATACAAGACTTGGATACCAGCACACATCACTAGTCAGTTGTTATGCTCTGAAGTATATGCAGAGAAGATACATTTTGTAAGCCTCTGAATATCTTAGTCTTAAAATATTTTATTCTTGTTGAAATCAGTAGGAGAGTCTTGGATCAAATCTGGCTTTTTAAAAAAATGCACAATAATCTTATTTTAAGCCTTGTTTCAATTTTTTTTCCTGTTAGTGTGTACCAAATTGGCAGTGTGGGGCTGTTGGATATTCTTTATACATGTAGATGGCAGTTCTTAAATCCTGAAATATGTGGTGACCAAGAAACAGGGCCCACAGTGGAGTTCTGCTGGTGAAGAGATTGTATTATAGACGTAGCTCCATGCCAAACGAGATTTTGAAACAGTGTAAATGGACTGCAGTTTTTAAATTTTGAGGGGTCCAAAGTAGATTCTGTTATCACTGGATAGAGTTGCCAGGTCCGGCTTCATCCCCAGCGGAGGACTTTGGGGGGCGTTCCCGGAGGGTGTGGGGCATCCCCAACGCAATGACATCACGTTGGGGACATTCCCACCCCAAGCCCTGCCCCCAAGAATGATCACCCATGGCCACCGTCCTCTCCTGTTTGTGCTGTGAATATGTGTGCACACTTTGTATAAAGATCACATACAGATGTTTTTCATCCTCTAGAGATCCTTAGAGGCCCTCCCTCCATCCCCACAACTACTGACGAGCATTTTACTAGTAGAAAAGTGCAAGAGTCCATTAGCACCTTAAAGACTAACAAAATTTATGACAGGGTATGAGCTTTTGTGAGTCACTGCTCACTTCTTCAGATACTGATTCAGATTCAGAGCAGTAAGACCTGGCAACTATAGATGCATTTTATACTGTTAAATCAGTAAAATAAGTTTAGATTTGATGAGAAATTATTGCATACATTTCAATTTCCCCCAATAAGTTTTTCCTCCCGGGGGGAAACACTCTGAAAAAAGAAAACAGCCCCCCCCCCAGATTAAAAATTGTTGGAAATTTGACATCTCTAGTACATGTAGTGTTGGGTAGGCTCTGCAACAGGTTTTGTGGTCCTAGGCAGACCTTCTGACCAGCCCGCTTGAATGCCAGTCTCACTTCTAGGGCAAGGCCTATAACCATTAGGCAATGCAGAAGCCGAGCTGATGTGCTACAGTAAATCCAGATGGAGGATCTTTGTAATTGTTTTCTTTGGCTCTATAATAGAACCATAAGTAAGCCTCCTCCAGCAGCCAGAGGTTCATGTCATCACTTGTCATGTCATCACTTGTCATGTCATCATTTATTAGAAAAAGGAGTAGGCTCTAAAAATGTTTCACCAACTGTTTTCATGCTAAAAGTTTATTTTTATTTATGCCAATAGGTTGTAAATTGAACAGTCCAATTACAGCATCCTTAGTAATGTAAAGCTAATTGCCATAACCTTCTCTCTACCTGAAAAGAAAATTATTGGTTAACATTGTTAACAAAACTTTTGAGTTTTCTATATAACTGTTCACAATTGCTTAGGAAACCAGTTATGTTTACTTTAGTTGCCTTTCCTGGAATACTTAGTGAGTTCAATGAGTATCTGAGATTGTTAGCACGGCTGCTTTCTCCAGTGGTGGAATAGTTTAGATTCCAAGTTGGAGGTCTGTCATCTCAACTTCCATTCATATAAACTTTCAGCAATTTTCAGCTGTGCTGTAAACAGCATCTGTTCAGCAGCCCAGGAGTTTTAAATGCCTGAAGAAACTAAAAATGTGATGGTGCAACTTCACTGTCTGCCTTTGTTCTTCACAGATACGATTTACAGCCTGTCATTTTCTTTTACCAAGGTTTTGTTGAAAGGGAGGAAAGCTAGCACAATTCTACAGTTTACGTATGTCATGGACTCAGAGACTGTTGTAGTTGAGGCACTTCTGGGGTAACTTTTGATGTAGATACATCAAATAGGAATAGGAGCAGAGAATGATTTCGGAGTAGTACCTAACATAGGGTATCTGGACCTTCTTTTAAAAAAAATATTTTTATTGAATTTTTGAGAAGAAAGTAATATGCAATAATGAAACACAAAACTGTTAACAGTATGAATAGCAGTATAATACTATTAGTTCAACTATATTGTCGACTAAAATAGTTTAGTAGCTATAACTATATTGTAACCCATATATTAAGGAAGATCTAAATTGAACTAATGCAAAAAAGCAAGTTTATTTGTCCCTTATAATTATATTATCATAATATCACAACTAGGCTTTGCAGTAGAGATGAAAAAATAGAGTTTAGTGATTTAATAGCTCAAATTATAAAGGATTTCGAGGTTGGGAGCAATGTTCCCTCTAAGCTGTGGAGTCTTGTGAGCAAAAATTCTACTTCGTGACCTACTGGCATTAAAGTTGTGAGCAAGCGATTTGACTACTGCATAAACTGGTTTGTTCTGGAGCCATCCTTCCTGAGCTAAGGCAAAAATGTGTGAGCTGATGGCTAAAAAACTGTGAGCTAGCTCACACTAACTCAGCTTAGAGGAAACATTGGTTGGGAGTCTGATATATATTTCATAAATGGGGACCATTTCTCCACAAATTTGGATGGTTTAGGGTAGATGTCTGACTGAAGTAAACGATGTGACTTTTTCTAGAATAAGATGGTCCCAAACTTTGTTTAGCCAGCTGTTGCGTGATGGAGCCTTGTCTGATTTCCACCTAGAGACTATCAATATTTTAGCAGCCACTGTGAGGCTGGTGATCAGATTGTGACTGGTAGTTGGTATGTTGTTTGGTTTCCAGATGTCTAAAAATAGTAGGTTTGGTTCAAGTGGTATATCATAACCTGTGATTAGTTTTATCTGGGGCTGTGGTCACACACACTAAATAATCCACTTTCAGTGCATTTTCCAACTGGATTTTACTGTGTGAACTGGCAAAATCCAGCTGGAAAGTGCATTGAAAGTGGATTGAAAGTGGGTTATTTAGTGTATGTGACTGCAGCCTGGGTTAGAATGTCTTGCCAGAAAGATCTGATGTGTCTACACTTCCACCAACAGTGGGCAAACGTTCCCACTTCTCCACATCCTTTCCAACATAGAGGGGAGTGTGAGGAAGTTATTTTTGAAAGCTTCTCTGGTGTGAGATACTACCTGGTGATGATCTTGTGTGTCTGTAATTTTGTTGAGATAACAGGCGATTTAATTAACTTGGATGTCCAGATTTGAATCCATTGTTGATCAGTGAAGTCGGTCTCATAATCTTGTTGCCATTTGTGCTGATATCTCATAGGTTTAGATCCTCTTTGATGGATCAAGATGTCGTATGCTGCCGTGATCAATCCTTTGGAATTTTGTTGAGTAGAACCAATGAGTTTTTCAAAAGTAGTAAGATGTTCCTTTAGAATTGTAGATATACCAAGTTGTCAGATCATGTGATTAAGTTGGAAATAAAAAAAACATGGGATGTTTTCTTTTAATTTTTGTTCCAGAGACAGCTTTGACATCAATCCTTCTTTAGTTGAGATGTTTATGAAACACGACATATTCGCTTTTCTCCAGTTATTGACCAAGCCTCTGTCATTTCCAGGGGGAAACCAGGGTTGGAAAAGAAAGGAGGTAAATCTGGAGTATTTAAGAACTGGTAGTGGCCTGCAAGAGTCCTAGGTTTTTAAGATTGCTACTAGAATCAAATTGTTATTGATTGAGCTTGGACGAGTATAGGAATTAGTCCATATTGCTTCCTTAATTGTGAGTGGAGATAAGATCAAGTTGATCTCCGCTTTGTAACATCCTGATTATGGGTGTCAGCTGAGTCGTCTTATAATATATTGTTAGATCTGGATAGTTTAGACCACCTTGTGAAGAGCGTCTTCTGAGTGTCTGAAAGCTCGTTCTTGGACGTTTGCCTTGCCACAAGAAGGAGATGAAAGTTGTTCGCCATTTTTTGAGTAAATCTATTGGTAATTCAGTTGGCATTGTGTGAAATGGGGACAGCAGTTTGGGCAGTATAAAAGACCTGATAAGATGTAATCTGTCTAAGAAGGTCAGATGAGTTTTCTCCCATTTGTTTAAGTCCGATTTGATCTCTTGAAACTTAATTTTGTGGTTTGACTCTAAAACATTGTTCAGTTACCTAGGTAGGTTGATTCCTATATATGGAAGTGTGGTATCAGCCCTTAAGAATTCATATTTGCTTTTGAGGATCGATTCAATGTCTGGCAAGATATTCAGAGGCATTATACATGATTTGGATTGATTTACTTTTAGACCAGATATTGAGCCAAATTTTTCTAGAGCCTGTTGCAGGCGTGACATAGATGAGACTGGATTGGATAGGTATATGAGCATGTCATCTGCAAATAAACTCAATTTGAAGATGTTAGGTCCTATAGAGATTCCTTGAATGTTTTGATCATTCTGAATTTTGTTTGCCAGTGGTTCAAGAGCCAGGGTGAATAAAATTGGTGATAATGGGCATCCCTGTCTGGTGCCTCTGCTTAGCTTTATATCTCTGGAGGATGCACCATTTTTCTTGACTTGTGCAATTGGTCTCGCATATATTGTGGTGATAGCTTGGAGAAACATGGGTCCAAACCCCATGTGGCAAATTAGAGCGGTTAGGTAGGGTGTTTCCAGGGAATCAAACACTTTCTCTATGTCAAGCGATAGAAGTAGTGAGTTTGATTTCACTCTTTTATAGGCTGAGATGATGTTTAAGGTCTTATAGATGTTGTCCGTTAAGTCTCTGCCTGGTATAAAACTAGACTGATCTTGGTGAATGTATTGAGACTCAAAAGAATTTAATCTTTTAGCCAGTATTGCAGTAAATGTTTTATAATCTTGATTCAGGAGTGAGATTGGATGGAATGAGGCCAGATTTGTGGTGTCCTTCCCTGGTTTTGGAATTGTTATTATAGAAGCTGAGTTCCAAGACGGAGGCATCTGTCCTGAAGTGAGGATGACATTGCAGGCTTCTGCTAGTGGAGTTGCAATTGATGTCACAAATCTTTTGTAAAATTCCAGAGGAAAGCCATCAGGACCAGCTGATTTGTTGTTTTTTAAGTTCTTAATGATATCGATGATTTCCTCCATCTCAGTTGGTTTCTCTAGAAGGTCTCAATGGGAATCAGACAGTTTTTTGATTTGCAGGTTCAATGTTGAGTAGGATTGGATATCCTCAGAAGAAGGATTATTAGAAGTGTAGAGAGATTGATAAAAGTCAGCAAAGATTTTATTTATTGATGTGGGGTCCGTGCATAAGTTTCCATTTGAGTCTTTAGTTGCCATCACGTGTCGTGATGATCTTTATCTTTACCTTGCCAAGACAGAAGGCGCAGATATTTAGGCATATTAATCCAATATTTTTGTTTTGCATATAGTAGGTGCTTTTGAATCTGTAAACTGTCAAGGAGTTCTAAACGTTTACGCCCCAATAGGAGTTTCTTGTAGATTTTTTTGCTACCCGTGACTTTGTAAT
This sequence comes from Lepidodactylus listeri, assembly GCA_029233225.1. Taxonomy (NCBI): domain Eukaryota; kingdom Metazoa; phylum Chordata; class Lepidosauria; order Squamata; family Gekkonidae; genus Lepidodactylus; species Lepidodactylus listeri. The sequence continues at coordinate 91,475,615 of JARCFY010000006.1, forward strand.
TATTTTCTAGAAGCGAGATTTTCTTAATCAGTTCATTTTTTAACTCTGTCTTCTTTTTCAGACATGATGACATAGAAATAAAATGCCCTCTGAGTACAGCTTTGAGAGCATCCCAAATCATTGAAAGAGATGTTTTTGCAATATAATTTTCTCTTAAATATTGTTGGATATGGGATTCTATGGATTCAATACATTCTGTATTAAAAAGTAGAGATTTGTTGAGAGACCAAGATTTTGTTGTGTGTTGGTCAGAGGATGGTTGAAATGTGCAACTCACCCACACATGGTCTGACCAAGTGATGGAACTTATATCAGAGTCAAGGATTTTGTGAACCCTTGTATTAGATATGAGAATAAAATCAATGTGTGTGTAAATTGCATTTCTTGCTGAGTAGAATGTATAATTTCTGTCAGTGGGGTGTGCTTGGCTGAGGACAGACTGGCAATCTAAAGCGGAGGCAAAGCGGAGGGAACTGGAGCGGGGGGAAAAACCCACGGAGCTGGCCATTCACACTGGCCAGAGCAATGCGGATCAGCGGTGATACGGAGCGTTCAGACTGCCACGGAGCGTTCAGACTGCCGCATAGCCAGCGCGCGCGGCTCGCGCGTGCCGCGGCGCTTTTTTGTTTTTGTTTGATTTTTTCGCATGTGCGCACATGCGCACATGCGCATAACTTTTTACCGGTGCGTTCACACTTCCTCCGGATGCCTCCTGCTTCTTCCAGTTCACACTGTTTGGAAGCGGGAGGCATGCGGAGGAAGGCCCCTGAACACCGGGTAAAACCGGTGTCCTGTTAAAGCGAAAGGAAAGCGACTGGGAGACGGGTAAGTACGCAACGGAGCCGACGGACAGATGCGCATGTCTGAACGTGCTCCTTTCCTCCGTTTGTGAACCGTACCTGTCCCGCTTTAGATTGCCAGTCTGTCCTCAGCCCTTGTCTCCATATGTCAGTCAGATGAAATTGTTGTAAAAGATCAGTCAAACCCATTGCTTGATGCATTGACTGGTGTGCAGTTCTCTTTATACAAGAATTCTCAAGATCCAGATTTGCTATAAGATTGAGGTCTCCACCCATGATAACTTCTCCCTCTTGAAACAAATCCAAAGCAGTCAGAGTGTCATTTAGGAACAATACCTGAGATGTGTTAGGCGCATAGATCGAAACTAGTGTGAGTATTTGATCTTCTAGAAGACCTTTGTTGAATAAGTAACAACCATGTGGATCAGCTTTTGATGCCAGGTGTTGGAAGCGAACATTTCTTGTTATTAAAACTGCAACCCCTCTTGACTTTGAAGTACCTTTAGCATGAAATTGATGTTGTATCCATTTGGCTTTGAGTTCTTGTTGGATCTGAGAATGAAGATGGGTCTCTTGAAGTAAAAGACCCACTAAAATCACATCAGAGCGTGACTTGGCTAAATACGACAAGACCCTCTGATGCTTGACTAAATTGTTAAGGCCTCTCACATTTTGGGAAAAAACCTTCCATAAAGTATTCATTATGACTAGATAGAGAGTTAAGATGAAAGCAAATTGAAATAAGCTTTAGTGCAATGCTAGATGTGGTATTATTTCACTCTGATATTAGGCGGAACAAGATTAAAAGGGACTGATCCCACTATTTTACTTAGAGGATATATGTTTTACTGGTCAGTAATGCAGTGACCTTTTAATAAGTATCGTTGAGCAATATAAATTATATTACATCAATGCAAAATATTTAAAAATAAGGTACAAACTTCATGAGTTTTGAGTACACTATATGAGAAGTATGCACTTTAAAAATATCCAAGAAATAGAATAAAATTACTTTAGCAACTTATTTAAAATGATTTTGATAATATTTCTAATCAGGTATAAACAACAGCTTAATTAATTAATTCAACAACTTGTTTAAATTGATTGTGTTAGTGATTCTTAATCAAGTATAACCCACAGCTTACTTAATCAATTCAGCAACCTTTTTTATTATTATTATTTTTAAAAATTGATTGCCATATCGTTTCTAATCAATTATAGTTAGGATCTCAATCGATTATGCACTCAGTTAATTTAGAATACCAAAATAAGCACTAGGTAATTGATTGAACTTATTGATGGATTAGAAAGCTACTTGGTGAGTTACAATGAAATTAACAATTCAGCAGTCTAAAAACTTTTTTCAGTTGAGGTTACTATATTTAAGTTACACTAAGGCTAATGTTTTGCAACGTTTGAAAATTAAAAGTTGTGCAATGTCAATAAACAGTTGATGTATATTAACAAACAGAATATAAATGCTGTAGTATTGAAAGGCTATATAGTTAGTGCTAAAATAAATAAATAGTAAAAGAAAAATAAACAAAATGAAGTTAACAGTCCTACTTAACCTTGCTAATCTTAATTTTAGCAAAGGTTAACAGAGTGTACGCCGAGTACAAAGGACTGTCAATCAAGAAAATGAAGAGTCAAACTGGACACCCTCCCCCCTTACCCCCAAACCTGTTATGAAGCAAATAAACATATAATATATTGAAATATAGCTTTCATGGGCATTAAAAACTTAAAATAGAGTGGTTCTAGTAAACTTGGAGCAATAACACATTAAATGTAAAAGAACCTATTCCCTTTTCTATGAAATCATTCTTATTCTAATGTTATGTCAAATACCAGGGCTTTTTTTCAGACATGCTTTATAACCACTTTGCTGTCTTTAATTGGCGAGAACATCATTTTCCTTTTCTGGGAGTATCTGCTTGTCTCCATTTGTGCTGGGATATTCAAGTTTTGCAGGAGTCTGATTCCATCGCCTAAATCCTCAACGTAATATAATCTGTCATTACGAGCAATTTGAAGCTTTGTGAGCTTAAACCATCTGTAGCATATTTTCGCCTGCTGGAGCACTTCTGTGACTGACTTCAGATCCCTTCGACATGCTAGAAGATCATGGGAGAGGTCTGGGAAGACAAAGATCTTGCTTTGCTGAAATAAGAGAAATCCTTTGATTCTAGCTGTGTCCAATATTTTTCGCCTGGTTCTTAAATCAGGGATAGTGATCAGAATGTCTCAATATAGACAAATATATGACATGTATAGAAGTGATAAAAAATCTGGTTTTAGAGAAAAGAATAATGAAATAGAACAAGTTTGGGAGGAAGGTGGGAAAAAATGATTTCTAAAATGTATAAAATTTTGTTAAAATGGTTTAACGCTGATGAAATGGTAAAAGAACAAATGGTAAAATGGGCAATAAACTTCAACAAAGATATTGAAATGGAATCTTGGGAATTTTTATGGAAAAATGCTATGAGTATATCTACATGTTATAATTTAAAAGAAAACTGTTTTAAAATGATGTACAGATGGTATATGACACCAAAAAAAATTGCAAATATTAATCAGAATTTATCTAACAAATGTTGGAAATGTAAAAAGAAAGAAGGTTCTTTTTATCATATGTGGTGGACTTGTGATAAAGCGAAGACTTATTGGTCTATAATACATGCAGAAATGGAAAAAAATTTGAAATGTACATTTAAGAAGTTGCCTGAAATGTTATTGCTTGGACTTAAACTAGAAGAGATAAATGTAAAGAAAAGGACAATAATATGGTATATGATAACAACAGCAAGAATGGTGTATGCACAAAATTGGAAAAATGAAAAAATACCAGAAGTGTGGGAATGGTTGAAAAAATTGTTATATATGGCTGAAATGGATAAATGGACTAGAAAGTTGAATAATCTGTACTCAGAGACCTTTTTAGAAGATTGGAAGGATTTGAAAGAATATGTTGAAAAATATTGGGACATGAAAAACTACATTTATACATGGTTATAATAGCATAAAGGAATAGAATTAGAGTATATGAATGTACTAAGGATAATTAGATAATGAAGTTGTTTTTTTAGAATTATATAAGAATATAGAAAGTAAGAATTGGTATATAAGTATTTTAAAGATATATAACCGTTACCAGAAATGTAAACATAGATATAAGTATTACTATTTTGGATAAAGTGGAAAATGTGTTATGCTTCAGATGCGGTGGGAAACCGCTAATACAAGATAAAAATAAGACTATACAAATAGAACAAAATGTTATATAATATGGAAAAAAGGATTTGTATAAGATAAATGTATTAATTTTAATGTTTTGAAAAAATAAAAAATTTCTTTACAAAAAAAAAAAGAATGTCTCTGGGGCCCCGGCGAGCTGTATTTTCAATTGCACCATGCCTGTACGCTGCTGGGATTACTGGTGTTATTCCATCTTCTAGTTGTAATTCTTTACCTAACCATTCTGCCACAAAGCTTATCAGGTCGACGTTTTCATTTGATTTTTCCTCAAAACCTCAAAGTTTAAGATTACTTCGGCAGGCTGAGGTTTCTACTGCCACAATACGTTCTCTCAGACAACCATTTTCTGAGGGCAGTGTGTACACATCCTCTTTCAGGGTAAGGCTTAGTTCTTTAGCATTTTCTGCCGTCTGGTTGATGTTATTGAGGTTGATTTTGATCTCAGCGAATTGCTCTTGTAATGGTCTAATGAGTGCCAACATATAGTCAAGAATTCTTTTTTCCATGTTGTCTAATCTTACTGATAGCTCTCCATCAGACTGTGAAGTGACAGGCTGGAGATTAACACTATTATCATTTGCCATTTTGTCAGTTTCACTTGATACACCGTTAGTTTTTTCCTTAATTTTTTTATTGGTAAAAAAGTTTTTTATTTTTTTTGGTTCTTGGTGTGGATGCCGTCATATTCAAGTAATGTTTGCCCATATGTCGGAGTTCCAAAAACTTAGATTTCCTGACGATCTTGTGGTTTAGAGGCAAGGAGAATGCGGAGCTGTCTATTCAGGCATCCATTACTAACGGTGCCGACACCACTGGGTATCTGGACCTTCTTTGCAGTGCATTATAAGTAAGGATACCTTAAGCAGCAGTCCTAAACAGGTCTTTTCAGAACCCTACTTGGGTCTAGTCAATAGAGCTAACTCCTATAAAAGTGATCTGTAACTACCACAAGAATCTTTGGAATTGCATTGAAGTCTGCAATTTGACAAGGGCCTAGATTCTAATGATGATTTTCTTAGAAGTATAGAGCCAAGCACTTTGGGGTCAGGGCTTTTGCATTATCTGAAGCAAACTCATGAATATTCTTAAACAAGAAGCATGTTAATAAAGAGAGACATAAAATCAGGCATGTAAGAAAGGATACACAATATTGCTCTAGTTTTGATGCAGAGCAGATATAGGTCTTAGTTTATTAATCAGTTCCAAACAGGCCTTTGTTCTCTCAGCCAAAGAGGAAAAAATAAACTCTTGAAGTCAATTCATGTATTATTTTTGTTTGTTTAGCTATTCTGTAGAAGTGAGCCATGTGTGTCAGTAATGTAATGTTAGAGGAGGGCGTTTACGGAAGATCACACAGCTACATCTATGAATTGATGTGTGTCAGTAATGTCATGTTAGAGGAGGGTATTTACAGAAGATCAATCAGCTGCATCTATGAGTAGTATGAAACTGAAGTCCAATGGCACCTTAAAGACTAATAATATTTATTCCAGCATAAGATTTTGGAAGCCAACATTCAGTTAATAAAAAGAACTGGAGTGTAAATACATCCAGCGAATTATATACAGTAGAAAAGTTGGAGAGAACTATTACAAAGAGGAAAATTTAGAATAAAATCTAGTTCAAAGAGTAACCATCAGTTCGGTCATCATGGGTACAGCAAGGAATACTGAATATTTACATTTATTGGGGCTTTTGTGGGTTCCCCAGTAAATCTATTGCTTTCACTGATAAGAATCAATTGCTTTTGTTTATATTTTGAATAAAAAATAATATCATTAATTGGGTTTGCCTGTGTCCTTTACAAAGGTTATATCTCTGGTACCTGGTATCACATTTTATGGCACACATGGCCCGGCCTGACAAAGTGACATTTATGTCAGAACCAGCCTTCATAACGAATGAGTTCAACACGTCTGCCATAGAGTCCACCTTCCAAAGTGGCCATTTTCTCCAGGTGAACTGATCTCTGTTGCCTGGAGATAAGGTATAATAGTGGCAGATCTATGGCCACCACATGGCGGTTGGAAACCCAAGGGATGAGTCAGTGCCTGACTCTCATGGCCCTTTCTTACATGCCCAAGATATTGCTGATGGCCACTTTGGTGTCAGGAAGGAATTTTCCTCCATGCCAGATTGGCCAGGGATCACGGAGATTTTTTGCTTTTCTCTGGGCATAGAACAGGGGTCACTAGGGGAGTGGGTGGGGGGAGAGGTGGTTGAGAATTTCCTGCTTTGTGCAGGGGGATGAACTAGATGATCTCTTCCAGCCCTATGTTTCTATGCTTGGCCAGTTCCCAAGTATGTAGAAACCCCTATCTTATCTGAGGTTGGTGTGGATTTGCTACTTTAATGTATCTAAAAGCTTAATAGCTGCCAATAACTATTTGTTCATATGTCATCTAGTTGTGTACATGTTTCCTTAGTGGATAAAAAATTGCTAGCAGGAAGATCTCCACTTCTATAGAGTAATTCATTTCTATCTCACAGGAATCTGAACCTGTCATCAAATTCATAATCCCCCAAAAGGGAAGTGCTTGTTTTTACAGCCTTAGATGTGTAGTGTTTGAAGGGATCTGAATTAAAAAAACATGTTTTCTAAAACATGAGATCATGCTCAGAACATATTGTGACATTTGCGTTTTATCTTGGTTTATGAATTCAAGACTAGAAAAACATGGCTAGTGTTTTCTTCATTGTGGTGTTAATGTTCCTGTTGCAATATGATCCACATAGGGTTGCCAACTGGCCTGGAGAAAAGTGTTCTGCCCCGTGTGGTTTAAGGGGGTGCTATTTACCAGGTGATGCTAATTAACATGGGGCCATGTAAATCTTCAATGGCGTTTCCCCACACATTGTGTCTCTGATAAAGGGACAGGACACTTTTCTGCAGGCCAGCTGGCAACCATAAAGCCACAACATATACTTTTATTATTGCCTCATTAGCACGATCAAAATCCATTTATACCACATTTCCACAGAACATTTGTCCAGGGATGGCACCGAACTCCAAGCTGCCCCCATCATGGGTGTCAGCACCAGAAGCCACAAAGGAGGGTTGGATCGGGCCAGGAAGAGCTATCTAGGCCCAGCAGCAGCCCAGGCACTGAGGCGTGTGAGGGTGAGGCCTGAAGAAAACAGTGGGGATCCAGAGGGTCTATGACCTAGCCCAGCCAGCCCCAGAGCACAGCCAATGGAGGAGTGGCTGGATCCCCCACCCTCTGCCGGTGGCTGGGGTGGCCTGACAACCCTACTGGAGGAGGAAGGAAAGCTGGCCTTGGAGGGGAGGGAGGAGAGAGCAATCACCATTCCCTAGGAACAGGCCTGGTTTAGCTGGGGAAATCACCACACCTCATGAATAGCCCAGGTGTATGTAGCTGGAGAGGTGGGGATTAGCAAGTGGTGGTGAAGGGTGGGGCTAGACAGCCTCTTTTTAAAAAGCTTCTGTAAGGGGCCAAGGGGGAAGGAAAGGCACAGCTCTGAGCTTGAGAGGAGCTGCTTTCCTGGGATAGAGAAGGAATCAGGTGAAGCAGCCCCCTCCTCTTCCCATTCTGAAGCCTTGGTGGACCTCCCTGTGGAACCCACCACGGCAGCTGGAGGCTGGCTGATGGAGCTGAGGAGGGGAGAGCCTCACAACATTGTGCAAGCTTTTGAGCTCCCAGAACTCTTCATCAGGCTGGATATTACAAAATTTTAAAAGACAGAAGGGTCACCTGTTTAAACTTTTAATTTGTTTTACGTCCAGCTTGATGAGGAGTTCTGGTGAGCTCAAAGGCTTGCACAGTGTTTTGTGACATACTGGTTGGTCCTAATAAAAGGTGTTATACTGATTTTGTTCTTGTATTTGGATTATTCATGGATCAGTATGGCTGTACTGTTGGAATAAGCGACTCAGCATGCCTGGACATTGGAGGGGGGGGTGCTATAAGACCCTTTTCAAACTGCCTTTGTATTCTGTTTTAGTAACTGATTGCTAATGGATTTTTTCTGTCATTTCAGACAGACCCGTTTTAGTAACTGGCTGCTTGTGGAATTTATTTAGCTGTTTATATAAACCTGCTTGCATCAGGTTAGCATTAGCAAAGTGTGGTTGAGCCGCTTTTGAGGGAAACAGCTTTTTCCTGTTTTCAGCCCCTGCATTGCTCTTCTGAATCACTGTAGTGTGCTGTTTAAAATGTCCATAGCGCTTCCTACAATGCCGCTTTCCCCTTGCCCTTTTCCACCATGCGATCTTCCATGGACTTTTAAAAAATGGCCTTAGATGAGCACTATTGTGCTAAACTGTTACAGCAGTATCATTGAGAGGCATTGACTCCATTGAGTCAATGCATCTCAATGGTGTCACTATAGCATTCACCTTAGAACATTTTTTAAAAGTCAGAGGAAGATTGTGTGGTGAAAAAGGGTGGGGAGGGAACAGTGCTATTTGAAATGACCATAGTGCTTCAGAAGTGGCTCATTAATGGAAGGAAATTTGCTGTATGAAACTCCCATCCCTGTATCGCTTTACTCAAAATCAGACCAATAACGAATATCATCCAGTTTAGAATGATAATGTGAAAAGGGCCAAAGTGTGGATACGTGTTATCTCCTTAAATGGGTGCCTCTCTTTGTCTTAACAAAGAGCTGCCCTCTGATCTCTCCTCACTCTCTGTCTTTGTCTCTGTAGGTTTGTCCTATAGATACAATGCCATCGTAGTCCCGCACACATGATGCCAGACAAGCTGGCCATTTCTGATAGGGAAAGTCCTCTTCAGATTAGACTTCTTTATCTTCTGTTGACTGCAACCTGAATGTGAACTGGATCTACTTGAATAAATGCAAGTTTACCTTTTTTGCAAGATACTTCTTGGGAGATATATTTACTGCACTTAGTATCATGCTTCTATGTCTGGGCAAACTCTGCTATATTAACTAAATATCCCAATATGTACAACTTGCCATACTGAGAATTTTAATATCTGCAAACTTTGTTTTACAAAATAGTTCTTCTACCATGACTCTGGAGCTTGCCTAATCAGTGCAAAATTTTCTTTTTTGCCACAGAAGACAAGAGTCCAAATTTTTAAAAAGTAGCATCAAGCTCAACAGATTTATAAACAAGGCTTTTTAGAGGCTCATTTAACTCATTTTCCCAAATAGCCGTAGTTTACTCCCACAATGATTTGAGCAGTTAAGTATTTTACTTCTGTACTGTTTGAACTTCATTTCACTGTTGAGTAAACTACATGAAATGAATATAGATTTAGATGTAAAACTTCCATTCATCTAAATACGTTCAGACCAGAACTGAGAGGGTAGATTTGCAACCAGGTCTGTAGCTACAGTGGGGCATCTTGGGGCTAGGCCCCCTAACTTACTGGGCCAGGCCTCATGACTTCCCATCCAGCCAAGGCTCCTGAGTAGTGGCAGGTGCGGGGAAGGAGCCGAGTATTCCTGCGCAGCTGTCTGGTGTCACGTGGAGCCAGAGAGCACCTATTTTCCCCCAAACTGAATTAAATTACCTTTAATTCGATTAGCCAGTGCTCCCTAAGAAATTTAAATGCCCCCTGACTTGAAAAATCCTGGCTAAGGGCCTGTTTGCAACACATTCCGTTTTGAAAGATCGTTTGTATTTGCCACACATTTGGTTTTGAAGGCTCATTCATACCCAACTCAAACACTCAAAGCCTCTTACATCATTTCCTTTGCTCCACCTTATCCTCACAACCACTGTGTTAGGTAGGTTAGGCTGAGAGTATATGTGATTTTCCCAAGGTTACCTAGTGAGCTTCCATGGCAGAGTGGGGATCTGAACCTGGGTCTCCTAGAACCTTGTCCGACACTCCAGCCACGACGCCACGCTGGCTCTATTAGTCTCCTTTCAGAAGTTCTAAACACAAGTTCTGAAAGGCATGAAAGGCCTTTACCCAATTTGTATATCCATAAATTCCTGTGAGACCAGCTCTGAATTAATTTCTCTTGAATCCTTTTGTATTTCACTAATCTTCCTGTCATTGCAAGTTAAGACCTCAGTGAGAAGTCATTCACTCATATTTTTCACTCTTTCCTTTCCAGTCTGATAGATAAAAGAAGTCATATTGACTCCATTGTGTATTTAACTCTTTTGGAGACTAAGATTAGATGGGTGAGGGAAAAGGAGATGTCTGTACTCTACGCATATTATTTCTCAGAGAAATGAATGCAATTTACAGTGTAAATAAGAGTATTTTCCTGGGAGTAAGCTCCATTGAATAAAACAAGGCTTCCTCTGAACAGAATAATTCATAATTCAAATGACTGCACTTTAGTACATTTGCCATGATAAAGAAATTTATGCAAAAAAAAGTATACATGTATTAGATAAGAAAGAGTATTATGTTGTTTTGAGTTCAATCAATTAAAATTATGGCACAATAAAATCCAGTTAAAATTATAATGCCTGTTCCTGTTAATTCTCTTCTAATGTTTTGCTCTGTGATGTTTTGCCTTGAGAAAATATTGAATGCAATGACTTAAAAAGTCTGCTTAAAAAAAACCTGTTACAGATTATTTCCAACATAACCTTTAGAGTTTAAACTGGTGAAGGTGGCTTCACTCTGCTCCTCTAGTATTACATGGTGTTCATCATGAAGAACTGCAATCATGTGGGTATTCCAGAAAAAATGTTGTGAAGCCTTCCAAACTGGGTTCAGCAGTCCCTTTCCAGCCTCAACAATATTGTGCTCGTGTTCATCTGGCTATTGTTTGGTGTGGCTGAAAGGTCAATATGAGCATGTATGGCCAAGAGCTACTTGGACTCCCAGCTCCGTACTTCAACAACTTCTGTCTCTGTACCTGCATCTGTGGAACTGGGCATGGCTTATTCCTCAACCATGGCACTTTGAAGATATACTATTCACCGATAAGTGCAACCCTGCACAATGAGTCATATTTTCAGTGAATTCTGTAATTCTGCATTCTCTCTGTTGCAATATCCGTCCAATGTGCCCACATATTTTAGACATCAAAGAGGAAGACAAAATAAGAACCATTGCTAAGCATTTTAAAACTTTTGGCAAAGCTGTAGAGAAAAAAGGTGTAGAGGAAGCCTCAACAGGTGAAAGAAAAATGTTTTGTTGCACTTAACTGTTGTTGGGACAACTCTTATTCACTTATTTCACAGAGTGATGCCTCTTGTGCTGTCTCATGGCTCTGAAAGAACTGTTTAAGGACAATTATCCACAAAGAACAATTTCATACCAAAAATGTACAGTGCAATTCTCAGCATGTATACTCAGAAGAAATTCGCACTGAGTTTGAGGGGACTTAGTCAAAGTTTATTTCGATACAAGATCAGCTCTGGAGAGTCAGCAATAGAAATAAGGGTTTTTTTAAACCCTAAAAATACAATTGGGAGGGCACATGCGATGCGATGGGCAAAAAACAATAAGCATGGATTGGGAGGGGGGTTGGAGAGATGATGTCTTCTTCCAACAGAGAAGTAAATTTATTGAGGCTCAGTCAGCCGTTTGCGTATCCCACACACCCCAAAGCAAAATTTAGCAACTTTCTTGGATATCTCCTGGGAAGAGTCTGCAAGAAGGACGGAGATATAAAGTTGTTCAGATCTTCCTGAGAAAGTTGACAGGATTGGAGCTATATACTGAGATCAGATGTCATTATAGAATGAGCAGTGCAGCAGAACATGTTCAGTAGATTCTACTTTCCCTGTATGGCATGGTCAGAGCTGTTCATGGAGTGGGACACGATGGTATCTGCTTACTCACTGGTAAGTGCACCTAGGATTAGAGCCTTGGTGAAGCAAGTCCATCATTAACCACATCTGGTTTTCCATGGGGGCCGTAAACACACAAACATGGAAATCAAGACAGCATTTCACCCCTTTCCCATTGCTTCGCCCACAGCAACTGACAATCAGAAATACAAGCAGGGATTCATGAGAAACTTGAGAGAGACAGGGAAGCCCAGTGGCAGCAATGACCCACTGCCACCTTTTCACTCACTCATTTGCCCCCTACCACTTGCTCTGCCTGCCTTCCCCCTCCCTGCTGCTGCTTCCCCCCACCCAATGCTCTGCCCACCTACCAGACCCATGCAGCTGATGTTGCTCCTCCTTGCTCACTTGTTTGACCACCTGACTGACTGGCACAGCAGCTCTGGCCCCTCTTGCTCACCTGCCTGTCTTCCTGGCTCAGGTGGCTCCTCCCTTTGAAAAAAATGGTGGATGAGATTCAGAACATCGTGGCTCGAGAACTATGTATTTTCATTAAAATGCTCATTTTGGTGTTTTTTCATAACCTTTGTCTTACTTTCCTGCAAGCCTCAGGGGTCCCCCAAGTCTTTAAAAAAATTACAGTGTTCCCTCTAAGGTGAGTTAGTGTGAGCTAGCTCACAGTTTTTTAGCCTCCAGCTCACATATTTTTGTCTTAGCTCAGGAAGGATGGCTCCAGAGCAAACTAATTTATGCAGTAGCCAAATCGCTTGCTCACAACTTCAATGCCAGTCGCTCACAAAGTAAAATTTTTGCTCACAGGACTCCGCAGCTTAGAGGGAGTATTTATCTTTACCTGGCTCCATTCCCTGAGTCTGTCAATCCATATGGAGGGTAGGTACAGAATTGGATACAGGATACTGTCTCTGGCTGTTCTATTCAGCTATCAGGGTAGGTTTATTATCTAATCCTGTTTTAAAGCTGTTTAAAGTACTTGGTATCTCCACATTTGGGGGCAGCAGATTCTGCAGTTTTCATAGAGTGAAGAAGTATTAATTTGTGAGTCCAGAGTCTGTTGCCCACCAATTCATTAGGTGATCCTGAGTTCTAATACTAAAAGAGAAGGAAAAATTTATCTCTATTCATTTTCCAGAAGCCATCTCTCCTTATATATAATTGAGTAGTGGGGTGGCACTTTCTGAACATTCCGCATGCTCCTAAATCAGTTGGCTCCATAATGTGTCACTCAGAAGCTGTCCCTATCCACTGGCTGTGTTGCCTGAGTCTCACCTCCAGCATTCTAAACAGTTTGCTGTTCCTCTCCCTCCCATAGCCAGCCAGAACACAGAAGTTGTTTGCATATGCGGCCTGATTGGCCTTTGCCTCTAACATTCTAAACAGTTTGCTGTTGCTGTTGGGAGTCATTGAATGTAACATGCATATCCCAATCTTAAATGGTCTCTGGAGTTGCCAGTCTCCCTGTGGGGCCTGGAGATCTCCCTGAAATCACTGTGTTCCCCAGCCACAGCACATCATTTCCCCTGCAGAAAATTTTCCAGCTATTACAACTGATCTCCAGATGACCAAGATCAATGCTCCTGGAGACAATGGCTTCTTTGGGCAATGAACTCTATGGCATTATACCCTGCTGAAGTATCTCTGCACTCCAAACCCTGCCTTTCCCAGTCTCTATCCCTCAGATCTACAGGTATTTCCCAACCCAGAGTTGGCAACCCTGTAACTGGCTATGGCACTGCTTTCCAGACCCTTGGAACCAAGAAGACATGGCATAGGAGGAAGTGGTTTTCTACCTTAGCTGCCACTGCATAACCCCAAATCAACAGGGGTGGAGGGAACCATACCTGTTACCATGAGGCTGTCCTCCCATACTACCCACTTGGGGCAGCAAAATGACTTGAGAGACAGCCCTGCATTATAGCTAAGTTAAAGGAAATAAACATGGCTTGCCTCCTTCTATTTTCCTCTTCTTTCTGCTGCCCTACCAGCCACAGCTGGGACACTCACCTGGAGCTTCTTTCTAGAACCCGTTGTATTTCTTCTCACAACGGGCCTTACTCCTAGTTTATAATGTTTAGAAAATTCTATCATGTTTCGCTTAAGTATTGTTTTTCTGTACTAATTACAACCAAATGCCTTTCCTCTTAGAGTGGGTACTCTAATCTCATGATAACAATGTAATATTGTTGTTCGAGATGGGGTGAGAAGAACAGTGTTCCCAGTGCCACCACCCTATAAGTTTATATACAGGCAGTATAACTAATCATTCTATCTTCAGTCTCTTTCCTAATAATGTCTTAATATAGAATTCGCCTTTATGCTGATGCTGAACACTTTCACTGACCTGTTCACCATGTCAATATTTGCTACTGTGAGAAGTTGTTGTTTGACATTTCATGAAGTTGTATTTCTGTTCCCAGAATGGGAGTTATTTTCAAGTTGAAAAGAGGAACAGCCTGTCTGTAAAGCTTGTGTCAGCTTTTTCCATTTACTATTATCATTAAACCTACATTTTAAATGTATAAAATTACATGTGCCACAGTGGATAGGAGATTCCTGGAAAAAGTGTACCCAATTTGCAACAACGTCATGGTCATCCTTAGGGTTGTAATCCTCCAGTTGCATCTGGCAATCTTCTGTTACAGTTGATCTCCAGCCAACCAAGATAAGTTCCTCTGGAGAAAATGGCCACTTTGGAGGGTGGGCTAAATGGCATTGTACCCTGCTGAGGTCCCTCCCCTCCTCAAACACCGCCCTCCCCACGCTCCACCTCCAAAATCTTCAGGTATTTCCCAACCCAGAGCTGGCAACCCTAGTAACCCTTCTGTTTAAACCTGCTCTTTTACAGATATCCAACAAGAATTTACTGGGGATACAATATAGCCTTCCCTAAAAGGCTCTTACCTCAGCACAAGATGTGTTAGCCATCCATGCACAAATGATCATTAGATAAAGGATTTATTTTAGAACAATATAATGTGTGTGTACTAAACATTCAAACGTGAGGGAAAGGTATTTAGAAACATTTCCATGGCTTTCATCCAGGTAGGCATGACAATAAACTGCTAAACTGATGCAAAGAATCTAATTCCCCAGCCAACCCCTCTCTGAGCATACATTAACTTGCTTATTCTAAGTAGAGGTGTGTGTTCGGCTAAATCTGAGCTGAAAAAATATCTAATTTTTCCAGTATTCTTTCAGCCAGATAGAGATTTGGCCATTTTTTTGGCTATCTGAAATGGATGGTCCCCAAAAATCCTGAAAATATTCAGAATTTTTTGGGAGCGCCAGATAGCCAAAGGTAAAGGGCTTGTAGAAGGTGTTTAAAGGGACATCACATTCCCTTTAAACATCTTCAGAGTTGTGCCATTCGCACGGCTTGGAGAAGGCATTTAAAGGGACCACAATCCCTTTAAACACCTTTCCCTCCTCCATCAATGGAGGATGGGGGCACCTTCTTGGGGAGGGGGCAATAGAATTGGACCACCTGGTCCAATCTTTTTGAAACTTGGGGGGGGGGGGAGTGTTGAGGAGAGGCACCAGCAGTTATGCTGCAAATTTGATGCCTCTATCTCAAAAACCATCCCCCCTGATCCCCAGATACCCCTGGATTGATTCTCCATTATACCTTCTGAGGACTATTGACTATAATGGTCCCCATAGGGTATAACGGAACAGAAAAAAATCAGAAATTTGGTATTGGGATTCAGGAATATTGGGAAATATTGGGGTTTGCACACCCCTGTTTCCGTGATTCCCTCGCAGTCCGTAACATTCTTAACATCTGAGTCTTCTAACTTCCTTCTCTGTCTGTCTGTCAGCTCTATAATAAAGCAAGAAGAGGTGGTGGTCTCCGGTGGTTGATGATGTGGGGTGGCAGCTTCCACCTCCCACACTGCTTCTGCTATCTTGCCCTCACCTCCAACTGCCCTTTGCCTATCCCACCAGCATATGAGCAACTAATATGCCTTTCCTCCTGGTTCTCCAGAAGTCTTGAATCACAGCATGAATTGCCCATTGGGGGGAACTGGATGGAAGGAGTGTTAGGCAACAAGGAGGATACAGGAACAAGAGGTGTTGTCAAACCAGATAAGGACAAACTCAAGGCAGTGAGCAGAATCCAGAGAGGGAGCTGGGTTAAACTACATCTTCATTCCAGAGACTAGTTGTTCAGACTGTGGATCAAGTTCTGGCCCTAGAACTTTATAGTGGCTGGCAAACAGGGATTGGATCTGTGGACCAGCTGACTAGATGTTTAGGCAGAGCTGGTACGTCAGCCTAGATGACACCTTTGAAGCCAAGATTTCAGTCTGCCAGGATTGCAATGGGTGCAGAATACTGATGGTGCAAGAGATCGGGCACCAAAGCTTGGTGCCAGTTTGAGACTCCATTTGGTGCCTTACACAATCTGTGTTTCAAGTCAAATTATGTGAATCACTCTATAGTATTATAAGACAGCCTGTTAAAAGCAGCTGATTTTAGCCTGCTATCAAGAATGTTGTTTGCATGGTTCTAATGTGGAAAGAAGAGATGGGGGGGGGGAGTTCTCAATCACTTTGGCTCCCCCTGTGAAATCCTTGCAATGTAGACAGGCTCCAGTTACATGTCAGTTTAGGAATCCCCATCTTCTGCTCTTGCAGCTATAACAACTCGTTAATTATTTGTGAAGTAATAGGCTGTAAGTTCTCTGGCTCACATTTTTCATACTGTACATGTTGCTGATGGACATGTCATATGAGAATACTCCCTTTGCTAATAGGCCTCTGAGGGATCAGCGACTTCCTAGTTGGAAATTTTCAGGGATATAATAGTGCTGAAGTAGATGTCATGAACAGGGAACGAAGCAATTGCAGCGTATACATTTGGAGGTTTTGCTGCTGCTACTGTTAATAGTAAGAATCTCACAAACTGTCTTGTAGCTTTCCCTAACCACAACCTGAAAGTTTTAAAGGGCAAGTTGGACTTCATCACCAGTATTCTATGAAGTCATATTTATTTCTGATGCTTTGTGGGTGTCACTTATACTTGCCCTGCTTTTCTTCACAACATTGTTCTCCCAATTTTATTACCACAACAGTGGTCTGGTCCAGGTTAAACTGAGTGTCTGTGAATTGCCCAGTCACCCAGTGAGCCTCCGTGGCAGAGCAGGGATTTGAACTTCTGTCTCCCAGATCCTAGTCTGACAGTTAAACCCAGGGATTACCAACCTTTTAAGCCTTCAGGCACCTTTGGAATTCTGATACAAGATGCTGGGTGCAACCACAAAATGGCTGCCATTGGCACCACATTGGAGACCCCTGGTCTAACCACTATACCATGCTAGCTCTGTTCCCCTCCAAGATATCTAAAATCCTTATATGTGGTGTGACATCTTCAGTGCCTAAAGGTATGTGTCAAATCTTGTTAATTTTTTTATTAGTTGAATGCTGTTATCACAATATTTTCCAGTTATTTAAACATACTGGGAAATAAAGGGCAAACTTAAATATGTAATTCCAAATATTAGATGGAAATTGTGGTCCTCTGTGTTTGAATTAACATTCAGATAAGGTTTTGGAATATCAAATATAGAGTAATTGTCATCTGTGTGTGGAAGAAGAAGAGGAGGAGGAGGAGGAGGAGATCGGATTTATACGCTGCCCTTCACTTGGAGTCTCAGAATGGCTGACAATCTCCTTCCCTTCCTCTCCCCACAACAGATACCTTGTGAGGTAGGTGAGGCTGAGAGAGCTCTCAGGGAGCTGCTGGAGAGAACAGCTCTGCGAGAACTGTGGCTGATCCAAGGTCTCCCAGCAGCTGCATGTGGAGGAGTGGGGAATCAAACCCGGTTCTCCCATATTAGAGTCTGCGCAGTTAACCACTACACCAAACTTTAATCAAAAGCTCTCAAAACCAACTAAGAAGTCATTGAAAGATCTGTGGTATCCATGCAGTGATAGAAGTGGTTTAATTTAACATAAGTTGTCCGTTGACTTCAAATTCAGATTCGTTGTTCCTTTTGTGTCCCTTAACTACTTATGGGTAGACTGCCCAGCTTGTCCTGTTTTCGCTCATCCAATGGCAGTCAGAGGGACAGGGATACCTCTGGTTGCCAAGCCCTACTTAGCCAATACACCAGCGGTTCTCAACCTGTGGGTTGCGACCCCTTTTGAGGTTGAACAACCATTTTACAAGGGTTGTGGGCTGGCGTCCGAGCCCGCCCCACCCCTCCCCACCGGCAGGAAAGGGCCCCGCGCTCGATTGAGTGTGAGGTTTGGCCTCCCAGCTCTTTGCCCTCAAAGAGAGCTTTCCCTTTAAGGGCAAAGAGCAGGGGTTGCTTGGGGCCGGAGCCCCGCCCCTGCTTCCTGCAGCCCTCAGTGGAGCCATGAGGAGGAAGAAGCCAGCAGGTAAGGCAATGGCCGCTTCCCCCGTCCCCACTGCCATCTTTCCTGGGCTCCGCGCTTCGGTGGGGAGCCCAGGAAAGAAGGCTCCAGCTGCCCCTGGTCTTTCTGGCCTCCGCGCTTCAGCGGGGAGCCCAGGAAAGGAGGCTCCAGCTGCCCCCACCGCCGTCTTTCCTGGGCTCTGCGCCGAAGCGCGGAGGCCAGGAAAGAAGGCTCTCCCCCCCCCCCCCCAGCCGCCTTTCCTGGGCTGCAACAGCCACCACCACCCCCACTGCCTTTCCTGGGCTCCACGCCGAAACCCAGAGCCCAGGAAAGGCTGCAACAGGCTCTCCCCCCCCACATTCCTTCCTTCCTTCCTTCCTTCCTTCCTTCCTTCCTTCCTTCCTTCCTTCCTTCCTTTTTCTCTCTCTCTCTTTCCCCCCCCACCTACCTACCTTCCTACCTACCTACCTTCCTTTCTTTTCTCTCTCTCTCTTCATTGTTGTTTGGCAGAACACTACTGTTGCTTGGGGGACTTTAGGGGACATCTGCAGAGAAAGAGTCCAGTGCATCCACAAACCTAGGGTTCTTCTGCCAGTGAAGTAGGGTTGCCAACTCCAGGTTGAGGAAATCCCTGGAGATTTGGGGGTGGAGCCTGAGGAGGGTGGGGTTTGGGGGAAGGAGGGACCTAAGCAAGGCATAACGCCATGGATTCCACTTTCCAAAGCAGCCATTGATCTGATCTATGTAGTTTGGAGCTCAGTTGTAATTCCAGGAGATCGCCAGACCCCACCTGTGGGTTGGCAACCCTAAAAATTCATATTCAGCATACTAGTTCTGCAGGAAGGCAAGCTGATTGCCATGGGAACCTAACCTTTAGGAACTGATTCCAATCCAGTGTGGGAATTTATTTATTTATTTATTTTATTTTTGCATTTCTATCCCGCCTTTCCAGTAAACTGGCTCAAGGTGGCTCACAACATAAACATAAGCACCGAAGTGGTTTACAATTTAAAATCGTAAATACACAACATTAAAAACGACTAACATAGCCGTACTGGAATAATGGTTGGACATAAGATATTGGTTCAGGCAAGATTTTGTATAGATGGGACGGAAAATAATGTTTTTATTGGTTTTGTCAAAACCATTTGGACAACACAACAAATAATTTTATGGTTGGGGGTCACCACAACATGAGGAACTGTATTAAAGGGTTGCGGCATTAGGAAGGTTGAGAACCACTGCAATAGACTAAGCTAAGAATTTAAGGAGTTTCTAAATGACGAGATTAAAGGATAAACCAGGACATAAAGGACAATTATGGGAGGCTACATTTGCTGCCAGAGTGATTTCTCCTTTCCACAGAATATTTCAGACCCATAAATGCTGGCATCATTCTTGAAATCACTCTTTTTTTTAAATTTACATTTTTTAAAATTGAGTATATCCTATTTGTATTCATACACTCAATTCTTTTCTTAATATTATACTCATTTTCAGCCTTCTAACAGAAAAAAATTAAGCAATAAACAATGAGGTTACTATTTATCTTACAAGAAACAACTTAATCCCATTTGTTCCCTCCTCTTTATCAAATTCCCTTATCTTACCCGCATAAATAATCACCATACAACTTTCCCCAGCAAATTATAATGATTCTTAATACATTTATTTTAATATTCAGTTAATTTCATACATCTAATACTGATTTCTTCTTTCTTCTGTTCCTGAAAAAGAAGTTGAATGGAGTTGCCTCCAAATATAGGTTCTGAAGAGAAAATCTCTACAGGAGGAGGCAAGCCTCCTCCCTATTTTCGGAGGTCGTGGGGGGGAGCACACCTTTCACCTCCTATGCCCCTATTAAGCACTTAACCTTCTACAATAATCTTACTTAGTAATAATTATAACATAAAACATCTAATGCTAACACACCCTTCTTATGCTTATTTTTATTGCTCCCAATTTAAACTATCAATCAATGCCAGATCATATTTTCCCTTTCAGACGCCTCCTTCTTTTAATTTAACAACAGCATCCACTAATTTCTTGCCCGTTGTCTCATTATGTGCTGTAAAGGTTTTATTATTTAAATTGACCACCAGGTGGCCAAGTGCTAGCCTACGGTATTGGATTCCTTTCTCTCTCAGAGTCTTTGCTGTTTCATGTAACCTTTGTCTTGTAATAAGTACCTCTGGCATGATGTCAGTGAACAAGAAGACACACGTATCTAAAAGGCACAGACCGTGATTTTCTCTTGCTATTTTAAAATTTTTATTTCTTGTCTGTGCCTCCTTGAACTCCACGATAATGTCAGGAGAGACACCTTCAGGGGCTCTTTTTGAAATGTTTATTCAGAAGGCAGAAGTGATAATCTCTTCAGGAATCTCTGCCTCTCCTGCTGTAAGAAGGATCTGCTGGAGCCATTTGTTTAAGACTGCTTTAAGATTTTCTGTCGCACAAAAGTTTGATGAAACGCCAGAGTTTTGCCTTTCTTTCTCTTAGCCTAGTCTCTTGAAGAATAATTCTGTTCTTGGCCCACTTTTCAAAGTCCTTTAATCAGGGCTCATTTTGTAGCAGGAGCTCCTTTGCATATTAGGCCACACACCCCTAATGTAGCCAATCCTCCAAGAGCTTACAGTAGCCCCTATAAGAAGAGCTCTGTAAGCTCTTGGAGGATTGGCTACAGTAGGGGTGTGTGGCCTAATATGCAAAGGAGCTCCTGCTACAAAATGAGCCCTGCCTTTAATTCCATCAAATCGTCTGCAGCTTTCCTTGCAGTTTGGTATGCTGTGTCAGCTTTTTTCTCTGTCAATTTTAGGGTTGTGGTGAGTTCCTCCAGTTTCTTGTTTATTGGGTCAATTGAATGCTTAAGCTGAGCAAATTCCTTTCTTAATTGCCCAACATCGCTGCTCAGGGTTTTTATCTCACTTTTAATTGCCTCCTTTATTTCTGTTAGTGTTTGCATAATCATTATCTGATAGCTTTGTTCAGCATTGCTTCCTCCCATTGCCATATCTTCAAACAGAGAAGTCTCTTGGTCTGATTCTTCAGAGTCATTAATATCTTTCCTTGGCTGTCTATAAGGTGGGTTTTTGGTTCCCTTCTTCCCTCTAGTCCTTTCCATGCCTGGCATTGAGATTTCTTTCTAAATTACCTTTGTTGTTTGAAAGCAAATTATTATTCTTTAAAGGGAATAGCAGGAGTGGGAGAGGGATGCAGCTGGCCGGAAGCTCAGCCCAGAAGCTCCCCCTTGAAATCACTCTTTTCACTTCCAACTTTAAATGTTTATTAATACCCTGCTTTTCTCTTACAACATTGTTTGCCCTTCCTCAGTCTTATTCTCACAACAGCCCTGTGAGGTAGGTTAGGCTGAGAGAGAATGACTGGATCAAGGTTACCCAGTAGGCTTTGATAACAGACTGAGGATCTGAACCTTGGTTTCTCAGATCCTAGTCAGACACTAACTGCTACACCATTATGGCTGCAAAATTTTAAAAGTCAAGGAATTATAATTTGTTGGCTCCAAGATTTAAAAAAACACTAAAAGAATGAGAAGCACAAAAATAATTTTTAAAAATCAAATAAAATATAAAATAAAAACCATTTCCACAGTACCTTTACTAAGTTTAAATATACCCTGCAGGAACGCATAAATTGAGCCAGGTGGAATTGGGAGTCCTGAACTCCTATTTTCCTCAACAATCTACCCTGAGTTGGGGCTCCTTCTGAGAAGGCACAGATTGCTAGAAGTAAGGACCCTATACAAAAGATGCCCACTTTCACATAGAGCCCTAACAGTGTGCATCTCCTTTGAAAGGCTGTACATGTCAAGGTGACATTTGCAAATCATAAATTTATTTTGTTTTCTTGATAGATGGTGTTCTTATTTAAATATGTTGTGAAAAAATGCTTTTTTCCTGGGAGGTATGAAATGAGCAAAATCTCCAAGTTGTGTTTTAAATGTTTTTTTCCTCTCTGGGCAGACACCAGGCTGGGGGGGGGGGGTCAGTTCAGTTGCTTCCCAGACATACCCCAGCTCACCTTCATATAAATGCTAATAGATCTAGAAGGAGAGAATGGGTGGGTCAAGATCTCCCCCTTCCTCCTAGCAGGGAACAGAGTTTTGGAGGGATGAAATGCTAGAGGGACTCCAGGAAGGAAATGCCCTGGAGATATCCAGGAAGAGCCTCTTTGACCAGCTGTGACCTGGTCAGGGGGGTGGGGTAAAGAGAGATAATAAAAACTCCTTGCAACAGGAAGGAGGTCTCTCTTCTCCTTCAGTGCTGATTCCATGAGCGCACATAGACCTCTCCTCTGGGGAGGCAGCCATTTTTGACCATGTGCTGGCCTAAATTGCTGGAGGGAGCTTCAAGTTAATGGGAACTTTGTAGGGATCTGTAACTGCCTAAGCTAAAGGGGCCTGTCTTATATTTTAACATCTGATACAGCATGTATAGAGAGAGGGACAGAAGATTTGTGTTTTGCCTATTTCTTTTGTATCCCTTGCTCAGTCTGGTGCTGTGCTAAAAGTATGATTGTAAACATTTTCTTTTTAATAAATACTTTATAACTTTTGATGTTGGGAGTGGTTCTCTGTACCACATAGACCTCCACTGTCTCGAACATGCTATTTTAAAAGGAGTGCCGGGGGGAAGGCAGTCAGTTGGCAAGTGGTTATTCCTGCAAGGGCACACAAGGCAGTAAACGGTTCCCATAGTGAGCAGACACTGGGCAATGAGAGAGACAGAAGGAAGGCCTCAGAACTTGGAAGGGAAGCTGGGAGGCCTGACCCTCCTAGTGGGCAATCCCTTACAAAGGTCAGGTGGTGGTGGGGAGTTACCAGAGAGAGTGAGAAAGAAAAGCCTTTCCAGGTATTGAGAAAAACCTAGGAGGGCAGGGTGGTCTAGGGCCTGCAGGCCAGAGCAGGCACATTCCGCCAAATATGTCTTCATTTTCTTTTCATGGTCACTCAACCAGCACATTATTTAGATTTGATTTCTCACTCTTGGGGGTGAAGACGGATGAGGGGTAAGAGGAACCACCAAATAGTATTTTCCTGTTTTTTACTTTTGGGTATGTGGCGGGGATCTTAGCATTTCTTAATTTCCCTTTGCTTCACCACATTTCAAAAGAGTCTTACAGCATTTATTTAAGAATCAGTTTCACTGCTGCAGTGTTCAGGGTGAAGCGATTTAGCTTTAGGAACTATGCTGAGACCCTGGAAATTACCTCTCATCCTGCATATTTATTGCAATATAATCCATGTTACCAGAGCAGGAGTCAAGTAGGGTGGACATAGCTTGTGGTCAGGTTTTCCTCACCACAGCTTCCGTTCTCATGTGGCCTCTTTATCTTGTGGTTTCCGAAAAACAGAAGCAAACATTGCTGTTGAAATGGTTCAGAGAATTCTGGGCACAGCCAGCAATGAATGTAGCAATCCTTGTTAAGCATAGGGAAATGGCATTTTGCATTAAAAAAAAAAACTCCTGGAAGTCAAGTACAAATGTTAGCTGCAGTCCTCAAGCCATTTACCCCCAAGTATAGTTTCAGTAAAATGAATGGGAAATTTGAGAAATGCAGTCTTGCAATATCATGAAACATCATGTTCTTTAAGATGTCAAACTGTGTCATTGCAGGCTTTGTACACATCATGACTAGCTAAGAGCTGCAAACTTGCTTAGGAGTAATTCTACTTGTGAGCAAAGACATGCTCACAAGCAAGGACCTACTGGCAAGTGAGATCGTCCTCACTGAGAATAGTTGAAGTAGAAGCAGGCAAAGAGAGAGAGGCCAGGGCAGAAGGCTCTTCTGAAGCAGGCCCTGGTACAAGGAAGAGAAGATCACTAGATGCATGGAAAGTTTCCTTCTGAAGCCTTGAGCAGCTGTTTGGGGGCAGGGTTGTCGTTAGGGTAGCCTAAAAGGAGATTTCCTTCCCACAAAAACTAAGACAGTGTTGTGTCCACTGACCGCCATTAGGCGCCGGCGCAAAGAACCCAGAGCTTGGCTCCTAGAACAATAGGAGCCAAGGATCCAGGAGTCCCACTAATCTTCCAATAAGACCTAGGCGGGAAATTCAAACCCCCCAGTAGGATCATAGGTGGGATCTGGGGTGTGTCCTGGGTGTGTACATATGTTGGCCCTGTGGCTGGTTAATGCATGCTTGTTCTTTCTAAATAAACTTGAGCTAATCACTACACCAACTTCGTCCTCATCAATGCCGCTGAGAACTCAGTACTTTTCAGACAGCCTCCCAGGAGTGTATGCAAAGTTGAGCTGCACTTCTCTACCCTGCATGGAAACTATCACTGGCCATGTCTGTAGAATGCTGTAGAATTGAGAATGCTGTATACTTTAATTTAAAAAATCATTATTATTATATAATCATGTCCCACACTTCTAAAGATAATGTCTGTGCTCTTTCTTCTCTTGAACTGCTTACCTGAAAGAGAGAGATACCACATGAAAGCTGAGAAGGACATGAAAAGAAAAAGCTGTAGTTTAGAAACCTGCCACTCTTCTCATGGGAAAGAAATCCCCAAATGAACCTTCCCCTAGGAACTGCATAGGGAAATAGCATTGCTTTTTCTTGTTTTAGGAAAGGGCTTTTGTTACATCAACAGCTGTCATTCAATTCCCCCAGCCTTATCTCAGTCTTATTTGCTTGCACATAAGTCAACACATCTTCCACTAAAGAAGGGGGGGGGGGAAGCTGCCATTCTTAATAGGCTTGAAAATAAAGGGTCAAAATGAATATGGACCTGTAGAAGTGAGCAATATTGAGTACAACTACTGCATACACCTCAGCTGATTTTCATTTTTCCAGTTAATGCACTATTGAAATATGACTGAACAGCCATGTACTTCTGAATCATGCCAGTTACCTAAGACCCATTGCAACGATGCAGATTATCTGTAGATTACCCATTGGTTTCCAGTAGGAGACTGGGACTACAAGAGCCTTGATCATCCATGTTGACAGTAGTTGCTGGGATACACATCAGTCCTGTTGATTCTCCGGGACCTCTCAGCAGTTTATATAATTGATATGATATTCCTCTGTACTTTTGTGTGGATTTAGGAATGGGTATTGCTGCTTTGTAGCATTTCTTCTGTGTTTTGGAACAGTTCCGAAAGTAGTGTATGACTGCTATTGTGTCTCATGGGAGCTGTCTTGTAGATTACTGCAGGGGTTTATTCTGTCTGTCATACTGTTTAACATCTGTGTGAAACCACTGGGAGAAGTCATGTGAGTTTTTGAGTGGGTTGCAGTGGTGTACCAAGGGTGGGGTGTGTGGTTTGCCCCAGGTGTAGCTTGAGGCCCTTGAAGCCTGTGTCATGCTGTGTCCCACCAAACATTTTTCCTTTTATTTTTAAAATGCAGTTCTGGCTGCAGCCACTAGGGGTGCAGGAAAGTCTGAGCATAGCAAAAAGCACTCTAGGGTTGCGGTCACACACACAATTAGCCCCGGCATAGGTGCAAATGCTGCGGGGATTAAAGGAGCATGATCAGACAACGTTCAGGAAGCACCCCGCAGGCATTGGCAACTCGTTTTGCTCCGCTGCACAAGCAGAGTTAAAGGACACCTTGGAAAGTCCAGTAGCAAAAAGGTTGCTATGAGCCACAGATGGACTTTCACACGTCTGATTGCTCCAGCGCACTCTCATGGCGTCGGGATGGTCTGATCAGGCCATCCCGACTCTGTGCTGTTTTTTTTCCCCCCTTCTCAGTATGCACATCATTGCACAATCCATAGGGAGCCCTCAGGGCTGAGGTGCGAATAATCAATCCCTCATTTAAGTGCATTAGAGACAAATGGCAAAAAAAAAAATCTGACTCACCCGCGATTGTGTGTGATCATGCAGTGGCGGGTTGTGCCCACAGCTTCAAAAAACTGTGTGATTGCACAGCGGCAAAGAAAATCCCCATCAAATTGACCAAATCCTCTCCAGCTAAATAGCCAGGGCTACATCAAGGTATCTAAGGTCCTTTTTGGTAACCTTACCCCAAACCTTATTTTTATTTGGTATGTTCTAATCTTTGTCCTATATTATTTTAAGCAGTTTTATGCCAGACTTACATATTTTTACTTCCTGTGTTTTAATGCAGATCCTATTCTTCATTTTATAACTTTTATTGTATTGTATTTGTAACAGCCAGTGGCCATATGGAATAAATCGAACTGAACTGAACTGTGTGATCGCATAATTGCAGGTCACCTTCCACCAGAGGAAATAGCCTGTCTTTCCCCCCACTTTATCTCACGCGTGTGACTGCAACCTAGGATCGGCTAGTCTTCCCTTTCTCCAAGACTGAAGCAAACTTGCTTAACAGATCGTGCAACCAAGCCAGCAGGCTACAAAAATTGCCTGCAGGTCATTTTCTCCAATAGTCTAGCTTTTCTCTCTTCCTTTTCTTGTACTCAGCTCAGCCAGATCTTGCAAAGCAGTTGCTAGGATGTTGTAGAAAGATAAAACAACCTTTCCTTTTCTTAATTTCTCTCCCTCTTTTCCACACGTTTCTCATTCATTTCTATCTCCCTTCACCTAATTTTGCTGTTCCCTCCCCCCTAATTTTCACTTCTTGGTCTCAAGACCTTCTCATCCCTATCCTGCTTGGTGAGTTAAAGAGTAGTATAGTAGCAAACCTTTGTTAATATTATGAACAGAAAGCACTGAATTGTTGGGCACTGTTCATTGCACTGGTTCTGCTGGGCTTCCAAACCACCCCCTTTGTTTGGACTGTGATTTTGTGCTTGACATCAGCTGGCATTGCCGTAATGGAACTAGGTTTGCTGGTCACTGTAAATTGCACGGGTTCTGCTGGACTTGGAGAAATACCCCTCCCCTCAGTTTCTACTGTGGAGATTCTCCAGTTTGACTTTAGTCCTTTGGAGACAATGAAGGGGGGAGGCACCTTCTTTGGGGGATAGTGTGTTTCTTAACATCATGTCTAGTGGGTGAGGCTTGCAATCACTATTTTGTGATGCTTTGGCTAGTGTTAGTTAGTAAAAGTACAAAGGCAGACTTCTTGGTCTCAAAAATGCCTTGTAGCCCTGCTCTGGATAGTCCAGGCAAGCCCAGTCTCATCAGATCTCGGAAGCTAAGCAGGGTCAACCCTGGCAAGTATTTGTTGCATAGAGGAGGGGCCCTGACCTGGATAGCCCCAGCCCAGCCTGATCTCATCAAACCTCAGATGCTAAGCAGGAACGACATGGAGGCAGGCAATGGCAAACCACCTCTGACCATCTCTTGCCTTGAAAACCCTACGAGATTGCCATAAATCAACTGTGACTTGACAGCAAAAAAAAAATAGAGGAGGTGTTAAAAAATTATCTGCCCCTGGTGCCAAATAGGCTAGGTATGCCAGAGGTGGGTTGTCTTATATATGTTGATGTTTCTCCTTTCTTTCTGCACTAGGCATAGTGAAGTCATCCCCAAAATAGTAATGGGCTGGATTAGGGTGAACAGACTGGAATGTAAGTCAGACAAGATGGAGTTGCAAAACGATTAAATGCAGTGTGTTGTCTTTTACATCGAAATACAGTCCAGCTTCCAGATACATAATGGAATGTGTATTCCAGAATTAACTTTTCCATTTGTGAATGTCCAGTAGTAATTCTGTTATGGGTGCCTCCTTCACTGCAGGATTTCTCCAACAACTACAGAGCACTTTCAGTTGGGGCCTCATATCCATGGTGTCTATTACCATTACCAGCAAATCTGGCCTGTTGAACAGTGCTGTTGAACCTTTTTTTTGTTTATGCGAGCATTTTAAAATGTTGTTCTCCGCTTTGAGAATTCTTTTGAATTAAAAAGCAGATTGTACACTTTCTAAACAAATACCAAACAGTGTGATGATGGGTGCTGGAGACATAGGAGATACTGTGACATAATATTGAGATATTGGATTAAATGTTGGCATTTTGTCAGATATACATTTTGGGAGCTCATTTGTCCTAATTTGAGGTATCCAAGTGCTTTTGTTGTAGTTTAAAAAAAAAAACTAATCTGTCCTCTCCCCCTAGAGGGATTGTGCTTATTTGTGTAGCGTACCATAGGGAATGTAATGGCATGTATTTTACATTCCTCTCAATATGCAGCGTGCTCATATGCAGAGTGCATTGAAAGAGAAAATTTTGTTCCAGTAAGCTACCCAAGCAAATTGATGCGAGCCATGGGAGTTTTCTCACTGCTTTAAACAAAAAGCCCATGATGGCGTCAGTCTCTGGAAGCGGGCCGCACGTTACACAGACGGTGCTAGAACAGTCCTGCTCTGCCAGTTGAGAATAATAAAAGCTGCCATGCTGAGAGTCAGAAGAAAATTGGAGGAGGCTGTTGTATTCCTGGCACGGATAGGGAAGGAAGATCTGATAGCCTCTTCATCTCTTTCTCTTCTTTATCTCTGTGGCTCACTTTATGTAAACCTGTCCCTCCCAACTTCTAGGGGGAAAACTGAACAAAGGATGGATAGAGAGGGGAGACCAGCATCTTCTCCTTGCATGTGTGATTGTAATCCTCTGCAGCCTTCTCAGCCTGTAGGCTAGGAGAAAGCAGGCAGTCATGCTGTTCTTATGTGGCGAGCATCATAATGGCTCTTATTGTTTCTCACAGTGCTGTTCTGTGACACATGCAGCACAACCTTAAGAAGAGTTACATTCTTCTAAAGTCAGTGACTTCAATGGGCGTAGAAGGGTCTAACTGATTAGGATTGCACTGTCAGTGTGCTATCTCTAAACAGGGCTCTTATGCTAGTATAAATTGTACTTGTGCAGAGGAAGAGGAAGAGGGATTGAAGGGTCCTGGGTTGTGCCAGATTCTCTGATCCTTTAAAAAAAAGATCAGTGTGAGGAGCTTTGAAGTCCCACACAGGTTATAAGAACTTACTCTCAGGTAAGTGTGCTTAGGATCTCAACTGCTTTTCCTGTCTCCTGCTCTGCAAAGTTAGTGTGCAACAATGAATTAGCCACGACAGAGCATCAGGCTTTATGTTGTTCAAAATGTCGATTTGGTTTTTTAAAAATGAGGCTGAAAAATGGAAAGCTAAGAACTCACAGACTTTGAGAGGTTTCAGGGATGCAGGCATTTCTGTGCCACGCTTATAAACAATATACAGTGACTATAAATTCCACCGTAAAGGATGAAGAATATAATCCAGTTTTCCTGCCTTTGAGATGCCACTGCACATGGTTTGTTTGTAGAAGATCTCAGCATGGGTGGTGCCAGAGGCACTTTCAGTTTCTGAGCTTTCCCACTTTTCTGTCAAGCACCACTTTATTTTGTATAATAAATTTTATTGAGTTTTAAATATAACCGTAATATTAAACGTTCAGTGCAATAACAGGGTATAACTTCATATAAGATAATGTACAATGTGCATAGTGGAAAGTAACACAAATAGTTTACATAACAATTATGCCATAAAGGATTTTTAGACATAGTTGACTCATAACAAGTTTAAGATATAATCAAGCATTATAAGTGTTGATAGTTAAGTACAGCATAACAGGTGCATCTAGAGTTACCATAACCATAAAGTATCCATTACTTTAGGAATATCACGTTGTATGGAGAGATATTCTAACACAGGAAACCATGTAGAGAAAATTAGCGTTAGGAAGACCCTTATCAAAACACGTGAGATTATCCGAGAGTCTAGCCATGATATATAAATCCCACAACTTTTTATGTCATTGCGAAAGTGTGGGTGTCATTGTCGTTTTCCATTGAGTGGCAATGACCGTTTTGGCTGCAAAAAGCAATAACGAGGCCCTTTCTTTAATGGAGAGACTATTCAAGTACCACTTTTGATGTTCAGAGGATCCCATGTTATCCAAAGTGGGACGAAAGCAGGATAATTGGCCTGGCTTTAGAGTCAGTTTTAGATTTCACAGAAAGCTGGCATTTTGTTTCTCTCTGCCTGCTCGGACAGACTTCTGGTTCAAAATGCAAAATGGTTTGCAAAATTACTTGGACAAATGATTAGGGACTGTGGTCTGTATCAGTGTTCCCGCTAAGCTGAGTTAGTGTGAGCTAGTTCACAGTTTTTTTAGCCTACAGCTCACACATACTTGTCTTAGCTCAGGAAGGATGGCTCCAGAGCAAACTAATTTATGCAGTAACCAGAAGCAGACTTCTCTCTGCTTCAAGAGATTGTCCTGTTCTCCATGTTTCTCATATTTGCACTTGCATTCTGCTCCAAATTGGAGTGGTTTCTGTTAATTTCTGCTTGACTGTTCCTTTGATATGTGATTCTGTTTGGGTTTGCTTAGGAATATGCTATGTAATTTTGTCTTTGCATTGGTCTAGTACAGGGGTGGGCAAACTTACTCAGTGTAAGAGCCACCTAGAACAGGGGTGGCCAAACTTGCTTAACGTAAGAGCCGCATAGAATAAACATCAGATGTTTGAGAGCCACAAGATATGAACAAATATTACCTGCTTCTATTGGAAAATAAGCAAATTTGCTTTTTATTAACATTAAATGAGACTGCCAAAAATAATAACAAAAGGGGTAAAAGCAGATATTGATAATGATATTAATTTGTCCAATATTTGTTTGCTAATGATATTTAGCTTCCCCAGTTGCCCTGCCGGGAGCCACATAATATATGTGAAAGAGCCGCATGCGGCTCCCAAGCCACAGTTTGCCCACCCCTGGTCTAGTTTAATAAGCATGCCTTAGAACTAATGCCTCCCCCTTTACATTTTTTTCTGTGGTTTAGTTAGAAAGTTATGTTTTATCTTGAGAATTCTTTTGGAAATTCTCAGAAATTTATATATTTAATAGCCAAGGCACCCCCCAAAAGTAAAAGAGTGTTCCCTGCGCATGCGCAGAGAACGCTCTGGGAACAGTCTGTTGCCACTGCCACTGGAGGGGGAGAAGGCTTGGTGGGCCGGCCTTGCTGCTGGGGGGGGGGGGAATTATTTATTTATTTATTTATTGGAATTTATATCCCGCCTAGCCAGCATGAGCCAGCTCTAGGCGGCTTACAACATTGATCGATATACATATAAAATCACAGCTAAAACCTAAAACAGGAGTCACAGACATCCTCCAGATATGGCGGGCAATATTACTTCCAAAACAAGCCAGCAATTTCCAGGCCCACGACCAACAGGCTTGCGCGCGTAGATTGTTTCTGCGCTAACCAAGGCCCCCTTCCCCCCCCAGTGGCGGCTCCTAATTGAAAGCCTGGTGGAAGAGCTCCGCTTTGCAGGCCCTGCGGAACTCCATAAGGAAGGATAAGGGCTCACCGGCTGCCGCTTCCTCCTCCTCCAGAGCTCCTCCAGCTTCAGCAGGCCCTGAGCTGTGGGGAGAACTCTCCCCTCGTGAGTATTGCAGGTCCTGCTTCTTATGTTCTTTATTCTCTCTGGCCTAACCTGCATTAGGTCTGAATCTCTAAACCTCATATTTGGTGGATTATACATAAGATTCATCTTTTCTTTTTGGTCCACATTCCTCTATCAGCTGTTACTTACTTCTGGGTGATTTTTTTCCTGCCCAGAATAAATGTAAAAGTAATGAGAGATACAGAGTATGCTGAAACTACGTGTGGATGGTCTAGGGAAATCTTGAGATTGAATTGTTGGAGGCCAGTTCCTGCAAGAGTTGCTTTAACAATAATTATATTAGCTATTTAATATCCCACCTGTTGCATATATTATCCCAACGTATTTTGACATTGTATTAAAATACAGTGGGCAGGCAACAGATGGTTGTTAGGAGAGCCAGTTTGGCGTAGTGGTTAAGTGCGCGGACTCTATGGGAGAACCGGGTTTGATTCCTCACTACTCCACTTGCACCTGCTGGATGACCTTGGGCAAGCCATAGCTCTGTACCAGCTGTTCTCTCAAGGACAGTTGTCTCAGAGCTCTCTCAGCCCCACCTACCTCACAGGGTGTCTGTTGTAGGGAGGGGAAGGGATTTGAGTTTGTAAGCCGCTCTGAGACTCCTTGGGGAGTGAAGGGCGGGGTATAAATCCAATCTCTTCTTCTTCTCTTCTATTTTATAGCATTTTTTGCATTTACTTGGCTGATTCAGTGATATCCAGAAATATACTTTGCCCCTCCTGTGCCTCCCCAGAATTTTTTTTCTGGCGCCGCCACTGGATCTCAGAGTCAGTCCTTGTTATCAGCAGATTAATTGCATCATGTATCAGGGCTGGTAAACACCCTTTGCTCTGACTTGAATAACACAGCCTAGCCAGATCTTGTCATATCTCAGAAGCTAAGCAGGATCAGCCTTGGCCAGTATTTGGATGGGAGACCACCAAGGAATATCAGGGTCACAAAGTGGAAGCAGGCAATGGCAAACCACTTCTGAAGGTCTCTTGCTTTGAAAACTCTACCCCGGTTGCCATCGGTCAGATACGACTTGACGGCTAAAACAAACAAACAAACAAACAAAAAACCCCACTCTTTGCCTTAGACCATAGATAACTGCTTCGAGTCAGAGTCTACTGTACTGGGCTAACACGAAACCAATGACTCATGAGAGGCAGCTTCATATGACCCTTGAAGTAAAGGGTGGGGGAGACCCTGAAAGAAGAGGTAGGGAAGAGAGAAGCTATTTTTAGGTTTGATTCTAGCAGCTAGTGAATAAAAAGCATTTCACACAGCATCCTAAATAGAAGCTTAACAGGCCCTAAATTAAAATAACTGATAAAATTAATTAGCTAAAAAAAGAGGCCCAGTATTAACCATTACCGATACAACTATCAATTCAAAATGGGAAATCACGTAACAAAGACATCACATTGCATACCTCCCCCCCCCCCCCATTGCAATATACTTCACCAGCTAGTGATGCTTTGCAGGTGAGCTGCTATTTAAGTGGTGAAAGTGAGACTTCTCTTAGAGGCCTTTGAAGTGGAGATTGAGTGAGTCATTATTATTCACCACCAAGC
The DNA here is from genome assembly GCA_029233225.1 of Lepidodactylus listeri. Classification (NCBI taxonomy): domain Eukaryota; kingdom Metazoa; phylum Chordata; class Lepidosauria; order Squamata; family Gekkonidae; genus Lepidodactylus; species Lepidodactylus listeri. The sequence goes on from JARCFY010000006.1 coordinate 91,508,655, forward strand.
TAGTTTGTGTGCTCATTTAGGTGACAGTTGTTTTCTCCAAAGAAAACAGTCTTTTGATGCTTTTTAATTCCTGTAAATAAAAGAAACAAGAGCTGTCAAGGAAACAGGCATCCGGATGTGGAGCTCTGAAAGCAGTGCACGAGGAAACAAGATTTAAATCCAAGGGAAAAACTGAATGCTGCAAGAAGGAGAGCGCCAACAAGAACAAAGTTGATTCATTCTTTAATGCTTCAGGAACCATTAAATAACTAAACACTCCTGTGCCACATTTATAAATGATATGCACTGACTGTGTATTGCATTACACAGAATGAAGAAGATAAATACTTGCTGTGACTTTGTGTCTTACTGCAGTATCATTAGAGTACAATAATTACAGCATTTATCAGAAAGACAAAGGCAAGGATTTCTCTGCTTTATATCACAGGTAGCACAATGGTAGTTCTGCTACTGAACGTCTGGTTTTGAGATTATTAATTTTTCTTCCTAAGCATGCCTTTTAGAAGTTTGTCTGAATGGATAACGTATTGGTCTTGGACTTGGAAAACTGGTGTCAATGATGACTCAGTGGCTCAATTCAGATGTCACAACAAAGGAAGCTTGGCTATAATTTATTGTCTACACTGACAAACCATGGTTTTTAGTCAGCTGACAAAAAACAGACTCAGAAATTATAGTTCATCTTAGCCGTAGTTCATCATGCTGTCTGAACTGATAAAGCATAATTAACTCCTGTTGCTCTACTTTCAGAGGCCACTGCATTAAAAAAAAGAGTGCCAAGTAAATGGAAAATTAAAGCACACTAGCAGGTCTAAACCATAGTTTGTATGTTTGAAAGCTCAAATAGTGGTTTGGATTCTATGCTATGGTTAGTACAAGCTATGGTTTGCCTTGATACCTGAATTTAGTCACTCACTTGGTTCACATGTAGGATCAAACCACAGTTTGGTACTACATAAGTGAGCCTTCAGTTCACAAACTCCTTCTGTACCACCGCATCTTCTCCCTTCACAGGTTCTAATTCCCTCTTTTTTGTGAGAAACCATAGTTGTCTTTATATTTGAACCAGCAAAGTATGGTTTATATATTTTCTTTAAGCCAGAACTGGACATCACAGTCAAGCCCTAGTTTGCAATCCTGGTCTGGAGAACAAGTACAAACTGTAATCTGCCAGTTTCTGTATAATACCTAACTATTTTTACATGAAAAATTTAAATAACAAAGCAAATTATGGCACATGGGAAAAGAAGGCAGGGAGGATGGAGGTCATGAAACAGAAGCCTGTTCATGTAACTTTTTAGCTTGGCATTGTACTTGAAGTGGCCAACAGAGTGGACTTAAACAAATCCTTATTCCTCAGTCGATATATCAAGAACAAGGAGAGAATAGGGTCTCTCCTGGAGTGCTGTTGGGTAGACAGAATAAGAATAGTAAAATGCTTCAATGTTTAAAATGAAACATGAGTTCAACTGAAATTTCTTCTGTCCTGTTTGTCATCACACCAGATATTCAGTTTCAAATCAAGGTCTCAGGGCACATCCCCAGAGATGACCTAGGGACATCTCTGCCATTTTAGAGTCAAATGCAGTGTGAGGGCCTAATCCTGGTTGGACCAAAAAGTGTGGTGGGACCAGGTGCTCTTGTCCCCCCCCCCATCTTTTCAGATACTGAAACAGCTGTGCCTCCCTCCCTCCTTCTGTTCAAATTTGCCACACATTGGGAAAACCAATTAGTAGGACTTACTACAGTGTCACTTATCACTTATAGTACAGGCAGGATTCTCATTCTGGCCCAGCCATCAGTATTCTAAATGTGCCTGTAGTGCAACATATCTTGAATGGTACAGTTTCTTTGTACATACATACGGTTGGATTCTATTATTGTCTTCTGCCAAGTCTTCCTCCAACAGATAGACTTTCTTCAAAAACAACAACATAAGACTTTTCTCTATCAAAAGAAGCCCAGTTGGCTGGATCCTCTAACCTATTTTTTATTCCCTTAGAAGCTCATTGATTAACGAATCCTGAGCAGCATAAGATTCTCATTCCTCATTTTTTTTGGATGCAAGGGCTAAAAGCACTGAAGATTTTTGTTATTGCCAAAGTGATCTCAGGATCCTTATTACTAAGCAAAGGAGACAGAGTTTCCAGGGTGTAAGGGACGACTGAACAATTAGAGGCTTATTATAATGATCCTGTATATTCTCAAAAAACCTGCATTTGAGCAAAACATGAAAAGATGTGTCAATCCTATTAAGGCCACAAGGGCAAATTCTATCAGAATAAGGCCTGTTCAGAAATCTCCCCTGTAGAACCATTGAGAGTATAATATTCAGCCTTGTGAATAAGAAAGCTCTGCAGTATCGTGGGACAGTAAGATAGTACATAAAGTAGGTAAAGATTTTTTTTGGGGGGGGGGGGAGATCCAAAATACAGGGGTGAGCAAACTTGGCAGGCTTTTAAGATCAAGCTACTGTAATCAGTATCTAGGACATGCTTTTTGGTCAAAGAAAACGCTTTGCATTTGCCCATATTAGAAATGTGATCAGCCGACATTTTAACTAACGTCAATTTCTTGTCCAGAGCTTTCATCCAAATCTGTTTGTGGGTATCTTATTTCAGAGAGGCTAGCAAGCTGTCTTCAGCACAGAACAATTTTAGTCTCAGTTTGAAAGTATAGAGCTATGCTCTTGCTTCGAGGGATATTTGTCCAAATTCTGCCTGCAACACAACGTTTGATACACAACAGGGGACATTCAGTATTTTTCTTAAAAACTGGCCCAGAGGTTGATTAATATTATCAGAGATAGCTTTGATTCAAATAGCTGATCCATAAAGAATAAGAGGGACCCCTTTCAAGTTGAAGGTTTGCACAGCTCCAAGAATATACTTCTCCCCTATTTATAGCGTTCTCACATGGTTTTGCTTTGTTGAATGCAGGTCTAAGTTGGGGGGTAAAAGACAAATCTGCCAAGAATAGGACCCCATATAGGAGAAGGTCTTAACATGCTCAGTATTGGACCCATTCATTGACCATTGAAGCGGGTTCCATTTCCTGGTCTTGGTAGAAATTAAGATCTTAGATTTCAGATGATTAATTACCAAATTTATTAAGTGCCTTCATACCCACAGTGTACTGGGAAGTTGAGCCCAAATATAGACTCTAGATAAGTCCTTGGAGCCTTTTGTCCATAGTAGTTCAATTATGTTAATTCCACAATCTAGAATGATTTATACAATCAAAGGCCTTCTTAAGGTCAATAAAGCCCACATATAATCGCCCCCTCTTAAAAGATGAATATTTCTCAGCCAAATGGTAGAGAACTAGACAATGGTCATATGTTAGAAAAGTCCACCTAAAGCCTGTCTGTTCAGCCCCAACATGTCTTCTGATTCCATCCAATCCAAAAGTTTATTGAGTAAATAAGCAGAATATAACTTTCTCAAAGAAGAAAGGAGGCTAATTGGTTGATATCAAGATGGGTCCAGTCTAGACTCCTTTTTAAATATTGGGACAATAATCGAATGTCTCCATGAATCAGACATTTGCCCACTGGAATTAATTTGAGTAAAACTTGAGGCCAAGAATGTGGCCCACAATTATGGATCAGCCTTAAATAACTCATTTGGACTTAGATCAGAGCCAGGGGCCTTTCCTAACTTTAATCCCTTAATAAAGCATATAGCAACCTGAGCCTGCTGTGTGGGGAGAGCGGCCTAGAAATTGAATAAAATCAATCAATCAATCAATAAATAAATAAATAACTTCCTTGATTGATACCTCAAGCCAAGGTGCTGTTCAATGAAGAGAAATAATAGTTGAAGATGAACTACGCACATTAGCATTGGAAAATAGCCTTTTGAAATGGTTTTCCCATGTCAAGGGGACAATACAGCAGGGGATTTTAAAATTTGGATTAATAGCAGTGTTAACAATGGACCAGAAGACCTTATTATAATTGCTGTTAATAGCGGTAATGAGACGTCCCCATTCCTTACTCACGGCCATCCGCCTCCTCATCTTAATCAGCTCTCTTTCTTCAGTTCCATCAACTCTCAGAGAACCGATATTGTACAGTTACTTTTAAACTCACAATGCTTCTGTTGCATACGCCTCTTCATTATTTTACAGTCACTATTAAACCAGCTATTCATCTTGGCTTTAAAAGATGTCCTGTCAAAGTTCTTTTTCACATAGAGAGGTCTAAACAGATCTAATACTCATGCAAATTATACAAACAGTTGGAGACTGAGTCTGACTGCAGAACCATGTTAACTAAGGCATTACAAAGAACAGAACCCATTATAGTTTGAGCCTAATCACTAGAGTTAGAGTTCCAGTATAATCGACAAACATTATTTTGATTTTGGGAGAAAGAAAAGCTTTGTGCTGGAAGAGAATAGTGTTCCAAAGAGAAATCTGTAGAAAAAAAGACTGGGAGATAATCACTTCCTATAAAATCGCCGACTTCTAAGTGTTTAAAGTGAGGCTCACATAAGTAAAACCACCAGCTCCATCAACCTCTAAATAATTGTTCAATGGAATAAAATTTCTCTGGATCACAAATTTAGCCAGCTCTAAGCCACCACTGTTTATTACTGAGAGCCAGTTTGGTGTAGTGGTTAAGTGCGCGGACCCTAATCTGGGAGAATCGGGTTTGATTCCCCACTCCTCCATTTGCACCTGCTGGATGACCTTGGGCAAGCCATAGCTCTGTACCAGCTGTTCTCTCAAGGACAGTTGTCTCAGAGCTCTCTCAGCCCCACCTACCTCACAGGGTGTCTGTTGTGGGGAGGGGGAAGGGAAAGGAGTTTGTAATCCACTCTGAGACTCCAAGTGAGTGATGGGCGGGATATAAATCCAACCTCTTTTTCTTCTTCTACAGCATCCTTAGATTTTTTTGATGTGCCAAGCAGGACTGAGAAATTCATCATTATTAGGAGAGAAGAGTATTTGGGGAGAAGACCCATGCAATGGTCACTTCCAGGCTAGATTACTGTAACTCGCTTTACGTGGGCTTGCCCCCGAGACTGATCCAGAAATTCCAAGTAGTCCAGAATGTGGTGGCATGCCTGCTGAAGGCATTGTTTGAGTGGGCATGCATTCGGTCAGTTTTGTGCGGCTTGCACTGAATACTAATTGTGTACCGGGTTCATTTCAAGGTGTTGGTACTAACCTTCAAAGCCTTACATGGCCTTGGACCGATATATCTGAAGGACTGCCTCTTCCCATATGTGCCCCGAAGAGCCTTGCGCTCACAGGACCAACATTTACTGTTTACCCCCGGCCCAAAGGACGTCTGCTTAGCCTTGACCAGAGCCAGGGCTTTTTCTGCCCTGACCCCAGCCTGGTGGAATCAGCTTCCACTGGAGATCAGGGCCCTGCGGGACCTTTTATCATTCTGCAGGACCTGCAAAACAGAGCTGTTCTGCCAGGCCTTCGGTTGAGGTGACAGGCATCCACTTCAGTTGGCCTCCCTGCTTTATTTATTTATTTATTGTTAAATTTATATCCTGCCCTACCCAGTCACAGCTGGCTCAGGGCGGCTTACAGAAAAAATAAAATAACAGTGAATAATTTAAACAATCCTAAAACCATAAAACAGTTTCAACATTAAAAGGTGTTTACAGATTGAAAATATAAATAAAGTTTAAGATGGCAGTCGGCTTTCATTATACTATCCTAGTGACTGACCCAGATCTAACAATGTGTGGCTGGCACAGGCTGTTCAGGGAGCATGGTTATCCCCCGGGGTGGCTTCTAATTGAAGGCCTGGCAGAAGAGCTCTGTCTTACAGGCCTTGCGGAACTGTATAAGGTCCTGCAGGGCCCTGATCTCCTCTAGGAGCTCATTCCACCAGAGAGGAGTTGTCACCGAGAATGCCCTAGCCCTGGTAATAACCAACCTGGCATCCTTTGGTACAGGAAGGGTCAGTCGATGTTGGGACTCTGATTGCAATGCTCTCTGGGGAACATGTGGGGAAAGGCAGTCTCTCAGGTATGTAGGTCCCTGACCATAAAGGCCTTACTATTATTACTTCCCAACCTGCTGAAAGGGCCCATCTGATTCCACCTTGTGGCTCCAACTAGAGGGATTCCCAGAAATCAGGCATGCAAGTCATCAACAGTTTTCCCTCAGCAGGCCCATCTTTGAGTCGTTATAGTAAGTGTGGATGGGGGAATATAAACGGAGGGGAGGATAACTGTCAAATCATCCATCATCCAAATTTAAAGAAAAGGCAATGATCAGGTCAACTGCCACCAAAAGATCGCAAGATACAATATTCAAACTGGGGGCCCCCCATGGCCAAACCACACACACACACCCCGGACCAATGGACACTCTCTGGAAAAAAGTGAAGTAACCGGGAAAAATAGTTTTGTTCATTAACCAAGTCTCCTGAAGAAGTAAAACATCGAAGAAGCCCATAAACACTTTAGTATCCTTGTAACAAACTCTCGAGGCCTTGTCCACTATATTCCAACTTAAGATATGGAGTTCACAAGTCCCAGATAGTCAGTTTTATTTTGCTGCTGGGGAGTCTGGTACTGACAACTTGGGGATATTTCCTGGATTAATTATAATTCTTGGCTCAAGAGGAATAGGAATTTTCTCTCTTGTTGAGCTTGGGTCACATGTCTTAGAATGATGTAATTCTGCTTAAGACTGTCCTATGAAGGATGAAACATAATTTTGCCTTGCAAAAGCAAATTTAACATAATGACACTGTCTTCTTCTAAACAGTTGCTGACTTATTTTACTTGGGACCCTCTTTAAAACGAAGTAGGGCTGAGTGTTATAAGCCCAAACTCTTTGCATCTCTTCATCGTCCTTCTGAACAATAAGAAATACTTAACTTTAGATCGCAAAATCTACAGGTTAAAAAAAAAGCAAGCTGTCGTGTATATGCAAATGAGGGTTGTTTTTTTCTAAGTGCCGATGCGGAAGCTACTGTCAGCACCACCAAAATATTTAGGAAGCATATGAAAGGAAACAGATCTGCCAGTAGCACTGAAAGCGGCTTTAGTTTAGTGGCTGCTGCTTTCAGCTTACTCATGGCCATGATACATCTGGAAGAGGAAGATCTGGCTGAGCTTGGTGAAGCAGGGGATAGCTTCGGTGAAGGTAAATGATCTCTGACAAAGCTGCTCCTTTAGCCAGGCTGACATGAGAAGGGTGGGGATTCAGCACAACCATGTTTCTTAGAGATAAGAGAGTGCACTGGAGACTTGAGGTTACTATTGGTACTAACTTGAGAAAGAATGCATTTATAATAATGAGTGATATTCATATTAGGCGAGAGCTCATTTCAAAAAAGAGTAAGAGGCTGTTCGGGAATCTTGTGTTCCAGTGTATTTTCTCAGAAGTAGGGCCCTTTATGTCCAAGAGGACTTGCTCCTTAGTGAACATGCTTAAGATGGTAGCCTTAGAAAAGCATACATATGATTTTTTAAATGTAACAGACGCTTCATATAGCAAGTCCTAGAGGTTTCCTTTTTGGGATACAATAGCTTCCGTGTGCAACTGTGATGGTTTAAGAATTTGGAAGATCTTGTACCAGAATGGGATCATTTTACATTTGACATGCTTTTTGAGCTGATATAGAGGATTAGCCCAAAGGTGGACACAAAGGAGAATAGTAATTATAAGCTGGGGCCCTGCAAGGAGTAGCAGAACAATTTGGAAACCTTCTTCACTCGTCAAGGTTTCACCTCTAAGTTCTCGTACACTTTCGTGTGCTGATTTCCCTTTCTCCCCTTTTTTCTGCTTTAACTGATGCTCAGTGGCTCTCAACCTTCTCTCTCCATTGAGAATTTGCAGTCCTCATTAGGTTGTTTTGGAGGGTTTCCCTCACCTTTTGGTATTTGTGCTTATCTGTGGAGTCCCTGAGGAAGCTTGAGAGCCCTGCCTTGTTTATGGGTAGCCTGGTTTTGCTGTGTTCATCAGTGGCACGGTGGCTAGCCAGTTTACTATTAGATATAGTGATGACTATAATATCTTGTTGTCCAACTACAGTTTCCTTGAGTGAATAAGGCACCTTGTGTAGAACCTCAGCTTAAATTGCAGATAGGTTTGTAATAGTTAAATTTATGAGCAATGAAGTCCCAAGTTCAAGTCTTTGTTCTGCCACGCTTCGACAAGGAAGCCACGATGTCAGGGAGTCACTAATACTGTTTTGCATTACAGTGTTGTTGCAAACAATATAGATGGTAGTAAATCTGAAGTACTTGTGGGGGTGGGGAAGCAGAAGACCTGAGTGAATTCAGGTAGAGAGCACACTACAGTAAATGGGTTCTGAGAGTCTGTCTCCTGGAATGTAGAAGAGGGTGTGCCCATGGAAGCAACGGCTGTGATAAATCTGCCCATGAGATGTAGTGTGTTTGCAGATGGGTGAGTAATGGGGTCAGAGCATCTCTGCATACATCTTTAAACAAAAACTACTGAAAACAGATCGGCTGCATCAATAAGTGCCTGATGTTTACTGGGTACCATACCTTCATCCCATGTGTGGACTGTTAAAGCATGTGAAAGAGGAAGTGCCACACCTGTGTGGCTTACCCCATTTTTCAAATTTGCATTCCTGTATATCGCCCTTCCCCTTGTTTCAAGTTAATGGTAGAATTATGTGTAGCTTCATGATACTGTTTTAGAGAGTTTCCCCACCTTTTATACTATTAAACAACTGCAGATGCATTCTAAAGAGGAAGACTGGTGAGGATGAACAGAGTTTCTTAACCAAATCCCTTTGAAGCTTTTTCTTGCTGAAAATCAGCCTCCACCCCAAGCTGCTATTACCTGCATTAGGCAAAAGAGACAAGTACCTACGGGGGTCATTCCGTAGAAAAAGAGGTGCAGGAGCTCATTAGTATAACTTGTTAGCATAACTTATTTGCATATGCCACACCCCCTGACATCACCAGAAGTATGTCAGAAGGCAAGAAGGAAAGAAGAGAGACAGCGAACGAAAGAGAGAGAGAGAGAGAGAGAGAGGAAGGAAGGAAGGAAGGAAGGAAGGAAGGAAGGAAGGAAGGAAGGAGCTGGCAGAGAGGGGACAGCTACTAATCCAAGCCTCAGAAATACCACTATTCTGGGAGGATAGCTTCAGTGGTGGCTGGAGCCTTCAGTAGGCTGGTCGGAGGAACAAGAACCTTTCCAGGGGACGGGACGGGGTCATTTTGCTGCAGCCTTGACACAAGCAGGCATTCCCCCACCGGGGGGGGGGGGCTGGCACCAACTCCCGGAGCTGAGCTCCCCCGAGCTCCTGCTCAAAATGACCCCTGAGTACCTATATGTTTAAGAGACAAATACCCATATCTTTTTCAGCAGCAGGGGTAAAATCACCTGAGTAGTGGTGAAGAAGGAATTTTTAGTGGGAAATGCTATGAAGGAAAAGGATTGGAAATCCCTTTCTTCCTGCACTAGGCTTCCCAAGCAGCTGGGAGGGGGCTACAGTGTGGGAGATAAATGGCCTACCTGTCTTTCCAGCCTCAGGTTGTTTTAAACATGGAAAGGACACAACATTCTACCCTGCCTGTGCCCTTGCTCACTCTCTGCTGAAGTAGTGATCGCTGGAAGCAGTATAGAAACCCACCATGCACCACACCCGCCATACAGAAAGTTTACATATCTCAACAGTTCTGTGAAGCTGCTTAAACGATAAATAAAATTCATAGGAGGAAGCATGAAGTTTTAGCCACTGGCTTCTTGTGCCACTTAACTTTCCTCATGGACTCTGTATCTCTTTATTCTTGTTTTAATCACATATGCTTAATCCGTAAGCATTCAAATTAAACTAACAACTTATTTGTACTTCCTTTTGAGCAGCTGGTGATGTTGCTTGTATGGTAGATAATATACAAATTAGCTAACAAAAATAACTCCTTGCACAGCTGGATAGGAGAGGTTGGCTTCTAAGCTCTTACTCTGAATTACTTTGCTCAACAACAGAGTGAGCTCACTTCTGGTTTCAAACAGAGCAAATGTTACAAATGAAAAAGCAGTTTTGTGTAGCAGCTAATAGAATGCAGGGTGTAATGGCTGAAGAGTGGTGGTTGCTCCCCCCCCCCCTTGCCCTTATCACAGTAGCCTTTTGACAGTCAAGTGACCAAAGAGCAAGTTACTATTGTAAGAGATTATAAACTTCTCTGTACATCTGAATCTACTGTTACTAGTTCAGGAAGCAATTTAAGCATCTCCTGTTCAGTCAAACCTCCACATATATACAAATGCATTCAGTAGCTTTTTATATTCTCCTTGAATATATCAAGCTGTTACATTTTCTGGTTCTGCTGAAGATTTCTCAGGAGATCATGCTGTGGCTAGGAAACTTCTGTGATTTCACATGACACAATGAGGCTATACACCAGAACCTACTATCTTGGTTTGTTGCAAATAAAAAGGGAACAATAAGAATTCTTATTATCTGTCCAGTGGGATGATTTTTTAAAGGAATGCACTTTAGTCAGCATTATTACACTTTGTTCAGTGTGTCAATAAGTTAATATTAGCCCATGTATTTCTACTATGATTGCAATACCAATTAGATGGCTATGCATCGCCATGTTTATACTTGCCTGTAGGGCTTTTAGCGTTCCCATTCTTTCTATTTTCCAGCTGAGTAACTTGTCTGGGTGCTCTTATGCTACATGACCCAGTTTCTGCAGTTTCCGTGAAGATGACACAATTTCTCAAGCATTCCATAATACTGCACACAGATATTGCATCAAATTACATTAAGTAACCATGAGCAAACAAGGGATTGGATCCAGCAGTACTCTTTGATTTGTGTGGAGTCGTCTGGTTATAGAAGGAGTTTTTTGTCCACCAAGACATGTTGTGATGGTTGTGGTATGACTAATCTCTACTAGGGGTTTTCTCATCTTTCTGCCTCCCTCAGAGTGGTTGGGCAGGCAAAAGGATTCTGGCTGCCGTTGACTGCACTGTTCTTCTTAAGGATTTCTTGTTGTGCCGCTTGGACAAAGAGAGAGGCTGAGAAGGGCAAACGCAAGATCCAGGAAAAGGACAGAGGAAAGACACTGGAAATGAGCACTAGAAGAGAGATTGGCCCATGAGAATAAAGGGGAAAGGAGGAGGTCAGAGGCAAAAAACTAAGAATAAAATAAGAGACAAGAGGGAGGAGAGCCAGGGGTTCCCCCGTTGGGCCAAATAACACCCCTGGAACATTTCAGGTTGGGGAAAACAGTACAGGGAGAAGGCTGAAACCCCTTCTCTATGCATGCTGTGGTCCCAAACAGAACTGAGTGTTGTGCACATAGAAACTGAGAAAAACCTGTAACTCAGATCTGACTGTTACTCAGGCTGGGGACCGCAGACACAACCTGTGTACTCCATAATGTGTGACTCAACCATGACCAGGAGCTTTAAAAGTGAACAAAACTGACACTGCAACATTAGCTGCACTAAAAAAGTCTTAAGAACTTGGAACTTTTTTTTGCATAACTTCTTAAAAAAAATGTTGGTCTGCCCTGGGGAGGGAGTCCCAAAGGACCAGGGCCATAAAGAAAATACCCATGTTCCCTGTTCCCACAGGTGAGTTGTTGCCTAGAGCTGATTTGCTTATTGGGTCATGCAGCCATGTTCTTCTTTGCTTTCTGTTGAGAAGCTCCCTTCTGGATTGTAATTGCATTGAATTTGGATGGCATTGCGTAAGAATAGATTCAGGTGGGTAGCCATGTTGGTCTGAAGTAGCAGAATAAAGTTTGAGTCCAGTGGCACCTTTAAGATCAATGAAGTTTTATTCAAGGTGTGAGCTTTCGTGTGCACTCACACTTCTTCAGATATAATGAAATGGAAACTGCCAGTCCATATAGGTAGAGAGTGAATAGCAAATTAGCATAAGCATAATAAATAGTGTTTAACAGATGCGAGGACCAGTTTGGACTGCTGACTTCCATTTCAGTGTATCTGAAGAAGTGTGTGTGTACACGAAAGCTTACACCTTGAATAAAACTTTGTTGGTCTTAAAGGTGCCACTGGACTCAGACTTTGTTATAGTGTAAAAATGTATACATTGCATTTTCCCTCTTCTGTGAACTCTTTCTTTGAGAAATGGTAACTACAGTTTAAAAAATAGGCTGAGAAAAAAGATAAATAACACTTTCCTTGGAGTAAGCCCCAATGAATAAACGAGATCAGTTTAGGATTACTCTTTAAGATGCGAATAACATTCAGTTCCTAAATGATGGCCCTGTAGAAGTCATGGGTTGAACCTGGAATGCCAGACTCTAGCAGGCTGTCGATAAAATTGTTCTCTGGTGTGTTCTCCCTTCTTACAGCAGGAGCCAAGGTTTTCACCAGTTCTGAAGGAACTAAAGAGAGTGGGGAAGGTAGCTAGAGTGCGGTTGGTAGAAATTTAGGGCAGAATTTGACAGAGCATGCCTTTGAGCTCATTTGAAAGCTTCTAACAAGGTAGCACCAAAGAACGTTTACCTCTCCATTACCACTGCATCCACTGAATTGCATCCTGCTCAGTTGTTTAGGGCAATTCAGCAACTGATGGCTTCTAAATGGGAGTTGCAAAAAGAGATTTGGTCATTAGCTGTGATGTTTTTGTGTGCTTCTTTGCAGATAAAATCTCTCAGATCTGCTTGAGTCTGGATGCCAGCTTATCAGTGTATCATGGGGTAGGGATGGCTGTAGCATAGGCTGTTCCTGGTTGTATGGATCCTTTCGGTTTGATCTCTCTGAAGTAGGTCAACAGCATTCTGAGCGTTGTTTATTTACTTAGATATTTATACCTCACTTTCCTCCCCAGCAGAAACCCAGAACAGCTTATAAGAACCTTCACCCCTCTTCCATTATCTGAGATGTAGATTAGACTGAGAAGCAGTGACTGGCCCAAGGGTCACCCAGCAAGCTTCCATGGCAGAGTGGGGGTTTGAACCTGAGTCACCCAGATCCTAGTCCGACATAATAATCATTACTCCACTCTGGCTGTCAATTGAAATCTGGACCTTACTTGACTTGGTTATTAAAATCTTGCAAATAAGGCACCTCCAGTCCTGAGGGAAATATTTTCTAAATCATTAAAGGAGACAGTTTGGCGTAGTGGTTAAGAGTGGCGGACTCTAATATGGAGAACTGGGTTTGATTTCCCACTCCTCCCCATGCAGCCAACTGGGTGACCTTGGGTCAGTCACAGTTCTCTCAGGAGCAGTTCTCTCAAGCGCTCTCAGCCCCGCCTACCTCACAGGATGCTGTTGTGGGGAGAGGAAGGGAAGGAGATTGTAAGCCGCTCTGAGACTCTGAATAAAGAGTAAGGTATAAATCCAACTTTCCTCCTCTTCCTCCCTCTTCCTCTTCCTCTTCTTCTTCCTTTGACTCTTTTCAGTCTGACTTTGGGTCTGATTTGGGACGGACACAGCTTTGCTACCTCTGATAGACAAGCTCTATGCAACTGCAGCAAGAACTAAGGTTTTTTTCTGACCCGTCTGCCACCTCTGATACGATTGACCACTCACTGCTGTGTAGAGTGGTGATATGAGAATTGTAGGTTTGGCCTTTAGGTGGTTTGAGGGTTTGTTTGTTTTTAAGTACTCTGAAGGGGATAAAGAATCAGTAGTGTGGGAATTGTTATGGGAAGCGCTAGTAGGTTTAGTGCTCTCTCCCATGCTATTTAATGAGGTCCCTTAATGAGACTGTCTGTTGGTTTGGATTTGGTCTCGTCAGCATACTGAGCACACCAAGTTATATGTCTCATTAAAGAGGCTTCCAAATGCTGCTGTCTGTATCCAATGCTTGTCTGCTCTGGTCAAGTGTCTGAAACAGAATCCCAGTAAAAACACGTTGGGCATCCTGTCATCTGCCCACCCCAACTGTCTGTTAACAATTGGCAGCTAGGAACGTGGCCACAGACTCACCCTTTTGCTGAACTCTGCTGCAGAACTCAACACACCGGGTGAGTTTGGAGGGCTTTGGTGTGAAGTACGTGCTGAGCGCCTTCATGATCTCCTCATAGGAGACCTCAATGGGGGTGCGAGGCGCGATGAGACTTCTTACCAGCTGGAGGGTATTGACGCCACAGGTGCTCATTAGCCAGGACTTGTATTTCCCGGTGTCCGTGACATCCTGCACGTCGAAGAACAAGACAAGCTGGTCGGCCCATGCCTCCCAGTCCTTGGGGCATGTTGAGTCAAAGGGGGTGATCTGCTGTCCCAGAGCGGCGGCCATCTGGACTCGTGGAGCTGTGTCGCGTTGAGCGGGATCCTCAGAAGCCGGAGGCGGTGTTGCTGGGTGCTGGAGCCGAACAGTGCCAGTGGCTGACGGATCAGGGCTCGCTGCGGAGCTGGAGTCGGCCAGTGAGTCGCTCATCGGGATCCCATCCTCGTCGCCACTGAAATATACTGGACTCGGGAGGCCATGGAGTGATTTTAAACAAAGCTCTTTTTATTAGGTGGTCAGTGGAAGCATGAGGGCCATTGGTCGGGGGGCTTGCTTATATTTACAAGTAAGCAGCACCCCCGACTTCGCCCTCACGGGGGATTGGTAAACAGGGATTAGATTCCCACCAGAGGCTATCATAGGACCATTTGACTATCCTAAGCCTCTGATAGGGGGACAATCAGGATCCTAGGGTCTATTGTTCTTTGGAGCTGAAGCTCAGGTTGGTGTCTCAGCCATGCGCTCCAAGAGTGCCTGGCGAGCATGTCCAAACATGTAGCAGGGTACATTACAGTTATAATAGTGATATTTTCCCAAACAACAGAACTACCTGGATCACAAAACTTCTCCACCCAGCAATGATGCCATCATGACCATGATGAACTAGTCCCTAAGCCCTTATACCTGGAATTATGCATTTTCTTTCAGTACTGATCATAATCATAAATGTATCAGTAAGGCTTAGCCTGCGTCATTTTAAAATGAAATGTATACATATTTCAAGATTCATTCATTTATGAGAACTGTTATTTTTTTTTAAAAAAACATATTCCTATATCTTTCATTTAAAATATATATAATATTTCTTATTTCTACGAAACTACTAGTCTTCAGTATTCTTTGGCATTGATGCTGCTATGGCACCTTAATGTGTAAATTATTCCACTTGTTGGGAGGCTGAGACCAATTTGCCCTGAAAGCTTTCACAGCTCATCACCATTCTCTCCGTCTCTTGAGTTTATCCCACATTCCCAGAGAACTATGAATGCATATGGAACACCCTGAACTCCAGTGAAAAGAATGGAAAATGTCCTGTTGTTAATCACCATGGCAACCAAAATTTCCTGTAGAATATACATTTTATGACAGGTTTCTCTATGTCCCTGCTGAACACAGATCCCTTCAGAGGAAGTTAGAACTCTGGGGAAGAGAATGTTCATCTTATGCCCCTCTTCTAACCGTTTGAGACCAGCATCTTCCTGTTCTCACAACATTCCCACCTGCAGGGGTGTCAGGCTCTTTGTTTCTCCTTTACCCTTACACATAGGGTTGCCAGGTCCAATCTTCTCCCCGACAGGGGGATTAGGTGGTGTTCCAGGAGGAGGTGTGGCCACCCCCAGCACGATGATGTCGCTCTGCATGACATCATCATGTCCCCACTTTTTCCCTACCATTTAAAGGGAAACTTCCCTTTAAATGGTGTGGGGGGGGGGAAGTGAGGGCCAAGTGCTCCTGCCTGGCGAGAAGCTAAATTGCCTTTTGCAAAGCAGGAGCCCATGGTCCCTGCTGGAGAAGAGCAGGCGCCCAGCACTTCTGTGCCTTGCAAGAGACGATCTTGCCTCTTGCAAGTCAGGAGCTGACAGCCCCCACTGGGGAAGGTTGGGTGCACGGACCGGACCCCTTAAGTGCTCACAGCTGGTGGGCCCGTGAGCATGCTACTGGCAGCTGCACCTCTTCCCTCATCTCTCTCAAGAGAGAAAGGAGAGGGGTGGCTGTGTGTGTTCGGGCTTGGAGGCGGGGCTTCCCTCACCCACCAGCTGGCAGGCAATGGGTTGAACCCCCCCCCCCCCAAACGGGTAAACCCTGCCAGACCAGGAGGTCTGGCAGCCCTACTTACAGACATTGGGAATGAATGTGGCTTTTAGAAATGGTTACATAAAAACAAGGTTAGAGTCCCGATTTCATGCATTCTTTGATGTACCTTTGGTTAATGTAGGAATGGGCAGGGGCAGATCTACTATGAAACTAATGAAGCTTAAGCTTCAGGGCCTCTAATCCTGGAGGGGCCCTGAAGCAACTTTTTTTTAATGAATGCATTTTTCAACAAAAGTGATCGAGTTTTTTAAAAAGTGTTTGTTAATCAAATAAGGCTATTTTAGTGACAGAATCATAAGCCAATGGGTTGAAGTACTTAATATTGATCTGCCATGAAACAATCCCATTGAAGAAGATAACAGTGGTTACCCAGACCTCGTTGCTGATGGGAAGGGGCTCACTGTATGGCCCATTTTCAAGGGCTTCACCCCACCACCCCATTCTCCATCATTTGGACCTTGAGGTCCTTGTTGGATGTTGCCCTATCATTGCTGGTTGAGAAGGGGCCCCCAAGCTTCAGGGGGTCAAGCTTCAGGGTCCCAAAAATGTAGGTCCGCCACTGGGAATAGGGCATTCCCCCCCCCCCCCCCACACTATGCAGGTGACTGCCTTGTGGGTTAAGTTCAGATTTCCCGAGTCCCACCCACAAAGCAGCCGTTTCCTCCCTGTCACCAGAGAGGAAAATTACATAGTAGTATATATAATAGTAACAACAACAATAATAATGGGAAATGATAGTAGAATTAGTAGCCAGCTGTTGGGACTGTAGGAACAGAACAACAGATGCTGCTCCCGCCATCCACTTTTGCTTAGATTAAATGCAACTCTGTTTTGTATCTTGCTGTCCTATTTTGGATCTGTATTATTTTTATCCCACCTTTCCTCCAAAGAGACTGGGGCAAACTCAGGGCAGTATACATGATTCTTTCCTTCTCTATGTTATCCTCAGAACAACAGTTAGATTAGGCTAAATCGGGGCCCTTCCAGGGGTAGCCTGAGGAACACACTCCTCACCTAAGGGAGAGCAGAGACTCTAGGCACTAGAGGGAACCCTGTGAGACCCTGAGGGAAGAGCTAGGAACCCTGTGAGACCCTGAGCCTCAAGATCTAGGTGCCTCACCTGAGGAGCTCATCTCAGATGCCATCGCAACAGGAGACTCTTTTTCAGAGGTTGCTGTCCCTTAACATAGAATCATAGAGCTAGAAGGGGCCATATAGGCCATCTAGTTCAACCCACTGATCAATGCAGGATCATCCTAGAGCATCCCTGACAAGTGTTTGTCCAGCCACTGCTTAAAGACTGCCTGTGAGGGGGAGCTCACATCATAGAGCCAGGCCTTGAATGAGAAATCCTATGCAACCTACTCCATGCTGACAGGATCAGTGGAGATGGCAGGCGAAGTAGAAATGTCTGGTGTGCAGCCCATGCCCTGCTATTGAGCCACCTTTCGTTTCTGCATACAGCTTCTCACAGGATTATGGCTCAACTAAGTTCTTGCAGTTCAAGGCCCTAGAAACAGCTCTTGGAAAAAGTGGAGATAGGACTTCCTTCTAGGACTACTTAAACGTCAGTCCTCAGTATAGGTCTTGCTGGTTCAACTGCTTTATATTAATTAGTGTGTGACTAATGCTTGACTGTCTGACCCTAGTGCTGCCTGGAGGGGGCAGTCCTATTGCTGAGCCCTAGTTAACCAGTTTCACTGGCACTTTCTGCTTCTAAGGAGTCCTTCTCAATTATCCTGCCACCAGAGGACAGAGGAGATTGAGACTGTGGTCACATGAGCAGTTTGCTGTGATATAGTAGCATTACTTTTGCGGATTTAAAAAAGCATGATCAGATGACAACATCTGCCTGCCATCCCCCAGTCATCGGCACCCTGTGTTGCCCTGCTTTGGAAGCAGAGTAATCAGGTACCGGGGAAAGTCTGGTATTAATGGATGCCAGCGCTTCCACTCCACTTTCCCAGATTGAACTCTCCTGACACAAAAGGAACCCGGAAGGGAAGCCTGAACCCACAGATCCGTTTCCGCCAGTGGTTTGTGGTTTTTTGGAGTTGCTGCTTATATGCGCATGCACCCCCCTGCATTTTTTTAAAAATGACCAAGCAGTGCGCTCTGTGGTTGAGGTGCTACAGTAATCTAAATGGCTGACCACTCCACAGGCACAGAGAAACAGCCCCAAGGTTTTTGTCTGGTTGGTCTGCCCTGCAACACTTTAAACTGGTGCAATTAGAGGCGGGCCCAGATCATGGCAAGCCTCCAGTGTGACCGCAGCCTGAGAGAGAAAGAGAGAGAGGCTGGTTCAGGGTATTTCAGTATTTTTCATGGCTGAGTGGATTTTTGAACCAGCATCTTCCAAGGCCTAGTCTAATTCTAACCACGGCATCATACCACAATGACATGTGTTTTCCCCATCTTCATTAATTACAATCAATGGATTGGATCTATGCGTAGAGGTATCTTCCATTTATAGAAAGAATCAGTAGTGGATGCCACTCCCTTCTCATAATGACTGGCCACCCATCAACCTGTCTTCCTTCAGGATGGAGCCATGCCCCTAGGGTTGCCAGCTCCTGGTTGGGAAATACCTGGAGATTTGGGGGATGGAGCCCTGAAAAGGGTGAGGTTTAGGGAGGGGTGAGATTAAATGTCATAGAGTCTACTTTCCAAAGCAGCCATTTTCTCTAGGTGAATTGATCTTTATCACCTGGAGATCAGTTGTAATCCCAGGAGATCTCCAGCCACCACCTGGCGGTTGGCAACCCTACACACAACACATTCACTTCCTGGCTTGAATACATATAGCAAAGAGAACCAAGAAGGGAAGCAGGATCTGGAAGATGTTCAGGGACTGCTAGTAGCCACCATGCAGATGTGTGTGACCGGAGCCCAGATGGTGGTGGAAAGTGCTGTCAAGTCATAGCTGACATGGCAACCCTATAGGATTTTCAAGGCAAGAGTTGTTTAGAGGTGGTTTGCCATTGCCTGCCTCCATGTCACAATCCTGGTATTCTTTGGTGGTCTCCCATCCAAATGCTAGCCAAGGCCGACCCTGCTTAGCTTATGAGATCTGACGAGATCAGGCTAATCTGCGCTATTCAGGGCAGGGAAGGATCCCAGATAGTGGTGGCATTTTACATGCCAGCAGAAGATGTTTTATTGGCACCAGTACCTCAGACTAGCACAGATTAAAATATTTACCATATATTTTCTGTTGATGTAGAAATGTTCCACTTGACATTGTAAATACATTGTCATTGTTATAAACAGGCACATGTTTTTTTTAAAAAAAACATGAATAATACCTAGCAAAACCAAATCTCTTGTATCAAGGTCTAGAACGGAGTCTGCCTCTCCCAAGATTCAGGCTTCATGAGAAGTTTCCTCTGAGTAAGCCACAAAGTTTAGATAAACTGCAGTGGTATTGCAAATACGCAGTTGCTCCATTGCTTGTTTCCTTCCTTCTTTCCTGTCCTCTTACTGCAACCAAGAGGAAGTAACAATTAAAGTGAAAAAATATGAAATTATGTTAGTCCTAAACTGATTTCTAGTAAACTTCCTTGGTTCCCCTTCATCTGTGACTGTAAACTCCATGTCAGGTAGATAAAATATGACTGCATGGAAAGCTTTGCTAATACAGTGTGCTGCAGAGTGCCTATATTTTCATTTTTTTGAAAAAATTGATCAATGAATTTTTCTAAGTAAAATAAATACATGATTAGCTTCCTAGAGGTGTTCAATCCTTGGCCAAGGTCTAGGCCTATTAAAACTTGACCAACTTGTTAGCAGTCAGACCCCTCCTCTCGCAGAGGGGCAGTTTATAGATAGAAAACCCATAAATACCCTTCCTAATATATGTATATCAGCTCAGCTATCATAAGCTGCAATGCATTGTCTGGCCTAAAGTGACACAAAATGGATGCCAGCCAGGGACAAGTCTGGACATATAGTTGAGAAGTGTGGGAAAGAGCGGTTGGCCATTTAATGACCTTCTCCCCACCCTAGGGAGATATCCTAGGTGACACAAGAAAACTATTTCCTCATTTTGGATTAACCTCATCCACACTCAGCCTCCCTTCCCTTCGCCCATTTGCCATAATTGAGCAACACTTAACACTATTCACAAAACATGGTAGCTTTTCCCATCTGATACTTACAGGGTCATCAAGCATCATTAGCATCTATAGTCCACCTCAAGTAAACTCATTAAGCTTCCCCAGGGGTCATTTCATAGAAAAAGAGGTGCAGGAGCTCATTAGCATAACTCATTAGTATATGCTACACCACCTGACATCACTGGAAGTATGTCAGAAGGCAAGAAAGAAGAGAGAGAGAGAGAGAGAGAGAAGGGCGGGAGGGAGGAAGGAAGGAAGAGCTGGCAGAGAGTGGACAGCAACTAATCCAAGCCTCAGAAATACCACTATTCTGGGAGGATAGCTTCAGTGGTGGTGAAGCCTTCAGACGGCTGGTCGGAGGAACAAGGACCTTTCCAGGGGGCGGGGTCATTTTGCTGCAGCCTTGACACAAGCAGGCATTCCCCCGCAGGGGGTGGGGCTGGCACCAACTTCTGGAGCTGAGCTCCCCCGAGCTCCTGCTCGAAATGACCCCTGAGCTTCTCTCAAATCATTGTTCATCTCCAGAAAGCCCATTAAGTTATTGTTTTTCTGGCAAACACATCCTACTTGCCAGAGGGCACATTTTGCCCTATAAATTATGGCATCCTGCTTCATAGCAGTGTGTGTGTGTCCTTCGATCCTCCGCACACACCCACTTGTGTGTGGGCTTTCTTCTCTTCTTGAAACACTGGTCATTTTGCTGCTGCTTCTGTGGACCTCTTTATTTGAGACTGGTAACTATAGCCTTCCCCAAAATTGCTTTCTCCTCTCTCCTCCCTAATTTACTCTTAGCTAGCTTGTGCATTTTAAGTGTGTTTTTGTGTGTGTATTGCCCTTTTATTTCTCTTTTGATTTTTAAAAAAACTTTCCAAATGAGCATCTGCCTGGTTTATTTGAGAGTTCTCTTAAGGGAAAAATCCCCGTATACATAGGTGGAGAATCCCAGTTATGCCCTCTCACTTTGTCTCCTTTAAGCTAATTCCCCCAACTAAATAGGAGACTACCTCTTTGGGTAAGAAAGTAGCTGAATTAGTTCAGGGTAGGCTTAAATCAAAACCACAGTCCATCCCCACAACAGTCTGACAACAGTCCACCAGTCACAGTGTCCCCCCAATAGAAAGTCCAGTCCATACAAAGTCCAGCCCACAAAGGGAAAGGAGTCACCATCAGCACTAGATTTGCCTCGCCTTCTCCACATCCTCCCCTGCCGTCACCACATTTTTTCCTCAGGACATAATAATTGCAATGTATCCTACAAACCACAAGTAAAAGGTTGCTCTTTCCCAGCTCCTCCTTCCCCAACATCCCCATGAGACCTCCAAAAAGTTGATAGACAGATTGCCCTGGAACGTAAGGGGCTGCTATGAAGAAGAGGGACTGTGTGACATCATCCCTACTTACCTGTTGTCCCAGCGGAGCTTCTTACAGGAATAGAAATTCAACCAAGAGAAGAGCAAGGATATGTGATGTCTCCTGACCCCCACCCCACCCCCTGTTGCCCTGTGGCATTTTCCCATGGTTTCTGAGTCCCCCCAGCACCAGCTTTTCAGAGGTCTCAGCGGAGAGCCAGAGAACTTCCAGTCTCTAAGCAGTTACACATTCCCTATTTTCAAGTCTTTCTCATAAATATGTGGGTACCACCTTGTAATTTTGTTCTTGCTGCTCTTGGGGTTGTTCCCCCCCCCCCCAGCTAAGAATGTCAAGACTTAAAGCTTTGCATCCTACCACTTATCTCAACAACATCTGAAGCTTTCCTCAAGTTTAAGGAAAGTTCCTCCAATTGAAGTGTCTGTTCTACCAGAGGAGAGCCTCTTAAGTAGGAGGAAAGGGATTTTAGGCTTGAAGAAGACCTCAAATGTCATTGAGCGGAATAGTAGGATACAAATGTGCACTAATCTGAATACTACATTATGCCATGCTCACAGAGCCATGGTGTATAATCCAGACAGCACATGTCCTCCTGAAAGCTAATTATTTATAAACAATTGAATAAACCATCTGTTTCTATTAGGAGACTGTCTAGAACCCAGGAATATGTAGTGCCTGTAGCATTAATTCCCATTATTGCATTTGCATTAATTGCCATTATTGCATTTGCATTAATTGCCTTTTTACATATGTAGGTTTGTACTGTTGCAGTAACATATAACAGGTTTCTAGGTGCTTTTCAGGCATATTAATTAGAGAACACAAAACCCTTCAGATGCTCACACACAGAAGGCATGCACTTAAAGATTGCTCAGCCTGTTCTGGTTGCTAAGCATCGTAAGAAACTGGAATGTACAGTTCTGTCAAGCCTGCTTATAAGCGCTTTTCTTTTGCCATGGGGGTTGGTGGTAAATGGCACACAAGGACTGGCTGCACAAAATATATTATTTTAATGTCTTTAGATTTTTGAGAGAGCAAACCACTTTCCTTCCAGAGTAGCATATTTCTCTCAGTTTCCATATATAGTTTTAAAGACCTCTGAACATGACAGTCAGTGAGAGAAGCCAGAATTGACATGGTTTTGCAAACATGACAGCCTGCAGTGAGCTGAGCCACAAAGCAGCAGCAGCAGCAGCAGCAGAAATCTGCATACAGAGGACAGTACCGTCCCTAAGGGACTACTACCTTTCTCAGACTTACCCTTGCTAGTGAGCCACTAATGTGCACATTCATTGTACACATTAGCAGAATGAGGCGATAACTTGGAATGTTAGAATTCTCCAGGACTGTGCAGAGGGCATATTTAAGAACGGTCAGTATGTAAAAAGTTGCCTGCATGTAGCAAATACCATTGGAGAGACTTCTTCCTTACCGATAGGCTCCTTTAATACACCTCATTCCATGTAGTATGTAGAATGGTTCTTAAGGACTGTTCTGATATCACTTCAGAAATATGGCCCCTTCCTGTTTTTCTCTTAATGAAAATATGGCATTCATTATGATTTATCTCAGATGAACTGTTAGTATGGCATCCTTCTGAAAATGGGTTATGTGCAACTAGCAAATCATAGATATAATAACAATGGCTGTCCCATGAAGATCAAAAACTCAACAATGAAAGGGCTAACCAGGAATAGGTTATATGTTTGCCAAGTCCAGGTTTGGAAATATCTGGAGATTTGAGAGTGAATCATAGGAGAGTGGGGTTTAGAGAGGGGAGGTGCCTTAATAGGATATAATGCCATGCACTCCACCTTCCAAAGCAGCTGTTTTCTCCAAGATAAGTGGTTTAAATAAATAAAGAATAAGTTATTTATGTTGTCTGGAGATCTGTTGTAATTCTAGATTTCCAGCACTAGGTTGCCAACCTCCAGGTGGCACATGGAGATCTCCCACTAGGGGTGGGCACGAGCCGGGGGGAAATTGAGGTCTGGGGTTTTTCACAAACCCCAAGCCTCAATTTTCCCCCAGTTTGTGCCCACCCCTAGTGGGCAAACCCCAAACCACAAACTTCCATGAACTTTTTACATTGCACACACTGGTTTGTGCTTCTGGGAAGTTTGTGGGACTGTAGCCCCACCCAGAAGTGGACTCTGAAGGCCTATAGAAGCCTTCAGAGCTCACTCTGGGAGCCCAGTTGGGCTCACTCGGGTCGGGTCACAGCTGGTGGTGGGCTCTGATGGCATTTAAATGCTTTTGGAACTGACTTCCAGTTGGGTTGCCAACCTGAAAGTAAACTCCAAAGGTATTTAAAAGCCACTGGAGCCTGCACAAGCCCTTACGCAAACCTCACAAACCTTTGTGGGTGGGTTGTGGGAGACAGTTCTCCCAAACTCCTGGTATGTGAACCACGAACCAGCTTGGTTTGTGCTCGAACTGGGGTTTGTTTGTGGCTTCATGCTCATCCCTATCTCCCACTATTACAATTGATCTCCAGATGACCAAGATCAGTTCCCCTGGATAAAGTGGCTACTTTGAAGGGTAGACTTCATGGCATTATACCCTACTGAAGTCTCTACCCTCTCAAAACCCCACCCTCCCCAAGCTTCATGTATTTCCCATCCCAGAGCTGACAACCCTGTCCAGGACTCACATGGAGGTTGGCAACCCTATATTTGCTAGTTGCATAAAGTGCCACCAGCACTTTATTTGTTATGTACATGAGTTTTATGATGTTTATTATCTGTGTTTTAATGCTTTTTAACTTTTTAATGTAAGCCATCCTGAGCCTGCCTGGCAGGGAGGGTGGGATATAAATCAAATAAATAAATAAATAAAATGTTACTATGGGAAGTACCAATTGATGGGTATGATGTGTCAACTCAATAATGTATGAAATACACAATTAATGTTGTTATTATCAAGGACCAGAATGGTCCTCTATTTTATTTTCATTGTTATAGGCATTTTATCGGTATTATTCGAGGGCATGTTGTTTTTTGTATTTGTTTCCATCACACATTTCCCATCATTCCCCATAGCATCATCCCCATCACAAATTTCCATAAGGATTGTCACAAATTGTTCCCACAGTGGCAAGTTATTCCTGAATGTTCACAAAATTGCAGGAGAGCTATCAGCACAGACTGCAAGGACCGAGAGGAGGAATCTTAGACAGCTGTGTGATTCTAGCACAGACAATTGTTTGAGAAGCTAATCAATGCAAAGTGCTGAAATACTATGTTTTGCTATATTAACGAACAGCCCATTTGTGTTAATGTAAATGTTAATACAGCCTAGAGTGAACTGCAACACCGGTAAGTTTGGGCAAGGTTGCTTTCCATTGTCCAAACTAATCCTTGCTTTTGGGATTCTCATTTTGTGATTTGCACTGGCCTGTATCCTAGGTGACCTGTTTTAATGCAGTAGCAAATTACACTTCAATGAGTCAATAATTCATAGGTAGCATAATCATGGTATCAATACAATAGAAGCTTTTATGCCCATGTGATTGTGGAGGGTAGCAGCGTTCTCTGGCATTTTCTACTGATGTAGCAAAACAGAATACACATGAACTGACCAATTCTTTCACAAGCAGCAACATCAGGAACATTGGATGGTGAGTAAAGCGGGTTGGGGCAGAGGCATGTTGCAGCCAGATTTTTGTTAAAGAACTGTTGTGATTTTAAGGGGGGTTAGCAGCAGGATGTAACACTAAATAAAGGAGAGGAAGAGAAGGAATGCACTGGGCTGTTTGCATTGCTACTGAAAAACTATATGAAAGGTTTCTCCAGGAATAGCTTGTGTGTCTACAAGTAGGATGAGAGAAGGGGGAAAGAGGGAGAGGAGCACTGGATTCCAAAGCTTCCTGAAAGCCCAGAGAAAGTTTTTACGTGTTGATCCATGCTGTAAATATTGAGTAGCATATTGAGGCATGTTTGTTACACAAATAGCAGCTGAGGTTTTTTGAAATATGCATTTGAATATCACGTCAACCTAGTTTCCAATTTCACTGAATGCCTGCAGTCACATAATAAGAAGTTGAAATGAGTTTCTTGTGCTAATGGAGAAAAAGTCATAAATCTTAATCAGGGATTGGCAGATGGTAGATGGCAATCTACAGGTAGATTGTGGACTGGGTTTTGGTAGATAGCAGCCAGGTGTGAAGGTGAGACTCTTTGAATACAGCCAGAGCTTTTGAAAGAACCACTACAATGCATCACTAAACTCTAGAGCACATGTGCATGGGAGTAAATGTACCACAGTCACAACACTAAAGGAGTATTGCAGAACTAAGAAAGGAAATAAAATGTATGAGTCTAATCTTAAATTTGCCCTGACCTAGATAGTGTTAGAACTTTTGGTTCTATACTAGAGAAAAATATCATAAATCAGAGTAATGGATCTTGCTCCTGGAAAGCTGAGACAACTTCCTTTAGTTTAAAATGTTTTATTTCTAAAGGACGGTGGGGGGGGGGGGGGGGGAAACGGGATTAGCTACAAAATAACAAAACAACGCCTGATATAAGTGACCAATCAATACAACAATACCCCTGTAGATTTCCCGGGCTTTCTTTCAATTGGCCAGCTGCCAGGTACTTCTTCCAGGTTAGTCTGAAAACACTGAGATACACAAGATTAACCCCATAATGACTGAATGGTCAGGTCTTGTCCAATACATTCATTTTTCCAACAGACAGGTCAAGCTAGCCCAGTCTCCTCAGATCTCAGAAGCCAAGCAGGGTCAGCCCTGCTTAGTAGTTGGATTGGAGACCACCAAGGAAGCCCAGGGTCACGACACAGAGGCAGGCCATGGCAAACCACCTGGATGTCTTGATAACTGCACAGGGTCACCATGAGTCAGCTGTGACTTAACGGCACACACACACAAATCTGAGCTTTAAGAGACACCGATGTTACCTTAGCATCCCCTCGCTGGTATGGGCAGAAGCCAGCTGGAACATATGAAATAGAAGCTGGTCAGGGTAGATGCAACTCCATTTCCCTCCCATGTCCCCAACACTGGCTTAAGCACTGCAAATTGGGTGTCCAGATCTTTTAACCCTTTCTGCCCCGGCAGGGTGGGCTTTCCCTTGCTCTCTTGTGATGTTGGGGTGCAGTCCCACTTGGACCACTCTGCCTCCTTCTCTTAAATCATCTTACTGTACATGTCTCAATCCATTATGGCCCTACACAGATTATGCAAATAGCCATCCATCTTGCCCTTTACTGGTGGTTGGACAAATGGTTATATCTGGGTAGGAAACCCATCTCCTCTCAGCCAGTAACAGAAACAGTTAACAGCCCCTTTACTAGGACAGAATATTATTTCTCTGAGGCTGGAGTTTCTTGGCTCTCCAGATGAGCCTGGCTTTCTTCCCCCACCCTGAATTCCAAAAAGTTCCCACCCCCTTGAGGGATTACGCCACTGCTGTATAAACAGTGTTGTTGTACTGCAGCTGCTCCTTCTTAGTAAAGTCATAAACAAATATTGAATAAAGTTGTTTTAAAAGAGAAAATAAAAAGGCAGTTGGCTTATGTGGTGCAGCAGCAGGTAATTTTCACCAGTTCTTCCTCTACATGAGGCAGCCATTTTGTAAAGCCGTTTTTTGAAAGTGACTCCATCTGGAGGACCCCATAACTCTGGCAAAAAGAACAGGTAGGAAGCTTGAAATGTGCCCATCCTAGAGTTTCCAACAACAGCATGAGAAATTCCTGGAGATTTAGATGGCAGAGCCTATTGGGGGGGGGGGGCAAGGTTTGGATAGATGGGGAACCTCAGTATGGTATAATATGATACAGTACACCATCAAAAGCAGCCATTTTCTCCAGGGAGACTGATCCTTTAGACTGGTGATCAGTTGTAATTCTGGAAGAACTCCAGGCCACGCATGGAGGTTGGCCACTCTAGCCCACTTGTGTTTTAAGTGAGAGGAAGACATATCTAGGTTAAGCCAGGACTAAGATTGTGACCGTTGTGCATGATTAAACACGTTCCCACCGTATTTAAGCCTTTGAGCAGTATCCTCAAGTCCTTTCTCATTGCTAATAGCTTGATAGTCTGTCCTCATGAAAATAGATGGAGGGAATAGCCTTGTTGCTATCCCCTTCTCTATTTTTTTAATCTAGTTAGATGTGCTTTCCCATGTAGGAGAAGCATGCAACTTCCATTGCTAAAACATACAATAAATTAAAAGGACTGCAGAGCATTGCTCTAGAAAAATGAAGATTAGCTTTGCTTTTGTTTACTTAAGAAGACTATTTCTGTTATTTATCACCAACCTGGGTAACGTTG
Source organism: Lepidodactylus listeri (assembly GCA_029233225.1). Classification (NCBI taxonomy): domain Eukaryota; kingdom Metazoa; phylum Chordata; class Lepidosauria; order Squamata; family Gekkonidae; genus Lepidodactylus; species Lepidodactylus listeri. The sequence continues at coordinate 91,536,429 of JARCFY010000006.1, forward strand.
GAATAAATACCCTATGAATAGGGTTGCCAGGTCTGGGTTGGAAAATACCTGGAGACTTTGGGGGTGGATCCAGGAGAGGGTGGGGTTTGGGGAGGGGCCTCAGCATGGTACAAAGCCATAGAGGCCACCCTTCAAAGCAGCCATTTTCTCCAGGGGAGCTGATATCTGTCAGCTGGAGATCAGTTGTAAAAGCAGAAGATCCCCAGGCCCCACCTGGAGGTTGGCAACCCTACCTATGAACCATTTCACCTGTGAAAAGTATATACTGTTTTCTCCCATAAAATACATAGAAACAAACACTCAGTACTTTTCTGGCCACAGTATCCATGTAATTTAAAAGAACAAAAGTAAGAATATAGTAAGACATGCATGGATCCTTCACAAACCTCTTTTCCCTAAAAGCTGTGCTTCTGTTGTAGGAGATGCTGTATTTTCCTCGTACTAAGACTGCAAATTAAAAAAAAAAAACAGGGAGAAAATGTCCCAGATCAGTCCTTCCCCCAAACTTCTTGCATGACATTGGGCTATTTTGCTTTCCTCACATGTCTAAACGAAGTCCAACTTGCTCTCAAGGAACTGGTGAAGTGTGTGTGGGCTATCAATCAGTAGTGATGAAAACATCTTTGAGACTCTCTTTGCTCAATGGTAGGGTTACCATAATTTGAAAAGCAAAAAAAAGGGCATATTTCCCAAATGACTACTTCAAACAAGCAATGACTATGATAAATCTCATTTTAAGTACCCCTACTATTTAAGCTGTGATAATTGCTACTAACTAGGAGCAGGAGCTCATTTTGTAGCAGGAGCTCCTTTGCATATCAGGCCACACACCCCTAATGTAGCTAATCCTCCAAGAGCTTACAGAGCTCTTCTTATACGGGCTGCTGTAAGCTCTTGGAGGATTGGCTACATCAGCAGGGCTGGCTCTATCACTAGGCCAAATAGGCGGCCGCCTAGGGACGCAGCTGGCAAACGGGGCGGTGGAGAGACTGAGAGAGACTCAAACCAGGAGATAGTGTGCTTTATGCAAACCAAGATTTACCATTATGTCTGAATGCAGCTTTCTATTCAGGCTAAGAACCAAACTTAGCCTTGGGCCAATGCAGATAGACTTGTAGGCGCTGCGGCCAGCTGGTGCAGGTGGCTACTGGCGGGGCTGGAGAGCTTGTGAGCCCAGGCAGGCGAGTGGGCACTGGGGCGGGGGGGGGGGGTGCCCTTGCGGGTGGGTCTCCGGTGGTGGAGAGGGCAGCTCTGTGGTTGGGGGGGCACTACAAGGCAGCTTCACCTAGGGGAGGCGCCACAAAGCCTCGCCTAGTGCACAAAAAACCCTGGGGCCAGCCCAGTACATCAGGGGTGTGTGGCCTAATATGCAAAGGAGCTCCTGCTACAAAAATGAGCCCTGACTAGGAGTATTCCTAACCTACCAACCCAAAAAGAGGACATTTTCTTCAGTTTTTAAAAAATAGCCCAAAAGAGGGCAGATACCAAAAAAAAAGGACATCTGGTAGCTGTACTCATTGGCAATTCGGACTTCTGCTGTTTTCAGTTAGTAGATAGTAGTTAGTAAGAGAATCCAAAGGTTACAATTTGTGTTGAAATCAAGGAAATGTAACATATACAATATATAAAAATATAAATAGGTTTTAAAATATAAAATCTATATAGGTAAAGTAACTGTGAATTGCTTAGGCCTACTCCCATATTAGGGGGCTGCAGTGGCTCAAGTGGTTAAGATGCTGAACTGCAGACTGGAAGGTCGGTAGTTCAGCAGTTCGAGACCCGAGTGTTGCCTGATGGAGTGAGCTCCCATCTCTGGTCCCAGCTCCTGCCAACCTAGCAGTTCAAAAGCAAGAAATTCCAAGTTGATAAATAGGTACCGCTTTGGTGGGAAGGTAACAGCGTTCTGTGCACCTCGGCATCTAGTCATACTGGCCACATGACCACGGAAACGTCTTTGGACAGCGCTGGCTCTTTGGCTTGGAAACGGAGATGAGCACCACATCCCTAGAGTCGTATTTGACTGGCTTTCGAGCAAGGGAAACCTTTACCTTTACCTACTCCCATATTGTCTAGTTGAGGTCCTCTTCTCAAGCTCTGCTTGCTGTGCCTCCCACCTGCAGAGGTAAGGCAGGTGGGCATCCACGTTTTTGTGTGGTGCCGCACTGTCCTTGGAGTGTCCTTCCCTTTGAGGCTTGCCTAGAGCCTATTTCCCTTTCTTTTAGGTGCCAGGCCAAAACATTTCTTTTACCCAGGCTTTTACAAAGCGGCTCCTTTTTTTTTTTTTAAGTTGATTTATGGTCTGTTTGAAGCCTGAGGACTGTTTTATCTATCATTTTACACTGCTCCTTGTTAAGTGCTTTTATGTCCTGGCTTGCTTTTAATGGCGGTTTTCTTGGGCTGCGATCACATGCGCCAGAAGATCCAACATAGGCATGAATGCCCAACGAATCAAAAGGGCGTGATCAGACAGCAACATCTGGGAAGCGTCCCACAGCTGTCAGCAACTTGCACTGCTCTGCTGCAGAAGCGGAGTTAAAAGACACCAGAGAAAATCCAGTAGTAAATGGGTTGTGACGGGCCACCAACAGACTTTCTCTTGTCTGATCACTCAAGCATGCTTCCGAACTGTTGGGATGGTCTGATCAGGCCATCCTAGCTCGGTGCCATTCCCCCCCCCCCTTCGCAGTATGTGCATCATTGCATACCCATAGGGGGTTCTTGGTGTGGAGGTGCAATTCCCCATTTATGTGCATGGGAAACTTACGGCAAAAAACCCTGACTCACCTGCAGTTGTGTCTTTTCACACAGTGACGGGCTGGGCCTGCAGCAACAAAGGGCTGTGTGATCTCGCAACCATGGGTCTAATTCCTCTGGAGGGAATAGCCTTGCTTCCCCTCTACTTCAACTGGCATGTGTGACCACAGCCTTGGTAAATTGTTATTATGAACTTCGATTGTGTTATTAATCTGTTTTTATTACTGTTTTTTAGTATTATTTTGAGCTACCTTATGTGACTCTGAAGAGGCTGCGTACACATTTTCTGAATATATAAATAAGGCCACATATTGTCCCACTTATACCTGACCTTCATGCTGTCTGCTGAAGTTACAAATTCCTTTATGGATTGTGGGGTAGGATGGGGATGCTGATGTATCTGAAAGACAAGAAGTCTGGTTGCATACATAAAACCACTTAGGGCATTTCAGTAGATTTGGACAAGTCATTTTGGAATTAGTAGTAGACCAGTTATTAGATCCAAGGCAACTACTGAATTTAAGGGAACTATGCAAATACACAACTACTTAGAACGTTTTAAACAATATATACAAAATAAAACATGCCTTTTAAGATATGATCTTTGTATTTAAGCAAATCAAAAGACAAATCTGTCTGGAAATCTTCTCCTTTCTAAAGGGAAAACAGAATGGTGTTCAGGGAAGGACAAGAACCATTTCCAATCAAAAGTGCCATCTTAAGGTGGTCAGATCTGAGTCCAGTAGCACCTTAAAGACCAACAAGATCTTCTTCGTGGTCTCTGTGCATCACACCTCTGGGATAATTTGCGCCTGCGCCGATCCCGATCGGTAACTTCAAAGCCAAACGGATTTTCGCGCCAACTCCCCGATCGCGCGCCGGCTCCACTGCGCATGACCGGGGAGGGGCACGAGGATCCCGCCAGTTCTCTTCTGACCGCCGCGTCGTGAGGATCCTTTCTCTCCTGCTCCGGTCGGTAGTTTACTTTCTTATCTGAAAAAAGCCTTCGGACTGATTTTTCTCTCCTATTTGAACTCAGACTGTTAACTGGACTTGATTTTGGAATTTCCCCCCACTTACTTCATCGCTCGGCCTATGGCCCAGCAGTGGGGGTTCTTTAAGAGGTGCCTGCAGTGCGGCAGCAAAATAGCCCCACCGGACAAGCACTCTTTGTGCCTTCTTTGTCTGGGCGAGTCCCACCGAGTCGACTCCTGCGCGAGTTGTGCGGCTTTCTCGAAGCAAACTTGTAAAAATCGAGCTGCGAGGCTCCGGGTTGCCCTCCTCGAGTCGGCATTGTCTCCGAAGATGTCTTCTTCCGAAGTTCCGGCATCTTCACCGACGGGACCGACGGGACCGACGCCGTCTCCATCCCGGAGCATCGGTACCGACAGACCGGCACCGAAGAGATCACTCCCCTTGCCCGATACTCCTGCTAAAAAGTGCAGAGAGGGCAAGGAGGAGAAGGGCAAGCTGAAGCACAAGAAACCCTCGAGTGCTTCATCGACGCGCGGCACGCTCGACTCAGCCCAGTCCGGGCTCGACCAGCTTGACCCGAAAGATCGCGAGCGACCCAGGGGTAGATCGACCTCCCCGATGCCGCGACTGATCACCTTGACGGACTCCGACCTCGACATAGACCTTACACAGGTCCCTCGAGACACCCCCGACGCTGAGGTGAAGCCACTATCGGCACCGAGAGGGGACAAAGATTACCGCTCCCTGGCCCCACCGGTGCCGTGGGACGTTCAGCAGTGGAGATACCTTTACGGCTCCTACCCACCTCCACCCCAGTGGTACCCCACCGAATGGGATCGGCAATCCACCTCCTCTAGAGTGTCCCGGTACCGAGAACCTGCATCAGTACCAACACCGACACTGGCACTGGCACCTCCGAAACGGACGCCCGACATCGATCCACGCCCGTTGCCGACATCTCAAGACCTTTCGAGCCCGACCCCCCTCTCTCCGTCCGAACACTCGGCACCGAGGTCTCCGGCATCTTCTGTGTCAGAAGACGAATCGCTCCCGCACCCGTCGCCTGACACGCAGGTCACCGAGAACCTCCCAATCTCCCCCTCCGAGGATGTAAAACCCTACGGGGAACTCATCAAGAGAATGGCACACTCGTTGGCCCTAGCCACGGCCCAGCCGACCCCAACGGCCACAGATTCCATCTTCGATATAGTGCAGATGGATACATCAACGCCGGTAGCCCTCCCACTCATATCGGTCCTGATGACTACAGCCAAGGAATCTTGGCCGCATCCTTCATCTACCCCCATCTCCAGCAAACGCCTAGACCATATGTATAGGATTCAGGAGCCTGGGGCAGAATTTTTATTTGTCCACCCTAAACCTAACTCAGTGGTTGTGACACCCTCCACCAAGGGTCGTAGTGGGCACTCTTCCCCTCTGGACAAAGAAGGATGCAGAATAGACTCCTTCGGAAGACGCATTTATTCAGCGGGCGCATTGGGTCTAAAGATTGCAAACTACACCGCCTGCATGAGCAGGTACCAGTACTCGCTCTGGGAGCAGATGACCGCGCTCATTGCCCATCTCCCAGAGGATAAGTTACGCAATGCCAGAAAGATCCAGAAGGAAGGTATGTCTCTGGCCAAGCTCCAACTTTTGGCCTCCAAGCATTCGGCAGAAGTAACCTCCAAGACGCTCACATCAGCAGTGTCCATCAGACGCCATGCCTGGTTAAGATCCACTTCTCTTCCTCAAGACACTAAGACCTTGGTGGAAGATCTTCCATTTGAAGGGGACGGACTCTTCAGCTCAACAACGGACACAGTGCTTCACGAGCTTGATAAAAGTATGAAGACATCCCGCAATCTGGGAGTCTCTCAACCTAAACAACAAAAACAGAGAATATGGCAAAGGTCATGGCCCAAGAAGCAATCGCAAAGACCTCCCTCTGAACCCCAATGGCAGAGGTCACCGCCACCCACCTACCAGCATAAGCCTTACAACAACAAACCCCACTTCCCAACTGCTCCAGCGTCTAAGGCGAAACCCCCCAAACCGAGCAAACAGAGTTTTTGACTCCCACCCCCGCTCCGACACTCCCACCCGTCTATCACCCTTCCTGACAGCATGGCAATCCATAACTTCGGACAAGTGGGCACTCTCGGTCATCTCCGAGGGATACAGAATAGAATTCTTCGAGATCCCTACGGAACCTTACTTCGTGGTCACTCCCCCATCCGATACCCTAACATCCGAGGTCGAGACTCTGCTGAGCAAAGATGCGATAGAACCGGTAGTAGTCCAGCAATCCCAACTGGGATTCTATTCCCGCTACTTTACAGTGCCAAAGAGGGATGGGGGCCTCCGACCCATCCTGGATCTGCGGAACCTCAACGCATTCATAACGTACAAGAAGTTCCGAATGACCACCCTCCAGATCATCTTACCCTTGCTGGAAGAAGGCTCTTGGATGGTGACGCTGGACCTGAAGGATGCATATTTTCATGTGACCATCCATCCTTCCCACAGACCCTTTTTACGCTTTGCAATCGGTCTGCGTCACTTCCAGTACAAGGCACTCCCATTCGGTCTCTCGACGGCACCTCGTGTCTTCACGAAATTAATGGCAGCAGTAGCGGCCCACCTCCGCCTGCACGGCATCCACCTATACCCTTACCTGGACGACTGGCTCCTGATTGCACGCTCAGCATCAGACCTACAAGACCACGTCTCCCTAACACTCCACACCCTGGAGACCCTGGGGTTGACGATAAATACAAAGAAGTCCATGCTCACCCCCTCCAGACGGGTACAGTTCATCGGAGCTCTTTTCGACTCCCTACAGTGCAGGGCATTTCTGCCTCCCAGCAGGGTCGCGGACATTGTTTCCCTCCTCAGTACTCTGAGAAGGTACCGGGAGGCAACAGCTCGCCAAATACTGCGCCTCTTGGGACTCATGGCGGCCACACCATGGTCATTCCCTTCGCAAGGCTGCACATGAGGCCCTTGCAACTGTGGTTCCTCCGTCGGTTCCGGCCAAGCCTACACCCCCTGTCCAAAAGATTCCACCTCTCGGATCCGGTGGTTCAAGCCCTGGAGTGGTGGCAGGTGCCACAAAATCTTCAGACAGGTGCCCCCTTTCGCCGCCCTCCTCCGTCAGTCACTATTACCACAGACGCCTCCCTATGGGGCTGGGGAGCCCACCTGGGCGATCTGTGCGTAGGTGACAAGTGGGATCCATCAGTAGCCTCCAATCACATCAACTTTCTAGAGCTACTGGCGGTCCGCTACGCGATACGGTCCTTTCGGCACCTCTTGTCGGGAAAGACGGTGGCCGTCTTCACAGACAACACGACCACAATGTACTATATCAACAGACAGGGTGGTACAGTTTCCCGCAGCCTATGCCGCTTAGCGATAGAACTCTGGACGGAATGTCAGTCGCTGGATATTTATCTGGTAGCGAACCATCTTCCCGGCCAGCTCAACATGCAGGCAGATTTCTTGAGCAGAGGGGGTGCATCCTTACACTATTGGGAACTCAATCCTCTGTACCTGACCCCGATCTTCAGCCTCTGGGGTCAACCTGCTGTGGATGTCTTCGCGTCAAGGGACAACAAGAAGTGTCCCCTCTTTTGCTCCAGGGCGGGCACGGATCCGATGTCCTTGGGAGACAGTCTCCTCCTCTCCTGGTCGGGGTTACACGTTTATCTGTTTCCCCTGATCCCGCTGATACTGAGGGTAGTACAGAAGTTGCTGGTGGAACAACCACTAGCAATCCTGATCACACCCTGGTGGCCGAGGCAATCGTGGTTCCCCACCCTTCTTCGCCTCTCCAACAGGTCTTACACTCACCTTCCGATGAACCCAGACCTCCTTTGGATGCACGAGGGTCTGGTGCTGCATCACGACATACCCAGACTGAAGCTAACAGCTTGGCTAATTCGTCCTCCAAAATAGACCCCCGTATAGCTGACGTCCTCCTCAATGCCCGTAAGCCGTCTACACTTCGTTCCTACAAGGCGAAATGGAGTAAGTTCCTGTCTTTCCTGGCTTCAATAGGACGACCTTCCATTCCATCCACACTCAATGACATCTTTGGTTTTCTATTATCGTGCAAAGACAGAGGATTGTGCCATGCATCACTGCGTGTCTACCTCTCAGCTGTTTCGGTCAACCATCCTTCAATAGATGGCTACTCCGTGTTTTCCCACCCCACTACGAAGCAATTCCTAAAGGGAATGTACCGTCTCTTCCCAACAGTCAAAACCCCTGTTCCGGCGTGGGACCTGCCACTAGTACTGAACAAACTAATGGCTAAACCGTTTGAGCCTATGGCTTCCTGTAGCCTGCAGCTTCTTTCGTGGAAAGTAGCGTTTCTTGTGGCTCTCACTTTGGTTCGAAGGGTGAGTGAGCTGTCGGCTCTCCGTTGTGACCCACCTTACCTCACCTTTCATCAGGATGCGGTAACCCTGTCTCCTGATATTACCTTCTTGCCGAAAATAGTTTCGGACTTCCACATTAAAGCGGACATCACCCTACCAGTGTTTTTTCCTGAACCCAAGGACCAGACACAACGTTGCCTACATTCTCTCGATGTTAAGAGGGCCCTGTCTTTTTACTTGCATCGGACTAAATCCTTCCGCAAGTCCCCAGCTCTCTTCGTCGTGTATGCCTTGCCCAGACAGGGACAGAAACTGTCGTCTCAGAGACTGTCTAAATGGATCGTTGAGACGATAAAGCTCGCCTACCTACTGGCCAAACGGCCATTACCGGCGTCCCTGCGGGCTCACTCTACTCGAGCAGTGGCTGCCTCGACAGCTTTCCTCAAGGGCATTCCCCTGGGAGACATCTGCAATGCTGCTACATGGGCATCTCCTCACACGTTCGTGAGACACTATGCTTTGGACGTCCGTGCCCATCAGCGGTCGGCAGTGGGCCGTGCAGTTCTGCAGACAGCTCAGATGTGAGACCTTCAGCACCCACCTCCAGGTATGTGGTGTATTTATTGCTCGCTATTCTCCCAGAGGTGTGATGCACAGAGACCACGAAGAAGATATACAGGTTGCTTACCTGTAATTGGAGATCTTCGAGTGGTCATCTGTGCATTCACACCACCCGCCCTCCTTCCCCTCTGCTTTTGGTCTCCCTTATACTTTTTTGGAGGCTGCTTGCAGCGGTCAGAAGGAACTGGCGGGATCCTCGTACCCCTCCCCGGTCATGTGCAGTGGAGCCGGCGCGCGATCGGGGAGTTGGCGCGAAAATCCGTTTGGCTTTGAAGTTACCGATCGGGATCGGCGCAGGCACACATTATCCCAGAGGTGTGAATGCACAGATGACCACTCGAAGATCTCCAATTACAGGTAAGCAACCTGTATATTTCTAGACAAAGCTTCTCAAAGACCAAGACAAAGACCAACAAGATTTCTTGACAAAGCTTCTCAAAAGCTTCTACCATGGAAGTTTTGTTGTCAGTCTCTAAGATGCTACTGGACTCCAGTCTTACTCTTCTACCACAGACCAAGACGGCTACCCACCTTAAACTATCCTAAAATAACTTTCACCTTTTCATTCTACTGACTTCAGTGAACTTAGAAAAGTGTAACTCTGCTAAGGATGGCACTGTCGATCACCTTTTAGGGATGTGGGGAAACTGCCCTTATTTATTTATTTATTTAATTTTCTGCTTAGTTTTCTCCTTTGTCTTTCCATGCACTTGGGTAGCCACAAACAATTCCTGTGCTTATTTATTTCCTTGTTCTTATTGTTTTCCCTGGAAAAAAGAAAACAGTTGGCAAACTGATGTATGTCTTAATGGCAGGCTAGCATATGAGTGTCAACATTTTAGATGTACAGCTGCATGTCTAACATTGCTGGTTACACAATGATTTCCATTCCATTTTGCCACCTTGCCCTGAGGAGTGAGCAAATGTACTTTTTGAGAGGGAGGAAAGGGTAAAGTTAGATCTGCAGAGGCATGCATATAGACCGCTCAGGGAAGTGTCAGCTATAGACCCTTCCCCTCAAATTTTGCTTGTTTATCTTAAATAATAAGCTTTGCCCATGTATGCCCCAATCCAGCTGTAGTCACATGTAACTGACTTACGTGTAGGGTTGCCAAGTGCTTACGTTTGACTGGCGGGGGGGAGTCCTCTTCTTGTTCGGAGTTCCCCGGCATGCACACTGGAAGTGACATCATCATGTTGTGCACGTTGCCAGGGCGACGCTCTGGCACTTGCCCAAAAATTCTATGGTACCATAGAGTTTTTGGGGCGATTGCTAGAGCGTCACCCTGGCAACGTGCACAATGTGATAATGTCACTGGAAGTGATATCATCACGCTGGGGAAGTCCTGACCGGACGACTTCGGGGGTGGGGTTCCCCCCGCCGGCTGAATCTGGGCCGGCAGATTGGGGACCCCTGTAGTGGGGGATCCCCCGCCCCCCAGGCAGACTTGGCAGCCCCACTTATGTGTCATTTTACTACTTGTATAACAGAATGCTTGTTCAAATGTTCATTAGAATGCACATTCCACTCCTAGTAATGTTTAACTGACAGTTTTCCTCATTCAGACATGTTAATTTGGTCCTCTTTAAGCAGGTGGCTTCTTTTTTTGTGGCTTTCACACAGCAGAAATATTGTTTGAGGGGTAACCATCAGGGAAATAGAGAGAGTACATCCTGATGGACAGTTAACCACCCCCGAGATATGGGGCATAGCCCTTGCATAGGGCTGTCAATCTCCAGGTGGTGGCTAGAGATCTCCTGCTATTACACTTGATCTCCAGGCAACAGAGATTGGTTCACCTGGAGAAAATGGCCATTTTGGAAGGTGGGCTGTATGGCGTTATACCGCACTGAAGCCCCCCACCTTCCCAGGCCCCATCCCCCAAATTTCCAGCTATTCAACCCTACCCCCTTGTATGTTATTACCACCCTCGGATTGAGAATGTCATCTTTTTGGCCAGAATTTTGATTTGATCCAAAACGAATCTTATTGGGACCACCTACGCAGGACACTGAAGACCCTTGGGTCCCACTTATGAGCACAAATCAATTATCATGGGCTTGGTCAACAGGCAGGCGAGGCAGATTTGGTTACCCTAAGAGAGAAGTCCTGTCCAATTGCTTTTGTAGTGTGCAGCAATGCCTTCCAGTAAATCATTTAGTTCATATCTGTAACACTTTGGAGCCTGCATCTTTCTACTGACAGTCTCATACCCACTGGGGTGATAAGCACTCGTAAAAATAGAGGCCTCCTGCTTAAAGAGAACTGAATAAACAGGATACATATGTTCTGTTGTGTGTCTGATGGGCGTGCAGCCTCTGCTTGTCCTTTTCTCCACCTATCGTGTGCAACAGTTCACGTGTCTCCCTTCTGGTTATTTCTTTTCCCTGTCAGGAAGTGAGCTGGGTAGAATTGGACATAAGGAAGATTTGGCATAATTGTCTGAACCAGCAGAACCAATTCCACACTAGAAATCAAACCTGGTTGATTACTATGGCATCTAAGGTTGCCAGTTCTGTATTGAGAAATACCTGGAGATTTTGGGGGTGGAGCCAGGGGAGGGCAGGGTTTAGGGAGAGGGGGAGCTCAACAAAGTATAATTCTGTAGAGCCCACCCCCAAAGCTGCCATTTTCTCCAGGGGAACTGATCTTGATAGTCTGGATATCAACCGTAATAGCAGGAGATCTCCAGGTGCGACCTGGAGGCTGGCAAGACTAGTGGCATCCCCATTACTCCAGTGTAAAAAAATTAGCTCCAAGCTCCACTGAAGTCTGGGGGACTGCATTGCATAAATATCTGTAGAGCAAACAAGAATGCCAGAGTGACCCAATGAAGAGGAAAGAGAGTCTCTCTCACCTAACAGCAGCTAGTTAAGTCTCTGACAAGCAGCTCTTTTCCGTGTTCCCTGTAGTCAGAACACAGATGACGCTGGAGTCAGACACTGCAACCCTCCCTTGGCCTCCTCCCTCCTCTCTCTCCCTCTCTCACACACATTCCCTCTCCTCTCTTCTGTAACTTTACCAGGGTAACAGAATCGTTGATGCTCCTGCTGGCAGAGGAGTGAGTCAGACCAGCTAATGACTGAACACAAGCTGCTAACTGCTTACTCTCTCCCCTCCCCGGTCTTTTTGCCTTTAAATCAGAAACACTAACTAAGCCAGGGCTGGCTGCACAGACAGCAGCACACAGCCTCCTTTCTGTTAAGATCCAATTGCTGCTGTTATGAGGATTGACTGTAGAAGAGGAAGTTTGAGATTGCAAAGCAGAATATTCAACTTTCCGGCTATGAGTCTGAGTCTGTGCATTTAGGTGGGTGCCTTTTTTTTTTTTAGCGGAACCCCCCCCCCTCCAGTCTTCTGACTCACAAGGACTCTCAACATTGTTGTGTTTTCCTTCAAAATGTGGTGGTGTTGGATGTTGTCCTGTACTGTGGTCATTCTTTGTGTCAGCTGTCTATAAGTCATTAAGTTATTTCAGAATGTACCGATTCAACACTGATATCTTTGCAATTGTGACCGTGTATGTTACAATATGGGAATTGTTTTTAAAAGGGTGAAATTGCTTGTTAGCTTCGGCTATTGGGCATGGCATTTCAATACAGGGTGTGAGCTGTTAAATATAATACCGTGGAATGAATTAAGCATTGCAAGGTTTTGTGAAAAGGATGCTCTGTTTTAAATGTAGCATGATCCAGATAAGAATAGATGTACAAGGGAATACAGACATCTTTATTAATTGGGGGGGGGGGACCTGACGTGTAGTACTGATAATTTACTTGGAACATGAAATGATTCTGCTTAGCTGTCTTTTCATGTTGACCTCCAGTCTACCTCCGTTTGCCATTTTGCCTGGAAGCAATAGGTATCATGTTAAAGTCACAGAGATTTGAAATCCTTGTGATGGATATAATCAAGATTGTATTTTCACTTAGGATTTTTTGTTGTTGTCAGTAATGGGGCTGTTTGTGGCTACATGGATAAAAATTGATTATTGTTCTTTCAGCCTGTTATAGGGTTGTTAGATGCCTCTTGGAGTAAAGGCTAGTTCCTTTATTTGGAATGCTATAGAACTGATGCCCTCTTGTGTTTTAGAACCCTACAGCTCCACAGAGCTGACAGACATCTCTGCACACTTGTGCCCCTTGACTACTCTCTCATTATTTGTGCTGCACTGGAGGAATTAAGAGCTTACAGCAGTCTCTTGTAGTTACAAATTTTGGGCACAATTTACCAGGACGTTCTCCTATTCAAGTTCCCAGTCATCACCTCAGAGCTTGCTTGTGAAAACTTCCCCATAGATTTTGCCTGATCACTGAAGAAGTTCCTTCCAGTTTCTGTGAATTGTCTGAAAGTCAGGATGTATTTTTAGGGAGAGGTAGCAGAACCTTGTATTTATGAATGGAGCTCCTTTGTCATCCATCCTGGAGCCATTTCAGAATTCCCTTAGGTTTCATCCTACCCAGTATTATAAAATTATCATGTTAGGAAATGCATAACCTCCCTTCATTGCATCCTTGAGCGCAGCCATCTGAGTAAAGCCGAGGAAAATGTTCTACACTATAGAGTCATGGCATTCTTTACCTAAAATATGCTTTTCTATGACTGAGCATTCTCCTAACTTGAGGAATTTTTGTTTGTTTTTTGTCATACATTGTTCTACTTATCATTTGTGTATCATTTCAAATGCCAGTAGACTTAGCTTTGCAAGCCGTGTATCTTTGAACTCTACTTTCCCATTATGTGATCTGACTGTACGTTTTGCCTAACTAGTTTCAGTGGTCATGTTTTTTCACTGCTGCCACACACCAGGAGAATTTAGCGAGGAACACTCCCTGTTGGAAACATTATCATCTGTATTCGTGCATAGCTAATTAAGATTCAGGAGCAAATCTTCCTTTCTGAATAAACAAAGGTGGTGAAATGCTCAGCGAGGGTGGCATGGGAAGGAGGAAGTTTCTTTCCACTTGGGGGAAACTCTCCTCTGCCAACTGCCATTGCCCTAGCAGAATCCCAGTGCTGTTAGAGATTCCTGCTCTGCAATCTCCCTGATTTATATGGAGGGCTGGCAATAAACTAGAGGTTGGCAACTGTTGGCCTCTGGGCCAAATCCAACTCCTTAAGTGATGCAGTGACCACTTGCCCTCTTCCCTTCCCTGTAATTATACGTTTCTGACTGGGAGGGGAAAACAGGACCAAAGCACACAAATGAAATCCCCTCCTTTTCTCACTGTGCTCCTGTGCCTCCTTCCTTTTGGGTGTGAATGAGTCTCAGGGCATGATAAAGAGGCAGGCGGGAACATGCCAGGTACTGGAAGGATCCTCTTTTTCTTACTCATAGGACATGCTTTTCACATCCATCCCCACGCTGGTTTCAAACAGCCTGGAGGGAATAGGATGTGGATGGGATTAGTGTCTGGCCAGACTGGGGAGGAGAACTGGCTCTCCACTCACCACCAACCATTCCAAGTTAATTGTAAAACTAAAGAAACATTTTCTGAAAGATTTCCCCAAATCTCTTCCTGTTCTGGCTCTAGCCTCAGGCCGATATTGGAAGCTGGATAACCACACAATGGAGGAGGTGGAGGCTTTCTCTGAAGAGGAGAGGGCGGAGAATCTATGCTGTGGGAAAGGACTATTCTTAACAGTTTCTAAACATTGGGAAATATTAGTTGTAATTCTAAACTAAGGAGCACTCAGCTTGGAGCAAATCAAGCTGCTGTGAACGAGGGCCCGCTTCTTCCACTGTAAGGAATGCATCTTCCTCATGCTGCCACATTATGTATGGAAAGTACTGGAGTCGGGAGATTGGTGGTAGTGATTTCAGCATAGCAGCGATTTATTGATGGTCAGATGAGGCATGCCACACCTCCGGCTGCACCCAAACGACCCGATAGGGTCATACATGTACATGTTTCATAGGTTCCCCGGGGAGAACCTAGTTTCCTTATTGGAGACCACTTAGGATCCGTTCCTCTCTTGTTATCCTGGCTGAAGCTTGTATTAAAAATAAACTATTGTTGCAGGCTCCCACTGCTTTTCAGTGGAGCAGTAGGAGTAAAATGGGGGGCGGGGATTGGCATTAGGGTTGCCAAGTACTTACCTTGTACCGGCCGGGGGGGGGGAGTCCTCTTCATCCTGGAAGTTCCTAGGTGCGCGCGCGAAGCGCTATGGTACCATAGAGTGATGATGTCACTTCCGGGGACATCATCACGCTGGGGCAGTCGTCCTGACCAGTTGACTTCGGGGGTGGGGTTCCCCCCACTGGCTGAATCTGGGCCGGAAGATTGGGGACCCCTGTAGCAGGGGATCCCCCGCCCCCCGGGCGGACTTGGCAGCCCCAATTGGCATTGGCCTGATACCCGACTTCTGCTGCAAACCCGGAAGCGACATCAGCATGATGCTCTAGGATGCACTGAAAATACAGTTTGGGCTGATCTTAGAGTGTATGACACAGTGATGTCTCTTCCAGGTTTGCACTGGAAATGATGTTGTGGCATCAGTACAACATCATTTGTTGGGACTCATTCCCCCCCCCCCCCCCATCTCCCAGGTAGAGTTGCCAGGTCTCCATGGCAGGAGAGGGAGAGTAGGATCACCAGCTCCACATTGGGAATTTCTTGGCGATTTCTGGAGAATTCCTGGGGTGGAGCCTGGGGAGGACAGGGACCCCAGTGGGTACAGTGCCATAGAGTCCACCCTCCAAAGCATCCATTTTCTCCAGGGGAAACTGATCTCTGAAGTCTAGTTGAGTTGTAATTCCAGGAAATCCCCAGACCCTTCCTGGAGGCTTGTATCCCTACTCCCAGTACTTGCCACATAGGGCTGGCAACCCTAAATACATGAGTTGCTGGCATTCTATATATCTTTCCCCCCTAATGTTTGGTTGAAGAAGAGTAGGTTTTTACACCCCACTTTGCTCTACCTTAAGGAGTCTGAAAGCAGCTTACAATTACCTTTCCTTCCTCTCCCCACAACAGGTACCTTGTGAGGCAGGTGGGGCTGAGAGAGTTCTGAGAGAATTGTGACTGGCCCAAGGTCACTCAGCAGGCTTCATGTGGAGGAGTGGGGAATCAAACCCGGTTCTCCAGATTAGAGTCTGCCGCAATGTGACATCATTAAGTTTTGCATTTTCCTGCCCCTGCCCCATATCACTGATGCAGGTCAACAGAGTAGGTCAACAGAGAGTAAACTGACATCAACTGATATTTTGTGTTCAGTGAGACATTACAAGGAGGAAGGGCAAAGGGGGAGACACGGAGCGGAAGGCAGCCTTGTCTCTCGTAAGGTCTAGAAGACTTTAGATTGCAGGTAGTTATCAAGCCATCCACACCACTCTTAAAACATTATGTCTACCTGCAGCCCCATTTCTAGCTGAAGCATTATAACATCCTTGGCAAAATAGTAAAATGGGAAGTGAGAGCGATACAGGTGGGGCAGATTGGGGGAGAGAAACAGCTCTGGAAAGGGGCCCCAGCCCAGCTTAGTCCCCCCCCCACAAAAAAAGAGGGAGGAAGAGCCTGCCCAGCCAGCCCGGAGCAGGAGGTACTTGGCCAAGCTGGGTGGACAGGTGAAGTGAGGCTGGCTAGGTGTCTCCCATCCCTTGCCACAGTGAGTCTAGGGTGGGTGATGGTAGGCCAGGCTGGCACAAACCATCCTTCCCTGACCTCTGGCTTGCACTCACCCCTCTCTTTGTGCTGGGGTGGTTTTAGCAGGGGATGGCCCCCAGGTTCAGGTGGCCCCAGTAGGGGTTGGCCCCCCAGGACTCTTCCTGGTGGCTTTAATGTGCACTTTGCCCCTGGGCTCAGAAAAGGAGCGGGTCTCAGGACAGGGGAGCAGGGAGTGGGAAACAGTGTGCATAGATGGCATAACTTCCTACAGGTTGTATGTACATCATTGCAGTGACATCATAAACTAATATTTTGTGATGTTGTACTGGCATAACTGCTCATACATTCCACCACAGCATTTCTGTCCTTGATTAGCAAATTGTGGGATAATCAATATTTTTAAAGCTGTTTGAGATACCCTCTATTAAATAATCTGCACACACAAATATAAATGGGCCCTGAAACAGCTGTAATCCAGTTTATAATGTTCAGATAGTTTTGCAGGTATTGTACTGTATGTTCCATTGTCTGTTGTATGAAAGACAAAACCCTCGATGTGGCAGCAGTAGAAGTAATCTTGGTCATAACCACTTATACATGTTGACATCAGGCCTTCTTATTGTATTAAATGGAGTGCAACAGCCAGCCAGCTATAGTTGTGTAACTGCTCTTGCAGCCTTTCTTCATGCCTTGCTTGGAAACCTTAATAAGGAGCAAGATAATTTTCACATGATGTGTGTTAACCGGAATCAGCAACTGTTATGAGTACCTGCCTGCATCTGAAAAGTGGTGGTGGCTGGAATACAAAAAGAAAATAGGTTTTTGTCTTGTGTTCTGTTTCTTCTAAAAAGAATGGATTAAAAGACCCAGTATGCTTTACATGTAGTAGAGGTAAGAAATACAGTTCGCTTATTGGGTTTGTTTTCATTTGCTAGGCTAAGCTCCTAGCTTTGGAAGATAGACCCTCTTGTGTTTGTGGGCACTCAACTGGCAAAGAATACCAGCTGAAAATAGACAGTGAAGGAACTCAGTGTAGTACCACGCGTCAAGCATGCGCGGGCATGACATTCCTCGAAGTAGGCTAGTAAGAAGTGTCGTAGCTCCACTGAAGCAGTTATAAGGACAGCCACAAGCTATGTTCACTAGATGATTCTTTTAGTCAAGTGCAGGGCATTCTGGGTACTTTGCCTTCTGTTTAAAGGAATTCAAGGAACTCAAGGTTTTTCCTGTCGCATTCACTCAGTCTCATTATTCTCTACTCACCCCACATCTTTTGAATAAATCATAACTTGAATCACAGCAAAAGGAGAGGTTTTTTTTTTTTGCCTTTCTAGTACCAGTACTACTGTGGACTGGAGCTTCAGCTCAACCTATAGTAAATAGGCATCAAGAGAAAGGCCTGAATCCTGTGCTCTAAGGGGTGCAGCAGATATAGGGCAGGAGAACTGGGCATTTAAGGAGACAATCGGAGCAGGAAAAGCAGGTAAGGAAAAGCTTAAGCACCCCATCTTACCCCTAGCTCTAGAACATCCCCATGGAAAGTGGCTAGTGTTACCAACCTCCAGGGGGTGGCTGGAGTAGGCTTGCCAGTCCCCAGAGTGGGTGGGGGTTCCCCCAGTTTTTGAGGCTTCTCCCCGCCCCCAAACAGCCATGTACCCATGTGACTCCCCTGATGTGATGATGTCACCCGGGGACACTGGTTTAAGGGCAAAACTCTGGTTTTAAGAGGTTTTACCATAGAGTTTTGCCCTTATACCAGAGCAACATCCCTGGCATGATGATGTCACTTCTGAGTGATGTCATCACATCAGGGACATCCTGGAATACCCCCTAAATTCCCCTGCCGGAGCGACAAGGAGACCTGGCAACCCTAGGGTGGAGATCTCCTGGGATTACAACTGATCTCTAGGCAACAGAGGTCAGTTCACCTGGAGAAAATAGTTGCTATGGAAGGTGACTCTATGGCTATACCCCATGGAAGTCCCTCCCCTCCCCAAACCCCACCCTCTTTCCACTTCACCCCCAAAATCTCTAGGTATTTCCCAACCCAGAGCTGGCAGCCCTAGAAGTGGCTTTTCCATTTTCAAAAGGGGTGTGGTCTACTAAGAAACAGCATGGCTAACTATCATGGATTCTGTTCAAATACATTTTTTGTGTATGCATTACAATCAGCTTTCATTTTAAACCTTTTTTCAATAGAGACATTTAATTTGTTTTTAAAAATCAGACTTTATTTATATTATGCTGATTTTCGTGCTCCTTACTGTGGTGATTGTCTCCATGCAAGAAAGTTTTCATGTGCAATATTTGGCTATGCAGTTCAGTGAATTTTCATCACACCAACGTTTTTGCAGGGTTGTGTTGTTATACTTCATCTGGAAGCACTTGGCTGTAGCATCTACCAGCAGCCTCCACGTACGCCGTACAATAATCCTGATATGTGTAAACATAGGATGTTGTTCTAACATTGAACACTTCCAGCAAATGGTCATATACAAATGTTGTAAGCAATGCAAGCCTTTAAAATACCAAGAAGAAGAGTTATCTTGTACAGTACTCATTAATGCCCACTGTTCAACCCCTCATTAATGTATAAGGAAAGTCTAGAAATACAAACTGCTTAAAAACTGTGGTATACTTTTAGGGTTGCCAAGTTCTACCTTCATTGCAGCGGGGGGAGTCCTGGCTGTGTCTGGGAATTCTTTGGCATGTATGCAAAGCGCACACACTGCAATGACATCACTCAGAAGTGATGTCATCACGTTGGGCACGTTGGGGGTGGGACCACTATCATTCGAGGGGAACCACAGTGTTTTCCCTCAAATGATAGAGCATCCCCCCGCAACATGCCTGACACAATAACATCACCTCTGGGTGACATCATCACACCAAGCACGTTCTGCGATCTCGGCAATTTGGGGGTGGGGTTCCCTCTGGCGGCCCAATCTGGGCCGGTGGGTAACGGACCCATCAAGTGGGGGTTTACCCGGGGGGGACCTAGCAACCCTATATACTTTCTGAATTTACTCTGCAATTTTAAAAAAAGTGTATTCCAACAATTGCTTAAAGTGTACCTTCTTCTTTTTTTCAAAACAAAATGACAAGCAAAGATTCATTTGGTATTTTGAAACTTTTGATAGCATTTCAGTTTTGCCACATGTGTTGCATACCAATTTTGCTCCACTATAAGTACAAATGATGCAAGTGTTTTCATAAAAGACTGCTTCTTATTTTAAACGAAGTAGCAAATTAAAATCAATGGTTTCTGGAACCAATGCAGTCTGTTAAGTGTTCAAAATAATATATTATCTCTTGAAACTTTTACAGTGCTAGAGTCCCTGAAACTTAAAATGAACGGATGTTTAATAAAGAGCTACTATCACTCGTTACCCCTGCCCCATGTCATGTGCCACCTGACACAAGATACAGATTAACTTCAGCAGTCAGACTATTCAAAGGCCTGCTGTACCTCTTTACACCAGAAAAGGCTACTACCTGAGGGAAAGGTTGTTGATTAAAATATGTCCAAAACAGAGCACTGTGGTATTCAGTAGCATACATGCCATGGGAGAGGTTGTCACCTGACTTTTTTGTCAAAGGAAAGACCAGACAACTTGCAACTGGTGGACCAGTAGTTGGCACAAACAGAGACTAAAAAATGGGTGATCTTTTGCCAAACCTCAGTTAGCTGCAGGTCCAGTCAACTTGCACAGTTGTGATCAATAAATCCGTCTCAATGAAAACAGTACTCTTCCATGATGGGGGCTGGTTGGAATGCTTGGACCCCTGTACCCATCCCCACTGAACAGACCCTCCATGTCGTGACACTGCCGCCCCCTGAGAAGCAGAATGGCCACAGTACTGTTTATTTGATACCTGTCCCAGTCCATTATCCATTAGGCAGGGAGTTGAGTTGTATTTTCTTCATCAGAAGGGGGTAATCCTAAACTAACTGGGACAATTCTAAACTTATTGTGAGCCCATGTAAAAGGAAGGAGAACATGGCCGTATGTGTAAGCCTTCATAGGAGATTTTAATTTCAGCATAACCACCAAGGTTGTGTAGCTTTCCCCCCTCTGTCTACGGTAACTGTACTTATTGGTAGGAAAATCCTGTGATCCAAATTCTATTCCAGGATAAACCAGATTTCTGAATCTGAAAAGAATTATACAAATATTCATTTTTTAATAATTGATTCTGTTTCTGCTGGCTGAAGGGGAGGGTCAGTGTGGGGAGCACTAAAACTTATCCCTTGACCACTGCAAATCCTGCACTGAGCCAGTTTGGTGTAGTGGTTAAGTGTGCGGACTCTAATCTGGGAGAACCAGGTTTGATTCCCCACTCCTCCACTTGCACCTGCTGGATGACCTTGGGCAAGCCATAGTTCTGGCACAGCTGTTCTCTCAAGGACAGATCTGAAAAGAGCTCACTCAGCCCCACCTATCTCACAGGGTGTCTGTTGTGGGGAGGGGAAGGGAAAGGAGTTTGTAAGCCACTCTGAGACTCCAAGTGAGTGAAGGGCGGGATATAAATCCAATCTCTTCTTCTTCTTCTGCTCCATTCTGTCATCTGAGGTTACACCAGTCCTGCTGTTCTAAACAGTTATACCCACGACCATGAAGTCAGAGTTTTGTTTTTTGGGTTAAAAGCAGAGATACTCATCATCAATCAGAATTCTGTAAACTGGATCCAGTGGGCGATTTCTGCTGGTGGAAGGAAGACGATTTTCACTGATTTCCCCTCTGTCATGGCATACCTCCAACCCCCCGTCCTCATGTTGTTCCTGGGAGTCCCCTGTCCCCAGGGAGCAGAATTTCATTTGGCATTTGGAGCTGCAGCGCAAAAAGGAAAGCAGAGAAGTTTCACCCTACTGACAGAAATCACTTCCACCAGTGGAGATTTTGCCTGCGATCCAGTCCTATGTTCATACAAAGCTTGATGCTTGTATGTTGCACTTGCACACATAGAAACTGTATAGTGCCCAGACCATATACACTTAGCATGGGGTAATGGCTGAAACGTGGTAGCGTTGTCTTTCTAGTGTGTTTTGCAGTTAAGTGATCTATACAATCTGTTTTTCTTAGGTTGGATTTACATATTTCCTGTGAGTTGGATGCAGTGCAATGTGTTCCATCCCATGGGTCCTTCCCTTTGCCATATTACCTTCCCTCATCTATCTGAATTACAATAGAGATCAATAAAAGGAATGTAGACAGGGTTACCGCTGGCTCTGTGGAATTAGTGTCAGCACAGGATTTTCAGTAGGCATCACTACAGAGCCTTTCTGTGGTTCCTTCCCTTTTAGATGAAGTTGGAATGCAATTGTGATTGTTGCCCTAATCATCAGGTGCCAACTTAGTCAACAGGATGCCGGGTTTTGTTGGGCTTTGCTTTTCTGAGCTCCTGCCAACATGTTCCATGCAGTTTAAATGGAACTGAATTCAGGAATGCTCCTGATTGATGAGCTGTTACATGTTCTTGGCAGTCTTTTTCTAAGACTCATATTTTCAGTTCACCCAGCAAGGCTGTCATTCAGCCAGCAGGTGACAAGCCACCAACCCTGGACGCGCAAGGAAAAAAAGAAACCAATTTTCTTTTGTATCTGTATATATATTTTAAAAATTGTAGATGTCCTGAAAGCTTGCAAAGCAATTCTAAACTAATATTGCTGTCCAGTAAAGGTTATAATCTGTCCTGTTCTCTGAGTATATGCTTCATTTTCAGTTATATGATGAATGTTTATTCTAGTAACTGATTGCTAAAGGGAGCTACTGCTGAAGTGAAATTTTGCTAATGCTGGAAAACCTGGCACCAGCTCTTTCTTTTCCTCAATTATAGGTGAGGGCACACATTGAAAAGTAATAAAAGCAAACCTGCATGTACAGTTACTTGAAAGCCACTTTAATTAAATAGTAGCCCTGTTCACATGTTCCAGTGAATGCATGTACATCCTGCCTGTTTGTAAGAAAAAGCCAGCACATGTTCCCTTTGCAAATGAAACCAGGACCAGTGGGAAAATGTGTGGTTTCAATCACACATTCAGCTGTACATGCATTAAATGTAACATGGCAATTGCTCAAATCAAAATAGGGATGCCACCTTCCAGGTGGGACCTGGGGATCCCCTGGAATTATAGCTCATCTCCAGACTACAGAGATCAGCTCCCCTGGAGAAAATGGATGATTTGGAGGGTGGACTGTACGGCATTGTACCCCACTAAAGTCCCTGTCCTCCCCAGGCTCCACCCCCAAACCTCCAAGAGTTTCCCAACCCGGACCTAGGAACCTACCCACCCGTTCCCTGCCAATGGCCAGCGGGGAGCTGCCAGCCTTAACATAACCTTTGTACGCATGTTCCCTGTAACTTGTGAACTAGAATTGGGCTGTTGGTTTTTGTTTTTCTATGCAGAGTAAGTCTAGAGTGTCCTTTCCTTTTCCTTTTTGCTGAGCAAAGGATCATGGGGCCCAGCCATCCTCTTCCATTCTAGAGGGTAAGAGCGCGCATGAGCGACACTGGGAGTAACTAAGAGCCGAGCTACATGATCAGAAGGCTCACGTGACATTTCTGTTCATTCATCTGTATCAGTTCAGACTACAAGTTAGGATTCAAATGTTTTATTGCATTAGGATTGCCAGCTCTAAATTGGGAAATATCTGGAGATGGGGGGGGGGGAAGCCCGGAGAAGGTGGGGTTTGGGGAGGGGAGAAACATTAACAGGGTATAAAACCATACAGTCCACCACTGAAAGCAGCCATTTTTTCCCAAAGGAACTGATCTTGGCCATCTGGAGATCAACTGAAACAGTGGGAGATCTCCAGGTCCCACCTGTAAATTGGCAACCCTAGATTGCATCCCTTCACAGACAGAACTAGCCTGTCAGATAGAAGGGTTCCAGGGTGACTCAAAATGATGCACATGGTTCTCTCTTCCCCCTTTTAGCATCAATAAATTCTTTGAGGTAAGTTAAGTGGGGGGAGGGGAATGGCCTACAGTTGGGGGAATATTGGGGGATGGTGCCGAACAGTCTCCAACTGAAATGCTTTCAGCTGAATGTCATGTGAAATCTTTTTTGTGATTTATTTTTCAGTAGAAACACTAAAGCTTTTCTTATCTGCCCTACTTAGCAGCATCCAAACAGTAGATATTTTAACGTATATGGAGAGGAGAGAGAACTGTAGAGAACAGGATTAGTTGTTACAGATTCCTAGACACATAATGTAAGCAAGGAAGAGCGATAAAGGAGCATTACCTTGCCGTTCAGTAAAGATGAATGCTGTCAGATCTGGTTAATTCGGTCTTTATTTATCCTGATAACATTTAAGTGGTAACTAATCCTGTATCACGTGCACAGTATGCCTCCAGCATCTTAAACTTGGGTCTTGTACATCTGCAATTCAATCGGGATCTGTTGTTTTGAATTAACAGGTTTGAACATAATTATGGAATCAAGGCCTTAATCATGTCCACAGAGACGCATGCCCAAATGCTGCATTCAAGAGAAATTAAAATGGCAAACCTGCCTGATTATATTCTAAAAAGAAGCCATGTATGGTTTATGTGTCCTAATTCCCATTAGATTTAATGAAAATTAGGTGCCGCCAATAGGGCTGCCAAGTCAGCCTGGGGGGCGGGGGATCCCCCGCTACAGGGGTTCCCGATCCGCCGGCCAGCATTTGGCCGGCGGGGGAACCCCACCCCTGAAGTCATTGACTTCCCCAGCATTATGACATCACCCAGAAGTGACTTCATCACGTTGGGGATGTTGCCGGGACAACGCTCTAGCAATCGCCCCAAAACCCTATGGTACCATAGAGTTTTTGGGCGATTGCCAGAGCGTCGCCCTGGCAACGCCCCCAACGTGATGAAGTTCATTAGCACAGGATCCAGGGATGTGCATGGAGTGGCAGCAGTACCTATGATTTCATTTTTATGCTTTTATGCTAGACTCTGCAAATAAAAAGTGTGACCTGCAGAATCAGGAATAAGAAGAGATAAACTATGTTGTAATGACACCTTAATATTTTTTAAATAAGAGAATACTCATTCACAAATTGTGAATTTGGCACTCAGTGACCCAGTCTAGCATTTGCTCCATTTTTTTACCAAACCCACACTAAAACAGAAAAAGATGCTGCTCAAAACTACATTCAAATACCTGGAGGCAACACCGTACTGACTGCAGAGTCACCCCTGAATGGCCACAGATCTATGGAGACAGTTCCATAAAACCAAGAGATCAAACAAAGTGAAAGCGGCATGCAGTCTGGACACTGCCATAAAATCCGACAATCAAAGTGAAAGTGGCATGCAATGCGGATGGGAATTTCTGTTCCAATGTGGGTTTGGTAGAATAGCACAGCAAATGCTAGGTGCAGATTGGGCCACTGTATGGCTGGACATACCAACAGGAACTTCTTCCTTTCCTTGTGCCATCAGACCTTAGACTGCATTAGTTGGTTTCGTTTTTCTGATAAATACAAAGAAGCTTCCCTTCATCCTCTTCCACCCGTACCACTGCTATTAAACCAGACTGAATGTCAGAGACATACGGTGCAATCCTAAACAGAGTTACACCCTTCTAAGTTAATTAAAGCCAGTTAGCTCAGAAGGGTGCGATTCTGTTTAGGACTACGCAGATAAGTAGCCAGACATGCAAAATCCAATATATTGTCTTGATGCAAGCTGTGCAAGTGCATTTTTTTTTCACTACACATTTGATCTTAACTGAAAGGCTGAGAGGCAGCAGGGAAAATGCCTTGTTTTGAGACTAGTTTGGTCTTGAGTGTAGCTCAGTGTTTGATTGTCAGGATCTCTTTGTCTTTAGACAACAAAAATCAAAAGGAGCTAATGCTAGAATTGTAAAGAATGCCTTCTCTTGGTTTCTCTTTTTGTCAACTGCTGATCCACTCGCACCCGAGTTTTTTCCTGCTTATTCTGTGTGTCACCCATCACCTTTGTTTTACACATGCACTTACTGCAAGATATGTTAAATTCACATGCATTAACACTTACACTCAGGGTGCAGTTTTCCTCACTGGGGGGATACTGGCTAGATTTCCATTGTTTTTATAGTCGCACCTGTTTTCTACTATCACAGTTAAACTCTCATCGGTTGTTCTCACATTAAACTTTTTGCATTTTCTGTTATAAATGAGTCCTGATCAGGAAAATAACTCCAGATGTAACACCAAAATAAAACAGGAATCCAGTGGAGACTAACATAATAGATTACGGCAGAAGCCCCCATGATTTAAGGCCACTTCTTCGGAAGCTGTGAATCCTGGGACTTCTATGATCACATGTTTCATATGTTGAATTTGTCCACATTAATGTATAGTGAGGATTATTGGGCTTGCTTATGTATTGAAAAACACACTGTATGAAACTGGCCCTTGAAATACCTCATCCACTGCTTTCTGCTGTTCCAGAAGTCATTCCTCCCATTTATTTTACTTATTTAGGGTATTTGTATTCCATCTAACTATGTAAAATTTGAAAGCAAGAAATTGCAAGTAGATAAATAGGCACCACTGTGGTGGGAAGGTAACAGCATTCCGTGCGCCTCGGCATCAAGTCATGTCGGCCACATGACCACAGAAACGTCTTTGGACAGCGCTGGTTCTTCAGCTAGAAAATGGAGATGAGCACTGCCCCCCTTGCGTCAGATTTGACTGGCTTTCGGGCAAGGGAAAGCTTCACCTTTACCTTTATGTAAAATAAATATTCAAGGCAGGAAGGATCTATTAATCCTCGTTCCTCTTGTTGATAAATTTCTGGTCAACTTGTATATGGTCAGTTCAGCATTACTATGCTGGTAACAGTAGTTGTCATTAGATGTGAAGTTACAGAATAGTTGAAGCTTTGAAGCTGTTGCAGCGTGCGCAAGTGGCCAGGGATGTGCATAGAAGTGATAGGACTGAGAACGGTAAGTTTACACACCATCTTATACCCACTATCTGATATTCAGCACCAACTGATGAGCTCACTATTTGTGAAAATAATCAGGATGGGATCCCAGTTGGCTGTATTGATATGTCGGGCCTGCTTACCTCCAGCATAGGGTTGCCAACCTCCAGGTAGTAGCTGGAGATCTCCTGCTATTACAGCTGCTCTCCAGGCAACAGAGATCAGTTCACCTGGAGAAAATGGCTGCTTTGGAAGGTGGACTATGGCATTGTATCCCATTGAAGTCCCTCCCTAAAGCCCTCCCTCCTCAGGCTCCCTCCCAAAAGCTCCAGTTATTTCCCAACCTGGACCTGGCAGCCCTACTCCAGCATGATGTGACTTCAGGTAAGTGGGGGGGTGGGATCATATGGTGGCTGCAGCTTGCTGTAGGAGCAATCCTAATCAAGCCTACCCAGACGTATGTCCCATGTTATTCAATGGAGCTTAATCCTGGGAAAGTGTCTTTGGGCTTGCAAACTGAGAACCAAAGAGTACTAGTCCTGCAAACCAGACAATGACATTAACACAGAAAATTACATTTTGAGAGCAAAGAAAGCAGGGAGGGAAATGACAGTGTATTTTGAAGAAAAGCCAAAGAAGCTATATATGCATTGAGTTGTATGGTAAGAGCAAATAAGGGAGTGGATGGAGTCACCAGAAATAAAAGAATACTCATATGAAGCTTCTTCTTGGGTTTTTTTGTATTTACAACTGGAACTACTAGTATGACAGAGTTTGCACATCCCTTTTGCTAAATCCATGTTGCAAATATTCTAAGCTGATCTAACTTCCCTGTGGTACATCATGGGAAACCAATGTAACCTTAGTCACCGGTTCATGACCAGAGCACAGCTGGAGAAAGCAACCCACAAAGGGTTATGGAACAAGTCTCTCAGTACAATTGACTACAAACCAGAAATAAGTACCTTTAGCATTTGCGCATGCGTAAAGTAGCTGGTGTGTAAGAAAGGAATTCTAAGCATATTTACTCCAGATAATTCAGTGGGGAATGCCCTGGAAGGATAGCTTCAGCAATACTCACTGTTGTATGAAAAGCTGTGTGCAAAAATCACCCAACAATTGCGACTGTGGTCCTGATAATGTTAGCCACTGTGAGGAAAAGAGCAGGAGAATAATGAAAATACAGTACAATGGTTGGTGTAGTTCAATGGTATATATGACCTGTTTATCCTAAATCTATAGATGACCCCCATAATAACATACTACAATTGATTTGCAGAACTGTGTCTATTTTTTGCAATGACTGCCATGTATGAAACATTTCAAAAGTCACAGCCTTAGGCATATCTTTGTATAAGCTCAAAGCCTCTGTAAAATTGCAGGAATAGCATTCCTGGCACTTAAATGACTGTGGTGCAAAAGTTCAGAAGAATGAAAGATATTCTTTCAAATAGGGCTGCCAGGTCCCCGGGGGGAGGGGGGTTCCTCGCTGAAATGGCCGCCAATCTGCTGGTACGGATCAGGCTGGCGGGGGGAATTCCGCCCCCAAAGTGCCCGGTTCGGGCCGACGTGCCTGGCGTAATGACGTTACTTCCTGGTGACATCATCACACTGGGCATGTCGCCAGCCGACGCTCTAGCAATCAGCCTGGAAACTCTTATTGCTAGAGTGTCAGCCAGTGACGTGCCCCGCGTGATGATGTCACTTCCAGGTGACGTCATTTCTTCACGCACGTGCAAAAGTCCTGGCCTAGGACCAATTCTCCCCCGCTAATTAAGGTAAGTGACTTGGCAACCCTACTTTCAAATCTGTTCTACCTCTTATTAAATGTTTACTGGAAAGGACACAGATGCAGGTAAATAGCACACAAGATTACCTCTGTTTCACAGCTCTGTTTATTCTTTTTTGCCAGAATATATGTCATGATTCTCCTGCTTGGAAATTCTCTTTGTTGTTTGGGGTGGCTTGATACTTCAGCGGGCTTAGTCCGATGGCTGCTTAGTAGTGATTTTTTAAAACTTGTGTCCCTTGGCACAACAGAACTGACCTCACTGCCAGTGTTCCCTCTATGCTGAGTTAGTGTGAGCTAGCTCACATTTTTGTCTTCGTTCAGGAAGGAGGGCTCCAGAGCAAACTAATTTATGCAGTAGCTCACAACTTTAATGCCAGCAACTCACAAAGTAGAATTTTTGCTTAGAAGACTCCATAGCCTAGAGGGAGCATTGCTCACTGTTCATGAATTGGAAAGGTGCTGCAGAGAATATGTCTTTTGGCTATAGGAGTGCTGGATTGGAGTGACTTTATTTTAAAAAAACGAGGTTCAAATTTTGGTGCAGTTCAAATGCATGCTGTGTGATAGGAGAACATTGCTGTAAGCACAGTCTATTTGTGCTGAAGTGGGACTAGTATTGCCAACTCTCCAGATTCCTGAGAATTCGTTTATTGCAGTGACTTTCACACTTGTAATTTTGCTAATTAGCCTGTAATCAATGGAATATAAACATCTGTGTAAGTGATGGTACAGCAAAGCGTCTTAAATTCATCACATTAAAATGTGCCAGGGGAAAAGGATGTCAATCCATTTATTAAACAAATGCTTCTCTCAAGCTTTCTGTTAAGCAATTGCGTGGAAATTGTAGTCTCTTTTCAGAACTTGCAGTTAACATATTTCACTTCTAGGGACTATCAAAATCTGAACACATACTGGGGCTATCTGCCACCTTGGCCTGCTGCTGCTGTGAGCAGTGGTGGGAGAGTTTTAAAAACAGCAATGTTGGCTTCTCTGCTATGTTATTTCTGGGGGGAAACCCGCAAAGGGCATTGTTTTACCATACTGATTCAAGCGATTCTTTGAGCTACCCTGTATCACGTAAGGGTCTTTCCCTGGTGACATAGAGACACCATTGCCCCTCCCTGGGACCCTGCCCCAACCCTCCTGCCAGTTGCCAAGCTTGGCCTGGCAACCCTAACAGACACCCTGCCATATTTTGCATTCCTGTATAACTTCCTTAGGATCCTGAGCATCATTCTACAGTCTACTTTGAGTTCTCTGTAAGCATTTATAAAGGCTATAGATACGTGATAACTGTTTCTCATTAGGATTAGGGATGGGCATGAATCAGGAAAACGCTCATGATGGTTTGTGGTTCATGGTGGACCCATGAACCAAACCACAAACCGTCACAAACTACAAAGGCTTCATATGAACTAAACCAGTTCGTGGAGTTTGTGACGTGGTAGAATGCTCCCCCCTCGTGGTATGCTGGGGACATCAAAGCTGGCTGTCCTCTACCTGCCCTCCAGATTTTGTGAGAATTGGATGTAGGGGGTCTGAGTTACACCCCCCCCCCCCACAGAAAGTACCCCCAGGAAAGTGCTTTTGGGGGAAATAACAGGCACAGGTTCAGGAGTATAGAACATATCCTGTGCAAGCTAAAGACATCAAGCTTGCAGAGGACCACCCCTGATGCTGTTCCGCATACCCTCCAAGTTTTGTGCAGATTGGATTTAGGGGGTCCAAGTAATGCCCCCCCAAAGAAGATGCCCCCAGGAAAACTGCTTTTGGGGGGAATGTCTGGCATAGGTTCAGAAGTGTATCTAGAATGGACCCCCTGCAAGCTACACACATACCTTGCAACTCCTCTACAATATCTCCAAGTTGGGGGCAGATTACATTTCTGGGGTCGAAGTTACAGACTCCCCAAAAGGTCTCCCCAGTGCTCTCTCTGGAAAAGACAGCTGCAGTTACAGGAGTCTATGGAATGACACAGGAACAAGCCAGTGACACCAAACTCACAGGCAAACTTCACCTGGACAAGCATCCCCCCTGTGCTCACAGCCGCCCCCCAAGTCTCCAAAGGCAGGTTCCAAAGGACAAAATGGCATCCCAGGCAACCCCAGAGTTTTGATGGGTGCTCCCCCCAATAACCCCACAGCAGCTTGGCAGACATCCCAGCCAGACACGACAAGGAAAAGAAGAGTGCCCACAGCACTCACAGGCCCCCTCAGGCTCAAACACATAGATCCTCTGGTCACAGCCCATCCATATGCTGCCTTTAATCCATAGGTTGCACATACAGGCCAGCTGGTACCCCTGTTCCTTGCAGAGGTAATGCAGCCTGGTGGCGATGCCCCCCCTGCAACCTCTCTGCCAAGGCCTGGACCCATGGGAGTACAGCCATCCCCTCGTGGCCCAGTTGCAGTGTGAAGGCCAGTGCCCGGTCCAGCCTTCTAATCAGGGGGATGACTTGCCCCAGGCTGGCCATATAAGCACAAAGCACATTGGTGGTGTCCTGGAAGGATTTCAGGACAGGCACCATTTGGGAGAGCTGATGCTGAGCTCCTCCTCCCCATGTGTCATGGAGTAGGTAACATCCTGCACCGCTTTCTTCTGCTCCACCAAATGCACTATCATGGAGTTCAAGCGGGTCGGTAGGTCCTGGATGAGCTAGTGTTGAGGCTCATCCCTCCCCCCTGCCTCTCACACAACAGCCTTGATGCAGCATGAGAAGTGGGCAGCCAGGCACTGGCAGGTGTCAAGCCGGGACTGCAGCATGAGGGTGGCAGCATCTCAGGTGGCCCTCACAGTGCTCCCCGGCCCCAGAGCATCCTTCACCACCAGGTGAAGCATGTGTGCCAGGCAGACAATGCCCTTGAGGTGCGCAACCTTCACCACTGCCCCATGGACAGATCAGGGGAAGGAGGTCCCTGGTTATGCCCTGCTGTGGTGGAGCTCTGGGATGTGTGGCAGGCTGGGATGCGCGCAGGGCTCATTTTGTAGCAGGAGCTCCTTTGCATATTAGGCCTTTGCATATTAGGCCACACCCCCTAATGTAGCCAATCCTCCAAGAGCTTACAGAGCTCTTCTTACAGAGGCTACTGTAAGCTCTTGGAGGATTGGCTACATCAGGGGTGTGTGGCCTAATATGCAGAGGAGCTCCTACTACGAAATGAGCCCTGGATGCATGGCAGGCTGTGTTTGGTGCCTGGGGACAGGGGCCTTTGGTACATGGGGGGATGGCTTCTGACACCAAGCTTTGGGAGGTATATAAATGTGGGCCCTTGTCTTAGGAATCCACCAGCTAAGTCTTTGTGCTCACTGTGAGCAGAAAGACTGGGTGGCTCAGAGCCCTGAGACCACCCCGACACCCAAGCCCTGGGAGGGAATATAAATGTGGGCCATCATCCAAGGAACTCACCGGCTAAGTCTCTGTGCTCTCTGTGAGCAGAGAGACTTGGGGATTCAGAGCCCTGAGTCCATCTACACCCAAGTCCCAGCAGCAGAGAGCAAATCACAATCAGGAGGGGTGGGGTTATAAAATCTGAGTCTTCAGCAGAGGAACTCAGTAGTTAAGCCCCCGTGCTCAATACGAGCAGAGGGACTTGGTGGCTCAGATCCCTGAGTCCATCTACACTCAAACCCCAGCAGCAGAGAGCAGATCACAAGCAGAAAGCAGTGAATCTGCTCTGCTAACAAGCTCCATGCCTCTCTTTCTTACTGTCACCAGCCAACAGAGGAGAGGGTGGGAGCTGAGTTCACTGAATATATAGCATTCTGAGCCCATAGAGCAGAATGGGAACACTGTGATTGGCAGCCAGCATCTGACAGTGCCTGTTAAGCTTTGGAGGGCTCCTATTGGTGTTTCTAAGGCTGGAGAATTCTGGCCTCCATGTCGCCTTGGAGTTTTGTAATCAGTTTTTGAGCCAGTTCATGCCCACCCGTAATTATGATTCACCAATAACTTCTGTTCCACCGTCCACCATCCTCAATCAATCAAAGGTCTCCTAGTCCCTTAAATGATTCCTCACATTATCCCTTCCTGTCCCTTACATGTGGCTTGCTCCATACATGGTGCCTGCTCTCCCCCTTCCCTCCAGTCCCCCTCACAGTTCATCTTTTCTCAGTGTTCTTTGGCTTATTTTGGTGATTCTCGTGATCAGTAGGTGTAAAGATGTTTGCTCACATTCTCCCCTTCCTCCCTGTGTTGTTTTCCCTATAGTTTATTTTAATCATCATAATAATGAGATTATCAAACTACAGAGTTTATGGATGACTGAAAAGCTGCATATTCATCTCACAAAACCATAATCTTACATATTCTTATCTACCAAGGGAATTTGAAGAGTTGCAGGTTACAAACTGGCCCTAGTAACGCTTTCAGAAAACTTTTCGTTAAAGCAAAATGGATAATTCAGTAGTTTAAGTGACATTTCAAATAGACTCAGTAGCCTCCAGCAAACTATTTTAGAGGTCAAGATTACCTTTAAGGTCCCCCCCCCCCTTGTGACAATGGGGGAACATGGAACTAGGCCTCCAACACCAAGTGAGCAAGTAGGTTCATATAAGGAGAAGGAAAGTTCTGAGCAACAAAACATGGAGATGTGAAGAAAATATAAGATGCTGTATAAAGATGGACAGGGTACATCTGAAGAGAAAAATGGGGCTTGATAAAAGACTTGAGAAGATAAGAGTGCAGTAGGCAGTAGGGAATTCAGAACCTGTGAACCATTTCATTAAAATGCAGAGGCAAATCTAGATTTACCATCAAGTTTACTCTCAACAGAGAAGCCATCTTCAAATGCGGCATCCTGGGTAGAAACAGCCTCTACAGGTGTGACTGGGAGCCTCGGTTGTACATGCGTAGATGCTGTGCAAACATTCCAGCAATTACACGTAGGCAGGGGAGTGGGGACATCATGCTGATTCCCACTTCCCATTTACACAGGTCATTCCTATGTGGGATGTGTCATCTGAAAAGGTCTGGAGCTGCATCTGGTTTCCTGACCAAATTCCACTCAGGTAACCTGCTGCAGCAAAAAAACAAATGAAATTAAAAAAAAACCAACCAAAGGGAGGCTTGTGACACCTGGAAGACTGACAGATTTATTGCAGTATAAGCTTTTATGGGCTTTTATCAGATGCATGAAGTGACACTTCAGTCAGCAAAATTATATCTACAGCAAAGAGGGTGTGGTTGTGAACAACAGTTAAAAAGGGCTATGAAATGCATGAGGTATACCGTGAGACATTTCTATGCAAAACAAAGGTATGCAAGATAAACACAGTGAGTATTCACAACTGTATCTGATGAAGGAGGCTTTGACTCTCGAAAGCTTATACTCTGCAAACCTTGTTGGTCTTTAAGGTGCTACAAGACTTGAATCTGGCTGTTCGACAGCCAACCAACAAAGCTACCCTACTGAAACTAGTCACAACAGCTATAATTGATGATAACATAGACTCCTTAGTTATGTGACTTATAG
Organism: Lepidodactylus listeri; assembly: GCA_029233225.1. NCBI lineage: Eukaryota > Metazoa > Chordata > Lepidosauria > Squamata > Gekkonidae > Lepidodactylus > Lepidodactylus listeri. The sequence continues at coordinate 91,569,941 of JARCFY010000006.1, forward strand.
AGGCTAAGAAAGGTGTCAGACCTGTTGGATTCCAGGTTAAAACAATCAGACCAGTTGATAAATTCTAATGCCACAGTTTCTCATTGGTGTCAGCTGAAGTTCTTGTGCTGAAGATGTCAAATTTGTCTCATCCTTTTGGGTTGCTATGCTTGTCTTGCATACTTTTTTCATAGCAATATCACAAGCTATACCGCTTGCATTTCATAGTCTCTCAACCATTGTTCACAATCTACCCAACCCATATCCTTGCACATATAATTCGACTGCGCATATAATTCGACTGACTGAAGCTTCACAACACATCTGACGTAAACCATAAATCAATAAAACCGAAAGTCTTTTAAGGTGCCACAAAATTTTGCAGACATATTTCCTATATTCACTTTTAATATATTTTTATTTACCCTTGAGGGTATATCCTTAAAAAAACTGATACATGAAGAGGCCTCTTGGAATGATCCAGGAAAAGCATTACCAAACAAATGAGGTTTGAAGTAGGGATTTAAAGAAGGAGAGGTGCTGAGTGGAAGACTATTTTGTTCCTCATAAGGGAATGCACAGTTGAGTTGACTTCCTTCCCTTCTAATGAGCCTCCCTCCAAACACATACACTTTTCTTCCATCTCCAGAAGGAAAGATGCTATGGTCTTTTTCTCTTCCCCAGAGCAGGAACATTATCTGTTCTCTCTCATATGGCAGGGTTAGTAGGCTATGAAGGAAGTAATAAAATGAAGATTGCTCTGTATGTTTAAAGAAAGCATTCCTTCCTGTGCTGTATAGTTTTCAGCTGTAACACCAGAGATTAAGTGCCATGATCTGTTGCACTAGGAAACTTGTGGGGCTAGGACAAGGCTCAAGGACTCCTGCATCAAAGGACCGTCACAAATTGCAGTGTTACACCAATGACACAAGCAATCTAAGACGTAGCCAACATAGTCATGCTCTGTATGCCTTCCATAGAATGTGGCTGTGTCTATGACATAGTAACCTTCTATCTTAACAGCTTTCAGTGTTTAGAAGGTCAGACTGGTACAGGGAACGTAGCTAAACTAGATCCTGTGTACCTCCAAATTAGTTTGTGCTGGGTATCTTTAAATTTTGGAGCACTGATAATTTTTTTTCATTGATAGCTAATAGATTACAAGTGGGGACCTGCAAGAAACTTGCAGGAATGGTTATTCCATCCCTCCCACCTCTGCTTCTTCCCCTCTCTCCCTACTTCTCTCACATCCTTTCTCCTTCCTGCTACCCCTTCTCTCTCTCTCTCTCTCCCCCACCCTTCCATGCCTGTCACTTCCTTTCTGCACCCACCCCATCACTCTTTCTGTCCCGTCACTCTCCCGGGCTCCCACCTACTCCCCTCCCCCCATAGCAGCAGTGGCAGCATCTGCTCTCCAGGAATCACAATGAATTGCCCAAATACAGAGATAAGTTCTTCTTAGGGTTGCCAGCTCCATGTTGGGAAATTCCTGGAGATTTGGTGTTGGAGCCTAGAGAGGATGAGATTTGAGCTTGGAAGTGACCTCAGCAGGGTATAATATGCATAAACTCCACCCTTCAAAGCAGCCATTTTCTCTGGGGGAACTGATGTCCATAATCTGGAGATCAGTAGTAATTCCAGGATATCTCCAGCCCTTACCTGGAGGTTGGCAACATTAGTTCCTCTGGAGGAAATGACTGCTTTGGAGGGTGGAGTCTATGGCATTATATTTGTCTTTCCCCGCCTCAATCCCCACCATCCCCAGGCTCCACTCCTCAAATATCCAGGAATTTCTCAACATGGAGTTGGCATCCCTGTCTCCTTCCCACCCAACAGCCAACCTACTTCTGCTGCTCTGTCTTTAGCTTTCCATCTCCTTTCCCCCTGCAGCTTCTACTGAGGAAAACTATGGTCTTTCTCCACGGTGGGGACTAAAGCCGTTGACATTATTAACTCTCCTCATTTTTATCCAAACAACAAACCTAGGAGGTAGGTTAGGCTGAAAGTATGTGACTGGTCCAAAATCACCCAGTGAGCTTCCACAGCAAAATGGGGATCTAAACCTGGGTCTCACAAACCCTACTCTGAAGCTCTAACCATTATACTACACTGACTTTCATAGGGCGGCTCCTGTTGAACAATAGCAAGCAGCCAGGCCTAGTTGAATCATGCAAGTCAGGTGGTATCAAGCCACCCAGAGGATGCTGCTATGCCTAGGTTTGCCAGCCTCCAGGTGGGACCTGGAGACTCCCCAGAGTTACAACTGAACTCAAGACAACAGAGAACTCTCCCTCTGAAGGAAATGGGTGGACTCTGTGGCATTATATCCAACTGAGGCCTCTCCCCGTTCTTCACCACAGAGTCTCCAGGAATTTCCCAACCTGGAGTGAGGAATCCTAGTCCCAGGCCTAGCTCCAAAACTGCTGCTATGTAGCCATTCATGCTGCAGGAGGAATCCTTCCTAATCAAAGTGCTCCAGTCCTGCTTTTTGCTTCCTCCCCTCTCTGTCTCTCTCTCTCACTGTCCATGTAGCAGGGCCTGGAGTAGATCCCTGCAGCGGCCATTTCAAAAAGTATTGGGGGGGATTCAACCCTCCCTGATGTTTTTTTTAACTTTTTGGATTTTTCTGCAGACCCAGGGAGTCCCCTGAGTCTGTAGAAAAACCTGTTGGGGGAGAGTGTGCCCCCTATTTGCAAAAATAAGTATCCACATGCAGAGGGGACTGTTGAGAATTAGATATACAGACAAGTAGAGATCCGCAAGAAACTTGCGGGATGGTTATCCTATTCCTCACACCTTTGCTTCCTCCCCTCTTTCCCTACCTCTCTCACATTATTTCTCCCCTCTCCCCTCTTTTTCTTACTATTTCTCCTCCATGCATGTGACTCTTTTTGAGTCTCTTTCTGACCTGTCATAATTCTTTGTTTTTCTGCCTCCCCACCTCAACACTCTTTCTGCCTTCCTGCCCCTCATCCCATCACTCTCTTTTTCTCCCCCAATCACTCTCCCAGCCTCCTGCCTGATTCCTCCCCCACCCTGCATAGCAGCAGCAACAGCAGCAGCAACAGCAGCAGTGGTGGCAGTCACTGTTCCCTCTAAGCTGAGTTAGTGTGAGTTTTTTAGCCTCCGTCTCACAGATTTTTGCCTTAGCTCAGGGTCTCTGGCTCATCAAAAGAGGATGAATTCATCATGATTGTAACTGATCCACCTGCTTTTTAAAAAGTTGCAGAATTTTTTTGCCATGTCTGACAATGTTACTGCTTTTACCTTCACCACGTTCTTTCACTTCAGCCTAGTGGTTCATCATTCATCTCACATAAGCCAGGCAAAGGCTCAGCAATTAGTAGCATGTGGGTCATCATCTTCCCCCCTTCCTGCTGCTTAACATTCTGAACCTGTCTGGAGTACAAGGCTATGACGCCTCCCCCCATCCACTTCCTTCCCTTAAAGCAAGATTTTCCCTCTGTTTTTCTTTCCCTTTACTGACGGAGCCACCCTAGTAATGTGTTTTCTTCTTTTCTGAAGAACTCTGGCTGTCCCAGCCTGTCACAGTACAATATTTTGGCTGTTGGCTCAGCTCAGGAACCTGAGGGAAGGATTGGGAGCCCCCTTTAACTTAAACAATGGCACTTGAGGTGTTTTGAAATTCAAAAAATACAAAATATTTTATTTAACATAGAGGGGAAAGGTCAAGTGAAATCAGGGGTTGAAAATTTCTGAGGTAAAATCAGTACATGCACAGTCTTTAATTCTTATGTTTCAGGCTAATGAGAGTTTCTTAAGCTATCTGAAGTTACTTAAATCATTATGTTGAGAGGCTTTTGTTCCAGTGTTTTCCCAAAGACTCCAGTACACTCTGTTTGAGTATTCTCTGACTCTTTTAGTTTCCAGAAGTCTGGTACACTCTTTCCAGTACCCAAACCCCTTCTCTTGAAACACAAGTACTCGTCTTGAGTTTTTAACTGACTTATAAGGTTCCTACAGGCAGTTTCTAACCACACCAGACCATGGATCTCTACACTCTTCGTAGCTATCTCCGTTTTAACTGGGATGGGGAAATACTTCTCTCTCTAGAAGATCTATCCCCTTTCTTTGGCCCAAATGGGAGTCTTCTACTTCCCAAACTTCCTTGCCAACATTCCCCAGTTCTCTGTCTGTGTTAAACTGCTCTCAGCTAGGGCTGAAATCAGACTGTCAGTACTCAACTCAGTCAAGGCAGAAATCTGACTGAATCTCTCCTTAGCATGCAGCTGTCTCAAGACTTTCTCTGGTCAGCTGATGCTAACCAATCAGATTGCTTAGAGTAGCCTGTCACTCAAGGCCCTCACAGGCTTTCAGCTGTTTGTACAGCACTTCTAAGCTTTTTAAAAGTGCAGTCCATCACAAAGGCTAATGTGTGAATGAGAACTGTTTTAACACTGATTACAGCAGGAAGCCAATATGTGTAATGAAAACAGAGTTACCATTTCATTTCTGGATCACTGTTTCTGTTTTGGGTGCTCTCCCTCCCAGGTGCAGTCAATCTCTTCATCTCATACACAGTTCAAAAACAATATTGATTTTGGTTTTAAGCATTTTTATTCAAAATGGAAGCTGAAGCTCTGGACGTTACTTTTTTGAACTTAATTAAAAAGTGGCTTAGTTCAAAGGTGATGCTATTAGTGCCACCTGATCTCCAGCTTATGTTTGGGGGGAGGAATAGTATCATTCCTCAGAGCCGGAGAGGAAAGAAGCTACACTGGCTTCTCTAGCCCATTCTACATCTAGCATTCACTCTGCTGTTTTACCAAACCCACATTGGAACAGAAATTCCCCTCTACATTGCGCTCCTCTTTCACTTTCTTGCCGGTTTCACTTCCATTGATCTCTTGGTTTTATGGTACTGTCTGCATAGGTTTATGGCCATTTTATGGCTATTCAGGGGTGACTTTGCAGTCAGTACAGCGTTGGCTCCGGGTATTTGAATGTGGTTTTGAGCCGTATCTTTTTCTGTTCCAGTGTGGGTTTGGTAAAACAACGGAGCAAATGCTAGATGCACAATGGGCCTCTGTCTCCTGAGTGGTGAACAATGGTATTTCTGCAGAGTTATCAGGCCTGAATTGACTATGTATGCATTTTCTGACAAATAATTTAGAAACAAAGTGCAATTAGATGCAGAAGTAATTGAGCTGATTAATGGGGTTTGCAACAGGATGACTTTGTTATGTGTAAATGTGGCTGAAACCCCTCTTCCTTTAAATTGGTGCTGTTTTGGCTCTAAAAGGCTAATCCCTGCCTCTAAAAGAAACAAATAAAGTGTGTCCTGGCCAGCTGCTATAATCTGCAACAGGTTGCCCAAGTCACTTTTCAAGGAAAACAATGATAACCCATTTGTTAGGGGGGGAAGCCAGGATAACAGAAATATTCTGTGGATTTCCCAGGGCTGAAAACATGGGAAGGCAAAGTGAAGAACAGCAGGGAAAAAAGGGCAGATTTCAGAAATCCTTCCTGCAGATATGCCTGTTATTACTCTGAAAACTAAGCTTCAGTGGGCAAAAAGAAACTGCAATGAAAGAGGCTTTCAAATACTTAATCATTTTATAACTCGGGCAGTTTTTCACCCTTTAATTGCTCAAAATGAGATCAGGACGCGCTGTGACTTAAAACCTATCTGCTGTTGTAACCTACCTTTCTACCATTATCTTGCAGGACTATCTGCCAGGCTCCCAGAAATCATGTCAGGAGGATCACATGCATCCTCCCCAGGAGGCCCTAATGGGATCATTAGAAGTCAGTCCTTTGCTGGCTTCAGCGGTCTTCAAGAAAGACGATCCAGGCAAGTACTATCTCCAAAACTAAGCTTTCATTTTGTAAACAAACAAACAAACAAAACACACCCACGCACACACACACACACACACACACACACACAACACACACAAAGAAAAAACACTTAGGGAATCTGCCCTTTCTATTCCATTGTCATCTATACAGCAAAGGATACACCCAGGGGTCATTTCGAGCAGGAACACACAGGAATGCCGTTCTGGGAGTAACAAGCCCAGGAGCGGGCACATATGGTGATGCGCTGTGGAAAAAAGCAAAAGCATACTAACGTGATCTGTATTTTCATGCTTGTTGTAGGGTAGCTCCCCTGCAAGAGCAAAAGAAACCTAAAGCGTCTTTAGTCAAAGTGTAAAGCTGGCTCGCCAGCTCTGAGTTGGGAAATACCTGGAGATTTTTGGGGTGGAGCCTGAGAGGTGGGTGTTGTCTTCTGACTCACTTCCGGTGATGTCAGGGGGTGTGGCATATGCAAATAAGTTATGCTAATGAGCTATACTAATGAGCTCCTGCACTTCTTTTTCTATGAAATGACCCCTGCTAGATATGCAAATAGACAAAACATCGCTGGTGACACATCAACCCAAACAAAGGAAGAGGGAAGAAACAATCCTTTCTTTACCAAAATATCTCTCCTTGATTTTTCCTCTCCTTTGACCTTAAGAAGATTCTTCCTCTGCTCCATTATTTTTGAATGTGTGCACGAGTGGCAATGAAAAGAATATCCATGTTCGCCTCCATAAGTTAGACTTTGTCCCATTACCTCTGAACCAGGTTAAATAGCCTGTTTTTTTCAAGTCCAGTTTGGTTTAGTTTGATGTATCCTCTTTGATACATGTGAGGACATCACATATCATTTACAGCCACAGTTTTCAACACTGGGATAGCAAGCATAGAAACAAACACATAAATAAATGAGGCCTTTCTTGGCCTAGAATATAGATTTTAAAATTATTTTTAACAGATAGCAATAGCCCAGTTAGACTCATCCCAGTTTTTGAAAGATATTGCCTGTGTCCTTGTTCTCTTTACTTCTGAAAGAGAATTTACTAAGGGAATGTAATTCAAAAAAAAATTTTTTTAGTTTGATAGCAGAAAGTCAGGAAGGACATGATTATTGTCACTACCCAAGGGAGTCTCAGAGCGGCTTACAAACTCCTTTCCCTTCCCCTCCCCACAGCAGACACCCTCTGAGGTAGGTGGGGCTGAGAGACCTCTGACAGAAACTGCTCTTTTTCAAGAACCACTCTGACAGAACTATGGCTTGCCCAAGGCCATCCAGCAGCTGTAAGTGGAGGAGTGGGGAATCAAACCCAGTTCTCCCAGATTAGAGTCTGTGCACTTAACCACTATACCAAACTGGCACCAAACTGGAGAGGAAGCAAGGCCCTGCTCCCAGTTGGTCCATGGTGCACCAGCCCACTGCACTTTAATTTTCTCTGGGCGGCAGGCTATAGCCTTTTAAACTTTGAGGGGCCAGTTTGCCAAGGACCAGCTAGGAGCTAGGCCTTGCTTCCTCTCCCTCCCTCTCTTCCTCTGCTGCCTTCCTGACACAATTCCCAATTCCAATATTATTGGAGGTGGAAATATTAGAATTAGGAACAATTGCCTAAAATCTGTTATTGTTGATCCAATCTGATACAAGAAATATGACACATTCTATTGGAGCAACAATATCCAGTTGAGTGCTCCTAGAATCTACCTTGCTGGTGCTGCATCTGTTCTCCGATTTGTCAGACATACAGTAACGGCTTAATTTAAAAGACCTCGGCAAGAAGCTAGTACTCATAATTGTTGTGGAACTTTTAAAAATTTAGGCTAGCTTTGGTGGCCAGTGTTAAGCTCATTCTAGGCTGTGGCAGTTTTAAGGCACAAACTACCACAAATCCGCTGCAGCCTGCATAAGCCCCATTTAAATTAACAGGAGCTGTGGAAAGAGTGCCTCATTTGGATTATGCCTTCATTTACTGATGATAATCAACATCCTGCCTAATCAAGGAAGCTAACAGCCAATAAGATCAATCCAGTGGGTCAGCCGTGTTGGTCTGAAGCAGCAGAACAAATTTAGAGTCCAATGGCACCTTTAAGATCAACAAAAGTTTATTCAAGGTATGAGCTTTCGTGTGCATTCACACTTTATTTATTTTGATAAAGTGTGCAAGCACACAAAAGCTCATACCTGGAATAAACCTTTATTGGTCTTAAAGGTGTCATTGGACTCTAAATTTGTTCAGCCAACAAGATCCACAGTGCAACAACCATTAGGTACAATACAGTTATAAACACAGCAAATAATTAAACTAATATCAAGATGTTCTCATTAACTTTTAAAAAATTCCTTGTATATGCAAAATATGTTTTATATCTGTCATTACCCACAGTGCATACTTGCAGCGGGCCAATAAAACAAATGAGATGGAATTGTAAAAGCATTAGGGGTCTCAGCAAGTGGAATATCAAATGCTGGCAGCTTGTTGTGTCATTGTTGACTCAGACCAATTAACCCATAAAATAGTCCTGTGAGAGGCACCACAAGAAGCAAACTGCTTTTACCCAGGAAAGATTAAGTTAAGGAAAGCTCCTTAAGTGATGCTTTTTGAGATGAAGAGATTCTTGTGTTTTACAGCTCTTCTCCCACCCTTCCTGCCCCACACTCTTAATGTTCTTCTTATAGGTGCAACTCCTTTATTGAAAATTCCTCTGCCCTCAAGAAACCCCAGGCAAAAGTTAAGAAGACACACAATCTGGGACACAAGAGCAACAGCACTCCTAAAGAGCCTCAGCCTGAAAGGATGGAAGAGGTTTACAAGGCATTGAAGAATGGACTCGAGTAAGAGCTTGATTCCCTGAAAGAAATGAGAGTTTTGTGTCTGATTTTCAACTAAAACACGATATTTACTAGCTCTGAAGCAGAAAGGAGCTCTTGCTTATCTAACAACTTGTGGCTGATCCATGCCGCCCTTAGTTCCATTGCATCTTTTCAGTCCAAGTCATTTTGTGACTGCTTCATGGGGTGTTCAGCTGTATAAGTGTGAATGCTATGAGGGGACACTGTGTCAGTGGGCTTAGAAAGGCATAACTCTGCCTAGAGCACCACTGAAAAAGAAGTGGAAGGAAAAGTAGTTTCTACTTTGCCTCAACGGACTGTCTGTCAAGGTTGTCTGCTAACCCACCACCATTTAGGTATGCAGAAAATGGCTAGCCTATGCTAACTCTCAGGTGCCTTATTTTAGCCCACGCCAAGATGGTTGTTTATATATGTGGTTGTGGCTGTAATGTGGCTTTTGAGATGCTATTATTATTTCCCATGTGTTGGGATGCCAAACGGCTATTGTAACAGGTGGCAGTACATCTACACAACCGGTCTGGAACAGGCTGGAGTTGTTGCCACATGCAATTGTCCTGTTGATTGGCCCTGTTCATAAATCCAGATTCAAGGTTGCTTGTTCCTAAGTAGCTGTCTGATTACTGTGTTAGAATTACACTCAGCGTACTGTGACTCCACTTGTTGGGATTTAGGCTCTGATGAGTGGAGAAAGGAATTTCAGAGCTTATTCTCCTCATTTGCAGCTTGCTCACATAGGGGTATCTCCAGAGGGTTGTTCTAGTTAATTATAGAGACCCTTTTATTTAGTAAGCAGACTGGAGGTAACCAGGTGGTTCTTTTAGAACCTAAGTCCACTGCAATTAATTGAAGCTTTTTAAGAACCATAGCGTGGTCAGATCCCCCTGAAATTGCACGTTTATGCTCCTGTGTAGTTCATGTTCATTTCAGTGGGGGCTTGTAGGAGGACACTTCCTGGTGTCCTTAATTTTTTTTTAAGATGATTTGTTCAATCTGTTCCTCTACTTTTGGAAGAACCTTCCTCCAGTGGAAGAGGCATGTACTAATGGAACACAGCTCTGCACCAGAGAAAGGCTCTGCTGTAAGCAGAATAGAGTTATAGGAACCCACTAACTGGGTTGGCGTCAAACCTCATTTTCTGCTAGTGGAAGGACACTTCTACTGGCAGAGAAGAAGGAGTGGTTGGATGACATTGTGCCCAGCATTGTTCCCATGGGGTCCTCTGACCTGGGGGGGGGGGGGTTTGCAGTAGAAAGGGAGGCCAAGAAAGTTCCTCTCTGAGCAGCATTCTTCTCACATTACTTTGGGTTCAGCTTACTGTTTATAAATTTGTTACATGCTCTCTGCATGCGAGGGTGTAGTGAGCTTAGAATCTGACACATTAATTACATGACCAGCAATTTTTGAAAGTGATTTATTGTTACATTTTTAATGTCTAATAAGTTATAGAAAATTAAAACAAATTTAAGTCAAATGTTTAGTTCAAATAAATAAATTGGCCATTTGAACATTAACAAAATGATGTTTTATTCATGCATCCCAAAGTTGCATCATTTTTTGTACACCTTACCGGTATCTATATTCATATTATTTTGTTTTCAGTTTCCTAATGTAATATAACTGGCACTTTTATTATCTGATTTAATTGTACATTGGGGAGAGTTTGGCTCTAACTGTGACTTCATTAAAGCACAGTATTTTGGGAAACAGATTTTGCCTTTCACAGAGATCAGAAACCAGCACTGAAATACTGAAATGTAACAGACCTGATACTTCTGTTTTTGGTTTATGTTTACAGCGAATATCTAGAAGTGCATCAGACAGAGCTGGATAAGTTGACTGCTCAGTTAAAGGACATGAAAAGAAACTCACGCCTGGTATGTCTCACCATCGAGCTCATGAGCAGGGACTGGAGTTTCTCTAACTAAGTTGATGGCTTATGGACAGAATTTAAAGCAGGGCTGAGATGCTGGAATCATGCTATTGAAAACAAATTACACTGTCTCAAATTGTATACATTTGTCCAAAAGAGTGCTTGGATGAAGAATTTATTGACTGATAGAAATCTGCCCTCTTGTGTGGCAATTTTTTTATTTGATGAGAATATTCATATGAGGGTCTTTTCAAACTATCTCTCTCCCCTGAAATGTGGGGTTACAATAGCCAGCACATAAGAATTGTGCTGTCTTAATTAGGGACATTTGAATTAGCGTGACATATACCTGACCAATATTGGAGCACCTATCTCATTAATCTTGTATTGTTCGGTTTTCTCATCGTGTGTCTATTCAAGGCGGATACACCCTGACAGTTTCTCCCCATCTCTGATAGTAATCATCTTGTATGGATACCTGAGCAGTTCTTCCACAAACAATGTTCATAGGAAGCCCAGTTATGCCAGACACATGATGATGAAAGAACCAAAAACTTGCTCATCCCTTTCTCTAGTCCTCTTCTGTGATCTAATGATCTATCAAGCCCGTTTCAACACATAACCACAAAGGGCGATTGACAGTGGAGAGAAAGTAACTTTGTGAATCTGTCATCATTTTTCCTACTTGAGGAGAAATCTGGCAGACATTAAACTGGAGAGAAACTCACTTTTTAAACTTTTGCCATCCAAACTCTATAACAATGAAAGTAATGTCATATATATATATGACCCTAGACTTCCTTGGTGGTCTCCCATCCAAGTGCTAACCAGGGCTGGACCCTGCTTAGCTTCCAGACTCTGACAAGATCAGGCTAGCCTGGGCTATCTAGGTTAAGGCATTATATTATAACCCAGGAGAAAACAGACAGGCAGAGCCAAGTTTTGAAAGCAGCTGCAGAGTTAGCGTATCTTGCATCTGCTTTCTGAGCAGAAGAGTCCAGGTTCAGTCCCTAACATCTCCCGTTAAAAGGAGCTGGTGTGAGATACTTCTGCTTGAGGCCCTGGAGAGCTGCTGCCAGTCTGAGCAGACAACAGGGACATTTGTAGACCAATGATCCGACTCAGTTTGAAGCAGTTTTGTGTGCTCCTCTTTCACCTAACATGAGTCACCAAAGCAAGATTAAGAAGTCTTTTATTCTCTATCCAGCCCAAATGGGTTATGTGTGCTTATTCAGTAGGACCTTAATTTGTGCTTCATTTTGGCTGAGTTTGATTATGATACTGTCTCTAGCCACATAATGTTTCTTTCCTTAGAATAATGTCTTCTATACTAATTAATCTTTTCAATTCGTTCATTACAGGGGGTGCTGTACGAACTAGACAAGGTAAGTTGCCCTATTGGTCCATTGTACCACAATAAACAGATAAGAGCTTAATCCCTTCTGGCAGCAGAGCATATGGTTAAGGTGCAGTGAAATTGTGCCAGAGTTAAAGAAGAGGATGTTCATCTTGAGTCTTTAAATCATTCCATCTACAACAGCTACTTTCTGGCCAGAAGAATGATTTCAAAAAGTGGCTTGAAGACTGTGGCCCATGCCTTTTTGCCATGGAGTGCAGCTCAGTATTGCTCTCAGTAAATACACTAATGCATTACCCAGTATTTAGAACACAATATTACTTTAGTTTAGAGAGAACTGAACAGTCTGGAAATGAATTGCTTGCAGTAACCTAAAGGCCTTGTCTGTTAAAAAAATCACAAATGGTTTTTTTTTTATTTTAGACAGTAGAATAACATTTGAAATTTATTATGCTGTTCTTATGTAAAAAGAAATCAATTGAAATCCAAAGTGCTTGTAAGGAAAGAAAGTGTTTTGAAGGATGAAGTGGTTTAGGTTGCAAGTTCGACGGATGTGCAGATCCGTTGTGCTGATCTTAGCTGTCTTGTCATTCTTCTCACTCTAGTTTTTTAAAATTTATTTTATAGCAAATGAAAGCGATTGAAAGATATATGAGGAAGTTGGAATTCCACATCAGCAAGGTAATCAGCTATCCTTTCATCTTGCCCATCACTTTGTTCTTAAACTATTTATCAAAAGCTTGTTTAGTATTATCCTGTATTCTGCAAAAACATCCTCACAAAGCATCTCTTCAAATAGATTGAGGTTGGGATATACAGGCATTGTTGTGGGGGGCATAAAATGAGATAAAGTTCAGCCTGTGAGGGAATTTAACAGAAATACCCAGTGTTGCCACCAAACAGGAACTGAGGGCAGCTTCGTGTGTTTATAAAGAAGTAGGGAAATGGAATTATGCTTCCAAGCAATCTGGGGAAAGCACACTTGCACATCTTCCCTATATTGAGAATATGTGTTTCATCTGCAGTCCTAGCCCTTTAACGTTGCTTATTATTTTCCTGTTGACTGTATTGACTTACACTGTGTAATCCACCTTGAATCTAAGTGATAAAGGTGGACTATAAATGAAGTAAATGAATAAATAAATACCTCCTCCTTGATAGATATGATGGAGAGAGGGTCCATCTATAGTCATGCATGCATCACTAATCTCTGTGTGGCACGTATTACAACAAAATAATACGCACTGTCCTGCCATTTGCTCTGTTTCTGGGCAGTAAATCTGCCATGGAGCTAGCCCACCTGGCTTGAAGGAGAGGAGTGTCTTCTTGACTCGAAGCATAGTAATCAATGAAATCCTAAGTATGTGGCGAGATCTATTCAATTCATGGTCTTATCAGACTAATAACATCTATTTTAGTCATAAAAGACTGCCGTTTTGTTATATCTTTCCCAATGTTTACGAAATGATTTATTTATATCAGGGGTCCACAGTGTGGTGCCCGTGGGCACCGTGGTGCCTGCCAACACCTTTCCAGGTGCCCACCAAGTGTTTTTGGAAATGGGTGGGGCCAGGTAGGGCTTTACCTGGCAAGGCTTCTGACTGGCTATTGGGCAGCAGATTGGTTGCACATATTTTTTACAATGCTGCTTTGGCAGCAGCTGGCACCATGATAACACCGCTCTTGAAGAAGCCATCTTTAGATCCGTTTTGTTTCTGGGCAAGTTAACTGTGAGAGCGGTGGTAGAGAAGCTCCAGAGTTTCCTGGATGACATGTTGGACCTAGACCCATTCCTGTCCACCTTCTGCCCTGGCCATAGGGTCAGTGCTGCTGTTACTATTAGATTTGATAGCAGCTTTCAACACATTTGACTATGGTTTGTTGGCCCCCGCCGCCTTGCTGATGTAGGAGTTTGTGGGGTTGCCTTGAAGTGACTTACCTCATTTCTCCAGGATTGGGGACAGAGGGTGGCTCTAGGAGAGAGGGTGTCACCCTGTTACCCTCTGGTGTGTGGGGTCCCCCAAGGGGTGCTCCTCTCTCCTATATTGTTTATCATCTATATATACCCTCCCACCCAGTTGGTGTGGAGTTTCGGGCTGGGTTGTCACTAGTATGCTGATGACACCCAGCTATATCTGCTGATGGATGACCAGCTGGCTGTCACCCCTTCTAATTTGGCTGAAGGACTGGAGGCCATGACTGGATGGTTGAAACAGAGCCAGCTAAGACTGAATACAACAAAGACAGAGGTCCTGTGGCTGGGTGGGGGGCGACCTTAGGTTGCGGTGCCAACTCCCAGCACTTGACGGCATGCCACTAACACTGGCACCAACCATCAAGAGCTTGGATGTGCTCCTGGACACCTCCTTACCTATGGAGGCTCAGGTTGCAAACGTTGCCAGGCTGGCATTCTTCCAGCTGCAGGCAACTGGCTCCCTTCCTCTCTAGCCTTGACCTTGCCATAGTGATCCATGCAATGGTCACCTCAAGGCTTGATTACTGAAGCTCGCTCTGGGTAGGGCTGCCCTTGAAGCTGACCTGGAAATGCAGCTTCGTGGGTACTCACAGGTACCCCAGTGATGACACACATTCAGTCAGTGCTTCACCTGCTGCATTGGTTCAAGTTGAGTACTGGATCCACTTCAAGGTTCTGTTTTTGACTTTTAAGGCCCTAAGCGGACTGGGGCTAACATACCTGCAATCTGCAGGACTGTCTCTCCCGGTATGTCCCTCACAGAGCCCTGTGCTCAGAACATCAAAACCTACTGGTGATCCCTGGCCCAAAAGTCATCTGTCTGTCCTCAGCTAGAGCCAAGGCTTTCTCAGCCCTGGCTCCTGTCTGGTGGAACTCTCTACTTGGTGACACCCGTGCCCTGTGGGACCTAGCAGAGTTCCGCAGGGCATGCAAGACAGAGTTCTTCCACCGGGCTAATAGTTGAGGACAGCAAGGGCCTTCACCATTTTTGGCCTGTGGTTACCCTTCAGAGGGAGAGAAACAATGTTATATGCCATTGATGTTGCCTGATTTTATTGTAATTTAATTAACTATATCATTTTTACCTTTCGTATGTTTAATAATGATGTACACCACCCTGAGCCTTCTGGGGAAGGGCGGTTTATAAATCAAATAAATAAAAAGGATCTTCACTGTGCGAATGAAGTTAAGTTTCGTAATCATTTTGTGGCTGGCTCTGCCTCCTGCGGCACCCATTTTGTGACAGCCACTTCGTTGTTGCGCCCACCATTGCCATGTCAGAATTCCATAGTTGCCCGCGGGCTCAAAAAGGCTGGGGACCCCTGGTTTAAATAATGATACTGTCATTTTTATGGGTGGAGCCTTTGTGCATAGAGACACATTAAATGGCCCAGTGTCAGTGAAGTTAAAGGCCAGGTCACCCTATGTTAGCAATGGCGTGCAACTTTTCCGCTACATTTCACTTGGATTCCCAAGTGTAGCCCTTGACTTTTTTCCCTGCAGCAGTATCTAACAGTATAGATCTGCTGTCTACCTTCACTTAATCGGCTTATAAGTAGGGCATGGGATTTTTTCATTATTCCCAAACTCACATGTCAGATATTCATCAAGAAGACAGATTTGAAATAACACGTTCCCTGCCAGCAACATTTTGTGCAGTAGCGTACTTTGTGTTCAAGTCCCTCTTACTCAGAACAAAATGATTTCAGTGTTCTAAACAGTGAGTTGGTACAGAGCTAAATCCTTATGTAAAAAGTGTTCAGTATACCAGCTTTCTGTTCTGTAACACCAGCTTCATGGGAGGCAAGGTTTGATAAGGTGAAAACATGAACAGCTACTCAAGATAATTCTTTTAACTGGAAAGCAATGGAAGAATTAGATTATATTTATGCTATCTTTATACAATAGCTGACTCTGAAGTTGAATTTTGAACAGGAAACAAAGCAAGGGAAACAGGAAATATAGTTACAAATGACAGGTCTGTACCATAGCAGATGGGTTTGTGGTGTGTGTGCTCAGGAGAGAGAGAGAATGTTGTTCACCACCCTTGTTAACAGAAGTAAACAGCAAATGACAACTATTTATAGTAGCTCTTTAGAATGGAGACAGACAGCCTGACCTTCAAGTGTCATACCACTTAAAGACTTGTTAAATTGACTTGTGAATTTGCCACTAGTGCTGAGCGTTGAGAACTGGTTTGACAGTAAAAAGTATGCAAACAGATATCTATATCTCAAAAAGGGTTTTTTTAAATGAAATGTCATTGTGCTGTTGAAAAGATAAACTTTTAAACATACAGGCAGGGGTGCTTTGGGGCCGGAGCCAGCTCAGGAGTGGGCACTAGGGCAGCCACGGGCCGAATCAGATTCTCTGATCTGATTCGGCCCGCTGCCGAATTTCAGCGGCAACTTTAAAAGCGACTGGAGGAGAGGGGGTTTGAGGGAGAGGCTCCAAACTTGCAGGGTAGCTGCTGGGGCCTCTCCTCGAAATACCCACCAGGTTTCAAGAAGATTGGACCAGGGGGTCCAATTCTATGAGCCCCCAAACAGGTTGCCCCCATTCCCTCCATTGTTCACTATGGGAGGAAAAAAGTAACACTTTTTCCCACCATAGAGAACAATGGAGGGGATGGGACAACCTGTTTGGGGGCCTGTAGAATTGGACCCTGTGGTCCAATCTTCTTGAAACCTGGTGGGTATTTCGAGGAGAGGCCCCAGCAGCTACCCTGCAAGTTTGGAGCCTCTCCCTCAAACCCCCTTTCCTCCAGCCCCTCATATACCCTATGAGTTTTTGCCATTGATTTCAATGGCCCATAGGGTATAATGGGGCTGAAACTGACATTCCCTTTCTGACACACTTCCGGTGATGTCAGGGGACGTGGCATATGCTAATGAGTTATGCTAATGAGCTCCTGCACCTCTTTTTCTACGAAAGGACCCCTGGATACAGGCCTATCATTTTAAGCAGATTGGGTGAGATCCAATACTTCTTTGAGCTGAGGGAGTCCGCGGAAGTGTTGTTAGGCTTCTCATTCCCCCAGCAACCTTCTGTATTCCTTCCAAAAATCACCACTCTTGGTCAGGGGACCCTGTTCCTTTTAAAAAGCCGGCATGCAGGGCCCCAGTTTGGATCAAGATCATAATGGGGGGGTAGGGTTAAGACTCCCCCAAAAATACCATTTTCCTGATGTCAAATGGTCCCACCGAGCTGCTATTTTGCCCCATGGACCTCCCCAGGGTTATTTTACATCAGGAAAACAGCCTGGAGAGGAAGGCTTAACTCCCTCTCCTCTTTGTGTTCTGGTCCCAGTCCCAATCAGGATCCCCCACACCTGCTTTTTAAAAGCAAAAACTCTTCAGCACTCATTCATAGAACTCTCAAGACCCTGACATGACTGAGAAGAGTATGGGATGTAACATATTGTAATAGTGATATTAGAAGTATTTTCTGGCAGTTAGTCTCAAGGTTGTGGATCTTCTTAAAACCCAAAACAGAATAGGAAATGGGACTAGGACCCCTCATGAAGCACTTCTCACTTAAGAACCATCTTTTGTAGTTAGATTATCCCATGAGTAGGGATGGGCACAAACTGGGAAAATGTGGTTCGTGTTGGTTTGTGGTTCGTGTCTGACCCCGAACTGAACCCCGAACTGGGAGGTTCGTTCACAAACTGAACAGGTTCAAGGTTCATGGCCCCGCAAACCCTGTTGAAAGGGATTGCAGCCTCTTTCAGCAGGGTTTGCAGAAAGCCAAAAAAACAGCTGAGCAAGGGGGAACAGCCTGCACCCTGCCACTCAGCTGTTTCAGGCTGTCTTGTGCAGTTCCTTTAAAGTTTAAAGGGCATGCACAATAAAGCCTGAAAAACAGCTAAGCAGCTAGGACACTCCCTGTTGCTTGGCTGTTTATCGGGCTGTCTTATGCAGCTCCTTTAGAGTGGTACTGCACAAGACAGCCTGAAACAGCTGAGCAGGGAGAGCAAGCAGCTCTCGGCATTTCAGCTGTTTTTGTGACTTTGGCAGGGAACAGAAAGCAGGGGTTTAAAGGGACTCGAAGTCACTTTAACCCCTGCATTCTGCTCTGTCCACAAACCACCATGAACTGCTTTAAAAGACTGTACCCCACATCTCGGTGCCATGCAAAAATTATCATCAGCATTACCAGCACTGACAGGTAAGCCCTAAGTATTCTCCTTTGCTACTCTCTGAAGTAGCCTCTTCAGAATAACACAGTGGCACACTAATGCTCAGTCTTGTTCTGAGAAATAATTCAAGGCTTCAGAACAGACAGCCATGGGCCCTTTATTAAGAGCAGCACAGTTTTTTTAAAAGAAAATTTAATGAGAGAAACGAAGGTTGTACAAAACTCAGAAAAATACAGACAACAATAGTTAGACATCTGCCTGGCCGAGGTGCCTGGCAAATCCTTTGTTGTCATAGTGAGCTTGCAAAGAAGATGCTGTTGCTGCAATGAATTGTTTCCGGGATAAAGACATGGCATCAGTACTAAACTAGTTGACACACTGATCTGTCTTTAAAGAAGGCATTCAGAATAGCCCCGTTTAACTTCTTTTGAGTCATCTTTGATTTTTTTTTATTTCAACCAGGCCTCTGTTTTTCCTACCAGGTGGATGAACTCTTTGAAGCCTACTGTATCCAAAGACGGCTCCGTGATGGTGCCAGCAAAATGAAGCAAGCCTTTGGGCTCTCCCCTGCCAGCAAGGCAGCTCGGGAGAGTTTGTCAGAAATCAACAAAAGCTACAAAGAGTACACAGAGGTACGCAGCGATCTCTTTAACGTACTCTTTGCAAGGTTAACTTTGCCACTGGTCGTTGTGGAAACATTGACTGAACTGCGGAGGGGAAACGGATTATGGAATTTTTAAAGGACAGAATTCCATACCCTCCAATTACTAATCGCTGATAATAATTAAAAATTGCAGCGTGCACCTTTTGTGCAGTCCACTGTCTATAATGTGGCCATCCTCTTGTGAACACAAGAGTTTAGGGTTGCCAGCCTCCAGTTGAGGCCTGGGGATCTCCCGCTTTTACAACTGATCCCCAGCTGACAGAGATCAGCTCTCCTGGAGAAAATGGCTGCTTTGAATGGTGGACTCTGTGGCATTGTACCATGCTGAGGCCCCTTCCCCTCCCCAAACCCCTCCCTCTCCTGGATCCAGCCCCAAAGTCTCCAGGTATTTTCCAACCCAGACCTGGCAACCCTAACAGAGTTCCAGGGGAACATTAGGCTTCAAGTAAAGCCTGTTAAGCTACACTGAAGACACCATATCTTATTTTTTTCCCCTCACACTAAACACGATTGGCTAGCCCAGGGATCCCCAACCTTTTTGAGACTCCAGGCCCTTTGGAAATCAGACACAACGCGGTGGTCACTGCCACAAAATGGCTGACACAAAATGGCTGCTGCAGGAGTCAAAGCCAGTCACAAAATGGTGGCTGCAGCTTACCTTCAATCAAACAGTAAAGATCTTTGTGCTGTGATGGCAGCTGCTGCCAATGCAACATTTATAAAAACCTGTGTAGCCAGTCAGAAGGCTTGCTGGGCAAAAGCCACAACTGGGCCCACTCACTTTCTAAAAATAGTTGGCAGTCCCAAGGAAACATGTTGGGCGGATACCATGGTGCACATGGGCATCTTGTTGGGGACCCCTGGCCTAGCCTAACAATTTTTAGTTCAAACTATTAGTATCACAGAAATCACTGTGGCTGAAAAAGTGTAAGAGAACTCCCCTGCAAAGCTCTCTGTAAGCTGTGGAGTCTTGTGAGCAAAAATTCTACTTTGTGAGTTCCTGGCATTAAAATTGTGAGCAAGCTATTTGGCTGCTGCATAAATTAGTTTGCTTTGGAACTCATCTTTCCTGAGCGAAGACAAAAGTGTGTGAGCCGGAGGCTAAAAAACTGTGTGCTAGCTCACACTAATTCAGCTTAGAAGAGAAGAAGAAGAGAAGAGATTGGATTTATACCCCACCCTTCACTTGTAGAGCATCTTACAAACTCCTTTCCCTTCCCCTCCCCACAACACACACCCTGTGAGGTAGGTGGGGCTGAGAGAGCTCTGAGACAATTGTCCTTGAGAGAACAGCTGGTACAGAGCTACGGCTTGCCCAAGGTCATCCAACAGCTGCAAGTGGAGGAGTGGGGAATCAAACCCGGTTCTTCCAGATTAGAGTCCGCGCACTTAACCACGACACCAAACTGGCTCTCTTAGCTTAGAGGGAACACTGTTCCCCTGTGGGCTCCACTTAAATTTTTTAGTCATCACTTCAGAGCAATGAGGAGTAGGTATCTTTTCCTGAAGGTTCTTAAGTGGAATAAAGACAGGAGAGTCGATCTGGTGGCTGGAAAGTTATTGTAGAGAGAAGCAGCTGGATGAGTGAAACCCAAAAGCAGGAGTACTGAGAGGGCCAAAGCTTGCTCTAGTCTCAGCCCACAGCAGAAGCCTACACGGCAGACACATCAGTATATATGACATGGGTGATAACTGAATATTTCATGGTGCACAAATGCACTGAGAAGCCGCCCTTGACAATCGCTTTTCAGAAGTCTTGCTAGAGATTTCGAAGGAAAGATTTTTCAGGCTGATTCCCAAAGGCAGAAAAATGGTTGCTTGCTCCAGTATTTCATGACTCCATGAAGATATAAACCCAGCTCAATGGACATTAGGAGAGACATTTGGACTGCTGACTCCCTGAATGTTGAATGTCAAGTTTCAGGGATCCAACCCCATCGCCCATTCCCACATGACTGAGAGTTCCTTCCTTTTCCTTTCCTGTGGGCTATTGTTTGAGCTCCTACCCAAGGTTGCCTCAGAAACAGCTATAATTTATCTTTTATTTAACAGTCTTTGGATATGTCAGTCTTCTGTTTTCCCACACAGAACATGTGTACTATTGAAGGAGAGCTGGAGAATCTAATGGGGGAGTTCTGTATCAAGATGAAAGGTAACTGGCTTGTCTTTCTTCTTCCTTTTTCCTACACAAGCAAGCAGAGCAAGAGCTCTGGAAAGGCTTGAGAGCATGGACCAATTTAGACTAAGAGGTTTGTTTTCTCTCTCCTACCCCTTTTGTTATTAAAGCTTCAGAACCTCTCTCTGCCCTATGCCCAAAGTGAGCAGAGCCAGTTGTGTATCGTGGAATATCAAGCATTTACAGTGTTCTCCCCAAAGGTCCTTCCTCTCGCTTTGAAGGGATGTGGGGTAGTTAGATTATATCACACTTGCATCCTCAAAGCACAAGCACTGACGTGATAAGTGGATGCAACTTTTGTCTGTAATTTCATATGTCCTTAACAGATTAACCATCATTCATTCATTCATTCATTCATTCATTCATTTTACTTCAGCATCATTAGACCACTTTTATCCCAGAGGGATTCAAAGCAGCTTACAAACAGAGGGGGGAAAGCTTCTAAAATAAGAAACAAACAAACAAATCTGGGCAGGTCCCGGTCCAGAAAGCAGATTTTCACAGGTACTAGGGTGTGAGCCCCAGGCTAAGAGCCAGGAACCCTTTGGTTCTTGACTTTTGGTTCACTCCTGGGGATTTGTGCTTCTGGCCCCATCCAGGAGAAACGCCTGCAGAAAGAAAAGAGCAAAAGTCAGCCTGGATGCTAACCTGCTACAGCAAGCCATTTTGAGGGTCTTTCCTGTTTACTCCTCTGTCATTGCCCGGGATTATTCTGAATGCCGAATTATTTCCCAGACTTTATCAAAGTTAAACGTAAGAGACAGCCGTCTTTAAAAACGTCCCTAGGAGTCAATCAACACATAATATATTTTCCAACTTTGAGCTTTCCTGTTTTAGTCGGTGTCGATCCGATCCATCAAATTAATATGTGTGAGTGGAACACAGACACCTGTTTCAGGAAGGATCTTGTACTTTTTGAGAACAATGGTGAATCAGTAATGAATCACTGAGAACTGCTTTCCACATTTGCTTCACACTCAATCACAACACATACACGCATGCCATATCAGTGTGATGTAAAAACGCTTCTGGGTATTTGGTTCTTTGTAAATCGCATAAACTTTTACGTGTTTATAGATAGCAGTGTAATCAAAAAAGTATAGCATGGTTTACATCAGTGGAAGTGGGCAGCATTGGCATCTTAATCCTCCATTAAGGCAGCCAGACTCCTAGAGGTATGTCATTCTGTTTCAGGCTTTTTTGAGCCCGACATCTTTGAATGTGAATAAATCTGCAAACAGAAATCGACTGTTCCTCCCTTCACAGACATGCATTTCCATTTTGCTGCGGGCAAACTAAAATATCCAGGCCTAAAGTGCTTGCAGTGTGAATTAGTTTTAAGATGCCTTTTTCTGAAAGAGTTTAGTCCCTTACGTTGTTCTTCAGAGGACATAGCATAGTAGCTGCACTCAGGGCTCATAGTATCAGCCGAGGAGAGAGATCATCTTGTTCTTTGGCAGCAGTGCTGGGACATGGCCTCCTCCCTCCCCAACACAAACTGAAATTATAGGTAGCCATGGTTGCTGTTTCAGCCTTGGGGTGAAGCTTTTGCACGTGCAGAAGTGCTGCACAAGAAGTGTCCCTGAATCGTCTCCTGAGGCCTGAAAAGTTAGTCTTCCTACATGTTAGCACAATATCCTAAGATTTACCTTAAAGTAGGTTAAACCTAGGGCAGCATCAGTAGCTTCTTCTTCCCATTTCAAATGAGAAAGAGCCTAGTTGTTCCATTTCTTCTTTCTCATTTCATGATGACTGTAGAACCTTCCTTTCTGAAATATGGCACTTTTTATCTGAAGAAAGTTTTTTTTAAATCTGCTTTTTAAAAAAATAGTCGTGGTTTTCATCTAGGGTAGCATTGCAGTGTAATGCTATCCTAGACTTCAGAAACATTTATATGAACAGTATTAAATGAACAAGGCCCTGATTTTGACGTCACAGTAGACCGAAGGTAAATAAGTTGTGTTTGGAACAACAATACTAAACATGTCGACTCAGATGTCCCCATGTGATTACATCACCTGGAAGTGACATCATCGTGTCGCCAATGCTGGAGGGTGACACTCTAGTTTTGGGGCAAACTATATGGTTTTGAAGACAAAAAACCACAGAGTTTTGCCCCAAAACTAGAGTGTCACCCCTGATGTTGGTGACACAATGATGTCCCTTCCCGGTGATGTCATCGTGCCACACACGCAAAGCACGCAGAGCTTGGAAAGAACCCGGGAGCCCCCCGCCGGCTGCCAGGTAGGACCCGGTAGCCCTACCCTGACCTGGATAGCCCAGGCTAGCCCCGATCTTGTCAGATTTTGGAAGCTAGGCAGGGTCAGCCTGGTTAATATTTGGATGGGATACCACCAAGAAATTCCAGGGTTGCTCTGCAAAGGAAAGCAACGGCAAACCACCCCTGTTAGTCTCTTGCCTTGAAAACCCTACCGGGTCACCATGTTGGCTGCAACTTGATGGCCCTCTACACACACACACACACACACACACACACACACAGAGGAACTGATATAGGGTTCTTGTGCTGTCCAGTAATTTGAGAAGCTGGAGCTTTAATCGTAGCCAGGGGTCATTTCGTAGAAAAAGAGGTGCAGAAGCTCATTAGCATAGCTCGTTAGCATAACTTATTTGCCTATGCCACACACCCTGACATCACCGAAAGTATGTCAGAAGGCAAGAAAGAAAGAAGAGAGAGAGAGACTGAGAAAGAGAGAGAGAGAGAAAAGAGAGAGAGAGAGAGAGAAAGAGCTGGCAGAGAGGGGACAGCTAATCCAAGCCTCAGAAATACCACTATTCTGGGAGGATAGCTTCAGTGGTGGCTGAAGCCTTCAGAAGGCTGGTTAGAGGAACAAGGACCTTTCCAGGGGATGGGGTCATTTTGCTGCAGCCATGACACAAGCAGGCATTCCCCTGCCAGGGGGTGGGGCTGGCACCAACTCCCGGAGCTGTGCTCCCCCAAGCTCCTGCTCAAAATGACCCCTGATTGTAGCAGCATATGGTAAGAAATGTCAAAGTAGTGAAACTCTAGCCTTACAATTATACCTTCACTGGGCTAAAATACCCCCTGCAGCCGCTGTGCACTAGGATGAAGAAAGGACAATTTTGGTCTGTGGGGATGTATCCAGAAGTATCCATTTTCACTGGCTCACGTTTTTTCACTCCTACTTCTATTTGCTTGGAGGTATATATGTATTTACCATGGCTGTCAGCTGTGTAGGCAGCAGAGAACAAGTTGGCATACTAAGGCATCAAAAGAGAGATGGAGCCAGCAGCGGAGTGCTAGTAAATGTAAATTATTTATAAATAATAAATAAATTAGAACGTGGGAGGTAATATGAGCCTTGCGGAGGGCTGCTTTGTTCTTCTGCCTTAGGAGCAGAGTGGGAGGATGGCAGAATTGGTGATTTACTTTCATAGGCAAGGCAAGAGTTCCTCTTAGCAACAGGAACAGAGCTACTGGCCACAGCTGTGTCAAAATATATTAGACCAACCCTTAGTATACCGGTGGCTTTAACAAATATTATATGACAGTGGAAAGGAAATCAGTTCCTATGAATTAAGAATACCAGCGCTCTGGAGATCTGAGCTCTGTTTCTGGAAGTGACACAGAATTCCTGTGACAAATCTTTCTTGATTGAAACAGAATATCTGATGCTCAGGACCACTGAGTGAGTACAAGGTTGTTTTACACAGTACCGGTTGAAATTGTGTTGCTGCAGTCCTTTGACACTTGTCATTAGTTAAACTCTAAATAATGGGCTGTCTTTGCAGTCATCACTGAAACCCAGTTTGCCCCCACAGTAATTTCCATCTTAAAAGTTAGCACTGTATCATTTTTGCTCTCAGTATGAGAGTTACTTTAAAGAGCAATCTGAAGCCGGTCTAATTCGAATACCACAAGTCTATTTAGTGGGGCTTACTCCCATATGTATTCTGTACTGTGAAAAGAAGGTTCTCTGCTGCCTTCTTCGAAAGCTTATGAGACAAGGGAGAAACCTCTGTCCCCGCTAGCTAGCAGTCATTTTTAAGCACTGATGAACTGCAGCTGAAATCCCTGCACAGCTGTGGAGTTCACTATGTAGCTTTGAGCAAGTCACTGCTTCTCAGATGCACAGACCTCAAAAGACTGTCGAGAGGCTGAAACGCTGCTCTGAAATCCTTGGGGAAGTGGCAGGATGCAGTGTAGGAAAAGGAAAGAGTAATTATGCATCAGTTTAAAACATGGAATAGCTGGTTGTTGCATGCTAATAGACGAAACTGTGAAGTTCCTAGTTGTAGGGATAAATAACTTTTTTTTAAATTTAAAAAGAAACGTATGCCGCCTCTCCACAGACCTGTGGCATCCCACAAAATAAAACAATGCAATAAAATCATTAAAACAACAAACATGGATCTAAAAACAGCATTAAGCGTGATATCCACAAAACAGCCATTAGATGCAGGCCAGAAGAAAAAGCTACAAAATAATAATAATGGAACAGTCTAAAGCCTGGGTAAAAAGAAACATTTCGGTCTGGTGCCTGCAGAACAGTAAAAAAAGGCACCAGGCAAACCTCAAGGAGAAGGGCATTCCAAAGGCAAGGTGCAACTGCTGGCTGTGGTTGCCAGCATAATTGACAAAAGTATCCTTCTATTATGACCTGGGTAGGATTCAACAATAGACTTGATCAAAACTTAATGCATTCAAAGATTACATGTGCCAACGTTTCATCAGTTCCCATCCCACGTATACAACTTTCCCTCAGTGATCTAGTAAATCTGGCCTCCCATATAGCTGAGGGTAAGGCATTTATATAGACAGTGTTATCGATGTAACAAACATGAAATTAAGCAAACTCCGGAACATGACAGAAGACAGGAGGGCCTGGCGTGATGTTGTCCATGGGGTCAGTAAGAGTCGGACTCGACTGTGCGACTGAACAACAACAACAACAACAAAGGCATTGTATCTTAATAGGGTAAAAATTCTTCTATGATTACAAATATCTAAATATTTGATGTAAGGTGTCAAAATTACCTTGTTAAGTGTACTTACATCAGATACAGGGCTCCTAATCCTGCTCACATCCATCTGTCGTTCAGAATCTAATATTCTTTGTTTTAGAACTGATCTAGCCTGAGCGTATCCCAAAGACAGTATAAACTGATTAGAAAAAAACATAACAAACTGATTAGAAAAAACCATTATCCTCTATCTTTTTCTGCCATGATGGAACAAAGTTACCTTGCATCATAGTATGAGTAAGGCTAGTGGATGAGAAAATCAGTTTTAACCAATAATGAAAAGCCGCAATCCACAATCTTGCCTCCACCGTAACCAGGCCAGCCTCTAAGCGGATTGCAGCATTTGAAACACTCGTTGGAACTTGGTTGCCATCTGCCTCACCTCTGCAGGTGCAGGTACAGGAAGTATTTCTTGGGGAAAGGATCTCAACTGGAAGAGTGGACAGTATATAAGGAGGCAGTTCTTCAAGTTGTTACCAGTATATGCTTTCAGCATGTTAAAGTCCCTTGTCCAATTAATTCTTACTTCAGACTAATTTCATGGACTCTTCAAAGGTGCTTAGTGAGATTAGAGTAATTATTACATGGACTGTGAAGGTGAATACATTCTCCGAACTCCTTTATGGAAATCTTTAGTTAAAGGTGGTTGTGAGGGACTGCTGCCCCCTACAGGTAGAAAGTAGCAATGCTGCGCAGAAGCACATCCCCCGATTCACACGTTTGGCTTTCCTCGCTGCGCCTATATAGCTGAGATACTGTTATTTCTACAGACTTTACCATGTTGATTCAGTAATCACAGTGTAGTACTTGGGGGTGTATCAGGGTGAAAAGCTACATGTAGTATTGCGGAGATTGTTCTAGCAATGTAAACTGGTTGTAACTCACCAGTGTGTTATGGTTGCTGGCTCTTGGTTAGGAAATACCTGGAGATTTTGGGGCTGAAACCAGGAGAGGGTAGCATTTGAGGAGGGTGGCATTTAGGGAGGGACCTCAGCAGAGTACAGTGTCATAGAGGCCATCTTCCAAAGCAGACTTTTTCTGCTGATCTCTGTCATCTGGAGAATTCCAGGCCCCACCTGGAGGTTGGCAACCCTCATTCATGCAGTCACTATGGTAGTGTAGGTTAATCCATAATCATGCAAAAATATTTTGTGAGAGGCTATATCTTGTAGTTTGGGACCATATTCTGTGACCAAAGGCATCTCCACAGATTAAAATAAAATTGTTCCCTCAATAAGAATCTAGTAGTGTACATAGACTTTGGGGATGGGGGTTGCCAGTGTATACAGAGATATTGATGTTGTAGATGGAACTCTCACTCATTTTCATTTTAATCTGGACTTTCTCTGTGCTTTACTTATTATGCCTCATTAACATCTGAAACATAGGTACTCCAGGCTAGAGCCACAAGTATGCTCTGATGCCCATGAATAAGAATTCCCCTTCAGTGTGGTAACGGGTGTTGCAGAGAGAAGTAGAGTGTTTCCCCTCATAAGTAGAGCTGTGACTTATTGGAACAATGAAGCCCCTGAAAAAAATGAAAGGCAGTTTTCATAAACAAGACTCCTTGTGTAATGCCATTGTCCCATTTGAAGTTTGGAGTCAGGAGTTTGTCTTGGATAGCTGTAGTGAGAGGCCTAGGGTTCTGGTAAGAAGTCGAATCCTGTCATTTAGAACCCAAAGGAATTTAATCCCTTGACTATCCTACCCCAACAGTCTTTTCATGTATCCCATCAACTCTAGGTACAGGACTTAAATCAAGTACCCACCCTTGCCATTTTCTGAGACCAGGCAGATGAAAGAATTGGTTGGAACATCTTGCATCTTCCCCAATGATGAGAAAAAGATGCTGGGTGATATCCAAGTCATTCTCTCAGTAGCATAAATTCTTTGGCAATGTTGTGTAATGTTGGCAATCAGGTTCTAGGAATACAGTCACTAAAACAAGGGGAATACAAAGGTATAATCAATTCTTCTGAAATGGATCTTATATGTTGTTTGTGTTTAGGCTTAGCTGGCTTTGCTCGACTTTGTCCTGGAGACCAGTATGAGGTGAGTAACCTTGTTTTAAAAAAAGTCATTGTCCTTCAAGTTCAAAGGCTCACACATGGCATTTCTCCCTGTACTCATCTTCTGTACAGCAAGAAAGATTCCCACTATTCTCTATTTATGGATGAGTGCACTCAAAACCTTTCCCACATAAAGATTGGTCCCAGGGAGTTGATTGCTGGCTAGCAAGATAACAACAGGTCTTTCTTTAGCTTTGTTTTAGAAGAGTGTCAGCCTGTCTCTCAATATTTTGTTCTTGGCATACATTTTCTTCCTCTTGTGGTTCCTGTATCCAAGCAGGACAGGCTGACTAGAGCAGATCATTTAGAACAGGGCACGTCAAGCCTTTTGTTTTTAAAGCCAGAGACGTAACTTCATCAACAACTAGAATGGCTGAAATCCAGTATATAATTACTGTCCTTGGCTCAACTACAATGTGAATCTATGTTCATGCAGTGGTGTTGCTTAGAAGCACATGATTTATACTAAAATCCCATTTGCCCCACATCCCTAAAAAAAAAAGTAAACTCTCCTGAAAGTAGACATTCCCCTCATTGCCCACAGACATGGAATTCCAATGTTGGATGAAACCAGGGTCAGCTTTATTAATGGAGGATCTGCAGCAACAAGGCCCAGTTAATAACTTTAATCCTTATTCTCAGTAGCCGAGATTTAAATCTCCTATGGTTTTGAGCACTGCATAAATTTGCCCTTGGCACAAACAACGCCTTTCAGCATTGTACTTCAACCTATGTGCTGAGAGGTACTAAGCAGCATGCCCTTCATGCAGGTCGGATGGCCTTAAAGTTCAGTGATGTTCTCCTGCGCCAAAAGACTCCCTTCACCAGTCCCCTGGGGCTGGTTAGCCTGAGCCAGCTTAGAAATAATAATAATATTATTATTAATAATAATAATAATAATAATAATATTGTTTTAGACAAACTACTGTTTACTTGAGAGGTGCCTCAGGGTGCTTACTGCTAAACCCTGTGCTTTCTCTCCAGCGTTAGAGCCTTAGTAGCCAAATTAATGACCAGGTGATCTAAACCCTCCACCTAAGACATGCAACTGGATAATCTCACACTGCCTTGTATCAAACTAGGAATAAGGCCCATTGTGGAAATAAATACAATGGGCTCTAGAAAAAGGCTCTGGGAGAGTGCCCTGGCCTTGGGCACTCAGTGTCAATTTGCTGTGGTGACCTCAGCAGGGTGTAATGACCACAGTCCACCATTTTCTCCAGGGGAAGATCTCTGCCATCTGAAGAGCAGTTGTAATTCAGCGTGATCTCCATTCCTTTTCTGGAGATTGGCAACAATGGTTCCCCATGAGGGAACGGGTGGTTTGAAGGGTGGAATCGATGGCACTGAACTTGTCTGAGGTCCTACCTCTGCTAAAACCTCACCCTCTCCAGGGTCCACCCCTCAAATCTCCAGGAATGTCCCCACCTGGAGTTGGCAACCCTACCTCCCAGCCAACCATCAATGTATTGTTATCTGCCCCCTGGCTTCAGCTTTCCATCTCCTCCACCCTCAAGAGCAGTTGTAATTCTGAGTGATCTCCAGCCCCCACCTGGAGATTGGCAGCAATGGTTCCCCATGAAGGATTCGCTGGCTTGGAGGGTGGAGTCTATGGCATTGTACCTGTCTGAGGTCCTACTCTTCCTCAAACCTCACTGTCTCCAGGCTCCATCCCTCAAGTCTCCAGGAATTTTCCACCTGGAGTTGGCAACCCTATCTCCTTCCCAGCCAATCATCAATCTTACTCTTCAAGTTTCCAGTCCCCCCGCCCCCCGCAGCCTCCACCATGCTCTGAAGCCCTAACTGCTATGTCACATTGGCTGTCATAAAGGGTCCATCTCAGCAGGGTATAAGGAAGTAGAGTCCACCATTTTCTCCAGGGGAACTGATCTCTGCCATCTGGAAAGCACTTGTAATTCTGAGTGATTTCCAGCCCTCGCCTGGAGATTGGCAACCATACTTCCTCTGGAGGAAAAGTAGTCTTTCTCTGCAATGGGGACCGAAGCAGCTGACATCATTCTCCTCTCTCCCTTTTTGACTTGCACAACAACCCTCTGAGGTAGGTTAGGCTTAAAGTCTGTGACTGGCCCGAAATCACCCACTCAGCAAGAACCTGGGTCTAGCAGATCCTGCTCTGAAGCACTGACTGCTACGCCTAGGGTAGCCAACCTCCAGGTGGAGACTGAAGATTGCCAGGTATTACAATTGAACTCCAGACAACAGAAAATGACTGCTTTGGAGGGTGACCTCTATGGCATTCTGTTCACCTGGCCCCAGTGAGTTTTCTCCCAAAGGCCAACATAGGTGTGAAAAGGGGCTTTCAGAGAAGCAAGCTTGGTTGCCTAGCAACAGGCTCTGAGGGGGAAGTTGCTAGCTCTGATGATGGAATAGGGTTCCCAACCTCAGGTGGGGCCTGGGGAATCTCCCGCTTTTACAATGGATCTCCAGCTGACAGAGATCAGCTCCCCTGGAGAAAATGGCTGCTTTGGAGGGTGGACTCTATGGCATTGTACCATGCTGAGGCCCCTTCCCTCCCCAAACCTCACCCTCTCCTGGATCCATCCCCAAAGTCTCCAGGGATTTTCCAACCCAGACCTGGCAACCCTATGATGGAAATACCTGAAGATTTGGGGGGTGGATCCTGTGGAGGGCAGCATTTTTTGGGGTGGGGGAGATGGAAGGACTCGGCAAGCTATAATGCCATAAGGTCTACCCTCCAAAGCAGCCATTTTCTCTAGGGGAACTGATCTCTGTCACCTAGAAACCTATTGTAACAGCGGGAGATCTCCAGGTCCCACCTGGAGATTGGCCACCCTAGGGGGAAAGTCAGCCACCCAGCAGGGGATTGAAGGGAATGGTTTGATGGTTGCTGGCCCACCTCATTAGCCAGCCAGCCATGGTGGAGCTAAGCATGAGAAAAATCCTGAGGAATTTCACACAGCCAATATGTTCCGTGTCAGGAACTCTTCAGTAACGGTTTCTGCCAGGCATTTTACACAGAACCGTATTAGTACCGGTTCCCTAATGGAACATAATTGGCCCTTTCACACAGAAACTTGCCTCTCCCTTTGGGAGAGCCGGTTCCTGAGCCAGTTTACCTTGAAACCTCCTCCCAAGCGTTTTTCAGTTCTTGTACCGGTCCTGAAGCGTTACGGGGTGCTGTGTGAAATGGCCCCCTGTTTCTGACAGTTTATTCTGACAGTTTATTCTGGGCACGCTAGCAGTGTGCGGGAGAGGGGGTTATGCTGTAAGTCCATTGTCTTTTCACTGACCGAAGCAGGCCACTGAGGGGACAGTTAGACCACTCTGGCAGTGGGCGGAGGAGAAGAGTGGACCCAGCACCCAGTCGGTCCTTTTCCTTCACTGGCTCCCTCCAGACTGAGGCCGAGATGCTGGCCAGTGGCTCTGTGGGTGGGACTGAGGCAAAGCAGGGAGAGAATGCAGCCAGTGGCCAGGGACCCACTTTTGAGTGGCAGTCTGTCCAGCCAACTGATTTTGGCGCCCCATGGAATCTTGAAAATGGCTTTATATAATAGGAAAGATGGGAGACGTTTTGTCTTCCTTCCTTCCTTCCTTCCTTCCTTCCTTCCTTCCTTCCTTCCTTCCTTCCTTCCTTCCTTCCTTCCTTCCTTCCTTCCTTCCTTCCTTCCTTCCTTCCTTCCTTCCTTCCTATGTGTCACAGAGGTGATATCCTGCAGCTCAGACATGGGGCTGCTTTATACATTATATTCAACAATTGCCTCACCTGATTGGCTGGTCTTCCAAAGTGAGCCTTGCACATCAGCCATTGCAGGATTCATGCTGCCTTCCTCTGAAGGAATATGCATGAAAATGCCATGAGGCATAGGTATGAGCAAGGAGCATGATTCCAGTATTTAGGTACTATGTGGTGCAAAGTTATTCCACTAATTCTGTGAAAGGTTACAATTAATAAGGCTTACAAGAGGGCAGCCAGGAAAACACGGGGCACTTTATCAGCATTTGTAGTATCTCATGTATATATAGGGTACCAATTGTCATCTGTTAGATTGCTTATTGTTTTTTGTTTAGAGAATGAGTGTATGTGTGGGGGAGGGAATAGGACAAATATGTAGGCTGTGAGAACACAGGGAATGTTTTTGTTTGCATTGTTTTATGATTTTGTAATCTTCATCCTTTTTGCATTGTTTATTTTATGTCTTATAATGTCCAAACAAATTGCTTTTTATGTTTTGTAATCTGTCTTGAGTCTCAGCAAGAAAGGCGGGCTATAAATGAAATACATAAATAAATGCAAGACAACTTATTTTTACCTCCCACAGATTTTCATGCGGTACGGCCGACAGAGGTGGAAGCTGAAAGGCAAAATAGAAGTCAACGGCAAGCAAAGCTGGGATGGAGAAGAAATGATCTTCCTCCCCCTTATTGTTGGGCTGATCTCCATTAAGGTAGCAATACAAAAGTTTTTCTAGCCACACATTACTAAAATGTGTCCATAAAGTTAATCAATGGGTGATAGGCAATGCTGCCCAGATTTCCC
This sequence comes from Lepidodactylus listeri, assembly GCA_029233225.1. Classification (NCBI taxonomy): domain Eukaryota; kingdom Metazoa; phylum Chordata; class Lepidosauria; order Squamata; family Gekkonidae; genus Lepidodactylus; species Lepidodactylus listeri. Next base: position 91,602,366 of record JARCFY010000006.1, read on the forward strand.
AAAATAAATATATGAACAACTCATTTTTTTAAAAGGTGTGCCTCTAAGTTTCTGTGACAGACAGAAGGCTGTCCCACCCCTGAAAGGGAAAACAGGTACTCGCTTGAGCCTATGGGAGTGCTGTTCCAGCATCCAGTTACCTTTGAGAAAGGGGGATGGAATGTTGGGAGAAACAGTGGGAGTTGAGTCCATTTCTGCCTCAGGAAAAGAGCAGACAGAGTGCAAGGTAGCTCTGCTTGGTTATGTGGCAGACTGGCTTCGACCTACTTATGAGACAGAATAGCTGTTAGGCCTGTCTCTGGGAATGAGCAGACCTTGTGCCATTGAATCTGACTCTGGGGAGAGAGCAGGCTGGTGTGGGTGGAATCCTGTATGTGTGTTAGGATCCAGCTTAGTGGCAAATCGGTAAAAGCCTGTTTATGCTTAAAAGTATTAAAGAAAATTGAAACTGCTCTCTTAATGTGCCTCAGCCAGGTTTCTCTTTTGTCTTTCTGGAGTCCTGTGCTGCTGATCTGTTCCTGGAAACCGATCTGTAAATAAACAAATCTTCTTTGTGCTTAATATACAGTTCCTGCCTCAGTGACCACCATAGTCTACCGGTGAACCACAAAACTTACCTCACAGCAGCGAACCCAAAGCCTATACACTCACTACCTTTAGAACACCTGGTAATTGAGATGAAGGTTTATAGTTTAAATAAACCTGGTTTCCCCAAATCACAGGAGATTGTGTGGGTCCCCTCAGTTACAAGAAATGGCCTGTCTCAGTTTCCTACCGTGTTTTTTTTTTAATGTATTGCTTAGAGGTCAGCCAGACAAGAAATCCAGTGAACACTTCCCAGGAGTATGCCTCGCTTCCTGTAGAATCTAGAGGCAACTTGAATGTGTGAATGAGAGATGATCACAAATGAAACATCACAACAGAACCTTCACATCATCTCTGACACTGTTTTTTTTTTCCAGTTGAGCAAGTCAACACAAAGTCCTCATCAGCTTTTGACTAAATAAAATTATGAAAGTTCATATGATCATTCAGCATTCATATGAAGCCAGTCCCTGGAGTATAAGGCAATTTCAGTGAGATGTCCAACTTCATGAATATCTCAAATGCAGCACAACATCACTTTCATCCTCACTGCTTGATTTATTGTGGCAAGAATCCGGAGAACCTCATGTGGAAAGCTAGATCCTATCCACATACTCACTGGATGTTCCAGTTTTTGCTTCTAGTCGCCGTGTCGGCCCTGTGTTGGATGCTGTAGTGGAGGAATGTGCGCAGTACACTGGCAGTTCAGGGATTTAGTGGGAAGAGAAGACCAGTAAGACATGTTGCACATGCAGAAAGACTCCGTGCTTTTTAAGATCCAGACTTGTATTTCTAAAGAGAATATTAAACAGTGGTTTTAGTGATTTAAAATTAATACCAAGTGAATTATTCTTAGTTGGAGGTAGTGATTTAGAGTTGTCAGATTTACAGAAAATGCCAACGACGAAGCAGAACAAGCTAGCTAATCATAGAATTTCTGAGTTACAAGACTACGCTGAGAGCCTGTCTTATGGTTTCTGCTTAAGTTCAAATATGCAATTAATTTCTTCCACATCTTTATAATGCATACATTTCCTTGCCCTGATGCACTCAGAATGATAATGGTCTAATTTGCAAGTCCATCAGTGAATAAGAAACCGGAATGTTTGGCAAGCTGATGGTGAATCTGCACTGCCTCTTCTAGTTTTGTGCCATGTCTTAAGCTATTTTATAGCCCAAATGCTAAATGAGAACACAACGGCACAGTTGATGTACAAACACACAAAAAGTTGTCATGATACATGTATTCCCAATTTATTGAAGGGGGGGGAGGAGGAGGAGATCAAACTTTCCCTCTGTCTGAGAGAAGGAGAAAAGCAAGATTACCCCGGGGGCTGAAAAATAGATATACACCTTAAAAAAAAAAAAAAGACATACCAAAACCAGCCCTGCTTCTGTCCCAAAAGGATCAGCATCCCAATCCAAACTGGCTTCTTCCCAGTCAACGTAATAGACAAGGCAATTTTATTTATTTTCGTCTTGTATACTCCTTTTATTCCTTTCCCGACACTCAAGATGGTTTACAGAATTTTAGAAAACAATGCATTAAAACAATATAATACATACAATAAACAATGCAATAAAACCGCCTAAAAATTTTTGCACAGACACTGAGACTACAATCCTATTCACTTTCTAAAAATGCCATTGTGAATAATTCTGTTTTGCATATTCTGTGGAATGGTAGAAATGGGGGAAGCATCCCCTTTTTAGCATTTTTCTTACATTTATACATGAGATTCAAGTGCAAATGCTGATTTATTCTTCTGCTTCAAAGAGGTGTGATGTTGCCATGTAGCAAGAACGACTGCCTCTGAGCAGTAATTCTGAACCAACATACCGTTAGAATATAATTATTCCATTCCTAATTATTAACACTCATTCTTTTTTTGTGCGTGTAGTGAGCCAGTTTGGTATAGTGGTTAAATGTGTGGACTCTAATCTGGGAGAACTGGGTTCAGTTCCCCACTCCGCCACTTACAGCTGCTGGATGACCTTGGGCAAGCCATAGTTTTGTCAGAGCTGTTCTTGAAAGAGCAGTTTCTGTCAGAGCTCTCTCAGCCCCACCTACCTCACAGGGTTTCTGTCGTGGGAAGGGGAAGGGAAAGGAGTTTGTATGCCACTCTGAGACTCCGAGTGAAGGGCGGGGTATAAATCCAGTTTCCTCTTCTTCTTCTTTTTCCAGGTCACAGAAGTTAAAGGCCTTGCTACTCACCTTCTAGTGGGAAGTGTTACCTGTGAAACGAAAGATTTGTTTGCTGCTCAGCCTCAGGTTGTCGCTGTGGACATTAATGACCTCGGTACAATAAAGCTGAACCTGGAAATAACTTGGCAGTAAGTAAAGTAATTCTTTTGGTGAGCCATTGTCATTTCAGTTCAAAGACAGCTTGATGTGTTCGCTTGTTACGATACAAAAACAAAAAGAAGCCTTTGGCACCTTAAAGACTAATGGATTTATTATGGCATAAGCTTTTGTGGACTAGAAGCAACTTCATGAGGTGAACATCTTAAGCTGCCTTCTGCTGAGTCCGATTGTCAGTCTCTCACCTATTGTCTGCTCTGACTAAGGTCTCAGGAAAAGGTCTTCCACATCATCTGCTGCCCGATCCTTTTAACTGGTGGTGCTGGGGATCAAACCTAAGTCCTTCTGCATGCAAAGCAGATGCTGTGCCACTGAGCTGCTGCCCCTCTCCTAAAGTGCACAAAATATTGTCTTTGGCTGGGCACAGAGGGGGGAAAATAGTTAATTATTGAGTCAAAAGGCAGCGTAGCGCAAGAGGTGTAGACTTTGCCATATCTGTGCAGAACTCAAATGTATGTATTAAACTGGAAGATTTAATAAGATCCTTTTCTGTTGAACTCTTGTCATATGATGTACGCAACAGAGGGAATATCCTTTTCATATGCTTAAAATGGTCTTGAAATAAAACACTGGATTGCAAACTTCTTGAGCAGTTAATGTCAGGCTATCTGCAGGAACTCATGAGTGTCAGAAGATGGCTTCCAATACTGTTGTGCAATGCTCTCATCCAAAACAAGATGTTCTCCATTTGAGGCTCAGTGGCGGATTCCCTAAATGGATGAATAACTGATATAATGGAACTCCCAGCTCAGAAGAAAAGCTCTAGATTTGAGCAACAGTAGAGAAGCGCTCTTACTATTACTATTACAACTTCACTAGTTCTCTCAGTTTGTTCCTAAGGCTGACCGTGCTTTAAAATAAAGACTTTTTGTGTTTGATATATAGAGATGATCTACTCAAATACAGTCATAGGCCAGAGATGCACAATTCAGTCATGTGGGTGTTCATGGATCCTCACTGGAGCTCAGTGGGCTGTTCTGTGATGTAACCTGGATGGCTCCATTATGGTCCATAACTGCAATGGAGAAATTTTCCACTGGGGAAATTAGAACATGGCCTTTGAACTCAAAGAGCAACTGACAGTTGGCATTCTGAGCCCCACCGCTGTAACGTTTTTTCTGTGCCCCTACTCTGGGATGCAGTAAGAAATTTCCATTCCCATTTTCACACTCCACTTTTATGTTCCACACGGCTATTGTGATGATCAAGCTACACACACTGAGCAGTTTTCATATTATGAACGACCTGGAATTTGCTCATGACAGTCACAACCCTAGTTAGTTGTTGGGCTCTCATTCTTGGGCTGTCTCCCTCCTGCCCTGCTGTAGTGCACCAAGATGGAACGGACTCCATTTTGTTGATGGGCACCTTAACTATTTGAAGTCAGGGTGCAAAGATACACTAACGTGAATGAGCAAGATTCAAGTAGTAGCATCTTTAAAACCACCAAGACTTCCAGTGTATAAGTTTTCGAGAGTCAAAAAGTCCCTTCATCAGATACCAGCATGGCTACCCATCTATTTATTTATTTAAAAACACCAAAAAAAAAAAAAAGAACAAAGGGGGGAAACGTAAAATCCAGCAAATAAATAAGATTTTTTTTAAAGAAAGAAAATATATATATATAAAGGCAAGATGAAAATGATGTATCAACAGTGTTGGTGGACACGTATGTTTCCAAGTGTCTAAAAATAAGTCCATTTACAATGAGCCATCTGTATGCCATGCTAACCATCTAAACAGTCCTGGAAATGTGTTGCTAGAGGTTATGAAACCTCACTAGGAAGAGTCTGGATGCCTCTCCGCTCTAATAACCTAAAGTGAGAAGAAGACTAGTGGTCCTTGTAATGGCAATTCTGTTTAATGAGAAGCTTGTGCTTTTGCAGCCCATTTGATGTTGAGGACGTGACCCCATCTACAAGCAACACGAACAGGGCATCTGCTCTCCAGAGAAGGATGTCCATGTATAGTCAAGGTACTCCAGAAACTCCAACCTTCAAGGACCACGCATTCTTTGTAAGTTGAATGGGGCCATTTCACATATATGTAGAAAAATCTTCTTTAATCTTAGCAAATAGAGTTAATGCTTTTGGGGGAGGAGAGTTGCACCATTTTTAAAAGTATGGCAGTTAAATATTGATGTCCTTCAATCTTTTTGGGATAACAAACATGTTCCTAACATTTTGTTGTTGTTCAGTCGCACAGTAGAGTCCGACTCTTCACGACCCCATTTCTGTTAACGTCTCTTTTCCTGTTAACTACACATATGTCAGTTAACTCACTCCTGCTTTCTTTATTGCCTGGATTTCAGTAGTAACTTTGTAAATTTTACCATAGGATTGCAAAATCTTGAGGCCATTTTGAGCTACGTATTGTATAGTCATATATGGAAAGTAATCTAGGGGATATTCATAAGCAGGTCTACTAAGAATCCTGCTCAGGGTCTGTTCAAAGGGGCTACTCCCAGGCACGTATTCTTAGGATTACACCACTAGTCAACTAACTGCCCCCTTTTTGCCTTAACTGTTGAAGAAATGGCTACATCCTCCGCAAGACAGGTTCCAGTTTTCCATTGTAGATGCTCTGCAGGACACTTTCTTTGACAAGCTGCGTCGCAGTCGCTCCTTTAGTGACCTGCCATCTCTCAGGCTGAGGCCTAGAGCTGGGCTAGAACGATATGTGAGTCTGGATCGTGGGAGCTCTCTTTGCACTGACTGATCTTTTTTTCCCATTGTTCAAGCAGTCCTCTATTTTCTTGCATGCCCCAGACCTCAGTAGAGATATCTAGTTTGCTGACTGAGTGTTGAGGCAATTCGTTGGGTTATTGCTATAGGTCCAGTTGGGCATTACTGATTATTAACGTTCTTGACGTTAGTTTGGAAACACAGGCAAAATACTAAGCTCTTTATCAGCACTAAATTCTGTTGACTGAATATTGTTTTCAAGATATATACTTCCAGAATTTTAAAAAACCGAACCAACTTAGAATAAAAACCAATTTGGTTCATAGGCAGTATAAAAATAAAATACATTGAGTGTGATCTTTTATTTATTTTAGTTTTTTTTATTTGTTAAACTTTTATCCCACCCTTCCAGCAAGGCCGGCTCAGGGCAGCTTGTTAAATTTCACACTTTAGTCCCCTTGATATTAAGCTGGTTAATTTTCTCTTGCATTATTATGTTCGAAAATTAAGTGTGCTCAGCAACTTTCACACTACATTTGAATACAAGAAACTAAATATGCTTTTGATCCTAAGTATTTGCTCTGGAGTGTTTGCCAGCATATGGCAGTACCCATGAATACATGACAAAATGTTCTGTTGACATACACACTTTCCCACGCACTCATTTTCTAGTTGGTGAAATTTGGTCAGCAAAATACAAGCTCTTTCTGCCTTCTCTTTTGTGCATGAAGTGTTGAGTGAAGTTGTAGTACCTTTTCAGCCTAAGTCTTGTTTTTCCTATACTAATGCTGATTCCATTCTGCTATTTCCTTTTTGTTATTCTGTGTCTTTGAAAAGCAGTGTAATAAAAGGCAAATTTCTTTTGCGACTCCAGAGAGACCTGTCTTTAACTTTCATTTTCTGTCAGTAGCAGCTTAAAATTAATTATGTTGAGAACTGGCTTTAATATTTTGTGGAAAGCTACTTTGCTTTTTATCTCTAACAGTTTTTGTTGTATTTGCAGTCAAATTTACATGATGACGTCTTTGAAAATGGGACAAGAGAAGTTGAGCAACGGCCAATGTCTTTCAGCTTCAGTGATATTTCCAATGGAGATTGCAATCAGTCGTCCAGTTCTCTTGGCTCCTCTTCTGCCACGGATAATTTTAATCCTGAAATTACTGTCACGCCTCCAGAACATAATGGGCAGAAGTCTTCAAAAACTCTTGCCATGGACAGTATCAGTACCAGCTCATCAGTGGACTCCACACCAGAATATAAGGACTTAAAGTCACAAGAACCTATGCCAGTTAGTGAGGGGAAAAAGATTTCTAATATAGATTCTGAAGTTTGCCAAATATCTCCAGTTTCCAGAAGCAACAATCTTTTCTTAGATAATAGTGCCCCAGTATCTCTTTTGCAGGACACAGATGAATTATCAGAGCTCAAACCTGTGGAACTGGACACTTTTGAAGGCAATATCACTAAGCAGCTTGTAAAAAGACTCACTTCAGGAGAAGGTCCCGCAACACCCGAAAAGCTGCATTGTGAAGGATCAATAAGTGGTGAATCTGAAGGCTATAAATCCTGTGTGGATGGAAGCCTAGAAGAAGCATTTCAGGGGCTGCTTCTAGCACTTGAGCCTCATAAAGAACAATTTAAAGAATTTCAGGATTTGGACCAAGAAGTAACACACCTGGATGAAATTCTAAAAGTAAGTTCAGCTTCAGATTTTAAAAATACCTGAATGTTTAATCTCATGCACTATAAACAATGGAGTACAAGACAGACCTTATCTGAACCAAAGTTATCTAAAGTTATTTACAATAGGGGGAAAACATGTACACCATACACCAGCACTGGGTGAATACGAGTGGTCCCCAACCTTTTTCAGCCAATGGACACCTTTGGAATTCTGACACAGCATGGTGGGTACAGCTGCAAAATGGTTGCCATGAAATGTCTACCACAGAAGGTGGACCCAGCCACAAAACAGCTGCCATGGCTTACTTTCTGTCACACAATGAAGATCCTTGTGCTGTAGTGGTAGCTACTCCTATAGCAGTGTTTAAAAAACTGCACAGCCAACCAAATCTCCAAAGCCTAATCAGAAGTCTTGCTAGGCAACAGCTCCACTGGGCCCCACTCACTTTCTAAAGGCACTTGGTGGGTGCCAGGAAAGGTATTGTTGGATACCTGGGCACCCACAGGCACCACGTTGGAGACCCTGGTGTACACACAGGATACAGAATTGCAAAGTAACTTAAAAATAATAAAGGTGATGTGTGGGTCACAAATAATTTACAAACCAAGACAGATCACCAAAATGAAGGTCAGATAACCAACTGGAAGGGCAACCCCATGTTTTGTAAAGCCAACATGTAAAGCTTCAGTTGGCTGTTCATTCAGGCCATTGGGCCTTTTCAATGTTGCCATGTTTGTGGGGAAAGGGAATAAGTGTTCCCTTCCAGAATCCCCCTTTGTTCAATGCATCTTCCTTTCATTTGTGACACAGATAAACCACTAGGCAAAAAACCATTAAATTGGAATAAATGCTAAGGAAATACAAAAAACAGTATGGAAACCCTGGAAAAATGTTGGTTGTATCTGGTTGTATGTATCTACAAATATACGATGGAAAACTCTTGATGCAGGCCCAAATAAGAAAATGGGAGACATCCAGATGCTGAATGGGTTGGTCTGGATCCTTCAACCTCCATTTGAGGAAATGACGTGCCAGGAATGAAGAAGGTGGTTCACAGAAAGATGATTCCTCCTGCTCTGTTTGGTTCTGCCTCACCAACATCATAAGATGACCTCATTGGGGGCAGGGTTAGTTTTGCATCTAGTGCAGCCCAGTTCTAGATCACTGTTTTTTCTCCCTTCTTTGGTACTACCTAACCTCTGAAGACTGGTGAAACTCACGTACCCATACTTTAGTTCCTAGAGTGTATGTAGAGTTATATGAGTAGAAAGTTCCTTCAGTGTTACCACATGGGCAAGTTAATCATGTATAGCAGCGTGCTATACCAAGGGCAGTTTCTCAATGGCACCATTTTCTCAATGGCACCATTGAGAAATATAGGCCTGCAAACAGCTCGCGTGAAGCAATTCAAACCAGCTTTTGCATGATAACCATTCATATGTAATCACAGTACTCTAACTCAACTGACTTGACCATACACCAGTAAGAGCTATGCATACAGAACTGTTTCCTCCACTAAAATAAATGCACAAACCTGCTCATGCTGGAGCTTTGTATGCACATTAGGATGCACATGGAGCTCTGAATCAATGGCTGAAGATCATAAGATGGTAATTTTTCCAGGCAAGTTACTTTGGAGTTCAAAATGCGATCTTGTGTACCTATTTAGTCAACTACATTGTAAGGGCAAGTATCGATAGACTCATGGTTCCTGAATCTTCAGATATCTCTGCTAGGTTTTAAAAGAAAATAGTCTTTTTAAAAAATTTTGGCAACTATAACTTTGATTATGACATGTTTGAGTTATCACTAACTAACTCAGTAGCCTCTCCTTTGAGAACTGACACAGGGTGCGTTCATGCGGCTCTTTTGAGCCGCGCCAGGCACAAGTGCCTAGTGGATTTAAAGTGCATGTCCAGATCACAACATCTGGGAATCGTGCTGCTTCCGTGAGTAGCCCGTCGATCCCCATCAGGGATCTGTACTTAAAAGATAGTAGTGAAAGTCTGGTCTAAAGCTGGCCAACGGGCCAATGCCAGACTTTCCACCGTCAGATTGTGCCTCCAGCGTGCAATCAGCCTGTAGGAATGGTCTCCAGACCATCTCGAACAGCCACCATTTTAAAAAACTCTTAGCAATGTGCACATAACCACTTAAACATGCGATGTCCCCAAAGCTCAGCTTAAGCGATCCAAAAAATTTTATGTTTCTGACAGTCCCCTGAACTTTATCAACTTTATTAACTGAAATGGTACCTAGAGGAAGGTACTGCTGGCTTTTACCATTTTAGTCCGCACATGAGCGAAAAAACAAGTATATGGTGAGGTGCATATGCGTATGCACAGACAGGATTTTTTTAAAAAAGCCGACTGCATGGATCCTTGCAGTGGATGCCATCTAGACAATCCACCACGGGAGTTATGCATGGTAAAGTGCTTCATGGGCGAGCTGCCTGGTCGTGCAACGCTGGATCAAAAAGATCTAGCTCAAATTACAGCCGGGCCAATGGCGGGATTAGCTGCCTGTCTGAACACACCCACAGAACAGCTTTTTAATCCACAAGTTCTCCAAGTCTGAGTTAACTTGTCGACACTGACAGAGTCATCCTAAGCAGAGTTATACCTTTCTAACTTGATTGAAGTCAGTGGACTTAGCATAGGGTTGCCAGGTCTCACCTTTCCCGCAGCAGGGGGCTCCTGCCTCCTCATCGCAGGCCAGTGGCAGATTGGGGCCCCCAAAATCGGGGGATACCCTGTCCCAACAGGGGGATGGCAACCCTAACTTAGCAGGGTGTAACTCTTCTTGAGATAGTGGTGTAAGGCACGTGCAGGCTGCATAGTAACTCATCAAAGCAACATTTAGAGATAAATTTTTGTTAGAAATTGATGTTTGTAACAGTGGCTCTGGACTTTACCTGGAAATTACTGTTGAACCAAGAATGAATGACCACTGGATGTTTCAGTAACTTTGCAGTATACAATTAAATGCATACTTCAATTTGAACAGAAAATGAGTGGTTTGAACTATATACTGGCTTTGCACTCCCAGCCTTCCCTCACCATATTTGCTTGCAAAGGCAATAAATCAGTAAGATTAATCTCAGATGTTAAACATGAGATTTTAAACTGGATTTATTTGGAATTTTTCTCTGTGAAAGTGTGTTAAAAACAATAAAGACCCTCCCCCCAAGAATAGTAGGTTGAATCTAAAAATAATTTTCCTCAGCAAAATGGGAGGTGACTTTTGCCAGTTCTATCTCACTGCTAACCTGAGCTCAAGTCCAAAAGCTGCTATCAAAAACTGAACTCAGACCTAAACTCAAAAGTCTCGTCTTCTATGCTTGAAAAAAACAGATAGAGCTGGGTAGGTTCATTTCTAACTAATTTATATTAGATAGCATCTCCCAAATTTCACTGCAGGTGTTACCTGTTGCTCTCCACAAATAATGCCACGTAATTCACAGCATCTAAAGTAAAATCCCTAAAATCTAGAAAATAAACTTGCATGTGAACCACAACAATGCAGGGAAACATAGCTAATTAATTCTAGTTGTCCACCTATTTCTTATTAATATGAAGTTCTGAAAACAAGTTAAGCTGAAAAGGTTTTGGGTTTTTAAAAAAAGTTTTATTTCAACATATAAAACAAAACACATATTACATTGATACAGGATCAATTACCTGCCAGATAATGACAGTTTTCATTTTTATCTATCAAAGAAGCTATAACTAAAAACCCCACAAAATCTAAGTATTTCTTAGCTATTGAGGAATTCTGGCAGGTGTTTTGATTCATATACTCAAAGAATGTATACCATGTCTCTATGTGTGATGTTCTTGCTATTGGGGGAAACAGTTTTACTTTTAAACACTCTCTTTGTATATAAACTTGGTAGTTTCTTGCTGCCACCAGGAATTTAAAATCCCAAATCTCTCTCTTTTGGTAGTATGACCTAGGGTCTGGGCACTTCAGAGGTCTATGTGGTACTGAGGAAGTACTGTACTGATTCCTGGGAAATGTTTAATCAAAAATTGATTTAATTAATAAAGAACAAAATAGGTTTCTGGTTATTTTGAACAGTTGCTGAAGAAAGGCACTTGTAAATGTAACTGGTAATGCTTGGTGCTACAAACAGTCTCTCAAACTCCACTCTGACATGCTCATGTGCTTAGTATACTCTCTCATATTTATATATAGTCACACAGACTGAACACTCTTTTCTTATATAGCCATACAGGCTGAACTGTTAGTCTTAGCCACCAGGCTAGACAGAAACTGCTTCTTCCGTCATAAAAACTCTCACACAAAACACTCCCCTCTCATCTCTTCAAGAACACTGAATCCCCCAAATCCTTCATAGACATCCACACACAGATTCCTCTCAGAACCTCTCTGCCCTCACTCTCAGTCATCAGCCAATCAAAATCACACCTGTCTCCCCCTATCACCCCCTACAGTACTGCAGTCACACTCAACATTTAAAGGAACACACACACCAAAACATGAAATCATTACACTATGAATATATTTTTCCTATTAGGATTACTTACTCCAAACACACATAATGGTTACCACTGTTCTTGGTTTTCCACTCTTCTGTGCATTCATTTTGCTTTGGTATTGCAGTGCAGACCAGCAGTAAACCACAGCAGGTCATCCAGTTTAAGCCTAACCGTTGAAAGCGCTTTGGAAAGCTTTGATTTCCTGAACACCTCTGATTTCGACGAGGATGAGGGTGGCACAGATGAGCTTTTCAATGGAGGTGGTCGAAGGACTGACTCCGTATTCTCAGACTCTGAGATTGAGAAAAACAGGTAAGAAGGTCAATATTTTCTACTCTTTAGGTTAGGCTCCTACACTAGTAATCAGATATCCAGAAATATACTCAGTGTTCAAATAATAATGATATCACTAGGGATCAGGTCCCAAGCCCAGAAGCAGGACATGTATACTCTACTGGAGTTTGAGGGTTTGGGACAGATTTTCCTAGTGAGGACTGCAAGTAGAGATCTGAGAATTAATTGACATGGCCTGAATATTCTTTGCTGCATTGCCAAGAAGTCTCCAAGTCAGGCTTCAGAATAAAAAAGTGAACTGCCATCAGGTGGGATTTCTTGGTCATGATCTAGAGAAAGTGCCTCTCTCTTCAAAACTGAGAGATGGTAAGAGAGCCATTGTGATGCCGTGATGAGAACATTGGACGGGGAGACTCAGGTTGAAATCCCCACTCAGGCATGAATCTCACTGGGTGGCTTTGAGACCATTGTTCCCTCTAAGCTGAGTTAGTGTGAGCTAGGTCACAATTTTTGTGTTAGCTCTGAGCTAAGACAAAAATACATTTTTGTCTTAGCTCTGGAAGGATGGCTCCAGAGCAAACTAATTTATGCAGTAGCCAAATCACTCGCTCATAACTTTAATGCCAGTAGCTCACAAAGTAGGATTTTTGCTCACAAGACTCCACAGCTTAGAGGGAGCACTCAGCCTAATCTCCCTCACAGGGTTGCTTGTGAGATCAAAATGGTGGAAGGAAGAACTGTCCTGAGTCCCTTAGAGGAGAAATGGAATAAAAATGCACATCAAAGCTGTTTTTATTGAAAAGAAACTGCAATATTTTTGCGGATAAAGCCATTGCTCCAGCTTTGCCATTCCAGAGTGGGAATGGGGTGGAGTTGACGGTAGTGTGTAGGTACCAGGAGAGATTTCCACGTTGCCTGCTGCTTCCTGGAAGCTGGCCAGAGCTAGAAGTCAAGAAATGAATTTCCAAAAACAACAACTGTAGTTCCTCTTTTTTGTTTTATCGACAGAGCAATTGCATATTGCATATTAAGCAACCAGCGGTTCCCAATGTTTTTGAGTCTGAGGGTACTTCTGGCATTTTGAGGAAAGGGCATTGCATGCCGCCACTACAAACTGCCTGATATGGGAGGTCAGACAAGTCACAATCAATGCTACCTCTAAGCCGTGGAGTCTTGTGAGCAAAAATTCTACTTTGTGAGCTACTGGCATTAAAGTTGTGAGCGAGGGATTCGGCCACTGCATAAATTAATCTGCTCGGGAGCCATCCTTCCTGAGCTAAGGCAAAAATGTGTGAGCCAGAGGCTAAAAAACTGTGAGCTAGCTCATGCTAGCTCAGCGTAGAGGGAACACTGGTCACGATAGTGTTACCCTAAGGGGTTCTGAGGGTCTCCTGAGGTTTTTGGGGAATTAGCCAGGAAACCCAAACAATGAGAGAGGGGGTAATCAAGCAGGATCTCCATCTATGTTTACAGGGATTTGTCCCTCAGTAGAACTCTCAAAATGAACCAGGCCATGATTAATGAAAAGGTTTTTATTAAAGAGAATTAAAGAATAAAATCAAAAACTTATGAATTTATTTATTTGTTTATTTATTTTTGAGATTTATATCCCGCCCTCCCCGCCATACGGCAGCTCAGGGCGGCTCACAATTGAAGAGCACTCTATAAACACACATACACGTTCAGAAAATAAAGGTGGTAGCTTTACAGAGTCAAAGAAGGGAATTTATTCTATGGGACTATGTTTACTTATCCAAGGAACAAAGATCTGAGGAGGATGAGCAAAACGAACCAGCATCTCTCTCCAGGCAGTGCACCTAACCTTGCATTGGGGGTGTAAGTCAGTGGATGTCCCGATACACACACACACATTACTGAACAAAGTGTGTCTGGTTATGTCCCTTGGAGCATGATGCAATTGCTCCTAGAACAGTGCTGTGATGGTTATAGTGAAACAATGTTGTCTGAGGAAGGAAGTTTCATAAGGTTCCCAGGAATTGCAAATGCAATGTAACATTCATGTGAAATGTCTATTGCATTTGGTGACCTCTAATTGCCAGGACAAGACAACTATTGAGCCTGCAGGCTCAAGAAGGCTGGAGACCCCCTCTCTGCATCTTAATATCAAGTATAAAATAAGTATTCTTATATCATCAGAAAGGTCCAGCTTTTCTGAGTAACTGTTGCTCCTGAAGTTAGAGAAGAAGGAGAGTTGTTTTTATACCCCACCCTTCACTACCTGAAGGAATTTCAGAGCGGCTTACAATCACCTTCCCTTCCTCTCCCCACAATAGACACCCTGTGAGGTAGGTGGGGCTGAGAGAGCTCTGAGAGAGAACTGTGACTGACCCAAGGTCACCCAGCTGGCTTCGTGTGGAGGAGTGGAAAATCAAACCCGGTTCTCCAGATTAGAGTCCTGCTGCTCTTAACCACTATACCACACTCTCAACTGAGGTGTGATCTTGCATCCAGAAAACTTAATAGCATTGATTCTGATCAATGCAGAGTCAAGCCTGGTGAAAACTTCTTAGCAGAAAGAGTAAGAGACCTGGCTTCTAACGCTTACACAACTTGATCTTGTTCTATTGAAGATCCTTTTTAAAAAAAATATTTTATTAAACTTTACAAATTAACCAATTGGTAACATCATTTTTAGTATACAGAGCTCAAAATCATTACAAATGAAGATATAATTTGGACCATACAGGCGTTGGATCCATTTTGTTATCCATATTATATAAATAGCTCAACCTATCCATTTCGGCCCAGTCTAAAAGTTTATATATTAAGTCCATTTTGCCCGGTAGTACAAAATTTTTCCAGTTTTTTGCTCTTAATATTTGCGCTGCTGTCAGAATGTAGGCCAGCAGTTTCTGATCCGGTTTATTCATTCTCTCCGGAAACATATTCAATAAGAAAGTCTCAGGCTTAAAGGGTATTTCAAACTCAAAAATTTCAAAAATCCATTTACCTATCATTTCCCAATATTTTTGCATCCTTTTGCACGTCCACCACATGTGGAAGAAAGATCCTGTTTCAGATCCACACAGCCAACATACATCCGAGACATTTTTGAAACATTTATTTAACCTATCGGGGGACCAATACCAGCGATGAAAGATCTTATATATATTTTCTTTATAGCCTACCACTCTCAAATATTTAAGTGAGCTCCAGGTTTTGGACCACCTATCCGTATCTATAGAGTAGCCGAAGTCCTTCATCCATTTGATCATAGTTGGGTTTATTATTTCCTCCTGCATTTCATAGTTAATCATTAGATTATATATTTTCTTGATTAATTTGTCTTCACTGTTTAGCCAAATAGAGTCTAACTCTAATGAAGATCCTGAGGGTCTGATAACATCCCTGCTGCTGATTTGAAATGTTCAAAACTATCACATTGCAACATCTTTTAGTTACAAGCACAGATGCTCTTCTCAAAGGTTCTGCAACCCATATTTCACTGTAAACACTGAACTAATTATTTAAAACAGTGACATTTGCATTGTCCTATTAAAAAAAGAAAGATTAAACTTGTGTTCTCGGTGTGTCTTAAACACCAGAAGAAATCATCATCTCTTCTGCTCCCACAATTTCCCCTTTTGATTCCTCGGCTGGTTATTAATCAAGGGCTGGTAAAGCACTGACAGATTAGGTCTTAATTGTAGAACTTTTGAAATCACAAACCTATAATTCAGTTAAATCCAAAACAGTTTGGCAAAGCATTTTTTTGGGGAGGTGGGGTGGGTGGGTTAGAAAACGAGTTCTAATGGAGACTGATGTTCAAAGACTTCTTAGTGAGAACTCTACACAAAAGAGGTATTGTTTCAGAGGAACAAGTAGGCCACTGTGGAAGCAGTATATTCTTTAAACGCAGACACTTCCTTGGCTTCTGCTCCCTTAGCCCACTGCCAATTTGAGATACGATGCATTCATTAAAAGGATTTTGGCCTACCGAGGGCTGTTTGGTTACAGATCGGTGCTTTCAACAATTCCTCTTTTGCATGATGTTAGTCATGTCAAGCCTACATGAAAAGAAAATCAAGTTGCTCGCTTACCTCCCGGCATGAACAGTTACAGGTCAGAACACCCAGAAGCCAGAGGGCATCTCAGTGAAGCGTTGACAGAAGACACAGGAGTTGGGACCAGTGTAGCTGGAAGCCCTCTTCCATTGACCACAGGGAACGAAAGCCTTGATCTTTCCATAGTCAAGCACTTGCAGTATTGCACACAGCTTATTCAGGTAATGCTCTTTTCTAGATTTCTTTTTAATAGATTATTGCTGGACACGTGTTTGTACCCAGCATATAGGATTTTGTCTGTTCCTTGTCACATTTAAATTACTCTTATTTGTATTGCTATGCATCTGTGTGTTCTTCTGTGCTGAACTTTTGTATTTTGTAGTACTGACATACAGAGGTCAGTGCAAGAGTGAACACCTGAAGCACACACAACAAGGGACAAAGGCAGGCTCGCTGTGGCTGTGGAGGCTAGCAAATCGTACTGGTGTGTGGTAGAAGCAGACTGTAATAGGCCCAGCCCAGCGTAAGTTGTACATAAACCCTATTCAAACAAATGGGAATTAGGTTAGTTGTGACCAAATTTCTACACTGATTTCAGTGGGACTTAAGAGCAGCTAATGGTCTTTGGATTAAGCCCATAGGTTTGGGCCATAGACCACACTTAAGTTTCTTAAATTTACATACTCTACATTAATCCACTTGTTGGAAAGTGGATTTATGCAAAACATCGCCACAAACTGAGAGAACTCTCACTACTTTAAAATATATTAGCGTACATCTACAATCCATAAACCTCATGGAGGTTTCCTACTTTCCCTTCCATTTGCAGTGCCCTGAGCCCCTGAAATTTCAGGCCTGGAGGTCAGTAGACTGCCCAGAACAGCACAGAGGGGAAAGCCATCTTAGTGGCCTTGACTGGGCAGAAAGGCAGGATATAAATTTTTAAAAATAAATAACATGGATGTCTGCAGTGGGAGAAGAATCAGTGGAAATCACCGCCCTATCTTCTGAAAGCTCGAGCCCCTGAATCCTTGGAACTGTGTGGCTGGATACACACCTCTGTTCTTATCCCATCTTTTCTCCATGACAGTATGGTAGCATACATAGTTATGTCCCCCCATTTAATCCCCACAGCAATCCTGTGAGGTAAATTAGGCTGGGGTGGGGAGGGGGAAATGTCGCCCAAGGCTACCCAAGGAGCTTCAGGGAAGTTTAGGGATTTGAACCTGGGTCTGTTGGGTGTCCGAGTCCACCACTTCTAACCACTGTACTACACCAGCTCTTGTTAGCTCAATTTATCTTTTTCCATATTAGTGCATTTTAACAGATTTACTGATAATGTTATTATACGACATATGCTCTCCTCTCCATATGTGTGTGTGTGTGTTTGCTGCATGTATGCATACTATCATTTTGCTCTATTCTTTCTTCTTCTTCTTTTTTAGCAAATTGTGTTTTCCGGCAAAACTCAGTTTGTAACAAGAAACCTCCTAGATAAACTATCCCAACAGATTCTAGTGATTGAGTGTCTTGCAGAGATCAGTAACGAGAACATGGGGAACATCAGACCTATAAGTGAAGGTAAGAAATGGCATAATTTCCGTGAAAATACGATTTTATATTTAAATATTCCTTAACCATTTCCCTGTTAAATATGGTATTAAAACTATGCTTTCAAAACATACATGTTGAAAACCGAAAGGCATTCTTGGCATCGCAAACAAAAAATAGTATATAACTAACATATCCTATACATTTTAAATCTATCAATTTCTCTGCTCCACTGAGGGCTTGAAGATTGTTTTGTTTTTATAAAATGTGAAGTTTTCAAGAATCCAAATCCTATGCTAACATAAACAGATTCTGTGTAACATGGATATGCAGAAATAGTGTTGGGTAGACATCCATTACAAGCACTTACAGGTCATAAGCATGCCACATTTATAAGTAGGTGTATGCCCCATGGATTTCATGCCTTTTGTAGTTTTTATTCTGAAAACAAAAGTAACTCCATAGAACTCTCAAAGGAAGTTGGTGTTTTAACTCACTTTCAGGGAGGGCCCTTTTAGGTGTAACACATATTGCTCAACAGTAGTTGGGATGTTATCTATCTAGATTTCCTTTTCCTTCTGACAGCATCAGTGTAATGCTGACTAGACAGGGGGTCTGGATTAGTAGAAGGGCTGACCAGGGACTTCAGATCTCTCCTGTCTTGGATGGGGTTCTACACCCCTTGAGAAGCCAGGTTTTGCAGCTTGGGAGTGCTGCTTGACACAGCACTCCCAAGCTTAGAAAAACCAGGTGGCTGAGGCGGTCCAGAGTGCTTTCACCCAGTCTCACCTGGTGCTTCTGCTGCACCCATTCCTGGGTCATCTAGACTGGACTATTGCAACATGCTCTGCTACCTTTGAAGAGTGTTCAGATGCTGCAGCTCGTGCAGAACACTGCAGCTAGACTGCTGGTCAGGCCCAGTTACTGAGAGCATGTGACTCTCATACTATAGCAGTTACACTGGCTACCAATCTGCTCCCAAGTTCTGTTCAGGGTATTGTTTTTGACCTTTAAAACCCTCCATGGCTTGGGACCAGGAATTCAGATCAGAGGGAGAGGGAATCCTGACTTCTCAGTCAATCAAAGAAGCTTGTTTGGTGGGTGCACAAGAAGAGGGCCTCTTTGGTGGCAGCCCCGTGATTACAGAAATACCTCCCCAGGGAGGGGCACCTGGCTCCCATATTTTTGATCTTTAGGTGACAGCTGAAGAGGGTTTTATTTAGGACTGCATATGATTAAAGCAGTCCTAAACTGTGATTTCGAATATTTGCTTTATGTATTTTATGTACTCTATGTATTTTATTTATATTGTAAGCCACCTTAAACCTTAAGGAAGCAAGGTGGCTAATAAATGCTATAAATAACCAAACAAACAAACTCTTGGTCTTCTTTCCCTATCAGCAATCCCAGAATTTCAAAAAAGGATCTCCCTCCTGTCCTTCTGGAATAAATGTGCATCCCATTCTTCTGGGATGTACCACACCTCTGCGGACAAGCTGATCAAACAACTGGACATCACATTTGCTGCAGCGGTGAATGAAGAGTATCCAGGGCTTGCAGAAATAGGTGCAGTTCTTGAATGTGTTTTTGAATATGCAGTGCAGCGGGCTCCTCTTTCACGGATGGGTTGTGTAAGATACCAGTAAGGTAAAGGTTTCCCTTGCTTGGAAGCCAGTCGAAGACGTTTCCGTGGTCATGTGGCCGGCATGACTAGACGCCGAGGTGCACGGAATGCTGTTACCTTCCCACCGAAGCGGTACCTATTTATCTACTTGCAATTTCTTGCTTTCGAACTGCTAGGTTGGCAGGAGAAGACACCAGTATTTGGCAGCCATCGTCTGTTAGATCACTTCCATCTTGACTGAAATCACCTGGGAAATAGTTAGAAGATGTTAATGAACTATCATGTTGAAATATGCTGCCCTACATTTTCAGTTCCAATCAAAATGTGTTGTATTTGAACCCCAGAGTTTTTTTTGAGCATTGATCTATGTAGATTAACATGGGGGACTCATGATATTAACAGGGGTGGAGAACCCTGTGCCCCCCTTCACCTGACCAGCCAACTACTCACCAACTAACCCACTCACTTTCAGTGCTGCCATCTTTGTGTATGGCTCACGTGGTGTGCAGGGGGGAGTGGCTGCTTCTGCTTCTCCTCCCCTTCCCTCTGGCTCCCCCTGCCTACTTACCCAGCTGCCTGCAGCACTGGTGGAGGAGGGTGGCAGCTTCCAGTTATCCCCTGGCCCAGCTTGGGCAGTGGTGGGGGGCAGTACTGGATGGGAGAGGGGACTGCCAGGACATGGGGGCTTGCTGCGGACACTTGTGCTACCTCCCAGCCTAGACACCACTGGCACTGAGCACCCTCTGTTTCAGGCCTCCCTCTTCTTTCCTTCCTGACAGCTAGGAGGAGGAAGAGATGGAAGAAGGGGGTGGAGGCTGTGGTACTTCATGGTGCTCAACACCCTGGTTTCCATCCTCTTTCCCTCCTAGTGGTGAAGGAGTAGGAGGGGAGGCTGGCAGTGTCACCACCACTCAAACCAGCATCTGCATTTGCTCAGACAATGTTTCTCCAGTTTGAAGAGCCTGTAAATACCACCCACCAAATTAAAAAAAAATGTTTGTGATTTTTCTACAAACCCTGGGTTTATAAAAACATGTCTCCCCTATGTTTCTGGCCTCCTTCTCTGGGTTTATCAATCCGCACAAGGGCCTGGTTCAGCATTGGGTATAAAATGTGGTAATGCCAGAAGTGTCATTTAACAAAATTATTTTGTCTTCTCACTCACAGTATTCAAAACTTTGGTGTCTCATATCTTGGACCGAGCAGAGCCTCTCCTCTCTTCTAGTCTATCACTGGAAATCATAACAGTCTTTCAGTACTACAACTATTTTGTGAGCAAAAGCGTTACTGATCTGGGAAGCTATTTGCTTCAGCTTGCAAAAGAAGGTAAGGATGTTAACTTTATTCTTAAGGAAGGAAACTATCCCACCGTTTCAGAGGAAAGCATAAAAGAATTCATTTTGCACAAAGAAGCCAGGAGAATGTTTTCTGTACAGGAACCAACAGGCCCAGAACCCTTCCTTAGGGTCTGATCAGCCCTATGATGAGCCACGGGGCCACTGGGGCAATTTTTTATGTGGCATGTGCCCTCCCTTCCAGAGTGGCTGCGTCACGTGGTGGCTTTAACCCCCCAAAGTGCCTCACAACATGGATGAGAGACTGCGAGACATACTGTGAGACCCACTGATGGCAGTGGGTGGTGGTATGGAAACTGTGTACCCAGAGGACAACCCACAGACCATATCACTCTACAGGAGGCTGCAAGCTATTTCAAAGACTATTTCAAAGGGCCTTCAAGTAGACTTCCCCTTATAAGTAGGCTTTCCATACACGACAAAAATATCACTGACATGTCTTTGCATTTTAGCTTCAACAGTTCAGACTCTGCAGTCCTTGAGAGATGAAAAATGCTTGCAGAATGTGATCCCATTAACCGCCATCAGTCTTCCACCTCAGCAAGAAATACTGAAATCTTTGGCTGTCCTCCTCCTAACTGAGAATAAAAAGGAAACCTGTGAAGCTGTTGCATCAATCTTATTAGCGGCTGCAGAAGACAAGCACTTCAGGGAAAAGGCAAGTAAGGCGTGAAATTGCATCCAGCTGTCAGTGTTAGGGTAGGGGTGCTAGACTTCAGCTTCAGCCATTCTTACTTTTTGGTGAGGAGGAACCCTGCAGTGTATGCAGTTCCAATTCCAAGCGACAGTAGATGGAGAAGTGGCCTCTCTCCTAACTGCCCATCCTTTGAGGATGTACTGCTTTAGATGTCTCATCTCATTACTGTGGGAAATCAGTCAGAGTTAGATCTGGGCCTTCTCTACCGTTGCCCTGGAATTATAGAACATTTCCCTAAGGCGGCTTACCAGGCTTTTAGAAGGTACTGCCAGCTTTTCTTACCTTTTCAGAAGAGCTTTTTAGCAGCTTAGGACAATCATCACAGTTGTACTACTTGGTGCAATCTCAAGAGCACACTTAATTGGTTATTATGAGTTGGATTCCTTCCACAAGGTCTTCTTTCAACAACAACTGAAAGACTTTCTTCAATAAAGAAAGAGTTTTCTCCATCAGAAAAAAGTCATTCTCCATTGGAGGAAGTCTTCCCCTATTGAATAAAAATTTAGCAGAAGAGAGTCATAGGATCCAACAGCGGAAGGAATTATGTCAAGCACCAGAGACTGACTAACACATTTTGATGGCAAAGACAAAATCCAAAAAGCACTCTCCCCCACCACCACCACTGTATGCACACAAACGCACCTCAAGCATAGTGATAATAATAAAATAACTGAACTTTAATGATATCCCAAAATTTGCTACTTGAAATGAGCTGACTCATGCAATCCTGTTAGCCATTGTGATTATATTGCTGACGTGTGGAATATAGATTATTATTAACAAATTAAACAAACTACTGCGGAGAGACAGAAACAGCATCACCACTAGATGTGAAAGCAGCTGCCTAGGATGGCACATTGTCAAAGTCAGGAATATCACGCAGAAGCAGGGCTCATTTCTTAGCAGGAGCTCCTCTGCATATTAGGCCACACACCCCTGATGTAGCCAATCCTCCAAGAGCTTACAGTAGCCCCTGCAAGAAGAGCTCTGTAAGCTCTTGGAGGATTGGCTACATTAGGGGTGTGTGGCCTAATATGCAAAGGAGCTCCTGCTACAAAATGAGCCCTGTGCAGAAGAAGGCTACAGGGAGACGGGAGAAGACCACAAAACTGGCATAACATTTGTTGGGATTATCCAGTTAGTTGACTGGCATTTGCATGTGTGTTTTGCATGAACACTCCAGTACTTGCACAGGGAATGAGCCCAGCCCCTAAAATAATCAAATATTTAAAGTTCAGAAGTAATCATAAAATAGTGGAAAGAAGTTAGGATTGTATCACACACACTGCTGATGTCACAAGTGCTGTTCCATAAATTACTGTGACACTCATGCAACCCACGTTTTATTTAGCACAAACTAGCTGGTGGGGAAGGGGCATTGCATTTTTTAATTCATTAAAACATTTATACCCTTCCTTTCCTTGCGGTTCAAGGCAGTTTACAATTTTTCAAGAGCAAACCCCAGATCTCTTCCTCCCTCCCCAGTGGTAACATGTTATCATTGCAGAGCTCAGAAAATGCAATACAGTTGGGCAAAAGTGTTGTTGCTTTCATGAAAGACCCCTACAGTCTCTGTTGCAAATGAGTAACAGATGCCCTTCTTCTTCTTCTTCTTTTGCATTATAGAATGGCTCATAGAACACATCTTCCAAATCACTACATCGATTTGTTATTCATCAGGTGTTGGAACATCTTTTTTGTGATATAGCATGGCAGCTTCTTCCTCATGGTCTTTTATCTTTTCCTCCCCTCTCCAGGCTTTAATTTATTACTGTGAAACGCTTGCACAACCCAACCTCCACCTCCAGAAAGCGGCTTGCCTGGCACTGAAATGCCTCCAGGTAAAACTTACCATCTTCGTGTTCACAGGCACAGCAGAAGGTCAGACAGCAGTGAGGATTTCAGTGGCGCTTCCAGAGTAACAATAAGGGCCTTGTTCTTTTGCATTTGCTGCCACTAGTATGTGGGTGTTTGTTTTTTAAACTAGTAATTTAGGACCCTGAAATAGCTCCAGTACGAAAATCACCCAACTGTCCCCGAGGCCTCTCTCACTTTAGATTGCGGCAGGCTAATATTAGGAGATGCAGGAGGACTAATTTTTAGTTTTAAAAATTAATGTTTGTGTAGCAAGGCAAGGTAAAAACATAGGACTTCTTCTAGATTCCAAAGACTGGGGGAGAAGGGTGTGTGTGTCCCACACTGTAACAATAGTAACAATAGCAGGACTTCTGTATTCACCCTCAGACAGGGATCCGTTGGAATTACTTCCCGTAGTTTAGCAGAGTGCTCAAGGCTGTAACGCAGCAGAGCTCATCTGGTCAGTATGTGTGCTGCAGGAACAAAGTTACACAGAGCCTTTTTATCTTTGTAAAACTAATAAGAGGCCTTTATTATATGGAACTCCATTCTATACAGGATGGAGTGGAGAGAGTGTCTAATCTAACTAGCTGAGATGGATGGAGATACAGGAGGCTTGTTCGCATATTGCCAAGATGGAGAAGTCTGGCATCATGTGAAGAGAGAGTGTGAGACTGGAAGGAAGGAAGTTCCCCTAAGAGTAACAATCTACACATCAAAGGGACAGCATCAGACAGAAAAGGAAAGGATAGTCAGGGCCCTGGTCTGTCTATCTCTCTGACTCTATTGTAGCCCCCCTCTGAAGTCTGAGGCTAAGAGACCAGCATAAAGCCCTTCACATCCAATAGGATCTGCTTTGATTATTGCAGTAATTTGTGGCTTTGCATGTACAGAGGAAAAATATAGGCTCTGTTGCTGAGGCAATCACCTGTAAGGTCTAACACCATTTCAGTCTATATGATTAAGTACCATAAATATAGTTGTATCTGCATTTAAAATGCATTGGAATGTAGCACATGCTTTCCAGGCCTATACTAGGAAGATAAGAAATAGAATGAGAATACAAATTACATCATTTCCACATATTAATATATATTTCTAGCCCAAACTAAGCCCAGAATGACACTGTAGAATTGTGTGTCCCTCCATAATACTCTTGATGCATAATAAAGTTCAGACAAAACCAGAATTTTGAACTGGGCCCAGGAACTGGGAGCCAGTAAAGTTATTAAAAATGGCATTTTGAGTTCCATGCATCCTGCCCCTGTGGATGAACTGGTTGTAGTTCTCAGAACTCTTAAAGTGCAGCCACATAATACACATAGAATGTATTAGAGCCATTGAGTCTGAATGTCACCGAGGCTTGAATTACAAAGGCCAATACCACAAAATAATCAACCGGTAGCAGTTCCTTTTCTTTTTCACACAATCAGCCACCCCATGAGCACAAACAAAATGCTCAAGGGGCTGTTGTTGGATGGAAGCGGCATATCTGAACACACGTTCCGCCACCTACGTGACTCTTTGCTGCTGGAACTAACACAACAAACCAAATAAACGGAAGCTCTGCAGGTGCGTCATAAAGCGTATGTTTATGTACAGGTCTGGAAAACCGGGCAAGCAGCTGAGAAGAAGTAAATACATAATGGAAAATCTGGAATAAGACTAGAAAATAATTAGCAATGCTTTTTTATGTACACACAGGCAACTGAAAGTATTAAAATGCTTGCCACACTTTGCCAGTCTGATAATGAAGAAATCAGAAAAGTGGCCTCTGAAACCCTGCTGTCTCTTGGTAGGTTGACTGTGCTAATTCAATACCTCTATAAATTATCTTTTATTAAATGGGGCTAAGCAAACTGATGGAAACGTTGGGCGGGGAGGGGAAGAGGAACACTGTGACCGATTTCTCACAAGCGCTGCCCTGGCATCGTTCCTCCATTTGCCCCGATTGCCTGCTTGAATTTCCCACTATTTGCCGCGGGGCGCATTTTGACCCGGGGCTTCGCGTGTGATTTCCTCCGATTTCCTCCGCGGCCTCAGTGATCCTCAAAAAACAGGATCACTGAAGCCGTGGGGGAAATGGCACAAAGCCCCGGGTCAAAATGCGCCCCTCGGCAAATAGTGGGAAATTCAAGCAGGCAATCGGGGCAAACGGAGGAACGACGCCGGGGCAGCGCTTGTGGGAAATCGGTCTGATGGATATGCAGTGATCTGGATCAGATGATATATTCCCCAATCACTCTCCCACCTATAGTGGGAGCTAGAGTGAGATCATGCTTCTCTGCACGTTCAGCATGCCTACTAGGGTCAAAACAAGATCAAAACCATAGAGTTTGCCCAAAAACTAGAGCGTCACACAAACCCCCGCTGACCCTGACACGATGACATCACTTCTGGGTAACACCATCGCATCTGGGACATCGCCCGGGAACCCCTGCTGGAAACTGGGGGATGGGCAACCCTAATGTCTACCCATCCATGCAGAGGTCTTAAGATTTGAATAGTGCATACATGCATACAGTCTGATATGCGCAGGGCTTTTTTTGTAGAAAAAGCCCAGCAGGAACTCATTAGCATAATAGGCCACACCCAACAGCAGGAACTCATTAGTATATTAGGCCACACCCCTGACAGCACAGCTCATTAGCTCATGCGGGCAGACTGGGGAACACAAGGGGAGGCATTTAAATGCCTCCTTGCATCCCCGTGCCTTTCCTGGCTCCCCCGCCGAGGCGAGCAGGCCAGGGAAGGCACTGGGGGGGGCCTCTGCAGGCCTTCCATTCACCCGCCAATGCAGGTGGACCGGGGAATGAAGAGGAGGCATTTAAATGCCTCCCCACATCCCCCTACCTTTCCTGGCTCCCCCGCTTTGGCAGGTCGGCCAGGGAAGGGGGGGCTAGCTTGGGGGGCAGTGGGCTTCCTTCCATGGCATGACTGGGGGGGATTTAAACTTTAAAACTCCAGTCATTCCTCAGAGACGGCATGCACCCTTCAGTGATAGCCATGCATGCGCAGAGGTTTTGGCTGTAGGTGTGGCCAACTCGGGAGCCAGCCATACCACCATTCCGTTGTGTTCCTTCCCAAAAATAGCCCTGAATATGTGTATGCACAGAATGTGAAAACAGAATTGTTCAGGAGGGCATTTTTATAAAGGGAATAGGATTATAGTAATCAGGAGAGAAATCCGGAGGGTACTTTTATAAAGGGAATGGGTTGTAGTTTATTGTTTTTGCTCTATTCTGTTTCTAGTAATCCAGTAATTCAGTTTTTGCATTGTTTATGGCATATCTCATACTGTTTTTATTCCATTTTCTAATTTTGTAATCTGCCTTTAGTCTCAGTGAGACTGGAGAACTGCAAATAATATAAATAGATAAAGCACATGTGGTTGATTTCCCAGACAAAAATCCAGGAATCAACCATGTGATCTGGGTATTAAACTTTACATGAATTTGAATTTTAGAATTCCGTGGGGACATTCTGCGGTGTCAAGACCTGGGGCTAGGTATATTTCCATACCCTGATATGCAAAGAGAAGTTGATGGGGATGTGTTGCCTGGCCCTGCCTATTGAAAAATGCATGCAAAGCAGCAAAACTGCATTTGGAACTATTCAGGAAGAACAACTCAACCTTCCTTTTTTTTCCATACTGGTTTTTATTCATTTTTTCATTTACAACATAAAATTATACATGTACAGAATAGGCTTATTTCTAGGTTCTTCTCTTAAGGCTGATATACTCAACCTTCCTGATTTGAATATCAGTGTCAATATTAGATGCATACACATGAACATATGAAGTGATATGTCAACATTGAACATATCATTGTAAAGGAAGACGTTGAGTCTCCTTTCACTGACACACTAGACTATCAGAATTCTCTAGAAATATGTGTACAAATCCAAAGTGCATAAGTTTCAGTGTGTTCAAGTATAATAAAAGACTTGCTTTTAAGATTCTGGAGCATCCCTCCCTCATGGTTGAATCCCCTTCCATTCATGGCAATGCTGGACATCTGGAATTAAATGGAAAGGGTGGATCATATGAGAAAGCCTGATGACAACTGTGCTCTTCCCTTGTGGCCCACAGGGACACTTCTCACATGATTTCACAAATCCAAATGTTACCAGAGTAGTATGGGATCCAGCCACATGGGAACAGTCTGCTCTGCTAACATAGGGATGGGTCCCAAGGCTGATAACAGGAAGGGTGGCTAGTGGGAGGGCTTCCCAAGGAAGAACCATTCTCTCCCTTCAGCAAGGGAAACAGGAAAGCCATCTTGCCTAACTGTTGTCTGTTCTCATCTCTCAGCCATGGATAGATGCATCCTGTGGCTCAAATAGGGGACAGAGCTGACTTTGCTTCCCATAGGAAGGTCTAGGCAATGCTCCCTCTAAGCTGTGGAGTCTTGTGAGCAAAAATTCTACTTTGTGAGCCACTGGCATTAAAGTTGTGAGAGAGCGATTTGGCTACTGCATAAATTAGTTTGTTCTGGAGTCATCCTTCCTAAGACAAAAATGTGTGAGCCGGCGCTCAGCTTAGAGGGAATACTACCCGAGGTTGGCCCCCCAAAAAACACTTTTGAATGTCCTGGTTGAGCCCTCTAATTTTTGGATGAATATGTTTTCTTTCACCAGTTGAGGTGACCTCAGTTTAGTCCACACAGAGCTGGAATGGGGTAAACCTTCAAGTTCAGACTACTGGGAAATTTCGTTAAAAGTAGCAGAGTCTGCCCAGTCAAAGAAATGTGGTGCTGCATGCAGAAAATAAATCTCCCAAGAAGTAGATTGTAGAAGTAAAACATTTATTCAAGCAGATGCTGTTCATATTCAGACTGCAGTCAATAGGAGAGAGAGAAGCCGAATCCAAAGAGCCCTTTCCCTGCCACAACTGGCCTGCTAAATCTGGTGCCATGCATGTGGAAGGATGAGGGCATTGTTTCTACCAGAGAGACCTGTAGAGACGTGACTCCATGGAGAGCCATGTGAGGAATGGGGAAGAACAAAGAACACACAGAGAGAGGAGGGGTCAGAGGGCAGCTCCTGGATTAAGACAACGAGAGACATCCCATTCAAGGAGATAAGCGCATATGAGTGATGTATCGCCCCCCCCCCCCCCATGTCCAGGCATGCTCACTCCAACACAGACAACCTGGTTTGTAGACAGCAGTTCTCTTTTTAGAAACTAATAGCTAAAATCTTGTCACTTCTCTTTAGTGGACACGAATGACTATTGCTTACAGGGAGGAAGTTGGGAGCAGGGAGAGAGAAGGCAGGGAAGAGCTCCTGCTTTGTCCTTTGTGCCTGCATGGAGAAAACTCTCTTGCCTGAGAGCCACAGACCCCAAAGAATGAAACATTTGCTCTTGTTTTTGTACCCAGGAGAGGATGGACGGCTGGCATATGAGCAACTAGATAAGTTCCCCCGTGACTTCATTAAAGTTGGTGGACGACGTGGAACCGAGGTGGCCACAGCCTTCTGAGTCTTCTCATCTGCCCAATAAACATTTAAAACAAGAGTCTTAATGGCTGCTTGTATTAACCTCCATGGTGCTGTAGCCGAACTGCAAAAACAAAGCCGAGTCTTTTGATGGGATGTTCGGAAACTCATGGACTTTTGAAGAATAAAAGTGGATGAAGGATCTAGATTTGGGTTCCCATTGTCTTTGACCTGTCTATTACGAAACAGTGATCTGTCCGGGATTGTGATGATTTTAATTGCTTCTGAGTGAAAATGTGTGATTGCTGTACATCGGCCTCGGCAAACGTGAGATGTTCTGAATGCAGCTCTGAGGCATTTTTACGGACATTGGTGTTTGCTTTGTGGGCGTGATTGCCTCTGCTTGAAACATTTGATTCTCCTCCTGAAGTCGTGAGCAGAAAGAAGCCAAGTCGGCAGCAGCTCTTATGGTCACCTGCGCAGAGCCTCTGTTCCCCTTACAGCATTATAGCAGAAAAGTTTAAGGCAAACATCGGAGGACGGCCTGCCTCTGGAAACTGTTGGATGCAAACCCTGGGAGCTGCCAGTTCACTGACTCATTTTAGATTTCCTTCGACGCTTTCCCCCACCCTCCGATAATGAACTCTCATTAAGCTAGAGATTTTCTTTTGTTGTCAAGCATGCATGTGTGGGCTGGAAACCACAAATGGAAGGGTACATGTATTACTTTCCCCCGAAACAGAGCAAATATATGCAATATCTTTTTCTCCCCCAAACATTAAAAAAAAATCCTGGCTCCTTTTCCCTCCTCCAAGATTCCAAAAAAAGAGAAAAGTGTTGTTCATAAACATGTTAATCTGTTATATTGATTTCAGTATAACTGAGAGCAAGTGGCAGAGTTTCTTGGGGACTGTTTGGAAATGGAATCTGCAGAATCCCTCCTCCTTGCAAAACCAAGAGGGTCTGCATTATGTGACGGTGTTTGCACTGAAGCCATTGCTGATGATGCAGCCTCAGTGGTAGCAGTTTCTATACAACCAGGGGGGGAAGAAGGGGGTTTAGTCATTATTTGAAAAAAGCAGTTATTGAAGATCCTTTTAAAATGGAAAGTCCAATAGAGCCGCCACCACCCTTTGCCAAACACATTGGCAAAACAGTATTTTTGATTACGAATGTTAAAAACCTGTGTATAAATATATCTGTATATTTATAAGTTATATATATATTCTCTGATTAAAAGCTACATTTGTACAGCTAAACCGAAGCATTTTACTGAAGGAAACAGTCTCCTGACAACACATGAAATAATTACGATTTGGTTTTTACAGCAAGTGTCTCCCAAGAGCCTTTCATCCTCTTCTTTTGTGCTGTCTTCTTTTTGCCTTCTGTTTTTTGTGGTGTTTGTATTTCCCACATTTACTGCAACAGTTAAGTTACTAAAATAGTGTTAGTCTGCCAGGGTTTGCTTTGGTTTGTTTGCTCAATTGGCAAATGCCTCTCCTACCCATAACAGTTTCAGAGCCTGCCTGTAATGTGTTTTGTCAACCGTACAGCAGACTGGACTTCAGTTCTCATTTGACAGCATCTTCGTCGTCATTTTTGCTAGTTGTAGGGAGGTAATGCAGTGATCATTTTTGCTGACACTACTCCCACCAGTGCTTGAACATTCTGTTTGTCCACAGGAAAGAGAGTAGGGCAAATGGACCCTTTCAGCAGTGGGGAATCGGCACCACTGGTGTCTCACTGAATGGCCATTTTAAAAGGGCGAGACAGTAACCAGCGAAAAGTGAGTGGCTACCTGAAGCCAGTTTCCAAAGGGTAGTGCCTAGAGGGCCCACAAGGGTTGTTCTGAAGAACTGCTGACTTCTGCATTTGGTTTGGGAGGTATTGACGGGAAGATGTTTGCATTCACCAGCCTCAATAGATGGGGAGGGGCGTGTGTGTGTTTAAAAAGGAGAGACCTATGTGTGAAGAAGTAAAGTGTAAAGAAGAGGAAAGTATTAACTGGGTCTGACTGAAGAATAAATCTATCTGCTGGAAATGTGGAGATAACAACAACAACAACAACAATTTACTTTATTTATACCCTAAAGTGGCTTGTAGAGGCCATGGGTGTCTCAGAGGTTAAAGATGCTGAGTCTCAGCATGACTCAATATTCCACTCCATTCCATTTTCCATTCTGTTTACGATGTTCCAAACTGTTGCATAGTTACCTACTACTTGGATTTGGAGTTAAAAGTAAATCAGTAGTTCTAGTAGTTTCCTATTAGGAAAAATAGCAACTTTACAAAGAAATGTAAAAGATTCCCCACACACACACACTCCGCAGGCCTTTTGAAGAAATATGGGAAACATATTAAACAAGCTATACATCTGGTACGAAAAACATGTGAAGTTCCGTTTTCCTCAAGAGGAGGCAGACACTGTTCCATCAATAGATGCTAACTTTCACACTGAAAAATTAAGGAGATATGGTGATATCCTTAGAAATACAACGCTACCCTATGACGACAGGGCCAAAGCTGCACACTGTATTGGACTGCTGGCTTATACAGGTATGCAGTGAGAGAATGGACATAACTCTGAGGCTGAATTAGGGCAGCCTGTTATAAAGTATTTTAAAGACCTGTAGTTTAGGGGTCAGTGAAAACCCTCCCCTTAAAAGGGTTTTAAAGGAAGGTTGAACTGAAGAAGAAACCTGAGATTTGGGCTGTATGATTCTAGCCAGTTTGGTGTAGTGGTTAAGAGTGGTGGACTCTAATCTGGAAAACCAGGTTTGATTCCCTGCTGCTCCACATCAGCCAGCTGGGTGACTTTGGGTCAGTCACAGTTCTCTCAGATCTGTTCTCTCAGAGCTCTCTCAGCCCCACCTACCTCACAGGATGTCTGTTGTGGGGAGAGGAAAGGAAGGAGATTGTAAATCAGTCCAAGACTTTTGAGGGTAGTGAAAGGCAAGGTATAAAACCAACCCTCTTCCTCATATTGATAAGAAGTCTGAATGTCACTAAGACATCATCAGAAGCCTTTAAAAAATGATTGATTAAAAAGGAGAGTTCCTCCCCCCCCCCCCTTCTATGGCAGTTGAAGTAATCAACAAGACTGGGGACTCAAGTTCTCTTAAGGACCCTTACGCCTTCAGAATTTGTGATTAAATATGGGCCATTGACATGCACTTAAGAGATGATGTTTTCTAGCAATAATCCTGCCCCCTTTGCCATACCTGAGTTTGCGGACCCCCAGGAACAAAATTTCAAAGGGCTCAAGAAGTTGCAACGAGAGGGAGGAAATCTCCACCCCCATTACATTTTCTTAAGTGCCATAAGCCTTCAGAATGTGTGGTCGGATACAGGCCAGTATAATCTAGCTATCTAAAATGCTTCATAGAACTGACTCACAGCTATTAAATTAACTGTATCAAAGTATAAGATGTGCTCAGACTAGAATCTGGAAAACCCAGGTTCGAATCCCATGCCATGGAAGTTCGCTGGTTGACCTTGGGTCAGTCACAGTCTCTCAGCCTGACCTACTCATAGGCCTGTTGCAAGGATAAAATGGAAGGAAAGAGAATGATGTAATGTGATGCACCCTGTGATATAGCCCTCCTCCCAACCTGGAGAAAGGGAAACTCACTAGAGGTGGTGTGGGCATTATCAGATCCTAAATGCACATCAAATAACCTACAATCTTCCAAACGAAAGACAATTTGATTTACAAAAGAACTAAGATCAGTACTTTCGAGAAACTTAAAAAAGAACTCAGCCACTTGAACTATCTCACTTTGTCTTTAAAAGCAGGTCCTTGTTCCAAGGAACATCTCAGGCTGGAGGGAAATAAAATTTCAGTCTTGCAGGCCACACATCCCTTTCTCTTCCTGGTAGTCTGGTTCATCCTCCATTGTTGAGAGAGATGGAGATTAAAAAAACCCAGCCTTCTACCTACCAATTTTACCCACTATCTCTCCACTAACGAACAAACGATTTAATAAACACGACCTTTTCCAGCAGACATGCAAGGACTTCATCATTGACAAACATCACCTGTTAACAGTTTGTCAAATTAACTAGCACATAAGGCTGTAATCTTTCTCTTAACAGTAATAAAGTTTTATAGAAGATGCGATTACAATTGCTTTGGGTCCCTACTGGGGAGAAAGGCAGGGTATAAATGAACTAACTAAAATTGCCTAGAAGTCTCCTCTTATAACTCTCTAGATCACCCTTTTTATGCTTCTGGAGACCTATCACATTGCACATTTCTTGTACCAGAACATGACCCCAGGCAGGGGTGCAGAGTTTTGTAAATTCTGGGAGGGCTCTTTAGCACGTATGCAAAGCACACTCTCTCACTGGGGCGATGTCGTCCCCCTGGGAAACTGCCGCATCTCCCTGGGCCCTTCCGAGGCCCGCCAGCCACTGCTGCCAGTGCCTCTCCCTCCCTCTTTTCTGGGCGAAATGCCCAGCGTGGTGACGTCACCCGGAAGTGACGCCATCACGCTGGGCACGTTGCCAGGGCGACACTCTGGCAATTGCCCTGAAACTCTATGGTACTAGAGCGTCGCCTAGCTATGTGCCCAGTGTGATGGCGTCACTTCTGGGTGATGTCACCATGGTGGGCATTTCGCCCAGAAAATTGGGAGGGAGAGGGAAGGACGAAGGAGTGGCCAGGCTGGGGGGGGGGAGAGAGGGACCGGCAGCAGCGGCTGCCAGGCCTCAGAAGGGCCTGGGGAGGCACGGCAGCAGGCGCTGTTTTCCCGGGGGGGCTCAGGCCCCCCCTGGAAATTTCGGGGGTGGCTTGAGCCCTCGAGCCCCCCCATAGTCTACGCCTATGACCCCAGGCAATGAGAGTGCTACAAAAAAGGGTGTGCAGTTTATGCAGTTTCAGTTTATAGTATTGACCATAGGTCATAACAATATATAACATAATCTTCCACATGCCCAAAAAGGGTGTGAGAGGGATTTGTATGTGGTAGCAGCAAGGGGCAGAAAGCAACTTGAGTACAATGAAGGAACCAAGCTAAGACTTCCCTTTTTTTTTCAGATGAGAGGGGGCTGCTAGTCTACTAAACCAACAGCTTCTTTTCAAGCAGAAGGGAGTACTCAGTTTCCACATACTAGTAAACTTCTTCTTTGGACTCAAGACCAATGCTTTTCTTTGCAGGTGGTGTCACCAGTAGTGTGCCTGCATCAGAATATATCCAGGACATGACTGATATGTTGATCATGGCAGATACTCCCAGGAGGGTGAGGATTGCAGTGCTGAAAGGGTTATGTGGTATATGCTACATAAACTACAACAACCAAAACCATGCCAAAGAGCTCCATCTCACCGACATTCTTCTCGCCTTTCTGGATGAGGACGAGGATGAAGATGAGGATTTCACTGATGATGATCAGGATATAATCATGGTGAAGTTCTGGGTCTGTTATCTTATGACTGTTGTCTGCTGTAACAACGTCCCTTATCTTAAATTGTTTCAGGAAGCAGGTGGGGAAATGCTAGAGAACAGGCTGGAATCCCTTTCTAGCATGGAATGGTTTGGCTGGCCAACAAACTATGCTGAAGTAATGCTTTCACTCCTGGGATATCAGAATGTACGCCTAGACTAGACCTTGAGGGAAATGCTGTGAAAGGCCCATTGACAAGACCATCAGATTAGAAAGGAGCCGAAATGAATTTTGTATATTTCCTAAATATTTGAGATTAAAGACTTGCTGTGAAGTCCACACGTTGGCCCTTTCTGCTGTTCATGGTTTACAGCTCAAAATATATATTAACAAACCTACAATAACGTTTCAAGTTCTAGTCTCCCAAGGCTACCCCTGTAATCTTTCAAAATCTCAGTAGCCCTCCCCGCATCATTAAAAGTGGCCACTGTGCCCAGTGAATGGGTCTGGCAGCACCCAAACACTTCTGAAGCTAAATGGATCTGAAGAGAGACTAGGAGCCTGTGCAAGTGTAGCATGAAAATACTCCATTCTAAAATATTCCGACAATGAAATAAACCCACTTCTGCTCACCGCTGCTAAGTTTTGCTATACCTCGTGCAGTAAAGATGGAGACAACTGTCCCATGTTCATCACCTGCAAGTTTAATTCAGGATGGCTCAGGAGTGCACGCACCATGACATCTTATGAATGATGATGAAAAGGTTAATGTTTGAATGAAACACATTCAAGAGAGATCATTATGTAGAGCAAGAGGTCATAAGTTCTAGTCATTTATGTTTGTATGGCATTTTAACAAGGCAGCTACCTCAAACAGCTATCATAGAAATTCCCCAAATACAGTACATATATGAAGTTAAATATGTCTTTCTTGTCCTTTACTATCAGTATTAAATATTTCCTAAATAAAAACAGTCCAATGATGCAAGATAATCCAAAGTGCCTCCAGTCTCCTGATTTATTGAGTTACCGCAGACTAACACAGCTACCCACCTAGCCTTGTCCTAATTCAAATACCTCTCAACCTTATTATTGCGTCCTCCAGGTATTCCACACCACATAATTCACTAAGGGGGCAATCCTCAGCAGGGTAGCCAGCGTAAAGTCACATTTAATTTCCTCCTAGAAAAGAGTTCTTGGAAGTGTTGGCAGAGTAATTAACACAGTAACAGTGCACAACCTGATTAAACAGTAGATAAGGGTTTATTTAGGAACTAAATACTTGATAGTAAAAAGGAGAAACAGAGATAGGTTCCTAACTACATCCCTGGCTGAGAGAGAAGAAGCAGGACATTGCCCTAAGAGTAGCAATCCGGAAACAGACAAGAAATGACACTTAAAAAGGAGAGAAGGTGCTGACCTCACTATCCTGTCTTCTTGCTGTCCCCTTCAGGGTGGTCTTCTTTGTATACCAGACATTGTTTATCCCAACAGGAAGTACAACCTTAATGTCTTAGAGTCAGCATGCTCAGAACAGGAAAATGGTGGGACAAAATGTTTTATAGAAATACATTCTCTTTAAGTGATATTATTTCAGAGTTCATATATATGCCATACAAAAAATACTTAAGAATTGTCCAATATTGTTGATTCTCTTAAAAAGCAAATATAAACATAATCCCCCAAATATTTTCAACTGTGTTAAGATTACATGATAGTGTTTTTGTAAGATTATCCTTGTGTGTAGATACATTATTCAGCTCCAAATATACTTTAGGAAGCAGCAACTCCTTCCCTGAATATCCTAATGGCCTGTGTCGAAGTACATCAACAACTCCCACCCTCTGTTGTAAGCTTTAGAATCCCATGCATCAGAGTGGTTTTTTTAGTCTAACTCAAATATGCTTATAAACTGCTGTAAATGGTATGTTGACCAATTGACTTTCAGTGGGTGGTGGCCTCCCTTTCCAGTTAGTTTAACGCCATACTTGTACAGCTGAAACTCAAGTGTATAGAAAGCCTGCTTTGGGTCTTCAGTCTGTACAGATAATAGGTCTGAGAAAGCTGCCATACTGGTTCCATTTCCACTACAAGGGGCAAGGCTAGAGGCATTCCTTTAAGAATGTAACTATAGCATATTACAGTAAGGTGAGTCTAGGGGCAACTTATGATGGTGACCAGGAAGGCCATTTTCCAGGTCAGATGCTTGATATCGCATGTCGCCAAAGGCTCAGAAGGCTTCCTGGTGAACTGACGCAAGACCAGGAGAAGATCCAACAACTGGGTAGGCATCTTGATGGGGGGATACAAGTGTAGCAGGCCCCGCAGGAAGCGTTTGGAGAGTGGGTGGGTGAAGATGGAAAAACTGTCTATTCGGCCATGGAAGGCGGAAATGGCTGACAGATACATCCTTAGGGAGGAGTGTGACAGTCCAGCGTCAGCCAGAGAGAGGATAAACTCAAAAATTGAGGGCAAGCCTGCAGAAGAAGGCAGTATTTGGCCCTGTGCAAGGTAGGAACAGAAGCGGAGCCACTTGTAGGACCTACATGTGGAGGCTTTGCGAGAGTTCAGTAAGATGTTGGCTACTCTGCCTGAGAAAGCAAAGGGAGAAGCTGCCAGGCGGTGAGTTTGAGACGAGGGACATCGTGGTACAGCAGAGGGGTGCCAGAGAAACTTGAGAAGGTTCGGATTCGGAGAGAAGTGATGGCATCATCCTTCGGCCAGGGAGAGCAGTATCGGGAACCACGGCTGTCTGGGCCACCACAGGGATATCAGAATGCAGTTCGTCCCATCTTGGATGATCTTGCGAACCACTCAAGTGAGCAACAGAAGTGGAGGGAACATGTAAAGGAAATCATGGGTCCAGGGATAGAGGAGCCCGATAGAGGAGAGATGGGATCCACTTCTCCCTGGCAACAGAACAGGTGGCATTTCCTGTTGCTCCTGGTTGCGAAGGCATTGACCTCGGGGAAACCTCAGCGGTGAAACACAAAAACCAGGTACAACCAGGTGAGTTCCCAGTCATGAGGGTGAGTGCGTCCCCTGCTGAGGAGATCTGCCCGTATGTTGAGGACGCCCGGAATGTGTGTGGCTCGGAGGAAGATCCCCTTGCAGATGCACCAGTCCCACAATTGGATGGACAGATGGCAAAGGTGATGGGACACTGGGCCCCCTTGGCGGCTTACATAACTCATCACCATGGTGTTGTCAGTCAGGATGGAAACACATTGACCGGTCACTAGAGGCAGGAAAGTTGACTGGGCGAATAGAATTGCCAGGAGTTCCAGGTAATTGATGTGCTTGGATAGCAGGTGGGAGTCCCACTTCCCACCCGTGTTGAAACCTTCTCAGATGTGCTCCCCATCCCCATCTGGAAGCATCTGTGGTTAATGTCAGTGTGGGTGAGGGGAAGTGGAACGGCGCTCCCTGAAGGAGATTCGAGCGTTGTGTCCACCAGATGAGACAGTCTCTGACTGCTGGCGGAGGAGAGAGAAGGGTCAACTGTGAATGAGATTGTGGATGAAAGGAGTGGAGGAACCAGAGTTGCAAGGGACGCATTCTTAGTTTTGCAAAGGTTAAGACTGCGGTTGTGGCTGCCTTGCGACCGAGAAGGCGCTGTATGGCCAGAGCAGTGGAGAAAAGTAGGGCGATTTGTTGGGCAAGGGCTATGATCGGAAGAGCCTTGTCCTGTGGAAGATACACCCTGAAGGTTAAAGAATCCAGTTCGGCCCCTATATATTGGACCTGTCATGCCGGAGAAAGATGGGACTTGTTCTCGTTGATTTTGAGACCCAGATTTATCAGCAGAGAATGTGTAAAGTCGGTGTGACGAAGGAGAGCTTCCCAAGTTTGTGACTAGCAGCCAATCATCTATATACAGGAAGACGATGATGCCCTGAAGGCGGAGAAAGGCTGTGACGACTACCATGGTCTTCGCGAACACTCTCTGAGTCATAGAGAGGCCAAATGGAAGCACCTTGTACTGATAGTGGGCCTGGCCAATGGCGAAGCGAAGGTACTTGCGGTGTGGAGGACAGATGTTCAGATGGAAATAGGCATCCTGGAGGTCGAGAGTGGCCATCCAGGCATTCTGGCAGAGGAGGGGAAGTATGGAGTGAAGCGTGGCCATACGGAAGCAACGGTATTCTATGAATTTGTTCAGCCCCCAAAGGTCCAGTATAGGTCTGGTGCCGCTGTCCCTCTTGGGTACCGCAAAGTAACAGGAGTAAAAGCCCTTCCATTGATGTTGAACGGGAACTGGCTCTATAGCATCCTTGTGAAGCAAGGTGGCAACTTCTTGGAGGAGGATGTCTGGGGGAGGGTGAAGACGAACACCGTAGAAGGGGGCAGCTGAATAAATTCTATGGAGTACCCTCGGGTGATGATGGAGAGGGACCCAGGAATGCGTTGTCACCAGGTGCCAGGACTGAAGGAAGGGAGCCAGGTGGGTCACAGCCCCAGAAGGTGTAAGGAAGTCAAAGACTCTGTTTGGGAGGCCTGGAGGGTTCCTGGCATCCCGATTGTTGGGCAGAAGTGTATTTCTGCTTCTGAGTATAAGGTGGTCTTTGAGAAGTGGGAGAAGTGCGTGGACGCCATGAGCGATCCGGTGAACGCCTGGACGAGGATCTCCTGGACCAGGGTCTAGTATGCTTGAAAGGCCTTGCAGAAGCAGAGACTCCCACGGTACGGGAGGCCTTAATACTTTTATCCATGTCCTGCAGTACAGAGTCGGTCGAGGAATGGAAGAGGCCCCGGCCGTCAAAGGGGAGGTCTTCTATGTAGCTCCTTGTGTCCATTTGCAAACTAGTGGTGCGCAGCCAGGAGTGTCGTCTCAGCACTATGGCGGATGTCATAGTCTTGGAAGATGCATCTAAAGCATGCTTGGAAGAATTGATTTGTTGTTTAGCCAGAAGGAGGCTTTCCTTCTGAATCTTCCTGGCAGCAAGATGTTTATCTTCTGAAAGGGCAGCAGAGAGCTCTGACAGTTGTTCCCACAGAGCGTATTGATATCTGCTCATACATGCCAAATAATTGGTAGTTTTGAGGCCTAGGGCACCTGCTGAATAAAAATGCCTGTCAAAGGCATTCAGCTTGAGGCTTTCCCTACTGGAAGGCAGAATGGGTTTTCTTTGATTTGGAGGACGAATTGACCACCACTGAGTTAAGTTTGGATCGTTTAGAAGAAATTCTGCCCCAGACTCCTGCACCCTATACATGTGGTCTAAACGTTGGGACAAGACAGGGGCAGAGGAGGGCTTGTCCCACTGAGATTTAGCTGCCTGCAAAAGGACCAAAGACATCAGTAAAGCAATCGATGTAGACGTATCAAGTTGGACTAAAACTGAGTCGGTCACCACCAGTTTAGGCTGCATTACTGAGATGCCAAGAGAGTGAGCCATCTTTTTAATTAAGTCCCCGTATGAAGTTATGTCCTCAGACGGAGAGATGGGCAAATCGTCCAAAACATCCTGCTTCAGGGAGGGGTCCTCAAGGGAGCTGTGGGCATCCGAAGCCTCTGTCAGATTCCCTTTCAGAAGATTCTGATAATGCCGAAAGCAAAGGATGCGGTTTGGCAGGAGCTGTGGTGGCCTCTCGATGTTGAGGGGGTGAGGCTGTTGATATCAACAGTTTAATAGGTGCCAGGGAAGCCGGTGATTCGGTGCGGGAGGAGATGTCAGAGGCTGAAGAGCTGCTGGCGTCAATGGGATTGGCAATCGGTGGTGAACGTCGAAAGTCAGTTAGGGTTGAGTCTGGTGGCTAAAGGAGATACCCACGATGATCTCAGCTATCTGCATCTGTGAACTGACCGGCAGTCCCAGTCCGAATGGCTAACTGGGGTCAGCCACGGCATCGTCCTAGACAGGGGTTTTTTTCCGTATGGGTAGTAGTGCTGGTGATCCCAAGAAGCCATCGGAGGAGGAGGGCGGGTAACCCCAATGAGACGAGACAGGTGACCTTGAGACGGGTGACCTACAGAATGAAGTACCAGCTACTTTTCCCTGTTTTTTGGGAAGGGAGGGGACAATTACATCTCCACTTGCTTCTTGGAGGTGGGGGGAGAAGAAACCACCAGCATTTTAAAGGAACAGTTCCCACAGGAATTTTGAGAAACACGTATTCTTCTCAGACAGCAACCCAATACAACCAGTAGTGAGGATAGTACCAATGTTTTTCATGGAGTGATAATATAAGATTTCATCCCTGCTGTTCAACACCAATTCCTAATCAAACCCCATTTCCAAGCTAGTAGTAAATTGCATTTCTGCTATTCCTGTAGCACAAGTGATCAGTCATTTTCCCTACTGGTCACACCACATCAATTAAAATGCGTGTCAGTTACGTTTCTGTCATGTATGTTTGATTAGGCAAGGTGGGCACTTGTGTCAACATTCAGTGCCATTACTTACATGTAGGGGAGAAGTACTAGGTGCTATTCTGAATCGTTCAGACACTGCTCAAGGTTTAACAGAAGCCTTACTTAGGGATATATACTTCAGTTTGGTTCATTCTGAGAAAATACAATTCTGATTTAGGATTCCATTCTATACATAGGTAAAGCGAAATCAGGAATTTGAAGTTGAACCCAGTCAAGATTTAAAGACTTTGCCCCTATGGTTCACACCTGACATTGCCTTGATCTATCCAAGTGATTAGGCTCCTCCAACTGTCCAATTCTCCACACTCAAAGTCTAAGTTATGCTCCTGTCTTCAAGGCCACCATTCACATGCATTTGCTGTCCTTCACATCCCAAGCAGGCCACAAGAGGGTAGCACTTTCATTAGAGATACTAATTCATCAGATGTTAAAACCCATTTGCTCAATGGGTGTTCTGTGGAAGTGAGTGAGTACCATAGAGATAATTAAGTTTATTTGGCAGTTACATGAAATGTATTAATACATGGATAAAACTATTTACATGGTGAAATACACAGTATTTCCATCTTACGCAAGCAGCCAGGTGCAGTTAACAGTTTAGACAGAATACAATTACTAGCATTCGTACAAATTACTTGCTACAATTTATACTTTAGCTCTTAAGTTATCAGTTTTCAGAGGATTTCATTCCTGCCCTGCCCAAGTCATATCCAGCAGTTTATTCACCCCTAAAGCACTGATAGGACACAAGCAGCCTCAGTGTAAAGGACTACTGGCTTCACATGTATGTAGATCTGTAACATTCTCTGTAGAATAGATCTGTGAGCATTCTGGTTCAGAGTAACCATCCAAATTCTCTTCTGCAGGAGGATCTTCATGTACGGTTTCCTCCAGGTCTAGATTTTTCTCTGGCTCAAAGCTTTCTGGTGCCTGTTCAGTTAGTTGCTGGGGAGATATAAGCAAGCATTACTTACAAAGTACCATTGGATGTTAATATTTGCACATGACTATTACACTGCAGAGGGCTGTGGTGGCTCAAGTGGTTAAGACACTGAGCTGCAGACTGGAAGGTCAGTAGCTCGGCAGTTTGAGACCCTAGTGCTGCGTGATGGAGTGAGCTCCCGTCTCTGGCCCCAGCTCCTGCCAACCTAGCAGTTTGAAAGCAAGAAACTGCAAGTAGATAAATAGGTACCGCTTTGGTGGGAAGGTAACAGCATTCCGTGCGCCTCGGTGTCTAGTCATGCTGGCCACATGACCACGGAAACATCTTTGGACAGCACTGGCTCTTTGGCTTGGAAACTGAGATGAGCATCGCCCCCTAGAGTCAGATTCAACTGGCTTTCGAGCAAGGGAAACCTTTACCTTTATTACACTGCACACCAGTAATTCACAGCTTAGTCTTTCTTGAAGGTAATATAATGCAGTCAGTGACAATCAAGTTGAATGCACTGTTACTTTGATCCTGGATACACAATAGATTCAAATAGAACTACCTCAGAAAAGTTTGCTGAATACAAAAAACAAGCCAAGAAAATTGGATGTAAATTGGAAACTGATGCTTGTATTAAGAACTAGGTAGGACACAACAGGCTTTGCATTTGGAGTTCTAATTTTCACACAAATGAATGCCAGATTGCATTTTGGTACAATCTGGTGCATTTTGTCAGGAAGAAGACTAGAGACCAAGTCTTGTAACAGCATTTTAATACAAGACTGAAAATGGATAATAGATATAATTGTACTGAAAGAAATTCCTATTAGAATTTTATATTAGAGAAACGATTACGCCTTCCTAACTGAAAAACTAAAACAGACAAAGGTCTTGTTTCAGTGAAACAAACTGGAGGGTGTAACTTTTGAACAGCAGAGATGCAGATTGACTTGGTCCAAAAGGTGAGATAATTCCTAAAACGATTTAGAAGAGTTGGAGGAAACACAAATAGACTTCAGAAAAAGCTACACAAGATCTCAAATAGCTGCAGGAGGAATTGGAAAAGGAAAATAGTGAATTAGATGATAGAAGTACTGACTCTTTTAAGCCTAGAGTTTAAATATGATTATATGGATTACAAATGTCTAACATGGAATATAAATGGAGCAAATGCTCCTCAAAAGAGAGAAAAAAAATTCATTTGAAAACCTTAAAACAAGACATTATGTGCTTACAAGAGACCCATGTTAGAAAAAAAAAAAGGATATAAAATATTTGGCCCATATTTTGGGTGAAGAATTTATTTCAGCAAATACTAAAAAGAAAAATTAGAGAAATTAGCTAAAATGTACAAAACGCATTTCAAATTTGTGTTGGAAATGTGAACAACATGAAGGGACATTCTATCAGTTACGATGGACTTGTAATAAAGCTATATAAAAAAGGGATACAAATACATTCATTAATCAAGAAGATTCTAAAGACTAATGTACAAATTAAACCAGAGACCTTTCTTTTGGGACTAATGGACAGGCAGTTTGAAAAAAATCATGGAACTTTGTTGTTGTTATTATTGTTATTATTATTATTCAACAACACACAATAGAGAAATGGCTAGTGAAGATGTTAGAACTTGCAGAGATGGCCAAACTTACTTCTTTGACCAGAGAAAGGACAATATCTACATTTATTGCAAACTGGAAACCCCTGACAGACTTTTTGCATGAACAGAAAATGAACTAATGATTTATGGTTCTGAGAATTAATGGGGGGGGGATTCAGTTAACAGGCAAAAATTTCCTTCTTCACATACAGCCAGAGAGACTGAGTTCAGAATGTGTAAACTTGGATTTTCCACTTAGCATTTCAGATGCTGTTTGAGCATGCTAATGAGACATCACCTCATCTGCAATTACTAAGCAGCTCCCCCCATGGCAACCTTGCAAGAGGGACATCTTGTGCAGGATCTGATAAGAATCTGAAATAGTACTCTTAGTATTATAGTAATTTACCTCAATCATGTTTGCCATATATTGCACATGGCCTGCCAGCTCCACAAGCTCTTCATTTTCTTTCTTTAGACAAGCAATTTCAGCATCTTTGAATTCAATTTCTTTGTGCAGCTGGAAAAAGCAGACAGGCATTAAACAATGGCATTCATCAAAAAGACCTAATTCCCCCCACTATTAATACCACAATTACCTTTTCATTCTCTTGCAACACCTCGTATAGAGCTTTTCTCCTCTCTTCAGCCAACTCTTTCCAATACAAGGATGAAGGATAGCCTGCAAAGAGTTAAGACTATTAATATTCAAGAGCAGATGTTACTTTGATTTTGACCGAGTAGATTTGCTTTGATAGCTAAATGGAAATAACATGCACAAAAATGGTTCCCTCCTAATTACTGAGGATAGCCACTGACACAACTAGAACGCCAAACAAGGTAAGAGCCCCACTGGGTGAGACCTAATGTTTATGATGCCATCAAGTTATCAGAAATTCAATATTAATTTAAGTATTGCACTTATACCGTTTGTTATGACGATTTAATGGAATATCTTCATTGATAAATAAGTATCATGCTTAGATTTCTGATAACACAACGATAATAGTAGTAGCCATTTGTTTAGCACTTTTCTAGTGTGCACCTGTGACAGACAGTAAATGGTTAATGCTGTAACCTGGTCTGAGAACCCCGAGTGACAGGGGATTCAAGCAGAATTCTACAGTTGAGCGGGGCAGTTGGGAGTTGACAGTTAACAGGGGAAAGAGTGAAGCAGACTGAGAGGATTAAAAAGAATCCTGAGTTAGGAATGTGGGACACAATGGATTAGCTAAGGGATTAGGAAGGAAACTGGAAGTTGTGTGAATGTGCCTGCGTTCACCAACTTGAGGGTCTGTGAGACCAAGAAAGCTTATGCTTGTTTATGTAAGCAGAAACTAAGAAATCTCTCCCCTCAAGTTTTAAAGACCTGTCTGAATAACAGAAAGTTACTTGTTTGTGACAAATTATCTGGTGTTCATTTTTTATACACAGTTACCTCACTCCTTGCCTGTTCACCACATAATCCAGAGTCTTACAAGTATGGACTGTAGTTGAGGGAATTAGCAAAGGAGACAGAGCGAGAGGTGTGGGTAAATGGAATTCTCCGCCTATGTATAGCAGGATTTTCCTCCTAAACAGCACTCTTGAAATAAACCAGACAGATGTTCAACCAGAAAGGTTTTTATTAGAAAAAAAGGAAAATAAACAAAAACAAACACACAATGAAACACAAACAAGAGTTGACTAAGGAAAGCAGGGAGAGCGATATTA
Source organism: Lepidodactylus listeri (assembly GCA_029233225.1). Classification (NCBI taxonomy): domain Eukaryota; kingdom Metazoa; phylum Chordata; class Lepidosauria; order Squamata; family Gekkonidae; genus Lepidodactylus; species Lepidodactylus listeri. The sequence continues at coordinate 91,647,036 of JARCFY010000006.1, forward strand.
AGGACGATAATTACCGAACTTGACAAGGTCTGTAGGAGCTGCAAGTTGAAGAGCAAAATGGCCAGCATCTTGGGAGGCGAGAGAGCCCACAAAGTGGGGGTGTTATGTGGTTGGTACCAGGAACACACACATACAGCTGCTGGTAACAGGGTGCCATAGTTATAGGGCAAAACATTGTTTTACCAGAAGTAGACAAAAAGTGTGAGAGGCTTGATCGCTCTACGAGCATAGGGAAGAGCAATCAGGAAGGTGAAAAGATTTAAATGCTGATGAATTGCTGCTTAATCAGGGGGGTAATGGGTAAGGCTGGGGTGCTGATGGGGTCATGTTGAGTGAATCAATAGGTCCGGGCTACCCATTGTTCTAAAGTCATGCATCTCTCCGGGGGGGGAGGGGGGAGGAGAAGAGTGTATTAACCAGCCAGTCTGAAATTGTTTCCCCAGGCTAATGCCTGGGTGGCATCAGTCTTGGTCCATTTTGGCCCAAGCAGTGCCCTGTACTAAGATATTGGGGTGATATTAATAAGGGTGTTTCTGGCTCTTTAACCTATATACTGCCCCTCAGTGGGAGGAGGGGGTCTGGCTGCTATCAAATACAGGAGGATTTGAACAGGGAATATATGGAGTTGGTGAAGATTAACCGTCAAGAAGTATTGGGCAGAAGAGACACAGGGACAGAAATTACTCCTCACTTTCTAAAGAAGTAACAATACCTACCTGGAAAAACACATAAAATCAAGGGAATCAGTGGCCCAGAATTTCATGTGGACTTGGCAGAAATCCCAATTAAATACAAAAGATCCCAGGGCAAGTGGATAATGGGAGTGTGGGAAGAACTCCTGGGGAATGACAGGGTCTCACAAACCAGATCGTTTAATGTAGTGACCAGGAGTAGGCCTCAAATTCAGGTTTCAAACTGCCTACTAGGCCAGAAGCTAGAGTGGCTGATATGGAAACAGAATGTAGCAACTCAGCACAATGGACCCAGGCAAAGCCAAGGGTGAGTGAACCTGCGGCTGAGGACAGACTTGCAATCTGGCCCGCTCTGCCTCCACTTTAAAAGCAGAGGCAGAGAGGGCATCAGATTGCCACAGCTGCCCGGCGGAGGCGGCCTGGGCTTACCCTGTCCGGCGGCCCGTTCCTCCTGCAGCAGCCGGGCACCACTTACAATTGGTGTCCCGGCAGCTGCGCACGCGTTCCTCCCGCTTCCGGCGGGTGTGAATGTGCGCCGGCGTGCAGAGCCACGCATCGTCCTGTTGCTGCTGCCAGAAGCCGCCCACAGTGTGGACGCTGTGGGCGACCTCCTTGCGCCGGAGTGTGGACAGCGCGCTGTGGGGCAGTTCGCCCCAGCTTGTTCCGCCGCGCTTCAGTGGTGTGGCAGAACTCTAATCTGTCCTCTGCCTGCAACTCTGATGCAGAACATCCCTGCTGTACAATTTCTGACTCAGCAAAGGCAAGATGATTCTTTACAGGAATTGTGGCAACAAGCTGAGACATCTTCCCAAAAAGTAATGACAACGAATCCTCGTTTCAGGTCATAGACCAAAGAATTTATAGAGTGTTTATGAGGCAAAAATGTGCTGCTATATGGAAGCATAAACAGCTGGTTATCCCAAGAAAATATAGACTGCAGCTTCTACATCTTGCCTGGACATTTAGGAATTAACAAAACTAGAGACAGGTTGCAAGCATGATTTTATTGGCCCAATATAGGAAAGGATATCAGAGCTTTTTGCAAGTATTGCCACCCCTTTTGGAGCTGGCGCATGCATGGGATTCCTCCCCAAAATGTCATGTGCTCTGATGGCGGGCACCCTCTTCCCTCAGTTTCCACTAAGCCACAGCAAGCCCCCTTTCATGGCACAACAGGCCCTGTGAGAGCTCACGGCAGGGAAGGAGGGAGAAAATGTGTGTCCGCACAGAAGATGTTGACCACAAGCACAAAAGACAGGGAGAGCCTACTTTATGATGGGGCTTGCCTCCCACAAAATACTTCTGAAGGCTTGAAAAACAATTATTTGAAGGAAAAAAAGGAGTCTATTTCATCCACAATGACAATGAACATCAATGGAACACCCTAGAAAGCTTCCTATCCTTGCACTGGCGAAAAAGGAACTGAAGGAAGTGGGCACGCACCATCAGAGCACATGGCACGTTGGGCAGGAACCCTGCACAAGCGCCAGCTCTGAAAGGAGTGGGGCACCTCCTCTTTGGAGTTTTTAAGCTAGAAAAGAAAATGTCTGTGGCCAGTAAGCACAGGCACAGTCCCAATGCGGATCTGCACGATTAGATGGAAGATGAATGCCAGTTGTTTATACAGATCTTGGTCCAGTAGCTGCATGTCTTCACGTGATATTTTGATAGCTGCGCTTTTTTTGAAAATGCTACATACCTTTCACCATGAGGTCAGAAGCTTGGATGCCACCTTTTGTGTTTCTGTGTTCTGATGTTGCAGAAGCAGGTTTGCACACGTTTGGGACAGACTGCTCACTCCAAAGTTTCCCCTTCATTGACAACTGAACCTGCTATAAGTTTTAATGGGAAAACTCTCAGAAATGGGTACATTCTCCAGTGAACTTTCCCTCCCACACCCCAATCTCCTTGATGAAACTTTTTAAATTTAAATTTTTATTATTAATATTTCTCAGTATAACAAATAAAACTGGTAAGGATGTTTCCAGAGCGGGAAAACAGCATTTTACTTACGATTTCCGTTAAGTTCGCAAGGATATTCTAACATTTACAACTTCTATAGCTATTATCTTGCATATATGCTACAGTACCATCAAAAGAAAAACAATTTTTTGTAATGTGGATTGTCAGGCATTATGCCACTGCCTTCCAAATACTCAACTATCGGAAACCAGACTGCCTGGAACTAATTGTTATATTTCTCTGATTGCGTTGTCACTGAAGTATAGGAGGTACAGCCATAAACAAAACATTCCCAAAGCGTCTTTTGCCAGTTAGAGATCGTAGGTACATTTTTTTGTCTCCATTTCTGTGCTATGGTTATTTTTGCCACTGTTAACAGTGGATATTAGCGTTATCGTGTGTTTCTCCTTTATAGATGTATTCCAAGTCTCCAGAAACACGGATTCCAAATTACAAGGTAAGTTTATATTTGTCATAAACAGAATTTGTTTTAGTAATAATTTCCAGAATGTTTTGATCTGCAGCCAGTCCCACCAACAATGAATAAAGTCTGCAGTGGACCCACGATTCTTCCAACACTTATGGATAAATTTCAGGTTAATTTTATGTAGGACTGAATGGGTTAAATACCATCTGTTTAAAATTTTAAAAGACATGAAATGAATAGAAGGTATTGCTTGGGGAAGCCCAAATTGAGTTCCATTGTCTTCCATGAAGGTTTTTTTTGGCAATCTAAATGCCATTGGCGTTGTGAACTTAAAATGGTTTCTTTATTGTTTTTTAAAAGTTTGTATAGTTTTCCTATCATGCCTTTTATTTCTCCCTTTGATTTTTTAAAAAATTAATTCAAATTCTCTAAGTTCCAGTTTGCTATGTGGGTTTTCATTTTTGGTCAGATCTAAAAGACGCAAAACACGCGCTTCTTTCCATTTTTTGTAATCATTATGACCTTGTCCTGGAAGGAACCAAGACTGGTTCAGGTATGTGGAAAACTGAGATATCTCAGGTAATAAAAATCTCCTATGTCTGCTTGATAAAACTTGAAACTTATTTCCTCAAACAGTATTAACTGAATATGCATAATTTGATGTGCTTTCAAGTAACAGCCAACTCCACACCTACTTAAGTCTATATGATGTATATACTAACAATTCAGTTTTATACTCAACACTTAAGACAAACTGCAGCTTATACAGCAAATCATTAGCTTCCAAGCAATATTTTTCAATAGTATCACGTACCTTATTTGTCCTGCCAACAAGACACCCTGTAATAGATGGCTGTATCATCTTAAGAGTCTGTCTCTGGAATGGGCCATTTGAACTACCTGCAGAAGCCTGCTTTAAAGAAAAAAATATAATACACCTAGATTTAGACCATAATTTTACACAGTCTGAAATACACTTAGCCCTTAAACATTAATGCAAGTTACAGAACGCTACAGCACACTGTAGCACATGGATTCTGCAAAAAAAATCTAGATCACAGTGAATTCATCAGGTAATGTACACAGCCAGGCCAAGAATAATGTTTTATTTATTTATTAGGCTTATATGCCGCTCTCCCCACAAGCGGGCTCAGAGCGGCTCACAATAAATACCTTAAACATTAAAACAAATAAAATCCAACATACACTTCACTGTTACAAAAGTTAAAGTGCTCAAAAAGATGGCATAGTATAATACCCAGCATTCACTGTTTACAAGTGCTGATGGTACACAAATGTCCAGGTCCTAGGCTGGGATCATGATGGTCAAACAGGAGTGAAGGGGAAGGCAAAGAAGGAGGCGGCTCCTATTTGTAAGCCTGGCGGAAGAGCTCCGTCTTACAGGCCCTGCGGAACTGCACAAGGTCCCGCAGGGCCCTGATCTCCTCTGGGAGCTCATTCTACCAGTAAGGGGCCGCCACCAAAAAGGCCCTTCCCCTTGTAACAGCGAGCCTGGCTTCCCTGGGGCCTGGTATAACCAACCGATGTTGGGCCCCAGACCGTAGTGCTCTCTGGGGTACATATGGTCATTATTTCTTCTGTACTGCAACTGTTAATAAGCTGGAATTTAGCTGAGATGGCTAAACAAAATTTCATAGACAACATGGCAATGCTAGAATATCTCTAGTAGACCTGGTATTTTTTCATTAGGGATACAAATCCTTATAAGTTGTGCACTAAATATTCAGTTAACGTTGTACTGTGTAATTGTTAAATATTTCTAAATGCTGCATATTTTAACCACCCATTAAAAAAGCACAGCACAATAACATGTTTTATCAGAAAGACTGATAAGATCTCTTTAATGCAAACCACCACATGAATAGAACCAACAACCAGACCAGTGTTTGAGAGATCAGCCAGAATTAGACTTTCTGTAATGCCACAGACATTCCACATCTGACCAGTAATAGCCACACATAAACAGTTACTGTCCAAACCAGCTGAAATATACAAATCAGGTCATCTTTGCATTGTAACTGGATCCCCAGATTTAGTTGTTTAAACATCTCCCGTATCACCAACATAGGGGTATTTGCACTGTACCAAAAGTAGAGGCTGAATTTCAATTGTTTCACTTCATGCCATTACACCTACTTAAAAGACAGGCTGGAGCACCCAAGGCAGTAAGTTAATGTAAGATAACTCTACAGGGTACCAGTTTCCATTTATTTGTAGGAGATGTCTAGTTACCCCTGCTGGGGACATAACATACTGATCCAGCAAGACTATTGTTTTTGGAAGAACGGTACATCTATTACCTTCCTTGTCATATGCAAACACTTATTTCCTGCATTAATCCTTTTGAAAAAAAAATCATTACACTGCACCATGAGATAGCAAATAATGGTAGATAATCAAACAGGGATAACAGGAACATAATGTCATACTAGCGTGAGAAAGTTAGCGGTTCACATGACAAGAGCTCACCTTTCCCACGGTAAAGTTTCAGGTGCCAATTAACTTAGTGTTGAACTATAGGACAAGTGCCAACTACTGTGGGAACCAGCACTGTACTGCATTTCAGATTTACACTCACTGCTGCTGAATTAGGCTACAGTTGTTAGAGGTATTCACTGGCTGCCACTTACTTGAGTTAATCTATTACTCATAATATTTTATGTTCAACCAAGTAGCACCCACTGAAGACAAAACAGGCTGGAAGTATAAATTTAATCACATGGAAATCTAGACTGGAGGCCCAGCAGACACCAGCAAGTCTGAGAATTAACAGATAACAAAGATGTTTCACAGCCTCTTATTTCATGATTTATGGGGTCTCTTCAACCTCTTTTGCATATCTAAAAGTGGTACTGTCCTCTGACATGGGGCCATAAATTTAATAGCCACACTGAAAGTCATCTCTTCACTTGCTAGACAATAAAGGTTAGCATGATGACAAGCCACTCTAAGCCTTGCATTAGGAGGGAGCAAGTGTTTCCTGCTTCCAGTATTGGCTCTGATCTATGCTACCAACCCAACAGGTTGAGTAGCGCCACCAATCCAACCAATTTTTTCATTGCTTGGACAACTCAACCTCTGGCTAGCCAATAACAATGATTATCGCTCTGGGGGCAACCTGCTAATCTTCCCACTTTCTCCAGCAGGAATGAGGGCTATGAATTCGTGCTTTCTAAATGTACCAGAGGAGAGTGGGCTAGCTTTCCCTAGCTGAATACTAGATAGAGCAAGGGTTTTAACACAATGGTATCCAAGCCATCTTGTGCCCAAGACAAGCAGGCATTTGGGCATAAGGGAATGGCCTTGTGGACTAGTGGCAGAAAACTGTAAAGCAGTGGCATCAGATACAACATCTATAACAAGACTGGGACAGACCTAAACCTGAGACACTGAGAACCACTAGCTAGCCATTGCAGATAATGGAACTGGGGAACGAATAAGCAGATTTGGAACAAAAAATACTTCAATGATGGCTATACTGAAAGCTAAGGACTCTCATCAGTATGATGAAAGGAGCTTGCATTCCCTTACCTGAGGCCACAAGATTCCTACCATCTAGGAATATAGATAAACTTCAAAGACTGTCCAGTCAGATTTAGAAGAAGAAGAGAAGGAGGAGGAGATTGGATTTATACCCTGCCCTTCACTACCCAAGGGAGTCTCAGAGTGGCTTACAAACTCCTTTCCCTTCCCCTCCCCACAACAGACACCCTGTGACGTAGGTGGGGCTGAGAGAGCTCTGACAGAAACTGCTCTTTTTCAAGATCCACTGTGCCAGAACAATGGCTTGCCCAAGGTCATCCAGCAGGTGCAAGTGGAGGAGTGGAGAATCAAACCCGGTTCTCCCAGATTAGAGTCCACACACTTAACCACTACATCAAACTTAGCAATATGGAACACATTAGCAGCTCTGACTCTCTTCCATCTATGATTTTTACAGAATAACAAGATATGGCTAACATAGGATACCTACTATTTACTAGTAATTTGTAGAGTTCATTCACATCCAGTTACAGCTCAAGTAAATAGTTTATATACTTCCACACAAATCCTTTTTGTAGGAGGAATATGGCTGCAAGTCTTAATTAGTAGTCCAACTAAATCTTTAGGAGATTAAGTAGAAACAGCAAATTTTGATTTCTGATACTATAAACTTCCCCCCGTGGCCATTGTGATGCATTACTGTAATAGGGAATGGGAGAAAATTAGATTAGATATGTCTTTCCTTAATTGTAGGTACTGCTAAAGTTTTTCCTTCCCTCAGAAAGGTCCTATATCAAGGCCTATAGTATTTAAGACTGAAATGAACATTACTAATCCAGTGCAATAGATCAAAAGACATAAAAACACCTGAGAGCTAGATTAGTAATAAAAACAACACCTAAAAGCTAGATTAAGCATGATGCCAACAGCAAAATTAAAAAGTTCAGCCCTTATTATAAGCAATTACCTTTGGCAAAACAGGAAAGACAATTTAGAACAGAGCAGCTTGTCAATTTCACCCTTTATATTCTTTTCAGTTTCCCAGGGGATGCATTGGGGTCAAAGTGACAAACATTGTAGTTATACAGGCTGAAAATTTACAGAAAATTTTTAAGTGGAGAGCTGTAAGTCACTGCAGGACAACAGTCCTTAAAGTCAATAAATAAAAGTTATAGAAAAACATCCCCCCTTCCTTCTTCTTGGGGTCAATTTGACCCCACTGACAAATATTAATTTGAGGAAGTTCAGTTTGGCATTTTGCAACAGACCTTACAAATAAGAACCAAACTCTCATGGCTGACTATTTCAACTCTTATACCCAGGGATTAATGCTGCAAGAAAACTAAATTGCAATTAACTCCTCGTAAAAGTTCTGTAAGCAGCAGAGAATCAAGGACTCTACTTGCCAAGATTTAACAGCCAAGCACTGACACATATACATAGAGTGAGAAGATAAGTCATGCAGTTAAAGGTTGTTACCTTTGCAGTCAAAGATTTGTCTGCTTCAGCTTTCTGCTTCACCCTTGAATTCATTCGTCCACTTCAAGCAGTCTTATTTACACAAAGTATGCTAGAATACATAGAGTTATTCTGTTTAACTACAATCATAACAGTGCAATAAGGTTCACATACTAGAACTCCATCCTTCTTCTCAAGACATTAGTTTCTCACCCTGGATTGAAAGCCCCTGAACTTTTAAGATACACTGTTAAGAGGTTTTAAAAGCCAGACACCTTTTTGAAGGCCCTCAAGAATTCTCTTTAACAATTTTGATGTATAATAGCAAGACTTTTCCCTTTGTCCTATCTTCTGCATATTCTAAATCTTACAGAGACGTTACAAGGTACTTATGACTTCAAAATCCTGAGTATCTGTTGGGTCAGGATGTTTGTTTTTGAAGTCTGTTGACAACTTATTACTACAATGAAATTACACTACAAGATTTTTATCTGCTTTTACCTTTACCATTTTTTCTTAGATCAAATGATCTTGCAGCCCTTTACTTGGTGGCAAAATCTGGATGAGTTCTATTCACACCACATCACACTTCTGTTCCTTCCTAGTCAGTGCCACAAGCTGAAGAGAATTAGGGCTACTTTCTACATTACAGCAGAGACCTCCATTTCTATCTCAAATGGGCTCATCTTTTTCGGAAAATAGAAATGACGTTCACACATCTGAAAACACACACAAACATCCTTGAAACACCCAAGAGGCAAAGGCCAGCCTATTATGGAAACACAGGGAACAATCTTTGCTGTATGAAGCATGGTAGTCCTTGAATTATAATCAATTCCAAATGACTGTGGCTGTTTCTAGAGCCTCTACCATTTCCCAAGTGCTATGGCTAAGCCATTCACACAATTATCGTTCCTCATTCTACTCATTCTTCTCCTGTGCCTTCTCCCCCACCTCTTCACACAAAATCACATTATAACCACGAACTACATTTGTGTGATTTTACTACTGTACCTATAAGCATGCAGCAGAAGTCAGAGAACAAACAACCGAATTATCATCTTTAGCGTCTGAATGACTGAATGAAGTATAGCACAGGTCAAGAAGTCTTCAATAAATGGTATTGAATATGTCCCATTGATTCTCTAAAGTGAACTGGCAGCCTAGATCTAGCCCTGCCAGGAACCCCCGGTTTCACATTTTAATGCCAACAGTTAGTATTTTGTCTACTGTTTAATTTCCAAAGAAAATAAGAGTCATGGAAGTGATCCTGGACTTGGTCCTAAGTAATGTTCAAGACCTGAGAGATAGAATTATTAGGCACACTGATGAACAAAAGCTACTGAGGAAGAATCAGCATGGATTCTGTAAGGGGAGATCTTGTCCCACTAACCTTTTAGAGTTCTTTGAGGGGGTGGACAAGGGTGACCCAGAAGATGAAATTCCTCATCAAAGGCTTTTAAGGAAACTCAGCAACCATGGGATAAGAGGACAAGCCTTCTTGTGGATCAAAAACTAATTAATTAACAGAAAAAAGTTTTCTGTTAATTAATCAGTTTTCACTAGGGAAGGTGGTAAGCAGTGAGGTACCACAGGGTCCAGGTCCAGTGCTTTTAAACATGTTCATTAATTATTTGGAATTGGGAGTAAGCAGTGAAGTGGCTAAATTTGTGGATGACTAATTTGTTCAGGGCAGCGAGAACCAGGGAGGACTGTGAGGTGCTCCAGACAGATCTGTTGAGGCTGGGTGAGTGAGCATCAGTGTGGCAAATGAGGTTCAACATGGGCAAGTGCAACGCAATGCACATTGGAGCAAAAGATCCTAATTATAAATATACACTGATGGGGTCTGAACTGGTGGTAACTGAGTCTTGGTAGATAACGCACTAAAAATGTTGACTGTGTGTGACTGCAATAAAAATGGCAAATGCTGTGCTGAGGACTATTAGGAAGGAGACTGAAGCCAAATCAGCCAGTATTATAATGTCCTTGTATAAATCTATGGTGTGACCTTATTTAGAATATTGTGCACAGTTCTGGTCACTATACCTCAAAAAAGACACTAAAGCATTGGAAAACATGCAGAAAAGGGCAAGTAAAATGTGTGAGGGAACAGAACGCCTTCCCTATGAAGAAAGGTTAAAGAGGTTAGGGTTCTTAGTTTGGAGAAACGATGATTGAGGGGTGACATGATAGATTTACAAAATTAGGGAGGATTAGGGAGGCAGAGAACGAAGTACTTCTCTCCCTTGCTCACAATACAAGAACTGATGAGCGCTCAATGAAATTAATGAGCAGTAGGTTTAGAACAGATAAAAGTCCTTCACCCAAAGAGTAATTAACACGTGGAATTCACTACTGCAGGAAGTGGTGGCAGCTACCAGCATAAACAGCTTCAAGAGGGGATTGGATAGACATATGGAGCAGAGATCCATGAGGGGCTTAGCTACAAGGTATAGATGGAACACTATGTTTGGGACAGTGATGCTCTGTATCCTTGGTACTTAGGGGGCAACAGTGGGAAAGCTTCTGCAGTTCTGCCCCACTGGTGGACCTCCTGATGTCAGCTGAGTTTTGGCCACTGTGACAAAGCGCTGGACTAAATGGGCCACTCGCCTGATCCACCATGGCTTCTGTTATGTTCTTATGCTTAATAACTATGTGAACCGATCATCACATGCAGTTATGTCACCCCTTATCATGAAACTAGTTGGCACCAGCTTTATTATGTCCCATATGGCACAGTGTTTACATGCCAATAGTGCTGTGGGAACCAGGAGCATGTATCTAGATAATGAAGTAACTCCTTTTAACATAGAAGCTGTCCATCTCTATCCTAGAGACATCAGTTTCTATTATATTCCAAAGCAAGTATTGCTCAGAGCTACACATATACCTGTCTGGAGACCTAAAAAGATGTGGTATTTTAATTTTTTTGCTTTTTTTAAAACAGAAGGCTGGAACCATGTTGTTTTATGAAACTGAGAGGTGTTCTTACAATTGCCTCTCCCCACCTGCAAATTACAGAGCAGCCCTCAAATGCCCAAAATGGCAGAGCTCAGATGAGACTTCATTTACACACAAGCCTGTAATACTACCAGAGAATGTAGCCCGTGCTGTCATATGCTCCTATCTAAACTACTGCGACTGCAATCCAGCAGGCTCTGAAATACACACTACAGTCAGCCCCAAAGTGCCCTTTCAAGGCCAGAAATAGAGGAAGCAGTAAGAGGAGCTTAAGCCTTAACAAGGCAATTTCACTGAGGACCCATATGGACACGGGGATACCGCTTTTCCACCACTGCTAAGTACTCAGTTCAGTTCTGTTAACCTTTATTGGCATAAAATACCTTAAAAGAAGATTACTACGAAAGGAAATATACATGTAAAGCCATAAATATCACACATATAGATACTAAGTGCTCAGCAGCAGCGCCCTCCAACTCTTCCTTTGGAAGGTACAGCACTAACTGTGCAACTATCTGCAGAGCCACACCAGTCTAAGCTCACTGAAGACAACGGGTTTAGCCTACAGTAACTGCGCAGGATTGCGTTATAAACCGTTCACACCAGTGCTCCCTCTCAGCTGAGTTAGCGTGAGCCAGCTCGCAGTCAGCTCGCTTTTTTTTTAGCCTTCGGCTCACACATTTTTGCCCTGGCTCAGGAAGAATGGCTCCAGAGCAGATTAATGAATGCAGTGGCCAAATCGCTCGCTCAGAGCTTTAATACCAGTAGCTCACCAAGTAAAATTTTTGCTCACAAGACTCCACAGCTTAGAGGGAGCACTGGTCCGCACGTGTGTGTTGCTCCACTGAACGCCAAACGGAGTGCTGAACTACGGGGCCAGGCAGCACAACCAGACGAGTCAACAGCAAGCCTGCCGAACACAGGCACGCACAAACGGTGCCGCCTACATCAAACCCCGCGATGGCAGCACTCCGAGGGGTGTGACAGCGAGCCTCTTCCCTCCAAGGAGCAACTCCTGTTCCCCCACCTCCATCTTCCCCCAGCGACTTCAAGCAACGCAAAGCCTCCAGGGAGCAGCGCACTCCCATCAGACGCACTCTAAATCCACGCTGGTCTCTCCGCCAGGACGCCCCGTCCTCCCACTTGCGTCCCACCCGCCGCGCGCACTCACCTAGCCGACAAAAGCCAACGGCGGGTTTCTCTCCACGCGACACCACCCGCTTATTCCCGCGCGCTCGCTTGAATAAGGAAGTCTTTCGCGCGCAGCCATAAATACCTGACACGTCAGAGGGCAGGCCTTGGGCAGAGGCGCGCTCTCCGCAACCACCCATTCGCCCGTCAAAAAACGTCCAGCCAATTACAGACTGATCTGGAGAGCGCCAGGTTCGCCAGACTCCTCGCTCCGCCCTTCCGTGTTGAACAGTGACGTCTTCCCACAGTATAACTTGATAGGCGCGTTGATTGGTTGCTGGCAGGAAAGTGGGGCGGGGCGAGGGATGGGGTGGGGGGTGTCCTAGGATCTGGGAGTTCTCGCTGTGCTGTCGAAACTTGCTGGGTGACTTCTTTGGGCAAGTCCGTCTCAGCCTTAAGAGTTGCCATGAGGATCAATGAAATAAGTAGTTAAATGATAACTCGAGTTATCTGTGACATACAAAGGCAGTGGGCATATGGGTTCATTAAGTGCTGTGGCTCCTGAAAAGTAGTGGTCTTTTTTACCAGTGTCCACACAACAGCGTAATTCCTTCTGGATCCCCCCCCCCCCCCCCCCGGTATTGCTGCGATCTTTCATAAACTTGTTTTGGGATTGTTTTTTTGTTTTTAAGGACTGCAGCCAAACCATTTACACCGATGAGAAGGTGTAGTTTCCCCCGCCAGATTTACAGCGATCTGTCCATGGCTGATGTATGTATGTTTGTTTTTTAAACCGCCTCAGGTGGCACGGGGGGGGGGTGTGGAATTGTTGGCCATGGGGAGCTGAGATGAGAGAAATGAAAAACCACCTTTGCATTCACAGCAGCACTGAGTTCACTTGGAGGACTGGACCGGAGCCATTGTTGTGCAGAAGCACCCTGGGAATGGATTTTAAGAACCATGTGACTCAAGCAAAGGAATTAGAAAACCTGTTCCCTCAGAGGCAGGTGGGAGCTTGTGCACTTTGTCATAAAAAGCATTCCCTACATGTTTGGATTTGGATTTATTTGGATTTGGATTACATGTACAAATCTAGGTCCAGGTGGGCAGCCGTGTTGGTGAAGCAATGTACAAATCTAGTACCTCATGGAGAAGGATTAGTTTTAAGTATTGAGCAGGAGGTGATGAATTCAAGCAAACAAGCTTTTATTCAGTGACATTGTTCAGCTCAAAAGACAGCTCTATGAGAGCAGCACTTTCATTTATACTGTTCCAACACATAACTTTCAACAATGTAACGCTATACAAGCAATACTATTGGACCCAAGCAGGGCTCAGTGATTGGGTATCTAGATTGGCTTCAGGACCAATGGGAGTCTTTATTAATCAGCCAATAGGAATTGGAGCTTTAGGATACCACAGCCCTTTTCAAGCTATTACTGCTTCATATTCTAAACAAGCACAACAATTAGGCTAATTCTCCATCTGCAGGGAGTTCTTTATATGAAGCAGCATTCAGTCAAACAAGCCTCCCCATGCACAGTGAAGTGGTACAGGCCAGGGATGGTGTTTCACCTCTCCATTTGGTATGAGTTGTTGATAGGAGAAGGGCAGCCTGTAAATGTCTGAATATATTAATTTTAAAAAACTAGGTCTAGGACTGAAGTCTTTACACAGACTTGCATTTCAGATTTTCTGCTCAGAACAGCAAAGCTCTCTCATGTTTATTGTTGTGAACAGTTGTATTTAGTCGCAAAGCCCCTGAGCCCGCCGAAAGGGTCAAGAGGGCAGGATATAAATCAAATAAATAAATAAATAAATAAATATGTGAGTTCTAGAGACACTGAGCTGAAATCGGCAGAATAGGCTTTTATTTGATTTTTTATTCCCCCCCCCCCCCCGCGTGAACCCAGTTTATTGAACTTCTCCGAAGTGTATCTTCCCCTCCTTTCCAGTCCAGAACTTCCCCACCCAGCAGAGGGCTAGACCCCGCCGCTCTTGTCCCTGTCGCCTGGTGACACTTGCTCCCCAGAGGCCAGCACTAACCCAAGAAGAGCCTGGATTTATACCCTGCCCTTCACTACCGAAAGGAGTCTCAGAGCGGCTTACAATTCCTTTCCTGTCCCCTCCTCACAACAGACACCCTCTCTCTCAAGAACTGCCCTTGAGAGAACAGCTCTGAAAGAACTTAGCTGCACATGGAGGAGTAACCCGGTTCTCCCAGATTAGAATCTGCACTTTTAACCACTACACCAAACTGGCAGCCACCACATGCCCTCTAAACAGGCTTTTAGAACTGAAGTATCTGAAGAAGTGAGCAGTGACTCACGAAGGCTCATACGGTGCCACAAATTTTGTTAGTCTTTAAGGTGCTACTGGACTCTTGCTCTGTTCTAGAACTGATGTAATAAGATAACTCTAATGTAATGTCCTGTCATGTAATAAACCTGAGTTTCTGTTTATTGTTTTCCTTTAAGCTGTCTCTGGCTGGCCAGGTGTTCATAATAATGGAACCACTCCTTAACTTAATGGAAAGGTTTTATCATTGTGCACTATTATACTTCAGCTGTTCTTGTTAATTTATTCAGGTTGGGAGGAATTGTAAAGAATCCTTCACTTTAATCCGAAATAACTTCCCTCCTGTCATTCTGAAACTCATTCATGAAAACCACTATATAATTAATACCAAAAATCCAACGGAAAAGCTTCAAGTTACACCACAAAGAACACAAAAGGCTTGATGTGTATAAAAACATGTTGTGACATTTGGCTTCATTTAAACATTTTGTCAGTCTCAATACTGCTTTTTCTTTAATTCTGTATAGCAGAATGGGCTTCAGATTCTTTCTCTGTCAGTTCCCTCCTGTCTTTCTGCACCCACCCCTTATCTATCAATCTTCCCTCACCTCCCCTTCTCCTCTCACCCCTTCTATGTTAGCTTTCCTCCCTACCCCCTTCTCTAGAAATCATTTCTCACCCCCTTTCTCCATTCACCCGTTGTATGTCTCACCCCTCTCTTACCCCAGCCCTTCTCAGACAATGTCCTCTTTCCCCCCCCTTTTCAGCCTGCCCCTTTCTCTCCCCACCACCACAAACCCCCCCCCCCTTCTGCCTCCCATTCTGCAGCTTCCCCTGGCAATGGGGAGGCTGCTTGCTTGGGAGGGATACAGTGGCGGCATCCACTGCCCCGCGGCTCCAGTGCTGTCTTGCTGCCTGTGGGGAGGCCAACTTCCTAGGAAGAAACTGGCCATGTTAGTGTCCCCTGCCCCTTTGCTCCAGGGCTGTCTTGCTGGCTGTGAGAAGGCTGCTTGCCTGGGAAGAACCCAGTGGCGGCGGTCCCTGCCCCACAGCTTTAGGGCCATCTTGCTGGCTGCAGGGAGGGTGGCCACAGAGTGAAGCTCCAAGTCCGGCACAGGAGACCACAAGTCTGGACTGTGCAAGCGCAAACAACTCTTTTTTTTTGTTTGTTTGTTTTTAACGCCTCCTGTGTATTTTTAAAAACATTTTGCATTTTTCTGCAACCCTGGGGAGTACCCCAATTGTGCAGAAAACCCTCTTTTCCCCCTACGTGTCCCAGATCTGCAGAAGTAAGTATCCGCATGCACGGGGGACCCTTGGCTATTCGTATATAGATAGTATTTGTTATTATACATAGTAGAATAGCCAGTATCTAGGGATTGATGGGTATAAAAGCCACATTCTAACATTTCTAGGAGGAAGTTCTATTCAAACAAACTCCTTTTTCCATTGGAGATGCTGTCCACTTGGATCTGGATTCAAATGCTACAGCTGCCATGGACTTTACTGGCTTTGGTAAGCCGCCATCTCTTTGACTGATGCACTTAACCATCTTGTTTGTAACAAAGGAGGTTTGCAGTGATGTACAAATCCATCACCTCTAGGTTGTGGCAAATGACCTAGCTGACATGGGACACAGCTAACACAAATCTCACTGTTATGTGCCTCGTCTCTTAATTCCAGTTCTAAATCTATTTACTTGGATGTAGTTCCATGTTAATTTCAAGGGAGTATTTTTCTGGGTAAATATGCTTGGGGCTGCAGCTATGAGGTAAGAATATGAAATAATGATCTGGTTTATGGTATTATTGTTAGACTTCAGCAAAATGAAGTTTATAAAGCACGTGGACAATGTTTAAAGTGCTATTTAAGTAATATCACACCATTGATAATTATCACACTATTAAGTAATATTACACCATCAATAATTATTATACCATTGACAATTATGGTTCTGACAGGCTTTTTTAATTTCTTAAAATGCAAAAGAAAAACCTACATTGGCTAGAATGTATAGTCAATGAATTTTTAAAAACATGTTTATTTAAAACATCTCATATGCTACCACTCCATAGGCCTGCTTGAGACAGTTCACAAAGTAAAAATAACAGAATAAAGTAATAAAAATAACAAATAAGAAATTATGAATAGTGAAACCAGTAATTAAAACAAGCCAGGGGCATTCCCAGTGCCATCTGAAGCAGAGTTACACCCTTCTTTTTTTTTGTAAAGAAATTTTTATTTTTCAAAAAAAAAACATCGAAAATAATACATTTAACCTTACACAAATCCCTTTTTCCATATTAAATAACATTTTGTTCTATTTGTACATTCTATTTTTATCTTGTTTTGGTGGTTTCCCACCACATCTGAAGCATAACACATTTTCCATTTTATTCAAAATAGTAATACTTATATCTATGTTTCGTTTCTGGTGACGGTTATATAGCTTTAAAATACTTATACTTATACACCAATTCTTATTTTCTATACTCTTATGTATTTCTAAATAAAAACAGTTTCATTGTCTAATTTTAACTAAAACATTCATATAATATATTTCTATTCCTTTATGCTATTATAACCATGTATAGATATAGTTTTTCATATCCCAATACTTTTCAACATATTCTTTCAAATCTTTCCAGTCTTCCAGAAAGGTCTCTGAGTAAAGATTATTCAATTTTCTAGTCCACTTATCCATTTCAGCCATATATAACAGTTTTTTCAACCATTCCCACACCTCTGGTATTTTTTCATTTTTCCAGTTTTGTGCATACACCATTCTTGCTGTTGTAATCATATACCATATTATTGTCCTTTTCTTTACATTTATCTCTTCTAGTTTAAGTCCTAGCAATAACATTTCAGGCAACTTCTTAAATGTACATTTCAAGATTTTTTCCATTTCTGCATGTATTTTTGACCAATAAGTCTTTGCTTTATCACAAGTCCACCACATGTGATAAAAAGACCCTTCTTTCTTTTTACACTTCCAACATTTGTTAGACATATTTTGACCAATATTTGCAATTTTTTTTGGTGTCATATACCATCTATACATCATTTTAAAACAATTTTCTTTTAAGTTATAACACGTAGATATACTCATAGCATTTTTCCATAAAAATTCCCAAGATTCCATTTCAATGTCTTTGTTAAAGTTTATCGCCCATTTTACCATTTGTTCTTTTACCATTTCATCAGCATTAAACCATTTTAGCAAGACTTTATACATTTTAGAAATCATTTTTTTCCCACCTTCCTCCCAAACTTGTTCTATTTCATTATTTTTTCCCCTGAAACCGTGTTTTTTATCACTTCTATACAAGTCATATATTTGTCTATATCTTAACCAACCATAATCAAAATCAATCTGATGCTGCTCCTTCAGTTTGAAATCCTTGCCATGTCTTATTAATAAGTCTCTATACTTCAGCCAATCTTGTCCTTTATATCTTGATGTTGGATGTAAGACTTCTGCGGGTACAATCCACATGGGTATCTCTTCTGAAAAAAGGTTTTTATATCTTGTCCACGTATCCATTAGTGTTCTTCTCAAATAATGATGTTTAAACATATTGTCCATTTTTGTTTTGCCATAATACAAATATGCATGCCACCCAAATCTACAATCATGACCTTCCAGGGACAATAACATTCTATCTTGTAACATAGTCCATGCCCCTACCCAGGTCAAACATATTGCATCATGGTATAACCTTAGATTTGGTAGTTGAAACCCTCCTCTTTCTTTGGCATCACACATTATTTTCATCTTAATTCTTGGTTTTTTCCCTCCCCACACAAATTTAGACAGCTCCTTCTGCCAACATTTGAATGTTTTTACATCTTTCACAATTGGAATAGTTTGAAACAAAAACATTAATCGTGGTAACACATTCATCTTGACCACCGCAATTCTACCCAGCAATGACAAATTCAATACATTCCACTTTTTAATATCCTGCATAATTTGCAACCATAATTTTTCATAATTATTTTTATAAAGATCAATATTTTTCATAGTTAGGTTTACACCCAGATATTTTGTCTTTTTCACCACCTCACATTCTGTAAGTTTTTGTAACTCGTTTTGTTTCTTATTTGACATATTTTTGCACATTACTTTCGATTTGTTTTTATTTACATAAAATCCTGCTAAGTCACCAAACTCTTTTACTCTCTGTAACAAATGTGGTAATGTGGATAAGGGGTCTTCCACTATAAACATCACATCATCTGCAAAGGCCCTATATTTGAAAGAAAAACCTTTAGTTGTTAAGCCTTTAATATCTTTGTCTTCCTTCACATTTAACAGTAGAACTTCTAAAATCCAAATAAATAGCAGCGGCGAAAGCGGGCATCCTTGTCTTGTTCCTTTTTCAACTTTAAAATCGTCTGTCTTTTCAGTATTAATTATTATTGAGGATTTCTGTTCTTTATATATTGCTTTAATGAAGTTAAGCATATATTCACCGATCTCAAGATGTTCTAAAACTTCAAACATAAAATCCCAGTTTAAATTATCAAACGCTTTCTCCGCATCTAAAAAGAAAAAGCCCACTTCCTTTTCAGGATGTTTGTCATAGTATTCTATAGCGTCCACTACTACTCTTAGATTGTCCCTTATTTGTCGATTAGGTAAGAACCCTGCTTGTTCTGTTTGTATAGTCTCTTTAAGGTGCTCTTTTAGTCTATCCGCTATAATCTTAGCAAAAATCTTATAATCATTATTCAGTAAAGAGATCGGTCTATAATTCTTAACATTGGTCAAATCCTGATTTTCTTTCGGGATCAGTGAGATGGATGCATCTTTCCAGGTTTCTGGTACCTCTCCAGTAACTCTTATATCGTTCATCAATAGCAGTAACACCGGTGAAACTGACTCCTGTAACGTTTTGTAGAACTTCGCTGTAAATCCATCCGGTCCAGGTGCTTTACCTAATTTTGAGTCATTTATTGCATTTTTGATCTCTTGTAATGATACTGGATTATTAAATAGTTCTTTAATTTTCTCTGTTGGTTTTGGTAGCTTTAATGTTTGCAGGTATTCTTTAATCTTTCTTCTGTCTTTGTTTTCCTTCTTAAAAAGTTTTGCGTAGTATTTAAAAAATTCTCTTTTTATTCCTTTGTTATCTATTATCTCAATATTATCTCTTATCACTTTAGTGATAAATTTATTTTCACGTTTTTTCTTTAATTGCCATGCTAAGTATTTTCCGGGTTTATTTGCACCTTCAAATGCTTTTTGTTGAAGTTTTTTTAAGTTCCAGTACATCTCCTGGTTCAAAATGGCTTTTGCTTGGTCTTGTAGCATCCAAATTTCCTTTTGCAGTTTCTTTTTCCCTGGTTTCTTCTTCAGTTCTTCTTCCTTTGTTTTAATGGCTTGTAAAATATTTTCATATTGCTCTTTTTTCTTTTTATTATCTTTAGCATTTAACGATATCAATAGTCCTCTCATCACTGCTTTATATGCATCCCATACGGTTTGAATTTTAACTTCTTTCTGCATGTTTACTTGGAAGTATAGGTCTGTTTCTTCAAGTAATTTTTTAATTATTTCTTGATTATCTAATAAGTCCTCATTTATTCTCCATCTCTTTTGTTTTTTAATCTGCCCAGCTGTCCATAAACACGGATTGTGATCTGAGATTATTCTGCGTAAAATTTCCACTTTTCTTGTCTTGAAGGTTAGGTTAGTAGTCATCCAAATCATGTCAATTCTTGAATGTGAGTCATGTCTGTTAGAGTAAAAGGTAAAGTCTTTTCCTTGTGGGTTAGCTTTCCTCCAAATATCTTCCAACTTTTCTTGTTTTATCAGTTCAAAAAAGTTTTTTGGAAGCTTCCCTAACGTCTCATCCTTTCTTTTAGAGCGCCTGTCTAGTTTATTATCTACAGTTCCGTTGAAATCTCCTAACATCATAATTTGATCATAGTTTACATTGTCCAATTCCATTTGAAGTTCTTTAAAAAAAATTTCTTTAGCTCCATTCGGAGCATAAATGTTCACAATCAAAGTTTTCACTCCTTGCAGTAAAATTTCAATAGCTAAATATCTTCCATCTTTGTCTTTGAATATTACTTTGGGTTCCAAATCTTTTTTGACATATGTTACAACACCATTTTTTTTGTTGCTTGCTAAAGAATAAAATTCTTCTCCCAATTTTTTCCTTATTAAATATTTATGGTCTTGGTTTTTAAGATGAGCTTCTTGCAAGCAAATTATATTACATTTTTGTTTTTCCAACCAATGACCTACCATTCTACGTTTTTGGGGTGAATTTAGTCCATTTACATTCCATGTAAGTATTTTGTAATCCATTTTGATATATTCTTAAATATCTCCAAAATCATCTTTATTCTCTCCCAGGAATGCATACATTTCTTCTGTGCTTTTAATCACTACTCTGGATTTGCCATAATAAAAACTTAGTCCTTGAGGTATTTCCCAACGAAATCTGATTTTTTTCTCCTTCAGTTTATCCGTCAGACGCTTGAATTTTTTCCTTTCTTGCAGTATTGCTCTAGGCAATTCTTTCATTACTATGATTTTCTTTCCATCTATTACAAAGGGGTCAGTAAAGCACTTCCTGTAGATTTGTTCTTTTGTTCTTTTCATTGTAAATTGGACAACCACGTCTCTTGGTATGTTTTTGTCTCTTGCATATGTAGAATTAACTCTATAAACAAGATCCATGTGTTCTTTAACAACTTCTTCCTGTTCTTGTAAAAAATCTGCTATTGCTTCTTGCATTCTTGTAAAAATATCCTCATTCAATTTTTCCTCAATCCCTCGAAATCTCAAGTGGTTTTGCATATCTTTATAATGCATCATCTTTTCCATCCTCTCGTTGTCTCTCATTGTCTTATGGGTGTTTTCTTCCAGTTCTTTTACTTTAGTTTCTATATCTTGTGTTCTTGTGGATAATTTTTGAAATTCTGCTTTTAATTCCATGCAATTTTTATCTGCTTGAGCCGCTATATTATTCATTTTAACATTTACCTCTCCTATAGCGTCTAACATTTTCTTTTCCATTGCTTCCATAACGGCTAGTAGCTCTTTTTCTTTTTTTGCTGCCATTGTAGGAGAGGACCATGTGGCTGCTCTCGATCTTAGTCCGCGGTCCGTTTTGCCTCTTTAAAAAGATCGATTTTATCTTGTCTTCCAAATCAAACACCAATTAGTGCATTCAAACAAGCTAATCTTGCCAAGTCAAATTATGTTGGTTTCAGCCTTCTACGTTATATAATCTTTGAGATATTGCAGTTTAAAAATTTTATAAATCCAAAATGGCGGCCGCGACTTCTCTATGGTTAATGTCAAAGGTTATAGTCTTTTTACCTTGCTTCTGGCTTGCCGTAGTTTCCTTTTGTCCCTTCCTTTTCTTTACTTGTCTGCTCTCTGCACGTCACTTCCTGTTATGGTCTTTCTGGTCCGGCAGTATTTAGAGTCCCCTTTCTGGTCCGGCAGTATTTAGAGTCCCCTTTCTGGTCCAGCAGTATTTAGAGTCCCCTTTACCTTCTTCCGGTTCTTCTCCTTTTTCCTTCTTGTCTGCTCTTCTAGCCGTCACTTCCTGATTCAGTCCTCACGTCTTAATCTCGCGATGCTTGGTTCCCTTCTCCCTCTTTGTCCCGCGATGTTTGGCTTCCCCTCCCGACTCCTTTTAACCGCAGGAATGTTAAACAACTTGTTTTTTTGGCTTTTTAAGTTCAAATTCGGTTTTTTAGCACTTCAAAACTGCTCTCATCCAATCAACATCAGTCTATTGCTTCACCCGATCTGTTTTTCATCTTTCAAAACGCGGCAATGGTAAGGCAAAAAACTTTTTTCCGTTACCTTTTGTTGTTACTTCGCTTCAGATGTGGTCCCAACGTTTAAACTTTGTCTTCTTTGTTAAGGAATCAGGGGAATTGGAGGTTTTATGCTGAATTTTTCAGCTCAGCTCGGCTCCTTAGAGATACTCGCAAGAATCCTCTTCGGCTGCAGTGCTCAAGGTGTCGGAAAAGTCTCCTCCGAGACTTTCCCTTCACCGAGGTTGCTCAAACCTGGATTATATTGCTTGCTGGTCCTCACACTACCTGTGTGAGGTTGCGTCGGGTGGATTAACCCACCCAGGCTGTCAGGAAGAGCCGCTGTCCGCCTTGCACATTTGCAAAGCGTGTCAGACCTCCATTCTCCCAACCGGAAACTCCAGAGTTACACCCTTCTAAGCCCGTTGACTTCAGCGGACTTAGAAGGGTCTAACTGTACTTAAAATGGCACTGTAAGACATTCAGCAGATTTCCCCCCCTACTTTAAATCCAACATGTGTCCCAAAACACTGTGAGGGAAGCAGAACAACATTTTAGTACAAGCAGGGGTCATTTCGTAGAAAAAGAGGTGCAGGAGCTCATTAGCATAACTCATTAGCATAACTTATTTGCACCTGCCACAGCCCCTGACATCACCTGAAGTATGTCAGAAGGCAAGAAAGAAAGCAGAGAGAGAGGGGGGAGAGAGAGAGAGAGCGCTGGCAGAGAGGGGACAGCTACTAATCCAAGCCTCAGAAATACCACTATTCTGGGAGGATAGCTTCAGTGGTGGCTGAAGCCTTCAGAAGGCTGGTCGGAGGAACAAGGACCTTTCCAGGGGACAGGGTCATTTTGCTGCAGCCATGACACAAGCAGGCATTCCCCTGCCGGGGGGGGGGGGCTGGCACCAACTCCCGGAGCTGTGCTCCCCTGAGCTCCCGCTCAAAATGACCCCTGAGTACAATAATGTATAAAAATGTTAGAATTATCTGACAGCATGAAAACTCCACTGGAAGATTAAATCCCATTTTGAGGTGGACAGAGAAGGGTTGATACAGAGAAAAAGAAACCCCAAATGTTGATTGACTACAAAGGCCAAATCCAGAGGAATATCTGTTGGGTGAATACCAAGACAGTCCAGCCATCTACAGAGCAATCCTAAACAGAATTATACCCTTCTAACTCCAAGGAAGTCAGTGGGTGTAACTCTGCTTTGAACGGTACTGTGGGTGAATAATAGACTGAGGCTGAAGTGTATGGTGTACTTTCCTGATCCTACAGCATATATCTATGGTACAAAATGTTCTGCAATTATTGAGTCAGTCTTCCTTACAACAAGCACATGAAGTAAGTTGTTACTATTATTTCTACCTTAAAGAAGAGGAAACTGTGCTCAGAGAGATGGGGAACTGGCCAAGATTATCTTGGCTTTTGTATCTCAAAACCAGAGTACATACCTTTGAAGTGAAATGTGGCCTTTGACAACATCCTAGTCAGGGCTATTTTGGGGCAGGAACGCACAGGAACGGAGTTCCGGCTGGTTTCTGAGTTGGCCACACCTACAGCCTCCCCCCACCTTGGGTTCCCCAGGTGCCTCGCAAGCCATGGGGTGCTTGGGGAAGCCAAGCCGATCCAGGGAGGGAAGGCAGTTTAAACTGCTTCCCATCCTCAGGTTCCCCAGGTACCCCGCAGCTGCAAAGCACCTGGGGAAGCTGACCCAGAAACTGCCTTCCTTCCCTTGGGTTCCCCATGAACGCTGCAAGCCACAGGGTACCTGGGGAAGCCAATCCTGGGATCCACGATGGATTATCTAGACAGCATCCACCTTAAGAAGCTGTGCAATCAGCTTTTTTTTAAAAAATCCTGTTTGTGCATGTGCATATGTGCATATCTGCTTATGTGCACATCTGCTTATGTGCCTCACCGTCTGCAGACATTGCATGTTTAAGCGGTTATGCCTGCATTGCTAAGTTTTTTTTTAAATGGTGGCTGTTCGGGATGGTCTGGAGACCATCCCTACGGGCTGATTGCGCACTGGTGGAACAACCTGACGGTGGAAAGTCCAGCATTGGCCCGTCGGCCAGCTTTAGACTGGACTTTAACCACTATTTTAAGTACGGATCCCCAACGGGGATCAATGGGCTACTAATGAAAGCAGCACGATTCCCAGATGTTGAGGTCTGAATGTGCACTTTAAATCCACCAGGCACTTGTGCCTGGCGCGGCTCAAAAGAACTGTCTGAACGCACCCTTTGCAAGGCTATTTGAATGAAACAGCATAAGGGATAAAATGCTGAAATATAAAGACAGGGATTAGTGCCGTTCTGAGACGGGCCTGAAGGTTACTGTAGATCGCAAATAACATGAATCAGCAAACTGTCTCTTACATAAAAAGCAGGGATTGCAGAGGAAGTTGTTGATTCAGGTTTGTTATCCTAAATGTGTTGCTTGGCAAGCAAATACTGAAATCCCACCCAGATTTAGTTTGACATCACTTTGACCTGACAATTTGATTTTCAAAGCAGGGCTACACTGGCATATCAGAGGAGGTGGTGGGCTCTGAATTTCCAGGGACACTTGGCTCTCTGCAGGGGTTGTACAGGACACACAGAGATCCAGCATCCCATGCCCGTGTGGGTTTCTCTGTAAGTGCTGCAGCCTTCTGTGCAATCATATGCAGTTGTTCTAGTCTGAGCCCACCGATTTCAGTGGCTTCAGACTAAGGTGACTGCACAGGACTGCACTGTTAATGACTGCAGAAGAATGGAGTGGCGGGTGTCGAACTAGAGTGTTGGTTATCTGTGTATGTTGGCTGCAGTGTTCCCTCTAAGCTGAGTTAGTGTGAGCTAGCTCACAGTTTTTTTTAGCCTCCAGCTCACACATTTTTGTCTTAGCTCACCAAGGATGGCTCCAGAGCAAACTAATTTATGCAGCATGAGGCAGGAAGGGGTGGAGTCTCTAGATGCAGGGAATCAAGACTGTCTTGCTGGGGAGTTATATCTTAATCAGAGGCTCTTAACACCTTGTTTAAGGTAACTATGATTCATATAGGGAAACTGGTAAGGAAGGAAGGCTTTTGTTCAACATTGTAATTTTAGAATTATTGTTTCAGAGCTGTGTTATCTAGTGGGAAGTTCATTTGGGACCCTCATTTTGGAAGCCAGTGCACAGAGTGATCAGCTGGAGACTTCGTGGCCCACCAACAAGAGGAAAAGGATGGACTTTGGGGGTGGCAAACTGCGAAGGAGGGAGAAGTTAATTGTTTGGACTTTAAAAGATCCCTGTTCTGTTGCGTTACCAAGATCTGTGTTTTGTTACATGATATGATGTTAAGAGAAGGAATGTTTTTCTCTCTCTTTGAATTATTGCAAGATTCATTCCCAGTTCTGCCCCACAGAACCCACAAACTGAGGTTACATGTCCTTTTCCTATGTTTAAGCCTAAGGAAAAAACCCACGGGATGTGTGTATGTGTGCTTGTGAGCAAGCAGAGGTAGCACAAATCAACTGGAAGGATGGCTAAAGCTGGAAACATGCACCATGCACAGACTTGTTGTGATGTTAGTTCACAGAATCTGAATACTGAAAATTTAAGGAAACCCTTATTAGAGCTGCAGTGAAAGAACAGTAACCACCCTTCTATCATTTTGCAAAGTACACCTGCTTTGTTTGCTCCCTAAAGGTATCATATATTATTAGCTGCACCGAAGTTTTGGGAAGGAACAAGTTACAGTTAATGCATCATCCTGCATTCCATGCTCATTTTGTGTCCAACCTCCCGCTGAAATCAGCAGGTATGATGAGTGGTTATTTGTCTGCCTGTTCGGAAAGTTGTGTTTTTTTTTTACTAGGAAGTCAAACCACTGGCTGGTAATCTCTCCATTTCCACTAGATGGCAATGTAACATTAAGGTACCACTTGTATTATTAGCTGTAACCTGTACTGATTTTAGGGCGGAATCTATCCTGCTTATAGTGGATGTTCCTATTCTGTAGGCCTGAAATATTTGCAAAATCAAAGTATTATTCACAGCAGCTTTTTAACTGATTTGTTGTTTATATTATGCTTTTTATTAGTTTGTCTCGTTTTAAAATTTTGAAATAACCTTGAATACGTGCCGGGAGAGCAGCGTATAATTACATTAAATGCAATTTGCTGAGATGATTTAAATGCAGGCACACCACTTTCAGCTAGTGACTGAATATTTTATTATTGGATCTTAGAACGCAAGTCGAGTTGTGAGATCGACGGAACTCCTTGCAGGTTTCAGTAGGAATTACATAACAAGGAAGCGCCGTTCTTGCCGCACGAGACACTCTCCGCGTGCTCACCCTGTTCCCGGGATCTTAAGGGAGGTCAGGCTATGGGAGGGTGACGTCAGAGTGGGGCGGTGACGGCGTTCGTCAAGGGGAGAAGGCGGGGCTAGGAAATCCAAGCCTGTCTCTGGGCAGAACTCGCCGTACTTCCGGCAGTTTCAGAAAAAAAGCGCGTGCGCAATGGTTTGTGTTGCGAGCGCGCCCGTTTTCTTCCAGGAAAAAGGAGATGGGGAGGAATTGGGCGAGATAAGCTGTGGCTTGAGCGTTATCATGGGAGGGTCCGGCAAAGGGGAGGGAGGGAGCGAGCGAGCCCGGGGTTATTTGAGCTGTTTGAACGTTTTCCCATGCGGTGGTGGGATGGTCCAAAGCGCAAAGCATTGCAGCTTTTTGTTGTTGCCGTGGATAAGAATTTTTTTCGATATAACAGCTGCAGGATAGAAATTCAACAGGTGCAGCAACATGTTGGACAGTTCTCCAGATAGCACAGAACTTGTCAGGGAGATGGGGGAAGTTAAAAAAAACCCAGGAAGCAAGGTGATAGATGCGACCTGTGTCATTCTTTCTTAGGCAAGCTACAACACAAAAGATTTCGCAGCCAGCGGCACACAAAAGAGCGAGGGAGGGCACACGGAAGAGCTCCGACTTCGCTCAAGACAAACAGCGCGTGACCATAATACAGTGAGCGGAAGCGCCCTTTAACAACCTCCTTGTAGGCAAAAAGAGAGAGCACGAAGACCGATCTCTGCCTCCCTCCCATCTCTGTTAACATAGAGAAGGGGGATATTTTAAAAACCAAATTCTCTCTCTCGAGTTTGTCCCCCCCCCGTGTTTATTTAAAGCATTCGCCCCGCCTTTCGGCACAAAGTAAATGATGTAAACTCCGGAGTGACTCACGCAACAGCAATGCAATCAGTGACCACAATGCTTTCTTTAAAAAATACATTACAATGGCTTTCAAAAACAAACACATGAAACCAGCAGCTCGTGACGACGGGGGGAGGGAGCTTAACTTGCATAACTTGGTGCTGCAAGGCGGCGGTCCTGGTGGCGCACTTTTCTGGCAGCGGAAAACCCCGAACAAAAATAAGAAAAAAAGAGTCTTGATGGAGCCTGACTAGTGGCTTGTCCATTCAGTTCGGCGTAATAAATTAACGCAAGAACCACAAGCCGGATCAAGCTACGTCAATAGTACAGCCCCCCCCCCCCTTTACCTTTTCTATTCTCCCCTTTCCCCCCCCCCTTCCAATAGATTCAGGTGGGGTAGCCCTGTTGGTCGGCAGCAGTCCAGTGGCGCCTTTAAGACCAACAAAGTTTCAAGGTATAGGCCTTCGTGTGCAAGAGCAGTTCTTCAGATACGCTGAAATGGAAGTTACCAGAGCATACAGACAGGTAGAGGGTAAAGCACCAAATTAGCATAACTTAGCATAATAAAGGTTGTTTAGCAGCCGCAAGGACCAAACCATGCTAGAGAGGAGACGAATGGAGCGTAACAACAGGGTCTCAGTTAATTACTCTCAGCATTTGCTGAGGGTACATTTGCTCATCAATCGCCAATTTTGATATATTTCCATGTCTTCCCCCCCCCCCCCGCGCTTCGAAATCAAATCGAAACAAACGGCGACCACCTAAACGAACCTTGTTCGTTCAGTTTGGTCCTTGCATCGGCTAAACAACCTTTATTATCCTTATGCTCATTTGCTGCTCACCCTCTACCTGTCTATATGCCCCGGTAACTTCCATTTCAGCACATCTGAAGAACTGTGCTTGCGCACGAAACGAAAACTTAGCGGGTCTTAAAAGCGCCGCCGGACTCGAAGTTTGTTTCCTCCTTTCCCCTCCCCGTTCTAGGACACAGATGGTACGGTCGACCCCAGCGCGCTTGCGCAGCGGGTCACGGGCGGAGCCTCTCTCTCCCTCTCTGTGTGACTCAGGCGAGCAGGAGAGGCGTCGGCTGCCATTTTGAGGGGGGTTTTCGCTGCGGGTGCTGCTCCGCTTCCTTCCGCGTCGCCCGGCCCGAGAGACTCGTCGGCTCTGCCACCCTTCGCCTGAGGGGACGGGAGGGGGGCTCCGGTCGCTCTCTTGCCTCCTGCCCTTCGCGAGAGGAGCCTGGTAGTAGCGCAGGGACCGCCCGGCCTCGTCGCTGCCTCTTCTCTGGTTCTTCTTCTTCCTCCTCCTCCTCCTCCTCCTCCCGCCGCCGCCGCCACCATTTGCCCACCCCCGGCGGCTCCGGGGCGCTGAGCTTAGGCTATGGGGACCAGGCTGCTGGGGCTGAGCAGCGGCAGAGCGGGCGGCCCGGTCGTCGTGAACAGCGCAGCGGGGATGGGGGAGCTGGGCGGCTTCTTGGTGGCCTTCTCTTGACATGGCTCCTGCCTGTGCTGCTAGCAGCGCCGCCGCCGCCGCCTCCACTGCTCCGCCCGCGCCCGCCGGCTGCGGGTAGCCAGCCCCGGTCTCTCTCTTCCACGCCGCCGCCGCGCGCACAAGTGCCCCCGCCGGGGTCCGGGTCGCGCGCGCTCTCTCTCCCGCCGCCCGAGCGGAAAGGACGGGGAGGAAAAGCCGCGTTTTTGGGGGTGGGGAAAAGGCTCGAAGGGAGGCTGCGCGCGCGTCTCTCTCGCTCCGTGTTTGTGTGCGGGAGAACAACTCCGCCGTAGCCAGACGACCGCTCAAAAGGGGAGGGGGGGGGGAGAGGCGGCTTCACCGTATTTCCTCTCTCTTGTTTTTAATCCAAAGGGCTTGCCCTCTGTTTTTTTTTAAAAAAAACTTTTTTCCCTAAATTGAGTTAGTCAAGTTTGCAAAAAAAGAAAAACTTTTGTAAACTTGTCGACTTTCCCCCCCCAGTCCGAAATTTATTGGCGTGTGTTTTGCTTTAAAAAAAAAATTATTTAATTGGGGTGGGGGAATCAACTTTTTCCTTCACCATGAAGGCCAGATAGTGAATTCCGGGGCTGCCGACCGAGGCCCCCCGCTGCGCTGAGCACAGGCCCGCCTCTTTTTTCCGCGGATTGAGCCAGGCGGAGAACAACCCCCTTCCCCGGAAGCCAATCCTCAGCCATGCCCAGCCCCAGTTAAAACCGCGCTCCTTGGGAGGCCGGGGCCGGACGGCGGGAGGAGGAGGAGAAGGATTTTTTCCGCCCCTTTCCGGTGGGAAAGCTAGAGAGAAGGCACGCTGTTTGGGGGGGGATGTAGATCTCCTTCCTTGCTAGGGGGAACGCTAGATCTAGAGATCCCCTCGCGTTCAGAGCCTTTAGGCCAGAGACTGCCCCTTGGCTTCCCTCCCCTTTCTTTATCAATGGCCATCATGATCCCTCTTCTCGCGAACAGACATGGCCTCAGGGCGACCTCGTGCCTGATGATGAGTAGGATGAAGTTAGAAATGACTCTCTTTTCCAGACTCCTTGCTTCTCTGCGAACTAGCACCCTGTTGTCTGTGGTTGATGATTTTGTTGTTGGTAGGGAAACTTATTACCTCCCAGGACATCCACTCCTCTTCTGCATTCCCTCCTTTGCTTTCTACCAAGTGTAATAATTCTTAACAATAAAAGCCAGGCAGTATAGCAATAGCAGAAAAAAAATCTTGAGAATAATCAGCAGAGTCATGAATCTGGGTGGGGTAGGACACTGTCTTTGATTTGTTTTTTGTTGTTTGGGTTTTTGTTGTGGCAAAAACACACACACATGCCCAAATGGATTGGGTCTGTGCCCGTTATTGTTTTTTGTTATACACACAAATTGTGATAAGATTTTTTTCCCATCCTTGCCCACTTACTCTTGTGGTTTAAACTCTGTATATCAGTGCATTTTCTTCAAATTTGTTTGGGTTTTTGATAATACTGTGCAAGGTCTCCTTGTCCAACCATGGTTGGACTACTTATTTTGTTTTATGACCCCTCTAATAAGACAGTCTCATAAAACAGCCTGAGGTGTATTTTTTGGGTTACGCCCATGCTTTATCGATTCAGTGGTATTAGCAGGAATAAAATGACTTGTTTCTGTTGTACTTGAGTCTTGTGAAAAAAGGGCCCATAGTTTAGTGGCGGTTTCCAAAGGCTTTCGTACCATCTGTATTACAAAATGGGGGACCCAAACTCCCGGAAGAAACAAGCTCTGAACAGACTTCGTGCTCAGCTTAAAAAGAAAAAAGAATCTCTAGCTGACCAGTTTGATTTCAAGATGTATATTGCCTTTGTATTCAAAGACAAGGTAACCTCATTTTTCATTATATACACTCTTTATGTTGTGATCTAGCTGTCTTTGTTAGCATTCTCTAGGGATCTGCAGCAAAAAGAAAAATTAGTTTGGCTTTGCTCTCATTGGTCATCAATCTTCTGCTGAAGGATTGGTTTTATTTACATTTTTAATACTGACCTCAAGTTCTAGTTTGGTAGCAGTCTCTTTGTAACACCATTTTGTTAACTCTTTTTAAAAATATTTATGAATTCTGAACAATAACAGAAACTTTGCTTTGAGAGGGTGAGAGTTAATGTAATGTATTGTGGCTGAGCACATATTCAGGCATATCCCAAACGGAATTTAGAGACAAATTGCAGCTGAAGTGCAGTACTGTTTTTTCTTGTTGATTTAATGGACGATAGCTAGGCACATGTTTTAGCATTGTCTATTGAAGTCAACAAGATTTAAGAACAAAACTTTGACTTGATTTGTTTCTTAATTCAGTTTTGGAAGTTCTCCAGTTCTAGTGTGGGAAATGGGTTATGTTCCACCTTACATTGTTCAGAATGTGTGTTGCAGTTGTAGTTTGTTTGGCAATTTATGAAACACAATGTGCTTATTTAACTTGCTTTTCTTTGGGTAGAGGAAAAAGTCAGCGCTCTTTGAAGTGTCTGAAGTGATACCAGTCATGACCAATAATTATGAAGAAAATATCCTGAAAGGTGTGCGGGATTCCAGCTATTCCCTGGAAAGTTCCATAGAGCTTCTACAAAAGGATGTAGTACAGCTGCATGCACCCCGCTATCAGTCTATGCGCAGGGTAAAAGAAATTCTTCTTATTCTATTCATTTGTTTTTCTCTTGGCAGTGTTCATTTTTGGTTCTTTTTTTGTTTTGGTTTTCAAAGGAACTTTATTGATTACAAGCAAGTAAACACAACCTTGAAGTAGAAACATAACTGTTGCAAGTACTGATTTGCAGATGGTTAACAATGTAATTACAACAATGATAACAGATTTTAAAGAGATTCATTCTTGGTTCTAGTTGAGGCTCTTCTACACCAAAAGAGACTTTCAGCATATTGCAAACTGCTCTGAAACTCATCTGATTTATAAAGGGCTTGCAGTGTATCAGAGCAAAGATTCCCCATTTTTGAAAATGTATTTTGGGTCATGCCTCTAAAGGGGGAAATTATTGTCCTTAATCTTTTTAAATGTATCTTCTGACTCTGGCATCTGATGTATACCAAGTTGGTAAAATATTAAGGTATTGTAATACTGAAAGAAGTTGGAAAAGACCTCTTAAAATAATGTATACTTGTTTTCATACTGTTTTTCTAAAAGAAACTAATACAAGTTGGGCCCTGACTCATAACATGGGGTTAGCTACTTAGATAAAATAACTTAATGAACACAAACATTTGATTTGAATGTTTCTGATAAAGGCAGTTGTCCATACAATAATTTTTTACTGTTATAAAATACAGCATAAGAATGTAAATGTGATAAAACAACTTCTTGAAAGTCTTTGTAGCTGAGCATCTAAAACACCAATTGGATAAAATTTTGAGGGAGGATTTTTTGGAGTGGGGTGTATGTTTAAATCCAAAATGTATTACCATGATGAAGTAAAAAAATAAGGTAGGGGTCTGTTTTCTGTAGTAGAAATCTAAGTTAGAAAAATATGCTGTGTTACGAAACTTTAGTCTAAAATTAAAAGAGCAGAATAGGGAGTACTAATAAGGGGTTGTATTCTTAGGTCTGGCAAAGTCGGCTTTTGTGAAAGGAAGTGTAGAATATATGCTATTGTGCTTTTATAAAAGTTATATGTGCGGTTTGAAATACAGCTATTGTTGCTTCTCAGCACTCAGTGAGTATATGTTCTCATACTATTGAAAGTGATTTTATTTCAGCAACTGAAAATTCTTCCTTCCTTGTAGGATGTGATTGGCTGTACACAGGAGATGGACTTCATACTTTGGCCTCGGAATGATATTGAGAAGATAGTCTGTCTTCTTTTTTCTAGGTGGAAGGGATCTGATGATGAGCCCTTTAGGCCTGTTCAGGTATGATATATGTTTAGGACAATCTACCACAATTGAACCTAAATAAGCAACTAACCCATCTTACCTTTACCTTTTTTTATATTGGTCATAAAGCTAGTTTTGAACCAATCTGACTTCCTTCCCCCTTTTTTCTATTTAAAAGCTAGTATATATATAAGGCCAGATGTCACTGAACATACATGCAAAAACATTTCAGGTTAAGGTGATGTTAGGATAGAATTTATTCTGCTATGCAGTATAGAAGGTTTAATCCATGTGGCAAACTGGTTGTCTGAGGCTGCTTTGTATTAGTAACGTGTATGGAGTTCAGCATTTTGTGCTAGAATTGGTTTCATAATAAAAAAAATAAGCATGGACTTGCTGGTTTGGATGCTGAGATGCCCTTCTGCATGCAGAAGATGTATTCTGCTTGTGGAAGGACCGTTTCACCCCCCATATGATAGAATGCTGCATAAGAGAAGATTATTTGTGATAGCTGACCAGGTGCAAATGACAGCATAAAAAAACTGCCATCACAGTGGTTCATAAACTTGACCCTAGCACACAGAACATTTCTACTACTTTCCTTCTGTTAATGATTCTTTTGATCCAACCCATTCTGATCAAATTGGAGAGAAAGGAGATGCGTTCACAGTGATGTCCCATAAACTTTGATGTTTCTTCAACAGCTATAATTTTGAGCTGATCTATTTTATAAGTGAATGTAGTTAATCTGGAAGATGCTTAAACTTCTCCTTTTTAAAAACTAATGTTCTTCCTACAGGCCAGGTTTGAATTTCATCATGGGGACTACGAAAAACAGTTTCTGCATGTACTGAGCCGAAAGGACAAGACTGGAATTGTTATCAACAACCCTAACCAGTCAGTGTTTCTCTTCATTGACAGACAGCACTTGCAGGTAAAAAGGCTTATCCCAGTGAATAATTGTTATTTAATTTTTTTCTTGCTTTCACAGCAGTCAGTTTAGCTGAAGCTGACATCACTTATCATTGACATATGACTTAAATAGCAGAAGGTACAAATAAAGCCATTTGCCATGGCAGAATTTCGAAATGGCTGGGATATCCAGGTTATGACATAATGTGTAGTATGGAACAGGCACAGTTAATGTTGTAGAATGTGGTGATAAGTAACATGGGAGTTTTTGCTTTCTCAGTTTTTGTGAGTGTAATGGAATATTTCAGTCAGGTTTATCCCTGATTGGTATAGAACTGAAGAGAAGGGTGTGTATCACCAGCTTTTTCATTTGCAGAGGTGCCACTCCTGGATCTTAAGAAGTCCTTACGTACACATTCAGAAAAAGCAGTGGGTACAGCATCTTAGCTGAGAAGACAAATTTCTATATTCAGGCAACACTGTAGAGTATTAAATCTTTGCTGTGATTTACTGTTGCCAGCATCCTTTAGTTTCTTTACTTCTGAAAGATGAGTGGACAGTGTTGTTTATAAAGCAACTTGGTTCTGAAATAGATTTATGTATTTATTTCCAGACTCCAAAAAACAAAGCTACAATCTTCAAGTTATGCAGCATCTGCCTGTATCTGCCACAGGAGCAGCTCACCCACTGGGCGGTTGGTACCATAGAGGATCACCTCCGTCCTTACATGCCAGAATAGGGTACTGGCCAGCAAAATGGGAAAGATCACAGAATGCAGGAGTGCAGTTTTCACCTTTCTCCCATTTGTTCTTTCGGAATAGAAGAAAATGGACACATGTTCAGAACACTATCCATCGTGGAACTTGATCATCCTGGATTATTTTCTTTTATCATTTGTATCTCAGAACTTTAAATTTTTTTTCAATGTTTTCTGCATGGACTTTGTGAAAGAGAATGCTCTGCATATTTCTGCATTGCATGGGCATCCTATCAAAATGTGAAATGAAGGGACTGTTATACACTGAAAGGAATGTTATCTGAGAGCACAAAGTGATCATTTATGGTGGTGTTCCCATTTGTGCTGGTCACGTCCCCCAGTATCAGTATTCATAGGGTGAGAAGTGAACATAATGGTGCAAAGGCCTTACAGCGTTGCTGTTAACATGATTGTCTCAGAGCTCTGTCAGATTCGTTCTGATAGTAGTTCTATGGCTGTTGCAGTAGAAGGCTAAACGTGGGAGAGAAATCTTACAAGGAAAAAAAAAAGCATCTCATTTGGTGTAGGCATCAACTGCCTCTCTTATTTTGCTTGGCCATGTTTGAGTTTACTGGCATTCTCATTTTGGATCTTTCTCCCCAGTTTGCTGTTATAACTAAATGTAGAGTGTTCTGTTGAGTTGAATACATTTTTACAGACCTGGAGTCTGAAGTAGCCTGAAGCAGCTAAATTTAAAATAGCAGCTGCAGAAACTCTGTTGGCAGAGAATTTTTTTTTCCTGAGAGTTGACTTGTAAACTTGCTGGTGAACTGTGTAGGAAATTCTGGTTTCCAAAACATTTCTTAACGGGAAACCCTCTGAGGTTCTTGGGGTGGGGGAGGGGTGGAGTAAGATACTCTAAAGCAGTTGTGGATTTAATTGTAAAATATTATTTGGAGTGTCAGAATTGGTTTTGACAACATATTTTGTTAAAAGATTGTGCAATGAACATAAGGAAGACTACTGCATAGTTTTGGCAAAGAATGCTTTGCTTAAGGATTGAGTAATTTACTGAAGTAAATCTGTATAAGCCTACTCCCTTTGGGTAAAACTAGTGCTTATCTGTTTAAAAAACTGTATTTAGCTTTTATTTGGAATTGGGAAAAATTGGAAATAAACAAATTAGGTGAACAGTGACTGCAATGCTTATTTATAAAGATCATTTTATTTAGAATGCTTATTTCTTTCTACAAAAAGTGGTTTGCAATAATGTCAAAATAAGAGAAAATACATAATATAAACCACTGATTGAAATATAAAAGCTATGATTTTATTCTGTGTTTCTTTTAACTGCACACTGTCAGTCATGTAACTAACAATGTTTACATTTATTTATGTGGACGTGCATAGTGACAGCAGCTATTTAAAATACAATGCCTGTCATAAAACACATAAGATGTGTTGCACTAGAGAGTCTTGGCAGGAAGATTTAAGAACTGGGTTAATTAGCACCTACAAGCACAACTGCTAATCTTGAGTAAATTGGGCTTTTTGAGGGAAGTATAAGTGTAGTGGAACAACCTATATAAAGCTAGTGCTCTGTTTATTTCATTCAAGCCTTGTGCTGGAAAAATGGGAGTTATGATGGGGTCAATCCTGATTCCGGTTACTGAAAGTTTGACTGTTAAGGTTCACTTATGGAAGTACTTCTTCACCCAAAGCATGATTAACACGTGGAATTCACTGCCACAGGAGGTGGTGGCGGCTACAAGTATGGACGGCTTCAAGAGGGAATTGGAGAAACATATGGAGCAGAGGTCCATCAGTGGCTATTAGCCACAAATATAGATAGGAACTCTCAGTCTGGGGCAAGTGATGCCCTGTTTTCTTGGTGCTGGGGGGGGCAGCAGTGGGAGGGCTTCTAGTGTCCTGGCCCCACTGCTGGACCTCCTGAGGGCACCTGGTATTTTTGGCCACTGTGACAGAGTGTTGGACTGGATGGGCCATTGGCCTGATCCAACATTGGCTTCTCTTATGTTCTTATGTTGTATGTCTTGAAGGCAATTGAAGATCCTGCTTTTTCTGAGGTCGTGTGTTCTTTAATGGTCCTGTTCATAATTACAAGCCATTCTTTCCACTACAACCCATGTCACCAAAGTGAATTAGGTATGACTGGCAGTGTGAGAGTGCAGGCAGAGGGAGCAAATGATGAACATTTGTTTCCCCCTTTCCATTGGAGGAATGTGCTTCATAGCGGCAGGAAACATTCTGATCCAGCTGTGAATCAACAATTCATACCAACAGCATAAAAATTCCACTATTTGCACAGCATTAAGAGAAGCCATCTGTTCTCACAAGCTATTAACTCTGAGCAGCACCATTGTCTCTTTCTAGCCAAGTCCTGTTCAGTTCTTTTTAAGCTGGACCAGACATCTATACTGTACATTGTACTTCTGTGCTGCTTAGAGTGGTCCCTATCAGAATATTTGGGAAGTCTAGGTTCAAAATCCCCAATCTAACAAGGAAATGTGCTGGGTGAACTTGTTCTGGACACACACTGTCAGCCTAATCCACCTCACTGGCTTGTTCCTCATCTAAATAGTTCACATTGCTTTCCTACTGAGAAAGACTAGATCATGAGGGGATGCAGGGCTTTTTTTTCTGGGGGAACACGCCAGGATGAAGTTCTGGAACCTCTTTGACAAAATTCTTTTTAAAATGTTTAAAAGTTAATGAGTTTTCAGTATACAGACTGAAAACTTCATTTCCCTCTTGAGCATTCCAGCACCCACCCACCCCAAAGCTCTGAGGTCATGAATACAGTGAAAAGGGGGAGGGAACCCAGTTGCACCCAAGAAAACCACAGCATAACAAGCCCTATAAAACACTAGACAAGGCACTCAAAAGCTCATACCTTGAATAAAATTCTGTTGCTCTTAAAGGTGCTTCGTATTTCTCCTGTGTGATTGAGGCAGCTGAGTAAAGCAAGGCAGGAAGAAGGGAAGGAGCCTCAGCCAGGAAGCAAACTGTGGCTTGTTCCCTCCCTTCCCCTGGGAAGGGGAGGAGTCTCAGCCAGTGCAGGGAACAGAAGCTTGTCTATCTCTCCTGTGTGATTGAGAGTCTGGTAAAGCAAGCTGTGATGCAGCAGCAGCAGAACTGGAGAAAGAAGCAGGAG
This sequence comes from Lepidodactylus listeri, assembly GCA_029233225.1. Classification (NCBI taxonomy): domain Eukaryota; kingdom Metazoa; phylum Chordata; class Lepidosauria; order Squamata; family Gekkonidae; genus Lepidodactylus; species Lepidodactylus listeri. Next base: position 91,684,563 of record JARCFY010000006.1, read on the forward strand.
ACAGCCAGTTCCTTGCAGGCTGGATAGGAGTCCTCGGAGGGCCTGATCTGGCCCACTGGCCGCATGTTTGACACCCCTGCTCTATAGCATTACATGAAGTTCTTAATAGAGAAGTACTGCAGTGTTATCGGGATTTCTTAATCATTTATTGCTGCCTCATACGCACGCCCACATGTAATACATATTGTGAATTTCCAAACTGGGGAAAAAATATTTAAAGAGACCTAATGTACTACATTGTAAATCATCTTAGACTTTAGACAAACTATGCCCATTCATGTCTTTGAAAAGAAGCACATGGAGAATGTACTAATATGCACATTTATGTAAATGCAACCAGTTTAAGACCAGGCAGAATCAGACATTTTAAAATTACTCTGTAACCTAACGTGAGAGGCAGTTGAGTGTATGACTGACCAAAGGTTGCCCTGCAAGCTTCCATGGTAGAATGAGGATTTGAACCTGGTTCTCCCAGATTCCTGACTACTGTGTCCTGAGTAACATAACAGAATGACAATTCCATTGAATTATCCTAAACATTTGCCCTCAGTTCTGAAGGTCTGCAATGGCACGTTCAAGACAGCCTCTCCCTTGCAATGGAGTTCTACCTGAGTGCCACAATTAATACGACCATGTTCCACACCTGAACAGAGCTCATTTTCTGTTTTGACAGCATCTAGACCAAGGATGTGACTAAAGATCTCAACAGGCATACAGGTCCAAAAGGTATTTAAGCCATACTCCATAAAAGAACAGAAGGGGAATACATTGTTTGATAGACTTCCAGGAGATGAGTGAGCCCAGGAGATGAGTGAGCCACAAAGCAATCACATGGATATTTTCTTTATGTTATGCCTCTAAAAAGAATTTAAACAAACTTACAGGGGAAATGAATAAACAGATGGCTTTCCCCCTATTTTCACCTTAATTAAAAGGATAAAATATACCTGAAAAGTAAATTATGCACAGTAAATACAGCTTTTATTAAAACCACATTTTATTGAAAATTAGCTTGTTTTCTTTCCACACAACTTCCTTCAGCAAAACAGATTCAATGTGGGTGGGATGCACTCTCTTACTGCAGGACTTCTAAAAACGCTGGATGGAAATCTGCGGGGGGCTGCAAGTGACATCGGAGCACCAATGAGGAAGCTGCAATGATGTAAGAAGCTCTTTGGAAAGCAAGGGAATGTAGCTTTATAGGTAGGCAGTGGGAGCTATGGGGCTTTGGAGCCAGGAGGCTTGGTCTGACATCTCTGAATAAGCCAGTGATGAAGCAAGTCCTTGCCCTAAGTGTATACAGGAATGGACAACCCAAGAGTGTCCTACTCAGGGCCTGAAGTCTATCTACTGAGATGCTCATAAACTATCCTCACAATTTTGAAGCAGAGGATAATACCCTCATAATACCTATTCACAATGTTCAATACTACTCAGTAAGCATCAAGTTAAAGAGGAGAGTTTCTGGTACATTTTAAACACTCGTTTTAGAGTACAAAAATCTCGGTGAAGAAGTAAATGCACACAATGTCTCCAGGAGCAATTACAAGAAGAATAGTTCAAAGCCACCACCAGCAGAAGCCTATCCCATTAACAGTTCACTCATGCCAACAGCTGAGGATTGTCTCCAGGCTAGACAGGAATGCTTTCATCCTTTCGCAATCAACTCTTCTGCCTTGAAGTACTTCAAGATTCAAATTCACGTCAACTGTAAGAGACATTCCTTAAATAAAAACAGGTTTATTACATCTATCTATACCATCCAAAAGCCCACACTGGTTTACTATAAAACACATTTAAAATAATAAAATGGAATCAAGAAAGTGAACTGGGGCCAGACATAAAACAGGATCCTGACAGTAACACTTCATACCCCATCATTTTTTTCCCTCTATTTTGTGTGTTTGTTATGTAACTCCATACCTTTTTCTCAAAGTGATCCTTCTAGTTGTGTCCCAGGAATTTTGTATGCTTTCCTTGGGCTATCAACTTTCCAGTTGCCTTGCTTGTTAAATCCACACTGGCAAATGCCAAGTTTCTACCTTGCTTTAGAACCTCCGCAGTGATCACGATTTCATCTCCAATCTTAGCTGCTGAAATATAGCTTGAATGGAGGGGGGGAGTAAAAAAAAATGTTGCATGTTAAAGTCACAAAGAGGAGCCAGTGTGATGCATCCAACAGAGGACCGGACTTAGACCAGAGTTCAGATCCCCATTCCGGCATGCAGCTCATTGAGCAACTGTTGGATCGGCCATTCTCAGCCTAACTTACCACACTGTTGAGGAGCAGGTCACAGATGCCAACTTTATCTCCTTGCAATAAATATTGATAGAAAGTGCCTTCCATAACAACAGATTCTAGAGGGGTCGTTAAGTTAGTCTGATGCAGCTAAATAAGGCCTCTATTGTCATATGAACAAAGCTTCTGCAAACACACCTCCCTCCTGGCTGAACGTTGCACTTTTTGCTGGTTCATGAAAACTTATGCCAGGTGGAATGGAGGGTTTGGGAAACAATATTCTGGTCATGGATTCTACAGGGCAGTCTTGAGCAAATCACTTTTGGCCTCGGCTTCTGACTTGCAAACAGAATAATTACCCAGTTCCTAAGATGAAGCAGCCATAAGAGAATTTTATCTATTTTTTAAAAAAACAATTAAATGCTTCTAGCTTAAATGTAACCAAAAATGATCAGCAGTGCCATCCTATGCCTATTATTCTATAACTGAAATAACTCTTGACTTTATGGTGCCATCCTATGCAAACAAATCAGTCACAGGTTCTCAGACAACAGGTATAAAAGTAGATTTGCCACAAGCTTTGAGGCCTTAAGTAGCAGGAGCGATCTTTTAAAAAACACAGTAGCTACTTGCAGCATCTCAGAGCCATAAAAACAAAGATTTCTTTTTTTATATGTGGCATACTCCAGAAATGAGACTGTAAAATCAAAGCTATATTAAATGAAAGCCAGCACAGAAATCAATCTTGCCTCTTAGGTACATACCTAATGTTCATATTTACACTGACTCCAGTTGCTTGTCTTTCAGTGTACATCAAAGCGGCTGTTGAGATGATATCTACAAGAGTCGCTGTCAACCCTCCATGCAGAGTTCCTCCTCGGTTGGTGTGCTCTTCTTCAACTTTCATTTCACATACAACTTTCCCAGCGCTGACAGAAAGAACAGTCACCTGGCAGCAAAGACAGAAGAGAACAGAAATTACTTTTTCTGTCAAGCCTCAGATGGTTTTCTGTATATCATCTAACTGAAATTTAAAATATTTATTTGCCTCTTTGCTGCCTGGCAACAGAACTCTAAGGAAGCAAAGATTTTTTTTTAATTATTTATTATTTATTTGTTTGTTTAATTTGTATCCTGCCCTCCCCACCAGGCAGGTTCAGGGAACCTTACAGTATAAAAATGTTATAAACATGTAACAGTAGTAAAACTTGAAAATCAAAAAAGGCTTAGCATTTATTCTTAACATGCTGTAGAGCAGATGTGAGGTCACAGGCATACACTGGAAATACGTCATTAGTTAAGGGATCAGAGCTCCATGCATATTTCAAATGGAAGCAATTAATATAAACTTGCATTCCTTTTTTGGCAAAGAAAGCAAATAGCAGGCTACAGTAAATTGGTTAAAAGGTCACACTTCTACAACAACAAAGCTGGAAGTCCTTCACAGAATGGGGAGAAAGAACAAGTGATTAATATAAAGGCTCTAGGAAAGGAGAAAAAATAATTTCCCAAATTCTTTAGAATAGTAAAACCAAAAGAACCACAAGGGGGGAAAAAGGTATTTAGAGGGGTTTGGATGTGGTAGTGAGGCTCCTTTGTCCCTCACATTTTCTAAGATAATGTACTCTGAATGCTCTAAAACAGGGGTGGGCAAATTGCAGCCCGCGGGCCACATGCGGCCCGCCACAGAGTTTTTTGTGGCCCGCCAAGACAGTCAGCCATGTGGTTTCAGTCAGGCCTCCGTCGGGCCCGGAGCGCAGAGAAGCAATCATTTAAAAAGGTGCGGCCCTCCGCTAACCTCTGCTCCCACAAAGTGGCCCCCGAGCTAAAACAATTGCCCACCCCTGCTCTAAAAGATATTCAAATATAGCAGTATACTGACTTATTTACTTTTCCATTTTAATCCCACCCTTCATCCAAGGAGCTCAGGATAACTCTGTTAGGTTGAGTGGTAATGATTGGTCCAAGGTCATCCAGTGAGTTTCCTGACAGAGTGGAAACCAGAACCTGGATCACCAAGCTCCTAACTAACTGCATCCCAGCAATTCACAATGCCCACTAGGTTATCTTGGACCAATTGCTCTTTTGCAATATACTCTAACAAACAGGACTGTTGGCATTATAAAACTGGGAAGCAGAGGAGGGGTAGAGTATGTATACTGCCCTGAGCTCCTTGGAAGAACAGTACAGTAATAATGCATTAATACAATAGAACACCTTCAGTATAGCACTGATGGTTTTGATGCTTACACACAACCCATAAAAGTCGAGCAAATTTTCATTGAGAGCAGCAGTGATTCTAAAAAGTAGGTGGGAAATCGGCAGGATGTACTTCCTAGGCAATGTATTTATTTGTATCTATTTGTATAAAAATGATATGCCACTTCCCTGCTATGTACAAAGCAATTCACAGTAAAAGTATGACACAACAATCCTTCATGGCCTACGGTCCTCATACACGGTATCTCCCAGTATAGTCCGCTGCACCAGTTACATTCTGCAGACAGCCTTCTCCTTAAGGTGCCGTCCCTTAGGACACAGGAGGATCACGGGCTTTTTTACGACAGGGTGTTCTTTGGAAGAGCCTGCCGGAGTGGGTGAGGAGAGTGGTTTCCCTTGCTTCATTTAGGAAGGCATGTAAGGTGGTCTTGCTCCAGAGAGCATTTGGTGACGGATGACTTATTTAACCAACAAAGCTGTGAGTTTGTCAATCGCATGTTTTAAGTCCCAAGTGCTTCCAAATGTATCAGTTGTGTATTTAAATCTGTTTTAATTTTCTTATTGGATGATCATAATTTATGTTCTTGCAACTTGGTTGCTGCACTGTTCAGCCGGATAAGATGGGGCAGGAATATTTTAAATTAAATAAATACATTATATTGCACTAAAACAATTTAAAATTCAGCAACAATCAGCGGCCATAATTGCCCAGAGAAATTCCAACTGCTAATAAATTTCACAATTGTGGAATGAGGGTTTGCTGTTTATGACACTGGTTGGAATAAATTAAATTACACAATCCACAATCTTCAGATTCACCCCCAGTTCACAAAAGGCCTCCAAAAGAGCTGTAGCTTCTGGAATTTAGGGAGGAAAGGTACCTGTGGGATCTCCAGCCCTCAGGCCCACTCACAAAGCAGGTGCTACCATTTAAAAGGCAGGGGATCATCCAGCAGGGGAGAACGGACCTTGACTGCTGGGGTGATGACACTGAACGGAGCAGCTGCTCCCTGGCTACCAGTTGGCCTGCGGCCATCCCTGCGAGGCAAAGTTCGTGTCTCCTGGAGGAATCCCGGAGTCTTCCACCGCGGCCGTTCCTCCTCTGCAGGCCCCTTCAAGGTCACCCAGGCCTGCCAAGGGGGTTCCCGTCTTTATTACCTTGTTGAGCACCCGGTCAAAGCCCGGCGAGTTCGCGAGGCATTTCATCACCTGGCGCAGAGATTGTACCGTTAGCTGGGGGCTCATGACAGCTGGGGCTGTCCTCACGCCCGAGGCTGAACAGTCAAGGCAGCCCGCGGCAGTCGCCGAGCACCAGCCACGAAGAGCCCCTCTGCGCTCAGCAGCGGCAAAGGCCAGCAGCGGCCGCCTTCACTGCGAGGCACCGCCGGAGGGGAAGACGGACACGGCGCCCGGACAGCCAGGAGCTCACCGGAGAGCACAGCAATACTACTGCGCGTGCGCACACTGGGACTGAGAGCCCAAGCCTCCGCAGACGGGCGCGCGCGGCGGCTGCGGGTGATGACATCACTTTGCTGGCGCGGAGTATAACGCTTCACCGGAAGCGTTATACACCGGAAGCGTGAGAATGTTTGTATCGCGCTGCGCCAGCGCCTCATTTGTGACCCGGCTGTTGGCGGTGGTTCTGGCGATCAGCGCGGGTACCTTCTGGCCAGGGCGTTGCCTCTTCCGTCCTCCTCGGCGGCGGGAGCTGGGCTAGGCCGTCAGCGATGGAAGTCAGCGGCCTTGCCTCAGGGGTAGAGCAGGAGTCCCTGCGGGAGCAAACGCAGGAGCAGCAACGGTCACCTCAGGTGGAGGAGAAGGAGGAGGAGGAAGAACAAAAGCAGCGGGAAGAGCTGGAGAAGCACCGGCAGCGCCTCTGCACGGACTTTGCCTCCGTCACCAGCAGTGATGTGGCCGTGGCTCAGTGCTACCTGGCAGAGAATGACTGGGATATGCAAGTATGCCCTGACGTGATAAATTCTGGAAGATGATTTCAGGGTTCTAGCGCCCCGACACGAGCCCACCTTTTTGCCTTTGTTTTTCAGAGGGCACTGGATTCTTATTTTGAGCCACCCCTCGAGGAGCAGTATGTGGACCGGGTGCCCCAGGTGCCTCCAGTAACGGAGATCTTGTAAGTATTTTGTGTGGCCTCTCTAGTCTTTAGCTCTGGAAGAGAACATGGTGAAAAAAATCAGTTCTTTTGCTGATGTATATGCAAATGCATTACCTTGATGCCAGTGTAGGTATGCAGAAATGCAAGGGTTTGTTGATCGGAATGAAGCAATATGAGGTTGGTTGCTTTCTTGTTTTTGCTGTCGGTGCAGTATATGGGGGGTGTACATGGTAAAAGCCTCAGGGAAGCATGCCACACTTTGTCTTCCAAATGCCAGTCTTTGCCCCTTCCTTTGCCCATATTCTTTTGGACTTCCCATGTGCCTTTTTACAGATTTTGACAGAAGGAAGTCATAGGAGCCAGCCCATCATCTTAACCATTATTTTCATAGGCAGTGCCCCACACATGTAATCCTCTCTTTTTCGTTCATTCTGTTTGGTAGGTTGCGATCAGTGTTTTCTGCTTTCCTTTATCTTGAATCTACAGTGACTTTTGCTCATTAGCTAATACATAGAGTTCTCATATTGCTTGCACTTTCTGTTTCTTGCCTGGAGATATCCGGAGAAGTAAGTGAGCCAAAGTCTTCAGAGAGTGGGACAACTGCTGTGACCTATTCCTTTGATTTTCACCCCCCTGTGTCAGCTTAGCAAACACTGATACAGTGACTTGTATTGGCTTGGGCTCTTCCAAAATACTTCTTTCTGTATAAGAAGAACATGTGCTACTTTGACTAGCAAATATTCTCTATCAAAGTCTTTTCTTGTATATGTTTTCTAGAGTTGACCTGACTGATAGCCCAAGTGGCAGTAGTGCAGTAGCCCCTGTGAAAGAAGCAGGGCTTGGCCTGAAAGAGGATGCTAGCACACTTTCTTTAATTACTTGGAACATAGATGGCCTGGATTTGAGCAATCTGCAAGAAAGGGCACGAGGAGTCTGCTCCTATATAGCTTTGTAAGTACACCCACTACCAATTCTATGAAGACTTAACTAGGCTTTTTCTGTTCAAAATCACTGAGATGCTTAACAATAAATATACTTCATAGTAGGCCATGTGCTTTCCTTAAAGACCAAGCATACAAAATCTTGTGCTAGATAGTTGCTAAATGAGGATTTGTCAATAATAATTGTGCAGATAAAGAAATTTTAACCTTGATAAGATTTGAATCTGTTGCTATTTAATTAACATAAGATGTTATTACCCGTTCCTCTGCCACACTTTTGTTGGTAGTTAAATTTTGTTTGAACAAATAACAACCATATTGATTTATTTGATTTGAACCATTTTAGACTGGCTTTCTTCTTGGAGAGTCCCAAAGCAGCTTAAACAAAAAATTTCAAACACACACAAGTGGTCTATGTCTGGCCTGCTGAGCTTCACAGGTCTGCAAGCCTCAAGCTAAGAGTCAAAAGCCCCTGGGCTCACTCCTCTGGCCTTGCTCAAGTTAAATACTTGTAGCTATAGGAGAGGGAAAGTCAGCCTAGATGGGCCTTAGCTCCTGGTGCTGGTCTGTTGCAACAAGTCAGCAGGATTTTCCTTCTTATCATAGCAGTTTACCAACAGTACACTGTCAGTGAATCGCTGTGATATTCTTTAAATGCAACAAAACTGGAACAATCATGTGAATAGTAAGGGAGTAGGATCACCTTGCATTATTGGTAAAATGTGGCTATGTGTGGTATATTCCCAATTGTGTGCCCTAATTCTTCTGTTCAAACTGAATAGCTCTAGAATGCTGTTTAGGGTTATAATATATTCCTGCACGCAGACCTCATCTCCTGGCTAGTCATGCATTGATTTATATTATCTCTCTCAACTGTTTCTGTTGCTGTTCTGACAGTGCTGACTGGTTCTTGTTTCTTTATTGTGATGCTTACTGCTACTGTTTACATTGTTAATTATTTCGTCACTTGCAGTTTTCTTATTGCTTTGGGATTTATGCATTATTAAGGTATCCTGAAGATTTAATTTGGTGGAAGGGCAGGTTAAAAATGTTTTAATAACTTTTAAAGGGAGACTGCCGGTCAGGGAAGTCAGATACATCTCAGCTTGGAATGGTTTGGAACAAGGACTTTTGCTTTGCAGAAATCAAATAGAGAAGGGAATTGCAGTGATTAGTAATTTATGGGTGCATGAATAGTTCACTGAATATTTTAAAACAGAAGAAATCTGCTATCATTTTGTTAAAACAGCTAGACTCAGAGTACAATCCTAACAGGAGTTACAGCCTTTGAAGCCCATTTTCACTAGACTTAGAAGGCTGTAAGTCTGCACTATTAGTTCAGTTGGTCCCAATCATTGGGACTACCGCACTGTAAGTAGTCATAGTCACTGCTGAATGTTACAGTATATTACTTGAGTTGCATTTGTGAACTTCTTCTCATTTAGGTACAGCCCAGATGTGGTATTTTTACAGGAAGTTGTTCCTCCGTATCTCGCCTATCTACAGAAGAGAGCTGTTAGTTACACAATTATTCCAGGTAAAATGAGTTATACTAGTTGTTATAAGTTCTCAGTGGGGCTCCCGTGTCTGTGATGACACAGCCATAATAATTAAAACGCTACCTTTCTGCATTGCTGTGTGGTGTTGCAGTTGGAGTAGGATCTAGGAGGCCTGAGGAAACTCACGGGGGACAATGAGCAGTCACTCTCTCTCAGCCTCAACTCTCAATTCCCATCCTGAATATCATTCAAAGACTTTGGAAATCAGGGATTTTCTGTTGAATAGCTCTGCGCTTTGTCAGCCTTGCCATTTTTTCTTTGTTACGGAGTCAGCAGCACCTTCTCTTGCCAAAGGATGAGTTTTGTGAGGACCATAGTGGTTGTGTCATTTTCCTGAGCACTAACTGTCTTGAGAGGATAGAAAATAAAAGTATGTGAATGTTTTAAAATACATAAAATCAAACAAATAAGGCTGCCTTCTATTATGTGTAATTCCTTAACGGGATTGTTGCTGACTTTTCCTTTTTCCATGTCTCTGTGTCTCTCTAGGGAATACTGAAGGTTATTTTACTGCCATAATGTTAAAAAAATCAAGAGTAAGAGTTTTAAAAGATGAAATAATACCTTTTCCAACAACCTCTATGATGAGAAATTTATTAGCCGTACATGTGAGTGAACTGTTGAATGTTGTATGTCTAATTCACAGAAAAAATTAATTTGCTATTCAAAAACTAAATATATAAATTATGTCTCATAATTTGAAATGGTGTGCATTTCCTTGCATACTATTGTGAAAAGGGGGAAATTACCTATTGGGGGCATTGGTGAGGATAATTATTATTACCTTTAATTAGGTCTGCCAGTGGGTTAAACAATTGCTGGTTTTGCTTTTAATTGATAGATTTGCATGCTGTTAGACCTCTACTGTAGGATTTTGGGGGATGTTGAACAAAGTGAGAACTTACAATCATCGATATATCTAATTATCAACATGGCAAAATCTGTACATAATTAAAACTAGAGGCTGGGGCTGTGAACAGACAGAACTTTTTACAAACCTGAAAAAGCCCCATGTTTGCAGAAAAATCTGAAAAAATACATTATGGGAAAATCATCCCCCCCCCCCCCCCCAAAAATAATAGAAACAGTGACTTTGGTTTCTGTCCCTATTTTAGTAATACTCATTAACCAAAATAGCCTTTTAAAAAAGTACTGCACCTCTTATGTCACGGTGCCACAGATTTAAAAATTGGATCCTGAATTCATTAACTGATCTGTTAGTTGATTAATCTACTGTTAAACCATTTCCAGTTTGCAAGACCCATCTCTTGTTTATTTTAACATTAATTGCAGTGGGCTAAGCATGATACAGAAGGATCCAGAACTGACATGGTGCAGGCCCAAGGGTTTGCAGTCTAAGGAACTTGGATAGCATAAAAGTGAAGAAGGTGTGGAGCAGAGCTTGATGAAGAAGAGAGAATTCAGTTAGACCAGAGAGAGAGATGAGAGTGCTCTGCCGCAGCTTTGTGCAAGTAATGTAGCTTTACGCTGTGCATTTTGTTCCTCTAACAGGCAACTGTTTCCGGCAATGAGATTTGCTTTATGACTTCCCATCTGGAGAGCACCAAGACTCATGCTGAAGAGCGTTTAAACCAGTTAAGGCTGGTTCTGAAGAAGATGAATGAGACACCAGTGTCCACTACTGTTATATTTGGAGGAGATACGAATCTGAGAGACAAAGAGGTGAACTGCAGCAAATTACTTTTTTTATAGGAAAACATTATTTTGTCTTTATTCCTATAAGTGATGAGTTGTACCTCTCCCCTGAATTGATTGAATAAAGAAGTTGAGAGCCTATAAAATAATCATGGAGAGGGAGGTAAACAGTTGGGGAAATCCATGCCTCTTTCCTCTAGTAGTATGAGTTCCAGGGCTAAATAATATTTATTTAGCATATTCTTATTGTGCCCTTCTGCCAAGAGGAAGAATTAGATTTATACCTTGCCCTTCGCTCAGAGTGGCTCACAATCTGCTTCCCTTCCTTTCCCCACAACAGACACCCTGTGAGGTAGGTGGGGCTGAGAGAGATCTGAGAGAACTGCTCTGAGAGAACTGTGGCTGACCCAAGGTCAACCAGCTGGCTGCATGGGGAGGAGAGGGGAATCAAACCCGGTTCTCCAGATTAGAGGCTGCCGCTCTTAACCACTACACCAAACTGGCTCTCAAGGTAGCATCTCCTCCATTTTGTTCTCATAGCAGTCCTGTGAGACAGGTTAGAAAGAATGACAGGCCCAATGAGTTATTCACTATGAGAGAGGATTTGTACCTGGGTCTGCCCAAATAGGCTCACACACTTAACCTTCACACCGCTCTGGGTTCCTCCTGCTCACATACCTGTGTTCGCAGGAGACATAACTGCCCAGTAGCACTACAGAGATTCCTGACAAGGTGAACAGGAAGGAGCTTATTGACCCTGAGCATGAGCAGTACAAGACGACATGGTGGTATTTTTATCTCTGTCTCCCTGTACCTTACTGGAGTTTTCAGTTTAATAAATTGGGTAAAGCCAATTCGTGCCTCGTGGCACGCATTTTCCAATCCTGTTTTCACCATGCAGTGCAGCATAGCAGAAGCTTCTCTGACCCAGATGCATTTATCCTGTGAAGCTGGCAGCCTCTTTAAGAACGTAAAGGATAGTTTTTGCATGGGCTAGTTGGAAATCGGGGGAGAAGCAGCATTTGGAGGTAAAGAAAACTATCTTTGGCTGTGCAGCTTGCTGCAGGGGAGAGGTGGCTCCTTAGAGTCAAGATAATGCCACTGCAACGTAAAGCATAAACAGGGTCCTCGCACTATGGAAGAAAGAGCCCAGCTTTTTAATCTCACAGTTTTTACATTCAAGTTGCTTGCTGAGTGGCAGGAATTTTATAACCAGTGTAAGGTTGGAGGGCAGGGGACATAGCTACCTTACTGCAGCTAAGCACATCTGGTTGGTGCCTGGAGAAGATGCCTCACGGGAACCACCTGAGTACCACCTTGCAGTCTAGCCATAAGAAGTGACAAAATGAATAGGCAGTTACATTTTTTAACATTGGCTTTTACAGCCATCCTATCTTACATTGTGTTGTTGAAGGAAGTGTACAAAGAAGTCTTTGGCAGTCTGCCAATGAGGCACTGACCAGACTCAGACCTGCTTTGCTTCACTGAGGTTGCTACATATGATGGGCCTTCAGACCATGCCCTGGGACTGATTTGTTATTGTTAATCCTTACTGTTGGCAGTGTGTTTTAAAAACGGTTATTAATGCTTTCCACTTCTCTCTCCCTCAGGTTGCTAAACTAGGTGGCCTACCTAGCAACATTCTGGATATCTGGGAATTCCTGGGCAAGCCAGAACATTGTCACTACACGTGGGACACAAGCCAAAACACTAACTTGGATGCACGTTACAAGTGCAAGTTACGGTTCGATCGCCTGTTTCTTCGAGCCGCTTCTACTGGGGGGCAAATCATTCCCCAGAGTTTGGATTTAATTGGGCTGGAGAGACTGGAATGTGGCAAATTTCCTAGTGACCACTGGGGTCTGTTTTGCAATTTTGATGTGGTACTATAAGAAAAGGCTCTGTGAAGGACAATTTTAAGTTACTTTTTAAAGCCACCCCTCTAACTCTTCTTGGCTTTAGCCACACTGACATTAGGATTTTTTTGTTTTGTTTTGGGCATTCAGTAACATACCCTTTGAATATTTGTTGGAGTATCTGCTTAAATGGGTGAAAAGTCACCCTACCATATATTCTTTCTTCCTGTTTATGTACATTTTTAAAATTAATGCCTGTGAATGCAGAAATGTAAAAGCCATTTAGAATATTTTATACAATTCTCAATTCACAATAATTCACTGAATCTCTGTCTTAAATAATTGTATAGAATGCTTAATAAATGCCAGTTGTAAGATTATTTTAAATGTCTTTACTTTAGCTGCTATGTTAAAATTGCAACCCATTGTTTACACAAGCTGGTAACTGTAGAACTATTGGATATATTGCTGAAGTGTCAGTGATAAGAAGAGCTGTTGATCCAGGCTAAGAACACTTAACAGCGTCATTCCTGAGCAGCGTTGCACCTTTCCTAAGTGCACTGCAGTCAGTGTGCTAGCTGTTGAGGATTGTGCTGTTAAATTGGTAGCCCTGATCCCATAGTGAAACCAAATAAGAGTGTGGTGAACAGGAGGCTGCCCTGCCCCTCAAGGGAAAAAAACATCCACTCAGCTGCTTCATCCGTGAGCCTGTGGGAGTGCTGCTCCAGCATTCAGTCACCTTTCGGTGGGGGGGAGGGGTCATGGGGAGGGGAGCACAGAAGCAATTATAGTTCAGGTCTGCTTCTGGGAGAGGACAGCGATAGTTTAAGGTCTTCCTCAGCAAAAGAGCAGGCAGATTGAAGGGTCACTCTGCCTGGTAGCGTAGCGGAGTGGTTGTCCTCTGATTTGGGGGAGGACAGGGTACCTGGTTGTCGAGGCCTGTCTCTGTTGATGACCAGACCTCATACCATTTGGTCTGACTTGGGAACTGGTAGGCTGGTGTGGGTGGAATTCTGTGTGTGTGAAAGGATCCAGCCTACAGGAGAGTCAGTGAAAGCCTGTTTGTACCTGCAACCATTAAGGAGAATTTAAACCACACAGCTTACATTTATGTGCCTCAGCCAGGCTTTTCCTTTAGTTATCTGGAGATCTGTGCTGCTGATCTGTTCTTCTTAAAGAATCTGTAAAAAAAAATTATTGGTGTACAACTCCTGTCTCTGTGATCTCTCTGTTCTTTTTGCTCACCACAAGTTACGCTGCGGCAGAGAACCCAGAGCCTTTACACTTGCTACCCTAAGAACATCCTGTAACTGAAGGGAAGTTACACATCTGGTCCCCCAAAATCATAAGTGGCCATGTGGCTCCCCTCAGTGGGTGGAAAAGGCTAGTCACAGTAAGCTTGTCATTTCCCAGCTGCATGTTCATCACTTCAGTCACCATGTGCTGGCAAGGAATTTTGAACTCCTCCTACCTTTACTTAGCGGACATAAATCATGCTACTTAATTTGCATATGTGCTATTATGTCTGTGCAGCGGCTTCCTCCATCTAATTATCCATTTCTGTTAACCTTGAATTCACTGCAGCCTTTGAGTACTGTCTCAACATACAGAGACAAATAGGGCAGAAGTCAATCCCATCCTCTCTGTTGATCAGCTGCTTGGTGAGACCAAGAGCTCATAGTCTCCATAGTCTTTTATTAATACTTGTAGGCCAACAGGTCATAAGCAAATGGAAAATGATATTAATATAAAGACAGTATGAAAAACATAAGTATACAATGTAAGAGACATAAGTATACATTTTTTTACATTAGGAAGTGATAACATTAAATGCCATAGACAAAAATTTGCAACTGCAAGAGTCACATTTGGATTGATATCTGCTGGTAACTTAGCTACAACTTTTAAATGTTTTAAATGTCTATATGTACTTGGTACAATTTACCAAGCAATGTAAACTGCCCTGAGCCTGCTTGCGGGGAGGGCGGGATAAAAATATAATAAATAAACTTGTTTTGTGACAAAACTCCCTTTTTGGGAATAAATCGTGATTCAGTTCTCACAAGCCAAATTGTATTTGTTGCAATCGATAAAGAAGTGGCAGATGGTGTCTTAAGTTACCAGATTTGCAGTCACATAGTCACTTAGAGAAAGGAATTCCTAGGAACCTTGCCTGCTAGTTCCCTTAGTGGCAGGACGCTTAGTCTTGCTTTGAGAATAGTATTCTATATTTGGGAACCGTTAGAAACTTACAGTAAGCCGGTAGAGTCTTTGGAATTGAAAGACCCAAATAATGTAGGGAGCATACCTCTGAGCTCTACAGCTAGTACTCCATTTATCAAAATGTAGGATGCTGGATTTGATCAGTGTGCTTGCAGAGAGATAATCCATTTGGTTTAAGAGCTTGAGGGAAAAGCCCATTCTCTGTAGCCTACCCTCAACTAATTTTAACTATGAACTTAGAAAGCCATCCTTAACTAGGTGGTACAGTTAGCGCTCCTCCAAAGAACACAATTTTCAGACCAGGAGATCATTATTATACTGCTCTTGTCTAGTTGTCTTTCTCTTGATCTGGCCTTAGGCACTTGACTTTGGAGTTCTTTCTGTCTGGCCAGAATTGGATGTGGATGTGGCTAAAACTGCAATAAATTCTGGCCCTGGGATATGAAAGTTCACTGGTCAGTGATAGGTTAGCTCTTGTTCTTCTGGCCAACAGTCTTGGAGATATGCTGTCCCTGGACTTTCAAGTAGAGGAAGTAGCTAAGGATGCTTTCCCAAACTGTTGCTGCAGTGCTCTAATACACTGGAAGTCCAGATGTTTAGAAAGTGTTTTCCATGGATCTAACTGGCCTATTCTATGGGTTGTATTTATTCTTTTTTCAGTGAACATGCAAACACCATCCCCACTGTGGAAACCCTAAACCTCTGGAGATAAGCAAAAGAGTGTTTTAGCGTAAACTTTTGCACTTTCAGCCTGGGGTTTTGAGTCCCAACCAGTGGTCCAAAAAAACTATTTAATCCTTAATTATACTGCTACCATTTCAACTATTCAGTATGGTGCTGAAAACCTATGTACATAATGTGCAGATATCCTGACCAAAATGTGAAAAATCCCAAAAGCACAGAATTATAAAAGGAAAATTAATTTTTTTGAAGGAAACTAAAGATTATAAGCAAGAAGCTTCAAAACAAGGGTGAAAAGGGACAAAATACAAACATCAGTAAACTATAGGGAGATAAAGTACATCGTTGTCTGACACCTTTGCCAATTGGAAACATTCTGTTTCTTCATATTCTGATCTGTCTTTACTAGATCCAGCCAAATCAATCATTGTGTTTTGGAGGTTCTCTAGAATTTCTCCTGCCTCAGATTTTGAGCAAAACAAAGAAAAAGTAGAAACGTGGACTGATGGGCTGGGGCTGCGAAAATATTTGGGAGACTGGCAGGCAGAACAGGAACTTACTATTGCCTGTGCTATCAAATCTTTGACTTACTCTGTGTGGCAATGTGGAAGTCAAGTGCCAGTGAAAGTCAAAGTAATTCTACACGATGTGACTTGCGCTAACATGGTGGGTCCTGAGGACTTTTAATTCTCATAAAGGATTTGCCTAACAGTAATAAAGGCTTACCTAGACTATTTCAGAAACATCAGAGGCTGTCAGATGATACCTTTATTAAGAGGCTAATTAGGGGAGTCAGCTCCATTTTAAGACTATTTGCGGACTTGCGCTCCACAATATATTTTGTGAAACTCAAAACTTGCTCCCTACATTGTGGTATTTTGGGCGGCTGCTGAATAAGGGTTCTGCCTCACAGATTCTGGTTTAGTAATACTCCAGGCAAACCTACGTTCATATAATATTCCACATCCTTGTTGATAACGAAAGGTCTTTAGGTTTCATTGTGCTTTTGCAAGTAGTTTCTCTCTCACAGGCCCAGGAATTTTCACGTTGTTGATTTATCCAGTATTATATATGCTAACAGATTTGATAAACTCCTTCACCCTCCCTCTCTTCCAAAGTATATTTTCGCAAGTATGAATGTTCTTGGAAGTCCTAGCCAATCAACCTTCACAGGGTATTGCAACCTTTGAAGGATTTGAGGTGTTGTAGGGAATGGCTGGGATTTAAGGGATTAGATATGTGAGATGGGGTTTATTGATGGAAATGGCCACTGGAGCAAGAGAGTGGAGTGGAATGGTATCACCTTGGGAGCTGATCTGCCTCAGGGCAGGTGGGGAGGCTTCTCTTGGGGAAGGGAGCATGAATGGAGGCTGTGATGAAAACAGTCAGAGGAAAGGTACTTTTGGGGAGAAGTACATAGAGAAAAGAAGCATTGCAAGGAAAGCTTAATGTATGTTTGGTTTTGTATGGAATTTTAATCTCATTTCACAGTCTTTAATTATGTATCAAAACCCTAGTTGTTTCATAACCAGTCCTGAATAGAAGGGATAACCCCACCTGAATTAGTTGGGGTTTTTTTGTAACCCGAAAACCATGGGTCATCTATCACAATTTAAATATATTAAAATGTTAAATGCTGTAGCTGGGGTTTTTTTATACTCCCTCAATTAGTTTTCTTTGTAAATACCATATCAACAGCTCCCTTAACTGTATCCTAACCAGACTTACACCCTTCTAAATCAACTGAAGTCAATGAGCTTAGAAGGGAGTAATTGTTTAGGGACTGTATTGCGAGCATCATGTCGTGCCTATGAAAGTGGCCAGCTCCACCTGCCTCAGAAATAGCCCCACTATACAAAGCAGAGTCCCCCTGTCCCCATCAACTATCTCCAAGCTCTGTGAAGCCAGATATTACAGATCATCGTACTTAATAATGACCATTGATATTGTCTGCACATGAGGCCTGTTTCTGAACCTGTGGTGGGGTTGCCAATCTCCAGGTGGTGGCTGGAGATCTCCCAGTATTACAACTGATCTCCAGGTGACAGAGATCAGTTCACCCAGAGAAAATCGCCACTTTGGAAGATGGACTTTATGACATTACAAGAAGAGGGACCCGCAATACTCATGGGGAGAGGACCTCACAGCTGAGGAGGAAGTGGC
Source organism: Lepidodactylus listeri (assembly GCA_029233225.1). NCBI lineage: Eukaryota > Metazoa > Chordata > Lepidosauria > Squamata > Gekkonidae > Lepidodactylus > Lepidodactylus listeri. Next base: position 91,702,214 of record JARCFY010000006.1, read on the forward strand.
CACAGGTAAGCTTCCCCCCGGGGCTCTGGTGGCGAGACCCATGCGGCTCCCAGCCGCCAGGCCCACCAAGCTCTCTCTCCCCCTGGCAGTGACGGCGAGGCCCACACAGCTCCCAGCCGCCGGGCCCACCAAACTCTTCCCTAGCCCCCCGGCAGCGACGGCCAAAGCCCGTGTGGCTCCAGCCGCCGGCCTGCCAAGCCCTCTCCCTTCCCCCGCAACAGAAGCGAGAGAGAACGCTTTTTTACTTTTGGGGGGATTTAAGCATCCCCTGAATATATATTTTTAAACTTTTTAGATTTTTCTGCACACCTGGAGTCCCCCAAGTGTGCAGGAAAATCTTTTTGTTCCCTAGGTGCCCCCGAGATGTGGATTTAGATATCCGCACACAGGGGGCACCTTGGCTATTAGATATATAGACCCCCCATAGAAGTCCCTCCCCTCCCCAAACCCCACCCTCAGGCTCCACCCCCCAAATCTCCAGGTATTTCCCAGCCCACTGCTGGCAACCCCAGCCTGTGGGCACTTTTGGCATTCTGACATGGGGTGGTGGGTGCAGCCACAAAATGGCTGCCATAGGACGTGGGCACCAGGAAAGGTGTCCAGAAGGTGCCTTGTTGGGGAACGCTGGCATAGACAGTACTGAGCTAGGAGGCTTCAGTGTAATGTAAAGTCACTCCCCCCCCCTTTTGTTTTCAAGCAATTGTTTTGTTCGTTTGACTCTTGTCCCCACTGGGAACACTGTGGCTTATATCATTCTCAATTTTATCCTCATGTCCACCCTGTGAGGTAGGTTAGGCTGAGAATGTCCGACTGTCCTAAATTCACCCAGAGAGCTTCCATGCAGAGCGGGGATTTGAACATGGCTCCCCCAGATCCTAGTCCAATACTTGACCCACTACTAGGGTTGCCAGCCTCCAGGTGGGGCCTGGGGATCTCCCGCTTTTACAACTGATCTCCAGCTGACAGAGATCAGCTCCCCTGGAGAAAATGGCTGCTTTGAAGAGTGGATTCTATGGCATTATACCATGCTGAAGCCCCTCCCCTCCCCAACCCTCCCCTCCCCTCTCCCCGTATCCACCCCCAAAGTCTCCAGGTATTTTCCAACCCAGCCCTGGCAGCTCTACCCACTACACTGTGTTGGCTGAAGGCCATGTTCTTCACTTTTATTTTTTTTTAAATGTGATTTTAATACATCTTTATTACATTTCCCTTTTACATTTAAGATAAAAATACCTCTTCTCCTTGCAACACATCACACTTGTTAAAACGATGGAGGAGTTATGCCAGATATACTAACTGCGATCTTCAGAAAGTCACTACTGTAAATTAACCTACATGTATATCCTTAACTAAACACCCTGTCCTTTTAAAATATGCTCTGAGCCATCCGAATGGTGAATACAAACAGCTGCTAAAGTGACTTCATGGGGAACAAGGCTGTGCTATAAGTATCAGAACGACCTCGCATTCAAGGCACCTGCCCTCCTTTACAGTGCAGAGTTACACCCTTTTAACCTCCTGTCTTCAGTGAACCAAACTGACACCTTCTAGCTCCCTCCCCTTTCTAGGGTTGTCAACCTCCAGGTGTCATCTGGAGACCTCCCGCTATTACCATTGCTCTCCAGACGATCAAGATCCGTCCCCCTGGAGAAAATGGCTCCTCTGGAGGGTGTTAATACCTGCTGAGGTCCCTCCCGTCCCCAAACCCCGCCCTCCCCAGGTTCTATCCCCCCCCCCCCCCCCAGATCTCCAGGTGTTTCCCAGCCCACAGCTGACAACCCTATCCCTTTCCCATTTTTCTTCAACCAGTTCTTTAAGGTTCCCCCCCGCCCCGCTCCCTTTAAGGTGTGGAGTCTTGTGAGCAAAAATTCTACTTTGTGAGCTGCTGGCATTAAAGTTGTGAGCCAGTGACTGCATAAATTAGTTTGCTCTGGAGCTATCCTCCCTGAGCTCAAACAAAAATGTGCGAGCCGGAGGCTAAACAAGTGTGAGCTAGCTCACGCTAACTCATCTTAGAGGGAACATTGACCCCCCCCCCCCCCCCGCGGTCCCAAGTTTTCCCTTTTTCCAGTTACTCCTTCCCAGCCATCCCAGCTCAGCCATCGCCCCCTGGCGGCAGGGTTTGGATTTAGTGCAGGCAATAGTCTGCACAGGGAACGCGCGTTAGTGGCAGCCTCTAGAAGCAAACGAGGCGGAAAAAGCGTTTGCTCTGTCTATTCCCCCCCCCCCCCCCGTCCCTCCCCTTTCTGGACAGCAGCAAGATTGAGATTGCCAGGCATCGATCGCCTCTCCTTTGCCAGCCTTGCCTATCATGCCCACACCCACTTTGTATCCTTGACAAAAGGTTCCCTCCATCCTATAAGCCGCTGGGAGGGCGAGAGAAGTAGATGGGGCGCTGAAGGATTTGGCTGGGTCCCCGGGGAAGCGTCAGCTGTCGTTACTGGAGCCGCCTGATTCCCCCCCCCCCCCCTTCAGTCGCCAGGTAAGAAAAATCGGGGCTGCCCCCTTCCTTCTCTCCTCCGTAGGTGGTGCTGACGACTTGGTGATGCAGGCAGTGGAAGCGAGGTAGTGCTTGATGTTATAGATGGATGGATGGGCGGGGGCATGATAGATCCAGCAATCGTTGGAGATCTGGTGAAGATGCATTTGATTTTGTTGGTGGTGGTGCTGGATCCGTCTTGTGTAGTCTGTCCCTTCTGTAGATGCGTGTAAGATCCGACTTTAACCAGCCCTTGAAGTGGCTTGTTTTTTTTTAAAAATCGGAAACGAGCAAGTCTTTTTGCACCCCGCTTAAAAAAAATGTGTTTGTTCCTAAGGTGTGTGTGTGGGGGGGAGGGCGGATGCGTTTTTTCTGTGCATGCATAGCCGAGGAACAATTTGCTAAACACTTTCTCTGCGGCTCCTTGATGTCGACAGAGCCCGGTATGTGCGCATTCTCCCCTCTCACCAAAATCTGTGTTGACGACGGGGGGGGGGGGGGGGGGTGCGTGTGTATAACATCGGAGAATCTTGTCTGTTGTGTATTCCTCCTGCCCTGCAGGCCTCCCTCCCCTATCTGTTTTCACCCTGTTCCCTCTCCTTTGCTCAACGGCATGATGCAGAAGTTACAAAAAGGTCGGCTGGAAATGCTGGTGACCGGCTTGTTTCTTTAAAATAGGTTTTTGGAAGGGACAGGAGCAGTTGCATTTCCTCTGGGTATTTGCAGCCTGTTGGCCTAGGGGCATTTCAGTGGCAAAGGATTTCTTGTTTGCAGGTCATCCTCTCCCCATTTTTACTTGGTTCAGGATCCTTGGGGGCAGCATTGGGTTAGAAGAACCCCAGTTAGTCAGTATTGATAACATTCCAGTTACTGATTAAATTGAATGGGATTATGATACAAACATTCTAAAATATCATGTATGTGTTTACTTCAGGTAGCTTTGAGCAGGTGCTGATTTGCAGTGGATAGTGAGGATTCAGGTGTTGTGATTAGGGGTACCAGCCTTCAGGTGGGGCCTGGGGATTTCCCACGCTTACAACTGATCCCCAGCTGACAGAGATCCCTTCCCCAGAGAAAATGGCTGCTTTGAAGGGTGGGCTCTATGGCATGGTACCATGCTGAGGCCCCTCCCCTCCCAAAACCCCACCCTCTCCCAGATCCACTCTCAAAGTCTCCAGGTATTTCCCAACCCAGACATGGCAACCATACTTGTGATGCTTAAATTGTTTTTTGTAGCTGAAAAGTGAAAGGAAAACCTCTATTGGGCATCATGTACATTGGATTTAAAAACTGCTGTTCAGGTTTGCAGCACTGCATTAAAATGTTCCAAAGTATTACATTCAGAGTAAAAAGTATTTTGAGCATTGGTTTTGAAACATTGCTACTTATACCGCCTCTAAACAAGGTGGTGGAGTGGACTGAATCACTCTGAACCATGTACTATAAAAGGAGTCTCTTACATTTAGGTAAACAATGGTGGATCAAAAGTGTGTGCTGAAGCAAAGGAGAGACTGTGGATCCAATCCAGTGGTTCCTTATTGGTGGTATGCTTCCAATGGCCTCTGGAGCTTATCTGCCTACGAAGTTTCTCCGTTGGGGGTGAAAGGTCCTTGTGTGCAAAAGAATACATTTCGGGACTGTTCCTTCCATTGAAGTGAATGGGAACAAGAGCTCCATGTGGATCATCAGACTTAACGATGACCAAAATGCATGTTCCAGATTTCCACATTCATTATTAGGCAAATCTAGACATTACTTTCTTGCTGGTATTGCGATGCAAATATCATTTGTGCCTTTGCTCTGTGCAGGGCTTAATTGTGCTGGAGCGCAGACTATCTTTTTTTTACAGGCCAAGGCTCAGGCGTGGAACGTATGAAGCCAGAATAGTTTAAAGGGCTCAAGAACAGGGCGCATTTCTTGGATAGACTCTCCCTACTGACCAGCGATTGGGGGACTGAACTCTAGATCAAAAAAAGGATGTTCTGAAATAAGGTCTGAGGTTCAGCGTCTCGTTTGCTATAGCTGATGCACCTGCAGTCAACTGGGAATTTACTTTAGGACTTGGATCTAACTGTGGGCGGGCTCTGTGTGGCAGCTGTCCTGTAAGCGATTCTTACCTGCTTAATAACGTCCACTTAAAGAAATGTCAAAATCATCTATGGATATTCTTTAGACTTAAAAGTGGACGTCTTGTATTTCAGATTTTTTGAAATACACATATTTTTCAACAAACAGGAGTTTTAAAAGTGTATGATTTTTTAAAGGCAAACACAGTTGATCCTTCTCTTACACTCTTCCAGTCTCTTCTCTAGCTTCTCATAAATAGTTAATCTGTGATTGATACAAAACAATCTTTGGAATTCTTAATTTCCCTTTGTTCTCATACAACAATAGATGTGCCAAAGATTCTCAGATGTTACTTAGTTGCATCTTATTATGCAGAGGACACTGGCCGGGAGCCAGCAAAATGAGATGGGCAGCAGCTTTATTGAGTGACCAACTTTCCAACAACTTGGTGTGAGAAGGAGGTACTGTAGCACTGAGTACCCTGGTTTTTGGGTGAGTAAACCCACAGAAAAGTAAAGAGCACAAGACAGGTTAATCCCTGCTGCCTTTAAGCACTGTCTTCTTTGGGATCTTCATGTTGTAACATGGTGTGGTCCAGAAAGGAATTGTCCTCTCTCTAGAGGTCCAGCCAAAAGGGCAAACCTGCCGTGCCATGTGGGGCAAGGGGGGTGGGGATATTGATGGGAGATTAATGAGACTTCCCGTGCCTCTCCCTGTTCTTCTGGATTTGCTTCCCAGTTCCTAGCCTTGCGAACAACCGGGTGGGAGCAAATCTAAACAAATGGGAATTTCCTGTAAGTAAGAATTGTAAACTCTTCAACCTACTGAGGGTTTATGGCTGTTGCCTGCCACATACCCTTACGTGTATCTTTTTAAAAATCAAGTTGAAACCAAGCTGATGAAAAATTCAGGATAAGTCTGCTGTTATACACCGAAAAAAATATTATTAAGCCTTTATGGGCCACTGGATATGGATGCTGTGCCCCAGAGCTAGGGCACTGGGTACAGACGCTACAAGCCCAGTGTCTGTTAGCGGCTACTGGACTTGGTGGCGATTTGGTCTGATCTAGCAAGGCAATTGGTAATTACATTCTGAAAGTGAAATGAGGTTAAATCCTGTTGGGGCCAATGGAATGTCTGGGTGTATATGGTTTCCTGAATACTGCAATTTCGGTATCCCCAGGAGGAGTTGCAGCATTTATAAACTCTTTATAATCTGAATATTTGACAGGTGTAATTGCTTTCCTTATGTGTGGACATTTTGTAACTGGTAGTTAAGGGAAATTATTCTTGTAGTCAACTGAATTTTAACTAATACAAGCCTGACTTCCTCTTGTTCCCAAATTGGACATATGAAAAGCACACAGACTGATATATTTTTTAAAAAAGTAACCTGCAATGTTGTGATCTATTATCTCTAGGAGAAATTAAAATGTAAGAAACTAAAGTTCCTGCTGCTTTCAGAAATAATCTTGTCAATTAAGATGACTGATGTTACCAAAATTAATCATTATCTGGTTCAGAACATGAATTTGTGTATCATGTAATGCTTAATTGTGTTCCAAAATGCCCCCCCCCCCAGGTTTTTTTCTCCAGCTGAGAGCATAATCCAGATCGTGATAGTACGGGGGGGGGGGAGTTGGGGAAGGCAGCTATTCAGGCCTTGTCATCAGGATGTCATCTGGACAATGTTGAGTTCCAAATTCTGAAATTAGGGCTGGGGGGGGGGGGGGAGAAGCTCTGCTTACTGAGTGTAATTCTGAGCCAAGCCGAGGGGAGTTTGCCCACCAGTACATAAAAATGGGACTGGATTGTCTCCAACTTCAGGACTTTCTGCGAAGCATATGTCAAGAATGTTTTTGGCAGTTTTTGAGCTTGGGTTATTATTTCTGGAGTTTGGCTTTTGATCAGCTGTCTGTCACTATGTGTATTAAATTACTCTTAGGCATTTCAAGTTGGGGCTGTTTCTGTAGCAGCAGGTTGCCTTGAACAATGGGGTCTAGGTTCCACTTACCATGAGACGCAATATAAATCTTCTTAATAACAGCATTTTAGTGTCTCAGCCGAGCAATTACACTGTTGATGGGCTTTTAGTGTGGTTGGCTGTCTTGGTGTTGTGCCCGACCCCTTTGGAAGCTTTCTGTCTATAGCACTGCTGATATTCATGGGAGCTTCAGGACTTGTTACCCTGTCATTTGTTGTGTGGATGTCTGTTGTATCTGCTGTCCCAAACCGCCCTTTTAGACAAAGTATCATCTTTTTTTTGTTGTTCTGTTTTGTTTGCATTACCTGGCACTGGAGAATTTGGAGCGTATATTGTGGGCTGGGAGTCCATCTAAAACACAGTATGATTAAGAATCCTTTTACCTGAGTAGCTTGGTTGGCTTTATTTTTACCCAAGAATTATTTATCTCGGTTCTGTTTGGCTGATGATGTTTCCTGAAACTAAGCACTGATGTGAGATAATGACATCAGCCTCCAGTGCTCCTGAATAGAACATTTAAGAATCTGCAGAATTATAGAATAATCCTGTCATAGCCAAGAGGTGTGATTGGCAGCAGCAAAAACGGGAGTCTGGCAATACAATCCTAAACAGAGGGAGTAATCCTAAACAGGTCCACTCAGAAGTAACTTCCAGTTTTCTTTAATGGGACTTACTCCCAGGAAAGTGTTCGGTTCGCAACCCAAGTTATATACTAAGATGACTAGAGTCAATCATCTTGGAAGAGCTTGACTCTATGTAGGCTTTCCACTATAAGACAGCAGTGGCTAAACAGGCCTACTCAGTATTCCTCTCAGGTCTGCTCAATGGGGTTTATTCCCAGGAAGGTATTTTTAGGATTGCATTGTAAGTTCTGTGTAGAACAGCTTGAAGCTAGGCCTGAAGTGCCTCAGAACAGAAAACCTGTGTGGGTAAGGTTGCCAGCCTCCAGGTGGCACCTGGAGATCTCCTGCTACTACAGTTGATCTTCAGACAATAAAAAGCAGTTTCCTTGGATAAAATGGCTGTTCTGGCGGATAGACTCTATGGTATTATACACGGCTGAGGTCCCGCTTCTCTCTAAGCTCCACCCTCCTGAGGCTCCACCCCCAAAATCTCCAGGTATTTCCCAACCCAGAGCTAGCAACCCGATGTGTAGGCCAGGGGCTTAGTATTTATACATGTGCCTCACCAAACTAAAGAGTTTTCCCTGCTTTCCTTTGCCACCCAGTTAGTGTCGTAGCCTCCTACTAAGTATTGTACTACGTGATTTTGTGTGTTGAGTTTATTTGGATGGACATATTCTACAGATCTATGTGCGGAAAAAAGTAAATCTGTTGTAGATGCATTCGTACTCCTCCCCCCTTCCACGTGTTAATAAAACTCCAGTGATTACATAACTTCTCCCTGTTTTGTGCTCACAGTAACCCTGTGGACTGAGAGGGAGGTTGCCCTGTGAGTTTCCATAGAGAGTGGGAACTTAGAACCAGGGTTATACCTTGGGAGACTGTCTAACCACCAATGATCCCTCTAAGCTGTGGAGTCTTGTGAGCAAAAATTCTACTTTGTGAGCTACCGGCATTAAAGTTGTGAGTGAGGGATTTGGCTCCTGCATCAATGAGTTTGCTCTGGAGCCCATCCTTCCTGAGCGAAGACACAAATGCGTGAGCTGGAGGCTAAGAAACTGTGAGCTAGCTCACACTAACTCAGCTTAGAGGGAACACTGCTAACCACTCACTACACCATACTTGCTTTAGTGATGATTCCATAGGTCATTATTTCACATTTATGCTGGATTCTCTGTTCTTATACTTCAAAGAATAATTCTTTTTGGAGGTTTGTGGCCAGCTCAGATGTTTAGTGGAATCAAATGTGAAATGGTTGTCAAAATAGCTGTCTATGGCATATGGGCTGTTAAGCCTGAATAAAGTAGAATAAAATGACCAAGCTTTGTCTCTGCTATACTGTTTCTAGTTGCAAGTAGGGTGTTGCATATTTGAATGCATCTTCATTTAAAAAGACGTTTTTCTGCTTGTGGAAATGTAATATTTCTAGTTAGCTAATCCTTCCCCCCCCCCCCCGATGTGTTAGTTTTCTATGTGCAGGGAGGGATGGGGGAGCAAGGTGATGGAGTGGCATTCCACCACCTAATATCCCCATCTCCGGGTACAGTCCAGAGGAAGCTTTGCTACAGAATATGTAAAGTGGCCCTAAGAAAGGGACATGGGATATAAACCAACTGTAGCCGTTCAAAGCTGTTGATCAGTGTTCGGGATTTGTCAACATTTCCCCTGTAGTCAGGGATGGGTGGAGAACCATTTATGTGAAAGAGACCATTTATTTAAAAGTGATCCTTAAGATATATGAAAATGTGCCTCTTGATCAGCTCTTGTATTGGAATGTGGACGTATACATGGTAACTGAAACAGTTTCTTGAGTGTACCCCCGTATGATTTCATGCCTAATGAGGGTGACTGAAAGGCGAATATTACAAAATGAGGAGATGTGACCCTCTGTTGTGGGCATTTCTGATAGTACTTGCAGCAGTAAAGCATTATATTCTGTAAATGCTAGGGTCCCAGTTGAAGTTGCTTATGGACAGATATGAATATAAATTATCACAAAGAAGGTAACCTTTGTGCAAAGAGAAAATATTTTATTCGTTTTTTTCTGCAAATGTTGTCATGAAAGGTACATAGCCTAGTTTTTTGTATACCGCTGCTGGTGATTTCATGCAAAGGCCACTTTGCGTAGGACTCTCCTAAGGCCGGGATGGCCCAGGCTAGCCCCTATCTTGGACACTAAGCAGGCTCAGCCCTGGTTAATCCTTAGATGGGAGACTACCAAGGAAGTCCAAGTTGCCAAGGAGAGGCAGTCAGCAGCAAAATCACCTCTAAATGTCTCTTGCCTTGAAAACCTTAAGGGGTCGCTATAAGACAGCTGTGACTTGATGGCACTTTCCACCACCGAGGCTTTAAAAAGAATGACAGACCTAATGCCCAGTTTTGCCATTTTTCATTTTCATCTCCTCTTTCCCAGCCTGTCATAATTATTCCTGCAGTTGGGGATGATCATATACTCATCAGTTCGGTGTAGTGGTTAAGAGTGTGGATTCTAATCCAGGAAAACCGGGTTTGATTCCCCACTCCTCCACATGCAGCTGCTGGTGTGACCTCAGGTCAGTCACAGTTCTCTTGGAGCTGTTCTCTCAAGGGCAGTCCTCGAAAGAGCTCTCCGCCCCACCTACCTCACAGGGTTTCTGTTGTGGGGAGGGGAAGGTAAAGAAGATTGTAAACCACTCCGAGTGAAGGGCAGGGTATAAATCCAGTCTCCTCTTCTTCATCAACCTATCCTGTTGCTTGCTCTGTGACCTTCTAATTAACATTCATGCCAGATTTCTTTTCTGTTTTTCTTTATCTGATTGTAGGAGGCTGCCAACTGGATATCGAAGAGTATCAGAAGAAACTTGCAGTAAAAGTTGTGGAGTCTCCAGAAGTTTGGCTGAAAGTGGAACTGGCATTGCCTGTGTCAGGGACAATGGCCCTTGGATTAGGAGTCCTCTGCTTGCTCTTGGGGTTTTTAACAGGTACACTCCCAGTATTATTGGTTATTTGTTCGTAACAGGTGGCTAACTTCCTTCTAACACCAGGCAGGAAAAAAGGGGCTGCAGGGCCAAGAGTCTTCATCTTGCACCAAACCCTTAAAATACACACAGGAGTATGGCTTTTGGAAGTTGATTTCTTTTTTTTTTTACTTACCCAAAACAGAATCCCAAACAGCTTTCAAAATGAACACAGTGATTTAAATAAGACAGCTAATATCCTAACATTAACTGGGGTGTAGTGGTTAAGAGCAGCGGACTCTAATCTGGAGAGCTGGGTTTGATTCCTCACTTCTCCACATGAAGCCAGCTGGGTGACCTTGGGTCAGTCACAGTTCCCTCAGAGCTCTCAAGAGTGTTCTCTCAGAGCTCTCTCAGCCCTACCTACCTCACAGGGTGTCAGTTGCGGGGAAAGGAAGGGAAGGAGATTGTAAGCTGCTCTGAGACTCTGAGTGAAGGGCAGGGTATAATTTGAATTTTTAAATAGTCATTTTGCTTTTCCTGAAGTAGAAGCTTTTAAAAGACTTTGAGTGTTTCAGGGAGGATGTGGATCTTTATAGCAGAAAAGAAGCTCTTAGAGAGAATCAAGCTATATCCATTGAGTACAGAGGATTGAAAAGCACAATGCTGTGTAGGTTTCTGATACACCTCTTTCTTCCTTGGGTTGAAGATGTTCATAAGACCCAGGAAATATTGTTGGACTTTTTTGTCAGCGTTCAGTTTATAAATCCCCCCCCCCCCTTTGCCCCACTGTATACATCTGCAACTATTCTCTGTAGTTGAAATTCTTGGGCTACTGGGTATGTTCTTGAGCTCAGGCTTTTCCACACTGAGTTTTTGCTCTGGGTTGGCTTCCTAACTTCATCAGTTTTCTCCCTCTCTTGTATACAGTATTGTGTTTACCACTTGTTGGTCTTCTGTGCCCCCCCCACCCCAGTTTTTCTGCAAAAAACACAGGAAAAATGGTTGTTCCGCCCTCGGTCTCCCGTTTCCCCCGACTGTACTGCTCAATTTCCCACTATTTGCTGTGTGGCTGCATTTTGACCCGCATCTCCCCCTCAATTTCTCTCGCATCTTCTTGATCTTTATTTTTTAGGATCAAGAAGATGCAGGGGAAATTGGGGGGGGGGGATGTGGGTCAAAATGTGGCCGTGCAGCAAAGAGTGGGAAATTGAGCAGTACAGTTGGGGGAAATGTGAGACCAAGGGCAGAACAACTGCTTTTGCAGAATCGTGTGGAAAATCCCTAGGCTAGGCATGTTAGGTCTTTCAGAGGAGTGAGCAGGGGTCCTTTCGTAAAAAAAGAGGTGCAGGAGCTCATTAGCATAACTTATTTGCATATGCCACACCCCCTGACGTCACTGGAAGTGTGTCAGAAGAAAGAAAGGAAGGGAGGGGGGAAGGAAAGGAACAGGAAGGAAGGTAGGTAGGTAAGTGGGGGAGAGAGAGAGAAGAGAGAAAGGAAGGAAGGAACAGGAAGGAAGGAAGGAACAGGAAGGTAGGTAGGTGGGTGGGGGAGAGAGAGAGAGAAGAAAAGAAAGAAAGGAAGGAAGGAACAGGAAGGTAGGGAGGTGGGGGGAGAGAGAGAAGGAAAGAAAGAAAGGGAGGGAGGGGGAAGGAAGGAAAGGAACAGGAAGGAAGGTAGGTAGGTGGGTGGGGGGGAGAGAGAAGAAAGAAAGAAAGAGAAAGAAAGAAAGAAAGAAAGAAAGAGACAGACAGACAGACAAGGCGCTTCTCCCCCCCTCGGGCTGAGTGGTTGTCAGCCACTTGGCCCATTGTTTCCCTCCCTTCCCCTCCTCTTGCTTGGGCACTGGGGCCCAGCTTTTCCCTCCCTCCCTCCCTCCCGCCCCCCTCTCGTCTGGGAATGGTGAGCGGGGAGAAATGGGGGCTTCTCCCCGGGCCGACAGCCTGCCACGGCCCAGGAAGAGTGAGAGGGGGGAGGGATGGGGGCTTCTCCCCGGGCCGGTGGCTTGCCACGGCCTGGGAAGGGTGAGCGGGGGGGGGGGGGGAGGCTTTCCTCCGGCTCTGCACTGAAGCGCGGGCTGGGGAAAGTGAGCTGGGGGGTGGGGTTGGTTATGTGCCCGCCCCCCAGCCTCCTCTCTCCCAGAGCGGCGCCCCGGCGCGTCCTGGCCCCAACAGAGCTCTGGGAGTGAGGATAATAGATGTATGACTGTCCCATGCTCCTGCTTTCCTTCTTGGTGATGGAGCATATGAAGCAAAGGCTTGTGAATCTTGCCTGTGGTGAGATCCTTGATCTCCAGATGACCCCTGCTCTGTGGGTGAGATGAATGTATTCTACTTTATATTACAGCACAGACTGGGAAAGGAGAAACGTAACTGACGCTCACTTCTCTTTCCCCCACTTCTCTGTAATCTGTCAAACACATGAAGCTGCATTACAGTACACACCTTCCAGTTGTATTTTTAAATCAACATTGGGGGGGGGGGTATGAGTGTGTGCTGGCCCTTCTCCTGCCTCAGCATGACTGCCAGCTTGTGAGGACGTGGCTTAAGTACACGTGTGTAGGCTATGGACCAATGGTCAAGAATGCTACTTTTCTAGTATTCCCAATCAAGGGAGGGAGCTTATGTATATATACTTCCTCTGCTCATAGATGCCATGCTCAAAAGCTGGTGGTCACACATTGGAGGCTGCAGGGTCACTGTGCTTGTGCCTGCTGCCCCTCTACACACATAGTACGAATGCATGGAGGGTTGTGTGTTCAGGCCTCCTGGCACTTTCTCCACATGGATCACATGCTGTGGGTTTGAAAGTGTTGGGGAATCTTTTTGTTTTGCTTCCCCAGGGCACTTACTGGATTTGTGCACGACCTGGATTATCCTTGGCTTTTTTCATATTGTTCCCAAAACTGCTTTACTACTAAGCAAGGCTATTTTTGGGCAGGAACGCACAGGAACAGAGTTTCAGCTGGCTCCTGAGTTGGCCATGTCTACAACCAAAACCTCTGGCATGTGTGGCTACAGAGCACACTGCCCTCCCCATGTTACATACAAGAGGGAAAGGCGGCATATTAAAATGCTCTCTTTCCCTCTGGGGAGGCCCTTTGGGATTTCCTTGTCAATTTCACTCCCTGCCAGTCAGTTGAGAGTGAAATTGACAAGGAAAAGCCTCTCTCTGCCTTCCCTTCTCTAGCTGACATGTGGCAGCTGGAAAAGGGCAGGAAGGGAACCCAGGCACATTTAAAATGCCTTTCTTTCCCTCCCCAGCCTGGATCTTTCAGATCCCAGGCACTTCAACAGTGCCTTTCCTTGGTTGTCTGGTTTGGGGGGGGGGGGAATAGGAGACTAGAAAGGTGTTGCTGAAGTGCCTGAGATCTGAAAAGGGGGGGGGGGGGGTAGACCAGAAAGGTGATGCTGAAGTGGGGCGGAGAAGTTCAGTGGGGGGGGAAGAGGCAAGCTGCCCTGTGCTTTCCCAGCCCCACTGCCTGATAGGCTAATGAGCTGTGTGGTCAGGGGTGTGGCCTAATATGCTAATGTGTTTCTGTTGTTGGGTGTGGCCTATTATACTAATGAGTTCCTGCTGGGCTTTTTCTACAAAAAAAGCCCTGCTGCTAAGTTTTGGGAAAGATCAAAGCCTCTATGGCTGCCATGTGGGTAGGAAGGTCAGGATGTTCTTGGTCTCACACACATGGCAGCCATTTTTTCCTGTCCCAGTCCCCAGTTTGGTATAGTGGTTAAGAGCACGGAGTCTAATCTGGGAGAACCAGGTTTGATTCCCCATGCCTCCACATGCAGCTGCTGGTGTGACCTTGGGTCAGTCACAAGTTCTTTCAGAGCTGTTCTCTCAAGAGCAGTTCTCTCAGAGCTCTCTCAGTCCTACCTACCTCACAGGGTGTCTTGTTGTGGGGAGGGGAAGGGAAAGGAGATTGTAAGCTGCTTTGAGACTCCGTTGGGTAGTGAAGGGCAGGGTATAAATCCAATCTCTTCTTTCCTTGTCAGGCTTTGGTAGCATTTCCAAGCATGGCTTTATTAAGGGACACACACAGACACACATTCACAAAGCAGCCAAAATAAACAATGAATCTTTTCCCAAACACAAACAGCTTGCAAGCCCACACTGGGGCAGTGGTATAAATCACTTTACTCATGGGAGTTCTGAATGTAACAATCTGCTTTATTTCAACAAACTTCTTCAGACGATGGCTGCAGTCACACACACTAAATAATCCACTTTCAGTGCACTTTCCAACTGGATTTTACTGTGTGACCTGGCAAAATCCAGCTGTAAAGTGCGTTGAAAGTGGATTATTTAGTGTATGTGACCGCAGCCTAACACAGAAAAATGAAAGTAAGTAAGAGAGCAGTCTTAGGGGGTGGAGTTTTCCTCCCTCCCATAATCAGATTCTAGTTAACTCTTTACTATCCATTTTACTATACACACGACTTCTGAAGCAAATACAAAACAAACAGAGGGACTCTGTTCTCATCCTCTCTCACACACTTCACACACTCACTGGGAAGAGCCACATTACTTGGGCCTGCTCGCCTCCCCCCCCCCCCCCCACTGCTTTCATCCTGCTGAGATTAAAAGGCACACACACATTCCCAAACACAAACAGTTTACAAACTTCTTCTAAAACAGGGGTGGGCAAATTGCGGCCCGTGGATCACATGCGGCCCGCCACAGAATATTTTGCGGCCCACCAAGACAGTCGGCCATGTTGACGCAGGAACAGTGGGCTCACCTGCTGCCTCAACCTGGCTGGCGCTCCCTGGGGAAGGAAGGAGGTGTTCCGGCGCTGCGAGGGTGGAGGGAGACGGCGTGGCCGAGCCTGGTGCATCACTCACTTCCTGATTTCCCCTCCCCTTCCCCCTGGAGCACAGGTGGGGGGGAGAGGCCGGGTCTGACTGGGCCGGGCGAGAGTCGAGCCCTAGCAGGGAAGGAGCCCTCCCTCCCCTCTGCCTCCCTGGCCGGGCCGTTGTGCGCTGGCTTCCCCAGGGACATTAACTTGCAGGCTGTGATGAGAATCTCAACAAGCAATCTCACTCCTGATTTCAAAAAAATTGTAGAAAGAGTGTGATAGGGTACGTTTGTCTCATTAAACTGATTCTAAAATTAAATGTTTTGCAGCTATAGATGATATGAAATTAGCACAATAAATAAATTGAATAAAACTACCACTATTTTATTTATTGATTTTATGATACAATTTATATCTTTTCTGAAATGCAAAGTTAACTAATGAATGCAATCATTTTAAAAGGTGCGGCCCTCCGCTAACCTCCGCTCCCACAAAGTGGCCCCCGAGCCAAAGCAATTGCCCACCCCTGTTCTAAAATGTTTTGCTGAGATTTAAAGGTATATCATGGCTGTTGGGGCAGGGCTTCCCCCACACTGGTCGGCAAAAGGGAGGAGCCTGCAAAATCAGGGGATCCCCCACTCAGACCTGGCATCTGGCAAGCTTACGTCTTCACCTGTTTGGCCAGTTTGGTGTTCTCAGGGAGCTCTCAAGTAGAATTTCAATGATAATACACAAAAGGCTAGTCTATGACAATGTTCTTTAGTATTCGGCTTGCGTTTATGGATCTTGTGATTTTTTTAAAAATATTTATTATACCTCTGTTCTGTGGAATACCCAGTGGGTTTTTGTCGTAGTTATTGATTAGGCTTTCACTTGCATGGTATCAGTAAATTGCAGCATTAGAGATCCTTCTAGGCTTTTAACTGGGCCCCATAGAAATTGATGATATTGATTGTGCTAGTCTATTTTACATTTAGATTGCTGTCCTGTAATACCGTGGACTAAAATAATGTAAATGGAACTACTAAAAGCTAACCACTATGATACATGCAGGGTGGGGAATGCAGAATTGAAATGTCTCCCATATTACATTGGGGCATGCCTGGCTTTTCATTGTGAGAAGCTTTGCCAGATCTTCCTTGAGATTTGTTAGGCTTGGTTTAATTTATATTCTATGTTACTTATTTCCTGTCTAACATAGGGCAGGTTGCCTAGTCTTTGCATGTGATATGGAAAGCTGAGATAAGTGTAGTTTTTGAGGGTTGCAGGTCTGATATTAAATCCTGGATGTGTATCCCCACATTTCTGAGAACTTTTTCATAGTTTTAAAACTCCTTTTCTGAAACCGTGCATGCTAGAAAAAAGTTGCTTTTAAAAAATGCTACAGATCACATTCTTTGCTGGATTTCTGGTATGCGTTTCTATAGGTTCTGGACACAATATAGACCCAGGGGCCATTCTTAAAAGGTTCAAAATAAGAGGTTGTGTGGTTAAGAAGAAGAAGAGAAGAGATTGGATTTCTACCCCACCCTTCACTACCCAAAGAAGTCTCAGAGTGGCTTACAAACTCCTTTCCCTTCCTCTCCCCACAACAGACACCCTGTGAGGTAGGTGGGGCTGAGAGAGCTCTGACAGAAACTGCTCTTTTTCAAGAACAGCTGTGCCAGAACTATAGCTTGCCCAAGGTCATCCTGCAGGTGCAAATGGAGGAGTGGGGAATCAAACCTGGTTCTCCCAGAAAAGAGTCCATGCACTTAACCACTACACCAAACTAGTGTCTATTAATCATCGCGGTGACATCATCGCGGTGCATGTGCAAATGTCCCAAACTGGGACCTACTCCCCCCCCCCCCCCCCGCTGCAACCAGTAAGCAACCTGGCAACCCAACACCATATGCATAATCCTGATTTGACTGAAAACAAGTAGGGTTGCCACATCCTGCCATAGCTGCAGTGGGGAGAGTCCTGGTTGTCTCCGGGAGTCCATTGGAGCGAGTGCACCCAGAAGTGATGTCATTGTGTTGGGCACGTTGGGGGCAGGCAGAGGGGCAGGCAGGGCTGGCTCTATCACTAGGCCATCTAGGCGGCCACCTAGGGGTGCAGCTGACAAATGGGGCAGCGGAGAAGGGACGGCCAGCGGGTGAGAAGGGCACATTGCAGAGAGCGAGAAGGACACATTGCAGAGGGCGAGCCTAGCTGCATATCAAACAGAAGAAGAAGAAGAAGAAGAGAAGAAGAGATTAGATTTATACCCCGCCCTTCACTCACTTGGAGTCTCAGAGCGGCTTACAAACTCCTTTCCCTTCCCCTCCCCACAACAGACACCCTGTGAGGTAGGCACGGCACCTTCTGGGAAGGGAGTCCCTGCCCCCAGGCCCCCTCCAACCTTAGCCCCGTCTCCCCCCCCCCCCCCACAAGCATGTTGAGTTTTCTCCGGCTCACAGTGGCTGTTGGGGACCAACTTTACCCGATGCAGGGGGCAAAAGATGGGCAGGCAGATGCCCCAGATCCCCCCCGTCTGACCTGTAAACTGGAGTGCTATGGGGGGAGTTAGGGTTGCCAGCCTCCAGATGGGACCTGGGGATCTCCCACTTTTACAAGTGATCTCCAGCTGACAGAGATTAGCTCCCCTGGAGAAAATGGCTGCTTTGAAGGGTGGACTCCTATGGCATTGTACCATGCTAAGGCCACCCCCCAAGCCCTGCTGTCTCCCAGCTCCACCCCCAAAGTCTCCAGGTATTTTCCATCCTAGACCTGGCAACCCAGGGAGTAGTAGAAGGAAGCAAGAGGGAGGGAGGGCAAGAGAGGGGTCACATCAGTGGGGTGCGTTGGGTCTTCCGTCCAAACTGCTCCTCCCTCTCCTCATTCTTATAGCCCTGCTCTGCGTTCTCTTCCATCTTGCTTCCTCCTTTTCCAATTTCTTTCTCTTTCAATATAGAGGGGCCTAGTCTGCCCAACAACAGACTATGGTCTCTCAAATGAAGCACACTTCTAAACACTAAAATAATTTGCAAAGCAGCTATGAAAACACAACTGTCAATTCTAGTCGGTTCATTTGAGTGCACTATATGTTCTAGCAAAGAGCACTCTCAAACCCTTAGGGTTTCCAACCTCCAGGTGGTGGCTGGAGATCTCCTGGGATCACAACCGATCTCCAAGTGACAGAGATCACTTCACCTGGAGAAAATGGCTGCTTTGGAGGGTAGACTCTGTGAAATTATACCCTGCTGAAGTCCCTCTCCTTCCCAAACCCTGCCCTCCTCAGGCTTCACCCCCGAAATCTCCAGGTGTTTCCCAATATGGAGCTGGCAACCCTGAATTTTGTGGCAACTAAAAGATATCTTTACTTTTTCTTTGTTTCCAGATAAGTGAAATGAAAGTGTGTGTGTGTTTTGTCTGAGGAAATGTCACTTTGGAAGGGACAGCCTAAGACACAGAGATGGCGAACCTTTTAGAGACTAAGTCCCCAAACTGCATCCCAAAACCCACTTATTTATCACAAAGTGCCAGCATGACAATTTAACCTGAATACTGAGGTTTTAGTTTAGAAAAAAAGAACTCATTGACCTCTTTTGTCTTAAAAGAAAAACACAATAACAGAGCTTTGAATTATACAAACAACTTTTTATTGAAAGGTAAAAGTTTGCATTTGGCATGCTTTTGAACAAATAATGTGATTTTTGCTGTTGTATGCATGCTGATAATTTGTCTAACCTTGGCTCATACTTTGTAAGTTTGAGAGCAGCCCAGCCTTGAGTCTGTGTTGTCTTTTTCCTTTTAGAGACTGAGTGCTCAAACTGCGTGCGTGCCCACAGAGAGGGCTCTGAGTGCCGCCTCTGGCATGCATGCCATAGGTTTGCCACCACTGGCCTAAGACCTCAGAATAGGAGCACTGCGTCTAGGTTTGGAATGGGGTTTTGGCTTGTGCAACACACCTCACCTTTGATCAATGTTAATATATATATATAAAGTTGGCCCTTTTATAATCCAACAGAAGGTGTTGGCTCTCCTTATTTCAGGTCTGCAAACAAAGGAGGTTTCACTGAGGAAAGGGGTGTGTGTGTGTAGGATTTTAGTTAGAATAGAAGCATTTTCCGCTTGTGTGTCAGGAGTGAATTGTTTTCTGAGGCATGATTTAGGTTGGTGCTTTTATAGCTCTCTTGAACTGCTTTCCTCCCATATTCCCAAAAGTGAGTTGAACTGTGAAGGAAAGAATTATAGCATAGTTGGCAGACAGGAGAAACACATGAATCAAAGTTCCTCCTGGCCCAGTGATAACTCTGTGAGCATTTTATGTTGTACTGAGGTTGCTATAGTATATTCTCATCACTGTGAATAGAATTCTCTGTGGAAACGTTACATCACAGGACAAACACAGCATTATTAAAATGTAGCTTTGGGTAGCATGGTATAAAAACGATAGAGAAACATTCGTTTTCCGTGACTCCTTACTATATTTTTCATTTCCAGTCAAAATGAATTGTGTCTAAACTTGAGGGTTGGACACAGAGGAGCCCTTCTTCTCATGGAGAGAGGCTTTTGCGCATGAATATAAAGTGCCAGTGTTGTTTGGCTGGTAGATCAGTATGATTCATTTGAGATGGAGGCTAATACATGAAGTTGTTATGATGGGGGCGGGTAGGTGTGCATTTGCCTTCTTGATCGGTTTGTTCTTGCTTTGATATTTTGCACACATTTGCCAAGGCAGCAGCTCAATCTCTTCCGTCCACATTGAAAAGAAAAGAGGAGTTGTGTGGCACTTTAAAGACTGGTAGGATTTTACTCCAGTACAAGCTTTAGTAGACTAGAGCCCATTTTTGTCAGATGCAGTGTCTCGCTGCAGTAGACGAACAAAGTTACCCTTCTGGAAATGTTGAAAACGGTAACGTTATTTTAGAATAGCTTTTCTTTCAGAATTGTCATGTGCATTGAGAATATCTGCAGAACAATCCGAGGTTTGTTCAGACTGTGAATGGCAATTAAGAACATAAGAAGAGTCCTGCTGGAACAGACCAGTGGTCCGTCTAGTCCAGCATCCTGTCTCACACGGTGGCCAACCATTTCCTCTGGAGGACCAACAACAGGGCAGGGAGGCTGAGACCTTCCCATGATATTGCCTCCTGGCTCTGGGTTTCAGAGGTTTAGTGCCTCTGAATGTGTAGGTTCCCCTCAGTCACCATGGCTAGGAGCCACTGATAGACCTATCCTCCATGAATCTATCTAATCCCCTTTTAAAGCTTCTTATTTCTGTGGTCATCATTACATCCTCTGGCAGCAAATTCCACATTTTAATCACTCTCTGTGTAAAGAAGTATTTCTTTTTGTCTATCCTGAATCTACTGCCCATCAGCTTCATTGGATGCCCTCAAGTTCTTTTTCCAGCTCTGCCATGTCCATTTCCAGATACGGTGACCAGAACTGTATACAGTATTTCAAATGAGACTGCACCATATATCTGTATGGGGTATTATAATTTGCCTGTTTCATTGCTACAGCACACTGGATTGACACTTTCATTGAGCTGTTCGCTATGACCCCAAGAGCTTTTCACCTCAGTCTCAGCAAATTCAGACCCCAATTGCCTGTTGGGATATTTTGTCCCAATGTACATCAGACTTACCAACATTGAACTTCATTTGCCACACTGTCACCCACTCGCCCAGTTTGTGGAGATTCTCTTGGAGCTCTTCACAGTCAGTCTTGTTTTTCACCATTCTGAAAAAGTTTGTATCATCTGCAAACTTGGCCACTTCACTACTCACCCCTAGTTCCAGATCATTTATGAATAAATTAAACTGTACGGGCCCCAATACCCATCTTTGTGGGACCCCACTGCTTACTTTCTTCCATTATGAGAACTGTCCATTTATTCCTACTCTGCTTCCTGTTATTTAACCAGTTTTTAATTCATAATTAAAGCAATACAAAATGAAGCATTTCTGTACCCAAGGTTTACTGTTTGCAGCTGAGTTAGGCAATTTATCCTGTGTATACGTGTGTTCTTGTTATGTCACAGTTTATTTTGCATGTTGTATGATGGAGCCCAGCAAGCCCAGCTTAATTCTTTATGTGCTTGTGGTGGTGATGAGTGAAATGGATTTGGGAAAGAGATCTGGAACTTCCTTTTCATGTTATCCCAGAGACATGACAGGGGCATAGTTTCCATTTCAGCAGGTTTCACATAAGATACACATGGAGCCACCACAAGATAAAGGCAGTAACTAAGCATAATAAAGTGCTACTGAAATTAATTGGTCTTGTTTATACATAAATATACTTAGGATGCTTTTTAGTGTTGGTCTGAAGCAGCAAGACAAAGTTTGAGTCCAGTGGCACCTTTAAGACCAATGAAGTTTTATTCATGGTATAAGCCTTCATGTGCTTTTATTAGTTACATGTGGTGTAAATTATTCTAAGCTGTAAATTATTCAAGATGTTTCATGGAAATAAAGTATGTATTCAAGCGATATTTAAATTGAACAAATATGATAATCGATAGAGGCAGTTTTCTTAAAACAATTACTCTTTGGGGGGCTGTGCGGTGTTAATCTTACCTTCCTGACATTAGTACCTATTATTTCAGGGTGTTTCTGTCAACAGTGCAGGGAAGGTGCCAAGTACTCAGATGCAATAATATCTCCCAGTTTAGAAACAACTAAAATCATGCGGGTCCCCCATGCTGTGTCAATGGCAGACTGCACGGCAGCCTGTTGCAGTCTTTCTGACTGTGACTTGTCCTGGATGTTTGACCAGCACTGCTATATTGTCAATTGTCAACATAAAGGAAACTGTGAGCCCAAGAAAATGGAGAAAGTGAAGTCTTATTTGACCTTTGTGCTGAGGCCTTTCCAGAGGCCAGCTGCGTTGCTGGGGTTTCAGCAGATGCCATCAAATGTGCTTCCCTCTATGGCCGTGCAGGATGACCCATCAGAGCAAGTGCGTAGCCTAAAGGAATTGTCTTTCTTGAGCAAAGAGCGTAGCCTTGAAGAGGTACCTGACTACACAGATGAATATGGGGGTATGGAACAGAATCCCTTTCAGTTGAACATCAAGAAGGAGAGTGTTGATGACTATGCTGACTGGGGTCTAATGGTCACCACAGAAAATGGCTTCAATTCTTCAGGAGGCCAGCATGAACAGCTGGAGGAAAATGATGGGGAGAAAGTCGATTTGAAAAGTCCCACAAATGAAATTGTATCTGAGGGGAAATCTGTCACTGAATATCTCAGAGAGTTGCCTGAAGGAACGTTGGCCCCAGTAAAGAAAGCACCTGCAAGTGATTTGGATTTTCAGCCACCTCAAGAAGCGAATAGCTCCAGGCAGGAAAAGGTAAGTGTTACATGTTGTGGAAGTGGAATGGAGGATGGGTGGGCCTGGCCTGGCATCTTGTTGGGGACCGAAGTGGAATGGGATTTTTTCCTCCTTCACCTACTACTCCTAACGTGGGAGATGCATACATGTTTTTTAATTGAATTTTATAATTATAATTTTAACTGTATTTTTAATTATTTAAATGTTTTTGTGTTCACTACCCTGTGGACCTGATAGGGTGGAAAGCTGACATAAAAATGTTTTAAATAATAATAGAAGAGAAAGGTTGAGGAAGAGCAAGTTTTCTTCTGAACTTTCCATTTCCAGGTTATAAAGAAAGAAAAGAACATATTGTTTTGTAGTAGTCAGGCAAGACTGGGCAATTTATGATCTACTGGCTGCATCCTAAATGTTCTTGCTGAAATTCTGAAGGCTGACCTAGACGACATACGATTAGGATCCTCTGGATATGATTAGGATCTTCGAGTATGTATGCGTTTAAAAGCTAATAATCATCGCCAGGCAGATGCTTTGAAGACTGGGAAGGTTCAGTTGAGGGAAGGTGGTATTCAAAACTTTCCTTCCATGTTATAATTAAATAACCCATTGGAAGCTGCATGAATGAAAAGTACAGGTGCTTCAACCTGCCTTTCCCAACCATAGAGTCTAATTGTAGCTACAGAGAAGGGGCTATTTGAGTCCTGGAATTGGCATGAAAGGTTCCCCCAGCTAACCTCCCCCCAAATTGCCTCTGAATTAACCTAAACTCACACACACAGGACTCTGATCATGGATCTCTCTATGTCATCTAGTTTGGCCAAGAGAAAACCAGTTTTAATTTATTTTTCAGAGCAAGTTTCCATTGCCGATGTTTGAAGGTACAAGTCTACATAGATGACGGACAACAATAGTACTTAGTCCTGAAGGTGCCGTTGTCTGCTCTTATGTTGACAGCTACATAAGACGTTCTTTCAAAATCTTGTAGGCCAGTTTGAAGTGGTCTGCAATCTGCTTTGTGGTTGTTCCATTTAAAGACACATTTTCTTCCAAATTAAAAAAAGAGGCAAAAAGAGAGCAGCAGTGTGTGTACGTGTATGCATATCCCTTAATCTGGGGATACAGAGATGCTTGAAGCATGGGTGGGTGGGTTTTTTTTGCCAATCTGCAGGTGGTACCTAGAGACTTCATGTTATTACAGCTATCTCCAGACAACCAAGATCAGTTCCCCTGCAGAAAATGGCTTGTTTGGAGTGTGGACTGTATAACATTATATACATGCTGAGGTCCCTCCTTTCCCCAAACCTCACCTTCTCCAGTGTCCACCCCCCAAATCTCTAAGTATTTCCCAACCCTGACCTGGCAACTCTAAGTATGGCTGATATTAGGAGGGACCGAACAGGTTTTGAAAAATGCCTTGACAGAAAAGTAGAGCCTGCATGTTCAGAGGTAACATTTTTTGATTATTAGATGCTGAAGAACAGTGACAGAGAACATTCCTTCTGATGTGCTCTGCTTGTGAGCTTCTTCGTGACATCCTGCAAGGCTACTGTGGATGATAGAAAGTTGGATGAATTCTATTATAAATTTAAATTGGTTTATTTCTGTAGAATCCTGAGAATTATAGTTCTGTGAGGGGGAAGATAGGGATCACTAATGCAATTCTTGGCATCTGTTCCCAGAGTTCCTTTGGGGAAATCCATGGTAGTTAAATTGTAATGAATCTGATATTTGAAATGTACCTATGCCCCACTGATTGAATTTTGGCTTCATCTACTAAGGTGATTCTTGAGCTGCTGACAGTCTCATTCACTGCAACTCTCATCCACATAACTGCTAATTTTGTTTTGGGAACCAGGCTGAGTTAACATATGAAAATGAACTGCAGTCTAATATCTTTTCCTCTGGGAAACTGTAAATCCTAAATCAATGGCACTCTTGTTTATTTCTGCTTCTTATTTCTTCACAGTTTCTTGTTGTGTCTTTCGAACTGTTCTGTACTTGTGAAGCTCTGAAGGACAGCAATTTCCTGTTGTCTGTTCAGTGGCATTTTTATAAGCAATTTTAACTATGTAACCTTAATCCATGCAACTACTGGTCTTTTTAATAGCTGTGAAAATACTGATGATAGTTGCCACTTTTTTCATGGCTGTAGCACAGGATTCTTTTCTAAAGAATTTTGTATACAACATTATGCTTAGGTGTATGTTTTGTTTAGTAGCATTTCCACTGTCACCTGTAATCCTATCTTGTTCTGTTCAGTTCTTACAAAACTGGAAAAATCACAGAGACCTCATTTATTTTTAATAGTAGGGCCTGGAAATCTACCATGTTTCCCATCTCTCATTGATTTTAGCTGTGATGGAATTTTATATGTGGGTTTTTTATTGTGGTTTTGAATGGTGAGAAGAGGATCCACAATAATGATGTATTCCTGCAATTCATCTTGATAGGTTCTAACACCTTCCCGTAATCCTCCTCCTTCAGACATCTTTGGATTTCTCTCCACACCTGCAACGCAAACACAAACATTAGAGCTTGATAGTCATATAGAAGATGAAATCTCATCACTGCCCACCAGCATTCTCATCACTGAGCCTTCTGCCACAGATCAAGTACAAATTCCCACAACTGCTGCAAAAGCAGGTAATACAAATACTTTGTGGCTGATGTTTTGCTAATACGTATAGTGTGAGAGCCACAGTCTAGGACTGGGTATGCCTGGCTTCAGGTCCCTGCTCTGGCTCTACTATGACTTTATATTTCAACTTACCTTGCCTTGTAATTGTGAAGGTAAAATGGAGGAAGGAAGAACCACATAGACTCCTCTGCGGAATTCAGAGTGAAGGTGTGCAAAATATGCAGATCCTCCTCCTCCTCCTGCCCTTCCCTGCAAGCAGGGCTTAGGGCAGCTTACAATAAAATTCAATACAACAACAGACTACAGAATACAAGCTTACCAAAATTAAAAACCTACAATAAATAACAATTAATATGTAAAATAATCAGCTCAGGGTGGCAGAAAATAGTTTAAGGATAAAATTTTCACAGGCCCCCCTGTATGGGGGGGATATGGGTGGGGTGTGCCAGACCTCAGACTGTATCATTGCTGTCCTCAGCTGAATGCCTGGCAGAACATCTCTGCCTTGCAAGCCCTGTGGAAAGGTAGTAGATCCTGCAGGGCATGGATGTTCTCCGGCAGAGTGTTCCACCAGGCCGGGGCCAGGGTCGAAAAAGCCCTGGCCCTGGTTGAGGACAGCCAGATGTCTCCCGGGCCAGGGACCACCAGAAGGATCTCACTTCCCGAGTGTAATGCTCGTCTGGGGGCATACTGAGAGAGGTGGTCCTGAAGATATGTGGGTCCCTGGCAGCTAAGGGCCTTAAAGGTGAACACCAGCACCTTGAACTTGATCTGGTACTCCACTGGCAACCAGTGCAGCTAACGCAGCACAGGAGGGATATGACTCAGAGAGATACAGTAAATTAGTGTTTTTTGTGGCCTGAAAAGATAAACTCTTTCCATTTTAAGGTGTTGCTCAAATCAGGCTTGTAATTAATCACTCAGTTGGCTTACCTGTGGTAAGAAAAAAATGCATCCTGCTGGTATTTATTTTTGAAGACGACAAAAGGCTGCTATACTTTATGTGAGGGTGTGGTAAAAAAATGATGGCAGATAATTTTTCTTTACTCCTTTGTTGGCTAAAAATACATTTAAGTGAACAGATGTTAAAGGTAGACCACAGGCTTGGATCCACTGGAAGGCCTCTGGGTCCAGAAGTGATTTCCATCCACGAAGCACAACTTCTCTGCCTCCCACTGCAGCTCCAAGTGCTGCTCCTGGTGGACAGGGGAACATCCCCCCCCCCCCCGAACAGCATCAGGAGGGAGTGGGAGGTCTGCTACAAGAAAGAGGAATTGCCAAAAATCCCTCTTGCTTGTGGAAACTCTCCAGTGGGCCCAAACCAGGAACAATTAATTCAGGGAATCTGTAGCTCAGGATGCAAATGCCTACAAGCAGGGGTCATTTCGTAGAAAAAAAGATGCAGGAGCTCATTAGCCTAACTCATTAGCATAACTTATTTGCATATGCCACACCCCCTGACATCACTAGAAGTATGTCAGAAGGCAAGAAAGAAAGAGAGAGAGAGAAAGAGAGAAAGAAAGAGCTGTCAGAGAGGGGACAGCTACGAATCCAAGCCTCAGAAATTCCACTGTTCTGGGAGGATAGCTTCAGTGGTGGCTGAAGCCTTCGGAAGGCTGGTTGGAGGAACAAGGACCTTTCCAGGGGATGGGGTCATTTTGCTGCAGCCATGACACAAGCAGGCATTCCCCCACCGGGGGGGGGGGGGGCTGGCACCAACTCCTGGAGCTGCGCTCCCCCGAGCTCCTGCTCGAAATGACCCCTGCCTACAAGAGATATAACCATGTACCTGCAGGGAATGCCTGCATGCGTAGCACTGTATACTTAATACATGTGGCATGATGAAAAGTCATGCTGACTATTTACAGTTTGCATTGTCAGAGGGAAGATTTGCCAAGTTTTGGTGAGAAACGGCAGTACCTCACCACTATGATGCATGCAGTTTTTCAGCGACAGAAGGAGCTTGCAGACTTTCACTCAGTCTATTGACAGGTGCAAGCCCCCAAATATCAAGGATACAATTTTTACTCTGGTTTTCAAATGATTTCATTTCCTCCCTAATTTATGTGCAGTAAAAGAACTGTTGGTGTCAGCTGGAGATAATATACAAGTAACTTTACCAGAAAAGGAAGTTGAACTGCATGCCTTTGTAGTTACACCATCTCTTCCGGGTGAGTTCTTAATATGGATGGGATGATGAAAATAAGTTTTTAGCCCAAATGATTGCACAAATGTATTAGAAAACAACGAGGAAGCCTCTGACAATAGCATCGCCTTTGTAGATGAGATCTTTTGTACCCAGCATGGCAGAATTTCTCATGGTCTCCCAATCTGCTGTCACTCAGTCTTTCTTGCTACCAGTGGGGTGTACCCAATCATCTGAGAACCTCATGAATCAGGATTTCCCACTCCTGCTGCCATCCACTGAATCCCCCTCCAAATGTTTGTTCCAGGGTGTGAGAAGACACTCAGGAACAGCATAAGGGGCTTCAGTGGGATGGGTAGAGTCAAAGTAATCCCATGGATGGATCCATCCCTCTGTTCATATCTCACTTCCTGTTGTCACTCTGTTCCTTTCTAGAACATTCAAAGTTATGCAGATTCTGGATTTAGATGAGAGCATTTATAGTCATGAAGTCCACAAAGAGTACGGAAATCTGCATAGCTACTATTGACTGGCATAGCTTATTTTTGAACATGGAGTTTGAATTTCTTTGGCAAAGAAGTTTTGATTCTTTTTATTTATTTTATTTATATTAAATTTGAACACGAATGATCCTGGCTTTATTCACATTCCTGCAAGAAAAGAAAGAATTTAAAAAAGGATTCTGGAGGAATAATTGGGACTGGTATGGATAAAATTGTTTTATATATAGTTATCCAAATTTTAAATTAGAAAGTCTAGACGTGGTTCGCCTTATAACTTAACTTGTGTGAGCTGTTTTCCAAGATCTGGCCATCTGTGCAATCTGTTAATGGAAGTTTCCCCCCGTAATCATGATGAATCCAGTAGAAATAAGTAAAGTTTTGGGAAACGAGGCAGGGCCAATTTTCCAGCCAAGGCCCCAAGCAAGTGCTTGGGATAGCACATTGAGGAAGGTGCCAACACTCTGCAGGCATTCATGTTGCCCCTGTCTTTGGGTGGTGGAGGGAGCAATGGCATTACCTCTGAGACCCATCTGTGTCTAAGCCAGCAGCAGCAAAGGAGGAAACATGGGCTGTTTGTCTTGAATGGGAAAATATCTTGAACCAGGCTTGCCCTGCTCTTTGTAAGCCATGTGTGCATCTTCCATCATTCTTCTTGATTGATTTCTGGGAGGGGTGTTTGTGTGGCCTTCACAGGCGGAGGAGTGGCACATCCTGGGTTGGATTGAGACTACATTTCCAGTTTCCATCAGTTCCCCCTTCCCACTGCAGACCCCCGACCCCCGCCCTGCCGTTCCTCAGGGTCCCCTGCGCCCCAGGAGCAGTACTGCATGGCGATCAGTGGGCTGTATTGGGAGGAGGGAGGGAGGCAAGTTCTGTTCTGCTGATGGAAGACCTAGTCTGGATCCCATCCCCTCATTCCCTCCACCATGCACATGGAGCCATGTACACACCAGGCACTCTAGACTGATGTCCTGTTCGTGCTGTTTCCCTCCTGCAAGATTGAGTACAGAGGAATTGTGTGAATGATCATTACCCCAGTGCCTGTCTTCTAAGTTGCATGCTCCGTGTGGTAGAGGGTAGCGTGACCTACTACTGCTCCTCTTGCAAAAAGTGGGTAAACCTCAGAAACTGGGGCCATACCATTAATTCAGACAGGGTAACAACCATTTCATAAGAACATAAGAGAAGCCGTGTTGGATCAGGCCAGTGGCCCATCCAGTCCAACACTTTGTGTCACACAGTGGCCAAAGCCCATAAGGAAGTCCACCAATAGTGCTAGAATTCCAGAAGCCCTCCCTCTGTTGCCCCTACCCCAAGCACCAAGACTACAGAGGATCACTGCCTCAGACAGCACTAATCTGGTACGATTTTCTCTTATTCAGAAGCATCCTATAGTTATGAGTGGAGCTTGATCAGTCATCCTGATGACTATGATGGTGAAATGGAGGGCAGGCATACACAGACCGTGAAACTTTCTCAAGTGAGTGAGTGCATCATCACATTTGACGCTTAATCAGAGCAAGACATTTGAAAATACCTGCCTGCTATGGGTAATGCACTCTGAATGTTTAAGAAATGTTCTTTGGAAAGGCTGTTATACCTGTTGTCTGTGCTGGAGTCAACAGATTCATCCCTGTTAAAATCAGGACAATGTCTGGAAAAATGCCAGGCTCCTGAAAATATAGCTATTGGCACCTGAGAACTTGAAATGACTCCAACATTTGCTTACAACATTGGTTTAGTCAAATTCAGTGCCAAGTTGAAGCCAACTGAACAAGCTTCAAAGGCTGTTTTATACGTAATGCATTTAGCACTTACACATAATATATGAGTCTGTTGACACAATTCAGATGCAGTATCAGAGTTTCAGGGCTGCCATCTCTGGGCCAAGCTACACATTACATTTATCATGTAGTCCCAAGAGGGACTTTTAACAGAGTGCTGTAAATTTCCCAAGGAAACTCAATGTAGAAGCGTGCAGTGCATGCATACGCACCTGTCCCCTGTGTCATTTTCCTGGTTTGTAATGGCCCTGTAACGGGGCAGTATTTGCCCCATGGGGGGGCACACATGTGCATGCATTCAGTGCATGTGCAACTCCCTGCTGGGACTAATAACCACCCCCATGGCTGTGCCTGGTTAGGGAAAATAATACTTTTTATGTTTAAGAAAGCTTATTCCCTCTTGTTTTTTTTTTATTGTTGGTCTAAATCTGGACCTTGATATACACTGGGTTAAGATCTCAAATATATATTTAATCAGGGCTCATTTTGTAGCAGGAGCTCCTCTGCATATTAGGCCATACCCCCCTGATGTAGCCAATCCTCCAAGAGCTTACAGTAGCCCCTGTAAGAAGAGCTCTGTAAGCTCTTGGAGGATTGGCTACATTAGGGGTGTGTAGCCTAATATGCAAAGGAGCTCCTACTACGAAATGTATTTAATACTCTCAAATATACATGTTTGCTCCATGTTAGCAGAGGGACACATTTGCTTGTTACAGGAGCTTCACGTGCATAGCGATTTGGTTAATTTGGTGGGAAGCAGGAACCCCTCTTCCCCCACACTACAGTCCCCATCCAGACTGGCCCCCTTGCAGTGTTTCCAGATTGAGTTTGGGTGGGGAATTTCCAACTGCTGTATGGCTACAAGTCCCCGCGGTGGTCCCTTATCAAAAGTAATGTGTAGTTTGGACCTTAGTTAAAACCAATTACAGAGCTGAACAGATAAATTTACCTTTATTAAAAGAAGGTGGCTGTGTATATGATCAGAGACAAAAGTATGTATCCAGCCTTCTTAGGATATAAGAATTGCCATGATAGGAGAAACTAAAGGTGGTTTTTAGTTTAGCTCTGTTTCTGAAGGCAAATGCAGCCCGATGTCCAAAAGAATATTGCAGGCAGTGAAAGAAAGAAACAAAAGACAGATAGCTCATCACTGTAAATGTATTTTCGTCTTCCTCTTTGGGAGAACTCCTGTCTTTCTGCTATGTGCATGCAGTGCTCCCTAGACGTATTAAGTTTTCTTCTAAGAACTCTGTATAGCTGTAATTTTCTGATTCCTGCCCCAACCCCAGTCATTCCTTCTTTGACTGATAGCCAGGATGCTCATACATTTATTCTATACTTTGATCTTGGTAAGTGTGATTCTAGATGCACATCTTGGAAAATTCATGTTCTGCCTCTGTGAAATTCTGCATGTAGTTGGATATTTAGAACAAAGAAACCCCCTCTGTTTCAGCTGCCAGTAGGTGTCTATGTCTTCAGAGTGACCGTTTCTTCTGACAACGCATTCGGAGAAGGATTTGTAAATGTCACTGTCCAGCCAGGTAAACCAGTGTTTCAGATAACTCAACTAATCTCCTGTTTTTTTTCATACCTGTATGCCAGTTCAGTACATGATACTTTCATTATTCTTGAATGGTAGCCGATAACAAGGAACAATCAGATATTTGTAGCAGGTATTTACATTCCTTTACGGTCCTGTTTTAAGGAAAGCCAGGGTGGTGAATGTTCAGGGGAACCCAGCTGTATAATTTGCTACTTGCAGGGGAAATGGAGCAGTTGTCCCCGAGTGAACTCTAGAGTTGCACACTATGCCATCCCCACACAGAGCTTGCTCTTGCTCTCTCTGCACATTCAGGCTCCACAGTGTCACACTTGGTGGTTACTTGCTCTTCTCACCAGAGTTAAATACTGCCAGTGTGGGGATTCTGAGTTCTCTCTCTCTCTCTCTCTCGGGGCAGAAGCAAAACTGCTGTGCAGAGACTGAGGCCCATTCTGCATCTATCATTTGCTCAATTGTTTTACCAAACCCACACTGGAACAGAAAAAGATGTGGCTCAAAACCACATTCAGATACCCTAGGCCAATGCTGTACTGACTGCAGAGTCATCCCTGAACAGCCATAAATCTATGCAGACAGCTACTGTAGAACTGAGAGATCAAAGGAAGTGAAACCGGTGTGCAGCGTGGTGGCTACTGTAAAATCTGACAATCAATCAAAGTGAAAGTGGCATTCAATGCAGAGGGGAATTTCTATTCCACCATCACGGATAGGGTTGCCAGGTCTGGGTTGGAAAATATCTGGAGACTTTGGGGGTGGATCCAGGAGAGGGTGGGGTTTGGGGAGGGGAGGGGCCTCAGCATGGTACAATGCCATAGAGGCCGCTCTTCAAAGCAGCCATTTTCTCCAGGGGAGGTGATCTCTGTCAGCTGGAGATCAGTTGTAAAAGCGGGAGATCCCCAGGCCCCACCTGGAGGTTGGCAACCCTAATCGCAGAGCTAATGCTAGATGCAGCAGGGGCCTTAGTAAAGGCAGAGGGGCAGTGCTTCAGGCAAGCAGAGTGGAAGACTCTTCCTTATATAACAACATGCAAGGGCCAGCAGGGTGTGTACACATCCTCTCCTTTCCCTTCTATCCTGGACCTACTTCTTTTAAAACGAGGAAGTGCACCGGTGTGTGTGTGTTAGCATGCTCAACTTTTGAAAAGAACTAAGTGCTCTTCTTTTCTGTCCCTTTAATTTTAATGTTTACAGTCTGGCCCCTGTTCTCCCTGTGTAGTTGTTCTGGTTTGGACTGTATCCTGATGAGAGGGTACATCTGCAAACTTCAGTGGATCAGTTTTTCCATTTGATTTTGTTCAAAGTCTATTTTTGAACCTACTGCTTAAGGATTAATCATCTTGTGCAATAGCTAAAGGGGTTTTTTTGTGGCGGGGAGGGGGGTTGTAGAAGAACCACACCGCTATCTCAATATGATTGAGTTTCCTGAGACAGCTTCATGTCATAAACCACCGTGTTCTGTTTCTCATCTTTGCACAGCCATCAAAATAAATCAGTCACCTGTTGCTGTTGTATCTCCCAGAGTGCAGGAGATTGTTTTCCCCGCAACGTCTGCTTTTATTGATGGGAATCGTAAGTACCAGATCAGTGCTGTTTTTCAGTGTAAACAGATTCGCTCGGAGTGATACTGGCTTATTAATGTCTCAACCTGGTGTTCCCCTTGAATGCAGAAAGCGTGGACGATACCAAAATAGTAAGTTATCACTGGGAGGAAGTTGAAGGTCCTCCAAGAAAACAGAAAGCATCTGCTGATACATCAGTTTTGCATCTGTCTGACCTTGTTCCTGGCAATTACACCTTCAGGTGAGCAAACCACCTTCTTGTTTTCTGCATTTGCCTCAGCAAGCCATAACAAACTAGGGATTGCACATCTTCCCAGAATCACTCTGTTCTGCGGACACTGGTGCAGGATGTGGCTCTAACTGCTTCCCAGATAGCTTCCCAATAAAGGCTTCGTGTATAGGACACAAGTGTTTACAGACAGTATGAGTTGACTGGAGCTAGAATGGCGTAGTAGTTAATAGAGATAATGGCAGTCCTAAACGGAGTGTTACATTGAAGTCATTGGGGTTGAAGGGTGTAATTCTGTTTAGGATGGCTCTGACTAGGACTGGAGAGATCCAGGTTCACATTTCAGTTTAACGTGAAAATTTTACTGGGTTACCTTGAGCCACTCATTCTCTCTCAATCTGATACCTCACAGAGATGATGGTGGAGATACCCATATATGCTGCCCTCAGCTCCCTGAAGAAACAAAAATGTAACAAGGAATGAATGGTGTTGGGGATTCTTAATTAGAGGTTGATGGATGCATTCCAAACACAAGAGCCACACTTTAAAAGCAAAATATCTTTACTAGAAAAGTAAATCAAACATGAGAATGCTACTTTGGGTAAAAAGAAAATAAAGGTTACATAACGAACTACTCTAACACATGCTACATCTTTCTGTCTCTCCTCTCCCTCACATCTCCTTACAGACTACACTGAGTGGTTCTCTACATCTCACTGACTGAGGGGTTTCCGTTTGTCTCACACAAAGGGTCATAAACCTTGTGAATACATGAATGCTAGATCAAAGCATTTCTACAAACAAGATGCTAGTTGACCAATACACAAGTTACAGGTCACTTCATTAGGATAAACAACTCCCACAAACTTTCCTGCCATTGAATAAATTAAGCAACGTAACATCCTGTTTGGCTAACAAAATAACATTTAACTCTAATGCTGGAATGTGAGCAACTTGAATTCCAACAATGGGAATCCGGAAGTTCCCTTTGTGAGGTGGATTGGCCAGGGGCATTTTTGTTCTTCTGGGAAGTGCATGGCGTAATTGTTTGTTCTCCAGTGGTCTGGGGTGGGGTAGTCTCAACTTACGGGAGATGCTCCTCCCTATAGGCCGGCAGGGTCGCTGATCTTTCTGTGATCCCCGGAGGGGTGGGGCTTCTCTCTCAGATCCCAGTTTTTGGCCCTGCCTTCAAGGCAGATAGATGTCACTGGCTGCACTCCTATTGAGCACCATGATTCCTGGCCTCGTCTTTGGACTTTTACCCTCTTTTCGTTTTGTTGCTGTCTACCTTTTTCTGTTGTTTTTTTCTGTGCCGGGGTTGCCTTTGGGGGGAGATCGCCCAGGGAACGAGAAGGCCATTGCCCCTCCCCTGCTGAGTTCCATCGGCAGCAGAAGGAACATGGGGAGTCGAGGACCTTTTCACAGTGACTGGGATCACCCCTGCAGCAAACTGTTTAGAATGTTGGTGGCGAGACTCAGGCAACGCAGCCAGTGGATAGGGACAGCTTGAGTGACACATCAGGCAGCCAACTCATTTTGGAGGGCATAGAATGTTGCCAGATAAAAATGAAATCATATAATAAGGACAGATGTTTGAGAGTGGAAGTTATACTGCTTTGGGACCAGACTGGGATCCGAGAGAGAAACCCCTCCCCTCCAGGAATCGCACAAAGATCAGTGACGTTGCCTGCCTATAGGGAGAAGGGTCTCCCAGAAGTTAAGACTGCCCTACCACCAAGAAGGAAGATTCAAGGTAAGTGTGACAAATCTGTTTTTCTTTATAAGTGACTAAAATATGTTCGTACAGACCAACTTATTAATGGCCAGGTATGCCCTCCCAGCTGCTAGGTAACCAATCCTCTGTCAGAATCCTGCTTAAGGTCAAAGAATCCAGTATGGTTGAACGTTTGAGCTTAGGCTAGAGAGAGCCCACACCAAAATAGATTCCCCATATCTTTTTCCTTCTTTAGGCTGACAGTCGTAGACTCTGATGGAGCAGCAAACTCCACTACAGCTGCTTTGATAGTCAGCAAGCCCGTAGATCATCCACCTGTTGCCAGTGCAGGGCCCCATCAAGTAATCAGTTTGCCTCAAAACTCTGTCACACTAAATGGAAACCAGAGCTATGATGATCACGGGATTGTGAGCTACGAGTGGTCCCTGAGCCCTCAAAGTAAAGGCAAAGAGGTAGCAATGCAGGTGAGTGAAGAGGATTTCATTGAAGTCAGACTGTTTGTTCTGATTCTTTCTGCAGCCAGAATTTTCTGATGTCTGCTGGCAAAGGGCCAAAGCCTTGTTCTGTAATCAGAAGTGTTTTGGGGGGGGGGGACTATGAGAACTATCCTACGAGGATTATAGGGGCTTACCTTTTTATCTTAACTTGGAAAAACTTGTTCAAGTAACAAGTTTAAGTTGTCCTGTTTGTAGACCTCAGGATAAGCGAAGTATGCGGTTCCTTGTTCCCCTGGCTTGAACTGACTTTGTCTACCTGTGTTCCCCAGAGTGCCCCTGGAGTGACAGTGTGCGCCATGCCTTTCACCAGCAGTACAGGCTGAGCTGCACTGAAATACTGGGGAGTGTTCCAAGAGGGCTCAGATTTTTTTAGGCAAAAGCAATTCGGCATCCCTTTGCAGGGAATTTACCAGTTAACTCTCTTAAGATTGAGCAGTGAGTGGTATATCGGTGCACATTACTATTCTAAAATTGCCCTGGAACAGTAAATATGAATTATGACTTTTCTTTTAGACCCATTTCTAGGTTAGATATCCATTTATTTGGACTAAATGGTCCAGAATAGTCATTTATTGGATGATTTAAAAGTTACTTTTGTTTTCAGTTTTCGGTTTAAGGAAATTTTTTTTACTGTTAACACTTTTCTTATGTCCTGATTTTCTTTCCTCCCCTCCCTGACTACGTAGGGAATGCAGACTCCGTACCTCCAGTTGTCTGCAATGCAAGCAGGAGATTACACATTCCAGCTGACTGTTACTGATTCTGCGGAACAGCGGTCCACAGCTGAAGTCACGGTGATTGTGAGGCCTGGTAGGCAAATCTGAAGCATGTCTGCCTTCACAGAACACCCATATATTAGAGAGCCATGTATATTAGCTGACCAATTTCCTTGGTCCTTTAATCCTCCTAGATGGGAGAGGTAGCCAGCCACCTAGACATACACCTTTGGTGTAGGGTTGCCAAGTCCGGGTTGGAAAGTACCTGGGGACTTTGGGGGTGGAGCCAGGAGAAGGTGGGGTTTGGGGAGGGGCCTCAGCATGGTACAGTGCCATAGAGCCCACCCTCCAAAGCAGCCATTTTCTCCAGGGGAGCTGATCTCTGTCAGCTGGAGATCAGTTGTAAAAGCAGGAGATCCCCAGGCCCCACCTGGAGGCTGGCAACCCTACTTTGGTGGACTGAGCCGTGGTTGAACTCTAAGGCCAGCCTCACAGGCTGAAGGTGCATACTGCATGTGCCACTTCTGTTAAATGTTAAATGAACCATCCTGTGTGAGGGAGCTGTGGGAAGAAGGGAGCGAGCCAAAGTCACTCCTGTATACCTGGACCCTGGATACGCACACTGGCCTGTCAGCCACTGCAGTGACCCTGTTGCCCACTGGCCTGCATGCGAGAGCCAAGAAAGGAAGGCCGACAGTGAAAGCCGTGTCCATGTCCCTTTTCCTAGATCACGCCTTCAGTTCCTCCCCTCCCCTACTGTTAAGAGGAACCAAGCTGGTCTTCCTGGGTGAGAGGATTTGTTTTTGGAGATTCATGTTTTTAAAATTCTGTTTTTCTTTCACCCTCCCCATGTCTCTTTATGGTTGCATTTCTGTCATGATTTATACTGTTTTTAATGGAATTGTGGTATTTTATTAATGTTGAGAATGACTTGAGAAGGCTCCGGCCAAAAAACCGGACGATACAAATAGAAAAACGACAATGGCTGTATGTCAGGGAGGGCTGGCAATGTGTGTCCGTTCTCTTGCCCCTCACCCCCACCCTCCTCCCTCGTGGACCTACTGTTTGCTGCCTGTCCTGGTTTCAGCCCAAATTGCCTTGCAGGAATTAAAGAGCCGGAGTCTGGGCTGCTTTTTCTCAGCAACTAGGACAGATAGTGGTGGGCACAGACTAGGATTGCCAAGTCTGGGTTGGGAAATACCTGGAGACTTTGTGGGTGAAGCCAGGAGAGGGCGGGGTTTGGGGAGGGGAGGGCCTCAGCATGGCACAATGCCATAGAGTCTACCCTTCAAAGCAGCCATTTTCTCCAGGGGAGCTGATCTCTGTCAGCTGGGGATCAGTTGTAAAAGTGGGAGATCCCCAGGCCCCACCTGGAGGTTGGCAACCCTAGCACAGACCATTATCACCACTTTTCTGAGACACCTGGCATTTGTCATACAGATGAGCTCTGTATGTTTTGGACTGTGAAAAATCAGTGGTGACACGTAAACATAGGATGCTAAATTCTAAACGTCATCTTGCTTAGTGACTGATTACCCCCACCAGCAACTGACTGACTAGGGAATGTAATATTTTGGATATTTTTCATTACAGAAAATAGCCCTCCAAGAGCTGTGGCTAGTCCAGATAAAGAGTTAACGCTTCCTGTCCAGAGCACTATTCTTGATGGAAGCCAGAGCACTGATGATCTTGGCATTGTTTATTATCACTGGGAGAATATCAGGTATTTTATTGGAGGTATTTGCCTCTGAATGTATTCAGTGCCATGTACACATAGTCATGGATTAGTAACTTGGACCCAAGGAAAGGAACTTGAAAACCTGCATATGGGATCAGGAAGAAGAGGAGATTGGATTTATACCTATATGGCCAGGGACCTATCTACCTAAGGGACCGCCTTTCCCCATATATACCCCAGCGAGCACTATGATTGGGTTCCCAGAACCGCCTGGTTCTTCCAGGGCCTAAGGAAGCCTGGTCAGTGACAATAAGGGTCAGAGCCTTTTCGGTGGCGGCCCCTCACTGGTAGAATGAGCTCCCAGAGAACATCAGGGCCCTGCGGGACCTTTTACAGTTCCACAGGGCCTGTAAAACGGAGCTCTTCCGCCAGGCTTTTAAGTAGGGTGCCGCCTTGACTCTATGGCCCTGGCCTGACCATCAAAGTGTACCAACCAGTACCAATGGTACCACCAATGGAGGCTCATCGGTATGAGGAAGCCTGTTGATAGCACTCAGTTGATAGGGATGTCAAAGATCGCCATCTTGTACTGCATTTTATGTCTGTTTAGTGTGTTTTTATATTGTTGATAGTTTTATTGGAATTTTATTGTATATTTATTATGCTGTTAGCCGCCCTGAGCCTGCTGAATGGTGGGGAGGGTGGGATAGAAATCCAAATATAAATTAAAAAATAAATAAAAAGGAATCTCAGAGTGCTTACAAACTCTTCTCCCTTCCCCCTCCCCACAACAGACACCCTATGACAGGGGTGGCCAACCTTGCTTAACGTAAGAGCCACATAGAATAAACGTAAGAGCCACATAGAGATGTCTGAGAGCCGCAAGACAGGAACAAATATCACACACACATTTTTATTTTTAAAAATATGCAAATTTGCTTTTTATTAACGTTAAATGGGACTGCCAAAAATAAAAACAAACGAGGAAAACCAGTTATAAGAAAGAGAGAGAGAGAAACTAGGAAAGCAAATAGATGGGAGGGAGGAGGGAAGGAAGGAAGGGAGAAAGAGAAAAAGCATGCCTCCCCTTTGCTTCCCCAGCCACCCTGCCAGGAGCCGCACAATATGTGTGAAAGAGCCGCATGTGGCTCCCGAGCCACAGGTTGGCCACCCCTGCCCTATGAGATAGGTGGGGCTGAGAGAATTCTTTCAAGAACTGCTTGTGAGAGAGAACAGCTCTGAGAGAACTTGTAACTGACCCAAGGTCACACCAGCAGCTGCATGTGGAGAAGTGGGAAATCAAACCCGGTTCTTCAAGATGAGAGTCCGTGCTTGTAACCACTACACCAAACTGGTTCTCAAGAAGTTTGGAGGGAGCAAATCAAGTGCAATTCAGTTTTAACAGGTCTTTCACACTGATTAATTGTTTTTAATGGCTATAGTTTCAATCCAGAGTAATATTTCTACGGGTGAAGAACTTCTGCTGATGGAGTGAGATTTTCCTACTCACCCCTTCTGCAGGAGCCTGAGATCCAACCCCCTCTCCCCCCAGCCCTGTTCCTGGGAGGGAGGGGGTACTCAGGAGCATTGCAGGGGACCTTAGGTTGCCCGGGAAGGGGTGACAGGAGAATCACATTCCAGTGGTGGAAGTCTTTGCACCCACGGAAATGTCCAGTCTGGATCCAAGCTTATATAAACTCCCAAGTTTATATATTAATATAATTCACACAAAATTCTTCTTGGTGAAATGTTAATAATGGTCACATTGTCTGCATTCACATATTTGTGGGAAAGTGTAATGGACAATTTCTGAATCAACTGGGGATGAATGTTTTTTTCCTTAGGGATTACTGTTTGCTTAGTGCTCTCATGGGCATTTGTGTATATTTCTTCCACAAAATTGTTATGCTCGTCAAAGGCAATGAAGACTTCTTGTGCACCCCCCCACAGACACACACATTGGCAGAATGGGGAGCTGTCAGCCTCCCTCGAGCCCCCTTCTTTTAAACATGCATTGTAGACCAAATTTGAGCCGTTTGCTGGTGGCTGGTCAAATGGGGGCTGCCTGGGGGAGCCAGTGCTGGGCACAATTGCCCAGAGTTTTCTGCTCCTTCCCCTTTTCTACCTGGCCACAATAATTGGTCCAGTTTAAGGCTGTCAGCAGGTCTTCTCCATAACAGTGCCGTAAGGGAACACCTTCCAGACTTAGGGGACTGCGAAGGTTCCATCAAATGGTTAAGTTGGTGCTTTATGCTTTTACTAGTTATTCTGCTTGTAATGCATTTTTATGATGCTGCCTGTAGTTGATACTCATTGAACAGATGATGGCTTTAAGATTTGGTTTTATGACGTTGCAAAGAGAATTAGAGACTGCTTGCAGGCTTTGGCTTTTATTTTAATTGTATTGCCTCTTGTTTGGTGTAGTGGTTAAGTGTGTGGATTCTAATCTGTGAAAGCCGGGTTTGATTCCCCACTCCTCCACTTGCAGCTGCTGGATGACCTTGGGTAAGCCATAGTTCTGTCAGAGCTGTTATTTCAAGGACAGTTCTGGAAAGAGCTCTCACAGCCACAGCTACCTCGCAGGGTGTCTGTTGTGGGGAGGGGAAGGGAAAGGAGTTTGTAAGCCGCTCTGAGACTACAAGTGAAGGGTGGGGTATAAATCCAATCGCCTCCTCCTCCTCCTCCTCTATAACATGCCCTTAGCATTTATGGATGCTGACAGCAGTGATATAAATGACTATGAGGTATAAATAAGAAAATCCCCTCTGTAACCATCCAGCTCAGAGACTGAGACTTTTGACTAGATCTTTTAGTTTGTCTTCTTCTGAAGCCGTTTTCTCCTAGCTAATTTGCATGATGCAGGTTTGTCGATATTGTTTTAAGGGGGTTATTGCTGTTAGTTGAGTGTAGAAGCATTTGGTACCAACCTGAAGCAGATAAAAAACTTGCCCTGCTAACCAGCCCTGATAGTTTCTTAGAAGGGAGGGTGCTTTAGCTATTTTGTTTCACGTGATGAGGAGTTCTCTTGTAGCTTCTAAAACATTTGTTTCAGTCATTGCCAGAATTTGTCCCAAGGCAACAATAAAAGATTTTGTTTTAACTTTGAAATCGTTCAGATTCTTACACAATCAGAATCTGGGGTTATGGCTTCTTTTGCTCTCTTGCAGTGGGCCGACCTCTTTGCAGATGGAGAACGTTGACAGTGCCATTGCAACCGTTTCAGGTCTCCAGACCGGAACGTATCACTTCAGACTGACAGTCAAAGACAACCAGGGTCTCAGCAGCACCACAACAGTTTTTGTGACCGTAAAGGAAGGTAAACCCAGTGACCTCATCATGTGAAGGAATTAGAGTTTGTGGCTGAATCCTGATGTTGGAATGAAATACGTGTAATTGACATCAAGCCACCCTTCTGCTGCTCATCCTATATATGTAAAAGCCCAAAGTGTTGGCACTTTCTGGCTCTCCCATTGGCTGTGCTGTGCGCTCAATCAGCCATTGGCCCATCAACCGCCACTCGAGTACTCGTGTGCCATTTTCTGGGTCTGCTCCTCTCCCCCGCCCACTGCCAGCTTGACCACTTCTCTAACAGAATAAACTGCCAAAATGGCTGTCTCCCCTGATGAAGATGCTTCTCCTGCTTGGCTCCTGTGTGGCAAACTTTTCCCTCAGTGGCCGTTGTTAGGCAACCAGCAGTGGATGTATGTGCAGGGATGGGCTGACTTCAGTCTTCTGTGGTCTAGTTAAAAAAAAAAGTAAGCAATTTCCTCTAGTCCCCTGATTATGTATTAAACTTACAAAGCTAGAGTGTGTGCTCAAGAACTCTTCATAGTTAAAGTATAGGTGATAAGCAATCCTGTGTAAGCATTTTTGTTTAAGAACATGGAAATATCATCTGGTCCAGCATTCTTTGAAAGAATCCCAGCACTGAAATTGATCACTAGTCAGGTGGTGGATCATGGCCTGCGTTCTGTCTGCCTTGGTTCTAAGAGGAGACTTTTGTAAGTCATGGTTTTGCTTCCTGTTATGGATGTTGGCCAATAGCAAGTAGCCAACTGTTTTCACCAGAAATTATTTCAGTGTGTGTTTTGACATCTCCCTTACATGTTGAATGTCTGCTTATGTGGAGCAAGACATTTGGGGGTAATTTATCATTTACCTTTTGTTCTTTTTTTAAAACAAATGCAACTGTCCCTTTCTTACTGTCTTGTTGTTTAGAAAGCAACCACCCACCACAAGCTTATGCAGGAGGCAAGCATGTTCTTGTTCTTCCCAATAATTCTGTTGTTTTGGACGGTTCACAGTCTACTGATGACCAGGGAATTGTTTCCTATCTCTGGACTCGGGGTGGTCAGAGTCCAGCTGCAGGAGTAAGTATATTAAGAGTTTAACTCTTAAATTGATCTTTTCGTATTTCCAGTCATTAAATTAACCTTTTCATATTTCCAGTCATTTTACCCCTTATTTGCACTGATACGTGTGTTTGAATCCAGTATGGTCTATTTGCTAGAGAGCTGAGTTTGGATCTGGAATGACTAACCCTGGGCATCTTGTTATGAGTTTCCTTTCTCCCTCTTTAAAATGGAAATAAAAGAAACTAAACTCCTGGATTTGAGGAGCAGATGAGCCATCTAAGGCTGTTCCGGGCTAGTTTTGTGGCATGCCGAAAGTACATTAAGATTATAGGCAGCTGTAAAATGACTGCTCTTGAGTTCAAATGAATCTGAAGCTTGACTCTTGCAGGATGTGATACATGGTTCAGACCACGAGGCAGTGTTGCAGGTAACCAATCTTGTGGAAGGAATCTATACTTTTCACTTGAAAGTCACCGATGGCAGAGGAGAGTCAGACACTGACACCGCTATAGTGGAAGTGCAGCCTGGTATGATCTTTAAAAGGACATTTATAGCTTTCACTCTGCATTCTTTTGTCCCCCCCCCCCCCCCCCATAGGCAGTACGACAAAGTTTTTGTTAGGCTAGGATGCTGTCCTCTGTGCAGTCCTAGCTCCATACTTGTGGTGGTGGGAGGGAGAGATTTCCCATTGATTCCAAAGCTGATGACTGTTTCACTGTGTTAGTTTGAATCTCCGTTGCTGTTCAGGGCAGGTGCCAAAAGCAGATGTGAAGTATAGCCCTCTCAGAAGCCTCGATGCCTTCCCTGGATTTTCGAATCCCTGGGGGAGTGATGATACTGCTTGAAACCACTTTACAAGGGCTGGCTCTAACACAGGGGTGGCCAAACCTGCTTAATGAAAGAGCCACATAGAAGTAACATCAGATGTCTGAGAGCTGCAAAACATGAACAAAAATTACACACGTTTTAATTGGGAAATATGCAGATTTGCTTTTTATTAACATTATCATTAAATAAGACTGCCAGAAAGAAAAACAAAAGGGGTAAAAACAGATAATGAGAATGATGTTCAAAGAGAAATGCTTCCTCCAAGCCAGCCAGGAGGGTGGGGGCTTTGAGAACACATTTGAAGTTAAAGTTGCTTTCTTTCTCTGCTCTCTGCCCACCTCAAGCCTACCCAGGGAGGGGAACACTGGCTGGGGAAGAGAAGACTGCCTCCCATTCATTTCCCCAGCCACCCTGCCAGGAGCCACACAACATGTGTGAAAGAGCCGCATGTGGCTCCTGAGCCACAGTTTGGCCACCCCTGCTCTAACAGGAGTCTGCAGAAAAAGTCAAGCCCTCTCCCCACTCCCCAGCAAAAATTTTGCTTCCTCCTCTTAATGTGCTTCTGGCATTGTGATGTAGTTGTAGTAGATAGTGGTGATCTAATACTGGGGAGACCTGAGTGCAGATCCCCATTCAGTGGTGAAGCTCCCTGCGTGATGTTGGACCAATCACTTTCTCTCATCTGAGCCTGCCTCTCAGGTGGTTGGGGATGAAATGGGAGAGAAGGGAAAATCCTGTGCATCCCTCTAAACTTCTTGGGAGGCGTTTGATAGATAATGGGCAATTGCCACCGTTGACTTTTGCAACGCACCCTTGGTAGTAGACAAAGTAGAAGAGTTGGTTTTTATACCCTGCTTTTCTCTACCTTAAAGGAGTTTCAGAGCAGTTTACAATCTCCTTCCCTTCCTTTCCTCACAACAGTCACCTCGTGAGGTAGGTGGGGCTGAGAGAGTTCTGAGAGAACTGTGTAACTGGCCCAAGGTCACCCAACTGGCTTCATCGGGAGGAGTGGGGAATTAAACCTGGTTCTCCAGATTAGAGTCCGCCACTCATAACCACTGCACCATGCTGGTAGCAGAAACTCTCTGGCTGCCATATTTTCTTAATGACAAATGATGAGTTGTGTCATAATTGAATAAAACTGTGGAGATGGTGGCTACCGGGAACAGCAGGAGTGGGGAATGGCAAGGGTGCTGCCGTGTTAGGTAGAATGGTGGGGCTCTGGCTTGCTACCCAAGGCCCCCACAGGGTACATATCATTCAAATAAGCATAATGTAGTATGAACGAGGCCCACTTCCTGCCTTTATGTTACTAACAACGTGAAAATGTTGTTCAAATGTGGCTTGTTTGGAAGCTGTTCCTCTATTATTATTATTTTTTGTCTTTTATTCCATCTGCGGCAGTGAAGCCACATTGCATGCTGTTTTCTTGCTGCTGCTTAGTTTGTCGATTCATACTCCTGTTTGTTAGTGCGCTGTCACTACTCAGATTTTGTCCATCTTGGCCCTTTGAACTGCAAACCCACTTTAAAAGGGATGCTGGGTGCTTAAACACGAGTGACACACTTTTATCAGCCTGAGCTTCCCCGTGGCTGGCATCACTGGAATGCCAGCATGACTGCTGATACCTGGCATGCTAGCACCGCATGTGCAGAAGCCAGAATCACAATTTAAACATAACAGCAGCTCATTGAGCTCTTTCATCAGAAGGTTTTTTGGTTGGGCCTGTTCAGCCTGCCTTTATAAATTAGCCTCAGACTTGGAAAAGCAACAGAGTGGAGTGCCCCTTGACGACTCTGTCCAATACGCAATATGCATTTGAACAGACTGTCAGTCTGGCCTTGAGTTTTTTTTATCCTCTGTCCCCTTGTCCCCTATCCTCTGTTTCTCCCCTCCTTTGCTCCTTCAGTCACTTTCTTCTTGCTGAATTTTACCATTAAGTGTAGCCAGGGCTTTTTTTGTAGAAAAATCCCAGCAGGAACTCGTTAGCCTAACAGACCACACCCAACAGCAGGAACTTATTAGCATATTAGGCCACACCCTTGACAGCACAGGTTATTATCATATTAGGCCACACCCCCATGTTACCAGAAGAGTGGTCATCCAGCCACACCCACCTTTTGCTTCTTATTCTGTTTGCCTTGTTTGTTGTCAAAACCCAGGGCTTTTTTGTGGCAGGAATTAGTTTGCATGTTAGGCCACATACCCCAAATGTAGCCAATCCTAATGAGTTTCTGCTGGTGGGTGTGGCCTATTATGCTGATGAGTTCCTGCAGGGTGTGGCCAACTCAGGAGCCAGCCGGAACTCTGTTCCTGTGCGTTCCTGTCCAAAAATAGCCCTGAGTGTAGCTAAGCTAATAATTTCCATGTACATTTGCGGGGAAGAGTGAGACTGTAGAGATTCTGGGGGCAAAACTCTTTGCTCAGAACTTCATGCACTGTATCTGAGTATAATTATTATTCAGCACGTGATGGATTAATGCATGAAACATGCGTTTTCCTTTTTTAAAAAAAATATTATTTCCACTTCTG
Source organism: Lepidodactylus listeri (assembly GCA_029233225.1). Taxonomy (NCBI): domain Eukaryota; kingdom Metazoa; phylum Chordata; class Lepidosauria; order Squamata; family Gekkonidae; genus Lepidodactylus; species Lepidodactylus listeri. The sequence continues at coordinate 91,747,175 of JARCFY010000006.1, forward strand.
GCACTCCCAGGAAATGTTATGAAGGGAATATTTGCCATGATCTGAAAGAAGTCTGTCATTTCTGCATTTTCAGACCCTAAGAGAAATGGCCTGGTGGAACTGATATTGCAAGTTGGAGCTGGCCAGTTGACTGAGCAACAGAAAGGCACGCTTGTGCGACAGCTTGCAGTGCTACTGAATGTCTTGGAGTCAGACATTAAAGTCCAGAAGATTCATGCCTATTCTGACATCAGGTACAAAGACATACAGAGAACCAGTGTAATGTAGGGGTTAGAATCTCAGACTTTTGAGACCTGGGTTCGAATCTTGCTAGATGACTTGGGGCCAGTCACTCTTCTCAGCATGATCTGCCTCACAAGGTTCTGTGAGGATAAAATGGAGGAGGAGAGACCCATAAACACCATCCTGAGCTCCTTAGAGAGAAAATGTGATAGATAGAAATATCCGAAATCACTATAGACTAGGGGGTTGGATCCTGCTGCTGGTGACAAAGAAAAGAGGGTTCCTCTTAGACCACCAAAGGCTGCACAGGGGATCATAGGACCTCGATAGACAAAAGCCATGTGTTGCTGGTCCAATCTTTTTGAAACTTGGAGGGTTTTTTTGAGGAGAGGCACCAGCTATGCTGCAAGTTTGGTGCCTCTACCTCAAAAACAGCCCCCGCAGAGCCCCAGATAACCCTGAATTGATTCTCCATTATAGTCTGTGGGGCCCATTGATTATAATGGTCCCCACAGGCTACAGTGGAGGCAGAAAAAAATGGGTGGTTTTTTGCACTCCCCTGTTATGCTTTTCAGTATGTTTTTAAAGCTGCCTTGAGGCTCAGGGAAAAGTGGGATATAAATATTTGAATAAATAAGTAGTTTGGGCAGGTTGATAACATTTAAGTGACTTCTAGTTAAGATCTGACAATGATTGTTCCTCCTCTGTTATACTTGACCTGTAATGCTGGTTGCTGTATTTCACTTAAAAACACAAAGTTGACTGCAAGTGTGTCGTCCCCCCCCCCCCCCCAAAGTGCTGGTATGGTAGTGGACTGGGGCAGATAGACCTGTTCTCCGGAGGACAGACCTACCAATATAGTGGAAGGTGGTGGGTGAAAATTGACTTGATTCTGTTTTCTCTTATAATGTTTAAATTATTCTTAAAATATAGTTTAAATATAATTTAAAAAGAATTTATTCTGAGGTTTTTACAAGGTTACGGAAGCAATCTGAAAAACTAATTTACACGAAAGTCAAATGTGTACTTGCTCACAAGCTTTAAAGCTACTAGTTTTTTCTGCTTACAGCACTGTGGAGCTTAGAGGGAACATTGGTTGTAACTTTGCCATTTTAAAAAGGGTTTTCTAGTACTATGCCAGAAGATATTCCTTATCAAGTAGATTTGTTGTACAGACTTTAGCCTAATGGGGCAAAGGGTCTGAATTTTGTAGAGACTAGAACCCTGGTCTTATCTGACAGAGCTGCCATCACAGCTCCATAATTTTAACCGGCCCTTCCTCTCTCCAGCACAGCTGTTGTGTTCTATGTGCAGAAGGGGTATCCTGTCAAAGTAATAAAGGCTTCTGATGTGGCGCAGAGGCTCCGTTTGCAGCTCTTGAAAGAAAAGCCAGGCTTCCTGCTTTTTAAGGTGCTTCGTGTTGACACGGCTGGTATGTCTTTGTGCTACTTCCATGGTCTGTGTTAGTACTAGCATAGCAAAACAACATATGTTTGTGTGTATCTTCAGTTGCTATGTGTGCATGTGTATTTATTTCCGCTTGCAATTTATGGTGATATTCCTAAGTTTTGCTATTTAATAGTATGGCTTTGAGCAATACAAGAAGGACATGAAAATCATGTCTGCGAAATGCTACAATTAATTAAAGTGGGATTGTTTTCCCCCATTTTACCCTGGCTGTTTTGGTAGCCAAATACAGATCTCTGTATTCGGATAAGGTATTTTTTGGTTAATTATTCAACTTGGTATACTGAGTGCACACCTGTAGTATGTACATCCTATTGCTAAGGTTTACCTTGGCCTTGAGTTTGCAGGTACAAAAGCAGAATACTGTTGTCTAAATCCCAAACACCAGTGCAGTATTTACAGTTCCATGTTTTGCTGTTATAGCTTGCCTTCTAAAATGCTCTGGACACGGACATTGTGATCCCATCACTAAGCGTTGCATTTGCTATCAACTTTGGATGGAAAATTTGATACAGTGGTACCTGAATGACGGCGAGAGTAATTGTGGTGAGTTAGAATGGGACGGATGATGTCTTCAGGGAATGGATGTGGAACAGAGCAGATCTGTACATGTGCTGTCTTGAATGTTCGTGAACTGATACAGCCTATTGCTATTTCGAAATGTTTTATTCCCCCTAGAATGGAGTATACTCTATGTAATGGTGTCCGCTTTCGTTTTGATGGTGCTGATGGTGGGTTCAGTCTGGATCTGTGTCTGCTGCTGCAAAAGGTAATGATACTAACCTCATGGATACCAGACACAGGGCCAAAAGACAGTCGGTGTAATGTAGTGGTTAGGGTACCACTCTGACGTCTGGGAGACTCATATTCAAATCTCCAGTCAGCCGGGAAGCTCACTGTATGATCTTCGGACCAGTCATATTGATTTGATTCTCCCTCCCACCCCCCAGTTGACCTCTCGGTCTGGTGTGAGGATAAAATGAAGAATGAGATCCGCAATCCTAAGCTCCTTCTAAAGAAGAAGAAGAAGAAGAAGAGATTGGATTTATACCCCGCCCTCCACTCCCCAAGGGAGTCTCAGAGCGGCTTACAAACTCCTTTCCCTTCCCCTCCCCACAACAGACACCCTGTGAGGTAGGTGGGGCTGAGAGAGCTCTTTCCCAAGCTGTCCTTGAGGGAACAGCTGGTACAGAGCTATGGCTTGCCCAAGGTCATCCAGCCAGGTGCAAGTGGAGGAGTGGGGAATCAAACCCGGTTCTCCCAGATTAGAGTCCGCGCACTCAACCACTACACCAAACTGGCTCTGTTTTAGGGTAGGGTTAAAATGTCATAAGTAAAGAGAACTTCCCCATTCCCCCCTTAAAATGTCCCAGCCATCCTGGAACCCTAGAACCCTTGGACCTCTCAACTAGTCACGGACCAGAGTCATTTAACTTCAGCAGCATTGTATTATATACTGTCCAGTCATACCATGAAGGATGGGTTAGGAAGAATATCCACCCTTTACTCATTCTCACTGTGAATTTGACAAGGTGTTTTGTTTTAACAGTTCAGTTACCTTTATTGGCACTGGCATTAGAGAGAATAATACACACATAGATAAAACATAGGAACCTATACCAACCAGAAAAAACCCGTTCTAAAATACTCTAAAATCCATATAAAATAAGTCCCATATCTCCCAAATACAAGTTTTGTGTTACAATAGTATACTACATATAAAAAGAGCAGCCTGAAAAAACTTTGCCACAGAGACAGTTATATTTTCATCAATGTTGTTTAGTAGATACAGCAATTTGTATGAATCAGGAAGCTCTGTGATACCACCCAGTAATGACGATAAGACGCGGTGCTGACTGTGGGCATAACAACAACATTCCAATAGGTGTTTAGTTGTAAGAAACTCTAAATACATAAATGAATAAAAGTCTGCTTCAGAGGTGCAGCTGTCTGCATTTCTGAGGCTGCTCAAAACATAATAATGTGGGCGGAGCACCAAACTATAAGTGACTTGTGTGAGTGGCCCATTTGGGAGGAGTTTTAGCCAAGCCAGGCAGGCTCAGATCTTCACATGAAGGTCTGCCCACAGGGTAACATTGGTGTGGACCCAGCCAGTCTGCCCAGCAAAGGCCAGAGGAAGGCTTCCAGCTTTGCTGAGCACAGTGACTGAATCCAGCCCGGTGTGAAGAAGGAGAAGAGTTGGTTTTTTACCCTGCTTTTCTCTATCCGAAGGAGTCTCAGACTGGCTTGCAATCTCCTTTTCCTTCCTCTCCCCACAACAGGACACCCTGTGAGGTAGGCGGGGCTGCGAGAGCTCTGAGAGAGCTGGGACTTGCCCAAGGTCACCCAGTGCAAATGGCTGCACTTTTGAAACAGACACAATTATTACTGCTGTTTGGGGATGAGGGTATCCGTAATGCCAATTTGGTGCTGTTTGAATTAGAGAAACTGGAAAAAAACTTGCACTTCTGTGGCTTGGAGTATGAGCTTCAGCCGCTCAGACTGGCTGTCTTCATTGGAAGATGAGTATCCCAGATGCTGAATTCTTGTCTGCCTGAGATATTAAATGAACTTCTCCGGCATCCTGATTGAGGTATGTGTGGGGGGATCAACTGTTTCCTGCTGCCATCACACACTCCCATAAGGAAGTCAGAAAGGCTGGGGTAGAAGAGGGGAGGAGGAATTTTGGGGGAAGGCTCTGATAAAACGGGATTTTGGATGAATCCGTCTGTAACACAAGGCAACTTTGGGGGATTTACCTATCTGTTCTTTGGATTGTGCATAAGAAAACAAATCCAAGAACAAAACTAGACATTCGATTTGCCACTTGTACATGGACAACTATTGAAATTGTTTTTTTTTTAATTTCCCAGCAGAAAGAGGACCAAAATAAGAAAGAAAACAAAATACACAATTTTGGATAACATTGATGACCAGGAGAGAATGGAGCTGAGGCCCAAATATGGTATTACTTTTTTAAATTCTTCCCAGCTCAGTGGCTGTAATCAAGGAACTATTAATAAGTCATATGTGTATGGATTTTTTTTTTAAAGTAATATGTGATTTCCCTTTGCCCCTATCTGGTGACTAATGCTTGAAAGGAGAACAGGATCCAGTTGAGCAGTCAGCAAAGGTTCTTGCCGTGATAAACCACTTAGCTCCTATCATGCTCTAGAGCCTCTTGCATTTCCTCTAGGGAACAAAATCATTTAAATGTTATGTTTCAGTTCCATTTTGGATTCTGCTGCGACTGAAATTATTCTGACTTGGCCAGCAAAATCTCAGTAACCAGTCGCACCACCCACCCCTGGACCAAGTTCGGTTCTAGTTCACGTGGAGAAACTTGAATATCATTTGCACTGTGATGCTCATCTCCTATGCAGAACGGAGCGAGTTAACAGGGTCTAGCTTGACATAACTGTCACTACCTGTAACAGTTACCTGCCACCGCCCTGCCACTGCCTTTTGTCCAGATCCGCTTATACACTTAAATGAATGGCTTGAGCCTGCTGCATCATGCAGGAGGCTTGAAGAGTTGATGCCTCTGTGCAGCTGGTCTTCCTTGGCAGTAGGCTCTCAGTGTGGGGAGGCAGACCCTCGCCCTTTCCTCTCTTGCTACCTTTCAGAACTGCCCTTGTCTGATGGGCCAGTGACTGGCAAAATAGGTCAGAGAAGTGTATTTCTCTTTAAAGAAGAGCAGAGTTTTGTGGCGGATCAAAGCCCTGTGACACTTTGGTATTTATGATGGTGGACAAGACGTGACTTTCTGAACTTGATGTTGCTAACTCAAACCATGAACAGGTCTTCCAAAGCATCTTTTGCTGTTCCTCTCCTCTCAGGTATAAAACACAGAAGTACAGAACACAATTCCAGCCTGATGGTGTCCGAATCTGAATTTGACAGCGACCAGGACACTATCTTCAGCAGAGAGAACCCGAGGAATCTCGTGAACGGTTCCATTAAAAATGGCGTCTCCTTCAGCTACAGCTCAAGGGCAGATAAATAACCATGCAATGAAAAGGACGCGTTGACCTGACTGGCTAAGGATGTGCTATTTTCCCTTTGTATTTTCCTAAAATGCTACAAGTGGCTGATGGAGCAATAAACTTCCTGAATGGAAGAAGGGGAAATGGACTCAATGGACATGCATGTTTGCTGAAAGAATAAAGAGAAAAGCACTTTAACTCGCCACATGGGTTATGTGGAATGGTTTTAAGGCCTGAATGACTGCCGATGGTATTCATGTGATATATCCTGGGACAGCAACCACTCAAGTTCTAGTCAAGACTGTTGTATTACGAGGGTCACATATGAAAGGTAGCTTATGAGCTTATTTTCCAGAGCAAGCTGTGACCGTGCATCTATCTGAAATCACTTTAAACTCAGTATGCAAATGAACCTAACTTATTAAAGGCAATGTGTAGCTAACAGCCTCAACTGTATTCATAATTCCAGTTTTTATTTGTTCCTCTTTCCATATTTTGAAATTTATACCACATTTAGTAATGCCTTCTATTACAGAGGAATAGGGATGCTTAACTTTAGTTGATTTTTTGAATGAATCTTAACTAGACATTTGCAAGATATATGTCAAAGGAGGGTGTGTCTGCTTTTGTATGGCACTGCAGCTCAAAGCATTTTTATACTTACATAATCCTAACAGAGCCATCCTCTAATTTGTTCAAACATTACTGACCATTATAGAAGGGCTACCAACTTCCACGTGTGAGAACCAGCTTTTTCCAGGTGCATACCTCTTTGCTACATGGAGGTTCTCTTTATGAAGAAGGTCACTGTAAGACTGGGTGGGGAGATGGGATTTCCCCTGTGAGTCTCCAGCTTGTTTCTTTTACATTTACATCCACTAAGGCCTGAACAACATTAGTGTTCAATATTGTGTCTAGGCTTCCCTGACCTTTAACTCATAGTCACATATTGGCAGCAAGGGAACTTATTTCCCGAGTATGTGGGGCACTGATTTGGATTGGGACCTGCAGGACACAGCAGGAAAAAGATCTTGAACCTTCCTCCCTGCCATTTTTCCAACCCAAAATGGCTTGAGTGTGTGGGGGCTGTTTGCCCTGCCAGAGGGCTGCACATGTAGTCCATCATACGTGTAATTCAGGTCAAAGTAAACCTGATGTGTTAATTGGTAGCGGCACTTTCCACATTACTCTACTGTAAAAGTACGAAGGCGGAATTAGATATGATGGAGTCACCTATATTTATTCTTACGTCTGCCCCATAAAAAAGTGTCAAGGGAGCATATCTTTCTTGCTCACCTACCTATGGCTGGTCCATCAACCAAGACACTTTTCTACCTTCTACATAGGAAGTGAGCTGGATCAGAAGTATGGGGGAAGGGGGCAATTGTCCACACACATTTTTGTTATTACAAACGCTTAAATTCCTGATCAAGGAAGACAAAGAGGTATGAGATTTAAAAGCTGGGATCTTCAGTCCAGTTCTAAGTTTATACTTGGAGGAGGGGGGAGAGTTGCAATTCCCCATCAGTGAGTTAGGGCAACATAGGGTCAAACTTAAAAGAACAACCCACAACTAACTTGGAAGAACAGTCTACTTATCAGGGGCTCCAAAGAATAGGTTGTAGTTGTTGAATGATTGCTGAGGGGTTCCCAGAAGAAGGTGGATTACAAATGAAATATTTAATATATGGTTGATAAATACTAAGTAACATGGCTTCACTTATATTCATCAAGTGTGCTCATAAAGCATCCTTGTACAAGAACCAGTTTGTGAGTGATACACATGTACTTCTTTCCCTCTTGGGACGCAGCCTGAACAATAATCTGAACAATATCTGTAAAAGACATGCTGTGCTGATATGTCTTGTACATAGGACAATCGATTGAATGGAAGTGCACTGCAATGATCTGAACTACTGGTCCACGTGTCATCTTTAAAGTAAAACAATTACAGTGCTCTCTATATAAAGTAACCAAAGAGATGTGTATGTAAGGTAACTAATTTTTGAAGTTTACTTTGGTATTCGCTGTTTTGGCCTTAGATCTGCTAAAAACTTCTGTGTGGTATGAATGCTTCCATTTACCTTCACCAATTTGTACAAAAGTTCATGCAAACCTAGTAGCTTTAACTGAAAAATAAGCTCACAGAACACAACCAGTTAACTGTTGAATAAATGCAGATGTCCAGACTTCAAAGAAAGTTAGATATTTATTGTATTCTTTGTTAAATTCTGTATATTTATCATACATACTAAACATTGCTGGGGGGAAAACATGTCATAAGAATTCAAGTAGCTCCTTCCGCTAAGGAATCACAGTATACAACACTCACACAGGGACACATTTCTATGTAGACATACTCATAGAAATATATTAAAACTAAGCTATTCCATCCATTAAAAATGTTTAGTCAAAATGAATGCCTAGGATTAACTGGTATTATACACAGTCAACAATTTGTGCTTTTCACAGATATTTAATTGCATTCTTCCCAAAAAAAAGTCTTGACAAAATTGGAGAATATTCTATCCATAATTTTGGAAAACTTTTACATGTCAAAACTGAATCAACTGCCACAAAGGGAAGAATAATCTGAGGTCCACTGACACCACATACATGCAGGACCAATGTGAATGTCTTATCACCTGGCCATCTGAATTTACCTTCAAATGTTTGTTTGAAATAGCCTGGCAGCATTTATAGATTTTTTTCCCAGCAGCACTTATGTTTGAGACTGTGGGGCCCCAAATGCAAGTATTCTGAACAAGCCTTTCAAATGGCATTATGCAGCTTCCTGCACTCATAAGAAAGCAGTTTATTTTGTTGCTGTGTCAGCTCCTCTTCTGACTCCCTGAAGAGTTAAGAAGTGCTCTGAATACTGGCAAGAAATAGCATCAACAGCCCCACTGACTTGGATATGCTCTAATAATACAGCAACTGGATGACACAGCTAGCCCATGTTTATTTTCAATGACATCAGTCCTTGATGGCACGAATGCAGGAACACACTGATCCACACAGCAAAGAAAGAAATTGTAGACATGCACCACACAGTCTCATTTACCACAATGAGCCCCTCACATATTGTTGGCACTAGGAGACCAAGCTTCAGATACACCATGATCCTCCCCCCCCAAAAGCTTCAGATACACCATGATAGTTTTTCCCCTCAAAAGAATAGCAATTAGTAAAGCATGGGGGACAGGGGAATCAGTGAAGGCTGAGTGAAAAAGGTGGGGGAAACTAGCTTTCTATCTCTAGCAGAAGCTATAATAGGCCTGTTGTGCAAGTTGTTTTAAATTAACAAGGCAAGGTCCAATGAAAGTCACAAAACTAGTTTCAGTCAAGTGCTTCCAAAGAATCGCTTTAGAAATCTAGGGAAGTCTCAAAAGGAGACTGTGATAAACGTCTGCATTTTTTTTAAAAAAAGTTGCAAACACCATTCATTCAGGAAATCCCATGGGTTCATCTGATGCAAAGCAAAAAATTTAGAACTTCTAATGAAGTTTTGCTAGGTAAAGAAATTACCTGTTCAATTTAATGCAACAGTGATAACACGCCACAGTTCTCCTAAATTCTTCCATCTAAAGAACTAACTAATAATACAAAGACGACTTGATCATAAGAATTAGTTTAATGTGGATATTGCATCAAGAGCTTGAAGTGCACCACATTTTGAATGGGATTCTAAGTATATGCTGCAGTGCTACTCTTATGATCTGTAGGAAGTTTCTGAAGTCCTTCATCTCTATTACTCTTCTTGTGAAGTTTTTGCCTTGCTGAGATTCAAGTACATGCTGCTGGCCTTCAAAATATCTCTAGAATGAGCAGCAAGATTGAGGAGGGCAGAACACCTTCCAGACAGGAAATCTTACTTGACAATGAATTATGTCAAACCTTTAAGGGCAATAATTATTCAGTATAATAATGCAAGAGGAAGGTGGTTTAGGGAAGCAAAAGCCCTTGTATTTTGGCATTCAAACTAAATGCCAATTTCTTCTGTGGGTACAGGTCCAAAGACCTCTTGTGCATATGGGTCCTCTGTGCTCATCTACATAATCATTCTATCAATCTCCAAAGACCCCTTTTGTGCCACATGGGGAACCTCTGGAGAATCTAGGGGAACAAATGGACATTTCTTCATTGGGAAGACACCAAGCCAAATAAACTACAAATGAAACATCCTATACAACACTAAGGCTCATATCTTGGCGTGATTGTAATTAAAACACAACATTTGGTCTCAAAGCTCGGCTAATAAACACAAATCACAGGTTTCTTCCTAAAAATGCTCTGGAACAAGAACTGTTATAAACGGGAAGATACTCTGACAGACTTTATGTATATTTAAAAGGACATTTAATTCCAGACATCAGACAAAGACACTGATGAGATTTCCTTTGCTGTGAGCATCAAATGTTCTCCCAGTAGTTTTAAGACAGGCAACAAAAAAGAAGTCTAGCATTAAAAAGAAAAAGAATTAAATTCAGATTTTGGCACTATTATTTAAGACACTGATACCGTCCCAATTGTTCCACATATAAGGAAAGATAGAAAAGCATCTCTCTGCTTCTCTGTCCCCTCCAAAACCTATCAAAATTAGTAAAAAAAAATCCATTCTTCAGAGTTAAGACCAGTAATAGAATTGTTAATCTTCCCTGCATAATGATAAAGACAGTTCTGAAAGCAGGTCTATATTCTTGCAAACCTCCAGACCCAAATGCAGTACCAGAATTTGCATTGTGATATACTGTCATAATTGTAGATAAAAACATCTCTGCATAAACCTAATTTCCTTCATTTTAGAGGGGGAAACTCAACGTTTATGTACATCACTTGTAAATGTTCCAAAACATTTTCTAGCTGTACCTCGGTTCCGTATTCATAATGGCTATTGTAAGCCTCCAAAACAAACATACTTTATTTCCAAATATTCATCGATACCATATTTTGATCCTTCTCTTCCAAGTCCAGATTGTTTTATGCCACCAAAAGGGCACTCTACAGAAGACACAATTCCTTCATTAATGCCCACCATTCCAACCTCTAAGTGCTCTGCAACTCTCCAAATCTGAGCAGGGTCTCGAGAGTAGAAATAACCTGTAAATTGGGTCATGAAATAGAATACAGTAAGACTACATTTTCTAACCCAAAGCTCTGAAAAAAAATCCTCTTAAAATAATCATGAGTTAAGATCAAGCTCGGTTCAGCTCTCATGTAAGTGCTAAATCTTAAGAGCTCAAACTAGGCCACATCTAGACTTCTCTTGTTACTTCTTATGGGTACCATGAAGGATATGCATACCTGCTAATCCCACATTGGCTGAATTTGCTATGGCAAGAGCTTCTTCCTCTGTATTAAACCTGGGAATACAGAGAGAGAGTATTAACAGGGTAGAAGAAAGTGATTACTGACTTTTTTGGATACTGAAAGAAGGGTTTTAGTGCAAGCAAGATGCAGTTAGAGAACTCTTTCACAGAAAGTGCATAATGTTATGCATGTGCTTCCCCCTGAGAGAAATTTCCATAACTTCCTGTATATTTATCCAGTATTATGGTGACTTCACACTCGCTGCTTTTAAGCATCAGCAAAATATTCATGAGTTTTAAAGTGCGACACATTTCCCACACATCTAGGGAATGTTAGTAAATCCTGGGGACTTTCTCATAAGGTCAATAAATACTGCAGAGTGAGATGGGGGTGGGATGGAGGAGAGAGGAAAAATATTTGGCTTCAGTACAGATACATTTTTATCCCCATTACTCCATCAAGTGTGAAACATGGAAGGATTGAGGGTGTCCTGTTCTCTCCCCACCCCGATTTCATTTTGGGAATTTTCCAGACAAGCTGTCTCTCCAAATAAAGATTTGCAGAACTTCAGCCCAACAGGGTTGTGTCCACAAAGATGTTTTGCTCCACCCAGTCTTCCTTGCACCTGCAGTGTTTTCAGGAACATCCATGTCACTGTCCTCTACTCATCCTACTTCCATGTTTTCCCTTGCTCTGCTATAATTTTTTCCAAACCTGATTTGGCATAATCTTTCAGAAAGATCACAGCAAAACCAGGGTGGCTGCTGTGTGGACAGGAAAGTCTGGATCCTTCCTGGTTCTGTCTACCTTGGCAACAGTTTCTGTGTCTCAGCCCCCATGGCTGCCAGATAGCTTCTCTAAAAAATCAGACTGCTATAACGTTTTTGCACTATCGCAATCTATTGCCATGAACATAAGAACATAAGAGAAGCCAATGTTGGATCAGGCCAATGGCCCATCCAGTCCAACACTCTGTCACACAGTGGCCAAAAACACCAGGTGCCATCAGGAGCTCCAGCACTGGGACGAGGACCCTAGAAGGTCTCCCACTGTTGTCCCCCCCCAAGCACCAAGAATACAGTGCCTCACTTGCCCAAAGACCGAGAGTTCCTATCTATACCTTGTGGCTAATAGCCACTGATGGACCTCTGCTCCATATGTTTATCTAATTCCCTCTTGAAGCCATCCATGCTTGTAGCCGCCACACCTCCTGTGGCAATGAATTCCACGTGTTAATCACTCTTTGGGTGAAGAAGTACCTTTTATCTGTTCTAACCCGACTGCTCAGCAATTTCACTGAGTGCCCTTGAGTTCTTGTATTGTGAGAAAGGGAGAAAAGTACTTTCTCTACCTGCTCAATCCCATGCATGATCTTATAAACCTCGATCATGTCACCCCTCAGCCATTGTTTCTCCAAGCTCAAGAGCCCTAAGAGTATTAACTTTTCTTCATAGGGAAAGTGTTCCAACCCTTTTATCATTCTAGTTGCCCTTTTCTGCACTTTTTCCAATGCTATAATATCTTTTTTGAGGTGTGGCAACAAGAACTGTACACAGTACTCCAAATGAGGTCGCACCATCGATTTATACAGGGGCATTACGATACTGGCTGATTTGTTTGCAATTCCCTTCCTAATAACCCCCAGCATAGCATTGGCCTTTTTCATTGCAGTCACACACTGTCTTGACATTTTCAGTGAGTTACTTACTACGACTCCAAGATCTCACTCTTGGTCAGTCTCTGCCAGTTCAGACCCCATCAACCTGTATTTATAGGTAGGATTTTTGGCCCCAGAGTGCATCACTTTGCACTTGGCCACATTGAACCCCATTTGCCATGTTGACGCCCACTCGCCCAACCTCGACAGATCCTTTTGGAGTGCCTCACAATCCTCCCTGGTTCTTACCACCCTGAACAACTTTGTGTCATCTGCAAATTTAGCCACTTCACTACTTACTCCCAACTCCAAATCATTAATAAACAAGTTAAAAAGCATCGGACCGAGTACTGATCCCTGCAGTACCCCACTGCTTACCACCCTCCACTGCGAAAATTGCCCATTTATATTCACTCTGTTTCCTTTTAATTAGCCAGTTTTTGATCCACAAAAGGACTTGTCCTTTTATCCCATGACTATTGAGCTTACTTAGGAGCCTTTAATGAGGAACTTTATCAAAACCTTTCTGGAAGTCAAGGTAAACAACATCTATTGGATCCCCCTTGTCCACATGTTTAATCTAATAATCTAATAATTTGCCAGTATTCATTTTTTAAAAACAAAGTATCTAACCTTTTTTATGGCAGAGTTAAGGGGAAAGGTTCATGATGCACATTTCCCCTCATAACTCCATAACCCAAAGGGCTAGAGACTTACTTTTAGAGAAACGAAGAGTAGGAATTAGTAGGCTGCAATAATAGATTACATTAAATATAAATTGTTATATTTATTTTTTCTACCCAGCAGGGACCCTAAGTGGCTTATAATATTGTCCCTTCCTCCATTTTATCTTTGTGACAACCACTCTGTGAGGTAAGTCAGATGGAGAGAAAGTGGCTTGCCCAATGTCACAGTGAACTTCCATGGCAGAATGGGAATTTGAACCTAGACTTCCCACGGTGTAGACCAATACTCTAACCACATTACCATGGTCCTTATAGCAACCTAGCAATTCCTGATTTAAAAAAACCCACCCTGGTGAAGGGGAGAATAATGATGGCCACAGGGCCAAGGAAAGCTTGGAGGTCACTGATGTGTGGATGCTCTGTTACCACTGTGGATGCCTCTGCACTGGCAGCAGCATTGAGAGCTACCCAGAGAACCATCTCCATGTGAAAACAGCCCAGAACTCTGGACCAAACTAGATATGACATCTCCCCAGTGATCCAGGGCCTGATTCTACTGATCCCACCCTGGATCATCTTCCCTTCTCATGCGAGGGGCATTTGTGACCCACTGTGGGGTTTCACATGCGCTGACTGCAGCATGAAGAGTCCCACAGTGGGGCAAATGGGCCTTCAGGAAAATAGCTGAAGCCTCTCCCAAATGCTGCACTACAGCGCCCAGCTGGGCCCCAGAGTGCTTGAAAATGCTAGGGAACCTGACCTGACTCATAGCTGATGTTATGTCTGTATTGGCTCTTGGTTTTTCCAAAGACAAATGGATACAGTGCATCTCCAACCCTTGGCTATAAAAGACAGAACAGTGTCGGAGGCTGCTGCAACACAGAATGCACGACAGTAATAATTTGTTCACCCTCCTGGAAGACAAAAAGTCTTCTCTCCTAAATTAACTGAATATAATATGAGTTGCCCTTCTGCTCAAAGAAGCAGTCCTTGTATAAACAGGAGTATTCCTTCATGAGCAGAAGGTCCCCTCTGGATGCAAACCAATGGTGTGGATACAACCCAATGATCTTTAATAGGGAAGACAATAGAAAATGCAGTTCATGTGTGTATTTGATTTTCATCCCACCCTGAGTTCTTTGCATTCTTCAGAGTAGTTTAATACACTGCAATTATTACATGAAAAAAATGGGAATGTCTGACCAGCCAAAACATCTTACTTGATAACTGGTGCCAAAGGACCAAAAGTCTCTTCTTGTGTACACAACATGTCTGTTGTGACGTTGCTGAGTAGAGTTGGCTCAAAAAAGTTTTTCCCATAACTGTGCCTTTTTCCTCCTGTCACTATGGATGCTCCTTGGGAAACTGCATCATCAATGTGTCTCTCCACCTAAGAGAAGAATAGCAAATGAGACTTAACACAGCACCTGTGAAATGGCTGTTCTTTTGAATTTCCAGAGTATTAAGCAGGCACAGACAACAGCCTGGATCCTGTGATCCGTCAGCAGAAAGTGCTGACAGTTGTGGAACTTTCCTGCATTCCCTTCTACCTTAATAAGACTGGAAAAGCTGATTCTGGGGTCACGTCACCTGACTAACAGCCACATATTTCATGGGTAGGGGTATAGTGGGGAAAAGGCAAAACTGTTTTTCCTCCCTTGTCCTTCACCTGAGCCACGCTGACATAAGGAGGAGAGGACCAGTTGACCACCTCGCCCACTCACTGTTAATCCATGTGGGTCTGAAAACCGAAGAACCAACTCTTCTGGGGTCAGGTGGGACTACTGGGAGAGGGAAAGCAGGAAAGAGCCCAGATTTTTCCACTTACAGGTCACAGAACCAAACTCAGTACATGCTTGCAAATAGTCATGAAAACATGATCAGAATATGCCACTACATCTCCATAACACACAAAGTAAAGCTCACGTTTACCTTTTCCACAGCTTTTTCATTAATGAGGGGTCCCTGCGTGGTCCCCTCTTCAAATCCATTGCCAACACGCAGCTCTTTCTTAATGGCTTCTGCAAACTTTCCCACAAATGCATCATGGATCCCTTTTTGCACCAAGAAGCGGTTTGTACATACACAGGTCTGATGACAAAAGCAAAAACTTTTTCTGTTAACGCTCCACTAAGAGTTCATTATTCACAGCACGGTGTTGATATTTCAGCTGTGATAAGGCTGTTCTTTTTCCTCTGTGCCTTCATTTGACTAGATTTATCCTCTGGTTGTGTAGTCCTTCCTTCCATTTTAAACATCTAGCTTTCCTGGATATAAATGTTAGTAACTAAGCTTAAGAGCAAGAATGCTGGTTCTACATGTTTTCTTGACCTACCTCAGTGCTTCAGCACTGCTCTGTTCTTTCATTTGCCTGTACATTATGGGAACCATTCAATGTTTTAAAAATAATACATTCTAGCTGCAAAACAATGCTGATTTGAATTTAAACATTTTAGCTTCTGCCATCATTACTAACACTACTACTGGAAACTGAGGCAACAACTCTAAGGATGCTGAAGCTGGAGAGAATGACCAGGAAAGTAATGCCTGGAAGGAGGAGGAGGAGGAGGAGATTGGATTTATACCCCGCCCTTCACTCACTTGGAGTCTCAGAGCAGCTTACAAACTCCTCTATCTTCCCCTCCCCACAACAGACACCTTGTGAGGTAGGTGGGGCTGAGAGAGCTCTTTCCAGAACTGCTCTTCAAGGACAGCTGTGCCAGAACCATGGCTTGCCCAAGGTCATCCATCACCTGCAAGTGGAGGAGTGGGGAATCAAACCCGGTTCTCCCAGATTAGAGTCCGTGCGCTTAACCACTACACTGCACTAAGAGTGGTTTCTAAAAAGATCAAAAAGCAAACTTAAAGTAAGCATTATCCTCCAAAACAATGTTTGAGTCCAGTGGCATCTTTAAGACCAACAAAGTTTATTCATGGCCTAAGCTTTCGTGTGCAAGAACACTTCCTCAGGTATTCCTCAGGTATCTGAGGAAGTGTGCTTGCACATGAAAGCTCATACCATGAATTGAACTTTGTTGGTCTTAAAGGTGCCACTGGACTCAAACATTGTCCTGCTGCTTCAGACCAACACGGCTACCACACCTGATATCAGGGGCGTCGAGTTTTAAAATCCCCGGGGGGGGGGGGGGAGGAGAGGCAGCGGCGGCGGGGACATGGTCATCCATGGTGCCATAGAGTTTTGGGGTGATTGCTAGAGCGTTGCCCCGGCAACGTGCCAGCGTGATGGCGTCACTTCCGGGTGACACCAGCACGCTGGGCATTTGCCCAGCTGGCCCCTGGATGGACGGAGACCTATTACCCCTCTGCATATCTCACCTAAATCCAATCACGCCCACTACTGTCATTCACCTGCTACTGTCATTTGCTTGCTAAAGTCATTTGACATCTGAAATCACTCCACTTTCCAATAAATAGGACCGATGGACTCCCATTCTAGCTATATCTGAAGAAGTGAGCAGTGACCCACGAAAGCTCATACCCTGCCACCTATTTTTTTAGTCTTTAAGGTGCTACTGGACTCTTGCACTTTTCTACAGTCAAGAAAACAGGAGATGACTTTGGGTGGCTGAGGCTGTATAATGTCAGTGAATAAAATAACCAGAACTGAGTACACAATTCAGACAACCCTAGGAACTCAAGTCCCACTCGTTTCAGTGCAAAAGTATTTAAAATGTACTTAAGGATGCAGTCCTGAACACACTTATTTAGAAGAAAGATCTACCAAAATCAATGAGACAAGCTTATAGAATAAGGCTAACTTCCCCACTGAAATTAAGGAAGTCCTGAACTATGCTTAAATATTACTAAATTGTGCAATGAAACAACAATACTTTCTTCGTATTTCTCTAAATAATTTTTATTGTTATGAATGATTGTTTATTTTAGGTTCTTCTTCCAAGTGCAAGACACAGACCAGAATTATAAAAAGACAATGCTCAAATTATCAACGAGTATAAGGGAAAAAAACATATTTTAAGATTAAATGAAGTAGGACAGTTGTTCTCACCTGGCCTGAGTTTCTGTATTTAGAAGCTAAAGCTCCTGCAACTGCTTTGTCTACATCAGCACTGTCAAACACTATGAATGGAGCGTGTCCTCCAAGCTCCATGGAGACCCTCTTCACAGTGCCAGCAGCATGGCGCAGCAATATCTGCAAGAACACAAGATTTCTGAACATTTACCCAGAGGAATAATCAGACTACTTTCTAGAACCAGAGCTCTGTTGCAGATGGAGCTTAAGAGGGGCTCTACAAATTCACCCACTAATCTTCATAAACAAATTTCTCTCTCAAACATTTCAGGGCTTCTTCCAAGCTTACTTAAAACAGAAAATACCTAATTATTTCTGAATTTCATGTATTTCCCTACAGCTTTGTTTCTCTTGGACTCTGAAAGTTAGGTTGGACTCTGAAAGAATGGTTAAAAGGTATGCTGAATACTGGATCAGGTTCAAGGTCTTGGTATTAACCTTCAAAGCCCTAAATGGTCTGGGACCAATCTATCTACAGGACCACTTCCCCTGGTATACCCCCCAGAGAGCACTACACCCAGGGCAAAAGAACTTACTGGTAGTCCCTGGCCTGAAGAGCGTCTGGCTGTCCTCAACCAGAGCCAGGGTTCTCTCGGCCCTGGCACCTGCCTGGTGGAACTCTTTGCTGAATGACATCCATGCCCTGTGGGACTTAATACAGTTCCACTGGGCCTGTAAGACACAGATGTTCCACCAGGCTCATGGTTGAGGACAGGAACAGTTTCCAGCTAGTCTGGCTCCTTCCTTCCTTCTCTCCCCCACTGGGAAAAAGAACACCAAGTTGTGTTCCTTTAAATGTGCCATCTGTAAAATGTTAGTTGCATTATTCAGGATGTTTTTAATACTTCTAACTTAAGAATATTGTTATTAGGAAATGTTGTCACCTGCCCTGAGCCCAGTTGCATAAGCGAGGGTGGGCTATAAATCGAATACATAATAATCCCATCTTTTTCAGAACAACTATTCATATAACCACTCACTAATGTTAAGATCTATTACACTACATAGGTGAAAAAAATACTGATCTCAATGGGCTTTGGACTGAAGTTCAAGAAGAAAGCAAAGTCCACCTGTCAGACAGATTCAGAAATCCTTTCAGGCCTCTCCCCAGGAGTATTTTCCATGTACACTGCAAGTTACAAACTGTTTTCTCCAGGCAACTCCATTAAATTTAATGGGACAAGTGCACAGTACATTGGTGAGGCTGCAATCTTTAGCAGCAGGCGTCAATTATATCAAGAACCAATCCCATTAACAGTACTTTCAAAAATCAGTGGACTTCCTTGATCAAGGACTTTCAGTCCATAGTTAAAGTATTTTTCCTATAGTTTCATTGTCTACTGTCTCAAAGAACTGTAATTTTATGTGAAACTCCGTGCACACTTCAGTGGGCTAAAATTGTTTCACACAGGAGGACAGAAACTAATTCTAGGAGAAGACTCTGATTCCACCAAGAAATCTGCTCTTAGAGAAAAGCATAATTTCAATAAACGTTGGTGATAACAAGAAGGTTGTACATTTCCCTTCTGCTTTGCCCAAACTGTTAAAACAACTATATAGTTTTTAATTGCATTTATATTCTGCTTTTCTTCCATCATGGAACTGAAGACTAGAGATGGGGCACCAACCAGGAAAATGCAGTCTGTGATCATATCACAAACTGAACCAAACCAGGAGGTTTGTTCACAAACCAAACCAGTTTGTGGCCCAGCAAATCTCGTTGAAAGGGACCAGTTCCTTCCAAGGGGGTTTGCAGAGAACCTAAAAGATAGCTGAGTGAGCTTGATCCCTGCCATTCAGCTGCTTCAGGCTATCTTGTGCAGTCCCTTTAAACTTTAAAGGAACTGCACAAGACAGTCTGAAACAGCTGAGTGGTGGGGAGCACCAGCCACTCAGCTGTTTTTGCGGGGAACAGAAAGCCCTGCTTTCCATTCTATCCATGAACCGCCACAAACCGATTTAAAAGTTTGTAGACGTTTGTGATGGTAGACTCATCACAAACGTCTGTTCGTGAACCACAAACAGCAAAATTAGTGACAAGTTTTGATGCATGGTTTGGTTCATTCCCATCCCTATTCAAGCCAGCATCAATGGTGTTCGCAGGAAGTCTTCAGTTCAGGCTCTGACGGGACCCAGATTGGTTTAGTTTTGGCGAGGATGCCGTCTGTGCCTTCCAACCATATGTTAACGCCTATGCACCTTTATTCCAAAATACCTTTGAGAATTCTCTGACCTATAACTTAGTGAAGATTTAAAAGCCAATTGTACAGTTCTTGAGACACAAAAGGGTACCTTTCCTGTAGCTGTTGATCCAGTAAAAGAGATTTTGGCTACCAAGGGATCAGTGCACAGAAGTTCCCCAACTGCTGCTGCCTGCTGCCTACAACATGGAATAACGTTATATACCCCTGCGGGAATTCCAGCCTGATTCGCGAGCTGCAATGACAAAAAGTAAATGTGTGACATCAGAAAAGGTTTAACATTTTGAATAGAAGTTAACTCCTTTTTGTTCACCCCTGCTGACTGAGAGTGAATTGAAACTAAATACACAAACCAGTTAGGCTAGCTAGCTAGCTAAATACACAACCAGTTAGGCTAGCTAATTAAATACACAAACCAGTTAGCCTCTATCTAGCTATAAATTTAAAAAATCATGACAATGAACAAATCCGTGCCTGCCTAACCTATCTACACCCGTAAGTTCAAGACAGGTTGTGCCAACTTATAGCAACTGGGAAGAGATGTTCAGAGATGGTTTGCCATTGCCGGCCTCTGCATCGCAACTCTGACTTCCTTGGAGGTTTCCCACCCAAATAACTAAACAGGGCCAATCCTGCTTAGCTTCTGAGATCTGATGAGCTCAGACTGGCATAGGCCATGCAGGTCAAAACGGGAGTCACAACTACTTTATACTAAATCAGACCACTAGGCCATCTAACCCTGCACTGTTTTCTCCAACTGCTAGTGACTCACCAAATGTCTGACTAGAGGCTATTCCCAGCCTACCCAACAGCATTTTAAATGGAAATGGCTGAGACTGAACCTGGGACTTTTCCCTAAGCAAAACATCTGCTCTTCCATCAAACCATGGCCCTCTTGCAGAAGGTTCTCCCTCACTAATCAGTACCCAGATCTTACCTCAGCAAGTGCTAAAGCAGATAAAGGTGTATCTTCTGCTGGTTTCACTACCACTGTACAGCCGGCTGCCAGAGCTGCACCCACTTTTCGTGTGATCATAGCGCTTGGAAAATTCCACTACAGTGGAAAGAATGTATGTAATTAAAGTCCATAGTCAAAGAAATTTCTATTTAGCCATAGGCCATTACAACAGAGGGTAACAACAGAGAGGGTTGCTATAAATGTATTGATATGAAATGGAGTAAAATTTAAGATATAATAAAACCATAAAATCAGAATAAGATAAACCGTAAATTAAAGTCCATAGAGTCCACACCAAACTGAAATAGTTGGCAAGTTCAGAACTTGCTGGTGGAAAGTAATATGCAGAACCATACAGCAAGCTTTAACAGCTTTGAAATCTACCAATCTCAGGGGTTCATCTGAGAACCTCAAGAACACCCTTATAAATGCCACCCAGTCCAGCAACAAAATGGCATCTGACTTCCAGGCAACTTTTATTATTTATATTTTGAACAGACACAAACTTATTGAAGCCTGCACCAGACACCAAAAAGAATTCTGGGTAAGGCTTTCAGGGGACAAGAAAGAGGGCTTCTGTACCTTCCAGAACCAATTCATGACATAAGGATTGCAGTTTGAGGTGGGGAGGAGTCAAACCACAACTATGCACATTAATTTGTATATTTACATTTTAGGACCAAAACCTGGATTTTCACTGTACAGCATTTTAACATCACAAGCATGGAACACTGCAGCTGGTTCAGGATAGCAAGAGCAAAGGTCGAATTTGAGCAGTCAGCTGGACTCACAGGAGTAATGATGGCAGCAACTCCCACTGGCTGCTTCAGCACTAGAATCCTTCGGTCTTTTGCAGGAGATGGAATGATGTCACCGTAAGTCCGCCGAGCTTCCTCAGCAAACCATTCCAAGAAGGAAGCGGAATAGAGAATTTCACCTTGAGCTTCTTTGAGTGGTTTCCCCTGTGACAGATTGAGAATGGAAAAAAACCCACATAGTAAGCCATTAAACTTTTTTTAAAAGACTGCAAGGTGGGTGGGAAACAATTCTACAAAAGTTTGAATAAGCACATGGAAGATTTTATAGTATATCTATGAAGACACAAAGTAATATGCAAGAGCTACTGAACTGTACCCACTGGCTGCTTCAACTCACCTTTTAAGAAACATACCGATTTTTTCACACCATAAGATGCACTTTTTCTCCCCCAAAAAGTGGGGGGGAAAGTGCCTGCGTCTTATGGTGCGAATCCCCCCCCCATTCGCTCAAGCTCCCGGGCCCGCGGCGAGCGCCGCGGGCCCGGGAGCAAGCCCCCGCCTCCCTCGCCCTCCCCCCCACTGAAGATCCTGGGCCCGCGGCGAGCGCCGCGGACCCGGAGCCAGCCCCCGCCTCCCTCGCCCTCCCCCCCATTGAAGATCCTGGGCCTGCGGCGAGCACCGCGGACCCGGAGCCAGCCCCCGCCTCCCTCGCCCTCCCCCCCACTGAAGATCCCGGGCCAGCGGCGAGCGCCGCGGCCCCGGGAGAAAGCCCCATCCCTCCCTCCCAGTGAAGAAAGCCCTCCTCCCACCCACCCCCCTCAGAAGCTCCCCCCCTCAGAAGCTCCCCTCCCAGCCCCCCTTCCTCCCACCCCCCTCAGAACCCCCCCTTCCACCCACCGCCCTCAGAAGCCCCCTCCCTCCCACCCCCCTCAGAAGCTCCCCTCCCAGCCCCCCCCACCCCCCTCAGAAGCCCCCTCCCTCCCCTACTCACCTTTCCCGCCCCATTCCTTCCCCCCTCACCATTCTTGGGCTGGGGGGGGAGGTAGGGAGGGAAGAGCTGGGCCTGAGTGGCGTTAAGCCACTGAGGCCCAAGCAAGGGAGGGGAGGGAAACACCTTGTCTTTTTGTCTGTCTGTCTGTCTGTCTGTCTGTCTGTCTTTCTTTCTCTTTCTGTCTGTCTGTCTTCCTTCCTTCCTTCCTTCTCTCTCTCCTCCCTACCTTCCTGTTTCTTCCTTTCTTTCTGTCTGTCTTTCTTTCTATCTTCCTTCCTTCTCTCTCCCCCCCACCTACCTACCTACCTTCCTTCCTTCCGTCTCTCTCTCCCCCCACCTACCTTCCTTCCTTCTCTCTCTCTCTCCCCCCTACCTACCTACCTTCCTGTTCCTTTCTTTCTGTCTTTCTTTCTGTCTTCCTTCCTTCTCTCTCTCTCTCCCTCCCTACCTTCCTGTTTCTTCCTTCCTTTCTGTCTTCCTTCCTTCCTTCTCTCTCTCTCTCCCCTACCTACCTTCTCTCTCTCTCCCCCCTACCTACCCCCCTCCCTCCCCCGCTCACCATTCTTGGGCTGCAGGGGGGGGGAGGTAGGGAGGGAAGAGCTGGGCCTGAGTGGCGTTAAGCCACTGGGGCCCAAGCAAGGGGGGGAGGGAAACACCCTTTCTTTCTTTCTGTCTTTCTTTCTTTCTGTCTTTCTTCCTTCCTTCCTTCTCTCTCTTTCCTCCCTCCCTCCCTCCCTGTTCCTTCCTTCCTTTCTCTTCCTTCCTTCTTTCCTTCCTTCTCTCTCTCCCCCCTACCTACCTACCTTCTTTCTTTCTTTCTTCTCTCTCTCTCCCCCCCCCCCAACTACCTACTATTTGGTTCAGAATATTTTTTCCCCTGTTTTCCTCCTCTAAAACTAGGTGCGTCTTATGGCCAGGTGCGTCTTATAGTCCGAAAAATACGGTAATCACAGCCCCAGGAATACATTTTCCTCTTGCGCATACTTACATTCTCTGCGGTAATTATCTTTGCAAGGTCATCTTTATTCTCTATCATTAAACTGTACCATTTACGAAGCAAAACACCTCTTTCCTGAAAAAGAAACAATATTTTAGCAGAGTTAACAATAAAAACTGTCCCCAATTAGATGTCACTATTGCTTAGAACACAATGTAAGGTTTTAATTTGTTAGCTGTCTTTGCGGCCCTTGTGAAGACAGAAAGGCAGGATATAAATTTTGTAAAATAAATAAAAAACTAAATAGTAAGAAGAGTTCTGCTGGATCAGCCCAGTGGTCCCTCTAGTCCAGTATTCTGTTTCACAGTGGCCAACCAGTTGCCTTGGAAGGCCGACTAATGGCATAGAGGACAAGGCCCCCTCTGATGTTGCTTTGAAAAATTTACTGCCTCTGAATATGGGAATTCTCTTCACTCACCATGGCTACTAGCCACTGATGGATATACCCTCCACGAACCAGTCTAACTTCCTTTTAAAGCCATTTGTACTTGGGGCCATCACTATGTCCACTGGCAGTGAATTCCACATTGTAATTATTTGTTGAGTAAATAAGTATTTCCTTATACAACACTGATGCAAAATGTTTCTAGCCTTTAACAGATTTCTTATGCTCTCAGCTATTCTGTTAGATCTGAATATGGACCTAAGTTTCCAGATGCAAGTCTAGTATTATCCGTGGAACCACACAATCACTCAATACAGCAGATCCAGAGCAGAAAACACAAGGCCCAAGAATATATTGAGGGGGTGGGGAGGCATTGTTGAAGCATTGCTAGAGATAGATCGATGGGCAACCAATCTCTTTTTGCAATAATAACAGAAATTCGTAAATAACACATATTTCTCCTTCTTGCCTTGGGTAAACCCCACAAGTTCTGAACCTCTGAGAAAAAAAATTATCTGCCAATATATTTTTTTTCATTTGCCAGTAGAGGATTTCCTTTATTTTCAAGATACAGATTAGATTGTAAATGTATGCCAGGAAACCGAGAGTTAAGCATTCATCACCCCATCCAGTAGTTTATTTGTCATATATACAGACATGCAAGTCTGCCTGGAAAACTCTCTCCTATCACCCCCCCAAGATTATTAACCTGCCAAATATTAATTGAAATTGTAATTGAATTATTAATCTGTTATGCTGTTAATCTGTGGAATGGTTAAACTAATAAAGTGTTAAATGGTTAAATTGTTAAACTTATGAATTAGCATTGTTTAAAATTGGTAGATTATTAGTTCAGTATAGGTTATACTGCTAGAGGGCTAAATTACTAGAATATGTATTTATATTTGTAACTCGTAACACATTGTATGTATGCATAATAAAATATTCCCCCCAAAAATCATTTCCCCAAAGTTTGCCTAGGAACCCTAGTTATCTGAAAATAGTCTGCAATAACCTGCTAGTTAGAAGAAAGCACACTCCACATACATAGGTGTCCAGTGCCAGTTTGGCATCGTGGTTAGGAGAGCGGACTCTAATCTGGAAGAACCGCATTTGATTCCCTGCTCCTCCACAAGCATCTGCTGGTGAGAACTTGGGTCAGTCATAAGTTTTTTCAGAGCTGTTCTCTCAAGGGGAGTTCTCTAGACAGCTCTCTCAGCCCAACCTTCCTCACAGGGTGTCTGTTGTGAAGGGGATTGTAAACCACTCTGAGACTCCTTCGGGCGGGGTATAAATCCAATCTCTTCTTCTCCTTCAGTGGCATTTTGGAGACTAACAAAACTTATTGTTAGGCTCTCAATTGCTTCTGGACTCGTTTTACCTTATTGTTACAGGTAAATACAGCTCCCCTCCCGGAATTATGCACAGACACACTCTTATCTGTCCTTATTATATAATTTCATTTTCGTCTGGCAACATTCTATGCCCTCCAAAATGAGTTGGCTGCCTGATGTGCCACTCAAACTGTCCCTGTCCACTGGCTACATTGCCTGAGTTTCGCCACCAATATTCTAAACAGTTTGCTGTTCTACTCCCCTCAATAGCCAGTCGGAACACAGAGGTCATTTGCATATGCGGCCTGATTGGCTTTTGCCTCTAACATTCTAAACAGTTTGCTGTTGCTATTGGGTCACTGAATGTGGTCCTGAGGTAAAATACATCTCCCAGTCTTCACTTAAACGGTCACTGGAGTTGCTAAAATACATATCCCAATCTTCCCTTAAAGATCACTGGAGTTGCCAGTCTTCCTGTGGGACCTGTAGATCTCCTAGAAATCACCGTGTTTCGCAGCCACAGCACATCCCTGCTAAGGCCCCTCCGCACCCCACACCCTGCCCAGGCTCTGCCCCTCAAATCTACAGATCTGGCCCTCCCCTTAGTATTGCCAGCCTCCAAGCAGCACCTGGAGATCTCCAAGATCAGTTCTCCTAGAGAAAATGGCTGCTTTGGGCAATGGACTCTATGGCATTATACCCTGGTTGAGGTCCCTCCCCACCACTCCCTTCCCCAGGCTCTACCCCTCAAATCTACAGGTATTTCCCAGCCCAGAGTTGGCAACCCTGTAACTGGCTATGGAACCGCTTTCCAGACCCTTGGAACCCAGAAGACATCGGGTAGGAGGTGGTTTTCTGCCTTAGCTGCCACTGCATAATCCCAAATCAACATAAGTCAGGGGTGGAAGAAACCATACCTGTTACCATGAGGCTGTCCTCCCATACTACCCACTTGGGGCAGCAAACTGACTTGAGACAGTCCTGCCTTATAACTAACCAGAAGGAAATAAGCACGGCTTGCCTCCCTCTATATTCCCCTTCCCTCTGTCACTCCACCAGCCACAGCCGGGACACTCACCTGGAGCTTCCTTCTAGAGCCATTTGTATCTCTTCCCACAACAGGCCTTACTCCTAGCTGATTTAAAAGTTCCAGAACTGGGTCACATAGCCTTGCTACAGATACCGATGCTAAACCCTGGGCTTGCTTAGGCTCTCTTGGATGTGGGTGTCCTCCTCACCTGTCACAAGTACTAACTCAGGACTGCCAAATGACCAGAAAACATATTTCCTGAGAGATTCCTGAGGTTTTAACGTATGTCTGACATGAAAGACTCAGCCGAGCGACGCATTTCATTGTATTAAATACAACGATCTGCTAATTGTGGCAGTGACAAGGGGCGGCTACAGTAACTGCTTCAACAGTTGAAAACCCTCTCTTTCTCTGGCTGGGTTTTCTAGAGTCGCCAACCTCCAGGTGGTGGCTGGAGATCTCCCACTATTACTACTGATCTCCAGGTGACAGAGATTAGTTCACCTGGAGAAAAGGGCAGCTGTGGAATTTGGATTCTATGGCATTATGCCCCAAACCCCACCCACCTCAGGCTCCACCCCCAAAACCTCCAGGTATTTCCCAACCTGGAGCTGGCAACCCTAGGGGTTTTCTCAGAGTAGCCTTTGAATAAAGGGTCCCACTAATGCCTGATGGCATGTCCCTCCCTCCCACAGATGTGTGGGGTCAACCCAACCCTGTAGCTATGGATTTTTGGGGGGAAGGGGCCTCAGAGAGGCCACAGCTAGTTTGGTGTAGTGTTTAGGGTGCGGGCTATAATCTGGGAGGGCCGGGTTTGAACCCCCACTCCTCCACATATGGAGCAGAACATATGGAGAACATATGTAGCAGAACATATGGAGCAGAAGTCCATCAGTGGCTATTAGCCACAAAGTATAGATAGGAACTCTGAGTCTGGGACAAGTAATGCTCTGTATTCTTGGTGTTGGGGGGGGGGGCAACAGTGGGAGGGCTTCCTGCCCCCACTGCTGGATCTTCTGAGGGCACCTGGTGTTTTTGGCCACCGTATGACAGAGTGTTGGACTGGATGGGCCACTGGCCTGATCCAACATTGGCTTCTCTTATGTTCACATGCAACGGCTGGTGTGAACTTGGGTCAATCTACGGTTGCCTGGTCTGGGTTGGAAAATACCTGGAGACTTTGGGGGTGGATCCAGGAGAAAGTGGGGTTTGGGGAGGGGAGGGGAGGGACCTCAGCATAGTACAAGGCCACAGAGTCTACACTTCCAAGCAGCCATTTTCTCCAGGGGAGCTGATCTCTTTCAGCTGGAGATCAGTTGTAAAAGCAGGCGATCCCCAGGCCCCACCTGGAGGCTGGCAACCCTAGGTCAACCACAAATTTGCTCAGAGCTGTTCTCTCAAGGGCAGTTTCTCCAGAGAGTTCTCTCAGCCCCATCTCCCTCACAGGGTGTCTGTTGGGGGAGGGAAAGGAAAAGGAGATTGTAAGCCGCTCTGTGACTCCTTCGGGTAGTGAAGGGCTGGGTAGAAACACAATCTCTTCTCTTCTAACTCAAAGTTAATGACATTAATCCAGTTTGGGGCTAGCCCGGGAGGGAAGGGGCCCAGAAGAAACACTAGGGGGCTGGTCCCCACGGGCCCCGCGTTAGCGACAGGCCTGGGCCAACCCATTTCCCCCCCTCACACGAGGGGGGGGGGGCGGCGGCGGGCAGACTCCCCCCCCCCCCCCCGGCCTCTCTCCGTTCCCGCTGTTTTCCCGCCGAGCGAAGCCAACGCCCGCGCCCTCGGGAGGAAAGCGTCTGTTGCCGTGAAGGCGGCGCCCTCGCTCTCACCTTGGCGGAGACCGCGCTCCAGGCGGCGCCGGCCTCGTAGGCGGCCCTCACGGCAGCCTGAGCCTCGGCCAAGCCGCAGTCCGCGACCTGGGCCAGCTCCGCGCCGGTGGCCGGGTCTCGCACGGGGAAAGTGGCGGCCGCCTTCACCCAGCGGCCTCCCACGAAGCCTTCGGCGCGCGCCAGAGACCGGGGCAACATGGCCGGGCCGAGGCCTGCGCTGCTCGTGTGCGCCGCGGAAAGCCCCGCCGAAGGCGGCCTGGCCAGAAGTGGCGGTGGGAGGAACGGAGGGCGGCGGCGGCAGTAGCAGGAGAGGGCCGGCAAGGCTCGGCAGCTCTGCGACCTTAAGCAAGCGGCCATGGCCGGGGGTGGAGCGCGGGGCGGGCAGTTAGGAAAGAGCCGCCGAGTCGCCGCTTCAGGAAGCCTCCCGGACTGCTTCGCCTGCCGCTCGGTTTTGCAGGAGCTCCGCCAGCGCGGTTGTCGGGGGCTGACTCTCTTCACAACCCGCGGAATTAGAGCCTCGAGGCTGTTAGCTACAGCCATGTACAGCCAGCACCACCCTATGCATGTAAGTCCGGCTGTGAAGAGGCAGATAAGCATGGCTGTAACGTCTGCTGCACTCGGCCCAGGAAGCAATGTTGGCCGCCAAATTTGGTGAAATTTGTGAATTTCTGTGAAACTCTGTGAGTCTTTGGTGTTTATGTGTATTTTAAGCTGCCATTTTATGATAACTATACTGTTTTGTTTTAACCTTTGTGAGCCGCCTTGAGCCGGCTAACGCTGGCTAGGCGGGATATAAATCCCTATAATAAATAAATAATTCAAGGAGCAAGGGCCAATAAGTGTTGTTGTTCAGTCGCACAGTCGAGTCTGACTCTTCGGGACCCCACGAACCACATCGCCATCGCGCCAGGCCCTCCTGCCCTACTCTGGAGTTTGCTCGATTTCATGTTTGTTGCATCGATGACACTGTCTAGCCATCTCATCCTTTGCCATCTCCTCCTTCTTTGACCTTCAGTCACTCCCAGCCAATAAATACTTTTTTATTATTAAGGAAGTGAGAGAGGTCACGCCTATGACAGTGATCCCACTTTCTGACACTTGCATTTTTGAAAACAAGAGTAAACAGATGTCAACAGACTTGCTATTTGGAACAGTAATTAAGCACCTACAGCAACAATCGACATGTAGCAATTTAGGCCTGCCGTATTTGAGCCAGCCAGAGTCTCTGTCGTTTGGACTTCTGTCTAGCCAGTCCCTTGAAGATGCATCAACTTGCAGCTCTGCTCTGCATTTGGGATGTGTAAATACAGTGTCACGCTCCCATGAAAACTACTAAAGAATATTAAAACCACATTTAAAACCATTAAAGAATATTAAAACCATGAAAACTACTAAAGAATATTAAAACCACATTTAGTTATCCCCCGTTTCGAAATACCTCTCGAAAGTACATACAATATCAAAATATAGTTTCAGTATCAATATAATGCATTTAAACTGTGGATAAATAAATGTGGTTTTAATATTCTTCAGTAACTTTCACAGGAGTGTTACATTGTGTTACATGTCTATATATCTGTGATTCTCTGGCATGCTGCATTGGGATGTTGCCTGTTCTTTACAGGAGTTTCTGGTATCCCTAAAATATTAATATGTAGTTTGATAGAAAGTTACTTCTAAGGTGAGAGTGCTTCTACCTGCAGCTTCAGGCCCTCCAATCCCTCGGGAAATTCATGTAACATCCATTTCAAATATTCACAAGAATTAAAATACAGACTAAGAGCCAACTAATATAAACACAATCCCCCTTCCAGGAGTCAATATAAATTCTCATATCTAAAATATTAATGTGTAGTTTTCTAGAAAGGAGTGCTTCGGCCTGCAGCTTCGGGCCCTCCAATCTCTGAGGGAAAATTGCACCTTTTCCCCCCCTAGTAAGGAATATCCCAACTCTTTAGCTCCCCCTAGTGGACTCAGGGTTACATGGGCACAGGGCTGCAACATTAATACAAATTAGGGATCCGGAACCACCCTAGCTGCTCCGTGTGAACTGCCATTGCATATGTGGATGCTGTACACGGAGGTATGGCGCCCATATCATATACACGTGATCAGATTCAAAGGTGAAGAAAATTATGGTATCTTGCGTGTTTTGATTTCAGACATGCAGGGCCATAGTACTGTGTCTCACATCCTGGAGGGACCATGCATCACAGAATGTCATTGGACCGGGACACCACATCTGCAAGGTAAAGTGATTCAGAGGGTGCAATGATATCACACACCAGGCTCTCTCTTCCCCCCCCCCCCCCCAGCTACACAATACAGAAGTTGAACCTGAGAATCCAGAGAAGATGAGAGCACAGTTTTCATGATAATCTTGATATTGGAACAAATGTAATATGTGAACTGGGAAATCGTGATTCTAGTCAGCAGCAGTACTTTGGCTGGAAAAAGTGTTGCTGCAATTGAAGGAGCTGCAGCTGATTATGTCTGTGATTCCCTGATCTGTACATTATCTTTTTTGGGAAGAGTAGGGCTGATGATGTCACAAAAAAATGTGAAGCTTTGTGAATCAAAGTCAGTATTTATTGCCACAAATTATTACCAGTGTTTTGTGAGTGCTGAGTGACAGCAAAAGCAAGTTGCTAGAATGTACAGTTTTGTAGCCATTTTTAACATACAAAGTTCTTTATAGTTTGGACATCATTAATCATTGCAACCCCCACATAATGGTTAGGCTCAGTGCTTAATTTATAAAGCGGAAAGTGGGAGGCTTAAGCATCTCTGGAAATCACCTAGAAGCCACCTGCCAACAAAATGCCGTATGTGTAAAGGTTGTGTATAGTTGATCAGTAGTAGAACGTCTTGATAAAAAAAGGCCTTTGGCACATGTTCACAGTACTCTTGATTATATTTGATATAGTCCATAGATAACCCTACCTTAAATTATACGCCTGAGGCTATCTAGTGAAGTTTATAGTTAAATAGAAATTTGCAGCTGGTTCAAATCCAATTCCAACATATTTTCTTGTTGATGCATTTTCTATCATTTTAGAGATATTTTATATTTCATGTCATATTGCTAGTGTTTCCTATGTTTTAAAGTATTGCTTCGTATTCCAAAACATCCAAAGGATATTCCTTACTTCAGTCGCCAGTAGTAAAATGTATCTTTAAAATTTTTTGACCTGTCATTCTGGGTAGCAGACATCTAAAATAGCACATAGTAAATATGCAGTGTTGGTTTTTGTAGCATTTGGTATATGTCTCTATGTCTCTTATGCATGTGTGAATTTATTTACTGAATCTGTATCCTGTCTTTTCATCCAAAAACATCCAACGGTACAACCCTAAAACAGTTTTCTGGGAATAAGTCTCATGAAATAGACCTGAATAGGATTCTGAGTAACCCTGCATAGAATTGCTATCCAATGCTGTGATGGGATTAAAGACAAAAAAACACCTATGACAATCAGAGTGTGTTCATAGAACCCTGCTGTGTCACATGATAGAGTGAGGAGGGGGCTGTTTGGGCTCTGAGCTCTCGTTTATTGTTGGTTAACAGACTCAGAAGGGAAGCGCTGAGGGAGTGAAGCGACTTTTGCCTTCTGAAGAGACTCTGTGGAGAATTCTGTTTCTAGGAAGGAACAGACTCAATCATAGTGAACTAAGCAAACACAAACACTAACATACATCAATCCTGGCGAGCCTGTGAGATGTGGTTGTGGGAGGGCTGAACTCTGGCAGGGTCTAGACAGCTGTGTAGAGGCCAGCTGGGACTCAAAGAGGCCAGTAAGACACAGCTATAGAGGAACCACAAAGCAGGACAGGAAAGAGCATAATAGAAGAGTTGAGGGAACGTGTAACCATCTGTATGCAACAAAAAGAAAAAAAAACCTCATAAGCATACGGCCTGAATGTAGTCTGAGGACCAGTGCCAGCACTTTCAGCAACAAAGAGTCCTCTGTACAAACAACCGATATTCCCCTGTTGTGTTCTGCCAATAAATTACGGTTTTATTTTATCTTGAGAAAACTTTGGTGCCTGACTTATACTTTAAAAACCAATCCCTGAAGAGACTAGTTAAGAAAAGAGGGACCAGAGTAGTATTCATAGACCGCTGGGCTGATCTGTTCCCTCAGAGGGAAAGTTCAAACTACAGCTTGTAAAGAGGAAAAGGGTCATAAATGCAAATAATAAATAAGATTTCCATACACTGTAACACTGCATATGCTTTAGACTCCACAGATGAACAGGATTGGTATAAGACACAAAACAGCGACAAGTGTCAGCAGTAAACCAGAACAACAAATATTAGTTCTTCCTGTTTCTGTACTACTGCTTAAGATCACATGTCTGCTGCAACTAAAATAGTGTTGCACTAGACAGCTATCTGGAAGCCATGCAACTCAGTTTTACTTACTTTGAACAAACTCCAAACTCTTTACTGCTTTGTTTTTCTGGCTTAATTTTGTTCTTATGGGGACAGATGGCTCTGGAGGCTGAGCTGATGTCCCACCTGTCCTAAACAGGCTGTGTATTAGGATGCATGATACGCCACTGAAGTCCATAGCAAAACATCTATTGATATCAGTGGCTCAGACTCTCATTTTTGAAGACAGCCTCTTATGAGGTGTTGCAGATTCAATAACATGGTGGTGTATTCATTCCCGTTGAAATCAAGGTTAAGTATTTATAAGTCAAGCCTTGCTTAGGCTATCTTACAAATCCCTTATGCCTGTGAAAAATGTGTTTACAGTGAGTAATTCCACTGCATTATTCGCATTATTAAAAAACTTAAACAATAGATTAGATTAGAGCTTTTATGTGAAAAAGAAAAAAAAGGCTATTACTGATATATAAGGTTGTGTATTTCCACCAGTTCCCTCCTTCCTCTGTACATCCCCGCTAGGCTGTT
The DNA here is from genome assembly GCA_029233225.1 of Lepidodactylus listeri. NCBI lineage: Eukaryota > Metazoa > Chordata > Lepidosauria > Squamata > Gekkonidae > Lepidodactylus > Lepidodactylus listeri. The sequence continues at coordinate 91,779,958 of JARCFY010000006.1, forward strand.
ACTGAGGATACACTCTTTCCCTGGCTGAGTGGGGCAAACAGGTGCACAAGGATCAGGACTTGGGAGAACCCTCAAGAAAGGTGCGAGTACTCAGTACTGATGATTACTATCACAAAAAAACCCCTGTGTATGATACCGGACTTACTTGAAAGGAACACGACCCTGAATGTAAGATGACCTGCCCACTCTCCAAATGATACACCAACATCTTTCTTCCTGGACGTAACTGTAACTTGTATGCAAGTGTGAGGATCCCCTCTTTTTAATGGCATACCTGAAAAAAAACTAGTCTTGCATTGGCTTACATACTGTGCTTTTTGTAGAAAATGAACTGATGTGCAGTACGTGCTGATATGCAGTTTGGTTTTTTTTTTGGTGATAAGACTGCGGTAATGAACCAGATGAACAAATATGCTAAGAGAGAGAGAGAGAAGGAAGGAATAGTCAAGCAACATACGCTAACAGATTATTTTTCTGTTTTAGGCGTAATGTCACAGATTTCAATGGAATACAGAAAAATGACATTAATTTTCTCTTGTCCTGATTTTTGGTTGTAAACGAAGAAGAAGATAGCAGTAAAAAAACCTGGTAAACTGCCATTTCAAATACCGGGAGAGCTTTAACATCTGTGCCAGTGACGTATTTGATAAAGAAATGCACTGTAGCCTGTATTTCAAAGGTCGCAGTCCTCTAATTGAAAACCTTTGCAAAACCATGTTTTATAGACCAGACTGTCATAAACATGGTGGCTTCAGAAATTTGGTCTGTTCTGTTGGCTGTTCTTTGCACTTTTTGCCAAAGAGCTACATCATGCGGCTTATCAACACATCTTGAAATAGGTAAGGTATAAAAATGAAGGCATGAGCATGTGAGACATACATTAAAAATATTGACTTTATTCTGTGGCAATCTTGGCTGAGAGGTAAAAGTTTCTTTAGTGGTACAAATGGGCAGCTACTTACAAAAGAACATAGAGATGGCTAAAAATAAGAAATGAAAAGAGTATACTGTAAGATTAACATCTCTTATGAACAGATAATAAAGTGTTTGCTTGCATGCTCAGTCATTAATATTTTAAAGGTTGTGTGATATTTCAGCATTTAAGCATTTAAGCATTTTATGTGAAAGCACAATATGCAAACCTCTTCTAAGGTGCTAGACCTATCTTTTGCAAATGATAAACAGTATGCAACTCAACTGCCTAACATCTTTTTTAAAAAATTAAATATTATTTGGTGGAGGGGGGGATGGAAGAATTGTTTGTGTATTTCTTTGGCCACTGAATTGGTTATATACTAGTGGATTTTCCATTGCAGTGGGTTTTGTAATCAAGCTTCAGCTACTCATTATGTGGCTAGGAGGCAAGAGACAGGTATGTGTTTCTTGCTGCTTATTTCACGGTGGTGTTGGAGAAATTTGCCTAGCTTACACATAACAATTTAGCACTGAATTAAGAAAAAATAAATCTTACAAGATGAATTAATGTAAATCACTCCTGGTAGGATATCAGTGCTCAGGATTAGCATACTCTTTAGATAAATCCACAAATAAAAATACTCTTATTTTTGCACAAATATCAAAATCATGGCAAAATAATGGCCCCAATCACACACAGAATTAGCCGTGCAATAGGCATAAATGCCATGCAGATTTTAAGGGCGCAATCACACCAGAACATCTTGCAAGCGTCCCATACCCGTTGGCAACCTGTTTCTCTCCACTGAAGAAGGGGAGTTAAAAGATACTAGGGAAAGTCCAGTATCAAACAGGTTTGCTACGTGTCACAGATGGACTTTCCCTGTGTGATCGCTCCAGCTCGCACTCATGGCGTTGGGGATAGTCTGATCAGGCTATCCCGATGCCATGCCGTTTCCCCCCCTCCTTCTCAGTATACGCATCATTGCATACGGCCATAGGAAGCTCTCAGGGTGGAGATGCGATTCATCGATCCCCTGTTTAAGCGCATCAGAAAAAAACGGCAACCCCCTTCCACGACTCACAAGCAATTGTGTCTGATCACGTAGTGGTGGGCTGTGCCCGCAGCTTCACAGAACTGTGTGATCATGCAACTACGGGTCAAATTACTCCGGAGCAAATAGCCTCACTTCCCCCTCGGGTTATCTTGCTCGTGTGACTGGGTCCAATATTCGATCTCTGTTGATGTAGTGTGGCATTTCCCTCTATTAAGGGATATTATAATGAAGCAGTGTTTGGACACTTCTGAGAATCGTATATTTCACAGAGAGTTAAGAACAAAAAACTGTTTCTGAACCTTTAAAATGTAGTATCGGAGGGTGGCCGTGTTGGGCAGCAGCAGAACAGTTAGATTGGAGCCCAGCAACACCTCAGAGACCAACAAGAGTTTCAGGGCACAAGTTTTCAAGAGTCAAAGCCCCCTTTGTCAGACCCAGTGGCGTACCTAGCCTGTTCGGCCCCTGGGGTGGATAATTTTTAACACCCCCACCTCTATTTCTTTTTTGTTGTCAAGTCACAGCTGACATGGGTTTTCAAGGCAAGAGATGTCCGGAGGTGGTTGGCTATTGCCTGCCTCCATGTCGGCCCTACTTAGCTTCTGAGGTCTGTTGAGATCAGACTAGGCTGGGGCTATCCAGCTCAGGGCCCCTTCGTAGATACAATCATGCCAGTAAAAAAAAAAAGATCAAATTCTGACATACTATTCTATCACGAGAGCCAGCGTGGTATAGTGGATAGTGTTAAACTAGGTGTTAAACTAAAAGTGAAATCTTTGAAATCTAGGTTCGAATCCCCACTTGTGCCATGGAAGCTTGCTGGATGACATTACTCTCAGCCTAGCCCTGACCTGGATAGCCCCAGGGTAGCCTGGTATTGTCAGAGCTCAGAAGCTAAGCAGAGCCAACGTCCAGGCGGGCAATGGCAAACCACCTCCGAAGGTTTCTTGCCTTGAAAACCCTACAGGGTCACTACAAGTCAGCTGTGACTTCACAGCAAAAAAAGAGAAAAAAACCATCATACCACTTGTGTTCTGAGCAGGCACTTGGGAGGGCTTCTGTTCTCCATTTTGAAGCCCAAAAGCTGACCATCCCAAACGTCTATGAGGCATTTTTGAGAGCTAGGAGTCTGCCTTTGTACTAACTTTTACTAACTAACATCAGCCAAAGTATCACAAAATAGTGATTGCAAACTTCACCAGACTGGATGTTCTTCTTCGTCCAAAGGGTAATTAACATGTGGCATTCATTTTCTCAGGAAGAGATGGCAGCTACACGCATAGATAACTTCAATAGTGGATTGGATAAACATATGGAGACGAGGTCCATCTGTGGCTATTAGCCACAAGGTATAGAGGGAACACTATTTTGGGGCAGTGATGCTGTGTTTTCTTGGTGCTTGGGGGCCACAATGGGGAGCTTATGGAGTTATGGCCCCACTGGCAGACCTCCTGATGGCACCTGTTTTTTTGGCCACTGTGTGACAGAGTGTTGGACTAGATGGGCCATTGGCCTGATCCAACATGGCTGTTCTTACATTGAGAAACACACTGGCCCCCCATCCTACATTGTTTCCAGTGGACTAAAGTCAAATCAGAGAATCTCTGCAGTAGAACCTAATTTTAGATGCCTCTGACACATCCCCAGGGCTACCAAGAGCCACCATTGGCCCCTGGGCAAAGATTCCATCTGCCTCCCCCATGACCTTGATCCAAACCAAATATCATAACAAAACAAACAGGTCACTCGGCTTCCTGTTACCATTAATCTATAGTAATAACGTAATTGGACTGTCTGTCCATGTTTGTTTGTTTATTTATTTATTTTATTTATATCCCACCTACCCAATGGGGACCCAAAACAGCTTATATCATTCTCCTCTCCTCCATTTTACTTCACAGCAACCCTGTGTGGTAGGTTAGGCTGAGAGTTTGTGACTGGCCCAAGGTCATCCAGCAAGCTTCTATGGCAGAGTGGGGATTTGAACCTGGATTTACCAGATGCTAGTCTGACACTTTAAGTGTTACACCACACTGGCAGGCATGAGTCATAACAGAATAAAGCTAGGAGACTCAAAACTGGCCACTAGCTTCAGGATGATTGTGGGAGTTCCATGGCCAAAATTGAAAGGCATGGGAAAATCCTGGCCCAGGTGAGACAAGCCATCACCAGAAGGCTAGACTATTGGAGAAAATACCTACAGGCTAGCAATTACGTTTAACAGCTCTCAGCATCCTGGCTTGGTTGTTGGACTTAGTTGGAGGAAGGGAAGTGTAGCCGATCCTAGCATGCTTTTTGCTATACTGAGAGACTTCCCTGCACCCCTAAGTGGCTGCAGCCATAACTGCATTAAAAAAAATTAAGACTTTCAGCTGGAGGCCGAAGTTCAAGGGATTTCTAATAATAATACTTGTAAAGGACTAGTGAGTAAATATTACAATTTTTTAGACTATATCACACACAATTCTTCTTACCAAATAAGTAGGAAAGTAAATTATTCCTAATGAAGCCTGAAATTGGTTATGGTGTCACATTCCCCCCCCCCCCCCCCCCAAATCACAATTCATTTGAGTCTCAGAGAAAGATTTAGAAGATTCAGTATTACTGGTATTTTACATCATAAAGATTAAGTACAGTATCTGTATTGGGTTTGGGTAATTGTAAATGCAGAAGGCCTGGTACGCATCTTTTCCATATTCTTTTGAAAACTTTGTAATTTAGCTGCAAAAAGGAGCAGCTGTCTGTATGTCTTACATGGATTGGGGTTGATCAAAGCCGCTCCCCCCTCCCTGATTTCCTGCCAGGGTTAAATGCAGCCTGGGAGGGGAAGCAGCACAGATGGAAGAGTTACACATGATCAAAGTCCTCCTGATCCATATCTGTCTCATGCACACTAGGCGTGTTTTTAGGGCCAAAAGACTTATGGAACTCCTGTGCCACATGTAGTTTGCAAGTGAGACAGGAGATCTGTGTCAAATAGTCAGCATCATCAAAGGTTGAGTTTGAAATTATTTGTATACTGTTGCTTGGTTGTATTGAAAATACGGTCTTATTGTGTCCTCTTTATCTGACATATATCACTTTGTATGAGAGAACCTATTCCCATGATGACAGGATAGTTCTGGAGATAGTTGAAGTGATAGTTTTGGAGATCACTCTAGCAATCTCTTTTTATTTGATACCAATTATGTATCCTCACCCAAGTGAATTTATGAATCTTTAAGTTTATAAAGAGAGTAACTTAATGAATTGTGATGTTACTTTTCTAGCTCACAGAGCTCTGGAATTTTTCAGCACACATAAAGGAAATGTTGACTACAAGAAGGTAGGAGACTAATCTGGTAATGTACTAATACACGTTATTTCCTTTTCTGTTGTCTTCTGCTTGATTTAGGCTTTGAGCCACTTGAATTTATGATTGTTCAGTCTGTGTGTCATATATAGGAATATGAAATTTATTAAGATTTCCTACTAATTTAAATTTGTTTATGTTTACATTTAATGTAGTTATTTGGAGTAATTAATGCAGTTAAACCTGTTGTATCCAGACACCATAACCTATAGTGTATAACAGTTTTATTACGTAGAGCAATCGAAACAAACTGTTTGCTATCACTGTAAAATACTATTGGAACAGAAGCTGTTGATTTCTCTAAATTATCACCATTATGAACTGTGAATCCTTGTGGTCAACTTCTGCCTTTAACTGTTCACAGAGTTGGGTATTGGCTGTTCAGAATGAAAATTGTGGGTAATGAGATAGTATATGCTAAATGAGGTACCTTGAAAGAAGTCTCATCCTTGTCTTTCATAGCCAAAGCAGCCTTGACACTTGAACTATCAACATTTGATTTTCTGCCCTGACCTAGACAGCCCAGGCAAGCCCGATCTCATCAGAATCTATGCAGGGTCAACTGTGGTTAGTACTTGGATGGGAGACTTCCTTGGAATACCAAGTCAGGAGGACAGAGGCAGACTTTATTCAGCCACCTGTCTGAATATCCTCCAAGCCCCCAGTAGGGGGGTCAGTCACCAGAGGTCAACGTGACTTCCAGGTGCACACGCACATACACTCACACACAAAAATAACATTTGATTTTTTGCTAAGGTTCAAAGGCAGCTGTTTTTGTTCTAATGTGGATTTAGGATATTGAAGCATATGTCTATAATAATGTAAGTTCTAGAAAACAGAAATGTGTCATGGACCAGCCAAGCCCAGCAGAGCAAAGAGATGCTGAAGACTCCTCCGAGGAAGAGGCAGTCAGTGGACCTGACCCCAACCCATAGCCAGCAGCAGAGGCACTGCCTCTGATGGGCCAGACATAGATCCTCTTCCAGGAACCAGTGCACTGGCCCTTCATTCCTGAGCTGACAACGGAGAGTCAACTGCCCAGTTCACCCCCGCATCACCAGAGGCTTGGGAATGCCATAAAAGGAAGATGAGGAGAGACCTTGAGGACAGAAGGCATAGTCCCCACCTGGCAGCACAGCGCTGGCCCAGCACCAACAGTGAGGATGAGTGCTTGCTGGAGCAAGGCTGAGGTAGCCGGCAGGTGCCTGGCTCAGTACCGGCTGTTGAGCAGTGTGGTGCTGAATAGCAGCAGAGAAGGGAGTGGCTGTGTGGAAGCGACTTGTCTGTTGGCTGCTGACCTGGCCATCTGTGCTCTGGATTGACTTCTTTGTCTCTGATCCTGGCTTTTACCTTTGTATTCTTGTTCTCGGATTTCCCTTTGGACTTGAAGCTGTGAGTGTTGCCTATCCTGTGCCTGAACCTTGGAACCGTATTTTGATGCCTGGCCCTGGGATTTCTTTACAAACCCTGATGCCTAGAAACTGCCTCTGGGTGCCTGCGGAGTGCCTGCAATCAGGACAGAATGGCTCAAGGTTCTAGTAGACTGTTGATTCCATGCCTGCTAAAAATAGACCACATAATGAACATACATAATCCATTGGCATAGTACATAGATGGTTTAAATATGGATTATAGGGATTAGACAAATTCTTGCAGGATAGGGCTGTCTGCATGTTGGCCTTTATACCTGAAATTGGACCTCTGTATTCAGAGACACAGTATGTCAGTTCATAAGGTGTTAGGGACAAACCACATGTCCTGTTGAAAGTTTACCAGCAGTGTTCCCTCTAAGATGAGTTAGTGTGAGCTAGCTCACAGATTTTTAGCCTCCGGCTCACACATGTTTGTCTTAGCTCAGGAAGAATGGTTCTTTATCCAAGAGGCGTATGGGAAGTGCACGAAATAAGTATAAAAAACAGGGAAATATGAAGCTTTGAATCAATTGCAGCCAGTCAGCTAGAGATAAAGTTAATTTTTTCCATTCTTGAATCTTACTCTGTATCTCTTTATGCAGTTTGTGAAAGTTGCAGTCCGATAAGATTCTTCAGGTTTAATGGTATTTGGATCCCCAGGTATCTCCATTCCGATTTGATCCATTGAAAGTTAAAAAGAGTGCTGTAATTCAAATTTAGTCTCTTTAGAAAGCATGATGAGGTATACTTCCGATTTGTTAGTATTAAGATGTAGCCCAGAGACTTTTCCAAAACAGTTGATAGTATCAAAGATAGCGTGGTCCTGCACAGCTATCCAATCATTTTGGAAGCAAGTTACAGTGGAAATAGAAAAAATTACATCTCAACGTCTTCCACTGGACCCTATAGTACTACTCTTAAATTTGAAGAGGGAGTTGATTCAGAGTTAAACATAACTAAACTCATCTCCACTCTTCTAGCAACAGCCCAGCTAACCATTGCAGCTTCTTGGAAATCGGCCACCCCACCAACTATACCAGCGTGGAGAGATAAATGCTGGGATCACTTTGTAATGGACAAGATGGCTGACACTATTGAAGGGCGTTTGGCAAAAACTAAGAAAACGCACTCATCCTTTGTTAGCACATGGTTCTCTTTCATTCAATACATAGCAGAGCATAAACATCATTCCCTCTAACCCACATTACATTAAATGGCTTCATTTCTAAATACTTACCGTGTTCTGAGCACCCACTCTTTGGTTTTCATCTTTCAACTCCTATATCACTTGTAAAAACAAGATAAACAGCGGGATTTATAAGGTTATTATGCGTTGAAAAGGTTGGGAGGTACTATGAATTGTATTACGCTAGTTTTGTTATTCTTATGCAACTTTGTAGATCATATATCTTGTTTGTATACATGTTATATTTCTCAATAAAAGTTTAAACGACACACACAAAAAAGAATGGTTCTAGAGCAAGTGATGCAGTAGCCAAATTGCTCGTTCACAGCTTTAATGCCAGTAGCTCACAAAGTGGAATTTTTGCTCACAGGACACCACAGCTTAGAGGGAGCATTGTTTACCAGGTACAGTATACATAATGGTATTCTTGAGTGGTTTTGACTTTAAATTCATGTGAATTTTAAGCACCGTCCTTGTATGTATGTGAGGTATTGGTAATAACCTAATAACAATTTCCTTTTTCGATCTGATTCTTCATCCTTCTCTCCAGTTGCTGCTGACCCACCAGGATGCTTATCAGGCTGGGAGTGTTTATCCTGATGCCTTTTACTCTGGCATCTGCAAAAATGGTAAGAAATGGAAGAAATATTATTCTTATAAAAATATTTGAAAAAACACTTGTGATACACAGCTTGATTCTTAAAGCATTCATACTGATTGGCTAGAGGCTCCCTTTGGTGAACCATAATTGTGTCCTTGGAGGGTCTGCCTGCTGTTGTTGAAGGAGTGACTGTCTAGAAAAGCTGTTTGAGGACGAATCAGCTAGGAAGATGACAACCATGCTGAAGACTGAAACCAATTTGTATCCCATCATAGAAACCTGGCAGCTTAGTTTGCAAACTGTTTTTGTTGAAGTACTTGAAAGAAAATCACTTTTGTCAGATGGATTACTGATCTGATCCCAGTTAGGGAATTGGGGAATTAGTGGAGTTAAATCCATTTTAGCTCCACATTTGACTGGAAGTAAAGAAGTTTCAACACAAATAATTTAATATATTGGGGTTATAAAAATCTAGGTACTTTAAAATACTGTTAAGGACTCATTCACATTTTTAAAAAATAGATTCATATTTAACTGGTAAAATTGCAGTGTTTGCATGAACAGATCTGACCTGGTTTAGTTCGATCTACTAACACATAATCTCATAACTTCCAGACTGAACACTGCTGTGAAAAGTTGTAGGAAATTTTCAGCTGGTTCAAAATGTAGTCATTTGGCTGTTTTCTGGGGTTTCACTTTGTTTATATCAAGCCAGTATTTCATACTGTTGTTGGCCACCTGATAGTTTTTCCTTTGGTTGTGCTTGATGATGTTTCCAATTCATATATCTCTCTTTCCTAAAATCACAACTTAGAATTTCTTGAACTCAAGAACATTGCTAGAGCTCAAGACTATATAGCACTTACCCATTTGTCATCCAAAATTAAACAGTGTGCATTTCACTTTGCATTGTCTTTATGATACAGCCAAACCCAAGAACTGATAGGTACTACATAAATCAAGAGCCCTGGTTATAGGGCTCCTTTTCAAAACTGTATCTCAAAATTGATAATTTGACTCAAGATATTTGATCTGTCAGCTGTGAAGCAGATTTTCATAAAATCCCATGCATTCAGTGAGATGCTAACATTCCACTTCACTGGGCTCAGTTTTCCATCTTGAGTGCAGAATCTTATCAGTATCCATCTTAAGTGCATGGAAGTAGAATCAACAAACTCACTGGAAATTTCATCAACACAGAGTGTAATTGTTATTGTCAGTGTTCAGTCTTTGAAAAAAGCATTTTTGTAAAACTAAGTTTGTATATTTGGATACCTTAATCAGCAGAGCAGAAGTCTGATCAGTGTGTTTGTCTGTTCTGCCAATGTCTTCTGGGTATACATTGATCTGTTGAGTACAACTTTGCACAAGTGACTCACATCAGACACGGTACATTTTTCATTTACTTGTAAATAAATGTGTAACCTCAAGTGCTTACAGTTTAGAGAAAAAAGGTGTGGTTGTTATAATGTTTATACTGTAAATTTGAGTTTCTTGCTACAAAAAGGTCACAAAGTGTTACATACTTCAAATGTCCCACTGACTAAAACTGCAACATGTGGAGGAAATGGAATCTTTTACTGTGAAATTTTGTTTTCCTCTGACACATCAGGGTTATTTCATCAAGTATCTGAAGACACACACTGGGCACCCTTTCTCAATAAAAGTATCCACTACATCAGAAAGAACTATCCACAGCCTTGGGAAGAGGTAATACAAGTACAATTATTTATTTAAATCATGTCATTCTCATTGTCTTACTCATTCAAATGGAAAGCAGCAGAGAAAATCATTAAATGAATGTGATGTTTTTAATTATCAGGTGTAAAATGGAATGAAGTACTTTCACTGGCGGCTTAAGTTTCTGCTCTTGTTTTGTTTAATTCAGAGAAATGCTATTTATATACACTTAGTGAACCACATATTCATTAGTTAATGTGAAAGCTTAATTAGCTTAAATTTAGTTTTAAACATGCAACCATGAAACACCTCTAAAGGGTCCTTGGAAGGATGTAAACTTGCAGCTTTTGGTAAGATTTTTTAGAAAGCTGATGTCTCCATTTTAATCAGGCATTTATTTAATCAAGACTGACATTTATGAATAGTTGTAGCATATTCATGATAACTATAGTGGATACAATAGTAGCTGAGCCACACTATATTCCAACAAAAAGTACTAGGTACGTGGCTTCAGAGTAGCACATAAAAATTGTTTATAACATTATAAAGATTTATTTTAAAGGGCTGACACCAAACATTAAATAATAAGTGACAAATCAGTTGGAAGAGGAAGAGCAATATTATTTAATTGCTATTTTAACATGGTATTTATAATTGATCCACATGTGATTTTTACAACTGCTGTTTAGAAGAACATTGTTAAGCTATTGTTGTGGTGCAATTGAAATGTGAAAGGTTGGTATCACTTTATTGTTATTACATGGGAGGAATGATACGTGTTTGGCTAGTTACAACTACTTGGCAGTAAACTTTGTTTTAATTTTGTTAAATTTTTGATATGCTCCAATTGAAATGTGAGAAGTTGGCCTTGAAGAAGGAAACTTCAAAATGGGATTACAGATGACACCCCATTCCCATCAGCACCTCTCTTTATCAACATCTCTTTACTGTGAAGATTTACTACGTTTCTCAGTAAATTCCTGCCAAGTTGGATTTTTAAATTGCCAACTTATTATATAATTATTCAAACTGGTACTATGTGATGTGCAAATTCCTCCAGCTTATTTCTCTCTTAGTATTTAATCTTTGGTGTCAACACTGTAAAATAAATATTTATAATGATGTAAATAATTTTTATGTGCTACTCTGGAGCAACATACTTAGTACTTTTTGTTGGATATTCTTCATGATGTCATATCTCTCTCCTTTAAATCCCTCCTCAAACCCCACTTTTTCTGTGAAGTCTTTTGCAGATCCTTTTCATCTACTGAAACTGACAGTGCAGTCCTAAACAGTTATGTCTTTCTGAGTCTGTTGAAGTCATTGGGATGAGAATTATTTATTATTTATTTATTAGTTGAATTTATACCCCTCCCATTTAGGTTTGCAGTGTAAGCCTAGCCTAAGTACATGTAACAAACCTGAATGTATATTCTTCCCATTTACTCTTGGCCCTTCTTTGTCCCTGTCAAAATCTGTGTTTTAAGTGCTTCGAAGCTGGGAGCACCCTCTTCGTTTTTGTTCACTAAAGTATCAAGCACATTGATAGATCACTAATAACTAACACCTGTGAACCTCCATGTTTGTGTAAGCGGAAGCACAGATGGGATTTCATCAGTAAAATTCTTTCAAATAAAATGTATCACCCTGTTCTTTTTTTAAAAAGTACTGTTAGAATTTGGTTTCAGCGCAGCTGTGTATTTTTACTGCTGTCATTTAGGCTACAGAGAAACTGGTGGCTTTTCTTTTTGGAATCACTTCTCACATGGTGGCAGACGTGAGCTGGCATAGTTTGGGGATTGATCAAGGATTTCTACAGGCGATGGCAGCTGTAAGTTTGCACCCTTATATTAATTACGGAGAGCCAGGGGCTTTTCAGTGTGACCAAAGCATATTTCAATCACATTTAGCTGTCTGTTCTATTGTTCGCTTTCAGCAGTAGCAGCATATCTTGTCTGATTACCGTGGGGTGGGCGAAATGTGTTGTTGCTCATCCTTTAAAAACATAAGTAGCTGAATATGCACAGCCTCCAAAGAGGCTGAGGACTGCAGGCTAGTCTAGAGGCTTCCTTCAATGGGGAAAAGTGCAGATCAGAAAAAGGAACAGGAATTAAGAAACCCCTGAGAATCTTGGTTGTCAATTTCACCTTGATATAAGGTAATTTAACTTAGAACAAGGTGAAACTGATTGCAGAGTTGCCTGAGTCTATTGCTTGTTCTGGCAGTAAATACAAATATGAGAAAGGCTGTTTAGAGAAGCGCTGTAGCTGTTTGTGACCATATTGGACCTTATAATTAGCTCATATAGGGCAAGGAAGTGTCTCCTCCCCCAAGAGGTATTATCTGGTCCTGCTGTGTAGCTTTCTTTTTCTCTTCTCCGTCTCTCATAATGGTAAGATTGGTTTCCCCGCAGTTCATCCAAGGTGAAAGCAACAGAAGTAGCGCTTTCCTGAATAATTCCTCTCATGACTCATTCTTTTACTGGGAATGAGTTCCTTGCAGAGATGTGGCAGTCTTTCTCTTTGCTGAGCCTTTTGAAAGTAACGCAAGGACAATTTATTTTCAGTGGTGGCTTAATGGGGGGAAATAAAACTGCTGGTCTTATTTGTCAGGGCTGAATTTTTAGATATTCAAATAACACAGACTCAAAAGTTTCCGTGTACATTACTACCTAAAAGTGATTACTTAAAGCCCCTTGAAGGCTCCTTGCTAAGTCTGCCTGTTTTGGTAGAAGCTGAATGAAACAGTTCAGCAGTTTTGAAGTTTCGCCAGAGAATATAGAATATAGAGCTCCAAAAACAATAGCTGTTCAATACCTTGTAATATGAGCAGCCAAAATCACCCAACATAAAGTGTAAGCTTTTAAATTCTCCAAGTACTTTAATCAGGGTAAATATTAAAAAATAAAGGGTGGGGGAATATTTCAGGCTTTTATCATCTGTTGTTATTTAGCATAAGCTTTCATACTATATAGTGTTATCAGGGTTGGTGTTAATAAATCACTCAGGTGTTATTTTGGGATTTTGCTGTTAGCCAGCACAGCCACCTACTGCTTTTATCTTACTTTAGAGAAAGACGTCTCACTGCTAATTGGCAAAAAAAAGCCTATTAGGAGAATAACATGCTTAAGAAAGGAAGAAAATTGCCCCAGATACCTAAATATCTTGTATTACTGAAAAAAGAATAAAATAGCAAATGAGGTGGTATCAACTGAATCCCTTCTCTTACCGTGTAAATTCATTGTAAATTGTTTTCATTTTCCTCAGATTGATTTTCATGGATCCTATTCAGAAGCTCATAGTGCTGGTGATTTTGGTAATTCATGTATTTATGGATCTAACTTACGATGTAGTAGCTTGTATACATGGGCAACTAAGTACGTACACAATAACACAGCATTGTTAGCCCTGAGAGTCCATAGAGCTTGTGTTTCCTCTGGAGGTTATGTCAGGCCAGTGGCACCTGTTGACTTAAAAGCTGAGGTGCATGTGGGAGTGCTGCATTTGAGTGGTTCTGCTCCTCCTTTAGTGTCAGGTTCCTTGGTATTTCTTTATTTATGTCATTTATACTGAGCCTTAAGAACATAAGATGACAAACAAGTGTGGCTAAATTTTTGGCAGCTGTACTAAAATTGCATTACGTCATACGTAGTAAGCCTTAGACTTCCCTTTTAGTGTGTATTGCCTTGCTGTTTATGATTTTTGTCGTGAGAACCATAATTAAGATGAAGAATACATAATAAAAGAGCTGTTGGATCAGACCAGTGGTCCCTCTAATCCGGCAGAGTGTTTCACATGGTTGCCAACCAGTTTTCCTGAAGGGCCGTACACACCGGGCATAGAGCAGGGCGGGTTTCAGGACTGTGTGGACCCTGGGCAAAGGAATATAACCAGTCCCCCTTTCCCCTTTGTTATGACCCCTTTTTCTTTCCAACCATACCCCTTCCATTTGGCCCCCTCTCTTCTCCATTTGCATTTGCTTACTATGGTAAAGAGAAATCATACCAAATTGTGCTTTCTTGGTTACTTTTATTACTTTGTATGAAACCAGAAAGAAGAAAATATGCCTTCCATGATTTTATTTGGTGGGCATTCAATACAATTGGTATCATTTGTGTAAAAGCAATACAAATATCAATCTGGAGAAACCTTAGCCTCATGGTCTGTGCAAAAGTTTCTTCACTCTCATCAGTGAAAGTGAGGTGGCCAATCCATGCCCTTCCAAAATGCTTAAGCAATTGAACAGTCCTAACATACTGAAAGATGTTCATTTGGAAACATCAGGTAGAAGGAAGGAAGCGTAATTTCATCACTCAACACTGGATCAAAGGAGCCATAAATTATCTAATAGAAGAAAAAAACCTTATTTTTAATACTGAGAAATGTATCATTCAGTTTTTTTTTTTAACAAAGAGCTACATCTCTGATACAGCTAATTTAATCCTCTAACAAATATCACTGCCCAAATCTTTAATGTTGCTTTTATACATATGTACTGTTTTAAAAAATGATTTATATTATATTTTTTAACCGCTGACTGCCTTGAGGGCCCTAATTGGGTACAAATATGGCCAGGTATATTTTTTGCTGGTGTGTATGCATAATGATCAAGATGAGTACCATGAGAAAGCACCTCTAATGCATTGGCAACCCCAACAAAACTGATTTGGCAGCACCTACTCCAACGCGTAGCAATCCAAGATGTTTGAGACAGAGCTTTCAGGCTCAGTTTTGGCAGATGCTGTAAGGCCACTTGCCAGCATTATGTTGCTCCAGAACAAAATGAATAAATATGATGTAATATCACCAAAAAATCCTTTGCCTAACCAGAAGTTTCTGTAGCATGCATCAACGCAGTTTGCAACGCAGTTAAGCTCTAGTACTGGATTTAATAATCCTTACCGTGCAATTCTATGCAAGTTATTCGCTAATTTTTGTGTGTTTAGACTGGAGTAATCTGCATAGAAGTGCATTATTAGTTCTGATGAATGCAGTAGAATTGGCTTAAATTCAGGCCATTAGCAAAATACTGAGTTTGATCAGATTGCACAAGTCAACTACTGAAGAGAACAGCAGAGTAGAGACTTGGAAGAGGTGTTGGATGTTTACTGTTACAATTTTGCATTTTTGCATTGCTCTAATAATACACAATAGTCTTTGTATGCTTTTTGTTACAATAATTGGATGTATCATGTTCTTTTTCTTTACTAGGAGGAGATGTGCTGAGCCAATATGAGCTTGATTTTAACTATATGGATCCAAGCTGGTAAGAGTGGCAAAAAGAGCTGTTGGATTTTTTCTCTCTGTATAAAATAAACTTAGTGCATTTAACAAGCAGTAGTAATTAGAGTCACTATTTCGCTCTCATATTGGGACATAGGCACTTGAAAAATCTGATAAGTGATGGATATGGGCAAGCGTCAGGGGTCATTTCGAGCAGGAACACACAGGAATGCTGTTCTGGGAGTAATAAGCTCAGGAGCGGGCACATATGGTGATGCACTGTGAGAAAATGCAAAAGCATACTAACTTGCCTGAGTTACAACAGTTTAATATTTTCTCTTTCATGTACCATAAAGTAACAAAAAGAGGTATAGTCCTGGCTTCCATTTAAATTAAAACATATGCAGAAAAGGAACATGGGATTTTCATACTTTGTTGCCTTAAAGAGGAGGCTGTAGCATTAATACCTTACAACGGTTTTAGGTATGTACCTGTCAAAGATTTAATGTCAATCTACGAGGAATTTTATGGCCAAGAAATGATAACTGAAGACGCTATTATTGAATGTACATATCTACAGTTTCTTGAATTGTAAGTAAGACCAAACTTCAGTTGTTTCATTTTTTAAACTACATAAAGAATATCATATTTGCTAATTTTGGATTGTAATTACTAAGAGATTGCTGGATTTGGTAGAGAAGTTTTCATTTTCAAGCGCTGGATAAGCAATTGGGTGGTGGACAGCGCAGTAGGATTGGACAGCGCAGGGGAGGAGGGGAAAGTTAAACCAGAAATATTTTTTGTCGGGTTATAAAAAAAAGGAGAAGTAGATAGAAGGCTATTTGGTTGTTGATTATATAGTTTTTAAAGTATCTTAAAAATGTAGGGATGTTCGGACATGTAGTATTGGAGATGAATATGCACCAGGAGAAAATATGTTTAAATGGTCCAAGTCTGATGGTCTGTTGAATAGGGTAGTGTATACATCTATGTACTTTAAAATATAAAAAAAACCATTTAGCAATAAAAATGCTGTGGGATTGAAGGATTGTTGAGAAATATAGGGCAAATCCTAACTTTCGCCTTAAAGTGTTAGCAGTCGGGGCCCTTATCCAAGGTGTATTTCTTTGCACATAATTTATTTATTTATGCAAAATATTTATAACCCCCTTTTGATTGCATTTTGATTGCTTAATTGGCTCAACCGAATATCTTTTTTAGTACTGGACAAGCAGGGGACATGCAAGGACTTGCAGAGAGCACCTTATTTCCCCCTTCCCCACTATTTCCACTGTTTCTGTTCCTTGTTGGAAAGCCTCCATAGCCTCTTCCCTTTTCCTGCATCCTTTTGCCTTTCCCACCCCCTCCAACCTACTTTATCTGCCCAAGTCTTCAGCTTTTTCTCCTGCCTTCCCTCTGGCAGTTTCTCTTGGGAAAACTCTGGCCCAGTTCTGTGGTTTCAGCAAGGAACTGTGGGGGGCACTTTACTTTTCCCTGTATCCAATTCCCCACACAGTTTATTCTTCCTGGAAGTCCACTTATCCCCCCCTCTCCTCGGTTCCTTCACTGCTTCCCAGCCACCAACCAATCTACCTTTTATCTGCTCCCTGTCTTTAGCTATATTTATTATTTATTTACTTCATTAATACCTTGCTTTTCTTTGCAATGGGGACTCAAATGAGGACTTTGCAATGGGGGCTCAAAGCAGCTTACATCACTCTTCTCTCTTCCATTTATTCTTCACAGAGCCATGTGAGGTAGATTAGGCTGAGATTGTTTTATTGGCCCAAGGTCAAACCCATGGCAGAGTAGGGGTTTGAACCTGGGTCTCCGAGAACCTAATCTGAAACTGTAACCACTATATAACATTGGCTTTTGTGTGGAGACTGCCATGGAACAGTAGTGAGCAGCTGCCTGAGTGAGATGTGGAAGTCACATAGTATCAAGTTGCTCAGTCACCCAAATTAATCCTTCATCAAAGGGCAAAATGGCCCTGGAAAGGGCCCTTCCCCCTCCTTCTGCCTTTTATTGACAGAAACCAAGGCTTGAAGGTTGGCCATACCATCGTGGTTGCCTAGCAACCCCCATAACAACCATTGAGAGGGCTTTCATTTCTTAAAGCTAAAATGCTGCTTCTATTATTTTGGAATGTTTTAGTATCCCCCCAACTATTTATTTATTTATTTTAGATTTTTCTGCAAACCCCCCCCCCCCCCCAGTTTGTAGAAGGATCTGTCATGTCTGTCCATCACGCCTATCTCTGGATTTAAGTAGCCACATATTTGGTCATGTTGAGAATTAGATATATTGATATTGCTAGTGCTGAAATAAATTGCTTCAGTTGCAGTGTCTTTGTTATTATTGACAGTTGGTTTGAACTATTGTTTCATTCAGTGTAGTGGATCACAAAAACTTTTATTTAGATTGCTTTAACTTCTCAGTGGTGCTTGTAACATCTAGATTTTTAAACTAAACTATCATTTTCTAAACTACCATTCCACTGAAGCACACAAAAATTAAGAAAATACATATGTCCCCTTTAAGAAGTACTTTGTGCCCTGAAAAGCACTGCCTGAGATGGTAATACATGCACTTTTCCCGCCAGGTATGGTGAAATGCTCACTGTTGCCAAGGTAATATATTTTTCCTAGAAGCAACTTTCTTGAACGCTACTTTTCAGATTTATATGTCACTAATGAAATTGTATTTTGGTTTCCATAGCTTTACCCTATCTATGCCAGCAAGTCCCCATTTTTGGTAGACAAATTCTACGAGTACTTTCTTGGTGGTGTGGATGATATGGCATTCTCATCGAATAACATTTTTGAGCTAACAAGTTATATGTTAACAAATGGGACCAGGTGAGGTGCTGCTTTAACCTCCATGGAATATAATGTACTGCTCTGAAACCGAAATTGTATGAGACATTTTTTGTTCGAGTATTTTTGCTCAAATAGGTTGTTATTAAGCTGCCAGTCTGGCAAATAAGTTGCATTTAATAGCTACCTTTTTTGCATCTGACATTAATTCTGAGTTGTGGATCATTTTTGAAACTGTAGAAAATGAGGATAAAGATAATAAAGATGAATGTTAGGGGAATTCTTAGGTATGTTAGTTATTTAAAATCTGCAAATTATGTACTTAAAGTAATTATTTCTTTTCTTTTGTCAGTGGCTGTTTTCTTCCTGAGAATCCTTTATATATACAGTGCAAACATGAACCTGGAAATACTATCAAGTAAGTCTGATGTTTGTAGTCTACTTATTGGAATAACCTCCAATATTCTTATTGTTTTGCATGGACATTCTGTTAGGTAAAATTCAGGCCATTTGTCTTTCTTTCCTTTTTTTAATTGGGATTCCACTTCCTATACTGGAGGAAAAAAGTTGCCATGTACATACTTCTAAGAATTATTTGATGTGCTGGCTTGTTATAGCCCATTCCTTCTGTAACAAATCTCATATACTACCACCTGAACTCATTCTTCAAGGGAATTTCCTATATATCTGTAACAGAACTCTTTATTCCAGTTTCCAGTGCCTTTCATATTTATATTATATTAAAATTGCAGTAATTTTGGGAAAGCAAAGGCAGTTAATTGCTGCTAATGATTTTTTAAAACCCCTTTTTATTTTGGCCAAAAAGTTCACTGCCACAAAGTTGTGATTCTGAAGGTTAATTATACCTACTGTTATACTCTCAGCAGCTACCAGGCTCCCAAATGCTTGACGATTTGGATTTATTTTGTACTGCCTTTCTGCCTGACAAACAATCTTGAATTTGCTTACAGTCAGGAAAAAATTGAGATTCAGTAAAAATAAAAATAAGCTGCTGGTGGGGAAGGCAATGATATAATAATATGTTCTTTTGCTAGTCTACTTGTACCTTGTGCTGCTTTTTAGGGGCTCGAGAGTGGCCATGACAGAATACCTCCCACCTTCAAAGTGTGCCACAGCCAGGCAACACCAGATGTTTTGGTCCCTAGGTGGTGACTTTATGATTTGGGTTATGTGCAAACCATCCATTACACAATCAGATTAATGTGTACTTCATGTTAAAAGCAGATGTTATTTCAGCAGGCTGAAACAGCTGAAAACTGAGAACCATAGAAACATACCTTCTTCAGTGGCAAAATCAGCTGAAAGGAATATCAACTATACAGAGAGAGGAGTTTATTTTGACATGCCCACTTTGATCACGGTAAGTCTTTCAGGCATACAGTTAGAAACAAAGACCTTTTTTGTAGACATACAGATTAGGGATCTGCAATATGGGTTTGGAGATAGTTGGAATTTACTGAATAATGTCATATATAGAATATTTTAAATATTTCCAAATGTTATAATTCTGGCTATTCAGAATAAGTCCAGATATTCAGAATCCTGTAGAAAGCAGGCTGGCTTGTGTGGGGAAATAAAAGTGAAACGCCAGGCAGCCTGGCACCAAGCTTAGTGCGGTCAAGGAGCTCTGTCCCTTGGTTTGTGTTGCTGTAGTCTTGCCAAGGGTGAGAGTAAAGCCTGTGATTGTCTGCCTGCACTGTGGACTCTCAAAGCACACACAGACAACAGAAATATTTGTTTATAGCCATACTGGCCCCAAAGTGAAATCCAAAACTAAGACCACAGTGCATGTAGTACCTTTTATTAGGACCAACCAAATGACACATGACAGTGTGTGAGCTTTTGAGTTCTCCAAAGGATGAACATCAGGCTGAGTGTTTTGGGGGAGAACAGGACATTACGTTAAGTCCAGTTCAAGCCTGCATTTTGTGTTGGATGCACAGCAGTTGTGAACAGTGCTGGTTTCAGTAGACCGAGGGTGTGATCACACGGACGTTTGTTGCGGGCCTCGCGGCTGTTCCCCATCGCAATTAAAGGGGCTGACTAGACGGCCGCATCTGTCTCCCGTCTCGAAGCCGCCCCCCCCCCCGCACTCAAGCCCGCTTTTCCAACCACCAGGAAAAACAAGTACCTTCCGTTTGAGCCATCGCGCTTGAAAGAGCAGCGCGGGAGAACCCGGGTTTAAATGCCTGTGTGATCGCACCCCAAGTCTTTCTCCATCTTGCCAGGAGGTGGTTAATGTAAGGTGGCTAATGTAAGAAGTTATGTTGATTTCAATAGGTATTATTGCAGTCTTCCTACACAGAGCCATAATGAGAACACTGGGAATTTGCAGAAGCAAAAATGCCCCTGTGACAGACCCATTTATTGCAGTGAGATCTGTGTGAGAAAAGTTGTCTGGCAGATACAATTTAAATAAGGCCTTTGCTAGTCCAGCAGCTGACATGGGTGTCCCTTCTTGTTGCCATAAACTCATAACAACAACAACATAACAGAGAAACATTCATAACAACAGCTGCTAATATAACGTTGTTATGAATGTTTCTCTGGTATGTTATTGTTGTTATGAATATATTTCACCTTTATTGTATTGTGGAGATTTGTAGTAATATACAGTAATAATTTTGTTCTGCATACCTTTATTATTGTATTTTGGTGCAGTTCTACATTGTTGATTACTGCCATATATAGATATTTGTTATACTGTCCCTTATTGTTCCCATATGTATTTTTCTAGAATCTTGTATTCAGTAATAGCGCCTTTACTAAGAATTTCAGGAATGTATTTGCTGGCACACAGCCACATTATTCCAAGTACATCACCCAGCCCAGCGCTTCCTATTTCCTGACAACTCCATATGCTAGACTTGGATGGTAGGTGCTGATTCTTTTTTATTCTTCTTCTTTTGTTGGGCAAATACAGAACCAGAACCATAGAGTTGGAAGGGACCTCCAGGTTCACCTAGTCCAACCCCAGCTTTTATGGGTTTGATACTACTGCTGGGGTAGTGAGAAGCAATGGATTCAATTCTCGCAAATTTTGTTCTGATGTACAAGGGGGTCGTGATCCTGCCCAGTTGCCAAATATGACAAGATAATTGCATCCTGCATGACTTTTTGTCTACATGCTTCCCACAATCCCTAGCATAACCCTTTTGGGGTTTAAAAGATGTTCTTCCTGTACCAGTGGGGGGAGTTGATAGGATTCCACTGAGGGTTTCACTGGTTCATATGTGATCATTTCAGTAATATGCTTGTTATATGTGTCATGCACATACTTCTCTTGTTCAGAAGCAAGTCATCTTGTATGAGCAGCCTTTAGTGCCTAATGAGACCAGTGAGAGTAAGTGGACATAGTACTCCATATTTCAATTTAGCCAGAGCCAGACAGTGTAGTCCTATGCATGAGTCCTCAGAAATAAGTCCCGTGGAGGTCCCTCATAATTGTGCTTATTGTTGCAGCTGAAATTCAGTAGCTCAGTTGTCTGTTTGTTTCCTCAATGTGCTGCACTTCTTTATGTTAATTGGTACTCCTAAATGATAGTCCATGAGTTTCCTTATCATGAAATCTAACAGTTCAGATTTACTGAAGAGCTCATATTCAGGAGACTCTAAATTGTGTAAATATGGGTACCATTCTGAATGGTTCAGATGACATTTTTTCCCCAGCCAAAAGCAAGCAGTAAATTAGTAAGCTTTTGAGTTGTGCAGAATTCTTCTTTAGATAGAGAAAATCCATTGCTGCTTAAAAGGCTTGCTGTTACCCAGTCAGTAAAACTGGTACAATCAGAACGTTTGAGAATTTTGCTTAACTGTTTTAGGACCACCATGGAAATTGCTTTCCTTACTATGAAAATAGTTTATTCTTTCGCGTCATGAACAATTCCTTTGAAGTCTGAAAAGGAAAATGTGGATGTTCCAATAAAGGTAAACCAGTAATTTGAATTTTCTCATTTGGTACCCAGGGCAATGACTTCAGCTGACCTAAACCAGGACGGATATGATGATCTTGTAGTTGGAGCACCAGGATACAGTAAATCAGGACACATTCAAATAGGACGTGTATATATTGTTTATGGTAATAGTTCAGGTTTGCCGAATGCAGACTTGAACTTGGATCAGGAAGCAAATGAAATACTGGAGGGGACTAAGGTAGGAACTAAGTCAAACACTGCTTATCAGAAACAAGTATGTTTGTCTTAAATTACCTGAAAAGGCACAGTAGTCATGACATGAACTTGGTTTCTGAATGAAGTAACATTATAGTAATTATATAGCCACTGAGATTTAGAAGCATGCACTTTTTTTTATCTAATCAAATAACTTCTTGCTGAGACCTATGAGAGATACCTGCATGAGGGGAACTCTGTAATGTAGTATTATTATGCCATTGCTTCTATGTATTATTGTATTATATTTTTATAATATTGTATTTATATTTTTATGACAGAGGGTTCAAAAGCTTTATAGTGGCTTCTGGGCAATTTAAAGAAAATGAATAGAAATACAGTAAGAAGAATCTCATAGGGTGTATATGCTAGCAATGCAAATAGTTGTATTGATGAAGATTTTTTATATTGTGAAGTTCTTAAGCAATTCTTAACAATACATGAACAAGAGTATAATGAATACAAAATTGAAAAAGTACAAAAAGATTGATGTTAGCACTCTGATTTCCGCTGTAAGCACTGTTCATAAATTGCGTTCCCTCCAGATATGCCCAATCTTAGACTTGGTAGAAATTCATACAGATGAAGGTTCCAGCGACTCCTTAACACAGTGGCTAGCTGTGGGATATCACGGTTTGCCAACAGCTTCTTCAGAAGTGGAACCAAACAATCATTCAGTTTAGGAAAATTATTCTCCAAATGTGTTAATTAGGCATTCAGCTCCAATAATCTTACAAAGGCTCAAAGTGAAGAAGACTAATTGTTATACAGGACATAATCTAAGTAAGTATTTGTAAACAAGACATTACTTACTTACTTAAAATATATTAAATGTATACCTTTCAACAAGCTTCTGGCAGCAGACAACAAAACTTAAACCATCTTCATTTAGACATACGATAAAAAAGCTTTGTTCACAAGAATGTTTCCCCCCCTAAAGGCTTCAGGAAGGTTTGGTTCCGCTGTAGCAGTCCTAGACTTCAATGAGGATGGTGTAATGGATCTTGCAGTGGGAGCTCCATCTGTTGGCTCTCAGGAGCTTAATTATAGGGTGAGGAACCTATGTTTGTGAAATGTTAATGTTCTTGTAATTTAGGATGATGCAAAAGAATGTGTTAAATGTGACTGCTTTGTAAGGGTTCACTTTGACATTGTCCAGAATGAAATAGCATATGGAAAACAGATACATCTCAGGGGCTGTCATCTCTAGGACCATTTTGTTTTGGTCAGTCTGGACTATAACATGGAACCCTGGGCATATATTTCAATGTGATGTTGAATGAATGCTGCTTGTTAGACTCATAGCCTGACGTAAACCAGGGTGCAGATGTTCAGATGTGGAAGCCAAAAACTTATAACCTGATCTTAAGACATTACCATCCCGAACTAATCCCCACTGTAATAAATAGAGCTAACTCCAAGGTTGGCTGGCTTGTTCGTTATTTAGTATGTTGTTACTAACCCTTCTTCTGAGGAGCTCAGGATGGTGTATAGTCTCCCCATCTTGTTTTATCTTCACAACAACCCTGTGAGGTAGCTTAGGCTGAGAGAGAGTGACTGGCCCAGGGTCACCCAGCAAGCTTCCACAGCAGGGAGAGAATTTGAACCTGGTGCTCCTGGAACCTAAGAAATAAGATTGCAAACAATTTTCTTAGGTTCTCAGTTATGTACAAGCACCTCAGACATGTTATGTGCTCTGAAATCTCTGTCAGTTGCTTTCAGGGCTCATTTCGTAGCAGGAGCTCCTTTGCATATTAGGCCACACACCCCTAATGTAGCCAATCCTCCAAGAGCTTACAGAGCTCTTCTTACAGGGCTACTGTAAGCTCTTGGAGGATTAGCTACATCAGGGGTGTGTGGCCTAATATGCAGAGGAGCTCCTGCTACGAAATGAGCCCTGGTTGCTTTTCTGTGAATGCTTTGGATATCCCTTATTATTTCTAGCATTTTAAGGAGATGGGAGTATATTTCTGTTGTTATGGAAAGTTGCCCCACTGATGCATCGTCATAACAGCCTGCTGTGCAAGTGAAACTCTTCCTTCCCCTTAAAAAAGCAGTAGATATACATGGGAAGTCCATTTTCATGTGGATAGCCAGATTACAGATATAATTATTATTGTGAAAATAACACAACAATATATAAGGAAGTGTGGTTTTATAACTGAATGTAACGTGTTTTTGTTGTATACCCTGGTAAATAACACTCTTTCTGTTGCTTAGGGCTCCGTGTATGTATTTTTTGGATCCAGTGGAAGACAAGGTTTCTACAACCTGCCAAACCTGACCATAGTTTGCCAAGTAGGTTTTCTAACAAAATACAATGTACATAAATCAAAAACCAATAAACATACCAATGCATTACATTTTCTTGATGGGGTTATCCTTGCTGCATTGGCAGAAGCTCCAAACACTCTTGTATGTAAGAGAATCTTGAAGAAAAATCAATCTTGTATGCAGTATGTAAAGATTTTATTACTCAGCCTTCAATACATTTGTTGTAAAATACAGCATGTGGCTTGCTTCCCTGAGTCATCTGGAGGATATAGCTCTGCTGGCACTGAGTCATCTGGAGGATATAGCTCTGCTGGCACTGCTATGCAGTGCATCTGCTCTCTCAGACTGTAGGTTGGATTTATATTGTGGCTGGTGTTCGTTGAAGGTCAAGCTAGACTGATGGAATTTCCAGCTCTGTAAAGCTAGGAGAAATAGAAATGATAATAGGCTTCTTCAGTCATTATATCCACATGAACTGGGAGCCCATCAGCCGCACATGTCAGGTGTGCTTGGTCCCTACAGTGTATTTGACAGGGCCAGCATCCGCATATCCTGAGGCAGAGCAACTGCCACTGTCAGCCCAGGACTTCTAGTGGGACCCACTGCTGCTGACCCCCACTCATGTACCTCCCCTGCCATCTGTCTGTACTTGTGGTCTCAACTGCCCATCATCATTAAGGAAGGGCATGTAGGCAGTACACAGTTGTGGCACTCCTGGTGGCAATGGCAGCTGCATGTACAGGCCAGTGCTAGAAAGGGTATGCAGGTGATGCAGGCAACTGAGTATGGGCACTGAGAGGGCTTGCAAATTGGAGAAGGACACACAGGCAGGTAGGAGGCATGCAGATGTTGGGGTGGAAAGGAAGGCATGAAGGGGTGGCCCTGGTGGCATCTGCCCAGGGCCCCCCAAAACCTGGAACTGGCCCTGGCGCCTGATACTCTGTTTCTGTTTCCTGTGAAATAGGTGACACATGCATTTTCTGTGCACATACAGTTTCCACACATGTAAACATCGAGGGTATGGAAGCTGTACAATCATGGAAAATCCATGTGTTAACCCACTCATTGCATGGTGACTGTATTGGGTGTGTTATGGGGACCATGCATACCTGATAGACAGTCAGTAGTCTCCCAGGCCGATTCCGCAACAGCGGTTGACCCGGCAGCGTCCCTTGATAAAATCCGCGGCAGAGCAACAGCTCCCCACTTGTTGCCTAGGGTCAGCAGTTGGCCTGAATCTAATCCTTGTTCCCCCCCCGGGATCTTCAGTTTCAGGGATTTTCAGGTTTCTTTTTTTGCCTCTTTTTGAAGTCAGGGCATTCTAGTGGGGAACTCGCAAATCGGGGTTTCTTGCTCCACCCCTTTAACGCCCCTCTGTTTCTTTCCCTCCCCTTTCCCGCCTCTCCTCTCCCTTTCCCCTCCCTTTCCTGCCCTGGCGCGAGCAGGTTTTCTTTTGTCCCCCCCCCCCCCCCATCGTTGCATTACAACACCATGACACAACACTGATCCATTTAAATGTCTTTTAAAATGTACTTTAAACGTTTTGGGCCCTGCTGGGGATGATTGGATGATTAAGGTGACACGTTAGGGGAGAAGGAGAGGCGGCTGAAGCATTCAGTTTTGAGCTAAACACACACATGTACACACTGTTTAAGGGGGGGAGTCTAATTTTGTATTTCTCCCCCCCCCCCCCGCCCTTCCAGGGATGTAAAGGAGCCACAAAGATGGAAAGCTGTCTCTGTGCTAATCCGGAGATGCAGGGGGGAGAGAATTGGTGGTGGATGTTGGTGGCAGATGCCCGGAAGGGAGTGGGGAGGGTGTGATTTGGTATTGCTTTGCTGCCTTTCCTCGCCTGCCTGCCTGCCTGCCTGGAGAGGATTTTTTTTTCCAAGCTCAGAATCTCTGAACTTGGAAAACAAACAAAATCCATTGGGCGATGCGTCTTTTCTCCCAGTCTCTCAGCCGTGGGTTGGGGGTCTCCACTCCGCCTTCTCCCCAAACCATTGCATTACAATGCAAAGCACACCTGTTTCCTGAAATGGGTGGTTTTGTTGTAATGCAACCACGCCCCCATCAAAAAAAAAGGAGGGGGGAGAGAGGGAAGGGGATGCTAGATTCAGGGCAAGGCGACAAATGCGGAACTCCCTCAACAGAATCGGGCCACTTAGACCCAGGGGAAACGGAGAGCAAACCATTGGTGCGGAATCGGCCCCAGTTTACATGTACATCACTTCTGAAAAGCACTGTATATAAGAGGAAAACAATCATTTGTGATGTAGAATACTGTGGTGGAACGGTCCTGCTCTGGTCTGCAGGCCTGCTCCACCCTGCCCTCCAAGGTTTTCTCAACATGTGGAGAGGCTTTTTTCTCTCTCTGATAACCTGCCGCCACCACCTGACCTTTGTAGGAATTGCCTGCCAGGGGGGGGTCAGGACCAGTGTTCCCTCTACGCTGAGTTAGTGTGAGCTAGCTCACGGTTTTTTAGCCTCTGGCTCACACATTTTTGTCTTCGCTCAGGAAGGATGGCTCCAGAGCAAACTAATTTATGCAGTAGCCAAATCGCTGGCTCACAACTTACAAAGTAGCTCACAAATTTTTGCTCTCAAGGCTCTACAGCTTAGAGGGAGCATTGGTCAGGACTCCTAGCTTCCCATCCAAGTTCGGAAGCCTTGCCTCTGTGTCTCCTGCTACCCAGCACCTGGTCATCATGGGGACAGTTTACTGCCTTGTGTGCCCCTGGGGAAATAGCCACTTGCCAACTGACTGCCTTACCCCCTGGCTCTCCTTTTAAAATAGTGCATCCAAGATAATGGAGGTCTATGTGGCACAGAGAACCACTATCAGGATCCAAAGCTATAAAGTATTTATTAAAAAAATGTTTACAAGCATACTGTTAGCACAGCACCAGATTGAGCAAGGGATTCAAAAGAGAAGGGTATTCCTCTCTCTCTCTCCCTTTTGGCTATTCCTCTCTCTCTCCCTCTATATATGTCCTATCTGTTGTTGAATATAAGGCAGGCTCCTTAGTTTAGAAAGTTGCAGATCTCTACAGAATTGCCATTACCTTGAAGCTTCCTTTAACTGTCCAGGCCAGCATATGGCAATGGCCGCCTCTTCCAGACCTTAGTTAAAAGTTCTGTCTACTCTGCTGGACTCAGCACAAGAGAACCCTCCTCCTAGCTGCAAGGAGTTTTTATCATATCTGTTTCTCCACCCACTGACCAGGTCAGGTTGGGTCAAAAAAGAAACTTCCTGAAGCCTCCAGAAGTTTCTTCCTGAAGTTCTTCTAGTATTTAATACCTCCAAATCTCTGTTCCCTGCTGGTGTGGGGAGACTGGACCCTCCTGTTGTCTTTAGCTGGATCTGTTAGCAAAGAGGTAGCTGAGGTAAGGCTGGAAAGCCATTGAACTGACTTCCCCCTTCCTGCCTGTTCTTTGCCCAGATAGAAAAACTTTCACTCAGGTCAGACCTCTACCCCAAAAATGCATTTCTTCACAAATGCCTTCCGTTATTCAAAAGCTAAACAGATGTGGTCAGAATGGCTTGCAAAACAAATGGCTACGGGGCAGTGAGAACTGGCATGCAGTACTACAGCTAAGCAGGTTTAAATGAAATGAATGCACAGCACTTTCCTCAAAACCTAAATGTAGTAAGGTGACTATTAGTCTAAAAATTTTTTTTAAGACTTGGCAAATTGTAGAATATTACTTGTGTAACAAAAATAAGAGTCTTGGAAAAGAAGTGGAGGTTCACATCTGTTTTCATACTCTGCGAACTGAAAATATCATTGATACAGAAAAAGCAATTACACTCTCATGTTAATTACCAATGGGTTAGAACCAGTGCTCTATTTCTTTAGAGACAAGGGCACTTGCATTGGTGGAGAGATGTGTGATGTTTGCAAATTCCCTTCCATTGGAGATCTCCACACTACATCTAGAGTTGTTCCTGCCACCCCTTTGGAGGCAGTGTTTCATGCAGTGTGAGGGGATACAGTGGGAGATGGGAAGTTCTGTTCCGAGAGCTTTGCTTCCCTTGATGATTATATGACCCAGTCTGTTGCCTCTCAGTGGAGAAGAGAATTCACCTTTGGGGAAAATCATTGTGCTTTCTTGGCCTTTACTTCAGGCTTCTACATGAATGGAGGAGTAGTCCCTCCCCCTTTTTTGTGCTTCACGTGCAATCTGAGATGATACAGTAAAGGAAAAGATTTTCCATTTAGTTTTGCTGACTATAATTTGATCTTCTGTGTGGTCAAAGGCTATAGACAATTGCCTCCCTGTATAGTTACTAACTATACTGACTGACAAACAGTTACTAACAATATGCTTTTAATTAGCTGTGGTCATCTGAAGCTACCCTTAAGAAAGGATATCAGTCTAAATGTTTAATTGGCCTGACCCTGTACACTTCTTTTGTGAGGAAGAGGATATGCAAAAGAACCCCAAATAGTGTTAGTCTGTACAGTATTACCACTTCCAAGGAGACATTGCATTGGTAGAATATTATCCCAGCATGTTCTCTTATCTGGAAACTGATGCCTTACTGCCTGCAGGAAACGTACTGCAACCTTGGCTGGTCATTGCTGGCAGCTGATATTGATGAAGATGGGAATAATGACCTGCTGGTTGGCTCTCCTTATGCTCCTGGCAGTGGGAAACAAAGAGGATTTGTGGCTGGGTTTTACTCATTTTTCAACAGAAGCAGCCAAGGTGACTCATTTATTTCCTCTTATTTCATACAATATTTTCTTTGCTTTTTAGCTCTCGTTTGGCTGTCTCATAATCCAAATCCTTCTCTCAGTTATATAGAGTGCCTTTGATAATAAAGCCCAGATGGCAGATTTTAATGCAGAAGGGACATATATCTGAGATACAAGGCAAATTCATGCAAGAGATTCATATGCTCCATCAGGGTCATCCCTGTAATTTTCTATAGGAAGATGAAATAGATTGGATAGAAGTTCTCTTACTTATTAGAATCAGCACACAACTTTAAATTCTGATGCTTAAACAAATCTCTGGCTTCCCCCCCCCCCCCCCCCCGGCATTCGCTTCAATATAGGGGCAGTTCTAGAGACATTAAAAGGGCCCTCCAGCTGATTGGCAGGAGCACGTGGCCTGCCGATTAGCTGGAGGACCCTTTAAATCTTGCAGCTACCCCTCTCCCTCCCCTTCTGCAAGATTTAAAGGGCTTTCCAGCTGATCAGTGGGCCCTTTAAATCTTGCAGGAGGGGAGGGAGAGGGGCAGCTGCCGGCCGCATGCCTTCCCTAAACTCCAAGCTGCAATTTTGCTGCTTGGAGTTCAGGCGCTGGCAGCCCCCACTTGAAAAACACCATTTAAAGGGAACTCTAAATGCTTTTTTTGCTAGTGGGGGCTGCCCGCACCTGAACCCCAAGAGGTGAAATCGCCGCTTGGAATTCAGGGAAGGTGTGCAGCCACTCCTCTCCCTCCCCTGCTGCCCCACAAAGTTTCCCCATGCCCCACCAACCCAAAATTTCTGCCTGCAGGCTGATAGAGATCCCTTTTCTCGCCCAAAGGGTCATGTGACAGAGACGGGGCGAACACTCCTCTCTCAGTTCCCTTTGCCACCATAAGGAGGCCCATGCACGGTCAGCAGCCCACAGCAGGGTAAGAGGCCTTAGCTTAGCATGAGATCTGATGTGTTAAAAAAAAACACAAAGATTGTGATTCACAATGCATAGTTACAGGACCAGTTCTGTGTTATCCTTACCTTAGTATTCTCTTTTGATCAGGTCTGCTTTTCCTATCGGATGCTGACTGGATGGTGAGAGGAGAAAGAGATTACGCATGGTTTGGATTCTCACTCAGCAGCATCCGGCTTGAGAATATGACCTTGTTGCTGGTCGGCAGCCCTTCCTGGAAAAGCTGTGCTGGGTATGCTCTTTACTTCACGTGATCATATCTGCTCTGCCTTCACAGTCTGCAGATTTTTTTCCTCCGAAATACTAGCTACATAGCAGATTACCCCAGCATCTTTAAGGCATGTGACGTGTTCCTTCATAAAAGACCCTCTGGTGATGTTGTGGCCTTGTGCTAAATCAAGGGTGGAGTTCAGGTTCTAGGACTGCACGTACCTTTCTTCCTCCATGCCCCAGTACAGAAAACCCAGGACCTCATTTAAGTATTTTGGCACTATTTTCCACTCACACACATTGGTCAATGCGAAACAGGTTTATTTAAATGAGAAACTAGCAGGAGGCCTCTATTCCTATGGGAACATACCCCAGTGGGTATGCAACTGTCAGCAGGGAGATGCAGACTCCAAAGTCTTACTGATATGAGTTAAGCAGTTTATTTGAAGGTATTAATGCACAATACACTACAAAACAAATTGCAAACTGCAAAATTAATCAGACATATGATACATGAACACATATAAAAAGACATGAATACAGAAGTATCAAAAAATACATATGACTACAGCAAATAATATGGAATACATAAGCATGAACAGATAAACCTGAGTCTACAGCATAGTTCTAAACCAATCTCTAGTAGCGACAGTGGGGCTACTGGGGACTCCACCTCCTTCCTTAAAGGGCCAACCCCACAATATTTTCTTGAGAAGAATTGGAGGGGGGGCCCTGCTCACATGGACCCTCTGCTTCTTCTCAAAAGCATTTAAACGGATCCTTTAAATGTTTTTGAAAAGAAGAGGGGCATAGCATGTGCCCCTCTCCCTCCCTCCTGCAAGATTTAAAGGGCCCTCCAGCTGATCAGCGGGCCACATGCTCCCCGCCGATCAGCTGAACGGCCCTTTAAATCTTGCAGGAGGGGAGGGAGAAGGGTAGCCGCCAGCAGTCAGGCTTGGGGGCGGATAGGAGCTGACATAAAAATAATGGCAGTCCCAACAGAATTTTTTTTGCCCTACAAGCCAGAAAATCCTGGCTACGGGCCTGAGTAGAGGACATACTAGGTAATAGATGAACCACAAACCACTAGGCTTTGTAAATACACTTGGAACAAAAGGTTACAAACATGACAGCAAGCTTAATGCGTGCTAGCCAATCAAAATCTTTTAAATCATAAATTGCCACCCTCCTTCCCTTGTTATAGTTCAGTTTCCTAACATGCCAGCTGATGCAGCTTCCTAACTACCCTGGGCTTTTTGTTGTTTCTTTGAAAAATAGGTGCTGGAACTCTCAGGAGGGAAATGGGAAGCTGTACGCTGAAAACTCATGAACTTTTTAACATTTTAAAAAGAATTTTGTTGAAGAGGTTCTGGAACTCCGTTCTGGCATGTTCCCCCTGAAACAAAAGCCCTGTTAAGCTACCTATCTTAAGGACCGAGGAAGGTTGAAGAGGCAGGATCCTCGCTGGCTTGAGCGTCTCTTGACCCTCAGACTCCTGAGAATTAGGAGGAAGGAAGAGCAGGGTTGAGGATAGGCCTTTGGATACCTCAAGAAGTCTTTAAAGAAGGTGGATCTAAAACAGAAAGGGCTACCCCAAAAGAAAAACTGTTCAAAAAGGAAAGCTGCTCCCAAACTTGCCTTCCTCCTGGCCTTTTCTGCATGTCCCTTGGACAGAGGCAATACCATGATGGCACCCCACTCCTCTGAGGAGAAGTCAGAGACATGACTTAATTTTCCATTCTGGGAACTGCAAAACCCCATACCATAATATCTTCCAAAACCATATGTTGGCCAGAGCTCTTCTTATCAGTCATGAGACTAGCCTTCTTGTTCCTCAGAGGTACAGGTGTGTCCCTGACTCCTGGAGACTTTTTGCTTCCTCTGCAGACTGCAGTGCATTCCAGGGACTCCTGATGACAAGTTTCAGGCTGGAGTTCAAGGAAAAGCACTCCTGTATAGCATGACTGTGTGAGAAAACAAACAGAACCCGGTCCTGTGTAATCTGGTTCTCATGGCATCTCAGCAGCTGCTTGTCTTAACTCGGCTGGCAAAATTAATATTCTGTCTGACACACCAGTTTCTGGGCTCCTTCAGCTGGATCCACAGATTCTTTCAAAGCCATTGGAACGATCACACAAAATAAGATCAGAAATCCGGCAATCCATGCTTCTCCTCATCCCATAATACCACTTAGGGCCAAACAGAATTGAGGTTGCTTTGTGGGAAGGGGTCTTCTGTTGTAGAAATCCATTTGGACAAGCTTTAGAAAAGTTGCCCTCTCAATGAAAGTCAGTATTAAAGAGGTGGTTTCCTAGTATTTACGGCTACTTGTAGTTAGAGATCTTCCTCATGGAATGCATGATAATCACTCAGTCTCAGCAAAAGTCAGTTTCTGATGGCAAACCACACAGAGTCAGGGTCTGAAATCCATTTCGTTGAAAGATGGGGGCTGTAACTGGGCCAATCGAGGGCCAAAAATATATTAGATTAATGAAAACGATGTAAGTTTGAATACTGTACCCAACATAAGCGAAGGCTGTCCACAAATCCAAACTGAAACCGTACTATTCTCAAGGTACAGAGATAGCTCTGTAGATCAAGGTGTCACAGTTCTTACGAAGGTGCAGTTATTGGCTCAGGTCTTAGATACAGAGAGCCTGGAGGCTGGAAAGATTGTTCCTGGCAAGTCCCAGAATATAAAACTGGTCTGCAAGTCCTTGCTACCTCTCTTTAGCAATGGTGCAGTTCATTATTGATCTTCTGTGCAGTCCCACATGGGAAGGCTTTTAGCTATAAAACCTCTCCACGGCAGGCCTGCTCATCCATAGTCCCCAAGTGTGCCTGCACAGCAGATCCTCAGTGAACAGCAGTTACAAGTAAGTGCAGTCCTGTTTTCATGATGCCAGATCTCAGCAATGCTCTGGGAGCCCGCCTCCTTTCCCAGTGAGTGATTTCAGCAGAGGTGCTGAGAAAGAGGGACCCACACCAGAGTTGTAGCCATCTCAGTTCAGCAGTGTGTTGGCTAACTGATTTAGTCCAATAACAGCAATGATTTCAGCACAGTGAAGATTAGTAAATGTTAAGGAAAGCTGAAGACTAGTAGAACTTGTAGGTTTCATGTCTGTTGGGACAAACATCTTACATTTAACGGTTCACCTGAGACCAGCAAGCAAATTGTATCCCTATGCCACTCTATAAAAAGAAATCCTTCCCCACCATTCCAGGGATTGGCATCCCTTTACTCTTCCTGCCACCCAAAGAGCAGAACCTGTATATGCTGTGATAGCAGTATAGAGTCTGTCTTGGGTATCCCAGGCACAACCACGAACGCAAACACAAAAAATGATATAATTTATTAGTTCTGTAACGATTAGGTAAAAATAGATAACTAAATTCTACTCCAGCATGCATATTAAGCACCCTTGCAGTTAAGTGGCTTGCTTGTCCCAGTTTTCTGTTCTGATATCTGTACGTCAAGTCAAGTCAAGTTTATTAGTACGGTCAAATGACCAGTCAAAATAAAACATTTCCTAAGGGAATATTGATATAAAATACACAATAAATGCATAAAATTCAAGTAGATATTTTAAAGGGCATTAAAACAAAACGGGAGCAGCGCAATGTATCATTAAAGCGGGAACAGAAGATATCTGTACGCAGGGCTCCGTTGGGGCCGGGACGCGCCGGAGCACCGCTCCGGGAGAGACGAGGCGGGGGGCGGGCACTTAAGAAAGCCCCGCCCCCCCGCTTGCTCTTCCCAGACTGCGGCAGGCCGCCGCCGGCCTGGGAAGAAGCCCCCTCCCTCCCCCACTCACTGCTCCTGGGGCCACAGCAGAGCGCCGCTGGTTCCGGGAAGCCCCTTCCCTCCCCCCCCATCAGTGCTTCCCGGCGGCGGGAAGAGGCGCCCAGCGGCAGGCGGCCCCGGGAGCAAGGGGAGGGGGGAGGGAAGGGGCTTCTCCTTCCCGGGGCCGGCGGAGCACTGCGAAGAGCGCTTCAGATGAGTTGCTTTTCTACGTGAACGGCCGCAGGGTAAGTGGGAATGGGTGCACGCTGCCCATCCTGCTCTTGCAAGGAAGGTGACGGTTTTCAGCTTCCCCGTCCCTTGCCCCGAGAGAGCTGCTGCTGATCCACCTGCTTTAAAACGCGCCTCATTGCAGGAACCTTCCTTTGCGCACACACGCCCGCCATCCGCTCCCCTCCCCGCCCCTTTCCCTTTTAACCCACTGAGTCCCCTTCTCAGCTCACGAATCATAACGTGCAGGGCCTTCGAGAGTTCAATGTACCTCCCTGTACGTTATGTTGCATTCGTTAGGAAAAAACCATATAGGGTATGACTATCCCCGTATGGGGCGGAGGAACCTATGGCGAGCGAGTGAATGCAAGACTGAGGCATCATTCAAACCCACAACTTCCCGGCACAAGGCTCACGCACGGCACTGATACGCTGCCTCGGCATCTATTTAGCCATGTGATCTCCCAGCCCTTTCCTGGCTCTCAAACTAATAAACCTCCGTTCCCTCCCCGAGAAGCGAGAAACCGCGGCTCTCAGCCCTTCCCTTCGCCTAACCTACTAAATTTCACTTCATTCCCAAGGGACCCAGGAGTCCTGATTTTGCGATAACCAATCCAATGACAGCAGCGCTGAGCGGGACTTCCCTTTGAATAAACTTCAAAGCTTTGCCTCCTTACTAGGGAACCTGAGCTTTAAGGTGGCACAGCAGAGATGTGCCTGGACCGTGGCTTCTTGTCACAGGGGGGAGCGCTAGTGCAAAAACACCATAGGCGAGAGAGGTTCACCTGCTGCAGACTGCCAAAAGCCTGGATAAAGCCCTCAAGCAGAATAATGACAAAAACTATAGTTCAGTGAAAAAGGCCCCCTCAATGCGCCATCCCCTGACTTATACACCCATTCACCTTGTGAGCTCCTGGCATTAAAGTGGTGAGCGAGCGATTGGGCTACTGTGTAAATTAGCCTGCTCTGGAGCCACCCTTCCGGAGTGAAGACAAAAATGTGTGAGCTGGAGGCTAGAAAACTGTGAGCTAGCTCGCACTAACTCAGCTTAGAGGGAACACTGCTCTACTTAAGGGACCTGAGTGTCAAAAGCAGACCCCCAACCTGGCAGTTTGTATGACCCTCTCAACGCAGTCGGGACATCTTTCCTGGCTGACTACTGCAAACAAGCAACTGCTGTGACAAATTTCATTTTAAATATCCCCTGCTATTTAAGCTGTGATCGTTACTACCAACTAGCAACATTCCTAACCTTCCAACCCCAAAAGAGGAGATTTTCACCAATTTTTTAAAAACAGCCCAAAAGAGGGAGGGTGGACACCCAAAAAAGAGGACGTGTCCTCGCATCTGGTAACCTGAGCTTCTCTGATTCCATGCACAGAATTTTGTTTGCAGCCACAAATAGCAAGATTTTACAGACTAATTGCAACATGCTGTTAGAGACTTTTCCTCACTGAGGTTAATAACCTTCCCCTCTCCCTTCCTTCCTTCCTTCTCTCTCTCTCCCCCACCTACCTACCTACCTTCCTGTTCCTTCCTTTCCCCCTTCCTTCCCCTCTTCCTTCCTTCCTTCCTTCTTTCTCTCCCCCCCCACCTACCTACCTACCTTCCTGTTCCTTCCTTTCTTTCTTTCTTTCTTTCTTTCTTTCTTCCTCCCTCCTTCCTTCCTTTCTTTTTCTTTCTTCTCTCTCTCCCCCCCACCTACCTACCTTCCTTCCTGTTCCTTTCCTTCCTTCCCCCTCCCTCCCTCCCTCCCTCCTTGCCTTCTGACACACTGCTGATGACGTCAGGGATGTGTGGCCTTATGACACTTCCGGTGACGCCAGGGGGTGCCAGGCCAGGGGGTGTGGCATATGCAAATACGTTATGCTAATGAGCTCCTGCACCTCTTTTTTTACGAAAGGACCCCTGTCTGTACGTATTAGAAAGTATGTGGGGCTGTTATCTTTCAGAGGTCACTCTACTTTCTGTCTCTGATAGATAATGACTGAAGATAAGCAATATAAAGCTATGTCTGGCCACCAGTTTTGTCCCAGCCTTCTGGGCATTCTGGTGAGAAAGCTTGGAGGTGGGGACTTTACTGTCCCTCCCTTTGATTCTCCAGTCATTCTATGAAGTCTACAGATAATTCCTGTTACAGTGTTACAGTTACTTTTGCATGTTCTGTACAAGTACCATTCATTTTCTTTTATTTATGTAGTCTTTCTGATCCTGAACAGTAAGGACAAGTAACTCTAGTTTTATGTTCTATTCGTCTGTACCTTCCTTTCTGCAAAATGTATTCTTTCTATCATATGTTTGAGATACAGCAGCTTCCTCAAAGCCAAAGTCTGTAAGCATGACTAGCAGTAGTTGCATGTTCTAAAAGCCAAGGCTCTGAAATAAAATAACCATATTTAACTTTGGCAATATCACTTGAAATGTGTGTTTTGTTAAAAGCCCATCAACATGATGTTTCTAAATGTTGACCGTGTTCTTTAGTTTAGGTTGCTATTTCTCACAGGATACTAAGCAGGCTGTTGGAAGAGTTTATGGCTTTGTCTTGCCACACACAGACAGCTGGTTTACTTTAACTGGAGACAAGGTAGGTCTTTTTGGTATTCCTTGAAATGAGAGATACATAATATGTGAGGAAGAATCCATCTTTATAGAGCTGACCTTTTTTCTCAATAAATGCACAGGAAATGGGGAAACTGGGCTCGTCCTTGGCAACCGGTTTCATCTCTGTTGAAGGAATCCCTCGGCACGTGTTGGTAATTGGGGCACCAACTCAAGGTACGTGTTGCTGGATTTGTGGTCATGTTTCTATGCAGTGGTTTTTTTTTTAGTTCTGCAGTTCACAACAAACTGAGCTCTATCAAGCAAAGAGTCTTAGTCATCAGTAGTAATGTTTGTGGACTTTTGTAAAGTACATGATTTACTTTGCTACAGCGGAAAGATCTTGATGCTACTTTAAGTCATTTTTGCCACTTTTTGTTAAGTCATTTGTCCTGTTATTTCCACTCCTGAAGTCATGTATATGCTCTTTCCTCTGTTCTCCTAATATGACACAGGTCCCAGCATTTTAAATTTACCTATGGCTGGCACATTTTGACCACAGCTGCCTTCTCATGTAAACAGGGCACCATCCTTTATGTTCTGAACTGTGGAGAATTGTAAAGGATCCCATTATCCCTTCCCTGAAATGGGAATCGTAACTGAGTGATTAATACTGTAACAACTGAAGGTTACTGTCGTGAAAACTGTTCATTGTATTGTGTTATTTCACACTTACAGATGGTAGAGCCAACACTGACTGCTATTGATTTTAGTTATAACCCTCTTCCAGGGACAGTGCCTATCCATTAATACTACTTATTATAACCATCTCCCAGGAACAGTGCTCTGATCCTGTCACTCTGGCTGCTTTCTTTCAGACAGTTCATCTAAATTCGCATTTGTAACTTCAGTGAAACGCCAAGCAGGAGCTGCTTTAATGTATGCGATGATCGATGGTACCAGACCTCTTTTGCTCAGCACTTTCAGTGGGGACAGGAGATTCTCATGGTTTGGAGAAGATGTACACCTGGGAGACGTGGATGGTGATGGATTTGGTAAAATTATCATCATATTTCATTTGTGAAGGGTCTAAAACTAAAGGCCCCGTACAAAAGCCAAAGTCACGTGATAGCTTTTACTAGGGCCAGCAAAAATAAGACACAACTATGCACCAGTTTTCAAGTTCTGTATGGGGCTATACCCGGGGGGGGGGGGGGGGGGGAATTACTGGCATTGTTAGCCAAATTGCTCTATTTGCTTTAATAAAAGGTTGGGGAATTATGAGATTAATGTGCAACTGGCATAACTATAGGATCATGGCCTTTATATACTAGAGTCCCACTTTATCCAGGTCACAGAAATAGACGCAGAGACTAGATAGCTAAAGCAGTGATCTCTTTACTGAAGGATTCTTAAATCCTTATAAACAATAATCAAACATTTATACACACAATAGAGAACTAAAAAAGTAGAGGTGATTGATAGGGAATAGAAGGGGTGAGTTATGTGGTGATACTACCTATCCAGATGTGCAGAGGTCCATGAAGAAAGGATTATGGCGTAAACCCAGTTGGCATCTGGGCAGAAAAAACACACAGTCTGAGGCCATGGGCCTAGACAGTTAAAGGCACTGGAAAACAATGCAGACCAATGGAAGGTCTTGGGGGCTGGTCTCAGGTGAGAACAAAAGATTAACTGGGCCAATCAAGTGTCCCAGGAGGTGTGTGACATCAGGAGGGGCAAGGCCTAGATGTGGCCAATGAGCTTCCAGAAAGGGCAGAGTCTGGATTAACAACAGAAGCCAAGTGTGCTGGGGCTAGCTGAATGGATTTTATGACCACTGATGGTTCTGCCAGTGCAGTTGAATAGGTTCCCAGATACAGACAAAAGAGGGAGATGGGTCCCTGATTAGCGTCAGGAAGAATTGTTAATAATTTGATTGGTATCTTGGTATCCTGAGGGATGGGGCAAGGAGAGACAATGAACCTAGACATGAGATGACCCAAAAAGGGCTGGGTGAGGTTCTGGAGATAGAAGGACTATTTGCCAGATGGCCTCTGAATAGCCTTAAGAAATGTAGATACTTCACCTGGTGGAACCCATTGTTGTCCCAGAATCATAATCTCTTCTGGGTGGAGGGGAAAGACTGGAGGTTTGCTTTGAGGGTGTCTTTTGAAAGCTGAATATGAAATCCCTGTTTCCAGAGCTATGGCTTGCTCTGTGTTCCAGGACCAGGAGTGTCTTCCTTGGCCTGAGTTTTGTGGGTCTCTGGTTCAAGTTAGAAGTGGGGTGCCCCTAGCTATTGGGGCTACCCAAGAGTAAAGACAGCACCTCTGGCAACAGCGTCACAAATCTTTTAAGGATTTTAGATGAATACTTGCCAGTTTTTTAAAAATAATACTTGTATCTTTTCAAATACACATAATATAATGCATTCACCAGAATAAAAATATAAATTCTTGCTGTCTGTAATCCATAACATTATGTAGCCTCTATGTGTCCCGCTTTCCACATTTCAAGTGTTGTCTGAAAAATTATATTGTGATAAACACTTTGGCCCCAGTTGAGGTCTAAACATCTGTAGACCCAGATGGGGGTGCCTGTGTGTATCAAAAGATGCATCCAGTCAGTTCAGTGATATGTAGATGAGTATCACCATCAATATTGGTTGTATAAAGCCAGTCTGCTTCTGTGTGAGCATTTCTGTGGTTAAAAAGGATTTTCTGTCACATAATTCAATGTTCTCATCTCCCCCTGCCTCTCCCTGCAGCCTCAAATGCCCCCCTGAAATGCTTCTGCTAGAGGCAAAGCATTTCAGGAGTGGCATTTATGGGGGCAGTTTGGCTACAGGAGGAAGGGGGAGGTGGAAAAGGTGCATTCTGTAGGTGGGAATCCCTCTGCCTGAGGAAACATTCAGCTGGAACAGGGATATGAAAGGATTTGCGGAAATGTTCAGAGATGTGAATAGAAAAATGCAGGGTTGCATAAAACCTGAAAGTCCAGTGTTCAATTAAAAGCTACCACTGGATATTCTCAATGGGCCCAGAAAAGGGCTCCCTTTCTCTCTTGAAATCCATTCCATGAGACATTAGAGTGAAAATCAATTCAGTTCTATACCAGAAGTAACTATGATCTGCATAATGTTTTCACATTAGCTGGATGGCACAAGAGCTAACTTTACAAAGGACTCACAACCGAAGGTGGTATTATTTGCAAGGCACTAGGTACCTTAAGTGTACCTGTATTTAATAAGTATCCTTTTCTTTATGCCGAAATAATTTTCGGTTGCTGTAAGACTGCATGGTTTTGAGTTACTCAGAACAATATTCAGTAAATACTGATTTGCTAGTTTTGTATCTGCCTGTGTTGAATTAGTCCGTCATGGCCCTATGTTGATTATACCAAAGCATATCCAATCCATAGTGATTTTCATTATGTTGTACAACATATTTATTGCCTGTTACGAATGGTTGCAGATGAAATCATTACAACATCACCTGTTCGAACAGAAGGCATCATGGCTGGAATGTTTGGAAGACAGGCTGAACGTGTTTATATATTTAGTGGTAACCAGACCACTTCGGGTAATGTGACTGAGCACTGCAAATCATGGACCTCCCCTTGTCCTGAGGACTGGGTAAGAAAGCAGAGCAAAGTCAGCAAATGTCCATTTGTACATGCCTGTGAGCGGGTTTTTTAAATTGTAGATACACCAAAAGTATCAACAATTGATATATCTTATTCCGAACCTGGCCCTTGTGCTGGCTAAAACTTAACAGTTTATATACTATGTATTTTAAAACTTGTTTTAATATTTGTGATTGTTTGCTGCCTAGGGGACCCTGTGCTGGGTGGAAAGGTGGCATAAAAATGTTTTAAATAAATAATTTAAACCCCCCAAAACCACATGGGCAGGGGTATTTTTCTACAGACTTGAGGGACCCCCCCCCCCAGGTTCTTAGAAAAATACAAAAAAACTGGGGGGAAAGATCGAGATCTCTCTATACTATGTTGTGAGCTCTTAGTTGCCATTTTGAGGAAGATGGGGAGGAAGAGTGGGAGACACTGCATGATCCAGGAAGGGAAAGGTGGACATGTTGTGGTATGTAGGAGGTGCTGCTTCCTGCTACCGTGTGAGCCAGGCAGGCAGAGGAATGGGAGGACTCACTACCCCTGCCATGCGAGCCAGGAGGGTGGTGGCAGAAGTGCTGAAAACAGGTGTAGGGAGGCAGGAGCTCCCATCACCAAGCAGGAGAAGGGATTCCCCCCCCCCCCCCCCCAAGTCTAACAATCCCCTGGGATTCTTCCCAGGGACTCTGCCTTAGGTTCTGTGATAGAAAAAAGGTGGGCTATAAATACGACTACATAAAAAATGTGCATGCCTTATGAAAAATGTTTACTGTATGCATTTTAAAAATGGTAACCTTAACCACACCAGCCTTCCCTCCCTCTTTTTTTCCCCCCAGGCAAAATACGTGTTAATTTCACCTGAGGTGAGCAACCAGATTCTGAATGTACAAAGTGCTATTTTGGTTGAAGAAACCATACCTTAAACTCACTTACCAGAGACATTAGGAGATTTTCAAGAACTAAAACTATAACATTCTACAGTAATGTTCCTGTAGGTGTTAGAGCAACAAATCATTCTAGGTTAAAAAAAACAACCCCACCACTGCGTATTAATTTACAAAAAAGAGTTATTTCTATTGTAGTGTTTTGATTTTGACTGATCTGAAGAGTTTCCACACTCCCCATGCTTTCTAATATCAAATCATTGCAATGGGGAACAAAATACTGGGGGTTTAGAGAGGGAGAAGACTTGCACTAAATCCATTCGATCTACTGAACTCAGTGGGATTTATCCTTTAAAACACTTGTGTTTTAAGATGAGACTTCAAGAGCATGGGGGAAGCTCCAAGTAGTAATACAGAATTCCCCACCTTAGTCAAATGAATTAGAGATCCTGAGCTGTTCAGTTCTTCAGAGTAAGTGGCTTTGCTCTTTCTCTCACATAATCTAGAGTAGTTTGTTGTTGGTATCCCTTATTCAGGGCACCTGACATTTGCTTGTATACGCTGCAATCAAAATTGGATGGGCTGGTCAGTTACTGACGAGGTCAGGGTAGTGGTGGACTAGATGACCTTTTGGTGTCTTACAGCAACTATGAAAACATTTCTGATAGTGAGCATTTCAACATTTGAATATTTTCCAAACCGTTTTTTAATTGCAGGAAAGATCAAGATTTGGGAGTGCTGTGATTACAGTAAAATCTGGACAAAAGGTAAACAAGCTCAACTAGAAGCTGGGTACTAGCGACTGTCTATAACAATTCTCAACTGGTTTCACTAGATGTCGTAATAATGAATAAAACAGTCAGACATCCATTGGAAGAAAGGCTGCTCAATGCCTAAATTTTGCAGTCAGAAGAAATTGTAAGCAGCAGCTGAAAATTAGTCTCTTTTCACATAATTCCTTTTAAGTTCATTGGTTCAAAATGCAAGTTTGCCTGCCCTGATAACACTGCAGGGCTGTTGCTTGAGGGGCAGGGAGATACAACAGATGCATTTTGTGTTAATTAAATGTTATGCAAGACTGAGAAAAGATAATACAGCAGTGGCCACGTATCAGATTTATTTCTGCTCAGATACAAACCCACATTTTGTCAGAGATCTAAGCTTTGTCTCTATAGCATACTTAATAGTATGCTTGCATGCCCTGGTGATCCAAAGAGGCAACAGACATTCTTTGATCTTGGCAATGAAAGAAAACCTGTAAAAAACCCCCCTTAAAATAACAATATATTTTTTCTCTTGGATGGAATGGAATTCTGTAGTATTTATTAGCTGCTTTCTGTTTTTTTACAGAATGAAGTTGTAGTAGCTGCTGAAAGAAGTTCAGTAAAAGCCCGACTTGGTGGAAGGCTTTTTATCTACAGTTTTTAAATGGTCATGCTGTTCTGTCGAGTTTGCTTTTCAATGAACTATCCAATGTAATTCCTGCTTTTTTGGAGCTGAGCTTGTTGAAAACAGCAGATCATCATAAGATTACTGAGAGTATTTGACAGCACTAAACTTTTTAATTAATGAAAGCTACGATCCATCTGTGAAAGTTAGTAATGCTCAGTTTATATGCCCATAATAGCTGTTAAAAGAATAATAATGTGGAAATACACCTCCCCCCCAATGTTTTGTAGCTTTCAACTGTTGCATGAAAACTCACACCACACTTACATGGAGTCTTAATTTAAATATTTATTGAGTGGTATGATGTAATTTAATTCACTGGAGAACATTTAAAATATGGTACAACATAGAAAATAAATTCTGCTACCAATAATACAAATCCCATCCCAGCCTTCTGATTTTTCAGTCCTGATCCAAAAGGAACGCCCCCCCCCCCTCATCTAGATCCCATGTCCAAGCAATAGCACTTGTGGGACAGCAAAGTAATTACTTTTGAGTATCACCAGTGCGTGCACAATGTGGAGTGATGGGAACAGGATTAAAGAATGTGCTCTTCCTCTAGAATCTGGCAACTGACCAGCCAAAGAGATACCTACACCTCCAGTCCTATGAGAATCTAAATCATTAGTACACAGGCAATGGCATTTCTCAGCCAAGGTCACCATTTATTTATTTGGGTCCTTAGAACTCACGTTTCCCCACTGTGTAGCATCAGAGCAGTTCACAATGTCAAAGTCAATAGATTAGATACCAGTTATTATTAACCTCTGTTACTTAATGAATCTACCTACCATCAATAAACTAATCCACAGGGACGGGAGCAAGTGATAACCACTCTGCCCTTGGTGGCAATAGTCTATCCCAAGCACCATCCACTGGTAATCTTCATGTATTTCAAGATACGGGAAAATGGATGGGATGAAAGTCTGGGTTTACAAAGCGCTGCAAGATAACTAATCTGTACAATGAACTCAGCAGGATTTAGAAGCCGTTGCATATTCTCACTACCTATTGGGGATTACCCTATACATAGCTTCTACTCTTAATGAAATGCTCTCACTTTCCTTTGCAAGTCCATATGTTTTTCAGATTCTCTCTATATTACTTAGGTTAACCATTAATGACTGTATTACCTTGTCTAAAATCACAAGCTGACCTGATTTTCTGCTGGTTTGTCTCATGTTTAAATGCAAGTAATAAACAGTTGACTTGTTTGAGTGCAGTCATTCAGAACTCTGTCATCCCTCCCAATTCACAGTTACTTTGCCTTTAATGCAAACAGGAAAAGAACCCAAAGCATGTTTTTCTGCTATGCCCCGGTTCAAAGGAGTGCATGTACGGCGTTTCCATAGTAGTTAAAATCCTCACCAATCAGGTGTTAAGGAAGGAAGAACAGGGAGGGGACTGAATCCAGCCCTCCCGTACCAGGCAGTAGATGACCAGAATGTTAGAATTTTGCTGGGTTTGTGGGGCATTGGACACAATTCCCATGCCAGCTGGTGACGGAGA
Source organism: Lepidodactylus listeri (assembly GCA_029233225.1). Taxonomy (NCBI): domain Eukaryota; kingdom Metazoa; phylum Chordata; class Lepidosauria; order Squamata; family Gekkonidae; genus Lepidodactylus; species Lepidodactylus listeri. Next base: position 91,824,563 of record JARCFY010000006.1, read on the forward strand.
CATAGCATCCTTTCCTGGACCTGGCACTTGTGTGATACCAAGATGGGGTAAGGCTACAGAAGCCTTCTATGGCCATGAACCTGACCACCCAGGAGAAAGTAGTAACTCCCAATCTCTGAAATGCCACCACCATTGGTGCCTTCCTGAAAGGGGCATTCTCTGCAGTTAAAGAAGCAGTGGCCACTGGAACACACCCAGCAAGGAGTCCCTCCATATTTGTACAGAGAGTCATTTAGCTGTCTGTAACTCAATGGGGATAGCAACAGAGTACTATTAAAGTACATCTTTTGAGCAATGGGTCCTACTTCTAGGCTCCAAGACCTATCCCTCGGAGAAAGTGTTTTGTTCCAACATGGAGGAGAAAATACATTGAACAAGTATAAGCAAGAGTTTCAAAAATAACGTCCCTTCTTCCTATGTAAAGATAAACTATCAGAAACAATACGAGTGGAACATTTTCTTGCCTTTGTGAAGGTCAGAACAAAATACAGGTAGCATCAACCAAAAAAGCCTGCATGGGTCCCACTTCCTTTTTTTTCCTACTGTGGCAAAAAATTCTGTAGGACTCTCCTTCCATTTTTGGTTCTTCTAGCTGTACTTCTTTGGCGCATCCTCAAGTCAACTCTAAAAGACTTCTATGCTTTTGTTAGATGAGAATACAGGCAAGAGTCTAAAGTTACAAAGGAACACCAAAACAGATCTGATCACTGAGTCGTCACTGTGCTTCTGCTTGACGCAAAGGATTCTGTTTTGAAGTCGTTTTTAAATTCTACTTTCCCATTTGTTAGATGAGTTCTTTTCAGCAAAGCAGGGATCTAGGCAAAAAGAAACAAAACAAAAACACAAGAACATGCTATAGTCACAAAAAGGGAACTCTGAAATCTAGCAGTGGGGAATCTAGGTCCAGGGAGTTGCTGCTTCTCAGCTGGGTTGTCAAATTAACTGAATTGCTGCTTAACTGCTCCATGTTGGTAGAATGAACTTATTTTTCTATACAATATAAGAATTACTTATATTTATGTCTTGAGGCAGTTAGCATTATTATGTTACAGCTGCCCCTCTTTTTCTCAGCATAAGTAATGCTATGAGATTTATAGTAAGAATTAAGAGATGGAGAGTATTAACCTACAGTACTCTCATGTAGTGGACAGAAGAATGAGCTGTGATCTCAAAGGTCACTACCTCAAATCTCACCTCTGCCGGCAATGAATGAGAAGTGCTCTGAAATTGCTCTGTAAATGTCAAGTGTTATTACCAGGCAGTGAACTCAATTCAGAGCTTGGCAGAACTGGTTCTTTATAGTCTGAAACACACTGCTGAGACCGTTAAAAATTCTACTGTAGCAAAAAAAAAAATGACATGGTGGCTTGCCAGTAATATATAAAATGAAATTCCTGTATCTTCCTTCAGCTCAGCACAAACCAAGCAGAGGCAGGGGTAAGGTAAGCACTGGAAATGCAGCCATGCAAAGGCTGATGCAACACAGCACACTGTTCACATGCAGTGGCTTATCAAGCAGGGCCATCGTTAGAAAGAGCAGTCACCAACAGATTTGTGGTAAGAGATTGACTGTAAAGAATGTCCTATATCAGAGGGTTGGAGGAGAAGGCACTATTGGTCAGGGATCCTGGAGGATTTTTTTTTTTTGGGGGGGTGTGGTCATGGAGCAAGGGTCACTAGGGGTGTGGGGGTAGTTGTGAATTTCCTGTATTGTGCAGGGGATTGAATTAGATCAGGGGTGGGCCACATGCGGCCCGTGGGCCACATGCGGCCCCCCACAGAGCTTTTTGCGGCCCGCCAAGACAGTTGGCCACGTGGTTTCAGTCAGGCCTCCATTGGCCCCGGAGCGCCGAGAAGCCTGGAGCACAGAGAAGCGTTGTTATTATTACAGATGCTCTTTGACAGACATTAACTTGCAGGCTGTGATGAAAATCTCAACAAGCAATCTCACTCCTGATTTCAAAAAAATTGTAGAAAAGTGTGATAGGGTACATTTGTCTCATTAAACTGATTCTAAAATTAAATGTGCTTGCAGCTATAGATGATATGAAATTAGCGCAATAAATAAATTGAATAAAACTGCCACTATTTTATTTAATTTATATTTATTGATTTTTATTATACAATTTATACCTTTTCTGAAATGCAAAGTTAACTAATGAATGCAATCATTTTAAAAGGTGCGGCCCTCCGCTAACCTCCGCTCCCACAAAGTGGCCCTCAAGCCAAAACAATTGCCCACCCCTGAATAAGATGATCCCGGAGGTCCCTTCCAACTCTATGATTTCTAGGTCCACATGGCAAAGCTGCTTCATATCAGTGGCTTGCCATGTAATTCAGGCTAGACATGAATGCATTTCAAATGTCCTTAACACCACCACTGCTTATGTAAATCAGGCATTATCCTTATCGCTACAAGGGGAACATGGTCATATTTTCCTGACTCCACTGATGCCTATAAAGGAAAGATTCCAAGGAGCCAGGCTGTTCGGGAAGGATGAAAAGAAGGTTTGACACAAGGTCATACTCACAGATGGAGGTACTGAAGGTTCTAGATGCCGTCCCAGGAATGAAAGCAGCCGCCGCCATATTAGGCCACTGCCCAGGAACATAATTCCTGTCACCAACCAGAATACTCCTCTGTCCTAGTAGTGTGAAGACAAATATTTAATGATGCTGGCCTTTCCTGTGAAGACACTGCATCCTCAAGTCTTCCTATCACCATCTCTTATTTTCACCTCTCTGCGAGCTGTTATCTAGAAATCACCCTTGTTCAACTGAGGGTGAACGCAAAGGCCTGTAAGGCAGAGATGTTCCGCCAGGCTTTTGGTTGAGGACAGCGACGGGACAGCAAGTAGTCTGGTGCTCTCAGGTTAGGGTTACCTGCCCTTTGGAGGCTCTGGGTAGTTCAATTTTTATTTCAATTGCTTGCCACCTTGGAATTGTTTTTATTTATGATTCTGTACTCTTTAATGTTGGCTTCATCTAACTTGGATTGTGTGTTTTCTGTTGTAAGCCGTCCTGAGCCCTGCTTGCAAGGAAGGGTGGCCTAAAAGTCTAAACAATAAATAAATAAAGAGACTTGAAGCCACTGGCCACCAACTTGTTTTATTAGCCACCCAGGCATCAAGGGGGGATAAAGGGTACAAGGCAAAAATCATCATCATCGGAATCCTCCTCTTCCTACCCACCCTGCTCTCTTCCATGCTCCTAGCTTTCTGAAGCTAAAATCTCCTAGACTAGCCTGGGGCTTGTTCTTAAGAGTTGAAAAGTTAGTTTCTCATGCCCCCCCCCCCCCCCCCCAGCTCCCAAAGCGGCCACAGTTCACAATGCAGGCTTGTATTCTTATCTCAGGTAATCCTTTATCCTAGTAAGGATTTAACCAAGCCACTCATCTGTGAAATCGAACTATCAGCTTCCTTTAGTATTGCTGCAACTTCTATATGTATGAGTAAGGATTGTAAAATGTTGCAAGTGTTACATACAGTGATTAAACTGAGTTTCTTCCACCACAGCCTAGGGATTTAGCATTCTCTCATGACCACCTGGTACACCAGAAATTCAAGCCGCTAGACTTAGCTTCTCTTCTTACTTTATGCTGACACACCTGAGGAATGCAGCACTGGAATCATATCGCAAGCAGAATCAGCAGCAGTTCTTTTATGACTTACTGTAAAGCCTCCCCCCCCCTCCGCAAGTTATGTCTCACCTCTTCAAATGAGGATTCCAAGTTCATTCCAAAAGCGACTCCTATCAATCCAAAAAGTGAAAGAGAAAAGGTACCCATGGTCAACTGCAAGTTCAGCCTCATCATTACATTTCGGTGGCTAAAGAGAAGAAAAAATTAAGCAATGTCAAAATGCATTTGCCAATCAGTGCATCCTTGATAGATCAGGATGTGTTTGGAGAGTATTTACTAAGAATATACAAGTTCCATAGTTCCTCTCCCATTTAAGGTGCAGAAGGAATCGTCTGCTCACTTCCACTCTCCCACCATACTTTTACCCCTTCTAGAAGCTTCTAGATTTCTGTTTGAACAAAATGAACCTTACTGATCATGTTATACAAGATAAATTAGAAGTCTATAAGGACAAATGTGAAACATTATTTGCTACTGGCCTAAGAGCACATTCACAAGATTCATGACCCATATACAAAACATAATCAGTTCTTGAAGTCAGAAATTCACGTTACTGCATGGACACTATCAGTACAATAAAGCAACTAAATGCAATCTAGGCGGTAACTTTACATAAAGATGCCTATAGAGAACCAAGGCCTTCAGAACAAAGGGATACAGAAGCAGAGCAACAGAAAAACACAGACAATTTCCTTCTTGGGAGTAATTTCAAACATCAGTGAACATGGAAAGAGAGCCCCTTCTCAGGACACCCTCTGTGAAGAGCCCTCCAAGATGCTCCTCATACTATCCATATTATAGCAGAATAAAAAGAAAGGTATATCAAGATGGGTTCCAGAAAAAAAATGTATTTGGGTTGTTTTGCAGAATGCTGGAGACAACAGGAGAGAAAGCTAACTGGCTTAGTTCTTGACGTTAGCACGTGATTCTCTAGTCATGGAGTCAAGGCCATATAAGCAAACACTCTACAGATTATTCTCAACAGACCATAAGAGCGTAATTTGTAGCCATGTAACCATTTGCATCTGGAGAAAGCAAGACAATATAGAAATGGGATATGGAGAATCACATGAAGCTGCCTTATACTGAATCAGACCCTTGGTCCATCGAAGTCAGTACTGTCTACTCAAGACTAGCAGCAGCTCTCCAGGGTCTCAGTCAGATGTCTTCATCACCTACTGCCTGGTCCTTAAAAAAAACAACAACCTAAAGATGCTGGGGATTGAACCTGAGACCTTCTGCATGCGATAGGTTATGTCCCTATGGGCTAAAGGAGATTGAAGGCACAGACCATGTACTTCTCTCTTGTAGATTTTACCAGGATCAATGTGCTTTTCACTTTATTCCTATACTGCGATCCTTGGAAGGCAAATCTGAGGAAAGTAAGATAATGAACTTCCTAGCCTCAAAAAGGGCTGATTGCATCGAAGTGGTGGCAAACTTCCTTTATAGTGCATATAGGAGAAGAAGTTTGTTCTGTCAGAATGGTTAGTTAATTAACTGTTTTGTCTTCTTCGCTTTTTTTATATAACTGAGCTAAGGCTGTTGTTGTTATGCCAATAAAGGTTTGTGGTGGTTGACAGCTCCTCCCCTCCTAATGAACTATTTGGATGGATCTAAATCTTTGCTACCTCCATTTACTTTGGTAAGTACGCACACAGTAACAGTAAATGTTCATGGCATTAATAAAGGGTATGACTTTTCAGTTACCTGCTAAAGCATGCATATGGCAAACATGTTTACTGTTACCTTGCAACAATACTTACAAAAGGAGCAGAAGATCAGAAAAGGCTCTGGAGTGAAGCCAGGAGCATTATGATACTTTTAGCATTCCCCTCTTCATTTAAGGCTATTTTCTGGCTTTCTGATATTGCACTTACTCTAAAGAAGGAAAAAGGAAGGTTTTGACATATACTACAATTGTAGTAAAGGGTCACCGGTCCACAATAAGGTGAATACTGCCTTTAGCCAGAAGATAAAAGTTTGTTCATCAACCCGAACACAGACAGAGATTGCAAACTATTGATCTTTAATGACATCAAAATGATTGTGGATAATGTGTCGTGTGAATTGCCACATCTCTGCAACAATCATACATGATACCTGGATAGTATGGGATGCAGTTCACTGAAATAAGCAACACATTTCACAGAGATGAAACTGGAATCACTGGCTCCAACTGGATAGACAACAAGCTCCATAAACAGGAACAATATTGACCAGTGGCCATAGTCTTTGAGCAGCTTCCCCAAGGTATGTCTCAATTAACAGCTCACCTGTCTAAATTGATAAAGATGATACTTTCAGAATCATCAATCAACACCCTGAGTTCACGAGTTTCATTAGCAAGATCTTCTGCCTGCCTGTAATAATTCTCCAGTAGCAGCTCCATCTCCTCTGCATGATCAATTCCAGAAGTACTCTCCTCACTGTGAACAAGTAACGTATTATTAAGATGTTATTAAAAGATACAGTGACTCTTCTAATAAACTCAGTTTAAAGTTTTAAACTCCCTTGCAGGCACAGCTACCAGCCTATTCTAAATACAGGACCAGGCAGGGCTTTATTAGCTCTTTTGTTAAGTTCAATAGTTAGTTGTTAGGATATTGCAGTAGCCAAACTATAGTGTATCACTCTTAAAACTATGGGTTCTATTCTTCATCACCACGTGATAGTCTGCAATGCACGATGCAAGGCATACACACTATGTGGTACTCCATTGACTCCTCATTCTTGCTGTAATTTTGTGTGTGTGTTGAGTGCCATTTTATGTCTTTGTTGTACACCTGACAGAGGACTTGTTTTTCTAAAGGAAAACTTCCAAGTCTCCAGATGCTAGAAATGATGTGCAATTCTGACCAGTTTTGTTTTAAAATGTATCGTCTGGTAGAATCCCCTTGGAACTAGATTGCCTTGAAGGGTTCCAAAAGGAAACACACCTTTCAACCTCCATTTTTTGCAGAAGTCACACTTCAGCAACTTAGTTCCCCTCATTTCTCAGTACGAAAAGAACAGCAACAGTTGCTGTACCATGAAAGGGACTGGGCCGTCTGACAGAAATAAGACTTTCAAGCACAACTTCACCCTAAGATCAGGACTGTTTGGATATGGTATTGCATAATAATGATGGCCATCTTCACAGTTGGTCATCATCTGCACAAGCCAGTGGCTTTGGAAAAGTCAATAGTACAAACAGCTTACACACCTGTAAACAATTCCCCATTCATCCTCCTGCATATTTGGGAGATTAGTCTGGACTATCAGATGTGTACTCCTGGAACACATCTCTAAAGACACGCCAGTAGATACTTACAAAACTTGTGGGTCTGTCCATTTAGTTAGGCACAGCTCCTCTATGAGTTCTTCCTCGTCAAGGATTTCCAATATTGTTTCCTTAAATACTTTAATATCCGTTTCTAACTCCGACAAGCTGAGGGAAAAGCATGGGAGGAACAATAAAACATTCTGACTAGCCTTTGTACTTTCTGGCTTGCTGTGTCAGTTGTGGGGAGTCTGATCGAGGATGTACCACCCCTAAAAGAATGTACCACTCCTTAACAAAGTGGCTGTTTTCAATGCTTGGGTGGAATACCCAGAATACTCATGAAATGTTAGCTGGTCTCCACTTACTCTAACAAGATGTAAGAAATGGCTATCAGCTTGACATAGGCAGAGAATGAGAAAAAGCATTCCATACAGTATGCAAAATCCACACCCTTGTCTTGTAATCAGAGATCAACTTATCCTCTACCCATGGTTATAATAGGCATTGTGGGTATATGTTTGTGAGAAGCTCTCATCCAGATGTGTGCTTTATCACACTGCCTTTAGCTGGCACAAAACATACCAGAAATGACGCCGCTGTTTCAGTAAAACCCAGGAACCCTCTTTTAAATATACTGCCACAAGTTTGGCAGCAACCCCAGTAGGAGCCACTCACCTAACCATGCAATTGCATTAATGCTCATAATATTTACTATTATACCACAGGCAGACATTTACAACCTTGTTCATCTTCACGACCAGCCTGTGAACGAGAGATTATGCTTCCCATTTTACAAGTGGAAAACTGGGACTGAGAGAGACAGCTGTTCACTCAAGATTTCCCACTGAGCAGCTGGTGAACTTGAACCTACAGAGACTCCAACCAGTCCAGTATAATACTGCACCCAGAATTACGGTTCAGTTTCATTAAACCGCTCAAGAGGCAGCTTTTCTCACAATTTTTAATTGGGTAAATTTTGAAAAGGGCAATGCAGACCGACTCACCTCTTTCCATTTTGCAACAGAACGTGAACTTTACTCCTATCCACAGATAGAAGCTTAGGATCCACTAGAGCATTCAGCGTCTCAATAATCTGCGGCTGCAGGCTGCCAAGTCTCTCGTGTAGACTGTTGATCTAGGTAACAACAGGATCCTTCATAAGAATTAAAACAATCCTTTTTAGAATGCCTGGGGTCACCGAAACCTCTTCCTGAGCAAACAGGCAACAATTTGATACTCAGAAGTCATGGCCAAGGCACAGAACAGTCTTCAGAAAAAGCATTTCCCAGCAAAATCACTGATGTGTGTATCATATATGAGGGAGTATTACGGCAAATGCCTTAGAGACCACATTGCCACCTTCTTAATTCAATGAATTAGTGCCAACCCTTGGCTAGAGACAGATTTGGAGGCACACAGGTGGTTTTCACCAGAGAGCCTTAGGTGCAGCACATCTAAACTTTACACCATGGGAGCCCAAACATGCAACAAGAGGCAATATGGTTAAGACTAGATATTTCTTTCCTTCAGGCCTACTGGAATTTAAGGCAGTCAGTTAGGCCTATGTAGCTGAAGGCTCTGCTCCTAATCAGCTTGCACACTAACATTGTTCTCATTCAGTCTAAGAGTCAGACTAGATGTGACATTATCTTACTCTCATTCCCCTCAGTCAGATGGTGGCTGCTGGGAACTAATCAAAACATCCAAATGGAGGGAGAGGGTTGCAAGCCTAGCACAGCCACTGCATGTACAGAGTGCCGAGCAGTACCATGCACTGGTTCTGCCGGGCACTCCATATACGTGCTGGCTTTGTCAGGCTTAAAAACAAAAGTTTAAAAAATGCCAATTTTTTTGTGCACACCCCTACTCGCATTGCTCCAAAGAATGGACAGTGCAGGACATGCTCAAGATTCCCACAGATGGCCTACATTCCTTTTCCTAGGTAAGCAAGAAGGACTGGGATATAAAATTAACAGATGAACTGATTATATGACCGAATCATTCAACTGCATTGTAGTTGCCTTCATAAATAAGGTTGTTGCTTTCTAGGTAAAGGTAAAGGTTTCCCTTGCTTGAAAGCCAGTCAAATCCGACTCTAAGGTTGCAGTGCTGATCTCTGTTTCCAAGCCGAAGAGCCAGCGCTGTTCGAAGACACCTCCGTAGTCATGTGGCTGGCATGACTAGACACCAAGGTGCACAGAATGCTGTTACCTTTCCACCGAAGCGGTACCTATTTATCTACTTGCAATTTCTTGCTTTCAAACTGCTAGGTTCTATTCCTATGCCTGTCCCTCGGCCCACTGATCACAATGAACTGTTACTCTTGATACAACAGGAGCATGCTCACCCAGTATTGAAGTATTGCTTCTATTGCTCTGAATTCAAAAGGTAAAGAATATGTTACTAGCTGGCCTTCCACAGCCAACTGAGAAGCCAGTTCTTGTAGTAACCATTTTTCCATGTTCATATTGCGATAGTCTAAGATTAGAAGAAATTCTGGAGTTATCACTGCCTTCAAAAACTGAAAGAGACACGGAGAATAAAGTTAGCCAGTGGGTACATATTGTGGATGCTGTTTACACAGCTATTCAGTGCATTTCAGGTTAGTTAGTTGGAACAAATTACTTTTTATAGCTAAGATTTTTATGGTTTCTTATAGTCATCTTGGGTCCAGGACGCAATTCCGGATGTGTCAGTTTTTAGCACTTAGTTTTACTTATTCCTGTCTTGAAAGCTGCGTGATGCACAGTTAAACTAAAATGAGAATGAACAAAAGAAGAGAGGATGGAGGCATCTAAAAGTCAGAGTGGCCAAAACTCAAATCTGACTCACAGAACAGTGGGTGGTGCATGAAGGGATTTTGCCACTGCTGCATCTCAGAGTGCACTGAACCATTCTGACTGTGACACATAACATCAATTGTCATTATGGGAGGAGCCAACCTTTCTTAATATAGTTAGATCACAAGCATCTTTAATCAAAGGATCAGAGAATGAATCTGGAATGTCACATCAGTAGACCTACTGGATTCCGAAGTGCCACTTAAGTATTATATCCCTTAATAAAGGATAAAGGAGGGGAACAGGGACATGACAGAAGGGAAATTCTCTATTCAGTAACCAATAAGGTAGAATCTGAGAAGGGCAATAATCAGAAATGGTCCATTAAAAACAACTCTTTAAGATCAACTTATCAATACTCCCAGAAGTATACCTATTAAACATGATTCCAACTGAATTTAAGTCAGAGAGTTACATTTTAACATATATTCTAACCTCGGCAAGGATTGTAATTGCAAAAAATTGGAAATTTATCCCAAGGGATGGCAAGGGATAAATATAGAAAGACAGACTCATAACATACTACATGCAAGGACAAACTGTATAAGAAAGGAAATATTTTCTTTTTGTTTTTGTTTTACTTTGTTCTTTACTGCAAGCATGTAATTCCTTTGTCTATTTGTATAAATGAATAAAACACAAAAATAAACTTTTAAAAAACAGCAACTCTGACCTACTTTTACAGAATGACATAATATTACATCCACGAGCAAGAATCAGGTCAAAATTTTATTATGGAATGTGGCAGGATGGGACAATTACGAGTGAGAAGGGAATTATAATTGAGCACCTTTGGAGTTTTGATTTAATATTACTGCAAGAGACCTGGTGGACTTCTGAATTCTTTCTTCCAGGTTATAGGGCCTATTTCCCTCAGGAGGTTAGAGTTAACAAGAAGGGTCACCCTTCAGTGACTTTGGCCACTTTGATCTCTTGTTACTACAGGTCAGTGAAATACCCTCTAAATCCCACTTCTTTTTATTTCTCCAAAGGAAACTCCAGAAGAAGAAAACACTTTTAGTCAATCTTTATCTTCCCTCAGTAGCAGGGGATGCCCTAAACTGGAATTGGCAGGAACTGGACATTCTGTTACAGCAATTGTTTCAACAATTTGGTGATGCCTGGACTGGAATCTCTTTTGAAGATTATTTCAGGCTAGTCACAAGATGGCACCCTTCCCCGAGCCCCACCAGCCGCCTGGTAAGTCTGGGGTTCGTTTTTTCCCCTTTTACACTTGGGCGCTTGATTGCCCAAGCGCCCAAGTGTAAAAGGGGGGGAAAGTAGAGGATGGGACCATCTGGACAGCCCTGCTCTCGCAATGATTGCGAGAGAGGGCTGCCCAGATGGCTCAAATGCGGGCTCATCACGCGACCACCAGGAAAACACTCGATTTGTTAAGTGTTTTTTTGCTCACTTGTTATTCTCTGTATACTTACCATTGTTCTTGTTATGCCTTTTATAAATTCAATTAAAAAAAAAAAAAAGGAAAACACTCGATTTTCCCGGGGTCGGAAAATGCGGGAGGAACCCGCATTTGAGCCTGCTTCGGCATGGGATTAGCAGTGGTCGTTGTGAACGGCCCCTTTAAATGCGGGAGGAAACAGCAGTTCCTCCCGCATTAAAGGGTCATGTGGCCACAGCCATTGTCTGGCTGGAAAGCAGGCAGACACCTGGTCGTGGCAGTGCTTTTGGCACATTGTACCTGGCGAGTGGTGAGGCCATGGAGGATCCCCAGGGGAACCACCAAACAATCGTCAGATGCTCGGTCAGAGGCCACGGATAACAGTCACGCAGCCCCATGAATACTTAAAGAGGCTTTCTGACAAAGACTAAATCCCTAAACAAATACATAATATCATCCTGTGGGAGATTTCATCCGTTTGTAGAATGCTCCCACTTCAGAGAAAAATAAGAGCTGCTTCATAACAATTTTATTCAGACCCGGTTCCTATACGGGTATCGCTTCCGCACCGGAAAAGGAACAGCTGCATGCTTACCTCCATTCTCACGATAATCCTGTTGTTCCTGGGTGATATGCTCACTTGATGCTGAAACCGCAGATCCCGCGCTTGAAGACCCAGCTCCTGGTACAAGTCTGTTTTCTTTCTTTCTGCCAAGGTTTAGAAATCACGTGAGATGAGACCACACACATCAAATCAACACGATGAACGAGTAGGCTGCAATCCTTTCCTCCCAGGAGTGAGTCCAATTGGGCTCAGTGGGGGTTACCTCCAAGGACCTTTGCTCAGTAGAACAGGGAAAGACACTCCAGCAACACAAATCCCAGGGTATGAATGGAACTGGCCCCCCTGAGCAGCCAGCAACTAATCTGTAAGCGATGACGCTAAAGTAGCAATAGGCAATGTCAGCATAAAGGCCCCCTTGCCATAATCTTGGTAATTTCACATTTTGTTGAGCTCAGAAAACAAGAAATCTGGAATATTACCTACCATATGAGCTTACATTGCCGTTTTTGTCAAATTTCATCTAAAAGGGGGAAAGAAACATCAGTATCAGTTTTTGCAACACCACACCATTGTTGTAAAAATTTCTTTGTGAGACTGCATTTATCTGCCTGCAACATGAATTCAGCTAAAAAAAGATAAATGTACTAAGAGGTGGTCTTATCACTTAGCTGTCTGTATTCTTCTTCCCATCAGTTTAACTTTCAGATTTCCCCAATATTTAAGAAAGCTGTATACACTGCAGGTCTCAGGGAGCCACTGGGACAAATTAACTGTTCCATCAGTGAGCTCTGGAGGTGGAATTTACATTCTACAAGGAACAAAGACTGTACACGCCAAACCAAGCTATGTGAACCAATATATGGACTTTTCCCTACCTCAGCACACTGCAGTTTCCTCCTATTTAGTTACCTGGCAAACTGCTACTTCTCTGGTTTAAATGCAAAGGCAAACTGTGGTTGAAGCAATCCACAGTTTGCCTGGAAACCAGAACCCTGAGACACGCTCAAGCTGCAGTTTGCAGTTCCAGTTTCCAGACAAACTGTGTTTTGGACAAACCACTATTCCCACAATTTTTATGAAATTGTGTTTTACTGAACTACAGAAAAGAGACAGGAAATAGCAGCATGGGTAAAGCATGAGAGCCCAAGACTAATGCTGTTAATTCCAAAGATTTCCAAAAATGTCAGGCTATCAAAGATATTTCAGAAAGTATTTTTAGTATTGCATTTCAAATTCCTCTTATAACCCTGAGCAGCTGGGCATAGAGAAGAAGTATTCATGCTTTCCTTTTGATAACTGATCAAGTATAACAAATCAGAAGGATTGTGAGGACAGGGTGAGATACAAAGTGTTTTCCACATATAACCTGTAGCGCTCATCTCTGCAACTCCCATTTTACTACCTTATGCCTAGAATATGAGAAACAGAAACAAAGTCATGGAAGTTTTTCTCATTCTGAGAAACTGAGGTCAAGTTGATCACAGCTTTAAAGAGTGAGATAAGGAAATGGGAGATTGTTACATGCGCTGAGCAGACCAGCAGACCTAGTAGTTTCATGGCCAAAGAAGCAGGGAGGACACATTCCATCACATTAGCACAAAGACTTATGGGCTGGGGAAGGTTATTGCTTAATTGGATCCTATACAGCTGCAGAGTATATGGTCTCATTAGGGCAAGTCACATGATTGGTTGAGTCACCTGGTTGAGTTTGCAACACAGATGACTGGTCAGGTTATAGCACTGGCTACACATCTGACTGGTCAACTAGAATCATGCCATTGCAGGTTACTGGGCATAAAGAAAAATCCTTCAGTCTAGTTTTTGCCTTTTGTCTGGATTGCATCTAACTCTGGGACACCTCTTGATTCTGGGTGGGCGAGGCTGGCTGGAGCACCTGTCTGGACTTAGACTGTGAAACTTTATTAGTCTTACCAATAACATCTGGATTTAGAACCAATACTAGCAAAAGTGCTTAGGTTAGATATTTGACTTTAAAGTCTTTTGAAAAAACACATAACAAAAGAAATGTACTTGCCACAGAAAACACGGGAGCCACACTGGCTAAAGTGGCTTGGGACACCTCTGTGGTCAAGTGCTGAGAGAGATCACCTGGAGATGGATAAATAGGAAGCTGTAAACTTTTTGAAGAACACTTGTTGACATAAAGTATCAGACTAAATCAGAATGTGAAAGTTTGTTTTGTAAAAGGCACCACAATTAAAACCTTAAAAAAGCAACAGCAAATCAATATTTTATACAATTAGTAAAATTAGGACAATATGTGCAAACGAAGGACACAAGTCCACTACTGATGACACCAGACTAGACTACATCTCCATTTGCACCTGAACTACACTAGCCAGAAACTACCAAAAGCAGAAAGAGGCAGGAAACACTGGGGTCCAATAAACCCTTCCCACTGGTACTATTCGCTTTGCATTGTTCTGTCCAATGTACAGAATCTGGATAGGGCAAGACTGTATTGTTTTTCTGCAACACAGCTACAGGCTTTTTTTAAAAATTGGAGGGATTTTAATCCAGATATGACAACAGATATGATAAAGCAGGAATCTACAAAACAGAAACTGTTTAGTATCTGTTTTCTCTACAGCATCTAGCACACGGTTGGTACTAAACATGTTATAGCTGTAGCAAGAGTTGGTATAAACCAGCACATACGATAGAGGGCTGGGAGATCCACAGATCGGCTCTCCCCTTGGACATGAGATGGCCTTCTTTCTCTTGGCCTCATCCTTCTATTCTCTCCTCCCCCCATGAGAATAACATACCAGGCTTTTTGAAAGGGTTTCCAAAATGACATATGAGAATGGCTCTAAACACTTGAAACACAGTATGTTAGTACTAATTAGCATCATAGTCCAAATAACAGGATAGAGTGATTAAATAATATTGCATGTAGCGTCTGATTAACAGAAATTAATTATCCTAGAGAGTACTTTTAGGCTTCTAAAAAGGCTTAGGAAAGGGTCTGAAAACAGTAAGCCTGGGGGAATATTTCATGCCACAAAGTCCAGCAAGAAAACAATATTTTCAACAAAACAAAATTAGAGGCGCCTCTGAAAGTCAGCTCCATGAACAGGCCATGAGAAAGCGTTGGTCTAGGTAAATACTCAGTGCAGGCCCTGTCACTTTTAAATGTATCCATAACAACTTGTTCACCCATTCATAAAGCCAACACCTCTGTAGACAATGTTACGATATCAGTTACACTATGCTTCCTGAAAAAGAAAACGAGCACTTCCGCCCTGCAATCATGTTTTATTTACTTCATTTATAACCCGCCTTTCTTCCCAATGGAGACCCAAAGTCGCTTACATCATTCTCCTCTCGTCCATTTTAAAGGGTTGCCAGGTCCCTTGCCCACCAAAGTCACCCGGTGAGCTTCCAGGGCAGTTTTCAAACATGCGTTTCTCAGGCTCTAGTCTGGCATTCCAACCACTGGACAGCACTGCCTCACACTGATAACGGGAGTAAAACTCCACGTGGCCGTTTCTGATGTATATTGGGCTGTGTTATGGTGAGTGTAATCGCTTTCAGAATCAGGGTGCAAAAGTCGCGCCCCCCCCCCCCAAAAAAAAACCACATTCTCTCACCAACTATTTTCCTGGCCGTTTTGTAAATTACAAGATACCACACCAGGCTTGTTTACCTATTAAATCTGGCGGGTAAAGAGTCCAGTGCTCCCTCTAAGCTGAGTTAATGTGAGCTTGCTCTAGGGCTGCCAAGTCAGCCCAAGGGGACGGGGGATCCCCCGCTAAAGGGGTTCCCAATCCGCCGGCCAGCATTCGGCCAGCGGGGGAAACCCCACCCCGAGGTCGTCCAGCCTGGACGACCTCCCTCACGTAATGACGTCATCCGGAAGTGACGCCATCACGTTGGGGGTGTTGCCAGGGCGACGCTCTGGCAATCGCCCCAAAACTCTATGGTATCATAGAGTTTTGGGGCGATTGCCAGAGCTTTGCCCTGGCAATGCCCCCAACGTGCTGACGTCACTTCCGGTGACTCCGCCTGGCGTGCGCGCTTTGCGTGCACACCGGGGAAGCTCCCGGCCAGCGGAACTCCCCCCCCCCCCCCGCCGGTAAGTTAAATACACTTGGCAACCCTAGCTAGCTCAGAGTTTTTTAGCCTCCAGCTCACACATTTTTGTCTGAGCTCGGGAAGGATGGCTCCAGAGCAAACTAATTTATGCAGCAGCCAAATCGCACGCGCACAACTTTAATGCCAGTACCTCACAAAGTAGAATTTCTGCTCACAAGACTCCACCAGTTAGAGACAGCACCGGTAAAGACTTCTGCTGGACTGGGACAATTATGTTTCAACCTCATGCATACTTAAACTTTTACAGCAAGTCTCCCTGACGTCACTGAGATTTACTTCCGAGCAACCGAAGAGTCTCGACAGGCACCGGGAAAGGCAGCCTCTCTTGCACAACCACGCAAACTTCGGGACCTGACTTACTTGCGCCCAGCAAGCTCTGTCCGCCCGGCCACTGCAACCGGCATTTCTTGGGCCTGCAAAGAGCCCACCCAGGCGCACTAGCCGAGGCACCCAGAAAGCGGATCGGAGGGTCCCCTTTGACCAAGCGATAGTGACGGCTGCAGGAGAACCCAACGCAGAAATTGCAGAGCTTCCGGGGCCTGAGCCCTCGACGCAGGAGCCACGCGCAATCCATCACCAACTGCGCCCCGACTACCCTCGTCCCGAGCGCTCCGCCTCCTGCCCCTTGCCAATTTACGCACGCGCACAGCGAACACAGCAAAAGGAGGCGGAGCTTCGGCAGCGCGGGCTGTGTGTGGGGTGTCTTCTCAGTAGACCTCGTACTTGCTTTTCTTTGGACGGGGGGGGGGGGTGGAGAGCGCGCCGAAGAAGAGTCAACTGTGCTTTCCCAGACGCCGGCACTGAAAAATAACTAACCCACCTTTAAATGTCTAGACTAAGAGCGGGTTTACAGAAGGGGACGTGGAGGCACGGGCTTATTTTGTTCTTTTCAGTCTTAGGCTAAACGCTTTTGCATGCAGAACAAATTTAGAGTCCAGTGGCACCTTTGTTGGTCTCTAAATTTGTTCTACCGCTTCAGACCACGGCTGCCCACCTGGAACTAGCTTTTGCAACACAGTTACTGTGTGGAAAGCATCCTAAAGAGCTAAAGTTTCAGAATTAGGAGAAAATGCAATCTGTTCTCCGGACTGGGTCAAAGTATTTTGTAACTCCAAGGTAGCCTTCAGAGGGCTCTTTTTTGAGCAGTGCCATGCACTAGTGCCTGGTGGATTTAAAGCGCACTTCCAGACAGCAACGTCTGGGAAACAGGTTGCTTCTGAGATCAGCCTGTCAGTCCCCGTCAGGGAGCCCTACTTAAAAGATAATGGTGAAAATCAGTTCTAAAGCTTGCCGAGGGACCAATGGCAGTGTAAAGTACTGAGTTCTCAGCGGCATTGATGAGGACGAAATTGGCGTAGTAATTAGCTCAGGTTTATTTAGAGAGAACAAGCATGCATTAACATGTATACACACCCCAAGTCCCACCTATGATCCTATTGGGGGGTTTGAATTTCCCGCCTAGGTCTTACTGGAGGATTAGTGGGACTCCAGGATCCTTGGCTCCTATTGTGCTAGGAGCCAAGCTCTGGGCTCTTTGCGCTGACGCCTAGTGGTGGTCAGCGGACACAACAGGCAGACTTCCCCCTGTCTGGTCACGTTCCACCAGTGCGCAATCAGCCTGAACAGGTGCCATTTTAAAAAAGTCTTAGTGATGCACACATAATGGCTTAAACATGCGGCGTCTGCAGAGCTCTGCTCAAACGATCCAGACAATTTAATGTTTCTGAAGGTCCCGTGAAGTTTAGGAACTTTTAAAACTGAAATGGTACCTAGAGGAAGGTACCACTGGTGGTGCTTTTACCATTCAAGTCTGCGCATGCGCGGAAAAACAAGTACAAGTGAGGCACATATGTGCGTGTGCAAACAGATTTTTTTAAAAAACAAACACAAACCTGACTGCACGGTTCCTTAAGGTGGATGCTGTCTAGACAATCCACTGTGGAGTCCACACGCGCTAAAGTGATTCACAGGGGAGCTGTCTGGTCATGCAACACTGGGTAAAAAAGATCAAATCAGAGCCGGGTCAATGGCGGAATTAGCTGCCTGTCTGAACGCAAGCTCCACCCATTCATTTCTGGCCCCCTGGCACTGTCAGCAGGGTACAAGCCAAGCCCCTCTGGCAAGGCCAGGTGCAGGTCCAAGAGGAAATACCAGCTGGCTGGCAGCCGGCTACGCTTCTGGCACTGCCTCTTCTGCTCCTCTTCTCTGTGTGCAGGACTCTGTTGTACTCTTAGTGCTTGGTATCAGGATAAGAAGGCAGCAGGGTTCTAGAAAAGAGCTGGTTTAACAGGTCCAGTTTTATTCCTCTGCCTGGAGCTACAGTGAATACAACTTCCTCGCCCCCCCTTCCCCCCCCCCCCCCGTTCCTGCCTGCATTAAATCCTGGAGTGGATTAGGGCAGTCTAAAACACTGGCCTGGATTTAAGCAAGGGAGTTGCCACAGCACCACAGGTTCAAATCTGAGTAGAGTGGGAATGCTCCATATCACTCTTCACTCCTTCACTCCGTTGGTGCCAGCGCCGAGGGCGAGGAGTCTGGGAGTGCTCCTGGAGCCCTCCTTGTTAATGGAGGCCCAGGTAGCAGCCACTGCCAAGTCAGCCTTTTATCACCTACGGCTGGCAAGGCAGCTGGTTCCCTACCTGGACCGCGATGGCCTCGCCACAGTGATCCATGCGACGGTCACCTCGAGGTTAGACTACTGTAACGCTCTCTACATGGGGCTGCCTTTGGTGCAAACCCAGAAGCTGCAGCTGGTGCAGAATGCCGCGGCCAGGCTACTGATGGGTCTCGCAAGGCGGGACCACATCGGGCCTGTGCTGGCGGCGCTGCACTGGCTGCCTATAGCATACCGAGTCCGCTTCAAAGTGCTGGTTCTTACCTATAAAGCCCTATATGGCCAGGGTCCAACATACCTTAGGGACCGCCTTTCTCCATACCAACCCCAGAGAGCACTACGGTCGGGGTCTGAACACAGGCTACGTGTTCCTGGCCCCAGAGACGCCAGGCTGGCCAGAACGAGGACCAGGGCTTTCTCAGTGGCGGCTCCTATCTGGTGGAACGAGCTCCCAGAGGAGATCAGGGCCCTGCGGGACCTGATGCAGTTCCGCAGGGCCTGCAAGACGGAGCTCTTCCGCCAGGCTTTTGAATAGGAGCCGCCACCGACGATACTAGGATACCAGCTGACATCGCAACCATCTTGATGTGCCCTGGTCCAACACGGTCTCAGCGGTGGCCGAGGGGGGGAGGTAGATCTGCCACTTGGTCGCCATCGAACGCTGTTTTAAGGAAGCTTTTAGGAGTATTTATTTGTTGTATGTTATTTATTGTTATTTATTGTAATGTTTTAATCGATTTTACAGGTCAATGTACCGAACAGGCCTTTGGCCCATGTAAGCCGCCCTGAGCCCGCTTGCGGGGAGGGCGGGATATAAATACGAAAAATAAATAAATAAATAAATAATAAAATGTAGTACAAAATCACATGAACAATCTGTGCTTGACACATGCTTCTATAACCTTTGTGCTCACAAAGAATTACTTGTTTGCATCACTTGATATCTGTCACTTGACGGAGTAAACTACTTGTCCTTGCCCTGAAGAGATTACAGTTTAGATTTTGACAGGTAATGGTCAAAATGTGCACAAATGTGGCTTCATGTAATTAGGACCTTTCCCACATGAGTTACATGTCCTGAGTCGGATGCTGTGAGGAAGGTTCCCTCCCCCTTCTGTTTCCCTGGAGAATCATTGTATATCTGTGCACTTTGTCAATTTTCTTTAGCTTTTCTCTGATCTTTCCCAAGAATGCTTTGCTGCAATGTTTTGGGAAAGATCTTAGCAAAGCCTGGATGGCTGTCATGTAGATGGAAAAGGTCAGATTTTTCCTGGTTCCAACCATACAGTGGATCTCTGTATTCCTCAGAGCTAACTCTTCCTGTTTGACTGGGTAGGGAATTTCTTCTTTTCCTAGGGAATCTATTCGCTTTCCTTTGGCCTGAATGGGAGTCTTCTCTACTACCCAAACTTCCTTGCCAAAATTTCTCCCAGTTCTCTTTTCTGTGTTCAAACTGCTCTCAACTAATGCTGAATTCAGACTGCTTTCAGTCAAGTGTGAAATCTGACTCTGTCAGCACTAAACCCTTTTTCTGTCAGGGCTGTTCTCAGATAAGCACTGCTCTATATTTCTCAAACTTGTGTGGTGAAGGTTGTCATGTTTGAAGTGGAGCAGTCCTGGAGTTTTGAAACCCCCTCCCTTAGAAGCCTGCCTGACTTCATTATTACATGAGAAGATTGGCAAAAACTTTCCTAGTCTGCCAAGGATTTGGAAATAAAAAGAACTGCAGATGCTATTTTTGTTTGTGTTATTTTTT
This sequence comes from Lepidodactylus listeri, assembly GCA_029233225.1. Lineage (NCBI taxonomy): Eukaryota > Metazoa > Chordata > Lepidosauria > Squamata > Gekkonidae > Lepidodactylus > Lepidodactylus listeri. The sequence continues at coordinate 91,844,764 of JARCFY010000006.1, forward strand.
AAATTAATTCATATCAATACTATATTTTGTATTTTGTAAATTATACACCAGTTTGAGTTGGAATAGTGGAATGGAGATACCAGTTAGTCAATAATAACTTTATTGGCATAGATTAAAACATATTAGGAAGAAAAAAGAATGCAATTAAAATGTTACAGAAGGGGTGATGCCTCTTTACATCAATTTGCTTTAAATTCCTGGATTCACATTGCAATTTGTAAATACCTTGCTACCAGGCCTGTAATATGAGGGTTTTGGTCTAATAGAAGACATGAGACAAGCCTGTATTTGGGGTTCTCTTTCATCTTACACAAAAGTGGACTGATTAGAGAGTGGCATAATTCAGCATAGAGACTGCAGTAGAGTAGTACATGGGCAACAGATTTAGGACTTCTAGCCTTACATATACAGAGTCTTTGAGAACAGGGAACATTTCAGAATCTTCCAAAAACGGCGGCTGTAGAAGGTGGGCATTGAACCTAGTGAGCATAAAAGTATTTGAGGGGAAGTTAAATGTGAGAAATAGGAGGCTAAAACTCCTTGCTCAGGCAGGATACTAAACACCTTCAAAGAACATATTCTACTGGCTAAAGAACACAGAGATTGCTTTTGAATGTCTAAAAGCCTCTGTCACAATAGTTTAAAGGCTTGATAATTCCCCAACATGAGAAGAGAATCAAACAGAATACAAATTGACCAAATTTTCTACTTTATTTGGCAACTCCAGGTATTTGTAAAGGAGTTGGCCAACATGTACTGAATATAGCTCAGGGATTCTGCCCTGAAGAGATGAAGCCAGAATCTCAGAGTAGAGCACATGGCTGCGTATTCTATACAATTGCCCCCGCCCCTAAAACAGCACAAAAACTGTGCCCGAATTTGTTCTACCGAATGATTAAAGGTGCTAATCCAGATGGGGATTCCACATAATAATTGGGATACCGATTTGGCATTGAAGACTTGAATGGCAGTTGGAACATACTGGGCACCCTTCATATAGAAAAAGCGAGCAACCGTGGACATACTACATTTAGCTAAATTAATTTTGGATTTCCTCTGTGCAAGCCGACTGTTATTGTATTGGAAGTTTACTCCTAAATATTTAAAGTGCTTAACTTGTTCCACAGAATTTCCCTTGGTACACCAGTTAAGGCTTCTCCAAGACCACGAAAACACCATTATTTTTGATCTTTCAAAATTTACAGATAAAAAGTTAAATTCACAGTAGTAAACAGATGCTGACAAGAGGCGCTTAAGGCCCCTCTGAGAGCGAGATAGCACTACTGCATCATCCACACAGACTAATAGATGAACAGGATATGGGTCAAGCTTTGGGAAATGACCATCTACTATTCTTAAAGGTTTAAATGGCTGGCAGCCATTTCAGCCTAACAGTGGAGCAGGTACATACATCTGCTTTTAGGCAGAAATGGCTGGCAGCCATTTCAGCGCCCTGTTTTGCTTCCTCTTGCTTTGAAGTGGGGGGGGGGGGGGAGTGGAACGGACGGGTTTAATGACTGCCAGCCATTTGAGCCTAACAGCTGATGGGTGGACCTGCCAAGCTGCTAGGTTTAAATGGCTGGCAGCCATTTCAGTGTTCCCTTTCACTTCCCCCCACTTCAAAGTGGGAGAGAAAGAGTGAAATGGATGGGTTTAATGGTTGCCAGCTATTTAAACCTAACAACTGATGGATGGACCCACACCACTCAGCTGTTACGTTTAAATGCTCCAAACAGCTAAACCAGACAGAAGTTCTGTCAGTAAATGTTTAGAGAAGGCACCTTTCACGACCATTGGTTCAGGGGCTCTGAACAAGGCCAAGTTTGTGCTGAATTTTGGCTTGTGAACCAGTTCGTGCCCATTCCTAGTTCCAGCTACTCGGAGTTGAAGCCCATTTTATTAACCTCTCCAGTGTTGGATTTCTTCCCTACGTTAAATCTGGGATAGTAATTTTTAAACACTAAAATTAGCATTGTAAATTTAGATGTAATGCATGTCAACAGAATCCTCCTCCTAATGTGTGATTCAAATTTCCCTTCCACTCAGTGGCTCTTTGTTTTGCATCCTTGCAATAGGTGGCAGTATAGGAAACGATGTACCTTTTGGATGTCAAGGATACAATCCAAAACAAAAGACAGCAGTAGCAGGCTGTGTGGAAAATAGAAGAGTAGAGAGCATTTTGTGCTGTTTCTTTCACCCAGTATTCTGGAGAATACAGTTGGCTGTCAAGCAATGCTAAGATTAAGCATTTTTGCAGGGGTATTCATTGCACAGAAAACTACTTAAATGGTACCGCCTGGTGAGATAGAGAGAGTAAACATATGAAGGTCCATTTCAGCTAGTTTCACTAAATTTGTTTTTAAAAAACTTCTGTGACTCAAAACAAGAAATTTTTCTGGGTTGCAACAATCTGGTAGCTCCTTTTAACATATTATTTTTGATGTAATTGCGGTGTTTTGTTGAAAAAGTTTAAAGTCAAAAATAAAGTAAAAAAACCCCAGCCTGCCCTGCCTTTATTTTTTAAATGAAACTTTGATATGACAAAATAGCTATAGTAGTGGGCTAAAAACTTGGTAACTCTATGATCGTATTCTTTGCTCCATTTATTATATTTGTATGCTGCTTTTTGATTATAAAGTCAACATGCAACATTTAAAAATACAATGTTACCTATTGTATTTATTCCAGTTTCCATTATTAATAGTACCTTCTGCTGTTAATGCTTAAGCCCCTTTCTCTTGTGATTAATATTCTGCTCTGCCTCTTATGCTTGAATGGCAGTTGCTTGATAAAATGCTTTGATAGCCTTATCAAGTGTTCTAATGATAAAAGCATATTTAATGAGGAAAAATGCTTTGTTGCAAGAACATCATGAGACTGATCACTGTTACTCCTGGCTTTTATTATAGACTGGAACCTGAATCTAGGAAACATTTATGTATAAGGGGTGTAAACTAAGGACTTATCGTTCAAATATAGAAACATGCTCTGTATTTATTTCTTACTAGATAAAGGCACATCAAGTTTGGTGCATAGGGGCAGGATGAAGCATTCTGGTCCATTTCTCAGCTATATTCCCTTAAACCATCCCTATTCCTGACTTTTCTGAGAGCCAATGTAATTTAAGTGTCAGGGCTGTGGGAGACCATAGTTTGAATCCTTTCTGTGCCATGAAATTTTGCTGGGTGACCTTGGGCTTTTCAATCCCCGATGGAGCTGCAGAACTGTCCCATAGAACTCAATGGAGCCATTAACAGCTAAGCCTTTTCAGCATAGCTGTGCCCGTGTTCTTTTTATTTAGTTGTAGGTGGCCCAGCCTAGCCTGATCTCATCAGATCTTGGAAGCTAAGCAAAGTTGACCCTGGTTAGTATTTGGAAGGGAGATCACTTAGGAAGTCCAGGGTTGCAATGCAGAGGAAGGCAATGGCAACCCACCTCTATTAGCCTCTTGCCTTGAAAACTGTACAGGGTCACCAAGGCCGACTGTGACTTGATGGCCCTTACCACCATTAGAGTGTGGCAAAGCGATAGAAAAGTAGGGCAGAATATTGGTCTTTAGCCTTTAAATATATACGGATCCAACAGCCAAAATCACAAGGACTCAGGGCAGAGACGGAGCCCCATCCACCCTGCTACCTGTTTCTTCATCTTTTGTTAAGTCTCTAATCCTTACCCAGTCATCCATTTTCTTTCCACCTTCCCAACCTGCTTAGTTGGCTGATTTCCTCCTTACCTGGCCAACCTCTATTTAAAAACAACAACAATATAAATTTGACCCATCCCCCCCATTTTTTATATTTTTATGTAAACCTTGGGAGTTATGTAAGGTTTGCAGAAACATGTATCCTTGCTCTGAGTAGACCCCTTGTGGATTTTTGCATTTTGTGTGTATGCCTGGAAGTCATGGCAACCTCTGGCGACTCCTACTGGGGCATGGAGGACATTCAGAGAAGTGGCTTGATAGCCAGCCTCTGCCTCCTGACCCTGGTATTCTTTGGAGGTCTCCCATCCAAGTACTTGCCAGGGTTGGCCTGGCTTAGCTTTCAAGATCTGACGAGATCGGGCTTGCCTGGGCTATCCAGGTCAGGGTGACCCCTTGTGGATTTTTTGATTTGCATGAGGCGACCATCAATGGAAATTAGATGTATGATAAATGTGGATATTACACCCCCACCCCCCACCCCGAAGCAGGACTGTCTGTCTTCATTTTAGGAAAGATTTTGTCTGATACTAATTTTACCAACTTATTATTGGGCTGAGGGAAAGGTGGGTGGTGTGCCAGACTGATTTTCTTCTCTGAACCTAAGGTGTTTTGTTTTTGTGTGCAAACGCTGCTGCTCTTCATAAGGCTGTTCATGCACATCTTCTGCTTAGAGATACCTCAGGAGATTGATGTTCTCTTAAAAATAAAACAACAACCTGTTGCTAATTAACAGAGTTAGCAAAGGGGGTGTGGCTAAATTGTAACATTTGGTTTAGCTTAGTTTTTTTTTTAATTTAACAACATAAAGAAAGCTACAAAAAGAAAGTGGGCTTGTTTTTACAATGTTAATTTCCTTGAAACTGAGTATTTGGAATGGGAATTTGATGAGTCCATGAAATAACTCTGGCACAAGTTTGAAAATGTACAAACACTATCAGTATTTGATTTGTTCCAATTAGCACTAGTGAGTCAAAGCTCTCAGTAATGAGTAATTCAAAGTGACTATGAAGACAGTCCAATTATTACAGAATTATTGCCAGGAATAAAGCAAATGCTCTTGTTTTGTTTGCTCTTAAAATACACAGTGCTGATCCTGTATTTCTAAGCCATGACTATGGATATTCTATTTCACACAAAGCAGTTAAATACTCTTCTGCTGGAATCTTTTAATTAATACCTTTGATCATTTTTTAAAATTACGTTGATATGAGATATAGCATAAGTTGAGGACAGTTTATTGCAGAGGTGTCAAACTCATTTGTTACGAGGGCTGGATCTAACACAAATGTGACTTTGTTGGGCTGGGCTATGTGTTGCATTAAACGTAATGCCAGATACCAGAGATATAAAGGACAGAAGCTGGTAAGCTCCAGGTTGGTGTATCCTCACTGCAAAGCCCCATGGGCTGGGTAGGGACAGAGAAAAACCCACATGGGCATACTGGAGAGCCAAGGGTGGAGCACTGGGCAGATGCTCGCATGCTGCCTGGAGGGAGGGAGGCCCCTTCCTCAGCCCCTTCCCGCTGCCAATGCTGTGAGCCCAGGCTCCAGGGTAAAAACACAAAGCAGCTGGGTGTTGCAAGCTTCCCCTTGCCCCCAAACCACCATGGAAGGGGACTGGGAAGACAAGTTGAACTAAACCCCCCCACCTGCAGAAGTGTGGGGGGGCGGTGGCCCAGGTTTGAGGCCACGTGCATGGTGGGATCCAGGCAAAGCCAAGCCTGATAAGCTGGAGGTGTCCGTGCTGCAACGGCCTCCTCTGACCAAGGTCCCCAGGTAATCCATGGTGGGGCAGTGCTGAGAGTTCAAGTGAGAGATCGTTGGCAAGCCACACTACACCCATGCAGCAGCAGCCATCTCAGCAGATCTGATGGGGGAGTGGGCACCACGATCACAAGGATGTGCATGTGGCAGATGCCCCAGGCCACTCAGGAACCAGTATAACTGGTGATTGCTGGCACCACCCCCCTATGAGGTGGCAGCTGCCTACAGCTGAAGGCCACTGGGTGGTCCATGTGGGAGGGAGGCCTGACTACCGAGTCACATGCTCGGTGGCAGGACTAGGCCCCCGATGTGTGGAAGACACTGTCAAAAAACACCCCACAATGGGCCAAAGCACAGCTACTGCATGAATGTAGCTGTGCTGGCTCCCAGCTTACCAGTGAGGCTGCCACTGAAGCAAAGGAGTTCCTAATTTATTCAGTCTACTGAGATTTTTTTTGCTGTGATGACATGCATCTTTTGCTGCCACTTTCACCATTGAATTCAGACTGCCATCTGTATAAGTTGTGTACCTGATGTTTTAACTTGTGTTATGTTCATCTTTTGTTTACATTGTAAACCATTTTATGGTATTTTATTGCTGTAAGTCGCCTTGAGCCAGTTGTCTGGGAAGGCGGGATAAAAAGTAATAATAAATAAATAAAGTAATAAATAAATAAATTTATTAGTAATAAATAAATAAATAAATGCAGAAATGGTAATATTTAGAGGTTCCCTCCCATATGTATAATTCAATCATGTGCAGATAGTACCTGCCAGTATTACTGTAACCCTGGTGTTGGTGCTGATGTATATAGTCCAAAATCTATTCAGCTAAAAGATTTACACCTTGTCTTATCTCTGCAAATTCAAGGTGGCTAAGAAGGCAGCAAAAACTGCAAAATCTCTCTCTCTCTAAGAGAGGGAGACCCAACCAACCAGAGTTAATACTTCTAGATTCCATTGAAGCCATTGATTCCATTCAATACTACCGGTGAAATGTCCTACTATCTAAACAAACATTTATTGTCTACCAGAGTATATTTATGTGCTACTGTGCCCAGAATTGTCACTGAAAAACACCAACAAAAGTTGTGGTGTAAAAACCACATGAAGCACTAAAATCTGAAACTTTGGGCTTATCCCACAAACTGTTGTAGCAAGATAGTTCATGGGACTGGCTGTGGAACTATTCCCCCTCAGGGGCGTTGAGTTTTAAAAATCCGGGGGGGGGGGGGGCTCTTCTGTGCGCACGTGCTTCACGCATGCACCTGCCAGGACCATGTCCCCGCCGCCTCCCCCCCTGGCCTGACCACTCCTGCTTCCATCCCTTCCTCTGTCTGTCCAGGGGCCAGCTGGGCATTTGCTTAGCTGGCCCCTGGACGGACGGAGTGGCCAGGCCGTGGGGGGGGGGGGGAAGATGGCGGTGGCCCTAGGAAGAAAATTTGGGGGGTGGCTCGAGCCCTTGAGCCCCCCCTGTAGTTGACGCCTACGGTCCCCCTTTCCCTCTGCTAGGGCCAACCTCAGACCAAGCTGGAGCACTGAGACCCCAAGTCTTCCTTTTATCATGTATGACGGAACTGAATGACACTTTTCCAGGATGGACAAGCAGCCTGGCATTAGTGGAGATGGGCATGCCCCCTTTAGAATTGTTTTGAGATTTATGCATTGCATAGTAGTGCAGGTTGAATGGAGCAGAAGAAGGCATCTCTGTACACTTTACTAGGGTTGCACTAAACAACAGAGGAAAGATGTGGTGGCAGACCAAAAGTCCATGACTGGACTACCTGCTCATTGACTTTAAGACAAGTAAGTAATTTATACTGAAGAAACACTGGCACAAAGCATTGGTAGAGTTGTTGTTGTGTGTACGTTTTAAAGCCTCATATCCTAAGGTGGTGATGTTACACTTTCACATGTGTTCGTTTGGGCAAAAACAGCACACAAACTGAGAAACACAACTGTTAACCAGTAACACTAGTGCATATGACATGACTCCCTTGGAAATTACTTTTTTTGTAATGGTTAACTACCGTCTTTGTAGCTCACAGCAGGGGGGATTTTTTCCCTTCCTGAAAGTTGAGATAAAACGAAAGGAGAAAATTCCTCTCTGCTCTTATCATCATGAGTGTTGAAATCCTTTAAAAAAAAAAGGTGAATAAAGAGCAAAGCAATTTGGACTTTGCAAAACTCACTGGGCAACGAAAGCCAGTAAATGAACTGGTATGAATTCTGATGTAGGTTATTGTTCGGTCAGGTGTTTAACACTTCCATTACCTAGAGTATGAGGATCATGCTTTGGGGTCAAAAAGTCAGGGATGAGCAATGTTTCACAGGGCAATTTTCTAAATGGAGCAAAATGTCACCAACCAACACCCCCCAGCTCCATTCAGTATTTGAAGTAATGTATAAACTATTAGAGTCTTTCCAGACTATCAGGTTGCGTGGTGGCAGAACACAAAGTTTGCAGTTGTTGCCTTAAATGTAAAATAGGAACCACTGCAGACTAAATTGGATTGATTTAAACAACAATGTGCAAAGCAGGTTTTCAAGTTTGTAGCACAAAACAACATAAGAGGGGAAATTATGGTATTTCCTTTTTGTGAATATTCCCATTGTGGACAGTTGTAAACTATAAAAAATATAAATCAGGACTATAACTGGAAAAAGGTTTGGAAATGTATTTTTACTATTTCTGGGAGGAATTTCCCTTAATGTATCTGAAACTCCCCACTGCATAGCTACCTACAGCTGGCTTTTCTTGAGGTAAAATTTAACTACCAGATCTCAGTAGGGCTACTATGAACCCTACATAGATGACATTCTGCAAGCCTGTCTCATACTCAACTGGAGCCTTCTTGTCTGAGCACTGCTTCATTACGAGTGGGAGGTTTCAGGGTCTATTGTGTTGTCTCATGATCATTTGAAGCCAGTGCTTTCACACATGCTGAAAAATGCACCTTGAATCCCCTTCTAATCCAGTTTGCAACTGGGTTTTACTGTGTGAAATGGCAAAAACCCACTAGGAAACAATCCCTAAAGTGCACTGAAAATGCATTATTCAGTGAGTGTGAAGGTGCATGATGTCTTTGATTTTTTTCACTTTTCTGTATGAGCTACCATTACACAAACAATCCTGTCAGGTTGGGCAGAAAAAACACTTTCAGCCTCCTTTAGAGTATCATATCTGCTACTTCTCTTCTGTCAGGAGACTATATGAGTCTTTGGCCTTCCAAAGAATGTATTCAAAAAACTTATCTGTGACAGAGAAAAAAGCGATTGTACTTGTATAAATAAATAAGTGAACCTATGAATGAGACACCTTGCTTACAGCTGTGTATCTACACTAAGTTTTAATTATTTTATGCTGAAGTCTTTATTTTTTAAATAATTTTTATTTACAATATTTATACCTTGTCTTATCTCCATGAATATAAGGTGGCACTATCCTTTTATACTTTGATATATTATTTTTACACAGCTTAATCCTGAGTTTAAGCTTCTGTTTTTGTAAATGTCTTGTCAGGGTGCCAAGTTTCGGTTATAGGGGAAGAGCTGTGGGCTTGCTCCCCCTCCCCCACCCAATGGAGTTTGTGTGTGAAAGGCTTTTTGTGCCTGTGAGGGGAATCATAGGAGGTGACTGAGGAAAGAAAAACAGAGTTTCTGAGAAAAAGAAAAGAGAAATTTCTGAGGAGAAAGGGGGAAGGAAGCTCTCCAAGGAAAAGTAGCTTACTGTTTTTTATTGTATTTATTCATATTATTTATAGTCTGCCTTTTTCATCAGGACTCAAGGCTGTGTGGAGAGCAGCATAGCCTGATAGCCTCTGGAGATCTACAGAAGCCTCAAGAGCCAGCCAATTTGCAGCAAAGGCTATGAGAGGCTGTCAGTTGGATTTGAGTCCACTATAGAGCTGCCAGCTCCAGGTTGGGAAATACCTTGGAATTTTGGGGGTGGAGCCTGAGAAGTTTGGGGAGGGGAGGGGAGGGGAGGGACTTCAATGCCATAGAATCCACCTTCCAAAGTGGCCATTTTCTCCAGGTGAACTGATCTATTTTGCCTGGAGATCAGTTGTAATAGTGGGAGATCTCCAGCCACCACCTGGAGGTGGGCCACTTTAGTCTAGTAGCCCCTTTGAGACCAACAAGAGTTTCAAGCTTCTGAGAGTCAAAGCTTCTGTCCCTGAAACTCTTCTTGGTCTCTAAGGTGCTACTGGAACGGCTGCCTATGAGAACAAAATATTCTGAAAGCAAGCTGAAGCAGGTCTACTCAGAAGTAAGTCCCATTTTATTAAAGGAGGCTGGTTCCCAGGAATGCATTCTTAGGATTGCAGCCTTAATCACCTCTGCATTTCCAAATGTGTTTGCTTAAGTTGTTATATGTGTTTCTTTACTTCAGTGTCCCATCTCTCTTTGTTGAATAAAATCTGTTTGCACTTTCAGGATGTTGTTGGGAAGGTATTTTGAATACTGCTTAGGCCCAATTTAGGCCCAATGCTCATTTCACACTGGTTTTAAATTTCACTCCCTGGTCTGAAGAGTACAAAGCAACAGGATCTGTTTAAAGCAGTATAATGCTAGGTTGATCACAGGAGGGCAATTAACAAATGTAAACAGTTTTTTAAAAACTAGGACAAGTATGGTTTGAAACTAGAAACAGGTATAGATGGGTTTTTTTTGAAACTAGAATGATTCCAGCGGGAAAGTCAGATGTAGATTTGACCTTAGCCTGTTTTATTATTTGCTTCTCTTTGTCCACTATATTTTCTGTATTGATAACTGCATCTCTTTGATGGATTTTGACTATTGTAGGTCACTTAAGGAGCCAACATTGGCTAAAATGGGAATTACAAATATAACATGTAATATAGCAAACTCTGGAGCACGACAGAAGACAGGAGGGCCTGGCATGATGTGATCCATGGGGTTGCGAAGAATCAGACTCAGCTGTGCGACTGTACAACAACAACAACAACAACATAGCATCCTAGTATGCTGGGTAGGGCATGCAGATACGTGCAGATCTTTTTCAATCCAGGAAGCAACAACATCAACTTTGCTTGCCTTCTATTGGCTTGATATATGATATTATTCACGTAATAGGGCAGAATGAGAAAACACCCCCAAACAATTTTAGGCATAGCAGACAAGATATGTCTTATCAGTAGTATGCAGTGTGCCTTAGGTTAACTTTCCAGTTATCTTTCTATAATTGAATAAAAACCTACTTTATTAACAGTTATGAAATTTCTCCTACATTCTAATATGATCAGAACACAATCAGAAAATGTCTCTCAGTCACACCTCTGTGCAGGGCTTTTTTTGTAGAAAAAGCCCAGCAGGAACTCATTAGCATAATAGGCCACACCCAACAGCAGAAACTTATTAGCATATTAGGCCACACCCCTGACAACACAGCTTATTAGCATATTAGGCAGGGGCTGGGAAAACACAGAGCAGGCATGGAAGCTTGCCTCTTTCCCCCCCCCCAGCTTCTCCGAGGGCTTCAGCATCGCCTTTCTAGTCTACCCCCACCCCCAACCAGATGGCCAGGGAAAGGTACTGCTGAAGTGGGGCAGGGAGGGAAAGAAGGTATTTTCAAGGTGCCTGGGTTCCCTGCCTGCCCCTTTCCAGCTGCCACATGTCAGCTAGAGAAAGGAAGGCAGAGAGAGGCTTTTCCTTGTCAATTTCACTCTCAGCTGACTGGTGGGGAGTGAAATTGACAAGGAATTCCTAAGGGTCTCCCCAGAGGGAAAGAGAGCATTTTAACATGCAGCCTTTCTCTCTTGTGTGTAACATGGGGAGGGCAGCCTGCTCTGTAGCCACGCATGCCAGAGGCTTTGGTTGTAGGCGTGGCCAACTTAGGAGCCAGCCGGAACTCCGTTCCTGTGTGTTTCTGCCCCAAAATAGCCCTGCCTCTGTGGTTTGTTCGCTGTGGTGTGAGGAAGAAGGTTGCAAGGGAGATTTTTGGTTTTAAAAGCTGCTGGAAGAAGCTTGTTACTGTTTTTGAAATAATCTTACATTTCTTTTTACGCTGGCAATGTCAGTTTAGCAGTGTGATGTAGGTGTAGTAGTATACACAAATGAAATTTTACAAATGATGTAGAACGTTAACTGCTCTGGATTATGAGGTATAAATATAAGTGGAGGGAGAAGGGAAAGTTGTGGCGCTCCTGCGTATGAGCAAAGCAGACTATGGGCCTGCTTGTAGCACAGATAGGCAGAAGAAGTTTTTTATACCCTGCTTTTCTCTACCTTAAGGAGTCTCAAAGCGGCTTACAATCTCGTGCTCTCCCCACAACAGGCAGTTTGTGAGGTAGGTGGAGCTGAGAGAGTTCTGAGAGAGCTGTGACTGGCCCAAGGTCACTCAGCAGGCTTCATGTGGAGGAAGAGTCAGGAATCAAACCCAGTTCTCCATGTTAAAGTCTGCTAGGATTGCCAGGTCTGGGTTGGAAAATACCTGGAGACTTTCGGGAGGGGAGCCAGGAGAGGGTGGAGTTTGGGGAGGGGAGGGGCTTCAGCATGGTACAATGCCATAGAGTCCACCCTTCAAAGCAGCCATTTTCTCCAGGGGAGCTGATCTCTGTCAGCTGGGGATCAGTTGTAAAAGCGGGAGATCCCCAGGCCCCACCTGGAGGCTGGCTACCCTAAAGTCTGCCATTTTTAACCTCTACATCATGCAGGCTGTTCAGCCCAGATAGGCCTGCACTCCCCCCTCCTCTCTGGCCCAGTACACTAGAGTCAAAGAGGGCCACATGTTTACTAAAATGTGCATTGTTGGGCATTGTGCAATACTTTGGACTTGACTTGTGAAGCAATTGGATGATTACAAGTGCCCTATAACTGAAGTGATGAGCTGTGTATGTTCAGGGGAGAGATGCCTAATATGCTTGCTTATTTAGCAGCATTAGTAAGTAATCTCTTTTCAAGTACTGTGTGGGGATTAGTTATCTTTCAGCCTTGCTTCTGCTTTAAACCAAAGTACGTGTTTATATGAAGATACCTTTCCCCCTTGCCAACAGTGCCAACAGACACAGCAGTCTGGGAGGTGGACTGGCTACTTGTCCATCTTTCAGGGGTGCATCAAAATGTATAGTTTCTGGTAGAGATATCTTGTCAATCAATAGAAGAACATCTACTCTAGGGTTTGCAGGCTGTTGTAATTGTTGCACACAAAGGCCCAGGCTTCTCCAAAGCCGATGACAGTTAGGAACAGTTAGTCTATCTCAGAATTCAAAAAAACTTGAGGATTCTGCAACTGTCATTCTTTCTCTGTCTCTCTTTCTCTCTCTCTCTTTTTGCCTTCAGAAATCTTGCCTGCATTTTTACAAACACAGACAGACTCACCAGGTATCCATTAGAGATTAATTAGAGAGAGAGTTCTTAGTAATACATAGCAGAACAAAGTTTGAATCCAGTGGCAACTTTAAGACCAACGAAGTTTTATCCTGCGTATAAGCTTTCGTGTGCATACACATGTCTTCAGATACGTGTGCATACACACGAAAGCTTATACCCAGGAGAAAACTTTGTTGGTCTTAAAGGTGCCACTGGACTCAAACTTTGTTCTGCTGCTTCAGCTGCCCACCGGAATAGTAATAAATAGATTTGGGGTGTCATTTGTTGTTCAAGGCCCCACCCCCACATATTCTATTAAATTTTTCATGGATTCTCTGATAGCATTTGGGAAATGCTTTCCTCCTATTGCCTCCTTATGCTCCTTGAGGCATGAAAGAGCATTCCTTTCTCCTTATGGCTGCTCCTGGAAGTGACAGGGGTTTGGAGTTTGTATTTTCTCCCGTTCTCTTGCAATGCTCCCCTTGCTCTTGAGCTATGCATGTTGCTATGGAAACAGCAGGGTGGGGGGGGGGGAGGAATAATAGCATTCTCCTCCTCCCCTGGCAGAAATTCCCTGAGCAGCGGAGAATGAACTACCAGTGGTGTGCACTTCCCTCTAGTCTTTCCTATCACTGGGAGACCCACAGTGGAGACTGAGACAGGTATTCTGTGGTGGCAGGAACAGAAGCAGCAAAACCAGCCTACGGCCTTGTGTTGGAGCTCATGGTGCTCAAAGCTAAGCCCGCGCCAGGTGGAGAGAGAGAGAGAAACTGTCCATGTGAGACGAAGAATTTGGACTTTGCTGGGCTCAGGTGCAGTTCTCTTTACTCCTCTCCTGTTTGCGTTGTATCTTCTCTTCCTGCTCGATGTATTTCAGGATACTAAACACACCTTTTCATGCTCTCCATTTCTGTAAAGTATGTGTAAGACTTCCTAGAATGGGCAGGCATTTTAAAATTTGATCCTATGGTAACAATACCATGTGGTCACAGGCAGGAGGGGAGAAGCTTAACAGGTGCTTTCAGTGTGCTGAGTGGGAAATGAAAATTCCTCCGTTCTGTGGGACCAGTGTGGTGGTACAGGAATACGGCTAGGGAAAGTAGCAGGATCTTTGTAGAAGATGTTGAGTGGGACAAAGAGAAAGTGCAGATGGCTTCTTAGTCAAATGTGATTCTGTTGTGAGGTACACATAGCAGCAACCTAAGGCTTGATATTCTTTGAGTAGAAGTTGAGAAGGAATGAGTGTGCGTGTTATGACACCTGTAGGACACCTAGCCTTTCTTCTTCATCTGAGCCAAGCTTTGCCAACCTCCAGTTCCTTTTTCAGTGATAAGGCTGGAAAACAAAAAAAGGATAAATGCTCCCTCTAAGCCGTGGAGTCTTATGAGCAAAAATTCTACTTTGTGAGCTACTGGCATTAAAGTTGTGAGTGAGCGATTTGGCTACTGTGTAAATCAGTTTGCTCTGGAGCCAGCCTTCCTGAGCTAAGACAAAAAGGTGTGAGCCAGAGGCTAAAAAACTGTGACCTAGCTCACACTAACTCAGCTTAGAGGGAACACTGGTGATAATATGCGAATGCTTCTGGACATGTGCAAAGTGAGTAACTGGCACAGTCAGTCACTGTGGTTTCCAAGTAGGTAGTGGGACTCCCATACAAAACATACGACTTTTTGGTCGGTTTAAACCTTTGTTACCTCTTGAACTGATCACATGTGCATTGTAACGTATAGTACAGCTGAACTGTGATTGTAAAGCAGTCTTCCTGCATGACCATCAGTTGCTGATGAAATATGGTGCCAGCACAACTGCATTTCTCTTTCTCACACATGTACACCAACAGCACTGGAAGAGCTTTAAATAGGATGTGTGAATTTGGCCCTGTGGTAGAAATGACTCACTCTGTATGTGTTTGTGTGCAACTGTGGCTGTATGTTGGAAGGCAGGTGTATGGATGAGGGAAATGTAGCAGAATGAAGTGGTACGGCTCCTGCTGGATCCACATTGGCAAAAGAATGAGGTGTAGCATCTTTAAGTGGTCAAACATACCACTTCAAACTGAATATGTGATATAGCCAGTGTGAGAGCCAGTGTGGTTTAGTGCTTAAGAGTGCTGGGCTAGCATCTGGGAGAGCTGGGTTCTAATCCCCACTCATGCCAGGAAGCTTGCTGGGTGACCTTGGGCCAGTCACACTCTCTCAGCCTAACCTACCTCTCAGGGTCGTTGTGAGGATAAAATGGAGGAGAGGAGAACGATGTAAGCTGCTTTGGGTCTACATTGGGGTGAAAGGCAGGGTACAAATGAATTAGATAAATAAACAATAAAGAAAAATACAGAGGAAAAACCACTGCAAACAGAAAATTTAGCCTAGAAGAACATAATCTCTTTCCCACGATGTGCTACCTTTCTGCTTTCAAAGAGCTTTTTGATGTGGGAGGGGGTCATTTAAACACGACTTCTTTACTTGCAGTCTGAAGTGGTACAGTGAGTTCTGCCACCGCAGCACCCAACGATTTTAGAGGGGACTTTGTGTAACTGAAGGGAACAGAACAAAAACCAAGGCATAAAGTCTTGCAGTGTCCCACAATTCTGTGCCATCTTTCTTTCCCATAATTCTTGACCCAAAAGCATTCACTGGTTTTATCTGTTTTACTCTGTTTCTGAATGGCCCATGGGCTGTCACAAAGACTGACTGACATTTCCTGCCAATTTTCCTGGTATAATTTCAGGCTAGAATCTGGCAAATAAAAGTAGTAAAGAACCACTTAGCTTACATCGTGACCTTACTGTTCTCCATGATTTCCATTTTCAGCTTTTTGAATAACCATTATATTATCCTAATACTCCTCTCTCCCTTCTCCCGTCATCTCTATGGTGCGGCACTTTGCCTTTGCTGGTCATCTCACTTGGTTGATTTTCAGGATGGAGAAAATGAAAGAGGAGGAATAGAGGAGAAAACTTCCATGAAAGAGAACATGAGGGAAGATACCAGTGGAGGGGTTCCCCCCGCCAAATAACTACATAGGCGAGGGTTCTGTGGTACTAGGAAGGGCTTTCTTTATTCTGCTTAGTCACCTTTTCAGCTTTATGTCTGTAGTTTGTGTGAGAGTACAGAAAAAGAAACTTGCGGCTGGACGATTCTCCAGAGAGTGGCAAGACCTGGTTGCCTAGCAGAGGTTACTCTTTACATGGTACTGAGGTAGAAACCTTAGGGAAATGAAAGGAATCTCTCTGGTTCTTTTATACAGAGAGATATCATTGGTGGTAGCTGCAGTGTGCCGGTCTTGCTGTATGTGTACATTCAGTTCATGTATTGCAAATGGACATTTGAACACATCTGCAGGAGACAGACAGCGGGCAATAACCACCATTCCTATTGATTCAACAGGTGCGCATCTCAAAGTCTCTGTTAGAAACAGGAAGCAGAAGAGGGAGAAGCACAGCTATGAGTAGTCCTAGTGCCAAGCCAACATGCCTGACGCAGCCTGTGGTGAAGAGTGTGATGGTGTATCGTAACGGAGATCCATTCTTCCCAGGGCGCCGAGTGGTCATCCATGAGAAGAAGGTGTCTAGTTTTGATGTCTTCCTGAAAGAGGTGACAACTGGGGTGAATGCCCCCTTTGGGGCTGTGCGGAACATCTACACTCCTAGTGGTGGGCACCGTGTCCGGCAGCTGGATGATATTCGGAGTGGAGAGCACTATGTTGCTGGTGGCAGGGAGGCCTTCAAGAAACTCAAGTAAGTAATCACTTTTTGAAAGGATCCAAAATATGCTTGAAGCTCAGTGCTGTGATAATTGCATTGCAGTGTCCAAGTGCCACAGAAATTAGTCACTGTTACACAATTGCTTTGTAGCTAGGAAATATAAGAGAAACTTCAGCCTTAACATGCATGCACATGTATATGCACACAAAAGCTCATACCTTGAATGAACCTGTGTTGGTCTTAAAGGTGCCACTGGTCTCTACATTTGTTCTACTGCTTCAGACCAACACGGCTGACCACCTGGAACTAGCTTTAAGAATGGAAATTCTTCATACTTTGGAAGGTTCTTCTACTTTCCCCAGTTCCCCATTGTCCTGGGGACCTTCTTCCTGAAATCCTCTTATCTTCATCTTCCAACAGAGCTTTTATTCTGAAAGAGAAAGAGGAGTAGGTTGAAGACCTTTCTTTTCTTATGTTAATTTATAGCATCGTGCTGAATATGAGGTGCTTTCTGGTGGTATTTTATTGTTTGTCAGCATGTGGCATTTATGTAACTAAGGTCTGTTGTGCGTGATGCAAAGATGCAACCTGGAAACACAGAAAATTGGCTTATGTTGCACTGGGATGCTCAGTGCTCATAGGATAAAGGTAAAGGTTTCCCTTGTGCGAAAGCCAGTTGAATCTGACTCTAGGGGGCAGTACTCATCTCCGTTTCCAAGCCTAAGAGACCGCGCTGTCCAAAGATATTTTATGTGGTCATGTAGCCGGCATGACTAGACACCGAGGTGCACAGAACAGTGGTTAAGGCGCTGAACTGCAGACTGGAAGATCGGTAGTTCGGCAGTTTAAGACCCAAGTGCCATGTGATGGAGTGAGCTCCTGTCTCTGGTCCCAGCTTCTGCCAACCTAGCAGTTCAAAAGCAAGAAATTGCAAGAAGGTAAATAGGTACCACTTTGGTGGGAAGGTAACAGCTCTTAGGATACATCTATACAAACAAAACGGTTAAACAATCATTCCCTTACTCAGGGAATCCTGGAACTTTTGTTTTATGAAAGAGTCTAGGGATCTTTAGATGTCTCAATACTAAACTACAGTTCCCAGGATTCTTTGTATGACACCATCACTAGTATTAAAATCATAATTTTGTAGTGTAGATATATACCCTGACTCCATTACTCCTTTCTATATCGGTACTGATTTTTTTTGTATCTTGTTCCTAATGCAAAATCTATTAGGAACTGAGGAATTTAGGAAATATAAGCTGCTAAATAGCACATGGTCCTTGCAATTAGAAGGAAGACTTGAAAATGTGCCAGAAGGTAGATTTGGGTTTTCTTGCCCTGTCTCAACCACCAGGGTTTTTGCCTGTGGATAATTGCCGTTTTCTTCAGCCCACATTCTCTTAGCCCCATCTTTGTTATTTAACCAGTGACTAGAGAAATTGGTGCCAGCTGTCCATATTCTTCATCTAAAGAACCGACTACCAAATTATGCAAACGAAATTTAGCATGCAGTTTTAGAAATCACATTTGGCTGAAATTACTGAGTTGGATACTTTGCATCACAACCACAAGGTCCTCATAGAGCCAGTTCTCTCCTTGCCTTCCCCTTCCATCCCCCAAGATCCCCCCACGTCTGTGTGTTCGTGTGTGGAGTAATTCTCATTCACAAAGTGCTACTGTGGAGGGGCTGCACTGAGGATGAAAGCTGGATTAAATCACCCCCCCCCCCAAACCTTGTTCTGCTGACAAAATACGCACAATGGATTTAGTAAATTTTACTTACTCCCTTATACCCAGGTACAGGTGCCTTGCCTTGCTAATGCTGTGCTACTAGTTGGTATGCTGTGCTCATTCATCAGGGGAAAATATGTACAAAATAATTCCACAGTGCAGAGAGTATAGTTATTGCACCAGAGTCCATAGCACTCCCTGAACTCATCTATCACCAGAGACGGAAGTAGCTAGTCAGTACACACAGGTGTAGCTCCCTCTCCTCATTGCAGCCAGCTACCACTCACATCCAGAACAGGGAAAAAAGTGATGGAACATAGGAAAGAGCCCTTTCCCCAGTATAAGGTGGACCATGTCATGAATAGTAGGAGCCCTGGGGGACTCAGGAAGCTTTGCCAAAGTGGGATCAAGTTCTCTCCTGCAGCAACCATATTTCCTTTGCCCAGCAGCCACACTGGGAAGTAACTGCAGCCACTATGACTGCATCAGCCACCGGTCTCCACAGTTCCTTTTAACTAGCAGAACACCCCAAACCTGTCCCCTACAGAGTTTCAGGTCTGTGGCTGGGGGATCAGTAGCACCAGCATTTTGTCAGGAGGATGCAGACTCTAGAGCTACAAGAAGGGAACATACAGCCATACATAAGAAAAATCTTCCTGTAGTCATTCCAATAGCTCAGTGGGGTAAAACACAACTATGGCAAATAGGGGCCAAAGGTTGAATCCCACCAAGAGTAATGCTGACAAGAATGCAAAGCTCACAGTTTGATCAGCAACTGGCAGTGGAGTACCTAGCCTATTTGGTCCCAGGGGCAGATCATTTTTTAACACCCCCCCTCCTCTATTTTTTTGTGCCATCAAGTCACAGCTAACTTATGGCAATCCCGTAGGGTTTTCTAGGCAAGAGATGTTTGGAGGTGGTTTGTCATTGCCTGCCTCCACTGCTTAGCTTCTGAGATCTGATGCGACCAGGCTAGGCTGGGGCTATCCAGGTCAGGGCCCCTCCTCTATACAACAAAACTATTTTCAGTAATAATCATGAAATGAAGCAAATCATAATAATGGCCAGAAAATAGATTCAGGTGGGAAGCAGCAGAACAAAATTTGGTTTTAAAGGTGCCACTGGACCCAAACTTTGGTTCAGTGGCCAGAAAAGAGAGGCAGACAGTTAAAAAAATATTTTATTTAACTTTGTATATATAATAATGCCAGTAAAAAAAAATTCAAATTCCCAACAAGCTATTCCATCATGAGAGCCAGCGTAGTGTAGTGGTTAAAGTGCTGGACCAGGATCTGGGAGATCCACGTTCAAATCCCCACTCATGCCATGGAAGCTTGCTGGGTGACCTTGGCCAGTCACATTCAGCCTAGCCCTGACCTGGATAGCCCCAGGATAGCCTGATCTCTTCAGATCTCAGAAGCTAGGCAGGGCTGATGTGAAGGGCAGGCAATGGCAGACCACCTCCGAATGTCTCTTGCCTTGAAAACCCTGCAGGGTTGCCATGTCAGCTGTGACTTGATGGTAAAAAAAAAAATTAAAAATCAATCACACCACTGGTGTTCTGAGCAGGCACTTGGGAGGGCTTCTGTTCTCCATTCTGAAGCCCAACAGCTGACCATCCCAAACATCTAGAAGGCATTTTTGAGAGCTAGGAGTCTGCCTTTGTACTAACTTTTACTAACCAATACTAGCCACAGCATCACAAAATACTGATTGCAAGCTTCACCAGACTGGATGTTAAGAAACCAAAAGAAGGTGTCCCCATCCTCCATTGTTTTCAAAGGACTAAAGTAAAACTGGAGAATCTCTGCAGTAGAAACTGAAGGGGGGGGGGGCATTTTTGCACCCCAGCAGAACCAGTGCATTCTGTCACTGGGATGAGAAGTTCTTGAGACCAGCAAGTTAAAATAAAGGGCGGGGGGGCACAGAAAAACCAGGTGAGACAGAAATGAATGAGAAACATGTGGAAAAGAGGGAGAAAAACAGAGTGGGAAAGGTTGTTTTATCTTGCTGCAACTCCCTAACTACTGCTTTGCAAAGTCTGGCTGAGCTGGGTGCAAGGAAAGGGAAAGAGAGAGACTGGATTATTGGAGAAAATGACTTGCAGGCTGGCAATTACAGTAGCAGCTATCAGTACGATCTGTTAAGGAAGTTTGCTTGAGTCTTAGAGAAAAGGGATGCTTAGCTTTTTGCTATGCTCAGCCTTCCCTGCACCCTAGTGGCTGCAGCCAGAACTGCATGTTAAAGATAAAAGGAAAGATCTTGGCTGGGGGGAGGACAACACTGACTTTGAGGGCTCCCTTCAAGAGCCTTCCTTAAGCTCCACCCAGGGTGGACTGCCCCCCTGCCGCTATTGATCCATCAATCCATCCATCTATCTGTCTGTCTGTCTGTCTCATTTGTACCCCGCCCTTCCCGTACGCGGGCTCAGGGCAGGTAACATTAAATTTCATGTATAATACAATTGTCACTCCCATGAGACTGACACAGCAGAGGAATGGAGATGTCCTCTAATGCCTGCCACTGGTATGCCACTGGCAACAGGCCTGGTCACTCTGGACTAGAATATCCATCTCACACACTCAGGAGCAGTCCTGTAGCGCACAGCCAACTGGGCACACTGCTACAGACACAGCATATGGCATTAGGAATCCCACAGCAGCCCTGGCATGGAAAATAGCCACAAATACCAGGGCAGGGAGGACTGCAGAGCAAGTCATACTGCAGTGGAAAGGCACCGGTATAGAACACCTAGTTTTCCCAGATCAAGCCCTTCACACAGCGCTGGAAGGAGTCCCACACATAGGTGAGCTTTTGCACCATCACACAACAACTAGGGTGTCTCATGCTGATTGGCTGCTCCACACAGAGATCATTTTGGTTGGCAGTCCCCATACACCATTTCGTTGCTGCAGCCAGACGGCTTGTTACTGCTGCTTACTCCTATTCGTTTCAGCAGTTCTTATACTCCATTCTTGTCTGCTGGGCCACAAGGCTTACAAGACACCAGCAAGGATTAGGGGCATTGCACAAAGCTCAAAGTGTACCACCCCTTGCTAGACCATAACTGAGCAGGCATTAGAGGACATCTCCATCACCCTCCTTGTGTGAGTCTCATGGTAGAGAGAATCAATCCCTGTCCACCAAATCCCAATCAAACAGAAACCACACTTGAGAAACAGACCACACATTTATTGAAGGGCATCAGGTATAGAAGTCTGACAGCAAAGCCGATCAGTGTGGCTGCCCAGTTTTTTGTTCCAGCCAGACTGCTGTGCCTTTGCAAGCCACACAGACAAATCACAGGTAGAACTTTGTAAAACAAAGCAGTTTGCACTGGTGCAGGAGCCGGGCTAGAACAGGAGAGCTGGCAACCCCAAAGCAGAGCAGGTAGATGTGTGCTGTTCACTATAGCTGTTGGTTGTCCTGTAGGCTCTGCGGATGATTGGCACTGCACTGTGAATGGAGCACCTACAAGAGCAACTGGGCTCCAAAGGCATGCACATGGTGCTCTTGCAGTTCTCTCAGCTCCCCCTCACCCTTGGTGGGATGCTTCTCTTGGGCACAGTGTACCTACTGAGCCAGTACAGATTCACTGTATACATGTTTCATGGGTACTTTGGGCCACACTAGATGTGACCGAATCCTGATGTCCAACATGGGGCTGCCACCACCATTTCAAAACTTAAAATGGGTGATTTAAAAATGCCATGGGAACCCAATCCTGACTGGATCCACAACGTGGCAGGACAAAGCACTCTTGTTCCCTGCCCCAGCATTTCCACGTATCTAGGTGGCCCACGGTGTTTCAGCACTTGAAAAGGTGTATGTAGGGGAGGGGAAAGTGTCTTATCCTACCTTGCTGCAGGCCCAAGCAGGATGGGGCCCTTGTGGCATTTTTTAATTGCTCATTTTAGGCTTTAAGATGGCAGTGAGCATCCACCTGTCAAACACAAGGATGCCGTGCCAGTCTAGTTTGGCCTTGAGTTCTGATAAGCGCTGTTGCATGCAGCTCTGCTTGTGGAAGACCAAAGGTAATGTGTTTGGCCAACAGTTGCAAAGGTTAGAATGGAGTGGCTGATAGTTACTAGGACTGTGTGCCCCCCCACCCCCGCTTCCAACACAATATCCTGCTGACAGCATGGTGATGTGCTGCCAGTGCATCTGCAAGGAGAACCACAACCACTTTGCAGCAAACAAAGCTCGAGACAAAAGTCACATTTCCTTGCTTACCTGTGTGGGGTACATTGTCCTTATATCCCCACTTAGGGATGTGGAGGTTCCTGGTTGGTTTTTGTGTTTTGGGATGGGACGCCTATAAAGGTTTTAAATAGAAATATGCTTCAACAGTGTTTGTTGTCTTCCTTGGCTTGTGGAAAGTGCCCTTAGCGTTTTCATCACCCAGGTCCCCCCGTGTGTGTTCTGATTGTACAATCTGCTTCTAGCCTGAGGGGGGGTTATGAGGATTGTTTAGGCCAGGGCCTGACAAATTTTCTTTGGCTTTACAAGCCCTTCCCCCCCAAATTTAGAAGGTAGACTTATTTTTCAGCTTTTTTATTTTAGTGATTCGCAAAACCTAATCCTGAACTCTTCACAGTTTCTTGTCATTTTTAAAGCTATGAGAAAAGGGTTGTTGATGTTGGGGTTGCCAACCCCCAGGTGGTACCTGGAGATCTCCCACTATTACAACTGATCTCCAGGCGACAGAGATCAGTTCACCTGGAGAAAATGGCCACTTAGGAAGGTGGACTCTATGGTGTTATACCCCACTGAAGTCCCCCCCTTCCCCAAATCCCACCCCCCTCAGGATCCACCCCCCAAATCTCCAGGTATTTCCCAACCTAGAGCTGGCCACTCCAGTTGTTGTGGATGAATAGATAAGGGGTAATGCTGATTGTCATCACAACAAAAATCTAACTTCTATCCTCGACCTAAATAAGCTTTGTGCTTCTACTGGGAATCAGCAAGATGTGCTTACAATAAATGACAGCTGAAAGTATTAGGTGCCACAATGATGTTCCTGAGTGTTGTGGTGCCCTGGTGCCTGGGATTTGTCAAGCCCTGGTTTATGCTGCCAAATGTTGTTTTATTGGCTGGTTTTTTAAGGTTGCTAGTTTTAATTATTTTATGTGTTATGTTTTTATCTTTATAAATAGCAAAGGTATCAACATTATAAGTATGTCTGACATGGGACCAGAGAGATGTAGCCACATGCTTTTAATCTTGTCCCCAGATGTAGCCAGTTTGGTGTAGTGGTTAAGTGGGCGGACTCTAATCTGGGAGAACCGGGTTTGATTCCCCACTCCTCCACTTGCACCTGGCTGGATGACCTTGGGCAAGCCATAGCTCTGGACCAGCTGTTCCCTCAAGGACAGCTTGGGAAAGAGCTCTCAGCCCCACCTACCTCACAGGGTGTCTGTTGTGGGGAGGGGAAGGGAAAAGGAGTTTGTAAGCCGCTCTGAGACTCCCTTGGGGAGTGGAGGGCGGGGTATAAATCCAATCTCTTCTCCTTCTTCTAGGTGTCTTCTTGACTATCATTTATATAGTACATGGCAGAGTTATGGCTGGTTACAAGCTTAATCCTAAACTGTATCATGGCTGGAGGCTGAAACTGGAAGCAATTTTATTTTTACACTCCATGGTTTCTATGGGGATTTTTCCAGTTATGCTAGGAGTAGGGCAAAGTTTAGGATACTCAACAAGCTCTGCTGCTGCCGCCATAACATGTTGCTGATCCCACTAGGGTTGCCAGCTCTGGGATGGGAAATACCTGGAGATTTTGGGGGTGGAGCCTGAAGAGAACCAGGTTTAGGGAGGGGAAGGACTTCAGTGGGGTATAATGCCATAGTCCATCTTCTAAAGTGGCCATTTCCTCCAGATTAACTGATCTCTGTTGCCTGGAGATGATTTGTAATAATGGGAGATCTCCAGCCACAACCTGGAGGTTGGAAACCCTAGACCTCACTCACATCTATAAAGTCACTAGGGTTCTACTGGCATGGCATTGCCATGGCACATTTCTTGATATGCTGATGTGTCTTTGAGTTATGCTGGCATGTTATGGCATTATGTCAGCATAGGTCAGGTTGTATCCCAAACCATTGAGAGACGGGGTTTAAGACTGTGCTGTTGGTGTTTCAGAGATCCATTGCAGGAGTGTTAACAAAGCCTTATGCAGCATTACATCCCCTTTCCATCAGTCTTTAGCATCTGGCAGCATGCGACAGTGAAAAGATAAGAATGAAAGGCGGGGTTGTGGCTTGATGGTACAACATCTTGGCACGCAGAAGGTCCCAAATTCAATCTCTGGCATCTCCAGTTAAAAGGATCAGGTAGCAGGTGATATGAAAGACCTCAGCCTGAGACCCTGGAGAGCTGCTGTCAGTGTGAGTAGAGAATAGTGATTATGATGACCAAGTCTATCAAAATACAGAGACTCTCTGTGCTGAATCATAGCCAAATCTTTTTTACCTTTACCGTTCAGCCTTTTAGTATAAGATGTGGGATATGCCCTGTTGTTTCCTTACTTTGTTCCCTTTTTTCAAGCAATATGGACTGGAAGCAGCCTCATATTATTTGGTGGTTGGTGTGTTTGCTAACATCTGTTGGCTCTCCCTTTTTTTATTTCTCAAGCTTAACTTTTTAAAAAATTCTGGCTCTCAGTCTACTTGCCTTCCAAGTTTACAAAGTAAGATTATATTGGTTTTTCTGTCTGTCTTCTGATAAATGCTTATGTAAGGGAAAACCAAATGTAGAGACACAGGGTGTATTTTTCAATAGTTTAAATAAAGGTTTGATAGTTTCTTTATTTATTAATTGAAATATTTATATCCTTCCGTTCCTTGTGGCTTAAGTGATGTATGCCTGCCTAGTACCGACAGTTTAGCTGTTGTTTCGATTTCACAGCTGTAAATGAGCTCACTGAGTTTAAACACATGGATCATTCCTTACAGTTCCCTCTATTGCGTTCCAAACTGAACACAAGTATGTTTCATAATGAAAACAGATTTAGTTACTTTTACTCTCTTTTTTGTTGGTTTTCAGCTACTTGGACATAGGAGAACCGAAGAAAAGGCCTATAGAAACAAATAATGAGGTAACACAATTTAACTTGAAAAATATTATTAATTAATTAATTAAATTTGTACCCCACCTTCCTGCAAAGCAGGCTCAGGGTGGCTTACATTAGATAATACATAAATAACAATTAAAATCCACAGTTCAATTGTAAATAAATCATAAAGTGCAGGCAGTGTTTCATTGATTTATCCTAGAGTATTTATCCTAATTTGCCTCAAAGCAATCTCAAGAATGTGTCTCCAGGAGTTATCTATTGGACTTTTCAGTTTGCTAAAGTTACTGGGATTTGTCTTTGCAGAGAATTAAAATATTTATTTATTTGCACATACATATGTATTTTAACTTCTTACCCTGGAAATTGCAGAGTGACTTATAAGGAGTTCCCAAAAGTCTCCTATCCAGGATCATCTGGTCCCTGCCTTGCTTATTTTCCACAATGCTAGAACATTAGGGGCTCCTAAGCCAAAATCCATGGATTTGTATGAGTAAGACTTGTGTATCAGAAAAGATGCCTAAATAAACACAGAAAATATATTATCAACAGATTAATATGTTTTCTGTGCTTTACTTCAGCAACCCCCCTGACTCCATTTCTGGAACCAGATAACATGAAAATTATATATAGCTAAAATCAGGAGTATGTAGTAGTGCCGTCCCGAGGCTATTTGGCACCCAGGGTGGATAATTTTTTAACACCCCCACCTCTATTTTTTTTTTTTGCCGTCGAGTCTCAGCTGATGTATGGTGACCGTGTCGGGTTTTCAAGGCAAGAGACTTCGGAGGTGGTTTGCCATTGCCTGCCTCTGTGTCAGCCCTGCTGAGCTTCTGAAATCTGATACGATCAGGCTAGGCTGGGGCTATCCAGGTCAGGGCCCCTCCTCTGTACGACAAAATTATTTCCAGTATTAATCATGAAATAAAACAAAATATTAATAATGACCAGACAATAGATTCAGGTGGGTAGCCATGTTGGTCTGAAGCAGCAGAACAAAGTTTGACCTTAAAGGTGCCGCTGGGCCCAAACTCTGTTTCAATGGCCAGAAAAGAAACACAGACGGTGAAAAATTTCTTGTATTTAACTTCATATATATAATCATGCCAGTAAAAAAAATTCAAATTCCAACATGCCATTTCATCACTAGGGGCAGCGTGATGAAGTGGTTAAAGTGTTGGAGTAGGAGCTGGGAAATCCAGGTTCGAATCCCGACTCATTCCATGGAAGCTTGCTGGGTGACCTTGGGCCAGTCACATTATTCTCAGCCTAGCCTTGACCTGGATAGCCCGATCTCCTCAGATCTCAGAAGCTAAGCAGGGCCAGTGCAAAGGCAGGCAATGGCAAACCACCTCCAAATGTCTCTTGCCTTAAATACCCTGCAGGGTCACCATAAGTCAGCTGTGACTTGACGGCAAAAAAAATTAATTCCATCACACCACTGGTGTTCTGAGCAGGCACTTGGGAGAGCTTCTGTTCTCCATTTTGAAGCCCAAGAGCTGACCATCCCAAATATCTACAAGGCATTTTTGAGAGCTAGGAGTCTGCCTTCGTAGTAACTTTTACTAACTAACACTAGCCAAAGCATCACAAAATACTGATTGCAGAGAATTTATAACTTGAAATGTTGCATGAACCATAATGTAACTATTTTTTACTTTATCCAAACAAGGTTAATATGAGTTTAAAATGTGAAAAAGCTCTGGGATAATATCTGAATTGTTCTAAACCTTTACCAGTCTTTATTTTGTGCCTAATACTACAGTAATTGCTTCAGACATGCGAAGTTTGATAGAGCTTGCAGTTCAGCTGTTAGCTCTATTGCTTTTATTTGTGAGTCTGCTCAGTTGCCACAGTTGGGATCAGAAAAGAATTCTCACTGAGGTCTTCGCTGATCGGTCTTTGATCCCAGGATTTTTTGTTTTTGCCAACTCCTGTTGCATGTAGCTTGACTGATTTATCTGAAGAATCTAGAATATCTGCTCTGCAGGCAGTTTATGGCTAGTACAGTCTAGATGTTAGGAAGGGATATATACTTTTTCCAGTCTGCTTCTAGACTGTTACTTCTGAATGCTGTTTAAGCCTTTTCCATCCAGGTTTCTCTGCAAATGTGGACTAAAACCTTGATTTAAAGGCAAGAACAAACATGTGATTTTATTTGCTGCAATAGATTTTGGTATGTGTGGGAAACTGGGAAATATGTGTGGGAAATATATGTAACAACAAACATCTGCAAGGACTAGTGGGGGTATTTCATTTTTCCCTCCCCTGCTGTTTCCTCTTTCCCTTTCCTGAAAGCCCCCACATCTTCTCCCTTTTCCTGCTTCCTTCTTTCTTTCCCACCCACCAGCCACCCTACCTGTTTGGGCAGAGTGGGGATTTAAACATGGGTCTCCAAGATCCTAGTTTGAAACTCTAACCACTACACTACACTGGAATTGTGGGGTGGCTGCTGTTGCACAGTAGCAAGCAGCTGGGCCTGGATAAGATATGCTAATCCTGTGGTAGTGAGTCACCCAGTGGTTGATGCTGAGCCTAGCCTTGATAAGTCTTCTCTCAAAGGCCAAAGCAGTCCTAGAAAAGGCCCTGCTCCTCCCCACCACTTTTTGCTGACAGAAACCAAGGTTTGAAAACTGGCAATAATGTTGTGCTTGCCTAGTAACTGTCTCTGTAGGGTTGCCAGGTCTGAGTTGGGAAATACCTTGAGACTTTGGGGATGGATCTGGAAGAGGGCGGGGTTTGGGGTAGGGTTGCCAGCCTCCAGGTGGGGCCTGGGGATCCCCCACTTTTACAACTGATCTCCAGCTGAGAGAGATCAGCTTCCATGCTGAGGCTTCTCTCCTCCCCAAACCCGCCCTCCCCTGGATCCGCCCCCAAAGCCTCCAGGTATTTTCCAACCCAGACTAGGCAACCATAGTTTGGGGAGCGGAGGTGCTTCAGCATGGGACAATGCCATAGAGTCCACTGTTCAAAGCAGCCATTTTCTCCAGGGGACCTGATCTCTGTCAGCTGGAGATCAGTTGTAAAAGCGGGGCATCTCCAGGCCCCACCTGGAGGCTGGCAACCCTAGGCCTCTGGGGGGTGTTTATTTCTTAAAACTACAGGTGTTCCTTCTATCTTCTTTTCAGGTTGACCCCCCCATTGTATTTTTTAACATGTCAGATTTTTCTGCATGTTTGTGGAAAGATCTGTCTTGACTCTGTGTGGTTCTAGTCTCAGATTTGGCCGTTTTGACAACTAAATATATCAATAGCCTTGCCTAGGTTTGAATTTCCATACACTGACTAATGCAGTTACTAAAACTCAGAAGGAATAATGCTTTTATTCCCAGTGAACAAAATTTTAAAAAAATTAAAAATAAACACTGTGTTACATTTGCCATGGTGAAGTTTTTGACTTTAAATTTCCAAGAGAATGTCTTCAAAGCAGCATGTCTGTCCCATGTTCCAATTCCTGTGGCTAGATAGAAATGCACAAATGAGATCAGGATGCTTAGTTTAGATCAAGTGGTATCTTTGGAGTAAGAGTTTGGATTGAAGAAACCTGGAAATAGGCTGTTTGGGAGTCTAATCTGATGCATAAGTAAGTTCTAATATGCTTTGAGTCTTGTGCTCTTTTACTGAATGGATGGATTTTTTTCTGGAAGCAATGTATTGACATGCGACTAGGATGGGCAACTGAATCCCCCCCACCCATTTTATTTATTTTTTGTAAATGACTATAAACTGCCATCTCATTCTTAATTAAACATAACAAGCTCTCTTCAGTTATTACAGTTTTAATGATGCTGTTGCACAGAAGGGGAAAAAACACAATCACTAGGCACAAGCTACCACACTGTATGAACAGGGCAACATATGTATTTTCTATCTTTAGCTCATATGACCCAGAGTTTTGAGGGCACGCATTTGTGCGTACCTAAGCTGCAACATACAGTAGTTTCCATAGTCATGCACTATGGCAACCCCACTTATTGGATTTCCCAGTATGCTGTGGTTGGAGTGCCAAAATCATAATGACTGAACAGATATACCAGCCAAAATGTCCTTTTAAGGGGTTGTACAAGATTCCATAATTTTACTGCCACATATTGTGAGAATGTAATGAGAAATGGGTTCATTCATTACTTAGTGTCAATAAAATTTTCAAAAAGAAGGATATTGAAAACTGTGGTGCTGGACGTTTGAAATTTGCACATGTTCTAAAGGGGGGTATGTTATCTGTCCTGTTTTTTGAGGCTGAAAGATTCTTGAAGAAAAGGCAAAAAGAATAATCCCTTAAAACAATCTGGCAACCTTCCTTCTTACATAGGTTGAGTGACCCAGCTCTGAAGCCACTGGATGAATGTCTTAAACCTCCGGAACAGCATCTGTAAATTGTTTGGTAGTTAGTATCTTAGTAACCTAATTAGCACAACAAGCCATACAAACACTGTTATTCTTTTGAAATGAATACCTTGAGGATTCAGTTTGGTATTGACCAGAAAGCCCTAGAAAACAAAAGAAGATGATTTCTGGCTCACACATGTACTGCTAATTGGAGCTACATATTTTACAATGCTAACAGTGTCAGTGTTGAGTACACGAACACAGAGTATAGCAACAAATTCTTCCTTGGCCAATCATCTGACAAGAGGCTATATTGGAGTGTGTTTCTGTACATGCCATAAAGAAACATTCTTTCATATATCAGCATACACCCAGGATCCCACCTACCTGCAAATCTGTTGCCCAGGCACACCTGTATAGTTAGATTAGTCCTGCACTCTTTGCTAGCAGTTACTTAATGTGTACTCAGAGGGGAAGAAGCTGTGAGTGGGGCATAAACATAAGCAAGAAATAATAAAGTGCTACAAGGGTGGTGGATTCTTGAGGTGGTGGATTCCTACTAATCTCCAGGATGTAGGCAGGGTGGACATTATGTCATGTAGAGTTATATCTACATTTGGGAATTGATGTGTCTTTCTGGACCTTCCCTCATTTCCGTCTTGTACCCTTTCTTTTTGGAACTTTGATCCTTGTATAGTACAGCACATGATTGGGGTCTGGATGCTTTACTCTTGTAGTTTTGACAAGGACCAGGATGCTTTCTGCCCAGTTCCTTAAATGTCTAAATATTTTGCAAATACCTATACTTCTTAATTACTGTTTCTGTGACAGAAGTCATAAACAGTGAGCCATCACACAGTAAAAGGGAAGCCTAAGATTTGCTACCAGAATTACAACGTGATTTTACTACAGCTGCCAAAAGTGTAGCCACATGCAAAGTTACTTGTTTATCTTCATCCCTTAGTAACTAAGAATACATAGCCTCTAAAGAGACAGAGATCTGTTTAAGCAAAGTGAAAATAATTTCAGCTGTCAAATCTGAAAATTCAGGGCAATCTGAAAGAATATGATCTATAGAGTCAATTCAGTTAGTACCACATCCACAAAGTCTATTAGACTATGGAATATCATTAAATCTTCCTAACTACACCACTGATAGCCGGGCATTCAAATGTGCAAGCATCAGTTCCCTTCTATAATTTGGAAGAGATAATTCAAACAGGTAATTTGGCATTTTTATCAGGGAAAGAAAACCAACTGAAAAGGATGAACATACTCTGTGTGCACTGACCAGCATACTCTTATAGTCAAGATTCCTCAGACATATTTTAATTGACTGACTCAATTCCCAGCTTCTCATAGTTTCTATCAGGGATTTTTTTTTTTAAAGGAGGTGCTAGAACTCTCAAGAGGGAAATGAATTTTTTAATACTGTATACTGAACTTTTAAACATTTAAAAATTTTTTTTATTAAAGAGGTTCTGGAACTCTGTTCTGGCACATTCCCCCAGGAAAAAAAGCCCTGGGTTCTATCATATCAGTGATAATGTGTAGATGTAGTAATTTAAACTCCAAGTATTTGTCCCAATCACTTGTATGATGATCCAGCATAACTAAACCAAGAAGACCTGATTCTAGATTCAATTTCAACATCCTAATGTTCATATTAAATGCTCTTCACCAAGACTTTGCTTCAAAAGACACCTCCCCAATCTTGCCTCTCAAAGCTATTCCTGCCACACATTTTGGAGTTCTTAGAATGTTGTGGAAAAATCTTAGTAATGGTCCATCAATATTATCTGTTACTGCACTAATCCAGACCCCTACAGCATACAGTAACTGCCCAGAAACTTTAACATTAATTGCTTTAACTGCTGCAGAAACTTATTGTCCACCAGAGGAATAATAAATTATCAAAATAGCCTTCCCAGTACTCATGGCTGTTCTTCCAAGACAGAGTCACTTGAAATATAACTCCTAAGTATTTTAATTGTTCTACTTGCTCCATAGACTGATCTGCTATTGCCCACTTATATTTCCTCATCTGTTTTTTTTTTAACTAAAGAAGAGTACCTTCAACTTAGAAACATTAATGCTTAGGCCCTGTGAAAAGGAGGCCTCTAGTAAGTTCACCAGATGGACCACATCTTACTTGAGCTGTAGGCCAATCATATAGTTGTTGAATTAAAAATAGGAGACTCTTGTCAATAGATGATTTCTTCAGTTTATCCTATAATCTCTGCTTAGGCACTGAGTCTAAAGCAGTTCGAAGATCCATAAAGGCTGTGAAATCTAGCTTGCTCTCATCCCAAAATAAGTTTGTCCTCCAGCCATGATAACAATTTCTTAAAAGGCAAGGAAGTATGTAACTTGCCCACCACTGAAAGCAGACTCATTGGACAATAGTTACATGAATGTTGGATCACTTTTTTTTGTAAATGGGCACTATTATTGCATGTCACCAAGAGATAGGCATGATATGCATGTCTCATTAATCTGAGTAAAAATAGATGCCAAAATCTTGGCCCACCAATCGGCATTTATTAAAATAACTCCAGAGGCACCAGATCAGGTCCTGGTGCCTTACCAAATTTCATTTGAAAGATTAGAGATTTAACTTCCAATATTGCAACTGGAGGCCATTTTTCTATTTCTGGGGAAAGCAATGATTGAAGTTGAACTGTACTACTGTCAGCAGATGATGTGGCAAATAAGGCTGTAAAATGTTCCTCCCAACATCTGACAGAAATGTGACAAGAAAGCAAGGATCTAGAATTTAACTCGATTTTTGTAGTGTTTGAGCTGTGAGACCTCAGGGATCAAAAGACAACCAGAGTAAATTAACCGTTTTGATGACCCAATTTTGATGACCCTCAAGAAAAACTGGAACCTCATATGTCTCACAGGTAGAATGTGCTTTGGTCTTAAGTTTGGTGTAGTGGTTAAGTGCGCAGACTCTAATCTGAGAGAACCAGGGTTGATTCCCCACTCCTCCACTTGCACCTGCTGGATGACCTTGGGCAAACCATAGCTCTGGACCAGCTGTTCTCTCAAGGACAGTTGTCTCATAGCTCTCTCAGCCCCACCTACCTCACAGGGTGTCTGTTGTGGGGAGGGGAAGGGAAAGAAGTTTGTAAACTGCTCTGAGACTCTAAGTGAGTGAAGGGCGGGATATAAATCCAATCTCTTCTCTTCTTCTCTTAAGTAGTCCTTACCATTAGGCACATTTAGTGAAGTAAGTGACTATTCTGCAAAACAATGTAGTCTCTAGAGCCGAGAGACATAGTGCTACAATAGCCTTTGGTTTCTGATCTTTTGAAACATTAATTGTGTGGCTTGTACTGAACTGTCCCTGCACTTGGAGTTTTCTTGTGTTCCATTCCATTCCTGCAGTCTCTTTTGACCCCTGGAAAGATCATTCCTGGAGTTGTGGGGGTAAACAAAGAAATAGCTGTGCAGGTCGGCAGGCTGAAGTGAGGAGGGACAGGAAGATGAAATTCCCCCCTGTCTTTTCCTTCTCCTGCTCTGCAGTTACACTGAAGAGTGGGAATTTCATCCATTTGTTCCTCCTCACTCCCCCCCACTTCAATCTTCACAGCTCTTACTTCATGCTACTCTTTCCAGGGGTTGGAGGAGGCTGCAGGAATGAAGATGAATGCAGGAAAACTCAGGGCCCATGGATGGCCAGTAACTATATACAAAATCATAATGTTGTGAGACATGTTCTCCTTCAAAGTGAGGAGATGATGCCTGTTTTTCTGGTGTAGCATTGGTAGCAAATTAGTGTTTCCACAACAGAGTTTTTGAGCACATGAAGTTTCCCTATACTGAGTCTTGTCTACTCAGTGGCTTCCAGGATCTCAGATACAAGTCTTTCATATCACCTCCTACCAAATCCTTTTAACTGGAGATGCTGGAGGTTGAACCTGTAACTTCTGCATGCAAAGCAGATGCTCTACCACTAAGCGATGAGGTTTCATTAAACCCCTGGGTTCCACAATAATACCCACTGGTTCTGTAAAATGTTACAATTTCCCACCACAGGCACTACTACTTATTACCAGTTTTTACTTTACCAGGAGAGGGGACTGGGTTTTCTCGGGGATACATTACAGGGTTCCTGCACCCAACAGTGGATTGAAAACCACTTTCTGCCCATGTTAGGGGGCTGAAACAAGTGTTCTGCTAAGGGTTTAACATGAAGAAAAATAAGCAGTAAGTTTTTTTCTAGGAATGAGAGAAAATACTGAGTTTCTGCAGCTTGCTGCCAAGAAGTGGTTGGGGGTGCTGCTGAGGCTTGTGGGAATTAATGCTATTTTAGCATTTCAAAAAGTGAACATAAGTATCAAATATAATATGGGGGAAATGTTCCATAATGAGAATTTATGAGCTTCTCTTTAGAAAGCTCAAGTGTCTTACTCAGCACAGCCATTCTGCTACAATATCAGTTAGGACTAAAATGTGTACACATTCTGTGAGATTGTATAAAGTGTGTTGGCCTTTGGCAGACTTGATTTCGTTATGTGGATTTGTCTGCAAAAACAAAGCAAGAAATAAAGACAGATGGAGAATAAAGAGTTTAACAGACCAGTTTGTTTCTGTATGTGGAAAAGAATAGTGTAGCTAATCTCATGTTCAGCTGACTTGATGGGTTTTAATTGGATTAGTCCCAGAAGACTTAGATGGCTTTAGAATGGAAAAGCAATCTCACGCAGCCAGTTGAGCTGGCCGGGTGGCATGGTACGCTTTTCTCCCTGGTGGCCCCTCCCCTTCCTTTCCCCTGGGCCCAGCTCAGGCCCCATTGTAGGCCCACCTGAGAGGGGGAGGGCCAAGTTTTCCCACCATTGCTGCCACCCGGCCCCCAAGCTGCCCATACAGCCCGTTTTGCCTTGCAAGACATGGCCAGCCATGACTGCTGCCACCCCCACTGGCTCTCCCCATCTGCATGGGACCACAAATGGGGACCTGCGAGCAGGGCTCTTTTTGTAGAAAAAGCCCAGCAGGAACTCATTAGCATATTAGGCCACATCCCTGACAGCACAGCTCATTAACATATTAGGCCACACCCGATGTTACCAGAAGTGTGGTATCCAGCCACATCCACCTTTTGCTTCTTATTCTGTTTACCTTGTTGTCAAAACAGTTTTGACAAAACCAATAAAAACATTATTTTCTGTCCCATCTATACAAAATCTTGCCTGAACCAATATCTTATGTCCAGCAATTATTCCCACACTGGATTGGAATCAATTCCTAAAGGTTAGGTTCCCATGGAAATCAGCTTGCCTTCCTGCAGAACTAGTACGCTGAATATGATTTTTTAAGGTTGCCAACCTACAGGTGAGGTCTGGAGATCTCCTGGAATTACAACTGAGCTCCAGACTACAGAGATCAGGTCAATGGCTGCTTTGGAAAGTGGAGTCCATGGCATTATGCTTTGCTTAGGTCCCTCCTTCCCCTAAACCCCACCCTCCACTCCCAAATCTCCAGGGATTTCCTCAACCTGGAGTTGGCAACCCTAGTTCACTGGCAGAACAACGCTAGGAGCCAGTTTGGTGTAGTGGTTAAGTGCGCGGACTCTAATCTGGGAGAACCGGGTTTGATTCCTCACTCCCCCCTTGCACCTGCTGGATGACCTTGGGCAAGCCATAGCTCTGTACCAGCTATTGTCTCAGAGCTCTCTCAGCCCCACCTATCTCACAGGGTGTCTGTTGTGGGGAGGGGAAGGGAAAGGAGTTTGTAAGATGCTCTGAGACTCCCTTGGGGAGTGAAGGGCAGGGTATAAATCCAATCTCTTCTTCTTCTAGGTTTGTGGATGCACTGGACGGGAGTAGTTTGTGGACTATTTTATTCAAGGTACAAAATTTTATTCAAGGTATAAGATTTCATGTGCCACCCACACTTCTTTAGATGGAAGAAGTGTGCATGCACACAAAAGCTTATACCTTGGATGAAACTTTGGACTCCAACTTTGTTCTGCTGCTTCAGACCAACACGGCTACCCACCTGAATTATTACACTATAATACTTTTTACAAGCAATTATGTACCAGTGGAGTGGTTACCATGCAGAGTCTGTCCCACAGGTAAAATTATCCTGTGAACAGGTGATACCAAGTATCACTATCATCACAAGATCACCAATCGTTGGAAGTCAACTCCTCAGAAGCAGAAATCTCTCTTACTAGGAGGTTTAAGAACATCAACTTTGCTGGCCCATTAAAGGCAGATGTCAGCCCAGTGGCAGGAGAAGAGGGACAATAATCTTCATCAGAAACTCTGCCTACTTTTTAAATTTCACAAAACAGGCAATCTCCAAAGAGCTGCTGACCATACTCATTTTTAGTTTCATCTGTTTCTCTGCAGATGTCCCCCAAAGTCCCCCATGCAAAGTCCCCCATGCCAACACACGCAACAATGAAACTACTTTTTCAGACGTTTTCTCTTGCATGGCAGTAAACACCAAACCACTTTAATACAGACTTTAGACACACATATATTTGCAAGCCATTCCCAACAAGACCAAACAATGAACTCAGGCTTCAAACGTACTTTTCTTAAGCAGAAGATGCCATGAGAAAATGAAAGAGCTGCTCAACAATTAAAGATATAGTCAAAAGCAGCATTTCCTGGGCTCTCTGATTTTTACATCCCCCCCTTTTCAATAATTTTTTAATAAAAACACAAAGAATAAAATGAAACAGAAAGAAAGAAAGAGAAAGAGAGAGAAAGAGAGAGAGAAAGAAATGTAGGGGAGAGAGAAGGAAGGAAGGAAAGAGAGAGAGATAGGGGAGAGAGAGGAAGGAAGGAAGGTGGAAGAGAGAGAGAAAGGAAGGGGGAGGGAGAGAGAGAAAGAGAAAGAAAGAAAGGTTGGGACAGAGAGAGAGAAAGAAAGATAGATAGAGGAGAGAGAGAAAAGGAGGAAGGAAGGAAGGTAGAGGAGAGAGAGAGAGAGAAAGGAAGGGGGAGGGAGAGAGAGAGAGAGAAAAAGAAATAAAGAAAGGTGGGGACAGAGAGAGAGAAAGACAGAAAGAAAGGTGGGGGAGAGAGAGAGAGAGAAGGAAAAGAGATGGGGGAGGCACTTACCGGAGCAGGGAGAGCGACGCGACGTCGGCAAGCCAAATGCAGAGCCAGGCCTTTCAGTGCAAAGAGCCTAGCCCCGTGCTTAATCTCTGGGTGGGGCTTTCTCCTGCTGGCTCTCTGTACTTAAAGGGAAAGCTCCGGGTGGGGCTTTTTCCTGCCGGCTCTCTGCAGGAACTTTTCCTTTAAGTGTAAACAGCTCAGGCCCGGCAGGGAGGGGGCAGGGCAGGCTCGAACGCCAGCCGGAACAGTGTTCCGGTGCATTCCTGCTGAAAAAGAGCCCTGCCTGCGAGTAAGTCAGGGGGCCCACTTCCCTTCTAAAGATACCAAATGATTGCATCCTGAAGAAGCTTTCTGTGCATTTGATCCAAGCCTGAGTACAACTTTCTGAAGACCTTAATGGGCTTATTGAAGTCTAAGATAATAATGAAGAAAGAATTAAAAATATCTATATTTATGGACAATTTTTAACTCTATCCTAAAAAAGCACTAAAATACTAATTACTGTAGAACAGTGATTAATCTTGGGGCAGAAAATACAATGGTCCACTACATATTATTTTTCAAAATGTGGCTGTATGCTTTTATATTCTCATCATGCCACTTATATAGACCTCTCACTACCGTTTAAAACAACAACTTCTTTGTAAGTACGGGTGTGTTTCCTGAATTGCTTTATGCTTGTGTTGTTTGTTTTGCAATTTGTAGTGCTACTGGTAGAAGGTATTTGTTGCACACAGCAAAATTCAAAGAAGATAATACTTTGTTTGCACTTTGGGAACATAGCCATGCTGTGTGTTCCCGTGTGAGAGCAGGAGTAGTAATGGCTAACTACATGTAATCAGGCTTAATATGTCTGCCTGTGAGTATTAGGACCCTTACTTCAATAACATACGAATAACTTATTTTTAGCCCATTTATAATATACAGATAACAAACTACTAGTTATTAACTAGTATATCATTTTGTATGATTTTATGCTGCATTGAGAGTGTATGACCTAGGTGCTAAACACATTTTGTTTTCTACCAACAGTTAGCAGTGGAAAATGTAAGTATTTGTGTGTCGTACATTGCTATATGGGCTGAGCAAATTTAAATAATCCTTATTATAGTACAAGAATGAATGTTATAACTTGCTGTACATAAGGGCCCTGATTCTGCTATTTGCATGCAACAGAAGTAGGTTGCTGCATGCCTAGTTCCTATACCCATTCAGTAATTGATGCTTTCTATATGTAACTGCATCAAACTTAACAACATCACTGATGACTTCTTAGGGATGCAGTAGGGATTCAGCCCTCTGCAATGGCGGTTGGTCATTGGCATTAATGTTGAAAGTTTGGCTGTAGCTGCACATAGAAAGCCCCAGCACACAAAATCCATTTAATTGCATGGCTCCTCATGAAACTACAGATATGTGCATGGAAGCATTTTTGTTAGAGATTAATACTTGCAGAATGAGACCTCAGCAGCATTTCATGGAACATGGTACCCATTTAAGTGTGAGAGCCTGAGGGCTCAAAGGTGGTGTATACAGGACCAGAATGTTCCCTCTAAGCTGTGGAGTCTCGTGATCAAAAATTCTACTTTGTGAGCTGCTGTCATTAAAGTTGTGAGCAAGTGATTTGGCTGCTTCATAAATTAGTTTGCTCTGGAGCCGTCCTTCCTGAGCTGAGACAAAAATGCATGAGCTGGAGGCTAAAAAACTGTGAGCTAGCTCAC
This sequence comes from Lepidodactylus listeri, assembly GCA_029233225.1. Classification (NCBI taxonomy): domain Eukaryota; kingdom Metazoa; phylum Chordata; class Lepidosauria; order Squamata; family Gekkonidae; genus Lepidodactylus; species Lepidodactylus listeri. The sequence continues at coordinate 91,883,202 of JARCFY010000006.1, forward strand.
ATTAACACAGCTTAGAGGGAACACTGGAGGTGACTTAGTCAATGTTTATAAAAGGATCTTAACTGTCCCTTCTAACATCTCTAGTGCATGAATGTTACCCTCTTCTCCATGTATTTTCAAAATATATTTCTTTGCCAGTTTTATTGTTCAATCATTCCCTGCCACGTAAAGATACTGGGATTAGAAGAATAGCCTGAAAGAGGTGTGGTATAAACTTGAGAATGGGATATGAAAAATAGCTTGCCCCCTGGCTCCTCATCCTGAGGTCTTGCTAAGGAGCACTGATTTTAGGGGCAGACACAGAGACCTAGTAATCCTTTTCCATTCCTTTTTGAAGTTTAATGAACATTATATGCTATAAGCCCTTTTTGAAAACTGCTGTTTCTTTATTTGAAGTTCCATGGGAGCGCATTTGTGTTCCTAAGGTGATCCAGTTTGATTCTGGAATGTAACACATTGTTTACCCATGAGCATTTTTTGGGCTGGAGAGCAAGGTTAAGTTAATAGGTCCCTGCTTGCGGATGAGAATATGAATTAAATGTTGTTCAGAGTTACAGTCAGTACTAAGAACACAGATCTATTAAGAAGCTGACCAAACTGAGATTGAGCCTGCTATTTTGGCTTTCATTTGCCATGGGACCAAGTAACCTGGCAAGGCCCAGAGTCAATTAAGTAGGGTTGCTAGCTTCCAGGAGGGGCCCTGGAGATTTTATACAAGTGATGTCCAGAGATCAGTTCTCCTGGTGAAAATGGCTACTTTGGAAGGTGAATTCTGTGGCATTATAGCTCACTGAGGTCCCTCCCCTTGTCAGGCTGTAGTCCCAAATCTTTGGGAATTTTGCAGCCTGGAGGTGGCAACCCTGCTGTGGTGCAGGGACCTTCAGGGCATTCTGTCTGTGTAGTCTTGGCTCCTCCATAGGCGTCAACTATGGGGGGGGGCTCAAGGGCATGAGCCACCCCCGAAATTTCCCAGGGGGGACTAAGCCCCCCCAGGAAAATGGTGTGCTCTCTGCTGTGCCTCCCTGGGCCCTTCCTAGGGCCGCCGCCATCTCTCCCCCCCTGGCTTGACCACTCCATCCCTCCCTCCCTCCCTCCGTCCAGGGGCCAGCTAAGCAAATGCCCAGCTGGCCCCTGGACAGACAGAGGGAGGGACGGAAGCAGGAGAGGTCAGGCTGGAGGGGGGGAGGCAGCGGCGGGAACATGGTCCCAGCGGGCGCGCACACACAGAAGAGCTTCTGCCCCCCACCCCCAGGATTTTGAAAACTTGACGCCCCTGGGCTCCTCTGCTTGTCATGGGTCATGACATGCCTTCCTGCTTCTCGATCACATAAGGGATCCAACCTACACTAAGTTAAAAAAGTTGAACTAGCTCTCATTTTGGAAGTGGTAGTCTAGCTGTGATATGCCTACATGGTGTGATTCAGACCAACTTGTCATGATAGTTTTTGAAATGTTATAAAAACTCAGTTTTTATTCAGGTCCCAGTGGAATGTATAGGACATTTGGTTACAGTTGGCTGAAAACCACTATCAAATGCTTTGTCTGTTCTCTAGGAAGTTACTTTATTAACATCCATCTGTGCTGATAATTTATCAACATCTCTTTGTGCTGATATCATCCATTAGTAATTATAATAAAGGCCATGAGCTATAACTGGTTTAATTAGTAGATTCAAGAACAAAATATTTCATTGTAGTCAGAAGACAGTTTTAATTGGTGAGGGCAAAATTTAATTTACGATACAAGCAAATTAAGGGTACAGTTATTTATGTTTTGATTCTGGCATGCTAACTATAATGGGAAATGAAAAAGACATGATTAAGGATGGCCCGTCTTTCAGTCTTTCAAAAGGCACTGAAACTTTAATCACCTGACAATTTATGTAAATTTAATTGTTTAATCCAGTGAGATGAGTGAAACGTTCTTTAATTAGTTGACAACACTAATTACGGTGGTTTGAGGAAAATGCTATTCCTTAAGCTCAGTAATTCTTATGGCCTTTTTGAGACTACTCCCGAAACTGAATAGCCCCAGGGTAGCCCAATTTCATTAAAACTTGGAAGCTAAGCAGGGTCAGCCCTGGCTAGTATTTGGATTGGAGAGTCCAAGGTGGAGGACAGACTGGAAGAATGAAGCACAAGGCAAGCGGGGCAAAAAGACCTGGGCCAAGTTGTCGTGGGGCTTTCCGGTTGCACTGCGTGGACTGATGCGGGACCATACCGGGGAGGAGGCAGAATGGAGTGTTCACACTGCAGGGCAGCCCCTGGTGGAACCACCCCAGTTGCACATGGATTTGGTCCATTTCGCTGACCTGCGCGTAGGCACATGGGCGCATAGGCACATAGGCGCAGCAGCAATTGAGGCAGGATCCCATGGCTGGGAGCTTTAACTCCACGAGCCAGAAGCATCCCCACGGGCGGTTGTGTGATCAAGCACACAGCATGCATGGAGGGTTATGCCGGATCAGTGGGTTCACATTACCAGCGCTGCTTGATTGCGGCTTATTTGCGTCCACACTTCCAGGAAGCAGGATCAATGCACACCCAAACAGCTTGCCACAGCTTTCACCTGGTACTTTTAAAAAGCGGGATCAAAACGCTTCAGGACGGGATGAATACGGCACGGGAACGCCAGACAGCTGTGGCTATGTGAACCGGCCACTTAATCTGCTTGAGAAACGTGCCTATATTGGGCCAAACTGCCAGTCTGAACTCAGCCCAGGAAATGTCAGGCTCGTGACATGGAAGCAGGCAGTGGCAAACCAACTCTGAACATCTCTTGCCTTGAAAGCCCTATGGGGTCTCCATAAGTCAGCTATGACTTGGCGGGGGGGGGGGGGGGGAATCCACCTCCACTACATTTTGGGCACAGAAGCTCACTAATTTGGCTGGCCATGCACTCTGGTCATCTAAAATGAACTCATGGTCAAGGCTTTCCATCTCTTTCTTATCTCTGTTTCCATTCATATAGATTGGCCTAGTATTGTTATGCTACATCATTCTGTCCTTGCATGTACACCTTCCTTATTATCTTTCTACTGAGTATGAACATACTTTGGTATATTACTTGGGATCTGTTCTCTGCACACAAAATGGTAAACACTGGGGGAAAACATGGTACCTCTTCTTAGAACTTACTCATACTCAATGTACATGCACAAGGAGCCAAACCTGTTTCTTGTTTTCTGCCAAATGGATTTATTCTGACTATAAGATTAGACTGTTAGAGCAGGGTCTCCCAGCTGTCTCCTTTTCATTAGGTCGATGTGACGTTTACTTATCTGGCTCAGATCCCAGATCACTAGAGATCAATGAGAAGGAAAGGCACATCTCTGCAAGGTTAGGGGTCAGAGACTTTTTTGTATTTTTTTTTAAATAAAGATGGAAATCCAGTGAACCTGATAGAGAGATTGTTATAAACTCTATATTAACTGTATTTAATTGCTGATTTTAAAAAAAACTAAAAAAAAAAAACCTGGAAAAACCTTGTGTACTGGAGGAGGGGGATAGCTGATACCAAGGGACTGGGGCAAGGAAACTGTGGGGAAACCTGCCATGTGGAAACCCTGTTTCTGCTGTGCTGTATCAGCAGCAGCAGCAGCAGCAGTGGGGATACCACACAAGGCTGCCCTTGTTTGGAAAACCACCTTTGTGCCAACGTAGGACAGTCCTATAGTCTTGCCAGTTATTCATGATTAACATATCAGTTCCTATTCTCCTAACCAGGCTGGCTAAAATCAGAGAACACCCTGAGGCATTTTACTTTCAGTGTCAGAGATGAACCGGGGGGGGGGGAGGGATAAAGGGGGGGGAGACTTAAAGGGCAGAATTGGCAAGAAGAAGAAGAAGAGAAGAGATTGGATTTATACCCCACCCTTCACTTGTAGTCTCAGAGCGTCTTACAAACTTTCCTTTCCCCTCCCCACAACAGACACCCTGTGAGGTGCGTGGGGCTGAGAGAGCTCTGAGACAACCTTGAGAGAACAGACGGTACAGAGCTATGGCTTGCCCAAGGTCATCCAGCAGGTGCAAGTGGAGGAGTGGGAAATCATACCCGGTTCTCCCAGATTAGAGTCCGCGTACTTAACCACTACACCAAACTGGCTCTCAAGGGGCGGGGACAGATAAACATCCGTTCTGTTTTTACCATTTTCCTCCTGCAAATGCCTCCCATAGCTTCTGGATTAGCATTAGAAGGGAAATACAAGGTAGGGAACCTTAGCTTCCCTGTAAGATCTAGTTTGCCAATTGATCCTTGGCACATGAACAAGATGCCTCTATGTGTCAGGATTTCTGTCCATGACCGGTCTGAATGCAGAGCAGAACTGAGAAAAATATTAGTGCTCCATCCCAAATCACTTTCATGTATGCCAGTCTCACCAATATGCATACTAGTGTGTTTGAGATTATTCCTAAATCCAGGTATACCTAGGTATTCAGTTGATGTAAATTGGAACATTGATATCATTAGAAAAATGCTGATTTATCCCACCCCCCCCATATCTGAGATAGACTATGGTGACATGAGATCCTCTTAGCATAATTGCAATTGTTTATCCAAGATTTTACTTTTTGTGGCTACTAATGTTGAAAAGGCAGTGTCTGGTGTACAAAGAAGACGAGAAGACGACCCTAGAGTGGGCAGCAAGAAGACAATTAGATAGGATAATGAGGTCAACACTTTCTGTCCTGTTAATCATCATTGCTTGTCTGTCCCCAGATTGATACTCTTAGGCTAGTTTCTCCCATATTCTCGGAAGTACCACACTCAGTCTTATGCTCTTTCTCAGTTAGCAATGTAGTTAGGAACTTCTCTCTGTCTCTCCACTTTCCCATCAAGTATGTGCATTCTTAATAAACCTTTATCTACTCTTTAATTAGGTTGGGCACTGTTGCTGTGTCAATTACTCTACCAACAGGGGTTATGGTAGCCCAGATTAAGCACATCTCGAATTAAAGGTAGAAAGATCATCAAAGGCACTTGAAATGAGCAGGCAAGAACAAAGGAGCAAAGATGGTGACCTCCTGTGGTGCACAGCATGGTCACTTGATAGATAGGCTCATGGAGAATAAGGATCTAATTTGGAGAGAACGAATGAAGAGTCACCTTCTTGAAACAGGATTATGGACATTATCCAGAATGCCCTGCCAAGAGATGATGACCTGGCAAAGCAGAGAATTTGGGACTCCAACAATGAAATGGCAAGAGGGGCCATAATCAAGGGTTTAACTGACAGTAATGTGTTAATAGTAATTCAGATGCCAACAGCCAAAGCTGTGTGGTGTGAGCTGGAAAGGTTGCATGTAAATTCCTTGTTAAAGAACCAGCTTTATCTACAAAAGAAACTTTTCAGGCCTAAGATAAAAGGGGGGGTAGTTTATGTCATCATCTGGACGAGTTGCTGGGATTGGCTGAGCAGTTGAGGAGTTCAGGAAAGGAAACTGTTGAACAAGATCTGATTGTGTTACTATTAATAAGCCTGCCAGAGTCATATGAAAATATAGTGTCTCAGATTGAACCTAAGAGTAATCTGTCACTCACAGAAGTTATAAATCAGCTTGAGGAAAGATACAAACACAATTTGAAAAGTCTGACAAAGAATTTAAACCAAATGCTAATCAGAAGGCTTTAAATGTAAGGGCTTTTTTTTGTAGAAAAAGCCCAGCAGGAACTCATTAGCATAAAAAGCCACACCCAAAGCAGAAGCTCATTAGCATATTAGGCCACACTCCTGACAGCACAGCTCATTAGCATATTAGGCCACACACCCCATGTTACCAGAAGTGTGGTCATCCAGCCACACCCACCTTTAGCTTCTTATTTTGTTTATCTTGTTTGTTGTCAAAACCCAGGGCTTTTCTTGTAGCAGGAACTTTTTTGCATGTTAGACCACACACCCCTAATGTAGCCAGTCCTAATGAGTTTCTGCTGTTGGGTGTGGCCTATTATGCTAATGACTTCCTGCTGGGCGTGGCCAACTTGGGAGCCAGCCGGAACTCTGTTCCTGTGTATTCCTGCCCAAAAATAGCCCTGAATGTAAATAACAAAGGTGGCACTGTTTGTCACCTCTGTAGGAAGCAAGCCCACATTAAGAGGTATTGTTCTACCAGTAAGCAGAGGAAAGACTTTCCGAAAGCAAAGAGGGAAATGGCAAGGAAGTTCCAATCAGATTTAAGGGGCAGCTGTTAAAGAAATGTTTTGTATTAACACAAGGATCCACAAGAAGTGATATTTGGTATCTGGACAGTGCCTGCATGACCCACATATGTGCTCATAAAGATTTCATTGAAATGTTAGATGAAGAAAATAGACATTAAGTGTTGCAAATGGATGGTCAATAATGGAGGAAGGTATTGGTTCAGGAAGCATAAAATGCAAACTCCCCAGTGGAGAGAGCCATGACCTCCTTGTTAAAGACTGCCTTTATTTCCCAGAACTGGCAAATAATCTTATTTAGGCATGATTACATCTTTTGGAGAAAAATGCTACATCAGACACAGGGGAGAGTTAATTGCAACTGGAAAAGTGCATCAGGATTTATATGCTCTTGAGATTTGCATGCAGAAAGCAAACTTTACGAAACTTTGTGATCACAAGAATTGCTCTTGACTATGGCACAGACAGTTGGGACACAGAGACAATTATGCAGTTAGCCAACTTGAAAGCCAGAATTTAACTAAAGGCATGCAGATGAGCAAATGTGCTGTTGAAGAAAAATGTATGCCTTGCATTCAAGTGAAGGTGGTGAGACCTGCTTTAACAAAAGTCATGAGACAAGCCAGATGCAGCAACCCCTAGAGCTGATACACAGTGATGTTTGTGGACCAATGAAAACTCAATCCCCTAGTGGGAATAAGTGTGTACTGACTTTTATTGATGACTTTTCAAGATATACTGTGACCTACCTAATTAAAGGGAAAAGTCATATAGAGCAATGTTCAGTAACAGATTTCAAAGAAAGCCACTAGCAATCCATACTGATAATGGAGGAGAATACATGGGACATGAAATGAAGACTTAGTTGGCTGAACAAGGAACAGAGCATCAGCTTATAGTCCCATACACTTCAGAGCAGAATGGTGTAGCAGAAAGGAAAAATCACTCTCTCACTGAAATGTGCAAATGAATGCTCCTTGAGGCAGAGCTACCTGACAAGTATTTGGGAGAAGCAATCAACACTGCTACCTACCTGCAAAACAGATTACCTATTAAAGGTGCCAGCAGTACACCATTTGAACTGTGGTATGGGCACAAACCCAGCCTTAATCATCGAAAGGTGTTTGGATCAAAGCCCTACACTTACATTCCTAAAGAAAGCAGACCAAGATGGATCTTAGAGCAGAAGAAGGCATTTTTGTTGGCTATGCACCAGAATGCAAAGGATACAGAAACAGGAGAAGTCAAGATCTGCAATGTGGTCTATATTGGTGAAAGGGAAAAATCAAGAAATAAGGAGAAAATAGACATCAGTGAATCTACACCAACAGAGAAAAATGAAGCACAGCAAACAGAAACAGTGCATTTGAGCACTATGGACAACACACATGACACTGCTGCAGAACCTCAAGAACCAGAAGGGGCTGCAGAGCTAAGTGTCAAATAATCAACCAGATCAGACAAAGGAGTACCACCAAGAAGACTTTCTTATCTAGCAAAGACAGAATCTATACTGGATCCTTCCACGTGGGAAGACATAGCAAGAAAACCTGCAGAAGAAGCAGAAACATAGAGAAAAGCCACTTCTATAAGAATGCTCTTGAGCATAGCAGCAGCACCCCCCCTTCCTTTTCTATCAACTATTATAATAATTAATTCCTCCTCTTTCCTATCAAGTAGGTTAATTCCTAGGAGAAAAGGAGCTTAGCAGGGATGTGATGCCATAGAGTCTGCCCTCTTAAACCGCCAATTTCTCCAGTGTGTAGTCTGGAAATCATTTGTAATTCTGGGACAACTCCAGCCCTCACCTGTAGGGTTGGCTGCACTACTCTCTCCATATGACTGGAACATTGTTCTTTCAGGGTTCTAGTAGTATGGAGAACATCTGTACACACATACAGTTGTCCTTGTGAAGGTTTTGAGCAGATCATACAATGAACCCATGGGAGTGAGATGGAGCCTGCCTTGGTAATCCCACTGCCCCATCTCCATTCAGTGTACCCTGCATGCCTTCTGAAAACAGCTAGTATGGAGATCATGTAGCTAATACTTGTCTCATATCCACCTCCCCCCAAATCCTTTGCCAGTAGCTCAACTAAAATCTGGGCTTGTTCAGTGCTCCACTTGGCTGCTTCTGGGGCCAAACTCTTAGGGGGTGCTGACTGGGAGGGGGCAACAAGTGTGGCATGCCTCTCATCACCTCCTGCCCCACTGCTGTTGCCGTAGGGGATCAAGATGGGCTGCAGAAGTGCTTTCTCTGCATTCTGCCTTGGCTGGATCCTTGGCAGCCCGTGAGGAGGCATGCACCTTTACTGCTGTCAGGTATAATAATAACTCCAGTGTTATTTGGTGCTGGCCTACCTTGCAGTGGTGGCCTGCAGTAATTAGTTTCACAGATTTACACCACACCAAAGTTGAGCAGCTAGGCCCTTGTGGGGATATTATCTCAAAGATCCAGGGCTATTTTTGGGCAGGAACGCACAGGAATGTTCTGGCTGGCTTCTGAGTTGGCCACGTTTACAGCCTCCCCCCCCCCCCAAGGCGCCTCACAAGCTGCAAGGTGCCTGAGGAAGCCAAGCCAATCCAGGGAGGGAAGGCAGTTTAAACTGCCTCCCCTCCTGCTGCGGGGCGCCTGGGGAAGCCGATCCAGAAACTGCCTTCATTCCCTCGGGTTCTCCATGCGTCCCGAAAGCCACGGATGCTGAAGCCCGCGGAGAAGCTGGGGGGGGGGGGAAGAGGCAAGCTTCCATGCCTGCTCTGTGTTTTCCCAGCCCCTTCCTAATATGCTAATGAGCTGTGCTGCCAGGGGTGTGGCCTAATATGCTAATGAGTTTCTACTGTTGGGTGTGGCCTATTATGCTAATGAGTTCCTGCTGGGCTTTTTCTACAACAAAAGCCCTGCAAAGATCTAATTACCCAGTCATAGCCTGTAGTGGAAGGATATATCAGACCCCCTCCTCTGAGAGGAACAGGATCAGCACTGTTAAGAGAGGTCTCCATTCTCCCCCTCATTCCCCAGAAATTCACAGAAACAAGCTGTCATCCAGACTAGAGTTTATTCAAAAACAGAGAACAAGCAATTAGCACAGCCTCTGTGCTGACTCTCAGGTCAGGCTGGAGAACAAGGCAACAGATGCACACAGAGAGGAGGTAATTACCTGACAGCACTTGGTTGCTGCGGATGGAGATGGAGTGCTTCATTAGGGTCACTTCTGGAGAACAGGTGACCCCTTGCTCATTTTGGGGTCTCTACCAATATCCTATCCAAAACAATGGCTCATGGTACTGTAGTGTGTCAGACTGAACATGCACAATTATATGTTCTGTACATGTTGCAAGTGCCCCTGAAGAGATAAAACAGAGTGGGCCCTCTTTCAGGCCTTACCTGGATGTCAGAAACTGTATGTTTTCAACAGGTATGTCTTTGGGTCCTTGTTCTTCCTAACAGATAACTGACCTACAGGGGGGATAAGCTGGTTCTCTCTACTGTCTCCTGCCAGTGCAAAAAGATACACTTGTTTCTGGGAGAGACTAGCAGTCTTTTTTCTTAGAAAAGCAGAGAAACCTAGAAGATTAAAAAATGTCTGTGCTTTGGACAATAGAAAAGGCCTAACAAAAGAGGGGAAATGACTCAGAAAATGCAGGGCTGGCTTTTGTTTCTAATACTTTTTGCCTGGGATCTAGGGTTGCTAGGGCCTTACTTTGTTCTGGTGGTGGTGGGAGTTTCCTTCTTCCTAGAGTCTTTGGTGTGTGTGTGAAGCATGTGTACCGTAATGATGTCACCCGGAGGTGACATCATCACGCAGGGCACATTACAGGTGGGTGCTCAAGCATTTGAGAAAAAAACTCAATGGTTACCATAGATTTCCCCCCCTCAGATGCTAGAGCATCCCCCTGTGAATGTCAAAATCACCACAAACAGCTCCACAAATGGCAAGTTTCATATTTTTCACACCAGTGCTAGTAGAAATGGAATGGATGAAAAGAGTGATCGTGAGATAAGCAGGTCAGGCTTGCCACCCTGTTATGTGAATTGCTTCCTTGCCCTGAATGTGGATTGAAAAATCTAGGGGGGGGGGAGGTTCCATGGACTGTATCAAGGCCAAATCTACACCTCCCCTCTGAAGTAGTTTGACTGTGGTCTTTTCCTACACTCATTTCACACTGGTTTCAAATTTCACTCCCTGGGTCTGAAGAGCAGTAAGCAACAGGATCTGTTTAAAGCAGTTAATGCTAGCTTAACCACAAGAGGGCAATTAACAAATGTAGATGGTGATTTTTAAACTAGAACAAGTATGGTTTGAAACTAGAAACAGGTATAGATGGGTTTTTTTGAAACTAGAATGATTCCAGCGGGAAAGTCAGATGTAGATTTGACCAAAGAAAATAGATGTTTCCTAGTGATATTAAGTTCTTGTCTTCAGTCTGTTTCAGTGTTTTAGTCTTGTGAATTTAAGAAAGAAAGCTCTTATCAGTGCAATTAGGCCAGTTAAGTTAGTAACACAGGGATAACTGACTGTGTGTATGGCCTGTGTGACTCCATCTTTGTTATATGTTGGTGTTTAGGTGCCCTGAGTCTTGTGAGAGAACAGTGTTTGCCCACTCTCAAGAGAACTTTCTGTCTCTCATGCTTGTTAGCAGCTCTTATCTTTAAACCCTGGGTTGTTTCTTCCCACTAGACACCAGGTGCAAGATGGCCTGGATCATCCAAATGTTTGGGATAGCTTAATTAATGATTTCTTCACTGATGGCCAGCATTTAGGGTATAATGGGTTTTGGTTAGGCCTGTGGTTTCAGATTCTGACCAAGTCCATTAAACAAGAAGGTTCATGGTCCGGGGGTCCATAAACCCCACAGACCTCCAAACCTCAATGGACCGCCATTTTTCTGGACTTGCCCATCCCTACTTGTTATACCTGGGACATAATTTATTTTCTGAATTAAAATTGGAGGCATACTTTACTCAGAGGCTGAAAGATTTTATCCAGTAGCCCTCAAAACAATGGGCAGAGGGAGGCATTCTCTTGGCAGTTATGAAGTAGCCCAATCAGTGCTGATTCATGGCGCCCTGTTCTTCTACTTCTTGCCCAGGGTTCAGGGATGGGACTGTCCTTTCTTGGGAACAGGGATGCCACAAGGATTTCCTGTACCTGTCAGCTATAGAGCGATTGCATCTGGCAATCTTTACTCCTTCCCTCATAATAATGTCGGTGTCCTTATACTGGGAGAGAAAGGGGTGCTGAGGCCTTAGATGTGACTTAATTTTTGACACTATGCTCTGGCCCTGTTCTCAGTGCGCAGTTTGAGAATCACTGTTATAAAAGTAAATCTTTCAGGTGTCAGTTTTAAGTTAGAAAAAAACACTTGCGGGGGTCTTGGAAACACTGTCCTACATCCTAATCACTGGCTTCTGAGGTTTCAACAAGAAGGGCCCATACATTTTTGCATGGGTCTTTGCTGTTATTTGAGCTAGAAGGTTTGTTTGTTTTTAAATCTGGGATTTCCTATGGCTGGATTATTTGCCCAGTACCAGTCTGTACTCTGAAAGCATGGAATATACAAAACTTATTCATGCCACATCCAACAATTTGAATGAGGTTTACAACTATGCTAGGAATGCCAACTCTGTAGGGCTGCCAATTCCCCCTGGGGGACGGAAATTCCCCCGCTAAATAGGTCCCCAATCCACCAGTCCGGATTCGGCTGGCAGGGGGAACCCCACCCCCGAAATGGCCACATCAGGCCAATGTGCCCAGCGTGATGACATTGCCCAGAAGTGACGTCATCACGCCGAGCACATTGCAGGGCGATGCTCTAGTAATCGCCCTGAAAACTCTATGGTACCATAGAGTTTTTAGGATGATTACCAGAGCGTCGCCCAGTGACATGCCTGGCGTGATGATGTCACTTCTGGGCAACATCATTGCACTGCACACGCACAAAGTGCGCGCACAAGGGTCCCGGACCAGGAGTGGGACTTCCCCACTCAAACTCGTAAATAACTTGGCAACCCTACAACTCTGGGTTGTAAAGTTCCTTGCGATTTGGGAGAAGAGCTTGAGGATGACGAAGTTTGAGGAGGGGAGGTACTTTATATTAAGATATAATGCCATAGAGTCAACCTTTCAAAGCTGCCATTTTCTCCAGAAGAACTGATTTCTGTTGTCTGAAGATCTGTTGTAATTCCAGGAGATCGCCAGGCCCAACCTGCAGGTTGGTGACCCTATAATATTTTTAACACATTTTGGTGTTCCAGATCGTCCTTTGTAAATGATGCTTCACCTCTCCACACACACACACTTCAGAGTGAGACTATTCCATTGAAGTATACTTGACAAATCAGAATTACTCTGTAATTATTCTCAAAAGTAAAAAGATATAATGCTTTGATCACACCACGCATTCCCAAATGAATGGCTTGTTTTAGAATGATAGGGTGTTGTTTTCCAGACAGACCAAGGAGGCCAGAAGTACTAATGGCTCTTTGATTAGGGATTTGTCTAAAAGGCATCTGGCTACAGTGACTATATTTGGAAGATACACACAATTAATGTATGAGCTCTCCTCATTGTCAGGATGACTTTTTTCTACAGGGACCTAGTGCATGCTTTGTACTTCACTGTCCTGTTGAGAAACTTTGATAGGTTTCATCAGCTTGTAGACACTAATTAACTTCACACTTCAGGGAATCTTCTCCCTAGCTTGTGCTTTATTGTTAGCAAGCGCTATTTTCACTTTCAAATGGAGAGAGTGATCATCCTGTGAAGTAATGTGCAATAGTTTCAGTATGGCAATATGTGCTAGCTTCATTAATAGTTCAAATTAGGGACAGGCATGAGCTGGCGCATGAAGTAAAATTTATGCCAGATTTGAGCCTGTCTGGAGTCTGGGAAGCGTTGTTCATCAGCGTACGTGCTCCCCAAACATTGCCTGAACTTTGTTGGCAGTTCAGGTGGTCTGAGAAATGGTGGGGGTGGAATTCTCTCCAGCCTTGGAAACACCTTCAGACCTTGACAGGCACTGCTGGCTGCCAGTTACAGAGCTCCCATTCATCTCTATGGGATCTGAAAGCTACATAAAGCCCAACCTGAAGTCCAGCCCTCCTTTGTTGGGTTTTGCAGTGAGTTGGAGAGGATCAGAATTGCAGAGAGATAGGAGGAGGTTGATCTGCTCTGCTGGGCAGGGGATTGCTGTTTGCTCTGCATATGTGCGCGTGCATGTGTGCATGCCACAGCACCCAGCCTTTCTGCTCACATTGAGCAGTGGGGCTTCGCTACTGAGTTGGTGCCTCTGAAGAGAGCTGGCATTTCTATACCCTTTTCCTTCTATACCCTGGGGTGTGTTTGCTGGGCCAGGGCTCTGTGTGCCAGTGCCACCCAGCATGGGGTTTTGCTTTGCTTCTGGTGTGGGTTTCTATCTTCTACCCCACCCTCCTTTTTTGGTCAACTGTCTGAGCTGGGGTATTGTTGTGTATCAGTATCGCGGTCGCCATGTGCTTGTGTAATGGTGACCACCATGTGGACATTCACACATGGCCCGAATCTACCTGAGCTTCAGCCAGGTGGAACAATAGCTGGTTGGATCCTAAACGACCACCAATCTCGAGCCTAGGTTCCCCCCTGGGGACCTATAAACTGTAACTACTATCTTAAGGTCCTCCAGCACCCCCCTAATATGATACAGCTATCTCCTCTCTAAATGGTCCAGCTATCTCCTCTCTAAAAAGACTGCTTTTTGGGATTAAAAAAAATGAGCTTTCCCAGACTGCTTTTTGGGATTAAAAAAAAAGAGCTTTCCCAGATATTTGCATGTAGGGAAATTCCTTTCCCAGTCTTGACATCACCAACCAAAGAGTACCAAAATTAAAAAAGCTGCATCCTTTGGGCAATTATATAAAATTCTTAACTAATCCTATCAGTTCTCCCACTCTAAGACCAACCCTCCGTCTTCGAAACCCACAATATAAGTTCTGGATCTCCCAAAAGGAGCTTGAAAAATGAGAGAAACAGAAGTACACACAGTGACAACAGCTTTTCAAAATTCAGTATGCTGGTCTAACTACAGCTCTGGTACTAAAAATTCGAATACTTTCCACCAGTTTGCAGCACTAAGTAGGGGCAGAAACTTGGAGTGCTTTTTGCCAGAATCTACGCTGTAGCCTGGTCAGTCGTAAATAAGTGAACAACGTGGTCAGAAGGGCCCACCTCCAGCACCTCCCTGCCACCCCTTGCCTCTTTGTGCCCCTCCGCCACCCCTTTGCCTCTTAGTGCTCCCAGGTAATACCCCCCCCCCGGGGGTGGTAGCACCTAGTTCGGGAATCACTGAGCTAGGGTATGCACAGAGTCAGGGCCAGAGGAATTGCATTTTTACACCTTTCTTTTGGATCCCTTGCTCAGTCTATTGCTGTGCCGAGATTATATGTGTAGACATTTAATTTTAGTATATACTTTATAAATTTGGAATGCTAGTAGTTGTTCTCTGTACCATGGAGACTTTCACTGTTCAGATATGCTGTTGAAAAAGGTTCCTGGGGGAAGGGGGCAGTCAGTTGACAAATCAGTATTTTTCCAGTGGTGTGCAAGTGCAGTGAACTGTCCCTATGGAAACCAGTTGCTGGGTAGAGGGAGATGCAGGCACATGGCAGGATCTTAGAACAGCTATTGTACTGCCCCAGTCCTCCTGGGGGGCAAATGCTGGTATTCAGCAGAGCAGTTCAAAGACAGAGATTACAGAGAGAGAGCAACCAAAGGCCAGTCCAAAGTCAGGGGTTCCAGAGAGTAGGTTAACAAAGTCCAGTTTAGGATCAGGGATTCCAGAAAAGCTGGTTGTCCATGTCCAGTCTAGGGTCCAAGGTTTCAGAGGTCTGGTAACAGCAAGGTCAGTAACAGAGTGTACTTGTTGCATCCACAAACTGCTGCTTCTCTTGGCTGATTTTATAAGCCTTAATGAGCCATACTCACAGCCAATTACTTGGTAGACATCCAGAAACTAATCTGTCTTATCTGTTGACAGCTGATGATGGGCCAGGAGACATGCACTCTTTCTCCTTGCCTGCAACTCTGCATGCTGCTGGCAGTGCCAGTGCTGCATGGGTATGGGGGAGCCAGGTGGGCTGGGAGTTCTCTGTAGGCTTCTTTCCCGATTTAGAGCTGGAGAGTGTTGGCTCAGCCACAGATGTGGGCTGTGAGTTATGATTAGCCAGTGTTGGCTTGGCCACAGCTGTGGGCTGTGAGTTATGATCAGACAGTAACTCAATCTCTTGTTGCTCATCTGCTGGCTCAGACCTGGCTACAGCCAACTCCTCATCCGAGGAATCCTTGCTGTCACTGATCACAGGCTGACTTACGACAGCTTATGCAAGGAAGGGAAGCTGGGGGCACTGGTCCCCACAGTAGGTAATTCCTTCAAAGGCCAGTTGATGGCCACAGTACCAAAAAAGGGAGAGAAAACTCCTTTGAGGGTTGGGAAGACCGGGAAAGTGTCACATTGCCAGGTGGAGACTTGGCAAGCCCCAGGTTCCTTGACACCTTGGAGGGCAGGATGGAGTGGTGCCCATGGGTCAGTGGGGCTGTTCCACCACAGAGGTAGTTGTACCTTGCTCCAGGTCAGAGATCTCTGTATCAACAGATACCAATGACTGATCTCAATTACAAATAGGAAATCCCTTTACATTAGTGGAAGAAAGGCCCTGTCTTTTTGTATTTCTCTAGCAGTAGCTGTATTTGTCATTTACATGACTGTATCCTGTTACTCCCCATAAGGCAGCTATTTGAGCCTATACTCATTGAGTCAGAAATACTACATTATATTTAACACTAGCAAGAAACCCCCCCCACTGATTCTGTATACCATTTAACACTGGTATTAACTTTTCGTATATATAGGGCTCTGTGATTATACCTTTCAGTCCTGTCTCCCATATACTAAGCTGCTTTTGCAATATATCTCGACAATTTTGAATGAAAAATAAGGAAATAAAATTATACTTTAAAAAGCCAGTTAGCTCTGGTAGTATGAAATGGAATATGTTTTTTTTCCTAAGTCACTATGCATGAACTATGAGAAGCAGCTAAGAAATTAGCAGATCTAGTGAGTTAACCACTAATTTGACTCAGCAACACCCACTAGCCAATCAGTACAGGAATTAAAGTTCTGAAATACAAGTCAGTCTTCCTGTTTGGAAACATAGGCTGAGGACAGACTGGCAGTCTGGCCCACTCTGCTTCCGCTTTAAAAGCAGAGGCAGAGCGGGCATCCAGACCGCCACATCTGCCCCGTGGAGGCTCCCCGGACTCACCTCGTCCGGCGGCGCACTCCTCCCGCAGCAGCCGGGCACCACTTCCAAGTGGTGTCCCAGCAGCTGTGTGCGCGTTCCACCCGCTTCCGGCAGGCGTGCGGAGCCATGTGGTGTTCTGCTGCCGCTGCCATTGGCCACCCGCAGTGTGGACGCTGCGGGCGGCTTCCTTGTGGCGGTGTCTTCCCTGTGCCGGCTTGTTCTGCTGTGCTCCTGTAGCGCGGCAGAACTCTAATCTGTCCTCGGCCCTATAGTTACAAGGAAGAGAAGGGAGGAAAACCAAATACAATTCTTGCTTGAGTTTTTAATAAAAACACAAAAAAGGCAACCATAAGTACACTATGATATACAGTACACTTAACTGATAGTTTTTAAAAAGTTTTTTTAAGTGCTATAAGAAAAAAAATCTAGGACTGACAAAAATAAGGAAAGATTATAAATGATGTCCTAAGGACAAGTAGAAACAGAATTAATCATTGCATTTTGGGGTCTTTCAGGTGAAGCCAGTTATTCACAGCAGAATCAATGTGTCAGCACGCTTTCGAAAGCCACTTCAGGAGCCATGCACTGTTTTGTAAGTAAGATTTTCTGACTGCCAGTTTGCTCTACTTCATTTTGTAGAACATTACATTGTTTGTAACTTGGTTTCATCTTTTCAGCCTGATTGCAAATGGTGATCTCGTAAGCCCAGCAGTGCGTCTTTTTATCCCAAGGAAAACGCTGAATCAGTGGGAACATGTTCTTGAAATGGTTACCGAGAAAATTACACTCAGAAATGGAGCTGTTCACAGGTAAGAGGAAGTCGTACTGTAGACATTTGCATCGTATAAAATGACATTTTCTTAGCACTGTCTAGAAATAATATTTTCTGAGAAACTGGATCTTGCGGTGTGCTTAATCGCTTTTCAAGACAATGTGAAAAATGGTCCAAAAGTTGATAACATCCATGTGCTGAAAATGTCCCACCTACTGTTGACAGCTGTTGGTGTCTTTAAAACACATTTGTCTGAGGATTTTGACATCTGTCAGCTGGGCACTAAAGAAATATGTGATGCATATGATGCTGTTTTATACCAAAACAGGCCACTGGTCCACCTAGCTCAGTACCATTGTTTACTCTGACTTACAGTGATTCTCCAGATTTGCAAACAAAGATCCCTCCCCATCTGCTTAATGAACTCCTTTAACTGGGGATGCCAGGACTGAATCTGGAATCTTTTACATGCAAAATTTGTGCTGTACCACTGAGCCATAGCCCCTCCCTAAAGTTAAAGGCATTTGAAAAGGAAAGGATGCTGTGGCCCCAGGACTAGGAATGCTGCAAATTTCACTATGAACATGTTTGTCAGTCGAATTTACCATATGTGAGCATGGTAATCAAGATGTGAGCTGATCACCTAGCCAGGCTTGGTTCATGCTGAGCAGCCACAAATACCTGCTGAGCAGTTTTTGATTGGATTTTTGCAAATCTGTGCATATACGAACATGCTGCCAGCTCAAACCAAACAGCAGCTTTAGCATCACTAAAGTTAAATCAGCTCCATGTTTGTGACTGGTGAATAAGATGTGAGCCAGACTGGTGGGAGTTTGAGCATCCTTATCTGGGACTACTCCTTAACATCAAATCTTAAATTGTATGAACTAGTCATGTTTCTGATCCTGTTGTTGTTTTCAGCTGCCTTCATCAGATCAGAGCCAGGTTCTAGTGGCCAAAGTGCTGTGGTGCTGTGCATGAGTTTGGGCTTCACCTCTTTCACTGCTTGGCAGATGCTGCCAATAAGTGCTCAAATCCTCCATATGGTTTGCTTGAGATTAAACAGCGATACCTGAGGAACTGGAGCTTGCACTCTCACACAGGTTCTAACCGCCTAGCAGCTTCCTGTAAATGATACCTGATGGAGACAATATTCAAAATATGTCATCTTTGTGGGCATTCTTTTAAATAATGCCCTGTATCTTTCCACTCAGCTAAGCAAAGTTTGAAGTCTTCCTCTGGTCTAACAAGCCTTCCTCCAACTTAAGTGGGTCTTCCACTGGAGAATGAAATTAGAGGAAGGCGCCTTGGATTGGATGCAGCCAGCTATTTCACTCAATTTCACTCAATTCTTGTCCCTACTACAGCTCTTATCCCACATGGCTTGAGTACATGTGGGTCCCATCATCTCCTATCATAGCATTTTGGTTGTCAAAGGGAACCCCTCCATCTTCCCCATTCTGGAGAATAGATGAAACAAGTGGAGACCCGCAAGAAACTTGCAGTATGGTTATCCCATTCCTCACACCTTTGCTTCCTCCGTTCTCCCCCTACCTCTCTCATACTTTTTCTCCCTTCTGTCCCCCCTTTCTTACTCTCTCTCTCTCTCCTCCATGTATGTTACTTCCTCTCTCTTTCTGGCCTGTCATCATTCTCTTTGTTTTTCTGCCTCCTCACCCTTTCTCTCTCTTTCTGCCTCCCACCTCAAATTTCACCCTCCCCAGGCTCTCAAATGTCAGAGAATTTCCCAACCTGGGGTTGGCAACCCTATTTCCTTCCCACCCAACAGCCAACCTACCTTTATCTGTCTTCAGCTTTCCATCTCCACCCCCCTCCCCTGCAGCCTCTACCTAGGAAAATTACAGTCTTTCTCCACAGTGGGGACTAAAGCAGCTTACATTATTATTTCCTCTTTGTTATCTGCACAACAACCCTGTGAGGTTGGTTAGGCTGAAAGTATGTGACTGGTCTAAAATCTCCCAGTCAGCTTCCACTGCAAGATGGGGATCTGAACCTGGGTCTCACAGATCCCAGTCTGAAGCTCTAACTGTTACACCACAATGGCTTTCATAGGGTGGCTGCTAATGAACAGTAGCAAGGCAGCTGGGCCTAATTAAGTCATGCAAATCAGGTGGTATCAAGTCACACAGAGGGTGCTGCCTAGGAATGCCAGCCTCCAGGTGGGACCTGGGGATCCCCTGGAGTTACTGCTCATCTCCAGAGTAAGGAGATAACTTTCCATGGAGAAAATGGATGCTTTGGAGGGTGGAGTTTATGGCATTGTACCTCACTGAGGTCCCTGTCCTCCCCAGGCTCCACCCCCAAATCTCCAGGAGTTTTCCAGCTTGGATCTGCTGGTGGTGGCCGGGGGGGGTGGGATACTTGACAACCCTAGATGCTGCCAGTAAAAACCCTGCTTTTTACTGACAGAAACAGTTAGAACCTCCCCCCTCCCCTGAACATTCTAGTCTCCTCACAGTTGATGCCTGGAACTGATGCCATTTCAAAAGGTATTGGGGGAAATTCAAGGGTCCCTGAAGTTTTTTTTTTTTTTTAACTTTTTGGATTTTTCTGCAGACCGAGAAAAGGGCCTGACTATGTAGGAAAGGCTGTTGGGGAGAGTGAGCTCTCTTTTGGCAGATATAAGCATCCACACAGAAAAAAAAACTCTCGGAATTAGATATATAGATAAATAAAATAATAAATACAGCTGAAGATGGAGGGCAGAGAGGTTTGGTTCTTTGGTGGGTGGGAAGGAGTGAAGAAAGCAGGGAAAAGTGAGGATTAGGGGGTTGCCAGGAGCAGGGAAAGAAGAATTAATGTGGGGAAGAGGATACAGGGGGAAATGAGGTGACCCCTGCAAGTTTTTGTGGATTTCCCCCTGAGCAACTGGGCCTGACCTGATGACTGGCACTGCACAAACTGGATCATAGTTTTACCAGGTGGAGGCTGCCAGGATAGGGAAGGAGGGAAAGCTGAAGATGGGGGGGGGGGGGGCAGATAAAGGTAGGTTGACTGGTGGGTGGGAAGGAGAGAAGCAAGCAAGAAAAGGGGCCTTTCAAGAAAGGTAAAGAGGAAATAGTAGGGAAGGGGAAATGAGATGCCCTCCACGAGTCCTTGTGGGTCCCTTGCTTGTGTTTATATATTTATGAGCTTGCAAGTGGATCTGAGAAAAGCTGCAGCTGTCAGATTGTGTAGAAACAGGCCTGAAGTTCTGGAGTTAGTTACTAGGGATGAGGAAGAAATGACATATCAAACTATGGGTGAATATGGCTTGTTTGTTTAAACTGTGGCTTATGTAACCTAGTTATTCCACTAGATGTAGGCAACAAATCCTGGTTCCTGCTTCTTACCTAGGGTTGCCAGCTAGGCTGCTGGCAGGAGGCTTTGGGGGGTGTTACTGGAGGGAGTGAGGATGTCATCAATGTGATGAGATCTCACAGAAATGACTTCATCATGTTGGGGACCCAGCTCCTTGGAAGGCACCAGTGGCTCCTGCTTGCAAAACACCATTTAAAGGGAAGGATTCCTTCAAATGGTGTTTTAAAAGCAAGGTTGGGTGCCACATGCCTTGCCTCAACTCCAAATGGTGAATTCACTGCTTGGAGTTCAGGCATGGGCAGCCCCTGCTTGCAAAAAAATATTTAAAGGGAACCTTCCCTTCAAATGGTGTTTTACAAGCAGGCACTGCTGCACCTGAAATCCAAGCAGCTAATTCGCCGCTTGGAGTTCAGGCGTGGGCAGCCCCCACTTGCAAAACACCATTTAAAGGGAATCTTGGTCCAGGAGGATTCGGTCCAGGAGGATTCAAAGAATAAATGGGTATAAGTCTGATGTTAGAAATCACAACGTTTACAAACCAGTGGGAGGACATTTTAACCTTCCAGTACATTCAATTGCTGACCTAAGAGTAGCAGTTGTCTTACAAAGGAATTTCAAAGGGAGATTAGAAAGAGAGACTGCTGAATTGCAACTGACAACTGATAACTAAAACTCAAGACAATGCATCCCCCTGGACTGAACTGAGAGCTAGGTTTCCTGTCTTATTACCAACATTTGCTATTGTTATTCAGCATCTGAAATCACTCCACTCCCCAAGATATATGGACAGATGGACTCTCATTCTAGCTGTGTCTGAAGAAGTGAGCAGTGACTTATGAAAGCTCATGCCCTGTCACAAATCTTGTTAGTTGTTAAAGTGCTGTTGTATTTTTGCTCTTTTCCACTAATAAAGATTGCAAGCAGTGCTGTTAGGTTTCTTTCTTTTTTCTTTCCATCTGTTAGAAATGGAGAGGGGGATCTCTCCAAGTTAAATAATATGTTGATTTCAGACTGGGCAAAATCTACTCAGTACTAGTGATAATAATGAAACAGTTAAAAAAAGCAAAGGGGGGGGGGGTTTAATGTGAAGAAAGACTGCCAGCAGGCTGGGAGGGGAGAGAGGGAGATATGTTGAATTGGATCATATGGAACTCTAAATGTATTCTTAAATACTTAGCCATCTACTTCCAGTCATTAAACACTACAATCCAGTCCAAGTGTTGTAATTCCTAATCACGGTCTTTAAAAAAGAAAAGAAAATCCCAGATAGACACAGAGAAATCTAATCTAAATTTTTTTTCAGAATAAGCCAAAACAATGTACTTTTAATTCCCTGTTCTCCTTATCCCAACACATCTCTTTCCTGCTCCCCCTTTCTTTCTTTTAACGTGCGAGTGTGCAATCAGGTCTCAAAGTAAACAGCAGAGCAGGGTGATCTCAATGTAAATTGTGCTTGTCAGAATTCTCCCTTCTCCCTCTCTTCCTGAAGAAGTGTCATGCACATGAAAGTTTATACCCTGAATAAAACTTTGTTGATCTTAAAGGTTCCATGGGACTTGAACTTTGTTTTCTCTCCGGCAATTACTGTAGCAACTATCAGTGCGATCTGTTAAGGAGGCCTGCTTGAGTCTTGGAGATAGCCAGGGAAGCTTAGTTGATCCTAGAGCTTTTTGCTATGCTCAGACTTCCCTGAGCCCCTAGTGGCTGCAGTCAGAACTGCATCTTAAAGATGGAAGATATTTGGCTGGAGACAGCAGGATGGTGCTGGCTTTGAGGGCCCCCTTCAAAGGCCTTCCTTAAGCTGCACATGGCGCAGACTGCACCCCCTGCATCCCTCTTGGTATGCTACTGCATGTTGTCTCATCCCCCCCAGTGCCCTATCAAGTGTCAGAATGGCCAAACACAGTCCTTACCTTTAGATCAGTGGTTCTTAACCTTGTTGGAGGTACCGAACCCCACCAGTTTCATATGCGCATTCACCGAACCCTTCTTTAGTGAAAAATAATTCTTAGTACTTAGTAATAGTACTAAATTGGAGGCCCCACCGAACCCCTGAGACTGACTCACCGAACCCCTAGGGTTCGATCGAACCCAAGTTAAGAACCACTGCTTTAGATATAAAGGAAAACAGATTTTCCCAGCTGAAGTTTGTGATTAAAATGCTGGGAGTGGGGCGGGGACGTTTCTTTGCATCCAGTTCTGTAGGAGAAAAAAGTGATCTGAATAACAGAAGAAACTGATCTGAATATTCACACAACAGATACCATAATTTAGAAAACATCTGGATTCTGTGTAGCATTGTGCTAATACAAGAAAGCTCTGGTATGGAAAAATTCTAAACTTTTAAAGTTTTTTCATGTGATTAGTCATCACTTGTCAGAAATAAAATTGGAGTCGTGGGAGATATTTGAACAATACACTGTTATTTAATTTCTTTTCTTGGTTTCTTGTAAATCTAATACGTGATTCACTGAAATGTTAGAAAATGCTAAGCAAACTAGTGAAAGTTATTACTGTTTGTTTAATCATTACAAAATTAGTTACTAAAGGTTTCTAGAAAGAGGGTGCTCATAGGTCAGAGTTCCAGTAAAGTGTGCTCACTCTGATCAAGATAAAACTATTTCTTAAATAAATAAATGCAACATTAAGAGGACTCAGTAGTGCCAATACTGAGTTAAAGAGCACAGTATGTGTTTTACCTCAATTACACACATCAGTAACAATACAGATGGCAAGGTTATGCATGACACAGAATCAGGTTACCAGTACATATTATCAGGCCTACTAAGTAATTCAGAGTTGAGAAACAAATTAATGGTCGCTTGGAGTTTTCCAGACTATCCCAAACCATTAGAAAATCTTGGAACTGTGAGCCAAACAGAAAATGCATTTAAAATCTAAGGAACAATTTAATGTATAATGCAACAAACCACATGAAGGCTTTTAAGAAAAACTGTGGAATGCCTGATATTTAGATGAAGCAAGGTAACAAATGAGACCCTGTAAGTAAGATGCAGCAGTGAGAAGTATGCATATCTCTGAGTCCCACTGGTATGTGTATTCAGACTGACGTGTTGATGGAGCTAGTGGTATAAAGAATCTGAGACTTGCTGCCACTGTGTCTCTTTTCACGAGGCTTTCACTCATCACTGTAGGCATACTACAACCAAATAGGATTCCCAAGTCCCCCCAGGGGGCGGGGAAACCCCCGCTCCAGCGGCCCGTTTCCCACCAGCCTGGATTGGGCTGCCAGGGGGAACCCTGCCTTCAAATTGCCAGGCTGCAAAGACGTGCCCAGCATGATGACGTCACCCGGAGGTGACGTTATCGCATCAGGCACATTTGGGGGGGGGGACACTTTACAAGTCGAGGGAGAACTCTATGGTTTCCCCTTGAATTTGAGAGGTCCTGCCCCCAACGTGCCCGACGCAATGACGTCACTTCTGGGTGATGTCATTGTGGCGCGTGCACCAGGGGACTCCCAGCAGCAAAAGGACTCCCCCCCGCTGCACTGACGTAAGTACTTGGCAACCCTACAACCAAACCTTGGAACAAGAAATATTTTTCCTGGTCCTCTCTTACATACTTCTTGCTGATAGATTCAGGTGGGTAGCCATGTTGGTCTGAAGCAGCAGAACAAAGTTTGAGTCCTGTGGCACCTTTAAGTCAACAAAGTTGGTCTGAAAGGTGCCACTGGACTTAAACTTTGTTATACTTCTTGCCAACCATGTTAAACCTGGTGGCTGGGTCTACCTTCATCTAGCAAATGGTTAAAACTTTGTGTTTATTTCAGTTGTTTTTCTTTATGTGATAAAGTAAACAAGATAGAGTGGATCTAATCTGAGAAGTAAAGTTCAAGTGGATGACCAAGCCAAGGATAAGAATTGAAGGATATGGGAAGAAGACTGCAATTGTGCTCCTGTCCTCAAAAGTGTTGCATACATTCAAGCCCCATTCACTTCAACATTTGTTAAGATATTTGATTAGTAGATGTCTGAGTTCTTTAATTACACTGATCTCCTGACAGCATTTTGAAAAGCATTATAAATAAACTTGCCTTCCATTCCATCTAGTGGTGCCTATTTAGTGGTGCAGTTGTGCAGCAGATTTTCTGATATACTGGCATGCCAGAAGTGGTATATGTGGCTCTTTTTGCTTGATATTACAAGTAATAGCAACATGCTAGAGCTAAGACAATGATGTAACATGCACAAAAGGCAGGGCTTCTAGAAAAACTCATTTTACAGAGGTTATGGAGAAAAGAATCATAATAGATTAACAATGGTTGCGGCCACACAAGTGAAATAATCTGGAGGGGAATCAAGGCTTTTTGCTCCGAAGCAATTTGCCCCTCAGTTGCTCGATCACACAGCTCCATGGACCTGCTGGTGCAAACCGCCACTGCATGATCAGACGCAACCGCGGACAAGTGGTTTTTTTTGTGTGGTGGGTTTCCGAAGCACTTAAATGGGGAATCGATGAAGCACTTCAACAGGAGAAGGGGGAATCGATGATTTGCTTAGACGGGGGGGGGGGGGGGATCGATGTTTCGTCTCAATGGGGGGGGAGGTTCGACGAATCGCACCTCCCCCTAAGGGGACCTTCAATGATGCGCGCATGGAGAAGGGGGACAAAAAAACCCCATGTGGCGTCAGGATAGCATGTGATCACGCTATCCGCAACACCACACTTCCGCGCTGGCGTGATCAAATGGGGAAACTCAGGCTGTGAGCCGCAGCAAGCCATTTGCTACTGGAGTTTCACTAGTAGCTTTTTACCACACTTCCCCACCAGATCAAAAGGGTTTGCGACGGTTTGACGATGGTTGTGGGACACTTCCCAAATGTGCTGGTGTGATCACACCACTTTGATCCGGTGGTGAATTGTCCCTCTTCCTTGGCAAATGGGTGCGTATGATCATGCCCAATATGTACTTTAAAAATAATTAAATAAGACTCTTACCTTGGTAGTTTCATATAGGCTTAAACCCATGGCCTGGAGTATTGATCTTGGAATGCTGATTAAAGCTTTCTAATTTGTGACAGGGTAGTTTATATTTGAAGAATAAGAGTTTATTTTTAGAATAGGAAAATTAGTGGTTACAAAGAATCAGAGTTGGCTGGTACCCTCACACAATGTGGTAGTGCTCTATAGTCTATCCACCTAACTCAACTAGCTGGGCTCCTCCACGATGTTCTCTGATCCAGGGTAAACAGTTCCTTTATTTAGTTAACATTGTATTCTGATCAAGAAAAGTAGACTGAAGGTTATTTTGGCTCACTTGGAACAGGGTTCTTAATATACTTCTAGGCTTACCAATTGATCCGAGGAAGCAATTCATTATTTTTTCCCTTTGGTGTTTTTGGTACGAGAAATTGTATTACAACAGCATTTAGTTATCTTGTTAACAGTTCACACTTGGACTATTATATGTATTTTACAGGCTCTACACATTAGATGGAAAACCTGTTGAGAGTGGGTTGGATTTGGAAAATGGACAGTTTTATGTAGCAGTTGGCAGAGACAAATTTAAGAAGTTACCCTATAGTGAAGTACTGTTTACCAAATCTACAGTTAGGAGATCTTATGGGTAAGTTTAATTCATACTTTGTGCTTTTATGCTAACCGTATTTGTGAACTAAAAATCTTGTAAAATGCCTTGTACCTGGATGTTTGCTGCAGCTTGGCGTATATGTGACCATGGCATTTCGATGTGCTAACTTTTGGGACCCATATATGTGAGGAACTAGGCCAACAGTACTCTTGCATTTACTGCTGATATTTATGCCCTTGATTGCCTGTTTTAGGTGTTACATTTGTCCTTGTGACCATGTACACGGGAAAGGTTATGCATGCTTCTATGGACAAAAATAAACTTTGTGCAGTGTTGTTATTTAGTGTGTTATTATTTAGTGTATTTTTATCTTATCCTTCCTCCAAGAGGCTCAGGGAAGTATATAGGGATGTCTCTGCCCCCATTTTGTGTTCACAACAATTTCTCCTGCAAGATAGGCTACGCTGAGAGAGGATGACTGATTGGAGGTTACCTAGCAAGTTTACATGACAAGTAAGAATTTGAACTTTGGTTCCTCTGATCCTAGGCCAGTGCTCTTACCACTGTACCACACTGCCCTCAGTCATCTCCTCTGCTGAAGAGGTTTTTTTTGTTGGTTTCCTCATCTTGCTCTCCATTTTTCTTAGACAAATGTATTTTTACCAGATATAAAAAGTTAATATATCCTGTCTCAGACCATGAATAACAGGCCCTTTAATACTGATCTTCAGCAGTCATGTGTATGTCTCTGTGAGTTGAGTAGCTGAAATTGTCTACAGCATTTCAGTTTTTCATATAATGCTAACCTGGCCCCCATCTCATCAATTATGGTTAATTTTTATGGGATTATCTCTGATTTAAATCCTGTTTAGGACAAAGTACAGTAATAGTTTATGAACTATTTTAAAATATATTATATAGTTAGTTACAGGCTTCCTGGCATCTTGGAAAGACATAATGTTTGTCGGTAACAGATAAATTGTTTCCTGTAAAAATTCATGATACTGAAAATGTTCTGAATGTTGGATCCTAAAGTTTTATCTCTTTTTACAGGTCAAAATCATCTGGGAAGTCTAAGGGGAGTGTGAGTATCAAAAACCATGCTTTATTTATTTGGGTATTTCTGTCCTTCTTTTCTGCCAAAAATTGCACCTGAGCCAGCTTACAAATTTAACACATTAAAAGCAATATCACATTTAAATCAGCAACCAAGCATTTTTTAAAAAAATCTATAAAAAGCCAAGTGCCTTCAAATGAGATATTATTAAAAACGTAGATTTAGAGGAGGAACTTCAACTGGCATCTAAAGAATAACATACATGCCAGCTGAATTTGATTGAGGAGGAAGTTCCGTAGCTGGGTACCATCACAGAAAAGGCTGTCTTTCTAGTATTCTGTGGGGATGTGCGTTAAGATATAAAACAATCAAACATCATCTGAAAATGCTCCATTTAGTTGTTACAACTAATCTGAAATATTCTGTAATAATCTGTAATATTAACAAAATTAACTGTGAAGAAACTGAGGATGATTTTTTTGCAGATTATATTGTATTCGGTATTGTGTTATTCCTATGAGTGTTACTCATGCTCATTTTTTTTTAAAAAGCATAAGAGAATTGTCTGCTTTTTGACAGAGGGGAAGGGATGGCTGGAGGAAGATTTTGTAAAGATTGTAAAGGTATTGTTTTATTCCTGTCCAGCACTATTTATGCTTGTGGATTTAAAAAGAAAAACCGTAGAGAATCACTCACAGCTCAGCCTGCCTTTTTAGGAGGGTGGACGGAATTGTTGGAAATGTCTCTGCAAATATATGTTTTTAAAAAGGGTTTAAAAAAAAAAGATACTACATTATTTCTATGCAGTGTTATCCATGCTTCTAAAAAAACCACTCCAAAATAGAGAGGATCCTGAGGGTCACATGAGAGCCCAGGGGAGGGGGGGGGGTTTCAATGTGCTTCAGGTATGAATGGGGACCCACAGCTAAAAATGGAGTGAAAATGGATTACTCTGGGCTTTTTGAAATTTCTGTTGCAAGGGCAATTTCACCCAGAATCACATCAGCAACTAGACAGCCATGAAAAATTACCCTGGTGAATGATACTGTCTGTAAGGGAAGAGAAAACCTGGTGCAAGTAAAATGCTGAGCTACATCAAAAAACCCTGTGTGGAAAAGCCCTAAAACTTCCTGTACTATCAAACACATTCATTTCCTTTCAGATGAAAAGAGTAGATAGAATATCAGAGGTGGAAGAAACGAGAGATGGAGTCCATGAGGGAAACAAAAATAAGAACAAAGGAGGGAAAGATAAAGAGATCTTCGATGTGGCCTCTGTGCTATGGGTTTACTGCGCCATCGGTGTCATAGAAAGCTTTTAATGGATTTTCACGCCCAGCACCTCAAGGCATGCACGGGGCCCCCATCGCGCATGCCCAGAGGAGCAGTGCACGGACATCCCGCCAGTTCTCTTCTGACCGCCGCGCGAGTCACAGCTATCTGTTTCTCTCCATCGGATCCAGTTGTAGAAAAGCTTCGCTTCTTCAAGCCCTTGGGTTTGGTTGGGCTATTCTTCTCCTCCTTTTTTCTTTAACGTTCTTTATTTTGTTTTTTTTTAAAAAGGACTTCTCCACTTCAGTTTTTCATTCCAGGCCCTTCGGGCCTCCCGGCCTTCTTCCCCCTCCCCACCCTCATAATATTCGAGTCGTCTCTGCATGGCTAGCAAGTGGGGCTGCTTCAAAAGGTGTCCCTCTTGCGGCAGCAAGTTGGCCGCTCCGGACGGACATTCTCTGTGTTTAATTTGTCTTGGAGAGGGACACTGACCTGAATCCTGCGCTCATTGCACAAAGTTCTCAAATCAGACCAGAAAAAATAGAGCAGTTTGGCTTCATGTCGCCCTCTTAGAGGCTGCTCTGTCTCCAGTTTCCCCGATGGATCCTGGTGTCTCAGGATCGATCGTTGGTGCCATGCCCCGGCATCAAGAGCAGCTTCCGATGTCGTCTTGTTGACATTGAAACGTCCCCTTCCACCTTCTTTGGCAGCGTCCACGCCGATGATGAAGAAGAAGAGGGACAAGACGGAGAAGCGCCGTAAGTTGGAAGCAACTACTGCAAAAGGAGGCTCTGGTGACACAGCTAACCCACCCAAGAAGCCCTCCATGTCAAGGCCAGCGCAGTCTCCTCCGGCCACCGCAATACCTCTGAGTACTGAGGTAGCAGCTCAGTCGGTGCCGCCGCCTGCGGAGCTTCCTATCATCCACCTATTTGATTCCCTGATCAGACTGGTGGAGGCTGCCCCTCCAGATGCTATCCTGGAAACACAAGACTTTGTCGACATTGAATGCCGACATGATCCCACTCCTACTTCGAGTTGACACTGATTGGTTTCCAATTCTGCTTCGGATTGCTCGCCTTCACCTTTCCAGGCAGATCGATTCTGATACAAATGCCGGCAGATTTTTGAGCCCGGTCCTCCTCCAGTTTACCAATCTCACAGCAGGGATCACAGGACGGACTATCGAGACTGCTCACCCTTGCCATGGTCTCCTCAGCATCGATCACCAGCCCGTTCCCAGTGGGGATACCCAGCGCACTGGAACCATCGACACCGATGTCAATATGAATCCTATCCATCAGCACCCTGGTAATCTCCCATGCCACACACAGAGTGGGACTGTTGCTCACAATACCGGCGGCATTCCCAGAGGCCGTACGAACAGCCACCCTTGGCTACTATCTCCAGACCACTGGATCAGGTCCCTCTAAATCTGAGGCACCACACTCCTCCTTTGCCACTGAGGAATCTTCCTGCACAGGCTTCGATCCTGACCGCCCCCCCTCGGGATCGTTGGCAACCCGCGTCACTGAAGTTCCCGGTATCGACACCCGTTCTGCTGCCTCAGCAACACGATATCGACCTGGGAGGTCCTTCCTATCCCCCCCCCCCCCCCAACTTCAGAATCCTCTGACAAGGATTTGGAAGATGACCAGTCTGACACTCGTTCTCCCAATGAACCATCCCCGAAGCTGGATGTCGCTGACAACCTCCCAATCTCCCCCTCAGAGGATCTTTCCTCCTATGGAGACTTGATAAAATGTATGGCACTGTCTCTAGGGTTGTCTGTGGTGCAGCCCAAACCAGCCATCACTGATGCTGTGTTTGATGTGGTGCAGCTGGATGTCTCAACATCAGTAGCTTTACCTATGTCTGTGGTTCTGTTGCAGGCGGCGAAGACTACTTGGGATAAACTGTCGTCTACACCAGTCTCCTCTAGGAGGCTGGACCACATGTACAGAGTCCAGGACACTGGAGCAGAGTTCTTGCTCAACTACCCCTGCCTGAACTCCATGGTTGTGAATTCTTCTTCCAGATCCAAACACACCCATTCCACCCCATTGGATAAGGAAGGAAAGAAACTGGACACTTTTGGAAGAAAATTTTATTCAGCTGGAGCTTTAGAATTGAAAACATCCAATTATCTCGCCTGCATGAGCAGGTACCAATACACTCTCTGGGAACAACTTACTCAATACCTTGCATCCCTCCCAGATGAACAGCGCCAAGCCGCCCGCAAGATCCAAAAAGAAGGATTAATTTTGGCAAAACAACAAATCAATACAGCCAAACATGTTCTGGACACCTGCTCCAAGACTATGACATCCGCCATCGCCCTCCACCGCCACTCCTGGTTGTGATCCACCACTCTCCAAAATGACACCAGGTCATATGTAGAACACCTCTCCTTCAATGGGCTCGGTCTATTCCATTCCACCACCGACTCTGTCCTACAGGAAATGGACAAAAGCATTAAGGCTTCTCACACTTTAGTGGTCTCCTCTGCCCCTAGACAATTTAAACCACGATCCTGGACCCGCCCTTGGTCCAGGAGATCCACCAGCCGGAGGTCCCCTGACCACTCGTGGAGGCCTCGTAGCTTTTTGTCCACTCAAAGAGTGCCTTATGGCCAGAAACAAAAGTTTCCACCAGTGCAACAGTCAGGCCACCCTAAAGCCACCTGTCTGCCCAAGCAGGGCCTTTGACTCACCTCTCCCTTGCCTTGCCCCCCTTTTTCCCACCTGGAGCCACATGACCACGGATGCCTGGGTACTCTCCATCATTGCCCACGGATACCTAATAGAGTTCTTTCAGCTTCCACCACACTCTCGAGTAGTCAACACTCCACCCTCAGACATCCTTCTCCAGGAAGTCTCGGTCCTCCTCTCCAAGAACGCAATAGAACCTGTGCCCGTTCAACAACAGCTGATGGGTTTTTACTCCCACTACTTTGTGGTCCCCAAACGAGATGGAGGCACCAGACCCATCCTGGACCTACAGGAGCTGAACAAATTCATTCTCTACCATTGCTTCCAAATGGTCACTCTCCTCTCCCTTCTCCCTTCTCCTTCTCATCCGAAGGCATGCCTGGATGGCCACCATTGACCTTCAGGATGCTTATTTCCACCTTACCATCTCTCCTCTGCATCACAAATACCTACGTTTCACAATAGGCCAGGCCCAGTACCGTAACAGGGCCCTCCCATTTGGACTTTCTACGGCACCCAGAGTGTTCACAAAAACTATGGTGGTTGTTGTGGCCTTCCTACGCCTATGGGGCGTCATTGTCTTTCCTTACATCGATGACTGGCTGCTGGTGGCAAACTCCCGAGAGGACCTCATACACAACATCTCTCTTAACTGTTCCCTCTTGAGTCGCCTGGGCCTCACCATCAACAGGGAAAAGTCGCATTTGACTCCGGCCCAGCAAGTACAGTACATAGGAACCATTCTCAACGCCAATGCTCTCCGTACTTATCTTCCGGATGACAGGATGACCACCATCATCACTCTGGCCACCCAGATACACTCTCAACCAACGTCAACTGCCCTCTCTGTACAACGCCTTCTAGGACATATGGCAGCTACGACTGCGGTCCTCACATTTGCCAAACTAAAAATGTGGCTTCTTCAACTTTGGTTCATTAGGTCCTACGAACCTCAACGGCACCCGCAGTCACTCCGCCACTCCCCACCATCAGAGGTGAGGGATTCACTGTTGTGGTGGACCCAACCTGTGACTCTCCTCCAAGGGGTTCCCTTTCATCTCCCTTCCCCGCAACTCATGTTGACTACTGATGCCTCCAGATGGGGATGGGGAGTGCATCTCCTGGGACACAATGCAGGAGGCCGGTGGGACCCACAATCATTGTCCCACCACATCAATTATCTGAAACTTCTTGCAATCTTTTATGTCCTACACACCTTTCTGCCACTGCTGCATGGGAAATGTGTGGCGATACTCACTGACAACACCACTGCAGTCTCCTATATCAATCGACAGGGCGGCACACGATCACATCACCTATGCCTTCTCGCCATACGAATGTGGGACTGGTGCACGGACAATGATGTTTTTATCTGGGCTACCCACATACCCGGGTCCCTCAATACCCGAGCAGACCACCTCAGCAGGAGACGCACCGACACCCACAATTGGGAACTTGCCTGGGCATATCTTCACCCAATTTTCCTTCACTGGGGGTTCCCAGACATAGATAACTTCGCCAGTCGGTTCAACAAGGGTGCGGACATCCCTTGTTTTGCAGTCAAGGAGTCCTAGATCCCCTCTCTCTGGGAGACAGTCTCCTCTACCCTTGGTCCAAGAGCTTGCTATACCTGTTCCCACCGATGCCCCTACTAACCCAGGTGGTGCACAAGATTATGCAGGATGCCGCAAACTGTATTCTCATAGTCCCGTGGTGGCCCAGGCAACCCTGGTTTTCAGTCCTCCTGTCCCTAGCCAATGGGAACTATCGGCATTTCCCATCTCAACCGGACCTTCTACGAACTGCAAACTCCCCATTGTTGCACCACAACATCCCACGTCTAAAGCTCACGGCGTGGAGAATTTCTCCTTCAAATTCACCGAGAGAGTTTGCTTAACTCTTGCAAAGCCTCCACATGCAGATCCTACAGCTATAAATGGGCTCGCTTTTGCTCCTTTCTAACATGTGATCCTATTTTGCCTACATCTGCAGGACTCTTGCAAATTTTCAAGTTTTTACTTTTCTTGGCTGATTCTGGCCTTTCACACTCCTCTTTACGAGTATACCTGGCTGCCATATAAGCATTTCACAACACAGTGGATGGCTTCTCAGTGTTCACTCATCCACTCTCGAAATGCTTTATGAAGGCTCTGCTCCATTTGTACCCACCCATCAGAGAGCCGGCCCAACCTTGGGACCTGCCGTTAGTGCTACGAACTCTCACTAGGAGACCCTTTGAACCTATGGCTACATGCGAGTTGAGACTTTTATCATGGAAGACAGCGTTCCTCGTTGCAATTACCTTGGCTAGAAGGGTTGGCGAACTTCTCGCATTCAGACATGATCCGCCATTCCTCTCCTTTTCTGCCAGATGCAGTCAAGCTCGTTCCGGACATCTCCTTCCTCTCTAAGGTTGTCTCTGAATTCCACCTCAACTCCAAGGTCCTCCTCCCTAATTTTTATCCTAAGTACTCTAATGAATCAGAGCATCTCCTTCATACGTTGGATGTCAAACGAGCTTTACTATTCTACCTGTCATGCATGAGATCAGAGAGGCGAACTCCCAAACTCTTTGTTTCTTATGCGCCCAGTACGCTGGGCACCCCAATTTCAGCACAACAACTCTCCTGTGGATTGTCCAACTGATAACTCTCTCATACCAGCTGGCCCGAGTCCCAATTTTGGACTCTCTGAGAGCCCACTCTACTAGAGCTATAGCCACTTCCACGGCTTTTCTGAAGGGGGCTCTTCTTGTAGATATATGCCAGGTGGCTACATGCCCAGAGGAGCAGGGCGTGGACATCCCGCCAGTTCTGCCAGCCCAATACATTTATCCACCACTACACCTTAGATGTGAGAGCCTCACAGCGTACTGACTGGGGTCACCTCATCCTAACCACCACTTCTCAGTGACAGCCTGCCAGCACCCTCCTCCAGGTAGGCCACTGCTTGCTACTCTCCCATAGGTGTGAAGCACAGAGACCACGTCGAAGATAAACAGGTTGCTTACCTGTAACTCATGATCTTCGAGTGGTCATCTGTGCATTCACACCACCTGCCCATCCTTCCTCTCTGCTGCCAGGCTTTATTCCTCTCTTCTCTAGTCTGGTTCACAGCGGTCAGAAGTAACTGGCAGGATGTCCACGCCCTGCTCCTCTGGGCATGCGCAATGAAGCCCCCACGCATGCCCAGAGGCGCTGGGCACGAAAATCCATTAAAAGCTTTCTACGACACCAATGGATTTCCGTGCAGGCGCGGTAAACCCATAGGTGTGAATGCACAGATGACCACATGAAGATCATCAGTTACAGGTAAGCAACCTGTTTTTTCATGGTGCTTGATCTTATGGAGGAGGTAAGGGCCAAGCTAGACATGATAGTGTCATTGGGTCCACAACTGCTGCCATTTAAAAACCTAAAATGGGCAATTTAAAATCCTCTGAGGGTCTGATCCCACAGTGCAGTTGGATGAGGTGGTTGTGTTCCTGCCTCCCCATGTCTTTTCAAGTGCTGAAATGGCTGTGATGGGGGGAGCATGGCTGTTTCAGTACTTGAAGAGGCGTAAGGTAGAAAACAAGAGCACTTCATCCCACTATGCTACAGGTGGAATTTTTAAGTCACCCATTTTATGCTTTAAAATAACAGTGTCACCCCCTGATGGACAAAAGGATGACATCATATGTAGTTTGGCCCTAAATCTCTGCAGTTCCTAGCAAGGTATGCATTGGAGGTACAGTTGCCAACCTCCAGGTGGTAGCTGGAGATCTCTTGGGAATGCAACTGATCTCCAGGCAATAGTGATCAGTTTACCTGAAGAAAATGGCTGCTTTGGAAGGTAGACACTATGGCATTATACTCCATTGAAGTCCCTCTCCTCCCTAAACGCCACCCTTCTCAGGCTCCAGTCCTCAAATCTCCAGGTATTTCCCAACCTGCAGCTGGCAACCCTAATTGGAGGTTAGTAACCTCATGTTAGGCCTATGAAGGCTGTCAGGTGGACTGATAGATGTTGCATTATCAGTATTTTTGACACATGACAAGTTTGTGCATTGAAAGGAATCTTAATTGCCACTGATTAATAGAAATTGATGATTATCTTTTCAGTGTTCCAATAACAGTATTTTGGAAACTAGTTTGACTTGTAGGCTCCTAGTTACTTGTCCAGAGATATGTTCGTGCTGTTGGGACATACTGTATTACCAAGTTTATGCCAAAGTGACATTTTTAAGATTAAGTGTTGCGTTTCCACATTAAAGAATTTCCACATTTTCAGGCTTAAGTGTTGCTTTTCCACCCTGTTATCAAGATTAAAATTTAGAATTGTAAAATAATGAAATGTAACTTATGTGGTGTATGGGAGCCAGTTTGTTGTAGTGGTTAAGTGTGCGGACTCTAATCTGGGAGAACTGGGTTTGATTCCCCACTCCTCCACTTGCACCTGGCTGGATGACCTTGGGCAAGCCATAGCTCTGTACCAGCTGTTCTCTCAAGGACAGCTTGGGAAAAAGCTCTCTCAGCCCCACCTACCTCACAGGGTGTCTGTTGTGGAGAGCGGAAGGGAAAGGAGTTTGTAAGCCGCTCTGAGACTCCAAGTGAGTGAAGGGTGGGGTATAAATCCAATCTCTTCTTCTTCTTCTTCTATTTAAAAGGGACATGCAAAAGTTCTTTGGTGAATTTTCCATAAATTAAACGTTTACTTGTTTTTTCTTTTTCTTTTTGGGTGGAACAATTACTAGTCCAAATCTACTGACACGGGCGACACAGTATCGTCTCCTCCACCTTCAAAGAGGAAGGAAAAGCATAGACCGAATCAAGAGCCTAAAAACCCTGCAAAATCAAAAGAAAATGTACAAGTAGTGACCAAAACTTATATTCTCCCACATAATGGTAAGTACCGTAAGTCCATAGGTACTTAGGTCCATAGGTACACAGTGATGATATTTGGGAATATGACAAAACACTAATGTTGCTGCCTCAAATAATTACCTTCTGGAAAAGGCCTTATCTGTCAGTACTGCTCAAAGGAATACAACATACATCCAAACAGTAATCTTTTTTATCATTGTGTTTGCCTTACATATGTTACCTGGTTATTCTGGAATAACTAGAGTAATGAAAACATGGGTGTATGGGTGGAGATACTAAAGTACAATGTTGCATCTAGATAGGAATATGATTAGGGGTCTTAACAAGAACCAAAATTACTGCATTAAAATATCTTTTATATTTTGAGTTCATCTGAACCCCACCCTAGGTGGTAGTTGGCAACCTGAGATATCCTGAACTAAATACCAGTATTTGTTAATAACCCTTTTCACAGAATATGCCAATGGAGAATACTAAAACACATATGGACTAGACCTGTATTCAGGTGCAGCCACTTCCTTATTTCTGAGTAACTCCTTCCTATCCACCTTTTCTGCACATATCTCAGCTAATCTAAGATTACTGTCCCTGACATAATCACCCAAAGATGTAGAGTTCCTTTTTATTCTAAGGAACTGACTGTATGGTAAAATATCTCCTAAATGTTTAGGATGACATGACTAATAATGCAAGTATGCTGTTTTTTAAAAAACTATGGATTGCCAGAAAATTATTCCTTACTCCCACGTTCTACAGTTTATTATCGTTAAATATACCGCTAATAAGTCATAAAGGGACTGCAGTCCCTTTAAACACCCTTTAATGCCAGTTATCTGCCCCCCCCCCCCCCCCAAATTTTCTGGATTTTTTGGGTTTGGCCATATTGGATAGCCAGATAAATCTCCAGCTGATATCTGGCTGAATTTTTTTTCCAGCTCAGATAAAATGAATACACACCCCAACTGACAGATGCTGTTTTTGCTAGATAAAGGCATTAAGCAAGGATGCATTTTGGCCCCTGTTATTTAATTTATATATTAATGATCTTAATTCACTTTTGTTGCAAAAGGTTTGCCACTCACCTTATATCTCACATAGGTGAAATTGCAAATGTTTTGCTGTCTGGATGCATACTGGGCCTGTGTAACCTTATCTGTCTATTTTCTAAATACTGCTGTAGGGAAGGTTTGGTAATCAATGCAGCAAAGTCTAAGGTTGTTATTTTTAGTAGAAAACAGAAAGTAAGGGATTATAAATGGAATGTGGCTGGTCTGCCTATGCAACAGGTCACTCAGTTTAAATACTTGGGGGTATTGTTCAGTGCTGATCTTTCATGGAGAACTCATGTGACGTTGGTTATAAGAGCTGTGAACAGCATTGGGAAAGCAATCACTAGATTCTTTTGTACTACAGAGGGACAATACGTACCTTCAGCACTCAGAGTATTTAACTCTAAGTTAGCTGGCCATTTGTTATATGTGGCTGGTGTTTGGATAGAGGCTGTTACTGAGGATATCAATCAACTGCTGATTAACTTTATGGTATATTGGGGGCCTCCAAATGTGTGGCTAGCATTGTTCTAAGAGCTGAGGCGGGTGAAGTTTTTACAAAATTAGAGCATGGAAGAGGGCATTTAAGGTCCCAATCACACGAGCGAGATAATCCGGGGGGGGAAGTGAGGCTATTTGCTCTGGGGTAATTTGACCTGCAGTTGCACGATCACACAGTTCTGTGAAGCTGTGGGCACAGCCCGCCACTGCATGATCAGATGCAATCACAGATGAGTCGGGGAGGGGGGTTGGCCCTTTTTCCCCAATGCACTTAAACAGGGGATCGATGAATCGCATCTCCACCCTGAGGGCTTCCTATGGCAGTATGTGATGATGTGCATACTGAGAAGGGGGGGGAAATGGCATGGTGTTGGGATAGCCTGATCAGACTATCCCTGGCGCCATGAGTGCGCGCTGGAGCGATCACACGGGGAAAGTCCATCTATGGCCCGTAGCAAACCTGTTTGATACTGGACTTCCCCTAGTATCTTTTAACTCCTCTTCTTCGGCGGAGAGAAACAGGTTGCTGATGGGTGTGGGATGCTTGCCAGATGTTCTGGTGTAATCACACCCTTAAAATCTGCATAGCATTCGTGCCTAT
Source organism: Lepidodactylus listeri (assembly GCA_029233225.1). Classification (NCBI taxonomy): domain Eukaryota; kingdom Metazoa; phylum Chordata; class Lepidosauria; order Squamata; family Gekkonidae; genus Lepidodactylus; species Lepidodactylus listeri. The sequence goes on from JARCFY010000006.1 coordinate 91,921,336, forward strand.
CGCGCCGCTAATTCTCTGTGTGATCGGGGCATAATTTAAATTTAAAGATCCTGCAATCAGATCGGGAGCTAAGTTTGCTTGGTCTTATTAAATTAGACAATTATAAGAGCAACTGGGATAAACTGGTGAATGATAAACTAATGTTCCTAGGGATTTCAATAGAATTAATGGGGAGAATAAATGTCAATGTCAATGTAAGACATCTGACTGAAATTTGTTGAAACATCTTGATTATAAAAGTACAGCAATAAGGTCAAGAAGAGTTTCCTCAACCTTCATGGTTGGCATTCCCTTACCAGTTAGCATTCCAATGTATTTTTGTGATCTAATATATCCTAAATATAGACACACCTTTATGTTGGTGCATCTTAATGCTCTACCATTTGCAGTCTTGACAGGTAGATATGCTGGTATTCCATATTCAGAGAGAATGTGCCATTGTGACTGTACTCAACTTGAATTCATTGTCCTCATACTTTTAAGCTGCCCTGAATTTTTAAAACTTAGACAGGAGCTGATTTTCCCCTACTTAACAGTAAGGACTCTGCTTCTCCAACTGCTGAGACTTCTAAGCTACTGAGCAATGTAGGTGGATGGGTTACATACAGGGTCGCTAGATTTTTGGCTGCTGTTGTAGAAATATGGAAACATTCTAAACAACTGCATAAACCCTATCATATTTTGTTGTGGGGATCCCATTATGTGGGTAGCTTTCTGTTAGTTGCTTAAAGATAAACTCTCAGTGGCTGTTTGAGACCACTGGGTCAAATGAACAGAAATAGAAAGTTTCTTTCGTTTTTGTTATTAATGCCAAAATGTTATTAAAGCCCTCTTTGGTTTGCAACCAACACTATGGTTATCTTCAGACACCCTGCTTTAGGAGCCCCCACCTTCTGAGATTTGGTGCCTTCTCAGTCATGGCACCCAAACTCTGACATTCTATTCCCAGGGATACATGTCTGTTCCCTTTTATTGCCATTTTTTCACTAGCAGGTGAAGATTGAAAGGAGCCTCCCCATTAAGAGGTAGTCAGCTTCTGAGCCCCACTACCAGGAAGCAACATCAGGGAAAGGCCTCGGCCTCTATGCCCTCCTGTTAGCCCTCCAGTGGAACTGGTTGGCCACTGTGTGAGGCAGGGTGCTGGACTAGATGAACCACTAGTCTGATCCAGCAGAGCTCTTCTTACGTTCATATGTTCAGTTCAGTTTATTTGGTTTTAAAAGCCTATAGGCCATACACCATAAAAATTTAAAAGAGAGCCAGTTTGGTGTAGTGGTTAAGTGCGCGGACTCTAATCTGGGAGAACCGGGTTTGATTCCCCACTCCTCCACTTGCACTTGGCTGGATGACCTTGGGCAAGCCATAGCTCTGTACCAGCTGTTCCCTCAAGGACAGCTTGGGAAAGATTTCTCTCAGCCCCACCTACCTCACAGGGTGTCTGTTGTGGGGAGGGGAAGGGAAAAGGAGTTTGTAAGCCGCTCTGAGACTCCCTTGGGGAGTGGAGGGCGGGGTATAAATCCAATCTCTCTTCTCTCTCTTCTCTCTAAAAGATTTTAAACATTTAAGAATACAGTACAGGAGAACTGTGCCACATCTGTTATGCAATGTCTTTGGACAGCGCTGGCCCTTCATCTTGGAAATGGAGATGAGAACCATATCTCTAGAGTCAGATTCGACTTGCTTTTAAGCAAGGGAAACCTTTATCTTTACCTTTACAGCGATCGGTCCTCCTGCCCAATGTTTTAATTGTTGTTTTGTATATATTTTGTATATATTTTAGCTCTAGTTTGAATTTATTAATGATTTTTGTTGGTTTTATTGTGTATGTTTAATTTGTTAGCCACCTTGGTGGTCCTTATGAAAGCAGAAAGACAGGTTATAAGTTTTGTAAAATAAAATAAAAATAAAAGAATTTGGCCCATATGTGACATTTTCTGCTCACCTCCTGTACTGAAGCTCTCTGTTTGTGAAGCCGTTCCTAAAATGGTCTTTTGTGTTCTTCCATAGAATCAATTGTGGCTATTGTACAATAAAGCCTTCCCTCTTATTTCAGAAAAAAACATGGTCTTAGCCAGAGCAGGTTAATGCCTGAAGCCAGTTTTCAGATGTGTTCTAGCCTTTAAAAAAAATAAGGCAAAAGAGTTATTTGGAATAGATTTAATTGGCGATTTTAAGCAGCAGGTGATGAAACATTCATTTTATTTTTCTCAGAAAAATGTGTAATAGTTTGTAAGTAGCTTGGGGAAAACTGAATTATGTATCTTTTTTTCTTTTTCACAAGTTCTCTGAAATGAAGGTTTTACTACCTGCAGGGTAATGGCTTTCTTTTGTGATGTAAATGTAGTATCAGTCTGGTTTGCTATAGAAATTGTGGTTTTAATGTCTTTTTATGCTCTTCACACTGTGAAGCAGTTGATAGGTGTTCTTCTGAAAGGTGAATTGTAAGACATTTGTATTTAGAAGGATTTTGCAGTAATTTTCAAGCTGACATTTATCGGGAACATGCATTTATTAATGGGAAATGCTGGTAAATGGGTAGTCTTGTTAGGTGTAATAGGGAAGAGTAAAAATTTCTCTAATCTTTTGGTTCTGACTTGCCTCAAATAAGCTGATACATTTCTGCTAAGTCTTGGAGGTCTAGTTCCTATGCTGATGTCTGAGAAGAACTTCAACTGCCACAAAACAATCTGATTTTACTAGAACCTTGCAGCCAAAGAATTGGGTGGTTAAGTGCAGATTGATATGTGAACTTCAGATCCATTCCTGTTTTTTGACTCTCGGGCCGATTCTGCACCAATGGTTTGCTCTCCGCTCCCCCCGGGTCTAATTGGCCCGATTCTGTTGAGGGAGTCCCGCATTTGTTGCCTTGCCCTGAATCTAGTGTCCCCTTCCCTCTCTTCCCCAAGCGTGATTTCCCCTCCTTTTCCCGCCCTGGCGTCAGCGTTTTTTTTTGTCCCCCCCCATTGCATTACGACATCCTGACACAACACTGATCCATTGTTGTTGTGTCATGGTGTCATAACGCAATGATGGGGGGGGGGACAAAAAAACCCCCACTTGCACCAGGGCGGGAAAGGGAGGGGAAGGGGAGAGGAGAGGTGGGAAAGGGGAGGGAAAGAAGCAGAGGGGCATTAAAGGGGTGGAGCAAGAAACCTTGATTTGCGAGTTCCCCACTAGAATGCCCTGACTTCAACCCCGTGGCAAAAAAAGAAACCTGAAAATCCCTGAAACAGAAGATCCGGGGGGAATGAGGATTAGATTTGGGCCAGCTGCTGACCTGGGGCAACAAGTGGGGAACTGTTGCTCTGCCGTGGATTTTATCGTGGGACGACGCTTGGGCAACCGCTGGTGCAGAATTGGCCTCAGTGCTCCTTAGTTGCCAGGTCACAATGGCACATTAATGTTGCTTCCATCTGGATGTGATCTCCCCTTTCCCTCTCAATGCTGCTGTGAATGCAATTTTTAAAGGCAAAAAGCCCATTGGTAGTAGTGGTAGGGAAATTGCAGGTGGAAGGGGAAATAGCTCTGGATATAGTACTAGATGTGGGCAGGAACGTGTGGAAATCTATACCCTCCCATCTACACTTTTCTCACTTCTTTGCTTTCAGTGTGATGTTTAGAAAAGCTCATGCCAAACAGGTTTCAGGAAATCTGAGGAGGAGCTGGAGAAAGCCTGAAAGTTTGGTGGAAGCATGACAATCTTGCGTGGAAGCCAAACTAAAAATAAATGGTGTTGTAGCAGAGTGGGGAATGAGACAAGAGCTCTGTAGGGAAGCAACCTAGGTCACAAATGGCAGATTTCCCCTGTTGGTGTCTACAGTTGAGACCTGTAAGATTAATCAGAAACCTGCCCACTTCCCTTCTGCCAACAATGCAGTTTTTTCTAATATGTAAGTTTAAAATGTTTCTTTGCTTGGGATCTATCCCAAACCATCATCCTTCCCCATGTGGAATTTTAAACCCAAATAAACTACTTTCCCATCCCTTATAGAAGGTGAACTGCAAACTATTTACATCAGCAACTGAACATTCCTCACAACTACAGTAACAGATGGCTTGGATCTACCAATATGCAAGCAGAAACATAGGGATTTAGCTCAATTCTGCTTATATATTATAGCAGCCAGAAACTGACTTCAACAATTTTGTGCAAGTGGAAATTCAGGCGGAGATACACTAAGGCATGATGGGCATCCCCATGTTCACCCCAGGCACATGCTGCCATTTTAAACTTTGCTGTGGGGGGCTGACTCTGATTGGGACCACTGCAGCATTGGAAGAGGAGGGGATCCTGCTCCCCCCTGTGTTGTTTTTTCTCCCCCAAATGGTACCTGGGAGCATGTGGGCAAATAATGTCCCCCAACTCCATTTTGGGGAGGACAGACAGCATGTCAGGGGGAGAAGATATCACATCGCAGTGGTCCCAACCAGAATTTTCATGGCAAGAGATGAACAGAGGTGGTTTACCATCTCCTGCCTCTGCATAGCAGCCCAGGACTTCTTTGGTGGTCTCCCACCCAAGTACTAACCAGGTCCTTAGCTTCTGAGATCTGATGAGGTCAGGCTAGCCCAGGTTATCTGGGTCAGGACATTCTAAATGCAGTTTATATCAAAATATACCCAATTCTCAACACAGACTAATTCATGGATACTTAAATCTGGAGTTTAGAACCTTTCTCAAAACCTGAAAAATGTCCCAGGTTTGCAAAAAAATAAAAAAACAGGAGGTTAAATCCCTCCCCCCGAGTGATAAAAGGAGCATCTGTAGCTTTAAGAAATGGACGCCCTCTGTGGTCATTGTTAGGCATCAGTATTGCTAACTTTCAATATTTAGTTTTTGTCAGTGAAAGGAAACAGAGGCAGGGCCCTTTCCAAGACTGTTCTGGCCTTTGAGAATCAGGCCTTCCAGCAACCACCAGGCTACTTGCTACCACGCGACTTGCATAACTCACACCAGCTCGGCTGCTTGCTACTGTTCAACAGCAGGCTCCCCACAAAAGTCAGTGTGGTGTAGTGGTTAGAGTTTCAGGCTGGGATCTGGTAGACCCATATTCAAATCCCCACTCTGTTGTGGAAGTTCACTGGAGGACCTTGGGCCAGATACACATTCTCAGTGTAAAGTACTGGGTTCTGAGATGCGTTGAGTGATTAAAGCTCATAGTTTATTGAGAGGTCGAGCTAAGGATACAAAACTGGATTCGCAGGTCCACTTATTCCCCTTCATGACCACACCCAAGCACACACCCAACACCCGTGATAGGTTATTTACATGCCCCTGCCATCTATAGGGCTGCGGTCAAACGGGCCCCTTTAAATCCGGGAGCCCTCCTGGATTAAAGGGGCCGCATTTTTCTACCTCAGATTGGGATGTCTACACATCCCAACCCCTGCAGCGGCAGAAGCGTCGGCAGCCGCGGAAGAGGCGGCGAAGGAGGCGGTGGTGGTGGCGGCGGGAGAAGCAGCAAAGGACCCGCCAGCCGCCTGGTAAGTTTTGGGTCCCCCCCCCCTTTTACACTTGGGCGCTTGACTGCCCAAGCACCCAAGTGTAAAACGGGGGGGGGGGGGGGAAGGCCGACGGGACCATCTGGACAGTTCTGCTCTTGCAATGATCGCGAGAGAGGGCTGTCCAGATACCTCAAATGCAGGTTCCTCCCGCGACTCCCAGGAAAACTGTCAATTTTCCCGGGGTCGGAAAATGCGGGAGGAACCTGCATTTGAGCCCGCTTTGGTGCGAGACTTTCTGCGGCCGTTGTAGAAGGCCCCTTTAAATGTGGGAGGAAATAGCCCTTCCTCCCACATTTAAGGGCCGTGTGACCGCGGCCTAGGTCTCCCTACAGATTGTGGGCTTCCCCATTGGTCCCTGACTAGGATCCTCCAGGTCTATTGTCCGGGGAGTGAAGCTCGATGGCCACATGTGTGTGGTTGACCGCGTGCACAGTTTAACAGCTGGGACATAACACTCAGCCTCTCTTATCTCACAAGGTTGTTGTGCAGCTAAAATGGAGGAGAGCACATTCATGTTTTCATGGTGCTTTCAAGGCAACAGACATTCAGAGGTGGTTTGCCATTGCCTGCCTCTGCATAGCGACCCTGATATTCCTTGGTGGTCTCCCATCCAAATACTAACCAGGGCTGACCCTGCTTAGTTTCCAGGGTTGGTCTAATCTGGGTCCTTTGATCTAAGCTCCTTTGATCTAATGTTGGGAAGTTTACCTAACGTGCTAGAGTAATAGTGTTGTCAGCTCTGGCACTAGAAATTTCTGGTGATATGGAGGTGATGACTGGGTAGGGCAGTGTTTAGGGAGAGAAGGGAGCTCAGCAGGGATATGATGCCATACAGTTTTGTCTTGGAGCTTTCACTTCCTCCAGCAGAACTGATCTCCATAATGGGAGAGCGCCAGGCCCCACCTTGGGATAGGTAGCCCTGTGGGGCAGTGTTGTGTCAAAACTCTGAGAAAGGCAGAGCGTTACTACAGCAGCTATAATAGCTACTGTTCTATCCAGTGGAGACCAACCACCATGCCAAGGCAATCGGAACGTTGTTTGCTGGGTTAAAAACTCTACATTCATGGGCATTCAGTCCTTATCATACTTCTGTAAGTGCAGGAAAGTGTGGTGGTGCTTTGCTAGTGTTCCCTTCATGCCAGAGCCTCTAGAAGGCCATCTGCCTGTGCAAGAGTTGCCAGATGGGACCTTTCTTAGCAACTACAAAGTCCGGTTTTGTTTGTCTGTCAAAGTCATATACCCCGGTATGCACAGGGGTACGGGGTGGGGGAGAGATCGCCATTATGGTTTATGAAGATCCCTCTGCATTGCAACTTTGTTCCCATGGTGGACTGAATCAACTCCAGTGTTATCAGATATTTTTTAAGTGTTCAAAAGTGTTCTGGGTACCTCACTGAAAACTTGCTTTTCCTTTTATAAATGGCAATATATTATAGCAATGCTGTAGTTTTGTTTTTAACGAGAACAGTCCACCCTTTTTGTGTATCGGTTGGTTTTAATGAACAATTTGTTCGAAGCTTTTTTATGTACTTTGTGAAAAAAAATCTGTCAAATTACACTGAATATTTTTGTAGTTACATGAACTTCATGCTTATATACTGAGCTGCGGCTTCATAAATGCCCCTGATTTCCATAAAATATTCAGGGCAGGCCTTTATTATCATGATTATTTTCTTCCTAATGCCGAACTTCAATCAGCTGCAAATCTGAAATGCCTTAGTATTGGCCGTGCATAATATTATCATTTGTGAGGCAATAAATTTTTTATTGTTAGTGCTGGCTAGGAAAGGTGCTTAAGCAAGAAACATCAATTTTCTGTGCTTAATTATTTAAGTTGTTAGTTATTTGAACATATTACTTATTTACTAGTTAATACAGTCATGTAACTTTCTTGTTTATCAGATTGTACCAAAGAGTTACTGTCAGGTAAGTAGAAATACAGAGTTAGATAAAGCAGGATACAATAATTCCAACTCCTCAACATTAGCAGAGCAAGCTGTACTGTGCTCCATATTCCTCATACTTCATGTCATGAACCTGTGCTTTCTAACCTTTCAGGGTTCCCTATGCATCTTCCTTTTCTGCACGCCAAGACCCTCCCTTTCTTCTCCTCATGCTATGATCCCCTATTGTCTTAGAGACTGTCATGTCCTTGAAGATTTAATTTGTCGTATCTCTACACTTTAGTTGAGAACGTCCCCATATCTGAACTTCAGGGCTCTAGTCCTTATAGCTGCTGTTCTCTTTTACTTCCCCGCTGTTTCTGTTTACTGACTTCTTGACTTTTTCACTCTGCAGGAGCACCTCTGTTATTGGTCGCCTTCTTTCATTCCATTCTTCATAGTAGCAAAGGGACAGAGCTATGAACCATGAAGTCCCTGCATCAGATCTCTTCTCTGCCATGAACCCAATTAATGGCCTTAGGCAAAATGTCTTTTTTTCAGCCTTAAATTCCCATCTGCACTGTGGAAGTAATATTAAGCTACCTTGCAGGCTTTGTTGTAAGGGTTACTGAGATGGTGTATGTAAAGCCTTTGAAGAGCTATATAAATGATGATTAGAAAAGTGCCTGATGTTGTGACAGCTGCGGTATAAAAGGTGTAGTGGTATATTGCAAACATCTCTGGTGCAGGGGGGCAGCATGTCTGAAGGATATGATTGGCAACCACTGCAACTATTTATTTATTTTATTTATTTATTTTTCAAATTTATACCCCGCCCTCCCTGCAAGCAGGCTCAGGGCGGCTCACAAGGGCACAATGTGCCATATCCAGTACAAACAAACATTTAAAGCTGAGTTTAAAATCCCATAATTTAAATATATTAACAACAATAAAAATTACAATAGACTATGGCCCCTTGTCCAGAGTTTTAGTTTTCCAGTGTTAGAAATGAACAACCACCAATCTTCGACGTGGTCTCTGTGCTTCACACTGTGGGTTTACTGCGCCTGCACGGAAATCCATCGGTGTAGAGAAAAGCTTCTAATGGATTTTTGTGCCCAGCACACTCCAGGCATGCGCGGAGGCCCCTGCGCGCATGCCCAGAGGAGCTGAGCGTGGACATCCCACCAGTTCTCTTCTGACCACTGCGCGAGTAACAGCCTGTTACTTTTGTTCATCGGCTACCGTTGAGGAAAGTTTGGCCGCGTCTCCGGACTTCTTAGCTTTTTTCCTTCTTCAATCTTATTTTCTTTTCTTTTTTTTAAAGACACCTATTCCTTTTTGTTTGGTTTCCCGGGTCCTCCGGGCTCCAGGCCGTTTTTCCTCCCCCCCTGTAATCTTTGTGCCATCACTGTATGGCTAGCGGGGGGGGGGGGGGGGCTGTTTTAAGAGGTGCTCCTCTTGCGGTAGCAAATTAGCTGCTCCTGACAGCCACTCACTTTGCCTGTTCTGCCTGGGGGAAGGACACCGACCCAATTCGCTAAAACTGGGGATTCTGAAAATGTGGGGTAAGAAGGAGAAAACTTTGGGTTTGTGCATGGTGAGGAAAAATCTACTGTGGAAAATTTCACATAATGCACAGTTTTAAAAACGTCAATGCAGGGAATTTTACTACTGCAGAAATGATTGGTTCACCATTTACAGCTCTTCTTGGAGCAGCAAGATTTGACCACAGTTCTCCATATGCTGATCATTATCTTGGTTAGATTGCTGCAAAGTAGTTTATACAGAGCTGCCTTTGAAGATGGTTCGGAAAGTGAAGATAGGTGCGAAGCAAGGCAGCCTGATTACAGACGAGAGGGGTTTTTTTACAGAATGCCTATCTCAACCATCTTAAGATGGTTGCACTGGCAGTTGATCTGTTTCCAATTCAAAGTGCTGTTTTTGACCTTCAAATCCCTGAGTGAGTTGGAATCAGGAAACTGAAGGACTGCTTACAAATTCTTGTCAGTCAACTGAAATCAGTATTGCATATCTTGCTAGGTAGGCCTGATAGAAGAAGCAGGGCTTTTTCAATTCTGGCATCCTAGATGCAGATGATGGCCTTGCCTCAGAAGCTTTCCTGGTGCTGGGCTGATTGCATTTTCAGCACCAGGAGATGTATTTGTCACTCAGGCATTTTGCTGATTACATTGTCATTTCATTTTACTATTTAATAATTAACTTTATTTCTTCATTTAGCTTGCTCAGTGCTGTGGTGTTTTGCAGTCAACGGTGATTCGATATAGCTTTACTATATTTGACTTTTTTACCATTGTTTTAATTCTCTTTTTCTTTTAGTGCTGCCTCTCAGTGTGACTTTGATAAACTGCTTGATGTTTACTGTTATCATTCTTTTGATGCTATCGATACTCAGTATGTGAACTGGATTTTTAATTTAAAGTTTGTATTTGTTAGGTTGTAAGCTTTTGGGCTGGGGGTGGAATATACAAAAATAAAGCTCAGACATATGCAGGATCAGCACTGTGACCATTCATAACAGCTGTAGTCAGGGCTCCGTTAGAGCTGGAGCGCACAGGAGCGCAGCTCCGGGAGTCAGGGGCCCAGGGGGCGGGCACATGACCAAGCCCCGCCCCCTCCTCGGCTTCCCCGAGCAGTGCAGAGGCGCAGCGCCCCGGGGAAAGCCCTGCTAGGGTCTTTATTGTTTTTAATGTTTTGTTTTAATATTGATAATTTTATCATTGTTCCTTTTATGACTGTGTGCTGCTTTTCCAGAGACTTGCTCAAGGTGTCATATAAATTTTCTAAGTATACCATTTTTTATTTGGGCACATGGCACATAAGTACTGGAGAAATTTCACCAACCCTTCAGCAGCTTCCACCCCATCAGTTTGGTGTAGTGGTCAGGAGTTGGACTCTAATCTGGGAGAACTGGGTTTGATTCCCCACTCCTCCACATGCAGCTGCTGGTGTGACCTTGAGCCAGTCACAAGTTCTCTCAGAGCTGTTCTCTCATGAGCAGTTCTCAAAAGACCTCTCTCAGCCCCACCTACCTCACAGGGTGTCTTGTTGTGGGGAGGGGAAGGGAAAGGGATGGGTGGTGCACATGTCCTGGGTATCTCAAGTCTACTTGAAACCTGGTGGTTTCAAGGGAGCAGGAAAAGAATGTGGGTGTGTTCTTTATGCTTATTTTTATTGCACAAAGTATTGGATGGGGAAGGGAATGGAGGAAGAGCAGGTCAGTTTCACTCACCTGTGGAGTGGAGCCTGAGGGGTGGGTGTTGCCTTCTGACATACTTCTGGTGACGTCAGGGGGTGTGGCATATGCAAATGAGTTATGCAAATGAGATATGCTAATGAGCTCCTGCACCTCTTTTTCTACGAAATGACCCCTGGCTGTAATTAGTGATAAAGTGTATGGACTTTTCTTGATGGCTCAGGAATTGTCAGGCTCTATGCTGAAATAACTCCAGCATGTATAAGGGGAGGGGGGTTGTATAAAATGTGGCAGTAATGAACATGGCAGCTTTGTACTGACTGATCATTGTGTGGGAAAATGTGAACAGCCTTAGCTTTTATCGGTGGTGTGTAGCCCTCTCAGATGGGTCCCAGAGGATCTCTTGTGCTGAGTCATGTTGTTGTGTCAGTATGTGATATTGTTCAGTTGATTGCGTCCTTTCTATGCATATATAAAAACTAGCATTCAAGCATCTCTAATTCAAAAGTCAGAAGTGTGTGACATACGGTTCTGGAACAATGGTTAAATGTATTACAAAAAAGATGCATGAATTGCCAGCAAACAGCTTATATCTTGAATTGGTTTGAAAAGGAAGAGGGACATAAGGGAAACATTTGAACACTAGCTTTACTCTCTTTTTCTAATTAAAAAAATATTTTGTAAAATTTATGCCCTACCTTTCCTCTCTCATAAGGGCCACCAATGTGTCTAACAAACTGAAAACATACATAATAAATTCACTTCTTAAAAGCTTTTAAACCAACAAAAAAGATCATTAAAACATTTAAAAACAGATGTAAAGTACATACAAAAACATAAAAACAACAATTAAAACACTGGGCAAGAAGGAGAGATCATTGAGGGAATGCCAAATGGAGCAAAATAGTCTTTACCTGCTGGTGAAAAAATGGCAAAGGGAAGGGGCAGACAAGTTTCCTTGGGGAGAGAGTTCCAGAGTTTTGGTGCTGTGACCAAGAAAGCCCTTTCCTGGGTTTCCACCCATCTAATCTCAAAAGGTGGGGGCACCTGAAGCAGGGCCTCAAGGATGACCATAATGGCCAGGTTCATAAGGCAGTAAGCGGTCCTTCAGGTATGGTTGTTCCTAAACCATATAGGTATGGTTACCAACCTCCAGATGGTCCAAAATAAACAATATCTGCTAGAGAAAACACCATCAAAAATTGCCAAAATCTATACTGTATTCACAAATACAAAGTTGGTGGTGTTACAACATCAAAAATAAGTGCATACTGTAACTATAAACAAAGCATAAGATACAATGTTTTCCCCTTCCAAAGATAAATATAGTCCATGTAATCAGTTCAACATGGTAGGAGGAATCCACATTTCCAAAATATTTTCAAATCAGCCTTCACAAAGGCGCCCATTCTAGGTACTTGAAGAAAATGTTTCCATCAACGTCTTTAGTTTGCCGGCTGCATAGTTGGAACCTGATTTCAACAATTTCTACTAACAACAAGGTTCATAGCGTGAAGAGCAAATCTAATGGGGATGGATGGGACACAAAGCTCATTGAGGTGAATGGAAGTAAACAGGAGGAGAAATGCAGGAGAGAGATTGTGCATGTGGGCTCCCCAGTCAAAATATTTTTCTACCTGGAACTGGCAGCCCTTTGAAGATCAGCATCATGACCTTGAATTGTGCACAAGAATAAATTGGTAAACCAGTGTAGATGGGACACGATTGAAATGATATGGTCCCCACAGCCCACTCTGGTCAACATCCTGGCTGTAGCATTCTGCACCAACTGAAATTTCTGAATATTTTCCAAGGGCAGTCCCACATACAACACATTGCAGTACTCTAATTTTGACATAATCAAGGCATGCCCTACAGTGGCCAGTTTTTTCTGCCCATGAAAGGCTGCAGCTAGCTAACCATCTGAAGCTGGTAAAAGGCATACCTGGCCACCACTTCTACTTGCTTATCCAGCAGAAGGGTCCAAGAGCACCCCCAGACTATGGACCTGATTCTTCAAGAGGAGTGACACCTTTAGCAGATGACATCTTTCAATCTCTAGTCCAGGGTGGCCAAACTTGCTTAACGTAAGAGCCACATAGAATAAACATCAGATATTTGAGAGCTACATGTTTTTATTGGAAAATATGCAGATTTGCTTTTTATTAACATTAAATGAGACTACCAAAATAATAGCAAAAGGGGTAAAAGCAGATACTGATAATGATATTTATTTGTCCAATGATTTTGTTTACTAATCCCCAAAATAAATAAATAAATAATGAAATTTAGCTTCCCCAGCAACCCTGCCGGGAGCCGCATAATATGTGTGAAAGAGCCGTATGCGGCTTCTGAGCTACAGTTTGGCTACCCCTACTCTAGTCGGACCTTCTGCTCATTAGTAGCACTGTGTAACCAGTATTCATTAATTTTGTCTTTGCCTTCTCTGCCCTCATGAACACTTTTAATAGTTGCTTCCCTAGATTTCATACTATCAGTAGATACGTTACATACACTGTTCTTTGGTAGGGAAATGCTTTAAAAGTGGTGAAAATGACTGTAACCTTCTGGCAAGTTTTAATGCAAGAATATCTGGCTTGTTCCTGAGTCACAGCCCCTCCCCCAAAAGTATAAAGAACATGGATTTTTGTTTATAAGTATCTGTGCTTGGATTGTATACTTTAAAGTATAGAACTGAACTACTGCAGATTTGAAGAATAATTTTCATTCTTTCCATGTAAAAATTTTCATGTACTTGTAAAGTGAATGAAGAATCCGTTAACAAAAGGTATAACAAATCCATAAGATATGGATCAGGAATGAGATGTGGAAAAAACAATTTTCATAACTGTTCTAGGCTGCAGTACACTCATTCTACCACACAGTGTCACAATTGGATTCTGTGTTTTCCTGTTTTCAGATGAGGGTGTTTACAAGGCTGGGAAAAAACCATCTGAAATGCGGGGGGCTGCGGAAGTCCAGGAAGATGAAGACACTCAAATCGAGGTCCCAATTGATCAGGTAATATACAGCCTCTGAATAAAGAGCTAATGTTGGAAATAAATTACATCCTGACCGTTACTTCCTTCAGTGAACACTTTGGATGTCTACAAGTCTGAAGCATGGGGGTTCCAGAAGCCCAGGAAAACAAATGCGCTCCAACAGAAGTCCACCCTGATGTAATGTAGCAACTCATGCATTATACACATCATGGGTGGAAAGGGAGAAATGGTAGGTGATAACTACAGCCCAGGGGAATGGTTTCTTGATGTTGATATTACAGAAGGACATCATCATTTGTCCTATCTTGCTAATTTGCTTATTTCTTAAAGAACCTGTCCTGGCTTCATCTGTGTAATCATCAATTGATGAGTTTACCAGTGTGTTTTCTTGTACTAGTAAGATATCTCATGGCTTCTGGTGGATGCCTTTCTGGCAGCTTTAAATTAAGCAACTGGAGGTTGTGTGATGTTAGTATTTATTTATTTTTTGCAATGAGCTTATTACATATGAAAGGTGCCAAACAGACAGCTCTAGGGGCTGATAAGAGGCAGCAGCAGCTTTGCAACTGTGTGCATGAAGACGGAGTTTTGCTGGTGGAGCACAACTCAGACCGGAGAAGTTTTCTTCAGAATTAATGAAAGATACATCCTTTTCTAATTCCCTGTTCAGGTAAGAGTAAATCAGTCTCCACTGAGAGTGCCAGGAAACTTGATTGACAGTGTAAATATATCAAACCATTGCTATCTGTTCAGGGAGGCTGGTTATCAGACAGAGACAGCAACCAGTACTGGCTGGAAATACTGCCTTTGTCAATAAACACAGATGGTGCACTAGAGACTTTTCCATGTAATACTTCAGCTAGCTAACTAGAACGAAGAAAACCCTCTCATTGAGAAGCTCCAGTTTTGTACCACAGGGTCTTTCTATATGCTGCAGGAATGCAAATCCTTAATCCGGTGGGAGTAGAGAATGTTATTTACCATTTGGAGGGTTGGTTAACACTTCTGTATAAATATACAATACCACCTTAGTATAGTGAGTCAGAACCCCAATCCGTTTCACTTGATATTGTCTTTTCTGACTTACTGTGACTCACCAGCATCTCAGGCACACACTACCTGAGATCCTTGAACTGGAGATGCTGGGAAGTGAACCCAGGGCCTTCTGCATGCAAAGCGTGTGTCCTTTCATGCCATTTGCATCTGTGTTAGGAGGGGAAGTGAGGGGGCTGGGTGCATGGCTGATTGTGGCTTGCTTCTGTGGATGGAGAAGCATTTGACCTGCCTTTAGGCCAACGTACACGTGGTGTTGCCATGGCATTGGGTCTTCAGAAGGGGATGGACTGGAGGGAGAATGGCTTTATTCCACCCCTGGCCTAAACATGGGAGGTGTGTTCTACATTTTCATTGTTTCATAGGGAAAATCTTGAAAATATTTGTCATTGTATGGTAACATCTCTGTAGGCACTCAGAAAGATTTGCCATACAAGAGGGCTGGTGAAAATGTTTCAACTGACCACTCTCCAAAACATGCTAGTTTGTCATTAAGGATTTTACTTTTTGTAGCAATGGGATCTGAACTCAAATAAAGTTTCTCATGTGTGTAGCTCCCTGTGATGATAATTCATCATAATTAATAAAATAGCCAGACCTTTAATTCATTTGCTGGTTTATGCATCGGCTTAGCAGTTGCCACTACACTCCCAAATGAAGACAGCTGCTTCTGTTGGCAAAGTTACGTGTACTTGCATGAATTCTGGTTTGCATCAGAGCACCAGTTCTAAGAAATACCTCTTGGTTTAAATCCATTCATTTTAGGCGAGTGATTCTTATCTCTGGATCCTTGTGCACACAGAGAGAATTCATGTTTAATGTCTGTTAATGGCTTTTCTATCAACCTGTGTTTAGCAGGATTCAAGGCTCCTAATTGAATTTGGCAATTAGATGAGAAATATTAATTCTCAAGAGGCTCTACTTAGAAAGGGGACCAAGCATATAAAATACTTTACAAAGAATGGCTTGAGGTCTTCCATTGTAACAAATTGATATAGAATGAACTAATCAATAGACTTATATTCTAACCATTTTGCTACACTATCTAGATAAAAAGAAAGGGGGATGTTGCACAGAGATTAGTGGGCTTGTCTTGACTGGCCAGATGCAAAGTGAAGCCAGTCCCCGCCCCTCCACTTCAGAAGAAGTACAAAGATGCAGAACAAAAAGTTGGTGGTTGATTAAAGTTCCCACTCTCTAGGTAAGGCCCTGGAGATCTTCTGGAAATACAACTGATCTCCAGACTACAGAGATCAATTCCCCTAGAGAAAATGGCTGCTTTGGAGGGTAGACTCTATAGCATTATGCCCCACTGAGGGCCCTCCCATCCACAAACCCTGCCCTCCCCAGCTCCACCCACAAATCTCCAAGAACTTCACAGCCCAGAGTTGGCAACTTTATGGCCCGTGGTTCCATGCAGTGCTCTGAAATGTTGCCTAATCCAGTCGAGCTCTAGGTTGGTTGATTCCTTTCTTAGGCTGGTAACATAAAATAGTTATAATAAACCAGATCACTATAAACTGTGATAGCTTAATTCCTATTTATTGATTTATTTGGTGCTCTGTTATTATTGCTTATGAAAATAATATATCCTGCTGTCAAAATAATTATACAATAAGCAAAGGGACAGCATTAAACTGTACAGTGTTGCAGTTATCTATATAAACATCTTTATACTCAAAAACAATAATGCTTTTATGTGAAAAAAATTCAGCGCGGAGCTAGTCATTTCTTCCCTTTTAAGTGCCCAGGTTTCATAAACAATATGATAGGAAGGTCGCCCATTGTCACTTAGCAACCTGAACTAGTTTGAGAACAAAATGTTTTTTGAGAACAAAATGTTTCCTTTTTTTGTTTTGGAATATAGTCAGGATATATGAAGCATTATTTACTGGGAGATCATGGCTGTATTTAAGAGCTCCTCATTTCTTCAGAGCTAAGTGGTCTGAAGTTGTTGTTTGTGCCTACTGAGAGTTTGTTGCCTTCCGTTTTTTGCTTGTTATGAGCAATGATACTCCGTGTTCTCAGTAGATGCCTCCTACTCCTAGCAGAAAGTGAGAATATTGTAGTTGCTAGGGTCCCAACCTTCATGTTGTGGCTGGAGATCTGGAATTATAACTGATCTCCAGGTACAAAGATCAGTTCCCCTGGAGAAAATGGCTGCTTTAGGAGGGTGGAGTCTAGGGTTACCAGCCTCCAGGTGGGGCCTGGGGATCTTCTGCTTTTACAACTGATCTCCAGCTGACAGAGATCAGCTCCCCTGGAGAAAATGGCTGCTTTGAAGGGGTAGACTCGATGGCATTGTACTGTGCTGAGGCCCCTCCCCTCCCCAAACCCCACCTTTTCCTGGCTCCACCCCCAAAGTCTCCAGGTATTTTCCAACTCAGACCTGGCAACCCTAGTGGAATCTATGGCATTAAACTTGCTGAGGTCTCTCCCCTCCCCAAACCCTGGCCTCCCCAGGCTCTACCCACAAAATCTCCAGGGATTTCCCAACTCAGAGCTGGCAACCCTAAGTTTACAATAATAGCTACTTGGGTAAACAGATATCTTAAAGCACATTTTATGGAAAAATACTGACTCTTCTGCTTTTAAAGTAAGGCAAAGGTTTCCCTTGCTCGAAAGCCAGTCGAATCCAACTCTAGGGGGCAGTGCTCATTTCCATTTCCAAGTCAAAGAGCCAGTGCTGTCTGAAGACTTTTCCATGGTCATGTGGCTGGCATGACTAAACACGAGGCACACAGAATGCTGTTATCTTCCCACCGAAGTGGTACCTATTTATATACTTGCAATTTCTTGCTTTCAGACTGCTAGGTTGGCAGGAGCTGGGGCCAGAGGCGGGAGCTCACTCCATCACACAGCACTCGGGTCTCGAACTGCTGAACTACAGACCTTCTGGCCGGCAACTCAGCGTCTTAACCTCTGAGCCACCACAGCTTTTACACCTGAGTTATTTTCCAAGGATAAATTTTACCTGCCCAGTGTAATACCTGCAGGGATGATCTGAAGTGTTTCTGAAAACATAAGCATGGGCTACATGAACATCCATGCTGGAATGGTCCATATCACCCAACCCTGAAGGGAAAAAACAAGAGTAGGTGGGCAGTCAAACTGTTAAGTTTTAGATGGTCAAAATAAGTTCATTTGTACTATAAAGTCTGAGCAGAATTGAGCTGTGTGAAATTATTAAATTGGAATTAGTTATACACATCCAAACAGACTTGTTTCACTAATGATCTTGGCCAGGGTGCAAAGAGCTATTAGAGCTGTGTCCAAGAGCTTGCCGATGCCTAGTGGGATTTTTTTTACATTATTCTATTTTATTCCAAAACCATCATACCATACAGTTTTCAACAGCAGTTAGCCATGTAGTTTGGAGGAAATGGGATGCTATTTAGGGACCAAAGGAGAGTCTTGTTGGATTGGACCACAGGTCCATCTGCTCCAGCATTCTGTCTTCAGTGGTGGACCAGCTATATGTGTCTGCAAAGTTCACAAGCAGGGATGAAGGCAACAGCCATCTGTTCTTGGCATCTTGTGATCAGAAGCTTAATCCTCACAAGATAGAAGTGTTACTGGTGAGCAGAAGTTCTTACCATGGACTTAAGGGGTCACCGATTCTGGATGGAATTGCACTCTCTTTGAAAGTGTTAATTCTGTCCCTTTAAGTAATAAGCCTTTGTTCCTATGAGTTCCTTATCACCCTGTTGGGACTTTCAGTAGGAAGACACAGACTCCAAAGTGTTACTGACACAAATTAAGTGGTTTATTGGAAGACACTACTGCGTAATACATTACAAAAACATAGTGCAAACTGAATCAGATGTATGAGACATGAATACATATGAAAAGGCATCGATAAACCACTAGGCATTATAAAATCACTTGAAACAAAAGGTTGCAAACATAATAGCAAGCTTAATGCAGGTTAGCCCATCTAAACCTAAATGTTAAACCATTAATTGCTACCGTACCACCCTTCTACCCTTCCAGTTGTAACTCAGTTTCCTAGTAAGCAAACAAGCTGATGCAATTTCATAGCTAGCTATTCAAGATTCCTGGAAGGTTGAAGAGGCAGGAGCCCAATAGGCTTGTTTTAATAATGTGTGTTTGTTGTAGGGTTGCCAGGTCCCTTACCTAAATTAGTGGGGGAGAGTTGGTCCCAGGCCAGGACTTTCGTGCATGTGCAATGCGATGACATCACCCAGAAGTGACATCATCACGTTGGGCATGTTGCTGGCCAACGCTCTAGCAATCAGCCTGAAAACTCCATGGTAACATAGAGTTTCCAGGCTGATTGCTAGAGCATTGGCCGGCGACGGGCCTACTGTGATGATGTTACCCAGAAGTGATGTCATTGCACTGGGCACTTTGGGGGCGGGGTTCCCCCGCTGGCCTAATCTGGACTGGCAGATTGGGTGCCGTTTTGGTGGGGAAACCCCCATCCCCCTGGGTAACCTGGCAGCCCTATTTTGTTGACTTTAATGATTTTGATGATGAGATATTATTATGTATGATTTTAATTTGTTAGCCACCTTGGTGGCCTTTATAAGGGCAGAAATATGGGGTATAAATTTTGGAAAGTAAATAGAAATGTAAAGATGGAGGTCTCATCTATCTTGGCAAGTAGCCTTTCATAGGTCTTGAACATGTCCAAAGCCCCCATGGAGACATATTGTTCTTGGGTTATACCATGCTTTGGGTCCCGATGCCTGTATGTAATGCCAGCTAGAGAACAGGACACAAAGGCTCAGCTCAGGCACATGATCTAAGAAAAAAGAAAGACCAAAGAAAGCCCCCATTCCAACAGCCTGAGTGGAACTAAATATAGGTGTGGAATAGGGTTACCAGGTTGACTTACTTGGCCAGAGGGGGTCTCCCAATGTCCTTCTGAGAGACCAGAAGTGCTGTTGAGCATTTTTGGGCCTACTTCTGGTTTTGGGCCTACTTCCAGTGTGACACTGTGGTTTTTGGGCAAAACTTTATGGTAAATTTGGCTTCAAACTATCATAGAGTTTTGCCCCCAAACCAGAGCATCACCCCCAACTGGAAGTAGGCCTGAAACCAGAAGTAGGCCCAAAACTGGATGTAGGCCTGAAACGGTCAGTTGGGGGTGGGATTTTCCCCTGCTGGCTGGCGGTGGGCAAGAGCCCGAGAAAGTTGGGTCCTCCCCCGGGGGCGCTGACATCCCTAGTGTGGAAGGAGGGAAATTTCCAACTCATTTATTTCCCACTACCATGATTCTGTTTATTTCCTCTGTTACCAAAGTTCGTGCAGCTAAGGCAGGGGTTTCTGTATAATCAGGGGACTCCCTAGGTATGCAGAGAAATACTGGTTTATAAAATTGAAAAATATCCCCCAAATGGCTTGATGAATACTGAGCATGTTTACTGTACTATGAATATTGAGAGCAACTAAGTGTCAGTTAAAGTATATGTGTATGTGTATGGGGTGGTGGTGGTGACCTACTCAAGCCCCTAGAGGTGATAGTATTTTGGAGGGGGAGAGATAACTGGGATGCAAATTTCCAAATGGTTTATCTCCTTTGCGCTATGCGATTCTTCTTCCCCCTGAGAGCAGACATCACAGGTTGTCTGCCACAAAAGACACATGCATACTTGGGGTGCACAACAGTATTTGTAAACTGAAAAGAGAATATGCGTTCCTGATAAGGTCTGAACATGTTCATTGTCCACAAAATAATTGAAATGCTGTTAAATGGAGGTAGGGTGGGAAATGGAGATAGGGAAAATAGTATGCTCAAGTCTCTAACAGTTGATAGTATCCTGGGGGAGGAAACTTGATATGAAAGAGAAGAATTTCCTAGTGATTTATTCTCCTCCTCCCTATTAGTCTTCACAGGGTTCCAGCTTCTTTAATTAAAAATAGCTATCATAGTAGGGATGCACTTTTAATTTAGCTGATCAAAATAACCATAATTCAACCTTGAATATTTTAATCAAAACACCTGAGCATGGTGCAATGTTGTTTGCTTTTTTTCCCAGCGGCCAGCAGAAACTGTGGATGAGGAAGAAAATGTAGCTCGGCACAACGAAGAATATTCAGCAATGAATGGGGAGGCTGATCTAGGTGAAGAAACTGGGGAGACCATCAATGAAATGGAAAAAACCAAAGAGAAAATGGATGACCATTCTGAAAATGAACAGCCAGAGCTTGATGAAGCAGGGGAGGGTGAGACTAGTCATGCACGGGGTGGAACAAATGAAGAAAATGGTGAGGAAATGGATCATAATGGCCATGAAGAAGAAACAAAAGAAAGTGCTGATGATCCGAGCCAGGTAATATGCTTTCTTATCCAAAAGATTCCATTTGTCCGTTGCTTTAATGATATGGCTCTTTTAGCCACAGCCTTCAGCCTAAACCTAAAGATTCCATTTGTTCATTCTAGCAGTAGGTCTGTCTGTAGCCAGCATACTCCAGCCGTGGGATTTCAACTTCAGAACAAATCTGCCTTTGTTGAACGTGCAGTTGTGCATTCCTTTTGTTCTGTCTCAGTTTCTGTTTCTAAGTCCTATCCTGGGCTGAGCAGCAGTGTCCTTTTTACACTTCCTGTAATCTCATTTGTATGGGGGCAAGATATATTTCCTTCTCTTGGATGACGCCAGGGATGATGCTCTCACATGCAGCATTGACTGCTGTGTGAGAGTGTTAAAGCAATTTGGTGTGCTATTTGATAACCTTGCATAACCTCATTTCCAGAGAGTAATCAGTTCATGTCTCCTGCCAGGCTAAGCACACTATCACCTTTGTTGTTCAAAGAAAACAAATTATGCATTGGTGAAGCCCTCCTTTTTTGTGCACGCTGGCTCGAGATGCTGACTTGTTAATTCTTATCTGTTTCTTTATTAAAGGCTGCATGTTTTTCATGTGTAGGAGGAAAAATTGATTACCCCTCATATAATGGGCTAGTTGTTTTATCACACTTTTTTGACCTGCCACTGTCTACACAGACCACCCACCATGAACAATGGCACCCAAACTATATGAGACATGGGAGATCCATTTATCAACCCTTTTTAGTTTCTATTTTTTCTGTAAAGCTAATGCTGGTTTGGATCAGTGGTGCTGGACATGTATAGTAACATTTTCTCCCATGCATGTGAAGTAATACTTTCTCAATATACATTGCTGTGACCCAGTTTCTATTAACACTGTAAACATTTGTTCTTCTGCAGGACTAATCATGAATTTGCAAGATACTTAGATCGGGGAAAATTTTGGCAGGCAGACAGACAGGAGAGGCAACATGGGCAGTCTAACCACAGCAGTCTCATGCTGCCATAGCTCACTCAGCACAGTCAGCCACAATGGACCACCCAAGACCCTTCCATAAAGGCTTTGAATCCCAACCAGGATGGGACTTAGAAACCGAAATGGAGGCAAAAACAAGGGAACACACAACTATACATTCAGCAAAGGCAATCCTGTCACCCTGATAGTTCACTGGGGAAAGGCATCCATGTGGCAAATTGGAGTCATGGGTTTGATTCTCAGTAATGGGGATGCTGGCTGGAAGGCATAGCTCATGTTTTGCCCAGCAACAGGCCAAGCAGCAGCAAAACAGGAGGCAGAGGCCAGATCAAGAACCAAGGCTTTTTTTGTAGAAAAAACCCAGCAGGAACTCATTAGCATAACAGGCCACACCCATGACAGCACAGCTCCCTCCCAGGATCGCCTTCCCCAGTTGCCCCGCAGCTTGTGGGGCGTATGGGGAACCCAAGGGAAGGAAGGCAGTTTCTGGATCGGCTTCCCCAGGAGGGGAGGCAGTTTAAACTGGATCGGCTTGGCTTCCTGGATCGGCTTGGCTTCCCCAGGCACCCCGCGGTTTGTGAGGCGCCTGGGGAACCCAAGGGGGGAGAGGCTGTAGGCGTGGCCAACTCAGAAGCCAGCTGGAACTCTGTTCCTGTGCATTCCTGTCCAAAAATAGCCCTGCCAAGAACCCATGCCTCCCAAACTCAGAAGCAGTTTTCTAACACCCCAAATTGGGCCCACAGGAATGCCACTCAGCATCTCCTAGAAGCCCTGTCAACACCAATGATATGGAGCAGGGCAGGTAAGACAGCAGAGATGGGCATTGTATGGCAGATAGACAGTATATCACGGCCCTTGGTATTCCCAATAGTCCAGCTGGACTCCTGAGCAATGCTCCCTCTAAGCCATGGAGTCTTGTGAGCAAAAATTCTACTTTGTGAGCTACTGGCATTAAAGTTGTGAGCAAGCGATTTGGCTGCTGCATGAATTAGTTTGCTCTGGAGCCATCCTTCCTGAGCTAAGACAAAAACATGTGAGCGGAAGGCTAAAAAACTGTGAGCTAGCTCCCACTAACTCAGCTTAGAGGGAACACTGCTCCTGAGTGAAGCTTATTGCCCCATCAAACATCATTTTGTGTGATGGGTTGCTCATGCTTAATGGTGTCCCACATGCCATTTATTTTGGCTGGGGAGTCCACCTGCACAATCTCTCTCCTGCATTTGGGGGTCCTCATAAGAGTCAGTTTGGTGTAGTGGTTAAGTGTGTGGACTCTAATCTGGGAGAACTGGGTTTGATTCCCCAATCCTCCACTTGCAGCTGCTGGATGACCTTGGGTAAGCCATAGCTCTGTCAGAGCTGTTCTCTCAAGGACAGTTCTGGAAAGAGCTCTCTCAGCCCCACCTACCTCACAGGGTGTCTGTTGTGGGGAGGGGAAGGGAAAGGAGTTTGTAAGCCACTCTGAGACTCTGAGTGAAGGGCAGGGTATAAATCCAGTCTCTTCTTCTCTACTGTTTACTTCCATTCACCTCAATGACCTTTGTATCCCATCTATTCCCATTAATCTCCCCCTTATGTAAGCTGAGTGGCTTCTCTGATTCCAGCAGCGATGTGGGGGAGTGTGCAACCAAGAGACACTCCCTCTTTCAAGAGTATAATTGTGCTTCCATTGTAACCTGCCCGAACCAATTCCCAGTGAGAACTTCTCACCAAAGACAGCTTAGGGCCAAACTAGATGTGACATTTGCCACCCTGACCCAACTAACAGACAAATGTTACCTTGGGAAACAAAAATTCTCAAGTGCTCTGGGTCCCCTCCATTGGGCTTTTAACCTGCAAAGCAATAGGCATCATGGGTGTTTGGCCAGCAGTAGGGCAGATCAGAATGTGGTGGTTGGGAGTCACTCTAGACTATATTCGTTCTTCCTGCATCATCCACCTACAGGAGAGAGGGAGGTGACACCAGCATGGCATTGCACTGACAGCATGGTGCTGGAATGCCACCATATCCGCTCTTGTTTGCTTTCAGCACTGTACACACTTATTCCTAGAAGTTATTGTGGGAGTCAGGATTGTTGAGACAATACAGAGAGTATATGTGGTGGCCAGGGAGTGATAGTTACTGTAGCTCCAGGTAGGAGTGTGCAAAAAAAAATAAATCATCCCCCCTCCAATTCAGGTCTATTGGACCCAAAAAATATTGCTATTCCCGAATATTCCCAAATACCAGTATTGGTATTGTATTGTTATTTGGGTAAATATTCAGGAAGCCCAAATTTATTCAGCTCCAGTATACTCTATGGGGACCGTTCCCATAGGGTATAATGGAGAATTTCACTTATGGAGTTGTGCCACTGCCGCGGTGTGACTCAGTGAGAAAACTGAAGGTATTTAAATGTTAAATGCCTTCTGAGTTCCTTCGCTGAGTCGTGCTGTGATGGCCTCTTTAAATGACTTCTAGTCACACTTGAGTAAAAGCTGGATAATATTGGCTTTTATTCGGGTGTGAATATTTTGGTAGCTGAATCAGATTGTCTAATCTGTATCCAGCTGAATAAATATCCAGAAAATACCGTTAGGATATTTTTGGGTATTTATTTGGCTCGGTATATAGCGAGCGCACACTCCTAGTTCCAGGTGTTGCCTGGGACTGCCGTTCCCTTACTTACTTGTGTAGGGTGCTTTTTCCTTGTGCACACACATCCACACCCCCCCAGAAGGAGCATGGTCTCCTGTTTGCTGTCTGGACCCTGAGATGGAGTCCCTGTAAGGATTCTCAACAAAGTAATACCAGGCACAAAGTTATGTCACGCAAACCCAATAACGTATGTTCTTTCTTGGTTGTTTGTGCTAAATTTTTATGTTATTAAATTTGTTTCATTAATATCCCATCTTTCTCTCCCATGGGGACTTAAAAAACACCATTTATTCTCACAACAATCCTATGGGGTAGGTTAGGCTGGGACTGTGTAACTTGCCCAAGGCCACTTAACAAGCTTCCATGAAAGAGTGGGGTTTTGAAACTGGCTCTCCAGGATCTTAGTCCAGTACTTTAACCACTACACAGCACTGCCCTTCTGTGATTGCTAAGTGCAGCTCCTCCCACCAAAGTGCAAGGCTTCATGGTTTAAGTATGCATGGCATGGGCCAGAGAGATATAGCACCATATTATTCATCCTATCATGTGATAGTGCAGGGGGAGAGACTGTGGTTATCTGCGGTGGAGGGATATGATTGGCTACTGACTTGATCAGCATCCTAAATACTTTGGAGTAGCCCCTAGAGGATTGATCTGAGCTACAAAAGGGTTTTTGGTGGCATAACATTGTGCCAGCATTGGGGGCATATTTGGGGCTGATGGGGACATAGGAAGCTTAGCTAAGTCCTGCTCTGCCCATGCCATGCTTCTTGACACCACTCAGTCCTATGCCAGTGTAGTTGTTATGCCAGTGTAGCATAGTGCAGCACTGACATGACACCAGCAGGGCTTTCCTCCAGCATATATCTAGATATGCCATTGTATCTTCTGATACACCACTGTATCTCTGGGATATGCTTAAGTCTCTATCTTGGAATCCAAAGCTTACAAAACTATTTATTCTTGCCTGTCTAGGATTGCAAAACTGAAAGGATTGTGTAATATCTTATGGGTTGTTAAACATGACCGGTAGATTGCAATGATGTTTCACAAACTGTTCAGGCAGGGCCAGCCAATCCACTGGGTGCACCTAGGCAATCACCTGGGGAGTCAAAAGTGCAGGGTGCCAACCATCCCTATCACTGCCCTGCCTACCTCCAGTGTTGGGGTCTGCCCAGGAGGGTGGCCTGCAGGGAGCCTGCTCCAACCCTTCCTCCGTCGGGGGTTAGGGGTGGGCCCTCTTCCTCCTTCCCTTCATTGTAGCTTGGGGGGAGGTGGAGGAACAGCATCAGTGGTTTCCTGCCTTGCCATAGAGCGAGTGGTGAGGAGAGTGGCTTTCTGCCTCATAACAGTGGGGGGCGGGGCGGGGAGAGCAGGAGGATAAGCAGTGTCTTTTTCACAGTCCACAGCAGACAACCAAGTTGTATGCTGCCCAAGATGCCAAAAATCCTTGGGACAGCAGAACTAGTTTATCATAAATGAAAAAAAAAAGCCATGTATCAATAAAACATGCTTGCTTTTTCTTTAGGGTGATGCTCAGAAAGCTTCAACTCCAAGAGTAACCATCACCAGTCCTCAGGAAAGTGAAAAAAATGAACACTAATGACTGTGCAGCAGTAGCATAAATATATTTTAAAGGACCTAGAGGAGTAGTTAATGAAGGATTCGGAATACAAAGCATCTTTTTCTGTACTCAATTAATTTATAATGTGACAATATGATGGAGCTTCACCCGTTAAACGCTGAAGTGATAAGGTGGTATCCAGTACTTAGATAAATGAATGAAGAGGAAGATTAGGAGGAAGATCAAGTTATAGTTCCAAAATTTAGTTTCTTTCCCACCTGAATTTTAAGGCAAATTAGTTTTTTTTAAAAAATAAACTGAAGAATGTTGAACTAGCCCACATTTATACTGGCAAGAGATATTGTTAGGATGAAAGCAATATGTTTGGAAAAGTTTTAAAAATGTTTTTATGATTTTAAATGGAAAACCTGTAATTTTTTTTTTTTTTAACTGAATAAATATGAACTGTAGGATTTAATTTAAAATTGAAAGCCGTATTTTCACTTTCTGGCGTGGAGGCTGGGATAGAAAATTCTTAGCAGCCCAGAAATATGCATTGACCCAGAAATATGCATTGATCCTTGAATGACTTCTGGGGCTCCTGCATGTATGTACTGTTCTGCTCATTAAAAAGATTGTCCATGCAGATTGCACGTTCTGCTTAATGGCAAATCCATTAAATATGTCTGAGTACCATGTGGTAATTAGAGCTCCCATGTCTGAAGAAAATAACTGGATTGGGAGGAAAGAATGTGGCCACAAGATGAAGTACTTCCACTTTACAAATAGGTTTTTCGACACTCAGTGCACATTAATAGCTCCATCCAGGGTTGCCAGGTCCCACCTGGCCATCAGCAGGGAGTGGCAGTCCATAGGGTTGCCAGCTCCAGGTTGGGAAATAATCAACTGCCTTTGAGGCCAAGGGTTTCACTTTTTAAATATAAGATACCTAGCCAGCCAGTCACAATGCCGTGGTTAAATGATACTGATGTTTACTTCAGCTTGCAAATGTGTTCTCATTGGCCAAGGACAGACTGGCAATCTAAAGCGGGGCAGGCACGCTTTGCAAACGGAAGAAAGGAGCACATTCAGACATGCGCATCTGTCCGTCGGCTCCGTTGCGTACTTACCTGTCTCCCAGTCGCTTTCCTTTCGCTTTAACAGGACACCGGTTTTACCCGGTGTTCTGGGGCCTTCCTCCGCATGCCTCCCGCTTCCAAACAGTGTGAACGCACCGGCAAAAAGTTATGCGCATATGCAAAACACATCAACGAAAAAAGAAAAAAAAAAAGCAGCGGCATGCGCAAGCCGCGCGCGCTGGCTACGCGGCAGTCTGAACGCTCCGTGGCAGTCTGAACGCTCCGTATTGCCGCTGATCCGCATTGCTCTGGCCAGTGTGAACGGCCAGCTCCGTGGGGTTTTTCCCCCGCTCCAGTTCCCTCTGCTTTGCCTCCGCTTTAGATTGGCAGTCTGTCCTCGGCCACTGACTTAACCTTCAGCTCATCAGGAACTCGAATATTACATATTGGGTCAACTGTATCTGATGTAAATGGACATAAACTCCATGGCTGACTGACTCTTGAAAAAGATGGCTTGTGGTTGTCAGGAAAAACCCTCACAGAGGTCCTTGGAGTGTTTATGTGAAGAGTACTGCTCTTCCAATTCTTCTTTTGATTTAGCTAGGTTTTTTTAGTAAGCTGATTTCTCATTTGGAGGTTTGTAGTTTCTGATAAATAATTCAATCATCTTTGCTATTGTTCAGCTTGGCAACATCAATTTTTAAATTCTGATATATTTTAGGTTGAATAAAATTTAGTTTATTTTAGACTTTATGTGATTAAAACTGTTATTAAAGACTATTTAGTTTCATAGAAGGCAGTGTCTAGAACCCAACTGTGTTGCAGTTTCCAAGCAACTGATATGAAAATGCTAACCAAGGAAATGTTTGTTATGTTATCAGCAGGATCAGTGTCTTACAATGACCTGATGCATCTCTTAATCAATTATACAATAAGCCTGTTCACACCAAATCACTGGACTCTCATACTGCAAATACCAAATCTGAATGCTTTTAAAAACATATCACAGTGTTTAAATATTGTCCTATGGCCTCTGGGCTGGCCAAAGATGGTGCTTATTTAGCAGCTTGTGATGAAAGTCTGTGAATTGGGTTCCTCATGTGCTTAAATATCTTTCAGCTTTAATACTGATGAGCTTGTCTTCTTGGTCAAGTTTTAGGACCCAAATCAATATTTGAGGGAAAGTTCATAAAAACATTTCCAATGCTCATTGACTGACTGCCAGATGAAGTCATTCATGATTAGCATTTGTGAAATAGCCATGAAGAATCAGACACACTAAGGTGAATCTTGATGTAATTCCATTTCATTTCAGATAATACTTTTCAGAAAAAAAGTCCGCACATTCAGGTGCAACTCATCAATTAAAATGTTTTTAGGATTGTATAGATTACAGTGAATAGTCACATGGAAGAGAACAGAAAACTAGTATAAAATTCAAAGAATTAGGCTAGAACTTTAATCTGCTAGTGTAAAAAAAATGTGTAGGAGAACATTAAACATGTGCCTATAGTCTAAAGTGATACACCCCATTCTACCACCTCAGTAGTCTGCCATGTCATTCTTTGCATGTGTAGACCAGGCCTTAGTCTTCAGGAGGTGGACTCCCACTAGGGTTGTCATTCCCTCAGCAGCACCAGGGAAACCCCCGATTTCTGGGGCTTCAGCCCACCACCAGTCGGCTGGCTAGTGGGGGAAGCCCCACCCTCAAACAGGGATATCGCCATATGACATCCCCAACATGATGACATCACCCAGAAATGATGTCACCATGCTGGGGACGTCGCGTGGGGACACTCTGGTATTTTGGCAAACTCTGTATTTAAAACCCATAGAGTTTGCCCAAATACCAGAGCATCCCTGCACAATGTCCCTGGCATGATGACATCACTTCCAGGTAATGCCATTGTTGGGGATGTCACGTGACATCCCTGCCCACCCCCGGAACACTTCCCCAAATCCCTGCTCCAGCCAAGGAAAGACCTGGCAACCCTACCTCCAACTCTGAATTTCTATGACCAACAATTGTAAATGAGATATTTTAGTACTTTTTTCGGTGCCAGGTGACAGTTGTAAGTGAGGATAATTTCATACAACTATTGTGGTTAAATACCCATCATTGGCATAGTTTGATAGACCTTCTCCTCCTCCCTTTGTAAAGAGGGTTCAGCAGTGGTATGGTAAAAGTGATCTGTATTTCTGGATGCACACTTTGGATGGCCCGTTCAGCAATGGCAGTGGGAAACAGGGTTGAAATCCACCAAAATGAGCCAGATACCTGTACCTTGATCATATGACTTTTCCCTTAATCATTGTAACAGAAAGTTACATTAAATTTTTTTTAGTACATGTCATGATTGTGTTAGAAAGCAAAATAACTATGCCATCAGCTCTTGCTACTGAAAAGGAAAAAACACAGAGATTATCTCTGAAATAGTTTTATAATGTATATTTCCTTTCAAAAACCTCTTAAACTGTTGGAATAAGCAAGGTCTATCATGCATAGATATAGAAGATGACAAGAACATCCTGCAGGGGGCAACAGAAGGGACAATTACTTAGCATAGTGAGATTAGGGACTTCCAGCTATTTTCAGAGAGTTTCCTTCCTGTCTCCTGATTGGTTCGGTTAGGTCTCCTTCCTGCTCCTGCTGAGAACTGTTAATCTGCTGACTCTCTCCCAGCTCTCTCCCAGACAGTTAGACTTCTCTTTCTCTCTTGCTTACAATTTTGTTCCCTTCTTAATAAACTTGACTTTATTCTTTAAACAGCTTGTGCTGCACTTTACTGCATATCTAAACTCTGCCAACATAAATGAGTATATAAATAAAAGTGGTAGTACACGAAATAGCTAAACATCAGTGAGCCCAGTTGTAGTCCCTTCTTCCCCTAATAGATGATTGGGAGAGGGGTGTGTGGTCTGTGCTCCTTCTACTCAATGAGACAGAAGTGTTCCATAAGTGAAGGTTCTGTATGCCTGCATCTCCCTCCAGGTGTCCACAGGATACAGGGAATTCAGTAACTTTCTGGAAGCTCCCTTGCCTTTTGCTTTCTCATGTTAACTCTCTGGATGTTTAGGCTGACTTGTGGACAGTTAGTTCTAATTTTATCTTTAGCAGATAGAATCTTGCCGATTCTCTCCCTGTGATAATAGCATTTTCAAATATGCTGTTCTAGCTCTGAAAAACAATAATGATGATGCCTGTCTTAGCAAGGAAGAGGAAATTAGACTGTTCCAAAAATTTTGACTTGGGTGCCAGTTCTTCAAAACATAGTTTGAGATGAATTAACATAGCACTAACACTGAATAAAATTACTGTCTTATCTGTAGATAGTTGACCCTTTATCTTCCATGACTGAGAAGGAATAGTGGAATGTTCTAAAAGGATCTCACCTTGCCTGGTTTCCCTTTGAAAACATTTGCCCTCCTTTTTCACACTCATTTCTGTTCCATAATCTCTCCCCCTTCTTGTGCTGTTTGTTTTATTATGTGGAAACACCATTTTTGTGCTGGGCCGTAATATTCAAGTGTCACTATTTTTTAAAAACAGGAACTTTAAATAAAGTATACTTTGGAAGCAAAAAAAGAGGTGTTTAAAATATAATTGTAAAATCAGTCAATATATTTAACTAGAAAAAATCATAAAGACATTTATCTACCCTAACTCCATTTGGTATCTGAGTATTCATTTCTTGTGCTGTGACAGACTCTGTTTTTCAAAAGAAATTTCAAGTGTGTGGTAACTGAAAACCAAGTTTACTGAAGCTATTATTTTGTTGTCATGAAATAGAACGATCACGTCACATCCTGAGATGCTAGATTCAAGTTTCAGTGAGTGTGCTGCAGTTTTTGCTGTTGAAAACTAGCTCATAGATTAGGGGTGGCCAAACTGTGGCTTGGGAGCCACGTGTGGCTCTTTCACACAGGGAAGAGAAGGGGAGGTATGCCTCCCCGATCAGTCTTCCCTTCCCCAGCCAGTGTTCCCCTTTTTGGGTAGGCTTGAGGCAGGGGGGAGCAGAGAAAGAAAGCAACTTTAAATGCATTCTCAAAGCCCCCCCCCCCCACACAAATATCATTGAACAAATAAATATCATTACAATATCTATTTTACCCCTTTTGTTTTTATTTTTGGCAGTCTTTTTTAAAGTTAATAAAAAGCAAATTTGCATATTTTTCAATAAAAACATGTCTGTGATATTTGTTCATGTCATGCGGCTCTCAAACATCTGATGTTTATTCTATGTGGCTCTTATGTTTAGCAAGTTTGGCTATCCTTGTCATAAATGAAGCATGTATGGTAAAGCATTAACTTGCTTACCAGTGCATTGGTTTCTGGTCGACTTGCCTGCCCTGTTTGATACTTGGCCACTATGTGAGTGCATCCAATATCTGCAAGTGGTGTGTTATTCTGGGCTTGGCTTCATTTCTTTCTTTTTGTCTCTCTCTCTCTCACACACACACACATCACACTCACAAACATCCTACCTTTTTTTACATGATCAAGAATCCTGGGACAACAGCTGCTGAACTAACGTAGCCCCTGATGTTTACAGGTTGAAAGACTGGCTAGAGCTGTCTCTTCATGATGACCATTTCAGTGTGTGTTGGCAGTGCAAAAGTGCCCAGTCCACCTTGATAGACATGTTACCCCGGAGAGATGGAATACATATGACAGTCTTACCTTGGCTATTGTGTATCATAGCTTTTATGTTATTATAAAAATACCAAATATTTATTATGGTGTACACATTAATAAAAGATAAAATAGGTTAAAATAAATGGTCCAAATATCACACTCTTAAAACTTTTGACACACAGAGCTGATAGTTTTACATATACAATTGATGGGTATATCTTATGACCAATAGACCATTTGCATTTCAGCCCCTTAGGGGCTTCCTCAGTGGTCAATATTACTATTGTAAGGCAACACACATCCAGAAATAAATATATGAAAAAAGATTTTCTTTAGAGCCAGGTGTTGCTTTCTCATGTAATGTGCAGTTGCTAAAAGTTTACACAGTGGGCCATGGCTAATCTCTCATGGTAACTGCACATGCTCTTCAAATTGTTCTGGTAACAAATATTCAATGTGTCTGGATGTGTGTCTCTTCCATGATAGGTTTTATGAACACATTCACATGTGGCAGGGTGTTTTCTTCACAGCTATCACATGTGAATGTGTTCATAAAATTGGGCCATCACTCAGGTTTGAACTGTGCTGAAAGCGAGCCAACAACCTAGGCAAAATCGGGGCTTTTGATTTGCCTCTCCTTTAACCCAGATTAGAGGATTACAGAAGCAATGGTAAAGTGCCCCCCCCCCCAAAAAAAAGTTGAAGTTCACATAGTTTCACGGTGACCTATAAATGATACAGGTGATCTGATAGAAACATCCTATGCTTTCTTATTTGAGTTGAAAAGAGTACCTGAATCTTGATTGAACAACCCCTCTCTCTTTCAAGTACATACATATAACAAATGAATCTATAATTTAGAGTTCTACAAGATAAATCATAGGCCCACGCTGCATCTAGCATTTGCTCCACTGTTTTACCAAATCCATGGTGGAACAGAAATTCCCCTCTACATTGCATGCCACTTTCATTTTCTTTGATTGTTGGATTTTATGGCAGTGTCCACACTGCATACTAGTTTCACTTCCTTTGTTCTCTCAATTTTATGGTACTGTCTGCATCTAGGGCATAGACTTTCCAATTTCCGGGGGGGGGGGGGGGCTGGGCCAGAGACATTACAGGCCACTGTCTCCGGGGGAGGCTCAGCACATCCTGGAAAAGTTGGGGGGGAGGGGCTCCAGCTCCCCCACCCCCCTGAAGTTGACACTTATGGTCTGCATAGATTTATGGCCGTTTCATGGCTATTCAGGAGTGATTTTGCAGTTAGTATTGCATTGGCCCGGGGTATTTGAATGTGGTTTTGAGCCACTTCTTTTTCTGTTCCAGTGTGGGTTTGGTAAAACAATGGAGTGAATGCTAGATGCAGAGTGGGCCATAGAATCTTACGAGTTGAAAGGGACCTCCAGGGCCATCTAGTCCAACCTCTTGCACAATGCAGGAAATACTTTCCCCCACACCCCCAGTAACCCCTGCTTTATGCCCAGAAGAGGGCAATGCCCCCCCCAAGTTCCCTGGCCAAATTGGCCTGTAGAAAATTCCTTCCTGACCCCAAAGTGGCAATCAGCATTTCCATGGGTGTGTAAGAAAGGGACACGAGAACTAAGCATGGATACAACCTTTCCTGCTCTCCCTCTCATCTTCTGCTTAAGTTCACAGAATCATCATTGCTGTCAGCCATCTAGCCTCTGTTTGAAATAGGGCTGCCAAGTCAGCCCGGGGGGCGGGGAATCCCCCGCTACAGTGGTTCCTGATCCGCCGGCCAGCATTCGGCCGGCGGGGGAAACCCCGCCCCCGAGGTCGTCCAGCCTGGACGACCTCCCTCACGTAATGACGTCACCCGGAAGTGACGCCATCACGTTGGGGGCGTTGCCAGGGCGACGCTCTGGCAATCGCCCCAAAACTCTATGATACCATAGAGTTTTGGGGCGATTGCCAGAGCGTCGCCCTGGCAACGCCCCCCAACGTGCTGATGTCACTTCCGGTGACGCCGCCCGGCATGCGCGCAAAGCGCGCGCACCGGGGAAGCTCCCAGCCAGCAGAGCTTCCCCCCCCCCGCTGGTAAGTTTCTTACACTTGGCAACCCTAGTTTGAAAACCTTCAAAGAAGGAGAGCCCACCACCTCCCGAGGAAGCCTGTTCCACTGAGGAACTGCTTTGTCAGGAAGTTCTTCCAGATGTTTAGCTGAAAACTCTCTTTTTTTTTTTTGTAAAGAAATTTTTATTTTTCAAAAAAAAAACATCGAAAATAATACATTTAACCTTACACAAATCCCTTTTTCCATATTAAATAACATTTTGTTCTATTTGTACATTCTATTTTTATCTTGTTTTGGTGGTTTCCCACCACATCTGAAGCATAACACATTTTCCATTTTATTCAAAATAGTAATACTTATATCTATGTTTCGTTTCTGGTGACGGTTATATAGCTTTAAAATACTTATACTTATACACCAATTCTTATTTTCTATACTCTTATGTATTTCTAAATAAAAACAGTTTCATTGTCTAATTTTAACTAAAACATTCATATAATATATTTCTATTCCTTTATGCTATTATAACCATGTATAGATATAGTTTTTCATATCCCAATACTTTTCAACATATTCTTTCAAATCTTTCCAGTCTTCCAGAAAGGTCTCTGAGTAAAGATTATTCAATTTTCTAGTCCACTTATCCATTTCAGCCATAAATAACAGTTTTTTCAACCATTCCCACACCTCTGGTATTTTTTCATTTTTCCAGTTTTGTGCATACACCATTCTTGCTGTTGTAATCATATACCATATTATACCATATACCCAGGTCAAAATATGTCTAACAAATGTTGGAAGTGTAAAAAGAAAGAAGGGTCTTTTTATCATATGTATGTGGTGGACTTGTGATATCATATATCATATATATGTGGTGGACTTGTGATAAAGCAAAGACTTATTGGTCAAAAATACATGCAGAAATGGAAAAAATCTTGAAATGTACATTTAAGAAGTTGCCTGAAATGTTATTGCTAGGACTTAAACTAGAAGAGATAAATGTAAAGAAATAGCTGAAAACTCTCTTGATTTAATTTCAGCCCCTTGGTTTTGGTCTGATATTCTGGAGTAACAGAAAACAACTCCACACCATCCTCCACAGTCATGTTTGCTGTTCACATATCTGCTGTATTCATATATAAAATAGGTGGGGATCCAATATTTTGATGATGTTTTGGATTTTTTCCCCAAACATTAAATTAGGAAAACCTTTAGGGGGGAGAGAGAGAGAGGCAGGCAGGCAGGCAGACTGTGGTCGCACACACTAAATAATTCACTTTCAATCCACTTTCAGTGCACTTTCCAACTGGATTTTACTGTGTGAACTGGCAAAATCCAGTTGGTAAGTGCATTGAAAGTGGATTGGAAGTGGATTATTTAGTGTGTGCAACTGCAGCCAGAGAGTAGTAATGACAGTCATTTTCTGTGGCTTCAGTATTGATAGGGTTCTAGGAAAGGTCTCAGTTGAATGTATTTTCCAGTGCTCAGTGGGCAAACATTGCTTTTTTCTTTGGCAGCATGGTCCAGAAGATGAGGCAAAGTAACTGCTTTCCAAGACAGAAGTAGGGATCCAATATTTCACTACAAATATTGTCCACTGAAGAGGAGAGCTGAGCCTGCTCCCTTCTACCTCATTCCCTGTGCATGATCACCACTTTCCTTCTGATCCGGCTCCGATACCAGAAGGGAAACAATAGAACACAGTGAAATAAGACGGGGCAGAATTCAGTTCTCCTCACCCACTTATAACTTTTGTTGTGAAAATCAGAGCCTGTATTCCCACTTTATCAGGTAGATTGTGTAAATAAACATGGCTGTAGTTATGTCCAACTTGACTCTTAGGGCCAAATTAGTTTTATGGCAATGCTATTTTAAAGCTGAAGTCAGCCATTTTAAAATATGGGCTGTTTCAGCACTTGAAAAGGTGTGTGTATCGGGGTG
Organism: Lepidodactylus listeri; assembly: GCA_029233225.1. Classification (NCBI taxonomy): domain Eukaryota; kingdom Metazoa; phylum Chordata; class Lepidosauria; order Squamata; family Gekkonidae; genus Lepidodactylus; species Lepidodactylus listeri. The sequence continues at coordinate 91,957,158 of JARCFY010000006.1, forward strand.
TGTGTGTGTGTGTGTGACAAGATTTCCTGGTCCTGCTACTCTGTAGACCTGTTCCTGACTGGACCCTCGTGGCATTTTTAGATAGCTGACTTCAGCTTTAAAATGTCTAGTGTCTAGTTTAGCCCTTAGACTGCATGCTCCTTGGAGGCCTTTAAGCTCATAAACCTCTTAAACATATAAAACTCTGTGCAAGATTCCGTCACGTATATAACTGTCACTGTAGAAATAGCAGTAGCAACAGCAGTCTAATATTATCAGCATTACAACATGTTTCAGTTCCTGATTTCCTTTACCTTTTGTTTCCAGAATAGTGGGGGGTTGGTTTGATGACTTTTTTCTATCATGCGGGAGAAATTTCTAATGCTACAGAAGGGGCCGTGTTGGGGCTACGCCAAAGCCCATACAGAAAAATCTGCTGAAACGCAGCTAAGTGAGAGAGAGAATAGCCAGCATTTCCAGCCACTAATTTGTGACTCACTGTACCACTGGCATAAAAAGCAAACAGAGGGGTCAAGGCAGCCCCTACAGCACAACCAGATGGTGGGAGTGAATTCACTGTGCAAATCGGAAGGGAAGCAGCAGACACAAACATCCCAAGAGCATGTTCATCAACAGGAACAAGAAAAAAGGCAATGATTGCCAATCAAGCAATGCCAAATTTGATCTTAGTGCAAATTGCATGAGTGATTACTCTTCTGTTAAATAGCTTTCAGTATTCTAATCCAAAAGGGAAGAACATTTTGGATCTGCATAAAAGGTTGGTAGAAAGTAATTAGTAGAGAACGTAAAGAATTATGGCAAGGTGTCCCCCGCCCCCGCTGGTGCCATTTTTAGTAACTTCAGGGAAGCAAGAGGGCTGCTGAAGGTCTTTACTGGAGATGCCAGTGTTCAGAATACATGCTTTATTGATGCTGGACTGCCTTTTGCAGGGCTTTAGTAGCAGCATTTCCCTGTTTCTCAGATCAGCCAGGAGGCAGTTTTTCCTCCCACGGGTGATGAAGTACCTCTGCCTTCCTCTAGCTGCTACTCCCTGCTGATGCAGCCAGTTTCAACTTCACAAAAGAAGTTGTGCAAATTGTCACTCCTCAGGACCCCCTTTAGGACAGGAGACTGGATCAGATACACCATTTGTCCCCATACTTAGGTTCTCCTTTTAGGGTATGAATAGTCTTGGGGATTGTACGGATGCCCAGCTCCAAACCTGTGTCTGCCACAGAATTAATTGGGAACAGAATTAAATGGGAACAAAACACGCTCCACATCCTCAGAATTTAGAAAAACAAGGTGATAAAAATGTATGCCAATTATCCCTCAAAACAAACAAAAACAGCATAGCCTGAAAAAACTAGCATATACTTTGCAAACGGCTTAGGCTAGGTGTAGACGGCCGGTAGAATGAGATAGAGCTGAGGAGGTGGAAGGGACAATACCACTTCAGACCACAAGGGTGGGATTACATTTTTCTAAATTCTCTTTCTAATAATTTGAATGGTTTTTTTCCCCTGGCAAAGTTGTTGCAAGATAACAATTGTGTCTGCCCTTTTCTAAACAATAATTTTCCTGGACATAACATCTTGGCTTATTTCTACAGAAATTGGTGTAAATTAGATTTCCACTGTGATGGCAGAGATAATGTTATCAGAAGATAAGTGGGGAGAAGGAAGGGGCTGGTGGAGACTGCCGTCATCATTTTAAATGTCCTTCAGCGAACGGCACTGTGAGACTCAAAATGTCACATTTCTACTCTTCACAACCTTAATGAAACTTGACATTGGAAAGGTCATTGTGCCTGGCCTTGCTGCAACCCACACACGGCTGGCTTGACAGCAGTGCAGGAAAACTGCTGTAAACAAGATTTCAACTCCCATCTAAAGAGCAAGACAAAGTCCTACGATTATGATTTGACACTGTGGCTATAAAGCACATAAAACTAGTGACTAATGACAATAATAATTCATGTAGCATTTTTGGAGGGCTGGGCTGCCTATATTAGGGTTGCCAACCTCCAGGTGGTGGCTGGAGATCTGGGATTACAGCTGATCACCAGGCGACAGAGATCAGTTCACCTGGATAAAATGACTGCTTTGGAAGGTGAACTCTACGGCATACCCCAGAGGTGTCAAAAATAAGGCCTGGGGGTCAGAACCGGCCCGTCCAGGGCTCTTTTGTGACCTGTGAGCAACGGGTGCAAGGGAGGAAACAGAAGACTGATCAGGGAGGGGAGTGGGTAGAGCCACCCCGATTGTGGCTTCAGCGTGGCGGAATAACCTTGTCTGCAGCAGTCAAAGTATCGTGGGAGCATTTGCCCAGTGCTGCACCGCTGGCTCTCCAGTCCACCCATGTGGGTTTTCCTCTACACTCTTTCCTAGCCAATGGGGCCTTGCAGTGAGGATACACCAGCTTGGAGCTACAAGCTGCTGTCCTTTATATAGCTTATATCTCCAGTGCCTGGCATTACATTTTATGACACACATGGCCCGACCCGACAAAGTCACATTTATGTCAGATCCAGCCCTCATAACAAATGAGTTTGACACCTCTGGCATACCCCATTGGAGTCCCGCCCCGCCCCAAACCTCACCCTCCTCAGGCTCCGTCCCCAAACCCTCCTGTTATTTCCCATCCTGGACCTGGCAATCCTATGCCAGTTCCATGTACACATGATAGTTAAGGGTTTCAGAGGCCCGGCTCAGGCTGCTCCAGAGGTGAGGCCAGTACAAAGATTTCTCAGTGCAAGTGTCACGTTCAGGGCAAAGCCTGGCACTATTATTCTACCCAGAGTTTCCAGGACGCGGAACACAATGACATCAAGTAAAGCAAGACGCAGGAGCAAGGTTTACAAACCAGTCCAGAGTCAGAGATCCCAAGGTCCAGTCCAGGGATCAGGGGCAGGAGGGTCCAGGGTGCGGAAACCAATGCAGGATATAAGGTCTGTGTTTCAAGCTGTAGGAGCAAGCAAGGTTAACAAAAACAGAGTAGAAGGCAGCAAGTCAGGATAGAGCTCTATTTGCTTAGCAGGGCAGCTCATAGAGGGGTGTGGTGTGCAATGTTGCTTCCACACCGAGCCTTGCTCAGTGTGTCCCATTTATCTGCCTTCTTTTTCTGACTCATCCCTGAGGCCCAGGTGTCGCTTCTTGCCACTGCATTCATCATCCTCCACATGCAAGTTGTTACTGTGTCCCTATCAGCCTGTCAGTCCTGGTCCTGTAAAGATCCACTCCAGGAATTAACCCTGATTGCTGCTGGGTGATCAGGTGGGTGCTTCATCTTCTCTCCAGAGCTGTCAAGTGCTCTCTCCTTCTTCTATGATCCACTGGTCAGGAGAAATTGGAGGTGACTGAGACCTTAGCCTCCGAGTCATCTCTTTCTTCACCTGCCAGAATGAGCAGCTTGGCCATGACTGGGAAGCATTTTCACTTCCCAATGCTTCCTCTGGCGGGTCTGCTTCTCAACCAAGCTGCTCAGGTGGGTATTCCACTGGTGCAGGGCCCAACTCTTCCAATTCTTTCCAATTCAGCTGGCTGGCCCATGACAGATAGCACCTAGGGTTGCCAGACTCCACCTCCCTACTGCTGACCAGTTGGCTGGGGGGGGGGGGAACTTACCCTGAAAAAGATGGAGATCCATCCATTGTGCGGTGATGTGTCTATGTCACTGCCCATGTGGCCCAGAAGTGACGTCATCACATCCAGGACTTTGGGGTGGCACTCTGGTATTTGGGCAAAAACTCTATGGTAGAAGCCAAATTTGCCATAGAGTTGTTGCCCAAATACCAGAACATTGCCCCAACACCCAGGACGTGATAACATCACTTCTGGGTCATGTGGGCAGCAGTATAGACATGTTGTACGTTGGATGAGCCTCCCTGCTGCTCCCAATAAGTCCCCCTCCCCCACAGGTTCCCAGGAGGGACCGGGTAACCCTAGTAGCCTGTCATCTTTGGAGCTCACTGTTGTGGAATTAGGGCTTGGATTGGGGTTCAGCCCTCTGTTAAACCTATATGACTTTAATTTCTATAGTAATTAGCCTCTATAGTTGAATCTTTGGTTCCATTTCCTAGGAGGCTTTAGGACTCTGTTAAGTGCTGTGGCCTTTGGGTAGAGATAACCCTGTACATGATTTTTGCCTCACATGACTGTTGCCTTGCGGTAATGTTTATACACTGCAGAAGTCAAGAGTCACTATCAAATTCTAAATAGATAGTGTATCTATAATAACTAGCTTCCTTGAATCTCTGAGTCAACCTAGCTTAACCCAGCTTTCCTTGATCTTTCTGACCCCAGAGATAGAAAGAGCAGGTTGACCTTTGTTGTCCACGTCAGAGATGAATGTCAAATGCTTGTCACAGACTTGACTGACAGTTACATTAGCTCCAGTGGTTGGAAAAGGGTATTTAATGTCTGAGTTTAGTTTTGTTCATTGTTCTGGCCAACACCCCCTTGAGTCTTGACAGAGCAACCAAGGATATCCTTTATAGAACTTCAAGTGCATTATTTATGTGTTGAGGTTGTGTTGAAATATTCTATGCTGAATACTGAAATGCTACAAAAGTGTTTTCTTACTGAAGAGTATGTAATAGAATAAACTGAGTTTTGGTTTAGAACAACCGTCTCTCTGTCTCTTTTGATGCAATTGGGAAGCCAGCTTCTCTCCCTCCCTAAAACGAACACAGTGGGAATGGGAGTGCATGATAAGGTTCCTGAACCCCTAATTTCACCAACACTCCCTCCCCACTTCCATTTCCCTCGGACCGACATGACAGCAGTTTAGACACCAGGCGATAACTTCATTTTCCTAGGTTTGGGGTGGGGCATACCATTGTTTCTCTGCCTTTTTGCTAGTGATTCTGCCAGTGTTGTTTGTTGTGGGTTTGCATTTGTTATTTTTTGGTTTTATTGTATTTACAAAATTATTAGAGACCACTGAAGAGCCCTATGAGTTGGGATATTTAAATCAATAAGCACTTTCTACACCTTGGCCCTCCTACCATTTTGAGCCTGTGGATGCCTTTGGAATTCTGATACAGGGAAATGGGCACAACCACAAAATGGCTGCTACAGGAGATGGAGCTAATCACAGATTGTCAGGGGGAGAGGTGATGCATAACTCTAATAGTAACTCCTCAACATTTCTGTTAATGGGGTGCCTTTTAAAACTAATAAACTGTTTTAAAATTGTTGTAACTTGAGATCAGGCAGCTCTTTCTTCAACCAGTGATTTCAGTTTATTAGAACAGAGCACAACAACACAGAGAACACAGAGAACAACCCCAACATATACAGTTTGGAATTGGCTAAACCACACCCCGGGAAGAGTAAGGTCCAATCATAATTGAGCGCTTAGGACCAATAGGGTTTGTTCCCTCCAAAAGTCACAGTCTTCCCTGATTGGCCCATTGAACAACGGCAGCCAATCAGGCTGTTGATCCTAGAATACTAAGAGTCTGTGGAGCTTGTAACTGAAGCTCAGGCACATTCTATAATTCAGGCTATCCGTATAGCACAATACATAACAAAAATATATTTTTGCATATACACACAGTTTGCTTTCAGTCACTCAATGAAGATTCTGGCGCTGTAGTGGCAGTTGCTCCAAAAGGAACATTTTAAAAAAACTTCACAGCTAATCAGATCTCCACTGGCCAATCAGAAGCCCTACAGGGCAAAAGCTCCATCTGGCCCCACTTGCTTTCTTGGTGGGCACCAAGAAAGATGGTGGGAGCCATGGTGCCCACAGACACCATGTTGGGGAATTTACACATTTTAAGCCCTGTAAATCTACTAGAATAATGCAATATAAGCTTACTGACACATTAAGATTTACTTTTTCTCTATGTGGCACTCCCTGTAGAAGACTTCGGGTAGCCATGTCAGAGGCACCAAAATTATGGAACTCCCTCCATAGTGAAATCCGCTTTGCACTGTGGTGGTTTCTTTGCACTAGACCACCACCCAAAGGATTTTTTTTGTCATAATTGTGCCTTCCCTGCTCTTCTATGGAAGTTCGAGCAGGACTTAGTGTTAAGGGGATAGAATTTGGGCTTGGGCATATAAGGGCCCAATAGTTCTGTGTATAAAACTGAAGCATAAATATTATCATATATACACAAAAATATACATGTGTTTATTACAAACTCAATATAAACAAAGATAGGCAACAATGACAACAAAACAAAACAAAAACTAAACAGAGCAAAGTTTATTTAGAAGAAAAAAATAATAATCCAGGGACTGTATATTCAAACTGTATATGCCAGGAAAAAACTGTTTCTGGGTGGACTAGTGCCTCATTAGACTCTTTTGTGTGTGTGTGTATTTTTCATATGTGCATGTATGTGTGTGCACTTGGAAGTCATGGCGACCTCTGGTGACTGACCTCTACTGGGTGCCTGGAGGATATTCAGAGAGGTGGCTGAATAAAGCCTGTCCCTGTCCTCCTGACTACTGATATTCCAAGGAGGTCTCCCATCCAAGTACTTGCCAGAGTCAACCCTGCTGAGTTTCTGAGATCTGATGAGATTGGGTTTGCCTGGGCTATCCAGGCCAGGAACTCATTTTTTTTTTTAAAAAAACCACTAAATCATATGTATCAACTACCTGAGGGTGCAATACCAGCTTTGGTATTATACACAAGTGCAGGAATATTACTTCTTTTTTTTAATTTCCCAGGAGCCAGAAATCATGTTTTTGAAAATTATTAATAGATGGCAATTTCATTATCTTGCAAATAATTATACAGTGGAAATAATATATTTTGGTCAATATAAAATGTTTTAACAAAATTTTAAAAATTATCTTTTAAAATTAAAATATGCCATAAAATAATATTCAAAGTTTTTTTAAAAAATATATATTTTTAGGTTTTTCAAAACAAGACCTGTAAATAGTTATTGAACAGACTTTGTCTGACTCTATATTGTGTTTATATTCTTGATATTTTACTATACAAATGTGTGTACTTTTAAGAAGCAGTACCAGTACCACTATGTTTGGTCTACATGATTTTTATCTATACATTTCCTATATGCTATTTTATTTTTTTAAATATAAATATATATATATCTGGGAGGGAAAGTGGCAATGTATAGCATTATCTAGTCAGATCTCGGAAGCTAAGCAGGGTGAACACTTGGAAGGGAGACCACCAAGGAAGACTCTGCAGAGGAAGGCGATGGCAAACCACCTCTGCTTCTCACCTGCCTTGAAAGTCCCTTCCTGGTGTCATAAGTTGACTTGATGGCAGTTTACAACCCCCCTCCCCGGGTATGTTCATTAAAACAGAACTGTTCTACTACTTGGATCTTATCTGTTCCTAAAGCTTTTGGGGTTCATCGTTTGATGTGTAGGTTGTAGCTTCCCGCCCCCTTGGCTTGACTCTCTTGTGTTTTTTTACTCAATCCAACTCCATGAGAAGGCTTATTGCCCTTTCAGTCACCATCATTTATGCTTTTGCAGTCTTGAAGCTGGATTATTGCATTTCAGAATTAAAGATTAAAAAGACTTTGATTAATACTATCTCTACATTCTGAAGAACTAATAAATACCAAACGTGGAGAGAGCTGGCCCATGGAATCGCCAAGTCAAACACGACTGAATGGCTAACAACAACCGCCACCACTTAAATCACTATGATAACCATAAATTTCAGCTCACCCCCTACTCTAATTCCACTTTCCCTCCCACCTCCAGCTCTGTCTTTCCTCTATGCCTCCTGCTCTCTGCTTTGTCTAGTTTTTGTTTAGCATTTTGGGTCACAACCCAAAATGGTGTCTAAATTCAACTACTTGAAGCAGAGCTGACTACAAAATAGCTGCCACAGAAGGTGGCGCCAACCACAAATTGTCGGGGAGTGAGCTTAGGCGTAACTCTTAATAGTAGCTCTGTAACATTTCAGACAGAAGATCCACTTAAGCTGGCCCGCAGCTACAATGGGACTATTGGGGGCTCCGTCCCCTTCCTTAAAGGGCCAGCCCCACAAAAAAATTTAAGGAATAAGATTTTTTAATGAAAATTTTTAAAGAAGAAGAGGGGGATTTCTTGCCCCCATCTCCCTCCCTCCTGCAAGATTTAAAGGGACCTCCAGGTGATTGGCGGGCCACATGCTCCCCACTGATTAGCTGAAGGGCTTGCAGGGAGAGGAATGGCCATCGACAATTGGGCTTGGGGGCAGATTGGAGCTGACATAAAATAATGGCAGCCCTACCAGAAAAATTTTTGCCCCACAAGCCACAAAATCCTGGCTACAGGTCTGTGCTTAAGAGGATGCCTTTTGAAATGAACATATCGTTCCAAGGTGTTGGTGAGCACCCTGGCACTGGGTTCTGGTGAACAGGTGGCCTGTTGCATTGGCTGTCTGCATGGCTTAGTCAACAGATTGTGTATCTTAGCTATTAAACCTAGTGATGATGCAGAAATGAGCAACATTCAAGATAGCAACAAGTATACCATATATGGCTGCCACAGTCTTAGATATGACTGCACATCTTTAGTAGAGATAAGCTGAGTCCTGTTGGGATGGCAGCTGCCACGATGCCTGGCTGTGCCACTCTTTTGGGATTTGGCCAAGGCAAAGTTTGTGGACATGAGAGTCTGGTTTTGTTGAAAGACTGATTTGCTGGAAAGGAAATTCAAGCTGAATTGCACAATTGCAGCTGGGGAACCAGTTTCTCCTCAAGCTATCCAACCAATGCACGTAACTGTCCAATTCCTTGATATTTTGAAAGAACAATTTTGCCAACGAACAAGCTGGTTCTTATATCTTTATTTAATCCATTCAAAAAATAGACAGAATTATAAGGTGGGCACATGTGAAAGAATACAAAGTTCACATCTCTTTACACAGAGCTGGTTTCAATCCATAGATTAAAGGAATGAGATAATGGTGTCTTTTGAGACAGAGATTATTTATAACTTTGTGAAAGGACAGATCTGCAGTTAAGCAGCAACACAGCTATAATCTGACTGAGGAGAGCTTTCTCTCATCTAGAAAAATAGAAGTACCTTTTATATTTTCTTTTAAGGTCAGGCAATCAGATATAGAGAAAGCAGAAGATCTCTGTTTTGAAAAACATGGCAAGATTCAGCTAGGGACAATCCCTGTTGAAGTTAATGGGAGTGAACGAGGGCATGAGCCTTGTATGGGAATGAGAAACATGCCCTGTGGACCACTCCTAAAATGGTCAAAGACATGGTGACCGATTCCTCACAAACATCTGTGCCGCCCTCGCTCCTCCATTTGCCCCGGTTGCATTGGTCAATTTCACACTATTTGCTGCATGGCAGCATTTTGACCTACATATCCCCTCAATTTCCCCCCGCGTCTTCTTGATCCTTGTTTTTTGAGATCAAGAAGATGCAGGGAAAATCAGGGAGAGATGCGAGTCAAAATGCGGCCGTGTAGTGAATAGTGTGAAATTGACCAATGCAACTGGGGCAAACAGAAGAGTGAGGGTGGCATGGCTGTTTGCGGGGAATCAGTCCAAGAAGTTTCTGTGGACATGGGAGCCGTAATTCTCTCTTCAACAAGATTCAGGTGGGTAGCCATGTTGGTCTGAAGCAGCAGAACAAAGTTTGAATCCAGTGGCACCTTTAGGACCAACAAAGCTTTATCCAAAGTGTAAGCTTTTGTGTGCAAGCACACTTCGTCAGACACAGTGAAATGAAATCTCCTCAAGTCCCACTTACAGGAAAAACAGGGTGGAGGGCAGCTGTAAGGAAGGGCCAGTCACAGCCCAGATGCTTACCTTATTGGCCACCTGATCCATTTTCAGCCCTGCTTGGCTGCGACTGGCCCTTCCTAATGGGTGCCCCCACCCTCTTTTTCCTGTCAGTGAGACTTGAAGAGATTTCATTTTATATGGTTGAGGAGGACAGCAATGGGAGAACATGTAGTCTGGCACTCTCACACCCTCTGTTCTCCACAACCCCCCTAAGAGGCTTGTGGAAGCTGAAATTTTTCCACCATCTTGGAATGGATTTGTTTTTTTTATTTGTTGATATATGTATTTTGTATTTTACTGCTGGATTTAACTTTATTTATTTATTTATCGTATTTACCTTTGTTGTAAGCCACCATGAGTCCTGCTTGCAGGGAAAGGCAGTCTAAAATTCTAAATAAATAAACTTTGAATAAAACTTTGTTTGTCTTAAAGGTGCCACGGCACTCAAACGCTATTATTTTATTATTATTATTTATTCAATTTCTACCCCGCCCTCTCGGCTCAGGGAGGCTTACACAAAATCAAGACATAGTTTACAATAAAACGTAAAATATAAATTAGATTAAAACAATTTTAAACCCATATAGTTTGTTCTCTCTTCAGCAGTTTGAGTGTGTGTATGTGTACTTCTGTTGATGTGAATGAAGGGGGGGGAACCCTCTATGCGCTCATGTATTTTATGTACACATCACAGCGCACACGAAGCAGAGGACTGGGCATTCAGGCTCTTATCCTGGTGCAAATGGACATGATGTCTAGCAATATTCTAAATAATGGTGAACACACTATTCCTAATGGGGATTTAAGACTGGAACAGTAGCTGGGTGAATTGGTTATTCATTTCCTTACCAAAAACAACAACAACAACAAAAACAAACAGTACCGGGTGAATTGGTTATCCATTTCCTTACCCAAAAAAAGCAGCACACATCTTTACAATTGCATATTCCACTGCCATTAAATCTGAAGGGAAAATAAGGCTGCATGGGCGGAGATGGTCAGCTGTTTCTCACCATAGCTTAATACTAATGTGACAGCTGTGTGCTGTTGCTGTATGAATGGGTGGGAAGTGGGCTGCTCAGAATCCAGAGGACAAGAGATACCGGGAGGGAGGATGTGAGACTTCTGCAACAAGACTGGGGAATGACAGGACATGAAGGGGATGATCTACCCTTTGCACTATGATAAGGGTAAGGTTGCTGGCTGCAATCCTGTATGTCCACGTCTGGCTTGGCATTTCTTTCATGTTTCTCCCGCAGCAACCTGAACTGCTGAACAGACAAGTTGCTTGTCAGTGTACACTGCTATTTAGCTCTTCAGCAGCATGGTGGAAACGGGGGTATGAAATCTATCTCCGCTTGCACCATTCCCTGGCATGTGCACATATAACTTTTCCAAAAAGTTTGGGTGTTAGTTTTGATCAGAGTGCATTTTAAGCTGTCCACAGTCAAAAAAGGGACAAACATTCTCTGGGAATGGAAAGCAAAACGAAAATCAAATTGTGTTTCGCCAGGTCTTGTGGGTCATAAGAATTCAATGGATCTGAAGAACAACCCACCCTGCTCACACAACTGCAAGCATATTGATGCTTTTGTTCAAACCAGTAGTGGCCGAACCTTTGCTTTCCCGCAACGTCAGGATTCTTACTGGATTAGATTTTCAATCTCCTTCTATCCCTGCTAGGTGTAGAGGGCTGTGAGGCTACACTGCGAACACAGATTAGTCAAAGCTGACCTTTTCAAATTCATAGTTAGTTTAAGTTGGGGAAGAGGAAACAATCAGGTTTCAGATAATGGCTGGACATTTTGAATTTTGGACAGAGTGACCGGTATCTTGGATTCTCCAGGTGCTGGGGCTTTTGTGACTGGGTGTGTGTGGGCTTTCATGTCTGCTATTCGCTCCTTAAACTTCTGCTGTAGGTACTTTTCTTCTTTGGAGTAGCTTTTGGCAAATGCAGACATTAACAAGCAAGCCGCCATTGTGGTCCCTCCAATGCAAAACAAAATTGCCCCTGCCAACTTACATACATCAAGGGCTCTGTTAAACTGAACAGCCTGTGTATCCACCACTACAAAATCTTCGATGCCCAGGGCTTCAATTTTGGGGGGCACCAGAAAACCTACTATAAGAACAACGATCCCTATCAGCATAAACACTGTCCCGGAGATGAGTCCGACCTAAAAAAAACAAACAAAGAAATTTTGGCAATCAACAAAGCTGCTCTGGTAATTTTTTAAAGTTACTAAACGGATATGACATGTCACTGAAATCTGTCATCATCCCATTCATCAGGCATAACTGCTAGAAGTGCCTTAAGACAGCAATCAGATTGAATTACGGTGGGCAGATGATTTTTCACACATTCACTGTGTCCGTAAATAGCCTGTGCACAAACCATCAATGAGGATTCTGCCGGGATGCGTGCAGAAACAGAATGTGTACTTGCACACAAAAACACCGTTCAAGCTGAGTCAGGATGAGGTCATTAGAGGAACAAGCCTAAGCAGGTCTACTAAAAAGTAAGTCCCACTTCACTCAGTAGGGCTTACTCCCAGGAAAGTAGGTTCAGGTAGGTAGTTGTGTTGGTTTGAGGCAATAGGACAAAGTTTGAGTCAAGTGGCACATTTATGACCAACGAAGTTTAATTCTGGGTAGAAGCTTTCACGTGCACGCACAACTGAAGGAGTGTGCATGCACATGAAAGCTTATACCCAGAATTAAACTTTGTTGGTCCTAAAGGGGCCACTGGACTCAAACTTTGTTCCCAGGAAAATGTTATGGTCAGTGCTTTGTCCTGTTGATCAGCAGATAAGTAGGATATAAATATTTTAAATTAAATAAATCCAATTATTTATATTATGGGGTGTGTGAGAAAGAAATGGGGTGCAAGATTCACAACATGACTCAATGATCTGCTCTTTGACAGATATAAGGTTCCACTGCAGCAAAGTAGAACAATTACTGCAGTTACTTGTCCTACCCTGTGATAACTACAGCAATGTTACCAACACAAGTTCATTCATCCCCCCCCCCCCCCCACACACACACAAGGATTTGTGCCTTTGGCATGCATGGGCTCATTTTTAATAACAGCCACTCAATGTACAGGACAAATGAGCTCATGTCCACACTGTCACTTTTGCCATCCGTTTGTCCCTACTGCTTCAGGGTCCCCCCCCCCCCCCAATGTGTTTTGCTCTCTCTAGTAGTTCCAGAGGGAGCAAAACACATGTGGAAAAGGGTGGGAGGACCCAAAGCAATAGGGACAAACGGATGGCAAAAGTGACAGTGTGGACATGACCTGAGTTGGCCAGAGACGTAGCTGGGATCTGAAACATGGGAAAGGGGATGCTCATCTCTCACAAAGTTGATTTTTCCTTATCCCAGGCTTTAGAAATGAGATGTTCTCCTGAGAACCAGAAGTGTTACTGCAAAGAGAAAGGCTTCTAATGTCCACCTCCCATAATATTCTGAAGCAAGCTTAACAGAAGTTGAATATGGACTTTGATTCAAATTCCTGCCTAACATGAATGTGATTCTTTGTCTTCTTTATCAGATTTATAGCCTGCTCCCCCTCCCCCGAATGGGAATACGCCAGATAAAATAGTGCAGAAGATACAATAAATAAACTTTAAAAATATAAAACAATTAAAAATCTATCAAGGTTAAAACTCTATCATCTGTCAAGCAGGGTAGGATGCATGGATTCTGGAGGCACAGCTGTGATGTGGTGATCTCAGTTCCTGAAATGCAAATGACCTGTGCCAAAGATTGTGACATAGATAAATACAATGTTAAGTCCACAATCCAGTGCCACCTCACACTCCCTTAAGTCTCCTTAAATTCATGGACTTCAAGCACATCTATCAATTCAGCATACAACTATATATTGTAGGTATGCTCAGCACAGCTTGATGTTTTCTGTCTTTTGAACATCACCATCTAAGAATGGTAAATAATATTTCTGAATAAATCACATATCCCTTCTGTAATTGTTCTGTAGTATAACTTGTGTCAGACAGACACAATTGCCACTCAGGGCAATCTACTGGTATGTCTTGATGGTGAAAGGAATTATTATTAGCTATTAGCCACAAGGTATAGATAGGAACTCTCCATCTGGGGCAAGTGATGCTCTGTATTCTTGGTGCTTGGGGGGCAGCAGTGGGAGGACTTGTAGTGTCCTAGCCCCACTGGTGGACCTCCTGATGACACCTGGTATATTTGGCCACTGTGTGACACAGAGTGTTGGACTGGATGGGCCATTGGCTTGATCCAACATTGGCTTCTCTTATGTTCTTATGAAGATCTATTCTTCGCTTGAAACAGGGCTCTCCATTTTAAACAAATCACGCACCATAACTGGGGAAGAAGGGAGGAAAAATTTGTCTCAATAGTTTGTGACAATTCATCCTGAGGAAAAAAAAATCAAGATTGCCTCAAATAAAGGCTTTTCTTTGGAAAGGTTGGCCTACCAATCTATTAAATTCTCAATGTGGCCAAATCTGTAGATACGTAAATCCAGAGACTGAAGCCATGAAGAGACAATACAGACCTTTCTACAAACCTGTACCCCAGGTTTGCAGAAAAACCTGAAATCTAAAAACAGTACACTGGGAGGGGGTTTAAAATCTCCTGTGGGGATTTAAAATCCCCTGTGGCTTTAAGAAACAAATGCCCTGTGGGGCCATTGCTAGGCAACCACATACAACTGGGCCTGGCTCAGCTGGCTCCACACAACTTGGCCAGAGTATTCCCTGCCACAGGGAGGGGAAAGCTGAAGATGGAGAGGGCAGATAAAGGTAGGGCGGCTGGTGGGTGGGAAGGAGAGAAGGAAGCAGGGAACGGGGAGAGGCTATGGGGTCTTTCAAAGAGGGGGAAAAGGAAATAGTAGGGAAGGGGAAAATGAGATACCCCCTGCAAGCCCTTGCAGATGCCTCACTTGTTTGTTTAATTTTCTGTTAATATACCTCTTTTTTATATAGTCGTGTGTTCATGGATTTCACAAAACAAGATTTTCCCACTTCCTTCTTTTGCAGCCCACTGAATCTCCTCAAATTTTACTTTAGAGAGGGTGTGTCACTGGATCCTCCAGTACGTCATCAAGGGCAAAGTGGAGATCTGCAGTGGGAGGGGAATCAGTGCCCCCTGTGCCACAAATTGAAATGCCATTCTGTCTGAGGAACTAGTGCATGGATACATGCCAGGAACTGTGGTCTAGGCTTCCCAACTTGTGACCAGATGTGGCTCATCAGACATGTATGGTAACCCACAAAGGACTTCTGTTTTGCTGCCAACCTAGCCTTTAAAAACAAGGGGAGCTGGTCACATAACATAGAACTGATGGGCTTTTTTCACTGTTTTGGGCCGTAAGTTGTACAGTTATCAGACAATCGTTGCATAGCTGTACCTTCCAGAATGCAGAGCTCCACCGGCTTGGTGATCTCTGGATCTGAAAATCATCCTCATACTCCCAAATGGATGCTGTGCAGTCCTCGTAAAACTGATGCAGATAAGAGCGGACTCCATAGCGCTGGTAGTTATTCTCTGTAGTACCTTGCTTTGCCTCGTTGGAAGAACAAATATCCGCATAAGCACTCATCCTTCACACCTGCACACATACACAAAAGACGACATTTGAAAGTAAAGATGGTCTTTTGTTGGAGAAGAGATCCCACACAGATAATCCAACGAAAGATATTATCTTACTATGTTCGTTGGTGCTTAAAAGTGCACTATGATAAAAACGCCACATAAACATTCCTATTTAAATGCCCACCAAGTCCCTATAGCCCTGAATGTGCTTGTTCCCTTTATGGTCAATACGATTTGACAATGGCTAACACTTTGAAGAACATCCTGGGATATTTACAAATAAATCCTGTAAAGTTTCAAAAGCTCTACTTGATAAGAACATAAGAAAATTCTGATGGATAAGACCTATAGTCTATCTAGTTGACACTTTCATTGAGCTATCTACTATAACCCCACGATCTCTTTCCCTCTCAGTCCCAGCAAGTTCAGATCCCACTTTTGTTGTTGTGTTGTTGTTGTTCAGTTGCACAGTCAAGTCCGACTCTTCGCAACCCCATGGACCACATCATGCCAGGCCCTCCTGTTCTCCGCCATCCCCCAGAGCCTGCTCAACTCCATGTTTGCTGCATCAATAACACGGTCTAACTATCTCATCCTTTGCCATCTGTTGTGTTCTAATGGCAACCGCCATGTGGTCAGGCCATGCGGTCTTGGGCAAGCACATGACCAAGTGCAGTCAGAGCTTTGCTCCAGAACACAATAGACTGGCTGGATTGTAATTTAGACCTATCTGTCAGCCAGGATGCAAATAGGGGCCAATGACCCGGGGAGACTTAATTGTATTAACTGTAATCCTATCAGAGTGTGTGGGCGAGGCTGGGGCCCCAGTTTAGGTGCACATATAAGCAGACCCCAGAGCCCAGCTCAGACATATGTTCCTGAACCTCCTAATAAACCATGAGCTGATTTCACTTGAAGGCGTCTCTGGACTGAGTACTTTACACTGTCCCCTTCTTCTTTTACCCTCACTCATTCCCAGCATCAGAGTCTTCTCCAGTGAGTGCTCCCTTTTCATTTGGTGGCCAAAGTCTTTGAGCTTCAGCTTCAGTATCTGGTCTTCCAGGGAACAGTCAGGATTGATTTACTTTAGGATTGACTGATTTGATCTCCTTGCAGTCCTTCTTTAGTCAGATCTCAGGAGTACATACTTAAAGCTGGGATTTTTTGTTCCAGTGTATGTCACCTTACACTCACCTAATAAGATGTCATCTCATCGCAATACATATTGAAAATTATTGTTTGAATTCAGGGTCAGATATTTAAAAAGTTAAGTTATTAAGAAAAGTTTGGCCATGGTTCCATCTTATGCTTTACTACTCCGGCAAAGAAAGCCATATTTTAGTGACAGAGCACATGTATTGCACTCATGACATGAATGAAGTCTCTGCTGCAGTTATCAGCACCTCCTTAAAAAGACTCTTGTTTAAAAGGACTGGAATAGACTTTTCTCGGAGACCTCGGAGAGCTGCTCCCGATCCGAGTAGCTTCAGTCGTCTCAGCATAGGGTGGCCTCCAGTGTTCCCTCTAAACTGAGTTAGTGTGAGCTAGCTCACAGTTTTTCAGCCTCTGCCTCACACATTTTTGTCTTAGCTCAGGAAGGATGGCTCCAGAGCCAACTAATTTAATGCAGTAGCCAAATTGCTTGCTCACAACTTTAATGCCAGTAGCTCACAAAGTAGAAGTTTTGCTCACAAGACTCCACAGCTTAGAGGGAACATTGGTGGCCTCTAGTTCTTTTTAGACCTTTAATTTTGGTCCTCCAACCACATATAATTGCAAGACTCCCAAAATCCATGGTTGCCATTTTGAATAGTTTTATTTGTTGCTCTAATATCTAGGAAGGTTATCCAAACACAGAAGGCCTGAAATAGCATGGGGAAATGCGTCCAATCTGTGCAATGAGCTGCTAGGTGCAAACAAATTGGGCAAGTGGAGACAGAAGCTTTCATGTGGCAGCTATACTGTGCACACAAATATATACACAAAGAAGATATGAGGTAGGTCACTGGTGAAAACAGTATCCATAAAACTGTCTTCAGGCTAGAGAAGACTGTACAAGCATCTAAAAAGGACAAAATCCCCTCAGTTAAAAGCCTGGGTAAAAATAAACATTGCCATGACAGTGTGCTTCAAGAAGGCAGACGTTCCAAAAGTGAACGCATATAGCAAGCACGTTTAAATATGACGTGGAGCACATGGATTGCTTAAATGGGTAGTGTTTTACTTCTGATCCATGACACATCTGTTCTGAGGACTCCATATTCTCCCACAATTGAATTTCCCTTTCTTTTGCCACTGTTCCCAGCACTTGCCACAGTTCAAAGCTCAGGAGTGGTGGGCAAGGTTTGCGGGCAGAAGGTCATAGGCAAATCAGATAACAAGGCTGAGAAAGATCCCTGCCTAAGAACTCAAGAGCAACCACTAGTCAGGGTAGACATTATAGGGTTAGAAGGCAACTTCAGCTGCGATCACACACACTAAATAATCCACTTTCAATGCACTTTCCAACTGGAGTTTGCCAGTTCACAGATCTTCTGAATTCTCATTTTTGTCACTCATTTGTCTCTATTGCTTTGGGTTTCCCCACCTCTCCCACATGTGTTTTGCTCCCTCTGGGACTACTAGAGAGAGCAAAACACATCCGGGGGGGGGGGGACCCTAAAGCAATAGGAACACACAAGTGATGAAAATCAGAATGCGGAAGAGCCATAAAATCCAGTTGGAAAGTGCATTGAAGGTGGATTGAAAGTGGAGTATTTAGTGGCGGCGGACAGACTGGCAGAATGAAGTGCAAGGGAAGCAGGGCCAAAAGACCCGGGCCAAGTTGTTGCGGGGCTTTCTGGTTGCATTGCATGGACTGATGCGGGATCATACCAGGGAGGAGGCAGAATGGAGCATTCGCACTGCAGGGCGGCCTCTGGCGCCACCGCCCCGGTTGCGTGCAACTTTAGTCCGTTTTGCCGACCTGTGTGTGGGCACATGGGTGCATAGGTGCAGCAGCAATTGGGGCAGGATCCCATGGCTGGGAGCTTTAACTCCGCAAGCTGGAAGCGTCCCCGCAGGTGGTTGTGTGCTCAAGCGCACAGCACGCATGGGGGGTTATGCCGGATCAGCGGGATCACATTACCAGCACTGCTTGATTGTGGCTGATTTGTGTCCATACTTCCAGGAAGCGGGATCAATGCGCACCCAAATGGCTTGCCACAGCTTTCACCTGATACTTTTTAAGAGCGGGATCAAAACGCTTCAGGATGGGGTGAGTACGGTACGGGAACGCCAGAGAACTGTGGCTGTGTGAACCGGCCCACTTAATTCGCTTGAGAAACGTGCCAATATAGGGCCAAACTGCCAATCTGAACTCAGCCAGTGTGTGTGATCACAGCCTTCATGGGTTTCCCATAGTCACAAAGTCCTTGATGTCAGAAAGTTGGTCCCTCTGCATTTTCTGCATCGCAGTGGCTAGCCCTGTTCATAGCTCCTCTGCATAAAGAAGAAGAAGAAGAAGAAGAAGAAGAAGAAGAAGAAGAGATTAGATTTATACCCTGCCCTTCACTCACTTGGAGTCTCAGAGCGGCTTACAAACTCCTTTCCCTTCCCCTCCCCACAACAGACACCCTGTGAGGTAGGTGGGGCTGAGAGAGCTCTTTCCCAAGCTGTCCTTGAGAGAACAGCTGGTACAGAGCTATGGCTTGCCCAAGGTCATCCAGCCAGGTGCAAGTGGAGGAGTGGGGAATCAAACCCGGTTCTCCCAGATTAGAGTCCGCACACCTAACCACTACACCAAACTGGCTCTCTTTGAGATAAAGATCTCAAACTAAGTGGTTTGGAGTACTGCTGCTAAGCAAGGCCAAGAGAACAGAGGAGACTGATTAGGCCTGTGAAATAAATGTTTGCTAGGCAGACAAATCCATTCCTCTTATGTCTACAAATAGGAGCCCCCAACAATCTTGAAAGGCTGAACTAGCTCATTAACTGGCAACTGAAATATGGCATTGTTTTCACAAGTCTACATGCCCTGTTGCGGATGTAACTCAGAAGCAGCATTGCCTGAACTGTTGTCATTAAAATGCAACAGAACGGTCATAATCGCTGTGGCTCTGAGCAATTTTTGAGATGCTTCTGCTGCATTGATTGACCTTTCTTCCTGTTTTGCATTTGGTATGGCTATGTGAATAAGCAAGGATGAGTAAGAATAGCAGCAGCATTTAGAAACATTTACCTGACTTCCTAAAAATAGCGTTTGTGCTCCTTTTAACAGAACTCATTGATTCAAAAGCAAGGTTTCGTCTCTTTCACTCTGTTTCTAAATTTAATTTCGTACAGCCGGTTGTACTTTCAGCTTCTCTCCCATGTAGTGATTACAGCAGCTGATTACGAAATACCTGCCCTGCATATATAACCTGTGATGGCGAAGAACTCCAACTTTTTCATTTGAATTATACACAAACCAGAAAGAGATCACAATAAAGTGAAACAGCCAGGCCCACCAGTGGCTGCCGATAATTCTGTCACTATGACAACAATCCCCGAATCCCTTGGACTACTTTCTGTCAAGGTTTCGGGTTAAGGTGCATTATGTTCCTGCCTGCTGTGCGTGGTATTTTCTCAGCTACCTTAGGAATGGCCATGCTTAATGAAATTCTGTCTTTCTGCTCATGACTATCTCTTCTTTGTGGGCAATCAAGAAGTTCCAGTACCCCAGAGGCCTGAAAGAACACAGAGTTGTTCTCTCTTGGTAGAGAGAAACTGTAGGTTGTTTTATGTACAACAGTCCCCAATGTACCATTCTAAAGATGATGGTAAAAACTTACTGCCGTGTTATGCCATGGCCATTTCCCTTTATAGGCTGCCAGCTGAGCAGCCAGGCAGTTTAAGACATGACACTAGTCATTTGGAATGTGCCAATCAGAGGATGTGGCTAAAGGGGTGCAAGAAGTGCTGTACCAGTCCACTTGATGACCCATGATATGGTGCCACATTGACAGACCAATTTGTATCTACTGTGTACAAACAGCCACAAGGAGAAGAGACTATTCCATTCGTTTTGAGATGCAGTCATTCCCCCCAATGATGTGTCCTGCTTTTGTTGTTTTGCTCCAGCTTGACAACAGCACGGACCTCTTTGTCTCTGTTCATTGGCAGTAGCCACTATTACTAAATGTGGCATAGCTACACCACACAAAGTGGTTATCGGTCCATAACTGAGAATGCAGAAAATTTGATAGAGGTATGACTCATGCTTCATCCTAGAGGTTTTCAGCCATAGACAAGTTGTTGTTTTTAATCAGCGTAAAACCTATGCACAAAGAACTGATGCGAGCAAGATGGGAGAATGGTCAGAGCTTGGCTGGCTGTTTTGTGTCACAGCAGCTTTCGCTGCTGAAGAGACAAGCCATTCAAGAACCCCAAAAGAGCCTGTCTCTTCAACAGTGAGAGGTACTGCAAGAAGATTGGCTGGATCTCATTTTACACCAGGCTCTCCTTGCCCCATTCGGCATCTAGCATTCACTCTGTTGTTTAACCAAACCTGCACTGGCACAGAAAGGTATATCTGTAGGCCTGGTAAAAGACCAAAGTAGGGGATGTTACAAGGGCCCATTCTGCACCTAGCCTTCATTCTGCTGTTTCACCAAACCCATGTTGGAACAGAAATTCCCCTCTACTTTGCACGCCACTTTCACTTTCTTTGATTGTCAGATTTTATGGAAGCCTCTGCACTGCATGCCAGTTTCACTTCCTTTGATCTCTTGGTTTTATGATACTGCCTGCATAGATTTAAGGCCACTTTATGGCTGTTTTGGGGGTGAATCTGCAGTATTTGACCTGCAGCGTATTTGAATGTAGTTTTGAGATGCATCTGGGGTGATCTGCAGAGTATTTGAATATAGTTTTGAGCTGCATCTGTTTCTCTCCATCTCAGGAAGTGAGCACTGACTTACAAAAGTGCAGGGTGAAATAAATTTGGTTAGTTTTTAAGCTGCTACCCAACGCCTGTGTAATTTTGCAACAACAGATAGACTAACATGTCAACCCCGAATGAAGAACTGTAAATGAATTCCTTATTATGTGCATACACGTTAGCATCTCTTTGGATCATGGTCCTCATTTACAGCGGTAAGTTAGTGTAATGGAATAAAAATGAATAGAAAATAACCCAGTACAAGTATTCTATTGGACTCCTTTGGGATGCTATTGTCACTACCTTGACTGCCTGTTTGAGACAGATCAACAATGGATATCTTTAGAGTAGGAAGGGCAGTGGGAATATCAGTGGAAGATAAAGGGGAGAAAACAATGAATTCAAGAAGTCACATTTCCCTCGTTCTAATAGAGCATCCAGTCTCTTGTCCTTCCTTTTCTGTTGGGACATTTTGTGTTGGCTCCCTTGTTTAATTCAATTCCCCCTCCCCGGAATTGATTGAGGTTGGTACTGTCATAGGTAACAGCATCAAACAGCTCTTGGGCCCTGCATGCATTTCCCAGTCCAATGCCAGTGATGCTGTCTAGTAAAATGGAGCAGAAAGCACCACCACTGAGTAGTGACTTGGAGTGTGGGAATCCCCACACTGTTGGTGAGCATCTGTTGGAAGCAGCAGAGGCAAGGGTGCTTAAGCAGCACCATAGAGTTTCACACTTGTTGAAAGGCCAGCAACCCAGTATGGGCCAGTGATGTCAATGGGCCATGTCTCTATGCACAACTATGTACCGCTGCATAGTTCTCCTGATGCCTCTGGTACTCATTCATTCATTCACAGGCCTTTACTGGCATATCATCAGTTGTGAAATGTATAAAACATGGTACTGCAAAATTAAAATCTAAGATTCCATATAAAAAGTAAAATCAAAGTAGTACGATCTAGTAATTTTAGCAGAAGAATATCAATGAGTTGCAAAATGAAACATGGGAAAATAAGACATCTGTTGGCACTTGCCTTCCTCAGATAAGAAGTACATAGAGACATGAGGATATTTGCATGTGAGAGATCATTTCTTTGTGAGAGATCATTTCTTTGTGAGAGATCATTTCACTTATTATTGGATAGAAAGAAAATTCCTAAAACTGCCTGAGGGGAAACAGTAAATTGTTTCTATTGTACGAGATTTAACTTGTATTGAAGCATTGTTCAGTTCCCATTGAAACTTTTCAGAGTAGAACAGCTAGATTTGTGTAATGAGCGTGATCATCATGAAGAAAAGAGAATGTACAATCAGATTTTTGGAATGAGCAGCTGCATAGTAGGTAATCCCGTAGCAACTTCTGTTACCATGGTAAAGGCTGCCCTGTGTGGTTTTGCTCTGCATTATTACACAGCAGTGATCCAGCTGCAGGTGTGACCACATTTGTGGACAGAGATATTACATGTTGGGCATAATATTGATTGAATCTTTAGACTCATTTCTTGGGTTTTAAATTGGTGATTGAGATTGTTGATTAATTACCTTATGTTGGAAGAGAAACAAGAGGAAAGAACCCGAGGGGTAGCCATGGGACAGCTAACCAAAAGGTCTTGTTGTACCTTAGAGACTAACAGCTTTGCTAGAGTATAAGATTTTTGTGAACAGCTTATGTCATAAAAATCAGTTAGTCGTTAAGGAGCCACAAGACTCCTTTTTGTGGGAGAGAAGGAATCATACTCTCAGTCAATGCAGGGAAATATGAAAAAGTAGAGCTCTTCTGTTTTTAATCCACTTATGTAATTCTGGAGATGGCTACAAAATGCTGATCAGAAAGCTGCACGGTGGGACCATGTTCAGAGAAGGGGCACTTTTCTCCCAATCTGGGACAGCTCCCAGGTTAGCAGAAAAATTTTCAAAGTAAAAAATATGAGGATTTAACCCCCCCCCCCAAATGGGTGCCCAGATCTTGCAATGCTACATTGTGAAATCTCAGCTGCCAATTTGGGGCTGCCTAGCAATCCCCCCAAACAATGTGGGACCAACTGCCAGGGAGACAGAAAGCAAAGTGGCAGAAGGCAGAAAGAGGAGGGGCAGTGGCGGTGGTGGGAAGAGGTGGTGGGAGGATATCATAGCATAAGTAGAGAAAGGTGCTAATGTGGGGGGGGGGGCAAACAAGCAGGACCAATGAGGGAGGAAGTGGCAAGAGAAGCGAAGAAGAAGAGATTGGCTTTATACCCTGTTTTCACTACTCGAAGGAGTCTCAGAGCAGCTTACAATCTCCTTCCCCTCCCACAATGGACACCTTGTGAGGTAGGGCTGAGAGAGCTCTTTCATGGGCTGCCCTTGAGACAACAGCTCTGAGAGAACTGGTAACTGTCACACCAGCAGCTGCATGTGGAAGAGTGGGGAGTCAAACCCGGTTCTCCCAGATTAGAGTCCGCACTCCTAACCATCACCCCAAACTGGCTCTACATCAAAGCTGGGGGAGAAGTACATGGTGGTAAATCTTCCAGCTGGGTACCAGAAGGGTGACAGACTTAGAGCAGAAATCCTGTCCTGGGATCTTTTGCTCCATCTTACCACCACTCTCAGCCTGATGATGGGAAGGGAGGAGCAGAAAGCATGTTTTAACCCCCCCCCCAACAGATTGATGGTGGCAGAAAAGGAATGGCATCACCAAGTGCCCAGAACAATGTTTCTGCTCCAAGTCTGCTACCCTCCATTCTTGTTGGTCACAGGGCTAGGAAGAAGGGAAAGGAGGACAGACAGTGGCAAGGCATGAGAAGGAAAATGGCAGCTGGGCAGGGGAGGGAGAAAGTGGGTGGGAAGAGAAAGTAGGAAACGTGATAGAGGGAGAGCAGGAGGAAGGCAGTGGGGGGGGGGGGAATGGGATTTCGGTCCCCCACAGGTTCCCAGCATGTACCCTCCTGAACAGATGTTCTGCACTTTCTAATCAAGAAGAACATTTCCAGCCCAAGCAAATTAAAATGTTACTAGCCATAACTGTAGTGCAGTTAATTTTGATACACGTCAGTACATATTAAGCAGAATTGTGTAGACCTGTCATAAACTACAATGGAAGTCAAAAGAAAGTGAATGGATTTTAATGGGATTTGAGACCTACTGGGAATGGAAAACCTGTTTCCGAAACAGAAAGTTGCTGACTGCAGTCATTTTGTTCCCTCAGAATGGGGGACAAAATGAGAAAACTGGAACTGGCAGATGAGCCTGTTGTTTCAAAGCTTCTGAAAATGTGTAAAGATCGAAAGTTCATCGCTTTTCAAAACCAGGCCTGTAAAATACATATTCTGATAAAATGTACATTCTGTCTTGGGAAGCTGTTGTAAGAATTGTTAAGATATTGTTTTCAATCATGCATTTCCTCAGAAAGTCATTAGCAAGCATTTGTTTTTATAGACAAATGAAGGGAGTCTTTCCCCCCATTTTAAAAAATTCATCTATTATGGCTTGTGTCCTTTAGGCTGTGTCCCTGGAGAGTGGAACACACCACATGAAAAAGAACTTCTCAGAGAAAAGAGTTTCCAACGTGGCAGTGCATGATTGTAGTTGCAGAGAAGATATTAGCCTTGTCAGTGTTTGCAGCTCCCAAACAAGGGTCACATAAGTGCTCCTGTACTTCTACATATTAGTAGAGAGAGCATTAAAATAGTAAACCAGTAAAACCTAAACAAAAAAGTGTTCATTATGGTAGAACTAAGGTATGATGGAAGGGCACATACTGCAGTTCCTTCGACAAAGGAAAGCAGGTCTGGATCTGGTCAATTCCTGCATGTGATTCTTCCTGGGAATCCTTTGTGGCCTTGACCACTATGACAGAAGACAGGTGGTGTGTGTGTGTGTGTGTGTGTGTGTATATATATATATATATATATTTCACATGATTGGCAGGTTGAAGACTACATTTTCCCCCTGAGTCCTGTCTACAGTCTGGGGTGGTGGTGGTGGTACTCCTGCAGGTTTAGGAGGCAGGAGGGGGTGGATTATTTCCTTTGAGGATGGTTGGGGGAGGGGTAAGAAATGCAAAACAAGATTAGAAATTTGACTTGTTTAGTTGCCCGTGAGGCTACGGGGAAGGCGGCAGGGGGCGCTCGCTCGCCGATGCCCTTCACAGCGTCCCCAAGGCGCTCTCCAAGGCGCTGAACCCCAGCAAACGAGCGGACGAACTAGCCCAGGACTTGGGCTCCAGCTTTCCATCCAATCCATCCTTCGTTTTCAATTTTAAAAATAATGTTTAACGCAACACGCCCCTTCCCATCTGCCAGACCAAATGGTTTGCTTCTTCAAAAGGTCACACGAAACGGCAACTCTTCCCCCCCCCCGACCCCTCCCCAAATGCTCCCTGCTGCGCCCCCCGCCTCCTGCAGCCACTTTTGGTCTCCTTGCCCTTGCGGCGGCCGCCACGGCGTCTCGAGAGTAGCCACACGTCTGGAATGGCTCGCCTGCCGTCAAACCGGCATGTCCTTGGGAGGGCAGGAAGGGCGGTTTGGGGATCAAAAAACCCCATTGGAGAAAACGGGCTTTTTAAAAAATCCGGACTAACAATGCCGCGCGAGTTGTGAATCAACACACACGCACTCACCCGCCTATAAGCAACTGCCCATTCGTATTATTGACCCCCCGCCCCCGGCGCAAAACTGCTCAAACGGAGTTAATACACGCCGTCGACGCCCGCCGAAAAACGCACTTTGCCGCGAGGAACGCAGCCTCCCCCTGCCGCCTTTCCCTCCACCGGCAGCTCTGTCCTCGACCGAGGTGCTCCGCTCGGGTGCGAAAGTGGCCCGACTGGGGGACCGACCAGCTTTCCAAAAGGAGCAAGCAAACCCGCAGCCGCCGCCGCGAGCGGAGCGCCCTTTGGGAGCCGGCGGCGTTACCTGATCCGCCTCCGCCTGCGCCTTCCTTGCCGGGTGAGCAAATGCAGCCGGGTTAGCTGCAGATCTCTCGCTCGGGTCCCATCTCGCTGCTCTGAGCCGCTCCAGCACCCGCCGCCACGTATTAGCGACACCCGGCGAGCCGGGCCAGTCCCGTGCGCGCGCACTGAGAGCCGCCGCCGCGCGCCCAGGCTCGGCGCCTGCTGCCCTCCCGAGGCCTGGCTGGCTGCTGCAGGGGAGAGGCGAAGGCGCCGGGGAGGGAGGGGGAGCCCCCTTGGCTGCTTTAGCCGGTCACCTGGAGCGCTGAGCCTTGCCTTGGCTAGGTGAGAGTAGTGATGCCAGCCTCCAGGTGGGACCTGGGGATCTCCCGGAATTACAGCTCACCTCCAGACTACAGAGATCAGCCCCCTTGGAGAAAATGGAGGCTCTGGAGGGTGGACTCTATGGCATCGTACCCCATTGAGGCCCCTACCCTCCCCAGGCTCCACCCGAAATCTCCAGGAGTTTCCCGTCCTGGATCTGGCAGTTGTACCTATCCCCCACCAGTGGCCAGGGGAAACCTGGCAACCCTTGATGCAAGCCGGTCTGGGATATGGTCCTGGGCATATGACTCGCAGTCTCTTCTGCCTGGCTCTGGACTCCCCATGCACTTCTCCAGAGCCTGTGGGCTGCGCAGTGGGGCTCCCTGTGTGACCATGCCCACCTGGAGAGGCTGTTTGCCCTCTTGAGACATGTGGGCATCTGTTAGGAAAAGAATGGTAGTACCTTAAGGCCCTCCCCCACACATTCCAAAGCTGCAGCTGGGATGCTGGAGAGTGACACTTGAGAAGGTTATGGAGTTTAACAAATACTTCTCCCCCCACCTTAATCAAGAGATCCATGCACTGGACCCTGTCCTGGATAGCCCAGGCAAGTCCGATCTCGTCAGATCTTGGAAGCTAAGCTGGGCTGACCCTGAAAAGTATTTGGATGGGAGACCTCCAGAGAATACCAGTGCCAGGAGGCAGAGACAGGCTGTCAAGCCACTTTTCTGAATGTCCTCCGTTCCCCAGTAAGAGTCACCAGAAGTCACCATGACTTCCAGGCACAGACACACACACAATACAAATACAAAAAAGAGAGAGATTGATCCATTCACTGTTAAGCACCATCCGTATCATGAGTATTCTAGCAATGGGAAACATTTTGAACGTGAGACAATACTGTCTAAGACCTTTTGGACCAGAGATTTCTTTAACTTGGCCTCTCTCTGTAACATGTCCACCCACCCTCCTGTTGTTTGCAGTGGTGAACATAAATACTTCTGCCTAACAGATGAATACTTCATTCATCTGACGAAGTGAGATCTGATTCATAAAAGCTTATGCTGGGGTAAATGGTTGCTGCTGCTCTACGGTGATACTCGGCTCCTGCTTTGAATGTCTGTACAAGAAATAACTAGAAGATAGAGAAAAAGGGAGAGGGAATGTGCTTCCAAACCACAGGCCTTGTGGTGATAACTCCTGCCAGCTGTGTCCCAGCTTTCATTGCAGAACAGAATAGATTCTGCACCTCTTTCCCCTCGGAAACAATCCTAAGAGAAGGGGCTACTAAAATGTCAGTTCACGTCTTGCAAATGTTTGACCTGTTCGTTTCCCCCCACTGACTCACAGAGCCAAGCTACACAAGGATCTGGGAGGTCCATATCTGAGAATTCCAAAACTATTATTTTTCTTGGTAAGTAGCAACTTCTTAAGTAGAATTGCCACTGGTAGCAACTGGTAAGTAGCAACTGCTTAGGGAATTAATCCAGGCTGGGACTTCTCCCCTATGCCACTTGTCTGACTGAAATACCTCTTTAGAGTAGCACCTATTTGCCCCATGAGAGCATTGTTTTGCTTTGGGGGGGGGGCTGATCTCATCAGAAGCTAAGCAGGGTTAGACCTGGTCAGTATTTGAATGGGAGACCTCCAAGGAATATCAGGGTAGTGACACAGAGGCAGGCAAAGGCAAACCACCTCTAACCCTCTCTTGCCTTGAAGACCCTACAGGGTTGCGATAAATCAGCTATGATTTGATGGAAAAAACAAACACACAAGTATTCTACATGCTACCTGTATCTTTAATTAGTTTTCTTTTCCTTACTTCCAACACACACTGGTAGCAGTCTGGAGATGCATTTACAAAGCTTTCAAAAATCCCCTGTTTAGGAATCATTATGATAGGATAATTCCAAAGAATAACAGAGGAATCCTAAACAGGGTTATATACTTCCAAACTCATTGACTTCTGTGAATTCAGAAGGGTAAAGTGCTGCTTAAAATTCCACTGTAACAGTCCAATCCTATACATGTTTCCAATAAGCCCCACTGATTGAATAGGACGTAGTCCATTGTAAAGATGTTTATGGCCACAATGTTGAAGTTCTGAAACAAGGAACATATTTTTGTTGGGTCTGAGATCTTTAATTCTAAATCCTTTGCGTGCTGCATTGGGTCCCATTATTTGTGAAAAACAAGTCTGAAATATTTTACATACAAATAGCTAACTACTTTTTTGTTGCCCTTTGGAATGCTGTGAAGTTTGTTTCCATACTTTTTGGTCTTAAAATAAACTCCATGCTCTCTTTGAGCTCTCTTTGAGCTTATGTTCTGATTAAATGTATTACCAGCTAGAGAAAGTTCATGATGATCACACCTGAGGTACAAGAACTCATAACTCAAGTAAATGAGAGATTTGGGCATTGAACTAAGTGGCCAGACCAGTGATGTACCTTTTAGTAATGGACATTTGAACGTTCTAAGCCTCATAACCCACCTGAAGATATATGAATCGATCTATCAAATCTATTATTTCCCCACTGGTGTTCTGTCTTTCTGATAATTTTTAATTAGAACAATTGAGATGCAAACAAAACCCAACTCTTTGCTCCTGAAGGGGAATCCCTGAACTCAGGAATCTGAACCCCATCTAGGTACAATTGGACCGAAAGGAGACCGGCTAGGGAGACTTTCCAAGGGAGAGAGAGGAGATGGTTGTGCCACATGAAAACTGTTTATTGAGCTTCACCAAAACTTCAGAAACATGCAGAGAAAATTCTTAATACAAGCAGTACAAAGACAACTCAATACCTGAAGAGTGCACTTGTAGAGGAATATTCCTGTCTGTAAGCTAAACTCACACCGAAATCTCGGGAGTCTTTGGCTGGCAGCCCATAGTAATGAAAATACAAGTAATATATACCCTTCTGCAGTCTATAGAACCAAGTGTAGGTGTCAATTTAGAAATGTGACGGACTTGACAAAAGCCAGCCTTTCTTAGGATGGTAATATGAACTTTGGCCAAACTGAGTTTATTATCTGAGGGGTCAGGGGGCTCCAGAAAGACTCTTCACCAAGGATAGGGCTAAGGAGACATACACTGATAGCCATATGTTTTGACTTTTGTTTGGTACACTTTGGCTCCAGGAATGTCAACTATGCTCTGAGGCAAAGTGCATTTTCAGGGTAACGCTTAATTAAAATAATATAGCACTAGCCAGCCTGCAAAGCCTTGTAGGATATGAGATTGAACCAAAGAATAGATGTTAAAGCCAATTCAAGATGCTGCTCAGAAAGACCTAGTTTCATTTAGGAATGAATTCTGCCACAGCTGCACAGGTTCATTCATTACATATTCTAGTATGCTTTATAATAATCAGCAAGACTCCAATGAACATTCTCTTCTTCTGACAATACTTCCAGTGTTTGTTGTTGTTGTTCAGTCGCACAGTCGAGTCTGACTCTTCGCGACCCCATGGACCACATCACGCCAGGCCCTCCTGTCTTCTGTCGTGTTCCGGAGTTTGCTTAATTTCATGTTTGTTGCATCGATAACATTGTCTAACCATCTCATCCTTTGCCATCCTCTTCTTCTTTGACCTTCAGTCTTTCCCAGCATCAGGGCCTTCTCCAGTGAGTGCTCCCTTCTCATTTGGTGGCCAAAGTATTTGAGCTTCAGCCATGGGCGTCAACTACGGGGGGCTCAAGCCACCCCCGAAATTTCCCGGGGGGGACTGAGCCCCCCCCCAGCGAAACGGAGCGCCTGCCGCCGCCTCTCTCTCTCCCCCCCTGTCTGGCTGCCTCCGTCTCTCCCTCCCTCCGTCCATCCAGGGGCCAGCTAAGCAAATGCCCAGCTGGCCCCTGGATGGATGGAGGGAGGGACGGAAGCAGGAGTGGTGGCCAGGTGGGGGGGGGGAGAGGCAGTGGCAGCGCGCATGCATGCAAGAGCCCCCGCCCCACCTGGGAATTTTAAAAGTCGACGCCCCTGGCTTCAGCTTCAGTATCTGGCCTTCCAGGGAACAGTCAGGGTTGATTTCTTTTAGGACTGACTGATTTGATCTCCTTGCAGTCCAAGGGACTCTCCAGTATAACTGTGTAAAGATGTCAAGAGACCAATAAGCACTGCAAATGTTCTGCTGGTCCTTCAAGAAGTCAGAAAATAATCCAGTGTTGTGAGATGGTCTTCAAACATCATTACAAGAAATGAAGTGCAGTCTGCAAATCTTGCAGATCATTGTATAAAGTTGTCGAAATCTCTCCCTACCCCCCAAGTTCTCATACTGTTCCATGGAAGAACAAAGTTTGAGTCCAGTGGCACCTTTAAGACCAACAATGTTTTATTCAAGGTATAAGCTTTTGTGTGTGCACACACTTCTTCACATGCAAGGAAATGGAAATTACCAGTCCATAAATATAGTTAGAGGCTGGGTGAGCAGTAAATTAGCATACAGCATTATGAAGTTGTTTAACAGATTCAAGGACCAAACAGTAATAACAAGCTTAGTTTACATGGTTATCACTTTGGGGGGTTTAATTCTGGGGGGAAACATAGTAAAGGAAATAAATATATCAAAATGTGGCTCTGAAGCTGCAGTTTGGCCACCCCTGCACTAGTGGGTTGGGGGGGGGGTCACTGTGAGAACGGAGATGGGAAACACAGGAAAAACGCTCCATCTGGAGATTATTGCTGTTGTTGACCATTGGTAGCCACAGTCACAATGGGGTGTCCTAGGGAAAGCATCGATGGACACAGCAACTAATTGCAACTCATATTAATACTGACGACTCTCGTAGGAGCCTGCACAGAAATTAAGGTAATCTACAGTAGCCCTCCTTGGTGTAACACCAGAAAGAGACAGGTGGTAACACAAAGAACAGGGCCTTCTTCGCAGTGGCACCCAGACTTTTGAATTCCTCCCTCACAGCTCTATCCTTAGTGCCAGGCCCATAGCTACAGTGGGGCATCTTGGGGCTAGGCCCCCCAACTTGCTGGCAAGGTCCCTCAAACTTCCCATCCAGCCCAGGGCGTCATGGCTTTCTTCCCAGGATTAATTTAATTAGCCAGTGCCCCCTAAGAAATTTAAATCCCCCCCCCCCCGACTTAAAAAATCCTGGCCACGGGCCTGCCTAGTACTAAGCCTGATGAAATTTCAGGGTCTGGTAAAAGTTCTTTCTATTTGCCCAGGCTTTCTGTTAATGTTGTACTTTCCTCTGGTTATGATTGGGGAGGGGGCAGGTTCTTTGGTTTTCTGTGCCTTTGGCTGCTATGCTGTGTTAATAATGGCTCTGAATTATTATTCCCAGTGTTTTATGGCCTTCTATGGTTGTTCCTAAAGTAATTTTAGCTGTTACACTGTTTTTTTTTTATATCATGATTTTTACCTGTCCCTCCACTTAGGTTCTTGTTTTAGCCGTTGCTTTATTTCAAACATAAAGTAACAGCTAAAATAAAGAACCAGCAATGTTTATGTTAAGATTTTTTTATAATTGACATTCTATCGACGACTGGGGGTTCGTCGGGGCTGTGTACTGAGATTGGGGAGTAGGCTGAGAAGATGGGCAAGGCGCCAAGCGCCAACTGAAGAGCTGCCGCTCCTGCTGTCGCCGGGAGCCCCCACCACCGGGAGCTGCAGTGGGCGCCTTTTTGGGACCGGCTGAGGACGCTGCCGATGTTGCGGACCCTGGGACAGAGAGCTATGCCTGTGCTGGGCCTGCTTGTTGCTGTCAGGTCCATTTGTTGTCTTCTGGGTTCCCCCTGCTGGTCAGCATCGTCTGTATCATCGGTGTGGCCTGCATCAGCCAGCAGAGGTTGCTTACGTGAACACTGTGGCCACCCTTGGCTGTCGCTGTGTATCTGGACTAAGCTTAAGTTTGGAAGCACATCTCTATCAACTTGGCTCCTGCATAAGTATCTGCCCTGCCGCCAGACTCCTGAAGGGTTGTGCGGCTCCCAGGAGAAGGTCACTGGTGCGGAGACGAGACTGGGGGGCCAAGAGTGCCTGGAAGATCTCAGCTGAAACACTGCCATCCTCCGGATGATATGCTACTGTTGGAGGTGGCTTTTCCCACCCTTTATTGTATTATTTGTTCTTGTTGCCAGGTGGGGAGGGGGGAGGGGGGGCAAAGAAGGGAGGATAGGGTGGGCAAATTATAGTGTTATTAATCTAGGTTGGGTTGTATTGTTATACAGTCAGGTTTATTAGTTTTTATTGTGTCTAGATAGTTCTTATTGTACCTAGATAGTGTGTTGTATAGGGGAAGGTTGAGTAGAGCTAGTGAGCAGGACATTGTGGAATTACTGCTTAGTACAGCATTTGTTGCCATCTGATGATCACCCACTCATGTGGTGGCCTGGGGTGCTGTAATACAGCGCAGAGGCCATTCACAGATGGGGGATGTAGGGCTGGGGATACCAGTGCTCCTGGGAAGGGGAAAGTATAGCGGTGGGACCAGGCGGGTAATGAATGGAAGAGGGTGGAGAAACAAAGAAGCTTGGCCCCCTTCCAGCCTGCGTCCCATCTCGAGGGTGGCAGTCAGCGGGGCTGGGAGTGACCCCCCTCTGACATTGGTGCTGTGTAATGCCAGGTCCATAAATAATAAGACCACCCTGCAAGACTTTTTGGTTGAGCAGGGGCGGACCTGGCATGCATGACTGAGACCTGGGTGCAGGACGGGGAGACAGTGGTGCTCTCCCAGATGGCCCCACCCAGTTTCTCGATCCTTCACCAATCATGGACTGAGGGGCGGGGGGGGCACTTCATTCAGGAGGCTTACTCCTACAGGGCGCTCCCACCGCTGAAACTTGTGGGCATAGAATGCTCTGGCCTGGTGTGGGAAACCGGGGAGAGTTTGGCTATCTGGGTGGTGTGCTGACCACCCAAGGCACCACCCACTAGCCTGTCATCTCTGGCTGATGCCGTGGCTGGTTGGGCATTGGAGCACCCAAGGCTTTTAATGTTGGGGGACTTCAACATCCATGCCAATGACACGGCCTCTGGGCCAGCGATGGACCTGATGGACATGGGACTCACCCAGTGTGTAACAGTGCCCACACACCAGGCTGGGCATACGCTCGACTTGATTTTTGCAGGGGGAGTTATGGTGGACTGGATTACTGCCTTGGCAGTTCCATGGTCAGATCACCATGCCCTGAAGGCCCGTCTGAAGGTGTCACTTACACCCTCTGTGGGCGGCAAGCAGATTTTGGCTCGCCCACGGAGTCAGATAGACCCTCAGTGGCTCCTGCTGGCTCTATGGGATCCCATGCCCCCTGGCGGCTCGTTGGATGAGCTGGTCAAGGACTGGCAAGGCTGGCTCTCAGCATCCATCGACAAGATTGCTCCCCAATGCCCTCTGCGCCCTCTCTCCAAGTGGGCTCCCTGTTATACTGGGGAGCTGCGGCAGATGAAACGAGAACTAAGATGGCTAGAGAGACGGTGGTGGCATGCCCGCGACGAAACATCAAGAGCACCTTATAGGGCATTTATGAGATCCTATGAGGTGGCAGTCAAGGCCGCAAAAAGGCAGTTCTACGCGGATGAGATTGCGTCTGCAAGCTCGTGCCCAGCACAATTATTTAGAACGATTCGGTCTCTAACAGAGCTGCCGCAGGGCAGACCAAATGATAGGGAATTGGACATTGGCTGTGAGGCTTTTGTGAACATTTTGCAGCTAAAAACCTGCTGCTGCACCATGATCTCCCGGCCACAGTTGAGACAGTTAGTGAACTCGAGGCTCCATGCGTGTCTTCTAGTTCCATTCTGGATCATTTTGGTCCACTCAGCCTGGAGGAA
Organism: Lepidodactylus listeri; assembly: GCA_029233225.1. NCBI lineage: Eukaryota > Metazoa > Chordata > Lepidosauria > Squamata > Gekkonidae > Lepidodactylus > Lepidodactylus listeri. The sequence continues at coordinate 91,991,350 of JARCFY010000006.1, forward strand.
GTCGACAGGTTGCTCTCAACTGTATGCCCAACCACATTCAGCCTTCATCCGTGCCCTTTGTGGCTTATAAAAGCTGGCCACGAGGGGCTGCGAGGTGTCCTCCGGGAGACTGTCAACAAGTCCTTTAAGGAGGGACTGTTCCTGGCGGCACTCAGGGAAGTGATGGTCCGCCCTCTCCTGAGAAAACCATCACTGGACCCAGCCGAATCGGCCAATTATTGGCTGGTGTCCAACTTGCCCTTTTTGGGCAAGATTTTGGAGAGGGCGGCGGCGATTTAGTTGCAGAGCTTCCTGGATGACACTTCCGTGCTAGACCCATTTCAGTCTGGCTTCTGGCCGGGCCGTGGGACGGAAACAGCACTGGTCACCCTCATGGATGACCTCCGGTGCATCTGGATTGGGGCGGCATGGTGGTGCTGGTGTTAGATCTGTCGGCTGCGTTTGACACAGTCGACCACCAGCTACTGATCTACTGCCTCACCGACACGGGGGTTCGGGGGCGTGCCTTGCAGTGGCTCGCCTTGTTCCTCCAAGGTCGGGGACAGAGAGTGGCGCTGGGGGAGCAGATGTTCCAGAGGCACCCGCTCATGCGTGGAGTGCCACAAGGGGTGGTGCTATCCCTGATGTTGTTTAACATCTACATGTGCCCTCTTGCCCAGATTGCCCGGAGGCATAGGCTGGGTTGCCACTAGTATGCTGATGACACCCAGCTATATCTTTTGCTGGGCAGCCAGTCCGGGGCTACCACAGAGGACTTGGAGCGGGCACTTCAGGACATGGCAGGCTGGCTCAGGCTGAGCTGACTGAAACTGAATCCAATTAAGACAGAGGTCCTATGCCTGAGTCAAAGCAGGTCGGGGTAGGACTCCCATTGCCGGCCTTCAGGGGGGGCGCCATTGGTGCCAGCACTGAGGGTTCAGAGTTTGGGAGTGCTCCTGGATGACTCCCTAACCATGGAGGCCCAGGTAGCAGCCACTGCCAAGGCAGCCTTTTACCGTCTGCAGCTGATTAGGCAGTTGGTTCCCTTCCTCTAATGCAATGACCTGGTGACAGTGATCCATGCAATGGTCACCTCGAGGCTGGACTACTGCAACACTCTCTACATGGGGCTGCTCTTGTCTCAGCTCCGGAGGCTGCAGCTAGTGCAGAATGCTGCGGCCAGGCTGTTGATGGGTCTCTCGGTGCGGGACCATATCCAGCCTGTGCTGAGGACACTGCACTGGCTGCCTATAGCATATCGGATCCAGTTCAAGGTGCTGGTTTTAACCTTTAAAGCCCTGTATTGTCAGGGGCCTGCCTACCTAAGGGACTGCCTTTCCCCGTATATACCTCAGAGAGCACTGCGATCAGGCACCCAAAATAGCCTGACCCTCCCTGGCCCTAGAGAGGCTAGGCTGATGACCACTAGGACCAGGGCCTTCTTACTGGTGGAATGAGCTCCCGGAGGACATCAGGGCCCTGCGGGAGCTTTTGTAGTTCTTCAGGGCCTGCAAAGCGGAGCTCTTCCACCAGGCCTTCAATTAGGAGCCGCCATTGGGGTAAGGGGTCCTGGAAAGCGCCGACATAAACCAACTGGTGCAAGTTCCTGGTCGTGGGCCTGGAAATTGCTGTACTTCACCCTGGAAGCAATGTTGGCTGCCAAATCCGATGAAATCTGTGGAATCTTAGGTTTTCTTGCTATTGATGCATATTTTAAGTTGTGATTTTATGATAATTTTATGATAAGTTATACTGTTGTGATTAACTTTCTGAGCCGCCTTGAGCCGGCTAACACTGGCTAGGCGGGATATAAATCCCAATAATAAATAAATAAATGAATATCAGAAGCTGCCTCAAAAACTGAGTAGCTGGGAGAGAGTGACACAAGTGATCTTGAATGAATTACTAGGGAGGAGGACTTCCACATCAAGGGCTTGAGCAATCCTAAGCAGGTCAACTCAGAAGTATGTCACATTTTATTCAACAGGGCTTACTTGCAGGAAAGTGTTCTGAGGATAGCGGTCTTAATCGCTAAGCAAGGCTGACACAAAACAGTTCTCTTCCCTTTCCACCTGGGATCAAGCGGCTCTTAGGCTTGAACCAGGACAGCTTGTGGGACGGACTGTGATGGACAGGAGGCTCACCTGCCCCTGAAGGGGAAAACAGTCACACAGCTGAGCCTATGGGAGAGCCAGTTTGGTGTAGTGGTCAAAAGCGGTGGACTCTGCTCGGGAGACTTGGGTTTGATTCCCCACTCCTCCACATGCAGCCAGCTGGGTGGCCTTGGGTCAGTCACAGTTCTCTCAGAGCTGTTCTCTCAAGAGAAGTTCTCTCAGAGCTTTCTTAGCCCCAGCTTCCTCACAGGGTGTCTGTTGTAGAGAGAGGAAGGGAAGGTGATTGTAAGTTGCTCTGAGACTCCAAGTGAAGGGTGGGGTATAAATCCAACTTCTTCTTCCTCCTCCTCCTCCTCCTCCTCCAGGAGGGTGGAAGGTTGCAGGGAGAGTGCAGTGATAGTTTTTGAGTCTGCCTCAGTAAAAGAGCAGACAGTTTGAAGGGTAGCTCTGCCTTACAGTGTGCAAGAGTGGTTTAACTTTACCTCTGGCTGAGAATAGAGTACCCAATTACTAGGCCTGTCTCTGGTAATGAGCAGACCTTATACCATTTAGTCTGACTCTGGGGAAAGGGCAGGCTGGTGTAGGCATTTGTTTCTTTGACATTTATTACAGTCAAAGACCAGCAAAACAGACATATGCGAACAAAGTAATTCCAAGAAGGTATGTATAAAAGATACAATTAAAAAAGAAAAATATTTAAAAAATATTTGCAATAAAATTCACTGTGTCAGCATTCTGGCCCGGAAGGCTCTGGCAGCAGCGTGGAATCCTGCAACCGTTTCTGAGATGCCAGGCTCAAGGTCGGCTAGCAGAAAGGAGGTCTACCACCCCTTCAGTCTTCCCGCAATCCTTTGGGGGGGGGGGGGATAGGCTGGATAAATATGCACCTGAAGTCATCATACAAAGGGCAGTGCAGCAATACGTGTCCAACTGTTTTGATTTCTTCAGAGGAATAATAATAATAATAATAATAATAATAGATTGGATTTATACCCCGCCCTTCACTCACTTGTAGTCTCAGAGCGGCTTACAAACTCCTTTCCCTTCCCCTCCCCACAACAGACACCCTGTGAGGTAGGTGGGGCTGAGAAAGCTCTTTCTCAAGCTGTCCTTGAGAGAACAGCTGGTACAGAGCTATGGCTTGCCCAAGGGCATCCAGCCAGGTGCAAGTGGAGGAGTGGGGAATCAAACCCGGTTCTCCCAGATTAGAGTCCGCACACTTAACCACTACACCAAACTGGCTCAAGGACACAGAAGCTCATGGAATGGGACACCTTCTTGTGATGCAGATGCCAAAACATTAAAACGAGCCACAGTGAAAGCTGTCCTATGGTTGGGAATCAGTAAACTAGCTGAGTAATTTGACAACACCAATTTCTTGTTCCTGAGATGATGTTCCTGTTGCAGTAGAACAGAAATGGTGTTGAAGTTCTATGTCGCTGATCCTTGGCTTAATTACTGATTCAGCTTTTAAATAACCCAAGCTTTCCAAACTGCTAGGAGAGTATCCAGTGGATTGTAATTTCTCTAAGAGGGACCTTTCCCATTTTGATTGGAAGTTGTCTGTCAGTGTCAGGGGAGAAAATAAGCGTCAACCAGTAATTAATCCTGTGTATCCATGCCCGGGCCTCCAGAGAAAGAAAGCCGGCTTCCAAATGCAAAACTGCATTGGGAACACAGCAGGGAATTGCAAGTATGGCCCTTAGAAATTTAGTCTGCACAATTTCAATAGGCTTATAAGTATTATATGTGCATAACTGTCACTCTTTTGTCCCTGTTGCTTTGGGTCTCCCCCCCCCTTTCCCACATGTGTTTTGCTCCCTCTGGGACGACTAGAGAGAGCAAAACGCACGGGGGGGGGGGGAGCCCTGAAGCAGTAGAGACAAATGAGTGACAAAAATGACAGTGCAGCAAAATCCATTAGCAACTGTGTAGTAACCCTGGCCACGAAAGCATCCAAAACTGAAAGGAACATGATGGCCACCTCTAGTGTAAACATATTTTTTTCAGAGCAGAAACGCTTCTCGGGGCATTCTTGACCATGCTATTTATTTGAGGGTGCCAAGACCCAGAAGAATGAAAAAATGCACCTAAGTATTTAAAGCATGCCACCTGTTGAATAATATTTCTGTTAACCATCCATCTATGCTTAGGTCTTCTTCTAGAGAACACCACTGTTTTGGACCTACCACAGTTAACAGTCAGAAGATCACTATCATAGTATGACACAAGAGTCCTCAGCATACGCCTTAAACCTATACTGGTAGGAAAGAATTCTAGAAGGGCATTTGCCCTAGCTAGATGTTCTGCCCTTCCACCTGCGGTTATTCAAGGCAGGTACAATAAAACTCCCTACTCTGAAAGGCTATGCCCATGCCTTTTAAGCGAGGTGGAATCGGTAAAGCATATGTTCTTCAGCTGTCCATTTTACAGGGAGGCTCGTCTTAAAATTATTACCCCATTAACCGATAGGACACCTGGGCACATCAGTGCAAACAAAGCATGGCTTTACTGGCTCCTATCAGATAAGAATGCAGAGATTACACATTCAGTTGCTGAGTTCTGTGCATTAATTCTTAGATTGCGGGAATTGCATTTTAACCGTTCTTAAATTCAGGTTTCTATTTTTGTATATTATCTCCTTCACATATTATGTGTACTCTGTATGTTGGTCTTAAGACCGTAATAATAAACTATAACTACCCTCTACTGGTACAAGACAATAGTACTGTATCTGCTGTGTTAAGTCAAATTGAGAGTGGGGTCTAGAGAGGCCAATATAGGAGGACAAAAACTGGGGTCAGATAAACTGTTAACCGCTGAGTTAATATAGAAACGGAATAAAGTGGGTGCCAAAATACATCCCCGTTTAACACCATTGTAAGTAGGAACAGATGCTGACAGATGCCTGACATGGTTACAATTAACCTGCAGCCATGTGCTTTTGTGTAAGCAATGGACAAGAATGAGTAGCCATTTATCTATATTGGACTTCTCAAATTTACTCCGCAGTCTAGCATGAGGGATAAGATGACTTAAAGGGTGACTTAAAATTGATGAAAGCCACACAGAGTACTTCACCTCTTGGTGAGGAGTATTTATCTATCAAGTGCTGAAGAATTAGACCCTAATCTACATTGAATGGTCTGCTCTGAAACCAGCTTCTTCCTCCTTTAAAATATTTTCATGATCTAGTGAGTCCAATAACGTGTATAATTTACTAATGATACATAATTACCTGTAGGGCTGCCTGGGCCAATCTTCTCCCTGGTGGGGAGATTTGGAGGGCATGCTGGGAGGGGGAGGGGCCATCCCCAATGTGATGATGTCACACAGAGTGACATCATCGTGTCAGGGATGGAGCTCCACGCAAGACTCCCGCTATCCCCCAACCATCTAAAGGGAACCTTCACTTTAAATGGTCAGGGGAAAAGTGAGTGCTGTGTCTGCCTGCCCTGCAAGTGGCGAAAATATGATTCAGATGGCTCACAACCCTACCTCCTTTGAATTTACAGCTTGTGGGGCAGGCACCCACAGCACCTACTCTTTTCAAGTGGGGCCGTGGACAACCGTTGGGGATGAGGCTTTTGGACGGCATCTGGGGGGAGCCTGAAAAATCAGAGGATTCCCCCACCCCCACCTGGGGACTGGCATCCCTAACAACCTGTGTGTGCGAGAGGATCCAACCTAGGGGCTAGTCAGTGAAAGCCTGTTTGTACCTGAAAGTATTAAAGAGAATTCAAACCACACTCTGAAGCCACAGCTAGCTTACATCACCTGTGACTTGATGGCATTTTCCACCACCATAGCAGTTGTGCCCAGAAGCTTTGAGTTAGAGGGAGATGCTGGTTCCTGGCCATTTGTGCAGAAGACTTTGCACTTTTTAAAAAATACGTTATCATCAAACGGCACCACGGCTGCGTCAGTAACAGTATTTCTGTGCAAAGTGAGGTTAAATAACTTTGCTCTGAATTTCCATTTGCCTCCAGTCAGATTACTCATGAGGAGCTAAAAATGTTTTAGCAAAAATATCCAGATGATCCTGCTTGGCTGATGTAACGAAATCTGAGGATAAGAAGATATTCTGGGCACCAGACGATGTCATGTTGAGTCTGGTACAAACAGTGACACCCCCCAGCCTTGGGGCTCTAGAAGCATGTAGCATAAAACGATTTGTCAGGGTATTTTCAGCAAAGATGCTGAAATTGTCATTGGCGTGCTCTGCGTTTCCAAGAGGATGTCTCACTGCCCTCTAGTTTACATTTTTTGCAGTTAGATTTCATGGTCTGAGTTACTGGCTCCCTCTTTTAGTGTGGGGGCAGTTAAATTCTCAGGAGGAAAGGCTAACTATTTGGTCAGCCATTTTGGTGGAGTGGTTAAGAGCGCAGACTCTTATCTGGGAGAACCAGGTTTGATTCCCCACTCCTCCACATGCAGCTGCTGGTGTGACCTTGGGTCAGTCACAAGTTCTCTTAGAGCTTTTCTCTCATGAACAGTTCTCAAAAGAGCTCTCTTAGCTCCACCTACCTCACAGGGTGTCTGTTGTGGGGAGGGGAAGGGAAAGAAGATTGTAAGCCGCTCTGAGACTCCTTCGGGTAGTGAAGGATGGGATATAAATCCAGGCTCCTCCTCCTTTGTCTTCTTCTTCTGTCATGCTTATGCTAAAGGCTCTTTCTGGAAGAACTGGAAAGCAGGTGCTATCTAGATTGTTCAGTTTGCAGCCAGACAAGTAGGGCTAGAACCTGAATTTAAAATGGTCGTCTTCTCCCTCAGTTACTACGTGTTTTGGTAACCAATCACATAGTGCTTCTAAATGAGGCCTTTCCTTTCCCCCAACATGGCCCCTGCTTTCAATTGTCCGCCTGTATGACAGGCTCTTTTTGCTGCCACAGCTCCGTGCTGGGAAAGGCTTTCTTTGGTGAATTCCTGATGGGCAGCTGTTAAAGCCGAAGGCATCCTCCCAAGGGGAAAAGGCAGCAGCTCTCCTTAGCGTCTGTCTGCCCATCCGCCTTGCCCCCTCTGTGTGATGCTTTAGAACTGTATCAAAAGCATGGGGGGGGGGGAGCGGCAGAGAAGACAGATGGTGGAACAAGGCACTGCTACAGCATATTTTTGATCTTCCTGCCTATGTTGGAGCCTGTAGTGATGATCCCTGTCTGCGGGGCAGGTGAACAAAGGACCAGAGCAGCTTAGCATCACTCTGTGCAAACCAGCACCAGCCTCAATCGCTTTCGGCTCCTCCTTGGTTACTTCATACTGCCTGTGGCTGTTTTTTTGCTTTCACTCACTGGCTACAGAGTGGTATCCACATCCCTCATTTCTGGACTTAGAGATCTAAGTACAAGGAGTTATGCACGCCTGTACCCCTTTGAATGTGCAGTTCTCAATATGCTAGCAGCTGGACACATACAAGCTTGCTTCTGAATGTACATGCTGCCTTCCCTGTATTGGGGGGCTGTATGTATTTACACGTTCATAAGGGCTGCAGTGGCTCAAGAGGTCAAGATGCTGATCTGCAGACCGGAAGGTTGGTAGTTCAGCAGTTCGAGACCTGAGTGCTGCGTGATGGAGTGAGCTCCTGTCTGTGGTCCCAGCTCCTGCCAACCTAGCAGTTTGAAAGCAAGAAATTGCAAGTAGATAAATAGGTACCGCTTCGTTGGGAAGGTAACAGCATTCCGTGTGCCTCGGTGTCTGGTCATGCTGGCCACATGACCACAGAAACATCTTTGGACAGCGCTGGCTCTTTGGCTTGGAAACGGAGATGAGCACCGCCCCCTAGAGTCAGATTCGACTGGCTTTCGAGCAAGGGAAACTTTTACCTTTAAGGCTACAAAACCAGCATGACCCTTGCAAAAATACAGATGCAACATTAATTTAACACATACACATGCAAGACTCTCCAGTGGAGGCTGGGCCCTGAAAATATGATTCAGATGGCTCACAACCCTACCCCCTTCTCCCCAGCCTCTATCCCCACTGATCTAATACTGTCAGTTTTCTGGGCTACTGAAGCTGTTGTAGAGAGGTTGCTTTTTGAACTCTTCCTCCGACTCCTGCTCTGCCAGAGGGATGGATTTAAAGATCACAGAAACTTTCCAGTGAACCAGACTCAAGGGCTCCTTGTGCCTGTGATCAAATGCACTCTGCACTCTGTTCTGCTTTTATTCACATGAGAGAGCCTCCCACATGCCAAATACCCTTTCCCCCTCCCTAACCCCCTGCAGCTCTTACACTGACATCATTTGTATGACATAATATTACTTGGCCCTTGTAGATTTACTGCTTGTTGGAGGCCTTGGTGCATGTGTGCGGTCAGTTATCCTAGGGAGGTTATCTTCTGATCTCCAGCCTCTGATTTGTTTATGCGATCAAGGGTTGACTCAAAATTTTGATCTGGCTAAAGAAAGGCTGAAAATTCCAGACAAGTTCAGGGGCTCTTGATTTGCTTCCCTTTCATTCTGAAATAAGCAGTAATGAACTGAATAGCTACTTCTGTGCCTATGCACAGGGCCAGATGGAGAAATCCTGGTTGGCTACTGTCCTGGAGAGCTGCTTGTCTTAGAGCCCCACCCCTGTAAAAATGAAGGTGGAGAGAAACACTTAGGGCCTGAATTCACCTTACTGGCCCGGGCAGAGTGGGGCCAGCAAGGAGGAGCACAGTGACACCATCTTTCCTTTTTTCCTTTCCACATCCCTCCATCAGCTAAGGGGATATGGGGTGCTTTCTTCCAGGGCTGTTTTGGCCCTCCAGTCCACTCTTGTATGTGCACCAGTGACAGGCCTGAGAAAGCTATTCAGCTCAAGAGAACTACTCAATAGTTAGGCAAAACCTGGAGTTTTCTTGGAACCACAATTCATCTCCAGATGCCAGAGATCAATTCCCCTGGAGCAAATGGCTGTTTAGGTGCCACATCCCTCCCCAACCTCTCCTTTTCCAGGCACCACACCAAAATCTCAAAGAATTCCTACAAATAGTTGAAAGTGAAAGTGCCATTAAACAAATGGCGAAAGGCTATTTCTCCTCCCTCTGAGCATGCTCATGCCTTGGGCATTAGCTCTCCAGCACTGATGAACAGTTCCTCCCCCCCCTGAAAATAGGGCTGCCGGATCCCTCCGGGGGAGATTTTGCCCACTCTAGGGCCCCCGACCCACCAGCCTGGATCCAGCTGGGGGGAACCCTGCCCCCAAAGTGCTTGGATTGTGCTGGGCATGTCACTGTGGGGGATACTCTAGCATTCGGCCTGAAAACTCTACGGCAATGTATAAAGGTACTTCTAATTTATGTTGGAAATGTAATCATCACAAGGGGTAATTTTATTATATTTTGTAAGAAAGCCAAAAATTTCTGGACACAAATACAAATATTAATGTAGAGGATCTTAAAGACTAATATACAATTGAAACTAGAGTCCTTTTTGTTAGGACTAATGGACAATCAGCTGGAAAGAAGCCATGGAACTTTATTTTTGTATATAACCATGGCAGCAAGAATATTATACGCACAGAAATAGAAGTGTCTGACAATACCTACAGTAGAAGAATGGTTGGATAAGATGTTGGACCTTGCAGCAATGGCTAAACTAACTGAGATGGTTAGGAAAAAGACAATTCATTTATTATGGACTGGAAACCCCTTTTAAACTTTTAGCAGGAAAAAAGATAATAATGACTTGATAATTTGTGGTTTTGATTATTAAGATATTAGGATACAGAAAAAGGGAGAGTTCTTTGTTTTTCATAGATAGCAAGGAAAAGCTTTGTAATCAAACTTACATTCGTTGTAAAGAAAATTGAAAGTCTTCTATGTTTTTTCTAGTTTTTTTCTCTTCTGTTATCAATAAAACTTGAAATTAAAAAAACCCACACAAGGACACCAGTTTTCCCCTGGCCAAATCCTCATCCTAAATGTCAATAAACCCAATCCCTGTGAAGGGAAGAATAGGACCAACTTGACCACAGTTATGTGAGATACCAGAGTCTTCTGCAGCCTAGTGTGATCTTTCCATGTACAATCCATGGGTGTTATAAAATCCAGTGGGCACTGTTACCACTTCTGACATATCATGAGTTAGTCAATGTCCTTTTCTTCATGCATGGAGATCAGTGCTAAGATTTTTGCTGGAAGAATAAATCTAAAAAAACTGTAATATCTGGGATGGAGTTCATTTCTGAAGAGAAACACAGTGCCTTGAGAACAACCCAACACAGCCAACAAGTTATATATTTGAAACAATCATACAATTCCTTGTTCTGAAAAATAGGTATTGTAATATGAGGATAACTAGCCCAGGGTAAAAAAAAACTAAGCCTCTGGACTAGGCCTCAAATGAGCAAAGGAGGTGTCCTAACAGAGCAACCCTATACAAAGTTAAACCCATTGATTTCAGTGGGCTTAGAGTAACCATGCGTAGGATTGCCCTGTAACGCACTCCAGTTATGGTCTACAGGGAACAACCTTGTCTCTCCATAAAATGGTCTCTGGGTTTCTAAGGTACATCTTTCTTTCAGGAGCAAGACAGACTTATAACTAACAGGTAAGAGTCGCTTTCATTTTGTTAGTTTCCTCGGACCTCCTGCCTCATTTTTTTTTCTAGTGCAAGGTACTCAGAGTCACTCGATAAGAATTAAGACTTTGCTAAATAATTAATTAGCATTTCAAAATTATGCGTTAATTGCCTCATTGCTGGACGATGGATCACACAGGGGAAATGATCTCCATGGAGAATGCAATTAACTCCTGCTGCTTTGAGGGCCTTTAGGTAGGGTGATTAATATCGTGTTGGCCTTTGACTGGGTTAATAGGTATTTAATATCTTGGCTTTGTCTGACCCTAGAGTCAGATGTACTTTGTAGCTGGGTGAAATGTACTGGCACAGGACATAACACCGGGCAAAGCTCATTTTTGAGCCTGAAGTATGAAGAGTAAAATAGTAGCAGATTCTCAGAATCACAGCGATGAAAGAGACCAACAAGTCATCAATCCTCTATCCAAATTTAGGACCATCCACCTGTCCTGACTCAGAGCAATCTGCTGTATTGAATTCTTGGTGGGTTTTAGGAACAAGACTAGGTTTTGCATCCATAGTTCTTCCTGAGGCTTAGCAATATTAAAGCAATGTTTCCCCAAATGTGAATTTAAAAGACATATCAATAAATGAATGGCTCCGGCCACATCCATGGAAATGAATGGATGTTTTTCATAACCTAACAGGGCCCATTGTTGCTCCCATTTACCTCATCGGAACCTACCAACTTCTTTGAAGATACTAAGAACATAGTATTCATGGACATCTTCCACTACATTTTAAAACCAAAACATTTTGTTTCTGAGTGCATGGTTGCCGTGCAACCACATCACTGTTTCATCACTTGCCAGGCTCTGATGGGATCAACCCAGTTCAACTAATATACAGAACTCAATGGCTGGATCGAGTGAATTTCTCAGAACAGACTTGCACAAGCTGTGATACACCAAGCCAAACTCAGTCCTCTCGCCACCTACAGCAGCCTGCCAAAAACCTATTAATCCCCCTGTTTTTGTTTCTGGCTGCCTGACACAGCAAAAATAGGATGTGGGTCTGACAAGCCTGGTTGCATCTGGCTCAGTAGGACCGATTCCCCACAAGCAGCTGTGCCGCCTTTGCTCTTCTGTTTCCCTGGTTGTATTGGTCAATTTCACACTCTTTGCTGCACAGCTGCACTTTGACCTGCATCTCCCCCCAATTTCCCCTGCGTCTTCTCAACCTCAAAAAACAAGGATTGAGAAGACACGGGGGAAATCAGGGGCAGATGTGGGTCAAAATTCGGCCATGCAGTGAAGTGTGTGAAATTGACCAATACAACCAAAGGAAATTTATTATTTATTGTTGTAGAGGAGATTTTATGTGAAACTCTGGGTGGACCCTGGACTGGATTCTACCCATATCCTACAACTCCAGATAGTGATGTAGTGGTGGTGTTAGCACAACTGTGTTAATGCTTCTAGGAGAAATCTGGAAGTGACATCATACCTTCCTAGGAATTGCTGGAAACTCTGTGGTTTTATCATAGAGTTTCCAGAGATTCCTAGAGAGGCATGGTGTCACTTCTGGGTTGCTGCAGAAGTGACATAACACTGTTGCTCCAGTTGTGATTTTTTTTCATTTTTCTCCAGCTGGCTGGTAAAGCAGTGGTGATCAGCTGGATTGCCAGCAGAAGGTCTTCCACCATAGCAGGAAACCTAGCAACCCTAAATCCTCTCCACTATCTCAAGTCTGCAGAGCTACATGCTAGAAACAGGTTTACCAACATAGTGAGAAATAAGCCTCAATATGCAGATTTTCATATGCAGATTTTAAACATTATTCTAGCTGCACAGAAGTGGCTAATATCCAAGCCGTTCACTTCTGGGAGAATGTGTACATGATTAATCTCTATGGGTCTTTCCTACAGAATAGCTTAAATTGTTAAGTATATGGGTAGATTATGTTTTATTTTTAAATATTGCACAGTATTGAGCAATTTTAGATACCCCCCTCCCCCAAGGTACCTATTTTATGGCAAAGGCCCAGATCTGCCTATGTAATTGACTCATTTAGGTGTAGCCCCCTTCCCTGATCTTGGACAAGCAGCTCCCATGTGGCTGCGAGAATATTTAAAGGGCATATCAAGTCCTGTTGTATTTGAAACAAAGTTAATGCTAAATAGACTTCCCTGATGGAAAAAGAGAGTTTCTTGTTAAGCACTTGAATTTCTAATGCTGTTCACTCAATTCGATGCACTCCCAATATCATAACTCACTGTAACATTTGTGCGTGCAAAATATATATCCCCCCCACATATATAGTGTGAAAGAAGCTCATTTAATAAATTTCATTATATAGAATAAATGGGCCTTTCTTTCATAGCTACTGTTGATTTTTTCATTTATCTACACATAAGGTCTACACTCTGCAGCACCAGAAAAGCATCTCTCTCCTTGTCTGCCCTCTGACTCACTCATTTCTTTTCTCTGACTGGAGAGATTACAAGCTTGAAGAATGTTCTTCTGTTGATTTCTTCCCTTCTCCTGTTTCTGTTATTTTGCCTTTTCCACATTAAACCATCTGATAGATAGTTTTGGGTACACTTGAGGACTGTGCTGTCTAATGGGGTGTGCACACTTTTTAAAAATTCAGACTAGGTTTGTTTTGTTTGTTAATTAATTGTATTCATTTTCTTTATTTTAGTTATTAGAAGTTTCTGGATTTTTGTTTCATTATGTATTCAGTTACACTATAAAGAGATTTTTGCCTGTAATGTTTTTCTTTTCAAGAGAGCCAGCATGGTGTAGTGGTGAAGAGCAGCAGACTCCAATCTGGAGAACTGGGTTTGATTCCCCACTCCTCCACCTGAAGCCTGCTGCTGACCCTGGGCCAGTCACAGTTCTCTCATGACTCTTTCAGCCCCACCTACCTCACAAGGTGCCTGCTGTAGGAGAGGAAGGGAATGTGATTGAAAGCCACTTCAAGACACCATAAGGTAGAGAAAAGTGGGGTATAAAAACCAACTCTTCTTCTTCAACTCAGTTTGGATAAAATTCTCAAATATTGCATCCCTTATTTATAGAATATCCCATGCCGAATTTTCAAGTAGATAGCAGAGATCAACCATGTTTTGCAAACAGTTAAAGGCACAACATGTGGAATGAAATTCTATGGGGTAACATCTCTCAGCCCAGGTATCTTCCCTGTCAAACTTCAGACAGAGTAAAGTAAGCATCCCTATTTTAGACAACTAATATTCTCACATAGATGAGTGAAATTTGCATATGTGGCTTGCCCTGTAGATGATCACTGTTTCTCCCAATGAAGCCACTACATACCCTAAGAATATAATCAGTGGTATACATGAAGGTATCGGATATTGTTTTATTTTGCCACGGGCTTTCTCTTCAAGGTGTTTGGCTGGATTTTAGGAAGACAGGCCAGAAGAGGATGACAAGCAATATGAAAACAGGATCTATATATAGCAATCTCCACGGCCAGCGTCTTCTGAAGACATCTTTCCAGGAGGGTGCAGTGAATTATCCAAAGGACAACACTGTACAGAAAGTAAAACAGAATGAAAATTTGGCTGGTGGCAGCCAGCAGGGGAGCGAATAACATGATCTAGAACTGCTCGTTCTCAACGAGAGGACAACCCTGAAACGATAATTTAAATAACCCTCCCAATTGATTGTTGAAGCCAAAACTTGGCAGCAGGCTAGGGAATTAATGAGTTTTTATGGACCAGGCAATGCCAATTCCATAGAGAACAAGTATTTTGAAATAAGGTGTATTGCCAAGAAACTGGGACCCTTCTAAAATTCAGGATAGCTTTCAAAAATCTATATTATAAGAATATTACAGTAGGCACTGAGTAATCCTTTCAGTTGGTAAAATTTTAATGCTGAGGGAGAAGGTAGGATTTTAATTATTTTAAGAATAGAAAAAGACACCAAAGATCTTTATCACGATTCAATTACATTTTATAGTTTTTCCAGAGACTGGTTAATCACTAACCCCTATTTATGAAGATGCAGAGAAATTAAGAGAGGTTTCTTAACAACTAATGTCCCAGAGATTAATATGTTACCACCGTTTACTTGCAAAATTATTATTCCCACAAGATGTGCAACTGCTTTATACTGAGCCAGATCTGGGTTTTGGTCACTGTGTGACAGAGTGTTGGACTGGATGGGCCATTGGCCTGAGCCACCATGGCTTCTCTTATGGTCTTTATGTAGACCATTGGTTCATCAAGGGCAGTACTGGCTATACAGGCTGGAAGTGGGTGTCCAGGGTCTCAGATAGAGAAAGGTCTTTCCCATCATCCACTACCCAGTCCTTTTCTCCAGCTTCCCCTTCAACGTTGCTGCGTTCTGATGCTGGTGTGGGGTAGCTTGATCCCCAGGAGAAGGATAAAGAGAAGGTGAAGGTGCAACCACCTAGTGATGCTAGGAGTATTGACTTCATTGCTGTGTTGTGACACAGAGACAGAGAGAGCTAAAAATGTGCACACAGCACTGTGAGTCTCTTTTTAATGAGTCTCTTTGTAATAATCTACACAGAGCCCAGCAGCCAAACCAGACATGATGCCAGGAATACAATGAACAGCACTCTGAGTGTTGTTTTTCTTCAAATACCAGATGCAGGACTACAACATAAGGGAGTTAGTTCATTTCCCCCCACTATTATCCTGCGCTGCAAAGCTATTAGCTCCTTTGGTGAGAGCATACACATATCTGGCATTTGGTCATATGTACTCACCCACTGTATGGACATACTTTACTTTGTTGCTGTGCAACCTACTTTCCAGAGCTAAGTAAATCAGGATGTGGCCCAAAGTAAAATTGCTTTTGCATTGCTTTTGAAAAGATGGGCTGAGTTTGGGGAAGATGTGCTGATTGTTATCTCATGATTCTGATGAAGGTTTGATTTAGATGTTATCTCTGCAGTCCCTTTTCTTTCTTCCTTTGTTTTTTAAACAATTTTGGGCCACAATCCAGCTGAGGTTTTCCCTGACTAAATCCTATAGAAACCACTGGGGGGCAAACCTTTTCTGGCCCACAGGTAGCCCCCCAGTCTCAAACAACTCCTCACCCACAATAATACAACATCTAATCTGAACATGGACACTGGTACCAGAGCAAGCAAAAAACTCAGTTGCCAACTTTGCAGTCACATTGGCCCAGACAACACAATCACTGGATCTAACAACATCAACTACACCATCTCAGGCTCATCTACTTTGCTTATCTTCTAACATTGTATATGGCATTAAATGCCAACAATGCCCTTCAGCTCTCTACATAGGGCAAACAGGTCAAACCCTGTACCAAAGGATAAATGGACCCAAATCTGACATCAAGAATTATGAAACTGAGAATCCTGAAGGAGAACATTTCAACCTCCCAGTTCACTTAATGGAGGACCTTAAACTAGCTTTTTTATTGCAAAGGAACTTCAGAAACAGACTAGAATGAGAGATTGTTATTACAACAGGACAATGGAACCCCCAGGGCTTAACAGAGATATTGGATTCTTATCTCACTGCACATGCCAAGTCACTCAGTTCTTACATCTGTTAACTCTTTTATTATTTGTGTGCTAATTTGCTGCTATTCACAGGTTTTACCAACTGCTTTGATCCAATCTTAGCTATAATCACTCAGTTACTTATGCATCTTGACTCCAATTAGTCCTTGAGGAAATCTGTTTCAATGTATCTGAAGAAGTGTGCATGCACTCGAAAACTTATACCCAGAATTAAATTAAGGTGCCACTGGACTCAAACTTTGTTTTGTTGTTTCAGACTAACATGGCTACCCACCTGAATCTATCTTCATAGTAACTTAAATTTGTCATGGCTTTGATTAATCTCAGTGGAACTTGGTAGAACTTAAGCTGGATTCGGGTCCCTAAGTATAGTATTAAAATAAGTAATTTTAATACTAAGTAATAGTATTAAAATGTATCTCAAAATTAAATTTCAAGATTTTTTGGAAGCCATCATAAGAGCTCCTTTTGAGTCCAAAGTTTAAATAAAAATCTACAAACCATGCCAAACCAGGGTCTTTTTTAGGCAATGCATTGATTTGTGGATACTTTGTAGGTAGCTATTTCATCTTGATTAGGTCAACTCTAGTTGATGACTGTGATGGACAGGTTAGGTTCCACCTCTCTCTACAAACAGTCAATGGGAGCTGATGGAGGGTTAGTGAGAGGGACAGTTGAAAACAGCAGTTAAGGGAGTTGGAGACAGCAGTTAGGGAGTTGAGAGTGAGTGAACTTGTGGGGAAGTTTAAATCTGACTGAAAACACTCAATTTGTAACAAGGGGTCATAAATGCTAGAATAGGGAAACAGTTAAGAAGTTTAATTGAAAAGAAACATTGCAACTTCTAACTTTTCTCAATGATATGTTCAAACCATAAATAAAAGTTACGGTAACTCCTTGCTTGTTTAGCCCTGTGGTCTAATTGTCCCAGAGAAAGAAGTATGCATACACATAATCAAAGTTCTTGGTCTCTATATTTTTAGGATATGACTAAATGGTGGCAGTGTGTGAATGAAATAGAGTTTGAGATCCCAACTCCAATAGCTCTGTGCAGAGTCTCAGTGAGAGGCAGTTTATTAATGGGGGTGGGCTACCCCATCTGGTGATGTCTTTGGGAGTGAAGGAGAGGACCTGAAATGTGAAATAGTCATGGCTGTATATGTATTTTTTAAAAAGCAGAATGGGTTGTGATCTGTGACTGTCTGATGTATCTGTAAACCTGAACCTGAGAGAGGGTGTGTGTGTGGAGGTTGGTGGGCACTCTGCGTGAGTGAGAAAGGTGCAGCACAATGACCCATTTTATTACATGAAAAAGTGAGTACGTTTTCCTATCATCAAGCTGCTGTGATGCTTCTGATAGGATGGGTTATAAAAGAGTAATCAATGGAATGGCCGATGAGCTCCTCTTCAGCAGCCATGCTTATCTAAATTTTAATAAGAAATATTCATCTCTGTCCCTGCCTGCACCTGCCCTTTCAAAGGTGCTGACAGATGCATGCAACAGTGATGCCCACTTTTACCTACACCCCAGAGGCTATAACTGAGAATCATTTCTTACATGCTGACTCATCAATGTCCTGAATAAAATAAGCACTGCATTTTTCTAGGCCAAGAAAATTTAAGTGGAGATACATTTTTAAGTGGATTTCTTACGGAATCAGGATTAATACTTTTTACTGGCAAAACAGAAGCTATGGATGGGCATGAACCAGCTCACAAACTAAAGTTTGTGATGAATTTTGGTCAGTTCATGATTCACAAAGTGAAGTTTCTTTCAAGTCAACCAGCACAAAATTTCAAGCTGTTTGTGGATTTTCGTGTTGGTCCATGAAGGGATACATTATCAGACAGACAGTTTCTGCTCAGTTTAAATGTTTACCAGACTTCAAAACAACATAACTTGGAGGGCATGTAGAGGAGCATCCAGGGGAGGTCCCCTGTTACTTTGATGTCTCTGGCTTGCATAGGATCCATTTTATATACTCCTGAACCATGCCTGGCAAAATGACTGCCGGTTCAGGAGGTTCAGGAATGTATAGAACAGGTCCTGTGCAAGCTAGAGACACCAAACTTGTAGGGGTTCTCCAGATGACTCTCCTCTACCTGCTCTCCCGGTTTGGTGAGGATTGGATTTATGGGGTCTGAGTTGCCCCCCCCCCCAGAAGGTGCCCTCAGGAAAGTACTTTCTGTGGGAATGAGCACCTCTGGAGATGGGGGATTTCCCACCCTAGTGGGTTTTTCTGCTGCTGCTCAGAAGGTGGTGAGAGAAAAATAAGAAGAAAATGGGAGGAAGGGCTACTGTCTACACCCCGAGACACTGTCATTACTTCTAGCATGACTAGATGTGAAGTTTGCATGTTGCTGGTGATGTTCTAGCATTCATACAGAATAGTTTGGGCTGAATGTTAGAATATTGCTGGCAATGCACTGATGTCACTTCTAGCCATGCCAGAAGTGACATCATCAGAAGAGCCCCCCCCCCCCCCCCCAATGCCACCAAGTAATGCTAACTGGGGTTGTCCATGGTTGGCCATTTAATCAGTGGTCATTCATCTCTGGTCATTTAATCAGTGGTCATTAATATCTAGGCTTCCCAGGATGCTGTCTGTAGTATCTTCCCATGAGGGAAGGTTAATTTTGTTTCCCCACCTTTTTTAGGGCTTAGTACTTTATTACTCAGCATCAACATGCACATTGTGGGAAGGTTTCACAGAATAAATGGTCATCTGCAGTCCCTCGTGTTGAGGCACCCTTGATTAATACATTATCAAATTTGAGCCCTTTAATATTTCTGTGCCATTTTCCAGCTTATTTCAGCTCTAAGAAGGCAGTAGTTTAGCTGCAAAAAAGTCCAACAAGTCTAACATAGTCTGCTGTGAACTGATAATTAAAATTCTTCAGATTAATTATATTACTAGAGGTAAATTATCTGTCTGGCTTTGAACACCTCATCAGGTGTCAACAGGATGTTCTGGAAACACAAAGAAGCAAATGATGACTTTACCTGAGAGTATCTGGGAAGCATGATGGTTCATAAAAAGCACACTAATGAGTCCTTGAAATATATCTAATCATGGGGGGAGGGGTGTCTGTCATATATGATATTTTTGCCTACATGGTGATGAATAGTTAATTTCATTTTAATCATTTTAATATATTGAATCTGCTTGCTAAAATTAACAATTTATAATTTCCCAAAATCTTCTGGTATATTGTGTCTGCTTTTTACAGTTGCATCATGGCAGAGTGGTAGAGGAGCAGTGAGAGTTGAGAATAATTCAGCAGTTAATCTAGTTGACAGGAGTGTTTTCCCATCAGAAAGGGGCTGCGGAGCGTTCTGTGTGCCTCAGCGTCTAGTCTTGCTGGCCACATGACCACAGAAAAAGTCTCCAGACAGTGCTGGCTCTTTGGCTTGGAAACTGAGGTGAGCACCACCCCCTAGAGTTGGATTCGACTGGCTTTCAAGCAAGGGAAATCTTTACCTTTTACCTTTCAAATCAGAAGAGTTAGCAGATGTTCCCACTGAAGAGGATCATTTCCACTTTTGGCCAGTCATTGCATTGTCTTGGTGCTTTGGGAACACTTTTGAAAATTATGTGCTATTTCTTCTGTATCTGCTACATGAGACATCTTTGTATAAAGCACTGACAATATAGGTTCCTTCCACTGAGCGTATGCACCATCTCTTAGGAAGAATAAGAAAACTGGTTGCACTTCAGTGGGGTTTTTTTGGTTGTTGACACAATGTCATTTCACTTCTGTTCAAGTTATTTAATGTTATCTTCTCTCTCTGTTTAACATTTTACTATCTATATTTCTCAAAATTTTGCAAGGCACGTCATGGCTGCAATATACTGTCTTCTCATTAATCTTTTAGTAGTGTTCTGTTTTTGCTTTGTTTTTGCATCCCCAGTTTGGTTTTACACACGTGTACAGGTTTATTATTTGTCCTCTAATCGCTTTCTAACGTTGCCTAGTAGAAAAGATCTCTGATAGTTTGGCGGATCTCGTACACTCATCTTTCATGAAGATTAAAAAATCTAATCTAGTCTAGCTGCAAACTCATTTAGCTTTTTAATGTGGAGCTCCTAGTTCTCCACAACTTTAGGAGATTTTGTGCTTCCAATGTGAAACTAACAGTTTCTGATTCTGCTATGATAATGAATAAAAATAATTTGAGAGGGGCATGAACCGGGAAAATGTGGTTCAGTTCATGGTTAATGGCATGCCTGATTCACAAACCAGAAACCAGCATCAACTTTTAGGGGCCAAACAAACTGGTTTTGTTTGTGAGGTTCATGACCAGTAGAAACCCCCCCCCCCCCCCAGTGTGCTGGAGACACCAAACTTACAGGGAATCTCTGGCTGACTGTCTTCTACCTGTCCTCCTAGTATGGTAAGGATTGGATTTATGGGGTCTGAATTACGACCCCTCCAAGAAAGTGCCCCAGGACTTTCTGTGGGAATGCCTGTCAGCACTTTCCTGGGGGCACTATCCTGGGGGCACCTTCTTTGGGGGGCCTTAACTTGGATCCCATAAATCTAATCCTCACCATACCTGGGAGGCAGATAGAAGAGAGTCAGCCAGGGATCCCCCATTAGTTTGGTGTCTCTAGCTTGCACAGAATCTGTTCTATACACGCCTGAACATTCTAAACCTATGCCTGTCAAAATGATTGCCTGTCAACTGACAGATGATCATTTTGATAGGCACAGGTTCAGGAGTGTATAGAATGGATCCTGTGCAAACTTGAGGCATCGAAGTTGCAGGGGACCTCCCCTGGATGCTCCTCTACATGTCCTCCAAGTTTTACCACCCCCCCGTTGCTTTGAAGTTTGGTAAACTTTGGTTTGGTAAATTTAGATTGAGCAGAGACTGTCTGTCTGGAAATGTATGTGTTCATGAACTGGCATAAACTTCCATGAACAGTTTGAATGTTTGCGGAAAGTTCGCGCTGGTTGACCTACCACAAACTTCACTTCACAAACCACAGATCACCCCAAATTCATCATGAACTGTAGCTCATGAGTCAGTTCTTGCCAGCCTTAAAAATAATCATGTAGCTGGTCAACCATGGCTCTTACCCCGCCCCTCGTTTGTTACATATGTTTACCAGCAAAATATATTCTGTGGTTTATGAGCTCCTTAACATTTTGGTGACAGGTTACAGTCCATAATTGACTTACATTTAAGAGCCACTGCTGGGTAGTGGTGGATGTCAAATTAAGACTGGGAATACTTGGGTTCAGATCCCCACACAATTACGAAGCTTGCTGGATGATGTTTTCTCGAGCACTCTCACACACATGGGATAACATACTTGAGAAAACCTGTGGACTTGCATGTGATAAATGAACATGCAAGTCCACCCTGGATTTACAGAGAATGGGAAATGATGGAGCCTGTTTGTGTTGAATATGTCATCGTATTTTTTTAAATAAAAAACTTCATTTGTGCTGGCAGGATTCCACATCAGGATAAGGTTTACAGAGCTGCTGTCTAGGCTGTTGCTCTCTCTGGGTGTTACCATGGGCACTGATGGAAGGAAATAAATACCAAACAGCAGAATATGAAGTGAGGTGGGGAGGAGGGAAGGAGCAATAAGCTTGATAACCCAGGCTGTGGCTTTTGTGCAAAACGCAAGCAACTGATGGCACATCTTTCTGGAAAACAAATTTGGGATAAAGATGAAATGTGTTCTGTCAATATCATGTGTTGTTGCTATGATTGGGGGTTCTAATTTAGCATGATTTGAAATGAAAACAGCAAGGATTCCTGTGCTACCAGGAAGACTATTAAACTGATCTGAGGTGATGATTTTGAAATCAACTTGTATATTACCATGCTTGGGTTGCATACCTTCAGGTGGTGGCTGGAGCTCTCCTGGGATTACAAATGATTTCCAGGCGACGGAGAAAATGGCTGTTTTGGAAGATGGATTCCATGGCATTATACCCCATTGAAGTTCCTCCATTCCCCAAAACCCCACCCTCCTTGGTGGTGGCATGACTCAGCGAGTCAACTTGAAAGTTGTTTCAGTGATCCCTCTCTCCCACTTAGAAGTGGGGGAGCAAAGGGGATTGCTGAAATGCTGAAATGGCTTGCAAAATCCATTTAAAGGGAACACTCTAAGCAGGGCGTGGGAGTGAAAGGCAGCACTGAAATGGCTTGCATCTATTTTAGCGTAGCAGCTTAGAAGCGGGCAAGCGGGCGGGCGGGCGGGCGGGGGTGGGGTAAAAGGGATTGCTGAAATGGCTTCCAGCGAGTCAACCAAAAGTTGCTGCTTGGACTTCACCCACCTGCAGTGCCTGCTTGCGAAAGCGATATAAAGGGAACATTCTTTTTAAACAGCTTCTGCAAGATCTGCCCCCGCCCTCCATTCTGCTGGCCTCAGGGAGTTGCCACCAGCAGAAAGGAGAGAGGGAAGACCCACAAACCTCTTGAACCAAACCAGTTAATGAAGTGGTGAAGGTTCATCCCGGTTTGTGATTCGTGGGACCTCATGAACCACAAACCAGGACGAACTTCCATTTTCCTGGTTCATGCCCATCCCAGTTTGGTGTAGGGGTTAAGTGTGCAGACTCTAATCCTGGCAAACCGGGTTTGATTCCCCACTCCTTCACTTGGACCTGCTGGATGACCTTGGGCAAGCCATAGTTCTGGCACAGCTGTTCTTGAAAAAGAGCAGTTTCTGTCAGAGCTCTCTCAGCCCCAACTACCTCACAGGGTGTCTGTTGTGGGGAGGGGAAGGGAAAGGAGTTTGTAAGCCACTCTGAGACATCTTTGGGTAGTGAAGGGCAGGGTATAAATCCAATCCCCTCCTCCTCCTCCTCTACTTCTCCTCCTCCTCCTCCTCTAGCTCCTACCTTTCCAGAGATGTAAGGTGAAAGGCTTAGCTCTGGAAGGGGAGGCTCTAGAGACTTGCTTTTTTAAAAATGAGAACCCTGAATTCATAAAATCTGTTACACATATTGTTACAACAGTATATCAATGGAAAAATATTAATGTTCCTTTATTAATTAAAAAAATACAAACCCATGGTGGTAAAATTGCCAGTTCTGGGTTGGGAAATTCCTGGAGATTTGAGGGTGGGGCCTGAGGAGTGCAGGGTTTGGGGATGGGAGGGACCTCAGCAGAGTATAATGCCATAGTATCCACCCTCTGAAGCTGCCATTTTCTGTAGGGAACAAATCTCAGCAGTCTCAGTAGTCTGGGAGATCTCCAGGCCCCACCTGGAGGTTGGCAACCTTACCTGGGGTGTGTGTGCATGTGTCCACTGCGGAGGGCTAGGGCAGGGAAACTGTGGGTACACCAGCTGTGTGGAAACCCTGTTGCCACTGTGCTTTATCAGCAGCTTCACTTAGCAACAGGGAAATCACATCAGCCCTCTCTTTCTGGAAGCCACCTGAACTGGGCTTTCGGCCAGCAGAAACAACATGAGGGCACAGCCAAGTAGTAGGATTATGGATTTTTTCCCATGTTGCAATCACAGCTAGCATTGTCAATACTTCAAGTTTTGGTTTGGGAGGGATTATGTAAAATGCTTTCCAAAAACCACTGACCAAGACCCAGGTGCTTGAAAGTGCCCTTTGATGCCTTCTGGCTGGGATTATGTAGGCTTATTGCTTACAGTCTTCAAAACAGCAGCATAAACATTGTCAGAATTAAAAGAAGCCATAAAGCAAACTCGAGGCATACAACGGCATAAAACAACATACAGCATGGCCTAAAATGGTATCTCAGGCTTGAAGCCGTCTATAAAAAGTACTTTAAAAAATGGAACCCTTCAGTTTAAAAGCCTGGATAAAAAGGCCAGTTTTGGCCTGGCATCTAAGGGGCAATAAAGTAGGTGTCAGGCTGGCATCTGTGTTTTATGGCTGTACAAGATCCTGAGAGCAGGGCTGCCAAGGGCCACCATGGGCCCCTGGACAAAGATTCCATCTGGGCCCCCATATCACCCCAATCCCAACCAAATACATCGTTTGGCTTCTTGTTACTATGAATTTACAGTAATAAAAGAATCAGCCTGTCTATCCATCGGTTTTATTTATTTATATCCCACCTTTCCCCCCAGTTGGAATCCAAAGTGGCTTACATCATTCTCCTGACCTCCATTTTATTTTCGTAACAACTCTGTGAGGTAGGCAGGCTGAGCGTGTTTGCCTAGCACAAGGTCACCCAACAACTTCCACTGCAGAGTAGGGATTTGAACCTGGGTTTCCCAGATCCTAGTCCTACACTTTAACCACATGCTGGCAGGCATAACTCATCAAGAGAATAAAGCTAGGAGACTCAAATCTGGCCACCAGCTTCAGGATGATTGCAGGAGTTCCAGGGCCAAAATTGAAAGGCAATGGAAAATCCTGGCCCAGATGAGACAAGCCACCACCCCAGGCTATTTGCACATGCTACATGTTTGAAAATTGGCCACCAACCCCAGAATGATGATGGAAGTTGCAGTGTCAAAAATGAAGGGAACTGGAACACCCTGAACCACATTATCTTCATGATAGGCCACATGTAATAAGAGAACTTCCAAGAACTTCTAAGCAACCTGTCATGTGTCTCTAATATTCAGATTCCCCAACCCACCATGTAAGGTTGCTGGGTGACACGCTCAACCAGACCTACCCCACAGGGTTGTTGTGAGGATAAAATGGAGGACAGGAGAACAATGGAGCTTTGGGTTCCCACTTGGGAGAAAGACCAGATATGGTATTTGTTATAAATCTAATTTTTAATTATATTAAAAAGATTACATCATTTGTCAGATAGCAAAATAGCCTTTACAAAGGGTTGTTAGATCTTCCATCAACGCAATAATAATGATAGCAACCCACTGCCTGAACTGGGAGTTCTAACTTCTGTTCCACATTATATAACCACTGAACCAGATTAATGTTCCATTTCCATACATGTAAAGGATCCAGGAGGGGGAAAGCATTCTTTCACTACTTCTGTTCACTACTCCCCCACCTGTTCATAATACTAACAAAGGTTTGCTACTATACTACTATTAAGTACATTCGGTTGCCAAACAGGATAGGGCTGAGAAGGAACTGAGACCAAGAACTGAAAATAAATGGGGAAGGCGTCATGGAAAAATTAGGTGGAGGGAGAGAGAAATGAAGGAGAAAAGTGTGGAAAAGAGGGAGCGAAATTAAGGCAAAGAGGGAAAGGTGGTTTTATCTTGCTGCAACCCCCTAACTAATGCTTTGCAAGAACTGGCTGAACAGGTGCAAAGAAAGGAAGAGAGAAAGGCTAGTATAGAAAATGAGCTTGTTAGCGGGCTGCAGGCTGGCAACTACTGTAGCAGCCATCAACTGGGCTTGTTTGTCTTGCTCTATTGCTGGATTAGTTCATGGGTTTAGAATGATGTGTTAGGCAAGGTTGCTTCAAGCTTGGAGAAAGACAAGTCTAGTCGATAGTAGAGTGCCTTTTACTGTTCTAGGGCTTCCCTTCACCCCTAGTGGCTGCAGCCAGAGCTGCAGTAAAACAAATGGAAAGATGTTGGGCTGGATACAGCATGATGCTGGCTTCAGAGGCCTTCCAGCTGACTTTGACTCCCTGGATTTTGCCCCTCAGTCCATCATGTCAGCAGCCCTGGCTAACTGATCTACGTCTGGAGCTTCCGAGTGTTTTTTCAAATGAAATAGCGGCCATGCACAATTTTCCAGTTTGTGTTAGGGCTAAGGGGAGAGAGTTTAACCCTTTCACTCCCACATAGTTCCAACTTTAGTAACTAACACCCTACCAAGCAGTTATGATCCTTAGAAGCTAAAAAATGAGCAACTTGACAAATACAGGTCGGCTCCTCTAGTCACAAAAGCCTGGATCTCAGCACCATCTTCTGCAGATCTTCCTTTAGGTTCATTTAGCTCAACCACTTCTATCCTGCTTTTTGTCTATGGCACCCATGTATACTGGTTTACAGTCCCGAAGTAAGAACACTAAAAATTCAAACCAGCAATATATAATCAAAACACTATACCAAATCCATAATCACCAGGTACCACTGCAAATATTAATAAAATAACAAAAATAGCCATCAAATCAATAAAACCAATAGGAATAAAATCAACAGCAAAAAGATGAGGGGTTTGAAAAGTCAGAGTAATGAATAATTCACCCCATATCAAAGACCTTCCCAAAGAAAAGGAAGTTTTCATGTGTTGTCAGAAGATTAAGAAAAAAGGGGCCCAGCCTTGTCCAGTTGTAAAGCTTCTAACCTACCTATAATAAACAACAGTTCTTGTAAACAAGGAACCAGCAAGAAGAACTTTGAAGACATCCATTTTCCTCCTTCCCATCCTTCCATGATAAGGAACACCAAATTAAGTATGAACTCTTAATCTAGTGAAAAAAGAAATCACAGTTAATTGGAAAGATTTAGGGGCTTGTTAGTGGGAATGTTTTTTAATTTAAAATGTCAGTGTGTTTCCTGAAGAGATACATTACTTCTGTAGAAACCGTAATTGGAAAAGGGCATTCTTAGGAATAAGAAGAATGTGAGGCGTTTCATGCACTAGAGAAACAGCAGTTGCATTTCCAGTTGTGTAGGTCTCCCTAGAAGACTAAAAGAGGAAAGAATTGTGGAAAGACACTAGGGGGAATTCTGCATTCTGCACTAGCTGCAGCTTCTGGATTTGGGACAAGGGCAGCCCCATGTAGAGGGCATTACAGTTATCCAATCTCGAGGTAATAGTTGCATGGATCACTGTTGCCAAGTTGTTGCATTTGAGGAACCAACTGCCTAATCAGCCTAAGGTGATAAAAGGCCGACTTGGCAGTGGCTGCTACCTGGGCCTCCATTGTCAAGGAGACATCTAGGAACACTCCCAAACTCCTAGCCCTCGGCACTGGCACCAATGGCGCCCCATCAACGGCCAGGAGTGGGATCCCAGATGGCTTTGACTCAGGCACAGGACCTCCATCTTCATCGGATTCAGTTTTAACTGGCTCAGCCTAAGCCAACCAGCCACAGCTTGCAACGCCTGGTCTAGGTCTTCCAGTTTTGAGTTGGACTGACCACCCAACAACAGATAGAGCTAGGTGTCATCCACATACTGGTGACAATACAGCCCATGCCTCCGGGCAATCTGGGCAAGAGGGCGCATATAGATGTTAAAAAGCATTGGGGATAATATTGCCCCTTGAGGCACACCACATTCAAGTGGGTGCCTTCGGGACAGTTGATCCCCTAGCACCACTCTTTGTCCCCGACCTTGGAGAAAGGAAACAAGCCACTGCAAGGCCAGTCCCTGAACTCCAATGTCGGTGAGGCGGCGGATCAGTAGCTGATGGTCGACCATGTCAAAGGCAGCCAACAGATCTAACAACAACAGCACTGCCATTCTGCCTTGATCCAGGTGCCTCCGGAGGTCATCCGTGAGGGCGACCAGTGCCATCTCTGTCCCATGACCTGGGCAGAAATCGGACTGGAAGGGGTCTAATATAGAAGCGTCATCCAAAAAGCCCAGTAACTGAATTGCTACTGCCCTTCTATTAATTTGCCCAAATAAGGCAAGTTGGAAACTGGGTGATAGTTGGCCAATTCGGTTGGATCCAATGGTTGCTTTTTCAAGAGAGGGTGCAACACTGCTTCCTTAAGTGCCTCCAGGAACAGCCCCTCAACAAGGGATTTGTTGATTATCTCCCACAGTACACCTTGAAAACCCTTCGTGGCCAGCTTTAATTAGCCACAAAGGACATGGATCAAGGGAGCTTGTGGTAGGGCGTACAGTTAGGAGCAGTTTGTCGACTTCCTCAAGGCTGAGAGGGCAGAAATAATCCAGAATGTAACAAGAAGACATGCTTGGAGCCTCAAGTTCATTCACTGTATCAACTGTAGCGGGAAGGTCATGGTGGAGTGACAAGACTTTATCTGCAAAATAGCTCGCAAAAGCCTTACAGCCAATATCCAATTCCCTACAATTTAGTCTGTTTTTGAGTCAGAGAAGTAATGGACTAAATCGTTCTAAACAATTGGGCTGAGCGTGAGCTTGCAGACGCAATCTTGGCTGTATAATACTGCCTTTTAACGGCCTTGACTGCCATCTCATAGGATCTTATAAACGTCCTATAAGATGCTCTTGTAGCTTCATCGCAAGCACATCACCACTGCCTCTCTAGCCATCTTAGCTCTCGCTTCATTAGCCTCAACTCCTGGGTAAACCAAAGCGCAAGCTTCAGCTGGGGGTGCAAAGGGCGCCTGGGAGTGATCTCATCAATGGCTATCGAGAGTCGGCTATGCCAGTCCTCTACAAGCTCATTCAACGAGCCACTGGGGGGGGGCATAATAATAATAACAATATGGCAAAGGGTGTAGTAGGAGATCCGAAGATTGTCTGGAAACCTGCAACTCTAGCTCTTTTTGTGGTGAGCTAGGGTTTTTTGGGGCTGAGAGAACTGTGACTGATCCAAGGTCACCCAGCTGGCTGCAAATGGAGAAGTGAGGAATCAAACCTGGTTCTCCAGATTACAGTCTGCTGCTCTTAACCACTACACCAAACTGGCTCTCTAGATCAGGGGGTGGTCAGAATAGATGTCTTTCCCCAACCCTAAAGGCACACATAACTTAAGCAAATGGATTGCTCAAAACTTATGCGAAACATCTCCGGAAGACTTTGTTAGCAACTCAAGCAAGCAGTTACTCTCAAACCCTCTTTTGCATATGCAAGATCGCTGTTTCTTCTTTTCTATCATGTAAATGGAACTTAATCTCTTTATCTCAGTGTCACCAGTCCAGTCAAGCCTTCCTGGGTCATCAACAGGGCCGTTGGCGGCCTTCAAGCCACAGCTCAAACCTTTTTTTCACCTCAGTAAAGCAATCATCACAATTGTTCTCTAAAAGTTTCCCACCGGAAAGGACACACACCTTCCCACAGCTTCAGGACATAATTTTCCTATAAGAATTGGCCCCAAAAACCCACTCAGTGTGTTGTGTGTTTTTGGTACTGACCACATACACCCGCATTCGTGGGCTTCTCTTTCTCTCCTTCATGGAATGAAACGCTGGTCGTTTCTCTCCAGATCTGTTGCTTTTGCTGACCTCTCCAGGACTGGTAAATATCATCCTGAAACACTATTCTCTACTCCTCCCTGCCTTTCCAGCTAATTCTTGAATGTTGTGCATTTTGCTGAATGAACTTTTTGCCCTTTTCTCATTTTCTTTGTTAATAAAAAGACCTTTTAATTTGAACAAACCACCTGCTTATTTGAGAGTTCTCACAGGGACAATCCCTGTAAATGTTTAGGCCCCAGTTGCCCCCTCTTGCACAGTCTCTGATGCTAATTCCCCCCAACTAATTGGAGACTGCCTCTTTGGGTAACAGTAGGGTTGTCTGATCCAGGTTGGGAAACTCCTGGAGATTCAGGGATGGAACCTGGGGAGGACAGGGACCTCAGTGAGGTACAGCGCTATATAATCTGCACTCCAAAGTGTCCATTTTCTCCAGAGGAACTGATCTCTATAGTCTGAAGATGAGCTGCAATTCCAGGGGATCCCCAGGTCTCACTTGGAGGCTAGCATTCCTAGCATGTAATGATACAACCAGTCAGGCCAGAATGTGAGTTAGGATACACATGCAGAAAATTGCGGTGTGAAGAATGACATGTAGCAAGCTGGGTTGAGAAGAATTTGGTCTAGGTTTGTTTTGGGTTGCACTGCTGGCAGGCTTCAGGTGGGCTGCCTTTGGCTTGGTAGACCATAAGTATTGCAGTGGCCTGACTCAGAGAGTTTGCAGAGTACACTTGCCTCCCGCCAGACAACATACTTGCATAGAGCTTTTATGTTCAACATAGCATTTTCCTGTGGACTTTGCTTTAATTAATGACCTGTTATTTCTGCTTCTGAGTCTTAGCTGGCAGGTTCATGCAACCACTTTTGGTCCTCCTAGGAATCCCAGCTTTGGAGAGGCATTGTGGTCTAGTGATTAATCTGGAGAACTGGGTTTGATTCCTCATTCCTTAAAATGAAGCCTGCTGGGTGACCTTGGGTTGATTACAGTTCTCTCAGAACTTTCTCAGCCCCGCCCAGGGCTATTTTTGGGCAGGAACGCACAGGAACGGAGTTCCGGCTGGCTCCTGAGTTGGCCACACCCAGCAGGAATTCATTAGCATAGTAGGCCACACCCAACAGCAGAAACTCATTAGGATTGGCTACATTAGGGGTATGTGGCCTAACATGCAAATTAATTCCTGCTACAAAAAAAGCCCTGGGTTTTGACAACAAACAAAGTAAACAGAATAAGAAGCAAAGGTAGGTGTGGCTGGATGACCACTCTTCTGGTAACATGGAGGTGTGGCCTAATATGCTAATATGCTGTGTTGTTGGGGTGTGGCCTAATATGCTAATTAGTTTCTGATGTTGGGTGTGGCCTATTATGCTAATGAGTTCCTGGCTTTTTCTACAAAAAAAGCCCTGGCCCCGCCTATCTCACAAGGTGCCTGTTGTGGGGAGAGGAAGGGAAGGCGATTATAAGCCACTCAGAGACTCCTTAGGGTAGAGAAAAGTGGGGTATAAAAACCAACTCTTCTTCTTTTCCGGGTCCAGGCAAACATGCTTTACTCAGTGTATCTCTAGTCATGGGGGGATCCAGTCAAATTCTTCCCAACCCACCTTGAAACCAAGGGGCTTAGAAGGGTATAACTCTGCTGAGGACCCCTTTTCCTGATTTTGCTGCCTGTCCAGCACTAGAAAGCCAGAAGGGCTACCATACATAGTTTCAGGTGGGTAGCTGTGTGGGTCAGTGGGAGAAGAGGTAGACTTGAGTCCAGTAGCACCTTAGAGACCAACAAGGTTTCCAGGGTATCAGCTTTCAAGAATCAAAGCTCCCTTTACCAGATCTGATGAAGAGAGCCTTGCAGGGCTTTTAGGGGCTCCTGGATTCAAATACATGGCTAGTGGGCTGTGTTCATCTTGCTGGCTCTGCTGTATTCATCACCTGCCGTATTCTTGGATGAGTCCTAGTGATTATGGCATGCAGTAGCTGTGGTTCTAATTTGGTTCTGGGAATTACTATGGAGAAAGGGAGACATATAGCATTCCAAAGTAGCTCAGCCATAACCTTTCCAGTAGCATGACTCACCATTGGTCTCACCACTCGATTACTCAGCATTCAATAATTCATAGCTGCATGTGCAAATTACCTCGCTTGCAAAGGAGTGTGTTGGAGAGGGTGTCAGGCATAGCAAAAGCTGTCCATTGTGCTGGATCTGTGATAGCAGCTTCACACCTGGAAATGATGTCAATTGTATAGTCTTCAAGAGATGAATATGCATGAGTGACTAGAATGTCATTAAAGGTAAAAGTTTCCCTTGCTCAAAAGCCAATTGAAACCGACTCTAGGGGGCGGTGCTCCTCTCCGTTTCCAAGCCAAAGAGCCAGCACCGTCCAAAGACGTTTCTGTGATCATGTGGCCAGCATGACTAAATGCTGAGGTGCACAGAATGCTGTTACCTTCCCACCGAAGCAGTACCTATTTATCTACTTGCAATTTCTTGCTTTCAAACTGCTAGGTTGGCAGGAGCTGGGACCAGAGACGGGAGCTCCCTCTGTCATGCAGCACTCGGGTTTCGAACTGCCGAACTACTGATCTTCCGGTCTGCAGTTCAGCGTCTTAACCACTGAGCCACCACGGCTCTTGATTTTTGACTCTTCCTCAAATGTAAAAGGTTGGGAGACTATATAGTGGCTAAAAATTGAGTCTGAAGTCCCCAATTCAAATCTCTGTTAAGGAGTCACTATGGCTGCAGTCGCACATACTAAGTAACCCACTTTCAATCCATTTTCAGTGCACTTTCCAAATGGATTTTACTGTGTGAACTGGCAAAATTCACTTGGAAAGTGCATTAGAAGTGGATTGAAAGTGGATTATTTGGAGTATGTGACTGCAGCCTAGGGGACTTTAACCCAGAGCTCCCATCTGAAAGATGGAGATATTAACACTGTACTACCTTATAGGGCTACTCTAGGGATAAAACAAAAAGGCTAAGTGTACATAGCTTGGGGTGGTGGTCAATGCTCCCTCTAAGCTGTGGAGTCTTGTGAGCAAAAATTCTACTTTGTGAGCTACTGGCATTAAAGTTGTGAGCGAGCAGTTTGGCTACTGCATAAATTAGTTTGTTCTGGAGCCATCCTTCCTGAGCTAAGGCAAAAATGAGTGAGCTGGAGGGTAAAAAACTGTTAGCTAGCTCACTCTAACTCAGCTTAGAGGGAACACTGGTGGTGGTGGTTACAGTGTTGGTTCAGCAGCCAGGTGGCATGGTTGCAAAATGCTCCTTGCCTTGACACTTACTGGGTGAGCGTTGTTTAGTCATCCTCTTTTAGCTTAACCAACACGGCAGGCTTGTTGTGGGGGTAAACTGGAGGAGAGGAGAGCCGTGGATAGCATGCTGAGCTACTTAGAAGAAAAGTAGAATTATGTGAAGTGTTTTCATCACTGATACTGCTATTAAACTACTATTAAAATAAGAAATGCTTATTAATAGTCTATACATGTTGTTTCCTTTTGTAGTGCTTTATTTCTTATGTTCTAAGTTTTTCCTTTTAAGCCACTCTGTTATTGTTGTAATTTATTTTGCTCAGGGAATTTGTTCGATGCGTCTCCAGAAACCAGCTCAAGGTGGCTCATAAATAAAAACAATACCATCAAATGGTTTAAAAATAGCCACATAAATTATCGTTATTAGAAACAAGCCACTGGCATCAAAGCAGCCACTGAGAACAACCACTGAGCAGCCTAAAATAGCCATAAAATAGGCTAGAAGCAGGCTGTAAAACAGCTCCAAAAGATA
Organism: Lepidodactylus listeri; assembly: GCA_029233225.1. Taxonomy (NCBI): domain Eukaryota; kingdom Metazoa; phylum Chordata; class Lepidosauria; order Squamata; family Gekkonidae; genus Lepidodactylus; species Lepidodactylus listeri. The sequence goes on from JARCFY010000006.1 coordinate 92,024,298, forward strand.
AAACCTCCTTAGTTAAAAGCCTGAGTAATAGATTTGCCAACTCTGGGCTGGGAAATACCTGGAGATTTTGGGGTACGGAGATGGGGGAAGGAGGGGTTTGAAGTGAGAAGGAACCTCAGCAGGGTCCATTGCCAGAAAGTCTGGGCTCCACAGTGGCCATTTCACCCCAGGAAGACTGACCTCAGTTGTCTGGAGATCAGTTGTAATTCCAGGACATCACCGCCCCCAGCTGGAAGTTGGCAGCTCAACTGAGTAAAAAAGAAATGGATTAGCCTGGTACCTAAAAGGCAGGCACCAGGTGAGCCTCAACAGGATCACCAAAGGCAGGGTCTTGTTGCCACCCACCTCACCTTTGCAAGCGGAAGCAAAAAGACCAGGGCTTGGGAGGCTAATATTAATTGGCAGGCCAGGTATTATGAGGGGAAGGGGTCCTTCAAGTACCCTGGGCCCAAGCCTTTTAGGACTTAAAAGTAAGAACCGGCACTCTGAATTGTGCCTGAAAACAGGCAGCCAGCCAGTGCAGATCTTTCAGCACAGGGAATGATAATATTCTTATAACAAAAAAGAAAAGTGAATATATCTTCAGAGAGCCAGTTTGGTGTTGTGGTTAAGAGCGTGGACGCTAATCTGAGAGAACCAGGTTTGATTCCCCACTCCTCCACTTGCAGCTGCTGGATGACCTTGGGCAAGCCATAGTTCCATCAGAGCTGTTCTCTCAAGGACAGCTCTGGAAAGAGCTCTCTCAGCCCCATCTCCCTCACAGGGTGTCTGCTGTGGGGAGGGGAGGGAAAAGGAGTTTGTAAGCTGCTCTGAGACTCTGAGTGAAGGGTGGGGTATAAATCCAATATCTTCTTCTTCTTAATAAATAAACAACTTGTCTATTTTCTGAAGGCTCATGAACACCGCCAAAGCCATTCATGTAAAATTTACAGATTTTTAATTAGTTACTTCTATCTCTGCATACTATTTGATAACATATATTCCAGAACTTTGAGGTCTCATCTGTGGTGATGATGCTATAGCTTTAAGAGGGTTCACTGTGGATCACATCGCAACATTAAGTGGGATTTTTGAGGGAAGAGACTTGTTAGACTAAGGAATGGGGAGAGCTAGGAGAAGTTTGGCTAAAGCCTCGATTCTTTCATTTCTTGCAATGTAAGTTAATACCCCCCCCCCCTTTTTTGGGTTGGATCTTCTTGGATTTCAGAGCAACATCCCTTCATCACTCTCTGTAAAACCCAGGACTTAGGTTAGCTTATTACTGCTGCTATCTCTAGCATGAGACTCTCATGAAGCAATAAGTGAAAGACTTTGTGTCAGATTATTTGAACTGCATGGTTTATGGAGCCTGAACAATAGAAATAGCCTAAATCAAACTTACCTTAATTAAAATCTCACCAACCTCTGGATAATAGTCATGGACTTCCATAGAATATGACAGTGGCTTATGAATGAAGGACTCCATACTGAAAACATAAACCTGTCCTTAGAGGCCGGAAGACCTAAGCTGTGCTTAATGAAACCTGTCGACTGAAGTTGGTGTGGGCGTGTGTGGAAGCACAGCAACGTGCGTCTGGTATACAAAGCTGACCAAGGATCTTACAGATACCTTATGTGTTATCAGGGGGAGGAGGGGGAGAATCACTCCTCTGGTTTTTCTCCTCCTGGATAATGATTCAATGGAGCTGTTAACCATCTCTTGTCGCATCTGGCACAATGGATTTCATGTCAACCAATTTTTCTGTAGCTTTTCACAAAGTGTTCTAAGTAGCATCTATTTGAATCTTTCCCTCAGTTTCCATAGCAACCCTGCTTGCCGGTTCAGGCACAGGTTGAAAGATATTGAAACGTACTAACAGCCGGAATCCATTGGTGCATGTGCCTGAGTTGCATCTGTTTGTCTGTGCAAGGAAATGAGGAGTTGTTTTGTCCCAGTGAATCCCCCCCCCCACTTTATCCAAATTAGGAGGGTGTTTGCTGTATGTAAATTCCCAGGACCTATCTGGGGTTGTCATTTATCTGTGGTCAGGTTTAGTCTTTGCTTCTTTTGTTCCTTCCTTATCCTTCCCCAGTTTTTCCATTGCACAATGAAGATTCAGTTTGAAAAAGAGACCAGCAAATACCAACCCCATAACACTGCAGAGGCTAATAATTCTGGGCAGGGCTATTTTTGGGCAGGAACACACCGGAACGGCATTCCGGCTGGCTTCTGAGTTGGCCACGCCTACAGCCCAAACCTCTGCACATGCATGGCAATCACTGAAGGGAGCATGCCGCCTCTGTGGCGGGACTGGAGTTTTAAAGTTTAAATCCCCCCGAGTCACACTGCAGAGGCAGCACGCTCCCTTCAGTGAAGGGAGCCCACTGCCCCCCAAGCTAGCCCCCCTGCCTTCCCTGCCCTGCCTGCCAAAGTAGGTAAACAGGGGAAGGCCTGCAGAGCCCCACGTGCTTTTCCTCGCCCGCTCGCCTTGGTGGGGAAGCCAGGAAAGGTGGGGGTGTGTTTGCATTCCCTGGTCCTCCCGCATCGACAGGCCAATGGGGGAAGTCCTGCAGAGCCCCCCTGTGCCCTCCCTGGCCTGCTCACCTCGGGCGAGCCAGGAAAGGCAGGGGGTGCGGGGAGGCATTTAAATTTCTCCTCTTGCGTTCCCCGGTCCGCCTGCATCGGCAGGGCAAATGAGGGAAGGCCTGCAGAGCCCTCCTGCCTTTCCTGGCTGGATGACCACACTTCTGGTAGCACGGGGGTATGGCCTAATATGCTAATGAGCCGCACTGTCAGGGGTGTGGCCTAATATGCTAATGAGTTTCTGCCGTTGGGTGTGGCCTATTATGCTAATGAGTTTCTGCTGGTATTTTTCTACAAAAAGGGCCCTGATTCTGGGTGAATTAAACCCATGGGGTGGTATTATGAAACAATAAATGATACGTAGTTTGAGAATACCTGTCAAAATTACTTGCAGAGATGGAACAAAATAAGCCCTATAATCAACATATATCATTCACAATCATGAGTGCTTGGCTGGGAGTTTCATTATAGGTGCATCCCTTGTTTCCTTAGGCCTTGGGCTGCATGGGTAGCTCATGTCTTCAGCTGGACTGACTCATCTATGCAGCTATAGCACAACGAGAGCACAATACCCAATAAGGTGTGGATACAGCCTCAGTTGCTAATTAAACAAACATTATCATTCAGTAGCTGAAAATGTAGGTGCCAGTCAGTGAGCCAGTTCTGGGCCCCTTGGTCTGATTGCATTTTCACCTACCTTTTGGGACCTCAGCGGCTGATACCCACATACAAATGACTCCCCAGTTAGCACTTGTTTGCACGTTGTCTCAGCAGCAAGTAAAGCTTCTGATGAAGAAACACACATATTAGAGAGGACAGACCTCTGTCCAGCTGCAAAAGGCAAGTTGCACACACACATGGAGCCTTGATTCAGAGGGGGGGGCAGTGTGGGGAGGGGTTTAACTCTTCAACCGCTGCTCAGTTCCATGAGGTGAAATGGGGCTTCTTGGGAAATAACACTAATGTGATATCATCACTGTCATCATCATCATCACCAGCAGCAGCAGCAACCCCCCCCAACCCCCCATTTAAAAGGTGTGTCTTTTCCTGTCTCCAGCTTCGGTCAGCAAAACTTCAAGAGGCTTCAGGGGCTCCATCCTTCTTCACCTTGCTGAACAGAATCAGGTCTGTGAGTACTCACAGGTTGCCTTGGCTGGCTGGAGAACTTCATCCCATCTCTTGTGCCCTAAGAGTGATGCTAGGGCTGCCAAGTCAGCCCGGGGGGTGGGGGATCCCCCCCTACAGGGGTTCCCAATCCGCCGGCCAGCATTCGGCCGGCGGGGGAAACCCCACCCCTGAAGTCGTCCAGCCTGGACAACTTCCCCTACATAATGACGTCACCCAGAAGTGACGCCATCACGTTGGGGGCGTTGCCAGGGCAACGCTCTGGCAATCGCCCCAAAACTCTATGATACCATAGAGTTTTGGGGTGATTGCCAGAGCGTCACCCTGGCAACACCCCCAACGTGCTGACGTCACTTCCGGTGATGTCGGCCGGCGTGCGCGCCAGCCAGCGGAGGACTCCCCCCCGCCGGTAAGTTTAACCGACTTGGCAACCCTAACTGATGCCCTATTTGTTGTTTTGATTTTGGTGGGGGGTGGGCTCTATTCTGCGTTTCTGGTTTCCATGTATGATGTTTTTGTCATTCATAAGCAAATACATGATGCTGCCCCTGGTGCTAGGCTTGTGGCGGCGGCTGATGGTTAGGCATCTTGGTCTACCCTAGTGAATGTAGTTCTCAGGTTGCCTGACATCTTAACACAGAAATAGGTGTAGGGAGATAAGAGGGAGAGATTCTCTACCTGCCCCCCCCCCCCCCCCCGGTCTGGTTGCCACAAGCCTGGTGCTGCCATGATCACTGCCCACAGCATATTAAGGGTCAGATGAAGAGGGACAAATGAAAAATAGAAATCTTTTCCTTTTGTTTGACCTCCTTGAACTCATTGCCAGGCTCCATGGAGCTCTCCTCTTGCCATACTGCTTGGTCTGCAAAATCAGCTTCTCATGCTTCTTGGAGCTGACTCTGATCAAAGTGTGATCAGTGTGACTCTGATCAAAGTGGTGAACTGTGAAGACAAACAAATCCATCATGTAGCTTAGCCCTTAGCCATTGCCCTGTACTTTAACAGGCCCTTCCCCCCTGTAAATTGCAGGTCTGTGCTTCAGCCTATAAAAATGACATTCTTGGAGTAGATGTGTGAACATGGAGACAACTTGTAAACAAACCTACCCTGTGACTTAGCCCTTAGTCACTTGCTTGTCCTACAACAAGCCCTTTTCTCTTGTAAATTGCAGGCCCTGCGCCATGCTACTCTGCTCATGTTTTGCTTTGTGTTCTTCCTCTCCAATCATCGTAAAACTCTTTTCCTAGGAAGCAGTGCACATTAAATTTCAAGCAGGGCAGTAAAACACTGTTTGTACCAACTACCTTGATCTAGCTATCGTATTAAGACAATATTGCTGTGAGCGCTTTCGGAAATCGACTTTTGGAGGGAAGGGTCCGTTAACCATACTGTCAAATGAGACCATTGGAAATGAGCAGCCTAGTTTGAGCAGCAATTGACTTTTCTGTGATGAAATCCAGACCTGGGATGCACTCAGCTTGAGCTCTGTCTTTTGAAATGTTAGAACTCTCCCCACTTTCTCTAACCCTCCAGAGCTGATATTTTAACAGGGCCCTGCTGGGAAATGGCAGCCAGTAGCAGAGCAACAATTTTGCAAAGAGCTTTCCTGTAAGTAAATTTTCATGCTGTTCCCAAAATGTGAGTGAAAAGTACAAAATAGCATGGGGGAAAAATTTTGTCAAATGGAGTTGGTGGGTTTATTCTTTAAATTGCTTTAAATGTGTGTGACAGCTGGGAGGATAAACTGTCCTTTTCTAACTACGGAAGGGCACGAACCACATTTTGGCAGTTTGTTTTGTAGTTTGTGGCTGAACCATGAACCAAACAATAAAATTGATACAACTGGGAGGTCGGTTTGTGAACTAAACTGGTTTGTATTGGTTCATGACTCCTGCTTTCTGCTCCCCACCACTTTTCATGGGGAGTAGAAAGCAGGGGCTTTCTGCTCCCTGCTGCTCAGCTTTTTTTCATGAAGAGCAGAAAGCAGGGGGTTAAATGGCTCAGAGCCTTAAAAATTTGTGGAACTTCATGGCATCTCTTTAGTTTGTGAGCTCTGCTTGTCGAACCATGAACCAGGGGCCAAAATTACTCACAAATTTTCGTTCATGAGCCAGTTCATGCTCATCCTTGTTTGTAACAGTATACAAATGTGTTTTGGGGGGACTTGCTCTTATTTTGGTGTAAAGCCAGTTTGGTGTAGTGATTAAGTGCACGGACTCTAATTTGGGAGAACCGGGTTTGATTCCCCACTCCTCCGCTTGCACCTGCTGGATGATCTTGGGCAAGCCATAGCTTTGTACCAGCTGTTCTCTCAAGGACAGTTGTCTCAGAGCTCTCTCAGCCCCACCTACCTCACAGGGTGTCTGTTGTGGGGAGGGGAAGGGAAAGGAGCTTGTAAGCTGCTCTGAGACTCCAAGTGAGTGAAGGGTGAGATATAAATCCAATCTTTTCTTCTTCTTTCACGACATTATCTTCTTGTGCTTTTGAGCTAGGTTTACTTGTATTGTAGGGTCTCTTTCCTCTAAAATGACTAGGCACAAGGCCTTGACACCCACTACTAATATTGGTATGCAGACTTACTCCAGTCTAAGCCGATTGATTAGGAGGGAAGGTGGCATGGTGTAGCCCAGTCTCATCAGATCTTGGAAGCTAAGCTATGTCAGTACTAGGATGGGAGACCACCAAGGAAGACTCTGCAGAGGAAGGCAATGGCAAACCCCCTCTGCTTTTCACTTACCTTGAAAGCCCCTTGCTGGAGTCACCATAAGTCAGCTGCGACTTGGGAACACTTTACACACACACAAGCTCATTGATTAGACTGGAGTTAACCCTGTATAGGATTGCAGTGTTAGGCTGAGAAGTGCCATTTAATTAAAGTAGTAAGAGTAGACCAGTTTAAAGTAGTTTAATTAAAGTAGTAAGAGTAGACCAGTTTAGGATTGCTCCTTCAGTCTTCTGGTATCTGTCAAACTTAGGCTTTCTTGTATTTGTTCAGAATTCATTTATTTATATGACTTTTGTACCAAATCTAGATCAAGATCAACTAGACTTCAGGGTATAAGCTTTTGACAGTAAAGGCTCACTTCATCAGACACCTGTACCAAATCAATAAACCGTTTAAGGAAGCTATGCAACCACAAAGCAAAGCAAAAGAGCAAACTACAAGAAATAAAATACACAAAACTATCTTTTGACATTATTATCCCTAAATGAACCTGTATATTTTGTTTTATGTTTTCATATGTATTAATCCAGTTCCAGCACTCAATAGAGGAGGATACATCTTGACTATTTTTTGCTCCTTCCGGATGTGTTTTATGATTGGTAAGCTTATATGTTCACAGTGCTGGCCAGATATTTTGTTGTCAGTTTTCTACCAAGGGGAGACTTCTGTTGCTTATAGTACTTTGTCATTTAAGCAGTTATTAACAGATTTCCAGTTCCTTTAGAGTAATTCTTCTTGATCATTCAAATATATATATATCCTCCAAGCAATATGGGTGTGTGTGTCATGTCACCCAGCTATTCTTACCCAGTAACGTATTTTAAATAACTTGTAGTAATTCTCCAGAATGTCATTGTATATACAACAAAAGTCCAAGAAGAGACTGGGAAAAAGATGGTGCAGTGGGAAAAGAAATTTTATTATGTTTAACTTGAAGATCCCTGTATGTTTCTCATGCTGCTACATCAGCAGCAGGATTGTAAAGCCACTGTCTCTCAAAGTGTTCCCAATGTCTGGGTTGCTTTACAATCCCCTGATGAAGAAGCACGACAAACACACAGGGATTTCTGAGCTAAGCACAATAAACTTTATTTTCCCACAGCACCATTCCTTCCCCCCTTGTCCTCTTAGAATCTAAATTGGTTGTAGCACTCTTTTCTGCACGTAGAAAAAAGGCCACCAGATACATCTGGAATCTGCCCCAAGATTCTGTATGTTTCCAGTCGAACAGTTAGATTTGAATCCAGTAGCACCTTAGAAACCAACAAGATTTTTAGGGTATAAGTTTTCAAGAGTCAAAGCTCTTTGGCCCTTCGGAAGTTTATACCCTGAAACTTATGTTGGTCTCTAAGGTGCTACTGGACTCAAATCTAACTGTTCAGCTGCAGACCACCATGGTCACCCCCTGAAACTGTGTCTCCAGTTGTATACAATGCAGCCTTCTGAGTCAGACTATTGATACAATGAGCTCATTATTGTCTACTTTGACTGGTAGCTGTTCTCTAGGATCCTGGCCAGGGATCTTTCCCAACATCTGCTACCTGAGTTCTGATGTTCCAGGTATTGAATCTGGGGCTTTTCTCAGAACACAAAAATCATTTTTCTTCCTGGCTCTATTATAGCCTAGTATAGTCAGTGGGGACCAGTATAGTCAATGGGCCCATAGGCCATCATGGAGAATTGATCCAAGGGTATCTGGGGCTTTGTGGGGTGTTTTTTGAGATAGAGGCACCTAATTTGCAGTATAGCTGCTGGTGCCTCTCCTCAAAATACCACCCAAGTTCCAAAGAGATTGGACCAGGGGGTCCAATTCTATGGGCCCCAGAAGGAGTTGCCCCATCCTCCATTGTTTCCTATGGAAGCTTGGTGTGAGCAGAGCAGAAATCCTCTGAGCTAGCCTCTGAAATGCTGTGTGCCAGTGCCCTCTAGCACAGCTTAGAGGGAACAGTGCTCATGAGGATGGGCATCCAGGGATTGGCTCTACACAAAATGTCCAAGTAGGCAGGTGCTGCACACAGACTTGTCCAAGTTCCATTCCTGACCTCTGCAGTTGAAGGGATGTCAGGGAGCAGGTGTTGGAAAAGATCCTCCAGAGAGACCCAGGAGAGCTGCTGCCAATCTAAGTAGATGATACTGAGTTGGGTGGTAGGGATTGCATGTCTTGATATAAAGCAGCTTCAGATGACATCCTTGGTTTTGTATCCACTTTACTCTCTGAAGACTAGCATGCCAGTGTACATACAGGTGCAGCTCAGCACAGTAATTGCCAAGCAAGCAGAGGCAGAGAAAAAATTCTGTGGACAAGGGACCGCCACAAAGAAGGCTCTGTATCAATACAACCCTCCCCCCCCAAAGTGGTGGGTACACTCAGAACAAAGCCTTTGAAGAAGATTTTAGCAGGTAGGCAGGTTTGTATGGAAAAAGTGGCCCTTCATACTCTGATTAAAAATTTTGTGTGGACAGATAAAGTTGTTCCAGAATGTAGATCTACCCCAGGAAGCCCTACTCATCTCTGCCTTAAATCAAAGGCCCTCTTGTAGCCAAGTGCTTTTCTGCATTCTCATTTTCCTTGCTGGTTAGTTCCTTTTTTGGGGGGTGGAGGTTCTGTTTTGCACATGTTTTGCTCCCTCCAGTGGTCAATTTGCTATCACACAGGTTTATGTCTGGTATATCTCCCTGCAGAAGTAAACTGCAGGTTTTTATGCCAAACATAAACCCACATGATATCAAATTCACCACCAGAGGGAGCAAAACACATGTGGAACAGGCCCCCCCCCCAAACAGGAACTTAGAAGCAAGGAAATGAGCATGTGGAAAAGCCCCTAGTCTCTTAATGGAAAATCAGTCTCTTAATGTTATGCTGCGGTTAATAAGATCTCTATGGCTCGGCCTCAGGCATATTAGGATAAGGACTGCTGAATATGTAATTGTTACAACACCTACCTTTTCACTGTTTTAAACTGTTTTTATTATTTGATATTTATTTGTTTATTCATTGTAATTTATTTCTGTGACCCATCCTCAGCCTGCTCACAGGGAGGGTGGGGTACAAAATAACTAACTAACTAACTAACTAACTAACTAACTAACTAACTAACTAACTAACTAACTAACTAACTAAACAAACAACCAAACAACCAAACAAATAAACTAACTAACTAACTAACTAACTAAACAAACAACCAAACAACCAAACAAATAAATAGTTCGGGCTTGTGACCTAAAAGTACCAGTCAGCATTTGATGATCCTGATATATATTTTTCTTTTCTCCCTCATGCTACGGTACTTTTGCCTGCTGCCTCTGCTCTTGTATTCAAGTCAAGGCTGCTCAAGCTTTGGAGATGGTGCTGTAAATAACTCACCGAAACTAATATTCAAAAAGTGGGGGGAAAGGCTTTGAAGAATTGGTATAATATTGTCACTGAGAGGTGTGTGGGGTTATTTATCATGGTTGGTGTTTTTGCATTTTCCTTCCACCCAAAGTACTCTGGATGACTCATCTCATAAAAATGTGCATAATCAATTACCTCAAATGAATCATCAAATGTCATGAAATGTCTTGGCAAAAATTATTGCTCACAGAACCGAGTCACAGGAAACATTTTGCTTAGTGATTTGCAGTTTGACATCTTTCAGCATAAGGGAGGAAAACAGGAAGGAAAAAAATAACAGGGAATAATCAAATGGTCCCTTTAGGTTTGTCTCTTCAGAAACTGCCATGATAGAAAAGTTGACTGCCCGAAACGTCTGTCACTATTTTAATGATCAGTAGAACAGCCCCTACTGGCGTAGTGTCTACATGTTCATGGTGGTTATTAGTCCTTACAATGGAACAAACACAAGTAATTATATCTGCTGCTTGCTTACCTTACAAGGATCATAGGGTAACTAAATAGTTGGTGCACCATAACACTTTCTGTCACATTGTGGTTCAAAACCAAAAACAGGAGGAGGAGGAGGGGGAGGAGGAGGAGGAGACTGGATTTATACCCTGCCCTTCACTCAGCATCTCAGAGCGGCTTACAATCTCCTTCCATTCTTCTCCCCATAACAGATACCCTGTGAGGTAGGTGGGCCTGAGAGAGCTCTGAGAGAACTGCTCTTGAGAGAACGGCTCTGAGAGAACTGTGACTGACCCAAGGTCACCCAGCTGGCTGCATGTGAAGGATTGGGGAATCAAACCCAGTTTTCCAGATTGAAGTCCACTGCTCTTAACCACTCCACCAAACTGGCAGTTTTCACTCTCCATCAATCAAGGAAGGGGAGGAGTTCATTAACAGAAGCCTTGATGTCTTGCATAGGGAAGGAGAGACCAGTCAAAGCAACAATAGCGGAGTTGGCTGCCCTAACAAGACTCCTCAGACTGCTACCACAGGACCCCAAAGACACTGAGTGAGATGGCACTCTGTGCCGTTAGAACGGAGGAACTGATTCCAGGCCCTTGCAGTGGAGGCAGAGATGAAAACACTGCCAGTGGAAGGATCACAAACACAAGGGAGACAGAGGAAGAAGGACAGGGAGATACAAAGAAATGGCACTGGAAGGAAAAGGAAGGTGTTGGTCATAGGTGATGCCCGGCTGAGGAGTTTGGAACGTCATGTGTCCAGGCCTGACCCCCAGGCCCAAGAGGTGTATTGCTTGCCAGGGACAAAATTTCAAGGTATTACAGAGAGGATCCCTAATCCTATGGAACATTACCTATTTGTGATGGTCCATGTGGGAACTAATGACACAGCCGAGAACAACATCAACAACATTAAGGCTGACTATGAAGCTCTTGGGAGGAAGCTGAAGGGAATGGAAGCACAGGTGGTGTTTTCTTTGATCCTTCCTGTCACAGGAAGAGGAATACGACAGGAACAGACGATAATGGAGGTGAACCACTGGCTGCATTGGCGGTGCTGGCAGGAGCAATTTGGATTCTGGGACGATGGGCTAGGTCAGTGAAAAATGTGTTTGGCAGAAACCTGGAGAGATTCATCAAGAGGGCTTTAAACTGACACCACAAGGGGAAGGAGACGAACAACACAGGGATTTAAAAGAAGGAGAGCAAACAACACAGGCCCACCTGAGAGAGCTGGGTCTAATGAAACCAAATGTGCAGGGCTTCAGGTGTCTATGGACCAATGTTCAAAGCTTGGGTAATAAGAAGGAAGAGCTTGAACTTCTAATGCAGACAGAGGGATATGGTTTAGTAGGCATTACAGAGACTTGGTGGGATGATCCACATGACTGGAATGTAGTAGTGGATGGATATGAGTTGTTCAAACCCCCCCCCCCAAAGGGTCGAAGAGGAGGCGGAGTGGCACTCTATGTGAAGAGAGGGTTACTTTGTCAGGAAGTACTGCAGGAGAAGGGCGACAGCCCAGTGGAAAATATCTGGGTGAGGATAAGGGAAGGAAGGACAAACAATATTGTGGCTGGACTCTGCTACAGACCTCCTGACCAGGATGAGGAGGTGGATGCTGCCCTTCTTGAACAGCTTGACAGGGTATCCAAACAACATGACCTGGTAGTTATGGGTGACTTCAACGTCCATGATGCTGGGAGACAAACTCTGCAAAGCATCCACAGTCACTCAACTCCCTAACCTGTCTGGATGAGACCTTCCTTCATCAAATGGTGGAGGAAGCTACGAGGGGCGCACCCATACTCAACTTAATATTGACCAACAGGCAAGAGACGGTAGATGGGGTGAATGTGGTGGGGGACCCTAAGAGGAAGTGACCATGTCCTGCTTGAATTCCTTTTGCTGTGTGGGACCAAGGAAGTTCATAACCATACGTGTAAGTTAGATTTCAGTAAGGCAGATGTTAATAAACTCAGAAGTATGATGAGAATCATTCCATGGGCAAGACTGCTGGAAGAGAAAGGAGCAAGTGAAGGGTGGGCTCTCCTAAAACAAGAGCTTTTGCAAGCGCAAGCTGTCACTATTCCAACAAGAAGGAAACATTGTAGGGGGTCCAAGAAGCCAGTGTGGATCAACAGAAAACTCTGTGATATGCTAAGGGAGAAAAAGGAAATGTTCAGGAAATGGAGGCAAGGTCATACCTCTAAAGAGGAGTATCTGTGGGTTGCTAGGCACTGTAAGTCAGCCATCAGAGAGGCCAAAGCTCACAGTGAGCTAAAGCTGGCCAGGGAGGCTTGCTACTACAAGAAAATCTTCTTCAGATATGTGAGGAGCAAATGCAAGATAAAAGAGCTGATGGGCCCACCTTTGGGTGAAAATGGAGAAACTCAGACAGAGGACAGAGAGAAAGCAGAAAGGCTCAATGTCTATTTTGCCTCAGTTTTTTCCCCTGAAGAAGACAACAGGCTCATCTAAAGATATTAGTAGGCAAGATCTGCTGGTTGACATGGACAGAGAGGTAGTTGAGAAGCACCTGGCTGCACTGAATGAGTACAAATCCCCAGGGCCAGATGGTATGTACCCAAGAGTGTTCAAAGAACTTTCTAGAGAGCTTGCAGAGCCTTTGTCCATTATCTTCCAGACATCTAGGAGGACAGGAGATGTGCCACAAGACTGGAGGAGGGCAGATGTTATCCCAGTTTTCAAAAGTGGGAGGAGGGATGACCCAGAAACTACAGGCCGGTCAGTACGACCTCTGTCCTATGGAAGATACTGGAGCAGATTTTAAAGGGATTGTACATACAAGTGCAGATCAAGCTAAAATGTGACTTGGGTGCACATGGATTTCCTGCACAAAATTGCTATGCATCATCATAGGAAATGGTCCTGTGAGTGAAAAGGACATAGATCTCACCCCAGAGTTAAATAAATAATAATATTGTCCCCAAACCTTAGCCTTGGTTTTAAAGTTTAAGATGAAGTTTTAGGATACAGTTATAAGATGGACTTAACAGCCTTCTACTCACACCACTATTCTTTTTTTTTTAAGCAAAGAAAAGATTAATCAACCTTTCTGATCTTGCAAAACTGAAAAAAGAGCTGGTTTCCAGCTTGAAGTTAGACATGGGCAGAGGTCTGACAGACCAAAGCCCCTTGGATCACAATCACAAAGACTACATTTCTCTGAAGAGTCCCTGCTGGTTTTCATGGGGCTCCGGGGAAGAGTTTGCTTCTTCTGTCCCCCACTTTCCCTTAATTAACTGCCATTTAATTTCTTTGCTTTGTCTCACTGTTGCCTTCAAATTGCTTTCCTGCCCTCCTGCTGAGCCATTTTTCCTGAGGTGGCTTGCCTCTCCCTATGCTGGTCTTTCATTCACATGTGTTAAACGTCCACAGTGCAATATGTGCCATAAACAGAAAATGACACACGGCATGGCATTCAAGGCTTTTGCATTTCGTAATATTAGGCTGTAATGAGACTAGTGTGGGTGGGACCATTTTTAAAGTGTTCCTTCCTGCTAGATTCAAGATAATCTCTTTCCCCCCTCTGCTTGCTCCACAAGTCAGTGCTACTTTGAAGGGTACCTGCTGCCTACTGCGGCCATGCCTCGGCCCAACTGGTGGCCACGTTGCCAGAAGAAAAGCATCGCTGTAGTTGCCAAGCAACTGTAAAGCATAAGCTCCAAATGCCAAATTGGCTGAACCCAACCAGATAAGACATCTTTCAGGTCAGTGTAGAAAGTTCACTGCAGACAGAATCTTACTGAGCTGCAGGGAGAGAAGATAACAATTTCAACATCAGGATTTATTGATAAAAGGATTGCAAATAAAGCAGGAAGTATAATAAGGCCATTATATTCATCTATGGAGCCCCAGCTGTTGGAGTGCTTAATGTAGTTCTGGCTATCTTATCTGAAAACAATCCTCGCTTCTTTTCCAGTGCTATGCCAATTTTGCTTTGCAATGTGGAAATTTCTGCAGGAATGCAAAACAAAGTACAGCAAAGCACATCAAAACAAAGTTATATGAACAGTGCAGTCCTATGCAGAATTATTCCAGGGTAATCCCATTAGTTTTAAAGGTTTTAGACTGGGGAAACTCCATACAGGATTGCACTAGAAGAGTGGCTCTCTGCCAGGGCAGGGACATAAGCTGTGTTCACAAGATACAGTGAACACACATTAAATCTGTGTGCAGTGTGCACTTGATTTTCCTTTATGTATGTGCGGCGTACTTCTCATTCAACATGTGCAGTTCTCTGAGAGCTCTCTCCAGGTAATGGTCCTTGGTTTCATTTGTAAAGTGAATAATGTGAATTGCTCTTTCTTACAAACAGATGTATGCATGTATATGCAGGATGCACATGACTTCACTGTAACATGAACAGGGCTAGAGTGGTCCTGTTGATGCTAGATTGTGGATGGCTATGGTGTTTCCAGGTTACAATGGAGCTTCATGTATACTACCTCTCTTCTCATCACTGTTACTGGGAGACAGAGCTCTTCTTATCTGTTCACATATCATGCTCAATGGGCAATAATATAATCCATATCCTACCCCTTCTTTTGCGACTTGCTTAACTTGGGTTACAATCACACGTGCCAGAAAAAACCGGGGGGGGGGGGGGGGGAAGCGAGGCTATTTCCTCCAGAGGAATTTGACCCACAGTTGCACAATCACACCTCCCTCTGAAGCTGTGGGCATAGTCCGTCAGTGTGTGATTAGATGCAACTGCGGGTGAGTTGGGTTTTTTGGGTCCCATTTTTTCCCCACGCACTTAAACAAGGGATCAATGAATTGCACCTCAGCACCGAGGGCTCCCTATGGAGTTTGCGATGATGTGCATACTGTGAAGGGGAAAAAAAAAAACAAGGGCACGGACTCGGGATAACCTGATCAGACCATCCCATGAGAATGTGCTAGAGCAATCAGACATGGGAAGGTCCGTCAGTGGCCCATTGCAACCTGTTTACTACTGGATTTTTTCTGGTGTCTTTTAACTCATCTTTTGCGGCGGAGCAGAACGAGTTGCTGACAGCTGTGGGGCACTTCCCAGATGTTGTATGATCGCTCCCTTTAAATCCTCCTAGCATTTGCACCTATGTTGGGTCCAATTGTGTGGATAATCACAGCCTTGTTTCATCCTGTAGTTTCCTAGATTCGATTTTATGTTCATCCTACTTGGCTGGTCTCACAGCAGGTGGAAGGGGCCCCTGCCCACTCTGTTGACTGACTGAATCATGTTTAAACTGGGCTCCCTTTGCAACACCTCTCCCCCTTCCTACATCTTTCAATTAGGAATGCAAATGCATTGACCTTTTGGACCCACATTTCATGCACTTGAGGAAGTGAGCTCTGGCTCATGAAAAGTGATTCCAGAAAATACTAAGTGAAGCCGCTAAAGTCCCTCCATGCTCCTGTTTAATTTTGCTCCAACCAGACTAATATGGCTGCCCACCTGGAACTACCAAAATGAAAAACTCCTAAACTTTTAACACTCATTTGAAATGGCTGTATTTTGTTTAAATTCCTGGAACTGTTTAGTGCCAATTTAAACTCCCCCTCACCCTAGCCTGCCTAATGAATGTGAAAAACAGACCTTTGCAAAATGACAGCCCCCTTCAGGAACAAGTATTCATGGAGAGCGACAAAATAATTATGCTCCCTGTCTCTGCTTTTAACACAAGGCTGTCTCGCGCTAATAGCAGGAGGTTTCAATAGGCTAGTAAAGCCTGCTACCAAGGCGCGGTGGGAAGTACCAGAGTATGTGCCCCTGCAGCTGAGTCTCACCTTAGCCTCATGCTGGTATAACCTAGCTGTTAGCGACTGTTTTTCTTAGTCACTAGATACTTCTCTAGTCCCCTAAAAAAATGCTTTTAGGTAGATCTAGAGGAACTACTTTAAACATACAAAGTATATATCTATATTTAAAAGGGTTGCAAATATTCTAAAAAATAATTTCAGGATGGAATGACAGACCTAACTAGGATTGTCTGGTTAGCCATACTGCTGTTTTGCTGAGGCTGAAGGTTGTTTTACTTCTGGTGTGATATGTTTCTGTTGTTTTCTGACAGTGTTATCTTTACATTGTTGTACCTTGGTAGTGAGCCACCTTGGAGATTCTTTTCCCCCCCAAATGCAGATTAAAACATTTTAAGAAAGGAATACATGAAATGCTGACTTAAAGTCCAAAGAGACTGCCCTAGTAGAAAATGGAGCACCCTGATAAAAAATGGAGGGCTATTCCAATGGAAAACAGCTTTCTTCCCATTGATAACAAACGCACAGAGACCAAGATCGTGTCTCTGCCTCTCGCTTCTCTGTCTTAGCTTGCTTCCACTTTGGTATCGTGGTTCACAGCATGGACTCTAATCTGGGAGAACCGGGTTTGATTTCTCACTCCTCCACATGCAGTCAGCTGGGTGACCTTGGGTCAGTTACAGTTCTTTCAGAGGTGTTTTCTCATGAGCAGTTATATCAGAGCTCTCTCAGCCCCACCTACCTCACAGGGTGTCTGTTGTGGGGAGGGGAAGGGAAGGAGATTGTAAACCACTCTGAGACTCTGGGTGAAGGGCAGGGTATAATTCCAACTCTTTTTCTCCTTCTTCTCTTCTTCCCATTGACAACAAACAGAGAGAGAATGTATTATCCAGAGCAGGTTGGCCCTTTAATTTGCCCTGAGAGTTCCCAGTGGGCCTGGAAATGGAGTTGTGGTCCAGCAGTGCTGCCAGTGTCTTGGGGCCACTCAGTTTGGACTGAGTTTGGGGCCACTCAGTTTGGTGGATCACTGTTGCCACCGCGAGCCTTCTTGCTGAGCCATTCACAGAGCGATCCTGAGGAGAGGAAATGCCTCAATACGTTTCTGGTGGGGACTGCTGAAATAGCATGTTTTAATTCACCAGAACAGAGCTGTCCTTCAGAAACCAACTCCACAAGTGTTATATATTGCTACCTAAATCAGGTTGGATCAGTGAGGTGAACCGTGTCCCCTCCCAATTGTCCCAAATCTAGATTGCAACCACATTCTAGTCAGTCACTGTTTATACTGTGATGTAAGGTGTACTTTTCTCGTGATGTTTCTTATCTAGCCAAGCAACCACAGCACAACATTTTCTAGCCTCTGTGTCAGCACCATCTGGTGACCAGGAATAACATTGCAAACTGTGTTGTTTACAGGAAAGGAAGGAAAGAAAGAAAAGGGTGTTCTGCCTTACAAAATGTCAGAGTCAGAGGCTTCATAGAGACATACCTGTGAGCAGAAAATGCGGGTGGGGTGGTCTGGTGCAGGTTGTGCTCTGCTGCCTCTTTCCTCCACTCCTCGAAAGACACGCGCACAGTCCCCATACTTCAGACAGATGCTTTGTGTGGGTTTGCGAGGGACATAAGGGCTAATCAATCACGTTGGTGCCCAGGTGCCTAAAGCCAACTCTCCTCCCCCCCCCCTTGAGTTCAGTTTTGGGAGAAGATGGCCTCTGTTGCCAAAATGGTGCATCCACTAGGGTTGCCAGCTCCGGGCTGGATTATACCTGGATATTTTGGGGGTGGAGCCAGAGGAGGGTGGGGTTTGGGGAGGGAAGGGACTTCAGTGGGGTATAATGCCATACAGTCCAACTTCCAAAGCAGCCATTTTCTCCAGGTGAATTGATCTATGTCACCTGAAGATAGTTGTAATCCCAGGACATCTCCAGCTACCTCCTGGAGGCTGGCAACCCTATGCATGGACTGCAACAGCAGGGTCACTGGTACATGTGTCCAGAATGTCGGTGGGGGACTAGCAGCTTGCCTTGTAGGCAACCAATGTGCAGAAACAGCAGCTAGAGAGCAGAAGATACAGGTGAGCATTTGGTTGTGTTCCCTGTCTGCTTGGCCAGGTCTGGATGCGAACTGAGTGGACTTTCTCAAAATCCCCTCCATCCACTCTCATTGCTTGGTGGTCATCCATTGTATCAGCAGGTGAGTTAATGTGAAGAAGATTCCCTGACAGATGGAAGTAATAGTGGCAAAAATCTAGGCAGATGGAAACGAAATGATGCAATGGTTTGTCTTTGGGTGATCACCCACTATAGTGATATAGAGTGGCAGGGGGAAAATGGGTAGTGACAGGGGTTCGTCCAGCTGATGCTTAAAGACTGTCAGTGAGGGGGAGCTCACCACCTCTCTAGGCAGCTGATTCCACTGTTGCACAACTCTTACTGTCAAAAAGTTTTTCCTAAAATCCAGTCAGCACCTTCCCACCCTTAATTTAAATCCATTATTGTGAGTCCTCTCCTCTGCTGCCAACAGGAACAGCTCCCTGCCCTCCTCAAAGCGACAGCCCTTCAAATACTTAAAGAGAGCAATCATGTCCCCCCTCTCAACCACCTCTTCTCCAGACTAAACATTCCCAAGTCCCTCAGCCTTTCCTCATAGGGCTTGGTTTCCAGGCTGCTTTGTGATATCATTGCATTGGGTCAATGTTCAAAGATTCCATATGGTTTTATCACATAGTTTTGGGGAAATCCTAGAGCATTGTGCTGATGCAATGAGATCAATACTGGGTTCGCACCAGAAGAATAAGAATTAGTTTTTATACCCTGCTTGTCTCTAACCTAAGTAGTCTCAAAGTGGCTGACAAGTGCAAGTTCTTCCCTCCCCACAACAGGCACCTTGTGAGGTAGGTGGGGCTGACTGAATTCTGAGAGAACTATGACTGGCCCAAGGTCACCCAGCAGGTTTCATGAGGAGGAGGAGTGGGGAAATCAAACCAGTTTTTCAGATTAGAGTCCACTGCTAGGGATGGGCACAAACTACATTTTTGCAGTTTGGTTTGTGGCTGAACCACGAACCAAACAATGAACCAATATGCTGGTTCGCAAACTGAACTGGTTTGTCTCGGTTCATAAGCCATTTAAACCCTTGCTTTCTGCTCCCCATGAAAAGCCAAGCCATTTAAAGCTAGGCTTCCTGCTGCTTTTCATGGGGAGCAGAAAGCAGGGGCTTAAATGGCTCAGAGCCATTTAAACCCCTGCTTTCTTCTCCCCACTGCTCAGCTGTTTTTCATGAAGAGCAGAAAAGGGGTTTAAACGGATCTTCACAAACTGCCACGATCCGCATCAAACTTTATGGAAGTTCATGGCAGCTCTTCAGTTTGCTAACATTGCTTTGCAAATGATGAATTGGCCAAGAGTCATGATAAGCTTCAGTTCATAAGCCGGTTTGTTCCTATCCCTGTCCACCTCTCTTAACCACTACATGCTGGTGACCATGACACCCTAACCCTCCTGTCGGTTGCCAGTGCTCAGGTGGAAACTCTACCTGATGTTCATGCTGTCTGTCCTTAAGAGATTTGCAGACTAACCATTTGTGTGATGGGCAGGGTTATCTCAAGGTATTTAGCCACCCCATGTGCCCTGAGCTATTTGGCCATATCCTTTAGTTTTGCCACTGGCACTGGCAGTGCCTCTGGAGCCCAACTTAGACCTGAAAGGCAGTGGTATGTATCTGGGACAGTATGATGGGCACAGGTAATGCCTGTTACCCTCTCTTGTACTTCTGCCAGCTGGGAACAAGTCTATGCCCAGTAGTGTGCTGGTGCCTTTTGTGGACTGTGTTGCAGTTGCTATAGTGCTGAACTAGTTCTAGTATGGCAGAAGATATGGACTTAATCTTGGAGAGGTAAACATTTACGCTGAAGAGATCTAGTAGATGCTTTAGCTATTATAATGCTGTATTTAAACTGGCAAAGCAAGGGTTACATCATAGCCCATGCAATCTGGTAACTGCTTGAGTGTATTTGTGCTACTGGCACAGGCAATTACACTGCATTATACCACTGATAGCACACATAACTATTTCCATGGGTATTCGCCACCATGTACTGCAGCATGCAACTTTTTTTGGTAAGCATTTCCCTACTAGATAAACTTCGGAGGATTTGGAGTTAGATCCAGTCAGTTTGTTTAAAAACCTCTCAATCTCTCACCTCCTTAGGAGGATTTGGGGTTAGATCTTAGGAATTTAGGAGGATTTGGGGTCAGATCCAGTCAGGGTTTTTTTTATTCAGTCCCTTACTTCCTTACTCCTGTCCTGCCCCAGCTCCACCTGACTTTTGTCCAGAGCTCATTTTGTAGCAAGAGCTCATTTGCATATTAGGCCACACACCCCTAATGTAGCTAATCCTCCAAGAGTTTACAGAGCTCTTCTTACAGGGGCTACTGTAAGCTCTTGGAGGATTGGCTACATCAGGGGTGTGTGTCCTAATATGCAAAGGAGCTCTTGCTATGAAATGAGCCCTGCTTTTGTCCATGCAATTCCTATGATCCCTGGCATCGTTTTTTGGTATTTAAGGGGTATCCCCTCTTCTCCCTTTCACTAGTGGAAAGGTGGGATGGATCCAATCCTTTGATTTTCAGAAGTTTCCCACTTATTTGAGTGAATTCCAGAATAACAAATACGAGTTAAATTTAAAAAAAGCAATTTTAAAGCAACGAGAAGACCGGGAGAGCTAAACGAGTACAGTCAATTGTATCGAGGAGAACGATTCTTCACTCTGAAAGAGAGAGAGATATTCAGCAAGAGATGACTGGCCCTTTTCTGGGAGTTTTAATGGAACGGCTTTGCCACTGACTGTAGCAGAACACCAAATTTCACATTTATATGGAAATAGCATTGTTAGAAGCAGTTTATCACATACAGAGCACAGTCTTTGTCTATTTTTATTTTTTTACCGGAACTGTCAAATTCAATTACTTACCCCGAATCTCAGCTGCTGAGGGTAATAAAGTAGCCAGTGGAGAACTCTGAAGAGGGACAGCCTAGTTTAGATTAAGATAACAGTGTGACCTGCTGTGCTTAAGATAAGAGTGGTGTGCTGGGCTCCAGTGACATATAATATGTTTATTTTGTATCAGGGTATAATCTTGGAGGGTTTTTCAAGCACATTAATCCAAGCAAACAACCCTCTTTATATTCTAGTAGACTCAAGGACCACATAAACATCACCAAACCCAGTGAGATTAGGGACTACCAGCTATCCTCTCCTGCTGTTATGTGTACACTTAAAAAGGGATAAAGGAGAGGAATTTGTAGCTATTTCCATGCCAGGGCTGAACCAGGACTTGGGATAAATTTTAATCAACTTTGCAAAACATGCAAAGATGTCACCTGACCTGACATACCTAGTGGTCTTTATATTTTTCTTGTGCTTCCAGAATGTCTTGGCCCCTTCACCCTACCGTTTTCATACTTTCTGCACAAAATGACAGCATAGAACAAGAAGAGAGTGGATTTATATCCTGCCCGTCACTACCCGAAGGAGTCTCAGAGCGGTTTGCAATCTCCTTTTCCTTCCCTTCCCCAGAACAGACACCCTGTGAAGTAGGTGGGCTGAGAGACCTCTTTGGAGAACTGCTCCTGAGAGAACAGCTCTGAAAGGGCTTGTACCTGACCCAAGGTCACACCAGCAGCTCCATGTGGAGGGGTGGGGAATAAAACTGGGTTCTCCAAGATTAGAGCTCGCACTTCTAACCACTATACCAAACTGGCTCATGGGAGGATCCACTTATTGTACCCAAAGAGATGGGCTCTAAGTGACAAAAGCTTATGCTGGGATAAAATTTCCTTCCTCTTGAGAAGGCACCATAAGAGTCATGTTTATTTAATTCCACCTACTTCACAGCAACAAGACTCCCTGATAATAACTGGGACAGGGGGACTGGTTGTACAAGCCCCAGATAGGGTTGCCAGCTCCAGGCCAGGAAATGCTTGAAGATTTGGGGTTGGAGCCTGAGGAGGGGAGGGTTTGGGAAGGGGAGGGGCCTCAGCAAGGTATAATGCTATAGGACCTACCCTCCAAAGCAGCCCTTTCCTCCAGTTGTAATCCCAAGAGATCTCCAGCCACCCCCTGGAGACTGGCAACCCTAGTTCCAGAGGAAATGGCTCTGGGACATAAGTCTTTGGTGCACCTCCCTCCTTTGTTTACAGTATGAATACATTATTTTAAAAATTGCATTTTATGACTTGGATGCAGTTTGCATGCATGATTTATCCGCATTCTTCCAAGTGATAGATTGCATGCTAGGATCTATAAATCTGTGATTGTTCATGCCATATATACGTAAATGGAAATAAATTTGTTTACTCCAAGAGTCTAACATCAAAAACCTCAACTGTGTACTGGTACTGGGTATTAAATAATGTTGTCATAGGCGTTGCCAGTTTTACAAGTAAAGATGAACTTCTGGTACTGCAGTTAACCTTGGTTCAGTCATAAAGAGGAACTGCGGCTTATTTTAACAATAGCTAGTTTGTGAAATTCAGTTTGCAGATGATCTCTTGACATTTGGTTTGCCTTGGCAAGTGCTTGTTTCATTGCCTTTGCTCTGTAGCTTGGGAGGGCAGTGCTGGGGAAGAAGCCAGGACATCTGCAGACACCCCCTTGCCTGAAAACAGAGTGAAGTCTGACCGATAGATGGTTCTCAAACCATGAGTTCAGACAGTCCCGAACCAACTACAGTTGAGACAAGAGTAAACATCTGAACATTAAAACTCACAACAAAAGAGCAGTAGCCCCATCAGGCATGAGTAGAGAAAGTGGGAAGCTATTTAAAATGTACACTGTTTGCGGTGCTAAGATAGTACGCACAAGGCATAAGAACAACAATTAGTGAGCAGTGTACTTAAAAAAATCACAACAGCATGAAAAGCAGCAAAGCAGAAATGCAGGGCAGTTGTATATCCATACACATTTTTAAACCTAGTCCTTTTTTATCAGCAAAAGGCACACAGTGGGTGAGGATTGCAGAACACCCCCCCCCCCCCACTAGCCGCTAAACTCCCCACAATCTGACCCTTGTTCAAGTGCTTTTCTTTTCATCAAAACAGAGAGAAACTTGCTTGGAGAGGGTGGATGCAAGGAGGTGAGTGGTGGTGGCAGTGGTGGGGAGAGGATTCTGCGCACCTCACCCACAGGACTCTTGCTGCTCAAAGAGCCTCCTCTTTCTACATGAAGCAAGATAATCTATCTGTCTGCTGTAGTCTTGTCAGTTTGGCCCCAAGGGACACGTACTAAGCCAGGCCTTTGCTGATTAATTTGCAGTGCAGTCCTAAGTACAGTTCCATGATTCTAAACCCACTGAAGTCCAGGAATTTAGAAGGGTGTAACCAGTGTTCCCTCTAAGCTGAGTTAGTGTGAGCTAGCTCACAGTTTTTTAGCCTCTGACTCGCACATATTTGTCTTAGCTCAGGAAGGATGGCTTCAGAGCAAACTAATTTATGCAGTCGCCAACTCACTCGCCCACCACTTTAATGCCAGTAGCTCACAACGGAGAATTTTTGCTCACAAGACTCCACAGTTTAGAGGGAGCATTGGGTGTAACCCTGTAAGGGGCCATGGTGGCTCAGAGGTTAATATGATGAGCTGCAGACTGGAAGGTCGATAGTCTGGCAGTTTGAGACCCAAGTGCTGCATGACAGAGTGAGCTCCCATCTCTGGTCCCAGCTCCTGCCAACCTAGCAGTTTGAAAGCAAGAAATTGCAAGTAGATAAATAGGTACTACTTTGGTGGGAAGGTAACAGCGTTCCATGCACCTCGGTGTTTAGTCACGCCGGCCACATGACCACGGAAATGTCTTTGGCGCTGGCTCTTTGGCTTGGAAACAGAGATGAGCACCACCCCCTAGAGTCGGATTCAACTGGCTTTCGAGCAAGGGAAACCTTTACCTTTACCTTAACCCTGTTTAGGACTGCACTGTTAATCTGAATGTCTGTTAGCAACACCTCTTTGATGCACCCCAATCTCAGAGGTGCTGTTTAGGGTCATATAGTCCAAAGTATTATTAGCAAACTAGAGGTTTGTCTTGCCCAAATGAATCAAATTCAGAGTAAGAGGCAGTCAGGTATGAATGAAATTTCTTCTGGCAGAGAAACATGCCCAATACTGTTCCCTATAAGACATCAAAAAAGCAATTTTTAAGCATTATTACCATTCCAGTTTTACTTCTGAAATGTTTGCCTTAAATAAAAGAAGAAGAAGAGATTGGATTTATACCCCACCCTTCACTACCCGAAGGAGTCTCAGAGGGGCTTACAATCTTCTTTCCCTTCCCCTCCCCACAACAGACACCCTGTGAGGTAGGTGGGGCTGAGAGAGCTCTTTCGAGAACTGCTCATGAGAGAACAGCTCTGAGAAAACTTGTGACTGACCCAAGGTCACACCAGCAGCTGCATGTGGAGGAATGGGGAATCAAACCCGGTTCACCCAGATTAGAGTCCGTGCTACTAACCACTACACCAAACTGGCTCTTTGGAATATAATGATCTGACTGATTGACCCAAGTGATTTTTCTTAGACTTTTCTATCTATGGAGTCTGTCCCAACATCATCTAAGTCACTGCTGGCTGCTTTGATCGAGTCTAAGCACAAAAGCCTGGTGTTTAGTCCTCCACGTTGAAAATAAGCAGGGTTGTAAACACCTTATGTCAGTTCCCGTCTCTGTAACAGCAGGAGAAATGAGGTAATCATTCATTGTTCGGAATGTAAATGTGCATGCATAATTAGTTTTTGCGAGATGGCAAACAGAGGGGAGGGACACTTTATCTTCCCTCTCAAGAAGATGTCTATAGACCTCAGCAGTTATTACCCAAAGGAAAAGTGCCATACTCCATTAGTATTCTCATAACTAGTCTTTGGGGGGGGGGGGAAATTGATGGTTTGCAAACCTTGCAGTATTTATTTATTTAGATAATTGGTATCCTGCTTTTCACAGTCAAAAGACTTTGACAAAAAGGCTAGCAAAGATCATTTCCAAAGTCGTAAGACCCTAGTTGGCATCACTCAGCTCAATGTGTGATGTGGGACAGTCGTTAGAGACCCAGAGAGACTTGGTTTCCGCTCTGCCGTGGAAGCTTGCTGGGCAACCCGGGTCCAGTCACACAGTCATGGCCTAATCTACCTCATGGGGTTGTTAGGAAGAAGAAATGGAAGAGAGGAGGAGGATGTCAGCCACTTCAGCTCCGTGTTGGGGAAGAAGGCAGAGTATAATTAAATGAATCAATATTTCATGGTCACACTGGAGCATGACCGAGAAGCTCTTCACGCACACACAAGCACGCACACATATTGATTGGTCACATTCCAACATGACCAGAAGATGGAAAGGTCAACAGAATTGGCTCTGAGAGGGGTTTCCAGGCATTCTGGTAAGTCTGGGCTGTGGCTGCCACACTCTGTCTTGCGGCACTGGGCAGCCAAGAAGCAAGATCTGAAGGCTGTTCATAGCTGAGGGAAGGGAGTCCAGACTCTGCCCAGCCTACCTCTTTTCTGCAGCAGCTTATCATGTCCAATTAATGAATGTTTCGTAGGACCAGTTATATAGATCTCTGACTCTATTGCAATAGGTAAAGGTTTCCCTTGCTCGAAAGCCAGTCCGCTACGACTCTAGGGATGCGGTGGTCATCTCTGTTTCCAAGACGAAGAGCCAGTGCTGTCCGAAGACTTCTCCATGGTCATGTGGCCGGCATGACTAGATGCTGAGGAGCACAGAATGCTGTTACCTTCCCACTGAAGTGGTACCTATTTATCTACTTGCAATTTCTTGCTTTCAGACTGCTAGGTTGGCAGGAGCTGGGGCCAGAAGGACGGGAGTTCACTCAGTCATGCAGCACTTGGTTTTCGAACTGCTGAACTACCGACCTTCCTGTCTGCAGTTCAGTGTCATAACCACTTGAGTAAAAACTTCCGCATGGCAGCTGGGAACAGGAATGTGTCAATTCTGTAGGGTTTTGCTTTTCAGCTTTGAATTGTCATGACCCTATACCAGGGGTGGCCAAACTGCAGCTTGGGAGCTGCTTGTGGCTCTTTCTTACAGTCTAATTTAATGTTAATAAAAATCAAATTTGCATATTTTTCAATAAAATCACGTGTGTAATATTTGTTCATGTCTTGTGGCTCCCGAACATCTGGCATTTATTCTGTGTGGCTTTATGTTAAGCAAGCTTGGCCACCCCTGCCCTATAGTCTGTGTTTGTCCTTCACAGGGATTTGTTTTGTATTTGAATGCATTCAAAAGATATCCAGCAGCCAACAGGCAACCTTGATCAGAAAACCAGAAATACTCTTGATATGTTGAAACTGTACTGGAATAAAAACCCAGCTGGAAATATCAACCTCCCCCCCCCCCCCCCCCGGTTCATCTGTCAATAAGCTTTTGAAACAATCTTCCCAACATCTTCATAAGGGTACAGATTCCTTCGTGGACATCTATGTGTCAATTCTTTGATGCTGGCTAATGTACAAGGTAGGTGAACATGTAAACAAGATTCCTTTGTATATTTTATGCTGAATGACTGCATGTGAGCTTAGTTCTATGGATGGGCTTCTGCGTCCCAGGCGAGTGCCACAATGGACAGCAGAGCAGTGATCCATCGAAGCTGAGTTAGTGTGAGCTAGCTTGCAGTTTTTTAGACTCCAGCTCACAGATTTTTGCCTTAGCTCAGGAAGGATGGCTCCAGAGCAAACTAATTTATGCAGCAGCCAAATCGCTCTCTCACAACTTGAATGCCAGCCACTCACAAAGTAGAATTTTTGCGTACAAGACTCCACAGCTTAGAGGGAACATTGCGGCACAGTAAGTCAAAATCATTCCCCTTGTTATGGCAGTGGAGGGCAGAGAAGGAGGTGGGGCCAATCACCTGGTGCTCTCTACTAAGAGGGTTTGAATTGATGCATGAAATTATACTGTCTGCCTCCATGCACAGGTTTTGCTCCAGTTTACCATTCAAACTAGAGAGGGGCATTTTTTGGAGGATATAGCTGCATGACTTCATCTCCCAGCTGTCCACTTTCCATGTTTCACCCCTGCTTTGCTGCCACCTTTCCCAAAGGTTTGGAACAACTTTTCGGGAACTATCACAGTACAGCTTTGTATACTATGTGTGCATTTTTTCAGGTCCCACCTAAACTGGCACCATTTTCCTTGGCTCAGCCTCCTGCCTGAAAAACCTCTCTCTCTGGCATATGGGAGTTAGGGTTGCCAGCCCCGCTGCTGGAGGTTGCAAATCCTCTGCCTCCAGGTCCTGCTCCCAATCCACTGGCCAGTGTGTGACTTCCCAGGACAGAGAGAGAGGCTCAGGCTGTGATGAGAGAGGCTCATCAGTGTGATGTTGTGACATCACTTCCAACAAGCACCGGAAGTGACTTCATCACATCAGTGACATGAGAGAGATGCTCTAGTATTTGGGCAAGAACTCTACGGCAGCTTACCATAGAGTTTTTGCCCAAATACCATAGTGTCACCTCAACACCGCAACATGATGATGTCACTTCTGGTGCACTTCAGAAGTGACACTGCCATGTTGCCGGTGACGTAGCCTGGCCTTCCCTCCTGCTCCTTGTTTATCTCGCACCAGTTGCCAGGAGGGTCCTGGCAAACCTAGAGGGAGGGAATGGTGGCCAAGGGGGTGGGGCACAAAAAGTGAGGGAAAAATTGCAGTGTGGATGCTCTGTTTCCACTTCAAATGCTTCTGCATTCATACTGGCAATAAGAGCTGCATCCTCTGTTGTGGAGGGTGGGACTGATTGGCCCAGCATAGGATTCCACTCCTCACCTACGGTACTCTCACCTCCTCCGAGTGTTTGCCCTTGCTGGTGTAACTCTTATGCTGATGGTAGTCTCCCATTGGTGCAAAGATCACTGTTACTGTGAAATAATTTTTTTAAAAAATGCTAGTGTCATATTGTGTGCGTAGGGGCAGTATAATAACAATCCCAGCAGATGTAACCTGAGAACAGAATGACACTATTAATGCAGCCATCTAGGAGAGACCTTCACAGGCAGTCACTTATTTACTTGGCATTATGTGAAGGGCATAAATGTTTTCAGGGATGGTTGCATAATAGAGCAGCTCATTGATGACTGTTGCAGAGGACTCGCTGTCCTTGACTAAAGTTCAAAGATTTCTTATTTCTTCACTCAGCTCTTTGAAACGGAACAGAAGAGACTTCTTCAGCACATGGGAAATCGTAGTATTGGCTGAAACTTCTATCAATCTGGATCATTGCTGGAAAGGCATTTCTTAGCGGTACCTTAAGTATGTGTTCCTTTTTAAAGACTAGAGCCATCCTTCCCCCCCCCCCTTGTCTGTTTAATAGTACTATTTCGGTTATTTGCTGGTTGAGACAAAAGGTTATGTGAGGCCAACGTGAGACATTTCCATCTGTTTTGTATTCATGGGAACCAAAGTGGAATAAAGTTTCTTTCATCCCTCTCTTTTCAGATTCCCCCTTATCTTAGTTGAGCTCTAGTTCTTGTATACAATATTCCATCCCATTAAGCTCAGCTATTCTTAACCTCAGCTAAGGTAAAGTTGCCATTGAACTGATTGCCATTACTCCCCCATCTGAGCCAAAGGGATGTTGGAGTCTTTGGGGCAGAGGGGAAAGTGAGGGAAGA
The DNA here is from genome assembly GCA_029233225.1 of Lepidodactylus listeri. Classification (NCBI taxonomy): domain Eukaryota; kingdom Metazoa; phylum Chordata; class Lepidosauria; order Squamata; family Gekkonidae; genus Lepidodactylus; species Lepidodactylus listeri. The sequence continues at coordinate 92,052,991 of JARCFY010000006.1, forward strand.
GCCAGAGCAAGACTCCAACACAGTGTCCTTTTTAAAAAGTCCAGAAGAAAAATTCTGATAGCCATTCTGTAGGAGTCAGTTACTGGAGCCCTTTCGGGACACACTGGAGCCCCTGGTTGGCTGCCCAACTTTCAGTGGCCAGTGAAAATAAGAAAGAAGGCTATAGAGAAAATAACATTTGTAGCAATGGTATGTGCTGATGGGATAGACCCCTTTAGAAGAGGAGGAGAAGAAGAAGAAGAAGAGGAGGAGATTGGATTTATATCCTGCCCTTCACTACCTGAATGAGTCTTAGAGTGGTTTACAAAATCCTTTCCCTTCCCCTCCCCACAACAGACACCCTGTGAGCAGTGTTCCCTCTAAGCTGAATTAGTGTGAGCTAGCTCACAGTTTTTTAGCCTCCGGCTCACCCATTGTTGCCTTCGCTCAGAAAGGAGGGCGCCAGTGCAAACTGATTTATGCGGCAGCCAAATCGCTCACTCACAACTTTAATGCCAGCAGCTCACAAAGTAGGATTTTTGCTCACAAGACTCCACAGCTCAGAGGGAGCATTGCCTGTGAGGTAGGCGGGGCCGAGAGAGCTCTTTCCAGAACTGTCCTTGAGAGAACAGCTCTGACAGAACTATGGCTTGCCCAAGGTCAGCCAGCAGCTGCAAGTGGAGGAGTGGGGAATCAAACCCAGTTCTCCCAGATTATAGAGTCCATGCACTGAACCACTACACCAAACTGGCTCTTAGAAGAAGAATGAGGTCTCAGTAAAGCTAATTGCTGACAAAGCCACACTCTTTTATTGCATCATATAAGAAGGTTTTATAGGCAAGGTTTCCACCTACTAGGAACAGGGGAGTGCAAACGAGACCACGAGGCTGCACATCCTTTAAGCCCAACCCCCCCTTGCATCCTTTTCAGCAGCTCAGCGCCCCATCACCACTACCGTTCCATCCAATGAAACGTTCACAGCTCCCTCTGCAGAATAGGTTCTTTGTGGGGGGTTTTTTTGTCTTGAGAGAGTCAGATTCATTTTTTTTGGCCCCCTCTCTAATGAAACCATTGTGCAAACTGGCCACTGGTTTAAGTTTTCATGAGCAAGATGAAAACCCTTTTTCGGCAGGGCTACCTGCCTGGTTGAATAACACGACACACTGCCCTGCAACGTGTGTGAAGTTACTGGAGGGAGCGAGGATGAAAGAAGTCGCTGGGAAAGCAGGAAGGCCATGTTGATGTCAGATTCTGGCAAGATGCCGTTTTTGCTTAGCTGCTTTGCAACTAGAGCAGTCCTGGGGGTGGGGGGTGGGGGCATCCACCCTGTCCTTGCCACGGCTGCCAGACTGCCAGGGGATATAATCAACCCGATTCAATAGTGCCAGTTTTCCTTCACGCTCTCCTGCTGGGTGTTGCAAGCATGGTTTGTGTTCTAGCTGGAAATGTAATAACCCTTCGGGGGGCTGGAGGGAGGTGGGGATGAGAAAGTTGGGGAGGGTGGCAGGGAAGTGTTCTCTCCTTGCCTCATCCTTTCATGTTTTCTCCTCCCTTTGTCGTGAGACTTCCTCGCATTCGCCAATTGACTTGATGCCTTCCCTCCAGACATCATAATATGACTGAAGAAAGCATCCTCACTATTCCCCCCCTTCTTTTAACTCTAGCCATTTATGAACAAAAAAAAAAAATTGAAAATGAACAACAAGGCACAGCGTGTCTACCAGCGGGGGGTAATTTAATCATTTCCATCATGACATTTCTCCCCTCTGTCTCTTCCAGAGAGCTTTGGTTCTGTTCTCCCAGTTCCCAAGCTGGCTTCCAAAACTCTTTCTCCTTGGCACTTGCTTCCTGGATCACACAATCGATTTGTGGGTTGCCTTGCTAGCTGTGTATCAATGTAATCTTTTTAAAAAAGGGATAAAGCCGTAACCTGTAATACCTCACAGGCTAAGAATGGCTGGTGTTATTGTAAAATCTGAGGTTAAACTACCAAAGCGGATTAGAACACTGTGGGGAAGAACGGAGACGCTCTAAAGTTTCACTTTAAGGCCTCTCCTACCTGTCTTGCCTGAAATGACATAGCCTAAGACACTCCATCCCTATAAGCCCACTTATTACAATGGATTTAGAAGGGTATAACTCTGCTTAGTATTGTACTGTAAGGGTACTTTATTAATATGAAGCACTTACCATATCATCTAGATAAAGCCACTACTGTGGCTCTGAGAAAGAAGATGTCTGAGCAGGAACAAAGTCAGACTGCCTTCTCTCCTCATCCCCTGTCTACAGGCCGCTTTCTCTTGAAGGCCTACTTTCATGGCCTTGGATTTGAGCTATAGCACCTCAATGGTACCAATGTTTAGAACTGTTGCAAAAAAAAATTATCTATGTTTATAATAATTAAACCAAAAATAATTAATTTATAAAGTGGCTTAAGTCTTCTCTGAATGAACTGTTCTGAAAGGTTTAACAGGTTCAAAGGGTGTTGCTAGATCAAAAGAACCAAAAACATGCTTTGTGGTGAACTTTATTTCATCGCTCAGAATTTGTAAGCAAATTCCTTGGCAAAATGCTCGTTCATGCTGTGCACTGTGTTGCCAAGTGTTTTGTTTTGAACTAGCAGTCTCAGCAGCTGAATAGCTCAACAGCTAAAATCTTGCAAAGAAGTATCCCAAGAACTTGGGGTATGGGTGGACTGTAAGCTAAATATGAGCAGTATGATTCATCGGCAGAGAAAGGGCTAATGTGGTCTTCTTGGGGTATATCAACAGTGGTGTGATGGACTGTGAAGCAGTAATCCCCAAAACCAGATGCGATCAGGAAGAAGGCACACAGACACCAGGAATAGAAAAAGCCAAAAATGTATGGTACCACAAGTCTCAATCTGAATAACACTTTCAGAGACCAGCGAGCCCCGTTTACAGTTGGGCTTAATCTTTTATACTAAGGAGGCGGAGAATTTCAGTAGGATGGAACTAGTGTCATTTCTACACATTTGACATCATTCTCGTAAGCAAAGGTATTCTGTTTCATTCTTGCGCATGTCAATTACAGGAAAGGAATCAAGAATGTTAACTTAAACATTGTTGCAAACTGGTATACTTTCTCATGCATCTTTTCTAAGCTAGGATGTTCAAAGAATAATAAGCCATTGTAAGTAGCTGCAACTTTGGAACAATAAGCTTCTGTATAGGCATTTTGCTGAAGCGCAAACATACAGTGTAACACCAGAGAATTCTTTATGCATGTTTGTATCTGTGCTGGCCTTGCAGTTACAAAGACTTAGCTTATTAAGACAATAAAATTAGTGTTGCAATTTCTTTCTTCAACTGCATTTAAAAATCTTATAAGTGCCGTGTAAACAGACAATGGACTGTGAAGGGTTAATTCCTCGCAGAGCCAGAGAGCCTTGAGTGACAGGCTGCGCTAAAAGAGCTGATTGGTTAGCATCAGTTGAGCAGAGAAAGACTTCTGAACTGAATGCTGAGGAGAATTTGGTCTGAGTCTAGCCCTAATGGAGAAGAGTTGGGTATTGACAGAGTCTGAATTCAGCCCTGACTGAGTCTAGTAGTAGTAGAAGATATTGGATTTACACCCTGCCCTTCACTACCTGAAGAAGTCTCAGAGTGGCTTACAATCCTTTCCCCTTCCCCTCCCCACAACAGACACCCTGTGAGGTAGGTGGGGCTGAGAGAGCTCTTTCAAGAACTGCTCTTGAGAGAACAGCTGTGACTGAACTTGTGACTGACCCAAGGTCACACCAGCAGCTGCATGTGCAGGCATGGGGAATCAAACCTGGTTCTCCCATATTAGAATTTGTGCCAAACTACATCACAACAACAAACTGGCTCTCTGACAAGTCTGAGTCTAGCCCTGACAGAGAAGGCTTTATTGCTGACTGGGTTTGTGCTTAGTCCTGACTGGGAGCAGTTTAACACAGATGGAGTACTGGAAAGTTTGGTAGGAGGAGTGGGTAGTTAGGTGCAGAAGACTCCCCATTCAGGCCAGAAAAGGGGACAGATCCTCTAGTGAGAGAAGCACTAGAGATAGCTCTGAAGGGTGGAGAGATCGCTGGTCTGGAGTGGTCTGGTGCGTCTGGTGTGTTATTTAAAACTGCCTTTTAAATACGGAGGAGACAGTTAAAACTCAAGAAGAGTACTAGTGTCTTTAGTGAAGGAGTTTGGGTACAGGACAGAGTATCCCTGCCTTCTAAAAGAGCCAAATAAGCTCAAGAAAGTACACTGGAGTGTTTAGGAAACACTGAAACAAAAGCCTCTCATCTTAAATATTATAACTCATTGTGAAAAGCTTAAGAAACTCTCAATTACTTGAAACATATGAATTGTAGTCTTCTGTGCCTATACTGATTTACCTTAGAAATTTGACCCCTGATTTCACCTGACCTTTTCCATCTACATTGAATAAAATAGTTTGTTATCTTTGAACTTTAAAAAGCCTTGACTGCCATTTCAGTGGTTTAAGTGAAAGGGGGATCTCAACCCTTCCCTCAGGTTCCTGGACTGAGCCAGCAGCAAAATACTATGACAGGGTGGGGCAGCCATAGTTCTTCAGAAAATAAAAAATAGATAAAAATGGAAGTGTAATCTTGCCTCTGAGGCAAGGGAAATAGGCAAGACTGCCATAAGAGCTGTGGCAAAACATGCCCACTCTGGTTTGTAGTCCCTATTCTGCCCTGCCCTCCTAGGTGTTTCTCTACACCTGTAGGGGTTTTTCTTCCACTCTCGGGTAGCCTGCCACCACCACCTGACCTTTGTATAGAATTGCCCCCTGGGAGGGTCAGGAGTCCCAGCTTCCCTTCCAAATTCTGAGGCCTTGCCTCTGTATCTCCCACTGCCTAGCACCTGGTCACCATTGGAACAGTTTATGGTCTTGCGCACCCCTAGTGGAATAGTCACTTGCTAACTGCCTGTTTTCCCCCTGGCACTCCTTTTAAAATAGCATGTTGAAGATGGTGGAGGTCTATGTGGTACAGAGAACCATTGCCAGCATCAAAAGTTATAAAGTATTTATTAAAAAGAAAGTATTTACAAGCAAACGTTTAGCACAGCACCAGACTGAGCAAGGAATACAAAAGAAATATGCAGAATGCAAATCCTCTGTCCCTCTCTCTATACATACCCCATCAGATATTAACATATAGGACAGGCTCCTGTAGCTTAGGTAGTTACAGATCTCTTCAGAGTCACCATTACCTCGCAGCTTGCTCCAGCTCTTGAGGTAAAGACATGCTAAATGGCTGCCTCCCCAAAGGAGAGATCTGTATCTGCTCCTGGACTCAGCACCCAAGGAAAAAGAGTCCTCCTTCCTGCTGCAAGGAGTTTTTATCATATCTGTTTCTCCACCCACTTACCCAGTCACGATAAGTCAAAGAGGCTTTTCCTGGAGATCTCCTTCCTGAAGACTCTCTAGTATTTAACACCTCCAAATCTTGTTTTCCTGCTTGGGGAAGAGGGAGAGTTTTACCCACTCATTATCTCTCCTGCTAGATCTATTTAGCATTTGTATGAAGGTAAGCTGGAAAACAATTGAACTGATTTCCCCCCTTCCAGCCTGTTCTCTGTGCAGGAGAGAAAAAAAGTTTATAACACAACATGGAAGTTTTGCTAATTTCAAACCTGCCAGGAAAAAAGGCATTTCTTCACAGAGACATAACATCCAAATCACAAGATGTCATAGTCCCACTGTCAGGCCACACCTGGAGTACTGTGTGCAGTTCTGGAGGCCTCACTTCAAAAAGGATGTGGAGTCGTGGACAAAAATGGAACATGTGCAGCAGAGCATGTCAGTGATCATCAGGGGCCTGGAGATCAAGCCCTACAAAGAAAGGTTGAGGGACTTGGGACTGTTCAGTCTGGGGAAGAGGAGGTTGAGGGGGGGGCATGATTGTTCTCTCTAAGTATTCGAAAGGCTGTCACTTAGAGGAGGGTAAAGAGCTGTTCCTGTTGGCAGTAGAAGATAGACCTTGCAATAATGGGTTTAAATTACAGTCAGAAAGGAACCAGCTGGATATTAGGAAACATTTTTTACAGAGTAGTTCAGCCGTGGATTGGCTGCCTAGAGAGGTAGTGAGCTCCCTGTCACTGACAGTCTTCAAGCAGTGGCTGGACAGGAAAGCGACTGGGAAAAATGAGGAAATCTTACAATATTACCCTGCAGTAAAAAAAGTTTTGTTGGAAAAACTGTGGACATGTGGCAGACTATATTCATTGCTGGTGGCATTGCCCCATAATTAATAAATTTTGGAGACAAGTGTTACTGTAAATTTGTATCATAACGGGATTTAACTTACCTGTCAGGCCTGAGATAGTCTTGTTGGATGTCTGGCCAGATATCTCTGGAACTAAAAAAGAAAATAAGTTAGTAATGACCCTAATTGCGATTGCTAGAATAAATGTAGCACAAAAATGGAGAGACAATCTAGGACCTACCATATATGACTGGCAAAATAAGATATGGGAACACTTTATATATGGTAAAACTGTTTCATATACAAAAAAAAGGCCAGAAAGAGTTTCAAGCGACCTGGTTCCCAGTTGTTGAATATCTTAGTGTAGGAGGGGTTCTTCCAAAAAATAAACATTATCAAAGTTTGTTGTATTTTTAATATATGTGGTTCAACTGTTTTAATGCTGTACTTTATATGGAAGGAAACTTAGTTCTTTTGATACCCCTCTGGAACCTTTTCAGCTATTTCTGTATGCATAATATTTTGGTTGTTGTTTTATAAAATAATAAAAAATTATAAATTAAAAAAGCGGTGGCTGGACAAACACTTGACAGGGATGCTTTAGGCTGATCCTGCACTGAGCAGGGATTTGGACTAGATGACCTGTATGGCCCCTTCCACCTCTTTGATTCTATGATTTCATGGCAAGACTTCAATGCTGTAAGGGAGAGGAGGGGCTCCTACCTTCCCTCTCCTGCCCTTTTCCCTAGTGGAAATGGCCAGGAGAACCCTCAGGCTGGATATGTTCTGGCAGGAGTCATTTGGGGCTGGAGCAAGGTGGAGCAGTGCTTCGCCAGCCCAGGAGTGGGTACTAGAGCTTCCACAGGCCAAATCAGATTATCTGATCTGATTTGGCCCGCAATTGCCGCTGAAATTCAGTGGTGGCTTAAAAAGTGGCTGGAGGGCCACTTCTTGAAATACCCACCAAGTGGCTTCTTGAAATACCCACCAAGTTTCAAGAAGATTGGACCAGGGAGTCCAATTCTTCAGACCCCAAACAGGTTGCCCCCATTCCCTCCATTGTTCTCTATGATGGGGAAAAAGTAACGTTTTTCCCCACCATAGAGAACAATGGAGGGGATGGGGCAACCTGTTTGGAGGCCCGTAGAATTGGACCCCCAGATCCAATCTTCTTGAAACTTGGTGGGTATTTCAGGAAGAGGCCCCAGCAGCTACCCTACAAGTTTGGAGCCTCTCTCTCAAACCCCTTCTCCTCCAGCCCCTCATATATCCTATGCGTTTTTGCCATTGACTTCAATGGCCCATAGGGCATAAGGGGGCTGAAACTGACATTCGGCCGGCCAAATGGGCTTGCATTGCCAAAACTGACATGAGAGGGTCATTTGGCAGTCAGAACAGATGCGGCCTGATTTGGCCTGATCTGAAAAATTTATTTGCACACCCCTAGTGGGCACAAATGGCAGTGGTGTCAAGCCCCTCCCTCAGCTCCCAGCGAGGTGGTGGAGGAAGCGAAGTGAGAAGGGGTTTAAACTTTAAACCCCTTCTGTTTAGAGTTGTGCAGCAGCAGTGGCACAATCTTTCCATTGTATACTATGGGTCCCTTCTCGCTTCATTCCCCACCTACACGCCTTGGCAGGCCAGCTGGGGAAGGGAAGGGGAGGCTTTTGAAGACACCCCCCCTTTGCTTCACTTTCTGACACACTTCCAGTGATGTCAGGGGGCATGGCATATGCTAATGTGTTATGCTAATAGGCACGCTGATGAGCTCCTGCACCTCTTTTTCTACTAAATGACCCCTGTGTCCTGGGATCATGTGATTGAGAACATGTGAAGCCTGACAAAGGGGTAAACAGCCCCTGCATGGCACTGGCAAAAATGGTGCAGGGGAGAAACCTGAAGCTTCTTCTCCTCCCTCGCCACACTCGGAGCTATATCAATTGATCCAATGCTTTTAGAAGATTTTTAAAGGTGCTTCCCTAGAGTACAGTGTGACTGTGAAACTGTCAGGGGGTCCCTGGCATGGCTTGTGTCACCTGTTCATTTAGATGAGTCCTTGGCTTCAGCTCCATATCTGAAAAGGGTGTATAATAGAAGTCACAAAAAATATCTGTGGGAAAGAGTTTTCAGGTGAATGTCGTGTAGTTTTTAGTCAACGTATGGGGACCTATATCTATGGAGCATGTTACTGGAGTTGCTATCATAATCAGCCATGAACAAGTCTATAAATTTCTTCTAACAGTTTTGCTCTCGAGGTAATAAGTATGTGTGTTGCTGCTATGATTAGTGGGCACACTAAAACAGCATTTCTTTAATGGTTTTTTTCCCCCCTCAAGTGCACAAGCAGTCTTGCACCCTTAGGAGTGAGAAATCTGTTGCTATGGATACTGCCTATAAAAAGACCGTCTTCAGGAAATTCTTTCTGTGAGCAGAATAGTACTGCGATAATGAAACTTCCTGTAGGCGGGCTAAAGAGTGGGTTTCATTACACACAACTATAATTACATTGGTGTCCTCTTGAAGGCTGGGTATTGTAATCTCCTTCACATATGTCTGTGTTTGCTAGCATATCAATAGGCAGCCAGATTTCCCAAGAATCTGCAACAGCTGTACTTCCATGGCCTTCAGCTGGAGACCTAGAGCAGAGAATCAAATACTGTTATCTACATGATGCTTCCCTTACTGTGACAAGAGTGGTAGAACAGAGGCTTGTGTGGCAGAACAGCCCCACCCTGACCAGTAGGTTCTATTCCATCTTGATTTCCAAGGCATCTGGGTATCAGTGGCCATCCACTGTCTCCACCTGGCACATGCCACCCACCTGATTTTTCCAACACCCAGATCGGTTATCCTTTCCCACCTGGCCTTTGTAGGCACTTACTGTTGCTGAGGAAGAATTCACAAGTGGGGAAATATATATATATTATAGTGGGAAAGAAGAGGCACTTAAAAGAGCATAAAACCATGCCTTGGATTTTGCCTGCACTTCTCCTCCACTCTGGCCTTTAACCTGTTGGATATTGTAACTCTTCATGCAAAGGGATCTGGAAGAGAAAAGGTTAAGTGAATTCTCTCACTCAGGAACACTTGGCAGTTGGCCTCACCCACTCATTGGGTAGATGTTGAGCTGCTTTGGCTGTTGCTTGCATTCTGTTTTTCATATTATATAGGACCTCTCTTCTTCTTTTTCATACATGGACTTGGAGCTGTAACAAGTTGACCTTTTTGAAGTTAATCTGTCATGTGAATATGTCATATGAAAATGTGCTTTTATTTTTGTAAGTAAAATTTCTTTATTTTCTTACCGTTGGAGTCAGATCATCTTTGTAATTTGTCTGAACAGCATCTTCCCCTTAACTGGGAAATGTGGAGGATTGGGGATACTGTATAAAGCTTTTGTGCTTCCAAGTCAAATGATTTTTTTTTAATTTAAAACCCAATATAACTGTGGCAAAACCTAAAAGGGTTAGGTTAATTTTTCTCTTCTTTATTGTGACATTTAATTGGTAAATACAACTTTTTCAGATGTTTTATTAGCACCCAATATTAAAGGGAGACCAGATGAGGAGGGAGGTTAAGTGCTGCAATTGTTTTTTCCCCATTTGAATTAAATTTGCTGTGTACATTGCTCCTTTGGGAGTGGAAGGAATGGAACTGAATATTGTTTAGTTTGCTTGGACAGGCAGCTAATCCCAAAATACATCTTGGCCTGCTGGCATATCTGGTATTTTTATCCTGAACACATTTACATGGAAACCAGTACTGCTGACTTCAGCAGAACTTTCTAGGGGACACAATAGAAGCTTATAAGGGTGGTCAAAAGGAATAATGGAATCCCTTGCCAATGTTTCTTTATAATGTTAGCCAATATGGAAAGGGTTTCCTGAAAACAGAGGTTTGAAAACACTGGCCTACATGAGTGCTTTCCAAAGATTTAATATTTGGGGCATAGTTTTGTTTTTTGAATTACCAACACCAGACTTAATTTGCTATTACAGTACAAAAGTTTTACATTTAGAGTCTGTAAGTATAAATGTTGAAATGTGGAGTGCTCTGGGGGTAGGGTTGCCATCCTCCAGGTGGGGCTTGGTGTTCTCCTGAAATTACAACTGATCTCCAGACTACAGAGATCAGTTCCCCCTGGAGAAAATGGCTGCTTCACAGGATGGACTCTGGCATCCAAGGGTTTGCCCACAAACTTCCAGGAATTTCCCAACCTGAAGCTGCAATCCTAAGGTCCTCTGGCAATGACGAGGCCTGGCCGATGTTCAGAAGGCTGGGCTGGAAGTGCCACCACACCAGAGCCCACATGGAGGCTGTGTGGCTCACATCAGGAAGGCATCTAAAGTCCATGCAAGGAGTGGGTAGGTGAGGCAAAAAGCAGACTCAGAAGAGAACCTTAGAACCAGCCTCCTTGGGAAGATAATGGGATGGAGGAGACTGGGTAGAGAACAGCCTGGCAATGGCTCCCTCTGCTCACTCACACCCCCATTAGACTGTGATGAGTTTCTAGGGAATTACCTAGAAACTGCCACAGGAAGACTGCAGACACAGGGACCTCCTTGCAGGATATGGTAGTGCAGGAAAGTGTGCAGAAGAGGGTAATGCAAGTGATTAAGGGACTAGGAAAGGGTAATGTTTGGGGCCATTCAGTTCAGGAAAACAGGATAACAAAGGGTGGACATGACATAAGTTTATAAGATTATTCACGATGGGGAGAAAGTGGAGATAATGACCTTTTTTGTCCCTCTCCCAAAATACTAGAATTCAGGTACCCCAACTAAACTGAAAGGGCCTCAGGCCAGAAAGAAGAAAGTATTTATTCATGAAATGTAGGACTAAGCTGTTAAACTCACTGCCATGGTATGGGGTGATGGCCAGCCACAACTAGTTCAGAAAGCTTAAAAAAAGGGATCAGACTTAGTAATAGAATCACAGGCCCGTCGATGGATATTCGCTCAACAGTGAGGGTTGCAGGTCTCCAAGTGGGGCCTACAGTTCTCCAGAATTACAAAGAATCTCCATACTAAAGAGATCAATTCCTCTGGATGAGGTGGCAGCTTTGGAGGGTAGATGCTATAGCGTCACATCCTCACTGAGCTCCCTTCCCTACCATTTTCCTGGCTCCATGCTCAAATTTCCAGGAGTTTCCCAACCCAGATTTGGCAACCTTATCACCAATGGAGAGGCTAGCTTCTTCTGGGGCATCTGATTGGCCACTGGAGGAAACAGGATGCAGGACTAGGTGAAACATTGGTTTGGTCCAGCAGGGCTGTTATGCTTATGCAGTAAGCTGCAGCGACCTAGGAATGGAGACCTTGTCCCAATCCTCCTTCATAGGTTTGACCTAGTATGAATAGCCTACTTGAGTTGCTGCATGAGTTATTGAGCTAGATGTATCTCCTGTTGGGTGGCAGATAAACCTAGAGCAGTTCTTCATGCAGAGATATAACAGCCAGCCTCCTCTGAAATTCTGAAATCCTGCTGGGTCTGCATTAGGAGGAATTTGTTTGATCACACAAAGAGGCTAGATCAGTTCTTTTTTTTGTTGGCTGTCCGACAGCCATACTTTTGATGCATTCCTAAATTTTAATCTATTCTTCTCTCTGATATGCCAATAAAGATTGTCTGTCTGTACAAAGAGGCTGACTGCAAAAAAAGAAAGAAAAAGGGAGAGGGCAACAGTCCTTTTTGGTGGGCTACTCTGAGCTCATAAAGTTCTTTAACTGTTTCACTTATTCCTCAGGGATCACTTGAAGTTCTCTGAGAGAATGCAGTGCAGGAAATGTGCCTTTGTTCCTTTTTGTTTTAGCCTACTTTAAAAAAATTTACCTGCATTTTGAGAAATAATTGAAATAGGGTAGGGCACAAACCTAAAGAGGGTGGTTTGGTTTGGGGTTTAGGGCAGCCTATAGACTGAACCCCAAACCAAACCAAGCTGGTCCAGCAAGTTTGGTTTCCCTTTTCTCCCAGCTGCAGTGAGATGTGGCTGGGAGAAAGGGGGTGGGGACTGCCCTTGAAGGGACTTCTCTTCTGCCTTTCTCACGGCTGTGGGCCTCACTGGGGCTAGGAGAAAGGGGGCAGGGATCACCTGGGAAGGGGTAAATGGCTGCCAGCCATTTCACCATTCGGTTTTGCTCCCCGCCACTTTGAAGGGGGAAGCAAAACCAAAGGGGTAAATGGTTTGTAGCAATTTAAACCTAACAGCTGCTGGCAGCCATTTAACCCTTTGGTTTTGCTTTCCCCCCTTTGAAGGGGGGGAGTGAAACTGAAGAATTTAATGGCTCGCAACCCTTTAAACCTAACTGTTGAGCGGGTCTGCTGGTCAGCAGGTTAGGTCAGTTAGGTTTAAAGGGCTTCAAGCCATCTAACCCTTCAGTTTTGCTTTCTCCCCTTTGAAGGTGGGGAAGCAAAACCGAAGGGTTAAATGGCTGGGCCTGAACAGCCAAACCAAACCAGATAAAAGTCTTGTAAATGTTTAGGGAAGGTGACTTCCCCGAAGATCAGTTTCCAAGCTCTGAACCAGCCCAAGTTTGGCCTGAATTTTTATTCATGAGCTGGTTGTGCTCATCCCTAATTGAAATGACATTTCAGGTTCACTTCTATAAATCACTCGAGTTAACTCTGGCTGAATTAAGATTGTTGATGAGTCTGAGATTCTGGGTGACACAGATAAAGGTTTATCAGGAAAAGAAGACAAGGGAAATGTCAGCTGATTCTTCATTTTCAAAGGCGACTGCTTTCAACAGTTCTGCTAGTTAAATCCTGATAATGAGGAAGCCAGGTACTGGGCCTTTTAGCAAGATGTGCTTGTAAAAAAAATTACACAAAATCAGCTTCTCAGAATCTCTAAGCCTTTTTTAGAATTTGGGAAAACAAATTATCTAGTCTATGGGTGTATGTTGATGTGTATGCAATTGGTTGTTCCTTTGGAAAAAGAAGGGTACAAACAAGGACACATTGGAAGGTTCATGTAAGGGTTTTGACAGAGTCAGGATTAAACTGAAGCAGGGAACACTGCCAGTTCCTTGGCAGCAAAATAACGTTTCAAAGAGACAAACTATCTGCTGCTGGGTTATAACCTGACAAGAATACATTACGGGCTGTGATAAATATGTCTTGGTTGAGCAGAAGAAAAGGCACTGGGTATGATTAACTGCTGGAGGGGGGGCAGTGCTGGTGTTAGAAATGAAGAACACTTGAGGAAATGGCTTGATTGTAAAATTGGGGTTTATGGGGAGTAACAGAGAAATGTGGAGAGTGTCTGCATCTACAATAATGTAGTCCTTGGGGCTAGGATCCTACTCACTATTTGGTATATTGAAGGGCTGTTAAAATCAGTGTGACATGTACGTTTGCAACTGGACGGAATGCTGTTATCTGTGTGCTTATATTGCCAAGGGTGTAACATCCATTAGTTCACCCACCTTGAGTAGGAGTGTTGTGCCCAGTTTATCAAAATGTAAACTCAATGTTGCCCAGGCTGCTTCCAAATGGAAGGCAAAAGTGAGCGATCATGGGAGGAGATGGAAGTCTAAACAATACATCCGTGACAAAAATGATGAAGAGTCAATCTATATACTAATAGCCAAGTTGCCCCCTGTGCGTGCGGATATCTAAATCTGCACATCGGGGGCACTTGGGGGGCAGAGAGATTTTCCTGCACACTTGGGGGACTCCCCACGTGTGCAGAAAAATCTTTAAAGTAAAAAAAAAAATCAGGGGATACATCAATCCCCCCAAAAGTAAAAAGCATTCCCTGTGCATGCGCAGGGAACGCAGTTAGAACTATGCCTTACCTCCACTGCGAGGTAGGGAGAGGGCTTGGTAGACTTGGTGATTGGAGCTGTGCGGGCCTTGCTGTCGCTGCCGGGGGGGTGGGGGGAAGAGATTGGCGGGCCTGGTGGCTGGAAGCTGCATGGGCCTCGCCATCGCTGCTGGGGGGCGGGGGAAGAGCTTGGCGGGCCCAGTGGCTGGGAGTCACGTGGGCCTTGCTGTCACTGGCAAAGGGGGAAAAGAGCTTGGCGGGCCCGTGTCGGCGAAGAGAGGATGCAGTATATACACAGAATGTCCAAAGCACCGTGGTGATGTGGAGTATATACAAGGATTTATTTACAGCTATATACACAGTCTTTTGTTGCACTCGCCAGACAGTTGGACAAAGTGCTTCACAAGGCAAGGGGATACCAAGACTGGCACACTCAGATTTGTACAGAGTCCATTATATGCAGTCAGGCAGTCAATCGGTAAGAAGTGCTGATTCATCTTGCACCTCCTCTGGCTGATGCAATCCTGGCTGTCAGGTGACCTATCTAGCTGTCACCTAGATCCCCATGATCTATCTGACTCAACTGCTATCTTGCCAGCATATTTACTCTCCATATGCCGACAGCCCGGTGGTTGGGAGCCATGTGGGCCTTACCATCACTGGTGAAGGGGGGAAGAGCTTGGTGGGCTTGGCGGCTGGGAGCCGCACAGGCCTCACTGTCACTGGCGAAGGGGGGGAAGAGCTTGGTGGGCCCGGTGGCTGAGAGCCACATGGACCTCGCCATTGCTGGTGGGGGGGGAAGAGGAGGCCTAGTGGGCCTCACCGTTGGGGAGAGGGAGGGAGAGGAGGCCTTGTGGGTCTGGCAGCTCTGAGCCATGCAGGCCTCACCATTGGTGCTGGGGAGCAGAGAGAAAGGGAGAAGGCTTACTTGTGGTGGCTTTCTCCTCTTCCATGTGGAGCTCCCCCGCGAGTATTGCAGGTCCCCGCCTCTTGTAAAGATATATTTGCAGAAAATATTTACTGTCACAGTTGTGATTCTGTAGAAAAATATCTTCTTTTATCGTTCATACACAACGGATGTTGCTGAATATCAACTACCCGTTTCATATAGATTGCTTTGTCAGAGCGTGTGGCAATAGCAATTCTTATCAACTTATCCACTCTAGAAATAAACATCCAGTGACCCCATCATATGAAAGCAGTGACAAACTTCACATTCCTGGGATCCAAGATCACTGCAGACGGTGACTGCAGCCATGAAATTAAAACATGCCTGCTCCTTAGGAGGAAAGCCATGACAAACCTAGACAGCATAATAAAAAGTAGAGACATCGCCCTGCCAAAAAATCATTATCATTTTAGGCTGCCGAATATTGTTTTTTTAATGTGTGGGCTTGTTTTTCCTGTCTTTTTATTATTGATACGTTTTATGCTGTTTCTTTTTATGATATTATTGTATTATTTTACTTTGTGAACTGTCTTGAGCAGATTTCTGGAGAGGCATCTTATACATTTTCTAAACAAATAAACCTTGTTAAGTTAGGAAATTAGTCAAACTACCATTTCTATTGTTTTGTGAGGGAAACACATTTCCATCTGTAATATTCCCTTCTTATCACCCAGCTGGTATGAAATTCTGAGCAGTTACACCCTTCACCCAAGAAACTGTCTCTGCCAGATTTAAGGCAGATGGGAAAAATATTTCATCCACCCTTTAAACAGGCAACTGAAATTTTCACTTGCAAAGTGGGTGCAAGGATATATGGCTTGGCACATGAGGTAAGATTTAATTATTAGAGTACAAATGCTGGATCTGGGGTCCCCGCCCTGTGTCCTGTGTAACTGTCACACATGGGTTGTGGGTTCTCAGTTTCCTCCATGTGTCACGTTCAATTCAGGTCACAACGACAGTGTGTGTGTGGAGAAGAGGCTTCAGCATTCCTCCTGCATCATTCTCCTGACCAGGGCTCTTTTTGGGCCAGAACTCACCGGAACAGCGTTCTGGCTAGTGTCCAAGCCTACCCCTCCCCTCCCCACCAGTGGGAAAGGGCCCCGCTCACTGGATCTCTGTGCGGAGATCGAGCATGAGCCCTTTAAGAAAAAAGAGCCAGTGGGAAAGGGCCCTGCACTCCAGATCTCCACGTGGAGATCGAGCACGGGGCCTGGCCTTCTGGCTCCTTGTACTTAAAGGGAACATTCCCTTTAAGAGCAAAGAGCCGGTGGGAAAGGGCCCCGTGCTCCGGATCTCTGTGCGGAGATCAAGCATGGGTCCTGGCCTCTTGGCTCCTTGTACTTAAAGGGCGTGTTCCCTTTAAGTGCAAAGAGCTGGCAGGGAAAAGCCCCATGCTCCAGATCTCTGTGTGGAGATCAAACATGGGGCTGTGGCTCTCCGCAACTGGCTTGCCGCCATCACATCGCTGCACCTACGCTCTCCCTGCTCCCGGTAAGTGCCTCCCCCCATCTCTTTCCCCTCTCTCTTTCTCTCTCTCTTTGTTTCTTTCTCCCCCTCTCTCTTTCTTTCTCTCTCTCTCCCCCTCCCCTCCCTCCTTCTTTTCTTTCTCTCTTTTTTCCTTCCTTCCTTCCTTCTTTTCTCTCTCTCTTTTTTCCATCCTTCCTTTCTCACACTCCCTTTCTTTCCCCTCCCTCCATTCCTTTCTCTCTTTCTCTCTCTCTCCTTCCTTCCTTCCTTCTTTCCTTCCTTCCTTCTTTCTCTCTCTCCCCCCTTCCTTTCTTCCTTTCTTCCTTCCTTCCTTCCTTCCTTCCTACCTTCCTTCCTTCCTGTTTCATTTTGTTCTTTGTGTTTTTGAAAAAAAAATGATTGGAAAAGGGGAGGGATGTAAAAAAGCAGAGAGCCCAGGAAATGCTGGTTTTGATGATATTGTTAATTTTTGAGAATCTCTTTAGTTTTCTCATGGCATCTTCTGTTTAAGAAAAGTAAGTTTGAAGCCTGAGTGTAACTAGTTCATTGTTGTGTCTTGTTGGGAATGGCTTGCAAATATATGTGTGTCTAAAGTCTATTGAAGTCATTTGGTGCTAACTGCCATGCAAGAGAAAACATCTGAAAAAGTAGCTTCATTGTTGTGTGGGTTGGCAGAACACTTGACTGTTGCATGGGGGACTGTGGGGAACATTTGCAGAGAAACAGAATTGTAACTAAAAATGAGCATGGTCAACAGCATTTTGGAGATTGCCTGTTTTGTGAAATTTAAAAAGTGGGCAGAGTTCCTGAAGAAGATGATTGTCCCTCTTCTCCTGCCACTGGGCTGACATCTGCCTTTAATGGGCCAGCAAAGTTGATGTTCTTAAACCTCCTAATAAGAGAGATTTCTGCTTCTGAGGAGTTGACTTCCAACAACTGGTGATCTTGTGATGGTAGCGATACTTTGATGTGGTAAAGACCACCCGTTCACAGGATAATTTTACCTGTGGGACAGACTCTGCATGGTAACCACTCAACTGGTACATAATTGCTTGTAAAAATAGTATAGTGTAATAATTCAGATGGGTAGCCATGTTGGTCTGAAGCAGCAGAACAAAGTTGGAGTCCAAAGTTTCATCCAAGGTATAAGCTTTTGTGTGCATGCACAGAAGTGTGGTTCCATCTGAAGAAGTGTGGTTCCATCTGAAGAAGTGTGGGTGGCACTACTCCTGTCCAGTGCATCTACAAACCTAGAAGAAGAAGAGATTGGATTTATACCCCGCCCATCAATACCCAAGGGAGTCTCAGAGCAGCTTACAAACTCCTAGTTCTGCCAGTGAACTAGGGTTGCCAACTCCAGGTTGAGGAAATCTCTGGAGATTTGGGAGTGGAGCCTGAGAAGGGTGAGGTTTGGGGGGGAAGGAGGGACCTAAACAAGGCATAATGCCATGGACTCCACTTTCCAAAGCAGCCATTGACCTGATCTCTGTAGTTTAGAGCTCAGTTGTAATTCCAGGAGATCTCCAGACTCCACCTGTAGGTTGGCAACCCTAAAAATTCATATTCAGCATACTAGTTCTGCAGGAAGGCAAACTGATTTCCATGGGAACCGAACCTTTAGGATCCAATCCAGGGCGGGAATAATTGTTGGACATAAGATATTGGTTCAGGCAAGATTTTGTATAGAAGGGACAGGCAAGATTTTGTATAGATGGGACAAAAAATAATGTTTTTATTGGTTTTGTCAAAACCGTTTTGACAACAAACAATGTAAACAGAATAAGAAGCAAAAGGTGGATGTGGCTGGATGACCACACTTCTGGTAACATGGAGTGTGGCCTAATATGCTGCACTGTCAGGGGTGTGGCCTAATATGCTAATGAGTTCCTGCTGGGCTTTTTCTACAAAAAGAGCCCTGCTCCTGACCTTCAATGTTCCTGGTGTCGTGGAACAGCCAGACCCTGGAGACAGTTCTGACTCCTCTGATGAGGAACAGCTAGATTCTGTGCCTACCAACCAACAGACAGCTGCAGCTGAGCAACCAGATGGGGTATTGCAGCCTGTTGTGGATGCACATCTGGGAGGCAGTGAGATGCTGGTTTCATCCCCCCAGCTTTGAGTGGACAGTTCAGGGTCAGCCAGCCTTTATACCTCCCCCAGGATCCCTGGGTCTGCAAGAGCAACACTAGCACAGGTGTAGAGGGGATTTACAGTCCAGATGAAGCTCTGAATCAGGTGTTAGTTGCAGAGGAAGGAGGAACATCACCAGAGGAGATATGAAGCAGCTGTTGCAGCCATGACGTAGGGCCTGGAGAGTATAAAAGTATGGGGAAGGAGTTCTTCAGCGTGGCTTCAACCCTTATATGCCAACCTGCTGCCACTGTCTTGCTTTCCAGAGAACTGACCTTGGCCTGCTCAGACAATGGACTCTATTTATTAAACTCTGGTATCCTGCCTCTGATAACCAGCTCCAGCTATCTGCTTGAGTTAAAGTTGTGAACACTGGCACCCTCCTGAAGCAGAACACCCAGGCTGTGCTGTTTGGCCCCATGGGGATCCTGGGCTCAACTCCCAGACTTTGTAATACAAATCAGGATCTTCAAATATGGTTGGGTCTTTTCCTTCACAAAAATGGAAATGTGGTGGCGAGGGAACCTAGACCCCATCCTCTTGTGTGCCTTGCTTGTTGGCATGATGGGCACCACTTCTGGTGCAAAAGTGGAAGTGATGTCACCATATCATACTGATGTGGTAGGATTTGTCCCATACAAGCATGAAATATTTAAAAGGTGACCTTTAGAAAAACTTGTCAAGGGAGATGGTCACCTCTGTATTGATCAACCTGACAGTTTAAACATCAGCATTTAGTCCTATCATAAATTTAAAGCAATAGCCTATTTCCTGATGTGCCATCCAAGCATAGAGAATAACATTGGGCTGCCCCCCTTCTTATTATTTTTTACCTTTGCTTCCTTTCGGTGAATTATAGCAGACTAATATACACCCATAAGAGCCAATATATCAAATAAATATTTTATCTCTCTAATGCTTTTTTCTCCTTTACTTTCCTTTTTAAATATATTTTTCCTAATATTATTTAATAGAAATGTTTTAACTTTCTGTTTTTCTTTAACACACACACACACACACACATAATTGAAATTTTTCTCCTACTTAATTTTAATTTTTAATTTTTATTCCTATTATATTTACTAATCCTGTCTTCCTTTGTTTGCTTTTATCACTCTGCCATTCCCTTCCCTTTCCCTCATTATCCCACCCCCATTTTATTAATTTTACATCTAAAAAGATGACAAAGAAACAGTTCTATCGATGACATATTTACTACAAACAGCATAAATAGGAGATAATCTACTTTTTTATTCCCATCACTCTTATTTAAAATATTCATTATTTGTTATGAATAATTTTTATGTAAGGATTTAAGATAACATCTTCTTATTATAATGGATATATCTCTAGTTTAGTTATCTCAACAATATAAAATTTGACAGTTGTATACTCTTATATTTGCATAAAAATAGTATATGAAAAGTTTGTTTAATGTTTTTAACAAGAGAAGAGTAAAAAGAATAATGGCAATTGGAACATGTCAAAAAGACAAAAAGAAAGTAGAAGAAACAGATGAAGACGAAAGAATCAAAGAACTGGTGAAAAAGCTATTGTGAACACTGGTGCATCAAATATAACAATTTGAGGAAAGAACTCAGAAAAACATTCAGAGTATCCAGAGAAACATTCAAGAATCTGAGGGAAAAACCCAGAAGAACATCCAAGAAGCATGTCAAGAACTATCAGCTGGACAGTCAGAAATTAAGGTAAAAGTACAAGAGCATACATAAGAAACTGTAAGAATGAAAGAGAAGTAAAAAGATAATTATATATTTGAAAGACAAGACTGCTGTATTGAGAAACCAGATCAAAGAACTGAAAATTTTGGAGCCTCAATGCAGATCTAATAACCTGCATTTTAGAGGCATCCCAGAAGACTCTGGGAGGCTAAATTTAGAAGAGAGCTTTTGTGAGCTGCTTCAAAATTAATGGAAGATACAAGGAGATTTTCTCGATATTGACCAGATATTTAGAGTGAATTCAAGCACAAGCTGCCTCGAGATATACTGGTTCATTTCACTCATAAGAAAACCTGAAGAAGCAAAGAGAAGTGCAGATCTTTCAGGATCTACCAACAAGTGTATTAAGGAAAAGGAAAGACTTGGACTTTCTGAGACAGATTTTACAAGAAAAAGAAAGTACTGCTGGAAAATACCATTTGCAATAGAGGTATACTTATCAAAAGGATGGAAAGTAATTGTGACAGAAGAACATGCCAAGCAAGTGGCTGAAGAACTGCAAGTGGAAGATTTACATAGAGGAACTGTAGGAAAATCTCCAAGCAATGCAAAGGAAAGTTCGAAGACTAACAGCTCAGAAGAAGAAATGGTTGTGGCATCAACACTGGGACAAAATGGATAAATTAAAACTAGTATCAGTAACATTAATGGACTGAACTCTCCCTTGAAGTGTATAAAAACTTTTAAGCAGCTTAAAAAGCAAAATGCAGATATTTTATGCCTACAAGAAACTCACATAAAGAAGAAACATGAATATATTTTAAATAATAAAAAATTAAGTAAAGTATGTTTTACCTTACCTCAAAGCAAAAGTGCAGAGTAGCTATTTATATAAGTAACCCAAATTAGATGTATTAGAAGAGATCCAGATGGAAATGGAAGATGTATAATTTTAAGAATGAGATTTCCGGAAGGAAAGGTGTGCACAGAAAAACAACACATGAGCCAAACAATGCTAAAATTTTTTTTTTGAGATTTTCCCCCCAAATTATGCTAGAATTTCAAGATGAAGATACAATGAATGGAGTACTAGATCCAAAGAAGGATAGATCAAAGGATTTTAAAGGTGGAAAATTACCCCCAAATACAGAAATATCTAAATATTCTCTTAATATTTCCCTAAGACTTTGGAAACATTGAACTACAAATGCTTCTTTCAATTACTTCATGCCAGCAAGGACCAGGAAATCAAGAATGCCAATATTATTTGAAGAAACAAGGCCTTAACTACAGTGAAACAAATAAATAAGCTATTTGGAAATATGCTATTTGGCAAACTGAAAAGACATTTAAGAAACATGGTCTGGATTCCCCTCTTTGGTACAAAACCTGTTTGATCAGTCTGTATTAAATGTGATATACATTTTCTTAGTCTTTCTGCCTTTACTGTGACAAAGATTTTATCATCTACGTTCAGCAGAGAAATAGGTCTTTATGACTGTGGTAGTGTTGTATCACTGCCTTCTTTATATATTAATATTATTTACGCCTCTTGTCTTTCCTCCTTTTATCTTATTCATAACTTTTTGTAACGCTATCATTAAAACTTCTTCAAAAACGTTTGTAATACATTGTTGTCAGCTCATCCAGGCCTGGTGCTTTGTTCTTTTTCATATTTCTTATTGCCTGGGAGATTTCTTGCATTGTTATTGTTTGGTTTTAATCCAGAAACTCTCACAGAGTGTGTTCAGATGGGCAGCTAATCCCACCATTGGCCTGGCTGTAAATTGAGCTAGATCTTTTAAATCCAGCATTGCCCAACCAGACAGCCCGCCTGTGAAGCGCTTCACCACGCGTGACTCCCGCAGTGGATTGTCTAGATGGCATCCACCATGAGGAGCCGTGTGCTCGGCTTTTTAAAAAAAATCTTGTAATGTGCATGCGCATAGGTGCTCACCATATACTTGTTTTTCCACGCATGCATGTACTAAAAATGGTACAAACACCACCAGCAGTACCTTCCTCTAGGTACTGTTTCACTTAATAAAGCTGATTGGGTTTAGGGGACCATCAGAAACATAACATTGTTTGGATTGTTTGAGCAGAGCTCTGGGGACGTCTCATGTTTAAGTGGTTATGCGTGCATCGGTAAGAGTTTTTGAAAATGGCGGTCATTCGGGATAGTCTGGAGACCATCCCTACAGGTTGATTGAACACTGGTGGAACGACCTAACAGTGGAAAGTCTGGCATTGGCCTGTCAGCCAGCTTTAGTCCGAACTTAAACTACTATCTTTTAAGTACTGATCCCCGATGGGGATTAATGGGCTACTAACAAAAGCAGCATGATTCCCAGATGTTGAGGTCTGGATGTGCACTTTAAAGCCACCAGACATTTGTGCCTGGCGTGGCTCAGAAGAGCTGTATGAATGCACCCTTATATAATGTGATCTATACATAAGACAGTGTTTTTTTAAAAATCAAGAGGACCTTTTTTCTGGAAATTGTCTTTGTTTTTAGACCAGGGCAACAATTACTGCAACCACATTAAAGTTGTATATCTGTATTTCTTTAGGGTTTCCCAGTCCCTGCCTTTTGCTGGTGGAGGGGGGGAGAGTTTTCAGGCTGAATGCTAGAGCATCCCCCCGGCAATGTGCCCAGCACGATGACGCCACCTCTGGGTGATGTCATGGTGCTGGACATGTTGGTCCAATCCAGGCACTTTGGGGGCAGGATCCGGGCTGGCAGATCGGGGGGCCCTAAAGTGGGCAACCCCCCCGGGGGATCTGGCAACCCTAATTTTGTTTCCACGAAATTATGCAGGAGCAGCATTAGTTCCTAGGAGCAACAGCATGCATTTTATGCCACCGCCCTGGCTGCTCCTCGCCACACAAGTACAAAACCCCAGATGACCTCCTCAAGCCGCCAAATGTTCCCTTCTCCCCTACTTAAGCAGGTGGGTTGGCATCCAGTAGCTAGTAACCACAAGCGATCTCAATTAAGCACATGATTGAGTGATGGGAGCACCCAGAGATGTTCATCTTTTCACTTGGTACAGCACCATGATCCTTGCCTGCTGTCAATGTTATTTTCATATCAATTAAAAGAGATCGTCTAGACATGTCCGTGGAAAGCTTTTTCATAAATGTGTTCTGAAAATAACAAAACAGAGTTGGGTCGCGACCATTTTCTTTTTATACAGAGGCACTCTTCTTCAATAAGCCGAACTTGAATTATCGCTCTGGGAAGATCTATATATAATAGAATTTTGTATGCCACCTGCCAGGATCTCTGCTTATAACTGGAACCTATGAAGTTAGTCATCAGGAATAGGTAAATACAGAGCATACACAATCCCACGCAATTATACTTAGCACAAGATTAACTGTTCTTTGCAGCAGGAGAGAGAACCTTCTGTTCCAAGTCAGTAGTATCCTAACATGACCTGAAGGAGTTTTGGAGAATTGTAAGGTCTCTAAAAAATATTCTCGTGTCCCAGTGAGGAGGTTACTGAAACAGAGGTGGGAAGGATTACTTGTGTGGAAAAGAGGATATCGGATCCCCCTGCCCACTGACTCTTAGTGCAACCATCTTTATTATTGGTTCATTAGAAAGATAGTACATGTAGTGGTTATAATGCTGGATTAGAAACATGTTACCCTTTGTGCAAACAGCCTCCCCCCCCCCCCATGAAGCTCACATTTTAGGCCATTTTGAAATAGTTCTCTTTCTCTTTCTTCTTAACCTACCTCACAGTGATGTTGTGAGAATAAAATGGAAGGGAGTGTACCAGACCCTGAGCTTCTTGGAGGAAAAAAAATGAGATCAAAACATTAACTATAGAAATTCTAGTTTAATCTAACATTAATTTCAAATGGTTTATCTGTACTTTCTAGAAAAGAGCCAGCCTTTCACAATTGGATCAATCCTAGATCATGATCCTACAAAATGAAAGATTCTGTACATGTGCAAAATAGGCCAAGAAGAACCCATACCTGGAGATTTGGAGGGTGGGGCTTGAGGAGGACAGGGCTTGGGGAGGGGAGGGGCCTCAGCAGGGTATGTTGCCATAGCATCCATCTTCTAAGAGTCCATTTTCTCCAGGTAAACTGCTCTGTTGCCTAGATATCACTTGTAATCCCAGGAGATATCCAGCCACCACGTGGAGGCTGGCAACCGTAGATTCTATGCTGAATGACATATACATAAACCCCACAGACATCACTGAGTTTAGAACCAACTTTATGTGATGCAAAAACCATCCAAACGTTGCAGTTCTATTCCCTCGCAGCCATTTCCATTTTCAGCACTGTGTTAAGTGTACAATTCAAAACTTTCCATATACCTGGAAGAGAAAACAGCTGTTCTTGTAACTGAGAGCATGACTTGTAATGACTTGTAATGACAGGGGCCAGAGTGCACATGAATCCACATCATAGGACAACTGACATACCTAGGCAGGCTGTGACATAGCATTAGCAGCCCTTCCAATGCAAGGAGGGTGTCATTGTCATGTGGTTCCTCATCCCACCATGATTATCCTATACTCATTCTTGTTTTCAGATAAAAAACCCCCACCATACAGTATTAAGGAAATGTGATATTTCAAGCTGAAGAATTGTAGCATTTAAGCTGAAGAAGTAGCATTCAGCTAATAAATGGATACAGCATGCCACCCAAATGTGAGACAGTCTCTGGATAACAGCATGACGTAGTGCATAGAGGGTCAGACTAGGATCCCAGAAGGACTGGGTTTGAATCCCTGCTCTGCTACAGAAGCTTTCTGGGTGACTTTGGGCTCGTCACACCCCTTCTGCCTAACCTGCATCACAAGGTGGTTGCTGTCACCTAGCTTGGGCCTGAAGCTCTCAGGCAGGTGTATAGATATTTTAAATAAATTAATAAACAAATCATGATAGAGTGGAAGAGGGAAGACTGGTACCGTAAGTCACTTGCAGCCACACTGTAGAGAAAATTGGCTCACAATCAGCAGGAGGGAAGGAGGCTTGAGGATGTGGGGGAAATACCATCAGTGCCATCACACCTCCAGTTTGACATCAACGGGACACTCTAGGATTTTGGGGGGAAAATGTTACAGTAAACCTATAGAGTTGCCCAAGTCCAAGAGCATCCCATCAATGTCATGCCAACAACATGGTGTCACCTCTGAATAATCACCAGCCAGCATGGTGCTATTTGAAAACAATTCAAAAACAATTGCACCCTGCCAGACCTCACTGCAACAAATGGAAAGAGTGAGCAACAAACGGTTAACAAAACAGTTAACAAAATAGTTAACAAAATAGTTAACAAAAAAGAGTGAGTTAACAAATAGGGACAAAGAAGGTAAAGGGCACAGAGATCTCTCTACATGGTTCCAAACAATGTGATCATCTTTGCCCAGCCATCAGACCTGAGCAGTGGTATAATTTGTTCATTAAAGAAGGTACATCACTATGAGTGACAGGACAGAGGGATGCTGCCAATCGGGGCATAGTCTCCTGCTGCAACTATAGCTACAAGAGGAGACCTCCCAGCAATTCCCATTGTTCTCCGCTGCCACTTCAAAGGCTGATAGGAGAAAATGGTGAAAGATGGGAGGGGGGTTAATACTGGTATTATGTTAGCGCATGATGCCCCTTCCACTGAAAAAAGCCGAGGCTGCCAACAATGCCCTTCTATTCTGTACACAGGGCAAACAGGTCAAACCCTATGCTAAAGGACAAATGGTCACAAATCTGACACTAAGAATCACAAGACTGAGAAAACTGTAGAAGAACACTTCAGGCTTCCAGGACATTCAGTGGATGATCTCAAAGTAGCTATTTTATTGCAAAGGAACTTCAGGAACAGAATGGAAAGAGAAATTACTGAATTACAAGTTATTACAACACTCAGAACAATGGAACTCCCCAGGACTTAACAGAGATACTGATTTCTTATCTCACTATATATGCTAATCTCATTCAGTTCTTACATCTGTATTCTCACCAAGAAGGGCCATACAACCTCTTTATTTTAGTGTATTTCTTATTTGGAATAGTAGCCCCAATTCCTGTGTGCTTTAATAACAGGGAAATCCCAACCTTGTCACCATTTTTTGTGTAGTGGAACAACAACAAACACCCAGTTCCATATGGCTGAAGGCCTCTTTTATTAACTGTAGGGCAGGTAACTGGGCTATTGGAATAAGAAATAACTAAGCTGCTTCTAGAGCTCTAGGTTCTGCAGATTCTTAGTAGGCCCAGCACTGCTTCAGGCTCCTAGCAAAAAGACTGAGAAAAGAAGCACTGAGTCCTTCCTACTCTTCTACTTGCTCTGAGGCCTACTGGGATAGCCTCTTAAAGAGGCAGTACACAACAGTGGCCAGATGTCATATATGGTGACTTACTTTCTTGTTGAATCAGAATTCCACCCCTGGTTACCTGTCAGCTTTTCACAGCATGTGACTTGCTTTTATTGGAAACTAAGCCCTTGACTAGATAGATCCTTGGCCCTTTCTGCACTCTTCTTTTCAATCCAAGCTCACTGTGGTATCCTCCAAGTAATTCTACACTAAAATCGAGTTCAGCCTTCTTTTTCATCCAGTTCCCCCCCCCCCCTGCACTAAAATCGAGTTCAACCTTCTTTTTATTCTGGGTTTCCCCTCCATTCTGCATTACATTACCTTCTTTCAATGGTCAGCCCGGTTTCAGCCCGCTGTTCTCCCAGGTTATTTGGGGTGATCCTGCAGCTAGCATTTGCTCCATATTTTCTCAATCGGGAGGAAAAAGTGCAGCTCAAAACCACATTCAAATAACCCAGGACAACGCCGTACAGACTGCAAAGTCACCCCTTAACGGCCATAAAATAGCCATCAATCTATGCAGAAGGTATAATAAAATCCAACAATCAAAGAACTTGAAAGTGGCATGGTTTTGTAAAACAATGGAGGGAAAAGCCAATGCAGAATGGATGCTGTTTTGCTGTGACCTTAATAGGGCTGCCAAGTTCCCCCGGGGGGGGTGGGGATTCCTCCGCTAAAGGGGTTCCCAATCTGCCGGTCTGGATTTGGCTGGCGGGGGGAACCCCACCCCCACAGTGGCCCAATCCAGCCAACTGCCCAGCATGATGACGTCACTTCCGGGTGACATCATCACAGCACGCACATGCTTAGCGCACGCGCAGAACTCCTGAAGAACAGACAGGACTCCCCCACTTTCTCACTGGTAAGACTTGGCAACTCTAGACCTTAAATTGCCTCGACCTGAACACTGAGAGAATCCTGAGTGGCAGGTAAATGCAGAAAGGACCCTAGTCTGATGCAGAAGGAGGAGCATGCCCAGAATCACTGCAAAGAATAGGTAAAGCACAAGTGGTTTTATGCAGAAGGAGGCAAGGAAGACAAGACACAGTGAGCAGCTGCAGCTAGTGTATGACCTTGACCATATTTGGCCAATCAGGAACTGCTAGGTAGGGAAAGGGTTAAACAGTTGGAATCTTGCCATGTAACTGAGTACTGTTGCAGAGGTCATGTTAGCTGTGGATGTTGTAGGACTTCCTAAAAAGCAGAATGGTCTGGGATGAATGATGACCTCAGTTCTTCTTCTGGTCAATTTAAACAGTCTACATTGTTTTAAACACTGGTCCTTTTCATGGGAAAAGTGCATCATTCAACCCAGTTTACTGTAGACCATTCAGATATAAATGGCATTACATTTCAAGACAGGAACATAGGTTCTAAATATAAACATGTTGTAAGTAACGCTGAAACTGGCAAGCTCTAAAGTTACTGAAAATGACAGCTACCATAATTACTCCAGTGACAAATAATCCAGCACTGGAGGCTGCAGTAGTAATTTCTTGCACTAAAAGAATAATCTTAATGCCACGTTAAGGGTCACAATGAATGATGGGCCCTTCTCAGCCTTTTGAGTTTAGCACCACATCGAATTCTAAACATCATCTTTGACAGGCCGATAAGTATACGGGGGCTGTTCTTTGTGAGCTCATGACATGATGTGCCATATAATGAGAGGCTTTTGGCAGATGGTTCTATACAACTCTTCTATCTGAGGCAAGGCCCACACTGACAGTCTTTACTTGTCTAGACATAGATATTGACGAACAAGTCATACTGACATAAGATGCTAACATGCTTAGCCCAGAGGCATTTCAATGATCTTGGTCTTTTATGCTCTCCTTCTCAGCCAAGTGTGACATTGATCTTTTAAGATCTGTAGCATAAATTTCACAGATGAAACACTGTACATTGATTCTTTTTAAAAAGCGATGAAAGAGCCCTATGCAGAGGGAACATCTGACACTGCAAAGAGCATATTGGAAGGAGTGGGCATCACACAAACTCAGTCATCCCCTTATGGGCACTTAGTACAACCTTTTTCTAAAGAGTAATTATTTGTTTTCCATTAAATAATTAATTGTTGTTAGTCATTCACTGATATGGGAGACAGGTAAATGGTCATTTAGGTACCACTGAGGTAGATGCTAAAGTTGTCCACAGACCTTGGTGGTCCCAGTGCCTGCAGTGAGTAACAGGCATTTATTTACAACAAAGATGGCTTTGAAAGGGGGGTCAGGCAGATTCATGGGGTCTATTAAATCCTGACCTGGATAGCCCAGGCTAGCCCAGTCTCATCAGATCTCAGAAGCTAAACAGGGTCAGCCCTGGCTAGTATTTGGAGGAGAGACCTCCAAGGATATACCAGGGTTGTGACATGGAGGCAGGAAATGGCACACCAACCTCTGAATTTCTCTTGCCTTGAAAACTCCACAGGGTCGACACAAGTCAGCTGCGACTTGACAGCAGTTTCCAACAACAAAGGTTTATTAATAGCTGCTACCAACAGTAATTAAAGGGACCATCTATATCCAGAGAGTATAGGAGGCAACATCAGGGTGAGGCCTTTGTCTCTATTCCCTGTGGATTGGCCTTCCAGGGAAACTTTTTGGCCAGGATGTAAAACAGGATGCTAGACTAGATGGACTACTGGTGTGATCCAGCATGGCTTCTCTTGTGTTCCAGGGGCACTGAGGATTCCCACAAGAAATTTCACTCATCAAAACTTTTTTGGCTTCCTTTGGCACTCCTTAGATGAGGATAACATTCCAAATGTGTTTGAAGCAAAATCCAGTGGCAATCTGGGGATGAATGGAATTTCTCCAAGATATGTTGATCTTACCCAGTTCTTTCAAGATTCTCTGATGGTTTGTGTAAGATATTTGCAATGGTGGCAAATTCTTCTGTGAAGACTCTCACACAAGGCTGAACTGTTTTTACTAGGACATAACAAACTCAAGGTAAAGCTAATGCAAAACACTGAACAACAGTTTATGCCAGTAAAGGTACTGACTACTGACACTGAACAACAGATTCAACATAACAAGCAACTGAGTGAAACATGACTGGGGTTTCACTTAGACACATCCCTCCCCCCAATGAATTATGTGAAGAATAGTGGAAGGGACAGATTGTACGTCAGGTCTTTCAGGTGGCCTGTTCTTCTATTTGGGTTAGCGTTGAACTCTCTAAGCCTTTCAATACCTTTTGTAGGATTTTTAGATGCTTCTCATCACTTTCATCTGTCACAAATCACAATCAGGGGTCTGTTGGAGCGGGAGTGCACAGGAGCGCAGCTCCGGGAGTGAGGAGCCCAGGGGGCGGGCACATGACCAAGCCCCACCCCCTCCTCAGCTTCCCCGAGCAGTGCAGAGGCGCAGCGCCCCGGGGAAAGCCCTGCTAGGGTCTTTATTGTTTTTAATGTTTTGTTTTAATATTGATAATTTTATCATTATTCCTTTTATGACTGTGTGCTGCTTTTCCAGAGACTTGCTCAAGGTGGCATATAAATTTTCTAAGTATACCATTTTTTATCTGGGCACATAGCACGTAAGTACTGGAGAAATCTCACCAACCTTTCAGCAGCTTCCACCCCATCAGTTTGGTGTATTGGTCAGGAGTTGGACTCTAATCTGGGAGAACCAGGTTTGATTCCCCACTCCTCCACATGCAGCTGCTAGTGTGACCTTGGGCCAGTCACAAGTTCTCTCAGAGCTGTTCTCTCATGAGCAGTTCTTAAAAGACCTCTCTCAGCCCCACCTACCTCACAGGGTGTCTTGTTGTGGGGAGGGGAAGGGGAAGGGGTGGGTGGTGCACATGTCCTGGGTATCTCAAGTCTACTTGAAACCTGGTGGTTTCAAGGGAGCAGGAAGAGAATGAGGGTGTGTTCTTTACGCTTATTTTTATTGCACTGAGTATTGGATGGGGAAGGGAATGGAGGAAGAGCAGGTCAGTTTCACTCACCTGTGGAGTGGAGCGTGAGGGGTGGGTGTTGCCTTCTGACACACTTCCGGCATGTTAGGGGGTGTGGCATATGCAAATGAGTTATGCAAATGAGTTGTGCTAATGAGCTCCTGCACCTCTTTTTCTACGAAATGACCCCTGATCACAATAATATCATCCAGATAACACTGTGTTCTTGGGATACCTTGTAAAACTTGATCTATTTGCCCTTTGCCAGATAGCTGGAACAGATACAATACCAAACACTAGTCTATTATACGGTTAGAGGCCCCTGGGGGGGTGGAGATGGTGAGGTATGCCTTGGAATCTTCTTCCGTTTCCATCTGCAAATAAACCTGTGATCAATAATCTTGCTGAATCATTTGCTCCCTAACAGACTGGCAAATATGTCCTTGATTCATGGCAAAGAATAAGTTTCCATCTTTAATGGGATTTATGGTAACCTTAAAATACTCACTGATCCATACTGCCCCATTTCTAAAAACTGAAACTATGGAAGCAGCCCATTCACCCCAGGCAGCCTTGGAAAGTTTCCCTTTCCTTTCCCAAGTGATCCAAGTCAGTGTTCACCTTGAGATGAGTTAAAGGACCGACCTAACTATGAAACCAAGGCTGTGCATTGTCAACTTACATCACCCTCACTTTTATACCTTTCAGAGTGCCTATACCATCTTTAAATACTTCTGATGCTTGATTTAAAATATTTTCCAACTTGTCCTGAACTTGAGTAGCTGGTTTGTGTGAGTCAGTATTCAGCATCTTTAAGGATTTCCAGTGCAAAGGAAATCATTGGAACCATTCACATCCCCACAATGTTGGACCAACCTTCTGGATGACATATAAATTCAGTAAATTTCAGTGGTTATTGTATTCCACATCAGTATATATCATGCCCAGGGGCACTATTTTTTCTCTCCAGTGTATGTCTTCTACACCAGGGACATTTTGTGCCTTTTAACATCTGCAAAGGGATGCAGAGAAAGCGTTCGACAATTTAACATGGTTTTTTTTATTGAGTGTACTTCAGAATATGGGCTGTGGCCCTGAATTCTGGAACTGGATGCATGGTATATACTCGAATTAACAAACAAAGATTTTAATAAATGGGACATTAACAGAAGCAATAAAAAAGGAACATGTCAGAGATGTCCTTTGTCACCTTTACTATTTATCCTAGTAATAGACATTCTAGCTATAAAGATCAGACAAAATGCCGGGATTAAGAGAATAAAAGTAGATGATGCAGATTTCAAAATGAAAAGCTATGCAGATGACGTGGTTCTAACCATCTTGAATCCCCCAAAATTGTTACAGTAAGTAATGAAACGTATCAAAGAATTTGGATCCTTTTCAGGCTATAAAATTAACAGGAAGAAGACAAAAATAACAACATTTTTAACACAACAGCAAGAAAATATTATAAAGAGTACAAAGTGTGCAGTAGCTACCAACTAGGGTTGCCAGCCTCCAGGTGGGGCCTGGGGATCTCCTGCTTTTACAACTGATCCCCAGCTGACAGAGATCAGCTCCCTTGGAGAAAACGGCCGCTTTGAAGGGTGGACTCTATGGCACTGTACAATGCTGAGGCCCCTCCCCTCCCCAAACCCCACCTTCTCCTGGCTCCACCCCCAAGGTCCCCAGGTATTTTCCAACCTGGACTTGGCAACCCTACTACCAACCCCATTAAATATTTGGGAATAATTGGGACTGGGCAAAACTGTAATCTTTTCAAAAACAATTACCAGAAGATTTGGGAATTGATACAAGCAGATCTATCTAGATGGAAAAAATTAAACTGGTAAGAACAGATGACTTTATAGAGAATGCTTTCCCAGCCAAAAGGCCAAGAAGCCTTGGTTACTATATTACCAATCAATTTGAAGATTAAAGAAGATTATTTGAGAAACATCAATTACGAAATTTGAGGAGAGATGGAGTGTGTACTATGCAAGCAGGAAAATAAATTTAGAATGAGAAGCAGTTTAAAATATTTTATACAAATATATGATAATGAAGAAGAAGCACAATGGGAATCAGTTTTAAACATCACATCCTGAATATAAATGTGTTTAAGAAGGTGGACTTTGGGAAGAAACATCTTTTATTTTTTTTTCTTATTGTGATAAATATAATAGTCTTTCCTTCTGTATTTTTTCTACATTACCTACTTGTTAAAAGAAATAGTGAGTATGCACAAGATGTGAAAACATGTAATACTGAGTATGTAGCAATGAGAGCCAGTTTGGTTAAGTCCATGGACTCTAATCTGGGAGAACCTGGTTTGATTCTCCACTACTCCACTTGGAGCTGCTGGTGTGACCTTGGGTCAGTCACAAGTTCTTTTAGAGCTGTTCTCTCAAGGGCAGTTCTCAAGAGAGCTCTCTCAGCCCCACCTACCTCACAGGGTGTCTGTTGTGGGGAGGGGAAGGGAAAGGAATTTGTAAACCGCTCTGAGACTCTGAGTGAAGGGTGGCGTATAAATCCAATCTCTTCTTCTTCTAATAATAATGTAGCTACAAAACAGACTAGTTATGAAGTTTGAAATGTAAAATGATTAATATAAATGTACCCCATCAGAAATAAATATCATTGTATACTATAGACAAAGTCTCCCCAAAATTTCAATGTAACGAAAGAGGCACTGGGGAGAAATATATTCTGTCTTTTATACTTTGTTATTTATAATCGTGTTAATTAAGCATGCAGTTCACATATGATGCTGAGCCCAAGTTGAGTTGCACGAGCAAACACTTTCCCCCAGCAGCATCATGTTTAAATCAGACCCCAGATGTTACCTTCAAAGCATTTGCCTTAATGTGACTCTGTGAAATGTTTTCTAGTGCTCTACAATTAGTGACTGTGGTCAGCTTTTTGTATAACTTTTATCATTGCTGTTATATATTATTAAATCTTTAGTACTACCGGGGTGCAGAATGTCATGCAGAACAGAGAAATGGGTTTACAAACCAGGTTATAAAATGTTACATTCTTTCTTTAAAAGAATGGTATCCAAGGGAGATTACTGCGAGAGAGAAAAACTAATTTCCTTTACTGAAACAGCAAATTAAAGGTTTGTTGAGGCACCATCTGACTCAAGATAGACTGACTCTTAAGTTTTAACTGTAAGATTTGGTTTTAAATTGTGATGCTGATCTATTGTATTTTATCAAATTTGATTGTTGGAAGGTGCTCTGAGCCCTGCCTGGCAGGGAAAGGAGACGGATAGAAATCAAATAAATAAATAATCATCTTTGAGATATATAATTATGTTAGGTAACCTTTTTTCCTTTCTGTATTTCTTTTATACTATTTTTGTTTCCTCAGAATAAATAAATAAAGAGGGATCCATTCCTGAGTCAAACACCAAAACATGTTGTTGCACCAATGCAGTGACATTTGCATACCATCATATCTGCTTTTCACCCCTTTCTGTCTGTTTCCTTCAGCGCAGTGGAACATTCCAGAAGCCTACTTCTACCCTTACTGCAGACAATGTATGAGTTCACAAATGGGGGAAACGCAGCTTTGGGGTTATTTATTCTGTGGGTGAAAAGAATGAATGGATAGAGTGAAATAGCCTCTCTTTCTTCAAGCTGGTTTCTTTCTGAATTGCAGCCTCCACAGCTTCAGTACTGCAATTATACTGAGCTATTATATTTGTTCTTTTGATATGAGATGAAATTTAAAATCAGTGGCTAAAATTGTGAGACCTGAAGGCATTTTGTCTCTTGTCAAATGAGACAAGTGAGGTAGTGGGTATACAGAAATCTTGCGGCACTTTTGCATGAGCTTTTCGGGTTTAGAAGAACCCACTTCTCCACATAGTATAATGATGTACATGAGTGAAATATGGGTTTCCCTCTCTGCTGCCTCTCTGTGGTTACCTCTGAATGAATAATTATCTTAGTGGATGAGTAATGTCCAATTGCTGTTCAGAGTTCCACAGGAGGGCAGCCTTATCCCAAGCTATGCTGCAGTGAAGGAGGGAATTATGATAGCAAATGAAGAAGGTACAAAACCAGCTATATAGATATTTGTACAAAGTCTCACAAAACAAGATAATCAGGTAGGAAGATGACTCTGGCTCTTTATCTTGAATGTAAACAGTGCAGATGTATTAATCAATATCTGTTTTTTTTTTTAAAGTTTGTATTCTATGACACAGAAGAATTAATCACATTCTGGCTTACACCCCCAACCTCCCAAAACATTAACATGAGTAGGCTTTATTTAAAATTCAAAATGAACTCTGAATTGTCTCTCACTTATCTCATTCTAATAAAACTCTCCCTCCCCCCTCTATAAGATGGTTGAATTGATGTTGCACAAAAATACTTCCAATATTTTAAATTTGCTTGATTTGAATGTGTTTACTTTTGAAACAGGGACATAATAAATATATTACACAAATATATTACACTTGTAGATGAAGTTCTGAAGAAGTGTGCATGTACACGAAAGCTTATACCTTGAACAAAACTTTGCTGGTTTCACAGGTGCCACTGGACTTGATTTTTATTATATTATACTTGTATCCAACGTTTCTTTGTGGATCAGTGTGGCATAAGCTTAGGGTCAGACTGAGGCTGTATCCACATGGTAGATATTCTCTATTTTGCATTCATTGCTGCTGTAACTAGGGACAGGCACAAATTGAGTCACAAACTGAAATTCGGCCTGAACTTGGCTGGTTCAGAGTTGGTGAACCAATGTTCAAGGAAGGCACCTTCCCAGAACATTTACTGGACTTGTTGCCAGTTCAGTTTGGCTGTTCAGCTGTTCAGGGCTGCCATTTAAACCTGACAGCTGAGCAGCATGGGATATACTAGTCAGCTGTAAGCCGGCCTTGGCTGGGAGGGTGGGGTAGAAATTTGACAAATAAAAATAAATAAAATAAATAAATGGTTGGCTGGCAGCCATTGAACTCTTTGGTTTTGCTTCCCCCCTCCTCAAAGGGAGGGGAGTGAAACTGATGGGTTAAATGGCTGCCAGCTATTTAGACCTAACAGCAGACCAGCAGATCCAGTCAGCTGTTAGGTTTAAATGCCTTGCAGGCATTAAACTCCTCAGTTTAATGGCCAGGAGAAAAGTGGAAGGGAAGTCCCTGCCACTGCCGAGAGAAAGGTGGAACTGAATGTGCTGGATGGGATCTAATTGGGTGGGCCCTTTTGGGTCAGTTTGGGGTTTGATTCAGGTGCCCTGAACCTTGAACTGAACCACTTTTTTTGGGGGGGGGGGTTGTGCCCATCTCTAGCTGTAACTGCACAGGCATTTGCAGGGGTCATTTCGCAGACAAAGAGGTGCAGGAGCTCATTAGCATAACTCATTAGCATAACTTATTTGCATATGCTAAACCACCTGACATCACTGGAAGTATGTCAGAAGGCAAGAAAGAGAGAGAGAGAGAGAGAGAGAGAAAGAAAGAAAAAAAGAGCGAGCTGGTAGAGAGGGGACAGTTACTAATCCAAGCCTCAGAAATACCACTATTCTGGGAGGATAGCTTCAGTGGTGGCTGAAGGAACAAGGACCTTTCCAGGGGAACGGGTCATTTTGCTGCAGCCATGACACAAGCAGGCATTCCCCTGCCAGGGGCGGGGGGGCTGGTACCAACTCCTGGAGCTGCGCTCCCCTGAGCTCCTGCTCGAAATGACCCCTGGGCATTTGGATTGGCAACAGAACATCCGCATAGAAGAGTTGTTAATATCCTTTCCTCCTTTGGTCATAATTTTCCTTCTGTTTTCTCCCTGCTGTGCCACTGGAGGGCTTTTAAAAAATTGATAATTGCTATAGTGCTATAGATAGTGTTATAGTGCTATACCAATTATCTATAACCCCCACCCCTCTATTAGAACAGTAGGGAAAACAATCTTATACAAGGTGCTGACAGAAAGAAAATGGTGCCAAATAGGTGGGATCTTAAAAAAAATGGGTCAGGTTGCCATCCAGATAGCATGCTGTCTTGGACTGTATTCTCACCCTACCCTACCCTACCCTACCCCACCCCACCCACCAATCATAGCAAAGCAGATTCAAGGCAAAGTTTGCCAAGGATGAGGAAAACTTCAGAAGAAAAGAGGAAGAAAATTGCCTGGATGGAAGCATCCCAAGTGGATTGCCCAAGGCTCTGTGGCTAAATTTGCATGCAGCTGTGCTTCCCATGATCAAGCTTAAAGCTGTAATTCCCATATCACATAGCAGTATGCATACTGATGCAGGAGGAATCATGCATGCAGTCACAATTTCTTGTCCTTTTGCCTACAGCAGCACATACTGCCACCGAGATGAGCGACTTGGACTTCAAACTGAGTGAGAGTAGTTCTATTTTATGTGTTTCTTGGCAAAACAAACAGCTGACAAAATCTTGTTAAGATGTCAGTGTATAATTGAATAACTATAAACTTACAACAGGCCCAAATGCTCTGTGTAAATCACTATAAAATTAATAGAACTTAATGTTTACTGGGCAATCAGTGAGGTTCAGCTGATATGTTAGTAAATTTATCGCTGAGATATACCTGTAGACCTTTCTAGCATTGCTTTCAAGTTCTGCCTGAAATGTAGATACTTGCAGACATTTTAGTAGGTAGCACTGCTATTTTCCTGGAGTAGGGAACATTTGTATACACGCATGTAATTTTACAATTCTTATTGATATGCTAAAATGTTGCTACTGTTGAGCTCTTATAAATGGAACTGAAGTCTTGCTGCACGTTAGCAATTAAAGAGGTTTTATTCCAGCATACGTTTTCATGGACTAGAGTCAACTTCTTCAAATGCAATGCATTTCCATACTTATTTATCCGCCTAACTGTTTATTGGATGCAGAATTCTAGAAATGATGGACAGTTAGTAGTTTGATCCTAAGGGCCTTCTCTTACCTCGTATCTATCACGTAAATAAAGAGACTGGTTTTAAACGTACCAGGTGGCAGACTTCACCATGTGGCTGGAATTTGTTTTGTTTACATTTCTTGAGAATGGCACAACTGCAGATACATGAAGGGACCACCTGCAAATATTTTCATCATATCCCCGAGAGAGAGAGAGTGCCTAGCATCACAAAATATCATGAGGCTGTGCATTCCATACTGCTGACTTTGAAAGTGAGTGTGATGATGGTACATTTCTGAACTGTTATAGTTATAATCAGGGCTTTTTTGTAGAAAAAGCCCAGCAGGAACTCATTAGCATAATAGGCCACACCCAACAGCAGAAACTAATTGGCATATTAGGCCACACCCCTGACAGCACAACTCATTAGCATATTATGTGGGGGGGCTGAGAAAGCACAGGGCAGGCATGGAAGCTTGCCTCTTTCCTCCCTGAGCTACTCCACCCACTTCAGCATCACCTTTCTAGTCTCCTACCCCCACCCCAACCAGACAGCCAGGGAAAGGCAGTGCTGAAGTGCCAGGGATCTGAAAGATCCCTGGCACTTCAGCATCGCCTTTCTCGTCTCTTACCCCCCTCCCTCTGAAAGATCGAGAAGGGAAGCAGGCATGTTTGCCTGGCTGCCCTCAGTCTCCCCAGCCAGCCCACCAAGGCGTGCAGGCTGGGGAGACCAAGGGCAGCCAGACAAACATGACCTATTCCTTCCCAGATTGGGGAGGGAAAGAAAGGCATTTTCAATGTGCCTGAGTTCCCCTCTTGATCTTCTTGCACCTGGAGAAGATCAGGAGGGGAACCCAGGCATGTCTTCATGCCTGCCTTCTTTCCCCAGCCTGCCCGCCGCAGCGAACAGGCTGGTGAAAGGAAGGCATGCATGCACACATGCCCCTTTCTTCCCAGAGCCTCTCCGCTATTGGGAAGGGAAAGAAAGGCATTTTCAACATGCCTGGGTTCCCTGCTTGCCCTTTCCCAGCTGCGACATGTCAGCTAGAGAAGGGAAGGCAAAGAGAGGCTCTCAGATGACTGGCGGGGAGTGAAATTGACAAAGAAATTGGAGGGGCTCCCCAGAGGGAAAGAGGGCATTTTAACATGCCACCTTTCCCTCTTGTGTGTAACGTGGGGAGGGCAGCATGCTCTGTAGCCACACATGCCAGAGGTTTCGGTTGTAGGTGTGGCCAACTCAGGAGCCAGCCGGAACTCCGTTCCTGTGCGTTCCTGCCCCAAAATAGCCCTGGTTATAATAAAATTCTAAATTGTGTTCGATAGTCATCTCATTCCAGAAGAGAACAGTCACTGAAGGATATAGACCTAAGTAACAGATACCAAACAGCAGTGCCAGTAGCCCCAAATTATTTAATAACAACTGATCAAATTAGTGTTCTTAAAAAGAAAGTGCCTCCTCTGTGTTGTGCTGTGGGGGGTGGGGGGGAGAGGGCTTGCTGATATATTCAGGACAGGCTGCCTTTCCTAGGGAGAGAACTGTGAAGAGAGGAGCTCGGGTCTTAATGATTAGATGGTCCGTGTCCCTGGCAGCTGTATCCTTGTACCACAGCAGTATAAATATTCATCACCATTTGGCTCAGCTTTTACTGAAGGCTATTTTGCAGGGGAAACAGAACACCAAGGAAACAATATTGTAATGCTTAAAGCACCTGCCATACAGTCAAGAGAGATTTTTTCTTTAAAAAAAAACTCCAAATAATAAATGCACTTGTTCCTTGTGGGGGAAAACATTGGTATGCCTATACAACCACTTGGAGTGAAAAAAGCTCTCTCCAGGACAATGATTCTGAAAGTCTGAAACCAGTTTGTCTGCAGAGGAAAGAGTTCTGCCAGCCAGAGTGTGGGACTTGATGGGGCACCCAAAGGGAGAGTGGCAGCAGTCCATCTTAATTGTGCAAAACAGAAGTACATGTGGGTCTCTTATTGTGGAATTTTGGAGGACCCCCATGCTGAACAAGAAGCTGTTATTCTTCTATTTCCTTAGACCCAGTTGTCTCAGAACTAAAGGCTCCAAAGTACATTGCTGGGCAGAGAGACTTTTTTGGCCTTATCCTGGGGGAAGCTTGGTTCATAGGTGCCTTATCAAGATAACACTTGGGAATTACTGGGCTGGAGCACTGTTCATCTAATGTATTGTTACTGTGACTGAGCTTTGTGCCAAGCTTTATAGACTGCAAGGATCCTGAGAGTCTCCTTGTGAGCCAATCAGAAGAGGGCATGTTTTGGAAGAAATCATTGCTATTGGCTCTTACCATGGCCGAGTTCAGACTGGCAGTTTGGCCCGATATAGGCCCGCTTTGCAAGTGGATTAAGAGAGCCCATTCAGACAGCCACAGCTGTCTGGCATTGCTGTGCCGCACTCACCCTGTCCTGAAGTGCTTTCATCCCGCTTTTAAAAGGTACCTGGTGAAACCGGTGTCAAGCAATCTGGGTGCACGTTCATCCCGCTTCCTGGCAGTGTGGATGCAAATAAGCCGCACATCAAGCAGCGCCGGTAATGTGAACTCGCTGATCCGGCTGCTGCGCCCATGCACAGAGCAGCAAAATGGACCAAAGCCGCGCGCCACTGTGGAACCACTGCCAGGAGCCGCCCCACAGTGTGAACGCTCCATTCCGCCTCCTCCCCAGTATGGTCCCACATCAGTCTATGCAGTGCGAACGGAAAGCCCCGTGACAACTCAGTCCGGGTTTTTTTGCCCCGCTTCCCTTGCGCTTCACTTTGCCAGTCTGTCCTCCGCCCATATAGAGGTAGTTATATTGAAGCAGCAATGCCTGAGCTTTGTGTTAGATGTCATTGCTTGCTAGTATGATTGAGCACTTGTTCTGATTGGCTGCCCAAATAACAGACCAATCAGGGAAGTCTAGAATGAAACAGGAAATGCAAATAAGGTATGCTGTAGTGTTCACTATGATTGGTTATTACTGTGTCAGGAGGTGTGGTTTTGACTGCTCTTGACTGTATATAAGTGGGCATTATTGCTGGGTTGTTTTGTGTGTTGTGTTCTGAGCTGAATAAAAAAATCACTGTTTGATAAGAGCTGCCCCAAACCCAGTATTTAATACTAAAAATATTTGCTAGTCTGAAAAATTAGTCCAAAAGTATTACGTGTATTATTTGATAACTTGAGTGAGCAGATGCCTTACTAATGATTTTTCTTGGCTGGGAAGCTAGTGATTATCCTACATACATATTCTTTGGTTTTAAAAATTATTAAATTTATGAGCTGACAAGCTTATTAAAGTCAAGAATCACAACATAACTTAAAGGAAAATATCCTTTACATTTTGAAGAACACACAGCATATCACAGAAAAAAATCCAAATCTTTTTACATCTATATCATATTCCCTTTAATAAAGTTAATAAAAGCGAACCAATTTGGAAAGAAATCTGGGCCTCTTTGCTTTCTTCTCTCTTTTTTAGAACTGATATATACCCATTAAATTAATTATACAAGAAAGATCTTGTATATGATCCAATAAGCATATTCTTGGGAGTTTTTGGATGACTCTGTGAGAAAGAAACAGCATGAACTGGTTTGAGAGGTGTCAAATGCAAAGATTTGGATCAGCAAAACTATGTTCTTTGGTTCTATCAAGGAATGGCTTGGCATGTCTGAAAGACAGCAAGAATACCAGCTTGGGGAAAACATTCCCATTTAGAGGCAATTTTCCCTTGTTAGAACAGGCACAGTGAGGCGTGAAGCACTGGCATGTGATTATGTTAGCTTCTTTCCCAGAATGGTCAGGAAGTATATGTGTATGTGTTGATATCAAAACAGAGTGTGCAGGAGAGGAGCCCACCCTGAACCTCCCACCCCTCCCTTTGCAGCATTCTAAGTGCTTTCATAATTTTTCTCCCAGCCTGGCTCTCATACCGGAATCCTGCTGGGCTGGAACGCACAGACAGCCAGGCACCAGAATAACTGTCAGACTAGGAGTTTGGATCTTGATTAATACAGGATTTTTCCAATCCCCTTTTCATATCTTCAGCCATGCAGCTCCCTATGACTGAGCAGCCTTCTAACTCTCTACTCATCAAGAAACATGCCTCTTCCCTCTGTGCCCCTGCTCAAGAGTTTCTCCTTCAGCGAAGCCTGTTCTGACCCATCCTAACTTAATTTTACCAGCTCCTCTACTGTCACCTGACTCTCTTTTACACCACCATCAATATTAATTATCAATTAATTGTTTGGAGACTTATCACTTCTATGTTCCATGTGCACCCTAACTACCTGGTGTTAAATAAATGGATATTTTATTTATAGTATTGATCAACTGCTTTCAATTGAAAAATGCTCAAAGGGGGAATGACATTTAATCCAGGTGAAACAACAGACACCATAAAAAGCCAAGTTTCTTGTATTTAGAAAACTTGGATGAATGAGGCTGAATACGTTGCTTTCTGGTGCTCTGGTAAGCTTCTCAGAGAGGCTATTTCAGGGGTGCTAAACATAAGGCCCGGGGCCTGGAACCGACCCATTCAGGGCTCTTATGTGGCCCGCCAGCAACTGATGCAAGGGAGGGAGTGCTGCGGGGGAGTGGGCGGAGCCACTCCATTGTGGCTTCAGCACGGCAGAACAACCTCATCTGCAGCAATCAGGCATCGTGGGCGAATCTATCCAGTGCTGCACGGCTGCCTCTCCAGTCTGCCTTTGTGGGTTTTCCTCTGCACCCCCTCCCAGCCCATGGGGCCTTGCAGTGAAGATACATCAACTCAGAGCTTAGCAGCTGCTGTCCTTTATACAGCTTCTATCTCTGGTACCTGGCATTACGCTTTATGGTACAAAAGGCCCAGGCCAAGAAAAGAACAATTATGTCAGATCTGGCCCTCGGAACAAATAAGTTTGACACCTCTGGACTATTTCAGTGCCACCACTGAGGAGGCCTTATCTGAACTACGCAAGATCTAATATCTGATTTTTCCCCAGAAGATCAAGGATATTTTTGTAGAAGATTCTCCCTAAGGGTTGCAGGGCAAGCTTTAACAGTAGTATCCTGAAAATGAACTATTTATTAT
Source organism: Lepidodactylus listeri (assembly GCA_029233225.1). Lineage (NCBI taxonomy): Eukaryota > Metazoa > Chordata > Lepidosauria > Squamata > Gekkonidae > Lepidodactylus > Lepidodactylus listeri. Next base: position 92,095,384 of record JARCFY010000006.1, read on the forward strand.
TTTGAAGTGGTTTAGCCTGTATCTTACACCAGCTCTTAGGGACAGTTTAGAGTGTGTTTCTCCTTAATACATGAATGCTTTTCTTTTTTAAATGTATTGCAATTTTGTTGAATGCCGAAACAAATAAATGAGAGAAAAAAAGACATGAGCCACTGTCCTAGCATGACTGAGTCTTCATAAAACAGCATCAGTTGCCTCCAAGGCAAGTTTTATGTTTGTAGTCAGTGTCTTTTCTGTTCGTCGTGGGAATTAAGGTATTGTTGGAACGTGAAAAGACATAGCAGTCTATTTTATAAAAGTGCTCTGCAGTGCATAATTCCATTAATACAAGCCCATTATGGAGATTGGCCACTCTTCTCCAAGCCTTAATGCAAAACGTTATCTTTCTCAAATGGCAATACAAACTTGTGTCTAAATAAGCGCAAAGGGTCAGGGAGATACAGCGTGTTGACTATCGCCATTGATTTATAGCTTCTCTCTCCCTCTCTTTACGTTGTGGGGTGGGAGCAATGCTTTTTTCCCACTGTGATTTAATTAACTTCATTTCACCGCATGGTAGTAGAGATAATAAGCATTGCAGGGGCATGGTGTCCATGCAGTCATGTGCCTGGTGTGGACTAATATTCACCAACACAATATGGTGATTCTTCGATAGACGCACATACCACAAAAGAGCAAGCCTGGTTTATTAATTTGCCAAGTCTCTGCCTCCTCACTCCCCTCTGAAAAGGCTACTGTGTATTGTGTTGAGACTGATGGAAATGGAAAGCAAGAGTATATGCCGAGGAGTAATGTTTTCCCGTATGCTGGACTCATTTAACAAAAAGTGTTCCTTCAGGAAAACAGAATCGAGATGCTAATGTTATACCTCATTTATTGCCAAGCATATTCAGTGACATTTCATAATGTACATCTGTCAGCCAGAGATATAAATGAATGAGGTGAACTGTGCAATTTACCCTCAGGAACTTCCATTACAGCCCCCCCCCCATAGTATTTATGAGGTCAGGGGCAATTAATCAGATAGCTGTATTTGCTTTTTTTAAGCCTGTGACAGTCCATTGCAAACTGTTGCGCTGAAAGAAAAAGAATCTTCTGTGTTTTTGGCAAAAATGTTCAGGTTGTTTAGGTAACAACTGATTGTTTTACATGACAAAAATTAAGTGCTGTAGCTAATTGACGGGAAAAGTTTTAATTTTTAAAAAAATATCAGCAAGGTGGGGCTTACGCATCTCAAGGAGGCACTGTGGATAGCTCAAGTCCTCAAGCATACAGCTTCCCCACAGATATGGGTGTAGTCAAGGAAGCAACCTTCTTTTTTGGGTTTTTAAAGCCACTTAAAGGGCGCGATCATACGCACCCATTTGCCACGGAAGAGGGACGATTCACTACCAGATCAAAGTGGCATGATCACACCAGCACATCTGGGAAGTGTCCTGCAACCATTGCCAAACCGTCACAAATCATTTTGATCTGGTGGGGAGTCGTGGTAAAAAGCTACTAGTGAAACTCCAGTATCAAATGGTTTGCTGTGGTTCACAGCCAGAGTTTCCTTATGTGATCACTCAAGCACCAAAGTGTGGCATTGCGGATAGCGTGATCATACGCTATCCCGATGCCACACTGTTGGTTTCCCCCCCCTTCTCTGTGTGTGCATCACTGAAAGCCCTTAGGGTGGGGAGGCAATTCATCAATCCCCCGTTTAAGCACCTCGGAAACCAACCACAAAAAGAAAACCAGTGGCAAGTTGCCCCAGCAGGTCCACAGACCTGTGTGATCATGCAACTGCGGGGCAAATTGCTCTGGAGCAAAAAGCCTCGCTTCCCCTCTGAATTATCTTGCTTGTGTGGAAAGGACCTAAGTCTTGCTTTGCAGGAGAAAAGTGGGATACAACTATTCAAATGAAAAATAATTATAATAATGCAGTTATGGACTGCAGCCACTAGGGGTGTAGGGAAAGCAGAGCATGGTAAATAGCTGCAGCCCTGCTTGCCTGCTGGCTGTCCCTTTTTGCAAACTTCACTGCATGGAGGCTGAAGCAAACGCTCGCCCATCACTAGATGCTGCTCAGCCCATCAATCAAGCCAGCATCAGAGCAAGGCAAGACCATCAAGCAAAATTGATGGCTTCTACAGTAATTGCCAGGCTGCAGCCTGTAAGCAAGGCTGTCTCCTGCAGTCTATTGTTTCCATCTTCCTTTAGTTCTACCCAGCTCTACAGTGCTGTCTGCTCATTCAGATCTTGCAAAAGGGCAGCCCTGCTAGTGTGTTGCAGCAAAAAACAACAATATGACCTTTCCTTGTCTCCCTCTTTCCCACATTCCCCCCCCCCTCCATTTTGCTTTCTTTCTCTCTTCCATTTGTCGGAAGAGAAGGCCTTGGTACTGTCTCTTAGCCTCAGCCTCCGGGGGGCGGGGGGAGTTACAAGAGAGTTAGACAGATAGACAGACAAACTGTGGGGTTTTCTTTCCTCTTTCCTCTTTGCTCTTCTGCCTCTGACCCTTTGATGTGTAGTATTAAATAGTGGTTTCCATGGAGCAGCAGATTCACTACTAGTGATCAGCTCAACTTTATTAGTGATTTCAGCAAACAAAAGACAAGACTCCAGAGCCTCAGCTCTGTTTAAATAGCACACAATTGCCGCACCCAAAAAACACCCCGCTCCCAACGATAGGCTATATGCATAACATTACTTCTTGACTGGTTACTGCCAGAGTTCTGGTGGGCTATTATTATTCGACTCCAAGCTCAACCAGTCTCTGGAAGCACAGTCCTGAAATGTTTCAGTCCTGATACATAGCATGTAGGCTGATACCTCTCAGGGAAATTGCCTTCTTTCCTTCCGTTTCCACTTCCTCTTCTCTCTCACATGCACAAAGGAGCACATTGCTCTCCTTTCTTTGCACCATGGATGCAACCTCCATCTGTATGCACCCAGGTAGTTAGAATAGTTCCCTATTCTATCTCTCATCCTTACTATCTAGAATGGAGTTCCCTAAATAAAGGACTGACAAGTGGCCCTATGTAACTCTGTAACTTGCTAGCACATGTCAGAACAAAGAAAAGCTCTGCTGCGTTTAGCCTTTTAGGTGCACTCTGCTACAGTAGAATACAGATTACGGGCGTACCATACCAGTTAATCTATCCGCCATTCAGGATTTGCCTTTGTGTGTGTCTCTCCCCCCTCATTTCCCCCATCTTGGTCTCATCTCTTTCTTCTTGCTATCCTGGTTGGCAACTTAAAATGTACTTAGTAGTAATATAGCAGCAAACTTGAAGGTCCCCTGGAATTACAACTGCTCTCCAGACTGCAACGATCATTTTCACTGGAGAAAATGGCTGCTTCTGAGGGTGGGCTCCAGGCTCTATACCTTGCTGAGGCCCCTCCCTTCCCCAAATGCCACCCTCCCCGGCTTGCACCTCCAAATCTCCAGGAATTTTCCAAACCAGAGTTGGCAACCCTATCTACCTTTTTTTTTTTTTTGCTCCTCCACACTTTACATGCATTGTAATGGTAAGTTAACTTGACTTAGTGGTTATAAATATGGAACAAAAGCTAGAACTCCTTCTTTTCCTTCCCCTTCACTTTCATTCTTTAGTTACATTTTAAACACTGTTCAAGCAGTGGATTGTTGTTGTTATTGTATTGGTGGGATATCTAATATGCTGTTATACATGCTGCTTTGCTACTATAGGCATACAGCTTGATGTCATCTGACAAATGACACAATGTTTTTAAAAATTGCAAAAAGAAAAGGCAGAAGATCCAAGTAAACCAAATTTTAAACCATGGAGAACCCAAAGCAACAACAAAATTAATACCTCTTCCGAACTCCACCTGAGACCAAATGTGACCCCCCCCCCACTAACCCTCTCCCAGGGGAAAGGATGGGGGAGGGAAGGCTAGCTAGTAGTAAAAATAAATAAATCAGTTTGTTGAGAAGTGCCATCCAGGCGAGGTCCATCTTGTCTTGGCCTAGCATAATCCACCCAAGGCACCTCTCCCAAAATGTAAGGAACAGCCAGCACAGCGCACGTGTAGAGCAAAATGGCCAGCATAATGGACAGGGGTCATTTCGAGCAGGAGCTCGGGGGAGCGCAGCTCCGGGAGTTGATGCCAGCCGCCCCCCCCACAGGGGAATGCCTGCTTGTGTCATGGCTGCAGCAAAATGACCCTGCCCCTGGAAAGGTCCTTGTTCCTCCGACCAGCCTTCTGAAGGCTCCAGCCACCACTGAAGCTATCCTCCCAGAATAGTGGTACTTCTGAGGCTTGGATTAGTAGCTGTACCCTCTCTGCCAGCTCTTCCTTCCTTCTTCCCTCCCTTCTCTCTCTCTTCTTTCTTGCCTTCTGACATACTTCCGGTGATGTCAGGTAGTGTAGCATATGCAAATAAGTTATGCTAATGAGTTGTGCTAATGAGCTCCTGCACCTCTTTTTCTACGAAATGACCCCTGATAACGGATGACCGCAATTTAAATTTTTCCTCCCCTCCAAGAAAGACAATATGATTGACCAAGGAAACTCACTTGATTGTTCCCAGGGCTAAGACTGGCTAGGAGAAATGCTGTTTCCTGGGGAATGGGAAGGAACATTTAAAAAGTGCAGGCAGGGCCTGTTAAATTCCTGACAATTAATTGATGATGTTAAGACATCTGAGAGTTGTTCCATGAAAGCTTTGACTGCATCAAATATAGCCTACCTGATCTGAAGCTGGTTTAAGTCAGATGAGTTTTAGCTTTGGCAATGTCCAACTGCACACTCCTAGTTGCCACTGGTAGACAGTGTAATGCTTTTGTGGTCCAGTCTAGCACGACTGCAGAAAGCTGGAGGCCTTTATGAAGCTAGGAAGCCAGTGAATTCAGGCTTCTAGAATCTGCTTCTCACTGAGGTGATCAACCTGTGTACAGATTCAGGTCAGATCTCAGTTAGGGTTGTCAGTTCTGGGATGAAACATTCCTGGAGATTTGGGGATAGAACCTGGGGAGGGTGGGGTCTGGGGATGGGAGGAACCTCATCTGAGAATAATGCCATAAAGTCCCCCCTCCAAAGTACCCATTTTCTCTGTGGGAACTGATCTCTATAGACTGGAAATCAGCTGTAATTCCAGGAGAGATCCTGGTCCCACCTGGAGGTTGGCAATCCTATTTCACACGATTGAATGGTGTAGTGGTTAGGAGTGCAGACTCTAATCTGGGAGAACCAAGTTTGATTCCTCACTCCTCCACATCCAGCTGCTGGTGTGACTTTGGGTCAGTTACAAGATCTTTTAGAGCTGTTCTCTCACAAGCAGTTCTCGAAGGAGCTCTCTCAGCCCCACCTACCTCACAGAGTATCTGTTGTGGGGAGGGGAAGGAGATTGTAAGCCACTCTGAGATTCTTTCGGGTAGAGAAGGGCAGGGTATAAATCCAATCTTTTCTTCTTCCTCTATAAAAAACCCCAAAAACCCTGTGCATAGAAAACTAGATGCCATGGAGAAGTCTAGTTTAGAGCCATGGAGAAGTGTAGTTTAGAGCCTGGTTTTCTTTTCTTTTGTTCTTTTTTTTTTTGCCTTATTCTGTTATATATTTTTTTATTTTATAAACAAAAGAGAATAAACAATGCATCACTGCAATTATACATAGATGATCTTCTTATATGAACATAGTCATAAGCATAGACATGAGCACAGACAATCATTTATGGTCATCTACTTTATCTATTACCCGTATTTTTCGCTCCATAAGACACACCTGACCATAAGACGCACCTAGCTCTGCTCGGTGCCGTGGCTTGGGAAAGGTGAGGGGGGTTTAAGACGCACACACTTTCCCCCCCACTTTTTTTGGGAGAAAAAGTGAGTCTTATGGAGCAAAAAATACGGTATATCTAATTCCTACATAAACTGCATACTAATCTATTACAGTTGTCAATCAGAACTTACTTGGTTGCATCAGATTTGTTTATATATACTCTAAATTTTCACTTCTGTTTTATCTATATTCTATCGTTTCTTCATTGCTTCGTATCAATCTAACATTTCATTATTACAAACATGTATTGCCTGACTCTATCTCTTAATCATTTTCCACTTTAACAATTCAGCCCTAATTGTCAGCTATATAGTCAAAAAGTACACTCCCATTTTTCTTGATATTCTGAATTCAATCCATTAGGTAAACAAGATGTCAGTTCAGCCATTGTTGAGTGACGCTTAGTTTTCTATGTGGGGAGTATTTTTTGTATACAAGAACATTCAGTCCGGAGAGCACAGTTCTGTAATTCAAACCAGAACAGCCCAGATTTATCCCATCAGAGGGAACCAGGACCAAGATGTTTGTACATGAAGGATGTTTCTGGAGGTAACAGAACCCATGGCTTTCAACTTGAAAGCCTGAGGGGCTCACTGCAGAGCCATAGGAACCTGCTGTGGTCTGAAAACTCTCTTTCCTCAGGTCATTAATACAAGGCCACAAGGTTTTAAGTTGATAGCAAAGCTTTGACTATGTAATCAAGCAGATGCACCTGTAATGATCCCCTCATTGTACCCAGATAAGCTGTTGTACGATTAAACAGTTCTTCACCAAGCCCATAAATCCCCAGCAGAATGTTTATGTTTTCTATATTAAGTCACAGTAGATCCAGGTCATTATGAGATTTGGGTGGTCCTCCTCTATAATTCCTACCCAAAGTAGGACATTAACCTGCTTTGTTTTGCTATACTATCCTGCATTGTTATATTCTAAGCCAGAAAAATTGCCATAATGCTATTTGTTCATTAAGACTTTGCTATAGAAAGTCAACCAGATCACTTGATTTGCGCAGGCATTTCATGTGAGTGGGCCGATTGCTGACTGTGAGATGATATTTGCACATGCCGGTGTTTTAATTACTTCTGTCTAGTGCTTGTCTAGCGATGTCTTTATTGGTGAAAAAAAAAGGCAAATATAAAAAGACACTTCAGTTGGCATAGCTCACAGTACAGGCCATTTATGGAGAAGACAGTTTGCCCTCTTTTATTTTAAAACATGCAATAGAATTTTTTTAAGCAAGAAAAAGCAGTGACACTTAGCTATAATGTTTATGAGTCAGTGGTGGGACCATGGTTTTGGAGTGGGAAAGACAAGGGGGGGGGAGAAGAGAGTAGTCATTTTAATATTAAACATGATGGAAGTAAGAATATGCCCAGTATTTTTTTAAAATCACTGTCCATATGCCATTCTCCAGCCTTTTCTTCCTCCTTAATGCTATTTCTGATGAAGTTTAGTGGCTAAGAGGGTGAACCGTGAACTCACTAGATGACTTTTAATAAGCTACCTACCACTTGATCTCCTAGGGTTGCCAGGTCCCTAGGACCTGCCAGCAGGGGATGGGGATTGAATTTATTGGGAACAGGGAGGATCACCAAAAGGAAACATGATGTGCCTACGTGATCTGTGCTGTGATGTAGGCACCTCAGGGACATTGGGGAGTAGCAATGCTCTGGTTTTTGGGCAAAACTCTATGGCAGAATTAACTTATACCATAGAGTTTTGCACAAAACCCAGAGTGTCACCCCCCAACATCTCTGATGTGCGTACTTCACTTCTGGGTCACATAGTCATGTCACATTTATTTTTGTTCTTCCTTGTTTACTTGGGGGAGGGGGGGTAACTTTGGCAGTGGAGAGGAGCACCCAAAACTCAGGGACCTCCGCCCTGCCAGGGGGGTCTGGTATCCCTATAATCTCCCCTCCCCATCTTCATATGAGGTTAGAAAATACTGAGGTACATTACAGGGTAGTTATAGAGGTTGTTGAGATAAGTGAAACACTCTGAGAGCTTTGAAAATGCTACATAGATGAAAAGTATTATTTTCATGAAACTTGAGGACTGAAATTAGATTGCATTTTAAATCTCTGAGAAATTACGATTTTTATAAATTTGGTTTTCTTTTAGTAATGGATGGTCAGCCCTTGATGACCTGGTTGATATTTAGCATGTAGCTAGATGCAGCTATGATGTCTCATATGCATAGAGCCAGATGGGCTCCAGGGAGAGGAGAGCAAAGAAGGCAATAAAGCATCTGGTGCAAATGGATCAAATCAACCCAGTACAGTCTGTTTGGAGGCCCACTCTGTACTGCTGATAAGTTTCTGTACAATTATTGCATCTGCCCAGTGCCATTTAGCAGACCTTTTCTCAAAAGGCTTTTGAATGCTGAGACTCATGAGACCTTTCAGAGCCTTTGGTTGCCTGCCATGACAGTTTTGCTAGGAACCCTGCAGGTAAATTGCTTGAATCCATGTCAACTTAAAACTTGAGAGCAGGATGTTTTGTTAATTCCTTATTGTCATTTTTCTTTGGATCACTACTGCAGCCTGATGATGCTGACATGGAGCTTGAAGAACTGTGGCCTACTACCAGCACTCTTAACCCTTGCCCATCTAGCTAGCAGTGGGAATGACCAGTTGGGTGACTTCTTCCTTGAGAGAGGGAATGGCCCCTCCTGCACTGATGGAAGCCGTTTACTTCCTTGGACCCTCATGTGTTCCCAACCACAAGTTAGTAATGTCCCTCTCATTGGATAAGGTGATAGAAGCCCAAATGTAGACATTATTTGATAAAATGCATTAGCTCCTTACTCATTCTTGACTCAATCTTGGTTTGTACTGGTTTATAATTAGAAATGCCAGTTTCCATGATGGACAAACATTCACTGGGGAATAAGGGGAGTGTGATGTGATAGATTCTCTTAGTAAATTTCACTGTCACTCCTGACTTAGGCACTGGGATGAGACCAAGGAGGCCCACAGTGTGATAATGTCAGTGGGTTATTGTGGGCGCAGTGCAGATGACACACCTTGGTGAGGCTGTTTTCAGAAGCATTCCCATGGCAGCCCGAAAGAGGAGGACACAAACATACCAAGAGGTGGGTCTTAATCATATTTTCTGCTAGTGAGAAATAGTTCTGTGATCATAAAAGAGAACGATTATTGCCCATGACCCCTCTAATTGCAACCCCCTGCTTTGTTCCCCCACACTGTTTCCAGAGGTGCACCAATCTTCTGGGGCATGATTTCAGGGTTACAGCAGGCTAAAGTGGAAAGGAGTGGAGAGTTGAAAAATTTGCCTGTGCCAATCCCCTCATGGTATAGAAGATCCATCCCAAGTGTTATAGACGTGAAACACACATACATGGCTGCTGCAGAAGGTGGAGCCAGCCACAAAATGGCTGCCCCAGTTTACCTTCAGTCACACAGTGAAGACCCTTGTGCTGTGGTGGCAGCTGCTGCCAAAGCAATGCTTTTAAAAAATTTGCAGAGCTAATCAAAACCACTGGTGGCCAATCAGAAGACTTGCCGGGCAAAAGCCCTACCTGATCCCACCCACTTTCTAAAAAATACACTTGGTGAGCACCATAAATGTGTCAGTGGGCACCACTGCATCCATGGTCATCATGTTTGGGACCCCTGCACGACGCAAACATTGAATTAGAGTCATCTACAACAAAGCTCAAGTATGCCGTTGTTTATAGTCAAGTGTATGATTGGAAGATAGCTCCGAATCATGTACATTACACAGGTTCATACAATCCTTTTCTTTTCAAGCTTACAGAACAATACAGTGCTTCAAAATACTGTCATATACCACATAATCCCCTTTTAGACCATAATCATGAAATGTAATTTATCTAGTACACAAATACACCCAAAAGGAGGTAGGTCGGCTTACCCATTTTGCAGTCTTACTCACAAACTAATGATACCATACGTGCACAATATTAAATGCCTTTCAGCATGGTAAACACAAATAGTCTTTATGCAGCAATAGTTCACCTCTTGAACTCTGCCGTGTGGCGCCAACTTCCTGGCAGTATATCAAACCTTATTAGAGGAGAGTCTTGTCAGCCCAAGAGAAGACTATTGTACAGCAGTAAATTCTGTTGCATAGCAGTAAATTTCAGCAGTAACAGGCTTGTACAATGGCAATACCGTCTTTGGTACTTAGCTGAATGGCGGTGGATTTCAATGATTCTCAATCCTAGTGACACCTTTTGCAAACAATGGTTTCCTAAGACTCTGTTGGCGAGTTTCTCTTTCCCCAGTAAGTTAGAAAGCTTCAAAACATGGAGCAGCATTAAACTACTGGGCTTTTTAAATCTTCAGTGACGCTTCTTATTCTTGATAGGTATGACCAGAAGCGTTTCCTGAATCTGTAAAGCAGACCTGCATTGGCTGTAATATACATACTCATTTAACAGAGTAACATTTTTTAAAATAACACTTGTTTATTTTCTAATCATGCAATTATGAAATTCACAAGAGGCGGGACCCGCGATACTCATGGGGGCGGGGGGAGGATTCCTAAAGGCTGCAGATCCAGGTAAGTCTTCTCCCCACCCCCAGCACCAGTGGCGAGGCCTCAGCAGCTCTCAGCTGCCGGGCCACCAATCTCCCCCCCACCCCACGGCACTGGCGGCGAGGCCTCAGCAGCTCTCAGCCGCTGGCCAGCCGCAGAGTCCCCAGAGCATTCTCTGTGCATGCACAGGGAATGCTCTTTAACTTTTGGAGGGATTTAAATATCCCTCATATAGTTTTTTAAACTTTTAGGATTTTTCTGCACACCTGGAGAGTCCCCCGAGTGTGCAAGAAAATCTCTCTGCCCCCCAAGTGCCCCCCGATGTGTGGATTTAGATATCCGCACAGACGGGAGCACTTGGCTATTAGATATGTAGATATATGCCAATAGCTTACAAGAGGCTCAAATGCAGTTGTCATGGGTGAAAGCACACCTAACTTAGGCTGAGACCAAATCTCATTTATGCAGAAGGCATCACAGGTCCTTTCTGTGCAGAGTCCCGCCTCATCCTTTCCTCATTTCCCATAATCTGAAATCCTCTATCCAACCCAACCCCCCAGCTCATTGACTGAATGTGTAGAAGGCAAGAGTGGGCACAAGTACACTGGCCCCACCCTCTGTGTCCATGCAGTCACTGGCTCATGAGCAATGTTCAGCAACATTTGTAAAGCAGTGCACCCGATCACAGGGAGGGAGCATCTGTGGGGACACTTCCTCCACACTTTGGTACCGTGTTACGAGCTGGGAACCTTGTGAAGGCAGGAGCTGTGATGCCTGTTTATTTATACTCTAGATCTATATCTCTCACCTGACTGCTTTCTGGGTTTTGTAGAGCTTACCTCTCAGCTAGGCTTGCTTCCAGGTATTAAAGATATAGAAAAATGCTGAAAACATCAAAAGATGTGCTAATGGATTGAAAGGCGAATGGTTTCATTCCATTACTATTTGAGAACTGACTAGTCTCTGTTTTCCTTATGAATGGTGGGACATGTGAATAATTACTAAAAGAATCCCCCGAAAACAACATGGTCAGCCTTCTTTTTATTTATTTAAAATTTAGCATGAATGATCCATTTCTTGCATGAGGGATACACTCCCCAAATTTTCATTACCCTTTGTTATGGGAGATTTACAGCTACGGAATCCCCACTGAAACCAATTCAAGAGAAGGAGAGGAGGAGAAATAGCTTTAACACCAGAAGTAACACACTCAAATATTTTTTAAAAAACCTGAAAATGGGGGGTGGGGTTGCCAAGTTAGTAGCTGAGTTTTTTCTGATACTTAAGCACAACACGTCTGAAACCAAATAAACTGCAGTATACAAATGTGGTCATGTGAAGCGATGACCTAACCTAATGAGCTGCTGTTTAAGAATCACTAAGAGTTGTGTGGATTAAAGTAACTGAATAATTAAACTTAAGAATTAAATTAAACTAAATTAAATTTGAATTAATAGAATTAATTAATTGAGATTAAAAGTCAAAATAACAAATAACTGAGGGCTATTAGTAGGGAAAATAAAAAGGCATAAAAACAATTAATAAGTGACATAGTAGTTAATAGGTAACAAATAGAAGGAATTTTTTCCCCTTATAAATAAATAAATAAATAAAAAATAAAAAATTTAAACTAATAAACTAATAAACATTTATGGCCTCAGGAGGTAGTGGAGCTCCTAGAAAACTCTCTTTACCGTCTCCGAACCAAGCCAAAAATATGAGCCAGCTGAAACCAAACCCAAACATCTCAGGAATGTCGTCCAAAGACTTGAAAGCATTGATAGAGGAAAGTGTGACATCAGTACTTAAAACTACGATAGAAAATACAATTCCACTGATGATTAAAAAGGAAATGGAGCCGGTAGTAGCCTTGAAGTCGCAGGTGGAAGAGATGACAAAACAAATGAAGCAGGATTCTGAAGACTTCAGAAAACAAATCTTAGAAAATAAACAAGAAATTAAGAAAATTGCCTCTGTGCAAACAAGAACGAATAGTAGAGTGATGGAAGTAGAATTGGATATACAAGAGCTGAAAGCAAAAAATGAGAGCTTAGAAGAGGCTATAATAAATCTGGAGATGGATAAGGCATCACTAACACTACGGTGTCAAAATATTCCAGAAAAAATTGGTAATAGTCTAAAAGAAGAGATGGTGGATTGTTAGCGGAACAGCTTAAAGTCGGTGAAAAGGAAGAAACTGAGTCAGATATTGAGTCAATCTTCAGGAGAAACTCCGCATATGCCAGGAAGAACAATTTACCCAGAGAGGTACATATCAAATTTCATTAAAAAAGTTTCAAAGAAAAGATAATAAGAGCATCCTACGAAACAAAGGCAACTATGCAAGGACAAGAAATTAAGTTCCTAAAGGAGATTCCGTGGAGGGTGAGAGAGAGGAGATTCAAGTACCAGACCCTAGCTGATCTTTTGAGACATAAAGGTGTTACATATAGATGGCTGGTGCCGGAAGGACTCCTCTTTGAATATCAGGGAAGGAGACATAAGATCGACTCAACCTTCAAGCTGGATAACTTCTTGGACCTAAACGGAGAAGATTTTGGCTGGCAAAAAGGAGAAGAGAAAGATCAAGAGGAAGAGGAAGAAGAAGACGCAGAAAAAGAACCAAACGCCGAATCAAACAAATCACCGGAGCTAAAAAAGAACAGAAGAAAACCGGACCCGAAGACCTCTCATATGCTGACTCGGTTTAAATACAGAAGCAGAAGCAGGGAAGAAGAAGCTAGAAATGGAGCAAGGTAAAAACCTAAAATTTAAAATATTATCAGTGAATGTAAATGGTCTCAATAGTCCGCAAAAGAGGAAAAAAATCTATCACCAGACGTTAAAAATTAACCCAGATATAACTTGTTATCAGGAAACGCATATTAAAAAAGATGACATTAAATACTTAACAAATAAAAAATAGGAGAAGTATTTGTAGCAGCAGATAAAAAAAAGAAAAGGGGGGTTGCAATATATGTTAAACCACATCTACAACCACAGTTAATGTACGCTTCAGAGGATGGGAGAATAATTGCAATAACAATAAAGAGACAGGGAGTAAAAACTTTAATAATGAACATCTATGCTCCTAATCAAAATCAAGAAAATTTTTATAATGAGATACAAAAAATTCTTATATTAAAAGATTATAAAAACATCTGTATTTTGGGAGATTATAATGCAGTATTTGACCCTAAAATCGATAGGAAAAATAGAAGACCAACCAGGAAACATGGGATGACACTACCAAAAAAATTTCTAAAAATAGCAGAAGAATTCAATTTAATTGACGCATGGAGATCTAGGAATATAAACACAAAGGATTACACCTATTTCTCTGCAAGGCATCAATCTTGGTCCAGGATAGACATGTTATGGATATCTGTACCTATGTTAACTGAAATGCTAGAAATTGATATATTGGCCCCCACATTTTCAGATCATAATCCGCTACTGACTACTTTTAGAGAAAGGAAAAAAAATACTAGATGGATAATGAATCTTAATATCCTGAAAGATCAAGAATTTGTAGAAAAAGTTAAGTATGAAATTAGGGAATTTTTCAAACGAAACATACAACCGGGAATAGCTATGAGTGTAGTTTGGGATAACTTTAAAGCCTTTCTGAGAGGTATCTTTATTAGTCAGTATGCATGGAAAACAAAACAGAAGAAACAAAAATATCAGAATTTATGTGATCAGATAAAAATAGAACAAGAAAAAATGAGGATAGACAATAAGTATGAATCAAGTAGAATGAAACTAAAGATGTTACAACATAGAATGAACATGTTATTATCACAAGAAATAGCAAAAAAAATAGAATATACCAAACAATATGGATTTGAAAATGCAAATAAGCCCACTAGATGGCTATCATACAGATTAAAGAAAGAACGAGAGAAGAAAATAATTATAGCATTAAATGAGAAAGGTAAAGAACACTGTCTAATCCAGGATCTAAAAAGAATTGCAGAGAACTACTATCGGGAGTTATATAAACAAGATGCTGAAAATGAGACTCAAATCAACTCATATTTGAGAGATAAGGAAAAGATGAGGTTCCCACAAACAAAAAAACAGATGTTAAATAAATCAATTTCTATGTGTGAAATAATAGAAGCAATAAAAAAACAAAAAAATAAAAAGTCACCAGGTACAGACGGCCTACCAGCAGAAATTTATAAGATTTTTGAAGATCAAATAAGCCTACCATTTAAAAGTCTAGTGGATGAAATAGGAGATAAAGAGAAAGTCCCAGACACCTGGAATCAAGCAATAATAACACTAATACCAAAACCGGATAGTGATAAGAAAAATATTGGCTCTTATAGGCCAATATCATTACTAAACGTTGATTATAAAATCTTTGCGTCAATACTAGCAGATAGGCTAAAAAAGGTGTTAGTAGATAGTATACATACTGACCAGGCAGGATTTCTTCCAGGCAGGCATATGAAAGATAATATCAGAACTCTTATTGACGCCTTGGAATATTATGAGGCCCACCCAGATAAACAAGTGGCGATGGTCTTTTTGGATGCTGAGAAGGCTTTTGATAACATCTCGTGGAAATTTCTTTTATATAAACTGGAACAATCGGACGCTGGTAAATTATTTCAAAATTTAATTAAAGCAATCTATACTAGGCAACAAGCTAAAATTGTAATAAATGGGGAATTAACAGATAGTATTGAGATACAGAAAGGCACTAGGCAAGGTTGCCCACTATCCCCACTTTTGTTTATATTTGCTTTAGAGACCCTTAATGAGCAGATTAGGGAGAATATTAACATAAGAGGGCTTAAAGTTAAAGGTTATGAATATAAATTAAGAGCGTTTGCTGATGATCTAGTTTATATTATAGAGGACCCACTTAAATCACTTCCACAACTTTTGTTAACAATTGAAGAATTTGGACAATTGGCAGGATTCCGTATTAATTACAGAAAAACAAAATTACTGACAAAAAACTGTACAAAGGAATTAAACGATAAAATACAAGAGCTTACAAAATTAGAAGTGGTTAAGAAAGTACGGTATTTGGGAATATCTGTGACTAATAAAAATATAGCCCTCATAGAAAATAACTATTATAAACTCTTAGATGAAATAAAAAAAGATACTGAAAGATGGAAAGGCTTACAACTTTCATTGATGGGTAGAATTGCAGTAGTCAAGATGAACATCTTACCTAGGTTCTTATTTTTAGCCCAGAATATTCCGATTCTTAAAAACCTTGTTTTCTTTAATAAATTAGATGTAATAATAAGATCTTTTATTTGGCACCCCTCAAAATCAAGAATAAAATGGAAATTGCTAAAAGATAGGAAGAATAGAGGAGGGTTTGACATGCCAGACTGGAAACTTTACTATCAGGCAGCTTCCATGGTATGGATCAAAGATTGGATTAACCTAGAAAACACGAGATGTTTAGCGCTAGAGGGCCATGATCTATACATGGGTTGGCATGCATATATTTGGTATCAAAAAGATAAAGTCCATTCTAATTTCCACCAACATATTCTTAGAGGTGCTTTAATAAAAATTTGGTCATCTATTAAAGAAACATAGTATTTAAAAACCCCAAAATGGGTATTGCCATTGGAAGCGTTTGTAAAACCCACATTAATTAGCTCCCGTAATAAGATTAGCTATGAAACTCTCCTAAATAAGGATAACATTTTAAAAGATGAAATAACGTTGAAAATCTTAGATAAAATAGAACTCTCTTGGTGGGAAAAGGCCCAATTACATTCGGTATATGACCAAGATAAGAAAATTGGATTCCTAGAAAAGAAAAATGATCAATTAGATAAGGTATGGCTATCCACACATATAAAAAATATAAAAAAAGTTTATGGATTCCTATTAATGGAAGAGATGCACAATGAGACGGTTAAACATGTAATGGTATCCTGGATGAAGGATTTTGGTTACTCCATAGATTTGGATGAATGGTCTAAGATATGGAAGACGTTGAAATACACAAGTGCTGTCTCGTATAAAGAAAACCTATATAAAATGTTTTATAGGTGGCACTGGACTCCAGACAGGATGGCTAAATGTTATGTAAACATCTCAAACTCATGTTGGAAATGTGAGAAAAGTATAGGAACGCTTTTTCATATGTGGTGGAAATGCCCAAGAGTACAAGAGTATTGGAGGAAAATATCAAAAATGATTCAGGAAATTTTGGATATAGAATTACCATTGGTACCTGAAAGCTTCTTATTAAATATGCTCCCGGAAAATCTAGATAAAGCGGAAAAAATTTTCATAATTTATATTATAACAGCTGCACGAATTGTATGGGCTAAAAGCTGGAAACTTAAAAATAGTCCCAAAATGGAGGAGGTAACACTCAAACTAATGGATTTGGCTGAAGCCGAAAAATTAAGCCAGACACTAAAAATGAAAAAGATTAAAATAATGAAGGAAAAATGGTCAAAATTTTACGATTGGTATAAAAATAAAATAATGACTCAATAGAAAGATTCAAATAAAATCTTTATTTTAATAAAGATAGTGAAGACATAAATAATAATAGATAAAAGGTGTATACATATAATAACAAATTAGAAGAAGGTACATATTAAGAATGCTTAAATAACATTAGTATTTGCTTTGTTTTCCTTTTTGTCTCCATTTATCTTTTGGAAATATCTAATATACTTATATACATTGGTGAAGGAGATGTTGTAGTAATATAGAACTCGATTGTTACTAAGGTAGTGACGTATATACGGATGGTTAATTGATGGTTAATTGATTGTTAATTTTTGTAAATAGAACACATTTGTACCTTATATTTTATATCTAAAATAAAAAACTGTTCAAAAAAAAGAAAAGAAAAAAACAAAATACGAGCAAGACTTCTCACGACCGATGGGAATATTTCTTTGGGACCTTCTCTAAGAGCCTGTGCAGATCTTTACTGGTTCATTAGCTTGAGATGGTCAGTTTGATTTTCCTAATTAGCTCATCATTGCGACAGGTACAGAGCTGTCCTAAAAAAATTATTTCTGCAAGTAAGCCTTGCTGGATAGGCCAGAGTAGGATTCTTAGTAGACCTGTTTGGGATGTACTGTCAGTTTTCTGTGTCATAAGCTACCTCCTCCTGAGAAATTCTACTAGGCAGAGCCTTATGACTCATGGGGGGGGGTGTCTGCAACCCACCTGGCGGTCTTGACCCACGGTTTGAAGACTGCCATTTAGGAGCTGTTTCCACTACCACTTCCACAGTCTCTGAGACAGATTTTCAGTCCCTCTGTTTTTCCTCGTGTTCATTGCTGAAAGTAGTTTTCGAGCAGCATGACTTTGTTTTTTAAGACATGCAGGTGCCAACGCAAACTTACCTGTTCAGGACTTGAAGAATGGGAACTGAAGTTCTGCACTGTTGTGCTGACTAATTTATGTCTTTTTAAAAATTAGAACAAATCTTGTTTATACCTATAATAGACATACTTGTAACTAAGTACAGAATTATAGATTTTAGATGCAATTGTCAAAGCAATATTAATAACCCTGGTCCTAGGAATTATGGCTACTGCTTTTTGCTCCTTACAATAAAATCTTTATTTTGAAAAAAAAAAAAAATGAGCTGCTGTGAAAATTGGGGAATTTCACACTACACCTTTAAAAACGGTACCGAACCGGCTTGGAATAAACCAGTACAGTGACGGCCGTTTCACACAGCCCTTCCCCTACCTTTTTGGAGCCATCTTTGAAGTGGTTCGTCATTTCAGACGGCCACTGTCTTTTTGCATCTCTTTTCGCCCGCATGGGCGATTTCCGTGAATTTTTTTAAAAAAAGAACTGGTTTAGAGTGCTATAGCACTATAGCAACCCCATTGGAATGCCTGGGCTCAGTTGGCTCAGTGGATCACAGGCATTCCAATGGGGTTGCTATAGTGCTCTAAACCGGCTCTTAAAAAAAATCATGGAGATTGCCTGCGCGGGCGAAAAGAGGCGCGAAAACACTTGATGGAGGAGGAAGCGCTTTGGGGGCATTTCACATAGCACCCCCGTAGCGCTTCAGGACTGGGAGAAGAACAGAATAATGCATGGGAGGAGGTTTCAAGGTAAACCGGCTCCAAAATGCTTCCCCAACAGAAGAGGCACATTTCTGTCTGAAAGGGCCAATATATTCCATTAGGGAACCGGTACCAGTACGGTTCTGTGTGAAATGCCAGACAGAAACCGTTACAGTAGAGTTCCTGAAACGGAACATATTGGCTGTGTGAAATTCCTCTGTGTGTCCAAGCTTCACGGCTGTCTTCCTCTAACTTCTATATCTTTTACTTTCTCTCCACTGACCTCAGGAATCCTGAACTGAAATGCACACCGTCTGAATCCATTCACATGTGGCCAGCCACCCACAGCCCAAGCATCATCTATATATTGTTGTGTCATGCGATGAAGAAAGACATCACACTCTGTAATAGATTTTAAAAGCACCAGGATGAGTACACATTCTGTAACAAAAAAAGGGGTCTTCTATAGTACCTCTGTTTTGACTTGAAGGGTGCCATATCTTTCCTTATTATATAAATCTATTTTCAAGTGTCAAGATTCCATGGGGTGCCAAAATCAGTTGGCTGGAAGGACTGCCACTCAAAAGGGGGTCCCTGGCCACTGGCTGCATTCTCTCCCTGCTTTGCCTCAGTCCCACCCACAGAGCCACTGGCCAGCATCTCAGCCTCAGTCTGGAGGGAGCCAGTGAAGGGGAAGGACTGGGTGCTGGGTCCACTCTTCTCCTCTACCCACTGCCAGGTGGATCTAACTGTCCCCTCAGTGGCCTGCTTCTGTCAGTGAAAAGACAATGGACTTTCAGCATAACCCCCTCCCCCGCACACTGCCAGCGTGCCCATTTTCCTGTCAGAATAAACTGTAAAACAGGGGGGCATTTCACACAGCACCCCATAGTGCTTCAGGACCGGTACAAGAACTGAAGAACGCTTGGGAGGAGGTTTCAAGGTAAACCGGCTCACGAATGTTCCTCAACAGGAGAGGCACGTTTCTGTGTGAAAGGGTCAACATGTTCCATTAGGGAACTGGTACTAATACGGTTCTGTGTGAAATGCCTGACAGAAACTGTTACTGAAGAGTTCCTGTGTGAAATTGGCTGTGTGAAATTCCTCAGGCTCTCTCTCCTGCTTAGCTCCACCATGGCTGGCTGGCTAATGAAGTGGGCCAGCGACCATCATACCATTCTCTTCAACCCCCTGCTGTGCAGCTGACTTTTCCCTGAGTTGCCAATCTCCAGGTGGGACCTGGAGATCTGCTGTTACAATTGATCTCCAGATGACAGAGATCAGTTCCCCTGGAGAAAATGGCTGCTTTGGAGGGTAGACCCTATGGCATTATACCCCGCTGAGTCCTTCCATCCCCCCCCCCCCAAATGCTGCCCTGCATAGATCCACCCACCCAAATCTCCAGGTATTTCCCTAATTGGTTGCCAAGCTGGCAGTGGGCAGGGGAGGGGTTATGCTGAAAGTCCATTGTCTTTTTACTGACAGAAGCAGGCCACTGAGGGGACAGTTAGACCCACCTGGCAGTGGGTGGAGGAAAAGAGTTGCCAATCTCCAGGTGAGGGCTGGAGATCACTCAGAATTACAAGTGCTCTCCAGATGGCAGAGATCAGTTCCCCTGGAGAAAATGGCAGACTCTGTGTCCTTATACCCTGCTGAAATGGCCTCCCTATAACAGCCAATGTGACATAGCCGTCAGGACTTCAGAGCATGGTAGAAGCTGCAGGTGGGGGGGAGATGGAAAACTGAAGAGTGAGGGGAAAATAAAGATAGGTTAATAACTGGCTGGGAAGGAGATAGGGTTGCCAATCTCCAGGTGGGACCTGGAGATCTCCTGCTGTTACAATTGATCTCCAGATGACAGAGATCAGTTCCCCTGGAGAAAATGGCTTGGGGGGGGGAGATCTGTTGTCTGGAGTTCAGTTGTGATACCTGGTGAACTTCAGGCTCCATCTGGAGGTTGGCTACTCTAGGTGTAGCAATCAGCACTTCAGAGCAGGATCTGCTAGACCCAGGTTCTTGCTGAATGGGTGATTTTGGGCCAGTCACAGACTTTAAGCCTAACCTACCTGGTTAGGTTAATTGGAAAATTCCTGGAGATTTGAGGGATGGAGCCCAGAGACGGTGAGGTTGGAGGAGGGGTGGGACCTCAGACAGGTACAATGCACAGACTCCACCCTCCAAGCCAACCAGTCCCTCATGGGGAACCATTGTTGCCAATCTCCAGATGGAGACTGGCGATCACTCAGAATTACAACTGCTCTCTAGGAGGGAGAAGGGAGGAGATGGAAAGCTGAAGCCAGGGGGCAGATAATGATACATGGATGGTTGGCTGGGAGAGAGATAGGGTTGCCAACTCTAGGTTGGGAAATTCCTGGAGATTTGAGGGGTGGACCCTGGAGAGGGTGAGGTTTCAGCAGGGGTGGGACATCAGACAGGTTCATTGCCATAGACTCCACCCTCCGATAGAGATCACGCTGAACTACAACTGCTCTTCAGGTGGCAGAGCTCTTCCCCTGGAGAAACTGGTGGATTCTGTGTCATTATACCCTGCTGAGGTTGCCACAGCAAATTGATGCTGAGTGCCCAAGGCTTTGGCACTCTCCCAGAGCCTTTTTCTAGAGGCCATTGTATTTATTTCCACAATTGGCCTTATTCCTCGTTATATCATATATCTAATTCTGAACATGGTCCCCATGCAGATGAAAAAAACACACACAAGAGCATGAGGCTAGGTACAGACAGGGGAGTATCTCTCTACAGAATTGGGCATGCCCTCTGAAGCTGGAGAAAAATCCACAAAAGGAAACATTAATGTTTTTAGCTAAAAGACCATGATCTTATGAGAAGGAGCAGAAGCCACCAATATAATGTGAGCTGAGCAGATGGCAGTGGTGCTGCAGGTCAGCAGGCGGGTAGACAGGAGCCCTTGCACTCCCCTGCCACTGCATGAGCTAGGTAGGGGGAAGAAGAGAAGAGATTGGATTTATACCCCACCCTTCACTACCCAAAGGAATCTCAGAGTGGTTTACAACTCCTTTCTCTTCCCTTCCCTACAACAGACACCCTGAGAGATAGGTGGGGCTGAGAGAGCTCTTTCCAGAGCTGTCCTTAAGAGAACAGCTCTGACAGAACTATGGCTAGCCCAAGGTCATCCAGCAGCTGCAAGTGGAGGAGTGGGGAACAAAACCCAGTTCTCCCAGATTAGTCCACACACTTAACCACAACACCAAACTGGTACTGTGTGTGTGTGTGTGTGTGTGTGTGTGTGTGTGTGTGAAGGGGAAAAGGGGCTGCTGCCCATCCACTGGCACCACTGCATGAGGCAGATGGGGGGGGAGCAGGTGGCACTACAAGCAGATGGTGGAAGACAGTGACCCTGCCAGTGGGTGTGAGGAGGATGGGAGCCAGCACTGAATGGGAGGAGGGGATGGGATCCCCCATGATGACTCTTGCTGTGTGTGAAGAACACAATGAATAAATGTTATGAGTACCAAATGAGTGCAGAGTGGGGAGCTGTGGAAGATCCTGCTTGCTTGTTGGCAGCAGGATAGCAATAGCTGAAGTCACTTTTCTCCCTAGAGGGCCCTAAAGCCGCAGTATGAGCCTGTGGGCAAGAGCCAACTGGCTCTAAGTCTGGGGCTTGCAGCACTGGACCTGTGATAATCTGTATGGTGGATCCAGACCTGGCCAGATGGGGGAATATTAGTTTTTCTAATTTTGAGCCTTTTTCTTTTTGTAAACTGCTTTAGGTCCCTCCAGGGAGAAAAGTGATCCCCCCAAAGCAAAAATAAATAATAGCGTTTACCAACTGCAGAATCTTTTTTGAAATATTCTGCACCCAGAAAATATTGTGCTAGTTGTACTGGAGCTCTGTATATGCAATACAAGGCTTGCTCGTTATAGTTTCCCAGGGCATCTACCATAAAACTTCTTTATTTTCCCTTGTGTGTACTTAGAATACTGCAATTTCAAAGCTTTAATAGACTTTATGATTATTCCCTAGTGTGACATTATCCTACCATCCATAACATAGAAGGGCTGCTTTCCCCTGCTGTCCATACAACAAGAGAGCAATACGTTATCCAAATGTATCTGTGGGTGAGATTATAGCCTTGCTAAAACCAGGATAAACAAAAACTCAAGTACACACGAACAACCTGGTTAACAGTCAGATGGGCCTTCCTCAATAGATCAGCTAAGCTCCACTGACTTTCACCAAAGCAAAAACATTTCTTTTCCACTTAGGAGATGACCAGATATAATTCAGATGATTTTTATAAGTCAAGTCCTTAATGCTACATGTTATTAAAAGAAGGCACAGGAAGACTAGGAGGGGGGCCTTGATCCATCTCTCACAGTGATGCGTTTTCTTCTGGGCCATGATATTTCAGGTGAATAAGTGTATGATTTCCAGTAATGGCAGGTTTTAGAAAAAAAATCTGTTGCCATGGAAAGTATATTCACATTTTTCAAGCTGGTTACTCCAGCTGGCTGAAACTAAGACCAATTTCGCACAAGCCGCTGCTCCGTCTCCGCTCTTCCCTTCCCTCTGATTGCATGTATCAGTTTCCCAATCAATCCTGGTTTTTTTGAGGATCTAGAGGATGTGGGGGAAATCAGGAAAAGCTGTGGGTCAAAATGTGGCCATGCAGCACATAGTGGGAAATTGACGCATGCAATTGGGGAAAAAGGGAAGAGCGGGGGTGGAGCAGCGGCTTGTGCAAAATCAGTCAATTAACTTATTTCCCCCCTCCCAATATGGAGATAATTTTCTGAGAGTGAAATGCCAAAGAGGCAGTAAGTCTGACTGTGATGTTTGGTTCTGAAATGGTTCTCACAGAGACATATCAGTAAAAAGCGTGACATTAGAGATGGTCATCCATATCAATAGGTCCAGGAGAATCCCATCAGGGGGAGACAATGGGGATCTATTTTTTTATTCCAGAATTTCTATCTGAGAAAAACCCATCTGACACAATGGTTTTCATGTCATGGGACTTTAACAGCAGTATTCCAGAAGCAAATGCTATAACATAAGAGAACCCTTAGTCTCCATATTATTTGGACATTTTACTTTCTGGAAACATTTTCTAAACAGAGTTATACCCTTCTAAGCCCATTAATTTCAACTGAGTTGGGGAGTAACTCGGCTTACTGATTGCCCTGTAAATGAGTATTCAATCAAGTTTCAATCCATGAGTAAAGATGGACTTTTAAATATATTCTTGAGCAGGGCTCGATTTCAGCAGGAACGTGCAGGAATGCCGTTCCGGCTGGCCTCCGAGCCTGCCCCGCCCCCTCCCTGCCGGGCCTGAGCTTTTTACACTTAAAGGGAAAATTCCTGCAGAGAGCCAGCAGGAATAAGCTCCACCGGGTGCTTTCCCTTTAAGAGCAAAAAAAGCCAGCAGGAGAAAGCCCCGCCCAGAGATTAAGCACAGGGGCTAGGCTTTCTGCATTTGGCTTGCGACGTCGCGTGGCTTTCCCTGCTCCAGTAAGTTCTCTGTTCTCTTTTCCCTCTCTCTCTCTCTCTGCCCCCCCACCTTTCTTTCTGTCTTTCTCTCTCTGGCCCCACCTTTCTTTATTCCTTTCTCTCTCTCCCTCCCCCCTTCCTTTCTCTCTCCTCCACCTACCTACCTTCCTTCCTTCCTTCCTTTCTCTGTCTGTCTACCTTCCTTCCTTCTTCCTTCCTTCCTTCCTTTCTCTCTCTCCCCTCACCAACCTCTTCCTTCCTTCCTTCCTTCCTTCCTTCCTTCCTCTGTCTGTCTTCCTTCCTTCCTTCCTCCTTCCTTCCTTTTTCTTCCTTCCTTCCTTTCTCTCTCTCTCTCCCCCCACCTACCCCTTCCTTCCTTCCTTCTGTTTTTATTTTAAAAAATTGAAAAGGGGGGGGGGGATGTAAAAAAGCAGAGAGCCCCAAAAATGCTGGTTTTGACAATATCTTTAATTTTTGAGAATCTCTTTAGTTTTCTCATGGCATCTTCTGCTTAAGAAAAGTAGCTTTGAAGCCTGAGTTCATTGTTGTGTCTTGTTGGGAATGGCTTGCAAATATATGTGTGTTTAAAGTCTGTATTAAAGTGGTTTGGTGCTTACTGCCATGTAAGAGAAAACATCTGAAAAAGTAGCTTCATTGTTGTGTGTGTTGTCAGAACACTTGACTGTTGGGGGGCACTTTGGGGGACATCTGCAGAGAAACAGAGTTGTAACTAAAAATGAGCATGGTCAGCTGCACTTTGGAGATTGCCTGTTTTGTGACATTTAAAAAAGTGGGCAGAGTTTCTGAAGAAGATGATTGTCCCTCTTCTCCTGCCAATGGATTGACATCTGCCTTTAATGGGCCAGCAAAGTTGATGTTCTTAAACCTCTTAATAAGAGAGATTTCCGCTTCTGAGGAGTTCCAACGATTGGTGATCTTGTGATGGTAGTGATACTTTTATGTGGTAAAGACCACCTGTTCACAGGATAATTTTACCTGTGGGACAGACTCTGCATGGTAACCACTCCACTGGTACATAATTGCTTGTAAAAAGTATTATAGTGTAATAATTCAGGTGGGTAGCCGTGTTGGTCTGAAGCAGCAGAACAAAGTTGGAGTCCAAAGTTTCATCCAAGGTATAAGCTTTTGTGTGCATGCACACGTCTTCCATCTGAAGAAGTGTGGGTGGCACATGAAATCTTATACCTTGAATAAAATTTTGTACCTTGAATAAAATAGTCCACAAACTACTCCCATCCAGTGCATCCACAAACCTAGAAGAAGAAGAGATTGGATTTATACCCCGCCCTTCACTACCCAAGGGAGTCTCAGAGCGTCTTTCAAACTCCTTTCCCTTCCCCTCCCCACAACAGACACCCTGTGAGGTAGGTGGGGCTGAGAGAGCTCTGAGACAACAGCTGGTACAGAGCTTTGGCTTGCCCAAGGTCATCCAGCAGGTGCAAGGGGGGAGTTGGGAATCAAACCCGGTTCTCCCAGAATAGAGTCCACACACTTAACCACTACACCAAACTGGCTCCTAGCATTGTTCTGCCAGTGAACTAGGGTTGCCAACTCCAGGTTGAGGAAATCCCTGGAGATTTGGGAGTGGAGGGTGCAGTTTAGGGGAAGGAGGGACCTAAGCAAGGCATAATGCCATGGACTCTACTTTCCAAAGCAGCCATTGACCTGATCTCTGTAGTTTGGAGCTCAGTTGTAATTCCAGGAGATCTCTAGACCCCACCTGTAGGTTGGCAACCCTAAAAAATCATATTCAGCGTACTAGTTCTGCAGGAAGGCAACCTGATTTCCATGGGAACCTAACCCTTAGGAATTGATTCCAATCCAGTGTGGGAATAATTGTTGGACATAAGATATTGGTTCAGGCAAGGTTTTGTATAGATGGGACAGAAAATAATGTTTTTATTGGTTTTGTCAAAACTGTTTTGACAACAAGGTAAACAGAATAAGAAGCAAAAGGTGGATGTGGCTGGATGACCACACTTCTGGGAACACTGGGTGTGGCCTAATATGTTAATGAGCTGTGCTGTCAGGGATGTGGCCTAATATGCTAATGAGTTCCTGCTGGGCTTTTTCTACAAGAAGAGCCCTGTTCTTGAGGAGGAATTGTAACCAGTGTAGGGAAAATTCTCACAGCATAAGCAGAAAAATTTTGACTGTTTAATCCTTCCTTCCTATGACCTTCCTTAGTATTTATGTGGAACAAAGATCCAGGTGGTCAGCCGTGTTGGTCTGAAGCAGTAGAACAAAATTTAGAGTCCAGTGGCACCTTTAAGACCAACAAAGTGTTGGTCTTTAAGGTACCATTGGACTCTAAATTTGTTCTAAGTGGAACAATGTTGAGTCCAGTGGCACCTTTAAGATTAACAAAACTTTATTCAAAGTATAAACTTTAGTGTGCAAGCACACATCTGAAGAAGTGTGCTTGCACACAAAAGTTTATACCTTGAATAAAACTTTGTTGGTCTTCAAGGTGCCTCTGGACTCAAACTTTGTTCTGCTGCTTCCGGCCAACATGGCTGCCCACCTGAATCTTAGTATTTATATATTAGCACAGGCCGCTTGGCTTCACATCTGGCAGCTTGGCTTCACACAGCAATGCCTTCTAGTAGCTCCAGCCCCTGCAAGCGTACAAACAATACCTGAAATTCATATCCAATGGCTCCTTAAAGATCAACAAAATTTCCCAGGGTTTAAGCTTTCATGAGTCAAAGATCACTTCATCAGATACTTTTTGTCTTGTATCTGACAAAGTGAACTTTGACCCATGCGAGTTTATACCCTGGAAAATTTTGTTGATCTTTAAATTGCTAGTGGGCTCTAGAGTTGTTCTACCACTACAGAATAACACAGCTACCTAACTAAAAAAAAAAAGACTGCTTATTCATAGGCTTTTCAGTAGTAGCTCCAATGTTATGGAACACTCTTCTAGAGGACATGAGAAGATCCACATTTCTTCTAAAATTCCAGAGGGGATATAAGACCATACCTTACAGAAGGTTTTTGACTCATCTGGAGGAGTGTTTCAACACTCTGCCTTTGAAATACAAATGCATGGATCCTATGTTCAATTTGTTATTGCTGCCTATTTTAATGGGTATCAGTGAAGAAGGAGGCTGTCCTGCCCCCGACGGGAAAAAGAACAAGAGATTGAATTTATATCCTGCCCTTTATTACCCAAACAAGTCTCATAGTGGTTTATAATCTCCTTTCTTTTCCCTGTGAGAAAGGTGGGGCTGAGAGAGCTCTTCTGAGAACTGCTTGTGAGAGAACAGCTCTGAAATAACTTGTAAATGACCCAAGGTCACACTAACAGCTTCATGTGGAGGAGTGGGGAATCAAACCTAGTAATGGCAAGGAAAGCCACTCAGCTGTTTCATCCCGAAGCCTATGGGAATGTTGCTCCAGCATCCAATTATCTTTGAGATGGGGGGGATGGAATGTTGGAGGGAAGCACAGCAACGTTCATGGTCTCAAGAGCACTACTGAGAAACATGGCATGCATGTCTTGTATGACTAAATAGCAGATCAATCCCTAAGCTCCATCCAAAGCTACTCTGCTCCGCTAAATGACACCAACAATTATCCTTTGCTGTTCCTTGTACCTGAAGTTTCCACCCAGAACACCCAGGTGATTCTCTTTTCCTTTCAGATTCCCTTCTTAAAGCCCACCTTTTCCTTGGACCCTTTGGTACAACCTCTTATACCTCTGCACAAGTCACTGTTTCCCCTCATCTCCATCTTCTTCCCATCCTTCTTCCTCAGCCCCATGTTGAATTTAATATATTTGAAATATGTTATGATGCCTCTTAACAAAACATTCCTGGGGTGGCATATAATAAACCAACAATGAACAATTGCAATAAGACAAGTGAAATGATCAAACCATCACCTAATTATATATATGGCAGGCAGATTTGTGGATTGGGCAGGGGATCCTTCAAGTGGGCAGGTGATCCTTCAACCTTCCATTTTGTGGTTATTCTCTAAGGCGCCATGCCAATGACAGTGATCTCTTCGTAAATACCATGCATTGTTTCTGGTTTTAATAGTCCATGAGAACCAAGATGGCATAACAGTTCTAGGACTGGACTAGGATCTGGGGTGCTCATGTTCAAACCCCACTCTACCTTGGAAGTTCATTGAGTGACCTTGGGTTACTCAATTTCTCTCTCACTTTCAGCTACCTCACAAGGTTGTTGTGTGAACAAAACAGAGGAGGGGAGAACAGTATCATAACCTAGTCTTTGTGTCCCCATCGGGGAGAAAAGCAAGGTATAGATATCTAAATGAATAAAGGTCTCAACACAGATAAGCAAAATCCTTTCCATCTGGGGATGATAACAAAGAATAAGAGTTTCTTCAACAGCCATTCCAAACTGATTAAGGCCTGGTTTTTAATACTCTGCTCCCCCCCCCCCCCATGCAGCTCTCTCCTTCTCATGAAGAGCTTCATGAAAGCCTCATAGCAGTTCTTATGACAGTTCTGAAATCTGCTCACAGTTTGAGACCCCATAAAGAAATGGAGGGTCACTGCTAATATTTCTCTGTGTTGGTATTTTGCTCATGAATGGAGTTTGCTACCTCCTGGCTTTCTGGGTTTGTTTCAGACAGTAGAAGTACTAATAGTTTCTTATCCATCAGATCTGTCTTGCTTCTACTCTACTAGAGAAAATGGCAATGGTCTAGCACAGCGGTGGCCAAACTTGCTTATCGTAAGAGCCACATAGAATAAACATCAGATGTTTGAGAGCCACAAGACATAAACAAAAATAACCCACACATTTTAATAGAAAAATATGCAAATGTCCTTTTTCTTAACATTAAATGAGACTGCCAAAAATAGAAACAAAATGGGTAAAAATAGATATTGATAATGATTAGATGGGGAGGGAGGGGAGAAAGAGAGAGCGAGAGGGAGAGAGAGAGAGAGAGAGAGAAAGAAAGGTGGAATGAAAGGAAGTGTAAAGAAAGCAAACAGATGGGAGGGAGGGAAAGGTGGAAAGAAAGCAACTTTAACTTTACATGCATCTTCCAAGACCCCAATGCCAGCTAGATTGGCTTGGAGAAGGGGTTTAGAGAGACAAATGCCTACTCCAAGCCAGCCAGCGGGGGAGGGGTGTCTTTAAGAACACATTTAAAGTTCAAGTTGCTTTCTTTCTCTGCTCCCCCACCCCACCCCACCCCACCCCAAGCATACCCAGGGAAGGGACTACTAGCTGGGGAAGAGAAGACCGATCAGGGAGGCATGCCTCCCCTTTGCTTCCCCAGCCACCCTGCCAAGAGCTGCACAATATGTGTGAAAGAGCCACATGTGGCTCCCAAGCTGCAGTTTGGCCACCCCTGGTCTAGCACATCAACATTTCTTCAGCATAATTGTGCATCTTTTTACTGGCTCCAAAATCAACCGTGTCAAAATCAATCAAACATCACCTTCATTTTTTAAAGAGCAGAGCTAAATGGATGTATGGATTTCAACTGATGGCCACTTATTTACAGGGAACTTATTTACAATCAAAGATTTGCAGTCAGTTACACTTCCATTTCCACCTATTGTCCTCATTAGAATTCTATAAATTAGAAGCCAGCAGAACCATCTGGATGCTTTGAAATAGAGACCTTGGCTAGGCTCCTTTGCCCAGGCCATATCCTCCTGTCTGCTTCTCCCCCTGTGCCAACAAGATCCAGCCATATCCGCTTCTCTTCTTCTTGCTCGTTAGTTATCATATTATTGTGAAATAGGGTTGCCAACCTCCAGGTGGTGGTTGGAGATCTCTTGGGACAAAATCCACAGTATGTTACATATTGGCTGTGGTCACACTGGCAGCTTGGTGTGATATGGTGCCGCCTCTAATTGAACCAGTGTAAAGTGTTGCGAGGCATATCAGCCAGACAGTACACCCTGCTGCGGGTTACCCACACAGACATCCCATGGTCAAGCATCCACATTACTGTAGTGCCTCAGCCATGGAGCGTGCTGCCCATTTTTTTTTCCAAAATGTAAAAACCCTCCCTAGCAGCAGAACAGATCTGCGGGTTCAGACTGCCAAATCCGTTCTGCACGTGCTCCCCCACATTCAGACAACCAGCTATGCACAATGACTGCATGGGGAACCAAAAACATCACTTGTGATGTGGTGCCTTTTTAACCTGGCTCCAAGTCATCCTATGCCAAGATAAGTATGGCTGGGGAATGCCTGACAGATGTGGCTGTGTGATTACACCCATTTGATCTGGAGGGGAGGAGTGGCTGTGTCAGGCCAAACTGCTTGTGTGATCACAGCCATTGTTTATTTGCAGTAATGTAATACTGTATGTGCGTTATACCGATTAAATCTGCTTTTGGATTCTATCTCCAGGTCCTGTGTTTTCCCCTCAGAGCAGTATTAAAGGCCCCAATTAGGCCTAGCAATATTCTTCCAGAGAGGGAACTGGCTATAGACTCTGAATCTGAAGTCCAGCACCCCCAATGGTGAACCCCCAATGGATTGCCATCATCCACATCTCCTGTTACTGTAAGCAGAAACAGAGGAAGCCATTTTGTATGCCTGATGAAAATCTTAGAGGGGAATGAGGTGTTGACAGCATTGATTAAAGCCCACAGGATTTCTGGATCCTTGAGCAACATCATCATCTCTTCAGTGAGCCTATCTGCTCTCCTAGTTTAATTTATCTCAGCCCCTTTAGGGAAACTAAACTTTAGTTTTGTCCTCAGTGTATGTGTGCCTTGAATTGGTTTCCACCACACACAAATATCATATTTAGGGATGGGCGTGAACCAGGAAAATACAGCTTGGTTTGTGGTTCATGGCATGCCCAGTTCACGAACCACAAACTGTCACAGTCTTTTACCTACCAAACAAACTGGTTCAGTTCATGAGGTTTGTGATATGGTAAAATGACCCCCTGGTGTGCTAGAGATGCCAAACTCACAGAGGTTCTCTGGCTGATTCTACCTACCTTCCAAGTTTGGTAAAGATTGGATTCATGGGGTCCAAGTTATGCCCCCCCAAAGAAGGTGCCCCCAATAAAGTACTTTCTGGGGAAATTACAGGCACAGCACAGCACCCTGAGAGGCTGCTCCTCCCCTCTCTCACATGCTCTCCCTAAACATGATGCAGATGGCAAGCTTTTATACCAAGCCAAATGGGAAGCAAGGGAAGCTGGCGCCACAGCTGCAAGAAGGAGCATTGCATGGCAGGTGCAGATGGGGCCCAGGTCTCTGCAGTCCTTATTCAACATTGTAACCACTACACCACACTTGCCTATCCAAATAATTGGGACAGACATTTCCTTTTTGATGCATGCTGGGTTTTGTTTTTTTTTAAGTATGTTGTTATCTTCATTCAGTTGTTCCAGGGATTTTCAGTGCCAAAAACATCTGCTGATCTTCTGAGCTAAAAAAAGGTTACTCTTCCCTTTTTCCTGTATTTTCACCAGGCATGTTTGCTCATAACCAATCTTGTTCAAAGTTGTGTCTTAATCTATTCTGCACGATATGATATCCGTGACCTGTTTTACTGCTGCAGTCCAAGCACAGCTGGAGAGCTGAACCCAGTCTCTTAATCATTTTGATAGATGATTTTATAATGTATCTATCAGATATTGATGACTGGCTGAAAACACCTGCTTTAGTGGCACCACAACCATCTACTCAGTCCTGTCAAACACTGGCCGTCACTCACCACCCCTCATTGCCAAGTATTTAAACTTGGCTAATGGATAACTTTAAACTCTGCTGCTTTGGTCCTTCCATTTGCTTACTGAGTGGGGAAATACGACAGGTGGTATTTGATTTAAGCCACCTGTCGGCAAGGAAAACTAATATTGACTCCTGTGAGGCAAATCCACGAGGACGTCGCCCTGCACACGCTCTGTTGAAATGCATGAGATAAGTCCAGGAACAAACTCACACTACCAAGCTTTTCCTGTGGATTGCAGTGGGTGGATTGAGAAGAAGAACTTCCTTGAAGAATACTCTTAGAGGCTGTAGCTAAGAGTTATATACCCTGACTATACAGTGAGTTTGCTCTCAGAATTTTCAAAGGCTTTGCAGCCATGTCATTTTTTAAAAAAATGGTATTTACCTCTGCCATCCTCTTTCTTTTCAGGAAGCACAGTCTCAGGGAAACTATCTTCCAATTTGTGTCTAAATGCCATTCCACTGTACAGATGACTAGCAGCAAGGTCTTTGTCTCTGAAGGCTAACTGATCATACTGGTGGGTAACAAGGGATGAACTTACCATAATCACCCAGCAGTCACATTTGCTCTTTGCATTTTGCTTGGCTAAAGTCAAGAGCATAAATAAGGGCCTGAAAAGGGGTACTGGGCAGCAAGTTGCAATCAGCTAGGCATACAGTGTACAAAAAAGGGAAAGAAGCATCCCATTTGGCAACAGTCAGAGCCCTTAATGACTAAATGACTTCACAGAATACAATTTCTCTGTTGTTGCAAATAACAGAGTTACAGCCAGATTATTCAAGCCATGACCTGGGTTGCCTCAAACAGGACAGCAAGATTCAATAAATGTCTCTCTGTGGATTGCTCTTTCCTAGAAACAGAAAATGAATTAAAAAGGGGGCAGATGCTGGATGTCAGATGTTCACCAGCATCAGACTGTTTGACTCTCTACCACCCAGCTGCTAACCTAATACAAATGACTATGGCTATCTTCAAGTGGAGTTTTCCTTCATCCTTTGTCTGCTATTTGCAGTGTCTGCTAACCAACCAGTATCTTCAGCTTTCTATATGTAATTCATCATTGTTACCTGCACAATTTTAAACTCTGGCTGCTTCTAAGTAATCTGTCAGTTGTGCCAAGCCTCTCTCCCAGCACGCACACACGCATGCACAGACACACTTTTTTGACTCTCTAAGTTCATTTATTTGAACACTAATGTACGAGGGAAAGTTAGGCAGCTTGCTGCCACAGTTGTATCCACTTTTTAAAAATCACCTACATATCTTTTTCGTCCGTAGCAAGTTACCATTTCATCTGAAGGACACAAGGGGAGTTTGCCAACCCACACACACACACACACACACTGGGAACCGACAGTATACATTTTCCTTTGGAACTTTCCAGGTAGATTTTGTATATAAAATACTTCGTACTTAACAGAGGTGTGAGAAACAGGTAGTTTAGATCAATACAACTAATTTTCAGTGTGGCCAGTCTGTGGATATTTAAATCCAGAGACTGAAGCCATGAACAAACAAGACAGAGCTTTCTACATATCTGAAAAACACCTCAGATTTGCATGAAAATCAAAAATAATTTAAAAAAAAATTACATTAAAAAAACCAAAATAACAGAAGCAGCACCTGTACCTTAAAAAACAACTGCCATCAGTGGCGGTTGCTAGGCAACCACAACAATATTGCCAGCTTTCAAGCTTTGGTTTCTTTCTGAAAAGGCAGATAGAGGGGACAGCACCTTTACCAGGGCAGTTTTGACCTTTGAGGTAAGAGTCATCAGGGTCAAGCCCAGCAGCAGCCACTAGGTGACCTGTTGCCACCTGACTTGCATGATTCCCCAGGCTGGCTGCTTGCTACTGTTCAGCAGCAACCACCTCACAAACACCAGTGTGGTGGGGTATAGTAGTTAGAGTTTCATGATAAGATCTGGGAGACCCAGGGTTTGAATCTCTACTCTGCCATGGAAGATAACTGGGTGACCTTAGGCCATTTATGAGTTCTTAGCCTAAATTACCTCACAGGGCTGTTGTGAGGATAAAATTAGGGTTGCCAGGTCCCAGAGAGAGAGGGAGATAGAGCGCTTGCTCCCTCCTATTTTCTAAGCTCTCATGGGAAAGAAGCAGCTTGCCATTTGTCTGTGAAGGAAAGAATATATCATGCCCCCAGCTCCCATTGCCCACTGGCACTCCAGCAGCTGGTGGGAGGAAGAATAAAATAAAATACCACTGTCTAATGATGGCATTACATCACATCTGAAGGAAATACAGAAGTGATGTAATGCCTCTCCAGGAATTGCTGGAGACTCTATGGTACTCTATGGTTTATGGTTTTGCCTTGTGCCCCCTATGGTTTTGCCACAGAGTTTCCAGCAATTCCTAGAGAGGCATAAAATTATTACCTAAAGGTGCCCTCCACATCCCTGTCCCATGTCTGGCACCCCTAGAAAGGCCACCAACTCCTACGAATATTCACTCACTGGCAAACACTAACATCCTTTCATCATAGGCCTGGGAGTCTACTAAGTTTGTCATTTTAAGTCAAGCCCATTGTGAAAGACGAAGACCCATTCCCAGTCAGCAAACTTACAATATCAGATGCGTGCATGAGACAGATAAAAACTCTAATCTATCATGCAGAGCTTAGAAAACTTATGAGAATTCATGCTATAATCAAATTCATTCTACAACCAGAGTCCATATTCCAAAAAGATTGGCAAGGCTGACTTTACTGAGGGCTATTTAATCTCCAATACAAAGGTCCCAATTTTATTGGTCATATCTTGGAATTTAGTAGATAGGGGAAATTTCAACATTAAGTCAAAGTTATTAGTAAGGGTAAGATCAATTTTTAGGCAAAGAAGGCAACTGACTATCTGCCATCTACACCACTAGAATCTCCTTCCTGTTTGCTGACTTTTCCTTTCCAGTCAATGCAGAACAACTGCTAAACTACATTTTCCTCTCCCATTGCTAGAATCACACTGTACCTCTGTTAAAGTTTCTGCTCTGCTGCATATATAGGAAAGGGGCATAAATAAAACAATCCCATAGTCTTCAGCATATAAATAAGGACCAACCTGGACTTTGTACCAATCTAATGTGGATCACACCACTGGCAGCATAGGATAGAGAAAGAGAAAATTTGAGAAAGAAATGGACAAGCAGGTAGAAAGTAAAACACAGAGGAGGAGGAGAAAGGCAGACACATCATTTCTCAAATTAAAATGTAGTTTTTATGTTTCATTTTTGAGGATAAAGAGGAATCCCAAATCTGAAAAGGCTCAGGCTGACCAGTTGTTTCCATGTTCCATTGCTTTTTATGGATGAGCTTATGGATTCCTTTTCTTTTTTACCTGCCTTGGGAACATCCCTAGGTGCATCTGAGGCTGTGGCATGGCCCAGCCCAACTTTGTATTGCTGGGACAGGTTGCATTACAGTATGAGGCAGCAGCACTCCATTTGCTGACTCGGATGTCATACTAAGCTATATACTATTAGCCACATGTGGCTGCAGATAACTAAATCCACGGATCATGGCCACACAGAGGTTAAAGAGATTTTTCTACACACTTGGGGGACTCCCCAGGTGTGCAGAAAAATCTGAAATGAAAAAGTAAAGGGGGTTTAAATACATGTGTGTTGTCTGTGCCTGTCTGTTCTTACCGGATGAGGAGCTGTAAGGCATTGGCAGCAGGGCCTGGCAATGGAGGAGGATTCCAGCAGCCACGCCGGGCTCAGCCATGGCAGCAGAAGATGCCAGTGGCCACGGAGGACACCACAAAACACTCTGGGCTCGGCTGTGGTGGTGGGAGATGTTGGTGGCTGCTCTGGGCTTGGCAACAGTGGCAGAGAATGCAAACAGCCACCCCAGGCCTAGCAGTGACAGCAGGAGAACCCAAGCTGATTACTAGCTGTGTCTGGTTGCATTGGGGAGAGGGGATATGGGATTTCCCCCCCTGTGAGTCTCCCCCCCCCCCAAAGCCATGTGGGAAATTAGCAGTGATAGGGTAGGGATCCCCTGTGACTATCCCCTACTGCAACTTCCACCATAACTCCCACCAAGCCAGCAAAAGTGATGGGGGTAGGTTGACAGAAGAGGGGAGGAGAAGAAAGAGGGGGAAGATTGTTAGAGAAAGATGAAGAGGGAAGGAGGCAAAGGGGGGAAGGGATGCATCCTCTGCGCAAGTTTTTTGTGGCTCTTCACTAGTATCTAATCATTTAACTGAGGAGCCTTCTACTTCTACTGGCCAAGTGCAGTCTTGCACCACCCAGTGAATTCTACTTAGCACCACCAGATTGCCTCAAAATGCTTGAGGAACTTCTGTTGCTGAGTGGAAAGTCTGAAATACTCTCTTCTTTTGTGTGATATATTGGCTTGTTGACACAAATACCAGGGTCTATCTTACCAGAGAGAGTATCAGTCCTTTTCAATTATTTACAAATTAAAACCCCCTCTAGGTTTAAATTGGCTGCAATTGCACATCTGCTTCATCAATTAATTTTGAAAAAAAAGAGAGTTCAGTATAGGAATGGGCTTGAATCGGCTAATGAACTAAAATTCATCACAGATTTTAACTGGTTTATGGTTAACAAAGTACTGTTCACCAACTGAAGAACTGCCATGAACTTCCACAAATTTTGGTGCAGTTTGTGGCAGTTCATGAAGAGCAGAAAGCAGGGGTTTCCAGCCACATAGCTGGAAGTGTCATCGCCACATTTTGTGGCATTCTGGGATTCACTCAAAACTCTATGGTAAAACCATGGAGATTTGGGTGAATCCTAGAGCATCCCATGATGCACTGGTGTCACTTCTGGTTACATGGCCCGAAATGATGTCATGATGTCATGGGGCACTTCTCTGGCCCCCACATTTTCCCCTGCCACTTACCTGAGAAAGGTCAGGGAACAGGGGTGGGTGCAGAAGTTCCTTTGCCCCCATAGGGTAAATGGCAACCCTAGAGTCAATCCTGCCTTTGATATTGGATGAGAAAGTTCTTTAGGAGTATATAGGAGGCATCACATTGTGCCTGCAGGGAGCACCATTTGGAAACAGTTGTCTCCATCATGCTAGGAAGCTTAGCCTGGTTCATCCCAACAGTTTGATTTTGCCCTAGTCCCCCCCGGTGACAGCCATTTTGTGATGGTGGCCACTACTTATTTCTCATAATTCCAGAACTGCCCACAGAGTCCACAAAGTTGGGAAACCCTGCTCTAGATTATATTCCACAAAGAAGGGAGACTAACTGGGGATTAATTTTGCCATCTGTTGACACGGTTGCCAAATACCAGGTTGCACCTGGAGATCTCCCACTATTACAATTGATCTCCAGATCACCAAGATCAGTTCCCTTGGAGAAAATGGTGGTTTTGGAGGATGGACTCCACATTACACCCTCTTGAGTTCCCTCCCCTCCCCAAACCCACCCTCTCCAGGCTCCACCCCAAACGATCCAGGTATTTCTGTCTGTCTGCTGATGAAATAATTTTCTTCCACGCAGCATAATCTAGTGGTCCCACCCTTGCTCTCCACATGCACATTCATTATATTTCTCTTTCAACAAATCTCTGAAAAGGGCTACAGTGTCATGAACTGAATATATTGGATTATAGGTAGACTGGTTCAGGTCAGTAGTCTAATAGCACTATGGCCTTTCTCCATGACAAGGCAGACAGCAGTAGACTGGCCCACTGTGGTCAGCTCTCTGTCCAAACCAAGTGGGTTATGGACAATTACCTGTAATTACGTCCTCTGCCTATTAACTACAGTTGCCAGCCTCCAGTTGGGACCTGGAGTTCTCCCAGATATATCTTACCAACCCTGGGTTGGGAAATTCCTGGAAATTTGGGGAGTTGAGCCTGGGGAGAGGAGGGACCTCAGCAGCATTGCATGCCATACAGTCCAGCTTCCAAAGTAGCATTTTCTCCATGAAGAACTGATCTCTGTAGCATGGAGGCTAGTTCTAATTCTGGGAGATCTCCATGCCCCACCTGGAGGTTGGCAACCATATTATATCACTGATCTCCCCTCTGCAGAGCAGCCTTGGAGGGTGAACAATATGGCCCAATCTTATTCTAGCATTTATTCTGCTGTCTTACCAAACCCACACTGGAACAGAAATCCCCATCTGCCTTGTATGCCCCTTTCACTTTGATTGTCGAATTCTATGGCAATGTCCAGACTGCATGCCGCTTTCACTTCATTTGATCTCTTGGTTTCATGGTGGCTGTCTGGATAGATTTATGGCCATTTTATGGCCATTCAGGAGTGACTCTGCAGTCAGTATGGCATTGGCCCGGGGTATTTGCATATGGTTTTGAGCCACATCTTTTTCTGTTCCAGTGTGGGTTTGGTACAAAAACGGAGCAAATGCTAGATGCAGATTGGGCCTATGTCATCATATCCCCGCTGAAATCCTTCCCCTCCACAAACTGTTCTCCCTCCAGGCACCACTACCAAATCTCCAGGAATTTCCCAAACATGACTTGGCAAGCCTACTAGTAAGCATAACCATGCGGGAAGCTGTTTTCTAAGACACAGGGCTCCCAGTTCATCTTGCAGTACCTGACAGATAGAAGAGTCAAATAAATTAAGCAGCCTATTGATTTTCTAAACTATTAGAATGAAGAGTAGACTCGTAGGCCATGTTATCAGACGTGCAACAGTCGTTAGCTGATTTATCCCCCCAGCAAATCCGAAAACAAGAAAAACTAGGTTAGCACCCAACCTTGCTAGGAAATTTCAACTGGCAGCTCTTAAAGGACCCTCCACCTCTTTCTGTGCAAGATAAAACCAGCACCAGCAGAGACACACAGCTCCTCATCAGGGCAGCCCCTCCAGTGCATCTGAATTTCTAAGGGAGGGAGGGGAGGGGAGGGAGGGCTGCCTGAAGCTGCTGTTCTCAGTTCCATTGTGTTAAAAATGTCAAAATCTGATTTTTTTTTTGCCATTGGCATAAACATTCTCTCAAAGCTTCAGAGAATTTGTATCAGTTGTGTACATGTGTGCGTTTCTTCTCATTTTCACCTTCACAGGGTAGAGAGAGGAGGGATGCTATCATAAAAGATCCTGATGCTGAGACGGTTGTCAAGCCATCCAAGATTTCCGACAGAGAGGCATATATTCATAGCTGTTGGGTCTTTTGTTGTTGGGGGATTTGGGGGGGGGGGGTTGAACACCCCCGAAAAGAAGTGGCGAAGCTCCAGCTCAGCACTCTGCTTTTATATGTGTGTGAATCACAAAGGGGATGTTTATCGGCCTCTCTTCCCCGTCTTCTTTTCTCCCCACCCCTCCCCATCCTCTATAGCATGAGCTCCCACATGACAAAAGACAGTTGCACACAGAGAAAACATGATAGATCACAGCAATACTGGATAGAATTCAAGGTCTGATCCATTTTAATAACAAGATGTCATTGGGGACTTTTTGGGCGCCACGTGAATGTACATGAGCGAAATGGTGGCAATTACATTATATAGGATATTAAATCAAGAAGACACCGAATGCCTGCCAGAGTTGCCTTTCCACCCATCATGAGTGCTGCAGTTCCCAAAACGGGTTGACGGCCATTGTTATCATCACATCTCTTGACTCTACTTCATATTCCGACTAACCTAGCCACAAAGCAACAGGATGACGGGTGGTGGTGTAGGAGAAGGGACAGACTATGCCATTCTCTCAAGCATAGCACCCAGTAGGGGTCAATTACAGTAAATCACTCATGGTGATTAGCACAGTATTCAAATATCTTGCTTTGGTAAATTAAATGAAACTGCCACATTTTGTCTTTAAAAATGCCTGCCTTTGACTGTAACAGCTTTTAGAAAGATCCAGTTGGTCAGCCATGTTGGTCTGAAGCAGTACAACAAATGTAGAGTCCAGTGGCACCAACAAAGGTTTATTCAAGGTATGAGCTTTCGTGTACACACACACTTTATCAAATACGTTAGAATGGCAGGCAAGTATGCCATGGAGATCAAAAGGCATTCTCAAGGCCTGTTCCCAATCATCAGTCCCAAAGGGCACTTTATTGATCATGTGATACACTCTCAGGCTACAAATTGGATAACACACCATCATTAGGTTACTGTATTTATGTTACTTTATGCATAGCTCACCCTTCTGCCCAGTGGGGACTCAAAGCAGCTTAACATCATTTTCTCCATTTTATCCTCACAACAACCCTGTGGGGTAAATTAGGCTGAAAGTATGTGACTGGCCCAAAGTCTCCCCAGAAAGTTTTCTTAGCAGAGTGGGAATTCATACTTGAATATCCCAGATCCTACTCTGACATTCTTATGGCCTCTGATATCTCTCTGTGTGGCTGTCTTTGAAAATTGCCAGTTGGTTCAAAATATGGCAGCCAGGTTGTGATCGGGAGCTGGATACAAGGATCATACCATGCCAGTGGTGGAAAGTCCATAGTGGCAGCTATGGGGAGTAGGAGATCAAAATTGCTGCTTCTTAGGCTTGCAGCTAAGGTACCTGAAGGACCATTTCCTCCCATGCTGTTCATCCTGCCAGTAAAGCTTTTCTCAAGTCCTGCTCTCTGTGTCCCCTCCTAAGAGGTGAGGGGAGTGACTATCAGAGACATGGCTTTTTAGTGGTGGTGCCTTAACTTTGGGATGCTCCTACTCTTGAGTATCTCCTTCACCCCACTAGGGTTGCCACATTGTACCGGGCTTCCAGCGGAGGGCTCCTGGGTCTGTCCTGGGATCTTCTTGTGTTCACTCTGCACGCATTCTGCAATGACATCACCTGGAAGTGATGTCAATACGCTTGCCGTGTCGTGTGCCACTGCTCAAACATTTTGGCCAAAAACTCTATGGTAACCATAGTTTCGGCCAAAATGCTAGAGCGTTGATGCATGACATGCATGGTGCGATGACATCATTTTTGAGTGATATCATAATGCTGACAACATTAACACGGGAGGGGGCTGTTTGGGGTGGGGCTTCCCCTGCCGGCCAGCTGGCTGGTGGCAGATTGGAGAGGGGTGTCACTAGCAGTTTATTGTTGGCCCTTCCTTTCAGATGGTTTCTATAATTGTTGTTTTGTTCTTGTTTTTTACTTTGCTAACTGTCTGTCTGGGGCAGATTTCTAGAAAGGTAGGCTATAAATGTCCTAAATAAATGAATGTTGTTTGGAAACTATGCTGAAACTGTATATAACAGTGAGGGAAATAAATGTAAATGTAACAGAAAGCAAACAAATGCATTGGAAAGAAGTGAGCAGATTATTGGACTATTCAACCAATTTTTAGAGAGTTTGGCAGTTCGAGACCAGAGTGCCGTGTGACAGAGTGAGCTCCCGTCCCTGGTCCCAGCTCCTGCCAACCCAGCAGTTCGAAAGTAAGAAATTGTAAGTAGATAAATAGGTAGCACTTTGGTGGAAAGGTAACAGCGTTCCATGCGCCTTGGCGTCTAGTCATGCCAGCCACATGATCACAGAAAAAGTCTTTGGACAGCACTGGCTCTTCGGCTTGGAAACAGAGATGAGCACCGCCCCCTGGAGTTGTATTTGACTGGCTTTTGAGCAAGGGAAACCTTTACCTTTACTATGCCCAGAAGATGACAAAAAACCTCCAGGATCTCCAGCCAAACTGGCCTGGAGAAAAACTGCTTCCTGACCTCAAAGTGTCAATCAGCATTTCCCTAGGTTATGTAAGAAAGGGCCACAAGAACTAAGCACTGATGCAATGATTCCCACCTTTCCTCTCATGGTCTGCCTAAATTCACAAGATGCTTGTTTATGATCCTGCTCAAACAGGATAAATATTTCTATACTTTATTACCATGATAGGCAGGGCTTTTTTTTGTAGAAAAAGCCCAGCAGGAACTCATTTGCATAACAGGCCACACCCAACAGCAGAAGCTCATTAGCATATTAGGCCACACCCCTAACAGTGCAGCTCCCTCCCAGGATCGGCTTTCCCAGATGCCCGTGGCTTATGGGGCGCATGGGGAACCTGAGGAGGGGAGGCAGTTCAAACTGCCTTCCCTCCCTGGATCGGCTTGGCTTGCGGCTTGCAAGGCACTTGGGGAACCAGAGTGGGGGGAGGCTATAGGCGTGGCCAACTCAGAAGCCAGCCAGAACTCTGTTCCTGTGCGTTCCTGCCCAAAAATAGCCCTGAAGATAGGGATAAGTCTCCTCAGAAAAATTGTTTTATGATGGCATCTTTGTGGCAACCTGTAAGGTGTGTTCTGGCCACTGAGAAAAGTTTTGCCTATATTTGTATTTATGGGGAAATCATATTGACAGGTGTGTTTGTGTGTGTGTGAATTCTGTACATTCACAAGAATTAAAGGCCTTCATCTCAAAATGCACTCTCCTACATAAGTCCAATTTCTGGTGTGGTCCATAAGTCTTATGCAAGAATGTGACTACAAGCAGGGCTCCGTTGGGGCCGGAGTGAGCCGGAGCGCCGCTCCGGGAAAGAAGGGGCCAGGGGGCGGGCACATAACAAAGCCCCGCCCCCTGGCAGAAAGCCTCCCCCGTTCACCCCCTCCCTCCCCCAGTCGCCTTTCCCGGGGCCGCGGCTGGCCGCCGGCCCTGCCAAGGAGCCCCATCCCGCCCCCAGTCGCCTTCCCCGGGGCCGTGGCTGGCTGCCGGCTCCGGAAAAAAAACCCTCCCTCCCCCAGTCACCTTCCCTGGGGCCGCGGCTGGTCGCCGGCCCTGCCAAGGAGCCCCGTCCCGCCCCCAGTCACCTTCCCCGGGGCCGCGGCTGGCCGCCGGCCCCACTCAAACAGCCCCGTCCCGTCCCCAGTCGCCTTCCCCGGGGCCGCAGCTGGCCGCTGGCCCCGGAAAAAACCCCCTCCCTCCCCCAGTTGCCTTTCCCAGGGCTGCGGCTGGCCGCCGGCCCCGGGAAAAAAACTCTCCCTCCCCCAGAACACCCCTCCCTCCCCCACTCAACAGTTCCCCGGGCCCAAGGGAGGGAGAAGCCGGGCCTGAGTGGCTTAACGCCACTCAGGCCCAAGCAAGGGGGGGGAGGGAAACGCCAGCCCCAGTGGGGGGAGAAGCGCCCCTCCCTTCCTTCCCTCTCTCCCCCACCTACCTACCTGTTCCTTCCTTCCCCTCTCCCTTCTCCCTCCCTCTCCCCTTCCTTCCTTCCTTCCTTCCTTCCTTCCTTCCTTCTCTCTCTCTCCCCCAACTACCTACCTACCTTCCTGTTCCCTCCTTCCTCCCTCTCTCCCCCCTTCCTTCCTTCCTTTCTTCTCTCTCTCTCCCCCACCTACCTACCTACCTTCCTGTTCCTTCCTTCCCCCCTTCCTCCCTCTCTCCCACTTTCCTTCCTTCCTTTCTTCTCTCTCTCCCCCCAACTACCTACCTACCTTCCTGTTCCTTCCTTCCCCCCTTCCTCCCTCTCTTCCCCCTTCCTTCCTTCCTTTCTTCTCTCTCTCTCCCAACTACCTACCTACCTTACTGTTCCTTTCTTTCTTTCTTCCTTCCCCTTTCTTCCTCCCTCCCTCCTTCCTTCCTTTCTTCCTTCCCCCTCCCTCCTTTTCTTTCTTTCTTTCTTTTCTCTCCCCCACCTACATACCTTCCTTCCTGTTCCTTTCCTTCCTTCCTTCCCCCTCCCTCCCTCCCATCTGGCCTTCTGACACACTGCCCATGATGTCAGGGATGTGTGGTCTTTTGACACTTCCAGTGACGTCAGGGGGTGTGGCATATGCAAATGAGTTATGCTAATGAGCTCCTGCACCTTTTTTTTTACGAAAGGACCCCTGACTACAAGAATGGCTCAAGAGGGGTCAGGTTTCCTCTGTGCTGCTGTTGCGGC
Source organism: Lepidodactylus listeri (assembly GCA_029233225.1). Classification (NCBI taxonomy): domain Eukaryota; kingdom Metazoa; phylum Chordata; class Lepidosauria; order Squamata; family Gekkonidae; genus Lepidodactylus; species Lepidodactylus listeri. The sequence continues at coordinate 92,138,704 of JARCFY010000006.1, forward strand.
CTCAACAAAGGGTATTTTGCTGCAATGGAGTTTTTAGGTCATGTATTCCTTAACCACCCTTCAACTAGTAGCACCTCTATCAACAGAGAGTAGCAGAAGGGGATTTCTCCCTTCTCATTTCCTTCTTAGTTTGTCTAGGTGAGCAATTGATCTTATTGCCCGTCTCATTTCCTTCTCTCTGGGTGTGCTGCAGGGGAAATGGAGTGGATTTCTTTTCTTTTTCTTTTCTTTTTGTATGAGTGCTGATGAGGGACAGGAGATATGCTGGATTCACTGCTGCGTGAGGTGATAAGGGGAAGTGAACATGTCGAGGATGAGGGGTGTAGCAACTGGGATGGTATGAGGCACTTTCCTGAGGTGAAATGATTCCTGGAGCTATTGTTAGGAAGTGAGGAGGGGTGTTGGTGGAGGGTCAGGTATTGATACAAACCCAGCCTAATCCTTCACTGACACTCCTCCTCTTCCTCTCCCTGAACCTTCCCCCCAAATTAAAATATTTAATTTCTGACAGATGATTTAAAAAATCTGGCCACACTGTGAGGAAGAGAACTGGGAATCTTGGGGTGGATTGGACATAGGGCTGCCAAGTCAGCCCGGGGGGCGGGGGATCCCCCGCTACAGGGATTCCCAATCCACCGGCCAGCATTTGGCCAGTGGGGGAAACCCCACCCCCGAGGTCATCCAGCCTGGACGACCCTCCCTCATGTAATGATGTCACCCGGAAGTGACGCCATCACGTTGGGGGCATTGCCAGGGTGACGCTCTGGCAATCACCCCAAAACTCTATGATACCATAGAGTTTTGGGGCAATTGCCAGAGCGTCACCCTGGCAATGCCCCCAACATGCTGGCATCACTTCCGGTGATGCTGCCCGCCGCGTGCGCAAAGCGCGCGCACCGGGGTGGCTCCCGGCTAGCAGAGCTTCCCCCCACGCCGGTAAGTTTCTTACACTTGGCAACCCTAATTGGACATGGTATATTTGTATCTTTTTAAGGCCCAACCTCAGGAAGTATCCAGAGACTCCAAATAACAGCTTCTGAAAGCTTTGAGGCGAAATGATATGAAAATCTCTGACTGATTTTACTGAGTCTGTAATGTAAACGATTGTGAGAAGGGCATAAGTAGCTGGAGAAAAGGAAATGAAGAGTGAAAACCAAGGGAGAAAACCTGGCTTTGTGTCAGCTGCAATTTCTGTCTTCTCTAATGGAGCAACTATTAATTCATTAAGATAGGCTCAGACAGGATTTTTCTTATGTGTGAGTCACTGGAACGGCAAGCAAGTGGCACTTTGTTTCATGTTGCTGACAGCCAACAAAGGCAGCCATGACAGAAGTAAGGTCTGGTTACCACGGTAGCCCTGATACTGAGGGCTGCCATCCTGGCATTAAACAGATTGGGCCTGCCTTTGTGTTTAACAGAAGACTGTGTGCTGCCAATGTCATTCTGAAGTAAAAAGGCTAATATTTGGCCCTCTTCAGAAAATGGCCAGGAAATGAACTAGATGCATGGAACATCTCTGCACCTGCTCCCTGCTCTTAGATTTTAACTCTGTTGAGGATTGATATCTTTCCACTTTCCTTTCTTTGGAAAAAAAAGATTTAATCCCCAAGCACCTGTCTTGGCTTTTGGGAAGCACTGATAAAGGGGAATGAAAGGGCCTCTTTCTGTGTGTATCAAAAAAAAACTAACAAAAGATACAGGCTTTGGCTAATTAAACAGGAAAGAGTAGATGTATTACCAGACAGGTGTTCAAATCTCTGTGTGGGTACACTGTCCAGTACGACCCCATTTAGGATACAGATATCCATATCTAAATGACAAAACATTGTATCTGATGGCTTAAACTGATATTCTGACTCATGCCACTCCTTTGAAATGTATATTCAGAATGCAAGTGAAACTCTTGCCTGGCCCTTTTAGTTTCTTTCTAAAGAAGTGCAAAAAAATTAAAGTATATTCTGGATTTTTGGTTATTTCTATTTTTAAACAGAGGGCATCTATTCTATTCAAACATTGTATTCTAAGGCCTGTTCTTGATAAATAGTGTATCAGCAGACAAAAACCATTCCATGACAGAACCAGTTTAGACTGCATGTGGGTAATTGCCCACTTGAAGGCCAAGATTGCCTTTTCTGCACAATCTAAAATGATTTAGGGGTGGTTATAACTTCCCATGCAATCACTTTAGGAGGGAAGGGGACCACAACTGTGGTCTTAGTCTGTTAGTGTTCATGCAGAGGCACCAGTTTGTGAGTAACTTTGTATTGGGACTGAACACATGGCTGCCACGGTGTCTACATTTCCTGCATCTGCTATGACTGCTGTACATTCATTGTCTAAAATGTGTCCTCATTCTCTAAACGTCATTCATTTCAGGGTCTTCAGCCTATGCTGGTTTCTCACTAGGATTGCCAGGCAGGGTTGCCAGGTCAGGGCTGGAAAATACCTGGATACTTTGGGGGTGGAACTGGGACAGGGTGCGGTTTGGGGAGGGGAGGGGCCTCAGCATGGTACAATGCCATAGAGTCCACACTTCAAAGAAGCCAGTTTCTCCAAGGGAACTGATCTCTGTCGGCTGGAGATCAGCTGTAAAAGCATGGGATCATATAGTTTTGCCCTCAAACCAGAGCATCACATATGACATCCCCAACATGATGACATCACTTCTGAATGGTGTCATCATGTTGGGGATGTTGGGGGCTGGCAGCAGGCAGAAGCCCTGAAAAGAAGGAGAACCCCCACTGGGACCTGGAAATCCTATTGCCCACATACCTGGAGATCAGGCAGGATGTGGTTATGTTCAAGGCTTTTTTTGTAGAAAAAGCCCAGCAGGGACTCATTAGCATAATAGGCCACACCCAACATCAGAAACTCATTAGCATATTAGGCCACACCCCTGCCAGCACACCTCCCTCCCAGGATTGGCTTCCCCAGGTGCCCTGTGGCTTGCAAGGCACCTGGAGAACCCGGGGGGTGGGGGAGGCTGTAGGCATGGCAAACTCAGAAGCCAGCTGGAACTTTGTTCCTGTGCATTCCTGCCCCCAAAATTGCCCTGGTTATGTTTTATGCAGTCAAGATGCAATATGCCCATGGGCTTCCCAGTTCCACTGTTGTACCTTGTATTGTTAAAACAATTTCCTCCTAAAATTCCCCCTATTTTCTACAACAGTTCCCTCTCAGTTCCTGACTTCTTCCTTCAGTATTCTTAATTGCAATTCTGAATGATTGAAATGTATAAAAACATCATAATAGAGAAACCTTGGAGCTCCCATCTTATATTTTTTAATTTCTGAAATATAAATTTGTGTCCGTCATTTGTCTAGGGCAACACAAACAAACAAACCCAGGTCTAAGTTATCAGCCCACTTTCTAACAGACCAGCTAACAAGAAGGAGTAAATCTTTTGGTGTAATGAATGATTGCTGCAGTGCCAGCATCTTACACAGTGTTCGTATTTGATCCATCAAGAAACAATGTTTTGTAAATTTGTTTGAACTTTGAGTGACTGGAATTACACCAGCAGGTATCACAAACATAGACATATGGTGGACCATAAAAGGTTTATTTTTGTTAAGACTGCAACAGCTCTACTCGCACAGATGACCCTACAATCCAACTGTGACTAGCTAAAATTAGTAAATTATACTACAATTCTTAGACTTTATTTAAATACTGCCTCCTCCTTTTCACTTTTTGCTGTCTTAAAGGTAGCAGATCCTGAGGGTTATTAGAGATTTATTCACTTCGTTAAAATGCACAGCGTCTTTTAAATGAGCCATCTGGGCTAGCAACTCCCATATTGTGGTTAAAATGTAACTTACAGCTCTGAGCAGCACAGATAATACCTCCCCAAATAAACAATTTTACAGAATGGTCTTTCTTCTCATGCCAGAGTTACTTCTTTTCATTCCACTTAAACCTTGCACTCCAATCGACGCTATGCACAGGAAGTGTACAATACACAAACAAAAAATATTTCACACAGTTGGCCTCTAGGGCAGATAAACAAGAGATAGGATGACAGATGATAGAACTGAAATATTTTAGGGGGAAAAAAGGATGCAGAATTTTGTACCGAAGTTGTTCAATGCAGAATTTTTTGGCCAACTTTTAAGCCTACGAGCGCAGGGAGAGCAGCTTAGAAATTAAATAAATAAATAAATAAAATAAAAATATGGAATTCAGACTGCTGGCTCAACTAACATGTGTGAGGTAGATGGTCAGTTGCAGATATTGTTATCAGTTTCCTGGAGCTCCATTTACCAAGTGGTTCCTATGATGCTAAAACACTTTTTTTGGGAAGAGTTTGAGACTCCAGTTCGATATACATATATGGAAATCTGACTAAGATTTCCAATAGATTGGCCTAGATGTCTGGCCTGAAAATGAGTACAGGTGAGTTTGGAAAGACTTCCCTCAAACAGTGTGGTCATACACTTAGGGTATACTGTCCTAAGTGCTTTTTTGAAAGAGATCCCTGCTTTGGAGTAGAAATTATTCATAAGGATCTGATGGCAGTAATATAACTCTCCTGGGGAAGGTGGCGGAAATTTTAGATAGAACCTTCAAGACCGGTGTTGAAGTCAGTGGTGAAAGTTGACCAGGCTCATGCCAATGCATGAAGAGGAGCACTGTTGGCCACTCTTTACTGACAGTTCTTAGGGTTGTCAGGTTACAGCTCTGAGAATGTACATATGCTTTGAAGGTTGCTGATACAATAGAATACAAATTCTCAGGTCCATTCTATCTCTTGTGACATCATCCACCCTACTCCTCATCTGATGTGTGACACACCGGCTATTTGTCCCAAGGCTTAGGGACAGCTGAGGGAGAAGCTGGCTCTTTTACAGCTGCACTGGGAAAGTAGTAGCAAGAGGCAACTTAGCAACTGTTTCCCAGTTTTGAAACTGCATCCTGATGTCTGATCCGAGCTGGAGTATTTTCTGGGAACAATGCAAGACCTCTGTTATTTCAGCTAGCATTTGGAACCTGGCTGAACTACTGGAGTGGCCCCCTGTTCGACCAGCTGAAATTAGTTTTCTAGTTTCTCAAATGAAGAATGAGAAGCCTCCCAGTGCAGATTTAATTCTTTCAGAACTTTTCAAAGGCAATATCTCATGGTGTAAGGATATATTGGCAAATGTATTGACTCGGATAAATGCAACAGGGGTTATGCCACTCACTTGGAGACATGCTATCATAATTCCAATTTATAAGAAGGGAGACAAAGTGACCCCCCCCCCCACTACAGGCCAATCAGCCTTTTATCAGTGGCTGGAAAGATTTATGCTCTGTTCCTTTATTACTGGCTTGTGGACTGACTGGAAACTAATAAAATCCTGGGAAGGGAATAGGCCGGATTTAGGTGAGGGGCTGGTACAGATGATCATCTGACATTACAGTTCTTAATCAACCAAGAGTCAGGGGATCCTTGGATTTGAAGGTGGCTTTTAATACTGTACACCGTGGCATATTGGGGCACAAGCTAAAACTAACATCTATGGACAAGAGACTTTGATTGAGATTCTGTATTCTAATTCCACAGCACAAATCCACTATGGGTTAGACAGACAACTTTCCAATGCGATTTCCCTACAGCAGGGAGTGTGTCAGGGGTGTGTGCCAGCCCCTTTATTGTTTTATACATCAATTATATGATTTCTGCTGTCTCTGCCCAGGACTATTATTCTTCACCCATTGCTAACATTAAAGTTTCTATCCTACTTTTTGCTGATGATGCAGTTCTCCTATGAAGAAACAATATCAGGACTATTCTCTCTGATACAGGCTTTTATCTCCTGCTGTCTGGAAGAACACCTGAAAGTTAACTACCAAAAATCCAAGACTGTTGTTTTTTTGGGGGAAATCTCATGTACACCACAAGTGGAAAACTCATGGTAATGAAATTGAGAAAGGGGGAGGCTTCTATTTAAGGCTCCACCTGACCAGAGTTGATCAACTGAGCTCTGAAAGGCAGAAGGAGAGAGCTGCAGGAGGAGTGAGTGTTTTTTCTTATTTGCTTTCATCTGAGGTGGTTTAGCTGCGGGTACTGTGTGTGGAAGTGTGTGAGTGAGTTTTGAATTGTTGCAGAGTGCTGGCTGAGTGAGTTTTGAGTTGTTGCAGAGTGCTGGCTGCTTGAGATAAGGGTGAGAAAGAACCATTGTTTAACTGCAAATTGAGTCCCTGGATGCATTTGAATAGCTGCTAGCCACACCCTCTGCTTGGGGAGGCTTCACCTGACCAGAGGCATGAACCAAAGGGTAGGGCCTGTGGCTCTTGGCCTAGGGACTCTTATACTAGGGGCTTGTGAGAGGCCAAGGAAGAGGCAGAACATCAGGGCCCTAGGCTCCTTGGGTTCCCAGCAAGGTAAGTAGACTTCTTCAAGGAGAATACAAAAGGCTTAAAAGGGGGGTTATATTAAATTATTTTTAAAGCAGTTATGAAGCCAGAATGCCAGCAGGGGGTTGAGGGCTATCCAGTGTTTTGCATGGTGTGTCACATGTATGATTATCTGCCCACTGGGCAGAAGTCTTGGGTGTGTGCCCGGTGCAATGAGCTCCTGGTTCTCAGGGAACGAGTTTGCTCCCTTGAGGCCAAGGTGACTGACCTGGAGAAGCAGAGATAGTCAGTTAGGTGTGTAGAGAAGACTCTTGGGGACTTGTTAGATATGTCCCACTCTGTATCTGGCAGCCCCGCCGCTGTCAGGGAGCATGAGGGTTGAGAGGGAACAGGGCACCATGCTGTGGATAAGGGGAATGTGCCCTCAGAAGGGACCTCTTCTACAGCTGGTGAACGGGTATCCTGTCATACCAAGGAACCATCCCTGAGCAGGGAGGGGGGGGCTCTTGGTAGTTGGTGATTCAATCCTTAGGCAGGTAGACAGCTGGATGGCGAAACCGTGTTTTGACCGTATGGTGACTTGCCTGCCTTGTGCAAAGCTAGCGGACATTACACAAGTTTTAGATAGGCTGGTAGATAGTGCTGGGGAGGAGCCAGTGGTCATGGTACATGTTGGCACCAACAATGTGGGGAAATGTAGTCGTGAGGTCCTGGAGGAAAAATTTAGGCTGCTAGGCAGGAGATTCAAGGCCAGGACCTCCAAGGTAGCCTTCTCGGAAGTGCTACCTGTTCCATACACAGGGCCGGAGAGACAGGCACAGATCAGGAGTCTCAATGCGTGGATGAGGAGATGGTGTAGGGGGGAAGGGTTCAAGTTTGTTAGGCATTGGGATGCTTTTTGGAACAAGAGGGAGCTGTGCAAGAGAGACAGTCTCCACTTGTCCTGGGAAGGAACCAGGCTGCTGGCGCTTAAAATCAAAAAGGTGGCAGAGCAGTTTTTAAACTGAATATTGGGGGAAAGCTGACAGGAGATGAAAAATCTCTGGTTCGGGATGGTTCATCTCAAAGAGATGAAGGGGTAGCTGTTACTTTCCTACAAGTAAAAGGATTAGAATTGTTCTCTGAGACTGTGGCAAATGATAGGCAAGGTCTTGAAGCAGCAAGAGGAAGGTCGTGGGCTTCACATGTATGGGAAACTATAGATGTTTATATACTAATGCTAGAAGTGTCTGAGGTAAAATTGGGGAATTGGAATGCTTGGTGTTGGGGGAAAACATAGATATCGTGGGTATTTCAGAAACTTGGTGGGATGAGGAAAATCAGTGGGATACGGTGATTCCTGGCTATAAATTATATTGGAAGGATAGGGGGGAGAAAGTTGGAGGTGGGGTGACTGTTTATGTCAGAGAGGGTATACAGTCCAATAAGATTGAGAGGGTAGGAGAATTGGATTCATTTCTGGAAATGCTGTGGGCCTAAAAGGAAGCTTAACATTGGGAGTTTGTTATCACCCACCGAATCAAAAGATAGAGGAGGATTATAAAATGATGAATGAATTCAAGTTAGCAGCTAGACAAAATAACTGTGTTGTAATAGATGACTTTAACTACCCACACATTGATTGGCTCAATATGTGTTCAGGTCGGGAAAAAGAGATTGAGTTTCTAGACACTCTCAGTGACTGTGCTATGGAGCAGATGGTTACAGAACTGACCAGGGGAGAGGCAATCCTGGATTTAGTCCTAAGTAATGCCCAAGACCTGGTGAGAGATGTTAAAGTGATTGCACCACTTGGGAACAGTGACCATAGTGTTATTGAGTTCAACATTTGTATAAATAGGGAGTTGCCCCAAAAGACTGACACAACCACTTTTAACTTTAAAAGGGGTAACTTCTCTGACATGAGGGGATATGTGAGGAGAAAACTGAAAGGAAAAGTAGAAAGAGTCAAAACCATTGGGGAAGCTTGGGAACTATTTAAAATTACAGTCCTAGAGGCTCGGAGAAAATATATACTGCGGGTTAGGAAAGGCACAAATAGGTATAGAAAAAAGCCTGCATGGTTAACAAACAAAGTAATGGAAGCTGTAAAAGGTAAGAAGGATTCCTTTAAGCGGTGGAAAGCTAGTCTCAGTAAGGCTGATAAAAGGGAACACAGGCTGTGGCAAATAAAATGCATGTCTGTGATCAGGCGGGCAAAAAGGGAATATGAAGATCATATCGCAAAAAACATAAAGACCAACAATAAAACTTTCTTCAAATACATTAGAAGTAGGAAATCAGCCAGCAGTGGGGCCCTTGGATGACCAAGGGGTAAAAGGTGTGGTGAAGGATGATAGGGAAATGTCTGAGCAGAAGTCCATCAGTGGCTATTAGCCACAAAGTATAGATAGGAACTCTCAGTCTGGGGCAAGTGATGCTCTGTATTCTTGGTGTTGGGGGGGGGGCAACAGTTCGAGGGCTTCCTGCCCCCACTGCTGGACCTTCTGAGGGCACTTGGTGTTTTTGGCCACTGTGTGACAGAGTGTTGGAGTGGATAGGCCACTGGCCTGATCCAACATTGGCTTCTCTTATGTTCTTATGTTCTTAAGTCCCCTATTTTAAATACTTAGGAGTCTGGTTTGACCAGAGATTAATTCGGTCAGTGAAAACTGCTCATGTTAAAAAGATTACATACAATGACATCAAATATTATTTGTTGTTTCTTTTATTCTTCTGGATCTCAGTATATCCCAGCTGCCTGTGCAAAATTTATATGGGTTCAACATTTGTATAAATAGGGAGTTGCCCAAAAAGACTGACACAACCACTTTTAACTTTAATACCAGTCTGGGGCTGGTATTTGGACTGATAAAATAGAGGAGACCTTGGATTCAATTCTTCTTAAATTCCTACATTCCATCTGCAGAATTCTGAATTGTGCAGTGGGGGTAACCTTCTGAGCTGATTTGGAACAACCATCTCTGGAAGCTTGGGTGTTTCTCTTTGAAGTTAAAATTATATACTCTGACATCCAAGAGGGCTACCTTGGCCTAGTCAGAGAGGATTCTTATCATTCCCACTGGGATAAACTTGTTGAGCAATGACTACAGCTCCACAATCTTTCCTTTGACTCCCTTTATTCAGTTACCAGACAGGAAGCCAAGAGAGCAATTAAGAAAAGTCTATTTAAGTATGATTGTAACAGTACAGTCAGTAGAGCATGGCATGTTTGTTTTATTCAATTTGCTGGTATTCTTCCACCTGGAGAGCTCCCTGATTACTGCTCATATTTGACTGTTTCTCACTATAGGTGTGCCTTTATATGTTGTCGCACCTAAATGCCCTACCATCTAGAGTTTTGCAAGGGAGGTATCTCAAGATACCATACTCTGACAGAGTATGCAACTCTCATGCAGGTAGTGTAGACCCCCTGTATCATGGGACCTTTGAATGTAAGTACTTTTCTGAGCACAGAAATCTTTTAATTCTTCCTTTGCTCCAAAATATAGATCATACTGAGACATTTCCTCTTATTAGAAGATAATAGCAGACCTATCATTTTTTTAGCTGTGAAATTTTATGCATCTGTGATAGACTTTCACAGCTGTTCAAATGGGGTCTAACTTTAGTAATCTGCTTAAAATGAGTAAGTTTAGAAGCAGTATGAGGTAGATAGATGATAGATGATAATAGTGATGATTATAGGCGTAGACTACGGGGGGGGCTCGAGCCTCCCCCGAAATTTCCCGGGGGGAACTGAGCCCCCCCGGGCAAACATAGCGCCTGCTGCCGTGCCTTCCGGGGCCCTTCTGAGGCCAGCAGCTACTGCTGCTGGTGCTCCTCCCCCCCGCCTGGCCACTCTTCCATCCTTCCCTCTCCCTCCCTCTTTTCCCGGCGAAGGGAGAGGGAAGGAGTGTGTGTGGGGGGGAGAGACTCCGGCAGCAGCGACTGGTGGGCCTCGGAAGGGCCCGGGGAGGTGTGGAGGTTTCCCGGCGGCAGGGGGGGACATCGCCCCAGCGAGCGCATGTGCTTTGGATGCGCGCTAAAGAGCCCCCCCCCCTGGAATTTACAAAACTCTACACCCCTGGTGATGATAGATGATAGATGGAAGGAAGGAAATGATGGTAGGTAGGTAGATAGAGAGACAGCATTTTCTGGCTGGAGATTAGGGGATGAGTAGGAAAATTTCTTAATGGCAGAGTATAGTCTGATTTTATTTTTTTAATGTTGTCACTCATAGCCTTTTGGGGAACTGGTCTATGTTTTTTTTTAAAAAAATTCTCAAAGCACAAATTACTTAAACTCTTAAGGACTATCTCCAGATCTTGATTTTATAGTAACATCACTACTAAAGACTATTCTTGTCTACCAAGTAAAATTCTACTTTTTGTAATGCTCTGTTCTTCTCTTTTGTGCTGCAAAAATCAATGTGTGTCAAAATCCATTATATTTGACAGTGCACTGGAGAGCCAGATGTTTAACCTAAATCAATACATGTTCATGGTGGACTTTCATAGAAATGGAATCTTTTATATTATACTATATTGTATCAGCTTCACTATAGCTTAAACAGACTGGCAGCATAGACCTTTAATACTGCCTTGAAATCTGTTTTTGATTTCTGTTTTTGTCTGAATTTTGTCTGATCTTCATAAAATTAATGCATACAATATTATATGTGGAAGATGTAACTGTGTGTTTTAAATTGGGTATGTTCGTTGGAAATGCCATGATGAAGAAAGCCTCAATAATCCATTTCACTTTGTAAAAGCAGTGTGCACAACCCATATATGAAAACAAGACAATACTGCAAGAGATGTAAAGCCAATGGAACCACAATTTTGTACTTTTCAATTTTGTTTTAGGCTAAATTTTTCTCTGCTTACAAGGATCCCCTGAACTGGACCTTCTTGTATGCTTAAACACTATAGCATGGAAGGGTAGAGAGAACAGGAAAAAAAGCTCCCTTTGTTAGATCAGGACACAATCACCCAAGTATTACTGGGCACATTTAAGTTTCATTAAGATCCATAGGACCTGTCCTGAAGTCCTACACTTAAAAACCATTTCTATCTTGCTTTTTAATATGAGAAGTATCCTCAGTTTTAATATGCACAAACTGTAAATATTCACACATGGCAATGATAAAACAACCCCCCAGTGATTAAAGGAGAAACCAACCGAAGGAATACAATCCACATGAATCCTGTCCAGCAACCAGGCACCAATCCATTGAACAAAAGACCTTACCAAAAAGGAACATTTTAATGAACACCAACTGCTCTGCACTCCTGACAATGTTCCAGAGCCCAAGTGCCTCTGTCAAAAGGCATTGTCATATGCTAAGGGCCATGGCTCAGAGGCAAATCACCTCCTTTGCAGGCAGAAGATGTCAGGTTCAGTCTCCAGCACCTTAAGTTAGAAAAGATCCAGTAAGAGGTGATGTGAAAGAGCTTTACCTGAATCTCTAGAAAGCTGCAGCCAGTCTGGAGAGACAATACTGACCTTATTAGACCAATGCTCTGGCTCAGTGTAAGGCAGCTTCATGTGCCTCTGTGTGGCAACAGAGAATGTGAACAGCACAACAAACTACCAGAGAATCCAGAATCTTCCACTCTTGCATTTCCTGGGTTGAAATCAACCCTTCTTTCCACAGCTGCTGTTAGCCACAATAGGAAGAAAAGATACCCATTTTTAAATATATCATGTACCACAGCTGCTTTTATTAAGGATCTGATGACTGATCTCTCTTGCAATGTGTAATTAGACCCAAAGTTTGAGTTAAAATATGATTTTCCATGGCATTTATGGCACTTTTATTGTTCTGCAACTGAATGCTCATGGAATAGTAATGCACATTCGGTGTATTCGGATGTTGTTAGGTTGGATCCTACCAGCTTTTTGTTTGGCACGAAAGGGGTGGGGGTTGGCCAATGAAAGGCTGCATCAGATATTATGGGACTCATGTGGGTAAATAGCCAAGTGGGAGAGGGATTACAGTGAGGAGGGTAGGGCAAGATTGCCCCCATCTCCATTTTGCTCCAGTAGCAAAACTACTAGGATCTGAATCTCTGTTTTCTTGCTCTTAGGTATAGCACAGGGCTTAACTGTCCATGGGCACTCTTCAGTACCAGGCCTGATTGGATCCTCTTGTATATTAAGTAAAAACATGGTGCTTTCTGAGCATGTTCAGAAGCTGTTTCCCGTACCATTGTGTGTAACCATAGCATCCCCTCACACACTTAGGATTAAGGGGGTAGGCCTTCTATGGCAGATGTTGTGGTAGTTAGGCAGTTTTGATCTCTGGAACTTCTCTTTTTAGTAATGATGCACTTCGTACCTGCTCCTTACCAGGTGGAAAGCCCAGGGGTCATTTTGTAGCAGGAGCTCCTTTGCATATTAGGCCAGACACCCCTGATGTAGCCAATCCTCCAAGAGCTTACAGTAGCCCCTATAAGAAGAGCTCTGTAAGCTCTTGGAGGATTGGCTACATTAGGGGTGTGTGGCCTAATATGCAAAGGACCTCCTGCTACGAAATGACCCCTGGGAAAGCCCATAGCAAGATGTTATATTAACATGTAGTTGATGTGGATCTTTAAAGGCCTGAGAAACACAGTGCCACTACAGGGATTCTAAATTAGTTTTTACATATTATCCCAGCAGGAACTCATTAGCATAATAGGACACACCCAACAGAAGAAACTCATTAGCATATTAGGCCACACCCCTGGCAGCACAGCTCATTTACATATTAGGCCACACTCCCATGTTACCAGATGTGTGGTCATCCAGCCACACCCACCTTTTGCTTCTTATTCTGTTTACCTTGTTGTCAAAACCAATGAAACATTATTTTTAAGAAAAGTTTCCAATTCCATACTTTTAATAATTAATATTATATTTATTTTAAAAGTAACATTAACAGTAACAGGCAAGCCAGAGAAGCCACGAGGAGGCATTTAAATGCCTCTCCGCACCCTCCCGGGTCCTTTCCAGCTTGCCTGCCTTGGTGGGCAAGCTAGAAAGGGGGGGGGGCTCTGCTGGGCTTCTCTGGCTCGCCCGCTTCAGTGGCGAGCTGGAGAAGCCACTGGGAGGGATTTAAATGCCTCCCCGCAAGCCGAATGTGATTCAGCCAGCAGAATGCCATCCCAATCGGCTTGCATTGCTGAAAGTGGCATTCAGTGGTCATTCGGCTGGCCAAATCACATTTGGCCCAATTCGGCTGAATCTGAATTGGGTTGAATTTTTTTTTTTGCACATCCCTACTCGGAAGCTAGCCAGAACACCATTCCGGTGCGTTCCTGCCCCCAAACAGCCCTGCCTATAAGCCACTTTGAGACTCCTTAAGGTAGAGAAAAGTAGGGTATAAAAACCATGTCCTTCTCTTTATATTACAAAAATCCATATTTGCCAGTTCAATTTCCCCCAAATTTAAGACCTGAACGTTGCTCATGAAAGGGCATACAACTGCATTATGCCATTTCAAGTAGCCTCACATTTTTATTCCAATATATTTAAATTAGAGGTACGTTCCTTCTCCTCAAAATTAGAAATGATGACTAGGGACAACCATTGAAATATTTTTTCATATGTTGTAATAAAAGGATAGAAATACTTGGGAAGAAAACATGGCAGGAAGATTGTGCCATATTGCTGGTTGGTTCCAACTATCTTTACCCTCTGACCACCAAAATTGCTATGCTTGGGATCATGGGACCAGCATGGACAAAAAACATGAGGGAATTATAGTAAAGTGAGTTATTAGGTGAGTCTGAATGAAAAAGCTGGCTGGAATTCTCATAATTCTTCTGTGACTACCTGATAGAGAGAAATCAGCTGTATCATTTTAAAGTGGTAAAGTCTTATGGCTCTCTGGGAACCAGCTGGGAGCAGTTAGTTTCAGGGTAACTAACTGGGAGCCAGCTGGTGTGGTGGTTAAGAGTGTGGACTCTAATCTGGGAGAACTGGGTTTGATTCCCCACTCCTCCACATGCAGCTACTGGTGTGACCTTAGGTCAGTCACAAGTTCCGTCAGAGCTGTTCTCTCAAGAGCAGTTCTTGAAAGAGCTCTCTTAGCCCCACCTACCTCACAGGGTGTCTGTTGTGGGGAAGGGAAGGAAAAGAGATTGTAAGCCACTCTGAGACTCCTTTGGGTAGTGAAGGGCGGGGTATAAATCCAGTATCTTCCTCCTCCTCCTTCTCATGACCTTGTGAACAACTGTGTATTTGACTTCTCAAGGGACAGCCCATGCTCTCCGATTTTCACATCTTATGTATTTTGCAGTGGGTCTTACAGAATTAAATGCTAGAGGAATGAGCAGGGAAAATCTTATAAGCTATGAATTTCTCTATAACTACAATAAAATAAAACCATAGAGCAGAGGTGTTGAACCCATTTGTTATCAGGGCTGGATCTGACATAAATGTCACTTTGTTGGGCCGGGCCATGTGTGCCATAAAATGTAATGCCACGTACTGGAGATATAAAGTTTATAAAGGACAGCAGCTGGGTGTGTCCTCACCTCAAAACTTCATGGGCTGGGTTGTATGCAAAGGAAAACTTGCATCGGCAGACGGGAGAACCAGTGGTGCAGAGCTGGGCAGATGCAGCCATGCTGCCTGGAGGGGGACAAATCCCTTCCCCAAACTGCTCTCTCCACCAATGCTGTGAGCCCAGTCCCCAGGGAAAAATGTAAAGTGGCTGGGCACTGCCATAGGTCCACCATGGAAGGGGACCTGGAAAACTAGTTGAATGCACCCCCCTGGCCTGTGAAAGCAGGGGGAGGCAGCAGCCCAGATGTGAGGCTGCATGCACAGGGGGACCCAGGCCAAACAAAGACCAATAAGCCAAAGATGCCTGTGCAGTGGCAGCTGCATCCGGCCAAGGCCACTGGGTGATCCATGGGGGGGGGGGGGGCGATGCCAGGGATTCAAGCCAGGATTACTGGCAAGTTACACTACCATCATGTGGCAGCAGCCACTCCAAACCAAATGCCACCAGATCATCTGATGGGGGGCACCATGTGCTCATGGTTGAGCATGATCGAGATTTATAAGATTATGCATGGGATAGAGCAGGTAGAGAAAGAGGTACTTTTCTCCCTTTCTCACAATACAAGAACTCATGGGCACTCGATGAAATTGCTGAGCAGTCAGGTTAGAACAGATAAAAGGAAGTACTTCTTCACCCAAAGAGTGATTAACACATGGCATTCACTGCCACAGGAGGTGGTGGCAGCTACAAGCATGGACGGCTTCAAGAGGGAATTAGATAAACACATGGAGCAAAGGTCCATCAGTGGCTATTAGCCACAAGGTATAGATAGGAACTCTCAGTCTGGGGCAAGTGATGCTCTGTATTCTTGGTGCTTGAGGGGGGCAACCGTGGGAGTGTTTCTAGTGTCCTGCCCCCACTGCTCAACCTCCTGAGGGCACCTGGTGTTTTTGGCCACTGTGTGACAGACTGTTGGACTGGATTGGCCATTGGCCTGATCCAACATTGGCTTCCCTTGTGTTCTTATAAGCATGTGGTGGAGGCCCCAGGCCACTGAGCAACCAGTATAACCAGAGATCACTGGCACTGTCCTCCCACAAGATAGCAACTGCCCTTGGCTGTAGGCTGCCACATGGTCCATGGGGAAGAGAGCCCCATGCAAACACATTCCCCACGGCCATCTGGGACAGCATCCCTGGAGCTGCAGGTCAAGTGGAGAGCCATGTGACCTCACCTTGGAACCATGAGCTGGTGTGAATGCAGTTGCGGTGGCCCCCAACTTACCAGTGAGGCAGCTGCTGAAGTGAAGGGGTTCTACTTGACTGCTGCAGATGGGGTTGTTCCACTGTGCTGAAGCCATGATTGGAGTGGCTCCACGCACTCCCCCCGCAAGCAGCCTCTTATTCCCTCCCTCACACCAATTGCTTATGAGCTGATAAGAGCTCTGGATGGGCTGGTTTTGGCGCACAGGTCACATGTTTGACATCCTTGCCCTTGAGAACGTATAGGTTTCATTCTGGCAGTACTTAATGAAGGATTGTTAATGTAACTCTCTTCACAATGAGGTCACTAAATAAATATAGCACCAGCATGAGCTTGTCTAATACATGGCACAATTTGGAGAGCATTCAGTGGCTTAGGAGAGTGTGCCTTCCACCTTCAGGTCACTGGTTTAAATCCAACATGGGTTGCTAGCAAAGGACCAAAGCTTATTATCATCTGATGGATACTGAATAAACTCGATGGAAATGTAAGAGGTGGATGAACATTTCCCAAGGGACAGATTGGCAGATGCAGCTTTTATACTTGACAATAATTGGTACTCCAAAGCTGAAGGCTTGGTAAAAGATGACAGTGAATGAATGGCCATGGAGACTCAATGACCTTCTAACCTCCCATGGTAGTTTCGTCAGGTCTCTGTTGCCACATTGTTGGCGAGGTGCTAGGAGGAAATCTTGCCATTTATTTTTGTGCTGTCCTGGTTCTTTCTGTAGTTCAAACAAGTTCATTTTCCATAGTTCTATTGTCCATATTTCAACTTTCAGGTCTGGTGCCTTTATGATGAGAAAATGCTTTCTAATATGTTAGAAGTGCATGGTAAATATATAGTCCTGTGACAAGAAGTCCCACTGTGAAGACGGCTGATTCCCAGTCTCTTAATAAGCAGTAAATTCAGTATGGTATTTAAGAATGATGGATTGTGGTCTAACTTCCCGGGTACAATGTGGATGGGAAAAGATGCATGTCTTTTTAATGTAGGACTATTTTGTTAGAGAAGAGAGATGGTGGATAACGTTTGCATTTGACTTTTTTTTTTGACAGCTTTTAAAGGTTGGTGCTCAGTCTCTTGGAAAACATATACATCTTTCTAATTTGTTTCCTAGTGAACTGTGGTATGATACCACTGGTTACTCTGAAATTGCTTTTTGAACAATGTCACACTTTGCTTGGAGTGTACAGGTAGGTCTGCCTCAGGTTAGTAGGCAGATTGTCTTGTCTTTTGAGGTATAGCTTTTGTGCAGCATAATCCTATCCATGTTTATTCCGAAGTAAAGTCCTCCAGAATTCAAGGAGATTTTCTCCCAGGCAAACATGCACAGATTTGCTGCCTTGGCCCCTTAACAGTTGGTGCAGAAACAGCTACTGAATTTACGGTGGATGGATACTTAACAATGACAGCTTCTCATTATCTGAATCCAGTTGTTGGAAAAATAATTGTTGGGAATAACTGTTGCAAAAATAATACAAATTAAAATAATACAAATATTGGATAGCTGTAGTGGAATGTATAGAACAATGAAATCCATCAAAATTTGGAAATGGGACTGCGACTTGTTCCTTAGGCATCTTGCCTTCCTTTCAGATGCATTGAAAATGTATTAATAATATGGTGTTCACTTTATGAAGTAACTATTTCTCTCAACTTTGAATAAAGTTAGAAGACACAATAAATACGCTTTTATTAGTCCTGTTCAGATAAAGTTTTTTGAAACGACTTGGCAATCCAGAGATTCTTGTCAACAACAACTATCATTTGGACCTCTTTGCACTTTGTTATTTTGTTTGTTACATGATTGATATAGTCTCTCACAGTATACTAATGTATATAAAGGCTTTTTAAGTGCATATTCTCAGCTTCTTTGGCCACTGTTTTTGATATAGGAGCTGGGATTCTCTAATAGGTTAGGGATTCTTTAGGGTTTTTTAAAAAAAATAATTTTATTTTAAAAATAGTTTTCAACATAAGTACAATATACCCAACTAAAACCTCTAAAATGAATATTAAGGCATCAGAAATACAGGAGATACTGATAAGGGATTTTTTAGCTGACAAAATGATTAATGAACCTGGGATTGGTCATTATTAAGTATGTGAATTGGTTCCTATACGTGTCAAAAGAATCTCACAGATTAGACTCTAGCAGTGCAATCCTAAACAGAGCCAGACTCTTCTAAATCTCTTGAAGATTTAAAAGAGTGAAGCTCTGTTTAGGATTGTACTGTGGGACCTCTAACCTCCTGAAGAGAGATGGAAAACCATCTGTAAAATTGCTGGAGTGAGCTTCCATAGTCACAAAGAACTCTCTTCCACCACAGTTCCCTTTACCCTCCAAGCCACCCCAGGCCACTGGAAGTTTAAAGAAACTGAAGTCAGAAGGGAAAATCCAGAAAGTCCTGGGATATAGGAAGTAGAAGTGCTTGAGTGTGAATGGGGAGTTTAGGTTTGGATTCCAGTTTATCAGTGTTCAGCGATGAACTCTGAACTTGACCTGTGATTGGGCTATCAGCCTGGCAAAGTGTATCTTTTGTGGCTTCGTGTGTAGTTTATGATTTGTATTTTACTGTTTCTTGTACTATTGCTGATGATGATTACTGTTAATTTTACAGACTCTTTCACCTGTATGCCTCATCTACTATTTCTTCAAGGCAGTATATCAGATCCATTTAGTTAACAGATAAATAAAATCCCTGGGGCTTTTTCCAAAGCATGTTTTATGGGTTTTCTTTGCATTCAAATTGAGCATCCATTTAGATTAGTAAAATCAAGATGTGTGGTCCATTCTGTAAAGTCACGGGTCATTTTTGAAAACATTTTTGGGTGCCTAGTTGTGGGAATAGCCATCCTTTCATTTTTCCAGCCATGACTATATTTTACAAGTGGTTTTTTTACCCATCTGAGTGCTATGAAATCAAGCCTCTACTGAAGTGGTTGAGCATAGCAAATTATTTATTAATTTGCCTTCCCAGTGGTGATAAAACACAATGTAATTAGGTACGGTGTATCTGTCACTTACGCTGCCACAACCACTTCATCACATTTCAAAATCAGGTGAGCATTCTGTAACAAACAATTTGAAGCACCTTGTCTGATGTTACATTCCTTGTGACACGGTAACAGATAATGCCGCTAAATTCTATTTGATTGACATACTTGTACGTTCTGTTCACTGTTGCTGGTGTGCTAGATAGAATGAATAGATCTATATGGGCCTAATGAGACTGCTCTTAAAAAATTATGGCTTAAACCCAGACATAAAAAATAGCCAGCAATACTTACAGTGCCAAAAAGGTCCAGATGAGACAGCTTGCACTTAGTTAGAAGAACTCATGTCATAAAATAATTCTTTGAACACACATCTATCTTTTTGGTCTAGAGTGGTTCCTCACCTTGCTCAAAGTATCACCTTTCTGATAGGTGGGAAAGAGGCATTGTATTCACTGTGACTGTCTTCAAGGGAGTTTACTTATCAAGAGTGCTTGTGTGAATTTCTTAGCCTGGAGAATTGTTAACTCTCTTGTTTTATTGTCTGCCAACAGTACAAGTTTTACTAAGAGCTAATTTCATGAGTTACCTGCAAAGACACTCACTGACCTCCTCAGTGGTTATTGGAAATACATCGGGATGGTTCAAGCAAATGAATCAAATGACAAACCACCATGGTAATCTGCTATTTGAAGAAATTTTCTTTTCCGATTTGGTGAGTCTAATAGTAAATGAAGCTATAAATGTAAAGGTAAAGGTTTCCCCTGCTCAAAAGCCAGTCGAATCCAACTCTAGGGGGCAGTGCCCATCTCAGTTACCAAGCCGAAGAGCCAGTGCCATCCAAAGACTTTTTCCATGGTCACGTGGCTGACATGACTAAATGCCAAGGCGCATGGAATGCTAACCTCTGCCAAAACTTCCCTCCCTGTACATTGCATCATAAACATCTTGGAAACTGTTGATGTAAATTGAGGAAATGTTCTTTTATAAATGTATAAAAATAGCAGAAGTACATCCTCCCTTGGCTGGTCATCAGATATCTTTGCCAGCACTGGTCCTCAACCAACCCAATGTGGAGGGGGTTACATATGTGGTGAGAGATGCCTCAGTGCATGTGGATTCACAGAGTTCAAATTTATCACATTATGACATATGGTATTTGTGGAAAGACAGCTGTGGGTTGGGACATCACACATCTGGACTGCAGGAGTTAAAACAATCTTTGGGTGTTTTCTGTGCCCCAAATGTCATCTCCTTTGAATGGGTCTCTATTTGGTAAGGAGAAAGGTAGGCACCTAAGAATTTTAAATATATAAATAAATAAACCCTTATAGAATATCACAGGCTGACCCATCTTTGGATGCTATAACTCTATTTCTTGAATATTACACAGGGTTCTTTTGTGTGATGTCAGAATATGGGCTCACATCTCTCCCTGTGGAGACCTATGAGTGCCTTCAGAATGGAAGATGCACACTGGGAGATGCATAAGCTACAATTTGGATTTTATCAAAGAAGTGCCGCATAGGAAATATGAACCATTTTTACTTCCTATTTATCTTGGAGGTTGTAGTATGCAAAACTGTTATGTTATATAGACAAGGACACTTGGGAGAAATAATTATCTTCCCCCCTTTGGTCCCTACTGTGCTGCAGTTATTTGCTTTTTAGCCTTTTCCTCTCTAGAAAGTGAAATAATGCAGTCCTCATTTGCGTCATGTGAATAAGATTTGCATATCTTCTAATTTCCAGCTTTACAATTTTCTTTGTGGAAAGAAAAGCCCATATAATTTGATGCCACAAGCCACTGAGAGTTAAATTTGGTCCTGTCATGCTTCATTGTGAAAGACAATGCTTATATAATATCTCTGAGATATCACTTTTTTTGTTCATGTCAATAAAAAGTTGATAGTCATAATCTAAGCAGTAATTATCTTTTATATGTGCCCTTGCTTCTGGCTGCTGCTCTCATTAGGGCTGTTTTTAATGCATTCTCCTCAGGCTACAGACAAAAGGTAGCCATTTATTGTGATAGAGGGGAGGGCAAAAGGAGGCATTTATACAGTAGGGAAGAAATTAAACAGAAAAGCGTTCAGATGGAATAAAGGCTCATGTATGAGATGCTCTATACTCCCTGATTTGTCTGTTTGGATTAGAAAATAGAAGCCCTTTAGTATTTGCTTAGTGGAATGCTGGAATTATGAACATGCTACATGTCACAGAATGAGGGAAACCAAGGTATGTACCAGTGGGCAGTCTATAGTTGGGCACATGAGGGCAAACACAAGCTGGCACTGCTCTGCCTCTTTCTAGCCTCACTGGTGGACCTCCTGATGGCACCTGCTGTTTTTGGCCACTGTGTGACAGAATGTTGGACTGGATGAGCCATTGGCCTGATCCAACATTGGCTTCTCTTATGTTCTTAGCCACCACTCTCCAGTGCCTTTTCTTGGTCCTGATCCCCACAATACTCAAGAAAGAATGCACAAGTGGTGAGGCAGCCACTATTCTTGCCCCCCTCCCATTGTTTGATGTTGACGGGCTGTGGCCATGACAGTGAGAAGGGCCACAGATTTATGGAAGGTGAGGTTGGATTTGAACCTATGACTGGCACCTTATCTGGAGTTGTAAATGCAGGGAAGTGCCTACCTGTCATCTAGGCGAGCAAATAGATCCTGCATATTCTTCTGTGCCTATGCAGTGGAGCAGCCAGCCCAACTATGTCTTTATGTCCTTTGCCTGCTGTGCTTACACATCCTCCTTGTCATTCCCAGTGTTGTCTCATGGTGAACGGAAGGGTAGGTGTGAGTAACAGCAGAGGAGGAGCAGCAAACACCACTGGTGCCCTAAAAGGAACCCCCTATCAAGAGGGACATGTTGAACATATCTGCTTTAGTTTCCAAGTGATCAGGGCTAGCCAAAAGAGCTCACTTTTTCAGGAAATAAGTTTGATGTGTCATGATTTCCCCTTCTCTATGATAAATCCTTTTTTTTAAAAAACAAAAACAAAACAAAACCCCCCAATCCTTGATAACACACTTGCCCATTCATTTTTATTTCCCTTTTTTGTTCTCTGTCTCTGTTAGTTTCATTTGCCCACAGTAAAGGCCTTGCATAGCAATTAGCTATGCTTGGTATGATCCTCGAGTTTACTTTGTGGCTGGGATTCCCTGTGTGATTGATCCAGGAATCACTGCCTCCCCCTCTGAGTTGACTTTGCCCTGAACAATGTCATAGCTTAGCCAAATATGATTTCCTTTATAGCGTAATATAGAATATCCTGTTTGCTGCATGATTCCTGGCAGGGATTGTCCACCTGTGACCAAAAGAGGAAAAACAATACTGGAGTAATAGCAGACAGGAGGGAAATACCAAAGAACAGGACTGGGAAAAAAGATACACCTTTATCATTACCAACGCACATTTGGGGAAATATTTTCCTCCCATGAAATTACTGTTTTTCATCATGAAAGTCAATTCAGGAGATTTGGCAGAGGCCATTTTAACTAGTCTAGTTTATGCCTTCAGCTGTTCTCTATCCTAGGAGGCTACTGCACATTTGGGAAGGGTCTTAGAGGGACATAATTTTGTGCCCTGGGGGCCTAGGGAGCCCAGGAATGAGCCATTGGTATATGGGTCATATATTTGGCATCCCCTTAAAAGCCAGAGGGAAGGAAAAAATGCAACCTTGTTCCTTCCAGGAACTCTCTCTCATGGCTAACCATGGCTTTTGAGAGGATTAAAAATGAAGACTGCTTTGGAGGATATATGGGTTATGAATGTGAGGGTGTACTAGTTAGGGGTACGGACTCTAATCTGGGTGAACCTGGTTTGATTCTCCACGCCTCCACATGCAGCTGCTGGTGTGACCTTGGGTCAGTTACAAGTTCTTTCAGAGCTGTTCTCTTAAGGGCAGTTCTCGAAAGCGCTCTCTCAGCCCCACCTACCTCACAGGGTGTCTGTTGTTGGGAGGGGAAGGGAAAGGAGATCGTAAGCCACTCTGAGACTCCGAGTGAAGGGTGCGGAATAAATCTTCTTCTACTTATCTACTAACAGCAGTTCTTGTGGTTGACGGTTGGACATGAATGGTATAAGGGAAGGCCCAGTGGGAAACTTTGTTTGGGGCCCCCCATGATGGCTCTTTTAGAACTGTTCTTTTAATGCAGGTTCTTCAACACTTGGTCTCTTCTGTGGAAGAGAAGTCACACTGGCATATAAAGCATCTTGACAGAAGGATATAGGACAGCTTCACTGGCCAGTAAAATACAAAACAAAGCAGAGGTTTCCTCTTGGCTTCCACAGCAGAACTGACCTAGAGCCTAGAGGCTGGCGTGCTGATTTCTTGGAATTAGACATGCACACGTCTTGCTCTTCCACACTGTTGTAACATGTCTCCAGGGGTCTGTACTTCACTTTGTTCTGCTTGTAATCCGAGAAGGCAGTTTTTATTTTGTACTTACTGGATACATGGGAGGCAGTGTAGAACAGTTACAGCTCTGATATAGGAGAGCTGTTAAACATGCACAGAATGCTATTATGGATTTTTGTAATCTGATGGAAAGGGTAGAATCCAACCAGCTTTTTGGCTGGCAAAAAAACAAGAAGGGGAGTCCCCTTTGTCCGCCCAAAAAACTATGCTGGGATCATGAGGCCTATATAGACAGTAAAAATACAAGGGACGAGGCCTGCAGTAAGTAGGGGAATTAGGTGAGATTGAGTGAAAAAGCTGGTTGGATCTAACTCAGAGTCTTTTAGCATCCCTTGAAATTTGTGCATGAAAGAACATCCAAACTCACCTTCCGATTTCAGGCAGAATCTGATAATGATAACTCTGGTTCAGATGTAGAAGAAGAAGAGATTGGATTTATACCCCACCCTTCACTACCCGAAGGAGTCTCAGAGAGGCTTACAATCTTCTTTCCCTTCCTCACCCCACAACAGACACCCTGTGAGGTAGGTGGGGCTGAGAGAGCTCTTGGAAGAACTGCTCTTTCCAGAACAGCTCTGAGAGAACTGTGACTGACTGAAGGTCATGCCAGCAGCTGCACATGAAGGAGTGGGGAATCAAACCCAGTTCTCCAAGATTAGAGTCCGCGCTCCTAACCACTACACCAAACTGGCTCTCACTGTGTAGAAAGCTACATTAGAACAGTTTGAGGAGTCCTGCAGTACAGAGTGAGAGCCAGTTTGGTGTAGTGGTTGGGAACGAACATGAAATTAAACTAACTCCAGAGCATGATGGAAGACAGGAGGGCCTGGTGTGATGTGGTCCACGGGGTCGCGAAGAGTCGGACTCGACTGTGCGACTGAACAACAACAAAAGCAGTACATAATTTCCCCTCCACAACCTCTGTGCTAATGACAGCTAGTTAGTAAGGAAAAAAGCATGCATTCAGTTCTACTAATCTATGTACTAGTCTTTATGTACAGTTTTATGAGCAGATCTTTATATATACTGCTATGCTGAAATGTGTGCAGATTCCTGGCTGACCATGGTTACATGTAGATTTGAGCCAGTGCTCCTTTGATACATTTTTTATTTTGATACCGAAAGTAGAAGAGAAATTGATCCCTTGTGGTGCTGACTTTTACAGGGGAATATTGTGCTCCAAAATATTACCAAATAGATGATGCCATTGCAGCCATCACTTTTGGAGGCTGCTGCTGTAAAATCGGTTTGAGGCCTTCTTTGTCCTTCATGGCTTGTCCTCCATTAGGATACAGCTACACTCTAGAGACAAGCACAGAATAATCTGTACACTAGGGGGAAGAAAAGCAATCTTTCTTCGGCAACACATACAGAATTGCTGGTGCAAAGGGTCACTCATTATACTAGGGAGATCAATCATTTTGCTAAAAAATTCCACACATGTGGAACTGGTTCTTCTGCACATTGGCTTCTCCCGAGCCCCCGCAGATTAATTTATTTGCTTTTGCCACTGCCATCGGTGCAAGATATTGCAATGTACAATGGACTGTTTTTATAGGGTTATTTTCCCCTGTTAGAATACCACAGTGTAGCAAAAATGAAAACTAGAAGTGGAGGGTAGGGGAGGAAGAGACGGGGAAATCAGTTTTCTATCTGTATGAACACAGCAGGGACAAATGAAAAGGACAGAGAGTCTTCCTACATTTTTTTTTCTACCAGAGGTAAAACTCTAAAATTTCCAGAAAGCATTAATACACAGATTTTGTAGATCCACTTGGTGTTGTGTACATGTTGTTCCTATTTCATAAGCAGTATACATAGCTTTATATGTGAGAAATTAAAAACAGTCCCTTGCAGTAGCTTTCCAGAGACTCAGATAGAGAAAGGTCTCTCCCAGCACTTCGGTCTTACAGTCCTTTCATAGAAGATACCGAGGTCTGAACCTGGGACTTTCTGCTTGTCCTGTACCACTGGACCACAGTTGCAGTCAGATGATAGTTTTTAAGAACACTGAAAATGGTTTGAGAGAGGCTTCATGTCCCCAGATCATTGATAACTCTGGTCAAATGGCATTTTGAAACAAAGAATCTGCAAAATATGTTCAGTGGGATGAGTGACCTTCACCTTTCTGGAGGAAAAATGTTCTCTTACTACAGCCTTAGTATCAGTCTGAAAGTAAAACATAGTGCAATGGAGCCAGAAAGAAGTGTCTGCCTTTTGGAGAACATATGAAAAGTAGCGGGGCAAGTATGCTGACTACACACACAGTTGCAAGAGCTTTCCTGGACCGCCTGATTGGGAAGGTCACGTCACACAACATGAAAAGAACAGGGGAAATTCATAGAGTGTGTTTCTTGTGAAGATCATCTCTTCACTGAGACATTGTCTGGGACTCCTGAGGTTTGAATTGAGAGCCTTGTGGCTAGAGCCTGACCTCTGGATTGGTGAGCATTTAGGCAGCAAAGGCCTCACTGACCAGAACAGGAGCAGGCATCCTCAGCCCCTGGATTAGCAAGTTGTAGGAAGCCTCTGAGTTGGCCATGCCTAGTATAAACATTAGGAGCCTGGTCATTAGAGTAGCAGATTCTACCTTCTTTGGTTTAAGCCTTCAGCTGCAACAACTAGCTCCAGGAACTTGGGCTGGGAGACATGCTCTCTGGCTCTAGCTGCGGCCTTCGCCTGGCTTCGATGGATACAAGTCTGCAGACATGCAAGCTCCCAGTGGGGTTGCCAGCTCTGGATTGGGAAACACCTGGAGATTTGGGGGGTGGAGCCTGGAGAAGGTGGGGTTTGGGGAGGGGAGGAACTTCAGCAGTGTATAATGCCATAGAGTTCACCCTCCAATGCACCTATTTCCCCAGGGGAACTGATCTCTGTCATCTGGAGATCAACTGCAATAGCGGGAGATCTCCAGGTGCCACCTGGAGGTTGGCAGCCCTAGCTCCTAGGCACCCAATCTCAGGCTCTTGTCTCCATTTCAGGTGTTAAAATATTTGTCACAGGGATCTGCTGGAAATCTCTCCTTTTCCTAGTGTGAGCCAGCTCCAACAGTTGATATGTTCCTAGACAGCTCTGGATCTATTTTTAACCGAAATGTCAGCGCCTGCACGAGGCACTAAGGTCCTTTTGTGCTTACCTTGCCATTTATCAAGTGTTCACCCCTGTAGGTTTTGCCTGAGCTTTGGATGTCTAAAAATAGATCCTGGCAGATGCTGTGATGCAGGAGGGATGGCACAAGTGAACTCTGGGAGCTCCTCAAGCCCGAAAACACAGTGTGAGTCTATGTTCAAGAGCAATTCCCACCACAGTCTTCAGCAGCATCATTTTGTGGCTAGGTGACCTACTTCTGCAAGCAAACCTTGTTATAGTTATTACACATGTCTTTGCCGGATTGAATTATTTGCAAGACTAAATTACTGTAACTGCCACCTGAAAAGCCATTAGGATGAAAGAGAGCGACAGGGAGAGAAAGGGAGAGAGAAAGAGAGAGAGTATGTAATCGAAAGGCTGAAATCCAGTTGCGCATGTTTTCTGATATAATACAAGTAAATAAAACTATTAGCATATTAGGCTTCTGCTGGCAGATAGAATGCTGCGCGTTCCTCTCTATCTTCCAACCCAATTAGGCAACAACAAAGATAGACAGAGTGTTTGAAAGGACTTGAAAAAATGTATCCCAGATTAAATTGGAAATATACGGAGTTTTCCCCAGCTGGATAGAGGCTGTCAGTATGTTTCAGTTTGCTAATAAAGAAGCACCATTCCAGCAATTTCAGCTGGCTGTACTTTTGATAATGTGCGCTTGTGCAAAGAGAAGAAAATAATGATATAAGAAAAAGCCCCCCTGCATCAGACAGAAATTCCATCTAGTCTAGCATCCTGTTTCCCACAGTGACGAGCCAAAGCCCCCAGGAATCCTACAAGCAGGCACAGAGGACAAGGACAACCCCTATTGTTGTCCCCCAGCACTGCATCTGCACACAGAGGTTTATTATTTTAGTATCTGTTTGCCACATCTTCTGGTCCCCCTGCAACTGGTTTGATTTCCTTTTCATACCGAACACTAAAAACTCAGTGGTTTGAATCTGCACATGTGAGCAAAAGATATACTTTTCAAATTTACCATACTAGTTTCGTTGCCGGTAATATCATAATATTATCCTAGGGTCATCATATTTTGAAATGCAAAAAAGAGGACATGTTTCCCAACTGACTACTTCAAACAAGGGATCACTATGACAAAACTTATTTTAAATACCCCTACTATTTAAGCTGTGATCATTGCTACTAACTAGGAATATTCCTAACCTAAGAGGACATCTGGTAACCCTAATTATCCACTGTCTAAAATGGTTAATTTTTTAAAAATACTGAATCAGTTGTTCCCCATTTGGACCATTCCTTTGATTCTCTTGCTTGTTGGAATTGATGCTAGACAGATGGAGAACGTATTTTCTAGACGTCTTGATAGCTGGAGAAGTTAGGAAAGTGGTAACTGGTGAACTTTGATTAGAAAAAGTCTGAACAGGTGAACAGAAAAGGAAGCAATTGGTGGAGACTTTTGAGTAAATTTTTGAGTTGTTCTAAACTTTATGTTTATGTTTATTTGGATTTATATCCCGCCCTCCCCTTGACGGGCTCAGGGCAGGTTCCAGAAGTACAAGTAAACAACAATTAAAACCACTTAAGACACAATATAAAACACCATCTAAAATAACAGCACTCATATATGCCATACACCTCTAGTAAAAATCCAAATACCTCAGTGGTGGATGGTATTGAATTTAAATTTTTCAGAGATCTATAAAATTTAGGATCTCAGACCCAGGCTACAGATGGGGAACTGACCCAAGGAGGGGGACGATCGCTGCCTCAACCAAAAGCCTGGTGGGAGAGCTCCATCTTGCAGGCCCTGCGGAATTGTAATATATCCCGCAGGGCCCTGATCTCACATGGGAGCTCATTCCACTAGGCAGGGGCCAGGGCTGAAAAAACCCTGGCCCTGGTCGAGGCAAGTCAGATATCCCTGGGGCCGGGGAGCACCAGGAGGAGATATGATTACAGGACTGAATATGTAGGATTATGTAGGATACATACATGAATTATGTAGGAGATATCTGAGTAAAGTGTCTGAGTAAAGTGTCTGAGTAAAGTGTCCCAGTGCCTTTGGAATACCAAGGATATTTGTATGAAATGAATTTCTAGGTACCGTTGTGACCCAGCTTGTAAAAAATTATCATACCATTAGATTTCTGCACCTCTAAGTAATGTGCTCTTTCTCCAATATTTCTACATGAAATTAGTTATGAATTGGAAGCAAAGATGTACTCGATTGTCTAATAATGTATTTTAGTCAGAAAACATTTTCAGATGTTCAGATTATTTCAGAACAGATGTTCAGATTATTTCAGGCAGGCTTTTAATGTAAATATCTGGTGTTTTGTTTTTTTTAAACAAACCTTCAAGGAGATCATTGAGAGAGTGATTACAGTTCAAATGTTAGTATTAATGACAATGGGGAAGCTATTAGCTCTAAAAGGAAGAAAGAGTAAATAATTTGTATTAGTTTATATGAACTGCCTGTTGTGGACCCAGGGGCATAGAGGGGACACAGGTGATGAAATGAAACAGACCACAGTGATTTTGGAGAAGTGGCCACAGCTTTTTCATTGATTACACCGCAGGAGCATTGGCACAGCATAGGGACGGATCCTGAATTGGTCAACCTGCCAACCATTCAATGAACCCCACACTCCCATCCACCTGCTAGGGTGCTACCAAGGAGTGGCAAACCCCAGGGAGCTGTGTGGGTGCTGACTGCTGCATGGTTCCCTTGCCACCTGGTGCTGAGAGCCCACTAACAGCCCCCAAGCTGGGCATGCTGCTGAATTGGTTCTGCCCCCAGACTCCTTAATGGAGTGCCCAGAAGTGCAGGATGTGGGCACACAAGCACCACCTGCCTAACCACAAGGATCCGTCCCATGCCCAAATCGCCACAAGAGCCAGGGGGACTTGTCACCTCACCCTGGTGTTAGCCTGATTGCCTTGATTTCTCAATAATGTTGGGGAAGTAGAGTTTATTATAAATATGGCAATGGGCAAAAGGGAACAACACCAATATATACAGAAGGCCCACCTTTTCCAGAAGCACCAGAAATAGACAAGGAGGCTGGCTTCAGTAATAAAATGATTCCTTTACTGAAGAATCTTTTCTCAGGCAAACAATACAACAATCACTCACATAATTATACAGAAACAAGGAAAAATAGATACAGCAGAGACGTTTGCATTAGCAGGTAAATCGTTGGTATCCATGTCAAGGGCAATAATTACATGTCTGGAGAGATGATGCAATACCAGCTGGAAAAATAATGGCATTAATAGGAAATTGGGGATCATGAACTGAACCAGCAGAACATGTGGAAAGACTCTTGGTTAGCTATGCCAAAGTCTGCAAGATAGGGCAGGGTTAGTCTAAAGGCAAGGGGAGAGAGAGAGAGATTACATGGCTGGGTAGCTCTTTTTATTAGGGGGCTTTGGGAGAGGGCTTTGCTAGCCACCTCCCAAAAGTCACTTCCACAATGGGGAGGGTGCTTATGGAGTTGGGCAATGTTAAACTCTACCTGAACTGTGACAGAGACACCTGGAGGGCCGATGTGACTCATCGGCCAAACCTTTTGTTTCGCTGATAGCTGTTAATGTCTCAGGGTTGCAGAACCGGATTCATAGCTATTGTTCATGGAAGGTGGGAAAGATTCTTTTGTCCCTTTGTAGTAGAGAAGGTTGGGGGGGAGGAGTTTGCCTGCATGATGAAGAAGTGCTTTTCAGGTGGCATCTGGAAGTACATGTTCAAACCACAATGGCGAGTAGCTGTTTCTATGTGAGTATTGGTGTTAAGGGAAGTCTCTGGGAGCTGGCACATAGTCTCAGGCATCGGGTGGTATGTGTGTACAGCTGGCATCACGATCTGGTCACATTGCATCTCAGTCCCTCTTACACATTTAGCAACACAGTCCATTATTGACACTTATAGACTATATGTCTATAAGAGCGCATAAGCGCCTTGCAGGGCAACACTGGCTCCTGCCAATGCTCCTGCAACCAATGAAGCAGCCCATCCTGAATACCATGCCACCAGATATCCATGCATCACTCAGATAGGTGTACCCCATCAGCCCTGTAGAGGGCAGGAAGCCTGAAACTGATGTCCAGGTGGCCAATGATGCATCCTCCCAATGGCACAATCACTTGCACTGTCTCCTCACATGTTTTCCTCCTGGCCAAGACCACCTTGGCAGGTGAAATAGCACCATGCCACTCGCAGTGCATGAGGATGCTGAAAGAAATCAGGCAAGTATTAGGAAGTCAGGAGTGAAGAGTTTGTAAATCCTCTGCGATGGACTGTGTCAGCACCACCCCTTTTTGTGCTGGGAGGTCATTTCTCTCTAATTGTATGACCAAGGCATTGGGCGGACCCCGCTTTGACACATGATGTGACACAGTTGAGAGGAGAGAAGGCCAACACATTCCCTGGTGCCCCAACCAAGTGATGTGAAGCCAGCTGGCAGTGCCTAAAGCTTCTTCTCATCTGGAAGACACAGTGTACCTCCCAGCCCAATAGATGAGGCTGTGGTCCATGATCTACACTGATTTGTGCTGACCTGCAGGAGCTAAAGGATACATATGTTAACTACCTAGCTGGCCCAAACCCATACATACCAGCATGTGACTAAAAAGTGAGGGGAAGATTAAATACTTCTGGGTGGAGGGTCAAGCCGAAGGCCCAAACATATGGGCAAGAAGGTGAGTGGAGCTGTCGTTTGAGTCTAAGGACGTCTAAGAAAGTCAAAGTGATCCAAGGCCAAGGATCAGGTGGCATGACCTTAATTAGAGGAGGGAGGGGCAGCTTAGGCCCCCTGGATCACCCACCTCCCTGCCCACCTGATATGGCCCAGCATGCTTGGGGTGTCCAGCTGCCCACACCAGGATCTGCCCTCTGCCTCAGCCATGGGGTCTGTGGTTTGCTGGCTGCCTAGCCATCATACCAGCTACCCATGTTGGGGTAAATCCCATCCATGTCATCTTGTGTAGGGATCCTCAATGCCCCCTCCTCCACACATACTCTGGTTGAGCTCATATTGTGCTCACCAGTTACAAGCTGGGAGCTGATATTTCTTCAAACAGTTCAGCAGTTCATGAGCAGCCTGAGCCTGTGCAGTGGATTATTTCCTCTGTCAAGTACAATGCAATCAGCAGCATTTCATGCATGCATGTTCTCTCCCAGCCTGCTAGGAGTCCTACACAGGAGTCCTGCAGTGCAATTCTACAGTGTGATCCTAAAACAGTTTACTCAGAATCGTACTCAGTGGGACTTACTACCAGGAAAGTGTTCTTAGGATTGTGCTGTTAGAATTCCTGCCCAAGCCTGTCATCACTGCATATAGCTTGGAAGCCAACTGTTTAAAGAAAGAGCAAACAAGCCAGTAAGTCAGCCAGTGATTATTAAAAATCTATGTATATATTTTTTAAAAATATCATTTGGTGCTCATCAAAATCCATGTCATCAAGGTTATTTTGTGCATGTGTGTTTTTACACAGCCTTATTTATTTATTTATTCTATTTATTTAAAATATTATATTTATTTAAAACATTTCTCTGCCACCTTTTCACTCAAATAGGGTCCCCTAGGCAGTAAACATCAAAATTTAAAACATTTGAGATACTCAAACAGCATTTAAAATAAAGTATATCTAAAACATTTTAGACAACAACACCTGGAGTGAAAAGCTGCATGTTTCTTGCTCAATTAAAGTGCTGGAAAACTGCTGGAAAAAGTCATAAAGCATATTGCTGGAAAAGATAGTAATCGATTGAAGCTATAAAGCTAAAACATTGGTGGTCATATTTATCTACATACCTATTTAGAAATAATTTGTTTTAATGTCCATTATTTTCAACTTGAAACAGTTTGCAAGGCTGCATTATTTAGAACTTCTAAATCCACTACTCAGTATAGACATATGACTACAAATATATATTTTACAAGGTCCTCATGAACGACAAAGGTGGCACAAAAATAAATTTATCTTTAGAATTGCTAATGTATTCTATGCTTTTTAAAATGTACATTTAAAACCATTTCCCACCTTTCTTTTACAAAAGCTACTTTAAACAGTTAGAAATAGAGTTAAATCTATGGGAATTATATAGAAAATGTATCCTGTGTGGCATTTATTTCCATGCAATCTCTGTCACACAGGGATATGGTCTTCTTATCCATATGAATCAGATACAGATTGTGTTACTTTAAAATTTCATGGGGACGGTTCTAGTTGTCAAGGCAATAGAAGCCTCCCCACACTTTTGTAAAGTAGCTGGAATTTACCAGGGTGAAAACAAATTTTTAAAACTGGGACTTTGCCCTGAAGTGTTTATCATTTGCCTTTTAAAAATGACACGGCTGGAAGAGATGATTATTATTTATTCCTTGCCTGGACTTTTATTTGGAATGAAAATTAAATCACCCCCAAAGAGCGCAACTTTTAAGCAGTGGAAGGTGTAGAAATTTTGAGTATGGGGTGGCAATGACAGAATGCTTGTGGTATTATAATTAAAAAGGGAGATTTGGGACTTAATTTATAGAGGATTGTTTTTTTAAAAAATATGCATGACTTTGCCCCCCCCATATGGAATAAAAGACAGACACAAGGTTGGGATTAACAAGGGCCACTTTACTAACTATTTAATTAATTAACTAGTTAATCAACCAGCAGCGAGTGTACTAACTCACACAGGAACATGACAGGTGCCAACCCTGGCCACCTTCATTTCCTTTTGGGCGATGCACCTGCTCTGATCTCGAGCTTTCAAACTGACTCTTGACCAGCAGCATTGGCAATTAAAGGAACCCCCTGACCCTCCTACCCCAGAAGCTGCACAGCCCGCTAGGCCAGATTGTTCCCATTGAAGATCCCCCATTCCAAGCCTTGAGTCACAAGACCCGAAAGCTATTCCAGAAGGACCCTAATCTTAACCCAATGCCAAGGTGTTCACCATTTCCATCTACCTATCGCACTCTTCTGCCACAGCAAAGGCCAAGACTTAGGGCTTCGCCCCCACCAAGCAATTTAGCGCCATCAGAACCCCTTGTCACAGGTCAGCCAAAAAGATATTGTTGCCCTTGTCCATGAGATGAACACCACCATTCCTATACAGGTCAGGCACATTGACCCGTATATCAGGATGCAATAGGAAGATGCCCAACCCACCTTCCATTGTATTCCACAGTTGCTGATTGGCACACCGCCGGGCCCGATCCAAGCACCTAGGATCCCGTTGGCTACGCCACACCTGGTGCGGTAACATTGCTGACAAAACCAGTTGCACCCCAGGCCACCGGTCAACAATTTCAGCCAGATCAGCCCTGGCTTGAATAACCAGAGCTTTCCCTTTTACCAAGCCCAGGTCGTTACCACCCAGGTGTATTACCAGCACTTGCGGAGGAGGGCCACACCACTCCTCGAACAGTAAAGGCAACAGCTCAGGCCAGTGCATGCCTCTTCAGCCAAGCCCCCGACCATGGCTTGCTCACTGTGGCCCAGCTGGGACCCGACGTGCATCTTCCTGGCTCAGTGAGCAGCCCAGAAAATCATGCTGTGGCCACAAAGAAGCACCTGGCTCTTTCCTTGTCGACCAACAGCACCGAAAAACAAAAACCAAGTTAACCACAAACCAACAGGTGGCATTCAACAGCAAACAGCACATCAACTTCCGATGAGAAAGGAACCATTAAACCTTAGACTTCCTTATATAAGACTTGTAATGATCTGACTGCCATCTACCCAATTTTTTGATGTCTGCCTCTTGATATCCTTAAATGGCAGCAGTAGAAGCCACCCCTATCCTAAAGGAATGTGTTCTGAATCAAGTCCCCTAGACCCAAAGCAACTAGGGCTCTTTTGGTAATTGTCCAAAATTGGAACTTGGTCAAAGGGGCACCATCCCTGTGTACAAATAAAAACCCATCCTGCTGGCCTCTGAGTGCCAAGTAAGAATGCAGGGCAGTGACTGGACACAGTTCCACATCAGAACATGAGCCCAGCGACACTAAGGCACCCTTTCCTAATTGATCTGTTTTAGATCTCCTAATATTAATTTTCAGACTATCGCCAGAAATAGTCACATCCCTGACACTCAGGGCATATCCTAATTTGTCCTGCTTCGATTTAGCCACTAATTCATCTATTCTAAGGGCCCCCCAAAATGCAGTCAATGCTGCCGCATGAAACAAGGCGGCCTCATAAGGGTCAACACAATGAGAAGACCATTGAGATCTCAAACCTTTAAGGACTGAGGGAGAGAAGGGCTCCCTCAAGTCCTCCGGCACCCCGTCCTCTCTGGCCCAACGATCCAACATCTTGCAGATTCTAAAATCAGTGGTATCATCCCGAAAACTCTGAGCCTTGCTGGCAAAGGCTAGGGCGGACAGCTTGTCCCAGATGGAATGGACAGACAAGCCCTTACCTTTTAAAGAAACGCAAAACTGAATCAGATGTGGCACAGGAATAGGCCAGAGCTGCTGAAGGCTCTCTCGCTGCCTAAGTGCCACGAACTGCTGTCCTGCTCTCTGGTAAGACCGGGGTGTGCTGGGGGCAAGAGTTAATCCCATTGCCCTCTCGGCCTCAGCCCTCCAATCCCCCACAGGAACTCAGGCATCCTTACTGGGCAGGGATCAGCGACTGGAGCCAACTGACGGAACCTCTCAATCTGTTTCCGAGACAGAGCATCAGCAGCTTCGTTATTGACCCCTGGCACATGCCTGGGGTCAGAATATTAAACCATCAGCAGGACCAACAAACAAGAAATCATCCAAATAATGAGCAGTAGTACAGAAACCCGTGTGCGCATGCAAAGCCCATTCCAAAAAGGAACTAAAGCGTTCAAATGCTGCACACGACACCGAGCACCCCATAGGGAGAGCTCTATCCATGTAGTACTGCCCATCAAAGGAGAATCCCAAGAGGACAAAATCCTCTGGATGAACAGGCAGAAGGCAAAAAGCTGACTTGATGTCACATTTTGCAAGATCGGCACCTTGCCCACAGCCCCGTACCACTTGAACTGCTTCATCGAAAGACGTGTACTTTACCGAGCACAACTCACTGGGTATCCCATCATTCACAGAACTGCCCTGTGGGTGTGACAGATGGTGAATGAGGCAATATTCCCCCGCTGCCTTCTTGGGTACCACTCCCAGTGGGGAAACCTGCAAGTTAGGCACGGGAGGAGTGGGGAAGGGGTCAACTACTCTGCCCTCAGCACATTCCTTTTGAATTTTGGCTCTTACTACATGCTCCAAGCCTCAGACCGATGGCAAATTGGGTGCAGAATAGGCACACCTATCGCCCAAGTATGGAATCCTAAAAACTAACTTAAAACTATCAGCCAGATATTGCCGATCAGCTAGCTCGGGGTAAATGTGCAACCAGCGCTCAAGGACCAGCACATTAATTGGACTGGGTCCCTTTGTCAGGTAGGGCGGGAGCCCCGCCTCCACCAGGCCGCTTGGCACCCTTACCATCCTTTCCAGCCGACTTTGCTCTGGATTTAGAGCGGGCCAGAAAGGAATGGGGGCTGGCACAAAGTGGGCATTCATGGCAAAAATTACAGTTGCGCCTACCACAATGTTCCCGTGAGGTGTACTCCCAACACAGAGAGCGCTTTTGCCCTTGCTGCGGACCCTGAAAAAGCGAGGGACCTGTATTGGCATCAGTAGCACGCTGGACCAAGTGCCCACTATCAGAATGCTCGCCAAGGGCCGGCTTAGCAGGCGACATCTTCTGCATCCACAAATGTGGATGAATCTGGTCCCAGTGCAGCGATGGGTACTTTGACACCTTCATATGGAAGGCCCTATCGTACTCCTGCCACGCTGACCCTGAGAAGTCCGAATAACATTTATATATAATATCCATGTACTGGAGTAAAGGCAGGGCTCTCTCAGGGTGCACACTAATAATAACCCCTTCATAGATTAAAAAACGGGGGTACCAATTCAAATAAATCTTATCAACCTTTCTGTTTCAAACGCTCCTTCTCTGCTTCATCTAACTCTTCCTTCTCTTTTTTATCTAACTCCCTGTAAAGCAAGGAGAAGACATCAACAAACTCCCCGCTAAGTATTTTATCCCTGGTAGCCGATGTAAGGTGCTCCCCTAACGGCATGGCTGAATCACCCCCTACTGGTTCGTCCCTTGGGACTACCTCAGAAGACTTGTCCTCCAGGTTCCTGCCACCCTGTGGATTCAGAGCAACACCTGAAGAAGTCGCCGCTCCCTGCACAGTATGGTCAGGCCCTACCCCCACTGACACCGTAGCAGAAGGTGTCGAGGCCAAGCTGTGCCCAAACCTTTCAGCTACACAAGTGACATTAGATACTGGTGTCGAAGAGCTAATAGGCCCCCAAGGCCAGTCGGTAGTGCTTGTTTGGGTGGAAGCTGGCCTACCTGACCCTGAAGATGGACCTGCATAGGGCACCACTTGCCGGCCTTCCGCCGCTTGAGTCTCACGGCTCCTGGATGTCCCAGCCATAGGCACCTCTTCCACATGAGTTTCTGAATAGCTGACAGCACTTCCAAATCTGGATTCAATGGCAGCCAAACGAGACAAAACCTGAGTTTGAAAAGCCTCATTCGGTGATGTAGTCTGCTGAACATTAAACCCACCCGCAGAAGCAGAAGCCGCACTCAATTGCCGCTCAGTAGTCACCAGCCTCTCTAAAATAGCCCTATTCACTGTGTTGTCAGCATTATGATCGAAGGCCTGAACAGTGACAGGACCCGAACCCGCCAAAATGGCACCACTTTCAGGGTTGAAAACTGCTCCCGCCCTAAAATTGCCCCCCAAAGCCCCCGCTGATTGAAAAGGAACCAAAGTCCCTGCCGCAGCTACTTTTGCTGGATGAGTGGCTTGGACAGGTGGTAAGGCCGGGCTGGCAGGCATTTTTGGGTCAGGAGGCCGAGTCACCTGACACTGCTTCATAGGTGGTGGTGGGGCTATCAAATCTCTGCCCTGTCCCACCCACCTGGGGGCAGGCTGTTTGCCAGAGGCCCCACTCCTCTTTTTAGGTGCCATAATTCGGGAGCCTAACAGCACACCAAAATGGCCACCAGCAAATGGCTGCCAACCACCAATACCTTCTCTCCCTAAAATGACCACTATGGAGGTAGGTGCCTGTACACCTAAAATGGCCACCCAGAACTACCCCCTGCTAAAATCCCAACGCCTCTGCACCCCAGGAAAAATCCACTGCAAGGTTTTAAGGGGGGGTACTCAAGGGAGGGAAGCAGCCTCACCACACTGCCCCCAAACAACTGAAGCTCAGGCCCCGAAACGGCAACTTAACAGGCCATAAGATGGCTGCCAAATGGCCCCCAGTACAAATGCCGCACCTGCACGCACCACCAAGGCCGCCTACGTGAAACGCTCCCAACGCCCCAAAAATGGGAGCCGCCTAACACATGGCTGGGAGCGACGCAAAAGGACTGGTCAGGAAGAGTGCGGGGGGGGGGGTGCAAACTGGGCCGCCTGTACTGAAACAGGCAAGCCTGAGGAAAAACTCCCGCCGCAGCAGCAGGCTGCACCAGTGCCAATCGCACCGCCGCTGCACATGCTGCCACTGGAAGCCGCCACCGCCAAAACGAGCTCCTCCAAACTGATGCCACTGGAAGGACTGCCAATCAGACAACCACCAGTCCGGACCCCAAAATGCTGCTCCTGCTGCTTCTGCCACTAGAACGCCGTGACACCCAGCAACTGGAGCAGCCGTCCGTCATCTTCCAAGCTTTCCACGGACTGAAGAAGCAGGGGGGAAGAGCTCCAAGCCTTAAATGGCTAGCTCCACCCCCTGCCTGATGCTGTGCAAAGCACAGCTCGCTGCTAGTCTTTCCTCCGTCGGGGAGGCAAATCAGCCCACCCTTGCCAGAGTGAGCTCGGCAAGGGTTGGGCTTGCATGAATCCTGCAGTGCCTTGGAAGTCTTCATGAACTTGGTTGGAATGATCAGTGAATCAATCAGGATTATACCCACAAGCTACTGGGAATCGAATGCATGTTATATTTCTAGTTACCTTTTTTCAA
The DNA here is from genome assembly GCA_029233225.1 of Lepidodactylus listeri. Classification (NCBI taxonomy): domain Eukaryota; kingdom Metazoa; phylum Chordata; class Lepidosauria; order Squamata; family Gekkonidae; genus Lepidodactylus; species Lepidodactylus listeri. The sequence goes on from JARCFY010000006.1 coordinate 92,177,349, forward strand.
TACTACTAATTATACAGCTTAACTGTAGACTGGAACTGCTTGTGTGGCTGAACGGCAGTCACTACAATTCTTGGTGACAGAATCAAATAATAATATGCAAATCATGATCTGCTTTGAGTGGCGCCAAGCTGTGAACCCATGTTTGTGAACTTCAGTGCCCAACCTGCTTGCCCTTTTGATTTATTTTTGATCAATCACTTCAAACAGCAAGGTGGAAGCAGCTGAACAAAAGCTTGAAAAGCAGGACTGAGGTTTTATTGCTTTCAGGTCAATTGTGCTGACATTGCATTGCATTGTGGCCTTCCACTAAAAAAAAAAATTACCCCTCTGAATAATACAAAGTACAATAGATCTTTGAAATGAAAGCCTTCCCAACTAAACTCGGAGTGCTTGGATCTCTAATGGCTGCTTCTAATGGTTATTAGAAAAGAAAAACCATTAGAAGCAGCAACCAACCAGACCTTTTGTATTTGCCCTGCAATTCTGCGCTGTTTCTCATCTGTGGTCCTAGGATGAATGCCTTTTAATTTGTTTTTAATCACAAAAGCATTTCTTGGGCTTTCCCTACATTGTGATATTTGCTGAACTATTATTTTGTTTCCGCTATTTCCAAAAATTGAATGATTGACTTAATCACATGGACTTGAGAGCTGGCGTGGTGTACTGGTTAAGAGCGGCGGACTCTAATGTGGAGAACTGGGTTTGATTTCCCACTCCTCCACCTGAAGCCTGCTGGGTGACCTTGGGCCAGTCATGTTCTCTCAGAACTCTCTCAGCCCCACCTACCTCACAGGGTGCCTGAGGTGGGAAGAGAAGGGGAAGGCAACTGTAAGCCACTTTGAGACTCCTTCAGGTAGAGAAAAGTGTGGTATTAAAACCAGCTCTTTTTCTAGTTCACAACAGGGACAGTGGCTTAGTGGCTGAGCAGTGGCTTTGTATGCAGAAGGTCCTAGATTCAATCCCCAGCGTCTCAGGTTGAAAAGAAAAAGACTTCTACACAAGACCCTGGAGAGCTGTAGAGAGGACTGACTTTATCTGAAGAAGTGAGCAGTGACTCACAAAAACTCATACCATGCCACAAATTCTGTTGGTCTCTAAGGTGCCACTGGACTCTTGTTCCTTTTCTACTGCTACAGACGGACTAACACGGCTACCTATCTTGATCTGTCTAGAACTCGCTTTGATAGACCAATGGTCTGACTTAGTGTAAACCAGCTTCATGTGAATTTAGCACTTCCAGCTTTGGACTGAAGAAAGAGCAGCTGGTAAATGAATACTGTGTTAAGGGTTGCCAGTGTGGTTCAGTAAAAATTTAGCTTGGTATCCTTTGATGAGGCGAGGGGTGGCTTGACAAAGGGAGAGGGGGCCGCATAGGCTCAGAGTGAATGTGGGTGGCCGTTGACCATGTCGTATCATACTGCACTGGGATTACTTGCAGAGTAGATAACCTGTAATTTTCACTTGTGTGATGAGGTGAATGTTGACATACATCTGATTAGTAATCTGGGAAGGGGGGATATGTTAAAATTCACTGCATGTTAGTAGATGTTATAGAAAACTAGGTCCCAATGTTTGCTAGTTTGTGTAGTTGAGGAGATTCCCGAGTCAGGTTGAACGCAGCCGACTTTTCCAGTTCCGCCCAAATCAACATCAGACTATCCTGAATTTATTGAAGAAAACCTTCTGACACCTCGTGCTCCTTTGCCAAAGGAGCTGCTGACTTTCATGCATTTAAGGGGATGCGCTCAAGCTGGGCACTGATCCACCCAAACAGCAATAAAGCATTCTTATGTCAAAGCTCTTTTACAGATCTGGAAGGAATATTGAGACTTTGGATATGGTGAAATCAGAGAGAATTTATTTGAGGAATAATTAGCAAACTCAGTCTGATAGTACAGTATACAGCAAAAATATCCAACACCAGATAGTCTATGTAAATATGTAAATATTTCAAGTGCTTCCCCCCCCCCCCATTTTGCGAAAGAAATTGGAAGGCAAGAGACCAGAGAAACTTGACAGGAGTCTTGGCTGGTTATAGCCCACTTGGCTTGTTATACTCCATCCTTGTCTGGCAAGGATTGACTTCCCAGGCACAGGTCCAAGTGTTAAGACAGCATATAATTGTCCAGAGAGTGAGATCCATGGCAGCTGAGTACTTTAGCTATTGCGTGAACACAGATGGTTTGGAGCAGATAAAAAGCACACAGGGCAAAAAAAGACCTCAGGATACATAGCAAGGGCACAATATATGCATGTGAGTGCACCATTTAAGGAACAAATTCTGCCTCCATTTATAGGCCCAGAGGCTTGAGTTAAAAACAGAAGGTTCTGAGGTTTAGAGAAGAGGGGTATATGTGTGTGTGTGTGTCTGACACACATGTGTCAGATAGCCAATAGGTGAACAGATGGGCAGAAGGGGGTGGCTCCACGTCCTAGGAATAAGAAATGGAAAAGACCTATTGAGGAAGGGAAGCAGTCTTGGTTACTTCACTGAATACAAGTTTCAACAGGAAATTCCAGAGTCCAAATTAGATGACTTTGGACTGAGAGGCTCTTAGTAGGCACAATGCTAAAGGTTTTTTCCTAGTGTGTTAGGCAACCAGATCCTTTGTCCTAAACATACTCTGCCTAATTGCAGAGAGCCCTTGATTCATGAACTGAGGGCTGTGTGTGGGATGAGGCTCGATTTCTCCCTGGAGCTGGTATTGTGCTCAGGGAGTGTCCTGATACTGAGATATGGTCTTCATTCTGGGTCTGACAGCAAGTGGGAATATTGACGTTAACCCAAGTGGCACAAACTGAACCACTTAAAGAAGAACTGTGGGATGTGACACCACGGCAGACTGTAGAGATGGGACCATGTCATCTGCTCATAGCTGGGCCATATGCCAGCTTGACCCAGTTCAGTCCTGCAGAATGCTTGCTTTGGAGAAAACACCGCTAACCTTCAAGGAAGGCTGGGTTTATTTTCCCTGCAGAACTGAACATATCAATCATAAGGTATTGACAGTGGTGAATTGTGTTTCATTTGCACTTTATGTATGGTCTATTAATATTAATATTGTTCAGGGGTCTGTTGGAGCGGGAGTGCAGCTCCAGGAGTGAGAAGCCCAGGGGGCGGGCACTTGACCAAGCCCCGCCCCCTCCTTGGCTTCCCCGAGCAGTGCAGAGGTGCAGCGCCCCGGGGAAAGCCCTGCTAGGGTCTTTATTGATTTTAATGTTTTTGATAATTTTATCATTGTTCCTTTTATGACTGTGTGCTGCTTTTCCAGAGACTTGCTCAAGGTGGCATATAAATTTTCTAAGTATACCATTTTTAATCTGGGCACATGGCACATAAGTACTGGAGAAATTTCACCAACCCTTCAGCAGCTTCCACCCCATCAGTTTGGTGTAGTGGTCAGGAGTTGGACTCTAATCTGGGAGAATCGGGTTTGATTCCCCACTCCTCCACATGCAGCTGCTGGTGTGACCTTGGGCCAGTCACAAGCTCTCTCAGAGCTGTTTTCTCATGAGCAGTTCTCAAAAGACCTCTCTCAGCCCCACCTACCTCACAGGGTGTCTTGTTGTGGGGAGTGGAAGGGATGGGTGGTGCACATGTCCTGGGTATCTCAAGTCTACTTGAAACCTGGTGGTTTCAAGGGAGCAAGAAGAGAATGAGGGTGTGTTCTTCACGCTTATTTTTATTGCACTGAGTATTGGATGGGTAAGGGAATGGAGGAAGAGCAGGTCAGTTTTACTCACCTGTGGAGTGGAGCCTGAGGGGTGGGTGTTGCCTTCTGACACACTTTCGGTATGTTAGGGGGTGTGGCATATGCAAATGAGTTATGCTAATGAGCTCCTGCACCTCTTTTTCTATGAAATGACCCCTGATATTGTTCATTAACATTACTATTCAGCCAAACGGAATGTATCAACTGGAGGAGACTAGAACTAGCAAGAGACAGTGCATGTCGGAATTTGCCTACAACATGAGGTAAAAGTAAGCAACTTGGTTCAATAGCCTGTACACCTCATGCATCTCCTTAAATTTGTCTACAGAACTGTTAATATAATGACTACCAAGAAATTCCTTTGCTCTCACCCTACAAGAGATCTGTGAATCTTGCTTGGTGCCAGAGAGATACAAGGAAAATTGCTGGCCTTTTTAATTTCTCTGGCAAGACTAGGATTGCCAGGTCTGGGTTGGGAAATACCTATAGATTTTGGGGGTGGATCCGGGAGAGGGAGGGGTTTGGGGAGGGGAGGGGCCTCAGCATAGTACAATGCCATAGAGTCCACCCTTCAAAGCAGCCATTTTCTCCAGGGGAGCTGATCTCTGTCAACTGGAGATCAGCTGTGAAAGTGGGAGATCACCAGCCCCCCCCCCCCCGGAGGCTGGCAACCCTAGGCAAGACCCCATTTGTTCGCTCACAGAAACCAGGCTTAGGGTTGCCTGCTCTGGGTTGGGAAATACCTGGAGGTTTTGGGGGTGGAGCCTGAGGAGGGTGGGGTTTGGGTAGGGGAGGGACCACAGCAGGATATAATGCCATAGAATCCACCTCCAAAGAAGCTGTCTTGTAGTCTGGAGATCACATGTAATAGCATTGTAATAGCATTGAGGTTGGCAATGCTAACCAGGGTGCATGCTGACACCAGCAGCACAGCTTTATATTTACTTGCCTGATAAAGAGTTCTGGGGAACTTGAAAGAGTGCTGTTTCAAGTCACTTTAGCTGGTCCCAATAAAAGGTATTACATGGATTGTGCTTAGGGTTGCAAGCTCTGGGTTGGGAAATATCTGGAGACTTTGGGGAGTGGAGACTGAGGAGGGCAGGGTTTGGAGAGGGGAGGGACTTTAATCTCTCTTTATATATAATTGAGTAGTGGGGTGGCACTTTCTGAACATTCCACATGCTCCTAAATCAGTTGGCTCCATGATGTGTCAGTCAGAAGCTGTCCCTATCCACTTGCTGTGTTGCCTGAGTCCTGCCCACAGAAGCAGCCCCCACCAAAACTTTCCTCAGAAGACAGTTGCTTTGCTCCAGTGCACACAGCTACTGTCTTCACTCTCCTCACCCGATGACTATTGATTCCATCAGGGGACAAAACCCACCATCTTTAGCCTCCAAGCCAAATTTGCTGAGGCAACACTTTCCTGAACGGGAACAAAACCGCCAAGTAAGCAGCTGTCAGTGTAGCTGAGGTGGCGGGGGGGGGGGGAACCAGTCCAAGTTATCCAAAAAAAAGCCAGTGAATACACACACAAGCAGAGATAGAAGATGGGGCCAGACACACAGAAAACAGGAATGGCTGACTTTCCCCTAGGGTTTCCCCTAGGGTCCCACCTGGAGATCTCCCACTGTTACAATTGATCTCCAAATGACAGAGATCAATTCCCCTGGAGAAAATAGCTGCTTTGGAGGGTAGACCCAATAGCATTATACCCTGCTGTCCTTCTGGGCCCCCCAAATGCTGCCCTCCACAGGATTCACTGATGCTGAGTGCCCAAGGCTGGGGTACTCTCCCAGATCCTCTTTCTAAAGCCTGTTGTATTTATTTCCACAACAGGCCTTATTCCTAGTAGGGTATAATGCCATAGAGTCCACTGTCCAAAGCAGCCATTTTTTCCAGGTGAACTAATCTTTGTTGCCTAGAGACTAGCTGTAATAGCAGGAGATCTCCAGCCACTACCTGGAGACTGGCAACCCTAATTGTGCCTAAGTTTTGGATTTTTATTTTGGACCAGTATGGCTTATTAATATTGTGCCAGCTTCTAATCATTGATTTCTTAGTAGATATTTGATAGCTTACTTATATTTTGCATATGAAAAAATTAATCATTGGACAAGGCGCCATCAATTGAGAGTTAAAGCTAGAGCACTGTATACCATTCAAAACTGTGCAAAAAACAACAATATAGCCTAAAGAAAATAGGTTGGATCCAGCCATATAGAAGCAGAAACATAAACAAGACTTAGCTTTGTTCTGCTTGAATATGTGTGAGAGAGTTTGTGTGTGTGAGAGAGATAATTGCACAAGATCTTACACAAGTGGAAATGCAAGTGAGGATGCAATGAGTCAGACTTAACACAGGTGGCTACCATGGTAGTTTCCTTGTACAAGAGCTCTAGCACAAGCAGAACTTCTGCACTGAATCCAAACCTCCATATGGAATTGGTGTGAGGAATGGATACTGAATAGGTCTCCCTCACTAAACAAGTTTGTTTATCTTTGCTTTTCCTGTCTCCTGTGCGAAACTCCCATTGGGTTGTATTACACTCCCTATTCTAAGGACTGAATTGGAACCAGATAAAATGGTAAAGAAGTCAACAGAATAATGTATTCTATTTTTGCAGATGTTGCTCTTCGCCTGGATCAAATTAGAATCTGAATGCTTGTCTCTGAGCACTGTGATCTGCAGCTATAAGGATGAAAGAGTTTCTTGAGGCAAGGACAGTACACTCTCAATTTCCCAGGATTTGCTGTAAATTATATACTATACAAAATCAGTCCAAATTGTTCAAACCGTTGGATGATTATGATGTTATTGTACTTGCCATGCTGAGTGCTTTATAATTATTATGGTTAGCAAGTTTTTTTTCTTTTGCGGGCACCAAGACTTGACAACACGAACGTCACAGTGCAAAACCATGTTCAGATGCTGAAGGATATCTTCCTTTCTGAATCGCCATGAAAGCAAAATGTTTCCATTTATTTGGTAGAGCATTACAGCTGACCCCTTTGCAGTTTTTTGTGAGGGGAGGAGATGAATAAAGATTGGGGCCTTAAAGGTTTTAAATCACATCTGTTTACCTGAAGAGATTTTTTTCACCTGAATGTGTAACATCTTCTTAACAGCAGAGTTTCCCTCATGGACCATTTTAGGGGTTGAATACTTTGTGGGGAGACCCATCATACCTGGGTCTTTGACAGTCTCTATCTCAGCCCTTGAAACATAGTTAAAGAGCACACAATTGTATTCTTTTTTCCTGGTTTGGTTTATTTTTTAATAGTTTCCTTAATGTTGTCTATTATAATTATTATACATGTTTATTTTCTGTATCAATTTCTGTTGGTTTTAATGGGAAATATGTTTATGGCTGTATTTGTTTTGTTCACTTTCTACCCAATATATGATGATTTTTTTTTGAGGAATTGTTTCCTTCACCTGAAGTATCTTCCCTGACAAATTTCAGACAGATAGGTAAAAGGGTCCATATTTAATAGGCAATTTGGATGTAGAGCCAGTTTGGTGTAGTGATTTGGTGTAGTCGTTAAGAGCTCAGACTCTAATCTGAGAGAACTGGGTTTGATTCCCCACTCCTCCACATGCAGCTGCTGGTGTGACCTTGGATTAGTCACAAGTTTTCTCAAAGCTGTTCTCTCAAGAGCAGTCCTCGAAAGAGCTCTCTCAGCCCCACCTACCTCAAAGGGTGTTTCTTGTGGGGAGGGGAAGGGAAAGGAGATTGTAAACCGCTCTGAGACTCTGAGTGAAGGGCAGGTTATAAATCCAGTCTCCTCCTCCTCCTCCTCTTCTTCAGTTAAAATTTTGGTTCATAAGAGCTGAGGCATTTGGTAACCTGAGAAAGTCAGGTAAAGGTAACTTGGCAGAAACTTGCATTTAGCGTCCCAACAACTCACTGTTTTTACAAATAATCATTGTAACACATGCATACAAAGTGGAGATCATATGTAGAAGACTATACTGGAACTGAAACTAAACAGAAGGAACAGGGGGAAATGTCACATACTGTCTAAATTTCAATATTGCCTTGCAAGCTGGCTACAACAAATCATACTCTCACACAGCACCGCTCAGTAGAGCAGCAAGCAACTGCTAGCAGCAAAGCATGCTACAGAGTGAAAACATGTAAATACAAGCTTTCAGTGAGAAAAACATGCTGCTATATCATATAAAATTCAGATGGCAGCCTTTACTCAACTACTGAGACAGTAGAATGATTAGTAGAACGCTGTATACAGACTGAGGTATCTGAGGTAAGGGCAGTGGGACAGCCAGTGAAGAAAAGAAGTGACTGAATAGATAATCTAGCTGAGTCTTCAACCAGAAGAGTTAGCAGATGTTCCCACTGAACACGATCATTATGATAGGCATCCTGTGCATAGCACTTCCACTTTCCACCAATCATTGCACTGTCCCCATTTGTTTTGTAAGGGCTTTTTTGACTTTATTATATGAGAAGAAGAAGGTGCTCCTGCTTGCATCGGTTTCATTCTCAGGTTCTGCACCTGCCTTAATACCCAGGGCAACGTTTTGGGCTTGAACTTTCTGGATACATGCAAAGGCTATGTCCCCTACCCCTCATGATAGGCAGCATGTATGTGATATTGGCAGTGACACTTTACAAGATAGTGTGCATTGGAGCTATACAATTACCAGTCTTGAAGACAGAGGTCGGTGGAAGGAGCTGCAAAATGGCCAGCGTTTCACAGAGGACCCACACTCAAGTGGAGGTGTGAGGTATAGTTCCCAGAACACACACACACTGCTTGCTGGTAATTGTATAGCCTTCCCTGAATGGCTTTTTCCCTGCGACTCCCTTTTGTCTCCCCTTTAGTTAACTTTGTGTGTTCCCCATGTGCTTTGTGTGTATGTTTTGCTCTTTTATTTCTTTTACAATGAAACACCTTTCCAGTTGAACTTCAGCCAGGTTTATTTTCAGAATTCTCTAAGGGAAAGACAATACATTGGTGGAAATTCCAGTTACCTGCCTCTTGCTTTGTTTCCTTAAAGCTAATTTCCCCAACTAAACAGGAGACTGCCTCTTTGGGTAACAACAGAGAAGGTCTCCAAGTAGGCAGTGATGGAACCCACCTTCACATGGTTTGGGATGACAAAGAGGTACTGCTGTACCAAGCATGGGCTCATGTCAGCAGAGACAGTCGGTCAAGTATGCAGGGTCCAGATCATGAAGAGTTTTCAATAACCCAATAAATAGGGTTGTATTGTGAGAAGAGGGGAAAGTATTAAGGCAGAGCCTTCTAACAGGCTGAATACTGAGAAAGCTCAGCACACACAGGTCAGTCTGATTGGATATTTGTTTTTGAGTCTGGAGCCATTGGCTGTGGGTTGTCTCCTTTTTTAAAAAAAACTGGTCTGATGCCTCTGTCTTTAACAACAGCCTGACATGTAGCGAATTCCCATATGGAAAAAAGTGGCAATCTTATGTATGGAAGGAGCATGCTAGAACCAAAATATTCTATGGCAAATGGAGACTCTTTGCTTTCAAAGCTTTTGCCTCCTCTTTCAGTTCTGTGGTTTAGCAGAGGTATTCCAGATGGCACATTCTGAAATTCTAAGTCAACAAGGCATGGAAGGAGAAATGAAAGGGGAATGCTGCCAAAGTTCCTGTCATGCACTGCCAGGTGTGGTGCAAGTGTGGTATAGTAGTTATTTCTGGACTAGGTCCTGTGTTCAAATCCCCATTAATCAGTGAAGTTCATTGTGAGATTGTCCCAATAGATATAGTTCACAACAGGTCTCCTTAAGCAGAAAGTCCTTTATTTGTAGAAAAGATCATGTTGGTCAAAAACTTTTCCTGTTAGTAATGCTCAAGCTTGGAACTGCAGTTACAATTATACTTCATATGAAATATGGCCTAACTACCCTCTACCAATCAATAGGGAGAATTCTTGGCACCCAATGACACTGGCCCAATATTCCCAAGGAAAGCACGGCAAAATGAGTTCTCAGGGAGAAACAATGTTGAAGATTTTGGGAGGGAAAGTTCCCAGAGAAAACGAAGCAAAAGGAATACACAACACCTGTGATTCTTGTAACACATAACAGGAGGCACTTTCGTTCAAGGTCTTTAGCTAAGGAACTGACAGCTAGAGATAAAGGGGGAAAGAAAGCAAATGAGTAATGAGCATGCGCAAAGCAAAGCAAAGCAAGTGAGGCGTGCATTCCAAAGGTGGGAGTTGTTTCCCCAATGATATCTCCTGGGCGGGACCTACAGAGGTTGAATGAAACCTTGGAACATAAGGCATTGTCAAGTGAACAGTAACTGTAATGGTAACGTTGCAACATGTAACTCAGCAACTTCATTGATCATGGCAGTACAGTCACCCAAGCTTATGGCAGTTAGCCTACGGTTAACTGACACTCATTAGATGTCCTCAAGCCAGTCAGCCTCATTCAGCCTTCGCCTACCTCACAGGGCTGTTGTGTGGAGAAAATGCAGGATGGGAGAACCTACATTTTGCCTTGAAATCCTTGGAGGAAGGGCAAGATTTAAAAAAATGTAATTTACACGCAGAATCTCATTCAGAACTTTCTGCATTTCTGTAGTAAATGTAATGTTTTGCTTTAGCCAAGCTCTGCAGAACAATGTGGTATTTCTTACCCCATAACTGCCCATTTCTCATTAATTAGAAAGAATGTCATGACATTCCAAGCAAGACACTTCATGACTGACAAAATAAGGGCTGCCATTATGCTGCGTGTGATTGTTATAAAATTGCTTCTTTTGTTTGGCTTTAGTAGGAGGAGAGCACCACCGAATGAAACCGAGAACTTCACAGATCACCACCATAGGCCTCGCCTGGAAAAAGTCTCTGTGTTTCAGATTGAATTTAAAACTGCAGAGCTTTATTTATGTTGGCATTGTTGTTGAACAACTTTCACTGAAGTCAGGATGCCTGAGATCAGCACTCCTTCACACTGTCTAGTAGAATTCACTGCTGTTGCTCTTCAAGATTATATGGAGCTGGATGTATCATTCTGGGCAGATTCCGAGAAGCATTTGGCAGGCATGAAAAACAGCCTCAAGGGCCTGATAACATGGATATTTTTCCAGATATACCCCTTTCCAACTGAAGGCTACAGTCATAGACTAGACACATCAGTCTCCCCGTTTTCAAATCTTGCTGAACCAAATATTTTCTGTTTGATGTTTAGCTGACAATCCTGTAAGGTCTTATACCAGTGTATATTAAGCCAACAAAGAAGTTATCACCTTAGCCTCTTTCTTCTTCTCCCTTTGTCTTGTCACTATTGAAATTCAACTGTAAATACTTTGAGGCAGGGACCTTTTTTGCTTATATTGGTTGTTGTTGTTATGTCACAGTCAGATATTTTACTGGTAGATTGTGTTCTGCGATTTGAGATCTAGCCAAGTTCTTGGGAATTAGGGAGGTATCTTTGCAGGATTCTTGCTGTTCCAGGCAACACTGTCTTCTGGAGTTGAGCTGGTGTTATTTTCTCCAGGTGTTTCTTGAGACTTCTAGGCACTGCTCCAAGGGCTCCAATGACAAGTGGCATGATGGTAACCTTCTTCTCCCAGAGGCGCTCTACCTCTCTTCATAGATCTTGGTATTTTGTGATCTTTTCCTGTTCTTTCTTTTCTGTTCTGCTGACCCTTGGGATTGCAGAGTCAATAATCCAAAACCTATTTCTCATTCCCCCCCCCACACACACACGCACAACTGTGATATCACAGGTGATATGATCCAGGTGTTTATCTGTTTGTAATCGGAAATCCCAAAGAATCTTTATTTCATTATTCTCCATGATCTTGTCTGGTTTGTGCTTCCATGAATTTCTGGCTGATGTTAAGTCATACTTCTTGCAAAGATTCCTGTGCAGCATAGCTACAACTCTACCATAATGTTCTTCATAGATAGTTTGAGCAATTTTACTGCAGGCATTGGCCATGTGGTTGACTGGTTCATTCTTTGTCTTGCAAAGTCAACATGTGCTGTTATCTCTGGTCTTCTGAATCTTGGCTTTCAGACTTTTCCTTTCGAGTGCCTGTTCTTGTGCAGCTAGAATGAGTCCTTTTATTTCTTTCTTCAAGTGCCCATTTTGGAGCCACTTTCAGCTGTTTTTGTTATCAACTTTGTTCTCTATGTCTTTTAAATATTGCCCATGCAAATGCTTTTCTTTCCAGTTGTCAAAGCGAGTTTTGATTGCAATATTTTTGTAATCTTCTTTGGGTTTTGTAACATTAAATTAGTCTGCCTTGTGAGTGGTATTAGGGCAATGACGAACAGCAGCAATTATTATTGTTGTTGTTGATATAATACTACTGGTATGCATGTGTTTGATGGTTTATTAAAAACAAGCAAAAAACCCCTGATTCTTGCCCAGAGGCATTTAGAGTTTAAACATTTGATGAAAGGATTCACAACAAAGGGAAAGGAGGAAATGGAAACACATGAATGACATGAAGATTAAGAAGGTAAAGCTTTATGGAAAAGATAGATTTTGAGGGGGAAGCATGAAGGCAGAGAGAAAGGTAAGCACCATATAAATATAAGAAAGAATTTCTAACGGGAAACTCATGTTGCTCCATACTTTAACATCAGCATAATTATGCTGGATCTAAAGACTAGGGATGGGCATGAACCACAAAAATGCAGTTTGGTTCATGGTTTGTGGGTGAACCATGAACCTCATGAACCCAGTTGGCTTGCATATGAACCAAACTGGGTTGGTGAGGTTTGTGCCCGAAACAGCTGAGCTGCGAGGGCAGCCTGCGCCCATGGCTTGGCTGTTTAAAGGTGTTTTCTTGGGCAGCCAGCCCAAGAAAGCCCTTTTAAACAGTTGAGCCATGGGCGCAGGCTGCCCTCGCAGCTCAGCTGTTTCCGATCTTTTGGAGGTTTTTGGAGGGATGTTTTCATAGCTTTCATGGGAAGGAGAAAGCAGGGGTTTAGATCCTTGCTTTTTGCTCCCCATGAACCTCCACAAACCGCCTTAAAAGTTCATGGAGGTTCATGGCTGGGCTGCAGTTCAAGAACTTCAGTTTGCGAACCATGAACTGCCCAAAATTTGTCATGAACAAAGGTGAACCGGTTCATGCCCATCCCTACTAAAGACTCTCTTCTGCTGAGAAAGTCCCTACCCTTGGAGGGTATCCCTCAGCTGGCAGAGGGGAATATGGGGACTGAACCCATTATTACTACAAGTTTAGTTTTGCAAGAATCCAACTATTTCGTGGGAACTTGTTTTGAGGGGGTTCTCTTAGTAATTGTGCTGTCAAGTCACAGCCCACTTATGGTGGCCCAGAAAGGGGCTTTCAGGCTAAGTGAGAAGCAGAAGTGTTTGCCATTGCCTTCCTTTGCAGAGTCTTCTTTGATCGTGTCCCATCTGAGTACTGACTCTGCGTAGCTTTTGAGATCTGACAGGATCGGGCTACACCATGCTGTTTTCCCTCCCGCTTCCCAATTAATCTATCAGTAATTTAGGAGGAGATGGTATTCAAAATTATGTTTTATCCTTGAAGGACCAAAATCAGGTGGAAAAACTCAATGTATTTTGTGGCAATCTTACAAGAAAATTTCCCTTCATAAGAAAGCTATTTTTCTAAAAGACAGGAAATGAAAAATATAAAAAGCATTGCCCCTGAGGAAGACTTAAGTCAAAATAGGTTGGATTTTTCTTATTGATTTTAAACCATCAGGAAGAAACTGTCATTTCTGAACTCTCTTGATGCTTACTGCTCTTTTTGTTTCTTGGCCTTCATAGCACCTCATTTTTTCCTTGCCCTAATTAAGAAGGCTAGCTAGCAGCAGAAGGAGAGATTTGAGCCTTCCTTTTCACCCAGAGGACTTGTGGACTGTCTGTTTTTTATTGGCACTGCTGGTTTCTCTGGCTGCTGAGCATCCTTATTTCCTTCTATTTTGTGTGGCAAAAGAGAGAGAGAAAGGCCAATTTCTATTGCACCCAGGACCTACAAATATCAGAATTTTCCCCATTAGCCTTTGTTTGTTTTCTTGAATTGCATGGAAGACAAATATTTTCTTTTGTCCAAATGAAATACTACTGTATCTTATCTTTCTGTTCTGGTGGGGCAGGAGGAGAGGACAACATTAAAAATATCGGAAGAGGCAACACAAACCACACATGCGCATCACCAATGCACATAACTGGCTTTGCTCATTAAATATATCGCTGCTACCTTAATGGATACCATATAAAAGACCTGCAAGGGTTTATTGGTGCACTGCAAGTACATTATGGAAATCAGGTCCCTTTAGCTACATAATTACTGCTCAAATAACTTAATCATCACATTAGCAATTTCCATTTTCCCTTGTAAATATGTATTTCCCCCCCATGAATGTTACTGCTCTGATGAATTTGTGTTTCATTAAATTGAATAATGGAAATGGCACATTCTGAGATAAGGGATGAGTTAATATCTAACTCTTTCTGAAATGACTAATTGGTTTGAATTATATTATTGTATTTGTAGCTTTATAATATCCAGGAATTTAAATAATGGATATGTGCTATTTTGGCTGTCTTTCAAGATTGTTATCTATAAAAAGGAGTTAACTACCTAAATGTTTCAGCTTTTGTAAAATAATTTGATTGGAGCCTTGCTACATCTCTCTCTCTGGCAAAATACCTTGGAGCTAAAAAAGGGATATAAAGAAGGATACGAGCCAACATGACCTTTAAAGGGAACTGCACATTGTGTATGACACTAGGATGCTGCCAAAATCTAGCATACCCATGCTGGATTGTCCCCTTGTCCTTTCTAAAGTGTCAGATCATTTATCCCATGTCATGCTGTGTGTTTTCCCATCACTTCTCCTTTTGATTGGTTATTGACTCAGGTGTAATATGTTGGTCCTCCCAGGTGATGTCAGATGACCTATCCTTTCCAGCCTACCAGTTAAGTTCCTTTTCCCTGGACCATGTTCTCTGTGTCCTTGCCTGCAGAAATGTGTGTGGGGGGGAGGCAACCAGAGATAGGTCTTTTCAGTAGTACCACCTTGCTTATGGACTATGAAGCCAATGTATGTCCTTGTAAAGATAAAGTAATCAGAGAGAGAGACAGAGAGACTGTTTTCTGTACACTTTTGTGCTTTCCACATCATCAGTGGTAGATAGGGCTGCCAGCCCCAAGGTGGGGCCTGGGGATCTCCCGCTTTTACAGCTGATCTCCAGCTGACAGAGATAAGCTCCCCTGGAGAAAATGGCTGCTTTGAAGGGTGGACTCTATGGCATTGTACCCTGTTGAGGCCCCTCCCCTCCCCTCCCCTCCCCTCCCCAAACCCCTCCCTCTCCTGGCTTTACCCCCAAAGTCTCCAGGTATTTTCCAACCCAGACTTGGCAACCCTGGTGGTAGACCATGTGTCATCTCTGATAGAGCTGTGTACTGCTGACTGTTGTGATTGTCTTTTGCAAAGCACTTGGTATTGCACTGTAACATTCTATTTAGAAGGAGCTGGAGAGTAAAGAAATGGACTGTATTATCTGTGTCCATGTGGTATAATGCTAGATTCAGGTGGGAAGCCATGTTGGTCCAAAGCAATAGAACAAAGTTTGAGTCCAGCAGCCCCTTTAAGACCAACAAAGTTATATTCAAGATATAAACTTTTGTGTGCATGCACACTTCTTCAGATACATTGAAACAGACTTCCTCAAGCTTTACATTTAGGTGGTGGTGGGGGTTTAGTTGCCAGGAAGGGCTAGTGAGAGTCAAGATGCATAAGTAACTGAGTGATAAATATAGCTAGGAGTGGATCAAAGCAGTTGGTAAGACCAGGGGTCCTTTCATAGAAAAAGAGGAACAGGAGCTCATTAGCATAACTCATTAGCATAACTCATTAGCATATGCCACGCCCCCTGACATCACCAGAAGTGTGTCAGAAAGGGAATGTCAGTTTCAGCCCCATTCTATCCTATGGGCCATTGAAATCAATGGCAAAAACTAATAGGGTATATGAGGGGCTGGAGGAAAGGGGGTTTGAGGGAGAGGCTCCAAACTTGCAGGGTAGCTGCTGGGGCCTCTCCTTGAAATACTCACCAAGTTTCAAGAAGATTGGACCACGGGGTCCAATTCTATGGGCCCCGAAACAGATTGTCCCATCCCCTCCATTGTTCTCTATGGAGGGAAAAAATGTTAACTTTTTTCCTACCATAGAGAACAATGGAGGGAATGGAGGCAACCTGTTTGGGGGCCTGTAGAACTGGACCCCCTGGTCCAATCTTCTTGAAACTTGGTGGGCATTTCGAGGAGAGGCCCCAGCAGCTACCCTGCAAGTTTGGAGCCTCTCCCTCAAACCCCCTCCCCTCCAGTTGCTTTTAAAGTTGCCACCGAAATTCGGTGCTCACCGAAATTTAAAGTTGCTCACCAAAATTCGGCGGTGAGTTGAATCAGATTAGAGAATCTGATTCAGCCCGTAGCTGCCCTACTGGCCAGTCCTGAGCTGGCGGAGCTTCACTCCGCCTCGCTCCGGCCCAAACGGACCCCTGGGTAAGACTGTGAATAGCAGTAAACTAGCATACAAATAAAAGAGTTAACAAACAGATGTGAGAACTAAACTTCAGTCCAGTGGCACCTTTAAGACCACCAAAGTTTAATTCTGGGTATAAGTGAGAACTGAGTGATTTAGCATGTGTAGATGCGCACTTCTTCAGATACATTAAAACAGACTTCCTCAAGCATTACATCTGGGGGGGGGGGTTAGTTGCTACTAGGAAGGGCTAATTAGAGTCAAGATGCATAAGAAACTGAACAATAAGTATAGCTAAGATTGGTTTAATGCAGTTGGTAAGACCTGTGGATAGCAGCAAATTAGAATGCAGATAATAAAAGAGTTAACAACAGATGTGAGAATTAAGTTTGAGTCTAGCACCAGGCGGAACAATTTACAAAAGACACAATTGTTTGACTTAGAATTCACCCACAGCAGCTGTTATCTGGCCAAACCAGGCTCATGACTTGCTCTACCAACTAGATGTCTTTCTCCTTTTTCTCAGCAGTTCTTCAATAATTAAAGTTTTATTCTGAAAGGAGCATTAACTCATTTGCTCTAATGTGCAAGTGCATGCCTTATGCACACCCATCAGCATTCGGAAAG
This sequence comes from Lepidodactylus listeri, assembly GCA_029233225.1. Lineage (NCBI taxonomy): Eukaryota > Metazoa > Chordata > Lepidosauria > Squamata > Gekkonidae > Lepidodactylus > Lepidodactylus listeri. The sequence continues at coordinate 92,194,169 of JARCFY010000006.1, forward strand.
AAACTATATTCCATTTGAATTAAATGAATAATGAATTCATAAATTATCAGAAAGCCAAAGGAAAAGTCACTTTCTTAGAACTGAGTAGGATAGTCCTCAAAAAGACCTTTTGGAATATTTTTTAAACTTACATTTCCTTGAGGTCCACAGGATATATTTACACATATTCTGAAAACTCATTAAATATCCATCCTTTAAACAATTGTAGTTGCTTATTAAAACCTGAGTAGGAGACAATTTTGAGATTTTGAAAGACAAGTCTGACAGTATATAATTTAATAAACAAAAGCTACCACATAAAAATAGAATGTGTATAGGGGAAGCAGATGGCAAGCTCAACCCCCAAACATTGGCTTGAGCATCTATAAAGAACCATTCATTGTACATGCATAGGCTCAATGAATGCACATTGGGGGAGTTTACCACCATGCTCCTGCTTCCCCTAGCAGGACTATTTTGGGGCAGGAATGCACAGGAACGGAGTTCCGGCTGGCTCCTGAGTTGGCCACGCCTACAACCAAAACCTCTGGCAGGCGTGGTTACAGAGCACGCTGCCCTCCCCACATTACACACATTACACACAAGAGGGGAAGGCGGCATGTTAAAATGCTGTGGGGATTTCCTTGTCAATTTCACTCTCCTCCAGTAATCTGAGAGTGAAATTGACAAGGAAAAGCCTCTCTCTGCCTTCCCTTCTCTAGCTGACATGTGGCAGCTGGAAAAGGGCAGGCAGGGAACCCAGGCATGTTGAAAATGCTTTTCTTTCCTTCCCTGATCTGGAGGAGGGAAAGAAAGGCATTTAACCATGCAGCCACCGCGGCAGGCAGGCTGGGGAAAGAGGGCAGGCATGCAGACATGCCTGGGTTCCCCTCCTGATCTTCTCCGGTACTAGAAGATCAGGAGGGGAACCCAGGCACATTGAAAATGCCTTTCTTTCACTCCCTGATCTGGGGGAGGGAGAGAAAGGCATTTACCCATGCCCCCTGCACTTCCCCGAGTCTCTCCGCAAAAGCGGAGAGGCTGAGGGAAGGAACGGGGCATGTTTGCCTGGCTGCCCTTGGTCTCCCCAGCCTGCACGCTTTGGTGGGCTAGCTGGAGAGACCAAGGGCAGCCAGGCAAACATGCCTGCTTCCCTTCCCAATCTTTCGGGGGGGGGGGGGGAGGAGACTAGAAAGGTGATGCTGAAGTTCCTGGGATCTTTCCTCAGTTGTCTGTTTTTTGGGGGGTAGGAGACTAGAAAGGTGCATTTCCCTGGTTGTCTGGTTCAGGGTGGTGGGACAGGAGGCTAGAAAGGTGATGCTGATGTGGGGCAGAGAAGTTCCGGGGGGGGGGGGGGAAGAGGCAAGCTTCCATGCCTGCCCAGTGCTTTCCCAGCCCCTCCGCCTAATATGATAATGAGCTGTGTTGCCAGGGGTGTGGCCTAATATGCTAATGAGTTTGTGCTGTTGAGTGTGGCCTATTATGCTAATAAGTTCCTGCTGGGCTTTTTCTACAAAAAAGCCCTGCCCCCTAGTGTGTGTAAAGTGCTGTCAACTCATTGCTTATTTATGGCGACCCCATAAGGTTTTGAAGGCAGAGGTGGTTTACCATTGCCTTCCTCTGCAAAGTCTTCTGTGGTGGTCTCCCATCTGAGTATTGACCCTGCTTAGCTTTTGAGATCTGATGAGTCTGGGCTAGAACAAACCACTCCACACACCCCTGTTCCCCCTGACATGCATTCATTCTACTCTTCTCTAAGCATCTGAAGAATGCTATTGAAGAATACTGGTGCATCCATGTTAGATTGGCTTTTCATGGGACTGACTTTGATAACTGTTTGGAGGCTTCAGCTGGTTCAAAATGTGACTGCCAGGCTGCTAGCAGGTTCACGTTATATGTACCATAACTTGCCAGTTTTTTGTTTCTTTTTTAAATAATATTTTTTTAAACTTTTAAGATTTTAATGTATAATTACAAAGCATTTCAACTAAGGTCACAAATCAAAGCCAACAAAAACTTCCAACAAAATATTTTAGTCACATTATCACTATAATAATAACTTAAGTTGTATATCTCAGTTTGTCTTAACAAAACCCAATATGAAAAATTACCAAAGATGTAATGTATCTACAGCAGATGGTATTACACTTTGTTCCACTAGATCAGGGGTGGGCAAACTTGCTCAGTGTAAGAGCCACCTAGAATAGGGGGGGCCAAACTTGCTTAACGTAAGAGCCGCATAGAATAAACATCAGATGTTTGAGAGCCACAAGACATGAACAAATATTACCTGATTTTATTGGAAAATAAGCAAATTTGCTTTTTATTAACATTAAACGAGACTGTTAAAAATAATAACAAAAGGGATAAAAGCAGATATTGATAATGATATTAATTTGTCCAATGATATTTGTTTGCTAATGATATTTAGCTTCCCCAGCCTCCCTGCCAGGAGCCACATAATATATGTGAAAGAGCCGCATGCGGCTCCCGAGCCACAGTTTGCCCACCCCTGCACTAGATACTGTATAATAGGAAACCAAAGAACCGTAAAGATTAGTGAGGTTGAAGAGGAGCGTGTATCATTAAGTTTCTCTGTTACTTTAAACATGATGTACATGTTCCAGAGTTTTGCATGCCAGTGTTGTCTTAATGGGGTGGTAGCAGTTTTCCAATAAAAAGCAATGGTGTTTTTGGCAGCTGCTAACAAAATAGCCACTCTTTGGTGTGTACTGGTATAACATTCCTTTGGATTCCATCTGTTAAGTAATATATGCTCTTCTGAGAATTGTACCACTTGGCCGGTTATCAAAGTTATCTGAAATAAAACATCTTTCCAAAAAGCCTCTAATATAGGGCATTCAAACCAACAATGAATATATGTACCAAGTTGTCCACATTGCTTCCAACAATATCGTTTCGCTGACTTTGACGTATATAACAACTTTTTCGGAGTAAGGTACCAGAAGGTGAGTATCTTAAAGGTTTGTAACTTAAGTTCAATAATATTAGTATTGAAAGGAAACGTAGACCAAAGAAGTTCCCATTCAGTCTCAGTTAATGTACTATTGATGAGCCTATGCCATTTAGATTGATAGGATAACAATTTCATCTTTTTAAATTTAATAAGTACTAAATACACTCTAGTAATAAGATGTCTTCTAGAGGAACGCATCCTTCTATATATTTGTTCAAAATCCGAAAGAGGACGCTTAAGTATCTTAGTTGCTTGCATAGAGTTATAGAAATGTATCAACTGTGAGTATTGAAACCATGTTATTACAGAGCCTATAACTTGCCAGTTTTAAAAACTGTACAATAGCTGCTGGTTTGCTTCTGGGTACAGTTCAAAAATGCTGAATTTGACCTTTATGAAGCTTTTCATGGTCAGAATCAGGGTACCGTATGAGTATGCCCACCCAATTAGGATAATCAGATCCTGAGCACATCTCGCTTCGGCAGTGTGGAATTATAACCAAAACTTTGTTCCATCTTCATACCATCATACATTGGATGTCCCAAAACATCATAGAGCTTTTACCCTTGCCTGACTTAATGTCCTCCCATTTTCCCTTCTGGATAAGATTACACTCACTCCCCATATGAGAAACATCTCTGTTCATGCCATTCTGGTAAGGTAGAAACAATTGAGCATATCCTCTTATATTGTCAGTTTTACCAGAACATCCGGAATATATACATCACTCCATTAACGTACAGTGATCCTAATCAATGTCACATTTCACTCCTTGGTGATTGTTGTAATGAAATCACTTTTAAAGCAGTTAGATTTTGTGCCCTGTCATATTTAATTAGGCAGAAGAACATGGCTTATTTTTACAAATTTTAAATAAGAATAGCATTTTATGTTTAGCGTACCATTATATCCATGAGGTGTATTCAATGTCTATGCCTATTGAATATTCTGACTTCTGATCTTGGATCATGACAAACAGATCATCATCAGAGGTCCTGGTCTGGGTGCCTACACTGTCACAGGCCAGCTGGGTAAGCACCAGATGGAAACCACTTTTTGCAATCCTGCCCAGGTTCTGGAATACCCTTTCTACAGAAACTTGCCTGGTGCCCAATTTACAAGCTTTTACTTACCAAAGGCATTTAGATTTTCCAAGGCCTTGTTGATCTCTTTTCCCTGTAGAGATCTCCCGTTTTTAACATATGGTTCCTTGAACAGACTTGTCCTGATTTTATTTGGTGCTGTTTTAAATTATTTCGTGGGCCCAGAGCTAAGGAGGGTGGGGAGACAGTGAGGCTAACCCAGAAGACATACAGTAAATAACAGACACCTGGCTGGAGTAAAAAAAAAATGGCCACAAACTTTATTGGTTACGGCTGACAGAGCCTTGGCACAGCATAGGGGGCAACAGATCCGGGCACTGGCCAACCCACCTACTGGCTGATGGACAGACCATATTCCAGCCTGCCTGCTGGGGGACACTGTAGATGGTAGTATGTGGGACTCCACAGGAGTGCAAGTTACCATGTTACTCCCCTGTCATATGAGAGTGAGGGTGTCCCGACAGCCCCCAGACTGCAAGCCCTCACCCTTTAATTCCCTTAAGGAGATCCCCAAGACAGGAAAAATGGGCACAGAGGCTGTTTCACCAAAAATGTATCTGGGCCCCATGCTGTTACCACCACAAGAGGTAGGTGGGGAAACCGCCAGGCTTCCACCAAAACTCCTACAGATGCAACCAAACCTGCAGTCCACATCAAATCTCATGCAGCCAAGTGTCCGGCCCCAACACCTAAAGATGAACACCATTCAGATGGAATAGTATTGCCTACAGGAAGGAGATATCCGGATGGTGAATGAGGTGTCCTCCCAAGGTCTTGATGACCCTGTCCACTGCATTAGAGACCTTCCTCCTAGCCATGTCCGCATTGTCTGGGCATCAGGCTCCATGCCAGGAATGCCTCTCCAACAGGTCAGACCAGAAAAACTGGGTGCCAGGAATTCAGTATGACAGAGACCACAGGTTGATTTTGGTCACACATGCCAGGTCCAGGCCTTTGTGAACTCCAAGGTCATTCTCCCCCATATGGATAAAGACAGCATCAGGGGGCCCATTCCAATAAACATGATGAACAGTGGGCACAAGCAAGTCCCAAAGCATCTCTCTCCCATTGATCCAGGTGATACAGAAGAGAAGAAGAAGAGGAGATTGGATTTATACCCCGTCCTTCACTTGTAGTCTCAGAGCAGTTTACAAACTCCTTTCCCTTCCCCTCCCCACAACAGACACCCTGTGAGGTAGGTGGGGCTGAGAGAGCTCTTTCCCAAGCTGTCCTTGAGGGAACAGCTGGTACAGAGCTATGGCTTGCCCAAGGTCATCCAGCCAGGTGCAAGTGGAGGAGTGGGGAATCAAACCCAGATTAGAGTCCGTGCACTTAACCACTACACCACACAGCTCCTTTCAAACCCTGGTACCTACACCAGCTTGTAGATGCTGCATAGACTCTAGCCCAGAGTACAGTTCTGTGCTTGCAGATCCAGACAGACTTCCAACAAGGTGGTGAAGCTAAATTAGGAAATGAGCAGCAGTCAGCCCCCCAACATGGCCAAATGTAAGTTTTGTATGCAGAAGACTGCCTCCTCCTGATGGCCTGTGTACAGGAGGGTGAAAGCGCCAGCCTGGCGGCAGCAGTAACCACCCCATTTCTGAAGGAGTGGGCCCCAATTTCACTGTGGGCCTACGGTTGCCAGGCCAGCCCCAAGGATGTTGGTAAACTGGTAACCGGTGAGTGGAGAACCATTTGAGTGAATGAGGAGGGGGCCTGGATGGGGAGGGCACACTGACACGCAAGCTGAGGTGGCCTGTATTGGGCAAGGGAAAGGTCCAGAAGCCACTCAGAGATGCAAGAGCATGCCATTACCCCTCTCATCAGTTTTGGACAGCCTGCCAACTAGACCGACTTCTGAACCACTGATGGTCACATCCCACACCCTCAGTGTGTGGCCACAGCAGTCCCCCCTGAGAGTCCCAAAGAATGCCAGCATGAAGTTGGCCATTAATACTTGAGCCTCAAATGCCAAATGAGCCAGAGCAGAATGGCCAAGGTCATAAGTCTGAATCTATGGAGACTATGCCCATGGGGGCAAGCCTCTTCCAACCCTTGATGGCCCAGTGGGTGGAAAAGGAGGTGCAGGGGTCCGAAAAGTCAAAGGACTTGCTAAGAAAAGGAAATGGCTACCAGGTGGCTGCTCATGGTTTTGGGGATGAGGCCCCGAGCCTGCATCAAGACCAGGTATTGGAGAACCATGGTCTTATACACTGGCTGCATGCTGGATCCCCCAATGTCAATAGAGAAGGCCAGGAAGCTTTCTGCCACAGTGGAATAGCCACACAAAGTGGAAGGGGTGACTGAGCTGAATACTTCCTGCATTATGGATAATTCCCAAGGGTCCAGAGTTTTTCAGGGAATGGCAGTTCACTTCTGGTGCCAGTTAGCAAACCTCTTCTCCCGAAGTTGTGATAAGGCATCTGCAATGCTGTTATCGACACCTGCAGCATGCTGTGCTGAACATGTTGTCAGCAGACAAACCAACCAAGATAAATCCATGCAAAATGCATAACCCATTATGGGCATGATGTCTCCTTACTGATGACCCTACAATTGCTAGGTCTAGGCTGGAAAATACCTGGAGACTTTGGGGGTGGAGCCAGGAGAGGGCGGGGTTTGGGGAGGGGCCTCAGCATAGTACAGTGCCATACGGTCCACACTTCAAAGCAGCCATTTTTTCCAAGGGAGCTGATCTCTGTCAGCTGGAGATCAGTTGTAAATGCGGAAGATCCCCAGGCCCCACCTGGAGGCTGGCAACCCTGGATGACCCGCACCACTGTTTGATTGCCACACCAAAACCAGACCTTTTTATCCTTGAAGTGTTCCTGCCAAATCACCACCACCACCACTGAGACTGGACACAGTTCCAATTAAATGAGGTCCTATGAAGGCATTTGAGGATGATGTCCTGAGGTTCCCTGCAGTCTGAATCCTCTTTGCTCTAGGATGCTTTCTTGTTTTTTCTCTGATTCTTATAGCTTCTCTTCCTGACAGGCTCCTGTCTCTTGGGTGAACCCTTTTCCTGGCTGACAGACCTACTGGACTTGTTTGATGGCACCTGGCTTGCCTCCACATTTGAGTTGGGTCCCCACAACCAGTTTCACTCCCTCCAGGCATAGGCCAAACAGAGGCAGCTGCTGGACTCACTATGGGCCTAGGTGCCAGCTGAAGGGAACCCAGCTGCTCCACCCACTCTGCAAGGTGTTCTAATACCTGGGAGAGACCCTGCAAGGTGGTCTCAGGCCAGGCTGGGCAACTATGGTGTGATCCCGCTGCTTGCTCTATTGCCTTTCACTTCCCAGGTGTTAGCAAGGTCTGGGACTTTCTGGCATGTCTGTTCTGGCCCCTGATCCAAGTAGGTGATGCTACCTGTCCTCGGGCCTTGCAAGATCCTGTCTTGGGTGGCATCTTGCACAGTATGCCAAACAAAAGAGAGTTACCTGTTAACCATATATGCCACTCCAAAGGCCTGGCTGACCAAAGGGACTGATACAAGGTGGGCGGCGAGAAGCAACGCCAGCGATCCTCCTCCTAATTGCCCTCTCAAATGATTAAAATTGTGTTTGCTCTTTATTATTTATTTATTTATTTATCTCTCCCCCCCCCCATGCTGCCTTTCCACCCAACCAGGGTCCATGAGGCGGCAAACATAAGAAACACTAAAACATTTAAACAATTAAAAAGACAGTTAAATTATAAAATTCAATTAAAAACACATAAATAAATGTATTTGTATTATTATTGTTGTTATAAGCAAGAGGTGCTAAGGACTGAATCCAGGACCTTCTCTCCCCCCGCCCCCCGAAGCAATGCTCCCTCTAAAGCTGTGGAGGTTTGTGAGCAAAAATTCGACTTTGTGAGCTACCAGCATTAAAGTTGTGAGCGAGCAATTTGGCTGCTGCATAAATTAGTTTTCTCTAGCCATCCTTCCTGAGTGAAGACAAAAATGTGTGAGCCGGAGGCTAAACATCTGTGAGCTAGCTCACAGGAACTCAGCTTAGAGGGAACACTGCCCTGAACCACCCTATTGCAGAGCCAGGGGTCTCACTCCCATGAGATAGGGAAGGGGGGAAGACAGCTGGAGATGTAGACGGAGCCGTGGTGCCTCCTATTGTGCTTGGCAAGCCTGACAAACTGGCCCCAAGGTTCCCCCTATGATTCTTGCCCCCACCCTTTTCTGCAGAAGGCATATTTGTGTGTGTTGTGTCTCTTCTTTTCTCTCTACTCATCCTTCTTGATAGCAGGTGCATTTATCACGTCCACCACGCTGACATTTGCAGTTTAGCCGACAGGCCAAGCCTTGTTCCCATTGCATTCTCTGGGATTGCAAAAGATTTAAAAGCAGTAGGGAGCTGGCAAAAAGGGGGCAAGCTGTTTAGAAATGTGAAAAAGTGTCAAACTGGCAGCCACGAGAGGGAAATCAGCACAGTCCAATCTTCCTGGACCAAAAACAGTTGTCTTAAAAAGGAACTGCTGAGCGAGTGAGCCATGGAGATAATAATTTCCCCTTGGATTCTGAAGAAAAAGGGAGAAGAGATTTTCCTCCCTCTCAAAAAGACAGTCGAGGCCTTGATAAATCCTACATTCACATCCCACAGGGTAATAAATAGCCCCAATCTTACAAAAAGAGCTCTTTGGGGATTTAATGTAAAGGAGAACTGAAATAGGTAGGATAAGATGTCTGTTAACAGCAGGCTGCTTTCTTTTCTCCTCCTCTTGTTTATTATTTTCCATTCCCTAGTTTCTCCTGTTAGTCCTTCTTGTGTTTTGTGTGCTACAGATTTTATACTCGTTCCTAGAAAACAAGAGAGATGTCAGATATTGAGTAGCAGAAGGGGCCCATGTGGTTAATGGTGATCACTAAGCTACAGGCAAATATTTCATGGAATATAAATGAACAAAGTACCTCACACATATAATAAACCAGCTTCTTGAGAGTGTCAGTTGTTACCAGCATTTTCAGATTAATTCAGTTCCAGATAGGGTTGCCAAGTCTTCGGAACTCACCGGCGAGGGGGGGAGTCCTCCTCCATCTGGGAGTTTCTCCTGGCGCGCGTGCAAAGCACGCACGCCCAGCGACGTCACCGGAAGTGACGTCAGCATGTTGGGGGCGTTGCCAGGGCGACGCTCTGGCAATCGGGCGATTGCCACAGCGTCGCCCTGGCAACACCCCCAACGTGCTGACGTCACTTCTGGTGACGTCATTACGTCGTCCTCGCTGGACGACTTCGGGGGTGGGGTTCCCCGCGCCGGCCAAATGCTGGCCGGCAGATCGGGAACCCCTTTAGCGGGGCATCCCCCACCCCCCGGGCTGACTTGGCAGCCCTAGTTCCAGAGTTCTAAAAGCCAATACAATCTGAACTCAGGTCATTGATATAACACGTTCTCTGAAGTGACACAGTTTGGAAGCATAGTCAGTAACCAGTTAAAAATCTGTAATGATTTGAATTACCGACCTTCCCTATTCTTTATGAGGGTAACCATGTTAATTCTTAAACTTTTAAAATATTACTAAAGTGCATTCTGGTCATTTCTGATTGTAAAATGGCTGCTGAAATCAAAACAGCATTTTGTGTAGCTTTTGGAAGATGGTCGTGTAAACTGTTAGAGGAGGGGAGTGCTAAGGTGGGGACGTGATTGCTCTGCCTGGGTTTTTAATAGTTTGTTAACTGAAAAATATTTTTATGCTTTTGTATTTTTATCATGCTTTACTTTGTAAGCCTCCATTTAAGCAGGTTCTCAGGAGTAGGGTTGCCAGCCTCCAGGTGGGGCCTGGGGATCTCCCGCCTTTGCAACTGATCTCCAGCTGACAGAGAGCAGCTCCCCTGGAGAAAATGGCTGCTTTGAAGGGTGGACTCTATGGCATTGTACCCTGCTAAGGCCCCTCCCCAAACCCCACCCTCTCCCATAGAAGTCAACTACGCGGGGGCTCGGGCCTCTTCTGAAATTTTCCAGGGGGACTGAGCCCCCCCAGCAAAACGGAGCGCCCGCCTGCCACTGCGCCTCCCCGCTGCCAGCCCCCTGGCCATGGTGGCTTTAAGAAGCCACTGCTGCCACAAGAGCCGGAATGCCCCCCACCTGGCTCCCCCGGCTCCCCCGCACCCACTCCTCCCTCTCTGGGGGCTCTGGGCGACTGCCCAGCAAGATGATGTCACCCGGAAATGACATCATCACACTGGGCACATTGCCGGGGTGATGCTCTAGCAATCGCCCTGGAAACTCTATGGCACCATAGAGTTTCAGGGCAATTGCCAGAGAGTCGCCCTGGCAATGTGCCCAGCGTGATGACGTCAATTCCGGGCGATGTCATCATGCTGGGCAGTCGCTCGGAACCCCCGGAGAGAGCAAGAGGTAGGGAGGAGTGGGTGGGGAGAGGGGTGTGGGGGAGCCAGGTAGTGGGGGGGAGGTTCTTGCGGCGGCATTATTCTGGTGTGCGCACGGTACTCCTGTTTCCCTCCCCCTCTCTTCCCCCCCCTCTGGTCCAGCCCCCCCCCGGTAAATTCAGAAGTCTATGCCCTAGCCCTCTCCCAGAGTCCCTAGCCCTCTCCCAGAGTCCCTAGCCCTCTCCCAGAGTCCCCCAAAGTCTCCAGGTATTTTCCAACCCAGACCTGGCAACCCTTCTCAGGAAAGATGGCATAGAAATTTTCTAAATAAAGAATACAGTAAATAAATTGGGTCATGTGAAGTTCCACAATACCAAGCCTTCCAAAACCAATGCACAAAGGACAGGAGTTGACTTTCTTGTGTCCTGAGTAGCATTGCTCAGGTTTTTGTGCTAGGGTTGGTTGGAGTAACTGTGTGAGCTTCTTCAGGATTAGGAAGGATTTTCAGCTGAATTCCGGACATGCTTGAAAAAAAATCTTAGTTGTTCTCTGTTCATTCTGTCACTGATTATCTCCCCCTCACCCACTTCCTTGCTCTCAGCTTTGGTTCTGACTTCCTGACGCAATTTTAGTCAGGAATGCTTGGGTAACCAAGACCTCACTAGATGGCAGTAACAGCTCAGTTTGGGAGCTCAACTGTCAAGGTCCTCCCTTCCCCCAATGTATCCCAGTTTCTTTCAGAAACCTAGTGTGGGGGAAAATACAAATAATTTTGTATTATGATGTGCATGACTGATTCAGAAAAGCTGAATAAGCTGCTTCATTTTGCAGATAACTTTTTTTTTTTTAAATACCCTAAATATTCTTCCTTTTACAAAAAAAACTGTGCTGAGACATGGAATCATGGTGGAAGAGCAGCATGAAGTTTGCCCTGACCATTTCGCAGACCAAGTGGCAGACCCCCAGCCCCCTCTCTCCAGAAGTTCAGCAGGTTTCATGTAGAACATGCAGGGGTGGGGGGTCTCTCTGATAAACGTTAGCTAGATTTTCATTTGATCCACAAAGGTGGTAGCTCGCCTGTTCTACCTTTTGATAGCTTGGCACAGAATTGGGGGATGGGGGACTCTATATGTCGCCTTGTGGTGACAAGCATTTGTAGGAGGTTGACCTGTTCCTAGCTGAGAAGATAAACCCACCACGTGACAAAATTTGCTAAAAAGGTTTCTGAGAATTCATCTGATGGCAAAAATAAGTTTATGAATAGCTCTGTGAGTGTAATAAATCATTTTTTGACATTCTGCTGAGTTGGTATAGCAAGTAAACAATGCTTTCTTTTTTCACTTCGTCACCATGTTACTTCTGCAAAAGGAGTTTCTCATTAAGTCCTGAATGGTAACATTAAAGATTAATGCAGCAAAATCATACTTATGGGCAAAGTCTTTGGGATGAACCAGATGTTAACGCTAGATATAGATGCAGATCTCCAGCCTGGGTCTCTGATCATTTGCAAATCAGTGTGATATGGGAAAGGCATGATTTGCAGTAGAAAACAATGTTCAGGAGCAGGTATGAAGTCCTTTTATTGCTTTCCCCCTGATATCTTGTGTCAGGTAATGCCTGCCAGCTGAAGTTGCCAGCTAAGGCTTGGGAAATTCCTGGAGATTTTGGGGTACAGCCTGGGAAGGGCAGGATGTGGGGAGAGGAAGAACCCTGGCGAGGCATAATGCCATAGGATCAATTCTCCAAAGCAGCCTTTTTCTGTAGGGGAGCTGCTTTCTGTAGCCTGGAGATCAGCTGTAACTCTGAGATATCTCCAGCCCCCACCTGGGGGTTAGCAGCCCCACTACCCTCTGACTCAAACTCCAAAGGTGATCTTGAGACAGGGAAATCAGGGAGACAATATGATTAAGAGTGTAGTGATCAGTGATTTGAGAGATGCATGACAAAGGTAACAATGTTTAGGTATCATAAACTGCTGTGTTTTGGGACAGGTAACCACGGAACTGATGATGGTGGGAACACTGGACAATCCTGAGTGGTTCCCAGGACCTGGTGCAAAATGTAAGTTTTGTTCAACTAATAGAAAAAGTAATCACAACACGATGATGTTCAACATGTTGGTACGCATCACATCACCCACACAGTCCCACACAGACCTACTTGATTTCAGAGAAGGCAAGGGGATTGGTCAGAAGACGGCAGAAAGGGAGAATCAAATAGGCCAAAGCAGGATGTGTCAAAGTTGGTTAAAACCGCTATAAGATAGAATGGACTCTACCGATTAGGAAAGACTCAGGCGAGTCCAAGAGTACACAGATGAGATTAATAAACAAAGTCAAGAAGGTTTCCTTTAAAAATAGAGGCCTTGCCAAATTTATTTATTTATTTATTACTTTAGATCTGTGAATTGCCCAGTCCCTGAGCACACAAGGCTCTGGGTGATGCACAACAATTAAAACAATGTTAAAAAATTAATAAAATTTATAAATCAATTACATAACTTCAGATGATGTCAACAATTTTCTTCATACCCACTCTGGACTGTGTTGCTGTCTCTTTGGCAGGGCTGGGAGGGGGCCACATTGTAAAGATGAAGGAAAAGAAGAAAAGGGTGCCAGCCATGATGGAACTGTTGCTGTTGTCAACCGAAAGTCTGGTGGAACATCTCTGCCTTACAGGCCCTGAGGAAGTACATTACATCCCACAGGACCCTGGTGGTTTTTGGCAGAGAATTCCACCAGGTTGGAGCCAGGGCTGAACAAGATATCCGACTCTCCTTGACCAGAGCCAGGGCTGAACAAGCCCTGGCTCTGGTCAAGGAGAGTCGGATATCTTTGGGGCCAGGGATCACCAGTATAGTGTTCTTAGTGGAGCATAACACTCTCCCAGGGACATGTCAGAGGAGGTGGTCCTGAAGATATACAGGTCCCGAAATGCTCAAGGTCTTGAAGGTCAATACCAAAACTTTGAATTTGACTCAGTGTTACGCTGGGAGCCAGTGTAGCTGGTGCAACACTGGTTGTCCATAGTATTCCTGTCAGGACTCGTGCCACTGCATTCTGGACCAGCTGGAGCTTCCTGGTCAGTTTCAAGGGCAGGCCAGCATACAGTAATCTAGCCTGGAGGTGACTGTGGCATGGATTTCAGTGGGTAGGTCAGAGTGGGACAGGAAAGGGGCTAATTGCCAAACTTGGTGTAGATGAAAAAATGCCAGTCTGGCAGTATTCATGACATGGGCCACCATAGTTAAGGAGGCATCCAGGATCACACCCAAATTCCTGATGATTTGCACCAGCACTACTGGCACCCCATCAAGTGTGGGATGTCTATGCCCCAATCCTGAAGTCCCCACCACCACAGAACCTCCAACTAGATTCAGTCTTAGTCTACTATTTTTTAACTATCTCACCATGGCCTCCAAACCCTCAGCCAGATTATAAGGGGCAGTGTCTGGGCAGCCATCCAGTAGCAGATACAGCTGAGTGTCATCAGCATATTGGTGACACCCCAGCACAAAGCCACACCAACCTGGCAAGGGTGTGTGTGTAATGATTTCATATTTTGGTGTGTGTTTCTTTAAATGTTTCATTTGACTGCAGTAATATGAGAAGAGTGATAGAGGCAGACATGTGTGATGTGATTGACTGATGACTGAGAGAGTGGGAGGAGGGGTGTCTATAAGGGAATTCTGTGTGTGAAGTTTGGAAAGAAAGCATACTCTGTGTGATTATGAGAGTTTGACCCTATTATCTGTGAATAAGACAAACTGTTCAGCCTGTGTGGCTATAAGAAAGACAAACAGTTCAGCCTATGTGGCTATATGAAAGAGAGAGAGATAAGCCGGTCAGAGTTGAGTTTTGGTGTTTGAATGTCTGTGTGTGACACCAAGCTTTGTGAGATATTTTCTTTCTTCAACAACAGTTCAAAAATGCCCAGAAACCTATTTTGTTCTTTTAGAAATAAATCCTTATTTGTTTAAACTTATTCCAACAATCAGATCAGTCCTTCCTCAGATCCACATAGTCCTCTGAAGCGCCCAGACACTGGGTCATTCTACCAAAATAGTAAGAGTTGGAATTTTAATTCCTGGTGGCAGCAGAAATCTCTACCAAGTTCATGTACACAGTGTGTGTTTTAAAGGAGAAACAGTCTCCCCAGTAAGTGAGGACATCACAGGGTGCATGCAGATGTTAAATAACATTGGGGAAAGGACTGCCCCCTGAGGAATCCCACACATTTATTTATTTAACTTCTACCCGCCCTCCCCGCCGAAGCAGGCTCAGGGCGGCTCATATAAAACCAATAAAACAGTATAAATTACAATATAAAAGTATACCAATATACGAATATACGAATGCATCTCAGTACAACTACATAAAAATCAGTTTGTATCAATGGCAGTGCGCTCAATACATAAACTGCGTTTAAATGTGGTCAGTTATACTGCTGCTCTAAATAGCTTCTGGTGTAGGTCAGCCCAGGAGGTCATGGGGGGGGGGTACCTAGCAGACATCCTCTACCCTAGCACCACCCTCTGTCCCCAACCACAGAGAAATGAGGTAAGCTGTTTTAGGGCTGCCCCATGAACACCCACATTGGTGAGGTGGTGGGTCAGACAACAAAACTGATACAAAATCTGGGAAAACAAACACAGCTAACAATATGGCAAACAAACACAACTGACAATAAGGCAAACAGCTTTTAAAAGAGCATATTGTTTAAAAAAAGACGAACAATAACACACTGAATGAGAAAACAGAGGCATTACAGTTACGCACACAAAAACTTTGACCTAGGGTTGCCAGGCTGCGACCGTCAACTCCCTGGAGAAATTTGGGATCAGGCTCTCTGATGTCACTTCTGATAACTGGAAGTGATGTCATTAGGCACTCTAGAATTTACAATCTCTATGATTTTACCGTAGAGTTTTTGTAAATTCTCAAGCAACCACTATGCCACTTCTGTTTTTTTTACTGGAAGTGCACTGTGCAATACTGGCATGCGTTGCATTTTCATGTTTCACCAGGAATTTCGGCATGATAAAAGAAATAAGGGTGCATGCCTTGGGCAGATGGGGGACGGGGGACTGCATCAGTTGTGCCACATCCACTTTTCTTAAATGCTATTGTCTATCTCCATGCTCAGTTTTTCCAGTCTTATTCTAATTGTGAATAGGTTCTCAGGTCAATGTAAGTTTATGGCAATTGCAAGACTATTTTATTCAAATAGATGGTTGCACAGTTTTCCAGATCCCTCAGGTCATTAGGATAAATGAGGCTGTGGACGGGCCAGCCAAACTTTCTGTGGCATGGGGAGCTGCCATCAGCTTTTGGCAATCCTTCTGAAAATACTTGGCAGAAGGGGCATCTTTTTTACCGCACAATGCATGTTCTCAGTAGTCTAGCTGTGGCCTCTGTCAGAGGATTCTTGGGTGACCTTGGGAAAATTACTTAATCTTTTTAGACCATCTGCAAAAATATGAGCGTAATAGGTTGAACGTGCCAGCTAAGTGCCTCTGCAAATAGGGAATGGGAAAAATCAAGACCAAAACAGTGGTATGCTAATAAATGGTCCCCAAAGCTTTCACAGGTTCTGTTTCCTTTGAAGGAGAGTGCACTGATATTTATCACATCTTTGAAATATTTTATATGTTAATTAATACCAAGATTGAGCTGGCATTACAAACAAAGAGACTGGGCAGATTGACAGGAGCATCAATACTCTGAAATTCTAAAAGGTATTTCCCCCCCTAGAATCCCTTTAGGAACCTTGAAAGCCTACTGCCTACAATGTCCCCTGCCTCAAAAATGTTAACTTCAGTTGGTAAAATCATTCAAATTAGGAAGATGGAATTTATGCCAATTTTTAATCTCACCTACAACAATACTACAAACACTGTTTCATGTTTTATAAAATGCAGGGATCCAGTGGCTTAGATCCATTGGTGATTTCCTCAGAAAGAATAAATTTCTGCCTATGGAGTTGGACTTCCCCACTTTCTTCCTTCTGCTGAATCCCAAAATGTTCTCCTGGTAGAAAGAAGACCCACCGCTCAGGAAAACATGGGAGGAGAATAGTACATTAGTAGTGGGAGGGGGAAACCAGTGAAAACCATCCTCCCTTCCATTAGTGGAAACTCTCCAGTTTGGTGCAATCCTTAAGAGTACAGACTCTAATATGAGAGAACTGGGTTTGATTCCCCACTTTTCCACATGCAGCTGCTGGTGTGACTTTGGGTCAGTCATAAGTTCTTTCAGAGCTGTTCTCTCAAGGACAGTTCCTGGGAGAGCTCTCTCAGGCCCACCTACCTCACAGGGTATCTGTTGTGGGGAGGGGAAGGGGATTGTAAACTACTCTGAGACTCCTTCAGGTAGTGAAGGGCGGGGTATAAATCTAATCTCTTCTTCTTCTTGCACGGGACCCAAGCAAATTCTTACTGGCTTTGTCTCACTACCCACTAGGCTTGTTTATTTCTTTCAATATTCATTATAATAATTATAAAAATGGGGAGTTTTCTTATCATTGTAGTTAATATGAAAATAAAACTAATTCCCCATGAAAAAAACCTAAGGGAAAAATTGATATCCTTCTGTTTTGTTCTGGTTTCTTTTGTTATTGCAATTTCTGTATGTATTGGTTTTACTTTTACAGGGCAGCTATTATTTTTCAAATTAAATGCACAGAGAAAGCACAGTATTCTTTGGGGTGGAAGAGACTCTGGGTGTTCTTGTTTGACTACAAGCTATAGCTGCTAGGATTAAAGGTTGCCAGGTAGCCCCCTTCCTCCGTGAGCTTTGTCCAATTTGGATGCAAAACCATGAAGCTACAGACCCAAGAAAGGTTGTATGAGTCCTCCATTGAAACCAATGGAAAATGATAATGAAATAGAATTAGGAAAATGAAATAACAATAATGAAAGAAACAATAATGAAACAGAACCATACAAAACAACCCAACAATGAAACAGTCCCTTTTGGAATTAATAACAAAAATGAAAGAAACAAAAAACAAAATGTCATGCATAAGTTTACTACCCAAGGAATCCATATTCTTCCCTTTTGGTTACTGTAGGATTCCCAAGTCGCCCCGGGGGCAAGGATTGGGCCACTGGGGGGAAACCCGCCCCCAAATTGCCGGGCGGCTGCGACATTCCCGGTGCGATGATGTCACCCGGAGGTTACGTCATCACGTTGGGCATGTTTTGAGGGGGACGCTCTGTAATTTGAGGGAAAACTCTATGGTTTTCCCTCGAATTTCAGAGGTCCCGTCCTAACATGCCCAATGCAATGACGTCACTTCTGGGTGATGTCATCATACCCCGCGCACATCGCATGTGAGGCAGAAGACTCCCGGGCGGGCAAGGAGTTCCCCCGGCATCATGAAGGTAGGACTTGGCAACCCTAGGTTACTATATATTACAATGTTCTTTGGTTCTTTGGGAGCCTAAAGGCCTCTGCGATGCCATTGGAAGAGTGTGGAAGAGGAACCTGCATACCTCTGAGCCAGGGTAGGATAGAGGTTGGCTTGCTACTGGGGAGGCCCAACTTCAAATCCCAACTTTGTCATTAAATTCAGTAGGTGACCTTGGGCCTAGGGTTTCCAGCCTCCAGGTGGGGCCTGGAGATCCCTCACTTTTTACAACTGATCCCCAGCTGACAGAGGTTAGCTCCCCTGGAGAAAATGGCTGCTTTGAAGGGTGGACTCTATGGCATTGAACCAAGCTGAGGCCCCTCCCCTCTCCAAATCCCACCATCTCCCAGATCCACCCCCAAAATCTTCAGGTATTTTCCAGCCCAGCCATTACAACCCTACTTGGACCAGTCAAGGACCTTGCGCTTGCTTGGTCCTGTCTACATTTATCCTTGAAAAGGAGGCACTTCTGCCAATAGAGGAGCAATTTTCACCAATTCCTCTCAGCCACTGCAGTCCTCAGCTCCACCTCCTTTCCTTTCCCTGGGTCCACTGACCTCTTGTAGGCAGAATTTCAGGGGGCTTGGCAGGCCAGAAAGGAGGGATGGGTTTGTCAGAGAAGCTGCTGTGCTTCCACAGCATAGGATCCAAGCCATTATTTTGATTTGTTGACTGGCTGTTAGACTGCTGGTCAGTCTACTCCTGTACCCTCTATAGGAGCTTTCCAGGATTTTAGTCAGAGGTCTTTCCTAGCCCTGCTACCTGGAATCACTGAAAAGAAGCCAATTATGATGGACTTCTACTTCTTCTTCACTGTGAGGCAGATTTTTCCTGCCAAAATTCTTAGTTACTTTCAGGTACTGAGCTAGCCCACTAGTAGTGTGATAATATTTGCGGCTTTATCAATCTGAATGTCCCTTTGACAGAATCTAATTTGGCTATTGCTCAGCCCAGGAACTTGTCAGGAGAAAACAGGAGCCCTCTTTCAGATCATTTGAAATGACCCTGGAGACTGTGTACAGTGAACAATAATAAAGATTTTATTTAATAGGCAGGGATGGTATGGGGTCAGGAACTGGAAAGGCTGAGGTAGTTGTTGATAAAACAGTATATTTTTCAGATGGCAAACAAGATGGTGTTGTAGCAGCTTATTTTCACAAATTCTTGGTTCAGTGAGAGATGGTTGGTTCAGTATTTTAAGTTTCAGTAACAATGTTTCTGCATATAGTTTCTTAATAACTGCATATAGTTTCCTAATAAATAGTCCAATTTCTTTTGGCCTGATTGGGAGCTTCAGCCTGTTACCCAGTCACTCCCCAGTTCTTGGCAGTAGAAAAGTGCAATAGTCCAGTATCACCTTAAAGACTAATAAAATATGTGGCAGGGTATGAGCTTGTAGGTGACCACCACTGATATTCTGTTGTTATTCTCCTTGGGCTTGTCTTGTAGCAAGCTGTCCCTGGGTATCATTCTGGATTTTCCAGTATTCTTTCTCATCATATTAGGAGGATATTGTAGTTGCAAAAATGCCTATTGCTGTTCCTTCAAGTGAGTATCTCTGTCTGAGGGGTTGGAGCAGGTGTGACTATAGTGTATTAGGGCTTGGCTATACACAATGGATTGTTTGATGTGGTTGGGGTGCTAGCTGGAGGCATGTAGATATATTTGCCAGTCTGTTGGTTTCTGGTATAATGTGGTACTTATGTGTTCCTTGTGTCCAGGAAGCTTGTTTCTTATGTAGAGTAATTCATAGTTAGATTGATGGTGGGGTAGAAGTTGTGGAAAGCCTGGTGGAATCTCTCGAGGTCTTCTTTGCCATGGGTCCAGACAATAAAAATGTTCTTGGTGTCTGTGTGAAAACATGCTTCAGTGTAAGCTGACGCTAGACTCTGAATTCTTAGATGGAATTCTTTATCAGGTTATGTGGAACACAGTTAAGACCAGGAGTCTCTCCCTTCATTCAAAAGGTGAGCCCATCTGACAGACTTTTAGTCAGACTTTTCAGACATCCAATCCCGTAGCTAAACTTTTACTTTTCTGAGCAATAACTGCCTCAGAACTCAAAATGAACTAACTCTTCCCTCAAGCCCACAGCTGATTTCTGACCAGTCAGAGAAAAGGAACAGCCTGTCACATAAGTTCAAAATTCTAGAGCAGAGTTAATGATTCCCCTCCCTTCTCTGATTTTGCTGCATTAAGAAAAAAGGATTTTAAATGTAGTCTGTCATACCAGTTATTCAAACTGTGTATTTCACTACTGAGATGTGAACTATCTATTGCATTGTCTACTGTCATTCATTTAATTAATTAAAATATTTAAAAATATTAGATCTTGCCTTATTTTCTTAAACTCAAGGTGGATCACAAAACAGAAAAAAGCTGCAAAGGCTTAAAACCATTTTGTTGTTTTGTTGTTGTTGTTCAGTCGCACAATCGAGTCCGACTCCCATGGACCACATCACACCAGGCCCTTCTGTCTTCTGTTGTCCTCCACAGTTTGCTCAATTTCACATCTGTTGCATCGACAACACTGTCCCAACATCTCGTCCTTTGCCGTCCCCTTCTTTTACCTTCAATCTTTTCCAGCATCAGGGTCTTCTCCAGTAAGTGTTCCCTTCTCATTTGGTGGCCAAAGTATTTGAGCTTCAGCTTCAAGATCTATCGTTCCAGGGAACAGTCAGGGTTGATTTCCTTTAGGATTGACTGATTTGATCTCTTTATAGTCCAAGAGACTCTCAAGAGTCTTCTCCAGCACCATAATTCAAAAGCATCTATTCTTCAGAGCTCATCCTTCTTTATGGTCCAGCTCTCACAGCCATACATTATTACTGGGAATACCATTACACAATTAAAATGAGGAATGAAAAACCAATATGCACATCGAAAACCCAATACACACACTTAAACTGCAGCCAAAACAGCTTATCCTGAATGCAGCAAGTGAATGCACCTGAGAAACCTTATGGATCTACCTGTTGCTATAGGGTCAGTCCTAAGAGAGGGCAACATAAGGAGAAGGTTGTCTGAAGAGCATAACTGGCATATGCAAATATACATAACTGGCATATGCAAATATACGTGAAGATGTAGTTCACGAGGTATGAGGGCCCTATGTTGAAAAAGGCTTGTAGCACATATGGAGCCATCTTAGGCCCAATCCTATACAGTCCAGAGACAGAGAGCTGTAGGTTCAGGTTTTAAGATGGCCTCTGAATTTGTCTACATCCATTCTTAGTTGCTTGATCATTATAGAGCCATAAACATTGTGTTTTCATCATCTGACACAGCATAATGCGAGGCACTTGAAATTAGCAGATCCTGACTTTAGAAATATAGTGAGTCCATCAGTTGATTCAATGAGCAGAAACTCTGCCTTTTAAGGAAGACAAAATAAGGTCTATACCTTATGTAACAGGTATGAACCCTGAGGATGAAGGGGAATAAAATCCTAAGAATGTAATGGTTGCTTGCTTTACCAGCTAGACGTTAACACCCCTTCTCTTACACATAATTGTATACAACTGGATTCTTGTGTATGTAATTAAATGCTTTGAACACTGGGTTAAATTAAAAGTACCATTAAGATGCAATATGTCGTAAACAATGTTTAGAGCAAACATAGTTCAAGATGCTGGTGTCTGAACAATATCCTCCTCCAAAGTCTGTTTTTTCCCATGCCGTTCCAACTGATTAAGTCTCTGGAAAAAAATGTATATAATAAGGAATAAACTCCACATTAAAGATGCTAAAGTGAAAACCAAAAAAAGAAAAACAAGTTCCAGCATGTTCGGGCCACATCGAGGGGGAAAAATAATTTGGGAAACTGGAAGCAGCTTAGCAAATGGGATTATGCCAGCATGTTAAAGACATGTTTAATGCATTATTTATAGATATTATTGTGCCAGGGCAAGCCACAGAGATCAAGGTCACCCTGTGGACTTCTGGGCAGCGGGTCAAGTCTTGAGAGGCTGTCCTGATAAGACCAGCTGACAGGTTTTTGGAGACAACTGGTGGGTTTCCAAGCAGAGCTTCCCCCCCCCCCCAGACTTTTAATGAACACCGAAAATCTGTTTGCTGTGGAACTGCTTGTGTCTCCCCAATCGCAGCTCATTAATTATGGTCTGTAACAGCCAGGGTGCTGGTGTAACTCCTATCTTTCTCTCTCCCTGCATCATTCTGCAACTCAGCCAAGTTCATGTACAGGACGGAAATTTTCCACGCATTCTCTGGCATTCTTTCTGTCTCAGGCCATGATATCCTCCCCAACCTCTGCTTGCACCCTACCTGTGAGATTTTCCAGTACTCACAATTAGAGTTGCCAACCTCCAAGTGGTGGCTGGAGATCTCCTGGGATTACATCTGATCTCCAGGCAACAGCAATCAGTTCACCTGGAGAAAATGGCCACTCTAGAAGGTGGACTCTATGGCACTGAAGTCCCTACCTTCCCCAAACCCCACCCTCCTCAGGCTCCACCCCCCAAAGCTCCAGGTATTTTCCAACCCAGAGCTGGCAACCCTACTCACAGCGCAGTCCTGTGTAGAGTAACGGGACTGAAGTTGTTGGGCTTTGAAAAGGGTGTTACTTTCTCTCTTTAGGATTGTACTGCAAAACTGCCAAAGGTGAACTTTTTTGGTCTGGCTGGTGTGGATGACAGTAAATTTCAAACTGTAATTGGTGCAGAGAGGCATAGTGATAGCCAAGGCTCCGGGTACCACAATGTTTAATAGGAAATTTATTTGTGCTTATTTCCTTTTGTCAATGAGTGCAGATGGTTTGTACCTTGTTGGTTCCATTCTTCTTCTTCTTTGCATATTGTTTCCTAAAAGAACCATGTTTAAATACACAGGCTGCCTTTGCTCTTTTAAAGCTAGATAGTAAGTTTTGAAAAATCGTCTCTGATATCCCTTCTCTGGCTGCTGACATGTCCTTGCCCCGTTCTTGTGTCACATTTCTTCGAGAAGGCCTGGTGTCTGCCTAAGGGATATTTTCCTTCATCTTGTCCTAGCCTTTGTGTGGGAATACCAGCTCAAAGACTTTATCCTGCTTTGTCATTGTTCCTGCAAAAGATCAGTGGTTAATATGTTCCCATCAAGAACCTTTAGTAACCTACGCCAGGAGCAATTAACAATCTCCTGATGCCTGGTGGGAGCCTTTGATCAGCAGCCTATTGCAAGCCACTTCAGTTCGTGGCCCCACAGTATGCTAACATCTTCATGGCTGACTTGGATCAATGCTTCCTAAACTCCCACCCACTCACACCTCTCTTATACCTGCAATGCATTGATGACATCTTTATTGTCTAGACACATGGTAAAGAAGCCCTGGACAAATTCTACCAAGCATTCAACAACTTTCACCCTACCGTCAACCTGACAATGAACCAATCTCTGCAAATACATGATGGATACATAGGCACCATCTTATACCAGAAACCTACTGACTGACAAACGTATCTACAGATCTCCAGCTACCATCCTAAATATACTGAACAATCCAATTGTATACAGGCAGGCTCTACGCTACAGCTGCATCTGTTCCAATCCTTCAGACAGAGATTCTCACCTGAGGGATCTACGACAACCCTTTTTGGAACTAAAATAACCACCTGATGAAGTCAAGAAACAAATTAACAAAGCCAGAACACTACCCAGGGAAAACCTGTTGCAAGACAGGCCCAAAAGAGACAGTAACAGAACACCACAGCTCATAACTCAAAAGAGTTCAACGCATCATCAGCAACTTACAACCTCTACAAGTACAGGGGGGGGCAAACCTTTTCTGGGCCACAGACAGCCCCCCCAATTTTAAACAACTCATCCACAATAATATAACATCTAATTTGAGCATGGACACTGGTACCAGAGCTTGCAATAAACCCATATGCCAACTTTGCTGCCCGCCCCCGCCCCCCAGACAACACAATCACTGGACCTAGCAACATCAACTACACCATCTTAGGCACATTCACTTGCTTATCTTCTAACATTGTATAGGCCATTAAATGCCAACAGTGCCTTTCAGTTCTCTACACAGGGCAAACAGGTCAAACCCTATGCCAAAGGATAAATGGACATAAATTTGACATCAAGAATCACAAAACTGAGAAACCTGTGGGTGAAAACATCAACCTTCCAGTACATTCAATGGGCAACCTCAAAATGGCTGTTTGATTGCAAAGGGACTTCAGAAACAGACTAGAATGGGAGATTGCTGAGTTACAAGTTATGACAACACTCAGGACCAGGGCTCCGTTGGGGCTGGGGCGCACCGGAGCGCTGCTCCGGGAGAGAGGAGGGTGGGGGGGGAATTAACAAAGCCCCGCCCCCCGCTCACTCCGCCGCCGCCGGCCCACTAAGGCCCCAAGGAAACTGGCCCTGGCCTGATCTTCGCGCTAGCTCTGCGAGGGTCGACCAGCAGGGTGGGCGCACAGGGCTTTTTCCTCCCACCGCCGACACCAGGCATGGGCAAGAACTCCATGGCGGCGATCCCCCTCCAGGAGCGCAGCGCGTCAGCAGCAGTTGCCATGGGAGCTGCCGGCCGCATGCGGGAAGCTAGCCACAAGCTCCAACTGGTCAGTCTCAGCAGTCGCGGGCAGCTTGAAAGTCATTACGGTGCAAGGCGAGGAGCTGTGGGGGCAGCGCGACGGAGGCGCCCGCGCTGCTTGGAGGCGGCGTTATATAGGCTGAGCTGAGGCGCGGCGCGGCCGCTAGGAGTCCTGGCTGGGTCCCTGCCTTGCTTGTGGCTGGCAGAGGGAAAGACGGCAAAAAATAGAATCTCGCTGGCCCATGTGAATCGGACCAAAGCCTCTCTGCGGGCTGGAAAGGGTGGAACTGGGCTCGGAAGCAGCCGAGAGTGTAAGCTCAGGGGCGCGATTGCTCTCGGACTGGGACGCTTCCGCTTTAGGAACAGAGGCTGGGCTTTACTGGGCGCAGATGCCTGCTGGGACCCAACCGGTGCAAGCCACAGCCGTCCCGAGGAGGAGCCTTGGAGTGGCTGGCAGTTGCGCTACCTGTTGTAATTAGGCTGGTCTGCACGCTAGGGTTGCTGCTTGGTGCCTCGTCCTCCCTCACCGTTGGGAGGCGCCCTCCTGGGGCTCCTGGCTAGGAGAGTCAGTCCCGGCTTTCTCATGGTCCTCCTGAGCCTAAGTGTAAGCGAGAGTGTAAGCTCGGGGGCATGATTGCTCTCGGACTGGGACGCTTCCGCTTTAGGAACGGAGGCTGGGCTTTACTGGGCGCAGATGCCTGCTGGGACCCAACCGGTGCAAGCCACAGCCGTCCCGAGGAGGACCCTTGGAGCGGCTGGCAGTTGCGCTACCTGTTGTAATTAGGCTGGTCTGCGCGCTAGGGTTGCTGCTTGGTGCCTCGTCCTCCCTCACCGTTGGGAGGCGCCCTCCTGGGGCTCCTGGCTAGGAGAGTCAGTCCCAGCTTTCTCGTGGTCCTCCTGAGCAGTTTTGTCTGCTGCCTCGGGCTCACACGGCCCGAGGAGGCTCTTGCGTTTGTCTGCCCTGGCGAAGTCGAAGGAACCAGCGCAACCAGAGAGGAGGAGTCTTGTGAGTTCGTGCCAACTGCATGTTTGGGCCCGGCGTCTAGTTTCTGAGCCCCAAGTTAACAGTGCCGTTCTAAACAGAGATGCCCGTTTTCAAGCCCACTAATGTCACTGGGGTTAGAAGGGTGGAAGTATGTCTGGGAGGGCACTGTCCAATCATTAGTTTTCAAGACTTTTTTCTGCTAAAATATTTTAGCAGAAAATATTTATATTCTACCTTTCCTTACGGCTCAGAGAGGCTTCTTTCTTCCCTCCTCTGGTTCTGTTTTCTCCACTGGATCACTTATTCCAGAATATCTCTGGTGATGTAAATCCTTTCTTCTCTCTCTCTCTCCCCCACCTACCTACCTACCTTCCTGTCCCTTCCTTCCTCTCTCCCTTCCTTTCTTCTCTCTCTCTCCCCCACCTACCTACCTACCTTCCTGTTCCTTCCTTCCTCTCTCCCTTCCTTTCTTCTCTCTCTCTCCCCCACCTACCTACCTTCCTGTTCCTTCCTTCCTTCCTTCCTTCCTTCCTTCCTTCCTTCCTTCCTTCCTTCCTTCCTTCCTTCTCTCTCTCTCCCCCCACCTACCTACCTTCCTGTTCCTTCCTTCCTCTCTCCCTTCCTTTCTTCTCTCTCTCTCCCCCACCTACCTACCTTCCTGTTCCTTCCTTCCTTCTCTCTCTCTCTCCCCCACCTACCTACCTACCTTCCTGTCCCTTCCTTCCTTCCCCCTCCCTCCCTCCCTCCCTCCCTCCCTTCCTCCCTTCTTGCCTTCTGACACACTGCCGATGACATCAGGGAGGTGTGGCCTTTTGACACTTCTGGTGACGTCAGGGGGTGTGGCATATGCAAATAAGTTATGCTAATGAGCTCCTGCACCTCTTTTTTTACGAAAGGACCCCTGCTCAGGACAATTGACACCCCAGGGCTTAACAGAGACATCGGTTTCTTTTCTCACTACACATGCTAACGTCATCCAGTTCTCACATCTGTTTGTAAACTCCTTTATTACATTGTATGCTAATTTGCAGCTGTTCACAGGCCTTACCAATTGCTTTCATCCAGTCTTAGCTATGCTTACTGTTCAGTTACTTATGCATCTTGAACTCTAATTGGCTCTTCCTGGCAACATCCTCCTCACCCACTACCTATATGTAAAGGTTGGTGATATCTGTTTCAATGTATCCAAAGAAGCGTGCATGCACACCGAAGCTTACACCCAGAATAAAACCTTTTTTGTTTTAAAGGTGCCACTGAACTCAAACATTTGTTTTATTGGTCATCTGACCAGTAATTTCATTTCCTCTGGCCTGGGATTCTAAAGAACTGCTCATGCACCAGCCAGTCAGTGGCCTTCCTTCTTTCCCCTTCTTTAGGATGTAACAGTCATTTCCTGGCAGCCACCTACATTTTCATGAGCAGAGAAGGATAGCTTCCTAGGCAATGTAAGCTACAAGAGAAGTAGTAGTCACAAAAATACAAGTCTTCCTTAGAAAGAAATGGCTTACAAAGAGTTTCCTGGTTTACTCTGGTATCCTAACAACAATGTGGGAATTTCACAAAATCAGGAGCAAAACTAAGGAGAGCTTGAAACTATTGGGATATTTGTTTAATATAGCCGAGTTTGCCCTGTCATAGAAGTATGATAGTGAGTGCAGTAAATAAATCTCCAAAAAATTATATTGCAAAAAGTGAAACTTACCTGTTACAAGTTGATTCAGTTCATGTTCAGGTTGCAGTTGAAAGGAGAGAGAGAAGCCTATTCCGAAGAGCATTTTCCCTGTCACAAGTTGGCAACTGTTTCAGCATCACATATATGGGAAGTGTGAGGGCATTGTTTCTACAAGAGAGACTGGTAGAGACGTGGGAGCCATGTGAAGAGTGGGGAAGAACACAAGAGAGGGGTCCGAGGGCAGCTCCCAGGTTAAATCAAAGAGAGGCATCCCATTCAAGGAGATAACACCTATCCACACTTAGAGGGGTCGTGCCCCACAATGTCCAGGCATGCTGAGTGGCTCAATCCAGTAGCTCAATTCATGAGGAAGAATTGGTATGAGGAGGCAAATTTGGACAAAACAGTTATCCAGGCTACAGAAAAAGAGAAACACTGCCCGGGAGAGAGATGTGCAAACCCCCCCCCCCCCCCCAAAAAAAACAAACCAGACTAAAATGTCTGTGCCCATTTGTTTGACTTCAGAAATGAAGGGGGATAATATTGAATTACAATGATAGAAATAGTTTTGTAGAACAGAGGAAGCAGAAAGTTCCACTTGACAAGCAGCTGCACTATGTGCCTTCCAGTTTAGTTGCTTACTGTTCTTTTCCTGTCCATTTGTTTGCACTCTGTCTGTCCCTAGCAGTGTTTCATTAACAGTGTAATCCTAGGCAGAATTGAAATCAATGGCCCTAGAAGGGTGTAACTCTCCTTAGTATTGCACTGATTAAGTTAGCCTGTTTCGTGGCCATCATGTCAGGGCTTGAAACTTCTCTGCCTGTCCATGCTTTGAGATGGCTCTTTGGCCTATGTTGAGTCTATTGTACTAATTTGTAATTGTCATAGGCATTTCAGATTGCCTCTGGCCTTTTATCCCTCTTTTTTAAAAGTTGATCCTTAAATTTAATTTTGGATCTTTGGGCTGTTTGAAACCTTTATTTTTGGGTTAACACCCATGCTCTGTGATTTAAACATGGTACCAGACTAGTTCAAAGTGATCGTGGATCCAGTTGATGAAGATTAGCTTATGCTTCTTGCTATTATGCACCCTAACCCATGTTGGAAGTTTTTCCAGATGCGATGTCCCCTGTCTCAGACCTACAGACTGAGTGACAAGGGAGACTAAATAGCTAGACAGGCACACTGGTCTTTCTTCCTGTATCTACTCTTCTGCCACTGTCCTCTTTGAAACGTAGACTGTGTTCTCAGGGATCAATTTCCCTCCCCCCGGAAGAAGATGTGCTCTCTACCTGCATGCACCAAGAGAGGGACATGCGGTGCTCTGTTGGCCCCATGAGGCAGATGGGCCTCTCGCCAGCTGCTTCCATCCTTTAGCTAGTAAGTTAGTTCACTATCAGTTTCTGCTCTTTCCTATGCAAAAGTGTACTTCTCAAATAAAGAGAGAAGTATTTCTCTTCTAAACTTGCAATACGGCTCTGTGTAGCTTTGTAAACTGAGTAACCTGGTAAAATGATGCTGCTATGTTTGTAGCTTTATTTAAGCACTCTTCTAACTAATGGTGACTGGACTAACCACACCAGTTAACCTCAATAACCGTACCACACTTTGCTTTGGACATGTCCCCATGTAATTTATTCATGCTTTGAACAGGACAGATGTATGCTGATATATGGCTAGAATCCTTTAAGTAGTCCAATGGGAGTAAGAAAATGGGACTAAATTCTTTTGTTCTGGTATTTTTGCATGTATGTGTGTGTGCGCGTGTGTGTGCACGCATGCCCATGCCTGGAAATCATGGTAACCTCTGGCGACTCCTACTGGGCATGGATGACATTCAGAAAAGTGGCTTGATAGCCTGCCTCTGCCTCCCGACCCTGGTATTCTCTGGAGGTTTCCCATTCAAATACTTGCCAGGGTCAGCTCTGCTTAGCTTCTGAGATCTGACAAGATCGGGCTTGCCTGGACTATCCAGTTCAGGGCAAAATGGGACTAAATTCTGAATGCCCTGATTTGGAGGGCCCACTGGGCTAGCCTGATCTCATCAGATCTTGGAAGCTAAGCAGTGTCAGTCATGGTTAGTATTTGGACGAAAGACCACCAAGAAAGTCCAGGGTCACTACACAGAGCCAGGCAATGGCAAACCACTTGTGAATATCTCTTACATTGAAAACCTTATGGGGTTTCCATAAGCTGACTGCAATTTGATGGCAGTAGACCTGTCAGGATCACTCCCTATATCCCAGCTGTGTTGCTGACTCAGAGCTATGTCTCACTGACGCATTGGCCCTTGTGTTCAGTCTTCTGTGCTCTGCAGGGTTTACCACAACCTCAGCCTTTTAGACTTAAAGCACTGACAACTATTTGTCATGGAAGCTTACCGGAACTGGAAAACTGTATAAGGATAAGCTTCTTGACTATTTCGAAAAAGTAATTTTTACCTTCATCCCCCAAGTCAAACCCTACTGAGTGTGCAGAAGGTCATATAGTATCTTATCATTGCACAAACACATTACTCCTTGATATGAAATCCTCAGAATTCTTTTCTGTGACTGTGGTAAGTCCAGACTTGGTCTATTTCATTTCTTTCTAAACACCTCATTACGAGATAGATATTGAGGCTGGAGGGAGTGAAGATAAATGACAAAGGATTATCAAGAGGAATTTGGGGGAGGGGAGTGCTTTACTTTCGAGGAGAGATTTAAAGAACTGCAGGCTAATATTTTGACAATGTTGCAGCCAAGTACCATAAAAAAAGCATTTGTAAATATGTCCCCAAAAATGCAGTTACGGAAAGGGATATTTGTTTAAGGACAGATTGGCTCTGGAAAGACAGGGCACCATTTCCCCATATCTCCGTGGTCTTTACCATAGAGACTAGAAGAAATTGCTAGAATGTGATCTTCCCAAACTCTACCCTCACCAGCCTCAAAATCTGGCATTTGCTGAGACAGTACTGGCATCCTTAGCACCACTACTATTCGAATGAGAGGTTCAGGAATAAAAACAGACTTCAACACGGCTATTCGCAGCATGGTATACATCTTTTCATCCACAGACGCACTCAGATGGATCAAAGCCATTAGGAAATGACCATTTTCCACAGATGAAAAAAGTCAAACGATTTTTAAAGATTTACTTCAGCCCCTAATCCTTTTTTTAATGCAGACCCCAAACAACTGAGCAGATGTGGCCAGAGCATAGCAGCCAACACTGGCTAGGCAGGAGTGCCCAGGCACTGGGCAATGACTACAGTCTGGATATCCAGAGCTGAAAACAGCACAAATATCATGAGGGCAGCATTGGGCATGGTATAGTGAAGTCAAGGCCAGCTGGTGCTAAGGCAACCAACCTGGACCACACTGGCAGGCAAACTGGAGCAGTGGGGGGTGGGAAAGGGGGGGGAAGTATCCCCAACAGCATCCTACATAGTACAGTGTCATTGTGTGGGCACAGCTAGAAGATGAGAAGGGGAAGAACAAAAACTAGTATGCTGAAGAGTGGCATGCCCTGCCCTATGAGTAGAGACTGGAGTGTGTAGCCCAGCTTGCTTTCTCTAGGAATCAGTGGGATTCTAAATATTCAGAATTATTCCAAAAACTTGGCATAATTCTGAACATCCAGAATTATAAAATTCTTATTTGTAAATATGTGCAGTATTCCAAATATGACATTATTTGGTAGATTCTGAATGTTTCTAAATCTCAGTTGTGCATCCTTAGTATGCAATATTTGCTTCAGGTGCCAGTGTCAACATGGTTCTACCATGATATGGAAAAGGTTGGAGAAATTATTGGAAGTAGTGGTGTCTAGATTAGAAGCCATCATGGTGTTTTCTAACGCTGTAATCTAAACCTCTAATCAGACAATTTATGAGACGTGAGACCCCCCCCCCCCCCCGAGAACTTTCAAATACCATTGTAAAGATTTAATTTTACCTTTTGCCATGAGGTAAAAACATTGAAAAAGGTCTGGTAGGAATGCTGTCATTGACTTTGTAGCTCAGGAATAAGTACTTGGGGAATCTGAATCCTCAGTGGCTCTTAGGGCAGTTTACAGCTAAAATAAAATCCAAATAACAATTTAAAAAATCCCAGTGTTATTAAGAAAATCAAAAATGGGCTGCATGTGGACAAAAGAAAATCTATAAAAGCAGCAAAAAAACAATTAAAAATTAGAAGTCCAGTAATTCAAATAAAACAACTGAGATATAAAATATACAAGCAGAAATAAAATGAAAATATATAGGCCAGCATTTTTTTTTTTAAAAAACATTCATCCAGGAGGGCCTTTTCCATGCTATACACAAAACAAGAGAGGGAAAGATGGAAGAAACCTACCACAATAATGTTTATAGTCCAGAGAACAGAGTTTTATTATACCTAGTTAATTAGAGTTGTTTCAGTGTCAGCCTGCCAGCATTACTGCTTAAAAGACTGAACTACATTATTTGTGCAAACTGGATCACATCAGTCCCTCCACAGCAGGGGGAAGCCAAGCTGAATTTCTGTTTTGCCATTGCATACATTCCTCGACATGCTTGTAGCAAAACCAAATGCACAGAGAGGATTTCTGTATCCTGGAATTTAGGAATGCAAAGGAGGAGATTCTAGGTACTAATCCTGTAATCTACTTTAATCAGTTTGGAGAATAGTTGTTCATTTCCCAGTGCTACTATTGTCTTGGAGCCCGCAGTTGAATTTCTGTCCTGCTTTGGCCATGCAAATACTGGTCCCTGGAAGTAAAAAGCAACCCTGCCATTCCCATCAGTCAAACTGACAGCAAATAGAGGTAGCAGACCCTGTTGAGAGCTGTCTAGCAAGTGACAACTGTTTGACTGGCAAGAAGCCACACTAAGCATGCTGCGCCTCTTAAAATAGGTGTCTATTTGGAACTTGGAAGTCATTCAGAAAATCAGGTT
This sequence comes from Lepidodactylus listeri, assembly GCA_029233225.1. NCBI lineage: Eukaryota > Metazoa > Chordata > Lepidosauria > Squamata > Gekkonidae > Lepidodactylus > Lepidodactylus listeri. The sequence goes on from JARCFY010000006.1 coordinate 92,226,089, forward strand.
GTATCAAAAGTGTTCCAATTACTTTCAGTCATGAAGGGGGGGAAATGGAGCTATCTCTTAAGAAGCAATTTTGAACAAAAGCTATCAGTCAGTACTGATTTATTAGTCTTTCTAGTAGATTTTTAACATTCAGTACAGAGCAACTTTGAGACTGGGACAAACCACAAAAAGCACATGGCCCACCGACACCTGTTTTGGCTGGTGGGTCTTGAGTCATCTTTGCTGGAGCTAGGCCTGGCTGATTGAGAAGCTGTGGCTGGCCTATCCTGCCCTGGAAACAAAGTTGTCCCCAAGGAGGATGTCAGCAGGTAATGTGGTGTATTGCTGCCTTTTTTTCTGGTCTGCCTGCCTCCTGCCTTCACTGGCCCACTCACTACCTTCTATGCTGGCCCACAGACAAGTAAATTTAGTATGTTGAACTGATGGAGTTGGTTGTAATGATTTATAGTTTGCTTGTCACACTGAGAGCCAGTTTGGTGTAGTGGTTAGGAGCGTGGACTCTAATCTGGGAAAACTGGGTTTGATTCCCCACTCCTCCACGAGCAGCTGTTGGTGAGACCTTGGGTCAGTTACAAGTTCTTTCAGAGCTCTTCACTCAAGAGTAGTTCTCAAAGAGTTTTCTCAGCCCCACTTATCTCACAGGGTGTCTGTTGTGGGGAGAAGAAGGGAAAGGAGACTGTAAACTACTCTTAGACGCCTTCGGGGAGTGAAGGGCAGGGTATAAATCCAATCTCCTCCTCCTCCTTCATGTTAAAATGCACCTTGGTTGATTTTATGCTTATCTCACTGAAAATGGAATGTGAACCTTTTACTCCTTGTTCCGTGAATTTCTAGTAAGGTAAGTAAGTATATTTATAGATAGGGCTGCCAAGTCAGCCCGGGGGGCGGGGGATCCCCCGCTACAGGGGTTCCCGATCCGCCAGCCAGTATTCGGCCGGCGGGGGGAACCCCACCCTTGAAATCGTCCAGCCAGGACAACTTTCCCCAGCGTAATGACGTCACCCGGAAGTGACATCACCACGCTGGGGGCGTTGCCAGGGTGATGCTCTGGCAATCGCCCCAAAACTCTCGATTGCGAGAGTGTCGCCCTGGCAACGCCCCCAATGTGGTGATGTCACTTCCGGGTGATGTCACCGGGTGTGTGCGTTCCGGGTGTGCGCCAGGGGAGCTCCCGGGCCAGGGAGGACTCCCCCCCGCCATTAGGTAAGTAGGACTTGGCAACCCTATTTATAGACGAGCATTTGCAATATAAGAATATAGAGCCAGAGTGGTGCAGTGATTAAGAGCGGCAGAATCTCATCTGGAGAACCGGGTTTGATCCCCCATTCCTCCTCCCCATGAAGCCTGCTGGGTGACCTTGGACCAGTCTCAGTTCTCACAGAACTCTCTCAGCCCCACATACCTCACAAGGTGCCTGTTGAGGGGAGGGGAATGTAGAGTGACTGTAAACCACTCTGAGATGCCTTAAGGTAGAGAAAAGTGGGGTATAAAAACCTGCTCTTCTTCTTTGTATAAAAAACTATATTTTAATCACTTAAGTCATTATATATAATTTATTTGTTTATTTAAAACATTTCTGTATCACCTTTCCATCCATATAGGGTGCCCAAGGTAGCAAAAATCATGTGTACCAGAACTTTTGAAACAGAAAAAGCACTGGACCCGACAATTCCTCATCAGAGGATGAGGACAACCATGGAGGGAAAAACCAGGAGCCCCAGGGGCTGTCAGGGGACTTGCCATGTGCTGTGGCTACTGGGCCACAAGACTGCTCAGGAGCAGGAAACACCACCAGAAACTGGGATTGTTGAGGGACACAGAAAGGATAGCAGCCTATTGCCAGGGACCCCAAAATTGCCCCCCAGAGTAGAGAATAGGGAAAGCACTGCTCAGACAGTGGAGTGTGTGGACTGGCTACCCAAGGCCTCTCTGCTGGCTGTGAGGCCTCTCAAGATGGCTTTGCAGGATGCTGGACAACTTTGTCGGATTGTCAGCCTCCAGGTGGTGGCTGGAGATCTTTCACCATTACATCTGATCTCCAGGTGACAGAGATCAGTTTACCTGGAAGGAATGGCCACTGTGGAAGGTAGACTCAATGACATTATACTCTGGAAGACTCTCCCTTCCCCAAACCCATCCATCCTCAAGCTCCACCACCAAAATCTCCAGGTATTTCCCAATGTGGAGCTGGCAACCCTATGGACAAGCTCCAACTCTGAGTGCCAGCAGACTCCGGGCCAGTGCTATAGCTGCAGGCACTCACTCGTAGACTTAGCTTTAGTTAAGCTCTGGCTGTGGTGGGATCAGCAGCTCTGATAGTGCTTGTTAATCCTGCTTTGACTTTGAGAGCCAGTTTGGTGTAGTGGTTAAGAGCGTGGACTCTAATCTGGGAGGTTTGATCCCCCACTCCTCCACATGCAGCTGCTGGGTCAGGGGCGTAGACTTTCTAAATCCCCGGGGGGGCAGGGGCTCTCTCGTGCGCGCGTGCAAAGCATGCGCGCGTGCACGGGACCATGTCCCCGACGCTCCTCCCCCCCCCCCGGCCTCAGGGAGGCAGACCCGTGCAGTCTCGGTGGCGGCGGCAGCCAGCTGGCCGGCTGACTGCCCTTCCGCTCCTTTTGTAACCTTCCCGAGACAAGTAGGGAGCAACTAAAACCGTTCTTGAGCAATGGGAACGCTCCATAGGAAGCAGCGGCTGCAGAGACAGAGAAGGCGAAGACGAGCAAGTGAGAGCTGCTTACCAGCACGTTTGCTTGGAAAATCTGGGGGTACCGGGAAATTCAACGGGAGGGCGGTGGGTTCGGCGATGGGAGAAGCTCTCCTCTCCCTCCTCCTCTCTCCCCCCCCCCGCCCCAGGGAGGCAGGAGGGCAGGCCAGGGGTGGGGGGGAAGGAGAGGTGGCGACGGCCAGCTGGCCGGCTGACTGGCCACCGGCGAGCACTCCATTTTGCCGGGGGTGGCTGAGCCCCCCCCCCTGGGAAATTTTGGGGGAGGCTCGAGCCCTCGAGCCCCCCCATAGTTGACGCCCATGTGCTGGGTGACCTTGGGTCAGTCAAAGTTCTCTCAAGGGCAGTTCTCAGACAGCTCTCTCAGCCCCACCTACCTCACATGAGGTAGGGAGATGAAGGGAAGGAGACTGTAAGCCACTCTGGTACTCTGAGTGAAAGGTGGGGTATAAATCCAATCGCTTCCTCCTCCTTCCCTATCTCCTCCCTGCAAAGATGCACATAGAGCTATCAGGATCAATTTATTGTGTATTGTAACCTATTGTGTGATAACTTCAGCAGAACAAGACCACCCCAAGATGGGAAGAGCACTAGTGTCACATTAGGAATTAAAAATGCTGTCCAAATATTTGTAATGACATTTGTTTACAGTTCCTGTATGTAGGGCTTGAGGAAATTCTGTTTCACTGTATCTGAGGAAGTGTGCTTGCACACGAAAGATTATACCTTTGCTTATACCTTGGTGTAGTGATTAAGTGCACAGACTCTAATCTGGGACAACCAGGTTTGATTCCCCACTCCTCCACTTGCACCTGCTGGATGACCTTGGGCAAGCTGTAGTTCTGGCACAGCTGTTCTTAGAGCAGTTTCTGTCAGAGCTCGCTCAGCCCCACCTACATCACAGGGTGTCTGTTGTGGGGAGGGGAAGGGAAAGGAGTTTGTAAACTGCTCTGAGACTCCAAGTGAAGGGTGGGGTATAAATCCAATCTCCTCCTCCTCCTCTTCCTCTTCTTCTTCTTCCTTGAATAAAACTTTGTTGGTCTTAAAGGTACCACTGGGCTTGAACTTTGTTCTACAGGATGATCATGTTTCATTATTTAGCCAAAGTGGAGCTAAGTATCTAATACTTCAACCCGCCCATTTAAATTGTTCATTGTTTAAAAAATGTATGTTAACAACATTCTCAGTGTGCAGCTATCATTTTAGGTAGTGGATATTTTCAGAAGATTTCAGAGAGAAGAGTTTAAAAAAAGAAAGAAAAGAAAAGCATGCAGCACCCAATTGACTGTAATATAAATGCTAGTACTGTTGCCCCCTCCCATTTCCCCAAAAGAAATACTATAGTAAGCAGGCTTCCCATCCTGAAATTAAAGAAAAAACCCACCTCACAAAAATGTAAAACTCCTTTTCATTGACATAATTTATTTAATTGTAGTTGCATCTCACCTGTGACTGAAGTAGTCTTTATTGGCTTGATTTTAAAGTTGGTGAACTGTATCACCTTTGTATTTCTAAAGCCATACTCCCTTATCAGGACTCAGGATGCCTGTCTTCTGATGGCTGGATTCGAGTCCAGTAGCACTTTAGAGACCAACAAAATTCTCAGGGTATCAACTTTCAAGAGTCAAAGTTCCCTTTGTCAGATATGAGTGGGAATGGAGATCTGAGTCCTTACATCCCAGTCAGAAGGTGGCAGGGGAGTTGGAAAGAAGGAATTCAAAATGCAAAGGTCCCCACCACCACACAGGACCTTCTGAGAACATCTAGACTGATTTGCTAAGGAGGTATTCTTCCAGCACAATACTAGAGCAATAACCAATAGGGATAGGCATGAACTGGCTCACAAACTAAAGTTCTTGATTAACTTTGTCTGGTTCGTGGTTTGGGAGTCCAAGCTTGTAAACACTGGAACCACCACAAACTTCCATGAAGCTTGTGAAGAGCAGAAAACGGATTTAAATGGCGCTGCACCATTTAAACCCCTGCTTTCTGCTCTTCACAAAAAACAGCTGAGCTGCTGGAGCTTCCCAACAGCTGGTTCTGCTCCCCAAAAACCAGAGGCTAAAATGGTTCCATTTAACCCTCTGGTTCTGCTCCCCCCCCCCTCGAAGTGGTGGGGAGCAGATCCGGAGGGTGTAAATGACTTTGAGCTGGTAGAAATCTGGGAGTGAAATGCCTCCCATGAAGCACTTCAACCCCTTCTGTTGTTGGCTGCGGAAACCCCAGGGGGCACTTCACCCCCTCCTTTCTGCTGGCCAGAGAAAGCTGTGGCCAGCAGACAGGAGGGGGTGAAGTGCCTCCCAACAATGTAAAGCCGCAGCCAGCAGACAGGAGGGGAATGCTTCACTTCCTCCTGGCTGCAGGCCATGGCTTTCCCCGGCCAGCAGAAAGGAAGGGGTAAAATCAAATGCCCCCTGGGAGGCACTTTACCCACATATTTAACCAGGGCTATTTTTGTAGAAAAAGCCCAGCAGAAACTCATTAGCAGATTAGGCCACACCCCTGACAGTGCAGTCCCCTCCCAGGATTGGCTTCCCCAGGCACCTGCAGCTGCGGGCGCCTGGGGAACCTGAGGGGGGGGGGGAGGCTGTAGGTGTGGCCAACCTGGAAGCCAGCTGGAACTCGGTTCCTGTGTGTTCCTACCCCAAAATAGCCCTGTATTTAACTCTCTGGTTTTGCTCCCCACCACTTCGAAGCTTCCTGGTTATTTTAATTAATCATAGTTAAATAAACCATGGCTTTGTGTTATATCTGAACTGAGCCAAAGTGTGAATGCTCTTTGAAGGAGTTGAAAAACTTCTGCAAACTTACAGAAAAAGATCCAAAATAATTTTTATAAGAAACTGAAACAACATCATGTGTTTTCTTGCTCAAGTGAATTCTTAGAATGAAAAGGACACCTTTAAATGAGGACTTATCATTTCCCACTAACCTCTGTATATAACAGCCAGGCTTTAGGAAATTAATTACATTTCTTTTAAAAGCTTCCATTTTCCCCAAGTTTTTTAAAGCACCCAGATGCTTTCATTTTGAAGTCAAGCAGTTTTTTTTATATATTCAAGAAAATGCAACTATTTCATGAACAGAAAATGCAAATTTAATATCACTCGTTTCTCTTGTCTAGCTTTGAGGAAGTCTTTTGTTCATGAGAAAAAAGTGTAATATGTGGGGGTGGGGGCCGCAGCCCCATTATTTGAAAGAAAATGTACCCATACTTAACAGGCTTTCTTCTTCTACTCCATCTAGAAGTTTCAGTTATATCTGCTTGTTGGTTTTATGATTCTTAATTATGTAGTCGTCTATTTTGAATGACTGAAGGACTGTGGTAGAAACCGGGAAATGGTGTAAGGGTGATGCAACTTCACAGAGAAGAGGAAGGATAGGACAAAAAGAGAAAGGAAAAGAATAGGAACTCATTACCTTTTGCAAACTGCAAAAGAACATTGCTTAAAATTAGTATCAGGTGTGAAGGGAATAAAAATACACTAGGATAGATAGATAGACAGACAGACAGACAGACAGATAGAGACTCTTTCTTGGTAGTAAAATGACGACTGGAAAGTTATAAGTGAAATGTACACAGTGAGGGTTTTTGCTGGCCCTGTTAGCAGGTAGGCAAGTACAAATTTAGTAATGTCTTTATGAATATTTTGGTGGAAGATGTATAAAATACCACAAAATGTTGATAGCAATTTTAAACACAGCTCTCAGATGCCCTTCTATTACTTTTAGTACTTCTCTTCTTCCTTGCCCTCCCCTGTTTTTCTCAGACCGTTGCCCTGGATGTGTCAAATATGTATTCTTAGAAACTTGTGTTCTCAGAATCAAAAATATAGTCATTGTTAGGGATGGGCACAAACTGGGGAAATGTGGTTCAGTTCTATTTGTGGCTCGTGGTGGGACTCATGAACTTCCCTGCATATACCCCAGCAAACTTCCCCGCATATACCCCAGCGAGCACTTCGGTCGGGGTTGTGTCATTGACTTCGTGTCCCAGGCCCCAGGGAGGCTAAGCTTACTGGGACCAGGGCCAGGGCCTTTTCGGTGGCGGCTCCAACCTGGTGGAACGAGCTCCCAGAGGAGATCAGGGCCCTGTGGGACTTAATGCAGTTCCGCAGGGCCTGCAAGACGGAGCTCTTCCGCCAGGCTTTTAACTAGGAGCCGCCAGCAATAGTAACAGCAGCAACACCCACTGCAGTAACATCTACAGTGTGAGCCGGCCCTGAATGCAGTCCAGACCTGATTGTGGTTGGTGGGCCCTAACCTGATAGGAAGCCATCTGATTGTAAGCATGGAAGCACTTTATTGGAAATTAGTATGCACTTTATTGGAAATTTACTGTGCCATACTTGTAACTTGGAGTTTTTATTGTTATTGTTGATTTTAAATTTGTTTTATGATGTTTTATCTGGCATGGTGCCCTTGTAAGCCGCCCTGAGCCCGCTTGCGGGGAGGGCGGGGTATAAAAATAAAGATAAATAAATAAATAAAAATAAATGAACTGAACCACGAACCCTCACAACCTAAAAAGACTTCATATGAACCAAACCAGTTTGTGATGCAGTAGACCCCCCCCAGCATGCTAAAGACACCAAACTTATAGAAGGTCTCTGGCTGACTCTTCTCTACCTACCCTCCAAGTTTGGTGACAATTGGATTTACAGGGTTCGAGTTATGGCCCCCCAAAGAAGGTGCCCCCAGGAAAGTGCTTTCTGGGGAAATGACAGGTGCAGTTTCAGGAAGTGGCACTGAAGACCCAACGGGACTAAGGTTAAGCCAGAAAAGTGCTTTGGGGGAAATGTCAGGCACAGATTCAAACCGGAGTTTTGATGGGGTCTCCCCCCCAAAATCCCACGGCAGCTTTGCAGACACCCTAGCCAAACACTACAAGGAAGGGAAGAGTGCTCGCAGCCCTCCCCCAGGCTGAAACACACAAGGTCAGAACATACCACATCATGACCCTGGGCGTATTCTTCTCTCTGCAAATGAATGGAAACATGTTGAGCTGGCAGCCCCCCCACCCCAAGTCTCCCAAGTGAGGTTCCGAAGGACTGACAGGGTGCAGAAATGTTTCCAAATGGTGGCTTGGAAATGGGCCCCCGTGATTGGAGGTGGTGAGAGGCACAGCTGCTTTGACAGCCCTGAGTCCACCTTAGACCCAAACCCAAAAGCATGCAACAACATATGTAGATGTGGTGGCTCAAATTCCTGAGACCACCTGAGACCTAAATCTGAAAGGGTGCAACAATGTAAATAGACATGGTAGCATTTTATTTTATAAGGGTTCATGAGGATTCAAGGTTTCTTTTTGCCTTCAGTCATCGGGGCCAACTATATCTTGCCTGCCAGTGGGGCTCATTGAGAGTCCTATATTCTATTAAGTTTCGAGAGCTGATCTTGATCTCTGTTCCTCCCTCTCATTCTGCTATCATTCAATACTTTGAAGACATTCTTGTGGTGTCCCCCAGTGACTCCCTTGCCTTCCTTACCCACCTGGCTTACCAGGGCGACAAGGTTTCTCAGTCCAAACTCCAGTGGATTCTTCCTTCTGTTAAGTATTTGGATTGTGTGCTTTCTTCCATAGGTAGAACCATCACTGCTGAAAGGATCCAAGCTGTGCTGGATCTACCTATTCCAAAGACTAAGAGGCAGCTTCACAGAATTTTAGGGATGTCTGGCTATTGCAAATAGTGGAATTCAACTTATGCTGCTATTGCTAAACACCTTTTTGCCCTGCTCCACGATGAAGTTCTAGATCCTTTTCAGCCAGTTTGGTGTAGTGGTTAAGTGCGCGGACTCTAATCTGGGAGAACCGGGTTTGATTCCCCACTCCTCCACTTGCACCTGGCTGGATGACCTTGGGCAAGCCATAGCACTGTACCAGCTGTTCTCTCAAGGACAGCTTGGGAAAGAGCTCTCTCAGCCCCACCTACCTCACAGGGTGTCTGTTGTGGGGAGGGGAAGGGAAAGGAGTTTGTAAGCCGCTCTGAGACTCCCTTGGGGAGTGGAGGGCGGGGTATAAATCCACTCTCTTCTTCTTCTTCTTCTTCTTTCTGCATCCCCAAGACCCTTTCCGCTTTCCACTCCCTAAAATGGGCTATGGCTTCTTCTCCTGGTTTGGCCCTCACAGATTATACTCTCTCTTCCAATCTTTTCTGTCATGAAACTGATGGGGTTGCTAGCGGTGTCCTGTGCCAGCCTTTGGAGCACCACATGCAACCTCTTGCTTATTTTTCAACTTTGTTGACCCTGTAGCTTCTGGTCTACCCCCCACCCCCATTACATGCTGCTGCTACTGCCCTCCTGGTTTTGAAATGTGCCAGCCTTACATTGGGTCCCTCTCTGGTTCTGCTCACTCTGTTCTGTTGCCTCTCTTTTTTCTAAGCATCAGACTCAGCATCTCTCAGTGCCATGCCAAACGCAGTAGGAACATTCTCTTCTGGCAAATCTGGCCCCCAAAATCAGTCATTGTGCTGGCCTCAATCCAGCTACACTTCTTCCTTTACCTACCAAAGGTGACCCAGACTGCCTCCCTCTGTTGGAGTATAAATCCAATCTTTTCTTCTTCTTCTTCTTCTTTCCTTGCTGTCTGAGACTTCTCGTCCCCATTCTGATCTGAAAGATGGTCCCTTTCAGAACCCTTAGTGCTGTTCACTGACAGGTCTTGCTTTCGGAACCCTAGAGGTCTTCTTAATGCTGGGTATGCTGTTGTTTCCTTACCCAAGACTTTAGAAGCTTTATTCTCTGCCTTCTGTCCACTCAGCACAGGCTGCTGAACTCATTGCCCTTACGCGTGCTTGTCTGCTTGTTTCAGGTTGCTCTATTGCTATTTATACTGACAGCAAATATGTTCATTCTCTTGTCCAGGCTACAGGAATGATTTGGAAACAGCGTGGATTTCTAACATCTGCCAATACTCCTGTTTCCCATGGGTCTATTGTAGCAGTCCTGTGGGAAACCATCTTGTTGCCTACAGCCATTTCTGTCACTCATTGCCTAGCACACATGACCGCAGATGACCTGATCTCACAGGGCAATGCTCATGCAGACAGAGTGGCTGTTATGTCTGGTACCTGACTCATTGCCCACAGACAGGGAACATGTCTGGGCATGTTTGACTGTAATGGGATATGAGAACAACAGAGCTTCCATCCCCAGAGAACAATGGACCTAGGGATCCTGCCAGTCCTCCTATCAGGGGCTGAGGGTATTTGAATGGACCTATGACAGCCCCTGGCGGGAGACTACTCCCTGTTGGCCCAATCCCCTTAAGGGGGAACGCAGGCAAGGTGTGGTTTACCTGTACATATAAGTGAGTTACTCCTCCCTTTGTCCCCATGCTCCATCTTGACCCCCAATAAACCACAATGCTGATTTCACTTTTACCAGCCTCCCGACTCCAATACTTTCCAGTGGCGAAACAAGCTGCAGCTCAAGGCTCCCCCCACCCGCTCCATTTCAGTGCTTGGAGTCTGTTTCTTCTTCTCTTCTCTTCTCCTTTCTCTTTCCTCCCTATCTCCAAAGGCCGAGCAAGATGCTTGGCTTGCTGTTGGGTGTTTTCTCTCCTCTTCCTCCACACCCCCTTTTCCTTTCTTCTGATTCTTGTCCTGTTGCCCCCACCCCACCCCAAATTCCCTAGCCCTTCATCTTGCCTGCACAACACATGGGTTTAGCCACAGGGGCAAAAGAGGGGTAGCAGCTGAAATACTAAAGCACTGGTTTGCATCTGGAATTCATCAAATTTTGGCTCAGGTGGCTAATTAGTGTCTGACTTGTAAACAATTTGCCCACCAGACTGGGCACATTCCCCAAAGTGCCACTCCATGGCCTGTGGCGCCATTAACAAGTCTCCAACTTGACTTCATTGATCTTCCCAAGTGTCAAGGATATTCATATTGCCTTGTGGTAGTTTGTCTCTTTTTAGGTTGGGTTGAAGCCTGACCTACCAGATGTGCAGATGCTGTTACAGTGGCAAAGAAACTTCTAACTCATCTCTTTCCTCACTTTGGTTTGCCCCCCCCCCTTTCTGGCAAGCAACAGAGGTTCTCACTTCCTCACAGGAATTATTAAACAAATTGCTAAGAGTTTACAGATTTCTTGGCACTATCACATAGCTTATCATCCACTATCTAGCAGCCATGTTGAAAGAAAAAATCTTGACCTTAAATGCTGTTTGGGCGAGTACTATGCTGACACAGACCTAAAATTTCCTGAGTCTTTTACAAGCTGCCTCTGTGTAAATTTGTTTTCAACCCTCAGTGTCTGAACCGGGAGGCAAATTTCCCTAACCTCTACAACCCTTCCCTAACCCTGCACTGGAAGTTTATACCTTCTAGAACTTCCTCATTAACAGTAAAGCCTAATTCACTCTTGGTGCATAGTTGTACATAAATAAAATAGGCCAACAGAGTTCACTGCAATGAAAATCTAATGTGTTTGTCTTAGACACATTTTTTAATGTGGGCTGCAAAACTGGCATTTGCGCTCACATTCAGGATACAAAATGTGGTAAGCCATGCATAGAGCTGGTCTGCAGGCCCAATTTACACCTCCCCTCTGAAGTAGTTTGACTGCTGTCTTTTCCTATGCTCATTTCACACTGGTTTCAAATTTCACTCCCTGGGTCTGAAGAGTACAAAGCAACAGGATCTGTTTAAAGCAGTAAAATGCTAGCTTGACCACAGGAGGGCAATTAATGAATGTAAACAGTAATTTTTAAACTAAAACAAGTATGGATTGAAACTAGAAACAGGTATAGACTGATTTTTTTGAAACTAGAATGATTCCAGCGGGAAAGTCAGATGTAGATTTGACCTAAATTAGCTTGAAGGTAGCATTCATAGTGCTAAGCAAATGGGGCCATGCCAGTGTCAGACAAGTTTAAATCTGTCTGACATAGCTGGTTACAATACAGCTGGGTGGATGCTTATTTTTTCGCCTGCATCCCAGATAGCTCTAAAACATGTTTCCCATTCCTCTTTCTTCATTAGTTTTAACTTCAGGCTTCTTCTGCTGGACAGTCGTGATTCTGAATTAGGTTACCGAAACCTAGAAAAAGGTCATAAGGAAGCCACAGCTGAGACAGATTAATATGGATAAATGAGTTTAAGAGAGACCCCAAAAGAATAGCTACTTTATTATTGGACTATGTTAAGATATTGGTGGTTTTTTAATTTTCTGAAATATTTCCAACTTTGAGCTATTGAAGCAATCAGGGAGAAAAATATTGTAATCTGTGTTCTAGTAATGTTTTGGCATGTTGTGAGCAGGCCAGGAAACTCTGTGCAGGCAACATTTTCAAGAACAAGGGGGGCTAAGATCACTCATAAGCACTAGTGACACTTCAATCTGGATTGGTTGCCAAGAATTACTAAAATCTGAGTTGTAGCTTGACGTTAGTGTTGTTCTTCCTCAATCGGTGCAGTCAGCACAATCTGCGCTGATGGATTACAGCTTTGGTGGTAAATGTAGCAGCCAACATGTCCAAAGCTATTTAAATTTGTTGGTCCATGAAGGAAAGCGGAAGACTTGCACAGTGTATCTCCCATCTTTTGTTTATAGAGGAGACATTTGCAAGAGATTCGTGCTGTTGCCAGATTATCTGCTTTGTGTAAATCTGGACCTGACATTTCAACCCTATAACTGTTCTTTCAGAAAAATGGGGATCCTTTTAAAGGCCTATACTCTAACAGGATGCAGTGTCTCTTAAGTCTGTTGTGATCATTTTATAGCAACACTTTTGTTTTCAGCGTCGGTATTCTTTTCCATCTGCACATGATAGTAGAAGTCTTGAGAGTCACGTAGCGAAATGTAGACTTTACAGAGGGCAAACAGAGCTATTGATATCATTGTTACTGAAAGCTATGTCTTTTTCACAAAGTTATGTGAAAGGGTTTGTTTTTTAATTAAAGGGAAAATGTTATTGTGTCACATGTATCCATGTCTAGCATTTTATGAATATCTTCAGGAGTAATCCTGCCTCAGTTGAAGTAAAAGCAAAGATTATAACTTCTCCAAAACCAAAACTCCTTTTTAGGACAAATCCAAGGAGAACTACATCAATAAAGTGGATTCCACAGTGAAAGTCACATAACACCACCGTGTAATGTCCTCATGGTGTAACCCTGAAAGCAGCCCTGAGTTGGAAGCCATGTTTTTGGGTCCTCTCCATGATTTCCCAGGCCACATCCTGTCTGGGATTGCAGGACAGACCATGTTTGATATTCCAGCTGAGAAATTAAATGTACGACAGGCAATCAGAACACTAAACTCATAAAGAAATAACCATGTACCCTTGGGGGCCTAGACGAGAGATGTAAAATTTCTAGAAATTTTGAAGCTCAGAAAAAAACCATTTTTTCCCGGAAAAAAACAGACATTTTCAGAAAAATTGAAAAAAATGCTACACTTCTTTTTTTTTTCCAGATTGAATGTCATTCTGTTACTTTAGGAACATAAAATATGACTATGGACAATTTTACTTGGCATGAAATTATCACAACTAGCATATTAAAATATAGTGTATCCAAACAATTATTACAAACTGAAATTACTTTTTAAATAATATTTATTTGTAATTGTAACAAATAGAGCAACAATCTCCTGAACTGTTTAGTAGTTTATGTGGAACAGACAAAAAACCTCCACAAAACAATTTTTAAAAATCCAGAAGTAACAAGTATTAATGTTTCCTCTTCACAGTATTAAATAAAAAAAAAATTCTCATAAAAAGAATTGAAGATGGGGAGAAGTATATAGAAGGGAGTGTGGGACTAAGTTTCAATGAATGGGCATGAAATTTAATCAGAATCATTTTCTGAGCTGTAATTATCAGTTGCAGTCTCTCCTTCTGCAGCTACTCTGTTGTGTCCATCATTATCACAGTTATTATGGACCTCTAAAAACTATACTTTCAGGTCCTTTTTGTTGCTCTGTATTTTCTTCCAATGCCTGAGTGCCAGTATATTCACCCACATGCAAAATCAAAACTGAAACCTTTCCCTTTTCTTGTGACAATAGCACCTCCTAAAGGAAGAAATGCCTCTTGTTCTTGCATTGGAGAGTTCAGTTTGTAACTGAGGACTTGCTTGTCCTCAGTGCACAGAAATCAGATTAAATTTGATACAATACACATTTTTTAGAAATGATTTGGAAAATATTTGAACACCTTGTCTTAAAATATTTTATTCATCATGTTAAAATAAAACGTTCCATAATAAAAAAAATTCTTTTCTTTTTTCAATTTTTTGGGAAAAAACAAAAAAGGCTTCAGGAAAAACACACACTGGTTTCCCCCCAAATTTTTTCGTTTTTCCCCCGTGCCTTCACATCTCTAGCCTAGACACTCCCCCTGTCAATAGTTATAGTCTGTAGTTTTCTGAGGGCTCATTAAAGTTATTATAATATAACTACTGAGGTTTGCAGAACAATAATCGATCTTTCAAAACCATCTAGCAATATACCTTCCAGTACATCCTTCCCTGGAAACCTAATATCAACTGAAGCCAGGGCCACCCGGGCCACCTCCTAGACTTTGTTAATCAAGCTTGCCAAGCAAGTAGCACCCCTCCCTCTTCACTCTCTTTGGGAACACAGTATGCTAATAATAATAAGAAGAGATTGGATTTATACCCCGCCCTCCACTCCCCAAGGGAGTCTCAGAGCGGTTTACAAACTCCTTTTCCCTTCCCCTCCCCACAACAGACACCCTGTGAGGTAGGTGGGGCTGAGAGAGTTCTTTCCCAAGCTGTCCTTGAGGGAACAGCTGGTACAGAGCTATGGCTTGCCCAAGGTCAGCCAGCCAGGTGCAAGTGGAGGAGTGGGGAATCAAACCCGGTTCTCCCAGATTAGAGTCCGCGCACTTAACTACTACACCAAACTGGCTCTCATAACAGCATGGATAGCGGGTTCTGACTCTCTGGACCAGCCTGAGGTCATGTTCACATGGGTGATTTGATCAGTTGTCCTTGCTGTTCCCTTATGGATTTAAAGTGCACAATCAGACAGCAGGATCGGTCTGTCATGCCCCAGTTGTCTGAGTTACATTCCCCCCTCCCCTTGCCCCATGTTTCTTTGATACCTAAGAAAGTCCAGTCCTCTTGGTCTGAATTGCTTCCAAAATGGATTTCCTGTCATTTGGTCACTCTGTCGTGCACCCAAAGCATCAGGCAGGTCTCACTGATCTTTTGTTTTCCAGCCACCACTCCCCCCCAATTAGCGAGGACTGCATGATTGTATATGCAGTATATATTCCAGAGGGGCTGCTCAAAACCTTGTTTTATTTTGAAAAAAAGAAAGACACCTCTGTTCTCAGTTTTTTAATATCGTTTGGGGAAAGAATAAATTGAAAAGGTTACAGGGAGGACATCCCCATGAACTACATATCCCAGCAGGCTAATTCCTGCTTGTGGACATGCTCCTAGGACAAAGTTCTAAAAAAAATGGCCGACAGGCTTACTCCGTGCTTGGTAGTGTCTGGTCACTCCATGGCTAGTTAAATCACTTTGAAGAGTGCTAAAAGGGGTGAGTCTGGTCAGGATTCTCTGTAACAAAATAATCTGGCTGTATTAGAGGCGGGGCAACAGCGGATTGAACTGCCCATCTGATCGCAACCTGAGAGAAGACTATCTAGTGTAATCGGGTCAGCTTCCACCAGGAATCATGATTTACTTGTTGCTTAATGTGTGAATTGTATATGCCATCTAGTTATTTGCATTTCAGTAAGTCCCTCAATTTAGTATTTTATATTGCTCTTTCAGTCTACCTGCATGTCCCACTGTTCTTTCTGTTAGTTTTATCTGTTCAGTAAAGATCAAAACTTATGTATTGTCTCCCTTACTGTCTGACGTTCCAAGTATCTCCCTGAGGTGCTGCCCAAGTTTGTGTTTCAACAACAGTCAAAAAATGCCTTGATACAGAAGTCTAGGAGGTCATGTGCAACCAGCGTTTGCACATGTGCTCCAAGCATTTCCACTAACAGTGGTACATTCCAGGAACAGTGACCAGGAAAGATCCTCAGCCAGTGATAGCTGAGAGATTTTTCATTGTCTGTCCATGAGTGGTGATATCCTTTTGGAGTCTGAGGGAGAGACTATGAGGAAGGGAACAATGCAGGAAGTGGTTTCATTGGCTACTTACCATACAACATAGCAGAGGGCAATTAAAAACCCTTTAGTAATAAAATATATATTTTATTCCTATTTGTAAAAAAATTGTAATATGTGTAACTTGTTTATACCAGTGTTACTTGTTTATAATATGACTGTGCACATCCATGTCTCAAAATATGTGCAGAACTGTGGTAGGAAACATTACCCATATCTGTTCCTAAGGGAAAGTACTAATTCTCCAGCCTACCTTTCCAGTCTAGTATTTTGCTGGAAACCTCCTTGGGGTGCTAAGACTTCTGAGTTCAATATGCATGCATCTTAAAACACAATGTGTCACTGATGTCATAAAAAGTAATATAAGATATTGTTTTCATATATAATACTCGGTTTAATCAATGATGTTAAATCAACATGTTTGATTTTTCACTCAAGTCTTTGTCCTCACCTACTGGTATCTGTGTTTATTTTGAAATGTGTGCCATGGCTCAGCCATGGTCTGTGATATACTTTCAGTTGGCCCTCAAAGTCATGACAGAAAATATAGAGGAAAACTTAGAAGGCCTTTCCCAGGGCAAAGAGTAATGCTCAGAGAGTTAAACCCCAACTCTCTCTGCATTTGCAGACAGAAAGAACATGCAGGGTGAAAGGAAAGCACCTATGTTGCTAGTGGATAGGTACATATTGCTAAAGCTGAAAGATGAGATGGTTTAAAAAGAAGCAAGCTAATAAGAAATTGCAAGTAGATAAATAGGCACCACTTCGGTGGGAAGGTAACAGTGTTCCATGCGCTTAGGTGTCTAGTCATGCTGGCCACATGACCACAGAAATGTCTTCGTACAGTGCTGGCTCTTTGGCTTGGAAACGGAGATGAGCAGCGGCCCCTAGAGTTGAATTCGACTGGCTTTCGAGCAAGGGAAAACTTTACCTTTACTAATATAGTAGACTACGATACAAAAAAGAAAGGATTGCTAACTGTGATGCTTTGTCAACCACTGGTTCAGTACATGATCCATTCGCAAGTCTCAGTCGATACAGCTGAATGTTAACCAACCTGTTTATGTTCAAACCATTCACAAATGTTTGATCATGCAGATAAAGCCTTTTGTGCATGCACACAGTTTCCCTTGCCTTTCCCCCCTTTCCATGTTGCTTCCTCACCTATTGTTCACTATTTTTGTTAAGCATACAACACTTCTACATTTAATTCACAGTCAATGACTTACAATGACGCCCTCTCATATAGTCGTTGCATTCAGCGTTCAATAACGATAAAGGCAGAGGAACTACAAAGCTGCTCAACATGGTGTTCAATCGGTTTCCAGGCAATTCAGTGAGGGGCAAAAATGAAAATGGGCCATATAATCATGATACGTTCAAATGCTGATGACACTTTTTCAGAGTGTGTAGCAATCCTGGTTCTTAGTTTATTATAGATAACAGAGGAAAGATACAAACCAGCAGAATTCACACTATTTCTTCCTCAGTCAATTAATCATTTATTTATTTGATGCTATTTATAGTTCACCTTTCTCACTGAGACTCAGGGTGGATTTCACAGTGCAAAATCAAATACAATCAACAGGATGGGACAGCCAATAAAACAAAACAATAAGGCTGGTATTGCAGAAATCTGAAAACAAGCAAAAATTTGAAAATGGAGCCGAAAATTATGCTGAAACAAAGCTCAAGTATTAACATGACATGTTAAATGATGCAGAAATCTGTCTCCACGCCCACTGGTAACATTTTCACAGGCAGCCGCAAACTGATTGGCACCATCTATTTCTGAAGTATGCCTGTCAGCACTCAGTGAGATTTTCTGGTTTGTCGGAAGATTTATTTTATGAAATCTAGCCACTCCTAGCTTATTTGACAGTCTGCAAAGCTAATCAAATATAGCTCCACACAGGTAATGGCTCATTACAAGGCCTTCATCCACCACCAAATCTTCAGAATTTCAGTTTATCATTACATTTTCATGCATGTCAGAAAAGTACAATTTCCTTTCTGATGTACCATTTGTTTCTGACAAACTTAATACTGATTTAATTCCCTTTTCTATACTAATCTACATGACACATCCTTCTTCAAAAAGGAAGTACTAGACTTACCCTTGATCCAGTCCAATCAAAACCACTGGTGTTTTAGCAGAAGTTTAATAATTTTAATAGGTAGTTAATTGGTTGGTATTGCTTTTGTTTGTATAGTGAAAGGGAATGATAGCAATCTTGGCAACGGCCAGTTGTATATTTGGAGTGCAGAGGAGAGCTGTAATGAAACTGGCCTAACAGAATGAACTGATTAGAATGACTGTTTAGTTGTAGGTTAACTTATATTCTGAATTAATGCAGAAAGACTCATTTTGCTGCCAAAACAAATCCCGAAACTTCTTGGTAGAAGAAGAAAGAAATGTAAAACCTGTCATCTATATTTTTGTTTCTGAAATCCAAGAAAGGTTGTGTGATGATCTGTGGGTAGTTTTTTTTTAGGGTAAATTAGCTTTCATGTATGAATAATTAGACATAGATTACTCAGTATGAATAGTACATATTCCCTTCTTGTATGAATGGACTCATTTATGAATTAGCTTCCTAGCCATATCAAAGGAACATATGTGCAGATGTGCTTCTACCGCTGAAAGGTATGAGGCACTGTTATCAAGCATGGAGACTCTGTGCACATGTTGGATTTTGCATGCCCATAAAGAATGGATAGATCATTCTGTCTGTCTATATCAAACCTATCAGGGCTTTAAAATGTGTGTTCTGTACAGCATAGTGATGATTCTGCTCCCTAGGACCAGTGACTGCCAAAACCTCTCAGGTAAACTGGGTGGGTATCTGATCAACTGAATACATCTAGTTGTTTAATATAGATAGCATATCAGATCTGAATTGTGAAATTAATGGCATTCAGTAATAGTGAAAGGGTTCAGGTGTGTCTGTTATTCTGGTACCTGGCTGGCTCTTCTAGTAATCCAGCATGATATAGGGGTTACAGTGTTGGACTAGGGTCTGGGAGACCCAGGTTTGAATCCCCACTCATGCCATGAAAGCTTGCTGGGTGGCCTTGGGTCAGTCACACCACTTTCAGCCTAACCTACCTCACAGGGTTGTTGTGAGGATAAAATGGAGGAGAGAAGAACAGTGTAAGCCACTTTGAGTCCCCACTGGTGAGAAAGGCAAGATATAAATGAAATAAATAAGATAAGAGAGGGAGGGGAAGAAAGTCAGCAAATTTCTCAGTGACCGTGAGCCGTGGAGGTTGGTCCACTAGGGTGAATCGGGCAGTCCCCCTCCAACCCAGGGGGTGGCCTTTGCTGCAAGCCTTAGGGAAATTCTGGAGCAAGGCCTGGGGAGACTCATGTCGGTCCCAGAAGTGACATAACTTCTGGACAATGCTGTAAGTATCCTGCCAAATCTCTATATTAAAAACCATAGAGATGGGGAGATTCCTAGAGCATAACCCCAAAGTTACATTACTTCTGGGTCAGAAGCCACTGTTCCCTTTCTTTTTCACAATGCGAACGCCAGCAGCAAGATTGTGAGAGGAGCAGATGGAGACTGGTGAGCCTAACAGAGCAATCCTCTACTGCACCCACACCATGGCAGTCAGCTGCTCTTTTCTGCTAGGGAAAAAGGCAAGGCCACCTCTCATGTGCATGCAAAGACAGTGTTGGGTAGGTGGGTGGGAGGTGGATAATACTTTTCAAGGCAAAACGCATAAGAACCCAACAAGATAATGTGCAAGAGGGGGCAGAGTTTAGTTCTCCAAGTTTTTCATTTTTTTTTTTGCTTTAAAACTAGATCTCATGTTTTGCTTTACGTGCAAAATGGTGATCCCTCTAAATTAGTCTCACCACCTTCTTTCTTGGTTGCCTGCTGTTCAAGTAAGCCTTTTAATTCCCTCCAAAACCATTCTATGTCCCCCAGACGCCTGAAAGTTGGCAGAGAGGGTCATTAGGTTAAGGGTCCATTCCCTGAGAATTTCACCCCAGCTGGATGAGAGAAAAGGTAGAGTCAAAAATGTCTTTCCCACTGAAACCAGTGGAACTGAATAACAAGTAAAACTAATATGTTATAATTACAATTTTACACAGAGTAATTTTAAACCAAAATGAACTAAAAATGAAATTCCGATTCATACAGAGAACTCTGTATTCTCAGTAGATGTTCTCCTTTCCCCTCTGCACAATAAACTGCCACTTGTGTGTCTCCACTGGGATTACAAAATGCTTCTGACCATTCTTGAGTGGCAGCTGACACCTGCCAGGTGTCATTTTCAAAATGTCATGCAATTCTGCTGTTCAGAGACTGTAAAATAACAGGGAGATCAGGACTACACTGCATCAGTTTACTACGTACACCAAGAAAAGTCAGCAAGAGAAATAGATTGTCAGACTACAGAATGCTGGGAATTTTATGGACATAACCTCTCTATCAGCATTGATTACAGATGCATGCAACGAGGGACTCTAAATCTCTGTCCACTAAGCCCCTGCTAAATGCTCAAAAAGCAGCACTCACTGTAGCTCTGGCTGACCAAACAGAATTGTGCTCCTCCTTAGACCAAAATTCAGCAGCAGCGAATTATTTAGAATGGTTTCATCAAGGAAGCCTTGGCTTCAGGACTCTCACAGATAGAGTTACCGCAGGGGAAACAGAATCCTGATTGAGGAATTACCGGTGCAAAAGAAAATAACCAAGAAGAACTCTCAAAAAACTAAATTGCCTGTGATAGAACAGAAGGAATAGTTGGTTTTGTAAATATATATGAAGCACATATTTCTTATTAACAGAAGGAACCCTAACATTTTCCCCTTTCAGGTGTGATTTGCTTTGCTTTCAACTTTATTTATTTATAGTTGACTGATCAGCATAAACAGCTCTTTTATTTTAGAAAATGTCGTGGAACAGAAGCATTAATTAAGAAAAGACAAACGTTGCTAGGTCTTCCATATTCTTTTTATATTTGTTTGTATGTTTATCACCCATTTCAGATTCTCCAATTTGGGCTGTTGTGTTTATACCTCATGTAGATGTATCCAGGACCAGGCAGGCACCTGAGGCAAAAACATAGTCCAAACACAGTCCAGGTTCAAAGCATCAAATCAGAAGGGCAAATCTAAAGACCACAAGCCAGGTCATGGTCCAGAAGGTCTCACCACCAAAGACTAAAGCACAACACACAAGAGTTAGGGATAAGTGACTTCCATGCTGGCTCTTCCTTTTCTGGCTGCTTTTATCAGGAGTCATTCAAGGCCTGGTGCAACTCATCAAACTGCTGAGTCATCCAGGAACAGATGCAAGTCATCAGTGGCTAAGCAGCCTACAGGGCTGTCAGCCTGGATCCTGTGTCCTGGTCCAGACCAGGCTCCCCCAGGGAAGACAGCTGAAGGGGAGGTGGCAGGGGCCCAAAACCTACCCCACCCAACATTCGGTGTCCCCCGGGCTCCATGTTGGACTGCAGGCAGCGGCAGGACCACCGGTCACCCTGCAACTTACCTGGGCAGAGGAGAGTCTCCGGGTCAATGCCGGGGGAGCGGTGTGTGGGGGGGTGTCAGAAGAATGGGGGCACAGCCCCCCTGGCTGACAGTGAAGGCTGGCACCAGACCACTCAGGGCTGGACAGAGGCGCAGAAGAAAAGAGGTTTTATTAGCACAAGGGTGAAACTATTTTGGGTGAGGGCCATATCCCAGGAAGGGTGACAAGCTTTATAATAAATCTGGCATCCTCTACCAGTAAATGTTTCACAGGCATGGGCATGTGAAGATGGTATCAGGTCATTGATGGAGGTGGAGACTGAAGAATGAAGGTGCTTCCATGGCTCAGGTCCACAGGCCACCTGTTACCAGTCCCTATTTTGTGTTATATTAAGAAAGTCTAATTAGTCATAAAAGGACTCTGGTGTCCAGGTCTACCACCCAGGGGACAGATCTATTATGAAACTAATGAAATTTAAGCTTCAGGGCCCCTAATCCTGGAGGGGCCCCTGAAGCAACTTTGTTTAAAAAATGAGTGAGTTTTTCAACATTGATGGAGTTTTTTTAAGTGTTTGTTATTAAAATATGGCTATTTTAGTGACAGAATCATAAGCCAATGGGCTGAAGTACTTAATATTGACATTAGAATATGCTCTAATGTCCATTTCATATGTCCTCAAAATGTTCCTATAATTGGTCAAATTTCAAAATTTTCTTGTGGGCGTGCAGCACCCGAACCTCCAGCTGTATGAGCTTGCTGAGCTTGACAGAATCTATTCATAGCCTACATTTTGGCAGTTGGATCCTTGAATCCTTTGTTGGTGCATGGCTTAATAGTTCTACAGCTCAGCCCTTAGCCAATCAAAATCATAAAAAGACATCTGAATTCTCAATTCAGGTCCTTTGGTCATTGTTGGATGTTGCCCTATTGTTGCTGGTTGAGAAGGGGCCCCCATAACAGTTCAAGCTTCAGGCTCCCAAAACTGAAGGTCTGTCACTGCTACGGCCAATTATTTTCAGCATCCCAGATGGGCAGGTCTACCGCCCATTAATTTCACTACCCCAGCTGGTAGGCAGTGCTTCAGCCCTTTACATTTTAAAGGGGTATTATTTTCTGTATTCCATTTTCTTACCATGGAAAAAGATGGCTGTTTGAAGGACTGAAGCACCACTACCCAGTTGAGGGGCATGGGCCCCCTCCTTTCACTTCCTCCCTCCCGCCCCACTCTTGCTGCCTCTGGGGGTGATTTCCTTTAAATTCAATATGGGAAAGTCGGGAATGGCATGGTTATAATTTTCATTAAATATCAGGATATTTCTAGAACAACAACAATGCTCTCAATATTTAATTAAAACAATAATCAGGCCCTTCCTGAATTTCTGATATGGAATTAAAACAATAATTTTGTATATGCTGACCCCTAGGCAATAGTCTTAGAGTGATATAACTCCATTTAGGATGGCAGGATTATTTATTTATTTATATCCCACTTTCCCCGCCGAAGCAGGCTCAGGATGGCCCACATAAAATTCCCTGTTGACACCCTGGATGAGCTGTTTGAAACCGAAGGATCCACTTTAGATGGATAATTTGGATATATAGGTAAAAACAGGTCTCTTTAGATATATAAGGATTAATTTTGTCCATTATGGAAAGTGAGAGTCAAGTGACATTTAGTAAAACTATGTGTGAGTACTTTCAGATCAGGCTGTGTTTCCACGGAATACTCCATTCACCATAGGTGTCAACTACAGGGGGGCTCGAGCCACCCCCAAAATTTCCTGGGAGGGGACTGAGCCCCCCCCCCCCCGGCAAAATGGAGTGCTTGCTGCCGCGCCTCCCCGCCGTGCCTCCCTGGGCCCTTCCTAGCTGTGCCTCCCTGGGGCCTTCCTTGGCCCGCCCGCCACCACCACCGCCTCTCCCCCACCTGGTCACTCCTGCCTCCTTCCCTCTCCCTTCCTCCCTCCCTCCCTCCTTCCGTCCGGGGGTCATCTGGGCAAATGTCGGAAGTGACACCATCATGCTGGGCACATTGCCGGGCCGATGCTCTAGCAATCGCCTCGCATCTCTGTGGCACCATAGAGTTTCAGGGCTATTGCCAGAGCGTCGCCCTGGCAACGTGCCCAGCGTGATGGTTTCACTTTCGAATGATGCCATCACGCTGGGCATTTGCCCAGATGGCCCCCGGACGGAGTGAGGGACAGGGAAGGAGGCTGGAGTGGCCAGGCGGGGTGGGAGAGGCGGCAGCGGTGGGGACATGGTCCTGGCATGTGCGCACACTTTGTGCACGCACATGCAAGAGCCCCCCCCCTGGAATTTTAAAACTCAATGCCCATGCCAGTCACATGATGTGATCAATTTAAACATGATATGATGAGCTCCAGTAAGTTTAAGAAATTATTAGATCACTGTAAACATGGTTAAAGCACACTCCAGCATTCAAGAAACATATCAGTTGCAATAGGAATACAAACAAAGATGGAAAAAGCTCTGTCTTTATGCATCCCACTAGCTAAATGGGAAAAGTCACTTGAAGAAGTTACTGATTTCTCCGTAGGCACAGGTATTAGAGAAAACTGTTTAAAAAGTACTTCTGGGGTCCTGTACTCCAGTTAGATCAGCTAAATCTCCTAAAGAGTTCATTCTCTGCTGAAAGTGTATGAAGGGTACCTGATGAAGGATAACCTGATACTAGGGTTGCCATGCCAGCCTCCATGTCGGGTTTGGACATCTTCTGGAATTACAACTGATCTGTAGACTAGAGAGATCAGTTCCCCTGAAGGAAATGGCTGCTTTGGAGAGTAGACTTTATAGCATTATAGCCCACTGAGGTCTCTCCCCTCCACAAACCCCACATTCCCCAAGCTTCACCCCAAATGTCCTGGAATTTCTCAACCCAAAGTCAACAACCCCACCTGATACATTTGTGGTGGGTTGAGGACATATCTAAATAAATTTAAAAAGGAACGTTGCAGTGAAATTGTAATAGCTTAAATTTGGAAATAGCAGGAGTTCCCATAAAAAAGAGTGTGGCTATGGACAGCTTGGCATGTAATGTTTATGGATTAGTTTACATCCTATAAATAGATGTGGGCAAGGGGGTGGGAAATTAGTCACAGGGTAAATTTTTAGAGGCTGGTCTCCTTTTGTAAATGTTTGGAATTTGTAAAACCTATTAAACAGAATTAAGAAAGATGTACTAGAATGTTTTAATATAAGGGCTAGGATTTTGGATAATCTTTTAATATGTCTGTTTTTAATAATACAATTTTATGACTAAGTTGGAATTCATTTTTCCCTTTTTTGTATATGTGTAAATCAGTACGTGTTCTTCTTGGGTGTTTGTATTATAGTAAAAAACCCCAACCCTATGTAATTATCTTGAAAGTTCTACATATATAACTGAATTTATTTGATGGATTGAGGTTAAGTGAATGTGCTATAAATATTTATAATACACAGTCGTATTATACATAATTTATATACTACACGGAAAAATGTACTGACAGACAAAATTCACTATGAGATATTGTAAAATGCTTCCATTTAAACATTTTCTGGAATAAAATACAATGTGTGATAATACAGTGTAGCTTCGTTGACAATGGGAGGGTGTGTTATTAAAACATAAATAGGAGAAATTTGACTTTCAGTAAAATCTTCCATAGTCTGAGCCAGGATTTTAAAATACTAAACTGCCAAAAACATCTGTACCATACAGAATTATCATTATTTTTTGTTAACCTCCGCTTTCTGTTGATGTTTTACTGAAATATCCCTTATCATCATATATGACAAAGAATCCACAAAAATAGTTCTCCCTGTGCCAGGGTTGCCACCTCTGGCTTGGGAAATTTCTGGAGATTTGGGGGTAGAGCCTGGGGAGGGTGGGGCTTAGGGAGGAGAGGGACCCCAATGGAGTATAATGGAATAGAGTCCGCCCTCCAGAACTGCCATTTTCTCCAGGGGAACTGATCTCTCTAGTCTCAGTTGTAACTTTGGAAGATGTCCAAAGTTCTGGCTACCCTAGTTTCTTCATAGCACAGGTGGTAATGTGGTCAAGGGCAGGTTTCTAAAAATCAGAATTAAAACTGGTCACAGCCCTTTTGTCAGAATTTCTGTCCGTGGGTTGCAAGTGGCTACTTGTCCTCTAGAGGCCTTCACTGATACTAAGGCTTCTGTTACCAACTTACATTCACTTTATGGTGGTAAATAATGGCCCTTTCTGCACTCTCCTTTTAATCCATGTTCACCTTGGTGTCCTCCAAGCAATTCTATACTAAAATCGAATTCAACCTTTATTTTCATCTTGGTTTCTATCCCACCCCCACATTTTTAATCCAGGTTTTTTCCAGGGCGCTTATCTTTCTTTTCATGCAGTTAATGACCCTGCCTTTTAAGGGTATGCTGTTACACAAACAGAGCCTTATACATGAACAATTGCACATATATATCATTCTATGCAGATGCTGCAATGAGCACAAATAGGCTGAGTGTATAAACTGATACTGCAATCCTACTCTCACTCTCCTATGTATATTCCTTGTATTTTAGAACATCTGGAAAAGGTTATAGTAAGAACATAAGAACATAAGAGAAGCCAATGTTGGATCAGGCCAGTGGCCCATCCAGTCCAACACTGTCACACCCTGGCCAAAAACACCAGGTGCCATCAGAAGGTCCAGCAGTGGGGACAGGACACTAGAAACCCTCCCACTGCCCCCCCCCCCCCCCGTCAAGCACCAAGAATACAGAGAATCACTTGCCCCAGACTGAGATTTCCTATCTATACTTTGTGGCTAGTAGCCACTGATGGACCTTTGCTCCATATGTTTATCTAATTCCCTCTTGAAGCTGTCCATGCTTGTAGCCGCCACCACCTCCTGTGGCAGTGAATTCCATGTGTTAATCACTCTTTGGGTGAAGAAGTACTTCCTTTTATCTGTTCTAACCCGACTGCTCAGCAATTTCATGGAGCGCCCACAAGTTCTTGTATTGTGAGACTGGGAGAAAAGTACTTCTTTCTCTACCTGTTCTATCCCATGCATAACCTTATAAACCTCGATCATGTCACCCCTCAGCCGTCGTCTCTCCAAGCTAAAGAGCCCCAAGCACCTCAACCTTTCTTCATAGGGAAAATGTTCCAACCCTTTTATCATTCTAGTTGCCCTTTTCTGTACTTTCTCCAATGCTATAATATCTTTTTTGAGATGTGGTGATCAGAACTGTACACAGTACTCCAAATGAGGTCACATCATTGATTTATACAGGGGCATTATGATACTGGCTGATTTGTTTTCAATTTCCTTCCTAATTACCCCCAGCATAGCGTTGGTCTTTTTCATTGCAGTCGCACACTGTCTCGACATTTTCATTGAGTTATCTACGACGACTCCAAGATCTCTCTTGGTCAGTCTCCACCAGTTTGGACCCCATCAACGTGTATTTATAATTCGGATTTTTTGCTCCAATGTGCATCACTTTGCACTTGGCCACATTAAACCCCATTTGCCATGTTGATGCCCACTCACCCATCCTCAACAGATCCCTTTGGAGTGCCTCACAATCCTCCCTGGTTCTCACCACCCTGAACAACTTTGTGTCATCTGCAAATTTAGCCACTTTACTGCTTACTCCCAATTCCAAATCATTAATAAACAAGTTAAAAAGCACTGGACCAAATACTGATCCCTGCGGACCCCACTGCTTACCTCCCTCCTCTGAGAAAATTGCCCATTTATACTCACTCTCTGCTTCCTTTTAAGTAGCCAGTTTTTGATCCACAAAAGGTCTTGCCCTTTTATCCCATGACTATTGAGCTTACTTGGGAGCCTTTGATGAGGAACTTTATCAGAAGCTTTCTGGAAGTCAAGGTAAACAACATCTATTGGGTCTCTCTTGTCCACATGTTTATTTACTCCCTCAAAGAACACTAACAGGTTAGTGAGACAAGATTTTCCCTTACAGAACCCATGCTGAGTCTTCCTCAATAGATTTTGTTCATCAATGTGCCTACTAATTTTTTCCTTAATAACAGTTTCCACCAACTTTCCCGGTATCGATGTCAGACTGACTGGCCTGTAATTTCCCAGATCTCCTCTGGAACCCTTTTAAAAGATGGGAGTGACATTTGCTACCTTCCAGTCCTCAGGAATGGAGGCAAATTTTAAGGAAAGATTACATATTTACATAGTAATTACATAGTAATTGCAAACCTAACAGATAAAATGTGAGTGGTGACAGGTTATGTCCCAGCTATGAACATAGCTATGTGACTCACCATTTTAACACTGGCCATAGTCACACTGGAGGTTTGGTGCAATCTGGCAGTGCCTCTATTTGTGGTGGTTTAAATCATCATGGGAAGGGGTGACCAGACAGCACACCCTGAAGTGGCCTCACTGCGCACTTGCTCCATGGTCAGATTCAGATTGTTGCTGTGGGGCAGCCATGGAGTGGGTGGTTCGGTGGATTTTTTTTTTAAAAAATGTCTTTTGCATATATGCATTATCACTTATTTGAACAGTTGGAGGAGGCTGCTTCCCTCTCTGAACAAACCCAGCTTTTCAATTAACCCCTTCCCCACCCTGTGTGCTGCAAAGCTGTAGGCAAAG
Source organism: Lepidodactylus listeri (assembly GCA_029233225.1). Taxonomy (NCBI): domain Eukaryota; kingdom Metazoa; phylum Chordata; class Lepidosauria; order Squamata; family Gekkonidae; genus Lepidodactylus; species Lepidodactylus listeri. Next base: position 92,254,020 of record JARCFY010000006.1, read on the forward strand.
GAACCGGCATGAAAAAAGACAAAGGAGGCTTCTCAGCCTGCCCTTCCCCCCACCTTCTCATCAGCTGAAAGCTTGCTGGTGTGCATGAAGATGTGGTTATGCTTCCCAGCTGGGTTGAGCTCACACTAGGGGAGTTCAGCCATCTGGAAATGTGGGGTGAAAGTGCTGATATACATAAACACTGGGCTTTCCCTGGTGCTTATTATTCTGCTTCCAAGGTGGGTCAGAATGGGTTGGTGATGACTGGGGCATGGAAAGCAGATGTTGTGCTCTTTAAATCCACAAAGGTACCGCAACTATGGCCACGGTCACACAGCCCTTTAAAGTGGGAGGAACTGCTGTTTCCTCCTGCATTTAAAGGGACTGTTCATACAGGCCGGGACCACTCCTGCACCGAAGCGGGCTCAATCACACATTCCTTGCACTGTTTCCAACCCCCGAGAAAATCAGGTATTTTCCAGGTGTTAGCGCGAGGAATCCACGACTGAGCCGATCTGAACAGCCCTCTCTCACAATTATTGTGAGAGAGGGCTGTTCAGATCATCCCTCCCTGTCCCCCCCCCCCCCCCCGTTTTTGCACTTGAGTGCTTGGGCACTCATGCACCCAAGTGCAAAAATGGGGAAAAAACCCTGCCCTGTGCTCCGCTCCTGGCCCTGAACCCTGCTGGGTTATGCCGCCTTCCCCACCCCCCCGCATTTGCTAACCCAAAAAATTACCAGGTGGCAACCGGCAGGGCTCGGGGCCCAGAGTGGAGCGGAGCACGGGGCGAGCCAGGGAGCCAGGACAGGTCTGGCGGTGGCTGGCAGCAGCGGCTGGTGGCGGAGGGGGTGTAGAGTGCTCTCCTGCGAGCAGGAAGGGTGCCTCCCCCTGCTGCCGCCACTGCCGCCACTGGGGTTGGGCTGTATGAACATCCCAACCTGGAAGAAAACAAATTGGATAAAATCCCAACGGGATTTTATCCACGAGTCGGGTGCCGTGTGACCATGGCCTATCTGCACAAACTGCTCAGGTGACCGCAGCAACTGATTGTTTCCTTTTTCCTCTGGGAAGAAGAAAAAGTGGCTGTCATGAATCTGAGGGCAATGAGACCTGAGGACCTGAGGCATAGACTGGATTGCAACAATTTGAGTTTGTCAGCGGTAAATTCTTGTATGTCCTTTCAAAGAAAAAGTTTAAAGCAAAGAAAAGCTAGCATAGTGGGGAGAAAGGCTCTGCTCCTCCCTTGGTCTGCTACGCTTATGATTTTCTGCTGTTGGGGTGACATTTTTATTGCAGAGGAGCATCCCAAAATACGACCTTCTGTCATAACCACCAGCATCTCTAGTTGACAGGACAGGCAGTAGGTGATGTGGAAGCCTTCTGCCTTGAGGCCCTGGAGAGTTGCTGCCAGGCAGAGTAAACAATACTGACCTTGGTGGACCAATGGTCTGATTCAGCATAAGGCAGATTCATGTGTATATGTATTTATTTTCCCTCATCTGAAGTGAAGTGGCTTATTCTTACGTCTTGGGTTTCTGTTGCTTATTGCCTTGTGGGCCTCAGCCCTGAGGGGAAACAACCTTTAAGAACAAGTTGTTGCTTCTATTAAAAAAAAATACCCAGAGAGGAGGGAAAAGTCACACATGGAATATTAAGCACCCCTTTGCTATTTTCCATTGACCTTAACCTTCCCCCCCCCCCGGAAAAATAATAGCTAATCCTTAGGTACAAAGATAACACTGTTGAGGCATCATCTAAAGAAAGTGTCTCTTTTTTAAAAAAAATGCAGTAGCACTGCTAGATTGATCATTCTCAGTGTGAAAAGAAAAAGAAAGATCTTTTCTAAAAGCCTCCACTGTATTCAAGGGCTGATGGTTTCTCTTCATCATGTTATTGGGCCCGAGCTTTCATCCATCCACACAAGGTGTGACATCACATCCATCTCAAGTGTCACTTAGCAAATAGCCTAGACTTGCCTGATTAAATGCATGGGGAGCTTTTGTCCCCCTCTTTTGTTCTCCCTCTTCTCCTAGAAAGAATGGGCAAAAAGTAGAGAGAGCTACCAAGAATGGGACGTTAAGTGGGTAATACTGCTCAGCCCTAAGTGAAGAATGAAAAGAAAAAGGGCTCTCTTTCTCGATGTGGGTTGGAAATGGAGTCTCATCATCAGGGAGGCACTCTACCCCAGTGGAGAAATAAATAATCCCCCATTGCAGGGAAGCTTTTGCTTGAGGCAGATGCTATCTTTTTTAAAAGAGAAGTGAAGGTTGTTAGAAAGGGGGGATTGCTGCCTGTAGAACCTCCATGTTCTCCCTCTGCTTTCAGCCTTTTTCAGGGACCTGTGAATTCCATCTGGAGCTGGAGAAACACTTGATTAACTGATAGCTTTCATATTCTTAGACGGGGCTGCCATTTTCCCCTTTGCTTTCCGGATGGCTACGAGCCCTTTCAAATAGGTTGCTCAATCCATTTTGGTTTCTGTTGTGAAATGGATTTATTTTATCATTTCATCTGCATTAAAAGGCAAGTAGTGTTGCTCCAACATTGTCCTGGAATTTATGCAGGATTAATCAATTTTTTTATCATGGCAGATTATAAACTGAAATGTCAGCTGTGGTTTAAAAATGCTGCCTCTCTTTTTTCTTCACCCAGTTTTCAGGGATGGTTTATATATTGGAGAGTTGTGGGAGTATTGTTTTGACTGATCGCAAATGTTTCTCTGCACAGAGGACTCAAGCACCCTCCCTCCAATTACAAGTGTCCGACAAAGCTGCCAAGTTTGTCCTTACAGGTTTCTGTTCCCCCAGGGTGATTTTTTTAAAAATAACACGGCTTCCAATGGAAAGCCCACTGGGCTGAGAGGAGGTGTCTGGCTGGAGGGAGAAATCCTAGACTTGCTCTCAACATGGGGATAAGGAGGAAATGCAGGAAGCTCTCCAAGCTTCTCACAGAAATTTCAACTCATTCCAAAGAACTGCAGATGAGGTGGCCAGCTGTAGGCACCACCGTTCTGCACTGGAGTTCAGAATGAAAACAATGGCCCTTTCTGCACTCTCCTTTTAATCCATGTTCATCGCAGTGTCCTCCAAACAATTTTTCACTAAAATCAAATCCAGCCTTCTTTTTATTCCATTTCTCTCCCCGCCTTCTGCATTACATTACCTCCCTTCACTGGTCAGCCTGGTTGAGCCTGCTGTTGCCCTAGGTTATTTGGATGCTGTTTTGCACTGGAATTAAATTGCCCCGACTCGAACACAGAGTGTCAGGCAAATGCGGAAAGGACCAAAGACACTCTGCCTGGAATAAGGTAAGCTATGTTCAGAAGGAAGGAAGGAAGGAAGGAAGGAGAAAGAAAGAAAGAAAGAAAGAAAGAAAGAAAGAAAGAAAGAAAGAAAGAAAGAAAGAAAGAAAGAAAGAAAGAAATCACTTTCTGCTTAAAATACCAATATATTGATATAACACAAAGTGAGGAGGGGGGGTGGAAGAAGGTGGGCATGAGACACATGCAATACCATTTGAAATACATAGAATGCTTTACTTGCATATTGCTAACGGATTACATTGCTATCTGAAAAACTGAGAAAGAAACATTCCCAACTCACTTCAAAAACAGGCAGGACAAAAACAGATACTAGTTGGGATAAGGTCAGTTTGTTAATGGAATCTAAGGTGCAATTTGCCACCATAACATCCTGAAACTTTGCCTTCAACACCATCTTTTTGTTTCCTAATATCTCTCCTAATGAAGAATCTGGAGAACAAAAATATTAGTCCATTATTTTGTGACATTTAGGTTGGCCATGGTATTACATGATTTGTATGGGTGTGAACCAACAAGGCTACCTATGATTTTTCATCACAGAGTATACACTAAATCCTTTGGTAGACAAGATAAACATATGGATAAACATATGGAGCAGAGGTCCATCAGTGGCTAATAGCTACAAGATATAGATAGGAACTCTCAGTCTGGGGCAAGTGATGCACTGTATTCTTGGTGCTTGGGGCAACAGTGGGAGGGCTTCTAGTGTCCTGGCCCCACTGGTGGACCTTCTGAAGGCACCTGGTGTTTTTGGCCACTGTGTGACAGAGTGTTGGACTGGATGGGCCATTGGCCTGATCCAACATTGACTTATCTTATGTTCTTATTTTTTGTGTTGTTTAGTGTAATAAACTGAAAACCCTGTTTGAGAAATGTTTTGGCCTGCTGCTTAAAAGAGGCTAGGGTAGGTTCCAGGTGAGCGTCAAGAGGAATGGCATTTTCAAAGGCAAGGTGCCATCAGTGAAAAAACCTTCTCTCTGCTTGCCACCTACCTTATCTCAGCAGTTTGGGGCAACTGGAAAGATGATCTTACCTGGTGGGTTGGGCGATATGGGACTAGACAAATACCCCAGCACCGAACCATTTAGGGCCTTTTATAAGAAAGAACCAGCAATTTGAATTGTGCCCAGAAGCACACAGAAAACAAGTGTATATCTCTCAGCACAGGGATGCCACAAGGCTTTGTTGTTCAAAAGTGATTTAAAAAATGATTGTCTCCAGTCTTTGCCTACTTTTTCCAGTGGTGTTTATCAGAGCTGAGATAGCTTCAAGACTACACTAAACTTGCCAGCTCATATGGCTGTAATATACTAGTGCAATCAGTTCACCTCTTCCTGGCATTAGGGTTGCCAAACTCCACTTGAGGCCTGAAGATCTCCTTGAATTACAGCTAATCTCCAGGCTTCGGAAGTCAGTTCCCCCAGACTCTACCCCTCCAAATCTCCAAGAATTTCACAACCTGGAGCTGGCAACTTTACAATACTGAATGTTTTGATTTCGCTAAAGTACGATCTTATTATTATTAACTAAAGTACACACTAGTTCAAAAGCTCCATTAGAAGAGCATTGTTTTTTTCTTAAATCAAGCCTGTTTCTGTCAAAATGGAGGACAACTCACTGAATTTCAGATTATTTCCCTTTCCCAGGGCAGAAGTATGTGTACTACTATTGTATGTTTGAATTAGGCCTTAGCACACCCTTACCTCTCCCAAGCTAGCTTCCCTTTTTGTGTCTAAGATCACATGACAAAGGAAGTCAGTGCCAGTTCATTCTTGCAGGGGGAAAATCACTTTGGAAAAGATCTCTGAAGCATACCCTTCTGCTCATGGAGTCTTCCAGCCCTGCCTTTGAGCAAGAAGTGGCAATGGGGGGCTAACATGGCCTGAATGGAGCAGCGTTAGGGTTACCAAGTCTTCGGAACTCACCGGCAGGGGGGAGTCCTCCTCCGTCCGGGAGTTCCTCCTGGCGCGCGCGCAAAGCGCGCGTGCCCAGTGACGTCACCGGAAGTGACGTCAACACGTTGGGGGCGTTGCCAGGGCGATGCTCTGGCATAGAGTTTTGGGGCGATTGCCAGAGCGTCGCCCTGGCAATGCCCCCAACGTGCTGACGTCACGTCCGGTGATGTCATTATGTCGTCCTCGCTGGACGACGTCGGGGGTGGGGTTCCCCCCGCAGGCCAAATGCTGGCGGCGGATCGGGAACCCCTTTAGCGGGGGATCCCCCGCCCCCCGGGCTGACTTGGCAGCCCTAAGCAGCGTGGACCTGTTTTACTGCCAGGAGTCAGCAAATAATGCCTCTTTAGCCACCTGAAGGCTATCTAAATCTTTAAAACATTCCATTAGACTTTAATATTTTGTGTCTAAAACTTGGAGGAGCAGGAGATATTGAAAAGCCGTGCCTTTTGACCCCTCAGATTCATCCCTAGCAAAAAGGTGTAAGGAAAGGTATTGAAAGTCTTGTAATAAGCAAAAGGAAGACCATTTTTTTCCTGGATTTAATATATAAACCCTAGGGGAAAAAGCCAACATGAGTCTGCGGCTTAATCTCAACCTATTCCAATCACAGTTATACCAGCTGTAATGGGATCTCCTACTACATTATTATTACTTATAGTTATTATTGTTAAATCCACTGTTCCTCCAAGGAGTTCAGGGTGGTATACATTCTTCTTTCTTCTCCATTTTATGCTCACCATAACCCTGTGAGGTAGTCTAGGCTGAGACAAGGCAATGGGCCCAGGATCACATGGTGAGCTTCATGGATGAGTGGAGGTTCGAACCTGGGTCTTCCAGATTCTATTCCAATACTCTAACCATTTTATTACACTGTCTCTAAAGTTAGGGAGCACATCAACTAATATTCTCTGCCTACTGTTAATGCTGCTGCTTTGGGTCCAACCCAATATGCATAGCAGATGCCCAACACAATTCAGACTTCAGAACAAATTGTCATATCGTGGACTTTTTATGCCATGCCAAATTCTTCTTTGTGGTGGACACATACCTGGTCAAACGCCAGGCTTCTGCATACCCTCATGGAGAGACCAGCCCAGCCAGCCCAGCCAATGCGGTTGTAAGGTTTTAAATATTACAAGGCATTGCAATATTACAAGACACTTATATAATGTATGGACCAGCTACTACTGCAAGATATTTTGTATACGTAGTCGGGGAAAGGGTTTTGTAACTTCATGGTTGCTTCCAAAATTGTTTCAGCCACAGGTCCATAACTATCACAGGGCCCTTGGGTGACACCCCCTTCCTAATCTGCCTTGCCCTGAATCTTCTCCGACCTTTTGGTAGTTCCTCATAGGCTCGTGTGCTCCCTACTTCCTGCCTGCAGAAGCAGAAGGCCCGGCTCTTCACAAGTGGAGCTCTGAGCCAGTAGGAGGAAGGCCGAGCTGTGGGTGGCTCCTCCCATGAGGGTCATGAGTGCATGGCACTGTGGGTGAGATGAGTTGCTGGATGCTGGGGAGCTGCTGGGTGCTGTTGCTGTGGCATGGCTGTAGGGGTGAATGGGGTGGCAGAGTGGACAGCCCTCCGTGACATTCATGGGTTCCTCTGCACTGTGCAGCACCTGGTGCATGGCCTGCCGCTCCGGGAAGATGCTTGCCCCCACCCCGTGCTTCTTGGAGGTAGTAGGGGGCCAGATAAATGGCTGGGGATCTTTCCCATGCTTTCCAAGTGTATGGTGTGTCCCTGGTGGAGATGGGGATCTTAGCACCCAGTGAGGCACTGTACAGCCCCATTTGTGCTTCTTCCCACAGCCTGAGGCTGCTGTGGTTGGGAGCCTTGAAAAGGCACTTTTGGGCAGGCAGGAGAGAAGGGGGCAGTCAGCGGAGAGCCCCCCATGTGCCTACATCACTTCTGGAAATGACTATAGAGATGATGTAAGCATGTGGGGGCAGTGCCTCTTACCGAAAATTGTCTAGCTACGGGGCTGTTCCAGCAACATATGACTGAGTGATTATGTATGTTTATTGTGCCTTTTGTGGAAAGTATACAGACAAAGCTTTGTGGTTATAGAACTACCTCATTTCAATTTGGCCGCAGAAGAGAACAGCAAAATGCTGAAAGTGGGAATATTATGTGTGCTGGCTTCTTCCAAGAATGTGAAGTATATACAATTATTTTCATGCTGTTGTCTCATTTAAAATGTATCCTTTAGTGCATAAATCAGTTTCTGTCATGTGTTTTCCTGGCACATACTCAATCTTGAGTATGTTTGTTTTTTAATATACTCTATCTAGAAGGGAAAAAAATCTGGTCCGATAGGGGCATATAAAATATTAATCACACATAGTGTGAAGGTGTGTTGCTATAATAATTCATTTCATGAAGTGAAAAAGGGATGATGGAACAGACAAGTGATATGGAAGTAGCTTAGGATATACTATTATGAGGAGATTATTAAAGCATTATCTGATACCATGATTCACTTAACTGTTTTAATCTCCAAACAGATAATGCTAGACATAGCTCTTTACAATGAATTCCTTAAACAATCTAATGCAAAATACACTTGCAAGAGGGAAAGGCATTAAGTAAACATAGGCATTTAAAGGAAATGAGCCAAAGATACATTTTCTCTTCCTTTTATGAACATCGGATCTCATGTTGAAAACCTCCCAAGCAAAACTGAAAGTTTCGGAGAATGAAGGAGAGATGATAGATCTTCTGTGAAAGAGAACATGGTATGAGATAAATTGGTAAAGAAGATTGTATTCACATACTGTCGTGCTCCATCTTGGTCAAAAAGAGAGGCAGTGCAAACTATCTCCTTCTCTTCCTATAAAAAGTCAAGTTAAAATATCCTTTTTTATTCCAAAGGATACCTTAGCTCAGTGGTTTTCCATACCTTTGACACAAAAGGAGCAGAATGGGCCCCACTAAACTGCAATCACGTGACAGGAAGTCATGTGGTATCAGAGTTGTAGCAGGAAGAGGAGGAACTAGGTTTGCCAGGTCCCCCATGGCCACAGGAAGGGGATGGGAGGTATGGTTGTCAGATCCAGGTTGGGAAACTCCTTGAGATTTGAGGATGGACCCTGGGGAGGACAGGAATCTCAGTGGGGTACAATGCCATAGAGTCCACCCTCCAAAGCATCCATTTTCTCCTAGGGAACTGATCTCTGTAGTCTGAAGACGAGCTGTAATTCTGGGGAATCTCCAGGTTCTGGAAGCTGGCATCCCTAGGAGGAACTAGAGTTATGACCTCACCAGTGTCAAGGACTTCCTGCATACCTGGAGGATTGTCTACTTCCTTACAAACCTGAAAGACCTCTGTGGTCATCTTCTGAGTCCCTGCTTCAGGTGTCCCCACTGTCTGAGATTAGGCAGGTGATAACCTGGGAGAGGGACTTCTTAGGCCCAATTTACACCTCCCCTCTGAAGTAGTTTGACTGCTGTCTTTTCCCAAGCTCATTTCACGCTGGTTTCAAATTTCACTCCAGGGGGTCTGAAGAGTACTAAGCAACAGCATTTGTTTAAAGCAGTATAATGCTAGCTTGACCACAGGAGGGCAATTAACAAATGTAAACTATAATTTATAAACTAGAACAAGTATGGTTTGAAACTAGAAACAGGTATAGACAGGTTTTTTTGAAACTAGAATGATTCTAGCGGGAAAGTCAGATGTAAATTTGACCTCAGTTGTGGCACCAAAACTCTGGAATTTTCTCCCCAGGAAGACTCATCTGTTCCCTTATGCCAGCAGTTGATGACTTTTATGCTTCATCTGGCATTCCCTCAAGTGATTCTCCTTCCAGGACTATGTTTTATGTTTTTGTATGTGCATCTTAGGTTTGGTGTAGTGGTTAAGTGCACGGACTCTAATCTGGGAGAAACGGGTTTGATTCCCCATTCCTCCACTTGCAGCTGCTGGATGACCTTGGGCAAGCCATAGTTCTGTCAGAGCTATTCTTGAAACAGCAGTTCTTGAAAGCCCCACCTACCTCACAGGGTGTCTGTTGTGGGGAGGAGAAGGGAAAGGGATTATAAACTGCTCTGAGACTCCTTTGGGTAGTGAAGGGCAGGGTATAAATCCTCTTCTTCTCTTCTTGGTTGTTATTGTTTTAATGATGTATTTTGTTTGGTTTTAATGGTTTTTTTAAAGTTGTGTTTCTATTATGTATGTTTTTAATCTGTTAGTCCCTTTGGTGGCCCTGATGAGGGTAGAAAGGCAGCAGACTAAGAGAAAGGACAGGAAATACAAAGCAAGCACCAGGAGGTGTACAGGCCAAAGGTCAGAGCCATGGAAGGAGCCTTTTGAGTGCTGCATGACCTGGTCTTGCCATCCTGCTCCTCCTCTCAGCTTGTGTGCAAGGAAGAAAGAAGTCTTGGTGCCCTTGCTTTTTATTTAGCACACTAGCATAAAGTCCTCCTGAAAGGCAGCCAAAAAACTGGAGAATCTGTAGGGGCTTGCGACCCAGGAGGTGGAGCTCTGCAAACTAGGCCTGGAAAGTCCCCTTTCAAATCCCCTTCCTGCCACGAAGCTCATGGTGCCAGTCATTCTCTTTCACGCTAACCTATCTCAGGGGGTAGTTGTGAGAATAAACAGGAGGAACAGGTAAAGCGCTATCCTGAGGTCTTTGGTTGGATTGAAAATCTAACAGACAAATAATAAAGTATCTCAGTCTGTGGCAAGTGATGCTCTGTATTCTTGGTGCTGGCAGGGGGGCAACAGTGGGAGGGCTTCTAGTGTCCTGCTCCCACTGCTGGACCTCCTGGAGGCACCTGGTGCTTTTGGCCACTGTATGACAGAGTGTTGGACTGGATGGGCCACTGGCCTGATCCAACATTGGCTTCTCTTACATTCTTAAGTTCTTAAAAAAAATAGCTCAGAGCGTAGTGATAAAGTAAACAAAAAAAGTGAACTGAATTGGCTGAATATGATTGTGGCCAAGGAACTGGCATACATGGAGAAGCAGCAGGTTTTAAGCTTTTTGAAAAGATGAGAGTGGTTTTTTTGTTCACAATTGGCAGTGGGGTTTTTTTGCCTGTCATTGCAGCTTTGCCTTGGGCCAATGAACATTCAGATTAGTAGGGCTAGCTGAAGACATTTTCGTGCCAAAGCAAGAAAGTACAAATTGCCCCCTGCGGTGTGTGGCTGGTCATTCCCCAAAAGGATGGCGCTTCTGCTCACAAATCTACGTGTTGCTGTTGTGGTGACAAAGCCCACCAGGAGCCATTCTGTGTACTCCTCCATTACCTGAACGTGCTTGTTTTATAACCCATGATGTTTCCCAAGACAAAGCATGAACAAAGATGGCATTCCGAAATTGAATACTTCCCCCCTAAACCGCAGGAGTATTTACCCTCTGATGTGACAGAAAAAGAGGTGGGGAAACTCTCCATGTGAGGTTTCTACATGTTACAAATGACAAGAGAAGAACTTAGCTTGGACATGCCGCATCCCTATGATGCACATAATTTGTAGATTTGGGCTGAATTAATGTTGAATTTCTGTCAGTCTTTCATAAAGATAACTTATAAGAAAATAAGAGGGCCTGAAAGCAGGTTTTTTTGTAAGTGCTCACAGCTGCAATTAGCAGATCTGTTCCAGGAAGTAAACATGTCATATTAATCCATTTGTTTTCTCCTACTTTATTCAAATGAGCACCTGGTAAAATCTTAAGAACTCAACTAGGCCAAGTCCTGCCCAGGCATTTCATTAAAACGCCCTGCCTGTGTTTACTGCTGTCGTATATAATTTTATAATAACTGCTTTCAATCACACAACTTGAGGTCTGGTCTTCTCTGAGTTTGGCACTGAACAAATGAAAAGGTTGCCAGCTGCCATATAATGCATTCTTTTATGGTAGCTGGAAGTTATGTCACTTTTTTATCCATTCCTCAAGGATGGCCTCAATCTAGGTATTGAGAGTGACTGAAGGATGTGTCAAAGGAGACCTGGATAGAATTCCTGCAGGAATTTATAAAACATGATTATTTGAATCAGGGCTTGGAAATAGAATTCTACAAGCAGATTGGGAATTTTGTGAAACTGAAATGCAGCCATTTCAAATGTTATGTAAAAATGTTTGTGTTCAGCAAGACGGCATCTTTTGTAGAACAAATACATTAATAGCACAAAAATGAAGAGTGTGTCTTATTTTTCCCTTCCAAATCTTGGACACTAACAACTACTATGACAGTATTGCAGAAAAGTCCTTTTCAGGGTTCCAGGAAACTGTGCAGTCCTTGAGCTAGTTCACAAGGTGTACTCATGGAAGATCCCAGTACTTTGAAGCAAGAGAGCTGTGCAATCCTTGAGTTTGCCTGACTGAAACTGAGGAAGCTCCACCAAACAAACTAAAGTTTAGGAAGAGTAACTTTGTTCCCACTCCCTATCGCATATATTTGCTGGGTGATTTGGGGCCAGGCACACACTCTCTGCCTAGTCTACCTCAGCAGGTTGTTGTGAAGATAAAATGGAGGTGAGAAGAACAATGTAAACTGCTTTGGGTCCCCGCTGGGGAGAAAGGTGGGCTATAACTTAAATACATAAATAAATAAACAACAGATGGACAGACAGGCTGATTATTTTACTACTAAAGATTCATGGTAACAGCAATCCAAGTGATTTGTTTTGTTATGATATTTGGATAGGATCAGGGAGTCCAGGTGGAATTTTTGTCTGGAGGCTCATGGTAGCTCTCAGCAGCCCTGACTACATCGCAGGAAGAAATCCCCCACTCCTTCACTGTGTCTCCAGTCTCAAGCAGGACCTCATACAGCTGCTATTTCTTATAAAAGGAAAGAGAAGAAAATCCCTGGAAGTATCTCACAGCATTGTGTCTAGTTTGTCTCGTATTCTATGGGACAAAAAGAAAACATAGGCAACAAGAATTGCAGTAGCCCTTAGCTTTGCCCAGTTGATTTAGGGCACAATCCACCCAAAGCTAAATCGCATTGATTTCTGTAGAACACGAAATCAATGGGACTTAACAGCACTTGTCTTGTACTGCCTTGTGCACTTCCTGTCAAAAAAGATCAGAAAAGAACATTAATATTTAAAGGCATGGGATCAAACAAGAGAGGCCAGGAAGAGCTGGCAATCTCTTGTTCACATCCTCAACAAGAGGCAAATGTCATCCTGTCAGAAACCATCTCACCAAATGAATGTCCTATTTGGTATCAAGTGAATTCCACTTCAAGAAATACATTTGCTTCCTTACAATACATGTAAAATTAGACCCAGATTGGTTATGAAAATGAAGGATGTAGACGGAAGGAGAGATACTGGGGGTTTTGTTCAAGAGACATTCTGAGGAGGAGATGAATTCCGGGGGATTCATCTGGCTGGAATAAAAACCGACAGGGATTTTTCACCTCTGCATTACACCTCTAGAAGCCTGATATGGTTAGTGTGCAGGAGCATGCTGGGTAATTACATTGACACTACAGTAGATAAAATAAAGGGAGGAAAATACAGAAACATGAACAAGTTGGAAAGGAGTGAGACTTCTTCAAAGCAATGTTCTTCACGATGAACTGTGACTCCAAGAGAGATTTCATTGTGCAGTTTTGAGTCTGAGCCAAAAGATATCTAAATGAAAAATTAATTAGACCCATCAGCAGAGACTAAGGTTCAGATGTAAGCTGAACTCCTGGCCAAAACTCCTCAACAGCCATGGAAATGCCAAGTCTGAGGCAGCAAACAGATACAAAGGGGGGGGGGGGGGTATGGCCTTTCTGTAAAGGGAAATCGGCCATTAGAAAGCATTGCTTTTTCTGTAAATTATTTCTCCTGTAGTAATGGTGGGTGAGTGCCAAGAAGTACTATTCTGTCAAGCGGCTGGAATTAAGAAGTGCATTTATTTATTTTACTTTATGCATTTATATCCATCTACATGGCTTAATAAGCCCTCAGGGTAGCTTGCGAAATGAACAGTCAACAACAACAGCAGCAGCAGCAATCAAATTAAAATCCCTCCACACACACATTTTAAAAATAAAACAATATCACAGTTAAATCTGTAATTAAAAGCTAGTTTGATATGATACCATGGCAGCAATCTGTGAACAACAAATGTTGTATGACAGTGTATGTATATAAAAGAATGTACGCCATCTACTGTGTTACATGCACATGTTGATGAATAATGTGTGCATGTGTAATAAAACAAATATGTTGCCATGTCTGAAATTTGTGGAAAGCTAACATACTCCTATGAGGCTCAGTATGAAACATCAAGGAAATCTGTGTCATGAATTGCTTTTTCATATTTACGCCAGAGATGCAGTAAATATTATTTGCCTATATTAATGACCAGTAGCCAAGCCCATTGCAAAAACAATACAACGGGCTCTAGACTGGGCTGAAGGCAGCTGTCCATGTGGGGAGGCTGCCCGCCGGCCAGTTCCCTCCTCCCTCCCCCCCACCGCGGGGCAGGGGGCACAGGTAGGTTGGGGTGCAGGGAGATGGGGAGGATGACAGCGGGGTGTGGGCTGGGTTCACTTACCCCCAGGTGAGGCGGGTTCAGAGTCAGAGGGTTGTCACTACAGCAGGTTCAAGGACCAAAGGACCACATAAACCAGTACCAATTCTTGCATTAAAGTCTCCATAAAGGATAAAGTGGGAACTGGGGAACTGGAAATCCAGAGCTAACATGGTGACTGAGAACTTATTCCAAATATTATCTGGGTTCCATGATTTAGAAAGTTTTGGGTGGGATGTAGACATTAACACAGACATTACACTACAATATTATTTTTTTAAGAAAAAAATATTTATAAACAAGCTATGTGTAAAACAATGAAAAAGCTTGCCACACTAATAGGCAAAGTCTAATCAGAGTTGCCAGAAACACCAGAAATCTGAGTACATTTTGGAAGCTGGTTACCTCTGCTTTACATACTAGGAGCCCATTTTCCTCTCATATTTCCTTGCATACCTGGAAGGAACGCTTTGCTAATATCTTCAGTAGTATTTGTAGCAACTATGATTATCAATTAGAACCTAGCTGAACTAACTGTATTCACTCCGATAAATGCAGTAGGGGTTATGCCACTTGCTTGGAGACATGCTATCATAATACCAGTTTATAAGAAGGGGGAAAAGTGGACCCATCCATCTACAGCCAACCAGCCTTTTATCAGTGGCCAGGAGGCTTTACACTCTGTTCCTTTATTACCAACTTGTAGACTGGTTAGAGACCAATGAAATCCTGGGAAGGGAACAGGACGGATTTAGGCAAGAAGCTGGTACAGATGATCATTTTCGGACATTACAGTTGTTAATAAATACACAAACAAAAGTTGGGGGATCCTTGCTGCTGCCTTCATGGATTCAAGGCGCCTTTTGATGGCTCAGAGGTTAAGATGCTGAGCTGCAGACTGGAAGGTCGGTAGCTCAGCAGTTCAAGACCCTGGTGCCGCATGGCAGAGTGAGCTTCTGTCTCTGGCCCCAGCTCCTGCCCCCCCCCAGGAGTTTGAAAGCAATAAATCGAAAGTAGATAAATAGGTACCCCTTCGGTGGGAAGGTAACAGCGTTCTGTGCACCTCGGCATTTAGTCAAGCCAGCTACATAACCACGGAAAAGTCTTCGGACAGCGCTGGATTTTCAGCTTGGAAATAGAGATGAGCACCACCCTCTAGAGTCAGATTCAACTGGCTTTCTAGCAAGGGAAACCTCTACCTTTACCTTTTTACTTTTGATAACATACCTCATGCCTAATTGTGGCCCAAGCTAAAACTAACATCTATTGACAAAAGACTGTTGGCTTTGATTGAGATTCTGTATTCTAATCCTATTGCACAAGTCCCCTATGGTTTAGATGGACAACTTTCCAACACAATTTCCCCACAGCAGGGAGTGCTTCAGGGATGTGTGCTGGCCCCTTCATTGTTGTATTTATATATCAATGATATGATTTCTGCTGTCTCCACCCAGGACTGTTATTCTCTATCCATTGCTAACATTATAGTTTCTATCCTACTTTTTGCAGATGATGCAGATGTCCTATCAAGAACAACATCAGGACTGTCCTCTCTGATAGGAGGTTTTATCTCTTACTGTCTGGAAGAATATCTGATAGTTAACTATCAAAAATCCAAGATTGTTGCTTTTTTGGAAGGAAATCTCATGTACACCTGTCAAGATCTGTGTAGGGCTGCGAGACAAGGCCTAGTGAGGCTTAGTTTGAACCTCACCTGCTATTCCAATGTATTTGAAAAAGTGTACCTTGCACACAAAAGCTCATACCTTGAATAAACCTTTGTTGGTCTTAAAAGTGCCACTGGACTCCAAATTTGTCCTACTGCTTCAGACCAATACGGTTGACCACCTGGATCTAAGAAACATCTATTTAAGTATGATTATAACAGAACAATCTGTAGAGCACAACGTGTTTGTTTTACTCAGTTTGTTGATATTCTTCCACCTGTTCCCTGATTACTGCTCATATTTGACTGTTCCTCACTACAGGCATGCCTTCATGTTGGTGCACCTTAATGCCCTACCATCTAGAGTTCTGCAAAGGAGGTATCTTAAGATTCCATACTCTGACAGGGTATGTGACTGGTGCAGATACTATAGACACCCTGTATCACATGACCTTTGAATGCAGTCATTTTTCTGAGCCTAGAAATCTTTTAATTCTTCCTTTGCTCCAAAATGTAGCATATGGAGACATTCCCTTTTTTATTACCTATCACTCTTTTATCTTTGAAATTTTATGCATTTGTGAAAGATTTTTGAAGCCATTCAAATGGGGTCTAGCTTTTTCTATATTTTAGTAATTTGCTTAAAATTAATAAGTTAAGAAGCAGTATGAGGTAAAGAGAGAGTTCAGCATTGACACAGAGAAGAGAACCAACCTGGTCACTATATATCTGCAGTATATGGCAGGAGCGTCAAGTTTTAAAATCCGCAAAGCGTGCACGCAAAGCGTGCACGCACACTGGGACCATGACCCCGCTGCCTCCCCCGCCTGGCCACTCCTGCTTCCGTCCCTCCCTCCATCCGTCCAGGGGCCAGCTGGGCATTTGCTTAGCTGGCCCCTGGACGGAGGGAGGGAGGGAGGGAGGGATGGAGGCAGCCAGGGCAGGGGGTGGGGGTGGGAAGAGAGAGAGAGAGAGAGACGGTGGCAGCCCTAGAAAGGCCTGGGGACGCGTGGTGATGGGCGCTTCGTTTTTCTGGAGGGGCTCAGTTCCCCCCAGGAAATTTCGGGGGTGGCTCGAGCCCACCCCCCCCATAGTTGACGCCTATGGTATTTGGATATAATCCTGAGACTCACTACTTAGAATCTCAATATCAACTAATAGATCTAGTGGTAACAGAATTGCTAGACCTCCACTGCTACAGCCCTTGATGTAAGATTAACTGGTTAAACAACAACAAACAATTGGCTTTAGAAGAACTAGGTCAATTCGTGATTCTTTAGTTCACACAGATGCCTTATCAAGGGAGACTCCAAGCACTTCAGTCCCTAATGGTCACTTCCCTTGTGGAAGATGTGTTGTTTGCCCATTGGTTTGGAAAACTAAGAGGATTACAATACCCAACAATAACTTTGTATATGATCTGAACTTTGTTTCAACATGTTCAACATGATGTGTAGTGTATTTATTAAGATGTTCTTGTGGTCTTTTGTATGTCGGGAATACTTCTAGAAGTGTTCGCACTCGCATTATTGAACATAGGTGTTGCATCAGAAATGCACGCTTAGAATCACCTTTGGTACAACACTTTCTGAGTCAGCAACATGATCCGAATGATTTTAGGTTTGTCATCCTAGAAGTCCTTAAATGCCGCTCCTATATTGCCATGGACATCCGTAAAAGGCTTTTACAAAGGGAGGCCTTTTGGATTTTTCGTTTAAACACTCTCCAGCCACATGGGCTAAATCAGTCTCTTGACTTAAGCTGCTTTTTATAAAGACATTAGGAAATATATTTACAACTTTGCCTTTTAGGGTGGTCCCCCTCCAATAATTGCCAGGCTCAGTTAGCTGCTATATTAACCACTCCTTTTAGGCTTTCCTTAAGGCATACTGACCATATGAGAGTAGTTCCATGGTAGGAACAGTAGCCCGTCCTTACTCATTTTGTATTGTCAATGGTAAGCAGTCTTCATCCAGCTTCTGGGCAGAATATGGCAAATTTTGCAATGTATTATGTGTTTTCTGACTCACTGTTTTTTGGTATTTTGTTCTCTTAAAATGATAGGATGAAGCAATTTCTGCTCAGTGAATATGTAATATTTATGCTCATGGAATTTCTTCACCTTAGTGAATCTGGTGAAGTTTACATGTAGTATTATATGAATCTAATATAAGGTATGCCTGTAAATTCATATAATTTTTGTAATTTTTGTTTCATATTTTTGTAAGTGTGTAATTGTTTATTAATGTGCTTTCTATTTTCAAGTCTTCTGACAAAGATTAATCGAAACGAATATACAATCCGGAGTCTTCGTTGGATTGGAACTGAGCTGGATTCAGCTATGTTATTTATACTTTTGGCTTTATTAGCTTCTGTTAACAAGTTTCATTGCTTCTTGTAAAATAAGAGTGATAATGATATGATATGTTATAATATATCAGTAGTTATATTCACATAAGTGTTTTGTTTGCGTTTGAGTGCAGTGCTTGTTTTCCAATAGTCTTTATTACTGCTGTTTATCGGTTATGCATGCTAAGTCATGAAATTTATTGCCACAACCCATGATGTTCCAAGAAAGGATTTTTATTTGTCAATCTTCCTTCTCAATGGTATCCTGGACTTAGTATCCAAAAAATGCAACTATTATTGGGTACAGTTGTAGGAAGTAATGGGGTAGTACGGGAGCCCTCCTTAGGAGAGTTGAGCAGACCATGCTCATGGTCTTCTAGGTAACAATTGAAGAGCTCTACGTCTGAGGGCTTGAGTATTTTTGGTAGATGGGAAGAAAACTATTTCTACAAGGTGGCCCAGATCTTCCCTGGTAGAATGCATTACAGGTAATTTAGGGTCTCTGGAGTAATTTAGGCCTGTTGGTAACTCAGACAGAGCCTGATCTTACATACAGCGACTCTGCCAACCCTTAAATTCATTCTACTTATGGAACTCCCTGAACTTGAATTGCCCAGTTCCCATTATCCGTAAGGTTCACAGGATTCTCTTTTAGCCATCTTTTTTAGCATTTGCTCCTTTTCTAAGCAGAATGCTCAAATGACATGCAGTTTCTGCTTTCTAGCACTAAATGCATTGGGTCTGAGTTTGTAAACTATTCCAGATCTTCCTTTTATTGGTTCATTGCTATTAAACAGAACTTTACCCCTGGCTCAGCTTAAGGAGAATGATGACAAGGCAATGATTAGTACATCCCTGGGTTTACTGATCAAGGATAAAGACTGGTGCAATACTGCACCACGTCCTGAGATGGTGATGTGTTACAACTCCCCTGTGTTCCGTATCTCTGTTTTGATCATCAGATAGGATCCCAAAGTTAATGTTTCAGCAACTGGAATGCACTCTGGTTAGTAGCAGTGCAAATATGATTGGGCGAAATGCCATCACTTGGTTCCTGATTGGGAGCACACAGGCAACGATGACTGCCTATGTAATTGCACCATTAAATAATTAAAACCAATCATTCACCCCTCCAGCTTTTTATGGCTAATAATTATAATAACACACAAAGATACAGGCAGATGTTATTATCTGATATTGCCTGAAATTTGAAATGGACCTATTAGCCACCCGAAGTGAAATGTAATTGCCCGCTTTCTCTACCCTATCAGATGGCGGATGACATGGCTGGATGCTGTTACTTCAGCATTCCATTTTTTTTCTCATATGGTAAGGAAATCAGCTATAGTTGTTCGGGACAGAGTGCTTTAGACTTTGTGGCTCTTTGTAAGAGACTAATGTATTGCTATGAACAGTTTGGTAGGGGTCATGTAATGGACACTCTGCTGACATAACTAAGAGGACTATATGGACCACAGGTCTGATCCAGCAGGGCTTTACTTATGCCCTTATAAGAATTCTGTTTAAAACATTTTTTTAAAAAAATTATGACTATATGTGGAAGGGATTGGTGATGTTGCATGGCAGGACTTGGCCGTGTCAACAAGGTACAGCCTGGTTATGACAGAGGCTTTTGTCATTTGGCCCACAAGGCTTCAATCAAGGTCCATTCTGGCCTATGTAATTTTTTGAGTTGAGCACCCCTGGTCTAGGTCCTGAACACTCATAAGAGTGCGAAAGCTTTATGAAAGTGTGCTATTTAAAGTCTCCAAGTAACTGAGCACGGGGAGGCTCTGAAGGCTTGAGGGGAAAAACTACAGAAGGGTTACTTTAGGCTTGTACAGGCAATATGGAATCAAGCTGGTCCATACTGCTAAGCTTGACTGAAAAAGCTCTAAGACACTCCTGATCCAAACCACCTGTAGTTGGAGAAAAACAATTTCTATTTGCTGTAGAAGCCCCATAGTCTCTATTCTAATAATCTATATCTTTTACCTTATGTTGATAGCATCCAGGTGATATGATCTGTGATGATTCTGCATTGGCTTTTCCCTCCGTTGTTTTAGCAAACCCATGCTAGAACAGAAATTCCCCCCTGCATTGCATGCTGCTTTCACATCCTTTGATCACTGGGTTTTGTGGTACCTTCTGCATAGATTTATGGCCATTTTAAGGTTGTTCAGGGGTGACTTTGCAGTTAGTATGGCATTGGTCTGGGATATTTGAATGTGGTTTTGAGCTGCACCATTTCCTCAGTGTTGAGAAAATGTGGAGTGAATGCCAGATGCAGAACCAGCCTGTGAAGTACTGTCTTTGGAAATGGATGGTAAACTTTAGCTGGTGCGGAATAAGAACATAAGGGAAGCCCATGTTGGATCAGGCCAATGGCCCAACCAGTCCCACACTCTGTCACACAGTGGCCAAAAATACCAGGTGCCATCAGGAGGTCCACCAGTGAGGGCAGGAATGTAGCAGCGAGAACGCTAGCAGAAACTTGCCCTAGATAGCATGCCTTCCGAACATTACACTATGTGCACTGGCTTCCAATTTGTTTTGAGACCCAATTCAAAGTACTGGCATCGGCACTGATAGCCTACACATTCTTATAAATATTCTGCTAATGTGTCTTTTATTCTGCTGGTCTGTTTATTTTTATTTATTTAATTTATGCCTTGCACCATCTCCCCATAGGGGACTCAGGGCAACTTACAACATTTAAAATACAATAAATACAATATAAATAAATATAACTAATTAAAACATCAATTTACCTACTAACCAACCACATGGAAGACTTAAAACAACCAGCCAGCTCCCCAGTTCATAATACTAACCAAAGGCCACACAAGACAAAGAACTGAAACAACTGGCCAGCTCTCTGATTCGTAATGCTAACCAAGGGCTGCATGAAACAAAGCCGGCTTGCATGACCTACAGAATGCTGGAAGATCATGCAGGGCATGAACTTCTGAGGAGCTATGAACATAATAAATAATTGCCTGACCTTAAAAACCCTAAGAAGCCTTGAACCAGGGTACCTGAAAGAACATCAAAATGGGTAGCCATGTTAGTCTGTCTGTAGCAGTAGAAAAGAGCAAGAGTCCAGTAGCACCTTAAAGACTAACAAAATTTGTGGCAGGGTAGGAGCTTTTGGGAATCATTACTCGCTTCTTCAGATACAGCTAGAATGAGGGTCCATCTGTCCTATTTATTGGAAAGTGGAGTGATTTCAGATCCCGAATGACATTAGCAGGCAAATGACAATAGCAGGTGAATGACAATAGTGGGCAAGATTGGATTTTGGTGAGATATGCAGAGGGGTAATAGGCATGGAGAAATGGCCACTGGTAATGAGACAGGAAACCTAGGTCTGGATTCAGTCCAGGTGGATACATTATCTTGAGCTTCATTATCAGTTGCAATCTGTTCAGATTGAAGAACTGAGCAGTGACCCACAATAACTCATACCCTGCCACATATTTTCTTAGTCTTTAAGGTGCTACTGGACTCTTGTTCTTCTCTACTGAGAACATAAGAACGTAAGAACATAAGAGAAACCAGTGTTGGATCAGGCCAATGGCCCATCCAGTCCAACACACTGTCACACAGTGGCCAAAAACACCAGGTGCCCATAGGAGGTACAGCAGTGGGGCCAGGACACTAGAAGCCCTCCCACTGTTGCCCCCCCCCCCCAGTACCAAGAATACAGGGCATCACTTGCCCCAGACTGAGAGTTCCTATCTATACTTTGTGGCTAATAGCCACAGATGGACCCCTGCTCCATATATTTATCCAATTCCCTCTTGAAGCCGTCCATGCTTGTAGCCGCCACGACTTCCTGTGGCAGTGAACATGTTCACTTGTGGCTTGATATCAGTTGGTGCTGGCTTTCTCTGAATGCTTGCATTAAGTGAGTTGAGGTTGGTGGGCATGCATGAAAAGCCTTTTTCGGCTATGGCCCTGAGGCTCTGGAATTCTGTGTCCCAAAAGAGCCAGTCTGTCCAGGCCTTCTGGAGATTAATTGAAACTGATTTTCCGGAGGGCTGAATCCAGTGGAATTTCTAATTTGACCACTTTGTTGTTTGTTGGGGTTCACTCCATTTTTATTATGTTTCTATCTTCCCAGTTTATAGCTTGCTTTTTTATTGATATTTTTAATTGAGTTTTATTGGCTGGCTTTATGTATGGAATGTTTTATTTTTAGCTGTGGCCAGCACTGTATGGCTTTCATAGTACTGTTTTTGTGGGTGAGATACATGTGCAGTAAATAATGTATGTTCTGTAATTTGATTTCATGACTTCAGCATTATTTTCAATTTAAAATCCTTCAGGATTTCCCCTCTATCCTTTTTAAAATGAGAATGTCAAACAAATTCCTATACTAGGCATACAGTTATTTAAAAAAGATACATTTCTACCATTTTCTTACATGACTGTCATTGAACTGTGCCATCAGATTTATTGCTGTTACTACAAACAATAGTGTAACAATACTACAAATATCAGTAGAAAGTGATAAAGTCTGAGTCTAGTGGCATCATTAAGACCAACAAAGTTTTATTCAAGGTGTATGCTTTCATGTGCAGACACACTTCTTCAGATATTTGTGAAGAAGTGTGCGTGCATACGAAAGCTTATACCTTGAATAAAACTTGGTTGGTACCACTGGACTCAAACTTTGTTCTGCTGCTTCAGACCAACATGGCTACCCACCAATGCTCCCTCTAAGCTGTGGAGTCTTGTGAGCAAAAATTCTGCTCTGTGATCTACTGGCATTAAAGTTGTGGGCGAGCGAGTTGACTACTGCATGAATTAGTTTGCTCTGGAGCCATCCTTCCTGGGCTAAGTCCAAAAAATGTGTGAGCCGGAGGCAATAAAACTGGGAGCTCGCTCACACCTACTCAGCTTAGAGGGAACACTGCTACCCACCCACCCCTAGTATAAAGTGATTTAACTGTTCAGTTTATTAGTATACAAATGTGACTTATAGGATGTAGTGGGAAATGCGACTCCATGACTTCATTTTGTTCATTATTGTACTATATACTTATATCTTTCCCCCTTTTCTTTTCATATTTGTCAACCTCTGGAAAGCAGGAGGAAGAGTGTGAACAGCCTGACCCTCTGCTCCATGCAGCAAGAGCCAAGCAGAGCGCCAGGTCATTTCTCAAGAAGCCTTTGCTCTGTTGTTTTGATCAGGGCCAGCATCAGCATACCCTGAGGTGGGGCAGCTGCCAGAGCCCAGAACGCTTGGCAGGGCCTGCTGCTGCCAATGCCCTTCACACTCAGTTCCTAGCACCTGCACACTCGATTGCATGCTCCCTGCTTCATGTACTGCCCAGTGCCAGTGGGGAAAGGGCTACAGGCAGCTGTGAGCCTGGGCAATGAGAGGGCTCATGAGCAGACAAGGGAAGAACACATGAGCAAGGAATGTGCGAATGAAGGAGGACCACAAGAAAGGGGCCAGGTCATAGGCAGTGTATGGGAAGGGGTGCTGGGAACTCTCTGCCCAGGGCCCCCCAAAACCTAAAACCAGCCTCAGTTTGGATACCAACCTTCCCTTTGCTGGTGAGGATGTGAAGAAGATTTAAGGGTCCAGTTCTGACTACTTCTCATGTCTTTCAGAACCTGTCTAGAGGAAGAAGGAGATTGGATTTATACCCTGCCCTTCACTCGGAGTCTCAGAGCAGCTTACAAATTCCTTTTCCTTCCCCTCCCCACTACAGATACCCTGGGAGGTAGTTGGGGCTGAGAGAGCTCTTTCCAGAACCATCCTTGAGAGAGCAGCTCTGACAGAACTACGGCTTGCCCAAGGTCATCCAGCAGCTGCAAGTGGAGGAGTGGGGAATCAAAGCTGGTTCTCCCAGATTAGAGTCCACACACTTAACCACCACACCAAACTACATTACATGATTTGTACATGAGGAGCAGACTTTTGCATGTCATGAACAGAAAAGGAGATTGAACAGCCAAGACAACATTCAACTAAAGCTAGAAAAATGGATAGCAGCGCTACTGCAACACAAGTTTCTGAACAGCAACTGAAGTAAAATGGCTGGATCTTGGCAGTGCTGTTTGTGAGCAGACAGTAGTCTTTTGAAGGCCAATTTGGTATGGTTTCGTCTTGGAGGGAGCACGTGCCAGTCCATAAACTTTAGCAGCAAACTAGAAAACAACAAAATAAACAAGCCATAAAATGAAAAAGTGGAGGAGAGAGGAGCCATAAGAAGAGAAAGATATTTCACTGTAGTCAAATCAGCTTGTTGAGAGACATATAAAAACTGAATCCTTTGTGTTGTGTGCGAGAAACAGTTGCCTCATTGGGCTCTAATTTGAGTGGCCAGATGGAGATTTGAATCATAGACGGTAGCAGCATTCCTGGGATACACAAAACCACATGAGGTGGGAAGTATTCGCTCTGACTTTCTATTAGCATGTGTTGAGGGCTCTGTGTGCTGGCAAAAATAGCAGATTTCCCAAAGCAAACATATCCCGTTCAATGTGCTTTCCCTCAGCATGCAAGAAGTGGAAACTTTCTGTCTGTTGTAAACTTTTATCAGTTTATCTACACTAAGGGCTGTGGAGAAGGCAGACGAATGAGCTCCAGGCTCCCAGCTGAGATGCGGGAGCTGCAGTGACTTCATTTCTTTTGTGCCATTTCTACATGATTTGGAGATGCTTCCCTCATTTTGGAAACATTGCTCTTGAGATACTTTTTAATTCTCATTACAGTAGAAATAAATTTGGTTCAGCCACCGTGAGGGAACAAAACCCAGTCCCCCAATTATGCTCTCATAATGTTGGCTACTGAATGAAGTTATTTCAGAAAGCTTCATCATCAGATGTCTGGTGTCTGTGCTATAGCAGTCCCCCCCGTTCTGCTGAACTGCTAGTTGATAATGTCCCAGCACCAATGAAAGGGTGCAAAGTTTTAGCAAGATCATGGGTGGCTAGGACAGGATTCCTTCTAGCTCTCATAGGAATTATCATCTGACTATTTCTGGTACAGGCTGATGGCACCAATCTGCACAGTTACTTCTTGCAGTAGGGCTTGGGATGGGGTGTGCTGGAATACAGGGAAAGCCAAGTGGCTTCGCTCTGGTTGCGAGGAGGATTAGATTTTTGAAACGAAGGCATTTGACAGTGCCCATTTCCTCTCAGACCAAGCCCCTTATAGGATTGCAATGATGATATGTTCACAATTCAAAATGAGCTGTGTTTCAAGTAGGTTTGCTCTGGCACTGTGGTGGCATTCAGCATGGCTTCATGGCTGCTGGCCTGTTAGTCACTGTTGGCACGTGCTAATAATTTCCTGGCTTGCTTGGATGATGGATGCCCGAGGTCATCACTGACATGTCATGTATCATTTATAATCAGCTATGTTTTTAGTGTATGCATTCAGGCTGTTTTTATACCTGCACAGTGGGCGGCCTTTTGCAGTAGGCAGCATTCCTCAAACTGACGCATGCAGAACATACTGGATCAAACATACAGCTCCCAGGTGGCAATGTGAGATTGCACAGAGTGTTTTGAAACAACTGGGTTAATGTGGCTTCGGAGTCAGGCAGGAAAACTAGGCAAAGCTAGAAAACTAGAGTGGCAAGCCACACAACTCCTCCTTCCACCAACTGCTGTGTGCTCAAGAACACCAAAGAAAGTCACCTGTTCTGTAAATTTTGTTTGCTTCTGTTGGGTCAGTTGGGTGAATGGGAAAGGGGAGACAAGGATGGCCATGGGCAAAGCAGTGTCCCAAAGAGCCAGGGCATGACCTCTAGTATCACTGTGTTATGTGAAATAGCTCACTACTGCAAAAAGCCCCCCAAAAGAAAAAGAAAGCCCCCCCAATAGCTGCCTGAAAAAGGGTGGCTTTGAAGACTGAAAAACTTATCTGGGGGAGCTGCCACATGAATTCTTCTAACATAGGCATAGTAATGGGTCTGCACTCATCAGGCTCTCACGGGACCAACTTTCTCCAGCCCTCAATTGCACATTGGGAGAGAAAAGAGCCACAAAGGTCACTAAACCCCAGGGCCTTACTATAAAAGGAAATGTCTGAAAGAGGGATATTCATGGTCTTAGGGGCAAGCCCATGCTCCTGCTGGTGTGCCAAATATTGCAGGATCAAAAACTCAGGAACCAGCATATGGTTAGATAACCCAACAGATCATACAAAGGACAGGACAGTGGTAACAGCATGTTTGTAAGCATGGCAGGTAGAGGGGGAAAGGCACCCCAAGACTCCCTGGACAATTAATCACATGCATCCAAAGGTCCTCTGGGGATACATCCAGCTGTTGATTCATGATGGGGGCCAGAATTCGGAACTTTTCCTCCTGGAAGTGAGACAAGGCATCCACAATGCTGTTAACTGGTGCCTGCAATATATCATGCCGAGAAAGATATGTTAGCCACCAGGCAAGTCAAAACAAATTTGTGTACAAGACATATGACCTGCTCAGGGTGTTATGTCTGTCGATTAATGGTTCTAACTGCAGCCTGGTTGTAACACCAGAACAGAACAAATAAATCCTGCCACATGCAGATGGCAGCCAAGATTGGAAAGAATTCTCTAAAGGTAAAGTCCCTGAGAATACTGGAATTTGCTGAATCCAAAGGCCAACACTGAGTGCGCCACCAGTTATTGAAGTAAACACCAATGCCCAAACTGCCTGCGGCAACCGAGTGAACTTGCAAAGAATCCCCCAGAGACAGAGGGGTCTGCTCAATGGCAACCCTGTTAAAATGATTCAAAAATTCCAGTCAGACTATAAGGTCCTCACACATGCCATGTATAATTCTGATGTAATGATGGGGAGCAGCTACCCCAACTGTGGATCAAGCTAGCCAAGTGCTGAAAATCTACTTATGGGAGACTACCACGTCCTGCCTTGTGGTGCCCTCCAGCCATGCCGAGAGGGGACTGGCTCCTTCCAGCCTCCCCACCTTCTGATCCACAAATAACAATGGAGGTAAGTCTTGGCTGTGCTTAGCATTAATAATATTGTTTAATTAAATTGTGGGTAAACCAGGCAGTTATGCCTGTTTTGTTTTTGTTTTCTAAAATATACATTTCCCTGCTCTGAAGCTGAATACCAAACCACAACTGCCATGTTGCATTATTAATCAGAGGAGGGTTTTTTTACAGTTCTTCTCACATATTTATTCTCTTTTGAGGAAAATTAATTAGCTGTGTATGGTGAATCTCACTTGAGGTTGATTTGTATAACTGTATTTTTACCGATGGCTTCCATGAGGTAAGTTTTATCCAATTTTGATTGTTAATAGGGTTTGTGAAAATACCCTTCAGTGGTAAGGTCTCATTTTCTAAAAATCATAACTTCTGGGTTGCAATTTTTGGTATCAAGTCCCGCCCTTGGTTCTTTTTTGCTCTTGGCTCCAAAATGGCTCTCTAGAAATTCAAATATGAAGTTTGGAACTCTCAAAATGTAAATCTGAAATTTGAAAACAGGTTTTGAGTTTACTTGAAACAATGTATGAAATGCTTTCTCTATTAAGGCCCCAAGCATTATTTTTGAGGCCTAGTACAAACTTGTAAACAACCCCCCAAAACCACCAGGGCTCCTGTCTTCCCACCCCCCATGTGCCATTTTCAAGACTTCTCTGGTGGGAAGCCCAACTGGCTCTAAGCCTGCTTGGCTCTTAGCACATTCAGGTAGGACTAAATAATCAGCCATGTGGTGTTTTTAAAAGAAGACAATTTTAGCCTTGAAATGGTGGCATCATCCCCATGCTGGACACAGGGACACTGACATACAGGCCCGTAGCCAGGTTTTCTTAAAGTCAGGAGGCATTTAAATTTCTTAGGGGGCACTGGCTAATCAATTTAATCTGGGGGAGAAGGCTGTGATGCCCTGGGCTAGAGGAGAAGTCAGGGGGCCTGGGCAGCAAGTCAGGGGGTCTAGCCCCAAGATGCCCCATTGTAGCTATGGGCCTGCTGACATATTTGGTTAGTCTCATAGATTCAAGGAAATAACTTTCTGTAAATATCCTCAGGCATGAACTACAGTTTATCCTCAGTTTTTTCCTCATGGTAATGGAGATTGTGGCCTGGGCTGATGCTAGCCCCCCCTAGACCTCTTGGCCCCAAGAAAATGTATTTCCCCCTCCCATCTCCATTCAAAGAAGACCAGCATCCTTTATCACAGATTATTGATCTGACCGTGGAACCAGAAGATGACCAAACACACTTCAACTTTCAGCATGAACTACAAGATAGTTGGTTGCTGAAGCTTACTCCTGATGAATTGGGATAAATGATTCTTATACCTTTTGTTGTTCGATTTATTTTTACTCTGACAGGAAGGGATAAATGTCAGAGTTGCCAAGAGGCAAAGTGCGCTTGCTGCTTCACAGCAGAGATAATTAGCTGGACCTTTCTTGATTTCTGGACTAGAGAGCAAAAAGCTCCTTCTAGGTAACAGAGCTTTTTGTTCTGTTTTCAAGAGCTGTGACTGATGTCTTCTCTTGCAAAGGAGAATTTTCTTTTGTGATGAAATATTCATCACACGAAAGGCCAGTCAAAGGCCTAAGTTATCCCAATTAACCACAGAAGAGTGTTGGAGAAGTCTACAGGACTAGTATCAATATTTCATTCCCAAGATCAGGTCAGGGCAACAGCTAGCCACCTCTTTCTACATTGGTTTTATCTATCAGGGTACACAAATATTTGTTGACTTGCTATTGTTGCACTTTCAGGAATGTAATCAACTGGTAGAACATTAATCTTGTGTCTTATGAGCCTTTCTTGTTAGCAAAGAACAAGGAGGAAAACCAGGGCTGTGTTTTGCTGTTGCTCCATGCTGTGACATGGATTTGGGCAGGGAGGGATAACATGATAGCAGCAGGTAAATAAGTGGGGTGGTAGTGGGTCTTATACTGGGTATCCTGAAGTTATTTCAGCCGAGACTGTTAGTGTAGTCCTAAACAGAGTCAATTGACTTAGAAGAGTACAACTCTGTTTAGGATTACACTGTGATCATGGCAATCTGAAATCCTTTTGATACATAACAATCAGAGGGGTATTTTTTAACCTGAATCTGCACATTGGCAATATTTTCAACTAAGCTACAGCCTTCAATCCAGGTTTAGGTCAACTCTACATCTGACTTTCCCGCTGGAATCATTCTACTTTCAAAAAACCACGTCTATACCTGTTTCTAGTTTCAAACCATACTTCTTCTAGTTTAAAAATTACTGTTTACATTCATTAATTGCCCTCCTGTGGTCAAGCTAGCATTCTACTGCTTTAAACAGATCCTGTTGCTTAGTACTCTTCAGACCCAGGGAGTGAAATTTGAAACCAGTGTGAAATGAGCGTGAAATGAGCATAGGAAAGACAGCAGTTAAACTTCTTCAGAGGGGAGGTGTAAGCAAACATTGCTGGATCTCCACCTATGGTTGATACAACACAAATCTGTCCTCCAAATATATTGGACCCCTGACATTTTGGTGATGTCGGATTTAAAAAGGAGATGCAATTGTGGCTCTCGTGGGTGACATCATTAACCAAAAGACTAGTCCTGCAGTGTTGAAAATCCATTTCACACCACATATAGAACTTTGGAAAGAAGGGATGTTGGACTTAGCTATGAAAGCATGTATGGTATCTTCCAGAAGAGACATGTATGGGAAACATGAGGACCTTTGGCTAGACTTTTTGCAACTTTATGTCTTGGGTTGATTAGTGTATATTATGTGTCCTCCCCCCCCCCCCCTTTAATTATAGAGTGGGATATTTGTTGTTGACTTGTAATCATTTTTAAAGAGGATTACCATGGGAGATAGATACTTCCACACAATATGATGCTCCATATTCAAACTGGAAACCTTTTATGATAAGAGTGCCACTAGAGATGAGCAGAGCCCCTCAGTTCTGTGCCATTACCACACTTAGCTGTTATATTGTTTGGAACATTTGAGGATGCTGATAATGAAAGTTGCCTGAGAAAAAAAATTAATAATTTGAGATTTATAAATTTTCTCTGAAAATTAAACAAATGGTTTTCCTGAAAGAAACATTTATTCATTTGTGTTACTTTCCTAAACAAATGCAACACAACAGGGAGCCTGTGGAATATGAAAACAAACTAAATAAAACTATACTTTTGTGTGCCAAAAAATCCATATTTCATTTTTAAAAGCAAAACAAAGGGTTCATTTTGGCTTCTTCCTTTTGACATTGGAGAGGAGCACACTCTTCGGCAGCTCAGAAACAAAATATCTTTAGCACACTGAGTGAGGGTTGTGGAGAGGTATATTTTGTTTTAACTTCTTTTGTGTGCATTCCAAAAATATAGTTCCCCAAGAAACAGGGATTCCAACTCTGGTAAATATTTCCAATATAATAGGGAACTCTATAATCCCTACAGAAAATACAACACAGGAAGATTTGTAAGTGTCACTATCGGTAGGGTAATTGTGTCTTTCTCACCTTGCCTTAGGTGTCATTACAAGAATCAGCAAGGGTATGCAAAAAAAATAAATAAATCTCAGAGTTGGTTTTAAAAACTTGAACGTTTTACGTATATTGATATTAAAGCTATAAATGTTAGCTAAATGGTGTTCTATTTCTTTTGTGAGAAACACATTTCCGAGTATAGCCCTCTCTTTCAAAAATGATGAAATTGTATACCTCACACAAAGGATCCTTCTTGACAAAATGTGAACAGATGCGCGGGGGGGGAGCAGTTTAAACTGACCCTTGCAAATGGGACTCAGATATTTCAGCACTGGCACTTGTGGGGTTCCTTCTTCAGTCCAGTGAAGTCAATGGGCAACAGATTCAGTATGGACAAAAGGAGTTCTTTACTCAGCGGGTGATTAAAGGGTGGATATAGAGAGGGCCACATACATGGGTGGACAAATTCATGATGGACAGGTCCATCAGTGGCTACTAGCTATGGTAACTAAAGGCAAGCAACCACCAGATTCATACCAGGGAAGACTGGAAAGTATGACTGCAAGAAGGGTAGGCTCCCACTGTTGGTTATCCCTCTTTTATTCTCTGGAAGAAGAAGGGATATTGGCAAAGGTAGACTGGGTTGTGGTGGGGGCAGCACACGAAAGATCCCTTCTGAGCCAGGCGTAGATTCAAAGAAGTCTGGGATCAACTTCAAATGCTGCTTTCATTCAAACTTTGTCAGCATCACTAATTTCTAGTTAGGATTCTTCAGATGCAATAGGAGCAGAAAGAATTGATGGTGACTGTTTAGCTCTTTACAAAGCAATAACAGGATTTGTGCTTATTAAAGCCCACATCATAGACTTATAAGTTTGCTTTGACTGCATGTACAAAAAAGTGTTATTTTTCAGGCTCCCCTTTAAAAGAGCAACCACTATTTATCCTTCACAGATGGAAAGCAATTGCAATGTACTCTACAAAAGCAATCATTCAATGCTCCAAGTATATTTTCATGGCTATAGCAGAGATTTGCTTCAGAATTCCCATCTGCCCAATGGCAAAGAAAGATCTGAATGGCAGACAATACTCTTTCTGCTTTTGTGATGAAGTTCTTAGGAGCTTATATCCCCCCCCCCCCCCAATTACAATAGCAACTGGGATAGTTTTGCTGAATGGGACTAGATATAATTTAACATGCCTAAATGTAAGTTTGTGTTGGCTGAGGCACTTCTACCATCAAAGCATGAGTTTGTTCAGTTTGCTAGACACTAACTATGAAACCTGGTGTTTGTGGAATGTTAAACCTGTATCTGATAGAGGTGTGCCAAGATGGGTTACATTATTTTTGCTCGATATTTTATATCAAACATAAATTTAGTTATATAACACTTTTATCAATGTGCACAATTCTATTCTCCATTTTATCTTCACCACAACCTTGTGATAGAGGTCATCCATGTCGGCAGAGTTCAGGAAATAATCCAATCCACCCTTTGGAGTTTGCTTTCAATGAATTTACTGCAACAGGATTTTGCAAAAAGACAATAACTTGCCGCAGTCCACTAATACAACAGAGAGGCCTTCACAGCAGAAGCACTAACACATACTTAGACACAGCAGAGAGAGAAAACAACAAGAGGCAGGTTGAACTGCAAGAGAAAAACATTCAATAAACTAAACACTAGAGAATGCTCCACCGCTTCCCCTAGGGTACAAATGGACTAAACTACTCTTTCAGCATTATTCACAGTGACTAGGCTCTTAGCAGGCTTTCAGCTCTCCAAATCCAGTCATCACCACTGTTCCCTCTAAGCTGAGTTCGTGTGAGCTAGCTCATAGTTTTTTTTTAACTTCTGGCTCACACATTTTTGTCTTAGCTCAGGAAGGATGGCTCCAAAGCAAACTAAGTTATGCAGTAGCCAAATCACCTGCTCACAACTTTAATGCCAGTAGTTCAGAAAGTAGAATTTTTGCTCACAGGACTGCATGGTTTAGAGGGAGCAATG
Source organism: Lepidodactylus listeri (assembly GCA_029233225.1). Lineage (NCBI taxonomy): Eukaryota > Metazoa > Chordata > Lepidosauria > Squamata > Gekkonidae > Lepidodactylus > Lepidodactylus listeri. The sequence continues at coordinate 92,286,205 of JARCFY010000006.1, forward strand.
GTTCATCCAGTGAAATGAATAGTGAACCAAAGTCTAGGAGCTTTTGCACATGGGGATTTTATTGTGGGGTTTGGCCCCCTGCTACTTCACTTTATCCCTGATTTCCACACACATTTTTGTCCCTTTGGTTTTCACTTTGGGTTTCCTCCCTTTCCCCCCCTCATTCTTTTGAGACCACTTTTATCCTGATGTTTTTCTGGAAGCTGATTTTGAATTGGCTTTTACCTTGTGGGCTTTCTTTATCTCCCTACTCCCACCCATCTCCATCCTGTCCTTCAGTTATTGAACTGTTGTGGTCAAATCATAATCTCCCCCCCCCCAGAAGATGAGTGATTTCCCCCCCTCTTTTTGTAAAAAATGGCACCACAATATTGATGTATCACTGAAGTGTTGTAATAATAGGGTTAGCAGGTTCTCAACATTCCCAGTTTGGTGTAGTGGTTAAGTAAGCAGACTCTAATCTGGGTGAACCGGGTTTGATTCCCCACTTCTCTACTTGCAGCTGCTGGTGTGACATTGAGTCAGTCATAAGTTCTTCAGAGCTGTTATCTCAAGAAGAGTTTCCAAAAGAGCTCTCCCAGCCCCGCCTACCTCACAGGGTGACTGTTGTGGGGAGGGGAAGGGCATTTGTAAGCCTCTTTGAGACTCTGAGTGAAGGGCGGCATAGGTGTAAACTTCAGGGGGCTGGGGAGCTGGAGCCCCCCCCCCCGAACTTTTCTAGAACGTGCTGAGCCTCCCCCAGAGACAATGGCCTGTAATGTCTCTGGCCCAGCCCAGCCCGGCCCCACCCCCCAGAAATTGGAAAGTCTACGCCCTTGAGGTGAGGTATAAATCCAATCTCTTCTCTTCTTATTATTTTTTTAAGTAAGTCTCAGTCCCTCATGGAGATATGAAGAAGGCCTCCATGAGGGAAGGGAATAGAGATTTACTTTTTAAATGAAAGCTGATAATTCAGAGAAACTACTAAGCCAATTGTTACAGCACTCTAGTGACAGATCGATATTGTAGTAGTTTTTTCATTTCATTTCATTTATTACGGGTCTATATGACTGAAGTCATGACCAAAAGAAAAAGGAAAGTAGTAGTTTTTTTAAAGGGGGTGCTGTGACACCACCAATGACAACAGCACCCTCCCTTGAAAATCCTCATTATTGAAGGCACATGCAGAAGAAAATAAACTGGCTCCACAACTGTGAGAAAGAAGGGCACACATGTGGAAGAACTGTGCCCAAACTGATTCCAGTGCTTGTAGATCAACAACCAAGAAAGTCAAGGGTATAAAAAAGCCCTAGAACTTCAACCTTAATCTTTCCACTTCTAGTTCAGCTCTCCAACCATTACTAGCCTGGTTTCCTGCCTTTTTGGGGGATAGCTGTTCTTAACAAGAATCCTGAATAGGTATGGGCACAAACCAACTAAAGTTCATGATGAATTTTGGCCAGTTTGTGCTGTGTAAAGCAATGTCTGTGGAGGTTCTACCATCATGAATTTTCATGAAGTTTTAACACAGTTCATGGTGGTTCGTGAGCAGAGACAGTCTGGCACTGATCAAGTAAACTATTTACAAAACTCCAAGGCAACAATGGGGGTGGAATTCTCCAGCCTTGGAAACACTAATTAGAGCCTTCCAAAGCTTAACAGGCACTGCTGGCTGCCAATAATAGAGTCCCCATTGTGGCCAATGGGCTCAGAAGGCTATATACTGAGTGAGATCTTCACCCTCCCTCTCCTTTGTTGGCTGGTAAAGTGAAAGAAAGAAGTAGAGCTAGCAGAGCTGATTCATTGCTTTGCTTTCTGTTTGCTTGATCTACTGTGGTGTAGTGATTAAGAGTGGCAGACTCTAATCTGGAGAACTGGATTTGATTCACCACTCCTCCACATGCAGTGAGCTGGGTGACCTTAGGTCAGTCACAGTTCTCTCAGAGCTCTCTCAGCCCCACCTACCTCACAGGGTGTCTGTTGTGAGGAGAGGAAGGGAGGGAGATTGTAAGCCACTCTGAAACACCTTCGGGTAGTGAAGGGTGGGGTGTAAAACCAATTCTTCATCTTCATCTTCATCATCTTCATTTTCTTCTTCATCTTCTGGCTACAAAGTGGTTCTGTTCCATGTGCAGGGGATGGATATAGACCACACTGCAGCAAACATCACTGCCATGATTTAGAGTAGCCTGAGAGAGTGGTTGGGCAGCAGCAAAGTTATCTATGGCTACATAGTCATGGATGCTGGCGGTAACATCCTGGCAGAGGTGAGGGCTGTGCACCTCAAGAGTATCATCTGCTTGGCATACACATAAGAGAACATAAGAGAAGCCATGCTGGGTCAGGCCAATGACCCATCCAGTCCAATACTCTGTGTCATATAGCGGCCAAAACCCAGAGGCCATCAGGAGGTCTACCAGTGAGGGCAGAACTCCAGAAGCCCTCCCACTGTGGCCCCCCAAACACCAAGAATACACAGCATCACTGCCCCAGACATAGTGTTCCCTCTGTAACTTGTGGCTAATAGCCACTCATGGACCTCTGCTCCATATGTTTATCCAATCCCCTCTTGAAACTATGCTTTTAGCTGCCACCACTTTCTGCAGCAGTGAATTCCACATGCTAATTACTCTTTAGGTGAAGAAGTACTTCATTCTATCTGTTCTAAACCTACTGCTCATCAATTTCATTGTGTGCCCATGAGTTCTTGTATTGTGAGAAAGGGAGAAAAGTACTTCTTTCTCTACTTTCTGTATCCCATGCATAATTTTGTAGACCTCTGTCATGTCACCCCTCAGTCATTGTTTCTCCAAGCTAAAGAGCCCTAATGTCTTTAACCTTTCTTCACAGGGAAAGTGTTCCATTCCCTTAATCATTTTAGTTGTCTTTTTTTGCACCTTTTCCAATCCTATATCTTCTTTGAGGTGCAGTGACCAGAACTGTACACAGTATTCCAAATGAGGTCGCACCATAGATTTATACAAGGGCATTATAATATTGGCTGATTTCTTTTCAGTTCCCTTCCTAGTAATCCCCAGCATGGCATTTGCCCTTTTATTGCAGTGGCAAGTGAGTTGACATTTTCAGTGATTTATCTACCATGACTCCAAGATCTCTCTCCTGGTCAGTTACCGCCAGTTAGGACCCCATCAACATGTATTTATAGTTGGGATTTATGGCTCCATTACTTTGCACCTGCCCATGTTGAACCTCATTTGCTGTGTTGATGCCCACTCATCCAACCTAGACAGATCCCTCTGGAGCACCTCACATCCCTCCCTGGTTTTCACCACCCTGAACAACTTAGTGTCATCTGCATACTTAGTCACTGCATTGCTTACTCCCAACTCCAAATCATTAATGAACAAATTAAAAACCACTGGACTTAGTACTTAACCCACTGCTTACCACTTTCCACTGTGAAAAATGCCCATTTATACTCACTCTCTGTTTCCTGTTATTTAAACCATTTTAATCCACAAGAGGACTTGTCTTCTTATCCCATGACTGCTGAGTTTACTTAGGAGCCTTTGATGAGGAACTTTATCAAAAGCTTTCTGGAAGTCTAGGTAAACAATATCTACTGGGTCACCCTTGTCCACATGTTTGTTCAGCCCCTCAAAGAACTCTCTAACAGTTAATAAAACAAGGTCTTCCCTTACAGAATCCATGCTGATCCTTCCTCAATAGCCAGGCTCACCGGGACCAGGGCCAGGGCTTTTTCGGTGGCGGCTCCAGTCCGGTGGAATGAGCTCCCGGAGGAGAACAGGGCCCTGCTGGACTTAAGTTTGAAGAAAGATCACAGCAAGCCTGGATGGCTGCTGTGTGGGGGGGAAAGTTAGGCTTTCCCTGTCCTGCCCACATGGTGGCCATTTTCCTTGTCCCTATCCTTGTAGCAAGGCCGCTGTGGCTCAGTGGTTAAGACACTGAACTGCAGATCAGAAGATTGGTAGTTTGGCAGCTCAAGACCCAAGTGCTGCATGACAGAGTGAGCTCCCTTCTCTGGCCCCAGCTCCTGCCAACCTAGCAGTCTGAAAGCAAGAAATTGCAAGTAGATAAATAAGTACTGCTTCGGTCGGAAGGTAACAGTGTTCCATGCCCTTCAACATCTAGTCATGCCGGTCACAAGACCACGGAAACGTCTTTGGACAGTGCTGGCTCTTTGGCTTGGAAACGATGAGCACCACCCCCTAGGGTCGGATTCGACTGGCTTTCAAGCGAGGGAAACCTTTACCTTTACCCTTGTAGCAGCTATTCCCCCTCACACATCAAGGATTTTTAATTGTTTCTTTTGAAATCAGCAATTGAATATCATTATTTCCCAGCTTCCATTTTCATTAAAAGTAAGTCTCTAACCTCTTTTATTGGTGTTGTGAGACAGGGGTGTTGGCTGCTGCTGGGGGACTGGAGCTAGGAAATTGGGGGGAAACCTGTCATGTGGAACCCCTATCACCGCCACACTGGGTCAGCCATCACAAGAGCCATGAGGAAACCACACAAGGCTGTTTCTGTGTGAAAAATGCCCACAAGGGAGAATTTTTTAAGTTGTATAACTAAATGAATGAAAATGATTTATGGGTGCATATCCCTGTATCAGTGCTTGAAATACAAGGGCAGTGTAGGGGACTCCAAAGGGAATCTACAAACCCCACTCTTCACCAACATCCTTGAATAGAGCTAGGGAGGCTTCCCAGAGGGTTTCCAAAAATAGTGGCTGGGGAGGCTGTCACAAAAGGTGGGGTGGCCACATCCTATCTGCTTATCTCTCAATTCTAAAATTGATGCTCAGTGATTTAACATTGGAAAGGCTGAGGAATGCAAGTGGAGGAAAGGTTGGTAGTCTCACAAGCTTGCTACTATGGTTTCCCCCCCACCTTTCCTCTTTAAAGTTTTCATTTGGTATAACTAAAAGCTACAGGGTCAATAGACTTATGTTGAGATCAGACAGGTCATTAGACCCAACCCAAGCATGAGTGCCTGGTGGATTTAAAGGGAATGTCCAGACAGTAACATCTGGGAAAGGTGCCACTTCTGTGATCAGCCCATTGAGCCCCACCAGGGAGCCGTATTTTAAAGATACCAGTGAAAGTCTGGGTTAATGCTTGCTGATGGGCCAGTGGAGGACCCTGTCTGATTGTTCCAGCACGCAGTCAGCCCACTGCGATGGTCTGACTCCAGACCATCCCAAATGGCCGCCGCCCTTCAAAAAAATTCTTAATGATATGCGCATAAACATGCAACAGCCGTAGAGCTCCTCTCAAACATTCTGGACAATTTTATGTTTCTGAATGGCCCATGAAATTTATGAACTTTGTTAATTGAAATGGTACCTAGAGGAAGGTACCACTGGCGGTGCTTTTACCACTGAAGTCCGTGCATGTGCGGAAAAACAAGTACACAGCGATGTGCATATGCACGTGCATAAACAGAATTAACCCCCCTGACCATGCGGCTCCTTCAGGTGGATGCCGTCTAGACAATCCACCACTGAGTCTGCATGTGGTAAGGCAATTCACGGGGGAGCTGTCTGGTTGTGCAACCCTGGATAAAAAAAATCGGGATCAAATTAGAGCCGGGCCAATGGCAGGATTAGCTGCCTGTCTGAACACATCCTTAGAATGGTGAAACTCTGATTGATATATTACTATTAGAATCCCCACTCTAAATTGAATTTTATTGTAATCGGGACAAACAGAAATCAAGACTATATTTAGCCTTCAGATTAAAAAGAATAGCAACTCAGAATCACTTTTATTCCAAATGTATCTATAAATGAGGTAAGAGCTATAATAAACCCATTAACACATTTGGTACAGAAATTGTAACTAATAACTATCTGCTCAATGTTGCAAGTAAAGTTGGAAATAACATTTTTTTTTGCAGAACAAAGTGTTATATAGAAAGGCTGTGTTTAAATACTATCTTATGGTAGGGGGTTTCAGACTCAATGCAGGGTATGTAAACCTTTGGTTTAACCATGTAATTCATCAGCAGTATGTTTGTGAATCTAGACATGAGAGTCAGAGTGCAAAATCACAGAAATACACGTTACATCATTAAGGGGTACCAGAAGGGTTGGGTTTTTTTAATGAATTTCTTTCAACTTTCCAGCCTTTTAAAATGGTAAAAAAGTATGAGAATTAAAACTGTCCACAAATGAGTTCTAACTTAAGCAGATGGTACTTCCTTGGCAGATAACCTCAATGCGGGTTGAATTTCAGAGGTCACCTTTTCACAGATGGACTGCTTTTCACTCGTTTATTTCTTTGCAATAGACCTGATAATAGGTTGTATACCTTTGACAATGTTCCACTTGCCCTTTGTTTTAGCTCAGTGGTTGTACACTCCAAATGCAATCTGGAACTGGCTCGGTACTCCAAAATCTCATTGAAATCACCATGTGCTGATGTCCCATTGATTTCAATGAACTTCAGATGTGCCTGAATTTCTCTGGATTGCGCCCAGCGTCGTTGCTTTTATCTCATGGTTTTTTATGGCAGGCCTGCACAGTATGTGACTCACTAAGCCAAAAGCAGCCTGCTGGGACAGCTGGTGCGGGTGTGCGCACGCGCATGAAAGCAGGGAGAGCTGAGAAGCACCTGTGAAGCCATACTACATGGCTTGTGGTCTGTGCTCAGCTCAGTGAGTTGCAAGTTGTTCATGCCTTTTTTATGGCCACAAAGAAAGAGATGGTCCCATGCTTGCAAATACATTTCTGGATGATGAGAATCTGAATTTACCATTCTGGAATACTTTATCAGTCTAACCAGTACAGTATCTGGGGTATCTGTTCACACTATTAAAAAAATCCACCATGCAAATAGGACAGCAGCATATGCTTCTTCATACTGACATTATCACATCAATGAGAAATTTAAGGATTCAACCTAATTTCCCAATAGAAACCAGAAGGAAGGATGCTATAAATTTTTTATCTCTGAAATTCTACTTTAAGAAGATAAAGAAGAGCGCAACTCTGCAAAACAACTTGTTAAAAAAGTGCAATAGTAAAAAAGGGGGAGGGGAACTACCCACTAACAATGAAAAAAGGGTATGAAAAGTCTATTTAGAAAATACATATAGTTACATAGAAGAAATACACTACATTACTGTGAAAATCTAATGACTGCTTGCAAGAAGATAATCTAATGACTGCTTGCAAGAAGATATGAATGAGGAGAATTACAAAAGAACTGAATGACTTCATTGAAAATCAGTCACAAATCAAAAAGCTGGAAGCCTAATAAATAACATATATTATGGCCGCTAGCAGAATGCGTCAGGTTATCTTCTTCAAATAACAGGCAGGGTACGAAGGTCCAGAACTGGGTAATAGTCTTCTGCTGCTGGATACCAGGGTCTGATATTCCATATGACCTCCCACTTAACTGTCTAAATTTTTCTGGGATACTAAACATAGTTCTCTCCTGGCACAGGAGGGAAAACTCAGTCAACTTCAGGGGGGGCTGGGGAGCTGGAGGCCCCCCCCCGACTTTTCCAGGAAGTGCTGAGCCTCCCCCGGAGACAATAGCCTGTGATGTTTCTGGCCCAGCCCCTGCCCTCCCCGGGAAATTGGAAAGTCTACACCCTTGCAAAGAGAGACTCAAAAGAGGCAGTGTGTGTGCATACAAAGTGTCAAGCTCTCAGTGGAGCTAAACCATAGCAATATGTGTCAACACTGGCTGATTTTGTTTCCAGACTTGAGTCCAAGTAATGCCCATAATAATCGTACTCTTAGTTAAAGCCTCTGCAACTAAATAGCTGTATAATTAACAAGTTTAGGCATGTGCCAGCAACGCCGTTGAGTTGCTTTTGCACAAAAATTAAGTATCTCTTGCACAAGTGTAACTGATTAACCATCTGGTAAGACTTCCAAATAAATCCCTAGTTATCTGTTTTTTAATGGTTGTGTGGTTACTCTGACACCTTTCAAAGTTTCCTTTGCATCAGTTTCTTCCTTTAGGCTATGGAAAATCTTGTGAGCTGGTCTTTATGCTTGGCTACAGGTGGTTTGGGTTCCATCACATACTACACATCAATGGCTGACCTGCATCTTAAACCTATTCCCCCCCCCCCCTGGTTCAGTTTCCCTCTTTAATTCAGGTTCATTTCAGCCAGAGCTGACATGGATTTGGAAAAGAAATTCTCAAGCAGATCCTCCCAATATGAATTGTACTGCAAACATTCAAATGCAAGTCATAATTTGAATCTGCCCCCCTCCAAAGCTTGTGTGTGCATGGAAAAAGCATTGTAGTTTGCTACACTGACAATTAACTGGGGCAGGTATGCTTTTCCAGCACTGTGACGATAGAGAAATTGTATCGAACATGCTAATTGACCAACTGAATTCAGCCCAGTATCTTACTGCACTGGACATTATGAAAGGGTACTGGCAGGTGCCAGTGAACCCATCAGATAGGGAGAAAATGGTCTTTGCCACACCATAAGGCCTCTCCTAGTTCAAAATGATGCCATTTGAGCTACACAGGTCCATCATGAACTTTCAAAAATTAGTCAATTGTGTCCTGGCTCAGTTCCACAGGTTCACCTTGGCCTATATTGACAATATCATGATATTCAGCCTGGACAGGTCCTCTCACTTTCAACACCTACGGCGGGTTCTCCAGGCATTGGCAGCTACCAGGTTGAGAGTGAACCCCACAAAAAGCCATGTGGGCTTCTGGGAGTTTAAAAACCTAGGGTTCTTTGTTGGGCAGGGTCAACTATGACCATTGCCAGACAAAATAACCACTCTTGAGCAGAGTCCACGGCCCACAACCAAAAAGCAGATCCAATGCTTCCTAGGCTAGGTGGGCTACTACAGCAAGTTAATACCATACTTTGCCACCTTAGCCAGCCTTTTGACTGCCTCAAGAAGGAAAGGCCATCCAAAGTGCAGTGGACCCTGGAGTTGCAAGAAGCATTCAACATCCTCTGTAGAGCCTTATCTCAGTTGCCAGTGCTACACAACCCCAACTTCAGCAAGCTCTTCTTGATGCAAACCAATCCCTTGGCCTAGGGTGGTCCTCTCCCGGGAAGTCAACGGCCAGGAGCACCCCATCCTGTTCCTTAGCTGCAAGGTACAGCTGGCAGAGCAAAAGTACGCCACAGCGGAAAAGGAAGCCTTGGTGATAAAGTAGGCCATTGAGGCACTACAGTATTATTTGGTGAATGACCCCTTTGAGTTGGCGATAGACCACACACTCCAACTCTGGATGGCCAGGATGAAGGACCCCAGGATTCTAAGATGCTATCTCTCTCCTCCCTTTCAGTTTAACAATACAGTATTGACCCAGCAAACTGCACCTCAGTGCTGATTACATACCCTGGATCTTCAAATGCTCACCATTGACACTGTCTGGCTTGCTGAGGGGATGTGTATGTCTGGGGCCAGGGACACGTCTCAACCCTGCAGTATGGAAAGAGCCCCTGGTTTGCCATGAGGACCAATGGGGAGCCTCCAAGCCTTCCACTGGCCCTCACAGCCACCCGAAATGCCTGGAGCTCACCTCAAAGTGGCTGTGAGGCTGCAGGGCAAGGCATAGACTGTACACAACACCCAGGAGCTGGTGACACTGTGGGGGAGCTGGGGAGCCATGACAGCCTTAACCACAGCCACCATGGAATGGGAGAAGGAGATGGGGAAGCCAGCTACGCTGCAGTGATGTTGGGCTACAGCAAGCCCTGGCATTGAGACTGTAGTGCTGATGCATCATGGCAGGACCCCAGGCTGCCTGGGCAGGTGCAGGCAATCTCTACCTTCTCCACCTGCAACTGGACACCAAAGGAGGTGTGACCAGGCAAGGGTGACTCAGGTGAGGGCTAGCTGGATAGGAAGAGCCATGAGCTTGGGGAACCAATGTGGGGATAGGCTGGGGGAGTGACAGGGGGGAGATCCAGTGCTTGGATGGGACCAGAGAAGATCAGGGCTGGGGATAGGAGGAGCAGTGTGTGTGTGTGTGACTGGCAGGGAAATAAAAGGATGTCCCAGGAAATAGGCCAGGGAAGAAAAAATGGCTGGCAATGCTGGGCTGCAAGAGGGTCATGAACAGCCTCGCAGAAGGAATAAGGTGAGCTGAGCACAAGACTGTCCCAGAGAGAGCAGTCAAAGCCTCATAAACATCTCATTTTTTGCCTTGCAAAAAACCCTCCAGTTTAATCCACTCTGATGCTTATTTCGGGGGGGGGGGGGGAAGGAAGACATTTTAAAAAAAGAGAAAGGCATTGCAACTGTGAAATTCATGTCAGTTTTTCCTATTATCTTTCCATACCTGCAAGTTGTAAATATTCCCTTTGGGCTGAAACTTAACATTCAGGTCACATATGAGAAGCCATATTTTGATGAATATGAAAAAAATTGGCTCTGAGACTATTTTGAATTATGTAATTGCACAAGATCCCGGAGGAAATCACTGGGTTTGTGTGTTTTGCAGGTATTTGATGTCCTGCTTTTATTTCAACTTTCTTAGCAAACAAGGCACATGTTGAATATTTGATGGGCTTGACTTATTACTCTAGCAATCTGAGGTGCTGGGATTAAAAATAATGTACTGCAAGTCTTTCACCAGTAAGTATACCTTTTCCTGAATATTTTCGTCTTGCATGTCAACTTCTTATGAGTTTGTCTTCTATATTTATAAGAAGATTTTATACCAAATGAGTTTAATCGCTATGCAAATTAGGTAATTATTTGGAGAATATTAACATTTTCCCCTATTTGCAGCAATAAATATATCTTTTACATCCTCTTCTGTATTTTTGCAAATAGCATGGTAATTAAAATACACTTAAAGGGCCCTCATTTGCATGCAAATTATCAGGATGATGGGGAGTATTGAGATAGGCAAAATAATCTGTGAAACTGAAAATTAATCATACTTGTTATTAGTATAAATATCTCCAAATATTATTTAGTCTGGAAACATTACCTGTGATGTTGAGCATAATTGCTGATCCCCCCCCCTTCAATATTAAAAAGCTACTGTGGCATCCCACTTCGGATCTGGCTACAGCATGGAGTGAGGGAGAGTACTAGCCTTTTTGCTGTTGCTGTTTCTGGTAGTACCAACCCCCCCCCCCCCCCAAAGAAAGGCAGGAACTGTCTGGCTTAGTGTGAATGCCTATGTTTCATCTGTCATAGTTTCCAGCTGTCATGCAAGGGGGACAAATGTGCATGTCCCCCACAGTGAGATTCTAGGCGATTCTGCATCTAGCATTCGCTCCACATTTTCTCAACTGGGAGGGAAAAGTGCACCTTGAAACCACATTCAAATTCCTCAGGGCAACTCTGTACTGACTGAAAGGCACCCCTGAACAGCCATAAATCTGTGCAGAAGCAAAAGCAGCATGGAGTGTGGATGCTACCATAAAATCCGATAATCAAAGGAAGTGAAAGCAGCATGCAATGCAGAAGGAAATTTCTGTTGTCATGTGGGTTTCATAAAACAATGGAGGGAAAAGCCAGTGCAGAATCAGCCATAGTTCCCCCCTTCATTTCTTCAGTAAAACAGCCAAAATATCCTGAGCTTTGACAAGCAAAATGTGAGTTGCTTTTGCTGGGCCAAACTACCAACCTCAAGGTGAGACATGGAGTTCTCCTGGAATTACAAGTGATCTACACACTTCCTACGGAGAGCCAGTTTGGTGTAGTGGTTAAGTGCGTGGACTCTAATCTGGGAGAACCGGGTTTGATTCCCCACTCCTCCACTTGCACCTGCTAGATGACCTTGGGCAAGCCATAGCTCTGCACCAGCTGTTCTCTAAAGGGCAGTTGTCTCAGAGCTCTCTCAGCCCCACCTACCTCACAGGGTGCCTGTTGTGAGGAGGGGAAAGGAAAGGAGTTTGTTAAGCCGCTCTGAGACTCCAAGTGAAGGGCGGGGTAAAATCCAATCTCCTTCTTCTTCTAAACAGCAGCTTTGGAAAACAGACTCTATGGTATACCACTGATTCTAGGACAAACAAGTTATAGAGTGTCACATGATCCCCACTGAGCTCCCTTCCTTCACCAGGCTCCACCCTCCCAAGGGTGGTGGTGGTGCTGGAAAATGACAAGTCACAGCCAATTTATGGCAGCCCTGTAGGTTTTTCTTGGGAAGAGATGGACAGAGGCAGTTTGACATTGCTTGCCTCTGAGTAGCAACGCAGGAGTTCCTTGGTGGTCTCCCATTCAAGTACTAATCCAAACTCAGCCAGTTTAGCTTCTAAGATCTGATGAGATCAGGCTAGCCACACCAGAGCTGGCAACCCTAAGTGGTGACTGATTGCTCTACCTTCTTAAATCATGCCATCTACAACCAGGGCTCATTTCGTAGCAGGAGCTCCTTTGCATATTAGGCCACACACCCCTGATGTAGCCAATCCTCCAAAAGCTTACAGTAGCCCCTGTAAGAAGAGCTCTGTAAGCTCTTGGAGGATTGGCTATATTAGGGGTGTGTGGCCTAATATGCGAAGGAGCTCCTGCTATGAAATGAGCCCTGTCTACAGCTATGGTAGTTATCTTGCTCAGCACTCAATAAGCTTCACCCTGTTAATAGGCTATACTCTTCATATCTTGTAACCATGGTATCAAAGTATGCATTTAACAGTATTTGATAGCCATTACATACAATCAAGTAGTGGAGGTTGTTGCATTTATCGCACAATAAAATATGGATTTTCTTGTTTGTATTAAGTCTGTTTATACTTCCCGTATTTAATACAGAACATAATGCATTTGTACCAACCTGGCTATAAAGACCACAGCCCCCTAACAGTCACTGCTTTATAATCTGCAGGGGCTGGCAAAGTTACTTTCACTAAGCCTTCATCAAAATAAAGTACTGCTAGGAACTTTGGTTCATTCTGAAATGTTGTCACATAAATCTTTCAAAAAGGTACTACAGAGAAGCAGAGAGGCAACCAAATGGTTTATTATAAAAGAACAGGGAGAGAACAGATGGAGCAAACAGCAGGAGGGGGGAAAAGTTTGACTAGAGTTAAATCAAACCTTTAGATTTTGGTTCCAAATCAAAATCAATTTAGGGGGAAAACCAAATGAAGCCATGCTGGGATACAGGCCTGGTTAATATTTCATCACAGTGCCATATTAATGTGCAATACTGTTGCATCTTGTCTCCTGTATCGGAGAGATGCTACAGCCAGTCTGTTTGGGTATTGTAATGACATCTGAGAAGCTTTAAAATGACTAGTTTGTGTCATTTTTTTTTAAAAAAGAATCCCATTTAAATAAAAATAATGCAAGCCAAGACAGTTTTTCATGTTTCATCAAATGTTTGACTATATAAAATGACTTGTGCCCACGTGATCCTTTATGGTATGTGCCCAGATTATCTTTTATCAGATGTGTCCATTTTGTTCACATTATTACTGCTGTTTGATGCACATTTACTGTAAAGGTTATATTTGGCTGTCTCCATGTGGAATGGCAAAGGGCCAAAGTTCCCACCCTCTGTTGTTAATGCATCCTGAGGTAGGACCACCTGCACACCAGCTCTGTACTATTAAAAGTCACTGTGAGCCAGAAGCAGAGATCCCCTTTATTGCTCTTATGTGTCAGGAGAACAAATGCTTATAGCTCAAACTACCCTAGTTGATTTGGCAGGTGAGCTGTTGCCAGGGGTCATTTCATAGAAAAAGAGGTGCAGGAGCTCATTAGCATAACTCATTAGCATAACTTATTTGCATATGCTACACCACCTAACATCACTGGAAGTATGTCAGAAGGCAAGAAAGAAAGGAGAGAGAGAGAGAGAGAGAGAGAAAGAAAGAAAGAAAGAAAGAGAGCTGGCAGAGAGGGGACAGCTACTAATCCAAGCCTCAGAAATACCACTATTCTGGGAGGATAGCTTCAGTGGTGGCTGAAGCCTTCAGAAGGCTGGTCGGAGGAACAAGGACCTTTCCAGGGGGCGGGGTCATTTTGCTGCAGCCAGGACACAAGCAGGCATTCCCCCATTGGGGGGGGGGGCTGGCACCAACTCCCGGAGCTGTGCTCCCCGGAGCTCCTGCTCGAAATGACCCCTGGCTGTTGCACATCCCAGGTTTCTTGCCATGTAATGGATAAATCACCATTTGAAACTGTCTTTGGATTTGGTTTTAACTATTTGATTATATTGTTAGATTGAATTAGATAACAATAATAATTGGTGACATACAATATTAAACAGGAATCCAGTAGCACCTTTTTTTTTATTGTATACAATTCATATTCAGCCTTTCTGCCCTTACGAGAGCCACCAAGGTGGCTAACAAATTAAAACATACAAAATTAAATTGCATTTTAAAAGCATTAAAGCCAACCCAAAGGGCACACATCTTCACCCACTGGTGGAAGATGGAACAGAAGGGAACAGCTGAATCTCCCTGGGAAGAGAGTTCCAGAGTTTTGGTGCCACAACTGAGAAGGCCCTCTCCTGGGCTGTCACCTGCCTAATCTGAGAAAGTGGGGGTACCTGAAGCAGGGCCTCTGAAGATGACCATAGTCGAGGGGTGAGTTCTTAAGGGAGCAGGCAGTCCTTTAGGTATGACTCAGACTAACACATTTAAGTCTAAGGTCTGCTGGACTACTGTTTAATTTTGCTATAACTAACATGGCTACTAGGGGTGTGTGCGTTCAGCATAACTGAACAGGAAAAAAATACCCCAAAACACCCTATCGGTATTTTTCAGGTATCACTTAAGCTGAGCACAGATCAGAGATCTGTACATAGCTACCGGTATAGCGGAGCCGCAAAAAAGCCAATTTCCCCCCCAGTTTTTATTTGGGTGTGTTCAGCTATACCGAGAGCCAGCCTCAGCCGAGGCTGCATGTAGCTCTCAGCTCCATGCCACCCCAGCTAATCTGTGGCACAGCTTGCAAAAGGCACTTAAAGGGAATGCATTCTGTTTAAATGTCTTTTGCAAGCCAAGCCAAGCCAAGCCAAGCCAAGCCAAGCCAAGCCAAGCCAAGCCAAGCCAAGCCAAGCGAGTGAACTCCACTTGGGATTCCATTCACACAGCACCACTTGCAAAAGGCATTTTAAAACATTCATGAGCCTTCTAGGTTTCCCCTAGTCAAGCACACCCCAACATTTCTGGGTCAGGTTGTCCTATGCTGGAACCGTTCCTAAACCCCCTTCTCCTTTGGCCCAGCACTGCTGACGTGGCCTGTCTACTGACAGCATCCATCTTGGAATTATACCTTCCGGGACAGTCACTCTTCTTCACAGCCATCATTTTCCTCGAAACCATCCCTTAGGAGTTTCTGGTCACTGGCAATAATGAATACAAATATACATAGCGTTAAGTGTGTAGTCTATAAAAGCGTGCATAGATGTACAGCATCAATTTGCATGGCATAACATAGCTTCATGATTACATAGCTTCATGGTTACATGTAAGTAGTATTACAAATGCATCACAATAAAATTTTGAACAAACAGAGGAAGAGGGGTGGGTAGAATCATGCATGTGCTTGTTCATTCTGCTTTGGTCAATGTTCAAATTTGTCCCAGTACAGAGTTGCCTCTAAGCTGAGTGAGTGTGAGGTAGCTCATAGTTTTTTAGCCTCCGGCTCACACATTTTTGTCTTCGCTCCGGAAGGATGACTCCAGAGCAAACTAATTTATGCAGCAGCCAAATCGCTCACTCACAACTTTAACGCCAGGAGCTCACAAAACAGAATTTTTGCTTACAAGACTCCACAGCTTAGATGGAGCACTGGAAGACCTCGCTTTGCTATTCAAACTTTGCTATTCAAACTTAAACATCAGCTGTCTGGTCATGAAGGCTTTTATATGAATTAGATCCATCCTTTTCTTATGAAAAGGAATTTTTATTTCCATTTTGGAGAGAAAGGGTCCCCCCCCCCACCATGGAACTCTTTTTAAGATTTGAAATCTGTCTAAGCTGGTAAATTTCTCTCTACTTGGCCTAGTTCCTGCTGCTCAGGTAAGTTGACATTTGCGAGTCTCACTAATTATTAGCCTGCCTTTAATTCCTAAAGAATCTGACTCCTGAGGTCAGGAAAAACCATAAATAATTAAGCTATTATAATTGCTGAGATGAGGTCCCTTTCTTCTTTTTCCACTGGCCATCTCCTAGGGTGCTTATTAAAATCTTAAGGTGTATTACAAGTATGTCATTAGAAATATACTCCCACCCACATCACTGTCTTGTCAGCGATTTCATCCTGTTTGCATAGCTCAGAGTGGTTTATTTGCAAATGGACTTTTGAGCCATTTGGGTTTTCTCGTTCTGGGAGATCAGCCAGTATCTATACTGTTTCTTGCCAGTTAAGTTTTGACATGTCAATGGAACATTTCACTTTTCTCTTTGGGCCTACTTTTAGAGAAATGGCTTTTAGAGAAAATGGCTTTTTGTTGGTCCAGGCGTTCCCTAGTCTAACACTTGTTATTTAACTAATGAAAGTTATGTCTCAGGGCTTCATTTTCTTTTGAGACAATTGGTTGATGGCTAACGAGAGTTCTTTAAATAAATGTACGCAGCCCATCCTGATCAGTCACACAAGCAAGGTGTGATTTGCAATTCTTGCAATCAGTTCCACTCCTTTGCCATCATGATATATGTACTAGTGCAGTGTGTACACTGTTGGTAATTTAAATACTGCATCCAATTTTGCAGGCACCGGGGTGGGGGGGGTTGAACTGCAAGGAATTCTGTGCTCACCAAGTACATGGATCACTTATTGACCTGATGACAATCCTGAAGCTCCACTCAGCTGTTTTTCATAAAGACCTCATTCTAGAGCTGTGTCAAAATTCACGAAAGTTAGTGGTGGGTCTTCAGTTCACAAACATCATTTCATGAACAACAAACTGGCCAACGTTCATGACGAGCTTTAGTTCATCAGCTAGTTCATGCCCATCCCTAATTAGCACCTTCTCAACTCTACTCTTGTCAGTTTTAACATTCCCCAAACACTGTTTTTGGCCATGCAATTGTCCAGTGGTTGAGCTCACTAATTCACTGTGATATATTGGAACCCTATCAGAAGGACCCAAAGTGTAGGGTTTCCGGTCGGAGGAATGGAGGTCTGACACGCTTTGCAAGTGCGCAAGGCGGACAGCGGCTCTTCTTGACAGCTTGGGTGGACAAATCCACCTGACGCAACCTCACACAGGTAGTGTGAGGACCAGCAAGCAATATAATCCAGGTTTGAGCAAGCTCGGTGAAGGAAAAGTCTTGGAGGAGACTTTTACAACACCTTGAGCACTGCAGCCGAAGAAGATTTCTGCAAGTATCTCTAAGGAGCCGAGCTGAGCTGATTAAATCAGCATAAAATCTCCAATTCCCCTGATTCCTTAACAAAGAAGACAAAGTTTAAACGTTGGGACCACATCTGAAGCGAAGTAACAACATAAGGTAACTGAAAAAAAGTTTTTGCCTTACCATTACCGCGTTTTGAAAGACGAAAAGCAGATCTGGTGAAGCAATAGACTGTTGCAGATTGGATGAGTGCAGTTTTGAAACATTAAAAAGCTGAATTTGAACTTAAAAAGCCAAAAAAACAAGTTGTTTAACATTCCTGTGGTTAAGAAGAATCGGGAGGGGGAGCCAAGCATCGCGAGACAAAGAGGGGAGGAGGGAACCAAGCATCGCGAGACCAAGCTGTGAGGATTGAGACAGGAAGTGACGGCTTGAGGAGCAGACAAGAAGGGAAACGGAGAAGAACCGGAAGAGAGCAAAGGGGACTGTAAAAACTGCCGGACCAAAAGGACTACAACAGGAAGTGACGTGCGGAGAGCAGACAAGTAAGCAAGAGGAAGGGACAAAAGGAAACTACGGCAAGCCAGAAGCAAGGTAAATAGACTGTGACCTTTGACACAAACCATAGAGGAGTTGCGCCCGCCATTTTGGATTTATAAAATTTTTAAACATTAATATTTCAAAAACTACATAACTTAGAAGGCTAAAACCAGTGGAATTTGAATTGGCAAGACATGCTTGTCTGAATACACTAATTGGTGACTGATTTGGAAAACAAGAAAAAATCGATCTTTTTTAAAGTGACAAGACGGACCGCAGACTGAGATCGAGAGCAGCTACATGGTCCTCCCCTACAATGGCAGCAAAAAAAGAGAGAGAACTGTTAGCTGTTATGGAAGCAATGGAAAAAAAAATGCTGGATGCAATAGGGGAGGTAAATGCAAAAATGGCAAGCGCAATTGGAGAAGTAAATATTAAAATAAATGCCATAGCTGCACAAGCAGATAAAAATTTTATAGATTTAAAATCCGAATTACAAAAGTTAACCACTAGAACACAAGACATAGAAACTAAAGTAAAAGAACTGGAAGAAAATACTCAAAAAACAATAAAGGATAATGACAGAATGGAAAAGATGATGCACTATAGAGACATGCAAAACCATCTGAGATTTAGAGGTATAGAGGAAAAATTAGGCGAAGATATTTTTACAAGAATGCAAGAAGCATTAGCAGATTTTTTACAAGAGGAGGAGGAAGCTGTTAAAGAACATATGGATCTTGTTTACAGAGTCAATTCTACATACGCAAGAGACAAAAATATACCAAGGGATGTAGTAGTTCAATTTACAATGAAGAGGACAAAAGAACAAATCTACAAGAAATGTTTTACAGACTCTTTTGAAATAGGTGGAAAGAAAGTTATTGTAATGAAAGAACTGCCCAGAGCAATTTTGCAAGACAGGAAAAAATTCAAGCGTCTGACAGACAAACTGAAAGAGAAAAAAATAAGATTTCGTTGGGAAATATCACAAGGACTGAATTTTTATTATGGTAACAACAGAATAGTGATTAAAAATTCAGCAGAAATGTATGCCTTTGTTGGTGAGAACAAGGAAGAATTTGGTGATATTTAAGACTACAACAAGATGGATTACAAAGTACTCTCATGGAATGTAAATGGACTTAATTCACCCCAAAAACGTAGAATGGTAGGTCACTGGCTGGAGAAACAAAAATGTAGTATAATTTGTATACAAGAGGCCCATCTTAAGAAACAAGACTACAAATATTTAATAAGAAAAAAGTTGGGAGAAGAATTTTTTTCATTGGCAAGTAATAAAAAGAATGGAGTTGTAACATATGTCAAAAAAGACTTGAAACCTAAACTAATATTTAAAGATAAAGAAGGAAGATACTTAGCTATTGAAATTTTTTCACATGGACAGAAGACTTTGATTGTGAATATTTATGCTCCCAACGGAGCTAAAGAATTTTTTTTTAAAGAACTACAAATGGAACTGGACAGTGTAAACTATGAACAAATCATGATGTTGGGAGACTTTAATGGGACTGTGAATAATAAAATAGATAGGCGCTCAAAGAGAAAAGACGACACACTAGGGAAATTTCCAAAAAACTTTTTTGAACTGATAAAACAGGAAAAGCTGGAGGATATTTGGAGGAAGGTTAACCCACAAGGGAAAGACTACACTTTTTACTCTAACAGACATGATTCACATTCAAGAATTGATATGATCTGGATGTCTACTAATCTAACATTTAAGACAAAAAAAGTGGAAATTTTACCTAGAATAATCTCAGACCATAATCCTTGTCTATGGACTTCTGGGCAGACAAAAAGACAAGGGAGATGGAGAATAAACGAGGACTTATTAGACAACCAAGAAATAGTTAAAAAATTACATGAAGAGACAGATTTATATTTCCAAGCAAACATATAAAAAGAAGTAAAAATTCGAACTGTGTGGGATGTGTACAAAGCAGTGATGAGAGGATTATTGATATCACTGAACGCTAAAGACAATAAAAAGAAAAGAGAACAATATGAAAACATTGTACAAGCCATTAAAATAAAAGAAAAGGAACTGAAGAACAGACCAGGAAAAAAGAGATTGCAAAAGGAAATTTGGATGTTACAAGACCAAGCAAAAGCTATTTTGAATCAAGAGACTTACTGGAACCTGAAAAAACTGCAACAAAAAACATTTGAAGGTGCAAATAAACCTGGAAAGTATTTAGCATGGCAATTAAAGAAAAAACGTGAAAATAAATTTATTACTAAAGTGATACGGGACAATATTGAGATAATAGACAATAAGGGAATAAAAAGAGAATTTTTTAAATACTATGCAAAGCTTTTTAAGAAGGAAAATAAAGACAGAAGAAGGATTAAAGAATACCTACAGTCATTAAAGTTACCAAAACCAACAGAGAAAATCAAAGAACTACTTAACAGCCCAATATCACTACAAGAGATTAAAAATGCAATAAATGACTCAAAACTAGGGAAAGCACCTGGATCAGATGGATTTACAGCTAAGTTTTATAAATCACTACAGGAATCAATCTCACCAGTGTTATTGCTATTAATGAATGACATAGGAGTGACAGGTGAGGTCCCGGAGACTTGGAAAGAAGCAACCATCTCACTCATTCCGAAAGAAGGTCAAGATTTAACCAATGTTAAAAATTATAGACCAATTTCTTTGTTAAACAATGACTATAAAATTTTTGCCAAGATTATAGCTGATAGGCTTAAGGAACATCTTAAAGAGACTATACAGACAGAACAAGCAGGATTTTTACCTAATCGCCAAATAAGAGACAACTTAAGAGTAGTAGTGGATGCTATAGAGTACTACGATAAACATCCGGAGAAGGAAGTGGGCTTTCTTTTTTTAGACGCGGAGAAAGCGTTTGACAATTTAAATTGGGATTTTATGTTTGAAGTGCTGGAACATCTTGAAATTGGAGACTATATGCTTAATCTTATTAAGTCAATATATAGAGAACAGAAATCCTCTTTAATAATTAATACTGAAAAAACGGATTACTTTAAAGTGGAAAAAGGAACACGACAAGGATGCCCACTTTCGCCGTTGCTATTTATTTGGATTTTGGAAGTTTTGTTACTAAATTTGAAAGAAGATAAAGAAATTAAAGGCTTAACAATAAAAGGTTTTTCTTTTGAATATAGAGCCTTTGCAGACGATGTGATGTTTATAGCCGAAGACCCTATGACTACACTACCATATTTGGTGCAGAGAGTAAGAGAGTTTGGTGATTTGGCTGGGTTTTATGTAAATAAGAACAAATCGAAAGTGATGTGTAAAAATATGTCAAATAATAAGCAAACTGAATTACAGAATCTTATAGAATGTGAAGTGGTGAAAAAGACAAAATATCTAGGTGTAAACCTAACAATGAAAAACATTGATTTGTATAAGAATAATTATGAGAAATTATGGCAGCAAATTATGCAAGATATTAAAAGGTGGAATGTATTAAATTTGTCACTGTTGGGTAGAATTGCAGTGGTTAAAATGAATGTGTTACCAAGAATAATGTTTCTGTTTCAAACTATTCCAATTGTGAAAGATGTAAAAACATTCAAATGCTGGCAGAAGGAATTGACTAAGTTTGTGTGGGGAGGGAAAAAACCAAGAATTAAGATGAAAATAATGTGTGATGCTAAAGAGAGAGGTGGGTTCCAGTTACCAAACTTAAGGTTATATCATGATGCAGTATGTTTGACTTGGGTAGGGACATGGACTATGTTACAAGATAGAAAGTTACTGTACCTGGAAGGTCATGACTGTAGGTTTGGGTGGCACGCATATCTGTATTATGGTAAAACAAAAATGGACAATATGTTTAAGCATCATTATTTGAGAAGAACATTAACCGATACGTGGACAAGATACAAAAACTTTTTTCCAGAAGAAATACCTATGTGGATTGTACCTGCAGAAGTTTTAAATCCATCATCTCACTACAAAGGACAAGACTGGTTGAAATATAGAGACCTGTTAACAAGACATGGTAAAGACTTTAAATTGAAGGAGCAGCAGCAGATGGACTTTGATTATGGCTGGTTAAGGTACAGACAAATATATGATATGTACAGAAGTGATAAAAATCTGGTTTTAGAGAAAAAAACAATGAAATAGAACAAATTTGGGAGGAAGATGGGAAAAAAATGATTTCTAAAATGTATAAAGTATTGTTAAAATGGTTTAATGCTGATGAAATGGTAAAGGAACAAATGGTAAAATGGGCGATAAACTTAAACAAAGACATTGAAATGGAATCTTGGGAATTTTTATGGAAAAATGCTATGAGTATTTCTACATGTTATAATTTAAAAGAGAACTGTTTTAAAATGATGTACAGATGGTATATGACACCAAAAAAAATTGCAAATATTAATCAAAATATGTCTAACAAATGTTGGAAATGTAAAAAGAAAGAAGGTTCTTTTTATCATATGTGGTGGACTTGTGATAAAGCGAAGACTTATTGGTCTATAATACATGCAGAAATGGAAAAAAAATTGAAATGTACATTTAAGAAGTTGCCTGAAATGTTACTGCTTGGACTTAAACTAGAAGAGATAAATGTAAAGAAAAGGACAATAATATGGTATATGATAACAACAGCAAGAATGGTGTATGCGCAAAATTGGAAAAATGAAAAAATACCAGAAGTGTGGGAATGGTTGAAAAAATTGTTATATATGGCTGAAATGGATAAATGGACTAGAAAGTTGAATAATCTGTACTCAGAGACTTTTTTAGAAGATTGGAAAGATTTGAAAGAATATGTTGAAAAATATTGGGACATGAAAAACTACATTTATACATGGTTATAATAGCATAAAGGAATAGAAATTGAGTATATGAATGTACTAAGGATAATTAGACAATGAAGTTGTTTTTTAGAATTGTATAAGAATATAGAAAATAAGAATTGGTATATAAGTATTTTAAAGATATATAACTGTTACCAGAAATGTAAACATAGATATAAGTATTATTATTTTGGATAAAGTGGAAAATGTGTTATGCTTCAGATGTGGTGGGAAACCACCAATACAAGATAAAAGCAAGACTATACAAATAGAACAAAATGTTATATAATATGGAAAAAAGGATTTATATAAGATAAATGTATTAATTTTAATGTTTTGAAAAATAAAAAATTTCTTTACAAAAAAAAAAAAGGACCCAAAGTGTAGATCAGAAGAGACCAATTAAGACTTAAATGTCCTATTCAAACACAGCAATAGGAGGCACCTCCACACTTCTGCAAAGGCTTTAATTTAAGAATATTATTTCAGTGTGAGACTTTCCTTGCTCACTTGTGATGCACCCCCCCCTACTATTTTCCTAGGGATGCTGAGGTCTTAGACCTAGGGCTGGGGTTGCAGCACCCCTGGTAGCCTACTCCCAGTTTCTGTCACTCACTCTCTCTGGCACAGACTTCAGACCACAATCCTCCCTGACCTCAACTTCTTGTCCCTTTTTATCCTCCCCCCACCTGTTTGTGCCTCCCTTCCCCTGAGTGAGTGGTCGTTTCCCTTTTCTGCCGTCTCTCTTCCCTCTTCCCATTGGTCCTGTCCCTTTCCCCTTTGCTCTTTTCCCGTGCCTTCTGTGCTTATCTATCTTCCCTGTGGGTAGTGGGTGTTGCTGCCTCAGTATCTTTGCTTCTCTGAGGCTCAGGTTCCTGTGTCTGATAAGTAACTGTCCTAACTCCTCTGACTTCTCCCCCCCCCCCCCCAATGCCTTTACTCTGGCCTGGCCTGGCATTCCTCCGACTGGCTCCTGCCCTGGGGACTTGGGAGTTCTGCCCTGTAGCAGTCGCTGTAGAGTGAGGTGGGGTGCCAACACAGCTTCTCCGTTGAGTTGGCTTGTGCCCTTCTTTCCTCCATTGGCTGTGTTTTTGGCACTAGTGTGGACCTTTGTCAGGTGGCAGCAGGGGACTTCTGTGACTCAGGTAAGTCTGAGTCCAGCTACTCAGTGACTGCAAGAAGGTATGGTATTGTTCAATTTTGTCTGTTCTCAGAAGCTTTTGCAGAGCCAGGAAATGGCAAACCACCTCTGCTTCTCACTTGATTTGAAAGCCCCTTGCTGGGGTCGTCATAAGTTGGCTGCAACTTGATGGCACTTTACACAAACACATTTTCTTCCCTTGACTTTCACCTTGAATGAAGTGAGATATTTGTGACTACAGAGTCTTTTGACTTCCAAGCACTAGCAGGTATGTATGAGATATTCCAGGTTTTGACCAACTAGATCTTTACCATACCAGAATTCTTTAAATAGATCCAATTGGGAGAACCCTGGGTTTGCTCAGTACAGTCACTAAAAGCCAGGCAATGTAACATGTGTGAATGTGGTCTCTAATCAAGTGATAAATTGTACCACAAGGTTCATAAAAATGGTCTCTAGAGAGGGAGCATATATATATATTTTCAAAATAAATAAATGGTAGCCACTGATATTTTAACGGAAAGTATGATAAACATTTCCCTTCATGTTAAGAACACAGCATATTCCTTCCCACTGAGCTGTCAATAGTGTATAAACCCTTGAAGATTAACACACTTATTCAGCAGTCTATGTTTTGAACTTTATTTTGAAGATGATAAATTTTACTGTTTAATTATATTTAGAAACATGTTTTTCCCCCCATCATATTTTATGGTAGAAACAGGCAAATTCTAAATCTGCAAACCTTCCATTCACATGTTTGGAATAATATTTTTATTAACTGAGAACAGGCTGTAGCCCGTAGGATAGTCACAGTAATTAAATATGAATATTTAAAATGAATGGGCTGGATCTTGCCAGCTCTTCCATTCAGTCTTGTCTAATTCCTTTCCTCATTGCAACTCCTGTCCCACGTGGCCATTCTCCATACACTTCCACAGGGTTCCTCTTCCTTATTCACCAGTGGAAAGCTAGTAGGATCCTGGCAAGAATATAAACTGATTGCATTCCAAAATCATGAACAAAGTGTGGGTCACCTTAAGTGTAAAGGTAAAGGTTTCCCTTGCTCGCAAGCCAGTCGAATCCAACTCTAGGGGGTGGTGCTCATCTGTTTCCAAGCCGAAGAGCCAGCACTGTGGGAAGACTTCTTCGTAGTCATGTGGCCAGGATGACTAGATGCCGAGGCTCATGGAACGCTGTTACCTTCCCACTGAAGTGGTACCTATTTATCTACTTGCAAGTTCTTGCTTTCATACTGCTAGGTTGGCAGGAGCTGGGACCAGAGATGGGAGTTCACTCCGTCACATGGCACTCAGGTCTTGAACTGCTGAGCTACCGACCTTCCAGTCTGCAGCTCAGCATCTTAACCTCTGAGCCACCGCGGGCCTGTGGGTCACCATAGGCAATCCTTTTTTTTCCAGCCAGCCTCTGCCCGCTTCTGCCATATGAGGATAATAGTAGTGCCTCGACTTACTAAGATGTTGTAAGGATGAAAACAAGATCTTATCTGTGAGCTGCTTTGAACACTTGAAAGCATTATACAAATGCTAAGTACTGGTTGTTATGACTGATTCCCTTAGCAAAAACCCTTCTCTCTGACCTGCTTGCTTTCAGCTTTGGAGAGTGGAGTATATGGCATTGTACTCCACTGATGTCCCAGCCCTCGCCCCAAAATCTCCAGGAATTTCTCAACTCAGAGCTGGCAACCCAGACAAGAGTCAAATCTGGTCCATTCAGGGGCAGAATACTCCTAACAGAAGAGAGAATAACAATTACTCTCAGTCCAAGGGGAAGGGTCAGTAAGAGCATCATCTATTGATAGGTCCTCCTGACAATAAAGGTCAGGAAGCAGGCTCCAGTTTCAGACAAAACACCACTGAGGCTTCCCTTCACCAATTTTCTGCCTGCCTAGGACAGTGGCACAAACAGGACATGACTATTGTGGATCAGAGCCAAAGAAATGCCTGTTCAGCATTCTGAGGTCTGTCTCTTTACAAAAGCCTGTATTTCCTACATGACCTGCAGTTTTCCCAGAATCAAGGCCTTATGTAGATATCATTAGGCTGGACTGGGAAAGGGGTGGAGATAATTTAAACTTTCACTTGGATCTAGCAGATAGATTCAGGTGGGTAGCCCTGCTGGTCTGAAGCAACATGAGTTTTGTCTGTTGAACCTAGCAGTTTCTGATACAATGCATCTCTTTATAATAGCTCCCTGAACTACCGTATTGTTTTGATCCCCCCAGATTCCCTGTTCTTGGATAATCTGCTATTCTGAACTGGGATGACTAAAGGTCATCTAGAGGTTAATGTTCTTTGGAGGTCAAAAAGGACAACCCTTTCAGTGTACATCAGAGGTTTCTGATAATTCTAGTAACATACCTGTTTGCTTGTGTTATTAATGAATTTGGGAGCTCAGGCTATAGGCAGATGCACTGCCCCACTTGGATATGTCTCATCTAAGAATTTCTTCCAACCAGAGTCATGGTTGTGACTTCCAAAGAACAGATTTTTGAAGACAATGATCACCAGTGGGTTTAAGAGATCCTGGAACATCAGGCAGGCTGCTTAACGGGGAATGGGGCTTACATATGGAAGCTTATATTTATTTAAGGAGGCTGCTCATGTAAAAAGATTCTCAAGTTTAAAAAAATAGCTATTCTTATTCAGTTTGTGTTTCTAATGCTAACAACATTTCTCACACTAACAACATATACACCTTAAAATATTTATAGACCATTGAGCTTGCAGAGCTCTAGAACTTTCTGTTGGTTGTGGGAAAATTAGGGATTCTTCATTTCCTTGAAGTCCTACCAGGAAATGTGCGGCCGCTGACAAGAGCAAGAGAAATACAGAATTCTAGCCTGGGATCTTAGAATTCCAGCGTGGGATTGTGCCTTTGCATTACATTCTTACCTGCAGCAGAAATGAATGCTTGCTTCTGAATTCCTTGAAGTCTTTGGTCCCTAGGAATGGTATCTTCATTATTGGACTCCCAGTTGTCTCACAGCATTATCAGTTGAAAAGTTTGCAGTCTGAATCTCTACTTGGTGCATAATATTTCCCTCATTATAGACAGAAGCGGCATTTTTTCTGCCCTTCTGCCAGTTAGAATTCTGAGCAGCCTTACCTTTGCTTCCTGTTAACACTACTTGTTCTTTCTCACTTTGTAAATGGGAGAGGACAGCATTACCTTCCTATCAGGTTTATGTGTGGCAGGAAAAGCAGGATGTTCCATTCTATCATAATTCCAGCAGTAGTTCTGGTGCCCCAAACTAAGAATTGATGTTGGAATGAATGCTCTAATCTCTCATTACAGTTCCACCTCAGAAATTATCGCTTCTCTTCTCTGTATATGTCTTACCTTCAGAATATGTTGCTTTAGAATGTTCTAGAAATCTGCAGTACTTATGACAACCCCCTGCAAGGCAGGATGGTTTTATTATCCCTGTACTGAAAAAGTGGGTCTGAGATGAAAGAGGGTACTTTACCTAAGGCTACCCGGTGAGCTCATTGTCACACGGTTAGTGTGTTATACTAAGATCTGGTTGACCCAGGTTTGAATTCCTACTTTGCCATGGAAGCTTGCTGGGTGATCTTGAGCCAGTCACACACTTTCAGCTAAATCTTCCTCAAGGGTTGTTATGAAGATACAAGGGAGGAGGCTCCTGATGGTGGCAGGAGCACCAGAAAGTTGGGATACAGAAGGGGTGGATGCTTCACCACCACCCCCTCCCTGAATCACTGCCACTGGAGTACTCCTTTCCAAACAGTGTTATCAACATCTGCTGTTGGGGCAGTGCAAAAGACTCTTTCACATCCTGTGAATGCCCCATGGATGGAGCAGAGGAAGAAGGCTCTGAGAACCCTGCTGCTGATGTGCTGGGGACATCCTCTGGTGCCTGAGACAGGGCCCTCTGGTACACGAGAAGATGCGGGCTTCTTCTCCCTGCAATGACCACTCCTTCCACCCACGCTCACCCTCATGACGCTGAACCCACAGACACTCAAAGCCCACAGCAGAGAGCCAGAAGATTTAAAAAGGAGTTGGGTGCGGGGGGTCATATAAAGGTGGGCCCTCAGCCGAGGTCCCTGCCGGCTATGCCCCACCACCCAGCATGAGCAGAGGGGCTGTGTGGATCAGAGCCCTGAATCACACAAACACCCAAAGCCCACAGTAGAAAAACAGAAGATCAAAAAAAAAAAAAAAGGAGGGATGGGAGTAGAGAACAGGAACCCACAGCAGAAGCCAAGCCAAGCCCCAGGCTGGGTGCCACCGAGACCACTAGCACAGCACACACACCCCAGCCCAGAGAGGTGACCAAAAAATGAGGAGGGGGGAGAGAATAGGAACCCACGGCCAGAAGCACAGCAAAGGGTGGCTCACACAGAGCACTAGCCTCGCAAACACGCCACAACCCAGAGAGTTGACCAAAAAGGGTGGGGGTAGAGAATAGGAACCCACAACAGAAGCCAAGCCAAGCTCCAGGCTGGGTGGCACACAGACCAGTAGCCCAGCAAACACACCGTAGCCCAGAGAGTTGACCAAAACAGGAGGGGTGGGGTGGGGGTAAAGAATAGAAACCCAAAGCAAAAGCAAAGCAAAGCCCCAGGCTGGATGGCACACAGAGCCCTGGCCCAGCAAACACACCGCAGCCCAGAGAGTTGATCAAAAAAGGGGGGGGGGTATAAATGCAGGCTTTCTTCAAAGGAACTCAGTAGGGAAGCCCCACTGCTTAATGTTAGCAGGAAGGCTAGGTGCCGTAGCACCCACAGAGCAAAGAGCAATCTCCTGCCCAGCAAAGCAGCTGATCAACTTCCTCCTATCTCTCTCTAATTCCAGCCCTCTCCAACTCATTGCAAACCCAACAAAGGGGGGCTGGGCTGTGCCTTGGACTTATATGGCTTTCAGATCCCATAGAGATGAATGGGAGCTCTGTAATTGGTGGCCAGCAGTGTCTGTCAAGCTTTGTATGGTCCCTATTGGTATTACCAAGGCTGGAGACAGTTCCACCCCCACTATTGCCTGGGAGTGTCCTCAATCGACACCAGGTTTTCTGGGAAACGTTTCCACTTCCTGGACCACCCCAAACTGCCCAAACAGCCCCCAAGGTTCATGCTTCCACGAACATTGCATCCTGACCCCTGAACTAGCCAAAGTTCAGCATGAACTTTACTTTGTGCTGGTTCATGCCCATCTCTATTCATAATGCGTTCCATTGCAGTTTTTTCTCCCCTGTACAAATGTATGTGTACGAGCACGGAACAAGCATATACTGAACAGATTTTCTGTAACAATTCAAATCATCCAGATTAATTACTGGCATATGATAATTTCTCGCCAGAGGGATGAATATTTAGAAAATAACTTGCCTTGCTGTGAGACCAAATGGTTTTCCGAGAAATTAAAACAAGCACATGTTACATTGGCTTACAAGAAAACTCTTTATCAGTCAATCAAAAAATCAATACACATAATAACGGGCAACTCCGTTTGCGAGTTCTTTCTCTGAAACAGTTGGGAAATTTCAAAGTTAGATTTGCAAAGCGCACTAAAATTAATCCTGTGGCACATGTTGTCTATTCTGTTGTGATGGAGGGAAACAAAAGGAGGGAGAAGAAGTGCCTGCTCTGTGAGAGTGAGCTCATTGCGCCCTTTTCTGGCACCCCGTATTCTTTGCACAGCCACCCTCTCCACCCAATTACAACCAAACAGCTGATAAGCAGGAATGGCAGGAGGACTGCATTGGCTCTGAAAACTATTCTGCAGGCACAAGGCCCTGGAATGACTACGCAGTGCAAGGCAGACTAACACCAAATAAGAGAACACTGTATAGTTAAGGGGTACGCAAATGAAGTTAATTTGCAGTGCTTAAAGAAACAGTTGGTGGACCTAACATGAGTGAGTGATTTACACGACTGCGGAATCATACACACAGGTTAGACTTGCAGCCAAAGTTAGAAACAAATAGTATTCAGATCAAGTGTTGTGGTTCTGCCACTCCAGATATTTCAGGCTTTCAATAAATATGTTTTTGAGTCATACATACATGGATGAACAGTATACCTTGTAAATGACATTGAAACTTTTTTTTGGTGCCAAACCCTCTGCATTCTCTTACTGTGTTATCCTTTTTTTTCCCCAAAGGAGACACACTTGTGTGAGAATCCATGTTTAAATTAAGGATGCTTGTATACCCAGTGGTTCAGCTCATGCCCTGTTCAACTGTCACAATCAGGTAGCCAATTTCAGGCAGACTGTTCATCTGTCTGTTGACCCATTTGCGGCAGTTTGGCAGGTTGCTTTGATGTATTTCCTCCTAATGGTACAGTGCAGTGCAATCAGCTTTTTGTGCATGCCTGTTCAGATATAGCCAAATGGATTTTTACTGCCCCCGATCCTTGCTGCATTGCTGCTCTGCTTGACAGGCAATTGTTTAAATCAGTTAAATCAGAGACAAATCATATAAATCCTGCATAAATAAATGGTTCTTAAAAAAATCCTAGCATTCATAGTTCTTTGAAACATTAATGGTTGCAAATCTGTTTGGATTGGCATGTGCAGTTTTGAAAAAAAAAAACCACACAAAAGGGTTCAACAAGTATTCAGGTTATTCAGCACTAAACCGAATCGACCAAGTGATCAGCTTATGTTTGATTGTCAGAGTGGAACACAGTAAGTTTAACTTGCAAACGCATCTGCTGTGAAGTTCACAGAATTCCTAGACTCAACAGCCTGATGACTACAAAACCCATGACACAAAGTGATCAGGAGCGAATACAGATATGCTCACAAATCTGGAGGCCTTGACTTCAAGAAAGGAACTGATAATGTTCAGTTGCCTAGAAATTTGAACTGATTGCCTGATTACTCTCATGAACAAACATCAGGATCAAAACTGCAAAAAAAACACACCCCAATTTCTGTAGTGTATTTCATTAAAGAGCTGGAACAGATGTTCCCTGTTACACATTTCCCAATATACCAATCTTTACAAGCCATTCCTTAGTGACATCAGGTAAACTCCATATCACATTGCACTGGGGTCCCCAACATGGTGCCTATAGGTACCATGGGGTCCATTGACACCTTTCCTAGCACCCACCAAGTGTTTTTTTTAAAGTGTGGGGGGCCATGTGGGGCTTCTTCCCAGCAACTTTTCTAATTGGCCATTGGAGTTTTGATTAGCTGTGCAGATTGTTAAAAATATTGCTTCGGCAGCCACTGACAGCACAATGTAAGGATCTTCAGTGTGTGACTGAAGGAACACCGCAGCAGCCATTTCGTGGCTGGCTCTGCCAACTGCAGCAACAGTTCTGTAGCAGCCGTTTTGTGGCTGTGCCCACCATACTGTGTCAGAACTCCAAAGGTGTCCCGAGGCTCAGAAAGGTTGGTGACCCCTGCATTGTGCTGTCTTCACAAAATTCCAAATCCCCATTCTTCACAAATCTTCAAATTAAGAATTCCTGGCCTTTCTTGGTCACCTTCCTTATACCTGGTTATACTTCTATTCAGGGCTCTTTTTGTAGAAAAAGCCCAGCAAAAACTCATTAGCATAATAGGCCACACCCAACAGCAGAATTTCATTAGCATGTTAGGCCACACCCCTGACAGCACAGAAAGTGAGAGAGAAGGAAAGAAGGAGGAAAAGAGGGAAAGAAAGAGAGAAGGAAAGAAGGAGGGAAAAGAGAGGAGGACGGATGGAGGCTCTCCCACCCTCGCTCAAGGCCCCCCCCACCAGCAAGGCCGGCTCCCTGCACTTAAAGGGAGCCCCTTTGAGTGCAGGGAGCCGGAAGGTGTGTGGGACTCTTTTCCTTCGGCTCCCTGCGTTTAAAGGGAGCCAAGGAAGAGGAGGGCAGAGGAAGCCATGGGGAGGCATTTAAATGCCTTTCTGCAACCCCCTGCCTCTCCTAGCTCGTGCGCCTCAGCGAGCGAGCTAGGAATGGCACGGGGGGGGGGGGCTCTACGGGGCTTCTCCTGCTCGCCCACTGAAGCGGGCGGGCAGAGGAAGCCCCAGGGAGGCATTTAAATGCCTCTCTGCACCCCCTCCCACCTCTCCTAGCCCCCCAAATAGCCCTGCTTTTATATAGGTATAGAATGACCACTGTGGCACAAAATTTGTAACAAGAAAAAAGTAATTGAAGATTAAGTCATTAATTGTAGAAAGGGTTAAAAAACCTCATAGTAATCAAAATCATCTAACAACTTTTGATTGAAACAAAATGAGGGGTAAATAGAATTATGCTCATTTCTCTAGGTCTAAAAACTGGCAGAATCTGGGTTTGAATGAGCCTGGTCCTTTCCCTCTCTATACTATGTAGGTTTTGTTGTGGCTGACTTTTGTTTCTTGGTTCTGACATCCCATAAACCTTTGCTCTTTTGCTGGCAGTCTAGGCATAAAAACTAAAACCTTGCCCTATATTATTTGTTTGTTTATTAGTTTAATTTATATTTCGCCCTTCCCGCCAAGGTAGGCTCAGGTATAGCCTGTACCTTTGCCCAAATTCATATTTAACATTCCCCAGCCTTCCAAGTGCTAGGCTCTAAAGCCTAAACACATCTGTCTAGGTCTTTTTGACATGGCAGTTATTAAAATATATCGGGGCAAAAGTTCATTTAGGATGGGGTGGTATTTGGCAAGTCTGGTATAGTTTTACTTGACTCCTCCCTTGATTCCTATTGGCTGAAAAGAGTATAAAATAAAGCTTTGGGCTTTGTTCGAGGCTATTTGGCTAACACCCCACCTAGGCTTGAGTGAGGTCTTGGTCCACAGTCCAGGAATATTCCTCATTCTTTCTGAAATGTACACTGTGTCAGGTATTGGGATTTTCTATATGCTATTGGGTATTGATATTGAATATATGCTACTGAGTGTTACTTATGTATAGTTTTAGAATTAATAAATACTTTTTGTTGAAGACAACTGTTCTCTCTGTGTTTCTCTCCCTCTGGAGGCCTGAGTTCCCTGGCCAGACTCCACCCACCCAAACTTAATGGGCTTGGGGTCCCAGGCAGAGGCCTGGACCCCTAAAATTCACCCACCAAAACTTACCCCTTTGTGATAGTAAATTAAGATGTAGATGTATTATCTATAAGTTAGTCCATTATAAATTACATCTTTCTGTCCTGATTCTCTCTGTGTCACATTTCCTTGAGTTAGACGACACTTCAGTCTCTTCTGGAATCTCAGAAACTTTGAGGTAGCTGTTTTGAAATTCCTTGCATTCTAAGCAAGGCTCAAATGAAAGTCTGATTCCTTTCCTTAAGCGATATCTAGCCCCTCTCTTGCCCGGTTTCTGGACTCCAGAAGGTTCCCACGGAACTTCTTGATTACTGTTTGAGGCAGCCTACTTACCTTGTTGGTTGCCCAAGAAGGCGGCTTTATTTTAATAACTGAGCATTGGCAGAAAGCAAATTTAATATTTGCCACATGTGTAATTTTTAATACAACTTACCTATAGGGTAAAGTGTCATTAAAGTATACAATGTATGCAATTTATACATATAATGTAAATATGATTTATAGATGCATAAATGATGTTGAAAAGGCACACATTTTACAGGAAAAATTAGGCATGAGAAACCAGATATATCAATTTGTACCAGGGAGAAGCAAAATTGAAATTGAGCTTGTACAGTCCAAACAATAGGGATGACCATTTCAAAATGAACCCTGTTTCCTACATATCTAGCTAAAATACACTGAACCTGGGTAGGGATGCACACAAACCAGCTCACACAAACTATAATTGGTGCTAAATTTTGGCCAGTTTGTGGTTTGCAAAGTGAAGTTTGTAGCAGGTCAACTGGCATGAACTTTCCACCTCTTTGTGGAGTTCCTGCCAGTCCATGAATGGATACATTTCCAAACAGACTGTCTGCACTCAATCTAAATGTTTACCAAACTTCAAAGCAACATAACTTGGACGTCATGTAGAGGAGCATCCCAGGGAGATCCCCTTCAATATTGCTGCTCTAGCTTGCATGAGATCCATTCTATACTCTCCTGAACCTGCGCCTTTCAAAATGACCGCCTGTCAATGACAGGTGGCCATTTTGACAGGTGCAGGTTCAGGAAGTTCAGGAGGGTATAGAATGGTTCCTGTGCAAGCTAGAGACACCACTCTCACGTGGGATCTCCAGCTGACTCTCCCCTATCTGCCCTCCAAGTTTGGTGACTCTAGCTTGCACAGGATCTGTTCTTTAAACTCCTGAACTTCCTAAACCTGTGCCTGTCAAAATGACCACGTCATTTTGATGGGCGCAGATTTAGGAGGTTCAGGAGTGTACAGAATGGATCCTGTGCAAGCTAGAGTCACCAAACTCACAGGGGGTCTCTGATTGACTCTACTGTAGCTGCTGTCCAGGTTTTTTTTTTTTGGGGGGGGGTTGGATTTACAGGGTCCAAATTAATAGTCCCCCAAAGAAGGTGACCCCAAAAGTGCTTTCTGGGGGAAATGTCAGGCAGCTGTAACTCAAACCCCATAAATTCAATCCTCACCAAACTTGGAAGAGAGGTAGAGGTGAGTCAGCCTGAGATCTCTTGTGATTTTGGTGTCTCTAGCTTGCACAGGATCCATTCTACAGGGTCACAAACCTCACAAACTGAACCAGTTTGTCTCCTAAAAGTCTGTGATGGTTTGTGGTTCACAAACTAGGTATGCCACAAACTGAACTGAACTTAATTTTCATGGTTCATGCCCATCACTAAACCTGGGTTGAAGAAGTGTTTCATTTGCTGATAGTTTATTCCCTTCTTAGAATATGCAGCCACTTTTGAGTCATCTGTCTACTAACTGTAGTAAACTGGACTGGAAAACTTGCCAGCGATAGATCAGCTGTTCAGGCTCAACAAGACCCCCTGGCCCACCATATGCATTCTGCACAGCTTCCAAGTCATCTTAACCTCCATTGCTGAATGTTATTCCAGCCTGGTCTCAAGCAAAGCTGTTGTAATTTATCATCATCAGTTGTTTCATGGCTGCATAAAACATACTCATGAGGCAAGCCTCATTCAAATTAATTTAAAACCACCATCAGTAAAAAGTGAGCAGTTTCCTTGTGTTTCCTGGGTGATTGTATGATATGACTAGACTGCAAACGGGTTTATTCACAATAAACTGTCAAGCCAGCAAATTGTATATGCTGAAAGCTATTTGTTGTACAAGCTGTTCAGGAGGGGAGAAATCAAATTAAGCTCTTTCTGCCAGGCATAGACATTGGAGGTAGTTGGCTGCGGTGCTCATTTTCAGGAATGCTCTGACCCCATAGAAAGTACTCCTCCAGCAAGATCCATCTTGGGAGAAACTCCCTAATGCTCAACAGAGCCTGGCTTATTGTGGCAGAGCAGCTCCGCAACACCCTTCTCTGATTGATGTGCTGGAAACTCTCCTTCTCTAGCTTTTATTTCGGCAGTAAATTGGCAAAGGGAGTTCTTTAAAAACAAAACAAAACCCAAGGGGTGCGTTTCTTGCATTTATAATTTATGGATTAACTTGGGGGATTTAAAAAAATTGCAAGATGACATGTAAGCATTTAACTAAATAAATGATCTCTTTTGCCCAGAGTAGCCTGATCTCATCAGATCTTGGAAGCTAAGCCGGGTCGGCCCTGGCTAGTATTTGGATGGGAGACCTCCAAGGATTACCAGGGTAATGACATGGAGGGAGGCAATAGCAAATCCCTATTTTCTGCTCTTCATGAAAAACAGCTGAGCAGCAGAGAGCTGCCTACCACTCAGCTGTTTAGTTTAAATGGCTCGGAGCTGCAGTAGCCAGAGCTTTGGCCATTCCTAGGCAGAAAAAATCTTGCCACTGAGATGCATACCCTGGTAAAAACCAGATTAGATTACTGCAATGCACTCTATGCGGGGCTGCCCTGGAAGACTGTTTGGAAGGTACAGTTGGTTCAGAATGCTGTGGACAGGATGTCGACTGGATTGGGTCATAGGGACTATATCAAAATAAGTAACGCCCAAGACCTGGTGAAGATGTTAAAGTGATTGCACCACTTGGGAACAGTGACCATAGTGTTATTGAGTTCAACATTTGTATAAATAGGGAGATGCCCAAAAAGACTGACACAACCACTTTTAACTTTAAAAGGAGTAACTTCTTTGATATGAAGGGATATGTGAGGAGAAAACTGAAAGGAAAAGTAGAAAGGGTCAAAACCATTGGGGAATCTTGGAGACTATTTAAAGTTACAATCCTAGAGGCTCAGAGAAAATATATGCCGCAGGTTAGGAAAGGCACAAATAGGTATAGAAAAAAGCCTGCGTGGTTAACAAACAAAGTAATGGAAGCTGTAAAAGGTAAGAAGGATTCCTTTCAGCGGTGTAAAGCTAGTCTCAGTGAGGCTGATAAAAGGGAACACAGGCTGTGGCAAATAAAATGCAAGTTTGTGATCAGGCAGGCAAAAAGGGAATATGAAGAGCATATAGCAAAAAACATAAAAACCAACAATAAAACTTTCTTCAAATAGATTAGAAGTACGAAACCAGCCAGGGAAGCAGTGGGGCCTTTGGATGACCAAGGGTAAAAGGTGTAGTGAAGGATGATAGGGAAATGGCTGAGAAGCATTTTTTTGCCTCTGCCTTCACTGTGGAAGATGAGAAGTGCCTGCCCACTCCAGAACCACTGATTTCGGGAGTGGTGTTGAAAGACCTGTGTCAGATTGAGGTGACAAGAGAGGAGGTCCTACGACTGATAGACAACTTAAAAACAAATAAATCACCGGGCCCGGATGGCATACATCCGAGAGTTCTGAAATAACTCAAATGTGAACTTGTGGATCTCCTGACAAAAATATGTAATCTTTCCTTAAAATCTGCCTCCATTCCTGAGGATTGGAAGGTAGTGAATGTCACTCCTATCTTTTAAAAGGGTTCCAGAGGAGATCCGGGAAATTATAGGCCAGTCAGTCTGACGTCGATACCGGGTAAATTGGTGGAAACTGTTATTAAGGAAAAAATTAGTAGGCACACTGATGAACCAAATCTATTGAGGAAGACTCAGCATGGGTTCTATAAGGGAAGATCTTGTCTCACTAACCTGTTAGTGTTCTTTGAGGGAGTAAACAAACATGTGGACAAGGGTGACCCAATAGATGTTGTTTACCTTGACTTCAAGAAAGCTTTTTATAAAGTTTCTCATCAAAGGCTACCAAGTAAGCTCAATAGTCATGGGATAAAAGGACAAGTCCTCTTGTGGATCAAAAACTGGCTAATTAAAAGGAAACAGAGAGTGAGTATAAATGGGAAATTTTCTCAGTGGAGGGAGGTAAGCAGTGGGGTACTGCAAAGATCAGTACTCGGTCTGATGCTTTTTAACTTGTTTATTAATTATTTGGAGTTGGGAGTAAGCAGTGAAGTGGCTAAATTTGCAGATGACACCAAGTTGTTCAGGGTGATGAGAACCAGGGAGGATTGTGAAACACTCCAAAGGGATCTGTCAAGGATGGGCAAGCGGGCATCAATGTGGCAAATGGGGTTTAATGTGGCCAAGTGTAAAGTGATGCACATTGGAGCCAAAAATCCTAACTATAAATACACGTTGATGGGGTCCAAACTGGCGGAGACTGACCAAGAGAGAGATCTTGGAGTCATAGTAGATAACTCAATGAAAATGTCAAGACAGTGTTTGACTGCGATGAAAAAGGCCAACACTATGCTGGTGTTATTAGGAAGGGAATTGAAAACAAATCAGCCAGTATCATAATGCCCCTGAATAAATCGATGGTGGGACCTCATTTGGAGTACTGTATACAGTTTTGGTCGCCACACCTCAAAAAAGATATTATAGCATTGGAAAAAGTGCAGAAAAGGGCAACTAGAATGATAAAAGGGTTGGAACATTTTCCCTATGAAGAAAGGTTGAAGAGCTTGGGGCTCTTTAGCTTGGAGAAACGACGGCTGAGGGGTGACATGATCGAGGTTTATAAGATTATGCATGGGATAGAGTGGGTAGAGAAAGAAGTCCTTTTCTCCCTTTCTCACAATACAAGAACTTGTTGGCACTCCATGAAATTGCTGAGCAGTCGGGTTAGAACAGATAAAAGGAAATACTTCTTCACCCAAAGAGTGATTAACACGTGGAATTCACTGCCACAGGAGGTGGTGGCAGCTACAAGTATGGACAGCTTCAAGAGGGAATTAGATAAACATATGGAGCAGAAGTCCATCAGTGGCTATTAGCTACAAAGTATAGATAGGAACTCTCAGTGCGGGACAAGTGATGCTCTGTATTCTTTGTGTTTTGGGGGGGGGGCAACAGTGGGAGGGCTTCCTGCCCCCACTGCTGGACCTTCTGAGGGCACCTGGTGTTTTTGGCCACTGTGTGACAGAGTGTTGGACTGGATGGGCCACTGGCCTGATCCAACATTGGCTTCTCTCATGTTCTTAATCCTGTCCTGTTCCATATATACTGGCTCTCATTTTGCTTCTGAGCCAAATCCAATATTGCTGGCATTGATCTTTAAAGCCTTATATGGTTTGGGGACAGCATATCTTAAGAACTACCATTTCCCTTATGAACCTATGCATCCACTCCAATCATCTTCAGAATCCCTGTTTCAAGTGACTCCACCGCTCTTAACTACTACACCAAACTGGTTTTCTGTTATTGTCCCTCCTCCCGTATTATGTTTACGTATGTTTGTGAGTTTATATGTTTTACTGAATTGTTTATTTTATGTATACTTTATTGTAAATGCCGTTTTAATGCTGAAATAGTTTAATGTTTTGATGGGGACCCTATTTAGGTGAAAAGGCTTGGCTCTGCTAGCTCCAGGCTTCCAGTGACCATCTAGGAAAACAGCCCTCTGGGAAATGTCCCCATAAGTTAAATGGCCAGTCCAAGACCAAGAAATCTAAATGTATTTTCTGTTATTGTTTTGGAAACATATTTTCCTAGCCCCATATCTCTGTTCCAGACAGTAGCCCATAACCATGCCTCATATGTTA
This sequence comes from Lepidodactylus listeri, assembly GCA_029233225.1. NCBI lineage: Eukaryota > Metazoa > Chordata > Lepidosauria > Squamata > Gekkonidae > Lepidodactylus > Lepidodactylus listeri. The sequence continues at coordinate 92,324,862 of JARCFY010000006.1, forward strand.
CCACAATTATATGCCATTCTTTGAGTATACCAAATTCCCAAGTATAATGATGAGGAGTTTCTCAACGAAAAGGGCATAACAGTACATTATTCCTGTAGATCCATTAGGTATTTCAGTGCAAGTAATGAGATTTATAACTGTATCTATTCGAAACATTTAATGAAGATTTGCAAAGGCCTGCTAAATATTTCTTGCAAACAAAACCGGTGACCTAGCATGTAACCTTTACATTTATGGATGTGTAATAGGAAAATAATAAGGCATGGTGTACTTGAGAAATTAGGCCTTTGTTGTTTAGTTTTACTGGTTTTGGGGGGGGAGAGAAGGGGGGCACCCCATTAATAGTGCAACAAAGGATCAGGTGCTCAACAAGCATCTGTCAGAATGCTGACAGTTCTGGAGTTAATCACCAGTTTGCAGCATGTTCCATAACAGCTTTGAACACTTTTTCATTGCATGCCATTGATAAATGAGAGAACAATAAATGTTGGCTCTGCATGCTTTTCTTGATCTAATTAACCTCTCCCTGCTCTGACTATGGAAAACTTCAATTATGGGGTGTGGGTGGGGGAAGAAACCAAGAAATATGCTTGACTCTTGGAAAACATGTTAGTGGAAGGAATCCAGAATAGTTTACAGGAAAAAAGAGAACCTGTCCTCCAAGCCTCTGTGCTGTGAGTAGTCCCGAATATATACAAAGGTGAGTGGGTAATACATCATCTTTTTGGTAGCTTTTCTTAAAGAGATAATGGGTTGGATCCAATGGATCCTTCTTGATAAGTGGGGAATCTTCTGCTGGAGAAATTCTTCCTTTAGTGGAGATTATCTTTCTTCAAATGATGATTGTTCACTTAGTAAAAGAGACGAAACCCAAAATGTTTGGGTTTTTTTTTAAAGTTTCCATTTATTCCTGATGAATTAGAAAAAGTAGAAAAATCAAATTAAATTTCTGTTGTTTAAATATGAAATATATACAAGGATAGATAGAGACATCAATAGCCATCCTTGCTAGGATACCTGAGGTCCCTCCCTTGCCCAACCCCCAGAGTCCACCCACAAATCTCCAGGGATTTCCCAATATAGAGCTGGTAATGCTATTGCTAAGGCTAAAAAAAATGTTATTTAGCCAAAGGTAAGCATGCCAGCATTGCCTTTAACCCCCCCCCCCCCCCCATGGCCATATGTGTATCTCAGAAACTTTGGTGAGGGGTATTGTTGAGAGCTACTACGTTTTTAAAAATAAATGATGGGTGACATTATTTAAGCATACATTTGAACCACACTCTTTTCAAAATTTTGCAAAAAGCCTCTTGTAAAAGCTCTGCCCTGACCTGGGCAGCCCAGGTTAGCTCAATCTTGTCACATCTTGAAAGATAATTAAGGTTGGCCCTGGTTAGTATTTGGATGGGACACCACCAAGGAATACCAGGGTTGCTACTCAGAGGCAATGACAAACCACCTTTGAACATCTCTTGCCTTGAAAACCCTACAGGGTTGCCATAAGTGAGCTGTGACTTAACTGTACTTTCCACCACTAAAAGCAATCATCATCTTTATAATTGTGTTGCCTCTTTGCTTTAATTCTTGCCAGTGTTCCTGGTGTGGGAGCCACTGTGGTGTAATGGTTAGAGTGTTCAACTAGGTGTGGGGGAGGTTCAAATCTACAGCCGGCCATGAAGCTCACCATGTAACCAATGCTCCTTCTAAACTGTGGAGTCTTGTGAACAAAAATTCTACTTTGTGAGCTACTGGCATTAAAGTTGTGAGTGAGCGGTTTGGCTACCGCATAAATTAGTTTGCTCTGGAGCCATCCTTCCTGAGCTAAGATAAAAATGTGTGGGCCAGAGGCTAAAAAGCTGTGAGCCACCTCACACTAACTCAGCTTAGAGGGAACACTGTGTGTAACCTACATTGCAGGGTTGTTGTGAAAGAAGGGAAATGTGGAAGAAGGGAAACTGTATGCCTTCTGAGGTCCTTAATGAACAGGCAAGTTAGGAATTTTGTTTGTAGGCCAGAATGTTTATCATCGTCTCTGCAATAAATTGTTTCTGAATTGATGGCTCTCCAAAGATTCCCCCTCCCCTTCCTGGAGTACAGCATGCAGATACTGTGGCACAAGAACATGACCATGACCATGTCACCATGAACATAACTGCATCTTGCAAAGGTGCTGAACTTTCAACCTAACAAGGTGTACACTAACCCCCTACTTGACTTCCATGATCAGTTTGCTTACAACATGAGTTACGTACAGAAGAACATGAGTTACTTGCAAAAGAAGTGATCCAGTCAGAAAAAGCTACTTATACATTTGCTAGGATTCTCATGAGATGAAATTTTCCAAAGGGAAAACGTTTCCAACTGACCCAGCACTCCTTATTTCAGAACCCAGTTGTTTCTGAATAACTTTCAACTTCAAAAATGCATCTGGAGAGGAGCAGAAAGGTAAAATGGTGGGGATTGTAAAATAACATGCTCCAATATTATGTGCTTTTGATTCATGCATACAGCTGTCCTTGATATGGTACAAGTGGATTTCTGTGAAAGATCTGAGGGCAGAACAGAACTCCAGGGGCCTGTTTCATATTTATACTAAGTGCTTTTGAGAGCACTCTGGGCATCTCAGTTACAAGCACTTTTAAAGCACACCCCTTAACCTTGCCAGAGAAGTTTCAATGTGGCATTAGTGTAAATAAAAGTAGGGATTTCAGAAATTGATATATTTTTTTTGCAGTGCATAGAGTGCAGCAAAGAAGACTTGGTTCCATACCGACTGCCTGCCACTAACTGGTCTTGGTTAAGGCACACCTGCCTCACAGGGTTGTTGTGAAGATGAAATAAAATAACCTTGTGTGAGCCACATGAGAGCCCTTGGAATAGAAACTGGATGCAAGCGTCATCAATAAATAACTCTTCTCCAGCAAATTCAAATACAGAAGGGAGAAGAGATGATTATAGCAATATTGTACTTGTATATTATTTTAGCATTAAGACAAATTCAAAGTTACGGAGCCTGAATGTAGCTGTTTCTATATTTCTTTAGCTTATAAACTAATCATCATCTTCCCTTCAGTCCAATGGAAAGCCTCTCTTGAGAGACTGCACATAACTCATGTTCTAAGCAAAGTATATAGAACAATAGGAGACATATCTCTCCTATATAATAATTCTATTTTTGAGTGGCAACATTCTATGCGTGCCAAAATCAGTTGGCTGCCTGAACTGCCCATCATTGGTCTCCCTAGGCATTGGCTCGCTGTGTTGACTCAGTCCCGCCCACAGAGCTAGCGGTCAGCATCTCACCCTCAGTCTGGATGTAGCCAGCAAAGGGGATGGATGCTTCCTGGGCAGAAGCTTAGGAGGAGGTGGGTTGCACCCCCAGGCAGGAGGGCACCAGAGGAGCTGGTCCATGGGGCCAGCCTGGAGGATGCGGGAGGACGTGGGCTGAGAGGGTGCTGGAGCAGGTGGGCTGTGGGAGGAGGTGGGCCAGCCCTGGAGGACACCGGAAGAGGTGGGCCACGGGGCCGGCCTGGAGGACACCAGGATGTGGGCCATGGAGCCAGCTGAGAGGACGCCAGAGGAGGTGGGCCATGGGGCCAGCCTGGAGGACACCGCAGGAGGTGTGCTGGGGGGCTGGCCTGGAGGCCATGAGAGGATGTGGGTTGCGGGGCTAGGCTGGAGGACACCGCAGGAGGTGCACCACGGGGCCGGCCTGCAGGCCGTAGGAGGAGGTGGGGTCTGCTGAGTGGGGGAGAAAGTGGGGTGGTGGTGGGGGCCTTTGTGCAGCCAGACAGATATGTCTTTCTAGGGCCTGTTGTATTCCTTTTACAATGGGCTTTGCAGCTAGTGGTTCAAGATTGCTCAGAGGTAGCCTAGAGGTAATATCATGAATTTTAGAGGAATTATTCTGGTTATCTTCTGCTGTAAACAAGAGCTAAATTTGACTCACATTGCTTAACAATCCTTGACACTCTGTTACTAGTAGTGTTCCTTTTCAACAGAAAGGTACCCAAAGACAATGTTTATTAGCTGTTTTTAACACTGTCAGAATTGTCTTCTCTTTTCTTCCTCTCTGTCAAGCCTGTCTAGCCCTTTGAGTAGCAGAAAATAAGGACAGTTTCAACTTCAGTACTTGTATTTGTGTCTGAGCGCAAAAAGCAAAGTCAAATTTGTCCCAGAAACACTTTCGATAGCATTAGTAAGCTCTGCTGGGTCACTTGCCCAGCGCGGGCTCTTCCAATGAAAAGTGTGTTGGTCTCTGCAGACCCCCTCCTCTGCACAGCCAGGCCCCTGTGCCGACTCCCCCTTGGGGCTGGCCTTGGTCACCAGTTCCCAGGGGAGTCCGGCCCCCATCTGCAAGACCAGCCTGGTGACACAGTGTGACCCTGAGGAGATCATCATTCTTTCGGACTTGGAACAGTCTGAAAGGCGGGTGAGGCAGGGGGCGAGCCCCGAGGAGCTCTCGCTTCTGGCTCCAACAGAACAGTCTGTGTCTCAGCCAGCCTAACCCACCTCACAGGGTTGTTGCTGTGAAGACAAAATGGAGAATGGATGAATGATTAAAAAATAGACACACGAGATGAGTTTACTCGGAGGTCCATGACTGGCTCTTCCTGATTTTGTGAAAGCAATTCATTGCTTTTGTAGGGTCTTAGTTCAGATCAGCGCTGTGTGTGTGTGTGTGTGTGTGTGTGTAGAAAAGGTCCAACTCTTTATCTTGTGCAGAAATCTGACTGCTCTCTCAGTTTCTTTGCCTTGGAAGTAAAGAAAGACATGCACCCCTTCTTTACCTGTCCTTTTCCCCTTCCCAGAGCTAACAACGGCCAGGTGGAGGGAGCGCTTCAGTTGGCATAACATGCTGGAAAAAGGAAAATAACAAAGTTAGACCCCTGTGGCACCTTTAAGGCCAATGAAGTTTTATTCAAGGTATAAGCTTTTGTGTGCACACACGTTTCTTCAGATACATTGAAACGGAAGGTACCAGTCCATATAGTCCATACATATAGGTAGAGGGTGAGCAACAAATTAGCATACATCATAATAAAGGTGTTTAACAGATGCAAGGACCAAACTGGAATAACAAGCTTAGTTTATATGGTCACCATTTGTTTGGGTTTAATTCTGGGGGGAAACATAGTGAAGGAATAGGGTTGCCAGGTCGACTTACCTGGCCAGCATGGGTCTCCTGACGTCCTTGCGTGAGATTGGAAGTGATTTGGGGCATTTTTGGGCCTACTTACATTTTCAGGCTTACTTCCAGTCAGGGGTGAGAACTCTGGTTTTTGGGCCCAACGGAAAGTAGACCTGAAACCAGAAGTAGAACCAAAAAGGTCAGTTGGGCAGGATTTCCCTTTGCTGGCCAGTTAGCCAGCGGCAGGCAAGAGCCTAGTGGGTAGGGTTGCCAAGTCGTTGAGACTTACCGGTAGGGGGGAGTCCTCCTCGGTCCGGGAGCTTCACCAGCACACGCGCTTATGCGTGCGCTGTGATGATGTCAACAGGAAGTGACATCATCACGTTGGGGGGGTTGCCAGGGCGACGCTCTGGCAATCGCCCCAAAACTCTATGGTACCATAGAGCGTCATCCCGGCAACGTCCCCGCCATGATGACGTCACTTCCAGGTGGCATCATTACACTGGGGAAGTCATCCTGACTGGATGACTTCGGGGGTGGGGTTCCCCCCGCCAGCCGAATGCTGGCTGGCGGATCGGGAACCCCTGTAGCAGAGGATCCCCCACCCCCCAGGCTGACTTGGCAGCCCTACTAGTGGGGTTTCTCCACTCCCACTGGGGGGCTGGCAACCCTATGAAGGAAATAAATACCTCAAAATTGGAGACTGATGGGCAGATGTACCTTTCTTAACTGTGGAATGCTGAGAGTAATTAACGGAGACCTTTCTATTACACTCCATCCATCTCCTTTCAGGTGTGGAGGCAGCAGTGCAGCATCCTCTTCTTTGATTGTGATTAGCTGTGCAGCAGGGGCGTAGACTTTTTAAATCCCTGGGGGGGGGCTCTCTCGTGCGCGCGCGCTTTGTGCGCATGCACGGGACCATGTCCCCGCCACTTCTCCCCCCCGCCCCAGGGAGGCAGGTGCAATCTCAGCAGCAGCCAGCTGGCCGCTGACTGCTGCGCGCGAGAGCGGGACCATGTCCCCGCCGCCTCTCTCTCCCCCCCCGCCCCAGGGAGGCAGGAGGGCAGGCCGGGGGTGGGGGTGAAGGAGAGGCGGCGACGGCCAGCTGGCTGGCAGGCGCTCCCGGTGGGTGCTCCATTTTGCCGGGGGTGGCTGAGCCCCCCCCCGGGAAATTTCGGGGGAGGCTCAAGCCCTCGAGCCCCCCCGTAGTTGACGCCCATGCTGTGCAGTGTATTTCCTTTCTTCTCAGACCAGAGAAATACAGGAGAAAGGGTTAGGCCCCTTCTCTGCCACACCTAGCTCCAAACTAGGACCCTGCATAGCTGCTATTTCTCTTTTGAAAATACAAGGAAATTCTGTCATGGATCTTCAGTGTCATGGATAGCTGGGCCCTAACATTGCCACCATTTCACCCCCTGCTTTGGTTAGACCTGTGAGGAATTATCTGGGAAGGTTAAAAACAGTTTTGCAAAAACTTGCAGATATTCTCATGAGATTTTTACATACTTTTGTCAAGTCAGAAGTCAGTCTATAAATAAGAGCACACATTATGCAAGATTTTGGGCCAGTCTTGTGTAACCCACAAGGTGTTTACTAACAGGAAGTCCTGTCATGTGTTTATGGATGGTATTCTTAAAAGGGAGAGAGCTAATATACAGCTACAAAAGAAAAAAACCCTGTAGACGTCAAGCATTTTTCCTGATAACCTCCTTTTGTCTCTTTCCAACTCTGTTTTTCTACACTATCTACACCCAGGTTGATAAATCAAAAAAGGAAAAAAAGGAAAATACACACATACACTGCACTTGTGGAGAGATATTTTTTTTTTTTAAAAAAAAACCCAGATCTTTTATTTTCTCCATGCTGACAGGCGGATATCAGGTTCTGATAGATTTAATTTATATTTAGGGTAGCCTTGTGCTGAATACAAAATCAAATTACACCTTTCCCTGTTAGATTTCAACATCTGCTTCAGTGCAGATTGATTTGGGCAAAGCAGGCCATCAAAGCACCCTTTGTCTCCATTTGACTGGGCAAAACAGCTGACAAGTCGCCTTCAGATACAGCTGCAGGGCAGCTGCATGATGGGATTTTGACAGCTGACTTCATTATAGCCTTTAGGGTACACAGTGGAATGGGTTTGTCTCTTAATTGAGTCAAGCCAGGAAAAGTTCAGAGGGAGGGACAGAGACAGAAATGGGACTGAGACTTGTCAATGAAATCCAAAAGCAGGAAAGATCAGCCCAATATAGCCATGGCATGCATAAGAACAGTTAATAATAAGAACATATGAGAAGCCAGTGTTGGATCAGGCCAATGGCCCATCCAGTCCAACACTCTGACTCACAGTGGCCAAAAATACCAGGTGCCATCAGGAGGTCCATCAGTGGGGCCAGGACACTAGAAGCCCTCCCACTGTTGCCACACCCCCCCCCCCCAAGCACCAAGAACACAGTGCATCACTTACTTCAGACTGAGAGTTCCTATCTATACCTTGTGGCTAATAGCCACTGATGGACCTCTGCACCATATATTTATCTAATTCCCTCTTGAAGCCATCCATGCTTGTAGCCGCCACCACTTCCTGTGGCAGTGAATTCCACGTGGGTGAAGAAGTACTTTATTTTATCTGTTCTAACCCACCTGCTCAGCAATTTCATTGAATGTCCACAAGTTCTTGTATTGTGAGAAAGGGAGAAAAAGACTAATTTCTCTACCTGCTCTATCCCATGCATAATGTTATAAACCTCGATCATGTCACCCCTCAGCTGTTGTTTCTCCAAGCTAAAGAGCCCCAAGTGCTTCAACCTTTCTTCATAGGGAAAGCGTTCCAATCCTTTTATCATCTGAGTTGCCCTTTTCTGCACTTTTTCCAATGCTATAATATCTTTTTTGAGGTGTGGCGATAAGAACTGTACGCAGTACTCCAAATGAGGTCCCACCATCATTTTATACAGGGGCAATGTGATACTGGCTGATTTGTTTCCAATTCCCTTCCTAATAATGTCCAGCATAGTGTTAATTTTTTTCACTGCAGTCGTACACTGTCTTGACATTTTCATTGTGTTATCTACTACGACTCCAAGATCTCTCTCTTGGTCAGTCTCTGCCAGTTTGGACCCCATCGACATGTATTTATAGTTAGGTATCACACTAGCCTCTTCTCTGATTACTAGGGACAACCTTAACTATAGTGTTGTGTGTTTCAGTGACTATGGTTCTTTTGTATTCACTAATGTACAGGTTGAGTACCTAAGAAGCAAGCTGGTATGCTCCAAGCAACATCATTTCCCCAGTATCTTACAAGAAGCTACTTCTAGGAGTCAAAAAATCCTTAGTGAATTTACCAATATGCTTCCAACTCAAACTTTCCCTCTTTTTCCATTGACACAATCTGCAAAAACTATTTCCTTCACATTGCAAACACTGTTTATTTTATTCTTGCTCAGGTACAGTGGGCATGTCATAAAGACTTGGAATAGTTATCATCCCTCAAACACTGTTAATCAGGATTCTTTTGTCCACCATGATGCACCAGTCTATAGAAAAACCTAGAAAGAGAGGGCCATTTTGCATAATTCATGCATTGCTTGCAACAATATGAAGGCTGATGGCATATTAAAGGAACCAAACCCTGCATTGAGGAAATCCAAATTATGAGAATTATGTTATAAGAAGAAGTGATTATGATTGTATGTATGTATTTTGGTTCTGAGATTCAGGCTTTTATTGGAACTTCTCATTATCAATGCATAAAAAGGGAGAAAAAGGGAGAACAGAGCAGATTCAGTTTATTTTGTGTAGTGTGTTCAAAATGATATTCAAGATACCAATATTCACAAAGTAAACCCAAAACTATCTTTGTTCAGTTCAATGTGAAGCAGCTGAAGGGTGAATCATCTATGCTGTGTGTATATTCCATCTGGCATGGTATAAAAAGACACGACGAAATGACAGACTAGTACTACATGGCTAATAACTCGATTTCTGTGACAAGCTTTTCATCCTCTTATTTACTATGAATATTCAAAGCACAGTTTGTCTAATGTGAAAATACCACATGAAGACTAACAAGGTCATTGTATTCAGATGGAGGACACCTGATTAATTGAAGTAAAGTTTCATTACATCAAACTGCTCACTTCTAAGAATGAGACAGTACGCTTAGTTGTAATGTCCATCCTTAGCTTAGAAGTAGAAAGAAATCTAAGGATGATCATCAAGAAGGCTCATAAGGAAATATGTTTCTTGTATGTATGAACATTGTAGACAGACAAAATTATCTTGAAATTTGCCAGCTAGCAACTGAAGAGGCTTTTATGAATGAAGGTGTCAGAAGTTCATCAAAACTGAGAAGCAAAAGATGCCATTTCTAGTTGATTTCCAGTCACAGATAATAACCCTTCTTACTAACTGTGGTTTCACTTTGGTTAGAAAGGAAAAATATTCTTAAAATATCCAGATTATCCAGGTACGGTACTTGACTGATTTTCTTTGTGGGATTACCTCGCATCCAACAAGTTTATTAAAGTCAAGAGAACGCAAGAGGCACAGAAGCATGGTGTTAAGTAATCAAATATAATTATTTGGCATACTAATATATCTTCATAAGAGAAAGTGGGACTAAAGTGAAAATAAGTTGGGCTGGACTTTCCAGCATCCATATGTGCACCATGTGGGGAATCTCTCCCTTATTGCTCTCCCATTTCATAAATATGTGATCAAAGTAATAAGATATACATGTGAGTTGCCCTGAAGCAGTGACCCTCTCTTTATGCCTCCTTCCCTCATCTGTATCCCCCAGGCACTTGGCAAATGTCAAATATAGTTAAAGTGGAACATATTCATGCATTTCATTAACATCCTGCATAATTACTGAACAAGTGATATTTGTTGAATTCTGACACGGTGGCTTAAAAGCTTTCTCAAATGCTCAAAGTTAGCAAATCCATGTTGTAAAATAAACTCCCCCCCCCCCATTATTAAAAGAGAATTACCACTGCTAAATTCTGAATTGTGTGAAGTCAGTCACCGACTCTCTAGAGTTCTTGTATGCAAGAAAGCAGTGGAATGGTCATATGAACTAAGCTTTAAACCAAGTATGTGTACCAGGGCCAGCGTCAGCCACTGCCACTGAGCCTTTGCTCATGTGCCTGCCCTGCCATCTGCCTCTGTGCCCTTCCTCATTTTCTACTTGGCACTCCACATGCTGCCCAGCCCCATGCTGCCTAGTGCCACATGGAATAATTTATGGGCAGAAGAAAGACACTTAGGCAGGTGGCCAGGTTGGAAAAGAAGTGCAAATAGGTTTGGGCAAAGAAGAGAGGGCCCCTGAACCAGGGTGAAGTCGCCAAATCTGCTAGTGGAGGCAGGGGTCTCCCACAGCCAGCCCCCACTGTCTCACTGCTGATTAGCCAGCCGGCAGGGGGGACTTACTCAGAAAAAAGAGCAGTCCAGTCAATGTTGCAGCTGTTGGCAGAGTAATTAACACAGCAATGGTGTGTGGAACCTGATTAAAGAGTAGATAAAGGTTTATTTAGAGTTAACATACTTGATAGGAAAGAGGGGAGACAATGGCTGAGGGCAGACCGGGGAACTGCAGTGCAGTGCGAGCAGGTGAAAAAGCCCCGGGGCCAACTCGTCCCGGGGCTCCCCGTTTGCACTGGCTAAAGTGCTGTAGGAGAATCCTGGGGAGGAGGCAGACCGTGGCATCCACACTGTGCGGTGGCTCCTGGCGGCATCGCCACAGCATACGACTTGCTGTTCCGCCGGTGTGTGTTCACCCTGGCCAGAAGTGGGAGGCATGCACACCTAAACAGCTGGACACCAGCTCCTCCTGGTGCATGGCTGACTTGGGAGGAGAGTGCCACAGGACCTGGTGAGTACGGCAGGGCTATGCCGGGCAGCTGCGGCTGTGTGAATGGGCCCACCTCATCCGCTTGCAAAGCGGACATCATGCGGGCCACAACATCAGTCTGTCCTCAGCCAGAGATAGGTTTTAGTTAATTTGTCTGGTGGCATATACCATTGAGACATCATTTTATAATTTTTTTTCTTTCAGACTAGAACTTAATGTAAATTTAAGACCTTTTAACCACATATTTTCTTATTCTTCAATCAGTATATTATATCCATTTTTGCCCAGTTTAATCAATTCTTTCATCTGTACTTCCTCTGTCTCAAATTTTAGCAAAAGTTTATACATTTTAGCAATGCCATGGTCACCATTCATACATAATTCTGTTTCAAATACTGTCATAGATTGATCAAATCCATAACATCTTTTATCAACTTTAAACCTTTCCAGTAGTTGTGTATTAAAAATACTGACAGCTATATCCTTGTGTTGTCAAGTCTTCTCTCAGTTTAGTTTTATACTCTCCTTGTGAAAAATCCAAAATATCATGATAAGTTAACTACTTGTTTTTAGTTATCATTTCCCATCTTAAAAAAGCTTTCTATGTTGAGATCTATAGAGATGTTTTTGGACACAACCTAGGTTTACATTTATTCAATATTCTCAGAATGGCATGTCTAATATAATGATTTCTGAATTCCATATTATTTTTAACTTTATTATACCATAAATAGGCATGCCATCCAAATCTCAAATTATGGTTTTCTAACTCCAATAATCTTTTATTTCTCAACACCCATTCCTGCAACCATACCAAACAACAAGCAGCAAAGTATATTTGAAATCAGGTAACTCCAATCCTCCTCTTTCTTTTATAGCTTGTAATATTTCATATTTAACACATGGTTTTTTTCTTTGCCACACAAATCTAGATATGTCCTTCTGCCATTGTTTAAATGGTACACCGAATGTCAAAACTGATATTGTCTGGAACAAAAATAACATTCTGGGGAACACATTCATCTTAATTACATATATTCTCCCCAACAAAGACAGTTGCATTTTCCCCCATCTTAGCAAGTCTTTTTTAATTTCTTTCCAGTCTTAACATAATTATTATGAAATAACATACAATTCATATTTGATGTAATTCCCAAATATTTTACCTTCTTTTCAACCTTAAAATCTGTTTCAATCATCAGTTCAATTTGTTCTTGTAATTTCATATTTTTATTAACATCTTTGTTTTCTGTTTTTTAAGTTTAAAACCTGCTAACACACCAAATTCTTGTAATTTAAACATCAGAAGATCAACTTTTAAAGGATCCTCCACAACTAACAAGTCATCCACAAATTCTCTTAATTTATATATTTTAATCTTTACACCCCCAATCTTCTCATCCTGTCTTATGCCTCTATTCAAAATTTCAAGAACTAAAATAAACAAGAGAGAGGACAGAGGAAAACATTGGCTTGTTCCTTTTTGAATCACATGGTTTAGTTAAGTCTCCATTGACAGTTATTTTTGCTAACTGCGAGGTGTAACTGAGGGCAGGATATAAATTTGATAAATAAATAAATAAATTTCACCCACTTTATAAAATTCTCACCAAATTCATATCTTCTAAAACACTTAAACATAAAGACCAGTCAAGTTGTCAAATGTTTTCTCTGTATCTAAGAAAATCAAACTGGCTTATTTTTCATTATGCTTTCCAAAGTACTCCAAGATGTTTAAATCAATTCTGACATTGGCTTTCAACTGTCTCTTAGGTAAAAATCCAAACTGATCTTTACAAATAAATTACTGCAGAATTATTTTAAGTCTTTTAGCAAGATTTGTTGTAAACAGCTCATGATCATTGTTTATTAAATTGGTCCATAATTTTTTGTTGAAGTCAAGTCTTTAGGTATTAATGTTATAATGTTATATTGGCCTCTTTCCAAGTCTCTGGCATCTTCATTGTATTCTGCAAAAATAGTAAGATTTCATCTTCAGAACACTTATAATACAAACCCGGTAAACAATATGGTCCTGGAACTTTCTGGGTTTTTTTAATCACTTATACTACTTCTTTTATTGTTATAGGACCATTTACGAGTTGTCTTTGTTCTCAAAGGGACATCCTGACTTTTATATAAATTAAAATCATATTTATAAAAATTTTTTGAATGCATGTATTGTCCATTAATAATACCTTATCTCCTTCTTGTAATTTCAATATCATTTAATTTTCTCTTTCTTTTCTCAGGTTACAGCCCAGGCATCTTCCCAGTTTATTTGTAAATTCAAAATTTCTTTGTTTAACTTACTTCATTTATCTTATTGTTAACATAGTTAAATGCTGTTGTAGAATTCTTATTTGATGAGAGATATTTGTATTCTTCAGATAATTTTTTAATTCATCCTCTTTTTCTTTTAATCTCATCTAGGAAATATTGCATTTTCTCTTAGCTCCTCTTCTTCAATTCAGAATTATGCTGTATCAAGTGATGGCTAATAAAGACTTTACTTGCATCCAGACCATTCTCAGATCAGTGCCTTTATTTAAATTAAATTCATTTAAAAAAAAAATTTCTTACAGTCCTTCACAATTATCTCTTTTTGTAGCAATGCTTCATTTAACCTCCATCTGAAAATACTAGATTTTCTTTTGCAAATCATACTTATGGGGTTGTGATCTGAAAAGTTCTTCAGTAAGATCTCACTTTAGCAACCTTAGTAGCTAAATCTCTAGGAATCATAATCATGTATATTCTGGAAAATTATCTGCATCTCTCTGAACAGTATATATAATTTTTAGAGTTGCCATTTTTCTGTCTCCATATATCCACTAAACCCAAATTGTCCATCAAGTTAAAAAATGTAGCATTTAAAATGCCAAATTTCTTGAAACACTAAGGCCCCGTCCACACAAGCGAGATAAGCCGGACAGGAAGTGACACAAATTTGTGCTGGCGCAATTTGCGCTGCTTTTGCAGGATCACACAGGTCCATGAACCTGTGAGGGTGAACCGCCGCTGTGTGATCACACGCAGCTGCGGGCGAGTTGGGTTCCCCCCCCCCCGACCATTTTCAGTGCACTTATCTGCTTCTACAAGGGATCAATGACTTGCCTGTCCACCCTCGGGGTCATCCGATGATGCGCATACTGAGATGGGAGGGGAAAAAAACCCAAAAGCCCACTCCCCAATGCCACTTGTTTGCGCTGGCGCGATCACACCAGGAAAGGTCAGTTCTGGGCCGTTGCAAACCATTTGAGACTGCCTTTTCACTGGTAGCTAAATAAGCCGATTCCCCACCGGCTCAAAGCAGTTTGTGACACTTTGACACCAGCTGCAGGACACTTCCCAGATGTGCTTGTGTGATCGCGCCACTTTGAGCCAGCGGGGAATCGTCCTTCTTGTGTCGCAAATGGGTGCATATGATCACGCCCTAACATTCAAGAACAAGACTAAAGGTCTATTTACAATTATGTTCTAAGCAGAGTTCCACCCACTGATCCCCATGTACTGTTCAGTTTAGGACTGTACTGCTAGGCTGTTTTTAGCAGCAGCCAATTGGATGTCTCTAGGAAGCAAAGAATCAGAGTTTAAACGCCTAAGCAACATCCCTTGTTGTTTTCTTTCTACCATCTCACGTTTTGAGACATACCAATACCCACTGTATGGTACAACAGAGATTATCATAAACCAGAGTCAGAAACGATCACAATATGTTTCAGTCGGTTAAAATGTTAAGTAGTAATGCTAGAAGACCCATTGGTGAAGACTCAATTCTTAAGTATAATGAACAAACCAAATGAGCTGAAGGCAGAATGAAGGAGAGCCTACTTGGTATGCCAAAGGGTGCATGATGTGAAAGCACAATTACATTGTTTAGGATGCAAAATATCCCCCCCCCCCCACAACACTTCATTTGTAAAGCAGAGCGCTTTGTCATGTCTTCAACAGCTTGTGAGTGAAGGTTGTGGCTTCCTTCCTTTTATCTGTATTTTCTGACAGTGTGATACTGTCTGGGTTTTTTTTAATTTATGTAAGCCACTTTGAGTGGCATTCATTGAGAGAAAAGTGGGATATTTTAAATAAAATTAAATACATTTTTCAGCTTGGCGGTGCCAATCTGCAAATAGAGGTAGCATTAATTAGTAACAATGCTACCCCTCAATAATGCCAAGTGGTGGCAGAGCTGATATGGAATAGTGGTTCGAGTGACGAGGATTGGGGAGAAATACATTGAAATCCTCGCTCAGCCTTAAGAAGAAGAGAAGAGACTGGATTTATACCCCACCCTTCACTTGGAGTCTCAGAGTGGCTTACAAACTCCTTTCCCTTCCTCTCCCCACAACAGACACCCCATGAGGTGGGTGGGGCTGAGAGAGCTCTTTCCAGAACTGTCCTTGAAAGAACAGCTCTGACAGAGCCATGGCTTGCCCAAGGTCATCCAGCAGCTGCTTGTAGAGGAGTGGGGAATCAAACCCGGCTCTCCCAGATTAGATTCCGCACACTTAACCACTACACCAAACTGGCTTACTGGAAGTTCTTGGGGCCAGTTTCCCCAACCTCCAGGCAGGACATAGAGATCTCCCAAAATTACAGTTGATCTCCAGAGGAAAGAGACTAGTTTCTCTGCATTATATACCACTGAGGTCCCTCTTTTCCCCAAACCCTGCCATCTCCAGGCTGCACCCCTAAATCTCCAAGAATTTCCCAACCCAGAGTTAGCAACGCTACTGTACCCTAACCTACATCACTGGATTGTTGTGAAGATAAAATAAAGGAGTGGTGCACCATGCACACTATCATGAGGTCCTTGAAAGAAAGGGAAGGTAAAAGTCTAGTACAAAGATGGGCTAGAAGCCAACAAGCTTGGCAGGAATACTAAAATTCCCTTTCTCACTGATAATACGTCATAGCAGAAATATCTCATCATCCTTTATGCAAGTAACCACTTATCCCTGAGGAAACTGTAGCTATGGCTATAGTTGGAACACTGACACTGATGTATAGTTTGTCTCCTGAGAGTCTGTGCTGTTGAACATGAAAACTTTCCTTTGTGGGCTTGAAGATGAAAAGGAATATTGAAATAATTCCTTGGTCTTTTATGATAAATTAATGTTCTTCTGAACTAGCTTTGGATGAAGACATGTAAGTGTATAAGCAATTTATGCAAAATCCAGATTCTCCCCAGTATTATTTGAACGGAAAGCAGCTAATGACTAAGCATGGAGGCAGCCAGGGTTAGTTGCCACATGGACAGTGGGTGACGCATGGAAGCACTTTCTTCTCGATCAACATGGCACAGCTACTTGACTGACTCTGGGATGCTGATGCACATTATTCAAGAGCAGCTGGTCATGTACTACCAAGTCGCCAAGAAGATCTTGGTACTACCAAGTACCAAGAAGATCTCAAATAAGCAGTGATGCGATAGCCACTTAAAATGCTACCATGTGGAGGCCACTTCAAGCCTTTCATAACCAAAAGCTCATCATGCAGGGTTTTTTTTTTACAGTACATATTTTTAACTGTTCATGGTGGTCCAAAGACCATGATACAAACACACATGAACACATGAAGCTGCCTTATACAGAATTAGACCTTTGGTCCATCAAGGTCAGTATTGTATACCTGGACTGGCAGCAGCTCTCCAGGGTTTCAGGCAGATATGCTTTTGATTATCAAAAGCAGCATCTCTTGGTGGCTTTTTTAAACACAAGAGCTTTTTAAAACACAAAATATAATCCTGTTCCAGCAGGATTTTCTTGCTCCAGGGAAGCTCCGGAGCAGTGCAGTGATACTCTGGAGGAAATTGTGAGCACGGAGCAAATGGTGGGAAACTGACCAGAAGCTCCGGCACTAGCTTCGGTGTAAACCGCGGGGGAAAGCTAGTGAGAAAAGGCCCTCTCTTTCTGTTATTTAAGATCTGTAGGATGTCAGGGGCAGAACTAAATACAACGGGACCACAGAAACTGGAGAGCACAAATTACTCAAGGTCAAATAACACTCAAGTACTACTTAAAGGCATATATCTCAAATACAAATGATGAAAGAATCATGCATAGGGATTAGAATGTAAATCTTTTAGTATGATCCACATATACTTAATACTCGTTAAAGAACTGAGGCTTTGAAACAAATACACAAGTGCAGGTATACACAAAGAAGACTTCCTAGATCAAGACCAGTAAATGGGCTGTATGCAGTCCTTGAAACAACTGTTATCTTCTTGACTGCTTCTTAGTTTCCAAACTTTCGGGTCTGCAGGGAGGCTGAGAAAGGTGGCTGACGTCTCTTTTGGCTCTGAAGAAGAATAATCAAAACTCTCTCAGCCGACTGCATACAGCCCATTCACTGATCTCGATCTAGGAAGGTTTCTTTGTGTACTTGTGCCGAACTGTTTCATTATCTGAAACTCTTGGGTAAACCAAAGGGCATTCCAGACTCCAAGGCAGGAGAGAGGGCACTCAGGGGCAATCATGTCATAGATAAGTAGTCAATGGAACCTAAATTTTTTTTTTATAAACCTCTTGGAAATCCTTGTTTTAAAAAATCAAAGCCACTCACCAGTGGAACAATCTAATACTTTCTATAAACCCCTTCTCTGATTTCTGTGGTCACTTATGTTTGACCTTTTTTTGTGCAACATACGTACACGTCCTTTAGGGCATAGGCACCAGAAGGCCAAGTATGAGCAGGAGGCAGTCAGGGAGTAATTATCTCTGGGGTAATGCGTGGTAGTTCCACTGCTGGCAAGTTCCTGGAGGCACTGCATCTCTAGACATTTCAAAGCACAAGATGCATCAGCTCTGACACTGGCCCTTGCTTCTCTCATTTAGGTCATGAAAGTGAAAGCAACCCTAGTGTCAGTGACACGGATGTGCTTTTTCTCCCCAGCCTCCACGCGAGTGCTTTTAGCTCCATCCCACCATCACCTAGCCAGCAGCAGCTGGGGAGGGGAAGCTTGAAGCCTCTCTTTATCACAGCAGGGGCTCCCAGCCCAGGGACCAGCAGAGATGGGGAGAATACAATGTCTTGTACCCTGTAAGTCCTCGTGGGTCCTCTCCTTGTTCCAGATAATGAACATCAAATTGGAAAGAGCTCACAGTCACCTACTCTGCATTCAATCTGGAGTAGTTCCATTTACATTGGATTAATTTATAGACTGTCCTTTGGATGTTACTTATTATTTATTAATCTTAAACATTTGCATTCCAACCTGTGAGCTAAAAGTTGGTCCCTCAGAACAGCTAACAACAAATTAAAACAAAAATGTATTTGATTGGAAAACATAAAGCAATGGGATAAACATAAAAATACATGAAATGCATTAAAATATGATAAACCAGCAATTAAGCTGCAGAACTGGGACAAAAAAGCAAAATCATCCAATAACCGGATCACCAAACATAGGATATAAGGAAAACATCTCTCTCCCTTTCTTTCTCCGCTGCTCCACTTCTGGGTTCCACAGGACCACACTTCCCACGTTATACTGCAGCAGGAGTACAACTGAAGGTTGAGTGTGAGTGAGGGAGATATCCTCCATCTCTTGGAGATGTAACCACAGCCCCCTGGCATAGCACAGTATGGGCTATGGAGGAAAGGATGGGGCAGGAGAAGAAAGAACAAAGAATGACCAAGTTGCTTTCTTTCATTCATCATTCTGGTTCTTTGTTTTTGTGGCCCAAAGAAATAGAACAGATCCTTTTTGGATCCTTGTTTTTTGAGATGGAGAAGATGCAGGGAAAATCAGGGGGAGCTGCGGGTCAAAATGTGGCCATGCAGCAAATAGTGTGAAATTGACCAATGCAATTGGGGCAAATGGAAGAGCGACAGCAGCACAGCTGCTTGTGGGAAATCAGTCTGAGGCCTAGAACCTCTCTGATGTCTGAACGGGAGGTGGGATTGGGAAGGGTTTTTCTGTGGTTGCCCAGCAACAGCCACTGGGGGGAATATGTTGCTTAAAGCTACAGGTGCTCTTTTTATCATTTTGGGCCTTTATAAGCTGCCTAATGCATTTTTTTTTAGATTTCACATTTTTCTGCAAAGCTAAGGCCCTTTTCAGGTTTGTAGAAAGATCTGTCCTACCCACTCCAGTCCAGTCACCGGATTTAAGTATCCAAAGATATCCTGACTTCGTTATTAGAATATAAGATATTTATATTTATTAATGACCTTTCATGTGATCGTATATAGTGTGTATCCGTGGCACATTCAAGATAATTGCTTAGATGCAAATTGTCAAGGTATATGGACTGTATTGATCGGGACTGAAGACAGCATGCACTACAGTGATCACAGTGATCATGCTGCTGTTCTCCATGCGTATAGCTTAGAATGCAAGGCATGTTTAGTACACCCCTGTTATAAATGCCTTTTGCATGCTCTCCAAACACATGCACTGCTGAATACTACTTGCCATATCAGTTTGACGATGTAAGCAGCTGGTGTCTGGAAGGACACATTTTGACCATACAGATATATTGATCCTTCAGAAGCAGACATCACACAACCCAAGATGCTGCAGTGCCTGGTTTATCCCCACCAGCCCTGAACAATATGAGTGAACGTCAAAGGAATTCCAATGCACAGGTATATCTTGGGGGCTAGAACAGGACTTTTTGTAGCTTTCCACTACAATGACAATAATATCCCTCACTGAGCTTTCAGAGTTTACAAACCTGTGGGAATAATTAAGAATAATAACAAGTACAATTATTATTATAATATATGAATTGTCACAGTCTGATCTGTCTGCAGATATTTCTGCAATTCAAGATCTAGCCAAGTTCTTGGAAACTGCAGCTGCTGCTGCTGCTGCTGTTGTTGTTATAACTGTTGTATAAAGACATTTGCATCAGTAAGTCAATGTCTGATTAACATCTGACACAGAGAGCTGTGCATGCATTATTCCAGTCATTTGATCACACTGTGTTTTCTTTATTGGGATAATAAATATGTCCCTTGCAATGTTGTCCTGGACATCAAGGGTAACTACCTACTCCAGGTGAACTTTCATGCAAAATCTCTAAAGTTAGTGGTTCTATCACTTAGGCCATTTAAGAAATTGTACAATCGGGCAGTCTGTTGCATGGTATCTCCAAATGGAAATTAATTACTGTTTATGTTTCTCCCCCCAGTATTTTTGCATTTGTGTGTGTGTGTGTGTTTGTGCATGGTTGTGCATGTGCCCATGCCTAGAAGTCATGGTGACCTCTGACAGAGGGACACAGAGGACATTCAGAGAGGTGACTTTAATATTACCAGCCTCTGCCTCCTGGACGTGGTATTCTTTGGAGGTCTCCCTTCCAAATACTTGCCAGGGTTGGCCTTGCTTAGCTTCTGAGGTCTGACGAGATCAGGCTTTCCTGGAAAATCCAGGTCTAGGACACCATTTATGTTTTTTGTACCACCACCACCCCTCAACTGATTTTGCCATTGAGGTTATTTTGTACCTAAATCTATGCTGGATATAGGGGTATAAATTTACCCCAGATTTATTAATTAATTAAGCTAAGTTTGTTCTGCTTTCAATAAACTGTTACTTCTATAATTTTTTTTAACCAAACACAACTGATATTTGTTACCAAACATGAACATGGGGTACAAACACATCTCATGTGATATAGTTGTGTGTGTTCTGTTTTTTCAGGACATGTTGTGGTATATAGGGTTTTTTTTTTGCTGTCAAGTCACAGCTGAATTATGGCAACCCAGTAGTGTTTTCAAGGCAAGAGACATTCAGATGTAGTTTGCTATTTGCTGCCTCTGTATCACAACCCTGGTATTCCTTGGAGGTCTTCCATTCAAATACTATTCAGGGCCATCCCTGCTTAGCTTCTGAAATCTGATCAGATCCAGCTAACCTGCGCTATCCAGGGCTGTGGTCACACACACAAAATAATCCACTTTCAGTCCACTTTCAGTGCACTTTCCAAGTGGATTTTACTGTGCGAACTGGCAGAATTCAGGTGGAAAGTACATCGAAAGTGGATTGAAAGTGGATTATTTCTGAGATTCTCTAAGAAATCTACCAGAGATGTAGTGCTCAAGGCCACAAACAGGACAACCTTGAAAATCAAAGATGAAGAAATTAAAGTTTTAAAAGACATTCCATATGAAATCAGGAAAAAGAGGAAGCCCTACAAAAACTTAACCATGTTTCTGCAAGCAAGTGGTACCATGTACAGATGGATTATACCTGAAGGCTTGATTTTCAACTACAAAGATAAGAAGCTAAAGATTGACTCTGTTGTGAAGGCAAAGAAGTTTTTGGGACAACATCTGGATAGAAAAGAGAAAACATCCACAGAGGAAGAACTGGAACAACAAGAAAGCATATATGGACTGGAAAGTTCAGACTCTTCAGCAAGTAACAAATTGAGGGAGAAGACTCTGATGCAGAAAAAGAAGCAGCAGCTCCAAATCCCCAGAAAGTCAAATAAGACTTTATTAAAAGAAGCAAAAAGAAAGAAGAAAGAAGAATCATTGTTATTTTGAAAGTTTGACTTTTGTCTATGTAATCACTTGTCTTAAATGCAGTTATTTACTTAATCTAAATTTTTAGGGTTGGTAGCTAATGATGCCTTGATATATTAACTGTTTTCTTGGAAATAACTGAAGCAATATTATTTTACATATGGTAACAACTTGGTCCCTGTATACCTAGGGGTAGTTTAGTGTTTTTAGTTTAGTCTGTTTTTGTAGTTTGTAGAAAATAAAATTTAAAAATTCCAAAAAAGAAAAAGAAGAAAGAAAGTGGATTATTTTGTGTGTGTGACCGCAGCCTAGGTCACAGTGTGTTGTGACTGAGTATTGTGAAACATACTAACTGTTATAGTCAACACAAATCCCATTGGGGTAACTTTGTAAACACTGCAAATTCAATATGGGGTGATGAGTTACCCCCCAAAGCAACAAACACATATTTTTACTTGTGGTCATAACAAATGCCAAGTTCTCACAGAACATTTCACATTTCAGAGAAAACATTGTACATGTGAAATGCTTTGACTTTCCTGATACATGGGCATATCAAAATGATCAGATCCATTCCACCTGCCGAGGGAATCAAAAGAAAAAGAAATTCAGCTGAATAACAACAGGTGGCTATTGTGCCACAATGCATATGGTGTTTGTCAGAGAGGGTTACCAGGGGACCAAGACTTGCTGATGACAAGACCTCTGCTGACATTCAGACAACTTTAGGAGAGTCCGCAGCAAAGGCTGTGACTTTTTGACCTGGCATGATTAATGCACATCAATTATTGCTATGAAGGTACACAAAAGAAACAACAGGGTAAGTATTGGAGCTGACCTCTGTAGGCACCAGTCACCGAGGCACATCTGTTCAGTGAGAGAATAAGCAAAACCCAAACCTTGGCTGTCAGTCAATCATCTTAAACACTTCATTGCTGTATTTACAGTGCAATCCTTCATTGTAATTCCGTAAAGTGACAGTGACTGAAAGACCACTGCATTTCCACGTTTTGTTGCTAATCATTGGCACAAACATGCTTGAAAATCTCAGTTATTTTATTGGGAATTTTACAGTCTTAGGACTTTTTAATGATTCCCATAATGAAACTCATTTTTAAAAATGAGGAAGACTTAACTTTAAATGGCAATTCTTTAAATGGCAAAGCTCAGGTTGCACAAGGTCTGAAAATAGTATGTCACTATTGCTGCTGTGCACTGATGGAGCGGGAGAATTAGTCCTCATCCCTACTGGCAGCTAGGGCTGCGAGCCCCCTGGTATGGGTGGGGGTTCCCCTGCTTTTGCGGGCTCTTCCCTGCCAGCTGGTCGGCAGGTGAAAACCCCACTCACAAAGGCCCTAGAACACAATGTGATCTCATCACTCGGAAGTGATGTCATCACATCGCCAACATCGCACGGCGATGCTCTAGTTTTGGGGCAAATCTTTATGGTAAATTTGGGCTCAAACTATAGAGTTTTGTCCAAAAACTAGAATGTCACTGTGCAACATTGGTGGCTGATGACATTACTTCCAGTTTTTTTAAACAATGTGTTCATCCAAAAAGGTATCCTGTGAAACAGAGCTTCTGCCTGATGTGTTAAGGAGATACTATTAGAGTTATGTATAATCTCACTCCCTGACATTTTGTGGTTGGCTTTACCTCCTGCAGCAAGCATTTTCTGGTTGACTCCGCCTTTTGCAGCAGCCATTTTGTGGTTTTGCCCACCATCTAGTTTCAGAATTCTAACAGGGTTCACAGGCTCACAAAGTTTGAGAACCCCCATACAGTAATTCAACCATCCTGGTCAGTGTTCTCTAAGCCAGATATGTCAAACATATGGCCTGGGGGCCAGAAGCAGCCCATCTAGGGCTCTTATCCGTTTTGTGAGGAACTGGGGGGAAACCAGTCAAATGTGGACCAGAAGGGCCTATTCTAAGGTATTATACCCCCTGCTGAGGTCCCTTCTTTCCCCAAATGCCCCCCTAGTCCTCCTCCATATCTCCAGGAGTTGCCCAACCTGGAGATGGCAATCATAAGGAGGGCTGGTTTGGCCCCAAGCTCTGCTGAGGAGGGGTATGGGTCATGATCTCCCATATCTCCGGTAATTGGCATTACATTTTATGGCACTCATGTCCGGGCCCAGCAAAGTGACATTTATATCAGATTTAGCCTGCATAATAAATGAGTTCGACACCTCTGCTCTAAGCCTTATTCTAGAACAAGCTAAGGTCATGTGGTCTTAATTCCTTAACGCTTTAAAATATAAAGGAACAAGCAGGAAACCAGCATGCCTTGCAGGGTGACTTCCCTTCACCCTTTCCTCTTTCCCTCCTCCTGTCAGTCCCATTTCCTCTCACCTTTTCCTGTTTCCTTTTCTCCTTCCCACTCACTGACACCCCCAGTCTTCAGCATTATTTATTACTTATTTACTTAATTTATATTCCACCTTTGTTCCCAATAGGGATCTAATGCAGCTTACATCATTCTCCTTTCCTTTATTTTATCCTCATAGAAACTACTCTATGAGGTAGAGTAGGCTGTGAGACTGATGTGGCTGGCCCAAAGTCTGCCAGCAAGCTCTCATGGCAGAGCAGGGATTTGATCCTGGCTCTCCCAGATCAGTATTAATACCAGTATTAGCCATTACTGGCTCTCAGTTTTCCCCTTCTCCTGGCAGCCTCTTCCTGAGAAATGTCTAGCTGAATTGCAAAATTAATGCAGTAGCAAGGCGGTCAGGTGAGTTGTGTGGAGGCTACTGTTAGAC
Organism: Lepidodactylus listeri; assembly: GCA_029233225.1. Classification (NCBI taxonomy): domain Eukaryota; kingdom Metazoa; phylum Chordata; class Lepidosauria; order Squamata; family Gekkonidae; genus Lepidodactylus; species Lepidodactylus listeri. The sequence goes on from JARCFY010000006.1 coordinate 92,349,096, forward strand.
TCAGGCAAGTTGCCCAAGTTCTATGGAGGCTTCTGCTAGGACCAGGCAAATTGTGTGGCATCAAGTCATCGCTGCCACTGCACCTGGGCAAACTGTGCAAACAGTTGCTGTTTTGCGTAGCTGTGATGATTCTTCCCTCCAGGGCAGGAGTGAGGGGAGCAAAGATAGACTGGAAGGCCAAATGACCCCAGAAAAGGCCCTGCCCCCTCCTCTCCCTTTTACTGAAAGAAACTATGAGCTGGCAGCTGGCAGTAGCCCTTGAAATCTCCTCTCTTAAATTTACAGGCACTGCTTCTGTTATTTGGTGTGAGGGTGTTAATCCAACAGTGCATTTTTTTTCTTTTAGATTTCAGATTTTTCTGCAAATTGAGGGGTTTTTTTCAGGTTTGTAAAAGATCTGCCTTGTCTGTCCATTGACTCAGTCTCTGGATTTAAGTAACCACAGATAGGGCCATGTAGAGAATTAGATATACTGATACCTCTAAATTGTAAATTATATCACTATACAACTTTTTGACTGTCTAGTCCAAGGGTGTCAAACATGAGGCCCGGGGGCCGGATCAGGTCCCCAGAGGGCTTCTATCAGGCCCTCAAGGGACTGGCTGGCTCCTGCTTCTTTCTCCAGTTCTGCTGCTGCTGCAGCATCATAATTTGCGTTCCCAGACTCTCTCAGTTGCTCAGGAGAGATAGATAGGCAAACTTCTCCCTGCGCTGGGCTGAGGCTCCTCCCCCTCCCAGATTGCAACAGCACAGACATTTTGATGCAATAATTCAGAGCAGGAAGTGTCAGTTATCAGAGACTGTTGAATAAACAAAATATTGCAAGAATGCTGTTTCAAGCATGTTTTTATTTTTTATTTTTATTTTAAAAATCTTTGTGTTTGTGTCCTTTATAAAGTTTATATCTCCGCTACCTGGCATTACATTTTATGACATACATGGCCTGGCCCAATTTATGTCAAATCCAGCCCTCCATAACAAATGAGTTCGACACCCTTGGTCTAGTCTGTTCTGATTTTGCCCAGCTATTATCGCCAAATTGAAAACAGCTCACTGGTCTATGAGTTCAAGTCTAATTAGATGATGATGATGATGAAGAAGAAGAGTTGGATTTATACCCCGTCCTTCACTCAGAGGAGCTTACAATCTCCTTCCCTTCCACTCCCCACAGCAGACACCCTATGAGGTAGATGGGGCTGAGGGAGCTCTGAGAGAACTGTTCTTGAGATAACAGCTCTGAGAGGACTGTGACTGACCTAAGGCCACCCAGCTGGCTGCATGTGAAGGAGTGGGGAATCAAACCAGTTCTTCAGATTAGAGTCCACTGCTCTTAACCACTACACCAAACTGTGGTAGCAAAGCTAAAGTTTGCCTGATGTTTGGTAATTGTCAAGGTCTTTATCATGCCTGTATGCACTAGATTTTATGGCTTTATGCTTTGGGAAATGCTGGACCGGATGGTCCCAGGGCCCTTCATATGTTGGACAATGTTTGTCAATAAAATGCCATGTAATTTTGTGGCTGAATTTGAATGGGACAACAGGGAAAAAAATAATTCAGATAACAACCAGATAATGCAAAGATGAACAGGATTGCTGTTAATAACCCATAAGATCCTACTGTTTATTTACTAGCATTTATTTTACAGAAATTCAGTCACCAAGTTTAACTTGGTGACAAATCCATAGCTGGAGAGGGCCTCTAAATTCCTTCCTGAAGTGTTTAGCCTGAAATACATGGATTTTCTTTTCTTTTTTTTGGGGGGGGGGGGTGAGGGGAGAATCATGTATTACTCTCTCTTGTAGCCTTCCTTCCTTTCTCTTTCCTTCCCTCCTTCCCGCCTGCCCTCTTCCCTCAATCTTTTTGAATAATGCAGTTGCTTTGAGTCACCCAGACAGGCCTGCAGATTAGGGAGCCTGTTTTTGGTGCTGGGGGCCAGATGAATAGGAGCAGGAGGCCCACTCCCCTGGAAAAAAACAAGGCTCTGGGAACTAGGCCAACTGTGAAGAGCATGTGCTGGGCAAAGCAGCAGGCCAGCCCATATGTCAGGCTGTGCCACAAAGACTTCTCTGCACATCTACCATGACAAACAGGATTACCGAAGACAATTAATCTGGCACACTTTATCAAAATCAAGGGCTGACCCCCCAACCTCTCCCCTCAGTGTGCAACAGATGCCACGCTCCAATTCAATGCGGCTCAAGGATTCTCTCCCCCCTCCCCTTTTTTTCCACTGCTGAAAGCAATCCAAGGCTTGAATAAGGCTGGCACGGACTAATTGCAAACATTGTCTGATGGTGACAGCCCTAATCAAATAAGATGAGCTCACCTTCTCCTCCCCCACCCCACGAATGGAAAGGCTGGCTGCGGCTCCATGTCAGCTGCAAGGAGAAAGAGCGAGGCATCCATTCTGATTCCCGCTTCCCTCCCTCACCCCACGTCGCTGTTCCCACTCCTTTTGCTGTGCGTCGTGCAATGTGTCGTGAAGGAAGGGAGATTGAGGTATATACCTTTTGCCTTCCTTCTCAGGGGGGCCTATGTGGGCATGGAAAGAAAGAGAGCTCATGAGTATGGTGGGAGGCGCAGCCCCTTTGGAGCCTCTTGTGGAAAAGGTGATTAGTGTGAAGGGAAAGGCAAGGAAACAGCTGCTTGGAAAGGAAGGGCTGAGGAAATCTTTCTGTTCAGACCCGTAAACGTCAGGTCAGAGACGAACACCAGTGGGCCCTCTAAGCTGTGGAGTTTTGTGAGCAAAAAATTCTATTTTGTGAGCTACTGGCATTCAAATTTTGAGTGAGTGATTTGGCTGCTGCATAAATTAGTTCACTCTGGAGCATTCCTTCTGGAGCTAAGACAAAAACGTGTGAGTGGAAGGCTAAAAAACTATGAGCTAGCTCACATGGACTCAGCTTAGAGGGAACACTGAGTTACACTGCATTCACACTCATGATCTGGAGTCGGAAGGAGCGTCCGATTATATTCTAGGAATCCTCATGCCAGAGCTTCTGAAGAAAATGGGTTTTTCTCAGAATTCTTGTTCAGTATGAGACAAAACTCCAGCCTTAGAGCTGCCTTCTGTTCAGTCCCCTCTGTCACACACCAGACCTGCAAGTCATTTCTCAGGGAAATGTCTAGGATTGCCAACCTCCGATAGGCGCCTGGAGATCTCTGGCTATTACAATTGATCTCCAGAGGTCCAAGATCAATTCCCCTGGAGAAAATGGCTGCTTCGGAGGATGGACTCTATATTATAACTTGAGTTCCCTCCTCTCTCTAGGCTCCACCCCCAAAATCTCCACGTATTTCCCAAGCCAGAACTGGCAATCCTAAAAGCAGGCTCATAGCTACACTGGTCTCCTTTACGAGAGATTTTTTCTACCTAAGTGCTAACTTTCTTGACTATAAAAGTCATCACCCATAACTCCTGGTTTGTTATCAGAATTGTTGCTTAGACTGGAAGAAGTGATTAACTTGTGGCAGCTGAGAACTGTCATCTATAGTGGTTGACAGCTTGCAATTTAGAGATCTATCCTGGTAACAGCTTTCTATTGGCTGTTTTTTCTACACTGAGAATTTCAGCCCCACAAGAAAAAAATTTGCCCCACAAGCCACAAAATCCTGGCTATGGGCCTGCCTAGAAGTGTCTGGGGGTAGCAGTGCTTCTGTGCTCTTTAGCAGTTATATGTGCCTAAATGCGGTGGTCTCCAACCAGGGTTGCCAACCTCCATGATCTCCATGGAGATCTTACAGAATTCCAACCAATCTCCTGATGAAAGAGATCAGTTCCCATGGAGAAAATGGCTGCTTTGGAAAGTGGGCTGCATCGCGTTATACCCTGCTGAAGTCCCTCCCTTTCCTGAGCTCCACCCCCAAATCTCCAGGAATTTCCTAACCCAAAGCTGGCAACCCTATCTCCAGTTCTCTGGTGGTTCTCAGGGCCCCACCTGCTGGGGTATGCATCACTACATAGCTTACATGTTTGCTCCGTTTTGAAAGGACCTGATGCCAGCTCACATGCACTCCCACTAAATGAGATGTTGAAGTGCTTGAGCAGTGGAGAGGATTCTTTTTCAGCACAGGCAAGTTCAGACTCTGCCTTCTCATCATCCTAGCCCACGATAATGATATCATGTAACTTTGTACCACATCTTTGCAGCACAGCATATCTCATGTTGCAGCCTGGGCTTAATGGTTGGTCCAGCTCTGGAAGAAAAATGGAACACACATGAAGCTGCCTTATCCTGAATCAGACCCTTAGTCCATCAAGGTCAGTACAAGGTCTACTCAGATGGGCAGTAGCTCTCCAGGGTCTCATGCTGAGACACTGGGGACTGGACCTGGGACCTTCTGCCTGCAAAGCAGATGCTCTACCCCTGAGCCATGGCCCCTCCCCTAACCATACACTGCAAAGTGACATGTCTAACAGACTCTTAACTTTTAAATCATACACACTCAATGGATCTGAACAGATTCCCTCGTAGAACTAACGAAATAATGTGTGATGATTTCCCTGAGCATAATCTGGCTATCGTATAGAAGCAGGTGTCAACGATCTCATTGCAAACTCTCTCAAGGTGACTTCCAGTCTCGCTCTTACAAACTTGCACAGCTCTTCATTTCCCATGACATCCCAGACACTGTCACAAGCCAGAATGTTTAACTGATTATCATCTTCTGATCTCTCAGTTTCGTAGACCTCAGGCTCAGGGGGAACAAGCTGCACTGTCAGGCCCTTCCCAGGGATGGATTTGTAATCAGTGTCCCCAAGTGCTCTCAACAAAGCAAGAGACTCATAACTGAGCCACCTGCATTCTGTGTGCGCTCCTTCTCCAGTGGATTACTGGCTTGTGATCTCCTGTAAAGAAATAAACTGTTCCTGTTCCTACAAAGCAAACTGAAGACTACTGTGCCTGTCTGTGAGACACACCCCTGTGGTAATAATTTCATTCCATTTCTATAAAACAAGGGAGCAGTGACCACTCACTCCTCATAGTCATATGTTTCAGACCGCATCTAATCATGATTCAGGAATGTCTACATCTATGGCCAACAGACTGCTACTGTCTTCCCAGTGGTTGAATGCATCCCTGCCTTAAGCAACCTGAGATCTGAAATGGCACCCCTAACGCAATGGTGTAACATGCAATGATATTCTTCCCCAGATTGTTTACCAAATGTTTTACAGTTCAGAACACAGACACTGTTCTGTCATTCCACTTTTATGGGATGTGGGAGTGATAGGGGAAAAATTTCAATACTAAGCTTGATGAGAAGCTATAAGGGGGGGGGGAACAGTACAAAGAGCAGATCCGACTTGCTCTCCACCCTTGGAGGTGCTCTCAAATAAGGGTTGTGCATCTAGGATCTAAGTCTGACTGGACCCCTTATTTGAAGCATATTTAGCATAATACTTCATCCATCCATGATGGATCTTTATTATATTCACAGTGAAATCCTAAACAGAGTTGCACCCTTTTAGATCCACTGACTTCAATAGACTTTGAAGGGTGGAACTCCGCTTAGGGTCACATCATCCGATGGGTAATGGCAGAAGCCTTTATCCCTTAGGGTTCTTTGTGATTTTCATAATACAGAATTTGAACAGCTACCTCGTCTAAGGTTAAGTAAGTGAACTGCTTTTTGACTCCTCGCTGGAGAACAGAAAAAAGGCAATACGAATCAACTCAAAATCCAAGCTGATGCCAACTTTCTGTAGCCTGAATGACGGCAAGGCTTTTCTTTCCAGTTCACTCTCTTTTGAAATCTTCATCTTCTGAATCCTTAAATTGCTCCAACACCAGTCAGTGCTGAGAAACTGCTGCTCAGATAATTCAGTGTCAAAAATATCGATCCTCCTCTAGTGAGATGACAGTCATAATGGTCTTTCAAGTGCTGCTGCATGAAAACCGAGCCAATCGAGAATTTTTTGGCAGGCTTTGAGTTTAACTTGGCCATATTATATATTGCAGAAATGCAGACTGGGATCAGTATAAATCAGCTTACAAGTCTCAGGGATGTAGACCGAGCTTGCTGCTACTGTCAGTGAATGGGACAAGAGACAGTGTTTTAACATTTTTCAGTCCCTTATTGAAAGGGAATAAAAGGGGGAGGGGAGTGTATCCAATCTATGTAATACAAGAAGATTCAAAAGTCAGGACTGACTAGCATAGTTACATTTATTGGGCTAAAGAATGCTAAACCACAAGACCCCAGTGATGCTGGTATATCAGAACAACTGAAAGGAAGTATCAGATCTAAGAGCATGAGATTTGCCACAGTAGTCAGACTCGTGTTCTGTGGGCTCAGCATCCTCCTGCCTCCATGGGTGATTCAGAGAAATTAACAAGCAGGGTAATCATTAGCAGCATTCCAGAGTGAGTGGTATATTTAAACTAAAACTTCCCACAAAATTTAGCTTTAACTTCCAAGATGGAGAGGAACTATCCAGGGAAGGGACAGCCAATTTGTAGCACATCCGAACCTTACAAGGTCAGCAAGTTTGTATTCCAAACCGGGTGACCATGATCTTCAGAAATATCACTAGATGAAAGATTTGGGGAGTACAATTTGCACCCTACTGAAATTGATAACCAGTGTGTTGTAGTGATTTGAGTATGAGGCTAATATTTGGGAGACCCAGATTCAAATTCTTGTTCTGATAGGAAGTTTGCTGGGTTACCAAACAGGGGAAACTGTATTGATACAGTACATCGCCCAAGAAAGCACTAGGAGTGCAGAGGGATGGAACCATGGAGCTGCTGCTATATTCATGTGATTGGGAAGGCCGTCTGTGCAGAAACCTGTATGCATATCAGAGCATTCACATGGCTTTGAACATAGATTACCTACGAAAATGCTAATACCGTTAGGTAAACTGCGCTTTTGTATAACTTGGGGATTTGTGTCCTATAGCTTCAGCTTGCAGGATATTTCCCAGTATTATTCTAAAACATATGAGATCAACTTTTGTGTTTTGCAGGGGGAGAACTCCTACCTCCACATAAGTCCATGGGGAACCAACGGTTTGATTTTTCCACCTATGGTCATCTTATAATAAAATTGGCATCTGCTCCCTGTGAAGGCTTCTCCACACCTTGTTTGGTAGGACCACCTGTAGGGGCCACAGTAATTTCAGTCCTGGCTTCAGGTCTGGGCAGCGGGGGGCCCAGGCAATCACTGGTCTAGTGTTTAGTTATCCTCCCTGCTGTAGGCTGTAAAGAGATGGTCAAGCCTTCGATTCTGTGGTACAAAGAAACATAAGCTGGGAGATAGAGCAATTAGGCATCCTTTAGCCTTGATCCCTGGACTAGAATAAATGTGAAACAAATTCCTCCCAGGCAATGCTCCCTCTAAGCTGTGGAGTCTTGTGAGCAAAAATTCTACTTTGTGAGCTACTGGCATTAAAGTTGTGAGTGAGCGATTTGGCTAGTGCATAAATTAGTTTGCTCTGGAGCCATCCTTCCTGAGTGAAGACAAAAAAAATGTGTGAGCCAGAGGCCTAAAAAAACTGAGCTAGGTTACACTAGCTCAGCTTAGAAGGAACACTGCTGGTAAGTCATTTTTGCTCCTTGCAACCTCTTGATGCCCCAGTGCCTTGGAGCAAGGATTCACAATGGGTGAATGTGGTCTATTTTCTTCCTGACCGAACATCAGAAGAACACTGCTCCCAAGGCTCCTGATCCATGTGTTGGCTTCACTGTAGTGTGGACGGTCTTCTAGCTTCGCCTTGTGAGTGTATCCCAGTGAACAAATCAACTAGTTAATCACCTATTGGAGAGATACTCTCATAATTAATCTAGCCTAAATGTGACATAAGTGATACAGAACCACAACAATTACAAAAATTACTTTACAACAGAGTGACCTTCAATGGAAGGAAGCAAGCAAATTTAAGCTAAAAGGATTCAAATGCTGCATAGGCAGCAGAGAATTCCCCCTCCCTTATGATAGAATATCTGGTTCACAAATGCCACGCTTCGTATTTATGTTAAAGTGGGTTTTTCTTTTTATGATTATGCCATGCATCAAAAATAGAACTTCATGCATGACTTCTAATACGATCATTAGGATCTTTGTTAAAGTTCATTCCATCATAGCAGATGCCTTTTAATTGCCACTTCTTCTGCTTCTGCTGTTTATATTGCTTTAAATTAAACCTTTTGTTAATGATGGCAGGATCTGTCAGTGCTCTAATGAGCAATGTATCACAAAGGGAATTTGTCGTCTTTTAAGTTGTGCAAATTGGCAGGTATCAAAAAGTGGAACATGACGTAGTAAAAAGCGGTGGTTGTGAATTTCATTGAACGCGGGGAAAATGCAAAGCATATATGCCAAGCTCCTAGATGAAATATAATCAAGCAAAATCACTTCAGACAAGGGGGTTAGACTCCTGCAGGCTTGACATCAAGCTCAGCCTGGATGTAGAGTTTGAAGATTTGGCCCAGCAGAGCCACATTAAATAAGGAAAAGGAAGAAAGGAGCTCATGTTATATTTAGGGATGCTTCCAAAATTTTCTTCACTCAAATTTCACTATGGATTTTGGTGTTCTAAATTTCCCTGTAATTACCTTGAAGCTCTATTTCCGAAACAGAACCCATGCTTATTTTTTGACTATTGCTTATTTTTTTATTTGCAGTTTTTCTACAGAGTGCTCTGCATGATCAGTTTGATGTGGCTTTCCCCGCTTTTAGTTGATGTGTGTACTTTTCTGTGCTCCAGCTTTCTGATTTGCATGAATATATTGGCAGCACATGGCAAACAAGTGAAGTAATCTTATGTTAACAATTGTGTCAAGCTTTATTTTGGTGAGCATGGACAGGAATATCCATTAATAAAACACCACAAGAAATTAACCTTGGTGAGATTGTATGTATTGCTAAAGAATCTTGATGCAGTCATTACTTTATTATATCAAGATTGCTGGGGGGAGGTGAGAGGAGTGTTTTATCAATGCGTATTTGCATGTTAATAGCAGAAGGGAAAAGATGCAGGTTTTGAGTTGCAAGGATAAATGGTTCAGAAATATGGCTGCGATCATACGCACAATTAGACCCGACATAGGCACAAATGCTGGGTGGATTTATTTATTTGGATTTATATTCCACCCTCCCCTTGATGGGGATTTAAAGGGAGTGATCAGACGACAACAACTGGGAAGCACCCCACAGCCATCGGCAACTTGTTTTGCTCTGCCGCAGAAGCAGAGTTAAAAGACACAAGGGAAAATCCAGTAGTAAATGGGTTGCAATGGGCCATGGATGGACTTTCCAGTGTCTTATTGCTCCAGCACACACTCTTGGAGTTGGGATGATCTGATCAGGCCATCCCAACTCCATGCCGTTGTTTCCCCCCTTCACACTATGCGCATCATCGCAAACTCCATAGGGAGCCCTCAGTGCGGAGGTGCAGTTCATCGATCCCTTGTGTAAGCGCATGGGGAAAAAACAGGACAAAAAAAGAGACACACCCATAGTTGCGTCTGATCACACACTGATGGACTGCACCCACAGCTTCAAAGGGAGGTGTGATCATGCAACTGTGGGTCAAATTCCTCCGGAGGAAATAGTCTCGCTTCCCCCCCGTTTTTTCTGGCCCATGTGACCACAACCTACGTCATAATAAAATACAAGCAAACTGAAGGGATTGAAAGCTGCAACAAACTGTATATGCTCCAATTTCAGGATTCATTTTGGAAGTTGTCTTGGTTAAACTGGACTTCAAAAAAAGTAACATAAAGAGAAGCAGTGGGAACTTTTAGCACTACAAAGGAACGAACCAGGGAAATTTACTTATCCCTAGTTGCTTTTTATACCTTGCTCACTACAGGGTGTAAACATAATTATCCTACATTCCAAACATGAAAGATAGGCAGTTTCTATAGTGTCACTCGTGAAATTGTATATACTAAAACTTTAGGGAATGCTATAACTACATTAAGCATTTTTAAGCTCCACTGATCTCAATGGGAGTTCACACACATAAGAATGCCTTCCACTGAAATCAATGGGACTTTCAATGTTCATTCTGTGCCATTCGTTTGTGAGACCTGGAATTTAGACTGCATCTGACTTCCTACTGTGGCAGCTTCAGCATGGCAGGAAATAGGAACAGAAGGAGCCAAGCAGCAGAAATAACTGCTTTTTAGTATCACAAGCAGGATGTCATAGAACAGGGGTCCCCAACCTTTTTTGTTTAGCTTGGGGGCAGCTTTGGAATTCTGACACAGTGTGGTGGGGTGGTGCAGGCACAAAATGGCTACTGCAGGAGGTGAAGCCAGTCACAAAATGTCCGCCACAGTTTACCTTCAGTTACACAGTGAAGATTCTTGTGCTGTGCTGGCAGCTGCTGCCAAAGTAACATTTTTAAAAAAACCTGGACAGCCATTCTAATCTTCAACAGCCAATCAGAATCCTTGCTGGGCAAAAGCCCCCCTTGAACCCACTCACTTTCTATAAACACTTGGTGGGCACCAGGAATGGTGTTGGCAGGTACCATTGGTATCATTTATATGCCTGTGCATCAAAGCAATGGTCAAAAAGGTGAAGAAACCTGAATTGGATATTCAGCCTCATCACCTTCATTTACAAATCAGATTTGCCCCCTCCCAAGTAACAGATTTTGTGGCAGTGTAATGACGTAAGAAGCTTTTTTTGCATCAGACAAAGTAGGCTCCAGTACACAACAGCTCATGCTAGAACAAAAATCTGTTAGTATTTAACATGTATTCCCATTTGCACTGCAAAAGACTCAGATATTCCTGTGGAAGTATTCCTGTGGAAGGAACAGCTTTCTGTGAACGCGTTCTTATCTCTGTGGCTCCTTCTTTCCTCATATCAGAAAGAACAAGTGATGAAGAAAACTGTACAAATTTCCAGAGATTTGTGCCAGCAAAGCAGCACATAAGATAAGTCTTAAAATAAGCCATGGCAGTGCCAGATAAGGCCTCTGTGGGTGCTTTCATTCCCAAAGTAGATTTAATCCAGAGCACCAGAGCCAGCAAAGCAATGCCTTCCCTCCTCTACATTCTGGGTCTGCCATAGCAATTAAAGGCTGAGAAAAGGTACTTGTGTAATACTGTTAGAATGGGAGTGGCTAAGGGCTACACATGACATCCATAACTTGTAAGTCTGATGTCAACACAACTCTGTCTTTCTGTATTTGGTGCTGTGGACATGGTACATTTGAGGTAGCAGTCTAGGACTTGAAGTCAGGGGTTCAGTAGTAGTGTTGCCAGGACCTCTTCACTGCCTTCTGGGGGGTGGGAGCGAGCTCTCTGGGATTGCAGGTGTGGGTTGATCACCACACACAATGTCTCCAGCATGATGACATCACATGGAAGTGATGTCATCATGCTAGGGACACCATATGGTGACACTCTAGTATTTTGGGCAAAACTCTATGGTTACCATATAGTTTTGTCCAAAATACTAGAGCGTCGCTGCACTGCATCCCCAGTGTGATGATGTCACTTCCATATGATGTCATCATGCTGGGGACACTGTGCTGGGTGTTGGGGGGGTGAGGCTTCCCCCTGCCAGCCAGCCAGCTGGCTGGTGGTGAACTGGACCTGCCAAATTGGGGGATTCCCCCGCTCCCACCTGGGGGCTGGCAACCCTATTCGGTAGGGGCCCCACAAAAGCAGGCTGTAGCTTTACATTAGAAATGTAGGCTTGGATCCATGAAGGAGGCAGCCATGATGAGGCTAAAAAAATATTTTTAGAAGTAAGATATGTATGAGTGTGAGAGCTGGACAATGAGTTGAACATCTTTTTGGTCTCCAAGGCACAACTACACTCAAATCGATCTGTACTACTGCAGACCAACATGGTTACCCACTGAAATTATAGAGACAGGACTGACATCATTTCTGGGGGAAACCAGGAAGTGATATCTGTCATCTAAAGGAATCATCAAAAACTTAATCGTTTTTCCTATTGAGTTTCCAGCAATGCCTAGAAAGGGGTGACATCACTTCCGGTTTTTCCCAGAAGCAATATCATGCCATCACTGATGGCGGCCACTATATCCCTGCCCTCCCCCAATCTTCCTCTGGTGGCCAGACAAGGCTTGGCAAGCCTAACTGCATCCCAAAATGTCCCTTTGTGCTGCTCTTTAGACAGGAAATCCCAAGGAACAGCACTGGGGAGGGGGGCTTTATTAGGCTGCAAGGTGAGGGGGAAATTCACATTCTGCAAGTGGTAATTCTTCTGTCTGCGGAAATACTTCACTGGGTCCAAGCCAAACTTTATCAATTAAAAGGGGTTACCCTCTTCCATTAGACTATCACCACCGCTGCCATCACCACCATCATAATCATCATTTCTATTTATAGCCTGCCCTCCCCTGTGCAACCATAAAGGCCAGCATCGGAAATTGTTGGTACGGTGTTATTCAAGGCAAGTCTAATCAATCTGCTTAGCAGCGCCATATTTGTCAAATTTAAAATGTTGCTTTATTCACCGTCTCACAAATTATAAAACTATTCATACATCTGACAGCCTGTAGTTTTACCACTGGTTCAAAATGGATAAGAATAATATTATAAATGTCAGAACTACATTTGACAAAAAAACCCTTTAAATATCCATTGCTGAGTTGTGCTCATTTCTTATATTATTATCATAAATTAATCTACTCTGGGAGAGCCACAATGATCTAATACATAACAATTGCCATTTAAAGCATAGGAGACACTTTCCGGCATTTGCCTCCTCCTGTCTAATAACAGATTGACAGCGGTAGGAAATGGGATTGGTTATTGAGCAGCAATCACGATCTGTTCAACCTCATTTGGCTTAAGGTGAGTTGCCTTTAGGGCAACAATATCTGCATTTCCAAGATAAAAGCAAGACTTCAGACGGTGTCAGCGAGCAGTCAGTTTTTACTAATTTCAGGGTTTATCTGATTAGAAATGATGGGATTTGGCTACTGGCAGTTCTACAAAGCCTCCTGCCCACTGTGTTGCTGAACATCAAGGAAACGGAGCAGTCTGGGCTGAACAATGGGCTTATGCAAAAAGCTGGATCAGACATACAGCCTGATCCAATGCACACATTAGTCTGAAGTATAGCCACTGGGTTTAATGGGACTTACTTCCATGTAAACACGTAACAGAGTCTGATTTTATTTGCACCCATCCAGTCAGTCAGTATCTTCCCTGTAACGTACAAAACAAAAATAGTTTGTTAACTGTGTCCAATGGTTCACTAGAAGCGGAAAAATAAAGATCAAGAACTGCAGATTTCTTATGCATCCTTTGCTGCTCCAATTGGTGTTTATTTCATCATACTGGTAAAAAGTAAAGCTAAAGGTTTCCCTTGCTCGAAAGCCAGTTGAATCCGACCCTAGGGTTGCGGTGCTCATCTCTGTTTCTAAGCCACTGTCCGAAGATGCTTCTGTGGTCATGTGGCTGGCATGACTGGATGTTGAGGCTCACGGAACGCTGTTACCTTCCCACCAAAGCAGTACCTATTTATCTACTCGCAATTTCTTGGTTTCGAATTGCTAGGTTGGCATCTCCTGATAGTTAGAACTTAAAACTTTTTACAATAAATTTATAAAGGCAGCATCACGCTGGAAGAACTACTAGTAGAAAGAAAGCAAGTTTCACTTTCTTAAAAAAGGTGGAATCATTTTCATATCACCCGAAGCAGCCCAGTTTTCAAATACTCTGTGGTAACTACCAGTGTTCCTTCTAAGCTGAGTTAGTGTGAGCTAGCTCACCATTTTTTAGCCTCTGGCTCACACATTTTTGTCTTAGCTCAGGAAGGATGACTCCAGAGCAAACTAATTTTGCCAAATCACTCGCTCATAACTTTAATGCCAGTAGCTCACAAAGTAGAATTTTTCTCACAAGACTCCACAGCTTAAAGGGAGCACTGGTTACTACCGCACCATTTTGTGCGACGTCATCCAGCTACATAGTTGGTAGAACTGCCAGCCTCCAGGGGGGCTTGGAGATCTCCTGCTTTTACAACTGATATCCAGATGACAGAGATCAGCTCCCCTGAAGAAAATGGTTGATTTGAAGGGTAGACTCTATGGCATTGTACCATGCTGAGGCCACTCCCTCCCCCAACCCTGCCCTCTCCTGGATCCACCCCCAAAGTCTCCAGGTATTTTCCCACCCAGACCTGGCGACCCTAGGTGCCCTTTCCACATTCTTCCAATGATGTGGAAGCCATTTATAAGCAAACAACTTCCATGTATCTGAGAAAATATTTAGATCATCTAACCATGTTTGGTGTAGTGGTTACATGCACATACTCTAATCTGGGAGAACCGGGTTTGATTCCCACTCCTCCACTTGCATCTGCTGGATGACCTTGGGCAAGCCACAGTTCTGGCACAGCTGTTCTTGAAAAACAGCAGTTTCCATCAGAGCTCTCTTAGCCCCATCCACTTCACAGGGTGTCTGTTGTGGGGAGGGGAAGGGAAAGGAGTTTGTAAACCGCTCTGAGACTCCCTTGGGTAGTGAAGGGTGGGGTATAAATCCAATCTCCTCTCCTCTTCCTCCTCCATGTATATAGGGCCTCTTTCATGGTCTTTTTCCATGGGGTGCAGTTTCTGTGTGAAAAACCCACATGGTTAATCAAATGTTTACCCAGATGCAGTCCCCAGCATAGTGCAGTGTTTAAAGAGACTGGGATCTGTCAAATCCAGATTCAAATCTCCATGCTGCCACAGAAACTTGTAGAGTGGCTTCAGGTCAGCCGCTCTTTCTCAGCTTAATCTACCTCTCAGCATTGTTGTGAGAATAAAATGGAGAAGGAGGAGGTGATGTTGTAAGCTGCTTTGTGTCGTTGGGAGAAACATAGCATATAAATATCAAAATACACTGCAAATAAATAGCTCATATGAAGCCAGGTGAATAATGACAGTGCCCTTTTGGGGTAGAATGTTGGCAACATGTTACATAATCACATGATAACTTTTGTATTTGGGTGGAAGATGTAGACATTACATGAAGCAGAACAGGAGCAATCACAAACCTGGCAACCAAGTGGGAGAAGTTGTCCGATCGAAGGTGATCAGAGGCCTGGAGACCAATGGTCCCTCTAAGCTGCGGACGTCTTGCGAGCAAAAATTCTACTTTGTGAGCTATTCACATTAAAGTTGTGCATGAGAGATTTGGCTACTACATAAATTTGTTTGTCCTGGAGCCATCTGTCCTGAACTAAGACAAAAATGTGTGAACCGGAGGCTAAAAAACTGAGCTAGCTCACACTAACTCAGCTTAGAGGGAGCACTGCTGGCGACCAAGCCCTACAAAGAAAGGCTAAGGGACTTTGGAATGTTCAGTCTGGAGAGAGGAGGTTGAGGGGGGACATGACTGTTCTCTTCAAGTATTTGAAAGGCTGTCACTTAGAAGGCAGGGAGCTGTTCCTGCTGGCAGCAGAGGATAGGACTCGCAATAATGGATTTACATGACAGGCGGAAAGGTACCGGGCTGGATATTAGGAATTTTTTTTTAACAGTAAGAGTAGTTTAGCAGTGGAATCAGCTGCCTAGGGAGGTGGTGAGCTCCCCCTCACTGGCAGTCTTCAAGCTGCAGCTGGATGAACACTTGTCAGGGATGCTTTAGGCTGATCCTGCATTGAGCAGGGGGTTGGACTAGATGGCCTGTATGGAGCCTTCCACCTGTATGAGTCTATGATATTTAATGCACACGGATGTGAGTTAAAAGCATACAATTAATGTATTTGAATATCATGGAAGGATGTATGCAGAGACTGATCAGGAGATGGCCTTTCACTCACACTATGTGGAAATGGTACCAGATCTGTTACATCTGTCTGTATCATAAAGAGCTATAAGCACTGGGGGGGGGGGGGGGGGGGGAGGCTTCGTACTTTAGATTGAAGCTTCCAAACAAAGAACTATGAAGAATTCGGTGCCCTGTCTAGGGATGGGTGCAAACCGAGCCACAAAACAAAACTCATGATGAATTTCGTCCTGTTTGTGGTTCATGAACCAAAGTTCATGAGGGGTCTAACATCACAGCTGGACAATGGGAAGCAGCCTGTGCAGTGTTGGGGCTAAGCACCACTTCAACATGGGAAGCCTCCATCTGTTGTCCAGCTATCCAGGAGAGCCCAAGCACTCCCCCACACTCCCCCATCACCTGAGGATGCCGCTGACACTTGGACCTCCCAGAAAGAACTCACCCAGGAGGCTGGTGGAAGAGAAGCTGGCAGTGGCGAAGGGGCAGCCAGCTGAGATGGTTGGCGGCAAGGTGGAGAAGACAGCCAAGGAGAACCATGCAGTGGCAGCAACAATGCGGCTGCAGGCTGTGGCAGCAGTACACCGGTGTGGCCCATCCCAAAAGCCTAGGGCAGGGGAAGTAGCACCAGCAGAGGACACTGATTCAATCCAAGGACCACATGCACTGGGCATCCTCCAGTGGGAATAGCAAAGCTGGGCCCAGCAGGCAGTGGGCTGGCCATGGGGAGTGCCCAATTCATTTGGTCCCCCAGGCTGGAGTGGCCTTATTCCCTGCCAGCACCCAGGCCTCCTTCCCAGCCAGCACACTGGGCTGCTCGGGTAGGCCTGGCCACTGTACTGCCACTGCGGTCCATGGTCACAGCCCTGCTGCTTCTGCATGTCTCCTCCACCTTGCTGCTGACCACCTCAGCTGGCCACCCCTTCTCCACCACTGGTTTCTCCTCCTCCACTGGCCTCTCCTCCACTGGCCTCTTGGGTGAGTTCCCACTGGGAGGTCTGGGTGCACCTGGGTGCATCTGTGTTGGGGGCATCTTCAGGTGACAGGGGAGGGTGGTGAGTGCCTGGGCCCTTCTGGCTCTCTGGGCAATGGATGGAGGCTTCCCCTGTTAAAGTGGCACCCAGCCCTTAGGGCCTCTTAAACCCTTAGGGTCAAGTTGAACATGTTTGACAAGATTCATAGTGCAATCTTAAACAGAATTACATCTTTCCAAATCGGTGGGTTTAGGAGACTTTGATTCTGTTTAGGATTGCACTGTCAGCTTCATTCAGAAATTGGCAACCACAAACAGGCATTTAGCAAGACCCTGAGGGACTATACACCCTGTTGACTTGGGGCTGCATGGAGCCTATGACCTCTAATTTATTTATCCTACCTCTCATTTAAAAAAACCCAATCCTACTCCTTACCACTTGAAGACTCCTGGGTTTTGTTTGATTTCTGCACCATCGTTTTTCTCATTGTTATAAGAACTATTATGAAAGAAGCCTGCAGTGATTAGGATTTGGTATTCTTGGACTCTAAATTTCATGCTGCCCTTTGAATACTCAAATGAACAATACCTGCACAGTTTTGCTTCCAGAAAGGAACCATATTCTGTTGTTGAAGCAGTGCAGAAATTGACTTGAGAAAAACAAATACTGAAGTCAAATAAGCCAGTCCCCTGTGCAATCCTATGTGATGTTTTTAATTACCAAAGTAACCTTGCTAGCATTTCTACCTTCCATATAATGGACCCATGCTAGGTTATTGTATGTGTTCCGAATTACCATGCTTAAACCCTTTGTTGACACTCTAAATGCAATTTAAAGTGGGCTTGTATTGATTCAGCTTAATTAATTTCTTTACCAAGTCAATATGAGCTATCATCAAATGTGTGTTTGAAAAAACAAAACAAAATGCAGATTAATAGCTGGGCCTCAAACAGCTTCAGGAAGGTGCATTTGTCCTTGTATGTAATATGGTTATATGAGAGATCCAGCCCAAACCTAGGCATGTTTATTCAGAATTAACTCTCAGAATTAAGTTAACACGATACACTTCCAGTAAGAGTACCTAAAACTTCATGCAGCCTTCTCTGTGCACTCCAGCTGATGATATACATAATGTGAAAAGTGAGACCAAAGCTGCAGGGTATCCTGGGCTACCATCCAGAATAGTCAAATTATTAGTGCATTAGGGGACTGTTAACTTGGATTGAAAACCTGATGAAAGTAACAGAAGAGGTTCTTTCTGACTTTAGTAAATCCTTAGGGCACATCTACCTGGTTTACATATGATGTCTCCTGACATAGAACATTTTAGATGGCTGGGCAAATACTCTGAATAACAGCAACCAGAAAAAAAAACATAGTAAGCACTCTCAACAGAATGGCAGTTTTTAATTTTGTTGGAGAAGATCTTGCTCCTAAACTAGTTTTACCCTGTAAGCATCCTCAGTGTGCCTCCACTCTCAGAATCAACCTACACATGATTATATGAAAATTCCATAACTAGAAGCCCAGTTTGAACCAGTTTGGTATAGTGGCTAAGTGCATGGATTCTGATCTGGGAGAACCTGGTTTGAGTCCCCACTCCCCCACTTGCAGCTGCTGGATGACCTTGGGCAAGCAAAAGTTCTTTCAGAGCTGTTCTATCAAGAGCAGTCCTTGAAAGAGCTCTCTCAGCCCCACCTACCTCATAGGGTGTCTGTTGTGGGAAGGGGAAGGGAAAGGCGTTTGTAAGCCACTCTGAGAAGGGCGGGGTATAAATCCAATCTCTTCTCTCTCTCTCTCTCTCTCTTCTCTAAAAAGTAGCCATAGGGGAAGCTGATATAGATGGGGACTGACCCATTTTCCTGGCTTTAGTAAGCACCAGTAGGGGGTAAAAAAGCAAAAAGTAGGAGGTAAAAGCAAACTAAGAGCCAATTTGGAATGCTGGAAGAAATGTGGCAAAACTGGAACGTTTCTCCACTTTTGGGGGGGGGGGGGGTTGCAAAGTAGTGAATGCATATTGGGAAAATTTTATCAAAACATTTAAAGACCTAACAGGAATTTTAATTCCAAATACACCTGAGTCTATTTTACTAAATCGGTGGCCGGATTTAAATATCCCAGAGTCTAGGAAGGATAAAATAATATTGGCACAACAATGGAATACTAAGAATATACCGACCTTGGTACAGTGGTACGATAAAATTTGGGACTTGATGGTCCAGATTAAGATAGTTTCACAATTAATACAGTTGAGAATTCTAATAGGAATTCTTCATATATCTGTTGTTTTTTATTCCACAGGGCTGGCTTTGGAGAGAATGTTACATCAAAAGTTTTCTTTGGATCTGAAAACCATGAATGCGTGTGGCTGTCCTTCTACACCTTGCAATTAAGGCTCAGTTCTATTTACTGAGTGGAAGCTGCTTCAGTATTGCCTGTTCCAGTGCTGCTCTGGTAATTTGATAACTGAGCACCCAACAGAAGGGAAGGTGATGAGACTGATTCCTTTGCTACCTTTTCTGTGCTTGAGGGGCTGAGGACACTGGGGTGGGAGCAAGCAGTGACTTGAGCAGTTAGTTGTACACTGTATCCCAGATCCCACTGCTGAGCAACACTGCTGACAGATGCCCTCTGGTAAGGGCACCACATCCCTGTCTCCTTTCAGTGGTGGGACTTTCCTTGCAACCATGCAAACTACCACTTCTGCTTGTGTGATGGATTGCAAAGAAAAGCTGGCCTTTTAAAATGCTGCTTGTGTCCGAGAGTCAGGAAGTTCAAGTCTTCCCTAGGGAGAACAGCTTATGTGATTGGCTGCTGTACTCTCTGATTGGCCAGCATCAGCTGAGAGTGGAAATAAAACAGCTTATCTGGAGGGTCATTCACCTTTTGGTCTTTGTCTGAAATCTAAGGTCTGGATCAGTAGCCAAAGGGTTTGGCTTCTAAGGGAAGAGATGTTGGGAGTCAGTGATTTCTGTTAGGGAATTGTCAGAAAAGTACTTCTATAGAGAGAGTAATAGGGACCCAATTGTCTTAAATATATTAGAACTACTCTGAGTGAGAACTTAGATTCTTTGTCAAGAAAACTACCAAACAGCTTTATAAAGACAACGGATACTGGAGAAGGATTTGGCAGAAGGTCTGGGTAGTTAGAGAGAAATCCCATACAAGTCAAATAGTAAAAGGAGTTATTGCTTCTTAGGGACAAGGAGAATAACTTCCTGTCAGTGAAAGGGGTTGGGAAGAGAACCCTGGTCTGTGATAAAGGGGAAGAGCTTAGACACCTCAGGAGTTAGTGAAAAGCTGTAATATCTTAAGGGAAAACCTAGATCTCTAAAGGGAGAAACCTAGAAGCACTAAGACAAAGCTATTCTCTAAGAAACTGTATTCAAGATTCTATGTAATAGCTGAAATATATAATATACAAAAACCTCTCACTGAAAAGAACTTGAAACTCAGAAATTAAGTTTCAATACCTCTCTCTTGAATGTCCAAAAGTCACAATTCTGTATATATCAGAAAGTTTTATCTCAGCAACTTTTATACCTTGAATCCTCATATTTATATATTTTCTGCCTGTTTAATAAAATCTTTATTCTGTTTTTTGAGAGTTAATCCACCTCAAGTGCCATTTCACAAGGACAGTTTCTGTCTTTCCCTCAAGTTCCTGTACTTTAGGTCTAAAGCCTAAACAAATATCTGTGACAGGGTGGGACTATTTAAGCTTATCAAACAAAGAAGAAATACACGCTATTGGAGGGCAACTCAGTTACTGAGGAGAACTAAAATGTTTTTGGCGGAAAAATTCTGCCTGGGTGTTGGGAAAGAGACAGGGGTCTATCATAGCTGGCAACCGACTACTCCCAGCTCATCACTCCCAACACATTATCCAAGTAGTGTGGGATCGGATTGTCCTGAAACGGCTCCTGTTCTATAAATGTGATCTTTGAATATGTTCTGTGCAGTCTTGTTATTGCTAGCCAAAACATGTCACCGCAACTCTGTTGCTCAGGGTATTCTCATGGAAAAGGGTCCTGAACTTTGTTCAAAGAAGGCTGGGAGGGTAAAGAAGACTGGAAAGGGGGAGGAAAAGTAACAAAAGTAAGAATACTCAAATAATTACATACCTGTCACTTCTTTTCTTTCTTATTAAAGAGTCACCCATTTTTTTTGACTGCAAAAAGTTAATTTAGAGCTGTCTCTCTCTCTCGCAAGAGGAAAAATAGCAATTCTCTCAATAGTATAATATAAAAACCAAGGATGTTTTCTAATTTACCTCTTTTGCATGTTTTGAGATTGGCAGCTACATAATTAGGCAGAACAAAAGGAAAAAGAGAATGCATAATATACAGCACAAATCAATCAGCCTATGAAAAAAGAGAGGCACAGTCAGTCTGTCCTCCACCTCCCCTTTAAGTGGTTGTGTTTGTGGTTCTAAAGAAATGGAGCATTCTAATGTACTTTAAATGAAAAAAAGGAAAACAATTAAAAATCCATAGTTTTTATAGAAAAAAATGAGTTTTTCACATGTTAGGAATGAATGGAAATTGCAAGTAGATAAACAGGTACTGCTTCAGTGGGAAGGTAACAGCGTTCCATGCACCTCAGTGTCTAGTCATGCTGGCCACATTTTTGGACAGTGCTGGCTCTTCCGCTTAGAAAGGGAGATGAGCACCACAATCCTAGAGTCAGATTCAACTGGCTTTTGAGCAAGGGAAACCTAGGAATGAATGAGAGTGCAGCCTTTTGCAGTGATGCTGGAAATATATGAATGAACTATAGTCATATATTCCCCCCATTACAGCATGTGGGGGTAAAGGTTCATGACTGACAGGCTATTTTCACAGATGAGATTTAAATTTTCTCTGAGCTACTTTGGTGCTGTTGATGTGAAAGGAAAGTTTTGAAAGATTTCCAGGAGATGTTCCGTCTGACTTCCTGGAACTTAACCCTGTCTTGGATTGCCTCTGCTCCTTAGGATCTGACCTGTTCATTCAGACTCCTGACCCTTGGCAGGGTCTTGACCCTGCCTTTTGCTTCTGGCTCTCATCCATGGAACTGACTTCTGATCCTCAGCCTGTTCTTGGTTCTACTTCTAGTCCCTGTCCCCATGCTTTGAAAGGCACCCGGGCTGCTGACAATCATCCATCCAACTCCCCAGCTTTCATATGACTTGGGTCGCCTTCCATTCCCTGAAAAAAATCAATATATTCTGCAAGGAACATTCTTTTTTTTTTTTAAAAAAAAGTTGCAATCAAAAAAAGCCTTTTTAATGTCCCAGTTCTAGAATTCTAGGCCTCTACCCTCTGTCTCATTCCAGTGATCTGCCAAATTCACAAGACTCAAATATTCATGTGGAGTTTCTTCATTTCCTAAGCCTTAGGTGAATGGGGGGGGGGACCCACCTGGGGGGAACCCACCCAGCTCTAGCCTTTATGAAAAGGAGTGTGTGTATGTGTGTGTGCTTCTTGAAGCAAAAGGCAAAGAATTCATTGGTGCATCACACCAGACAGCGGGCTCTGTCTATGGAGACTGAGGAATTGGTGTTAGGGGTTCACAGAGAATGTCTGCTTCTGATAATGCTGACTCTAATGTTAATTCTTCATGGGTTCATGCCAAGACCAGGATATTACTTTGATTACTATAATGGCTCACATCTTCATTATCTAAGCCATATCCTATGGCTATCAGCCAGTCGTTTTCAAATGCATCTGGCGAGAGAACTCTTTCTCCCCTTTTCCAAAAGTATCACCATTTTCTTTTCTAGCCCATGTTCCCTTTGTAATGACAACTTAACCATGCTGAGAATAACAAGCAGTAAAGGCTGATATTCAGCAAGGAAATGAGTTGGGCAAGGGGCCACGGTGCAGGTGCTTAGAGCGAACTCAATTATTTTGGGGGTTTTTTTTGGTTTAGAACTTCGCAGCCCAGGAAAAATCCCAAAAAATACATTACATTACAATCTGGCAGGCTTAATGTGTATTTATCTTCACGATATTACTCTTTCACAAGATGATTGCTACCTGGCTTCTCTGCTTTATTCATAATGATGCTATTTTAACAGGATGCAATTTTATCCCTATTTGCAGCGAGGAGTAAACATTTAAATAGATTGACTAATTTTGCCTCGGATCTCCTTCAATGGCTGCCAGCTAATTCCAGCAAGTGGGCCACAAGTTAAAGTCAAAATATGAAGCAGTAGCTCTCTATGGGGCACTAAATACATATGCACCCCCCACCCCACATTATCATGGTTTTTCTTCCACTCTATGGAACTGCAGACCAGGCAGCAGTACCTGCTAGTCAACCAGACAAGGGTGCCAGCTTGACCATAAGTAGGCCACCAGGCCCTCTTGCTCCTGTGCTGGATGCCACAAAGTCCTGCAGCCTGTGCCACGTGGTATTTGTGTCACAAGTTTAAGGAAGAATCCCTTGCAACCCAGGGGTTTGTTCTTTGTGTTGTCTTCAGTACTGCTTTCAATTGATATGCAGAACACATCATAAGGAAAACTGGATTATATTTAGATGAAGGTGGAGTGAAAATTGGTGGAAGGAACATTAACTATTTGAGACATGAAGATGCAGGGGTCTGTTGGAGTGGGAACGCACAGGAGTGCAGCTCCGGGAGTGAGGAGTCCAGGGGGCGGTCACGTGACCAAGCCCCGCCCCCTCCTCGGCTTCCCTAAGCAGTGCAGAGGCGCAACTCCCTGGGGAAAGCCCTGCTAGGGTCTTTATTGTTTTTAATGTTTTGTTTTAATATTGATAATTTTATCATTGATCCTTTTATGACTGTGTGCTGCTTTTCCAGAGACTTGCTCAAGGTGGCATCTAAATTTTCTAAGTATACCATTTTTTATCTGGGCACATGGCACATAAGTACTGGAGAAATTTCACCAACTCTTCAGCAGCTTCCACCCCATCAGTTTGGTGTAGTGGTCAGGAGTTGGACTCTAATCTGGGAGAACCGGGTTTAATTCCCCACTCCTCCACATGCAGCTGCTGGTGTGACCTTGGGCAAGTCACAAGTTCTCTCAGAGCTGTTTTCTCATGAGCAGTTCTCCAAAGACCTCTCTCAGCCCCACCTACCTCACAGGGTGTCTTGTTGTGGGGAGGGGAAGGGAAAGGGATGGGTGGTGCACATGTCCTGGGTATCTCAAGTCTACTTGAAACCTGGTGGTTTCAAGGGAGCAGGAAGAGAATGAGGGTATGTTCTTTACGCTTATTTTTATTGCACAAAGTATTGGATGGGGAAGGGAATGCAGGAAGAGCAGGTCAGTTTCACTCACCTGTGGAGTGGAGCCTGAGGGGTGGGTGTTGCCTTCTGACACACTTCCGGTATGTTAGGAGGTGTGGCATATGCAAATGAGTTATGCAGATGAGTTATGCTAATGAGCTCCTCCACCTCTTTTTCTACAAAATGACCCCTGTGAAGATGATACCACATGACTGGCAGAAAACAGTGACAACTTGGAACATCTACTGATGAAGGTTAAAGCAGAAAGGTCCAAAGCAGGATTACAGCTGAACACCAAGAAGACAACATCTGCCATGCCCCAGATCCCACCCTCTTCCACACCAGGACAAATGGTTGTGCCAATGGGCTTCTGGCAGGGGGCTCAGGTGTGGCAGCACCGGACTGCTCTGCTGGCATAATTTGGGGGTATGCTGGCGTAGTGGCTGGTTGGCTCCTTGGGCTTCCCCCTCCCAGGGTTGCACTGTATGTGTATTAATAGATGCAATTGAAAGATGCAACCTTAAAATATGTCCCAGACAGACAACAAACTGCATTTTAATCTTGAACATTTTTCCCTTCTTGCTTTCTTGCTTGCTGTGTTGCTTTCTTTCTGAATTAAATTTGGATATGTGATATTGTGTTTCATACCAGAATTGACTTCTGACCCTCAGCCTGTTCTTGGTTCTGCTTCTAGTCCCTGTCCCCATGCTTTGAAAGGCACCCCAGCTCTGAAGCATCCATTGCTATGAGCCACTTCGAAGCAGAAAGACCCATGCTGAAGAAGACGGGATTTCCCCCCTCTTCTCCCCCACCCCTTCTATTTCAGTCTCCTTATCAAGTAATATAAGCAACTTGGCAGCCATTTTATACCAGCCATAAACAACCTGCTGTGTTTTCTGACATATTCATTTAAACCTCCGAATAAAAAGGGAAGAGGAGGGGGAGAACAATGAGCCTTTGTCATGTTAGGATGTGCTTCAGACTGTGGTATTTTTTCTCCCCTTACTCAGACGGCCTAACTGTGGAGCCAATAATCTTTTAGAAAATTGCATCAAGCTTTCCACAACTGTAAAAAGTTGATACTTATCTGGGGACTCATTATACATTGTTTTAAAAGATGTATTTTGGGACTGATAGTGTCACTACGAAGAAAGCAAGGAAAATGAGATTAAAATACTGGCATTCCGTAAGGAGGGAAATTATTTTTTGAGATTGACATAGCCTTGAGTTTTCCATCTATGTGCTTGCCTTATGTAGGGAAGGTCATTCTGACACTATGCCTCTTTAACGTTCTCTGAGGGATATGCATATTGTCTGTGATTTAGCTAAAGGTATTCAAATAGACTAAGTGTGGTTTAAAGCAAGGCTGAAAGCAACAGGGCTTGTTAGCTGCCACTATGTTTCAAAGGGTTTTCAAAGGGACTGATTTTAGATGTATGGGGCCCCATAGGCCTCTTCAGATGTTATATCCACGTAAACTGGGAGCCCACCAACCATATATATTGGATGCATCACAGGGACCACACATTGCCTATACATTCATATGGTGGGTTCTCACTTTAGCACAGACTTAATGGCCACTTCCGCATTGTCATTTTTGTCACTCGTTTGTCCATATTGCTTTGGGTTCCCTCCCTCCTTTTCCACATGTGTTTTGCTCCCTCTGGGATTACTAGAGGGAGCAAAACACATTGGGGGCTTATGTCTGACACATATTTGCAGCAATTGCTTTGTTTGGCAGTGCATGCTAATTTGGCAGTATATAATTTGTCATTCTTTGCTGTTCTTATTTACTTATTTGATTTTACTTTTTAAATTTATATCCTGCTTTTTTCCCTTTTGGGAGACCACAAAACACCCTGTCACATTGTTCTCCCCTCCACCAATTTATATTCACAACAACTAGGGTTGCCAAGTCACTTACCTGAATTAGCGGGAGAGTGTTGGTCCTGGGCCAGGACATTCATGCGTGCGGGGTGCAATGACATCACCCGGAAGTGACATCATCACGTTGGGCACGTCGCCGGCCGACGGTCTAGCAATCAGCCTGAAAAACTCTGTGGTACCATAGAGTTTCCAGGCTGATTGCTAGAGCATCGACCGGTGACATGCCCAACATGATGATGTCACTTGGAAGTGACATCATTGTGCCAGGCACATCGGCCCTAACCGGGTGCTTTTGGCGTGGGATTCCCCCCACTGGCCTGATCTGGACCTGTGGATTGGGGGCCGTTTTGGTGGGAAAAACCCTGCCCCCTAATAAAAAGCCCTAATAAAAACTTTGTGAGGTAAATTAGGCTGAGAGATTGTGACAGGCCAAAGGTCACTCACCAAGCTTCCATGCAACGTGTAGATGCAAACTTGGTTGTCCCAGGTTTCAGTCCAATACTTTAACTACCACATCACTCTTACTCCTGAACTGGCCCCAAACTTATTTTCCTTCCACAAGGTACAGGTAGGAATTGGTCTTACTATAATAAGTTTTTAATACCTGCCTTGTCTGGGTACAATCCTTCATATTATCTATATATCTAATAGCCAAGTGGCCCCCTGTGTGCGAATATCTAAATCCACACAAGAGGGCACCTAGAGGGCAAAAACATTTTCCTGCACATTTGGGGCAATCTCCAGCTGTGCAGAAAAATCTGAAATCTATAAAAAAAATATAGGGGGATATTTAAATCCCCCCAAAAGGTAAAGAGCGTTCCCTGCACGTGCGCAGAGATTGATCTGAGAATGCCGCCGTGGGGTGGGAAGGAGAAGTCTTGGCTGGCCAGTAGTTGTGAGCCACTCAACCCTCACCGCTGCCGGGAGGAGAGAGAAGGCTTGGTGTTGGTACAGGGGGGAGAAGGCTCACCTGCGGGGGCTTCCTCCTCCTCCCCCACATGGAACTCCTTCTCTCCCGCCCTGCGAGTATTTATTTATTTATTTATTTATTTATTTATTTATTTTTCGTATTTATATCCCGCCCTCCCCGCGTGCGGGCTCAGTATCGCGGGTCATGACTGTACGAAGAAAGGTGAAAACACCCCC
The DNA here is from genome assembly GCA_029233225.1 of Lepidodactylus listeri. Lineage (NCBI taxonomy): Eukaryota > Metazoa > Chordata > Lepidosauria > Squamata > Gekkonidae > Lepidodactylus > Lepidodactylus listeri. The sequence continues at coordinate 92,376,053 of JARCFY010000006.1, forward strand.
CCCACACACAAGAAGCCACAAGCGCCCCAGCAATCCCCCCTTGGCCAGGAAGGACGTTTCGCACCACCCTCACCATTCACCCATACAGAGGAACTCTGTCTGAGCACCGCCCTAGTGAAGCGCAGCTGGTGGTCATTCATCCAGATTCCATTGGTGTGTGAGACGCTTCCATTCGTCCGGGGTCCCCCAACTCCCTGCAACCCGGTTTACGCCCCCCACCCCATTCTCACCATGGTGTCCTGCCTGGCATAATGCCGGATCACCCGGGAGGCGCTTGTATCTTCTATTCTTACCTGAGTGCTATCCATCCATTTCCTCTGGGTGCGCTCTTGGCCTCTCAGTGGCCCTCTTGGCCTACACCTAGTACTTCATGAAAACGGTACTAACATTTTGGTGGTCCCTTTCTATCAATATAGTGCCTTTTTATCAGGTCTACTTATAAATAAGTCCCATTCTATTCAAAGGGTCTTCTTCCCAGGAAAATGTTCTTGGGACTGCAGCCTTAAAGTTTCTTCCTAGCCACAGTAACACCTTTTTAAGACCATTGACTTCAACAGACTTAGAATGGTATAACTCTCCTCTCACCTGTCACACTGACCCTTTTCAAACTGCCTTTGTATTCTGTTTTAGTAACTAGTTGATCATTGATTTTTTTTCAGTCATTTCAGACAGACTTGTTTTAGTAAGTGGCTGCTTCCAAAATCTGTTCATACAAACCTACTTGCATCAGATTAGTAAATTGTGGTTGAGCTGCTTTTGAGGGAAACTGCTTTTTTTCATTTTCAACCTCTTTGTTGCACTTATGAATTGCTGTGGTATGCTGTTTAAAATGATAATAGCACTTTCTACAATGCTGCTTTCCCCCAGTTTTTTTTACTGAGCGATCTTCCTCGGACTTTTAAGAAATGTTCTAAGGTGAGTGCTATTGCGCTAAATCACTATAGCACTTCAGTGCTATATTGGCACCATTGAGATGCATTGACTCCATAGACTCCATTGAGCACCAAAGTCCTATAGTGGTTTAGCGCTATAGCTCTCACCTTAGAATAAACAAAAAGTCAGAGGAAGATTGCATAGTGAAAAAGGGATGGGGAAAAGTGGCACTGTTTAAAATTACCATAGCACTTCAGAAATGGCTCATTAGTGGAAGGAAATTTGCTGTATGAAACCCCCATCTCGGTATCACTTTACTCAAAATCAGGCCAACAATGAATAACATCTGGTTTAGAACAATAATGAGAAAAGGGCCAGCGATGGGAAGCCCCAGTTTTGTGGAAAAATATGAAATGTAAAAAAAGAGAGATGGTGGTTAGCAGTGACTTATTCCTTAAGAAAAGAATGCCAGTGAGATGTCGTGAAACTTACATTGTGAGAAATAGGTGATCCTTTTGGGGTTGCTAGGCAACCTTCCACCAATATTGTTGAGAATTCCAAGCCTTGTGTCAGTATGTGTGTGTGTGTGGGGGGGGGGGGGGGGAAGGGGATAGAATAAAAAAAAATAGCAGATGAGGAACAGGAAGAAAACTTGGGGAAGGAGCAGAAAAGATACAATTAGAAAGCTGAAAGCAGGGAGAAGAAACAGAAAAGGGTAGGTGAATGAAGGAGGAAGGGCTGGCTACTGGCACGCAAAAGCCCCCCAAACTGGGGGATTCCCCACTTGGACCTGGGGAATGGCAACCCTAGAATTGGCCTTGGATTCACCTGGCATCGCTCTGCTGGTGGCTCAGAGCTGTGTTTCAGTCCTTCCCCTACACCTCCAGATCCCACTGTCGGTACTGGAGGCAGCAGAGGGCACCCTAACTGCCAGAAAATGGCCCCATGAGGCTTGGCAGGGCAGCCAGGGTGGCAGAATGGCAGCACCCACACCAACTCCCAGAAAATGGTGAGCCAGCATGCAGGCCCCTGGAGTTCCTTGAGGCGTGGCTGCCCCACAGGAATCTCCCTCACCTACTACCCATAGCAGCCCCAGGTTATAGAGAAGAATAGCCCTTTTAATTTGGGTACTAACCTCCCCCCCAACCTTGAATTAGAATTTTGAATTGGTAAGGGGACCCCTGAAAATTCATGGTAACGAAGTAGGTAATCCAGATCCAAAACGATGCCAGTTTTTTTTTTAAGTGCACGTCCCTAGCCATCTACACCCCTGAGATTCTTGGAAGAAGCAGGGGTCCTTTCGAGCAGGAGCTCGGGGGAGCGCAGCTCCGGGAGTTGGTGCCAGCCCCCCCCCCGTGGGGGAATGCCTGCTTGTGTCATGGCTGCAGCAAAATGACCCCGTCCCCTGGAAAGGTCCTCGTTCCTCCGACCAGCCTTCTGAAGGCTTCAGCCACCACTGCAGCTATCCTCCCAGAACAGTAGTATTTCTTAGGCTTGGATTAGTAGCTGTCCCCTCTCTGCCAGCTCTTTCTTCCTTCCTTTCTTCCTTCCTTTCTTCCTTTCTTCCTTTCTTCCTTCCTTCCTTCCTTTCTTCCTTTCTTCCTTTCTTTCTTTCTTTCTTTCTTTCTTTCTTTCTTTCTTTCTTTCTTTCTTTCTTTCTTTCTTTCTTTCTTTCTTTCTTTTCTCTCTGTCTCTCTCTCTCTCTGTCTCTCTGTCTCTCTTCTTTCTTTCTTGCCTTCTGACATACTTCTGGTGATGTCAGGGGGTGTGGCATATGCAAATAAGTTATGCTAATGAGTTATGCTAATGAGCTCCTGCACCTCTTTTTCTACGAAAGGACCCCTGGGAAGAAGGGTAGTATAAACATGAACTTGATAGATAGAAACTCACTGCACTATGATTCTGACAGTGTCAGCCTTCATTTTTACATATCTTAATGCTTGTCTGGAATAATGGCAAGTTGATCACTTATATGTCATCTCTGTCCTCTCCACTCACTCATCTGTCCTGTCGTTGGTGCTGCCACATTCTGATATTCCTTCTGCGCCTGAGAAACAAAGCATCTAGAAGTCAGAGAGCAGGAGAATGCCCTGTTTCCAAGTCAGCCACTGTCTCGTGGGGCATTTATTAATTCCTAGCTGCAGGAGGAAGAGAAAACAGTAATGGAAGGGAGGACAAGGAAATCAGGAAGGGCAAGAATGATAGTAAAAGTAAAGGTTTGCCTTGCTCGAAAGTCAGTCAAATCCAACTCTAGGGGGCGGTGCTCATCTCTGTTTCCAAGCCGAAGAGCCAGTGCTGTCTGAAGACTTCTCCGTGGTCATGTGGCCAGCATAACTAAATACCAGGGCACATGGAACGCTGTTACCTTCCCACCGAAGCGGTACCTATTTATTTACTTGCAATTTCTTGCTTTCAGACTGCTAGGTTGGCAGGAGCTGGGGCCAGAGACGGGAGCTCACTCCATCTTGTTTCCTGGAAAGCAAAATTAATATAAAAAGGGAAAACTGTAAGTACATTGGCCCTCTGAGCTCCCTTTTACTATAACTTCTGTCGTCTGTGATCAAGGTTTGGACAGCTTAGTTTCTGAATGGTAAATTCATGTGTTAAAGCAGATAACCCAGGGGCTGGACCAAAACCATTGATTTTCAAATTCAGAATATGCCCCATACATCTCAGGCCACTGTTACAGGAAGACCTCATGTAATACCTGTCTTAAGGGCCTAGCTCCACAATTGTCCACAGGTCTGTCCTAGGTCCTGTTGACCAGACTGTTCTGGGCACTGTTCAGACAGTGACTGACCTAGTATAATTCCCAGATCTGCGGGTTCCAGATCACAACCAGCATGCAGGGAGAGGGGCTCATACCTTCCCCCTCATGTGCAGGAGCTGCTCTTTACCCCATTGTGGAAACTAGCATGTACTATTGGGGCACACATAAGTTTTCCCACTGGAGCAAATAGCAGCTTCTTCGGGTAAAGAAATGTTAGTGTATACCTACAAGGATTTTTATCCTAAATGTACAAAGATAAATTACGGTGGGTTTGCCTACCATAGGTCCCTTCCACACGAATGAGATAATCCAGAGGGGAATCAAGGCTTTTTTGCTCTGGAGCAATTTGCCCCGCAGTTGCGTGATCACACAGCTCCATGGACCTGCCGGGGCAAACTGCCACTGCGTGATCAGATGCAACCATGGGCGAGTGGGTTTTTTTGTGGTGGGTTTCCGAGGTGCTTAAACGGGGAGAATCGATGAATCGCTGCAAGGACAGAAGGGGGAATTGATGCTTTGCTTCTCCCCCCCAAGGGCTTTCGATGTTGCGCACATGTAGAAGGGGAAAAAAACCAGCGTCGTGTTAGGATAGCGTGTGATCCTGCTATCCACGATGCCACACTTCCGCACTGGCACGACCACACAGAGAAACTCTAGCTGTGAGCCACAACAAACCATTTGATACTGGAGTTTCACTTGTAGTTTTTTACTACGATTCCCAGCCAAATCAAAATGGTTTGCAATGGTTTGACGACAGTTGCGGGACGCTTCCCAGATGTGCTGGTGTGATCGCGCCAGTTTGATCCATCGATGAGGCATCCCTCTAGTGTGGCAAATAGGTGTGTGTGGAAGGGACCATAAAACCACAACACATTTCAATGTTTCTGAAGAAGTGTGTGTGCAGGTGAAAGCTTGTACCTTGAATAAAACTTTGTTGGTCTTAAAGGTGCCACTGGACTCGAACTTTATACAATCACAGTATGCAGGATGAAACTTGTGATCTCATCTAGCATCCTTAATAAGGATGTTTACCGAATGAAATGCTTCAACATGCTGTGATATTTCCTGTTCAGGCATTTTGGAGCCAACTGCCCATTTTCTATTATTATAGCTGTCATCTGCAAGGTGTCTAGGAACCTTCTGTTTAGAAAAGTATTGTTTACATCGTGCATAGGGAGGAATCCATCAGATTATTTCATCTCCAGGTATGGTGCATAACCGCAGGGCTGCACTGAAGCAAATGGAACTCTGATAAGCTATTCAGCAGATAAAGGTGGACAAAATAAACACAAGAGATAACCAAATGTACGGAAGCCTGTTGAAGATGAATATAAACACTCACCCACAGAGAGATCTGCACAAACCATATAAAACCAGTGATTCCTGTCCTACAATCTGCTGTAGAATGAAAATAACCAAAGCCCAGTTCAGTGCTGTTAGCACACCTCCCTCTGTGGATCAATGCACTGGACGTGGAGGTTCAGTCTTCTGCCACCTGTTCTGTGAATGAGTGTGATAATGCAATGAGAAGGTTCTATGCAAAAACCAACAAGAGCCCAAGGGTGGTTGCTTATTGCTCAACAGGAGGTGAAAGAGTGCCTTCTGGGACACTGATGAGACACTGAAAATGATGACATAGATGAGACACTGGAAGCCTTGTATATTGAGCTTGGAGCATTTTTATTTGTTTAGAGAGCAAACCTGGAGGCCCCTGATTTGGATCATGACAACACCATGAGGAGAGGAGCATTTATGCCAACCCAGAATGGGTCTCATGTGTGGTCCTTTCGTGCAAACATTAGAGACATGCATCAGGACCTGTATGTTTGTGTGGTGGGGTAAATTGCAGAGTTGTTGCAAGTAAAAAAAGTGACATAGGGAGAGATTTACCCTCAACCCCCCCTTCAGCACCACCATATCACAGTATGTCATCTGGTTTAGCCCCCTAGTAAGTTTTGGACAGAGCTGAAATCAGTTTGCTGACTCAGATTTGCCTCCATATCTACACCTCTGGCTTCTAAAGCAGAATAGCCATGGCTCAATATGGCCCCCTACATTTTCTTTTGGGATTGATAGCTGACATTTTGGCCCTGATCCACACATAGAAATTAGCAACATGTATGCAACTCAAGGTGATGGCTGAATTGCAGTTCAGATAGGATTCATGCTGCCATCTAAACCATGTACCATGCAATGGATGCTGTATGTCATAATGAGCATCCATAGCCTGGAATCCACACTGCATACACCTTCTCTGGTCCTATGTGAAATCGGTGTGAAGAAGTAATGTCTATGAACATCTCTCTCTTTCCAAATAGCAGCAGTGACATTCAACATTCATTGTTTGATAGCATGTTATATTGAATACATAATATCTGGAGATGCATGAATATGTTTGTTTGGCACTACAAAGGCAGACTCTGAGAAAATGTATAGTCCAGAAAATTTCATTTGCCCCAGAGAAATTTGCAGCAGGTTGGATTAATTATGTGGGGGGGGGGGGGGAACCTCAGATTCATTTGCTTTATTTTGCTGGTAGTCTTTGAATTGTTTGTGCAGACAAGTTAATAGCTAGTGTCTCCAGTGACTGTTAGTAAACAGTTTATAGATCTGATCTATCACTACGGCCATGAGAGAGCTCTGAATGGACTTGCAGAAAATCCATTCCAAAATGAAATACTTTGCATATTAGCAACAATAGCCGTGAAAACTCAGCCTGCTCTCTGGTTGCTTGCAGACTGCTGAGTCCCTCTGGTAGCTGATCCTCTGAATAGCAATGGCATAAAATATTGTATAGGTGCAGAAGGAGTTATTTGCCCCAAAGACTTGTGTTCTATTTCTCCTGCTCCCCCTCTCTGAATTCCTGTACAAAACTTGTGTGAAATCTCTCCACACCCATGCTAGTCTCTTTTAGGCAGCACCAACTATATTTTATTTTATTTTTTAATCAGCTCACATAAACCCTCCCTTGGATGGCCCAGGCTAGCCTGATCTTGTCCCATCTCAGAAGTTTAAAAGGTTTGGCCCTGGTTAGTATTTGGATGGGTGACTACCAGAGAAGTCCAGGGTCACTACGCAGAGGCAGGCAATGGCAACCGCCTCTGAATGTCTTTTGCCTTGAAAACCCTGTATGGGTCACTGTAAATCACCTGTGACGTGACAGCACTTCCCGCCCCCAAGCTCACATAAACAGGAAAAGATGTGTCTGACTTATTTGGAAGCTTTTTGTGAGACTTGGGGAAACTCACTCCAAAACAGCTTTGTTCAGATCCATGAAGAGTCATAATGAGATGCTGCCCCTAACCATATCATAAGAACATAAGAAAAGCCAATACTGGATCAGGCCAATGACCCATCCAGTCCAGCACTCTGTCACATGGTGGCCAAAAACACCAGGAGCCCTCAGGAGGTCCACCATTAAGGCCAGGACACTAGAAGCCCTCCCACTGTTGCTCCCCCCCCCCCCAAGCACCAAGAAAACAGGGCATAACTTGCCCCAGATTGAGAGCTCATATCTATACCTTGTGGCTAATAGCCACTGATGGACCCCTGCTCCATGTGTTTTCCCATTTTCCTAACTAGTTCACACGGAATACACAAAGCTACCTTATATACCATTGGTCTATCCAGGTCAGTATAGCTGACTCAGACTGACAGCGGCTCGCCAGGGTCTCAGGCTGAGGAATTTCACATTTATTTATTTATTTGTTTGTTTTAGATTTTTACCCCACCCTCCCCACCTCATGGCGGCTCAGGGTAGCTACCAGCATATGACAATAAAATACTATAAAACCACAATATAAAGACATACAATATCCATTATACATCCCTTCTGCATACAACAAAGTAGATGCTCCATCACCGAGCCTTTCCCCCCTCCCTTGTAGATTTACTTGGGTGAATGTCCCTCCCCCTCTTTCTGGTCTCTGTGGCAGGATGGGACAGGAACTTCTTTGTTAAAAACAAAAAGGTGAAACTGAGAAGAAAATGTGGTCTGGGGTCCACAGCCATTGGAGATATATGGAGCTACATAAGTGTAAGAAACAAATGGGAGAGGCAGGGACAGTTCTGTGTGCTCAGGGCCCTGGGCAAGATGTTGCATTGTAGATCCTCCTTCCCAGGCAGGGTTGTAAAATAAATCGAGCAGGCAGGCAAGGCTCTAAGTTGCCAGTTTTTTTCTCACTCAGGTCGAGGACAGACTGGCAAAATGAAGCGCCATGGGGTTTGCCGTTCCCAGTTGAAGTGGGAGCATTCCGGGGAGGGGGTGGAACGGAGTGTCCACACTGTGGGGTGGCTCCTGGTAGCGCTGCTGCAGTGCCGTGTGGTCTGTTTTGCCGAGGTGCGCATATGCACATGGGCGCATGAGTGCATAGGCACATGGGTGCAGCAGTCAGATCAGCAGGTTCATATTACCGGTGCCGCTTGATGCACGGCTTATTTGCGTCCACACTGCAAGGAAGCAGGATGAACACACACCCAGACGGCTTGACACCGGTTTCACCAGGTATCTGTTTAACGCAGGATGAAAGCGCTTCAGGAACAGGTGAGTGCGGCACGGCAATGCCGGGCAGCTGCGGCTGTCTGAGCGGGCTCTCTTCATCTGCTTGGAAAGCGGACCTATATTGGGCCAAAATGCCAGTCTGTCCTCGGCCTCAGGCAGGTAAGTGAGTAGTGGCATTCTGGCCAGAGATGGAGAGGAGAAAGACCAAGAGCCACCATGCATGCCAATGAAGGAGGGAGCAGTAGGCAGGCACAATGCCACCACCTGAAGGCAGAGAGGACAGGCAGCATCACTGCTGATGCTGTGCAGAGGCAGACCCTCCAAAAACCCTGGGGTGTCCACAATTGCCTAACAGTGCCTACCCTTAATGCTGATCCAGGAGGATACCCCAAACCTAGGGGAAAAATACAAAATGCAGAGCCAATCAACTAGGTACAACAGTTCTGCAGGAGAGCTGGATAGCCCAGGCTAGCCCAGACTCGTCAGTTCTCGGAAGCTAAACTGGGTCAGCTCCGGCAAGTACTTGGAGGGAGACCTCCAAGGAATTCCTGGGTTGTGGTGCAGAGGCAGGCAACGGCAAACTTCCTCTGAATGTCTCTTGCCTTGAAAACCCCACTGGGTAGCCAGAAATCAGCTGTGACTTGATGGCACTTTCCAACACCACCTGCCATGTTTCCCTAATCTTCACCAGGAGGGACGTGTGTGGACATATGTGGAAACTCAATTGTGTTGGAGCAACAGCTCTTTTATAGATCCACATGAAGACCGAATATGTCTTTACCTGTCAAACAAATTAGGTTTCAATGAAATTAATTGGAGACAATTTATTAGAGAACTAGACCTTATTTGCTTTGCTTCTGGTAGTTCTTTTTATGATGAGTTGGACCAATAGACCCTTTGTCTTGAGGCACAACCTCATAAATTCACCACATAACTAGTTCCAGAGCCTGCAGGTTTAGTAGTGCAGCACGTAAAGTCTGCATTTAAAAAAAAAAAAAAGCAACCACACATTTTATCTGGAATGGTTCAGATTTATTTTTCTCTGAATATTTTATGGCAACACACCTTCTTGCTATCATGAGCAGGCAAGGTTCAAAAACATCTAATGAACTAAAATCCATTTGATTCAATAGAGATTCAATTTTGGATATCAGAGGAAGGCAGGCTATCTATTTCTGGGTGCCACTTAATCTTTTTTCAAGAGTGTTGGTTGGGCACTACCAGTCAGTAGTTGGAGCCAATTAAAAAAACGGCAGTTTATATAAAAATTATAGTGTTTCAGATCAGAAACCTTTCCGCTGCTATTTCCCTAAAGCAAACTGTCCCCTCCTCAATGTTACTTGCCCTGAACAGGGAAAGTGTGCATTTTGTCTTCCCTGGAAAGGCAAATAGCAGCTTTTAGGTATTCAGTGTGGAAGGAGTGTGATAAGAGTGCCCATATAAAGAAAGAGATTTGTTTTGAAAGAGATAATACAGGGTTTTTTAAAAAAATACACTCAACACTAAGAAAATCAAAAATGTGAAAATCTGGAAAAGGAAAAAAAAATCAGTATGCCGTGACCTGTAAATATTTGTATTTGTATGATTTCTCTTTGTTTCTGCATAATTTATCCTGAAATTCTCCCTGTTCTATATACACTGCTTCTTTTGCTTCCCTAACTCAGAATCTTCAGATGCACCTTGAAATGTATTTTATGCTCAGCACCACTAACCTAATGAAGTCTATAGCATCTTCTGTACCGGATTAAAGTCTTTTTCGTCGTGGCCCCAAATATTGTTTTCTCTCCTCCTTGGCCTGGAATGCTCACTTCTTTATGAGCCATTGGATGGACCTGACAAAACATTATCATACCACTGTTGCTTTTTTGAATTCTTTTTCTGTGGATCAATGTGGATACCCAATCTTTGACTGCATTATTTTGGTGAACCCAGGATCTTAAACCCAGATTGACAGAGTTGATGAGAATGTACGGGCAGTGGCATTTGTAGGGGAGAATCAACTGGTGGAAGAGAGTGTGTCACCCTTTTTTTGCCCACCAAGAAGCTGGACTCTGCCCTGACCTGGATAGCCCAGGCAAGCCCAATCTTGTCAGATCTTGGAAGCTAAGCAGGGCTGACCCTGGCAAGTAATTGGGAGGGAGACTTCCAAGGAATACCAGGGCTCGGGATACAGACAGGCTATTAAGCCACCTCTCTGAAATGTCTAAACCCCACTAGGGTTTGTCAGAAGTCGCTACGAATTTCAGGTATGATTTAACTTGTTTTATTCATTTTGCAGACAAACTTGTCTTCAGTCCAGCTAGACTTGTGAGGGAGCAGAAATTGAAACAGAATAAAAAAGCAACAGTAAGTCAGGACCACAAGGGTTACAGGGGACTAAAGCACCCTAGGCGGTGTGCTAACCCCAGCTACAGAAGGAATCGTTGATTGTTTAAGACAAAGGAACCTTATGACAGCTGCCCACAGTCAGAGATGGTGATCTTCTTGCTTGTCTTGCCATTCCTGGATCCAAAGCACTCCATTGTTTCTGAAAAGTACTGGAGTCGGGAGGCCGGTAATAGTGAAATCAGCATTGTAGTTTATTGCGGGTCAAGATGGAACATGAGAAATCCCGGGCTCAGAGCCCTCTTTTATGCCAGTTGGAGATAATCCTCTGACCTCGCCCAAATGTCCTGCTAGGACCTTAAGAGGTGGTTGCAGTTCATAGGTCCCCGGGGGAAAACCTAGGCTCATGATTGGTTGTTTAGGATCCAACTGGCTATTGTTCAACCTGTTCGAAGCTCAGGTAGATTCAGACCATTTGCGCAGTCCATGTGGTTGTTAGCCAGCAAGGCACTTTTCTGTGCTCTTATGGATTTTTATCCATAAGTTTGAACTCTGTGTCGCCAGCAGTGGAAGGGACTTGCGCTTTCTTCTTCACATAGGAGCCAGCTCCAGCCCAAGCCAGGAGGCTGACACCCCAAGCAGTTCACCCAAGGCAAAGACAAAGGATTCCTCTTGCCATGAGGCCTCCTTCTGTCAGACATCCGCTGGCTGACCCCCACTCCCCCACTCCCCATCTGAATAGTCATGCTAACGAGACTGCCTAGCAACTAATGTGCCAGCCATCAGATACCTGGCTAAAACCATCAACTGACAATAGGTATGGCCAGGTGAGTCATCGGACCCCAGACTCAGTGTCTGTTTCCTGGTGAAGTCATACTTTTGCAACACTGACCAAACCCCTGGACCTCCTCCCTTTGTTCACCTTTAACCTATAGCAAGGTCCAACAGGGACGGACCGCCTAGTAGGAGTGTTAGTTGGTTGTGGTCTGCAAAGCCCGCCCCAAGACCCCCAATAAAAGTCCAAACCGAGAGTCACTCGGCCTCTTGAGCCATCGCCCCCCCCTTTATGTCATCTTTAAATCTCTGTATCCTGGAACAGAGAGAACCATGTGGTCTTGCAGGTTCGAGCTACGTGTCCCATATTTTTCTATATTTTCCTTCCCCATCCAATTCTTCCTTCGGTCGGACAACTCTTCTTTAGGAAGGTAACGTATTGCTTCCCCACCAATGAACTCCTGCAAATTGTAACAGTGCTATTTTCTATCTTTATTTCCCTAGACCTGTGTGTATGTATGGGAGAATCTGTTTTTGTGTGCTTTAACAACATCATTCAGTAAACATCATTGAACTTGGAACCTGCCTCACGTGCCTCTTTCCTTGAGAACTCCCGGGAGGGGTGGGACCCTGGTATAGTTGGCAAGAACCCGTGTATTTTGCTGATTGCTAAACGTAAATTAAAGCAATTCGGCTAACATGGTGGTTGCCATTACGCGAGTGCATGGCGACCGCAATATTGATACGTAACAGTTTCCACAACGTTCATCCCATCTTCCACATGGCCAAAGACTACATGTTTCCCATCCAACCAGTCAGTCTTGGCAGCGCAGATGAAGAACTGAGACCCATTTGTATTGGGACCAGCATTTGCCATAGACAGGATGCCAGGGCCTGTGTGCCTGAGGAAAAAATTCTCACCAGCAAACTTCTCACTGTAAATAGATTTGTCACCTGTTCCATTATGGTGAATAAAGTCACCACCCTGACACCCGGACCCCAGAATGATTCTGTGGAAGCAGGACCCTTTGTATCCAAACCCTTTCTCTCCAGTGCTCAAGGCACGGAAGTTCTCTGCTGTCTTTGGAACTTTGTCTGCAAATAACTCAAAAGTGACACGCCCAAGAGGCTCGCCATTGGCGGCTACATCGAAGAAGATGACAGGATTGGCCATGGCAAGAATGAATCAAGCGAGGAGGGAGAAAAAAATAATAATTAAAAAACCAGTGGTGTCATTAGCACCGAAAGACGACGGCTCTGCAGGGGCGAGCACGGTGCAGCAGACCAGGTATGGTAGCGCACACACACACACACACCCACAATATCCACACACAAAAAGAAGCTGGACTCTGCAATAAAAAAGAAAAGAAATTACTGGAGCTGCTGGAAAGGAAGATAATTGTGAAGGGTTTTTTCTCAATGTACAAGTTGTAACTTGTATGCAAATATAAAATGAATCCCTCTTTTTCTTAACGTCACACTTGGGGGAAAAAATACTAGTCTTCTTATTCTGTGACCCTCTTGCACTTCTGCAAGAATGCTGCATACCCACAGCCCTGCAACATATATACTCAGCTGTAAAAACAGTAAATGATTTTCTTGCAGCTATTGGAACCAAACAGGGTGTTGGGTCCCCCCCCCCTTTTTTATTAAAATGCCTCCTGCTCACTTTTATATTATCTTGGCATCAGTAGTCCATTTTAAGTGATAATGTCAGCCACATTTCCTCTCTTGAACAGAGGTTGCTTTTAAACAATGGGATGAACAATTTTTATAGACCTCTCGGGGGGGGCGTCTTGGAAACCAGGCTGGTATGAGATCATGTAATGAGAGTGGCGTTTGGTGGTGCTCTAATTCGGTAGATGATCGCATTCATTTAAACGGTAATCATTTTAACAGGACGACGCAAAGACTTTCCAGATTCATCGCCAAAAGCGATCTCGTAAGAGTCCCCAGGAGAGTTTTGCAGAGAAAATAGTAGCTGATTAGATATGCAACTTAATATTACCCAATAGAGAGAGGGGGAAAGGAAGTACAACACAAGCAAATGGGACCACATGAACAGGATCGTGTCTTTCTGCTCTGAAGGTTTGCCGTTGACAATTATAGAAGGTTTTAGGTGCTTTTAGAGTTTGATCTCCTTGGGGAAAGGACCGTGTTGGTTTTAGCATTATGCTCAGCATAACAGAGTGGGGTCTGACTTCCTGGCTTGGGTCTTCCTTCAATATTCCACTCAGTGCTATTATGTAGCATTGTGGGACAGACAAGCTACCCGTGATAACTTTTAAAGCACTTCCTTGCATTCTAATGGTGAAAAAACATATGTTGGGTCTAATTTTTTTTTATGACATCAAGAGGGAAGCTGGACAATGGGTGGCAAACTTTGAACTCTCCCACAGTGCAGAGAGGGGAAACACCGACAGCCAGAAATAACAAGGCTGAGAAATGCATTAGAAGCAAGAAAGAAGAAGAAGAAAACACAGCCAGCCTAATTCGGATTTCCATTGGTCAGTGCCGCTGAAGTAAGCTCAGCAGGGGAGTTGGTGCCAAAGGCTATATTTAAACAGACCGTCCAAGAACCTGACAACCTGTTTTGCCTGAACTCCAAATAAACAGGTGCAGTTTAATACTGAAAATGCTTTCTGGCTACAAGTCCTTCTGAAAATGTCGGGGCCTGTGGTAATGATATTTAAAGATACTTTCATATACTTGAATTGCAAGCAGGCACCTATTCCAGTTTTGGCCTCAGATCAGGTACAGTGGGAAACTGACTGAATCATAAGACACCCTGTTTGCCTACCCAATACAAGAGAGAAGAAAAGAATCACAATTATGGCTGGAATCTTTTCAAGCATAGTTCACTTCCAGCTGTTCTCCTGGGAGCTGAATGCTTCCCTCATGTCTTTCCACTACCCCCCACCATATCCCTTATTTAACAACCATTTTCCTGCCTGGTTCACATTGATCCACCTGTTCAGGGCCACCCATGATCGACATGAGAGTAGGAAGCGGACTTGGGTCCTACCATAGTTGTGTGTCACCATTTCTACTGCAGTGTTTTTGGCTTTTGAAGAAATAATTGGAGTCATTCACTACTATGGAAGTCAGTAACCACTGGAGCGGTGACATGGTTGGGTGGACTGAATACCAGTGTGCTCCTCCATGTTCTGGTGAATCAGTGTCTGGAAGAGGAAGCAGCCACAGCAGCATCACTGAATACATGACTTTCTTCCACAGAAGTAAACATCAGCTGCTCAGCTCCATGAAAGGCATTCAAAAGGATTACATTCAGCATTTTGTTTAGCTGGTGGTGATGGGGGGATCTGCCTTCCATCTTAATTCTAACAAGCTGTTACTTCACTAGTATAGATATCATTGGAGGTAGGCTACTGTTAAGTATAGAGATAAGGCAGCTCTTCTCACCTAACAGCTTCTTTATTGAACTCTGGAACCAGACTGAACTCACTGGCTCAACAGGAGCCAATTTATACTTGTAGAAACCACACCCACCTTTAACAACAACCAATACAAAGTAGGCAGCTAGGATCCTTCATTTGTATGAACCATAGACAAATTATCTATTTACAGTACAGCTATTGGATTATAAAGCAACAAATATGATTGGCCGCTACCGGCAACACAACCAATAGTCTTGAAGGCCTTTGGAGCCTTCGCTCCAACTCAAGCTCCAGCAGTATATAACAACTACTGTGTGCAGAATATGGACATCTATTGAGCTTTCCTCCCCGCAGTTTTCTGCGATTGATAGGTTTACTCTGCCCATGTCTGTCATCATGTTAATTTAAGCACGACCAAAGGGGAGGGCTGTCTCCTATTTGAAGAGACCTTGGCTGTGGACAGATTTAAGTTCTGCCACGCCTCCACGGCGCGGCAGAATAAGGCAGGGGGAATTGCCCCTGCCACGCAGTGTTCGCATGCCACCGGAAGGAAGCCGCCCGCAGCGTTCAGACTGTGGGCAGCTTCCTATGGTGGCGTGCGAACACCACGCGGCTCCCCCTCCCAGCGCGCGTTCACACCCGCCGCAGCAGCCAGGGCACCACTTTTAAGTGGTGCCCGGCTGCTGCGGGAGGAGTGCGGCGCCGGATGCAATGCGTCCGGGCCGCCTCCTCGGGGCAGATGTGGCCGTCTGAACGGCTGCTCTGCTTCCGCTTTTGAAGCAGAGGCAGAGCGGCCCAGACTGCCAGTCTGTCCTCAGCCCTTATTCAATCTGTGGGATGCCTTCTGGCCAGGCAATTTATTGATTAAATTTGCATATGAGTAAAAACAGTAGGTTTGAAATCAAAGGAGATTTTGTATTTGCTTTTTAACACTGGATGTGTTTGGGGTAGCAGAGGCATCTCAGAAGAGGCATTCCTCGCCTGTATTTTAGTGAAGAGGAAAGCCTCATCTGAGACAGCCAGCAGCAGTTTTTGTACAAGTACTTGTATATAATTGAATCTGCTAGATTAATCAAGAACACATTTTTAGTTGGTCAAAAGATTTTAATCTATTGACCTAATGAGTTAAATATTACAATCCTAATAAATACTGAAGGGCCGTGGTGGCTCAGTGGTTAAGACGCTGAACTGCAGACCGGAAGGTCTGTAGAGCAGCAATTTGAGACCCGAGTGCTGCATGACAGAGCTCCCGTCTCTGGTCCAAGCTCCTGCCAGCCTAGCAGTTCAAAAGCAAGAAATTGCAAGTAGATAAATAGGTACCACTTTGGTGGGAAGGTAACAGGGTTCCGTGCACCTTGGTGTTTAGTTATGCCGGCCACATGACCACGGAGATATCTTAGGACAGTGCTGGTTCTTTGGCTTGGAAACGGAGATGAGCACTGCCCCCTAGAGTTGGATTCGACTGGCTTTCGAGCACGGGAAATCTTTACCTTTACCTTTAATAAATACTGAACCTGTGATGGTCTTGTTGAATGGCAAAGTCCTTTGCCTGGCTAGAATGTAACAGATTGCACTGGTGGGGAAGAGCAGTATGACGTGGGAAGTGCTACTTGACCGAAGCCTTTTCAAGCCTCTGTTGGCTGGTTTCCTCCTTGCTTGTGCATGTAGGCTTTAATTGTTTCTTGGCTTAAAGCTAAGGTGTTGACAAGATTTTGTTTTTCCCCTTGGAAAAGAGAGCCTCAAAACTTTATCAATTTTCCATGTGCTCTTGAAACTCTTCTTAAAGATGTCTGTCTTCATTTACCAACCACGGGTGATACTATTTGCAGTCAGGGGTGTAGCCAGAAAATTTTGGTTGGTGGGCCATGGGAAAATCAGGGGGGGGGACCTCGCTCACGCCTGCTGTTCCTTTTGCAGCAACAGAAGAAGCACCTCCGGCTTTGCAGTGACCTCTAGTTCTTTCAGTGGGGGATACTTGATTCTGGGCTGCTTTTCTGTGTAAGCTGGAGGGCAGGGATCTCTGACTCTCTCTCTCTCTTTTGCATTTTTGCAATTTTATTTTATTTTATTTGCATTTTTAAAAGCCTATTTATTTTTCAGCCCAGAAAAAAGAAAATGAGACTGAGGCTTCCCTGACAGTGCCCAGGGTCATTTTGGAAACCCCACATGCATCTTACATTTTTAAAATGGTTTTGAATTTTTGTCCAAGGGGGCGGCACTCGCCTGTAGGGGGCATTGACCCCAAATGCCACCATGGCTACAGGCCCACCTGCATCAAGGATGATTTCTCTTTTGCAAATAAGGTGGCTGAAAACCAATCTTACATTGTTTGCAAGGCCTGTGACATTGAGCACGTCAAAAGATCCAGTTGACGATGATTTGCAATTTAAAATGAACATATTCTGAGTAGTTTTGCATCTGCAATGTGATGGCATTCAGCATTGTAGCTGGCTTGCACACTGTTGGACTGTTGGCACTCACAATTTCCCATCTTTTTATTTATTTATTTAATTTCTAAGCCGCTCTCCCCACGTTCGCAGGCTCATGATTGCATAATTATTTATTATTTATCATATGGCAGAGTTACACAGAGGAAGTATATAATAATATAAAACGTAACCAAGTTGATACAATGGGTATGCAGACCGATTGGGTAATCCCCCTAAATAGTAATCTCCTTCCCCTCCCCACAAAAACACCCTGAGAGAGCTCTTTTGAGGACTGCTCTTGAGAGAACAGCTCTGAGAGAACAGCTTTGAGACAACTTGTGACTGACCCAAGTTCACACCAGCAGCTGTGTGTGGAGGAGTGGGGAATCAAACCCAGATCTCTCAGATTAGAGTCCGCGCTCCTAGCCACTACACCAAACTGGCTCTGGTTAATAAGGGAGCGATCCCCAGCAGGTCTGCTTGGAAGAAAGTCCCATTTTTTCCAGTGGAGCTTACCCCCAAGGATGTTTTCTTAGCGCTGCTGCAACAGCAGCTAATTTGCTGCCCCTTTCTAGAGTCCCAGTCAATATGGGCAGGTAAACTGCGGTAACTGACAAGCAATGATCACTTCTTTTTAATGTTAATAGCATACAGTTTTATTTGGCTACATGAAGTATATTTGGCTACCTGTATTTTAGGTTCTGGTTCTTTGTACTGATCACACACACACACACACACACACACACATTCATGCAAGAACAGCCTGCTCAGTAAAAAAAAAGTTCTGGCTAACAGTTTGAAAGTACCAGCCCCGACTTTATTTAGGTGTACAACCCTTAGTGACAAAGAATAAAGGTAACTGGTTAAGTTTTCATTTGCCACATGTGATTTTAGGTATGGAACCAGTTTCTTGTTACATCTGTAGAAAACTAAATGTGAAAGTTACTGTTCTGGAAACTCAGCTATCGTGGAAAATCCTGTTCTTCTCAATAACTGCGGACAATATTTGTGGGATGTTTACTGAGAGTGTATTGGCTGAAACAATTAATTTTATAAAACCAAGGGAAACCTTAATACGGAGAATGAACCAGCAACTGCCTTTGTGAGCTTTCAATATTCTTAATTCCCCCCTCTCATTTCTTTTATTGGTTTAATCAGAAATCTCAGTATGCTAATCTCTTGATTGGGTTTAAACATATTCTGAGATTTAGATGAATACAGGATATATATATATATATCTGAGAGAGAGAGAGAACATTTGGTTTGAAAAGCTTGGTTTTAATTAGTTTTTCTCCTTAATTCAATGAGTTGATTTAATTTTTTAGAGTAAACAGGGACTCCCCCTCCCCTCTTTGTAACAAGTTTTCAGAAGTCAGTCTGCTTCCTGCTCAACATGTCATCTTCTAAGTTATGGCCAGTCGGTCACCTGTAGAGAGTGAGACATCAAAATCAGACTCCATATGAAATCATTTTTTTTGGGGGGGGGAGAAACCTTGCATCTCAATTCTGTGCTGACAAATGTGGACCTATTAGAACATAAGAACATACAAGAAGCCAATGTTGGATCAGGCCAATGACCCATCCAGTCCTACACTCTGTCACACAGTGGCCAAAAATAGCAGGTGCCCTCAGGAGGACCAGCAGTGGGGCCAGGACACTAGAAGCCTTCCCACTGTTCCCCCCCCCCCCCAGCACCAAGAATACAGGGCATCACTTGCCCCAGACTGAGAGTTCCTCTCTATATCTTGTGGCTAATAGCCATTGATGGACCTCTGCTCCATGTTTATCTAATTCCCTCTTGAAGCTGTCCGTGCTTGTAGCTGCCACCACCTCCTGTGGCAGCAAATTCCATGTGTGGAGTAAGCCTACACAACTGGTGAACCTCTAGTCTGAATGAAGTTATTCCTGTGCCTTCTTGCCACCCACCCTTCTTTTTGCAGTTGCAGGCAAATGCCAGAACTGGGACTCTGTGCTGGGCCACTCATGATGTTGAGTGGCTTGCATGCTGTTTGGTGGGACATGCAGGTCTGGCACAATGAAGAAATGATTTGCAGGCTAAACGTGGAAGCCTTCATCTGATTCAAGGAGACAGAAGCCAAAGTATTACAGCTAGGGTTGTCAGCTCTGGGTTGGGAAATACCTAGAGATTTTGGGGGTGGAGCCTGGGGAAAGCAGGGTTTGGGGAGGGGAGAAATCTCAGCTGGGTATAATGCCATAGAGTCCATCCTCCAAAGCAGCCATTTTCTGCAGGCAAACTGATCTTGGTTATCTGGAAATCAACTGTCTTAGTGGGAGATTTCCAGGTGCCACCTGGAGGTTGGCAAACCTAATTACAGCATATGGCTTGAATGACTTCTCTACTGTTCATCAGTCATTGTTGTACACCCAGCACTGGGACCCATGGACATGTGTCTGTAAATGCTAAGTAAACATGTGATGTGAAATTAGTCTTATTGCCACTTCCTAGACCTAGTTCATATGACGTCTGTCTCCCCTTCAAACACAGCAGTATGCACTGCTAAACATGCAGTAAACACAGAGTTGCCTTCTCTCTTGCTATAGCAGGAGATCTCCAGCTGGCAGCCACTGTCCCCCTGCTGCTGCCGAGTAGGCAGCGAGGGGAAAAAAATAAAGCAAAAATGGCTGTCACATCCAGTTTCCATTGAATCCTTGAGCAACATGATGTCATGACATCAACCTAATGGCAAACCCCCCCCCCCCCCAATGTTTCCACTCCACCATCTCCCACTAACCATAAGTGGATGCTGGTCTGAAAACAGATAACCATTCCTTAACAAGTTACTTGAATGAGCCTGACATAGGGAAGGAAAGACTAAACAGGTTATTACGCTACAAAGTTAACTGTTCAGGCACAAATCCTGCTCATGCCTGTTTAAAGGTAAAGGTTTCCCTTGCTTGAAAGCCAGTCTAATCCAACTCTAGGGGGCAGTGCTCATCTCTGTTTCCAAGCTGTAGAGTCAGCATTGTCCAAGGACTTCTCCAGGGTTATGTGGCCGGCATGACTAAACACTGAGATGCATGGAACACTGTTACCTTCCCACTGAAGTGGTACCCATTTATCTACTTGCAATTTCTTGCTTTCAAACTCCTAGGTTGGCAGGAGCTGGGACCAGAGATGGGAGTTCACTCCATCACATGGCACTCGGGTATCGAACTGCCAAGCTACTAACCTTCTGGTCTGCAGCTCAGCGTTTTAACCTCTGAGCCACCACAGCCCCTCTATGCCTGTTTAATACCTGGCATATTTCCTTTTGCATGGTCAAGATGTTGTGGGGACATCCTAGGGATTATATAGGAAAGGATGTCACAAGGGTTATGAGTTTTCCACTGGGGTCAGGGATCTCTTGCCCCCAGCTCCCATTATTTACTGCCACTAAGCTGGGCAGCTGGACGAAATGCCTGGACAAAATGGGGGGAGGGGAACACAATCAGCTATCCATAGAATTTAGGGTGAGTGCTAGAGTGTCACCCCCCCAGTACAATACCATAACTTCTGGGTCACACTGGAAGTGATATCATTGCATCAGGAATATTGATTATCACCCTCCCCACCCTGAACGGGCCTTCATCACCCTCTGGTTGTCCCCACCAACTCCATCACCTTACCTGTTGTCAGTCCATGCCTGGAAAACCCTAGATATCACACTGGAACATTGTTCTTCCTTTGACAGAGTGATTTTGCACTGTGAAAATTAGTTTGAACCCAAACTAAATATTTTAAAATTAACTTGGAGCTATTATTTCAAGTACGAAGTCTTGATTTAGAAATAATGGTCAAGAAGAGTCACATTTAATTTTGCCTGTTCTGTTTCTTGTAAGGAGTGACAATATTTGTTGTTGTTGTTCATTTGCAGTGCTTTTAGTGGTTAAAAATAGTATCAGACAGGGGTCCTTTCGAGCAGGAGCTCGTGGGAGCGCAGCTCCGGGAGTTGGTGCCAGCCCTCCCCCCCGTGGGGGAATGCCTGCTTGTGTCATGGCTGCAGCAAAATGACCCTGTCCCCTGGAAAGGTCCTTGTTCCTCCGACCAGCCTTCTGAAGGCTTCAGCCACCACTGAAGCTATCCTCCCAGAATAGTGGTATTTCTGAGGCTTGGATTAGTAGCTGTCCCCTCTCTGCCAGCGCTTGCTCTTCCTTCCTTCCTTCCTTCCTTCCTACCTTCCTTCCTTCCTTCCTTCCTTCCTTCCTTCCTTTGTCTTTCTTTGTCTTTCTGTCTTTCTTTTATCTCTCTCTCTCTTTCTTTCTCTCTCTCTCTCTCCTTTCTTTCTTGCCTTCTGACATACTTCCAGTGTTGTCAGGTGGTTTAGCATATGCAAATAAGTTATGCTAATGAGTTATGCTAATGAGCTCCTGCACCTCTTTTTCTACGAAATGACCCCTGGTATCAGAATAATCCTTACATCAACAGACCTGTGTTTTAGGCCAGTATTCCTGTACTGCAGATGGGAGAACAGAAGCTGAGAGGGAGTGACTTGCCTGAGATCCCTGGCTGAATCTGTGGCAAAGATGAGCTTTGAAGCAGTGGGCTCTTGGACGGCAGTGCATTCCCTTAGCCACAGTGTTAGACCCATTGCAGAACTCCTAAAGCACATTCTAAAGTAGGTATAATACAGCAAAAAAAGAGAAGATTTTTAGGACCTTTGATTTCAGTGAAGGACAATTAAACATGTACCTAATTGCTCCATCGTAGCCTAAGTCTAACTTGTACTCCATTGTCTTTATTTTTACACCAAGTGTACAAGGTCTTTAAATGTCTGAGGGACTCTGATATGAATTGTGGTCAAAGGACTGAATCCTTTTTTGTCTCTGGCACCACTGTTTGCTATTTATTTATTTAAAGCAGAGTTATACACAGGGGTCCATTGGGGCCTCAGGACTGGCCAGTAGGGCAGCTACAGGCTGAATCAGATTCTCGAATCTGATTCAGCTCACCGCCGAATTGCCACTGAAATTCGGCGGCAACTTTAAAAGCCACTGGAGGGGAGGGGGTTTGAGGAAGAGGCTCCAAACTTGCAGGGTAGCTGCTGGGGCCTCTCCTCGAAATGCCCACCAAGTTTCAAGAAGATTGGACAAGGGGGTCCAATTTTACAGGCCCCCAAACAGGTTGCCCCCATTCCCTCCATTGTTCTCTATGGTAGGAAAAAAGTTAATATTTTTTCCCTCCATAGAGAACAATGGAGAGGATGGGACAATCTGTTTGGGGGCCCATAGAATTGGACCCCGTGGTCCAATCTTCTTGAAACTTAGTGGGTATTTCGAGGAGAGGCCCCAGCAGCTACCCTGCAAGTTTGGAGCCTCTCCCTCAAACCCCCTTTCCTCCAGCCCCTCATATACCCTATGAGTTTTTGCCATTGATTTCAATGGCCCATAGGATATAACGGGGCTGAAACTGACATTCCCTTTCTGACACACTTCCGGTGATGTCAGGGGATGTGGCATATGCTAATGAGTTATGCTAATGAGCTCCTGCACCTCTTTTTCTACAAAAGGACCCCTGGTTATACATAGGAAGTATATAATAATATAAAATATGTAACCAAGTTGATACAACAGGCATGCAGATGGATTGGGCAGTCTCCCTAAATACTCAATCCACTCAGTCGCATCTCGGGATAGTTCGAAGAGCTCCATCACATCCCGCTGGAAAGCATGATGCTCACATTCCTGTGACAAATGGAAAATAGTTTGGCGGGCTGTACCACAATTACATTCAGGTCCTGGTATTTTGCCCCATTTAAACAACAGGTCTGAGCAACTGCCAGAGCCTGTTCACATTCTATTTGCTTTTCATGGCAAGTCAAATCCTGAGGGCTTCTTGTTGGCGTTTATCAGGTTATGGATATTGGGTGGAGCTGACTGCACCCATGTTTGCGCCCATTCATTCCCTAGAATGAAATTTTGTGGTTGCAGGATTTGTGCAGTTATTATTGCTGGGTGTCAGCATGGGCCTGCGTCAGCCATGTCTTTGTGAATGGGCCACTCTCTGTTTTCGATGACCTTTCTATATTCACAAAGAAGAGCATCTTGTCTTTGGAGAGGTGGGGCAGCAACGTGGCACAACGTGGGTAGCCAATAGGCTGGAGTGGGCTTAATACATCCCACTGATGGTTCTCATTGTTGTGCTGAGCTGGGCATCAAGTTTGTGGACATGGGGGGCTGTTGAGGCACACTAAAGCTCCTTATTCCACAGTACTATACACCAACCCCAAAACTGAGCATCTAAGTGTTGAAGCAGACACACCCCAAGTTGTACCACATAATTTTGGGAGAACGTTGTTTTGCATGCATATTTTCACTGCTACACTGGTACATTCGTAAGTGTCTGCTTCCACAACAGTAAGCACAATACAGAAACAAAAGTTTTTGGCAAACAACCCATGCGCTCAATCACAGTGCTGGCTTTCTATCAGGCTACACAATGCAAGCCCAGAAACATAATTGCTACGGTTGTATAACTGACAGTGCGAGCAGCAGGTGTCTGCCAAAAATATGGTGCGGACATAATGGCTTTGGGGCAGCTGAAAGTAAATTGGGAGAGAAATAGTTGCATTAGCAATAATTTTGTTTGGGGAGGGGAAAAGCGGCTCACATTTTCTATCCGAGCCTGGGGAATGTGTGCCTCTTTGTACCACAGCTACAGAAGATAAATCATAAATGCATATTAGCATTTGAAAAGTGCAGCTAGAATGCGGCAGTAAATCATAGCCAACAGGCAAAAGAAATGGTGGCACATGCAGTTGAAAGGCTTCTTGGTCATGCTCGGTATGCCTGCATAAGTCACAGGAAAAATCTAAACAGACTAGTAATGAGAAGAAACAAGTGGGCTCCAAATAATGCTGCACGACTCTCAGGCCGCTAACACACTCTTGTCCTCCAAATTTAAAGTTCGGGCTTCAAAGGACAAAAAAGCCGTATCAGAATGAGTAAAGAGAAAAATAACTCCCCCCCTCCCTACTATTTTGCAGACTAGCACTTAGTCTTATTAGTAATGGAGGTTAAAAAGGGTGGCGGGGGGGGGATAATTAACTAGAAGGCTTCAGAAGGTATGAGACATGGACAGGAATAATTGTTAGCATTTTAACTGGCTTTACTTGATTGCCAGAAGCATAATTTTTTTTTTTAAAAAAAAAAAAGGGGGGGGAGGGAGATGTTAGGAGCTGTTGATTTAATTAGCCAACAGTCCTACAACTCTTTTTTTGGTTATTGTATAAAGCTTTCTAGAGGCGCTGTTAGTTTTTTTGTGGCAGAAACTGCAGTCCTGGAATTATTATATACTGTAAAGCACTGTGGAGTGTGCCAAGCATACTGTTTTACATGCATGATCTGAAGTCAGAGGGCCTAATCGTACCTAAGAAAGTTGTTGTGTCCACCACAGGTCTCTCAGTGGATCTGCTCTGGAAGTTTCCTGCTCAGAACTTAATTCCCAAGTGCATGTAGGCCCAATTCAGACCTTCCGGGTATTGGCGCTTTGAATCTGTGATTTCGCCAATCTGGACAGCCATCCCTCGCAATGCTCACGATTAGGTCATCTGTATGTCCTTCTTGTGGTAGTTCCTCCCCCTCTGAATTTCACCACTGTGTGCATGGCCATTCTTGCACTGACTATATTAAATGCATGACTGCTCAAGTGCACATAAAACAGTGTTTGGTTACATGTCAGTAGTTCATTTTGTTTGGCACAGCAAATTTTAATTTTTTAAAAAAAAATTCTGTGTGCATGTGCACATACACGTATGTGTGTGTGTGCATGTGCGCAAACATTTTTTAAAAATGTGCTGTGCTGCCACTTGGGCAGTGTAGCTGTCTGGACAGTGCCTGGAGCCTTGTCGCACAATGCAAGTGGTTGGGCAAGGGATGTGTGATAATCTGAACCTGCTAAAAAATATCCCCGATCAGATCTACAGCGGGAACAAATCGCAGTAAGCTTGCCGCAGCCATTTAACTTTCCTTAAAAGAGTTTTCCTTGTTATTTACATAAAAACAGAGGCTTTTTGCAGTGACCAAAAATGTGTCACACTTCCTTGCACTACTGAATGTAGAATGTATTTGTTTGTTTGTTCATTGCAGTTCTATCCCACCCTATCCTATAACGGGCTCAGGGCGGCTTACAACAGAAATAAAATACAGTAAATATGTAATTAAAAAACAGTTAAATAAAACAGGATGGCAGATAAGAAACATATTAATCCAGAGCAGCCTAAAACATTTCCTATTAGACATTAGCAGGATAGTAGGCATCTGTAGGCCTACTATGGGCAGGGGAGGCCCAGATGGTGGAAACATTTGCCACTTCAGCCAAAGGCTTGGTCTAATAGCTCCGTTTCGCAGGCCCTGCAGAACTGTAGCAGGTCCTGCAGGGCCCTGATCTTATTTGGGAGTGCATTCCACCAGACTGGGGGGCAGGAAAGAGAAGGCCCTGGCCCTGGTTGAGGCTAAGCAGATGTCTTTTGGGCCAAGGACGACCAGTAGATGTTGTTCTTTGGAGCACAAGGCTCTCCAGGGTATATATGGGGAGAGACGGTCCCAAGGGTATCCTGGTCCAAGGCCTCATAGGGCTTTAAAGGTCAACACCATAACCTTGAAGCGGATTCGGTACTCAACTGGTAACCAGTGCACTTGGCATAACACTGGCTGAATACGTCGCCCGCACAGACAATGCTGTCAGCAAGCACACTGCCACATTTTGCACCAGCTGGAGTTTCCTGGTCAGGTTCAAGGGCAGCCCCACAGAGAGCGAGTTACAGTAATCCAACCTGGAAGTGACCATTGCATGGATCACTATAGCTAAGTCCTGGGAGGAGAGATAGGGAACAAGTTGTTTGACCTGCCAGATGATAAAAGCCAGACCTGACAACAGTGGTGACCTGGGCCTCCATAGAAAGTGAGGTATCCAGGATCACCCCAAAGCTCCTCACCCTCGGTGCTGGCATCAGAGGTGCCCCACCAAGCATCAGGAGCCAGATTCCTAATTTGCCAAAATACAGGTAGTTTCTTAAAAAGAACCCTAAGATTTAGGAATTTGTGTAAGGAAGGGATCCTTAAACTGGTGCATTTCCAGTTAGTCCCCAAGATCCCTATGTATGTAACACAGCAAAAGAAAACCTGAGCTGCTAAAGGTTACTTTGGAATTTCCAGCTTATGTCAGGAAGTCACTTTATTCTCGTGGTGTACATTTAAATTCTGAAATTTAGACTGAAAACAACTTTTTGAGCAAATTAAGTCATGAGGAATTTTCCAGCTCTGCTAACAAGGTGGACAGACACTGTGGGAATTTTGCTGTGTCGAACTTTGAGACAAATATACAATACATTGGGGATCTGAGACTGAATCTTCCCATTTTTGTTTCAAAAGCAGCCAGTTCCCTTCCTTTCATGGATTGGGGCCATGATGACACTAAGAAAGGGAAAGCTATTTGCCACCATGCTCTTCCCACAATCCTGGTAGGGAAAAAGAGCAAAATGTAACTTGTGGAGGGAATTGTCAACTGGAGAGAATGGTGCAGGGAGGAAGAGCTAAATTCCCCCTTCCCCATAACATGGCCCCATCTATATTGCCACTTTCCTGCAACAGCTTTTTGAGGCTCAATTATACATCAGGAGATCCTACGCATGGATTCTCCTATGTCCTGTGTAGTATGGGCCTTTATTAAGAAAATGTGGAAACCTGCAAAGGATAAACAATCAGCATAGAAGAATGTTCCTTACTCCTTTGTAGTCATGGCTCAACAGGATTGGGATTTGGTAGTTCAAACAGGCCACCTTCACCCTTGACAGCTAACAAGGTGTGAAGTACATCTTGGAAACTAACAAGAGATTTTACCAGATGGCTCAAGATCCGTCAGAATACCTCCACATTGTGGAGATTTTGGCTACTCTGAGACAGTGCACGTCCATAAGAGGTAACTGGCCAGATCCTGATGTCCCAATCCATGACAAATTTTCAGAAATGTGAATGTGCTTGGCCAACACTCAAGGAACATGTAATAAAATTATATAACCTCAAGCGAGGGTGTCTGCCTGTCTGGGCTGAGAAAATGCAGCCAGGTGCCGGCTCGGTAGGAGTGGAAGCACCAATAGCACGGAAGGGCCTCGTAAAAGTCACACACTTCGAAGCTCTTAATCAATGTCTGTGTTATAGTTTACAAAATGTTATCAGCACTTTCATGGCAGATTGATGCTGGACTGGGTGTGTATGATCTGAACCGAGAGCATTACATTTGGAGCATCTTTCTTTGGCCTGGCTTCCAACTGTACAGAGGCAGCCTGAAAAAGAAAAAAAAAATGCCTTGTTTTGCCATTTGGGGGCCTCTGTTCTCTTCTGGCTCTCCAGTGAAGAAAGAAGTTATTATTGACACATGTAAGTGATTTAAGAAGAGACTGTTTACTCTGATAGAAAAGGAATTAGTTGCCTGGTGACTCAGGAAATATCAGTTTGTTTCTGAAAGGTTAATTTAAATGTTTTAGAAGCAGGGTAAACTGAACTTTCCAGTGTGAATGTTGAGGACTAAATTGAGGTCCTAGAAGGGGTAAAAAGAATACTTGAAAATATGGTGTGTCAGGACTCAGGTAGATAGTCAATGGTGTGCTTTGCTTAGTGTACAGTTTAATTTCTCTTTTGGAGGGATACGATCTACGGGACAGGCTCAGGTTAATTTATGGAGCCTCCCATCATCCTTAGTTACTCTATCAAGCCTTGATGGGCTAGCCTGGGCTTGACAGTGAATGAAAATGTTTTGGATCTTGTTAGGGCATCCTTTTATTAAGCTGAGCATGAACAGAATCTGTTTGCATTGGTCTTCAGCCCAGCATCAACATAATTATGACTTTATGCAAAGGAAAGTTTCACATGGTGCAGTTTTCCTTATCTGAACCTTGTTTGCCTAAAGTATCCTATAACTGGAGTTCTGTTTTCCAACTCCCACCAGTGGGCTGAAAGTTCACCAACTAGGGCTGTCAACCCCCAGGTGGTGGATGGAGATTTCCTGCTATTATAATTGATCTCCGGGCTACAGAGATCAGTTCACCTGGAGGAAAATGGATGCTTTGGAAGGTGGAGTCTATGGCATCATACCCCACTGAAGTTCCTCCCCCCCCCCTCAGACTCCACCCCCAAAATCTCCAAGTATTTCTCAACCTGGAGCTGGCAACCCTACCACAATATAAACAGGAATGAGAACTCATCAGCCCTTATATCCAGGCCAGAAGGTGGGAGGAGTGTTACAGCCATCTGGAATCAGGATGTAGAGGTACAAAGCAGTTCCCCACCTCCGTGGCTATCTCCCAGGTCTAATCTAAACTGGGAGCCAGTTTGGTGTAGTGATTAAGAGTGGCAGGACTCTAATCTGGAGAACCAGATTTGATTCCCCACTTCTCCACATGCAGCTGGGTGACCTTGAGTCAGTCACAGCTCTCTCAGCCCCACCTACCTCACAGGGTTGTCTGTTGTGGGGAGAGGAAGGGAAGGTGATGGTAAGCCGCTTCAAGACTCCTTTGGGCAGTGAAGGGCAGAGTATAAAACCAAGTCTTCTTTTTCTGCTGCTTCTGCTGCTTTTGCTTCTTTCCAAGCGGCACTGGTAACTCTGCATCCTGAATCCAACTGCCCTGTCTTTATAACACTCCTCCTATGTTCTGACCCAGGTGTAAGGGTTGCTGACAGCCACTCTATCCCCCGCACACAAATATTCCCTTTAGGCCCCCCACTTACCCCATCCAGATTCAGTCCAAACATACTATGGAAAGGGATTGCATGGACTGCAATCAGGGCTGGTGCCAGGTTTTTATGCACACTAGGCAAGGCTATCCTCTGGCATCCCCCCCCCCCCCCCCCCAGTTTCGACCCACCTTCAAATGAGAACTGGACTTTTTGGTTGCTTCTAAAAAAATCATGAATTGTTTGCAACAGCTCTTATACATGAATTGTATTTTAAGCCTTCCCCCCCACCCCTGCCATTTTGACCCACCTTTAAATGAGAACTGGACTTTTTGGTTGCCTTTAAAAAATCATGAATTGTTTGCAGCAGCTCTTATACATGAATTGTATTTTAAAGCTAGCTCTCTCTCCCCCTCCCATTTTGACCCACCTTCAAATGAGAACTAGACGTTTTGGTTGCTTTTAAAAAATCATGAATTGTTTGCAGTAGCTGTTCATACATGAACTGTATTTTAAGCTCCCCCCCCCCCCCCCATTTTGACCCGCCTTCAAATGAGAACTGGACTTTTTGGTTGCTTTTAAAAAACTATGAATTGTTTGCAGCAGTTCTTATACATGAATTGTAGCTCTTCCCCTTTTCCCATCCCTTCATCCAGCCGTCTCTCCAGGCTGCCTGCAAAACTGCTGGGTGTAGCAGAGAGGGCCCCCTGCACTCACTTTCTCCCTGGGACTGGCTGGCTGGGATTTTCTCGCCCTCTGCTTTGTTTCCACTGCAAAGGAAGCCACGTAGACTACATTGCCCAGCATGCCCTTGTGTCTCCTTACTAAGTGCAGGAGACTGTCTGGGCTGGGGCAGCTGGGACTAGATTGCTCCTTCCCTCCCCTCTTCTACAGCAGGTTGAAATTTTTACCAACCATTCCAAACCAGCTGGGGAGAAGGGAGAGTGGAGAGAAGCCTCACCTTGCGCTTCAGGGAGCTCGCTCTTTAAAGGGGCTGTGTGCTGCTGCTGCTTCTGAGTCCAGGCTTGGCAGCGACTGCAGCAGCAAAACTTTCTGCCTCCCCCCCACCCCCACTGCCCTTATTTGCAAAGGCCAGATGGCAGCCAGGCTCTTGCAGCCCTGGCTTGACGCTCCCCTCTGGGTGCTGCAGGCCAGCCTGCTTGGGGAAGCTGTGGGCGAGCTGAGCATGCTCTGAACACACACACTCACCCAGCCAAGCAAACCCCACCACCCACCCCAGAGTGGCTTGGTCAGCGGCGGCAAGAAGACACTGCACATGCAGCCCCCACCCAGCTTGTTCTTGGCTGACTGAGGGTTCCTGGAAGCTAGAGGTGGGGCTTCTGCCAGTGTGCAGACCCGGCTGACCTCAAACTGGTTTTTTAAAAGTTTGTTAAAAGTAAAAGAAAAGAAACAAAGTTTGAGTCCAGTGGCACCTCGCTCTTGCCCCCACCCCAAAAGAATCCCTGCAATGCACCACACCAGAGCATGCCACAGCCCCCCCCCAAACGAGGCAATGTACTCTTGTGACGCCACACATGCAGCACAAGAAGATGCCACACATGCAGCCCCCCCCCAGCTTGTCCTGGCCCGACTGAGGGCTCCTGGAAGCTGGGGGCAGGGCTTCTGCCATGTGCAGGCCCTGGCTGGCTGCCTGGCTGCCTGCCCAACTAGTTTTTTTTTTTTAAGTTTTAAATAAATTTAAAAACCCTCTGCTTTCAAAGTGGGGGGGATGTGGGGGTTTGGAAAGGCTCACGAGCTGCAGTTTGGCCACCCTAATGGAACAGCTGCCCGGCAGAGAGAGGCTCTTCCCCTTCCCACCTTCTCCTCTCCTGCAAGCCCACCCACCAAAAAACCTTGCTTCTGGGATGCTGCCAGTTGCTTGTGCACACCGCTGCGATGGCGCTCCCGGTGGTCAGCAGCCCCCCCAAGGGGCCCAACCCACCTCCCATTGGCTGGATAGCTGTGATGGCGGCAGTTGTACTTTGATGGGAGGCTGCTGCTGCTGGCAGCAGGCAGCTTCCGATGGCACACCCAGCTGCTGGCCGCCACCTCGGGTTGCCGGCCATGTCACTCTACGCTTCTTTGAGGCCTGCGCCCTAGGCGGCTGCCTAACTTCATCTAATGGAAGCACCGGCCCTGACTGCAATGCAGTCCTATGCACACTTATCTGGGAGCAAGCCCCATCAAATACGGTGGGACTTACTTGTGAATAAACCTGTGTAGGATTTCCCTATGGCACATTCCACAGTGACCTGGGTTCCTGGAATTTCATGTTGCTAGTGCCTTCTCTCCCACATGTAGAGTACATTCCATCTGATTCAGGTATCCTGACCCTAGGGAGGTATTCCACAAAAGAGTACAAGCTCTTTGTGCACAGAGCACATAAAGAAATAATGAATTCCCCAACCCCTTTGGGTGCTGCAATACATATGCCCCCCCCCCCCCCAACATGGTACAGCTCAATCTTGTCAGATCTTGGAAGCTAATCAGGGACAGTACTTGGACTGGAGACCACCAAGGAAGATTCTGCAGAGGAAAGCAATGGCAAACCACCTCTGCTTCTCACTGGCCTTGAAAGCCCTTTGCTGGGGCTGCCATAAGTTGGTTGCAACTTGATGGCTTTTTACACACATGCCATCCCTCCACACACAAACCTCATCCACTCTGATGTCAGATCTTTTGCTTGATAATCTGTGATTGCAGATCCTCAGGCTCATTGGGTCAGGAGTACTGTCAGTTCTATGTAAACCGCTATGAGTGTTTGCTACAGTACTAAAATGCAGTGAATTAATGTCAAGAGATCCAATTCCCCCCCCCCCCCTCCAGGACACATGGGAGAAAAATGGTGATGTCTGAAAATTCCACTGCTGTTGCACGGAACACTTAGGTGTGACTTTTTAAAAAGGAATGTTTGATAGAGTTGAGCACTATTAGTCAAGACCTCCATCTCTGAAATTAAAGGTCAAAGGAGGAAATGAAATGGGAATTTGTATACAAAAATATTCAGTAGGAAAAAGATTTTAAATCTTCCAAACATTCAGCTGGGGAATTGTGCGTGAAAGTTATGTTTCCAATTATCTAGAATGAACATCGCACAAAAGAATATATTATTAAAGTATGTGCACTGCAAGATTGGAAGTATTTGAAGAATGAGCACCATCATTACATTTAAATGGATAAGAGGTGCCTTGAAATCAGGTTTGTAAACATATATGAGAAACTGAATGATCTGAGACCTCCACGAATGCTTCTGCATGAGGAGTCACTGTACATTAAACACCATTATCAGCCTGAGTATTTTCTGGGCCCATTTTTACTAATGCTGAAAAACGAAGAGTGTTCAAAGTATAATTATTTTAATCATTCCTGCGCGATTGCAGGATCAGCTAATCAGTCCCAAATCCAGGTCTATACATAAGGCTCTTTCACACAAGTATACACATCATGATTTTCCTGTTACTGTGCATTTGGTGGCTGGCAGCTGAATAGGGATGCCAGCCTCCAGGTGGGACCTGGGGCTGCCCCAGAACCACAGGTCATCTCTAGACTACAGAGATCAGTTCCCTTGGAGAAATGCTTTGGGGATGCTTTGGAGAGTGGACTCTATGGCCTTGTACCTCCCTGAGGTGCCTGCCCTCCCCAGGCTTTTGGGGGCTGAGGTGCTGGGCTGCCGCTGCTCCTCCCCCCCCCCCAGCCGCTTCCATCCCCTCTTCCCTCTGGCCACATTGGCTGGTCTGCAGCCTCCGCGCTTCTCTGCAGAGGTCCTGCCTCCTTTGCAGGAGCTCCACATTATAGAGAGTGATGCTGCCTGCCTTCACTTAAAAAATGTCCCTTAGATGTTTGAATCATTGGTGAGTGCTTTGACTTTTTCTGTATTTTTGCATTTTTGTACTTTATAAAAGAACTGTATTTTTTTGCTTCATGTCTACTTGCTGCTCAGTAGTAATAATTCGTAACATATTTTTATAGATACCCTTTGTGAAGTGTCTCTTAATGATCCATGTATGCAACTATGAACTAAGACTTGAAGACACATTCTTTGCTCTGGAGGCAACAGACTTGAGTGCACCCTTTTCAGGTGCCTGCAGAAGGTGGAGGATGATAAGTGTTGGGGGTTTGAGGCCCTCTGGATCTGGAGATTTCATACCAGGCACTTTGTCACACAGGGGTCATTGGGGAGGGTACGGGAAGGCTCCCAAAGTATGGTGTGGAAACAGGTGGGGCAGGCTGGAGGCTTAGCCACTGTAATGTGGTGTTGGGCTGGGAGGACTGGTGGAGGGGTGGACTCAAGGCAGGAGCAGCCCCAAGGAGTTGGGATGTGGAGGGGCTGGATGTTTCCCCACCACCCCCTAATTCATCACCACCCTCAGATTCCTCCTCCGCAAATAGTTTTAGCAGCTTCTCTGGTTTTGGCAGTACTAACAGCTCTTCTGCCTCTGAGTCCGTCCCCAAGAACACATTGGGCAAAACAGGCTCTGCCTCTGAGCCCCCTCATGGCACCCCAGTACAGCTGGGCACCAGTGGGCTGGCAGAATGGGCTTGTTTCACCTGTGGGATGGGTGGGTGAACTTCTTCCCCCCGCAATGAGCACCCCTGTCCCTCACACTTACCCTCATGGCACAGAGGGGTGTTGACAATTAAGCAGGAGAGTGGGTCCTCAGCTGAGAAACCTACTGGTTGGGCCCCCTGCCTGGCTGTAGCAAAGGGACAGGTGGTGGCTGAGCCCTGAGACCACCAGACACCACCCCACCCGGGAACAGGTGTGCAAAAACCCCACTGAGGGGGACTGTGTGTCCTCAGCCAAGGAACCCACTGGCTGAGCCTCTCTGCCTGGCTGTAGCAGAGGGACAGGTGCCTCAGACAGCCCAGAAGAACCAACACTGTTCACAAAGTTCTTCCCTCTCTGCCTCTAACAGTTAATTCTCTCTCTGACTAACTGCCTGCTGCCAAGTACAAAGAGCTGGGTGAATATATCCATTCTGCTCCCATAGACCTGAATGGGAGCTCTCTTGTTGGCAGCCAGAGCTTCCTGTCATGTTTTGAAGGGCCACTATAGGTGTTTCCAGGGCTGCAGAAGTCCATCTTTCCTATTGTTTTGACAGCATCAGTGAGTCTGGCTCACCAACTACCCCACAAACTTCATGAACCTGCATAAAAAACATGGCAGTTCATGGGCAGTTTGTGAGAGAAGCGATCTCACAAACCGAGGTCTCACAAACCATGAACTGGCCATGTTCATGACGAAATCAGGGTTTTGGTGAGGTTCGTGCCCATCCCTAGTCATAATAGCTTACGCTTATATTTCCAATAATGTAGTAGGATTCCAGGAGCCATTGAATAGCTGCTATTGTTGTCTTGAAGAGCTGCTTTCCAGCTGACACTGATCATCTTTTCTGAACAACCATTATTTTTTGTATAGAAAATGCATCGCTGCATACACAAATGTCCTATTCTAAAATCAGATCCCCAGTTCTTCCCTCACTGGATACCCAATTCACTTGTGACTGAGCTGAGAGTCCAAATGTGAAAAACAACTCATAAGCATTTCATTGGGAGAATTAGGATACTTTGTATTTTAATTACTCTCTTAGCACTGCTTCAATAAAGTGTTTTCTGTCCCTGTGGCCATTGATAATCCAAGCTCGTTCCCAGAGAGTAAGCAACATTTCTTTCCCAATGTTTTCCCCATCTCCAATGGCACTGCAATTTAGACAATAACATGCAGCACACATGATTAATGAAGCTGTGAACTGAGAAGAGGACAGCTGCTGGATCACAAAAAACTGCTTTGTGTGCATGTTGCTGCATGCGCAACAAACTCCACAAACTGATAATTTGTTAATTAGTTGAATCTCTCTGTGTGTAATGTTAATATAACCTTCAGTTGAAAAAGTGCTCACACCCGGGAAGATTTTTCAGCAAAGCAAAACAAGCAAGAAACTCCATTCCCCCAGGAGTGATTTCCTCTCTCACTCTCTCATTCGGGGAGCTATTTCATTTTTCAGTCTTTTTTTTTTTAAAATGTATTCCTTGTTGCTCTGTTTGGGATGCATTCAGGTGCGCAAGGTGTGGTGTAGTATGTATGCTGTAGCTAAAAGAAGAACTCGCTTACAAATGAAGGAAGTAATGTTTCATGAAATGCTCATTCCACTAACAATCTCAATTACAGAGTTTGGTCCTTGGCTTTGACATCTGGCCTGTGCCGCCATTTGAATCTGGAAGACCATCAAGCAGAAAAATTGTTCGACTTTTGTGTGCACATGTCAGTACGCCATCTTAAATAATTAACAAAACATCGCCAGCACTTTATGATGATTTTATTTATAATTGGACTGTCTTTAGATGGTTTTATGTGGATTTTAATTGTTATTTATGTATCAACTATTGTAAGCCGCCCTGAGCTTTCTTTGCGGGATGGGCGGGGTATAAACTTAAGACATACATACATACATACATACATACATACATTCTCCTTTAGACGTGGTGGTGGTGCTCACATTTGAATCCTGTTTCTGTTAAACTTTATAGAAGGATCCATCGGAGCAGTGTGCTGACTACGGATGCCAGCCTCCAGGTTGGACCTGGGGATCCCCCAGAATTACAACTCATCTCCAGATTAAAGAGATCAGTTCCCTGGGAAAAATGGATGGTTAGGAGGGTGAACTCTATGGCACTGAAGTCCTGTCCTCCCAAGGCTCCTCCCCTAAATCTCCACGAGTTTCCCAACTTGGAGCTGCCAATCCTAGCGCCCCCCCCCCACTCCAGGGGGGGGCTGGGGCTGGGCCAGAGACATTACAGGCCATTGTCTCTGGGGAGGATCAGCACATCCTGGAAAAGTTTGTGGGGGGGGGGGTCCAGCTCCCCAGCCCCCCTGAAGTTGACACCTATGCCCCCACTGGTGGTCAGGGGGGACTGGGCAACCCTAGTGCTGACATCTTATGCTGTCTGGCACATCTCTCAATAGGAGTCTCGTCTCAGACATGGTAGCATTCAGTCCTGTGAGCCAGAAGCCATCACTTCCCATGTTTTGGGTAGAAGAGGAAGTTGTAATGTAGTTCAAACCGCAATGCTGCCATCATCTCACAGATGGCATTCAAAATATATAGTGATCACTGAAAAACTGCATTTGCTAAGTGACAGTGGATTTAAGAATCACGTATTTGGAAATTATATATAAGGCACTGGGCCATGATGATTTGTTACAATGCAACCCATTTAAATTAAGTTGTTATCTCTGCTTTGGCCAACAGGCCCTCTTTATTATCACAAAATTTTCAACAGCTGAATTTCTACACTGAATTTGTTCTCTCCACTTACCTGCACAACACTTCAGAAGTGACTCGACTATGCTGTTTTTGTTCCTTCATTGCATCATTTTCAAATAAATGGAACAGCACATTTTGAACTGAACTTCACTGTTGCCAACATTCAGTGACAACCAAAGCATAACCCAGAGGTAAAGCCGAGATGGCTGAAGTGGACAGAGTGCTGCGCTGAGACCCAGCTACTGGCAACAGCAACTAGTATCAGCTCATCCATTTCTTCCTCCTGCGTGGCAACAGATTATTGGTCCCATGGCACCCCTGGAAGTGCACTAGAAGCCTCTTTACTCAGCCTACTCCTAGCTATTAGCAGTTCTACAGACTTGTAGCCCATTGGAACTTTCCATTGATCATAAGAAGAAAGAGTTGATTTTCATTAAGAAAAAAGGTTTTATGCTCTTCTGTACTAACGTACAGATTGCTGAGACAGGCTTTCCAAGGAGGAGGCTATGAAAGAGCTGATGTTAGTCATTGCTGTTGATGGTTGGGTTTGAGCTGAGCATCTCTTGTAGTCCTCCTGGTAGAGGAACTGCTTAATTCAGCTTGTTCCAGAATTGTTTTAGCTTCCCACTCTGGTCCAGTCTTGAATTGAGGTGAATGCTTACCCAAACTGTCTATTTGTTAAGAAGATATTTGGTGATCTAAAAGCTAGCACCGACTGAGGGGGTTTCAAGAGGGTTCTGTCCTCAGATGAGCTATCCATTTGCAATGAATGTCACACCACCACCCTGAGCCTTTCCATAGCATTGGATGCACGTGAATCAAAGTTTAAAGTGTTGCAGAATTACTCAGAGGGATTCGGTTTATCAAGGCAAAGGCCTGTTAGAGCAGAACACTGCTCCAAGGCATGTAATTAGTATCATGACCTTGATATTTTGTCTCCATAACCTTTCTAGGGCAGCCATTGAGTAAGTCAATATTTTGTGTGTAGCATAATGGGGCCATCAAAGGAAGACATCTGCTTTCCATACTGATGCAAATGTTTAGCCAGGTATCTTCTGTCAAGTACTAACAGACACATGGTAGGGTAATAACAATATTGTGACTCAGAAAAGAAAACCCTTTTCCCTGAAAACATCTATTACATATACACACACACACACACACATATATATACATACACACACACATATATATACACATATATATACATACATACACACACACTAATTACAAGTGTCCATCCCTGCGCGGATACCTAAATCCGCACAGAGGGGCACTTGGAGGGGAGTGAGATTTTCCTACATACTTGGGGGACTCCCCAGGTGTGTAGAAAAATCCTAAATGTTAAAAAAAAATTGGGGGGATACTTAAATCCCCTCGAAAGTAAAAGCGTTCTCTGCGCAGGCACAGAAAATGCTTTGGCTGGGGGGAGGGCTCGGCGGGCGGTGGGCCGTGCCGCCGCCGTTTTTGGGGAGGGCAGGGGGAGGACGAGGGAAGTGGCTCGGCGAGCAGTGGGTCACACCACCGCTGATTTCCGGGGAGGGCGGAGGAGAGGCTCGGCAAGCGGCAGGTCTTGCCACTGCTGCCAATTTTTGTGGAGGGATGGGGGAGGGTGGGGAGAGAGGCTCACCTGCCCCCCGTAAGTATTGCAGGTCCTCGTGCTTGTATATATATATATTCTCTCTCTCTCTCTCTCTCTCTCTCTGTGTGTGTGTGTGTGTAGAGTATACAGTCATAACAGCTGGACAACCTTACAGATTTTGGGATAATGCTCTGTAACCAGAAACCCATCCAGTTCTCTGCAGTTTTGTTTTAATATGGGTACCAGTAAACATTAAAAAGGTGAAACCTATTGATCCTTTTTTTGCAGAGCCAAATTCAACAATGGTGACCTGAAATTTTATAGAAATGGCCATTCTTAGCTGTATTTTC
This sequence comes from Lepidodactylus listeri, assembly GCA_029233225.1. Lineage (NCBI taxonomy): Eukaryota > Metazoa > Chordata > Lepidosauria > Squamata > Gekkonidae > Lepidodactylus > Lepidodactylus listeri. The sequence continues at coordinate 92,413,987 of JARCFY010000006.1, forward strand.
TATCTTCTTACTTCAGCTTGAGCAATCAAGTCAGATCTTGCTGACCGGGCAGAGTCTTACAGGTGAAGCTGGCTTTCATCTTACAAAATACGACACAACCTTTGGCATGAAAATAAAATGTGTTTAGATTTTTGTTTGAGAAAACTGCTCAGAGATTTGGCTGAAGAACTCTGCAGATTTGGCTCTGTATTCTTGGTGCTGGGGGGGGGGGCAACAGTGGGAGGGCTTCTGGTTTCCTGGCCCCACTGGTGGACCTTCTGAGGGCACCTGGTATTTTTTGGCCACTGTATGACAGAGTGTTGGACTGGATGGGCCATTGGCCTGATCCAACATTGGCTTCTCTTATGTTCTTATGTAACTCCCTTTAGTTATAATCAGTGGCTAAACATTGGTTGTAATCACCTTCTCAGATGTTCAGAAGCAGCTAATGGAGTGTCCAGCTTTTAAATTGATACTGTTTTATTGACATCAGCAGGGACACTATAGTTTAATATTTTGTTTTAAACCTTTTTTTTTAGTAATAATAACTTATAATATAACTTACAATAGATTTCCCAATACTTGTTCATACATTACCCTAAAATAAAGGGATTATTAAGCTGCTTCCCATTGTTATTGGTGGTAGTGATGCTTTAATTTGAGAATTTCATTGAAATATTATTGGGATCATTTCAGTATCCATTAAAGTGAATGAAGGAAAATGAGGGGGGGGGAACACCCACACTCCCCCAAGATAGAAGACGTTCTAACTGACCTCAACATTATTTATTTGCTAAATGTTTATACCATTTTTCTCATTGTTCCAAGAAGTTTACAATAAAAATGAACAAACTGAAAACCAGCCAGAAACCCAACATATTAAAACACTGACAGAACCATCCTAAGCAGAGTTATGCCCATATAAGTCCACTGACATCAATGGGCTTAGAAGTCACTTTGCAGCGGATGGCACTATAAGAACCGCTAAGACAGGGGTGGCCAAACTGTGGCTCGGGAGCCACATGTGACTCTTTCACACATATTGTGTTGCTCCTAGCAGGGCAGCTGGGGAAGCGAAGGGGAGGCATGCCTCCCCAATCGGTCTTTCCTTCCCCAGCCAGTGTTCGCCTCCCTAGGTAGGCCTGAGGTGGGGGGAAGCAGAGAAAGAAAGCAACTTTAATTTTAAATGCATTCTCAAAGACCCCCCCCCCGGCCGGCTTGGAGAAGGCATTTGTCTCTTTAAATCCCTTCTCCAAGCCAAGCCAGCTGGCATGGGGGCATGGGGGGCTTGGAGGACATTTAAAGTTAAAGTTGTTTTTGTTCCACCTCTCCATCCCTCCCCCCCATCTATTTGCCTTCTTTCCACTTTCTTTCTTTCTTCCCTCTCTCCGCATCTAAAGCTAAATGTGTTCTACAATCCCCACCACACCAGCAGACTGGCTTGGCTCGGAGAAGGCATTTGTCTCTTTCATTTAATATGCAAATTAGCATCTTTTTCAATAAAAATGTGTGCGTTAATGTCTTGTGGCTCTCAAACATCTGATATTTATTGTGTGTGGCTCTTACGTTAGGCAAGTTTGGCCACCCCTGAGCTAGGAAAAAAGCCTGCCTGAGCAATACAACCTATACTGACATCTGAAGTGAGCGAGAAAAAAAAGCAGCCCTTACTCCAACTAGCAGCCTATTCTGCCCATAGAGAACACTCTTGCCCTGCTACTCACAGATCTCCCCTCCTTTGAGGAAGGAAGAGAAAGGAAACTTTGTTGGAAGGATCTTAAGGTCCATCTGGGCTCATATGGAGTGAGGCACTTCTTCAGGAATGAGGGACCCAGACCATAAAGGGATTTAAAGGTAAAAACCAGCCCCTTGAATCAGATCCAGAAGTAAATAGGTAACCAGTGCAGCTGCTGTTATGCTATACTCATATGGGTAGTCCGGCTAACTGCCGTCAATTAGCAGACTACTTCATTCTGGCCCAATTGCAACGACATGGTAAAAACTCTTGTTGAAGAATGCATCAGAATGGTAATGTAAGGGTTAAGATATAATGTTGTTTAATTTCAATATTTTTATTGATACCTCCAGCCAGGGCTTTTTTTGTAGAAAAAGCCCAGCAGGAACTCATTAGCATAATAGGCCACACCCAACAGCAGAAACTCATTAGCATACTAGGCACAGCTCATTAGCATATTAGGCGGGGGGCTGGGAAAGCACAGAGCAGGCATGGAAGCTTACCTCTCCCCCCCAGCTTCTCCGCCCCACTTCAGCATCACCTTTATAGTTTCCTACCCCCCCCCCCCCACAACCAGACAGTGGGGGAAAGGTGCTGTTTTTTTCCCCCTCCCCCAGATTGGGGAGGGAAAGAAAAGCATTTTAAACGAGCCTGGGTTCCCTGCCTGCCCTTTTCCAGCTGGGACATGTCAGCTAGAGAAGGGAAGGCAAAGAGAGGCTTTTCCTTGTCAATTTCACTCTCAGCTGACTGGTGGGGAGTGAAATTGACAAGGAAATCCCAGGGGCTCCCCAGAGGGAAAGAGAACATTTTAACATTTCCCTCTTGTGTGTAAGGTGGGGAGGGCAGTGTGCTCTGTAGCCACATATGCCAGAGGTTTGGGTTGTAGGCGTGGCCAACTCAGGAGCTAGCTGGAACTCCGTTCCTGTGCATTCCTGCCCCAAAATAGCCCTGCCTCCAGCAGATTTGGAGCTGAAAAATTAAGAATGTGAGTAAGATATTGGGGATATTTTAGACCCCATAAAAATTAACAGTCCATAATACAATTTCATAGTTTACATGAAAGTAAGGCAAATTTGAATTTCACTATTCTGAAATGTTTTAAAACATATAATTAAATTGTGGTCTGTTTGATTCCAGCAACTTATTTATTTTGCCACCAAGTCACAGCTAACGTGTATGGCAATCCCATCGGGTTTTCAAGGCAAGAAACGTTTAGAGGTGGTTTGCCACTGCCTGCTGCTGCATCATGAGCCTGTTATTTCTTCGAGGTCTCCCATCCAAATACTAGGTAGGGCTGGTTCTGCTTAGCTTCCATGATCTGATAAGAGGCTAGCTTGGGCTATCAAGATCAGAGCAGTAACTTGTTAGTAAAGTACTTTTTAAGTAGAGGAGGGCTGTAGATCTTGTTGATTACTTTGGATCAGCAGTAAATATTAAAGCCACACTTTAAAAGGGGGATAGCAACAATAAATATGTTGAGGTTTTTGGTTTAAAAAAAATGATCGAAGGGTCTATAAAACTATGAGTGTGTTCTTGGCATCAGTGCCATGGTAGAATTGGTCTTTCTGGAGTTTGCTACAAGTGGTTTTTTGGGCACATTCAAAGTGATTATCTGAGCTGAAAAATCTGACTAAGATGTACATTCCATTGTTTCACCAGTACTATGGATACCTGCAATTTCCATGTGGAAGTAACTAGAAGAAATGTTTAAAACTGAGGTGTCAGTTGAGTGGAACAAGACATGTTTACTTCTGTTGGGCTTCTACAAATATCCTGCTCACAGATGAATGTGGAGACAAATTGGAATTTTGGCACCTTTACACTGAAAGTGTAAATCTTATGTTTTAGGCCTCTGAGAGCCAACTATACAGGAAAGGTAATGGAAACTGTGTGAAGCAGGGGCAACAGTAAAGACCCCACACTGGCATGCTAACATGAATGAGCTATGTCAAAAAGCTTGCTTCTCCTATTTTTGCTTTATGAATATGCACCAAAATCTGCTCCTTTTATGTGCTAAAGCTTAGCCAAGCCCTAGCTGTGATTGTGAACAAAGTAATTTATCAGATCCCTGCAGCTGTCATTCTGTAGTGATCCAAGAGAGACACAATACTCCAGAGCGGTGAAGTTAGGCTGAGATATGGCTGATCGGATGAGTCTGCTCAGTGGGTGAGAGAGGGTGTATGTGATGGGCTTGTATACATACCTCTTTGGTTAACAAGTGCCCTTGAATATGAAATATCCAGAGCCTGCAGATAGAATACAATGTACAGGGTTGACTGGGCTGTATGAATATTTCAGTGCACACAGATTTATATAAACGATACATTTTCTGTATGTGGGGCACATTTTCACCATTTTTTAAATAAGCCGTTCAGTGTGCTGGCTAAATATTTCATTGAATCATAAATATCCTATGTTTCCATATATAATAGAGGACAGGTAACTAAATATTTGATTTTATGCCAGCTGTAACGGCATTACACATGAAGTGTTTTCTAGGAATTGGCACGAACCTATGCACAAAGTAAAATTTGTGCCAAAATTTGGCCAGTTCTGGGTCCAGGAAGTGTTGTTCACCAGAGCATGGGCTCCCTGAGCATTGCCTGAATTTCAAAGGTGCTTTGGGTGGTACAGAAAACAAAAATGTTTCCCAGAAAACCCGGTGTCAATGGAGCCAACTCTCAGACAATGGTGGGGGTGGAATTTTCTCCAGTCTCGGAAACACCAGTGGGGATCCTCCAAAGCTTGACAGGCATGTCTAGCTGCCAGTTACAGACCTTCCATTCATCTCTATGGAATCTAAAAGCAACATAAAGCCCAACCTGAAATCCAGCCCTCCTTTGTTGGGTTTTGCAGCAAGCTCGAGAGGATCAGAACTGTAGAGAAATAGGAGGAAGTTGATCCGCTTTGCTGGGCAGGGGATTGCTCTTTGTTCTGTGTATGAATGTGTGTGCGTGCCACGGCACCCAGCCTTTCTGCTCACATTGAGCAATGGGGCTTTACTATTGGGTTCCTCTGAAGAGTGCTAGCATCTCTACACTCCCCCTTCCTTTTGTTGATCAGCTCTGGGCTGGGGTATATCTTTGCTGGGGCAGGTCTCTCTGTGTGCCAGTACCGTCTAGCCTGGGGCTTGGATTGGCTTCTACGAACCCCACCCCTTCTGTTTTTGGTCAACTCTCTGATCAGGGATGTGTTTGCTGGGATAGCGCGCTGTGTGACACCCCACGGCTGGTTTCTATTTACTAGCCCCACCTCATCCCTCATTTTAAAAAAAAAATCTTGTAGCTCTCCGCTGGGGACTTAGGGTGTTTGTGGGTCAGGGCTCTGATTCCACACAACCTCTCCACTCACGCTGGACAGTAGGGCATAGCTGATGGGCGCCTCAGCTGAGGGCTCACATTTATACACCCCTCGCCCCTCTTTTTTTGATCTTTTAACTCTCCACTGAGGGCTTTGGGTGTTTGTGGGTCAGGGCTCTGATTCCACGGTCTCCGCTCACACCAGGCGCTGGGGAACAGCAGATGGGCACCTCAGCTGAGGGCTCACATTTATACATCCCCACACCCCATGCCTCTTTTTATCTTCTAGCTCTCTATGGGGGGCTCTGGGTATTTGTGGATCAGGGCTCTGATTCGACAGCCTCACCACTTATGCCAGATGGTGGGGCATAGTAGGTGGGTGCCTCAGCTGAGGGCTCACATTTATACAGCCCTCCACCCACCTCTCTTTTTCATCTTCTAGCTCTCCTCTGGGAGCTCTGGGTGTTTTGGGGCCAGGGCCAGGCCTGTAGCTAGGCAAGGGTGAGGGGGTTATGCCCCCCCAGGTGTGCTCCAGGCCCTCTGGGAGGCAGCAGAGGAGGAAGGGGAGGTGGAGGTGCCTGCCCTGCAACTGTACTGCTGCCGTTGCAGCCAGTGGCAGGCTTGGGGGCAGTGGCCTGCCTGTGTCTGAGAAGCAGCGACTGATCCACCAGAAGGCAGAACTGGACCAGAGCTGGCTGCTGCTGCCACACTGAAGCCCCGCTGGGCACACAGCAGGAGCACTGCCAGCCCTGGCTGCAGCTAGGAAGGTGTGACTGACCCACCAAGAGGAAGAGCCAGACCAGAACTTGGGTGCTGCCATGCTGAGGCTGTGCTGGGCACACAGCAGGAGTGCCGCCAGCCCCGGCCACTTGTAGGTGAGTAAGTATGCAAGGTGAGCGAGGATCCAAGCCAGAGAGAGGGAGGAAGTGGCCCCCCGCTGTGGGAGCTCACCTGGGAGCAAACTAGCCAGCAGCTGCGGGGGGGGGGGGTGTGTGGTCTACTTCAGAGCAAGCAGGTCCCATCTGGCTGGAAGGCTTGTCTAGCTGGTGTGTCTCTGCTGTTGGATGAAGGATGCCTGGGCCAGGTTCTTGGCTGGCGCTGGGTCACTTTCTGAGCCCCCGGAGGGGTGGGAATAGGATTGCTCTGGAGTCAGCAGCTAATGTTCCAGAGTCGTCCTGCCACTTCCACAGGGTGCCCTTAAGCAAGGCCCAGCCTCCCAGCCCAACTCCTCCCCCAGGGCTGACTCCTGGCACCACTTCCTGGCTCGAAGGCTGTCCACAAGCTGCCCAAAGGCTGTTTCTCTTAATTAGATTATCACTAATCAGATTAGCCACTAGTCTAATTAGTGGTAATTTAATTAAGGAACTGGAGGAGCTGGTTGTTGGTGAAGTGGGAGGTCAGGAACAGCACTGGGGGGGGCAGGCATGCCAATGAGGTTATGGTCAGGGAGTCCCTTGCTGAGTCCCTGAGGTCTCCAGCTCCAATTCCCTGGACTCCTGGCCATGCAAGGCTGTCATCTGGTCCAACCTCTCCTGCATTGCCATGAATCTCTTGCTGTGCCCTCCCACCAGTGTCCAGAGCGAGTGGGTGTTTTCCCACCTGGGAGACATCCTCAGCCCCCACCACTCTCACCTAGACCCGGCCAGGGTGAATAAGTTGTTCTACCTGCTCCAGCTGGGCCACCCTGCTCTGGTACTGGTGGACTACAATCCAGGCCCCCTGTTTTCCCCCCTGTATGTTTCCCCCTTCCTCCCCCCTCTCTGGGTGATCCAGTCTGCAAGTTGCGCCCTTGGCACTTGGGTGGAAGGATGGCTGCCTCTGCCAGGTAGTGTTGACCTTGCACCATGGCCAACCCAAACAACATCTACCTCACAAGCAAACACCTACCTCATGAACCAACCGACATTCACCTCATAGCACAACACCGACCTTATGGAACAACATCCACCTCAGCAAACATCCACCTCTTCAAACATCTTTCTGTACAAGCAAGCCCCCGTTTGAGGTCTTTCCATTGCATTTGTAGAATTTACTGTCACAACAGATAATCTCTTACCTGTACAATGTGTTCTGCTAATGGCAAAGAAATTTATGTTACCTAGTGGTGGGCAGTGACCAGGGGATGATTGTGTTTGGTCCCCGGGGGGGGGGGTGGACTTGGAGGGTTGTGGACATGCTTTCCTTTCTTGTGTTGTCTGGCTGGAGTGTCTGCCAAGCTGCTATGGGGTAATCTTAGGGAGCCCCAGTCAAAACTCTGGGGATGCCTCATCTTCCTTTCTGTCCTTCATTACCTGCCTTTTTAGACATGACAGGTGCCCCTGCCAGTTTTGCATCTGTTCCCACATCTGTGGAGTAGAAGAATTTGCCAGCACCACGGTGGATGGGTGCTTTCTGGACCCAGTTGCAGGCTAGAATAATATGCATTTGAGTGACCACATCCTTTCTATACTAGCTGCAAGCCAGACTTTGGGTGAGGGCTGGGACATGTAGCATCTAGGGGTCTGGGCGGGGGCTTCGCTTTATTCCATAGCTCCAGAGCCACCCCCTTTCGCTCACTCTGCTGGCAAGATGGTTGCGGTGCATGTCCAGCTCTTCTGGTGTGTCCAATGTAGGTCGCTAATCTACTTGGCTGTAGCCAGTACCTTGCCAAGTCCCCCAAGGAGTAGGAGTCACATCCCACTGAGAAGTCCCATCCGATTTTCAGATACTGGCTGCCAGCCACAGCTGGGGGGGGATGACATACAGCATTAGGGAGTTGGGGGGCATCCCCTTTTATCTGCACCGCTGGTAAGATGATCGCAGTGCATGGCCAGTCCTTCCTGGGAGTATATCCCTGGCAGCAGGTTCAAGCCAGCCTTTCCTAATTTGAGCACTCTCTCTTTCCTGCTGGTCACTGGGTGTTATATGGGACAGAGCTCTGAACCAGCCTTTCACTCGCCCCACTGGCAAGATGATTGTAGTTCATGGCCAGCCCTTCCTGGGAGTAGGACCTTGGCAGCAGATTTGAGCCACCCCTTCTGATTTTGGTCCACTCTTTCCTGTTTGGGATTGGGTGATAGTTGGTGTCAGGGCTTTGAGTCATCCTCTCATTTGCCCTGCTGGCATGAACCTGGCAGTGCATGGCCAACCCTTCCTGGGTATAGGACGTTGGCAGCAGGTTCAAATCACTGTGACATCCAGTGATGCCATTGAATGAGTGGGGGTTGGACGGGCACCCTTTGTCGTGGGGCCCTGGAGCTGGCCTTTTGCTCTCATTGCTGGTGGTGCTCTGCATGGTCTTTTCCAGGTGTTTAACCAGAAGTCAGTGGCCTTCCCTTTGTTCCAGGGCTCCAGTGCCATCCGCTTTCACTCGCACCACTGGTAAAATGATTGCAGAGCATGGCCAATCCTTCCAGGCCAATCAGTGGTAGTTACAGGGCATAGTCATCAGTGAATTCTTCGGGTACAAGCCAGAGCCTGGGTGGGGGGCACAACATATAGTGTTCAGGACTCTGCGGCCTTCTCTTTCTTCCAGGATTCCGGGGCCATCCCCTTTCACTCACACCATCCACCACGAACCAAGAACCGAACCATGTTTTCCTGGTTTGTGCCCATCCCTAGTGTTTTCATCATCATGACCCAATTACTAGCACAGTGAATACCTCAATTATAATTCTAGGAACCAACAAACCACAGACACATCTATATAACTGATGCTTTTGACAGAATTTGCAGCAAAATTCTCCTTCCCTCCCCCCAGTTTTCCCTTTGGATCATTTTATGATAACCGTTCATTGGATCTTTGAGAAATTTATCTCTCTGGAATGCTTTGAACTGGTTGGTCAGTCAAAAGATTGGTGCAGTGCAAAGGGTCAGGCCACTTTGGTTATTTTTTACTTATTTAACTCATTTGTTTTTATTCCCACCACATCTCCAAGTGGAGCCTGGAGATCTCCCATAATTACAACTGATCTCCAGACTACAAAGATCATAGAATCATAGAGTTGGAAGGGACCTCCAGGGTCATCTAATCCAGCCCCCTGCACAATGCAGGAAATTCACAAATACCTCCCCCTCCACATGCAGTGACTGCTGTTCCACACCCAGAAGATGACAAAAAGCCTCCAGGATCCCTGGCCAGACTGGCCTGGAGAAAAGAGAATCAGCATTTCCCTGGGCGTGTAAGAAAGGGCCACAAGAACTAAGCACAAGTTCCCCTGGAGAAAACGGCTGCTTTGTAGGGTGGACTTTATAGCATCAGGCTCTGATGGGATCCCTTCTCTCCCCAAACCCCGCCTTCCCCAGGGTGTATCTCCTCTCAAATCTCCAGATATTTCCCAACCTCATACTAGCAACCCTGTGTTTTGCTTTTTCCACATGTACATAGAGTGACCAGTCAAAACACTCTCCTCTTTGCCTTGTAAGGAAAAAAAGATAGGGAAAAGATGGATGCCTGCTTTTGTCTCAGGACTAATAATTGGTTGTTTGTGTGCTAGGTGTGTGAGATTCAACACAGCTTTAATCTGAGCCAGGGTCCAATTTGGTTTCTACTTCTGCCAAGATCTGATCACAGTTCTGTCCGAATCTCATCTAGATAGATCTCAAGTCTCCCTGAGATCAACTGTGGCAAACTGGGAACAGTTCAAGGTTTATAGTTAACGTCCTCTGCTGGAGATCTACATTTGGAAAGTTCTTCAATTTCTTTTCATGGCAATACACTATTGTAAACACTTTTTGGGGTTTATTTCACTATTTTCTCAGTTTGTTTTCTTCCCATTTTTTTTTTAAAAACCCTTCCTAACTGAAATTTCACTCCATAAAATGAACACAAGAGGACAGAAGAAGCTGGGATTTGTTAAGAAGAAAAATAGTGCCGATCGATGTATGAGGTAGGGCAAAGAACAAAGCCAGAGGCTGTTCTTTATTATTCAGAGACCTCAGTGGAGGCAGAAGAGAAATGGCAAGCAGGGCAGTTCATCTTCTGTTTTGTTGAGTGAAAAGATAGTCCAGTCATGGAACACAGGGAAAAGGATTAGGGCAAAAAAATCCCACCTACCCATTTGAATTATGCTAATGTTTAAATCACGGTTTACAGCAAGCTTGTTGAAAAGCCTCAGTTTCACCCTATAGTTTCTCCCCATGTTTCAGACACATGTGGAGCCACCTGAAGATTAAGTCTAATGCAAATAATCTGTCCCGTGGCATGGTGAGCATCAAGGAGATTTCGTTACCTCTGTCAGGGAGGAAAAGAGAGGCATATGGCACAGATGGGGCTGTTTCGAAATCTGCTTTATCCTGGGATTTCTCTCTCTCCCCCTCCCCTCCCCTTAGCAATCCTTTAAGAATACATGAAGTGAATCCAGCATGAGGCCCTGCTGGGGTATAATGGATCTGGTCTGTGTACACAAAAGCTCTCTGTGATTTACCTTGTGCCGTTCATATACCTTAGAAAGCAAATAACATTTCTAGAAATGCATCACTATTGATTTTTGTGTCTCCTGGGTGATAGGATGTTGGTCAAATCCATTTGTTTAGTTTTTGAAGACAACTTTTTAATAAACTAACCAAATCCTGCCTCTTCTAATTGATCGATGCCCCCTGTTTCTGGCTCAAGAACCATACCAGCTCTAGAAATGACACTTCCAGTTGAACTGGGACTCTGAACCAGGGCTTAATTTATGGACCTGTTTTTAATGCTAGGGCTCAGTCGTGGGACAGGTGAGCTAGCAACGTGTGTAGTAGTCAGAGTGTCAGACTGAGGGGTCCTTGATTAAAACCCCTCTGCCATGAAGCTAAGTAGCTGACTGTGGGCCTGTTACTACCTCTCAGTCTCACTGACATTGCAAGTTTATTGTGAGGGTAACATGAGGGTGGCATGAATACATTCATGAGCTCCTGGGGAAAGGGTGGGATAAAAATCTAATATATTCTCCATGCAATGATATCGATCCACATGGCATTGCTAGCTCCAGGTTGGGAAATACCAGGGGGGGTGGCCCCTGTGAAGGGTGGGCTTTGGGGAGGAGTATAAAGCCATAGAGTCCACCTTTCAAAGTGGCCATTTTTTCCAGGTGAACGGATCTCTGTCATCTGGAGATCAGTTGTAATATTGGGATTTCCAGTCACCACCTGGAGGTTGGCAACCCTAGATCTACATGGTGAGTGCAGAAACCACCAGGCTCACTGACCACACTGAAGACTATTGGGTAGCCTCTAATGTCATTGCCGAAATGTCAGACAGTCGTGAATGGTAGTGCTTTGACTGACAGACATGTCATTGATATGGAGCCTACACAATGTGAGGCACTCTTGTCTCTTGTGTAGCAGATGCTTTCCTTTCACCTTGTGCAGCCATCCTTTTGGTATAAGCTGCAATAGAATTCTTTTTATTTCATTTCCAATTCCTTCAACCATAGGTTGGTGGGATTATAGATAAAATGAAAACAGAGCAAATCAATAAAATAATAAATACTAAAGTCAAATCTACATCTGAGTTTCCCGCTGGAATCATTCTAGTTCTTTAAAAAAGGTCTATACCTGTTTCTAGTTTTAAACCGTACTTGTTCTAGTTTAAAAATTACTGTTTATATTTGTTAATTGCCCTCCTGTGGTCAAGCTAGCATTATACTGCTTTAAACAGATCCTGTTGCTTAGTACTCTTCAGACCCAGGGAGTGAAATTTGAAACCAGCATGAAATGAGTGTAGGAAAAGACAGCAGTCAGACTCCTTCAGAGGTGAGGTGTAAATTGGGCCTAAGACTATTTAAAAACATATGCAAGAAATCTAGCAACAGCTTCCAGCCCACCCACATCCTTTGAAAACAACAGTTTCAGAATCATATAATTACTAGAGCACTGAACGTCAGAGTTGACAGGATATCCCAATATATCACACCTAGCTTCAATAAATGGAGGACAGTGTAATAGCACATATGAGATGGTTTCTATTGCTTCAGATGCACAAGAACAATTTCTTTTAGTCCAGGGAATACCTTTAAGCCTTCCTGTGTATTCAGCTGTTGGGAGTGAATTACATCTTGCCAAAAGAATTAAACGTCTGTGTTTGGGATTTTTATAATAACCAAATAATTAGCAACTGTAAAGGAATTTGTAGAGATACAGCCATAATACAAAGGAGAACACTTCCGGTATGAATCAGTAAGTAACTCAGACCAATCATGTGACAGAAATTGCTTCTGTTACTGCTTTCAGGAGGTGCTCTGAATAGTAATTAAATAGGTTATCATCTAACGAAAATCCTAGTTCACACAATCGGTCAAAGAATGCATTAGCACTTGATGATAAAAATAAGCCTTGCCTCATTAGATGAAATAGTTGACTCGGGGGTTCTAATAAGAATATTTTTAACCACATCTTAATGGCATATTTCCATGTGATTGACTGTAAGGAGGACAGTCGAATTTCTAATCTAATTACTGAGTTGGAGACACAACTGGGAATTCCCAAGATGGTTTAGAACAGAGGTGTCAAACTCATTTGTTATGCGGGCTAGATCTGATGTAAATGTCACTTTGTCGGGGCAGGCCACATGTGCCATAAACGTAATGCCAGATATCAGAGATATAAACTGTATAAAGGACCGCAGCTGCTAAGCTCAGAGTTGGTGTATCCTCACTGCAAGGCCCCATGGGCTGGGTGGGGGGTAGACTGGAGAGCCAGCTGTGCAGCACTGGGCAAATGATCCCACACTGCTTTACTGCTGCAGATGAGGTTGTTCTGCCATGCAGAAACTGTAATCAGAGAGGCTCCGCCCCCCCCCCCCCGAGAAGTCTCCTGTTCCCTTCCTTGCACTAGTTGTTTGTGGGCCACATAAGAGCCCTCGGGCCTTATGTTTGACACCCCTGGTTTAGGAGAACCTAGTTTGCAGCCTGTCAAGATCTTTCGCTACTACATGCTGCCATAACAGTGCCCCATATAGGGTTGCAGGTAAGATCTTTGAACTGCATAATTTGAACAATGCTGGAAAAGACTGCCCACTCTTTTGGAAAATGAAATTTCTTCAAGGATATGGACAGAAGCTGAAAGTTATGTTTTAGATGAGTTTCCTATGTTGACCTTACAGAAGACAGAGAATTTACCCAAAAGAAGACAAACTTTACTTACAGAAAAGATGCTTCAAAATGATTGGGATACTCTTCAAACAGATGCTAGATAAAAATGCTCCCCACTTCATCTAGGAATTACATATTTCACCAAATTTGACCTGCCTTTTTACTTAAACCTGCTGAGACGGTAATTCCAAAACTGAGACGGTCATACATGATCGCACGCTGCAATGCATTTCCAACAGATGAAGGGCTGTTTCCTCATGATCCCATTGGACCAGTGCTATTGTGACTGCCCTTTGACAGAACTTGAGTCGACATGTCATGTTTTCTTCCACTGTCCAAAACATGCAGCAGCAAGAGAAGAGATTCCTAAGAAAATGGCTGCTGAAATATTCATCTTTTCCTGATGCAGCAAGAGTAAGACTACTTCTGAGCAGCCTCTGCCAAAATTGCATTGTGGATGTGTCAAATTTATGTTTTGCTGTTATTTTAAACTCTTAACTATCACTATCATCATCATCATCATCATTATATTTTTTTGATTTTTAAATATTTTTTATTTTTTTATGGTGCATGGCCTATGGGCTATTAAACCTAAATGAATAAACTAAACTATCCAAAGGCATTCTACTGTTACACAGTTTAGAGAAGATCAAGCCCCCTCCAAACCTAGATTCCAGAAAATCTGCATTACTAGCACTGAGTCTTAGATTCGTCCATGAGAATAATGTGTGCTGTTGGGTATCCGATAACCAGATTTTCCACATATTTATCAAAAGCTAACCAGAATTTTGTAATAAGAACTAAGGCTTTTAAGCAAGGAACATTCACATTAATTACCAAAAAAGTTTTGCCTAATATCTTAACTAAGGCCGAGGACAGACTGGCAATCTGAAGCGGGGCAGGCACGCTTCGCAAACGGAGGAAAGGAGCCCGTTCAGACATGCGCATCTGCCCATCGGCTCCGTTGCGTACTTACCCGTCTCCCAGCCGCTTTCCTTCCGCTTTACCCGGACACCGGGTAAAACCGGTGTTCAGGGGCCTTCCTCCGCATGTCTCCCGCTTCCAAACAGTGTGAACTGGAAGAAGCGGGAGGCATCCGGAGGAAGTGTGAACGCACCGGCAAAAAGTTTTGCGCATATGCGCATATGTGCATATGCAAATATGCGCATATGCGAAAAACATCAAAGGAAAACAAAAAAAAGTGCAGCAGCACGCGCGAGCCCCGCGCGCTGGCTATGCGGCAGTCTGAACTCTCCGTGGCAGTCTGAATGCTCCATATCGCCGCTGATCCGCATTGCTCTGGCCAGTGTGAACGGCCAGCTCCGTGAGTTTTTTCCCCCGCTCCAGTTCCCTCCGCTTTGCCTCCGCTTCAGATTGCCAGTCTGTCTTCGGCCTAAGAGAGTTATTACACGATCATTAAAAATCTGTTTGAATTATGTTTAAATTTGAATGCTTTCTCACCCAGGTTACAAGGCCACCCTTTGGATGTCCTCTATTAGTCATGCTACAAATGGCTTGTAGATTAAAAGCTTCAAAGCCATCTTTTTTAATTGGGTTTTTAGCCCAAATGATGTGGAAATCCTTCAACATTTCTATCACTTCCCAGTCCCCTTGTTTACTGTGCCAATTGTGAATATTCCATGACAGTAATTTAATCATATTGTTCCTTGGGGGGATATATCATTGTTCGCAAGTAATCTTATTTGAATCTGGATTGATAACAGCAACACCAGATCTGTGAACCCCAGGCTTAAATGTGGGAAGCAAGATGGCAACTTGACCTCCTCTTGCTTTGCTTTTGGTGAGTCTTCTTTTCCCCTATGGCGGTGAATAACTGCTCAGATCCAGTTTACAGACTGCCTTTTTGGCTACAAGAAGTGCTTCAGAGTATTTGGAGTGAATTATTGCCTCTGCTGTTAATAACTGCTTTGAATCCCAGGATTTCTGACTCCTACCATATTACTTGCAAGAAGCAGCGAACTGGAATTTCTTTTAAAACAAGGCAAATTAGGAACGATAACAGCTACACTTCTTAACTGTTCATGATGGCAGCTGTGGGACCAAAGACTGAAAGAAGAGTGAAAGAGTGAAATGACTAAAGAACTCCATGTATGAAGGAAAGTCCTACCGAACCTCTTTGCTGCAATAGAATACAGAGGGTGTTGAGCTTAATAAAGGGGGAAACCTGCAGTTTCCATATGTTTCTTATTTGTTAACAAGATATTAATTCCATGTTAATAAATCTGATGAGTGTACAATAACTCTGATGTGCATTTCGTATTAATTATGAATAACCAGTGACCCTAAACAAGCCATGCCATGGCTAAGACATCCAAGTATGACTAAGCTTCTTGGCATTTTGAGAAATGTAGTTTCTATGGGCTGAGATGTGCACCTTGGAGCAGATTCTGCCCTGAATAGCACAGTTTACATATTTTCTGTACCCTTTCTGCTCACAGTAATCCAAGAGAACAAAGTCTGAGTCCAGTGGCACCTTTAAGGCCAACAAAGTTTTATTCAAGGTATAAGCTTTCGTGTTCACACACACTTCTTCAGATACAATGAAATGGAAATTACCGACCCATACATATAGGTAGAGGGTGAGTGGTAAATTAGCATACAGCATAATAAAGATGTTTAACAGATTCAAGGACCAAACAGGAATAACAAGTTTAATTTATATGGTTATCATTTGTTTGGGTTTAATTCCAGGGGGAAACATAGGGAAGGAAATAAATATGTCAAAATTGGAGCTTGATAGGCAGATGTATCCTTAATTGTGGAATGCTGAAAGTTATTAACTAAGACCTTGCCATTACACTCCATCTGTCTCCTCTCAAGCATGGAGGCGACCTTACAGCATCTTCTTCTTTGAAATGGGGTGATTGGCTGTGTAGAGTTATCTCCTCTGTCCCCAGAACAGAGAAATACATTCCAATCTACCATCCCAAATTACATTACATTCTACTATTTTGGTTCTTTTAAACTTCTCCTATGTTCAGAAAGTCCCTATTCCTCCCATTTATTTTCTTTTAAAATTTCCTCAGTTTTTGTTTGTTCCTGTTATGACTGACCTGCAGTTGTTTTAACGGTTTTGCAACTGTGTAACTTCTCAATGACAAATTAACTTTACAATGACAAATGATGTATAATTTGTCTCTGAATCTCCTATGATTTTTATCCAGTTGCTCTTCTTGTTGAAACCTGTGAGTCCTTTGAGTTGTTACCTTGCTCCAAGATTATCAGTTCCTACTTTAAAAAGTACGCTTTTCTTCAAGGCTGTAAGGGGTGGGGCTTTGGGTTTGTCTTGGAGGATGGAGCCTTGGAGTTTTATAGCATTATTGTAATATTTCCTTTATTCACAGATATATAAGAAGAGAACATCTCCTCGGCTCAGTCTGCCTCTATCTCTTCCACACTAAACCAGTATCCCTGCACCCAAAATATACTCCCTGAAAAAGTTCAGTTGAACAGGACAAAACATTCCCAGACAGGAAAAGCTGAGAAAAATGGCTCCAGATGGTTGTGTATATGTGTATATGGATGGGTGTATACATAATATTGGTATGGATGTATTTTTTTGATCCCGATACTCATAAAGAAACAATAAATTCCAGCAATTGTCTTCGAGCAAATAAATGAATGGAGAAAGCCGTTCACTCATTACAAAATATGTGCATTGTACGGAAAGGTAGAATTGGCCCTCAGTAGAGAAGGAGGGAGATATGTGAGCAATTAATCTGTGTGGAAAAGAGTCGGTCCTCCTGACAGCAGTTCCAAATGAAGCTTATAAACAAACATCTGTTTTATAAAGTCTAATCAGAACAAGGCTTTGTAAAGCTTTCAAACACAGACTGTCTGGCTATTTTTAAACAGTGAGTCTTAAAGGTCTGAGGGAAATTGTTGGATGTTGAAACTTTTATAAAAACATCAAAATGAAGCCAGTGTTTTCAGGGAGCTGACATTTTACAGAAATTCCAAGTTCAAGTGGGTTAGAAAGATTGCAGTTGGCCTTCACGCAAATGCTTCAAGCTAATGTTTCTTGTCGCTATAATAAGGCATTTTGTGCAAAAATTATCTAGGACTACTTGATTTTAGCAATATATTTCATGCATAGTGATGCTGATTAAATAAAACCTTTTCCCCCCTCTATATGGCAACTGACAGTATAGAAAAATAGAACTGGTTGGATCCTGCCAGCTTTTCCATACAATATCACCCAATTCTTCTCCTTACTACGGCAACCATTGCACAGTTTTTGTACATGCAGATCACATTATCCCCATCATGGCCTTTGTTTCATGATCAAGAGGGCCCCAGTTTGCTTTTTCACCAGCAGACAAGCTGACTAGGTCCTCATTATTAACCAGTCTAAGATCACTCTGCCATTTGAAGCCTTGGCATATTCTCAAGGACTCTTAATGGAACAACTTCAGGGTTTTTTATTCAGCATAGCCTTCACTGCCCAAAGTGTTCTGGGCAGGAAGCAGCATTAGACTTACAGTTCAAGAAGCTACCGTCAAAGTGAGAGAGCCTAGGAAGAGGAGGAGGAGGAGGAGGAGGAGATTGCATTTATACCCCGCCCTTCACTACCCAAAGGAGTCTCAGAGTGGTTTACAATCTCCTTCCCCTTCCCCTTCCTACAACAGACACCCTGTGAGGTAGATGGGAGAGAGCTCTTTCGAGAACTGCCCTTGAGAGAACAGCTCTGAAATAATTTGTAACTGGCCCAAGGTTACACTAGCTGGCAACATGTGGAGGAGTGGGGAATCAATCCTGGTTCTCCCAGATTAAAGTCTGTGCTCCTAACCACTACAGCAAACTGGCTCTTTTAAGTAGATAGTGCTTGGGGAAGACTAAGGGAAGCAAAGCTGTGATCGGGTAGGATTGGGGCAAAATATCAAAGCCCACTATTCTCCTTTTACTATTGCAGTCCATCTCAAACATTCCAAATGTGTACAGTGAATGTGCACGGGAGGGAGTGGGATCATGATTGCAAGCACCACTCCTAACCTCTGCATAGAAAATGCAAGCAGAGCCTAGGTACGTGCATCCATCCTGTTATAAGACTTTCTCCTCATGATCGAGAGTTGTGTCCCATGCACATTCAATGGAATCCTTTCGAATGCCAGGAAAGGTCATGTGATTTTCATCCAACCTGCCATGGTCTGCTGCTCAATTTTGGTGCCCCATGATGCCGACTTGCAGCAATTAGCCATGTCAGCTCTAAAGCAATGAGGGAATGGAACACACACACACACACAGAACCAATGAACAACTTTACATTTGCAGCTCCCTGGAGCTTTTTGGAAATGAAAATGGAGGAAATGTCAACCATTTTGTGTTCTTTACATACATATGTATGTGCCATCAAGTGCAATCAACTTATTGCAACCCCAGCAAGGGGTTTCCATGGCAAGAGAGAAGCAGACCAGGTTGCCTTCCCTCCCTTTGTGTCATTTAGGCTGTTCCTAACAAGAGGTACTAAATGGCTCCCCTTTCTTTCTTTCTTTCTTTCTTTCTTTCTTTCTTTCTTTCTTTCTTTCTTTCTTTCTTTCTTTCTTTCTTTCTTTCTTTCTTTCTTTCTTTTTCTCTCTCTTTCTCTCTTTCTCTCTTTCTCTCTCTCTCTTTTCCTTCTTTCTTTCTTTCTTTCTTTCTTTCTTTCTTTCTTTCTTTCTTTCTCTCTTTCTCTCTTTCTCTCTTTCTCTCTCTCTCTCTTTTCCTTCCTTCCTTCTTTCTTTCTTTCTTTCTTTCTCTCTTTCTCTCTTTCTCTCTTTCTCTCTTTCTCTCTCTCTTTTCCTTTAGCTTCAGACCAATGCAGCAACCTATGACCTCTCATTTTATGAGTAAATGTGCACAGGATAAGGCTATGAATAGGCTAAACAGATCTGTCACACCAGCATTTTCTTCCTACTGCAGATGTTTAACTAATTCATGACTTTTTAAAAAAAGAATGCAGAGATCCTTTAGTTGTTAGTTTTTGGCATCACTGGGTCCTGTGTGCATATCCACCCACAATTGTAGCTGCATACAGATGTACACCATCAACCCAGTGGATTCAGAAGGCCTCTGGACATCCATGGTCTGTGCTGAACCGGCAACTGTAGCACTGTGGAAAGAAAAAAAAAACATTCAACACAGCTGAGCCGGCACAGCCTTAACACTTCTGACTTTCTCACACCAAAGTGCTAGAATAGCAACATATGCATCCTATTTAGGGATGGGCATGAACAGGGCTTTTTAAAAAAGAGGTGCCGAAACTCACAAGAGGAAAATGAGGTTTTCAGTCTGAATACTAAAAACTCATAAACTTTTAAACATTTTAAAAAAAAGAATTTTATCAAATAGCTTCTCCATTCCAGAATGTTCCCCCAGAAAAAAAGGCCTGCTGAACCAGGAAAATGAGGTTTGTTTCAGTTTGTGGTTTGTAGCTTGCCCTGTTCATCACAAACTTTTAAGAGCTAACAGAACAGGTTCATTTGTGAGGTTCACAATGTAGCAGAACACACACACACACAGCATGGTAGAGACACCAAACCCACAGGAGATCTCCAGATGACTCTCTGCTACCTGTCCTCCAAGTCTGGTAAGGATTGGATTTATGGGGTCCAAGTTATGCTCCTCCAAAGACGATGTCCCATCTTCCATCATTTCCAATGGAGGGGGGAAACAGCAAAAAAAAGCATGGGCTATAGAAGACTAGCAGAACAGAATCAAAGTCCCTGAGAATCTCTGCAGTAGAAACTGAAGGGAGGAGCATTTTTGAAAGCCCAGCAGAAGCAGTGAAATGTGCCCAGCAGAACCAGTGCCACTGTGGCAGTGCAAACCCAACAGGACTAAGGTCAAACCATAGAATCTCTGCAGTAGTGACTGAAGCGGGGGGCATTTTTGCAAGCTCAGCAGAACCAGTATAATGTACAGAGGGCCCAGCAGAACCCAGTGTCACCAGCATTGCAAGCTTAAGAGGACTGATCTCAAAGCAAAGAGCCACAAATCCAAGTTTCGGGGGGGGGGGGGATTGCAAGTTGAGTGCAAGGAAATGAGAGGGGAACACAAAGGAAGGCCAGCAAAGGGGGGAAGCACCCTTTTGAAACTGGCATGACTAGTTTGAAACTGACAAGAGTATTTCCAAGGTTGGAGAATTCAGCCCCCATTGTTGCTTTGGAGTTTGGTGAACATTTTGTTTGAGCAGAGACAGTCTGTCTGGAAATGTACCCACATGAACCTCCAGGAACTGCTTGAAAGTTCATACAGCCTGACGAGCCATGAACTTCAGCTTGCAAACCATGAACCAGTCAAAATTCATCACAGACTTCAGTTTGTGAGTTGGTTCATGTTCATTCCTAATTCTATTTTCCCCAGGGAAGCAGAACCACCAAGGTGCAGTAAGCTCCTTGGGAAGATGAGGCACAGTGTTGAAGATCTTTGCACCTAATTCAGTGGTCCAGCAGTTGACAAGTAACACAGGCCTGGAACTGTTCAATATTTTATGCAAACAGATAAAGCTGAAAAATCCCTAATGAGCACTTCTCACCTCAGCTTGGTGGGGAAAGGAGTGGGATACAAGCTGAATAAATAAATAATAAATAAATAAATGAAAGAAGAATCTTTGGGTCAAAAGAGTGAAATCCATTAAAATATTCTCAAGAAAATAAAAACAGTGGACAACAGAAAAGTCTACTAACCTTTGCTGTACTGCCATGGCATTTATCTTTGATTAGTTGCAAACATTCTTATTAGAGTGCTTCAGATTGAACCTGGGACCTTCAGCATGCAAAGCAGGTCCTCTACCACTAAACAAAGTTGCTTCCCTCATCAGTGGTATGTTGGGAACAGAATAACAATGGCTGTCTAAAAAATTATTTGTTAATCAAAGAACTCTACAAGATCTAGGCAAAACTCAGAATGTGTAAAGAAAACACATATCTCTGTCCAGCTTGGAATCTAACATACACTTAAATGCTACAGATGATGACAGCAAACTGTCTGAAACTGAAATTAGTCTGTCTGTGCTGACTCACAACACTGTGAACTACTGCAAAGCTGCTAAAAAGCAACTGCTGAAAATGCTCCATTCGGAGATGAGTTGGGTTGTTGATGGAAACAAAAATCTTAGACCATTTCTCCCAGAATCTATGACCTCTAATAATGACTTAAACAATACAAAAAGTTATATGCTTGACAAAGGCAAATTGTCTCCGCCTTCCATCTTTTATTGAGGGTCCATAAAAAGAAATTAAGGAGTCCCTTCTCTTTAATGACAACTGCCTATAACAAGAAAGTATTTTATAGTCTCATAGACCAAGAGCTAATGAAAGGGTGTGTTCCCAGGGTACATTTGATTATGGGACTGATTACAAGTCTGGTCAGTGCTTCTATATGGCCTAGGAAGCCTATGTTTCATGAAGAATAGTAGAATATAAATGCAATACAATAATTATAAAACTTAGCTATGTAGGCCTTGCACTATTAAAATGCTAGTCAGCTTTTCTGGAAAGAGAAAGAGATTTCTCTTGTTGGATTTAGAAACTGGATCAAAATGTGTGTTCTACCCTTTCTACCCAAAGACAGCTTGCCAAAAAAAATGAGAACAATGAAAACCATCACAAAAACCATATTTAAAGTAAAACAGTTACGGTGATAGATATTGACAGTATCCTGGGATGGGTGAAGGCCTCCACATGCACACTGGATTTGTGCCCAGAACTACATAAATGACCAGGACACTTTCCCTCAAGCCCTCAAACAGCTAATTAAGAAACCATCCATAGCTAAAAATGATGTTGCTAATAATCACCCAGTCTCTAATCTAAAGCCCTATATGGCCAGGGTCCAACATACCTGAGGGACCGCCTTTCCCCACAGCGAGCACTTTGGTCAGGGTCGCAACACCGACTTCAGGTCCTGGGCCCCAGGGAGGCCAGGCTTGCAGGAACCAGGGCCAGGGCCTTTTCAGTGGCGGCTCCCCTCTGGTGGAACAAGCTCTCGGAAGAGATCAGGGCCCTGTGGGACCTTATGCAGTTCTGCAGGGCCTGCGAGACGGAGCTCTTCCACCAGGCTTTTGATTAGGAGTTGCCACCACTTACCATCAAATACCACCAACCATCGCTAGTAACATCTGCGATGAGGGCTGGCCCTGAAAGAAGCCTGGGCCGGGTGGAGGGCTGGAATATAACCCTGATGCTGGCACGAAGGGTACTACTAGGAAGCCATCTGAATGTTTCAGATTAACATCTCCGCGAGCACTTCGTGCAATTTATATTGCAAATAGGTTTTGTATTGCTAGTATTGTATTTTAAAATGTTTTAAACTGTTTTATACTGATTTGGCACTGTGTGCCATACTGTGCTGCCCTGAGCACGCTTGCGGGTAGGGCAGGGTAGAAATGTTAAATAATAAATAATAAATAAATAAATAATCTACCCTTTCTAGGCCAAGTGATTGAGAGAACAAAAGTATATCAACTCCAACTGTTTCTGGAGAATTCACAGGCGCTAGGCTATTTCTAGTCTGGTTACAGGCTATGCTACAGAACAGAGATGGCTCTAGTAGCTTTAGTTGATGATTTCTACCTGAATGTAGATGAAGGTCATGCTTCTTTATTGCTACTCCTGGATCTCTCTGCAGCCTTTGATACAGTAGAACATACCACCCTATTGAGGCATTTGGAAGCAGAAGCAGATTTATTCATATGTGGTGGTCTTGTCCCGTTATAGCAAATTTTTGGAAATCAGTATTTGCAGAGGTTGCTAGAATAAACTGGGAACCAATAAAACCTACTAGATTGGATTGGATTTATACCCCACCCTTCACTCACTTGGAGTCTCAGAGTGGTTTACAAAATCCTTTCCCCTCCCCTTCCCACAACAGACACCCTGTGAGGTAGGTGGGGCTGAGAGAGCTCTTTCCCAAGCTATCCTTGAGAGAACAGCTGGTACAGAGCTATGGCTTGCCCAAGGTCATCCAGCAGGTGCAAGTGGAGGAGTAGGGAATCAAACCCGGTTCTCCCAGATTAGAGTCCGCGCACTTAACCACTACGCCAAACTGGCTCACTTATCAATGAAAATAGTCAATGTAAACAAAAAACCCCACTTATTAATTTTCTTTTAGTCACAGCTAGGATGCTTTTTGCTCAATGATGGAAGAATGCTACAGGGATTTCCTTGGATAGGTGGCACGCTAAATTAAGGGATATAGTGGCACTTGAAAAATTAACAAATAAAATTAGATTAATTCAGGGGAGAAAAAAGAAAGATGATTTTAAGATAATTTGGAACAGTTTTATAATTTATTTAATGGAATTTCCAGACTATTGCTTGTTAAGTAATTTTCTCTCATGGATGGAGACCCTTTCCTGAAAATTTGAATAAGGCATAGAATAGTTGTACCAGAGGATACAATTTTTCAGAAATGGACTCAATGAAAAATACATAAAGTCTCAGCCAATTTTGATGGAAGCACTTCGCCCACTCCCTTTTTGTTCTTTCTTCCTTTGCCCACCCCTCAAATGAAACATGACACAGGTTATGGGTTAAACTGGGATTTTATTTACATATAAGATGATCTGCACTGCTTGGTTAACATGTTTAAACATGGGGTGCAATGCAATGCAAACTTCCTAACAAGGCAAAACCACCCAAGCTCAGAGCCAGGTCTGGAACCCTTCCAAACCTTTCTCCTCATGACCTGCATACGAGTGCATAGTGGGGATGAAAGGGCACCACCCCTCAACCCATGCTCTTCCTGCCTTTCCAGTTAGGGCCCAACCAGTTTTACCAAGCCTATTTCTACCTCACCTGACCATGCAGAACAGGTGAAAAAAGGCCTCCATCTTAGCCAATCTGAGTGAGGCCCAAAAAATTCCTGCTCGGCCCTGAAACTGGCAACCAGATAATCCCACATGGTCCAAAAAAAAGGATGGGTGGGTGGGGAGCTCACACTGGGCTGGACTGCCAAAAGAGGTGATTGCCGCCCGACTTGGCCAACAAGCCAGCCTCCAATTGGCCAGTGTTCCCACATGGAGCCTCTATTGGCTCCCCCCACCCTCGTGACCATTCCAAGGAGGTAGGGTCAGGCAAGCGCTGGCACTGGCTCCACTCAGCAGGCACCCGTCTTTTATCTAGTCATGCTTTTTCTCTTATTGGTTTATATATTTTCTTGTTTGTTTTTTTTCTGGTTAGAACATCACCATAACATGATGATTTCATTTCTTATATTGGATATGAATTTATCATATGGTTTTGTTTTGTTTTTTTGTTGGTATTTGTTTTGTGTGTAAATAAAAATAAAAAATTGTTTTTAAAAAAGAAGCAGATATCAGGAGAATCACTCCTTATGAATCAGAATCAGACTCAAAGTGTTGCTGTTGGAGACTAGGTAACTTCCGTTTGGGAGTTATTTTACTGAGTTCCTCAGGGTGCAATCATCCCCTATGTTATTCAACTTCTGTGTAAAGCCTATACGAGAAATCATTCATAGTTTTGGAACTGAATGTCATCATTATGCAGATGAAGCCCAGCTTTATATCTCTCTATCAAAATCCCCAGGTGATGCAGTAGAGGTCCTGAGGCCCAGCTGACTGCTGTGGTCACAATGGCTGAAAGCTAATAAAGGGAAGCTAAACCCAGACAAGACAAAAGTGAAGCTGGTTGGGAATGTGGATGTCTTGAAGGCCTTGTGCTCCCTATTTTGGTGGGGTTCAGCTAGCACTTGTTGAATCGGTTAAGAGCCTTGGGATTATACTGGATCCAGCATTACTACTGGAAAAGCAAATTAATGGGGCTGCAAAAAAAAATGCTTGCTTCCTTCCAACTCAGTCTAGCCAGCAAGATGGCCCCCTGCCTTGACTCAGCCAATCTGATGACCTGGATCCATGCCATGTTAACATCGAGGCTAGACTAGAGTAATGCACTCTACATAGATCTCCCCTCAAAGTCAATTCGGAGACTCCAGTTCAAAATGCTGTGGCTAGGTTGCTATCAGGAGCTAGGTGCAACATGCCTATCACTCCCATTCTGCAGCCACTCCTTGGGGTGCCCATCAATTACCAGGCACAGTTCTAGGTATTCACTATCACATACAAAGACCTTCATGGCCTTGGTCCATCTTACAGCGGGACTGTCTTTCTCCCTGTGCTCCACCATGACAACTTTGATCGTCCCAGTAGGGCCCACTGCAAATGGGCAAAATGGATAACCGCCCATACATGTGCATGCTCTGTTGTGCCCCCCTCTCCTTATGGAATGGCCTCCTAAATGATAGGGAAACCTCATACTCTCCTGGCTTTCTGCAAATTATGCAAAATGGAATTATACACGAGGGCTTTTTGAACAGGTAATTAGGCCAATACTTTAATGAAATGATAAGAAAGTTGTATCAGTAAAGAAACTGTGCCCAACAATACTGCATTGCTACCTATCACTGTAAGTATGCTCCAGACTAGGTAGTTCTACACCACTTAATACATCATGTTTATAAACTCATGCTTTGTTTCAGCTCTGTTTAAGATTTGTTTCTTTTCAGTTTTCTGTTGTCCAAACCCTATTGTATTGTTCATTGGATGTCCCATCCTGTTGATTGCACTTGACTTACTCTACATAATCCGCCTTGAGTCTTAGAGAGAAAGGCAGACTATAAATACCCAAATAATAATAATAAATAAGAACAAAAACAATCATAAACCAACAATAACACTTTATTAAAACTTTCAGATGGAACTACATACAGAAAAATGCATAGAAAGGATTTTGGAACATGTTCAGGGATGCCCTTTTTTTGGTGTGTTTTGATCTGATGTGCAGTTTTTGTACTTTAGACACCTAGAGTTCAAATCTTTCAGTTCTTCCATCTGCACTTGATCTCTGTTGTCTGCAGGGATACTGAAGATTGACCTGTGAGCAGGGGTCCTTTGGGGCCAGCTCAGGAGTGGCCACCAGGGCAGCCACGGGCCGAATCAGATTCTCTGATCTGATTCGGCCCGCTGCCGAATTGCCGCCGAAATTTGGCGGCAACTTTAAAAGCGACTGGAGGGGAGATGGTTTGAGGGAGAGGCTCCAAACTTGCAGGGTAGCTGCTGGGGCCACTCCTTGAAGTACCCACCAAGTTTCAAGAAGATTGGACAAGGGGGTCCCATTCTACGATCCCCCAAACAGGTTGCCCCCATTCCCTCCATTGTTCTCTATGGCAGGAAAAAAGTAACACTTTCCCCCAGCATACAGAACAATGGAGGGGATGGGACAACCTGTTTGGGGGCCCATAGAATTGGACCCCATGATCCAATCTTCTTGAAACTTGGTGGGTATTTCGAGGAGAGGCCCCAGCAGCTACCCTGCAAGTTTGGAGCCTCTCCCTCAAACCCCCTTTCTTCCAGCCCCTCATATACCCTATGAGTTTTTGCCATTGATTTCAATGGCCCATAGGGTATAATGGGGCTGAAACTGACATTCCCTTTCTGACACACTTCTGGTGACGTCAGGGGACGTGGCATATGCTAATGAGGTATGCTAATGAGCTCCTGCACCTCTTTTTCTACAAAAGGACCCCTGCCTATGAGTATATGCTATGGAGTCTATATGTACATTGCTTCTTATGCTGAGGATGAGAGTCCCTGAAATAAAATGATTCCTGGTGTCCTGTCCCCCCGGACATTTCTTGTACTCAGCATGAAACTATGTTCCTTAGGGGCAAACTACATGTTTCGGTTTTTTAAGAAGCTGGGTCTGGGTTCCCTGCAACCACACAGCAGCTGCGGGAAATAGCTTTTTAAAAATAAAGACCAGCCCAAACAGGCTTGGAATGACACTGTGGGGGGAGGAAGGGCTCCTGCCTCCCCCCAAGCTGTTTTTCCATGTGGAAACAAGCACTGGAGTGGAGTTATTTCCACATTTTTACTGCTCCATGTGGGGTATTCTGTGAACATGGAACAGCAAAAACAGGGAAATGTCTCTTCCCCCCCTCCCAATGCTGCTTCAGTGTGGGAAAACAACTAGGAGAGAGCCAGGAGGGCTTTCTGCCCCAGAGTGGCGCACTGATCCCATTTGGGATCTCCTTGATTTGTTTAAAAGACATTTCCCACATCTACTGTGTGGCTGCAGGGAACCCAGTTTGGATCTGGGAAACCCAAATGTGTAGTTTGGCCCTTAGTCTTACCAAAACTTGCGATACCAATCTAATCCACAATATATATATTTTTTTCACAATACAATCAGAATATACAATCTGAGCCCAGTGGTGCAAGGGAGGGTGGGTTAGACATCTAATAAAAATAAAATCATAAGAACTACTATATGTTTTTGCAGTCTTAGGACTATGAAATACATGAGGTGGTGAAACAACAAATTGCATATTACTTAAATTTGCACTTTCTCATCCAGAAGCAGTTAGTTGTTCCTGAAACGTCTATTGTATTTTTGGTTCCATTCTGTACTGTGAAAAATAATGTTGTAGATTTATGTATGACATCATATGTCTCCCTTTATGTTATGACTTCCAGTAACATAAAAGGAACCATAACACTATGTCATAATCTGGTAGGAGGCCAGAAGAACCAGTCACAATTTAAAATTACTACCAAGTGGAGATGACCATTTATTACAGCAAGAAAACAGCAATTCCTTCTGCAGATGTTATAGATGAATATGTGCCTGAACAACTTGTGAACTACATGTTTCTCTTCCCAGTTGGTAAACAATTGTCAATAATATGAGGCACTCCTGATATCACAAGCACTTCCACTTCTGGGAAAGAATGGGTAAGAAACGCGAAGTTCCTTTGAAAATCCCTGCCCCTGTGGGTTATTGCCTAATATCAGCCTACCCATCTGTATGACAGCAGATATCTGCTGCAAAGTGAAGACTTAAAATCTGAGGCAGGGAAAAAAAAACCTTTGGTAGAGATGAGTTCACTCTTCTCAGATGTTTAACTGATCCATGAAAACAGAGTCATTTCAGAGACGGCTCCTATTCCATGACCAATGAATCTTGAAGCCAAAGGAAAACAATATGCCTTTTAGAGCTTCAGGACTGGAGGTTTCTGCAGGTATTGGAGTACAGATGCTGACTTTAATTTAAGAATGTTTAGGTCACCATGCCAGCCAGAAGGCAGACACAACAGAAGCCACAGCCTGATTTCACAGTAACATTCCAAGTTTACAAGCATGGTGCATGCCCCCTTAACATTCAGATCTCGGAAATTCACAGCATTTGCTGGGAATGCAAACACACTAAGATGCTTTTTCTTTCTTGCCTCTTTTAAAAAAAAAACCTCAGGTAATCTAGTGGAACTGTGTGTAGAGAAGGGGAGGAAAGTGTTCTTGTAATCATTTTGGCAGCATTGGGCCTGGGTGGGGGGAGGCAAAGAGAATATCTTGTTGGCAAATTGCCAGTTTAGGTTTAAAGGAAAGTTGCTAATTTTGGGCTCCTTGATTCTTGCTGATGCAGGGCAAAAATTATTCACACGCATGCCAGAGGCTTGTCTTTGCATCTGTGTTCAATTAGAATGAAGTCTTAGACTTGGGGTTAATTCTATAGAACCAAACAACAAAGCCATCTTGTGTTTAAACTTCCCAGTCCTCTGAGGCCATGCTGCAGAAAACTTGGAGGGATGAAAGCCTGGAGGTGTATATGGAAACAGAGATAGAAAAGGCAAATCATTTCTGTTTGGAAAGGTGACTCTGGATAGCATCTCCTTTGGCTAAGGTTTCCCTCTGAAAGAAACACGGGGTAGCGTAAGACAAAGGAGCCTTTCTTGAAATGGCATCTGAGGCGTTCTGCTAAATCCCCAAGATGCTTCAAAAACTGAAAATGGCATGGTGGGTAAATATGCAGGCACTGAGAAATCCAATTGGTTATAGAAAGTCTGCTTGTGTGGCAGAGAAAGAAGTTGCACAGCCCCCAGACCAGGAACAAAACCCATGAAATACCTTTTAGTGAGAACCAGCCAAATTGGCACAAAACATGGTACCAGCTTTCAAGCTCCCCAGAGCTCTTCCTCAGGCTGGATGTTAAACATTTTTAAAAGACAGAAGGGTAGACGGCATAATTCTTGGGACATGATCTTAAGGTCTGACCTTGTGGGCATCCTTTGCAAGATGCCAGCAATCAGTTAACTTCTTCACTTTGGTGCTGAGGTTTACAGCTGGTGTGGCTTACACTAGAGCCAGGGAAAGCCAGGTTCAGCCTCCTTCTTGCCAGTCATTCTCTCACAGCCTAGTACGGCGTTAGCTGAGAGATGGCTGTGGTGAGGATAAATGCCAGAGGGGAGAACCTGAGCCCCATACAAGTAGGACAGGATTAAAATGTAATAAATAAATATTACGTACACACACATCACAATCCTTTGAGCCAGTTTGGTATAGCAGTTAGGAGTGTGGACTCTAACCTGGGGAACTGGATTGGATTCCCCATTCCACTACATGCAGCGAGCTGGGTGACCTTGAGTCAGTCACAGTTCACTCAGAGCAGTTCTCTCAAGAGCAGTTCTCTCAGAGCTCTCTCAGCCCCACCTACCTCACAGGGTGTCTGTTGTGGGGAGAGGAAGGGAAGGCAATCATAAGCTGCTCTGAGACTCTGAGTGAAAAGCAGGATATAAATCCAATCTCCTCCTGCTGCTCCTGCTGCTGCTCCTCCTCCACTTCTTCTTCTTCTTCTTCCCCCCCCCCCAATGGGTACCTTCATCCCAGAGATTCCAGTGGGTCCACTGCATGAAAGTATGGGTGATGGTCCAGTCAAAATGAAGCACCTGTTAGTCTCTCAAGTTTTAATGGGAGACCATTTTTTCCATTGAAATCAGTGGCAAGAATGAACTTTGGAAGGGTCAAACTCATTTGAAGCAGGCTTCCATTACTACCTGCATACACATGAAAGCTAGCTGATTTCATGGGTAAGCTAAACTTTGAATCCTGGCCAAATTCATCACCTTGCCCAGAGAACTGTATTGTTTTACTTTCAATCCTTGAGGTGAACTGCACATTTAAATAAAGAAGGAAATGCATGATAATAAACCCTAATTTTCATAGTCTTTAAACATTGAATTTCTATGGCAAAACATCCACAGCAAAGCTGTTTTAGTTTCTATTATTTTCTATTTATATTTCATGAGGAAATGGATTACCTCAGGACTACAGAACGGACGTAGCTGCAGAGACAGGAAAATGGAAGAATGGTGCAAATGGCCTTTTATTTCTTTTTTTGGCCTGGAGCCATAATTTTTTTTATCAGCAGGGGAAAAATAGATATTGGGGGCTTTTCATCCATAGATTTTCTTACCACCGTTATGATAACATGAAGAAGGATAATGGGAAACTCTGAACTTTGACCTAAGCAGGACTGCCATAAAGCACTTGAAAAATAGGATACACTGCCATGTGGGATATTGTCTCAGCCTTTAAATTCTTAAAACCAAAAAGACTTTGTTCCCCTTCTTCTCAGCTACTTTGTTGTGAATTTCCCCTCCACACAAGAAGCTAAATAAAAACTGGTAAAGGAAACATAATCCAAAATAAATTGATCCTGTAGGCCGTAATGGAAGTACTGATGCTTTATAGCACAGGCCTACAACTCCACTTAGCAAAGTTTGAAGTCTACTTCCCGACTAAGGAAACATCTTCTCACTTCCTCTACCTGAGGAAGAGCCGCTTAAATTGGAGGAATGGTTAGGGGTACCTTACCAGCCTTCAGGTGGAGCTTGACGTTCTCCTCAAATTAGGACTGATCTCCAGACTTCCAAGATCAGTTCTCAGGCAAAACTGTTAACTTTAGTGGGTGGACTCTAGGATCAGATCCCAACTGAGATCAATCCTCTCTGGAGAAGCCAGCGTCCAGGCAGGAACTGGGGGATCCCCAGAATTATGGAGATCAGTTCCCCTGGAGATAATGGATGCTTTGGAGGGTGGACTCTGTGGCATTGTACCCCACTTAGGTCCTGTCCTTTCCAGGCTCCATCCCCAAATCTCCAGGAGTTTCTCAACATGGATCTGGCTGTTGTGTTTGGGTTTATTCTGTGTTGTGTTAGCTAAGATTGCCCTCTGGTATTGTAGTTCCGTTCATATGATTGGTTGTTCAATAAAGGTTTTCCATTGGCCCATAAACCATCTGAGGTAACCTATAGCTGGGCTCCACTTAAGCCCAATGAGATATCTCATTTGTTGCTACACTGTATATAGTTCTGTTGCGGAACAGTATAAATTTGGGCGCTGTTCTTGAGAATTTGTCTGAGCTGAGTCACGTCTTGAATAAAAGCCTGTTATGATACTTCGTCTCCTGACTGTCAATACCTAAAATTGGCGATGAGGATGGGATCCCAGACCTAACCGAGTGGGGAAAATCCAACTTTGCCTGCCCAGCTGAAATCACTAAGGGTGCCTACAGCTGAATCACTACAGGCATGGCATCCAAAGGCCATATCAAACTGTTTGACCCCAAGGTTGGGAACTGGGAATCTTACCTTGATCATTTTGAATGCTTCCACATAGCAAACAGTATTGAAGGAGACGATGTCTGCCGCACCACCTTTTTGAGTACTTGCGGTCAGGCTGTATTTGACGTTGCACGAGATTTAGTGGCTCCATCCAAGTTGCTGGAGACCCCTCTCGGTATCATCAAGGCATGGCTCAACGAATATTTCATGCCAAAGACATCTGCTGTTGCACACTGCTGTGCATTTCATCAGTGCACCCAGAAGGAGGGCGAGTCTGTCACCGAGTACATCACCACACTGAGGAGGGCTGCTTGAGACTGTCAGTTCCCCGACCTGAAGTCAGTCCTTTTAGACTGTTTGCTCTGTGGCCTCAGAGATGATGGCATTTGGCGGGCGCGTCTATTACAAAAGGCTATTATGACTCAGCCCTTGAAGAAGCACTGCGAGTAGAGGCTGCCAACCTGTCCCTTCACAAACTTTAACTGGGCAACCAGAGCCACGTCAGGCTGCACCGACTGTTCACCATGGTGATGCTGCTGATGCCCCTGATTCCAGAGATGACCAATCCGATTCATCTGATGAAGGAGTTTACGGGACGGAAGCCAACTAGAGGCTGCGCCGTCCTCAAAAAAGCCCATGAAGAAAGGTGTGTGCCGGGTGCGGTGGTGCACATGCATGTAGAGACTGTCAATTCCATGATACCGTCTGTCATTCATGTGGAAAAATGGGCCACCTTGCTAAAGTCTGCCACTTGTCACAGAGTCATTCCACACCCAAAGTTTCCTGTCATCCAAAGGAAGTTTCCAATCAGTCTCACCAACTATCTCGCTATTCCTCGTCTAAATTGTTCAACCAAAGCCATGAAGCAATCGCCTCAGAAGATTACACCAACCACCTGTACATACACCAAGGTCTACACACCTGCCCCAAGATAAAGGCTACAGTCTTCACTGAGGGTCGCGCTTGCCAAATGGAGGTCGATTCTGGCTCCGCATTGTCGATCATGTCATGGAGCACCTTCCAACAAATCTGTCCCCGTTTTTCGGCACATCGTCTCCAGAAGTGCAGTTTGCAACTGTTCGATTTCCAAAGAAACAGAGTTCCTGTCATCAGGATTGACCCCATCCAAGTTAGGTACAAAAAGTTCAATGGCCATCTTAATCTACTCATAGTGGAAGGTCGCTGCACAAGTCTTTTCAGTCTGGACTGGTTCGCTGACCTCAGCATTGATATCGCCGGCGTCAACCACATCAGTCAGTCAAGTGTTGCCAATTTCATAAAAGAATTCCCCTATGTTTTCAGCTCAGAGCTTGGCTGTTACAAGGGTCCACCTGTCTCTTTCACCTTGAATCCTGCCATACAACCCACTCGCCTCAAGCCGCGGCAGTGCCCCATTGCTCTCAAGTTACATATCAACGAACAAATCAATAAGATGCTGGCTCAAGGCATCCTGGAATTGGTTCCCAATGCCAAATGGGAGATGCCAATCATCGCTCCAGTCAAGCCAGATGGTTCGATCTGGTTGTGTGCAGATTACAAATGCATCCTCAACAAGGCCCTGCAACCACATGCCTACCCAGTTCCCATGGCAAGCCATCTACTAGCATCTATTTCTGGGGGCGAGGTGTTCACAAAAATCGACTTGGCTCAGGCATATCAACAACTGCCTGTCGATGCAGCCACAGCTGTGGCGCAGACAACTGTAATGCATCGAGGTGCTTTCAAAGTGAACCGTTTGCAGTTTGGGATAATCATCGCCCCTGGCATTTTCCAGGAGCTGATGGTGTGCTTTTTGAGAGACCTGTCAGGTGTTGTCACCTATTTTGATGATGTGTCAATTGCTGGGGCCTCAGAACTCGAACTGACAGCTCGTGTGTGAGAAGTTCTCCACCATTTGCAAGAGGTCGACCTACAAGTAAAAAAGGAGAAGTGTGTGTTCTTCATCCCCGCTGTCCAATTTTTTGGGTTCCTCCTGGACAAAGATGGCATCCATCCTGCATCCGAAAAAGTTGCTGCTATCTGTAAGGCACCTCCACCAAGATCAAAGAAAGAGCTGCAGTCTTTTTTAGGACTACTTAATTTCTATCATGCATTCCTGCCCAACAAAGCAGCTGTCACTGAGCCTCTCCATCAGCTCTTGGACAAAACAGCATCATGGACATGGGGTCGCAAAGAACAGGCAGCATTCCAAACCGACAAGGTTCTCCTTATTTCCAACAGAGTCCTTGTCCACTATGATGAGAAGAAACCCCTCGTGTTGGCCTGCAATGCATCACCCTATGGGATCTGGGGAGTCCTCAGCCACCAGTTGCCATCCAGCATGGAGGCCCCCATAGCATTTTATTCCAGGACTTTATCTGCAGCAGAAAGAAACTATGCCTAGATAGACTGGGAGGTGTTGGCCATCATCGTGGCTGTAAGAAAATTCCACGATTTTATCTATGGTTGTGAGTTTGAGATCATCATCAACCACAAACCACTGCTTGGCATCTTCACAAGGGATCGTCAAATGCCGCAGATTTTATTCCCATGAATGATGTGTTGGGCCGTCCTCCTATCCGCCTGTACCTTCAACCTCGTCCACAGGCCCGGAAAAGCCATCGGGCATACTAATGCCCTTAGCTGGCTACAGTTGCAAGAACAGCACAAGACCCTGGTCCACGAAACACTCCTTATTGAGGAACTTCCTCAACTGCCACTCACAGTTGCTGACGTCACATTCCACACTGCCCGGGACCGAATGCTCAGCTGAGTTTTGCACTACGTGTGGAAGGGTTGGCCATCTGGGAAGCTTAAGGCTGAGTTCCAGCCATTCCAGTCATGATCCACAGAACTGTTGGTGAGCAAAGGCTGCTTCTTGTGGGGGAATCGCGTCGTGGTTCCCTTCCCACTTAGACAACGGGTGCTAGATGCCCTACATGTTGGGCACCCTGGCATTGTGAAGATGAAGGCACTCACGAGGAGCTAAGTTTGGTGGCTGGGGCTTGAGCAATGGGTCTGAACGTGCCAGCCCTGTCAGGAGTCAAGGCCTGATACCCCAGCCATCCCAGTGCATCCATGGGAGAAGCCGTGGGGTCCCTGGTCTTGCATCCATGTGGATTTCGCTGGCCCCTTCCAGGGCAGAATGCTTCTGCTCATTGTGGATGTGTACTCTAAGTGGCTAGAGGTTTTTTCTATTACCTCCATGACGTCAGCTGTCATTGCCCACCATCTGGACTGCCAGTTTGCCACCTTCGATCTGCTGGACCTCGTTGTCTCAGACAACTGGGCACAATTCACCTCCACCAAGTTCCAGAGGTTCCTGGACGAGCGGGGCATCAGGCATGTCACCTCAGCTCCTTTCCACCTGGAGACGAATGGACAGGCAGAGCACATGGTGGGGACTCTGAAGGATTCACTCTACCGGCTCACTGGAGGGAACTTTCTCACCAGCCTCATGAGTTTTCTGTTCCACAATCTACGCTGCACACAGCCACTGGAAGGTCTCCAGCGGAACTCCTCATGGGACATCAGCTGGCCATCCACTTGAGCCGCATCCACCTGAACATGGCACCAGATGTAAGCCACAACCCCATCATTTCTGGAAGCACAAAGTCCTTCGCTCCAGGCAACGCTGTTTATGCCCAGAACTATAGTGAAGATCAGCATTGGGTCCTGGCTACTGTCCTATGTGCCACAGGGCCCATTTTGTATGAGGTGCAAGACAATGCAGGGCAGGTCCACCACTGTCACCTGGCCCAACTCCAACATCGCTGGCCAGCCAGGAATGAGCTATTGCAGCACCCCACAGCTCCTGATGACTGTATGCAGCATGCCCCAGATCTAGTGCTTTGTCCAAGAGATCTTCCGTCACAGCGTGATGTCAGTGCTCGGGAGATGTGTCCAACAGAGGACCTGCAAATGCCACCTTCCACCCAGGAGACTGCCAGTTCTGCAGAACAACGACATCCCAGCAAACCGGTCAAGTCTGTGTGACATCACTTGCCTTCGGCACTCCCCCTTCACAGTGGACTGTCTCCTGCTCGGGGCGTTGTGGCTGCAGGACCGCTAGTTGAGCCGGCACCGGGCTGCTCAGACTTGGAATCAGGCCAGAAGGGTGCTGGGGTGGGTGAGCCCCAAGACTATGAGTTTTCATAAGACAACCCTCAGGTCAGGCATTCTCCATGCGGTCCGCTGTTGCCACGATGGTCTGGCCGAACGAGGCATGGCCCCACATATTAGAATGATTATTTTGCTTAAACTTAGGGGGGGAGGAGTGTTGTGTTTGGGTTTATTCTATGTTGTGTTAGCTAAGATTGCCCTCTGGTATCGTAGTTCTGTTCATATGATTGGTTGTTCAATAAAGATTTTCCATTGGTCCATAAGCCATCTGAGGTAACCTATCGCTGGGCTCTGCTTAGGTCCAACAAGACCTCTTGTTTGTTGCTACATTGTATATAGTTCTGTTGTGGAATAGTATAAGTTTGGGTGCCGCTCTTGAGAGTTTGTCTGAGCTGAGTCACGTCTTGAATAAAAGCCTGTTATGATACATCGTCTCCTGATGGTCAATACCTAAAACTGGCAACCCCATACCCCTCACACTGGTGGGCAAGGGGGACCTGGCAACCCTACTCCTCTCCCCAAACTCCACCCTCCCCAAGGCACCATTCCAACTTATCCAGAAATTTCCCAGGTTGGAGATCACAACTCTAGAAGGCTCCATCTATAAACATTGCTGAGCAGAGAGCTAAGATACATGCCACAAGTTCCTGTTTACTTTTTTAATGGTCATTTACCCCAACTAAACATTCATTTGTTATGCAAATATACCAGGACTTGGCTGAATTTTTGTGAGTTTTGCTTGCTGGATGGGAGAGAATTTTTTGATGAACAGCTGAGCATATTGCTTGAAGGCTGGAAGTGTTTTCTTTGCTTTTTATCCAACTCCTGGCTGCACATAAACCCTCCTCCATTTTATCCTCACAATAATTCTAGGGGGTGTGAATGTGTGAGTGGCTGGCCTCAGTTTGATGTTTTAACCATGATATTACTTCTCTGCCTCACAGAAATCATGAGGGAAGGTTTTCAGCAAAGCTAGTGGGAGTCAGTTGCTTCCCTGAGCCCATCCTCTTCACTGAACTCCAGTGGGTGCTGCTTCCAACATTCCAGTGACATCTGTAACAAGAACATTTGCAAGTCAAGCAAATCGCCTTTCTGTTTTACCAATGATTAAACATCATAACCTCTAGGAGTTTTCCTGCAGGTAAGATTGGCCAGGGATCCTAGTGGTTTTTTGTCTTCCTCTGGGCATAGAGCAGGGGTCACCGGTGGTGGGGGGAGGCAGTTGTGAATTTCTGGCATTGTGCAGGGGGTAGAACTAGATGACCCTTGAGGTCCCTTCCAACTCTGTGTTTCTATTTTTCTTCCCTAATGGCAACATTAGCATGGGGCAGTATCCAGTTCACAGGAGTCCGTCCTACAGACATCACTAAGGTACTGTGGTAGATACATAAGGGCTTCCATACAATTGCAGAAATTGAGAATTTACAAAGTGGGCCTACATGTTGACTACACCGCAGTCATCAAATGTATTGTCCTGTATGTTACAATGTCTGGCAGGAGTTCTGTGTACAGAGGGCTATATGAATAGAGTGTAAACCACTCAGTATCCTTCATGGATCTATGCCCTAACATTCTTTCTGCCAGGGATTGTGCTATATTTGTTATTCTGTCCCACATGAGTAATAGCCAGATATATTATAACTTTCTATTGGCAATACACTTGAAAAGCAGATTGCCCAGCAGACTAAAACTGTCTTCCAATATTTTGTGATATATGGTCCTTTCAGAGGATGTTATATTTGTTATATATTTCATGGCTATGACTTCCAAGTTATCGAGGTACTCATTATCTTCCAGGCTTATCTTGACAGGAATGTTAAACCATTCCAAATGCATGCTCTTTGCACATTCAATATTTTATGAAGTAGAATCTAGAAGAACGCTGTATCTTAGCTTCGCTATTGACAGTGTAGATTTCTTTCAGTTTCTTGATTCCTCAGCTGTTCTTGTTATTTCCTAGGGAAAGCAATAAACACCAAACACAGTGCTTAAATTGGAGATTTTTTTTAAAAAAATCAATCGAGGAAGAAATTTATTTCATTCTAATTGGTTTGTTATATTCCTGCAAATTGAATGGCATTAAAGAAAAAGACAGATGCTCTTTATAATTTCATATTTGTTATAAAATGGGGGTTTAAACTCTATTTAATTTCATTTTAATATACTCTGCATGAGAGTTCTGCAATGAAGACAGCCTGTGATACTGACTCCACATATATATATTTCTGCAGTGGGTGGATGTTACAGACAACATTTTCGCTGCTGTGGTTAACATCCTGCTCAGTAAATAGTCATTTGAATTAGGGGTCAGACCAAATTTCGAAAGCTGTCTGATTTGATTTGAATACCTGCATTTCACCTTTTCCTCCTTTGTAACACAGAAACCCACAAATCTTTGTTCTCACACCACACCATTTTCTATGTATGATGCCAGATATTCTCCATTAAAAATAATACATTCTCAGCATGGTCCTGTAATAGGAATGGAAGCCGATCTAAAAATTAACAGACTCAATGATTAAATAAAGCAGAACAACAATGGCCGATCCACTCATCTCTAATCTGACAGATTTTTACGCAAAAACGGTGGGAAGTATATTTCTGCATGTAGAAACTCCACAAACAGATATTGGGCAGAATATCCAAAATGCTGCCTACAAAGCAATCCAATAAACTTTTACACTTGTGGCTATATATCACTTAGTTTTCCCTTGATTGTGCAAAGCAGCTCAGCAGCATGTGCTTGTCCAAATGATAAGGTGGTGGTGATGGAGGAATAGAAGAGGAGGAGGAGACTGGATTTATACCCCACCCTTCACTCGGAGTCTCAGAGTGGCTTAAAGACTCATTTCCCTTCCTCTCCCCACAACAGACTCCCTGTGAGCTAGGTGGGGCTGAGGGAGCTCTTTCCAGAACTGCTCTTTCCAGAACAGTTCTGCCAGACCCAGTGTTCCCTCTAAGCTGAGTTAGTTTGAGTGCACTCACAGGTTTTTAGCTTCCAGCACACACATTTTTATCTTAGCTCAGGAAGTATGGCTCCAGAGCAAACTAATTTATGCAGTAGTGAAATCACATGGTCACAGCCTTAATGCCTGTTGTGTATCAAGATATCATGCCAGTAGCTCAAAAAGTAGAATTTTTGCTCACAAGACTCCACAGCTTAAAGGAAGTATTGGACAGACCTATTGCTTGCCCAAGGTCATCCAGCAGCTGCAAGTGAAGGAGTGGGGAATCAAACCCAATTTTCCCAGATTAGAGTCCGCACACTGAACCATTACACTAATGTGGCCAAGACACGGAAAAATACACAGAGACACACAAAATGGAAAAAAGAAAAAGAAAAAAACTGCCCTCAGGAGCCTGCAACACTGGCTCCTGATCTTCCTGGAAAATCATGTATGTATCTGGGATATTTCTGGGATTCCCCCCACCCCCCAAAATCCCAGATATTTTTGGGAAGCTAAAATATACCCCCAAAATACCAATAAAGTGTCTTTAGGGTATATTTTATGGCTCGGGCGTATCTGAATGCATACCCCTATATGCCATCATGAGAAGGGTTGGGTTTTTTCTCCACTGGCATGCAAACTGATTGAAAACAGGTGGCATCTGGGCAAAGAAACCTAAGGGTGGGCCTTCTAATAAGTTCTTATGCAGGTTGCCATGATCATGGTCACCCTGAAATAGTCACATGAGACATCTCCAAGGCCCACAAAATGTCTTAAAATCCACCCAGCCTCTCTGCAAAGTAATCAAATAGCTAAAAATAGGTATAAAACAAATTTCCTCTGTTTTGAAATGTAGTCCAGCATCACCCTCTTTAGAAATCTGATATGCTTTTAAATGCCATCAGCCTCCCATTAGCATGCTTGGGAGATTTAAGTAATAACTTTTCTGACTCAATTAGCTCATTTAGAGAATGTTCAGATCTCCACCTGCACTCTGAGCTGAACCAATGATCACCACATCCTAAGGCATCTTTAAAGCTGACTATTCTTTGCTTTGAAATGCTTTTAGCTTTCAGATCCTATGGGCAAAATGGGGGGGGGGGGTTGGTTCTGTTCCTGTCTTGTCTCACACTTTGCAGATCTGTGTCTAGCATACACAGTATTGTGTCTGGGAGGGGTGAAGGGTGAGGAAGCTATGCTGTAGCTTCTGATCAGAGATTCCATGTGAGATTCACCTATCTTCAAAGACAGAAATCCAAGTGTTAGATTTGAAAACAGGCCTATTTTTGATTCTGTAACTATGCTTTTGGAAGTTTCATGTATTTCACATAACAGGGCATCTACTATGACAGGAATGATAATTCCAGATGGTTACCCATGTAATGGCCAAACTACATTTTTTGTAATGACTGAAGGTTGCTAGCCAGTGGCTGTCAACCGGCAGGAATCTAGAAGGGAGGGAGGACATAGGGCAGGGGTGGCCAACCTTGCTTAACGTAAGAGCCACATAGAATAAATGTCAGATGTCTGAGAGCCGCAAGACAGGAACAAATATCACACACACGTTTTTATTTTTTTAAATATGCAAATTTGCTTTTTATTAACGTTAAATGGGACTGCCAAAAATAAAAACAAACAAGGAAAACCGGTTATTGATAATGATATTACTTGTTTGCTAATGATATTGAGAGAGAGAGAGAAAAAGAGAGAGATGGAAAGAAAGAATTAAAGAAGTGGAAAGAAAGAGAGAGAGAGAAACTAGGAAAGCAAATAGATGGGAGGGAGGAGGGAAGGAAGGAAGGAAGGGAGAAAGAGAGAAAAAGCATGCCTCCCCTTTGCTTCCCCAGCCGCCCTGCCAGGAGCCGCACAATATGTGTGAAAGAGCCGCGTGTGGCTCCCGAGCCACAGGTTGGCCACCCCTGACATAGGGGATAATCCTCAGTACAATGTGACTTCTGGGAAAACCCAGAAGTGAGATCAGGCATCTTTAGGAACCTGATACTTCTCTAGGATTCCTAGAGAGACATGATGTCACTTCTGGGTTTTCTCTGAAAGTGATGTAATCCCTTGGGCCAACAGCAATTTTTCATTTATTTTTCTCCCACTGGCTGACAGAACAGCTGTGGGCAGCAGGGGTTGCCAGTGGGACATCTCCCACCACAGCAGGAGACTTGATTACTCTAAATAAGTTACAACTGGGAAACCCAGGCCCCATTCACTTTCCTTGCAGCCACACAGCAGCTATAGGGAAGAAGAAGAAGAGATTGGATTTATACCCCACTCTTCACTACCCAAGGGAGTCTCAGAGCGGCTTACAAACTCCTTTTCCTTCCCCTCCTTACAACAGACACCCTGTGAGGTAGGTGGGGCTAAGAGAGCTCTGAGACAACTGTCCTCTAGAGAACAGCTGGTACAGAGCTGGTACAGAGCTACAGGGCTTGCCCAAGGTCATCCAGCAGATGCAAGTGGAGGAGTGGGGAATCAAACCTAGTTCTCCCAGATTAGAGTCCACGCACTTAACCACTACACCAAACTGGCTCCATTTGGAATGGCATTTCAAATCTCTGCATGGGCCTAATTCAGCAGCGGACATCCATATATGGCCTTCCTGAGGTTATTGTCATTCTGTTATCCTCGTAACAACTACTGGCTATCTTTCTTTTATATAAAGCCATTTTAAGATTCCAAGGGGCAAGATCCATGGGGCACCAAAATCAGTAGGCTGGACAGACTGCCACTCAAAAGGGGGACACTGGCCACTGGCTGCATTCTCTCCCTGCTTTGCCTCAGTCCCACCCACAGAGCCACAGACCAGCGTCCCGGCCTCAGTTTGGAGGGAGCCAGCCCTCCTCCTCCCACTGCCAGGTGGGTCTAACTGTCCCCTCAGCAGCCTGCTTCACTCAGTGAAAAGACAATGGACTTTCACCATAACCCACCTCCCCCGCACACTGCCAGCATGCCCAGAATAAATTGTCAGAATAAACTGTCAGAAAAAGGGAGCCATTTCACACAGCACCCCATAGCACTTCAGGACCGGTACAAAGAACTGAAGAACGCTTGGGAGGAGGTTTCACGGTAAACCGGCTCAGGAACGCTTCCCCAATGGGAGAGGCATGTTTCGGTGTGAAAGGGCCAATATGTTCCGTTAGGGAACCGGCACTAATACGGTCCCCTCAATGCCCATTGCTAGGCAACCAAGCTTGCTTCTTTGAAAGTCCCTTTCCACACCTATGTTGGGCTCTGGGAGAAAACTCATTGGGGCCAGCTGGACAGAATGCCATAGAGGCTACCCTCCAAAGCAGTCATTACCTCCGGGGGGGGGGGAATCTGTTGTCTGGAGTTCAATTGTGGTACCTGGTGATCTTCAGGCTCCACCTGGAGGTTGGGTACCCTAGGCGTAGCAGTAAGCACATCAGGGCAGGATCTGCTAGACCCAGGTTCCTGCTAGGTGGGTAATTTGGGGCCAGTCACAGACTTTAAGCCTAACCTACCTCACAGGGTTGTTGTGCAAGTCAAAAGGGGGAGAGGAGAATGATGTCAGCTCCTTCGGTCCTCATTGCAGAGAAAGACTGCTTTTCCACTAGGGGAAGTATGGTTGTCAATCTCCAGGCAAGGGCTGGAGATCACTCAGAATTACAAGTGCACTCCAGATGGCAGAGATCAGTTCCCCTGGAGAAAATGGTGGACTCTATGTCCTTATACCCTGCTGAGATGGACCCCTTATGACAGCCAATGTGACATAGCAGTCAGGGCTTCAGAGCACAGTGGAGGCTGCGGGGAGGAGGGGAGATGGAAAGTTGAAGAGTGAGGTTGATGTTGGCTGGGAAGGAGATAGGGTTGCCAACTCCAGGTGAAAAATTCCTGGAGATTTGAGGGATGGAGCCTGGAGACGGTGAGGTTTGAGGAGGGGTGGGACCTCAGACAGGTACAATGCCATAGACTCCACCTTCCAAGCTAGCGAGTCCCTCATGGGCAACCATTGTTGCCAATCTCCAGGTGGGGACTGGAGATCACTCAGAATTACAACTGTTCTCGAGGGGGGTGGGGGGAGGAGATAGAAAGCTGAAGCCAGGGGGCAGATAACAATACATTGACAGCTGGCTGGGAGGTAGGGTTGCCATCTCCAGGTTGGGAAATTCCTGGAGATTTGAGGGATGGACATTGGAGAGGGTGAGGTTTCAGCAGGGGTGGGACCTCAGACAGGTTCAATGCCATAGACTCCACCCTTCAAACCACCAGTTCCCTCATGGGGAACTATTGTTGCCAATCTCCAGGGGAGGGATGGGGATCGTGCTGAATTACAACTGCTCTTCAGATGGTAGAGATCTTCCCCTGGAGAAAATGGTGGACTCTGTCATTATACCCTGCTGAGGTCACCACAGCAAATTGACACTGAGTGCCAAGGCTGGGGCACTCTCCCAGAGCCTCTTTCTAGAGCCCATTGTATTTATTTTCACAATGGGCCTTATTCCTAGTTATTCATATTCACCATGGGCCAGGGACCTCCCACAACAAGAAAATGTTTTTGTCATCTGCTATGACCACCATTTTAAAATTTATGAAAGTGTTTTAAACCTTAATTTTATTATATTAATCAAATATATATTGTATAAATGAAATGTTGTTACCCACCCTGAGTTTGCTCGTGGGAAGGCGGGCTATAAATATGAATAAATAAATAAACACTGTACATGTTGCTCCAAAATGGAGACCTTTAATATGTCATATTTTTTTTGCAGCTACTATATGGGGGATGTAATGTGTACTTAGGTCTTTAGTCTGCTGTAGCAGAATAAAACAAGAGACCAGGGACACCTTAGAGACTAACAAAATCTATTCCAGTTTAAGCTGTTGTGAGTCAGAGCTCTCTTCATCAGAGCCAGAGCCTTGAGAGAAAAGGCTCGGCCTCTGGTTGATACCAGATTGACAACCCTAAGAGGCAGGATAGCAAACAGATGGCTGCCTGGTTATCGTAGTTGGCACACAGGGACATATGGAAAGGAAATGATCCTTCAAGTGTGTGGG
The DNA here is from genome assembly GCA_029233225.1 of Lepidodactylus listeri. NCBI lineage: Eukaryota > Metazoa > Chordata > Lepidosauria > Squamata > Gekkonidae > Lepidodactylus > Lepidodactylus listeri. The sequence continues at coordinate 92,457,536 of JARCFY010000006.1, forward strand.
TCTCAGGTCATAAAGGGCTTTAAAGGTCATAATCAGTACCTTGAACTGACCTCGGACACAGACCAATGTAGCTGTTTCAAAATCAGCAGCATTTGTTCCCAGAGTTCCCTCTGACAATAATCTAACCATCATTATCTCTGTCTTGTCTGGCCCTGACCTGGATAGCCCAAGGAATACCAGGGCTCAGGACACAGAGACAGGCAATCAGGCCACCTCAATGAAACGACCAAACCCCACTAGCACCAAAAGTCACCATGACTTCCAGGCATGCAAGCGCATACAAACGTGCACAACACCCCCCCCCCCCCCCTTAAAAGTTATCTCTGTCTTGTCTGGATTTGGCTTCAGTTTGTTCTGCCTTAGCCACCTGACCGCAGCCTCAAAGCACTGGTTCAGAATGAAGACAGATGCATCTGGAGGCTTGGTTGATAAAATATAGAGTGGAGTGTCATCTGCATACCGATGACACCCAACCCCAAAGCTCCAGACTATCACATTCAGTGGCCTCATATGTCTACATATTGAAGAGCATGTGTGAGAAAATGGAACCCTGTGGTACTCCACAATACACCCAGTTGATTATGTACCTCCAGTTCCACCCATAAAAGAATAAAAGCACAGTAAGGCTACAGTCTTGATACCAACTTTGTTTTCAAGCCAGTGGATAAGAATGAAGTGGTCAACTGTGTCAAAGGCTGCTGAGAGGTCCAGCAGTATCATCAGGGAAAGTTGTCGCCATGGAACTTTAAACAAAGATTGTCTACCAGTGCAACTAAAGCTGTCTCACTCCAAACTTGCTCCTGAAACCAGATTGAAATTGATCAAGGGCAGATGTGTCACCCAGGAAACCTCGGAGCTGCTCTGCCACCACACGCTTTATCACATTCCCTAGAAAAGCTGAATCAAAGACTACCCAGTAATTCCTAGCCAATGAAGGTATTACAATTTACAACTTAAGCTGTGACCAATGACCTCCACTTCAACCATTCTTCAAGGGCACCCACTCTCCCTCACATATTCAGAGACCAGGAGTGATTCTGGCCAGTGTTGGTACACCAAAATATCCTGTTGCTGCATCCCAATCCTTACAGTAAGGGATGGGAATAGCATTCTTCTAAGTCACTTCTAGGTGAAAATATAGTAGAGAAGGAATCAGCTCCCCTACCCCTACCCCCAATGAACTTTAAATCCCTCCTGCTTTAGTGAGATTCACAGTGTCATCCTAAGCAGAGTTACCCCCTTCTGTCAGTGGCAAACAAGATGGTGACCATAGCTCTGCTGTCATGACAACCAGCTTGGCCTTCAGATTGGATCTAAATGCAAAGACCCTTTCCTATTCTCTGGCCAACACAGCCCTGGCCAAAGGATGCCATAAGCACAAGAGCTGGAATGGGGATGGATTTGTATGGTCAGAGTTACCTGCTTCTAGATGTGTTGCTGACCAAAAGCTAGAGTTCTTCATTTGTCCACATCTTGTGTTCAGTAATAACCCAAATACTGAAATCCTTATAGAAACAACTTGAATCTGATCTGCCCCCGTACCTTCTGTTCTGCATTCTTCTCCAATGTTGCTTTTGCCTGATCCACAGATGTGAAAATCTTACGCAGTGAAGCCCATAACCATGTGAGCAGAATGTTTGTGATTCCTTTTGGACATGGATCCAAAACAGTGAAGAACTGGTCTGGCTAGAAACATTCAACTTTCAACTTGTTTTTGGCCACTGTGTGAAAAAGTGTTGGACTGGATGGGCCACTGGCTTGGTCCAACACTGGCTTCTCTTATGTTCTTATGTTAACTGAAAGCTTTTATTTCACTTTTTGTCATAAGAGGGAGCTCTTATTTTCTACCTGTTGAGCTTTTCCTTTCCTTTCCTTTTCCTTTTTTTTTTCTTTTGCTCCCCTGACCAACAATAATTTATTCTTGTACTTTATTTAACTTGGGTACTTTTTATCCAACTTATATATTCTTGTACTCTGTCAACTTATGAGATGTAAGAAGTGCTACAAAAAGAAGTCCTTTCCTGCTGCAGTACCATCACTAAGCTCTTCAGAGAAATTATAAAAAACATGTAGCCTACAGCTGACAGATATATTATGTCAAAAGCTCAATTCTCAATTCTCTTTACTAATTGCATAATTACTAATTGCATAAGTGGGGTTTTCTTAAGAATCAAATGTATAGGTGACCCCCAATAACAGTAAAGCAATGTTTTGGAGGGGCAGAGGCAGGCTTGCAATGGTTAGGGTTTCCAGGTCCCTATCTTTTGCCAGTGGGGGGGCTCCAGTCCACTCTCCTGGAGGTCTATGGTCACCAAAGAGTTTTTAGCCAAATGCTCAAGCGCTCCGCCCCCCTGATGTACCCAGCACAATAATGTCACATCAGGTGCAGTGGGGCTCTTCAGGGGCAGGGCTCCCACCAGCCAATTGGCTGGCAGCTGATTTGGGGGCCCAAAATCAGGGAAAACCCCACTCAGTTGGGGGGATGGCAACCCTAGCAATGGTGCAGCCTTTTGTGTGACCATCATGAACCAGTTTAGGATGCATTGACACCACAGTGCTAAGAACAGCCATTCTACCAGTTGCTACTTAGTCCAGTATGCAGCCTTTTGGAGTCACATTCACAGGGTAGAAGCAAAATATTTATTTAACACATTTTGATCCCATCCTTTCTCAAAAGAGTTGACCACAGCGTATATCATTCCTCTTTCACTTTGTTATCACAACAACCCTGTAAAGAAACTTCGGGTGAGAAAGGGCTATGGCCCTTAGGGGATCAGCAGGATGTCAAACCAAGAGTCCATGGGGCAAAACCAAACGCAGGACAGTTCACAGGCTGAGCATACTAATGTGCATTACAGTTCCTCTGTACATTCAAATGCATGGCCAGCCTGACCATTAGGCAAACCTAGGTGATTATCTAGGGCATCAAAGCTGAAGAGGGGATAAAAGAATTAGAGGCTGCAGGCTGCCCCAGGGATCAGCAAGCAGGGAAGAAAAGGAAGCATTGCCTGGTCTAACTCACCTGCCCTTTGAGCCCCTGCCATCAAACCTGATATACCCAGACAGCAGATGAGGCCTGCCTATCTGGCCTGTCTTACCTTGTTGCTGTGATCAGTGGCAGCACATCCCAATGTTCAGCACCTATCCATGGGGCCAGCCCAGACCTCCTGCCACATCAAGATCAGCTGCAGCAAGCAGCAGCCCTGGGAGCTGTCACCAGGCAAGGCCCCTGTGAGGAAAAGCAGGAGGGTGGAGTGATGAGTCCGATAGGTCTGAGGAACCCCATAGGTCTGAGGAACCCCTTCCACCCTTCTCTCTCCTTCTGGGAATGGTAGGGGCTGCCTAGCTGCTCCAGTTATATGTCTAATATATTGGCAATAACCACCACTGGAATTAAACAGGAATGAGTCCTATTCATATGAAATAATGTCTCCACATACTTCCATCAATATTAAGTTACTTATGTATTTTGATTCTAATTGGCCCTTCCTGGCAACTCCCGCCTCATCCTCTACCAATATGTAATGGTTGGTGACTTCTGTTCCAATGCATCTGAAGAAGTGTAAATGCACACAAAAGCTTATACCCAGAATAAAACTTTGTTGGTCTTAAAGGTACCACTGGACTTCAACATTGTTCCAGTGAGAAGACTGGGCTGCTACCATTGGCCCTGATATCTATTTTTCTTTCTCCTATGGGAAAAATTCTATGCAGATATACTCAGAATCCTACTCAGTTCTATTCAGTAGAGCTTACACCTGGGAAAGTGTTCTTGAGATTGCAATGTGTAGGGAATGGAGAAAATGGATGCTTTGGAGGGTGGACTCTATGGCTTTGTACCCCACTGAGATCCCTGCTCTCCCTAGGCTCCACCCCCAAATATCCAGGAGTTTCCTGTCTTGGAGCTGGCAACGCTACCTACCACCACCACCCCAACAGTAGCCAGGGAGGACTTGGCAACCCTACATCTGGTACAGCCCAGGCACAGGTTTATCATTTCAGTGAAAACCAGGCCTCAACAGTGTCAGTCAAGGGCAGACTAGAAAAGAGAAAGGGTCTGTCTTTTACAGACATAAAATGCTTACCAGCAGAACAGGCACAGAGATTTTCTTTTTCCATCTAAGATTTTCATCTGCCTTTCTCACTGCCTGGTGCAAGGTGCCTTGGGGGAATAAGGGTTTATTTTCAAACAGAAATGGCAAAGGGTGGATCAGGGATGAGTCTATACATCACCAACATGGGCAACTTCTAATGGTTGAATGGCATGCATATCAGGCACATATTTGCTGAGTTCTTCTCTACTATCCTCCTCCCTCCCCTCCCCATCCCAGGGAAATGGAAAATGGAAAAAAAAACAACCCCAGCACGGGGGAAATTGGAAACTGCAAGCAGAGTTGAGCTGCCGATGTTGCAGCAACACCAGAACAAAACCCCAGCCGGATCTAGTCTATTCCGTTTGGATCAGAAAGTTGGAAGGAAATTCATTCAGAAATGTAGCTAACCTTCTGAGGTGAATGGACAGGGAATGATCAGCTTGTATTTTGATCAGACACTTTCCCAAAGACACACTCCTGGAGCTGAGTGCTGTTTTGTAGGAGGCTTCCTTATTTTTTCCAATATCCTTGAATAACATAATCCAGAGGAATGTTATGTCAAACTTCAGTGACAGAAACTTGAGAACCAGGCACTGAAGTCCTTAACATGGCTTCAACATGAATTATTCTCTGACAACAGGGTTGCTATCCTCCAGGTGATAGCTGGAGATCTCCTGGGATTACAACAGGACTCTGTGGCATTATACCCCATTGAAGTCCCTTCCCTCCCCAAACCATGTCCTCTTCAGGCTCCACTCCCAAAATCTCCACATATTTCCCAACCCAGAGCTGGTAATCATATCTGACAAGGATAATTCAAGTTAGTAGCCCTGTTCAAATCACCAGTTTTGGCAATCCAACCACACAGAATGAGAGCATGGGCTACTTGTGGCCCTGCTGATACATACAGGTGCCATTTTGAATGAACAGGGGTAACAAGGACATTTTCCATGCACACATGGCTCCATTGCATGAGCACAGAGCACCAGATTCTTGAAGAGACAGGTTTGTGTGTATCGAACTTATACACAAATGGAGAATGTGCACATTGTTCCTATGGGGACAAAATGGTGACAGCCAGTATGGATAACGTGCGCTCCCATTACGTGCGGTTGGAGCACATACTGAAAATAGATGCATTGTCAGCATCCGATCCTAAATTCAGTTTCATGCTGCAACTTTCACATGGAGACATTCTATACAAAGTCCTCTCCCACCCAGCTATGAGGTGGGAATCTCGGTCTGTTGGTGTGTCTGGATATTTTGACTCACTTGGAAATGGAAAAAGATGAGCTCCGATTTGATGGAGTATCTTTGTTCTCAGTGTTCCACACCCCCCATGATTAAAAAAACAGGATATTTAATTATCAGTAGCCAGTGCACTGGCACCAGTCTTCCTTTTCCTTTTTCCCTCTGTTCCTCCCTTGTGAAGGGCTGAAGCAATGATATGAATTGGTCTGAGGCAGTCAAATACCTCATCCCTTTTTTAAGATACAACCAAATGGCATGTTGCAAAATGCTTGCTGTATATATTCAAAGAAGGCTCCCTTGGGCTGCTTTTCATATCAGTCTTAGTTCTTTATAGGAAAAAAGAAAAGTCCGAATGAGAGAGAGAGAGAGAGACCGTGAGAGAGAAATATGAGCTTTCCTTTCTTTATCACAAGGATCTTCTCTTGGGGATGATGGAATATTTTTCATCCAAAATTTTTTTACTTTATAATCTCTCTTCATTTGAAGCACCAAATGTAGTTCCACAATAGTGAATGGCCAACCAAAACAGGTGGACCTAAATATTTATACTTTACCTCTCAATAAAATCATCTCGAATTGTTTACACAGTTCCTGTAAAGCAATATAAAAACCGGCAGCATAAAAAAAAATTAAAGTGAAAGCAAAGCCACTGAAATCGTGTAAAAAAATAATTATGAAGTCCATAAAACAGCAGTTCTCAATTTAAACTTTCTAGCAATTTAGATCAGGAGAGACAAAAGCAGAGAGCTTGGTAAGGAAAGATAAAACTAGCAAAGAAAAAGCACAAGAACAGTTACAGAAATTGTCTCATACACTCTCCTGAGAGATAGCTAAAAATCCATTGCATAGCAACACCCCATCATGAGGAAGTGTCTGCTGAAGAATCTCAGGGCTTTCAGATAACCCAGACTGCTATCTAGGTCTCATATTAAGGAGCAAGTTTGGTGTAGCGGTTAGGAGTGGTGGACTCTAATCTGGACAACTGGGTTTGATTCCCCACTCTTCCACATGAAGCCAGCTGGGTGACCTTGGGCCCATCACAGTTCTCTCAGAACTCCCTCAGCCAGTGTTCCCTCTAAGTTGAGTGAGTGTGAGCTAGCTCAGTCTTTTAGCCTCTGGCTTACAAATGTTTGCCTTAGCTCAGGAAGGATGGCTACAGAGTAAACTAATGTATGCACTTGCAGTAGCCAAATCGCTCGCTCACAACTTTAATGCCAGTAGCTCACAAAGTAGATTTTTTGCTTACAAAACTCCACAGCTTAGAGGGAGCATTGCTCTCAGCCCCACCTACCTCACAGGGCATCTGTTCTGGGAAGAGGAAGGGAAGGTGATTGTAAGCTGCTCCAAGACTCCTTCGGGCAGTGAAGGACAGGGTATAAAACCAACTCTCCTCCTCCTCCATCAGACCATTAGTCTATCAAGTTTGGTATTGTCTCCTCTGACTGGCAGCGACTCTCCGAGGTCTCAGACAGAGGGTTTTTGCATATCTTACTACCTGATCCTTTTTAAACTGGAGATGCCAGGGATTGAACCTGGGACCTTCAGAGCCAGTTTGGTGTAGTGGTTAAGTGCACGGACTCTAATCTGGGAGAACCGGGTTTGATTCCCCACTCCTCCACTTGCACCTGGCTGGATGACCCTGGGCAAGCCATAGCTCTGTACCAGCTGTTCTCTCAAGGACAGCTTGGGAAAAAGCTCTCTCAGCCCCACCGACCTCACAGGGCTTCTGCTGTGGGGAAGGGAAGGGAAAGGAGTTTGTAAGCCACTCTGAGACTCCAAGTGAGTGAAGGGCAGGGTATAAATCCAATCGCTTCTCTTCTTCTTCTTCTGCATGCAAAGCAGATTCTCTACCACCTAAGCCACTGTCACACCCCAAATATTGGAGAATGCCTTGGGGAAATTCCCCTTAAAATGTCACAGTGTTATTGTATAATGATTTCAGGTATTTTGTCTGCATTCCAGTCTTCAAAAAATACTTTATGCTACTATTTAATGTTGAAATATGTATTGGAGTAGGCTCCAGCAAGAGAAGATATTACTAGTCCTATACATTAGCAAAAAGGAATGGATGACTATTAACTGCATGTGGCTATCATGTTCACTCCTTCTGTCTTCAGTTGGCATTTGTTTTTTGTGATGCTTCATAAGGTCCTCAGTAAATCACAGTAGCTATTGGGTAGGGATCCATTGTGGAACAGGACAACAGAACGAATGAAATGCCCTACCTGATGAAAACTTACAGAAGTGATATGAATAAGGAAATGTCTTGAAATTCTGAAGAATCCAGGAATGGGGGTGGGCATGAGGTGGGAAAATGCAGTTTGGTTAGTGGTTTGTTGCATGCTGAGTTCATGAACCACAGACCATCACAAACTTCCAGCCATGAAATGAACAAGTTTGGTATGTGAAGTTTGTGACCCAGTAGAACACCCCCACAGTATGCTAGAGACACCAACCTCACAGGGGATCTTTGGCTGACTGTCTTCCAATTTTGGTGAGGCCCGGATTTACAGGATCTGAGAACTTGACTTTGCAAAGCACAAATCAGCCAAAATTAATCACAAACTGGTTGTGAGCCAGTTCTTGCCCATCCCATATCCAGGAACCTCTTTCTTCAGCTCCTGATCACAGACCTAAGATTGTTAGTGAAGCAATTTCTTGGTCCAGACTCATCCAGTCTCTTTCTTCCTAACACAACTGGCAGTAGGCTTCAGAAAACAGTTTGTTTTCTGTAAAAAATTCACAGAATTGCAGCACACTCCATAGAAGACACTCTATGTCTTCACACCAGTGTTTTGTTTCCCCCTTTTCATCTTTATTCTGAAAACAGAAGTGAGATGAGGGTGCTGTGTTCATGAAAGCTTTGTCCTAGACAGCAGTGGTGGAAAGCAATGAACAAAAGTAAGGTTAATCTGCCCCAGCGGACAAAGCCTGGCTGCTTAGATTGAGACATTGGCAGATTGCCTGGGGCATGAGGACTGCACCTAAATTGCCTTCAATTGCAGTTTGCAGCTGTTTTGATCTTTAGAACAGAGATATTACAGCAGTTCCTAAAGATTCAAGATCTGGCTTGGATTCAGGAGAAGATGAAATATTGCCTGCTGGGATCCATTGTCCTAGGGGCCCTGGCTATGCACAAAATATTATTGGAAATACGATGACAGCCTGAGAACATTCACTGACAATTGGTGACATTTGTTATCCCAGGCTCCAATGAATGAATGCAGACACCATCATACGTGGGTTTAACTAGTTTATTTAAATGGCCGATTTACCGCACAAACTTGTTAACACTAAAGCAGTCCAACAGCTGTTCATGTCTGGGCAATTCCACCCTGGCTCCAAGTTTGGCCACTGATTTTGATACAGCCTTGTTTAACCTGGCCTGAACATGATCTGTCCTGAGAGGTGTTAAACCTCATCTCCTTCCTCCTACATGCCCCATAGTCAACTAATGGTTCAGTTGATGGTGCTAAATGCACTCTACCATACAATGAATGATGGGAGTTTGCAGGAACAAACCCTCATCATATGATGTCTCAGGGAGCTGCTAATTCATCCTACCTACCATAAGCAACCCACAGTATACCTGACATTACTAGTTATTATCACCTAAAACAATCCAAAGACTAGGCCAATTTCCACCATTTCCTAGAAACAATATGAAACTGGTGAAAAAGATCTCCTCAAAGACCAGTCATAGAGGACCCAAACACATTTTTGCTTGGCCCTGAGGTAACCAACTATTCCTCTCTTGCATGATGGGAGGATAGGTGGGTCAACAGAAAAGGGCAAATTGTCATGTGAGAGAGGTGGAGGGCCATGATAAGGCTTCCAAATGGCCCTTTCCATAGGCTGAGGGCATGTCACAATCCCACCAATAGCAAACTGTAAATCTTATCAAAACAAGAGGTATACTACGCAGATCCCAATCTCACTATAATTAAATGCCAAACTTTTAAAGGGGTAAAATTATTAAATATAAAATATACAAACATAAAAATATGAAATAAAACACATCTCATCAGCAATATCAGGATGTTTTACTAACAGAGTTTAAGAACATCACAATCCAACACTGAAGAGGGTGATGTTTTATTTCTAGTTATATTGCCACCTGTCTTAAATTACTGTGCCTCTTGTTTTAATTGTTTTAACTATTTAATTATTATGATTGTTTTAATGACCTTGTAAAACTGCTGTTGTGATCTGCCCTGAGCCCGCTTGCAAGGAGGGCAGAACATAAAATAAAATGAATGAATAAAGGTGGCATCTGCTTGTTATACTTTCTGTTTTGAGATTATTTAAAGTTTGTGACCAGTTAGTTTTTTCCCCTTACATTCAGAACTTTGTTTATAACCCATCTGAATACTTCCTCCATGCTCATGTTGCCTACAACCTGATCCTGGAGATGCCAGTGACTGAACCTGGGATCTTCTGTATGCCAAGCAGATGCTCTGCCACCGAGCCACGGCAGATACATGTCTCCAAAGCTACAAATATGAAGGGGGGCTCTTACTAAAAGAGTCCAGAAGCCCAGTTTTGCAGGATGTAGATGGTTTAGATCAGGTCGTTGATAGGTGTTTGCAGGAACTTATGATAGCTGAGAATAGGTGAAAACAAGATCCAGTCATGAGAATAAATCATCCAGTTAATGTGTTTCTTTGCTGTTGTGTCCTGCTGAAAAAAAAATCATCCTAATGAATGTAAGGAAACATAAGTAGGTGCCAAGTGTATGTTAATCAAAAGAATTAAGAATATTCTGAATCATCTTCATCTTTGTGTTATTCAGATCAGTACTTAAAATCATAGAATCACAGAGTTGGAAGGGGCCATACAGGCCAGCTAGACCAACCCCCTGCTCGATGCAGGATCTGCCTAGAGCATCCCTGACAAGTGTTTGTCCAGCCACTGCTTAAAGACTGCCAATGAGGGGGAGCTCACCACCTCCCTAGGCAGCTGATTCCACTGTTGCACAGCTCTTACTGTCAAAAAGTTTTTCATAATATCCAGCCAGTATCTTCCTGCCCTTAATTTAAACCCATTATTGTGAGTCCTATCTTCTGCCACCAACAGCTCCCTGCCCTTCAAATATTTCAAGAGAGCAACCGTGTCCCTCCTCTTCTCTAGACTAAACATTCTCAAGTCCCTCAGCCTTTCCTCATAGGGCTTGGTCTCCAGGTCCCCAATCATCCTTGTCCCTCTCCTCTGCACCCACTCCATTCTGTCCACATCCTTTTTGAAGTGAGGCCTCCATAACTGCACACAATACCTCAGGTGTGGTCTGACCAATGCAGTGTACAGTGGGACTATGACATCTTGCGATTTGGATGTTATGCCTCTGTTGATACACCCCAAAATTGTATTAGTCTTTTTTGTCACCACATCACACTGGCTGCTCATACTTAACTTTTGGTCCATCCTTACCCCAAGATCTTGTTCACACACACTGCTACTCAGAAGTATATCACCCATCCAGTATGTGTGTTCCTCATTTTTGTTACCCAGATGTAAAACTTGGCACTCATCCTTGTTGAATTGCATCATGTTCATGTCCCCCCACTTTTCCAGCATGTTCAGATCTTGTTGAATTCTATCTCTATCTTTTGGTGTGTTCACTGCTCCTCCCAATTAGTGTCATCTTGCTCTACAGCAAGAATAAGGAACCCCCAACATGTATGCCAAACAGAAGAATGAGAGGCCATTTTGCTCAGCATGCAGGGCCAGATTTCATTGGAATGACTGAGGCAAGCCCTTGGGGTGCTGGTAGTACCAGAAAGTAATGCCAGAGTCATTAGCATGGGAGAAGGCGACAGCTATGGTTCATCTCTGTCATTTCCTCCCAGACATGTACAGCTGCAAACCAAGTTCAAGGCAAGCCCCTGTCATACCGGCAGCGCTGCTGAGGCTTGGCTTGCTCCAGGAAAATCTGGTCAAGAACAACCCTTGTGCATCCTCTCGCTTTTCCTCCCAGCCCATCTATATCTTCACATATAGATATTTTTCAGTGTTGAGCCCAAAAAGCTTCCTTGCTGCTGTTCTACAGTCTGATTTTGTGTTTCCATGGCTGCCAAGTACAGATCCCTACTGAATACCTGGATATTGAGCTGTATATGAGAGAATTTCGCCAGTTGCAATTTTTTCTTATTGCAATGGTGGAAAACACTGGCCAAATGTCCTCTTCATACTCTTAAATGTACAGGAATCCCAACAGGATCTGGTCCTGGCAGTTGTAGATGCCATATCTGGAGAAAGATCATGATACACTTTCAGCAGCCATTTTAAACACAGGTACCTGGAGAATATTTTCAGAAATTGTCTTTCATAATCTAACATTCTAAGGCCTGGTTGCACCAATTTATGAGACATCACATGGGAAGATGTTTATTTTTTTGCAAAAAGTATGGTAGTGAATGACCTGCAGAGAGGGTAAATGAGTACAAGGTAAGTTGTTTTTGAGAAGCTGGGAACATTTCAAGTCCCCCACCAATTCTATACGGGCAATAACTGGTAGTGACCATGTGGTACAACTATAGAACTGCAAGCTGTGGCAATTCTCTCCTTTGCTGAATGAATGAAGAGGAGACTGAAGGGGCATCTTGAGGCTTACAGCTGCCTTAGGTCCAGCTGCTGGGAAGCTGCTCTTACAGAATACCTCATTAAGAGGCATAAGGACATAAGAAGATCCCTGGTGTTTCAGAGTAGAGGTTCATCTAGTCCAGCATCCTCTCTCACACTGTGGCCAACCAGTTCCTTTGGAGGTCCAACAATAGGAAAGGCATAGAGGCCTTCCCCTGATGTTTTCCCCAGCACTGAAGAAGAGAAGAAGAGATTGTATTTATACACTGCCCTTCACTACCTGAAGGAGTCTCAGAGTGGCTTACAATCTCCTTTCCCTTCCCATCCCCACAACAGACACCCTGTGAGGTAGGTGGTGTTGAGAGAGCTCCTTTGAGAACTGTTCTTGAGAGAACAGCTCTGAGAGAACTTGTAACTGACCCAAGGCCACGCCAGCAGCTGCATGTGCAGAAGTGAAGAATCAAACCCAGTTCTCCCAGATTAGAGTCTACACTCCTAACCACTACACCAAACTGGTATTCAGAGGTTTATTACCTCTGAATGCAAAGGTTCCCTTTAGTCACCATGGCTAGTAGCCACTGACTGATCTGTTCTTCATGAGACAATCATATGAACTTGAGCTTAACCTATTGCCAAGGACAGGAAGAAAAAACTGACTGTATAAACCTTCCTACCCACAGAGAATGTCTTCATTAGAATTCTGTGCAGGAAAGCAAGGGGGGCAGAACACCTTAAATGGAGGTGAGTCAATCCGTTTTCAAATTAATACCTGTTTTCTTGACAACACATTAAAAAATTAAGTATAATTCCAAAGCCTCAGGCTACTTGCATTTTTATAGCTCATTCTCTCTTGAAATAGCACCGCATGGTATCTGTCAGAAAGCCAGTCATAATAGCTGTAGGCTACTTTCCAAAAATAAAACAGCAGTTTGAACCTGTCAGCAGTGCACTAATGCTGTATTCTACACACACTCTTCCACCGCTCCAGCATTTGGTCTAAGGAGACCAGGGCTGTTGCACTACACCAGCAGAAACTAGCATACAACCCAATGCCACAAGCAATGTCCTGTTGCACAGAAAGTCATGGCTTGAATCAGAACACAGAATCTGGCCTCCTTATCCAGAAAGTGGTCAGGATGGTCAAGGCTGTGTTTAAACAGCAATCAGTGCCATCACTCAACCTGATTTTGAAGCTCTTTTTCCTCTTCTTCCTATTATTACTGCTATTATTACTACTATTACTATTATTGTATTATTACTATTATTGTATGGCATTGTGTGTAATATAGCCTGGAGATCCTAAGATTGCCTGGCTGCCAGAAGTTCTAGCTCTTTTAGAATTATGCACCACTAGGTGGTGAGCTAGATTGTCTGGTCGGGGAGGCGGGCCCGAAGGGTGTGTGTTTGTTTTCGCCCTGTCTTCCGCCACCTCTGCCATGTGGGCACAAAAAGGCCGGCAAAGCTTCTCCCCGCTGGCCCTGTCCTGGAGTCCCTTTCCCTGCACAGGTGACAGGTTTTTTGGGGGGGAGTCTGGAGATGGGTGGCTTTGCAAAGGGTTGAGGGCACTGGTGAAGGAGCAGAAGGAAGATGGCAGCTGCTTCTTCTCCTTGGTGTGGGCAATGCAGCTGCTCCTGGCCCTCAGCTGCTGCTACCCCCGGGCATGTCATGGGTACTGGCTCTGCTGAGGCTGAGTACTCCTCAGATGAGGAAGAGGCAGGCAGCAACCCAGCCTCCTTGGGAGTCAGCCCAGAGGAAGAACCCTCCATAGCGCCTGAGGAGGAAGAGTCCCCAGCAGCTGCACAGGAGGTGCAGCCACAAGGAGAGACCGATCCTGAGCCTGGCCCAGTAACCCCAGTTGCAGACACCCCAAGGCCAGATTCCCCACCCAGTTCTCCTAAATGCCCCAGATGTAGGGCACACCAAAGGCTGACTATGCAGGAGAAAAGAAGGAGTGCAAGACTGCAGCTCCTGCAAAGGCAATAGGAGGAGTTGTAAGCCTTGGGAGACTCCACTCCCTGGGAACGGAGAACCTCCTGATAAGCACTTCACACACCTGCCTCAGTGCGGTAGCAACTCTGCACATTCTGGACCTGCTTCTACGTGTGCAGTAACTGTTCCTTGTTCCTGAACCCTGCAACCTTGGAAGGAATCCCCGGCTCTCTGACCTCTGGCTCTGTTTGTTGACTCTGATTCTGACTACGTCTACCACTCCAGTGTGTAAGCTCCATGGAAACAGCACAGGGCGGCTCACCTCTACAACGTGGTGGCAGCCAGCACCCTGGTCTTGCAAAGGCTGCCAAGCACCTTGTTTGGCTACTCGGTGCCACTGCACAGCCACGGTCCCAGCAGATGGTAAGTGCAGCAGCTCTTTCTTCCCCGCCCCACATGAAAAAAGCTCACTGGTGGATGCTCCTGGTGCCACCCGGCCCTTCCAGAGCCCTACCAGCATTGTCAGAAGCCAGCTGGTGAGGGGGACGAAGACAGGCAGCAGACAGCAGCAACTGGGCCAGGCACAAACCCCAGCTGCTGGAGCAGGGCCACCAGTGCTGCAAGGCTCCATGTGGCTGATGTTATCCAGAGCACTGGGAAACAGCCACATCTGCTGAGGAGAAAATGTGTTCTGAGGTCAGTTTCGGCAGGCACTACCTCTGTGGGTGGACTCAGGCAATGCAGCCAATGCCTAGTGACCCCTTTCTGAGTGGCAGTTCTTGCAGCCAACTGATTTTGGTGCACATGGAATGTTGCCACCCCAAATGACTTTTATTATAAGAAAAGATTTCTTGTTTTGCCATCTACCCCAGGGAAACTACATCTTTGTCATTCTACACAGACGCATCTGTTTATTCTGTAGACTTACATTTCAAATGATAGGTGATGGTCCTACTGTTTATTAATGAAACGCTAACCTAAACCAAACATTAAAAAGAAACCTTTCCCTCAACAAATGCTTGTTTTGTCTCATTCCCAACTAACTTCCCACTGACTAGTGTTTTTGCCTAGAGGTATATTCCTCTAATTCACTTTTTATAGTGGAACCAAATTGATCCATCACACAGGCACATTTGAAAGTCTTGCAAGAGTCTCATTTTTGCCGTCTCTGTTTCTCTGATGATATGAATCCACTGGGGGGGAGGGAATGTGGTCACTACAACAAAATATTGGTCCAAGTAAGCTATGCTGCAGACAACAAAGTTGTTTATCTGGTCCACCATTTAGGCTTATACAGTCTATACAATAAAATGCAATAGAAAAGAGCAAAAGTCCAGTAGCACCTTAAAACTAACAAAATTTGTTCAGGGTATGAGCTTTGTTTCCATCTTTATAGTGCTGACTAGAAATATATATTTCCAAACTAGTTTTTCTTTCAGTTCTTCCGTTCCCAACACTATGTGTCCCAGCCCTAAAGAATCATTTTTGTAAATGTGAATGCAACTATATTATAGCCCTTTTTTCACTTCCTCTTCCCTTGAGTCCCTGTTCTGTCTGTCCTTTTCTCTCCTAATCTACACTACAGGGCCATTTGGGACAAGTGTCATGGCTGCTGTTTTATAAATGAATAAATGAATACATAAATACAAAGAGAAAGCATGATATGATGACATCATTCTCATGTTTAGAGCAATGTATTCTGTACAGGGCCAAGCCACACAATATAAAGGTGTACACCATGTGGACTTTGAGCAGATGTGTCCTGGGAGTTCCTCTGAGGGAAGTTAATTCCCAGATAGACACTCATCTCATGGTGGCTTCCTTTTCACTAAGTCATTGCTGCTAATAGGGTTGCTGCTGGCAGAGCCAAATAAGGTGTTCACTTTTTCCTGTACAGTGGTCTCTCCACCTCCCATAGAACCTTCCTGGAAGTAAGCTGGCTATAACGGGAAATGTTGTGATTGGGAAAGGAGGTTGTATTCTTTCTTGCTGGAACACTGTTGCAGAAAACAATCATGACCAGTGTCCTTCCACCCTCTACATTGGACAAACAGGCCAGACACTTCAACAAAGAATAAATGGGCATAAGTCTAACATTAGAAACCACAACATTCAAAAACCAGTGGAGGAACTTTTTAACTTTCCAGGACATTCAGTTGCTGACCTAAATTGTTCTCTTATAAAGGAATTTCAAAAGGAGATTAGAAAAAGAGACTGCTGGGTTGCAACTGATAATTAAGCTCAAGACAATGCATCCACCTGGACTTAATTGAGACCTAGGTTTCCTGTCTCATTATCAATGCTAATTTCACCATGTCTACTACTCCTGTGCATATCACACTTAATTCAATCATGCCTGCTATTGTCATTCATCTGCTATTGTCATTTGCCTGCTATTGTCATTCGGCATCTAAAATCACTCCACTTAACCAGTGTATAGGACAGATGAACTCTCACTCTAGCTTTATCTGAAGAAGTGAAAGCTCATACCCTGAACAAATTTTGTTAGTTTTAAGGTGCTACTGGACTTTTGCTCTTTTCTATTGCATTTTATTGTAATTGAATGAGGTATTAACACAAATGGAGTAACCGTTATCCTGAGAAAGCTGTAACAAAGTGTGAATTCTAATCAGCCAAATTTTCTTATGAAAAGGCATATCCATCAATCAAGCGGACTGTGATATGTTTATTTACAACAAACTGAGAAAGGGTGACACGGTGGTGGGCTAGAGGAGGAATGGTGGGTTTACAGTGCTCTTTTTCTTTTCAAAATGAATAAGCTAGGACAAATTCAGAAGTCTACCCCAGTTCCATGGATATTTCAAAACAAATTTATATCACTAAATGTGGATTAGATGTTTCCTTCCTGTATTTCCTGTGAGGAAATCTCTCTGTTCCCATCCCATCCATTGTAGCCCTCCACTTCTACCCACTATGATGGGGGTCCACTGATCCTTGGAAACACAATTTGGGTTGAGGTCATGGAATACCATAGTGGGGTGGGGAGGGAACAGGAAAGTTGCTATTTTTGCAATTCAGTTCCATTTCCCAAAGATAGAAATCAAAGTGACTTTATTTAAGGATTTGTTTATTTATAGACATTTCTTTCTTATGGGAAATCCCATTCTGGCAACAATTTTGTTAGCTTAGCAATTTCTAAATTAAAAATTGATCCACAAGATCTCTGTGAGAGCAGGCTGTACCTGGCAAGTAATCGTACACTATGAACTGCATGAGGGATTCTCTCTTGTAGCTTTTATTGGCTGTCAATAACTTCCTCCCCGAGCCCAGCTGATCTGGTCAATATTTGTCAACAGTGAAGTAAGATCATCATCCTGACTTGTGCTACTAAGACTCACACTGGGAAAGCCCTTTTTGAAGGCTGTTTGTCCATTGGCTCTTCCAAATTTGCCAATACTGCTAAGCACCAATCCTCATTATTAATGAGTCCCAGAGGAAAAGCCTGCCTCTTTAAAAAGTCAGTATCATATTTGATTATGTTAGAGTCAGGTAGGAGCAGGAAGAATTCTAGTTCTGAAGAGAGAGAGAGACCTTTGCCAGTGAGAATTGTCTAGGAATGGCCATCCTTTGGATTTTCTTTCTCTCATATTATCTGGCTTGATGATGGAAAATCTGAATCCTAGCCTAGTATATTATTTTAATGGTTAGAATCTTTCTAAAATTGCCAGTTGTCTTTAACATCTGAGCCCTTTCTGTTCTATAAATACCTCTCCTTATATGTACCTGCTGTACACTGGTGTTACACTATAGCTCAATTTTTATTTTTTTATTTTTTATTTATTTCACATGTCTATCTCGCCCTCCCCACAGGCGGGCTCAGGGTGGCTCACAGCAATATGGCAACTTATGCCTAAGTCACATAAAACAGTTTAAAACACATTAAACCAGTCCAACAACAGTAATAATTTATATCCCCATATTTCTAGTAAACAGTCTAAGGACAGTTGGTACAGGAAGGTTGAAAGACCTGACACACAGAAAGACTGGGAGGGGGAGGGTCATAGCTCTTTTAATGTGATCTCCAGATCTCTTTTAATGTGATCTCTCCACAAGGTATCCTCAAGGTATCAAGGAAAGAAAGAAACCAACTCTAGAGGCCCCCAGCTCGGCGGAAGTGACTTTTCTCTGAGACATACACTGAGACCATTATTTAATGAGAGAGATCTTGTGTGTGTGTGTGGGGGGGGGAATTCCCCAAATAAGTAGGTTTGTGTTATTCCTATTGAATTCTAGCTGTGAGAGAGTGAAATAGAGAGATCTGGTTTGCATGCGAATGAATTTCGTGATCAGTATCAAGAATGACAATTCATTTGGCATTTACTTTCAACTTAAAATCATCTAAACTTTCTGATCATTTGAGATTTTTTTTAAAAAAAATATTATTTCACTCAAGACCTTGATCCTGTACAGTTTGCCACTCAGGGATTTGCTTTCATTAGTAAACCCCTCCATTAATTACTGGGATTCAACAGTCATAAACTTCATATTCTGGAGCTGATAGTCTCTGTAGATTACTGAACTTCAGAAGTATTCTGTGCCATGTAAGCAGTGGGCCGCAAGGTGACCTTCTCTTATGTTAAATGTTGACTAAAAGTATTAGCATAACTAATGAAAGCTATCTAATTAAAATAAAACCCCAAATGGTTTAAAAACAATGTTAGTTGCAATTTGCCCACAAAATCTCACCAATTAAAGTAATAAATTGAAAAAGAGCAAACCAATGTCCATTTCAAATTAAGCGTCAATAGTATCTGTCTTTCCATTTCCATATCATTCCCTTCAATGTAATATGCCCATTTCAGTGCAAGATATATTTCAGTTGCCTGTAATCTTATCTGTTCGTTTATTCTCCGGGTTGTATCCTATAAAATACATAGAAGGCTCACATGGATGTAGGGCTTTCCCATCTTCCCCTAGCAAATCCCTTGTGACCCAACAAAACTGATGCTGGGGAAGAAAATGTCATGGGTAAAATGTTACAGGGCACAGGGGCTTCAGTGAAGAGGAGGAATCAGATGAAAGAACCTCCGGTTCCCTCTTACACCAGGGCAGCCTCTTGCTGCACTGTAAGTCCCATTGGCGAAAGAGGAGGATCAGGGAGATTTCAACTGATTTCCCCTCCCTCTGCAGCCCCCTGCCTCATGGCATTTCTTTACAAGTCTTTACCCATCCCCATCATCAACTTTTCAGCACTCAGAAAAAGAGAAAGTGGCCAAGTGGCTTCGAAAAGTTTGGTCAACTGCTTTTGTGTTTAAATTGACATACTTTAAAAGTTCTGTAGCAAATTAATGAAGGGGCTGAGGTGGCTCAGTGGTTAAGATGCTGAGTTGCAGAACGGAAGGTCAGTAGCTCGGCAGTTCAAGACCCTAGTGCCACGTGATGGAGTGAGCTCCCATCTCTGACCCCAGCTCCTGCCAGCCTAGCAGTTCGAAAGCAAGACAATGCAAGTAGATAAATAGGTACCACTTAGATGTGAAGGTAACAGTGTTCCGTGTGCCTCGGCATTAAGTCATGCCAGCCACATGACCAGAGAGAAGTATTCGGACAGCGCTGGCTCTTCAGCTTGGAAACGGAGATAAGCACACACACACACACCCAGAGTTGGATTCAACTTGCTTTTGAGCAAGGGAAACCTTTTTAGCAAATTAATGAGGACAAGTTCGTAGGAGAAATGGATTGCATTTATTAATTACTGGAATACAAGATTTCAGAATAATATTCAACCCTCAGTTTTATTTGTTATGAAAAAAGTTATTTGGGGGGGAACCTTTAATTATAAAGATTACACAAATGATTTTGTGGAGTTTAAGGATATAATATTGTCATTCTTTACTTGTATTTACCATTCTGTATTTGTATTGCTTTATGTTCATAATAACATCTTTCCTATTATATAAAGCCATTTTAACATTCCAAAGGGCAAGATTCCATGGGGCACCAAAATCAGTAGGCTGGATGGACTGCCTCTCAAAAGGGGGACCCTGGCCATTGGCTGCATTCTCTCCCTGCTTTGCCTCAGTCCCGCCCACAGAGCCACCGGCCAGCATCCTGGCCTCAGTCTGGAGGGAGCCAGTGAAGGGGAAGGACTGACTGGGAGCTGGGTCCACGCTTCTCCTCTGCCCACTGCCAGGTGGGTCTAACTGTCCAAACAAAACAAAGAGAAGGGGGGGGGGGAGAGAAAGGGAATCCAGGCACTTCTGCCTGACAGAGAGACCAGAGCGTCTTCCTTCTGACAGGCAAAACTGCCCAGGATCCATTCTCTCCCTTCCCTAACTGTCCCCTCAGGGGATTGCTTCTGTCAGTGAAAACACAATGGACTATCAGCGTAACCTCTCCCCTGCACACTGTCAAATTGCCAAATTTCCTCTCAGAAGACACTGTGAAACAGTCAAAGAGGAGGGGGGGAAGGGAAAGGGTGCCCCAGGCTGGGTTCCCTGCAGCCCGCCCACCAAAGCTCTGCCCACCGAAATTCACCTCACAATGTGGCTTCACCTCAGGAGAGAGGATGCCATTTGCCTTCCCTTCCCATCGCCTCCAAACAGAGCAAAGGGGGGGGGGGGGGAGAGAATCCAGGCGCTTCTGCCTGACAGAGAGAACAGAGCACCTTCCCTCTGACAGACAGAACTGCCAGGGATCCATTTTCTTCCCTCTCTCCCTTCCCATCACCTCCAAATGGGGCAAAGAGAAGTGGGGGAGGGAACGGCTGGGCCTGGCTGGGGGAGGGGGGAGCAGCAAGAGATAAAAAAGGTGAGAGCCTGCCTCCCCACAATGTGAGTCTACTGCCAAGGAAGACCAACTGCAAAGAAATATAAAGTCCTCAAGCCTCCTGCATGATGCAGTAGGCTCAAGCCATTAATGTTAGTGTATAAGTGGATCAGGGCAAAAGGCAGAATGGGAAAGGGGGCACTCTATTATATATACAGGTAGTGACGGGGGGGAGGACGGCTTCCTCACAGCCCTATCCTCGCACTCCTAACTTTGCCTACTCACATTAAACTCTCAACCAATGCTCCCTCTAAGCTGTGGAGTCATGTGAGCAAAAATTCTGCTTTGTGAGCCACTGGCATTTCAGTTGTGAGCAAATTATTTGGCTACTGCATCAAGTAGTTTGCTCTGGAGCCATCCTTTCCAAGCTAAGACAAAACTGTGTGAGCCAGAGCCTAAAAACTATGAGCTACATCACAGTGGGGAATTTCACACTGCCATTATGTTCTATTTCAGGAACTCTTCAGTAACAGTTTCTGTCAAGCATTTTACACAGAACCATATTAGTATCGGTTCCCTAATGGAACATTCTGGCCCTTTCACACAGAAACGTGCCTCTCCCGTTGGGGAAGCGTTCCTGAGCCAGTTTACCCTGAAACATCCTCCCAAGCATTCTTCTGTTCTTTGTACCGGTCCTGAAGCGCTATGGGGTGCTGTGTGAAGTGCCCGAAGTGCTTCCTCCGATGACAAGTGTGTCTGTGTGTTTGTGTGTGTGTTTGTGTGCATGTGTTTTTGTGTGTGTGTTTTGTGTGTTTGTGTGCGTGTGTGTGTTCTTTGTGTGTTTGTGTGTGTATTTACGTGTGTTTGTGTTTCTGTGTGTGTGTGTTTGTGTGCATGTGTTTGTGTGTGTGTTTTCTTTGTGCGTTTGTGTGCGTGTGTTTGTGTGTGTGTTCTTTGTGCATTTGTGTGTGTGTGTTTTTGTGTTTGTGTTTGAGTGTGTATGTTTACGTTTGTGTGTGTGTTTGTGCATTTGCGTTTGTGTGTGTTTGTGTCTGTGTCTCTGTGTGTGTGTGTGTGTGTGTGGTGAAGAGGCTTGAAAAAAACCCGGCAGTCTGAAATGGCAAACCGCTCTGAAGACGGCTCCAAAATGGTAGGGGAAGGGCTGTCTGAAACAGCTGTCACTGTACCAGTTTATTACAAGCCAGTAAGCAGGATCTGCTAGACCCATTGTTGCCAATCTCCAGGGAAGGGATAGAGATCACGCTAAATTACAACTGCTCTTCAGATGGCAGTGATCTTCCCCTGAAGAAAATGGTGGACTCTGTGTCGTTATACCCGGCTGAAGTTGCCACAGCAAATTGATGCTGAGTGCCCAAGGCTGGGGCATTCTCCCAGAGCCTCTTTCTAGAGCCCGTTGTATTTATTTCCACAATGGGCCTTATTCCTAGTTAAAATATAAAAAAGAAGAAAGTGACAAAGGCTACTCCTACAAGCCCCTTTGCACTTTCAAATTGTAGGTTCCAACCATCTGTGTAAGTTCCCATATTGATCCAGCAGGTGTGATGAGTCTGCTAGGGATTCTGTTTTTGAGGCGAGTTCAGTAGCAGCTGAAAGTAGTTTGTGGATTTTACAGCTATTTTTCTTTTAATATGTATGCTGCAACTGATATTAACTTTTGCATCAACAACTTTCTATTTCAATCTATTTGCCTGTTGGTGTGGTTACCTCTGAGCCAATTTGGTGTAGTGGTTAAGTGCATGGACTCTAATCTGGGAGAACTGGGTTTGATTCCCAACTCCTCCACTTGAAGTTGCTGGATGACCTTGGGCAAGCCATAGTTCTGTCAGAGCTGTTCTCTCAAGGACAGTTCCCTCAGAGTTCTCCCAGCCCCACCTCACAGGGTGTCTGTTGTGGGAAGGGGAGGGGAAAGGAGTTTGTAAACTGCTCTGAGACTCTGAGTGAAGCGTGGGGTATACATTCAATCTCTTTTTCATCTTCTGCGCTAAAGCCCAACGTCCCTCTATGTCTCATCCAGAATTCACTAGGAATGTACACTCAGACATGAATTCATTAAATTTTTAAAAATCCATTTTCATTATTTCTAGTATTACATTGCATCTAACTATGACAAACAATAAGTAATGTTTGTAGTAGCTTCTTATGCCTGTACTCTTCTTTTCATATTATCTGACTAGGTGAGACAGCAGAAGACAATGGAAAGGGATGGAGAAGGAGAAATTAAAACTGCAGGTGATGTAAATGACGGGTACTTGATCCAACCAGAAGATGTGGCGAAAGTTCCTGCAGAAGCAGATGGTGGTAATAAATCTATCTTGGCACAGAATCCACCAACCACACTCTCTCAGTACCTTAAAGAAGAGCTTTGATCTAGATTCTTTATAAGAGCTTTGATCTAGATTCTTTATAATCCAGCACCATTTCTCTAGCCATCTGACTACATTTCTGTCATTGAGACTATGCACTTAGTGGGGAACCTTTAATTTTGGCTGTAAAAACTAATGACAACTCAGCATTTGGGGCAATTATTGACATGGGCACTAGAACATATGGCAGCATTCCCTTCTGTATTCATCTAGAATTCATCCATATTTTCCTTAGCTAATGATCAAAACTGATGTGTTGATAATATAGAAAGTCACCATTATATCATTGTATTTACTGAAGGGAACTTCCCATGACACGTTTCCTTTATTCATAACTGATCTATCAGTACCATGCCTTAGAGCCTCTTCCTATAGTACCATGAAGAAGTGTGACTGATGCACATCCTTTATAGATGCATCTGGATCTTGTGGAAAGAATGTACACATCTGGCCCACAGTCCCCAAACTGGGAGCACCAACACTTTCCCACTGTGAGACTTCTTCCTTTTCTTGGAAATCACATGAGTTCATAGTGGTTTCACAAGTCATTTTTAAATCCTATCAAGGAACATCTTGGTAATATGTGAAGTCACGTTGAGGGAAAAGCTACACGTTGCTCTGGCAAATATATCCCGCAAAATGGTATTGACTGATGAATAGTAATGTTCCCTCATTAACATAATAGTACAAACAGAGTTGTGAATCCCACATTTGCCTTATAATGTGTAGCCCGGCATCTTCTCCTTGTCTTTGGCTATGTCCTAATCTTGTTTTGTATGCAGTAACCCTTTTACGACCTGATGAGACACTCCTAAGCCTTCAGTGTCTTACTCTTCTACAATAATTGATAGCGAAATGGGCAACAAGAAGGAGGAGGTATCATTTGGGTCAGGCAAGGATTTAATGATTATTTCTCAAGATAGACTTTTCACTGTATGAAGTCTTTTCCAGTTCTTTCTTATCCTCACAGCAATCTTGTGAAGAGAGACAGATTTGCGCACAGTCTCTCTGTTACCTTACAGAAACATATGGTGAAACAGATATCCCTCAATTCATGCAATTCATGTTTGAAACTGAGATAGGAAATTGGATCTTCCACAAACCTATATAACACTCAGTCTGCTGAAGAACATCATTTTCCTGCAGACAGGGGGAAAGGAAACCCTTTGTAATTTGGCTTAATGTTGGCCCATGCTAACCAGAAAAATGTGATTAAACAGAAAGCCAGGGAGCTTTTTCTATGTTTAAAGATGAGAAGGAAAGAGACAAGGTCTAAACCTTCAAAACAAATAAAGGCTGTTAATAACTTGCTAAAGATTCTATGCTTGTCCTTCATATCTATATCATCAAATATGAAAGATGTACTAAGAATCCGTTTATTCCTTTGTGTAAAGTCTCCTTTAGTAAATTGATATGATTGACCTGCAGTTCTGACAGCACTCTCACACCAAATAGTCTGTCTTACACAGTTATGTCAAGCATGGTATGTCTCGAATGTATGCCCTACACTCTGTGTGTCAAAAATGCCCTTTGGAAAGACCACAAACAGTCCACTTGAGAATAGTGGAGACAGTCATAGATGCTTTGAACTTTCAAAATATCTCAGCACAATTTACACATTCAGGTAATAAATAGGGATGATACAATGCAGACAACAGACATTCACTTGAGGGAGATGGCATAATAAGCTAATTGCCAGAGACATTTTTCGCTCCTTTGAAGTTCTTTTCTCTTTGGAAAACTTGACATATAAATGGTAGTCAGACAAGTTAAAGGATGATGTCTATAGATACGGACACACAGGTTAGAGGCTAGATGAACTGGCATCAATTGTCAGCCACAACGAGTCTTTAAATCTAGACAAGGCTTTACAAGAGGCAAGAAGAATTGCTTCATGGGTACTCCTTGTGTATAGCATTCACCTTCACAATCCAAATTATTACTGCACTATTGCAGCAGACTATCTAATGACATCCCATAGGTTTCATGGCCTTCAGCTGTTTATTTTGCAGCTGATTAATCTGTATGAACTGCACAAGACTCAGGTTGATCTTTTGTGGCTAAATAGACTGAGTTCTTACCAGCTTTTCTGTTGGTACATGGCAGTGGACAGGTATCTTTAGAAAGCCAATGGAATGTAGTGGTTAGAAATAGGACCTGGGAGACTTGGATTCAAATCCCTACTCTGCCATGGAAGCTTGCTGGGTGATCTTGGGCCAGTCACCCTCTCTCAACCTCACCTACCTCACAGGGTTGTTGTCAGGATAAAAACAGAAGAAGGAAGAACAACATTGTAAGCCACTTATCTAAGGAAATAAATTGAGTGCTACAATGGCTCTACCTTACTTAACTTCTGTAAAATGGCTTACAATATAATTCTGATATCGAATACAAGTAATGTAAATTTTCACAATTGTTTACAGAAAAGGGGTGTATGTGCACATACACATGCAAAACAGTGTTATTGGTTGAATTCCAATAGGTTTTCTGCTAACACAAGAGGGAAAGGGGTGATCTTATCCGACTCACTTCTTCACTGCAGTCCTACTCCACATAGTTTTTTGTCTCTGCAGATTCCATGATCAGTAGTACAGCCTTTATAGCAGTCCATTGCTGTATTTGAAACCAACACGACAAAGAATATAGCTTAGGACCATTAATAATAGATAGTCCTAGGGTATGAAGTCACCTAATAACTCCATCTTGCTGAAGCTAAGCAGATATGGGTTTGGTCAGTGCCTGAAAGGGAATCTGTATATACTGACTTCAATTCTGTGGTAAAAGAATGATGGGTTAATGAGATAATGGGATCCTCCTACTCTGCCACTCCCTGCCAAAACAGGGAGACTGCAGAGGCTGTGCTAGGGATGATAAGATCCATGTGGACAAAAGCCATGCAGGGCAAAAGCTGCAGTGAGGAAAGGAACTGGACAATATCAATCAGAAAAACTGGTAGGATCCAACCCAACTTTATTCTGAGTGGTGACACCAAGCAATGTGGATTTGGGGGGGGGGGGTGCAGGTTATGTGAACTTCAGCACCAGCTTTTCAGAAATCTCAGGGGGGAGCTGGTGGCGGAGGGGGGATTTGCCTCTGTGAATGCCACTGTACTTGCGCGTCATAGGAGCCAATCCACAATGTTCCAGTGTATACAGAAATATTAGCTCTAAAAGTATATAAAAAGATCTGAGGACCAACTAATCTTAATGAAATTTTTTATCTTCCCCTGATATTTTGCCCAAGCCTTCCAAATTTACCTCAAGTTTGCTTTGGGCTAAATTTGATGACAACTGCATTCAGCTGTTAAAACAACCAAAAAAAGACTCCCTTATACCTCCCAGACTCCATTTTTCACACATAAAAGTCATGGTGACAGCTCACTGAGGGGCCCTTTCTTCCTTCCTTCTCATGGCCTTTTACCCTGCTACTATCATTGCTTCTGTAAAGAACAAAGAAGCAAAAGACTGTGATATCTGAGGAAAAGTAATTAACAAGAGGAAGATTGTTTGAGCCCTCAGAGGTATTACTCAGAGAGTTAGTCAGACCTTTGATCAGATGATGTTACAAGCAGCGGTGTGAGGGGTTCAGGGATATGATGATGAGCCGAAAATACAAATCAGCAAATATGATGCCTCAGGCATTTTTAGTTCTGTTTTCTTAGATGAAATAGTGAAATTAATGGAATTAATGTTACCCAGTTATGCTCATATAAGCCATATTATTTAAACAAGATCTTCATACTTACAACTTCATTTGAGCAGCAGTGTGGAAACTCTGCTAAACCGACATGGGTGTCAGTTGCAGAATTAAGTCTGTGGTGGTGGAAAGTGCCATCATGTTGCAACAGACTTATGGTGACCCCATGGAGTTTTCAAAGCAAGAGACATTCAGAGGGGGTTTGCCATTGCCTGCCTCTGCATAGTGACCCTGGGCTTCCTTACGAGAGGTTATTTTGGTGAACTTCAGTTATTCTTAAATTCAATAAGAACACATCAATGAAATTACACACAGTAGAGAAGTAGAAAAGATCTGGATGGCCAAGGCTAGCCTGATCTTGTCAGATATTAGAAGTTAAGCAGGGTTGGCCATGGTTAGTATTTGGATTGGAGATCACCAAGGAAGTTCAGGGTCACTACACAGAGGCAGGCAATGGCAAACCACCTCTGGATGTCTGGACTTGACAGCACTTTCCTTCACCGGAGAAGTTTCACTTGTAGCTTACTATGGAGGCTTCAAAACCCCAAGATCCCAGTCTTAGTAACTTCACACACCAAATAAAATCCATTCTACATGTCTTGTGGGTTCCACAATATTGATTTCAACTGGATTTCCTGTTCTGCAAAAACTTTCATTTTTAAAATAATTTTATTAAGAATTTTAAACCAAAAAAAATAAAAACTAACAAAAATATTGAAAAATGAAATAGAAATACAAAGCTAAAGGAAAAAGGGGGGGCTGTGAAGGGTTAATGCCTCACAGAGCCAGAGAACCTTTGAGTGACAGGCTGCTCTAATGGATTTCATTGGATAGCATCAGTTGAGAAGAAAAAGCTGGGAACTGACTGTGAAAGAGAACTCAGTTAAGCACTGACTGCAGACTGGGAAGGTTGGCAAGAAGGAGTTGGAGGATTGCTGAAGACCCCAGTAATTCTCTGCCCAGTTGAAAAAGGAGATAGCTCTATAGAGTGGAATGATCCCAGGTTTGTTTAGAGAGGTAATCTGGGTACTTGGTATTGCATTCCTGCCTTCTGAAATTTAAAGAGTCAGTTAAACTCAAGAAACATATACGTGAGTGTTTCGCAGATGCTGAAACCAAAGCCTCTCATCTCAAAGATTTTAAGACTTTATGAAAAGCTTAATATTCTCTCTTGCTGGAAACATATTGACTGGAGTCTGTGAAATTACTAAGTTATCTCAGAGTTATTATTAATTCACCTCAGACAATTTATCCCTGATTCCAACTGACCTTTCCCCCTTTACATTGAATAAAATACTTTGTTTATGTTTGAACTTTCAATAGCCTCCTGTGTGCCATTTCAGAAGTATAAGTTAAGGAGGTGCTCTTGTCTTCTGCCTCAAGCCCCTGGGCTGAGCCAGCATCAAAATATAAAAATGTGACAGAGCGGGACAGCCATAAACCTTCAAATAAGAAGAAAATAGATAAAAGGGGCTGCTCAGACAGAAAGGAAGAAAAATGGAGGGAAAATCCTGCATGTGAGGGAGGGAAGAGAGCAAGATCACCATACAGCATAGAAAAATCTAACTGTGAATGATAGCAAGTGTAAAAATAGTGTGGATACAACCTAAGGCTACCCACCACAATTTATTTCTGTTGGATAAACATTATTACTTTTTCTTGTCCCTATAGAAACTGACTTTTCCTTGAACATTTCATTTAACTGAAATATTTTAAAATGTAAGAAGGTTAGGGTCCCCCAAAGGCAGCCATTTTGTGGCAGTGCCTTCTACCCTTTCTTCAGATTCCAAAAAGTTTAAGAAATCTTGCTTTATTTTAGAGTTTATGTGCCAACATATAAAGGCATATTGAGATACCACACTTTTATCTGTACAAAAATGGAACAAAACCATTGGTTTAGGTTCAACTTTTCTGTGAATGGAGTTAGTTCATGGCACGGGTTTTGCCACCTGACAGTGGGAAGGACAAGAGTCAGCACAAGGAGCTGCTGCAAGGAGGAGGGATAAGGCAACTTCACCCTTCCATGCCCTTCTGTGAGTGGAACAACTCACAGCTTTAAGAACAGAAAAGAAACTTGTGCAAAGAAGCCAATTTCCCCATCTTCAATTTCCTCAGTTTTCCCATCCCCATCTTGCTACACTCCCTGTGCCACATTCTATGTGGTTCCTCAGTTTTTATGATTTGTGGGACCAGCTTGGAGGCAAGGGGCAGAAAACTCTTGTGGAGGCAGCAACTATCCCTTCCTGAAATGTGGCAGGTTCACAGAAGTATAGGGTCCCGCCCATAAGAGTTAATTTCAACACCATGGATTAGAAAACTGCTTTATAAACTTTACTTAATGAATTTCCCAGCAAGGTCACTGATATAAGATAGTCCACACACACCCAATCCATTTATTATTATATACAATTTGGTCTAAAGTAACCAATGATGTCATTTATAAAGAAGCTGTACTGCTAAAAATGTTTATGTCAAGATCTATGCTTTCTCAGGGTAGCGTGATCACTTTACAAGATATCCTTATGAGGTTACCTCATTTCAGACAGACTATACGCTGCTTCTTTACCATTTGCCTGAAATGTATTTTACTTGGAACCTAATTAGAGATGAACCATCAATTCTAAAAGCCAGTCATTATAACAAAATGGAATTTTGTTAGAGGTCCTTTGAATCATTATTAGGATGGAGGAACTCCCTTATTTCTACTCTGGAAATAAACCCACATGGGCAGACTGGAGAACCAGCAGCGCAGCACTGGGCAGACGCTCCCAAGCCCAACAGAGGATTGTCAGTGTGCAAACGCTGATACAGCTGTCTGGGACAGCATCTTTGGAGCTGCAGGCCAAGTGGAGAGGTATGAAAGAAGCTGCGTTAGCTCCCAGCTTACCAGTCCCTGAAGTAAGGGGGTTCTGCTTGACTGCTGCAGACAAGGTTGTTCCGCTGTGTTGAAGTCACAATTGGAGTGGCTCTGCCCGCCCACCCCTGAGCAGCCTCCTGTTCCCTCCCTTGCACCAGTTGCTCATGGGCCACATAACAGCCCTGGACAGGCCAGTTCTGTCCCCAGGCCTTATATTTTGACACTCCCTGCTATAGGATTTACAAATCCTGGAGCCTCTCATGCCATCTCTTCCAGTGAAAATGCCAGCACCCCATAAATTCTCCCAGGGGTTGCTGGCTGCATTGTGGCAACCCTACTTTCCTGTCAAAGCAGGAAGATCCCTTTAGTTCTCCCTAAGGGCAGTGGTGGTAGCATACCAGGCTTCACTAAACCAAGTCTGAAGCCTGATTTGTACCACTAATGATTAGATGGTTCCTTTCATTGTGAACCAAAGAAAAATGTGTTTTACCCAGATAAGGGGGTATTGTCCAATGCCAGTGTTTTGATCATTATTTCTACTTTTCTAACCAATATAAAACTGACTGGTAAGAGTAGGCAGATTTGTGATAATAAAAAAGTTCACTGTGATAGATTGTAAAGATGTGACTCACTTTTTATAGATTTTTCCCCTATAAATTCAAGGGGAAGGCATGTTAATTCCAAGTTTCTGAATTTCATAGACATTATACAGAGAGCTTTTTAAATTTGGTTGATAAGATACCTAAACTGTATTATTTATTATCATAATAGTTGGAAAAATAAATCATCAAACTCTTAAAGCGGGGGGGAGTATTTGGGCATGGATAACACAGAACAATCTTCAGTTGCTCCACTACATGAATGTCCATCAAATCCTGCCAATGACAAATTGATGTTAGGTTTAATGCGCAAATGTTAATAATGCAAAGCATATGTAGGGAGAACAGCAGAGTATGGCATACTTACATGCAATGTTCGTCTAAGCTGTAGAATCTTGTGAGCAAAAATTCTACTTTGTGAGCTACTGGCATTAAAGTTGTGAGCGAGCGATTTGGCTACAGCATAAATTAGTTTGCTCTGGAGCCATCCTTCCTGAGCAAAGACAAAAATGTGTGAGTCAAAGGCTAAAAAACTGTGAGCTAGCTCACACTAACTCAGCTTAGAGGGAACACTGCTTACATGGCAGCTATTAGACAACCTTAATGTTGGCCAAAAAAAAATGAAGTTCCCTTTGCAAGGGTTAACAGGGAGTGAGGTAACAGATGTCAATAGATTCCATTATAATGATTATATATGACTCAGAGTCAAATTAATTCGAAGCTTCCCCAGATATCATTGAAATAAGACTTGCTAGTGTATATAAGTTTTTGCAAAACTGTGACTGGATCACAACACATGTGGAATGCCAGGTAAAGGATTAATGAGCTGTCAAGGTGAAATACATTTGTTTTCCGTTATCATTCGCGGAACAGGTGTCCTGTCAGACTCTTCCATTCTCCACACAGAGACTTGCAGAGAAAAATGGAGGCAGCAGCTGGTTTAATTTATAACCAAGTTATGTTCCTGAATTCTGACCTTTTCTATCTGGGGTGTAGGTAGCCTCAATTAACATAGGCCATCGACCCCCCCCCCCCCCCGCAATTTGAGAGAAGAGCAGGAATGATTGACAGTATCACATAACAAAATAGACTATGAATAGGATAAGGATAGTAAAAAGTAATTTGAACTTGGTAAAGAAAGGTGGAGATGATGCATACAGTCGGGAAGTTATCATTTGAATTCTTGCTGCAGACATGTAAAGTCTACCGCAGTTACTGAATGTCTCCTGATGTTCCAAGTTTTAATCCACAGAACAGCTGCCAATCCAGTAAAGTTTTGTAGCCAGTCAGTTGTCTTGCTTTCAGGCATGCTCTCTGCAGAGCTCCCCTTTCTTTTTGTTGAGGCTTGTGTAGGAGAACTACCCTGTGAATTCTGCTCATGGCTTAGTGAAATAACAGAATTGCTCATGTTTATTGATTAGACTGGAATTCTGATACTTCCACTGAGGTATTTGAAGGCGAGGGACAAAATCACAGCAGCTGTACGTGTCTGACTCCCTCGGCAAAAATAGATACCAATACTGATGCTTGATTTTGGGGGTTTTGTAGTAAGTAATTTTATTTGCAGCTGCACCTTGGCAGGCTAATAATCATGATTCTGTTATGTTGATGACACTGAAAACTTGGCCAGTGTTTAATGACTGGCCAATGTTGATTCAAAGGCTGTTAACTAGGAGATAGAGAAGCGCTCTAGGGTACATTCCACAGTTTGGAAACATTAAATAAAACACTGCAGCCAGCTTCAGATTTTTTCACTCCCCAACCTAAGATTTATTCATTATGTAACAAATTGCAATATCTCCTGATGTGTAAATTGTACAATCAGTTTGGGGGGAAATTAATGCTAGACAAGACAGTTGTAAAACAATCTTCAAACTATCAGTTATACTTTAGTGGAACAGCCAAATGTGGATTATTGGTGTAAGAACTAAAGGAAAAATAAAGAAGAACTGCTGTGACCAAAAAAAATGTTTATGTACATGCATCCCTACCATGGTTTTTCCTGCACCAACAAATCACTGACTTTATACAGTGAAGAATAAGCCAGGGCCATTATATCATACATGTACCAGAAGAAGAGATTGACCCACCA
This sequence comes from Lepidodactylus listeri, assembly GCA_029233225.1. Classification (NCBI taxonomy): domain Eukaryota; kingdom Metazoa; phylum Chordata; class Lepidosauria; order Squamata; family Gekkonidae; genus Lepidodactylus; species Lepidodactylus listeri. Next base: position 92,489,743 of record JARCFY010000006.1, read on the forward strand.
CCCTCATCCCCTTTAGAAGAATGCAAGTTTGGGGACCCTCTTTGGAATCATGCAGTAGCAGAAAACATGTTTTGCAGGCAGATAGTCCCAGCTTCAGTCTTCAGTATCTTCAGCTGATAGTCTTCAGGTAACAGCAACTGAAAGAAAAAAAATATATCATAGAGACCTAGGAGAGCCTTTACTAGTCAATGTTGACAGTACTGGACAAGATGGATCAATAGTCTGGTTTAAAACTGATAAAATAACTTCATACAATGTTTGATGTGGCTATAGACAAAAGGGAAAACATCTGCCTTCTGATGTGCGCACATGAACATCATGTACTACAGTTGGCCACTAGAGCCTGGGAAGTTCCTGGCGATTTGGGGGCAGTGCTTGGGGAAAGAGGCAGGGGTCATTTCGAGCAGGAGCTCAGGGGAGCGCAGCTCCAGGAGTTGGTGCCAGCCCCCCCCCCCCCATGGGGGAATGCTTGCTTGTGTCATGGCTGCAGCAAAATGACCCCATCCCCTGGAAAGGTCCTTGTTCCTCCAACCAGCCTTCTGAAGGCTTCAGCCACCACTGAAGCTATCCTCCCAGAATAGTGGTATTTCTGAGGCTTGGATTAGTAACTGTCTCCTCTCTTTCTTTCTTTCTTTCTTTCTTTCTTTCTTTCTTTCTTTCTTTCTTTCTTTCTTTCTTTCTTTCTTTCTTTCTTTCTTTCTTTCTTTCTTTCTTTCTCTCTCTCTCTCTCTCTCTCTCTCTCTCTCTCCCCCTTCTTTCTTGCCTTCTGACATACTTCTGGTGATGTCAGGTGGTGTAGCACATGCAAATAAGTTATGCTAATGAGTTATGCTAATGAGCTCCTGCACCTCTTTTTCTACGAAATGACCCCTGGAAAGAGGTGTTATGGGAGAGGAGGGAAGGGAGCTCAACAGGAGTGGGATGTCTAGGACTTCTGTTTCTCCTACAGCCTATGGTATACTTCTTTTTGGCATCAAGTTGCAGCCGACTTATGGCAACTCCTTAGGGTTTTCAAGGCAACAGACATTCAAAGGTGGTTTGCTATTGCCTGTCTTTGTGTGGTGAACTTGGTATTTTTAGTGGTTTCTCATCCAGATACTGACCAGGGCCAACCCTGTTTAGCTTCCAAGATGTGATGAGTTTGGGATAGCCTGGACTATCCAGGTCAGGACATGATATACTATACAGGCCTCCAAAGCTGCCATTTCCTCCAGACAAACTGATTGAGGTTCTCTGAAGATTAGTTGCAATTCCTGGAGAATCCCAGGCTCCACCTTGAGGTTGGTAACCCTGTGTGCAGGGCTGTAGCCCGTGGTGGGGCACACAGAATGATGCCCCTATTGACTTTCCAGCACTCCCCAGCCCAATCTCCCCCTTTAACTGTGAATTCTGGTGGCCGGGTATTACTTCAGCTGAGTAGTATTCAGCCCTATAGTCAGGAATTTGATTCCTTCCTTCATCCTTGGATAAGGTGGCACAGCTTGTAATTCTGGAAGGAGGAAGTTGCTCTGCTGGTGAGCTGCGGTGGGGAGAGCTCAGTGGTGGTGCTCAGCAGCCAGCCCAATGGGAAGGGACGCTCAGCCGGCAGGAAGCAGTGTGCCTGGGGTGGTGCTGGCAGGGGAGGCCCAAAGAGGAAGTGCGTGTGGAGCAGCACTGGGTGCGGGTGGCCCGGGGAAGCTGCCCACCACGTTCATGGCTCCAGGGAAGCCTTGGCTCCTTCCCCCCTTCTGTCCAAGTCCTGAGAACAATATGGATCAACTCAATCATTCAAGCAGTCCTCCTGAATTTGCTCGAAAGTAAGCCTGGCAGCATTCTGTAAGTTTGCTTCCAACTCCAAGTAGCATGACAACCTAAGCACACTTTCCCCACGATGTCCCAGGGTGACTTATTGCCCAGTAGGTGTGCAGAGAACAAGTGGCCTGGCCTCAGCCCTCTGTGCACTGACTTCGGAGTCAGTGGCCTTTGAATCCAAATAAGTGTAATTTAATTTAATTTGCACCCCCTGGCGCCCCCCAAATTCCTGGCTATGGGGCTGCCTGTGTGATGGATGAGAGTCAGGGAGCAGGAGATCCTGCAACAGTTACGATGACAGAAGGTGCTGTTCACCAGACACTGGTGTCTCTGTGGCTGGGAAGAGGCCAAGAAAGTGCTCTTTATTGAATAGATAGCCTCCTTCCCAATTGAGAGGGAACCATGCTAGCTCTTTAATGTGTTAACTCCTCTTGACTGGAGACTCCATGTTTTTATGAGCTTGAACCCTAGGACCTGGCATCCAGATTGGCTAAGGCTAACATGTAGAGTGGGGTCTGAAAAGGGGAGCTGTTCCTTTGTCTGGTGTCGGGTGTTTTTGAGAGTGTTTGGAGTGCATTAGGAGAGTTGTCTCTCCTGTTTGTGTTTGCCATGAAGGATGACAGAGGGGGAATGATGCTAAAGATGGTTGTACCAAGGGGTACCATGCAACTAACAAAGACCAGATATACCACCTAGTTATTACCTAGTAAGTACCTAGTTATTATCTGTTCTTTTATTTATTAGTGCACCAAGATCTGCTCATGTAGTACCTTGAGTTTGTGCCTTGTAGAAATAAAATTGCTTAATTGGAGAGAGTCTGCACAAGTCTTTACCCACCTGCCTCAGCTACTTGGCATACTTCAGTGACACACCTCTGTGGAGTAAGCCTCTGGAAACCCACAGGAGAGAGAGAGGGGCTGGATTTTACCAAAGGTGGTGGTGACCAGGGGTCCTTTCATAAAAAAAAAAATGCAGGAGCTCATTAGCATAACTTATTTGCATATGTCACACCCCCTGACATCACCAGAAGTGTCAGAAGGCCACACACCCCTGACATCACCGGAAGTGTGTCAGAAGGCAATACCCACTGCTCAGGCTCCACCCCAAAAATCTCCAAGGTATTTCCCAACTCAGAGCTGGCAAGGCTATCTGATGGCAAAGAAAGAAAGAAAGAAAGAAAGAAAGAAAGAAAGAAAGAAAGAAAGAAAGAAAGAAAGAAAGAAAGAAAGAAAGAAAGAAAGAAAGAAAGAAAGAGAAAGGGAGGGAGGGAGGGAGGAAAGGAACAGGAAGGAAAGGAACAGGAAGGAAGGTAAGTAGGTAGGTGGAGGGGAGAGAGAGAGAAGAAAGAAAGAAAGAAAGAAAGAAAGAAAGAAAGAAAGAAAGAAAGAAAGAAAGAAAGAGAAAGAAAGGGAGGGAGGGAGGGAGGGAGGGAGGGAGAAACAAGGAAGGAAGGAAGGAAGGAAGGAAAGGAACAGAAAGGTAGGTAGGTAGGTGGGGGAGAAGAGAGAGAAGGAAGGAAGGAAGGAAGGAAGGAAGGAAGGAAGGAAGGAAGGAAGACTAGGCGCTTCTCCCCCCCCTTGCTCCGGCTGAGTGACTGTCAGCCACTCTGGCTGGCGTTTCCCTCTCCCCCGCTCTTGCTTGGGCCCGAGTGTCTTAATGCCACTCGGGCCTGGCTTTTCACTCCCTCCCGCCCCCCCACAGCCCGGGAATGGCAAGCAGGGGGAGGGATGGGGAGTTTCTCCCCGGGCCGGTGGACTGCCATGGCCCAGGAAGGGGGAGCAGGGGGAGGGAGGGGGAGCTTCTCCCTGGGCCGGCAGACTGCCACAGCCCAGGAAGGATGAGCGGGGGGAGGGAGGGGGAGCTTCTCCCCAGGCTGGTGGCCTGCCGCGGCCCGGGAAAGGTGAGTGGGGGGAGGGAGGGGGAGCTTCTTCCCGGCTGGTGGACTGCCCCGGCCTGGGAAGGGGGAGCAGGGGGAGGGAGGGGGAGCCTTTCCCCGGGGGGATTGGGCCTGGGAGACGTGGCGGGAGGTGAAGGCAGCCTCCAAAGTTGTCTCCCAGGCCCGGCATCTGGCGCTGGGCCTGGAGAATGGAGCGGCAGCCCTGCTGGGGATGGGGCTTTGTCATGTCCCCACCTCCGGACTCTTCACTCCCGGAGCCACGCTCCACTGCACACCGGCTCCAATGGACCCCTGGTGGTGACAATAGTAAAAGCGAAGGACAGATGGTGGCTAATCTTAACCCCCATGGTAAAAGAAATAATGGCACCCTGACATGGGCCCTTCCAGTCGCAGCCATTGTGCTCATATTCTCAAGAAATTACAAACAAAATCCTTGCAGCAGACAATAAATGCATTTTAATCCTCTGAAATACACATATTTAATCTTGAAAATATGAAAAGTATGCTTCCCCTCTATAAACTGTACTAATTTCCATGACATGCAAGACAGTGGGTATTTTTCTTTGTACAGAAGAATTAATGCTACTCATGCATACGCAAAGGAAAATTATTTTTCTCTCTGACCCTTCCTGCTGAATGAATGCTTGTCGGAGCAAGAGTTTTCATGCTACATTTTGCAAAGGTGGTGGTGGTGGGAATCCAGTGTTGTTGGCCCTGCACTGTTTCTAAAATGTTACAGAAAGTTCATTCCATGAGAAAAGGTTTTGAAAAAATTAACTGCGATCCTTTCACTGGCACAGGCTGATTTGACATTTGGACCAGTATTATAGTAGGGAATGTCAACTCCAAAAATATGCTGAGCATTCTCTCGTTGTTTGCATTCTATTCAATAGCTTACATAAATATTCAAAATTGACAGAGAAAGAACAAATCACAATGTTTGACGTTCTCCATCACATTGCTGGCATTCCTTGAGGGCCTAGGGTAAAATACAAAACCATGATTCTTTCATATACTGGTTCTGGAGCACTTATCGGGCATGAAGACCTACCCTTTTTGTCTTTACCTTTCTCTGCTCCGCTATCACAAATGTGTCACCTTTAACTAACAGCTTTGGATCCCCCAAAGCAATGTTGATGGAGCTTAAGAAGAAGACTTTGTTTCAGGAAGAAGAAGAAAAAGAGGAGGAGGAAGAAGAGGAGGAGGAGGAATAGAAGGAGGAGATTGGATTTATATCCTGCCCTTCACTACTCAAAAGAATCTCAGAGCAGTTTACAATCTCCTGTCCCCTCCCCTCCCCACAATAGACACCCTGTGAAGTAGGTGGGGCTGAGAAAACTCTGACAGAAACTGTTCTTTTTCAAGAACAGCTGTGTCAGAACTATGCCTTGCCCAAGGTCATCCAGCAGGTGCAAGTGGAGGAGTGGGGAATCAACCCGGTTCTCCCAGATTAGAGTCCGCGCACTTAACCACTACACCAAACTGGCTCTACAACAGTTAGATGGGATGGAACTCATGGTTCTCTGTGTGATTTTGTGTTTTCTAAACTTTTATTAACATAGCATGATGATTTCAATCTTCTTTATCACACAACAAACTACATTAGAAAATGAGGAAACTCGGTTTCAGAAGATGGAAGTCTACTGTTCAAAGACAATCTATAAAACAAATCCCACTGGACTCTCTAAGCTGAGTTAGTGTGAGCTAGCTCACAGTTAGTTAGCCTCTGGCTCACAAGTTTTTGTCTTAGTTCAGGAAGGATAGCTCCAGAGCAAACTAATTTATGCAGTAGCCAAATTGCTTGCTCACGAAGTAGAATTTTTGCTCACAAGACTCCACAGCTTAGAGGGAGCATTGCACTGGACATGTCAAATCTTTTAATGCCTAAGTAGCCTTTTGGTTTGTGGCTATGGATCTCACAACACTCATAGCATCTAATCTTTGACTGAAAAAACGAACTGCATTTTTGTGAGCCAAGGATTTATAGGAGAGTTCCCTCAATTTTCCCAGTTACATCTGAGGAATTTCAAGGGAATCCCAAAAGGATTTTTGATACCACAGGTAAACTTTCTCAATATGGTTTCGTCCATCCTTTATTTGTTTTAATTCTGAAATGTTAACTGAATGCACTGGAATATGGAATTGCCCCTCCCTCTGTTTTCTGCTTGTAGACAAAGCAAAGAAGAGCAGTAGTAATTTCATCTTCAAAGACAAGGTTGTCTGCAATGTACCATTTTATTGTACTTTCCTGCTGTATATAATATGGGATTCAGGTGCTGTTTGTAATAGAAGGTGCAGATTTATTGATCTTGCTTTTATCTTTCTAAACTTTTGATACATGAGGCACAATTTTTCTTTTCTAATTAAAACTGGAAGCATATTTCATTCTTACAACATGTGTGTCCTCCATGACCTCCAAGATCAACCAGCAAGGCGTCCTTCTTATAAGCAGAGGATAGTCCAGCCAATATTACCAACTTGACATCCTGGCTTTCCCCCTCCCAGTTAGGACCCAGGGGAGCAAGCGTGCTCTTTGGGCAATGATGATGCTACTGGGGATATGTATTAGTTAATACAGCAGAGTTTGCCCAGTCATAGGCCCTTTCTGCACTGACAGCTTGCTCCAGAGAATCTGAGGAGTCAGGCCTTAAGGGTTGACTTTGCAATCGCATGCATTCCCTCTGCACTGGTTATTTTCTCACCGGTTTATTTGTTTGTTTGTTGGGATCTTGGGTTAGGAACAAAGATCAAAGATTTAACTGAGAATCCTTTTAAAAAAATACCTAGGGGACCAAAATACCTAAGGGACTGCCTCTTCCCATATACGCCTCGAAAAGCGTTATGCTCTGAGAGTCAACATTTCCCGGTGATCTCTGGCCCAAAGGACATCCACCCAGTCTCGACCAGAGCCAGGGCTTTTTCTGCCCTGGCCCCCACCTGGTGGAACATGCTCCCTATTGAGATCAGGGCCCTGCGGGGTCTTATTCAACTCCGCAGGGCCTGCAAGACAGAGCTGTTCTGTCAGGCCTTTGGCTGAGGCAGCGGGCATCCACACATGCTGCCCCCCGAGGTTGCAGTCTCCCACCCACTGATAGGCCATACCTACCTACTAGGGTTGCAAAGTTTGGGTTGGAAAATACCTGGAGACTTTGGGGGTGGATCCAGGAGAGGGTGGGGTTTGGGGAGGGGAGGGACCTCAGCATGGTACAATGCCATAGAGTCCATGCTCCAAAGCAGCCATTTTCTCCAGTGGAGCTGATCTCTGTCAGCTGGAGATCAGGTGTAAAAGCAGGAGACCTCCAGGCCCCACCTGGAGGCTGGCAACCCTGCTACCTACATCAATGGGCTGGATTCTCCCTATGACAAGCTATGATTATTGATTTTGTATGTTTACAATGAGTTTTAAATTTTATTGTATTTATTGAAATGTAACCCTCCTGAGCCCATTTACAGGAAAAACAAACAAAACAAACAAATGACCCTGGAGGTCCCTTCCAACTCTATGATTCTACCTGATCATTTTAACTGGAGATGCCAGGGACTGAAGATGGGACCTTCTGTGTACAAAGTAGATGCTCTGTCACTGAGGTGCAGAAATATATTAGAGACACTTAAATGAGAATGAATAAATCAGGGGAATTTTAAAATAAGAAAGGAAGAGAAGGGAACTGTAGCCTTCATAAATTGTTCAGCTTACAAACATGTATTTTGAGTGGTCAGTACCACTTTTTAAAAACCACATACAAATGAGGGGCCCTATGTAATTGTATGCTGTCTCATATCTTGTTTGAAGAAAAGCCAGCTAACAGTAATCTGATTTAGCTGCTTCAGAAACAAGCACCTACCTACTGAATTTGCATCCTATCTTTATTTCCACATCAAAGCACTGGATTACCAGTTTGTGGATTTGGTGTTCTTGCCCAGTTTTAGAAATAATTTGACAGATGCTGCACATGCAGCCAATTTTTTTTAAAAAAAGAATGCCATTTCAACTCTTTTCCTCACAGGACAGAGCTACACATTGTTGCTAGATTTCTAGTTTGCAGGTCTGATTTTTAAAAGCAGCAAGTACTGCTTCTAATGCTAGTGAAGACAAATGTCATTCATGTATGCAATTAAGCAATGTAAAGAGCAAGGAGGATAACCAACCCAGAGAACTTTTTTTTTTAACAAAGGTTGCATTTAAAATATCTTTGGTCAGGGAGAAAATAAAATGACCTTACAAAGAAAATGAAGTTTATAAAGAGGGAAGGTGAAGAAGCTCAGACAGCTATTGAAGAAGTAGAGGCACAAAGAGAATAGTGGGTCATGTCAGGCTTGGTTTTTGAAACATCTAATAAAATTAATCACTTGTTACTGCTAGGGCAGTAGGATCTCATGTGACTTCAGTATCTGAGGGCGTGATCATACGCACCCATTTGCGATGGGAGAGGGACGATGCACTGGCGCTTCAAAGAGGTGGGATCAGAGGAGCACATTGCAAAGGCCCATTGAAGTGCTTCAAAAAGCTACCAGTGAAACACCAGTAGCAATTGGTTTGCTGCAGTTCACAACTGGAATTTCCCTGTTTGATTGCGCCAGGGCGGAAGTGTGGCGTCGCGGATAGTGTGATCACATGCTATCCCGACGCCACACGGGTTTTTTGTCCCCCTTCTCCGTGTGTGCATCATCGAAGGCCCCTTTATGGGGAGATGCGATTCATCGATCCTCCCCCCCCCCCCCCGATTGAGGCGAATAATCGATTCTTCTCCCGCCTGCCCCTCCCTTTAAGCAAATAATCGATTCCCCCTTCCCCTGTTGAAGCACTTCATCGATCCCGTTTAAGCGCCTTGGAAACCCACCACAAAAAAAAATGTTGCCCGCTGTTGCGTGTGCTCATGCAACTGCGGCACAAATTGCTCAGGCACAAATTTGCATCGATTCCTGCCCGGCTTATCTTGCTCGTGTGGCCACGACCTGAGAATTTAAGATGTTAACAAAGGACTGTGTAGAATGCACTAAATTTTACTTCCATATACTACAAATACATTGTAATAGTCAAAACATTACAATGCAAAAAAGCAATGGTCCATATAAGTAGATGTTGATGGAGTTTTCAGAATAGGGAGCATATTCTGAAAACTCCATCAACATCTACTTATGTGGACCGTTATTTTTTTGCATTATAATGTTTTGACTATCACAATGTATTTGTAGTATATGGAAGTAAAAGTTAGTGCATTCTAAAGAAGAAGAAGAAGAGATTGGATTTATATCCCATCCTTCATTCAGTTGGAGTCTCAGAGTGGCTTACAAACTCCTTTCCCCTCCCCTCCCCACAACAGACACCCTGTGAGGTAGGTGGGGCTGAGAGAACTCTTTCCCAAGCTGTCCTTGAGAGAACAGCTGGTACAGAGCTATGGCTTGCCCAAGGTCACCCAGCAGGTGCAAGTGGAGGAGTGGGGAATCAAACCCGGTTCTCCCAGATTACAGTCCGTGCACTTAACCACTACACCAAACTGACTCTACACAGTCCTTTGTTAACATCTTAGATTCCCAGTTCTTTTGGACTGTGATTCTCTAATTTTCACTTCAGTATCTGAAGCAGAGAGTGGCTGCATTCAGAGAGGCAGTTTGGCCTGATATAGGCACTGTTCACAACCAGATTAAATGCACCCAGTCACACAGCCACAGCTGTCAGCCATTCCCCAGTCATACTCACCCCATTGTACAATGAGTTGGAACCAGAGTAAATAGCCAACACATAACATACGGTGCTTTTGGTTCCCCACACATTCATCGTGCATGGCCAGATGTCTGAATGTGGGGGAGCAGAAACAAAATGGAATAGTGGTCTGAACCTGCAGATCTGTTCCTGCTGCTAGGGTGGGTTTTTTTTTTGGAGTTTTTGCCTATGTGTGCACATGCACCCATGTGCATGAGCACACATGCACACACATGAGTGTGTGCGTGTATGTGCATGAGGGCATATGCACACACATGCTTTTAAAAAATGACCAGGCAGTGTGCTCCATGGCTGAGGTGTTGCAGTAATGTGGTTGCTTGACAAGGGCTGTCTGTGTGGGTAACCCACAGCAGGGTGTGCTCTCTGGATGATATGCCCTGCAACACTTTAAATGGGTACAATTAGAGGCGGTGCCATATCATGCCAAACCGCCAGTCTGATTGCAGCCAATGTTCTGTTGTGCTCTAAAATAATAATTAAGCACAGAGCTACATTTTGGAATGGAGGCCTAGAGAGGATGCAGTTTTTTCAACTATTGAACGGACATGATCTTTAGATAACCACACACGTATATATACAATCACCCCCACAACGGGCTATGATCTATCAGAGGCTTTGTGGTTTCCAGATTCTCCCTCTGAAAACTTGAGGGACAGCCTAGATCTATATATGCCAAAAGTAATGACCAAAATGTTCACATGTCACTCTCTCTTCCTCATTTCCTTCTACTTCATATCTCTTTCTTTCAAATGCTCTTCACCCATCTCCATTAGAGCTTTTCAAATAATTTTAACCCTTTTCCAAATCTTTGTACGGGTATCTGTGAAAATGTACACAAACCCTCTTTATTCTCTACAAAATATTGGTAAGACCAAACCCCCCTCTTTCAGATTCTGCCAGCTGTTGGAAATGCAACCTCTCTTTGCAGTAGGGTTGTCACGCCTACCCCTGGCAATCCCAGGAACTTTTGAGGGCAAGCCATAGAGAGTGTGAGCATCATGGGACACTCTAGAAATTTCCCTCTATGGTAAAGAGCATAGAGATTGGGAAAATTCTTAAGAGTGATGTGGGCCACAGCAACGAGAAGTGATGCCACTATGGACACAGTGCCATTCCCGCACCCTGCTTTCTCCAATGTGAGAGTGGGGAACAGCTGGCAGGGGCAAGAGGTTGCCTGCCACAGTGGGTAACCTGGTAAGTCTACTTTGCGGTAAGCATATCGGAGGGGAGACAGCGGAGCTAGTAAGAGCTTTTCTCTTGGTTGTTCTGCTGCTATCCCTTTGTTACCTAGATTTCTAGATAACTTCCTTCAATCCATCCAGCTTCTCTTCCTTTCTTTCCCTCTGTCTCTCCTAATTGAATAGCTGATTAGAATTCCTATCTCCTATCGTATCTCTCTGCTATATAGCTGATTAGAATTCCTATGTGTATATACTGATTGTGCCCTGACCCGGATGGCCCAGGTTAGCCTGACCTCATCAGATCTCAGAAGCTAAGCAGGGTTGGCCCTGGTCGGTACTTGGATGGGAGACCTCCAATGAAGTCCAGGGCTGCTATGTAGAGGCAGGCAATGACAAGCCACCTCTGAACATCTCCTGCCTTGGCAACTCTCTAGGGTCGCCATTAGTCAGCTGCAACTGGACAGCATTTTCCACCAACATACTGATCACAGTAATAAGATTCTAATAATGGCATATGATTGTATACATGGATCCATTCCAGCAGCATTTTCTACAATTATGGAAGTTCTGCACTTTCTGCTCCATCATATTATGTTTCTCCATGCAATAGACAGGGAGATCTGAGAACAGCTACGTGGAGAAAATCTTCCAGCATCTGGAGCATCTGGGAATCTAGGACTCCTAGATTTTAGCCACTGTGCCACAGAATGAGACATAAGACACAATCATTTGAACCACCAGATCGCCATACATTGATTTCTGCTGAAGCAGGAGGGGATGATAGTGGAACTTCTGGGAACCATCTTGAAATCCACCACTTATTGCATGATCCCACCAGCTGATTTAGAAAAGCAGTCATTAAGCTTTTCATTTATCTAAGAAGGCAATGTCATTTGCAGCGGTTCCTCTCTCTCCTACCATGCCACTTCACTCCCATCCGCCACAGTCACGTAAACCAGGGGACACGGCCTTGCTCTCTAGGTGGCCTTTGTATGTGTCTTATGCATTCCCTTCATCAGTTCAGTGAAGCAGAGCATTTCATGCGATTGCTGTTGTTTTGGGCAAGGTGACCCTGCCCATCCATCCAATAGAGTTCTGCAGTTCACACAAAGTGCTCTTTATCATAATCTGAGGAGGAGGGGGTCGTGCTTCTCATTTCAAAGGCTGTGCAAAGGTGCTTTGCCTTCAGCCTCAAAGTAGTCATGCCATTAACTCTGGCAGGCTGGGAGGGAAGCGGTGTGTCAAACACCTGAGGTATGTTTGTTCCAAGAAACAAGTTTTTCTAGAACTGAGAACTTCTCTTACAAAGGCAGAGTGTATTCAGAATTCCCAGACAATGAGTCAGCTGCATTCTGTTATGGGCCTGGAAAGTCATGTCAGGTAGTGCAATGACATTTTACCTTATAATGGGGGGTCGGTAGAAAACATCAAAGGATTGCTGTAATAGCTTTTTAAAGTCTTTTGCTGTTTAAGTCTAGCAGCGTCTTTCGCAAGGACTAAGGATTCATTAATAGCAGTAGATCAGTCACAGCAAGCAGGGGCTAATTAGTTGGATATATAGTTGGACGATTCAAGAAAAACAACCCAGCAAAATGTGTGGATACATAGCTCAGAGTTCTAATCTGGCATAGGGAACCACTTGCTGGATCCAGAAAATAAGACTTGTTTGTTCTGTGAAAGAGAATACTTGCTTTTTGGTTACAAGATTCTCAATTAACAGAATGGAAAGAAGACCAATTCCCAACAGAGGATTATAGAGGGAATACTTCATATAAGAGCCCTGCTGGATCAGAACACTGTTTCCTACATGGATGACCAGATGCCCTGGAAGGGTCACAAACAGGGGCACAGAGATCAAGATCTGCCCCTGCTGCTTCCCAGTTTGGTGTAGTGGTTAGGAGCACAGACTCTAATCTGAGAGAGCTGGGGTTGATTCCCCACTCCTCCACATGCAGCTGCTGGTGTGACCTTGGGTCAGTCCTAAGTTCTTTCAGAGCTGTTCTCTCAAAGCTCTCTCAGCCCCACCTACCTCACAGGGTGTCTGTTGTGGGGAAGGGAAGGGAAAGGGATTTTAAGCTGCTCTGAGACTCCTTCAGGTAGGGAAGGGCAGGGTATAAATCTGATCTCTTCTTCTTCCCCACAGAAAGTGACACTCAGATGCAGACACTGCCTCTGACCATGTGGTTTCCCCATCAGCCATCATAGCTTATAGATAGTGATAGCTTGCGCTGTGCATGGAACAATAGCAGAAGTGACAGTGTTCCTGGAGGTCCTGCACCTTAATCTTTTGCCTAGCAACCAGTGTTCCCTCTAAGCTGAGTTAGTGTGAGCTAGCTCACAGTTTTTTAGCCTCTGGCTTACACATTTTCATCTTAGCTTAGGAACGATGGCTCCAGAGCAAACTAATTTATATAATAGCCAAATTGCTTGCACACAACTTTAATGAAAGTAGCTCACAAAGTAGAATTTTCGCGCACAAGACTCCACAGCTTAGAGGGAACTCTGCTAGCAACCTAAATTTCTCTTCCAAAAACACACAACTACATTTCCCAGCATTCTTGGTGTTGATATGCACAGTGATGGTAACTTCTCTCCTGCACTACCTACTAACCCATCTAGAAAGCACAGGATGTTCCAAAACTTGTTTCTGCTTTGGCCTAATTCTCAATAAGAACAATAAGAACTGTGTCTGAGCTGTACAGGCTGCAGGGGCTGGGAGACTCACTTGGTGGAATGCTCCCCCCAATTAAAAAAAAATGCTATGCAGAAGGCCTATACAGCATCTAGGCTTCTAAGGGAAGATAACTCTATAATACGGAGGTGCATTCAATAATATGCTACCTGAAGTGATACAGCCCAGATGTAAGTTTACCATCTGAGTGAGAATCAAACACTTATATATTTGTATGGACAGCACACAAAATGAACAAGAGGAGAGCCTGACATCTCGCCTCCAAATCAGTGCAGTAGACCATAACATGACCCAGCTTTGGAAGAGCTGTGGAAACTGAAGGAATTTGTTCAAGGCCAATGAGGTCAAGGATGCTGTTGTCCTGGCCCTTTCTGAAATCAAATGAGGCACAGGAGAATGACTGGCTGGGGAAATTAATACCCCGGTATATGGAGATCCACCAGGGGGAAGAGCATAAACAGTGGTTCTCATCTCTCCCACATGTTGTTGATCCATTCACCCTCTCAGGAGGAGGGACAGACTGGCCACTTAAGTTACAGAGAGATTTCTCAGTGGGCCACTACCATAAAGGGCAACTGGTGGCCAGGAACAAGCAGAGCCAAGCCTCAGCAACTTCTGCCAATACCTCAGAGCCCTTTGGCTCATACACTTCAACAGCAATGACAGCTGGTGTCAATTTACCAGTTGTCTCCTACTACACAGCTGCCAGTCTGGAGGGAGAATGCAACGGTGAACTGATGCCCATTTTTGATGCCACCGGGCTGAGTGGTCCTGAAGCACTGACTTGTCTACCACAGGGGCTGTAGTTTGTTCCAGGGCCATTTTCACTTCTCAGTTCACTCCTGCGCTGCAGGAAGTATAGGATTTGGGGGAAGGATTTTTTCCTTCTTCCTGCTACTTGACACAGCTTCAGAAGGAATGGGGTAAATAGTCTCTTCTTCAGACTCTTTAGGCCGTAAGTAGTGATGGCAGGAACAGGATGGGTTGCTCATCTGGGGCATGAATACCTGATTATTCAGATATGTCTTTTGGTTTACATTTTAACTTAGTAGTAATTCTTTAAAAGGTTTCCTTTCAGAACAAGGGCATAATCAAATATCCAAACACAGTGATTTGTGAGCATGGGAACTTTGGTGGAGATACATCACATTTCAGTAGAGGAATCCCATCACATGGGCACATGGGTCTCTACATTTGGGCGATCAAGTCTAGGCTGACTCTCAGTTCTTCAAAATATTATGAACAGCCTTCAACCTGCCCTTTTCAGACTTCAGTAGTGGCTTTTTTTGGGGGGGGGGGTAAAGTTGCAGACATCATATTTCCAAAGATTTATGTTTCTTAAAGACTGCCCTGACCTGGATAGCCCAGGCTAGCCTGATCTCATCAGATCTCAGAAGTTAAGCAGGGTCATTTGGATGGGAGCCCACCAAGGAATACCAGGGGTGTGATGCAGAGGCAATGGCAAACCACCCCTGAACCGTCTCTTGCCCTAAAACAAGTCTAGCTCACCACCTAGTAGTGCATAACACTAAAGAACTTCTGGCTTTTAAGAACTTCTGGCTTTTAGGCAATCTTAGGATCTCCTGGCTATACTACATACACTGCCATATGATAGTAATAATAATGACTAATTAATGAATATTTTAAAGACTGTATTTGGGAAACAGAGTTGAGTTAAGCCTGGGAATAAACCAGTCACTGCCTCAGAAACGAGGACAGACTGGGGATCTGCAGCACAGTGCGAGAGGGTGAAAAAGCCACGGGGACAACTGGTCCCGGGGCTCCCCATTTGGACTGGTTGCAGCACTGCAGGAGAGTACTGGGGAGGAGGCGGACCATGGCATCCACACTCTGTGGCGGCTCCTGGTGGCGCGGCCCATGGCCAGAAGCAGGAGGAACACACGCCCGGATGGCTGGAGACCGGTTCCCAGGGGTCTCCACTTGAAGCGCGAGGACAGCGCCTCAGGGATAGGTGAGTGTGCGCAGGCGATGGGGCACAGCTGTGGCTGTGTGGACGGCCTCCCTTCCTCCACTTCCAAAGCGGATGCATAGCGGACCACTTTCCCAGTCTGTCCTCAGCTGTGCCACATAGATAGCTCATAAGGTAGTTTGTTTTTAGCAAATGCCAAAGTAGAAAAATCAACTTCTTATTCCAGATTTTAGATACTTGTTCACTGAACAAAAAGTCTTTATGAGGAGGCCATATTAGAACTCAGCATTGTAGGTGTCTGAGAAGTTGCCTGATGGGTGTACACATTATCTTGAGGGAAGAAACACATGTTGGAAATTGTTAGTGCTGGCTAGGAATTTCATTCATCCTTGAAGGCTTTATTTTCATCAGGAACCATGTAGTTTAACTTAAATTCATGGCACAGTGTCCAACTTGTGAAGGCTGACTTTATAAAAATATGGTGAATTTGTGCAGCATAAAGCCATGTTTTATTTCGCAAAGGAAAAAAATACAAGTTGTATTCTGTTGCAATCAGGTAATTTTTTTGTTGTCATCAACTACCTACAATAAAACATACACAAAATTCTGATACATTTAAATATCACATTTTGTTGGGGTGGTAAGTGAGTCAGGGAGATGATGATAAGTTGTGGGATGCCTCTCTTACATAAGAGAGCAGAACCTGTCCATGCTGTAGCAGGATTTTGATGTTTGACAAACATAAAAGGATTTGATCTCAAAAATGTCTATTTTGTTAGGTTGTCTACCAAGTAGTTCACTAATTCCAGTTGGTATGTCAGGATTATCTGTATGGATCCATCAGTTTGAAAATCTTATCATACCCAGGGCTATTTTTGGGCAGGAACGCACAGGAATGGAGTTCCGGCTGGCTTCTGAGTTGGCCACACCTACAGCCTCCCCCCCTTGGGTTCCCCAGGTGCCTCGCAAACTGTGGGGTGCCTGGGGAAGCCAAACTGATCCAGGGAGGGAAGACAGTTTAAGCTGCCTCCCCTCCTCGGGTTCCCCAGGCACCCTGCAAGCCGCGGGGCACCTGGGGAAGCCAATACTGAGAGGGAGCTGCACTGTCAAGGGTGTGGCCTAATATACTAATGCGTTTCTGCTGTTGGATGTGGCCTATTATGCTAATGAGTTTCTGCTGGGCTTTTTTTTACAAAAAAAGCCCTGATCATATTTACCTTTCAAGGTCTCCCTGTCCATGATGTTCTAAGTTGTTGAGGGTCTGAAAAGGTCAATTTCAGCTTCTTCCTTTTCCCCTTCCGCTGACATTCAGCTACTCTCAATATTTAGTGCTCTTAGAGCATATTCAGTTCTCATCATGCTGTTAGGGGCCTGGGAGAGCCCTTTTCTTTCCATTAATTTCTGCTCATATTTTCTGTATACCTAGGAAGTCCCTTGTTCCTTTTGTAAATTAATATTTTAAGGTGGCTTGTGCGACAATAGACAGGGGATTTGGCCGACATAGCTGTACAAAAGAACTGCAAGAATGTGCATGAGGAAAAACATCACTATCCAATTTTGAACCACGTTCAATAAATATATGAACTTTTAATAAAATAGGAACTTATTGAGTATGCTGGTTGTGATTTGTGATAGACTGCAATTTGAGGTCAAAAATATGAATATAGCACCTTGTGGTAAAATTCACCAGATTCGTTGTCTAGCTGATAGTCAAACAGGAAGGCAACTGGATAATAAGTTTAATTATTTATTTGCTGGGCAAACTGGTGATCACAAAAACGAGTCTGCAAGTGATCACACACCCCTTTAAAGGTGAGCAGCATACTTACAGCTTTTTGTTACATGGTATGGGGCATATGTACAAAAGTTTAAAGCGGAGCTTAGAGAGGTAGTTTTCCCCCCACTGCTCCTGTGATCTCTCTATGACAACTGCACTCTTCTCAGAAACTTTTAGCCATCTGTGGTTTCGGCTGCTGAAAGTTTAACAAGATTACTTCAGCAAAGCACTTCCGCTTATTTCAGCTGCTTTTCTTGCAAGTTTTGCAAAAGGCACTCAGAGAACCTTCAGTTGGGCCCAGCTAGATTATTTCTACCTCGGTATCAAAGAATAAAGTGGGTTTATGTAGTCTGAGCATCTAGAACAGCTTGGTAGTCCTTGTTTACACATAGTGACATTATCAAATTTTGTGAATATATGATTTTGATTAAAACATCCCAGGCACTTCTATGGTTTGTCTCTACTCAGGAGAAAATGTCAGTCACCTTTTTTCAACCATCTGAAAGTATCTGGATAGAAATGGATGCTTGTTTTCTGTATCTAAAAGTGAAACCCTAAGCAGAGTTACACCTTCCTGAACTCTTTCACTTCAATAAACTTACAAGGGTCTAACTCTGCTTAGGACTGCACTGTAAATGACAGAAAAAATGTGCATAACTCACTCTTCAGTTTTAAAAGTGTTTTTCTCTTTCTGGGCAGAGAGCAGGGAGGAAGGGAGGTCAGTTCAATTGCTTTCCAGACATACCTCAGCCCATCTTCATACAAATGTTAATAGATCAAGCAGGAGAGATAATGGGTGGGCAAAGCTCTCCCCCTTCCCCAAGCAGGGATCAGAGATTTGGAGGAATGAAATACTAGAGAGTCTTTAGGAAGGACATTTCTGGAAACTTCAGGAAAAACTTCTCTGACCTAGCCTGACCTGGCCTGACCTGGTCAGTGGGTGGAGGAAAGAGAGGTGATAAAACTCAGGTGAGCAAGGAGGAAGCTTTCTTTGGGTGTGGAGTCCATCAGGGCAGACAGAACTCTTAACTAAGGTCTGGACGAGGCAGCCACTGACCTTGTGCTGGCCTGGAAGAGCTGGAAAAAACTTAAAGGTAATAGAAACTCTGTAGAGATCTGTAATAAATAATAAATCTGTAGTAAATTCATACAAAGTTAAAATTCCTAAAAACAACAAATAGCAATTTCCAGCAACTATGGGTGCCTACAGTGCTGGGCATATTCTAACAAAGATAAGGACCCACTCAGCAGATACCATGGCAATCTGTAGAAAGGGCAGTTCATCCAGGCAGTATAGGCAGGGGAGGCCAAATTATTTAGACATCTGCTGCCTCAACCAAAGGCCTGGTGGAACAGCTCCATTTTACAGGTCCTGCGGAATTGCATTAAATCCCACAGGGCCCTGAACGCCAGTGGGGGCATGTTCCACCAGGCCAGAGCCAGGGTGAAGAATGCACTGGTCCTGGTTGAGGCTAAGTGTACATCTTTGAGGCCAAGAAATACCAGCAGATGTTGCTCAGCAGAGCTCAAAGCTCTACAGGGCACATAGGGGAAGAGGCGGTCCTGCAAATATGTTGGTCCTAGGCCACATAGGGCTTTAAAGGTTAGTACCATAATCTTGAACCAAATCTGATACTCAATAAGCAGCCAGTGCAATTGGTGTAACACTGGCTAAATGCGTGCTGTGCTGCCACATTTTGCAATAGCTGCAGTTTCTGAGTCAGATTCAAGAGCAGCCCTGCATAGAGCATCTTACAGTAATCTATCCTGGAAGTTACCATTGCATGGATCACTTTACATTTTGATGCTGGTAGTGGTTCTCTGTACCACATAGACCTCCATCATGTTGGACATGCTATTTTAAACGGAGTGCCAGGGGGAAGGCAGACAGTTGGCAAGTGGCTATTCCTCCAGGGGCACACAAGGCACCAAACAGTCCCCATGGTAACCAGGTGCTGGGCAGCGGGAGACACAGAGGCAAAGCCTCCGATCCTGGAAGGGAAGCAGGGAGTCCTGACCCTCCCAGCAGGCAATTCCTTACAAAGGTCAGGTGGTGGCAGTGTTTTACCCAAGAGAGAAAGAAAAACCTCTCCAGATGTTGGGAAAACCTTGGCAGCAATAGGCGTAGACTACGGGGCGGCTCAAGGGCTCGAGCCACCCCAGAAATTTCCCAGGGGGGACTGAGCCCCCCCAGGAAAATATATCGCTTGCCACTGCACCTCACCGCCATGCCTCCCCGGGCCCTTCCGAGGCCTGGAAGCCGCTGCTGCTGGTGCCTCTCTCTCTCTCCCCCCCCCACCCCAGCCTGGCCACTCCTCCATCCTTCCCTCTCCCTCCCTCCCTCTTTTTCAGGCAAAATGCCCAGCATGGTGGCATCACCCGAAAGGGATGCCATCACGCTGGGCACATTGCTAGGTGATGCTCTAGCAATCGCCCTGGCAACGTGCCCAGTGTGATGGTGTCACTTCCGGGTGATGTCACCATGCTGGGCGTTTTGCCCGGAAAAGAGGGAGGGAAAGGGAAGGAGTGGCCACGATGGCAGGGGGGAGAGAGGCACCGGCAGCAGCGGCAGCTGGCGGGCCTCAGAAGGGCCCGGGGAGGCACGGAGGTTTCCCGGGGGAGGGGGAACATCACCCCAGCGAGCGAGTGTATGCACTAAAGAGCCCCCCCCCCCCCGGAATTTACAAAACTCTATGCCCCTGCTTGGAGGGGCAGGGTGGAATAGGGCCTGCAGGCCAGAGCAGGCTCATTCTGCCACAAAAGGTATGAATGATTTGTTCAAAGGGGGAGAGATTGACATTATTTTTGAGGTTATCAAAAAGGGCATAACACTCATGGCATTTACCGCCTTTCAGTAGAAAAGATTCATTTAAAAATAGACCCTTTTAAAAAATGAAAATACGGAGTTGAAATTCCATCTCATTTGCAGCTTTGCCCACGTCAGCACGTTATGCTAGTCTCTCGCATTTGTGATTCAATTTAAGAGTTAATGTCAATGAAATTGAACATTCTGTGACTGCATTTTAGGCTCCCGCTGTACAATAAATGTCGGCATTAAGGCATTTATTTTCAAAGCAGGAGACCATTTCTGAGTCATGAAAGTTCAATTCAATGGATATTATTATTATTACACCAAATGATTTGTAAAATAAAATAAGCAAGGACTACTGTCTCTGGCAAGGCGGGAAAAAGACATTTGATTAACCTCACTGTGGTACAGATCTGACAGCCTCAGAAACAAAATGTTCTGGCAGAAACACGTCTTGTTCTACACTAACAAAAAAACAGTCTCAGTTGCCTCCATCCTATGATTAGTTATCCCCTCTGCTGGAAGTTTTGATCTGGCCAGCAGCACCAGGTCTATTTCAAGGCCTAATTTTGCAAGAGATCATAGGGATGCCTCTTTATATAAGTTGATGGGGAGAATGGGTGGGAGAATGCTATTCCAGTCATCCGGCTTGTGAGCTTCCTAGAGGCAGCTGATTGACCACTGTGTAAACAGAATACTGAACTAGATAGGCTTTTGGTCTAATTCAGCAGGGTTCATCTTATATTCTCATGAAATATTTTTCTCCCAGCCAGTCTCTGGTGGAAGGAAGAGAAGGAGGAGGCTGGATATTTGCCCTATGCCAGCTTTGGCCCTAACCTGGCCTAGGTACCATCTTTACATGGCAAGCAGGGGCTTGGGCTAACACATTGATCTTTCGTGTATAGGAAAAGATTATTCTTCAACACAGATGTTAGTGGCCTGGCCTTTGCTGTCATGGAGGCGGGAAATATTTGTGTCTATGTTGGCCCCATACACATTTTACCTCCTTGTCTGATTCTCGGTGCCAATTGTAAGCCAGAGCAACATTCTTGTGGACTTTTCTGGTGATCTATGAGACCAGTGAATAGACTATGCTGCCAGTTATGTGGATTAAAATAGTGCACTTGGTGACCAGTGGGAAGATGGTGGCAAATGCCTTCAACGAAGGTTTAAAGCGCCATTTTCTGAGGTTACCACCTCCAGCCTGGAGATTGTCACAAGACACAAAAACACACACACACAAAACCATCTGAAGCTGTTTGGCTAGAGACACATGCCACTAACTCCATGAAAGTACAAACTCCATACACGTACCCAGGCTTGAACCCCCTCCTGCAACTTCCCCCTCTCCATTTGGCACATCAAAAAACTTCACACAAGGGTGCAAAAGCAGTGGGACGCTTCCTGCTGGACCGGTTCTGCAGCCTGAGACCCCTTTCATCTAGAAGACCATGCCAGATGCAGCTGACGTCAACATCCTGTCCTGACCATCAGGTAGATCTAAATATTGACCACTCCCATAGGACCCTCTTAGTGGCTAGGTACAGAGAACGAACCATCTATAGGTGTTCCTGGGAAGGTCTCATACCTTGCCAACCTCCCAGGAACACCCCCCAATAAATACTTCTCCCCAAGAGTCACAAGTCAATATAGTTCTTCCTCCCCGTTCCTGCTTGTTCCTCCTCCCTCCCTCATGGATTCTTGGGTGCACCACTTGGATCCACCACGTGGCTTCTGCTGGTCCAGGACCACGATCCTTTGTCCGAAGATACTTTCCCCGCTTTTTCCAGATGGACTCCGCTAGATTCCTATATAGGTAATATCACCCCCGATGGACACCATCAATTCCCCTGCTCATGCAAACATCTCTGTAATTCTACCTAATTTCTTAGATCTGTGTAAACGTGTGTATGATTGTGTAATATTGCCTATGAATCTTTTATCATTTTTATAGTAAACACCTTATCTTTATAACTCTTAACTTGAGTCTTGCGTCAGTTCCTGGGAAGTCTCGGTGAAGCGCAGCCTCTGTAGACATAGGTGAAGACCCGCAACGCCTGCTGCATATGGTTAAGAGCTAATATTCCCCCAAATATTAATAAATAAAAGAGCAGCGTGGCTAACACAAATGTGTTAGTTTGTGTTAGTTTGATTGCATGTACATGTTTTCATGCTGCGTCTTGGAAATGCAGTTCAATGCAGTAATACCTGAGCATAATATATGCAGACTGATTAACACCATCAACTGTGCAGGTACAAAGGCAGCACATATGCTAGAACAGGGCCAGTTTTACATGATACACATGACCAGCCATGGGGCATACACAATCCAAGCAAACCAGTGAATTATGGACATGCATCAACAGTGATACTTAACATAAGAACCAATGTTGGATCAGGCCAATGTTGGATCAGGCCAATGGCCCATCCAGTCCAACATTCTGTCATACAGTGGCCAAAAATAGCAGGTGCCATCAGGAGGTCCATTAGTGGGGCCAGGACACTAGAAGCCTTCCCACTGTTGCCCCCCCCCCAAGCACCAAGAATACAGAGCATCATTTGCCCCAGACTGAGAGATCCTATCTATACCTTGTGGCTAATAGCCACTGATGGACCTCTGCTCCATATGTTTATCCAATTCCCTCTTGAAGCCATCCATGCTTGTAGCCTCCACCACCTCCTGTGGCAGTGAATTCCATGTGTTAATCACTCTTTGGGTGAACAAGTACTTCCTTTTGTCTGTTCTAACCCAACTGATCAGCAATTTCATGGAGTGCCCACGAGTTCTTGTATTGTGAGAAAGGGAGAAAAGTACTTCTTTCTTTACCTACTCCATCCCATGTGTAATCTTATAAACCTCGATCATGTCACCCCTCAGCCATCGTTTCTCCAAGCTAAAGAGCCCCAAGCACTTCAACCTTTCTTCACAGGGAAAGTGTTCCAACCCTTTTATCATTCTAGTAGTCCTTTTCTGCACTTTTCCCAATGCTATAATACCTTTTTTGAGGTGTGGCGACCAGAACTGTACACAGTACTCCAAATGAGGTCGCACCATTGATTTATACAGGGACATTATGATACTGGCTGATTTGTTTTCAATTCCGTTCCTAATAATCCCCAGCATAGCGTTGGCCTTTTTCACTGCAGTCGCACAGTGTCTCGACATTATCACTGAGTTATCTACTATGACTCCAAGATCTCTCTCTTGGTCAATCTCTGCCAGTTCGGAC
This sequence comes from Lepidodactylus listeri, assembly GCA_029233225.1. Lineage (NCBI taxonomy): Eukaryota > Metazoa > Chordata > Lepidosauria > Squamata > Gekkonidae > Lepidodactylus > Lepidodactylus listeri. The sequence continues at coordinate 92,512,775 of JARCFY010000006.1, forward strand.
CCCATCAACGTGTATTTATAGATAGGATTTTTGGCTCCAATGTGCATCGCTTTGCACTTGGCCACACTGAACCCCATTTGCCACGCTGATGCCCAGCATATGCCAGCATAATATACACAGACTGATGAAGACCACCAATTGTACCAGTACAAAGTCAACACACGTGCTAAAACAGGGCCAGTTTTACGTGATTCACATAACCTGCTATGGGGCATACACAGTCCAAGCAAATCAGTGAATTATGGACAGGTATCGACAGTGGCATGCTGATGCTGCTACTGGACAGACAAAAAAATTCTTGCTTTGAATGGAGAGCAAATTATTCAGATGATCAAATGAGGTGCCCAACTTGAAAGCAGATGAGCATTACCAGCAAGGCAAGTTCAATTTTTGAACACCTGTCTTAAGAACATTGAACAATTCCAGATTATGCTAAATGTATGCAAAAGTGGAAGTTGCAAATGAGATACATAGAATCACAACAATTCGAAACACCCCAGGTACTTTGTTTTAGACTGCCAGTCAAAATATCTGAACACATCACAAACATCTGTCTTTGAGAAGAAAAAATGTTTTCAGCTAGAAGTGTAATACCTCACAGAGCAAAGGATCACTGGACATCATGGCCTTTTGACATCTTTTAAAAAATGTCAATAGGTTAATATGATGCCATTTGAACACATGGGACTGCATGAATCAGACATGGGTCCATTTAACTCAGTACTGGCAAGCTGGCCACAGCTTTCCAGTGTCCTTCCCAGCCCTGCTACCAGTGGTCACTAACTGGGAAAGCTAAGGATTTCATCTGTGATCTTCTGTACGCAAGCCATGTTTTCTCCCACCGAGCTATGACCTCTACCCATGGAAATTAAATTTCATTTATTTTGGCTGACTCCAGTGTATCCATGCCAGGAGTCATAGCTGCCATGCTTGCATGTGGAACTTGGATTAAAGGCCTCTGCCTACCAAACCCGTGCCAGCAACAACACCTCTCAAAACAGAATATGAGTTATGAAGTAATTTTGAACAGTAGGTATATTAATGTTTGAGCCAACTTTTGGTAGGTGGAGTTAATTTAGGTGTGTGCATGTACCTTAGTTTATTTTAGAGGAGGAGTAAGTAGTAGAATTAAATAGAATCCGTATCTTAAAACCTCTTTTTGATTGGGCAACAACTTGATTATGTACTGATGAACAGTCAATGGTTTGTTTGTTGTAAATGCTAATATATTAAAGGAACTATTTGAGAATCAAGGTACGTTTTTGTTCAGGTACAACCATGCTGTACACTTGATGTACACTCCATGTATCTGAAAAGATATAACATTACTTTCAAATAATCATGGCATCAAACAGAAGTAGTTTATTGGCTAGAAATACCAGGTACAATCTATTTCCTCACATGGGACCATATGGACTATGTATGTTATATTTTCCATCTTTTAAACTATCATCTGATTCCCCCCCCCCAATTTAATAAATCAGTAATACTGTAAATATGTAATATAAAAAGAAATTCAAAGATAAGATTAACACACACCCTGACCTGGATAGCCCAGGCAAGCCCAATCTCATCATACTCGGAAGCAAAGCAGGGCTGACCCTGGCAAGTACTTGGATGGGAGACCTCCAGAGAATACCAGGGTCGGGAGACCAGAGGCAGATTATCAAGCCACGTCTCTGAATGTCCTCCACGCCCCAGTAGAAGTCACCAGAGGTCACCATGACTTCCAGGCATGGGCACTCACACACAAACACATAAACACAAAAATAGCATAAAAGAGAAGATTAACACACTATGAAATACAAATAAAATATCAACTTTAAATTAGGACAATGGCAAAGAATAATAATGATGTCTCAAATATCATTTACAAATATTTTTATCCTATTAAGCATAATGTTCCATTTGTTGGTTATGTCCTTTATATCACCATCTTTTTGTAATGCAATTGGTTTAAGTAATATAAAGACTTCTTTAGTTTTATTTAGTTTTAGTTTTATTTATCCAAATGTGTTTACTTGGTAACAGTCTAGATTTCCAGAATTTAGTAGTTTTTGTTATTCTGGCCATGATTAAGAGATAGAGAGCCACATGCTGATAACTTTGGGGGGATTATGCTTACATAGGCTGAGGACAGACTGGCAGTATAAAGCGGAAGGGAGGTGGGGCAAAAAGACCCGGGCCAAGTTGTGGCGGGGATTCCCGGTCACACTGCACCAACTGATGTGGCAGCATACCAGGGAGGAGGTGGAATGGAGCGGTCACACTGTGGGGCGTCTCTTGGCGGCAGCGTGGTTGTGCGTGGCTTTGGTCCGCTCTGCCGACCTGCACGTAGGCGCATGGGCACATAGGCGCAGCAGCAACTGGGGCAGGATCCCATAGCTGGGAGCTTTAACTCTGCGAGCCAGAAGCGTTCCCGCAGGCAGTTGTGCGTGCATGGGCAGTTATGCACATTTCTGCCAGATCAGTGGGTTCACATTACCAGCGCTGCTTGACTGAGGCTTTTTTACATCTACACTTCCAGGAAGCATGATCAATGTGCCCTCCACGGCTTGCCCTGGCTTTCACCTGGTACTTTTTAAAAGCGGGATCGAATTGTTAAAGGATAGGGTGAGTACAGTAGTGGATCGCCAGACAGCTGTGGCTGTGTGAACCGGCCCACTTAATCCGCTTGAGAAAGGTGCCTATATCGGGCCAAACTGCCAGTCTGAACTAGGCCATAGTTCAAGAGAAGCACTTCAATAGAGGTTGACAGGGCTTTTTTTGTAGAAAAAGCCCAGCAGGAACTCATTAGCATAATAGGCCACACCCAACAGCAGAAATGCATTAGCATATTAGGCCACACCCCTGACAGCACAGCTCCCTGCCGGGATCGGCTTCCCCAGGTGTCCTGCGACTTGTGGGGTGCATGGAGAACCCAAGGGAAGGAAGGCAGTTTCTGGATCGGCTTCCCCAGGTGCCCCGCAGCTGCGGTGTGCTTGGGGAACCCAAGGAGGGGAGGCAGTTTAAACCGCCTTCCCTCCTTGGCTCGGCTTGGCTTCCCCAGGCACCCTGTGGCTTGTGAGGTGCCTGGGGAACTCGAAGGGGGGAGGTTGTAGGCATGATCAACTCAGAAGCCAGCCAGAACTCTGTTCCTGTGCATTACTGCCCCAAAATAGCCCTGGAGGTTTACAAATTAATACTAAATGCTAGAGACAACATTTTTGTCACCACACGCTAAAATCTCTTAGCTAGGGTTGCCAGCTCTGATAAAAAAAATTCCTAGAGATTTGGGCAGCAGAATGTGGTGACACTGGAGTTTAGGAGGGGATGGTATTCAGCAGGATATAGAGTCCACCCTCCAAAGCTGCCATTTCCTGCAGGGATGTAGAGACAGGAAAACTAAACAACAACAACAACAAAACCCATGCAGTTTGCAGCTCCAAATGCCCAAATACTGGGGTGAACCTTTGAGTGGAGAGCATTTTTCCACAAAGACAATATGGCAGTTCTCACACAAGCACACGCCAAGCCACTCTTCTAACACATGCACAACAAAAAATGGAGGGAAGTGAGTTGACACTGTGATGCCACTGATAACAACTTCACTCAAAACCCTCACTCAGATCTGTAAGAAAATAAGCCCACATAGCAACTGGAAAAATGCAGAGGGAGGAAAGACATGCTGAACCCCCCATGCCCAGTGCAATTCTGATGCCAGCAGATTGTTACAGTAAAAGGAGGAAATGGCACCTTTTCTAGCTGAGAAATTCCCTTAGACCAAGGGTTCCCTGGAAAGCATCCTGGTAACCAAACCCCACTACTCAGGCCCTCCTGAGAACATCCAGACTGACTTACTGAGAAGGCACCCTTCCAGCACAGTACTAGCACAATACCAAAGTGACAGGGTAGCAACCCTACAAAATACCTTCTAACCAACTAGGTAGCACCCATGCAGCCTAGCACATGGGAGAGAAATTAAGAGAAATATCCCAGAAAAATAAATTGGACTAAGTGAAGCCAAAAAACTGTCTTTATAGAAAGTTTTGTTGTAAAAGAGAAGGGGGAAAGGGAAAGGGTGGCCGGATTAAAAAAAGTGGTGGAATAAGGGCAAAAATAAAACACAAGTAAGGTGCACAAGAACAGCAGCACTGAGATGTTCAAATGAAAAGCAATACAGTTGAACACACATTACCTAGGCTGTAGCAGGTTCCTCAGAGCATGTGCAGAGTACCTTGCAGTAACAAGAATTCGGAGTCCTTAAACCAGACCCAACTTTCTATGGATTCAGTTCACACTGAAGGCTTAAAAATGAAGATAAGGGAAAATCCCAAATCTCTAGATACTTATGATAAATGGAATTGGGCCTAAGCCAGCCTCCTTTCCAAGAGTGAGAAGCTGTGTTAGTGAAGAAGAAGAGGAGACTGGATTTATCCCCCGCCCTTCACTTGGAGTCTCAGAGCAGCTTACAAACTCCTTTCCCTTCACCTCCCCACAACAGACACCCTGTGAGATGGGTGGGGCTGAGAGACCTCTTTCCAGAGTTCTCCTTGAAAGAACAGCTCTGACAGAACATGGACTTTTTTTGTAGAAAAAGCCCAGCAGGAACTCATTAGCTTAACAGGCCACACCCAACAGCAGAAATTCATTAACATATTGGGGCACACCCCTGACAGCACAGCTCCCTCCCAGGATTGGCTTCCCCAGGTGCCCTGCGGCTTGCAGGGCACATGGGGAACCAGAGGAGGGGAGGCAGCTTAAACTGCCTTCCCTCCCTGGATCAGCTTGGCTTCCCCAGGCACCCCACAGCTTGCGAGGCACCTGGGGAACCTGGGGGGGGAGGGCTGTTGGTGTAGCCAACTCAGAAGCTAGCTGGAACTCTGTTCCTATGCGTTCCTGCCCAAAAATAGCCCTGGACAGAACTATGGCTTGCCCAAGGTCATCCAGTAGCTGCAAGTGGAGGGGAATCAAACCTGGTTCCCCTAGATTAGAGTCCACACATTTAACCACTACACCAAATCCTATGCAAAGCTCCAACTCTGATGTCAGGGACTAGTGTTACCAATCAGAGCTGTATAAATACAGCCCCATCTCCATCAGGCACCTGATAATGGCTCTGAACTTCCATGACAAATAGGTGTTCTGGTCCAAACTGGATTGACCTTTGTCCCAAAGGGACTACATCTGCCAGGATGATCCAGTGTGGAATGAAAATGAATGGGTTCTTCAAAAGGAAATGTCCAGGGATCCAGGATCCCAGACACTCTAGGTGGTGCTCTTTCCCTAGTCAGGTGTTAGGGTTTCTGTCACATGGATTGACTGCTTTAAATAAGCAAGAATAAGTTTTGTGTTCAGAAAAAAACCCCAACCATTATTTTTGATAATTCTGGTTATTCTAAGAGGACTTCGATTCCACTGACACTCTTTTGCATGTATTTTCTCTGATGAACGGACATTCAGAGAATGAAGAACCCCTGGTCAATAAAAAAGACCTCACTAACATCATAATCTGGAGATTCAGAATATATATTTATCTGAAAATTAAAATTAAAAGTTATGTCTTCAGTCTTCGTGCATATGTACAATCAATAAGGAATCGCATAAAATAAATGTTTCAGTGCTTACCTCTGGATTTTAAGCAGTCTGTATTAGATACATGCTTTTTATCTACACCAATACAGCACTCTACATTTGCTGAAGGAACAGACCCTCTGGAGACATAACATTTATGTGAACTGAGAGCCTACCAGTCTCACCTATCAGGAGGAGTATGTGGCTCCTGTGATGCTTCCAATATGCATGATTGTCGTATTATGTGAATTGGGAAGTACACAGATTTCCCACATGCATACGCCCTCCATCTGCACATTGCCCAATTCACATGATATGGCAACCAAATGTATCAGTTGTATCAGAGGACTGTGTGCTGCCTACTCAAGTGGCTGCTGTGCTCCCAGAACAAATTTAGAGTCTAAGTGGCACCTTTAAGACCAACAAAGGTTTATTTAAGGTATGAACTTCCATGTGCATGCACACTTTTTCAAATATATTGGAAAGAAAGGTAGAGTTCAAACTTAAAGACAGAGGCAGAACAGCAAATTAACATATAACATGATGATGATGTTTTAAGATATACAAAAACAAAAGGTTATAAGGTCAACAGTTGTTCTGATTTAATTAAGGGGGGAAAGGCCAGGAAAGCAATAACTATGTCAAAATAGGGGACAAATGTGTAAAGGCATCTTTTCTAATTGTGGAAAGTAAACTGGGACCGATTTCCCACAAGTGCTGCCCCAGCTTCATTCCTCCGTTTGCCCTGATTGCCTGCTTGAATTTCCCACTATTTGCCGCGGAGCGCATTTTGACCCAGGGCTTTGCACAATTTCCTCCAATTTCCTCCACAGCTTCAGTGATCCTCAAAAAACTGTGTGCCTAGGTGCTAGGCTCTTCAAGAGGCATGCCCTAACCCTTCTGAATGCTAGGACATCCTTGTGGAGCACATAAACACAATAGCCTCTGAACCACTGAATGCAAAAGCTTTCATGCTTAAAAAGTTGTTTATCCCTTGGGGGAGGGTTGGGGGGAAGGGGAGACCAAGCACTATATACAGGAATTATAAATTGTATTATCTTGAATTAAACATATACAAAAGACATGTTAACTCTAGGAGTTGCTGGCAGAACCACTTTCTGTAGGCCTCTTCTTGTAGTATTAAAAGCCATTATAGGAATAGTTTTTGCAAGTTGCAGTTTGCTGATATGCAAGCAAAACCCCATTGACCCGAGCACCTGTCACATTCTTTATGAATAAGTTTCAGAATCCATTTGCTGTCATAAGGGGGTTAAACCTTTGCCTGATTCCCCCCCCCCCCCCCAGCCTTTTGCTGCATTTCTGGAAACAGCAAGGGCTGCTGGAGATCTGAGCTGTTCCACCTCATCCTCGTTTGTTCTGTTTCCTATAGTTACTTCCAGCTTTCCTTGTTCCTTGGAGCAGGTATTGTAACTTGCAACCAGCCACTTCTGGTACCATGCCATATTCTTTATGAATAACCTTCAAGATCCAGGATGCAGTACAACATAAGATGAACTTTATTAACTATTTACATAAAGTATAAATAAATAAACTTAGAAATCAGTAGCAAAAATAGAAGATCTGACTTGCTGCTTCAGCCATGTCTGCTTATCTGCCTCAACCTTCTAGGATCTCTACCCTGTTAAGTGCTGCCCGCTTAAAATCACAGGGTCCCACAGCACTCTTCCCAAAAACACATTTATGCAGGGGTCATTTAGTAGAAAAAGAGGTGCAGGAGCTCATTAGCATAAATCATTAGCATAACTTATTTGCATATGCTATACCACCTGACATCACTGGAAGTATGTCAGAAGGCAAGAAAGAAAGAAGAGAGAGAGAGAGAGAGAACTGGCAGAGAGGGGACAGCTACTAATCCAAGCCTCAGGAATACCCCTATTCTGGGAGGATAGCTTCAGTGGTGGCTGAAGGCTTGAGAAGGCTGGTCGGAGGAACAAGGACCTTTCCAGGGGACCAGGTCATTTTGCTGCAGCCATGACACAAGCAGGCATTCCCCCGCTTGGGGGGGGGGGGGCTGGTACCAACTCCCAGAGCTGCACTCCCCCGAGCTCCTGCTCGAAATGACCCCTGCATTTATGAATCATAAGCTATTAGTATATTTTAAGGTGGTATGCATTTGGCAACCTATAGTAGCTATTACTTGAACAACTCCCCCCATCTCCAATTTCCAAACCCTCCTGGCAATTATCCTCACCTGAGCATGAACTACACCAAGAGGTGCCAAGTCTCGTCTCCCTCCCAGCAACATGCCCCACAGAAAACTGTTTGGTTGATGCTACTCAGTACCAAGAATATTCCTTTCCAACCCAACCCACCATAAACAAACTATGGGTGTTTGCAGGAATGGCCGTTCATCACTACAATGCCTCAGACTGCTGACCAGGTTGCCCTACCAATAACAAGCAGCCCACCAACCCTAGTTATGACCTAAGTAGTCCAAAGACCAGATCTATTTATCCCATCTCTACTGTGACAAAATGAAGTCAGTGGTAAAATGGTCCTCTAAACTGCCAGTCATAGCAGACACAAACGTTTCTGCTCAGCCCTGAAACAACTACGTGTGTGTGTGTGTGTGTGTGTGTGTGTGTGTGCATAATGGAACTCCTGAGCTGAAAATATATATGAAAATTTCTGTTTTGGGTCATTTTGGGGGGTTCCTAGAATGATATTAAGAATATGGGATTCTTAGTGAAACAAAACTACCCTCCCCCAAATCCATATCATTTTGTGCTTATCAAGCCAGACACTTACCAAGCCACTAGCAATGTCCATATGTGCTCACTGTACTGTTCTTTGGCTGAGTTCAGACTGGCAGTTTGGCCCAATATAGGCACGCTTTGCAAGTAGATTAAGAGAGCCCATTCACACAGCCACAGCTGCCTGGCATTGCCGTGCCACACTCACCCCGTTCCTGAAGCACTTTCATCCCGCTTTTAAAAGGTACCTGATGAAACCAGTGTCAAGCCGTCTGGGTGAGCATTTATCCCGCTTCCTGGAAGTGTGGACGCAAATAAGCTGCACATCAAGTGGTGAACCTGCTGATCCGGTAATGTGAACCTGCTGATCCGGTTGCTGCGCCCATGTGCCCATGCGCAAGTCGGCAAAATGGACCAAAGCCACGCGCTACTGCGGTGGTGCCACCAGGGGCCACCCCACAGTGTGAACGCTCCATTCCACCTCCTCCCCAGTATAGTCCCGCATCAGTCCACGCAGTGTGACTGGAAAGCCCCACGACAACTTGGCCCAGGTCTTTTTGCCCCGCTTGCCTTGCGCTTCATTCTGCCAGTCTGTCCTTGGCCTTTGATTCTGCTTGTTTTCCCAGACAACAGTATCCTTCTAACCAATCAGATCTGGGCAAAAGTCTAGTGCTCCCAGACAATCACCTTTGCAGACAAGCTGCAGAGAGGAAATGTGCAGCATGTGTGTGGACCTGTTGTTCTTTAATTCCACTTGTTTCCTGAGCAATGGCATCCTTCCTTCCAATCAGATCCTGGTGAGAGAGGTGTACAGAGCTCTTCCAGCCAATCACCTTTGCTAACAAGCCACAAGGGAGGGAATTTTTAAGATGACTGACAGTGCTTACCAGTTTTTAGTTGCAGTGTGCATGCACAGAAATGAGCTACTTTTCGGGGGTCTGGTAAAATGGAGCCACTTTGCTGCATGTGCTTAAGGGGGGAGGTTGGAGAGGAGATGGACTACTGTGTTCTGTGCAATTTTGGTTTGAGTTATGTGCCATAACTGCTGTGTGGGAGAGCCTCGAATTGGCTGTGCACTAAAAAGAATGGTGTCTCAGTGTGTCTAAGCAAAAATGAACTAGTTGCCGGAGGGAGCTGGTAAAACAGAACCACTGTTCTGCATGTGTCTGAAGGGTCAGGAGAGGAGAAGGAACACTGCATTCTACACAATTTTGGTGACATTATGTGCCATGACTGCTGTGCTGGAGACCCTCAAGTCAGTTATACATTGAAAAGAACAGAGTCTGCAGCATGCACATGCAGGAAATGGTCCAGAAAATCTAGAACATTTATTTATTTATTATTTATTTATTTTATGAGATTTATGTCCCGCCCTCCCCGTCATATGGCAAGCTCAGGGCAGCTAACAGCATATTCAGACACTAAAGTATACAATATCTTAAAAACATTAGAATACATAAAACAGCATAATAACATAATACAGATGGCGTATCCACATTTGGTATATCAAGGCAGCATCTAGATGTTAACCAATATGAGCGGTCACACAGACTGGCAGATAGAATCGGGCCAGGGCCAAAGATGTAGATATTAGGTAGCCCCTACTTAAAAGCCTGGTGGAAGAGCTCCGTCTTGCAGGCCCTGCGGAACTGTAAAAAGTCCCGCAGGGCCCTGATGTTATCTGGGAGCTCATTCCACCAGTGTGGGGCCGCCACTGAAAAGGCCCTGGCCCTCATAACCGCCAACCAAGCCTCTTTCAGCCCTGGGAGAACCAAGTGAATTTGGGATTTGGACTGAAGTGCTCGCTGGGGAACATATGGAGAGAGGCAGTCCTTCAAGTAGATAGGTCCCAAGCCATATAGGGCTTTATAGGTAAGCACCAGCACCTTGAACCTTATCCGGTATGCTATAGGCAGCCAGTGCAGTGCTTTTAAGGCAGGCTGGATGTGCTCCCATATGGGGAGGCCCATCAACAGCTGCGCCGCCGCATTCTGCACCAGCTGCAGCTTCTAGCTTTGGAACAAGGGCAGCCCCATGTAGAGAGCATTACAGTAATCCAATCTTGAGGTGACCAAAGCATGGATCACTGTAGCCAGTTCATTGTATTCAAGGAAGGGAACATGAAAACACAACATGGATTTTTAACTCAAACCAGTAACACCTACCCCAAATGAAACAATTGCAGAAAAAATCACCCTCTCAAAGCCCGGATTCAACCCTGTGATGAAATTTTACTTGGCACATGCCCCTGCTATCTAGGCCGATGCTGAACACAGAGAAGGCAGGTAAGTCAACAGTATACAGAAAATACCTACAAGGGAGAGGAGGGAAACCCTTTTTATTTCCTCCCAACAGCCAGCACCCATAAGTTGGACAATTACCTGCCCCGGCCAATCAGTCTCTGCCTCCCATGAATCTAGAAGGGCCCAGAAATTATAGCAACCCTGGGCCCAATGGCCATGAATGAATTTGTATTTCTACTTGAATGAGGCATGATGCTATCACTAAATGTTGGTTTTAATTCTAATTTTTAATTTAATAATGCTGTTAAAGCATGGCATTTCAGAGGGAGACATGCTAAGCAGTTATGAGTGCAAGATTTTTTGCCACAATTTGTGCAATAATCATTGCGCTAACGGAACACTGCAGAGTTAGAGATGAACCCTGCTGACATTGCGTTGGATACAAGCTGCTGTTTTTCACATTATTTTATATGGCATGAACTCTGAAGATGCCTAATGACATATTCTTGGAACTGTGTCTGTGTCAGGAAGAAGGTACACAAACTGCAGGATACCTTCTGGAATCATACCCTTAAAACCAGGGCTCCGTTGGGGCCGGGGCGGGCCGGAGCGCCGCTCCGGGAGATAGGAGGTGGGGGGGCGGGCACTTAAGAAAGCCCCGCCCCCCCCGCTCGCTCTTCCCAGGCTCCGGCAGGCCGCTCTGCCGCCGCCGGCCCCTTCCCTCGCCCCCCCCAGTGTTCCCGGGCTGGCGGCGCTCCGCCAGCCCGGGAAGGAGAAGCCCCTTTCCTCCCCCCTCCCCCTGGGGCCGCGGCAGAGCGCCGCTGGCCCCGAGAAGCCCTTTCCCTGCCCCCCCCAGTGTTCCCGGGCTGGCGGCGCTCCGCCAGCCCGGGAAGGAGAAGCCCCTTTCCTCCCCCCTCCCCCTGGGGCCGCGGCAGAGCGCCGCTGGCCCCGAGAAGCCCTTTCCCTCTCCCCCCCCCAGTGTTCCCGGGCTGGCGGCGCTCCGCCAGCCCGGGAAGGAGAAGCCCCTTTCCTCCCCCCTCCCCCTGGGGCCGCGGCAGAGCGCCGCTGGCCCCGAGAAGCCCTTTCCCTGCCCCCCCAGTGTTCCCAGGCTGGCGGCGCTCCGCCAGCCCGGGAAGGAGAAGCCCCTTTCCTCCCCCCTCCCCCTGGGGCCGCGGCAGAGCGCCGCTGGCCCCGATAAGCCCTTTCCCTCGCCCCCCCCAGTGTTCCCGGGCTGGCGGCGCTCCGCCAGCCCGGGAAGGAGAAGCCCCTTTCCTCCCCCCTCCCCCTGGGGCCGCGGCAGAGCGCCGCTGGCCCCGAGAAGCCCTTTCCCTCCCCCCCCCAGTGTTCCCGGGCTGGCGGTGCTCCGCCAGCCTGGGAAGGAGAAGCCCCTTTCCTCCCCCCTCCCCCTGGGGCCGCAGCAGAGCGCCGCTGGCCCCGATAAGCCCTTTCCCTCGCCCCCCCCAGTGTTCCCGGGCTGGCGGCGCTCCGCCAGCCCGGGAAGGAGAAGCCCCTTTCCTCCCCCTCCCCCTGGGGCCGCGGCAGAGCGCCGCTGGCCCCGAGAAGCCCTTTCCCTCCCCCCCCCAGTGTTCCCGGGCTGGCGGCGCTCCGCCAGCCTGGGAAGGAGAAGCCCCTTTCCTCCCCCCTCCCCTTGGGGCCGCAGCAGAGCGCCGCTGGCCCCGATAAGCCCTTTCCCTCGCCCCCCCCAGTGTTCCCGGGCTGGCGGCGCTCCGCCAGCCCGGGAAGGAGAAGCCCCTTTCCTCCCCCCTCCCCCTGGGGCCGCGGCAGAGCGCCGCTGGCCCCGAGAAGCCCTTTTCCTCCCCCTCTCAATTCTTCTTCCCTTCCTTCCTTCTCTCTTTCTCTCCCCCCACCTACCTACTTACCTTCCTCTTCCTTCCTTTCCCCCTTCCTTCCTTCCTTCCTTCCTTTCTTCTCACTTTCTCTCCCCACCTACCTACCTACCTGTTCCTTCCCCTCTCCCTTCCTTCCTTTCTTCTCTCTCTCTCCCCCACCTACCTACCTACCTGTTCCTTCCCCTCTCCCTTCCTTTCTTCTCTCTCTCTCCCCACCTACCTACCTACCTATTCCTTCCCCTCTCCCTTCCTTTCTTCTCTCTCTCTCCCCCACCTACCTACCTACCTTCCTTTCCTTTCTTTCTTTCTTTCTTCCTTCCCCCCTTCCTCCCTCTTTCCTTTCTTTCTTCTCTCTCTCTCCCCCACCTACCTACCTACCTTACTGTTCCTTTCCTTCCTGTTCCTTTCCTTCCTTCCCCCTCCCTCCCTTCTTGCCTTCTGACACACTCCCGATACGTCATCACTTCCGGTGACGTCAGGGGGTGTGGCATATGCAAATAAGTTATGCATATGCAAATAAGTTATGCTAATGAGCTCCTGCACCTCTTTTTTTACGAAAGGACCCCTGCTTAAAACCTTTTTGTACAATTGTACTGGCTGAAAGTAACAATGAAGCAATCAAGTAAAACCCTGAACTCAAAGCAGCTGTCAGTCTCTCCATCAGAAAAAAGGGCTATAGATTCAAGACTGTTAACACGCTGATGGCAGGTGCACCCTCTAGGAATGGCAGGCCTGCAATCATGCTCCCCATGAGCAGTGCGAGGGCAAGACCTGGGAGGGAGAGTGTCACTGCCTCCCCCCTGACACTCAAGGAATCCCCCAAATGCTATGGTAAATACCATAGTGATTTGGTCAGCTCCTAGACTGTCATGGGGGGGAATCAGGAGCATTGTTTCTCCCCTTCTCCCATTTTCATCTTGCTGCTCAGAGTGAGGGTGGACAACAGGGCAACAGGGAGGGCCTGGCAACCCTAGCACCCCCAGGAAGGTCTTACAGAGAACACAGTTCCAGATGACTTGAGCAAGAAAGCCACCACATATTTCAGTGGGAACTGAAAAACCTCAAACAGCAACCTGAGGACATCTACCTGGATCTATATTTTTGACAGACCCCCAAACCTAGTGATGTTTATTTACATTTGGGAGGATCACTATCCTTATTCACCATGCCATGACTCTGTGAGGCAGGTGCCTTAAAATAATAATAAGCATTATCAGGTCACAACCAACTTATGGCAACCCCTCGTGGGGTTTTCAAGGCACAGTACAGGCTAGCAAATTAACAGCTGGACATGAGGAGGCACTGAAGGCAACTCTCTACTTTTGAATGGCTTCTGTCTCCTAGATACTTCTCCGTTGTTCTTCTGCCTTTCCTCTTTGTGCACTAATGAGGTCAGCAGGGTGTGTACTGAAAGCATTGAGCTGTCATTTCCTCTCATCCATAAGGTTGCCAACCTCAGCTTGGCAAATTTCTGGAGATTTTAGGGGTGAAGCCTAGGAGCTTTGGGCAGCGGAGAGACCTCCATGGGGTATAATGACTAAAGCAGCCATTTTTTTCCCCCAGGGGAACTGATCTCTGTGTTCTAGTGATCAGCTGTAATACTGAAGGATCTCCAGACCCTACCAGGAGGTTGGCAGCACTACCAGAGGGGCATCACTTCTCCAAGCATGAACTAGGAAGTGAAGGAAACTTGTGTGCTCATCTGTGGAGTAGCCCCACTGCTACCTTGGCTACCAAGTTCCGGCTCTACCACAACAGATAGTGCCCTAAAGTAAGGGGCTCAGACTTTGCCACTCATTCCACAGATCCTCTGGGGTACTCATCTGGATCCTAGGCTTACCATTTGCCCACCAGGGACAGGAGATCTCCTGCCCACAAGTCTCATTACCTACTGGCACTCTGGTGGCCAGTAGGAGTAAAAAAAAAAATTAATCGCCCTTGGGTGACTGTGCTATGACACTCCCAGGCAAAGTCTGGGAGTAATTTTGCATCACTCTAGAACTTGCTGGAAACTCTGTGGTTTAACCATAAAGTTCCTAGTAATTCCTAGAGTGACACTATATCTTTTGCACATTTTCTCGATAACGGCATTGCCTGACAGTACCCCCATGCTCCCCCCAGTACTACCAGTTGCCAGACACTGGCTGGCAACCCATGTGGACCTAAAGGAATCTAAAGACAGCAATTTGAGAACCACTGCCCTAGGATGTCTATCCAAATTGTTCTGATTCTTATGCCCAGTAATTATTTCTGTTACCTGCACATATCACAGAGAAACAGACCTACACATTTCTGCCCTGGTCAGACAGATCCCTACTGAAAACAGCCTTGGTGTCTAGAAAATGCCACACAGAAACTTAGCTTAACAATTATTTCAGAGTTCTGGTCTGATCTCAGCTGACAAGGCAGGCCATTAATAGTTTCACCACATACACCCACAGGGCTGTAAATTATACACAGTGCTGAGGAGATGTCGTTTCAGCATTTTGCCACTGACCACGTTCCTTATCTGAAGACACGGTGGGCTAATCATGCCTTTGTGAAACCCTAATGACTTTTTTTTCCTCAGTAGCAAAGGAGCAACAGATGATGTTATCCACCAAGACAATGATATTAATTCACTGTAACAATTAACCATGACTATCTGCAATATGCATGCTTCACACTGAAATTCGTATATTAGCAAGTAATGCGGGATTTTTATCGTTTCATTTTCTGGCAGACTGCTGCCCGGGCCAATTACTGATGTTCATGATACAGTAGCTGCTAATTGTACAGCACTCAGTATTCACATCATTGACAATAGTGTGAGGAAACTTCTGCTTATTTCTAGAGGACATTACTAGGGGCAAGCAGATTTACCTTGTTCCATTCCAGCACCATTTCCCTGCTTTTCAATGCAGAGATCTTCCATTCCTCTTGATTTAGATTCCTGTCTCTAGAATCAGGGGGGTGGGGACTTTCACCTTAAAGTATACTATTTGAACAAACATTTAAATAGATATTTTAGGTTGCGATCACATGCGCAAGATAAAGGGGGGGGGGAAGAGAGGCTATTTCCTCTGGTGGAAGTTGACTTGAAGTTGCATGATCACACTGTCTTTTGAAGCTGCAGGCACAGCCCGCCATTGCATGATCAGAAGCAACCATGGGTGAGTTGGGGGGGGGTTGCCATTTGTCTCTGATGCACTTAAACAAGAGATCAATGATTCACACCTCAGCCCTCAGGGCTCCCTATAGAGTGTGCGATGATGCACATACTGAGAAGGGCAAAAAACAATGGCACGGAGTTGGGGTGGCCTGATCAGACCATCCCGATGCCATGAGAGCGTGCTAGAGTGATCAGATGCAGGAAAGACCATTTGTGGTCCATAGCAACCCATTTGCTCCTGGACTTTCTGAGGTGTCTTTTAAATCTGCTTATGTGGTGGAGCAAAACGGGTTGCTGATGGCTGCGGGGTGCTTCCCAGATGTTGTGTGATCGCGCTCCTGTAATCCACTCATCATTTGCACCTATGTTGGGGCTAATTGTGTGTGTGATCGCAACCTTAGTTTGTAATTCAATATGGCATTTCCTTTGTGTGTGTCTGGAAGAATGCAATGTTCTCTAAAATAAATTGTTGAAGATCTACTTGAAAATGAGCTCATCTTATCTTAGACGTTGAAATGAAGGGAAATACATGTTGAAATGAAGGGCGCCCTTCAGTATGTTCTTCAAGTGAATGGAGCGATCAAATCTCGTAGAGAAATCTGGCAGCAGAGAATTTTTAAACATTCCAATCAGTTGCCAGACATTCAAACACTCTTCTAATCAAATCTTTTATTAAGTCACATCTGGCTGTGATGTCCTAAGAAACCCTCAGTAGATGCTGCTCAATAAGGAGTGCCAACTAAGGGTGCCACACACACCCAGCCAGCCCCTCACACACCTCTGCCTGTTTCCTGCAACCCTTCACTGCCTTTTCCTGCTGCCTGGCACAGCAAATGCTACTCTTCCCCTTACCATCCCCAAGCATCTTTAAATGCAGTGTAGCAAGGCATGCATGCCCAGTAAGACCTGCTAAACTCGTGAGAGGCTGCAGTCACACACACTAAATAATCCACTTTCAATCCACTCTCGGTGCCCTTTCCAACTGGATTTTTACTGTGTGAACTGGCAAAATCCAGTTGGAAAGTGCATTGAAAGTGGATTGGAAGTGGATTATTTACAGTGTGTGACTGCAGCCTGAAAGTCATATATTATAAATTAAATCCTGGCACCACAGTACAGAGTAATTCCTGGAGATAAGTCTCGTTTCAGCTTTTGAAGGGGAAAAAAAAAATCCTTCTCACTATATGGATGCTGTAGAGAAATGCAGCACCAATACCTTTAACAAGCTGGCAGATCTAGCTGATAAAAGCCAAGCTGAAAAGATTCCCTTAGTAGTAATTTCTTTCTTAAGCGTGACCCCCAGTCCACAATTTTTCAGTCACCGTGATACATACACAAAGCTCCTGGCCCATATGAACTTCCCTATTTACTGTTGGAGAAATGAGTATGAAAGACAAGACCTGGGATTTCAGTCATTATGGGGTTAACCTATGTAACTTGTTGTGTTTCTTAGTTTAACCTGGAAGTGCCTGGCAGCTGACCAATTAACTCTAAGCCCAGGAAACCTAAAGTTGTACTGTTTTGCTAATTGGTCAATGATATCAGGTGTTTCCTTTCAGGGGTCAAGAAGAAGGAGAGAGCCTCCATTTGTAATCTCTCTCTCTCTGTGTAGTAGGATGTCTTAGTGTGCAGACGCAGCACAATGCTGCTTAGTAAGCATGTTTTGTTTATTTGTAGCTAATCCCGTTTCCCTTTTCCCTTTAGTAATAAAGTTTCTTTTAAACTAAAAGAAGCAATCTCTTCTTTCCAGAAAAGCAAGATCCATTACTCTGAATTTTCTTGAATATTGGACAAAAGTCCTAACATTTACTACACAGGGGGCAAATAGGTCTGTGCAGAGGAATGTATAGCCAGACGATAGCGCACTGAATGCCAAAGACTTTCCATACCTAAGAGCTCTCATGTGTGCTTCTGAGTTGCCCTCCCCATGCATGGGGGCAGTGGTTTCTACGGCTTCTCAGTGTCCTGAAAGCCACTCTTGTGCATAATCACACAGTAATTGCCTGCTCAGATTCTACCTCTGATACCTGGTGCCATCAGGATGTTACTAATGCCATGACAGAATTTACAGTTCAGAGCCATTCACTTTCATTTCACAGTGTTAAAGAACTGGCAATCTGTGGGCTTGATTTACGATAACGTGACCTTCATTTGTTCTAAAACAAGGCTTAGAAAATGCTGTAAAAGATCTTTTAGTGACTCTTCATCTTAAAGCTGTTTTAAGGCATTCCTCATTCTGGTAGCCTGTATCTGTGGACCTAGAAATGTTACAACTGATGGCCCACTGGATGCCCAAGACATTGCAGGGATCTGCCTGAGATGTGTTTCTGCACCAGTTGAGATATTAGATTTCCCTTGATTTAATTAAGTATGAGAGTCTTTTTGGAAAGCATGGAACCAAACAATCAAGGCGGTTCTTTCATGCTTTCTAAAATGTGTGAAACTGAAAAATCCATTCTGGGCACGATCTATCTTATACATAACCACGAGTCATTTAGTGAAGCAGTTTTAGTAACAAGAGAAGGCATAAAGGTCAAAACGCTTTTTTTAGAAAACTGAAAGGTAACTTATCAGCCCCTTATTACATTGCTGACTAACGTGGAGAAGGTCACCCAGGCAATTAGAGCTTGTAATTATTCCTACAAGTCCTGTTTCAAGTCATCATTCTTGAAATTCCAACATAGTCTTTGTCACAGGGTGTATCACACAGGGCTGCCAAGAGCCACCATGAGCTCCCAGATGGGCCCTTCCCTCAGACATTTAAAGAAAAACAAAATGTAGGGGAGAAAAGGTGTGACATAAGCCCTGCTGCTGTCATTGGGATTTACTTTTCCTTTGTTGCTTTCTCTCAACATGGTGCACCAGGGAGATGAGCCACTTCCGCACTGTCATTTTTGTAACTCATTTGTCCCTATTACTTCAGCGTCCCCCCCCCCAGTGTGTTTTGGTTTCTCTAGTAGTCCCAGAGGGAGCAAAACACATGTGGAAAATGGGAGGGAACTCAAAGGAATAGGGACAAATGAGTGTCAAAAATGACAGTGCAGACGTCAGACAGACAAATGGTCCGATGCACACTGACTCAAAAAGAACTCAGCAATTCATGAAGAACAGAGCATGACAAGCGACCCTAGCAGTTCAGTTGCTCTCACTTTAACTAAAGAATTCAGATTCTCTCACTTAACAAAGCCAGAATGATACTGTGGGATAACCTGCTCCAAGACAGGTCCAAATGAAACAACAACAGAAAACCACTGGTGGTCACATACAGCTCTCAGCTCAAACGCATCATTAATGACCTGCAGTCTGTGGTGGACAATGATACTCCTCTCTCGCAGGCATTGGGAGGAAAAACTTTTCTTGTCCACAGACAGCCTCCTAAACATAAACAACTTCTCACCCACCATAATGCACCCCCTAAAATGAACACAGACTCTGGGACCAGGGTCTGCAAACAAATCAAGATGCCAACTCTGTCCCCATATTCACTCTTGCAACACAATCATTGGACCTAGCAACCCCAGCCACCCTGCCTCAGGTTAATTCACTTGTTGTTAATTCACTTGTTCCAACATTATATACACCATCAAATGTCACCAGTGCCCTTCCATTCTCTACATCGGATGAACAGGTCAGTCCCTACACAAAAGAATAAATGTACATAAATCTGACATTAAAATTCACAATGCTCAAAAAGCAGTTAGGATCATAGAGTTGGAAGGGACCTCCAGGGTCATCTAGTCCAACCCCCTGCAAAATGCAGGAATTTCACCAATACCTTCCCCTCAAACCCCCAGTGACCCCTGTTCCATGCCCAGAAGATGACAAAAAAACCTCCAGGATCCCCAGCCAAACAGGGCCAGAGAAAAATTGCTTCCTGACCCCAAAGTGGCGATCAGCATTTCCCTGGGCATGTAAGAGCCACAAGAATTAAGCACAGATGCAACCCTTCCTGCCCTCCCTTTCATGGTCTGCCTAAGTTCACAGAATTAGCACTGTTGTCAGATGGCCATCTAGTCTCCGTCTGATAACCTCCAAGTTGGAGAACATTTAAATGTTCCAGGTCATTCCATTGCTGATTTAAGAGTGGCAGTCCTCAAACCAAGAAATTTCAAAGGGAAATTGCAAACCAAGATTGCTGAACCTCAGGTAATTTACAAGTTCAGGATAAAGACCCCCTCCCGGGGGTGGGCTGGATAGGGACACAGGATTCTTATCACATTGCTAATTTTCTGTCCCATAGTACTTTGTCTCTACTCTAATTAAGGTGATTACATTCTGTGTTGTACCTTAGCATCTTTGCTGCAGCACTCCCACCTTTTGACTGGAATATAAGGATTCAGGGATCTCTGTCCTTATTTGTATCTGATGAAGGGAACTTTGACTGTCAAAAGCTTATACCCTGAAAGTCTTGTAAGTCAATAAGTGTTTCGTTGTTGTTTGCTGCAGGTGAGTACTTGGTATAATTTCAAGTCAAGCAATGGGTTAAAATGAACAATTATGTATTCCTAGAGAGGGTTCTACCTGTTGCTGAAGCTGCAAGAATGGCACAGAACAATTGGCATCTATCTGGCTGCTACTTGATCTTTCAGGTTTTCCCATGGCAACCCAGGTCCAGTGAATTAGTACCCCATCCTCCCTTTATTCAGCACCAGAGTTTCCAGTAATTCCTAGAGAAGCGACATCACACAGTCGCTGATGGTACCTCCCCCAAGTCCCTGTGTTCCTCTGGACTTTCACTGGTTGACAGGACATGCCTGGTAACTTATTGAACACCTTTGCTTTTTCTGCCCTGTCCCCTACCTGGTGGAACTTTCTTCCAGATAACATCCATGCCCACTTCCTACCTTTCCACAGGGCACATAAGGCAGATATGTTCCACCAGGCATTTGGCTGAGGGCAGCGATGGTTATAACATCATCTGGCACTCTCCCCACCCCTTTCATCTCCTTCATCTCCTCCAGCCTCCCTCCCCTGTGAGGCTGTGGCATCTTCAGTAAACGTTTCATCATCAGATGGATTGGACCGTGCAAAATGGTTTTTTAGCTATTTTTAATATTTCAGTTCCAGAAATTTTAGTTGTGGTTTGTGAATTGTATTGGAATTTTACTATGCTGTATGCTGCCCTGAGCCCTGTCTTTCAGGGGAGGGCAGCCTAAAGGTCTAATAATAATTTTTTAAAATCTCACTCTTCCATACTGGTCTTGCTTTCTTTTTACACATAAAATCTCGCATTTGCATAGGCAGGCCAGGCCTTCACTTGCAGTAGCCAATCAAATGTTGGATATGTTATTGTTGACATCACACAAAGGAGGTGAATAACAATGCTGTTTACTTGCAAACAGGAAAAGAAAGGGAGAGAAAGGAAGCCCTAGGTCCCTCATAGTCAGGAAAATAAGTAAGACAGAATACACTAGCTGTATCATTCAGATTGATTGGTGGCCTATCTTTTCTCCCAAATGGAGTTTTGCATTTTCAAATGGCATCAGCTGATTCCAGGAATCTCAACATGGGCATGTGCAGCAAACACAGGAAGAAACTTGCTCTGAAAAAAATCTTCTGAAAGTGTTAGTTCATAAATTTGGGCAGCAATTATTCTTTGAGTGAATAGTCTGTGAATATTGCATATTCATCAACCGTAGTTTGACCTTCAGATATCATGCAGTAGAGTTAAGCAATTTCTAGTTTCTAAGCGCTGGCATGCAACAGCAGTCAACATTTAAAAATATCTATGATGTACCAGTCAACACTTTAAGATAACTGACAGCTGGCATGTAGAAATAGTCAATGTTTGTCAGGATCTGATAGATAACTTGCATTTATTCATCAAAACAACTGATTCCTGAATTTCAGGTTCACATTTTGGTTTTGAAATTTGGATGTTAAAAGTTGAGAATTCAGCAAATTTCAATTTTTTTCCCCTGAATTTTTCTTCCAGCACTAATCATAGCCAGTATAGATACAGGTTCATCATATGCCAACTATGCCAGGAATCCAGCTTTGGCAATGATGAATAACCTTTGGATCCCTCTGTGTGTGTATATATGCTGAGACTAATCATATTCATACAATCCAAACAAAGCTGTGATTTATCTCTATATAAATTTTCTTGTTAATTACACTGACTAAATACAATTGCCACAATTTCTGCAGCATATAACGTTGGCTCTTTGGTTACATGTCTTCCAAGGACAATCAGCTGCTGTTTGTCATTCTCTTCTTGAGTGCCCCAAAGAAGGACTATGGAACCTTACTCATGGGCCTGCTCGTTCTTCTCCTTATCTTTTAGTACTGGGCATTTCTGTACTATGTTTTAGTTGTTTGCTGATCCCAAAGCCTTCCCAGGAAATCAGTCTGAATCATTACAATGGAAAATCACAGATGAATCTTAACTAGGAAATAACTATCATTGTTTGTTTCCCTTATGTTCCCTTAAGAAAACATTGCTGATAATCAGATTAAAAAAAAAAATTACCTCTGAATATAGGTGCATTATTCTGTCTGATTGCTAAGGCGTTTGTCATGGATGATTCGTTTTTGAAGCATTGATTTGTGAGAGCTGCATTGTACTGATTTTTTTAAAAAAAAGAGAGAGAGAGAGAGAGAGAGAAACACATCATTATCTATAACTGCATCCAGCCGGAAAAGCATGCAGCCTTTGTTTTGTTATCTGTCCACGTGAGTGTGTATATACACACACATACCATTTTTGCCTGCCCCCCCCCTTTATTGAAATGCTCATATCTTTAGCGATTTGTATCATCTGGGGAGAAAAGAAAGTGAAAAATGAACAAGTCATGGGTTTTTCAGGGCTCTAATGACTTATACTAATGTATTCCTTCATCTAAATACAGATTTCTATTTAAAATTCAGCACACAGTGGTATTATGAATCCCAGTTTAATGGATTCCAAATAATTGCCCTTTAGAAATGATGAATAGCTGTTTAAAGACACTGATAAGAACATACTATTCCTCTCCTAACAATGGGCCTGCTGCACTGACTATGTCATGTATGCTTGAAATTAGTTTATTAATTTTTGTATTGATATGCAAAGCGCAGACTGATAGCAAATAAATTCATCCAGTCCTTTACCCACCGACCCCAAAAGTCTCTGTTCAGTTATTGGGGAGGGGGGAGCAGGAGAGGAGATAAGGAGATAGCTTGGTACACCAAAGCCACGTCAGTGAAATGCAGATGGATTCCATTTTCTATTTTATTTGGCTGTCTTAGATGTTCCTGCTTTAACAATAGGATCTAAGGATAAGTTAATGATCAGGTTTTGCAAACTTTTACATTCAAGAAGCATTTTTTTGTAGGCAGCTCATAGTACGTTTTTACGCCGGTAGAAAAACACACACACACACACACATCTTTTTAAAGGCTTGTTCTCTCCCATTTTAAAGCCAAGGACCCTGTACTCCTGAAATTAAAAATGCATTATTCATTTATTCAATGTGATAACAGGCTGACAACATTTTCACTTAGCAGATGAGATGGTTTCTTTGTTAACTCTATGGAAATCTTTTTTAAAAAATCACCCAAACACAAATGCATTCAGTGGATTATGCAGCAGCTTGTACACAATGGGTTATCTTTTTTCTAGGTGGGCCAAATGGCTGCATGTACATTGCTTTAGATTTTCTTGCTGAGATTAGAGACCTGGTTTTATTTCTTGTTTTATTCAACATGCTCTCTCTCTCTCTCTCTCTCTCTGTACGTTTATGTGTGTATATACACATGCACAGACGCACACACACTCTAGTTTTTCCCTACATGATTGGGAAAATGATTGCTGTAACAATTAGAGGCGAAAGGAGGCAGTTACTATACTTTTTCTCTAACTCCCCTTTCTTTACCTGCTCTTTTATTTTTGAAGTGGATTTACCTTTTTCCAAATATGTCCACCCACTCCCTCCCAGTGAAGCCACCCCTCAAATGCCCCTTTAAAAAATGAGGTAATGCAGGCCTCTTATTTCTGCCTGCTTGTGTCCTTTATTTCTTGGCTCCCATCTCTTTAGCTCTTTCTATTCTCTATAGGAACAGAGCAACTGCTACCCCCTTCCTGGGGCCTTTTCTTTCTGCCTCTAGGGTAGGCCTGCCTTC
Source organism: Lepidodactylus listeri (assembly GCA_029233225.1). Lineage (NCBI taxonomy): Eukaryota > Metazoa > Chordata > Lepidosauria > Squamata > Gekkonidae > Lepidodactylus > Lepidodactylus listeri. Next base: position 92,536,389 of record JARCFY010000006.1, read on the forward strand.
TCCACACACCAGTGGTACCCAGAAAAGAATAGCTCTTCTGTTTGCCCAACTGCCTGCATATTGCATCCATTGCTCCATTCAGTGTGCCTTTTCAGGTCCGCTAGCTGCTGTACAACTTCGCTTTTGTGCTCGGCTGCCAGGGGTGTTCTGAAGCCAGACCCTGGCTGAACAGAGGGTCGATTTGCATAAACAATGCCATGTGAGGAGGTCTACTGGGAACAAAATCAAAATGCAGTCAAGCAAATCTTCCCAATCAACTCGTTCCTTACAACTGACACCTTTTATCATTACCATCTGTATACGGAACTATGTTTTTAGATTGTGCAAAGAAAGAAAATCAAATGGTTCTCCTTCAAATTGTCCCTGGCCAACTTAATCAAATAAGTCTAAGGACATGTCTGCAACATCCAATTTATTATAACAGCATATTTTCAGGACAAGAAGGAGGGTCTGAAAATCTCATGCACTCTGTGTGTTTGCATGCATGTTGTATTTATTTCATTGGCTGACAGGAATTATTATCCACTTTGTGCTTCCAAGTAGTAGAAGTTTGTTGTTGTTGTTGTTGTTGTTGTTGTTCAGTCACACTGCTGAGTCTGACTCTTTGCGACCCCATTGACCACATCACACCAGGCCCTCCTGTCTTCCGCCATCCTCCGGAGTGTGCTCAACTTCATGTTTGTTGAATCGATAACACTGTCTAACCATCTCATCCTTTGCCGTCCCCTTCTTCTTTTACCTTCAATCTTTCCCAGCATCAGGTTCTTCTCCAGTGAATGCTGGAAGTTACATATTTTAAAACCACACAAAATATATTTACTTATACAAATATTTAGACCACAAGTTTCTCCCCAAATGGAAACCCAAAGCAGTTCACAGCATCATTCTCCTTCATATTATCCTCAGAATAATAACCCAGTGTGGTAGCTTAGACTGAGAGGGAGAGACTGGCCCAAGGTCACACAGTGAATTCCATGGCAGGGTGAGAATTTGAACCTGGGTTTCTTAGTCCAGTACTCTAACCACTATACCACACACGCAAATACATAATCACAAGCTATTTCAGAAGATGACCAAGGGTTAGTTAACATTACATGTAAAAAATGGCATCTTATATTCTAATAGCAAAGTCATCCAAATCTTTGGATATTTAAATCTGGTGACTAGGGATGGGCAGGAACTGAAAAAATGCAGTTTGGTTTGGTTTGTGGTCCATGGTGTGTCCCGTTCGCAAGCCGTGGACTATCTTTTAATTTTGGCTGCCTCATGAACTGGTTCAGTTTAGGAAGTTTGTGAGGTGGTAGAACCCTCCCGGGAGAGTGCTAGAGACACGAAACACACAGGGGATCTCTGGCTAACTTTCCTCTAGCTGCCATCCAAGTTTGGTGAGGGTTGGATGTATAGGGTCTAAATTACAGCCCCCCCCCCCCAAAGAAGGTGCCCCAAGGAAAGTGCTCTCCCAGGGGCACCTTTTTGGGGGGCATAACACAGACTCCCCTACATCCAATCCTCACCAAACTTGGAGGGCAGCTAGCAGAGAGTCAGCTGAAGAACTCCTGTTATTTTTGTATCTTTAGTTTGCACAGGATCTGTTCTGTAGACTCCTGAATGGCCTGAACTTGTGCCTGTCAAAATGACCACAGTCGAGCGCATGTAGAGGAACATCCTGTGGGAGTCCACTTTGAGTTTCTTGTCTCTAGCTTGCACAGGATCTGTTTTGTACACTCCTGAACCTGCTCCTTTCAAAATGACTGAGGTTAAGGAGTGTATAGAACAGATCCTATGCAAACTAGAGTCACAGGGGCCTTCCCCAAATGCTCCTCTACATGACCTTCAAACTGATGCTTTGAAGTTATGTAAACATTTTGATTGAGCAGAGACGGTCTGCCTGGAAATGCCTCTGCTCACAAACCAGCATGAACTCCACAAACAGCCTGAATGTTTGTGGAAAGTTTGTGTCAGTTGACCTGCCATAAACTTGACTTCACAAACCATGAACTGCCCAAAATTCATCATGATCTTTAATTTGTGAGCCAGTTCATGCCCATCACTACTGGTGACTAGAGCTGTGAACAGGTAAGATAGATCTTTCTACAAACCCTAAAAGGGTCCCAGGTTTGTAGGAAAATGTGAAACCTAAAAACAACAACAAGGCTGTGGCCACACGAGTGAGATAATCCGGGAGGGGGGAAGCAAGGCTATTTTGCCCCGGATCAATTTGACCTGCAATTGCGCAATCACACAGGTCGGTGAAGCTGCTGGCACAACTAGCCGCTACATGATCAGACACAACCACGGTCGAGTTGGGGGGGGGGGTTGGTCATTGGTTTCCAATTCAATTAAACGGGGGATCAATTAATTGCTTCTCCACCCAGGGCTTCCAATGGCAGTATGCGATGATGTGCATACTGAGAAAGGGGGGGGAACAACGGCATGGTGTCGGGATAGCCTGATCAGACTATCCCTGATGCCACAAATTTGCTCTGGAGTGATCATACCGGGGAAGTCCAGCTGTGGCCCGCAGCAAACTGTTTGCTACTGTATTTTCCCTAGTAGTTTTTTACTCTGCTTCTCCGGTGGATCAAAACGGCTTGTGACAGCTTGCCAATGGTTGTGGGATGCCTCTAGATGTGCTGGTGTGATCGTGCTGCTTTGATCCGCTGGTGAGTCGTCCCTCTCATGTGGCTAATGGTGCGTATGATTGCGCCCCAACACTGGGATTTAAACACAACAAAAATGATAAAAAGAGTGCCTGTAGCTTTAAAAAACAGATTCCCTCAGTGGTTGTTGCTAGGCAGCCACAGCATTCCAGGATTCAGTTTCTGTGAATAAAAGGCAGGGGTTGGGGGCATAACCCTTTCCAGGCCTATTTTGGCCTTTGAAGGCAAACTTCTTGGAGGACACTAGAAGCCCTCCCACTGTTGCCCCCCCCCCCAGCACCAAGAACACAGAGCATCACTTGCCCCAGACCGAGAATTCTTATCTATACCTTGTGGCAAATAGCTACTGATGGGCATAAGAATGACTATGGATGAGTAGCAAGAAACCCCACAAGCACAGTCTTTTTCCAGGCTATTTTCTTCCAGTTAAAGAATCTTTCTCTATTAGCAGCTAAATTTTAATTCCACAATAGGAAGAGGTTGCAAATAGCCATGTAGTTTCAAAGGAAAATTTCAGAACAACACTCATGTAAGACCTCTTTAAGACCAACCAAAATAACGCAATACAATGTGCAAGCTTTCAAGATACTCAGAGCTTGCATCTGATGAAGTATGCTACAGTATGACAGATAAACTAAACAGAAGCAATTCCATTTTTGTGTGCCTTAAAATGTAAAGTCTTTGTACGTCCTATATTCTTGAACCTTGTCTGAATTCTGCTAATGTCATATATGCTGCTAGCATTATGAGGAGATATCACATTAAGAATGTAGCATGCCTACTTGAAGTTGAACTAGTGCCGTAGTCAAGATAAATGCCTGGTGATGTCTGTCCTGAGCCTAGCCTCAGAGATAAGATACAGAAGTTAGAACATAAAGACATTACCACAAGCAGTTGCTTACCACTGAGTAAATGCCTGTTATCTTTAGGATTAGTGTGTCTTTGTAATTAAGTGCTGAAATTATCAGCACTTTGTAAAGTGGAGGGACCATAATTAACTGGTTAAATTTAATTTTTACTTGATCTGTATTAGAATTTGTAAATATTTTTAATTTTTTAATGTTTATAATTTATAGCATCATTCAAGACATATTACTTTATCATTGCTTTGATAGCTGTTATATTAAGTGTACTGGTTGTATTATTGTCTATGACCGCAATAAACTTATCTATCACTATTGCAAGTGCTGAAATGTGTGTTAAAGAAATTGGTAAACATGGTAGATGTTACTGAAAACATAGTGAATACATAGTGACTGGAGGTAACTGGAGTTGAATGATATTATATAATGCATGGCAAGTCTGTTAGAACTTTGGACACTTAGGCTGTTTTTACATCTGACTTTCCCGCTGGAATCATTCTAGTTCCAAAAAAACCTGCCCACACCTCTGTGCGGTGTGAAACCGTGCTGCTACTGAAATGTCCCCATCTACTAATTGCCCTCCTGTGGTCAAGCTAGTATTCAACCGGCTTTATTCTGCTTTAAACAATTGCTGTTGATTAGTGCACTTAGACCCCCTGGAGTGAAATTTCACACCACTGTGAAATCAGCACAGGAAAAGACAGCAGTCAAACTACTTTAGAGGGGAGGTGTAAAATGACCCTTAGGCTGGTTTTACATCTGCCTTTCCTGCTGGAATCATTCTACTTCCAAAAAAACTCACCCACATCTCTTTCAAGTGTGAATCTGCATTCCTTCTCAACTGTCCATATCTGCTAATTGCCCTCTAGCTCTCAAGCTGGCTTCACACCTCTGTAAACAAATCCTGTTCTTAACAGCACTTCAAAAGAATGACCCCTTTCACTCCAGTTCAATCAGATGTGGGCATTCCCCTACAACAGCTTTGACACCAATGTGTTACCGGTGCAGGGAGCGCTGGAATGAAGCTGTCACAAAAATGCACATGTAAAATCAGCCTTACTTTCAGTATCTGGATAGGCTCTCTCTCTGTAGTTTGGACTACTTAATAAATTATTTTCTGCTGAAGTCCACTGTCTCTATTTGAACCCCTTGTCTGAACCCTCAAATTTTCCCCGGTCAATTACAACAAATTGGTTTTAATTTAAGGTGCTACAAGACTCATTTTTGGGTTTTTTAAAAAAAATAATTATTTAGCTCTCCTAGTTCCTTTCATTTAGAGTCACAGCTTACAGATGAGAAATTATTACATGAATATGGTGTAAATTATGGCTCAAGGTTTAATCAGTTCGTGGTGAAATGTGCTGCCAAGACACAGCCAACTTGTGGCAACTCTTAGGATTTTGAAGGCAAGAGACAAACAGATGTGTTTTGCCATTGCCTGCCTTTGTGTAGCACCCCCAACTTTGTTGGTGGCCTCCCGTACAAGTACTAACCAGGACTGACCCTGCTTAGCTTCCAAGATCTGATGAGATTTGGCTATCTTGGACCATCCAGGTCAGGGTTTAATCAATTATGTTAGAGTAATCAATTTTAAAAAACTTTTTAGACTGACTAGAAAGATGCCTGGTTGATCAAGCAGAAGATTCATACAAATGGCTATTAAAAGCAGAAAGTGTGTTATCTTAAAAGAGACATCCCCACCTCTCGCACCCAAGGAAATCAACAGGAGGCTTGTGGTAACTTAAAGTAGCTAATTTTTATTCTAATCTTGCAGAAGCTTTCATAGATGAGAGCCCAGTTCATCAGATACATTTAGTGGATCCTCTCTAGGCATACAGATTAGATATATAGATATAGATGCATACACACGTTTTCATGGGGGGGATATAAACAGCAAGGTCAAGGTACAGGATGAAGTGTAATTATGTAAAATTCAGATAAAATCAAGAAAACTACAGAAACCATTCACAATAACAGGTGACAATGCAGAAGGCTTAGTTTTACTAAGCTAGTTAAGATTTGAGTCTAGTAGCATGTTAGAGATCAACAAGACTGTCAGGCCACAATAGGGTTGCCAGGTCTTACCAGGAACAGGGAGGAATACCAAAATAAATGCAACCTGCCTACGTTACCTGGAAGTGACATAGGCACATCAGTGACATCAGGGGGGTGAGGCTGTGGTTTTTGGGCAAAACCCTATGGTAGAATTAGCTTCTACCATAGAGTTTTGCCCTGAAATTAGCTTCTACCATAGAGTTTTGCCCAAAAACCAGTGTCCCCCTCCCCAAAGCAATGCTCTCTCTAAGCTGTGGAGTCTTTGGAGCAAAAATTCTACTTTGTGAGCTTCTGGCACTAAAGTTGTTAGTGAGTGATTTGGTTGCTGCACAAATTAGTTTGCTCTGGAGCCATCCTTCCTGAGTGAAGACAAAAATGTGTGAGCTGGAGGCTTAAAAACTGTGAGCTGTCTCACATTAACTCAGCTTAGAGGGAACACTGCCCTGATGTCCCCAACATTCCTACATCACTCCCTGGTCATGTAGGCATGTCGAGTTTAATTTCACATTCTTCCCTATTTAGGGGTTAATTCCCCACCCCCAGCCAGCTGGGTGGTGGCAGAGGGGTGGCCCCCAAAAGCGGGGAACCTTGCCCCACTGGGGGGAGGGGTGTCTGGCATCCCTAGGCTATAAGCTTTCAACAGTCAAAGCTCCTTTCATCAGAGGCTGGTTATAGGCATTAAGCTGGTACACACCTATAATGACTTGCTTATCCTCCAGTCTGTGATATATGCAGGCATGTGCCAACTATGCCCCCTGTTCTCTGTATAGGACAAACAGAGCATTCCCTATGCAAAGGAGTAAATAGACACAAATACAATACTAAAAATGGCTATATTCAAAAAACAGTGGGGGAATATTTCAGTCATCATTCTCCACAGAAGAATTAGATTTCATCAAATAGTTTGTCCCAATGTGGGGTTCCTTAGCCATTTCCGGGGGGAAATCCCACCACAAAAAAACTACAGCCTGATGGGGACTGAACAGGCTCCAGGAGACACAAGTATTTAGAGCAGCTGAAAGTCAGTTAAATGGGGGACAGGATTAATGTGCTCAAGCCCATAAGAATTTATGGAATCCTGGTGGGGAAGACTGGGGTTCCCTTCATGATTGTTCAAGGACCCTGAAGTTGTTACATCTAATAGCAAACATGATGCCCCCTGACTCTTAGGATAGCACAATGGGGCCAAACACAGGCAATCATTAGGAAAATTCATAGGTATATTAGCATACACATTTGTAAAAAATAATAACCCCCTAAAAATGGCCTGATGAAAGCTAAGCATGCTAAGTGTCTGCCATATGCCACAGAATGTTGAGGGTCAGTGATTATCATTTTTTAGGAAACAAAGGTAGAGGATTGGTCTACTCAGCCCCTTAAGAGCTTATTGTATTCTAGAGGGTGTGAGATGCACATACCCAGCACCCACTTCCACCTCCAAACTGTTCCATACAGCATAGGGAGGGGGAATTAAAACACTGCTTAGGTTTGGGGCTAGAAGAACAGCTTTCTACTTACATGCAAGGTGCTATTTGCTATAACATCTGACTAGTGAATTGACAGGGCTAGGTCAAGAGGCCTCATCTAATGCTCAGCTATGTCACACTATTGCACAGGAATAAAGGTCTTCCAATTGTTTATCTCCTCCTCCCATATTTGATTCTTACAGGCACCCAACTTCTGAACATGCATTTCTGATTATGAAGTCACACCTTATTCTGGGCTTTCGAGGCTGCAAGATTAGCTGGCATCATTCATCTGTCTATCAAACTGTTATATTTCATCCCACCTTAGTTCAAGAAATTCTCTGTGGCATCCTCTTCTCTTTCCTCCATCACTTTATAACAACCCTATGAGAGGGTGTGACTGGTCAAAGGTCACCTCATGAGCTTTGTGGCAAAGGTGGGGTGTAAACCTGGGCCTCCTTGCTCACTGCCCATCAGACTTCTTGAATGAAACCGGTCTGTCTTTAAACACTGAAGATACTCAATTGTTATGGATTTCAGTGATGTAGTAGTCTCAGATTTTCAAAACATGCTGAGATCACAAAATACACCCCAGAAAGACAAGATTCAGACTGATGGCTCTTTCATGAACACATGGGCTGTTAAAAGGCTTCACATTTCATTTCTGTAAACACAGATCTATATGTCAACCTTTTGAATGTTGAGGGTTTCCAACTACCATGCATATATATTTCCCCATCAGAATACACTGTAGTAGTACTGATGTAGGACAGAGTGAGACTCATTAGAATTGCCTCTGTGCTTATTATGCTTTAACTAAGGTGAGGAAGAAGTGGATTGCTTGCTGTTGGCACCCTGTGTGTTAATGGAGTCTATGGAGCAAAAGAGAGCCAGTCTGCACAACCATCTTCTTGTTGTTGGGGAAAATAGTCAAAAATACTTAAACGCTTAGAGGTTGCAATGGATCTTTGCTTCACTGGAGAGGAGACATTTCTTTCTGTTTAAAATATTTATTTCTAAGGCAAGTGTTCACTGGAAAAGTACAAAATAACAAAGATATCTAGAGCTACATTGTTGCATTCTACTGCTGCAAACACATGGTCACTCAACAATGGGGAATCCTCCTTCGTCCTGACCCCTAGAAGGAAAACACCTGATTGCATTAACCAATCAATATCATTCACTTTTGCAGGCTATTCTAACATTGGCTGTCTGCCAGGTTTCCTTCCAGGTCAGTCTAAACAATAGCACAAAAGGTAAACAGATTAACCCTATAATGGCTGGCATCTGGACCTTGCAACTCACACTTTTCCAACACTTGTAACCTCCATAACTTGAAAATCTGTAAACCAAATGAACAAGAACTTGAAGAGCTAGTGAGTTTAAGCATGGCATTTTCAGGATAAAATCTTTTTCATCTATAATGAACACAAGATGGAGGTCTAATTCTGTCCATAGACTTCTATACACTCTCAGAGCCCTCTTCTTTAATCCCCAGGTTATTAACTGTGTCTTTCCTCTTAGTTTAGTATTTAAATAGATTTCCCCCCAAAGGTGAATGAGTATAAATCTATGGTTTCCAAAGACTCCTAGATGGAAAAAAAAATACACAAAACCTCACCCTATAATCATGTGGCTCATTTTATAAGTAAGCTATTCTCTTTAGGGAAAATTAAAATGTGTAAAACATGAAAAGACTGTCATTTACAAAAAGCTGTTACATGCAGATGGATTATTTATTGTAGAATTTATTCTGACTCAAGTGACAAAAGAGGTGTGCAGGTTTTTTGTTCCTTCAAAGAAAGAAAACCAAACAGCTGTATTTTTGAGAACTTTACCACTCCACAGCTATTTAATCTGCCAGAATTAAAATTTGGCAAGACTTGTTTTGTATACTCAATTTTTTGATTAAACACTGTGTCTCGGCTTGATGTATACAAGAACAAAATTAACAGGGTGTCCCCTGCCCTTGAAGGAGAATAAAGAGATTTAGACCCTTCATTTATTTTCCAATTAAACCATCCTTTGCCATGCATTAATATTACAAATGTATCAGGAATAATGACAAGAGATAAGTAATTTATAAAAATCTTCACATTTCATACTGATTATCTTAATGGAATGTTACATTTTTATTAGTGGCCTTTGTTTTCTTCCTCCTGCTCTGTGTGGTTGTGAGCCCTTGGGCCCTTGGCAGTAAGGATATTAAAAAATCTTGGCTAAAACACAACAACCTCAAAAGCTTGCAGTCAACTAGATGATGACAGAGCTGTGTTTTATTTGCCTCACCCCCACCTAGATGGGTTGCCATGGCATCTAACGGTGAGGAGGGCTGTCATCATGTAGAAATCTGAAGTTTAAGATGAAGGGTCTCAAGGCATATACGTGGGGGATGTTTACTTAAATGGGTTAACGGGACACGGGGAATAAGTGAAACCCCCCTGTCGCCCTTTGATGACCTCCCTCACACTCTCACCTTGATGCTGGGGCCACAAGAAATCCATTATGTGTCTAATTCATACGCTGACGGCCCTGAGTCTGCTATACACTCTGGGTCCTCACTCTCCCATATTCCAGAGACACCACTAGACTGAGCCACCTGGTTCCCAGACAATGACCAATCACCCAGATACATCACAGATGTTGGGGACTAAACATTACTTCCCTTTCATTCTGCCACCATTTAGATATCTCTTCCGGGGTATTTGTTAATGTAGCAGAGTTTGCCCAGTCACAGAAGCATGATTTTGAGTGCAGTAAATAAATCTCCCAAGAAGTATATTGCAAAAAAAGGTACATTTATTCAGTATATTCAGTTCACATTCAAGTTGCAGTCAAAAGGAGAGAGAGAAGCCTCTCTCTAAAGAGCACTTTCCTATCACAAATGTTTAGTACCATGTGTGTGGGAGTATGAGAGCACTGTATCTACAGGAGAGACCTACAGAGACGTGTGTCTCCATGGAAGGCCATGTGAGAGAGTGAGAGGACAAAGCCAGAGACAAAGGAGGGGTCAGACTGCAGCTCCCAAGTTAAGACATAAGGACATAACATAACATCTGTACACACTTAAGAGTGATGTAGTGCCCCCCAGTGTCCAAGCATGCTAAGTCACTCACTCCAACAATCTCTTCACATGTATATGGGCTGAGACATTATATGTTTACAAGGAGGGGGGCCCGCGATATTCACGGGGGGGGGGGGAGAAGCTGACAGCTGCTCCTTCTTCCTCCGCCCCCTTCCCCCCTTCCTCTGCCCCCTCCCCCCCAGACTCCTGGCGGGCCTCGGTGGCTCTTGCCGGGCCCGCCGCTTGCCCCCTTCCCCCCCGAGACTCCCGGCGGCCCTCAGTGGCTCTCGTCGGGCCCGCCGCTTGCCCCCTTCCCCCCCCAGAGACTCCCGGCGGGCCTCGGTGCCTCTCGCCGGGCCTGCCGCTCGCCCCCTTCCCCCTCCTCTGCGGGCTGTCGGCTGGCCTCGGCGACTCTCGCCGGGCTGCTGCCGTTCCAAGAGCGTTCCCCGCGCATGCGCAGGGGACGCTTTTTTACTTTTCAGGAGATTTAAAGATCCCCCGAAAAGTTTTTGATAGATTTCAGATTTTTCTGCAAGTGGGGGGTTACCCCCCACCTGCAGAACCCCCCCTGCCCTCCAAGTGCCCCCCCACGCAGATTTAAGTATCCGCACGTGGGGGGGCACTTGGGAATTAGATATATAGATATGTGTACTTCTTGCCCTCAGTCTAGCTTGACACTAGCACTGAAGCAATAAGAAAAATTAATCAAATAATTATGCTGAATAGAATTCTGCATATTGCTTAGTAAGCTAGAAGCTTTGAAATGCAAGGTCAATGAAACAAGATTCTTTGCTGTTACACTAACAACATCTAGCTAACAGTCTTACATTGTTTAGTGTGCAACATTATTGCTCTTAGGCTGGGCTCAAGAACCATGGGAACAGCAAGCAATTAGCAACATTTAGATAGAAACATTCCTAACACTTGAGCAGCTAGTTAGGCGGAGTCATATCGTATGATTTGTTAACAAATATGATGCTGTATGACACTGTCCCCTTCCTTTCTGTGCGTCCCCACCCCCTGGTATAAAACACCAAGCCTCAGTAAAATCTGGGCTCGGTAGCTTTAATGGATTAGCATTGCCGAGACTGGCGTCATAAAAATAAAGGCTTTCTTCTCTACCTGATGTTCGGACCTTAGGATCATTGGGAAATCTCTATTCTTGGTTTATAGTGCTTCAGCACAATGCTAAGAGCTAGAACTTGGGGCTGCCAAACAATCCTAGGATCTTCTGGCTCTTCTACACACAATGCCATATGATAATTAATTATTAATTAATTATTAATTAATCAGTTCCCTCATACAGTGCTCAGTCAGTGGGGTAACCATAAAACAGAATTATCTTTTTATTGAAGGTTTCAAAGAACGTCGCAGTGATTTATGAAAATACATATACGTTTCTTATCACTTGAACTTTTAAACTCTATCTGTATTCATTCTTCCAAGCCTCTTTGTCACAAGTTATCTTACAGCCAGTGTCAGGCTACTGTTCTCTCCTTCACTAGCTCAAGCTTTCCTGTCTCCCTGCTCTCTCTCCACACTCTCTTAACTGTCAACTGTCCCTCTCAACTCCCCCAACATTCTGTTAGCTCCCATTGGTTGCTCTCAGAGAGAGGCAGGACCGAATCTGTCGATCACACCTTGTCTTAGTGACAGAGCATCTGCTTTGCATGCAGAAGGTGCTGAGTTCAATCCCCATATCTCCAGGACCAGGTTAGTAGGTCATGTGAAAGACCACAAGCTGAGAAACTGGAGAGCCACTCCCTACCACAGTAGACAATAATTACCTTGCAAGCTTCTGGGCAGTGCAGTGAAATCGGGAGGTGAGGGCTACAGCAGCGATTAGTAGCAGTTTCTAGTGGTGGCCTCAGATAGTATTCCTTGTTGAGCCATCACTGATCTCTAGACAATGCCTTTTGAAGGGATAGGAAACAGTTTCTTCTTCATTCTCCAGCTATGGTGGCAAAATAAGTGAACTGTTACCAACCTTCCAATCTTCACCAAATGTAAGAAATCCACTTCCTTGTGGGGAGCTATTCTATTCCTTCTATCCTCACATCAGAAACTGGTGTGGATGAGAGTGCAGCCAGTACTCAGCTATCAGAACATTTATATATACCACTTTTCTCCCAAGACAGTCAGGACCCCATGGCATAAACGTGCATGTGGCACCTTTTGTTCCATCAGAAGAATGGAAAGGAAAAAAAGACTGTTTACTACTCCAAATGAAACACATTTTCCTCCCCCCCCCTTTGTCGTATTTGTGTGTGTGTGTGTCTATACCTGGAAGTCACATTGACCTCTGGTGACTGACCCCTTACAGGGGGCCTGGAGAATATTCAGAGAGGTGGCTGAATAAAGCCAGTCTTTGTCCTCCTGACCTGGTATTCCAAAGAAGTCTCCCATCCAAGAACTAAAGACAGTTGACCCTGTTTAGCTTCCAAGATCTGACAAGATCAAGCTTGCCTATCCAGGTCAGGGCTTTTAGCTCTTTTGTTTTTGTGCTGGGGCAAAAAGGCAGACACAGCATCCTCCTAGTAAAGACAACAGTAGGTAAGAAATTAGAAACACATTTTCTTCCTATTTGATGAAGAGAGCCTTGACTCTCAAAAGCTTATACCCTGGAAATTTTGTAGGTCTCTAAGGTGCTACTAGTCTTGAATCTAGCCCTTCTCCCTTAGACCCACTCAGCTACCCCCCTGAATTTTTCTTCTGATGTGCTTATTTTAGTTCTGCAGCAATGTTCCAGTACAGAGAACAACAACAGCACAATAATAATGATAGTAATAGTTAACTTGTATCCTGCTACTCCACTGAGCCAACTTCAAAGCCTTCCTCCAGCCTAAGAAGTCGTCCTCCAATGGAAAGGCCGCTGAAGTCGAAGGGAAGACTCCTGAGGCTGGAGGAAGCCTCCTTAGGCTAGGAACCTGCTCCAGCCTAACAGAGGACATTGCCTGATAATTTCCTTCTTTGGATTGTTTCTTCCTCCTCCTCAGGACGTGCTTCTTCCTTTTGAGTTCATTCTGCTTTGCTTACCAAGCAAAGACAAACCCAGACTATGTCTGCACAGGTGCAAACCTCTGCATCGGCGTTGTTATATTGGCCGAGGACAGACTCATATTCTGCCGCGCCTCCACGGTGCGGCAGAATAAGGCGGGGGGAATTGCCCCCGCCGCGTGGCGTTTGCACGCCGCCGGAAGGAAGCCACCTGCAGCGTTCAGAATGCGGGCGGCTTCTTACGGTGGCGTGCGAATGTCGCGCGGCTCCCCCTCCCGGTGCGCGTTCACACCCGCTGGAGGTGGGTGGAACGCACGCCGCAGCAGCCGGAGCACCCCTTTTAAGTGGTGCTCGACTGCTGAGGGAGGAGCGCGGCGCCGGACGCAATGCGTCTGAGCCGCCTCCTTAGGGCAGATGCGGCCGTCTGAACGGCCGCTCTGCCTCCGTTTTTGAAGCAGAGGCAGAGCAGCCCAGATTGCCAGTCTGTCCTTGGCCATAATCAAAGTTTGTAAAACTTTCCACACAACCTTTTGCTGCAGTCACACATGCTAAATAATCCACTTTCAATCCACTTTCCAACTGAATTTTACTGTGTGAACAGGCAAAATCCAATTCAAAAGTGGATTGAAAGTGGAAGGATTCGCTGAGCAGAGTGGTAGGATACAAGGCCCAGAAACCAACCCAGTCAATGCCATTCCAGTATAAAGTTTTAGTAATTTGGATACCTAACATCCTGGGAGAAATTCAGCAAGGGAGAATTTTGCAAGCAGCCGTCATAATCATTCCAAGAGAAGCTAGACTTGCTTGAATGAAGTAACAAGAATTTATGCTTCAGTGTTTAAAAAATGAACATAAGTTGGGGGGCATTATTGTGCTTTCTTCATTTTCCTGTAGTAGCCCCAGAAACCCAAGCATTTTGGAAGCCAGGATTGTGGCCTGAGAGCTGAATTCAGGATTTTCTTTGTGTCTCAGTTCTCTGTAAAAAATAATTGGCATCATCATACACATAATGTACATCCATATGCTTAAAAACACATCTCTGAGTCTCCTTGTGTGATTGATAGTGCAGTTTAAGCTTCTAGGTTTTTTTAAAAAAAATCTGGCACTGGATATTCACATAAACCAATAAAAATATAATATATATATTTTTTAAGTTCTCTTCAATGCCAAATTCTGTAAGTTGGTTTTAAACAGACCATCCTCCTGGGGATATCTGGTCAGCTACTATCCAGTCTATTGATTCAAATCTGTAACACTTTTTAAAAATTACTTAATTTATCTTTATTTATTGCAACGTTGATAGCATTCGAGCGGCATTAGATAATGCACGGTACAAAGTACCTTTTAAAACCTCTTAGCACAATCCTATTGGGACTGGCATATAATTGAAAACATTTAACAGAATCTTTCAGGGAACAATGCCAGGGAATGAACAAGAGAATCACATTTCAATTTAAAAGGCCAGACAAAAAAAATCATTTCAAACTATCAGGGCTGTATCGAGGAGGAAAAGCAGCCTGGTATAATTTACATAAGGTGTTTTTTTTTTTAAAAAAAAAAAACACCCTAAAATTATTTTCTTCCTTTGTTGGCTTTGACAATTTACTAGTGTCTCTTCTGAACTGTCTGACATGCCCTTTAATTAAGTAGCAAAGGCACAACAGGGAATACATTGGTAGATGATTTCATCATATATTGAACATGTTGTAAGGATCAAGACCCAAAGATCAAGTGCCTCACCCATTTAAAATTAACTAAGATCCAAACAGATAAGAAAGGCTAACTCAGTATTGGGCCAATGCATGTTACTTTCTGTCCAGGTTTTGCCAAGAAGAGGTTATTCATGACCTTGCATACCTGTGAAATGCAATACACAAATCATTGCAATTTATCAGTACTCTGTTATCTACTTATTTATTTAGAACATTTACAGATCTTGCCTTTCTCCCAGCACAGTGAGGACCCAATAGTGTAATTCTACTCACAAGCCAGTAAGTCTCTCTTAAATCATGGGGGCTTACTTATAGTAGAATGTAGATATGGCTACAAAATATATGGGTTCACAGTCCAAATCTATGCAACATGCAGAAGCAGAGTCACCCATGGGTCAGATACTCTGATTCAGCTGTGAGATGGGGAAGAGGAGAGCAAATCACTGCAGCATGGGGAACTAAATCTACCCTCCCCCCCACACACACACACACCTTGGCCCCTGTTCCAGACAGCTAGCTGAGCCAGTTTGGTGTAGTGGCTAAAATCGCAGACTCTAATCTGAGAGAACCAGGTTTGATCCCCCACCCCTCCACATGCAGCTGCTGGTGTGACCTTGGGTCTGTCCTAAGTTCTCTCAGAGCTCTCAAGGGCAGTTCTCAAGAGACCTCTCTCAGCCCCACCTACCTCACAGGGTATCTGTTGTGGGGAGGGGAAGGGGAGGGGATTGTAAACCTCTCTGAGACTCCTTTGGGTAGGGTGGGGTATAAATCCAATCTCCTCTTCTCTTCTTCTTCATACTGCTGAATCAGCAGGTGGATGCCATAGTTGTTCAGTTCCCCACTCAGCTTGGGAAAGGTGCACAGAAGCCTGCTTCTGTACCTGTATGGCCACAAACTAGACTGGGGAGATTGGTAACAGAAAGGGCTGTCAAGTCACAACCAACTTATAGCAACCCCATCGGGTTTCCCCGAGGTGGTTTGCCATCGCCTGCCTCTGTGCAGTCACCAGCGCTGGACTTCCATGGTGGTCTCCAGTCCAAATAATAACAAGATCTGACCTTGCTTAGCTTCCAAGATCTGATGAGATTAGGCTAATGAAAAGCAATAGCCTAGAAAACTCACACCCATGGTTAGAACTGTACATTTCAACATACATTTTAATTCATCGCTTGAAGGTATTTGTTGTCTTATCACTTTATAAAGATCAGGTTCAGAGATGAAACAATCAGGCTTTACATGCTGGCCCATTCATTTAGAGAACACATCCATTGATGAAAAGGAATGCATTGCCTTGACTGCATCCAATGAAAGAACTATTGCAAGTGAGAAGCCAATGTGCCTTCATTTGATGCTTGCACCTGGATCAATATAATTATGGGGGGGAGGGCTAGTGTGTAAAGAGACGAGTGGGCCTTTTAACATTAAAAAACTGTCAAAAAGTGATGCAAAAACCAGCCCTTTAAACAGTTTAGTGCGAGTGCCAAGGAAGGACTCCTTGCCAACAGAGCACTTTGACGATCACAGTCAGATGTTTCAAAAATTCATTGTGTCAACACTCAGTTGTAGGTTGTCAGAAGTACACTTAAATGTTCAATTGGCTAGGGATGAAAAGAAACAGCCAGATTTTTCCAGAGATCACAAGGAGCTGAAAGCTGGGGATGCTGGAATGTGTTAAAACATGGGAACGCAACCATCGTTAAAATAAATAAATAAATAGACTTTGTTTTATAAATTATACTTTGACGGAGTTTCAAATGTGGCCGAAAGGAAGCGAGAATCTTTGGCCTACCTTCTTTTTGGCACCGATGGCTGAATGCACCTCCAGAAATTTGTTCTTTGATAGCAAAAGGGAAGAGTCTGAACAAATCCCTACTTGGGTCTTTGAGGAGCCAAACAGGAATGGCATTCTTTAGGAAACCTGGAGTGAGACTACCCGGGATGCAACCACACCAAACAAAGGGTTCTTTAAAAAGATCTTCTTTATTGGAGGGTTATCTTCGGGGTACACGTGTTGAGTTAGTCATGGAGTGGAGGAATCGTGTTAGTGCAATTATAAGAAAATCAAATTATACTGTCATGCATAAAACCTCCAATCAGTGTCCAGGGAAAAGGCGCCTAGAACAGTTACTTTGTTTTATTCCCAGGCTAAAAGTGGGAAACGAAAATCGGGTTGCACCTATAGGAAACAATATGTGATTCAAAACAAGTCTCTGTGAAGTAGCAAGCAACCCAAGGACAGAGATAACATAGCGTTGAAGCGGCAGAAGCTGGGAAGAGGAGTACATTCTGCCGTGCCTCAGCTGTAAATAATGGAGCATTCTATTAGGGAGTATGGGGGGAAATTTCATTCACGAATTAGTGTAAGAGCTAGTTTTTCTATACTTGGAAAGTTATTCCATATTCTGTTTTTACTTTATTAAGAAGAGGAGAAGAAGGGAAGAGATTGGATTTATATCCTGCCCTTCACTTTCCAAAGGAGTCTCAGAGTGGCTTACAATCTCCTTCCCCTTCCCCTCCCCACAACAGACACCCTGTGAGGTAGGTGGGGCTGAGAGAGCTCTGAGACAACTGTCCTTGAGAGAACAGCTCTGAAAGAACCCAAGGTCACACCAGCAGTTGCATGTAGAGAGGAGTGGAAAATCAAACCCAGTTCTCTCAGATTAGAGTACACACTCCTAACCACTACACCAAACTGGCTTAAAATATTTATATTCTACCTTTATACCCCACAATATTTATACCCCACCTTTCCTTTTGGTTCAAGTTTGAAGTGTTCCTCTGTCTTAGGAGCCTTCCTCTGGCTTCAGAAAGAAAGCCCCCTTAAATTGAAGGCTTTTACTGAAAGAAGGCTTTTTGGAGGATGGCTGAATTCACCTCATTTGATGTTTGGGATTTGCGTGTATTTAGTCTGCAGCAACAATCATTGCCTCAGCTCAGATATGGCTCAAAGCCATGGCTTGATTAAACAAACCATGGTTAGTGTGTCTGAAATTAAGGCTGCTCTACCAACAAGGCTTAGTTAAGGTACATCATAAGAACATAAGAGAAGCCATCCAGTCCAACACTCTGTGTCACACAGTGGCCCAGGTGCCACCAGAAGGTCCACCAGCGGGGCCAGAACACCAGAAGACCTCCCACTGCGGGGGCCCCAAGCACCAAGAATACAGAGCATCACTGTCCCAGAAGACATAGTGTTCCACCTAGACCTGAAAGCTGGTTTGTTAACCACTATTACTCCTAAATATAGTATCACATGACAGCCAAATGTGGGTTACTGGGCCTAATCCTGACTCATTACTTGGTGCTCTCCTCACCAGAGTGCAGGCTGGGATATCAGCCGGGTCTCCATGGTGGAGGTGGGAGAAAGAGCAAAGACAGTAAAACCAGTATTTATTGAGGCAAACTGGGGTTTGAATGATTGTCTGCAAGCTGAATCTTGGTTTCATGAACAAAACATAGCTAATTAAACATTGACCAGTGGTGGACTACCCCTTTCACCACCACAACAGCTATGCTTGGGATCATAGGACTTCCATGGACAAAAACCATGTAGGGGGGATGCTGTAGTAATGAGGGTAATTAAGTGAGAGTGGATGAAAAAAATGGCTAGCTCCAACCCCATTCTTTCACTCTTTGCCTGAACCAAACCACCAGTGAAAATATACAAAAGACCCCCCCCCCCCCCAAAAAAACGATGTGCTTCCCACATTAAAGCATCCCTTTCCTAAGAACTCATTTTTGTGAGTCTCTCTCAGAAATTATGCTGCTCTTTCTGTGCTCTACTTATTTTTGCAAGTTCTGCCAAACTCTATTCTTCATAATATATCAGAGCAGCTACTATGCATTTTTAAAATCAAAGATGGGTCCCAAGTAATGTATACTGCAACATAAAAGATAGGTGAAATAGGCAATAAGGCTGCAGTAAACAGTTCTTGAGATACACTGATAACTTGGAGAGAGGATGTGATTCAGTAGAAAGTAATACTAGAAAGAAACTGTGATCAAGAGAGACCTACTACTGCAGAGAATCAGAAATTCAGGGAATCATTCTTAAGGGATATGGTGGTTTGTGATTCTAAAATGTGCACTCTGCCCATTTTGATCCAGCTGTAGAGATCCCATAGCTTCATGGGATTATCAGCTGTTAGGGTCAAGGGGAAGCCTTGATTCAGTCTTTCCTCCCTAGTGGTGTTGTCAGAACTGTCAGCATTACTACCTATTTCGTGGTGTACATGTCACAATGTTGGATGTGGCTTCCCGCCTCCTACAGCACTATCTTGCATTTACAGGATTAGAATCCAGAAGAGCGATACATGCATAGAAACCCATTTTCCTGGAGTTCCATTACTGGATTGAGATGCACTGGATTACACAAAATTTGCCCGTGAATTTCTTGTTGCCATTCTCTTCTTCACAGGCAATCAATCTCCAACCACATGTAGTACCTGCTGACATTTTGGAACATTCACAATAACTCTTTGGACCATGTTGTGGTACACAGATGTCTATAGCCAATGTGATAAATGTCATATGGCCACAGATCAAAACCTAATCTTTGTTCTCTCGGCAGGCATCAGAGCTGTTGCACACAAGTTACTGAATTATGCCTTATTGTAGTTTAGTTGGTTTGGAGGTTGCTTTTGAGGATGCACTCTATATTTACCCCATTACTCAAGGTGATAAATACAGGCAAAAGACAGCAGTAGGTAATCAGCTTGATGATTCTGCCATGCAATTTTATGTGTGAAGTCTGGTGCAGGAGGCAGAGGTCTCTGTGCAACGTGCCAAGAGACATAGCCTGTTCAACCGGCAGTAAAACTGGTGGGGGTTTTGAGTGGCAGGTACTTTTTATAAGATAATTATTAAACTAACCCAAGTTATTAGAGGTGAGCAAGCAGGGGGAGAGTGATTAATCGTGGAGTCTGTCTCTCCCTCTGGACTGTATTCATAACTCACTCAACCACTTATTTGCATCTGCACTTCCAGCTACCTATTATTATTATTTAAAAAAAAACTATCATAAAACCTTATGTAGAAGGAACCAGTCTTTCTGATTTTTAAAAGCTCCCATTCCAGCAAAATAAATTCAGGCTAAATTACTCCACCTCAGCCCAGTGGTCCAGAGGAACAATGGTGTGAGGTAGGAGGCCCCTCAAACAAAACGTATCATTGATACAGAGGGAAAATGTACACAGTGGGATCAGAAGGCCTTGAAAGGCAAGGGGGTGCACAGAGTAGAACCCAATTTGCATGCAAGATAAGCGGAGTGCCCCATCTCCAACAGTATGCACTGGGGACAATTCTATTTATCCTGCATTTCCTGCAATCAAATCAACTCACAGAAAAGTTTGTGTGTGTGTGTGTGCATGTGAGAAGTTGTCAAGCCACTTCTTTAAAAAAAAATATTGATTTTATCTACTTTCTATTTCTACAACGCTACAAACTAAGCTACATATACCTTATACAGAAAATCCTTTATAAAATGCTTAATTATATCAAGTTAATAAAAAAAATAAGAAGCTTAATTAAGACCATGGTTTACAGCTTATTACTTTGT
This sequence comes from Lepidodactylus listeri, assembly GCA_029233225.1. NCBI lineage: Eukaryota > Metazoa > Chordata > Lepidosauria > Squamata > Gekkonidae > Lepidodactylus > Lepidodactylus listeri. Next base: position 92,556,763 of record JARCFY010000006.1, read on the forward strand.
TACTGTTTCCACTGAGAAAGCTATTTGGCAGGTATGCATACTTTAAAGAAATATGCTTAACAATACTTTTTATAGATCCCATTAGTGCATAAGCTCAATAAAACATTTTTATACAATCATTTCTTCTTTCGTCCTCTTCTTGTTTTTACAGTCTCAACTTGTATTTTTGGGGCTGCTGCTCCTTTTTCCGAGTCAGATTCATCTTCACTTTTTGAACTGTCAAATCCATATATACTTTCTTGCGAAGCCAGTGAACCATCTGTGTCTCCTCCTGCTTTCTTATCTTTGCTTCTTTCCATGAATTTTTTCGCTTGGTCAACAGAGTCAATTCTGTATTTCTTATCTTTGATGTTGAAGCTTAGTCCCTCTAGAGTATTCCAACGATATATGATAGATTCAGACTGAAGCCAGGTTGTTAGTTTTCTGTAGGCTTTTCTTCTTTTCCTTATTTCAAATGGAATGTCCTTCAGAACTTTCACCTCTTCTTCTTGGATCTTCAGAACCGTCTTATTTGTGGTTTTTAAAACCACATCTCTTGTAGATTTTTTGGAGAACCTTATCATGATTTCACCAGGCAGGCTATTCGTTTTAATGTAGTCTGGGTAGGTCCTATAGACCATGTCCATATCGCTTTTTAAAGCTTCTGCTTTTAAACCTGTTACTGGTTCCAACGCTTCACTCAGCAGGCTTTTAAGGTCTTCTCCTTTCTTCTCTGGCACATTCTGAAGTCTTAGGAAGAAACTTGCACGTTCCATCTGTAGTCTTAGAAGTTGGTCATGATGAAGAGCCTTGTCTTTCTCTGCTTTTTGTAATCTTGAGTCTTGATTTTTTACTGACGTTTTTACCTCCATGAGGTCCCGCTGCAACTTTTTTGTGGTTTTATTCGACTCTTTTAGTTCCAGCTGCATTTTATCCATCTTTGTGTTAAGAGACGTCATTTGGTCCACTAGAGGTTGCAATAACGAGGAGAAAATTGTGGTAATCTCTGTGGTATCAACCTTTGAACTCGGAGCTGAACTTGCTAGTTTGGGGGAAGGTTTCGGTTTCCCCGCCATTGTTGAGTCCGCTGTATTGTTTACAGTTAGATAAGATGGACAGAAGGAATGTTTTTTCAACCAGCACTTATATCTTTTTAAAGTTTATATCTTCAAGTACACGATCCTGCCTTCTAGCAGTCCGTACAAGCTTTTATTCCTCAGTAACGCCGTGGAAAGAGCCTCGTAAGTATGCCGATACAAAAAGGAGAGGGGGGGTTTCCTCCGCCCGCCGCGTTCCCGCTTGGTTCTGCTTTATTTTACTTCGAGACTCACATTTTCACCTTGTGTATCTGGGAGCTTCTGCTTCTTTCGCTTCATACTCTCTGCTGCTTCTGGGTTTGCGCTGTAGCCATTACGGCTTCCTAGGTGGGGGAACCTATGGGGGTGATGAGAGGAGCCTCAATCTCATGGTCGCCACCGTCGAGAGAGGTCTCCTCTGTGCCACCCCAGGCAGAGCCCCCTCACTGGGGTCTCTGGGGGTCCGGCACCTGTCCTGAACCCCTTCTTCCCGCCTGGCATGGATCGCCTCTCCCGCTGGTGCGGGGAGAGGCGTCCGCCATTCTTTGCAAAGTTTCCGGAAGTCTCAAGACACTTCTGACTTAGGGCGACCCTATGAATTAATGACCTCCAAAACATCCTATCATTTAAAAGCCTTGCTCAGGTTTTGCAAACAGAGGACTGTGGCTTCCTTGAGTGAGTCAGTTTGTTTCATGTTGGGTCTTCCTCCTGCCTTCCACTTTTCCTAGCATTATTTGTCTTTTCCAGTTACTATTGTCTTCGCATAATGTGGCCAAAGTACAATAGCCTCAGTTCTGTCATTTTAGCTTCTAGGGAGAGCTCAGGCTTGATTTGATCTAGAACCTGTGTATTTGTCTTTTTGGTGGTCCATGGCAGTGGTGTATCTGCTCTATTTGGTGCCTGGGGTGGATAATTTTTAATAACCCCCCTCCTCTATCTCTTTTTGGTCATCAAGTCACAGGTAACTTATGGCAACCCCATAGGGTTTTCACGGCAACAGATGTTTGGAGGTGGTTTGCCACTGCCTGCCCTCCACATCAGCCCTGCTCAGCTTCTGAGATCTGACAAGACCAAGTTAGCCTGGGGCTATCCCAGTCAGGGCCCCTCCTCAATAAGAAAAAACGAACAAAAATAATGTCCAGAAAATAGATTCAGCCATGTTGGTCTGAAGCAGCAGAACAAAGTTTGGTCTTAAAGGTGCCACTGGACCCAGCCTTTGTTTCAGTGGCCAGAAAAGAAACGTAGTCAGTGAACATTTTCTTTTAACTTTGTATCTATAATAATGCCAATAAAAAAAGATTCAAGTTCCAACACACTATTCCATCATGACAGCCAGCGTGGTGTAGTGGTTAAAGTGTCAGACTAGGATCTGAGAAATCCAGGTTCAAATCCCCACTCATCTCATAGAAGCTGGCTGGGTGACGTTGGGCCAGTCACATTACTCTCAGCCTAGCCCTAACCTGGATAACCCCAGGACAGCCTGATCTTGTCAGATCTCAGAAGCTAAGCAACGCCGATGTGGAGGCAGGCAATGACAAACCACCTTCAAATGTCTCTTGCCTTGAAAACCCTGCAGGGTTGCCATAAATCAGCTGTGACCTGAAAGCAAAAAAAAAATCCATTGCACCACTCATGTTCTGAGCAGGCACTTGGGGGGGGGGGGGGCTTCTGTTGTCCATTTTGAAGCTCAAGAGCTGACCCTCCCAAACATCTACAAGGCATTTTTGAGAGCTAAGTCTGCCTTTGTACTAACTTTTACTAATTAACACTAGCCAAAGCATCACAAAATACTGATCGCAAGCTTCACCAGACGGGATGTGAAGAAACACACTACCCCACAAAGAACATGCCCCCATCCTCCATTGTTTCCAAAGGACTGAAGTCAAACCAGAGAATCTCTGCAATAGAAACTGAAGGTGGACATTTTTGCAAGCCCAACAGAACCAGTGCAATGTACAGAGTATGAGTGCAATCACAGAGTGCCAGCAAAACCCAGTGCCATTGTGGCAATGCCAGCTGATGTCAAGCACAGAATCACAATTTAAACAATGAGGGATCGAAAGCCCAGCAGAACCAGTGCAATGTACCATGCTCAGCAAACCCAGGGCCTTCCTCAAGCTGCACCCAGGGCTTGGGGCACCCCTACCCCGCCTTTGGTATGCCACTGGTCCATGGTATCGGTAAAACTCTCTTCCAGCACATTTCAAAAGCATCAACTTTCTTCCTGTCAGTTTTCTTCACTGTCCAGCTTTCACACCCATACATAGTAATGGGGAATACCATGATATGAAGTATTTTGATCTTAGTCACCAGAGACCTATTCTTACACTGAAGGATCTCTTCTAGCTTCTTCATGGCTGCTCTTCCCAGTCTCAATCTCCTTTGGATTTCTTGGGTGCAATCCCCTTTTGGTTGAAGATGGAGCCAAGAAACAGAAAATCTTGAACAATTTCTTCATAACCAACCTTAAAGTTGTATAAATCCCCAGTTGTCATAACTTTTGTCTTCCTGATATTCAGCTGTAAACCTGCTTTGGCACTTTTTGCTTGAATCTTTATCTGTAGATATTTTAAGTCTTTCAAGTCTTCACTATTTTCTGCCAGTAATATGAAGTCTTCTGCATGTCTCAAATCGTTAATGTTCCTTCCACCAGTTTTCACTCCACCTTCATCTAAGTCTAATCCAGCTTTCCTTATGATTTGTTCTGTATATAGACTGAAGAGATAGGGAGATAAAATACATCCTTGTCTGACACCTTCGCCAATTGAAAACCATTCTGTTTCTCCATACGCTGTCCTAACAGTAGCTGCTTGACCAGAAAACAGGTTGTACATCAAAACAATCAGATGCGATAGAGTAAAACAAACAAACAATCAGATGCTGTGGCACACCCATTACTTAAAACCAACCATTTCATGAACCACATAGTCCAAAACTTCTTTATCAGTGTTACCAACAGAATGACAGCTCAGCTTCAACTTTCTACCACAGAATACCCCATCAGCCCATTTATAGATTAAAATCCTTTGTAAAAAGAAAGATTTTACTAGCTTAATGGAAGACAGGCAAAGAGGTTGTCTTCCTTATCTCTAGAGGGAGCGGTTCCATAAATAAAATCAGCCAAATGGGCTGTAATGCTTGTGCAGGTGGACTCCCCAGGAGAAACGTGACTCTTCACTTACACGTGTCCCAGGCTGCTGTGAAAAGCTTTAAATTAAACCAGTTTGGTGTAGTGGTTAAGTGCACAGACTCTAATCTGGGAGAACTGTGTTTGAGTCCCCACTCTTCCACTTGCAGCTGCTGGATGGCCTTGGGCAAGCCATAGTTCTGTCAGAGCTGTTCCTGAAAGAGCAGTCCTTGAGAGAGCTCTCTCAGCCCCACCTACTTCATTGGGTGTCTGTTGTGGGGAGGGTGGGGTATTAATCCAATCTCCTCCTCCTCCTCCTCTTCTTCTTCTCTGCTCATTTGATGATTGTGATGTCCATCCCCTTTATGGAGGTCACTAGTGGAGAATACTGACCAGCAACGAAACAAAGAACTGACCTTGTGGAAATTATAATTTTTTCCAAGCTGAAGCCAAGACATTTATGTCCCCCAACCCCACGCACACAGATCTGATTGTGTATGTGACCTTCTGCCTGGTTAAAGGCAACACAAATGACATCATGAGTCAGACTGTGTCCATCATGCTGTAGCTCCCCAGTCTTACTGTGCTGTGATTTGGCTTCCTCTGTTATCAAGTTATTCTTGGGTTCGCTCTGATTATTGCTTATACATTGTCATCACAACAGCATCTGGTTTATTCTTGATGGCTTGAAGGATAACATTTTTGGTTCTCTTGGCTAGATTCTCTTTGTATTTCACTGCTTACTCCAGATTACTGTGTTTATATTCATTCTGTGAAAGCCAACAAATGAGAAAAGGTAATGCTACTTCATAATATTCTGTAAACAAAAAAATAAGGAGAGAGGGTGAAGAGGGTTTAACCTCTATTTTCCTGTCTTTTTAACTCTTCCATGCCATTTTAAGATTATAAAACCCACGTTGCAATGTTTTTAACTCTTTTGTGCAATTTTAAGTTTATGAATCTCATGATGCAGTGAGACCTCGAGTGTACACATATGTAATAATGTTTAGCAGTCTGAACAATTTAATGGCTACAAAAATGATTTGCTAACAGTTTTTCTTGCAGGTTTTCTATTTGTCTAATGTTGTTGTTCAGTCGTACGGTCGAGTCCAACTCTCCGTGACCCCATGGATCACATTACAGTCAGGCCCTCCTGTCTTCCATTGTACCCAATTTTTCCCTTGGTGTGCCTACACTCATAAGTGGAATACACCCCTTCAGACTATACACAGCCTGCAATCTTGGGATTGCCTCAGTCTTTCGGTAGGCTGATAAGAGACCCTCTTTAAAAGCAGTATATGGAGCATATATACTACACTATCTGAAACAGAACATTCTGTCTTCTAAGCTCTTTGTGGAGGCTGATACTCTAGCGTACAAATCATTTAAACAGATATTTAATTGCTTAACTAGGAACATATTTATTTACAAAGCACTATCAGGAAATTCCAGGGTAAAACTTGTCTGTGCAAATTACAAAAGCTCATACCTGTTTCCAGTCTGACCTTTGGGGGCTTAAAGCAGTAAACTGATTACAGTACTCTGTCTCTGCCTCAATGTAGCAAAACAGCCTACTGCTAGAATGCACAAATGTGCACACAGTAATGAGTTTGGGGGCATACAAGAAGCTTATATCCCTATTTAAGACAATTGTGGTATTGATGTGGATGTATTTATTTGCTGGTTGTGTTAATTTTACTTGTACCATTAATGGGTCTTTGACTGTCTAGACAAGCAAAATGCTTTACATATGCCGACAGACTGTAAGCCATTGGTGGACTTTTTTAAAAAGTCTCATGTAAATTGATGTTTTTGCTAAGTATAGGATGAAGGACAGAGGTGTATTTTTAAAAATCTGCATTGGCATATAAACAGAGATTTGTTTTGACACAAATAAAGTGTAAAGTAAATTGATAAATTAAGCAAGGGATTCAATAACTTCTGATCTATAAAGTATGCATTTTTATACATGCCATTGCCCCGTTGCTTAACATGCATATATGATTCCCATGAAAAAGGAAGCCTACAATTGATGTAGACAATATTTTAAAAATTCCTAAACTGAATACATTTCTAATTTTTTAAAATTGCAATATTGTTCCAGGGATAAGTTCAAAACAAACACCGGTGCTAGGATCAAAAGACATTAAAATTTCAAACACCTTTTAAATACAGATTCAAAACTATATGTAGAAAATATTAATTATGTTTTTTAAATGCCCTTCTTTTTTTAAATGCTTCCTCCAAAGGGCTCAGGGCAGAACACCTTTCCCCATTTATGCCCCAGAGTTATCCTTTAAGGACAGGAAGACAGTAATGAGTATCCAGTTCCTGCACATAATGGCATCTCTATTTAATGCAATAGAGAAAGTTGAAGTGCATATAGCATGTATATATGGAGGCATGCTAGGAAGGAAGGAAGGAAGGAAGGAAGGAAGGAAGGAAGGAAGGAAGGAAGGAAGGAAGGAAGGAAGGAAGGAAGGAAGGAAGGAAGTTCGTTTATGAAGCAGGATGCAGCTCATGGACAATCATTTAAATCTGGGATTTTCACTACAAACAAGTTTTGTTGCCTTCTGCCTGTAGCACAGGAGGGCATCACCAGGGGACAAGCCAGGATCAAACCAGGATTAAGCCAGGATGTCTGCAAGCATGTAGCAAGTAAAACTATAGTTTATTTACTTCATTTACTTCATTTCTTCACTGACTTCTCTCCCCAGCAGAGACCCAAATTGGCATACATTGTTCTCTTCGCCTGCATTTTATTCTCACAATAACCCCGTGAGGTACGTTAAACTAGGGCTGAGGACAGACTGGCAATGTAAAGCGGGACAGCCCCGTGTTGGAAGTGGAAGAAGGGAGCGCGTTCAGACATGTGCATCTGTCCATCGACTCCGTTTCGCACTTACCCGTCTCCCACTCGCTTTCCATCCGCTTTAACAGGACACCGGGAGAAACCGGTGTCCAGGGGCCGTCTTGTGCTTGCCTCCCGCTTCCAGGCAGTGTGAACCGGAAGAAGGCGGGAGGCAAGCGGAGGCGGCAGTGTGAATGCGGCGTTTTGCCAGTTTGCGCATGAGCGCACATGCGCACATGCACAAATTGCCGAAACAGCCCTATCACGAGCTGCGGAGGCCGGCCCACGTGGGGCCACTCCGCAGCAGTCTGAACGCTCCGTATCGGCACCGTTGCGCAATACACCGGCCGGTGTGAATGGCCAGCCCCGGGGAGTTTTTCCCCCGCAGCAGTTTCCTCCGCATTCATCTTGCTCCAGATTGCCAGTCTGTCCTCAGTCTAGGAGTGTGTAACCAGCCCATGTGAGCTTTTTTTTTACATTAAGATTTTATTATTTCAATCAACTTCCAACAATACAGCAAACAAATTATGAAAAAAACAAAGCAACTAAAGTTAATGCATGAAACATATTTTGCTGAGTCTCCTGTGTCCTGGCCCATTCTTCCAGGAGCGAGGAAACAGCGTAAAGTGATATCCTATCCAGGTTAGCCTAGGTAGTTATTTCTCTTTTTCTGGTGTTATTTTATTAGAAGCTGTATGAACTCTCTGTGTTGGTCTCTTTTTGTAGTATGTGTACTGGTTGAATACAGTCCTTTTCTTAATGGATTTTGGACTGCACTGAATTCTGACCCATCAGCCAGGGCTGATTCTAGTTGGCTAAGGACATCAAAGAGGAATTTGGAACAAATCCTTGAGTGGTGACAGATTCCCAGACCCCACAATCTCAGGTAAAGGCCTGGGGAGAAAAGGGAATCCCACTAAGGGGCTGGGATTCCTGGCAAACAGACATTCCTGGGCAACTGAGCTCTTTCAGAGAGGAGGAGGAGAGAGAGTGAGGGACTCCTGGACAATAGTGTTGACATCACAACCACTCATAGGTACACCATTTATTGGATAGACACTGATACTGTACATTTCTCTGTGAACTGAAGAAAAAACATTAAAGCAACATTGGCCACACAAGTCAGCACTGCTGGCTTCACAAGTGATGAGAAATCTGAACTGTTGAAAAGTTCATTAGGCAGGCAGCCCATGGCAGGCACCACCTGAGGCTCCTTCCTAGGCCTGAATCTAGAGTTGCTATAAGGACCTAAAAAGAGTCTCGGGTCAACCCCTTGGGGTCCACCTTGTTCAGAATATTATTTTAGAAGGTTATGAGTTATTTGCTTCCCAGAGGCCCACAAACAGTCTATAAAGGCAACCGTCTCCCTCCATTGTAAATTGCTTGGCAACTGGCACTGCTTCTGGCAATAAGAATAAGGAACTTTCAGGTGGTGAGCAGCAGGGCTTTTTTTTTGAGGGAACGCACCAGAACAGAGTTCTTCAATAAAATTCTTTTTAAAAATGTTTAAAAGTTCATGAGTTTTCAGTATACAGATTGAAAACTTCATTTCCCTCTTGAGAGTTCGAGTACCTCTTTTTTTTTAAAAAAAAAGCCCCGGCAAGCAGATATTCCTGTGCTGTACTGGGTCTTCATCTTTTGTAAGGGCGTCTCCTTTATAAAGTTGTCTCAGTTACGAGAAGGTTCCAATAATTCTGCTCGGACAGAAGTAGATTGATAGACACCTCAAGCCGATCCATTGGCAAATATTTTTTCATATGGATTGCAACCATCCCACATCATCACACCAGTCTAATCTGGGTTTGGAGGAAGGTTTACCTGGTCTAATCACACGTTCCTGGAAAGTGAGCAAGCAACAGCTGGAGTGGAGCCCTTGACCAGCAAGCGGTGACACCCTGTTTCGTAGTGTGCCTGGCCAAATGAATTCCTGTGGTCAAACAGAGACGGAACTAAGTGTGGGGACCAATGTTCCTCAAGGTCTGGCTTTCATTAGTGGTTCTCTCTGCTATTTTTGTCTCATATTCCGGAACAGCACAGGTGGCAAATTTGGAAATGATGTACATTTTCTTTAAATGCTGTGACAAGAGAAATATTAGTTTTTTTTTTTTTAAAAAGTCATTTAGCAACATTTAAGTGTGTTGCAATGCAATCCGATCGTAAAGAATTTAGGCAGTGTACCAATGGTACAGTACCATCAACCAACCATCCCGCTTCTTAGGGTTCATTTTGTTTTCAGAACAGAATCAAAGAGATGAAGAATAAATACAAAGCTTGTGTGTCTGTATGTTTGTGTGTGTAAAGGGCCATCAAGTCGCAGCAGACTTATGGTGACCCCAGAAGGTTTTCAAGGCAAGTGGTTAAGCAGAGGTGGTTTGCCATTGAAATGTAGGGCTTACAAAAGGGGAAAAAATAATAATCTCTGGCTTCCTTTTCAAAGCATGTTGCAGTTATAATTCAACTCTTGCCAATCCAGATGCAAAGGTTGAAGAGATCTGGTCAACAAATGTAAGTGCTTTCAGTGGACAGATGCACTTAAATGCTGCAGACGGTAATTCATCTGACTGTTTAAGTACAAGGCGGCCATTGCGCTGATAGACCTCATCAATCCTATCATATTGTCATGATTATAATAATGCTTTAATGTAGTAAAGGCTTTGTGTTGTCTGAAAGGCTAGGTGGATTTATTCAGTGCATAGGACTGATTTATGCTTCTAATAACCCAGCTGGCTTGAGTGTCAGAGTAGAGGATTTCTTGTCATTGAACATGATGGAATATACCCACCTAGCTGCCAAAGCAGGGACAGAGCCACCTCTGATTTGTCAGGGACTATTTGCACCATTCTTGTTTTCACCCCCACTCATGTGGACTAACTTATATCTCAATGCATCCTGCATAGGGAGATCATTCCCTCACTAATTGCTCAATTAGTAATAGCTTTTTGTGAATGGAAGGTGTATCTTGGGCATAATCTACATAATCATAGGTTGATGATTCTGTGCATCATTTAGCACATGGAGAAGCAGCCATGCAATTGTTTCACAATGCATTTAAGCTTAGATGTCATGTCCCCCAAAGTATAGCCACTTACCATTTACTGTTTTCTTTGTGTAATCAATATAGTATTCTGTAATGAATACAATACCTAGAATAGAAGACTACTCTAGAGATCTTTTTGATTTTTTAAAAAAACTTGTTAAAAACTTTATTTTTTTTAAAAAAAACCCAACCCTTACAATTATACAATGTTTGTTTGTTTGTTTGTTTGTTTAAAAAGAACATATCACAGGGTGGTAAAATAAATGTTCTCCAGGTTATCAGGAAGGGTCATCAATTTATCACGGGTGGTTCTATCTCTCCAGAGCACTGGCAAGTGCTTCCTTGATTCAGTGTTTTGGAGAAAAAAATCATGGGGTATTTTTGTATCCCAATATGTAAATAGAATGGCAAAAAAATGTTCAGGAAGGTATTGGTTTGATAAACACTGAGATTAAAAGGTTTTTGATGTAGCCCTAGTATAATACAAAAACATAATTCTTTTAGCAGAAGTAAGACAAATGAACTGTGACTTCCCACCCTTGGCCAGTGTTTATGAATAATGTAAAAGAAAATATAAATGAAACCAATGAGATGTGGGAGCCAAGAAGCAGCAGAAATGTATTATAAGTAAAGCACACAGTATAATTAAAAATCTTCCAGTGTAGATGTAGCCAGTCTTTGCATGTTATCCCAAGGTACTCCAGAATACCTACTCAAATGGATTTTCTTGCACAACTTAGCACTTAGAGCTGTAATATTAAATGTTCTTTAATAAAGAACATTTATTGGGACCTAAATCCCACTGAGCTCCTTGGAACATACTTCTGAATGAAGACATTTAGGACTGGGCTGCAGATCCATTGAAATCAGTGAGACTTAAAGCCACATCTCAACTGTTTGAAAGTTCCATGTCAGTTTTGAACTTTAGTCAGCCTCAGTTAATTTCCACCCATACTGCCACAGGATGAACCACATGAGGTTGCTGGCTCCATGCACTAAAATCAGCTTGGTGCAGCACTGGGTACCTGATCAAAACTGTGCCAGAAAAGAATTTAAAGAGACTAAATTACATCTAATTTTTTTTATGGAATCCTTTGCCTCTATTTTTCTAAAGGGGTGTATTTCCAGCTATGACCCCCCCAGTCCACTTCCCTCCCTCAGAGGCAAGATTTTCTCTTTACTGGCTGAGCCACTCTAGTAATGTGTTTTTTTCTTTGTTGAAGAACTCTGGCTGTCCCACCCTGCCACAGTATGATATTTTGGCTGTTGGCTCAGCCCAGGAACCTGAGAGAAGGATCAGGAGCCTGCTTTAACTTAAATGACTTAAATGGCACTCGAGGCATTTTAAAATTCAAAAATAACAAAATATTTTATTTAACATAGAGGGGAAAGGTCAGGTGCAATTAGGGGTTGGAAATTTCTGAGGTAAAACCAGTACATTCACAGACTTTAGTTCTTATGTTTCTTAAGCTTTTCACATTGACTTAAATTTTTATGTTGAGAGGCTTTTGTTCCAATGTTTTCCCCAAACACTTCAGAAAACTTTCTTTCAGTGTTCTCTGACTTTTTTGGTTTCCAGAAAGCTGGTACATTCCTTCCTGCACCCCAAACCCTTCTTCTCTTGAAACACCAGTACTCGTCTTGAGTTTTTAACTGACTCTTAAGATCTTCAAAGGCAGTTTCTAACCACAACAGACTAGGGATCTCTGTACTTTTCAGAGCTAACTCTCTGTTTGACTGGGTAGGGAATTTTCTTCTCTCCCTAGAAGATCTACTCCATTTCCTTGGCCCAAATGGGAGTCTTTGCCTGCTTCCCAGTCTTCCTTGCCAACTTTCCTCCAGTTCTCCATTTGCGTTAAACTGTTCTCAGTGTCAGTTGACACTGCCACAATCCAGGGTGGGAGTTGGGATTTACAGAGCAAGGCAAGCCAGCTCCCTCCCCCCGACAGAATGTACTCCTCTTCCCAGCTTCTGCAGCTTCAGCACTATGTTATCTCTGTCCTTGGGTTGCTTGCTACTTCACACAGACTTGTTTTGAATCACATATTGTTTCCTACAAGTGCAAACTGATTTTCCTTTCCTGCTTTTAGCCTGGGAATAAAACAAAGTAACTGTTCTAGGTGCCTTTTCCCTAGCCACTGATTGGGGGGTTTATGTATGACAGTATGATTTGATCTTTCTATAATTGCACTAACATGATTCCTCCACTCCATTACTAACTCAACACGTGTACCCCTAAGATAGCCCTCCAATAAAGAAGATCTTGTTCAAGAACCCGTTGCTTGGTGTGGTTGCATGCCAGGTAGTCTCACACTCAGCTATGGCTGTAATCAGACTCAATCCTCCTCAGCATCCAGTTCAGAAGTCTTTTCCTGCTCAACTAATGCTAACCAATCAGATCTCTTGGAGCAGCCTGTCACTCAAGGCTCTCTGGCTCTGTGAAGAATTAACTGTTCACAGTACTTTATCTGTTTACACAACACTTCTAAGCTTTTAAAAGTGTAGTTTGTCACACTAGCTTTCAAGATCAGTCACTTCTTTCTGTCATTCCACTGTCTATTTAAACACATGAAATGCTTCCCTGGCTGACAGTGGTCAATCTGCATCTAGCATTTGCTCCATTGTTTTACCAAACCCACACTGGAACAGTGTGCAGACAGTTCCATAAAACCAAGAGATCAAACGAAGTGAAAGCGGCAAGCAGTCTGGACACTGCCATAAAATCCAACAATCAATCAAAGTGAAAATGGCATACAATGCAGAGGGGAATTTCTGTTCCAGCGTAAAATAGCAGAGCAAATGCTAGATGCAGATTGGACCAGTGTTCTCTAGTGTACTGTGCAAGAAAGATGTCAGATCTGTTAAAGTGGCCATTGAAAGAGACCTCTGGGCTAAAAATCAAACCCCCTCAGGTACTAATCACAATTAAAAACAGAGCACTACAGAGGAGCCACTGAAAGCACATGTCTTAACATGAGGCTTGTACGGTAGAAAAGCAGCCACATCCACATAGTAATTGGAAATGTGATACCCCAGGAGCTGTTTGCAAAGACAGAAATGGCATGCAGAGAAAACTAATTCTCACTGTGGCACATTGTGAATTACATGCCAAATAAAGTGCAACATCCTAGACATCTGAAGAAAAGAGAGCCAGGCAAATCCCTCCTCACCTGAGCCAGATTCCTAGTAGGAACAGTCTCACCACCCACTAGAGCTATTTTAAAAATAGCTGATTGGACTCACTAGGCTTGAACAGCAGGTCTTCATAGGCTATATTTTGTACAATCATTTGAAAGAACACATTTTAGTTAATCATGATGGGAAAGGATCTCCCCCCGCCAACTCACCTATCACCACAATTGAAAAGGTTTCCATAAAGAAGCCATGGATAAGACTTGCACTCTGCACTTCCTCTGGAGGGGATCCACAACCCCCACCCATCCCAAGACAATCTGTGCTCATGATATGTTGCAGATTTCCTGGCACAATGCTACAACCCTTCGGAGTGCCAGTTGGGTAGGGAACGGAAACAGCGCCATAATACCCCAAGAATATTACCTCCTATACAAACAATCTTGCATAGGTAGGAGTGATTGATCAGGTCTTTGGTTCTGCATTGCCCCCTAGCAGACACTTTTTGGCTGCAGTCACACACACCAAATAATTCACTTTCAATGCACTTTCAAATTGGATGTTGCCAGTTCACAACAGTAAAATCCAGTTGGAAAGTGCACTGAAAGTGGATTGAAAATGGATTATTTAGTGTGTGTGATTGCAGCCTCAGTTGAGCCGGCAGACTGGGCATGGTCCTGGGGAAGGTGGAGGTGGTCCTGGCCTTTTCCCAAGGATGGATGCCTGACTGAGGCTTTGTGTGCTGCATCTCTCTATATTATATTTCAAATTTGGGGTGGCCACTGTGGCCACGTAAAATGCGCTCCCTCAGGCGTAGGCTGCATGAACTGCCACTCAGCACAGAGATCCTGGCCATTGGCTGAAGTGGCGCCTTGGCGAATGTGCCCCGCAGTCCTGCCCACCTGCCCAGAGAGCTGCCGCCGTGGGTTGGGATGCCGAGCCCGAGGGAAGAGCTGGCCGAAAGAGGCGGCCAGAAGGACGGAGGATGAGGACAGAGCTCAGGCCGGGGAGTGAGGAGGGGATGAGGACTGGCGCAGCATCCAACAAGGGTGGGGGGACGGGGGGCAGCCTGGCCCACCACAGCCTCGAACGGAGCTGTGGGGAGGCCAAGTGGCCTGGGCTGCCATGACCGCACGCAGAGCCAGGGGAAGGGATGAGGCTGGGCAGCCGGGGGGGAGAGGCCAGGCAGCCTCAATGGCCACACTCTCCAATGGGAGCCGGGTACAGGGGCCATGAGACCTCTGGCGGTTGTTGGGTGGAACAACAGTCGGGGTGGGGAAAGAGATGAGGGGAGCTGCATCCCACAGGCCTGGCTGGAGCCCATTGTATTTATTGTCACAATGGGCCTTGCTCCTAGTTTCAAATAAAGCAGATTTCTACCCTTGACCAATGCTCCCTCTACGCTGTGGAGCCTTGTGAACAAACATTTGTGAGCTACTGGCATTAAAGTTGTGAATGAGCGATTTGGCTGCTGCATAAATTAGTTTGCTCTGGAGCCATGCATCCTGAACTAAGACAAAAATGTGTGAGCCAGAGGCTAAAAAACTGTGAGCTAGCTCACACTAAGTCATCTTAGAGAGAACACTGCCCTTAACCTGTTGGTGTAAACTCCAAACTTTAACAGTTTCGGTCCTAAATAATACGTTATAGCCATGAAGTTGTTCTGTAGAATGTTTCGTAAAAGGAATATAAAAGAAACCTTCCAGTTTCTGGCAACAATAAGTGTAACATTTCAAAATCTACTAAGAACCGAAGGACTGGAACCAGGTACCAATGATTCATGCATCGGGCTGACTTTGTAAGGCTGTGAAGTTCATTTAAACCTATCTGTGCCTTATCATTTCCTTAAGATGACGCTCCCGGAGTCTGGTTTTTCCAAAGAAGTGGTGAGTTGGCATGAAAGATGTTTTGATCACCAGAGAAATCAACTAGTTAGCACCAAATTTAATTCTAAACCTGCTTTGAGTTAAAATCATCTCCTTGTTTACCAAACTGAGGCTGATACCCTGAACGCACATATTTCATTATCAATTCAAGCCGCGATTCATCCCTCATTGACTCTAGTTCAGCTGCAAAATTCTCCCAGAACTGAGTAGCATCAGGCTCTGGTCTTTATATTTAAATATGCCAAGACCCCTTGAATGCTACCCTTTAGCCCTCATTGGCTAAATCATGCTGATGCATGTGCCCTATACACTAACCAACCGGCCAAGAGCCTAAACTCTGCACTCTGTAACAGATAGTGTCTGTTGGAGATTATATTTTTTAAACATAAGCAGAACTAAAATGCTCACATATTGGGAATTCATTCGGGAAGACTTTAGATCCAACCCATTATTTACAGCAAAACAATAACATTCACCACTTACAAGACCACCCAAGCACTGTCAAACATCTATTTCTACTAACTATGGTTATAAAACATATAGTCTGAAAATACTCAAAATATTTGTCTGTAAGGCAAGGAGCTAGAGAGGTCTACTTATTCCACACTGAAGGCTGCCCTGGAAAAGTTACCATGAACTGAAGGGCTGCAGTTGGATATGTATGCATTTCTGAAAGACCTCTTCAACTAAGGGGCATCCGAGCATTGAGGCATTTCATTTTCATTAAATAGTTCCTGTTGAGTTTGGGAGCAGGTAGATAAGGGGCCGCGGTGACACAGAGGTTAAGATGCTGAACTGCAGACCGGAAGGCCGGTAGCTCAGTAGTTCGAGACCCAAGTGCCGTGTGACAGAGTGAGCTCCCATCCCTGGTCCCAGCTCCTGCCAACCTAGCAGTTCGAAACCAAGAAATTGCAAGTAGATAAATAGGTACCGCTTTGGTGGGAAGGTATCAGCGTTCCATGCGCCTCAGCATCTAGTCATGCCGGCCACATGACCACGGAAAAGTCTTTGGACAATGCTGGCTCTTTGGCTTGGAAACAGAGATGAGCACCAACCCCTAGAGTTGGATTCAACTGGCTTTCGAGCAAGGGAAACCTTTTTACCTTTTACCTAAATGTGACAAGTGTGGTCACACCATCTAACTTTTCTACTGTAATCTTCTTAAAACCATGGATTTCCAAAACAATATGTGCATGGAAGCAGTCAGAGTCAAGATAAAGGGAACATCACCAATCACCTATTTGGGGCATATTAAGGGACTGAAGCCAGTCCCACAACAGATGTTTTGTGCTTCCACTTGACTATGTGGCTGAGTGGAGCTTTCCATGCAGTAGTTGTTGCTGTGAAGTTGGATTGGAGACAGATCTTTAACGTTGTGGTTCTTTTACTCACTTAACACTCCACTGACAACAGTGGAGCTCATAATGCTGAGATTCTCAGGAATCTAAGGCCAGCTACCAAAATTATCTCACACAGCCAGATGGGCAGTCAAGGATTGCAGAGACCAACCAACCAACCAACCAACCACTCCCAACAGCAGAGGGCTGGGGGGAGGCAGAAGGAAGAGGACCTGGATGAATAAACACCTCCCCTTTTAAATGAGGACATGAGGGACAATGCTGGGGCAGCCAGACCTAAGGCCAAAGACAAGGCTTCAACAGAGGCAGGACCACCAACTGCTCCCTTGACACCCAACTCCCGTAATTAACCTACAGAACTCATTCTTGCAAGATGTGATGATAGTCACTACCTCTGATGACTATAACAGAGGGCTAGTCTATCCAAAGATATGAGCCATGATAACTAAACACTCAAGAGTCTGAATCACCTCTGAATATGAATTGCTGGGAAAGGGGGTTATAGCAGGGTCTAATCTAAATGTTATAATTAATAGATTCATTTAGACAAAATTATGTGCCACTTCCCCAGAAACCTGGCCAAGACTGCTAATTCTGTGATCCTTTACTTCCTGTGTACGGAGTTTCACTGAAAGCATGTGTTACCCTTCTAATGTGAGCCAGTACTATACACCTAGGTCGGTGATCCTAATAGAATTGTGGATTAAACCAAACTTAATGGAGAGACTGTTTCCAGTGTGATTAAGATAACAGGAAACCAATCCTTCTCCCTAACAATTCCTGGCAGATTCAGGTTTACAACTTTTTCCAAGCAAGTTGTACTCTGCATTCATCACGCATCTACATTTTCTCCCTTTCATTTGCTGTTTCATGTTTACAAATGATGACATGCCAAGAATCATGTAGCCACTTGGGCAGATTTAGATATTGTGCATATACTGAGGAAACAAAGAAGTTACACAGCAAGGGAACAAACCTCACCACCTCGTTTTCTCTTTGGGAGGAAATTATTACTGTTGTAACTTTGTGTGATGTGATCAATCTTCACTTCCTGCTACTTCCTCTTAACTTTCAGTTCAGGAATTGTGAAATGTAGATTAAGTACCGCACTTTGGACTTCCGTCACTTTTTTGATACGCAAGCAAAGTAGAATTAGCTAACCATCTGTCCATCCAGAAACATGATCTTGAGTCAATGCCTTCTGGCTTACAAACTGCATCTTGTCTAGGAAATGGACTTGGCTTTCATGCAGGGATGGGCACAAAGTGGGAAAATGCAGTTTGGTTTGTGGTGCACCTGTGAACCAAACCACAACCAAACCAAACTAAAATGGCCTCATATGAACTAAACCAGTTTGTGAACTTTGTGATGTGGCAGAACAGCCCCCAATGTGCTAGGGACTAGACTCACAGAGGATCTCAATGATGACTCTCCTCTACCTGCCCACCAAGTTTGGTGAGGATTGGATTTAGGGGGTCTGAGTTACGGCCCCTCAAAGAAGGTGTCCCCAAGAAAGTGCTTTTGGTGAAATACCAGGCGCAGATTCAGAAGTACATAGAACAAAATTCTGTGCAGGCTACAGGCATCAAACCCTCAGTCAACCTCCCTGGGATGCTACCGTACATGCCCTCCAAGTTATGTGAGAATTGGACTTGGGGGGGGGGGGGTGTCTGAGTTACAGCCCCCCAAAGAAGGCGCCTGAAGAAAGTGTAGGATTGCCAGCCCCCAGGTGGAGCCTGGGGATCTCCCACTTTTATAACTGATCCCCAGCTGACAGAGATCAGCTCCCCTGGAGAAAATGGCTGCTTTGAAGGGTGGATGCTATGGCATTATACTATGCTGAGGCCCCTCCACTCCCCAAACCCCGCCCTCTCCTGGCTCCACCCCCAAAGTCTCCAGGTATTTTCCAACCCAGATTTGGCAACCCGAAGAAAGTACCTTTGGGGAAATGTCGGGCACAGCTTCAGGAGTATAAAATAGACCCTGTGCAAGTTAGAGGCATAAAACTAGCAATGGATCCCCCCCCCCCCGGATGCTTCCAGGGATGGCCAATCCCCCTCCTCCCCCCGGCCCAGGAGTCACCCACATTGCTGCAGGTGGCCCCATCCCTGGGCCCTGTTCACATTGCAGTCAAGATTATTGCGGGACACAACCAACCCCTCTGCTTCCCTGCCCTGCCTGGGCCCAGGAGCCACCCACACTGTTGTGGGTGGCCACATCCCCAGGCCCTGTCCACACTCCATGGACAAGATGATAGCTTGGTACAGCCAACCCCCCTCCTCCCCTGCCCTGCCTGGGCCCAGGAGCCACTCGCATCGTTGTAGGTGGCCACATCCTGGGCCCCATTCACTCTCTTCATACAAGAGGATCACAGAATGTAGCCAACTGCCCCCCTCCCCCAGGCCCAGGAGTCCCGTGCAATAATGGAGGTAAGTTGGGGCTGCAACACAAAGAAGACCCAGGCCCGACAACATTGCAAATGCAAGGAAAACAAGGAGGTGGCTCATGGGCCTGAGAGAACAGAGAAAGGGAGACAAAAAAGGAGGACTACCCAACTCCAGCACAAAGCCCTGGGAAACACCTTGGCCATGCACAGCAATCACCTTGCCTGTGGTGCAAGTGAAAGGGGATAGCTCTGTATCCCTGGAACAAAAAGAAGGCACAGACTCCAGAATGAAGACCCAGGAAAGGCAATGCAGAGCATCACCAATGATGCAAGTAAAAGGCCGGCTCTGGGGGCCTGCAACCAAAGGGTGCCCACCCATACCCCACACATTACTGGATGCTGTGGTGACTCAAACCTGCTGCCAGTGTCCTATACTACCACTGTTCTCAGTGGCAGAGAAAGACCACAACTTTGCAGAGACTTCAGCAGCTCTGCAAGATGGAGCTGTTCCAAATGGCTTTTGGTAGCTTGCAAGTAGAAGTCAGTCCTTATGATGGAGTGAACAGCTTGTTCCTTTCTTGTTCTCTGTTTTGTCCTTTTGTGAAATGAGATTTTATCAGGCTTGAATGATGTACATTATGTTGAATTCCACTGACTGAGAGAAAAGTGGGATATAAATATTTAAAATAAATAAATAAATGAAGATGGGTGATAGTCTAAAGTGATGAAGAAGCAGTGTTGGGTTTTATACCCTGCTTTTCTCTATCCTTGAGGACCATGATGGCTCAGATGTTCAGATGCTGACCTGAGACCAGAAGGTTGGTAGCTCGGCAGTTGGAGACCTGAGTGCTGCATGACGGAGTAAGCTCCTGTCTCTGGCCCCAGCTCCTGCTAACCTAGCAGTCCGAAACCAAGAAATTGCAAGTAGATAAATAGGTACCACTTTGGTGGGAAGGTAACAGCATTCTGTGCACCTTGGCATTTAGTCATGCTGGCCACATGACCATGGAAAAGTCTCTGAACAGCGCTGGCTCTTTGGCTTGGAAATGGACATGAGTACTGCTACCTCGGATTCAACTGGCTTTCGAGCAAGGGAAACCTTTACCTTTACCTTTTTTCTCTACCCTAAGGTGGCTCAAAGTGGCTTACAATCATCTTTTTTTCCTCTCCTCACAACAGTCACCTTGCGAGGTAGGTGAGGCTGAGAGAATTCTGTGAGAATTGTGACTGGCCCAACGTCATTCTTGTGAGTCCAATGAAAGTGACTCCCAAATTGGCATAGAACTGCAGCCTTACACTGCAAACCTACACAGAACTCTAAGCCTACTGAAGTGGTCAGATTGGTTCATCCCCACTTTAAACATACATACAGCACTGTGGTAACAATCAAATACTGATGCATATTTACATGCCATCCTGTTTGCCATGTGAAAATACCTAAAGAGAAAAATCCCAACAATATTCTCCGATCATTTGGAAGCAAAACACAGGATCCATTTCTTTAAAAAGCAGCACAGCCTGAGTCCCTTGTTCTCTCTAATTCTGCAGCATCCAGCCAGATTTTATCATATTTCACACTGACAAGGATTCTGGAGCCTTCACACCAAAAGATCAAAGCTGAGGTGGGCATTGTGAGCCCATTCCAGACTCTTCCACGGTACTAATGGGGAAGGCACTGAAGAAGAATGAGTTCATTTCCTAGTAATCCAATATCCAAGGGCAGATCAATTCTCATTTATGAATGCATGTATAATGCATACATCTCACTCATTTGTTGATGGCCTATTCTCTTGTGAGGGGAAAAATCTATGGTGACTTAAACAAGGGCCTGCCGTCCCATCATCCTTGAAATTGCTGAGGTAGCAGAGAGGCACTTTGCTAATGGAGTTCCCATTCTACTTCCTCTCCACTTCCTGTCAGCAACTTCCTCAATTTTACAAATGATGCAATGGGGCACAATATGGCATTTCATACTAGAAGGAGCCAGTCGAGAAAATGGAGACCTGACTTCTGCCTGCCCTCTTCTTTAGAAGCGATCGCTCTGGAAATTCCCCTCTCCTGACGTTTCCATGGCATAATGCTCCTATAGGGAACAAAAGGTTTGGTTTCTTCTTTAGCCCTGTGCTTCACCCTTGTGACCTGCTGCCATGAATAATAATTATTAAATTTAAGTCATGGATCACATGGGTCATGGAGGGGATGGCCTGCCTGCAGTTCTCATGCAAAACCCACTCAGCATTTGTCTTGTACGCTTTCTCCATACAAAATAATAATAATAACCAAACGAAGAAGTATCGCTTACTACCAGCCAGAAATTCATGAGAGCACAAACCAGACAAGATCACAAAGAATGATGAAACAAAGATTCTTTGGGACTTCAGATTGCAAACAGATAAAAACCCTTAGAGCATAACACCCCTGATAGCTGAACTGTAGAAAAATGAGAAAGAGGGTTTGGACCATTGATATTGCAATCCCAGAAGGCAGCAGAATAGAAAAAGAAAGAACAGGAGAAGACCACAAAATACCATGTCTACGAAAAACTGTATGTCTACGAATACACAAAAAACTGTATGTCTACGAATACAGTTTAGGGAGAAGAAGGTTACCTGGGAGAAGAAGGTTACCAGTCTGGGAGAAGAAGGTTACCTTCATGCCAGTCGTTACTGGAGACCTTGGAGCAGAGCCCAGAAGTCTCAAGGAATACCTGGACATTATGGGCACTGAGCAAATAACACCAGTTTAGCTCCAAAAGGCAATGTTGCTTGGAACAGTATGGCCCCGTCCACACTGTCACTTTTGTCGCTCATTTCTCCCTATTGCTTCAGGTTCCCCACCCCCCATATGTTTTGTTCTCTCTAGTAGTCCCAGAGGGAGCAAAACACATGTGGAAAAGGGGGAGGAACCCAAAGCAATAGGGAGAAATGAGCAGCAAAAGTGACAGTGAGGACGGGGCCCAAGAATCCTATGAAGATACCTCTGCTATTTTAAATTGGTGCTTCCTCAAAGAGCCACATCATCTTCCCCCCTGTTCTGTTTAATATGGTATGGATCCAGTTCCTAATTTCTGCTCCTGCAGATGGCAACCAAGGGCTTTGCTGCTAGACAGCTGATTAATAAAACACTTTAACCAGTTCTGCAAATAATTCTGCATTCTTTTCAAAAATTCTAAATTGTAACCGGGGGGGGGGGGGCAGCACTGGATCAGGGCCATGACACCAGGACAAGGAGGCATCAACGCTTCTACCTTTTTACATTTCCTTATTTCAGTGTTCCTCTGGAGATGTTATTTTCCCAGCAAGGGAAAATATACAAGTACTAGTAAGTCCTGCCAGAACGACTTCTTTGTTCTCTCATTCAGACAAGCTGTTAAACACCACTCCACTACATGTGAAGCTCTGAAGCATAGTTTTAAAATGCCATCAGATTTCCTGAGCCATTTTGGATATTCTGTGGAATGTTGACATATTTACATTCCCTTTCCATTTGCTTCTGGATTGTCTAAAGGGGAGGTTTGAACATTTTCCAGTGGTGGGTTAGAAAGGGAACAGAAAAATTCTATGTCAGATAGATAGATAGATAGATAGATAGATAGATAGATAGATAGATAGATAGATAGACAGACAGACAGTCAGACAGACAGACAGACAGACGTGTGTATGTGTTTCCTGCGTGTTCTAATATTATCACTTGGAACTGCATTATCTGAGCCCCCCTTGGGACAAGGACTCAAGGTGCCCAAGGGAGAGAAACAGGAAACAAGGGTGGGTGGATGGGAGGGAGACATTTCCTCCTCTGCAGGCAATTTGGGTTGAGGGAGAGAGAGAGAGGCCCATTCTGCATCTAGCATTCACGCCACTGTTTTACCAGACCCACGTTGGAACAGAAATTCCCCTCTACATTGCATGCCACTTTCACCTTCTGTGATCATCAGATTTTACCGTAGCCTCTACACTGCATGCCGGTTTCACTTCCTTTGATCTCTCGGCTTCATGGTACTGTCTGCATAGATTTATGGATGTTTATAACTCTGCAGTCACTACGGCATTGCCCCGGGGTATTTGAATGTGGTTTTGAGCCGCATCTTTTTCTGTTCTGTAATGGTTGCTTTCATATTGAAGCAAAGCATTACAATCAGAAAGTTATATTCTGAGCACAGGGAGAGTCCATAGGAAGCATCTGAACACCAGGGGTGTAAAGTCTGAAAACTCCCGGGAGGGCTCTTCTGTGCGTGCGCTGCCGCCTTTTTCCCCCCCAGACCGCTCCTGCTTCCATCCCTCCCTCCGTCAGTCCAGGGGCCAGCTGGGCATTTGCTTAGCTGGCCCCTGGACAGACGGAGGGAGGGTCGGAGTGGTGTGGGGGGGAGAGAGACGGCGGCGGTGGCCCTAGGAAGGGCCAAGGGAGGCGCGGTGGAGGGCGCACCATTTTCCCGGGGGGGCTCAGTCCCCCCTGGGAAATTTTGGGGGTGGCTCGAGCCCCCCGTGTAGTTGACGCCTATGCTGAACACAATGATTCCAGCCTTACTTTATCGATACAATAAAAAGGCATGGAAAGTTCATCTGTTTTCACATGCATATAGACCCTTACTTTCTCAGTTTAACATGTAGATAATAACAATCACCAAGATATCTGCTGTAAGAAATTCTCACATCAATATCTAATTCTCAACAGGGCCTGTCTCTGGATACCTAATCTGGAGACTGAGGCCATAAACAGACAAGACAGATCTATCTAGAAACCTGAGAAAGCTTCAAATTTGCAGAAAAATCTGAGGGGAAAATAGCAGAAATATCTTTTAAAATGTTCAGGGGCTGGTGGTGAGGTCCACTTTGCAGTGTCTGGCAGGGAGGCTCTGGCTCCACTGGAACACTGGCAACAGGCACCTTTGCAATGCTGGGCCCTCGTTGGTCCTTCTGGTCCTCCTCAGTGTCTTATTCTGAGAACTTGGAGTCAAAGCACTGGGCTGGGCATAGCAGGTCATGACAGATTATTTCAGGTGCTAGAAGATCTCAGATCCCAAACCAGCTGTTCTGCCATACACACAGAGAGAGGATCTTATCCTTCCCTTCACTGATCTGTGTGCCTCTTTCAGATAAGCAGCCATCCATTTTTCACAAATTGCAGTTTCAGGGCCCAGAGTCTCATATAACTGCTTTCAAAGCAGAAGAGACCAACTCCCTGTGGAAATGCTGGACTTTTGTCAATGCCCAACAGCTCTCATAAGCCACACCTGGAAAATAGACCTGGAGCAATGTATCGGGCACACCCGAAACCAAAGCCACCTTCCTAAATCCCAGAATAGTTTTTCAGCACACCCTGGAAAATATTTAATACTAAGAAAGCAGATCCAATTTTTTCACCTTCCAGGCAATATAATCACAACCAACATCTGTTCAGGTCACTTTCCAGCTTGCTTCCCCAAGCCCTGGGTTTACTTTTCTGAAAGAGAGAAGTACAGAGAGATGCTGTGAAGTCAGGACTCGCAAATATTCATTCAAACTGGAATAATTTGCACTGGATGATATTGCATGATATTTTTAAAAAGCTTACTTTGTTGTTTTATCAAAAAGAAATGCTATAGCCCTAATGCAGGTCAATGTTCCCTCTAAGCTGTGGAGTCTTGTGAGCAAAAAACTACTTTGTGAGCCACTGGCATTTAAATTGTGAGCAAGCTATTGGCTACTGCAGAAATTAGTTTGCTCTGGAGCCATCGTCTGAACTAAAGCAAAAACCTGTGAGCTGGAGGCTAAAAAACTGTAAGCTAGCTTACACTAACTCAGCTTAGAGGGACATTGATGCAGGTGCAGTCTAGCATTAGCACTACCTAGAAGTTATTCAAAACTATTGGGGAAAGTGCAGTCTAGGGATGGACGTGAATCGTCACATGAAGCAATGTTTGGGCCAACCATGGGCTGGTTTTGGGGGTCGTGAAGCAATGTTCATGGAAACACATGCATCACAAAGATTTCCCAAACTTCGGGGTTGGTTAGGGGCAGTTCGGAAATGGATACGTTTCCCAGAAAAAGTGCATCGGTCGAGCTAACTCCAAGACAACGGTGGGGGTGGAATCTCTCCAACCTTGGAAACACCAATCACAACCCTCCAAAGCTTGACAGGCACTGCTGGCTGCCAGTTACAGAGCTCCCATTCTGCTCTTTGGATAAAAAAACTATATAAAGCCCAAGGTGCACTTTAGCACTCATTTGTTGGGTTTTGCAGCAAGTTGGAGAGGAATGGAATAGAAGGAAGTTGATCAGCTTTGTTGGGCAGGGGACTGCTCTTTGCTCTGCTCACATTCAGTAGAGGGCTTTGCTTCTGCTGTGGGCTCCTCTGAAGAGGGCACACATTTAGATACCCGCCCCTCCTTTTTGTGATCTTCATCTCTCTGCTGTGGGCTTTTGGAGTTTGGTGGACTCAGGGCTCTGATCACAGCTTCTCTATTCATGCTGAGTAGTAGGGCCTAGCTAATGGGCACCTCAGCTGAGGACCTACATTTATATGCACCCCACCGCACCCCTCCTTTCTGTGATCTTATATCTGTCTGTGGGTGACCTTTGTGTGGTTGGTGGACTCAGAGCTCTGATCCACAGCCTCTCCACTCATGCTCAGCAGTGAGGCCGAGCTGGTGGGCACTTCAGCTGAGGGCTACATTTATACACACTCCACCCCTCCTTTTTTGTGACCTTCTATTTCTCTGCTGGTAGACTTTGGGTGTTTGGTGGACTCAGAGCTCTAATCCACACCCTCTCCACTCACACCAAGCAATGGGGCCTAGTGGTGGGCACCTCAGCAGAGGCCCTACATTTATACATACTCCAAGTGGCTCCATACTTATTTATCCAGAGTAGACTGCTCTAAGGGATGGGCATGAAGTGGAAAAAATGCAGTTCGGTTCAGTTAATGGTTGTGGCGGACCCACAAACCCGACCACAAACCAAGTGAACTAAATGGCTTTATACAAACTTAATAAGTTATTCAGTTCATGATGCAACAGAACAGGCCCCCTGGCATGCTAGAGACTCCAAACTCATCAAGAATTTCCAGCTGACTCTTCTCTACCTTCCCACCAAGTTTTGTGAGAACTGGACTTAGGGGTCGATTTACAGCCCCTCAAAAAAGTTGCAAACTACCGAGGAGATGCTAGAAAACCTAACAGATTGTATGGCTGCGACCGAGCAGAACACTGTGAACAAGTGGTCTGATCCTAAGATGTTTCTAACAGAACTACCGGATCAGCTCCTGCATACATATAGCAAGCATTGATTCTGCAGACTAGAGAGTGTCTCAAATGTTCACTACAGCCAAGAGTTATTATTTAGTATAATCTGGTCAAGATGGGGAAAGCAGCACAAACGAGTTCATAGAAACACACAGGGAGTGCCTTCCCTCTAAAGAGATCTGGCAACAATCTCCGAGCAGGAGTATTTTGAGAAGCACAGTTGGTACCTTTCTATCTAATCTATAGACTTTGCTAGTTCCCACTGCACTAAATCAAGCTTGCAAGTATCTTTCCACAGCAAGTTGAATGGTTCTGATATATCTCCCTCCAACTCACATGGTGTTGTGACTGCTCTGCTATTATATGTATTTTGAAGAGGGTAATAAAGGTAGACTGAGAGTGTGGGGTTTTTTTTCCATTGGAGAAGTGCCTCAGACTTCTTGGAAAGCTGCACCTGATCTGATATGATCCAAGTGCATTATCCCTGTATGAAGAAGTGCGGAAGAATGTGCTGACTGTAAGCAAAACTGTGTACTGAAAATCCTTGGTAGGGGAGCAGTACTGACAGCCCATGAAACAAGGGGATTTGTGGGAAGGGCTTCAAAAAGTATAGGTTCTATATCGTAACATTCACCATGTCCAGCGCTTGAGTGGAGCTGGCAATGACTTGCCTAGCTGCAACCAGATATTCATACTCTATTGGACAGATGACATCCTGTTTCCTTGGCAGCAGGAAATTCTAATTGTAAGCAAAATGGCCATCTCTCCACTTCTTTTTCTCCTTTATTAATTATTAAATTCACAAAAAAACAGCGATCCAAAAAGTGAAACTATTATAGCATTATTGACTGGTAGATACTCCCGGAAAACCTACACTAATCCTAAATTACGTACAATTTTCATACACCACATAACAACTCATATTGACACATGTTTGCAATAACCATACAGTTTTAACAGATTCCATGATCATTTCTACACTGAAGAACTTCAAGAAACCCAATAACTGGCTCCCAGATTTCTCATAATCATGGCTGAAAAGGACAACTGGGAACCATAAAGAAAGAATTGTTTACTGTTTACCCATGATATAAACATCCCAAAGGTTGTCAAACCAGGCATCTATGGAAGGCCTGTTTGGTTTCTCCAGTTGGCTGCAATCACCTGTCATGCAGCTGCAATCATTATCGAGACCAAGGAACATTGACTCTTTACCATCTCTCCACTTGAAACCATTCAGTCACATACTTTATTACTAGGCTGCAAATACAGACACACACACACACACACACATCTGTTCCCCAAAGATCCTCAAAGCACATCCTCAAAGCAGTCCAGGTGGGGGGCAGTGGAGGTGTGGCCAGGGCTAGGCTTCCTACTCAGCTGCTGCTAGGATCTCAGTCATGCTCTGGTGCTGTGTATCGTACTGTTCATCTTCATGTTCAACAGCCTTCCTCAGGAGATGGTGGGCTCTCTCCCTTTGGGTTTTGTAAGTAGAGCAATCTGACAGCAATGCTGATTCTATAACTCACTATGAATTTAAGAGAGAGGGAGAGCAGGAAAGGATGAGCCAGTGTTCATGGCCCTTTCTTATATGTCCAGGGTAATGACAATCACCACTTTGGGGTCAGGAAGGAATTTTCCTCCAAACCAGATTGGCCCAGGGATCCTGAAGGCTTTTTGCCTTTGTCCTGGCATACAGCAGGGGTCACTGAGGGAGTACGGGGGGGGGGGGGGGGGGTAGCTGTAGATTTCCTGCACTGTGCAGGGGGTAGACTAGGCAATAGGGTCAAAGTTCAATGGAAGCCACCAGAATCTTCTAGGGGTTTTTTTGGTCTTTTATTGGCTACTGTCCACTAAGTCACAGGGAAGTGTCATCATTGGGGTGGGGGGGGGGGGAATCAGAACTTCTGGAGACATGGGAAGTGAGGAGAGGTATGCGAGTCCTCAGGGGAGAAGGCCAACAAGATGATGGAGAAAAAGGGGGGAAATATGAATAGAGACAAAACAGGGAATCTGAGAATGTTCAGATTATTCTGCCTGTCTCTTCATTGTTGTTGTTGTTTTGTCATCAAGTCACAACTGACTTATGGCAACCCCATAGGGATTTCCAGGGCTTTTTTTTGTAGAAAAAGCCCAGCAGGAACTCATTAGCATAATAGGCCACACCCAGAAGCAGAAATTCATTAGCATATTAGGCCATGCCCTGACAGCATGGCTCAGTAGCATATTAGGCAGGGCTGGGAAAGCACAGGGCAGGCATGGAAACTTGCCTCTTCCCTCCCCCCCCGAACTTCTCCGTCCTACTTCAGCATCGCCTTTCTAGTCTAACCCCCCCCCCCCCCTCAAAACCAGACAGCTGGGGAAAGGCGCTGCTGAAGTGCCTGGGATCAGATTGGGGAGGGAAAGAAAGACATTTTCAATGTTCCTGGGTTCCCTGCCTGCCCTTTTCCAGCTGGGACATGTCAGCTAGATAAGGGAAGGCAGAGAGAGGCTTATCCTTGTCAATTTCACTCTCAGCTGACTGGCAGGGAGTGAAATTGACAAGGAAATCCCAAAGAGCCTCCCCAGAGGGAAAGAGAGCATTTTAACATGCCACCTTTCCCTCTTGTGTGTAACATGGGGAGGGCAGCATGCTCTGTAGCCACGCATGCCAGAGGTTTTGGTTGTAGGCATGGCCAACTCAGGAGCCAGCCAGAACTCCGTTCCTGTGTGTTCCTGCCCAAAAATAGCCCTGGGGATTTCAAGGCAAGAGACATTTAGAGGTGGTTTGCTATTGCCTACCTCTGTGTCAGGACCCTAGTATTCGTCCAAATACTAGCCAGGGCTGACCCTGCTTAGCTTCCAAGATCTGGTGAGATCGGGCTAACCTAGGTTATCCAGGTCAGGACCTCTTTGTTATAGGGATAAGTTTCAGATTTAGGGATAGAATAGTGTATTTAAGTGCCTATTTCATTTTTCTTTCCTCAGATTCTGTTAGTCAATTGCTGCTCAACTGCATGCTTTTTCTTTTTGTAACCAGTGACTGCTTAGAGTACTAAAGATTTTTTTCCTCCTTTTTCTGAAATCGGTGTTTCACAATAACCAGGATTCCACAAGAATGCAGGGAAAGGTCTACCTGGGTGTGAATTAACCCTAACCAGAAAGATCTCCACAGTTTGTCCTGCTTCCATGGGGGTTTGGAGTAGCAAAGCATTTCTTAGTCTGGAGAAAAGTCTCTTAAGAGACAAATAGAGGGTCTAGGGACCAGGCTAAGAGAGAAATGCACTTCAGAGTATTGGACTGGTACTGGCAGCATAAAGGTATGTTCGTTGTGCTTGGTAGGGGCAAGGAATAAAGCTAGAGAAGTGAACTCTTCATTGAGGTCTAGCAACTTGAGCCCTGGGCCAGGTGAATGTTCCACGTACCCTCTGGTAGTATGGTTGGAAAATTCCTGGAGATTTGGGGGTGGAGCCTGAGGAGGGTAGAGTTTGGGGAGGAGAGGGAGCTCAGTCAGGATGCCGTAGAGGCTACCCTCCAAAGGTGTCATTTTCCCCCAGAGGAATGTATAATCTGGAGATCAGTTGTAATTCTGGGAGAACTCCAGGCCCCACGTGGAGGTTGGTAACCACACAAGTGCTTGCAGGGTCCATTTTCCCACACATTTCCCATACAAATAACCACCAAGGCAGGCAATAAAAGCTGGGCTAGATTTGATTGATGTGCTACTTTTCTTCATGCAGAGACTTCTTCCAGTGGGGAACACATTCCAGAATGGTATTTTCCACCTGCAGCCAGAAAAGGTACGGTCCATTCTACCACCTCATTGTCATGCCATTCAGTTCAGCTACCTGCCTGAAGCCTTATTCCCTCTGCAAAAGTGACAGTATGTGCTTGACATTCGTACCTATCTTGTTTCCTAGCTGAAGCCATGGAAAATGATCAGTGAATGATGCCCAGAACAATAACGTTTTCCATGTTGCAAGGAACGCTGAATAGTAACCACCGTCTCCTTTTGGCAATGGAACAGCCAACAGATGGCAGCAATTTTCAGCAACTCTCAGTTGCAGGATTGGCACAGGTAACTTTGAGGGGAAAGCTGTTTATCCTATTTCCAGACTGCAGCATATGAGACATTCAGTTTCCCCCTAGATAAAAACTTCGTTTTCATAAAAAGCTAAATAGCAGTGTGTTTGTGGGGTGGAGGGTGTTCTTGACTCTTCATTCACTGT
The DNA here is from genome assembly GCA_029233225.1 of Lepidodactylus listeri. NCBI lineage: Eukaryota > Metazoa > Chordata > Lepidosauria > Squamata > Gekkonidae > Lepidodactylus > Lepidodactylus listeri. The sequence goes on from JARCFY010000006.1 coordinate 92,587,025, forward strand.
TTCCTAGGAGGGGGTGTAAAATTTCTGCTTCTGGGTTGGTTGCTGCTTGTCTGAAACTGAGCAGAGAATATTACCTAGAGCAGTAGCACTTAGACCTGGCCATGCAAGGCCATGGAGAATCATGTCCCTTACTGGGGGGAAAATATGGCTCCTTGCTTGGAAATGAATATTTGCATCCCCTCTACAGTTAAACACTGTGGCATTTTGTCCCTGAACTCTGTGAAGTGTTGACTGTGATGGATGAATGGGGTTTCTTTTAATACTTTTAGGTAAAACTATTTTCCTGAAAGGGAATCAAGAGGCAACACTTGAAGAGAAAAATAAAAAAAACCAAATTATTTAGTTGCTATATTTGGCAAAACTTGACATGTACAAGATGAAAGAGTCTATGGTATGTCTTTTAAAAATTACTCATGTTACCAAACCCCCCCCCCCTTCACTGTAATACAGACTTCATTTACAGTTAAGGACATCAAATTCCCTACAATAGGCCACACTGTGATGCCGAACAGAATCATGTCAGTTTTCTAAGTGGGAATAACTCTTTTTACTGTTTTATTTTCAGTCACAAACTGTCCCTGCTTTCAACTATTACTCTAGGCTACGCTCTAATGAAAGGTTAAAGGTTAGCACTTTATTTTTCTCCAGATCATGAATGCTAAATAGTGTCAGTACAAGCAGTTCAATGACCCCCTATGTGCTCTGCAGTTGCTGAAAAATGAAAACAAATGTTAATTTGGATTTGAAGGCAGGGTCTTTTCTTTCTTTCTTTACTTTTCTCTCCTTTTTGGCAGATTTTTACTTACAAAACATATTAGACCACTTATATAATCAGGCTGAACGGTGACCCCTGACCCAGCTCCATTTTGAAATGGCTGCCATCATCCGTTGGGAGCCCAGAGCTGCCTCAAGGCTTTCTGTAGAGGTCTTCTCATGTAATTCTCACTTGATGCCTACTACTGTTCGTGTGCAAGTTACAGAAACCAGAGCAATCTCCAGCATGCATCAAGGACACAATTCCAATTCAAAAGTAGATGCCTGGCATAGACCTTATTTGTACCCTGTGTCCAGCTGTGATTGCTCACATCTGGCCACAAGCTGAACAGATCTTTTGATTCAAGGGAAGAAAGGGAAAAGTGGGGAAGATGGAAGGGGTTTTGTCTTACAGCTTTCTGATTTGCATTTGAAATAATCAGTGGACGGACTGGACTACAAACCTTGTTCAAGGTCTGTTCAACAGTTGTTGGCTCCAGACAGAAGCACAAATTAGAGGAGGAAGATTTTCTTCTTGATGTGAGTAATGGTTCCTTCTTGGCCATTCTTTATCCCTTCAATTATTTTACAAAAAAGAGAGAGACTGGATTTCCAGACCTAAGGCTTACTATCTATTTGCGTGCACGGCACATGTAAACACTGACACTAGGTCTTGGAAACACCATTGCCATTGCTTTTGGAAATTTTGCTTTTCATGTGTTTCATCTGATGCAAAGCTGCATATAAATGTAGATTTTGTGTACATGCAAAGTGACCCAGGCAGGAAACTAAGTGCAAAAGCCAATGGAGTGCTCAAAACTGTCATCTCTAAATATCTCATTGCAGAGCAGTTGGGGGCTGTTTTCACACAGGGGAGGAGAAAGCCACTCTCATTGTGCAAGCAGCCGTGAGTGGGATTGAGGTGCGTAGCTAGAGGGTTGCCAAACTCTAGATAGGAATCCAAACACAACATCCGTGACAAAAATAACAAAGAGTCAATAAAGATACGTATGCAAAATCATTTGCTGTAGTAATTCTGTAGAAAACTCTCTTCTGTTATTGCTTACACAATGGATACAGCGCAATATAAAAAATCCATTTCACAATTTCATCCATCAACTCTTGAAGGAAAGATCCCATATCTTCACATTGTGAAGACCTTGGCTTCTGTTTTCAGAGAGTCACCGTGGAATGCTTCCTTCAAGAGTTGATAAGTAGAAATAGATAAGAATTGTGATGGCTACACGCTCAGATAAAGCAATTCTTGTGAAACGGCTTTTTGTATTGTGCAGTGTACATTGTGTGAATGATAATAGAAGAGAGTTTTCTGCAGAATTACTACAGTAAATGATTTTACATGCATATCTTTATTGACCCTTTGTTATTTTTGTCACAGATGTTGTGTTTGGATTTCCACCTCCTCCTGTGATCTCTCATTTTCAGCTTAAACTCTAGATAGGTCCTGAAGATCTCCCAGAATTACAACAGATCTCCAAACTGTAGCGATATGTCCCTTTGGAGAAAATGGCAGCTTTGGAGGGTGAACTGTACGGCATTGTACCCTGCTAAGGTCCCTCCCCTCCCCAAACCCCATCCTCAAATCTCCAGGAGTTTTCCAAACTGGAGTTGACTACCTTATTGGTGGGAACAGCATTCACACATGCCATCCCCACATCACTTGGTGCAGACACTCCCCACCCCCTTCCTGCTCAGAAATAGTGACTAGACAACAATCTTTCCAGGGTCCCACCCCCCACCAGCCCAGCAACACCTTCCCCTGGGAACTTCTGAGTTTTGACTCACAGCTGAGCATCAGCTGAGGTTTCTTTTTAAAAGCCCTGTTAAAGGGCTATAAGTGAAGAATGCCAGAGCTGAGCAGCGCCATATTGAAGGTGGTGCAAATCCAGGCCTTTGAAAACAAATATGTGTATTAATTTACACCATTTTCATTAAGGCCCACAAAGGTAGGTCTGAAACTGGAAACATGAGTGGTTGAGATTGGGCACTTTTTGAACAGTCCATGATCTCCTGGCACACCAAAAATGGTGTGCTGGAGATTCTTCACAGAAGAAACAGAGACTTTCGTATACAGAACCTCCCCCAAATGAATCCCCATTTGTGCCAGAATTCTATTTATTCCAAGTTTCTTTGTTTTTCAAGTTGAAAATGCTGTCCAGTGGACTTGATACTAACCCTTTGATGTCTGAAGCAATATAGTTCTTTGACAACCACAATTGGAAATTTTTTGCTTCCATTTATCTATCATTCTGGAAGTGTGATAGATTTTAATTGTCATGTTCGGTTTGAATCTATTTCCTGTGCAGCTATAACAGCCCCTTGGTTTTCTCTTTACATTTTATTGAAGCCTTGTGCCTTTTTGCCACATTTAGTGTCGTCAGCAGCACGCATGAATGCCAAACCCTCACCTTCATTATTTGGATTATGTAACACAACTAGGGATTGCAGTTTGGTTCATGGTATTTCATGTATTTCCTTCCAATATATTTTTGCCTTTTTATACATCCAACAAATATGAAAGAAGATTCCATTTATGTCTTGACATTTTCAGCATTTTCCTGTGTAGTTTTTATTTGCTTTCTCAATATCCTTTGAAGTATTATACCATCTAAAAACATTTTATACCAGTTTTCTCTTAATACCTCGCTGGCTGTAAACGTTGTATTTTTCCAATAACTGTTCCCATTGATGCGTGGATATCTGTTCTTTAAAGTTTTGCATCCATTTAATCATACATTTTTTCACTTGTTCTTCTCTTTCTAACTGGAGTAATAACTTATATATCCATTGTAGTAAATGCTCTTTTTGTTTTATAATCAGCTGTTTGAATTCAGTCACATCTCTTAGAGCTCCACCTTCAGTGTTGATCATCTTTAATCTTGAAGTAGATTGATAATGTGACAACCATTGAATATTTATACCTTTGTCTCTAATAATCTTACCATGACTTGATTTCTCCCTATTTATCATCATACCATAATTTAAAAATCATTTTTATTTCTTGTGTTCTTGTCATTATACGCTTCTACTGGGAACATGAGCAGAGAATTTGGAGAGCTCCATAAATTCCGGCATGTAATCCATATTCCCAAAAGTCCATCTCTAATTATATGACTTCTTTCTTGTGTTATAATCATCTCAGTTGATTTCTTAATCCATAAATAATTGTGTGAACCTTCATCTAGGTCTGCTGATTAAAGTTTTACTATTCTTTGTCTTGGGTTTTTAATCCAGTGCTCAATCCAGACCAAGCCCACTGCTTGGTAATATCTATATATCTAATAGCCAAGTGCCCCCTGTGCGTGCAGATACTTATTTCCGCAAATCAGGGGCACGTGGAGGGTAAAGTGATTATCCTCCACACGTGGGCTGCTCCCCAGGGGTGAAGAAAAATCTAAAAACTGTAAAAAAAATATACAGGGAAGTTATAAATGGCCAAAAAGTAAATCAGTGTCCACTGCATGTGCGCAGGAAATGGATTTACCGAGGCAGATTCTCTCCTCCTCCCTCCCTCTGGTAGTTGAGTCCTCCCCCATGGCCATGCCCCCTTCACCAAATGAATGTTCAAACTTCCAGCAGCATCTATCTTGCAATTTTCACTCTGCTCAGGCAGTTCCTTCCTCTTGCAAGAAGAAAGCACACTCAAAAGGGGGGGGGGGGGGAAGCCAGCAGAAAATAAACATATTCTGAGTCTGCCCTTCCAGCAGGTGAGAGAAGTTCCCAGTACCTCTGCTCTTCCCTCTTTTTCATCCTCCTCCCAGGGAATTGGTTTTATGGTTTACTGTTACAGGGGAAAGAAAAAACAGGGTGGGCGGGGAGAAAAAAATTCTTCTTCAGAGACTACAGGAGCATGAAGGTAGGTTGGCTGTTGGGTGGGAAAGAAATAGGGTTGTCAGCTACAGGATGGGAAATTCCTGGACATTTGAGGGGTGGAACCTGGGGAGGGTGGGATTTGAGGAAGGACTACAGACCAGTATAATGCCATAGACTCCACTCTACAAACCAGCCTTCACTTCAACTACCATTGCCAGCCTTCAGACAAGGGCTGGAGAGTACCCAGAATTACAACTGTTGTCCAGGTGACAGAGATCAGTTCCCCTGGATAAAATGTCTGCTTTGGAGGATGGCTGAGGCTGCTTGCCTCCCCAGTCCCAAGGCTCCACTCCCAAATATCCAGGAATTTCCCAACCAGGAGCAGGCAGCCCTCGGTTGAATTGATCTCTGTAGCTGGGAGATCCATTGTGATTCCCAGTGTGCTGCCACTGCTGCTGTGGGGGGAGAGGAAGCAGGCAGGAGGCTGGGAGCATGATGGGGCAGAAAAAGAAAGTGATGAGGGGGAGGCAGAAAGACAAAGAGAATTAAGATGGGTCAGAAAGAGAGAGGAAGTAACATACATGGAGGAGAGAGAGAGAATAAGAAAGGGGGGCAGAAGGGAGAAAGAGTGTGAGAGAGATAGGAGGAGAAGGGAGGAAGCAAAGGTGTGAGGAATGGGATAACCATCCCGCAAGTTTCTTGCGGGTCTCTACTAGTAATTTTATATTTTGGAACTGCTAATCCTCCTCTCTTTTTCTCATCTTGTAATATTTTGAAGCTTATTCTTGGTTTCTTGCAATTCCAAACAAATTTATCTATCTGTCAGTGCCACTCTTTCAATATTCTTTCTTCCATTGTATGGGTAACATTTGGAACAGGAAAAAAAATTAGTTTTGGCAATACAGTCATTTTGATTGCAGAGAGTCTTCCCAGCCATGAGATTTTTAGGGGTTTTTTCATCTAGATAAATCTGCTTGTATCAATTTCTATATATTCTGGTAATTGAGAGCCAGTTTGGTGTAGTGGTTAAGTGCCCAGACTCTTATCTGGGAGAACTGTGTTTGATTCCCAACTCCTCCACATGCAGCTGCTGGTGTGACCTTGGGTCAGTCATAAATTTTTTCAGAGCTGTTCATTCAAGGACAGTTCTTGGGAGAGCTTTCTCAGCTGCACTGACCTCACAGGGAGTCTGCTGTGGGGAGGGAAGGGAAAGACATTTGTGAGCCACTCTGAGACTCCGAGCGAAGGGCAGGGTATTAATCCAATTTCCTCCTCTTCCTCTGCCTCCTCCTCCTCCTTTTCTTCTTTTTCTTCATCTTCTTCTATAACAGTTTTGCCCAGCCACATTCTTGTTGTTGCGTTAAAATTTTAATTATCATTTTTGTATTCTCTCTGTTAATTTTATGGCCTGAAAAGGATCCAGATTCTTCTGTATGTTCCATTACATGCTGTAATGGTTTAGGGGGATTGAAGAGTGTTAGAACCATGTAATCTGCATAATTTTACATTTTGAACTATATATCATCTACTTTTATTCCCAAATCTACTTTTATTCCCAAACAAAATTCGAGTCCAGTGGCACCTTTAAGACCAGCAAAGTTTTATTCAAGGTATAACCTTTTATGTGCATGCAAATGTCTTCAGATACAGTGAAATGGAAGTTGCCTGTCCATACATATAGGTAGAGGGTGAACAGTTGTTATACTGCATCCGTCTCCTTTCAAGCACAGAGTGGTAACTAACAGCATCCTTTTCTTTAAAGTGGGGTGACTGGTTGTACAGTGACTTATTGAGCAGTGACTGGTAATGCAGTGACTTCAAAGTAGCTGTTTTATTGCAAAGGAACTTCAGGAACAGACTGGAAAGGGAAATTGCTGAATTACAAGTTATTACAATTGGAACAATAACCTACCCAGGACTTAACAATAACCCACTACACCCAGGGAGCCAGTTTGGTGTAGTGGTTAAGTGCATGGACTCTAATCTGGGAGAACCGGGTTTGATTCCCCCCTCCTCCACTTGCACCTGGCTGGATGACCTTGGGCAAGCCATAGCTCTGTACCAGCTGTTCTCCCAAGGACAGTTGTCCCAGAGCTCTCTCAGCCCCACCCACCTTACGGGGTGTCTGTTGTGGGGAGGGGAAGGGAAAGGAGTTTGTAAGCCGCTCTGAGACTCCAAGTGAGTGAAGGGCGGGGTATAAAGCTAATCTCTTCTCTTCTTCTTCTTAACAGGGATATTAGTTTCTTATCATATGCTAATCTCATTCAGTTATGACATCTGTATTTCCACCAAGAAGGGCTATACATCCTCTCCAAGTCTGACATATTTATTTGCCTCTCTATGTTTTCCCACAGAATTGAATCCAAATGAATGATGACCATGTAGTTTTTGCATCTATTAAAACATCTTAATTACGTTAAATGGTAGTCATATAAACTAATCTTGTTATTCATGATTCTGATAAACACCTTTATTATGTTATTTATTTATTTATTTATACATTCGATTTATTGATCGCTGCTTCCCACACGCAGGCGGGCTCGCAGCGATTTACAATTTGTTTGAAGACAAGGGACTAACAATTCAGTGGGGGAAGGGAAGACAACACATATAACTGAGTCTTTCTGTTGGCTTTTTTTTTGACGAGTCATGTTCTGGGCTCAGTGTTCGTTCCATTCCATGTTGTATGCTAATTTACTGCTCAAGCTCTGCCTATATGTATGGATTGGTAAGTTCCATTTCACTGTATCTGATGAAGTGTGCATACACTTGGAAGCTCATACCTTGAATAAAACTGTTGGTCTTAAAGGTGCCACTGGACTCACACTTTGTTCTACAGAGAGACAGAGATGGTCTAGCCACTGTGTAAACCACCAACATCTTTCACAGGGCAGGAAACCATCTACATCACAGCCCCACCTACTTCACAGGGTGTCTGTTGTGGGGAGGGGAAGGGAAAAGAGATTGTAAGCTGCTCTGAGACTCCTTGGGGTAGTGAAGGGTGGGGTATAAATCCAGTCTCTTCTTCTTCTGCAATGCAGTGTATTTCAAATTTTAGGTGGTGAGGATATCATTAACATATATGATCACAACTGTACTAACTACCCTGTGAGCTTTGGGGAAAACTTAATGGATCACCTTAAACATTTAGAGTCCTACATAGCAGAGATCTCACACAAGCCAGACATCAGCTGCTCCATGAGTTCCCTCATGCCCAGAGAAGGCAAAGCTCTGCTTCCTGAACAATCCCTGAGAAATGATAGAACTCTGCATTGTCAAAGCATAGCCTTTTTAGTAATAGCTCCAGTATTCTGGATAGCTTCCCTACCCGTATTTGGCAGTTCTCATGCCTACTCTACCCAAGAAGGCTTGTAAAGCTCACCTGCTTCAGAGGCCTTCTCAGATGGAATTATTTATACTATTAAAAACCCTGAAGGGTCACAATTAACAATAACTGTGTTACTCAAGTCTGAAAGAGCAATACATAACATTAAATATCTTTCACAGAAGTCCTTGATAAACAAGAAAACATGTGGCTTTATTTCTGAACTGCTCAAATGCCTACCAATTTCTTGGCATATATACATAATAGAACCAGTTAAATGAACGTTTTCAGAGCTAACCTGATTACTTAGGGGGTCATTTTGTTCGGGAGACAATTCATTGTATACTCAGAAGGTTTGTCGAATGAAAATTGTATCAGTTTAAGACACAAAATAGCTGTGTATTATACTAATGGATGGCCTGGGGCCATAGCCACTTTCTGCACACTTAAAAAGCAGAATTTGAACTATATAGTACCAGGGAAATGAATTTGTTTTATAACCTTGCATATCGAGCAATGGCTTCCAGAGCTTGTGCCTCTTCAAATGTCAAATGGTGCTAAGCCGTAAAAACTGGCTGATGAATATATAAAGGTTTTCTTCCCTTGCGAGATGCAATATGTTGAGAGCTATTTCCGCACAAGTGGAATCAATGGAATTTCTGCCCGTTTGTGTCCATGAATATCTCAAACAATGGCCTATGTCAATTTACCACCGAATGAAGATCTGCTCCAAAATAGTCAGTATCTTGGCTTTGGATAGTTGACTTAAATTGCATTAGAGGAAATAGGACCGCAACTTTATTTATTTATTTTATTGGATTTATATCCCACCCTCCCTGACGAAGCAGGGAGTTTAATTATGCTGTGTTTACTTGCTTGTATATTGTGCCTATGGGTCTTCTTTCTGTTATGCTTTTTATTGCCATTTTTCTGTATCTGAAAAAAACAGTTTCCAAAGAATGATTTGATCTATTAAAAAGGGTGCCTCTAATTAACTGGGCAGTCTGTCTATCTATCTATCTGTCTGTCTGTCTGTCTGTCTGTCTATCTATCTATCTATCTATCTATCTATCTATCTATCTATCTATCTATCCGTATGCATCCACATATATATGTATGTATGTATGTATGCATCCACATATGTATGTATGTATGTATGTATGCAGCGGTCATTTCGAGCAGGAGCTCGGGGGAGCGCATCCCCCCCCACGGGGGAATGCCTGTTTGTGTCATGGCTGGAGCAAAATGACCCCCATCCCCTGGAAAGGTCCTTGTTCCTCCGACCAGCCTTCTGAAGTTTTCAGCCACCACTGAAACTATCCTCCCAAAATAGTGGTATTTCTGAGGCTTGGATTAGTAGCTGTCCCCTCTTTCTTTCTTTCTTTCTTTCTTTCTTTCTTTCTTTCTTTCTTTCTTTCTTTCTTTCTTTCTTTCTTTCTTTCTTTCTTTCTCTCTCTCTCTCTCTCTCTCTCTCTCTCTCTCTCTTTCTTTCTCTCTCTCTCTCTCTCTCTCGCCTTCTGACACACTTCTGGTGATGTCAGGTGGTTTAGCATATGCAAATAAGTTATGCTAATGAGTTATGCTAATGAGCTCCTGCACCTCTTTTTCTATGAAATGACCCCTGTATGTATGTATGTATCATTTCTAGAAGGTTAGTGAGACAGGCAGAAGCCATGTTGGTTTTTTATTCAGCAGGGCTTGTCCTTCTATATTCTTGACAGTTTTATCTGTAATAGTGCTTTCCATTTAATATACTTGGAATAGATGTTAAACAATTGGCCTGTAATTTCCTGGATCCCCTTGGGATTCCTTGTTAAAAATGGGAGTTACATTCTCCACTGTCTCCAGTCTTCCAGTACAGAGGCTGATCTTAGAGACATGTTGCATATCTTAGAAGATCAGCGATTTGACATTTGAGTTCTTCAGGAGCTCTAGGATGGATACCATTTGGTCTTGGTGATATGTTAGTTTGTAATTTTTCTATAAATTCTAGAACTTCCTCCCTTGTCACTGCTATTTGCCTAAGCACCACATCCTTCCATCCTGAAAACATCCATTCAGGAACAGGTATTTGCCTTTTATCTTCAGCAGTGAAGACAGATGAGAAGAATCCATTTAGTTTCTCAACAATCACCATATTATCCTTTAGTACTCCTTTAATTCTGTTGTCAGCCAATGACCCAACTACTTTCCTAGCTGGTTTCCTATTCTTAATCTGTTTGAATAATTAATTATTGTTGGTCTTTATGTTTTTAGCTGCACATTTCTCAAAAACTTTTTTTTTTGCATCCCTGATTGCCTGCTTGCATTTCCCTTGTGCAAGTTTAAAGGGGGGAATCAGATCTCTTGATTTTTATAAATGGATATTCCTTCCTCTGTTCCTCTTGTTTGTGTAGCTTGTTACATCACATCACAGTCAGTGTTCCAAAGAGACTGGTTTAGCTACAGACCCTCCATTCAAATCCCAGTCTTCAATTAGCTCATAAACAATGCTAAGCATGTCTTCAGGCATCCACTGAAAGTAAATAAAGTTGCCATTATTTTAATAAACTGATCAGACAGGCTTCTTGCTAGCTGCTCCCCCATTAACCTCACTACATGAAATGTTCTACTCTTCTCTTGGTAACATTTTCCATGTCTTGGGGTTCAGCCACTATAATATCTTCTATTTTGGTGTCCATGGTCTGTTCCTTGCCATTGAGTCTCCCCTTTGGTGACTTTAAATGTTTGAGCTTCATTTCCTCTTAAGACAGATTTAGGGAAAGAGGGCCATGAGTCACTTGTATTTTTTTTTAAATATAGTTTTTTTATTTTATCACAAACATTTGTAGACCAAATATACTCTGTTTCCAGTTAAAAGGATCTCCATGTTGGGAAGTACCTTTGCCATGGTCATTGGCAATGAGAATACACTCGTAAGGAATAGCTGTTATTGGGCCCATGGGTCTCATGGCTTTCATCAATTGTGTTCAGGCTGTAAGTTTTACAGGTTTGGTCCTGGCCTGTTTTGAGAGTAGTGTGCTGCTTTTTAATTGCATGCACCTGGAGGCCTTGGCCAGCTGGCATAAGACACTCTTATCTACTTTGCAACTAGCCATGTGGATTTACCAACTATGCCCTGACTGGCCAATGGGGGCTGATGGGCAGACAAAAGAGGGAGCATTGGACATTCAGGGAATGAAGCCCGCCTGAGATAGAAGTGACTCCCTCTCCGCTGACCTTCAACAATGACTTGACTCTAAGGAACTGCTGATAACTGAGGGAGCAAGTATTTTTATGTTAGTAAGCCAGCTTGTATTGTTAGCCTAGTGTTGTTCTTGTTTTTTACTTGCTATTGCCTGTACTTTCAGAATGGTTTCTGCCTAGCATACATTCTATTAAACCTGATAGATCTTTCTTTTACCATAAATTAAAGGGGCATTTTAACTTTGCCTAGAGTGATGTGTATTGAGTGCTTGCATTTATCTCTCAGAAATGAATCCAGGGGCCAGTTTGGTCCTGACAATACTGTACTGAGATAAATGGACTATGAGCCTTACTGAATATAAAGCAGCCTTTTAGATCCTTATACTTTATATTATTGTAGGGTAGGTAGGTTTATTGTATAAAGCCATTGGCCTGTCAGTATGTAAAACAGTGGATGCCAGGCAAGATGACAACAAGTCAGACTGATCACTGTGATCTATGTGACAGCTAGGAGTCACATGACTGGACAGGTTGCATCAGTCTAGAGGAGTAGCTCAGTGACTCAGCATCTCTTTACTGATTGGACACTGTATTGTATATATTCTGTTTAGTACCTAGCTGTGTATGCCAGTGTGTGCATCAGGTTGCCTTGCGAAGCATTTTGTCAGAGTGAAGAGCAAATGCTTTACTTTGAAGGACTGTGTATATATCTTGTAAATAAACTGTAAATATCTCCGTACTACACTTGGGCATGCGCAGGACATCATTATTATCACACCATCATGGCCATTACAGAATTCAGAATACCACAAAATGCTAATAAAATGTTAAAAAGCACTAATTCAATCCAATTAAAAATTGACAACCAATCAGTAATAAAAAGATAGTACAGGTTTGAACACCTTCAGGTTACCTGGCCCTTGGATCTAATCTTAGATGCTGCTAGAGCAAACAAGGAGACTCTGTAGGATAAATAAGAATCATTATCTGAAAGCAAGAACGCAATCTTTTCAGCTTCTGAGTATGCTTGCATAACTGATAGAAATACTGCTAAAAATTTATCTCTTGGAGTGCTACATAGTGGACAATACAGCATGTAGAGAGGAAGGTTCTCCACCTCTGGTGAACCATTATTGTAGGGAAAAGAAGCCATCATATCATTTTGAAGGTCCTGACATTGCACCACAGTTGTATTAAGGTTGGATTAGACATCTCTACAAGTGTATATACATAAATCCCGTCAAGTTGCAACCGAGTAATGGCCACCCCAGCAAGGGGCTTTCAAGGCAAGTGAGAAGCAGAAGTGGTTTACCAGTGCCACCCTCTGCAGACCACCTCCCATCCAAGTACTGACCCTGCTTATCTTCCAAGATCTGACAAGATCAAGCTATATTAGGCCACTTACCCTTTGTCTATAAATGCAGAGCTCTTTAAATCCAAGGAACAGATGTACTTTCTTGTGACACCCAAGGTATGCAAAAATAAAAGATAAAAGAGAGGCAGGAAGAATGATGCTGTGAGCTGCCTTAGGTGTTCACTGGGGAGGAAAGCAGGATATAAATAAAGAAGTGATTTCAGAATCAATTTTTATGAACTAGAGCCCACTTCATCAGATACAGGTAGTGGGGTCTAGTATTGGTCCTCCACTGGTACACATCATATACACTGTCTGTACACAGCAAAAGATGGATTTGCATAATCTAGCTGGCTCCCTGTGGTAAGCAACATACTGATAGTGCTTAGCACTATTAACAAGGAAGCACAGCTTACTACTGGCCTGGACACATTCTTTTTTAGAAAATGAAATCTTTTTCAAAGGATTATACAGAGAGGCTTGGGGAATGCTCATCCCCATTGACTAAATTATGCCTGTGCAGAAAATAAGATCCTCAGGGTTTCATGTATTTCACCATGCTATAGGATTTCAGTAGATACTAAAGCCTGGCTTACAGGTCACATTTGTGAATTTATGGATTTTCAGTCATTAGTTCATTCTGTAATCTTCTCAGTATTTTTACAGTAAACATCACTCTAGATTCTAATTGTCATTGTTTGGGGGGCATTCCTGGAAAATAGAGAAAGGCAGCTGGCAGATGTTCTCTCAAATCGTCAACAAATGATAAGAGAGAGAAAAAAAGAGCTTTTAAAACAGGGATCCTTTCCCTTTGCATCTAAAACTGGTCATGGAGGATCTGCCACATCATATATCTAATTAGGGATGGGCAAAAACCTCAAAAATGCATTTTGGTTCTTGGTTTGTGTCTGAAACATGAACCAAACCATGAACTGAACCAGTTCACTCTCAAATGAACCACCTTGGCTTATGGGCCCACAAACTGTGTTTAAAGGGACTGCAGTCCCTTTAAATGGGGTTTCCAGAAAGCAGCAAAAATAGCTGAGCAGCAGGAGTGCTTCCAGCTTTAAAGGGACTGCATAAGAAAGCCAGAAAACAGGGAGCAGCCTGTCCAGGGTTTCCCTTGTTGAAGCAGCACCCTTTTGGAGTGGTGCTTACCCCTCCTTCCCTCATTGCCTGAAGATGCCCCTGACACCTGGACCTCCCAATGTGAACTCACCCAGGAGGATGGTGGAGGAGGAGAGGTGGTGGCAGAGAAGGGATGGCCAGCTGAGGCAGTCTGCAGCAAGGCAGATGAGATATCTGTGGTAAGCAGCACAGTGGCATCAAGGACATGGCCATGGGCTGTGGCAGCATTATATCAGCCAGGCCCACCCCAGGAGTCTAGGGTAGGGGAGGTGGTACCAGCAGGGAAGTAGGATGCTACAGCCTGGGGGACCACATGGGTTGGGCATTCTCCATGGCCAGCCCGCTTCCTGCTGAGCCTGGCTTTGCTGCCACTGCCAGAGGACTTAAAAGCTTGTGGAAGTTCATGACAGTAGACCCAGCACAAACTTTGGTTCACAAACCATGAACAAGGCAAAATTCATCACGAATTTTGCTTTGTTGTTTGGTTTGTGCCCATCCCTATCTCTAATAGTCAAGTGCGGACCTCTCTGTGGATACTTAAATCCACAGATCAGGCCCACATTAACAGAAAATCATTTTGCAAACTTGGAGTACTCTCCAGGGTTGCAGAAAAATCTGAAAATATTTTTAAAAATACATTAGAGGGTTAAATCCCACCATTTTTTTAAAAATGTCAGCTAATAACAGGGAGCCATGGTGGGCTCACCAGCAGCATTGGCATGAGCAGTGATGGGGGGCAGGGAGTCTTGGCAGGCCCAGTTGTGGAGCCATACCAGACTTGTTGGTGGTGACAGGGAGGGCAGGAATCTTCCAGGAATAGGTCCAGTGGTAGTGATGGGGGGGGGCATGGCAGGCCTGGCTGCAATGACATGAGGGGGTAAGAAAGGTAATGAGCAAAGAGATCCTCCCACAAGTGTCACTAGTCCCCATTTGTATCATCTTGATTATGTGGAAAGTGAAAAAAGTCAATGGAATTAATAAAACAAATTCTTGTCTGAGAGCTATAAAGAATTTATTAAAGAACAAAATGAACAGAAGACAAGTACAAATATTATTGTGGGGGAAACACCTCTGTCATATGTGTCCTCCAGTGATTGGTTGTCTTTATCATTATCCCACTCTTTTTTCCCCCTTGTGACAATCATTTCATGGTGACATTTGCCAGTGTTCTTTTTTCTTCTTGGTTTTGCTTTATCTTTTTTGCCTTTATTTATACCAGGGGTCCTCAAACTTTTTAAACTGGGGGCCAGTTCACTGTCCCTCAGACCTTTGGAGGGCCGGACTATAGTTTAAAAAAAAACAACTATGAACAAATTCCTATGCACACTGTACATATCTTATTTTGAAGTAAAAAAAAATCAAAACGGGAACAAATACAATATTTAAAATGAAGAACAAGTAAAGTTAAATCAACAGACTTACCAGTATTTCAGTGGGAACTATGGGCCTGCTTTTGGCTAATGAGATGGTCAATGTCCGGTTCCATATATGTCATTGCTAGTCGTAACAAGTGATGCAAGTGTACATCAGTTAGTCTAGATCTGGTTGGAGATTTCAGATGTTTCATTCTGGAAAACCTCCCCACCCGGCTCCTGGGTGCCCGGGACTGGCTCAGGTCTCCTAGCCGGCTCAGAGGCCTCTGAGCTGGCTAGGGGACTTGGGGCCGGCTGGAGCGCCTGCCCTTGCACACTTACCCTCTTCCTTCTGCCTCCTCCTGGCAGACTGCAGGGAGGGGGTGCGGCTTGATCATGTGTCCTCCCCCCAGGCTCGTCACTCCCGGAGCGGCACTCCGGTGAGCTCCCCCTCCAACGGATCCCTGGCGGCACACCCGGCGGGCCAGAAAAATGCCCTCGGTGGGCCGCATGTGGCCCGCGGGCCGTAGTTTGAGGACCCCTGATTTATACCTTAGGTCAGTGCTCTATTTTTCTCTATTTTTAAAAAATGTCCTATCATATTCAATTCTCTTCTTTCCACTTTATTTATTTATAATAACCTACTCTCCCCTCCACAACAGGGCTCAGGGCAGGGGACAACATTTCCAATACACACATCCAAATATCAAATATTAAAATAAAACAGATAAAAACAACCTATTCAGCAAAGAGCTTACAGATGGTGCATAAATATACAACTTAGTATCTTTTCCTGGAGGAAAGAGGAACCAGGCTGGATAGAACCTGTTGCTGTCCTTAACCATGAGCTTGGCAAAACATTTCTATATTACAGGCCCCTGTGGAATTGCCAAGAAGGCCTTGGCTCTGGTTGAGGACAGCTGGATACTTTTGGGGCCAGGGATCACCAGTAAGTTCTTCTCTCCTGATCAAAGTGTTCTTTGGGGTATATATCAGGAGAGGTGGTCTCACAGATATAATAGTCCTGGACCATGTAGGGCTTTGAAGATCAATATCAGCACCTTGAACCTGATCTGGTATTCAGCTTGGAGCCAGTGCAGCTGGTGGTGCATTGGTTGAATGGAGTTCCTATTAGAACCTTCCAGTGGAGTTCCTATTAGAACATGGGCGGCTGCATTCTGGACTAGTTGTAGTTTCTGGGTCAGGCTCAATGGTAGCCCTGTGTAGAGTGAGTAACAGTAGTATAACCTGGAGGTGACTGTTGCATGGATCACTGTGGCTAGGTTGGGGTGAGACATGAAGGGGGACAGCTATCTTATCTGATGTAGCAACACCAGTCTAGCAACATTTGTGATCTGGGTCCCCATCAATAAGGAGTTATCCAAAAACACACTTGGGCCCTTGACAGTCAGCAGTGGTATTAAAAGCACACCATTAAGAGCTGGAAGCTGACACCCTAACTCTGAATGTCCCCTACCCAGCCTCAGAACTTCTGTCTTGGCTGGATTCATTCTCAGCCAACTCTGTTTCAACCATCGAACCACGGCCTCCAGTTCCTCAGCCAAAGTGGCTGGTGTGGTATCTGGCCATCCATCCATCAACAGATATAACCAGGTGTCATCTGCATATTGATGACAACTCAGCCCGAAACTCTGTACCAGTTGGGTGAGAGTTGTAGAGAGGGTCTCCACTTGAGGGACCCACAAATCAATGGGTATCATGGTGACACCCTCTCTCCTAGTGCCAACCTCTGTCCCTGACCTTGGGGAAATAAGGCAAGTCACTTTAAGGCCATCCCATGAACTCCTACATCGGCAAGGTGGTGGGTCAATAGGTTGTAGCTGACCATGTCTCATCCTTCTCAAGCCTGACCCTCAAAGCAGACTTGAAGCACCACAGGAGCCACTCACCCTGCCGGAGATAGATGGAGCCAAGGAGGGCGGCCGTGTCCACAGCAGAGTCCCGGGCAGAAGCAACGGCAGCCACATCAAGCTAGGCATGGTGGCGGCTGCCAGAAGTGGGTTATTAATCATTTATTGTTTTGTGTTTGTATGGATTGTAGGCCACAATAAAAATTACTACTACTACTACTACTACTACTATATTTCAGATTCTTCCAGTTTCCCTAATGTCTGTGCTTCACAAAAAACAAAACAGATAAAACATGCATATAGAGCAGTGTTCCTTATAAAGAGATTTTTCAGAGGTAAATGACTTCCTCTCATCAGTAGGTGTTCTGCTATACCTATTTGGCTTGTTCTGCTCAATTCAATTGAATAATTTATTATGGCCATGGATTGGCAGAATCAAATGTATATTAGCAGAGTAGTTATTTGTTCTGTTCAAGATTTCCTGTCCTGCTTCCAAGCTATTTAAATTCTTGAATTTACTAAATTTGCTTCCATTTAATATCTATCCATCCATTATCTTTACCCTCTCCTTCTTCCAGGGAAGACTCTGAGGTATATGGGGTTCTCCCCCGACCCCAAGGACCACCTGTCTCTAAATGAACTTAATCAATCACTGTAGTTATCTTTGGAAGCTCTTCTTTGGGTATTCTCACCATCTGAGGCTAGCAACCCAAGAAATGGCCTTCTCAGTCATGATACCAACATTATAGAATCCCCTCCCCAGGGAGATTTGTCTGTCCCCTTCAATAATTGTCTTCTGCCAGTGGGTGAAAACTTAGTTGTTTTGTTTGGTGTTCCTTTGCTGCCCCTCTTCCTGTTAGTGTTTTAATTATTTGAATTTTGTTTCATTGTTTTTAAAAACTGGTTTTTTGAGAGCCAGCTGGGAAAGTGATGCTGTGACAGTTATGATGATGGAAAGGGACATTTTCATCTCTATGACCGGGAAAGGTGCTCTCCTCTGGATAGAGAGCATCCTTTCCAACTAAGCCGGGGGGGGGGGGGGACGTGCTACCCTTTGATGTGGTAACACCTCTCAGTTGGAGGGTCCAGGTTCTGGGGGGCTTGAGCTCAGGAATTAACACCCAGAATGGCTAAGAACCCTGGAGCACACATGAGGAGAATGTCTGAATTGGGGAGCTGTTCCTTTTTCTCAGGTTGTTGTTGTTGGTTTTTGGCAAGTGTTAAGGTAGCTGTTTCTCCTGTGTGATTTGCCATGAAGGATAACAGAGGGGAGAGATGCTAAAGATGGTTGCAGATGCTTCTGAGAGGGGGTATCATTCAACTAACAAAGATCAGATATACCATGGATTCTTGGTACCTAGTTAGTAACTTCCCTTTTCAAGCCTGTAGCTACAGTGGGGCGTCTCCGAGTCCCACCCCTCGACTTACTGCCAAGCCCCCCAATTTCCTATCCAGCCCAGGCCCCCCAACTTTCATTTTTAAATTTTATTTGAGGTGCTCCTTTGGGGGGGTGTCTGTGTGGGGTGCCTCGCAACTTATTTAAAGGCCCCCCAAATTTTAAAAATCCTGGCTACGTGCCTAGCCCTTTTGTTTATCTTGCTTAGCACACCTGATCTATTATTGTTACAAATGCAGCCTCAGTTTTAAGAAAGAAGCTTTTTCAGAGTTGTAGTTGTCTGTAAATGGAGCCATGTATTGACAGTGCCTCGTTCTCTAATGTCAGCTTATGAGCGCTAATGTCTCCCAGATAATCTTGCTTTAAAGAAGAGAAACAGCGATCACGTTACTTCAAACTGAAGTTGCATTGTGCATCCATCATTCAGCTCTTTTGCTCCTGGTTATAATGATGAATGCATCATTCTGCTTGCATTCAAACTTTGGAGGCAAAATGCACAGCCAGGCTTTTCCAGTTCTTGTTATTCTGTTTTCAAAAACACTGACATTTTCTTAAACAGACATAATTTACAATTTTAAGTCATACAACAGTGCCTTGGTGTGTGAAAGCCAGCAAGAAAACAAGACTCCTTTTGACACAGACTTGGGCCTGAAGGAGAGGGGATCCAAGTCTTGTGCTCTCTGAGGTCACTCCGGCTTAAAACAGAGGAGGGGTGCAGGAGCAAAGCAGTCTTGTGATATATTTCTTTTTCTTTTTCATCTGTTGAAAGCTCCCATTACAGACTGGCTTGATCCAGCTGAGCAAGAAGCAAACATCACAATACTGTACGTGACAGATATGCAAATAGGCTGGTGCTGAATTTCCAGTTCCATTTGCAGGATCAAATGTTTGCATCACTTTTATTTATAACATAGATGGTGTGAATCGAGGTGGGATAGTTCTGCCTCACAGCAAGCTATATCTGATGTTCCTTTCTTACTTTTCAACTCAAACAGTGCAAACCTGAACAGAGCTTATACCTTTCTAAGCCTATTGAAGTCAATGGTTTTAGAAGGGCGTAACTCGGCTTTGGATTGCACTGGAATTCATTAACACAACAGCTCTTTGTTTTGTTATTGCCCCCTTCAGGTTCTTTGCAGTCTTATGCCATAAAGTATAAGTGGTTGATTTCTGGTATTCCCCTGCAACTGCAATAACATGACTGACCTACGTTATTTGAGGAGGAGGAGATTGGATTTATACCCTGACCTTCCCTCAGAGTCTCAGAGCAGCTTACAGTCTCCTTCCCTTCCCCTCCCCACAACAGACACCCTGTGAGGTAGGTGGGGCTGAGAGAGCCCTGACTAAGAACTGCCCTTGAGAGAACAGCTCTGAGAGAACTGTGGCTTGCCCAAAGTCACCCAGCAGCTGCATGTGGAGGAGTGGGGAATCGAACCCAGGTCTCCCAGATTAGAGTCTGCACTCTTAACCACTATACCAAACTGGCTCTTTTAGAAAAATACAGCAACCACGGTGGTATAATGGAGCACCCCAGATTGCTGAAGGACAATCTGGATGGTGACTAATGCCATTAAACTAAAAAAAATGACTATCTGTACCACTGCTCTTGATCATAAAAACAGGAAATGTGCATTTGCCGGAACTTCGTATTCAGTAGCCCTGTTTCTAGTAGGGCAAGGCAGAATTTCTCATGAAAATGTTTCATGGGGACCAAAATTTTCCCCAAATGACCCCCTTGCTCATATTTTCTCTGCTGTGTAAAACTGCACATTTCCAGATTGACAAGAACATCACACACATTTTTCCTTTGAGCTTAGGGCTTCTTCCTAGGATGCAGTCCTAGACAATCAGGTCTGTTAGCAGAGGGTCATCACAATGCCATACAGAAAATCAAATCAGGCAATATGGCAAAGTCTCAGTTCAAATATCATGCAAAAGCATGGTGTAATTAAGCTACCTATGGTTCATGTGATCATCTAAATGTAAACCATTCAACTATGGCTAGTTATGGTCCATCAAACTGAGATCTGAATCCAGGATCTGAAGCTGGTTTGTTCATCCCAGTTAGGCTGTGGTCACACACACTAAATAATCCACTTTCAATCCACTTTCAGTGAACTTTCCAA
The DNA here is from genome assembly GCA_029233225.1 of Lepidodactylus listeri. Lineage (NCBI taxonomy): Eukaryota > Metazoa > Chordata > Lepidosauria > Squamata > Gekkonidae > Lepidodactylus > Lepidodactylus listeri. The sequence goes on from JARCFY010000006.1 coordinate 92,607,347, forward strand.
CTGGACTTTACTGTGCATTGAAAGTGGATTATTTAGTGTGTGTGACCGCAGTCTTAGTCTTTAACTGTGGTTTTCTGTGAGCCAAATGTTATGTGACAGCATCCCCGAGTCTGCTACAGGGATGCCACCAACATTTTATACATGACATTTCCTCTGCCCATTTTCCCAAGTGATCATATCGCAGTTGTTAAAATAGCTTAATTAAGAAACGTATATCTGCCAGAGGTCCAAACTCTACCAATCCATCTTGCAGCATGCACCCTTCCCAGCCCACATAGACTGAAGGGCCATGGTTCAGTGGATGAGCATCTACTTGGCACACAGAAGTTACCAGGCTCAATCCCTGATATCTCCAGTTCAAAGGATCAAGCAGCAGGTAATGCAAAAGACCTCTACCTGAGTTCCTGGAGAGCTGCTGCCAGTCTGACTAGAAAATATCGATCTTGATAGACCAAGGGTCTAAATTTGCAGAAGGAATTTTCATGTAGTTATGTGAACGTGAACTTGATTGTGTAGTGGAGATAGTCCACTAGACTAAGAAGTAGGTACACTGCAAAAAAGACTGTAGGCTTCTTGGTGCTGCCAGTGCCATGGCTTCTAATACTGGGTTTTAATTACCGTATTTTTTGCTCCATAAGACTCACTTTTTCTCCCAAAAAAAGTGGGGGGGAAGTGTGTGCGTCTTAAACCCCCCTCACCTTTCCCAAGCCATGGCACCGAGCAGAGCTAGGTGCGTCTTATAGTCAGGTGTGTCTTATGGAGCGAAAAATACGTAATAACATTTGTAATGTTTTATATTTTTGTTACATTTTATTTGGAGCCGTTTCCCTGGAGAGACCACAAAGAAATTTTCAAAATCAATAAATAAGCAAGCAAGCAAACAGACTTTGCAGGAGATTTGGTAATTTTTTTCTACTAGAAGGCAACAAACCATTGTCTCCCCCTTTTTTTGGATTTTGCAATTCACGGTGATCCCAGGAACGGATCCCCTTCAAATAAGTGAAGGTCTATCATATTTAGTAGAGAAATACCCTTCCTCGACCCAAATTCCCAGTTACCCCTGGCAGATGCAAGGCTTCTTTGGAGGCAGTTTCACTTGAAAAAGGGAACGGCACCTGAGATATTTTTTTAAATGTAAACAGATAATGAAAAATCCTGCGTGCAGACAGAAAAAACTAGTTGAGCAGGGTTTGAAGTAGGTGGTCACTGTGAACTTCAGTGCTGAATATGCTTCAAGGATCAAAGCACAGCTCTGGAAGCCACTGAAGCGTTTGAAGGATATTTAGAAATAAAATAAATGGGGGGAAGGCACGTGAACGCCAGACCCATTGCTATTAAAAAACAAAAACAAAAAAACCTCGCCAAGGGAAATGTTGTAAGGCAGCCAGTCACCTCGGATCACCTCTGCCAAGATCAGCAATCTCTTCCCTGCTCCATCCCATCCCACCCCTGTTTTTGAGGTCTCATCGAAAGAAGTTCTGCACTCCCTTGAAGTGCTTCTTAAATAGGCTGAAATGTCAGCCACAGTTGCACCTCTCATTCACCCACAAGTAGTGAACCTGAACTCAAATCCCACCTCAGACATTGCTCACTGGGTGGCCTTGCCTTAATCATTATTTTTGTATAAAATTGGAAGGATGACCAAGCCCACACTAATAAGGAGGTACACAAAGATTAATTTCCCTGACATTTAGGGTAGCCAGTAAACCTGAATAGGTGCCTTCGTATGGCAAAACAGCTCTGCATGGTGTGATGCACATATTTGAGCATTAGTACATGAACTGTGGATGACGTATAGTAGGGTGGATTGTGCTGAATGTGGCACCAGTTTGAAGATCTTGATACAGAGTCAACTGGCATAGAGTTGCTCCACTACATCCATTATGCTGGAAAGTATGGATGTAGCAGATGTAGCCAGCTTTTCTTTTCTTTTCTTTTTTGCTGAAACTCACCCGGTCCACTTAACTGCAGCCCCATCCCCATCCCCATTGCTTTTGTACACGTTAATTCCATGTTCCCAGTCACAGCCTTTTTGGTGGTCAAAAAGAACCCCATACACCCCTTTTCACCAATGGAGAAGCTGCTTGGATTCAACACTATGAATGGATTAATTTTTCTCCAGTGCAGCAAGTGTTCACCATATTTCAGGTGGAACACTAATGGTCTTTCAGCTCAGAAGGATCAGATGTTCCCTCAAACTGGGTCACTTAATTGATTTTCTTGATATTACCAAGTATAATGAGACATTCCATCCTGGGGGACCTGGCCAGTGGCTGAGGACCTTAGACCACTTAGTCGGAGATAGGAATAATACAAGAGAAGGTGATCAGCTGCTGCCAGTGGAAAAGCAGGACCACTCCTGCCCAGTGAGAGATTTGAAAGCCAACCCAGCAGGCAGTGGGGGAAGGATGAGAACCACAGAGTTGGGTGGAAATGGGGACCAGAAGAGCCTGGAGGAATCAGTGGAGGCACAGAAGTCAAGGGCTGAGCTGGTGGGGGCAGTGCTGGATGCAGGACAAAGGTCCTCCCTTACCTCCAGAGAACCTGGCAAGGTGGAGACAGAAAACCTCTATGCAGCTCCAGTAGACTCCAGAGTGGTCAGGAAGCCAGTGGGAGGAGGACCCAGCATGGGGATCCAGACACAGCCTGGGAGTCAGCAGGATGGCAATAAGCTTGGAGACAGAGGAGGCAAGTCTGCTTGGATGAAGGCTTGAAGAAGACTTGGAAACTGTGTGCTCTGCTTACTGTGGGCTAGGGTTTAAGGAAAGAGGTACAAGGGTAGAGGTCGTGTGGAAAAACTAAAGGCAGTCTGAAGTCAGCTGAAAGACTTTGCAACCCTCCAGGAGGGATTAAGGGCTCTCTCTACTGGACTCGGGGGGGGGGGCAGTTGGGAGCTCCCTGGACTTTTTACAGTTGGTGGGGAACAAGTTGAACCTGGGCTGGGGAGGAAGGCTATTAAGGGGACTGTAAGAGGCTTAATAGAGATGAATGTTAGAAGCAGTGACCAATGAGGAACTGAGGGGCGGGGTTCATAGACGTCTTGGCAGGAGAACCCTGGTCTGAGGTCACTAGTTCCATGACACCATCCTAAACAGAGATCCCCCTTTTAAAACCAATTGAATTAAAAAGTATAACTCTGCTAAAGATTGGATTTAGTCACCTATTGATTTGTTTGCTCTGAAAACAGATTTGTGTGTGTGTGGTATACCAGATCTCTGCTCTGGGCAAAGTGCATTCTTCATTGTCTGTACAATGACCTTGGGGAGGGCCAGTCTGTTGAAGGTTCTGAACACACCTGGCTGTCTCTAGCAAAAAGGATATGCATGTGTATGACTTGATTATCCATTGCACAATTCTGCAAATTCACAATGTGATTAAAAAATGTGGGGGGCGGGGGTGCTTATTTGCACTCCAGCACAGCCTCTGCATATCTATGCATATGTGGTGGTATATATATTTTCAGAGGCTGAATTCTTTCCACACTGTATCAGTGCCCTGCTCCCCAGGTTAGAGGCAAGTCCCTGGCCACAAGGCCCTTGTTGTGTTCTAGGATTCCAGTCCAAAGTCAAAGTCCAGGGTTCAGTAGCAAGGTCCAGAATCACAATCCAAAAATAGTCCAAGGTTGTGGTGGGTCCATACAGGGGCCTGCAAGCCCCAAAGCCCTGCTGGCTCGGGTGGGGGGGTGTCGCTGGTGTTGGTTCAGGGTCCCTTTGGGAAGGTATTTAAGTCCATCTCACTGGGAGGATCTGCCAAGGTGGTGCCTGAGGGCAAGTTGTCCCACTTCCCATGCTAACCCAGGGCCAACAAATACCAGTGGCTTTGCCGTTTCTGTCATCACATCTTTTTGAACACTAAAGGCAGTATACTCCCCTTTCCAGTGTCACCATGGTCAACTGGCCCGACAGGGAGACTGGGAACATACTTTGAGATCTGGGCTTAGATTCTGTTCCTCTGTTAGATGTTTAGTCTAGACGTGGCCAGAGAAATGAGACAAGAGGTTCTTAGCCGATTTCTTATGCCCATGGCCCTGAGGAAGCTGAACTCGGGAAACCAGCAACAGCTCAGGATTTTGAACATTATGACATAGCCATTTTTTGTTTTGTTTAAGTTGCATTTTTACATTTATGTTGTAAGACACTTTGAGTCCCCAGATGAGAGAGAAAAGTGGTATATCAACGCCTACATGAATAAATATAAATACGTAACTCTGTTAAATTGTTTTTGTTTGTTTTAAATGGTTTCTGCTTCACATCCCCTGCTTTTAACAGCATATGTAAATTTGACAATGTTCCCTTTGAGGGCAGGAATACGAGGACACATGTCAGCGGCAATGCTCTGTACTTCCCCATCTTGTATCCAGGACTACCAAGAGCCAACACAGGACCCCAGACAAAGATTACCTCTGCTCCCTATCTTGTTATCAAAACTCAATCTAAACACTGTATGAAAACAAGTCTCATAATTTACCCAGCCTCACGGGCCCCAGAGTGACCAGGGCCCCCAGAATTTTGTCTCCCTGAATTTTGTCTGCCCAGAATTTTGACAGGGACCTCACTGGGGTACGGTGCCATAGAGTCCACTCTCTAAAGCATCCATTTTCCACAGGGGAACTGATCTCTGTAATCCAGAGATGAGATCTAATTCCAGAAAATGGCATCCCTATGAAGAACTTTGGAAACCTCTATTGTGGTAAAGCTTTTACTGGGCTGTACCATTTCAGGCTCAAAGGGGTAACAGCTTGTAATACCATAAATCTTCTTAGATATATAAAAATAGAATGTCTGAGAACAGCCTGGCCACAACATTTCCTCTGGCATGTTACCTTTCTACATGGGGGGAGTTTGTTTCATGGGAGAACATTTAAATATGCTATCACCTCTCCAATGCATTATGATATAATGCAGTCCAGAAAAAAAATCTTCACCACTTCCTTTTGCAGATTTTACTAATTATCCCATAATATCCTAAGGATACAGCTGGATGCAGGAACAGCTAACCAAAACTTTGGCAGTAGATTTCTAGACTTTCTCACAGTATCCATATAGCATGGGAATGTGAGAAAAAGACTGAAGTGGAAGAGCAAATATGGCTTATACACAATTATCTCTGGAAGGAAATGTCAAGTTTGCAAAAGGTGTCAAGCTTCTGGGAATATGAGAAATGTTGGTTTACCCATACCACCCTTCCTTCTGTTATCAAAGCCCAGTTTCTGTTATTCAAGGCCTTTCCATGCTGCCCCTTGGTTATATCACATACCACATCCTCCACTTTCAGATCTACTCCCTCCCTCCCTCCCTCCTTCACATGCTGAATCATTGGTTATGGAAAACGGGGCTGCCTGTAACAGGCACTTAGGCCCAATCTGCATCTAGCATTTGCTCTGCTCTCTTACCAAACCCACAATGGAACAGAAATTCCCATCTGCATCGCATGCCACTTTCACTTGAATTGATTGTCAAACTTTATAGCAGCGTCCAGACTGCATGCCACTTTCACTTCGTTTGATCTCTCAGTTTTATGGTAGCAATCTGCATAGATTTATGGCCATTCAGGGGTGACTCTGCAGACAGTACGGCATTGGCCTAGGGTATCTGAATGTGGTTTTGAGCCGCATCTTTTTCTGTTCCAGTGTGGGTTTGGTAAAACAACGGAGCAAATGCTAGATGCAGATTGGGCCTTAGTCTGGATCTGCCCAGCTTTGTGCTAGGAAAGGGCCAGTGGCCAGGTGACAACACTATTATGTTTGGAGCGTCAGAATTAGTTTTGAACAATACTGTTGAGGGAATGACACTGACCTGTCAAATTAAAGACAGCTGAAAGAGAGCTTCTGCCTCTGGGGTTGTGGTCACACAGCACTCTAATCCCTGATTTTCTCCCACTGGACTTTAATCCAGGATGTTTTCTTTCAGGTTGGGATGATCACACATTCCAACCTGGCAGCGGCAGCGGCAGCTGGGGGAGGCAAGGCAAGGGCCACCCACATGCCCACACACGGCTGCCTTCCTCCGAACACCGCATGGAGGAACTGGCTGGCTGGCTGGCTTGCCCCATGCTCTGCTCCAGTCCCCAAGCCTCGCCAGCTGCTTCCTGATGGAAAGTAGGGAGAAGGATGCTGGGGGGGGGGGGTGCCAGGTGGCTGGTGGGGCTCAAGGCCCGGAGCGGAGTGTGGGGCATTTTGAGGAACCAGGGTCACCAGGTGCTTAAGTGCCCATGTGCTCAAGTGCAAGAAGCAAAAAAAACCTCCAGAAGGACGATCAGACGGCCCTTATTGCAATCATTGCAAGAGAGGGCTGTCCAGATCGACAAAATCGCAGGTTTAAAGCGCAACTTCCTGGAAAGCAGTTGATTTTCCTGGGGTTGGAAAACGCACTAGGAACCCGGGAGTGAGCCCGCTTCGGCACGGGAGTAGATGTGGCCGGTCTGATCAGCCTACTTAAATCTGGGAGGGAACAGCATTGAATCCTGATTTAAGAGACCATGTGACCACAGCCTAGTATAGACAGTGTAGAAATGTGTGGAAACAGAAAGATGCAGACAGTATCCATGATTTGTGAGGAAGAAGTATTATTGTTTTTATTTTATGTGCTCAAAGCAGATAGCAAATTTATATCCTCTTTTTGGTAGTTCATAAAGAGAGAGAGATGGATGGCACAATGTTTAAAAAATGGCACAGTTTAACAGGTATAGAAGAACCTGTAAAAGTTGCTGTCTCTTCATAATTTTTATTAATTATCAGCACCTCTGGCTATGACAAAAAACAAACCTCAGAATAAAAAGATTCCAGATCTATAAAGATGCAATTTTAATGAACATATCTGAAAGTCATTTCAATAATGTCTGCCACATTAAAACTACTAAATGAGTATATCATGCAACACACAACAAAGTTTGAGTCCAGTGGCAACTTTAAGACCAACGAAGACCAATTCAACTTGTCCATGTTCAGTGTAGGGGTTAAGAGTGCAGACTCTAATCTGGGAGAACCAGGTTTGATTCCCCACATCTTCACAGGCAGCCACTGGTGGGACTTGGGCCAGTCATAAGTTCTTTCAGAGCTGTTTTCTCAAGAGCAGTTCTCGAGAGAGCTCTCTCAGCCCCACCTACTTCATAGGGTGTCTGTTGTGGGGAGGGGAACGGAAAGAAGATTTGTAAGCCACTCTGAGATTTCTTCAGGTAGTGAAGGGCATGGTATAAATCCAATCTCCTCCTCCTCTTCTTCTTCATCATGTTGGTCCTAAAGGTGCCACTGGACTCAAACTTTGTTCTGTTGCTTCAGACCAATGCAGCTACCCACCTGGATCATATAACAACACAGATATCAGTAAACCACAGATTTATTTATTTATTCATTCAGTTTATTAGATATTTTAGTTGCCGTGGCAACTTACAACATTAAAACCATATAAATATTTTTAATTAAAGATATTACATATTATTAAAATGTTCAAACAAGCCTTTTGCAAAATAATATAAATAAAAAATCCATACATATCAATAAACCTCGAAGAGACAAACAAGCATCTAATAGTAATATAAACGTTGGTCGCCATCACAAAAGCCTGCCTGGGGCTAAACGGCAGGAGCAGCCACTGCAGGACAAGCGAGCCCGCAAGACCAAGGCAGCGGAGTTCTCCAGCACCCAGTTCAAGTCCATGTTGCGCGAGCCCAGCACCACTATGAAGGGTTTGGAAACGTTCATATCCATAGCTAAATTGTTACCATCAGCAGAACAATATGTCTCCGTGGAAGGATACATAAAAGTTTCTGTTGAGTGTGCAGAAATTTTAAAACTTCTAAATGGTGAAAGGAGGCCAGAAAGTGAGATGCTGTTCGTCTTTCAAGCTCTGGAAAGCATTTTGCTGTGAACAGCAAGTGATCTGTTGAGCCAACGTGTTCGACAAGGCGGGACACAAATTGAAACAATAAACAAACAAACAAATAAATAAATCTTTCCCATTTTCATGCTGCGGGGCTGAACATAGTAAAGAAGCTGATCAGCAGCTATATGAGATTAATTTATGCTGCTCTGTATTCTGAAAATCATAGAATGTCGCGTCTGTGCCTCACCTTGCTATCGTCAGTGGTGACACAGGGGCCAAATGCTGCAAGGGACATCTACAGCCACTTTGATTTGAATAATAAGTTCTTGTCTGGGTTAGTAAAAAAGAGAGATTATAAGGGCAAGCCCGATGTCCGTATGGCATACATTCAGTATGCTCTCTCCTTCTTAATTACTGGTGACAACATAACCCTTGGACACATTCTTGAGTTAAAAGATTTCATTCCTGATATTTTTAGAACTGGATTGAAGAAAGATAGAATTTCTACAATTAGCCCTCTACTTTCCACATTGACAGCAAAGGTGGTTCACTATCAGGGGTCATTTTGAGCAAGAACGCACAAAAATGCCGTTCCGGGACAAACAAGCCCAGGAGCGGGCACATATGGTGATGCGCTGTGGAAAAAAGCAAAAGCATGCTAACTTGATCTGTATTTCCATGCTTGTTGTAGGGTAGCTTCCCTGCAAGAGCAAAGGAAACCTAAAGTGTCTTCAGTCAAAGTGTAAAGCTGGCTCGCCAGCTGTGAGTTGGGATATACCTGGAGATTTTTGGGGTGGAGCCTAAGTGGTGGGTGTTGCCTTCTGACACACTTCTGGTAATGTCGGGGTGTGTAGCATATGCAAATAAGTTATGCTAATGAGTTATGCTAATGAGCTCCTGCACTTCTTTTTCTACAAAATGACTCCTGTACAGAAGTATCAGTAAGACCCAGAAGGTGCAGTTTTTTTACTGTAGGTGCTGAGCCGCATTGCTTCACTCTGTTGCTGGAATGGAATCACTGTTGTCAGCACTGAAGATGTTAAGGCTACCCAGGACCCTGAAGAGGCAGGGAAGATTTTAGTAAGGGAACTGGTTCATAATTTTTAATGGACCTCTGTTGTTCTCTGAAACATGGCATTAACTTCTATGATCCAAGTCTTGGCACAGCAGGCAGAGGAGGGAATTTGGTGCTTCTGCGCTTTCTCCTGCATTTAAAGACTGCTGTGGAAGATGAGATGATTGCTGTCCTTATGGTGAACATTTTCAAAGTATGCCCAGATTTACTGAACAGATTCTGTGAGGAATCTCAGTATTCTTTTGTTCCCAGACTGAAATCAGCTTGGCTGGACAGTCAGCTATATATATATATTAAAAAAAACCCAAATGCATTTCAGCACACTTACATTCTTCAGTGGCAAAAAAAAATCTGTTTGGTTTTTTGAGTCATGCCATAGAAATGTGGTTTCTGAATATCATAAATGAGAACGTGTTAGAACAGTTGGTCACAGAGCCAAATAGAATAGTAGTGACCCTGGACTTGGTTCTGAGCAGGGCTTGAGATCTGCTGTGGGATGATTTTGAACTGATGGAGAACAGTGACCAGAGTGCTACTAAGGTCAGCATTCATGTTGATGGAAGTTTGCCTCCAAAGTCTGAAATAATTACGTTTGCTTTTAAAGGAGGGACCTTGTAATAAAAGGAGGGGAGTAGTCAGAAGGGAATTAAAAGGGAGAATTATGAGAGCCATATTTCTCCAAGATGTCTGGAAACTATTTAAAACCACACTAATTGAGGAGCAGATACAATGCATACATGGAGTCAGGAAAGGTACCACCGTGTCTTAAAGGATGCCTGTGTGGTTAATGACCTAAGCCAAGGAAGCCATAAAAGGCAAAAGGCCTTCATTTAAAAAGTGGAAACTCTTCCCAAATGAGGTGAGCAGAAAGGAGCACAAAGTCTGGCAAAGCATATATATATACATTAACAATAAGAGAAGCCTAATTGTTATTAAAGATAGAATTCTAAAACACATAGAGGAACACAAGTGAGGAAAAATCAGCAAGGCTTCTATAAAAGGAAGTCCTTCCTCACCAACATTTTGAAGGGGTTTTTTTTGGTAGGTCAGCGAACATAAGAGTAATCTGGTAGACATTATATACGTGGACTTCCATAAGGCTTTTTAACAAAGTACCTCACTAAAGACTCCTGAATAAGCTTAGCAGTCACAGCATAAGATAACAGGTCCTGTTATGGATTTTAAAATGTTTAGAGCTTTGACCTTGATAGCCCAGGCTAGCCCAATTTTGTCAGAACTTGATAGCCTTGATTAGTATTTGGATGGGAGACCACCAAGTAATATAGGGTTGCCAAGTCCCCCTGGGGAGCGGGGAAACCCCCCGCTCCAGCGGCCCACTGCTGGCCAGCTGGGATCGGACCACCAGGGGGAACCCCACCCCCAAATTGCCAGGCTGAGGAGATGTACCCAGTGCAATGACATCACCTGGAGGTGACGTCATCGCATCGGGCACATTTTGCAGGGGACGCTCTGTAACTCTATGGTTTTCCCTCGCATTACTGAGGTCCCACCCCCAACATGCCCGATGCGATGACGTCACTTCTGGGTGATGTCATCACAGCACACACACAAAGCACACGTGCCAGGACTCTCCCAGACCGGCATGGACTCCCCTCTGCTAAAGGAATGGTAGGTACTTGGCAACCCTAAAATAAGACCAGGATGCAGAGGCAGGTGTGACAGACTGCACAGAAAAGCAGGTTTTAAAAATGCTGCTATCCCAGAGAGAATGGGAGATCTGGAGTGATTGGCTTGTGTGATTGGCTGCTCTTCACACTCTCTGATTGACCAGCATCAGCTGAGACCAAGTTTAACATCAGCTGTTCTGGAGGAGAAAGGTTTTTTTCTGTCTGGTCTTTGGGTCTGGAGTGAGCAAGCCAAAAGGGCAGCTTCTGACAATGGAAGGTATAACTGGAGCTAGGGTTAGTCAGAAAGGTTCTTCTACAGATAGAAGAAAAGAGACTCCTTTGCCCTTACAGTATTAGAACTACTCTGAGGGAGAATTGTATTTCTGAGTCCAGAAAGCTTTTAAAAAAATACTACTTTACACAGACAACAGTTCCTGGAAGAGAGATTTGGCTAGAGTGAATGGTTTGTTAAGTAATATCTCCCAGTCAAACCAAATAGTAAAAGGTTATTGCTTTTTGAAAAAGGAAGAATAATCTCTATTAGTAGAAAGGGGTTGTGCTCTGAGGAGAACCCAGGTCTGTGGTAAAGTGGAATAAGCTTTAGGCACCTCAAGAGTTAGTGGAAAGTTGTAAGTTACTCTGCCCCAAGTGCCGTTTTAAAAGGGTTTAAAAACAAGACAGCTCCTGCATTTCCCTCAGTTTCCTCTGCTGGGTCATAAGCCTAAATAAATATCTGTATCAAGGTGGGACAGTTTAGTTGTTTAAGTCAAAGAAAAGGAATATACGCTACTTGAGGGCAACTTGATCACTGAGGGGAACTAAAAGCTTTTGGCAGGAAAATCTGCTTGTGAGTTGGGAAGTGACCAGAGTCTGTCATAGCAGGCAGTGACAAACCACCTCTGAACATCTCTTGCCTTGAAAAACCACAGGGTCACCATAACTCAACTGTAACTTGACAGCAAAAAATAAAATTGTCAGGAAGCAGAGAGTAAGGATACACAGAAAGTTGGAGAGCAGTGAGCAGTGGGGTCTCACAAGGATCTCTATTGGGACCAGTGAATTTATTCATAAATTATTTTGATTTGAGGTTGAGCTGTGTAGTTGTCAGGTTTGCAGTTGATGCCACACTATTCCGCATGGTAAAAACCACAGCAAGTTACAGGAAGGTTTCTGTAAACTGGGTGGGCACCAGCATGGCAAATGAAATTCAATATAGATAAGTGGGAAATGGATTTGAAACAAAAATCCTAACATTAAATATTACTGAGATGGAGAAAGTGCAGAAGTGAACAACTAAGACGATTAAGGATTTGGAGCACCTTTCCTAGAGGCGCTAGAGTCTGAGACTTTTCCATTTAGCAAAAGCCAAATGAGGGAAAAGATGGTGGATGTTTATAAATTTATGCATGAAGAAGAGGAAGTTAATAGAGAGAACTTTTTTTATCTTTCTCCCAAAATACTAGAATTCAGGGGACCACCCAATGATGTTTACGGGCAAACAGATTCAGGAGAGATGATGGAATTCAATTACAGAATTCACTGCCAATGGAATGTCATGAGCATGGTTGGCTTTCAAAGAGGCTTGTTTGGACAGATTCATGGAAGAGAGGTTTGTCAGTGGCTACTAGCCAGGGTGACTAAATACCAATGATAGGAGGACACCTGAGGTGAGAGCCTTGGCCTCTATGCTCTATTTGTTGGTCCCTCCAGGGCAACTGGTGGCCTCTGTATGAAATGGACTACTGATCTCAATTGCACAGCTTTCAACAGTGTTTGCAGAACCATCCTCTTCCATTATTAAATTTTACAGCTGATGTGCTAAATCTTTGAGAAAAGGGAAAGAGGTGATTGCTTCTAGTGAAGCAGAAAAAACACACAAAAGGAGGAGAACATTGTTTGGACTGGTAGATGTAAGGCAGGCCTCCCATGGGCCACGTGCTATATTTCTGATTATATACTGCCTTCTGCGTAACACTAGGCAGCATTGTGCCTATCTTTCATTGGCTGAATTTAGTGGCTTTTTAATGGACACTGAACACAGCATGCTTATTTGCATACATTAGCATGCCATTTGCATTTTTACCCTAAGGTACTTGGTTTTATTGCCATTACTTTTTGCAGCACTGTTTTGCTAATGAGCGTAATGCTATACAAAACAGACTTCTCATTTCCCTTGCTTTGTTATCTCTCATGCACAAAGTTTTTTGTTGGGGGTGGGGAGGTTGGAATAATGTGTCTTGCTAAACTGCAGGACTTTACATACAGCAATCTCTCTTGAGGGGTGAGAAGGAAGAAATTTCATCCATGGCCTCCTTGTGTTTTATGCCCTGTTTCTATTTGCTTTTCCTATTAATAGACAACTTGAATAAGTGGCATTATTAATTCAAGGCACCCAAATGAACGAATTTTCCTCAATCCACCAGTAACCTTAATGCATATGGAGAATAAAAATAGCAGCTGCAGCTGAGAAAAGCTGCAAAAGGTCAAGGGTCAGCGCCTGCCTTTGCATTCAGCGAGAGACAGCCGGGGAAAATAAAGGGGTCTCTCTTTGTGGCAAACTCAGCACCATTTTAGAAAATGCAGATACTAACTTAATTACCACAGTTCTTCTTTTTTTTACACTGGAGCTCTGTTGCAGGCTATAAATCAATACCTAAGGTCACATTGCTAAAAGAATTGCAAAACTTGCTTTTCTCTTATTCTGGGAATGTTGCTTGCTCCTGAAGCAGTATCTTGGGAGGTCAGAATCAAATGAGAAACTGTGCCGGGGGGGGGGGTGTGTGAAATTGGAGAATGACGGCAAAGAATTAGGAATTCCAAAAACTGATCCTTGAACGGGGCCAAGTTGACTCGAGGATAGAGCGATTCCCTCATTTTTTAAACTATACACATGAAAAACACACACACTCCTGTGTTTCTTTTTCTTCTTCCAGTAAAGAGACTTGAATGGTACCAGCTGGGAAGCTAACACTTGAATCGGCTTTCCCTGCATTGTGAGGCTGGTTGGGAGCCCGGTGTGTGTGTTCAATAGAGGTTCTTGCACTCTGCATCTGGCTCCTGAAACACATGCTTGAAGTAAACCATATATGGCATTGATTTCAACAGGGAACTCGCTGGAGCAAAGAATAGATCACTTTCCTTCGCTTCCTCCCCCCTCCCCCCCAGTGTTATCTGCTGACCCAGAGAATTTACAACCTCCTGGAAGAGAAAATGACTAATATGAAAGCCAGGAGATATAGGAAAGGGCTGCTTCCAGCTGAGACAAGCTTGGCACAGCTTCTAATAGCTTTGCCAGAGGGAGATTTTTAATTTTGGTTCACCTGGCTATGCTGGTGCCTGCAGGCGTTTATGGCTTTGGGTAATGTGCAGCCTGCACACAGAGACATCTGGGTATTCTGGAGCTGAGAGCACAGTCTTCTTAGACTCAGGAGACAAAATTTATGAGAGCTTCCTCAAGCTGTAGCACCATAGGAGCATCACGCTCCTCTCAAATGCACATGTGCTTGGGCCACACACTTTGTGGAGAGGATTCAACAAATCCAAGAGAGGCTTCGTTTTCCTAGTACAGTATTTTTAAAGCCACATGCACACTGTAGCTATGGTATCTTTTCAGTAGAAAATTAAGAACACAATTTCAGGGTCTTTCTCTGTCTCTACTGTTTCCTTTCAGAAACTGATTGCTTTAACTATTAGCCATTTGTCATTGAATGATCCTTTTATGTTTTATGACCAGGGCTTTTTTGTAGAAAAAGCCCAGTAGGAACTCATTAGCATAATAGGCCACACCCAACAGGCAGAACATATTAGCATATTAGGCCACACCCCCGACAGCACAGCTCGCTCCCAGGATCAGCTTCCCTAGGTGCCCCGCAACTTGTGGGGCGCATGGGGAGCCCAAGGGAAGGAAGGCAGTTTCTGGATCAGCTTCCCCAAGCAGGGAAGCAGTTTAAACTGCCTTCCCTCTCTGGAACTGCTTGGCTTCCCCTGGCACCCCGCAGTTTGCGAGGTACCTAGGAAACCCATGGCGGAGAGGCTGTAGGTGTGGCCAACTTGGAAGCTAGCCGGAACTCCGTTCCTGTGTGTTCCTGCCCCAAAATAGCCCTGTTTATGACTGATAGCATTGTTGATTGTACTTTTTATTATGCTGTTGTTAATTACTATTGCAGTAAGCTACTTTAGAAGGTAAGAGGATTCAGGATGCAATGTTTTAAAAATAATAAGTATAAGTTATAGAACATTAAAAAAACCATTATTGAATCAGACCAATGATTCATCTAGTCCAGTATCCTGTTTCCCACAGTGGCCAATCAGATGCCACAGAAAGTCCACAGCTAGGATGCCAGTATTATAACTGAACTCCAGACTACACAGATCAGTTCCACTGGACAAAATTGCTGCTTTGTAGAGTGGTCTCTATGACATTATACCCCGAAGAGATCCTTCCCCAAAGACTCCCAAATCTCCATGAATTTCCCAAACCAGAGCTGGCAACCATATCCATAAGAGGCATAGAGGACAAAGTCTTCCCTTCTACTACCCCCAGCACCTGGTAGTCAGATATACTTCTAATTATGAATTCAGTGTTCCATTCAAAAACATTTTTTGTCTGTCCTCTAGGTAAAGTAACAATTGCAGTTACTGCAATGTCCAGACTAGAGTTGCCAGCCTCCAGGTGGGGCCTGGGGATCTCCTGCTTTTACAACTGATCTCCAGCTGACAAAGATCAGCTCCCCTAGAGAAAATGGCTGCTTTGAAGGGTGGACTCTATGGCATTGTATCATGCTGAGGCTCCTCCCCTCCCCAAACCCCGCTCTCTCCTGGATCCACCCCCAAAGTCCCCAGGTATTTTCCAACCCAGACTTGGCAACCCTAGTCCAGACCTAGAACATTAAATAAGACCAATATTATCTACCAATGTCAGCATTCCAGATTCACACAAAATCTGCACAACATGTACCACTAAAGTTGCTTTGGAATTCCTCACAGAGACTTCCAAGTAATGGTACAGGAAAGGCCACTGATAAAAGAAAAAAAACAGATGCTTTCATTCAGCAACCTGATTGTCTGCACAAGAATATTTTTGAGAATCTTTGTATTAACTCAAATCATAAATATTAAGGTTCACCTTTCATCAGGTTCTTCTTCCTTTCTTACATCCCATCAAAAGTCTGCTTTAAAACTTCATTTTGTATGCATTGTATGTATGATTATTACTTAAGCTAAAAATTGGAAGGAAGCTTTTAACTGCTAGAAGTGTATAAAATTTTCAAATACCTATCAGGAACATTTGTCTGGGCAAAGAAACTACTGGATTCAAGACATTAATAGATTTCTTTTATTTTAGTTTTATTTTATTTTAATATATAATTAGGATTAGATAGTATCAATGCATTAAACTTTTTAAAAGTTGAGCTGTAGTCCATTTAAGATTAACTTTTAGCACTTTCAATTTTAACTCCTTTTAACCCATTCAATTTTATCTTCCCATAATTTATTTTAACTGTTTCCAATAGTTTTATATTCCTAACTATTCTTAACTGTTTCCAATTGTTTTATTTTCATTTAATTATTCTTCTAACTATTCTAGAATAGTCAATAGTGGGACGTAATTTAATACTAGTTGAGGTTTGGCAGAAAGACTCTTTCCTCCCTTCCCCCTTTCTTCTCCTTAACTTCCTCTCCCCTCCCTTACCTGCAAGTCTTAAGTTTTATGTTTAAGTTTTAAGTGTTATCTTTACACTTTTATATAAGATTTATGTTTACATTTTTATACTGCTTTTAAATTTAGCTGAAGGAAGAGCCCTTCTCTCTTTAATTAAAGTTTTTGGGTTTTCTGCCAGTAAAATACTCTGCAATTCTCTTTAACCATTTGAGCTACTTCCACCTCTTCAAGTTTATTTTATCTCAGGGAGGGGGGAAGAGAGAGAATAGAAAAAGAAAGGGATAGAAAAGATTTTCCCTATGATATTACAATCTCCCCTTTTCTCTCATGTTATCATGAAAAGGAAGAGAGTGTGTCCTTTCGAGCCAATTAAGACACGTGCTCCTAAACAAAGTTAACATGACTATTTTTTAATTCTGCTGCCAAACTTCAGAAGAGATTCTTGCCCTTATCTGAGGAGATTGAGGTGACTGAAGAGCCCAAATCTGCCAAGGGGTTTTGTTATAAAGAAGCTTCGCAAGAGCAAAATCAATTCATCCGAGAACAGTAAAGAAATCTGAATGAAGTTTCCTTAAAGGACCATATTCCTTTGCTCAGTAGTGATACTGACACTGATATACTTAATCTGATGGCCTCACAATCATTTCTGAAAGCAGAGACTCTCCAGAAAATTTTGGGTAAGATTAATTCATTATCTTCAATTTTTTCAAATGACCATGTTAATCATGACCAGTTTTGTGGATTACCTCAAAACCCAGAAAAGGATACTGTAAATGTTTCAGGCTCTTGCTCGCATTCTTCACTACTGTTAAACCTTTAGAAAGTTTTTAAAATCTATTTCTCCCTTCTGTGGATGGATCATAAACTGAGCCAGTAAATTCTTTGAAAGACTCTTGGATTTTAGAGAGAACCACATCCTTTTGACATTTATTCATCACCAGTTCCCATGTTGATTTTAACATATCAGAGATATGTTATCTCTCATGAGATTTTCCCAAAATGTTGTTTTAGTTCTAAATCTCCTAGACCACTTTTCCCAGCTAGATACTCCTCTAGAAATTGGGGAGTGAGATCTTACCCCAAAAAGACTATGGAAATTAGCCAAGAAGGCAATGATAAACCTCTAACTGAATTTTCCCCTGCTTGCAAAAATCAAAGATCTTGGTTAATCAAAAGATCCAATCCCAAAAGGGTAAGGAAAGATTTAAATCTTGACCATGAACCACTGACTTCTCCAGCAAATGTACCCTATGTAAAATATGACAAATTAACTACATAGATAAGGAACTAATTCAGTCTTTCTGCAAACTGCCTGGGGAACATCAGGATAATATAATTGATCAGTTAAAACTACTTAGAGGTAATCTAATTTCAATTAAGAGTGAATGGAGTATAGCCATTGGGTCAATCAGGCCTTCAGCTCAGTTCAGGAACCATAAGAGGAGCATCATCTTTACTGATTGATTTTCCAAGTTTACTTCATGTCCCTTTGGATCCCAAAGTTGATAAGTTTCTCCTAACTTTTCATCTTCTTTGCTTTCCCCAAAATCAAATCTCTCTACAGTGGACTATCTCCCTGTTTTAAAATTGCCTCTTGAAATGTGGCTGGTTGGTCTGTAACATCAAGATGCAAGGCATCTCAGACTCTTTTGGGTGCCTTTGACATAATTTTAGTTCAAGAAACACAAGATTTGGAGGACATTTCTTTCCCTGGAAAAATTATTTTTTCTTATCATGCTTTAAAGGGAGCTAAAGGCACTCCAAAGGTGGCTTGACCTTTTTAGTCTCTACAGCTATGAATATCAAGGAAGCTGAACTGGTCACATGTCATGATCAGGGATGGGGACAAACCTCATCATGAATCTAATTTCATGATAAACATAGCCAGTTCATGGTTCGTGAACTGAGGTTTGTGCCCATCCTTACCCACAACCCTCCATGTGGTTTTTGGAGGTTTGTGGAGTTCGTGGTGGGAAGCGGGGAGAGCAAGAGGGATTGCTGAAATGTCTTGCATCCATTTCATCCTAACAACAGGGCTGGTGCGCCCATCAGCTGTTAGGTTGAAATAAATGCAAGCTATTTCAGTGATCACACACCCCCTTTCCAAGTGTTCCCTTTAAATGGCTTTTGCAAGCTGTGCATGAATGAAGTCCAAGCGGCAAGTTCAGCGAGAAGTGGTGAACTCACCACTTGGATTTCACTCGCATGACGCATCACTTGTAAAAGCCATTTAAAGGGAACATTTGCAAGATCTCCCCCCCCTTTCAGTCTGCTGGCCTTGGGGAGCTGCTGCCAGCAGAAAGTAAGGAAGACCCCACAACCACCACATGACAAACCTCATAAAATGAACTGGTTCATTAAATGGGGAGGTTCATGAAGGTTTGTGTAACCCCACAAAGAATGAACAGGGACAAACCTCCATTTCCCGGTTCGTGCCCATCCCTACTCATGATCTTTTGCTAGGAATTAATCTTGAAATTACCAACTACTCTCTATTAATTTGTTCTGTGTATTTGCCCCCCCCCCCAATGTTCCAATCTATAGCAAAACTGAAC
Organism: Lepidodactylus listeri; assembly: GCA_029233225.1. NCBI lineage: Eukaryota > Metazoa > Chordata > Lepidosauria > Squamata > Gekkonidae > Lepidodactylus > Lepidodactylus listeri. The sequence goes on from JARCFY010000006.1 coordinate 92,626,087, forward strand.
TGGGTACAATTGGGAAGTCTACTTGAAAATATTTGGTCTAGTCTTCTATTTAGCCAGCTTATTTTGGCCAGAAGAAGAGTTGGATTTATACCCCGCCCTTCAGTCGGAATTCAGAGCAGTTTACAATCTTCTTCCCTTCCTCTCCCCACAACAGATACCCTGTGAGGTAGGTGGGACTGAGAGAGCTCTAAGAGAACTGCTCTTGAGACAACAGCTCTGAGAGAACTGTGACTGACCCAAGGTCACCCAGCTGTCTGTCTGTGAAGGAGTGGGGAATCAAACCCAGTTCTCCAGATTAGAGTCCACCACTCTTAATGACTACACCAAACTGCCTCTCTTATGAGATTTTAATGCTAGGATGGGGCCTGATGATAATGTGTTGATGCAAAAATTAATTGGTCAGACAATGAAGGCCTTCTGAATCCTTATAGTTTTGACAGATTTTCTAAGCATATAGTTGTTAATTCGAACAGCCTAGATCAAGCAAATCTTTGTATTCAGAGAAATTTAATTCAAATTAATGGTCAAGTAGGTCTCAACTCCAAGAGAGATTACATGTATATTGGTGCAAATGGCGCAAGTGTCATAGACTACTTTGTGTTATCAACAAGAATGGCTTCCTTTGGGAAGGCTATGGAAGTGGGCAATTTTCTGGGAAGCAATCATCTCCCAATTCTTTTATTTTTAGATCTTAAGCGTTCCTATTTATTGTCCTTTCCTTTTGAGTCTTTTGGCCAATCATCCAAACGCTTATGTAGTACCTTATGAAACCCTAGACTTTATTTAAAAATCCAAAATTTGCAATTTATTATGGAAGTCTCCATATATAAAGATAAATTATCTTCATCTTCTGCAGGTTATTTGCACGTTCCTTCTGAGATCTTTAAAGTTTTCAAACCAATATATACTAGGCCTAAAAGTCAGAAGTTGTCTCCCCAGGGTAATACATTGAAACCCTTGCTCAAGCTGAGTTTCTGCAATAGAATACAAACTGGCACTTTTTGGCTTCTCTAGTACTGCCCTTTTACACCTTGGATTTCAAGAAACCAAAGCTGGGGGACACTAGGTGGCGCCTGAGAGCAATGGCCGCCTGAATCCTGTGCTCTTCAACTCACTCCCCTTCTCTCAACAAAAATAGGCAGTAAAACTGATCTGAAGCTCTCCCCTCGGATGGGTAACGATAAAGAAAAACCTTCTACCTCCGCAATGAAAAAATCAAAATTGAACGACACCGGTACAGTATCAAAATCTTTCAATAATAAAACGGGCCTGTTAGACGACGAGAGCCTGAAAATGGCGGCTGCAAAAAGTGGGGGGGAAGAAGGCGCGAAAACGATCTCCGTGAGAGAATTAAACATGGCCTTAATAAATATGGAAAAAACATTTCTAGAAAATATGGAAAGAATGTTTAAGCCGGTTTATGATAGATTAGACATGTTACAATCAAATGTCTTGGAAACTAAAAGTATAGCAGAGGCAGCTCTAAATAACAGTCTTGCCAACCAAACAGCCATACAAACGCTGCAGCTCACAGATGATATTTTAGCCGAGAAAACTATGAAACTGGACTTAACATCGAGACAAAATAATTTGAAACTACGAGGGATTGCAGAAAAAATTGAAGGCTCAGAGGACTTATCAAATTATATATCTAACTGGCTGAGAAAACAGATAGATGTGGACGGAGATATCTCTACTGCAGTCACCAAGGCTTTTAGACTCGGGTCTCCAGCAATTTTAAAGGTACGACCTATGAGGGACATAATGATAACCTTGATGGACCCACGTTATAGAAAAGCTATTTTAAATAGAGTTCGACAAAAAGGACATTTAAATCATAAAGATTCTGAGGTGGAAATATATCCGGACCTGCCAAAAGAAGCAATCCAAAAAAGGCGGGAACTTAAGAGCATAACTTCACAACTGCTAGAAGCCGAGATCAAATACAGTTGGATCACTCCTCTCACCGTACAAGTTTATTCAAAAGGAAAATCATTCAAGTTTTCAACTGTAGAAGAAGGTCTTCAAGTTTTAAGAGCAATGGACATATCTACGCCTATGGAATGGAGCAAAAGATCCAACAAGTGTCGGCTTTCCTCTTCATCGTCCTCATCTCCACCGCCTCAAGAATCGAGACAACAACATCGAGCAGCCACTTGATTTCTGAAAGAACACTTATACCTAAGAGACTGCGAGTCAAGAAAGAGCTTCCTCTATATACTTTTATTAGGTTTGAACTAAAAGGAAAAAAGTTATATATGTTTGACTGCTTAGTGTTAAAGGTTATTACTTAGTTAATGAAAAATGTTAGGGGGTAATTAAGTAAGATTGAATCTGGGATTAGTTATAATAAATGTTGAATTAATATTAATGAAAATGCCTATTAATTATATGTTATAAATAAGGGAGAAGGGGAGGGGGTGGGTTGGGGAAAAAGGGGGATTTGTCTAAGCCCGTTTATTTATTTGCTTCTCACTGTTTGGTGCTGGGAAGGGAGTGGGGAGGTATAGCAGGAGAAGACCCAGCCTCCTGGAGATAGTTAAAAACTTCAGGAGAAAGGAGAGGCTTAATTTTGTACTTTTTAATCTTCTCACACTATTAATTAATTAATTCTAGACTACGGTTTAATCTGCTAATCAATTGTAGAAATTAATTTGTGTAGTTTGATTTGTTACAGTAAGCAACTACTGAATATCCACTCTACAGTTTCTTAATTATTTTAATTATATATATATATATATATATATATATAAAATACATTTTTAAAAAATTTCAGCTTAGATAAGGATTGTACAACTTTAGGTAGGTATAGTTAGGGTTAGGTAAATTAATAAATTTGAAGTTCAGTACTAATCTATACTTGGGAATAAAGCACATTTTATAGTAAGAAATAAGAGTATTTTTATCAATTTTTAGGAACACATAATATAAGTAAATAGCCTACTATTGAGATTTTTAAAAGCAACAGCACACTCTTGTGGTAAGAGTGATAATAGCAGTCTCGACCAATTTTTAGCTCCCAATTTATATAGCCTGATTTTGGAAGTTGTATCCCAGTTTTAAGGAATAGTGTTTTTCTTTTACAAGCACTTTATTTGGTAAATATTTGTGTAGTGCTTATTATAGCGGTAGTGCTGACTATATTTTTACAGCTGAAAAACTAAAATTACTCTCATACTCTGTTGTTTGGAAAATATTATAACAAATTCTCAAAAAATATGTCTGAGGAACTGAACATCATTACATCTAATGTAAATGGACTGAGTAACACACTGAAAAGAAAGCGCATACTAACAAATTTTCTGAAACTAAAACCCTCTGTAGTTTTACTACAGGAGACACATCTTAAAAAATCTGACTTAAAGATATTCAACACTAATAAATTTTCATTGCAATATTCTGCAGCAGGTTCCTCCAAATCTAGGGGGGTAGCCATTCTTCTCAGCCACCTGGTCCGCTTCGATCTCGCAGCCAAAAAACAAGACCCAGAGGGACGGTTCCTATTTATTAAAGGACAACTGGAAGGTAAGATGACAACCATAGCCACATTGTATGCACCTAATGAAGGCCAGACAGTATTCTTAGAATCAACACTAAAATCTCTCAGTGAATTTGCTGAAGGAGATTTAATATTAGGAGGAGATTTCAACATGGTAATAGACACAAAAATAGACAAATCCACACCACCAACAACTACATCAAAACGTGCCAATGGTCACACCAGACCGGCACACATAGCGGAGGAATATAATCTAATTGACATTTGGAGGACTCTACACCCAGGAGAAAGAGATTATACCTTTTTTTCAGATCGACATAATTCATATTCTAGGATAGATCTACTCCTGCTGTCCAAATCACTACTAGACAAAGTTATAGACTCAAAAATAGGTCCTTTTCACTGGTCAGACCATGCGTGGGTAAATTGTAGACTCTCTCAAATAGACCAGATAAACAGACACAGACAATGGTCATTAAATACAGCTTTATTAAATCATCCAAATCTCAGATCAGATATAGCCGATGCCATAAAGACATATTTTATAGAAAATGATTCCCAGGAAGTGTCTCCCACGACTTGTTGGGACGCAATGAAACTGACTATCAGGGGCATTTTGATTTCAAAAGCGACCTTCCTGAAAAAACAAAAGCAAAAATTAGTTAAGGACACCCTGGAAAATATTAAAGAATTAGAAATGGCCCACAAAAAAACTAACTCTAAATTTTTTTTACAAAAACTTGAACTAGAAAGGAAATCTTTACAGGTGATGGAACTTTCCTCAATAAGGAAACAGATGGCTTACACTAAACAGAAATATTGGCAGAAATCACCTAGAAATCTGAAACAATTAGCTTATAAAGTCAAAGAACTTAGGAAACAGGCCCACATCAAAGCTATAAAAGATAACAAAGGTAAAGTAGCAACAAGCACAAAGGATATACTTCAAGTAATGGAGGAATTTTACACCAAGTTATACTCACCCACAATTTCTACAGAGGAAGTATATCAAACAAATCTTAAAAACTTTCCTATCCACTCTACTTTAAAGTTGGAGCACAGAGAATGCATGGAAGAGGCTATAAGTATAGAGGAGGTCCAGCAGGCCATTAAGCTAACAAAGACTAACAAAACACCAGGCCCTGACGGATTCCCCATAGAATATTATAAGATGTTTGCAGAACATTTGTTACAACCATTAACAAACACATTTAATTATATTTTAGCTTCTGGGGAAATTCCAACTTCATGGAAACAGGCTACCACAGTAGTGCTCCCAAAACCAGGCAAAGATCATATGCTACCCAAATCATATAGACCAATCTCACTACTTAATCAAGACATGAAGCTTTTCTCCTCCATCTTGGCCAAGAGGATTAACTCATTTATACCCAAATACATTCACATTAACCAGGCAGGATTTATACCCCACAGAGACCTGGCAGACAACACATTCAAGACATTGAATCTGCTACACCATTGTAAGTCAAAAAAGATTCCGACAGCTTTCTTATCGCTAGATGTGGAGAAGGCTTTTGATTCTGTTTCATTTAAATACTTATTTTCTGTTCTTCAGAGAATGGGCTTTGGCCCAAAATTCATCAGAACAATACAATGCTTATATGACAAACCAATGACTAGCATTAAAATCAATGGGCATAATTCAAAACCAATAACACTGGGTAGAGGCACAAGGCAAGGATGTCCTCTCTCCCCATTACTTTTTGCTATGGCAATAGAACCTTTAGCACAAGCAATAAGAACCAACAACAAAATTTTAGGGGTCAAGATAAAGGAAACAGAATACAAAATATCTCTATTCGCAGATGACATGATTTTATATTTAACTAAACCAGAAACATCGATTAGGGAGTTGCTACATACACTGCAAGCCTTTGGTTCCCTGTCAGGCTTACAGGTAAACCAATCCAAATCACAATTATTGCCTTTCAATCTAAATAAAGCAGAATGTTCTAATCTGAAAAATAGTTTTAACTTTGAATGGGCTAATAAGGATCTCACGTATTTAGGGATAAAAATCTCAGGAAACATAAACAAATTATTAGATATCAACCATAAAGCTATTCATTCTAATGTGATCTCACTTATAACGAAGTGGTCTAAATTAAATCTTACTTGGTTGGAAAGGTATAACCTAATCAAATCTTTCCTTCTCCCAAAATATCTCTTTTTATTCCGAACAATTCCGGTTAAGATACCAGAATATCTATTGAAGAAATGGCAAAGTACATGGTGGTCCTTTTTATGGGATGGAAAGAAAGCCAGAATTAGCTTGAAAATCTTGAAAAGAGCCAAAAATAAGGGAGGTTTCAGTTATCCAGATATCTCAATATACCACAAAGCAACGTTTTTAGCCAACATTATTAAAATGATGAGAAATGCAAATAATAATGAATGGTTAAATATAGGAACAGATTCATTGGGCATAGCTTCCATAAATATCCCAATTTGGGAAGAAAAAACAGGTTTTCAAGCTAACAAAATTTATAACCCATTTATATCTCCAACGATAAACTACTGGAGAACAAAACGAAAGCAACTCATTCCAATTATTTCGAAATATGCAGTCTACACACACCAAACCTGGTTCACACAGGGATCTGAGGCATCCTTCAGAAGGAAATGGCAAGAAGCTGGTCTTTCAAGAATAATTGATATTTCAAATAGAAAAAGCTTACTGAGCAAACAGGAATTAGAAACAAAACTCAATGATAAAATCCCATGGTTTTTATATATGGCAATCCAACATTTCAGCACCAAAATAAAATTGGCTGCTATTCTAACACAAAAGACAACAGATTTTGAAATTATATTAAGTATGTTAGGAAATCATAATAAAGGCTTGATTTCTGCCTTATATGGTTTATTACTGGACAAACAAAACACAACTATACTTAACTATCAAAAAATCTGGAACAAAGAATGTAACCTCAATATTGAGGAGAAAATATGGTCGGACATTTGGACAGCAAGAGTAGAATATCCTACCCCGATTTCTTTGGAACTCCAAAAATTTAAGCTACTTACTAGATGGTATCTCTCACCACAAAAAATATCATATGGAAATGCAACATATTCTCCGTTGTGTTGGAAAGGCTGTGGGCAAATTGGCACGTTTGCACATTGTTGGTGGGGTTGTGACAAAATCAAAAGATACTGGACTCAGATCCAAAAACTAATTAAAGAAGTAACATCTATAACAATTGAAATCTCTCCTGAATTTTTAATATTAGGACTTTGGCCACAAAATATCCAATCACACAAACATAAATCTACAATGGAAGTCATGCTTTTTGCAGCCAGGACTGCGATTGCCACAGTTTGGAAGTCTCCAGACACCCCTACTACACACATCTGGTACGAAAAACTCTGGGACCAGTTTCTAATGGAACTTATAACACACAGATTAAATGAAACATCTCCAAACCCTATTAGGAGCAAATTCCGAGAAAAATGGGAACCAATTTTAAATCACCTATCAAGAGAGCAGATGGCACCAGGTGGCTGGGCAGAACTCCAAAAATGGATATAGGTATGCGCTATCTTTTTAACACTTTTAAAATCTTTGGAATGTTAAGGATTCTATTGGGACTCAGTATGGATGGTCAGATATATAAGAAAAAGGAATTTCTGAACTTCATAGAATATGTAATACCTAAACAAGATTCAGAAATGAATATAGAAGTAATAGTAAACTGGAAACAAAGAAGAATATATAAAAGTTTATGATAGATTTATTATACAAAAGTTTTATTATATTTCTATTGTTTATTCAAATACATGTATGTAGTGTCAAGAAACTGTTCAGTTATGACAATTGTTGAAGTTGCAAGAAAACTGTTTGTATTGTATTGAAAAAAGAAAATAAAAAATTGTGAATTAAAAAAAAAGAAAAGAAACCAAAGCTGCTGTCAAACAAAGATTATGGGACACTTCTCTCCAAATGGATAGGGCATGAGCCTCACACTTTTTAGTGGTGAGAAATAAAAACCTAAAATTTGCTCCATCCAATTACCTTTATTCGTTAGAATTCCCAAAGTACCGCAGAGCTTTCACTTTAGCACGAATAAGTGTTCTTCCATCTGCCCTCATGCAAGGGAGATATGCTCACACCCCATACGCAAGCCAACTCTGTCCTTGTAATTTTGGACAGGTTGAGACAATTGAGCACGTTCTTTTATCTTGTCAATTTTGTCACAAGATAGATTCATTCTAAATATTTTATGCCAGTAATTGTTGTCTATCCAAGCAGGTCTAATCAGTTTTATTCTACTCTTCTTTTAGCTGATATTTGTAATGAAACTACTGCTAAGGGAGCAAGATTTTGTGCTATGGCTATCCTAACCAGACAGAAGACTATTAATTCTTAGAAATTTTTAAAATCCACATCGTCTTAACTTTAAAATGTTACCTGTACCAACTGTCTGGCTGTATTTCACTGTTAACTATATGTAACATTTTAAGGTATTTGCTGATCTTTGATCATAATAAATCAAATCAAATTGAATTGAACATTGAAACCCGTGGTTTGATGGTGAATACAAACAGATTTTAAAAGAACTCTCATGAAAGGCCAAAGAATTTAAAAAGAAAAATGATCACAGGTCATTGAGTGAACTGTTGGCACTAAAAAAGAATTATAAATCTCTGCTGGCACATCACAAACACAACTTCATTTGTAAGGGTTGGAAACAATTCTGGCTGCTAATGATAATAACACATCTGCATTCTGGTCAATTGTTAACTCAGGAATAAAGGTCTGTATCTTCCCTTTCTGCATTTCACCATCCATCTGGGTTAACTATTTCAGTTCTCTCTTTTCCTCAACAAATTCTAATTCAATCTTAACTACTTCTCCTGACAATCTTCCTGTTTATCCCCCAGTGACTCCAAAAGTAGTTGAACACCTTATCTCCTGTCTGCATGAGGGTAAAGCCCCGAGTGCAAATTTAATCCCTAATGAGATAATTAAAATTAATCCTACTTGGTGAGCCGAAGTTTTAGTCCCAGTCTTTAGTATGATCAATGCATCCAGTAACATCCCATGTGTTTGGAAGCAGACTATTATAGTCCCCATATTTTAAAAAGGGTCCCACTCTGCCCCAGCATGTTACCATCCAATTTCTTTATTATCCTGCTTAGGCAAACTATACTCCTCTTACCTATTGGTTAAGCTATTGCAGTGGATGGAATCTAATAACGCCTTAGGCTGGGAGTATATTAGCTTCAGAAGAGGTTGTTCTATTTTAGACCACAGTCTGAGTCTCTTCCATTTGGCTGAAAATGGTTCTTCCCTTTTGGAAGTTCTTTATGTACCCCTTATGGATCTTAAAAGAGCATTTGAACATCTAGATCAAGATTTTGGAACAAATTAAGGAAATCCATTATGGATAGATGACTACTATGGTTGACAGAAAATCTTCATATCGGCCAGAGTGCTCAGGTCCATTGCAGTGTAGAAGGAGGTCTGTTGAAAAGCTTTTCTATTGACATGGGAGCCCAGCAGTCAGTTCTGCTACCGACTCACCTGCTTTTAGAGCGCCACACTCCTGGAAGCAGTTCTGGTCACAGATGGAGAACACTTGTGCAAATGCAACTTTCAAGAGCAGGCTTGAAAACCTGAAGGAGCAAAAGCTCAGTGGGAGGAGAAGGAGGTAGAACCCACAGAGAAGTTAGAGAGAGGAGAGAAATTAATTCAGCTTAATGAGCTTCCTAGCAGCTACTGGGACTTAGTCAGCCCCCAGTGAAGTAACTGGGGGACCATCCTGGCTGTTATAAGCACCAATAAGGAGACGCTGTAGTGTATTATATCAGCTGTGTTCATCATCTTTTGCTAGATAGTATGATGTTCACTTACTCTTGAGGGATGTTACAGGACTGCACTCCTACATTTTAGGCAACCATCGTAAAAAAGACCCTGTAAAGTTCCAGAATTTCTACTAATACCAGTGTAGTTCACAACCCAAATATAAGATGAGATTCCTGATTGGGGAGTTAGTGTGTTGCTGATAAAGTAAGAACATAAGAATGTAAGAGAAGCCAATGTTGGATCAGGCCAGTGGCCCATCCAGTCCAATATCTATCACACAGTGGCCAAAAACACCAGGTGCCCTCAGGAGGTCCAGCAGTGGGGGCAGGACACTAAAAGCCCTCCCACTGTTGCCCCCCAAGCACCAAGAATACAGAGCATCACTTGCCCCAGACTGAGAGTTCCTGTCTATAGTTTGTGGCTAATAGCCACTGATGGACCTCTGCTTCATATGTTTATCTAATTCCCTCTTGAAGCCGTCCATGCTTGTAGCCGCCGCCACCTCCTGTGGCAGTGAATTCCATGGGTTAATCACTCTTTGGGTGAAGAAGTACTTCCTTTTATCCGTTCTAACCTGACTGCTCAGCAATTTAATGGAGTGCCCAGGAGTTCTTGTATTGTGAGAAAGGGAGAAAAGGACTTCTTTCTCTACCTGCTCTATCCCATGCATAATCTTATAAACCTTGTGTACAAGATTTTCTAATTATAGGCAAAGTTTACACTCAGTCCTGTAATGAAGGAAAGTACTCATTCCTAGGGCACCCAATTTATTGAACACACTCCACAGACCAGCCAAGAATTATTTCCTTACTGTGTGGGGGCCTTTTTCTGTTTGTGTGAGAAACAAGGACTGAGTTGAGCCATGGCTGAATTAAAAAAAACCACATTACCCAATTATAGCATACTCATTGGCAACAAATTAAAATGTGTTGTAATTCAGGACTCAGATTAGTTTTAGGTCAAGTTTAATTTTTTTTTAAAAAACCCTGGGGGTTTCATGATAGCCAACTTGCTATTACTTTGTGTGTAAAGTACAATCTGCACTTTAAACCCCTACTTTCTGTTCCCCACAAAAGCCGCAAAAACATCTGGGTGGTGGGAAGCAGCCTACTGTCTGCCACTCTGCTGTTTCATGCTTTCTTGTGCAGTCCCTTTGAAGTTTAAAGAGACTGCACAAGGAAGTGTGAAAAACACCTGAGCAGTGGGGAGCAGCCTTTAGATTTTGAACAACAGAAAGGCAAACATGACAACAGTTCTCACAGGGGCTTCCCAAAGTAACCCCATGACAACTTGGTAAGCACCCCAGCTGCACTTAACAAGTAAGGGAAACATGCCCAATACTCTCACAGCTCTCCCCCCCCCCAGCAAAGCTGAAACACGCAGGTCCAGACCAGAGCATACCCATCAACTGTGGTGAATTCTACTCTGTAGAGGAAAAGAAAAGCTGGCTGGGCCACCCCCAAATCTCCAAAGATAAATTTGGAGCGATAGAAAGGCAGACATGACAACGGTTCCAACTGGTGCTCCCCAAAGTAGCACTATGACAGCTTGGAGGGCACCACAGCCACACCAGACAAGCAAGGGAAGTGTGCCCACAACTCTCACAACCCCCCCCCCCCACCCCCGGCTAACACATAAAGGTTCAGAGCACACCCAGCAACCACAGTGTATTTTTCTACTCTGCAGAAAAATGGAAACATGCATCAAGCCGGAGAAACCATCCCCGAGTCTCCAAAGGCAGGCGCTAAATGACAGAAAGGCAGACATCCCCAGAGTTTTGACAGGGGCATACCCACCACCGCTGACCTCCCAGTTCACCTCTGACAACCAGTAGTGGGGCTTATCCCTGGTTGTTCTCCTTGAGGCAGAGGTGCTGGGCTGCAACTCCTCCTCCCCAGCCTCTTTCACACACTGCTCTCTGGCCACATCTATTGGTCTGCATGCAGTACATGTCTTTGCAGAGCTCCCACTTCTGTTCCACGAGCTCAGCATTCTGAAGAGTAATGCTGCTTTTTATATGAGGATCCACAGATACAGTTCAGCTTGTACTCCCCTCCCTTGCAGAGAGGATGCAACCTGGTGGTGATGCCCACCCACAACCTCTCTGCCAAGGCCCTGACCCATGGGAGGACAGGCATCCACTCATGGCCAATGCAGAGGCCAGTGCCCAGTTCAGCCCTTGAACCAGGGAAATGACTTGCCCCAGGTTCGCCATATGGGCTCCGAGCATGTTGGTGGTGTCCTGAAAGGGCTTGAGCACATGCATCATTTGGGAGAGGGCCAGCCAATCATTTGAGCTGATGCTGAGCTCCTCTTCCCTGTGCAAGATGGTCATGGAGGAGATGACATCCTGCACCACACTCTTCTGCTCCACCAAACATGCAATCATGGCATAAGTGGAGTTCCAGTGGGTGGGTAAGTCCAGGATAAGCCCATGTTCAGGCTCACCCCCTTCCCCTGCATTTCACACAGCAGATGGGCAGATTTGATGTTGCATGAGAACCAGTCAGCCAGGTGCTGGCAGGTGTCTAGAAAGGACCTCATCTCGAGGGTGGCAACATCCCAGGTGGCTTTGACAGTGCTCCCCAGCCCCAGAGCATCTTTCACCATCAGGTGAAGCATGTGCACCAGGCAGATGATACCCTTGAAACACACAGCCTTCACTGCTGCCCGTATGATGGACTATCAAGGGTTAATGCCTCACAGAGCCTGAGAACCTTTGAGAGACAGGCTGTTAAAATGGAATTCTGTGGAGAGCATCAGTTAAGAAATGACAGTTGGGAACCGACAGTTGAAGAAGAGAGTTTTAGCACTGACTGAGGACTGGAAAGGAGGCAAAGAGGAATGAAAATATCATGGAAGCCAAAAACAGATAGAGCTTCTAGTGAAGATAAGTAATCCCTGCCCAGTGAAAAAGGAGATAAAACTCTTAAGCAGTGATCCCTGGTCTGTATATATATAGAAGGATTTGGGGAACTTGGTTGTATGTTCCTGTCTTCTAAACATGAAGTGTTAGTGAAACTCAGAAACCTATGCTTGCAAGTTAAAGCAGAAACTGAAAAGCAAGCCTCTCTACTTGTTGGCATCATATTACCTGGATTTAGTATGATTACAAAGTTACCTCAGTTTTTATTATTGGTTCATCTCATACATCCTACCTCTGATTCCAGCTGACCTTCCCCCCACCAAGTTAGATAAAATATTTTGTTTATTTTTGAACTTTCCAAAGCCTCTTGTGTGCCGTTACAGAAGTAAAATATAAGTAGGTGATTTTGTCTCTTCCCTCAAGTCCCTGGGCTAAGCCAACATCAAAATATATGACGTCAACGTCAAATATCTTTAATGACATATCAATAAAATACATGATGTAATAAAACATGAGCAAGAAGGCATTACAGAGACAACAAAATAATAGCTTGTGTCTATCTTTAACTGTATCAGCCAAGAACCTAGCTACTAGAGCTGTAATGTTCAGATTTGTGTCACTGTTGTTGTTAATACAGTGTTTATTGTATAGTGGAGAGGAAAGGAGTTTCTTACGTGAGCCTGCATGCAAATGATAATCCAAGATGATATGATGGATTGATTCTATCAATTTTAAAGGGGAGATCAACAAAACCATAAACCAGCAAACCAACAAATAAGAAGAAAATAGATGTAGGCTACTCAGCAAGAAAGAAGAAACAAGGGGAACATCCTGTGTGTGAGGGAGGAAAGAAGGAGAGATCACTATAGCTGGCATCTGTGACCATGTAGCCATAGACACACACACACTCCCTCAGGTGACTCTGTATCACAGCAGCAGTGTTTTGCACCATGTGGTCTACATCCATCTCCTGTGCATGGAGTGGCAGGACTGTCCCCTTCTGGGGCCTGGGCTGTGCCTCAACAGTCCGGACAGACAGATCATCTGGTTGCCACCAGTGGGCAGTGAAGGAGAGGTAGCCATGCTGGTGACTGCTCCAGAGGTCTGCTGTGAAGTGCACATTTCTGCCTTGTGCTCTGGAGAGCTCAGCATTGTCTATTTATTTTATATTTATATCACCACTTTGGAGTGGTATATGAGGACAAGACTCATCAGCTCATGGTCCTCCATAAGGTAACAGACTACCAGGGAGCCAAATGTTACAGCAGCTGATGAAAGGGTACGTTCTCCATGAGGGAGAAGGGCTGGCCATCCACAGCAATCATCTCATCTTCCACATAGCTCTTCTGTATGGCACTGTCAGCATCCCCTGGGGAATGACCTCTTGGAGGGTGGCCTACATTGATGTCCCACCCACAGCACCCCAAGTTCAGGGAGACTTTTCTGGAGGGGCCTCCTGCTCCACCCTTCACTTCTCCCTGCTGAGAGGCAGTGGGCCACTGGCCGCCACTCTTTCCTCCAGCAACAACATACTGGGGTGCTCCCTTTGCAGGTGCCTACAGAGGATAGAGGAGGACAAGTGGTAGGGGGTTGTGCCCTTCTGGTAATTGGCACAGCACACCTGGCAGTCTACCACGCAGGGCTCACTGGGAGGGTGCACAAATGTTTCCAAAGTGTGGGTTGGAAATGGGGCCCCAGGACTGGAGAAGCTGAGAGGGACTGCTTACTTCCTTGTGCTGGGCTGGAAAGGGCCACAGAGAAATGTACTTGAAGAGGAGCAGCAACAGAGAGTTGTGACATGGAAGGGGAGGATCCTTCCCTCCTCCAAACCATTAATGTCAGGGTTCTCCTGCCCAAAGAGTGTTAGCAACTGCTGTTATCTCGGCAGTGCTAACAACTCTGTTGCCTCTGTGGAGAGCCCCAGGAACAGATCAGGGAAAGGAGGCTGAAAAGTACTGGAGTCAGAGACGTGTTGTAGTGATTTCAGCAAGCATAGTTTATTAGCTGGTCAGATGAAGCATACCAACCTGGGCTCAGTGGCCCTCTTTTATTCTGGTCGGAGCCACACCTCCGACCTTGCCCAAATATCCTGATAGGCCCTTATGACTGCGGTCACATATCATAGGTCCCCTCAAGGATCCTAGGCACAGGATAGGTGGTAAGTTACAATCCAGCCAGCAAGCTCAGGTAGCTGGCCTGGCCATGTGTGTTTGGCCACATGGCAGTCACCATTGTAGAGAGCACATGGCAATCACCATTACATACATTACAGAGGCTTAGAGATCCCTGGTGATTCCCTTACAGGGCCGGGCTCCGGTGGGCTGGCTGGCTAGGTTTGGTGCCCGGGGATGGGGGTCTGTGGTATGAGGTGTGGCATACTTCTTCCCCCTATGACAAGGGCCTTTTGCACACACTTTAACCCTCATGACATAGAGGTATTCACAATCAAAAGGGTATAAATATGGGTCTTCAGCAGAGGCACCCAGTAGCTAAGCCCGTCTATTCAGCATGAGCAGAAAGACAGGGTGGCTCAGAGTCCACCTAACACCCAAACTCCAGCAGGGCAGAGGAGTTCACAAAGAATGTGCTCTGTTTTCAACAGGTTCCCTGCCTCTCTGTCTAATTCCCAACAGCTGACACAGGAGAGAATGTGGAACTGAGCTGAGGGTATACATAGCATTCTGATCCTGAGCAGAATGGGAACTCTGTTATTAACAGCCAGCAGTACCTGTTAAGCTTTGAGGGGGGCCCTCCTGGTGTTTCCAAGGCTGGAGAAATCCGCCCCTTGTTGCTTTGAAGTTCTATAAACAGTTTAATTGAGTGGAGACAGTCTGTCTGGAAAGATATCCATTCACAAAACCCCACAAACCTCCATGAACAGCATCAAAGTTCATGGAATGTTCATGCCAGTTGCCCTTCCACGAACATCACTTCACAAACCATGAACTGTCCAAAATTCTTGATGAACTTTAGTTTGTGAGCTGATTGGTGTTCATCCCTAGTTACATTCTAGCCTTTGACCATCCTCTCCTTCTCTACTACTCTCTCAAACCCCAACTCCCAAGATTCTCATTCACTCTAAGGACCACCATCAGGACACATTTTACTTGATCAAAATGTATAAGCAGTGAACAAAAAATGGAAGATACTGTTTCCAGGGACGGATCTTGGTTTCCAAGATACAAAAGAGAGCAGTGGAAAGGCAGGGGCTGCCATTAGGGAGGGCTGGCCCGTGACCTGCTTGCAGAGGCTTTGTGACCCACTTCTGGGGGTCCCAAACCACAGATTGGGAAACACTGCTCTAACTGAGAAACACTGTTCTACCAAATGCCAGCTGAGTACCAGCCATGTCAGAGATTAATACATTTATCCTGAATTACAGAGCAGGTATACCCTCCTTTTAAATTAGCCTCATCAGAAGAAGATACTGATACATTTTGTCTTCTGTTGCATTTGAGGCCTAATAGATCATCAAGGCTGCTTGTTTCCCCTCCCCTTTCACAGGGGATAGTGTAGTTTATTACAGGCAAATCAAGAAAATTCAGCTGAATTTTTCTTCAGAAGAAATCCAATAAATCCAGGTCTTCCTATTTCCCAATGGCTGGGTGATTAGGGAAGCCAGTGCTTTCAATCAAGGACAACCTCCATCCAAGCTTTAAATAGATACTTGTGTTAATTGCAGGTAGCAGCACAATGCAGAACCAAATGTTTCAAACTGGAATCGCTGGGGAAAGGGAATAAACAAGCTATGGTAGATTAAACACTGCAGAGTGGTATTTTTCTGTCACTGTCAGAATGTGTAACAGAGTCCCATGGTATTTGACTGCTGCTCCTGGTGAGGCAGGCTGGATACCTATAATTTCTGACAGCGAGCCACTGTTTGGTGAGCTGCCATTCTTTTTAGACTGGTGCTAACCTCGTTAGTGGGGGATCTGTGACAGGTTGATTGTGGTTAAACATTGTCAGAATAATTCACGGCTACTGTTACCACTGTAATTTTAAAAATATAATTAAATCTTTTGTTAATACTTATGCTTATTAACACTTATGATTTTATATGTTGTGGTTTTAACTTAAATTCTATATTTTAACATATCCTGACATATACATATACTCTGTAAGCCACCCTGAGCCTGCCACGGTGGGGAGGGTGAGATATAAATTAACCAAATTTTAAAAATAAAAAAATAAATGTTTAGTGGAAGGTTCTCTGAGCATTCATGCTCTAGTGAGCATGCCCTCCTGTTCAGGTGCACACAGACTGCCTCTACCCATCAACTTTTGAACAGAGAAGAGGCTAGTAAAAATCCGGGTACCCTGATATCATCCTTACCAGAGTGGCTGGAAAAGGGAGAGTTGCATTCAAATCTCACTTCAACATCCTCATGAATACAGTGAACCGGATTCTGATTGTTATTGAATAAACCTTTCAGCAATAAAACTTCATAAGGTCCTAACATTATCCATGGAGCTATTGCTGTGCAGAAGATATTTTAAATTATGAGATACTCTGTTTTGCTGAAGACAAAAAAAAAATCGATTGCATCATTTTTCATGAAATTTCTTTACCTGAAAGGAAAACAATGTTAACAGCTCATACTATGAACGCTTTTACAAGTGTGAGGAGAGATTAGCTGTTATTCTAAAGGCTTCTCAAAGCTTTGTTCTCTGTGCCCCTGCAGCAGGTGGTGACCAGGGACAGGGTTTTTTCAGTGGTGGTGCCTCACCTTTGCACAGCTGTCCCCCTTGAAGGGGGGGCACCAGCCCTCGTGCCTGCTATACTGTCTTTTAGGAGACATGCCAAAACATTTTTACCCAGACTAAAGTTACCAACTATGGCTTGGGAAATTCCTGGAGATTTGGGGGTAGCCCCCGAGGAGGGCAAGGCTTGGGGGGAGGAGTTTGGGGCAGGGGGAGAGATCAGTTGCAATTTCGAAGAACCCCAGGCCTCATCTTGAGACTGGTATAATGCTAACCCAGACTTTAAACTAAGGGGCTTTAATTTTTTTAGCTGTTTTTTTGTCAGCTATTCTGTTGTTCTTTTGCCCTGTTGTTATGCCCTGGCTTGTTTTTAAATGGCAAGTTTTAATGGTTTCATCTTCTTGTTTTCTTTTAACTTTTGATTTTTTCATTTTTTAATTTAACAATATAAACATTTTTTAAAAAAAAAACAAAGAAAGCTATGACTATTGTAAATATCCATTCCCCTCAGTCCCCACCATGTTGCTTAGATTTGTTTGGTCCCTAATGGCAGTGTTTAATGGTTTTTGTTTTATTGTTTTAGCTGTCAGCTGCCTCGGAGGTATTTAAATTTTCCAGACAAGCAAAACACCAGCGAAACTGATTTTATACATTAACTGGCTGCCTTGCTGTAGTTATGAGCAATTAAACTGCCCTCTGGATTAGCTATGCATTGCAGAGGCACAGCTACCTGTGCTTAAAAAGGGAAGGGGCCTTTTGCTCTGTGTTAGTAATGCTGCTGTGGTTATCATGATGAGATATAAAAGAGGAAAGCAATCACTTTTCCCTTACTGAATCAAGAAGGAGCCAGAGTTCTCAGTCTTGAGGAATTTATTCTTCCCCTCCAGGACCAAAAACTGAAGTGGTGTTCTTGCTCCCAGGGCTGATTTTGCGAACAGTTAAAAAACAAAACAGGCATGTCGCTCCTTGTGTTGGCTTTATGCCATTCTTCTGTAGACACTGAAGTTTACTTTCCCCAGTCCTTCGTGGCTAGAACATTCAGTATTTCAAAGAGGATCTTTTGTCACTATGGATTCCAAAAGAAATCAGCTCAGCTGTTACTCTTAACACTGGCTCTTTATATCCAGTGATCAGTTGCAACACAAGTGGCCCATTTATTTTATTTTTTACTGGTTTCGCTGCAAAGTCATGGGACCTCACAGCACTCTGGTACCATGACCTTGAAGAATAACATCTACCTCCAACCCCCTATCTGATAAAATATAGTGCAGGACCCAGACAGAGCCGGACTGCAGCCAGATATCTGTTTTGTGTCTTTCCGGCAACTGACAGGAAAATGAGTTTATATCTTTCAAAGCTTATGCCTGATTGCTCCCAACAGAGCCAAGGCAATTTTGGTTATATCTGCCCAATGTATAGGAAGAAAGAAGAAAAAGACCAAAAAATGAGCTGATAATAGCATTGGGGGGTTTTCATGTGCACATTTCCATGATTTGTAATCTTTAAAATCAACATGATTCAACTATACGTAAATGATATAGCCATGGGGTTGCAGCCTTTATCGTTGATTCCCTCACAACCTGTGGAGAAAATATGTTGTTAGAACATGAAGAGTGCTACCATATTTCAGAATATGTGATGTAGAATTTCCGTTCTGGGAAGACTGCAACTTGAGGAAGCTCCATGGAATCTTGAGATGAAAAATTGATACTTTAAAAAATCCAGAAATCACAACACAATTGTTAATTTTCTGACTAAACAATTGCAATTTAGAATTTACAACACACACTCTTAAAGAAAAGTCATGAATATTACTGTAACACTCTCTGGGGAAGGGGAACATCATCAGTCCATAGGGTCATGAAATCACCAGCCCAATTGCTATTTCCTTGTGCCGGTTGCTTTAGTCATCAGTCCACATACTTAAAGGTGTGGTTAAGTTCACACACCTCAGGGTTATACTGTGTTATATAGGAAAAAAGCCCCAATGCTGCAACCCTTCTCCTTCTTCCCCCTTCGTCGTCTTCTCCAGCTAGCCTCCTCCCATTTCCCCTTTCTCACGTTTTATAGCCACAGCTTCACCTGGCCTCCTCTTCCTTGTTCCCTGCTCTCCACAGCCACTCCATGCCTTAAGACAACTGGGCCCAGAGAGTCATTGTTCTCCCATCCGGACTTGCTCACTGTCTCCCCACCTTTTGAGATTCCCTGTAGCAGACTGTCAAAGGTCCCCTTAGGGTAGCCAGGTCTTACCTGGCTGCTTGGGGGGGCGGGGGGGTTCCTGGTCCTTGTCCTGGAGTTCTTTGGTGCGCACACAAAGCACGCACACTGTGATGACATCACCCAGAAGTGATGTCATTGTGCAGGGCATGTTATGGGGGATGCACTATCATTTAAGGAAAAACTCTATGGTTTTTCCTTAAACGATTGACTGCCCCCCCATGCCCAATGTGATGATGTCAATGATGACATCATTGCACCAGGCATATTGCCGCAAACAAGGCACTTTGGGGGTGGGGTTCCCTCTGCCGGCCAGATGAGGGCCAGCAGATCTGGGGGCCCAAAAGCAGACAAACTCCCACTCCCATTGGGGAATGGCAGCCCTAGGTCCCCTGTTTCTGAGGCTATCCTGTTTCTGAGGCTATGTACCTTCCTGGTCCTGGTCCTACCCTTCTCCACCCAGGTGAACCTCACTTCTGGGCCCAAAGGCTTGTCCTTTGCCTTCCAGGTGGTTTGTTGCTGGATAGCCTGCATCACAGAATTTCCTTTTGCTTCCTTCAAAATTCCTCAAAAGTTTTGTAAATCTGGTGGCAACCTTGAGATTAACAGAACCTCCTAGATATTTTTTTTTGTTGGTCTTAGAGCTTCTCAGCATTTCTCATATATTTCATCTAAAGATGAGACCCAAAAAATCACTTTTAATTCCAGATTTAATGAAATATAGATGGCAACTCTAGACTTTCCTGACTGTTCTTGTCTGAGGTGGAATTTAAATTTAGATCTGCCACTGATAAAAAAACATTATAACTTTAGCCACTTCATCAAAGAATTTTAAAACTTTCTAAAAAATATTTTCAAGAAGCTCTCAGTGTTCCCATGGATACAACAAGTCAGCAGACCTAACTTCAGTGTTAGGTAAACTGACAAAAAATGTAGTTTTTTGTTTTGGGCTTTTAAAGAAAGGCTTAACAGAGAGGCAAACATAGTGCATGTATTTGGGAAAAGCTGACATGATTTTTGTGAAAGAAATCATGCTGCCTGGGTTTAACGTTTTTTTGAAGATGTGTGAGAACCCTTGTAGAGCCAATAAGCCAGACCTTCTGGAATTAAAAGTCCTTTTTCATTCTTAATGGTCCATAGTAGTCAACACGTTTTGTGTTAGTGATACAGAGCAAAGGACTGTAGGTAAGTTATACATTATTCAAAGGCGAAGAGGGAGGAGGGGCACCAATCAGGTCAGTCAGAAATGGCGCTACATTACATGTCTGTTTAGCTTCCCAGGAAAAAACACGCTCAAATGTGTGATTGCTCATCCCACATTCTTTCCCACACCCCACCAAAACCTCCCCAGCGATTCCCAGGCTGCAGTCAGAGAGACACCTGGAAGGCAGAGTAGCCATTAGGACAACAAGCCAAGACCACATATAAGCAAAGCAGATAACAGTTTCAACAGCAGTAATGAGCTCTCTGGGGGAGCAGGTGACATAGAATGAGTCAGGGAAACCACCTCCTGCTCAGGAAATGTCAGATTCTGACATCCTGCCAGCTTCAAGAAGGCCCTCCCCCCCCCCCCCCCCCCGTTTTCAAGGGATACAAAGCATGAAAGTCATGCAACAGTTTAGGATCATGCACATTTTCCCCAGCCACCCACTCATGTTCAGGTCCAAAATCTACCCATTGAAGAAGAAGAAGAAGAAGAAGAAGAAGAAGAGATTAGATTTATACCCCGCCCTTCACTCACTTGGAGTCTCAGAGCGGCTTACAAACTCCTTTCCCTTCCCCACCCCACAACAGATACCCTGTGAGGTGAACAAAGTAGTGAGGTGAACAAAGTAGTGAGGTGAACCAAGTAGTAAAGACGACCCCTCTTCAATTTAGAGTCCAAGATGTGAGAAATTTCATAATTAGGCTCCCCCCCCTTCATCAGAGGAGGAGGATGAGGGCGAACTGGTCTCCACGCATTTGGCCCAGGATCCTTCTTCAGAAGGCTGAAATGAAACACATAAATATGCAAAGATAATCAGATATATGGGGTGGGCAATCCCTGGCAGACATGCCAAACAGCAGATTATTTTTGTTTGTCAGACCAGGCTAGTTTTTTCAACAAGTAATTAATGAGGCAAGTCTCTGAGATGGTGGCAGCACCATTGGGACTGGTGGCATGGGAGAAGGTAACTGGCACAGCTTATGTCCATCCTAGTCTCTGGGATCCATGCGGCACGAGCCAGGTTCAGTGCAAGCTCCCGATGTGCTGACAGCTCCACTGCAGTTTGGGCTTGCTCCCATTGTGTCTGGCCAAGTACAGCTCTCAACCATTCCCTTTCTGTTTGCTGGCATTCCATCACCTTCACAGGTAGATCATGTAAGTTTAGGGCACTTGGGCCAAAAAGCATTGCTTGCATGTGATCCCAATGGTTATTTAACAAGGCCCAACATTTTCTTCAAGAAGCTAAACACTCTGGGCATAAAATGGAATGTCCCTTGCTGATGATGGCAACCAGAGAGCAGTAGATATTGGCCAGTGAGAAATAAGTACCGATATATCCCAAAGATCTGACCTTGAACTTGTACTTTTCATTCATGCTCATTAATGGTTGGGAAGAGAATGAAGAGACAAACTTTGCAAACAATGCCAGATCATTTAAGATAGCTAAAGCAGACTTCAGAGTTACAGAAAGGTCTCACAGTGCTAAGAGAGCAGATAGCAAAATGAAACTCAGTAGTGGTAATTGCAAAATGAGGGCCCATTAAGAGAAATAACCCAAGTTATACTTTACTGTATTGGCAAATGAGTCAGTTATTGCTATGGAAGTTCTTGGACTTGTTGCAGATAGTCCTCTGCAAATGTAAACTCATTCTGCTAGAGCTACAAGGAAATTTTTAGTCAAGGATTTAAAAAAATAGAAAATACCTTTAAGTGCTTACATGACTCACCTTCATTAAGTATACTATGTGTAGGAGTCCGGTTACCCTGTTTGCAAGGGGCAACCTACCCTGTACTTTAAGAACAGGATGTACAAAAAAGATTTAATTATATAAAATAAAGGGTGAACTGGAAATAAAAAACAGTTGCCTATCCTTATAGACAATAGCAGAAACATAACCAGCAAATGCACATAGTCTGTCTGAACTGTGCGCAACCAAAACCTTAACTTCCTTTTCTTCCTTTCTTTTTCAGAGCCCTTGAGCAATAACTAAAAGAATAATACATTTTTTACTAAAGGAAAATATGTTAGACAGAAATTAGTGACCAAGTAGGTTATGTTCCGGTCACTGTCTAGCATCAGATAAGGAATATTATCCCGGTGGAGTTTTTTAAGTGGAGAGCATGTCAAAGCGATGAGATCCAGTGGTTCCTAAAAGCAGTAAAATATGACATTTCAATATTTTGTAAGACAGAAGATCAATTTTACTTTGACAGCAAGGGCAAGGACGATCTGAATATGGAATACAATGAAATCTCCCCTGTAATACTTTGGATGGGATGGCATTAAGGGGAGGTAAGCAGACACCCAAACAAGGTGGGGGGCTGTTAGGCAGAGTCTGAGGAGGTAAGATACCAAAGAATTGACCCGAACAGACTCTGACAGAGCAAATCATTGTACTGTTATAATCCAGCACTGTAAGGCAATGCTGAACAAGGGAAACCTTACCTAGCAAGAAGGTGTCTTCAGTTATAAGTCCTAGCTGCCTTAATTTAGCATCTACAGTCTTCATCCATCAACTATGGTAAGCATCTTGTTTAAGAAAGAACAGACCTTCAGCTTCCAGAGCAAAAATAATCCTTACCGTTAGCTTGAAAGCATTGAGCCATGCTCTAGCTTCCAATGACTTTTGGCTGAGTTCAGCTCTGAGAGAGACATCTGAGGCTGAGGACAGACTGGCAGTCTGGCCTGCTCTGCCTCCACTTTAAAAGTGGAGGCAGAGCGGGCATCCAGACTGCTGCATCTGCCCTGCGGAGGCGCCCAGGATTTACCTCGTCTGGCAGCATGCTCCTCCCACAGCAGCCGGGCACCACTTCCAAGTGGTGTCCCGGTGGCTGTGCGTGCGTTCCACCTGCTTCCGGCGGGTGTGAATGCATGCGAGCGGAGCCACGCAGCATTCTGCCACCACCGCCGGAAGCCGCCCACAGTGTGGACGCTGCGGGCAGCTTCCTTGCGGCGGCGTCTGAACGCCACACTGTGGGGCAGTTTCCCCCCCCCCCCCTTGCCTTGTTCTGCTGCGCTCCTGTAGCGCGGCAGAACAATAGTCTGTCCTCAGCCTGAGACACAACAAGGGACTCCCATTAACTTACGTATAGACTAACACGAGGGAAGGTCACAAGATTCTGCAATCACCGAAATTCAGATAGTGACCCCATATAATAACTAGGGTATTATTTTAGAATTGAAAACCTGAATTGCACTGGGGATATATCTCCCCCCCCCCATAAAGAAGTGGGATATTGCTCCAGTAGCAGGCTTAATCTTATTCAGAGCAAACTTGTGCTGGTGAGACTAGGATAGATTTGAAGAGAACACAATCCCTAGGTGGCAGAAGTTCCTGACTTGTTCAATATCTGATTTTGCTATAGTCCATTTGGAAAGGCCCAGGGTTCCATTTTTTTTGGGGGGGGGGAGATCTTAGATTTATTATAGTTTATTCACAACTCCTCATTTAAGCAGTAGTTTGAAATACATCTCAGGAGTCTCTCTGGGCCAATCTTGGTGTGGATGATAAGAACTGAATCATTGACATATAGCAGCAAAAGGTATTTCTTTTGAAGTTAATCTGTGTTAGATGTGGAGGACTTGGCACTGTCTCCTGTCTCAGACTTGAGAAGATGGCACCAGAGAGTTTAGACAGAGAGGTCAGGACACACAGAGCATCCTTTCCTTCCTGTTATCTGATCCTTTCCTTTGAAGTAGAATGCTACTCATAGGGGCAATTTCCTCTGTTTCCGCTCCTCTCACTCACTCACTCTCTCTCCGCTCTCACACACACAAGAAGAAGGTGCTTGATCTCCATCTTGCACCATGAAGCCCAGCATCCAACACCATCTAGCTAGTTAGAATAGGTAATCTATATCTATCTCTTACCTGCACTCTCAACCATGTATTTTCTTTAATAAAAGTTACTTATTAGTTTTTAGACTGACTGCTGACTCTGTGGCTGTGTTCACACTGGAGTGCTGGAGCCTGCTGGAGCTTGCTGCAAACAGCTGGTTCCGTAAAATCACGATCACACTAACCTCTCCTCATGTCACCTTCAAGCGGCTCCCCCACGTTCACACTAACGACGGGGGTGGGGGTGGGGTTCAGTTTTTTTTATTTTTTTCGCCGCTTGTGCATGCGCATAAGCACTCATGCAGGCAGATGGGAAAAATTTTTCGCACATGCGCAGCACCATCAGACCGAATCACTGCTTCCTTTAGACACTTGAAAACGCTGTGATATTTCAACCCGAAAATAGCCTCATCGTGACCGCAAACTCATGTACACGGTAGAACTAGCCTCCATTTGCATATCTGTCCTTTAAATGTAGGTTCGTATGGGCGCTCATGCAAATCTCGCTAAATGCAAAAAAAATGACGGATGAAAAGTGGAACCCAGAGGCTTCCGTGGAGAGGGGAGGGGAGGGGAGGGGGGTTACTCGGAAGTGGCTCAGAGGCGGCTCAGCGTTTACACAGCACACAAATGCGGCTGCAGGCAGAAGAGGACAGCTGCGACCAGCAGGGGAGCTGGTCTCGGATTTCAGACACTTTGTCGCACCTGAGTGACGGCTGGGGACAAGAGCCAGCTGTTACAGTGTAAACGTGCAGATTGGAGCCGGCTGCAGCCAGCTCAAATCTGCAAGTGTGAACGCACCCTGTGTGACTTTGTAAGTCTGTTGCCACACCAAGCCCCAAGCTCTGCTGCGTTTAAGCCTTTGAGCACTCTGCTATATTTCTCGTGGTTTCCTGGCAGTACTTAGTCCAGAGAATCCAACAATCTGGGGGCATGAAACTCTGGAGAAGAAAGACTTCACATCAGGTTATTTAGATATAAATTGAAAAGAAGGGAAGCAAGCAGACAAGTTTGCCTTAACCCCCCCCCCCCCATCGATGGTGAAACCCTCTGAGAGTTGTCCCATGGCACTGCAGAGGATCTGGGCAGTACTAGTATTGGTGTATAGGGATTAGCCATAGTAGTCTTTTATCAATGGATAGGCCCACCAGTTTCTCCCACAGCTTGCTTCAGCTGACTGAATCAAATGATCCCTTAAGGTCCATAAAGGCCATGTAAAGCTTCCTACCAGGACTAGCTGTATATTTTCTGCTAGACAAAAGAGAGTTAAGCAGTGATCAATATTGGAAAAGCCTCTCTTAAAGCCAATTTGTTCCCAACCCAGAATTTTATTGATCTCAATCCATTCCACTAATCTTTGGTGCAAAAGGAAAGAATATAATTTCCCAACAGATGATAGGAGGCTAATTGGCCAATAGTTGGCCTGATCAAGCCTATTGCCCTTTTAAAAACTGCAACCATTATAGAATGTTTCCAAACTGGGTTTTTTTCTCCTGTCTGATGGAGAATTCTTCCCCATCACAATGGATTTTGTTTGAGAAGCTTAACTGGGACCTTATCTGGGCCAGAGGTCTTGCCAGCTCTCATCTGACAGATCTTATAACATACATCTTTCTCCAGTACAGGGGCCCAGTTAGGGAAGTCATCTGGCATTCTGTTCTCTACCTGAGTATTGTTGAAAGAACTAGAGCAGAACAGCTCTTTAAAATATCTCATCCACCTGGAAGCAGAAATACATGATGGCAAATTGGATCTCAAATTCATGGCCATAGAAACAACTTTCCAAAAACTTGATAAATCATAGTTGTGGTGATGTAATAAGGAGGCTCCAGCCCTTGTATTTTTTTCTCTCTCTTTTTATCTTGAATTAATTTTTTGTATCTTTTTAGGTCCCCTAGAACATATAAAGTGTTATTTCTTTTAAATTCCCTATATGATTGCTGAATCCTTCTTTTCATAGTTCAGTCTCCATACATCCATTTAATATGGTGCATCCCTTTAGTAAAGAATATTCAAAGAGTCTCCAGCCTGCTCTGTTAATACAACGATCTTTTGATGACCTTGACATCATCAGAGGGAAAAGGGTACCCTCAGGGCTAAACCCCAGCCAAGTAGCTAGCAAAGCTTCATTATCACTACCAATTCTGTCACTGAAGTCACCTTCTAAATTAGTCATTGTATCTGGAAAAGACTCCATTAATTGGTCATTTATCACATTCCAGTTTTCATTCATGGTTGCCCAACTAGCAGCAGGAGTTAAATAAACTGAGACATAACTCAAAGGGTAGTTATCCAAAGTAACAAGACAGCCAATACCAAATCATGAGAAATTCAAACTTTGGTCGAGGTGATGTTTTCACACAGTAGAAATCAAACAAGCTAGACCAACCCTGGGTCTCTCTTCCCTAATCCCAAATGAGGTTTTCCTTATAAATGGGATATAGCCAGGAGGCATAACTTCATTTAAGGCCCATGTTTCTTGGAGCAGAATCATGTCATATTAGGATGAAAGTGGGGTGATGTGGCAACTGACTTTTGCTATTTCATCATGTGATGTTCCAGCTGAGTATTTTGAGTTAATTTGTCTCAGCTGGTCATTAATCATCACACTGTTCAATACTAAGAGCACAAAGAACAGAGCACCCATGTTTAGACCAAATCTGAACATTTGGTTCGTATGGTACAGGAGGAGAAATAGCAGATTATTTGAGTAGTACTGGAGCAGGGGTAGCCAGTCGTTCAAGCGGTGCCAGAGCCAGGGTAGCCAGTTATCCTTTCTCCTTTTTTTTTTTGTAAGAAAGTTTTTATTTTTCAAAACATTAAAATTAATACATTTGTTTTATACAAATCCTTTTTTTCCATATTATATAACATTTTGTTCTATTTGTATAGTCTTGCTTTTATCTTGTATTGGTGGTTTCCCACCACATCTGAAGCATAACACATTTTCCACTTTATCCAAAATAGTAATATTTATCTCTATGTTTACATTTCTGGTAACAGTTATATATCTTTAAAATACTTATATACCAATTCTTATTTTCTATATTCTTATATAATTCTAAAAAACAAGTTCATTATCTAATTATCCTTAGTACATTCATATACTCAATTTCTATTTCTTTATGCTATTATAACCATGTATAAATGTAGTTTTTCATGTCCCAATATTTTTCAACATATTCTTTCAAATCCTCCCAATCTTCTAAAAAAGTCTCTGAGTACAGATTATTCAACTTTCTAGTCCATTTATCCATTTCAGCCATATATAACAATTTTTTCAACCATTCCCACACTTCTGGTATTTTTTCATTTTTCCAATTTTGTGCATACACCATTCTTGCTGTTGTAATCATATACCATATTATTGTCCTTTTCTTTACATTTATCTCTTCTAGTTTAAGTCCAAGCAGTAACATTTCAGGCAACTTCTTAAATGTACATTTCAAATTTTTTTCCATTTCTGCATGTATTATAGACCAATAAGTCTTCGCTTTATCACAAGTCCACCACATATGATAAAAAGAACCTTCTTTCTTTTTACATTTCCAACATTTGTTAGACATGTTTTGATTAATATTTGCAATTTTTTTTGGTGTCATATACCATCTGTACATCATTTTAAAACAGTTCTCTTTTAGATTATAACATGTAGAAATACTCATTGCATTTTCCCATAAAAATTCCCAAGATTCCATTTCAATGTCTTTGTTTAGGTTTATCGCCCATTTTATCATTTGTTCCTTTACCATTTCATCAGCATTAAACCATTTTAACAATACTTTATACATTTTAGAAATCATTTTTTCCCCATCTTCCTCCCAAATTTGTTCTATTTCATTGTTTTTTTCTCTAAAACCAGATTTTTTATCACTTCTGTACATATCATATATTTGTCTGTACCTTAACCAGCCATAATCAAAGTCCATCTGCTGCTGCTCCTTCAATTTAAAGTCTTTACCATGTCTTGTTAACAGGTCTCTATATTTCAACCAGTCTTGTCCTTTGTAGTGAGATGATGGATTTAAAACTTCTGCAGGTACAATCCACATAGGTATTTCTTCTGGAAAAAAGTTTTTATATCTTGTCCACGTATCGATTAATGTTCTTCTCAAATAATGATGCTTAAACATATTGTCCATTTTTGTTTTACCATAATACAGATATGCGTGCCACCCAAACCTACAGTCATGACCTTCCAGGGACAATAACTTTCTGTCTTGTAACATAGTCCATGTCCCTATCCAAGTCAAACATACTGCATCATGATATAGCCTTAAGTTTGGTAACTGAAACCCACCTCTCTCTTTAGCATCACACATTATTTTCATCTTAATTCTTGGTTTTTTCCCTCCCCACACAAACTTAGTCAATTCCTTCTGCCAGCATTTGAATGTTTTTACATCTTTCACAATTGGAATAGTTTGAAACAGAAACATTATTCTTGGTAACACATTCATTTTAACCACTGCAATTCTACCCAGCAGTGACAAATTTAATACATTCCACCTTTTAATATCTTGCATAACTTGCTGCCATAATTTCTCATAATTATTCTTATACAAATCAATGTTTTTCATTGTTAGGTTTACACCTAGATATTTTGTCTTTTTCACCACTTCACATTCTATAAGATTTTGTAATTCAATTTGCTTATTATTTGGCATATTTTTACACATCACTTTCGATTTGTTCTTATTTACATAAAACCCAGCCAAATCACCAAACTCTCTTACTTTCTGCAACAAATATGGTAGTGTAGTCATAGGGTCTTCAGCTATAAACATCACGTTGTCTGCAAAGGCTCTATATTTAAAAGAGAAACCTTTTATTGTTAAGCCTTCAATTTCTTTATCTTCTTTCAAATTTAGTAACAAGACTTCCAAAATCCAAATAAATAGCAACGGTGAGAGTGGGCATCCTTGTCGTGTTCCTTTTTCCACTTTAAAGTAATCCGTTTTTTCAGTATTAATTATTAAAGAGGATTTCTGTTCTCTATATATTGACTTAATAAGATTAAGCATATAGTCTCCAATTTCAAGATGTTCCAACACTTCAAACATAAAATCCCAATTTAAATTGTCAAACGCTTTTTCCGCGTCTAAAAAAAGAAAGCCCACTTCCTTCTCCGGATGTTTATTATAGTACTCTATAGCATCCACTACTACTCTTATATTGTCTCTTATTTGGCGATTAGGTAAAAATCCTGCTTGTTCTGTCTGTATAGTCTCTTTAAGATGTTCCTTAAGCCTATCAGCTATAATCTTGGCAAAAATCTTATAGTCATTGTTTAACAAAGAAATTGGTCTATAATTTTTAACATTGGTTAAATCTTGACCTTCTTTCGGAATGAGTGAAATGGTTGCTTCTTTCCAAGTCTCCGGGACCTCACCTGTCACTCCTATGTCATTCATTAATAGCAATAACACTGGTGAGATCGAATCCTGTAGTGATTTATAAAACTTAGCTGTAAATCCATCTGATCCAGGTGCTTTCCCTAATTTTGAATCATTTATTGCATTTTTAATCTCTTGTAGTGATATTGGGCAGTTAAGTAGTTCTTTGATTTTCTCCGTTGGTTTTGGTAATTTTAATGACTGTAGGTATTCTTTAATCCTTCTTCTGTCTTTATTTTCCTTCTTAAAAAGCTTTGCATAATATTTTAAAAATTCTCTTTTTATTCCCTTATTGTTTATTATCTCAATATTGTCCCGTATCACTTTAGTAATAAATTTATTTTCATGTTTTTTCTTTAATTGCCATGCTAAGTACTTTCCAGGTTTATTTGCACCTTCAAATGCTTTTTGTTGCAATTTTTTCAGGTTCCAGTAAGTCTCTTGATTCAAAATAGCTTTTGCTTGGTCTTGTAACATCCAAATTTCCTTTTGCAGTTTCTTTTTTCCTGGTCTGTTCTTCAGTTCCTTTTCTTTTATTTTAATGGCTTGTACAATGTTTTCATATTGTTCTCTTTTCTTTTTATTGTCTTTAGCGTTCAATGATATCAATAATCCTCTCATAACTGCTTTGTACGCATCCCACACAGTTTGAATTTTTACTTCTTTTTGTATGTTCGCTTGAAAATATAAATCTGTCTCTTCATGTAATTTTTTAACTATTTCTTGGTTGTCTAATAAGTCCTCATTTATTCTCCATCTCCCTTGCCTTTTTATTTGCCCAGAAGTCCATAGACAAGGATTGTGGTCTGAGATTATTCTAGGTAGAATTTCAACTTTTTTTGTCTTAAATGTTAGATTAATAGACATCCAGATCATATCAATTCTTGAATGTGAATCATGTCTGTTAGAGTAAAAAGTATAGTCTTTCCCTTGTGGGTTAACCTTCCTCCAAATATCCTCCAGCTTTTCCTGTTTTATCAGTTCAAAAAAATTTTTTTGGAAATTTCCCTAGTGTGTCGTCTTTTCTCTTTGAGCGCCTATCTATTTTATTATTCACAGTCCCATTAAAGTCTCCCAACATTATGATTTGTTCATAGTTTACACTGTCCAGTTCCATTTGTAGTTCTTTAAAAAAGATTTCTTTAGCTCCATTGGGGGCATAAATATTTACAATCAAAGTCTTCTGTCCGTGTAACAGAATTTCAATAGCTAAGTATCTTCCTTCTTTATCTTTAAATATTAGTTTAGGTTCCAAGTCTTTTTTGGCATATGTTACCACTCCATTCTTTTTATTACTTGCCAATGAAAAAAATTCTTCTCCCAACTTTTTTCTTATTAAATATTTGTAGTCTTGTTTCTTAAGATGGGCCTCTTGTATACAAACTATAGTACATTTTTGTTTCTCCAGCCAGTGTCCTACCATTCTACGTTTTTGGGGTGAATTAAGTCCATTTACATTCCATGAGAGTACTTTGTAATCCATCTTGTTGTAGTCTTAAATATCACCAAATTCTTCCTTGTTCTCACCAACAAAGGCGTACATTTCTGCTGAATTTTTAATCACCATTCTGTTGTTACCATAATAAAAACTCAGTCCTTGTGGTATTTCCCAACGAAATCTTATTTTTTTCTCTTTCAGTTTGTCTGTCAGACGCTTGAATTTTTTCCTGTCTTGCAAAATTGCTCTGGGCAATTCTTTCATTACGATAACTTTTTTTTCCACCTATTTCAAAAGAGTCTGTAAAACATTTCTTGTAGATTTGTTCTTTTGTTCTCTTCATTGTAAATTGAACTACCACGTCCCTTGGTATATTTTTGTCTCTCGCATATGTAGAATTGACTCTGTAAACAAGATCCATATGTTCTTTAACAACTTCCTCTTCCTCTTGTAAAAAATCTGCTGATGCTTCTTGCATTCTTGTAAAAATGTCTTCACCTAATTTTTCCTCTATACCTCTAAATCTCAGATGGTTTTGCATGTCTCTATAGTGCATCATCTTTTCCATTCTGTCATTTTCCTTCATTGTTTTTTGAGTATTTTCTTCCAGTTCTTTTACTTTAATTTCTATGTCTTGTGTTCTAGTGGTTAACTTTTGTAATTCAGCTTTTAAATCTATAAAATTTTTGTCTGCTTGTGCAGCTATACCATTCATTTTAACATTTACCTCTCCTATAGCGTCTAACATTTTTTCCCCATTGCTTCCATAACAGCTAGTAATTCTTTTTCTTTTTTTGCTGCCATTGTAGGAGAGGACCATGTAGCTGCTCTCGATCTTAGCCCGCGATCCATCTTGTCTCTTTAAAAAAGATCGATTTTATTTTATTTTCCAAATCAAACACCGTTTAGTGTAATCACACAAGCTAGTCTTGCCAAGTCAAATTTCATTGGTTTCAGCCTTCTAAGTTATATAGTTTATGAGATATTACTGTTTAAAAATTTTATAAATCCAAAATGGCGGGCGCAACTTCTCTATGGTTTGTGTCAAAGGTTATAGTCTTTTTACCTTGCTTCTGGCTTGCCGTAGTTTCCTTTTGTCCCTTCCTCTTGCTTACTTGTCTGCTCTCCGCACGTCACTTCCTGTTGTAGTCCTTTTGGTCCGGCAGTTTTTACAGTCCCCTTTGCTCTCTTCCGGTTCTTCTCCGCTTCCCTTCTTGTCTGCTCCTCAAGCCATCACTTCCTGTCTCAGTCCTCACAGCTTGGTCTCACGATGCTTAGTTCCCTCCTCCCCTCTTTGTCTCGCGATGCTTGGCTCCCCCTCCCAACTCTTCTTAACCGCAGGAATGTTAAACAACTTGTTTTTTTGGCTTTTTAAGTTCAAATTCAGCTTTTTAACATTTCAAAACTGCACTCATCCAATCTTCAACAGTCTATTGCTTCACCAGATCTGCTTTTCGTCTTTCAAAACACGGTAATGGTAAGGCAAAAAGTTTTTTTCCGTTACCTTATGTTGTTACTTCTCTTCAGATGTGGTCCCAACGTTTAAACTTTGTCTTCTTTGTTAAGGAATCAGGGGAATTGGAGATTTTATGCTGATTAATCAGCCCAGCTCAGCTCCTTAGAGATACTTGCAAAAATCTTCTTCGGCTGCAGTGCTCAAGGTGTTGTAAAAGTCTCCTCCGAGGCTTTTCCTTCACCGAGCTTGCTCAAACCTGGATTATATTGCTTGCTGGTCCTCACACTACCTGTGTGAGGTTGCGTCAGGTGGATTTATCCACCCAAGCTGTCAAGAAGAGCCGCTGTCCGCCCTGCGCATTTGCAAAGCGTGTCAGACCTCCATTCCTCCGACCGGAAACTCCCCAGTTATCCTTTCTCCTTGAGGAGAGCATCCCTAGTAGGTTTTATCCCTATATAAGGTGGAATTCCGCACAAATGTCCTGGAAGTCTGTAGCTGGAGGCTGTTATCCCCTGTGACTCCCAACCCCAGGGGCTGGAATCAGGAGAGTCCCAGCAAGCTGGTGAGGTTGCCCACCGCCACCAGGAGGTCCAGTTTCCCACAAAAAGTCCTTGAACTGGACCTTGAACTTGCCCAGCCCCCGGATCATGATGGGTGTTTTCTGGAAATCCTGTAGTGTTAAGCCTGGGGGTTTCCTTAAGCGCCACCCCCGCAGACAGAGTTTCCGGAATGTGGTTTCTAAAATAATGAAGTATGAGGACCCTGTGTCCAACTCCATGGTGCAGGGGGAACCCTCAATTAAGACAGGGACCTTAATCTTGTTGGGGGTGTCCCAGGGCAAGCTCAGTACCTGGTGGCGGGGTGATGAGGTCGCATTAAGTTCTGCAAATTCCTGGCGGGCAGCTAGAGTGTGGCAGTTGGAGCGGGAGCAGCAGGCCCGAGCGATGTGGCCCTTCTTGCCACATGACCGGCACTCTGCATCCCGGAAATGGCAAGTCTGGTGGTCATGTGGGTCGCTGCAGCTGGCGCAGGCCGGGGCACCAGATCGGGAATGCACGGCAGATGGGGTGGCTGACCTGTGTGCGCTTGAACTTCTCCTCTCGGTAGCTGGTTGGGAGACGGGTCCGGGAGGTCGGCAGCGGACCTGGAGGGTGTCTTCATCCTTGGAGAACTCAGATCCCAAAGAGACTGCGGTGTGATGGGTGGCCATGGACCTGTCCCTCTGTGAAATCTCAAAGGCACATGCAGTTTGTAACAGAGTATCTAAGGGGGTGTCAGAGAGGGCCACAAGTTTCCTGTAAAGATTGGGGTTGCGGACCCCACAAACGAATACATTGAGGAGGGTGTCCTCCACTGTCTGAAATTCGCAGCCGACGACCAGTCAGCGAAGATCAGCCAGAAATGTGGCCACAGATTCACCCTTCTGCTGCACTCTGCTGCAGAACTCTACACGCCGGGTGAGTTTGGAGGGCTTCGGTGTGAAGTACATGCTGAGGGCCCTCATGATATCATCATAGGAGACCTCGGTGGGGGTGCGAGGCATGATGAGACTTCTTACCAGCCGGAGGGTCTTAATACCACAGGTGCTTATTAGCCAAGACTTGTGTTTCCCAGCGTCCGTGACGTCCTGCACATTGAAGAATGAGACGAGCTGGTCAGCCCGTCCCTCCCAGTCCTTGGGGCATGTAGGGTTGAAGGGTGTGATCTACTGTCCCGGAGTAGCGGCCATCTGGACTCATGGAGCTGCGTCGCATTGAGTGGGATCCTCAGAAGCCGGAGGCAGTGTTGCTGAGCGCTGGAGCCGCATGGTGCCAGTGGCTGATGGATCAGGGCTCACTGCAGGGCTGGAGTTGGCCAGTGAGTCGCTCATCGGGATCCTACTTTCATTGCCACTGAAATATACTGGACTCGGGAGGCCATGGAGTGATTTCAAACAAAGCTCTTTTTATTGGGTGGTCAGTGGAAGCATGAGAGATGGTGGTTGGGGGACCTGCTTATATTTACAGGTAAGACACACCCCTGACCTTGCCCCCCATGGGGGATTGGGTAAACAGGGATTAGGTTCCCTCCAGAGGCTATCATAGGACCATTTGAATATCCTAAGCCTCTGATAGGGGGACAATCAGGATCCTAGGGTCTATTGTTCTTTGGGACTGAAACTCAGGTTGGTGTTTCGGCCATGCGCTCCTGGCTGGTATCAATTACCATTACAGGAGTGCTTGGTGAACATGTCCAGACATGTAACATGGTACATTACAGTGACACTTCAATATATTGAATTGCCAGTGGCTATATTTGGATGACAGGGAATGAACTGTTTCCATTCTGTTAAGACTCCAGAAGCATCACTTCTGCAGACAGTCAGAACTCTGGACACTTTGCAGAAGGGACTGTGAATTCCTATTTGCATGCTCTTATGCAAAACATAATTAAACTCTAGCTGCTGCTCCTAAATACTTAGTATTGCTGAGCAGTATGGCTATACGCTTATCATATTGGCACTGTAATTACACTGACTGTTGCTCTCCATTTGCATGCATATATTAGCATCTGGCTAACTTTACAGAGATGTAACAAAGAACCATGTTGGAGGAAAAGTTGTAGCCGCGTGGAAGACGGTCGGTGGTAGAGTGCATTTTGTTATAATTAAATCCCATCATTTATATTCGGGGGGGGGGGGGCATTTCAGTTTCTTGAAATCCCAAGCCCATTAATCAAGACAAATTCATGGTTTAAAAAGGGTGAGCAAAGAAAGCTTTGTGAACTCAAATCACGTTATTGTGGCCAAAAAGTGAACATTTGCTACAGACATTCAAGTTAATCTCAAGCGAGGAAAGATAAGGGAATAACAAGCCCCTCCTATCTTCTGTGTAAACAATGCGCAGCCATTTTAAGAGCTACCCTCTAATTTTAGAAATTAGATATAATGGCTTGATGGGCTGCAGATTGCAATGAGTGTGCTAGTTAATAGTGGCATAAAAGATATGGAAAATAATGCTGCTTATGTAAGCCTAGAAAAGAATGAAACTTGGGAATTATTTTAGACCTCCTTCAGGTGTGCAATGTTTAAAATAATACTAGTAGCTAATATACTCCTTAGACTCCTGTACAACCAAAAATATAGCATCAGTACTCTTGAGGGGTATGCATAAACACTTTGGTTTGTATTTGCTTCCTCTTGTCCATTAAAAAATAGAACACGACAAAGGAAACATGGTACCCTCCACTGAAAGGTGGACTGTGGTATGACCACCTGGACTCTTGACTACATGTACAGCAGGGAGCTCCCCAGGTGTGGATCCAATCAGTGTTTCCTATATGCTGAGTTAGTGTGAGCTAGCTCATAGGTTTTTTTCCCCTCCATCCCAATTTTTTTTGTCTTAGCTGAGGAAGGATGGCTCTAGAGCAAACTAATTTATGCAGTAGCCAGATCACTTGCTCACAACTTTAATGCCAGTAGCTCACAAAGTGGAATTTATGCTCTCAGGACTCCATAGCTTAGAGGGAGCATTGAATCCAATTCTCTTTTTCTCATTGCATTAACCATGACCACTCCAGTCACATCAGCCGCATGCTTCTAGAGCTTACTCGGCAAAGGCAACCCCGAAAGTTAGCCCATGATTTCTACTGAGCAAGTTTTTGGTTTGGGATGGGAGGGTTATGAGGCCAGGAGAATGTCGAGAGCATTTTGTTTCTTTATTTCCAGCATTTCTAATATGATTTTCTCCAATGAACACTGGAACAAGAAGAGAAGACACAACTGCACAGTCACAGAAGACATTCCTGTAAACGCCCCAGTTGTTCACTGGGGGAAATCACTCATGTGGCAAACAGGAAGCGTGGGTTCCAATTCCACTGAGGGGGAAATATTGGCAAGGATGCAAAGCTCACATTTTGATGACAGAAAGCCGATAAGAAGACAAAAAGAAGGAAGAGGCAGGACTCAAATCCACACCTCACAACTCTGGAGTAGTCCTCTCTTCTTCCAGGAACTCTGGTACTCCGTCCCATCTCACCCCATGTAGTCTGCATGACTTCTCAGGCTCCAGCAGTGATCAGAAGGACTGTGCAAGCTGTTGTTCCAATAAAGGCCTAATCTCAAAACTATATATTTTTTTATTTATATAAAGGGAACAAATTCAGTAGCTCACCAAAAGATCTGGCACATAGACTGTAATTTTGACTTTACAGAGTCACACTAGAATAAAATATGGCAATCATAAATATTTCTAACAAGAGCAGTAAACATTAAAATACAATCCTTTACATTGCTAACATGATGGTACATGACACTCTTGAAAATGCATTATATAGATTCAAGCAACGAACGTACATGTTGGGAACAATGCAGTGAGATAGGTTCATTTATCCATTGCTGGTGGAAATGCATTATTATAAGAAGGTTTTGGCAA
Organism: Lepidodactylus listeri; assembly: GCA_029233225.1. Classification (NCBI taxonomy): domain Eukaryota; kingdom Metazoa; phylum Chordata; class Lepidosauria; order Squamata; family Gekkonidae; genus Lepidodactylus; species Lepidodactylus listeri. Next base: position 92,662,947 of record JARCFY010000006.1, read on the forward strand.
AAAAAATAATAGATCAGATTAAATGTATTACAGGATACTTGGTACCTAGGTGACCAGAAGTTATTTCGTTGAACCTTTGACAAGACCCTGAGGTGCCAGCTATAAGAAGAGATCTAATAGCAATCTTATTAGCCTCGGCTAAAGTTACAACTGTATCTAAGTGGAAAAGCAGATTCACCAACAATCTCTCAGTGGTACAGAAGTTTCTGGGAATATTTCATAATGGAGAAAATCTCAGAGCAGCTTTCCCATTTAGAAGTTCAACAATATCAATCTAACATTTCTGAACAATGGCTCTCCTTTATAGACTATATTGTGAACAACAATAACATGAATAGGACTCTTTCAGCTCACTATAATTATAGCTTCTTAAATTACGTTAGATCTACATCTATGTTATATCTTGGCAGGTTCATTATATCCAGCAGAAAAGAGCAAGAGTCAGGCAGCACCTTAAAGACTAACAAAATATGAGGCAAGGTATGAACTTCTGTGAGTCACTGCTCATTTCTTCAGACATCTGAGTAAGTGAGCAGTGACTCACAAAAGCTCCTACCCTGCCACAAATTTTGTTAGTCTTTAAGTTGCTATTGGGCTCTTGCTCTTTTCTACCACTGCAGACAGACTAACATGGCTACCCTTCTAGATCTATCATTATATCCAGTTTATTAATCTTTATTAACTACTGTACAGTTTCCTGTACAGAAAGAATATTTCCCTTCCTCGGTATAGTCTATGTTCAGGATAAACATCATACTGTTTTATATATTGCAGCTGCTTGAAGTTTAACAAGTACGGAACATAACTTTGTTTTGAATTTTTCAATTTGTATGTTAACAGTTAAAAATAAAGAGTTTTTTTAAAGGACTGTCCAACCTATTGAGCCTTCCTCTCTCCCTTGACCGATCACAAACATGCCAATACTGGGAGATGCCCTCAACCTTCTCCCAGTAAAAGGCCCATGGTGAAGAGGTCAATCATGAGCAAGGCTAGCTCTCTTAATGGGAGGGCCTGGAATTTTCCAAAAATGCACATGGTCACTGCAGCTGTTGGCTGTGTTGTAGGTGGCTCAGAAGCTGGCTGGAACTGCACTGTGAATGGAGTTCACCCTGGGCTCTGCCCCAACTGGATGCAAAAAGCCTGTAAAAAGCCAAAAAGGACACACAGAGAGTGTAATGAGAAATGTTCCACAGTAGCAGCAAACAGTGAATTCCAAAGCTCAGCATATGGTGTTCCTGCAGTTCCTTCACCCTTGGTGGGATGCGTCTCTTGGGGACAAAGTGTACTCACTGAGCCATTATCTTCTAGGGCAGTGATGGTGAACCTTTTAGAGACCGAGTGCCCAAACTGCAACCCAAAACCCACTTATTTATCACAAAGTGCCTACACGGCAATTTAACCTGAATACTGAGGTTTTCGTTTTAGGAAAAACAATACATTAACATCTTTTGTCTTAAAAGAAAAACACAATAACAGAGCTTTCAATGATACAAACAACTTTTTATTGAAAGGTAAAAGTTTGCATTTGGCATGCTTTTGAACAATTAGTGTGATTTTTGCTGTCCAATCTTGTGAACTCGGTGCTGGGGCGATGCCATTCGTGCCCACAGAGAGGGCTCTGAGTGCTACCTCTGGCACGTGTGCCATAGGTTTGCCACCACTGTTCTAGGGTGTTGTATTGGTCCTGTGTCTGCACATTCTGCTGGGGCTGTTCCATGCGGCTTTGGTTCTGCAAAGCAATAGGCACTATAACTGTTTCATCTGCAGCAGCAAAATTTAGAGTGGAGTATAGAATTGGAGTGGTGCAGAAACATTTGGGGGAGGGAACTGCAGAAAACAGAATGGCATGACACTCTCGGAATTCCCCAAATTTCTATGGTAAAAATCATAGAGATTTGGGAAATTCTTACAGTGTCACTAGTTGCCCCCCACCCCCATTTTTTATTCTGCTGGCCCAATGTCACCAAGCAAGATTCATTCAGTACTCTGACTAGGATTGTCAGTCAAGTGCAGGTAACCAACAGGAAGCACAGAGACAAAAGAAATGCAAATCGCCATTGTAACATTACTGTCATGTTTCTGGCCCAGCACCCAGGAGGCTACTCTTACTCCCCATGCAGGCAAATGGCCCACGAGCAAGTGAGAGACACTCATCCCTGTTCAAAAGATAGGACAGAAGCAATGCTCCCTCTAAGCTGTGGAGTTTTGTGAGCAAAAATTCAACTTTGTGAGCTACTGACATTAAAGTTGGCTACTGCATAGATCAGTTTGCTTTGGAACCATCCTTCCTGAGCTAAGACAAAAATGTGTGAACCAGAGGCTAAAAAACTGAGCTAGTTCATGTTAACTCAGCTGACTGGGAACACTGGACAGACGTTCTCCTTTTGGTGAGGGAAATCCGTTTGTTCCAGCTGAAATCCCTCACGGGTCACCAACCCTCCGGCCTTATTTCTACTGATGCTATGACCTGACATCGGCAACTTGTTTCAGTAGCAGCAGCCTGACTCGGAACAACTTGTGTCCACTCTTCACTCTCTCTTTCACAGCAGCAGCTCCTTCCCCAGCAGACTTGGCTACCCAGAACCAGGCACTCCAAGCACAGGTACAGCAACTGGCAAATGCTTTGGCTCCTATGCGGCTGCCGCCATGGTCCCTGCTGCTCTTCTCCCCCGGGAAATGCCCAGTGAGTCCTCCAGAGGAGTTCTGGGAGATTCAGCAGAAGTTCTCTGCATTCCTGGCATAATGCAAGCTGTACTTCGAGCTTCGAACACAAGATTTTCCCAATGACAAGACAAAGGTTGGTTTCATCTTGAGCATCTTAAAGGGGAAAGCCACTAAATGGTGTTACAATGCCTTTGACAACATGGCCTTTATGCAAAGTTTGAGAAGTGGGCCTCTGACCTTTCCATGGTGAAGTTCCGCAGTCACCACCTGTCCCTGCAGAGAATGAGGATGGACCCCCACAAATGTGAAGATGGTACTGTCCTGGCAGGCACCCCACCATTGGAAAGACATCCAGCATCTCCTAAGTTTTGCCTGTTACAATTCATTCCAGACTTTGCTTCATTAGCTGTGCCCTTGAACAAGCTGCTATGACCCCAGGAGCCATTCCATTGGACATCAGCTGCCTAACAGGCCTTCCAGGAGTTAAAAAAGTTTCGCCACTGCTGCCCTACCCAGACCTAAGCTTGCCTTTTATGGTGGAAACTGACACCTCAAGCACCACAATTGGAATCAACCACCGGGCCCGTTATGGCCTTGTGCCTACGACTCATGACAACTCCTTCCTGCCAAGTGGAATTATATGATCTGGGAATGGGAGCTCCTGGCAATTAAACCAGCCTTTGAAGTCTGGTGCCACCACCTGGAAGGTGCTCAGCATCTGGTGCAGTGTGTGGATGGACCATCATAACCTAGAACATTTGCAAAGAGTGCGCCAGATGAGCCCAAGGCAGATACAGTGGTCTCTTCTCTTTTCCAGGTTTCATTTCACTGTGAAATACATCCCCAGCTCCTAGAACAAGTGAGCAGATGCCTTATCCCAGAAACTGGAATACACTGCCTCCCTGGCTAAGGAGCAGCCCTTGCCTACAGTCTTGCCACCCGAAGTCTTTGTCAGCATGCGCCCAACTGCCTTACTCAGAGAACAGATACAGGGACAGCGCCAACAAGACCCTGGGACACAGAAAAAAGTTCAGAGCATCTGGGACCCCAAGCAGGATACCCCAGCAAGCTATGCTGAGCAGTGGGTGATGCTTACCCTTCAGGGCTGGCTCTATGACCCACCTGGACCCCTGCAGGCAGAAGTCCTGCATCTCACCCATGATGTCAAGCTGGCTGGGCACCTTGGATGGTACAAGACTCTCCATTTGCTAACTTGACAGTTGTGGTGGCCCCGGGTCCAGGCAGACGTGGCCAAGTATGTCAGCTTCTGTGATATCTGTCAATGAGCCAAGGACCAGCCAGCAAATCGACAGGACTACTGTATCAACGGCCAACTCCCCCAGGACCCTGGCAGGCTGTGCCCCGGGACTTTATTACTGACCTACCTAGCTCCAATATAGATATATGAGTATGCTGGTAGCCATGGACCTCCTCACTAAGATGGCTCATTTCATCCCCTGTATCAGCCTCCCCGCAGCTCATAAGAATGCCCGGCTGTACCTAAGGAATATTTTCTGACTTCATGGATTACCAGAACAGTTATTGTTGGATTGTGGGGTTCAGTTCACATCCCACTTCTGGTGAGCTCCTTGCTGGGTACCCAAGTACATCTGTTGTCAGCTCACCACCCCCAATTGGAAAGGCAGACAGAACACACCAGTGCCACATTGTAACAGTAGCAACAAAATGACTGGTCTGCCTTACTGCCCATGGCTGAATTTGCTTATAACAATGCAGTAGATTCCTCCACTCACCAGAAGCCCTTTATGGCCAGCTATGGATACCACCCTTGATTCCTGCCCTGGGTCATACCGGCCTCAGAGGACCCCTCCACTAATGACCTCATAGGAGAGTTCCAAGCCCTCCACACAGTCCTCCAGGAGCAATTGCAGCAGGCAAAGTAGGCATATAAAGCAAATGCAGAGTGGAAATGGCAACCCGATGAGGACCTCAAGGTCAGGGACCAGGTGTGGCTTTCCACTCAGCATCTCTGAAGCCAATGCACATCCTGGATGTTGGACGCACAGTTCATCAGTCCCTTCCTGATCACAGAACAGATGAACCCCATGGCCTACAAGTTAGTCCTCATAGCCACCCTCCAAATACATCCAGTTTTCCATCAGTCCCTCCTGGTCCCCACTGTGCCTCCACATCCACTTTGACTCCTGGCTCATGCTCCTATGCCCATGCTGGTGGAGGAGCATGAAGAATACAAAGGGGCACAGATCCTGGACTCCCAGCAGTGAAATGGATGGCTCTAGTACCTAGTTGAGTGGAAAGGCTATGGGGCAGAGGACCACTCCTGGGAACCCACAAAGAACATCCAAGTGCCATAGAAGCCTGGCCCAATCCCATTTCCAGAGGGGGGCCCTGAGTGGAGGATGGTGTCATGGATCAGCCAGGGCTCAGCAACAGTGAGGACTCCTCAGAGGAGGAGGGGCACTGTGTAGCCACCCCACAGTCGACAGCAGCAGACCAGCAGGGGAATGAGATACAGGTGTTCCCTGACTTGCAGCCGAGAGTTGGTTCAGAATCAGCCTCTGCCCTCCAGCTCTTATCTGGCAGTCGAAGGCCAGCCACTTGCCCTCATTTCTCCACGGTCACCAGCACCCTTGGAACATTGCAGAAGAAGGCTCAGAAAAGACTTACAGGCTAGGCAATGAAGTGCACACCTTGCTGCTCAATGTCAGCTGCCTGCTGAATGTGGAGATAAGTCTTCACAGGATCTGCACTGAGAAGCTGGCTGCATGCATGCCATCTCAGCCAGTGGCTATAAAGACTCACACAAGAAGCTCACGGGCATGGAAACAATGTGTTTGCTAACTGTGTGGAAAACTGCCTGGACTGATATTTGGAAACCCAACTCCTGGACTGTTTCAGCATTTTGCCTCTGAAAATCCCTCTGGCCTTGTTTCCACTGAGATTGTGAAACCTGACTTCTGGACTGTTTCGGCATTTTGCTTCTGAAAATCCCTCCAGCCTTGTTTCTACTGACGCTGTAACCTGACACTGGCAGCTTGTTTTAGTAATAGCAGTTTGACTCAGAACACCCCCTCACAGGCAGGGTTAAGAGTCTTCCCTTTTAGTAGCCTGTCACCACCACCTCCTGTTTCCTGCCCCCTCTCTGTGTTGGCACACAGGAGGAGCTGCCAGAAAGGGGTGATCTTCATAGCATGAGCCAGAGGGAAGGCCTGTGGGTAGGAATCAAGGCAATGGGTCTCTTAACTAAATCAGCTGCATTACTACAGGCACAACTCCATAGTAAATACAGTTTACAATACTAGAGTACAGACTAAAAAAAGGGAACACAGAAAGGTTGCTAACCTACTTGAGACTTATAAATCCTGGGCATCTGATCTCCCATCTCCATTGGGAGATTCAAATGGAGGCATGCATAAAAAGAGGTTGCTGTCCTTCATATGGTCACATACATACACACATATACACAGAAGGGACACTTCTTTTCAGGTCTCCCTCCCACATGTGTAAAAAGGCCTTAACAAATCCAGGCCTCAGGTTCTGGAACCAAAAGTATGCCAGGACATGTTTAGCCAATCGAGAGGTGCTATCATACCAAAGCAATGCTGTATTTTCATTCCCAGCAGCAGAGATAAGGTGTTTCTCAGCCTTGGTGTTGCCTCATAGCTGGTCAGTCTTCCTAAATTGTCCTGCCCATCTGGCCCTCATCCATCACAGTCACTTCCACTGCAAACCCAGAAGCAATGTCTATGGCTGTCACGTACTAGTTCTGTTACCTTTCCTTGTTTGGGTAGTTTCAGGATAGGTTGCTATGACAATATGGGCATGTTGGTGTAGATCCAGCCTAAAGTTTTCATGGGTACAGGCACTTCCGCCCATGCATTGTGATTTTCCTGTGCCCCCCCACCCAGTCTGAAATACCTCCCCCCTGAAATCCTATTCTTGTGGGTTCCCTCTCTTCTAGAAACAGTATTTCAGGAAAGTATTTAGGGCTGTTGTGAAAGGGAGGAGGCAGGAAAATCATGCTCTGTGGGTAAAAGGTCCTTGCACTCATGGATCCAATGCACGATGTGGATCGTTTTCTACACTTGGCCTCTACATGTTCAGAAATCTTGTCCATCATCCCCAGTTCCAGTCAACTGGGTACATCTTTCACTGATGCAGTTCTGCCTCTCTTTTCATGAAACGGCTCCTTTCACAGATGGCTGAGGCCTAGTCCGACCAACTGGCTGATAATGGGGTAGGAGGAGCAACGAAAGAAACCAGCTGATCAAGTTACTTGCCGTTATTCCCTGTGAGGCTACAATCATGTAGTCAGTTATGGGACATAAGCTTGCTTCAAAAGGAGCAGGACCATTGTCTGCATCTCTTTACGACACTGTTCTGCACAAAAGGCAAAGATGTCTATTAGCCAGAACAATTCGAGCTAGTGGTGGTGGAGAAATAACCGCAAGGAAAAAAACCAGGCAAGGGGGGGGGCAGAATTACGTTTCTTCAAAACATCTCAGAACAGAAATGAAAGGATAGGGGAGGAGAGCAATCTCCAGCGGAAATGACATCGTCAAAGAATCGCGCAGGCCACTGCAGTAAAAGCATGCTGTCAAAACATAGCCAAAGGATCCCGGTTTGTGGAGAATTACAGTATCATTAGCAGTGACATGGAGGAAAAAAGATAAGAGCAGCTTAACTACTGCCTGTCAGTGCCTGTGCCTAGTTCAGCGCCCAGTTTAAATAGCTCTCCGCCAGCTGCCTGTGGATATACCCAATATTACATGGTAATATCAAAGTTGCCCTGCCAAGAGTGGTTCTCTCCCTGCCCACCCACCCTTCCAGTTTCCTCAGATACAGAGAGAAAAGTTTAATTTTTCCATAAGCAGTCATGGTGATCCCAAGAACAGAAGAAAAGGAATTGAGTGCTGCGGCCATCTCCATCTGTATCCCCCTTCTCCAGCCCACGCATAATTTTATAAGCTTTTGTCATCTCCCCCCCAAACTATCTTTTTTGCTAGACTGAGAAGTCCCAGATTCTTCAGCCTTTTCTCATAAGAAATGTGTTCCAAAGAAATCCTATCAAGTCAAAGGATGCAGAGATTTTTTTTTTGTGGAAGTGATATCTCTGCAATGAAAAGAGCTGGAGGAGGAGGAGGAGGAGATTGGATTTATACCCCGCCCTTCACTCAGAGTGGTTTACAATCTTCCTTCCCTTCCTCTCCCCACAACAGACACTCTGTGAGGTAGGTGGGGCTGAGAGAGGTCTGAGAGAACTGCTCTTGAGGGAACAGCTCTCAGAGAACTTTGACCCAAGGCCACACAGTAACTGCATGTGGAGGAGTGGGTTCTCCAGATTAGAGTTCGCCACTTTTAACCACTACACCAAACTGGTTCTCTCTAAAGGACAGTGGTGGGGGTTGAGGAGAAGAATATATTACCAGTGAGGGTGAGTCCTTGAAAGTTTGCACCTTCATCCACATGGCTTGCAAACATGCTTGGACTGTGTTCCTCCTGGAAAATCATATTAAACCATGTTTAAGGAAGAATATACCAAGGCCAAGGATACCCTGGGAAGTGGCTGATTAGAGGATGATATTTTGTGGATACCTTTAAAAAGCCATGAATTTCTCAGTGACCCTGTTCAGCAGACAAGCTAGCCTTGTTTGACATTCACAATCAGACTGTGAGCCAATCAGAAATACATTTAGATTGGATCATGAAATTCAAACCATTACCAAACTCTTAAGCTCGCAGCTGCCTATAGGTCAGAAGCTAACTCACAGCTGATCAGGGGATCAGCTGGGAATCGGGTCCTACTCACCCTGCCCCCCCCCTTCAGTAAAATAACTACACAGTAAAGAAGAAGTTCCTTCCCCTCTTGATTTAAATTTGGGGTAGGGGAGGAGAACACAGCCTTTAAAGCTTTTAGAGTATCATAGTTATTCAAAGAAAGTCACATTCCATATCAGGGAGTTTTAAACACACACAACTAAGAATCTGGGAGGAAATCTGTGGGTTTTCCAAATATTGAAAGTATGTGGCCCAGACTTAAGACAATTTTTGTTTAGCAGACATTTATATTGGAGAAGAAGTCAATAACTTTGATCATGAATCTCATTTTTGAAACACTGGATATGCTTCACAAATCACAAGCTTTAAGAAAATCCAAAGGATGTGCTCAAAAATACTGGCACGGAGAGACTGAATGTGCATGCACCTGTGTGAACATGTGTACCTGGTTCTTCCATATATGGAACTTAAGCCATCCTGGTACGTAATGAATACCATCTGACTCCTGCCCTTAGAGCCACTTTAATCCCTTCTCCTCAAAATATCTCTATCAGCATGCGTCTCTGTACACTAGAGATGTGACAATAGTGATTATAACAGGCAGCCAGCCGTGGCCTATTGCTTAATTTAATAACAGGATATGCTGGCCAGCATTTAATAGTTATTAATATCCTAATAACATTAAAGTATTTAGTACTGAACTTAATTGTAATGCTGAGGAGTGCGGAAGCAATTACAGTGGAATTTCAATAAAAAATTACTGTGCTCTCTCCCTTCTTGGATAAGCTGTCAGTCTGTGTGAAATAAAAGACACCACTGAAAAATTAAAAAGATGTGGTCCCCCTTTCATAGGTACTGATCAAGGCCTGTAGACTTGAGGCACATGGGAGGATGCTGTGATAAGGCTGAAGTTGACAAAGGCCATTGCCCACCATTTGTGCTACCAGGAACACAGTTTGGCAGGAGAAGCTCTGGGCAGTTGAATCCAGGGATACTAGCAAGCCAGGAGGAGCTTCTCTAGAGCATCAACAAAATGCTTCCATTTTGATTCTTTTTAAAAAAAACTTCACTCAGTTGCATTAAATCCATTACCAAAGCTGTTCATTTCAGTTATACAGTTTGGTTTTCATTTCCATTGCTTTTGGTGTTGCATTTAAGAAAAAAATAAAGGTATAATGTAGATCTTTCCCCCCTCTCCTTTAAGAGAATTCTAACTTTATTGTCTGAATGTTTTATTTTATTTTCATTATTTAGTAAATGGCAATGTCAAGGTGAACTTTTTGACACCTTATTTATTTCCTGCACACTGTAGAGCTCCACCAACCTCCTGCCATACTGCCATACATTTCAGATGAGCGCTGTCCAGCACCATTGGAACCCCCTCCCCATCCCCCCCCGGCCATACAGCCAATAAGCAGCTGGCTTAGAAGAACACCTTTCATCAATAGAGGTCTCTAGGTGCTCACCAAGTTTTCTTGCCCATCTCATTAAAAAAAAGATACTTTTTCTTTTCTTTTTATTTATTCTCAACCAACCAACCCTAACTTTGGGACAAAGTGCCACCATCAAACTTACCAAAACTACCAAAACTTAAGTTGAGTCCACCTAGCTCCAAACTTGACCAGCACTACCAAAGGCTTCATATCTGCCCCCTCAATTAGGACGTTATCAGTCTATGCCAGCCAGGTCTATTAAAATAAGCGCAAGCTCCCTGACACAGTGTAAAGCGAGTGAAGAAAGGGCTCTCACTTGGCCAGTTAGAGACAGACCCCCCCCCCCCAAATGGGACTCTGATCTTCATTGCTGATCTCCTTCACTGATCCTCATCTCTTCCAGCTTGGCCACATGTCTGCCTCCTTCTTTATCTTATGTTACTGACACTTTTCGCACAGCGCACACATTAAGAAAGGATGTCAGTGTTGGTGTTAGCGGCACTCAACAGCACCAGCAGTGGAGACTCCAGTCCACAAAACCAGTCAACTGCACCACACCATATACAGTGTATATACATTTTATTTACAAAATGAAGTATATTCAGACATACACCATCAGAGTGCTTCACCAGACACATGTTACAGAGAGAAGAGAGACTTGTATAGCACACATCCAGATGTACCGTATTTTTCGGACCATAAGACGCACCTGACCATAAGACGCACCTAGTTTTAGAGGAGGAAAACAGGGAAAAAAATATTCTGGACCAAATAGTAGGTAGTTGGGGGGGGGGGGGAGAGAGAAGAAAGAAAGAAAGAAAGAAAGAAAGAAAGAAAGAAAGAAAGAAAGAAAGAAAGAAAGAAAGAAAGAAGGTAGGTAGGTAGGTAGGGGGGAGAGAGAGAGAAGGAAGGAAAGAAGGAAGGAAGAGAAAGGAAGTAAGGAAGGAACAGGGAGGGAGGGAGGAGAGAGAGAAAAGGAAGGAAGGAAAGAAGACAGAAAGACAGAAAGAAAGGGTGGGAGGGGGGCTTGTGCAGGGGGTGGGGTGGCAGGGGGCCTTGTGCAGGGGGTGGGAGGGGGGCTTGTGCAGGGAGTGGGTGGGAGGGGGGCCTGTGCAGGGGGTGGGTGGGTGGCAGGGGGGCTTGTGCAGGGAGTGGGTGGGTGGCAGGGGGGCTTGTGCAGGGAGTGGGTGGGTGGCAGGGGGGCCTTGTACTGGAGGCGGGTGAGAGGGGGTCTTCCTCCCGGGTCCGCGGAGCTTGCCGCGGCCCCGGGAGCTTCTGCGGGGTGGGGGTGAAAGGGGGTCTTCCTCCCGGGTCCGTGGAGCTTGCCGCGGCCCCGGGAGCTTCTGCGGGGTGGGAGGGGGTCTTCCTCCCAGGTCCGCGGAGCTTGCCGCGGCCCTGGGAGCTTCTGCTGGGGGCGGGTGGGAGGGGGTCTTCCTCCCGGGTCCAAGGCGCTTGCTGCAGCCCCGGGAGCTTCTGCGGGGTGGGGGTGGGAGGGAGTCTTCCTCCCGGGTCCACGGTGCTTGCCGCGGCCCCGGGAGCTTCTGCTGGGGGCGGGTGGGAGGGGGTCTTCCTCCCGGGTCCGCGGTGCTTGCTGCGGCCCCGGGAGCTTCTGCGGGGTGGGGGTGGGAGGGGGTCTTCCTCCTGGGTCCACGGCGCTTGCCGCGGCCCCAGGAACTTGCAGGGGAGGGAGGGAGGGAGGGAAAGGGGCTTGCTCCTGGGGCCGCGGCCCCGGGAACTTGACAGGGAAGGGAGGGAAAGGGGCTTGCTCTCGGGGCTGCGGCAAGCACCGCGGCCCCGGGAGCCTGACTGGGGGGTGGAAGGGGCTTCCTCCCGGGTCCACGGCGCTTGCCGTGGCCCTGGGAGCTTCTGCGGGGTCGGGGTGGGAGGGGGTCTTCCTCCCGGGTCCGCGGCGCTTGCTGCGGCCCCGGGAACTTGCAGGGGAGGGAGGGAGGGAAAGGGGCTTGCTCCTGGGGCCGTGGCAAGCGCGGTGGCCCCGGGAGCCTGACTGGGGGGGGTGGAAGGGGCTTCCTCCCGGGTCCCCCCGGGAACTTGCAGGGGAGGGAGGGAGGGAAAGGGGCTTGCTCCTGGGGCCGCGGCAAGTGCCGCGGCCCCGGGAGCCTGACTGGGGGGGGAAGGGGTCTTCGCTCCATAAGACGCATGCACTTTTCTCCCCACTTTTTGAGGGAGAAAAAGTGCGTCTTATGGAGCGAAAAATACGGTATACATAACTGAGCAGCCCATCAACCAATGAGCTAGCTGCTGAGTCATTGTACAGTCATTAATCATAGTCACTCCTAATTGAGCATGCCCGTACATGTCCTTGTACAGATCCACCAGCTCAGTCATAGGACCCATTGCTTACAGTTACCTGTCATCTAGATCATCTAGATCTGACAGCTCCATGTGCTCACAGGCTGAGAGTCTCAATATGCCAACAGTCAGATGCTGCCCAGCTTCCCTAGGGACAAATCGGACAACTGTAACATTTGACTCCACTTCCCCCTTCTCTGTGTACTCTCTGCCTTATACTACTGTGTACAAGGTAGGTGTTTGCCTCTGTCTGTCCCAGGAACAGTACTGATTGTTCGGTGGGGGATCATATTTGCTTTAACTCACAGCTGCACTCCACTCTGGAGCGGTGACATCACCAAAGTTCCTGAGCTGAGAATACATGCTTCAGGGGCTTGTAAGGCCCACCTGTAGTGTGAAGCAAACACAACAGCACCTGGGAATCTTCTGGCTTGGAAGGTGCTTCAAAGGTGGAGATTTCCACCTCTACTCCTCTATTGTTTTTCTTCCCATCTCCAAGTTAATAACTGCTCAGCTTAACAGCCAGTGAGCTAGTCAAATTGGTTGGCTGGTTGGGAAGAGCCTCCTTCCTTCCCCCCTTTTCTTTTCTTGGCAATGCATCTTTATAATTTTGTCAGTCAATAAAGCACCCAGAGCACACTGGCTTCTAGCACGCTTTATATCATAATCTCAGGTATCCTGGGAATTACCGTGCCTCAGATGCCAGGTGCCACAGAGCCAAACTATATGTTATGGTGGACACAGGTTCAACTCATGGCTGCTACCATTTTAGAGGGAAATTTAGATGTTTAAAAATTGCCACAATGGTTGGAAACAATGCTCCCCAAAAGGTTCTTATTTTCATGTTTGGTGGGAGACTACTGGATTAAAACTGTACGCCAAAGCAAACTCATCACTACTTATGAAGTGTCATTGCTTCCTGAAACCATTCTACTTAATCTTTGGCATGACTGTGGTATTCCTAAAGGTAGGAGAGATTTGATTTCTAGTGCTGGCATCAAAATGAACAATAAACAACTTCCTTCAGTCACACATTGGATCAACAAACTATGGGATTTCTTTATAATGGCTTAAATCTCAGACCAAATTCTTCTTTCTGAGTCCTCAACATATAACTCAACCTTCGCTGAACAACTGTTTCCAGTTTTACCTTACCTTAATACAAAGAAAGGTTGATCCTAAAAATAGTTACCACAAGTTTTTTGCCTTTTTCTAGTTCTTTTACTTTGTTTCACTAATATTGGCTAAGGTCTACTTTGCATCATCGTTATTAAATGATTACAATTCCTGTTACTCCTGTTACACTGGCTCTGGTTATATACTGTTTGGTATGTATTATTACTTGTAGCACATTATATATGATTCTACTAATGGTTTTTGTCATATTGCCCTTTTGTATTTGTTGCAGTGTTGTTATGTTTCTGTTAATATTTGAAAATTCAATAAAATATTATTTTTTAAAATTGCCACGATGGCCTGGTCTCGCAGCAGCAGCAAGCAATCTTATTTCTCCACTCTGTGCCTTTTAAAGTGCCAAAACAGCCGGGGGAAAGGCAAGGAGGGAACAAGATCATCTGGTGTTGCTCCAGTGTGGGATCGGGCTATTTTAAAATGGCTGCATTTTTGTCTAAAATGGAATGTGTTGGCACAGGTTGGACCTGTGGATGCATTAATGTGTAGTCTGGCCCTCAGTTGCTGATAAAGTAAGTGAGGCAGTGGGGGGAAGAAAAGGGAGGGAGACTTTTCCTGACTCCCAACCACCAGTCACCATCCTAATCTGGTGATGCAGGATGTTCAGGGAGAACATCACTGCAACTGTCTGGGCAATGTGTTGCCTTCTTCCACCAGAGAGCCACAGGAATGAACTATTCATGCACAAATCAACATATGAGCAGTTTGGAGCAAACTGTGGACATACAAAATCACAAAGATTTTGTTTTACGAAGGGCTACCTTTGTTGTTCTAAACAGGAAGCCATGTCCGATTCAATTGCAGGTAAGCTCATCCATCTCACTACTGGAGAGTGCAGCTTCACTGAGAAAATTGTTATCTAAATTGGCAGATGGTATGGCCCAGCTCTGCGATAGTTTTGCAATTCAGTGGGAAAACATTCTCTCTAAAGTCGAATGCAGGAGTGATGGCCTCAATGAGGATTACCAGGTGAGTTGATACGTGGTCAGCCAAAGCACAGGCAGAGGTGTAAGAAAGTGAACTTTTACTGACTCTGTCAAACAAAGGCAAGTATGTGCCTAGGTGAGCACAGCTTTCAGGCAGATATTCTGCTCAAACTGGAGAGCATTCCAAGCACATAAACAACACATAAAAGTAATAGGCTTCATGCTTTCTGTTCATAGGGTTATAACAAGAAACACTTGGGCTGAACTAGGAATGCTGTGAGCAAACATCTTGCATTAATGGAGTTTTTCATACTTGGTCCAAGCAGGTTGTACTTCAACATAGCCATATAGACTGAAAGGGCGGGGGTGGGGGAGAGAAAGACATACTTTATTCAGCCTTGAAAATCTTGAGAAAGAAAGGTATACGTTTTATTTGTTGTTGTTCAATCACACAGTCAAGTCCCACTCTTTGTGACCCCATGGACCACATCATGCCAGGCCCTTCTGGCTTCCGCCATCCTCCAGAGTTTGCTTAATTTCATGTTTGTTGCATCGACAACACTGTCTAACCATCTCATCCTTTGCTGTCCACTTCTTCTTTGACCTTCAACCTTTCCCAGCATCAGGGTCTTCTCCAGTGAGTGCTCCCTTCTCATTTGGTGGCCAAAGTATTTGAGCTTCAGCTTCAGTATCTGGCCATCCAGGGGACAGGTAGTGTTGATTTCCTTTAGGACTGACTGATTTGATCTCCTTGCAGTCTAAGGGACTCTCAAGAGTCTTCTCCAGCACCATAATTCAAAAGCATCTATTCTTCGGCACTCGGCCTTTCGTATGGTCCAGCTCTCACAGCCATACACTACTACTGGAAATACCATCACTGACTATATTAGGGTTGCCAAATCACTTACCTCCAGGAGCAGGAGAGTCCCGCTCCTGTTCTGGGAGCCTTGCATGCATGCACAAAGTGCACACGTGGCATGATGATGTCACCCGGAAGTGACGTCATCACGCTGGGCACGTTGCCAGGGCAATGCTCTGTCAATCGCCCTGAAACTCTATGGCACCATAGAGTTTTCAGGGCAATTGCTAGAGCATCGCCCCACAATGTGCCCAGCATGATGACATCACCTCCAGATGATGTTATCATGCTGGGCAGTCGGCCAGATTGGGCCACTTCAGGGGTGGGGTTCCCCCCGCTGGCCAAATCCAGACTGGCAGATTGGGGACCCCTTTAGCAGGGGATTCCCTGTCCTCTGGGGGAACTTGGCAGCCCTAGACTATATGGACTTTTTATATGCAGACTGATAGGTCCTACCTTAGGGAAAGGAGTAGAATATGGGCCACAAGAAAAGGTTTTCCAATAACATTTGAAAAGCAATAAGCCATCTGTTCAATATTTTACAAGGTACAAATGAGCATAAATTCTTCCATCCCAGTAAAAACCGAGGAGAATTCTGACCCTTATTTGCATAGTATAGCATAGGTACCTCATCATAAGATAAAAACAAGCAAAAACAAACAGTACAGAACACAGTAAGGAAAGCCAAAAAAAAACCCCACAGAAAACAACTGTGAGCTGAATATCCCACAAAGTTACACAAAAGGAGACTACAATACAGTAAACAATGTACCTAATGTGAAATAACTCTATTCATAATCCATCATGGGAGAATACAGAAGTCAACAAAATCCATAAAGAGAAAATATCCAAGAGAACAAATATACAAAATAATTATCCAACACTTTTCCCAGGTAGTATTTAGTATTTCAGACTTCTGGTCCTTCCTCAGGAAAAAAACAACTATAGGAAGTCTCATTTTATTTCCTGATAGGCTAATATAATTCAGTTTCTTACATACTGGGCAAGGTCTCATGAATTTAAGTCAGTTGCTCTCAAGGCTGCTTCTGTGTACCAGGACCAACAGATGCCTCAAAGCTTCTAGCATGCAGGTTTCTACTTAATGTAATCATGAGACCTTGCGCAATATGTAAGAAACTGAACTTCTGTATTCTCCCATGATGGATTATGAATAGAGTTATTTCACATTAGATACATTGTTCCCTGTATTGTAGTCTCCTTTTGTGTAACTTTACAGGATATTCAGCTCACAGTTGTTTTCTGTGGGGTTTTTTGGCTGACCTCATCATAAGATACCTTAGGAAGAGGCTCTCCTGTTGGGAATGATTTGAGCAGAAGTGAGTATCATATCATCTGGTAGAAGAAACCCCAAACAAGTTCAAAGAATGAGTGCAAGAAGTCGTTGGAGAAGAAGAACCAGAAGGAAAGGAAGACAGAGTACAGAACGTATGAGGAGAGGAAGTGGTAAGTAATGGGATGGTCAGCATGGACTTCTGGCCATGGCAGGTAGGGGAAAGCTCTGCAGTCCTGGAGACTTGGTGCTGTTCCTGGCAAAGGGACTGCAAAATGGCAATAAAGCTGGAGAGACATGGGATTAGTAGGCCAAGCAGGCAAGGAAACAGGTAGTTTGTAATACTAATTTAAGCTAATTTATTGCTTCAGACCTCTAGCTACTCACCAACAATGTCCTACTCAACAAAAGCAGCACTATATTATTTTTTGAAAAAAACTTCCAAAATAATTGTTTTGTTATATACACTGAATAATGAATTTTCACTACAATAGAGCACTCATGTTCCTATGAGCTGCCCTACCAGATCAGAACGGTGGTTTATGTAGTCCAGCATCCTTGTTTTCAGCCAATTGCCCTGGAGTGCCAACAAACAGGGCACAGAGGCCAAAGACCTCCCCTGATGTTGCCTCTGGATATGGAGGTTCCCTTTAATTGCTATGGCAAGAAGACATCAATGGACCTTTCTTCCATGTAACTAATCCCTTTTTAAAGTCACCTAGGCTAGTGAACATTACTACATATTAGGAATGTGCATTCAGATCTTCCCAAACTGAAAATTTACCCAGAAAATACCTTACCAGTATTGGGGGGGGGGGGGGGGGTAAATATTTTGGCATCCCAAAAGCATCTGGGATTTTTTGGGAAAACCAAAAAAAAATCCTGGAAAAATCCCAGATATTTTTGGGAACCAGGGAGATTGGAGAAAACAGCTGAGATGCCAGAAGACTGTTCCCTGCCTCTCAGCTGTTTCTCCCTACTTCTTCTGCAGTCCCTTTAAACCAGCCTAGTTTAAAGGGATTGCAGAAGAAATCAGGGAAAACAGCAGAGAGGCAGGGAGACTGTTCCCTGCTTCTCAGCTGTTTCCCCCCGCTTTCTTTTTTCAGTCCCTTTAAACCAGCCTGGTTTAAAGGGCCTGCAGAAAAACTGGGGGAAACAGTAAAGCAATAGAGTTTTAAGAACCTCGTAAAGAGGACTGATGTCATTTCTGGGGAAGTTCCCACCCCAGTTCTGGGGAAGTCCCTGCCCCACCTGGTCTCCTGCATCCTGCTGGTTTCCAAGCCAGGCCTGGCAACCCTAGTTGGACCCTATGTGGATGTGTATATAGAGTGGAGAAAGTGCAGGGCAATCCTTGCTATGGCACTTATGTTAAAAACACAGTAGGATTTATGTCCTCTGTACTGGACAGAGAACTGTTCTCAACTGACCACCAGATATCCTAGGTTCCAGACCATGTCATTAGTAAAGACTCAGTCTCTATTACATATTGTGTACAAGCTGATTTAATCAGCAGACTGAGAATGAGCCTCCACATTGACAAAAGCCTCCAAATGACTATAGAAGATTCCTGTACAGCCCATGACAAAGCCCTTTACATTTGCAAAATAGCATGTGCGAACCAACCCTAAGATGATGATAAAAATATGCGGTGTGCTGCAGGGTGCAGTACTCTCCCCAATGCTGTTTAGCATCTACATGCACCCCCTCGCCCAGATTGCCCGGAGGCATGGGCTGGGTTGTCATCAATATGCTGATGATACCCAGCTCTATCTGTTGTTGGGCGGCCAGTCAGACTCTAGTCCAGGAGATCTGACCTGGCATTGAACGCCGTGGCTGATTGGCTTAGGCAGAGTCGATTGAAATTGAATCCGATGAAGATGGAGGTCCTATGCCTGAGTCAGAGTGGCCCAAAGGTAGGGATCCCTCTCCCAACCTTCGATGGGGTGCCAGCGCCTGAGGTTAGGAGTTTGGGAGTGCTCCTGGACACCTCGTTAATGATGGAAGCCCAGGTAGCAGCCAGTGCAAGACTGGCCTTTTATCACCTATGGCTGATCAAGCAGTTGGTTCCCTTCCTTGAATGCAATGACCTGGCTACGATAATCCACGCATTGGTCACCTCAAGATTGGATTACTGTAATGCTCTCTACATGGGGCTGCCCTTGTCCCAAATCTGGAAGCTGCAGCTAGTGCAGAATGCAGTGGCGAGGCTGATGATGTGTCTTCCCATGTGGGAACACATTCAGCCCACCCTAAAAGCACTGTACTGGCTGCCTATAGCATACCAGATACAGTTCAAGGTGCTGGTGCTTACCTATAAAGCCCTATATGGCCAGGGACCTAGCTACCTAAGGGACCACCTCTCCCCGTATGTACCCCAGTGAGCACTACAATTGGGCTCCCAGAACCACCTGGTTCTTCCAGGGCCTAAGGAGGCCCAATTGGAGGCAACAAGGGTGGCCCTGTCCCGGAATCATTGGTGGCCCTGTCCTGGTTGAATGAGCTCCCGGACAACATCAGGGCCCTGCAGGACCTGTCTCACAAACATTGCGAGAGAGAGCTATTCAGATTGGCTCACTCGCGCATCCCTTCTGCTAAGACCTGGAAAATACTAGTTTTTCCAGGCGTCCTTTAAAGCAAGAGAAAAGCGGAAGGGTTGTGCGAGTGAGCAAGCGTCAGAGCGGGATCCATGCAAACGGGCATGTAAAGAGCGAGAGGAAACAGCTTGAATTCCCGCTCTTAAGTCCCGTGTGACCGCGGCCAGAAACAAAGTACAGATTAAAAATGCACAGATTAAAAACACAGACAGATCAGCCCCAAACCATTCAGCTGCCACCAAATGCCCTCTGAAATAACTTCATTTTACATGCCAGCTCCCAGGTGATCTCCCAGAATTACAACTGGAGAGCCAGACTATAGAGATCAGCTCCCCTGGAGAAAATGGCTGCCTTGGAGGGTGTTTTTTTCCCCACTGTACTTTGCTGAGGTCCCTCCCATCCCCAAACCCCATTCTCCCCAAGTTCCACCCCAAAGTCCAAGGGAATTTCCCAACACAGTGGTGGCAACCTGATCACCTAGTCTGCTAGGCCATGTGGGAGGACTAGACCTGCCACCAAGAAAGCCTGTGGCCTAACTGGTGCCGTGTGGGAACTCATAAGAGAGGGCACTTCAAGGAGAAGTCTATCTGAAGAATGCAGCTGGTGTATGATAGTTCAGTAAGTATGAGGGCCCTGGGCTGTGAAGAGTACTAACCAGCCCTTTGGACTGGGGCCAGAAGCCAATAGAGAAAAGAGAGGAAATTTGTTGCAGATGTACATATAGTTTCTTAAGTGTGCATATAAATTCATATTTTAAGAAAAAGTCGTTTATTTGTAAGTGCACATTTATTTTAATTGGATTAAAATTCAGGATTCCCACCCCCCCAACAGTTGCACAGTTTGCAACATTCGACATTTTTATTTTGTGTTTAAAAAATGTCCTGAACTATTACCAGGATTTTGCTTTAGGAGAGACCCCCCCCCCTCTACCTCTCTCCCCGATTGAGTTATTAATTACCCCTTCTGTTCTCCTACAGCAGCTCTTAACTTTAGAAGATTAAATGGCTTGATTAGCGCTGTTTAGCTTTTCCTAGGTGGTTTATTGAATGTCACATTTAACATTCTGGCACCTCACAGATGAAGCTTAAATCCTTGCAGCCGGCAAGAAATATGACTATTTTTTTTTCCCAGGGAGCAATGGAAGGGCAATTTGTTACATATTCATTAACTCATCATATTGGACATTTCTATTTATATTCCAGGAAATTGACATGTTCGGTGCTGAAATGCATATCATTTATAATATTGATATTGAGCTGTTTTGTAAGAATCTCCAGAAAACCTTTGCTAGGAAGTGTGGATTTGACTTGAGTCCAAAGAGCTCTTGTCCACAGTCTATGCAATTTTCCAATTTTGCTTCCCTGGGTTACTGAGATTCTCATAAATACACAGAATTAGAGTTTGAGAAGGTTTAGACTTTTTCATGGTATCTACTGCAGACATGGTCCCAAAACACACGTTTTAAGCCACACTGTTTTTCCTAGGGAAGACATCATGTGAAATAGCCAGTTTGGTATCTGCCAGGGCATTCCTGGCGTTCTGCTGGAAATCCACTAGAAATCCACAGTCCTGTCAGTACTATTACACTAGCAGTAGCAGAGGGGGAAGATAAAATGGTCCTTAAGAAGGCAAAACTGAGTGGTCCCTGCAGCACTACGAACCAATACTGCAGGGCCTCAGACCTGGCAGTAATGCCAATGATGAGTGTTATCACTGGCATACTGCTAGCTGGTGGGGGTGCAGGAGATGCCAGAGGGTAGACCAACATCAATTGTTTGCACCATTGGCCGGGTCCGAGCTGCATGGTCCCTGCAGCATTGGCAGAGCTACTGATGCTTGTTCCTGGCTGTCAGTGGCCCTCCAGGACAGTGGATTGCTGAGAAATTTCCCTGTGAGTGAAATGGCCACTCTATCCCTGTGCCCTGGCAATTTAGAATCTGGGACAATGAAACAAAATTGTGCTTTGGCAAAAAGTCTAGCAAAGTTGAATTAATTTTTTTACAATGGTTTTGGACAATTCTTCTCAAGCCACACCACCACCATCCCTCTATAGCTGGGAAATGTAGTGGTTAGAGAGTTTGATTAGGTTCTCAGAGATCCAGATTTGAATCACTACTTTGCCATAGAAGCTTGCTGGGTGACCTTTGGTCAGTCACTCATTCTCAGCCTAACTTACCTAACCGGCGGTTGTGAGGATAAAATGGAGCTGGAGAGAATGATATTGGAAGCCCCTTAGAAAAAAACTAGGGTATATTTATATTGTAATATCAGTTAATGTAAAATTTGCATTATAAATATGTGTGACCTTATTCCCCTTTCCCCTGTACTCAAATGGCTCTCCCTTTATTAATTTGGTATTGTTTGTACTTTATTGTTAGTCTCATGTATTGTAGGATCCACCCAGCTTTTTCACTGAATCTCTCCCGTTCTCTCACTTACTACAACCCCCATTCCATCCTGCATGGTCCCCTGATCCCCAGCATAGTCATTTTTGGTGGTCAGAGGGGATCCTTCCCTTTTTTTTCCCCACCAGCAGCACAGCTTTTTTGAATTCAATACATTGTTTTATAATATTCCAATAAAGAAAACTTTTTTTAAAAAAAGGAACACAGGTAACTGATAACACTTGGTCCATGTGTGATATTTGCTCATGGACATAGATTATTTGGGGGGAAATGAAATGGCTCACCTGCCAATTTTTTTAAAAAATAAATGGATCCTTACAGACAAAAAATCCTTTGCTACCTTAGACACTGACTGACTTGTTTTGGCAGTGGCTTCTATATGCAAGCACTGCTTCAGCTGATTCATGAAGAAAACGAGTCAGTGATTGGCCGAAGCTTGCTGGCTGCAAACATTTGTGCCAAAACAAAGCGACAGGTCAGTAACACTTTGGAGAAAATGAAAATCATGAATCTCAGTGGGATTAGACCTTACTTCCATACTTTGACGAGCGCCAACTGTTTAAATTATGTGA
Organism: Lepidodactylus listeri; assembly: GCA_029233225.1. NCBI lineage: Eukaryota > Metazoa > Chordata > Lepidosauria > Squamata > Gekkonidae > Lepidodactylus > Lepidodactylus listeri. The sequence continues at coordinate 92,684,952 of JARCFY010000006.1, forward strand.
AAAGAGCAAGTTTCAAGCCAGTTTTTGCCTGCACATCATGCACATAAACAAAAAATCAGAACGTGGCACACTATGAAGGGCTAAATGAGCACTCCCACAGTAGAGTGGTAGAATGTGGAGAGTTCAGTTTCTTGTAGCAGTAATATATGCCTACTATTCTTTTTTTTAAAAAAAATGCAAAACTGTGCAGACACTGAAAGGGGGAAAGAGACTAAATGTATTTCCTGTCAATTTCAAAATGAAAATGGCAAAAACACATTCTATACAGCACCTGTAACAGCAACTATAATGTATGTGGTAGCCAAATGAAGTGTCACATTCCCTTAGGGGCAAAATACTCTTATCTGAGTCCTGGGGAAATGCCACATCCTCTATAGAGAAGCACCATCATGAGCCAGAGTTTTTAATTATTGCACAACTAATGAAAAACTGTGCACAAAACAATGGATAATGTCAGTAAAACACTGTGAATCGGGTTCAGGCATTTCTACCATCATATAACTGATCCTATTCTACTGGGGACAAAGAGAATTTTTTTTTTGGATCTTTCCACATATAGCACAACATAATATGTTTATATATTTGCCTCTACACAAGTAGGTTTGTGAGCATGCAAATGCCTAAAGAGCCCACAAGGAAATGTGAATGAATGGTCAGCATACATAGATGACCTTCAGCTAACTACAATGGATTCTCAAATGCTAAAAAGAAACCCTTCTAAAAGCCAGAGATCATATAACCCCCCCTCCATTTGTTTTCAAGCTTATCTCTAAGCAGGTTTTAAATAGCTATCAGTTCTAACATTTGCATTCCTCTTACTCCATAGTGTATGTGGGGGGGGGGGCAATGGTGCTATCATAATTAGAATACATTCTTCTGGGCTCCATAACGAGCTATTATTTTGCTAATGGAATATTCAAGTAGTCTGCAGTAATTTATCAAATATTCCCAAATCCCATTTTCTCTGTGTGAATCTTTTTGTTCACAGGTAAATTGACATGTGGGGGGTTATCGGGGCTTTTTTGTAATTCAAATGAACCATGCCACCTCCTCTGCCAGAGGAAACAAAAAACAAAAAAGATATCGAAGCCGAGAGTGCTATTTAAAATGTCTAACATAAGAATCATTCAGGCTTTCCGTAAGTAGTAATTTCTGTGTTTTAATTTCTTCGTATGATTTTTTTTAATTTGGCGTTCAGCGTTCTTTATACTTGCTATAACCCAGAGAAACAAAAGAGATTTCAATTTAGCTTCCAGAGTATTGTTCTGGCCAGGGTAAGATGTGTTTACAAGCAAAATAGCTCACTACACAAGCACTGCTCTGCCTCACGAGTCCACCTAAGACAAGGCCTGGTGCAGAAGAATGAGAGCATAGAACAGTGAGGATGTTGAATGGATTCTATAGGGCACTTTCACACATGATAAATAATGCAGTTTCAATCCACTTTGGTGACCGTTTGCAAGTGGATTTTGCCATTTCACACAATAAAATCCAGTGGCAAAGTGCATTGGAAGTGGATTGAAAGTGCATTATGTAGTGTGTGTGAAAGTGCCCATCATTGCAGACAGCAGGTGGAAGCTACAGAGTGTCAAATTTTGGAATATTCTCATACGTTAAAAACTTCCAGCAAATAGGAAATCAGTACAGTAGGGAAGGGAAGAACCGAGTGTTCTATGTGCATGGAGATCTTTCTGTTAAGCAGCATCCAAGGCTAGAATCCAACATCTGGTGCCCGAAGTGGTACAGTTCATCTGCCGCCTCTTTACCACCTCACCCTCCTGCTTGGATGATCAAAACTCAGCATTCTGTTTCCAGCACCAGCCAACCCAATCTCTCTGGATGCTCATGAGCAGGATATGAACAGAGCAGTGATTCCACACACATTTCCCTTTCCTGAACTACAACATGCTCTCATCTATCTGCCTTTTTGTTGTCCTCAAAAAGAATGTGGAGTAGATTGTACATTCATATAGACTGGATTGAATATTCCGTATATGGCAGAGAAGGAGAGCAAAAACAAGGAAATGTGTATTAACTGGCAATGGCAACCACTTCTGGACTTTTCTTGCCTTGAAAACCTGACAGGGTTGCTATAAGTTGCCTGCAACTTGATAGCACTTCCCACCACCAACTTCTGGCACAACTTGTGACACACAGCCTGGGCCAAATGCAACTCCCCAGCCATGTACTGTGATCTGTCAGGTGCTTGACAACCAGACCCCTCTAATTTTGCCATCCTCAGCTGGCAGCAAAATCCAGGTTTTTGTATAACTACATACTGTAGTCTTCACAAAGCTTAGTGAGTTGTACATGCCTGCCTTAGCTGAAACAGCTGAAGTCTCCTAGCCCCTATGAAACTCCTACACAGATTTTTGGAACCCCATGGACATTTCCTGGCCATGCTGATTTCCTGAATCTATAGCCTCCTTCAGCCTACCTATCACACTCCCCATTTTCCAACAATGTACCAACCACCCCTTGTTTGCTCACCATCCTCCTTGTCATTCAGTAAGCTATGGTTTCCACAAGATTCACAGGTGACTATGAGTTGCAACAACAAGCACATTCACACGTTTCAGTGCACACTCCAGATTTGGTTTGGGAAGACTCCTTGCTTATAGCTTCAGGTTTGTTTGTTTGTTGTTGTTGTTGTTGTTTATACTTTTTCACCAGTTAGAACTCCTTGAAAAGGAGGAGGCCCAATCCCTCACAGCATGGTTGCAGCTACATGCACTGAGGTCCAGTGAATGGCAGATACACCCTGAAGCTCATGTGTAATTTTTTCTCTTTTAGAACAAAGTGTGGGTCCAGTGGCACCTTTAAGACCAATAAAGTTTAATTCTGGGTATAAGCTTTCCTGCGCATGCACCCTTGTTCAGATACTTCTCTTCTACACAGCCTAGAAAATGTTCAGTGACTCTCCCCAAAGGAAAAATGGGAAGCAAATTTTGTGTTCATCAGAGCAATTTATATAATTTCAGAAAAATTTGTTTCTTAAAAGTTTGTTTATTTAATTTATACCCCACCCTCCCCACCAAAGCAGGCTCAGGGCAGCTTACAGGCCCATTGGTATAATAAAAACAGTAAAAAAACAAGTTAAAATCATAAAAAACAAATTCATGTGATGGCAGAATGACTGTCTTTATCGTCCACAATGGGGAATCTTTTCAGCAGTAAATATACGGCTGGTGTCTGGCTCCTTGACACATAGTTCTTTAATATGGGCACAGATGTTAAGAGCAGGCAGCCAAGAATGGATTATAGGGCACAGGTTCCTCAGTTGATGTTGGCCAATTTAATGTGGCATCTCAATCAGACGCTTGGTGGAAGAGCTCCATCTTGCAGGCCCTGCAGAATTGTGATAAATCCACAGGGCCCTGATGTCCTCAGGGAGTTCATTCCACCGAAGTGGAGCAGCCATCGAGAAAGCTCTAGCACTGGTTGTAGCCAGCCTGGCATCTTTAAAGCCAGGAAGAACAAGGAGATTTTGTGATCCTGAGCACAGTACTCTCTGGGGAACGTATCAACTGAATAATTTGTTTAACATTATGTAAGGGTTTTTTAAAAAAATATATAGATAGATATTTTAGAAAACCAGGGGGCGGGGTTCCTCTTTGAATCTGGGTTGCAGATTTTTCTGAGTTCTCCTGTGCAGAGTAAAAACAATTTATTCCCCACTTTCCAGGCCTCCAACAGAACCTGGTGAATAATAAAAAAAAATCCAACTTCAAGGATTAATTGTTCCCAAGTAATATCTCCTTTAATTTGTAACAGCAGCAGCAACTTTGAAAGAAAAGCTTCTCCTCGCACATCGTTTCACTCAGAAGACACTGTACTGAGAAGGTTGAATCCAGCACAAAATTTCCACTTGCGCAAATAGAAACACATGAAAACGACTGTGGTTGTCACTTATGCTAAGTCATACTTATTATATCCCCTCTTGCATTTCCACCCCTCCCTCTGCAACCCAGGACTTTGGCCAGAAATGCATTCATGCTTGTGATTATGTTCTTTGTCAAGCAATATATTATTTACAAATAATGTATTTATTTTTTATGTATTCTCATCAAGTAATATGCATCCACTGAAAGAGATCTAAATTTTCTTCTCTGTGTTCTACAAACTGAAGAACAGATCAAACTTCTTTACAAGCCTCAAATTGTCTATATTTTAGTGTCTAAGCTGTCATGGCAATCCTTTGCATTATTGCAGCAAAGTATTGACTTTTATTTCCCCCCTTTTCTTCTGTGCTGATGTCTAAGAGAAAAATTGCTGCAACACAAAATTGGATACCCCCCTCCGTTACTGACTGAGGCTGCGGTCATACTGGAGGTTTGGTGCAATCTGGCTGCGCCTCTGTTTGCAGTAGTTTAAAGAGTTGTGGGAAGTTTTGATCAGACATGTGTTCACCCCATGGTCAATCGTTCAGGTTGTTGCAGCATCCTTTTTTTTGGGGGGGAGGTCTTTTACCCATGCACATAAGCGTGTATTTGAAGCTCCTTTTTGACAGCTCCACAGTCCTTCTGCAAGTACTCCGGCCCCTCTCAGCCTCCTTTCCTTCATTTCTCTTCCTTGGAATACAGGGGGGAAGGGTAAAGTGCAGATTTATATGAGAGTAGTCCCATTGACTTCAGTGCATTCACCCTTGTGTCAATCATGGGATGCTTTCAAACAGCAACTCTGACACAGAAACAGGAAAGGGGTGTGGGGGGGGGGGTTTGTCGCTCAAAAACAACTCCCCTGGAGAAACCCAATCCAGAATGACTACTTGGCCATGGTAATTGACAATGCCAGGGGCATTTATGTGCTTATGCGCACATAGCTACCTAATATAGAAAACCCCTAAGGAGACGGAAACAGGTTCAGACTTCCCAAACGGCTTGACTTAGCAGCAGGGTTTCAGACTTTGGGAACACCACTCTCCAGAAGGCTACAAGCACCCACTCACCCTTAAACTCTGTCCTCTCACAAAGCAAGCTCAGTTAATGCTCCCCAGCAATTTAGCAGTTTTGGAAAGGCAGAAAAACCCCACCCACCTTCCGAGCAGCTCTCTCCTGGGTTCTGTCTCCTAGCCAAGCTGGCTCAGCTCTCAGACCAGGGAATCCAAGCCAATGCCAATCCAGAAAATCCTCCAGGCCAAACCAAATACAAATGTTGTTGCAAGCTCAACAAATCAGAGAATCCAACCCAATGTACAACCCAAGAACCCAAGCCAATGTTGAAATACAAAATTCACCGCAAACCATGAACTTGACACGAACCAACGGATGCAAAGAACACAATGTTGCAAGACCTATAGAACTAATTTCAAAGTACAGAATCCAAGCCAAATCAACCTGGCAAACCAAAACCAAGCCCAGGAAAGAAGCGGCAGACAACAAAAATCAAGGGGAAAAAACCCTGTCCTGGGAGCCTTAAAACGCTGCCTCCCAATATTCCCAGTTACTCCTGAATATTTCTGGGATTTTTCAGCATGCATTTCACTGTATTCCAGAAAATCCTGAATACCATCCAGAGAACTGAATATATCCAGAAAACACCAATAAAGTATTTGGACCAGATATATCCGAATGCATTTCCCTAGCGGTGACCATTCAAGTGAAAAAAACCTTCGGTTGTGTTGCAAATCCCCTTCTGCCCTCTTCCCTTTGAAGTCCCTGTGTCATAAAGGATTATTTTATGAAGTACTTCCTGTCCTCTGGACCTTGTGTTTGTCTTAGAAGGTTAACACAAGATCTACCTTCTATAATTTCTCTAAGTGGCACTCCAAGGATGCTTGCTATCTTTTTTAAAAGGAGGGGCACCATGGGAGTTTTGCTGTTCTCTCCATAAATAAATATGTTGCAATTGCTACTTTTATTAAAAGGAAATTATCCTTTGGCCCTTCTGCTATAACAAGGCTGGCTTTCTGCCTTCATTTGTAAATCGACTTTCTTCCTCTAGACAGATGGGAAGACAACCTTAAGTGACAATGAGACAAATTTCATTTTCCTGCTGAATTGCCTTTTCAATTATTTGTCTCTACTCGATTTCTCTTTTCTGACCTGGGCCAAGCTGTTACACTGACAGAGGTGCCTCACTTTGAGATTAAAATATGCAAATTGTTATCCCTGCTGCACTCTGAACAGTGTAATTACAAAGGAGTGTTTGATTCAGGTGTTTTATACACGAACAATGCATACATCTCCTTCTGACATCTCTCCCACCAATATAAACAAAAGCTGGCACGGTGTAATCCATTATATAATGACATAAGTACATCATGTGCACATTATGAGTGTGTGTTGTATTTTTTTTTCCCAGATGCCATTACTGGGAAATGTAATAATATACGCTAGGATCCTGCTGTCTTGATTTTCTGTCTTATTAAAACAATGATTCCACTGCAGCGCTATTGAAGTAACCAGTATGCCAATGTAACACCTCTACATCATTGGAAGCTCAGCCCCTTTCTCCTTCATGAAGTCAGCAAAGGACAGGAGCAAACCAGAAACATGGAAGGTTGGGTTTGAGATCAATTAAAAACGATGGTATTGTTTGCTGATTAAATTACAGTCACATTTTTGTGCCTTCTTGAAACTTATTATCCCATGCCCTGCAGGATTTGTTACCTTTCCATGGTGCATGTAAGGCAGAAATGTCCCACCAGGCATTCGGTTGAGGACAGTGATGGTACAGCATGTAGTCTGGCACTCTTATATCCTCCATTTTTCACAAGACCCCCGCCCAGGCTAGTGAAATCTGAGATTTTCTCATCATCTTGGAATGGATTGAATTATTGCTGATGGATGCATTATGGATTTTATTGTAGGATTTTAACTTCTAGTTGTTTATTGTATGTTCCTATCTGTTGTAAGCCACCCTGAACCCCACTTCTAGGGAAGGGTGGCCTAAAAAATTAATTAATTAATTAATGTCTATAATCCACAATGTGTATGTATACATGAAATAAATAGTGTTTTATGCTGATGTTTTCAGAAATTAATGTTACACTTGTGTTGGGCTGTCATTAACTACTTTGGGTTTTATATATAAAGTAGTACATGAACCAATAACATTAGTGTTGGTATTATTGTTAATCATTTCTTGACTTTTAAGGGGGGGAATCCAATAACTCGGTCCCCTTTACAAGCAAATATCTAGTCATCAACACATCTATATATCAGTACCTGTATAAATGGTATTTTTCTCAGTGCACAAATTCTCACTGTACAGTGAATGCACTACTAATGATCTATCAACCATGACCAACATTGGTCAGTTATCTTATTGGATGTTCCACCCAGGAAAAAAATGCCAGTTCTTTTACATAACAAAACTGGACCCAGACACACTCATGTGCAAACAAGATGTTTTCCATTCAGTTGTGAAAAGGTGACATAGGAAAGACTCTATTTCTGTTTGTGAACCATACTCTTCCTGCTGTTCTCTGTTGCTCTTAAACCAGCAGTGGGACTCTTTGCACATTTATTTATTTACTAGATTTATATCCCACCTGTCTGCCCAATGGTGACCCAAAGCATCTTACATCATTCTCCTCTCCTCCATTTTATCTGTAGAACAACCTAGTGAGATAGGTTAAGGTAAGCATTTGTGAGTGTCCCAGGTTCAACCATCAGGTTCCCATGGCAGAGTGTGCACAGTGCACAGTGGCAGAGTGTGCACAGAGTGTGCACAGAGTGTGCACAGGAGGTGGGACTGCCTTTCCTGGGATGTCAGTACTGTGGAATGTCTTGTTCTCTGTTCTCATAGCGCACTTATCGCTTTGCCTGCTACTTTGACCTTGGGGGGATCTTGGTATTGCCTGTTGTATCTTTTGCTGTCTGGCTCCATACCTTCCCACCTATACTCTGGGAACTGAAAGCCAGTATTTTAAGCACCTTCTTTCCCTTTTTCTGATTGGTGCCGTTATAGCCCTGGGCCTCTTTTGATTTCTGTATAATTATCCTGGATCCACAGGTGCCCCCCATTACTAACACAAGAATTGCTGATGACCATTGCAAACCTTTCTCAATAAGCTTTCCTGTTTAAGGACACTTGTTGCTGAATGACTCTGTGGGCTCTCACACAGAGTGGGGAATTCAACCAGGGTCTCCAACATGCTAACCATTGCACCATACATTACCTTTTTACACGTACAACTAAAATATTTTTAAGGGTACATCTAAACATATCAAGTGTGTGACAAATATGACAAAAATGTGACAAGTGTGTGAGTGTGTGTTAAACAGGTCCACCTACCAGAAAACTTTTATTATTGATTGGGTGTCAAGACACAGGTTTAGCTTGCATAATAACTTGGCTCTTGACCAACATTTCTGCAGGCAGAAGGAATTCTGCCCTCAGAGTATGACCTTCTACCCTCCCTACTCTTGAGGCATACCAAACTGCCATTCAAAATCCTGTTCCTAGGGGACTACCAGAAACAGGATTTCTGGGGACATTTTAGGCTACCACAGGACAGATGGAGACAGGAATATTTTATTTCATGAGCAGAGATCCTTGTGCCCACTGAAATGCTGTTCTGAATCCAAGCCATTGTATGAAACTGCCCCTAACCCACTTTGTCTTGTATTTGCTGTGTGCAATGGTCTTTATTAATCAGGATTCCACATCCTTATCAATCACAGAGGGAAAGTATCATGTTTTGATTAAAAGAGAATGCTAAAATTTCTCTTCATGGTAGAGAAAAGAAAGAATTGTGTTTCCTATTCAGTAGCAGGATACATGGTCATATTCCTTAAGATAAAGGTAAAGGTTTCCCTTGCTCGAAAGCCAATTGAATCTGACTCTAGGGGGCGGTGCTCATCTCTGTTTCCAAGCCGAAGAGCCAGTGCTGTCCGAAGACATCTCCATGGTCATGTGGCCAGCATGACTAGATGCCAAGGTGCACAGAACACTGTTTCCTTCCCACCAAGCATACCTATTTATCTACTTGCAATTTCTTGCTTTCGAACTGCTAGGTTGGCAGGAGCTGGGGCCAGAGACAGGAGCTCACTCCGTCACGCAGCACTAGTGTCTCGAACTGCCAGCCTTCCGGTCTGCAGTTCAGCGTCTTAACCTCTAAGCTACCACGGCCCTTAGTCACATTTAAACAGCACTTTGAGCCATCCCTGTGACCTAAAGGCAAGAATCCAACAGAGCCGGCAGTGATAAAGAACAGCAATTTACAATTAGGCAAAGCTAAGAACCACCAGGACCTTAGATAATGATTCCCTGGGGATGTTCCCACTTCATCCCCTCCTAGACCAACCATAGCATTGCATCAAAACAAATCACAAGGCTTGGCTGGCTCCATAAGAACATAAAAGCTCTGCTGAATCAAATCAGTGGTCCATCAAGTCCAGCATCCTGTCTCACACAGTGGCCAACCAGTTTCTCTGGATGGCCAGCAACAGGGCATAGTGGCTGAGGCCTCTCCCAGTGTTGCCTCCTGGCTCTGGGATTCAGTGGTTTAGTGCCTCTGAATATGGAGGTTCCCCTTTATCACCATGGATAGTAGCCACTGATAGCCTTATCCTCCATGAATCTATCTAATTCCCTTTTAAAACTGTTTATTCTTGTAGCCATCACTTCATCCTCCAGCAGAGAATTCCACATTTTAATCTCTTTCTGTGTAAAGAAGTATTTCCTTTTGTTCATCCTGAATCTACTGCCCATCAGCTCCATTGAATGTTCTGGAGTTCTAGTACAGAAAATTGATAATTAGAGGGAAAATCTTGCCTCTGAGGGAGGGAAGTGAGGGAGGTCTTCATAGGTCCCCACTGTGGAGAAAGCTGGACTATACTTGCAAGTTTCCTAGTGTGTAACTGGGCCTGCCCTGACAACTGGCACTGTGCAACTGAGCTGTAGTTGTGCTTTGTATAGGTGCCAAAGGCAGGGAAAGGCAGAAAGCTGAAGATAGGGAGGAGGTGAAAGTAGATTGGCTAGTGGATGCAAAAGAGAGAACATGACAGGAAAGGAGAAGAGGCTTATGGGGGCTTTCAAGGAAGAAAGAGGAAATAGTGGAGGTGGGGACAATGAAATGCCTCCTGCAAGTCCTTTGGGGTTCCTGCCTGTTTGATCCAAAACCTAAAAGGGAAACACAGTCTCATCTGCAAAAGTGGGTTTCCACCTCACCTGACCCAACTCCATCAAGGTTGATTGTAGTAGACAGAGTAGGACTGTAAGTGCAGAGAGCTCTCAAGTTGTATCTGCAACTTAGTCATTTTGCAAATCTTAACCTTGAAAGCAGAGATCAAAAAACATTCTCCCATGAAAGTGCATTTGTGACTCCAAACAGCAATGGATCCCAGGTTTATTCAGTGTACAAATTCCAAGAAAATAGTTGTTGGGAGCATTTGAATCTCTGCAGCAGGTAACAACCAAAACTACTAATATAATGTTAACCTTGTAAAGAAGGCTTTTGTAAACAAATATAGGTTAGAAGGAATACATGCACCCATCACAGCTTACTGATTACTATAAAGTGTTGCTACTGGGGGAAATAGAGGACCCCGAGGATGACACGGGGCGGGGGGAGGGTTATAGCAGGAAAGGAGAACCAGTGGCAACAGCCAACTATCCAGCTCACAGATTTGCCACTTCAGGTGTGCATCATAGCCCTTTGATGGGATATTTTGTTTTAAGGAAAGCAGTTATAAATTTGACCACAGAAGTACCAGTGTGAGAAGCAACACTTAACTCACACCCCTCTGGCTGTTTTCTGTTCACAATCCTCTCTAAGCTGTGTTCCAGCTACAGGGTGAGGAGTATAAAGGTGTCCCAACAATTAAATTTCAGGCTAATCGAGCTCAAAGCTGATCTCCAGCTGTGAGGAAGAAACTGCCAAGTTCAGTTGTTTGATGCAGCATATTTAAGAGTACAGAAGCCTTGTTGTCTTTTGTTACCACAACTTGGCAACATGAGCATTTAGTGACCAGACTGATCATGTTAAAAAGACAAAAGAAAAAATACAAGAAAGCAACAGGAGACAATCAAGGCTGCATTCAAAATCCCATTCGACTGATAAAGTCTTGGTTTCTTTTAATTATTAAGAAAGAATATCTGTATTTGGTGAACTGCCTTCAGAGTCTGTGACAAGAAAGCCTCATTTACCCAAACATTTCAGCTTTGAAAAAAATTCATTTAAAAAAAATTAATTTTTGTCTGTAATACACATTAAAAATCATACAATAATGCACAAGGACAACTGAAGGTCAAATCTATATCTCAAGGAGAAGGGACAGGCTCATAGACACTTCCCTTGATACATTTGCTGCCACTCACAATCCAGTAGACTATAAAGGATGAATAGTGGGGTTCTTTGCACAAAGCATAGGGAAGTGACCTCAGGCGCCCTCTTATGAATAATGGGGGCCATTAATCGGAGGTGATGGCAGCCACAACAATACAGTACTTTGTAGTTTCCACTTTTAAACAAGGTCATGAAAGTGAAATATAATGCAGTTCTGTAGATGTTTGCTGTGATAATATTTTCCCTTTTCATTCTACTCTTGTTGTGATGCAGTCCTAATAGTGAGCTACTTGCTCTGGCATAATTAGTGATATAGCAAGTACAACATCCTGACCCCCCAAATGCAGTTCTTTTCTTTCTTTTTAAAGGCAGCTATTAAACAATAACTAGTTTCAGCTGGTCACTGCAGCAAAGATTGATTATGGACAGTTTGTGCAGAGCCTCAGAACTGACATTCATAGGTAGAACCAATTCAGGCAGTGACAAATCAAGTCAGGACAGGACACTTCATCAAGACCATCGATTGTCTATGTAATTACTGGACTTTTAATGAGTAATCTTAGAAGTAAGAGCTTCATTGGGGTGGAATCATAGGATTCTCAAAGTAACTATTTGCAGTTGTTTTGTGATTGTTCAATACCGAGCTCCATTTCTCTCACTCATCTTTGTTCAGGTCAAAGAGGATGATGGCTAGGGGCAGGCATGAACCAGCTCATGAACTAAAGTTTGTGATGAATTTTGGCCAGTTCGTGGTTTATGAAATGATGTTTGTGGCAGGCCAACTGGCACAAATTTCCACGAACTTTCAAGCTGTTTGTGGAGGTTCATGCCAGTTCATGAATGGATACATTTCCAGACAGTTTCCGCTCAAATAAAATGTTTAGCAAACTTCAAAGCAATAGGGGGGGGGGGGAGAATTCTCCAGCCTTGGAAACACTGTTGTCACTTTCAAACTAGTCATGTCAGTTTCAAGAGGTTCCCCTCCCCCTTTGCTGGCATTTCTTTCTTGCACAAAGCTTGCAAAACCCCAGCCCCCTGCTTGGATTTGTGACTCTGTGCTTTGAGATCAGTTCTTTTAAGCTTGCAATGACCATGGCATTGGGTTTTGCTGAGCACTCTGTACATTGTACGGGTTTTGCTGGGCTTGTACAAATGCCCCCCTTGCTTGGATTGTGATTGAGCTGGCATTGCCACATTGGCACTGGGTTCTTCTGGGTGCTAGTACATTGCACTGGCTCTGCTGGGCTTGCAAAAATGCCACACACACACACACCTTCAGTTTCTACTGCAGAGATTCTCTGGTTGACCTTAGTCCTGTTGGGTTTGCACTGCCAGAGTGGCACAGGTTCTACTTGGCACATTGCAGTGGTTCTGCTGGGCTTGCAAAAATGCCCCAACCTTCATTTTCTACTGCAGAGAGTCTCTAGGACTTTGATTCTGTTCTGCTGGACTACTATTGTCCTTGATATTTTGTTGGCTGTTCTTCCCTTCATTGGAAACAATGGAGGATGGGGGCACCTACTTGGGGGGCATAAGTCAGACCCTGTAAATCCAATCCTTGCCAAACTTGGAGGGCAGGTAGAGGAGAGTCAGCTGGAGATCCCCATTGAGTTTGGTGTCTTGAGCTTCTACAGGACCAGTTCTATACACTCCTAAACCTGCACCTGTCAAAATGACTGCCTGACAGCTGTCATTTCCCCAGAAAGCACATTCCTGGGGGCACCTTCTTTGGTGGCTATAACTCAGACCCCACAAATCCAATCCTCACCAAACTTGGAGGGCAGGTAGAGGAGATTCAGCTGGAGATACACTGTGAGTTTGATGTCTCTAGCATGCTGGGGCATTCTACCACATCACAGATATCATGAACTGAATCCTTTCATTTAGCCCTTAAAACTTCACTACTGTTGGTGATTCACAAACCTGCACGCCACAAACAATTAACCGAACCACATTTTCCCAGTTTGTGCCCGTCCCTAATGTTGACCAGCAGATGCACTAGGAACAAGATGCAGTTTCCTGTGAAAACATAATTTTGTCAACATACATTTCAGTATTGTCAAAGTAACATGCATGACTATAGTACCCTTGGATGTCTAGCATTAACAGATGATCCAGAATAGGTACCAACCATCAAACAATGGAATAAAAACAACTTTCTTCCCATTTGTATTCTATTCTCCCTCAGAGGAGCTCAAGTCCTGCTATTCTTCCATTTTATCCCCAGGTTGGTGTAGTGGTTACAGCGTTGTACTGGGACCTGAGAAACAGTGTTGCCTCTAATCTGAGTTAATGTGAGCTAGCTCACAGTTTTTTAGCCTCCGGCTCACACATTTTTATCTTCGCTCAGGAAGGATGGCTCCAAAGCAAACTAATTTATGCAGTAGCCAAATCACTTGCTCATAACTTTAATGCCACAAAGTAGAATTTTTGCTCACAAGACTCCACAGCTTAGAGGGAGCATTGCTGGGAAACCCAGTTTTGAATCCTCATTCTGCCATGGAAGCTTGCTGGGTGACCTTGGGCAAGTCACACACTCCCAGCCTAACCTATCTCATAGTGTTGTAGTGAGGAGAAAATGAAGGAGATTATGATGTAAGCTGCTTTGGGTCCCCATTGGGGAGAAAGGCAGGATATAAATAAAGTAAGTAAGTAAGTAAATAAACAAATAGTTTTACAAGACAGATTGGCTAAGAGACTGTAGTGTTTTCCATGTGGGGACAGGCTTGCGTAGTTTCCCTGCTGCTACTGCAGCGGCTGATACAGCACAACTGCAACAGGGCGTCCACAGTACAGGTTTCTCTTTAAGTTTTTGTAGTGTAATGTTTAAGAGCGCAGACTCCAGCCTGGGAGAACCAGATCTGATTACCCACTCCTCCACATGCAGCTGCTGGCATGACCTTGGGTCAGTCAGAAATTCTCTCAGAGCTGTTCTCCCGCGAACAGTTCTTGAAAGAGCTCTCTCAGCCCCACCTACCTCACAGGGCATCCGCTGTGGGGAGGAAAAGGGAAAAGAGATTGTAAGCTGCTCTGAGTGAAGGGCAGGGAATAAATCCAGCCTCTTCTAAAAATTGTGATTTCATAACATTATATTGATAAACTGTTTATACTAAAATATGCATCAATTCTCTGTGTTCCTAGCTTTCTTTCATTTTTTAATGAAAAAATGGCTCATTTAGTTGTGGAGTTCTGCATTTTTCCATATAACTCTTCAAAGAAAGGAGCTAGATATTATTTCTTTTTTCATGAAGGCTGGGAATTCAGTGACCCTGATGCATGGTTTGGTATAATGGTATATCAATTTCTATACATCTAATAGCAATTTGTGGCCCTCATCTACAGATATCTAAATCTGTGGATTAGGGTCATATTGATGATAGATAGAGCTGCAAATCTGGGGAACTCCACAGGGTTTCAGAAAAATCTGCAAAGGTTTAAAAATTCATTGAGGAGGTTAAATACCCCCCCTCCTAAGCTCAGACAATGCTCCTACCTTCTTTGTTGGATTCAGTAGCATCATGGACCCAGGGGGTAAGAAACCTTGGCAGGCCTGGCAGCTCGGAGCCATGTGGGCATTGCCGTTAATGTCACTGATGGGGGGAGAGAAGTCTTGGAGGGCCCAGTGGCTGGGCACCATGCAGGTCTCCCCACGACTGATGGTGGGGAGGAGAAGCCTTGGCAGACCTAGTGGCCAGGAGCCATGCAAGGTTCACCAAAGTCATCACTGGGGGAGAGAAACATTGGCTGGCCTGGTAGCTGGGAGCCACACTGGGCTCACTGCCAACATTGTTGTTGACAGTGGGGGAGGGAACTTTGGAAGGCTCAGTAGCCAGGAGCTGGGTGGGGCTTAGGGGTGTGCAAAAAAAATTCAGTTTTTTTTTCAGATTCGAGGGTATTAGACCCCAATTTTTTTGGGATTCCTGAAAAAACCCAAATATCTATATCGGTACAGTGCCGAAATCCGATTTTTTGGGGATCCCGAATTTTTGGGGGCCATTATATGTTGGTGTGTGCGTGAGCTGTGCTAAACAGCACTGTAGCAGAGGTTGAAGACTCCAAACATGAGACAAAGCTATGTACAGTTTATGTACATTTATTTACAAATATATTGCGCTGAGGATCAAAGTGCTTCGCCAGCCACCAAATCATAAGAGAAGAGAAGAATTGTACAACATACATCACATATATACATTTCTCTGTACTCAGTGGCCAATGAGGTCCATGCTGAGTCATTGCCCCAAGTCATACCTCTGTACAAGTCTGCACCTGTCTTGTCCAGTTCTATCCAGAACAGTCATATGACCTGGTACCAACATGGCTGCAGTGATCTCACTGACAGCTCTCTGACAGTTGACTGTTTACTATGCGTCTCTAATACTGACATTATACCCTATGGGGCCATTGTAATCAATGGCAAAAAACTTCTGAAAGGTTTCCAGGGGGCTGTGAAAGGGGGGTTTGAGGTAGAGGCTTCAAATTTGGACTGTAGTTGCTGAAGCCTCTCTCCAAAGGACCCTCAAAGTTTGAAAAAGATTGGACCAGGGGGTCCAATTCCAGGGGCATCCAAAGAGGGTGCCCCCATTCTCCATTGTTTCCTATGGGAAAAACTAAAGGCAGGCAGGCAGCAGACAGTGTCTCCCCAAGAATCAGTCCAAGAAAATAATTGAGGTGGTGAGGTGCATGTTTGCCAGGCCAGCAGCAGAACCTGTGCAATCTGCCCCCCAGAAATAGTGCCACTGGGCCAGTCAGTGCCCACCCAACAGGACTCACTCAGGTCAAACCAGAGAATCCCTGCAGCATAACCAGACTGAGGGAGCATGCTTGCCAGCCTGGCCAGCAGCAGAACCTGTGTGCAAGCTGACCCCAGAAGAACCTCTGCCACTGTGCCAGTCAGTGCCCAAACCCTACAGGGCTCACTCAGGTCAAACCAGAGAATTCCTGCAGCATAACCAGACTGAGGGAGCATGTTTGCCAGCCCAGCCAGCAGCAGAACCTGTGTGCAAGCTGCCCCCCAGAAACAGTGCCACTGTGCCAGTCAGTGCTCACCCCACTGGACTCACTCAGGTCAAACCAGAGAATCCCTGCAGCATAACCAGACTGAGGGAGCATGCTTGCCAGCCAGGCCAGCAGCAGAACCTGTGCAACCTGCCCCCCAGAAACAGTGCCACTGTGCCAGTCAGTGCCCAAACTCAACAGAACTCAGATGATCTCTGCAGCATAAACTGAGGAAGCTGGAAGATGTAGGACTAGTCACTCCTACAATGATGTGCCCGAATCGTGGCTTGCTGTGAAGTGAACTCTGACGGATGGCATGAACATCCACTTCTTGTTAGATCTGAAGGTGGGTCTTCATGCCTCCAGCCAAGCAAGTGCATCCTCAGTTTTTCCCATAGGAAACAATGGAGAATGGGGGCACCCTCTTTGGATGCCCCTGGAATTGGACCCCCTGGTCCAATCTTTTCCAAACTTTGGGGGGTCCTTTGGGGAGAGGCTTCAGCAGCTACAGTCCAAATTTGAAGCCTCTACCTCAAACCGCCTCCCCCCAGCTTTCTGGAAACTTTTCAGAAGTTTTTTTGCCATTGATTACAATGGCCCCATAGGGTATAATGGACCTGAAAAATTTGGGAATCCCAAAAAAAATCGGGGGGGGGGGGGGGAATTCCGGAAAACCGAAAATGCTCTGTGGCACCTTCCTGGCATCCCGAAACCCGAAATTTTTTTTGGGGGGGGGGGGGTTGGGATTGGCAAACCCGAATGCACACCCCTAGTGGGGCTTGCCATGACTGATTGGGGGGGGGGGGAGAAGCCTTGATGAGCCTGGCAGCCAGGAGCTACCTGGGGCTCACCGCTATTGAAGCTGAGGTATAAACAAATTGATTTATTTTGTTTAATTCATTTTTAATAGTCTTCACGTACCTAATTCAATTTTGGGGTTGGGGTTGTAGTCCTTTTTTTGGTGTATTTAAGCAGAAAAACAATATTTTCTTAGAAATAATTGTTTTCTATTTGAGTGCCCTAATAAGCAGAGTTATACCCTTCTAAGTTCATAGGAATCAACAGGCTTATAAGGGTGTAACTACTGGGGATTGTAATATTAATGCAGTAGATATTCTCACCCTAGCATGCTTCTGTCCATATCAGGTGACCCTTTCCAAACATTGTGCTTCCAAAGGTCTGCTTCTGTAACCTGTTCCCAGCATGTAATGGATTGCATTCTATAACTAACAGGGCTACTGAGAATTTCACTGTGAATGCAGTTGCCATCAAAAGTTACACTGATAAAATTCCTCACTCATGCACCGAACAACTGAATCCTCTCAGTATTGTTCAGTGTTCTACTTCAATGTCATATCCAGTCACTTCGCATTTTACAGTAGCCCCCTTTGCTACTCAAAGGCCCAATCTGCATCTAGCATTTGCTCCGCTGTATTACCAAACCCACACTGGAACAGAAAAAGATGCGGTTCAATGCCACATTCAAATACCCCAGGCCAACACCACACTGACTGCAGAGTCATCCCTGAATGGCTATAAAACAGCCATAAATCTATGCAGACAGTTCCATGAAACTGAGAGATCAAAGTGAAAGTGGCATGCAATGCAGAAGGGAATTTCTGTTCCAGTGTGGGTTTGGTAAAACAGCGGAGCAAATGCTAGATGCAGATTGGGCCAAAGTCATATATTCAGATATACCAAGGTAGATAAGTTTCATTTATTTCTCTGTTACACTTTGTGGCTGCTTATGCTCCTGTGCAGATTGGGTACTCAGTCTTCTTGATTATCAGAGAAGACATCTCCCCGGATGATTATTGGATCATTAAAGTGACCTACTTTTTTTATCACAGATTGCTCACAATCTGCCCCCTCTTTGTGCGAATTTATCCCTTTTATGGCCAGGAGTTACTTGCCTTTCCTCTAGTTGTCAATACAGAAGCCATGCCATGAACACTGCATTACAAGCCATTAGACACATTCATACTGTTTGGATGCTGCTGAACAGTCCACTAAATGTTCGGCTCCTGCAATCTCTACCCACAAGCAGGACATGAACCAAATTAGTAGTTAATCATGATAATTATGAACAGGCAGCCTCTTCTAATCAGGGAATACTTATTAGTTTAACCTCCAGTCTTCTGGCAAACATGAATGACTCTCTTGGTGAACTGCTTGACTCAGCTATTTCTATGATTTTTCCAATAAGACACAGTTCAATGACACATGCAACACACATTCTTCATTATTGCTCCTAAGTATCTCTCCCACAATCCTCAACTGTAAAGGGAGGCTAAATTAATAGCACAGGAAATTTATTTTCTATAGCCTGATACCTGTGCTTCGCTATGGTATTTAAGTTCGGCAAATCCAGTTATAATACTGATGATGTGAAGTTTGAAATGTAACATTTGTTGTAGGAATTCTAATGGAGAAGACTATAGTGTGAAAAATGAAGTGAGACATATGTACTGGGGTTTTTTTTTAATCTACTGAAGGACCTCTCTGTACACCACATTCGTGGTTCTGCCCTCAGGTGCTAGGATCACCAGGCTGTTTGGTGAGCTCACTCTGGAGCAGGCCACATAGAACTGTACATGTGAGAAGCAGTGGTCTGTTAAATCTATTCCTGCCACCTTCAGTGTCTGGCCTTGGGACTTGTTGATGGTCATAGCAAAGCAGACCTTGAGGGGGAACTGCAGCCTCTTGAACTCGAAGGGAGTTTGAATATTTTGCATGTTGGAGGTACCATGTCCAGGGTGGTTTTCAGGGCTTTTATGTAGCTGTTGACATTGTGTAGCATCCTCTGTAATTGTTTGACCAATTCCCGTCTGACATCAGGAACATTGCTGCACCTCAAACACAGTTCCGTTTCCTCCTCACCCGCAAAATAAATTTGCAGGAATTGGTCTTCGTGTTGTGGTTCTGGCAGTAGACTTCCAGCCAAGTGATATACCTGTCCCTGTACTTTGAAGGTGGGTATGAAACCATCTTGTAGAACCTGCTTGGCTCTGAATGATGTCATGCTGAAGCATCCATTGTACTTACGAACATGGTCCATGAAATGGGCGTGCTCCAGGTGGCTGCCCAATAGCAGGCTGTGGAGAGGTTCAGGCAAAGGTTCAAAGGGCAGGAGGTGCACCTTGCTATTGTTGCAACACTTGCCAAATGGCTCCTCCCTCCACTTGAGGGCACTGCAGTACTTGCATTTGTGCATCATGGTACCCAGAGCTACAGTGTGGTCTGCCTCATAAGCAACATCAGGATCATATGCCATGGCTGAGTGAGCCTTGACCTTCCATGGAAGTGATGATATCTCTACTTGTGTTTCTGGATTGTTTTGGTCATATGGAGACTGTGTTGTTCTGAGCACCACAGGGTGATTTTGCTGGTACCTGGCCTGCGCAGCTCAGTGCACTGCAGGAGTACTATGGGCAAATGTCTTTGCTGCATTCCTGAGTTGCCTCCTTCTTGTATCCTTGGTGTATTTGGCTTGACATTTTCCAAGAGCTTTCTTGGGGGCAGTAAGAAGTGAGAGGTTTGAGTGGGAGTTGGTGTGAGGGCATGGTGATGTGGTGGCCAGCATCATTACTGCACCTCACAGGTGGTTGTTGGCCATTCCTGATTTCCTCAACTGCCATTAGCTCTCTGCAGTCTCCTGTAACTGTTTTTTTTTAAAATCTCAGAACACTGAGCTCTGCAGCTGACCAATCAGAGAGTGGGGGGTGCAAGTAGGAAGCATCCTGGCAGCCTCATAGGAATCAATGGAGGGAGCACATTTTTCCCCTTTTGACCCCTTTAGGGGTCAAATTTCTAAAAATCCCTTCTTAGTGAGGACCTTAGTGAGTGATAGGAGCACTCTCCCTGAATTTGGTGTTTCTAGGTCCAGCGGTTTGGCCTGGGCGTTGATTTTACGATGAAGGGACTTTCTTTTATATAGATGGCAGAGATTAGTAATACATGTTTTTTTCTCCTTTGCCATTACCTAATATATTTTCATATTCCTTCCTTTTTGGATCAGATGTCAGTCTGACCAGTTCTTCCTTGTCTTTAAAGCAAACATCCAGCTTCCATAGAATTATTAAATCTGAAATTTGCCCAAAATTTCTTGGCAACAATGTTTTAGATCTGTCCAAAAAAGGGGGGGAAGACAAAATAAATGATATCTTCTATTTACATTAATATAATTAAGAACAGGGAAAACAATACAGCTTCTCTTCTGAAGCCTAAGAGAAAAATAATTTTTAAAACTGTTCATCACTAATGAGAAATAGGCAGAAATGGCATGATTGCAGAGAGTGCATGCCCATGAAAGGTTATACCCTGAATTAAACTTTGTTGGTTTTAAAGGTGCCACTGGACTCAAACTTTGTTCTGTTGCTTCAGATCAACATGGCTACCTACTCTAATCTATCCTTTATTTAACAGTTTTTGATAACTGATATCTCTTACTCTGAATTATTGCATCAAAATCTGGAGTAAATGATTTTGCTTTAGGAATCTTCAGTATGCTGTTTAGGTGTATATCTGTAAGCTGAGAACATACTTTTGATTTATGGACATTTATTACAGTGAAGAGCTGTTGACAGATGTACATTGTCCCAAACACAGACAGAATTTTAGAAGCAAAAGCCTTAAATTGGGGGTAACTGGGACCTGAAAACTGGTAAAATTTACTCATGCCAATTTCAGAAAGCTTATCCTTCAGGACAGCATCACACTGCTCCCCCACCTACCTGCAATTGGTGGCATCGTTTCATTGGTAGGTGGGGAGCAGTGTGAAGGTCCCATTTTGTTGACTGCACTGACTCACTATGTGCAATCTGCCTTAGAGAAACTTTTCCTGTCCACGCCACCCCCTCCCCAAAATGTATATACATAATATAAACTCTACAAGGAATTAGAGCCACCACCCTCAACACTTGCTCAGTCCACCAGAAAAATCATGAACCCTCCACAGATTCACCACCCAACTGTCAATGACCAGAGCTCCTGAATCAGCCCTTCCCACCACCTCTGTGTGATTCATTCACACCAATCCACTCTCCTCCAAATCTCAAGTCTACTCCCACTGACCACTCCTCTCCTTGTACTTCAATCCCATTTAGGGACCTGCCCTTCACAAAGGAAAACATACAGCCCATGGTGCTGAGGGTCATGCACAGGGACTAACAGCTGGGAGACCCAGGTTCATAAGCCCCACTCTGCCCTGGAAGTTGCTGGGTGACTTTGGGCCAGTCACTCTCTCAGCCTAACATTCCCTGCACTGTTGTAATAAGAACAAATACAGAGATGGGGAGAACATATATTGCTTTGGGTCCGCATTTGGAGAGAAAAGCAAGATACAGATGCCTAGAAAATAAAAATGATGGAACAAAATCTCATTAAGTCTTTAAGGTGGCTCAAGACTCCTGTTTTATCTTAGTTTCCAACTACACTGCTGTTCTTGCATGCCACCATCCCCAAACACTCAGCACTTTTCCTCACCCCAACAGCTATATTTCTCTCCCATGGCTTTCCAAGCACAGTACCCATCACACACCCCATTGCACGCACTTCAATCCTTCTCTTCCATGCCCCTCCCTCCAGTCCCTTATACCCCTCCCCTGATACACTCTGGCATTCCCATTCCTACACTTCCTGTAATACCCGTTTCCATCAGCAACTCCCCACCACCTTCACACACAATGCCTTTCTCCTTCTCTTCTTCTTCTTCCTTCCCTCCTCCCAGAGGGCCTCTTCTCCAGCACTGCTGTGGAGAAAGAGTGAGAGAGGTGGGCAGAGGAGGAGGAGGCGGTGGTGGCAATGGTGGCAAAGGAGGCAACTTCTACTGCTGAAGCGAAGTGGGAGGCTCAGTGCAAATGTGCACTGATAGGTGGGTGGCGACCCACCCCACCAGTGACAGGAGGAGGGGAGAGAACAGCAGCGACACGTAAGCAGCCTGGCCCAACCAAGAGACAGAGGAAGGGGGAAATGGACTGTTCAGCTAGCCAACCTGACAAAGATCTTTTCACTGCTCTTGCCTCTGTTGCCACCACCCTCCTCTTCCTTGCTTGAGGGCTGGATAACAGACCTAGGAGGGCTCCAATGATAACTGGTATACACCCTGTTAAAGCTTTTAAAACACAGAGGCTAATCTCTCTACTTCCTAGTGAGTTTCTTCTATCTGGGCAAAGACTGGAAGGGAAAAGTCTAATGAAAAGCCTATGGTCATTGATCTTGCTTCACCTTCTCATCAAGCAACTGATCCTTCCTCATTCTCTATTAATCATCAGATAAAGGCTCCCTGGGATGAGACAACTAAGGCAGCTATGGGATTTCACTTCAAACCAAAGAAAACAAATCTGATGGAATCATTTGGGGCTTTGCCTTTTGGCGAGCAAACCCATCTAATTAATAGATTGAAAACTTTCTAGAGAACCTTGAAAAGAATCTCTTTTTCTAGAGTGGAAGTTGACTCATCTGATTTAGCTCGTAATCTTGGTAATCAGCCAATTATAGTGCTGGAGCCCCCTATCAAGCCACTCACAAAGCAGGGGTTTCTAATTCCTCTTGATGAAATGCAGAGTTACAAGGCTACTACAAATGTTCTAACTGGATTTAGGGGTTCTGGGATGGCTGCTCAACAGGATCATGTGTCCTTTTTTGCTGCTAAACAGAATTATTTTCCACTCCAACCTAAGATAATTGTTAAACAACCTAGTCCTGTAACTGGACAAAGCAGATCTTGTAATGATTCTTTCCAACAAATCCATGCCAGCCAATGACTGGAAAATGAGTCAAATGCACCAAAGGGCCAGTGTTTGAAACTTCTCTCCTAGAACATTGCTGGATGGCAAATTAAAACCTCCTCCCTCAAAATTAAAGAATTATTGACACAAAATGACTTTTTGTTTCTTCAAGAGACTTGGGCCCTAGACAAAATCTTGTCTGGGTTTCAGGCTTATTCACTTGGTGCTATTTAACTGGTGGTAAGAAAGACCCTCAGGGGGTCTCCTTAGTTTGATATTTATGTTTTAAAAGTTTTAAATTATGTTTTAAAAGTTTTCCACTTCCTAATTTCCCCCTCTTGGTCATTAGCAGTTCTTGTTGAGGTAGGCTCCTTAATATTGGTCTAAATAAATGCTTATTTGCCTCCGTGGCGAGGGAAGAAGTCAACTGTTACTCTTTGGAATCAATTTAATAATGACATACATTATTTTACTTGTAGAGATCCTCAGGCATATTTTATTTTTGTGGGAGATTTTAAAACACACACTGGCACTGCCCTAGAAGTCTTTCATTTTGTGTCTCTGGGAATATTAACAGAGGAAACAAGTTTTTTTAACCACCACTATAGATCTTCTAAGGATAACAAGATCAGTTTATCTGGTAAACCAATGGCCGCATTTATAGATAGCAGAAAATTGATTATTTCAAATGGCCCTAAGGAGAGAGTAGACCATGGGAAGTTTATCTGTTTGAACAACTTTGGGGCAAGTATTATAGGCTATTTTCTTAATCTCCACGGATCTGATTGATCTGGTAAACTATCTTGAAGTGGGGAAAACTATTGCTAGCAATTGTATGACCTTACTTCTATTTAAAAGTTTGCCTAATGATTTTGGCGCCCAAAATAGTCATCTGATGCCCATTTGTCAAGACCATAAAAAACTGAAAGCAGTAAAATGGAGTTCTGAAAACTATACTTTGTTTGGAACCTTGATTCTCTCAGACAAATGTCATGCTCTTAAGAGAGGAATTACTCGAGGATCTTGTGTGCGTGATAGCCACTGTAAGCTAGAGCAAAAAAAAAAATTGCTACCAGGCACTTATGGAATACAGGTGCGCTAACTCTTCAACTACACTACAAGCTTTTCTTTTCTTTTTGAAAGAAGTTTATGGACAAGTATGATGGACCCCTGCTTCTTCTTCCCTGTAAGGCAGATTTTTCCCACCAAAATTCTTAGTTCCCTTTGGGTACTGAGCTAGCCTCCTAGTAGTGTGATAATATTTGCTGCTTTATAAATCTGAATGTCTCATTCTTTGACAGAATCTAATTTGCTTTTGCTCAGCCCAGGAACTTGTCAGGAGAAAACAGGAGCCTTCTTTTTAGATCCCTTGAAATGGCATTGGAGACTGTGTAACAGTGAACAATAATAAAGATTTTATTTAATAAGTAAGGATGGTATCGGGGAGTCAGGAATTGGTAAGTCTGAGGTAAATGTTGTTGGTAAAACAGTGTATTTTTCAGTTGACATACAAGATGGTGTTTTAACAGCTTATTTTTACGAATTCTTGGTTCTTATCAGTGAGAGATGGTTGACTCAGTATTTAAGTTTTAGTTAGAATATTTCTGCATATAGTTTCCTCGTAACTGGTCAGGTTTTCTGGATGGGTCACTCTTTTAGTGCATCAGATTCTTTCCTCTTCTCTGAAATCACAATGTGTCTTCTTTCCCCTGAGTAGTCTATAACCGTTTCCTTTCACTACAGACCAGGGACTGCCTCAGTGCCAATTCCCTGTATAACTGGACAAGACTTATATTTCTTTCCTGAAAATATAATCCAATTCCTTTTGGCCTGATTGGGAGCTTCAGCCTGCTACCCAGTCAATCTTTGCCAAAATCTCAAACCCCAGTTCTTGGCATCTGTGTGAAAATGTACTCCAGCTTTAGCTGACACTAGACTCTGAATTCTTAGATGGAATTCTTTCTCAGGTTATGTTTAACACAGCTAGGACCAGGTGTCTCTCCCTTTATTCAAATGGTGAACCTATCTGACAGACTTCTTAGTCAAAGTCTTCAGATATCTACTTATTTAGCTGAACTTTTACTTTACCGAACAGTAGCTGCTGCTGAACACAAAATGAATTAACTCTCCCCTCAGCACACAGCTGATCTTATATTTCCCTCAGCTGACACTGGCCAGTTAGAGAAAAGGAGCAGCCTGTCACTCAAGCTCAACATTCTAGAGCAGACTTAACTATTCACCTCCTTTCTCTGATTTTGCTGCATTAAGGAAACAGCATTTTAAATGTAGTCCATCACAACAAGCTATACGCAAGAGCAAAGAAGAAGCTTACCTAACTAACTGGCAAAAACTAATCAGAGCTGCCAGAAATAATAGAAATCTGAGTGAATTTTGGAAGCTGGTTAACTCTGTTTTACACAGTAGGCGCCCACTTCCATCTCATATTTCTTCACATACCTGGGAGAAACACTTTGCTAATATATTTGCAAGTTCTTGTAGTAACTATAATTATCAGAGTAACTGGAACCTAGCTGAACTACCAGAGTGCCCCCCTGTTTGAGTAGCTGAAATTAATTTTCTAATTTCTCATATGAAGAGTGGGAAGGCCCCTGGTGCAGATTTAATTCCTCCAGAACTTTTCAAAGCCAATATCTCATGGTGGAAGGATATATTGGCAAATGTATTGACTCAGATAAATGTGGCAGGAGTTTTGCCAGTCACTTGGAAACATGCTATCATAATTCCAGTTTTTATAAGAAGGGAGACAAAGATGACCTACCCAACTACAGCTTTTTATCAGTGACTGGGAAGATTTACACTCTGTCCCTTTATTATCAACTAGTGGACTGGTTGGAGACTGAAGGGAACAGGCTGGATTTAGGCAAGGGGCTGGTACAGATGATCATCTTCTGACATTACAGTTCTTAATCAATAAATATACAACCAAGAGTCAGGAGGATCTGAATGCAGCTTTTGATACCATACCCTGTGCCTGATTGTGGCAAAAGCTAAAACCGTCATCTATTGACAAGAGACTGTTGGCTTTGATTGAGATTCTGTATTCTAATCCCACTGCATAAATCCGCTATGGGTTAGAAAGACAACTTTTCAATGTAATTTCTCTACAGCAGGGAGTGCATCAGGGGTGCATGCTGGCCCCTTTGTTGTTTAATTTATGTATCAACAATATGATTTCTGCTGTCTCTGCCCAGGACCATTATTCTCCATCCACTGCTAACATTAAAGTTTCTATCCTACTTTTTGCTGATGATGCAGTTCTCTTATCAAGAACAACATCAGGACTGTCCTCTCTGATAGAGGCTTTTGTCTCATACTGTCTGGAAGAAACATCTGCTAGGTAACTATAACCCCCCCCCCAAAAAAAAAATCATGGGGTTTTTTGGTGGGGATCTCATATACATCACATGTGGAAAATTCAGGATAATAATATTGAGGAGTTGCTCTATTTTAAATACTTAGGGGTCTGGTTTGACCAGAGATTAACTTGGTCAGTGCAAGCTGCTGATGTTAAAAGATTGGCTACTGTGGCATCAAATATTATCTGTTGATTCTTTTATTCATCTGGAGCTCAGTATATCCCAGCTGCCCTCAAACTGTTTAACAAGGTTTATCTGATATCTGGACTGACAAAATAGGGGAGTCCAATTCAATTCTTCTTAGATTCCTACGTTCCATCTGTGGAATTTTAAATTGTGTAGTGGGGGTAGCCCTCCTAGCTGAATTAGGACAACCATGTCTTAAAGCTCAGGTGTGGTTGAAGGCTTTTCCCCTTAAAGTTAAAATTACACACTGATGTCCACGAGGGATACCCCGGCTTAGTCAAAGAGGACTCTTATGTTTCCTACTGAGATAAACTTGTCAAGCAATGACTACAGTTCCTCAATCTTTCCTTGGATTCCCTTTATTCATTTACCAGACAGGAAGCCATAAGAATGATCAAGAAGCATCTCTTTAGGTGAGATTATAGCAGTACAATCTGTAGAGCATGATGTGTTTTTTCTACTCAGTTTGTTAGTATTCTTCCACCTGGAGAGATCCCTGATTACTGCTCATATTTGACTGTTCCTTGCTATAGGTGTGCCTTTAGGTTGCCGCACCTTAATGCCCTACCATCTAGAGTTCTGCAAGGGAGGCATATTAAAATACCATACTCTGACAGAGTATGCGACTGTGGTGCATGTAGAAGATAATAGCAGACCTATCATTCTTTTAGCTGCAAAATTGTATGCATCTGTGATAGATTTTTGCAGCCATTCAGATGGGACCTAGCTTTTGCTGTATTTTAGTAATCTGCTTAAAACTAATGTCAAGAAGCAGTATGAGGTAGTAGTAAATTCTTAAAATTTGTGGAAGTTTGTGGCAGCTCTTCAGTTTGCAAACATCACTTCAAAAACCACGAACCAGCCAAAATTCATCACAGACTTCCGTTTGTGAGTTGGTTCATGCCCATCCCTAGAGACAAGGAGATTAACATGTTTGTTTTTAATGAGACGTTAAGGTAACCATCTCCAGAGACATTGTAATGATTGTGATGATGAGATGGCTGGAGGAGCAAAAAGCTGAATAAGTAGCAATTGACAAATCGGAAGAACGTAGAACATGATATGCTTCCTGAATGACAGCAAACCTTTGGGGCAAGTGCCAGTGAGAACAGCAAAAATGATTGGTTACTCCATTAAAACAATATTTAAAAAAAAAAATTAAACAGCAGCTTGGAAAAACAATAAACCATTCTTTAAGACCTGCATGGTCAGGCAGGCAATGAGAGAGGTACTTTTTAAAAAAATTTCTGACCCAATCATGCTTTTTCATAAATACTGGAAATGATCTGAATCCAAAGAGAAATATTTTCAACATGTAGGAGAGACTAGACACCTTCCAAAATGGAGGTGACATGAGAAATCATGGATACATGAAGGTAAGTCAGTTCAGTGGTCTATTGGCCTCAGTACTGTCTACACTAAAAGGCAGCAGATCTTCAGTTTCTCAGGCTGAGGTCTTTCACACCACTTACAACTGTGAGACTTCTGCTCAAAGTAGTCAAGGATCAGATCTTTGTTGATGAAACACAGTTCTTTATTTCCAATCTCTACATTGGTACAGCTTCTCGGATTATTGTCAGAGATAACACATATGACAGAAGCAGGTCTATTATACCTTTCTAGACAGTTTGAATTACCCATAGGTAGCCAATCACTAAAGGGGAAAAACGGCGGGCAAAAGGGGCTCTGGCCGTTTGCTTCCCACAGGAAAGAAAGTGAGGTGTTAAGTTGTAAATTTCCCTTCCCAAACCAGACCCCTTAGATGTTGCCATTTCACATAACAATCGATGGCCTCGAGGCTTTCGCACGTTGATAAGAGATGGGACTCGTCCTCCCTTGGAGTCTCAGCCGGGACGAATGAAATGCGGAGGCAGGAGTGTGAGAGGCCCATTGTTCCCATACTTTGAAGTTGTCATCCTCCCGCTCTGACAGTTACACAAACCAGACCTAGTCAGGGTCATAAACCTGGGGTCACATATTCTACATACATACTGGCCAAAGTGAGGGTTTACCTAAGGGAGGGGGCAATTACATGGCAGGTGTTATGGAAGCATCTATAAGACATATATGGCAATAGGAATATAGCATGGCATACATATATGACAGTGAGAAGCATAGCAATAAAACAGAAGGCATAGCTGTAAGCAATAGAAATACTTTGTCTGAATCAGCAGATTCTGACACACTGGCACCCCGAAAATAAACCTACCCGGGCTTGTCCGGGAATCTTTTATGAAAAGCTTTAACTAATTTAGGAGCATGCACATGTTCAGACCGAACCCACTCGTTTTGCTCTGGGCCAAAGTCAAGCCATCTAACTAAATAATATAAATGGCCCCTATGCAGTTTAGAATCAAGAATTTCTGATATTTCAAAATGGGGTGCCTCCCCCTTCATCAGTGGAGGAGGTGTCGGAGGAACTGGATGCCATGCATTCGGCCCAGGATTCTTCTTCAGCAAGCTGAAATGAAAAACAGGATGCACAGAACTCAGTGACTTGGGCAAGTCTAGTTCAAAAGACACATCAGAGATCTTGCGCAACACCTTGTAAGGGCCCACAAATTTCCACCCCAATTTCCTACTGGGTTGCAAGCCGTGTATGTTTTTAGTGGAAAGGTAAACAGAGTCCCCAGGCTGAAGGTCCCAGCCCTCAGCTCGGCCACGATCTGCATACTTCTTGTAGTCCTCTTTTGCGTGGTCCAGAGTTTTTGCTATCAGGGGCCACGACTCTTGCAGGGTTGCCCACCATCGTTTAAAGTCTGTGGGGGGAGCATCTGAGGCGTTTTCAATTGTGGGCAGAGGTTTCCCTTCAAAGCCTCCTACTGCCATAAAGGGGGAAACGCCAGTAGAGGAATGCACTGCATTGTTATAACTATATTCAGCGAATGGCAGCAACTCCACCCAGTTGTCCTGGTGATAGGTAGTATAACACCTTAGAAATTGCTCCAAAATTTGATTAGTTCGTTCGGACTGTCCATCGGTCTCTGGATGGTAATCAGAGCTCAGAGCGGGCTCTATGTCCATAAATTTCAGGAGCTCCCGCCAGAAGTTGGCAATGAACTGACTGCCCCTATCGGATACCACACATTTGGGAAAAGCGTGTAGTTTGATCACGTGGTTGAAGAAAGCCTTGGCCATCCCCTTTGCCGTAGGCAGCTGCTTGAAAAGAGTGAAGTGGGCTTGCTTAGAAAACATGTCTACCACCACCCAAATTACAGTCTTTCCCTTCGAGGGTGGCAGGTTTGTAATGAAGTCCATAGCTATCGCCTCCCAAGGGCGAGAGGGAGTGGGTAGGGGGTGCAGTAGTCCTGGGACTTTCCCCCCCCCCTTCTTTTGCACATCAAGCAGGTCTGGCAAGCCGAAACAAAGTCCGAGACATCCCTGCGCATGCGTGGCCACCAAAACTGCCTCTGAATTAAGTTGAGCGTTTTTAGAAATCCAAAATGCCCTGCCAGTTTAGAGGAGTGGCAGGTCAGCAATATGTCTTTCCTTTTGCTTCGGGGCACCACCAGTTTATCTCCATGGTACCAGCATTTATTCTCCCTGAGGGAGCAGTCTGCCAATGCCTCTAACTCCTCGACTTCTTCTGGTGAATAATCCCCCCCCCCCCAGTCGCTCTTCTCCGACTCTACTGCCGTTCGCTTACTTTGACTCCTGGTGGTCACTGCCCCTCCCAGTTGCTGGGGGGAGAACATGGAGTTGAACACCTCCTCTTTTAAACTCTCATGCTGGGGCAATCGGGAGAGCGCGTCTGCTAGCGAGTTGGCTTTCCCAGGGAGATGTTTGAGCACAAAATTGAATTTTGAGAAAAAATCTGCCCAGCGGAGCTGCTTCGCATTCAGGGACCTCTGTGTGCGCAGCGCTTCTAGATTTTTGTGGTCTGTCCATATCTCAAAAGGGGTTTGCGCTCCCTCCAGCCAGTGCCGCCACGTAGTGAGGGCCAGCCGGATAGCTGCGGCTTCTTTATCCCAAACTGACCAGTTCCTTTCGGTTTCATTAAATTTTTTTGAGATGTAGGCGAGGGGGTGCAGCTTTCCATCTGGCCCCTGCTGTAAGATGCCCCCCCCATGGCCACATCTGACGCATCTACATGGATTACAAATTCCTTGGTTTCATCGGGGTGAGCCAAAATGGGCTCTGAGGTGAAAAGAGTCTTAAGAGTCTCGAACGCCTTCTGGCATTCTCCATTCCAGGCAATTTTCTCCCCGGCTTCCCTGCTTCCGAGCCCCTCCCTTTGGTTTTTAGCAACTCAGTCAATGGGAGGGTGACCGTGGCAAAGTCTTTTATGAAAGTGCGGTAAAAGTTACAAAATCCTAATAGACTTTGGAGTTGCTTTCTCATTCAGGGGGCTTCCCACTGGACCACTGCCTCTACCTTGGCGGGGTCCATCTCCAGTCCCTTCTGTGAAATGCGGTACCCTAGGAAATCTACGGAATCTCGATGGAACTCACATTTAGACAGTTTTGCATATAACTGATTTTTCAACAGGGTGGAGAGGACCTCTCGGACCAATTGCATGTGTTCTTTCTTATCAGCAGAGTAGATCAAGATATAATCTAAGTAACATAACACCCCCTTGAATAAATGCTTGTGCAACACTTCATTTATTAAACTCATAAAGACCCCTGGCGCGCCACTCAAACCAAACGGCATCACCAGGTATTCGAACTGTCCCAACGGTGTATTAAAGGCAGTCTTGAACTCATCCCCCTCCCTGATGCGCACCCGGAAATAAGCGTCTCGGAGATCCAACTTAGTGAACACTTTTCCCTTGGCCGCCTCCGTTAGCAAGTCTTTAATAAGGGGGAGGGGGTAGGCGTTGGAAGCAGACACCGCATTTAGTCCTCTGTAGTCCGTGCACAACCGTAACCCCCCATCTTTCTTTTTCCGAAACAGAACGGGGGCCGCGAAGGGGGATTTAGCCGGGCGGATGAAACCGCGCTCCAAGTTCTTGTCTAGGAACTTCCTCAGTTCCTCCCGCTCCGGGGGACTCATTGAGTAAAGCTTTCCCTTTGGAAGTTTCTCGCCCGGGATCAGTTCTATGGCACAATCCGATAGCCTGTGGGGGGGTAGCTCGTCCGCCTCAGTCTCACTGAACACTCCCATTAAGTCTCGATACTCCCGGGGGACAGCCGAGGGCACCAGGATGAGGGCCGCCGCCCGGAGGGGCACTGGAGGTCCTGGTCCCCACCCCGTGTCCCATTTGTGACCCTGGCACTTCTCGTCCACCCAGGAGATCTTCCCCTCGCTCCATTTGATATAAGGATCATGGGAGCTTAACCAGGGGCTCCCCAACACCATGGGGAATTGGGTGTTTGGGGTGATGATGAAGGCTCTCTTCTCCCAATGCTCCCCCGTTCCCACAATTAGTCCCTCGGTCTCTGCCACACACGCTTCCTTCATTTCCGAACTGTCCATTTGCGTGAACTTGAGTGGCTCCCCTAACGGGGTGACCTTGGGCCCCAGCCCTTCTACCACTAAAGGGCTAATTAAGTCCCGAGCACACCCGGAGTCAATTAGGGCACAGACTCGGACATGGGTCCCAGTCCCAGGGGTCATTACAGTCACTACCATATACAACAAGGGGCCAGGGATGCTCACCGGAGATGGCGCGTCGTGGCTGGGGACCTGCAGTTCTGCGCCACTCACTGCAGGTCGTTGGAGTTTCCCAACATCTGCGCCTCTGTCAGCTCCCGCTCTCCCTGCTCGCTCGCTGCCCCCTCCAGCTGTAGAGCCCGGGGTTTGAACGAGGTCTTTCCTCTGCTGGGGGTGCTCCCGGCCACTGGGGTGGAGGTCTTCGGAACTTTTCCCCCTCCTCTCGGGCACACCGAGGCGAAGTGGCCACTCTCCCCGCATCTCATGCAGAGCCCCTGTTTGAAACGGGCGTCCCGAATCTCTTGCATGTTGGGCTTGGGTTTCGCCTTCTGCGTTGCTTTGCTTGGGGCCGTCGATGAAGCTCCCATCTTGATGAGGGTGAAGCGCTCTTCCACATCCGCGGCCGCCCTCATCCAAGCGGCCAACGATCCTGGTCTTCCCGCCCGCAATATCGCCTCGTACACCTCGTAACTTAAGCCCTCTCGATACTTTTCCATGAGCAGGTCTTGCGTCCAGCTGCGAATCTTGGCTGAGATGTGCCGGAACTTATCGGTGTAGTCCCTCACCGAGGACCGCCCTTGGGTCAACCTCCGCAGTTGGTTCCGGGCTTTTTCTTCTCCCAAGGGGTCCTCATAGTGGTGTCGGAGGGCCCACATGAAGTTGTTCAGCGAACGCAGCTCAGGCCCGGGGGCGTTGTGCAGGCTCACGTACCAATCGCTGGCGGTGTCCTTCTGCTTGGACCCGATGTAGCCAATCCGGTCCCTCTCGGTGGGGTAGAGATGTCCCCAAGTGTCTAGGAACCGCTCGATCTCTAGCAGGAAGAACCGCAACTTCTCGGGGTCCCCATCGAAAGTAGCCATCAACAGATCGGCGGGGGCCGGGCGAACCACCGGCCCTGCCGGCACGGGGGCCGGCGCAGGTATGGGTGTGGGCACCTGGCGAGGAACGGCAGGGGGGACCTGCTGCGGCACTTGCGGCGGCACTTGTGGCGGCACCTGGGCGGGGACTCCTCCAGGAGGCGCCACCGGTTGCTGGACTCCGACCGCGGGAGGTCCTCCCATGGCTGGTGCTGGCTGAGCCGCTTGCGTAGCCATGAGGGCGTCCCGGAACTGATACTGGAGATCGAGGGCCAGCTCTCGCAACTCGATAGTAAGCTGGAACCGCAAATCTCCCATCATCCGGTCGAGGGCTTGAGTCTGGTCTTCTCGGTAGGGATCGGGCCCGTACGTTCCCGTTCTCTCTCCTTCCAGGGACTGGAGACGCGAATCTCCTACGTAGGTCGTTTCGCGTTCGTCTCCCAGGAAACTCGGCTTCCCGCGGTCGAGGTGATCCCCCTGGAACGAAACCCGTGCCCCTTTCCGATCGTGCACCCAGGAGTCTACGGTCCCCCGACCGAAACTGCTCCATGAGTACCTTGGGGTCACGCTCTGAAGAGGAGGTGGGCACGGGATGTAGTGAGCCCCTTGAATCGTAGTCACTGGTACTTCGGGCTCCCCTCCGCCGCCTCCACCACCGGCCCCCTGATCCCCAGGGGTGGTCGGTGTGTCTTCGGGAGTAGTAGGGATGGGAAGAGTACCGTCGTCCGACATGGTCAGGAACGGCCAAGTCCCAGTCACAGATCTCTGACAATCTGTGAGACTTCTGCTCAAAGTAGTCAAGGATCAGATCTTTGTTGATGAAACACAGTTCTTTATTTCCAATCTCTACATTGGTACAGCTTCTCGGATTATTGTCAGAGATAACACATATGACAGAAGCAGGTCTATTATACCTTTCTAGACAGTTTGAATTACCCATAGGTAGCCAATCACTAAAGGGGAAAAACGGCGGGCAAAAGGGGCTCTGGCCGTTTGCTTCCCACAGGAAAGAAAGTGAGGTGTTAAGTTGTAAATTTCCCTTCCCAAACCAGACCCCTTAGATGTTGCCATTTCACATAACAATCGATGGCCTCGAGGCTTTCGCATGTTGATAAGAGATGGGACTCGTCCTCCCTTGGAGTCTCAGCCGGGACGAATGGAATGTGGAGGCAGGAGTGTGAGAGGCCCATTGTTCCCATACTTTGAAGTTGTCATCCTCCCGCTCTGACAGTTACACAAACCAGACCTGGTCAGGGTCATAAACCTGGGGTCACATATTCTACATACATACTGGCCAAAGTGAGGGTTTACCTAAGGGAGGGGGCAATTACATGGCAGGTGTTATGGAAGCATCTATAAGACATATATGGCAATAGGAATATAGCATGGCATACATATATGACAGTGAGAAGCATAGCAATAAAACAGAAGGCATAGCTGTAAGCAATAGAAATACTTTGTCTGAATCAGCAGATTCTGACAACAACTTGATCCTTTCAACTAGAGATGCCACGAATGGACCTTGGGACATTCTACAGGTGGTCCACCATTGACTGCTCCCCTGTTATTTTTCCCACAAGTTATTTTTCAGTTCAAAGCAGCTTCTGGAGGATTCTAATTGGACTGGGGAAGCATCCCTTCATCCTGCACTTTCCCCCCATTACTGATTTCCTGCTGGAAACAATACAGTGGGGGAAATGGTGTGAGTAAAGCAAAGCATATTCCCTACCACCACCACCCCAAAGGGTTAATGTGAACAGTGTTGCGCCTGGGCTGGCCTGCAGGTGTTGTTAATTGGCTCTCTGTCCTGTGGGCTCCTTACCATCCTCAAGGCCAAACATGGAGGATGGTTAATTGGTTTCTCATGGGAACCTGTGATCTGTGATGGGAGGGGGGAGACTGAGAGAGGTAATGTCATCTTCCAGAGGTTTCTCTTGGAGACACATTTTATTTGGATATCACCATCACCTGTCATGCTGGGCCAAAATCTATAATCCACAATTGCAAAAGATGTAGACAACGCTGATTTGTGGCCTTCCTATTGAAACTGAGGTTTGTGCCACCTAATGCCGCTCTGAAAAGTGTTAGGTGGTAAAGCCAGCTTTGTTGCTTTTTGTGCTGTGTGATTTCTGAATAATGTGTTGGCAGCAGGGCTATTTTGGGGCAGGAATGCACAGGAATGGAGATCCGACTGGCTTCCGAGTTGGCCACGCCTAGAGCCGCCTCCCCTCCTGCTCATGTTCCCCAGGTGCTTCAAGCCATGGTGCGCCTGGGGAAGCCAAGCCAATCCAGGGAGGAAAGGCAGTTTAAACTGCCTCCCCTCTTCAGGTTCACCCAGGCACCCCACAGCTGCGGGGAAGCCGATCCTAGGAGGGAGCTGCACTGTGAGGGGTGTGGCCTAATATGCTAATGAGTTTCTACTGTTGGGTGTGGCCTATTATGCTAATGAGTTCCTGCTGGGCTTTTTCTACAAAAAAAGCCCTGGTTGGCAATAACTGTTTTTTCCTTCTTAAGACTTTTAATAAACTTAGTATTATTTTATAAACAGCAGTCTGGTTCTTGTGTGCACACACCCTGGAAACCCACAGGGTCTAACCTTTCGTTTCCTTGACAGTGTAGGAGGAAGCATAAAGCACCTTTCCCCCACAGTGCTACTTCTCTGATCAAATTAGCACTTCCACATGGCTGTTTTGAAGTTAAAATCTAAAAAACACAACAACAAAATCCTTACTATACCAGCTTGGGCTATGAGACTATAGTCACTAAAGAAAGGAGATGTATATTGGCTTGGTCAGTTCCAGGTATTCAGCTCTCTGTAAGGAGGAGTGATTTGCAATGGAGAAAAGATCAAAGTGGTTGTTTTTAAAAAAAAAAATGCTTCCACCCCCCCCCCCCCCCCAAAAAAAACACTGGGAACATTTCAAAGGGAAATAGGAATATGGTCAAGCTGTACAAATATAAATTTCAAAAATGTCAAAAATAGTTTGCATCTGTTTGAAGGCACTCAACAGTAATAAATCAGAGGAAGTCACTTGAAAGTGTTCAAGGATAGTAAAGAACAGGATATGGTTATGGGCAAGGATTCTAAAGATAGAAACGCCATGCTATGGAGAAACTGCTTGTCAGTAAGAGCAAGAAGAAGTCACAAGCAGGCTAAGGAGAAAGGAACAGAAACGTGCTCTGTTTTCCCATGCCTTCTATTGATGATCTCTTTTCCCTTTCTTCTGTGGTGCTTATTGCTTTCCTGATTGTTTTAATGGTAGGCCTGAATGCTGCTACTCCCCCCCCCCCTCAAAATTTCTTGATGCTTTGGTTTCCTTGCTTTATGCTTGTCTCTTGGCTTTTATGCTTGGTCTTATTATTGGTCTTACAGTATTCATATTGTAAACAATTTTATATTTGAGCACTGGTAGCCACCACGAGCAAAAACAAAGGGTTCAGGAAGTACATGTTCCAAATGGACAATGCAATGATTCCTTCAAATAACCAGAGACCTCCCGCCCATGTTCAGGCACTTTATTGTCATGCCTGTTTCCTTTGATACATTCCACTGAGACACCTTCACTCATCTGAGCAAAGCCTCCTGCAAAAGGGTAAAAACAACAATGGTCCATACCCAAGCTGGCCCCAGGTGACCCCCACCTGGCAGAATGACCTACCTGACAAGGCAATAAAGGTTCCCGTGCATCTGGCGTTTCACAGAATGTGTAAAACAGAACTGTTCAGAAGCACATTTTCCTAAAGGGAGTAGAGATGTAGTAACACAGAATTCTGCAGGAAGGGCACTTTCTGTTTAGGTAATTAGGTTTTAGTTTAATTGCCTGTGAAATTTTTAAGTAGCTTTTTAATTTTCCTCCTCCTTTACACTATCATATACTAGATCTGTGGAAGACAGGTCCATCATTGGCTACTAGCCATAGTGATTCAAGGGAATGTTCAGAGGCACCTAGCCTCTGAATCCCAAGAGTCTAGTAGCACCTTAAAGACTAACAAAATATATTGTTAGTCTTTAAGGTGCTACTGGACGCTTGCTCTTTTCTATTGCTACAGACAGACTAACACAGCTACCCATCTTGATCAACCTCTGAATCCCAGTGCCAGGAGGCAAATTGGTGGAAGGCCTTTGCCTCTGTGCCCTGTTACTGGACCTCCAGGTTGGCCCCTGTGTGAGATGGGATGCTGGACTAGATACACCACTGGTCTAATCCAGCAGGGCTTTTCTTTTGTTCTTATACTACATTCTGTACAGGATGCATTATTCTTCATCATTCTTAACTGTGAAATCCAGTTCATGTGATAAAGTGAAATGTTTCTATTTCATTGTTCTTTCATTTGTGTGATCCAGTTTTACTGCCTTTTTCCCTTGTATTCAAGCCCGATCTGCATCTAGCATTCGCTCCGCTGTCTTACCAAACCCACACTGGAACAGAAATTCCCATCCACATTGCATGCCACTTTCACTTTGATTGATTGTCGGATTTTATGGCAGCGTCCCGACTGACTGCCACTTTCCCTTTGTTTGATCTCTCGGTTTCATGGTGGCTCTCTGCATAGATTTATGGCCATTTTATGGCCATTCAGGGGTGACTCTGCAGTCCATAGGGCATTAGCCCAGGGTATTTGAATGTGATTTGGAGCCACATCTTT
This sequence comes from Lepidodactylus listeri, assembly GCA_029233225.1. NCBI lineage: Eukaryota > Metazoa > Chordata > Lepidosauria > Squamata > Gekkonidae > Lepidodactylus > Lepidodactylus listeri. The sequence continues at coordinate 92,722,573 of JARCFY010000006.1, forward strand.
TTCTGTTCCAGTGTGGGTTTGGTAAAATAACGGATCAAATGCTAGATGCAGATTGGGCCGTAGTGGGCTTGCATTGTCTTTCTTAACTCTGTAACCTTCCTTGAGTGTCTCCAGGAAAGGCAGATAAGAAACAAAGTATATAAATAAATAACCTATATCATGGGCTCAGTCACTCATATCTACTCTTTGCATATGAAAGAAACTCCAGACTTTGACCCAGGGATTTGCTCTGGCTTACCTCAAATAAAGCCCTGCCAAGCAACTGCTCTTTTTTTTTCTGGCACAGCTGCTTCCTTGCTTCCTTCCACTATGTACAATTTCCCAAGCAAATCACGTTCAATCAAATGCAGCTTCTGATCTATGCATGGCCACTTTGGACTAACTTTTCAAACTGTCCCGTTTCCAAATGACAGTGACAATGAACTGGAGCCTGCAGTTCAACTCTAAGGTCTCTCTTCTTGATCTCTTGTTTATCTAGTGCCTCCCAGCCATTTTTTAAAAAATCTGGAATCAATTGACATTGATTAAAAAATGCATTTGTGTCGAGGCTTGGGGAGCGGAAGAGAAGTAGGGCAGGAGAGCATTTGCCATTGAAACTCTGCCTGCATCCTGGAGAATTATCCTCATGTTTTGCTCGCCATGGGCTTTACAGCTGACCTTTGAGGAAGGCCGCAGCTTCATTTTCATAGTTGGCACAGGCAGCTACAGAATCTATCTAGTACCATAAGGCTGGTTTCTGACACTGTGGCTCAGATTTTGTTTTGAAACATTTACATTTTCTAAAATGTGCAACGGATGCTTTGTTTGCCTGTAGAGCAGCCTCACCGTTCGATGTACAACCCACACATACAGCCGCCTCTGTATGCGCACATTTTATTTAAAATGTATATCCTGCCTAAAGCCGTTAATAATATGAGATAAACTATTTCTAATACGAGTTCTAGGTAAAGAACAAATCTGCAAGTGCTGCAAATGTTTTATCAGATTTTTTAAAAGGGCAAGCAGTCTATTTATTAACATCTCACTCCTCCAAAGGCCTACTGGAACAGAACAGTTTTTAATCACCCTTGTAAACAAAAACCAAAAAATTAAGCCTGTAGTAGCTTGTAAGTCCTTCTTGGGCAGAGACTTTATAGAAACCTCGGAGTTGCTATGTTTCAGTGGTACAGCATCTGCTTGGTGTCCAGAAGGTCCCAGGTTCAATCCCCAGCATCTCCAGTTGAAAGGACCAGGCAGTAGGTGATGTGAAAGACCTCTGCCTGAGACCCTGGAGAGCTGCTGCCAGTCTAAAAAGACAATACTGACCTTGATGGACCCAGGGTCTGATTCTATATAAGGCAGCTTCATGTGTGTACCATTTCCCCTAGAATTTGGGGTGGGGGAGAGCAGGGGTAATTATGGGAAGACAGAAGCTGCCTTCTATTCAGTCAGCCCATTGGTCCACCAAGCTATTGTCTGCTGTCACTAGCAATAGCTCTCCAACTATATAGGTACAGGAAGGTCCTTCTGCACACCTGCTACCTGAGATCCTTTAACTAGAAATGCCATCAGGTCTGCATCCACCAGGGGTCTAGCCTGTGGTAAGCAGAGCTGTCATGTCATAATGAAGTCTGAATCCAATGGCACCTTTAAGACCAACAAAGTTTAATTTAAGGTATGAGCTTTTGTGTGCAAGCACACTTCTTCAATATTACAGTATTACACGTAGCTAGGCACTGTGGTCTGAAAAAAAAAAACAAGTACTGTCATAATTTGGGGATGCTATTCCTAAGAGTGGTTATTGTCTGCCTAATCCTAGGTTTTGACAGTTGGGGGGGTGCTTTTTGTCAACCACTGCATCAGTTGCCTTTATCCGGAGGAAACACTTTCAACCAATTATCATATCACTTACTGACCAGTCACAAAAAAAAGTAAAGAAAAGGAATTGATTGAGCATTGCACTTGTATGAATCAGAGTTTCATGAAGGGTTCCTTAGAGAAAACACAGCTCTTTCTTTGTGTAGACAGACATCAGTCCAAGTTATTAAAAACCTGCTTTAAGCCATCTAAGATTTCAGCCTAGGATAACTTAATTGGGTTCAATTAGAATTATTCCAGAACCAGCATGATTAAAAGAAAGGGTAGAAATGCTGGTATGAGACCATCTGGAAACTGTTCACCTCTCACAATCACCACAGCTAAAAGTCACCAAACATTTAGCTAGTCCTAATGTTTTATTTCCTGGATGACCTGCACATCTTCATCATGGGGATGAACTGGCCACAGCTGGAAACTGCTGATCTCTACAGCTGAAACAGCATTAAACAAGAATGATAGGAATGGGGTTCTGAGCTTTATGGAACAGCCACTTGAAGGACAGAAGGTGGTTTTGGTGTCAGTGCCTTGACGCTTCCCAAGGCCTTCCTCCTTCCTATGTAATAAGTAAAAGATAGTTATGTTATGTGCAGCTATTAGGAGCAAGGGCCATAGATTTATTCTTTCACATCAAGCTAATTACATCCACTTTATTTAGGAGCACTTTTCTCACAGAGAGCAGACAATTAAATGGGCATTCAACTGCTTTGTTGCGTGAAAGTCTGCATCTAACCTGCTTAAGCTCTGATTGTGAACTCTTTTTCACAGGCAGATATATTACTTTCACTTCTGCCATTATTAATAGGAGGGGAAAGAGCTTTCTTCCCACCCCATACCAGATGTTCTGGAATCTGTTTAAACTGACAATAGTACACTTCAGTGCAAACATCTCAGGATCTTTTGCAGCAACAGTAGTAGTGACAACTAAGACTTCCTCTTGTTTGTTTAGGTCTCAGTTGGAATTTGGATTTAATAGCTGATCTGGGAGGAAAAAAAGGTGCCATAAAGGACAATATCCTGTGAAACTGTGTTTAGTATTTTAAAACTCCGTTCTAAACAGTGATAAGCCATGCAGAAAAGATAAGCCCACAACTAGAGGCTTCCTCCTCCAGGAAGAGTGCCTGAGCCTTTAAGAATTCAACACATTAAACGTTCAGCAGGTAAAGCTTTTATCCATGTGGAAATGAAAAAATGGCAAAAAATGACATCTTCGCAATCCTTGCTTGCAGGGGTCCGTTGGAGCAGGAGCGCACAGGAGCGCAGCTCCGGGGGTGAGAAGCCCAGGGGGCGGGCACATGACTAAGCCCCGCCCCCTCCTCGGCTTCCCCAATCAGTGCAGAGGCGCAGCGCCCCGGGAAAAGCCCTGCTAGGGTCTTTATTGTTTTTAATGTTTTGTTTTAATATTGATAATTTTATCATTGTCCCTTTTATGACTGTGTGCTGCTTTTCCACAGACTTGCTCAAGGTGGCATATAAATGTTCTAAGTATACCATTTTTTATCTGGGCACATGGCACATAAGTACTGGAGAAATTTCACCAACCCTTCAGCAGCTTCCACCCCATCAGTTTGGTGTAGTGGTCAGGAGTTGGACTCTAATCTGGGAGAACCGGGTTTGATTCCCTACTTCTCCACATGCAGCTGCTGGTATGACCTTGGGCCAGTCACAAGTTCTCTCAGAGCTGTTCTCTCATGAGCAGTTCTCAAAAGACCTCTCTCAGCCCCCCCCCACCTCACAGGGTGTCTTGTTGTGGGGAGGGGAAGGGGAAGGGATGGGTGGTGCACATGTCCTGGGTATCTCAAGTCTACTTGAAACCTGGTGGTTTCAAGGGAGCAGGAAGAGAATGAGGGTGTGTTCTTTACGCTTATTTTTATTGCACAAAGTATTGGATGGGGAAGGGAATGGAGGAAGAGCAGGTCAGTTTCACTCACCTGTGGAGTGGCGCCTGAGGGGTGGGTGTTGCCTTCTGACACACTTTCGGTATGTTAGGGGGCGGGGCATATGCAAATTAGTTATGCAAATGAATTATGCTAATGAGCTCCTGCACCTCTTTGTCTATGAAATGACCCCTGCTTGCTTGTGTTTCAGCTTCTATAGACCCAGGAACTCACTTAGGAAAGTCAGCAGCAAGCCTCGTCCCCCCAAAAAATATAACCTGTATCCCAGTTAGGGCAGTTGGGATCAACCAACAACAAAAATTAGAACTTCTTTCAGCTTTCATTAAGAAATCGAAGATAAATATAAAATATTAGCATTTCCTCTCTCCCTCCCAGAGAATAATAATTTAAAAACCCCACTGAAATAGAGAGTCATGCCTGAATTGCACGGAAGCACCTTCTCTTTTGAGAAGATAAGAGTCATTGGAAAAGACAATAGTGCTAGGAAAAGTTGAAAGCAGCAGGAAAAGAGGAAGAGCCAACATGAGATGGATTGACTCGGTCAAAGAAGTCATGGCCCTCAGTTTGCAAAACCTGAGAACAGCTGTTAACAACAGGACATTTTATAGGACATTAATTCAAAGGAACAAATTTAGAGTCCAGTGGCACCTTTAAGACCAACAAAGGTTTATTCAAGGTATGAGCTTTCATGTGCCTGCACACTTTTTCAAATGCACTTTTTCATGTGCTTGCACACCAAAGCTCATACCTTGAATAAACCTTTGATGGTTTAAAGGTGCCACTGGACTCTAAATTTGTTTTTCTGCTTCAGGCCAACACGGCTGACTGCCTGGATTAATTCAAAGGATCACCATAAATTGGAAGTGGCTTTATGGCACTTCACTCTCACACACACACACACACACACACACGCACCTTCTCTATGTGAGTGCATGCAGTCTGTAGCTCACTGACCTAACTGCATGCAGTATCTTCCAGCAGTGATGTATAATGGCAAAAATCAGGACAATGGACATGTATGTCTAGGGAGGTATAGGAATCAGTCCAAGAACTAGATTTGTCAACTTCAGACTGGGAAATTTCTAGAGATCTGGGTGTGGAGCCTGAAGAGGGGAGGGTTTGGGGAGGGGAGGGACCTCAGCAGGGTACAGTGCCCAAAAATCTACCCTCCAAAGCAACCATTTTCTCCAGGGGAATTTATCTCTGTTGTCTGGAGCTCAGTTGTGTTTATGGAGATCTCCAGTCTGTATGTTAAGGCTGGCAACCCTACCAAGAACAGTGTGCACTCAAGATATAGCTAGGCAAGAGGTGGGTGATCTGTAACTGCATCCTCCCACTGAATCTTAAAGGCAAATGGCAGTTGCCGGGGTCCCCAATTCAGGACAGGACCTTGATTTTCAGCAGTTAAAATTGACCCGCTCTTTGCCCTTCTGATTTTCTTTTGCAGAACTAACCAACAGTACAAATGGGTGAGCCCCTTCTTTCCCTAATGCATAGTGGCAGTCTGAAATGAGGTCCTTGCATGGCTTATATGAGACCACAAATCACTGGAAAAACCTAGGGTTTCCAAATTCCTGGTGTCATCTGGAGATCTCCTGCTATTACAATTGATCTCTGTATGACCAAGATCAGTTGCCCTGGAGCAAATGGCTGTGTTAGGGGGTTGACACTGTGGCATTATACCCTGCTGAGGTGCCTCCCCTCCCCAAACCCTGCCACTAGGGATGGGCATGAACCAGACAGGCAGTCATTTTCCCCAAAAGCATTTTCTGGGGGGCACCTTCTTTGGGGGGCTGTAACTTGGATCTTGTAAATCCAATCCTCACAAAACTTGAAGGGCAGGTAGAGGAGAGTCAGCTATGAGATCCTCTGTGAGTTTGGTGTCTCTAGCACACGGGGGGGGGGGTCATTCTACTGAGTCATGAACCTCATGAACTGAACCAGTTCATTTAGCCCCCCTAAAAGTTTGTGGTGGTTCGTGGTTCGTGAACCAGGCACTCTACAAACCATTACTTGAACCACATTTTCCTAGTTCATGCCCATCCCTACCCACCATCCCTAGGCTCTTCATTGTGCCAGAGAGCTGTTTAATCTTTTTTCCATAGAAGCTGTGTCTGAAAATGTTGTAATGCTTTATGAAAACCTGACACCTTTTCATTGTCTGCTTGGGAAGCCACTGATTGCCTAGGGAAGCCTTCCAAGCTTCATATAGGAAAACTGAATCATCCCAAGATAATAAACCTCTTGACCTGCTGGGCCTGGATGCAAAGAATAAGGATTTCTCAGTCAGCAATCTCAGCCAAGCTAGCTAGGAACCTCTCTGGAACACGGATAGCCAAAGCTGCAAATCTACATTTCAACAAGAACTTAGCTGTTCGATAGTTGGGAACTTCAAGTTACGCATCTGTGATTTATTTGTGCATGTATAAAGTTGTGATTTTTTTTTTGTTATACTGAGTTTTTCTCTTAAGTTCTTTTTCTGTTCCCCCCCAATCCAATAATTGTTACTGCTTTCAAACACAATTAGTCTAAATAAAGCCCTTTTCTGTCCTGCAGAGAAAAACCTAGTATGGGATGGGGGAAAATGAAAGTTAAGTAATCAATAGCTCTTAAAAATTAGGATATATCCACAATTAGTGCAATCAATTGCTCTAAAAAATGAGGCTAGAGCCACAATTACTATAGTGGAGGAGAAGCACAAGTCTTCCATAATGCAGCATGTGACGTCCTGGGCCTGCAGAAAATGTCAATGTCTCTGCACAAATGCTGTCTGATTATGCAAAGGATCTATTTGCAGGGTTATAGGGTTGCCACCTGTGGGTTGGGAAAGACCTGGAGATTTTGAAGGCGGAGCCTGGGGAGGGTGGGGTTTGGAGAGGGGAGGGACCTCAGCAGGGGACAGTGCCATAGAGTCCACCTTCCAAAGCCATTTTCTTCAGGGAAACTGACCTCTATTAAATGAAGACCAGTTGCAATAGCGGGAGATCTCCAGGCCCCACCTGGGGGTTGGCAACCCTAGTATCACATACTGCATGCTCTAATTGGTTTTCTCACTTTGGTCCAGTGTTACATCCCTTTTTTAAGAAAATTCACAGACGGCAGAAATTATTCATGAAACATGGGAAACAGTGTGATAGAAGTGAGGCAGATACACAATTTGGGATCTAGTGACAGAGGAGAGACTGTGCTGAATGAAAAGCAGCACTCCTTGTTTTCTCAGTTCTGTGGTAGACATCGCAGTCATTGTTTGGATCCAGCTTTTACAGCCCATAAAAGCAATAATTTCCCAAATAATAAGGAGCTAGAGCCCCTGGCTGCTTGGAACAGGCACACATTTGCCTGGAGGCAGACTTTTCAAATGCCGGCATTATTGTTTCCGATGTTCCTGAGTAATCACTAGCAAAAAGAAACGACTCTCACGCTGAACCTGTGTTCTAAGGCTCAGCTCTGTTGATACTGATATCAAATTAAGCTCCACCTTTCAGTAGTCCCAGTTGTGCAGCTCTGTGCTTTTAGTTCAACAGACAAGGGAGTCACTTCATTTGGGAAGAGGAGTATAAAAGGTGCTATAGAAGGAAAATGCATTTGTGTAGCCAGACTTTGAGCATGACTGACTAACTAACTTTGTAACTATTCAGACATTAAAGGATTCATTTGATTCAGACAAAGGCCAACAAGATTACATGCTTCATGTGACGTCCCCCCCAAATTATCAGGACATATGTGAACCTGAAAGTGGAAGGTAGCCAACTTTCCCAGTTTGGTGTAGAGGTTAGGAGCGTGGAATCTAATCTGGGAGAGCTGGGTTTGATTCCCTACTCCTCTACATGCAGCTGCTGGTGTGACTTTGGGTCAGTTACAAGTTCTTTCAGAGCTGTTCTCTCACAAGCAGTTCTTGAAAGAGCTCTCTCACCCCACCCACCTCACAAGGTGTCTGTTTTGGGGAGGGGAAGGGAAAGGAGATTGTAAACCACTCTGAGACTCCTTCAGGTAGTGAAGGGTGGGGTATAAATCTAATCTCTTCTTGATGTTGTTCTTCTTTAAATCTGTGTCTTGCCATACGAATGGCAGAAAAAAAATTAATACTGTCATTTTCTGATCTAGTTAGATCTATAACAATTTAATACTGGAACACCGAACACATTTCTCCTGGGTCTCTGTTCTGTGTATAATACAATTGTACCCACATATATCAGCTAATAGAGAAGAAAGGAAGTCTTGTTCACTGTAGTGTTTACTGCAGGATATATGATGCAAGTGCAGGAGAGACTTGTGTCAATGCATATGGCCGTGTACTAACACATCTGTAAGTACTTGCACACTGCAGGAGTTATGTTTACATTACTGCCAGGTTATCAAACATATTAAATCTGGCAGCAGCAAATGCATTAATTTAAAACTGTTTTTTTCACAGCTGTAGGGATATTTTATTTAGGTTTCCATTTTGTTCATTAATAATTTTGTGCCTGAATTAAATCAATTCAGTAGTAATACAATGAATTCCAATAGGAAAAACATTGCTACCAGTAAATCTCCTCAGTTCCAAACCCAAAACCAAGGTAAATTCTCATAAATTCTCAGGGATCATACCTTTCAACCAACAAATCCTCCCAAATTTCAGGTAGGGAGCAGAAACCCTCTCTTTTCAAGAAACAAAGAGGAGAAAAGACATCACCAGCTCTAACCCCAGCTTCATCTGACTGAGGTGACATTCACAGGGATTGTATCCATCACCCAAGAGATTCTCCCTGCCAAACTGTGCATAAGAGAAGATGAAGGACCTTCATCTGGTTTCATTCTTGGATCTGGTCTGGTTTCATTCTTGGATCTGGTTTCATTCTTGGATCTTCATGTTGGTAGAAGGTGAAGGTCTATGTTCCCCAAGTATCCCCAACCCGCCCCCACCGCCCAAGATATTTTTATTTCCTGTACCAGAAATGAGCTCAGCTGGGAGAAAGGAACTGGGATCCTAGAAGCTACAGAGAGCTATAACAGGAGATCGCTAGGAAAGTTCAGCACACTTTTTGCTCCAGCAACTGGACCCTGACACCAACACAACCAGGTTCACACATGATGAAGACCTGAAGCAAGTCTGATGCCATCATGATCTTGTTTAGCACAGAAAGAGCTCCTGTGAAGGCTGCCTAACTAAGGGAGGCAAAATAGTGGAGGAAATTGGCCAACATGTCTATTCATAAAAAATAATTCACTTTTTCAGTTCAATTTTCTTGGTCCCCGAATTTAGGATTGTCCACAGCCCACAAACTGCTGTAGATTAGGCCTACATAATTCAGCTGTGAGGCAAAGAACTATGGTCATATGGCTTTCTACCTATTATTTGATTTAACAAAAAAAATCAACATGTGAGTTTGATTGTTGAGATGTCTCAAGACATCTGAGATATGAGATGTACAGTGTTACTGACTATTCCTAACAACAAGTATCTACAATATTAACCACCAAGTTTATATGAGCTCATACAGATGACCATGCACAATTCTGGAAGGCCAGAATTGCAGGACCACAAAGGTAAAATTAAAAAATCATACAGAAAGCAGTTGTATTCAGTCTAAATTGAGATCATTATTGAGATTTGTTTTGAACCACTGCATAGTTTTTACCATTTTTTCTTGTTTGTGTTTCTATATCCATTCCAGCTAATTGGGTGCTAATTTAATTAGTTGTGCTCTCTCAAAACAAAAACACAATAAAAATTAGTTACTCTCTCATTCAGTCTAGTATCCCACTGATCTGGGCACAAGATTTTTGTGGCAAGTATGCCAAGAGAACAGCGTCTTTTGTACAGAGTGTCGTGATGGACCACATTTATTCTGATGCGCCAGGCAAAGATTGATCCATTGTCATAACCACAATTGGCATTGTTACATTTTTATTGTTCACTGATATTATCAAAAGTCAAAATGCACTCCAGCCAAAGTGGACATTCAACATTTACACTTCATTAAGTAATTCATTCGTTGAAAGCTAGCTATTGATTTTTTTAAATGGCTTTACAAATCTGCTTAAGTCTCTGCAATGTAATTAAGACGTGCGTTTACTGTAAATTATTTAACAAATAATTTACATGGCTTGTCTTGTCACACCTCAACATTCTATTCATCATTTTTTTAAAAAAATATAAAATGTTGTATAGTTGTTTTATTTTATTTAACTTATATCCCGTGTGTGTGTGTGTGTGTGTGTGTGTGTGTGTGTGTGTGAAGTGTTGCAGCAGATTTATGGCAACCTTGTAGGGTTTTTCAGACAAGAGACTAACAGAGGTGGTTTGCCATTGCCTTCCCCTGCGAAGTAACCCTGGAATTCCTTGATGGTCTCCCATCCAAATACTAACCAAGGCTGACCTTGCTTAGCTTCCAAGATCTGACAAGGGGCAATTCTGCATTGGCTTGTCCCTCCATTGTTTTAACAAAACCACGTTGGAAAGCGTGCCACTTTTGCTTTCTTTGACCATTGGATTTTATGGTATCCTCTACACTGCATGCTGCTTTCACTTTCTTTGAACATCGGGTTTTATGGTACCTTCTGCATAGATTTATGGCCATTCAGGGGTGACTTCACAGTCAGTACAGCATTGCCCTGGGGTTTTTGAATGTGGTTTTGAGCTGCACCTTTGGTGAAACAACAGGAAGAACTGCACACGATCAGGCTAGCCTGGTCCTTCTGGGTCAGATGGACACAGTTCAGGACACATTAAAATTCTGTTCTGTTTTTAGGCTCTTGAATGGCATATTTGGAACCTATTGTACAGCAACTGAGTGCCTTTCTGTTTTTGACAACACCCACAGAATGGGGGATTCAGCCCCCAGGTCTTTTCTAGTTCATCTAGTTCATACAGTTACCAGGGTGCAAACGTTTTCAACTGGAAAAAGACTGACATACTAGAGGTGATAAAATCAATGGTTTAAGATCATAACACATAGTTTAAAAATCACATTGCAGCTATATTGAATTTCAGTTTGTGCTTCAGTAAATCCCACAGAGTCCAGTGGGGATTTGCCCAGGTAAGTGAGAACATGCTGCCAGTAAATTAAATAAACAACTGTGATGGACTCAGCTAGTAAACTGTAGGCTCCATAAGTGCACACATTCTGGAGGGAGAAAAACAAAGGAAATGGGGAAAAAAAAAAACAAATCCCAGGAGGCGTAAAATGCCTCAGTCAAAAGGCAAAAGTGACAAGAGATCAGTCTCATAGAAGGGGAGAGCAGAAGGAGCCCAAAGAAACAATAGACATACAGTTCTGCTCCCTGTTTACCTTCTGAACATAGTTGCACCACTTTAATCAAAGCATGGTCTACTTGTCTATCTAACACATTTTTCTCTCACCGTTCCTTCAACGAGCTCAGACTAGCATAATGGCTCTCTCTTCCCCATTTCACAGTAGATTGGGCTGAGAGAGAGTGAATTGCCCAAAGTCACCTGAAAGCTTGATGAAAGTGTCAGTATTTGAACCTAGTTCTGCCAGATCCTAGTCCAGCCCTCTAACCCAGAGGTGTCGAACTCATTTGTTATGAGAGCCAGATCAGACATAAATGTCACTTTGTCTATGTGTCATAAAATGTAACATCAGGTACCGGAGATATAAACTTTATAAAGGTGATTTCAGATGCCAAATGGCAATAGCAGGCTTGATTGGATTAGATGTAATATGCAGAGGGGTAGTAGGTATTGCAATATCAGCATTGCTAATGAGACAGGAAACCCAGGTCTCAGTTTGGTCCCAGATGATTCAGTCCAGGAAGATGCAAAGAATAAGTGGACATAAGTCTGACATTAGAAACCACAACATTCAAAAATTGGGGGAAGGGCATTTTAACCTTCCAGAACATTCAGTTGTTGACCTAAGAGTAGCAGTTCTCTTACAAAGGAATTTCAAAGGGAGATTAGAAAGAGAGACTACTGAATTGCAACTGATGATGAAGCTCAAGACAATGCATCTTCTTGGACTGAATTGAGACCTAAGTTTCCCCTCTCATTACCAACACCTGCTATTGTCATTTGGCATCTGAAATCACTCCACTCTCCAAGATGTAAGGACAGATGGACTCACATTCTTGCTGTATCTGAAGAAGTAAGCAGTGACTCACAAAAGCTCATGCCCTGCCACAAATTTTGTTAGTCATTAAGGTTCCTTTCCTTGCACCTTTCCACTAATAACGATTGCAAGCTGTGCTGGTTAGGTTTCTTTCTTTTCTTTTAATTTGTTAGAAATGGAGAGGGGGGTCTCCAAGTGAAATAATATGTTAATTTCAGACATGGGAAAATCCACTCAATGCTAATGATGATAATGAAACAGCTAAAAAAGCAAAGGGGAGTTAATGTGAAGAAAGGCAGCCAGCAAGGTGGGAGGGGAGAGCCGGAGATGGGTTGAACTGAAACATGTGGAACCATAAATGTATTTTTAAATACTTAGCCATCTACTTCCAGTCATTAAACAATGGAATCCAATCCAAATAGTGCAATTCCTAATCAGGGTCTTTTTGAGATAAAATAAAATCCAAGATAGACACAGAGAAATCTAATCTAAAAAATTTTTTAATTTAATCTTAAGATTATAGGGGTGTCATTTGAATTCAATCACTGAATTACAATCTACTTTTTGTGTAAAAAATGAACTCTGGTGGAAAAAATCTGAATTGAATAAAATAAGTATGATAAATTTGCCATGTTCATAATTGGGGGTGGGGATATCACTAATAAATATGACAATCAACCAAACAGCATGAATACTTATGGTATAATCCAAACTCAATGGAGCAAATTTTAAGCCCATTGGACTCCATAGAGAAAAAGAGTGAGTGAATGAGTGAGTGCATGCGTGTTTGTGTGTGTGCGTGTGTGTGAGAGAGAGAGATATGTATCTTTCTGTCTACTATAGAAATGATTGATTGATTGATTGATTGATTACATTTCTATCCTGCCCTCCCAGCCAAGGGCAGCTCAGGGCGGCTTCCATAAAACACTTAAAATTTTAACAATACACATAAAATAGATTAGCAACAACATTCAGCAATTAATTCTAAAACCTTAAATATAATAAAGTGCTAGTATCAATAATTTAGTGATTTCACAGCCGTAGTTGTTACACAGTTTGCAGTAAAATTCCTTACCTTTTGGAAGGAGTCTGCCCTTCTTTCCATTTTACAGGGCCAAGTCCATGCTTTTGGGAAGTTCTTGAAGCATATTCTCTGGGTAAGTGAGTTTGCATGTGTATGGAGAGATCCAAAACGAAATCCATAAAGTTGGATCCCTAGATTCCATATTCCTAGTAGCAGTGCTTTCTTGCCAGTATAGAAGACTCTTCCACCGGCAGAAGAATCCTTTGGAAGATTCCTTGTGCCGAAGGAATGCACAGGTATTAGTGGGAGAGATCGATGGGATCCAGCTGAATAATTTCACAATCGTCTACCATATCTTTAAATACATCAGGAAAGAGGCTTATGTTTCCATAGCCTTTGGATTAGGTTTCTTGATGGTATAAAGGCTCTATTTAGTTGCAAACAAAAATTGTTATAGCAACCAATAGTTAAGAAAACATATTAATTACATAATAGGAAACAGATAATTGATCAATAATTTAAACCATTACTTTTTAGTTGATTTTGTTCTTTTCATATCTCTGATTTAAATCGCTCTGATATGTATCAGTCCAACTTGGGACACACCCTCTTCCTACCAATACACATAAGGTAACTGATGAGATGGGTGCTCCAATATTTAGCTTGCAATAGGAATGACTAATACAGGAGCTTAAATTGTCTTGCCTAGGCATGGGCATGAACCAGCTCACAAACCAAAATTCATCATGAATGTGGATGGTCCATGGTCCTTGAAGTGATGTCCATGGAGGCTCCGCCATCATGAATTTTCACAAATTTTTAGCACAGTCTGTTGGCACCAAACTGGCTCCCTGAAGCAAACTGAAGCAAAAGACAGACACAGAGCTAACAAAGCTGATTCATTGTTTTGATTTCTGTTTGCTTGATCTGCTCTCTGTTGCTGGGATTTGGGATTAGGATGCAGACTGGACTCTCGGCTCTGACTTTTAGCACAGGATCTTAGCTTATTGCGCCTTTCCTCCCTCCCACCTCTCTTGCTAGTGATCTACTCTGCTCTCTGCTGTGGAAGTTTGGGAGTTTTCTAGAACCAGGAATTTGGGTCTGCTCTTCCTGCACTCACACTGAGCATAGGAACTTAGCTATTAGGAGCTTGTATATTCCTCCCCACTCCTGGTAGTGATCTCCTCTGCTCTCTGCTGTGGGGGTTCAGGGAGTTTTCTGGAAACAGATATCTGGGTCTGCTCTTCCTGTGTTCATGCTGAGCACAGGAATTTATGTTATGGGGGTTTTTATATTCCTCCTCCTCCCCTGCCCTGGTAGTGATCTCGTCTGCTGTCTACTGTTGGGGTTTAAGAAGTTTATTGAATCAGATCAGATTGGCATGTTGTTCTTGCGCTCATGCCGAGCACAGGGACTTAGCTACTGGGTGCATTTATATCATTCCCCCCCCCCCCGGTAGGGATCTCGTCTGCTGTTGGGGTTTGTGAGGTTTCTGGAATCAGGGATCAAATTGGTATCTTGTTCCTGCACTCACACCAAGCACAGCGGCTCAGTGAACACCATGAGTATGAAGGTGGGTGGAAGGGGTGCTTGTTGTGGGGCAAAGAAGCCCCACAGAGAATCAGAGGCCTCTGTCCCCGGGCATGAAATTTAGCCCCCTTCCTGGAGTGCTGCCCCAGCAGGGCATCACCAGGGATCTCGGAGCCTTCTTCCCCTTCTCTGTCCATGGAGCTTTCCCAAGAGAAAATAAAGGCGTTAGCAATGTCCAGACACCAGTAGTTGCTAGAACTCTTCAGAGAGTCCTCCTCTGACAGCAGTGGTTCAGAGATTGGGGGGAAGCATCTTCCCCTCCTGGGTCCCAACCCCCTCCTGCTTCTGCTGCCCCAAGTACATCCCCTATGATGCCTCCCAGTCCAATGCCAGAGAGCAGCTCCCACCTGCTCAAATCATAGGTCTCCATTTCCAGTTCAACCTGTGGAAACATTTCTGCACCCTCTCCAGTGGCCCCTGTGTGGCAGAGTGCCAGGTGTGCCACACCCATGTCCACAGGGGCATGAACACCGAACACCTGTATTCCTCCACTCTCCTTAGGCAGCTGCAAAGGGCACACCCCACTTTGTTGCCACTGGAGGAAGGATTGGCAGGCAGTGAGAGGAAGAAGAGGAGAAACAGGAAACCCCTTCCAAAAAGTTTCCTGTACTCTGGGTGCCATGGTTGGGACCCTACGACAGGCCAACCTCCAAGATGTCATGCTCCTAGGGATTCTGACAGTGCCACCCTATAGGACAAGGGGGAGGGATCTGGAAGCACTTACTCACCTCACTGGTGAGATGATTGCTGTGGATGGCCAAGCCTTCTCCCTTGTGGAGGACATAGCCTTTCACCACCTGCCATACCACTTGTCTCCCTGGTACTCTGTCCCCTTGTGGAGGACCATGAGCTGGCAAGTCTTGGCCTTGCTGGTGGACCTCCTGTTTGCACCTGGGTTTTGGCCACTGTGTGACACAAAGTGTTGGATTGGATGAACCATTGGCCTGATCCAGCATGGCTACTCTTATGTTCTTATATTCTTATCTGTACAATGTGTTGCACTAATGGTGAAGAATGGTCCAGAAATTTTGCTTAGGGGTGGGCTGTGACCAGGGGAGCAAACAAAAAAGTATTCATTGCTGGCAGAAGACAACAATAGAGAGACAGATGAATCCCCCAGGGGAAGGAGTTCAACACAAGTTTCAACACAACAACCTAGAGGGCCCTTTCTCAGACTGCCACTGATCTGGCCTCATATGGCAGGAGTACCCAAAGCTGGACCCCTGAAGATGACTAGATTGGTCAAGTAAGTTTGTATGGGAATAGATTGTCCTAAATATGCTGGCCCCAAGGTATGTAGGGTTTTAAAGCATCTTGAACCTTGGATTGGACCCAGAAGCAACTGGAAGCCAGTGTAGTTGGAACAAGACAAGAGTGAATGGCTTATAAAGCCCTAACAATAATGGGTGGTTGGTATAATGTTTTATGGATTTAGTCTATGTTAAGAATGCAGTAAAAAGCTAAGAATGGAAGCAGATATTCTCTAGTAGTATTATAAAAACTATATAATTACTGAGGTGTACTTCTTGGTAGGAGCTAAATGATCCTAGGAGACACCTAGGGTTTCTCAAATGTACACCTGTATTGTCTTTTTCATTGCTGCCACATACTGGGTCAACATTTTCAAAGAGCTTTCCACTACAATCCCAAGATCTCTTCCAGTCTCAGATTCAGCCAGTTCAGATCTCATTGGCATATGTTTAAAATTTGGATTTTTTTAGTTATATTTACCCATGTTGAACTTCATTTACCATTTAGTTGCCCACTCACCCAATTAAAAGCTTTCTTCAGCAAAGGGTGCCTTGAGTTGGATAGTCCAGGCTAGCCTGATCTTGTCAGATTTCAGAAGTGAAGCAGGGTCAGCCCTGGTTAGTACTTAGATGGAAGACCACTGAGGAAGTTCAGGGTTGCTCTGCAGAAGTAGGTAATGGCAAACCATATCTGAATATCTTTTGCCTTGAAAGCCCAGAGGGATCATCATAAATTGGCTGTAATGTAATGGGGAAAAATTGGCTAACTTGACAGCTTCACTGCTCACCCCCAGTTCCAAGTTTCCCCCAAGGCTTTGAGGAAGTTCATTCCCAAAGGGCTACTCCTGAGTTTTCCTCTCCAATGGGTACTCACATCCCCTTTTACTGCAAGGCAGGCCCTTGCTTTATCCTGAACAGCCATTCTTCTACTCAAATAGCAAAGGTAGCCAATGGATCCACGACCTTAACCCTTCATGCTTTGAATGTAATTTGGATGTAATTACATCAGAACATGCAGGACAATTCATCTCGAAAAAGTTAAAGTGTTTTAACAGCACCAAACAACTCCTTTTTCAGATAGTAATCTTTGGTTGCGATTACATGCATAATTCACCCCGACATAGGTGTGAATGCCGGGAGGATTAAAGGAGTACAATCAGACAACAACATCTGGGAAATGCCCTACAACCATCAGCAACCTGTTTTGCTCCACCACACAAGCGAAGTGAAAAGACACCTTGTAAAGTCCTGTAGGAAACGGGTTGATACAGGCCATGGGCGGACTTTCCTGCGTCTGATCACCTCAGCGCACTTCCATGGCATCGGGATGGTCCAATCAGGCCATCCTGACTCCGTGCCATTGTTTTTTGCCCTTCTCAGTATGCACATCATTGCGCACTCCATAGAAAGCCTGCAGGGCTGAGGTGTGACTCATCAGTCCCTTGTTTAAGTGCATTGGAGACAAACAGCAAAAAAACAACAACCCTGACTCACCCGCAGTTGCATCTAATCACACAGTGGCGGGCTGCAACTGCAGCTTCCAAAGTCTATGTGATCGCATAACTCCAGGTCAACTTCCGCCAGAGGAAATAGCCTCTCTTCCCCCCCCCCCCCCCCGCTGTATCTCATGTGTGTGACCGCAACCTCTGTTTCTTCCTCCCCACCTTGAACAGCTGGATGCCTTTTTTAAAAAAATTAGTAGGTACTTTTTCAGTGAATTTATAACAAAAAGAAATTTTAAACAGGTCCCAAGCATGCACTGAGTGAGGAGGTTAAATGAGCATGACTGCCTCTCAGTTCTACAGCAACAAATTCAAAGATACAAATTCTCGGTTGCAAAAGGGAAGCTTAATAACACCACCAAAGCAAATACGGGTTATCTTTTTTTTTAAAGGCTTTGCAGATTCTTTTAAATCCATCCCCTCACCTGGTTGCACATCCAGGAATCTGCTCTCCCAGCTAATTTGCAGCTTTTCATTTCATGTGGAAAAATTTATGATTACATTTTTTAAAAAAAAAAGCCCCATGCCTAAAAAATGCAAAGTGCGTATTTCATTTTACATCACACCCCAGAGAGAGGGCTGCAAGTGCTCTGCCGAGAATAGCGGCTTCTGTGGCTTCGTTTCCAAATGACATCCAACTGTTAATGGGAGAAGGGAAGATATTTGAAGCTCCTCATCCTGCAGAGATAAAAAGGAGGCAGCGTAATCCTGCTATGTCTTGATAACATTAAGGGAGCTAAGGGATGGATTTAACACTGTGTTGCAAAAAAAAAAAAAAAACCTTCTAAATTTCATCCTGACTGTGGGGGTTTTTATAAATCAAATTTTGGTTTAAAGAAAGGAGTGGCTATTTTAGGCTTCTCCCACTTTCCATGCAACTGTACAGAAACAAAGGGTGTATACTGAGTCTTCTGAAGAGATTCAGTTATTGCTCTTCATTAACTTTACATTCTGTGGTTATTCTGGTATGAAAGAAACAGATGAAACATTTCCTACATTAGCTGTGCTCCCAAGAGAACTGTCAATACTCACATCCCAGAGGCCTCAAGAAAGAATGGCCAACTTTTTTTTAACGATTGTATTTGTGGGACTTGAGACAGAAAAGTAAACCAAGGATGTGTGTCAAGTTTCCTTCAAGACCTTTTAGTTCTTTGGAGACAAACATATTCCATTGTGGCTGTCCAGGCGGCTTTGCAGAGCCCAAACAGCTGCAGAATGCCTCCGACAGCCCAGCCGGTTAAGCTAGAAGTGACATACTGCTGCCGTCAGGAGAGTGGGGCCCATCCTACCAGCTGGCACTCTTAAAAATGGGTGGCCAGAGAAATTCTGGGGTGGTCACTGGATCAGAGGTGAGAGAAGGGGCTGGAGACACAGATGGCACCCACAAAGCCTGAGGAGCCAGGCAAGGTACCAGGCAAGGTACCAGGAAAGCAATGGGCTACAAGGGCAAGCTAGACGCCTGGGTGAGACCAGGGGCTATGGCAGGAAGCTGGAGGAGTAAGAGACACAAGCAACGTTGGCCCTGGGGCTGGATAGGCCTGAAAGATGAGGGAGGACAGAGGAAGAGAGGGGACCCTGGAACAAAGGGTAGGCCCTACGCTTAAAAGGACAGTGGCCAGAAGAGAAGCGGGAGGAAAGTGTTTTTAGGATTGTACTATAGAAAGCACCAGGCTTGCTACCTGTTTTTATTTGTTTGTTTCAGAAATATTGATGTAAAAAATCATATGCACCACACCTGGGAAAGGCAACTTAAAGTCCATACATCACAAGGGCAGTATATCCCACTGACTTACTTTTAATTTCTGACATGTAAGACATCCTTTTCTTTCTTTGGAGTTCTTCAGGAGGCAACACTAAAAAGCACCCCTCTCCCCATATTTGCATTGTGGATGGATGGTGCTGATGGGAAACACAATGTGGAAGAGAATCAAATGTACATTCTAACCAATATAGGTTTTATATGCACACATTACAGAACAGAACAAAGTTTGAGTCCAGTGGCACCTCTGAGACCAACAAAGTTTAATTCTGGGTATAAGCTTTAATCTGTATGCACACTTCTTTAGATACATTTAAACAAGACTTTCTCAACCATTACATATAGGTGGGGGGGAGTTAGTTGCCTGGAAGGGCTAATTACAGTCAATATGCTTAAGTAACTGCGTGAGAAGTATTGCTAAGATGAAGTAGCTGTTGACATGCCCAGCTGATTTATGGAATATTTGCCTCATTTTAGATTCCTGCTCATATTTAAAATTATACCCTTAAAAAAAAGATGGGGATTTGGGTTTCTAAATATGCTGATAATGCTGATGAGAAATAATCACAAGTCAGATGCCCTTGAGTGGGAGGAAATCATCACAGGTTCTTTACATTCACAGTACTGCTCACATTGATTTCAATATATTTTATCCAGTTTATGGGTCTTTTCATGGATAAAGCTTAAAGTAATTGTTCTGTAATGTGGAATCTACAACAAACCTTTTTGGAACTAAAATATCCACCAGATGAAGTCAAAAAACAGATCAGCAAAGCCAGAATGGTACCCAGAGAAAACGTGTTGCAAAACAGGCCCAAAAGAGACAATAAAAGAACACCACTAGTGGTCACATACAGCTCTCAGCTCAAACAATTCAATGTATCACCAGCAACAACAACCTCTACTAGGAAAATGACAGCTCTCTTTCACAAATACTGGGAGACAAACCCTTTCTTGCCCACAGACAGCCCTCTACTCTTAAATAACTCCTTACCCACAATAATATCTAATTTAAACATGGACACTGGTATCTGCAAAGAATCTGCAAAGCTTGCAATAAATCCAAATGCCAACTTTGCTGCCACACACACCCAGATAGCATAGTCACTAGACCTAACAACATCAACTACACCATCTCAAGCACATTCACTTGCTCATCTTCTAACATTGTGTATGCCATTAAATTCCAACAGTACCCTTCAGTTCTCTACACAGGGCAAACAGGTCAAACCCGATTCCACAAATGTCACAAATCTGACATCAAGAATCAGAAAACTGAGAAATCTGTAGAACATTTCAGCCTCCCAGGGCACTAAATGGGTGACTTCAAAGTAGCTGTTTTATTGAAAACAAATTTCAGACTGGAATGGGAGTTTGCTGAATTACAAGTTATTACAACACTCACAATTGAACCCCCAGGGCTTAACATAGATATCAGATTCTTATCTAACCACGCATGCTAAATTACTCAGTTCTCGCTTATACCCAGAATTAAACTTCATTGGTCTTAAAGGTTCCACTGGATTCAAACTTAGTTTTCATATTTGTTTGCTAACTCTTTTATTATGTATATGTATTCTTTGTCCCCCCCTTCATCAGTGTACAAGCTCCTTTCCCCCCATTTAATTTTTAAAAATTTTTCATACAAGCGGCATGAGATTAGTGATTTAAGACTGGCAATGAGTCTAGCGATACAAAACATGCTGCTAAATAAAAAAAATTAAAATAATGGGGGGGGAGTTTAAAAGGAGCTGTGAGAGATTTAGTTCCCTGCTAGTATTGACTTGAAAGGGGGATCAGAGAGGAAGCAAACAGCAGCATCCCCAGTGCAAAAAAAGAGAAAGGATTTCAGTGCTACATGGAAACAAAATAAAGCGGGGGATCATCAGCAGGGAATGAAATTGATGTAAGATGTAAAGAGAGAGGGGCTTAAAGCTTTGAAAACGTTTTTCTCTTTAATGCTTTAGTGAACAAAGTTTGGGGAGGAACCATTTTGGTAGTCTCTGGAAGCCTAACATTAAAATGGCGGCTGAGCCACACAGACCTTCTGTGAACTGTCAAACTTAGGAATTGCTTGGGATGGATCCATTTGCAGAAAGAGTGCAATATGCACAGGATATGCTTTTTAAAAAACTGCCAAGATCACAACCAGTGTGCAGGATCAAATTAGAGAATCACAAAGAGAAAACCAGGATAATTTGCAAGGAAGGGCAGAAAATTAGTGTTACTATGCAGTTGCACTAGAGCATCAGCAAAAATACCTCCCCCTTTTTCAATTTAGTGGCACAAGACTAAAAAAGCTCTTCACGGTTTCTGCCTGAGGACTTCTCCCCGCATAAATTGCAGCCCTGTGTAAAGCATGGTGGAGTTACAGCCGACTTTGCACAGAAGCATGCACACGCACACACACACACACATTGCCAGTGATCACAGCTTGCAATGCCAGTGTCAGTGGGTTTTGCACTGCATTCTGTACACTCATCATGTTTTCCTATACCATGAGATTGTGTGACTTTTTCTCATTTTTCACAGTGGCCAAATAATGCAACAGGGAATCCCTTAGTGCTTGGCAATATAGAAAATGGGGTTTTACAGCTGCTTGTCAGTTTCAGAAAAAGTCTGGTCAGTTTCAACAGTGGGTTCCCCCCTTTGCCTCTGTTCCTTTCTGTTCTCTTTCATTCAATGAACTAACACTAAAATGCCAGCACAAAACCTGAACCACGAGGATTTAAACAGAAGATGCTTGCTGGACGCTACTGTGCAGCTGTGATAGAGCAAGTGCGTAGATTTTTTAAAAAAACCTTTGGACTCCACCCCCCCATATCACAAGTGATGTTCCACTCCAATTTGGAAAAATGTGTGCTTTTTAATTATAGCTGCAGAATAAATACACCAGAGGGGAAAGAATGGTCATAAGGAGGGCATTGAATGCAAAGTCAAGATGAAACGCTTACTGCTCTGAAGATTTGCAGTAAGATGTGCATGTATAATGGGCCTATATCTCAAAGTTTCTGAATCTTCAAATTTGATTGTGGATTTGAGAAGCATTGGCTTGGATTTCCACCCATAGAGTACACCTTTATTGGCTCTCCCCTCTATGGTATTATACCCCATTGAAGTCTCTCCCCTCTCCAAACCCCACCCTCATCAGGCTCCACCCCCAGGTATTCCCCAACCCAGAGCTGATAACCCTACTGCAGAAGGATGGTGTAAGCCAGAAGATCATACTTCTATGGCCAGAAATCCTTTCAGTGGATGCAAGCCACTATCTATCCACTCAACAGGAAGAAAAACACATCAGTCATTTCAGATTCGACAGCTTTCACAGACTTGATTGTTTCTATTTTTATGAATACAAGGAAGTAAATGTTTGCAAATTTGAGATGAAGCCTTCATATTACAAATACTCCTTGGTGGAGGGAAAATGAAAGTGTCTTCCATTTCCAACTAGTACTGTAGCCTTGACAACTGACTCAACATTTCTAATCCTGCTATTGTACAGATATCCTGTGACCAAAAGAAAGTTCTTTATGTATCAGCAAAGTCTTATTTTAGCAAACCTTACATGGACTATTTCATCTTCTTTAAAGGGAATGCATGACTGTTTACCAAAACTGCATGGCTTTTTAACCTAAATGTCTGAGTATAAATCGTATCACCAGAATGCAAGCAGCCTAATGCCCAGCCCAACCACGAAAAAACGCCTCAATCTAAAACCCATGGAGAATATATAACACCTGTGTGTGTGTTTTTCCTGCTTATTTCTGAATAAAACCATGGCCAATGTGAAAGCAACAGTCCTAAAACTTTCACCCACTCCTAAACACATTAAAGTAAGTTGCACTGCTTTCAATAGAAGTTGTTTCTAAAGGCCAGACTACACGTTATTTTTCTTAACAAGGTGGGATAGGGTTGCCCCACCCCATCTCTCTTTCCTCTCCAATTGTTAAGGTTGCCAACCTCCAGGTGGTAGCTAGAGATCTCCCACTAATACTATTGATCTCAATGCAACAGAAATCAGTTCCCCCGGAGACAATGGCCACTTTGGAATCTGAATTCTGTGGTGTTATACCCCACTGAAGTCCCTTCCCTCCCCAAGCCCCCAAATCTCCAGGTATTTCCCAGCCTGGAGCTGACAACCCTACCAATAATATACCAAAGTTGCCGCTGAACTATTTGTGTTTGTGGTGTGTGTGTGCATGGGGGGGAGATAACACCTAAAGAATGAGTCTGAGCTTGTGACCATGTTGGAGGGTAACCTTTCTTTTCCTTCAGTTCATCTCTCTTAAGGTTTACAAGCGCAGGCTTCCACTTCATAAGAAACAGAAGGAAAAGACAGAAATTGTTCTTGGGCTTATGCATCCGACAAACTCATATTTGGTTTAAATTCCTAAAGATTCCCATTTGCTAGTTTAAGCAAATGCAATTCCTCCAAACAGCAGAGCACTGCAGAGGAGGCCTAAAGGTAGCCCTAAAAAAAGCAGCAGCTGCTGTCATACCACAGGTGTGAGTCCTCAATTAAGAACCATCATGTTTTGCTGTCAATGCTAATGAAATTCAGAAGCCTGACATGACAGGTACAGTAGTGCTTCAGGATTTTTTAATACATATATCTTCGGATTTCTTTCTCCCCTGCTCCCCTAACAACTAGAGTAGAGATACTGTGCTGACAGACTGAGGCAAGCAGGAATGCAACCCGAGTTAATGGGGAAAAAATGGGTTTCTGAATGGGGAGAGGATGGGGGAGGGGACGACAGGGGAAACTAGTGCTGTTTGGGGTTCTGACAAGATAGATGAACCCACAATTGTGATATTTGAAACAGAGACTGACAGCTTTCAGAGGCAGATGTTTGGCTGCGAGTTCATTCCATCCATGTCAGAACCCGACACAAGCTCTTAAGAAAAGAAGGGCCGAACTAAGCAAACATTCTGGGGGAGTAACAGAAAGCAGCAACAAATGCAAGTAAATAACATCACTGAGAAGCCCAATCCATTTAAAACAAGATTGAGTTCGAGGTAGCAGCTAATCTTTAATTCCGCCTGTTCTTCACACATTGAGTATGCTGTATGCTTGCTCTACTGGGAAAACTAGAAGTTTTATTAAGGTTGGTATGCAGTGGGTAGAACTGAGGGAATATTTGTGAGATGTGGTTTTTTTTTCTTTAAAAAAAACTCTTGTTTCAGAAATTAAGCTATTTTTTTTTCTGACAGACTGCTTTTTTTATATAGCTACCCTACCCTCCACAGGTATAATGTAAATTTTGAAAAGTCCTAAAGATGTGAAAAATCTTATATGAATCAGAAACTGGAAACTGGATCCCATGCTGAAAACCAAGAAACAAAGTAGTAATGGGAAATTTCCTAACAGATTGATTGTCATGCAAGTTTTCATGTACCAGGCCCCACTTCACATGTATGAAGTAAAGCCCTTTCCAGATATTCCATTTTGGTGCTCCAACCATGCATTACCAGGGTGCACGACTGCCATTTTGTGTGAATGGGGCAACGTGTATTTTCCATGCACATACAGATTCAGTTGGCACCAGTGGAACTCAAGGGAGCATGTTCACACATGAATGGAACTCCAAAATCAAACAGCTGAACAGGGTTTCAGATAGATGCACACGGACTAGACAGAGGGGGGAAATTATAAAAATGAGAAGTAACAAGACAGAAGAAACACATTCCGCTACCCTTTGATTCAAGGCTGTATACAAATCAGTGACTGTTCACATCAGCAGGAACAGGTAGATAAAGCTGCTCAATTAATAACTGTATCATGGTAGGAAACCATTGTGTTTATTGGGGCCTAATGAGACTTCTGATGAAATCTAATTCATCAGTTTCGTGCTGGAATCCCACTTTGATGAACAACGGTTACTTTGAGGTCAGCAACAGAATTTATAAACCAATGCAGTGCTGAAGCTCCAAAGCTGAGTGCCTTGCATACTGCATGAGTTGGGGGGGGGGGGGGGAGATCTCATTCCTTGTGTGTTTTTCTTTCCTCCCCTTCTCACTATGCTGTCTACCATTTAATATGTAACCTGTTTTGAACTATGAAGGTGGGGTGCATTAGCTTCTCTCTTTCCTTCTCAATCAGTCAGCTAGGAAAGGTCACATGCAGGGCAGACAGTTCCCTGTGTTTTGAGAGCTGCATGCCTATCTCCTTTTAGATATACATTCCCCTGCTGAAACCTCTACCCAGTGTGGGGCCTATTACAAATGTATAAGCCTCAGTTCTGCCTGGCAACTTACTTGCTCACGTCCCAGCAGAAACCCACAAAGACATCCTCGGTGTTATACCCCTAATTCATAAAACATTCTTATCGCTATCTATTCTGACACAATACTGCAAAACAAAAGACTGAGTTACAGATGTAGCAACACAGCCACAATATCTTAGGTCCCGCAGAAATATTTCAGCATAAAGCAAGTTCTGGGAAAAACAGAGAAAACATAAGAGACTTCCATACTTATCGACTTGAATGATGGACCATGTACAATGATTGGTCCACGTTGACATTCAGCAACAGTGCCACAGCCTAAACCAGTTGTGTGAAGGTCGGCAACATTAGCTGAATGCAGTGCAGAACAGCTTTCAGCATTCAGTCTCTGTTTCATCGTAAAGAGCTATGTGACCATGACCCCCACCAAATAAAATTTAATTACCTGAGATCAAAGGCACAAACAAGGAAGATGGTGCTATAGTAATAAATCGCAGAAGAGACATTCACAGGCATTCATGCTGTGGATCAATTTGCCCTGGCCCCTTTAACTTCAAGTGAGGCATGGGATGCAATTAGTTCACAGAAATCTGGTCAGCCAGTCAGGAGAGGGTGGTAAACTACTTCACCCAGCTGCACCCTCTCTCTTTTAGCATTCTGCAGCAGCTGACCCACCCACCTTCCCTATAGGCAGCATGAGATTAGCTGCTTGCTATAGTAAGGTCGAGCAAGAATGGGGGAGGTTGCTAGATTGGCTAAGTACAAAGCCTTTTTTTCTTGTCTGCTCCATACAGTCTCTGTGGGCAGGGTGCTATTAATTAAATAGGCTTGGTTATAAAATTGGTTAGGTCACAGAAAGTTGGCAGGAACAGAGATAAGAAGGGTTAATTGGCAAGCACCCTGAGACATCCAGTGTGATGAAGGGAGTGTTGCTCTTGCTGAGAAGCCCTTATATCTATTTTCTTCTTTTTTGTTGGACTATAGCTGCCCCACCCTTTTACATTATTATATATTTTGATGCTGACCCAGCCCAGGGACTTGAAGGAAGAGAAAAAAGCACCTGCTTCTATTCTATTTCTGTAATGGCACATTAGAGGCTTTTGAAATTCCAAAAATAAAATATTTCTTTTAACTTGGATGGGGAAAGGTCAAGTGGATTCATGGGTAGAATGTATGATGGGAACAGATAATAATAACTGAGGTAACTTTGTAATCACAGTAAATTCAAGATAACTTGTTGCCAACAAGTAGGTGTTTCTGCTTTTCTACAAGGTCTTTGAAACTTTGAGGAGAGAGGCTTTCTTTTCAGTGTCTGCTTAAACACTTAAGTATAAGTTCCTGAGTTTCACTGATTCATAAGAGTGTGAAGGCTGGGACACACAACCAAGTTCCCAAAATCCTTCCCTATTCACAGACCAAGGAATCAGTTTTCTTTTAAGAGCTATCTCCTTTTTCACTGGGCAGGGATTACTTCTGTAGACTAGAAGCTCTGTCCCTTTTTTATTTGAATGCGGATCTTCAGTGATCCTTCCCCTTCTCTTGCCTCCTTCCCAGTCCTCTATCAGTGCCAAACTGATCTTCTTCAACTGTCAGTTCCCAACTGTCATATCCTAAGTGACACTCTCCACAGAATTCCGTTTGAACAGCCTGTCTCTCAAAGGTTCTCAGACTCTGCCAGGCATTAACCCTTGATAGTCCATCACAGAGCTCCATGAAAATAGCTGACATTTTTAAAGGATAAATACATTTACACCCTACCCCCAATGCATCTTGGCTTTCTAAGTTACACTA
The DNA here is from genome assembly GCA_029233225.1 of Lepidodactylus listeri. Taxonomy (NCBI): domain Eukaryota; kingdom Metazoa; phylum Chordata; class Lepidosauria; order Squamata; family Gekkonidae; genus Lepidodactylus; species Lepidodactylus listeri. Next base: position 92,749,519 of record JARCFY010000006.1, read on the forward strand.
ATAAACATTCTAGTACACAGTTGTCAATGCCAACTGGAATAAAGTAATAAAAACCTAACCAACACCAGAAAAAAAATTAATTCTTGCTCCTGGAAATGGTAATCTTTCTGAAAGAGGAGATCTGCTGCTGAATTTTGATTGGGAAATGTTGAAACTTATTCCTCGTATGTTTTTGACCTAGATCAAGACTTGAAAAGAAACAAGGACAGGTGGGCACCAATTCCCTCCAGGACATTTCAGCTGTCATGCAACTTCATGACATCTTCTACCAAGATGGAACATGTTCCTGCTCCCAGCTGTCACAGTGAAACAAATAGCATTACTTGTAATATTCCATATGAACAAAGCTCATTCCTTCACACTACTCCTGTGTGGTGAGCATGATATAAGACATAACCTATAAAAAGGGACAACAGTTGTAACCCTCTCTCATTTCACAAAGACCAGAAGTGAATCAGGATGATAGAAATGGGAAACATACTTTACACTCCCAATTGCTCAGAGCTTTTCAGAGGTTTAATACAACCCTATGACAGATGTTTCTTGAAAGCTGGCACAGATATCACTGCATATATATGGGATTCCAGCACTGAGTCACTCCTTGGAAATCCTTGATATACAAGGCTCAGGGAGGATTGTCCCTGATGCCTGCGATACAACTGGTTGATTGGTTTAGAAATTTTGTAAGCCACATTTTCCCCCATACGGGTCCTCAAGGTAGCTAACAAGAAAGCTAAAATATAGAAGAAACCAAGGAAAACTATCATAAAACATATAAAAACACCATAATAAAGTATAGAGATAAAATCAATGAACACCATCTTTAATTTTAATCCAGTTTAAAGATCTTTGGGGATTTCCCCCAGAAGGCCTGTAAGTAGGGTTGCCAATGCCAGCTTGGAAATTCCTGGAGATTTGGGGGCCATATGTGGGCAAAGCAGCATTTAGAGAGGGGAGGAAGATTAGTGGAAATGTAATGCCATAGAGTACGCCCTCCAATGCTGCCATTTTCTCCAGATAAATTGCATTTATTTATTTATTTATTTATTTATACATACATACATACATACATACATACATACATACATACCCCAACTTTCTCCCCAATGGGAAGCCAAAGCAGCTTATCATTCTCCTCTCCCCTATTTTATCCTCACAACAACCCTGCAAGGTAGATTAGGCTGACAGAGTGTGACCAGTCCAAGGTCACCAGCAAAACTTCCATAGCCTAACTGGGGATTCGAACCTGCGTCTTCCAGATCCTAGTCTGACACTCTTAACCACTACACTTCACCAGCTGTACTTTAATTTATTTATTTACATTATCTATAGTCCACCTTTCTCACAGGGATTCAAGGCTGATTACACATAGTGAGTCAGTACAGTCAACACAATGGGACATTCAATAACCAATGCCTGAGGATATTAGAAGTCTGAAACCACCAGAAAGAACTGAAGCACAGCGTACGTATTCACATGACACATTAAACAGTACAAGGAGGCTTTACCAATGGGAATAACTGCTTGGAAAAAAGGCTTTACCAATGGGAAATAACCGCTTGAAGCTCTGTCTCTTGGAAGAATTGTTGATTGATGCCTTCCATGTAATGATTTTGCTATTTTTTTCCAGATTATGTTTTTCAACATCTGCATATCTTATAAGCATTCACTTCTCTTCTGAGGAAGGCTCTGAAATGATATAATCCAGAGACTCATCAAGAAAGAAGCAAGATTAAAGGAGAGTTTTGAGAGCCGGGATTTTTAAAAAAAAAATCAATGAAATAAATAAATGAATGAATGAATGAATAAAACAAAACTATGACCAGTAAAGTGCAAAACCATTCTCTTTAGTGCTAAGAAGGGCAAATGAATGGAAAGAAGTACATTTTATAGGACTGTCTGATAAACTGTCAAAAACTTTCACACTGCATATTGAAGGAAGATGGATATTAACATTTACGTAGCAAATAATGTGGTTCAAAGCAACAAGCATTTGGAAGGAACAAGTCATATTTCCAGAAATAAACAAAAAGGAGTGAGCTCCCATCTCTGGTCCCAGCTCCTGCCAACCTAGCAGTTCGAAAGCAAGAAATTGCAAGTAGATAAATACCTTCAGTGGGAAGGTAACAGCGTTCCATGTTCCTTGGCATCTAGTCATGCTGGCCACATGACCACAGAAACGTCTTCAGACAGCGCTGGCTCTTCAGCTTGGAAATGGAGATAAGCACCACCCCCTAGAGTCGAATTCGACTGGCTTTCGAGCAAGGGAAACCTTTACCTTTACTATGACATCAATATGGTATGAGATACAACAATAAGGAAATTAATATGGGGGGGAGAGAATGTGTGCACATTGTGAGCTCTGCCAAGAATTTTCTCATAAACTAATGGGGCTTCAAGCACTGTATCCAAAACCAGTGGCTTTCTACTGCAGCTAAAGCAATGCTTTCGTATGTTTTTGTGTATGTGTGTTGGGGGAGGGATATGATTCCATTATGAAAACCTCTTAGTATTTGACTCGAGCACTAAACTGTAATACTCTAATAGAAACGTTCCATGGTGCTTCTCCTAGAAAGAAGACGCAATGAAGAGCAATAATTACATGGAAGAACTATGGAAAGCTTTCACTCTGCTTATGCCATATTGTGAAGATGGGTGGGAAGACATTAAATGTTTCGGGATCTTGAAGTGAGCTTAATTGCACACAGCTGTGCTGAAAATGCAAGCAATTAGATGAGCTTATCTTGGGCAGGTTCAGGGAGGCGGGGGGGGGGGGAGAATCTCAAAACGCCTTTTGTTTTGGACACCCCAAGACGAAAACAAGCAATGGATCTTTTAAAAAAGGAACAGTCATAGTCTGATAATGGCCCACGTAAGCTACAAATTAAAGGGCCTGAATAGTTAGAGAATTGCACCAAGGGTGAAGGCCTTCAAGGAGAGCAACTTCTGCTGGCGACACTCAGGAGGAGAATCAGTTCAGAAACCATTACATGTTCAGTTGTTTAATCCTAAACGTATGCCTATCTGCCAAAATAACAATTTAAAATTAAATTCACTCCTTTTTCTCAAATGAGTGTGAAATTCTTGATTTAAATGGACTGTTTCATTAATTCATGAGAATCAGTGTGGTGTAGTGTTTAAGAGCAGTACACTAATCTGATGTACTAGTATTTATAGGGGTCATTTCGTAGAAAAAGAGGTGCAGGAGCTCATTAGCATAACTCATTAGCATAACTCATTTGCATATGCAACACCCCTTAACATACTGGAAGTGTGTCAGAAGGCAACACCCACCCCTCAGGCTCCACTCCACTGGTGAGTGAAACTGACCTGCTCTTCCTCCATTCCTTTCCCCATCCAATACTTTGTGCAATAAAAATAAGCGTAAAGAACACACCCTTATTCTCTTCCTGCTCCCTTGAAACCACCAGGTTTCAAGTAGACTTGAGATACCCAGGACATGAGCACCACCCATCCCTTTCCCTTCCCCTCCCCACAACAAGACACCCTGTGAGGTAGGTGGGGCTGAGAGAGGTCTTTTGAGAACTGCTCATGAGAGAACAGCTCTGAGAGAACTTGTGACTGGCCCAAGGTCACACCAGCAGCTGCATGTGGAGGAGTGGGGAATCAAACCTGGTTCTCCCAGGTTAGAGTCCGCGCTCCTAACCACTACACCAAACTGATAAGGTGGAAGCTGCTGAAGGGTTGGTGAAATTTCTCCAGTACTTATGTGCCATGTGCCCAGATAAAAAATGGTATACTTAGAAAATCTGTACGCCACCTTGAGCAAGTCTCTGGAAAAGCAGCACACAGTCATAAAAGGGACAATGATAAAATTATCAATATTAAAACAAAACATTAAAAACAATAAAGACCCTAGCAGGGCTTTCCCTGGGGCGCTGCGCCTCTGCACTGCTCAGGGAAGCCGAGGAGGGGGCGGGGCTTGGTCATGTGCCCACCCCCTGGTCTCCTCACTCCCGGAGCTTCGCTCCTGTGCATTCCTGCTCCAACGGACACCTGAGTATTTATGAGTTTTTTTAAAAAGTACACTAATCTGAAGAACTAGGTTTGGATTCCCCACTCTTCCACATGAGGCCTACTGGGTGACCTTGGGCCAGTCACAGTTCTCTCAGAACTCACTCAGCCCCACTTATCTCACAAGGTGTCTGTTGTAGGGAGAGGAAGAGAATGTGATTGTAAGCCACTCTGAGACTCCTCAAGGTAGAGGAGAGCAGGATATAAAAATCTGTTGTTGTTGTTGTTCTCCTAAAAACAACTATTGGGACTTGGGTTTACTGATTTTTTTTAACTCCCGATTTAAACATATGTGAAAAATGAGTATAGTCCTTTGACTTTTAAATTAATTAGCTCAGCATTCCCATTCAAAAATAGAATCACTGGGCTAGAATCACAGGAGAAATTTGGGCAAAAATCTGGTTTGGAATGCCATCTTCTTAATTAGTAGCAATCCAAGTATAATGTAGGTAACATGTAAAATGTAGTATATATATGTAAAATGAGCATTGCACCTGCTGTTGAAGAACATTTTCCGTGTTTTGTTTATGTATTCTCATAGACTGAATTCACAGGCAATTGGATCTGTCTGCTCACAGCAGAAGCAGGTTGAGCAAACTGGCAGGGAGCCAGTAACAACACTAACCCCTTCCTCAAAAAAAGATTTAAAAATAATTTAAATTTCATTTCTACTATTAAAAACAAGAAATAAAGAGAGGATAAATGTACATTTTATTGAATTGAAAAAAAAATAAGAAAGGAGGATCATCCGCATGAAGCATGAGGGAAGGGCAGAAATCTTACTAAGGCCAGGGGTCCTTTAGAGCAGGAGCTTGGGGGAGCTCAGCTCCGGGAGTTGGTGCCAGCCCCCCCCCCACGGGGGAATGACTGCTTGTGTCATGGCTGCAGCAAAATGACCCCGTCCCCTGGAAAGGTCCTTGTTCCTCCGACCAGCCTTCTGAAGGCTTCAGCCACCACTGAAGCTATCCTCCCAGAATAGTGGTATTGCTGAGGCTTGGATTGGTAGCTGTCCCCTCTCTGCCAGCACTTTCTTTCTTTCTTTCTTTCTTTCTTTCTTTCTTTCTTTCTTTCTCTCTCTCTCTCTCTCTCTCTCTCTCTCTCTCTCTCTCCTTTCTTCCTTGCCTTCTGACATACTTCCGGTGATGTCAGGTGGTGTAGCACATGCAAATAAGTTATGCTAATGAGTTATGCTAATAAGCTCCGGCACCTCTTTTTCTACAAAATGACCCCTGACTAAGGCCTAGCATTGGTCAATTCAGTGCACTGTTAAGGTTGCAGGAAGACAGACTTGAGATGTGGGAGGAAAAAATGCAGCAAGTGCTGATTTGCATGTACATTTTAATACATGATGCAGCTTATGACAATTGAATTACAGGGTTATGAGTCAGCTGTACTTCACTCCCAACAAATTTAAGTATATTGAAGGAATTTGGTCAGATAGGTGTTGGAAGGGTTATGGTTAGTTGGGTGCTTACCTCCCTGTATGGTGATCGTGCCTGAAAAGTAAAATTTTCTGAAATATTACGTACAAGAAAATGGCCATAACACATGCAATCTCAATCCTTTTACCCCTATCTCTGTACTCCTAATTGTCAATGAGATCCAAAATCCACTGCAGAAAGATGGTGAGCTTCCTGTGACTTCTCATGGCATCAATGGCACAACAATGGAAAAGGCATCTCACACTTCCACTGAATATCAGTGGGTTTTGAACATATGGGGGATATGCTAGAATGGAAAAGTGTAAGGTTTCAAAATGCCTCACAGATATTTTAGTTGCTAATTTGTTTAAATGTGGCTTTTTTCAGATTTTGGTATTGACCCAATGTTTAGACTAATAAGGAGGGGAAGAGGTTAATACTTAAGACAGACCATGCTGAGCCTCCCCTGGAGACAATGGCCTGTAATGTCTCTGGCCCAGCCCCAGCCCACCCGGGAAATTGGAAAGTCTATGCCCTTGGTGCTAGGGACTGAACCTAGGGCCATCTGCATGCCAAGGAGATGCTCTATCCCTCAGCTATAGCCCCTCACCTGTTGTTCAGATATCTCAGGTTTTTATTCATTTGGTTGTCATTATAAGCTATGTAGCAGCCTAAAGAGGTCAAGGGACATAATTCTTAAATGTTGCTCAATTTGAAATATATGATTTTAAGCAAATGGAGATCTCATTGGTACAAGTGTTCAGCAGGATGATGTAAATGGTGGATGAAAGATCTGACATATGTTTAAGATAACTTTATTATTATAATGCTTAGTCCACAGATATGTAACCTCTAGTGCATAAATGAAAACAACTTTGCGGAACAGATCACATATTTGTTGAAACTATTTTGTTATATATACTTGGAATGCTAATACAAGAATTTAAAACAATGAAGTAAATGCATTCAGATGCATTTGGATACATTCAGAGGACACAAAGAAACCACAGTTAGCCTGTGATGCAAACAAGCCAAGGCCTTTGGATTTGCTTCTACAGTCTACCTCTACCTCCACAAATGGGTGAGAGGGCAACAGAGTAGCAAATGAAGTCCAATATTATTAAGAGTAAGGTGATGCACATTGGGAGGAAAAAAACCCCAACTTCAAGTATAGGCTAATGGGGTCTGAACTTACTGAGACTGAGAGGGGGAAAGATCTTGGGGTTGCAGTGAATAGCTCAATGAAAGTGTCAACCCAGTGTGTGACAATGGTGAAAAAAGGCAAACTCTGTGTTAGGGATTATTTATTTGTTTGTTTGTTGTACTTATAGGCCGCTCTCCCTGCAAGCAGGCTCAGAGCAGCTCACATAGCTTGCCCAAAGGAGCCAAGGTTCATATAAACATCTAAAACATCTAAAACATTAAAATAGACAACAATCACAATTTACAATTAAAGTGCTTGCAATGATTAACACAACAGATGGTGTGATATATATTGCTCAGTAGTCTCCAGTTCTCTATATAGGGTGACTCGATAACAACTGTGGCCAGCCCCAGCCACTGATATTAATTATTTGTGGCCATTGATGGTAATGGGGGGGGGGGGGCAGCAGCTCCTAGTTGAAGGCCTGCATAAGGTCCCACAGGGCCCTGATCTCCTCCGGGATCTCATTCCACCAGTAAAGAGCCACCACCAAAAAAACCCTCACTCTGGTGGCAGCGAGCCTGGCTTCTCTGGGGCCTGGGATCACCAGGCGATGTTGTGCCCCTGACTGTAGTGCCCTCGGGGGTATATATGGGGAAAGGTGGTCCTTCGGGTATGTCGGACCGTGGCCATTTAGGGCTTTAAAGGCAAGTACCAGCACCTTGAAGCGAATTTGGTATGCTATTGGTAGCCAGCACAGTGCCTTTAGCATCGGCTGGATGTACTCCCATCTAGGGACACATATCAATAGCCTAGCCACAGCATTCTGCACTAGTTGCAGCCTCCAGATTTGTGACAAAGGCAGCCCCATGTAGAGAGCATTACAATAGTCTAATCTCGAGGTGACCATCGCATGGATCACTGTAGCCAGGTCATTGCGGTCCACGAAGGGAGCCGACTGCCAAACCAGCCGAAGATGGTAAAAGGCCGACTTGGCAGTGGCTGCTACCTGGAACTCCATTGTTAAGGAGGGGTCCAGGAGCACTCCCAAACTCCTAACCCCCAGCGCAGGCACCAATGGTGCCCCATCGAAGGCCGGGAGCGGGAGTCCCAACCCTGAACCACCCCGACTCAGGCACAGGACCTCCGTCTTTGCCAGATTTAGCTTCAGCCTGCTTAGTCTGAGCCATCCAGCCACAGCATGCAATGCTGGGTCCAGGTCTTCCGGTCTGGAGCCTGACTGGCCACCCAGCATCAGATAGAGGTGGGTGTCATCCACGTACTGATGACACCCCAGCACAAACGTCTGGACAATCTGGGAAAGGGGGCACATATAGATGTTAAAGAGCATCGGGGAAAGCACCACCCCCTGAGGCACTCAGCACTCAAGCAGGTGCCTCTGGGACTGCTGTTCCACTGGCACCACCCTTTGTCTTTGACCTTGGAGAAAGGAAGCAAGCCATTGCAAGGCGAGCCCCTTTATCCCCACGTCAGCAAGGCGGTGGGTCAGTAGCTGGTGGTCGACTGTGTCAAATGCAGCTGACAGATCTAACAGCAACAGCACTGCCACACCGCCCCGATCCAGATGTCTCCGGAGATCATCAGTAAGGGCAACCAGCACTGTCTCCATCCTGTGTCCCAGGCAAAAGCCAGACTGGAAGGGATCTAATATGGAAGCATAATCCAGAAAGCTCTGCAGCTGTATCGCCACCACCCTCTCGATTAATTTGCCCAGATAGGGCAAATTGGAAACCGGCCGATAGTTGGTCAATTTGGCCAGATCCAAAGATGTTTTTTTCAAGAGAGGGCGGAAAGGGATTAAAAATAAAAAAGCTGATATTGTAATGACCCTGTGCAGCCTCATTTGGAATACTGCACAAAGTTCTGGTCACCATATCTCAAAAAGGACATTGCAGAGCTGGAAAAAGTACAGAGGAGGGCAACCAAGATGATGAGGGGGTTGGAACACTTTCCCTATGAGGAAAGACTGAAGAGTCTGGGATTTTTCAGTTTAGAAAAGAGATGACTAAGGGGGGACATGATAGAGGTTTATAAGATTATGTATGTGATGGAGAGAGCTGACAAAGGCCACTTCCACACTTTCTTGCGCTTCCAAAATACTAGAACTTGAGGGCATCCAGTGAAGCTGATGGACAGTAGGTTCAGGATGGTCAAAAGGAAATACTACTTTATACGTAGAGTGATTAAAATTCACTGCCAGAGGATATAGTGGTGGCTATTGAGGTTAACTGGTATGGTTAGTCCAGTCATCATTAGTTAACAGAGTGCTTAACTCGTCAGTATGCCATCTTAAGTAATTAATGAAACATTGCTAGCACCTTATGATAATTTTATTCATAACTGAACTTTGTTTAGATGATTTGATGTGGATTTTAATTGTTATTTATGTACCAAGTACTGTAAGCCACCCTGAGCCTGCTTTATGGGGAGGGCAGGGTACAAATTCAATAAATAAATAAAATAAAATAAATAAAGCTACAAATGCAGCAGCATCACCTTCCCAGGTTACTTAGCTTACAAAGCTACACAGAGCCACATTGCAAGTTTCGAAGAGAAATACTCCTTTCTTTATTTGAGCAGTACTTTTTTGCATAGGAAAGAACAGAGACTGATAAGAGTTCTAACTTACTAGCTAAAGGATGGAAGCAGACAGCAAGAGGCCCATCTGCCTCATGGTGCCAGAAGAGGACCGCATCTCTCTCTCTTGGTGTGTGCAAGAAATAGTCCCTGAGAACACAGTCTGCATTTCAAAGGGGACAGTGGCAGAAGAGTAAAGAAAGGTAGAAAGGTCAGTGTGCCTATCTAGCTATCTAGCCTCTCTTGCCACTCAGTCTGGAGGTTTGAGACAGGAGACATCACATCTGAAACTTCCAACAATGGCCACAGGAATAAACAGCTTTAAAAAGGGATTGGATAGATTCATGGAGGATAAGTCTATCATTGGCTACTAGCCATGGTGACTGTGGGGAACCCCTACATTCAGAGGCACTAAGCCTCTGAATCCCAGAGCCAGGAGGCAACATTAGAATACCTTGGCCTCTCTGCCCTGTTGTTGGCAGTCTAGGGGAACTGGTTGGCTACTGTGTGAGACAGGATGTTGGACTAGGTAGACCGCTGGTCTGATCCAACTGGGCTCTTCTTATGTTCTTGAACACAACAGGGAAAGAGCAAACTAGAAAGTTTTTAATAAACCCCAATTAGTTGTGATGTCCATACAGGGCTCTTTAATTAATTGATGTTTGTTTCTTACTTTCAGGCCAGGGTTCTGAATGCATTTAATCCTTGTTTAGAATCCTGGTTTGTAAGTAAGAAATAAAATGCAATTTGTTAAAGCACTAATTTGGACATCACAACAAATTGTAGTTTACTGAAGGCATCCGGGTTTGCAATTCTGGTCCACAGTTCTGGTCCACAGGAATGCTTGCTTGAGCCGAGGACCATGTTTTATTCTTATCACAAACAAACTGAGGCTTGTGACACAGTCTTTTGGCTCAGTCACTTTCTACCCATTCTTCTTCCCCTGTGTGCAGAGCCAAAATTGCAAACAGGAAGAATGAGGTTTGTTTGGGACATCTGAATGCAGCCTTTGTGTTTCACATAAATCTTTGCGTGGTAAATAAATGTAGGGATTAAGTTGCCTATGAACATCTGTTGCAAAGATCATATCATACCTAAAGCAGTGCCTGGGAGGATCGTTAAATATGTATCTGATGAGTGTGCTTCTGAAATAGGGGAAATGGTTATAAGGAAAACCATCTTCTGTGATAATCAGCAGGACATGCAACAAAGAATCTAAGCCCCAAGTCAGGAAGAGCAAGAAATTTTCCAGAGATGCATCTCTTACTGCAATTTACAGCCACCTGGCGAGATTAAAAAAACCTTATACATTTTGTTATTTAAAAGATGAACACGGCTACCCACCTGAATTGTCCCTCATGAAAATTAGTTCACATTGCATCAAAAATCGTAACAGCTAGTGTGACAAAAAAGTCATGTCATTTACAAGGGTCAGATTTTGAATTTTATAACCTCTGGGTTCTAAGCTTTTACATTCCATGGAGCAGACAACATTTGTTCACATCGAACTGTTATATTGCTAATTCCTGAAATAATGTGTGCAGTCTGGCATATCATTCTGCTGACAAGCCATTGGCAGGTAGCTTTTACAATAGCAAGATGGATTCACAGCATGGAATGTGTTGATTGCTCATGTCAATCCCTTTGCAATTTTAAACTAGGAGTAATTAGAGCTATAAATCTCTCTCAAATATAATTAGATTACTATTTATACCTATGTTGTTAAAACCAGCCTCAGACAATTACTTTTTGGGTGCCATTACAGAGGAAAATCTCTTTCAAACAAGATTCACGGCGTTTCAAGCAGCCCATATCCATAATTCTGTAGCGACGACACAAAGCACAAAAATGTCAACGAACTTAGGCTCTCTCCTTCCTAAACCTAAAGGGATAATACAAGAAATTCACTTCTGTAAGTTTCTTACAATTATAAATGATGTCTCATCAATGTTGGGTTAAATGACATGGGTCCTGCATAATCTAACATCCTGTATTTTTCAGATTCGGTTGATAAAGGTCCAGAATATGATCAGAAGACACAAGGCAGCAACTTTGCTAAAGTTAAGCAGGGATGGGGCTAGTCAGTGTCTGTATGGGACAGCAGCTAGGGTTGCCAGGTCCCTCCTGACCACCAGCAAGGCATGGGGAATAGGGTTGCCAGGTCCAAGTTGGGAAACTCCTGGAAATTTGGGGGTGGAGCCTAGGGAAGACAGGGACCTCAGTGAAGTATAATGCCATAGGGCAGGGATGGTCAAACTGAGGCTCAGGAGCCACATGCAGCTCTTTCACACATATCGTGCAGCTGGGGAAGCAAAGCAAAGGCATACTTTTTCTCCCTCCCTCTCTCCCACACTTCCATCAATTTGTTTCCTTCTCTCTCTCTCTCTCCACCTCTTTCATTCTTTCTTTCCACCTTTCTCTCTTAGACAAATATCATTAGCAAACAAATAAATATCACTGGACAAATAAATAAATATCATTATCAATATCTGTTTTTACCCCTTTTGTTTTTATTTTTGGCAGTCTCATTTAATGTTAATAAAAAGCAAATGTGCATATTTTAAAATGTGTGTGCATAATATTTGTGTGTAATATGCAGGGGTCCGTTGGAGCAGGAGCGCACAGGAGCGCAGCTCCGGGAGTGAGGAGCCCAGGGGGCGGGCACATGACCAAGCCCCACTCCCTCCTCAGCTTCCCCGAGCAGTGCAGAGGCACAGCGCCCCGGGGAAAGCCCTGCTAGGGTCTTTATTGTTTTTAATGTTTTGTTTTAATATTGATAATTTTATCATTGTTCCTTTTATGACTGTGTGCTGCTTTTCCAGAGACTTGCTCAGGGTGGCATATACATTTTCTAAGTATACCATTTTTTATCTGGGCACATGGCACATAAGTACTGGAGAAATTTCACCAGTACTTCCACTTTATCAGTTTGGTGTAGTGGTCAGGAGTTGGACTCTAATCTGGGAGAACCAGGTTTGATTCCCCACTCCTCCACATGCAGCTGCTGGTGTGACCTTGGGCCAGTCACAAGCTCTCTCAGAGCTGTTCTGTCAAGAGCAGTTCTCAAAAGACCTCTCTCAGCCCCACCTACCTCACAGGGTGTCTTGTTGTGGGGAGGGGAAGGGAAAGGGATGGGTGGTGTTCATGTCCTGGGTATCTCAAATCTACTTGAAACCTGGTGGTTTCAAGGGAGCAGGAAGAGAATGAGGGTGTGTTCTTTACACTTATTTTTATTGCACAAAGTATTGGATGGGGAAGAGAATGGAGGAAGAGTAGGTCAGTTTCACTCACCTGTGGAGTGGAGCCTGAGGGGTGGGTGTTGCCTTCTGACACACTTTCGGTATGTTAGGGGGTGTGGCATATGCAAATGAGTTATGCTAATGAGCTCCTGCACCTCTTTTTCTATGAAATGACCTCTGGTAATATGTTTGTGTAATATTTGTTCATGTCTTGTGGTTCTCAGACTTCTGACGTTTATTCTATGTGGCTCCTATGTTGAGCAAGTTTGGCCACCCCCGCCATAGAGTCTACCCTCCAAAGCATCCATTTTCTCTGGGGGTGTGTGGATGTCTGTAACTCTGGGGATCAGCTGTAATTCCAGAGGATCCCCAGGTCCCACCTGGAGGCTGACATCCCTAGACAGCACTCCGGAACTATAACCATGCTAGCTTGATAGAAGAAGTGAGCAACATGAAACCCAAATCAAAATAAATCATTTCTGCTCTTTCTACACAAATCATTAGTCATGTGTAAGGAAGCACAGATTTAGGGCTTTTCCGCACCAAGTTTTCACCACATTAAGAACCTTGGCTTCATAACTGCACTGCCTTTTCTCCTCCCTTACACAATACTGTTTGCCAGTTATTGCACTCCTGTTCTTCCCCCCCCCCCCCCATGTTTTCCCCCGTTCTTTTTCAGACTATAGCAAAGGTGCTCAGAATAAAACACAAGAAAAGCTCAAAGGAAAACTAGGAAAGCAAGGTCTGGCACATTATGCTGTGTGTAATAGAGGGGGGAAATAATGCAGTTACGAAACCAAACTGCCGCAAAAATTCAGGACAGAAAAGCCAATCTTTACACAGGGTTGTTCAACTGGATCCTCAGCTGGCATTAATTAAAGTCTTTCTTAGAACACTGGGGTCATTCCTTATGCAGGGTCATTGTCCTGCTTTGCTAACTTCACACCTGAAACTGGTTGTACTATAGCAAATGCCATCACTTTAGTTTTTGTCAGGGCTATTTTTGGGCAGGAACGCACAGGAACGGAGTTCTGGCTGGTTTCCAAGTTGGCCACACCTACAGCCTTCCCCCCCACCTCGGGTTCCCCAGGCACCTTGCAAGCTACAGGGCACCTGGGGAAGCCAAGCCAATCCAGGGAGGGAAGGCAGTTTAAACTGCCTCCCCTCCTCGGGTTCCCCAAGCGCCCTGCAAGCCATGGGGCACCTGGGAAAGCCAATCCTGGGAGGGAGCTGCGCTGTCAGGGGTGTGGCCTAATATACTAATGAGTCTCTGCTGTTGGGTGTGGCCTATTATGCTAATGAGTTCCTGCTGGGCTTTTTCTACAAAAAAACAGCAGTCTTCGTGGTGATATTTTTCATTTTGTCCACAACTGGGATCATGTCTCCTGATTCCTTTCATGGTTTTCTTTTGTTTTTTTGGCCATTAAAAATATTTAAACTCAGTTTATCTATTTAGATTCAAGGCAGCTAACAAAGCAACAATGAGTTGCAAGGACACAAAACTGTAGCAGTCCATTCACAAGATTAAAACAACCATACGGGTTAAATATACAGCCAGATCTGCCAAAACAAGAAGAACTGTACAGGGAGCATGGTCATTACATTTAAGGTTGCCAAGTCCAAGCCTTAAGGGTTGAGAAGAAGAGCAGATTTAGCTTGGTTAACATTTGCCATCTGAAGTGCAGAGTACTTTATGATTTTGTATTGTATATATATTTTTATTTTGGAAAACAAAGTAAATGTATAAAGGGGGTACAGGGCTGCATAACACATCAAAAGTAATTATATATTACAGAGTGTATGAAACAAAAAGCATTTCTCCCCAACAACCCTTCATTCTAGCTTTTGAAACACTGTATATAAGATACAGTGGTACTTACTTCTATCAGGGTACATTTATATTCAACATTTTAGATCTCAAATTTCATAATCTGTTTTATATCTACATTACTGGTTTCATCTCTACTACATATTCAGTATTACATATTTTTGCCATCTCTACCTACTCACTGTAATTTTTAAGAATAGGTAATACAGAGTATAGGGGAAAATCTATTGTGTATCTCGTAATAAAAAAGTAGATGAAATTCTGCTCAGGATCCACTTCTTTATACATCTATATTCCAGATGTTACATTTAAAACTTTTCTCATTCTGCTTCTACATTTCAATACATTTTATACAATTTTTGAAGTTTCACATTCTAGACATGTCCCCTGCTTCCATAATACACACAATCCAACTCTCCTCAAATTTTGTGATTGAACTGTTTTTCAGATAAATTGTTAATTTTGCCATTACTGCATATTTTGCAAGTTTATTTTCCCCCTCTTCTAGGCAGGGGTAGACTTCTTGTTTCCATTTTGCTGCATAGATAATTCTAGCTCCTGTCACCATGTATTTTAATACTTCTTCCAGAATTTTTGGTAATATATTAGGCAGTATACCTAATACCCTATTATTAGCTTCCATAGGGAATTTGAATTATGCCCTGCATTTTTCTATGTATTTTTTCCAGTATTTTATTTGTTTTTATACAGGTCTGCCACATGTGAAAAAAAGGTCCATTAGTCTTATCAAACACTTTCTCTGCATTCAAGAATAAAAATTCTGCTTTCTTTTTTTTTCTCATTCACAAATTCAGTTGCATTATTATAAACTGCATATTGTCTTTCATATACCTGTTTGGGACAAAGCCTGTTTGATCAGTGTGTATTAAATTTGGTATGTGTTTTCTTAATCTCTCCGCCATTATTGTGGTGAAGATTTTGTAATCTACATTCAGTAAAGAGATACGTCTATATAACTATGGTAGCATTGCCTTTTTAATATATTAATGTTATATACAACTCTTGATTGGGGGTCATTTCATAGAAAAAGAGGTGCAGGAGCTCATTAGCATACCTATTAGCATAACTCATTAGCATATGCCACACACTCGACATCACTGGAAGTGTGTCAGAAAGGGAAGCAAAAGGGGGGGCATCTTCAAAAGCCTCCTCTTCTCTTCCCCAGCTGGCCTGCCAAGGCGGGCGGTGGGGAGCAAAGCAAGAATGGCCCCATAGAATACAATGGAAAAATCATGTCACTGCTGCCGTGTGGCTCTAAACAGAAGGGATTTAAACTTTAAACCCCTTCTCACTTCACTTCCTCCACAGGCCTGCTGGTACCTGGGAGAGGGGCTTGCCACCACTGCCATTTGTGCCCACTAGGGGTGTGCAAATAAAACAATTTGGCCCGATTCAGATCAGGCCAAATCAGGCTGCATCTGTTCCTGCTGCCGAATGACCCCCGCATGTCAGTTTTGGCAATGCAAGCTCATTCAGCCATCTGAATGTCAGTTTCAGCCCCATTATACCCTATGGGCCATTGAAACCAATGGCAAAAACTCATAGGGTATATGAGGGGCTGGAGGAGAGGGGTTTGAGGGAGAGGCTCCAAACTTGCAGGGTAGCTCCAACCGTTACTTTTTCCCCCACTGTAGAGAACAATGGAGGGAATGGGGGCAACCTGTTTTGGGGCCCATAGAATTGGACCCCCTGGTCCAGTCTTCTTGAAACTTGATGGGTATTTGGGGGAGAGGCTCCAGCAACTACCCTGTAAGTTTGGAGCCTCTCCCTCAAACCCTCTCCCCTCCAGCCACTTTTTAAACTGCCGCCGAATTTCGGCAGCAATTCAGCAGCAGGCCATATCAGATCAGAGAATCTGATTCAGGCTGTGTCTGCCCTAGTGCCCACTCCTGAGCCGGCGGAGCACCACTCAACCTCATTCTGGCCCCAAACGACCGCTGCTCTTGCCATGTTGGAGGTATTGTCTTTCCTTCTTTTATCTCATTCATAACTTTTTGTAATGGTATCATTAAAATGTCTTCGAAATGTTTGTAATACATTGCTTTCAGCTCATCCAGGCCTAGTGCTTTGTGCTTTTTCATATTTTTTAATTGCCTGGGAAATTTCTAGAACTTATTATTGTTTGAGTTAAGATTTTTCTGTATTCTGGCATAAACTTTGAAATCACCATATCTTTTTAATATTCTCTTATTCTATTTTCTGAAAGAGACTTCTTTTATATAGTCCTGAGAGAGCATTGATAAATTGTTCTTGTGTTTCTTTTTCTGCATTTGTAATTTGACCTCCTTTCTTTAAAGCATGTTATCACTCTTTTTTTCCCTTTCTCCTTCCTAAGACAGTACACCAAATATCTGCCAGGTTTGTTTGCATGTTCAACCGAGGCATTTATGATTTGTTGGATTTATTCATTTATTTAAAGCATTGCTATGCTGCCTTTCTGGCCAAATATGATCCCTAAGGCAGCAATCATGTAAACTTTAAAACATTTTCACATTAAAACATCAAGATATTAAAACAGTATTTAAAATTTAAATGTAATATATATGTATATTTATACATAACACATAACAATGTAACCAGTGGAAAGGGCCAGTAATAGTGAGAGAATGCCAAACAAAACAGAAAAGTCTTCACCCATTGGCAGAAGACAATGATAAAGGGAGGCAGATGACTCTACATCGGGAGGGTGTTTCCAAAGTTTTGGTGTAACAACCAAGAAGGTCGTTTCTTAGGTTGCCATCCATCTCGCCTCAGATGTCAGGGGCACCTGATGCAAGGCCTCCAAAGATGACTAGATGTGAATGAAAAGGTTCATGTGGGCGTAGGCAGTCCTTAAGGCAGGGCTCATTTCATAGCAGGAGCTCCTCTGCATATTAGGCCACACACCCCTGACGTAGCCAATCTTCCAAGAGCTTACAGTAGCTAGTATCTGGATATCATTTATAAAGTGTACGCTGGTTTTGTGGGTTCAGCCTGGCTCAAATATGACGAGGAGTTTAGGATGAGGGCTGCTATGAACCCCAACCTTCCGTGGGACCAGATACATTCGCATCTTTGGTTACAGCTGATGTCACAGGCATGGCCTAATGTTGGGGAATGCTCACATAGTGGGCACATGGTGCAGAACCTTCCAGCTGGTGCTAATACTGCTTCCCGTGGGCCCACGGGGCAGGCGGTTCAACCCCGCTTGCTTTGTTGGGAGTTTGGTTCACAGGGGGTCTGCAATAGGAAGACGTGCACTTACAGGCACGAACGCCCAATGTGCAGTGAACTGCATGCCCGAAAGGAAGGCCCAGGCGTAGCCAACGGCCCAGGGGAGGAGGCGGTCCTTCAGCAGCTACTGTAAAGGTGGTCCATGCCAATTAAGCTTGGTCATTGCAGAGTTGGTTGAAGCGGTATCCTAATAAAGAGGATGCCGTGTATTTGCTGGAGGGTTTTCAAGGGGGTTTTAGAATTCCATTTTTGGGGTTGAGGACTCCTTTTTTAGCCCACAATTTAAAATCAGTTAATGGCATGGAGGCTATGGTTGCTGCGAAGATTGCCAAAGAGGTTCAAGAAGGTAGGGTTCTAGGTCCATTTCCGGCACCACTGCTTCCTAATTTGTGGGTTTCACCTCTGGGTATAGTACCTAAGAAGACACCTGGTGACACCTTTCTTATCCTTGAGGTGGATCAGTAAATGATGCTATTCCAGATCATCTGTGCATGGTGAGGTACACCTCATTTGACCAAGCTGTGCATGTGATGCACTGCTATGGTCGTGGGGCGGAGTTGGCAATATGTGACATCAAATCCACATTTCGTCTCCTCCCCACGCACCCAGGTGATTTTGAGCTGTTGGGATTTTCCTTTAAAGGGCAGTTTTTTTATGGATAGGGCCTTGCCCATGGGATGTTCTGTGTCATGCACTACATTTGAGCGCTTCAGCACATTTCTGGAATGGGCAACACGTTTTAAAACAAGGATTACTGGAAGTGGTTCATTATTTAGATGACTTTCTTTTCGTGGGTCTTTATGGGACGGGTAGATGCACCCAGCTGTTGCAGGGTTTTACACAAGTAGCAGAGGAGCTGGGAGTTCCGTTGGCCCACAAAAAGACAGAGGGACCTGTTCAGAAGTTCGTATTTTTAGGGGTAGAATTGGACACAGTTGCCCAGACATCTTGGTTGCTGTTGAGCAAGATTCAAGACTTACAGGTCCGGTTTTCTATATTTCTTAAAAAGAAGAAGGCCACTTTGAATGAACTTCAGCAGATTGCTGGGCACCTCAATTTTGCATGCAAAGTAGTGGCTCCTAGGAGGGCTTTTGTTAGACAGCTCGGTGATGCAATGAGGGGGCTACAGCACCTGCATCATAGAGTGCGCATTAATGCGGAAGTGCGGGCCAACCTTGGGATCTGGCAGGAGTTTTTAAGTTCTTTTAATGGTGTCTTCTTTTGGAGGGAGGAATTGAAGCTGAAGGCTGAGCTCCAAGTGACATCTGATGCTGCTGGATCTCTGGGATTTGGTGTGTACTTTTGTGGACACTGGTGCACTGAGGAGTGGCCTGGGGAATAGGTTTCAGCAGGATATGTTAGGGATCTCACCTTTTAGAATTCTTTCCCATACTAGTGGTGGTTTGGTTGTGGGGTGAAGAGTTGAAAGATCACACTGTCCACTTTTGGTGTGACAATTTGGCAGTTGTTCATGTGATCAATTCCCTCACATCTAGGTCTCCACGGGTCATGGGGCTTGTCCAGACTTTCACCTTGCAGTGCCTTAGACTTAACTTGCTTATTTTTGCCAGGCATGTGCTGGGTGTGGACAATGGTGTGGCTGATGCTCTATCTTGCCATCAGATGGTGAGGTTTCGTCATCTTGCACCAGAAGCCAATCTTCATCTGGCTCGAATGCCTCAGGAACTATGGCAGGTTGGAGGGCTGAGCCTTGCAGGGCTATAAGCCTCGCCATTGTGCCTAGCACCAGAAAATGGTATGAGCGAGCAGTTCGCCAATTCGAGGTCTTCAGGGCAGCTGAACGTTATCCCAAGGTCCGGCCTATTCCTTTAGATCAGCTGATGCACTACTGTGTATCGAGCAAAGAAGCTGGCTTAGCTGTCCATTCAATCTGAGGCAAGCTTGCTGCACTAGCCTTCACGAGCAAAGCCTTGGGATTCACTTGTGACTTCAGGATTAGAAAGATGCTCGTGGGTTGGACTCGCGAGGGGGGTGCTGCTAAAGATGAGCGATAGCCTATCTCGCCCATGATACTTAAGGGGTTGCAAGCGACCTTGGCTCCTTTTTGCATCTGATCCATCTTAGAGCTCCTATGGTTGGGCGGAAGTTTAGTAAATAGTTGTTGCGGCTTGGTAAGCACCTATCAGCAACCCTGGTGGGAAAGGGGCCTGTTTGGATCATAACTGCAGCCTTGTGGGCTGGGATGAGGGGAACAGGCTGCCTTTTGGAGTGCCGTTGAGGGATACTCAGCACTGACCTTGCAGCTGTGTGTGAGGGATCATCAAGGCATGTTCCAAGGCTGGGCTGCCTGGGGTTTGAGCCACTTATAGCGGGCTACGACCCGGGGGCCAGGTGCATTGCCCATTCTATGGCAAGGGTGGGGTTAATGGTAACCCCAGGCCTTGGCCATGCAGTTTGTTAGGTTAAGCCCTTGCCATGTTTTTGTTAATAAATAAAGTGGACGTTAATCCCATGTTTGTTGTCTGATCCTTTCTTCCATCTATGGGGGCAACACATCACATTTTTCTAGAGCTCGTTGTATTGCTTTACAACAGGCTTTACTGCTAGTAGGTGGAATAAAACTGAAGTGATGTGGTTCCTACAACCTACTCCAGTCAACATTCTGGTCAGAGGATTCTGTACCAGCTATAACTTCTGGACAGTCTTCAAGGGAAGACTATATTTGTGGTAATCAAATCTAGATTTTAAGTGAGCATGCACCACTGTGCAAGATCCTTTCTGCCCATCCAGAATAGGAGATACCTCAGTTTCTGGGTTAACCCGCCCCCCCCCCCCAGGTATCACTTCTGTTTTGTCAGGATTATGTTTCAGATTGTTATCCTCGTCCTTCCCAAAACTGCCTCCAGGCATCTGTTATTTGTTATTTTCCTCAATAGTTTATGCTCATCAATGCAACTCTTAAAAGATGGTCCAATGTAAGTTGTACTGCAACATATGCTTCAATTTTACCAACTCTAAAGTGTATTTTAACATTAGAGTTAATACAGACCTAGCACTCAAAACCCTGTTGCTACTATGCTGAACTGTTGTTTGCTGAACATTGAGAATTATTAGAATTGATATTTCAAATCAGAGCATCAACCCAGTCACATAATAATTATAGAATTGATAATGGTCATGTGGATTATCATTATCACATGCAAATTTCCCTCTCCTGAGACAGATATTATTTGCACATTTAGCTATGACACTGGATCAGTATATAATAAGCCACAATTTAGGGACTCATCAGGTTGGAGGTTACCCAACTCATGTTTCATGTGTGACCGGGACTCCCCTTCAAAATGGGGGGCAATCTGCTGTGGAGAATAGTATGGCAGCAGGGAGAATTTCAGCCTTCCCTCCCTTCCATCCTGTACCACTTTTTAAAGCAGAAAATGGTGGCCGGGGGCTACACCGTGAGACCCTTCTTTTAACTCTGGTTAGTTTGTGAAACTAGGATTCAGCTCAAAGATATCACTCTAATCCTGATTTGTCTCAGCAAATGCTGGCTCTGTTTCTCTGTGTGTGTGTATCTAGGAGGGCTTTGACAGGAAACAAGCCATAGTTAAACCAGAATGCCGACATTCATGGATCATAAATATCATAGTTAAGGCTAACTGGCTAATAAAGCAACTTCAGATCCTGATTTCAAATCCTGACAGATCATAACTAACCACAGTGGAGTGGGCTTGCATTTCAGACAACTAAACCAGGTTTTGTCAGAGTATCTGAACTCAGGAACAGAGAACCACCATACAATGGAAAATTCCAGCAATAATTACACAGTAATGTCAAGCATCAGTGAATTTTTAAAATGTGAATCAGCAGATTTCACAAGTACAGTGAGCAGGGTGCAACCAGGAGAACCTACCTTTAAAGGGAGACACAGCTGCTGCTTCTGTTCCTCCAGTATCTGCTCTATTCTCCCACTTATAGTTGAAAGCAGGATTTCCACTTGATTTCCACAAGCAAAAGAGGTGAGTGGACAAAAGGACCAGGAGTGGAATAGACTCCAAGAGTGGGACATAAATATATATTTCCTTTCAAATCAAGATCCCATAGGGCAAAGACATTTTAAAACACACCTTCCCCCCCCCCCCAGACTAGTTTGAAAAATTAAGCTGTGGGTAGACCATGTTTTTAAAAATATTTTTATTGCTTTTCTGCAAACTAAAACACTAACAACTAACAACTACCCACTAACCCTAAAAATAGGCAAAGAATATAAAAACATTTTTTAAACATAAGTTGAATGAATTTTCCTAAATATCAAAGCATAATATACTGGGGTGTGATAGTAAGTTTTCAGTTTACACTGGTTTTGCATAAGTAAAATCAAATAAGTGTTAGATTAGATTTCTACTAACTTTTCTTTAAGAAAGTTTCTTCTAACTTTCAAGTTAAATACAATCTTATTTTCCCCTTCTCCCTCTTCTTTTTAGTTTGTCAAAGTCCCATTTGACTGTCAGTTGCTTCGGAGCAGCCGCCCCTTTTTCCAATTCAGAGTCCTCTGCAGAACTACTCGTTGAACTCTCGGAGCTTTCCAAATCATGTATGATGCCTTCTTCTCCTTCTTCCTCTGCTGTCTTCTTTTCTTCTGTTGGTCTTTGTTGCAGTTCCAGAAAAGTTTTTGCACTTTTGGGAGAGCTAATCTTTTCTTTTTTTTTCTCTTTGTAGTTGAATACCAGCCCTTCAGGAAAAATCCATGTTTAAGGGGTAGAGTTTTTCTGTAGAAAATTTGTCAAGCTTTTGTATTGCTTCCTTATTTTCCTTATTTTGAATGGAATATCTTTCAAGACTCTGATTTCCACTTCTTTGATTTTTAAGATTGTCCTGTTTGTGGCCTTGAGCACCACGTCCCTTGTAGTTCTCTCAGAGAATCTCTCCAGGCAGGTTTTTCTTCTTCACAAAATCAGGATTTGTCCTATAGGTCATATCCATCTTGCTTTGTAGAAAATCTGCTTGTAAACCTGTTATTGGAGCTAATGCTTCACTTAAGATTTCTTTCAGATTCTCAGACTTTTGTTCAGGTACACCTTGAAATCATAGAACATATGCTGATTTTTCCATTTGCAGTCTTGAAAGTTGATCTTTGTCAGTTGCTCTTTCTTTCTCCACCACTTGTAGTCTTTGGTCCATTAGTTTTGTCTTGGCTTCAACTGATTTAGCTGATTTAGCTGATTTAACCACCTCTTCTGCTTTAGTATTGGATTCTTTAATCTGATTCTGAAGTGCATCAAAGCTCTGATTCAAGTTAGTCATCTGGTCCAGCAGAGGGTGCAATGCAGTAGATAACATGTTGGGAAAGTCCATGGTAGCTTCTGGTCTGGGAACCGGAAGTGTTGAAGATGTAGCTTTTGGAGACGGTTTTCCCCTGGTCACCATTTTTCCCCTCTGCCAGTCATTGTTTACTTTTTGTGAAAGTTTAAAAAGTCAACAAAAGTTTGTTTAGAGGAGCTGTTTTAAAAGGGATTACACTTTACTTGATTCTTCTTTGCAGAACCAGCAAACTGAGTCCCCTGATTTAACTCAGACTTTTTTACAATGAAAGCGGGGGGGCAAAACTTTCCCTCACCCCTTGCTGCTTTTATTTGGGACCTTGGAAATGCTTGATCGCTTGTCCAATTGAGTGGACAATTTGACTCAAACTTTGTTGGAAGATGCACCACTGGTAAGGGCTGCTTCATTTATTTGCTTAGGTCTTTGCTCACCAGTCCAGTGTGTGCCCCTTGGTGCCATGGTGGTGCCATGGTGACAGGACCTTACAGGGCAAAGAGGAGCCTCAATCTTTTGGCCGTCACCTCGGGAGAGGTACCTCTCATGCCCCAGGCTAGAAACCCCCTACAAGGGCTTGGGGGAGCAGAATCATCCAGCACCCCTCCTGTTTGCTGGGCTATGGGCTGCCCCAATTGGAGCTCCAATGGAGCACACCCACCATTCGAGTTGCCAAAACCGGAACCCTGGGTAGACCATCTTTTGGGGGGCTGTGGTGGCTCAGGGTTAAGATGCTGAACTGCTGAACTGCTGCTGAACTGCTGAACTGAACCAGAAGGTCTGTAGATCGGCAGTTTGAGATCCCAGTGCTGCAAGATGGAGTGAGCTCCTGTCTCTGGCCTGTTACACCTGTGTCGACTCGCGTGCATTTGGATGTTCAGGGTGCTGCCCGCATTCTCCACCAATCTGTTAGCCTGGCTGCTCTTTTTATTAGTAATATTTGGGGAAATATTAGTTTTTAGCAATTTGCAGCAGGCATTGCGTATCTCCACCTGTGTCTACAGAGGCTGCGCTTCACCGAGGCTTCCCAAGAACTGACACATGACTCGAGTTAAGAGTTATAAAGATAAATTGTTTACTATAAAAAGGATAAAAGTTTCATAGGCAATATTGCACAATCATTACACAGATCTAAGAAATTAGATAGAATTACAGAGACGTTTGCATGAGCAGGAGAATTGATGGTGTCTGTCAAGGGTGATATTTACCTCTATAGGAATCTAGCGAAGTCCATCTGGAAAAAGTGGGGAAGATATCTTTGGACAAAGGATCGTGGTTTTGAACCAGCAGAGGCCACGTGGCAGATACAAGTGGTGCACCCAAGAATCCGGGAGGGAGGGAGGAAGAACAAGCAGGAGCGGGGAGGAAAGTGACTCTTGTGGAGCAGTATTTATTGAGGGGTGTTCCTGGGAGCTTGACAAGGTATGAGACCTTTCCAGGAACGCCGATAGATGGTCCATTCTCTGTCCCTAGCCACTAAGAGGGCCCTATGGGAGGGGTCAATATTTAGATCTACTTGATGGTCAGGACAGGATGTTGACATCAGCTGCATCTGGCATGGTCTTCTAGATGAAAGCGGGCTCCGGGCAGCAGAACTGGTCCATCAGGAAGCATCCCGCTGTGTTCGCACCCTCGTGTGAAGTCCTTTGATGTGCCAAATGGAGGGGGTAGTTGCAGGAGGGGGTTCAAGCCTGGGTACGTGTATGGAGTTTGTACTTTCATGGAGTTAGTGGTAGGTGTCTCTAGCCAAAAAGCCTCACATGGCTTTGTGTGTGTGTGAGTGTCTTTGTGCTTTGCGACAACCTCCAGGCTGGAGGTGGTAACCTCAGAAAATGGCACTTTAAACCTTCATTGGAAACATCTGCTATCATTTTCCCACTGGTCACTGTGTGCACTATTTTAACGCACATAACTGGCAACATAGTCCATTCACTGCTCTCATAGATCACCAGAAAAGTCCAAAAGAATGTTGCTCTGGCTTAAAGGCCCTAGCTCCTGCCAACCTAGCAGTTTGAAAGCAAGAAATTGCAAGTACATAAATAGGTACTGCTTTGGTGGGAAGGTAACAGCATTCTGCGCACCTCAGCATTTAGTCATGCCAGCCACATGACCATGGAAAAATCTTTGGACAGCACTGGCTCTTCAGCTTGGAAACGGAAATGAGCACTGCCCCCTAGAGTCGGATTCGACTAGCTTTCGAGCAAGGAAAATCTTTACCTTTTTAGACCATCTTTTATTATTTATTTAATGAAAACATGCATCATCTGATCTGCAACCAAAAATAACCTGCTCTTATTTACTATTTATTGACTTACCCAGCAATGGTCTCTCAGAGAAAAGGGGGGGGGATTTAAATCCTACTCAAAACCCCTCTTGGGGTTTGTTTGTTTGTTTGCCATCTAGTCACAGCTGATTTATGGTGACCAGGTAGGGTTTTCAAGGCAAAAGACAGTCAGAGGTGGTTTGCCATTACCTGGCTCCACTTCATGATCATGGTATTCTTTGGAGGTCTCCCATTTAATTACTTGCCAAGGCTGACCTGCTTAGCTTACAAGATCGGTCTAGCCCAGGCCATTTGAGTCAGGGCCAAGATGTGAGTTGGGGTGAGGTAACCTCTAACCTAATTCATGTTTCATGTCACTAGAGATTTCATGTTTCATGTCTCTAGAGGTTTTACTAGAATATAATTTGGATGCTGGGAAGTAGGGATGTATATTTATGCCAGTTTTACTTTTCATAAATATTCATTGTAAGCATTTTCATCTGGCCTTTTTTTTTTTTTTGCTAGTTTTCTGACTTTGTCATTTCTTTCATGACATTTCAACTTCATGTATACTATATGGCATTCTAACAGCATGTGCCATTTTAATGCAAGAACAGGCATCCATTTTAAAGTAATACTGTGAATTTTTAAAATTTAGGGTTGGAGAAAGACATAATTTCATCCCGAGAAACCATTTTTAAAAACTGTAATTTTCAAATGAAATCAGCATAGTCACAGAATTCGGATTACTTAACTAACTGAAGCAGTAGAAAAGAGCAAGAGCCCAGCAGCACTTTAAAAACTATCAAAATTTGTGGCAGGACATGAGCTTTCATGTGTTACTGCTCACTTCTTCAGATACAGCTAGACTGTGAGTCCATCTGTCCTATATGTTGGGAAGTGGAGTGATTTCAGATGTCAAATGACATTAACAGGCAAACGACAATAGCAGGTGAATAACATTAGTGGGCATGGTTGAATTAGGCAGGATATGCAGAGGATGTGATATACAGAGGCTTGGAGAAATCGGCACTGGTAATGAGACAGGAAACCTAGGTCTCAGTTCAGTCCAGGTGGATGCATTGGCTTGAGCTTCATCATCAGTTGCAATTCAACGGTCTATCTTTTTAATCTCCCTTTGAAATTGCTTTGTAAGAGAATTGCTACTCTTAGATCAGCAACTGAATATCCTGGAAAGTTAAAATGTTCCCCCACTGATTTTTGAATGATGTGGTTTCTGACATCAGACTCCTGTCCATTAATTCTTTGTCAAAGAATTAACTAACTGAAAACATGGATCGCCAGACCATTATGAAATTGGCTGGAACAGTGATGGCTTCTCCCCAGCTTCTTGCTATACAGCCAGTTTATGAACCAGAGTATAATCCCTTTGAAGCATTTTCTTAGCGAGGGGTTTAAGGTAAGATAAAGATTACATTCTTGTGTTTCCAGCACTGTCAGCCCTTTCACTAGCACTAAATGCACAGAGGGGAGGGGGTTATAAATGTAAGTATTCCTTGATAGTAAAATGAGAACATTGAAACCTGATGTTCTCAACCCTGAAAATTTTTTGGAGAGACTTTATATGCCATGTGAGTTTTGACAATTAAAGTTCAGTAGCTGGAGTTCTTGTGCTGCTTTTTCCAGTGGCTTGCAGCATTATTTCCACTTCTCTCTCCTGAATGTACACTTGCATGTATTGAAATATCGTTATTTATAACCATCAAGGATCTGCCACAGAATTTTCGACCCAATGCCATTCAGCAGATCGCGATTATACTTGTGCTATATAAAAAACACGGTAAGGTTTGCCTTCTTTTTCCCTCCCGAATGTATTTATACCTCCATAATTTTAGCCTACATGGAAATGATGTTTCTGAGAGCAACTTTACAGCACCACCTATTATGCTAATATTTTTAAAGAAAGAAAGGCTGCCGCAAGTATATACCTGGTCATGGACCTCCCAGAATTATTAAAGACTACAGGAAGTCTAAGTCTACATCAATGTATGTTGAATATGAAGTGGTAAAAAGAGTGGGATCTAATTATGGCGTTGGAGGTATGCTCTCTGGGAAATAAAATATGAGCAGGCCAAAAAAAACCCAAATAGATGGAAAACAGCACAATGCAAGAAGACAAAGTAATAACAGGCAATAATGCAGTGTTAAACCATATTAAATACATTTGAAATAATAATATTAAAAGACAGCAGCCACATGGGTCTGCAAGATTTCAAAGCTGTCAGCTGCCTGGGGAATAAGTATTGATACCCTCCGTTCATGAGTGGCAACACTTTATATGTGGCATTCCAAAATTAGGTGTACCACCTGTTCCTTATTTTGTAAAATGGTGTCTTATTTAGTATTAGAAATATTCCTGGAAAAGAAGAAATGTACTATAACTGCAAAAGCCCATTTGGATTTAATATATTGCATGGACAGTATATTCTAAGAAAGTACTATTGATGTTCTGGCATATGTAACGCGTCATTTTCCATGTCCTAAACCTGGCTTTTCTTCCAGCTGCCTCAATTCTGGTATCAAGGCCCATCTGGGATAAAAATGATTTAACCAACAGGGTATAGGAGGACTGTACAGCACGGTTTAGCTCCTTTCACCAACATCCTCCCTATTGTATACACCTACTATCGACCACCTGTTTTCCATATGAGTGGTACACATCAATGCATACTCATCATGGCTAATTCAGTCCTATGAAGGCAGTCAATATACAAACAATAAGACAGTCATAATTGAAGACAATTTTTAAAATGTGCTATGATGAAATCAACTTGCCCAAGTAACATTTTTGGCATTCAGACAGTTATATGAAACAATACAGTATTTGGAGGTCTGCTTGTGTATGTTTTTCATTGACTTGAAGATCACTATGGCTTGGCCGGTTCCTTGGAGCGGATAGTTTGCCTAGCAGTTTGGAGGTATTCAAATTAATTTGGTTATTTGTCCATTTGTATAATTAAACTGCTTTCTTGTATCTCTAGATTGCTTACTTGCCTCTGCTGCTCCCCCAGTTGGCCACCACCCACCACCTCCATTAAAAAAAAAATAGGGTGGTGGAATCCGTTTCAGTTTTTTAAATTGAGGCTCATTACTAAGCTGTCTGTGTGTACCTTTGGTGACTGACCATGATTTGGTAATCTTGTGATCCGAAGATACTGCTGATTGCACACATGTGAAAAGCAGACAATGCAACATATTAGTGTTGGTTATTTAAAGGAAGCATCTGACTAGGCAGGCAGGTAACACCATGCCTGACATCTGAAACACTTCAGTTAAATTAACGTGGAAATCCTTTTGGCTATAATAAATTGGAATGGCTGCATTTATTTATTTTTTAAAGACATGGCATGAACCAGAATAAGAAATGGTGAACACATTAACCCCTGCTACTATAATATTCACCCATAGATTTAACTTTAACTTCAGTTGGTCTAAAAAGCAGTAGCCAGGCTATTGTATGGGTTGGTTACAGGGATCATATCACCCCTGTGCTAAAAGGTCTGCACTGGTTACCTATCTGCTTCAAGGCACAGTTGAAAGGGCTGGTTCTTACCTTTAAAGCCCTTAACAACTTGGGGCCAGGGTACCTGAAGGACCATTTCTTCCAGCACTAGCCAGCCTGTTAAGATCAGCCTTTCTGTGTCCCTGTCTTCAGAGGGAAAGCAGGTCAGTGACAAATGACAGGGCAATTTCTGTGGTGGAAACTCACCTGTGGAACACCCTCTTCCTTGTGCCTTGTCTGTTGCCTACCTTACTATCTTTTAGGCGCCAGTTCAAAACCCAACTTTTTGGGCTTTGAATTAGGGGGTTTATCTTTCCAGCTTTTAAAATAATCTGCTACTGGTATGAGTTCTGTTTTAATGGCTTGTTTGAGAGAGGGAGAGAGAGAGAGAGAGAGAGATTATTAATTGTAAACCACCTTGAGCCAGATTCTGATGAGATGGTACAGAACTGTCAGAGAGAAAGAGAGGAAGGGAGGGAGATCTCAAGGCCAAACTATGCATAAACCTTCTACACACACAAGTTTAGGTTTATCCATTTTCTATTACACATACAGAAAAGCTTTTAAAAACAAAAAGTCTTATGTAGACACCAACAAGTAGATTATAATAATATAAATTCAGAAAGTTCAGCTCAGTTGTTAAATGCTGGCTATAAATCTCCTCCCTCTCATGATGACAGTAGTACCAATCATCTGTTCAGCATAGGAACAGTACTGCCACAGACAACCAGCTCTGTATCAGGGGCTTAGACAATACCATGTCATTAAAAATATGTACTGAACAAAGAAAATTGGTGAGTAATTAAAAACTAATTTTCTAAGTAAGAATTTAATTATATCAATTGAGGATTTAAGAAGATACCTGAACAACCTCATTTGAATTATGAACAAATAGAATTATATAAAACAAGACTATGGTGCATTTTCACCTTCTTTCTTCCCCATAACTTGCCTGTGGCAGTTTATTTCAACAGCCTTACATTATCACATGGGGCTTATTTCAAAAGTTAAAGATTGATTAAACTATTAAAAAGTCAGTTTTCTGCCAAGCAAACTGGTATCTACTTTCCACTGCTACTGATGATTTTTCCCTCAGAAATTAGAAAAGTTCTATAATCTTTATTGCATTTGTTTTCAACCACTTTACAGACCTATAGAGACAGTTTGGTGTAATGGTTAAGTGCGTGGATTCTAATCTGGGAGAACCGGGTTTGATTCCCCACGCCTCCACTTGCAGCAGCTGGATGACCTTGGGCAAGCCATAGTTCTGTCACAGCTGTTCTATCAAGGGCAGTTGTGGAAAGAGCTCTTTCAGCCCCTCCTACCTCACAGGGTGTCTGTTGTGGGGAGGGGAAGGGAAAGGAGTTTGTAAGCCACTCTCAGACTCCGAGTGAAGGGCGGGGTATAAATCCAATCTCTTCTTCTCCTTCTTCTTAAACTGGGAGGGAAATGGTCTCATGCCTGCTGGCCCCACCCCCAATATCTATATTTAATAAGTGGAACACATTATCTGTATCCTATTTTTTTTTCATTCAGAGCACATTGTTCTGTGTGTGGATAGAACTCCAGAGAATACATAGAGGTCATGGACAGGGGAATCATGCATTATTCTGTTCTCCCACACATTCAAGAGCAGCCCAATGAACACATCTGCAAATGGCTTGTATCAGTGCCCTGTTATAGCCAGGATGTGGGCCCACAGGGTTCTAAGCCAGACTTTGTGATTGTTGATCTTCAGGCTGAGGTCAGACAATAGCAAGTTAGAGGTTCTAGACAAAAGTCATAGCATAAGTTTCAGAAAAGTAAGTATAGATTCATACCCCACATAATATAGAGGAGACCAGACTGGGAAGCCTAGTGTTTTATCTGACAGAATCTTAACCTCAACTGACTCATTTTATCCCAAGAAGAGTCTGAAGACTACCAGAGTCTTACCAATCAAGCAAAGATGCAGAGCACTTAATGAAGTCCAATTTGTCAATAGTGCTATTTAATGTTCTTGGATTATGCTAGCTGCTTTCTCAACTGGGGCCTAAACCATTTTGGGCACCAATGTCCCAAAGAGTCTTAGCTTTCTCTAGAAACTTGACCTCCTCTTCAGAGATATTTTTTGTGAGTTCCATGTGTTGGATCCAATTGATTGAGAAGACCTCCTAAATGTGAGTGTCCAAGAGATTTCAAACCACAAACAAAGGGTCTTAAACAAGAACTTATTTTATTTGATAGTGGATCAACTGGTTGACACTTCTTGAGTCAGTAATGGGGAAAGGAGGTGTGTTAAGGTACAGTTATAGTGTATTCAAACCATGGTGTAGCAATGAAACCCCCCAATCAACAGTCAAGAAAAAGGGTGTTCAAATATATCAGCCCGTTTGTTCCCAGAGAGACAAGTGGGAAGGAAAGCGGTTTGGGAGCCAGTTTGGTATAGTGGTTAAGTGCGTGGACTCTAATCTGGGAGAACCGGGTTTGATTCCCCACTCCTCCACTTGCACCTGGCTGGATGGCCTTGGGCAAGCCATAGCTCTGTACCAGCTGTTCTCTCAAGGACAGCTTGGGAAAAAGCTCTCTCAGCCCCACCTACCTCACAGGGTGTCTGTTGTGGGGAGGGGAAGGGAAAGGAGTTTGTAAGCCGCTCTGAGACTCCAAGTGAGTGAAGGGCGGGATATAAATCTAATCTCTTCTTCTTCTTCTTCTTCTTGCACCTGTAGGAGAAAAACCCAATTAGCAACAAAGCCTGTGAGAAGACTCAGTCAAGGTTACAGATAAGCGAAGGCAAAACCAGAGGCGAGAGAGAAGGAAAAGGAACCCATTCTGAAGGAGGGGGGAGAGGCGCGCAGACTACTGTGGTACATCCCACCTCCCGAGCGGGAAATGGCAGTCTCCGACATCAAGCAGCAGTCCTACCCTTGTTTTGTAATCAGAGCCAGAGAAGTTATTAACACAGGAGGGCCTAAGGCTCAGTTACTGCAACCAACTAAATGACCCAATGCATGCAAGTACATGAGTGCAAATGTGAATTCCACTGGAGTAGCTGTATTGGTCTGTTATCAAGAAAGCAAAAATAATTTTTGTGATGAAACCTTGCAAAGTGTGAGCTTTCCTGACCTCTGCCACAGATAATGTATGTGAGCTGGCAGTTGCCAATCTGACTAATTTGCATGGAGGATCCTCCAAAAAGTTCTGTTCAGACAACCAAAGCTACCACATCAGAGCACCGCAGAAAATGTTGTTCACTAGGTATGTAAAAACAAAGTGATGAAGCGACTTACAAGTGATAATGAGTACCTTGACTTGAGCTGAGTAACTTATTGGTAGCCAAACAAGCAACAAAAAGATGGGTGTGACATGCATGTTATGCCTGCCACATACTCGTAATCAGTCTGCCACATTCTGTACCAACTGGAGTTTCTGAGTTGACTTCAAGGGAAGACCCAAGTAGAAAGTTTTACAGTAGTCTATCCTTAAGAAAACCATAGCATGGATCCATGTGGCCAGATTGGCCAACTCAAGGTATAGGGCCAACTGCTGGGCTAAGTGAAGCAGCTGTACAGGCATTCTTCTCCAGGAGTAATGCCAGGTCTAGTACAACCCCTGCAAACTGGGGAGTTAGCAGTGGTGGAGATGCTAGGCATGGTGGAGAATTTGGCAGAGGTGATGGTGAGGGAGAACCAAACCCCAGCAGGTGAGAAGAGTTCACAATCAGGAGGCACCCAGTAGTAAAGCCCCACTGCTCGGCATTAGAAGAGAGATGGGATGGCTAAGAGCCCTGAGTCCACCTAACACCCAAACCCCAGCATGGGAGAGGAGTTAACAATCAGGAGGGTATAAAATGTGAGTCCTTAGCTGAGGCACTCAGTGTGAGTAGAGAGACGGGGTGGCTCAAAGCGCTGAGTCCACCTAACACCCAAACCCCAGCAGGGGAGAGGAGTTCACAATCAGGAGAGTGTAAAATGTGGGTCCTCAACCAAAGCACCCAGTAGCTAAGCCCCTCTGCTCTGTGTGAACAGAGAGACGGGGTGGTTCAGAGCCCTGAGTCCACCTGACACCCAAACCTCATCAGGGGAGAGGTTTTCACAATCAGGAATAAATGATGGATGTGCTCTGCTTTTAACAAGTTCCCTGCCTCTCTGTCTAACTGCCAACAGCCAACAGAGGAGAGGCTGTAGAGCTGAGCTGAGGGTATATAGAGCATGTTAAGCTTTGGAGGGCCCCACTGGTGTTTCCAAAACAGGAGAATTCCACCCCCCTGTTGCTTTGAAGTTTGGTAAACATTTTAATTGCATGAAGACACTCTGTCTAGAAATGTATCCATTCACAAAATGCCACAAAACACCATGAACAGCATCAAAGTTCATGGAATGTTCGTGCCGGTTGCCATGCCACAAACTTTGCTTCATGAACCATGAACCAACCCAAATTCATGATAAACTTTAGTTCATGAGCTGGTTCAAGCCCATTCCCTGAACAGGATTAACTGAACTCCAGTTAAAAATTTTTAGTTGCTACTTGTTTCAAAGCAAAGTGAACCACTGCTGCATAATATACCGAAAACTGGTAAACTTCATTTTCAAACAATAAAACCAAAAAAGTGTGTTAAAACCCCTGTTTAACATTAGGGATAATATTTGGTGCCTAGCCTTATTTGGTTTGTACAACTTGTCAGTTGTCCAATACTCATTACTGTTTATAATATATGGCACATTTTTATTCATATATTGCTTTAAAATATATATCCCATTCACCCAGCCTTAAAACCTGTGTGCTGGGCTCTCATTATTTTGAACTGTAAGGGAGAGAATTTTCACTGGGTTAGCAGAACCCCCAAACTTGTGGGTCCTTATATAATGGCCAGTGTGCGTTAGAACTAGAGACATGGGAAATTACAGCTTCCCTCCCCTCTCCAAAAAGACTACATTACTCTCTTCCTCTGCTGCTAATAGGTTCAGGAAAGAACATCCATTTTCTGGTATTTATGGTCTCCAGGAAACCCAGCTGGTACTGCTGTTCTTAGCATTTTATCAGGATGATGTGTATTTTGCTTTATTGAAAGCCTATCTAAAAGCCATGCATCGTAGTTTGTAACTGGCCTCTAGATGATGCTAGGATGCTTTATAGTCTGCTAAGTTAAAGCAATACGTTGCTGCAAAAAAGGACCTTGAGCAACTTCGAAATCATTTGGTAGGCACTTGCTTTAGAGTCTGTCAGTGCACTGCCTCATTGTATGCCAGTTAAGAAAAAAATTGTCCCCTGGAAAAGGGTCTCTCTGAAATGGCTGACTGTTCATCATTATTACCTTTCTCTAAGAAATGCCTTTGATGGTGTATTTTTTTTTTTAATAAAAGGGTTCTAAGAAATTCTGCTAGCAGTCCTTTTGTCATTGTTCTATGGCTCCAGGCAGTGAGGTTTAGATTCCGGAAACCGATCTGCAGAGACTGCTGGAAGATTGGGAATGCTCCCAGTCAAGGAATGTGTCAGTGTTTATTAGAGATTAGGGAGGGGCTAGCAGCCCAGCCTTTTGATTCCTGGCTTTACCTGCTACCTGAAGTTAACTGCATATCCAATAGCAATGATTTATTTATTGGTATCCCACTTCTCTCCCCAGCGGGGACCCAAAGTAGCTTACAATACAAAAAGAGCAAATACAAGTGAAATAAACAAGAGAAGTGGGGAGGAGGGAGGGTAGGCTTCTGAGCACTGAGCAGGTCCTTCCTCTGTCTTTCCTGACTGATCTTTGTGAAGCAACAACCCTCAGGCTAAGAACAGAAGGACAAGAGCTCTTTGACTAGGGCCAAGGGCTTATGCCTCTGGGCACACCCAGCCTTAAATACCTGAGAAGGAAGGAGGAAAACAAAGTCTACTCGGTGTTAGACCAGGGGTGGCCAAACTGTGGCTTGAAAGCCATATGCGGCTCTTTCACACATATTGTGTGGCTCCCAGCAGGGCAGCTAGGGAAGGGAAGGGGAGGGGAGGAATGCTTTTTCTCCCTCTGTCTCTCCCTCCCTCCCATCTATATGCTTTCTTTGTTTCTCTCTCTCTTTCTTTCTACCTCTCTCTCTATTTCTCTCTCTCTTAGACAAATAAATATCATTACCAAACAAACAAATATCATTGGACAAATAAATATCATTACCAGGGCCTGCAAAGTGGAGCTCTTCTGCCAGGCCTTTGATTGGGAGCCGACACCCGGGGGGGGGGGGGGAGGTAACAGCACCTGGAAAAATGGTGGTGAGATCACCGGTTTATGAAATCGGCTGGCGGAAGCTTACTGGCTTGTAATCTTTAGGCTGCTGCTCTGATGTCGGTCCTTCGCACTGCCTTGTTAACTATTAGTACTGTATTACCGCCATCTTTGTGGGTTTATTTGTTAATTTTATATGGACATATGGATTTTTAACTTTTATATGAATGTTGGTTTTAGTGTTGTTAGCTGCCTTGAGTCGGTATATCTGACGAGGCGGGATATAAATCTCAACAAATAAAATAAAATAAAAAATAAATTATCAATATCTGTTTTTACCCCTTTTGTTGTTATTTTTGGCAGTCTCATTTAATGTTGATAAAAGGCAAATTTGCATATTTTTTCAATAAAAATGTATGTGTAATATTTGTTCATGTCTTGCACCTCTCAAACATCTGATGTTTATTCTATGAGGCTCTTACATTGAGCAAGTTTGGCCACCCCTGTGTTAGACAGCTGCTCCTACCCAGCTATCAGGCTCTTCTCCATGCCTTTCCCTTGTGCCGGAGTCAACTGGTGGAGGCTTAAAAATTGGCCTTGACCTTCAAGAAGTGATCAGAGAAGTGATGCTTGAACTGACTACAGACAGCCCCTGAGAACTTCTACAGTCGGTGGCTTCTTATACTCCTTCACATCACTGTGCATGTGCCAAACACAACAGAGAAAAGTCAGGTTTTTTCTCCTCAGGAATAGCCTCATAGTCAATAGGGAGACCAGATGTGGAAACTCTACAGCTTCAGCTAGGGATCTGCAAACTGAGCATCAAACATGTTCGATAGTCAGACTTACCACAAAGACATTGATCAGATGCGAGCCAATCACCCAGTCTGTTCAGTTTGTGCTGAACAGCCACAAACGCCTGCTGAACAGGTTTGCATAGGTTTGGGGTTCCCCCTCCAGAACTGCAAATGAACAAAAATGCTGCCAATCCAAACAGATTGGCAGTCATTAACTAAGGACTACTTAATTGAATACTGAACTGTAGGATTTTTTTAAAACACTGCGTTTATTTATAACTGGTTTAACTATCTAAGACTGAATCCACACAGCAAGCCACCGTTCTCCATGCAATTTTTGCCTGCTGTGCCCCTGGGAAGGCTTTTTGAAGATCAGTAATTGCAAGTGCACTATTGTGAATTAACATTAAAATGATCTGTTGCCATGATGTCTGAAGCTACAGATTTCATTAAAAAAAAAATCAAGACCCTTTCGTTGCAGAGTACTACAGGGAATTTTATTATTTATTAATTAAAATATTTATCCAGCCTTTCCTTAATGGCCAAGGTGCAGGCAGCATGTTTCCCCTTATAACTCCACAACAGAAGGACTGAGAGACTTTTTTTTAACATGATGGCTGGACTTCAGAAACCATGGCAGTAGCTTATCAGAAAGTCAGTGTGCCACAATGCAATAGCAATTACCAGGTTTTAAAATAAGACCACCAAAAAAAAAAAAAAGCTTCCAGTGCAACAGCTGGGAAAATGGCAGTCATGGCTGCAGGAAAACCTGATTACACTGTTCCATGCTGTTTGGAAGGAATACAATGAAGCAGTCTAACATCCATAAACAGTTGAAAAAATGTTCAACCACTCATTGAAAAACTGGCTCCCTGTTCACGAGCTGTGAACAGGATGTGAGCCAAACCAGGGAGGGTATTGGCGCACCTCCAAGCTTCCAGTAGTCCCTTCTTCCTGTTTGGAAAAATGACGGTTCAGCTCAGCTTTTCTTTCAGTTTCACAGTTTTGCATGACCTTAAGTATATGCAAACCAGAATAATGGGAAATCCAGTGTTGGTTCATACATACCAAAATACATTCATTGTCCCCATTCAGGCAATACCGTAACCGCACAAATCAGAATATGCTCTTGACCGGTTTGGTTTCTGGCCACCCAGTATGCATTGACATACATCTTGAGAGGAGTTAATATGCAATATTTTTTCTATTTGTACATTTTAGTTGATCACAGATTAGTGCGCA
Organism: Lepidodactylus listeri; assembly: GCA_029233225.1. Lineage (NCBI taxonomy): Eukaryota > Metazoa > Chordata > Lepidosauria > Squamata > Gekkonidae > Lepidodactylus > Lepidodactylus listeri. The sequence goes on from JARCFY010000006.1 coordinate 92,786,298, forward strand.
AACACATTACAAGTTTGTTGAAAAGATGGATGACCAGAAGGGAGATTCAGAGACGGGGTTAATAGACTGAACTTGTTTTGAACTCAAGGATATTTCTGGGTTTTATATGAAGAGTTTCAGTATACAGCCATTTTCGGAATTTTCATTATCCATACAGTTTGTTGGCTGCATTTACAAAAATTGCTGGCACAGTATTTATGACATTCAGATGCTATTATAAAACGCCTTAAAACTGAGCAAGTTAACCTATAGTTGTAAACAGACATTTGGAAGAAATCTGTCCAAGATTATTGCTGCATTACATTTGCTTTTAGCAGAACGTCAAGGAATCAAGGGCAAATGTGTGATGTGTCAGCAAAAGCAGGTCTTAAACCCTCACACAAACATTAAAACTCAGAAAATCTATTAAGTCAGCTGGCCTGTGCCTGCTTCCAGGCCTTTGCCTACTGATTTGAACCCTACAGTTATAACATCTATGCATTGTGTGTGTGAAGTGCTGTCAAGTCACAGCCAATTTATAGCGACCCCCATAAGGTTTTTCAAGGCAAGAGATGAACACGAGTGGTTTACCATTACCAGAGTCTGTATAGCAGAAAACAGCAAAGCCCAGTAGCACCCCTTAAAGACTAACAAAATATGTGGCAGGGTATGAGCTGTCATGAGTCACTGCTCGTTGCTTCTAAAGATGATCACAGATTAGGTATCTCACCTAATGTATATGTATTTTGCATGTACATACAGCTTTGGTGTGTATGAACCAACACTGGTTTTTCCACTGTTCTGGTTTGCATATACTTATACTTCAGGCAGTGCTCCCTCTAGGCTGTGGAGTCTTGTGAGTAAAAATGCTACTTTGTGAGCTACTGGCATTAAAGTTGTGAGCAAGTGATTTGGCTACCGCATACACTAGTTTGCTCTGGAGCCATCCTTCCTGAGCTAAGACATAAATGTGTGAGCCGGAGCCTAAAAAACTGTGCATTAGCTCACACTAACTCAGCTCAGAGGGAACACTGACTTTAGGTATCTCACTTCTTCAGGTATCACTTCTTCAGACTCATGAAAGCTCATACCCTGCTATATATCTTGTTAGTCTTTAAGGTGCTATTAGACTCTCGCTCTTTTCTCTTGCTACAGACGGCTACCCATCTTGAATCTGTATAGTGATCCTGGACTTCCTTAATAGTCTCCCATCCAAATACCTACCAGGGCCAGCCCTGTTGAGCTTCCAAGATCTGATGAGATTGGTCTAGCCTGGGCCATCCATGTCAGGACTATATGTATTACTATAGACAATGATACAAATTGAGAGTCCAGTGGCACCTTTAAGACCAACAAAGGTTTATTCAAGGTATGAGTTTTTGTGTGCAAAGCACACTTTTCAAATACGAAAGCTCACACTTTAAATAAACCTTTGTTGGTCTTAAAGGTGCCACTGGGCTCTAAATTTTTTCTACTGCTTCAGACCAACACGGCTGACCATCTGGATTTATAGACAATCCAGCACATCAAGAGCCTATCTAAATCAACTAGAAAAGCTGCATCTGTCCTCTGCTGCCTATCTGGGATCCCTTTGCATATACACGTTGCCTGTGTGATCCATTGGTGATTATAAATCCAGGTGGTCAGCCGTGTTGGTCTGAAGCAGTAGAACAAAGTTTGAGTTCAGTGGAACCTTTAAAAACAACAAAGTTTTATTCAAGGTATGAGCATTTGTGTGCACACATACCTTGAATACAACTTTGTTGTTCTTAAAGGTGCCACTGGACTCAAACTTTGTTCCATGGATGATTATATTAGTGAGGGCTGGCCCACATGATATGAAATCTTTAAGGGTCTCGTGAGAACTTTGGTATCACGTGACTGCAGGGAATTCCATGTCTGTTCCAGGCATGTGGGGTCCATGTTCCTATATCAACTGCAGCAAATGTGGAGAAGTGTTTCAGCCTTCCCTCCCCACTTCCTGTACCATCATCAAGAGCTGAAGCAGCTCTAGGGAGCTGCTATTTGTTCCCTTTGGAAATTAACATGTTGCCATCATTACATGTAAGTTTCCTGGTGGAGCAAGTAATAGCTCCCTATGTAGGGTTTCCAACCTCCAGGCAGGGCTTGGAGTTCTCCCAGGGTTAAACTGAACTGTAGCTTAAATGGCAACTCCCTGGGGCCCTTTCAGTTCACAAAAATGGCATAAGGTGGAGTCTGAAGCCCCTTTCCCACCCACATCATGATCAGAATATGGCTCCTGCACACCTGGGATGCATGGTACTCCCAGCACTAGGGTGCCAAGTCCCCCAGGGGGGTGGGGGTTTACCCGCTCAAAGGGCCCCCGACCTGCCAGTTCAGATCCTACAGGCAGGGGAAACTCATCCCAAAGTGCTCTGATCGGGCTGATGTGCCCAGCACGATGACATCACCCAGAGGTGATATCATTGCGCTGGGCACATCACCGGGGGTGGGGGGATGCTCTAGCATTCAGCCTGAAAACTCCCAGACCAGGACCTACTCCCCACCACTGCAACACGTAAGTGACCTGGCAACCGTACTCAGCACATGTGTGATACAAAGACCTAATGGCAGCCACAAGGACTTTGAATTGTATGAACTGGCTATGAAAACTACAGATATGGACTTCCCAAAAGGATATGACTATGGAAATTATTTGTAGATATCACGATCTATATAGGTCACTATGTGGCAGGCAGGGCTGTGTTTGACTTACCTGGAATTGTATGTCCAGAAGATCAGCAAATACTTTTGCCAATAGGCCACAAAAAATTGTGGACCAATAAGTGCAACTGAAACACTACACATTGGTCTCCCACACTGCAGCATTGGCCCAAACTAAAAGTTCATTTTGTGGGCTTTAAGCATTAGCATCGTACATAAGTGTAACTATGTGAGGTACAGCTTTGTGATGAAGAAGAAGAGAAGAGATTGGATTTATATTCCGCCCTTCACTTGTAGTCTCAGAGAGGCTTACAAACTCCTTTCCCTTCCCCTCCCCAAAACAGACACTCTGTGAGGTAGGTGGGGCTGAGAGAGCTCTGAGACAACTGTCCTTGAGAGAACAGCTGCTACAGAGCTATGGCTTGCCCAAGGTCACCCAGCAGGTGCAAGTGGAGGAGTGGGGAACCAAACCCAGTTCTCCCAGATGAGAGTCCGCGCACTTAGCCACTACACCAAACTGGCTCTCTTAAAGGGACTGGAAAGGCTATTGTGTAATGCATGTAATAAATACACTGCAGATATTTTGAAGCACATCTAAACTGGCAGTGGGGAAGGAAGGAAGAGTAATTTAACTTTTGTCATCAGGAAGTACATCTGAAAAATTCCTGATCAGATCTTTTGAAGGCCCATCGGGCTGCTCAGCACTTCTCCCTCACATATCCACCCAATGGAAATTCTGGAGTAGATTCTCAATGCCCCCATTACCATATGAGTAGGTTTTGGTATTCTCATGGAGCCAAAGGAATTAAAGACTTAGCTCACCTGACATTTGGGAAGCTGGGGTACCACGATTTGTTGGGGGTATCAAGTTGCTTATCATTAACCAAAAGGGAGACTGGGAATGGGAAGGGCAGCCATGGAGGAGCTAGAAAAGATTCTGAAGTAGGAAGGATGTTTTGCTGGCAACCAAGATCAAAATATATATCCAAGACCAAGTTAATTCCCTGTTACTAAGTATGGGTGCAAAAGTTGAACAGTGAGGAAAGCTGATGGGAAGAAAGTGGATTCCTTTGGAATGTGGTGTTGGAGGAGAGTTTTACAGATACTGTGGACAGCCAAAGGGACAAATCAATGAGTTTTAGATCAAATCAAACCTAAACTCTAACCCTGAAGCTAAGATGACTAAACTGAGGCTATCCTACTTTTGTCACATTATAAGAAGCCAAGAGTCACTGGAAAAGACAATAATGCTAGGAAAAGTTGAAGGCAGCAGGAAAAAAGGAAGACCCAAAATGAGATGGATTGACTCAGTCAAGGAAGCTGTTCTGCTTCAGATCGCTGCCTGCACACACAGAGTAAACTCAGGCAGATAATGGGAGCTAGTTATCAGAGGCAGGATGCCAGAGTTTAATAAACAGAGTCCATAAATTATACAAGAGTTGTGTAAGCAGGTCAAGGTCAGCTTTCCGAAAAGCAAGACTGATACAGCAGCAGGTCAGTGCCTAAGGGAATGGGTTGAAGCCATGCTGAAGGGCTCCTCCCCCATACTTTTATATGCTTTGAGCCCTGCGTCACACCTGTGACAGCTACTTTACATCTCCTCTGGTGATGTTTCTCCTTCCTCTGCAACTGATTGCCAGTGCTCTGAAGCAGGCTGGCCTACGTAAGGCCTATAAATCCCCTCTATGCCTGCACCTCCAGGGCCTGGCTGTTCCATGACAGAAGCCGGGGCACTCAGTTTGCAAGACCTGAGTGAGGCTCTTAATGACAGGATGTTTGGGAGGGCAATTCATAGGATCCCCACATGTTGGAAGCGACTCGATGGTATTTAACACACATAACACAAACAAAAAAGTACCACACAAATCAGTTGTTGCCCACAGAACATTTACTTGTGGATGCTTACTTGGTGAAATCATGGACTTCTTCCCAGACTCGTGAACACAGTGAATATGTTTGCTGTAAAACAAAAGCCCCATACTGGTCATAATGCCTAAGCGATGAGAGAGCTGCCAAAAAGCCATCCACCCATGAATCTCTTTTAATAGAATAAAATATATATCCAACTATCTATTGTTTTTCTGCCTTTTCTTCTCTCTTGCTGGAGGTTGTCAATACCCTTGGCTCACATGCTCTGCGATAAAGTACTTTAAGTTTAATGAAAGATTATTGATGAGGAAAAGAGACCTCGGTTTCTTTGTTAGCACAGCTGTCACATTTGGTATGTGCCATCTGAAGCTGTTACAAACTTTGCAAAATTGTTGAGAGATATTATCTTATAACTTTCAGGGTACATGCAAATGTCAGGCAAACAGCTTCTCGAGACATATGGAACCGAAGTTCCAAACAGTGTTTCACAGATTAGCAAGACAGCAACGCTGATTATAAAGGGTGCCATGTAGGAAATGAGAACGAGAGAGATGGAGAATTAACAGGGTTAGCAGCTGAAAGGCCATAAATCCCAAAGCTTCTGACAGGTCTCAGGCTAGACAGGCAGTTTTTCCAATATCCATGCACTACTAATTGTTCTCTGACTTAGACAAGAAAGTGACAGCGAATCCTGGCTGCTTCCTCAATGAAGCTGATTGGCTGCGGGTTTAAGACTGAAACAGGCACTTCTTCACACAGTGCACCATTGACTTATGGAATCTACTACCACCGGATGGATTCAGAAGAAGAGAAGAGATTGGATTTACACCCCACCCTTCACTGAGAGTGGCTTACAGTCTCCTTTCCCTTCCCCTCCCCACAACAGACACCCTGTGAGGTAGGTGGAGCTGAGAGAGCTGTGAGAGAACTGCTCTTTAGACAGCAGCTCTGAGAAAACTATGACTGACCCAAGGTCACTCCAGCAGCTGCATGTGAAGGAGTGGGAAATCAAACCCAGTTGTCCCAGATTAGAGTTTCTGCTCCTAACCACTACACCAAACTGGCTCTCCTGCAAACTGAGGAGACCACTAGATGGTTTTTAGGCTAATCCTTCCTGAACTAGTCTGCTAGTGGCTTAATGAAATCTCCACATACAGAGGTGCCATACCTCTAAATATTAGATTCTGGGAACACAGAATTCTGGGAACAGAACAGGATTCTGCTCCTTCTTTTGACCTAGACAGGTAACTGGTAGAAAGAATGTGCTGGAGTAGATGGACCTTGGTCTGATCTAGCAAGGCTCTTTTTCTCTAAAATACCCTTTTAAAATACTCGCACTGCTTCAATGCACCTTGTGCAAACTGTGCAAGAAACAGCACTATCTTCTTCAGAGAGAAAGAATGTCTTGATTCAATGAGTATATTGTGAAGACAGTTCATTAGCTTAACACTCTGGTTGGGAAAGACCATCTTCATCCATACAGCACTTGCACCATTTGCAGGCAAAATAGCTTTGAGGGCATGAAAGCAGAATACTCAAAAGAACCTCTCAGAGATAAAGAAAGAGCTGGGTGTGCACAAATAGCAGATTTTCACATGGTACACATGTCATATGGGTGGTTTTCCCCCTCTTTACAATATAAAAGCAACATCAGCAGAACAAGGGCCGAGGACAGATTAGAGTTCTGCTGCGCTACAGGAGCGCGGCAGAACAAGCCAGGGTGAACTGCCCCGCAGTGTGGCATTCAGACGCCACCGCAAGGAAGCCGCCCACAGTGTCCACACTGTGGGTGGCTTCCGGCAGCAGCGGCAGAACGCCGCATGGCTCCGCCCGTGCGGATTCACACCCGCTGGAAGCGGGTGGAACGTGCACACAGCCGCCGGGACACCACTTGGAAGTGGTGCCCGGCTGCTATGGAAGGAGCACGCCGCCGGATGAGGTGAGTCTGGGGCACCTCTGCGGGGCAGATGTGGCAGTCTGGACGCCCGCTCTGCCTCCACTTTTAAAGCGGAGGCAGAGTGGGCCAGACTGCTAGTCTGTCCTCAGAAGGATAGTATACTGATCTGGGCTTTTCCTCTTGTATATTAAACCAGATTTGGAGAACAAATAGACATAGGTTTCTACATTCCAAGTCATAATATTCTTCTCTTTTCTTTTCTTTCCTTCTCTTTTCTTTCCTTCTCTTTTTCAAACAAGGCTTACATTTATCTTATCCTTTCAACCACTGTGGACACAGGGAGAAGATTTCTGAGGTAATATGTTTAGGTTTTTTGAAAATTACTCTCGTTTTGGCAACTCAGACATCTTTCACCATGTTTGTTTTGCTTGTGCTTCATGTTACTAATATCACTGTAGGCCCACTGCAGTTCACAGGAGACATGAGGTAATCAGAGTTATAACCAGAAATTGTGTCAAGAACTAATGATGTCCTGGAATTGGCCAAAAGTAAACATTAAGGTCATAGCACAGGCCAGTTGTATGTAACACATTCCTTGTTCCATATTTTTGCTCTGTAGATCAGATTACACAGCTTCAAAGCCAGTTTGGTGTAGTGGTTAGGAACGCAAACTCTAGTCTGGGATAACTGGGTTTGAGTCCCCACTCCTCCACATGCAGCTGCTGGTGTGACCTTGGGAGAGTCACAAGTTTTTTCAGAGCTGTTCCCTCACCAGCAGTTCTTGAAAGAGCTCTCTCAGCCCCACCGACCTCTTGGGGTATCTGCTGTGGGGAGGGGGAGGAGATTGTAAGCTGCTCTGAGACTCCTTTGGGTAGTGAAGGGCGGGGTATAAATCCAATATCTTCTTCTCTTTTTCTTCTTCTTGGAAAAGATTATCTGAACAGAAGACAATTCCATGAACCAAAGTTAAAGGTAAGTGCAACCATGTTTTCATCTTCATGGCATTGATCCAGCCCCATGTCTGCCTGCATAGAAGACCACTCGATGAACAACATTTACAAGTAAATCCAACCATATTTTTGTCTCTGTGGCTTCTTTGCAGTCCCCCATTTCTGCCTGCACTACAGACAATGAATAACAGTTACAGGTAAATCCAAAGCATATTTTCATCTTTGTGACTTCTGTGCAGCCCCACATTTCTGACCTAGCTAACAATTACAGCAAGCATCCTTGAAATACATTTCAAGCAGTGTTGGAAGATTAGAAATAAAGCCCCAGTATCATAGACACTCCCCATTTAGTGACTTGGACTTTTGCCTAGGCTTTCTCAGTTCAAATGACTCCCTCCTATGACAGTAAAAAAATCTAACAAATTTCAGTGGCTTCCCCAAATCTTCTGCCTAAAATGATGTCCTGTTTAATGGAAGGGCCAGTCCTGTACAGCATGCATAAAGACTCAGTGCCCCTCTGTGCCACAAACAAGCACTAATGTTGGGCCAGCTGCACATTGTACAGTGTACACCGGAATGATATAAGCACAGAGCAGCCCTGAACACCTTCTTTGGGTGGCATGGCGCTGAATTGCTAATCCAGATTGTGACACGTGCCTCTCTTGCAAACGTTGCACGCTGAGCGGCAAATATCTCCCGTCTGCTGGAACACTTTCACGTACCTCAAGACGATCTCAAAAATCCAATGAAATCTGATGGAATGAGCCATACAATGAATTTAGCATCATATTTTTTTTCCCCAAATCAGCACACCCAGTGAAAATGAAATTGATCAAGGCTTACCTAGCTACTGAAATATTCTCAGAACCCTAGAAATCCCTCCTTCTCTCAAGGGATGTAAAACATTAACTGTTTAAAGGGCTATACTATAAGTGATAGTCCGACTGTGTATATACTGTTCTAAATGTTCAAGCAAAATGCAGTTAGCAAATATGACAATAACTTCAGCAAGGATGGGAAGGTCAGTCAACCCAGGGACTGTTGCAGCAGGAAGGGGATCCTCGGGCTGGGAGAGAAAGGAGCCGAGTGTGAGGAGGCCAGGTGAAGGCAAGGGAGAGAAGGGAAATCCCCTTTGCCATTTGCTGGGCCTGTCAGGTTTAGCTGCTTTTGCATACTGCTATGTGGCTACGGGAGTAAGCCAGTAGTTTTGACAAATGCTATTATTTTCACCCTAATTTGCTTTCTCTCTGGATTATATAATTCTGCTTCCACCTCTTTGCTTATCCATCTATTTTTATGGCTGTGTTCCTACTTCGTTGTTGCTAGTATATTCCAGGGACCACAGTGGCTCAGAGGTTAAGAGGCTGAGCTGCAGACCGGAAGGTCTGTAGCTTGGCAGTTCGAGACCTGAGTGCCGCATGATGGAGCAAGTTCCCATCTCTGGCCCCAGCTCCTGCCAACCTAGCAGTTCAGAAGCAAGAAATTGCAAGTAGGTAAATAGGTACCGCTTCGGTGGGAGGGTAACAGCGTTCCGTGTGCCTTGCTGTCTAGTCATGCCAGCCACATGACTACGGAGAAGTCTTTGGACAACGCTGCTTCTTCGGCTTGGAAACAGAGATGAGCACCACCCCCTAGAGTTGGATTTGACTGGCTTTCGAGCAAGGGAAACCTTGACCTTGAGTATATTCCAATATCCCTTGAGGCTGTTTCTTAATGACTTGTTGCTTCTCTGTTGGTGCTCTTGCAATCCTGCCGTGGCCCTGGTTGTGTTGTGATTGTTTCACAGATGGGCTGCAGACATAATGCATTAAGGTTTACCCTCAATAAATTGTTTTTATTTTATTTTAAAACCATCGTTTGTCCTATTTCCTCAGGAGCCCATGGTATGGCCTCACATATGAGAAACACTATCAATAGCTAGATGCTCAGAAGTTTTGCATGCTATTGCAATATCTCTTTAGCCTGAAGAAACCATACTGCAAGAAGAAGAAGAAGAAGAAGAGGAAGAAGAGGAGGAGGAGAAGGAGGAGGGGTTGGTTTTATACCCCACTCTTCACTACCCAGGGGAGTCTTGGAACAGTTTACAATCTCCTTCCCTTCCCCTCTCCACAACAGACACTCGGTAAGGTTGGTGGGGCTGAGAGAGCTCTGAGAGAACTGCTCTTGAGAGAACAGCTCTGAGAGAACTGTGACTGACCCAAGGTCACCCAGCTGGCTTCATGTGGAGGAGAGGGGAATCAAACCCGGTTCTTCAGATTAGAGTCTGCCACTCTTAACCACAACACCACAGCTGGCTCTCTCTTGACAAGATGCTACCTTACCTACCCAGCAGGAAGAAGGAATATAAGCACTGGGAGGAGTTATTTTCTTGGAAACATAGAAACAGGGGGAGGAGAGGGTTAGAAAGTGGTTCTCCGGGTAGTGTTTCCAACCGTCAGGTGGGGCCTGGAAATCTCCCAGAATTACAACTGATCTCCAGATATCAGAGATCAGTTCCCATGAAGAAAATGGCTGCTTTGGAAGGTGAACTTTATGGCACTATATCCCAAACCCTGCCCTTCCTCCCTTGGAGACTCCCCACTCAAATATCTAGGAATTTCCCAACACAGAGCTGGTACAGTACCTCCAAGTGTGGCTGCTGACAGCAACTGGCAGAACTCACAAAGGAATCAGAAGCCTTCCTACACTGTGCAACCCTGAACAAAGTTACACTCTTCTAAGTCCTCAGTGGACTTAGAAGGGTCTAACTCTGTTTAGGATTGTATTGCTAGTGTTTGTTAACTTCACTTTATTTTATTTACATAGAAAATGTATATGCTATCTCTCCATAGACCAGTGGAATGGGCAATACACAGCTATCTCTTTGTACAGTCCATTTTTACCCTGACCTTCCTCCAAAGGACTCAGAGAGGTCTCTGTGGCTCTCCCATTCTCATTGTATCTTCATCACTATTCTGGGCAGCATGTTAGACTAAGAAGGTCAACTGCTCCAAGGCCATCTGACAAACTTTATGGTAGAATAGAGATTTGGACCTTGGACTTCCCAGGTTCTACACTGACACCCTAATCATTGCACCAAACTGGATCTCGAAGGAAAAAAGGCTAGTAGCTAGGATTATATAGCCTTCAACAAGATACAAAATGGGACTGAATCATGGAGAAGCTTGTGAATTCCAGTGCAACCACCTTCATCTCCCTTTATACAGTTCCACTCACATCTTCAGAGCTAGGTTTCCCGTGCTCGAAAGCCAGCCGAATACGACTCTAGGAATGCGGTGCTCATCTCCGTTTCCAAGTCGAAGAGCCAGTGCTGTCTGAAGACATTTCCGTGGTCATGTGGCCGGCATGACTAGATGCCAAAGCACACAGAACGCTGTTACCTTCCCAACAAAGTGGTACCTATTTATCTACTTGCAATTTCTTGCTTTTGAACTGCTAGGTTGGCAGGAGCTGGGGCCAGAGATGGGAGCTCATTCTGTCATGCAGCACTCGGGTCTAGAACTGCTGCACTACTGACCTTCCAGTCTGCAGTTCAGTGTCTTAACTACTTGAGCCACTGCAGCACCCTCTTCAGAGCTAGTGAGATGTAAATATAAACACATTTAGATATGCATATTCAAATGACCACATTATATATCATATAATGCTGGGTTCATTTGGGGAATATGCCTGTGGATTGGCACTTATGAAGGTCCTTGGCTACATACTTCTTAAAACCCCGTGGCCAGGTTCCTGTCAGAACTACCCTGTAAAGATTACCAGGCTGTAATTACCCTGCCTTGTAATTACTAGGCTGTTTACCCACTTTCAGGGGCCCTGATCTGCCGGCCCCAATCTGGCCGGGGGGGAACCCCACCTCCAAAGAGCCCCATGGTGACGCTCTATTGTTTGAGAAAAAACTCCAGGGGAGAAAAAGGGAGCCCCCCGCCAGCAGCCAGGTAAGACCTGGCAACCCTAGTTTGCCGAAAAATCTGATTTAAAAAAAAAATACATAGGGGGGTTAAATCCTCTGAAAAGTAAACATGTTTACCTCAGGCAATCAGCAGCAATACAGGGGAGCCATGCTGGGTTCAGCAGTGGTGGTACTAAGAGGAATACAGCTGAAGGATGCAACTAAAGGATAGAAATGAAGCCGTGTATGTTTATGTGCTGCCAATAAATGTTATAATCAAAGGAAACTATTCAATGCTATAATATTTCAACATAAATAAAGAATAAGGAATAAAGAACAACAATTGCTGTCCAGTTATTATGCTATTAGTCAGTCAAAGTGCTGGTGATATTCAACTGATGGTGCTGGTGGTGGTGACAAGATTCTCCGGAATATGGGTCCCGCTTCGAGATAAATATCTTCTTCTGAACCAACATCTAGCCTTATAAAAAATACAATATATAAGAGAAGACTAGAGAATCACGCCCAGAGTTCCTTAAAACAATTTTAGCAAAAATATTTCATAGCAAAAATTACAAAAGTTACCAAAGAGCAGACAGTATTCTACATCTGGCATGGAACAATACTAATGTGCCTTCAAATATTAAATACATAAAATACAAATACATAAAATTACTCACATCATAGATATGCACAATTTAATTATAATTGTAAAACATTAAAAAAATACATAGGGGGGTTAAATCCTCTGAAAAGTAAACATGTTTACCTCAGGCAATCAGCAGCAAGACAGGGGAGCCATGCTGGGTTCAGCAGTGGTGGCACAGCTAGGGAAGCCTCCCTGGGCCCAGCGGTGGTGAAGCCCAGGAGCCTCACCGACAGCTGCTCTGACCCAGCCACAGCGGCAGAGGACACCAACTGCTGCTCCAGGCCCTGCAGCAGCGGAGGAACATGCCGGCTGCTGTTCTAGCCTGGCGAGGGTGGCGGAGGATGCTGGCTATTGCTCCAGGCCTGGTGGCAGCAACAGAAGATGTCAGCTGGTGCTCTGGGCCCAGCTGTGGCAGCGGCAGAGGACACTGGCTGCTGGACTAGGCCTGGCAGCAGTGGAGGAGCACACCAGCAGCTGCTCTGGCCAGGCTGCAGAGATCAATAGCAGGTAGTGGAGCCTGGGGCTATTTGTTGGAGGGGGAAGGGATTTCCCCTTGCCACGAATCTCCCACCCACTCCCACTGAGCCATAAGGAGGGAATCGGCAGCAGTGGGGGGAGGAATTTCCCCCACGAGTATTGTGGGTCCCCACTTGTTTATGTATAAATGGCATATATCATACTGTAAACTGCATATAAATTAGGTATAAAACCCACTACTGAATGGGTACACAATACGAGCAGATCTACAAAACCACCAGTGTAAAGTAGTGAAACAAAATGGTTCGCAAACACTCCTCTAATTCAAGCTATGGACACCTCCAAATATTAAGGTTCCCTTGCAGAAGGACACACACGCAAGCAAGAGGAATAATAAAAAAAAAATTCTCCATCTCTGCGAACATGCAGCAGCCATGAAGACCAAAAAGCACATCCTAAGAAACTAATGGAATGAAACAGATTTAAACCATCACATTCTACCCCATCGGCCAACTCCCTCCTCCCCCATTAAGCAGTGCTGAAAAGAAGATGGTTTGGAGTTTCCCGGCCTGAATGAAAAGCTTTGTGCCCCTTATGTGATCTGAAACATCACTCCTGTTCAGCTGCCACAGAGGGCCAAATCAGTTAACACGTTGCCACAATTCTGTACGAGAGGAGAGCGGGAGCCAATGTGGGCAGCGCGGTGGCCAGATTAAATAGCTCACCTCTTCCCCACCAAATGCAAAACAGAACTTATTCTCACTCCCAGCAGCACGACTCGAAACAGGGAGCTTTCTATAGCCTAAGGGAAGAGTGCGCAAATTTAACACTGCTCATATTGTGCAAACAAACATAAATTTTAACGGCTTAAAAAAATCCAAGTGGGCACATAGAAAGCTTAACTGCAGCTCAGGGCGGGAGAGCAGGGAAGCCAGTGGGGAGCCGATTATAAATCCCTGATCCTTCGCCAGACTAACTGGAACATCTGTTAGTTAGATCAGTTTAGCCTGAAGATCCTTGAATTTGAGCTTTTAAGTGGGACCCGCAAACACCAGGATTGGTCCTCATTCCAGGACTCCTCAGGAAGCACCTAGGTAGATTTTACTTGGGGCATAATTAAAGAAATACGAGATTATTTTTGGCACATTATACAATGGTTTATGTTATTTATCAAAACTCTGTACTGCTTTCCTGTTTAGAAATAGAAGAGGAATTGGAGAACATCTATTCAACAGTCTGTATACAAGGCTGGCAGACATCATGTGAAGACCTGTGCCTCAGAGCTGCCCTCCACAGCTCCTTTTACATCCATGCCAGGGGCTGCAGTCTCCAAGTTCACTCAACCGCTGGCCACAAGTGGGCAGATGTGAGAAAGATGGTCTAGAACTAGATCCAAACAGGACTGAAACACCGATCTTGTCAGAGAAAAAGAAGTGAGGGAATTTATTTTATTTATTTACTCCACTTATGCCCTGTCTCGTCCTCTTCTCTTCTTTTTTTCCCTCATAACAAACCTGTGAGGCACAGGGTTGTCAGCTCAGGGTGAGGAAATACCTGAAGGTTTTGGTACCTGTGTTTGACCAAGGAACAAGATGGGGCCTGCACTGTCTTTTCAGTTAGAGCTCTGATGTGCAGTGCCACCTATATGCTGAGAAGTTGAGTCAGAGTTCATCACTTGGGGAGGGGCCTTCATGTGCAAGACAGGAAGCACTGTAGATTTTTCTACCAGCTGCACCACATAATGCCAGAGCCAGAAACATTTTAGCATTGGTTCAGAGGCAGTAGGATCATACTCCAATTTTGGCCTACTGGTAGTCTGTAGCTTTATTAGCTACCCTGATATGACCCGTTGGCTTCAGAGATATGCACAGACTCATCCCCAAGATATTTCATAAAAGGCAGGTATTATGCTGGGAAATCTCTGGCAGGCTAGTATGAGTTAAAATTTAGTCTCTTCAGCTATATGAACCAAAATCTCAGCACAAGTAAACCAATCTAAGAAGCTGCAGTAGTCAGCACATTTCCAGAGAACTAACAAAATCAGGTGCTGAAATGGTCAGAAAAGCTGCACTGAAGCCACGTTGATAGCAGTGAAACTCTTTTGGACTGGCATTAACACTTCTGCTTCATTTTAAGTCCAATATAGCAATGCCTATTACAAGGTGCAATGCCTTATAAATTTAACTATTCGTGAAAAATCCATAGTCGCGATTTGACACTTAGGCTCAAACACAACCCTTTTTATTCATTGCCTTACAAGCTCAACTTCTACTGCTAGGGTTGCAGCCCCCAGGTCCCAGTGGGGGATCCCCCAGTTTTGGGGGCTTCTCTCCACCACAGACCAGCTGGCTGGTGGGGAAAACCCTGCCCCTAAATAGAGACATCGCATGCAACATCCATGATGTGATGACATCACCCAGAAGTGGTGTCATCCCATTTATTTAGTTAGTTAGTTAGTTCACTTTTACCCCACCCTCCCTGATGAAGTGGGCTCAGAGCAGCTTACATAACCAATAAAACCGTACAGTTCAATATCAAGTACATAAAACCAGTAAAACCACGTAATTCAATTAAATTACACAAACAGTTTAAAACCATAATATATATCGTTGGCAGCACAATAGAATAAAGTGTATCTAGAGCATGTTCTACGGTGCAACCACTTTACATAACTTGTACTGGCAGATCAGTGCTGGCTCAGTCGATAGATACTGCTCCTACTGGAATGCCTGTCAAAAAAAGCTCCATTTTCATGGCCCTGCAGAAGTGCTGGAGGTCTCGTAGGGCTCTGATCTCACCAGGGGGCTCATTCCAGTATGTCGGTGCCGCCAGGGAGAACACTGCATGGGGGGTGATCTGGTTTTGGGACAAACTCTACGGTTTAAGCCCTATTTTACCATAGAGTTTGCCCAAAAACCAAAGTGTCCCCCATATGACATCCCCAATGTGATGACATCACTTCTGGATGACATCATCGCATCTTGGATGTCACATGATGTTCCCACCCCACCCCAGAACACAGCGAGGGGACCTGGCAACCCTGTCTACTGCTAACAGGCCACTTCATTCTTTCATGCCACCAAATATCCTGGTTTCACGACAAAGAGGTAAGTGACCTGAAATCACCAATGGGTCTCCAGAGTAAATGTTTTTCAGGCCACCTAAAATGCCAGATTCACATATTCTAAGAAACAATCTGGAACCCCAAGCAGAAGTACAGCCTTCCCCCAGATTCTTGGGCCAGTGTAGGCATTTTCCTTGAACTTCCTGAGAACTCTGAGAATGGACATTGACCTTTCATCAGCATTTCCAAACACAAATGTGCCAGTTTGTTGTAGATCTAAGCAATTTCCACAGTTTCAGAAGATTTCCACACCTGAAGAACCAGCCCCAAGGTGGCATTTTAATAGCTCCTCAGTATAGGGTTGTTGTTGTTTTTTAACTGAAATGTGTTTTGCCAGACCACATGTCTGTAAGACACTGCTCTTTCCTTAAAGTCTTTCTTAGTTTATCCTAGACAGTTAAGGGTTCATTAGTTATGATTACTCACTAGTGGGGGGAAACATTCTATTCCAAGGCTGGACACAGACTAAGAGGCTCAACCCAGGCTCAGAGCATAATACCATTTTCTCTAGTAGTACAAAAGTTCTCTTATCATACATAGTTCTCCAAGTTATGCAAACCACTATGCGCAACTTGTAACAATGAAGCATGACAGCGTATGACACAAGCCCATGGCTTGAATCCAGTGATGTGCAAGCGGAAATGAAAATGGACCTAGCGCAGTTCCACTTGCACAAGATCTTTTGCAATACCTAATGATTTCCTTCCTATATCCTTCAGTGCCCAGAAATTATACCTCTTGCACAAGCAGAAAAAAAGTTTAGGATATGCTATATTTAACTTGGTGTGAGGGGCCAACAAAAGATTTTGTTTTTGTTTTTACAGTTCCACTTCTGCACATGGCAGAAATCTTCTGGTGGATCCAAGGCTATGCCTTCTCCAGCTAGTTATGTGGGATCATCTCATCTCTCAGATGGGCCCTAGTGGTTAAGAGTGTTGGGCTAGTATCTGGGAAACCTGGGTTCAAATCCCCACTCATACCATGGAAGCTTGCTGGGTGACCTTGGGCCAGTCACACACTCTCAGCCTAACCTACCTCACAGGGTTGTTGTGAGGATACAGAGAGGAGAATAATGTAAGCCACTTTGAGTTCCCATTGTGAAGAAAGGCAGGCAGGTGAGCAGGTGGGAGGGAGCGAGGGAGGAAGGAAGGAAGGAAGGAAGGACTCTAATCTGGGAGAACTAGGTTTGATTCCCCACTCCTTCACTTGATCCTGCTGGATGACCCTTGGCAAGCCATAGTTCTGGCACAGCTGTTCTTGAAAAACAGCAGTTTCTGTCAGAGCTCTCTCAGCCCCACCTACCTTACAGGGTGTCTATTGTTGGGAGGGTAAGGGAAAGGAGTTTGTAAACTGCCCTGAGACTCCTTTGGGTAGTGAAGGGCAGGGTATAAATCCAATCTCTTCTTCTTCATTGAGCAGCGCCAGTCTGCCTGGAAAATGTATCCATTCACGAACCACCACAGATCACTATGAATAAAGTTCAGTTTGCGAATCACGAACTGGCCAAAATTCATCACAGACTTTAGGTTCTGGGCCGGTTTATGCCCATCCTTAATCACAATGTTGCCAGAGAGTTTCACCCCAGCCCTGCTGATAAGTATTTTACTGGTTGCTAGCCTTAGGCTGCCAACCAATCCTTTTATAATCCACATTTCAGACAACTATCTGTTCTCACACCCTTCAACAAGAAATCAACCACACCTTCAGGGTGTCAGTCTGCTCAAGACTACATTATCCCTTCTAGGTGCTTCAGTACCTGTGAGAATGAATTAAATTGATTTAAGAGTGCACTGGTTTATAATTTTCTGATTTTTATAGAAATGCATCTCAAGCTTAGCATTAAATCTCTTTTTAGCATTTTAACATAAATTAACACAAATAAATCATAAGGTCTTTTCTTAATGTACTTGCAACATGCCTACACATCTCACACCATCATGCATTTCCATTTCACATTTATCTTAGCAATCTAATGCATCTGACGGGGGGGAAATGCATTCTTGACCAGTTAAAATTTTCTTAGACAAGATCCCCGTTTTCCTAGAAGTGTGTTATACCTGATTTATGTCTCCACATATTTTGAAAAGCATACCCCTCCTGAAAGCCTCTGAAATATATTGCTGGAGTCCAGAAGTGTATTCCAGATGGTGGCATTCTTATGCAAGGCTAGACTGAAGGAGTGTAGCCAGGGCCTAACAAGGACCCATATCCTGAGCCTTCACATTCCTGACCCTAAAGCCATTATCGCAAGGAAATACAACCACTCATACCCTCCATCCCTGACATTCTGTTCTCCTTTCCTTTCCTTGAAGTCTTCTGGAATAAACACAGCACGTATGACTGCCAGGCTGCAACAGTTCCAAATTGCCTTCAAGGCATACACGTGGCCACTGCTCCTGCAGTGAATGATCCCCATAGCAATGACCCCATTCAATTAAGCATCCACAAATTTCAGGATAATAATATAAATGTCATAATATTAGTAAATTCAGTATTGGGGTCATATGATCATATCCCAAAGGAACTTTTTTCATTGCCGTAGCTCTGTCCAAAGAACTTTAAAATTTGTGCAGTTTAAATTTTATATATATAACCTATACATTATAAGATGATGATCTCTCTCTCTCTCTGTATACACACACACGCACACACACGTATACTCACACACACAGAGAGATCATCATCCTATAATGTATAGGTGTTGTTCTGGTGTACTCAGCGCTGTCTTAAGATACAGTGAGGTATTCAAACATAGAATGCATAGATTTTTTAAAAAAATAGACAGTATTGCCAATTGCCTCCAAAAATATCACGGGCTCAATAAGGGTCCTTTTCCAAGCCACAAATGCCATTTCATAATAGTCATACACAAGGGGGGGGGGGGACTCATAAGACTCACAGGGAAGGCAAAGTCTTTTCCACCCCACTAGACCCCAATTTCTCCATTTCTGCTCCCTCAATGGCCAGCTCCCTTCTCACTCCTATGGTGCCAGGGTCATTAGGCAACCACACAGCGCCCACCATGATCTTGTTAAGTTTCATAAGATCTCTGTGGGCTTTGGCGGGTTGTCTCCCCTTGGCCCATTGAGCAGATTTTTTTGATCCACACTCTGAGGCCAGGTTCATCATGAGAGTAAAGCAGGAGCATATTAGTGAAGAAATACAGAGCAATATATGTGAGATCTGCTTCAAAGATTACTGTTTTGTCATTCTAGATTTCTCAGCAGTACACACTGCCTGTAGGACCCAGATTTATGTTTATTTCTTTTTCTTAGCCATTTTTTAGCATTAAACATCTCACAAGCACAGAAAAATACACTGACAGGATCATGTACTCTGTGGACAAGTAAGATGTGTGTAATTGGATAAGTCTAACCAAGTTGGCTGACACAGATTTTGGCAGCAGAGGCTGCCTTAGTCTCCAGCAGAAGGTCAGCACCAGCAACACTGCTTCCATGAGGGAATTTCCTCTTAATGTTAGCTCACCTGGTAGAACTTCCCCCTATAGACAATGAAGGTACTTGTTCAAAGTCTGGCCATGGTGCTGGCCTAAGAATCAAACTGTGGAAATGAAATACCTTTAATTAGGCCCTTTTGAGCCACTGCTTGGCAAGCTGAAGGAAAATACTATGTTGTTTAAAAAGAACAAATAGAGACTTCTCACCTAGAACTCAACTCTTAATGCACGTGTTCATAATCTGTTGTTGGGCCAATACATCTGAAGGCAATTATAATTTTTAGAGCTGCAATAGAACCAAAATTACTGGCTCACCCTCTGTGCAGGAGAAAGGCTACTTAATTTGTTCAAACTAAAAATATTCTGGGCCAAGCACATAACAGGTGAATGGTATAGCCAAACTCCATGTGCTATACAATAACCTTTTCCACAGGGCAGGGTTAACCCTTGCCTGGGTGACAATGTTATTAGCTGGGTAATGGCACAAGTCAAATAGTCAAGGCACTTGAATCCTTCTGACACAATGGACATGTGTTAGGAAAATATGATTGCTCTCTTGAAGTATTTGAAGGGCTGTCACTTAGAGGAGGGCAGGGAGCTGTTCCCACTGGCAGCAGAGGACAGGTCTTGCAAAAATGGGTTTAAATTAAGGGCAGGAAGGTACCAGCTGGATATGAGAGAAAACTTTTTGACAGTAAGAGCTGTGCAACAGTGGAATCAGCTGCCTAGGGAGGTGGTCAGCTCCCCCTCACTGGCAGTCTTTAAGCAGCTGCTGGACAAACACTTGTCAGGGATATTCTAGGCTGGTCCTGTATTGAGCAGGGGGTTGGACTAGATGACCTGCATGGCCCCTTCCAAGTCTGTGATTCTATTCTATGAGAAGGAGTAAGGGATGTGTCCATGTGAATGAGATGCACAGCATCTTAAAGCAACAGGCCATGAGTCGAAGCAAAGGTTAGCGGGAGAAGGGAGTAGACATGAATCTGCCCAATAACACCAGGCTATTAGCAAATCCTGTCTAGCATGTCTAGCATGTAATGAAAATCAATGCACGGGTAACCTCTAATAAGCCTTGAAATATATTAGGACTTTTTAAAATCTATTATGCCCTGGCTAGAATTTATAATTGATCCTTTCACCGGTATCCAGTAGTGGTAGCCCAGTCATGAGCAAAACGAAGTATCTTACAGAAGGATAAGCAGAGGTCCTTCCACATTAAGAAAGAATGTAGATATTGATTTGGTCATTTGAAGGTTGCTGGTCCAGCCAATGGAATTTTCAAATTTTAGAAATAATAATTGGTCATAAACTTTAAAATGAGTTTGTCTTGGCTCTTCCCAATAATTGTGTGTGTGTGTGGGTTAAATTGTATACATTACATGGATTTGAAATAAAGGGCTACATGCGACTCATAGCACACAGGGATCTAAGAAGCCATTGCCATTTAGCACAAATAAAAAGTGATTTGAATAATAGCTGACTAGAGAGATTTACATTTTATGGCTACCCAATGGCTTATATAAAGCTTGCATTAAACATTCTGCATCTGAACGTTTGACCTGTCTCGCGCAGTCACTACACAGAAATGAAATAGATTTAACAGGCTTTAAACCCAATTAACCCTATATTATCACCAGAAAGGAAAGGGAGAGCCAAAACATGACAGCACAAACCAGTTTGATTTTTCCTAGGTCAGTGGCGTAATCCATTTCATAAACAGCAGGAAACTGTGCTTTGTGACTTTGAATCATTTCTTTTTGATTAAAAATGAAGGGGAGGGGACTCAGCTGTATTATCCTTTCAACATACAGCTCTCACTCCAGAGCCAAACGATCACTTCATCGTACATAAAACAGATTACTTTTTACTTCCCCGGAGATGATAAACTGCATCTGTCTTTACCTGCTGAATGCCACATTAATAGCTTATTAACTTTTCAAAATATTTTATGTTCACCACTTTATTGATTGGCTATTAATGGTGGGAAATGTTAACATGGAATATTGGCACCATCTAATGTGACCAACAATGTACATTTTAAAGCATTAACTTGTTTGGTCCTGTTGATCATTAACTGCCCCTAAAACCTTAAAGGATAAACTGTCAGGTAAAGTTTGGACAGGAAGGGAAGGGAGCATGGTATAACCCAATTTCATCAGATCTCAGAAGCTAAGCAGGGTTGGTACTTGGAAGGGGGACCACCAATGAAGACTCTGGAAAGGAAGGCAATGGCAAACCACCTCTGCTTCTCACTTGCCTTGAAAGCACCTATCTGGGGTCACCATAAGCTGGCCACAACTTGATGGTGCTTTACACATGCAAAGTTTGGATAACTTGAATTCATTCCTGTTTGTCCATGAAAAGATTGTGTTCTATGTAAAATCTTGAGTATAAATGCGAAATACTGTAGTCTTTAAAAATCATAAAGAACCATTAGGCTGCTAGGCACTGGGCAAAGTTACCCAATTGACTGACAACCAAGAATTGGATTGAGTGCATCATTTCTGCAGGTACAAGGACTTCTGCCCATGGAATACAACTTTTGCATTTCCCCCCGCCGCCACCATGGCAACCCAAGATTCCCCCAAAAATCCTGGGGGACTCCAGAAACAGGATTTCAGGCAGCATGTTACCCAGATTGGATCTCATGACAGCAGCCATGTGAAGAGCATCCTCTACCAATATTAAACTAGAACATGGATTCCAAGATGAGAATTGTTTCAGTTTCGTGTGTACACAGTTACCAGTCTGATGCAATAAGTCTCTCAGGAAAGGAAAGAAGAGGGAAAAATATACTTAACTAGAATACAGCTTTTATTGACCTAACCAAGGTACAGAATAGAAAAAGGGAAGCAGAATGGCAGTTGTACCGGACAATTGCAACAATACAAAGCAGTTTACTTGTGGCCATCCAGTTAAAAACCATTCACTTTTGCACAGTCAACCCATTCACTTTTAAACTAGTGTTCAACAGTGTTCAGTTGTATCAACTTAAGTTAATAGCCAATTAAAGTTACTTTTAGTACAAATTATGCTGGAGAAGACTCTTGAGAGTCCCTTGGACTGCAAGGAGATCAAATCAGTCAATCCTAAAGGAAATCAAACCTGACTGTTCCCTGGAAGGCCAGATACTGAAGCTGAAGCTCAAATACTTTGGCCACCAAATGAGAAGGGAGCACTCACTGGAGAAGACTTTTATGCTGGGAAAGATTGAAGATAAAAGAAGAAGGGGACAACAAAGGAAGAGATGGTTAGACGGTATTACCAATGCAATGAACATGAAGCTGAGCAAACTCTGGAGGACGATGGAGGACAGGAGGGCCTGGCGTGATGCGGTCCATGGGGGTCGCAATGTGTCGGACTCGACTGTGCAACTGAACAACAACAAATGTTTTTCCATCGAGGCTAGTCCAGAGAAAACAAGCTACAGAGAAGAGATAGGGGCAAGGTTGCCCAAAAATGTGCCCAAAAGACAGAAAGGATGAGTGTGGGAAAGTTTTGGGGATAGGAAGAGAAAGAGTCCATAGCCAGGTCCCCCCAGCAATGCTATGAGGGGAGACCCATTAGGTTGTAGGGTTGGCCAACTGAGAATCAGGCAAGGGAGAAGCAAAGAGACAGGAGGACAGAAAAACATAGAGGGTCATTTCAGAAAGGGAAACATGAGAGGGAAAGAGCATACTCTGCCTGTCTTGATGAGGAAGTTCAGTGATTTCAGTGTCCATAGTGATGGAAGAAAGTTTCGGAGTAGAACTACCTACCAGATGAACAGAAGAGGAACTTGTTGTTTCAGCTGTGGAAGAAAGGTCAGAAGAAGAACCAACTATAAAAACTGGAGGGTTGTCGTGCCCTTTTAAGGCTCTCGGATTTACCAGGGCATGGATAGGGGATGCGGTGCTATTGACTGTAGTTAGTACAGACCTAGGACCTGTGATGGCATTGAGCCCAAATTAAGGATCTGGCTGCCTACTGGGAAGTGGATGGAACTTTAGGATTTGAGATATGTGAAAGGGTCAGAATCCAAGCTTTGATTGGATAATTTAAAATGTCTACTGTAAGGGAATATTAGTAAGGAATAACCAGATGATACAATAGTGAAGGGGAGATGTGGTAGGCTGTGAGTGACTGAGTTAACTTGGGTAGCAGGTGTGACTCAGACCTGCTCGTAATGCTCAGGCGATCAGCTGATGGCCCTCTCTGGGTGCTTAGATTTCCAGAGATGTCTGTCTATATTGTGAGGAAGGTCCTGAGAGATATTGTTCAACAAAGTTGGGTCCTTACTGATGGCCAGCATGTGAGGAGCTTTGGAGAACCCCCACAAAAGAGCCTTGATGATTATGCCCCTGAAGTTCTCATGGAAGCTGAACTACTTCCTCTTGAAAGTGCCTGGGGAAATAATATGCCTTAATCAAGATACCATGACTTGATATCAAACAGATAGATTCATCTGCACAACTGATATAGCAAGCCAGATGGTTTTGGGGTGCAAAAAGATGCAGTGATCAGTTGGAAGACAGAGAGCAGCAGGCATTTCATGCCAGTGAAGTGGAACAGCTATGGAAGCCGCACTTCATAGGTAGAAAAGTCTTTCTGCTCACTGAAATGTTGCAATGGATCCATCCCCAAGATCCCCTGCACAATTTTCTCACCCTTATGGGCTGTCTTTTATTTCAGGGTGGATTCATGAGCTCTCTAAATCGATGATAGCTTGGTCTTTATCCTGTCAGCCATAAGAAAGACAGACCATGAGAAGTATAGTCTAGAAATTTAGTAGTCAAATATATTTGTGCAAGGACCTTTTCCAGCAAAACATGGCATTTTTTTGTATTTTATCATGCAAAATAAGAGAATTCTTAGTATTGCTATGCAAGTAAAAGGGGGGGAGCAGTTCCTAAATAAAGGAAGCCACAGCCCTCAGTAAGGCTGTTACCGATAGGATGTTTTCAAGGACATAAATTCATAGGGTCACCATAAGTTGGAAGCAACTTAATGGCTCTTGTTTGTTTGTTTGTTTTTATTTCTAGCCCACCCTCCCCTGCACCACAAGACTCAGGGTGGGTTACAACAATATAATAAAAGACAATACAATAATTAAAACATAACATCAACAATTGTTAAAATCCAGATATAACATCATTTATGGTGCTGTTTAATACCACCATTCCTGAGGCAGCTCCACATATGTGCACAGTAGATGGTAGCCGATACTACGGGAGGTGGGCAGATGAATAAGGAACAATACAAGATGGAAGCGTGCCGGGGGAGGCCAATGCTAATAGGTCTCTGCCACCTCAACCATAGGCCTGGTGGAACATCTCCATTTTGCAGGTCCTGCAGAACTGCATTAAGTCCCACACGGCCTGGATCTCTCCTGGAAGAGTGTTCCACCAGGCTTTGGTTGAGGCCAAGCAGACCTCCTTCAAGCTGGGGATCACCAGCAGATGTTGATCCATAAAGCATAATGCTCTTTAAAGGACCTACCAGGAGAGACAGTCCCGAAGGTATGTTGATTCCAGACCCAGACTTAACACACACGTGCAACTTCAATAAATAGAGTTAATTAACCAACGGAGTAAGGTGTACATCTTAATGCCAGCTGTAGAGAATGCTAAAGGCGGGCCTGCAGAGCACACATCCCAATAGCCACAAGTGAAGAGGATTGCCAGTCAGCAAGCACTGGCAACACCAAAGCCAGCAAACACTAAATCATAGCTACAGCAACCACCAAGAAATGACAGCCACCTTAGGAGGATCAGGCAACACCCAGCAAACTTATTAAGGGGGTTATGCAGGAAAAGGCAGGGGGTTGGGGTATGTATCACTGATGCATGGACATTTAGACCACAGCAAGGCTTGGCTGAAGGTCCTCTCCCAGGACTTTCTGGACACTCGGGTAACAGAAGTGCACAAGCAAGGAGATGTATTCAGGGAAAGCAATCCCTTCCCTCTCGCCTGAGGTCAACCCCCAAGGGGGCCAAAGTATCCAAGTGACAGGCACCTGGGGGGCATGCACAGACTAGGAGGTGGTGTTTCTTACACTGCAAAGGTTCAAACAGGGAAAGGATAGAGCAATCTCTGCTGTAAGGAATAGCACATTACGTTGCGATAAACTCACATACTGCAGTCATTAGTAGCCTTGCCAAGAATGAGAGTCATCAAGGCTGAATCCACAAGAAAGGTTTGCAGTTTTCTCACCCAACAGGCCAGGAAAAAGCACACTGGGCACCATGCCAGCACATTGAATACAGAAGCATGAACCTGTATGATCCCAAGAAGAAGAATCTCATTAATGATGGTTTACAGAGAGCTGGAAGTAATTTAGAGTACCATCCTAAGCAGAAGCACACCCATTCTGTAATCTTCAAAAAGTCTATGCTACGATATGCTGGCATCAGAACAAACGTTATAACCACCACATTTTTTCTACTTCTTCCGCAAGTAGAAGAAGTAATCCTTAAGCATCTTCCCTGGCAAAGGAATAAAACAGCATGCCTGGAATTGCTCTAGAGTTCATCAACTGTACAGGAATGTGTGCTGATTCAGCATGTTTTTCCACCTGCAAAAGGTGAACCAACCTTGGCTGAGTCTGCGACAGTGTTTTTTACCAGCTTGCTCATAGCCACAGAAGGATGGGAAGCAGTGTTCATTGGGCCAGTGCTCTTGGGAAGGATACCCTCTGCGCTATGGGCCCTTGGCCTTGCCAGCAAACGTGTTGGCCAGGATGCGGCACTGGTGTTCTGCTGGCAAAAAGGAAGGCTGCAGTCCACTGAAGCCGACAGAAAGAAACAAAGATTAAATACAAAAAAAACAATTAGCATATGGGTCAAATGTGCAGGAAAACAGCTTATTTTATTCTCGGTGTCAGTGTGTTTAAAACATAATGTAAAGGTCATGGCTTTGTAATGACACATTAAGCAGAGGCAGGACAAGGTCATTTCACACTACACGGGGTTTTTTTCTCAGAGTCATGAATGTCCATAATTGTAATAATGACTGATACAGGTTTGTTAATAAAATCTTCAGCGTGAGTGCACAATCCTATCTCACCAACCAAAACAGCTGTTGTAATGCACTTTCCTAGGAGGACCAGATATATAAGGCAGACTGGGAATTCGGGATATATTGTCCCTATCTGTTCCACTTTGCCCTAACTCTACAAGCAGATCATCGCCAAGGCCCTATTACCTTCAGGCACCCATTTCAGGTGGGGTGGGGGAGAAAGCAAGCAGGAGGCTGGGAGAGTGATGGGGGCAGAAAGAGAGGGAGTGGGGGCAGAAAGAGAGCACCCATTTTCTCCATGGGAAGTTATCTCTGTAGTCTGTAGATAAACATTATTTCCAGGGGGTCCCCAGGTCCCACCTGGAGGCTGGCATCCCTAGGCAGCACCCTCTGGGTGGCTTGATACCACCCTGCTGAGGCTGCTTGCCTTTCTAAGCCTCACTGTCCCAAGGCTCAACCCCCAAATCTCCAGGGATTTCCCAACCTGGAGTTGGCAGCCCTAAGATGAATTGATCTCTGTAGCTGGGAGATCCATTGTGATTCCCAGAGTGCTGCCATTGCTGCTGTGGTGGGAGAGGAAGCAGATGGGTGGCTGAGAGTACAACCACCACCACCACTGCTACTGCTGCTGCTGTGCGGGGTGGGGTGGGGTGGGGTGGGAGAGAAAGCAGGCAGGAGGCTGGGAGAGTGATGGGGGCAGAAAGAGAGGGAGTGGGGGCAGAAAGAGAGAGAAAGTGTTGAGGTGGGGAGGAAGCAAAACAAAGAGAATGATGATGCATCAGAAAGAGAGAGGAAATAACATGCATGGAGGAGAGAGAGAGTAAGAAAAGGGGGCAGACAGGAGAAAGAGTTAAGAGAGGTAGTGGGGAGAGGGGAAGAAGCAAAGGTGTGAGGAATGGGATAACCATCTTGCAAGTTTCTTGCGGGTCTCCACTTGTTTCACCATAATCACTTGTTCATGGTCTTGCTTGGCTGAGGCTGCACTCACATTACCATTTTGAGATACAGCATCCCTAGAAAATGCCTCCACAAGTTAGTGTCCTGTGGTAGTATGTTTCCAGTTTCACACCACACACAGGATATGGTTTTATGCTTGTCATCTCAAAAAAAAAAAAAACCCAACGCTAATTTGTCAAAAAGGACTCTTGAGGCAGCTTAAAGACTAACATGTTCACTTGTGGCATAAGCTATTGTGAGCTTGGATCCATTGCATCAGACAGATGATTTTTGTTCTCAGTGAGCAGATATGTACATGAGTATAAAGGGGGGAAAAGTAGTAAAATGTAGTGAGTGGTGAGGTCAAAAACCTATGAAACTCTAAAGAATGAGTGTGTGAGATTTCTATGCATAGGTCAAATGTATATAAGATAAATGTCGATATTCTTAGCTGTAACAACAGGAGACGATTCAATCATGCTTTGCATAAACACATTATGCATTTCATTGGCTTTTGACACTACTTTTGTTTTGTCTCTCTTTCTAATCTCATATATATGCATGTGTGTACGGGCATGTTTATTTGTCAATGAAAGATATAGTTTGTGCATCTGATTAAAGGGATTCCAGAAATCAGCTTATGCTTATGTGAAGGAGCCACAAAACTCCTCTTTGTTTTTGCTGCAACAGACTAACACAGTTACCCATTGGGAATCTGACTCTTTTCCCTGGGCTACTATGTATGACCAATGGCCATATGAGTAGGCTCTGACTATAGAAGCAAACTGTACTGGCTTGCAGGCCCTGAGTATCAGGTGCCAGAAGTAAAGCAAGGAAAGGTCGTTCAGTCCAGAGCAAGGGCCAGAAGTCAGACAAAGCAAAACCATTCAGTTCAGGGACAGGGGCCCAGGAGTCAGGCAAGGCAGAGTTGTTGGCTTAGCATCTATCATATGCATTGCATCCATGCCTAACAGCCTGTCTTGGCTGGTTTTATAGCCCCATGCCTAAGGGTCATACTCGCAACCAGTTGCTCAGAAGCAATCCTGCAACTGCTCATCTTTGTTGTCAGCAAACAGCTGGTGTCAGGCCAGGAGGTGTGCACTTTGCCATTTTGTCTGTAACTCTGTTTTTAGCCTCCATCTGTGGCACTCTAAGGGTGTAGGTGATACTGCTGGGCTGGGAACGGCCAACTGTGGCTCACCTGCTGAATCAGGACTGTTGGCTGTGAATCCTGACAAGCCTGCAGTTCATTTTCCTGCCGATCAGCTGCTGTTAACTCAAGGCTGGCTACACAAGGCTCCTCTTCTCCTGAGGAGTCCTCGCTATTGCTGAGCCCTGGCTAATCCATGACACAAACTCTGCAGTCATTTTAGTACTCCAAAATCAGGCAAATGACCTGCTGTGTGTTCTAGTTATCTATATATCTAATAGCAACATGTGACCCCCATCTGCAGATATCTAAATCCATGGATTGGAGTCACACAGGCACTAAACAGATTTTCCTGCAAACTTGGGGACCCCCCCCCCCAATTTGTGGAAAAATATGAAATCTTTAAAAATAAATTGGGAGGTTTAAATTACCCCCAAATAAAAAAGTACTGTCTGTGCATGTGAGCCACTCCAGGAACCGCTCTGGACCCGGCAGTGGTCACCAAGAACTGCTCTGGGCTCCCAGACACCATCACTGCTGTGGCAGTCTCAGAGGTGGGCAGTGGGGCCTGGAGCTGCACCAAACTCAACAATAAGGGGGAGATGGGATTCCCCTGTAAGTCTCATGACCCCTCCACTTGTATGAACCTATTGCACTTACAAATTTTTGAAGTAATACCTAACTGAGAGAATGCGTATGTTTAGTGCTGTCAAGTCACTTCAGATTTATGGTGATGCTATGAATTAATGTTCTCCAAAACATCCCATCATTAGCAGACATTCTCGGGTCTTACAATCTGAGTTTCTTTTATTGAGTCAATCTATTTCATGTTGGATCTTCCTCTTTTCCTGCTGTCTTCAGATTTTCCTAGCATTATTGTCTTTTCCAGTGACTCTTGTCATTTCATAATGTGTCTAAAGTAAGATAGCCTCAGTTTAGCCATTTTAGTTTCTAGGAAGAGTTCAATCTTGATTTGGTCTAGAATCTGCTTATTTGTATTTTTGGCTGTCCACAGTATACAAAAACCTCTCCTCCAACACTACATTTCAAAGGAATCTACTTTCTTCCTGTCAGCTTTCTTTATTGTCCAACTTCCACACCTATACATAGAAATAGGGAATACTATGTTTAGCTCCTTCATGGCTGCCCTCCCCAGTTTCAAACTCCTTTTAATTTCGTAGTTTTAATTTCTTTATCATCAGCCTTAAAGTTGTGTAATTCCCCAGTACTTTTGTCTTCTTGATGTTGTAATCCTGCTTTGGCACTTTCTGCTCTAACCTTCATCAGTGTCTTTTGAAGTCTTCACTGTTTTCTGCCAATAATGTGTTATTGTGAGAATGTCCCAATAGATATAGTCCACAACAGGTCTCCTTAAGCAGAAAGTCCTTTATTTGTAGAAAAGATCATGTTGGTCAAACACTTTTCCTGTTAGTAATGCCCAAGCATAGAAATGCAGCTACAATTATACTTGATATGAAATATGTCCTAACCACCCTCTATTAATCAATAGTGAGAATTCTTGGCACCCAAATATACTGGCCCAATGTTCCCAAGGAAAGAGTGGCAAAATGAGTTTTCAGGGAGAAACACTGTTGAAGAGGTGGGAATTGGGTCCCTGGTGCTATCTCCCAGTCGGGACCTAAAGAGGTTGAATGAAACCCTGGAACACAAAGCATTATTATTTGAACATCAAACTCAATGGCAAACCAGGAAGCATTGATACAACTCAGCAACTTCACTGATTATGGCAAGACATTCACCCAAACCTATGGCAGTTAGCCTATGGGTAACTGACAGTCATCTACATATCTCAAATTGTTACTCTTCCTTCCACCAATTTTCACTCCACCATCATCTAACTCTAATCTCCACCTTTCCTTATGATATGTACTGCATAGAGATTGAAGAGACTGGGAGATAAACTGCATCCCTGTCTGACACTTTTGCCAACTGGAAACCATTGTTTCTCCATATTCTGCCCTAATAGTGGCCTCTTGTCCTGAGTATAGATTGCTGATCAAAATTATCAGATGCTTTGGCAAACCCATTTTCTTTTAACCCAACCATAGCTTTTCATGATCCACACAGTCAAAACTTTGCTGTGATTTATGAAACTCAAGCTGATTTTCTTCTGAAATACTCTTGTATTCTCCAGTAACCAAAATAAATTTGCAAAATGATCACTAGTGCCTCTTCCTTTTCTGAATCCAGCTTGATTCTCATTCCATATAGGTTGTGGAATAGATTTTGAGCATCGCTTTACTCATGTGAGAAATTAATGTGATGGTCTGATATTTGCTGCAGTCTTTGACATCTCCTTTTTTCAGAATTGGACTCTACATTGAGTGTTTCCAGTCTGTGTGCCATTGTTTTGTTTTCCATATTTGTTGGCACAATCTTGTTAAGATTTTGGTGGAATCGGTTTCTGTGGCTTAGAATATCTCTATTGATATCCCATCTACTCCTGGTGACTTGTTTCTTCCCCTTGATCTCAGTGCAGCTCTCACTTCACTTTCTAAAACCATAAATTCTCCTTCAAAAGATGCTTCTTGAAAGGAATCTGTCCTTTCATTTCTTTTGTATAGTTCTTCAGTGTATTGCTCCCATCTTTTCTTTATTTTGTCTTATTCAGTCAATGTATTTTTGTGTTGATCTTTCTGCATGCCTAACCATGATTTAAATTTCCCTTTGATTTTTTCAATATTGTGGAACAGATTCCATTTTTGTTGTTCTCTTCTATTTTTTTACACTGGTCATTATAATAGTTCTCTTTGTCTCTACGTGTGAGTCACTGGAACACTGCATTTAGACTTCTGATTCTGTTTTTGTCACCTTTGACTTTTGCTTCTCATCTATCTTTAGCAATTTTAAGAGTTTCATCAGTCATCTATTGAGGCTTTTCTTTCTTTTTCTTTTTCTTTTTTTTTGACTACAGGAATAGTTTTTGCAAATTCTTCCTTGATAACATCTCTAGTTTCAACCCATAATTCTTCTAGTACTCATTCATTTTAACTTCGTAATGCAAATCTGTTGTTTACATAAATCAAAATGGGTATCCATGTTAATCTTTCTGTTGCAGCAGAAAAGAGTAATAGTCCAGTAGCACCTTAAGTTTGGTGTAGTGGTTAAGTGTGTGGACTCTAATCTGGGAGAACCAGATTTGATTCCCCACTCCTCCACTTGCACCTGCTGGATGACCTTGGGCAAGCCATAGCTCTGTACCAGCTGTTCTCTCAAGGACAGTTGTCTCAGAGCTCTCTCAGCCCCACCTACCTCACAGGGTGTCTGTTGTGGGGAGGGGAAGGGAAAGGAGTTTGTAAGCTGCTCTGAGACTCCAAATGAGTGAAGGGCGGAATATAAATACAATCTCTTCTCTTCTTCTTCTCTTAAGAACTAATAACATTTGTGGCAGGGTATCAGCTTCAGGGTATCTGAAGAAGTGAGCAGTGACTCACAAAAGCTCATACCGTGCCACAATTTTTATTAGTCCTTAAGGAGCTACTGAACTCTTGCACTTTTCTACTGTTGTTTACAGGGATTTAAACTCTTCAGCAATATTGCTTACATTGTATTTTGGCATTATGATTGTTTTTGTGTTTTTCTTCAGCTTTATTCTAATTTTCAATATTAACAACTCATATTCTTTAGCACAATTGGCTCCTGGTCTTGTTTTAGCAGAGAGAATAGAGCTTCCCCCATCTTCTGCTTCCAATGACGTAATCTATTTTATTTCTGTATTGGCCATCCAGTGATATCCATGTATTCAATCACCTGTTTGGTTCCACGAAGCATGTGTTTGCAGTGAACAATTTGATGTCATCACCAATGCTCCCTTTAGGCTGTATAGTCTTGTGAGCAAAAATTCTACTCTGTGAGCTTATGGCATTAAACTTGTGAGTGAGCAATTTAGATACTGCATAAATTAGTTTGCCCTGGAGCCATCCTTCCTGAGCTAAGACAAAACTATGTGAGCTGGAAGCTAAAAAAAATATGAGCTAACCAATAGTAACTCAGTTTAGAGGGAATATTGACCCTAACCCTAATAACCCTAACCCCAACCGTAATAACGCTAACTCTAACACAGCCCTAATACCCTTACCGTAACTATAACATTAACCCTAAAAACATTAACCCGAACCCTAACCCTACTAACCTTAACCACAACCCAAACCCTAATAACCCTACTAGGGTAAGGGTTAGGGTTATTAGGGTTAGGGTTATTAGGGTTAGGGTTTTGTTAGGGTTAGGGTTATTAGGGTTAGGGTTATAAGAGAGGTTTAGGGTTAGGATTATTATGGTTTGGGTTAGGGTTAGAGTTATTAGAGTTAGGGTTATTAGAGTTAGGGTTAGGGTTATAAGGGTTAGGGTTTTTAGGGTTAGGGTTATTAGGGTTAGTGTTAGGGTTATTAGGGTTAGGGTTTTGTTAGGGTTACGGTTATTAGGGTTAGGGTTATAAGAGTTAGGGTTAGGGTTTTTAGGGTTATTACAGTTTGAGTTAGAGTTAGGGTTAAGACAAGGAATATGCTTTATTTATGGTGTGTTTGGGGTATCTGTGTGTGTGAAATAGCCTGTCTTCAAAGATTCTGGTAACCACATGTCAAGATTGCACTCCAGCAAACAATGCTTACAGCTCATCTGAGCAACTCTAGAGGGAGCTTACATGACCCGTCCACCAGGTGAACAGTGAAAAGACACATAGGCATTCGTTCTCCTTGCACTTGGAGGAGGTCAAAGTTTGGCCATGTCAGTTTATTGAAACCACATGATAATAATCTCACAGTTTCTTGCAGTTTTCCTCTTAGGCATTCAGAAAGGAATGAGGGAAATACCATTTAGAATTCCATTCCCGATCCTCAGCACCAATGCTCTGATTGTTGTTTATCAAGAACTGGAAATTCATTTTGTCTGCACTTGCTACTCAAACTAAAAATATTCTTCCCTGTCTTCCTTTCTCAGATGGTTAATAGCCCTTTGCCCTTGTGCTTTCTACCCACAACTTTAGCATCTCTACTACCACCATTCTTGCAAGATCTAATGTCTTAGCAATAATAACCTCCCTGTCTTCTTTCAAACGCAAGTGAGAAGACTTTAATTAGTATATGGCATGTTTGTGTTTGCATGGATACGTATGTGTGGGAAACTGCATGTCTGGGTTTCTTTGAAGAATTTTAGGGAGAGAAAAGTAAATCAAAGAACTAAAGGCTTCTCTTTAGAGGCAGAAAAGTGGGTATGTCCTCTGAAGGAAAGCATCAAGCTTCCTATCAGCTACTGGTGGACTCTGTGGAATGGGGAACTGACCTAAGATCATAAATCCCAAGTCTCTAATTTATTCAGGTTTGGTTTTTTTAAAATACATCTGAACTAAATTTCCTGGGTTCCTGTAATACATTAAGAAGCTGTACTTTGATGTGTTTTCTACAAACCTTCCTAATCACCACACCCTCTTCCTCTCCACTCCTGGCCCCAGGACTTCTCCACACAGATGTTATGTTGCATGCCTTCCCAGTCACATGAAGTTGCTGGAGAAACGAATCCAAAAGAAACAGTCAATGAAAACAGAAACAGCTGTAACAATTTTACACTGCATGGTTCTGATTTCCTTGATTTTTAGGGTCTTCCCCTACACACACACACACACACACACACACACACGCACGCACGCACGCATGCAGACTTTCTTTTCTCTCCCCTACCATTTTTAGAGAACACAATTTGCAAATGCTGAATGGCAGTGCTAGTTGATTTTCATATTGCTGATGACCCTCTGACTTTAGAAACTGATGCCAGTTTATCATAGGTAGTGGCAGCGTTCAAACACAATTTTTAAAAAGAAAGGGAAGGTAGTAAAGGAAAAAAGGAAGGAAATAATTGATTCTGCAGTCAGGGAAGGTTACTGTGATGCCCATTTACAGGTGCAGAGTTCTATATTTGGATAAAATGGGCTTTGGGTTTGAATCTGTTAACCCCTTTCTGCCTGAAATCTTGTCATGGATTAGTGTACTTTTCGTCGTTTTTGAATAAGCATTACCAAAACCATTTCTCATTTAAATAAAAAAAATGTTGTGCAGATTGTTAATGACAGTGCTGAAGTTCACCAGACAAAAGAGTTCTGTAATTGCCACTGGTAAACAACAGATTTGCTAAAAAATGAAACAAGCACATTGGGAGAGGATGAAATGTCAACCACAAAACACAGTATAGAATCAATTCCATACAGTTAACTTTAGGGTGGCTCACACGCGCATGTTCTTCACTAGATTTCTCACCAGTTAATGACATGTTGTTGAATGTTTTAACTAATTCTGTGGGAAAGCATTGTGTTTAAAGTGATAGTCAATATCTATCTGGAGTGTTTTATGGGTGATGCAATTCACCTCTGAGAGCCTTTCATGTTTTAGAAACAGAGGAGCTACTGGATTTATCTATGGCCTCTCAGCAATCCCATGCTCATATGTGAAAGATCCGCACAGCGGTTCTTCCATCAGCAACAATCACCTTTCTTGGAGCTGTGGTCCTGGCATGGAAGGAGTCAAGGTTCAGACTCCTCCCACATAACTGTGAGCTTCTGATGCAAGAAATACAGGCTGCTGGAAGTAATTGTTAAATACTGGGTGCAAGACGCATTGCAGTGAACAGGTCTACTTTATTAAGTGATTTCAGGAACAACACCTGAGACTCC
The DNA here is from genome assembly GCA_029233225.1 of Lepidodactylus listeri. NCBI lineage: Eukaryota > Metazoa > Chordata > Lepidosauria > Squamata > Gekkonidae > Lepidodactylus > Lepidodactylus listeri. The sequence continues at coordinate 92,821,038 of JARCFY010000006.1, forward strand.
AGAGCAACAGCCCCGTTGAAGTAGTATGCAAAAACCACACCCAAACACTTGCTGTGATAGGCTATTTACATAATATTGCTTCCTCACTGGTTACCTCTGTTTGCATAATATTGCCTCCCCATTGGTTACCTCTAGAATCCTGGTGGGCTGTTATTCCAGAGCTCCAAGCTCAGCCCGTCTCTTCTGGTCAGACCTAGGATCCTCCAGCCCAACACATAACACCAACGCTGAGTGATCAAATGAGATCTGCATGTTTGACCTGGTAATTTGTTGGCATTATCAGCAATTTATTGTCCATTTTTCACATTTGTACACTGCCTTTCAATATTTTGCTCCCAAAGAAGATTATATATTATACAAATATAAACAGAGACATGCTCATCATTGTACATTTCTCTCCCTTTTCCCTCCAGCCATCACCACTTTCTCTTCCTTTTCTGGGCCCCTCCAGCACCACTTTCTCTGACTTCTCCCCACCAGACCATGGCAATACAAAAGGCCATCTGTGACTCCCCAAGGCTTCCTGAGACCTCAGTCAGCATTCTCTGGTTTAAGGAGTTTTATACAGCCCCTCCTCCCCTTTAATGTTTTGGAAATTTTCTGCAAACAAAAGGTTGGGAAAACATTTTCACCAAGCCTGTAGCCAGGATTTTATAGCTTGTGGGGCAAATTTTTTTCTGGTAGGGCTGCCATTTTTGCCATTATTATTCTGTCTGTACATAACTGTACAGAACAATCTGTGTCTCTTTTTCTCACCCTGATCTTGCAGTAGATTCTCCCAAATGCAAAACCCATTTGGCAAATATTGGAGGGGAGGGGGAAGGCAGGAAAAGGAACCTAGTATTGATCCCCCCCATTTCTTTCCTCCTTGCTCTCCTTGGCCCCTTCCCTAGATCAATCTGTGATACTTTCATCTCTTTTGTATAAGTCCTCAGTTTATTTAACCCCTCACCAAGCCACACAATAGCTGAATGTCTACCAAGACTAAAATGACTTACTCGAGAGTAAACCCTCCCAGGATCTGGCTGCAAGGCTTTTCTGTACTGTTGCACCCTTGGAGCCCCCCCCCCTCCCCATTCAGAAGCAAAACCTGATGAAAAGTACTTGAGTCTGGAGGCCGGTAGAGTGAGTTTCAGCATGATCAAGTTTATTGTAAGTCAGGAACAAGCATACCTGAGGTGTCCCCGGGGGTCAGCTTATATGCACAGAAAAGCCTCGCCCCCATCCACACCCATACTGCGGGATAGGTTAATCTTCCCACCAGAGATTACATTGGTTCATTTGAATATGCTAAGCCCCTGATAGGTGGATCTTTAGGAGCCTGGGTGCTATTGTTCTTTTACCTCAAGCTTGTACCTTTTCCAGGCCATGCGGTCAGACCGCATGGCCGGCACCATTACATGTTTGGTCACATCAAAGAATCATACAAGTGTACACACAGAGAATCGCATCCTGGTTGTCTGGGGAATTGGGTCCAGGACATAACACCTGATTTAACCCTTGCAGAGCTGCAGACCCAGGAAAGAGTCTTCCTGCCCTTCCCAAGCTGTGCAGCCCTCTCAGAAAACAGGGTGGTTGAGCAGAGCCACCTGGACAAATTCCTGTAGGGCTGTCCCTTTAAGAAAGGGGGCAGAACCCCAAATAGCCCCACCATAGCTACGGGCCTATTCTCCCTTCTCTGAAGGTGGCTCTGTGGTGCAGGCTTTTTGATCCACACAGTGGGGCCAGGTCCCAAATTAGATATAAGACATAACTCATATAAAAACATAAGGAGACAGTCACAGCTAGATATTTTCTGAATCCCCATGTTGTTCTGGTTGTTTTTGAGCAGAAGATGCTTTGTTCTTTCTCCTTTCGATGTGCTGACTGGCCCATGATGGCGTTCACAAGGGAAGGGATAGGTGACATTACAGGCAGGCTGATAGAAGAAGCCTTGACTATTGAAGTACCTTGGTGTCCTTTTTGGAGCCTGGAAATGCCATGTGTGTAGCAAGTTATATCCATCTAGAGCAGGAGCTCCATTTTGCAATAAAATAAAATAAAATCTTAAATACTGTAAAATAAATAAATGTAAAAAGTGTCCCCAGTGTTTCCACTTCAAGAAAGAAAGAGTTGTGGAGTGACTACAACAGATGTTGGCTTTTTCCAGACTGAAATGTAAGCTTTTAACATCGACTTTGTGTTTTGTCAGCTCATACTCAGCATATGGACAGCACATAGAAACCTGTGACATAGCTGTGTCACAGCAACTGTATTTCATAAACCTGAACAAGATGCCAAGCCACAGTTGGCATTAAGCTTCTGGTTTCACATTCCGTAATGGAAATCTTGTCAATAAATACAGCGACTTTTTTGGGGGGTGGCTCTCAGTTATTTAGAGAAACTCCATATAGTCCCTTCCTTTGATTTACTAAGGTAGCTGTCCAGGTTCAGGCAGATAACCAAGGGAGAGACAAAGCATGTAGTCAAAGCCCAGGGGTCAAAGCACAGTTATCCAGTATTCCAAGTGTCAAAACCAGTAGGGCAGAGCCAAAAGGCACAAGCCAAGTCACAGTCCGGGAGGTCAAACACACAGGGGTCTGAAACAAGACAAAGAACAATGGCAGGAAAACCTGTGGCTTGTATGGTTTATAAAATCCAGATTCATGTCAAATGTAGGGTCTTTTTTAGACTATTCCTTCACTCTTATTTTGACCAACTTGCTACAACAGTAAGACAGAACATTAATTGGTACAGTCATCTTTAGGACCAAATGAAATATTTCACTGCAGGTTTCTCTGTCACCAAAAATAATACCAGCATATTTAAGTTCCTCTACTCTTCATCCATTACATTTAGCCAAGCTTACCGGTGTCCTAACAACACCATGTTCCTTGTAGTTGCTCCAGCGCTGGTGAGAGAACACAGAACATCATGGTCAGGCTCAGGAAGGAGTAAAATTAAGCATGGTGCTGCCATGTCATGCAGTTAGCAGAACTACAAAAGTGATTTTACAATCTGACTAGATTTAATTCAGTTATTAAAATACACGATTAAGGTTAAATTATCTGACTCCAACTGTTCATATGGAAATGTTGTAATTCCTGAGTTTTAAAAGTCACTCCATAATGAGTCTGACAAACATACTGGGTACACAAATTACTCCTTGGGTGTATGATACACTGGTGAACTAGGCTCAGAAACATATTCTTCTCTTGTAAACCAAATTGCCAGGGGTTGTGCTGATCTCTGGATAGCAGACCTGGATACAAAGAGTACCTCTGTTCCTGGTCTGAAATCTCTTCCGCCCAGAAGAGCAGTGATGGTTGACTGGGAGTCCAAGCTTCAGTAGCAAACTGTGGCCTGACAATAACCATTGCACAGGTCTTACCAATTGCCTTCATCCAGGCTTAGCTATATTTACTGTTCAGTTATTTATGCATCTCGACTCTAATTGGCCCTTCCTGGCGACAACCTCCTCCCCTTCTACCTCTATGTAACGGTTGGTGACTTTTGTTTCAATGTGTCTGAAGAAGTATGCATGCACACTAGGGTTGCCAGGTCCCCTCAAAGTCCCCAGCAAGGGACTTTGGGGGGCATTATTAATTAATTAATTAATTCTATTTGTACCCCGCCCTTCCCGCAAGCAGGCTCAGGGAAGCTCACATGGCTGGTATAAATACCATTAAAACACATTGGTATAAATACCATTAAAACACATAAAATCAATCAACAATCAAATACAATAAGATCAAACAATCATAAAACCATAAGGTGCTACTGCTGGTGATAATTCCTTAAGATAGCATTAAATTACTTGAGCTGGTATACTGAGAAATGCTACCAGCTCAGTTTACCAGCTCTGTGGTCTTCCTGGGTCATTACTGGAGGGGGTGGGGAGTCCCCAGCATGAAATATCACTCAGAAGTGATGTCCTCGTGTTGGGGAGCGGAGGCCTCCTCCTCTCCCCAGTGATGTTTAAAGGGTCTTTTTTAACCCTGCTGGGAAGAAGTGGGGGGGGGGAGGCCACGTGCACCTGCATGCCGAGCCCCAAATTCGGGGCTCAGAGTGCAGGCACATGACCCTCGCCTCTCCCCAGCAGTATTTAAAGCTGATCTTTAAATGCTGCTGGGGAGAGGTGAGGAGAGGAGGCCACACACACCTGCATTCCAAGCCCCAAATTCAGGGCTTAGAGTGCAGGTGCGTGGCCCCCGCCGGTTCCAGCAGCATTAAAAGCCATCCTTTAAATGCTGCTGGGGAGGGGGGGAGGCCACATGTGCCTGCATTCCAAGCCTCAAATTCAGGGCTCAGAGTGCAGGCACGCAGCCCCTGCCTCTCCCCTGCGGATGTCTTTTAACACTGTTGGGAAGAGATGGGGAGGAGGCCAGGTGGTCACCCTTGGGGGTGGGGCTTCCCCTGCCTGCCAGCTGGCTGGCTGGCTGGCTGGCAGATGAGAAGGAGCCTCTCCAAATCAGGCAACCCACGCCAAACCAGGGGGTCTAGCAAGCCTAGTGCACATGAAAGCTTATACTCAGAGTGAAACTGTTGGTCTGAAAGGTGCCACTGGACTCAAACTTTGTTCTGTTGCTGACTCCTGTACTCTATTGGTCGTGGGGAGGAAAGGTTGCTGTGTTGCTGCTATGTGTACAGAAAGGCCTCTCAGGAGAAGGAGGTTTCAGTTCCACAATCAAAGGGAACGAACACCCTAAAGGAAAATGACCCTGTGACTTTATGAGACTGAACAAATTATTCCAGGAGGAGCTAATTCTCTGGAGCACCTCTAAGGAAACAGAGCAGCTAGAGGCAGGCTGTGAGGCCAGGGCAGAGGCAGTAGTACAAGAATCCAAACAGGATGGTGAATTTAAATATACCACATTTCCATGTCATAGTTTATCAAGGTACCAAATGCATGGGGTCTCAGAGCTATCTCTGGAACCATAACAGTGACGTAAGATCCCAGCCACATCCTGAAAAAAAAGATCAGCTGCCTTACTCAAAGTTTCCACTTATTTTCTGTGCCAGATTCCTTGGGGGGGGGGGTGTCAGCTGGGATTTTACATATTTTGAAGCTGGCTAAAAGTTATTCTAAACGTTTCTCATAAGTGTTATGAGATTTCCTTGCTTCACAACAAAAAGAGTATGAAAGCTCTTACTTGCAGTGATAAATACTACTTCCCCTCTACTGAATGAAGAGTAGAGGATTTTTAATACCCTGCTTCTCTCTATCTCAAGGAGTTTCAAAGCAGCTTACAATCACCTTCCCTTTCTCTTCCTACAACAGGCACCTTGTGAGGCAGGTGGGGCTGAGAGAGTTCTGAGAGAACTGTGGCTGGCCCAAGGTCACCCAGCAGGCTTCAGGTGGGGGAGGAGTGGGGAATCAAACTTGGTTCTCCAGATTAGAGTCCACTGCTCTAAACCACTAAACCACACTGGCTCTCATGCTGGATAAAAGATGTGAGTGTATTTAGAGGCACTAAGGTGTTCTGCAACTTATGAATTTGTACTGTCACCCATTTGCAAAGTTACAAAAGAAAATGGCTCGGTCTTGGTTTGAGGTTTTCCTAGTCACAAGGCTTTGGGGGGCATGTTCTGATTCTTTATAAGCATGGCCCTGTTTAAGAACATAAGAGAAGCCAATGTTGGATCAGACCTGTTGTGTACTAAGGATGAGTCATCCTTAAACTAGCCCTGGGATCAGGGTGAGCTTGAGTCACAAACAGCTGGCTAGGATTCTAGAATAGACCAATAGAGATCCAATAGGATCCTAGAATAGACCAACAGAGAAACAATGTTATGTAAATAGCCTATCATAGGGAGTGGGGTGTGTTTGGGGTGTGGTGTTTGCATGCATAAAAACTAGGCTGCTGCCTGAGATTTTTGCCTTCTGCTGCTTGCTGAAATAACGAATAAAGTAGAGCTGGTCACTAGACTTGGGGTCTGTTCATCCATGGAACCCACTATTTAACAGTGGCAACAAAGGTGGGATCCTGCTGAGTGGCCCAGCACCAATCTGCACCACACTGCACACTGAGCTCCAGTGCCACGGGCCTTGCACCACAACAGGGACCATGGCTGCCACTCCATGACTACTACCCGAGTTCGACCCCAATCACTCAGCACAATGTGTGGCCTGGGTGGAATGCCTAAACTACTTCATGGAGTTCCAGGGCATCAATGACACGGCAAAGAAGGCACTGCTGCTCAGCTCTTGTGGGATCACACTGACCACATTGAAACTCGCCACTTTCGACAGCCTCATCAAGGCACTCATAGACCATTTCTCGCCCAAGCCCACCCATCTGGCTTGCCAGCTCGATTTCTTTGAGAGAAGCCAGAGGCCCAATGGATCGGTCTCTGACTATGTTGCTGCCCTACACCGACTGGCACTTCATTGTGAGTTCACGAATCTCGAGGAAGCACTCCTAGACCACTTCGTGTTTGGCCTTAGGGACAAGAAGCTCCATCATAAGCTCATCAGTCAAGAGAACGTAAACCTCCAAAAGGCACTTCAGGTGGCTGCGGTGTTCAAGAAGTCCCAGAAGGGTGGCAACCAGAAGACCGACCGCTATTCTGCAGCAGTGCACCAGGCTGCCATCTCCTCAGCCTCCAACACATCTGACAGCAGGGTGGGGTGTGTTCGAGGTGTGGTGTTTGCGTGCATAAAAACCAGGCTGCTGCCTGAGATTTTTGCCTTCTGCTCCTTGCTGAAATCACTAATAAAGTAGAGCTTTCTGGAAAGATCTCATCCAATGGATACAAATCTACTGCAAAGGCCCATGTAAGCTACTCACAGCTTTCTAAAGACTATATGAGATAACTACAAAAAATAAAAAAGGCCCTGCTATCCCAGAGCTTCAACTGAATTACTGAACCCCAAGCCCAACATAGTAGAATGTGGTTCAGGATGATGTCACAAGAAGCCATCAGTTCTGAAGATAAGAAGTCAGATCCATAGGGGGAAAAACATTTTTTTTTTACACCAATACTAACTCACCACGCAGGTCCCTCTCAAGCAAAATGCCCACTCTGGTAGAAATATCCCTGGGCAGCAAGAGTTCCCCCACCCCCACTCCCTTTGAGAACGCAGACAACCAGATGGGGAAACTTTGCTGCAGTAAATAAGTTAAATGAATGTAACAGTGAAGTGCTGAGTCCAGTTGTTTTCCCCCAAGAGAAAAAGATCAGCTCTGTGGCTTTATTGGTGCTTGTAATTAACACCTGGCTCAAACATGTTTATTGGCAAAACAGGAGGGGAAAGATGGGGAGCGGAGGGGCAAAGCAGCCTTGAAATTAATTGCCTGCCATTTCAATGGGCACCTTCAACAATGGGCATTATTAAAATATAATTCCCAAATAAAAAAAGAAACTCACAGTTCCACAGCTTCTTATTTCTATAGAGACCCATTCTTTCCATTCAAATAGGGGAGGGGGTTCCAATTAATGCCTAGAATTATTCTGAGTTGAATGCTTGTTTTTCTGTGGAAGTCAGTTCTGGAAGTCACCTTGTGGTGCTTGACTTACAAAGACACATTTGTAAATTATGTGCAAAATAAATCCCAGTCCTGTTTTTTAAAATTACCTATTGACTTTAGCTAGATTTTAAATACCAGATTTTAAATTATAGAATCATAGAGTTGGAATGGGGCATACAGACCATCTAGTCCAACCCCCTGCCCAATGCAGGACCAGCCTAAAGCATCTCTAACAAATACTCGTCCAGCCTCTTCTTGAAAGCTGCCAGTGAAGGGGAGCGAACCACCTCCCTACACAGCTGATTCCACCTTTGAACCATTCTGACCGTGAAAAAGCTTTTCCTCATATCTAGCCATACCTTTCTGCGTGTAATTTAAACCTGTTGCTTCGGGTCCTATCCTCTGCTGCGAACTGGAACAGCTCCTTGCCCTCCTCCAAATGAGCCTTTCAAATATTTAAAGAGAGCGATCATGTTCCCCCTCAATCTCCTCTTCTCTAAACTAAACATTCCCAAGGCCCTTAGCCTTTCCTCATTGGTCTCAGTCTCCGGAACCTTAATTTTGATGCTCTGTGTAATCCTTGGTAAATAAGAGGTTAATGCACAGAAGTGTGGGTATTTCCAGTTTCTCTTTAATGCCAAGGGTTTTCTTTATTACAGATTGATGAGATAATAGCTTTAAAGTATACAATGTTAATTTATTTCATTGTTAAAGAGCCTGACTCAGGAACAAGACCTATTCTAAGAAAAACAGAATGACATAAAAAAATTCTCAGTGGCATATAGTAGCATTTTTTTAAATCCCCTGAGAGTTCATCACAAAAGAATTTGATGTTAAAGGCAGCCATGTTTACTTCCTCCATCTTGAACTACATCCAAACAAGATTCAGAAAAGAAAGGACACCCCATATCATGTCCCATGAAGCCCAGAACCAAGAGAATAGGTCCACACTCTTGAAAGCTTTAAAAGTTGTCAGTTTATTGATAATATTATGTCTAAAGCAAAGCTATGGGAATACCTAATCCGTCTGGAATCTTGAATATGACAGCATTTTTGTACAAAGAAAATTAAAAGCAGCAAAGACAGGATACCCCACTCAGGCAGCACCTGGAGCCGGTCTTCCATTGCGTCAACACTTTGGCCCAATTATACCCAGCCGTTTTGAGGGCATCCTGTTTGTTCCACAGAGCATTGTTTTACAGAATTTTAAGCACCTGTTGCTTTTCTGGAATTACTTTGTCAGGATGGCTTTTATTTTTAATCAGACACACTCTCATCCCCCCCCCCCCCCCCATTGTTATTTAAGTACAAGGTAGTCGTGACAAAATATTTTCTAAGCAAAACAAACAAAGGACAGGGGGAAAGGATGCATAGTTGCTCTGCCCTCCTGTTCAGTCACTTTAAAAGCTGAATTCACATTCTACAGTCAATCCCATTCATCATTATTAATCAAGGTAATTTGTACCTTCTGTCTCATAGAAATTTGTGGGACTAGCTGCTAACTTGCATTAAGCATCACCATTTATTGTTTTATTTAATAGTCCGCCTTTCTCACTTGGACTCAAGGTGGATTACACAGAGTGAGTCACTTTTATCAACAGATGGAACATTCAATAAACAGTGAAATAGGATTAGGGTTGTAGAATCAACCAGAAGTCCAAAAACAGAAGTGAAGCAAAGCATTAGTATTAACTGCTGGAAATGTATGTGTTTGCAAGATCTCACATTCCAGTCATTATAGGGTTAACTTGTTTACCTTCAGTGCTATTGTTTAGACTGACCTAAAAGGGAAACCTGGCAGACAGCCAATGTAAGAAAAGCCCGCAAATGTAAAGGAGTTTTGATGTATTGATTGGTTACTGTATTCAGGTGACTTCCTTCTAGGGGTCAAGAAGAAGGAGGAGTCTCCATTATTGTCTGACCATGCTTTGTAAACAGTAGGATGCAAAAGAATAGCTCCTAGATACGTTGTTATTTTGTAGGTGCCCTGTGAGCCCTTACCCTTAGAAATAAAGCTTTTGAAACAGAAAGAAATGTCTCCTCTCCAGTGAAGCAAAGATCCATTGAAACCTCTGAATATTTAAATATTTTGACTATTTTTCTTCAACATTAACATGACACACTGGGGAATGGAAATTGCCATCAAGTCACAGCTGATTTATGGCAATGCCATATGGTTTTCAAGACAAGAGACGTTCAGAGATGGTTTGCCATTGCCTGCCTCCATGTCAGGACCCTGGTATTCCTTGGAGGTCTCCCATCCATTTACTAGCCAGAGCCAACCATGCTTAGCTTTTGAGATCTGATGAGATCCCAGGCTCCCCCAGGCTATCCAGGTCAGGGCAACATGACATATTAAATGATGCAAAATCCCATAAGAGGGACCTACTTTCAACAAGCTAAATACAGCAGCATCAGACACATTCCCTAATAATTTTTCTCATGTATGAATCATGTATGAATCATTTAGTATAGTGCAGGTCTATTGGCAGGTCTTGTTTCAGAGTAAGGTTGCAGTTGTCGTCTTCAAAGCAACCGTGATGATGAAATCTCCTTAAATGTTGCCAGCAATGGTGGGGATGGGCCACTTTTCTTTGTCTCTCTCACCACCACAGAGCAGGAGCTTACATGAGTGCTAGCCTGTGCTCAGTCAGATTCACCCTGGATTTTTCTCTATTTGCATTCTTGTTGTTCTTGATTGCTTTCATCACCCTGCACTGCAGTTCCTAAAAAGGCTATTTGGATCTACTCAGAGGGAGGGGACCCCTGAAAGCAATTGTGCTGCTGATTATTCAGAATTCCTACAGAACTGCCAACCATGTCAGTTAGAGGGAGGGAAGCTCCCCAGAATCCCTTACAAAGGTATCTGAATCCAACAATCTCCTGGGATGGACAAAACAGATTGTAAATGCAGATGTTCAGAGTTACTGATCGTAATCTGGTCATGATACAGTCATTGTTCACAAACACACATACACACAATTTCCCAAAGAGAGTGGCTCACTATGTGTAGTAGGACCAAGAGTTTCTGGGTCAGCAGCATCATGGTTTAAATGGTGGCCATGAAGTCCTAATCTTGAGAGCCAGTTTGGTGTAGTGGTTAAAAGCACAGACTCTAATCTGGGAGGATTTGTTTTGATTCCCCACTCCTCTACATGCAGCTGCTGGTGTGACCTTGGGTCAATCATAAATTCTTCCAGAGCTGTTCTCTCAAGGGCAGTTTCTCCAGAGAGCTCTCTCAGCCCCACCTACCTCACAGGGTGTCTGTTGTGGGGAGGGGAAGGGAAAGGAGATTGTAAACTGCTCTGAGACTCCTTCTGGTAGTGAAGGTCAGGGTATAAATCCAATCTCTTCTCTTTCTCTTCTTCTCTTCATCTGTACCAGTCCAAACAGTCTGAAGCACAGACATTAAAATACTGTAGAAGTAACAACCTGGATATCCCCCACATTAAATCCAAGATAATTTCTACCAGTTTATATATGGAGTCTGTTGGGCCATGGGGTGGGCATTACACCAACATAATCCCTAATCCCTAATCTCTCCCAGTCACTCTTCATCAGGTTCATCAAAATTTCAAGCCACCTTGAACCACAAGGAAAATTTGCGGTATAATGTTTTAATAGATAAATACATAAATTTATAGCATATGAAAATGAGGAGGAAGAGACAAAGCACTCTGAAAGACACTCTGAAAGACATGAAAATTCCATCTCATCTTTGAAAATTAAATTGGTGCTGCACCACTGTGATGGAATTGAAGAGTTGTGGAATGCAGCAGGTAAAGAGAGAAGCTGCAGAGTCACGTGATTAAGAAAGGAGGGGGCCAGAGAGCTCAGAATTCTCAGGTTGAGTGACAGATAACTGTCAGAGCGGACAGTTGAGAACAGTCAGTTGAGAGAGTGAGTTGGAAGAAGCGGTTGGAACAGGTTTTTACTGAAGCAGGGAGTTAACTGAGAGAGCTCTGAGGAGAAAGTGGAATCTCCGAGCTCAGTGAAATCAGCCAGGGAACCGTTCGTGTGAAAGAACTGTGGCTGAATAATACTCTTAACTGGTATTCTCAAACAGTGCGAGGAGAGCTACCAGAGAGTGGGCAAGGGTCATAAACACCAAACACACTACTCCAAGGGAACTTAAAAGGTGGCTAAAGAAGGGCAAGAGGGTCTAGAGGAGTCTGGGAGAGCTGGGATGTCAAACCAGTAGACTCAGGAGAGCCGATAAAGCCCAAAAGGTTAACCACTAAAAAGTGACTGGAGAGTGGAGTCAGTAGAAGGGTATTGTGAACCAAGTAACATCTGAATTAACTGGAAGTTAACTGGACAAGCATACAGCCTCTGTGAAAGCATACAGCCTCTGTGAAAGTGAACGTTAAAGCAAAGTAACTTGTTTAGTGAACAACAAAACAAACTATCCTCCATATATAACTCCCATCCCCCTGTTATGTTTTCTGTATAATAAAGATCTGTGCTGTTTGACGTTTACAAGCACTGGTGCCTGAAGTCTGTGGTAAGGAGTATACTGGACAGTGGTCCTCAAAATATCTAGAACATATATAGAAAACCCCTGAAGAGACGACTTACCGTATTTTTCGCACTATAGGACGCACTTTTTCTCCCCAAAAAAGAGGGAGGAAAAGTGCCTGTGTCCTATGGTGCGAAGCTCATGGGGCCGCGGCAAGCGCCGTGGCCGCGGAGGAAGCCCTCCTCCCACCCACCCCCCTCAGAAGCTCCTGGGGCCGCGGCGAGCGCCGCGCACCCGGGAGGAAGATCCCCCGCCACCCCCCCCCAGATGCTCCCGGGGACGCAGCAAGCGCCACGCACCTGGGAGGAAGATCCCCCGCCACCCCCCCAGAAGCTCCCGGGGACGCGGCAAGCGCCGCGCACCCGGGAGGAAGATCCCCCGCCACCTCCCCCTTCAGAAGCTCTGCAAATGGATGTTAAATCTCCTAACAATACACACCCTTTTGAGTATGCCCTCTCCCTCACAAGGCTGCAGGTCATTGGGAGGGGAATGCCTTGAGAAGCAGCATTTTTTAAAGACAGGGGACACAGACACCGGGACAGGAATAAGAAGCCACACAACTGCAAATTCACAGAACCCATCCTTATCATTTCCCTCATATTTCAGTGAGGAGGAGAACTCATGTGGGAGATGAGAGTGTAAATCCCACCAAGGCAGAAGATGGGAATGCCTAAACTCAACTTTAGCCTGTAACAAACCAATCAACAGCAAACAGAAGGAAGAGTCAGGATTATAACCTGCTTTTCACACACTGCAAAACATTCCTCTAACCCACACAGACAACTGAGCACACATGAAAGGACTGGCTGTTTCTGCACACATCTGCTCATCACTTACCATCTATTAACATCTGTTAATGAAGATAAGATGAGATATAACAAGAGAAATCTGTGCTTCCATCTGCAGACCTATATTAAGTAGCACCAACAAATCAGGAACCTGCTCCTTCAGAAGAGTGCAGCCCCCAATCAGCTACATTACTGATAAGCAAGATCCAGGTCTTGTCTGGATTGACCTTCAGTTTATTGTTTATCAATAAATAACTGGTGGTCTGTTATTCTCTTTGGCCATTGGTTCTGAGCATCCATACAGTAATCTTACTCAGACAAAGGAGAAGTAGACCAGGCTATCATTCACATATTGAAGGCACCTCATTCAAAATCCATGAATGACCTTATCAAGTTTGAAAAGCATGGAGGAGGTATGACCAGAAGTGCCAGACTGCTGTCCCCTCCCCCCACACACCCATCCCAGTCAGCCAGTGCTAGTTCCAAAGAATACAGTGATTGATGGTGATACCAGGTGTTGTTGAGAAGGTACAGATGTACTAACAACATGTCTGTATGAATGAATTCCACTTTACAATCCGGTCCAAATTCACTCTGGTGAAGAACAAGCACAAGGAAAAGATCTTTCTTCTGCCTCTCATGCCTTTGCTAAAAGGTGCTGGTGGCTGAAGTTTTACACCCAGCTTGAGGGGATGATACTGTCAACTAGAGACTACAAAATGATGTGGCTCCTAGACAGATTTGAAAAGACTACTAAATGTAAGATATACTAAAATTAGACATAGCTTTATTGAATAATAACATAGTCAAGCAATCACTACAGTACCAAACACACAAATGCCAAAATGAATAACTGTAAAGCAACTGTTCCAAATGTTCAACATGTATTACTCAAGAAGAGGGGATGCCAAAAAACGTATAGTAAGAAGGGACGATGGGGTCTCTTGAGTCTATATCTTCAGAGGCTGAGTAGAGAACCTTGTTCACTACATGGAACATGTCAGCTGATTGGCTCTTTGCAAGTACAATGGTGGTGCAATAGTTTAGTACCATCAATGCTGCATGATATGCCTGAAAACTGATACCTTTCTTCCATCAAATTCATACTCAGTCTTCTACCTAAAATCTAGTCATCTAATGACTCACTACCCTCAGCTCTTCAGTAAACTAAAGTGCTGAAGGAGCTCTATGGGGGTGAAGAGAATGCTTGCCGCGGACCCGGGAGGAAGCTCCCCAGCCCCCCACCCCCCACAGAAGCTCCCCTCCCAGCCCCCCTCCCTCCCACCCCCCCTCAGAAACCCCCCTCCCTCCCACCCCTCTCAGAAGCCCCCCAAGGGGCCCAAGCAAGGGGGGGGAGGGAAACACCTTGTCTTTCTGTCTTTCTTTCTTTCTTTCTCTTTAGTCTGTCTGTCTTCCTTCCTTCCTTCTCTCTCTCCTCCCTACCTTCCTGTTTCTTCCTTTTGTCTCTGTCTGTCTTTCTTTCTGTCTTCCTTCCTTCTCTCTCCCCCACCTACCTACCTACCTTCCTTCCTCCCTTCCTTTCTTCCTTCCTTCTGTCTCTCTTTCTCCCCCCCACCTACCTACCTTACTTCATTCTCTCTCTCTCTCTCCCCCCTACCTACCTACCTTCCTGTTCCTTTCTTTCTGTCTGTCTTTCTTTCTGTCTTCCTTCCTTCTCTCTCTCTCTCCCTCCAGCCCTCCCTACCTTCCTGTTTCTTCCTTCCTTCCTTTGTCTTCCTTCCTTCCTTCTCTCTCTCTCCCCCCTACCTATCTACCTACCTACCTTCCTTCTCTCTCACCCCTACCTACCCCCCTCCCTCATCCGCTCACCTTTCCCGGGCTGCAGGGGGGGGAGGTAGGGAGGGAAGAGCTGGGCCTGAGTGGCGTTAAGCCACTGGGGCCCAAGCAAGGGGGGGAGGGAAACACCCTTTCTGTCTGTCTGTCTGTCTGTCTTCCTTCCTTCCTTCCTTCCTTTTCTCTCTGTCCTCCCTCCCTTCCTGTTCCTTCCTTCCTTTCTCTTCCTTCCTTCTTTCCTTTTCTCTCTCTCTCCCCCCCACCTACCTTCTTTCTTTCTTTCTTTCTTTTTTCTCTCTCCCCCCCCCAAACTACCTACTATTTGGATCAGAATATTTTTTTTCCCTGTTTTCCTCCTCTAAATCTAGGTGCGTCTTATGGTCAGGTGCGTCTTATAGTCCGAAAAATACGGTATATAGCAAACCCCGAAGAGACTACTGAAATAGGGAACTGATCAGATATAGAAAAGTGGGACTGATCAGTTACCTCACAACACAACAACTGAATCCAGTATAAAGAAATATACAAACAGCTGATTAGGCAGTTGGTTCCCTTCCTTGAATACAATGACCTGGCAACAGTGATCCACGCAATGGTCACCTCGAGACTAGACTACTGTAACGCTCTCTACATGGGGCTGCCCTTGTCCCAGCGGAGGCTGCAGCTAGTGCAGAATGCCGTGGCCAGGTTGTTGATGGGCCTCTCTGTCAGGGACCATATCCAGCCTGTGCTGAGGGCACTGCACTGGCTGCCTATAGCGTACCGGATCTGATTCAAGGTGCTGGTTTTAACCTTTAAAGCCCTATATGGTCAGGGGCCTGCCTACCTAAGGGACCGCCTTTCCCCATACATACCCCAGAGAGTACTGCGGTCAGGCACACAACATCGCCTGACCCTTCCTGGCCCAAGAGAGGCCAGACTGGTGACCACCAGGAACAGGGCCTTCTCAGTGGCGGCTCCCTACTGGTGGAATGAGCTCCCGGAAGACATCAGAGCCCTGCGGGACCTTTTGCATTTCCGAAGGGCCTGCAAGACGGAGTTCTTCCACCAGGCAGTTCATTAAGTTGATGGCACATGGACATGACAAATACAGTTACTGGCTGGGAAACAAAACTGGACTAACTTGCCCTCATGATTTTGAGGTAAGACACGTGGAATGGAAAACCACGTGTGCAAGAGTTATGTGTGCAGAAAGGATTTTGAAGTGAAGGATCTAGAATTGTGATCTTGGATGAGGCAAATAACACAGTCTCTTAAGACAGAACTGAATTGCAGATGAATATGACTGGGAAAAAAGGGGAAGTCAAGAAGTATTCCTGTGGGTTCTTCAAAGACAGCTGGTTTATTGGGGCATGAGGCTGTTTGGGCAGCAGCCCACTTTCTCATCTGCACAAGACAGTGGATTGCCGAAATCTAGGGTTGCCAGCTCTGGGTTAGAAAATACCTGGAGACTTTGGGGGTGGAGCCAGGAGAGGGTGGGGTTTGGGGAGGGGACGGGAGGGACCTCAACATGGCACAAGGCCATAGAGTCCACCCTTCAAAGCAGCCATTTTCTCCAGGGAGCTGATCTCTGTCAGCTGGGTATCAGTTGTAAAAACGGGAGATCCCCAGGCTGCAACTGGAGGCTGGCAGCCCTACTGAGATCTGCCAGCCAGTTTGCATCTGACTCAGAAATAGAATTGGGCAGTCGACTCTCTCACCTTACCATGAGTTGATGCAGAAGGAACATCTAAAATATATGAAGCAGTTAACAATTACGCCAAGGAAAGCTGACTGGGAAAATTACAAGGAAACAATTGAATGTTTTCTAAGATGTCTTTCCAAAGGCCCGAATCCAAGCATAATAATGGATTCAGATGCTGAGTTATTCTACCTCTGCTGTTAAACTGCCCTGGGCAAAATGCTCTGCAGCTTTAAATTAATAACAGATCTGTAGGGAAGGGACAGACAGAGGCAGGTGCTGAGGGAATCATCTCCTGCGGGATTTCAGTAGCATCATGTAGCGCAGCAGCTACTGTAATCCAAGTCCTCACAATAACTGCAAGAGCCATGTCCAGCTGAACCAAGCGGAGTCTTTCTTCGAGCTTAGTTGGCGCTTTTCTGAGGCATTTTGTTCATTGCCAGAGAGCACATGCGATGTGTCAATCAGTCCTCTTTTGCTATTCCAGGGTCAATTAAAACAAACTGAAATCCACAGAAGAGGTGTCTTGCCTTGCAGCTGTACTTCCTTTTCCCATATATATTCCACTCCAATGCCACTGAAGAGAACAGAAAGGAGAATCCAAATAAAGAAGAAGAGACTGGATTGATACCTCATCCTTCACTACGCAAAGGAGTCTCAGAGTGGCTTACAATCCCTTTCCCTTTCCCTTCCTCTCCCCATAACAGATACCCTGTGAGGTAGTTGGAGCTCAGAGAGAACTGCCCTTGAGAGAACGGCTCTGAAAGAACTTATGACTGACCTGAGGTCACACCAGCAGCTGCCTGTGGAGGGGTGGGGAATCAAACCTGGTTATCCCAAATTGGAGTCCATGCTCTTAACCACTACACCAAACCAGGTCATGAAAACAAGGACCAATGTTTTGCATTACTGTTTAGGCTGAGAAATCACAAGCAACTTCTGAAACCTATGAGCTACCTGCAAGGACATACCAGACTGATCTTGCGCACCCTCTGCTACGGGCGCTAAATTAATTTTCAATCTTTTCATTTGCTGAGACAAACAAGATCATCTCCATCACTCATTCTGCCCTTTCCCTCACAGTGGTTAAATATGCAGAAGCCAAGGTCTTATCAGTTAATCCTATAATTTAGAGGTGGATATTTACCTCTCTCAGAACACACACTTCAGAAAGTTCATGAATTATCCATATTTCCATAGATCAGGAAAGTGGAACTAGGCCTGCCTTAAGAACAAACTGGGGCTGCAGTGGCTCAAGTGGTTAAGACGCTGAACTGCAGACCAGAAGATCAGTAGTTAAGCAGTTCAAGACCCAAGTGCCGGGTGACCAAATGAGCTCCTGTCTCTGGTCCCAGCTCCTGCCAATCTAGCAGTTCGAAAACAAGAAATTGCAAGTAGATAAATAGGTACCACTTTGGTGGGAAGGTAACAGCATTCCGTGCGCCTCAGCATCTAGTCATGTCGGCCACATGACCACGGAAACATCTTCAGACAGCGCTGGCTCTTTGGCTTGGAAACGAAGATGAGCACAGCATCCCTAGAGTTGTATTTGACTGGCTTTTGAGCAAGGGAAACCTAATGAACAAACTATGCAACACTAACCACCTGGTGGATGAATTCAACAAGACTGGGGCAACATTATTTGCAGCATTACTCACAGCTCCCATGCTGAAGAATTCTGGTGCATTTTAAGTGTGCACTGTTAAGTCTCACCTTAGCGCCAGTGACTCTCCTAGTAAGGTGTCACATCTCTTAGACCAGAGGACTTTTTATGCACATGACCATGGCAAATTGGTGGAGGAGGGAACTGTTAGCCTGTTCTACGCTGAGCTGTGATGCCACCACCACAGAGGGCCAGAAAGCTCTCTTGTAGGCCCTCACTCAGCAGAGTCAAGTAACACTCAGGACTATCTGAGTTCCATCTGGTCTTTTAAGGCAGGGCTATCCAAGCTTTCCAAATCCAGGACCTACCTTTAATCACATGGCAGCAGTTCAGGATCCACTGTGCTACAAGTACATGGCAGGAAGTCATGTGGTAACATAATCATGTGACATTGGAAGACAGGAGCCAGAGTTTTACTTTGAGGAGGAGGAAGAGGAGATTGGATTTATACCCCACCCTTCACTTGGAGTCTCAGTGCAGCTTACAAACTCCTTTCCCTTCCCTTCCCCACAACAGACTCCTGTGAGTAGGTGGGGCTAAGAGAGCTCTGTCCAGAACTATCCTTGAGAGAGAAGCTCTGATAGAACTATGTCTTGTCCAAGGTCATCTAGCAGCTGCAAGTGGAGGAGTGGGGAATCAAACCCAGTTCTCCCAGATTAGAGTCTGCACACTTAACCGCTACAAGTGTGGAGCATTAGAAAATGAACTGGTGTAAGTGAAGGGTGGCAAGAGGGAAAAGCAAAGGAGAGCTTTTGTACATGCATAGTGCACCAGATAAACTGGTGGTGACCCTGTGGGTGACCCACTTGAGGGTGACTCACCCCTACAGGTTAAAGATCACCACTGTAAAGTTTTGCCTCTGGCCTATGTCTTCACCTCGGATGCTGGTCTTACATTGTCTTCAAATTTTTTGTTAGCCGAACCACTCTCAACAATTCGCATGTGTCATGTTTTGGATACCACTTGATTTTTTTTTTAATTGCAAGAATCAGTCCAAAGTTGGGGGGAGGGATCATAACAACATCCAGCTATTTATACAGCCATGATAAGGAACATAACAGCACAGCCGCCTTTCGCAACAAAAATGTGTGGGTTGTGAGGAAATGGTGGGTACACCACCTTTGCATTTGACTGAGCATAACACAGTCCTTAGCTGTGCTTCATAACCGAGTTTCAGCTCCAGGTCTTTCTTTAGCCTTAATGTGACCCACCATTTCGCGAGTAAAATAAATCACGAGTAAGCCTCAGGTTTTATTTCATTCATTCCAGCTTTATAAATTACCCACATGGGGCAGGTATCCTTTCCACTAGTCATCCAAACACCAACTTGAAAGCCAAGGGGGCCTCCATCTGCAGACTACAGCGACCACTTGATAGTTCCAGCAGCTGGGAGAGAACAGCTTCCCTGGCTGCCTTCCATTAGTCTTGCCACCTGGAGGAGACTGAACCGGGTGTGGGGGGAGGCCAGTTTTGCTTTATACATATGGAATAAAGAGGCTAGGAACACCCATTCATTTGTTTTACAGTTTCATTCACTTGCCAGCAGAAATGGAGGCAAATTAAATGCCTCCCCCCAAAAAACTCCAATGCTAAGAGATGAATGTGAATGGTTTGTTTTAACAAAATCTCATAATTGATCTGTTACTGTGCACTTTCACTGCACCTTGCCAGAGTTCTACTTGGTAACAAATCTGAATTGCCTGAGAATAGCTAGGATATAATCTTCCACCAGCATTCAGATAGCCAGTATGGTATAGTGGTTAGGAGCGTGGACTTTAATCTGGGAGAACCAGTGTAATGTAGTATGCTCTGTGTTCTAACCAGCCTGCCATGTGCTCCCAGGTAATGGCGCCCACCACATGGCCAGAGCACATGGTCAGGCAGAGAGGGGAGCTTGAATCTGGAGGAACAATAGACATCCGGATTCAAAGCCTCCACCAATGTGGGACCTAGGTTCTCCCTGGAGAGCCAATGCAATCAAAGGCTCCTCCAGGGAACCTATGACAAACATGCAAATATGTTAAGCCCCTATCAGGTCTTTTGGGTGCGGCCGGAGGTGTGGCTCCAGCCAGCATATAATGAGGGCCCTGGAGCCCTGGAAGTGTGCTTGTTCTGACCATCTACTGGGCATGCTGAATCACTCAATAAAGGCTTCATGATTTCACCGTTCCTGGTCTCCTGAGTCCAGTACTCTTCAACCAGGTTTGATTCCCCACTCCTCCACATGTAGCTGCTGGAGTGACCTTGGGTCAGTCACAAGTTCTCTCAAGAGCAGTTCTTTCAAATTTCTCTCTGCCCCATCTTCCTCAGAGGGTGTGTGGGGTGGGGTGGGGTGGGGAGGGGAGGGGAATTGTAAACTGCTCTGAGACTGATTTGGGTAGTGAAGGGTGGGGTATAAATCCAATGTCTTTCTCTCTCTCCCTCTGCCCACTTCAGTCCATGAAAATATGTGAGATTAAGGAAAGGGTGATATACAACAGGAAAGCCACCCTTGGTTTAATTTGACACATCACTCTCTCTCCTTTCCAACTAATCCTTGGGAGGCAGTGGGATTTCTAAATCAGTGGGGTGTGTGCTACCCCTTATATACTAGTCCTCTGAACAAAGTCCGAAGGCTCCCTCTGGCCTAAGCAGTTTTCTTCCAACTTAAGTGGTTCTTCTGTTAGAGGAAGGTTCTTGAAGGCAGGTTGGATCTGCCCTCAATGTCTGGAGTCAGTGAAAGAATGATGAGTGAGAACAAACTGAAATTTAATTCAGACAAAACAGAGGCACTGTAGTTTGGGAATAAAAGCTATTATAGGAACTGGTATTCAACCTTCTTATAGACAGTGTAACATTCTTCATGGAGGAGCAAGTATTCCCCATGAGGTACTTCTAGACACCTTTTTAACACTTTATAAGCATGCAGCTGAGCTTAGTGAAGTCTGTCTTTTACTAGCTTAGATTTGTCTGCCAGCTGCAGCTATTTCTAGTAATAATAGACTTGGCTACAGTCACATGTGCTTTGGTAACATCCAAACTAGACTACTGCAATGCACTTCATGCAGTGAACATAAGAACGTAAGAAGAACCCTGCTGGATCAGACCAGTGGTCCATCTACTCCAGTATCCTGTCTCACACAGTGGCCAACCAGTTCCTCTAGAGGTCCAACAACAAGCATACAGGCCAAGGCCTTACCTGATGTTGCCCCCTGGAACTGGTACTCAGAAGTTTAGTGCGTCCAAATGTGGAAGTTCCCTTTGGCCCATCCCTAGCACTAAGCCTGGGGAAGTCATAGGGTGGGAACTGCTGGAAACTCTATAGTAAAACCAAAGTGTTTCCAGTGATTCCTAGAGCTAGCTGTCATCATTTCCAGGTTTAACTGAAAGTAATTGCCTGAGAATACACACCACCACCATGTCCTTGCACCAAACCCTTCTGCCGGTTGCTAGGCTCAGCCAGAGAACCCTAACACACACACACATACAGTTTTAGTGACAGGGTGACTTGTATTAACAGTCACGTGTTCATCCACATCACATGTCACTGTGGCTGCATTTTGTTGTAGCCTGGATAGGAAACTGTCTGGAACTGCTATTTATACAGCCTTGAGGCTCTCAGGGGAAAGGCCTGCTTCAAATATAATAAGCAAAATTAATCAACATTGAAAACTTTCACTGAGGCTTCCTAGTCATCTGCAACTGACAAGTGTGTGTTGGACTATGCTACCAGTTGATGACAACTTTCTCCCCACACATAAAAATTATGAGCAAGAAATGGAAATATTTGATTTAAAGGCTTATTACCAGTAAGTTATTCAGCTTTATGATCAGTTTTCTCCCTCCCCCTCTACACACGTATACCCTCTCACATTTACTTCAGAAATACTAGTGTATTTAAAAGTCCTCTCAAGATGCACATCCTTACTGCTTTTGGCATCAGACGGACTGAATGCCACAAGAAAGTTTTATCCTCAGAGCCATACTCAGTAAGAGAATTTGCCATTTCCCTGTTTAAATGAGCTCAAAAGCAAAACACCTTTCAAGGGTGGCTGTCCTTTATGTGCTGTTCCCTTCCCCCTTTCTCTCACAACAGTGTGAGCCATAAAGCAGGGAAGTGGTAGGCAGTTCACAACTCCCTCAACCTCATCTTTGGTAACAGTCGCAGGTGCAGGCAATTAATAAGCCTGCCTCCAAGATGTGGCACAGCGGGGTCTCCTTCACAAAACCGTAAAGGAACACTCTAGAACTCGGCTACGTTGCCAAAAGAATTAAGGACAGAGAGACCAGGCACCCTTCCCTCGTTTTTCTCTCCTCTTCCCTTCCCTTCTCCCCCTCCCTTTTCTTTTGAAATTGAGAACACACACTGAAGTAACTTTGAAGTCAAAGTCGCCCAGGCTGTTTGAATGTGATATTATTGATTTCCATACCGGCCCTCCTTTTTCTGCAATGCGGATGTGCATTTTTCAAACATATTTAAGAGGGGTCTTTGATCTGTTCTCTGTTCCACCAGAGCAATATATAGATTAAAAGCAAATCGCTATGTATGGGCTCAGCTGGGAGGAAAGGACAGTTATAGCCTGTTTCCAAAGGACCATGAACCAAAGCGCTCCCTGAAAGCTCTTTTCACCCCCTCTCAGCCTGGAATGGAGAAGTCAAAGGTCACCAACTGTCAAAATACAGCAAAATTACACAGCGTCCCTACAAAGCAACGAAACGAGACTTCCTCAAAAGCTTAAAGCATATGACAAATACGATGCTTTTCCCTTTATTTTTTTTTTAACAAAAATTCTTACGAGCCACAGATAAAAGACACACAGAAAGGTCAATGTATTTTTTTTAATGTAGCTATTCGGGGGGGGGGGGGGTTGAAAAACCTCCCAGCTCTGTGAAAAAGCAAACTGCCTCTCATCCTAAACCCTCTTTCCCATTTCCCCTTCCCAAATGAGATTTGTATTTATTTTTTGTTATCCATTGATTTGCTTATTTTGCCCTCCCCTACATGACTTGCAAGACCCACACGATCCCGTTTTTCTCCTGCAGTCTTTGCTTCGGCACACTCTGTTGGAAACAACCCATTGAGGCACCAGCAAGTTCCAAGCATGACTTCATCCTTCAGAACAAATTGCTGTGAAAAGGAAGGAGGGCTGTCGTTCTATTTTTAAACATGCTGCCTGTCTCATAGCTCAAAATAGTGGTAAGAAGAGTTCAAACATTCAGGGACTCTCAGAATATCCTGCCTCCTTTTAAAACAAAGTTTGAGTCCGGTGGCACCTTTAAGACCAATAAAGTGTTATTCAAAGTGTAAGCTTTTGTGTGCCAAGCACACTTCTTCAGACACATGGAATAAGATCTCTTCAGGGGTTACTGACAGGGAAAAAGGGGGGGCAGCCATTAGTAAGGGGCACTCAGATCCAAGAAGAAGAAGAGGAGACTGGATTTATATCCCACCCTTCACTCACTTAGAGTCTCAGAGCGGCTCACAAACTCCTTTCCCTTCCCCTCCCCTCCCCACAACAGACACCCTGTGAGGTGGGTGGGGCTGAGAGAGCTCTGAGACAACTGTCCTTGAGAGAACAGCTGGTACAGAGCTATGGCTTGCCCAAGGTCATCCAGCAGGTGCAAGTGGAGGAGTGCGGAATCAAACCCGGTTCTCCCAGATTGGAGTCCACACACTTAACCACTACACCAAACCACTGCACCAAACATACATATGCAGAGCTAAAATGGGATCTGCTGGCTGGAAAGATCAGTGGATAGCAGCAAATTAGCATGTAAATGCAAGAGTTAACAAAAAGATGTGAGAATGAAGCTAGAGTCCAGCAGTATACCCCAGACAAACCAAGCTTAGCTCTGTGAACATGGGAGAACAAAGACTCAGCAAGCGCACACTTCTTCACATACATTGAAACAAATTTCCTCAAATATTACATGCAAGTGTGTGTGGGGGGGGGGGGGGGGGTTAGTTACCAGAAAGAGCAAGATTCATAAGTAACTGAGCAATAAATATAGCTAAGATTGGAATAACACATACAATAGGACATATAAATAGTAGCAAATTGGCATACAGATAATAAAGGAGTTAACAACAGATGTGAGAACCCAGTGGCCTCTATAAAACTAACAAAGTTTAATTTCTGGGTATAAGTAAGAACAGACTAACTTAGCAAGTGCAGTGAGATATGAAGCTGTTATCTCTGTTAAGCCCTGGAGGATCCATTGTTCTGAGTGTTGTAATAACTTGTAATTCAGCAATCTCCTGTTTCAGGCTGTTTCTAAAATACCTTTGCAATAAAACAGCTACTTTGAGGTTATTTATATTTATATTTATTTATTTATTTATACATTCGATTTATTGACCGCTGCTTCCCACACGCAGGCAGGCTCGCAGCGATTTACAATTTTGTTGAAGACAAGGAACTAACAATTCAATTCAGTGGGGGAAGGGAAGACAACACATATAACTGAGTCTTTCTGTTGGCTTTTTTTTGACGAGTCATGTTCCGGGCTCAGTGTTCGTTCCGTTCCTTCTCAACTCCACACCGCCACCGCCTGGCAGGCTGCTTCATTGCAGGAGATCGGGATGAATTCCTGTGCGAGATCTTCCAGCTTATTAGCCAGCTCTGACAGATGAAACTCAGATACTAACACCTAATTATCCGAGGATTAGGTGTGCCCACTTTCTTAACAGTGGTTCCCAATTTTATCTACTTGCCGAAGCTTTCGAATCGCTGGGTGGACAATGAGCTGGGGACGAAGCTGGCTGCTCAAACCAGCGCGGGGCTTGAACCGGCAGAGGTCTTCTTAGTTCAGCTGTTAAGCAGTGGATTAACCTGCTGCGCTACCGCTCCCACTGAATGTCCTGGAAGGTTGAAGTTTTCTCTTACAGGTTTCTCAGTCTTGTGATTTTGATGTCAGATTTGTGTCCATTTATCCTCTGATGTAGGGTTTGACCTGTTGGCCCTACATAGAGAACTGAAGGGCACTGTCAGCATTTAATGGCATATACAATGTTAGAAGATGAGCAGGTGAATAAGCCTGAGATGGTGTAGTTGATGTCGTTAGGTCTGGTGATTGTGTTGCCTGGGTGTATGTGGCAGCAGAGTTGGCATCTGGGTTTGTTGCAAGCTCTGGTACCAGTGTCCATGTTTAAATTAGATGTTGCCTTATTGTGAATGAGGAGTTGTTTGGGACTGGGGGGCTGTCTGTATAAGAGAGATGCGAGTGGGTGGGAGTTTAGGAAGCATTGCTCCAAGTCGGCCATAAAGATATTAAGCCATCAAGGTACTGGCTGTCAGAAAGCCAAACAATCAAGTTTACAAGAGAGAGAAGTCGTCTTATCTTCCTACCCATTCTTGGCTCCCATGCATGTTCTTGATGATAAACTGAGTTATACCTGGTGGAGTACCAACAGCAGAATTGAAGAGTACTGGACTCAGGAGACCAGGAACGGTGAAATCATGAAGCCTTTATTGAGTGATTCAGCATGCCCAGTAGATAGTCAGAACAAGCATGCTTCCAGGGCTCCAGGGCCCTCATTATATGCTGGCCGGAGCCACACCTCTGGCCGCATCCAAAAGACCTGATAGGGGCTTAACATATGCACATGTTTGTCACAGGTTCCTTGGAGGAGCCTTTGATTGCATTGGCTCCCCAGGGAGAACCTAGGTCCCACATTGGTGGACGCTTTGAATCCGGATGTCTATTGTTCCTCCAGATTCAAGCTCCCCTCTCTGCCTGACCATGTGCTCTGGCCATGCGGTGGGCGCCATTACCTGGGAGCACATGGCAGGCTGGTTGCTACACAGAGCATACTACATTACACCTCTAGAAAGATTTGGGGGACTAGAACAGGGCTGGTTTCAGGCAGTGGTTTCAGACAGTGTCTGGGGGGCTTGCCCTTGGATTGCACACAGCATGATGTCATTTCTGGAGAAACCCTGGAAATGACGTAGCATCACTCTAGGAATCAATATAATTCATAGAGGGATGTGTCATCCCACTATGTGTGATGTCTGCACCTCCAGTATTTTTGTTTCAGATATAGTAGATTTTTTTGGATTTGGGATTTTTCCAGTAGTCTGCAGTCCGCAAATAGTTTTTAGTATATTTTTTACCACCCTTTTCCTTATGGATTTTTTTAATGCATTAATCCTACTCGTTAATTCTAGTTTCATTTTATTCCTTTGCTTTTTCAGGTATGAAGCTTAAGAGATGAATATGCCCCTCAGCACTGATTTTAATGTATCCCTTATCATTTCTGGGGAAGAACCGTCTGTGTTATTGTCCTTAAAGTGATTTTTCTATATTGTCTTCTAGATCCTTTGTTAGTTTTGTGTTACCTAATAAAGATAATTTTAAAGACTACTCTGGTTTTTTGTCAATTTTTTCATCTTTGAATGGAATGCAGTCAAAACAGGAGTGATCAGACCACATCTGCATGCCTGTATTTGCCTAAGAAAGCCATAGTCCTGGTCAAGGATAGCCAGACTTCTCTCAGGCTGGGGACCACCAACAAGTTCTTGTTTCCTGAGTGTAATGCTCTTCCAGGGGCATGCTGGGAGAGGCAATCCCGAAGGTATGTAGGTCCCTGACCGCTAAGGGCCTTAAAGGTTTTTTGGAGGACGTTACAGTATTGAGTAGCCCTAACCTGGATAGCTCAGACTAGCCTGCTCTCATCAGATCTCAAAAATTAAGCAGGGTTGGCCCTGGCTAGTGTTTGGATGGGTGACATCCAAAGAATACCAGGGTTGTGATGCAGAGGCAGGCAATGTCAAACCGCCTCTGAACATCTTTTGCCTTGAAACCCCGACAGGGTCGCCATCTGACTTGATGGCAAAAAAAAATTAGTACGAAGTGGCACTGTGGTAAAAAAGAAAGGTGGAATAAAAATACATTTTAAAAATGTGGCATTTTACTGACAATTCTTTCAGAGATTTTGGCAAGGATTCAAGGCAGAGGAATCATTGGCAGACTGCTTGAAAAGAAATCTGTTCCAGATTGTCTTCTAGATTCTTAAAGGACACCGATGGAAAAGGGGAAGACAACCAGGATAACTTCTTAAGTTAATAGTGCATCAACACAAGAATTCCACCCTATTGTGGCTCAAAAGAATCGCTTGGGCTCCATCAGCATTGGGCTTTGTTGCTTCGCTGGGAAGGACTGCTTCAGACAGAATTTTGTTAGGACTCTGAGGTGTCTTCAAAAATTGGACTGACGCCAGAGACCTTTAGTATAATATTCCTCATTCATAACATTTGTTAAGGGTCCACATACTATTTTTATAATCTTTTTGTTATTATATTCATGGGTCTTTTGTCAAAAACAACAGCAGCAACAAAATGGGACGAGAGAAGGTGCTGGCATTTGGGCCTACCACCATGTCTACTCCAGTGGTAAATGGCTTTGAAGTTTGTGGTAGTGTATTGGATGGAGGGTGCAATAATGAGCATAGAGATATTCTAATGCTAGAGTAACCTGTACCAGTTTGATTTGAGAAATCCAGTGAACTCTGGCTAAAAGGGCAGCCGTGGTTGATGGTGCCTGCTCTAAACTCTGTAGTGTGGGGGCTGGCCCGATGCCTGTGTTGGGGACGGATGGACACATACTTAATGATCATCTGCACCAACCCACCTGAACAAAAATATCCCAGTCCACAGTTTTTGGCAGCTTTCTTCTTTTTCCTGCCAATGCCATTATAGTTCCACTGTAGCATCATGATTAGTATTACAAATCTGCCCAGCCAAATTCCCAGCAAAGCAAATATAAAAACGTAGAAGTGGGTTGTGAAGGTGAACAACCTTTAGCATGATGAGATGCAAATACATTCATTAAAGCACGGTCTGGAGAAGATGACACCTATTATTTAATGAATTTTTAAACTCAAAATTATTAAACTGCAATCCTTTTAAAAAATGCAATTGACCTTTACAACAGCAGCTAGCTCTGGATTATGTTCTTGCTAAAAGGACGTTGTAGATTCTATCGTTTCCCATGTCTCTTTAGCTGGGAATGTGAAGTCAAAGCATGATTCCGATTTTGAAGGCCCAGCCTGACAGTTGCACAGCAGTAATTATTCATTGCCAGCCAAAGGATCAGGCAAATCTGAACTATGCAGCTGTACCACTGGAGGAGATGGGCAGATCTGTCAGCCCTTGAAAAACCACATGAGGCTTCTCCTCCTGGTCAACAGCTAGTTTATGCTTCACACTAAACAATAAGCCAGTCCTGCTTAGCTGAATATGGCACATAAGGGGAGAATAGCTCTACTTTCCTGTCCCTCAATTTTCAGCTATAAATTGGACAGAAGCAACCAAGATGGCTGTTTTCTTGGAACTGCTGCATTGATTTGGCTGATGGACAAGAAATGCAAGAACAGAAACATACTCCAGTCTCCGCATTCCTTCCTGTTGCCATGTCTCTGGAACACGGACTTGGGTAAAGGAATCGTGTTACAAGAGACCTCTCAAGACTTTGAACCAAGCCATAGTCATCGCTGGCAGAAAGTGATGTAGCAGGAGGAGATAGACGAAGATGTCTCTGCTCTGTCCAGCAGCTTGGAATTCACCTCCCACTATCAAACATTATAGTCAAATTGGCTCTTCCAATTACAATCTGAGGCTCTTGCACCTGCAAGGAAATATTGGGCCATAGTACCTGCTTCCAGGTTCCAGTTCCTCCCCCACAGAAAGCTAACAACTGTCGGGCAGATTCCTTTTAACTGTCACATGTCTGTGAAATAGCACATCATTTCTAGGCTTTACCTTATGCTGTGATTAATTACCTGTTTTATAAATGTCTATGAAGTATCAGAAGAAAAGTTCCAAATCATGTATAACATTTTTTTAAAAAAAATTAAGTTTCCCATTGTGTTTTTAGCTGTTACCACTGACCTTTGTGTAACGCAACTATTTAATCTTAATCCATCTATGCCATGACAGTCATTTGAAAAGATAGGTTTGAATTGTCAGGATCCTTTATATCAAAACAGAGAGATCAGACCTCCCAGAGAAAATGGATGCTTTGGAGGGCAGACTCTATGGCATTGTACCCCACTGATGTCCCTGTCTTCCCCAGGCTACATCCCCCAAATCTCCAGGAGTTTCCCAACCTGGATGTGGCAACCCTAACCCCCCCCCCCCCATCTCCCTCGCTGGTGGCCAGGGTAGACCTGGCAGCCCCAATCTAGGCAAAAAAAAAAATGGAAGCCCCAAATCTCAGAGATTATGGTGAGCAATTTAAATGGAAGAAGCAGACATGACACACCTGGAGTTGTTTTAGATAAAAAGCCCAGGAGAAATATATTTATATATATATATATACAAGTTTAAGCTTTTGTTATGTTTTCTAGAGGCTGCATGATGTGTTCGCATTAGACCAGTTCCTTCACTTCTTTCATTTTGAATTATTTTAGATATTTTTCAAAGCAATGTGGGAAATTAGCCTTATCAACCAAATACGCAAGCAACTGATGAATCAAAGAGACAAAAGCTTAGACTGTTAAACTTTGGTGCTCTGATATGAACTCACATGTAAGTGATCTTAATACAACTGCCTGTATTCCCCCCCCCTCCACCTGAACACCAGCCAGACACAAAAATCATGTAATTTCTTTGATGTCTTTCTTGAATATTGTTTAGTTCCTCCATCACTTACAATTATAAGGACAGAGCAAAATAAGGGTAAAGCATCCCCATAATAATTATTTATGTATATTTGCCAAGGTAACCGACTTGTCTATACCTCCATTATCCAGAATAAAATATGCACACTTTCAATACAGAAATCCAGTCAATACCTAGACCTCAATCAAGCTCATCCTACTAACGTAATTAACATTTCTTAGTGGTTTCAGTGGGACTGGACCACAACAAACTGATGCACCCCAGGACCCCTATGGTAGGGAAGCTTGTTTTTGGTCCCCACTGTCTTCTCAGAACCCATAAAGTCTTAGCTGCAGTACAGGTCTAGGTTTCCATATTACAGCAAAAGGGATTAAGATCAGGCAAAGACTGTTTGAAGAGAAAGTAGATTGGTTCCAACAGGAACACTGAACCCTATTCAATTAGTGCATCCTGTGCCCTTCTAAGGCTCATCAACCTGCAGCTACAAATAAAATCAGGGATTGCTAGGCAGTAATATATTCCTCTGGGCTACTTAGGAATTTCCACAGCTTTATCAAAAAGCCCATCTTCTTGGCTCCATAGCCACCTACCTTATAATTTTCTCCAAAAAATCTATCCTCTACTAATTTCCTGTCTCATTATACATCTGGGAATTTAGTCCAATTCATAATTAGGACAATCTACCGATCTCCTGACCCGGAGGCACCTACCTGACTCTCAGGTGACTCAGATAGCCTCACCTAGGTCCAGCATTAACATCTCACACAAAGCAAAAATAAAATCTTCCTATGACAGCATGGATGCAAAAATTTCTCCCAATGGGAGGACAGATTCTAATATTGTGCCAATCATAGGGCAACCCCAGATTCACTAATTGCAACAAGGACCTAAAATTTGGCCCAACAGCCAAATTGGCCCAATAGCAAAGAAGTCCAAAATGTGCAGCCTGTGACTTTGATCCTCAATAGTAAGGACCCAAAAAAGGGTAATCAGGAATGGGTAAAAGTTTAAATTTAAGCCAATCTAGTCTTCAGGATTGTTCCTTCACTGCCAGCATTTCAGGACAGAAACTCTCCTCCCCCATCTGAATCCTTCTCTTGCTGCTTTGGACATTTGCACTACAGGATCAGGCAATGCATGGAACTTTCCACTCTGCTTCTTTTAATCCTTTCTCCCCGGGCTTATCCCTTCCCCTCCTCCATCCCAAGTGCTGCTCAGAAAGAAACTTCAGCCCTTGCCCTCCTCCCTACACATACACATTCCTCCTCTCTGGGGACACTACATGATAGCAACAATAAAAAGAGTGTGTTCCAGGTTTGCTCTAGTCTGAGGGAAGATACATCTAGTATAACTGAGACAACATCCATTGGGACTCATTTGACATCTATCTATCTATTTATTTATTTATTTTATTATATTTATATCCCGCCTTGCCAGCGAACTGGCTCAAGGCGGCTAACACACATAAAATACCCTCGCAGGTTTACAATATAAAACACACAGTTAAAACTATTACCATATCCTACACATAATCTCTAAAAGATGGCGACTTCAATTTTACAGAGTTCTCCTGGAGAGCAAGGTAATATGCTTGTTGTTACATATTCCCCAAATGCTTGTGCAGTTTTAGATCCCATTCAGTTACTTACAGCATAGTAATTCCCCACACTTAGTACGTACATTGGTTTTGAATCTGCCTACTTTTCCCTGGCTTTACTTTGTCAATTATTTAAATGTTTGATGAAGATCGAAAATGCATTTACTGTCACACACACCACCAGACAATTTTTATCTGAGATAGCTGTGCTGAATTTTCAGCCTGTGGAAAACTTGACTCAAAGATCTGTCACCCAGGGACTGGGAGGGGGGGCATGCCTGAAACCTAAAGGCATGCAGCCTCTCCGCACACACACACTCCCCAGGTAACACACTTTAAGCTGGGTCTGGGACCTACCCCGATTGATTGATTGATTGATTGATTGATTGATTGATTGATAGATAGATAGATAGACAGACAGACAGACACACACATACACACACAAACACACAAACACACTCAACCATCTTCCTAGAAGGCATATATAAATAAAAGGAAAGGAGAAACCAGCCCAAGGAAAATGAGAGATTGATGTGTGCCATCAGTGATAGTTTAGCAAGGGGTCCATTTAATTGCACAGCAAAGCGTAAAATCAGATTCTTAATTAAACAGTGAAAATATGCACTCCCATTAAAGTTCCCAAAAGGTGGTATAAAATCTGAAGGTTTTTTTTAATTAAAAGGCAACTGTTGAATACATTTGGTTCACAATTTGAGAAGAAGAACTCGTTACATTTCCAGTTAACATGTTAAAAGCCCTGTTGAAGCTTGTACTGGGAATGCATCTAAACAAATTTCAGGATCCATTTTTATTGGTTTGGCAATAAACATATTCCAAAGCTCAGAACATACATTGTCAATACCACTGGAAAGCTGATTTTTGTGCATTTCACAAAAGCACACATTTCTGTCTAGACAGAGGCCTTTGTCTGGGAATAGTTTTCTTCAGTTAAGTCAGACCCATTCTCAGCAATGGGAGGTTATATCCATTCTAATGTTGCCCCTAGAACATCTGTTCTTTTGTTGTTTTTTCTTTTTACCCACAAGCTTTTGCCTACATATTTAGGACTTCACTTACACAAACAGCCATGAAATAACTAAGAATTCAGAGTTCTGGGCACAGTCATTACGTAGACTTGGATGACAATATTCATTAAATCATCTGAAGTTCAAAATATTCATTACAATTATTCCTTATTCATTTAATTTACAAAGGCTTTTTATGGGTAAAAAGGAACTGACAAACCGATGAGTGATGTTATTGGCTAATATACGCACGTAGAAGGCTCCTGTACATTAAGAGAGCAGGAATGGAAAGGCAGAAGAACTACTGTGCTTTGCAGGTTTCCCCAAAACCTGAATATAATAGTGCTTCTGTATCTGGAATACAAACATTTTAATTGCTCCAGTCTTCATAACATTCAGCATCATTCCTTTCATAAAGGCTCAGGATCAGAGTTATCAACTGACTAGAAAAAACACTGCCAATGGCAGCTCTTGGGCCTAAAATAGGGTGATGTTTATGGATGGACACAAACTGGAAAATGTAGTTCATTTTGTGGTTTGTGGTGTGCCAGGGTCACAAACCACAAACCATCTTGAACTTTTAGCCACCAAACAAACTGTTCAGTTCATGAGGTTTGTGATATGATAGAGAGACCAAACTCACCAGGGATCTCCAGCTGACTCTCCTCTACCTGCCCTCCAAGTTTGGTGATGATTGGATTTACAGCATTCAAGTTACACCACCACCCCAAAAAAAGTGCCCCCAGGAAAGGGCTTTCTGGGAAATGACAGGCACAGATTCAGGAGATTCAGTGTATAGAAGGGATCCCGTGCAAGCTGCAAAAATCAAATGCACAGGGGACCTCCCCCTGATGCTTCTCTATTTGCCCATCAAGTTTGGTGAGGATTGGGCTTAGAGGGTCTGAGTTATGGCCTCCCAAAGCAGATGCCCCCAGGAAAGTGCTTTGGGGGAAAATGTCAGGTGCAGGTTCAAAAGTGCAAGCTATACATATCAAACATACAGGGAACCTACTGGTGTTTCCAAGGCCAGAGAATTCTGGAGCCCCCCATTGCTCTGAAGTTGCTTTGTTGCTTCAAAGTTTGGTTAACATTTTGTTTGATTGGAGACAGTGTGTTTGGAAATTATTCATTCATAAATTACCATGAAACTCCACGAACTGCTTGAAAGTTTGTGGAAAGTTCATGCTGTTGACCTGCCACAAACTTCAGTTTGTGAACCAACAAACAAGCCAAATGTCTTCATGAATGTTCAGAAATCAGTAGCTGATGCATTTCACTGAAAAGGGGTATAGTCCACACACTATCCACTCTCTTCTAGTATATCTTTAAACTAGTTTTCAGTGTTGTTTTTCAAAGCCAACTGTCTCTTCAATTGGTCCAAAATATGTCATCTAGGTAATTGACAGGAACTGGATTCAGGGATCATATCATCTCAGTACTTGGCTGTCTAAATAGACAGCATTGGCTGGCTAAATAGACAGCATTTCAAAGCTCAATTCAAAGTGCTGGCTCTTAGCATCAAGCCCCTAAATAACTTGGGGTGCAGTGCTTAAAGAACCACCTCTTCCCATACTGTCCAGCCACCAGTTAATATTCTCTTCCTCTCTGTTCCCATAACTGGAAAGGCAAGATAAGTAGAAAACTAGATTCAAAGCTTTTGCGGTGTTGGCATTGGGAATTCCCTGCCCCTTGACACTTGCCTGATGCTTCTTTGTACTTCTTGATGCATGGCCAAATACATCTCTCTTCACCCAAGCTTTTAATTGCACTCTATTTTAAAGCTGTCTTTATATTTCACATCTGGCCTAAGGGCTGCTTTATGGCTATCATTTAGGCTGCTTCATGCTGTTTTTAATGGCTTGTTTTTATGGCTTGTCGTAATACTGGTTTCTTTAAAATATTTTATCTGATTTTACTGTGTGATCTGTCTCATGCAAGCATCTGGAGACTCTGTATAGAAATTTTCTAAATAAATAATTTTACTTTCCATCTCTGTATAATTTTTTTAAAAATATGCTCCAATCCAGATCCAGGAGACATTATTCTATGTTCTTGCTTTTGGTATTAAAATATCTAATTTAATCCACAAATTTGTATTCTGTCAACATGTATTGACTTTTTGGTCAGCTTGTTTGCACTGAAATAGCATTGTGTGATGGATGGGCTATGTTCCGCCTCTCTCTAAGAATGACCAATGAGAGTGGACAGAATGTTGAGAGCAGAGAGCCTTGAAAAACAGCAGTTGAAAAACAACAGTTAGGGGTTCGCAGCAGAGAAGATGACATCTTAAGGGTTGAGATGAAAAGGGGTTTTCTGACCAAGAGGAACTGTATTGAAGAGATGCTTGGAACAGGCTGAAAACAGTAAATTTGTAACTAAAGGATCCCAATTGTAGGTTTAGGACCTCAGTTCAAAAGTACAATGGAAGTGAAACGTTGTTTCTTAGACTTTCCTTTCCTTAGTGTTTTGTTCTTATAAATTAAAGTTTCTTGTTTAGTTAATCCTGTGGGCTCCATGTCTAAGGGGGGAAAGCACACACACAATTTAATATCTCAGTCTACATACATATATTATAAAATATTAATGAATGGTGGCAACATTGCAACAGTGTTTGAGCCCCAACCCCAATAGCTCTGTGTGAGTAAGGGCTGATTAAAAGGGCTGGGCTACCCTGTCTGTGGATGTTTCTAGGAGTGAGAGAGAGGACCTGAGGTGTGAGATGGTCATGACTGTCTGTGGATTGTAAAAGAGACAAGAAGGGTAGAAAGTGTGTTGTCCTCACTTACCTATAACCTATAACCTGAATAAGAAAGGTTGTAGAGGGTGAAAGGCATTATGTCTGAGTGGAGAAGGGGAGTCACACCTTGTTACTGACCCAGTGTCAAAATCTTATCACAGAATGTCCTGATTCAGCCTACTTCTCTAAAATTTGGGGGGAATTTTCAAACTATCATGCATAACCCATTGCACAAATCACCTTAACGAAAAGTGGTATGAATCCAACCAAAAACACCACTGGAATTAATTTGTAGGTACTCTCCTGAAAATGTGCACAAGACTTATTTATCTTGAATGAAATAAGAAGTCATCCCAGGCAAAGGCGTCACAAAGAGGCAAGCTGCTGATGAGCCATCCCCATGAAGAGGGAGGTTGCTCAGTTTTTCATCAGCTGCAGTTATGCAATAGATTTCAAGGGCAATTTTGCTTTGTTGGCATCTCACTCCATCAAAACTCTCATATATTAATCCGCACATGTCGTCATCATGCTAGAAACTATGTGAGGCAAAAGGCTCTTTTTACCATTGTTGGTGGTTGTATAGTAAGGTTAATCTATTTTGGAGTGAAATCATATCACAAATTCATTTGATAACAGGTCATTATCCCTAAAGACTCAACCTGAAGTCTTTTGGACTTACAGCCAAGAATCAGGATTCCTCAAAATACTAAAGACCTCATTTCCACCCTTTTGGCAGCGGTAAAACATGTGCTTGCTTCAAATTGGAAATTACAGACTTTCCCTTTGATGCCTCAGCGGTACCAAAATATATGGGAATATTTTTTTACTGGACAAGACCTCAGACTGGATTGTGCAGCAAGATAAGACAGGTTACCTCTACTAATATTATGGCCAAATTGTCATTATGGCTAGATGCTTTTGCTGACCCAGAAGGAACTTTACAGAAAACACCCTTAATTGATCCACACACCTTACATCTTTACCATTAAGTAGCTGAAGGATCTCTAAAACTGTCTTGAAGTCCATTTACGTTTATGTTTATTTTTAATTATTTGAATGATAAACTTAAAATTATCAGATAACTTGAAATGGCAATCCTTGATTCACTCAGACTTAATGATCACTTTGTAATTGTTTTCATTCATGCTTTACTAAATACTGCATTGTATTTTATTTGAGTCTTCAATAAACAGTTTAATTTTTTAAAGGGGCAATTGTATGCCAATAACATCACCACTATGGACTCTAAAAGCTCAAAGGCATGAATGACGGTTTCAGGCTATGTTTATAGCACAAAAGACCCTGGCCATATCATCACAGAGATCCGATGAAAAATGCTTTTAGTCCCTTTGATAAAAAAAGACCCTCAGCTGCAGTGAGTCCAGGGCTGAGGACAGACTGGCAATCTAAAGCGGAGGCAAAGCGGAGGGAACTGGAGCGGGGGAAAAAACCCACGGAGCTGGCCGTTCACACTGGCCAGAGCAATGCGGATTAGCGGCGATACGGAGCGTTCAGACTGCCACAGAGCGTTCAGACTGCCGCGTAGCCAGCGCACGCAGCTTGCGCTTGCCGCTGCTTTTTTGTTTTGTTTTCCGTTGATGCGCACATGCGCATAACTTTTTGCCGGTGCGTTCACACTTTCTCCGGATGCCTCCCGCTTCTTCCAGTTCACACTGTTTGGAAGCGGGAGGCATGCGGAGGAAGGCCCCTGAACACCGGGTAAAACCGGTGTCCTGTTAAAGCGAAAGGAAAGCGACTGGGAGACGGGTAAGTACACAACGGAGCCGAGGGACAGATGCACATGTCTGAACGTGCTCCTTTCTTCCGTTTGCGAAGCGTGCCTGCCCCGCTTTAGATTGCCAGTCTGTCCTCAGCCCAGGTTCATCCATCCTAAGACTGTGGGCCCCAGAGCCCATGAGAGGCACAGTGACAAGTGACCTTTGCCCTGCCTTAAACAGCCAATGTTCCTTTCTTTTCTTTTTGTCTATATCATGCCTCCTTTTTGCCTTATTCAGCTTCAACAGGCTCATCCACATTAGTTTCCCATCCAAGAATGCAGGACTAGGAGTTAGGTTAAAAGGAGAGCTGGTACCTTAATAACACAAGTATGAAAAGTATTCCCAGCACACTGATGATCCCTCCCTTCAGATTTTACATATTGTCTTGCTCTTTTGGTTTTCATATTATGTACTGTTTACATTTTTAAAAACATTAGCCAGGGATGAGTAACTCTTCCTATGAACTGCTATTCTCGTAGTACAAGAAGCATCTCAAGATGTTGTGTGGTTATGAAATAAAGATCAAAATTTATTTGTTGGATCCTATGAGTGTATTTGATTAACAGTGCAGCCATCCTCCATTGCAAAGAGCCTTGCTACACCAGAAAACACAACTTCTGCCAGATGAAGCCATTACCAAAATGAATCCAAAAGATCCATCCCATTGTCAGATTTTGGGACAGTTTTCTTGCCCATTCCTTCCTGGAGAAATAAACATCATTGTTCAATACATATATACCATTAAAAAAGAAAACATGTTTATCATGGAGACAGAGCAAGATGGGTAGTTGCGTTAGTCTGTAGCAGTAGAAAAGAGTAAGAGTCCAGGAGTACCTTAAAGACTAACAAAATTTGTGGTAGGGTATGAGCTTTTGTGAGTCACTGCTGCCTTCTTCAGATGTTTATCATGGTAGAACATCCATTGCTTCTCTTCTGCTTTTTGGATCTCATATTCAAATGTCTCTAATTTTCCAGTTTTCTTTGTCTGTTATAACTAGGTAGAAAATCTGGGGTGGGTAGTGAGAAAGTTGAAGAAACAGATTAGTCATCACTGACGTTTATAATGCAGGACTAGGCTACTGGTTTTTGGTAACCAACTTAATTAATCAGGATCTTTCCGGAAGCCCACAAACTCTTGTTGAATATGAATGGGATAGTAGGGACCTTTTTATGTTTATAATTAAGGGTTGTAATCTCAATGACAAGGAAGGTGACCGACAAAGGGTGAATGAAGCCTGCTGCATTTATTCAGGATGACAACCAAAGTGTATATAAAGTTGGAACCTGATGGTGACAAGAATAAGAACTTCCATTATTTGGTTGATAAAGGAAGTGGGCAGAGATGATCACTACCATGATCTGCAAGACGCTTTCATTGAACGGTAAGTCTTTTGTAATTCATTCTGTGTCACTGTGTCTTTTTCTCATATTGATTAAGGGAATTTTATTTTTAACTAATAAAATCATCTGGACAGATGTGAATAAGCACACTGTGGGAACCATCCTAAGCAGGTCTACTAAAAAATGGGCTTATTCCCACAAAAGGGTTCATAGGATTGCAGCCCATAAATGGTTATGCTGGCTCTACGAGGGCACTCTATTCTTCAGAATTAAGTAAACAAGACTAAAACCCAGGATAAATTTTTCAGGAATTTATTTAACAATTAAAGGATGTTGCAAAGGGGCCACATTTTGCTTTGGAGGAGAGAGATTTAATGGAATATCCAATAAATTTTCAGATAAGACACTATTATACAATCATCAAAATACTGCCCAGACAGAAAGGTCTGGAAAAACTTTAATAGGTTCTAGAGATTTCTTAATCCTATACAGTGGAATTTAACTTTTTGTTCACATTGCCACAAAACATACTCAAGGACTGATTTCTTTTCCTAGCTTCTGTACTGTTAAAATAAAAAATACTGAAATAAAAGCTATGATCTGTGTTGATCGTGTACCAGTGAAAATTGTTTCAGCATACCTAACCCAGTTAGCAGGTACTGGGAGGATATAAGCAGTTACAAAATGAATATTTGGTTAATGGTCAAAACCCAGAATATTTCACTATGAATATCAGTCACTCCAGGTATTACTATCTGGTTGACTGGGAAAACAAAAGGGGCCTTTTTAAAAAATGTAATATAATCATACGACATAAAGCAGAAGAAAAAAAATAGGAGGAGGAAGTTACATTGTCTCAAAATTGCAAACTAGAAGCCTGGCATAAAAGATTACAAAATATTAGTGTACAAGATATAACAGTTTATTAAATACTATTTAATATTAAGTGGAAGTTCTTCAGATTTAGTAATCACCCTGGAAATTTGCTGACCAGACATACAGCACTTGGATAAGAAAAACAACCACAACCACATAATCTTTCCCAATGAGATACAAGGGAATTCCAGACCAATTCTCCCTCTACGCTATGGAGTCTTGTGAGCAAAAATTCTACTTTGTGAGCTTCCGGCATTCAAGTTGTAAGCAAGCAATTTGGCTATTGCATAAATTAGTTTGCTCTGGAGCCATCCTTCCTGAGCGAAGACAAAAATGTGTGAGCCGGAGGCTAAAAAACTGTGAGTTTAAGCTCACACTAACTCAGTTTAAAGGGAACACTGTTCCAGACCCCGCTTGTCTTTAAAATGTTTGGGTGGGGAATCAGAATTGTCAGGGAAAAGGCCCTCCAAAAGTCTTGCCCTAAGCTTAGCAGTTTGAAAGGGCTATTTGCCAGTAGCTTGCTGTTGAGGGATGCTAATGCAGGTTAGCAGCTTACCTTCCATTTCCCCCAGCAGGAGAGCTATAGGAAAAAAAAGACCCAGTGCTACATGGATATTTGTTACGTGGAAGGAAGATCAGGGTTTGGAATTCTAAAAACTGTTATGTGTCAGGGGGAGGCAGCTTGCCTCTTATACCATATATACAAATGTATTTGTTTCAACAATATTAACTGTTACACTAGAGTTATAATGTTTGTTAATGTTTTAAATTGGTTTAAATTGTTTTATTATGACTTGGCTTGTGCCACATTGTAAGCAGCCCTGAGCCCGCTTGCGGGAAGGGCGGGGTAAAAGTGTAAATAAGTAATAAATTAAATAGAGGACCTGAAATTAACAGAATAACACAGAGACAGGGAAATCATAGCACAATTTTACCTTAGTGGGACTTAGAATCATAGAGTTGGAATGGGCCTAGCAGGCCATCTAGTCCAGCACCCTGCTCAATGCAGAATCAGCCCAAAGCATCCCAGTCAAGTGTTTGTCCAGCTGCTGCTTAAAGACTGTCAGTGACGGGGAGCTCACCATTTCCCTAGGCAGGCAATTCCATTGCTGAACTACTCTTACTATTCTAAAACATTCCTAATATCCAGCCAGTACCTTTCTACCCGTTATATAAACCCATTATTGTGAATCTCGCCTTCTGCTGCCAACAGGAAAGGACAGGACACATAACCTGTGGATATAATGGCGCCATTTCTCTTTCACATCAACATTCTTTGCCAGCTGGCTAGAGCTTTCCATCGTAATTGACAAAAACTTTTTCTAACTCCCTTTTTTGTTATTTAGCATCTGACTTGAAGACCAGTTATTGCAACTCAGAGGGACATCCATGATTTTGTGGCTTTTCAGTTGGTCATAATGAGCATTACACCATCACTGCTGTTTGAATTACAAAGGCAAATGTCACCTGGATCCAAGTTACAGTTTCAGCACACAAAGATTTTATTAAGTTCAGAGCAAGAATGGATGCAATGATTCTTACATCTAATCTAACAGACAGTATGGGTTTTAAGGATTCTTCTTTCAAGATCAGTTTAAGTTCAGCTTATGTAAAATGAATAGGTCTGTGATTATATAAAGCTATGAACCAGAAGAAGTACTTTATGAAGGCATCAAGAACTAAAGCAGCACTGCTGCTAAAAATTTGCAGACAAAATCCCCAAACAATCAAAATCTTAAGAGCGACTAGCCACCCTCCTTTTAATTTAATTTAAACTGAGGGGTCATTTTGAGCAGGAGCTCGGGGGAGCGCAGCTCCAGAAGTTGGTGCCAGCACCGCCCCCCCCCCCCAGGGGAATGCCTGCTTGTGTCATGGATGCAGCAAAATGACCCCCTTCCCTGGAAAGGTCCTTGTTCCTCCAACCAGGCTTCTGAAGGCTTCAGCCACCACTGAAGCTATTCTCCCGGAATAGTGGTATTTCTAAGGCTTGGATTAGTAGCTGTCCCCTCTCTGCCAGTTCTTTCTTTCTTTCTTTCTTTCTTTCTTTCTTTCTTTCTTTCTTTCTTTCTCTCTCTCTCTCTCTCTCCCTCCTTCCTTTCTTACCTTCTGACATACTTTTGGTGATGTCAGGGGGTATAGCATATGCAAATAAGTTATACTAATGAGTTATGTTAATGAGCTCCTGCACCTCTTTTTCTACAAAATGGCCCCTGTTTAAACTCTATATATTTGTAGAGAAGAAAGCAACCTTGGGGAAAGGCCAGAAAGGAAAAGGACTTAAATGGTCCTTCTACACTCTTACATTTATGTAAATATAATGACCTAGTGAAAAGGGGGATTGCCTAGCTTGTGGCTATTTAAGTCAAAAATTAAAGCAGGAAGCATTAGGGTACAAATGGTTATTTCTCTCAGCATGTGTCTTGCCCCTTTTTCTTACCTGAACAGGTGTGCTGCTGGGTATTTTGCTGACAACGAACTTGTTCCTTTCAAGGAAGGGTGTAACTACTTCACCTATCTGTCCCAATGGATCCGACAGTTGCCAGGTCTCCCTTGGAGATCTTTTTGACCGTGCCGTCAAACTCTCACACTACATCCACTCTCTGTCTGCAGAAATGTTCAATGAATTTGTGAGTACCCTATTATAGAACACACCTTTTAAACCTGTGTTGAAAATGACACAAGAAGGAACAACAAGCACTCAAGAACAGTTACCTTTGGGCATATTTATTTGTCTGACGTATACATGCAGCTGAGGTAAAATCCTGAGGCGCAAAAATAAAGGCATTTTCATTTATAAACAGATTATATACAGAGACCAAATGTGACTCTTTTCTACAGTGCAGTTTAAAGTAAATTACATTAAACAAGGCTATAGATAAATTCTGGTGGGGTAGCCGTGTTGGTCTGAAGCAGCAGATCAAAGTCTGAGTCCAGTGGCACCTTTAAAACAAACAAAGTTTTATTCACGGTATAACCTTCCATGTGCAAGCACATGAAAGCTTATATCTTGAATAAAATTTTGTTGGTCTTAAAGGTGCTAAAGGTCATCAATATCATTTTATTTATTTATGTTATTTATAGTCCACCTTTTTCACTTGGACTCAAGATAGATTACAGAGTTAGTCAATACAATTGACAAGATGAGGTATTCATAAACAATACAATAAGATTAGGGATGTAGAACCAATCAGAAGTCTAAAACCAGAACAGAAGCAAAGCATAAGAATTAACATGACACATTACCCATAATGCAAAATTCCATAGTAGAATCCTAGTTTCAACAAGCTATACACAGTAGTATAGGCCACAGTCACTAATAATATTTCTAAGTAGTT
Source organism: Lepidodactylus listeri (assembly GCA_029233225.1). NCBI lineage: Eukaryota > Metazoa > Chordata > Lepidosauria > Squamata > Gekkonidae > Lepidodactylus > Lepidodactylus listeri. The sequence continues at coordinate 92,863,226 of JARCFY010000006.1, forward strand.
TTCTGAATCATTTAGGTGCAAGTCTATTGTCTGTGTAGAAAAGTCTTCTTAAATAGTTTTGCATAGTTTGCAGAAAGGCAGGAGAGTGGGGGCTTCTCTGACCTTCTCAGGTGGGCCATTCCACAAGGTGAGGGGCACAACAAAGCAAGTACACATGAGGGCAGTTGTTGATTTCACCCCTTTGCAGGTCAGCACCTGCAAAATTATTGCCCTGCATGATTTATGGATGAATGTCACTATGCACCAAATGAAAAAGAGCAATATGTTTTTTTCCGTTTTATAGCTATTCTGGCTAGGGACTTTGCTAACTGCAATTTTTCGGTATCTTCAGGACGAACACTATGCTCAGGGCCGAGGGTTTATTGCAAAGGCCATTAACAGCTGCCATACTTCCTCCTTAACCACTCCGGAAGACAAGGAGCAAGCGCAGCAGATTCATGTGAGTTGCATCCATTTTCTCTGTAGGGAGAGCAAGGAACGTGTATAGGACCAGTTGCATAGAAGAATGCCAACAGCAGTCTGTCTAAACACTATTGAGATCAGACCTTCAGATTTTTCTCACTTCTGTGGCTACAACCTCCAGAATTTGTGTTGCAAAGTTATACTGTACAACTATTAAGAGATGACCATGATTCACATTTAAAACCCCAGAAATATTAAGTGTATTATTTGTTGGATCCAAAGGATTACGAGCGGAACAAAGTCTCTTCCATCTCCCCCTGTTCTTCTCTGTTCTCTCTAAAAAAAAACAACTTCTGGGAACCAGGGGACCTTCTAGAACAGCATGGTATGCAAAACAGGAATCTACAGTAGGAAGAAAGAATTGGCAGAAATCACACACAAACCATGCAAACGCCAGTCCATTCATGGAAGAAGAAACTTTGGAACCAAAACTATACTTCCACATGAATTTTTAACAAAACAACAATCGTAGGGGTTCTAATTACTATTTCAGTCTTCTGATTCTTGTAATACATGTAAATTGTACTAAAACCTCTTGCAATTCCCTCCCATTCAGTCATGCGACACTTCCCCTGGTCAAGGCTGCATTGCCCTTGCTCCACATTCAGAGGTAGTCAACCTTTGAGTCCCAGAGCCAGGAGGCAACATCAGGGGAAGGCCTCAGCCTCTATGCCCTGTTGTTGGCCCTCCAGAGGAACTGGTTGGCCACTGTATGAAACAGGATGCTGGACTAGATGGGCTACTGGTCTGATCCAGCAGGGCTTTTCTTATGTTTTTATGCTCCACTGTAACCGTCCCTGCAGGGAAGGACCTGCAAGGCCTCAGACTGAGGAGTGGCTTGCACCACCATATTCCTCCACCTTTCCATACCCTCAGCTCTTCCACGCTGCCCGACCAGGGATGATCTATCCTCCCTGGCCTGTTGTGGATCCTCCCTTAAATAGGCCACCCTTCCAATCACCTCCCCTGGCTTGCTCCTCCCTTCCACATTTCCACCCAACCAGAAGCATCGTGGAACCCTGTCACAGCTGCAGCTGCTTCCCAGATTGCTCCCTTTCCCCAGGCAGTGCTTGATGATATGACCAGCTCCACCTAGCTGCCAAAACACAATTGCTTTAACCCAGAGACTGCAGCCCTGCTTGCTCTGGGTGCAGCCTGGCTGGGCTGCTGCAGCTGCCAGTGGTGTATGGTTTGTCTCAGCCCCTGCAAGTCCAGGGTGTGACCCATTGCCAGTGGGCAAATCAGCTGCCATCTTTTGACATTGTTAATACATTTAAGAAGAAGAAGAGATTGGATTTATACCCCACCCTTAACTACTTGAAGGAGTCTCAGAGCGGCTTACAAACTCCTTTCCCTTCCCCTCCCCACAACAGATACCCTGTGAGGTAGGTGGGGCTGAGAGAGCTCTTTCCAGAACTGTCCTTGAGAGAACAGCTCTGACAGAACTATGGTTTGCCCAAGGTCATCCAGCAGGTGCAAGTGGAGGCGTGGGACATCAAACCGCTTCTCCCAGATTAGAGTCCGTGCACTTAACCACTACACCAAACTGACTCTCCATAAGCATTACCATATGTCATATGGTATGGTGTGTAGAATAGCCAGGAGATCCTAATATTGTCCGTCAGCCAGACATTCTAGTTCTTTTAGCGTCATGCATCACTAAGTGGAGAGCTAGACTTGTTTTTAAGGCAAGAGACATTTCAGGGGTGGTTTGCCATTGCCTGCATCTGTGTCATGACCCTGGTATTCTTTGCCTTTCCAAATACCGACCTTGCTTAGCTTCCAAGATCTGACAGGACCAGGCTATCCTATGCTATCCAGGTCAGGGCTATCATGTAGCTGATAGTGGACACAACCCCCCCTCCCCACAGCCTATATGGTTCAGAGGACATCAGTTCTCATATGTATAAAGGGAGAACTTGTGCATGGTGACATAAACATTGTTCAAAAAGTATGGTCACCTTGGGTAATGCAATGTTAACTTATCCATACTGTATTAGTATTATTCTTTTGCAAAATCAGAGGGACAATTGTGGTCACCAGTAGCTTGAAAAGAGAGGCAGAGGTGGTCCTTTCGGGAGGGATTTTATTTTGTAAAAAAAATAATTGAAATAATTCTAATTTTTAATTAAAAACAAACTTTCTAGCCACTCACTTTTGGAGGAAATGTGAATTGTTAGGAAAGTTTTAAAATGGCTCCAGTGCCATTTGGTTTCCAGGTAAGGCCTTTCATTTTTCATGCCATTTACTCACTGCATCATCTGCCTCCTCGGAAACCAACATACAAGACTGCACTCTCTCTGTTTGCATTGGCTAGATAGGTGGTGCTTGAGCATTTAGACTTGGTAGCACAGCAGTTCTTTCAGCGTAAGAGACAGGAAAGGGCTGTGCCCCAGGCTAGGTGTATTTTGCTACAGTAAGCAAAGTGGAAAGTGTTCGTGTCAACATCACAGGGGTCTCAAGGGCAGCAAAATGGCTAGGAGGATCCCAGAAAAGCAAAAAACCCTTTGATCTTCAAGTTCACCCCAAGCAGTTGCAAAGTTTCAAAAGAAAAAGAATCTCCCTAGCAGCAAAACTCTTCAAAAGGGGAACCAAACCCCTGCCTGGGCATATTTACTATGCTATATGTAGATATTAGAAATGCTTTGGATGAAATATTAAGTGGTATACCACAGACTGCATCTCCCATTATGTTCAAATATTTTCAAGATTCCAGACTTCTAAAGATGTCTTAGCAATGCTCAAGTTCTTCATCAGATTAACAGGCATTCCATTCCTCATGACTGAACAAAGTGATTTCTACCAGCATATAATACTGCAAGAAAATTGGTAATATATATTTATGCTGATCTGTGCCCTGACTGTAGAAAAATAGTTAGTTAATTTTGCTACAGCCTCTTATAGGAAGATGTGTAGAAAGAACAGGATAAAAAGAAATTTAAGGCAGGCCTTCTAAGAATAAATTATCTGTCCCCTGAGTGAAGTTGGTGTAGAATTACTTAACTGTACCCTTTCATTGCTAACGAGCAGCATGAAGACCTGCTAAACGTAGTGCTGAGTGTGCTCCGCTCCTGGAATGACCCTCTGCTCCACCTAGTCTCTGAGGTTCAAAGGATCAAAGAAGCTCCCAATACCATCCTCTGGAAGGCCATGGAGATAGAGGAACAAAACAAACGGCTTCTGGAAGGGATGGAGAAAATAGTTGGACGGGTGAGTTAAACAGATCCTGAAGCCCTTCTAGCTGAGTACTCTTCAGCAGTCATATAATGATTGCACAGATGTTGATCCAAAAAGCTTCAGGAGGTTTTCACAAAGGTAAAAGATAGAGAGGTAGCAAGGTTTCCTGGCTCCAAAGAGCTATTTGGTGCATGATGCCCATAGAGAGAGGTGAAAAATCTAATTATTTGCATCTTGGTTTCTAAGGAATGATCAAGTCTATCAGTAAAAACTGGTTTTTTTAAAAATCCAACAGGTGACCAGTATATTTCAGTAGAGTTCTCTGGCTGCACTTACATTGCATGTCCTAGAACTGTTAGGCAAACATTTGGCAAAACTGCTGCATATACAGCACAGTTCTTTGAATGGGATTAACTGGCATCCTTCCACAAGGTCTATTGAGTAGAAGCAACAATATTTTTGAAATTAATTTTATTATTTTTAAAAAAAATCTAAAAGTGATATTTTTTTTGAAATCATACACAATAGATATATTTAAGATGAAAACTTATATCATCACATATTTTGTTTTTCTCTTTTCATATTGGTACAGTTGGTACATATTGCCTATATAGTTTATTAAATAAATAAATAAATAAAATAAAAAACTTATAAAAATTAAAATTTAGGCAAAAGTCTGTGTGAGCGCCTCAATGGGCAAACAATTATCTGTATCTGTCCGATATTAATAGCTGCTCATAGTTGCATGAACATTATATATGTAATAAGCCACAGTTACATTTGTAATTTTTTTCAAAATTGCAAGGCCTTTCATTTTGTAAGACTTGAACTTGCTCTTCTTCCTACCCTACCCATATAATACTGGGAGCAAACCGCCACTGAGACAGTAAGCGTCGCCAGATACACACAAGGAGTTTTGTGTTTGGACTTTCTGGAGTTTTTAAGTGCTTGCCCATCATTTTCTTGAACTAAAACAACTGGGGGGGGGGGGGCTAAACTGACCTGTTGGGTTAAACTGACCCTTAGCTTAGTCCAACAGGTATAGTACAGCTCCCCAGAGACATTTTATGTTGGTCATGAGGGGAAGGCTTAAATGCCACCTAGTTAAGAAGCACGAACATTAAGAGTAGAAATAATTGCAGGGAGTTCCAAATACAGAGCTACCTGTACACATTTGGTAAGGCCCTTTGTGAGGTCAAATCGCCAAAAACAAGCATATGAGCACCTCATGTTGTCATTAACTGTGATTTCCCAGCTTACGCAACCATGGACAACTAAGGCCTATGAAGCTCTTGACAAGTGCATCATTAATTCAGTCAGTCAGGGAAGTAAGATTCAACCAAAGTTTGCAGATTTTTCATCATCTGGTAAAGTTAACCCATTCCCTGGGTCAGAGATTAGGCATGTTCTCCTAACTCTAGAATTAGCGTGTATTCCTAAATCTCTCATATGGTAATTGATCATCTAAACAGTAGATAGTTCATCTCTCAGTGCTTTGTGGCTTGTTTCAATTACTAAATTTTCAAACAAAAGGAATATATTGGTTGTCGCTGCAGTGCTTTGATGTCTAGCCACTTAAACTGGAAGAAGAACCATAAGGCTGGGTTCTGTATCGCTTGGGGGGAAGAGAGAGGATAAAGTTGTTTTATATTTGAGGCATAAAAAAAAGCAAGACTTAGTTAATGTCTCAAATTAACACTGCATTGATATTCAGGCCTGATTTTACAATACCTTCAATATTATTGGGTTGAATCCTGTTGAAAGGATCTGTGTCTGGGGGGTCATTACCCCCTTCCCAGGCAACCCCCCAACTACCCACTCCTGCTTTTCCTGGAAGTCCCCCATCACATTTCAGGTTTTTATGGGAGGTAGGATGCAGGTAAGTTCTGGTTCTGTGGTTAAAAGTCCTTCCTCGATCAGAACCTTTTGATGAGATCCAACCCATTGTTCTGAGATAATGAGTCTTCTTGATGATTTATGAAGTCTACTCACTTCCTCTCCATTGTCTTCATTAGGTTCATCCTGGAGACTTGGGCAATGAAGTTTATTCTACATGGTTGGGGCTCCCATCCCTCCAGCTAGCTGATGAAGACTCTCGTCTCTTTGCCTTCTACAATCTGCTGCACTGCTTGCGCAGAGACTCCCACAAGATTGATAACTATCTGAAACTTTTGAAGTGTCGCCTTATCCATGACAGTAACTGTTAAGGAACTTTGGCCTGGCTTCATTCCAACACTAGAACCCAAACCTTCAAAACTGCCTCCTCTTAGCTTAGTGCTTTTTTTCTTGTCCAGTGCACACTTTATTTAAATCTGATCCTGTGTTACAAGATTCATAGCCACGCTGGTTTTTCCTTGTTTTGGATGCAAGGAATCTCTTTCAGTTTCTGTTAAAAGTACTTTACTGCCTCATGCATTGGCATCACTTTGATAATCAAACTGAGCAATAAAAAAATTCAAATTATGAATATATGCCAAACTGTAATTCATTCAAACTTTTAAGCACCAGAAATGTCTCTTTCCACTCACCAACATCACCAACATCCTCCAAGTCACATATGTTTTATATCTGGTATCACCAGGGTTCCCAGTTATTAGAAGTCATTTGCTCTCTCCTACAATACCTGTGCTGATTTTTTATCATACCACATTTAACACATTGGATTGTGTTAATGAGACCCAGGATTTGCCAAAGGAAAAAAATATATAATAGAAGAACCAATCAGAACTTGATCGATTTCATTTTAATTGTCTATTAAGGGTCAGTCTCCCAACATCCCATTTCAAACAGTAGCCAGAAAGCCCATACGCAGGACATACAAGGAGTAGCCTTCTTTCAGTGTATGTCCCCAGCACCTGGAATTTAGAGGTATGCTGCCTCTGAATAAGATGTTGATTTAGTCAGCAAGGCTAATAGCTGTTGATAAAACTCTCTAAGAATGTGTATAACCCTTTTTTAAAAAAGCTGTTTAAGTTTGTCTCTCACACCATAGACTATAACAATGAATTATTTTTCAACTGTATGTTTATTTCATTTGTCCTGACTGGACCAACCATCCATTTAATTGTAGCTCTAGTATTATAAGGTGACAACCTCAGTTGGGCTCCTTAAGAAATGGTTGTGACTATATCCATCTCTGTCAGGTGCCAGGACTGAGAACTGTCCATATAATAAGCAAAGGAGATACTTGTACTCCTTTATATATTTTTTCTGCAACATTTCAGCTTGAATAGAGAAAAGACCCCACAAAAAAAGCATTTTTCAGTTTCGGAAATAGTATAGAAGATGGGCAGATGATGGCAAACGAGCTATATCTCTAATTTCAACCTCTACTACCACACCTGAGAATAGTATATTGTTTACATGATGCATTCACGTGTGTATTTGGGGGCTGAGAAGAACCAGCGAACAAGCCACATTCTGCCCACTCCCAATCCTGTCCTTGTCATGTGTCCTGAAAAACTGACTAAATAATAGATAAAATGTAATCATCCCTCATTTGGCTTATACGAAGAATTGTTTTCCTACTTGAGGGATGGGGAAATTCAGGAGAGCCTTTCTTGCTTTAGTTTCCTTCAGAGAGAAAATAGTGCTGGACTCTCATGTTGTCCTTGTTTGGTGGCTGAAAAGAAAGAGTCAGGAAACAACACTCAACCCTAGATAACAGTACCTATAAACACGGTCTTACAGACAAAGATCAGAGCCAGCTAAGATCCAGCCAGCAGAATTCTCGAAGCATTCATTCCCAGCACTTACTTTCAGATTGCAGCACTATATACCTTTGAAGTCAGGCCCTGATATAGATTGCTTGTGCTGATTTCCTGCAGTCTCCAAGGTATTCAGTATCTCTGTCCTTTCATTGGTTCATCTCCTGTGTCCTGTCATACTCCCTCAGACCCATCCACATGGTTCTAATTTACAGTATAGGTAGAATTGTTTCAAGCATCAAGATACAGATGGCTTGGATTAAACAAGCAGCCCTGATAGCTAAATGGATTACCCTAAAAGCCTGGAAAGCTCTCACACCTCCAAATATTGGCTGTGTTAGAGATCTTCTTGGTCTACCATCTAAAAAATAAGTGACCTGTTCATGAAGAAGCATCTTAGATAAATTGAATGATGCATGGAATGCCTAAGAAACATTTTGATTGTGAAAGTGTTAATCCTTGAAATATAGGGGAGGGGAATCTCAGTTGGATCTAACTATTCAACCTTTTGGAAGTCTGTTGTACAGAAGATCAAGTGACTCTCTCATTCTTTCCCACAGCCTCCCATTTTTAAAAAGCATTTCTTTCAGAAATTTACCTAGAACGAAGACCAAAGACTTTCACAATAGAAACAGAAGACTCTCTAGATAAAATATTTCTTGTTGATTATGTGAAGAATGACCTATATTTTTCCCCAAGGTTCTGGGGAGCTGCTGCCAGTCTGAGTAAGATCATGCTAAATCAGTGATGTACTTGGGAGATTTTAGACTCTGATCGTAATGGTGTTCTTCATTAATGTGAAGCACAACTCCCAGAATGCCCTGGAGGAGCAAGAACAAGAAGTGCAAGAACAAAGATAGAGGTGAACAGGGTAGAGCTTGCCCATCTGTAGCTACATCCTACATTTGGGGGGGGGGGGGGGCTCCTGATACAGTGTGGACTTTTATCCCTAAGTCTGACCCTTAAGGTTGTATTGTGTAAACTGTATGGACTCAGTAGAAGCTAGCTTCACATGTGCCTAAAATCATCAAATACATTCTTGAATAGAATGAAATTTAAATGAGCTCACAGAACAGATTCTGAGAATAAAGTTTATCTACCTAAGACACTGGAGAGCTGTTGACAGTCGGAGCAGAAAACATGGAGCTCAAAAGACCATTATGTTTTTTTTACATGACTACACATAACTTTCACAAAGGAGCCAGTGGTGACTCCCTGGGGCAACTTAAGGATATAAAAACAACAGAACGAGGGGGAGGCTTACAGCCACAGCTTCCTGCATGCTATGGTTGGCAACAAGTAAAAAAAAGACCCAGTGTGTATCTGAGAGGCACAAAATATCCATCATACACGTTATACAAAGTCCTCATGTTGCTCCCCAACAAACACAGGGACTTTGATGTGTAGATGGAGCCTTAAGTTTGAGTTTGCAAAGATAAGGTAGGGTATTAATATTTTCAATAAATGAATAAATATAAACTTTTGGATTGACATATTGTTAGACATAACACCTGAGCCTCTATTTGAATTATGATGGGGGTATTTAGCTGAGATATCTTTGCTTAATGGGATTGATCTCCAGCTAGGGATTGATTTCCAGCTATACCAGAGTCAGAATCCTCTGGGAGCAGCAGAGATAACAGAAAGGAAATATCTTTGAAATTTACCAGGGGTCATTTGGTGCCAGACCACACCGGAGCATTGCTCTGGGAGCTCAGGAGCTGGCACAAATGGTGGTGGTGGCAAGCCCTGCCCCTGCACTTGAGCTAGGAAAGGCAGGGGGTGCAGAGAGGCATTTAAATGCCTCCTCCTGGCTTCCTCTGTCTTGCAGAGCCCCCCCCCCCCCCCGCACCATTCCTTGCTTGCTCGCCAAAGCAAGATAGCAAGGAAGGGCCCAGGAAGGTGCAGAGAGGCATCTAAATGCCTCCTCCTGGCTTCCTCTGCTTGCCCACTGTGGTGTGATTCTTGAGAGAAGGGGTTTAAAGTTAAAACCCCTTCTCTCTTCACTTCCTCCCCCCCCCCAAGCCAGCCTTGGCAGGCAGGCTGGGGAAGCAAAAAGGGTGGGGGAAGCATCTTCAAAAGCCTCCCCTTCCCTTCCCCAGCAGGCTTTTGAAGATGTCTCCCCCCCCCCTTTTTGCTTCTCCTTCTGACACACTTCCGGTGATGTCAGGGGGCATGGCATATGCTAATGAGTTATGCTAATAGCAGGTATGCTAATGAGCTCCTGCACCTCTTTTTCTACGATATGACCCCTGATTAAGACAATATCTCTACTACATTCAACTCATTCAATAAAATATCACACACACACACAAGAGCTAAGAAATAAAGGGTTGAAGTGATCTTAAGAAACCAGAGATGAAAGAGGATGAAGTGTTGATAGGGTTATAGCTACCTTCCCGAGAGAAGAGTCCATAGTGAAGAGAAGACGGCTTGGCTGGCAAGCATGTCTGTGAAGGTCAAAGAGAGATGTGGGATCCAGACAATACACATCACAGAAGACTGAACCAAAGATGGCTGGGTTTGGAGCCCAGATATAGGAAAACTGTGCCCGCAGGGCAATGAGGCACAATAGGGAAATGGCTCTGAATGGAGCGGAATGACAAGTAATGGCTCAAAAGGGGTTTTGGGACAAAGAAAGTCCTGGTTTGGGAAGGGAAGCCTTTGTTCAAGAGGCATAGGGCAATTGTATAGTCTTGGCTCTGTTAATGGCTGGGCTATCACAGGAACAATGATGACAAAAGACCATGTCTAGGATGGTCCCAGTATCAAGGGCAAAGTCTGGAGGTGCAGGTGTAAGACATAATGCTGGAATGCGGGTGTACTGGAGTGCTGGAATGCGGAGATGATGGCACTTTTTGAGATGTTGAAATTAAAGCACTGTCCTTTCCTGATGGCAGACATGTGCTTGCTGTATTTGAGCTTGGTGGCTGAAGGAGTCAGAGAGACAGTCCTGAGTACATGTCTGGGCTTGTTGGCCTTGCACATGGAGAGGGCTAGACTTGCCCTATGCCAGCTTTCATTCTAAACAGTCCAAGATACCATCCTTCATGGTGCAAGGGGAGGCTTTTGCTAATAATATATTTCTTTTTCCTTTAAAAAAATTAGTTTTGTTTTAATCATGCTTGACTATTTATTAAAGATCAATAAATAATATTGATTAAAAAATAATCAGTGATCCTTCCCACATTTCTCATGCATACCTTGACATCCAGGCAGGAACTTGGGAAAATGGCCATGTAAACATTTGCTACGATTGACAGAAATCATATACCTGACCACCATTTGAATACCAAGTACCTAGGATATGGGTACGAAGACAATAATTCTTAATGACCAGAACTTGCCCAAAGGGTGCACTTGGAGGGAGCAAAGGAGAGGAAGAGATTTGCAAGCAGATAGTCAGTTGGAAGGAACCTATCTGCTGAGTGTTAAGTCCCTGCCGCAGCGTCACCTCCTTCTTTCTTCCAGGTGGGATATGAAGGGCAGGGAGCCATAAAGATTATTTCCCCCTATTGAGAATCCCTGGATAGCCCAAAGTAATGTAGGGCTTTTATGCACTCATGATTTAACTGCCCCTTTTCAGTGGTATTGTTGGTCCGTTTGTTAAAGATACCTTTGCTGATCAGCCATGTCCCTGCCCCCTCCAGTCAGTCACCTCTCTTGCACACATCCTCTTGCAGCATCCTTAGCTACTCCAGCTTAAGCTAAAATGGATCATGCCACGTTTTGATAAATGGGCTATGCTGCCTCTGGCGACAGCAGAGCAAAAAGTTCAGTACCTCTTAGAGGACTCAGATTTTAAACATACTTATTTGGTTGCTAGATTTCGAGAGGCTGCAGAGAAGAAAATGAAGAAAGATGTTTTTTAGATAGGGGTTTTATTTAAGGGTTTTTTTAATTGTTCAAGACTTGGTCTAAGAGTAGGGCTGCCAAGTCCAACTTGGGAAATATCTGGGGACTTTGGGGGTGGAGCCAGGAGACTTTGGGGGTGGAGCCGGGAGAAAGGAAGTGACATCATTTTGTGAAGTCACATCCTGTGATGTTGCTTCCACATGCTTCCACATGAACTCATGAAGTTTCCTAATACTGAATCAGGCCATTGGTCCATCAAGGTCAGTGCTGACTACTCAGACTGGTAGTGGCTCTCCAGGGTCTCAGGCTGAGATCTTTAATATCACCTATTACCTGATCCTTTTTTAGCTGAAGAGGCTGATACCTCCTGCATGTCAAGCAGATGCTCTATCACTGAGCAACGGCCCTACTGAATCCTTTCTCATCTCGGCAGAATATGATTTTCATATCATAAGAACAGGAGAGAAGCCACAGTGGATCGGCCCATCCAGTACAGCCCATCCAGTACAACACTCTGTGTCACAACAGTGGCCAAAAATACCAGGTGCCCTCAGGAGGTCCAGCAGCGGGGCCAGAACTCCAGAAGCCCTCCCACTGTTGCCCCCCCAAGCACCAAGAATGCAGAGCAGCACTGCCCCAGACAAAGTGTTCCATTTAGACCTTGTGGCTAATAATAGCCACTGACAGACCTCTGCTGGATGGGGACAGAGAGAGAGACAGACAGACAGACAGACAGAAAAAAGAAAGAAGGAGAGAGAGAGAAGGAAAAGAGCTGGCACAGGCACTTACTTCCATTTAGACCTTGTGGCTAATAATAGCCACTGATAGACCTCTGCTGGATGGGGACAGAGAGAGAGAGAGAGAGAGAGAGAAAAGAAAGAAAGGGGGAGGGGGAGAGAGAGAGAAGGAAAAGAGCTGGCAGATGGACTTACCCCAGGCCCAGCAGCAGCAACCTTTCAATCTTACACCAGCCGCATGCAAAAGCAGGCCCTTCAGTAAGAGCTTAGTCCCTCGTTAATCTCTGGGCGGGGCTCTCTTGCTAACTCTTAAAGGGGAAATGTCTGGTGAGGCTTTTCACTGCAGGCTCTTCAGACATTTCCCTTTAAGAGGCCTGGAAGGGAAAGGGCCCGGCAGGCTCCGACGTTCCCCTCCTGTTGGCAGCCATTGCCTCCCCCTGGTGGCCAGTTTTGAAAAAGCGGGGGGGGGGGAAGCATGAAAAATCGGTGTTTCCCCCGCCCTACCGGAGGACTTGGCAGCCCTATCTAAGAGTGGGAAAGAAAGAAGTTTCTGGAGATAACTATTAAAATTATTAAACTTTCTGCATTGCGTAGCTGGCATGGCTCTTTGTTCAGAACTGGGCTGATGAATCCCAAAACTGTGGAGAAATCTTTCTGGAATCTTTAGACTTACAACACCTTAGAAAGCTATTGTAGAGACATTAAACAGAATTCGCATTTATCAGCTGATGGCAAGACACAAGAGAAGCTATATTTACTGGTAAGAGTTACTTGGTAGACCTTCAGCAAGTGCCTTTTCTCATCAAATATTGTCATTACATTTATAGAACCACTTTTAGAAAGAAAAAAATAAAAGCTGACCACCGAAAGATTCCACATGATTTATTGAATTACATAATAAAGTAACTGTATTGGTAATCAAAAATGCTAGGATTAGTCACTTCAATACATCAGAAAACATCAAAGCAACTCTAGTTTGATTGATACAACTGTCCTAGAGACTGCTAACAGCAAAAAGCAAAATCTATAAAACCTAAAATGGATCCATGAATCAAAGAAGGAATTTTCATGCAGTTGGTATCCATAGCACATTACCTATGTCCCATTCTGTATCTGGCAAACTGGGCAGTAAGGTTCAAGGGTCACAGGAAAGCAAGCAGGCAAGAATAAGCCTGAGAAAGACTAGAATGTGGGAGACGTGAGCTTCCAAGTGTGTTCTCCTCTGCCTGGTCCAAGCTTCATCTCCTGCCCCTCTGCCTTCTCTGTACCTAGGGTTCTGGAGGGAGGTTCTGGAAGTGCAGGAGGTGGACAGGACCACTCATGGGTTTTCTGTTCTTCTGGTTTTAAGGGTGCTTAAATAGCACCCTACTGTTGGAGAGGAGGCCTTTCCATGGAGTACCAAAGCCTTGGGCATAACGGGAGGATGGAGACCTCTTCTGAGGAGGAGGAGGTGCAGGCTGGGTCTGGGCGGGTCTCAGTATGTATCTCATACTTAATCCTGTCAGTTTTTTAAACCTGATCATTCTCATCAGGAAGTCACTGAAGATTGTATACAAGTATCTGAATTCCCTAGCTTGTTTCTTGTTAGATTTTCTTACAACATAAAACACTTCTTACAAATATTATCCCTGCAAGTCACTGACTAGTTCAAGTGGTTTTAGCCTGTGGGTCTTTTGCCACCAATAGCGGACAAAAGTACAATATGAGGGCATACTTTGTTAGATCTGGTGCATTTGCTTCTGAGCTTCATCTTGACAATATATGGTTTACTATATGTATCACAACAGCAACAATAATAAATATCAGTCAAAGTAATAGCAATAATAGTAATTTCATAAAAGCTGCCCAGGGAACCATTGTTTAAAAATTGCAAATCAATTAAAACTGTTTGGTGGTAAATAATGATCGGTATGAACCGGAAAAATGAGGTTCAGTTCTTGGTTCGTGGAATGCCCTGTTCACAAACCATGACCTGTCATGAATTAATTTGTGAGGTTTGTGAGGCAGTAGAATGTTACAGAAACCAAACTCACAGGGGATCTCCAACTGACTCTCCTCTAACTACTTTCCAAGTTTGGTGAGGATTGGATTTATGGGGTCCAAGTTACAGCCTGTCATTTCCCCAGAAATGGGGGACTGTAACTTGGACCCTGTAAACCCAGTCCTCGCCAAACATGGCAGGCTACGAGAGTAGAGTCAGCTGGAGACCCCTGGTGAATTTGGTGTCTCTAGCTTGCCCAGAATCTGTTCTATACACTCCTGACCCTCCTGAACCACAGTGGTCATTTTGACAGGTGCAGGTTCAGGAGTGTACAGAACGGATCCTGTGCAAGCTAGAGACACCAGACTTGGAGGGTATGTGGAGGAGCATCCAGGGACACCGGAGTTTGGTGTCTCTAGCTTGCACAGGATACATTCTAAACAATCCTGAACCTGCAACTGTCAAAATGACTGAGGTGCAGGAGTGTATAGAACAGACCCTGTGCAAGCTACAGACATCAAAGTAACAAGGGACCTCCCCTGAATGTTCCTCTGCATGCCCTCCAAGTTGTTGCTTTGAAGTTCTGTAAACATTTGGATTGAGTGGAGATTATGTGAACCATGAATCAGCCAAAATTACTCATGAACTAACTTTAGTTTGTGAGTTGGTTTGTGCCCATCCCTAGTGGTAAACCTAGCTCCCTCTAGCCTCTTAGCAGAAACCAGGGTCTTAATTACAAGAATGATCCTCCCTTTAACCGTGTTAGATAGGGTTGTCATTTTTTTCTACCCCTACGTCTATAACACCACCTGGACAAACAGAAATGTAGAAAATACAACTTTCTTGGCATGGATTGTATTCTGAGTGAAAAAGAGAGGAGAGACCTCTGTAGGAAACCATTAAAAGGTACCGATTACCAGAGGCCAAACAAAAGGGGGAAAAGTCAGATAAACTTGACTGTGTACAAACCAAATGTTAACATATACAGTGCAAACAGTACAGTTACCAGAGCTGTACATGAAAGATTATCAGAACCATATATAAGAAATTGGATCACAGGTATTTTTAGAATACTAAGTGTGAGCTCAATAACTCCATTTTGCTGCATCCTTTCCTTTTTCTTTGCCCTTTTGTTTCTACTAATTAGTTTATATTTTATGTGTCACAGATATATGATTTAAATGTCCTCTTTCCCTCTCTATGATTGGCTGATATAAACAGCAACTGTCGAAGTCCACTTAAATGCTGCATCATTTGGTTCTTGTCTTTTATAGACAGTCTACAACAGCTGTACAAGGCCATTCTCCAACAGGACTGTAACAGGAACAATTCTGAAGAAGATATCTAGACAGTGTCTGAATTAGCCGGCAGACTGGTCAATTGTTATACGTTACTCATTGTTATACTTTACTGGCTCATTCATTTAATTGTTATACTATAATGGTCATACTTCACTGTATCATGCCCTGTATATAGGGACTGTTTTCACTAATTGCACTGTACTGTTTGCACAGTATATAATAATAATTTAACGAAGACTGTTTGATTTAGAAATTCAAAAACTGTGCCCATTACATCCTCATTCCTCATCTCAGGCTTTTTTGAATCCTGTAACACAACATAACGAAATGGCTCAGTACCTTCACAATCTTGACATTCTTTCACACTGTAGAGCATTTATTCTAGCTCAATTAAACATCCTCCCCTCAAATATGCTATTGGGCAGATTTTTTAAAAATCCCCTTTTATGAAAGGTTGTGTAACTGATTCTTAAAATCTCTTGACTCAATCCAACGTATCATTTTAGATTGCCAATTTCATACAGCCACTCAGAAGGAACTTTTACCGTTGTCATAGATCTTCAATCCTAATGTTAATAAAGAAAGAATTATCCAATATCTCTTAAATGACACCAACCCTGAAATTACAGCTTTGGCTGCTAAGTTTCTAGCTGAAATTATCAAAATCAGATAGAGGCTTCTAAACTGAATTGTATGTATTTTAGTTGTTTATCAGATTTTAGTTTGTTGGAATTGTTACTATACGTATTTTACTGTTCACATTATGCCATTAAAGGTGACTGGACTGAACTGAACTAATAATATTTGGTTTGCACACAGTTAAGTATATCAGCCCTCCTTTTTTCCCTTTTCTGTGGCCTCTGGTACTCCGTATCTTTTTTGGATTCGATTCTGCCAGCTTTTCTGATGATTAAATAGGGAGTGAAAGCCCCCCTCCCCCAACTCCATAAAGCTTATACTGGAGACTGCTGGACCCACATTAACAAACAAACAAACCAAAAAAGACCATGCAGAATATAGCTGCATGGAATGAAGAGAATCAGGCAAGAGTGTCCCCTTTTCACTCTTGTACCAGAAGAAGAGATGGTAGGATCCAATCCATGGAGACAGGCACTGGGGGAAAGCGTCACCTGCTTACTTTCTATGTGTTACTTGTACTTGGAATACAAATCCCCTTGCTCTGCACAGCCAATGCTCAAGTGCTCATCCAACATACATTATTTCATACTGAAAAAGTAACTGTGAAGAGTAGCCTCTCCTCTATTCTAACTTTTCTACAGCATTCATTGCCCATGAACAATATAAAGGGGCTACTGGGGATGAATCATAGCTTGTGAAAATACACAGCTAAGGACAAAAATCCAGATATTTCTTTAATTGTCCAGCAAGGGTTTAAGCATCATATTTTTATTTTTGAAAGGGATAGAGAAATTATTCCCAACTATAGGCTCAAGTAGCTCTCCAATAACCTCCAATAATGTTACCCCATTAATCAGCAGTCCAACAAACTACTGGATACAACTGCTTGCTCCTCATGCGACCTACAGTATTGTAAAGCCTATCAGGTGCAGGGCCAGCCCTTCCATGTGAGCTATGTCACTTCAAAATTCCAGGAGAATCACTTTACATAGCAAGAAGCGGGTGTCATTTTGACACTTCATCTGAGAATATGTCTGTGGCTGGCCTTGAGAGGGTACGGACTAGCCTGTAACTTTTCCTCCTTGGCGGCTGGAACATTTACCTCCCCCGAAACCTCCAAGTATAGTCTCTACAAATCTGGTTTACATTAGCTATGCATTCTTTCTTCATCAGCTATCATGCAGGCCTCAGTGCAAGGATGGGAGGGGGAGATAAGTGCATACTATAGAGTGCAAGCCACCCATTCAACCAACAAAGCTGCTTTGTACCTTCCCCACCACACTCTACCACCTAAGTCAAGTGTTGAGTCATTTTATTGCAAAAAAAAGACATACAAAGCCGTCTCAGCCATGTGCTAGAAACGTTTTTATTAGGAGCTGTACAAACATCTAAATATAGTTCCTGAATTAAAGGAGCTCAAAATATGCAAGTCCTATAAATCATTCTTAAAGCAACCACTGTAAAGATTTTGCCTATAATCTAGACTAGTTAGCACTGACAAAGATAAATCCTAGCCCAATTTTTTTCCCAAACCCTCTCTCTCAAATTTAAAAGTTTGTCAGACTTCTCATCTGTACAACATTTGCACATCCTTCTGGCTTCTATCAGATTCAGAACAGCCAAATCACCACTAAGAAGCAAGTTCTTATGGTGCTTCTGTCATGGCTGAAAGCCCGGAGAATCTCCCCAAGTAGAGAGGTTCTGTTCTTAAAACATCTCCATACTACCTACCCAGATGAAAGGGTTTAAGGTAACTTAGATAAAACATCTAGCAGCTTATCCATCCCAGTTCTATTCTTTGAACAGCCATGCATCATATCAAAACTGGTTATGTCACTATGCCCTATGAAGGCTACTTAATTAATTGGCCTTCCCAGGGTACCCATAGTCAAACCAGAGGGTTACAGTGGTTCTGGAATCTTATTGTTATGCCTATTGGTAACAAAGCAATGCAGGTAGCTTTCTTTAAAAAGTGGTTTCAATAGCACTTAACTTCAGTGCAGTTGATTATTCAGTTTCCTGCCACATCAAAAGGGTGAAACAGAAATGAAAAATGAAAAACTGTTCTCCATTTGTAATACTGGAATGAAGGGTTTTGTTCTCTGTAATGAAAATCCATTTCTTTGGTGTTCTATGAGTGGGAATCTTGCTTAGAAACTATTTTTGATTAGGGATGTGCATTTGGCATAAACTGAACAGTAAAAAAAATACCCCAAAAATACCAATAAGGTATTTTTCAGGTATTATTTAAGCTGAATACATATCAGGGATCTGTGTGCAGCTTACAGTATAGCGGAGCCTGAAAAAACTGTTTTTTCCAGCTTTATCGGATGTATCAGCTGTACACTGAGCCAGCCCCAGCAGAGGTGGCATGGAACTCTCAGCTCTGTGCTGCCCTAGCTGATCCTCTCTTGAAGCTTCAAGCAAGAGCCTCAGCCAAACGCCTTAGCTGGAGCTGGCTGGCTCCTTTTGCAGCTCGGTTTAAAGGATCAGCTGGAGCAGTGTGGATCTGCCGCCCCAGCTGATCTTAGACTGGTCCGTTCACCCAGAAGGCATTTAAAGGGACTGCAATCCCTTTAAATGCCTTTGGAGTTCTCCAAGCTGCAGAGTTGCACAGCTTGGAGAAGGCATTTAAAGGGACTGAAATCTCTTTAAATGCCTTTTTTCTCCATTGGTTTCAATAGAGGATGGGGGCACCTTCTTTGGGGGCCCACAGAATTGAACCCCCAGTCCAATCTTTTTGAGGCTGGGGGGGGGATTTAGGAGAGGCACCAGCAGCTATGCTGTAGATCTGGTGCCTCTACCTACCTCAAAAAACAACCCCCCAAGAGCTCCAGATACCCCTAGATCAATTCTCCATTATAAACTATGGGGACCATTGACTAGAATGGTCCCCATAGGGCATAATGGAGCCAGAAAAAAATGGGTTTCTCATAGAAGAGGAGACTGGATTTATACCCCACCCTTCACTACCCAAAGGAGACTCAGAGCAGCTCACAAACTCCTGTCCCTTCCCACAATAGACACCCTGTGAGGTAGGTGGGGCTGAGAGAGCTCTGACAGAAACTGCTCTTTTTAAAGAACAGCTGTGCCAGAGCTATGGCTTGCCCAAGGTCTTCCAGCAGGTGCAAGTGGAGGAGTGGGGAATCAAACCTGGTTCTCCCAGATTAGAATCCAAGCACTTTAACCACTACTGGTATTCGGACTTGGGAATATTGGGAAATACCAATATTTTTCAGGTTCAATACACCCAAACCAGAAAAATACTGAGGGGTTTTTGGCTTTTTGCACACCCCTATTTTAATGGGTGGTATTGCGGAATGCAAACAATATATCATTTTAATTATTTTATGAAAGTATGAAGACTGAATTTCTTCTTAGCAGAGAACTATTAAAGGTTAACATATTGAATGCAGATAATTTGATGCACAAGAAGTTCTAGTGTGAAGACTGTGCTTTTTAAAAAACTAAAAAGCAGGAGTCAGAGAACAACATGATGCTGGCCATGATGCCCTTGCAGTGTTGCTGGCTGAGCAGACCTTACGATACACCAAATCTTCCTACATAAAACTGCTCATGGTTCTGCCAAAATGAGTTCAGATACACCATGGAATTTCCCAACAGTGAAGAAAACTGAAAGGGAAACCAGGAAGGGAAAATGATCCTACAATCCCAATGTTATGTGCTATTGTAGTGGCTTTGTTAGAATTACTGTACTGTAACTTTATTTGAAATAACTCCTGACAAAGATTGTCCCATAGAGGTTGCAAAGGATGATGCAAGGTTTTATTATATTATAATTATTTTATAATTACAATGATTATAATTATTTCCCAGGTACTCCTTCTGGAATATATTATTTTGTGCTAAAGTACTGATCTAGTGGGTATGGGAAGCTCCTTATGACTGTGGAGCACCTATATGCTACAATGTGCATTCCAAGAAATCAAGGGAAAAACGCATTTAAACAAGCAACACCAGTCTGCTCAACCTCCCGTGCCCAAGAGCTGGTTACTGCTGCACATACTTCCATAGATATATAACAAAACACAGCTATGGACTTTGGCTATAACTTTGCCAGCAACAAGCAGTAGCTTGCTCTTTAGTATAGACTTGACATATAAAATAATTACACTCATTACTGTCTCCAGAGTTAATCTCTGTCCATGAAGTTAAATTGCAATGTCCCAAGCTTCTGTGGTTCTGAATTCTCAGGTACTATATCAAATGAGCAACCTGACCATTAATGGTGAGAAAATGTATTTTCTGCTCCAAGAAACCTTTGCTAGTGGCAGTGACTCATGGGTTCAGCAAGGCAGAGAAGAGGGGAGAGATTGGATTTATACCGCTCCGTTCAATACTCGAAGGAGTCTCAGAGCAGTTTACAATCCCTTTCCCTTCCCCTCCCCACAACAGGCACCTTGTGAGGTAGATGGGGCTGAGAGAGCTCTCTTGAGAACTGCCCTTGAGAGAACAGCTCTGAAAGAACTTATGATTGACCCAAGGTCACACCAGCATCTGCCTGGTGAGGAGTGGGGAATCAAACCCAGTTCTCCCAGATTAGGGTTCACTCTCTTAACCACTACACCAAACTGGCTCTCAGCCACAAAGGTAAACTGTAGCTAGCTTTATGGCAACAGTAGCTGCCTCCAGTTTCCTCCCCTCACCCAGACTGCACTCATGCTTTGCCACCATCATGTCTTTGTGGTGCTGGAGGAGCCCAGTTGCACACATTTTACGTGCTAAGGCATGTTCGGTTTCAGGAATAGCAAGAGGGTGACAAAAAAGGGATTGCTGCCAGAGGTAAGCTCTCCATCCGGGACTGGAGTAGAGGAATGAGTGGAACCAAGCCCAGCAGGAATGGTCACATGATCAGATGGGTCAGACTTCTCCAGTGCAATCTCTGTGAGGGGAGAGTAGAGAGTTATTTGTGCTTGTATGCATGGGAGAGGGAGAGAACAGTGTGCATGCTGCTGCTTTCATGACACAGAAGAGGACAGGGAAAGTTCTGCTACTTGCCATATTTCTACCATTACCTTCCCCCCTTCTCCAACTTCCATCTTTCTTTATGCGTGCCAGCTTGCTTTCTAGGTTGAGCATAGACACCAATGCTCTGCTCATCAAGTTGACCTTCTTTTGCCTCTGGAAGTTTCTTCTACATCCTCTCCTTCTAACTAAAAACAAACACTAGCTTTATCTCCTTCCATGCTATCTGACTTCCCTCTGCCCTATCATTGTTCCCCCCACTTTAGTTTTCTCTTTCTACCTACAGCACCACCTTGTCTCTTTGTATTATAAGCTCTTTGGGCCAGGACAGTGCTAATTCATATTCTGTACAGGATCTAGCATTCTGATAGATAAATGGTAGAAAAACAAGAATACTGGAATACTATGGAATACCACGTAGGGATGGGCACAAACCAGCGCATGAGCCAAAGTTCATGATGAACTTTGGTCAGTTCAGGGGTCATAAATTGATCTTCATTGACACAATGAACGGGCGGTTTGAGGCTGTTCATGAAATGGATAATTTCCCAGAAAACCCAGCATCAATCAATTAAACTCCAAGGCAATGGTGGGGGTGGAATTCTCCAGCCTTGGAAACAGCAACAGGGATCCTACAAAGCTTGACAACCACAGCTGGCTGCCAATAACAGAGCTCCTGTTCATCTTTGTGGGAACTGAAAACTATATAAAGACCAAGCTGGAGCCCAGCCCTCCTTTGTTGGGTTTTGGCAGGAGTTGAAGAGGATTGGAACAGAGAGAAAAAGAAGCATCAGGGAGTACCTTGCTGAGTCCCCTAGAGTCCCCTGCATGGCCAGCCCTTCATGGGAATAGGACTTTGGCAGCAGGTTTGAGCCTACCTGTCTCAATTTCAGTCCGCTCTTTCCTGTTGGGGATTGGTTGCTAGGTGGACCACACTGTCAAAACGATCGCTGTACATGGCCAACCCTTTTCAGTGTCATGATCCACCATATCAAAAGTTGTGTGATGCAGATCTGGTTCATCTGTGATGGTCTTGGGTCTTTGAGACATCACGTCAATGCACGTTATTGCTTGTTTCTGCATATGGATTTCCTCTTCTTTTGTCTCAGTGCTCCAAGCCACCTCTACATCTTCTTTCGAGTTTCAACACTCTCGGGTCTGGGTCTTCTTTCTCTCAGGGCCTAGAGGTTGGCCAACCTCAGCAAATATGCCACTCCCAGGGTTGGCTGCTTTCTGGTGCTGGGCTGGAAGGGGCCATGGAGGTATGTACTCAAAGCAGGAGCAACAAACGGGAGTTGGGATGTGGACAGGGAGAATATTTCCCCTCCCATGCTATCAGAGGTGTCTCGAGACAGTGTTAAAAACTCTTTTGCCTCCATGGAAAGCCCCAGGAAGAAATCAGAGGAGGGAGACTTTTAGATCCCTGGTGATGGCCTGTTAGATCTGGCCTCCATTGGCCTGGCAGGATGGGTTTGGTGCCTGGGAACCAGGAGCATGTGGCACAGGGGGTTGATTCTCCTTCCCAATATGATGAGCAACCATCATACACACTTTCATCCTGACGGCACACAGAGGGGTTCACACTCAGGAGGGGTGGGCAGGTATAAACATGAGAGATCATTTGGAGGGGGTCAGTAACTGGGATGTAAACTGCCTCCTACTCTAAGATTGTACAGGAGCAGGTGGCAGGGTGAGATTCCCTGTACATTTGGTGTGTGTAGCTTGCAAAGGGTGTGTTCTATACTCCTGAAGCTTCGCCTGATATTTCCCCAAAAGCACTTCCATGGTGGTACCTTCTTTGAGAGGGTCATAACTTGTCGTCCCCCCCCAAAGTCCAATCTGCATGTAACTTGGAGGTCATGTAGGGGAGCATCTCGGGGAGGTCCGCTGTGTGTTTGATGCCTCTAGTTTGCACAGAGTCTGTTCTATACACTCCTAAAGCTGCACCTGACATTTCCCTTAAAGCACTTTCCTGGGGGCACCTCTTGGAGGGCATAACTTGGACCCCCCCCAAAAAAAAATTCAACCTGCATGTACATTGGAAGGCATGTGGAGGAGAATCATCTGTAGATCACCTGTGAGTTTGGAGTCTCTAGCAGCCAGGGGGGCATTCTACCTCATCACGAACCTCACAAACTGGTTTAGTTCATATAAGGCCATTTTAGTTCAATTTGGTTTGTGGTTTGCCGGTTCATGCCACAGTTTCCCGGTTCATGCCCCTCCCTAATACCAATCCCAGCTATCTGCTAGAAATACAGCTGCTATCTACCATAAGTTGGATTTGGCTACAACTTTGGAATGTCTGTCAGGTGGTGGTGATAGAGGCAAAGGAACAATATTTACCCACTACTATTGTCTCAACTGAATCACATCCAGGTCAGTCATATATGATAGTTTGGCATTTGACAACTCTATAAATGGAGTCCCAGAATAAGAAAAAGATTGTTAGCTTTGATGTTTTTGCACGATTGTTTGCAAATAAAATCTCAGATCTGCTCCAACTTGAAGCAGCACTGGATCAGCTAGCAGGATTGTCTGAAGCGTCATACAGTTCTTTTTTTATGGATTGTTGCAGTTCAGTATCCTTGAATGATGACAGACTCCAGACGCTGTGAAGGCTACCACATGTATTCTGTTCCTTGTAATTTAAACCTATAAAATAAGAAAAGTTGTATATTAAAAAACATAACCTTTGAGAATTAGTGCCAATTTTCTTCTGGGACTCATTTTAAAAAACACCCCTGCATGGCAACGGAGACAATCTAATTTCATGAATTCTTTCTGGAAACGTGCCTTGAGATCCTTTGTATGAATTGTTATAAAACCGGAGTCCTACTAGTGTCCTGGATGAAGAAAAATGTAGCTTATCAAGGGAATTGTGTTGGCTGAGTAAAAACCTCCCCCCCCCCCAAAAAAAATTGAACGGAGTATGTTACATTCTAGCCAGGTGCTTGATACTTGAAACTGATTAGTTTCTTGATTGGAACCAAAAAAAAAGAAATCTAGGTGAATTGACAATGATAAAAGATTCAGTAGTGAAAGCACCTTTTAAGGGAGCAGACATAAAATTGGCCCCATAACAGATTTGCTGTTATCCTTTCAAAGGAAGGAATCCTATATGCCAGCAAAGATTAATTTATCCCATATGGGGAAATGTGCATTTTCATAGTGCTCTTTTTAGAATTAAGTGTTCTAAGAACTTTTCAACAGCAAATGAGGTGCAGGAATATATGTCTGACAGATTTTAGCTGTCAAGTATTTTGTATATTTGGGGTGGCAGGAAAAACAACAACAGCTGATTGCTGATCCTGAATGCACTAATATGGAGCACAAGCAATTGAACAGAATATCTGGCAAGCACCTATTTGCTTCCACTGTGCTCTGTTTTTGTCCCTTATACATATTTATGAAAAGCAAAATATTATAAAAACCTTCTAAGTCTCAGGATTTTAAAAACCTATCAGCATGTCAATTCAGATTTGGATTCAGAATTGTGATTCTTCAGATTAAGAATTAAATACATTTGGAGTTTCCAAATATCTAGAATTCCATTAAAGTCAACAGGAAAGAGCAATCCACTTTTTTTAAAAGTTCCCTCAACCCTCTGACCAGAGCCTACCCCAATGCCAAAGAGCTGAGCAACTGTGGCAAATGCACAGCAACAGTTATCTAATTCTAACACACCTTATCTTTATGATTATAATATATCCCAAAAATGAACTAAACTAAGCACATTTCCTTATTAATCTAAAATCTAATTAAACTATGAGTCAACCAACCAAAAACACTTTTTCCTATATATTAAGTACATAAATACGCAAAGAGTGGGAATGGATGTAGCAATGAGTTTACTGGAAAGGCCCACCGGGAGAACAGTTTCAGCACAGAGAGCATTAATCAACAGTGAATAGTCCAGGGTTGGTGGGGGAATATAGAGGATCTATGCCCACCATTCATTTGGAAAGGGCCAATGCAAAAATTATTCCTGTTCTTTGTTCTTGCCTCAGGACTCTACAAGTGCAGGCAGGTATCAATCACAAACATTCCTCTAACTCTATTCCCATCCTCTTTGGCGAAACCACAATGACATCAGTTAGGGGACACATCAGTTAGTTCCCTGCCCCTACCATGCTTAATGCCGGGGGACCTGATATATTTTACTTTCATTTCCCAGGCAGCCCATCCTGCTTTATCTAGAAGACAATGATGATTCTGAATGCCCCAAATTATAAAATTTGGAAATATTCCAAATACAGCATTATTTGGCGAATTCTAAATATTTATGAATTGTACATCCCTCATGCCTACTAGTTTTTCATCTAAACCACGTAATGCCATCCCTGGACTTTTCTCCATCAAGGGCATGATGATTACTTAACAGTATACAACAATCATTTGATATATAACAATAATTTGTAATTTAAATGTTGTTGCACTGCAACTACAAAACACTTTTCTGAGTATTCTCTCAAACTGGAAATGCAAGCAAAATACATGATTTTCAAATGAGAGAGAAGTTGATACAATGGGATTCTGGGACAAACAAAATTCATCCTAAAAACGTCAGCACTGAAGAGAATGAAGACATAACTAGAACAGATCTCCAAACTGTGCACTGTCTGGCTTATGTACAAATAGTTTACATCACTATGGTTTGCTTGGATGTTCGGCCATGTCTGGATATCCGAACAGGATTCTGGTATAGATAAATTAGTTGTTTCTGATGCAGTGGAATGAAAGAGGGAAAGGCAACAGCTGGAACACAAATGGCATGAAACTGTTCTGAAATTGAGTATCTCAGAAATGAAATGGATGCATAGGGTGTGCTGCTGAGTAGCTTTTGCAAAAATCAATGGTGAAGAAATTGAAGAAGTTAAGTCCTACTGTCTCAGCACTAAAAAAAATCAACTAAAAAAGACATATGTGCAGTAAAATAACACTATGACACAGCTTTGAAAGAATGAAGGTATATCTGATTGACAGTAAACGTCCAACTGAGACTAACAGAGAACTTTACTACTCAGTTATCATGTCTATGGTTCAGGGTGTCATTTGGCAAGATTACTGGATGAAAGAAAATAAGCAAGGATATACATAAGGATTTTAACTAACTGAAACCCAAGACAACAATGTCCCACAGAGATTATAACCAATTCCAGATGACAAACTAATAATAGTTTATAACATTTGAAAGTCTTCAGCGACTAGGGCTGCCAACTCCAGCTTGGGAAATTCCCAGAGATTTGGTGTGGAGGTTGGAGTGAAGGGAGAATAAGGAGCTCAGTGCAGATTGGATGCAAAACATTCTGTCCTTCAAAGCTTCCATTTCCTCTCTGAATTTCAGATGAACTCTACAGTAATCTGGGTTGCCAACCTCAGGTTGGGAAATTCCTGGAGATTTGGGGGTGGAACTTGGGGAGGACAGAGTTTGGGAAGAGCCCCTAGTTTAGAGGACATATAGATCTGAGAGAAAAGGCACAGAGGCTCAGCAGACATAACTGGCTTCTCTCACTTGCTGACTTTTTCAGCATTTTTCTCTCAGCCTGGCTCCAATACTAGAAGTGAGCATGGCTGAGGGGGGAAAGTTGAAAGAAATTAAGAACAATCTCTGAGACTGGGTGCAGTTTCTGAGAATTTCATCCCAATTAAATAAGGAGAAAATTAGAAGTGGGAGATTTTTTCCTATGAAATCTACAGAAACTACCACCAAACTTAATAGTCCTAATATCTAATTTAGCAAAACCGATTTAAAAGAATAAAAGTAAAAAAAAAAATTACACCTTTGCCTAAAAATTAGTTATCACACAAAGCGCTATAAAACAGACTTAGCTACAAAGTCTCTCTTTGTAGCTGTCATAGACCCAAGTCTGGTTCCCTCTGTGTTACCACCTCTTGGTAGTGTTGCCAGCTCTGGGTTGGACAACAGCTGGAGATTTGGGGGGTGGGGGTGGAGCCTAGGTGGGGTTTGGGGAGGGGAGGGACCTCTGCAGGACGTAATGCCATAGAGTCTACTCTCCAAAGCAGCCATTTTCTCCAGGGGAACTGGTCTCTGTCATCTGGACATTAGTTGTAATAGTGGGAGATCTACAAGTCCCGCCAGGTGGTTGGCAATCTTACCTCTTGGGCAAGCAAGCAGCACTCAGAGATGTGGGTCCTCAAGGCTGCACACACACAAGAAACCAGACCTCAGTAAAATATATGAAGGTTTATTAAATGTTTTAATGAACAAGAAATTACTAGGCAACACAATCTCTACCATACTGCAGCAAGAAAATACAAAAGCTAATTTTTCTATCTAATACATCAGTTAGATGGCACACCATGTAGAATATTCGAGTCCAAGGCAGAGGCTCAACCACTGGCTACGTAGCAGTCCACTGCTGTGGGTCTTGGCATAGAAAAAGCCACTGTCCAGTCAAATCATAAAGTTAGCATGGCTTCCCTCTTGTCTTAATTATAGTCTCTTGCCATCTGCCATCAGGTGGTCTTTCAAATCCAATCAGGGTGCTTGCTCTCTGGAACCGTCTAGAAAATGATGACACCGTTCCTGTTTCCCCTCTCTCATCTAATTACAAAACTGAACACAGGTTCCCATGATGAGCCAATTACCACATTCTTGAATCCAGCCTTGAAAGAGATAAGGATGGTGTGGGCAGGGATGCCCAGATATGGACACCTGCAAGCTGGAGAAGGCCTATTAGTATTCACGTTAACCCTTGGGAGAAAAACACGGTGCTTTGCTTCACAGTAGCCTTTATGCAAAATTGGGGGGGAAATACAATAAAGGACTGGGATGATAGAAATGATCCTACCAACCATAGCTGAGTTGGCCTTGTAGTCAATCTGCAACCAAACAGCAGGATTTTTTTTACTTTACTGCCTGGAAACCTGGTGACTAAAAATGGCTCCTGAAATGTGCTGGACCAACAATACAATGACAAAATATTTTGGTCTCTGATGGAAATCATACATTAAAGATAAATGGAGAGGTATGGCAAGGACTATGATTCATGGAGGAATCAGTGAGCTGAGTCTGACAAAATTACAGTGACCATGATATTTTGTAAGGGCCAGTTACTGATTTATTTAAACTTGCTTCCATATTCAGTTATTTCCCAGTAAGCCTGCATATGATTGCAGTTGTCTTACAGTGCAATCCTGAGAAAATTTTCCTGGGAGTAAGACCCACTGAATAGACCTGAATAGGATTCTAAGTAGACCTGTGTAGGACTGCTCTCTTGGTCTTCTTTTATAGATGAGCAAGTACTGTTTCAGGATCAGTGTTGGTACTTTTCTGTCATGACATGCCAGTAACATTAGAGTGCAGAAGAAGTAAAAAATATGTATTTGGATCTTTAAAGCACATACTTACCACCTCTCCCCAGCGCCCTCCCCCCAATTCCTCTGCAAAATCCATGCTGAGTGTCAGAGAAGACTTGAGGACAACTTGCCCCAAGGAATGGGGAGTTGCAGTAAAGAGGAGGAATTTGGTTAAATTGTTCCCATCTTTGCTTTTGTTGGTTGAGGAAGCACAACAGAGCAAGTTTTCCATTTGCACTAGAAGGAAAAGGTGGAATTTCACATGACTTGTCCTGTTTACTGCACCTCCCTGTGCTGCATGGTATTTTACACACAAAGCATCCCCTTGACCCAACTTCAGCTTTTCAAGGGTCACAAGGGACTCGAGGGGGGGGGGGCAGACAGCAAAGATTGGTGGCCATAACCACTGCTGCCTTCAGTTAATAGAATATGTGGTTACTTTCCTGCAGGTGTCTTCCTCCTACTGTTAGAATAATTGACATATATTTATATATAAATGTGTCACATCTAATCTGCAGTAGTCTTTAAAGACATTCTACATTCTGGAACAATTATATTAAAATTTTACATCTTAATGTTTTGAACCTTTTCACGTACCTCACAATGGGGTTTTTGTGAAATAAAAAATTATGCACTATGAAGCAGTCCTGCCTCTGTGTTCACAGACTGTTGAAAACTGTAGGCCCTTTCATACTGCTGTTCTAAACCAGTCGCTATCCACTGCTGACCCGATTCCTTGTATAGTGACATGGAGGTGCAGGTTTCAGACAGCATATTTAAAATCATGAATAAGCCATGTTCTGAAGCACTCTGTCCATTTCAAACTGTGCCGCTCCCCCCCTTCCCCAACACCACCTGTTTTGCAGCATGTCCTTTTTCACCATTCTCTTGGCAACAAGTCACTTTCTGGCCAATCCTGGCTCACTATTCATGGGCTACTTGGATGGATAAATGTCAGCCCATTTGCTACAAATACCTTTGGTTAGCAACTACTGTAACACCAATCATTGCATGTTCTGAGCACCCAGTGCCCCATGAGCTACTTTTCACTTTGACTGCTGCAAGCATCTGAATTCTGTTATTACAGCACTGATTTGTTATTTTGGTCTAGCACAATAGCGCAAAAGTTAGAATGTTTAACAAGGCAAAAAAGAACACACTGCAAAAAAAGTGGAGGGGAAAGGCAGTGCTTTCAGAAGCACCACTGACATTTCATGTTACAGAGATTCAAAAGTGCAAAATGCACCAAAAACAGGAAAAAATGAGTTTTTAAAAAAACATGGCTCAGCCCCGCTTTGTGAACGGGACACAATCAGCTTTGTATGAAAATGTTTTTTAAAAAACCATTAGCAGCGGGGAACCAAAATAGTTGTGACTGAAATGACATTAAAAAATCCATTAGCAACCAGCAGCTAAAACAGATTTCAAAGGCTGTTTGAAAGGGCATATATCTCAGGACTTCTGTATTTTAGCGTGCCATACGTAAAGCATGTACAAAATGGATGACAAGCTGAAACTATTCTCAAAATGGAGGCCCCTGACACCAAGACTTTAGAAACAGCAACTGTGCTAGGGATATTTTCAGGCTAATTTACAATCAAAAGCAGCAAAACCTCACAATTAACAACTAACAAGCATTTACAGATTGTCAAGATTCCAGGGAGCAGTCGTTATTTTTTCCCCCATTTACTTATCTCAATTATATATAAAATACATCCCCTGAAAAATTTCCTGGCTTTAAAAAATTGTGTTGTGTGTTTTAAAAACACTCAACAGTATAATTAAACCAAAAGACTGGATTTCTTTTGTTAAGTAAATTCAAATCCTAAACACTTTCTTTGAATAGTCATAATTTTTTCACAAGAAACAGTTATACAAAGGCAGATATGCTACAGATAAGGAGTGGAGAACAATGCAGCTTTTAACCTGTGGGCCAGCACCAACCATTGTCCCTAACTGGGTAAAACTGTTGTGTCAAAAAATACCACGCAAAAGAAGATTAAGCATAACATGCAAGTCTAAACCTACCCAAGTTTATCATTGCTTTAAACAGCTAACAATTGCAGCTAGCACTAGAAGCTCTGGTCCAAGATCTGAACACTGGTTCTGCATTTTAACAACTGGGGGGGGGGGGGGGGGGGGTTAAAAGCCTGGTTAAAGATTAACACAAACAGCTATAAGAAGGTTCTTAGGAAAGAATCAGGGCAGCTGCAGCTCTATCTCTGCTACCTGCTGAGGGTTGCTAGGCAACTCAGGCCTACCACTGCCCCAAGGGCCTTTTATTTTACAATTAGGATATTTGAGGGGGGAGTGTTTTTGTTTTTTTTTAAGGATTTTCGCTCAGAGAACAGAGACAGGGATATACATTTCTTTTTAAATCAAGCAAAAAAACCCATGTCAAGTCAGAACTTTCTAATGTCAAATGATTGCTTGCATAGGAGGATTTCTTATAGAACTGACACAATCTGGTAACAATGGTACACTTTTAAATTGTGACATTTTGACTCTACGGGAGGAATTATTTGCTATTTGTTTTGAACGGAACCCTAGTTCATGTCAGATACGAACCTCCAGACAATCATTAGTTTAAACTGCCTGCTATGTGTTCAAAATTTTCAGTCAATTTAAAACTGATCTGAATTGCAAATGTGATGGTAATAAGCCATTAGGGAGCAAGCGCCATCTCTCTTTTCTTGCACTTGCAACTATCTCTTTTAAGGAGCCTTTGGTGCACTGAAATATGAAAATGCCAGTTCAGCCAGGCTCACTGTCAACAAGCATGAAAATGAAGGAGGGGGTGGAGAAAGCCTTCACAATGGAGACGCATTGGAAAACACAAGAACAACAGACCTTGTGTATACTTTTCTTCTAATAAAACAAGTCAGACGTGTTTGTAATAAAAATTAACTTCTGTTTCTGGAATCTGAGTGTAGTAAAGTTTTCTTTGCCTTGGGAGCAAAGGAATGGCTTAACTGAAGCATTTGAGAAGAGCGCTTCATACCTTCCATTTGGGAAATCACAGATTTCCCCCCCTTTCATCTTCTCCTTTTTAAATTATTTGTATAGAAAGGGAAACAATGCAACTTTCTACAGCATTGTTCAAGCAACTTAAAAGTTACTACCTCACAGAAATGAAAATCTCAGAACACAACTTTTCATAATAACTAAGTCTTTCATATTATATTGCAGCTGCGATTTGTAGCAATAATGTGGTATTTTGTGGGTTAGGTGAGAAAGGCAGACATCTGCTGTGTTCAGTCAGGCTTCTAATGACAATCCTGGGTTTTCCTGAAGATTTGGAATGGTTTTTGTGATATACAAAATACAGTGAACCATAACACAAGGAGAAAATATTTTCCAGAAATGATGTTGTGTACTCACCTCCAAAAATATGTGCACCAGTATGACCACAGAAGCATGAATATTGGAAACAGTTCTTTACAAACTGAGACTAAACCACCTGCTCCAGTATGAGCTTTTCAAACATTTAAGATCTTCGGCACAGGCCCTTCTTTAAGATCCCACACCTTAAAAGGTGAGGTCACAGAGCTAGCTGAAGCTCTAATATCACTTTAAAACTTTATTACACCTAAAGAGTAAAGTACTAATAACAGAGGCTAGGGATAGTGAGTTCACAGATAATGCTAAACATTAGGCAGGTTTTTGTAACAGAAAAGAAACTGCAGCTAGGGTTTAAATATGGCTAGGGTTTAAAAAACAGGGGGTCCAATTTTAAACCAAATTTAAAAATGTAAGCTCATTCTCACATTTTTTAAAGAAGGATTTTTTCCTACAAGAAAACGAGCCTTTAGATAACCTCATGTAACTGCTGAAACAACTCAGCTAGAGTCCCCTTTAATCTAAGCCTAGAAGGGCTAAATTAACATTTGAAAATAAATTAACGTTTGAAGTAAAAGGCAGCCTGGGAAGGAGCCGAGCTCTTGTCTGAGCAGCTTTCTTTCAGCAATAAAGTTTCCCTTGCTCAAAAGCCAGCTAAATCCAACTCTAGGGGGCAGTGCTCATCTCCGTTTCCAAGCCAAAGAGCCAGCATTGTCTAAAGACGTTTCCGTGGTCGTGTGGCCGGCATGACTAAACACAGAGGTGCATGGAACGCTATTACCTTCCCACCGAAGCGGTACCTATTCACCTACGTGCAATTTGTTTTCGAACTGCTAGGTGGGCAGGAGCTGAGGCCAGAGACGGGAGCTCACTCTGTCACGTGGCACTAGGGTCTCAAACTGCTGAGCTACCAACCTTCTGGTCTGCAGCTCAGTCTCTTAACCCCTGAGCCACCACAGCCCCTTCTTTCAACAATTCCTATTGTTAACTAGAGGCTGACTCACCCATCCTCCTTTAATTGGTTAGCTCCCAGTCAGCGTGATTGGCTTCAATGTGGAGGTTTGGCCTAAGCTATTTATTTAGGGCTCCTACAAGCAGGCCCCAGCTCTGTGAGGTAACAGGTCCAGCTCCAGTGACAAAGTGTCTGGAACAAGGGACTAAACAGACAAGTTTAGGAGACATGCGAGTTCAGCAGCAGGATGAGGTGCTAGGGTACTAGTCTCTCTCCACAGCCCTAAAAAGGTAAAGCACATTTTCCACAAACAGGAAGCAATTATGAAGACAGAATGTCGGCAGGGGGTTGGAGTCTATCTAGTCTATTGCTAGACAGAAGCCACAGGAGTGTGCTTAGTGCATGGAGCTCCTGGTTTTCAAAGAACAAGTTTGCACTCTTGAGGCCAAGATGGCTGACCTGGAGAAGCAGAGACAGTCAGTTAGGCACATGGATAAGACTCTCAGGGACTTGTTAGATGTGTCCCACTCCAAGACTAGCAGCTCCACAGCTGTCAGGGAGCATGAGAATCAAGGGGAATAAGGGCACCGTACTGAAGAAAGGGGGAATGTTCCCTCAGAAGAGACTCCTTCTACAGTTGGTGAACAGGTATCCTTTCACACCAAGGAACCATTCCTGGGCAGGGAGAGAGGCTCTTGGTAGCTGGTGATTCAATCCTTAGGCATGTAGATAGATGGGTTGTGAACTTGCATACTGACCGCAAAGTGACTGAACACTGCCCTGCTTGCAGAAATTTCCTGGATGGTAGCATAAATGTGTGAACTTCATATGGAATATAGTGTGATTTGAAAATGTCTCTGTGGCTTGCTTATTGTGCGAACGCTTTCCAGTGCTTTACTGATCTGGCCCCTAGTGAATAGTTTTGTTTGGTAAATTGGAGCAACTAAAATAAGGAACACAGAAGGGACTCATGAAAATATGAGTAGTGGGTTTTGAACATGCATCACATACAAAGCCCCTCATGGCCTGGGTCTGTAATGTCTGTGGGACTGCCTTTCCATCCATGGTCCACCATGACAGCTTTATTCATTTGAGTATTGCTTTCTGGAGGTGCCATCCTTCAAATGGGCAAACTCATCAACTGCCCATACATGTGCTTTCTCTGTTGTAACCCAACACCCTCCCCAAACAGCCGTGCCTTCCCCCTCCCTCTCTCTGTGAAGTGCCCGCCTGGCTTGCTGAGGGAGGGGAAGCACATCTCAGCCCCAGCTTGGCTGCTTCAGGAGGTGCAAGATGAAGTTCCTGTCTTTGCTCTCCTCTTGGATTGCCTGCAAAGGTGGGGCGTGTAGGAAGGGGACACGAGGAAAATAGCCTGTTGGCACCAGGGGTTCAGGGGCTGTTCAGGGGTTATTGTCCCGCTGCTGCTGCTAGCTAGCCAGCCAATGGAACCAGGTTGTGTCTGTAAATCCTCAAGGGGGTCTCCCAGCTTCTTCAGCAATGCTTGCCAGAAACCTTGGATCGTCTGGAAGTAGGCTTTGATTCCAGAACAATGCACAGTGCTCCAGAGGGAAAACAACCTCCAGACAAAAATCCTGACCTTTTAAAATTATTTCCGAACTGTCCCAGATGCTTCTCCCCCCCCCTCGCTTTTTACCTAACAGTTCCTACATAGCCATGTCTCTCCTCCTCTATATTTCCCTAACAACAACCACCCTGTGATGTAATCAGCTCCACTGTACTAAACTGCCCACTTTGGGCCCCTGTAACAAAAATTTTCTGGGTATGGGGCTGTGGACTGTATGGCAGTGCGCCCCACCATCCTCCCTAGGCTCCATTCAGGTATTTCCCAACCTAGACCTAAAAAATAACAGGGTGTGTTGGCTATCAAGGACTATACATGGCTGGTGGGCAGTTTGTCCGGTCACAAGCAGTACAGGTCTGCATTAGAAAATGTAACCATCCTTTCTAGGGCCTTAGAAGGAATCTAGAACTCTAGTCATAAGATCTTTTCTCTCTGGCCCATTCTGCATCTAGGATTTGCTCAGTTGTTTTACCAAACCCACGCTGGAATAGAAAAAGATGAGGCTCAAAACCTGGGGACTAGGAAGGCGTTACCCATCACCAGGGGTCCTTTTGTAGAAAAAGAGGTGCAGGAGCTCATTAGCATAACTCATTAGCATAACTCATTAGCATATGCCACATCCCCTGACATCATCGGAAGTGTGTCAGAAAGGGAATGTCAGTTTCAGCCTCATTATACCCTATGGGCCATTGAAATCAATGGCAAAAACTCATAGGGTATATGAGGGGTTGGAGGAAAGGGGGTTTAAGGGAGAGGCTCCAAACTTGCAGGCTAGCTGCTGGGGCCTCTCCTCGAAATACCCACCAAGTTTCAAGAAGATTGGACCACGGGGTCCAATTCTATGGGCCCCCAAACAGGTTGCTCCATCCCCTCCATTGTTCTCTATGGTGGGAAAAAGTGAATCTGATTCAGCCTGTGGCTGCCCTAGTGGCCACTCCTGAGCCCCAAAGGACCCCTGCCCATCACAGATGCTTTGATGCAGGTCTGTGCTTAGGAGGGCAAGCATTTGTCCCATGTGCAGATCTGCCTTCGTTAATGAGACAGAATTGCAACTGCTTTGAACACAGACTACTGAAAAGTCCTGTTCCACTTTAGGGCAGAGAATGGAACTGTGCCAGGGGCTGTAACTCAATGGCAGAGCATCTGCTTGGAATGCAGAAGGTCCCAGGTTCAATCCCTGACATCTCCAGTTGAAAAGATTAGGTAGCAGGTGATGTGAAAGACCTCTGCCTGGGACTCTGGAGAGCTGCTGCTGGTCTGAGTAGACAATACTGACCTTGATGGGTCTGATTCAGTATAAGGCAGCTTCATGTGTGTAATTTAGCACATTCAAATACACCCAGCCTACAGCATACTGACTGCAAAGCCACCCCTGAACGGCCATAAAACGGCCATAACTCTGTGCAGACAGTACCATAAAACCAAGAGATCAAAGGAAATGAAACCGGCATGCAGTGTGGAGGCTATAATAAAATCCGACAATCAAAGAAAGTGAATAGGGTTGCCAAGTCTTACCTTTTGTTTGGGGGGTAGGGGGTCCTTGCCGGCCCAGGAGTCTTCTGGCGCACCCAGAAGAGACATCATCACATTGGGCACATTGGGGTGGGACCTCTGTAATTTGAGGGGAAACCATACAGTTTTCCCTTGAATTATAGAGTGTCCCCTCACAAATGTGCCTGACGCAATGATGTCACCTCTGGGTGACATCATCACGCTGGGCACGTCACTGCAGCCCAGCAATTTGGGGGCGGGGTCCCCTGGCGGCCCAATCTGGGCCAGCGGGGAATGGACCAATTGAGCGGGAGTTTCCCCACCCTCTGAGGGGACATGGCAGCCTTAAAAGTGAAAGTGGCATGCAATGCAGAGGGGAATTTCTGTTCCAACGTGGGTCTGGTAAAACAGCGGAGTGAATGCTAGATGCAGAATGGGCCTCTATTAGCACTTTCCAGTTGGATTTCAGGGCAGTAGCAACAGGAAAGGCTCTTAAATACAAATGCACATCCTAGGGGTGAGCAGAAAATATTTCAGCTGGTATAGCTTGAATATCCCCGTGCGCCATCCTCAGAGTTACGACAAACTGTACCTGTTGCTCAACAGCAAAAATAAAAACACAGGAACCCTGACTATTTCCTCACTAATTTACCTCAAAGGTGGCCTGAAAGAAGCTACCACTGTGGACAACTGAAACGCAGGATGAAAAGGGGATGCACTGAGTGGGCTTTATTGTCAAGGAACTTGAAATGTCACAGATACTGGGACTCAGATTCTGAACACATGTTAGGACGGGGGGGGGGGGTAACTTGGTAACTTGCACGTGACTGTTTTAAGGGTTAACCCCACACATTTTCTTTTGCTGGCACAGGCTGCTGCAGTCAAACAATTCACTCAGCTGTTATATGTTCGCAATAATACCAAAATACACATGCCTCCTTCTTATGTATAGTGTGGCCTCTATTATTATAATTAGACTTTTCATCAACTACACCCACCATGGTTTATTGAAGCTCGTGATCACATATTTATTCCGTTATCAGATTTCTATTAAAAACAAGCTTTGCACAGCACAAAAGGGCAAAATAATTAGAAATGTAGCAAACACACTCTCTTAGCCTTATTTCTCCCAGCCTTATTTTTAAGAAAGTGGGAAAACAACGCTGTGTGGTTAGCTCAAATGACAGTTTGTTCCCTTCCTTCATTTCCCTTATGTTACACACACACACACACACACACACACACACACACATATGGCCATCCTGCATTTCCAACATTTTAAACATACACACAGTGGGGGGGGGGGGGGGGGATGACAGTCTGAATAGTTAATTAGCAGACTTGATTATGCAAATCTCTTTTTAGATGTACAAGCCATATCTTTTTTGCAAAGAGGCAAGTGCTGACAGGATTTCCAGAGACAGCCTTAAACTTCTTCAAATCTTGTCAGAATTATAATTGCACTTCAACAAGATTAGCTGGATTTGAAGTAATAAATATAAATTTGCCTACTTTATATTTTAAAAAAGCAGACATCACATCACTGAAGGGTGCACTGTAAGAATATTGGAAGGGAAAAGATTCACCTTTGTCCTAAATGCCTATTTTTGTACCCCATAACATGGAGAAAGCAGTGGATAAAGAGAAGTGGGGATCAAGTCCAATGACCTCATTGATACCTAGCCACCCCTCCCCAAAAAATGTATTCAGCCAATATAGAGCTGTCCATTCCTACAACATCTGCTGAAAGCCATGTGACTTCTGCCAAACTATACTGAGGTTCTTTGGGAGGGCACTTTTAGCACAGCGCTGCAGCTAGAGTAGGGTCGCCAGCCTCCAAGTGGTGGCTGGAGATCTCCCGCTATTACAACTGATCTCCGGGTGACAGGAATAAGTTCACCTGGAGAAAATGGCCACTTTGGAAGGTAAACTCTATGGTATTATATCCCACTGAGGTCCCTCCCTTCCCCAAACCCTGCCTTTGTCAGGCTCCACCCCCCAAATCTCCAGGTATTTCCCAACCTGGAGCTGGCAACCCTAAGCTAGAAGTAAATGTACACTTGGGCACCATGTTAAAATACAATCTGCTCAGAGTCATAGGCGTAGACTATGGGGGGGCTCAAGCCTCCCCCGAAATTTCCCAGGGGGGACTGAGCCCCCCCCCCTGGAAAACATAGCGCCTGCCGCCACGCCTCCCGGGGCCCTTCCGAGGCCGGCAGCTGCTGCTGCCGGTGCCTCTCCCCCCCCCACCTGGCCACTCTTCCATCCTTCCCTCTCCCTCCCTCTTTTCCCGGCGAAGGGAGAGGGAAAGAGTGGGGGGGAGAGAGGCCCCGGCAGCAGCGGCTGGCGGGCCTCGGAAGGGCCCGGGGAGGCGCGGAGGTTTCCGGGCGGGGGGGACATTGCCCCAGCGAGCAAGCGTGCTTTGCGCACGTGCAAAAGAGCCCCAGCCCCCCCGGAATTTACAAAACTCTACACCCCTGCACAGAGTTCAGCATGCAATCACATGACCAAGACACCCATTGGTATTCTAAAAATAATGGCAGCCGTGTGTTAGGAGCAGGGAAAATATGACAGGACTGTGGTGATTCTGATTCAGTGCTTTTTCTTTTTCCAAGCACCTACCCAAATCTGGGAGTTATCAGTGGAATGTAAAACACATATGGCAGGGGGTTGGACTAGATGGTCCGTATGGTCCCTCCAACACTATGATTCTATGATTCTATGAAAAGGCAGGTGAAGTGCCCCATGCTTTACAACCACTACCTCCTCTTGTACGGTCCAGTTTGCCAGTTAATGGCTGGGGTTTTAATAGTTAATTTTAACATTTTTATGCTGTTTGATGAGTTTATTTTGAGGGGGTTATCTGGAGAGTTGGCATATAAAATTTCAAAACAAGCAAATACAAGTTTTCAGAGCCGTTCTATCCCCATAATACAAGGGCAACATTATGCTTACCATACAAGGGAAAAGTAGGAAAGGAAGGACTATTACATGGCAACCAAAGCAGAGTCTTCTGCCTGTGTCCCACTTGTCTGAGATGGGCTGATATTTTAACTTTTCGGGCCCAAGAGAGACTCTGCTTGAAAAAAGCTGTTAAAACACCACATAAGATCAGTTTGTCCGATACCCCTTTCCTTTTATTGTGAAGGTCACCATAACAGAATGCACAGTTCTTAGTCCGTAAATGTATTTCAGACTGCTGAATTAATTGATTAATCAGCAGCGTGCAAGCATCCCAATCATTTGGAGAGTTCTTAATTTTTTTGATTACCTGTATACTCAAGCATGTTTTTGAAGTAACCTTCTCAGTCCCAATGAAGAATTCGCTGTTTCTGAGAAATATGCTGATACAACTTATCAGCATTTAACAATGAGATAATTGTGGAATACTTTCCTATTATAGCTAACATGGAAGAGATTCATTCAGAGAGAGTCAAAACTTTAAAAGGTGGGACCAGAATCCAATTCTACATGACATATGAGCTGCATGCCTTGCAAAACAGGAAGAAATACCACCATCGATGACAAAAACTGTATCTGATCAGGAACACGAAATACACTGGCACCTTCTTATCCCAATCAAACTCTCCATTTGCTAGACACGTTACTTGAGTCCAAGAGGAATATTGGATGAAGAGTGTACATGCCTCCTATTCTTGATCAGCCGAGTGCATATACCAAGAAGAAGAAAGGGGCAACAAGGCTCTGCTGAGACCTATGATGATCCCTGTATATGCAGGTATGATGTCTGTCTTAGGATGAGTCATGCCCTTGTCATGCCCTAGCTTACCGGGTGGCTCCAGGGTGTGATTTCTTCACAGAGCTAGAATGCATGGCCTCTGAATAGTGAAGGACCCAGGGGTTTAAATGTCACCCAGGTCCTGACTCCCTGGTCTTTACTTTATTTGCTGGGTCCGGCTTTCTCTCTGTCCCCCAGACCAGCATTGTGTCAGGAGGGGACACCTGGAGGACCCCTCCTACCAATGCAAGTACCAGAAGATGGACCAGCGAGAACCCCACACACACACTCGGATACCGGGCCAGAGGTATCTCCCTACGGGGATGGCCAGGAAGATCCCGGCGACCTCTGCCGCAAGCAGGTGGTGGGACTGCCCATGAAGCCAGTATGGAGGATCCGACCCTGCAGTCCCGAGTCACTTTGTTTAGAACATTGGCAACTCCGCAGCGGCCCAGCAAACACACCACACACAGCCCAGAAAGTTGATTGGCAAAAGGAGGGGGGGATAGAAATCCGGTTCCTCTTCAGAGGAACCCACAAGCAAAGTCCCACTGCTCAGTGTGAGCAGAAAGGCTGGGTGCCATGGCGCAAACAGAGCAAAGCAATCTCCTCCCCTCCCCTCCCCCACAAAGCTGAATCTGATCAACTTCCACATGCTATTAACCACAAATTTGCAAATATAATATTGATCCTCTCCTATTCAAAGCAAACTCCCAACAAAAGAACATGGGGCTGTACCCACTCCCTATATAGTTTTGAGATCCCATAGAGCTAATTGGGAGTTCTCTAATTGGCAGCCAGCAGTGCCTGTAAAGCTTTGGAGGGCCCCAATCAGTGTTTCCAAGGCTGGAGAGAATTCTACCC
The DNA here is from genome assembly GCA_029233225.1 of Lepidodactylus listeri. Classification (NCBI taxonomy): domain Eukaryota; kingdom Metazoa; phylum Chordata; class Lepidosauria; order Squamata; family Gekkonidae; genus Lepidodactylus; species Lepidodactylus listeri. The sequence continues at coordinate 92,903,358 of JARCFY010000006.1, forward strand.
ACACAGTTGCCTGGGAGTTTGCTAGCACTGATGCCAGGTTTTCCAAGAGACGTTTCCATTTCCCAGACACCTGGACCGTCCAGGTTTGGGGGAATGTCCATGGAGCATGTGCTTCACCAAACATCACTTCCTGAACCCCAGACCGCCTCAAATTCAGCACAGATTTTGCTTCGTGCGCCAGTTTGTCCCTATCCCTAATCAGTAGTGCACCATAGGGGCTTGAGATGGGTGCAGTCCCTCCTAGATAAAGAAATATAGATCAAATCAATGGGCCTTACCTCTCAGTGTTATTAAACTGAGCTCATTTTAATAATCTCTTTTAATCCTTAATGAACCACCTCAAAAGGCAACAACATTGGCCTTACCCTCAAAAACAGATAAAATATTATACAGCCAACATCAGCCTACTGAAGTGGTTGAACTTATTTCAGGCTTTCTATAAGTGGAAACTCGGCTCTGTAGCATTGCATAATTTATTCAAACCAAGTATTCTGATTTTTTTTTATTATTACTGTGAAACCAATCTCCAGGACAGTCCTTTGAATTAACCTTGGAAAATCTTTCAGCTTAATTTGAAACAGTTTTGCCTTAACACATCCTGCATTGTTTAAGACTTTGCAGAGAGGAAAGGGGGGAGGGGCAGAGAGAGTTTAATGCTTAGAAAAATGTGCTTATGTTCGTTTTGAGCTGTCAGGGTGTCTCTGACACCCTGACAGCTCAAAACGAACATAAGCACATTTTTCTAAGCATTAAACTTGGATACGTTTAATTACTGAATTACTTTCTGTTACTGGTACTGTGGTCAAAGGAAAAGTTGAACTTCCCTCCCATCCGATTCTTGAAGAACTTCATATCAAAATCAGCATGGAAGAGGTGAACATACTAAGAGGGAGAATTCAGAAACAGCACAACGTAAAGACCTAGGTCGAAATATTTTACAGAAACAGAACACAAGGCTAGCTTCTCAAGGAGCACAGAAGTTACACTCTCCCAATGAAAACACTATATCCTAGCAATAAAATAAATTAATTTATGGCACAGTATGATACAAAAACGACCTCCAAGAGCGAATGCTTAAAGCCTAGCTAACATGAGCCTAACTATAATAATAAAAAGCCAGCATCCATACAATATAAAACATTTGTATGTTATATTTACATTATACAAAATATAATAGTAAAAAGCCAGAAGAGGGCAGTTTTGAGCAAAGCAGCAAACACTCCCCCCCCCCCCCAAACACACACTCTACTTCTCAAAATCCTCCTGCAGCATTTTGAACTTCCAGGGTATTTCCTCCCTTAGATGCTTATCTGCCCAAAATTGCCCGTTTTGGAAGCTTTTTGGGTGTCAGGGCTCCACTGCATGCCTTTCAAGTGCATGTTGCATACGACTTGTACCTAGCCTTTTGGAAATACAAGAGGTGGCTTTGGAACACTGTGAAAGACCAAATGCATCTCAATAAACAAACACCATCAGACTTCTAGCAGGAGCCATCCTCTTTTTCTGACACTGCTGCTGCTATGAAAGTAGCTTGTCAAAATTTTTATTTTATTTATTGTCAAATGTATTTATTATCAAATAAAGTACTGAAAATGCTTCTCATTATATTAGGCCCTGTGTACTGTGCAAGCAGGGGCTGCGGTGGCTCAGAGGTTAAGATGCTGAGCTGCAGAACAGAAGGTCTGTAGTTCAGCCGTTTGAGACCTGAGTGCCGCGTGACAGAGTGAGCTCCCATCTCTGGCCCCAGCTCCTGCCAACAGCAATTTGAAAGCAAGAAATTACAAGTAGATAAATAGGTACAGCTTTGGTGGGAAGGTAACAGCATTCTGTGTGCCTCAGCATTTAGTCATGCTGGCCATATGACCACGGAGAAGTCTTTGCTGGCTCTTCGGTCTGGAAATGGAGATTAGCACCGCCCCCTAGAGTCGGATTTGATTGGCTTTCGAGCAAAGGAAACCTTTTCCTTTACTGTGCAAGCAAACAGCAACTGGATGAAGGTGAGGGATTAAATAAGCATCCAAAGACGCACACTGTCCCCTAAGCATGGTTCATGTTATTGAAGGTTATACCATTAATCAGGAGTGAGGAACAAGTTTTGGCCTCACTGCAGTATTTGATCTCAAATGTAGCCCTTAAAAAAATGAATGGCAGCATTAATTTGTATGGGAGGTATTAACGCATCGCCTTTATTGGGATGAAGACAGAACAGTCGTGTTTCTGGAGAATCAGGTGTGGGGGCCACATTTTGTTCTGTCTCAGTTCTGTCCTTCCTAAATTACAGCCCACTTATTTCCCCCCACAAAATTAGGGCTGCCAAGTCAGCCCGGGGGGCGGGGGATCCCCCGCTATAGGAACCCCGCCCCAGAAGTTGTCCGGTGAGGACGACTTCCCCCGTGTGATGACGTCACCTCTGGGTGATGTCATTACACGGGGGAAGTTTGGGGCGATTGCCAGAGCGTTGCCCTGGCAACGCCCCCAACGTGATGACGTCATTATGTTACCGTGGCGCACGCGCCAGAAGAGATCCCGGGGGGAGAACAACTCCCCCCCGCTGGTAAGTCGCTGGGACTTGGAAGCCCTACACAAAGTTCAAAGGGAGATAATGTGAATTGAACCATCCCTTAATTTAGGGACCAACCTCCAGGTGGGGCCTGATTTCCAGACAACAAAGATCAGTTCCCTGGAAAAAATGGCAGCTTTGGAGGGTGCCCTCTTATGGCCTTATACTCTTCTTCGGACCCTCCAGCTATTGCTCCCTTACCTCTCAATCCTCTTATTCCCATTCTCCTTCCATTTAAAATAATTCCTTTCCCTCTTGCTGCCCTACTGCATCTCATGCTACAGCTACATTAGAGTTACCAGCCTCAACGTGGGGCCTGAAGCTCCCCCAGAATTACATCCAATTTCCAGACCACAGAGAGTAGTTCCCCTGGAGAAAATGGATGCTTTGAAGGGTGGACTCTATGGCAGGGGTGGCCAACCTGTGGCTCGGGAGCCGTATGCGGCTCTTTCACACATATTATGTGGCTCCTGGCAGGGCAGCTGGGGAAGCTAAATATCATTAGAAAACAAATATCATTGGACAAATAAATACCATTATCAATATCTGCTTTTACCCCTTTTGTTATTATTTTTGGCAGTCACATTTAATGTTGATAAGAGGCAAATCTGCATATTTCCCAATAAAAACACGTAATGTTTGTTCATGTCGTGCGGCTCTCAAACATCTGATGTTTATTCTATGTGGCTCTTACGTTAAGCAAGTTTGACCACCCCTGCTCTATGGCATTGTACCATGCTGAGGTCCCTCCCCTCCCCAAACCCCGCTGTCTCCCAGATCCACCCCCAAAGTCTCCAGGTATTTTTCAACCCAGACCTGGCAACCCTAACTCTATGGCATTATACCCTGCTGAGGTCCCTCCTCTTGCCAAACCCCACCCTCTCCAGACTCCACCCCCCATCCCCCAAATCTCCAGGAAATTCCCAACCCGGAGCCAGCAACTCTAAGCTACAATGACTGTTCAGTCTTCCCCCGCGACTGCGTATAATATTACTGAACCTGCCCCTGGATGTCCAAGCACACACCTTTCTCTTTTGTGTGCCAGTCCAGAGGAAAGAAAACAACCACTCTAGAAATTCAAACTCATCTCCAAATACACTCTTGGGCAGCTAGGGGATGAAACAGACAGCAAAGGTAACAGCAACTGACTGGTGGAGCAGAGATGTCCCGAAAACCAAGCACCTGCACGGCACTGAGACAGGAGCTCTTTCTTTCCCTCACTTGTGTCTGAATGGCTTCCGCCTCAAACTGTGCTTCAATTCGATTGTAGATAAAGACCTCTAATCTGCAATGTGCCTGGCCAGTGGAGGCCTCCTTGTGTGGAATTCCTCTCACATAAGCTGCCAACTGGCAGGGGTTTTTTTCCTTATAAACCATAGCTATTTTTATATGTTTATCACCTCTGGTATTATCAGCCAGTTCAAAAACACAGCCCTCCTAAGTGACCTTTCACATCAATGGCCCTTTGCCATTCGTTTGCATACTTTTAACACAAAGCTGGAGGCGACTGCTTTGAATCTCTCACACGGTTGAATCCAAACATACCCTTTTGGTTCCTGGCAGGGCCCTTGGCTGCTCCTGCAGCTTTGCTTGATGATGTGATTTTTCTTTAGCAAGCCCCCCCCCCCCCTTTGCAGCTCAGGAGCTCCTGAAGGACATTTCCATTTCATGACTAAGAGTTATTAGCCTCCACCTCTTCCACACACCCTCCTGGGAGTAATGCATTTATACTGTCCTGGGATTTCTAGGTGGAATAATACAAATTAAAAACAGATATACACACAGTGCACTACTGTTCAGTGCAATAACGTTATTTCAATGCCACAACAGATTCCTAATTGTATAGTCTCCTCCCAAGAACCACACACCCCAAAACAAAAATCTGCAGCAGAACTGGTTGTGGATGTTTAGTGGAACTGAATGTTTCCCAGCTCAGACTACACGCGCTCAGACTGTTGGGCCACACACCTGCTGGCCACTCCTATCCAATCAGCAGCTTCAAGCTTGAGGTTCTTTCCGCATTTGCCTGCCACTCTGGATTTTCTCAGTGTTCGAGTCGAAGCAATTTAAGTCCATGGCAAAACAGCATCCAAATAACCCGGGGCAACAGCAGGCTGAAACCCAGATGACCACTGAAGGCAGATCATGTAATGCAGAATGGGGGGGGGGGGGGGCACTCAGAATACAAAAAAGATTGAACTTGATTTTAGTGCAGAATGGCAGGGGGGGACATGGATTAAAAAGGTTGAATTCGATTTCAGTGCAGAATTGCTTGGAGGACACCGCGGTGAACATGGATTAAAAGGAGGGTGCAGAACGGGCCTGGGTCATATGCCTCCAAGTTTTTTTTCTCCTTTACCAGCTGTATCCAATATCTGCACATGTGCTTTTGCTATGACCGAATGCAGCAAACCAGTGAGAAGCCACAATGGTGGCACTCTGTAGGGCTTGTTCCCCTTGCTAGGCATCTGCACAAGCTCATATGTGGCTTCTCATTAATCTTGAAAGCAAGACCCGTTGTTCCATTCTTGAAAGAAAACAATACATTGTTCCATTCTTGAAAGAAAACAACACATAACTTACGCTTCCAGACTTCATAATTTCCAATTAACTCCTTGATGATAGCATAAATCAGAGGTTCCCCAGTATGGTGACTACGGATGCTGCAGAGTCCACCAGCACTTTTCCAGTCACCTGCCAAGTGTTTGTGAAAAGTGGGCAAGGCCAGGTGGGGTTTATGCCTGTCATGGCTTCTGATCGGCCATTGGAGATCAGAATATCTGGGCCAGTTTCCAAAAAGCTTCTTTGACAGCAGCTGCCACTACATGGCACTGCCACTTCTCTTCACTGCATGAAGAGAAGAAGAGAAGATATTGGATTTATATCCCGCCCTTCACTTGGGAGTCCCAGAGCAGCTTACAAACTCCATTCCCTTCCCTGCAGGAAAGCTGTGTGTATGCAAGGAAATTTTTTTTTAAAACACTATATTCATTTAAAAAGGCATCCTGTTAAAAACAGCTTCTGCCTGAACCATAAGAACATAAGAGAAGCCAATGTTGGATCAGGCCAGTGGCCCATCCAGTCTAACCCTCTGTTACACAGTGGCCAAAAATACCAGGTGCCATCAGGAGGTCCACCAGGGGAGCCAGGACACTAGAAGCCCTCCCATTGAAGACTTCAGAAGGCTGGTCGGAGGAACAAGGACCTTTCCAGGGGACGGGGTCATTTTGCCGCAGCCATGACACAAGCAGGCATTCCCCCATGGGGGGGGGGGGCTGGCACCAACTCCCGGAGCTGAGCTCCCCCAAGCTCCTGCTCGAAATGACCCCTGCTTATCCCCTTCGAGGAAGCCCAGTCGTCCTCAACCCCATCATCCCCGCATTACTGGAAAAGAACTAGAAGGAACTGCTCCCTACCGGAGAGCGCTTTAACTTATAATTCAACAGAGAACTATTTACAGTATAATCTGAATTCTTGATAGCTTGCCCTGTACCACCCTAGGTTGGATTGTACCAGGTGTCCCAGTTCGTGGCTCTTTGCATACTGCAGTACCTGTTATATCCACGGAAGCATACCCATCAAGGGTGGGCAGGACTGTCCCACTTCAGAACCACCGAGAAAGGAAGCCTCATGGTAAGTGAAAGAGTCTTCCATTCTCCAGTGGTTCCTTGTGGGACAGTCCTCACGTCTGGGACGTAAAAAAGCGATGTTCTAAGGGAGGGAAGCCGCTTCCATAGGTACAACCACATGCTGCAGTACTCTACGGCCGAAGGCTGCCTCGGCTGACGCTAGCTGATCTATTCTGTAGTGATTGGTGAATGAGTGGATTGACCTCCATGTGGCTTCTCTGCATATGGTTTCCAAGGTCGGGAAGGATCTATAGGCTGCTGAGGTAGCTGCCCCTCTAAGGGAGTAGGCCTGGATTCCCTGTGGGGGCTCCAACCCTCTAGTCTTGTAGGCCAGGAGTATGTAACCTTTGATCCAGCAGCTGAGGGTGGACACTGATACCTGTTCCCCTAAGGAGAGCTTTCTGAATGACACAAACAGGGATTCAGATTTTCTCCATTGTCTGGATCTGTCTATGTAAAAACTGAGTGCCCTCCTGACATCCAGGCAATACCATTCTCGTTCTTTCCTGTGCTTAGGATTAATACAAAAGGAAGGTAAGATCAACTCCTCTGCTCGGTGGAACACTGAGTTGATCTTTGGGACGAAGGCCAGGTCCAAACGTAGGACGACCGTGTCCCTATGGAAGATGCAAAGTTCTTTATTGGTGGACAGTGCCCTTAGTTCCGACACCCTACGTGCCGACGTGATACCTACTAAAAACAAGGTTTTGAAGGTCAGTTCTTTAGGGGGGCATGTGGCCATAGGCTCGAAGGGAGGTTTGCAGAGAGTCTTTAGGACTAGATTTAGATTCCACATAGGGAACCGGTGGACCTGTGGTGGGTTGACTAGCATTGCCCCTTTAAGGAAGCGTCTGATGTGTGTGTGCAGGAGTAAGGATCTTCCGTTTAGTTCCCTGTACAGCCGAGATGGCTGAAACCTGTCTCCTGAGTGTGTTAGTGCTGAGTCCTTTATCGAGACTATCCTGTAGAAAATTAAGGATGAATTTGACCTTGGCCTTAAGGGGAACAATTCCTTGGGCTGTGCACCAGGAGTGGAAGATACGCCAGGTGGCATTGTAGGACCTGTTTGTAGATGCCTTGCGGGAGGCTAGCATGGTAGCCAGGACTTTTTTGGAATAACCTATCTCAGCTAAGGCTTCCCGCTCAACCTCCATACTGTGAGTTTGAAGAGCTCTGGTTTTGGGTGTCTGTGTGGGCCCTGTGTCAAGAGGTCCTCCCTTACAGGGATGGTCCAGGGTTTGGCCATGGACATCCTGCGAAGGTCTTCGAACCATGCGCAACGTGGCCAAAAAGGGGCGATTAGAATCACCTCCACCTTCTGTTGGCAGATCTTTTGGATCACTCTCAGGAGGATACGAGTTGGGGAAATGCATACAGGAGCCCTGGAGGCCAATTGCAGCTCAGGGTGTCGAGACCCTTTGCATGTTCGTTTCTTGTCCTTGCGATGAAGTCTGGGACTTGGCAGTTCACCTCTGTCACAAACAGGTCCATCCTTGCTGTCCCGAACTTGCCGCAGATCTTCACAAAGATTTCTCTGTTCAGCATCCATTCTGTTTGATCTATGTGTTCTTGGCTGAGCCAGTCCGCCAGATCGTTGTCTTCTCCTGCAATGTGTGTCGCTCTGAGGGACAGCAGGTGATTTTCTGCCCAAGTCAGCAGCTGAACTGCTTCTAGGTGTAGGTTCTGAACCCTGGTGCCCCCTTGACGTTCTACATAGGCTTTTGCCATCATATTGTTCGTTTGGACCAATACATGGCGACCCGAGAGGTGACTTGCTAGTCTGAGGAGCCCCCAACGAATCGCCCTGAGTTCCAGGAAGTTGATGCTTTCCTGGCTCTCTGAGGTGGACCACTTCCCTTGAACCATGTGTCCTTTTGAATGAGCCCCCCACCCTGACAGACTGGTGTCTGTTGTCATGGTGACTCTCTGAGGTTCCCGGAGGGGGGAATCCTAGTCTGAATCTCTTTGGGGCAAGCCACCAATTCAGTTGCTGGTACAATTCCATTGGGGGTCGTAAGATTTTGTGGCGTTTTAGAGCAATTGCTCTCTGGTGTGGTAGTAAGTACCTCTGCAGGGCCCTGGCATGAAAGCGTGCCCACCCCACTATGTCCTGGCAAGATACTAACATCCCCAGGAGTTTCACCAGTGTCATGAGTTCAACTTGGTGTGATTGAATGACCCCCATCAGAAGCGATAGTGTTTTCTGTTCCCTCTCCTGTGACAGGAAGACCTTGTCTTGCAGGGTATCTATCACCAGCCCTAAGTGAATTAACCATTGAGATGGGTGGAGGTGGCTCTTTTCCCAGTTTATCACAAAGACGTGATCCTCCAGGGAGTGAATTGTGGTTTGTGAAGTCCGTAAGCTCTCCTGGAATGACGGTGCCTTGATTAAGATGTCATCAAGGTAGGGGAAGAGCTCCACCCCTTTTAGTTGGAGGTGAGCCACTAGGGTGACCAGTACCTTTGTGAAGACCCATGGTGAGGACTTCAGGCAGAAGGGAAGCGCCCTGTATTCTTAGTGTTGTTTGGCATACTTAAAGCAGAGGAATCTCCTGAGGGAAGTGTGAATGGGGATGTGTAGGTAGGCTTCCAACAAATCCAGTGATGTCAGGAAGTCTCCCTTCTGCAATGCTGCCAAAATGGATCGGAGGGTCTCCATTCTGAACCTTCTGTGTTTGATGTGTGAGTTTAGCCATTTGAGGTCTAATATGGCGTGTGTGCTCCCACTCTTTTTTGGCACTGCAAAGAAAATTGAATGGACCCCCTGTCCCTGTTGTGGGTGTGGTACCTTCTCTATTGCTTGGATGTCTAAGAGGTGAAGGATGGCATGGCGTGTCTGAAGGTGTTTGGATGGGTTCCGATATTTTGGAATCTGTATAAAACGTTGCCTGGGGGGGGAAGTGAACTCCAGTTTGTACCCGTGTGTTATGGTGTCTATGAACCAGCGGTCTGAGACCATTGAGAGCCACTGGTCTGAGTAAAATTGGAGTCTTCCCCCGATCCCCTGAGCGCCTGCTGGACTCATATAGTCATGCTGACGCTCCTTTTCTGACATTCTCGGGTGTTGATTGGTTGCCTTTGTTGGTGAAGAAGGGTTTGCTAGTGGATTGTCTAGGTTGCCACTACCCTTTGGAGTGTCTGGGGAATGGGGGCTTCTGTCCCCTCTTCTGGTCACAAAAGGACTGAAAAGGATGGAAGTGTTTTCTAGCTTTTGTATCTCTTCTTTTGGAGGGTAGGATTTTCTTTTTGTCCCTGTCCTTGACTAGATATCTATCCAACCCATCCCCAAACAGGTTGACTCCTTTAAAAGGGACTGCCACCACCTTTGCCTGGGCCAGGGAGTCTACGTCCCAGTAGCATAGCCATGTGTTATGGTGAGCGGTTATGCTACAAGCCAGGGCTCTGGCAGATAGTTGGATAGAATCCAGGATGGCATCCGCTGTGAAACCCGCGGCCAGGGCGATTTTCTTGAGTTCATCTTTGAACTCTTTGGGAACCTTTTTGTCTGCCGAGGTGAGATTTTCTGCCCAATCGTACGCTGCCTGGGCAAACAAGGACCCCGCTATGGAGGCTTTAATAGATGAGGCAGATGCCTCAAAATTCTTGCGCAGTGCCTGTTCTATCCGCCTATCTGTCTGGTCTCTGGGCATACCATCTGCATCCATAGGGAGCACAGAATTGGAGGACAGATTTGTGACCGGGTCATCCACCACTGGGAGTTTTAACTTCTTTGTGGCGTCTGGCATCAGGGAATACAATTTGGAAATAAGATTATGATTAGCCTTAGGTTTAGCTGGGTGCTCCCATTCTGCTTGTATTATGTCAAAGAAAGAGGCGGGGAGAGGGATCCCCAATTGAGCAGCTGAAACCTTTGGCATTAGTCTTTCTGAGCTGGATTGAAACTCCGAATCTCTGGTCGTCTCTTCCTTGGATTTGGTCGAGAGATCTAACATTCTTAGGACCTTTGGCAATAGGCGAGCATAGAGCTCTTGCGGAAATAGTCTGGATTGGGCTGAGGGCATGATCTCTTCCTCTTCCACAGACAATTTCCCTTCCTCCACCTCTGAACAGGATGAGGAGGATTCTGATGCAGATTCTCTATCGCCCATTAGTGGGCTGTGTTCTCTTGTAGGTGAATTCTGCCTTTTTTGTTTGGGTCTACTGGGGGATCTAGAGGTACTGGGTGAAACCTGATGAGGCCTGGACCTCTTGGCTGATCTGCCCCTTTCTCGGGGAGGATAGATGGGCTCTGATCCCTTCAGGGCCTCTTTAATCATTACTGAGACTTCCTGCCTCATTTCATTTTTGAACCAGTTAAGAAGTTCTGATTGAGTGGACTGTCTGGGATCCATCTCTGGGACTCTGCCGGTTCTTGGGAAGCTAGGGAGACTGAGAGTCTAGGCAGACCCAGTTCCCCAAAGGATTCACTGTCCTGTGGGCTCGTCATGACTTTTTCAGAGTTTGCCTGTGAGGAAAAGTGATAGTTGTTATAAATCTCATCCCCATGTCCCCGCTGAGGGGGGTGGGATCGAGGGGGGGTTTCCAGATGCAAGTCCCCCCCCTTGATTTTTGCTCCTTTACATAGAGGCCCTAAATTTCCTTAGTGGACTCCCATCCAAGTACTTATCAGGGCCAACCCAGCCCCACTGCAGAGATTTAACAAGATCATGCTGGCCTGGGTCCTCACAGGTAGGCCCTGGAAGTCTGGGGGAGACAAAATGGCCACCACATTTTTTTCCCACCAGAAAGCACTGTGGAAAATGGAAGTGGAAGTGCCGTGGTGCAGAGAGAACCGGCAAGCTGAGGAAGTTGTCGATGCTTTCCTCCCACCTAGTGAAGCTGGGGAGGAGGGGGGGAAAGGGGGGGTTCCGGTAGGTCTTGTTATCTTGTCTCTGCTCCCCCCTCACACTTTGCGGGCCCAAGCAGTTTCCAGGGGCCGCGGGAGGACTGTTTTCTTTTCCCCCCTTTTGTGCGCCCCCCCCCCCGTTCCTGTCCAGTCCTGTGGCCATTTCTCCGGTTAAAACCAGCTTACCATGGTTTTGGAGGAAGGGAGGCTTCTACCTTGTCCTCCTTGCTGGTGGAACTCTGTGGCCAGGGAGGGAGAAAGCAAGGATCGCGTACTGGCTCTGTGCACCTCCACACTCCTCTGAGTCAGGAGCAGGCCCTCTGCTCGAGCAAATGGCGGGTGAGGCCAGTGGGGCTCTTTCCGGGGCCTTTACTGTGTCACCGCCACTGCCAGGGGCTGCCCAGGGCTGGCTCCCGCAGGCCCTTTCCATTGCCACCGACTTTTGCGCTGAGGAGCACTGCAGCTCAATTCTTCTTCTTCTTCTTTCTGGTACAGCTGCACTTTGCAGCACTGCTGGAGCATGTCCTGCTGGAAGCAGGGCCGGCGAAGAACTGGGCTTCCTCGAAGGGGATAAGCCCCTCCCTGCCTGGATCAAAAGCTGGAGCCGACCCTCAGGAAGGAGGAGGAGCTTATCCCAGATGTGAGGACTGTCCCACAAGGAACCACTGGAGAATACAGGGCATCACTTGCCCCAGACTGAGTTCCTATCTATACCTTGTGGCTAATAGCCACCGATGGACCTCTGCTCCATATGTTTATCTAATTCCCTCTTGAAGCCATCCATGCTTGTAGCTGCCACCACCTCCTGTGGCAGTGAATTCCATGTGTTAATCACTCTTTGGGTGAAGAAGTACTTCCTTTTACCTGTTCTAACTTGACTGCTCAGCAATTTCATTGAGTGCCCCCACTGAAGAATTACTGCGATAGTTATTCCTGACTTTGCTCTCTGTCATTTTGTGGTTCGCTCCACCTCCTGAAGCAGCCATTTGGTAGTTGAACCCACCACCCTGTGTCAGAACTCCAAAGATGCCCACAGGCTGAAAAAGGTTGGGGGCCCCTGGCACAAATAGTGTAACAACAAGATACTATGATACTTGTTACCACTGCCCAGCATGCACCTGGCGGGAATCTCCACAACTCTACCTTAGTTACAATATGCTACAGTCCCGGCAGATATTTTTAAGTACTCACAGGGAAACCATCTAGTGGTGACTAGCAACCACTTAGATCCATTTAGACAGTTCTGGTGTTTTTTGCTAAAGTTGTTCTTTAAATCCTATCTGCAGATTGCTGGCCAATTACTCGAGCCCCAATCCTTCCCAAGCTCAAACAGAAAATGGACCTTGAGGTTAGAAGCCCATTTTTGGTGGGGATTAAAGAACAGCTGTCATCTCACTGCACAAGTTGTCTTTCACAGACATAAAGCAACCCTTGTAAAGCCAGATCAGCAATCGGCAATGAAAATGTTTGAGCACTGAGTCTGTCCTCTTAAATCAGCCTCCTCTCAGACTGAACTTCTGACAATGACAAGGTTTCCATTTTTCTTTCTCCCCCTTCAAAAGTAACCTCTTACATGACCCCAGACAGCTTCAGAAACTGTAAATTCAGGTGTTTTTGCTGGACAGGCAAAAGAACTGAAGAAAACTTAGGAACTGGCAGAGTTGGGGAAAGTACAGAAGGCAATCAAGATGATTTAGGAGTGGGGCAGTACAGAAAAGACAGTGACCAGAGGGAGGTATGAAAAAAGTTTCTAAAATTATGTATGGGGTGAAGAAAGTGGATAGGCAACTTGTTCTCCCATTCCCCTAACACTACAGTCGAGGGGCACCTAATGGTTGGTGTACAAGAGATTCAAGCTGAATTAAAGGAAGTACTTCTTCTGTCAACAACTAATTAAATTATGGAATACACTGTCAGTGGACACAGTGATGGCCACTGACATAATGACTTCAAAAGGCGATTAGAAAGATTCATGCAGGATAGGCGGCCCATCAGTTAGGGTTGCCAGCCTCCAGGTGGGGCCTGGAGATCTCCCGCTTTTACAACTGATCTCCAGCTGACAGAGATCAGTTCCACTGGAGAAAATGGCTGCTTTGAAGGGTGGACTCTATGGCATTGTATCATGCTGAGGCCCAGGGGTCATTTGGGGCCGGAGCTAGGCAAAGCAGAGCTCTGCCTGCTCAGGAGTGGGCACTAGGGCAGCCATGGGCCGAATCAGATTCTCTGATCTGATTCGGCCCGCCACCGAAATCCGCCCTGTTTTTTCCCACCATAGAGGGAAAATGGAGGGAATGGGGCAACCTGTTTGGGGGCCTATAGAATTAGACCCTGTGGTCCAATCTTCTTGAAACATGGTGGGTATTTCAGGGAGAGGCCCCAGCAGCTACCCTGAAGGTTTGGAGCATCTCCCTCAAACCCCCTCTCCTCCAGCCCCTCATATACCCTATGAGTTTTTGCCATTGACTTCAATGGCCTATAGGGTATAATGAGGCTGAAACTGACATTCGGCTGGTGAGATGGGGAAGGGGAGGGGCGGCTTTTGAAGATGCCCCCCCTTTGCTTCCCTTTCTGACACACTTTCGGTGATGTCAGAGGGTGTGGCATATGCTAATGAGTTATGCTAATAGGTATGCTAATGAGCTCCTGCACCTCTTTTTCTACGAAATGACCCCGGCTGAGGCCCCTCCCCTCCCCAAACCCCACCCTCTCCTGGATCCACCCCCAAAGGCTCCAGGTATTTTCCATCCCCGACCTGGTAACCCTAACATTAATGGTTGCTAGTCAACATGACTAAAGGGAAGCTTCTTGTCCAGAAACAACAAAGTCCTGAGTACCAGTACTAAGAGACTACCACTGGGGGAAGGCCTTGGTGTTTATGGCCTGTTTGCTGGCCCTACAGAGCAGCTTGTTAGACACTGTGTGAAACAGGATAATAGACTAAGTGGACTGCTATCTGTCCGTCTATCTATCTATCTATCTATCTATCTATCTATCTATCTATCTATCTGTCTGTCTATCTATCTGTCTATCTGTCTGTCTATCTATCTGTCCGTCTATCCATCTATCCATCCATCCATCCATCCATCCATCATATTTGGAAATTATTTCCTTTTTTAACAGTAAAAGAACACAACAGTTGCAGATGCAGGAATCTTTCTAAAACAGCAGCCAGAAGGCCAGCGTGTTTAAAGAAACATTACAGAACACAAGTGAATCATTGTTATGTAATAATGTAAATGTTCAATGTTTCCTAGGTTGGGGGGGAAGTCTCTACAAAAGTAAATTGATTGCAGGTCTTCCTTCAACAATGGGCACCAGTGACTAAATCCACCCATTCTATTAGGTGCTCTGGTTCTCAAAGAGGGAACTTGGGAGAGGGCAGGACAAAAAGGTATATCCTGGATTTTATCCAGAATGATTAAAGCACAGGTGCAAACATGTAAAAGGCTGACAAGTCCAGTATGCTGCCTGGTTTTCTTCAAGCTCTCTAGAGAATGTGTCAAGAATAAAGACATACACACTGTGAGCTGAGAAAGACAAACTGCATAACATCTGTGCATATGAAAATGGCTGCCTGGGGTTATTCAGTGGTAAGAAAAAAGGTGCTCTGCACACTATCAGAGATGTTTTATTTATTATCACTTCTTGGAGCCAATGCCTGGGATAAGAGCATAAGAACATAAGAGAAGCCATGTTGGATCAGGCCAGGGACCCATCCAGTCCAACACTCTGAGTCACACAGTGTCCAAAACCCAGGCGTCATCAGGAGGTCCACATGTTAGCCGAATTGCTTTAATTTACATTTAGCAATCAGCAAAATACACGGGTTCTTGCCAACTATACCAGGGTCCCACCCCTCCTGGGAGTTCTCAAGGAAAGAGGCACGTGAGGCAGATATCAAGTTCAAGGTTGTTTACTGAATGATGTTGGTCAAGCACACCAAAAACGTAATGACGCACACAGGCCTAATGAAACAAAGGGAGAAAATAGCACATTCGCATGAGCAGGTTATAGTTGGTGGGGAACAGCACAGTACCTTAGATGCATTGTCCAATGTCAGGAAGAATTGGATGGGGCGAAACCTAGAAAGGCTATGGGGACACGAGGCTTGAACCTGCAAGACCACGTGGTTCTCCTGGGTAGCTACTCCAGAGAGAGAGGATTAAAGATGGAGGCAAGGGTTCGGTACAGCAAGCTGGACTGAAGGGGTAGTAAAGCTGATAGGGGGCAACGGCTCAAGAGAGCGAGTGCCTCCGGGTTTGGACTTTTATTGGGGGTCTTGGGGCGGGCTATACAGACCACATCCCATTAACACACCTCTGGGAGGTCCGTCCCTTCTGGACCCTGGGATAGGTGAAAGGTGGACAAAGGGAGGAGGGCCAGGGGATGGGCAATGTTGCAAGACTATGATCTCATCAGGAAACAGACACTGAGTCTGGGGTCCAATGACTCACTTGGCCAAATCTATTGTTAATCAATGACTTTGGCCTGTTGGCTGATGTCTGGCACATTAGTTGCTAGGCAGCTTAGTTAGCATAACTATCCAGATGTGTTGGAGAGGGGGCAGGGGGTTGACCAGCACGCTGAGCCAGAGAGAGAAAAACCTCTTTGTCTCTGTCCCAGGTGAACTGTCTAGGGTGTCAGCCTCCTGGCATGGGCTGGAGCTGGCTCCTATCATGAAGAAAGCGTGTGGCCCTTCCATTAAAGGCAGCCCAAAGTTCAGGCTTATGAATATCACAATTCATAAGAGCACTCAAAGTGCCTTGCTGGCCAACACACGAGCAGGGCCAGAACTTCAGAAGCCCTCCCACTGCTTATTATTATTTCTTTATTAAATTGGATTTACTAGGCCACTCTTCTCTACAAGTAGGGCTCAGAATGGCTTACAACAAGATAGCATACAATAAATAGTTTAAGTTAAAACCAGCATCAGACCTCCCTAAAAATAAGTCAATAAATAAACAACAAACATTAAAAGATGGTGGAAAGAAAAGAGAAAATTCAGCTCCCCATCCTTTGGGGGGAGGGTTACAAGAGATGGGAAGGATATATGAAAGTGCGAGATGTTAGACAGTCCTGTTGCTGTCCTCAGCCAAAGGCATGGCTTGCCCATCAAGCACCAAGCACTGCCCCAGACATAGTGTTCCATTTATACACTGTGCCATATCCAATCCCTCCCTTGAAGCTGTCCATGCTTGTAGCCACCCCCACTTCCTGTGGCAGTGAATTCCACATCTTAATTACTCTTTGGGTGAAGAAGTGCTTCTTTTTTTTTCTGTTCTGAGCCTACTGCTCATTAATTGCATTGAGTGCTGCTTCAGTCTTGGCAGATATTGTGAGAAAGGTAGAAAAGGACTTCTTTCTCTACCTTCTCTATCTCACACATAATTCTGTAAACCTCTATCATGTCACCTCTCAATCAACACTCTCCAAGCTAAAGAGTCCTAACCACTTCAACCTTTCTTCATAGTGAAGATGTTCCACATACATACTGAGGACCATGGGCAGCCTGCCCATGCCAACCCATAGGCTGCAGCCCCCACAGCCAGTTCTGGTGGCTTTGTAGGTTTTCTGGCCTCTGCTCTCAACTGACTGCTGTTCCATGTGGGACTGAGTCATATCATGGCACTTGGTCACCAAATAAGTGGCACTGCCTGAGACAGGTAAGTCTCAGGCAAGCTGCTAGGAGGTGCAGATGCCTGGCATGGTGGTCAAAGCAAGGCCTCTGGTTCCCATGCTCTCACAAGAGTTGTAACTATCATGAGTACCCAGGAGCTCTATGGAGTATGCACAGCTTGCTGTGCTTTATTTGATGATGCCTGGGGAGAGACAGCCAGCGAAGACACACTTGACCTCTTGTTACGAGGCAGTGGATTGGAACAGAGGGGAAGACAGAAGTGGTGGCATAAGGTAAGAGTAAGAGATCTAAGAGCTGGGGAGTCTGTGCAGTCTCTCATTGTCTCTCACCGAAGCACGGAGCCAGGTGGGGCCTGGTGACATCATGCACTTTCACAAAGTGTCATTCCAAGCAAGGTCAGTTCTGGCACATGGAACGGTTTGTGATATGCGGCTCTGGGGATAAAAAGTATTTATAATTTTACCTCCTATATCTCTTCCTTGGAAAAACACACGCTGTAAAAATTAAGGTCCTTGGATATACAACATATATGAATTTTTAAAAGAAATTTCAGGAAGCAGCAAGTAAAATAGTGCCTTTACTATGAAACACTAATTCCCTGTGTCATAGGAACATGAACTCCCATTTACTGTATCATCCGTCTTTTTCACTGAGGCTAAATTAATAACCAGCTCTGAAAATAATAAAGCATTGCCACTGGGGTGAATTTTCTTGATCATCTTTCCTGCAGAAATACTGAAGGCTCCAGCCTCTGAGATTTGCCAGAGCTTTAAATGAAAACAAAAGCAAACAATAAATGGAAGTCTAGCCATATTCTTAAACAAGGCAGTTTTGTTCCTTCCAAGAAATGCTACGTGGTCAGTATTAGCAATCTCTTAAATCTGCTTTCCTGTCCACAGAGACTAGAAGCTACCATTGCAAAGCAAAATTTAGGATCCACAAAAATATATATATACTCTGATCTGAAAATACCTAGAGACAGAAAGAAAAATACATTCTGGTCTCACTGCATCCATCATAAAAATACATGAGAGGTGTGCACTCCAGATGAATCACCAAGGGCCAAATGAAATCCTTACAAACAGTATTTCTGTGAGTGTGTGCTCTTTTTGCTTTAAAATATGGAAGGTAATAAGAAAAGCCTCTACTATTCATGCCATTTGTCTTTTTTCCCCGTGATGTGATTTGCAGCACTGCAAATAAGTTACTGCTCCAACATAACAGTGTAACTAAATTTATTAGTTGTTGTTATTATGCACACCAGAGTACAGTATACTTTTCATTGTGACATTCCTGACTGCAGTTCCCAGAGTTTGTTTTACAATTAGCAACCCAAGGGACATGAAAGGCCATTAAGGAACAGGAGAATATACTTCCCCCCCCTCCAAATATAATTATTGAACCTGGACTCCACCACCCAGTCCCTGTTATACAACCCTCCAAGGCCCCTGAGCGGGTTCACAGTTGCCTCTGCTTCTGTCATCTTATATACTGCATCCAGTGTTCCCTCTAAGCTGAGTTAGTGTGAGCTAGCTCAGTTTTTTAGCCTCCAGCTCAAACATTTTTGACTTAGCTCAGGAAGAATGGCTCCAGAGCAAACTAATTTACACAGAAGCCGAACTGCTCACTCACAACTTTAATGCCATTAAGTTACAAAGTAGAATTTTTTGCTCACAAGACTTCACAGCTTAGAGGGAGCGTTGATTGCATCCAGACGCATTTAAGCCTAGGGGATAAATTGAAAATCACTAGCATCATGTTATCCTGCTGAAGGCAATGTGACATTTCCAAGACAAAAAAATAACCAGCAAATAATAAATACCAGGGCTAGGTTAGCCGGCTTGGAGGACACAGACCTGGCTAAAACTATATGAATGACACAAACAGCACCTTGTGATATCTCAGTGAGGTCAGTGGCAAGCTACCAGGTTGGGACAGAAAGAAGACTGACACCGTTGGTTATAACTCATTCATAGTTGGCGAGATATTTAAAAGTTGGGAAGGGAGTGAAAAGTTTTAGACATAGGGTTGCCAAGTAGGCTTGACTTACTGGCGGGGGGGAGTTGTTCTCCCCCCGGGAGCTCTTCTGGCGTGTGTGCTTTGCGCGTGCGCCACGGCGACATGATGACATCACCCGGAGGTGACGTCATCACATTGGGGGCGTTGCCAGGGCAACACTCTGGCAAACGCCCCCAACGTGATGACGTTACCTCCGGGTAACGTCATTACACAGGGGAAGTCATCCTCACCGGATGACTTCTGTCATCCTCACCGGATGACTTCTGTCATCCTCACCGGATGACTTCTGGGGCGGGGTTCCCCATTTGGCCGGCGGATCGGGAACCCCTATAGCGGGGGATCCCCTGTCCCCCGGGCTGACTTGGCAGCCCTATTTAGACAGGATTTTGAGCAACCACCAGGATGCATGCTTTGCTTTGCTTACAGTCAGGCTTTGACTCTTCACTATCTTTGAGGTCAGTGAGGAATTTCTCCTCCCAAAGGTCAGTCTGGCTACTTGCTCTGGATTTTGTTTCTGTTAGAATGGGGGCTTGCCTCTTTCATTGTTTTTTAACAGCCAAACTAGATGTTGACAGCAGCCATTTAAAAATGTCACGAGGGCGGGCACACAGCACAGCAAAACCAGGAGGGTTTGTCCACCCCCCACCCCCGCCAGCAGCTTTTTCAAGTTCCAAACAGCCTTTAACAGTGACATCTAGTTTGGCCCCTGGTTACGTCGTCTGGAGCCATTTGATCTGCTGAGACCATTAAGCCGTGTATCAGCTTTCTGACCACAGGACACGATGACCCAACTTGTATGTGATAACCTGTAGAGAGCTGACATGTTGTTGGCTCTCTTTTGCTGCAGGGGATGAGCCAGATAGCTTGTGAGCTGTGGAAAAGATTAGAAGCAACCCCAAAGAACCAAACACCAGCCAAAGGCAAAGCCAAGAGGTGCAATTAAAAGTTTAATATAAAAGGCCCTTTTGGAGTAAGAAATCCCTGGTGTGTTTTGAGATTCGTCCTCAGGGGATTTTCTTTTTACAACAAGCACATATATAAACTTCTGCTTCTGGTGAATGAATCGTGCAGAATTTATCATAAATTTTAATTGCACTTTTGGGCTTTGCCCTTAGCTTCTTTCAATGGATGTTATATATTTTCTTTCTTTGCTTTACACTACTGAATGCTCAGCACCCCACAATATAACAGAAACAACATTTCTCATGGCTTCCATTTACCTGGATACTACTGCACACATGCAAAGCAACACCCGGGGCCTGAGTCCCTTTCACAGCAGTCCTTGAAATCTCTGTCACCACACCATCTTTCTTGTTTCCAGTAAATTGCACACGTTATAAGCAAGGAGAAGCCAGTGTGTGTCAGCCTCAAGTGTAACCAGTGTGTGTTGTTTGTGATCAGTTTACCTTACATGCCAGTTCTGTCGGCTGAGTGGACCATCCTTCCATTCTAAATGACCTCAGTGTCGTTATCATGAAATTAATCTTTCCTAATATATAATTCAGTAGTGGCACATTCTGAACATTCCACACACTCCTAAATCAGTTGACTCCATGATGTGTCTCTCAGAAGCTGTCTCTATCCACTGGCTGTGTTGCCTGAGTCCCACTCACAGAATGTGCCATGAGCCATTGGCCCGTCAGCCACACTCAAGAGTACTCGCGTGCCATTGGCGGGGTGCTTGGTCTGCTCCTCTTCCCTGCCCACTCCAGCCACTGTTCCCTGTCAGAATTACTGGCAGATGGCACTCTCTCCTGATGAAGACATTTTGCCTCCTTGGCTCCCCTGTGGAACTAACTTTTCCCTCAGTGGCTGTTGGTAGGCAACCAATCTTGGTTCTGTCAGTAAAAAGACAACAGAATGAAACCCTTTCCATGCCTTTGTGAGGAACTCATTGGGGCCAGCCCTGATTAGGGTTGCCTGCTCCAGGTTGGGAAATTCCTGCTGAGTCCTTCCACCACTGCCCCCCATGCTGCCCTCCACAGGATCCACGCCCCAAATCTCCAGGTATTTGCCTACTCAGAGCTGGGAACCCTACTTTCCCCATAGTGCCTGTTGCTGATCAACCAAGCTTGGTTCTGTCAGTAAAAGGCATTTCCACACCTATTTTGGCCTTTGGGAGAAAACTCATTGTATCCTTATACCCTGCTGAGATGGCCCCCCATGACAGCGAAAGTGACGTGGCAATCAGGGCTTCAGAGCATTGTAGAGGCTGCGGGGGGGGGGGGGAGATGGAAAGCTGAAGAGTGAGGGGGAAATAAAGGTAGTTGATGCTTGGCTGGGAAGGAGATAGGGTTGCCAACTCTAGGTGGGGAATTCCTGGAGATTTGAGGGGTGGAGCCTGGAGGGGTTGAGGTTTGAGGAGGGGTGGGATCTCAGACAGGTACAATGCCATAGACTTCACCCTCCAAACCAGCCATTTCCTTCTGGGGAAGCACTGTTGCCAATCTCCAGGTGAGGGCTGGAAATCAGTCAGAATCACAACTGCTCTTCAGGAAGCAGAGATCAGTTCCTCTGGAGAAAATGGTGGACTCTGTGTCATTATACCCTGTTGAGGTTGCCACAGCAAATTGACGCTGAGTGCCCAAGGCCTTGGCACTCTCCCAGAGCCTCTTTCTAGAGCCCATTGGATTTATTTCCACATTGGGCCTTATTCCTAGTTCTAAATAATAAAGTAACAATGGGGCCTTTCCTTGAATAGCAACAGATTCACTCACCTTCCCAAAAGAAAATGTGAATTTGCTACAGCTTTCATAAAACGGTGGTTGATAATTACCTCCAAAAATTTTGAGCTACAGTAAAGAACTTTACACTGAGATAAACTGAAGTTGTGTAATAGAATTCTGCAAACAAATTGGACAAGAGTGGTTTGATTGCCAGGTTTACCTTGAGAAAGGACAGAAATGGGGGTCTTTAGCTGGCCCCTTGGAAGCATTGACAGTTGCTACGTTTGGACTAAACATACATGAGAAGAAACTGATAAGGAAATAATTAGAACTGAACTTTGGGATGAGTACCTTATTTATTTAAAATATTTATCTATTAGAACCTTTGCATGTATATATTTATATGAATGTGCTTGGTAAACAATGTAATTGACTAATTTACTATACAATGGTGCACTGAGTAATTACATCACAGCTGTATTTTGGTTCTTTTTAACCCTCCAGGTGGTGGCTGGAGATCTCCAGTTATTACAACTGATCTCCATGCAACAGACATCAATTCACTTTGAGAAAGTGGCCATTTTGGAAGGTAAACTCGATGGCAAGGGTCTCCAACCTGCAGGGTCTTTCTGTGTGGGCCTCCAGCATGCTTGTTTGCTGCTTTCACCCTCAAGGCATTTGCCCTCAAACTCATACTGTTCTTCCTGCCTCAAGAAGGACCATCTACTGTTGTTCTTCTTGTCCCTTTCTTGCAAAAAACACAATAGCAAAACTGTTTCTTCTGGTCTCCATGGTTTCTTCTGACAGCCTTCCTCTTGGCCATTCTGGATGCTTTGCTAGCCAGCAAAGCTCAGGTACGTGTACCACTCAGCTTTTCCACGCCATCTCTCCATGCATTACCATGTTGAAGGCTATATATGTGTGTAAGGAAGCTAAAGCAGCTGTGGGAATGGGTACAGGAGATGTCTGGCCTGCTTTTGCACAAAAGACAGGAAAAGGACAGTAAAAGGGCTGGTATTTTTGCAACAACAACAAAAAAAGGATACAAAGTGTTTTGCATACTGAACATTTCTAGAGGCTTCCATAGGCGTCAACTGCAGGGGGGCTTAAGGGCTCAGGCCACCCCTGAAATTTCCCAGAGGGGACTGAGCAAAACAGGGCGCCTGGCAAAATAGGGCACCCGCCAGCCCATCTGCTGGCCACTGCCACCACCGCCCACCCACTGGCTGCCGCCATGCCTCCCCGCGACCCACTCCCTCCCTCCCGGGGCCATCTGGGTGACTGCCAGGGCGACGCTTGGGCGATTGCCAGAGCATCGCCCTGGGAACGTCATCACACTGGCCCTGGGAGGGGCTTCAGGGGAGAGGGGAGCCAGGAGAGGGGGGGCTCTGGCAGCAGGGACATTGTTCCGGCATGCGCAAGAGCCCCCCCCCCCCAAGTTTAAAGAACTCTACGCCCCTGGAGGCTTCACCCATCAAGGGTCCTCCAAGTCGCTTCTATAGTTACTGGTGAAGTTGCTGCTGCAGGCAAAAATAGTACTCTCTTAGCAGGGAAGCATATGGGATTCCCCATCCCAAATCTTCCTCCAGCCAAGTCCCTCCTCCCTGGCTGCCATTTTGCTTCTCATAATTGAGGTTTGGCTGGCTGGCAGTGATCTGTATGTACACCCTGCATATAATTTGAAACCATTCTTGATGGCATATCCTCTGCTCCAGGTGGGAGGCTACCCTTTCATTCACTCTTTCTCTCTACCTGCCCCTTTTTGGAGGGCCCCCCAATTTTTAAAATATTAGCATGTGTAAATTTAAAACTCAAGTTGGTGTGTTTATTAAGAAATACATCTCATAGTATTCAATGTACTTAGGATTGCAACTCTGCCTTCTGGTAGGTCAGATTTAGAATCCATTTTTTAAAAAATTCTTCCTAGCGTGTGCATGTGGCCAAATACTCCTGAGAAGTGTAGTGGACAGAGAGGCAGAAGTTTCTTCTCTTCTTTGCCATGGTCAAAATGAAAATTCCCAGCTAATAGCAGCTAGAGTGGGGTGGATTTGATGGGAAACGGAAGAGTTAGGCCCCTAAAACTATACTTCTCATATTTTTATTTATTCTAGGATTATATTGAAACTCTGAAACTGCAGCTCTGCTAAAAATTCTGTAAGATGTCTGCAAAAGAAAGTGCTGTTTTAAAGAAACAAAAAATTGCAGACGAACACTGTGTCTTTAAAGACAAATGGATTACTGAGTACTTTCTTGTTTTAACAAGGATAAATCAGTTTCCTGATATGTCTTGGAACTGCCTCAATATTAAAGGAGTACAATGTTAAAAGGCACTTTGAACCCTGTCACAAGAGCTACTCAATATATCAAGGAGAGGTGCAAGTGGACAAGATAAAGTCTCTTAAAAAATCAATGTTTTTGCAGAAAAATAGTTTTAGAAGGCACGATGATTAGAACTGTCTACTGTGAAGGTGAGCTAGTTTGGTGTAGTGGTTAAGAGTGGTTAAGAGTGGTGGATAATCTGGAGAACTGGGTTTGATTTCCCGCTCCTCCACATGCAGCCAGCTGGGTGATCTTGGGTAAGTCACAGTTCTCTCAGAGTTGTTCTCTCAAGAGCAGTTCTCCCAGAGCTCTTGCAGCCCCCCCCCCCCCGCATCTACCTCACAGGGTGTCTGTTGTAGGGAGAGGAAGGGAAGGAGATTGTAAGCTGCTCTGAGTGAAGGGTGGGGTATAAATCCAACTCTTCTTCTTCTTTCATGTTGCTAAATGTATTCCTGAGAGTGGTAGACCATTCACTAATGGTGAATTTGTTAAAAAGTACTTAGTTAAAGTAATGGAGTAAATTCCCTGATAAGGTATCTTGTGTTAGTTGTGTCAGCTTAGCTGCATCTTCAATCACCATGCATGTTGAAGAACTAGGAGAAGATCTGCATATGTGTTGGAGTTTTGCAAGTGTCAAACCCTCAGTCATGAAAGAGTTAAACTGTTTATGTATACTAATGTTAGTTAACAGGTAGCCAATTAGCTACCATGCACATACTTCCCACCAAAGAAGAGGAGGTGTCATTCATAATGAGGCTAGTTTCTCAATGACTATTGGCTGATCAATAATTCAGGATCAAAAATACATGCTTGTTGCCACATACACAAGAAGGTAGGTGCTTTGGGGTGAGGGACTTCCTTTCCTTTGTTCTCACTTTCTCACATAATACAACAGTTTGAACTAACTTGGGAACAAGATGGAGTTTAGATAGTGTGTCTTTGTTATTTTCTTCCAAATGTTACCCTGCCCTTTATTTTCTAGTAAAGTTTTTTTTTCTACAAGCTAAACATACTGGCTCTGGCTGCTTTATTTTTCCACTGTGCGTTATGTTGGACTTTGCTAAATTTTTCCAACAATATGTCACTGATTGTCAAGGCAAAAAGATTTGAATTTTTTCCTTTGGCATTAGATGAGACATTATAGACACTGCTTAACTCCTGTTTTTTTATCAGGAGGAAAGATTCCAACTTGAGAATTACAGAAGAGTTGTGTGCACTGCAGCATTCAAAAGGCACTACAACTGCAGAAAACATATTCTTGAAGGCATGTAAATCAGTTGAAAATCTTGGTCTGAGTTGGGATAAACTGAAAAGCATGGTGCAAGAAATAGGGTGGGAAGTCAAATTGGTGTAGTTGCAAGAATCAATGAAGAGATATTGAAATTAAATGGTACACTTCCCATACAATTTCACTGCATCACCCATCAGCAAGCCTTGTGTAGTAAGATTGTTCAGTGGGAAAGTGTGATGCATCTTGTCGTATCCAGCATTAATTAAATTAGGCATCATAGCCTTACTCATTGTCAGTTTCAAAATGTTCTTTCAGAGATAGTTGCAGAATATGGAGATGTATTGTACTATGCAGAAGTCAGGTGGCTTAGCAGAGGCAAAGTCCTGAAATGTTTTTTCAGTCCTCATCATGAAGTTGATGTCTTTCTCAATGAGAAAGGAAAAGGTCAAGAAGTACTTTCTGACTCTGGATGGATTTTTGATTTGGCTTTCTTAATTGATATCACAGAGCATCTGAACACGTTGAATCTAAGGTTGCACGGAAAAGGAAAGCTTGTGTGTGACACATATTCTGAACTGAAAGTTTTAGAAGCAAAATTAAATAGTTTTGTGAAGCAAGTTAGTGAAGGTAACATTTCAAACTTGTCATGCTGCAATGGACTAAAATTTGAGGATGGGAATTTACAATTTAATGTTGAAAGACATATCAAACCACTGAACCTATTGCAGGTGGAATTTCAGAACAGATTCACTGATTGCCATAAGCATGGAAAGAAAATAAGAATGTTTCAGAATCTAATTGAAGTAGCATCAGAAGATGTAAATAACTTTTTTCAGATGGAACTAATTGATTTGCAATTCAAATCACCATCTCAGAGATAGTGAGATTATCACCAACTCAATGACATTTGCAAAGAAAATAGCTTTTAAGATTTCTCTTCTGGTCTACCTGATATATTTATCAACCTAAAGAAATTTGCTGCAGGCATGTTCACAGTCTTAGGCCGCGGTCACACGGCCCTTTAAAGCGGGAGGAACTGCTGTTTAAAGGGACTGATGAGGCCAGCTGCAGCTACTCCCACGCCGAAGCAGGCTCAATTGCGGATTCCTCCTGCATTTTCCAATACTTGATTTTCCCGGAGGTCGCGCGAGGAACCCGTGATTGAGCCAATGTGGACAGCCCTCTCTTGCAATGATTGCAAGAGAGGACTGTCTGATCATCCCTACCAGGTTCCCCACCCCCTTTCTTGCACTTGGACACCTGGGCACTCAAGCGCCCAAGTGCAAGAAAAGAAAAAAACGCCAACTGGCAGCCCCTCACACTTACCTATCACAGCCTGCCCACCGGCCCCAGGCAATCCCTCTTCGAATCTCCTCATGACTGCCTGGCAGCTGGGGAAGGAGGACGCTGGCTCGGCATACACCCCAGACTGCCAACCCGGGCTGCCCGCCACGATGCCTGCCTGCTGTGCAGTGCAAGAGAACCGGGTGCCTTCCAAGTCACGGCCAGCCCCTGCCGGGCTCACGAGTGGGCTTTGTGGCCTGGGCTCCCAGACGGCAGCAGCAGCAGCCTCTACACCCCCGGGCCAGGTGCACGCCAAGGAGGCTGAGGCAGCAGCAGGAGGAGGTGGCTGGGTGGGCGGATGGCCAGCCCAGCCCAGGGGCGAGACCAGGGAGGAGGCAGTGGGTGGCCCTCGCCTTGCCTCCCCCAGCCACTACTGTGGGACTTTATCCTGGGATTAGAGTGCCATGTGACCACAGCCTTTAGCTCTACATTCATCTGTGAACAAACTTTTTCCAAGATGAAAATTGTGATGTCCAAGTGTAGGTCAAGACTTACAGATGAACGTTTACACGACATTTTAAGGGTATCTATCACAAACCTTGCCTTGGACATTAATGCCTTGGCTAACAGAAAACAGCCACAAAAGTCACACTGACTAGGTAAGTGTGTGTAGTTCGATAAAATGATTCCACAGTAAAATATTGTTCCAAAATTGATTGCGTTCAAGTTAACATTTCTTCATTGACCTCTGAATGTTTACTTTTGATCTAAATAGGTATGTTAATAACTTTATTACATTTTGATTTAAGATGCAGCCCTCTTTAGGCATTGGGCACTCTAATGAGCCCCCCGTGTACCAGAAGGTTGGGAGACCCCTGTTCTATAGCATTATACCCCATTGAAGTCCCTCCCCTCCCCAAACCCCACCCTTCTCAGGCCCCACCTCCAAAATATCCAGGTATTTGAAAGCCAAACCTGATCTCAGGAGAAGACTCCATTAAAATAAAAGACCATTTGTTCCCTTTCATCCCACCCCTGCCAAAGAAATCTCTTACACAATAAGCCCTGAAAGATATTTTTTGAACCCGGGGACAAGAAACATGTTAAATGCAGGTACACTTGTAAAATGCAGTTTTCCCCATAAGCCATACATGCAACATTGGAGCAATCCGTCTCTGTGCCGTCACATATCAGGGAGGAGAGATCGGAACACTATCTCTGAATAAAATTAGCCCTGCTAAAAAAATTACCTAGGATTGTGTCACAAAATGAAAGGGGGTATACAATCGCTTCCTTCAAACTCAGCATCCTACCTCTTGTTTCACTTTAAACAAGGCAGCTGTATATGTGGGGGGGAGAGGGAAGAGTTTTATTCTTTTAAGAGAGAGAATGAGAGGAAAAATGCTTGCCTCAGAAAACAGTGCTATGTACAGCTAAGGCAGATGCTGAGTGACACACTCTTAACAGCGAGCTAAAATAGCCCTTCCTCCCACGCACCACCATTTCAGGAACTAAAATAGCAGGCGACTGCCTTCCCTCAGATAGCGGAAAAAAATGGGTCAAATAATAAGTTCTTTGCTCCCCCCCTCCATGTTTCATGAAGAGAGAAATAAGGGAGATAAATCTCCATAATGCTGAGCTGAACCTCTTTAATTCCAGTCAGCTTTTATCATTCAGTCACAGCGACTGCGTGTGGAAAAATTCATGCTAATTTCCCCTAGCAACAGCGGCAGCCTATCAGAGCACTCCATGCAGCTGCCAGCCAGAATCACTCTTAAGTAGGTCAGGCCTGTATTTCTAAAAATGCCACGGTCTAGTAACCCCACTGTCCCGTCTGTCAGACCTGCCCCGTAATAACCTCAATGGCTCGGCAACACAATGACATACTGCCCTGTTAGAGCGCAATCAAATCGGGCTGCATTATTCCACTGCAAGCGTGGCTGCTGGGATGGAGGAGTCTTTGAGGGGCAGCATTAATCAGACAGCCATTCACAGTCCCTAATGCCTGGCCCTGGAGATGGGGCCAGCATTAATGACCAGCTGTTGGGACTTTGACACAGACCAAATGAAATCCTTCCACTCTGGTGGGTGCACAGAATAACGCCATTTTGGTTGCGGGCAGCTTGTGCATTGGCCAGAAAACGCAGACAGGGAGTATGTCAGCTTTTGTACCCCCCCTTTCAAGTAACTAAAGGAGGTTTAAACTGCATTACATGCAACACAAAAGAAAGCTACTGGTTTAGTGTAACACGCTGCATGTTCCCTCCCCCCATAGGCCCCAAAATATACATGTTTGCACAATGCCGTCTATTTTCGGCATATTATTAAAGGGAAGCTAAACAAATAAGCGGCTGAACTGAGGCTGACTTCTGCTGGGAATCTGGGAAGCCAGAAGAGGCTCTGAGTAATTTGGGCAGCGCAGAACTGAAAGGGAGAATCTCACACACACACCCCGCCCGTTGCACAGGCTTGCCGATCAAAAACCCAGAAAAGCACAGCATCAAAGGCGTCTGGAAAAGGCCAATCGCAGATTAGGCACCTCCCACGTCCTCCCTGCTTGCATGTGGCAGGACTGCAAATGCAGATCGAAAACAGGAGGACGTCCCGCTAAAGCTCAGCTCCTGAAATATTTCCAAGGGAGCTTTGGCAGGATTTGCTTTAGATTTAAGACACTGCACAGAACGCAAAGAGCCTGACCCCGTCTTTCTCCACTGAGACAGACAAGGCTGGTTGTGAGCCCCACCACACTGCAAGGCAGTCAGGGAGCTCTCATATCTGGCTCTGCATTTCTCTCTAAAGGCAAAGCATCACAGCGGCTTGGTCATTTCTCTCCCCCTCCATTTGTGGCAGGTTCATGTCAGCCAGCTGCATGTGTCACACAGAGGCTGTGAAAAGGGAAGGGGGGCTCTTGCTAGGGGCAACCAGTCTGCATTTCTAAATGAATGTCATGCATTTTGTTCATTCTCTTCTCCCCCCACCCCGTTTGATCATTCAGCCTTCAAGTATGCAGAACTCAGCAAGCCCAATACACCATGCCATGCATCCGTATTTGATTTATGATCACAGCACATTCATTAATCCATTTGCCCTTGTTTGAACTGGACTTGATAACTGGGTTATGACTATCTTCCTCACTTCATGGCATGCATCACAGTTATTCTTGGAAAGATACTGCCGCTGACGTAACCACAAGCTGCTAATTACAAGCTGCTGACATTTTGCTGGGCTATGCAGCTTTGCACCAGTTACAAGTCGCTCCCCTCCCTCTTCCCCTCCTCATCCCCATTTCTCCTGCTCTTTTTAAGATGTCTGCGACTTGGAGCCACAACATCAGAGGAAGAGGTGTGGTTTTCCTGTAGAGCAAACAGTGTTTTCCCCAATTCTTCTCCCCCACCTTCACCTTCAACCCACTTTAGAACAAACCGAGAAACTACATTTCAGGAGTAATAAAATCTCCCCTGTTCTCCAACCATAATCCCACAGACTGTACTCTCAGTGGCAACAAATCATGTAAGGGGAAAGACAAGTGTCTTGCAGGGCAACTCTCAGTAACCACCAGGAAATTCCCTTGGATAAAGGTGAAGATGACTTCATGTCTCACAGATTCAAATATGTATAAGCACACACCCCGAACAGGCAGTTGCGAAAATTCTCCCGGACACCCTCTTTACCGCCAGCACTTCCTTCTTTTATCTCAGTTCGGCCCATTACGTAGATGTGACCACCCTGAGCAATCCAGCAATGTGCACAAAATTAAGTCTGTCTGTCTTATAACAAGACCAGCTGTTCTAAAAACAATAACAAAGGCTCCGTTCTTCCACTCTCATGCAACACCAGGAATAAAAACCACCACTTCTCAACATTTCAGAGTGATGCCCTGCCAAAGGCGAGTCCTGTGCCTTTTCACAGTGGGACTCTGATCCCCCTACCCTTTTTTAAAAAGTTGCAGGCTGACTTGGAAATGCATTAAAAATGCAAATACATTGCTGATTTCATCTCGGTTGGATACTGCACCATCTGAAAACAAGGAGTTGCCAGCTGGGCTACAGAAATCATCTGGGATAATTTATTTTGATTAGACTGATCACACTTCTATTTACAGTATAGAATTTTTTTCACTAGACTGAGTACAGCTGTGTTTATAAAGGTTTTAAAGACAAAGAAGGGGGGGAACTCTGCAGTTCCTCTGTGGATCATATAGAAGATTCAGTGCTTCAAGGTGTTAAAGAAGAAGAGAAGCTTTCCAGAATCTTGCCTGAAAATGCATCTGTTTCAACAAGGCAACTGCTTATTCCAAGGGGAATATATATATATATATATATAGGAGGTAGCTGAAAATACACATCACAACCAAAAATACACATCGCAACCAAACCTGATCCAGCAGCCTGAAAGATTTCCTATGCATTCCTGAGTCAGAAATCATTTTTATCT
Organism: Lepidodactylus listeri; assembly: GCA_029233225.1. Classification (NCBI taxonomy): domain Eukaryota; kingdom Metazoa; phylum Chordata; class Lepidosauria; order Squamata; family Gekkonidae; genus Lepidodactylus; species Lepidodactylus listeri. Next base: position 92,933,984 of record JARCFY010000006.1, read on the forward strand.
CAATGCACATACTAACACACACACACACACACACACACACACAAAGAGTACATTTCTCTTTCCCCCCACAAGGTGTTTGTGTCTTTCCAGCCATCTACACCTTTAGTTGCCTCCATAACCACACTGGAGAGCGATACAATTTAGAGTCCCCGCCATCCAGACTCGGTTCTGTAAATTACGCCATCATCGTTGCTGGAATGAGAACACACAGAATCAGACAATCAAACGGCATGCCACCTTCCTTTTCATTTGCTGGCTTGCTCCCTTCCACTCTTTTTCTCCCATGGCTATGCTCTGAAAGGCGCACGCATCAGACACTTTATTTATCCATCTCCAGCGTAACAGCGCGGAGGTGAAACACTGCATCACCATAGCTTTTCCCTATAATAATAATCCCTTTGAGCAGCAGGAGTTGGATTTGTCCTGTTGATGCCCTTGCCACGCACAGTGAATTGCTATCGATGCCCTTGCTGTACCCACTGGATTACCTGGCATTGTAGTTCTTTAAACGTTCGCTCCTCAACCCTTTAATTCACATTTTTTCACCCTATAAAAAGCTTGTATCAGAGAATTCTTCCCTTTTCCAGCAGCAGCAGCAGCAACAAAATAGAACGTCCAAATTTCATCATGTCTTTTCATTTGTGTGCAGACGAGTAACTCTCCCCATAAGAGAAGCCAGGTTGAAGCACAGGCAGGCAGGCAGTAGCGACCCCAGTAGCGGCAACAGCAGACACCCAGGTAAATGGGGGAAGCAGGATATGCCGAAAGTGGTGCAGCGTCATCGCTCTGAGAGAAGACGAAATCGCTCCCTTGCAAACAGCGTGGCTCGAATCCTGCAGGAAGTATAAAGGAGGCAGCAGTGCCCTCCACCCCACCCCACCCCAAAAAACGAGAGTTAAAATAGAAGCATCGTAACCATGCTACTTATGACTTTATTTGCTATCCTTTCGGATTGCGGTTTCTGCGCTGCCGAGTGTTACCGTCCAGGAGCGCGGAGCCGCACGAGCCTCTCTTTTCCCGAACTGCAACCAGCCCAGCATCTCATGAGAAACCACATGATGCGCCAGGCAGCAGCCAGATGCTGATATGGTCAACTATTTCGTGGGAACTGTAGCAACATCAACAAACAATGCTCTTGAACCAACACATTCTCCGGTAACTATGCAGAAATCGTCCTTTATAAGAGCATCGTGTATAAGCACAATAATGCTTCTGAACACAAGATCATATCTGCGCCTGTGTGTTTGTGTTATGTTACTGACACGCAAAGCAACACTGAGGATGCTGTTCCTCAGACACTAGCTGGATGGCAGCAATATTACTTCTTGGCTGCATTATTCAAAGCGTATTCCTGAAAAGCAGAGGCTCCATGTCTCTGCAGCTTGAACATGATGGGGGGGGGGGGGTGGATGGGGGGAGGAGGAGGGGGGAAATATCCCGATGCCATTATCTCTCCCTGCAATCTCTATCTGAAACTGCATTCTGAATAATTTATTTCCGACAAATAAGACATTCACCTAGGCTGTTTCTTTCCCCTGTTACTGTCACATGCTGGATTCATTATGGAGGTAAGGCATGTGCTGGTGCAATCATGGACATGGAAGCAGCATTAATCGTTTTCCCAACTGCTGGGCTTACCCGAGACACTGTGCACTGCACAAACGATCAGGGCTATACTTTTGCTATATGGTGCACAAAATAGCTTTTGGCTCACATGTTACTGTAAACACCAAAGATATCTGTGGTCATTAACTGGGGGGCATGGGAGGATCTGAGCGGTGAATTTTTCAAGGGTAGGAAGAGAATGAGAAAAATCACCCTTATTGGTTTTGTCCCTCTAGGCATGCTGTCTCAATGCCCTTCCCTTATTAACACTGTATCTTCCTTCAGCTTCCAACCAAATGCCTCAGAACTCTCTGTGTGGCTTGCTCTCAAGTCTCCAAGGGGTTAATGTTCACATTCTGTGTGCCACCTTGCCTACCAGAGTGCGGGAATGAGGAAGTTGGTAGCTGGCAAAAGGGATGCTGGCATAACTCTATCATCAGGCAAACTGTTAACCATTCTGTAGCCTCCTCTCCACCAGTATTTGTGCAAAGCAACGGAGCAGGTTTGCACAGTGTCATTCATGCCCTTTGCTTGCAGCTCCAGGGGCACCCTTCCCCACAGAGCTGCCTTCGATTCCTTCCTGGAATTGCACACTGTGCTGGAAAGACACCACGCCTTCCAAGGGTGCACAAGCCACTTTCTGCTACATCCAGATGGCAAGATAAGAGTGTGTTACTTGACAGCACTGAAATAGAAATGTCATACATATATGTATGTCGTTTAGGATAAGAAGAAGAGGAAGCAAGAGTGGAAAAACCCCAGACCTATCCGGGTACAAACAGAGAGTGGGAGGGGAAAGCAGCGAAGACAGCACGTGCTGATGGTCATTGGGTCTAGACAGAAGGATGATTCTTATTGGTCCAGTTCTATGAGGTACACAGGATAACTTCAAAGATATGGCATTAAATGAAGATCTAGTTCACACATGAGATGCTAGACAGAATACTGTTTTAATTCAGGCAAAGCAAGAAAGTGTAAGACACCAAAAGGTATTTTCCTGTTATGCTTCTTTTTTCCCCCCATCAAGTCACAGTTGATTTATGGCGACCCTGTAGGATTTTTAAGGCAAGAGAGGTGGTTTGCCACTGCTGCCTCTGTGTAGAGACCATGGACCTTGGAGGGCTCCTGTTGCTCTGCAAGCTTCTTATAAAGCATGGACTTGAAGTGGAACTCAAAGCTGGACTGTACAATGTGTGTGCCAGGGAAAATGGACTGAATGGTGACCATGATACGGAGCTGACTTACTGGTCAGGAGACATGTGCCCAGCTAAGTGAAGCCTTGCACTGAAGTGGCATGTTAAACCAGACGTGGATCCATGGAACACTTGATGCCATCCATCCCTGCATCTCTAAGGACACTGCAGACCCAGGTAGATGGCATGCCAGCCTCCCTGACATCGCAGCCACATGGAGCCAGCAGCCAGACTTCCAGAGAAGCCATGCTTTGCAGAGGCAGCCTGGACATTCCTGCACAAACGCCATGGACAAGCATCTTCTATATCACGCAGGCATTCCCCCTCACACCTTCTCCTTGCAGCATCACCTAAAACTGCACATACTCATCTTCAAGTAAAACAAAAGAACTTGACCATGACAAGATTAACTCAGCTGCCAAACACACCCACCGCCCATCAAGATAAAGATTAGCTAAGCACCTTGAATGACTGTCTTTCTCCTTTGTCTTTAGCCCCTTACTCTGAAAGGTGTCACTATTAGGAAACATTATATCAATTGCCCAACACTTAATTAAGAAACTGGCAGCTTCTAGCACCATCTTGGGGACAATGTGACTTGGTGGCACACACCCCAAGCCACTTCTAGAATAAGAAGAGCATATGTCCATTGTTCTCTCTCTTGCCTTCTACCTACCTGACCCCACCCTACCATGCTGACTCTAGTCCTAGCACTGTCTGGAGTCTACCACATGTGCTGCTGGCTAACACATGACCCTTTCCCTTAGTATTTTCCCCATTTTTTGCAGCAGACTCAACTCACCATGTCGGACAGGTAAAGTATCACCCCTCATCGATATTTTCCTGCTAATGCAGCAGTCACTATACCTTTCTATCTAATTTTCCTAGCTCCGTGTTGTTTGAGTGTATGGTTGTTGTTTTTTATTGAATGTGTGGGTGAAATCATTCAGTAAAGAAACCATTTTATTTAAGATCTAGTCTCCTTGACTATTTCTGGGGATCTGGATAAATTGGACTCTGGTATACATGGGTTATCGCTCCCTAATTAAGCCTATTGCCATTTAATATTTTAATTCCCCACTCTTTATTAAGAAATAAGGCAATTTGGCTAACACTCCCATCCAAATACTAGCCAGGGCCAACCCTGTTTAGCTTCCAAGATCTGATGAGATCAAGTTAGCCTGGGCTATCCAGGCTTTTAGTGTACCTCAAAAACCCACACATAATAAAATACATGTGCTGTGGGCCAGCCAGGGATTATTGACAGTGAAGGCTTCTCAGAGGAGGAGGGGCCCAGTGTGGCCAGCCCACAGCAGACAGCAGTAGAGCAACAGGGGGATGAGATTCAGGCATTCCATGGCCTGTAGCTGAGAGTAGATGTAGAGCACCCCAAGCCCTCCAGCTCTAATACGGCAGCCGAAGATCATTCACCAGTACCCTTGGAACATTGCAGGAAAAAAATCAGGCAGGACTTGCAGGCTAGGCATAGGATCACACACCTTGTGGCCCAACGCCAGCTTCTGGCTGACAGTGAAGATGAGTCATTGCAGGGGCTGGCTACATGCAATGCCAGTGGCTATGAAGACTCATAAGAGGAACTCATTGGCATGGATGCAACGTCTTCCTAAATGTTGAAGTTGCTGCTACTGATTGGATGACTCCTTGATCATTCTGACTCTTGGACTGTTTCTTGATAACCTGCTTTCCAAACTCCCTGTCTGTGGCCTTGTTGATCTGGATGGTATTGCCAAGTAACTCTGACTACTGGACTGTTATCTGATACAGAGTTCCCCGCACTCCCTGGCCTTCCCACCTGGTCTGCTGCAGATGCTGAAATATGACACTGGAGATCTGCAGCCTGACTCAAGGAAACATATATGTTAACTAAAGCCTTGACCCGGATAGCCCAATCTCATCAAATCTAGAAAGCTAAGCAGGGTCAGCCCTGGCTAGTATTTGGAATATCAGGGTCGTGATGTAGAGAGAGGCAAAAGCAAACCACCTCTGAATGTCTCATGCCTTGAAAACCCCGAGGGATCACCATAAGTCAGCTGTGACTTGATGGCACTTTCTACCACTTTCTACATTAACTAATATGCAATGAGGGTATGATGACCTCACCCAGAGCTCCGTTGGGGCTGGGGCGCGCTGCGGCGCCGCTTCAGGAGAGAGGAGGCCGGGGGGGCGGGCACAAAACCAAGCCCTGCCCCCGCAGCTCACTTTCCCCAGCCCACACTTCGGCGCGGAGCCGGAGGAAAGCCTCCCCCCCGCAGCTCACTCTCCCTGGCCTGTGCTTCAGCGCAGAGCCGGAGGAAAGCCTCCCCCCGCAGCTCACTTTCCCCGGCCCGCGCTTCGGCCCAAGCCGGAGGAAAGCCCCCCGCCCTGCTCATCCTTCCTGGGCCGCGGCAGGCTGCCGGCCCGAGGAGAAGCCCCCATCCCTCCCCCCTCTCGCTCTTCCCGGGCCGCAGCAGGCCGCCGGCCCAGGGAGAAGCCACCATCCCTCCCCACTCACCATTCCTGGGCGGGAGGGGGGAGGGAGGGAGGGAAAAGCTGGGCCCCAGTGCCCAAGCAAGAAGGGGGGAAGGGAGGGAAACACCAGGCCGAGTAGCTGACAGCCACTCGGCCCAAGGGGGGGGGGAGAGAAGCGCCTTGTCTGTCTGTCTCTTTCTTTCTTTCTTTCTTTCTTTCTTTCTTTCTTTCTTTCTTTCTTTTTCTTCTCTCTCTCCCCCCACCTACCTTCCTTCCTGTTCCTTTCCTTCCTTCCCCCCTCCCTCCCTTTCTTTCTTTCTCTCTGCCCCCACCTACCTATCTACCTTCCTGTTCCTTCCTTCCTTCCTTCCTTCTCTCTCCCCCACCTACCTATCTACCTACCTTCCTTACTGTTTCTTTCCTTCCTTCCCCCCTCCCTCCCTCCCTCCCTTCCTTCCTTTCTTTCTTCTGACACACTTCTGGTGATGTCAGGGGTATGTGGCCTTCTGACACTTCTGGTGACGTCAGGGGGTGTGGCATATGCAAATAAGTTATGCTAATGAGCTCCTGCATCTCTTTTTTTATGAAAGGACCCCTAACCTCATCCACTTCCCTCCCTCAGAGGCAGAATTTTCTCTCCATTTTTTCTCCCTTACTGACTGAGCAGCCATTTTTTTCTAGTTTCTTCTTCTCTGAAGATCTATAGCTGTCCCACCCTGTCACAGTATGATATTTTGCTACTGGCTCAGCTCAGGAGCTTGAGAGAAGAGACAAGATCCCCCCACCCCATTATTTGAGCTACCTCCCTTTTTTAACTGGGTAGAGAATTTCTTCTCTCAGTATGAGAAGATCTATCCCTTTTTCTGACCTGAATGGAAGTCTTCACCAGTCTGCTCACTCCTCCTGCCAACCTTCCCAGCTCTCTGTCAGTTTTAAACTGCTTTTAGTCAGGGCTAAACACAAACCCTGTCAGCACTGTACTCTTCTCAGTTAAGACTAGGCTCAGACTGAATTCTCCTCCAGTTCTGAAGTCTTTCTCTGCTCAACTTATGTTAACCAATTAAATTCCTTTGAGCAGCCTGTTACCCAAGGCTTTCTGGCTCTGTGGAGCATTAACCCTTCACAGTTCATTACTTGTTTACACAGCTTTTATCATCTTTTAAAGGGCAGTCCATTACAGAGGGCTGCTTGCTACAATCAGCAGCTTAAACAACCAAAGCCTGGGCTGATTAATCAGTGACAGATCGTTTAATTTGTGGTGTTCTAAGTCCTGCTTATTTTTTAGCATCTCATTTAGTTCTGGTATAATAGGAACGACATCATATGTAAATAATGCTGATACATTAACATGTTTAAAGGGCTTCGCGTAAATAATCTTAGCAATCCTAACAACAACCCTGTAAAGTAGGCCAATATAATTAACTCCACATTGCAACTGACAGTGAAGTGGGATGCCTAATTTAAGGCTTTTATACTTAAGACCAAACTTGAACTGAGGACTTTTTGGTTTGTGGCAGTATACACTTTCTCGTCCTTCTAAAAATTAGTGGTTCTTTGCTTATTAAATTGTCCATATATCCATACAAAAATGTACCTGATATATGTATCAATATATGTACATTTAAATGTAGTCTATTAAGTAGTTAAAAGGCCAGTGATCAATCAACCAAAATTCATTAGCACACAAACACTGTCATATTAAATTAAATTAATATCAGTGTATCTATTGGGGAAGTCAAAGCCAGCTTTAGATAATCTACAAGGGATATGCAGCTATGGTAGCAGAGATAAAAAATTAATCGAATTAAAACACAGCATGCACAGAAAGGTAGCAAAAATAATGGTTTTGCCCAGCTCCTCTTCAAGTATTACATAAATGCAACGATAGAAAGTACCCAACAAAAGCACAGGCTAAAACTTTTGAAAACTTCTTAACCCTTTGATAAGAGAGCTCTGTCTTCAGCTAACTGAAATGAGACCATCTTAGGGCCAAACTAGATGAAACATCATCCATGGATTTCCCCCTGCAGACACACCTCCATTTTGTACAGTAAGAGAACACCTTTTAAGATTGGATCACCAACAAGATTTTCAGGGTATGCACTTTCAAGAGTCAAAGCTTGCTCCATCAGATATTTGTCAGATATCTGACATCTCGTATTTAATGAAGGGATCTTTGACTCTCAAAAGCTTATACCCTGAAAACCTTATTGGTCTCTAAGGTGCTGCTGGACTGGAATCTAGGAAAGGAATGGGAGTGTATTCCTTCTGCATGGCCACAAGAAGAGCCCACAGACCTAAGAAAGTCAATTTATGGCAATGCTGCAAGCCATTCTTACCCCGCTTGTTGACAGAATGTATTTTAGAGTTGTATAGTAGCTAAGTTTTGTTAATACTGTGAACAGAAGGGTACTGGGTTTGCTGGGCACTGTACATTGCACTGGTTCTGCTGAGTACTCTGTACATTGCACTGGTTCTGCTGGGCTTCCAAAATCCCCCCCCGCCCCGCCTTCAGTTTCTACTGCAGAGATTCTCTGGTTTTACTTTAGTCCCTTGGAAACAATGGAGGGTGGGGGCACCTTCTTTGGGGGGTAGTGTGTTTCTTAACATCCAGCCTGGTGAAGCTTGCTAACACTATTTTGTGATGCTCTGGCCAGTGTTAGTACAAAGTTAGTACAAAGGCAGACTCCCAGCTCTCAAAAATGCCTTGTAGATGTTTAGAATGGTCCTTTTTTGGGTTTCAAAATGGAGAACAGAAGCCCTCCAAAAAATGCCTGCTCAGAACATGAGTAATGTGATGGATTTTTAATTTTTTTTTTTTTTTGCCATCAAGTAATTGCTGACTTATGGCAAGCCTGTAGGATTTTCAAGGCAAGAATCCTTTGGAGGTGGTTTGCCATTGCTTCCCTCCACGTCGGCCCTGCTTAGCTTCTGAGATCTGAGAAGATCAGGCTACCCTGGGGCTATCCAGGTCACGGCCAGGCTGAGAGTAATGTGACTGGCCCAAGGTCACCCAGCCAGCTTCCATGGCATGAGTGAGGATTCGAACCTGGATTTTCCAGATCCTTGTCCAACACTTTAACCACTACCCCACACTAGCTCTCATGATGGAATAGCATGTTGGAATCTGAATTTCTGTTTTACTGGCATGATTATACACATGAAGTTAAATAAAATAAAATTTTCACTGTCTGCCTTTCTTTTCTGGCCATTATTATTCATTTTATTTCATGATTATTCCTGAAAATAATTTTGTCATACAGAGGCAGGGCCCTGACCTGGGTAGCCCCAGCCTAGCCTGATCTCATCAGACCTCAGGAGTGAAGCAGGGCTGACACAGAGGCAGGCAATGACAAACCAACTCTGAATGTTTCTTGCCTTGAAAATCTTATGGGGTCACCATAAGTCAACTGTGACTTGATGGGGAAAAAAATTGAGGAGGAGTGTTAAAAATTACCTGCCCAGGATGCTAAATAGGCTAGGTACACCACTGCCTGTCATAGTGGATCTCTTGGGAAAAAGGTTTTAGTTACTCACCCAATGCTCCTTTGAAAAGCTCACAACACTCAGCTGAGGTAGCCCTTTCCAGTGAACCTTCTCCTTTTCCTACAGACTCTAGAGACATGGCTGTGGTTACTTGAGGTTTTAACCCCAAACCAGACAGAACGCTTTATTTTTCACTCAACATGAAACCTCAAAGTGAAACTCAGGGGTGCAAAGCCTATGGACTGAAACCAAAACAAACATTTGTCAGCTCTTACATATATAGAAACCCAAGAATTACACACAGCTCTGGCAATGACCCCTGTTGGATGTTGGCCAGTAAAGCAAAACAAACACCCCTACCTTTGGTGCAATGAGCCAAGGGCTATTTAGTGGCTTCAGACTTACTGAAAGTCACCTCTTTGGTTGTACGCATCTTTGGTTGCATATTTTCCTCTCCCTGCTTCCTTATCAATACAAACAGAGCAAGACAGAGCATCAGCAAAGTCCCATCAGTGTAAGTTTGCTCAGAGTTCAGTTGTAGAAACAACGAGACCAAAACAGAAAACATCGAGCTCTAAGCCCTACACTAAGAGAGTGGCTCACAGCCAAGCAATGACACAACTCATCTCTTTGTATTAACACTAGGACCAACCCAAATTCCACTTGCCTTTCTTATTAGCATCTGGATGCTTAGGTGCAGCAAAGTTATGCCCTGAAAGCATCGCCGTGCTGTTCAAAACAACAGAAGGAGGCAAGGGTTTCTTAATTCCCCACAGTGCATAGTGATAACAGAAGCCAGGTGACTTGCAGTGTAACCCTAGAAAGAGTTAGCCCCTTCTAATTCCATTGAAGTCAGTGGTTTTAGAATTGTGTGTGTGTTTAGGATTACAGTGTTAGTCCCATTTCACAGGTAGATCACAATATGACCTTTTTCTGCTTCGTGCAGTGGTTAGGAATGTGGACTCTTATCTGGAAGAACCGGATTTGATTACCCACACCTCCACATGCAGCTGCTGTGAGATCCTGGGTCAGTCATAGCTCTCTCAGAGCTGTTCTGTCAAGAGCAGTCCTTGAAGAAGCTGTCTCAGCCCAACCTACCTCACAGTGTGTCTGTTGTGGGGAGGGGAAGGGAAAGGAGATTGTAAGCCACTCTGAGACTCCTTCGGGTCCAATCTCTTCTTCTCTTCTCTTCTTCTGCATGCTCAAGTTACTTCTGATTTCCTTGGGAGTTGATTTACAAGCACTGGAATTGGTTTGGGCGGGGTTCTTCCGTATGTCTGCCCCCCCATGCATTTTTTTGGAAGGAATCTTGTACAGACGAGAGTCAGCATAATATATTAGGCTGCGGTCACACACACTAAATAATCCTCTTTCAATCCACATTCAGACAGGAGTTTTACTGTGTGAACTGGCAAAATCCAGTTGGAAACTGCACTGAAAGTAGATTATTTAGTGTGTGTGGCCACAGCCTTAGAGTATGATCAGGGAAAGCCAGGTTCAAATCCCCACTCTGCCATGAAGGTTTGCAACGTGACCATGAGCCAGTCACATACCCCCAGCCTAATAATCTACCTCACAGAGTTATTATGAGGATAAAATGAAGGAAAGGAAAATGATTCAAGCCACTTCGGGTTCTTATTGAGGAGAAACGGGGGTGTAAATGAAATAAACAAAATGCTTTTTGATAATATACATTTTTAATAAATAGCATGCAATAAGCATTACATATTTTCAAAAGTTCGTCATCCATCTCATAAAACTGAGATCAAATTGATAACCCCTAGGGTTCCCAAGTCGCCCCAAGGGGCAGGGAAACCCCTGCTCCAGCGGCCCGCTCCCTGCCAGCCTGGATTGGGCCACCGGGGGGAACCCCACCCCCAAATTGCTGGGCTGCGAAGACGTGCCTGGCATGATGACGTCACCCAGAGGTGACGTCATTGCATCGAGCACATTTTTTGGGGGGGGATGCTCTATAATTCAAGGGAAAATAATCCCCGATTGGCAAGGGCTCTCCCCCGCCAAACAGCAGGTAATACTTGGCAACCCTAATAACCCTTTATTTCTCAGAGCTGTAATATGAAATATTGCATAGCATGCAGGCACAATGTCAGGAATTTCCTTTAAGGATATTCTAAGCAGAGTTAAGCTATCCAAATAATAATGGGAAGAGCTCATACAAAGGCTCCCACTGGGTAATGCATTTCAGTGCGCTTTCATGACTGTTTGTAACAATCTATCGCTAAAGTTAATTGAAACTGCATTATGCTTCCTGGCAAGATCTCATCAGATCTTGGAAGCTAAGCTGGGCAGACCCTGGCAAATACATAGAAGGGTGACTTCCAAGGAATACTAGGGCCAGGACGCAGAGGCAGGTATACAAGCCACCTCTCTTAAATGTCCTCACCCCACTATGGGTCACCAGAAGTCACCATGACTTCCAGGCTTACAAACGCGCGCGCACACACACACACCCAAAATACTCACCAAAAAAAGTGCATTATGCAATGTGTGTGAAAGCAGCCAAAGAAGGCAACAGGGAACAGTCTTTGGATAGGAAAAAACCTCTGAACTACACAGTAGTTCCCAGCCTCCAGGTGGGACCTGGAGAGCTCCCGCTTTTACAATTCATCTACAGATGACAGAGATCCGCTCCCCTGGAGAAAATGACTGCTTTGAATGGTGGACTCTATGGCATTGTACCATGCTGAGGCCCCTCCCCTCCCCAAACCCCACCCTCTCCCAGATCCACTCCCAAAGTCTGCAGGTATTTTCCAACCCAGACCTGGCAACCCCAATGAGGGGGATTGCTAAGTAACAGTAAAATGTCTTCCCTGGGCATGCATATTAGGATACTCCCTAGAATTACCGCGTGCTTTTCAGGCTCTCAATGAGAAGGATCCCAAACCAATCCTTTCCTTAATTTTCTTAAATAAAGGATATATAGACATGCAAAGAAGCTACCAAAAAGTACGTTACAAACCTGAAACAGAAGAAGAATTCTTATTGGCAGACAGGTCTGATGCTCACTCTAATCCTGTACAATCTTCTAGTCACTTGGTGGAGTCTGACTGTGCCTGTAGGAAAATGTGCAATGAAAAATTAAATAAAGTTAACAGGACCAAGCTGTGATGGTGGGATGCACAACCTTAGCCATTTAAGCAGACCATAACCTAACAAAGTGTTAACATTTTGCTTTGGGCATCAGTCCAGTTTTCCTCTGCCAGCATCAGACTGGGGGCCTTTACAGGAAAACACATTACTCCAGCTCAAATGCAAGAGCTATGTGGTGGGGGTTTTTTCACACCTGCCAGACACTTCGCCTTAGACTTTGGGAGTGCAGTCAGGAAGCAAGCTTTTCCATCCCCATTACTGTAAACAAATAGCGCATGGCAGCCATCCAAGTGTTACAAGTGGGAATGGACTGAACTGTAACAAACAAAAACCGAATCCAGAAAAAACAAGGGCTAAAAATTGAGATAACCCATCAGCAAAAGATCCAGGGTTTTTGTTTTTGCTGTGAGACTGACATACTAAAAACTGCATATTGTTGTAAAACAAGCTCATATCACATAATTGTCAACGATTACCATGAAAACTTTATAAAGAGATCATAAACAATTCAGCATACTTTGGAAATCTTTCCATGAACTCAGTCCATTGAACCAACCAATGCTGTGCTAATGGATGATACAACGCCAAAAACAAATTGAAATGAAAGTGGCAATGATGGGTTGGGTACATCTCCTTTTTGAGACAACAGTAAGAATAAACTATAATAGGAATCCTGTTCCCACAGTTCTACATCTGGCTTGTAAACTGTAGGCCTAATCCCACAAACATTAGATGTTTCTCAGCTGTACCACTTCAGATTGCAGTGGGAGTTTTAAAAAAATCCTTCCATGTAAAAAAATGGATTTCAGGAGTCAAGTCTAGCTTTTTAATATTTAATGTGCAGGGATTCAATCATATGAGTTCCCAGCTGCCGTCAGAAGTGATATACCCCTATACTAGGGGGCCCCAATGTCATTGAGCCTGGGGACAGAAAGAATAGTGAGCACCACCAAAAATTCTGGAAAATCCCAAGTTAAGCATCCTCCTGTGATGGGGGCAACTATTTCTGAATGGGCACTCCCTTCAGACCCAAAGAAGATGTCTTCTGCAATCATATAATACAATCATAGAGTTGGAAAGGGCCATACAGACCACCTTGCTCAGTGCAGGATCAGCATAAAGCACCTCTGAATGAATCACCTCCTGCTCCAAGGCGGTGGATAAAAGCTAGGATTGGCTCTTTGCTTTGGGGAAGAATCAGGCAGGCACTAGGGAGCACACTAGTGGGCACCATTGCAGATCACTGGCCTATACAGGAAACTGTGAGAATTAGGCCATAGGGTTGGGACTACACTGTACTTGCCTGATATGTCTTGGTCTTGCTGTGTGGTGTGACCACTACCCCTCTTTCCATGGAGAGCCTCCAACTACTTGCAGCCACACACCAGAATTCCTTCTCAGCCATTTGTAAGTGTGTGGGGAAGGGCTCCCACCTTGCGGAAAGGGCCTGCCCTGAGGAGGTAAGGAAGGACCATACACTTTTTTTCATTCCACAGAATGAAATATTCAGACTAGCATTTCTAAAACAAGATAAGATCCCTAAGAGAATGGAACAGCACAGGAGAGCACCTTATAATGAAATAGGACTGCACCTCATTGCAATGATTACTTTTAAGTATAAACTGTTTTTGCCCTGACCTGGATAGCCTAGGCTAGTTGGGTCTTGGAAGCTAAGTACAGTCAGCCTTGGTTACTTTGTGGATGGGAAGAATTTAAATACCAGCTATGTTTTGGATTTGTGTAAGGACCTGTTCCCAGAAGGCTCTAATGTAAGGACAAAAAAAGCCAGCAGTGCAGATAATCCCCTTGCTGTCCGCACTTTTTCCAACAAGAAGGACTCGATGAATGATAGATATGAGCCAGCTTTTGCATTGTAAGGTACTAGAGTGATAACAACTTAAATGCTTGAAGTTTCATTGACAATATCTTAGAAATAAATGGAGATGAGCCCCATATAGTCTCCCAGTCGGTCACTGTATATTATATAGCAGTATTTTTTGACGGAATGTTTGATATTTCAATTGGGATGTTTCTGTCTGATTACATAAAGCAGTATATATTTTAGATCTAAGATGTTTCTTAGTCACTAGCGATTGTTAAAGAATGAGTTCAACTGAAGTCAATAGTTATTTTATAATGTCATGGAGTTTAAGATGGGAACAAAGGTAGTTAACCTGGAAATACTCCATTAGGGCTGCCAAGTCCCCCGGTAGGGCGGGGGAAACACTGATTTTTAGTGCTTATCTCCCGCTTTTCCAAAGTTGGCCACCGGGGGGACAAAATGGCTGCCTTAAAAGGGAAATGTCTGCAGAGAGCCTGCCCTGCAGTAAAAAGCCTCGCCAGACATTTCCCCTTTAAGAAGTCAGCAAGAGAGCTTCTTCCACAGCAAGAGAGGTCCGCCCAGAGATTAAGGAGGGACTGAAGGAGCTGCTTTTGCATGTGGCTGGCAAGGTGAGTTTCTCTTCCAGCTCTTTTCATTCTCTCTCCCTCTTTCTTTTTTCTGTCTGTCTGTCTCTCTCTCTCTCTGTCCCCATCCAGCAGAGGTCTATCAGTGGCTATTATAGCCACAAGGTCTAAATGGAAGTAAGTGCCTCTGCCTGTTTTTTTTCCTTCTCTCTCTCCCCCTTTCTTTCTTTTTTCTGTCTGTCTGTCTGTCTGTCTCTCTCTCTCTGTCCCCATCCAGCAGAGGTCTATCAGTGGCTATTATTAGCCACAAGGTCTATTCTTGGTGCTTGGGGGGCAACAGTGGGAGGGCTTCTGGAGTTCTGGCCCTGCTGCTGGACCTCCTGAGGGCACCTGGTATTTTTGGCCACTGTTGTGACACAGAGTGTTGTACTGGATGGGCTGTACTGGATGGGCTGATCCACTGTGGCTTCTCTCCTGTTCTTATGATATGAAAATCATATTTAGCACTTGTGTAGCACTTAGTGCTTCATATTCTGCCGAGATGAGGAAGGATTCAGTAGGGCCGTTGCTCAGTGATAGAGCATCTGCTTGACATGCAGGAGGTATCAGCCTCTTCAGCTAAAAAAGGATCAGGTAATAGGTGACATTAAAGATCTCAGCCTGAGACCCTGGAGAGCCACTACCAGTCTGAGTAGTCAATACTGACCTTGATGGACCAATGGCCTGATTCAGTATTAGGAAACTTCATGAGTTCATGTGTCAGCATGTGGAAGCAACATCACAGGATGTGACATCACAAAATGATGTCACTTCCTTTCTCCTGGCTCCACCCCCAAAGTCTCCTGGCTCCACCCCCAAAGTCCCCAGATATTTCCCAAGTTGGACTTGGCAGCCCTATACTCCATCCATGGAATAGATGTACCCACCTTGGTCTCTAAAGTCGCTTTATATAAAACAGTATGTTTAGAAGTGAGATCCATTCATGTAGTGATTTTAGCAGTTTTCCATGAGTTAAATGCACTGGTGTTATATAAGAACCAATACTGGTTCAAGAAAGTTTGGAATCTAGTTACTTTTGGAAATACTGTCTTTCCATGATGATCCCAAACTGAAAGTATTGAGGTTAAAAAGGGGTTGTCCTTAATTTGTGGAGGATGGTCTGTTGTTGGTTGCCAGACAGTCTCTTGAATATTATAAGGGTAAGTGCAATATTAGCATCCAGTCTGGAAGGTTATCTTTGTGTAACATCTTGATCGCATTTGCTAGATGAATGGCTTGGTAGTATTTGATTAAATTTGGGAAGTCCAACCCACCTCTTTTAGGATTTCTTTGCATTGTAATGATATTAGTCCTGTGTTTTTTATAGGCCCATAAAAAGCCTGAAAAAGATTTCTGCCAAATTTGCAATTGTTTTATCGATATTTTAACTGAAATAGCCCCAAAAAGATAAATGCATTTTGGAAGTACAAAAGATTTTACTATGTTATACCTGTCAATCCATGTTAACCCCATTCGATGCCATAATGATGTCCAAAAAAATGCTGTCATGATTATGCTTTTTAGTAGCACTTAAGCCTAAAGGGATGTTAATACATAAGTATGGCATACAAGAGGAAATCCATTGGTAAGTTGAAGATATAAATTGTAAGATCGTTTGAGTGCCCAGATTGATTGGTAGTAAGTGTGATTTTGGTACATTAACACATAAACCTGAGATGAGACTAAAATCTTCCAATATAGTCTGAAGTGATGATAAAGATGTCAAGGGCTGAGAAAGAAATAAAAGGATATAATCCGCAAAAAGAGACAATTTGTATTCTACCCCTTGAATCTGAACACCCATAACAGATTGCTCCTGTCGCATCCTGGCTGCTAGCGGTTCCGTCGCCATCACAAAGAGCAATGGCAACAACAGACAACCCTGCCGCATTCCACCAACTGCATTTTTTTTGTTGGTCGATTGCACAAGACGGGTAGCCATGTTAGTCTGTCTGTAGCAGCAAAAAAGAGTAAGAGTCCAGTAGCACCTTAAAGACTAGCCAAAAAAGGGTTGTCTGATTGCACTGTATTATATCCAGTTCCGCCATAAGCCTCAGTGAGAAAGCCAGATGAAATATATAAACAAATAACCAGTTTTAGGATGGTTTGAATTTGGAGTACATGTGTGCCCTAAAAAAGCATGCAAATTCAATCCTGACATACTTGTACTTCCCTTTTGCTAACAGCCTGTTTTCATGCTGTCACTTAATATACAGAAACAACAACTGTTGTAAAAACCTATATATATATATATATAAGAAGCAGGACCCACACTACTCATGGGGGGAAGTGTTCCCCACAGCTCAGGGTCTGCTGAAGCCAGAGGAGGAGAAAGTGGCAGCAAGTGAGCCCTTATCCCTCCCCCCCAGCAGCAGTGGTGAGGCTGGCCCGTCAAGCCTTCTTCCTCCCCCCCCAGTGGTAGCGGCAGTGGGGCCGACCCGCCAAGCCTTCTCTCTCCTCCCCCCAACGGTGGTGGCCAGGCTAGCCCGCCAAGCCTTCTCTCCCCTGGCAGTGGCGAGGCTGGTCCACTAAGCTCTCCCCCCCCAGTGGTGGCAACGGACAGTTCCCAGAGCGTTCTCTGTGCATGCGCAGGGAACATTTTTACTTTTGGGGGGATTTAAGTATCCCCCAAATAATTTTTTTAACTTACCAGATTTTTCTGCACACCTGGGGAGTCCCCCAAGTGTGCAGGAAATCTCTTTGCCCCCTAGGTGCCCCCAATGTGTGGATTTAGATATCCACACGCAGGGGGCACCTTGGCTATTAGATATATAGGGGATACCTGCAAGAAACTTGCAGGGAGGGAGCATTTCCCCCATCTTGTCAGGCCCACCGCTCACCCCCCCCCATGGGCTCCCGGCAGTAGGATACTTGCAGGGGGCAGGTGAGCCTCTCTCTCCTCCCTCCCTCTCCGAAAACAGAGGTGGCCATGTGCCGAGCCTCCTCTCGAGCCTCCTCTCCTCCCTTCCCAAAAATCGGCAGTGGTGGCCGTGTGCCGAGCCTCCTCCCTCCCTCCTCCCCCTCCCCTCCCAAAAATTGGCGGTAGCAGCCATGCACCAAGCCTTCTCTCCTTCCTCCCTCTCCCTCCCTCCCCGGAAATCAGCGGCAGCGGCCGCGCACCGAGCCCCTCCCCCTCCCTTCCCAAAAATCTGTAGCAGCTGCGCACCAAGCCTCCTCCCCACCGCCTGCTGAGCCCTCCCCCCAGCCAAAGCATTCTCTGTGCATGCGCAGAGAATGCTTTTACTTTTGAGGGGATTTAAATATCCCCCCAAAAGTTTTTTTAACATTTAGGATTTATGTAATTTGAATCTATGTTAAGTGTCAGGGTCCTGGGGGTAAGTCCAGTGGGGTAGAACCCTCCAGGGCTCAATTTGTAGCCAGCAGGCTGGTCTAGCCTCAGATAATGCAGGGGGAAGGAGGTTCCTTGGCACCCAGTTCCTTCTCCCCTGCCAACAGCCCTGGAGCTCTCCTCCATTGCTCTTCCTCCCAGCCTTCCTCAAGCCTTCTGTTTAAATCTATCCCCCCCCCCCAGGTGGGACCTTACCAGATTCACCAATCCTTCCCTCACCCAGGTGAGACTCATGAGACTGACAGCCCCTGAGTCCAGTAGAGTACTGGCTTTCTGTCTCCACCCCCTTCTTTACCTCAGCGTTGGTGCAGCTCATATCAGGTGGGGCCGTCAGTTTGCCACCCCACCCCATCTCCTTGCAGGTGCGCCAAGGGACGCTGTTGCAGCTGTTGTGTGGTTTTTTTCTTCCCACTGCCAACCTCTCTCACACCTGAGCTCTACAGTGAGCTCGGGAATTTCCAGCTCATTCCATTGCAGGGCATCTTAGGCATGGAGTCTGCTGTCACTGTTGAAGAGAAGAGAAGAGAAGAAGAGGTGGATTTATACCCTGCCCTTCACTTGAAGTCTCAGAGTGGTTTACAATCTCCTTTCCCTTCCCCTCCCCACAACAGACGCCCTGTGAGGTAGGTGGGGCTGAGAGAGCTCTTTTGAGGACTGCTCCTGAGAGAACAGCTCTGAGAGAACTTGGAACTGGACCAAGGTCACACCAGCAGCTGCATGTGGAGGAGTGGGGAATCAAACCCGGTTCTCCCAGATTAGAGTATGCTCTCCTACCACTACACCAAACTGGCTCTCTCCCCCATTTCCCCACTGTCTTCCTCCCTCCTGTTTCCTTGCTGGCAGCCTAGATCCCCCCTTGGAGGTAAGTGCTGGAGTTACTCTACCGCCCCAAGACATACAGGTAATAAAAACATAGTATTTTCCAATTGATGCTCCCTCTAAGCTGTGGAGTCGTGTGAGCAAAAATTCTACTTTGAGAGGTGCTGGCATTAAAGTTGTGAGCAAGCAATTCGGTTACTGCATAAATCAGTTTGCTGTGGAGCCATCCTTCTTGAGCTAAGACAAAAATCTGTGAGATGGAGGCTAAAAAACTATGAGCTAGCTCACACTAACTCAGCTTAGAGGGAACACTGTTTTCCATTGCATTGGGTTGAATAATTTGAATAAAATGGATTACTTATCATCCTTCGTTAAAGCTATAATTGCATTCTTGGTATAACTTAAAATGATAACTTTATCTTAATTAGTGGCATACTGCAAGAATACTTTAGAGGCATAACCTGCATTTTTAAAGGAAAGCATTTAGGTCTTTTACAAAAACGAAAACCTCCTTTGCATATAACAAATGGGCCCATAGAATTTGTCAAACTTAAGAAAACAAATTGAAACAGAATGAATGCAAGTTAACATAAAAAAAAAATCTGGATAAGGAAAGAAGAATTGACAGTGCAGGCTTCTTTCCAAAATGGAACACAGAATTTTTGAAAAAGCAGAACCAGACGGGCTCCATCCCCCAAAACCATTGCGAGTACAGGATCTGCCCTCTAGGCTAGAGGATGGCAATTTTCTTATTTGTTGCATCATTATTACAGTAACCTATCTATTTAACAGCTCTCCATCTTGCTCTCAATTATATTTTTTCCAAATTCTGCATTATCACCCTTCATGTGATGTTGCATCTGGGTCTTTCTTGCCGCTAAGATTTTGAAACCGTATCCCTTGAACCTTTTGGGGAAATTATTTTTCTCTCAGTACTGTAGCACCTTTGCAAGAGAAGCACAGCAGATGAACCCTCAACCATGCTACTTTTGCAGACACAGGAAGCCTCTTTGGCTCAGATACTGTCAACCAAAGAAGATAGAAGAGGGTGGCATGGATGAGAAATTTAGCTCTGTGGGTGGGAAGGGAAAGTCAGATCTTCTGACAGGGCTAAACAAGCATACTGGGAGTATGAGATAAGTTCAGACAAGTTGTTAGCTAGAGAATGCAGAGTGCCAGATTTGCCATGAACGTGGAGACTGCACAGATGCTACAGCAAAGTAGACTCATTTCCAGTTTGCAGCAGACAGCCTATACAAAACAAGACATCTGTGCTCAGATGTTTGCACACAGCAAACCACTGCTTGCAGTTTGTGGCAAGCTAATTCTGTTTGGTGGCAAGACAGTGGAGTACAACCAATCTGATTTTCACAGCCAGCATCTACTCTGTTTCATAGGGATAGGTTCATAACACAAATTACAAATCAGGGATAATATAGGCCTTTAGCACCTCGTACGAGCAGTCTACTCGTATGAGCAGAGCTGTCAGAAGACCATGCTTGTGAAAGCAGCAGAGCTGATTCCACAACCGGGCCCTGTGTCGAGTCGAGAAAATCCCTTCTCCCAGAAGTAGCAGCAGAGTCCTTCTGAGTTTCCTTGCTTATGCAAGGAGGCAACTTTGGTCAGGGGATAAGCCAGGAGGGGCAAGTGAGCTGGTCTTACATGTATGCTGCATGCCTCTGAGCAAAAACTGCAGCCTTCTATTAAGAGACATCACCCGAGAATGCTCTGATACAATTATCTATAGAAGCCTGAGCTGGATATAAGTTATACACACTTTTGCCCTAGGCATGAAAAACAGTGGAGGAGGCTGAAGGGGGAACTCACACTGCCTGCTCCATATATTTCGCTTTTACATACGTGGCTACAGAACAAGTGTCTAGTCCTCGATAGGCTATACAAACCAGGAGAAATAGGAGAAAGCACTAATAGGGCAGGCAAACAGTCCTGGCTTGCCCGATCAATATTTAAGCCATTAAAAATAGAAGGTCTGCAGGAGTAGCAGAGTCTGAGCAAGTGCGTTAGAATGTGCTGCAGCTTCCTGAACCACAAACCCCAGAGTCAGGTTTTCAGAACTAATAATCAGAATTCATTTCGTGCCCCCGGGCCGGTCAGCATAATCTAGCGGACTCAGCCTGGAAAATGAACCTGGGAAACTCAATTTTAAATCTTAGTTCAGCAATAGACTCCCTGGGTGGCTTTGGGCAAAACACTATCTCTCAAACCCCATCTGTAAAAACAGGAATAATAATGATCTTCTTCAGAAGGCTGCTGAGGGGAAGGAGCAGATAAGGGCCATAAACCACATGGCATACTGAGAAAGCGCTTCGTAAATGACTAATAATAGCAACATAATCCTATGTAAATATCACAAACGCTTATCTAAATTCTTGGCTATCTGAATCTTTTGGAAGTTCCTGAGATTGCGGGCCTGTACATATTAATTTCCAGGGCTGCGTATATAAAATAACATTTCATTCTATGCTGGAATCCGCAAGGACTTTCGACAGATGGATGGAGGAGAACAAAAGATACCGAGGGCAGTGGTGATGTCATCCAAGGGATGGCTGTTTGAGTTTGTGGTCCTTTCTGTCATACCATTCGCAAGACAGTTATTTATGGAGAACCAAAGAACAGGCTAGCCTGATCCCAACAAATCTCAGAAGCTAAGCAGGGTCAGCCCTGGTTAGAATTTAGATGGGAGATACCCAAGGAATTCCGGGGTCACTATGCAGGGGAAAGCAATGGCAAATCACCTCTGTTTGTCTTCTGCCTTGAAAACTCTATAGGGTCACCGTAAGTTGGCTGGAATGTGATGGCACTTTCCACCAAGGACTAGAGAACAGGAGTGAGATGAAAGGAACTCAGATTTGATCTGATGTCGTGAATGCCTTGCCACATCAGTGCCAGGACCCAAGTCTGTGACAGTTCTCCAAGGATGTCAATCTGGGATTCAGCCTGCGTGCCAACCACCCACCTCTGGGCAAGGGAAAGAAACTGCAGAAAGATGTAGTTACACCACTAAGGAAGTCTCTATGGTGGGGGTGAAAAATGCCATCAAATCACAGCTGACTTATGGTGACCCTGTAGGATATTCAAGGCAGCAGGCATGCTTGCCTCTGCGTAGCAATAATGGACTTATTTGGTGATCTCCCATTCAAGTAGTAACTAGGGCCAACCCTGCTGAGCTTCTGAGATTTGGTGAGAGGGGGCTACCTTAGCCAACCAGGTCAGAGCAACTCTCTATAGTCAGAAGAACAGAATGGGTCAAGTGATATTCTAGCTTGCCGGTCTAAGGAACTAGACCACTTCCTTTTCCCAGCCACCAACTGCTACTCCCTTCATCCCATTTTCCCTTACTATGCCCCACCCTGAGCTTCACAAGAGCCGGCAAGACAAACTTCAGTTGTCATCATAAGAGCAGCCTGACTGGTTTCATCTAATCCAACATTAGATATCAGGTTCTTATCTCACTATGCATGCTAAATCACTCAGTTCTCGCATCTGTTTTTAAACTCTTTTATTATCCGTATGCTAATTTGCTGCTATTCACAGGTCTTACCAAAGGCTTTAATCCAATCTTAGCTGTACTTATCACTTATGCCGTCTTGACTCTAATTAGCCCTTCCTGGCAACTATACCTCCCCACCTATATATAATGGTTGGCTAAGTCTGTTTCAATGTTTCTGAAGAAGCGTGCATGCACATGAAAGCTTATGTGCCCATAATTAAACTTGTTGGTCTTAAAGGTGCCACTGGACTCAAACGGTTGCTTTGGACTGACACAGCTACCCACCTGAATCTGTGTTTCAAGGAGAAACTCTGTGGGCCCACCACATTCCTCATGACTCTCACAGACATGTTTATCCCAATCTTCTAACTCACCCCTCTCAAAGCCCAGTTTATAGAGCTGGAAGTCTACCGCAAGCTAGTTCTCTTGCCACTACCATGCTTGGTCTCTGGACAAGCAATAATGATATGTGCATACACAAGGAAAGCTTTGGCTTAAGTCCCACACTCTCCAACCCAAAAGTGGCTACGGATCATATTACAGCTATCAGTAAGGGGATGTCTAGCTATATAGATTCCATCCTCAGCCCTTATGTTATCAGCTCCCTGAGTTAATTACAGGACACAACTGACTTCCTGAGGAAAATACAGGTTGCTTACCAGTAACTGGGGATCTTCGAGTGGTCATCTACCTCTGGGATATAGTGCGCTTGCACCAACCCCAATTGGTATCTTCTAGAGCGAAATTTTTGTGCCCTCTCCCCGGTCACATGCAGGGCTCCAGTGTGCATGACAAGGGAGGGGCATGACAATCCCGCCAGTTCCTTCTGACCGCTGCCATCAGTCTCCGAGCAAGATAGGAAAAACCGACAGCAGAGGGAAAGGAGGGCAGGTGGTGTGAATGCACAGATGACCGCTCGAAGATCCCCAGTTACAGGTAAGCAACCTCTATATCTTCTTTGTGGTCTCTGTGCATCACACCTCTGGGAGATTAACAAGCGAGAAAAAACCCCACACACATACCTGAAGGAGGGAACTGGAGGTCTTAAACTCCCACCGCCTGCAACACAGCTTGCCCCCCCACACACAGAACGTTACTGAAGACGAACATCGAGGGCATAGTGCCTCACAAACGTGTGAGGGGAGGCCCGAGTAGCTGCATTACAGATGCCTCCCAAAGGCGTCCCTCTTAGGAAGGCTGTGGAAATAGCTACTGCCCTTGTGGAATGCGCACAAAGCAGATCAGGCAATGGCTAGCAATAGCCCAGTTTGATCATCTCCACAATCCATTTGGACAGACACTGAGACAACAGCTTCTGACCTTGCCCCAGCAGGGCATGGGAGACAAAGAGGGCTGGAGATCTTCGAAAAGACCAAGTCCTATTCAAGTAGAAAAGCAGTGCTCTTTTCACATCCAGCGAGTTAAGACAAAGCTCTTCCTTATTCTGAGGGGTCGGGAAGAACACTGGAAGGGTGATATCCACCCTCATGTGAAACTCCGAGATTATCTTGGGTAAGAAGGAAATGTCTGGAGCCAGGGTAACACCATCATGATGAAAAGAAAGGTAAGGCGGGTCTCAACGGAGTGCAGAAAGTCCACTCACCTGCCTAGTGGACATGATGGGACACTAAGAAAGCAGTTTTCCATGAAAGGAGTTGCAGACTACAGGTGGCCATTAGTTCAAAGGGCTTGCCCATCAGTCTTGCCAGAACCAGAGGTTAAGTCCCAAGCTGGCATTGGGCCTCAGGTCGGAGGAAACAGGCGATTGAGGCCCTTCATGAATTGTTTTGTCCTTGGGTGGGGAAAAACCGATTTCAGGGTAATTTGTGGGAATAGCAGCCAGGTAGACCCATAGAGAGGCACAACTGAGGCCCATGTCGATACCTATGTATAGATTTTAATTGTTTCTAATAGCCTAATTATGTTGTAATCCACTCTGAGCCCCAGGGTTGTGGGGGAGAGTGGAATAGAAATTGAATAAATAAATAAATTTTAGATCCATGGGCTAATGAAATATTTTACGTTTTGATGAGCTGCCCATGTTGTATCTCAAAAATATTTGACACCACTTACTCCATGGGCTAACATCTCTGTGTGAGTAAGGTAGCTATCCCAGTTCTATATATTTCAAAATATTTCAATTATTTTGTTCCTTAATAGACATATATTTATTTATTAATTAAATTTTTATCCCGCCCTCCATTCCATGTATGATATATCTTTGTTAAATTAATGGAGTGCTCAGTTTGAATTATACCACTGAGGAAGGTTTATTGCCAAAACACGTTTGGTATTGGTTTTTGCATATAGAGACATAATGTATCTTTTAACCTGTATTTATATGAATGGACAATTGTCTTTATATTGGGATTAGGTACCTATATGCTTAATCATAGAATTGTTGTTTTTAAATATTCCAGCACTCATGATTATTAGATTATATATTATATTTTGTACATTTGCATTATGTGCATAGTTATACTTTACTTTCTTTGTCTTTGTTTCAACCTTTTTGGTTACCTTTCTCGTGCAGGGTTGTTTCTCTCCCCTTTTTTTCTAATTAGCCTTTAGGATGCCACTAGCCTTGTGTTTTATTTTGCTCCCAAGTATATTCAACTGGACTACAATAATTTCTTCTTCCAAGAGGTCTCTGTGTGTACAGAGAACCTACAACTAAATTATGTATGCTGCGTGAAATTTTTGCTTCTGCAAAACAACAAAATAGACTCTAAAGAAAATCCCCACACCTTATTCTCTGTAAGGGTTTTGCCGTTTCCAAGTTTCCTGTGAAACTTGCCAAACAGGAAATACTCAAGGAACGTCACGTAACAATTATCAGGCCAATAAAAATCCCAGAGTGAGATCTTACATTTCAAATGATATGCTTATTTTAAAATGCCAAATGTGTTTAACAGAATTTTCTCAGTATTGTCTCTTTCATGTTCTTGTGTCAAGTCAAGACCAACCCTGTATGTTTCCCCTAGCCTTTGGGCTTCCAACACAGTGTTTTGACCTATTCAACTGCAGAAGTTCCTCTGGACAGTAATGGTGTGAAAGAAAGATACCAATAAAAATCAGTTATCTGCAAGGTCCTGTCTAATGTTCCTACTTATTCTAATACACCAGAAGCCCTATTGAGATAACCTCTGATGTGATCCCAGCCCGTCTTGAGCTGACCCTTGTAAATCTATTACTCACTCACTATGGAAGCCACTGACTTCTTGGAGCAAAGATAATGAAGGTTATTGGGATTCTACCACTGGATCCAAATTAATAAAGATAGTCCACAGTTAATGACCTATTCTGTGGACTGCAGAATATTATTTTAAACAATAAAATTGCAGTCTGCAAAGGAAGTGGCCAAACTGGAAGAGCTACTTAAAGACTTAAAATTACTATCAATCACCATGGTACTCCCGTAGACATCTTTATTGCTTTAAACACACTAATCAAATACTTCTGGTTTCAAGATAGTACAATTGATAGGCAGATCGACTATGTGAGATGCGAGAACATCCCCACAGAGAGCAATTTTAAATTATCAGTTGAGAAAGATATCACAAAAGACAAACTGAACGCATGACAATCTTTGCTACCATGCGTTGAAGTAACTTTTCTCTCCCTCTGTTCCCCCTTTTCATGTTTTATACTGAACATCCAGTTCTGTACTCATTGTGATTTTTTTTTTGTGGTTCTATCCTAACAAAAACTCCACTTTTACTCCATTTTTTGTTTTTGGAATTTTGCGGTGGACCAACATGGCTACATACAGACTTTGTCAAACTGGGCTACTATGATCATGCATCTGTAAAAAGTTCTGATGAACTGCCCTGAACATTCCCCCAGCTCACACCGAGTAACCTTAGGCTATTTACTATCTGTATGCTGCCCTCAACTCCTTTGAATGATCAACATTTATTTATTTATTATATTTCTGGGCTGCTCAAGGCAGCTTACAATTGAAACTACATCACAATATTAAAAACAAGCCATTGGACGTATCACAAAAACTATCTATAAAAGCAGAAGACTATTTTAAACCTTGGTAAAAAGATTTGTTTTCGTCTGACAGCTAAAAGAAGGTAAACTAGATGCCGCACAAGACTCATGGGGGAGAGTTAGGGTTGCCAGCTTCAAAGTACACCTGGAGATCTCCTGCTATTAAAACTGATCTCCAGATGACCAAGGTCAGTTCCTCTGGAGAAAATGGCTGCTTTGGAGGGTGGGCTCTATGGCATTGTACCCTGCTGAGGTCCCACCACCACCACCTTCCCCAGGCTCTACTCCTCAAATCTCCTGGATTTTCCAACCAAAAGCTGGCAACCATAGGGCGAGTACTCCTAAGAGAAGCTGTCACCACAGAAAATGCTTGTCTGTAGTCACCTCTGAAGGCAGAGATCTCAGCTGGTGGGCTGGATAATATGGGAGGAGTCAGTCCCTGTCCCAGACATTTAGGGTCTTAAAGGTAAGAACCAGCATGTTGAATTGTCCCCAGAACAGACTGGTACCAGTGCAGGTCTTTCAGCACAGGACTGATAAAATCCCTGTAACCAACCCCTGACAGTAGCCTGGCCACTGTATTTTGGACCCACTGAAGCTTCCAAAAAGGTTTTCAAAGGCAGTGCCACATAGAGAGCATCACAGTAAACTAGCCTGGATGTCATTAGAGAACAGGTCACTATGGCCAGATCACACTTTTTGAGAAAATGAGATGAAGAATCTGGGATTGTATTTTGCCAAATGACTATCGGAATTTGCTGTACATCTCACAGAATCCACGTATAATTTGTATTGCACAAATGCTAAAATATGGTGTTGTTATTGCGGCTCACATAAATATTTTAGCATTAATGATCAAGAAATTCTTCAACATCTCAGCCACCCTCAGGCCCAGATGGTACTGCTCAGAACATACTTTTGGAGAGGAAGGCTTCCCTCAGCTGTTACTACAGCATTGGCAATCAAAGGACACCATCTTCAACAAGTGCTGAGACTCACATGCTTGTTACAGGGAAATGTTTATGAGAAAGCTTGTTTTGCACTGAATAGGACGGTGCAAGATAGAGGAAGAGAAAGAAAAATATCGGGGGGGGGGGGGAGCGGTGCCATTCCCAAAGCAGTAGTTCTCAAAAAATGAGATGGGTCTTTCTAGAAAGGCACAACTATTTGCCAATCCATGTTCATCTCACCTTGTGGGTCCCTTGTTGGATCAGAAAGTGGTAGCGGTGGCCAGGAGTGTCTTTTACCACTATCAGCTGGTAAGCCAGCAGTGTGCTTTTCTGAGTCAACAAAAAAAAAAAGATCTTTCCACTGTGGTGCATGCCCTAGTTACATCTAGGAGGGGCTACTATGGGCTGCCCTTGAAGACTGTTGGGAAACTACAGTTGGTGCAGAATGCTTAGGCCAGAATGTTGACTGGAGTTGATCATAAGGACCATATCTACACTGACATCCAATTTGATTCCTGGCCCAATTCAAGGCACTGGTATTGACGTGATTCAAGGCACTGGTATTGACGTGTAGCATAATGACCCCCCATACACACACTCCCATATGAGCCCACCCAATCATTACAGTCATCTCCTGGACTTTGCTTCAGGTGCCCCTGTCACCTGAAGCTAGACAGGTGGCAACCTGAAAAACAGCCTTCTTAGTCAAATCATGTTTTCAATAAATCAATAATTAGGTTTGGCTATTTGCAGGGCTATTTTTGGGCAGGAACGCACAGGAACGGAGTTCCAGCTGGCTCCTGAGTTAGCATAATAGGCCACACCCAACAGCAGAAACTCATTAGGACTGGCTACATTAGGGGTATGCGGCCTAACATGCAAATTAATTCCTGCTACAAAAAAGCTCTGGGTTTTGACAACAAACAAGGTAAACAGAATAAGAAGCAAAAGGTGGGTGTGGCTGGATGACCACTCTTCTGGTACCTAATATAATAATAAGCTGTGCTGTCAGTGGTGTAGCCTAATATGCTAATGAGTTTCTGTTGTTGGGTGTGGCCTATTATGCTAATGAGTTCCTGCTGGGTTTTTTCTACAAAAAAAGCCCTGTTTATTTGTATCTACTTAATTTATATCCCACCTTTCTCTTTAGTGGGGACCCGAAGTGGCTTACGTCATTCTCTCCTCTGTTTTATCCTCACAGCAACCCTGTGAGGTAGGTTAGGCTGAGAGTGTAGTTTGTTAGTATTCTCAGGCTGTTTACTGGGCTCCTAAAGCACTCCCATATATTCCTATTATTCCTAAAGCAGATTTCAATGCAAACATGCATAACCAACATACCTTAGGGACTGCCTCTCCCCGTGTGTGCCCTGGAGAGCCTTGTGCTCTGCTGAGCAAGATCTGCTGGTTGTTCCCAGCTCAAGGGACATCCATTTAGCCTTAACCAGGACCAGGGCCTTTTCTGCCCTGGCCCTGGCTTGGTGGAACATGCTCCTGCAGGGTCTGTAAAATTGAGCTGTTCTGCTGGGCCTTTGGTTGAGGTGGCAGGTATCCAGAAAAACACAAAGACACCCCCCCCCCGCTGAAGACACCATCTGTGTGTGATCTGGATTAAACTAATTTTAGAGCCCAGTGGCACCAGTATTGATGTAGTTTGTTTTTAAATGCTGTTTTAAAGGTTTTAACTGATTGTTTATTATTGGGTTATGTAGCCGAATAGCCCAACAGTGTTGTGATCCGCCCTGAGCCTGTTTACGGGGAGGGCGGAATATAAACTCGAAAAATAAATAAATAAATACAAATACATATCATGGATATGGCTCAAAAGTAAATGCACTTCTGGGTCAGCTGTTCCCTAGTCAGTCTGCACGCATCACACCACAATCCTTTTCCAACACAGTCTGTGGCAAGAACACCTCCCTTCTTGAGCATCCAATTAGGTTAAGCCAATATTTCTCAGAATTTTTCCTTCACATCAGTTTGGCATCTATTTTGGGGTCATTACGAGAACTGGTCCACTCCTGTAAAAAGAACGGGCGTACCTGACCACCATATTTGAAAGTTTGAAAACAGTAAGGAAGGCGGTTTCACTGAATTACTCAAGCTCACCAAACCCCACCATAAATCTTGTTTCTCAAAGCCACTTTGTAAGACTCCTTGAGGTAAAGGGGCCGCAGTAGCTTAGAGGTTAAGACGCTGAACTGCAGACCGGAAGATCAGTAGCTCGGCAGTTCAAGACCTGAGAGCCACGTGATGGAGTGAGCTCCTGTCTCTGGCCCCAGCTCCTGCCAACCTAGCAGTTCGAAAGCAAGAAATTGCAAGTAGATAAATAGGTACCACTTTGGTGGGAAGGTAACAGCGTTCCATGTGCCTCAGTGATTAGTCATGCTGGCCACAAGACCACGGAAAAAATTAACTCTGCACACCGGATGTGGCCACTACTCCGGTTTGCATGTTTTCAGATCAAATGGATGGTGCAACACACTGACCAAACAGCCCTGTATCCCAGGACTGCCCTGTTTACCTTCAAACTACTTGAGGGCTCTGCTGTCATCATTCTTCTCTTCCCGAAGTCAATAAAGGGAACATGCTGTACAGTAGCCTGGCTACAGAAGATTGTGAAAGCTCCCACGGAATGCTTACCGCAGTGACCTTATCATCTGTTCAAACAGACAGCCACAGCAAGTTTACTACACATGAGTCAGGGATTGGCTCAACAGAAATCAAAGTTGTTTGGCGTCTCTGAAAAAACAGCTGACAGTAAATACAGCATTGCACAAAGGGGAAAATGACACTCACCAGAAGAAAGTCACTTCCTGGTCTCAGTTTTCCAGCTTTTGCCAAAATCCACCCTCCCCCACTCACCAATCAAATGAAAGAAATAAAAGGAAATGATCAATCCTTTGGACTTTATGAGCGTCCGTTCTGACAAACACAGGGTGTAGGATATCTGCTAGCAGACACTCATCTTCTTGCTGGCTGCATCCAACTCAAGCTGACTTTTAGCATAACAACACTTCCAATAAGGAAAGGAAGTGGGCAGAATTGGTTACTGAGCCTTTCTGAGACAGTGAAGTACTGCATTTTATTCTGTTTTGGTTTGTGAAACAGGAAGCTTAAGGCAATATGAAGAAAATGCAACGAAAGAAGCAATCATCAGATAGGACACAGAGGGAATACAGCACAGACTTCATCAGACCAGAATCGCTGCGGGTGTAGTCACTCAGAGCTCTGCCCCAGTTTCACTACACCAGCTTTCTTTTATCACCCATGCAAGGAAGGGTAAATGGAAGGCAGATTAAAGCAAATCATCAACGCTGGGAAGGAATATGTTATTATTTGATTACACATATAAACAAAGGATTACATTCCTAAAATTTAGGGGAGGGGGTTGGCTTGGAATACACATGTTCCCACCTTTGGATACACATTTTCCCACTGGTATCTGAAGAAGTGAGCAGTGACTCACGAAAGCTCCTACCCTGCCACAAATTTTGTTAGTCTTTAAGGCGTTTGTGGACTCTTACTCTTTTCTACTGCCACAGACAAACACAGCTACCCATCTTGATCTATTTACCCATCTCATAATGCTTAGTTATATTTCAAATTGTACACCATCCACCCCCTACCCCCAAAAGTTCTTTTCTGACTCAATAAGTCATCAGAGCCTGGCAAGAACTGCTTCCCTCCCTTCCTGAACATAGAAAGTTGTTGTTCCAGGCAGCAGGGATTCTGGGAACTGTAGTTAAAGCAGTAGAACAAAGTGGCACCTTTAAGACCAACAAAGTTTTATTCAAGGTATGAACTTCTTCAGACACAAGCCACCTGTAGTTAAAGCAGTACGTGAAACCTACATTTCCCAGAGCCCCTTATGTTGGGGTCCTAATGTCTGAGCATTCAAGGGATCACAGTTGGTGGGGGGGGCGGGGGGGAACGGGACACCAAGTCATGTATGTGGGGGGGAAAGATGAAGAGGCAGGGTTGGGATTCAGAAACACTCCAAATAACATCATCAGGCACACAATGGAGTTTGCAAATTTTAGAATTGTGTTCAGCAAAACCTAAGTTATTTTCTTATTGGGAGGGAGGAGGAAATAACTTTGCCAATTCCAAATCCCAACTGTCCCTGACTTTTACCTCATCACATACTATGTATCTCAGAAGCAAAATATGAAAAATATGTGCCTGAAACAAACAAGGATTTGCAGTATTGCATATGAAGCAAACAAGTTCATTGCGACAAAATGTGTGAATTTAAGAATATGATATAAGATGCAATTTGATACTTACTAATTGTGTATTTTCATTCTTTTTCCAAACCTGCCTCCTACCCCTTTTGGTTCAGTATTGATTTGTTAATAGTTACAAGTATCATGAGCCTGTATGTATGTAATATACTTGACCTTTGACAAAGGCCTTTTAGGGCTGAAACATGTAGGGTCACATTGGTTTTATGTATTTTAATTTGTTATGAGGCTAATTTTGGGCTCTGAAATGTTTTTAAATATTTAACAACAAATACATGTAATTTTTGTAATATGTGAGCTATTTATATTGATTTAACATTAAGCCCTCGACTTCGTTTGCCGCTAACCTTTTCGATTCTTGATTCCAATATTTGGGTTGTTTCCTTCTCCTTTGTTTGTTTCTTGCTTTCTGTTCTCACACCATCAGGGGAAGCTTTTTGAAGCTGCGAGTGGCTCTTTCTCACCTTTCATTGCATCCCTTGGTAATCTTAAACATTCCGTTGCAGGTCAGAGAGAATGCAGTGGTGGGGGGAAACAGCATGTCACCCTCCTCAAAAGAGACTTCCTCAAAGTTCTAACCCATGAGTTGTGTCAAAGGTACCAGCACTGCAAGTGGCACCCAATGGACAAGGATGGGTGAGCTTTTCTGTTCTACAAGGATTCAATTGTTGGCTGAGTAAGTTTGAAGAGGCTGTGAGCTTGGAAATTGAAGCGCTCCCTTGGCAGGCCTGATTCATACAGAAAAGGCTTTTAAAAAATCCCTTAGTGTATGTCCCAACATTACTTTGATTTCATCCCTACCCCCAACCACAAGAACAGTGCAAACATAAGACACTCCAACAGTAATTCCTAACATTTTCAGAATCACCGAAGTGATTGATGATCAGGATCAGCAACCTTCTTTTCTTGAACACCTCAATATTTCTTTCCCCTCCTCTCTTGCAACCCCCCCCCCCACATACATACCACATTATAATGTATGCCACGGCTATTAGAGATGCACAAAATTTATGTGACTGGAGCAAAGGCCATTTGCAATTGTCTGAGCCACAGAATTAATCATCAGCCAATACTTTAAAAAAATCACAGTGAGGAGACAGCAATCACAAATACGATGCATCATAATGACAAAATATGCAGATCAACTTGGGAATGGAAATAACATACCCTGTTCCATCCACGAGTTATAGTATGCGAAGATGCATGTTAATATACACAGCACATTCAGTAATTTTTAAAAAAATATATTTTGGGGGGTTTTAAATATAAAATGTGATGCCTATGTAGGAATAAGAAAAAAGCTTGTTCATTTGGTAGTCCTTAAATAAGTCTGGCTTCCATAAACCACTGGCAAAATGCAGGGTCAAACCAGAAGCGGCAAGGGCAGGCATGTCTATTGATTCTTATGCCTACCCTGCCATGTATAAAGAAGGGGTGGAGATCTATTTTTTAACACAAAAAAGCAAGTGGGTAAGGGGAGCTAAAACAATCCTCCTTCCAAAATCTATCCTTGCTGCATTCAAGGTTCAAGGGCTTTTCTTCCCAGATCAGCTCACTCCCACAACTGAGAAAAGCACTTTAAGCAAATAATTGCTTATTTGTTTCTCTAAATAAATAAATGAGTTATTTATGACCGGAAATACCTCCAAATACCCACTTAATATTGTATCATCAGGATAAGAAAGGAGGAGGTCCACAGAAGCTAGAAGTGGCTTCTCATTCTCAAGAACAACACGGATGGGACCTCTTCTCTAAGTCAGGGGAGCATAAAAACTAGCTGGTAATAGGGTAGGGTTGCCAGCTCTGGGTTCGGTGATTTTGGAGATGAAGCCTGGGGAGGGTAGGATTTGGGGAGGGGAAGGACCTCATCAGGGTATAATGTCATAAAGTCCTCCCTTCAAAGCAGCCATTTTCTCCAGGGGAACCAATTTTGGTCATCTGGAGGGCAACTGTAATAGGGGGAGATCTCCAGGTGCTACCTTGAGGTTGGCAACCCTATAATGGAGCCATTGAAGACGGAAGCCAGATGAGATGTTTTCCATGGCTATAGAAAGGCTGAGGGAGGCCAAAGGACGAATGGGAAGGAGAACTGAGAAGCATCAACCTCTGTTGCCCCACAGAGAATGCCAGGTTACAGGGACCAAAGCTAGGACTGGGCTTGAAGGGGAAACCCAGTATGAGGATACCATACAGGGCACAACAAGACACAGGACTCAGATGGCCTATAATGGAGGGGGGGCAAACTGGTGGCAGGGGAGGTTTACGGTGTGCAGCAGGGCTGTCCTAGGAGCTACTGTTGTACCCACTGAGGAGAGCCTCTAGGAATGAATCTGACAATTTGTTCATACCCATACGTCAATGTTTTCATTCCTATCCATTCATTTTCATGTAACTCCCACCCCTCCCGCCCTCCCTTTTCACAGGAACAGGACATATAAATAAATGCACGTGTCTGCCATGTCATGACGACTTTGGCTCTAGCAAACGCTCTCTCTTCTCCCTTCCTCCACAAAGTTCAGAGGTTCATTTTGCATTCAGGAAGGCATTAAACATATATCTTTGTTGCACAATACATGCCTTGCTATGGTTTTTGTACCCACCCCCAACCCTAATTAAGCCAAAGAATGAAAGCATGTTCTCTGAACTAACAGTCTCCTGGCTAGAAGAACTTGTTCTTAACAAAATTTATGCATTTAAAAAATACACACCATCTCTCAGGTTTTCAATTCAAGTTTGTGAAAGTGGCTTACATTTTTTAAAAATGTAAAAAGCATAACATTCTGGATTAATCTCCTTTGAACAGCTGTGGAGGAAAAGAACTGCACTGGATTATGCACAGATATTCAAAGATAATGAAAAGTCAAAGAACGCATCCCAATAATGTTCTTTTAGCTTTCTCATATCACAATGCATTCTTTTCATTTCTGTCCTATTTAAGTCTCACATTGTTAACTTCTTTTCTTCCCCACTCTGTGTGTGTGTGCATGTGTAAACCCCCACCCCACCCCCCACTTCCTTGGACCAATTCGCACATAGCATGTAGCAGATTCTTGCCTAAAAGCTAATTAGTCATGAGGTGCCACAGGACTTTGCCTTCCTGCATGGAATAAATGACTGAGTTCACCCTCACTGACAGAAAACTGTTACTAGCCTCAAAGGCCTTCCACATTAGATATCCCCTGGAAACACGCAATCTAAAAATCATTTTAGCATCTGAAATTCATTAGTAACCTCCTGCTTGGATTACTGCAATGCTCTAGCAGGCATAAAACCACAGAATCACAGAGCTGTAAGGGGCCATGCAGGCCATCTAGTCCAACCCCCTTGCTCAAAGCAGGATCAGCCTAGAGCATCTCTGACAAGTGTTCATCCAGCTGCAGCTTGAAGACTGCCAGTGAGGGGGAGCTCACCACCTCCCTCAGCAGCTGATTCCACTGTTGCACAACTCTGACTGTCAAAAAGTTTTTCCTAAGATCTAGCCGGTACCTTCCTGCCCTTAATTTAAACCTATTATTGCGAGTCCTGTCCTCTGCTGCCAACAGGAACAGCTCCCTGCCCTCCTCAAAGCGACAGCCCTTCAAATACTTCAAGAGAGCAATCATGTCCTCCCTCAACCTCCTCTTCTCCAGACTAAACATGCCCAAGTTGCTCAGCCTTTCCTCATAGAGCTTGGTCTCCAGGCCCCCGATCATCCTTCTTGCTATCCTCTTTACCCGTAGCAGGCAGTGTGCTGAAAGGGAGGGGTTGGTCTCCCAGAAATTTTACATCAGTTATAAACATCTGCAATGGTTTCCTACTAGGATCTGAGGCCTATAGTTACCTGTAACACTCTAAACCATATAGGACTAGAAAGATTTCGGGGACTTGTTCCTTCCATATGTGCATCTCCATTCTCTGAAGCCACCAAGTTAGACCAATATTCATTCCTTTATTGAGGTGACAACTTTCAGAACATGGAACAGGGCTTTTTACAGTTCTGGGGCCAAACTCCTGGAACTATGGCTTAGCTCCATCCAACCATTAACAGAAGGTGCCAGTGCATGTAGAGATTTCCTGCCTTTCCCTGACAATCTTTTTCAACCTCAAGAAAGAATATTCTTGGGGTCATGAGACAAAAAGCCATTGGACTCTCCTGTCCTCACCGAAGCCCTTTGACCCATGTGGTCTTTTGTTCCAGGGGCTCCAGGAATAGTCTGGGAGTGGGGTGTCAAAAATGACTGCCAAGGGAGGAAGACATGGGGAAACATGCATGCTTTCTGCTGACAGTTGGATCCAAGCCATCGGTTGCCAAATGAGTGGGAAACAAGTACTGTGGGTGGTTTTTGACTCTGGGGTAGCGGATGTCTGTGTAAAGCTTGTTCTCTTTCCTCAGTCTGGTTTGCTATTATTGCTCTAAAGAAAAGTCATTAATTTTGTTCTTGTATGTTTGCTAAAGAAGACCTGAAAGGATATGTATGTACATGCCCAGCACCAGTTTGTGAAGTTTGAAAGGGCTGTATTCCATGCCTGACCAGGCTATTTCTTATTTTCTGACTGTGACATGTCTGGATTATCCTCTGAGGGGACAGCTAAAATCATGTGGTGCTGGTGCTGGTTAGTATCAGGTGACTTGTAAGAACATATAACAGCGCGCACACACACACACACACACACATACACACACCGGACCCAGTCAGGGACTAACCTTTTCTATTTTGCAAGTTAGCAGTTGTTATCTGTTAGCACTCTCCAGGCTGGTTTCCTTACTGTACTATTTCCATCAAGAGAACAGTTCTGGCTCATGAAGGTTCATCAGGAATACCACTTCTAAACGGTATTTCTTCATTAGGAATAACACTTCTAAACTGTATGTCTACGGCCAACCTTAATTTTATGTATTCAAATATTTTCCTCACCAGTGGAGACCCAAAACAGCTTTTACTATCACTTTCTCTGCTGCAGCTTTCTTCTCACAACCACCACCCTGTGAGGTAGCTGAGGCTGAGAGTGTGTGATTGGCCCAGGGTCACCCAGCAAGCTTCCATGGCACAGTGGGGATCTGAACCTAGCCTGAGGAGGAGGAGGAGATTGGATTCATAGCCTGCTCGCCCTTCACTACCCAAAGGAGTCTCAGAGAGGCTTACAATCTCCTTTCCCTTCCCCGCCCACAACAGACACTCTGTGAGGTAGGTGGGACTGAGAGAGCTCTCTGGAGAAACTGCCCTTGAGAGAATAGCTCGGAAAGAACTTGTAACTGATCCAAGGTCACACCAGCAGCTGCATGTAGAGGAGTGGGGAATCAAACCTGGTTCTCCCAGATTAGAGTCCGTGCTCCTAATCACTACATCAAACTGGCTCTCCCACGGCTATATGGTCACTGATTTGTTTTGTACTGAATTATACTGAATTGTATACTGAATTTAAATGCTTAATTGCTGTATGTTGATTAATAGAAAACTAATTAATCTCGCTCTCTCAATCTTGAAAAAGGAAAAATCTGCTCAAACAGCAAGGCCAGTGGGTTTTTTTTTTCATTTTATTGCATGGAACATCAACAAAACTAGTATTACAGTGACCAGATATACTAAATAACTACAGATCCTTATAGATCTACCTTTTTTGCCCCTAAATCATCAACACTGATTTTATCCTTTATAAAACAAGAAAAGAAGACATTTTGCAGAACGGTTCTGGCAATCATACATACGACAGTGAAAAATACCAGTCTCGGGTTAATGCACCTAATGAAGCACAGCGGAGAATAAAGCAGCAGAGAGTTTTCCAAGGCCATCTGGCTTGCTTGCTTTTCTGATTTTAAGAAATGACCCTGAACCAGTTCTTTGCAGAGGTACTGTTTGGATTCCGTACAAAAGAAACAGCCAGTGGAATCTTCCGAGTGGAGACCTTATAGGCCCAGTGATTTCAGTTCACTGGTCTCCTCTTGCTATAGTGTGTGTATACACACACTAGGGTTGCCAAGTCTGGGTTGGGAAATACCTGGAGACTTTGGGGGTGGAGCCAAGAGAGGGCAGGGTTTGGGGAGGGGAGGGGCCTCAGCATAGTACAATGCCATAGAGTCAACCCTTCAAATCAGCCATTTTCTCCAGGGGAGCTGATCTCTGTCAGCTGGGGATCAGTGGTAAAAGCGGGAGATCCCCAGGCCCCACCTGGAGGCTTGCAACCCTAACACACACACACATACACACACATATAGTGACAACCATTCACCCACTATTTAGGGAATACATTTAGGTCAGCTGGGTTTTTTTAAGAGCAATTCAATCAAGGAGGACTAATTTCAAATTCTAAAGACTGAGTATTCCTTCATCGTCTAACAATAGCTAAGAGATTCAGAGATTGGGAGTATTAAATCTCCACATCTGTGAACGGTTCTTTCTACTCTCTGATGTCTGAGCTTCCTTTTCAGATCTAACCATGATTCACATTATACCTGCACCAACATTTTCACTAATCATGTACAGCTCCAAGCAACAGCCATCGTGAGAAGCAAATCTGCAAACTGCAAAGAATTAGGATAACACAAATGCAGGAAAACTATGGTAAACTATGAATTGATTTCTTTATTGTTTATTTGCTTCAGTTATATGCCACCTTTCTCCCCGATGCGCCCCAAAGTGGCTTACATCCTCCTCTCCTCCATTTTATCCTTTGAGGAAGGTTAAACTGAGAATGTGTGACTGGCCCAAGGGTCACCCAGCAAGTTTCCATGACAGCATGAGGATTTGAGCCTGGGTCTTTGAGATCCTAGTCTGACATTCATCTCATGAAAACAAAAATGAGGAAGAACTCACAGATACGAGAGGAAGAAAGAAGAGCCTAGATCTCCTAATTAACCCTAATCAGGCAGCTCTGCACCATGCCTAAAAAATTAGGATACGATTTCCCCACTTTATCAACAGTTCCTTCTGTGTTACAGGTAGATCCAGCAGCTTGCTAGACTGAATTAACTGTCACTGCTATAGATGTCGAATTGTGGGAATCATTTGAAAAAGCAAAGTCATGTTTAACAGGGTGATGGTGAAATTCTACTAGATTTCATAGCACAACTAAATAATGCATTTGGAAATATGCGATCTCTCTCATCTCTTTAAATTTCCATACATGACAGTCACCAGGAGAAAGAGGGAACTGGACTGGGACTGAACTGTTCCAGTGCTTCCACAGGGCCTCATTGGGAAAATGCCTGTGTATGTTTTCTGTGATGCTCAAATAGCAGATCACAGAGGTGGCCCATTTATTCAGGAAAATAGCACAGGAGAGGAAGACTTAATCACACATACACAATACCACGGTTCTTATTAAATGCAGGGGTCCTCATAGTTACTACACATAGCTCATTAAAGGGATAGGTGTTCTCTGTCATGGATTTCCGACATTCTATGTAGTTGAACCCTCAAAGAGGCTCTATTGTCCCCCCGCCAATATTACGCTATCATTGTGCATACTAAAAAGCACCTTTGACGGAATCCAATCAAATGCCTATGTGATTTAATGGGGTGTTTAAGAACAACAGATCAATCAGGCATTGCATACATTGTACACATTATTATGACCACGCATTTCCTGTTTAGAAGCTCGCACATTTTGCATCATCTAGCCAGTTGATAACCTTTAGAATTAAATAATTTCTGGCTGGCTAACCTGTTACTTTCCTTTAGTGTCATGAACATAGGCAGACAGCAGTCTGACGAAGATTCCATTAGGTACGATCAATACACGCTTGGCCATAGACACTGCAGACATATCACTTAAGCTAATATTTTGTTTTGTATTGCACTACTCAATTAATAGATTCATAAAGAGGCAGTTTGTTCTATGAAAGAATTACAGTCTACGTTCCTGACAGGTCATTAGAAGAAGCTCACTCATTCCATTTTGAAGGCAAATTCTTACAAGCAGCATAGTCTTGTTGTATGTATCCAGACAGCGAAGAAATGTTTATTTTGTCTGTTGACCAAATGTTGGTCCCTTCTCTCCTGGGAGTCCTTAGGATAAGATTTACACGGAATAGCCCCAACTCCTGGTGGTAAGACAGGAGCAATCTTTTGACTTTACTAGTATAAAAGTTTCTTCCTTGTCTTACCTGGTCATGGAGGGGGGCACTCTTTCTTTTTTATGTCCCAACATGAATCCTTATTCGGGGAGGGGAAATCTACAAGTAGAGTTTTTAAAAGTGTCTAGGAAAATGGGGGGCTTCTCGCACTGGAAGACAGGGAATGAACCATGTCATCTAAACAGAAAGTAGTGATATTTCATATTAACCAGGCTGCTGGGATACAAGGGAAAAACACTTCATTAACATATAAAACAAAAAGAGTGCTGGTTACAGGGTTTTTTGGGGGGCAGGACCACCTCCTCTTCTCTGCCCCCCTCACGCCCTCCTTTCCTCCCAGTTGTCATAAACTCAGGCTGCGGTCACAAACACTAAATAATCCACTTTCCAGTTCACACAGTAAAAATCCAGTTGGAAAGTGCACTGAAAGTGGTTTGAAAATGGATTATTTAGCATGTGTGACCACAGCCCCATTCAAGCCCTGTGTGTGCTTACATACATACAGCATATTTGTGTGCATGTAAAGTGTGTTCTTCTTCATGCTGCTATCCCAAGTTAAAATTTATTTTTATTTAATTCATTTATATCCTGCCTTTTTCCCGAATGGGGACCCAAAGCAGCTAACATCGCTCTCTCCTCTGTTTTATCCTCAAAACAACCCCGTGAGGTAGGTTAAGGCTATGCATGTTGATGCCCTTCCCCACAGAGAAAGATTTAAAACTGGAGGGTCAGAGGCTGGAAGGGGCAGCTCTGGCTACCAGGCCAGCTACAGTTTCTTGGAGTGTGAAGAATGCCCTGGAGACTCAAGCAGCCTGCCAAATCCAGCCTCCCCTGTTACCAGTGACTTGGGGGACACAAGTAAAGGCTGCCTCTGAGCAAGTACAACAGGCAGAGTTTTCCAATTACTTCAGCCCTTCCCCTGTGGAGTGTGTACTTGAGTGTGAGTGAGCATCGAAGGCACGCAAGGAGGAGTTTGGATCACAGTCTACTCTTTTAAGACTTCATTGCTACAAATTAATCTGGAGTGCAAGAGAAAGAAAATAACTATCACGGCATGGTTTACAGATCTAAGGGAAATAACAGGGAAGTATAACACTAAGCTAAACTTAACTATACAGAGGATTTACCTCTGACACCCCCATGGGTGGCCATGGAAGAAATGCACATCCTGTCTCCCACTTGCTCTACGAAGGGCAAGCCAACTCCCAGAATATGAAGAGACTAATGGATGTTTCCAATCATTTAACCCTTCATACCTTTGCTGGCAAGCAGCCTCTTACCCAACTCAGATTGAGGGAACTCGCCCCCATGTAGGAAGGAAATAGGGTTGCCAGGTCCCCCCAACATGTGGGGGATCCCCTGGTTTCCAGCACTCCCCCCCCCCGGCCCTGGCCAGCTGGCTGAGGAGATTTACCACCTCAAACATGACGTGCCTATAGTACCCAGAAGTGACATAGACACGTCGGTGACATTGAAGGGTGATGCTCTGTTTTTTGGGCAAAACACTATGGTATAATTAGCTTCAAACCATAGAGTTTTGGCCAGAAACCAGAGCATCACCCCCAATGCCTCTGACATGCCTACGTTACTTCCGGGTGACACAGCCATGCTGTGCTTCTTCCCTCCCTTCTCCTAGAGTTTCCTGGTAAGTCCCCCACTGGCTCCTCATTTGGACCCGACAACGCTAGAAGGAAAGTTCCGGTCTCCAAATCAACCCAGGGTTCATGTTCCACACACCTCAATAGCTAGACCATGTTTTACAAAAGCTGTCTGCCTTGCCCCTCTTGGCAGGTAATCTCTCTGCCCCAAAACATCTCTATTCTCTCTAACTTGGTGGCGCATTTCATGGCTCTCTTCTCTGGGAAAACAAGTGGCTGTCAGGAACTCAGGGACTCCCTGGTGCATTTCAAAGTATCTTACATCTTTGGGACATGATACCAGCCACCCACCTGCTGCTCACAAACCCTCCCATGGTCCATGCTAACAGCTGCCTACTGCCCCTTCCCCAGTGGCACTGGTTAGTGCACACAGTTGTTGATATAGGTGGTGGAATGCTAACAAGGGAGCGAGAAAAGGGCATCAACGGCACTGGGCCCTGCAAGAAGCCCTAGGCCCTGGCGGCTGCACCACTTCAGATTATACTGACAGTAGCCCAGAAACAAATGTTTCAATTGAACTGGCATCAGAGTTGGCAAGGACCAAAAGACCACCCCGTTGGGCCTCTGTCTGAGTTCTGAGGTTGATGGGTGGGAACTTCCCCCTGCAGGTACCCACACATCTGAGCGGCAGCTGGCAGAGGCTTGTGGGAATGCTTCCACTCCACAGGACATGACAGTGACATTTCCGTGTAGGCCTTCTATATTCTTATTTTCACCTAGTTGATGTTTTTATGCTGTTTAACTCCCCCCCCCCCCCAAGTGGCTATTAGTTAGCCACTTTGGCTACCGTCACACACACTAAATCATCTACTTTCATTGCACTTTCCAACTGGATTTTGCCAGTTCACACAGAGCCAGTTTGATGTAGTGGTTATGAGCGCAGGCTCTAATCTGGGAGAACCAAGTTTGATTCCACATGCAGCTGCTGGTGTGACCTTGGGTCAGTCATAAATTCTTTCAGAGTTGGTCTCCCAAGGGCAGTCCTCAAAAGAGCTCGCTCAGCCCCACCGACCTCACAGGGTGTCTGTTGTGGGGAGGGGAAGGGAAGGAGATTGTAAGCCGCTCTGAGACGCCTTCAGGTAGTGAAGGATGGGGTAAAAATCCAATCGCTTCTTCTTCTAAAATCCAGTTGGAAAGAGCACTGAAAGTGGATTATTTAGTGTGTGTGTTTTTTGTGATACAGGAAGTTGGTCAGTAAAAAACCAAATTATCACGAATGAAGAGATTATTAATTTCAGATGCATACATAAATCTAAACAAGGCCCATCATAATCTAATACTGAAGATGGGGATCCAATGGACAAATTCTGATTCTCTTAAATGTTGATCGGTATGCATCACAGGGTGGATATAACCAGATTAACTCAGCCGTTATCTTTTGACATATAAATTGTGATAAATATATCTTATGTTGAAAAAGTTTCTCCCTTGCATGGCCACCATGCTTTCAACATCCAAGAGTTCCAGACACTAAGATTTCAATTAGTGCCATGATATAATCAGAATATAACAGGGTGACAAGAAAAAAATGAGCCATACAGCATTTTATATTACTTGATGACAAACTGGTGGATTCCAAGCTATGTTTTTGTTCTTCAGTCTCTTCTACTTGCATCAAAGTCATACCCTGTATAAACAGGAAACTGGAATCTGATCAACATGCAGTGCTACTAATATCAAACAGCTACCAAGAATATTCAGAATGTAGTGGGAATGGGAGAATGTATAAACAGAATTCCATTCCAGCTGGAACACAGTTTCTTCTCTGAAGGACCCTCTCCTGAGTAAAATCACGAAATACTTATATCTAACACAACTCACTTAAGCTTAAACAGCTATTTAGACGATCGTCATGAACTATGGACTCACTGGCTCGTGTCGGCATTAGGCAGGTTTCCTCAAGGGTTACAGAGAATTCTTCAGAACCCAGATAGGGCTGCATAGTTTAAAAGTTCTCTTCCACTTTGCTTATTCATTTATACTGAATAACTTCCAAAAATGTAGGCAAATACAAACAGAAGCAATTACTTGAGGTGATCCAAAAGAGATATAATAAGATATAACAAGTCCTGGGAAACAACTAACTAAGAGCTGTGCCATTCTCCTCTAAAGAATCAGCACTTCACCATTTTGTTAACATTTAAATATACCCAAAGGTACTAAAGGGAGGGAAAGTGGCATGGTATAATCCCAAAAGCTAAACAGAGTCGATACTTGGAAGTGAGACCACCAAGGAAGATTCTGCAGAGGAATCAATGGCAAACCACCTCTGCCTCTCACTTGCCTTGAAAGCCCCTTGCTGGGGTCGTCAGCTGCAACTTGATGGCACTTTACACAGACACAAAAGGAATGATTTCCAAAGGGTTTACTATGGTGCTATAGAATTAAGAGGGTAAAAGCATCCAGCAGTTTCTTATTTTACAGTTCTAGAGGTTTATTCCCTTCAAACAATGAACAACAGTTTTAATGGGCCATTCTTATAGTAACTCCTTTGTGAAGAAACAGAACCTCTTAGATGGCCTTGTGGAATTCTCAAAGGTGTGGGGGTAAGGAAGAAGAAGAAGAAGAGATTGGATTTATATCCCGCCCTTCACTCACTTGGAGTCTCAGAGCGGCTTACAAACTTCTTTCCCTTCTCCTCCCCAAAACAGGCACCCTGTGAGGTAGGTGGGGCTGAGAGAGCTCTTTCCCAAGCTGTCCTTGAGAGAACAGCTGGTACAGAGCTATGGAGGAGTGGGGAATCAAACCCGGTTCTCCCAGATTAGAGTCCGCACACTTAACCACTACACCAAACTGGCTCTCTATGGGCAGTTAATCCATAATCAAGATACTGCATCACTGGTGAACTACAGTAGAAACCTACACTTAGTATGGATTTACCCCTCCCCCCCTTTAAAAAACAGAACTGGAAAACTCAACAATTGTACTTGGACCACCACCCCCTTTCACCTAAGGCTAACATAGCCCTTATAGTTAAAGTTAACTCTCTGTTTCAACAACAAGCAGATTTTCTGTGCTGGAGTCATGAAGGAAGTTGGAGGTTTGGCTGCTGCTGCTTCTCCAATTTCAAGTTGTAGTGCTTTTCACTTACATTTGATGCTTTTTGATCAGGTTCAGATGCCTCCTTTGCACCCCAAAGCAGTATTATTTAACAACTAGGAGCAAGGTCCATTGTAGAGCAATACAACAGGCTCCAGCAGCCATCAGGGCTCGTACAGCCCCCTGCCTGCACCCGCCAGTTTTCCCCCCGTGGCCACCTGCCACCCACCCAGGTACCTGTGGGCGTCGGTCATGACATCATCAGGAGCAGCCTGAGGCCTTGCTGGCAGGTCCCTGCAGGCATTGGCCATGGCGTTGGCAGGAGCGGGCTGAGGTTTGGTGTCCAGCTGGCTCCGTCATCCTGTAACGTCCAGGCATCAGCGGCCGCCCCTTTCGGCCACCGCCAGAGCATGCACCCATCCATGGGCTCTCATCCTACTGAGGCTGGGTGGTGGTTCTGTGGGCAGGTGGGCAGGACTACAGCACGGCATGGACGAATCGCAGGGCATGTTCGGGCTGGCACTGCATCAGCCGGTGGCCAGGGTCCCCAGGCTGAGTGGCAGCTCGTTCAGCCTATGGCTGAGGGAGCGCATTGTACGTGGCCACCCCCCAAATTAGCTTTATAATATAGAGAGATGACATTGTCATCAACTGAGGTACACATCTCATGAGAGAGATGGACAGGAACTGTATGAATGGTCCAAAAAGGACAACACACTATACTAATCTTCTTGTTTTCTGTTTCAGATATCTGGGGCTGAACTGCTATCAGTCAATCATCTGCAGCATATTGGTTAATGGGGGGAAAAGATTTAAGGTAACCATAACCCCATAACACATTTAAAGTTTGGCAGAGAAAAACAATGACCCAGTTTTTCTGACATATAATACTAAAATTCAGTATATTTATGCAGTGCAACCCATGTACATTCACAAATTGTTCAGCAAGGCAACAA
Source organism: Lepidodactylus listeri (assembly GCA_029233225.1). Classification (NCBI taxonomy): domain Eukaryota; kingdom Metazoa; phylum Chordata; class Lepidosauria; order Squamata; family Gekkonidae; genus Lepidodactylus; species Lepidodactylus listeri. The sequence goes on from JARCFY010000006.1 coordinate 92,978,871, forward strand.
ATCACAATCCTGGCTCATAAGTGAAATATACATTGAGGGGGGGGGTTGTATTTTTCGTGTGTGTGTGAGAGAGAGAGTGTGTGTGCACCCGGAAGCCACGGTGACCTCTGGTGACTGTGTGTGCACCTGGAAGTCATGGTGACCTCTGGTGACTGACCCCTACTGGGGGCCTAGGCGATATTCAAAGAGGTGGCTTAATAAAGCCTGCCTGCATCTCCCAACTGCTGGTATTCCAAGGAGGTCTCCCACCCAAGTGCTTGCCAGAGTCAGTCCTGCTTAGCTTCTGAGGTCTGATGAGATCAGGCTTGCTTGGGTTATCCAGGTGCTACTTTCACCTTAGAAATATACTTCAAACACATTTGCTGGTATTGTGAAAGCAGCAGCTAAGCATTTAAAAAAATAGTCATTACAGGTTATTTAACAGGGAGATCTTCAAAGTACTGGATTTCTTCCGATGTCAGAAGCATGTCATCAGCATATTGATAGAGAACCATACGGTAGTTTCCCCATATCACTTTTGGTTTCATTCCTGTAGGATTTTCTCTAGTAGAAGTATAGCTGGCCCCAGTTTACCATAAGTTTTTTTTAATGTGCTCCAGCTTCTATAGGCTAAAACAGAAATGTGATGCAAGAGCAATTTTTCATCATGATGGGGGTAATACCTGAAATGTATCTTCCAATCTACATTCATTATTAACAGCTTTGATAGACCAACATATATTTAATGATCATATGCTTTTGCATCTGTTTGAGGATGTAATTTTAAGAAACCTTTTCTTCTGCCCTGATGGAGAAAGTTATTTGTACATCACATAATCTAAATAGTTACTACAAGCCTGTGCATATACATTGCATGGTAACTCCTCATCATGGGTAAAAAAATAAGGCCACAGGGCTCCTTACACGGCACAGTGACCTTGGGAGCGGCAGCAGTCAGATTCAGGTTCAATCATTTTATTGCTCATAGACCAGTAGGTCATAAGCAAATATACAAAGTATAGTACATACAATGGAGTACAGAATACATTATAATTTACAGTTTACAGTTTCACAAAGTTATACAATTTAATTTACCAAATACACATTTAACTACCTAAAAGGGCAGAGTCAATTCATTTGATACCACCCAAGGTTACAGATAAAAACTTTGCCACTACCAGCATCACATTTGGATCAGTATCAGCTAATAGATTAGCTACAAGTTCCTGATTAGTAGCAGGGCTCCATTTTTGAATGTACACTGAGATCCATCTGTCTTGGGCCATACTGTATTTCTTACAATCAATGAAGAAGTGCCAAATTGTGTCCAAATCGCCTGAATTACAATTGCAAAATTGTTCTGAAAAAGGAGTCCCTAGAAATCTACCAGGTAGTTTCCCAAGGGGCAAAACATTTCATCTTGCCTTGGAGAACAATATTCTATATTAGGGGACCGTCAAAGATTTACAATAAGAGGGTAAAGATTCTGGAATTGGAAGACCTAAATAGTACAAAGAACAGACCTTTTGAGCTCGGCAACTTGTTCTCCATTTATCCAAGTGTAGAATTTGCTTCCATGTAGAAGGATAGTCTATTTGAATGCAAAATTCAGGGGGAAATCCTAAACTTTGTAATTGAACTTCAAAAACCGTCTTTAGCTTAGAGGTGCAAATAACATCCCTCTGGGGAGTAGAGTACTTTTAGCCTAAAGAAAAAGGCTGCCATCCAAGCTTTGGCTTCTAAAGACTGTTCAGCGAATTCCATATGAATAGCTGGACCAGAAAAACATAAGGGGAAATTAGACAGGGAACGAAGAAAAGAGATTAAACAAGAATTGAACTTGTCATTGACCATAGTGAGAAACAAAGGAGCACCATATAGTAATTGGGAAACCACTTTTGCATGATAAGTATGAAAGGCAGCAGGTAAAAAGTTACCGCCCGTAGTTCGAAAAAAAATTAAGAGGGCAGATGAATGTATTGATGCCAGTTTTTTTGTGGCAGTAATGTGAGTCTTCCAGGTCAGGTTAAAGCGGCGGCAGTCCTGGACACTGATAACTTCCTATCTTTATGAATTTATGTTACAACAATCTTGGGAAGAAAGAATGAAAGATGGGGAGATTAAAAGGAGTGCATGTGAACAGGTCAGAATATACTGACTCGTACACATGGAACACAACGCACGCACACTCACATGTCCACATTCAGAAGTTAAGGGGAGGCAGGGAGAATGTGATGAGACTGTAGACGAGGCAGATCACACTTATGTTTGCAAAACAGAATTTATACTGGCTGATAGGCATCGACCAGGATAGGAAAATCAATGCTACATGACATATATTCAATCTGTGACTGAACATGGAATTCACTTACACTGATGGCTGAAATGGAAAGAAAGAAAAAGAGAGAAAGCTGCCATGTGGATGGGCTAAACATGTATTTTCCCATATGATTCCCAAGCCTACTTATTACAGGGTTGCTTTGTCACAAGTCAGCCAACTGCCTTCAGTAATTCTTGGGCCTAAATTAAAGTGAGAAAATTATGCTGAAGCCTTACTTCCTTTCCACAAATAGCATTCAGCTTTTCATTCTCCTTTTGAAATGTAGATTGTAATCAATGCGCACTTATCGGTGCAATACTCAGAAGAAAAAAATATAAGGCAGGACTTCCAACTCAATTGGTATTCACCAGTCTAGAGATGTTTCTTTAACTCAGGTTTAAACAGAATCTATATACAAGCACAATGTTCCTAAGATTTCCCAGCAAGGAATAATTTTATAATAGAATTATTCTCTCCATACAATTGTTAAAAACTGCATTTCATCTGCTTTCGTCAAGAGTTTGGCATGTAAATCTTAGATGATTTTTAGGAAAGCAAGAAACTTTCAGAAGCCCATGTGCAACAGAGCCCAAAATGCTATAACCTGGTAGTGAGGTAGAACTTCATGACAGACGTAATGTCAAAGAAAGAGGACTACCCGAAGTCTCTCTATGGCTCAGTTGGTTCTCGGGGAATCGCCCAAACTAGAACAGGGTGCTTTTCCTTCATTCAAGTCAAAGTGCAGGCCTGGCCAAATAAGAGATTTGTTTTATTGAAAATAAGAAGTAATTGTTCCCAAGGGAAAATGCTGGTTATTTCAGAAACACTCAGTAAAAATGACACTATAGTATCACTGGAGGGACTTTGGGTCTGTTTTAAATCCACAGTATTTTTGACACCAGTTTGTCTTCATCAGAAATTTCTCCTTGCTCTTTTATTTAAACTTTTTCCAGATCAAAAAACTATGTGGGGAGGGGGAGGATTTGATAATTCTCTAGATTATGAGTCACTCAAAGAGAGTTATGCTCTATGGATCAACATCTGCTGGTGACCCCCGGCTCAAAGGAGGTCCACTTAGCCTCAACCGGAGCCAGAGCCTTCTTGCCCTGGTGGAACACTCTCCCAGGAGAGATCCAGGCCCTGTGGGACTTAATGCAATTCTGCAGGGCCTGCAAAATGGAGATGTTCCACCAGGCCTATGGTTGAGGTGGCAGAGACCTATTAGCATTGGCCTCCCCCGGCACGCTTCCATCTTGTATTGTTCCTTATTCATCTGCCCACCTCCCGTAGTATCAGTTACCATCTACTGTGCACATATGTGGAGCTGCCTCAGGAATGGTGGTATTGTGTGATAGCACAATAGTGATGTTATACTGGATTTTAACAATTATTAACATTATGTTTAATTATTTTAATGTACTGTGTTTAATTGTATTGTTGTAACCTGCCTTGAGCCTTGTGCTGCAGGGGACAAAGGACTAGAAAACAAATAAATAATCAAAGAAATCAAAGAAATATTTAAAATTATTCCAACTTATCTTTTTTTGTGGAAGTAATCAGAGCAATGATCAGAGAGCCAGTTTGGTGTAGTGGTTAAGAGAGGCAGACTCCAATCTGGAGAATCTAGGTTTGATTCCCCACTCCTCCACATGAAGCCAGCTGGGTGACCTTGGGTCAGTCACAGTTCTCTCAGAGCTGTTCTCTCAAGAGCAGTTCTCTCAGAGCTCTCTCAGCCCTACCTACCTCACAGGGTGTCTGTTATGGGGAGAGGAAGGAAAGGCAATCATAAGCTGCTCTGAGACTCCTTCAGCTAGTGAAAAGCGGAGTATAAAAACCAACTCTTCTTCTTTTCCTTAAATAGCTTGGAAAAAGCCATCACTGCTCCACAGGCAAAAACTGTGATCATCCTACAGAAGCCATGCAATTAAGAAAGTTTCCACACTCCAATCACTGCACCATTCCCATTCTCTAATGCTGCTTGCCGTTTCTGAAAATAACAATGTGCACTGCAGTTCATTTGGGGCACAATACTGTTTGCTCTGCATACATAGTAATGACATCAAAAAATCAGTGTAGTATTCAGTCAGCCTGGCACTTCTCACATGCCACATCACAGCCTGAAATGCAGCTTCAGTGCTCTCCTGCAGATTGACACAGGGGCGTAGAGTTTTGTAAATTCCGGGGGGGGGGGGCTTTTTAGCCCCCCACCGGAAAACCTCCGCACCTCCCCAGGCCCTTCCGAGGCCTACCAGCTACTGCTGCCGGAGCCTTTCTCCCCCCCCCCCACTCCTTCCCTCTCCCTTCACCAGGAAGGGAGAGGGAAGGATGGAAGAGTGGACAGGCGGGGTGGGTGGGGAGAGGCACCGGCAGCAGCAGCTTCTGGCCTCGGAAGGGCCCTGGGAGACGCGGCGGCAGGCGCTACGTCTGAGCCCCCCCCGGGAAATTTCGGGGGAGGCTCGAGCCCCCCTGTAGTCTATGCCTATGGATTGACACATCCAGTAATCTGGTCCTCCCTAGGCTCCTATCATACAGGCTACATAGGAGCAGAACCACTATGTGAAGTGGGCTATTGAATACTTCAATATGAAGTGGGATATCACTAGGGATGCCAGGCCTCCTGCTATCGTGGGAGACTTCCTGGCATCTGGGGTGGGTGGGGAAAGTATACACTGGCATTGCACCAGTGCACTGACATCACCTTCCAGCAAAAAACCTGAAGTGACATAGTGGACACTCTAGAACTTACAAATCAGTACAGCCATAGTGTTTCTATAAATTCTAAAGTGTCTAATGACATCACTTCCTTTTTTACCAGATGCCGGGGCTTTCCCTCTAATTTCTCCCTAGACATCCCCCTCAATGTAGTGTACAAAGCATATCTCTTACCCAAATGACAAGGGAAAAAGAAGGAAATAGTAAGATTTTGCAGAAACAGTAGCCTTAATTGACAAGACCCATGCATAGCACTCAGTGAAAAGAAATCTTTTGAGACCAGCCAAAGGGACAATTCCTTGGTAGAAAGGGAATCTACAATGGCGTTCCCCATGTTTGGTTGTGTGTATATTGTAGATACAAAAGAGAGTAGAATGGAAGGAAGAATTGGTGAGCAGACAGGGGAGAAGGGGGATTAGTAGAAGAACTGACCTGACTGAGTCATAGGAAAGGGTAGGGCAGGAGGTGATGAAACTGAACAAGCCATAATATAGTGGGGATGAGCTGGAAGACGGAATCACAGAGAAACAGGTGGTTGATAAGGCCAGCAGTGCTGCACTTATGCAGAGAGCCACAGGGATAGTGTGGAAGGGAAACGGTGCTGGATACTTTGCTGCTTTTGATGCATGAGTGATGTTGAAGCCCAGGTATAAACAGTGTTTCTATATGAACTAGCCTCGGCTGAAAGGCGTGGAGTCCTGTATTAAACCGCAGATTTTCTGACCATGGGTGTGGGGCGGGGAGGGTGATGATCAGAAAGATAGTTTTAGTTTTGGCATTCTTTAGGGCAGGATTTCTCCAGAGTGTTTAACAGAAGGGTTTCTACAGTAGCAAAAAGAGACAGGGTTATTGTTTCACAGATATGATCTCAGCAGATCACAAGACCGTCTTGGCATGAGTTTCACCTCTATTGTTTAGGTGAAGTAATCTTCTGAGTCCAGCTCTGGGATCTGGCCATGATGTCTGACTTGAGTTCCTGCACTTTTCCGGGATGCTTACCAGTCTGACTTGCTACATGTACACAGTACTGCAAAGGGGAATGCATCCTTGCTAACGTGACTGCCCCACCCACAAGTTTGTTGATTCTCAAAAAAAGTTTAAAAGGTGAAGGAGACATGGCTACTTTTGCACAAGTCATGCTCAGGAAAGGGCCGTGGCTCATTAGTAAAGCATCTGCCTTGCATACAGGATGCCCCAGGTCCAATCTCTGGCATCTCAAGATATAAAGACTAAGTAGGAGACGATGCAAAAGACCTCTGTTTGAGACCTTGAAGAGCTGCTGCTAGTTGGAGGAGACAATATTGACCTTAGAAGACCAATGCTCGGACTTACTATTAGGCAACTGCATACGCTCATGCTAATTCTCTCACAGCAAGGGTTGATCTTCCGCTTGCTTAATCGTTTTACCTGAGGCAGATCTGTAATTTTCAGCATCTTCCATGGATTCTCCCCGCTTGTTTCCTTCAGGTGGCCTTACATAGGGCTCTTTCTACTCTCTCAGTAAAGCAACTTATTTTAATGGTAAACTGTGTTACCTTTGTTAAAAGATCAACAGTCTGACACGTCAACTCTTTTAAGAATTCTCAGGTGAATGCCATCTGGTCCAAGCCACTCGTTAATTTTCAGTTTGTCACTGAGTTCCAAACCTGTCTTCTTTACTTCACGCGGCTTGAAATCCCTGTTTCTTGTGATAATAACTTGATTTAAACTCTCTTTACACCTGCTCCTCAATATATAGCATGGGTACGAAAACATAAGCTATTTGTCCTTTACACTTCTAATGTCTACTGATAACAGTACTTAAGAAAAAGTAGTATGTCAAATAGGATGGGATTACCACTCTCAAGTCGAACATGGCAGAGAGCCTCATTACACACAGTGACAGATATCCTAATGTACAACACAGACTTCTCCCTCAAAGAGAACTAATGAGCTGTCCAGGGCCTTCCCGGCTTTTTAGAACTATCTCAGATGTTTTCTCCCCCTCCCCCCACTTCTGGCAACAGCCAAAATAAACAAAGTGAGCATATGGAATCGAAAGCAGCCCAGTGATCCCCATGCTAATGTTGCTGACAACACCAATATATGGCTTCAGTCGTGGAAACACCATTTTCATTCAACAGTCTGCTCTGAAAGCATGGGGTACTCTCCAGGCTTGACTTGCACAAGTCCCTCCCCATCAGCATCCTGTCCAGTATGCTGCAGGACATAATGTAGCCTTTGATAATAGTTTTGGCATATGTTTCCTAGGGAAAGGCCTGGCTGGCCTTCTGTTGAACGGATGTTGATTGTGTTAATGCAGAAGGTGCATATCTGCTACCTCCTGCTGTGTCAAGCCCTACTGACCACATGACCTGTCAATATCACTTAGCACAATCCACAGGAAAATAGTTACGCCAAGAGAACAGACACTGTATATACTGCCACAGTATAGGAGCCTTAATATATGCCTTACTGGTACAGCACATACTACATTATTACACACAGCAGCATTGACCTCATAACGTCATTTAGCTATGTCTCGTCTAAATCTTACGGGCATGCCATCGACAGATTGATCAACAGTGATATCAGAAAGCCGTAACTATGAAATCCAACAACATTTTCTTATCCAAAATTCCCAGATGAAGGTGAAGAGTGAAACTAACAAAGGCAAAATGTTAAAAATAACCAACACCAACCAGTGAAATCTTTTCAAGTACCAGTGCAGTTCAAGCAGAGGATATGAATGGCCACGGAAAGAAATTAAATCTATACAACCAGAAGAAAGCTTCTCACAATCCCATTTACATAAACCCATTTGCAAACAGATAATCCCAAATGATTAAGTAGTTGGTGCTGTTTTCAAGGAACAAAGCAGTATTTAAAGCAGGGCAACATACCCCAGAAATTACCCAGTGCATATTTGGTGCCCATTGTCAAAGTAAATGTGAACAATGCGCTGTGATCTTAGACATATGGTGCTATTTCATATCTCCCTTCGGTGCTCAAAAAGACAACCCTTGGCTCACACTGTTCAGTTCTGTGCTACTTAGCCAACAGATCAAGATTTCTTGGGATATGACCATGGTAGCAGAGGAGACATGGTCAGATCTTCCTCTGCCCCACTATCTTGTCCACTTTTCTCTCACCCTACAATTAGAAGGTGAATAGTGCACTCAGATAACCCTATTTTTGAAGCAGGCTGTAAATTTGTACCTTGTTGTTGGGTTGTTGTACTAACAATTTATATTCAATAAACCAGAGAAGTCTTTTGAAGTATGTCACAGTCACTTTTTAGTGTTCACAAGAGACCCTCTGGAACTCATCTTCCTGGTATAACTGATTTCCATCAGTTGAATGGGACTACCTCCCCTACCCTCTCCCACTGGAGCCCAGAACAATCCTGAAAAGGAGAGGGAACCTCCAGAAGCAGTATTTTGGGGGGGGGGGGATCTTCAGTGAGAAGGTGGGATATCAATCCACTCACCTTTCCATTAGTGGAAATCTACCATGGAGTTCAAGCCCCCTTGAATACAGAAAAATAGGCTGTACAAGAAACCTCAGTCAAACTGTTGGCCTTGTCCAAGGCAAGAGCTCTAGTACTGGTTAAAATATCAACATTTTACTTGATTTATTCTACATTATACACAACAAGCGACAGTCGTGCCAGTTGTGCAGTAAAGTCATAATGGGGTTAGAAAAATATTACAAAGAGAAACGGCAGACACACAAGATACAGCTCAACAGAAAATCCTGCATAGGAAAATACAAATGTCATGACATAATGCGAGCAGTGCTGTAGATGACACTCAGCTCGATCTTCGGGGAGGCTGCAGAAGCGGCCCTGAACTAGTGCATGGAATAGGTATAATCCCAACAAGATGGAGGCACTACTGATGAACAGAGAGACTGACTGAAGTCCCCCTGAAGGAACAGCATGGTAGTGCTCCTGGACCTGGGCCTACTGCTAGATAACTATGTGTCTATTCTACTAGCTTCAACTTGTTAGCCAGATGTGACCTTTCTTGGGCAGAAAATAGGGTTCCCATTCCCCGGGTGGGAGTTCTGCTGCTTTTGTGGGCTCCTGCCCACTGCTGGCCATATGGCTGGCAAGGGGAAATCCCCCCACCCCGACACCATGTGTGATGCACTGACATCAGTGACATGACATCAGCGCATTGGTAACATTGGGGGGGGCGCTCTGCTATTGGGGCAAAACTTTATGGTTTGAAGCCATTTTTACCATAGAGTTTGCCCAAAAAGCAGAGTGTTGCCCCTGACACTGCCAACACACTGACATTACTTTCAGGTAACATCAGTGTATCACATGACACTCCAGGAACACCCTCCAAATCCCCCCACTGGCACGACAAGGGGACCTAGCAACCCTAGCAGAAAATTTGCATGCCCTGAAGTATGCCTTAGTAACATCTAGATTAGGTTATTGCAGTGCACTCTGTGTGTGGCTTCCCTTGAAAAGGGTTTGGAAACTTCAGTTTATACAGCTAGGGATGCTGACTGCAGTGGATCATAAGGACCATATCACTCCAGTCTTGGCTCATCTCCACCGGCCCCTTTGGGTTTCTGGGCCCAATGCAAAGTGCTGATGTAGCTTTTAAAATCCTATATGGTTTGGGACCAGAATATCTGCAAAACCAGGGCTCTTTTTGTAGAAAAAGCCCAGCAGGAACCTATTAGCATAATGTGCCACACCCAACAGCAGAAACTCATTAGCATATTAGGCCACACCCTGACATCATAGCTCTCTCCCAGGATCAGCTTCCCCAGGTGCCTCGCGACTTGCGGCACGCATGAGGAACCTGAGGGAAGGAAAGCAGTTTCTGGAGCAGCTTCCTGAGGGGCTCTGCAGCTGCAGGGTGCTCAGGGAACCTGAGAAGGGGAGGCAGTTTAAACTGCCTTCCCTCCCTGGATCGGCTTGGCTTCCCCAGGTGCCCCGCGGCTTGCAAGGCACCTGGGGAACCCGGGGGGGGGGGGAGGCTGTAGGCGTGGCTAACTCAGAAGCCAGCCAGAACTCCGTTCCTGTACGTTCCTGCCCCAAAATAGCCCTGTGCAAAACCCTTCCCTCCCTACTTTTCAGTTTTAGTGTGATGGGTTGTTCTGGTTTGTTCATCATGTTTATCATGTTTTCCTGTATCGTTCTGCTGTTTTATGCTATTTAGTCAACACAGCTTGGGTGGGTTTTGGCATTGGAATGGATCTTTTGTGGGGGGAGGATGTGTTGGCATGCTTGCCTCCCCCATTTTGGGGACTACCTTCTGGGGTCTCCCTTGGGGGTGGAGCCACTGAAGACACATGCCCAGCTCAGGGGCTGCTGGCTGGCTTTCACCACCAGGTGGCAAAGGAGCCATGAAGAGGCTGGTGCCCACATGGATCTCGGGTCTTGTCACTCTATGGGTTTAACCCCCAGCAGGTGGGCTGGGGGGGCAGGCAGGTCACTTGGTATTTGGATCTGTTCCCATGCTGCACCAATGCTCCTTTTGACTGTAATCAATAAAGCTGTAGCCATATATTTTATCCAAACATGGTTTCTGAGGTTTTTCTTCCACTGCATCACCCTCCTATCCTCCCTAGACCCGTAATGTACCCTATGGCTATGGTCATCTTCTGAGGCCATGCTTTGGGTGCCCCTGCCTTCTCAGTTTCAATTAGTGGCAACCCAGAGAGCCTTCTTAGTCATGGCACCAAACTAATGGAAACCCCCCTCCCCCATATATTCATCTGTCCCCTTTTCTTACTTTCTTCTGCCAGCTGGGGAAGACTTTCTTGTTTTCATCAGGCATTTCCTCAGTGGTGCCTGCTTACTGCCCTGTGTTTTAATTGCTGTCTTCACATGTGTAATTAGTTTTAGTTGGTATTATGATATGTTTTTATAATACACTGTTAATAATTGCTATCCACCAAGGTGGTCGTGATCAGGCAGAAAGGTATAAATTTGGTACATAATAATAATAATACTGCACAACATGTCGCCATACCTTACAGAATGGCCATGGCACGTGTCCTGCAGGGTCTCTGGGATACAAGCAAATCTAATAATTGTTATCCATGACTCAGACTTGAGCAATGTCCAGAACAGACAGTTCTATGCATGACAGCCTTTCAAACTCCCTGTAATGTAAACATGAGGTAATTGGGTTTTTTTTTCCTGGAATCTGGATATATGACAAGAGAAAGGAATCATTAACATTTGTTTTTTAAGCTGGTCTTTAAAAAAATCTAGTGTTTATCATTTGAAAAGTCTAAAGAGCCAGTTTGCACATTAATACATCATAATGCTAAAAATGAAAAACTGATTAAATTATAGCAAGTCAGCAAGACTCAACAGTTAGCAATTCAACATGCACCAGGGTGGGGGGAAACCCAGAATGCACTACTCTAATAAAACCCACTACCCTGGAAATATTCTGAATTCTAAAGATTTTTAAATGTTTATATGGCATCAAAATGTTATCTGGCTAGATATAATTGCAAAATAAAAGACAGCAGAGGACCATAGAGGCTCCATAGAGAAACATACTGAAGCAGTGCTATTGATGTCAGAGAGGCAGCGGGGCCACTGAGTGACAAAGAACTGAAGGGATTGCCTGAGGAAGAAGAAGAAGAAGAAGAGATTGGATTTATACCCTGCCCTCCACTCCCCAAGGGAGTCTCAGAGCGGCTTACAAACTCCTTTTCCCTTCCCCTCCCCACAACAGACACCCTGTGAGGTAGGTGGGGCTGAGAGAGCTCTTTCCCAAGCTGTCCTTGAGGGAACAGCTGGTACAGAGCTATGGCTTGCCCAAGGTCATCCAGCCAGGTGCAAGTGGAGGAGTGGGGAATCAAACCCGGTTCTCCCAGATTAGAGTCCGCACACTTAACCACTACACCAAACTGGCTCTCTAGGAAGACAGAGAGATTGCAGAGAAGACAAACACATTCTTTGTGTCTGACTTCACTATGGAAGACGTGAGAAAGTTATCCATTCTCAAACCACAGTTTGTTTCAGCATATGAAACTCAGTGACTTTGTCAGTGAGCCCTAGAATTTTATTTCTTGCCACTATTTCATACCCTGAAACAAAGTCACTAAGTCCAGAGGGCATCCATCTAAGGGTTCTTAAGGAACTCAAATATGAAACTGTTGATGTTAACAATAAGCAGCATGCCATTAACACTAACTTCCTTTTGGTTCCTGTGCCTCCACCATGGGACTTCCTGGGCAATGGAAAGAGTAAACTATAGTAGCTGGGCCACTGGTCGGATCCAACAGGGGTCTTTTTTATGTTTTTATGTTAATGAGACAGTCAGTGCTGAAAAGCAATGAGCTTGTTCACTGGAATTTGTGCAAATTCTGTCAGCGGCAGTGAAAGGATGTGACAGCGTACAGTTATACCTGATCAAATTAGGCAGGCTGCACATTTAGACTACTACCTTACACCTCATTTAGACAGAAGGATTAACATGATAGTAGTCAAGAGAAATACAACTTCACATATCCAAATTGATTTATCTTATATTCTAATAGCAAAGTTTGGATATCTTTGGACACTTATGTCCGGTGACTGGAGCTGTGAACAGGCAAGACAAATCTTTCTATAAACCTGAAAAAGGCCTTAGAGTTGCAGGAAAAATGTGAAATTAAAAAAAACACTGGGCAACTTTTAAAAAATCTGAAAATGATAAAAAGGAACACCTGTAGCTTTAAGCAACAGTTCCCTCAGTGGCCGTTCCTAGACAACCAAGGCATTCCAGGCTCTGTTTGTAAAAGGCAATGGGAAGTAGTAGAGCCCTTTCGAGCCTTTGAGGGAGAACTCATTGGGGCCAGGCCTGGCTAAAGTTGCCAGTTCCAGGTTGTGAAATTCCTGGAGATTTTGTGATAGAAATCTAAGGAGTACATGGTTTGGGGAGGTGAGAGGCCTCAGTATGGTATAATGTGACACAGCCCACACTCCAAAGCAGCCATTTTCTCCACTGGGAGAAGGGGAAGTGAGATACTTCCCGTGAGTCCTTGCAGGTTCCCACTTGTTAGTTCTATCATGAACACAAAAAGGACTACAGAAAACACAGATGCATCAAGGAAGTGACTTGGTAGAACCTGAATTACACCTCTGAGGAAGGACAATGTCAGTCATACCAACTCAGTTTGGTGTAGTGGTTAAGTGTGTAAACTCTAGTCTGGGAGAACCGGGTTTGATTCCCCACTCCTCCACTTGCACCTGGCTGGATGACCTTGGGCAAGCCATAGTTCTGTCAGAGCTGTTCTTGAAAGAGCAGCTCTCTCATCCCCACCTATCTCACAGGGTGTCTGTTGTGGGGAGGTGAAGGGAAAGGAGTTTGTAAGCCGCTCTGAGACTCCAAGTGAAGGGCGGGGTATAAATCCAATAATCATCACCATCACCACAATCACCATCACCACCTCCTCACAAGAATCAACACTGCCACAAACAAGCTATTAGTTCTGCTCATGCAGAAGAGAATTTATAGAGAAATTACTACCTTGGCGAAGTGAACATGTGGAGAACTTGCATAAGGTATTTTGCTTCCAACACTTCATTTGTATTCTCTCCGGTTGCAGAATGATGACCTTTTTATTTAGTAAAATACATGCTTGTAAGTAACCACTTGCTTATGCTCAGCATGAGTCACTTCCAGCTGCCCCAAAACAAAAGCTTTAGACTTCTCAGGCCTGACATTGGTATTAGTAAGCAGGTAGTCTAACCATCTTTATGGGCTGTACCTTCCACGGACTGATTAGCAAAGCTCAGCTAAGATCTCAAACCCTAAGAGGTACTAGCAAAATGCACACCAGTATGACAGGTGAGCTAGGTATAAAAATAAGCAAACATGTATAAATAACCTCACCACTAGGGTTGTCAAACTCCAGGTGGGGCCAGGAGATCTCCCACTGTTATAACTGATTGACAGACAATAGAGATCAGTTCCCCTGGGTGAACCCTCTATGGCATTTTTCCCCTGGGGAAAAAAATGAAGGGTAGACTCTCAATGGCACTGTACTCTGCTGAGGTCCCTCATCTCCCCAAACCCCACCCTCCCCAGTTTCACCCCCAAAATCTACAGGTATTTCCCAAAACAGAGATAGCAGCCCTACCCTCTACACACGTATATACCATGTGGTTCAGGTTCAGGTCTAGATGAGCAGCTTCCCACACACCTAGTCTTGGACCTCAGCAGCCATTGGTATAGGGTGCCCTGTGGTGCTTGACTGCTGAAAGTCAGGTGTAAATGATCAGTACCTCCAGCTCCGTCAGTACCAGAATTCAGCAATGATGCACTAGTGTGCGTGGGAGAATCCTCCAACTGCCTGCCTATGACCCCATCAATTCATGACTGCCCCCCCCCCCCACAATTTATGCACATACTTGTAAATGTAACCAATCCCAGGAGGCGCTGCACATACAGCATATGGCCACACACAAGCCACAAACAAATGCTGTATTTATTTGGATAGTGGCATCTGTTGGAGACTGCAAGTTGCTTACATCTCAGTCATTATGGAGTTAAATGTTGTTGTTAGTTAACAGGATGTCACATTATCTGACCTATAGCCTGTAGGAGAAGTGCTTAGTCAAGGTGGGAAATTTGTGGGAGTTGTTTATCCTGATTAAGTGACCTGTAACCCTTCCACTGGTCAGTTAACATCTTGTCTGCAGAAACTGCTTTTGATCTTATATGCATTTATTCACAGGTTTATGGCTCTTTTTTTTCCAGCAAGAAGACAGACAGAGAAGAGCCACCATTCCCACGTTAGCAATGTAACTGAAAGAATGCCGTTAGCTGATGGAATGTATTCTTTAATTTCTTTTCGCCAAAGTACCCTTTCCTATTGTTTCTTCCGTAAAATTATGTCCCACTTTCCTTCCCAATGAGGACCCAAGACAGCTTATACAACTCTGTCCTCCCTTCCTGTATTTTATCCTCTCAACAACCATCCTGTGAGGCAGGCTGGGTTGAGAGGGAGCAACTGGCCCAAGGTCAATCAGTGAGCTTTCATGACAGAATGGGAATCTGACCCCAGTCTCCCAGATTAATTATTTTGTTTTAAAACCAATGGGAGAGTTATAATCACAAGAAGCAATTCTCTGTGACAGGGAGAAAATCTAAGTACTCTGTGAAAACAGCTTCCCAGTGCTACTTCTGCAAATATTACTAATGCATGAGAAATGTCATTCAACCAGTCTGTTTTATTAACATTTCCTATCTGAAAGCAGACAGGAAGCTTTCTCAGATTCACTCACAAAGAAGCAGAAGCCAGAGCTAAAAGCAGATTTTCTTTCTGTAC
The DNA here is from genome assembly GCA_029233225.1 of Lepidodactylus listeri. Taxonomy (NCBI): domain Eukaryota; kingdom Metazoa; phylum Chordata; class Lepidosauria; order Squamata; family Gekkonidae; genus Lepidodactylus; species Lepidodactylus listeri. The sequence goes on from JARCFY010000006.1 coordinate 92,994,163, forward strand.
ACTCTCGCCCTAAAAGAGCAGAAACCATATGGAGATTAGGCCATTATTCAGCTAGTTAGAGTCTTCAGGTGCCTTCAGACTGAGAAGAAAAACTGTCAGTAGATGTACCAAGCAACCACTAATTTTGGGTTTTTTTCCCTTCCTTTTGCTATGTATCTTATAATGGTAGTGAAGATCTTCATAGTGCTCCCACTATGTCAAAAAGTATATTGGCGTTTCAGTGTCAGAGCACACAAAAGTTGGCAACTAAATTCTAATAATTCTCTTTGGGGTGAGCCTTTAAGCTTTCAGGAATGGCTAACAGTGCTTACATCTGGTAAGAAACCTAGTTAGCTCTAGCTGTAATACCAGCTTGTACACATATTCAAGTAAGGGATGCAATATCCCAGGAGCCAAGGAACTCTGTGTACAATAAGATGGTGAATAATGTGAGTAGGGTTACCATTCCCCTGGTGAGGATCCCCCGGTTTTGGGGGGCCCAATCCACCATAGCCCAGCTGGCTGGTTAAGGAAGCCCAACCTCGAGAAGCCCCCTCCCAGCACCACCAGCATGGGCATGATGACATCACCTGGGAGTGACATCATCACGTTTCTGCCAGCAGGGTGACACTCTAGGTTTGGAGCAAAACTCCGGTTTTGAGGCCCAAAAAACCATAGAGTTTTGCCCAAAACATAGAGCATCACCCCCAACATCGGAAACACAATGATGTCACTTCCAGGTGACGTCACCACTTTGCACATGCCAGAAGAACTTAGGGAAGGATTGGGAGTCCCTCCACTGGCAGCCAGGTAGGACCTGGCAACCCTAAATGTGAGTTAAGAAACCCTCTGTTAAAGAAGTCTGGGCACAGTAAGGGCAGCGCTGAACTGTCTCTGATTTTGATACTCGTTTTCAAAGTCGGACTTTGGAAACAGCCAAACAAACACCCAATAAAATACTCACCTCACCAAACATTTTGTTCGGTCTGTGCCATTTGGTTCCTGGGGCTGCTTCGCAAGGCAAATGTCTTCGTAAACCTTAGCTGAATGAGCTCAAAATTCATTTAATTCAACTGGTTGCTGCAACTCATGTGATGTTGTTTTCAAGCCTCCATGACAGAGGTGCATAACATTACAGTCCATGACCCCCACCACCAGTCCGGCGAATCAGCAGGCAACACTGGACTCCATGTCACCAACTAGCTGTAGCTCTGAGCAGCAGTCAGCTCCGCAGTGTCCGGGCACAAGAGCAGTGCAAGAGTTGGGTGGCAACTCTCAAAAAACTGGCTGAGAGGAGTAGACACCTGGGATATCCCCCCACCTTTAAAATGCTAACAGAACAGCAGAGATCCCAGTTTTGAATTGCAAAATGCAGTAGGTGTTGAACTCACCCCCACCTGCATGAGCCTGTAACCTGCAAATTCCTCTGTATTTACAGAGTCTATCTTATGTGATAGGGTAACATTGCGGAGGCAAGTCTGGTGATACCTAGGGATGCCGGCCTCCAGGTGGAGCCTGGGGATATCCCAAAATTGCAGCTCATCTCCCTACTACAGAGATCAGTTTGTCTGGAGGAAATGGATGCTTTGGAGGGTTGACTCTGTGACAGTGTACCCCACTGAGGTTCCTGTCCTCCCCAGGAGCCACTCCCAAATTTCCAGGCGTTCCCCAACCTGGAGCTGGCAATCCTATGCCGCCTGTCCCCTGCCTATGGCCGGGGTGACCTGGCAGCCCCAAATACCTCACTTTCACAGTGTGGCCCAGTTAGTTCAAGTTCAAATTCTGGCCCATGTAACATTTGAGTTGCGCACTCTTGGTCTATGAAACCTGCAAGTTGGTTGCAGCTTCATGATTGTTGACAAAACCATATTTCATCACAGCCAATAAGATTAAAGGGTAGCATGGCCAAGAGAGGTTAAGAACTGTTGACAACAAAGAAGAATCAAAATGCACTGACTGCCAAAAGATGACGTTTACAAAATGATACAACAGCCCCCCAACTGTGGTAAGCAGTTTTGTCTCAGCCCTAAAAAGGACACCTTAGAAATACCTGGAGCAACTGAAAGTTTGTATATAACTGACAATGTTTAGTTACTCACACCCCATTCATCTTTAGACTTCTTACTGGATCACGTGCCAAAAAGCAACACAAGGTGTACATAAATGTTGGATTGTTTCTCCTCTGTAGTTACTGCACTGATACACAAAACTGATAAATGCAAAGTGTGCTTTTCATCAAACAAAATAAGGTATGTTTTATTGGGTGGGGGTCTTTCTAGTCTTCAGAAAGGAGTGTGAATCAAGGTTAGGCACTGCTAGGTTGAACTGACACACTATAGCATTCAAGCCTGCACCAAAGGAAGAAAAAGGGATTTCAGTGTCAAAAAGTATGTTCACATTCATGGGTACTCATGTATTCCAAGTGATTTCCTTTCTAGTGGATATTTCACTCCACTGTAACACTGTCTCCACGTCTGCTGTGCCCTGACTCCTTCAGGAATCAGGACTAATAATACTCGGCAGGGAGGGCGGGATACAAATCTAAGTAAATAAATAAATAAATACCTGTAATGTGATTAATGTGGTCCAGAACGCTATATTTTTACACTAACTTCTCTTCGTTCTTCAGGTGCATAGAAAGGGTTCCCAGGCCCTCTTCCATGCAGGAATTGAACAGATTCTGGCCAGCTTAGCTTCTGTAAAGTTTCGCATCATGTGCTTTCAGAATATCTCCTGGAAACTTTGTGTGTTTGTGTTTGGTTGTTTCAAAGGACATTATCCTATTACACCAGGAAGAGTTCTGATTTGGAGAGTAACTCTGGGATTCTCACCATGTAATATGTGGGTTCCATAAGTTAACACTGCATCCTTTAGAATGATCTGTACATTCATTATAGCTTTTCAGGCAAGTTACAGGAAATAAACAAACAAGAAATTGCCAAGATGGTCAGAAACTAGATTCACAAATGAAAGCACATTTTCATTAGGTTTTTCTAATGATGCACTGCTCAGAGTCACCACTAAATTTACAATGGGGCTCCATGGAGCAGTGTATCCTACCTCTCCCCTCTTCCTGTTAGACTGACCCCAGGTTGGGTGTCTCCATTGTTATGTCAGACACCATCCACAGCTATTCGTAGTAAGCGAAGGCTCTTTACCTTCAAGTACCCCTCAGCTCAGTCCCCTCCATGTTATAACATCACAATTAGCCCATACATAGGCCAGGAGTGGTACTTCTTACTTGGGGGGGGGGGGGATGGAGGCTGCTGGATGGTTGTAGAAGTAATCCTGGAAGGAAAGTCATCGGTAGATGCCAGTGTTCCCTCTAAGCTGAGTCAGTGTGAGCTAGCTCACAGCTTTTTAGCCTCCGGCCCACACATTTTTGTCTTAGCTCAGGAAGGATGGCTCCAGAGCAAATGAATTTATGCAGTAGACAAATCGCCCGCTCATGACTTTAATGCCAGTAGCTCACAAAGTAGAATTTTTGCTCACAAGACTCCACAGCTTAGAGGGAGCACTGGATGCATGCAATACAGCACTGGGGGGACAGAGACATGTCTATGCAGAATTTTTGCTCCCCCAGCTCTGAGTGAAGAGGTGGCCAGATTGCTCCTCTTATGTGGGACTCCACCAAGCACCTTAGGGCCCTCTCTGCTACATGGCCCTAAAGTGAGCACACTTTATTAAGCTTAAAGATACAAAACAAGAAATAGTTACGTTGGACCTTTTAGCCTGAGATAGAGAAATGTCCTCCCTCCTTCCTTCAGTCCCCCATAATTACAACATGTAGCTATAGCCTACAGCCAAAGATAACACAGACAAGCTTTTAATACTTTATTTGGTTATTGCTTCAATATTTTTAAATTTAAATCCACAAACCAGGTGTTTTTTTTTAAAAAATCATCCCATTGCTGCTTGCAGAATGGGCCAGCTGTCCTGATTAAGTCCAACAAAGTCCTATCCACTTCAGACATCATCCTCTAGCTAGCATCTAGCCCTACAATTTGCCATTCATCTGCCTATCAGCCATGAGCAGTAATTACCTGTTTGCAAGGACACACAAAGGGGGAAACTGCATCACTTGTATCCCAGCTGGCTGATATGCTTCTCCCCACCCTGCACACCTCCCCATACTTAAGGCGGGGGGGGGGCTGTATCTGGAAGATCAAGGTTACCTGACAGCCAGAATGTTAGCTGGACACAATTTTACCTGCTTGGCCAGTTATATACTTTGGGGGAAGGGGTATGTGAATTCCATTTATTTGTTTGTTTGTTTGTTTGTGAATTTCTACCCTCCCCTCCCAGCCAAGGCCGGCTCCATTAAGGTGAGAATTTACAACATGAACAGTTCCATTCACTATACCCAGCACCATGCTGGAAAAATGCTTCTTTCTGTGTTACACTTTGAAGCATATCCCATCCAACTCAAATACTGTCAAAGGGATGGAGTTTATACAAGCAATGTGGCATTGTGAAGGATGAGAGAAGCCATGCCTAGCAGAAATCTACCCTCTGATGCAGTTTTTGTGGCGCTTAAATTGCAGCACACATTCATATTCAACAGGAAAGTGCATTAAGACAACTGTTCCATAATCATGCCTTTTTTTTAAAAAAAATGAATTTCTTCAAGGTGAATTCTATGCAAGATCAGAGAGCCTGTTTCTTTAAGGCCTTCTTCACACCATCTAGCACCATCAAACTAGATCTAGATTTAGATCAAACTAGAAACTAGATCTAAATCACCATCAAGCACTCTAAATGTGCTTGAGAGACACTCTGCCAGAATTTTGGAATAAGAACTTGGCGTCCCTAAGGGCAAAGCTAGATAACTTGCTTAGACACAGCACAGTCCTGCACAGAGCCACCACTACAATCAATAACTGCCTAGGACTACACTTCAGACATATATGACCAAGGGCTAAGGCTAAGCTAAAGCTCTGCCCATCTTTAGTTCCTCCCAGCTTCCCTGCTTCTCTCCCAGCACATGCTTATGTCTGTCAAGAGAGAAGACCCCTTAGAAGAAAATTCCAGCTAAAACATGCATCTTCTGGCACTCTGGCTGCTTGCAGGTATCAGCCAATCCTTTGCCCCCAAGGGAGAGTTACTTGCCAAGGTCATCGGGAGAGCCTGTTAATTAGTTCACCCAGTTCAGCCGTGAATCTGGTATGGGAGGGGGGAAGTCAACTCACTCTCATCCCAGAAAGTTCCATGGAGACATCCCTGCGATTGGTTGGGGAGGTTATGGCTGGTGTTGTTTATATTATACAGTATAGTAAAGACAGACCATTCCCCCTCTTATGCCCTTTCCTCCATCCACCACCCATGCTGACTGAAGATACTCTGTGTAACAACCAGCACTGTTGCCATGGGGATAAATAAGTAGCACGCTCAGTTAGTCTTTGTTATTTTTTGTTGTGCCTTATGACTCCACTGAACTATATGTTTTGCTTTTAATCACTTTTCTTGAATTTCTTCAATAAAGCTTTTTTGGCTTCATTTACATGTGAGTCACTGAGGAATAACCTGAACCTACCCAAGCCAAAGCCTGGTTGCATTACTGCACCAAGGCAGGGTCAGGTGTGACAATATCTCCTTCCCATTCTCTACGACAGAACTTTCAGGTTTGCTTCAAAAGCTGCACAAACTCCCCAGGGCCCATGTTCATAAAGGACCACACGTAAAGGACATCTGGAAAAGTAATAATTGGGAACCATAGCGGAGTGAAACCTCTTACACTTTTCTGGATGTGAATCATCTCTGTCTCACAAACATTTCTGAGGCAATCTGATTCCAATTAGGACTTAGCTCCATCAATTGTGTTGCTTCCTTAAGAGGTTCTTAAGAACACCCTTGACAACAGAATTTTGACCCAACAGCAGGTTTTTTTTCCCCTTTACCATGGTGTTTCAGAATTTCATTTGTCAATCTCAGGCCTAAAATGGCTACTTACCTGGAAACAGATGTGTTGATTGACCCTGTACCCCCAAGAGCTGCTAAAATCCACAATTTTACCACAACTTGTCTACTTAATTTTACTTTGTGAGGACTGAGCTTCCATTATCTCAGACTCAAAGACTTGGGATGGCTGCCAAGTACTAATAAAAGAACATTCTAATGGTTCAAAAAAAAAAAGATGATAGGACTACTAGCATATTTCCTTTCAAATGCCTCTTACTGACTCATTCCAAAAGGGCCAGGTCTCCACATATAATCTCTCAGGCAGCAAAAGAAATAACACTAACCCTAAAGGGGAAAAATAAAGAGGGGGAAAACAGAGAAAAGGAGCCAGTTTCAGAAACTGATCAGCTTGTAAAAAAATTGTCAACAGTTCAAAAAGAACCAGCATGCACCGCAACTGGTTCAGTGAGAATTTCCCAGTAGGAATTTATTGCTATTAGAATTTCACAGTATGAGCTAGTTTCTGTGAAAGGGCAGAGGCAGAATTTTTTTAAAAAAAACCCTCCAGTATTATTTTATTGTTTTAAATTAGTGCCAGTTTAAATATTATCCCAGCAGCATGGAAGCTGCTAGGAAATAACACTTCCCTGTGACCATGGCTCCATGCAGCATATGTTTGCACGCATCTTGCCAAAATGCTTACAGTACTCTTCTGATTCCTTATGAGACTCCTTCTCTTCCCTAAACAGAGATTCCATATGATTCAGGGAAACAATACAGAAGAACTTCTGTATATTAATGTCTCCCATGTGGATCCAGCCCACACAGAGAAGCCATTTCCCAGTGGCTTCTACATAACTGGGGCAACATGTTAATGGACCTCTAATGAGTGCCCTGTCCCATAGTTCCACATGGCCTATAATATCTGCATGATAAACTAATAATAAAACTGCTGAAACAGCCCTTCAATTACCCATGAGCCACATATTATAATTTCTTTCCTCAGCAATGAGATGGAAAGATCAAAAAGCCTTTAAAGTTAAATTGCATAGCTGAACCCCTCAAATACCCATCTTGGCCAACTGTCCCAGAAAAGTAGTATCAGAAGCCACCAAGAAGGAGGGGGAAGGGGGTGTTGGAAGTGAAGGACTGGGCACTGTCCCTTGTCTCGGCGTCCAGACTAAGTGGCAAGAGAGTCAGATAGCTAGATAGTCACACTAAGCTTTCTTCCTGTGTTTACCATACAACTTCTGTATTTTAGTGTAATTCTTTTTCAGACCAGTATATTAGAATACTGAATGTAATGCAAGGAATATCTGGATGTTTTGCTGACATACCACTGCACCCACCTCAAAAAAGAAAGGTATAACATTTCTGTTAAGTTACCTCCATGCCGGAGATGAATGGAGAGTCTCAGTTTACTCCCCACAATTAAAAAGATACCTTTACACATTTATCCCCTATTTTGACATATTTATTGCTTTGCTGTCCTTTTCTACCTTTAATTAAATCGAAACAACTTTTGACCATATAACCTTAGGTTGTTATTTAGTATTGTCTTTGCATATCTTAAAACATCTTCATCATGTTACATGTTAATTTGCTCTTCAGCCTCTGTCTATAAGTTTGACCTCTAACAGTCTGGTGTAGTGGTTAGAAGCATGGACTCTAATCTGGAAAAATTAGGTTTGATACCCCGCTCCTCCACTTGCAGATGCTGGTGTGACCCTGGGTCAGTTCTCTCTTACAAGTTCTCTCAGAGCTGTTCTCTCACAAGCAGCTCTTGAAAGAGCTCTCTCAGCCCCACCTGCCTCACAGAATAACTGTTGTGGGGAGGGGAAGGGAAAGGGACTGTAAGCCATTCTGAGACTCCTTTGGGAAGTGAAGGGCAGAGTAAAATTCTAATCTTGGCTTCTTCTTCCATTCCAATGTATTTGAAAAAGTGTGCATGCACATGAAAGCTCATATCTTGAATAAACCTTTGTTGGTCTTAAAAGTGCCACTGGACTCTAAATTTGTTCTACTGCTTCAGACCATCATGGCTGACCACCTAGAACTATCTTTTGCCACTGTCCCTTTGAAATGTAGAATGCTACTCTCAGGGAAATCACCTCTCCCTTCTTCTTTTTCATCCTCTCCAGCAACACACATCTCTCCTTGAACACACCAAGAGGGAGGACACGCGGTCTCCATCTTGACACCATGATGCAGATGGCTCTTTCACCATCTGTATCCATCCTTAGTAGGTTAGACTAGTATACTATCCCTGTCTCTAAACTCTCCTATATAGAATGTAGTTCCAAAATAAAGAGACTATTATTAGTCTTCAAACTGAAGAGTGGCTCTGTGTAACCTTGTAAATTAGTTTGGGTACCTGGAACAAAGATGCTGCTGTGTGTGTCCTTAAAGCACTCTGCTAAACTAGTCAATGGGAACAGGACTAACTATACCAGTTAACCCAATTGGGAGAATCAGCACAGTTACATTCCAGTTGCACTTCTATCGGCAAAGGCTGTCCATTTGAGCAACCAAGGCGGTTTTAGTCTCCAAACCAGGACAGAAGCTGTATTGAAGTGGGATAATAATAATCCACCTCATTCAAGAATGCCAAGTATGTATACCATTTTCTATTTGTATACTAGGTCTTTATAAGTTATTTTAAAAATCTATAGTGAGCAATGGGGTAGGGATATAGTGTGCAAATGACTTTAAGCCATGGACAAAACAATAAATAAGGCTTTTAGTTAATAATATAGGTCTTCTGAATAAAATACCTTTTACTGTAGCCATTACTAGGTGGATTTTTTGTTTGTTTGTTCTCCATGTTTGCAAGCTACATTGCATATTCTTTGCACAGAAGGTAGAGAGATTTACATAATGCTTTCATTGTTCATTCTCACTTATATTGCCATAAACCTTACTCCAGCCTGCTTGGTCACCCAGTATTATTATCGCTATATTGCATGTGGGAAGGTTGAGAAAAAATGTCTTGCCCCAGGGTCACCTACTTAGTTCATGGCATACGTGAGATTTGAACTACAGAGCACTGACACAAATTTAGGGTCTAGTGGCACCTTTAAGACCCACAAAGGTTTATTCAAGGTATGAGCTTTCATGAGTAAGGAACACTTTTTCAAATACATTGGAATGGTAGGTAAGGTTCAGACTTATAGACAGGGACTTAACTGCAAATTAATATGTAGCATGATGACGTTTAAGCTATGCAAAGTTCTTTAGTTCTGGCTTTGCATAGCTTAAACATCATCATGTTACATGTTAATTTGCTGTTAAGTCTCAGTCTATAAGTTTAACCCTACCTACCATTCCAATGTCTTTGGAAAAGTCTGCCTTGCACACGAAAGCCTATGTCTTGAATAAAGTTTTGTTGGTCTTAAAGGTGCCACTAGACTCTAAATTTGTTCTACTGCTTCAGATCAACATGGCTGACCACCTGGATCTATTTTTAAGGAGCACTGAATCACAGTGGCTAATTGTGTTCCCCCCAACTCTTAAAAATCTACTTGCCATCCCAAAAACTTGTTTGCCACTGTGCCACATGCACAGAATTTAATAATTTCTTCCCACTAAAAATTGGCACCAGACTGGTCAGTAAAGCGTTCTGCCACATTTTCAGCTTGGGCCCTACTTCTAAGCTTACCCTGTCTTCTGCTCCCCCCACTTTCTCCCAAATCCTGAAAAACCATGTTTCGCAATAGAGCATGCAGAGAACCTAATCCACAGCTCTTCATATCAATCATTAGGCTGCATGTGTGCAACTGCATGCAAGGGTCTCTGAAAGCAGCTCTGCTGAGGAACAGATGGTTGGTACTGGAAGGACAAGAAGTAGAAGAAGTTTAGATGTCTGGTCTGTGCTCAAGAAGGTGGACTGGGGCACCCATGTTCTGGGCAGCTATCAGAACGAGGTCAACAGCAACCTATACCTAAGTGTTCTTATATCTGCAAACCAGAATGTACCTCTAGATCAAACCAGCAGCTCTTCTGAAATTAAGTTGGAATGATGGGCCAAGTTGAGGAAGCAGTCAACCCACCAATCTAAGCAGGCTTCTCTGTTATTTCAACCACCCGGAACCATCTATGTGATGGAGAGGGAAGTATCCAGGGCATAGGGTTGCCAGTTTCCAGGTCCCAGCAGGGGTTCCCTTGCTTTTTGAGGCTTCGGTCCACTGCTGGCCAGCTAACTGGAAGGGGAAACCCCACCCCCAAACAGCCACATACAGGAACAACATCCCCAACATGATGACATCACCTGGAAGTGGTCATATCAGGGAGGTCGCACATGATGCTCTGGTTTGAGGGCAAAACTCTTTGTTAAGTTTGGCCTAAAACCATAGGATTTTGCCTTTCAACCAGAGCATCGTCGATGCGATTACTTCAATTCCAGGTTACATTATCACATCAGTGACATCCTTGAACGCCTCCCAAATCCCTTCACTGGCATGGAAAGGGGACCTGGCAACCCTAGATCTACCTGTCTTCGGATGCTCTCCCATCCTTCCCTAGAACTTTGCAGCCTTCCCCAAAGTAAGAGCTGTGCACTTCAGTGTCTTAGAACAACTCATATATGCCTTGTGACATATATTAACAATTTACAGAGACTAGCATTTATTTAATTGGAAAATTTGTATACTGCTTCTCCGGATCTACTAGAGGCAGCTCGCAACAACAATACAAAGACAAGCGTACAATAAAAACAAATCATTAGAAAGAAATCATAAAAGAATACCCATGAAAACCATCGCTAAAAGCAAGCCAAGGTATAAAAGTGGATAAAATAGACCAGTCTAAAATGAAATTGATGAAACTGTGTTCAGGACAGGAGCCAACCATAAAACAGCTAAAAAAGATGGGACCCCTTTGTTCAAAGCTTGAGTAAAGTGAAATGTTTTGGCCTGGCATTTAAAAGAAAAGAAAGTAAGCAACAGGCAAGCCTCCTGTGTGAGACAGAAGTAGGGTGAAGCAGAACTAATAGGACCTGATGTAATCTGAATCACTTCACTTCAGATTAAACCAGTTTAAACAAGCAAATATCCCCTGCTAACTCCCTTCTCCCTGCCCTCCTTGCACATCGCCATTTTGAATTTAACAATGGATGCTATAGAGAGAGAAACATCGTGATGGCCCTTGAAATGGCAGCAACAGACAGGAATGTTGACTGCTGGAAACTTTTAACAGCAGGTGGAAGGAAGGGAAATGGCAGGTTATGAGATGAGTAGAATGTTACAGGCAAAACGGGTAAGAACCAGCCCCAGCCCCTATTCTCACCTCTCTTAGACCCCAAAGCAGGGCCCACGTGCTTAGTTGTAACAATGAATTAAATTGCCACACTTAAAATAAACAAGCAAAATAAGTCTTTCCCCCTAACCTTTTTATGCCCTTTGAGCCCGGAGGTACCTGGAAGGAGTATCAATATTCTCATATGCAGAACATCAGATGCTGAAGCTTGAAAGGAAGTGGGAAACTCTGGTGACACCTGGTGAACATTAAAGCCAGCTTTGTTTCAAAGTCAGAGACTCCTGAGGAAAAAAAGGGGTCACCCTTGTCAAAGCACTTCTTCCTTTCCAAATGCAATTCTCCCTCCCCCCCCCTTCCTTTCATGTTTTGACTAACATTACTAATCCTGTAAAATATTTTTCTTTCCTTTGAGTCTTCCCCATACCAGAGCCAGCCTGTCCTACTCCTTTTTCCACATGCAGAAGTTGAGTAGTTGAGATAACTAAGTCGTTCAAGGCAGCAGCAAAACAGGCCAGCCGTTCCGTGACCCTTAAATGACCATCGATATATTTTTTGCTTAATGCCAGACTCAGCACACATATAGGAAGTTACTATGACCATATGGCCACCATAAGTTACTGCTCAGTTAGTGTAATCAGAACCCACTTTTCATCATAACTGTAGCTTTGTACTATAAAGCGGCAGACACAAATCTACCCTTAAGTACAGAAACAGATAATTGAATTCAGAGTCCAAAACAATAATTCAGCCAGCTGACTATTCTGTCTCCCACAGTGGCCCCCGATCCAACCCTTAAGAAAATAAAACAAATTGCCTATAGGCAGAGAGTTGGTTGGCTGTCCACAGCCAACCCCTACAGACAGAGCAACAGGGTCACTCTGCCTTCCCTCGCCAAAGACGTGCAAACTGATTCCTCTCTAGCCATGCAATTTTGTCATTATAGTGATTCTGCTCCATCTCAGAGCAGCTTTGTTTGGGTTGCTTCCTCTCACCTCCACCCTCCTTTCTTTCTTAAGGAAACACTACATTTTGACCTACGGGGTGTAAAGACTGCCCTCGCGCTCACTGAAATGTCAAGGAGGGTCATCGTTTCAGCACCGAAAAGAAACCTCAGAGAAACAACCATGAAGAGCTCATACAATTCAGTGAGACAGTCACATGACAAAAGCAGGAACCCTTACGCACCTGCTCCAACGGCACACAAGCTGAGGGTTTCCCCTGACTGATGTCCCTGCACCTGCTTCATACATTGGGCAGAGGATGTGGGCAGGCAGGAAGCAGTGCGCTGTTCAAACTTACACATGATATAAAGAGGCAAGAGACAAGTATACACCCGCACAGACACACGTACATAAATACTTGACCTCAAATGTCAACACACAAGAAAACAAATAGATGGGAAGCAGTTTCTCATGAGCTGGCATAACAAGGAAACCACCACCACCGAATTAGAACACACACACAGAGACACACACATATACATATTCTAAAAACCAGGTTTTAACATTCTTGTAGCTGCTGCAAAAATATTTAGGCACAATATTTATTTTAAAAATTATGGAGATTTTATATGTCTCTTACCATACTCAACATATATACATATGTTTTAAGCATATTTTCGTTATGACAAGATCTAAAACGCTTCTCTTAAATTCTGGAAGCCAAATGTGTCTTCCAGATATCACTTTCTCTGTTTTTGTTTCTACTTTTTGTGCTCAGCTGGCACAAAGCTCTGGTGATGACATAAACTCTGGTGAATTAACAAAAAGAAAGACTGAAGGGAAACATTTTTAACAAATACAGAGAAATCTAATATAGAGAGCCAGTTTGGTGTAGTGGTTAAGTGGGCGGACTCTAATCTGGGAGAACCGGGTTTGATTCCCCACTCCTCCACTTGCACCTGGCTGGATGACCTTGGGCAAGCCATAGCTCTGTACCAGCTGTTCCCTCAAGGACAGCTTGGGAAAGAGCTCTCTCAGCCCCACCTACCTCACAGAATGTCTGTTGTGGGGAGGGGAAGGGAAAAGGAGTTTGTAAGCCGCTCTGAGACTCCCTTGGGGAGTGGAGGGCGGGGTATAAATCCAATCTCTTCTTCTTCTTCTTCTTCTTCTTCTTCTTCTTCTTCTAAATGTTTCCTGCATGAATTCCAGGGAGCTGCAGAAGCTCTTCCATTCAGAACACAAGGGCTCTGAAGCACCGATCACCCCAAACAGGAGAGTCGACAGGACAAGAATCAAATGCATTTTCCCCCCTGCGAGGCAAAGATGGGGAGCTGATTTTTATGGAGAAAACAAGGTGGACAAAACTGTTTACATACAGGGAGGGAGGGAGGGAGGGAAAAAGTACGGTCACAGATCTCCTGCAAAACCGGTAGTTTGATCCTCAGACACCATGAGGAGGGGGAGGGGCTTCCGATGGTTGCTCCCTGCACATTTACTTGTCTTTCCACTCTGGCATTTGTTTTCTGCTGTACTGCATCCAAACCAAGCAGGGCTCTTAGGTTTCACCATATTTAGGGACCCATATGGACAAAATAATTTCTCATGATTTTTTTAAAATCTGCAGTCTTATTTACTTACTTAGAAGATAATGCAATAAAAAGGTGTAATACATGCAACAATCTCCACCACAAAAGTCCCAACTGATGCCAAGTGTGACATCACAGCTGATTCTCTGGGACCTTCTGATACCTTGGAATAGCAGGCATCCATGAAAATAAGGCTTATGTTTCAAATGCAGGTTTGAAAAGAACTGACCCGTTTTCACTATATTGAGTTATGTACGATTGCTTTGACTGGAGTCTTGTTTGCTTTTAGTGCTATGCTAGAAAAGAAAGTGGATGGCTTTCCTTTTTGCACTGCTATCAGCAAACTTCTAATAAAAGCATGTGATGATCAGTCCAGGACAAGTGAGTCTCCGGTTACTACCACTGCAGTGCTTAAGAAATGTGGCTTTCTTTCCTCAGACTGACCTCAGTTGAGCTTAAGATGTACTGATCCCTGACACGGAAGTTACACTAAATCCAGACCCTCACAACTTCCTCTACAGACCATGACAGAAGTTCAAAGAGCAAATGCTGGCGGCCTTCTCCGGTAATAAATTTTTATTTGTTGATTGTTACTGGGAAATTATTACACTTAATTCCTGCTGAACTGCTCTGTCCTCAGAAAACCTGGCTGCTTTAAAAACATACATCCTGAAGGCTCCTAAATGTTGTATTAACCATTTAGAATATGAAAGTTCTCTGTTGAAGGGGAAAGGTAGCAGAAATAATCGAAAATGGAACCGGCAAGTGAAGGATTCAAGAATGTTGCTCCAGATGATAGGACTGGGTTCATCTTTCAAACAAAGAAGAAGAAGAGAAGAAGAAGAGATTGGATTTATACCCCGCCCTTCACTCGGAGTCTCAGAGCGGTTTACAATCCCTTTCCCTTTCTCTCCTTACAACAAACACCCTGTGATGTAGGTGGGGTTAAGAGAGCTCTTTCCAGAACTGTCCTTGAGAGAACAGCTCTGACAGAACTATGGCTTGCCCAAGGTGATCCAGCAGCTGCAGGCGGGGGAGTGGGGAATCAAACCCAGTTCTCCCAGATTAGAGTCCACACAATTAACCACTACATCAAACAAACCATGGATATTATTTAACAACACTGCACCATGATGACAGGGGAAAAGTGAAAATGTAATACCATTTCTACTATGTATGCAGATTATTAACATACAGGCATATTTCTTTTTAACTGGAAAATGGCCAACTATATAACAATGCAGGCACCAGTCCACTATACATGTGTTAGTCTTTAAGGTGACCATGAGCATGGGCCGTTCCAGATTCACACAGAAATACTCAGAGTCAGCTCTGTTATAAGTCTCACCTTCTTTACACCATGTGCAAAAGGTAGGGCAACAAAGTTCAGTGCCTGAGGGTGGAAATGAGTTATGACATAAAGTCCTCCTGGCCCCTTCCTCTCCTAATCCTAATCACCTTCCTCTCCTAATCCAGATCCAAACTTCTCCATGTCACTACTTTTAAAGCTTGTCCAAGTGTGCATGCCTCCCCAGTGTGGCAGACTGACTCCGGCTGCGGTTAGACAGGCAGTTTGGCCCAATATAGTTGCTTTTCCCTAACAGATTAATCCAGCTGGTTCACATAGTCACATCTCGCAGCCATTCCCCAGTTGAACTCAGCCCGTCATAAGACAAGTTGGAAATGGAGTAAATAGTAAATAGACAGTAGTTGATTTCCAGGTGCTAACGGATACCCATGCATTCATCCCACGTTTCCAGATGTCTGAACTCCCTTGGTGCATGCTCAAACCAGTTTGGAAGTGTGAACCTTTAGTTCCGGTTTCGCCATTCTGTTTTTTTTTTTTAATGGTGCAGCATATGCATATGGGCGCATGGGTGCTCATGCGCAACCAAGAAATATTTTTTTTAAAGGTCAAAGTTTGGGGGGGGGGGGTAAAAAAAAAGATAAAACCAGAGTGCATGCTCTGAGGTTGACACACAGCACTAATCTGAACAATCAACCATGGAAGAAGTGCACAGTGCGGCCGGATCAGGGTGGGAGTCTGATTGAAAATCCCCATCAAAAAATACGACAGAGTAATTAGAAGCATGCCAAAACTGCACTAACCTGTCAGTCTATCTGCAGCCTCCATCACACACACTTTACTCAGCCAAAGGGCTACTCCATCTGCCCTTGCCGTATCCCAAATGCTAACCACTCCAACCCAGTTGGCTAGTGCATGGCCATGGCCCCCCATCTCCGACTGGAGAGAGGTAAAGGCCAAAGGCTAGTTTCCTCAATGGTGGGGGTAATTCCTTGCAAGCTCCTGGACATGACCTCTTGCCCTTCGCTTCTGCCTTCCTGGGGTTTGATATCTGGGACCAAGGGATTTCCCGTGAGATCCCACTGGGCAGATGCACCACAGAGCCATAAGGGAGTTGGTTGTTTTTGCTATGATGTACCAATGTAGGTAACCCTCTGGAACTGCCTGACAATGGGTTTCCTAGTGCTGATTTGCTTTTTCAACCAAACAGCTCTTTCCCAATGCAAAGAAACGGTCTCAGCTGTCCTCTACTTTGTTGGAGTAGGACATACTTCAGAAGAACCCAGGAGGCATCACCAGAGGGCCTGCAGAAAGCATTCAGATACAGGCCATTCCATGATAGGAGGACACTCGGCTTGTAGATTCTCAGCATTTTGTGACTGGCCTTAGCCAGTCAGCTCCCTATGACCTCCCTTAGGCAGCTCCCTATGACCTCCCTTTTGCAGTGGCACCCACTTCCCATCCTTGCCCAAGGCCTCAACAAGAACGAGGATCCCTGCTCTGTAAGATATCTTTACTCTGCCTTTGAGTCCTTCCTCTGCTATATGCTGTGGAGGCTGCACAGGGCATTAGGAGATGCCAAAATCTGTTTTCCAAAAAGGCGATCAGAATATGAAAACCGGAGAAGTACTGAGAAGCTGCCTCTTTTTTACCAGCCCGTCAGGACTCCTTAGCAAAAGACTGAGTTGCCATCATACCAAAGAAGACTGGAAGCCCGAATTAGCCATGCTGTTATTTCAGTTTATGAAAGGAATGTGGTAAGCGCCCATGAAACAAACCTCAAGACCTATTTCAGAAATGAAAACTGGGTCTCCAGGTTCTGAGAGAATCCGGGAAGAAGAAAATAACTGGGGAGGGGGGATTCTGCACACAGTGTTTCCCGGTGCCAGACAGAGATGATGGAAGGCATAAAGATTCAAGACCAGATGGCAAACATGGCTCCGGCCAGATGGAAGCGAAAATGGACGAGTGGGCAGAAGGCAGCTGTGCAAGGCCCAGCAGCTTAGATGGGAACAGCAAGTGTCACCAACTTTTTTCAGTTATGCAAAACGTACCATAGTCCCTTAGGAAATGCTGGAACAGAATCCAATATACTATCTGCTATTCTGTTGGCTGGGGACTTTATAGAACTACACATATGCCCCCAAAGCTTATAAAGGGGACTGGGCTCATCTCGTAACAAGGACAGACACCTTTACTTTGTTTTGACCCTTTAAACAGTTGCCGGTGCCACTCCGTATTCTCCCCTATCACCCTCCACTCAGATTCTCTACTAAATAGAGGCCACAAGTGAAGTTGTAACCTTCAGTATCTTCCCTTACCTTGACTAACTGCTGCTCCTCTGAGTCATCCTCTACAAGCAGATTTTGACTCAACCATTTTCAGGAAGATCAAGGCTGAAAACAAATCTGTGACTTCACAGCCTTGTTCCTTAGGAAGGAAATGTGATCTGCTTTGTCAGGAAAGGGAAACTGTTTGGAAGTCTAGACTCTCCCCTTCCTCTCCAGGCCTCTCCTCCTCCAGGGTATTTTCATTTATTGTTACAAAGAAAAGGAGGAGGAGGAGAAAGGGGAAACAGCAGGGACCACAATTTCCAGCTCTGCTTGTCACCCAAAACAAAAATAAGCTTTGATGCTCATGTGGCTCTTGAAGCGCCAAAGCTCAAACAAAGGGAACGGGAAACAATGGAATTAAGGAATTAATCTGAAATGAATGGAATTTAAAGGCAGAGAATTTAAGAAATCAAACCACAAAGAATCACTAAGGAGATCAAAAAGGGGGAAAGCAAGACAGAAGAGCAAAAACAGGAAGCTGGTTAGCTTGATACTGTACTTAATAGTTGATACTGCCTGATACTGTATCAACTTGATTCATGTTCACAACAAAAACAAACAAAATAATCAGCCTTCTGGAATGGTACCAGCCAGTGAAGAAGGAAGTATAAGAATATTTAGTAAACCAACATTAAATTTAAATTTAGTAAAACAGTAAGGTCTGAGGGAATTTCAGTAGTCTTTAAAACCGCCCTGTAAGGTAGGCCAGCTATTGCCCATAATGCATTTTGGGGACTAAAGGTAAAATGCCATCCCTGAGACAGTGAGGCTGACCTGGAATTGCACTCTTTTGCCACTTTACTGTATAAGCCCTCATATCCAAGTACAGTGAAGAAAGGGATGCTTGATGTTGCTAAAAGAGAGGGAGAGAAATAATCAATAAAATGGATTTAGTAGAGCTTATGAAAAATCCAAAAAAGGAACAGAAGGCCAGAGAAAGACCCAAAGGCCCAGAAGAAGGGGAGAAAAACAGAAAAGTCTGAAAATGCCGAGAGAAAGAAACACACAGGAGAGCAGGCTAATAAATGAATCAAGAGGCCCAGTGCAAAACCAAGAAAAGTAGTTAATGTGCCACAACGCTGAATTTTTCCAGTGCGGCATTGCACCAATCTACCAAATGGTAGAAGGTGCATAGATACGTATCTCTGAGGGGAGTCATTCCTTATGCAGTGAACAAGCTTGGGGAAATCTAAAAGTCAGAGTCCCAAACAGAGCATCAGAGCAACTGAGCTAACACATGGACCACGTGGAGTCAGTCTGCGTCCCGGCTCCTCCCGGGACTCCAGGGCAGGCACTGACATGCCAGACGCCCCCCCCCCCCATCATCAGCAATCGCTCCAACCTCCCGGGAAGCTGCCTCACTCACCAGAACGGCCCCGGCAGTGACAGGAGGATGCAATGACCGCTGGGGCAAACAGGAGCAGCCAGCAGACGGTCAGAGGCGACGAGAAGGTGGAGCGGCCCCGGCCTGACCGGAGAGCAGTGGCCGGGCCCGGGGACAAGAGAGGCAGCAGCGGTGGGGCTGGGGAGAAGCCTCAGTCACTGGGGAATGTGGCAGTGTGGCAGCAGGGCTGCACAACACAGCCTGAGCCAATGAGCTCCATCAGGAGGCGGTCAGGCCATACACATGGGCAGGCAGGAGGCCAGAGCCAAAGGGGCCGGCGTCTTCCCTTCTCAAGGGAGGTGGAGCCATGGAAATGGAGGGGTGGCCGGGGAGCGGGGCAGGATAAAAGGAGGAGGGGAAAAGGCCGATGAAGAGGGAGACAGCAAAAGAGAGAGCGACGGAGCAAAGTGAGAGCTGAATCCAGGTGGAGGCAGGGAGGTGAAGTAACCCCCCCCCTTGTCCTCCACATCTGAGGCCTTCATAAATCCTCCTCCGAGGTTCCTGCCAGGCCTCCCGGGACTCCCCCCCCCTTCCCTCTTGCTACCCAGTGGGACCTGTCAAGTGATGCCAACCCTCCTCATCAGAACGTCCCAGTGGCAGGTGAACACTGGCCTGGTGAATGGCACAGCCACAAGAGGGCCGCAGCACCACGGCCACTGGCGGCCCACCCCCGGGAACCCCGAAGGACCTTGACAGTCTGACACAGAAACATCCAGTGTTTCGTAGTTGGTGCGAGGTGATCTAAAAGCTAAAAATGCATTTTGTTTTATGGCAGAACTCAACAAAATCCTCAGATCCAGTATCAAAAGTGTGTGTGTAGGAAAAGTGTGTTTTAAGTAGGAAATATAGTAACAGCCAGATTAATTTTTTTTTTCTGGTGTCATGTTCCTTTTCATCATTCCTGCAGCTACCGAAACAGGACTGAACTGCAGATATCATGTGGGAAATGAGAATGTGTGTTGATTATCGGACGCTAAATAAACGTACAAAATCTGACCGGTACGCCATACCTCGTGTGCAAGACGCCTTGGACTGTCTAATTGCAAGCCCATGGTTTTCAATAATTCACCTTCGGAGTGGAGACTATTGGATTCCCCTTGCAGAGGAAGAGAAGGGAAAGGCAGCTTTCATATGTCCATTGGTGTTTTATCAATTTGAACGGATGCCCCAAGGCATCCCTGGGGCCCTGCCACCTTTCAGAAGCTCATGGAAAAGCTGTGGTGGCTTGTCTGGGGTATCTGTATTATTTCTGCAGTGCAAACTGTGCATGAGTAGACTTTGAACCTGGCCCGTGGGACTCAAGGGGACCACTTCTCTTGCACATATTTGAGTCAAGCGCTGACTTGCCTGGTGCCTCTCTTGGGATCTTGGGACTGTGGATGGTGAAACTGGTGGGAGGATGTAGCCACAACTCAATCCTGTAGCCTTCCGTAATAACTGAGAACCCCCATCTGTCTGTTGCTGAAGGGCTCCAGACTCCCTAAAAGCCTGGAGCCCCGCCTCTCCCCCCTCCATGAGGTAGCCTGATCCAGACACCATATTGGCCACCGTAGCATCCACACTGGGATATGCAGAAGTCAGTCGTTGAAGGCATGACACTTCTTAGCTCGAGTCACCTGAAACCCGGAGTGAACAGGCTCATCCTATCCATCTCTCAGCACCTGGCCAGATACCTCAGGGAAGGGCAAGATAGAGACCACTGCTGGAGTGGGCCATAACCTCCTAGACCCTCTCTGAGTCAGGAACTCCTCCCTCCTGATGTGGAACATCCACCACAGGAGTAGAAAATTTCATGCACTTTAGAGCAGGAGCAGAAGATGAAGGAAGACCTCGGTAGTGGTGATGCTGGGGACTGAACACCAGACCCCCCCGTGTGCCAAGCAGATGCTCCACAACTAAGCCACGGCCCCTCCCCTTACATCATTCTCCTCTCCTCTGTTTTATCCTCACAACCACCCTGTGAGGTAGGATAGGTTGTGGCAAAAAGCTTCTTGGGCTTGGGGGGGGGCGACCTTCACCACTGATCTGACCTTCCTCCTTTCAGACAGGTCACGGTTACTATCGGAGAGAAGTATCCAAGTTTGGTGAATGGTCTTGCAAGTAATGTAATGGTCTGCTTGTGAGTAATATGTCATGATCAATGCTTGCTTGCACGCAAGCTCGGTAAGGACCTTGGGTGAATCCTGTCCCCCTCTGGCTCTAAAGAGCAGTTTCTTATGATGCTTAATACCACTGGATTGCCTCCACGAGGGGGAGAGGGGGCTGGTACTTGCAGCAGCTGCGATCCCTTCTGCCCCTACCCCTTTTATAAAGATTCCAAGCACTGTTGGAAGCCCCCTGGCATCCCAGGGTGGGTGGGAGTGGTTCAGGGTACTCCTGCTTCAGTTCCGATGCCCCCTTGCTCAACTCTAGTGCAGGGGAGAAAAAAGTAGTCATATTCTGATGGGAAGAAAATGCACGCCTCCTCTGGCACTCACCGCCATCTTGTCCCTTATCCACTACCTTGCAGAGGGAGAGGGGAAGGTGAAACTGATATGGGAAGAGTTCAAAGTCCTGATATAGGCCCTGGGAGTTCGGCTGGGCACATAATATCTCCTGCAGCCCAGAGGGCGGAAGATCCTACTGATGGCTCCATTGTCCAGCTCCCCTGCTGTTTCCATGCAGTGCTGCAAAGCTGCCAATCCCCTGGGGTCTCCTGAGCCATGTGTTGCCTTAGTGGCTTTGCGAGATAGGGGAGATTGCTGCAGGCAAGGGCAAACACTGTAAACCAAGCCCCTCCTGGGCTTTAAAGGGAGCTCTGAAAGGGAAAGCAATTATGGGGCTCTCTCCAAACTAACACTGCCTTCTGTGCCCTGGGCCTTTTGTGCTAGCTCAAATGTCTTGGGGGGGGGGCGGGCTGGGCCTCATCCTCAAGAGCTTCCTATGAATACAGAGCTATATGCTGTGTCCCTGCTGAGGGCCTGACCCTTTGGATGGTGCAATGGAAGAGTGCCAACTCTGACAATGCTAAGGAGTGGGGGAGGGAGGAAAGCGCTCTGCAGCAACCTGTGCCAATTTGCCTCCCTCTTCCATTTCCCATACACCACTCTGTGTCTTCCTGTGTCCAGGGAAGCACTGCTGTGCCACTTTGATTCTTTAAGGGGCTCCCACACAGATGGAAGTGTCCCTGGGCCCCTAAGGGGCCTGCATTCTCTATTCCATGTCCAGTGGAAACAGCAAGGGGAAAATTGCTCAGGCGCCATGTTTGGGTCCGCCTGCACAGTTGGGTATCTGGGGGAGGGGAGGCCTGCCAGGTCCCACTGAAAGATTGTTGCTGTGATCATTCCCTTACCCCCTGAGCTAGATTGGGTGTCAGCCTGGCTATGTTTCCCCAGGTCCTATCCATGGGGGGGGGGGGGGAGAATCTCATCAGGAGGGCCTGCTAGCCCAGTGTCCATTCCACAGAGGTCTCCTGTGCACTTCCTCCCTCCTTGCTTGGAGTGGTGAGAAGGCTGTAACCTGAAGCTTTGGGTTGCTCTCCCTGTAGTCTTGCTGCCTCCACAGAGATCTCTGGAGTCACCTCTCTGCTGCCTGAAGCTTTGATGGGGGCCTTTCCTTTGCCACCTCTCCATCCTTGGCCTCCTTCCTCTTCCTTGCCCCTGGAGCCAATTTCTTATCTTGCTGCCGTGGGTGCTCCACCTGTGCTTAGGTCATGCTCCATAGCATGCTATGTCCGTTGTTTTTATGTTTCCAACGTTTTGACGTTGAGCAGAGCTCGAGCCTCCTACTTGAGCAGCAGGGCTTTTTAAACTGGAGGGTCAGCTACGATCTCTCCAATAGGGGTCCTTGCAACGTTTGCTTAGCCCTACCTGAGTGAGCGGAGGCATGACCTAACCAGCTTGGATGACTTCCCCACTGAAGGAGAAAAGAGATTTGCAAAAAATCACTGAAGAACCCCCTGCAGTACACCGCGTTCATAACCTTTTAGTTTAAAAAGAAAACATTAAATAGCTGGCACAGGGCCCTCGTGAGGCTTATGAGGCCAATTTTGTTTGGTAAACAAGGTTAGCAAATTGCTGTGAAGCTGCCCTAACTCCAGTAATCAGCATCTTGGTAATGACAGTCACTCACTCTCTCCTTTGATGGGCCAGAAATAGCTATTTAACTGAATCTTGTATTGAACAACTGATTTCAGCAAATGCAAATGTAATTTAGGCCGCCATTAAGCCTTTTCATAAGGTTGAAAGCACAGCATATGCAGGGGCAACTTAAAGGGGGGGAAAGAAGATGCAACCTGCTAGCATTTGCACTTTCAGACTCAGGGCTGTTTCACACATTCCTGCACAGAAATTGCTTCCATGTGTGGAACTGTGTAATTCCCACATGTACATCTTAAGGGGAGGAAACAATGCATGCACGTAAATAGCTACATATACTCACAGTGGGAAGTCACAATTGTCAAGTGAACAAACCATGAACACATGAAGCTCCCTTAAACTGAATCAGACCGCTTATCTACCAAGTTCAGTATTGTCCACTCAGCCTGGCACTAGTTCTCCAGGGTTTCAGGCAGAGGTCGTTCACGTCACCTACCACCTGATCCTTTCAACTGGAGAACCAGAGATCAGACTTAGGACCTTCTGCATGCCAAGCAGATGCTCTGTCACGAATCCATAGCCCCTGTCTAAGCATTATGACCTATACATGGAAGATGCTTCTCTTCCTGCAAAGAAACAGCTTCCACGACAGACTCCATTGCAGCTGAGAATGAAACATGGCAAAAGGAGAGATAGCTGATAACATGACCTTTGCCACTACAGGTTAAAACTTGAAGGAGAACAAGGACGGCTGCTCTAAGAACACAAGGAGACAGCTCCAGGGAAATTCCAAGGAACTAATTATCACTGCCCTCTAGGACCTTACTGCTGGGATTTCCTAAAAGTTCATGATCAACTGTATGAAAAGGTCTGTTGTGATCAAAAAAGGTTCAGTTGTCCCCACTGGATTTCACCAATGAATGCTACAAATGCAGTACTATGTATAAAACCAATAGCTGGACTGGCAGAGACCCCAAAGGTAGACAGATCTAAAACATGAGAATGATCATTCACTCAACAACTTTTCCTCAAAAAAAGAAAGGGTCCAGGGGATAAATGTCACATTTTTGCAGCCATCCTCCATAAAGACTTACTAGCAAGAACTAACAACAGACCTTGTACTCGCTGACATACTAGGGCATGCATCTCATAACCTTCCAAGAACACCTTCCTCTTTGGTAGGTCTGACCAGCTGAAATGCCCCCAAATGAAACTTACAAGACTAAGTCTCTAAGGCCTCAGTGTGCATGAGTATACACGCACAAAGGTCAGTACTAGAATCACTGACAAGTATGCAATGGAAAAGTAGAAATAAAATTTGTCTTGCAACTACACTCTGGTTACGTCTGTGTGCACAACTGAATGGTAAAACCAATTTAACAGGTATTTAATCTGAGATACAGGCCCTTTAAAGAAGCCACAGGTTACAGTTTTAAAAATCAGAAAATAAGGTTTTCTAAACTTCCTTGTACATTTAAAAAAAATTATCCTTTTCCAGATATAATGCAACAAGAAAAAGGACTGAAAAAATTGTGTTTGAGTATCATTAAGGTCATGGAAAAGTTCTAATCAGGTTATGATTCAGTACATGTTTAAGCAATTGCTTGGCTGAACTCAAAGAAGGTCAATCTAAACACCAAATACCTAGAAGGAAACTCAGATTGTTGTTGACTGCAAAACCTTAGGTTTCATGTCAAGGTTTGTAAGAGGTTATGCCTTTTCTGAGCAGTTCTGACAAACTATCAAAGGCTGATGGCTCTTTGTGCAGTAAGCTGAAATATTTGTTGGGCAAACATATATCGCTCTGCAATATAATTCTGGGAATGCTCTGAACACATGAGATTTATTGGCTGCATGCACACACTTACCACTCTGAAATAAAATTTCTAAATCCCTGTATGTAGGGTTACACAAAGCAATCCTCTACTCATGGTCAAGGAATATAGAAGCCAATAAATGTCTTTACAGCTGGTTAAATACTGAAACAGGATAAGGCATCTGGTAATTGTAAAGGCAGCATTAAAGGCGAGCACTCCATCACTGTGAGCATTCTTATGACACAACAGAACATTTTACTGCTCCTCTACTGTTACTTCTACCTTTAGTGCTCTACAAATCTGAGATTTACCCCCCCAAAAAACTCTCACACACAGGAATATGAAGTTTGCAAGAAATCAAGTGAATGTAACATTGATCTGAGAGAAATGACAACTGAGGAGTGACATAATAGAAGTTTACAAGATTATGCATGGGATAGAGCAGGTCAAGAAAGAAGTACTTTTCTCCCTTTCTCACAATACAAGAACTCGTGGGCACTCCATGAAATTGCTGAGCAGTCAGGTTAGAATGGATAAAAGGAAGTACTTCTTCACCCAGAGTGATTAACACACGGAATTCACTATCACAGGAGGTAGTGGTGGCTACAAGCATGGACGGCTTCAAAAGGGAATTGGATAAACATATGAAGCAGAGGTCTATCAGTGGCTATTAGCCACAAGGTATAGATAGGAACTCTTGGTCTGGGGCAAGTGATGCTCTGTATTCTTAGTGCTGGGGGGGGGGGGGGCAGTGGGAGGGCTTCTAGTGTCCTGGTCCCAGTGGTGGATCTCCTGATGGCACCTGGTATTTTTGGCCACTGTGTGACTGGGTGTTGGACTGGATGGGTCATTGGCCTGATCCAACATTGGCTTCTCTTATTATTTATTTATTTATTTCGACTTATATCCCGCCTAGCCAGCAAGCCAGCTCTAGGCGGCTAACAACATAAAATCATAACATACAAAGTTAAACACATCATATAAAATCATTTAACTCACATTAAAAGGCGGCTTAAACAATAAAATCACAGATGGCAGCAAATACTAGACCAGCACCAAAACCAGCAACCTACTTTTTTTCCGGCCAGGAGGCTTCCACCACAGATGTTCTGAAGGTGGCTCACCAAGCCCCCTACTAAGGGCCATTCCCTCCGGTGGCGGCCCCATAAGCCTGGCGGAAGAGCTCCACTTTGCAGGCCCTGCGGAATTGCAAAAGGTCCCGCAGGGCCCTGATGTTCTCTGGGAGCTCATTCCACCAGTGGGGAGCCGCCACCGAGAAGGCCCTATTCCTGGTGGTTGCCAACCTGGCCTCTCTCAGGCATGGAAGGGTCAGGCGATGTTGAGTGCCTGACCGGAGTGCTCTCTGGGGAGTATATGGGGAAAGGCGGTCCCTTAGGTAGGCAGGCCCCAGACCATATAGGGCTTTAAAAGTTAAAACAAGCACTTTGAACCGGATCCGGTATGCTATAGGCAACCAGTGCAGTGCCCTCAGCACAGGCCGGACGTGGTCCCTCACCGAGAGACCCATCAGCAGCCTGGCTGCGGCGTTCTGCACTAGCTGCAGCCTCCAGAGCCAGGTCAAGGGCAGCCCCATGTAGAGAGCGTTACAGTAGTCTAGCCTCGAGGTGACCATAGCATGGATCACTGTCGCCAGGTCATTGCATTCGAGGAAGGGAACCAACTGCCTAATCAGCCGTAGATGGTAGAAGGCTGCATTGGCAGTGGCTGCTACCTGGGCCTCCGTGGTTAAGGAGGCATCCAGGAGCACTCCCAAGCTCCAGACCCTTGGCGCTGGCACCAATGGTGCCCCCCGAAGGCCGGCAATGGGATCCCTACCCCCGGTCCACTCCGACTCAGGCACAGGACCTCCGTCTTCGTTGGGTTCATTTTCAGTCGGCTCAGCGTGAGCCAGCTCGCCACGTCCTGAAGCGCCCGCTCCAGGTCATCCAGGGTGGCTCCGGACTGGCCGCCCATCAACAGATACAACTGGGTGTCATCAGCGTACTGGTGACAGCCCAGCTTATGCCTCCGGGCAATCTGGGCGAGAGGGTGCATATAGATGTTAAACAACATGGGAGATAGCACTGCCTCCTGAGGCACACCACATACCAGCGGGTGCCTCTGGGACATCTGCTCCCCCAACACCACTCTCTGTCCCTGACCTTGGAGAAAGGAGATGAGCCATTGTAGGGCAAGCCCCTGAACCCTATGTCGGCGAGGCGGTGGATCAGTAGCTGGTGGCCGACCATGTCAAACACAGCCGACAGATCTAACAGCACCAGCACCGCTGTTCCACCCGTTATGTTCCACCTGTTCCACCCGTTATGTTCTTATATTCTTAAGTCTTGAATTTGCAAGATATTTTTGCAGAGGACAAGTGTTCCATAATAGGCTTCTGAGCAATAGGAAGGCACATGTCAACTCTCATTCTAACTTGGCCCTTAAAAACCTTAACTTTGCAACTTGTCAGTAGGACCCCAATGATGGTGTTTGCTAATGGGGAAAAAATGCTGCTCCTGAGAGTCAAGGAAGAATACAAAGTGTGAATCTGAAATATGCAACAGGAGAGGAGATTTTTAAAAATTACCTTCTGTTAACAGGTAATTTAATCAGGATCCACCCCTATGTATATGCAATATAGATATTAGGGCTATACTGTAGAACATATTTTAAGGGTCTACCTTTGGGAAGATCTGTCCCACAGCGCCAACACCAAAATGAGTGCAGTTGATTTAATAAATGTTCTTTTCTTCAGGGATAGGTTTGGCTAGAGCTGATCAATGTGTATAATCATAGTCCTGTTAAATGGATTTTATTTCTGTATATAAATTTCTGCCTCCATGGCAAATTGTAATGACCTTTGGCTGATGTGATGAAATGTTTGGCCGGCTATAAGGTTTTTCTTGCAATGGTTTGGGGGGGGGGGGGGGAGAGACTCCTTTGACTTTTCCATTCTAAAATACTGAAAATTTAATCTCTTTGGTTTTTGTATGAGAACTTCAACTGAAAGTCAAACGTACAAAAACGAAACATTAAAAATTTCCACAGCTGTCCTGAAAGCATTTCAAAGGGATTTCGAAGGGCTGGCCAAAGCAATTACAATTGGTCGCATCAGGGTGGTAACTGTGCTGCCAGGTCGGAGCTTGGCCACATTGATTCTATGCACTTGACCATCACAAGGCAGATGGAGACTGACTAGCCTTGGCTAGCTCTTCGTTGCTAGCCCAAACTGACAAGCAGCATTAATACAGGTGGCACAGTCAAATGTTGGGACCACTGAATTAGAACTCTCGTGCTGCTCAGCACTTCTTTCCCAGCGCTGCAGTGTGGAATTCAAAGAAGGTAAAGACAACCAATGCAGAGCTTGCCACGGGTCAATATAACCACCAGAGATGACTCCCCAACCTGATCACAAGCCCTTTCCATCTTATGCAGGTGACATCACATCCTTTCAAGTACAAAGGAAGTAGTTTCTAACATCAAACTGTGACTACCATAAAATGGCTCCCATCGCCCACCCAGTGAGGTTTGCATCCAAGCTCTAAGTTGGCCAGATGTCCCCTTTCATTCTATCATGTAATCTAAAAAGCACAGCCTGTAGTGAAAATTTCTAAAACACACGTGATTAGAGTTGGTTGGAGGGGTTGGGAAAAGTCAACTGAAACAGCAAACAGCTTTTCAGAATGTAAAAGAAGTGGATTTAAAAACTCTGCTGCAGAACCTCTCTGTACTGTTGTATATTTTGAACTGTCAAATTGCTTCACTGAAGACATTATCTTCTGTAGACCCACCCAGGAGAACGGTGGGAAAATGGAATTGCAATTTTGTTTCCTTAGCAATGGTAGTTTGACTATCTTTTGGTGCTGATAAGTGTCTACGAAAATGTGGCTTCATTTCTAAGAACAAATATTATGGAAAACTGACAGAGATGCAAGTTGAGAGTTGTTTTCATATGTTATGAAGTGGTAACTAATGCTTCCCCCCCCCCTTTCTCTGTAATGCGAAGAAATTGGAGCATCACCAATCGCTTCTAGAGTTCAAGGATATCAGTCTTTAAAGAAATCCTTAAGTCTTGCTTCTCTATCACAGAAAGCAAGAGTAAAGTGCTTTTCCCCCCATTCCAAATGTTATGCAAATGAGATCCCCAAACAATAAGAGCTTGCTGCTTCGATTTTGATGTACAATGGAAATGTTTCCTTAGGGGTTCCAAAAACCTGGCATGGATCTAACCAGCTTTTCTACTGATGAAAAGGGAGAAAGTGTGAGGCTTCTGCTCAAAGTAGTCAAGGATCAGATCTTTGTTGATGAAACACAGTTCTTTATTTCCAATTTCTACATTGGTACAGGTCCTCGGATTATTGTCAGAGATAACGCATACAATAGAAGCAGGTCTAATATACTCTCCAGCACAATTTGAATTGCCCATAGGTAACCAATCAACAAGGGGGAAAAACCGTGGGCAAAAGGTTCTCTGGCCGTTTGCTTCCCACAGGAAAGAAAGCGAGGTGTGAAGCAGTAAATCTCCCTTCCCAAACCAGACCCCTCAGATGTAACCATATTCACATAACAAATGCCTTCCCCAAGGCTTTTGCACGTTGATAAGAAATGGTCCTTGTCCTCCCTTGTCTTCCCAGCCGGGATGAATGGAATGCGGAGGCAGGAGTGTGAGAGGCCCATTGTTCCCATGCTTTGAAGTTGTCATTCTCCCGGGCAAACAGATACATAGACCAGGCCTGGTCAAAGCCATAAACCTGGGGTCACATAACATACATTCACAATGGTCAAGCAAATGGCAATAGGCATGATTATATAGTGGGCATAGGAACAGCTAATAGCAATAGGCATGAATACAAAGTGAATACAGAGTGGGTACAGGAACAGGTTACAGTATATAGCATGAGATCCCAAAAATCCTTGTCTGAATCCGCAGATTCTGACACACTGCCACCCCAAAAATCAATCTACCCTGGTTTATTTGGGAATTTCTTATTAAAAGCTTTAACTAACTTAGGAGCATGCACATGTTCTGAACGAACCCACTCGTTCTGTTCCGGGCCAAAATCTACCCATTTGACTAGATATAGCAAGTGGCCCCTACGCATTTTTGAATCAAGGATTTCAGAAATTTCAAAATGGGGTGCCTCCCCCTTCATCAGTGGAGGAGGAGTCGGAGGAACTGGATGCCATGCATTCGGCCCAGGATTCTTCTTCAGCAAGCTGAAATGAAAAACAGGATGCACAGAACTCAGTGACTTGGGTAACTCAAGTTCAGAAGACACATCAGAAATCTTGCGCAACACTTTGTAGGGGCCGACATATTTCCACCCTAGCTTCCTGCTGGGTTGTAATCCATGTATATTTTTGGTGGACAAGTAGACTGAATCCCCTGGCTGTAAATCCCAGCCCTCTGCTCTGCTACGGTCTGCATACTTCTTGTAATCCTCTTTAGCTTTGTCCAGTGTTTTAGCGATCAGTGGCCATGAGTTTTGTAAGTTTGCCCACCAACGTTTAAAGTCCGTGGGAGAGGTGTTTGGTGCTTCCTCTATGGTGGGTAGGGGTTTCCCTTCAAAGCCTCCCACCGCCATGAACGGGGATACACCTGTAGACGAGTGAATAGCATTGTTGTAACTGTACTCTGCGAATGGTAGTAGCTCCACCCAATTGTCCTGATGGTAGTTAGTGTAACACCTCAGGAATTGTTCCAGGATTTGATTAGTTCGTTCGGATTGGCCATCGGTCTCTGGGTGGTAACCCGAGCTTAAGGCTGGTTCAATGTCCATTAGAGTCAAGAGCGCCTGCCAGAAGTTGGCAACGAACTGACTGCCCCGATCGGATACCACACGCTTGAGAAACGCATGTAACTTTATCACGTGGTTGAAAAAAGCTTTAGCCAGCCCCTTAGCAGTGGGTAGCTGTTTAAATGGGGTAAAATGTGCTTGTTTCGAGAACATGTCTACCACCACCCAAATCACGGTTTTTCCTTTTGAGGGTGGCAGGTTGGTGATGAAGTCCATCACTATCGCTTCCCATGGGCGAGAGGGGGTGGGCAACAGATGCAACAGTCCCGGAACCTTCCCTCCCCTCCTTTTGCACATCAAACAGGTTTGGCAGGCAGTCACAAAGTCTGAGACATCCTTGCGCATGCACGGCCACCAGAACTGCCACTGGACTAAATTAAGCGTTTTTAAGAACCCAAAGTGCCCTGCCAGTTTTGATGAATGACAAGTTAGTAATATGTCTTTTCGTCTGGTTCGAGGTACCACGAGTTTGTCCCCATGGTACCAGCACTTGTTTTCCCGGAGGGAACAGTCCTCTATGTTTCCCAATTCTTCGGCCTCTTCCGGGGAGTAGTCCCCACCCCCATTCATCCCCCCCACGACTCTACTGCCGCTTGCTTGCTCTGGCTTCGGGTGGTGACAGCTCCTCCCAACTGTTGGGGGGAGAACATGGAGTCGAACACTTCTTCCTTTTGACTCTCGTGCTGGGGCAATCTGGATAGTGCGTCTGCTAACGAATTGGCTCTCCCAGGGAAGTGCTTAAGCACGAAATTGAATTTTGAGAAAAAAATCGGCCCATCGGAGCTGTTTCGCATTCAGGGACCTCTGGGTGCGCAAGGCTTCCAGATTTTTGTGATCCGTCCAAATTTCAAAAGGGGTCTGCGCTCCTTCTAGCCAATGCCGCCAGGTGGTGAGGGCCAGTCGTATGGCTGCTGCCTCTTTGTCCCACACTGACCAGTTCCTCTCTGTCTCATTAAACTTTTTTGATATATAAGCCAGAGGGTGCAGCTTCTCATCCGATCCCTTCTGTAAAATGGCCCCCCCCCCATGGCCACATCCGAAGCGTCTACATGCACCACAAACTCCTTGGTTTCATCGGGGTGGGCCAGGATGGGTTCCGATGTAAAAAGGGTCTTGAGGGTGTCAAACGCCCTTTGGCAATCCTCCGTCCAGGCTATTCTCTCCCCAGGCTTTCCTGCTTCCGGGCCCCTCCCCTTGGTTTTAAGGAGTTCAGTTAGCGGGAGAGTGACCATGGCGAAGTCTTTTAGGAAGGTGCGGTAGAAATTACAAAATCCTAATAGACTCTGAAGCTGTTTTCTCATTCGGGGGGCTTCCCACTGCACTACTGCCTCTACCTTGGCAGGATCCATTTCTAGCCCTTTCTGGGAAATGCGATACCCCAGAAAGTCCGCCGAATCCCTATGGAATTCGCACTTCGACAACTTGGCATACAACTGGTTTTTTAACAGGGTTGACAGCACTTCACGGACCAATTGTACATGTTCTTTCTTATCAGCAGAGTAAATCAAGATGTCATCTAAGTAACATAACACCCCCTTGAATAAATGCTTGTGTAACACTTCATTTATTAAGCTCATAAAGACCCCTGGCGCGCCACTTAATCCGAACGGCATCACCAGGTATTCGAATTGCCCCAACGGTGTGTTAAATGCAGTCTTAAATTCGTCCCCTTCCCTGATGCGCACCCGGAAGTATGCATCTCGGAGGTCCAGCTTAGTAAACACCTTTCCTTTGGCTGCTTCTGTTAACAGGTCCTTAATAAGGGGAAGGGGGTAGGCATTGGAGGCTGACACTGCATTTAATCCCCTGTAGTCCGTGCATAGCCGCAGCCCCCCGTCCTTCTTTTTCCTGAACAGAACAGGGGCAGCGAATGGGGATTTGGTGGGGCGGATGAAACCTCGCTCCAAGTTCTTGTCTAGGAATTTCCTTAGCTCCTCCCACTCCGAAGGGCTCATGG
Source organism: Lepidodactylus listeri (assembly GCA_029233225.1). Classification (NCBI taxonomy): domain Eukaryota; kingdom Metazoa; phylum Chordata; class Lepidosauria; order Squamata; family Gekkonidae; genus Lepidodactylus; species Lepidodactylus listeri. The sequence goes on from JARCFY010000006.1 coordinate 93,026,491, forward strand.
AATAGAGCTTTCCCTTTGGTAGCTTCTCTCCCGGGATCAGCTCTATGGCACAATCCGACAGTCTGTGGGGGGGTAGTTCGTCTGCCTCGGTTTCACTGAACACTCCCATTAAGTCTCGATATTCCCTGGGGACGGCGGAGGGCACCAGAGTGAGCGCCGCCGCTCGGAGAGGTTCCGGGGGCCCCGTTCCCCACCCCGCGTCCCATTTATGGCTTCGACACTTCTCGTCCACCCAGGAGATTTTCCCTTCGCTCCATTTGATGTAGGGGTCGTGGGAGCTTAACCAGGGACTCCCCAACACCATGGGGAACTGGGTGTTGGGAGTGATGACGAAGGCTCTCCTCTCCCAGTGCTTCCCCGTCCCTACTATCGGTCTCTCAGTCTCTGCCACACACGCCTCTTTCATTTCCGATCCGTCCATTTGGGTAAACGTAAGTGGCTCCCCCAATGGGGCGACTTTGGGCCCTAACCCATCCACTACTAAAGGGCTAATCAAGTCCCGGGCACACCCTGAGTCAATTAAGGCCCGGACCCGGACGTGGGTCCCTGTCCCGGGTGCTATCACAGTCACTACCATATACAGTAAGGGGCCAGGGATGCTCACCGGGGATGGCGCATCGCGGATGGGGACCTGCAGTTCTGCACCGCTCACTGCAGGCCGTTGGAGTTTCCCGACATCTGTGCTTCCGTCAGCTCCAGCTCTCCTTGCTCGCTCGCAGCCCCTTCCAGCTGTAGTGCCCGGGGCTTGAACGAGGTTTTCCCTTTGCTAGGGGTGCTCCCGGCTACCGGGGTGGAGGTCTTGGGGACTTTCCCCCCCCGCGGGGGCACGCCGAGGCGAAGTGACCGCTCTCCCCGCACCTCATGCAGAGCCCCTGCTTGAAGCGGGCGTCCCGGATCTCCTGGATGTTCGGTTTGGGCTTTGCCTTCTGAGCCGCTTTTGCTTGGGCCGTCGCTGAAGTGCCCATCTTGATGAGGGTAAAGCGTTCTTCCACGTCTGCGGCCGCTCTCATCCATGTGGCTAGCGAGCCCGGGCTTCCCCCTCGCAGCACCGTCTCGTACACCTCGGGATTAAGACCTTCCCTGTACTTTTCTATGAAAAGATCTTGGGTCCAGCCGCGAATCTTGGCCGCTATGCGCCGGAACTTGTTGGTGTACTCCCTCACTGAGGACCGCCCCTGGGTCAGCTTCCGTAACTGGTTCCGAGCCTTCTCTTCTCCCAAGGGGTCCTCGTAGTGGTGTCTGAGGGCCCACGTGAAGTTGTGCATGGAGTGTAACTCAGGCCCTGGGGCGTTGTGCAGGCTCACGTACCAGTCGCTGGCGGTGTCCCTCAGCTTGGACCCGATGTAGCCAATCCGGTCCCTCTCGGTGGGGTAGAGATGCCCCCAGGTGTCTAGAAACTGCTCGATCTCTATGAGGAAGAACCGCAGCTTCTCGGGGTCTCCATCGAAAGTAGCCGTCAACGGATCGGCGGGGGCCTGGCGAACCATCGGCCCTGCCGGCACTTGGGCCGGCGCAGGTACGGGTGCGGGAACCGGGCGGGGAACGGGCTGTGGAACCTGCTGTGGCACTTGCGGCGGGATGACTCCCACGGGAGCTCCTCCGGGGGGAACCGGCGGCTGCGGGACTCCCCCTCCTGGGGGTCCGACCCCTCCTGGGGCTGGGTGAACTGCTTGCATAGCCGTCAGGGCATCTCGGAACTGGTACTGCAGATCGAGGGCTAGCTCGCGCAATTCTGCGGTGAGTTGGAGCTGCAAGTCTCCCATCATACGATCCAGGGCTTGGGTCTGGTCTTCCCCGCAGAGATCGGGCCCGTAAGGTGCGCCTCTCTCCTCTTCCAAAGGCGGGGGACGCCACTCTCCTCCATAGGTCGTCTCTCTCTCATCTCCCAGAAAGCTCGGCTTCCCCCGTTCGGTGTGATCTCCCTGGATCGACACCCGTGCCCCTTTCCGATCGTGCACCCACGAGTCGACGGTCCCACGACCGAAATTGCTCCATGAGTACCTCGGGATCATGCTCTGATGAGGAGGTGGTCGCGGGATGTAGTAAGCCCCCTGAACCGTAGTCACTGGCACTTCGGGCTCCCCGCCGCCTCCTCCACCACCGGCACCCTGGTCCCCCGGGGTCACCGGCTGATCTTCGGTAGTAGGGATGGGAAGAGTACCGTCGTCCGACATGGTCAGGAACGGCCAAGTCCCAGTCACAGATCTCTGACAATCTGTGAGGCTTCTGCTCAAAGTAGTCAAGGATCAGATCTTTGTTGATGAAACACAGTTCTTTATTTCCAATTTCTACATTGGTACAGGTCCTCGGATTATTGTCAGAGATAACGCATACAATAGAAGCAGGTCTAATATACTCTCCAGCACAATTTGAATTGCCCATAGGTAACCAATCAACAAGGGGGAAAAACCGTGGGCAAAAGGTTCTCTGGCCGTTTGCTTCCCACAGGAAAGAAAGCGAGGTGTGAAGCAGTAAATCTCCCTTCCCAAACCAGACCCCTCAGATGTAACCATATTCACATAACAAATGCCTTCCCCAAGGCTTTTGCACGTTGATAAGAAATGGTCCTTGTCCTCCCTTGTCTTCCCAGCCGGGATGAATGGAATGCGGAGGCAGGAGTGTGAGAGGCCCATTGTTCCCATGCTTTGAAGTTGTCATTCTCCCGGGCAAACAGATACATAGACCAGGCCTGGTCAAAGCCATAAACCTGGGGTCACATAACATACATTCACAATGGTCAAGCAAATGGCAATAGGCATGATTATATAGTGGGCATAGGAACAGCTAATAGCAATAGGCATGAATACAAAGTGACTACAAAGTGGGTACAGGAACAGGTTACAGTATATAGCATGAGATCCCAAAAATCCTTGTCTGAATCCGCAGATTCTGACAGAAAGGGGGTCCCCCTTTGACCACCCAAAAAGGTTATGCTGGAGATCAAAGGACCAGTAAGTATAATAGCCACATGGGATGATTTCCATAGGAAGGAGGAGACTGTGATGACACAGAGTGAAAAAGCTGGCTGGATCCAACTCCATAAGCCCGATATTTAACTGTCACCGTTCAATATTTGACTGCCACCAGTCAGCTGTAAATAATGTTCTCTGTTCTATGCATATTTTGAACTGTCAAACTGTTTCACTGGAGACATTAGGCAATGAATTTTTTCAAAGCCCCTTTTCGGGGGGCAATTGTGAATGAGTCCCCTAAATGGCATTTCAGGCTGGGGAAAGAGCCCTCTACATTTTTCTCACCACGATATTTAGATTCCTACTCTGAGATGCAAACAAAGCTTGAGAGACTGAACTCAAACAAAGTTTATGAACCTGTGGCTTTGCTAACTCCACAAACCAAAGCACCGCCCCTTCAAAAGACCGCCTCCACAAGGACAATGATCTTTCCCTCTTCTGAAACTTCAGCTTCTCTCTTCCTGCTGATTTACAGTTGTGTGAACAAAAAAAAAAAAAAATGTAAAGTGAAACTGGCATCTGCCAGACGTCAACTTTGTACTCAGTGTTTTAGCAGAACACTTTATAGTGCTGGTAATTTTCATGAGGCTGGAATAAATTTTGTTAGTCTTTCAGGTACTGCTGTACTTCTATTTTATTTGGGGTTGAATCTAGTGGAGGATTTCGGAAGATGGAGTGGGGCAATTGTCACTTATTCCTCCTTCCACTATAGACCTCAGATTGTTCTCAAGGGTTCCCTGTTCCTCCAAGAGCAGCATTTATAGAGAACACATTGGGCTGCAGCAAGAGGGAGAGGCAAGAAAGTCACATTCTGGAGATGGAATTCTTTTCCGTCAGCAGAAATTAACCCTGGATTCAAGCCATGGTTCATATGCAGCTGCCGTTTGTGTGCATGTTATTGGTTTTTTAAGTCTACACCGGCATACCCTGTGCGCTCACATTTTTCTCTGTTTCACAATCACATCATCTCCAGGAGCTAACACAACTCCAGGAACCTCCATCTGCAAGGATGATTCACATGGAGAAATCCATTCCCATCAGTCCTCTGAGCATGTCTACTACTATGAAAGTGAGGCTGGGAAGAGATGTCCCCATTGTGCACGAAATAAACTGTGCAAGAGTCTTGTGGAGGGAAGAAATGAGTTTCCTAATGGCTGGCAGAGAAACTTCTGCTGGGCAAGCTAGAGGACTGGGCTATTAAGCACACACTATCCACCAGTTGCATGAGATTACGTCTATCCCTCTCTCAACAGACAGGAGAGCTATTCAGAACAGGAGACAAACAACAGGTACTATACAGCTATCGGTCACCTTCACCCTACTGACTGTCGCCAATCTTTTAAAATTACTTGAGAGAAAAAAAGCATGATTTAATTAAGAATTTTGTTCCTTTTTTAAAAGAGAAAAACCATGTACATGAAGGGTGCAGGGGTAAGTGTTGGGACATTAGTGATCCAATACACATTGACTCTCACACACTAAAAGCAAGATGTTTGGTAACTGAACAGAGCAAAAAGATCCTGTTCCAAGGGGGAATTGTGAGGATGCTTTTCAGTTTGTTTTAAATGGGTACTAAGCAAAATGGAATGAAGGAATCTAAATTCCAAAGCTTCGCCACATCAAAACAGAGCAAGGGATTACACATATACTTGGCATTGTGCTTACATCACTGTTTCAATAGTTTAGATTCTCTAGAGAACTGCCTACACGAAGCGATAGCTTGTTGACCTCATGGCAATTATCTCATCCTGCTGAATGAGAACATGGGCATGCGGTCAGTTTGGGTGCAGTCGTGTAAGAGACCCTGTAATACTGCCAGCTCACCCTAAAATTATCACTCCATGGTCACATGATGGGAGCAGGAGGCCGCCTAGAACTATCGTCAGCAAAACTGGGATGCCTCAGCCCTTTCTAAAGGATTTGGCCTCTAAGTTCTATTCACCAAAGACTCTACACACACACACCCCCACTGGGGGTGAGGTGAGGGCATTGGGGCCAACGATGTCTGAGCATTGCTAAGTTACCAACATCAAGATCTAACCCTAGACTTTACATAGAAAACTGACTGAATAACAATGAGCTCATCATGACTTCACTTTAGGATGCTTACTGTCTTCAGCCTATGGAGTCTACAAATCAGGTTTCACCATCAAAGTAAAGAAATACCCTGGGTAACCCCATACCTAGCTAATTATCAGGTCTCCCAATAATAGATAAGACTGTGATAGGACTATTAAGCATTCTTGGACTTCTATAATTCCAGCTTAACTTGGAGGGCAGCACGTTAATTCAGAGCATAAAAGTACAACTGGTTTCCTGATGCTCAGCTACAACGAACTTTATCCAGCTCATAATGTTAGTGTTGCAGTTTTGATAGTAGATGCTTTAAATGAAATGTTTCCATTAACTATTTTCTATTCACAGATGTTAGGGGTTTCACCACTCCTTCCCAACCAACCATCAATTTCTGCTTATCGTCAGTTTTTTTTTTTTTATATAAATTTTTATTGATCTTTCCCTATATCTACAACTAATACGCTACAATCTAAGCTACATATACCTTATACAGAGAGTACTTTATCATTTGCTTAATACTACCATGTTACATAATATAATTATGAAGCATTTAGAACCTTGGATGAATTTCAATTATTTTGTTACTGCTACTATAAAAATTATCAAAACTATTTGGCAGGCACGCCCACCTAGAGAAATACGGTTAATTAAACAATTTATAATACATAGGTGCAATGCTTAATAAAACAGTTTAATCACTATTTCTTCTTTCGTCCTCTTCTTGTCTTAACAATCTCATCTACTTTTGGAGCTGCTGCTCCTTTTTACGAGTCAGATACTTCTTCTTCACTCTTTGAGCTATCAAATCCATACATGCTTTCTTGCGAGGCCAGTGAACCATCTGAGTCTCTCCCAGTTTTCTTTTCTTTGCTTTTTTCCAGAAATTTTTTCGCTTGTTGAACAGAGTCAATCTTATACTTCTTATCTTTGATGCTGAAGCATAGTCCTTCTGGAGTATTCCAGCGATAGATGATAGACTCAGACTGGAGCCAAGATGTCAATTTTCCATAGGCTTTCCTTCTTTTCCTTATTTCAAATGGGATATCCTTCATCACTTTTACTTCTTCTCCCAGGATCTTCAGAGCTGCTTTGTTTGTGGTCCTAAGCACCACGTCTCTTGTAGATTTTTTGGAGAACCTTATCATAATTTCACCAGGCAGGCTTTTCTTTTTAGTATAATCTGGATAGGTTCTGTAAACCATATCCATATCGCTTTTTATATCCGCTGCTTTCATGCCTGTCACTGGTTCAAATGCTTCACTTAGCAAATTTTTAAGGTCTTCTCCTGTGTTTTCTGGCACATTCTGAAGTCTTAGGAAAAAATTCAATCTTTCCATTTGTAATTTCAAAAGCTGATCATGGTGGAAGGCCTTTTCCTTCTCTGCCTTTTGTAGTCTTGAGTCTTGGTTTTTTACTGAAGTTTTTACTTCCAGAAGTTCTCGCTGCAGCTTCTCTGTGGTTTTATTCGACTCTTTTAGTTCTAACTGCATTTTGTCCATCTTCCCGTTGAGAGCTGTCATTTGGTCCACTAGAGGTCGCAATAACGAGGAGAACACCGCGCTCATCTCTGTGGTATCAACCTTTGCACTCGGAGCTGTACTTCCTAGTTTGGGGGAAGGTTTCGGTTTCCCCGCCATTGTTGAGGCTGCGCTCTTTGTTTATAGATAGATAAGATGAACGAAAGGAGCAAATTTTCGAACAGCACTTATGTCCTTTTAAAGTTTATATCTCCAAGTGAGCGATGCTGCCATCTAGCATGGTGGATGGGCTTTTATTCATGCAGTAATGCCACGTGAAGAGTCTGGTAAGTATGCCAGTCCCGGAGAGGGGGGGAGGTTTTCACTCCTCCCGCCGTCTTCCCGCTGTATTCTGCTTTTCTTACTTCAGACTCACGTTTTCTCCATGCGTAACTGTCAGTTCCAGCCTCATTGCTTCGCACTCTCTGCTGCTTCACGGATTTGCGCTTTCAGCCATACGGCTCCCACGGCGGGGGAACCTATGGGGGTGATGAAAAGGGATCTCGATCCCTCGATCGCCACCGTAGGGAGAGATCCCCTTCGTGCCACCCCAGGCAGAGCCCCCTCACTGGGGTCTCTGGGGGCTCGGCACCAGTCCAGAGCCCCTTCTTCCCACCAGGTATGGATCGCGCTCCCCGCAGTTGCAGAGGAGCACGTCCGCCATTATCGCAAGTCTTGCCGGAAGTCCTGCTTATCGTCAGTTTTAGGTGGGGGTGTACATTTGGCTGTCTCCCAGCTGAAAAAACAGCTGAAAAATACCGTATTGGTATTTATCAGCTATTCTTTAGCCGAATATACATTTGAGAACTTTTCGGCTATCCAAAATAACAGAGCCCTCCAAATCACAAAAATATTTGGGATTTTTTTGGGACCACCAGATAGCCAAAGTGAAAGGGCATTTAAAGGGTCCTCCCTCCCTCCCTCCCTCCCTCCCTTCCTTCCTTGGAAAAGTCTCAGATTTGGTACATTGATTCTTAAGACAGACAGACTGTATCAGAAATGGGACAGGAAGCATCTTTCATTGGAATAAATGAGCAGCCAGAGCCCCTGCTTTTTATAGGGAAATCCTTAGATTTCCAAACCTCCACTCAGCAGGAAAACTCACTAAACATCCATAAACAACCATTCAACCTAACCCCTCTCACAGAATAGTGATGATAACAAAATAGGTAGAACCCATACACACTTTGAGTTCTTTGGAGAAAAGAGGGCATGAAAAAGGCCACATGGTTATTTTAAAGGGAGCAAGGTTTCAAGGCGCAAAGAACTCTTCTGCCTAAATCAGAGCTCTGTGTAAGTGAATAACCAATCCACACAGGCGGTTCAATACGAAAGATATCACCTAAACTATTTTATTTTATCTCAATTGAGCAAGCACGGCACACGGGGCTTCTGGCACTGCATGAAGCTGTGACTTACTGTTTCCAAATTGTAAAGAGGATGAAAGCAATCAACAAGTGGAAAGAAATCTGTTGTTTTCCCTGATTTCCAGCAGTTCCCTTGACCCATGTCAATATTATCACTGTACTATTGAAGCTGACAGGTATTAGCAAGAAAATGAGACTATGGAAAGCCGTTGGATCGTGTCTGATTTTATATGCTTTTTCTTCTGTTGGGTGGGAAGGCACTCCCCCTCAGCAAGCCACAAATCTCAAAACAATTTCAAAAAGAATACCTGCCCTTTGTTTTCCACATTAGGAAATAACGGTACAAATTTCCATGGCACAGCTTGCTACCCTTTTCCAGACAACTATAAATATTTACTGTAAACAAGAAGTGGGCAAAATTTAGTAATGATTATCCAGGGAAGTCGCACTCCAACTCTCTCATCAATTTAAAAACTTTTCCTGTTGCCTTGAATCATGCTACAGAAAAAAAAATGTTTAAAAGATTTCAGCAGCAGGAAAAAACAAAAACAAAGCCGGAGGCTTCTTTTGCCAGCAGCGCATATGCAGAGCTCGCTCTTCCCTTTTCTGTACCCAAAATACTTCTGCATATCCTGCCCACAGTGTGGGAATTATCCCGCAGCTGCAACTCTGCTAGGTCCGGGACCTCGCTCACAGTACTGAGCTTTGACAATTTACATCATCCTAAAAGGCATGCAAGGTAGAAGAAAGTACAGATGCACAACAGCTTTTCATGGAAACCTGTATGTTCAGGTTGCTGAGGATCTTTACACAATTTTTCTTTTCCATTCTGCAGGGATAGGTTGGCAGGCCCTCTTCCCTCCTCAGTGAGGGGTGGGAGGGAGCTCTCTGGGAGTACAGAGGTGGGGCAATGTCACCATGTATGCCGTCCCCAGTGTGATGATGTCATGAAGAAAAAATGATGTCATCATGCTGGGGACACCGCACAACAACGCTCTAGTATTTTGGCCAAACTCTATGTTTACCATAGAGTTTTGCCCCAAATACTAGAGCATCGCCACATGGCGTCCCCAGCATGATGTCACTTCTGTGTGACATCACGCTGGGGATGTTGGGGTGGGGTGTTGGGGTGGGGCTTCCCCCCTGGCCAGTTGGCAGCTGGCAGATTAGAGCCCGCCAAATCAGGGAAATCCCTCGCTCCCACCTGGGGAATAGCAACCCTATGCAGGGGTTTTCTCCTTGGAACACCTGGGGTTTTTTTTTGTCCCAGTCAACTCTCACATCTGCCTCTAATAGTGAAATCCTGCACAGAGTGTCTCCAGTTTAAGCCCATTGAACAGCCTTGAACTAAAGCAGATTTGTGTAGGACTGCAGCGCTGTCAGCCTACTGCCTCCAAATATGCCCTTGGCAATGGATTTCAGTTGTACATCTAGAAAGGGCCATGCTCATTTGGATCTGCATGGGACTAGAAATTCCAAACCGACAGGCTTTTATTTCCTTTCCCCTCACTTGCTCAGAATCCCATCATCTCCATTGCTAGCTCTCATCAGCACCATTTTTTAAGCATTAACTGAAAGTGACAGGCAGCAGGGAAATAATGGGAGAATCAACTTCCTTCTGTTTGCATTACCCTCCTGAATTCTCTCAAGGAGCAAAATACCTCCAGGGACACACCTAAATGATTTTTCAACTGGGAAAATAAATAGAGGGAAAAACCCAACTCAAGAGAAAGCAAATAGATCCAACCCTTCTCTTGACAGACCTAGCGGAGCTCCTTCCTTTTCCACAAAAGCAGAACAGGGTGTAAATGCAACAATCCAGCAGGGAGAGTTACGGCCAAGCTGCAAAGGAATGCAAGCCACTGATGGTTTGTTCCTGCTAAATCCCCCTCATACAATGTTTCTATCTTAAACCATTTTGCAGTTTCATCAACCATCTCTGAGGCCTCCCAGAGCAATACTCTGCTGGTAGATTAATGTGGAGGCTCAGCCCTCTTTATTACAGGAAGATGCAGAAAATGCTGCATTTGCTGGTAACACACCAAGAGATCTTTCCTCCCGAACTGCTAAAACAGTTGAAAGTATTTTTGAACAGCTACAGTTCGCGCCTTTAAAGATCAGTTCTCTAATCCATGTAGCAACTGAGAATTACAACAGAAGCCCTTTAAAATCCAGGAGTACTGAGCAAACAACAGCTGGCCAGACACTTCAGGAGGAAGCACCGAAAGATCGTGGGAGCCATTCAAGCCCCTACTTGCTTGATATTGGGAGAGGTTTCTCACATTTGGTCCTCCAGCCTCATAAAGTTCGTCTGAACATCCAACAATTTAATGGATATATCCCTTTCTGGAATACTAAATTCCATGCTGAACAGCATCTGAGAACTTCATCAACTGAATTAGGACTTCAAAGTTGAAATCGCTCTTGCCAGACTTGTAGAGTATTATTAACATTTGACTACTCAGCTGTCCCCTTATTAATCCAACAGAAAGCCTTCCTAAATTCAAGGGGAATTTTTCCAACATGGGTTTTTATGAACACAAAACAATCTCCTCTTTTTAACTGGAAAACTTCAAACCACTTCAGTGTTACAACAGAAGATAAGCACCTGAAGGGAGGACCAGCTAGCATTTCACACCATGAGCTAACTGGCCAGAATGACCTTCCTGTTTGCCTGAAGACCAGTGCTGAAAACAACGTAGAGAGCTCTTCTTTTAGTGATAATTTGGAGGAAGACTTAATAAGTTCTTATGCTGCTCTCTCAGCTTCAGAGCAGACAACAATACTGATAGTTTGGATCAACTGAAGTCTACTTCTGGTAATTAAGAAGGGTTGCTGAGCATCCCAAATGGTGGATGCTGAGGTGGTTTTTGGTAAAGACAACTCTAGCCCAACCGTCCTCTGATTTATTCAACCCTCCGGATGCACCTCCTGCAGACAAAGTGCTCCCACCACCCAATGAATATATTTATACCCATCCCACTAATGGAGGTAAGGGAAATGAGGTGATTTTGAACTGGAATTAACAGGGCCTCTGATACAGAATGTAGTGGATAACTCCCCCAACCCACACCAAGTGTCTTCTCTCAAAAATTGATGTATTTTTTTAAAATGATTTTTTATTGATTTTATAACTACAACACCTAAAACTACTACCATAGCTAAAATACTAAACTACCCTAAGGTATACAGAAGTCAAAAAAGAAATGCTATTAAAGTACCTTGCTTCAATCTGTTCAAGGAAAAACTTAAAATAAACAAGGCTTTAAAATGCTAACATTTCTAATTTAAAAGCTTACAAATACATAAGTGACTGATGTTCAAAATGGACTATATAAACAAATAAGACTTTCAACAAGTACAGCTTATTTTTCTTTCCTAGTTCCCTTTTTCTTCTTTCCTCTCTGGGTTTTCGGTGCTGCTGCCCCCAAAGCTGAATCTGACTCTTCATCTCCTGAGCTTTTACTTCCCGATGTGTCCGAACCCTTCAGACCATAAATGCTCTCTTGTAAATCCAAAGAGTCCTCTGATGGCACTTTATCTTTTCCTTCTTTGCAATGGTCCAGAAATTTCTTGGCCTTTGCAGCTGTATCGATTCTTTGCTTCTTATCTTTGTAGCTAAAAACCACGCCTTCCGGAATAAGCCAGTGATACATGATGCCTTCTGTTTGAAGAAATGCAGTCAAATTTTTGTAGGGTTTCCTCTTCTTCCTCTCCTCAAATGGAATGTCCTTTAACACTTTAATATCTTCTTCTTGGATCTTCAAGGCATTTCTGTTAGTGGCCTTGAGCACCACGTCTCTAGTTGACTTTTTGGAGAACCTCACCATAACTTCTCCAGGCAGATTTTTTTTCTTTACAAATTCAGGATAGGTCCTGTAGACCATATCCAAGTCGCTTTGTAATTCATCCGCTTGCAAATCCGTCATTGGAGCTATAGCATCGCTGAGGATCTTTTTGAGATTCTCACCCTTTTGTTCAGGTATGCCTTGGAATCTCAAATAAAAGGAAGACCTCTCCATCTGAAGTTTCAGCAAATTATCTTTATCAGAAATCCTTTCTTTTTCCATCATGATCAGCTTTAAATCAGTCTTTTCCACTTTGGTTTTAACTTCTGCCAACCCTTTAGCTGTCTGATCAGACCTCTTGTTTGCCTCTGTCACCTGTTGTTGCAGAGAATCCAGCTTAGTATTAACTGTACTCCACTGGTCCATCAGAGGGTGTAAAGCTATTGCCAAAGCTGCAGTCGGGTCTGTGCTGGACTCAGACTTTGTGCCCGGAAGTGTAGATGGAGCTTTGGGAGAAGGTTTTGTTTTCCCCGCCATCTTATCTCCCCATCCAGTCATCGTTTTTTGTTTACATTCACAGTAAAGTCCCACAAGTTAGTCAAAAGCCTTTCTTGTTCTATTAAATCACTTAAATTCGTCTCATTCAATCTTCAGCCACTTTCCCAGCATATAGATTCTCTGTGGCTCAGATTCTTTAAGAGGAGTGGGGGGGGGGATTTAAACTTTAAACCTCCCCTTCGCTTTGAGCTGTTAAGCTCACAACAGAGAATTTTCCAGCAAAAAGAGAAAGAAACCTCTTCACTCACATTTCACCACACGTCCCAATTAGAGAATCTTTTCCTTGTGGCAATCAGACTTCTGCAGCCATCCGGTGTGCGCTCGATCGTGCCCAGAGGCTTCTGCAGTGGCTGAGCCTATGGAGGCAGGGGGCGCCTTGATCTCAAGATTGCCATCCTGGAGAGAGGCCACCCCCAAGCGCCTCAGGCAGGGTCCCCCTACAGGGGTCCCTGGGGGCCCGAAACCAGTTCAGAGCCTCTTCAAACACTGAGCCTGGGTCGTGTCTCCTGGAGCTGCAGGGAAACAAACCCACCATTGAGCTCGCCGAAACTGGAAGCAAAAATTGATGTATTTTTGTAGAGTCAGCCGGGGATTTGGATAGAATAGAGAGGTCCAATTGACAACTACATTGATTGTCCTGGAACCTCAGGTGGGGGAACAAACAGGTGTCCAGGAGTGCTTCCTCACTGACCATGTTTTGTCCTGCTGGCTGGGATATTCCTGTAAGATGGGGGGAGGTATGGTGGTGGGAAATTACTCCCCCAGGTTACTTGATCCTCCGTCAACATCTAACTGAGGGACAGGTAGCCGGGGGGGGCACAGTGGTGATATTCATCAGAGACTGTTTTCCCTTCCAGAGGATCCCTGCACCAAACATCACTGGTCTTGAATGTGTTGGCTTGGCTTGGGGTGTCAGAGAGAGGGTGGGAGTCTTACTGGCATACCATTCATCCAGGTCACCAGCAGATTCCTTTCTGCGGCTTTCAGAGGCAGTAGCCGAGTGGACACTGCATTTCCCTAGACTGTTGGTCTTGGGGGGGCTTTAATGTCCATGCAGAGAATTCTTTACTTGGTTCAGCCTCAGACACAATGGCTGCCATGGCAACATTGGGACTCTCCCAGGTCATATCGAACCCCATGCATGAAGCAGGCTACACGTTAGATTTGATCTTTTGGGCAGGGCTTAATCTGAAAAGCGCAATTGGTTATGAATTAGTGCCATGGTCAGTGCCAGGGTTGGTTTGAGGATGGTCACTGCCTACAGGGGCAATGAGTGTTTTCATGCTCACTCACAGAGACTAATGGATCCTGATGGTTTCCAAAAATGCTCTGCGGGATTTATATGGACCTGATCGCAGTTCCCTCAATGAGCTGACTGAGATTCAGAATAGAGATCTTCAGGAAGGTATCGATCAGATTGTTCCCTGATGTCCTCTGCACCCTCATGTCTCTGTGGCTCTCTGGTGTAATGAGAGTCGAAGAGATTTTAAGAGGTTGCTCAGACGGCTAGAGCAGAATTGGTTATGAATTTATTTATTATTTATTTATTAATTTCGATTTTTATCCCACCTTGCCCACAGGCAAGGATAACACAGGATGGAGCTGTGAGAACACCCTACAGAGCCAAACTGAAGGCCTATGAGGTGACAGTGAAAGCAGCAAAAAGATATTAGTTCATCGCCCCCATTGCATCCACTAGCTCACAACCAACTCAGTTACTCAGATATGTTTGACAACTGACCACCCCTTTAATTTGTCCAAAAACTGATTTGGCTCTCAGCTGTAATTCCTTTGTAAACTTTTTTGTGGATAAAGTCTCTAAGCTCCGCCTGGAGTTGGCTGCTGAATTTGATAACAGTAGTGGGATGGAGGCTCTGCTTGCACTGTTTGGTTCTTTTTTGGACTCTTTTGGCCTGGTCACCCTTGCAGATGTTGACAGGATCCTGTCAGCTGTGTGAAGCACTCAGCTTGTCCTCCTGCTGGATAAGTAGCCAGTGGCAGGGCTCTTGGCACTATCCCAGTGCCTGGATGTGGTAGTCCAATGGTTAAGGATAAGCTAAATGAAGTTGAATCCATCCAAGACAGAGGTCATGTGGCTTGAAAATACTGAAATGGGAGCTAGAGGGTCACTCCCAAGACTCAACGTTGTCCAGTTGACAGCTGTAGACTCTGCAAGGAGCCTCGCAGTGTGGTTGGATTCTGTGCTAACATAAACAAGTGTCCATGGTAGCATGGTCAGTAGTTCCCTCCCTGTGCCAGGCCCCACCAGCTGGCTCCTTATTTGCCCGGGTCAGACCCTGCCACATTGATCCATGCAATAGTTCCATCCAGTCTGGACTACTGCAATCCGCTCTGCATATGGCTACCCCTGAAAATGCTTTGGGAATTGCAGGTAGTCCAGAGTGCAGCTGCCAGGTTGCTGACTGGAACATCATGGCTCATATTACTCCAGTTCTGTGGCAGCTACACTGGCTACCAATTAGACTCTGGATCCAATTCAAGGTGTTGATGTTAACTTTTAAAGCCCTTAATGGTCTGGGACCTTAATACCTATGGGACCACCTCTCCTGTTACAACCTCTCATGCTCCCTTCAGTCATCATCTAGGGACCTCTTGTAGGTGCCTGACCCCAGGATGGTATGGTTAGTTGCCACTAGGGGAAGGGCCTTCTCAGTTGTGGCCCCTACCCTATAGAATGCAATTTCAGATGAAACCCATGCCCTGCCACACTTGTTCAGTTTCTTCAGGGCATGGAAAGCTGAATTATTTAGGTTGGAGTGTAGCCACATGTTTGGGATGTTTTAATAGCTGGTGACAGCCACATATTTTAATAGTAATACATTATATTTGTTATTTATTTTAGGGGGGGTTGTTTTTTACCTTATTAGTTTTAATGTTGTAAATTGCCACAAGACCCTTTGGGTGAGTGGCGAATTTTTAAAAAATCTAATAAATAAATAAATAAAAAGTCAGAAATCAAAATCCCAATGACAGAGACAGCGCTGGGTTGGGAAGTCCTGGAGGTTTTGGGGGTGGAGCCTGAGGAGGGCAGGGATTCAGGAGGGGAGAGACTTCAATGGGGTACAATGCCATAGAGTCCACCTTCCCAAGTGGCCATTTTCTCTAGGTGAACTCTAGGTTGTAATCCCAGGAGATTGCCAGCCTCTACTTGGAGGCTGGCAACCCTACCTACGAAGGTGGTCCCTATAAGGCACAGGATAAAACATCTTAGGGCAGAGAGAAAGAGCGTGCACAGGTGGGCATGTTGCAGCTCTTGCTGGTCAACCTGGAAGGCTTTATGGATGACACTTCCATGCTGGATCCATTTCAGTCCGGCTTCTGGCCAGGCCATGGGACGGAGACGGCACTGGTCGCCCTCACAGATGACCTCCGGAGAAATCTGGATTGTGGTGGTATGGTGGCACTGGTGTTGTTAGATCTATTGGCGGTGTTTGACATGGTTGACCACCAGTTGCTGATCCACTGCCTCGCCGATTCAGGGATACAGGGGCTTGCTTTACAGTGGCTTGCCTCTTTTCTCCATGATTGGGGACAGAGGGTTGCACTCAGGGAACAGACCTCCCAGAGGTACCCACTGGTATGTGGGGTTCCTCAAGGGGTGGTGCTGTCCCCGATGTTATTTATCTATATGCGCTCCCTTGCCCAGATTGCCCGGAGGCACAGGCTTGGGTGTCATCAATATGCCGATGACACCCAGCTATATCTGCTGTTGGGCGGCCAGTCTGACTCTACTCCAGATGACCTGGAATGGGCGCTTCAGGACGTAGCAGACTGGCTCAGACTGAGCCGACTGAAATTGAATCCAACGAAGACGGAGGTCCTGTGCCTGAGTTGAAATGGATCGGGGGTAGGGATCCCACTTCTGTCCTTCGGTGGGGCGCCATTGGTGCCAGTGCTGAGGGTCAGGAGTTTGGGAGTGCTCCTGGACGCTTCCCTAACAATGGAGGCCCAGGTAGCAGCCACTGCCAATGCAGCCTTCTACCATCTATGGCTGATTAGGCAGTTGGTTCCCGTTCTCAAACGTGATGACCTAGCTACAGTGATCCATGCTATGGTCACCTCGAGATTAGACCATTGTAACGCTCTCTACATGAGGCTGCCCTTGTCCCAGATCTGGAGGCTGCAGCTGGTGCAGAATGCCGCAGCCAGGCTGCTGATGGGTCTCTCTGTGCGGGACCATATCCAGCCTGTGCTGAGGCTACTGCACTGGCTGCCTATAACATACCGGATCCGGTTCAAGGTGCTGGTGCTGACTTTTAAAGCCCTATATGATCAGAGGCCTGCCTACTTGAGGGACCGCCTTTCCCCATATGTGCACCAGAGAGCACTGAGGTCATGCTCACAACATCGCTTGACTCTCCCCAGTCTAAAAGACGTTTGGCTGGCCAGCACCAGATCCAGGGCATTCTCGGTGGCAGCCCCATACTGATGGAACAAGCTCCCGGAGAACATCAGGGCCCTGCAGGACTTGTTACAGTTCCGCAGGGCCTGCAAGACGGAGCTCTTCTGCCAGGCTTTCGATTAGGGACCGCCACCGGGGGAATTAGGATAACATCACCCTGGTGCAGTGGGTCAAATCCCTTGCTGCTGTTTTCACCATTGAACTCAGATCACCATCTGTATAAGTCATGTATATGTTGTTTTAATTTATGATATTCTTATCTTCTGTTTTAAACTGTAAACCATTTATGGTATTTTATTGCTGTAAGCTGCCTTGAGCCAGCTGTCTGGAAAGGCGGGATAAAAATGTGATAAATAAATTAATTAACAGGGCTCTTTTTGTAGAAAAAACCCAGCAGGAACTCATTAGCATATTAGGCCACACCCCTGACAGCACAGCTCATTAACATATTAGGCCACACTCGATGTTACCAGAAGTGTGGTCATCCAGCTACATCCACCTTTTGCTTCTTATTCTGTTTACCTTGTTGTCAGAACAGTTTTGACAAAACCAATAAAACCATTATTTTCTGTCCCATCTATACAAAATCTTGCCTGAACCAATATCTTAAGTCCAACAATTATTCCCACACTGGATTGGAATCAGTTCCTAAAGGTTAGGTTCCCATGGAAATCAGCTTGCCTTCCTCCAAAACTAATACGCTGAATATGATTTTTTAGGATTGCCAACCTACAGGTGGGATCTGGAGATCTCCTGGAATTACGACTGAGCTCCAAACTACAGAGATCAGGTCAATGGCTGCTTTGGAAAGTGGAGTCCATGGCATTATGCCTTGCTTAGGTCCCTCTTTCCCTTAAACCCCACCCTCCACTACCAAATCTCCAGGGATTTCCTCAACCTGGAGTTGGCAACCCTAGTTCACTGGCAAAACAATGCTAGGAGCCAGTTTGGTATAGTGGTTAAGTGCGCGGACTCTAATCAGGGAGAGCCGGGTTTGATTCCCCACTCCCCCCTTGCACCTGCTGGATGACCTTAGGCAAGCCATAGCTCTGTACCAGCTGTTGTCTCAGAGCTCTCTCAGCCCCACCTACCTCACAGGGTGTCTGTTGTGGGGAGGGGAAGGGGAAGGAGTTTGTAAGATGCTCTGAGACTCCCTTGAGTAGTGAAGGGTGGGGTATAAATCCAATCTCTTCTTCTTCTAGGTTTGTGGATGCACTGGACGGGAGTAGTTTGTGGACTATTTTATTCAAGGTACAAAACTTTTTCAAGGTATAAGATTTCATGTGCCACCCACACTTCTTCAGATGGAAGAAGTGTGCATGCACACAAAAGCTTATACCTTGGATGAAACTTTGGACTCCAGCTTTGTTCTGCTGCTTCAGACAAACACGGCTACCCACCTGAATTATTACACTATAATACTTTTTACAAGCAATTATGTACCAGTGGAGTGGTTACCATGCAGAGTCTGTCCCACAGGTAAAATTATCCTGTGAATAGGTGGTCTTTACCACATAAAAGTATCACTACCATCACAAGATCACCAATCATTGGAAGTCAACTCCTCAGAAGCAGAAATCTCTCTTATTAGGAGGTTTAAGAACATTAACTTTGCTGGCCCATTAAAGGCTTCAAACTTACTTTTCTGAAGCAGAAGATGCCATGAGAAAACAAAGAGATGCTCAAAAGTTAAAGATATTGTCAAAAGCAGCATTTCCTGGGCTCTCTGCTATTTACATCCTCCCCTTTTCAATATTTTTTTAAATAAAAACACAAAAAACAAAATGAAACAAAAAGAAAGAAAGAAAGAAAGAAAGTAAGTAAGTAAGAAAGAAAGAAAGAAAGAAAGAAAGAAAGAAAGAAAGAAAGGGAGAGAGAGAAAGGAAGGAAGGAAGGAAGGTGGAGGAGAGAGAGAGAGAGAAAGGAAGGGGGAGGGAGAGAGAGAAAGAGAGGGGGGAAGGAAGGAAGATGGGGACAGAGAGAGAGAAAGACAGACAGAAAGACAGACAGAAAGACAGAAATAAAGGTGGGGGGGAGAGAGAGAGAGAAGGAAAAGAGATGGGGGAGGCACTTACCGGAGCAGGGAGAGCGACACGATGTTGGCAAGCCAAACGCAGAGCTAGGCCTTTCAGTGCAAAGAGCCTAGCCCCCTGCTTAATCTCTGGGAGGGGCTTTCTCCTGCTGGCTCTCTGCACTTAAAGAGAAAGCACCGGGTGGGGCTTTTCCTGCCGGCTCTCTCCGTATATACCCCAGCGGGCACTGAGATCAGGTTCAGCCCATCGTCTGGAGGTCCCAAGTCTCAGGGCCGCCAGACTCACCAGGACGAGGGCCAGGGCTTTTTCGGTGGCGGCTCCCATCTGGTGGAACGAGCTCCCAGAGGAGATCAGGGCCCTGCGAGACCTTGTGCAGTTCCGCAGGGCCTGCAAAACGGAGCTCTTCTGCCAGGCTTTTTTTTTTTTTTTGTAAAAATTTTTATTTTTCAAAACATTAAAATTAATACATTTATCTTATACAAATCCTTTTTTCCATATTATATAACATTTTGTTCTATTTGTATAATCTTGTTTTTATCTTGTATTGGCGGTTTCCCACCACATCTGAAGCATAACACATTTTCCACTTTATCCAAAATAGTAATACTTATATCTATGTTTACATTTCTGGTAACGGTCATATACCTTCTTCTGCCAGGCTTTTGAATAGGAGCCGCCACCGACGATTCCAGCCATCAGGTATATCATCTTGACGTAACCGGCCTGTAACAACCCTGGTGGGTGGCAAGGGGAATATGGAAACTTACCACTAAGCTGCTGCTTTGATAAATGGATAATATGCAATAGGAAGCTGTTGTAATTTATAGTTATAGGAATATATTTAATTATTTTAACTGTTTTAATTGCTTTTAGCTATTTTAATGTAGTATTTTCCGGCCTATGTGCCCATGTAAGCCGCCCTGAACCCGTCCGCGGGGAGGGTGGGGTATAAATCGAAAAAATAAATAAATAAATAAATAAAATAAGGGAGGGGGCGGGGCAGGCTCGGACACCAGCTGGAACAGCGTTCCGGTGCGTTCCTGCTGAAAAAGAGTCCTGAATAAATAAATATAAATAAATAAATAAGGCACACAACAGACATCCCTCTGGAACACCTCATGCCCTATCACTAACGCTTCTCTCTTCTGCTCAGTACCAATCATGATGCAACTTCTTGAGTCTCCATGTGGTATATCAAGGCCATATTTTTCAACACATTCCCCCCCCAACAAAACACATCAGCAGTATGCTGTAAAGCCTAGTTATATGGTGACCTGCTTCGCTACTGGTGTTGCTTCAAAGCAGATCACATTGTGTTTATTGTGCAAAATTCCTAATTTCAGGGAGAAGGGATATTGGCAGTTCTATGGAAATCACAAGCATCTATAAATATCAAAACAAGGCAACGTTTCTGGTAAACTTAAAGATGCTCAGTGTAATTTGTGTCTGTGGTTATGAGAGAGGAAGCGAGTAGCATTCCCACAACAGTCATCTCTCCCTTTTGCACTCTGAATAATATTTGCCAAAGTCTTCTCTCCATCCCCACCTCGACATTTGCCACCCAAAATAAATTAGCCCAGTCTTCCAATAAGTAAATATACCACAAACGCTGCCCGTAAATGGACTTTTTAATGATAACCCTGTGAACTCAGATTATGAGCAAGTTATAAACTTTATGTTTTATTTCCCATGAATATTATTTTTCATTTTTAAAAGCCCCAGAAGCTGCATAAATAAATTTCCTTTCCAAAATAAGTGAGACATCATGGACAGAAATCCTACGTTACTACAAGTCAGAAACCAAATTATGTTAGCAAAGATTCTGCTGAATGTATTAGGCAAAAATGATATCTGTTGGGTAAATCCTATGCAGTTATTTCTTATAATAACCCGAATGGGCTATTTATTTATTAATATTCTACCTTTCTTCTTTCTTGGATCTCAAGGTGGCACAGAGCCCTCCAATCCAGGCACTAACCCAATCCAAAACGTGTTCAACTTCCAAGCAAGGCTGCTGTATGATGTGCCTTCAGAGCATATGTAAATTTCATTTAGTATTAGTAGAAATGGTAAAAATGGTAACAATTTGACTGAGACGTGCAACCTTTCTAGACCCAGGATCCACATTTAACCCCATGGAACCCAATGAATTACAATGACAGGAAGTCATGTGACATCACAGTCATGTGACAGCAAGAAGAGGAGCCAAAGTGATCTTCTATGTTCTGGTTAGTTTTGGAGTTTCATTTGCTTGGTTGCAATGTTGTACACAGAACACCACCTCTGGCTGCAAGTGTGCAAGTATTGGACCTCCTACAAGTATTGGAGGACTTACTGTACAGGTTGAAGAGACAGTAGGAAAGCATTTGCATATGCTAAAACAGAGATTTCATCACCACTGAGTGACCTTGCCTTGCCATCCTGTAGCTCCTCTCATGGTGTGTAGGAAGAGGGGCAGGAGGTGTGGTCCATTAGTTCTCTACACATCAGAATTAGAAGCAAGTCCTTCCCTAAAAAGCAAAATTGGGGTGCAACCAAGCAAATGAAATTCCATAATTAACCAGAAGGTCATTAATCTCAGTTTGAAGACCACTGCTCTGCACTAACAGACACGGCAATAGCAGGAACATGGGAAATAAAATGACAGGGATAGTTGGCAAGGCCAACAAAGATCTATTGATTGAATAGACAAACCCCAGTCAAATCTGTCCTGAAATTTAATTCATGGCATAAATACAGCCAAGCAACAAAGGAAGGAAGGAAGGAAGGAAGGAAGGAAGGAAGGAAGGAAGGAAGGAAGGAACTAACAAACAAACAAACAAACAAACATTTTTTTGGTCATTAAATGTTTCCACTGGATTCAGCTGCATTTAAGCATCTGAGTTCATGGTACTGCACATAAGCTACTGTAAACTAGAGCAAGGAGTGCTGGCCAAGCATCCTCCTACAAGGGAACCAGCTGTTTCCTAATGTGTGCTCTCAGTGGACCCAAAAGATAATGCTTCCTGGCTTCTTCTACTCTGATGAGGATCTGATCCCTTATCATCTCCTATCTTTCTTATGTGTCTGTCTACATGTTTTGTCTTTACTATCATATGTTAGAAATCCTTTCTTTCCCTCAGTCTGCACTGAACGCGTGCCAGTTCAGCTCACTTCCCATCCACCACTGGTGATCCAGCAACTAATTAATCAACAAGCCGTTCCCAACCTGTTCACAGGAACAGGCTGCTTGCTACCATCAGAATACAATTGTTTGTAGCAGTCATGAAGAAATAACTAGCTTTCTTGACTAGTGGGAAAACAATGCTCATTGTGCATGCTCAAGCAAAACATCTTGAAAATTACAGTAGCACTAGAGCAGTAGAGACAAATAGTAATGTCACTGAAGCTGAGTCCAAATGTTACTGAAGTTCATCATTTATTTATTTATTTATTTCATGAGATTTATATCCCGCCCTCCCCACCAGTGGCGGGCTCAGGGCGGCTAACAACATAAATTAATACAAGCCATTTACTTGCTCCGAGGCCCAGCCATCCTTGCCGCCGCAGTTACTCCTTTCCAATTCCCACAAAACTTACCTTAAAGTGACAATACAAGAAGGGTTTCTGCTTTAGCTTTGATTCAACAATATCAATATCCTGGAAGTCAGGATCCCTGGAAGTTTAAGTTTTCCAGGCTGTATGACTACTCACTAAGGACTTGAGAGATCCATAGGAAAGTATACTTGTCAGAAATGCTACCAGCATTGGGACACTTCTGTGAGTATGCTGGGGGTGGTAGTTTGCATCTGAAACACAATCTGTTGCTGAAATTATGGGTCTAATAAGGAGCCATAATAGCAGTATTTGTTGTTCTCACTGGTAGCAGAATGTGAGTACATGTGGAAGGAGGAGATGGTAAGGCTTGTGAGAGTGCTCCAGGTACCAGTTGGAAAGGGAACAAGACCTGGAGCTCAAAATGAGTCCAAGCTTCAAACAAGTTAATTCACACCTGAATCAAATAAAGTCCAAAACAGCTGTTAAACAAATGCATTGAGAACTCAGCACAGAAAAGTTTGACTGTCACTAAAGGAAGGGGTCTTGTGAACAGCAGAATGAGATGCTATAATCCTAAAATGGGTGAACACAGAGTGGACAAGAACTTCTGTTCCATTACTATGCATGTAAGGGGGGAAGCATCATTTCATTACTTTGAGAGATCATGGGGAAATATTAACTCCCCCCCCCTTTTATTCATAATATTAACAGGGGTTTGTTGCTGTACTACTATTAAATACTTTTAAGATGCCATCCCGTCTTTCTACTTCCTCCATGTTCCTATACCCAGCATCAGGTTTGGATTTTTCCTTAACTTTTCCTATCCTTGTGTGCTGGCAACTTATTGTTTTCTCCGGGCCCTATTTTGCATCCCACAGTCAATACACCATAGAAAACAGTGTCCTTGTTTTCATTGATTTTCACTAACAGTTTTTTAAAAAGCAGGAAAGAGCTGTGGGATCTACCTGGGCATTTTCAAACAGCCACACCTAGCTTGGTCCTGCTTCCTGTAAAGGTGCACATTATCCAAAGTAACTGAGCTTTGAAGAACATAAAGACTTTAGAGATGTCTTTAGAGTACAGGCAATTCCAGACTTGCTCCAAAATGTCTGGGGGCCATAACACACCAGCCACATTTGTGACAAGTTTGTTGCATGCTGCCCTGAAATGTTTGCCATCACACAGATATCAACAGCCTTTTAACATTCACACAGTAATTTTATTACATATTACTTTTTATCCCACTCTTCCTCCAAGGAGCTCAAAACACCAGATATGGTTCTCCCCTCACTCCACAGTTTCCTCAAAACACCCGTGACAAGGAATGGCTGGCCCATGTTCTACAGTGAGTTTTCCATAATGAACAAGAATTTCAACCTGGATCTTCCCAAGTCTAGTCCAACACTCAAACCACTGTGCATTTCCACAATCTTCTTCTGTGCCAGAGTAACCAGATTTTCTTCCATAATAAAATATATCTTATGCCAACAAAAATCACAATGCACTGTAACCATAATACTGTTTTCTGCAGTACATAAACTCCATAATGGAGTACATCCAGGAGCAACCAACATACACACGCAAAACTGAGACCTGGTGTGGTTCCCCCCCCCCCCCAACATTACTACATATATAACTAAAACAACTGCAAGTATTGGAGCACTCTTAGTGACTTCCAACAATACATTTTGAATGCCATCAATAAAGCAGAGTTCGGGCAAGGTAATTTTAAGTTACAAAGCCACAGTGAAGCTGGATCACACCTCCGCAAGACTCAGCAGTTTCCAGGTCTCAGAGTACATCTATTTTGCACCTTATCGATTATGCTCCCCAGGCTCCACAGCTCTTTGTAATAAATATTGCCAGTATCAATAAGCCCAACTGAAATACAATGACCAAGAAAAAAGAAAAGAGTAGAAACTGAGAAACACAAACTGACCTCTCAATCTAATGCTTCCAACATAATCTCACTTCCACAAGACACTGGAGTTGCCCGGTCACCAGGTAAGAAGTGTTTGCACACTCTGCTATCCTGAGAGAACCATTTTCAATCCACCAGGTCTCATTACAAGAGTCTGATTAGAAACTAAGCCAGCTGAAGTAAAGAAAAGTGACCTTTGGTTCACTAAACACAATATGGACATGACCTCTTGTACTGAATACACAACACAAGTACATTTTAAAAAAACACCATCAGGGAATAACAGGGTTGCACTTACCAGTAACTGTTGTTCATTAAGTGGTCATCTGTAGAGTCACACATGGGATACTGCACACACTGCAGAGATGTTGAAGCTCAAAAATGGCTATTGGGGCTCTGTCCCCTTCCCCACGCTATTTCCTGCCTTTTCCAGTGTGATAAGGAAAGCACAGAGTGCCCTTCCCTCAGTTCCTTTCTGTCACTGCTAGAGTGAGGTGGGCTGTTGTATTTGATTAGGAGCTCACAGCAGGGCAAGAGGGAGGGATGTGTGACTGCACAGGTGACCACTTGATGAACAAATGGCAAATTCTTGGCTTGCAGGGCAGGCGTGTGCTTTCCCTCCAACCATTTAAAGGGAAGGATTGAGAGGCATGCAAATTGGGAGGCATGTGTGGTACTATGTCCCCGACACAATGATGTCACTCTGTGTGATATCATCACATCAGCGACAGCCCCACCCCCTCCTGGAACGCCTCCCAAAAAACCCCCACCAGGGAGCAGATGGGACCTGGCAACCCTAGATTGTAACCTTACAGATGCATTCAATTGAGAGACCTCTGTAAAAGGCATCTGATGTGGACCATGGCTACAGCAGGTAGTCAACTTAGCCTAGTTTGTAGCACAGCTTGATGCATGTGACTATCTATCTGCAAATGGACTGGGATGCTGACTTTCTAGGTTCAGGCCTAGAATTGAGATGAAAAGATTGTCATGTTGTCTAAACAGCTTTGTTCTTGGTAAAAAGAAGAGTTTTGCCCTGCAAATATCTAAAGAGTGAAGGGCTTTGGTCTTTATCATCCTTTAGCTGTGGGTTTAACACTGGCAGAGTAATGTCCTCTGGCTCAAGTGAAACCTTGACGGTAACTTTAGGTAAAAACTGGAGTGAAGAAGAAGAAGAAGAGATTGGATGTATACCCCTCCCGTCACTACCCAAGGGAGTCTCAGAGCGGCTTACAAACTCCTTTCCCTTCCCCTCCCCACAACAGACACCCTGTGTGGTGGGGCTGAGAGACCTCTGAAAGAAACTGCATCTTTTTCAAGAACAGCTGTGCCAGAGCTATGGCTTACCCAAGGTCATCCAGCAGCTGCAAGTGGAGGAGTGGGGAAACAAACCCAGTTCTCCCAGATTAGAGTCCGCGCACTTAACCACTACGCCAAACTGGCTCTCAAGTGCGAAGTACTTAACCTGGTGTCGAATACTTTCAGAAAATGAGGGTCGTGTTTCAGTGCCTATAGCTCGCTGACCCTTCTGGCTGATGTGATGGCTTTTAGGAATATTGGTTTCATGGTAAGAAAAAGCAGAGAGTAAGTGGCCATGGGTTCAAATGGTTTAAAATGATTGAACTGGAGAGAATTGGTTGAATAGACCCTTGATGAACAGCTTGGATTCCTTCTGAGCAGAGACTTCACTCAGATTTTAATATGGAAGCATGCTGTGGCGGTGAACCATGATCAAGGCAGAGAAGAGACCTCCCTGTACTAGGCAGAGCAAGTATTTTAAAACCTTTTCTATTGGACATAACATGGGATCTAGGTCTTGTGCCATGGCCCATGTACAGATAACTTCTCTGTTCAGCCAAATGTGAGTGCAAAGTAGATGGATTTCTGGCACTAAGTAAAACCTGTTCTGAGGGGCTCAAAGCATTGGTGGCTGGTCATTGAATGCGCCACACTATTAAATGCAGGCTGCCAATGTTTGGATATAGAAACAGGTCCTGTGGAAGGAGACAGGTGTTCCTGTGGGGGAGGGAATGTATCTGTCATGGGACACGTTTAGCAGTCTAGAGAACCATGTTTGCCTTGGCCAGAAGGGACCTGTTTAAATGGCCAATGTGTATTCCTGTCTCATTCATAAAGGATTCTTGAGATCAGTGGTAGGGAAGGAAAAGCATACAGTCGGTTTCTTGTCCACTGAATTTGGAATGCATCTCCCAGAGACTGTGGGTCTCATATATCCTGGGAACAGAAGAGTCCATTTCTTGTTCTGATTTGTAGCAAACAAGTTTACTGCTGGCTCTCCCCAGTATCTGAAGATCAGAGCGAGAAAGACGAAGCCTGCTAGATGGTTGTTGACCCCAGCTATGTGAATGGCTTAAATTATGGACTCATTGGAGATCACCCATTCCCAGATGAGTGTAGAAAGATGGCAGAGGGTGTAGGTGGAAGTGCCATCCTGTCTGTTTATGTAGTACATGGATTTGATACTGTCTGTGGCTATTTGTAAATTCTTGCCTGGGATGTGTGTGTGTATGGCTATGAAACTGTTGTGCAGCACTTTGAGTTCCTCAGGTGGACCAAGTCCCACTGACTGACACATTCCCTATCTGGACACCTCAGCCTGACAGGAAAGCATCCATAGTCAGTATGACTTCTTGAAAAGGGGAGTGAAACAGGGTCCCTTTTAGGATGTCTCATTACACTGCTAGTGTAGACCAGGGCTTCAAAATGCATGGCCAGACATCCTGTGATATTCATTACTCTACAGTGCTACCCTCCTTTCAGCCACTGTTAGGACAACACAAGATATATTGGCCTGAGCAAAGAAAAACAGCATAAAGGCACGGCTCATATTAACAGTGTTTCTCCGAGCTAAACTTGAGTATTTCAAAGGACCTGTGTCCCATGTGCAATTATTGTTAACCAAATGAGCGTGACTCAGCAGATACAGGAAGCCAAACAAAACCCCGTTTCTGATAGCAAAGCTGGGGCGAGGGACAATAGCTGCCACCTCCAGAAAGGGAGAGATCTGTGGCCACCCATGTTTAACGCAGATAAATGAGAACATGCACTACTGCTCCCTGACCATGGAGAGGCCCTGTCAAGGGCTCCAGCTGCTCCGGCAAAGAACTGGGTGGCCCGTCCTTTTCACAGCAGCTCCTTAGAGTTTAAAATTGAAAACATTAGGGCGGAAAGAGAAGTGGGCTTGCGCTCCCCTTGAATGAAAGGGAGAGATTAACGAGGAGGGTGGGCTCAGTCCCCCGCCAAACACATTCTCTACTTGGGAGCTAGGAAAATCCCCTCCAACGTTCAAGCTAATTTTATTAAAGGGCCTTATGTCACAGAACGGTACACTCGCAAGAACACAAACAAGAACAGTGAAGAGTAGCAGCAGCTTTGCACCTTACAGTTGCTCCAGAAGGCAAAAGTGTTGCTTCCCTGGTTCCCCAATGCAAATATTCAAAGATATGTGGGTGCACACATGGAGAATCCCTACAGTTTGTGGGCTTACTGTGGTTTGTTAACAGTGAAGCATTTTTTTTGTGAGTAGCTCCTCTTGGTTCCCCCTAACTGTCCTACTATCTTGCTGTCTTGTAAATTTTTGTCCCACCCTTGCTCCCTACAGCTCAGGAACTCTCCCTTCCCCCTTTTATCCTGACAACAACCCTGTGAGGTAGGTTGGCTGAAAGAGTGTGGTTGACCCAAGGTTGCCCAAAGGGAAAATTTGGGAATGTGAATCCAGCTTTAGCTAGAACCATTATTCCACATTGCACTAGACTAGTTCACTGTATCAGCACAGCTCTGAATACTATATAAAGAAGAGGAGATTGGATTTATACCCTGCCCTTCACTACCTGAAGGAGTCTCAGAGTGGTTTACAATCCCTTTCCCTTCCCCACAACAGACACCCTCGTGAGGAGGGTGGGGCTGAGAGAGCTCTCTCGAAAACTGCCCTTGAGAGAACAGCTCTGAGAGAACTTGTGACTGACCCAAGGTCACACCAGCAGCTGCATGTGGAGGCGTGGGGAATCAAACCCAGTTCTCTCAGATTAGAGTCCAAGCTCTAGTGAAGGCAAATATTATATTCAAAATATTAGCAACCATGATTTCCTACAAATCATAGTTGTGTCATGTGAAATCACTTCCTGAACCAAATCAAATCAATTTGCTAATGGATGCAAAACTGGGTGAGTCATTTGTAGAAAGGATTCTAATTTTGCCTCCCCCCCAGCTTTTATACCATCCTTCTCCACCCCCCTCAACGAAAACTAAATTACGAAAGTCCCTTGCAGAACAAGACCCTTTGTGTGTCAGAGAACAATGCTATAACACACACAAAAAGACACATGGTTCTAATTTATTAATGAACATTTGTTGTCTGTAATTTCACTGCACTTATTCCATTACTGTTTGACATTTCCTATTGTCACTGCTGGCATTTCTAAACAGTTCCACATGACCAAAGCCAATCTCTGCAGCCCATTGAAGATGAATGATAAAGGAATACATGGGTGAAAGCACGGGAATATCGCACCACATGGTGCAAGGCTCCACAGTAGGGGGGGGGGAAATCCCCTTTTCAGATTCATTATAAAGTTTCAGTTTTTTAATGACCAGTTTAATAGATACAAACTAAACATCACACAAAACATGTACACCCCAAATCATATTTCGCTCACACACAATGCATACTTAAGAAGGCAAGACAGAGAAATTTCCTCAGTCATAAATGAGAAGGCCTTGCCTGAAGCAGAGGGGTTGGTGGTATATATAGAAAATTCAGTTTTAAAAAGATCTTGCACAGCTGGTAAAATGGGCTAATGGGTAGAACTCTTCTGAAAGAAGTCACCTCGGAAATACACAAGCCTTGGTGGATTTAGGCGAACAGATACCATCTCTGGTACTAGGTCCATTGGATCACCCTGGATCTATGTACACTAGCTTTATGCTTGCTTTATGCTTACTGCGAGCTTGCATAAACCAGAGATCATTGCTCTCAGCGTGAACACTCAAGTAATTTTCACTCCTGAATGGATGCAACACACAGGTTTTTCATCAGTATACAAGACACCTGATCTCAAAGAACTTCAGTCCCCAAGGTAAAATATCACATGTCAAAGCAAGTAGTTGTTTGACTAAAAACCTTAGAAGGTGTCTTGAAGGAAGAGCTGATTCATATTGTCAGTGCTCTCAGGTCCTCTGACAATATTTTTACATGTCTAAAACTAAGCCTATTTTCCTAGCCTTGTGCTGTAAAGTCACACTCTCCTGTCTGTAAGCCACACGTGCCCTGTCTGACCTATTAAAAGTTTTGCAGGGCATGTAAGGCAGAAATGTTCCACCAGGCCTTTGGCTGAGACCAGCAACTGTTATTTACATCTGCCTGGCACCCCCTCCTCCCCCCCATGACTGAATGCTAGATATACTATCTTGTTCTTAAAATGTCTTCAAATACTTAAATGTTTGAATGCTTTTAATATTGAATTTTTCTGGTTTTAATTGGTTTTATAATGTACTGAATTATTTTGTTGTAAACCGCCTTGAGCCCCACAAATTTACACACACACACACACATACACACAAATTCATGTTATTTTCCCTTAGAATTATTATCTGTACTCAGTATTTCCCTGTCTAAGTACACAACAGATGTGATAGTTTCACAGGCCTGCAGAAAATGCAAACCTCTGCTGTTGAAAGGCCTGCTAAACCAACTGACCAGCCCCAACTTCTAAAGGATTAACTAGCAAAACAGAATATACAGATCTCATGGGTTGTCAAGGCACTCATATGATGACTACTACCCAAATGAACAACATAAATATGAAAAGAGTTATTTGAAGTTCCCAGACCCTTTTCGGACTTAATTAAATCATGCCTTTCAAGAAACACAATAATGTTTGACAGTATAACACCACACACATAAATAAGAAAATGAACAAACAACACTGAATTAATTACACACAGATATTACCTGCACATATTTGATTTTTTTTACAAATGTTGTATCCCATCAATTCTTTTGAATATGATAACTTTGATTGGGTCTTCATCATCTGCAGTAAAAGTTCAGAAATTCTTGAGAGTGATGCTGTTGGTGCTGTCTTGGGTTCAACGGCTGATTGAAGAGATATCCTAAAAGTTCAGAAGACAGTTATAATCGTGAAACTATTGCAAATCAACATAAAAGTGACATTTCCAAGCTTCTTTCTAAAGGAACCAGTTGTTGGTTTAACTGCGCAAAGACACTAATAGCAGCACTGGAATTACAACAAAGGCTACTGTTTCCTTGCTTTAGTATTCCCGTAACACATGCCCTTTCTAGATTCAAAAATCATTCATAAGCAGGGCTCATTTTGTTTGCCAAGGGAATGTCAGTTTCTCTGCAGTGTGACCCCTGTCCTTGCCATAACACATAGGATTTTCATCTGACACAAGCACTATTGCATTATGAGCCTCCATGCTCCTGCCCCATTCCCCCAAGCACTGGGCAGCATATGGTTCATTTACATCTTTTCGGCAATCTCTTACTTTCATGATTCATGAGATTGTGTGGGATGGGGTTGGGACAGCTGGGCTTGGTCCCACACTCCACTTGCAGCCACCAGGAAAGTGCAGTGGATGTATGATAGCACTGACCCACAAGGTAAGCAATACTACGTATCATGGTAGCTCCAAGTAAAGAGAATCGCAGTAGTCCAGTCTGGAGGTGACCGTTGCATGGATCAACGTGGCAAGGTCTGATCCTGACAAACAGGGAGCCAGTTGGTGAGCCTGGTGTGGGTGAAAATACACAAACCATGCTACCATGGACGATAGCATAAGAGTCCAACCACACCCCAAGGCTTTTTAGAGAGCCCTCCTCTAGCAATTGAAACATATACTGGGCAGAATCACATAGCACTCTTGCTGGACTTTACCATTTCACACTCTAAGTGGGAGATTAGTTATTTGAAAGCTTCCCAAGCATTTCCTTAAATTTACACATCTATAGGATTGCCAACCTCCAGTGTTGGCTGGAGATCTCCTGCTATTACAACTGATCTCCAGGCGACAGAGATTGGTTCACCTGGAGAAAATGGCCACTTTGGAAGTTGGACACCACAGCACTATGCCCCAAACCCTGCCCTCCTCAGGCTCCACCCCCAAAATCCCCAGGTATTTCCCAACCTGGAACTGGCAACCCCACACATCTCCCTCGCCAGAGAGAAGAACTGTAGCCTAACCTTCCTCCCAATACAATGGTTTTACTCCTGCAGGAAGCTTTTTTTTTTAAGTATGGAGAGAATACTGTCCTATGCTGGCAACACCTGTGGCTGAAAACAGTAAAACACTTCAGTTCTCCCTCACTGTGTTTGTTTCTCAAGCACAAGAGTCCCACCAAAATGACACATATCACAGGACTCTCCAATCACTGTGTAAGCAAGTCATCTCGTAAACTTCTATAGCCAAGTGTTGATAATTAAACTGCTTTTGAAAAATGATCACTGTATTAATCTCTCAAGTAAAAAGAAGAAGAGTTAGTTTTATGCCCCGCCCTTCACTACCCAAAGAGTTGGTTTTATACCCCGCCCTTCACTACCCAAAGGAGTCTCAGAGTGGCTTACAATCTCCTTTCCCTTCCCCTCCCCACAACAGACACCCTGTGAGGTAGGTGGGGCTGAGAGAGATCTTTCAAGAACTGCTTGTGAGAGAACAGCTCTGAAAGAACTTATAACTGACGCAAGGTCACACCAGCAGCTGCATATGGAGAAGTGGGGAATCAAGCCCATTTCTCCCAGATTAGAATACGTTGCCTTATACCGAGGCAGATCTTTAGTCTATCAAGGTCAGTACTATCTTTTCAGACTGGCCTCAGCGTTCCAGGGTATAAGGGAGAGGTCTATCACATCACCTACTACCTGGTCATTTTAACTGGAGATGGCAGGGATTGAACCTCGAACCTTCAGGATGCAAAGCATACTGAGCCACTGAGCTACAGCCTCTCTTCAAAACCAACAGAATGGTTTCTTTTACTTTAGGTGGTTCCACAATGTCCAAAGTGAACAAAATGAAGCTTCCGAAGACCTTTAAGGAGGAAAACTGGACTTCTGCCTGAGTTTTATCACACTGCTGGACCTTGCCCAAAGGTTTCTTCTCTTCCGTGCGGGTGAAGTCATCCAGAACTGGTTCGGTCACACCTCTGTTCGCTCAGGTAGAGCTATGCAAATTTTTGTGTGGCTCCTATTGGAAAGATACCAGGCTGACCCTCCAGTTTTGGATATTTCATCAGCAGCCCCTGGTTTTATGACTGTAAACATGGTGCTGGATATGTTTTAACAGAACGTCCCCATGGTGCCAAAATGAAGTTCTCCAACTGTAACCTATTAGAACAACTACCTGATAGTACCTAGTTGCAGGGAGCCAGAACTTTCAGAAAACACTGAATTACTCACTGAATTACGTATGCAACAAAAACCATGAAAGCAATGTTGATCTGTATTTGAAGTCAGAAAAGGGGGGGGGGGTGCCAATTTGATTCCAGGGCTTACGTTGAGGCCAAACTGTTCATTTCATGTTTTGATTTGATTGATTTGAAAATATGACAAAGAGGCTTTTTAAAATGCTGTTTTCTACAGCCTCTCACTCCTGCATCCCTGAATACGCACCAAAGATACATGATCATCTCCAATACTTTCTGAGTGATTTTAATGCCCAGTGGTATTTCACTGTTATCTACTTATCTCATTGCATATTTATGGGCTAAGTTACACATTATGCATGAATAGGCATAATTGTCTAAAGAAACCAGCTTTGGAAAGAGGTGTTTTTAAAGAGAGAGGTAGCAAGGCAAGGGACACCCCCCCCACACACTTTTCCCACTACCAGTCCCCACACTAGCTGTTTTCCCCCACAGCTTCTAGAGATGCATTTTCAAAAGTAAACATGCATGCTCTAGGGCTGACTCTGCATTGAGCAGGGGGTTGGACTAGATGGCCTGTATGACCCCTTCCAACTCTGTGATTCTATTATTTAAAAACCTGCACAGAAACATGGCTAAATTAAAAATAAATTAAAACACTTTGGGACACTGTTAGCAACACTTGCGTACCACCTCTGACAGTGGAGGGCCCAATCCTTGACAACAGGGATCACACCGGCAAGACACCATGTGTGTCTAAGTACTGATTGTGCTGTTCCTCCAAGAGATTGTTGCAAATGCAAATCCTCCCCCTTACAAGATTCCCCCTTCCTCTCCATCCCAATAATGGGGATTGTGTTAGCTTTCTACAGCCTGCAGATATTGAATCATAAGACAAAATAAGGATGTATTTGACAAGAAAGAGGAAAAAAGAAACCATTTCAATGGATGGGCTATAATTCTATAGATTTTTTTACCATGCTTGTAACAATACAAAGCTACAATGGAAACCTATTACGCTAACTATGTACGCACAGCAGATACTCCATTATATGCCTCAAAAAGCCACTATGGCGTATGCCGAGAATGCATCTGAAGTAGAGATGATAAAGCATAAGGGCCTATATTTAATTCTTCTCCCTCATACCGAATAAAGGAGATTCAGAATGCTACCTGAGAGCAGCCTCTTCAGCACTGCAAACCATTTACCATATAACTGTATTTTTGTCTATTTCTAATAGTTGACAGCCATTCTCTTTTAACAATCAGTTGAGTTCTGTGCACATGTCAACAATGGAACAGTATTCTTTACCATGGCTACCTGACATTTTTATTTCTAAACTCCATATCTCCATGGAGAAAGACTGTCATTACTGACCAGCTCTCCTATTTTACCAGCTTTGTATGCCACATGTTTCCCTCCAAGAAATGGAAGAATTACTGCAATCTGAAATACATTGGCACGCCAATAAGCTTCATTAACCATTTTTTGCAATTATTCTTCAAGATGTGCTCCATGCCTTGAAACTGCCAAACGAGATACACCTTCATCCCTTGTTCTATACATTCAATATTTTAAGATGTGGAAGGCATTGTAGAGATTATTCTCTACCTGCCCCTTGGATTTGTCCAATGCACAGGCAATGACAAATGACATTCCAATTCTAACTAGAGTCAGTAGGCTCAGAAGCATGTAACTCTTTTTAGGATTGCACTGTCAATCAACCAAAGAGAACATCAGGCACACAACCACCTCTACATAAAGCATAAATATGGGTTCAATAAGAAAAAAGGATAAAATGATGATCAAGAGAATTGTTCAAAAGGCCAAGTGTAATAATGGGTTCTCAACTAATTACTGGATTAGCAGAAGGCAAGAGAGCATGGCTAATCCCATGCTGAAGCCCTTGCCAGCTTTTAAAGCAAAATAATGCAAGATCTCTTGTGTTGATACTGATTATACATCGAATTCGGGTCTCCAAGATGGAGCCTTGCATTCTGTACATGCCTGAATCCATGGAGGTTGTTTTTAAAATGCTGTGTACAACATAATAGGCTCGTTCTCTGGACACAGAGAGAAATACACATGAAACCCAAAAAACCTTATTAAGAATAATTCCAGAGAATGTTAGCAAATGGATGCAAAAATATGGATGCAAAAAATGGCATCCCTTTGGAGGCTGAGTGGCTATGTTCACACATATTATTAAAGGAACTAAGATCATCAGCTATAGTACCCTTGACTTTCTCGTTCTCCAGTGTGATATATGCAGACAAGCATCAATACTGCCCTTCTACCTTTACATAGGACAATCACTAAAAAAAAAAAAAAAGGACATAAATCTGACATTAAAAATGGCAAAATTAAGATACCAGTAGGAGAACATTTCAGCCTTCCAGGAGAAGTAACTAATATTAAAGTCTCTGGTTTTCCAGCAGTGCAACTCCAAACTGAGGCTCCAGCATTGCAACTGTAACTGAACTGAACTGCAACTGAACATGCAAATACAACTGAAATTAGAATTAATCTGATACCATCCCCTGAGTACTTAAGAAGGACCTGGGATTACTCAATCCTTACACACATTAATAAACTTAGCGAACTTGGGACAATTATATCAGCTGTTTCTGCTGTTGTGAATGGTCTACACTTTTCTTCATTTCATGTGAATTTTACATAGTAGGGTTGCCAAGTCTTACTTTTTCTGTAGCAGGGGGGAGTCCTTCCTGGCCTGGGAGCCTTCTGGCGCGCACGCTGTGATGATGACACCTGGAGGTGATGTCATCACGTTGGGCACATTGGGAAGGAACCTCTGTAATTCGAGGGAAAACCATAGAGTTTTCCCTCAAATTATAGAATGTCCTCCCCCTAAAATGTGCCTGACACGATGATGACACCTCCGGGTGACGTCATCGTGCTGGGCACGTTGCTGCAGTCCAGCGATTTGGGGGCGAGGTCCCCCCCGGTGGCCCAATCCAGGCCGGTGGGAAATGGACCAATCAAGCAGGGGTTTCCCCGGCCCCCGGGGGGACTTGGCAACCCTATTACATAGTTATATCTCAAATTGTACTTCCTGACTTGTTAATCTCTAAGGTGCCATAAGATTCCTCTGTATTTTTGTTTTTAAAAGATGTAGTAGTAATATTTTAAAGAGTTAGTAATTAGCTTTGAATTGTGGTAGGCAACCAATAGCTCAAGATCTCAGAGGCATTTACAGATTTACACTGTGCATCCTGTGGAGGTTTTGGTTTTTTGCCCCATCAACTTCACTATAAAGTGATGGATATGGCATGCTTCAGAAATAGGGTTGCCAGGTCTGGGTTGGAAAATACGAGGAGACTTTGGGGGTGGAGCCAGGAGAAGGCAGGGTTTGGGGAGGGGAAGGGCCTCAGCATAGTACAATGCCATAGAGTCCACCCTTCAAGGCAGCCATTTTCTCCAGGAGAGCTGATTTCTATCAGCTGGGGATCAGTTGTAAAAGCGGGAGATCCCAAGGCCCCACCTGGAGGCTGGCAACCCTATTCAGAAAGTGGGGGAAGCATGCTGGGAAATTAGTATCAGGCCCAAAGACATGGAGGGCAAGAGGGATGCATTTTCCACTAGTTGCCCACCGAGGGATGCCAGTTCCCCAACCTGCACTAGGCAACCCTGTACCACTGACCTGAAACTGCATAAGCTGACCCTGAAAATTCAGGCACAAGTATGTAAAATGCTATGTACAGAACTGGGGTGGGGGGGAAGCCTTTGAAGAGCTGAGTGGTTTATAATATGCACAAAATGTATTTCCCTGGCTACAGAGCTCAGCAGTTGCCTCCATAAAAATTACAGCTCCGTTCTTGTTCCAGACAGCATGCAAAATAATTTATAAATGACAAAGATCAGTGGGGCTTAGAGCAGCTGTTCAACTCCTCCACTTCTGGCCACCCACTTCAGTAGAACTGAGAGATTTCAATCAACTCCTGACTCTCACAGGCCTTTCAACAGTACCAGAACATGTGTTCAATATGTTCACAAAGCAGCCAGCCAAATATGAAGCCCAAGCAACTGCACCAAGAATTCCCCCGCCCTGTTTTTTAACATTATCAATGTCTTCACTGAGAACCCAAGTTCAAAGTAATTTCTGTGTCTTTGGTGATGCTTTGCAGAGCATGCAAAAATAGCTCTAAATATTAGCTGTTTGTATTTCAAAAAGGTCACATGATGGGGTATAACAATTACGATGATTAAGCCTCACAGTTCCGCTTTGTCATTTATGTTGCTTTATCATCTTTATCTTCTCAAATAAAAAGGAAATAGTCACGACATGACAAACTCTTGTTAACACTTTAAAAAACGAAGATGGGTGCTTCCATACAAGTAATTCCTACATCTGAATACCTGTAAAAAAATCGGAAGTTCTTGCTGGCTTGCAGTCAGTGCGCCAGTTCTTGCCAGTGTGCCGAGTTCCTCCTGGGCTGTTTGCCATCCTCTTCCTGCAAGGAAGAGCTTGGCCATGGACAAAAGAGTGAGAGCCAAAGAGCTCTTAGCCTGTGGCAAGCAGATGATGCTCATGGATGATGAACCAGCAATTGAATCAAAACCCACCCAAGACATATTGTGGTTTTGTTTGCTTGCTTTACAGCCACCGGTTTATGTTGTTATTGTAAACTGAAAAAAATGGGATATTGTGATGGACTGCATATTTAAAAATTTAGAAGTTCTGTAGAAACAGAGTAAAGGACTGTGAAGGGTTAATTATTTTTTAAAAAGCAGAGAACTGGAAAATCAAAGATTGTCCAATTCTTGAGACTTGGATAGATAAAAATGCAAGAATATGCTGTTGTGGCAAAACTGACAAACTTCATTAATCAGAGACAGAAAGACTAATTTGAAAATAACTGGCGAGTTTTCTATGATTATGATAACCAATCTTTGTAGTCATGCAGTGGAATGGTTTATATTATATGATAGTTTCAGTATGAAATATTAAAGATGTTTCCTTTCATATGATTCTTATCACAACAAACCGTTATGTTAAAATTATACACAAATTTTTATGAGGCTATTCATGGTTTATCATATAACTGATAAGATCATTGATAAGAGGATAAAAATGTTAATTCATTGTGAGAAAATGGTAACATGGTGAGTAAGTTGTTAGTGGTTTTTAAAATTATAGTGTTATATAATTTTCCTAAAAATTCAAGTAATTGAATCAAGGATTGTCCTTTATACTTGCAAAAATGCCATTTATAATATGTTTTGGTAATTTTACCTTTTAGTCCTTTATCCATATTAAGTTACCTCAGAAATTTCAAGCCCTTTCCCTTCTATGTTGAATAAAATATTTTGTTAATATTGAATTTCAAACTGACTCAAGTGCCATTTTCAGTGGTTTAAGCTAAAGGGAGCTCTTGATCCTTCCCTCAGGCTGCTGGGCTGAGCCAGCAGCCAAAATATTGTACTGTGACAGGGTGGGACAGCCAGAGTTCTTCAGGAAAGAAGAAAACAGATACCTAGGGTGGCTCAGTCAGAAAGGAAAAGAAAAACGGAGGGAAAATCTTTTCTCTGTGGGAGGGAAGTGGATGGGGGGGCCCGTCATAGATATAAATACTTAAAAATAAATACATAGAACATATGTTGTCTTGGTCCCAGACATGGGCTTAAATACCAGGAGTCATCTCTAGAATATGCAACTAGAAATTTTCTATATAAAGAAAGAGAATGTTTAAAGATGTGCAAAGTTGCACTTCACTCCCTGTTGAATAAGCACAGAAGAGCTTTCAGGTCAGAAGGTCTAACTTCCTGCCAGGCTTCAACATAGCCAACTCCATTCGGAAACCTGTATTTTCAGACATGAATGTGATCTCATTATTAAGTGAAGCAATGCATGACTTGCACTCAAAAGATCATTAAGCATAGCCTTCAACTGCAATTCCCTGGCCACAGTTTGACTCACCTTGCCTCCTAAACTATTCTATTGGCATAAGTCTAAGCAATGATTCCTATTTTCCAGGAGAAGCATGAAAGCTGTCTGACAACCAAACAGTATAAATACCCTCCCATGCAGAGATGTGGAGAGGAAAATTTTCCAATATTTTATTTTTCACCACAAGATTTCCACCAGAAATATTAAGAAGACTGTTTCATAAAAAATATCAACAACAAATGGATTTCATTGCCAATACAATATTAACCAAGTCAGAACAAATTTTAAGAATCTTATTTCACTTTCAGTACATACACATACACACAATGAGCACTGTCTCATTTTTCCCTGGACTGGGGAAGGTGGAAGGATTTGTATAAGGGGATTTGTGAATTGAACTGTAAGGATTTCACCTCAATCAAAACCAAAAAGAAGTAGGAAAGAAAACAAATAAATGATTGCCTCCCTATACTTGTTTCTATTTCTCAAAAGCTCATGCATCTAAGAGCCAGGTTGGTGTAGTGATTAAGTGCATGGACTCTAATCTGGGAGAACCGAGTTTGATTCCCCACTCCTCCACTTGCAGCTGCTGGATGACCTTGGGCAAGCCATAGTTCTGTCATAGCTGTTCTCGATAAAGAACAGTTCTCTCAGCTCTCTCAGCCCCACCTACCTCACAGGGTGTCTGTTGTGGGGAGAAGAAGGGAAAGGAGTTTGTAAGCCGCTCTGAGACTCCAAGGGAAGGGCGGGGTATAAATCCAATCTCTTCTTCTTCTTCTTCTTCTTCTTCAGCAGTTCCTACCCAGTGTTTTTAGAAAGTGGGCAGGGCCGGATGGAGCTTTTGCCCAGCAAGGCTTCTGATTGGCCATTGGAGATTTAATTGGCTATGCAGATTTTTTTTAATGTTGCTTTGGCAACAGCTGCAACCACAACACAAGTATCTTCACTGTGAGACTGAAGGTAAGCCACAGCAGCCATTTTGTAGCTACCTCCACCTCCCACAGCAGCCATTTTATCACATCAACCACCACCCTCTGTCAGAATTCCAAAGATGGTTGGGGACTCTGGTCTAAACAATCAATCATAAGCACAACAGTGGAAAAGATGGGAGTGTGGTAAGTTGCCCTTGCCAACAGACTCAATGTTAAAACCATTCTTTAACATAAGAGAATGCAGTCCAAGCAGTTCTGAATCTGATTTACTCTCAGTCTCACTCTGATATGAAAGTAACACAAATGACACTATAGAGAATGACAGTAAAACTGAGATGTCTCGGTGACCTCCTGGGACGACAGTTTATTCTGATAAAACAGATCAATGGACAAGCATATCCACAGTATATCCTGCACAGATCTTTGGGTGTGCTAAAACTGGTTTGTGAACATTTTTCCATGCCATTGGTTTTCTCCTAAAATGTAAATAATGTGAGGCACTAACCAACCACTCACCACAGTTACCCATTTTTTTCTTAAGAAAAATTGCATAATACTACATCTACATGTTCCAGCCCTAGAACATTATGAACCTTTTGTGGCTCAATGGTAGAGCACATGTTTTGCATACAGGTTTGCTTCCTGAACCTCTATTTGAAAGGATCTCAGAAAGCAAGCACTGGAACAGCAAGCAACAGAACAATGTCCTCATTCAACATAAGACTACTTCATACGTTCACCTTTCCACTATACATCTGGTATGAAGGACATGGCTGATATCAGCACTGCTGACCAAACCTCCACTTCAAAAGATGGTGGAGACAAGTAGAGGAATACTTAGTACTAAAATCACCACTTCATTATCGTAGCAAACATGCAGCCCCCAAGACAGAAAATATGGCTAAAGTGGCTAAAGATCTTTCACAGCATGTTGAACTAGCTACCAGAGAGTTTGTACTTTGAAGCAGCACGCCCCCGAGTCTCTTGGGAGTTAATTTATGGCAATTACCTACTGTCCAAAAAAGAAGAGGTTTAGGGAGGTCAGAAGTAAGAGCTATACTCTTCCAGAAAGCAATGAAATGATATATTGTCCAAACAAAAACAAACATTAGCTGGCCCCTCATAACACATTATATTTGGGAGATACGGAAGAGCACCAAAAACTTTGCAGATCAAGATAACAGTTTTGAGCCCTGACCTGAATAGCTCAGGCAAGCCCGATCTTGTCAGATCTCAAAAGCTATGCAGGGTCAACCCTGGCAAGTAATTGGAAGGGAGACCTCCAAGGAACACCAGAGCTTGGGATGCAGGCTATCAAGCCACCTCTATGAAACATCCAAACCCCACTAGGGGTTGCCAGAAGTTGCCATGACTCCCAGGCATGCAAGCTCACACACACATGCACACACAAAGAAAAATACCCACCAAAAAAAGAAAAGTTTTGTGAGCCCATTTTCTTGATTGTTTGCATTCTGCATTTGATTGACTGATGGGAGAAGTCATGTGTGAGAAATCATGTGCTTCTTATCAAATGCTGAGATATACCAGACAGAGAATTGTTCTACTCTAGTTGGCAGAACTATTCTGCTGCTGTTTAAAGTGAACTGTAAACAGGATTGATTCACTCTTATTTTTTATCCTAGCCTGTTCAGGGGTGTCCAGCCTATGGCCCGCATGCCAGAAGCAGCCCACCCAGGGCTTTAATCCAGCCCACAAGCAAGTGGCAAGAAGGAGAGAAGGGGTGGGAACTACCCTTTCAGCTGCCAAGGGAAGCATGAACTTTGGGACTCTCTTCTCCCCCCCACGCATGAATGAAGTGGATGGGGCCAAAAGCTACTCCCGTCTGATCCCACACAAGCCCCACTCCCTCATTGCTTGGAACTGCATGAGGGACAAGCAGTATGAACCTGAAAGAGCACAAGCGAGAGGATGAGTGGAACGAGCGAGAGCAACAAGCCTGAAAGGTGAGCAGATAATGGCAGGTGAGAGAAAGATACTGCAAAGCACAGAAATGCAAAAGTGCTCCCTCTGCCCGAGGGGGATTTTATTCTTATTTTTTTCTTACTACAGTGGGTTGTGGGTATGTTTCTTTGGGGGGGCTCATTATGCCACAGCTCTCCCAGATGCAACTGGGTCCACCTCCCCCTCGCCATGGCCTTGCTACTGTGTCTCTCTCTCTAATTCTTTTGTTGGGCTCCTTATGCAGTGGCTCTCCCAGGTGCAACTAGGTCTGCCTCCCCCTCACCTTGCACCAGTTTTTTTTTCCTGTTCTCCTCTATGCCATTGCCTCCACACAACCCCTGGGGATGTTGTCAAGTGTTGACTTTAGATTAGGGGAGAGGGGATGTGGCTCAGTTGAACAGCCTCTGCTTGGCATGCAGAGAATCCCAGCTTCTATCCCTGGTATCTCCAGTTAAAAAGACCAAGCTGTGGCTTCTGAGAAAGACTTCAACCTGTGACTCTGGAGAGCCACTGCCACTCTGAGTAGACCGGGGGGGGGGGGCTCACAATGCCCAGCCATTTCATGTTTTCCCCTGGGTCCTAGGTGCAGAGCATTGACCTTGAGAGCAGGCTGGGGAAAGGGTTTGTTCCCCACTCCAGGCAGCACAGAGGCATCAGCCCAGTGCTGCACCACTGGCTCTCCAGTCCACCTGTGTGGGCTGTCCTCTGCACCTGGGGCCTTGCAGTAAGAGGACACACCAACTTGATGCTTACAAGCAGCTACCAGACCTCAGAGACAGGGAGGCTTCCCTCTGGTCTGCCATGTACATTTGGGGATTTCTTCTTCTCTTTCCCAGAAGTGAAACCCCCCCTTCCCTTCCAAGCCATTGAAAGGGGCAGCCTTCCCCAAATGATAACATGACATGGCAATGGAAGCTAAGGACAAAGCGCTGTTATAGGTAAATCCAAAGAGCCTGGCTGCTATGAATTTTAGATACAGTAAAAAGGAGCACAGCTTTAGAGATGTAAATCAGGTACAAGAATGAAGCTGTGTGACGATGTGCTGCCAATGCTTTTTATATAATACAAAGGAAACTTATGCAAACG
Organism: Lepidodactylus listeri; assembly: GCA_029233225.1. NCBI lineage: Eukaryota > Metazoa > Chordata > Lepidosauria > Squamata > Gekkonidae > Lepidodactylus > Lepidodactylus listeri. The sequence goes on from JARCFY010000006.1 coordinate 93,068,970, forward strand.
TTTACAGCACCACTTTAACAAAGTAAAGTAAATGTAAAACCACAAAGTTGCAGTCCAATAATTTTTGTAGTTGTTCCTGTGTAAGTATTCATCAGCTGAGTAGATCGTTGGTGAGACGAGATTCTCCGGAATAACTCCCGTTTCGAATCTATTGATCTTCTTCCATGCCACTATTTCAGAACAAGAGATGAAAACTCTACATCAGGTGTCTATACATATTTTAGGTTTCCTTCAAACATTATGCCCCTCACAGGGGAAAGAATTCATCCAATACACTCTTCAATCAGGCTGCAGAATGTTGGACTGGATGAGCCATTGGCTTGATCCAACATTGGCTTCTCTTATGTTCTTATGTTCTTTGTTAAAACTATCACCCTCCCCCTTGCAGCATTGTCTTTGCACATGTGTGGTTTAAAAAGACATTGGCAACCATAGCAAGTAGATGCAGAGTGTCATGTTGTTCAATAACAGAAAACCAACATGCTTGATTTCTTCACAGAAAATATCTGTTGCTAAAGAATACAACGTTTGGCAGTACTATGAAACTCATCATGCTGGGAAGTATGATAAATAAAGTGGAAAAGTATGAGGGGAAAGTTTCTAAATTGGAGCAGTCCTTGAAGAAACAGCAATCGCTTTTCAAAAAGTCGCATCAAGTGAGTGAAGCTGCAGTTAAGGCAAGCTATATGGTCACACACAAACTAGCTGTGTCATCAAAACCCTTTTCAGAAAGGGATTTCGTTAAAAAGTGTACGCTTATGGCTGCAGAAGTAGTCTGTCCAGATCAGCAGCAGGCTTTTGCAAATATAAATCTCTCAAAAAACACGGTTGCAGAGAGAATTTGTGATTTATCTGAGAATCTTCATAGGCAACTGATGGAAAAAGCTAAGTCCTTTATTGCATTTTCAATTGCAATAGATGAAAGCACAGATGTTGCTGATTTAGCACAGCTTGCAAACTTTATTCCTGGAGCTGATCGAGAGATGCGTGCTACAGAAGAATTCACAGAAAACATTCCTACAAATGACACAACCACAGGCGATGACATCTTCAAGAACTTGGTAGGAGCAGGGTTCATTGGGGGCCGGAGCGAGGTGGAGCGGAGCTCCGCCAGCCCAGCAGTGAGCACTAGGGCAGACACAGGCCGAATCAGATTCTCTGATCTGATTCGGCCCCCCACTGAATTGCTGCTGAAATTCGGCAGCGGCTTAAAAAGCGGCTGAAGGAGAGGGGTTTGAGGGAGAGGCTCCAAACTTACAATATAGCTGCTGGAGCCTCTCCCCCAAATACCCAAGTTTCAAGAAGATTGGACCAGGAGGTTCAATTCTACGGGCCCCCAAACAGGTTGCCCCCATTCCCTGTAAGTTTGGAGCCTCTCCCTCAAACCCCTCTCCTTCAGCCGCTTTTTAAGCCGCTGCCGAATTGGACCCCCTGGTCCAACCTTTTTGAAACTTGGTGGGTATTTCGGGGAGAGGCCCCAGCAGCTACTCTGCAAGTTTGGAGCTTCTCCCGCAACCCACCTCTCCTCCAGCCCCTCATATATCCTATGAGTTTTTGCCATTGACTTTAATGGCCCATAGGGTATAAAGGGGCTGAAACTGACATTTGGCTGGCCGAATGGGCTTGCATTGCCAAAACTGACATGCAGGAGTCATTCGACAGCCGAAACAGATGCAGCCTGATTGGGCCAAAAAAAATTTATTCACTCCCCTAGTGGACACAAATGGCAGTGGTAGCAAGCCCCTCTCCCAGCTCCCAGTGGGCCTGTGGAGGAAGCGAAGCAAGAAGGGTTTTAAAGTTTAAACCCCTGCTGTTTAGAGTTGCATGGCAGGGGTGGCACAATATTCCATTGTATTCTATGGGGCCCTTCTCGCTTCACTCCCCCCCCACCATGGCAGGCCAGCTAGGGAAGGGGAGGGGAGATGCCCCCCTTTTGAAGATGCCCCCCCTTTTGCTTCCCTTTCTGACACACATCTGGTGATGTCAGGGGGCATGGCATATGCTAATGAGTTATGCTAATAGGTATGCTAATGAGCTCCTGCACTACTTTTCTAAGAAATGACTCCTGGGTAGGAGCTCTGGATAAAATTGGCGCCGACTGGACAGAAGTGGTGCGTCTGGCCACAGGTGGAGCTCCACAGACGGCTGAGGGGGGAGACAGCTGGAGTTGCTGCAAAACTCAAAAAAAAATTAGTAGCTGCAACCCCACAATATCAGTGTTTCAATTTCCATGGCATTTTGCACCAGGAAACTGCAGCAAAATATTGAAAATGGATAATGTTATGAGTGTTGTCATAAAAATTGTTGATTTTATTCGAGACAGAGGTCTCAACCATAGGCAATTTAACAGTCTTCTGGACGAAAGCTTGATCAGACATAGGGTGTACCATATCACACTTAAGTACAATGGTTAAGTCTAGGAGCTATATGAAACACTTATATGAAGTACAAAGTGAAATACAGGTATTTATGAATAAGAAAGGGAAGGCTGTCCCTGAATTACAAGATAATCAATGGCTTCAAGATCTTGCTTTTACAGAACACCTGAACTGTCCCAACACAAAGATGCAGGGTCAAAACAAAGTTGTGACAGAATTTTATGACAGTATTTGTGCTTTTGAGATGAAGCGTCAGCTTTGGAGAAAGCAACTTCAAGAAAATAATTTGACGTGCTTTCTCAGAGTGAAATCTCTTGTCCAGTGATCATATAGCCACAGAGAAGTACAGGAGAAAAATTTCTGAACTCAGAAATGAATTCCAATAAAGATTTTCGGGCTTTAGAAATCTAAACAGATTTTGGAATTTTCTGTGATTTTGTGTGGATGTTCATGAGGTTCCAGAGGAGCTCCAGATGGAAGTGACTGATCTGCAGTGTGGTGATGCATGGGCGTCAACTACAGGGGGGCTCGAGGGCTCGAGCCCCCCCCCCCGAAATTTTCCGGGGGGGCTCAGCCACCCCGGCAAAATGAACGCCCACCGGTGGCCAGTCAGCCGGCCATCGCCGCCTCTCCTTCCCCCCCACCCCCGGCCTGCCCTCCTGCCTCCCTGGGGCAGGACGGGGGGAGAGAGGCGATGACGGCCGGCTGACTGGCCACCGGCGGGCGCTCCATTTTGCCAGGGGTGGCTGAGCCCCCCCGGGAAATTTCAGCGTGCGGAGCGGGAGCTGGGGCCCCGCAAGGGCGACGCGCCGGCTTCGAAGGGCCTGGCTCCACTCGGCAGCCACCACGTGTCCCCCAGGCGGCAGAGCGTCTCCTTGCGAGTCGTTCCCCAGCCGGGAAACTGAGGCCCGAGCTCTCCGTCCTCCAGGGCCCCGAGGAAGGGCGGAGGGCCAGACGGAGGGAGGAGGAGGATGTGGTGTCGGGGCAGCAGGAGAGTGGCTCCGGGTTGAGAGAGCCGAGCGGGCAGCCTGCGGAACTCAGCCGAGTGAGAGCATCTGGGCAGCCTGCGGAACTCAGAGCCACCAGCGGGGCTGAGGGGGCGCTTCCTCCAGCAATCCTACGCCGCCGGCGCCCGAGGTGAGCGGGGAGAGGGAGGGAGGGGGCGGGGAGCGCGGCGGGCGGGCACGGCCCGGGGGAGGGAAGCGGTGGCGGCGGCTCCCTGGGGCGGGGGGGAGAGCGGCAGGGACATGGTCCCGAGCGCGCGCGCATGAGAGAGCCCCCCCCCGGGGATTGAAAAAGTCTACGCCCCTGTGGTGATGTATTAAAAGATAGGCTTTCTGAAGTTGGCATTAGCAAATTTTACCAGTTTCTGGGTCCTAATTACCCCCAACTTAAGTCTTCTGCTTCTAAAATTCTGTCTATGATTGGGACAACATATGTCTTTGATCAGCTCTTTTCTGTAATAAATGTCCATCAATCAAAAGTTTGTTCGCAGCATACAGATACACACCTGAACAACATACTCAAGATGGCATCAGCACAGACATTGTCTCCAGGTTTTGATGAAATAATTCAGAGCAAGAGGTGTCAGTTATTAAAGACTGTTAAATACAATATAGCAAGAGTGTTAATGTTTTAGGCATGTTTGTATTTTAAGTTAAAAAAATATCTTTAATTGTGTTTGTCTGTGTCCTTTATAAAGTTTATATCTCTAGTGCCTGGCTTTATATTTTATGACACACATGGCCCAGCCCAACAAAGTCCCATTTATGTCAGATTTGGTCCTCATAACAAATGAGTTCTACACCCCTGACAGATGGAAGCGGATGGAGGAAAGGTCCGTATATTGCACAGGCCACTGGTACTGATGTCCACAGCAAGCAAGAATTGTTTTATCTCAACTGTGCCCCATATTACACAGACTGTTCATGTTGTCACATAAAAGTCAATGGAATCAAGATACACATTCACACAGAGACCACCACATGTCACTGTTGTTTGAATCCTGCATAGCCCTGAATTTCCCCATGTCCAAGTCCCTATCTCTCAGAGCAAGGCCAAAATGAGAGGATGCCCCTGCTAACAGTACACAAAACAAAATACATTTGCACCACACAAAAATCACTGACTTCAAAGCAACGCAAGAATTCACTTACATGCTCTCTCCCCTTCTGAGTCGTTTGTGTCTACTTCATGCATCATGAACCATTCCAGTATAACTAAAATTTATTCGTCCTGTCCACCCTCAGTTTCTTCTGCATTAGGATCAAAGAAATCCAGTACTTGGAGAAAGAACAGCTGGTAGGGAACACTTGGTTTGGCTTCCATAAACAGTGGGGTTTAATGAGCAGTAATACTCACAGAAGTAACCCTCTCAAAAGGCCCACTGTTTTTCATACTTCAGATTAGCTTTCTTAATCTATACTGCACGCATTTGATCCTAAGTAACTTAACCAAACTCACCTTTATAATGTCACAAGCAAGTCAGTTATTACATACTAGTGCTCAAATGTGCTCTCACTCGTGCAACTTAATGTTAAAGCTGTCTTGTATGCTTTTAAACTGTACTATTTTTTGATTTGTTATTTAGTATCATATTGATTTTACCTTTTGTCTGTCACCCTAATGTCCTGTTTGCATCCTGGGCAACATTTCCATGGACTCAAGGACTTCCCACCAGGAACAGGATTTGGGGGAGGGGGATTTCAGACTCCCACGGGGAGGAAACAAGAAAGTGGTGCTCTGTGGGAAGTCCTCAGACCCACAGAAACTCTGTGCTGAATCCAACACACAAGTTTAAATAACCACAGTAAATTATCATAACAATAATAAGGGGGGCAACTGTCATTCACAGATAGTATAACTGGAAAAGCACCATAAATCGTGGTAGAAGAAGAAGAGTAGGTTTTTATACCCTGGTTTTCCCTACTTTAAAGAGTCTCAAAGTGGATTATAACCACATTCCCTTCCTCTCCCCACAGCAGGCACCTTGTGAGGTAAGTGGAGCTGAGAGAGTTCTGAGAGAGCTGTGACTGGCCCAAGGTCACCCAGCTGGCTTCATGTGGAAGAGGGGGGAATCAAACCCCATTCTCCAGATTAGAGAGCTGGGGCTCATGGTTTACTGAAAACCTGCAGTCATATTTCAGGAGCAGCAGCTGTGGGTGACACTTATTTAGTACAGTTTTGCACGGTTTAGTGAATAAGCAAATTAAATGACGGGTTGTTTCACAGCCTCCCTCATGGCAGTTTTCAAGGCGCCAATCACCACAGCTATTGCTTTCATTTCATCCTTATTCTTTCAGACTGCCTTCTAAAATTCCTTACCTGCCACAGCCACTGACTCCTAATTTTATAAAACAAAGGCACATATTTTTAACACAAATGTCATGTAAAACTTTGTTTTTTAAAAAAGTCAGAAATCAGGGAGACAGAGAAAATATGCCTTAGGCTAATTTGATAATTTGTTCCAAAACTGCCTTGCCATTTAAAGAAAAAGTTATGCACACCTGCCATTAACCCTTAAATAACTCTTGGGGGTAAAAAAATGAAAGACAAGTAATGAATGGAACACTGTGAAGCTTTGAATAATTCAGACCAAGTGAAGGGAGAGAGGAACAAAGAAGCTGACAGAATATGGAGAGGGACCGAAACTGTGATTGAAACTCATCTGAACTCTATATATGAAAAAATAGTAACTTGGGGTTTGGGTTTACTTGAGTGGGTTAGAACTGCATCCTGCTCTAAGCAGCAGTGGGAGAAAAATTAGGGCGGGGGGGGGAGCAGCCTTGTACATGTACAGGAAGTGACAAAAGGTAACTCTAGGAAACACCAGAAAGTCTGTGGCACTCCCTGGCAACCCTAGCCATTCCTTAGTTTTTTCTCCTTAAATTCATTGTCAAGATATAACTCAGCCTAAGTTAAAGTTGGTTGCTAACCCTCCTCACCTCCTTGGTAACCGATTAAGAGCTTTTGGTATTACAGCATGCTATGCAGTTATCCAGTCAAAGGTATTTCAAGTCCCATTCATTTCTGTGGGGCAGATTTAAGAGCATGCTTAACTCTCTCATTGAAATTAATGTGATTTAATCTAAACTTTTATTCTCTCTTCTCCAACATTCATCTTGACAACATTAGGTCAGGGATAGTCAACGAAAACCTAAGACATAGCTATAAAATTCTGGTGATCTTCAAAATTAAACAGCACTGAAAACAAACACCTTATTGAAAACTCCCAAAGGGTTTGAGTTAAAAAGCCAGGCAATCATGAAGGCCTTCAAGTTCTAAAGTTGCTCAATTTATGTCATTACAAGATTTGAATTAGACTCATAATTACTCCCTCATGAGTTCTGTCTGTCCTAGACAGAAAAGTATTCATTTCAGCCCTCAGAAGGCTTATTGGAGAACACACAGGAAGGGGGGGGGGGGGAAGGCTGGAGATAGAAAAATGATTCCATTTCTGTATGAGCACAGTGAAAAGGAAACTGCATTTATCCCTAGTAGCCAATATTTTTTTTAAAAAAATGTTCCATTTTAGCATGAGGGAAGGAGCATGATTTCTACCATATGTCCCTTCTTGCTGCCGCCCTCTCTGCTACACAGAATACTGTTCTCAACCTTCAGCGGCAGCTTTTTAGGAACATAGGACAAGGGGAAAACAATTTTGAAAATCACATCTGTAAACTCATGTTCACACACCCAACTCCTTATGTCTGATCGTTGGTTCTTATTTGAACATCACATTAAAAAAAACAGGTGTTCGGACAACAAAACAATGTGTTAAGATCTTCAAAAGATCAGTTTTTTTTCTGATTCCTCCCTATGTCCTTTCTAATTTGGCAGCACTGTACTAGATATTCATTACCCTTCCATCTTTAAAAGCTGAAAAGCCAGGCATATTTTTGGTGGCAGTCACCCTATAATAAAATACCTACATAGATGTAAAGCAAGTGTCAAAGGAAATAATTTTTTTTTATAAATAAATTTTATTGATTTTCAAATTAACAAACAAACAATACAATATAACAACAACAACAGTTACAACATACAAACAATGCAGGCCTAAAATTATTGTAATCTGTAGAAAAATCAAATTGCATATTAATGTCATTTTATCTTTACCATTTTATTTCAAGTCGGGTTTTTTAAAATCCATATTTTAAATCTAAAATGCAAGCTCTGGGGGGGGGGGGGGTTCAAAATGGTCCCTCTCATGGATTTTGAGATTACACCAATTTCTTCATTTTGTCCTCCTCAAATTGCCATTCAAAACTATTCCCCGAATGAGAGAATGACAAAATTCAAGTGATTTGCCTTTTTAAATGGACACTGTTAAAACATTAAGCTACATTTGTTTCCCTGCTGTTAGAAGGCTCGAAGCAAATTAATGTGGAACAGTGAAGGCGGAATGGAATAAAACAAGGGGGTAGTTAAGAGGACTGGCCTACAGAAAGCCAGATAAGCGGAATCATTCCAATTCTTGCCCTCTTTCCTAAGCAGGTCAGCTAAAGAGTTACATATTCATTACCTTGCCGGCAAAGAGGTGGTAATTCCCTTGATGGGGGGTGGGGGATGAGCCACCTGTTATCCAAAAAGCAATCATTTCATTTGTACTAAATAGGTATTAAATTGAAGGATGTGCAAATTTATTCAGTAAAAAAAATTATTGAATTATCTTGAGCTGTACATAAGGCTAAAGAACTCTTGGCCAGTAACCATCATGTGTAATAATGATGATCAATGGACTTTGCTATTTGTCCTTTTACTTACTGGCAGATTCCAGTTTTCAAGGGGGGGGGGGGAACACTACTTTGCCTTGCTTCATAGTGCTGGTCCAGACATAATGCTAAACCATGATATGCTGCTATGTGAAAAATCCTGGTCTGTGTTCACGGGTTTACACCTCCTATCACGGATAAGTCCCGATTTAATAGAAGTCATGGTTTGCCTTTACATCCCAGTCTGAAAACAATGGTTAGCTCTTGGTCATGATGGTTTGAGGTCAGTCTGTTATCCTGGTTTGCAGAGGAAATGCAGGTCATCATTCTCTAGTTCTGCACATAGCACAAGACACAATTGCACCAAACCACAGTTTTGGCATTAGGCAACAACCACCTAATTAACTTTCCTATTACTTCATTCAATCAGTTAACCATAGACTTGAAGAATAATTTCATAACTGAACAATAATAAAGTTCAGAGTTGTAACTTTCACTTCATTCTTTGAGGTCTCTCACCTGTTGTGGAAACATGCCCTTAAATGGTCAATATTACAACTCTTAATTCCATCTCACCAATACAGCTTTCTAACACAGCTGAGAACTATCCTCCCAAGTCACTTAGAGACGTGTCACTGATCCAGAAAACTTGTTCTTATGTCAACTAATTTAATGTGCTGGGAATGAATCCACTTAACCATGCCATACAGAAAAGGTATCAGGAAAAAACTCCATGTGTGTACTCTCAACTTTACCCATCCTAATCTCTCAAGGGATACTTGTTTTCACTCTTGTGCAAGCCCTCCTGCTTTCTTCAACCATACGTAGTGAAGATTCCACAAAGACTTTGTCCTCATCCATTCAGGCTTCACAGATACTCAGTTCTATGTGCGGCCTAGCAATATGATCAGCCCACTCTCAAGATGCAGCTCTTATTTCCTGTGTACAAGGAAGGCCTTATACAGAAAGTAAGAAATCACCACTTCTTGTCTCTTAGAGTGACCGGGTCAACCAATCCAATATATCTTCAGTGATCACAAAACATCCTGGGTAATGATATTTCTCTCAAGCATTGTTAGGCTTGCCCTCCTTACCACCAACAAAAAGACTTTTAAAGCAGGTATAAACCAAGAGACCACAACCTGGAACGAACCCAGGTAACATTCTAACGCTATATATCCACAAAGAAGCACTACTAGAGGACCTAAAAATATCAGCCAGACTCTTAAGGGCTCATCATCTTGCTTATCTTCCAATATGATACATGCCATTATCTGCTGGGATATTAATCTCACGGGACACTGTGTTGTCCACTGGCAGTTAGCAAGCATCCTTCAATGAAAAAACTTTAAAGCTTTGAAGGAAGAATCTAGCACAAAGTTTCTGAATTAGAATTGGTCAAGAAACCAAACTGCACTTCCCATGGTCTGAACACAGACCGGGCTTTTCTAACACACTGCAGGTGCCAAACAACAAAACAAGGGAGACCATATTACCACAAATTATAACTTTTATAAACGGTGACTGTACTTATTGTGAATACATTTTATATACAAATGTCATACCCTATAGTTTTTGCATTTCACGGCACCATATATATTTTCCCCAGAACACTTATGTGCATGCGTGCGCGCACACAGACACACACAAAACGTTAATCTTCCAAAAAAAATTGTGTCACCTTAATAAGAACAAAATCATCACCATCATATTACCTTCATGTTGGAATGAAAATCAGAAAAGATCATTTCTTTTTGAGACACACCAAAGTCTCATCATCATCTAAATAATAAATTATTTAATAAATTATTTTTTATTAACACTTGCGCAGTGCCAAGCTGCTCTTCTGATCTCCTCATCACCCTCCATCAGATCTTCATCAGACTGGTTCTGGTAAAGCTGATCAACTACAGGAGATAAGGGGGCTAATGATAACTCATCATCGCGACAACTGCCTTGAAACAATTTACCGCTGCAATAAGAAAGCAGGCGCAGGTTGGTGCACAGATGCCTTCCCAGGAAGCAGCACTTTCCAGATACTTATCTTCCTACCTCATTTGTTGGATGAATGAACATTGCCTGCGATGCGGGCTTAAATGTCACTGTGACACATCACACATGCATGAGTACAGAAAATGTTATCAATGAGAAAATCAATAGGGCAGAAACAGCCAAGGGTAAGTCTATAGATGAGGTTGAAGCCTCAAAACCAGGCTTTTGGTTGAGGCGGCAGACATTTAACCATTCTGGCCTCCCTGGTTTATGGCCTCTTACCCAATGCCTGCTGACAGATAACATTATTGGGCACTGGAGTACCTATATTCGCCTGATATGAGGGCATGGGGTTTGATGATACTCTCTATCGTGCCATTGACTGTTTTATTGGTTTTACTGTTTTATTGTTTTATGGACTACATGCTGTAAGCTGCCCTGAGTCCACTTGTGGGATAGGTGGGGTATAAATTGAATAAATAACAACAACAACCTTTCCCCCTATGCTTTAAAACGGCGCTGTGGAGATCCCAGGCTTCAGCATCTGCCTTGTACTCTGCCCCCACCTCTGTGATCCCAGGTGAGATACTAGGGCTGGTAAAAGGCCTCAAGCGCTGAGAGGGAAGTGGGCTGACTCCACCTTGAAACTCTTCCTCTCTCCCCAAGCCTCTTCACTACAGCCTGGAGAGAACCTGTAGCCTCCTGCCTTTTGGCCTTTTATATAGGCCATGTTCAATCGTGCTCAAGCCTAACAGACTGCCCTGCCCTTCTGCACCCTTTTGCTTGATGGCCTGACTCATTTTGCCTGGCCGTAACTACCAGCAATGAGGCGTAAAGGGGTGCTTGGTAAAGTGGTGGGGCTGTAGTCAATCCGGCCAGTTGGTGACAGCCTACAGGGAAAGAGGGTGGCCAAAGTTTGGAGCCAGTGGGTGTTCAGTTCATTTGCTGTGGCCAGGGCAAGCCTAGAGATGGCACAAGTAGGGTTGCCAAGTCTGGGTTGGAAAATACCTGGAGACTTTGGGGGTGGAGCCAGGAGAGGGCGGGGTTTGGGGAGGGGAAGGGCCTCAGCAGGGTACAATGCCAAGAGTCCACCCTTCAAAGCAGCCATTTTCTCCAGGAGAGCTGACCTCTGTCAGCTGGAGATCAGTCCTAAAAGTGAGGGATCCCAGGCCCCACCTGGAGGCTGGCAGCCCTAGGCACAAGGGTTGGGAGAATGTCTGAACTCCAACAAGCGCTTTGTCATATTCAACCCAGGCTAGAAACTTCTATCCAGAGAAATGACCAGTTAGTTTGAATCTACTTGTAAAATTCAGCCTGTGTTGATAAATGGTGATAAAAACTTCACCTGCCTCAACCATTTTTTTTAACCTACTCTCTCAGATTGTTCTTCAGTTCACCATCGACTTTGTTCCTTTACTTCGGCCACACACAGCCCCTTCTCTCTTGGGCTGTGCCTCAGTTTCCCTACTTTTTGGAGGGTCTTCAGCCTGCCCCTCACTGCCCCCTTAGGTAGATGTGAAAACTTAATAATGAACTGTACTGACAATTTTGCATCTGGCCGTACCCATGCTTGAAATTTTGCTCTCTGATCTGCTGAGATTGTTCATGAATGTTCCATTGCTCACACTGTCTTAGTATTTATTTATTCAACTTATATCCCATTCCTTTCCCCACATGCAGGGCTCAGGGTGGCTTCCAATGACTGAATATACAATAGAATCAACATACAATAATATCAGCATGTTACAGTTAAATATTACATATTAAAATATTACATATTAATATTACATATTAAGATATCACATATTAAATATTACACACTAGTCAGAGGCTTCACTGCCACAAATGCAATACAACATAGATTACTGAGAAAACAGGATGCTTATGCTACTGTGTGGCCTTCAGATGACAGATGAACAACAAGCTCCCATTCCGCACGCTCATTTAAGTTCTGCCACACTCTTCACTGACCATCTCCCTTTTCTTCACAAATGTTCACATCACAGTAAATGTATTCATTTTTAAGTTGCCAGTCCTTGCATCCAAGACTACTGACAACAACTGGAGGCATTCAGCCATTTCAGACTTTGCCCCCCTTCAATACCAGAGATCATAACATGACAGAACTCCTCTTGCAATTAGAAAGCAGGAAGTAAACTAACAAAATGCAGGGAGAGCAGATAACAAGGAAGTCAGCCAAGCCACACATTACTGTTTGCATCACACACATGAAATATATAAAGGAATTAAGCAAGAACACAGCTATGTGTTCTGAGTATTGTAATTCTAGAGAGACAGAAAAGGACACAGAAACTGCTACTTTATTTAATTTTAAGGGATGCTATGAAAATGAAGGCACATTTGCAGATGCTAAAAAAAATATTGAGGGAGATGAATGCTGCCCTTATGCACCAGAATACAAATAATTGAAAATATGCACTTATTACTTTGAAATGTAGTACTGATGAAAATATTCAGATTGGTGGAGTTCCCTTAAGTGGCTTTGACAAAGCTGTTGGCATTTCTCTGTTCCATATAGATAGCAGAGATAACACACTGAGAATGTTTTCCTTCCAACAATGAACTGATACACAGGGGATTTTATAAGACAGCGAAAGAGAATACTACTATTCATATTTGGTCAAGGGGGGGGGGAACAAGGCACTAGGCCACATGCTTTGGTCAAGGTGAATGGCGGGAAATGTGGGGACCCAGGGCTGTTATGTGGCCCGCGAGCAATTGGTGCAAGGGAGGGAACAGGAAGCTGCTCAGGGGTAGGTGGGCATAGCCACTCCAATAGTGGAGTCTGCAACAGTCAAGGAGAACCCCTTCACTTCAGGGACAGCCACACTGGTAAGTTGGGAGCCACTGCAGCTGCATTCATACCTTTCCACTTGGCCTGCAGCTCGAGGGATGCTGTCCTGGATGGCCTCAGGGATCAGTGTTTGCACATGTTGGGGGTGTACAGATGATCCTCTGTTGGGGCATGGGAGCATCGGTCCAGCACTGCACTGCTGGGTCTCCAGTCTACCCATGTGGGTTTTCCTCTGCATTCCCCTCCCAGCTCATGGGGCCTTGCAGTGAGGACACACCAACTTGGAGCTTGCCAGTTGCTGTCCTTTATAAAGTTTATATCTCTGGTACCCAGCATTATGTTTTATGGTGCACATGGCCCAGCTCAGCAAAGTAACATTTGTCAGATCTGGCCCTCATAACAAATGTTTGACACCTCTGGTTTAGCCTGATCTGTGCAGGGCATGCAAGCCAAGAACCAGGAAATGGAGAGAAACTGAGAGACGCCTACATCAACCAGCCTCTGTTTCAAAGTTCCTCTGAAACAGATGTCAGGGTAGGACCAATAACGTAGAACAAAGCTAGCCTCGTGTTTTGATTCTTTTTGCAGTTTTCTGTAACACTTGCGCTGCTGTTCTGATATCATTTTCCTGTGCATCTATGCTCCTATTTAATAGAGATGTATGTCACCTGAACAAAGATTGTTTTCCTTTGAAAGATCTCAGACTGTGACAAAGTTTTTACCCAAATGCCTAGCTGTTTATCCACGCGTAGACCAAAGCTCCTGCCCAGGCTAGAGAGTTAGCAGGCAGGAAGAGGGGAGTGAGTAGTCTCACTCACACAACCATAGGGAGGCCCTGTCAGTGACTCAAACCACTGACTTGAAGAGAAGGGAAGCTAAATTTGAGTGCTGGTAGAATCCTACCTGAATGCTAGGAAGAACTAGGCTAGTGGCTTCAAGACCTCTTTCACACACATACTGACTCCCACCATCTCTTGGGTATGCACAGGCAAGAAGAGTGGAGAGGGTGCTAGTGGATTTGGAGACTCTTAGATTGACTACTGTACTATGCTATACATGAAGCACTCCTCGGACTATTCAGAAATTTCCAACTTGGCCACAACACTGCTGCTGAGATATTGCCAAGAGGGAATGTATTACGGTGTCCTGGAATACAGGCAGAGTAAGGAACAGAGCTAGGCCACAGATCAAGGCACAGAGCTAGATCATTCAGCAGCAGTCAGAATTCATGGGTTGTTCAGGAAAGCAGAGTCAAGGCAGTCTGAGGTTGTTGATCAGCAAGGTTCAGGCAGGTCCAAAAAGCAGAATCGAGAGTCAGTCCAAAGGTTGCAGGAGGCAGGCAGAGTCCAGAGTTGTAGTCACGAAGTTCACAGGATTGTGACAACTTGCTTCCACAATCTGCAGTTCTCCAGGTCTGATTTATATAGGCATTCCTAAACTAGCCTGATTTACAGCCATCTGCTCAGAGGTGCTCCTGCGCTTACTCAGAACTGCTATCATCAAGCAGTTGGCATCAAGCCAAGAGGCAAGCACTCTGTCTGCATGTCCTTAAGTCTTGTCAGAGCTTTTCCCTTCACTGTTCAATTAACGAGGGGGAGACTGGTGGGCTACTTTCCTGTTAGCTGCCTCAGAGCTATGCATGGGTGGTCAGCTGCCAGCAATGAATCTTGAGGCTCCTGTATCTCTAATTCACTAACATTAGCTGGTTCAGAGCTGGCTGCATGTGGCTCCTCGACTCCTGAGGAGTCTTCAACCACACTGGACTCAGGCTGGTCAAACCGGCCCATGACATACAGCTTCTGATCCATGAATTATGCTGGTATTTGTGAGCACAATTCACGGTGCTGGTTTTGACCTTTAAATCCCTAAACATTTGAGGCTCAAGGGGCCCAAAGAATATCTAATGTTGTATGAGCCCACTTGAGATTTACCATTGACACTGCATGCACGATTCCATTTCAGGAAGCTGTTAGTTTGTCTTCAGCAGGAACAGACACTGTCTTCAGTAGTTGCTCCATTATCATGGAACTCAGTCCTCTGAAAGACTATTTTTTCCCTCTTGTGTACTTCTTTAGGGGGCAGATAAAGACTGGGCTTGTTACCAGGCATTTGCAAATGGGTAGCATCTCTACAAGATGAAGGAGGGGGGGGGCATTTCTGATGTTATGGTTTAATTTTGTTTCATTGTTATATGAGCTTTTACTAATAAGATGATACAGGAGTTTCCCAATAAATCAATTAAAAGTATATCTTCCTAGAAATATTATTAAAGAAGCTAATGTATAAATAAAGCAGTGAATTCTCTCTCACACCAAAAAAGCTCTTTGTTCTCTGATCTAGCAGCAATGCAAGTCAATAGGGACATATCAATTTCTTACTTGAGCAAACAGGAAAAATGGGCAATGATGGATCAGCATGACTGCAACAGCTATGTCCAGATGGCCACTTCCCACTGGCGGCCCTAACATTACAGTGCTAGACTGGAAATAAGAGGAAATGAATTACAAGGGAAAGTTCCAACGAAAGTGGGGATTCTGGTAGGAAGGCCTTTAAATCAGTATGACTGTCGTAAATGCCCCCCACACCTGTATAAGTGTCCCAAGATGGTGACAACAAGAACAACAACAGCTTTAGTGCATGAGACAGATTTCCCAAAGGAGACAAACTCCTCTCTACGGAATGCCTGAACTAGTTAGAAGGCATCAATACTGCTTTATCTTAAAGATTATGCTGTCTATCAACCATCAAGCTCCCAGGGTGGCAAACAAAAGAAGAGGAGGAAGAGAAGAGACTGGATTTATACCCCGCCCTTCACTACCCGGAGGAGTCTCAGAGTGGCTTACAAACTCCTTCCCCACAAAAGACAGCCTGTGAGGTAGGTGGGGCTGAGAGAGCTCTGACAGAAACTGCTCTTTTTCAAGAACAGCTGTGCCAGAACTACAGCTTGCCCAAGGTCATCCAGCAGCTGCAAGTGGAGGAGTGGGGAATCAAACCTGGTTCTCCCAGATTAGAGTTCGTGCACTTAACCACTACACCAAACATTAAGACACAACAAACAATTTAAACATTTAAAATACTATAAATAAAAATAATTAGTAAAGTTGTTTGAAAATTCTCCAGCATGAAACCACTATAGCAGAATCAGAAGTATAAATCCGTTACCCAAGGTTATTATGTAACATGAAGGTTTTGAATTAAAAATCCACACTAAATTTCAAAAAAAAAAATCCACACTAAAATGAAGCACTAACAGAAGACAAATACTATGCAACAGTTCCTGGTCAGTTATAGTTCCCTGCAGAAGGAGCCATGTGCCAGGGATGGTTATAAATCCAAACTAAGCTGGGCACCAGCCGATGGTACATCCTCCATAGCCTTCCTGCTCAGTCACAGCACACATTGTTACATTTGGTGCACAGGTTTTCTCCCAATTGATAATGTTCCTGTTTATATCACTCCTCAGAAACGTACTGCTTACAGCTGGCTTCCCAGGTTTCCAGCAGCTTGAGGCCCTCAGATATTTTCTTTACCTTCAGGCCTTTGGTTGAGAGCTCTGAAGGATCCAAACAAAAAACTCCTGAGCAGGCCTCTCTCAGGCTTCCCTCTAGAGTCCACCCAGTTTGTCTTTTTGGCTGTAGATAAGGCTGCAGTCAAATCTTTTCCTGTGCCAGAACTAGCTCAAATTCCACTCCCTCACCAGTTTCTTTGCTTAAAGCTTTTGGTTGTCCTATTTTTAACCTTGGCAAAACAGAGTCTTACTTTGTCTAAACTAGTTACTTTAAAAGTCATCCTGCTTTCATACAGTCCAGCTGGGTATAGACAGCTCTAATTCTAACTGAATAGACTTTTCCATCCTCTGAGACGAAGGGCTAGAGCCTTTAAATTCAAGGACAGTCTTGATTTCGTGAAGCAAATGTTTCCTCTCATGTATGCACATTTTGCACAAACTCCAGCCTCATATTTAAAAAAAGAAAACAAGTTTTAAACCTTTAAACATACAGACTTTGTTAACTAGTTAGATGCTTGCTTGGACTTTCCCTGCTGAGATTTTTTCACTTTTACCATTCGTTTCACTTATCACCACCAGAAATCTCAATATGATATAAAACTTCATATATAGACAATCTGATCATCTCACTCACCCACTCAACTTGCCAGAATAGAACAACTTGACAAAGCTTCTGTCCTCCATGATCATGAGTGCACCCAGCCAAAATTATATTTTTATTAAATATTTTTATTAATTTTACAAAATATACAATCACCAAATAAACAGATGTCTGTAGCACAAATAAACTTAAGGAAATGAGTTATATTATTATATTACAAAGTAATCTGATTCCTAGGGAGGTCAGACCATTCCTTAAATAAGACAGGGCCTATAGAAGCCGCTATCATAAAATATCCAATAGATGATCATTTCTCCCTAGATTTATAGTTATACACCCATTTCCCTTATTTTAACTGTTTGATAAATCTAATTAAGTCTTTTTCGTACAAACATCCTAAACAACAAAATTCGAGTCTATATTCCTGTCATATTTTTTTAATCATTTATAAGCACATCCCCATCTTTTTTTAAATATCTCATCATTATTTTTTCTGTCAAACTTAAACAATCCATAACCGCAGTATCCAGCAGTTTGTGGATTATCTCCTCTTTGGAGGGGAGTCCGTCCGATTTCCAAATTTAGCCACTAAAATTCTCGCTGCTGTAATTATATATATAAGTACACACATTTCTGACTTTAAATCGTTTGGTAACATGTTCAATAAATATATCTCAGGCAGCAAAGGTAACTCAATCCCCAATATTTCCTGTATAAGTTTCTGTACAATTTCCCAATATCACTGCAGTTTGGGGCATCTCCACCAAACATGAAAGAACGAACCAACATTATTATTACACTTCCAACATATATTTGAAATTTTTGGAGAGCATTTTGCCAATCTGTCCGGCGATAGATGCCATCTATGGAACATTTTTAATATATTTTCCACATAAGGAATTGCTCTCATTAATTTCTGAGACTTCCAGATCTTAGACCAGTTATCCATCTCAATGTTATATCCCATATCTTTCATCCATCTTACCATTGTGGGTTTCAACGTTTAATCACAAATATAATCTTCTAGCAAAAAATTATACATTTTCTGGATGAATTTCCTGTTATCTGGTATCAAAATTTTATCTAATCCGTTCATTTCTGCTTGAAACCCCCTTTTTTGATCCTCATTAAATCTCTGCCTTAGCTGTATCCATTCTAACCATGTTAACTTTACACCTTGTTTACATAATAGCGCTTGTTTTCAATATGTTATTTTGATCCAGTAATTTACCATAAGCTACTATTTTTTCTACCGATAACATCGACAGTTTTATAAATGCTTCGAACGGAGAAACCCATTTTGGTATCTTAGAGTACATATGATCTTTCACATTTATCCATATCTTAATTAATGCACTTCTGATAATATTATTGCCAAAGTTTAAGTGTATTTTCTCTTTATCATACCATGCATAAGCATGCCAACCCATGCTTAACCCTGAGCCTTCTAATTTTAATAACCTTAGATCTTCTAGACTCAACCAATCTCTTATCCAACTTAACTCCACTGCAACATGGAACAATTTCCAATTTGGCACTGCTAACCCACCACATTCCTTTTTTCATGCATTATCTTCCAATTAATCCTTGATTTTTTATGACTCCATATAAATTGTATTGTAAGTAGATCTAGCTCTTTAAAGAAAAGAGGTTTCTTAATAATAGGTAAGTTTTGTACTAAAAACAAAAATCTTGGGAGTAGATTCATTTTGATAGTTGCTATTCTCCCCATAAATGACAGAGGTAGAATACTCCATTTTGCCAAGTCCTTTCTGAATTCTTTAATCAAACGTTGATAGTTATCTTCGTATAACGAGGCCGTATTACTAGATATCCATATACCCAAATATATAACTTTGTTCACAACTGACATTGCGGAAATCTCTTGGATTTTCTGATTATGTTTTGGGGTACAGTTATTAGTCATAATTTTTGTTGTTTGGAAATTAATTTTAAATCTTGCCACCTTACCATAGTCTGAAATTTCTCTAATTAGGTGTGGTATTGATTCAATTGGGTCTTCTACTATTAAAATGAAGTCATCTGCATAAACTTGTAATTTATAAGTTTCCCCTCTAATTCTTAAACCCTTAATTTCATTAATATTTCTAATCTTATCCATCAAAGTTTCTAAAGCAAAAATGAATAGTAACGGAGACAGAGGACAACCTTGCCTCTTTCCTTTCTGGATATCTATATTCTGGGTAGTATCTCTATTTACAATAATTTTAGCTTTCTGTGTGGTATAAATAGCCTTAATCATATTATAAAATTTCTCACCACAGTCCCAGGCTATCAACTTTGATAACTTAAATTCCCAACTGACATTGTCGAATGCCTTTTCCGCATCTAAGAAGATTAAAGCCAATTGACTTCCCAGATTCATCATAGTGTTCCAGTACATTAATAATTGTTCTTATATTGGCTTTGTCTCTTTGGCAGAAATCCCAATTGATCTTGATGAATGACATCTACTAGTACTTTTTAAAATCTACTTGCTAAGATATTCGCAAACAATTTATAATCCATGTTCAGTACGGAATTGTTGCTTCTTTCCACGATTCTGGCATAACCCCAGTAACTCTCACATTTTGCATCACTTCTTTTAGGGCCGTTGCTATTTGATCTTCCAAGATTTGGTAAATTTCTGATGGAAATCCATCTGGACCAGGAGACTTCTTCTTTATTGCCTTAATCACTTCAACAATCTCATAGGTCAAGATTGAATCATTTAATATTCCTCTCTGATTTACATTGAAAGTTTTCTTCATCATTCCATGAATGTATTGCTTGTATATCTGAATTATCTATACTAGATTGATAATACAAATTTTTATAAAAGTTTTCAATAATCATTTTAATTTCTTGTGGGTCAAATTGTTCTTCTCCGTTACTACTTTTTAAGCAGTTAATCAGACGTTTTTCTTTCTCTTTTTTTAATTTATGGGACAACATCTACTGGGTTTATTAGCATTCTCAAAATAGTAAAATTTTGTTTGTTCTATTTTCTTTGCAATTTCTTGCATTAATAACAAATTTATCTAGTGATGTAACATAGATAATTTATATTTGGATTTGTAATCAAATTCAGTCTTTTTCTTGGATTTTCCTTCCTCTTTTTTAATAAGTTCTGTTAAGACTTTATATTTTTTCCTTTCTTGTTTTCTTTTCGATATTGCTTGGCTAATAACCCAACCTCTTAAAAATGCTTTGAAAGCATCCCAAATTATCTTTATAGGGGTGTCAGTTGTTATTTCTCCTAAAAAAGTCTTTAACTTCTATCTTTGTTTTCTCCAAAAATTCTGGATCTTTTAAAAGACACAGATCTAGCCTCCATCTCATTTTCTTCTGGTCAGTTTGTAGAGAAATCAATAATGGACAATGATCTGTGAATGTGTTTGGAAGGATTTCTACCCCTCTAATATTTGGAATCAATGTTGTTGAGGTCCATATCATGTCTATCCTTGACCACTTCTTATGCCTTGGGGAGAAGTAAGTGTGATCTTTTTTTGTCATGTTTCTTACTCTCCACGCATCAATCAAACTGAATTCTTCTGCTGTTTGCAAAAATGATCTTGGAAGGATATTACCTGATTTATGTTTCTAGTTAATGGAATTTCTATTCCACTGTCAATTGAAAACTGCATTGAAATCCCCAACTATACACATATCGTCCGCAGGGTTCAGGGTGATAAAATTTCTTAAACTTTAAAAAAACGGTTCTTGGGTTTGGTTAGGAGCATAAATATTCAAAATCAATATTTTTCCCCTTTTATTTGGATGGTAATTGCCACCATCCTTCCATCCTATTTGGAGTAAACTATCTCAGGCGAAAGATGTTCTTTAACATAAATTGCCACTCCCCTTTTTTTGGGTACAGATCTGAGGCAGTAAATAATTTGCCCAGTTTTTTATTTATCAAATATTTTTCCTGTGTTTTTTTGATATGCGTTTCCTGAAGGCAAATAATATCAGCTTTAGAAACTTGATGAAAGATCTTCCTTCTTTTTTTGAGGGCAATTCAGGCCATTTACATTTAGCGATAACAAATTAGTTTTATAGTTCTCCATCTTCTTTGTCTTTACTATCTTTTTTTTCCTTCACTTTTTCCTTATACTGGAACCTTATCAACATTTGAAAGGTTTTTTTCTTCTTTTTTCTTTCTTTCTCTTTTTGATGTTGAATTATCTGACTTTCCCCAATTAACCTCAATGACTTTTTCTGTATTTTCTTCTCCTGATGAAACCTCATCCTCCTTTTGCAATCCTAATTTCCCCCCCATATTTTTACAGAAAGTTTTCTAACGTAAATATTGAGGTTAGGTTGTACCGTCTATCTTTAAAACAAAAAGATAGACCTTCCGGTAACAACCACCTATAACTGATTTGATTTGCCATTAGCAGTGTTGTCAAAATATTATTATCCTTCCTTTTCTCTCTAACCCTCCAGGGGGTGTCTTTGAGAAATTTAATTTCGTTTTGATCTATCATGATTTTTTTGTCATATGAGTTTTTTAGGATTCTATCCCGCATCTCTCACTTGTAGAATTTTATATGAATCTCCCTAGGAGTTTTGTTTCTTTTCGCATACAATGAGTTTTTCCTAAATATGAATTCTATCTCTTTTTCAACTTCATCCTTATTGGCTATTTCTAAGTGGTCCACTATTGTCTGTGCCATTTCTCCTTTAAGGTCTTTCCCAAAATTTTCGGGGACATTTTGACACCTGATCTGTGTAGCTGCTTTGTCAAGTTCTAATTGAATTACAGTATCTTCCAGCTTATCACATTTATTTTTGAGTTCCTGTAGATCATCACTAACTTCCACAATTTTTGTGTCTAACCTCATAGTTGTTTTCGTTAGTTCCATAATCTCTTGTTTATTCTCTGCAATTTGCTTCTTTATTGTCTCCGTTTCCAAATGTATTTGTTCAGTTATATGTTGTGTAGTTTGATCCATCTTATTATAAATTGGCATGAGAATTGATGGCAGAGTCTCTTCTATGGTGGCTTTAACTGTTTGGGCCACTATTTCTTGGATGAGTGTTTTTAAATCACTCATCGCCATTTGAGGTGGTATTGTAGGTGTTTTAACTTGAGAGTGTGTATTTGCTGAGGGTAATGATAATTTTCTTGTTGCGCCAGAACCGGAGGCAATAATTCTTATGTAGTTGCACTTAATTAATTAACAGTTAGTTAATTAACTTAATAATAATGCAAATTTAAATTGATTTGTTAAAGCTCATCAAATATACCAGTTTCAACCAACCCTAAAGATTCTAAATAGATATCTAACTAGATTACACTTAATTGCACTTAATTAATCAATTGATAATAATGGAAACTTAAATTAATTAGTTTAAATTCACCCACTAATCCATTCATTCAATCTTGTATAAATATAAATTTTCCACCACCTATTAGTGATTACAATTTAACATCAACACCAGGCTCTTAAACAGATGTATCTCTGTATCCTAATCCTTTTCTTTGTTTTCCCCTACTTACAAAATCCTTTTAACTTCTTAATTACTTTGATCTTCATCTATTCCCCTTTTTACTTAACCGTACTGCCACCTACTTTCTTTTTTTTCTTATTAAAGCTGTATATTGCTTCAATCCTTCTAATCTTCCTTTCCTTCTCTTAAGATCTCTGTGCTTCCTATATCTTCCTGTATCTTTCCTCTATCTTTTCCTCTAGCCTTTGTTTCTTCTTGTGCAGTCTCTCTGTAACGTTGTTCCTCTGTTGCCGCTGATCTGAAAGTCACGTCCTCCTGGACTTCTACTTTGCCTCCGATTGGCCCACTGGACTTCCTGGTTCCTCTTGGCCCTCCACCTTGAAGTCCATGCCAGTCACGCTTGCGCCTTCCTCCACGCTTCGTTGATTGGCTCCGCAGACTTCCCTCTTACTTTCTCGGCAGCCTCCGCCTCCTCCTGAGTCAGCCTTTTGCCGTCACCAGTTTGCTACCCGCAACAGCCTCTGGGAGAGAAAAGGAAAGGGAAGGTCAGCACTTCAGGTTTTTATATTTTAAATATGTTATTCAAAGCCTTTCCCCCCCCACCCGGGGTCAAAGCTCTAGTTTAGACTTTGTTCAGCTACGTGACCATTTATCATTACCCGGTACTTTTCCATGTCCTGCGGGTAATAAAAACAAAGAGAGTTATTAAACGCTAGTATCACCCTCCCAGTAGACAACTTGAAACAACTTAGCTTATTTTTGCCGGTCCTTCGTGTTATTTCTTCCTTAAAGACTCCTTAGGGGTCTGGTTCCAACTTGGGCCAGGTTCAACGCTAGCTTCTCCTGGTGTCCTCACAGACTTCTGAGCTTTGAAACAGCCCTCACGCTCCCCAAACGCTTGCCTTAACGTTCAAGGACTGAGAACAAGTTTCTTGCCCGCTCTCTGATGTAACAGAGAGTGTCTTTGAACTTGAAAAAGTCAGAAAAAGCCTGGGGAAAGGCAGGTGTGGCGGAGCCGTTCCACACACGTCTACCCTCATTGCCTCCTGTACTGGAAACCCAGCCAAAATTATATTGACTCTTCCAATAAGCATGAGAATAGACCAGTGAGAATGAGAAACACAGCTATGGACAATGCAGTCACTCAACAAATTGGGACTGCTCTGTAAAAAAAAGTGTAGTACAAACACGTCTCTTTTAGAAATTCAGAAGACTCCTAGGGCACTCAGTAAGTATGATGAAATCCAAGAAAATACAACCCACTTCAAAATAGTTTCAAAACATAGCCGCGCAAAGACCTGGCAGTGGAAACAATAAAATTAAAGGAAGAAAGAGAAAGGAACCAGACACAAACAAAAATACCCAGCACACTTAATCAAATGCCTAGATAGATGAGAATTATTCAGCTCTATGGCTGAAACTAAGAAGGTCTGGCTTATAGCTAGGGTTGCCAAGTCCTACCTGGCAGCTGGCAGGAGGGTCACAGATCCTTCCTGAGATCTTCTGTCACCTGTGCGGCACAATGACATCACCCAGAAGAGACATGATCATGTTGCCAACATCTGGGTGACACTCTAGTTTTGGGGCAAAACTCTATGGGTTTTTTGCCTTCAAAACCATAGAGTTTGCCCAAAAACCAAAGTGTCACCCCTGACGCAATGACGTTACTTCTGGGTGATGTCACTGTGTTGGAGAAGTTATCTGACAATATCCCTGTTTGGGGGTGGGGTTTCCCCCACCAGCCAACTGGCTGGTGGATCAGACGCCCAAAAATGGGGGAAACCCCGCTGGGACCTGGGAACCCTACTTATAGCAGGCAGCCATGAGAAGGACGTTTAGTTAAAAAGGATGAAAAATAGGCACGGCCCTCTCTCTGTTAGCCATCTACTATACTTTCAAAGATGGGGCTCTTAGCTGATGACCTGAGTTGTCCAGCAGACCATATGGAAGTAAGCAGTCCTTTAGACTGAGATGTACAACCAGGGTGGTGAGGATTGCAAGTGACAACTATGAAGTAAATGGTTAGCCTAACACAGCACACCTGTAACCACCTGGGAAGCCAGATGTCTGCAGTGTCTGCACACATGGTTAGGTAATATTCAGCCTTCTCCCATTTGTTTGATAGTATACAAGACAACTAATCAGAAGCCATGGAAGTTCACTGTATTGCGAGATGCTACAGATGGCAATTTCCATACACAATATTTTTCTCTTGGAAATTTAAATGCAGTGGCTAGACCTTTTTTTCCCTTTACTTCATTCACATTCTCCATAGAGCTTAGTTCCTTCAGCCCTCAGCTTTTTGGATATCTTCCAAAACTGTGGTCAAATCAAGATATATGGCAGCCTACCTCTTAAATCCCACTGTCCCAACAGATATCAGGGAGAGACTCAGTGATAGAACACATGCTTTGCATACAAAAGGTCCCAGGTAGCATCATTTGTTTGTGTAGATAAACACACGCCTCAGCCTTACGGCATAATGCATGGTTCTACTGCAGTTGGTTCCAATGGATGATAGCAGGAAAACAGAAAAGAAAAATAGTTGAGAATACACTGAAGATTCACCTAAAGGGACCACAGGAAGCAGACCAGAACATTACTTTAAAGTAGTTACTATTTCTACATGCTAAAAGCAAGGAATCTATGAAAGGACTATTAGCATATGAAGAGAAGAGAAGAAGAAGAGATTGGATTTATATCCCACCCTTCACTCACTTGGAGTCTCAGAGCGGCTTACAAACTCCTTTCCCTTCCCCTCCCCACAACAGACACCCTGTGAGGTAGGTGGGGCTGAGAGAGCTCTTTCCCAAGCTGTCCTTGAGGGAACAGCTGGTACAGAGCTATGGCTTGCCCAAGGTCATCCAGCCAGGTGTGACTGGAGGAGTGGGGAATCAAACCCAGTTCTCCCAGATTAGAGTCCGCGCAGTTAACCACTACATCAAACTGGCTCTCTGAGTCCCTTTTGCTAATACCTGACTGATTGGTAGCTAAGAAATTGAACTACAGATCAAGAAGCCCACAACCTAATCTCATGAATTCATGCAGCCTTTAACAAGTTAAGGACATTATCTAGAACAGGGGTGTCAAACATGTGGCCCACAGGCCAGATCAGGCCCTCGGAGGGCCCCAATGAGGCCCGCAAGGCCCTGGCTGTTTCCTACTTCCTACTTTATGCCAGGGCTCTCCTCGGTGCAACTGGGTTCCCTCCCCCTTTTCACTGTATTCATGCCCTCATGATCCAGTCTTTCTCAGTAAGAAAGCAATGCGAACTATTTTAGAGAGGAAATAACAAGCCAGTGAGGTGGATCAGGCTGAGAGTGTGTGTCCAGACCAAGTTCACCCCCTTTGTAGGAAGCTATAGTTATTTCTTTGGGGAAGAGCATAGTTTTGTAGACAAACACATGGCCCTCAGTCTGTGTTAGGATGCCTTTTTGTGTTCTTGACCAGCACATGAAGCAGCTTATGTACAAAAGGTTGCAATGCCCAGCCATTTCATGTTTTCCCCTGGGTCCTAGGCTAGGAACACTGAGCATGAGATTTCTGTAATAAATGTCAATAAATCAAAAGTAGGTTTGCAGCTTACAGATACATACCTGAACAGCAAGACTGCTATAGCACAGACATTTTGATGGAATAATTAAAAGCAGAGGTGTCAATTACCAGAGACTGCTAAACAGACAAAATATTGCAAGGTTGCTAGTGTTTTAAGCATGTTTTATTTAAAGTTTTTAAAAATCTTTCATTGTGTTTGTCTGTG
This sequence comes from Lepidodactylus listeri, assembly GCA_029233225.1. Lineage (NCBI taxonomy): Eukaryota > Metazoa > Chordata > Lepidosauria > Squamata > Gekkonidae > Lepidodactylus > Lepidodactylus listeri. Next base: position 93,095,195 of record JARCFY010000006.1, read on the forward strand.
TCCTTTATAAAGTTTTTATCTCTGCTATCTGGCATTACATTTTATGACACACATGGCCCAGCCCAACAAGGTCTCATTTATGTCAGATTCAGCCCTCATAACAAATGAGTTTGACCCCCCTGATCTAGAACATATAGCCCCTTCATGATGTCACATTTTTCCAATTCAAGTCTCAAGTTCCTTTTTAAAAAGGAGGCAGAGACTGTACAACATGAATAAATCCAATTTCTTAATGCATATCAAAAGTGAAACTGGAAATGTATACAAATAGTATTCATAAACACTAGGATTGCCATCTCCTGGGTAGTAAAATTCCTAGAGATTTGGGGATGGGGCCTAGAGAGATTTTGGGGAGAGGAAGGACCTCAGCAGGGATGTGGTGCCACAGAGTCTACACTCCAAGGCAGCCATGTTCTCCAGGGGAATTAACTCTGTAGTCTGGAAATCAGCTGTAATCCTGTAATCCCAGGAGATTGTAGTGTTGCCAGCCCCCAGTTCCCAGTGGGGTTTCCCCACTTTAGGGGGCTCTCCCCCAAACAGTAGGGTAACCAGCCTCCAGGTGAGACCTGGGGATCCCCCAGAATTACAGCTCATTTCCAGACTACAGCAATCAGTTTACCTTGAGAAAATGGATCCTCTGAAGGGTAGACTCTATGGCATTGCGCCCCATTGAGGTCCCTGACCTCCCTAGGCTCCAGTCTCAAATTTTCAGGAGTTTCCCAACCTGGATCTGGCAAACCTCCCCCACATCCCCCGGTGGTGGCCAGTGAGGGACCTGACAACCCTACCAAACAGGGACATCACTGGGCGATGTTCCAGACATGATGATGTCACCCAGAAGTGACATCATTGGGTTGGGGACATTGGGGGTAACTCTCTAGTTTTTGGGCAAACTCTATGGTCTTGAAGGCAAAAACCCATAGAGTTTTGCCCAAAAACTAGAGTGTCACCCCGACATCCCCAATGCAATGACGTTACTTCCAGGTGATGTCATCATGGCACATGTGCTTTGTACGCATGCCAGAAGATCCCAGAATAGAGCCTGGGATCCCCCCACTGGCAGCCAGGTAAAACCTGGCAACTCTAGATCACCAGGTAAAACCTGGGAAGCTCTAGATCACCACCTGGAGATTGGCAACCCTTATGAACATTTGAAGCCAAGCTCCTGCTCTCCTGGAAAATAAATGAAAAAGAAAAATGACAAAGGGGTCAATCAACACTATTTTAAAAAACCTCTATACCACTGAAGGCTGAGGGCTGGTCATGGTGAAAGAGATAAGGAATTGCAGCTCGAAATACAACAAGCCAGCTGATAAAACAGAGACTGAGAATGGAACAAATCAGGGGTGAGACAAAAAATGATAATAATAATGTTAGTGCATACCAGCCACTAATGTAGATGGAATATGAACATTTTAACCAGTTAATGCACGGCATTTAACTTTATTTAACAGCTATGTTGAAAAGGACTGTTTATACAAGCATTCACTTATTTACTAGTGATCAGCATAAGCACTATGTGTTGAACATGCACATGCCTACAAAACTTCTGTACATACACACACCACCTATCTGCTCAACACACATTGCACAGGAACCACTCCCCTTCCTTTGCTCATCACAACATCCCTACCCTGCTTCAGCTCCTGTTTCCTGAAACCTGATGACCCTCCTTTCCTAGAGCACAATCCAGCCCTACCTCTTCCAAACGTTCCCCACCTCCATCCATTAGACAGAGTAACTTCAGCACATACCCCTCTAACAATCATCTATCAGAAATGATGAAAATCGTTGGCGACCTCTTGCCAACGCTGTATCTTTGACCTTCAAGTAACCATGTTTATAACAAAACAAAATCCAGTTTGGAGGAAGAGGATGCAGAATAAGAACTCATCAGCAAATCCAACATTGTTTCAGTAGGTGAGAGCATGTATTTATGGTAACAATCTCATTATAAATATAACTCTTTCCTATTTGTTATAACATTCTTGCATGAGATAGCTAGCACTCCACAATCATGGTGAGTTTTCGGTTCCCGTTATATATCTGATTTGAACCCTAGGGTGACTCATTCTAAAGGACCTACGTACTTGGGAACTTGCATATCTGAAAACCCATTTCTCATATGAGATCTTCAGCTATCTCCTAACTCAGTGTGCTCTAATTTAATCAAGTAACACCTATGAAGGGCATGGCACGGCCTTCTCTGTTGCCTCACTGTCAGACCACGAAGAAGTGATTCCTGTACCTTGGGATATAATGTTTCTCTGCACATCTTTCAGTCCACTTGATAAGTCTGATGAAGTGGCCAGTATGGTATAGGAGTTGCCAAACTCTGGGAGGGGCTGTGGCTTTGTGGTAGAGCATCTGCTTTGCATGCAGAAGGTTTCAGGCTCGATCTCCACCATCTCCAGTTGTAAGGGCCAGGCAGCGATGTGAAAGACCTCAGCGTGAGACCTTGGAGAATCACTGCCAGTTGTAGTAGACAATACTGACCTTGACAGACCAGTGGTCTGATTCAGTGTACAGCGGCTTCATGTGTCCTGAGCTATGTACCACCCACTGCTCTCCCAGTATGTTACCAAATTTTGTTCTGTCCTGGAAACAGAACATGGGCTAGAAAGCACACCTGAAACACAGCTATCAACTGAGCAGCACAGAGAAAAATCCTACAAAATAAAGCATAAGCTCAAGGATGAGGAACAGATGCTCCCTGACATCTAGAGAAGGATTGCCCCCTCGCATATTTTTTTACTATGTTGCCTTTGAAGGTAAGCAGATAAGAGCAATTTAAAATAAACTTTCCCATAGGTGAGGAATAAAATTATAGCACTCCATGGCCGTTTCTTATTCAGATTCTAGGTGGCTTTTAAAAAAAAAAAGAAAAAGAAAAAGAAATGCAATAAAATCAAGTTTAGAATATTTATATAGTAACCAAATCCTCACATTCTTTTGACATTTGATAGCAGGGTGTTGAAAATAGCCATAACCCTCAAGGACCTATCAGCATCTGACAGCTTTATAGGATTAGGAGGATGGTTGCACAGCAGTAGGACGGTAATTTAAAACCAGGCCTCCTCCTGTTGTGTTTATGGATGCAAGCAGATGTGTGCTCATCGCTCCCATACCTATGTACAACTCTTTTTTTTTGAGCCCTTGAACTTGGTTGGAACATGTCACCAGAGAATTATATACTCTGGCTGAGAAATGAATTTTCAGTCGGTGCACATTTTAGGTCAGACCCAGATGGGTTATTTGGTTTTTTTCCCTTAACATTCTAAGGGCCTTTTCCCTTCCTCTAAAGAATCCAAGGCCCTGTGTGAGAGCCTATTACCTGTATGTCTACTTCAGATTACTCCTCAGGACTTTTAGTCAGAATTTACAAGACGGGGAAAAGGAAGGTAGAAAAGCATTTTTAAATATATATATATATGTATTCTTATATTGTGTTGCTTAAAATACACTTCCCATCCTGATTCTTTGACCCAGACAGCATGAATATATCCTTCTGCAATTAAAATTTTGCTTTTTACATCTGCCCGGCACCTTCCCCCCTCCCTCCCATGACTGAACACTAGCATTGCCATCTTGTTTTTTAAACTGTCTTTGGATGCTTAAATGCCTTAAATGTTTTTAATGCTGAATTTTAATGTTTTTTTTATAATGCACTCAATTGATCTGTAGTAAAGCGCTCTGAGCCCCGTGCAAGCGGGAAAGGGCGGCCAAGAAATCTAATAAAATAAATAAAGTAGGATTCCAAGGGTCTCATTTCTGAAGGTCTACATTCATTTCTGAAGGAGACCTGCGTGGGATCCCCAAATGGGTGACAGCATGATAAACAGTGGATGGGCAACAGCAAAGCTTGGTGCTCTGCACCTTTAGTCAGGTCAGCAATCCAGAAAAAATATCATCTGACATTTCCCAGAAGCGCAAGGCAGCACAGTGATGCACTGGTGATTCATAGGTATGACTGGGGCATGTATAATGTTAACTTTGGTAGCATTCATTCCGAAATCCCTTGCGCCACTAAATCCCAGGGTCTCAAAGCATGGGAAGTATGTTACATTACGCAAAGCCATTTCTGCTGTGCGAGCAGGACTCTTTCCACAGGCCCTCTTTCCCCTGGGGATTTCTTTCCCTTCATCTGCATAGCTGTAAAACTGTCAGCATGGATGACATAACATGCACTACAGTGAAGCAGGCAAAATTTGGAAACAGTAAAAGAGGAAGAGAAGCCTGGCCAATGAAATCACACCGGTGCCGGTAATAGCTCTGTGATGTCTATCATCAAGTTCTTTTCTCCAGAGCTAACTGAGCATAACTGAACTCAATCACAGACAAACTCGTAGACAGAACAGTAGTGATGGCCAATCATTCTGGCAAGCATGCCCCAAAGTCCAAGATTTATTTATTCATTTGACTTCATTTATACTCGGCCTTTCTCCCCAGTGGGGGCCCAAGGTGGATTACATCATTCCCCAGTCTTCAGTTTTTGTCCTCACAACAATCCTGTGAGGCGGGTTAGGGCTGATTGTGTGTGACTGTCCCAAGTTCACCCAGAGAGCTTCCGTGGCACAAGTGGGGATCTGAACCTGGCTCTCCCAGATCAGTAGTTCAGAAAATGAGACTGATTACATTTCATGTATATTCACTGGGTCCGGAATTTCCTTTTCTCATGTGTGTGTGTTTTTAATGGACTAGTAGTCTAACCACTAGTGTACTGGAAAAAATACTGAGGATACGATTCTCAAATGCAAGAGAAAGATGCATGTCTGTCTCTAGGGGGCACCGCAGTTGTCACAAGAGAAGGAAAAAGGTTTCCATTTCCTTTTCGCTTGTGGGCTTCATCTTGTTGGTACACTTGGTGGGTCTGTTTCTGCCCCTCAGCTAGGCCTCAAAAGACTGCTAGAAAGTACTACAGAGCAACCAAAGTAGTTGGACCTGTAAAAGGGTAGAGAAGCTTCTTTCAATCTGGGCAAACCTTCAGTTTTTAGAAGTCCATGATAAAAATGATGACGACAAATATGAAGGAGCAGAAGAAGTAACTGAAACCGACAGCGGTAGTTCAGAAAACGAGACTGATTAAATTTCATGTATATTCATTGAGTCCTGATTTCCTTTCCTCATTTTTTTTAAACGGAAATGAATGCTTTATGTCTGTTTGTGCTATGGAGGAGTAGGAAGATTAGAGGAGATAAAATAATGCTCTTTGTTCTTCCTGGTTATTTTTCTGGTTTTTGCTGTTGTTTGCTTGCTCTCATGAACTGGCAAAATAGGTTCCTTATAGTTCAGGCATTCGTCACATTTCAAGACCTTGTAATTCCAATCGTAACAAAAGGTAAAATTTAAAAAAGTAAATCCAACTTGTTATTTACTGAATAAGCTGTACTTTTAATATATCAAACATGATACTTTTATGCCAAGCCAATTTATGCACACTGCATTTTATGTTCCCAAAGTAACAAAGTGACTTTCAATTTATAAAAAAATACTAATATTGCATTTTTTTCCTGTCCTGTCCCCCCAAATTTCCTGGGGTGAAAACTCCCCTGCCCCAATTACTTCAAAATTTCCGGAAATTTTACTTCTCTGGTCCACAGCTGCCCTCAACTGTCATATCTGCATCCTTGCTCACATTACAAGAGAGTGATGGCAACACTCTCAGCTCTAAGGAAATTTGAGGCCTGGTCTAAATGTTACACTTACCACGTTCCTGGTTGGTGACGGGATGTCTGGTGCAAATACTTGTCATGTGTGTTGATCAACTGCAAACAATAACATACACTGTGTATGTCCTTTTTTAAAAATCCATCACAACGTGTTTTCCCTCTCCATTCTCTAGTAGCTCTGGAGACGTTCATATCTAATGAGTCACTGCTAACTTTAAAGGAAGCTGTAGAGGCAATATCCAAAGCCTGTACATTGAAGGAGAACCACAGACATACAGACAACTACTGGTAGACAGTCTGCATTTTTTCAGACGGTTTGGAATCAGAACACAATGGCTGTAAGGCAGACGACATCACTAAAAACTCTGTCCCCCATGAAAACGGGGTAAATGCTCAAAATACCAAACAGACCAAAAGGTAAAGGTAAAGCTTTCCCTTGCTCGAAAGCCAGTCGAATCCGACTCTAGGGATGCAGTGCTCATCTCTGTTTCCAAGCCAAAGAGCCTTCACTGCTTCTGTGGTCATGTGGCCGGCTTGACTAGACGACAAGGCGCACGCAACACTCTTACCTGCCCACCAAAGTAGTACCTATTTATCTACTTGCAAAGTCTTGCTTTCGAACTGCTAGGTCGGCAGGAGCTGGGACCAGAGATGGGAGCTCACTCCATCATACAATGCAGCACTTGGGTCTCGAACTGCTGAACTACCAACATTCTGGTCTGCAGTTCAGCGTCTTAACCACTTGAACCACTGCAGACCAAACAGACCAAAAAGTTCACACCAAATCATCTCAGAATTCTTGAGGAAGCCTTCTGAGGTGGCAAGGTAACAACTCCCCATGCCAAATGCATATGGTACAAATGAACAAATATGTACAAACTTCACAAAGGAACAAATATGTCACATGAAAACCAAAAACTCCTGGTGGTAAGTGTGTTGTTCAAATCATGCCTAGATTATTCAAGCAACGCAGTGACCAAGTAAAGCATAGTGGCAGTACTAGGCATGTTAGCATAGGGTAGGTTTACCATCTATGATGTAATGGCCCTGGCTGGTGGCAAGGGGGATATGGAGACCTACCACCGGGTCGCCACTGATAATATGTTACAGGAAGCTGTTAGTAATGTTATTTGTCATAGGAATTTTAAACTGTTTTAGCTATTTTAATGTATTATTCTTGCCTGTGTGCCCATGTAAGCCGCCCTGAGCCCATTCACGGGGAGGGCGGGGTATAAATTGAAGAAATAAAATTTAAAAAAATAATAAAATATGTGAAGCTAAAAAAATTGGTATTTTTTGGATCCGGATATCAGGGAAACAAAAAAAAACAATATTCTCAGATTCCTGTGTTCCAAATACCGGTTTTGCATTCAGATCGGGGGTGGTTCCCCCCCCCCCCAAGATTCTGATATTATTTGGCTCCATTATTCCTTGTGAAGAATCTTTCCAGAAGGCTGGGGGAGGCTGTTTTTTTGAATAAACTGCACCAAAATTGCAGCATGCATTTGCTTTGAGGTGAGCAGGGAGGATTTCCACACTTTCTCCAAGGTAAAGGATAGCAAAGATACTAGAGCAAGCAAAGCAGCTCCAAGCCAAAGCAGGCCCATAGCTACGGTGGGGCTTTGGGGGGCTCTGTCACCTTCCTTAAAGGCACAGTCCCACAAGAATTTCTCCTGTAAATGCTTTTTTCCAATAATTTTTAAAAGGTGTGTGCTCCTTTAAGCAGAATGGGGTGCTGTATTCCCATACTGAACAAGGGGGTTGGAGTAGGTGACCTCTAGGATACCTTCTAACTCTTGAGTCAAGAAACTGGTCTCCTTTAATAGAGTTTTTCTGCCTGCGTGTTAGCTTTCTTGACTATAGAAGCCATCACCCCCACCTGCTGGCTTGTTCTCAGAATTGTTGCTTAGGCTGACAAGAAGTGATTAACTTGCCGCAGCTGAGAACTGTAATCTAAAGTGGTTGACAGCTTGCAATTTAGAGATCTATCCTGGTAACAGCTTTCTATTGGCTAAATGGCTTTTCTTTCTGCACAGAGAACTTCAGCCCCACCAGGAAAAAATTTGCCCCACAAGCCACAAAATCCTGGCTACGGGCCTGGGCCAAAAGCCTCTCAAAGTAGAGAGAATCAACAAATCCAAGGAACCAGTGCAAAACCAGAAAATCCCGGCAGAACTGTGGGACAATGTGGCAAGCCACATAACATAACAAATGTACAATTTGAGAATCTAAGCCAATGTCAAACCAGAGATTCATCCAAGCCAAACCATATAGGGCTGCTGCACAAGCCCAGCTAAGGTAAAATTGGGGAATCTGAGCCAATATATAACCCACAAATCAAAAGCAATGTCCAATTTGAGAATCCCCCACAAAAAGCAAACACAAATTGAAGCCACTGGTGCAAAGAATACAATGTTGCAAGAGTAACAAAACCAATTTAAAAAGACAGAATCAAAGCAAAATCAATCTGGGAAGCTGATACCAAACCCCAGAAAGACACAGACACACCGGGGGGGGGGGGGGGGGGACAGTACTCAGAGCCTTAAAATGCTAGCTCCTGATATATCTGACCCATTTCCCGGTATCCTGGAAAATCCCAGATACCATCCGGAGACCAAATATATTCAGAACATATCCATAAGGTGTTTTATTATATATAGATATATTCAGACCCCATACATCCCAGTGCACATCCCTAGCGTAGGGCACAAGTTTTTGAGCCCACCTCAGACTGAGCAGAACAAGAGCTGGTTTGTAGCATATGGTTAAATGGAACACCGGGTTTAAGAAGGGACTTCAAACACATAGTCCCCATTTCATTACGCCCTTTGCTAAGAGCACAGATTCTACTGAGGTCTGATAAGGTGAATTCATATAAGACATTAGACCCTCCATAATGTTCATTCTGCTCTGGAATTGAAGGCAGTTCAGAAGAACAAGCCAGTACGGAGCAAGGTCTGTGAACACACTCTCTTTCTCTCATAAATGTGTAACACGGAAAAAGAAGCTTCTCCGCTTTTTACTGAAGGCTAACAAGATAGACATGGTGAATGTTAAAGACCTGGGCACACTAAAGCTGACAATGAAGGAACAGCATGATAAATCTACCAAAATCCCACTAATTCATGAAAATTTTTCACCCTCCCTTAACACAGTTTTTCTGTCGAATTGCATTCCCAACATGGGTAACCCACTGCTCTGTCTACACACAGGAGCAGATGAAATGAATCACATCAGCTCTGCATAGCAGCTTTTAAAATATGCACATATTTATCAGCTTCATCCTACATCCATGACTCTACCTTTACCGTTTCTGCAAAACAGCGATAAACAATGTTTACAAGACTAGAAAAATGTGTGTGTAAGATAAACCTTGCACAGCATCTGCAGGTCATTCAAAAGAAAACTGTTTTTTTCCCACAATTAAATTCACCGCATTATCAAGACAATCAGTTTATCTGAAGACTGCCGGCTTAATATATAAATTTCCCTTTGTGGTCAAAACGTCTTTATCAGATAAGATAGCTTTTGTTTAAACTACTATTTTCAGAACTTGCTTTGGGGATTTTTGAATATACAGCATAGAGTAATTGGAGATTTCCTAGCCTGTTTAAAGTACATTTCTTCTGTCTGTGTTTTGTAATTTCCTGTCAAGTATCTCACCATAATTAACTTTCCTTGCTCCAATCTACTCCCCCCATTTCTTCTATTTTTTTTTTTAAAAAAACTATTCCTACTTCCTGAGGATGGTAATAAAATACTGATCACATGTGGCTGTTATCTGCTTGTCTTTCCCTTCATCTCCTCCCAAATGCCCCTTTGTTGAAACTAGCCCTTGGGTTTCAGCTCTTAAGAGGAGAAAATAAAAGAAAGAGGAAGCTAATAGGACTGCAGGAATCCAGGGTCAACCATTTATTGGGTCAGTCTGCAGCTAGAGTTCACTCAAAAAATTAAGGTAGGGTCCCTCCTTAAGATTGTATAGTCCACTGTTTTTGTAGGATGTTCTGGGTTTCCAGGCAGAGGACTAGATACTTCATTTTTGTTAGCTTGCATTTATTAAAAAAAACAAACCAAAGGGAATTGGAACAGGAATAACCAGTATGCTGTACACTCTTTAGAACAGGACCTCACCTTTGATGTAATCATCTTCATACATTCGATGCACTGTGAGCCTAGCAAACTTCTTGAAGCTCAGACCACACATCCCTTTCAAAAAACAATAAGCACAGAATGATAATCTGCCTGTTCTGGAGAAATTTAAATTACTGGTGTCTTACTCAGCAGGATAACAGAAGAGCTTTCTACACCACAAGAAATTCAGACACTGGACAAACAGTCAGCTTTTGGTCTTGCTATCTATAATGGTTTCTGTGTATAATACAGAAGAGTGACACAACGACAGACCCTTGCAGTCAAAACAATAATGCTAGGAAAAGTTGAAGGCAAACAGGAAAAGAGTAAGACCCAACATGAGATGAATTGGCTCAATAAAAGAAGCCACAAACATCAGTTTGCAAAACCTGAGCAAGGCTGTTAATGATAGGATGTTTGGGAGGTAATTAATTCATAGGGTTACCGTAAATTAGAAGCGACTTGACAGCACATAATGTGCGCACACACAAGCCCACTGACCTCACCATACTTAGAACAGTGTAGGATGGCAGCACTACATGAGTCTTCTGGTACATTAAGACTAACACATTGTGTTGTAGCATTTTTGAGCCAGAGATTCTCATTCAGAAAAGCTTATGCCACAATCAGTGGTGTTAGCAGGGATCCGTTGGGGCCGGAGCGAGGTGGAGCGAAGTTCTGCCAGCTTAGGAGTGGCCAGTAGGGCAGCCACCGGCCAAATCAGATTCTCTAATCTGATTCAGCCTGCTGCCGAATTGCTGCTGAAATTCAGCAGCAACTTTAAAAGCAACTGGAGGTGAGGAGGTTTGAGGCAGAGGCTCCAAACTTGCATGGTAGCTGCTGGGGCCTCTTCTCGAAATACCCACCAAGTTTCAAGAAGATTGAACCAGGGGGTCCAATTCTACGGGCCCCCAAACAGGTTGCCCCCACTCCCTCCATTGTTCTCTATGGGAGGAAAAAAGTTAACATTTTCTCCCACCATGGAGAACAATGGAGGGGATGGGACAACCTGTTTGGGGGCCCGTTGAATTGGACATCCTGGTCCAATCTTCTTGAAACTTGGTGGGTATTTTGAGGAGAGGCCCCAGCAGCTACCCTGCAAGTTTGGAGCCTCTCCCTCAAACCGTTTCCTACAACCCCTCATATACCCTATGAGTTTTTGCCATTGATTTCAATGGCCCATAGGGTATAATGGGGCTGAAACTGACATTCCCTTTCTGACACACTTCTGGTGATGTCAGGGGACGTGCCATATGCTAATGAGGTATGCTAATGAGCTCCTGCACCTCTTTTTCTACGAAAGGACCCCTGTCCACAATTATTTTCCCAGAGGAGCATGAGGACACCAGGGTAGTTGGCAGGCCAGTGGAAGCATCTGCTAGAGGACTGTGGGGCTTCATTTTGCAATGATGAGTCCTTCTCAAGGAATGAATAACTTTTTCTGTGGCTCAGACAGTTTAAGAGCTGGAAATTGTATGACAGTGTGATCATACACACACACACACACACACACACACACAAACAAACACTGAGCTCTCCAGCTTCTGATCAAGACAAGAGACAGTACACTTTTTGCAGGTATATTGCTGAAACTGAGGGAACGCAGCAAGGAAGATGACAAAAAAAATGTAGAGCACCAACTTTCAGCTGCCATGTACTTAAAATTATTTGTCTCATGGCATAGATCAGGGGTGGCCAACCTTGCTTAACATAAGAGCCACACAGAATAAATGGAAGAGCCACATAGAGATGTCTGAGAGCCGCAAGACAGGAACAAATATCACACACACATTTTTATTTTTAAAAATATGCAAATTTGCTTTTTATTAACGTTAAATGGGACTGCCAAAAATAAAAACAAACGAGGAAAACCGGTTATTGATAATGATATTACTTGTTTGCTAATGATATTGAGAGAGAGAGAGAGAGAGAGAAAAAGAGAGAGATGGAAAGAAAGAATTAAAGAAGTGGAAAGAAAGAGAGAGAGAGAAACTAGGAAAGCAAATAGATGGGAGGGAGGAGGGAAGGAAGGAAGGAAGGGAGAAAGAGAGAAAAAGCATGCCTCCCCTTTGCTTCCCCAGCCGCCCTGCCAGGAGCCGCACAATATGTGTGAAAGAGCCGCATGTGGCTCCCGAGCCACAGGTTGGCCACCCCTGGCATAGATAATGAATTATGTCCCCCCCCCCAAAAAAGGCACATTAGCAATGCAGCAAGCAACCCTGTTAAATGCATTTTGATTGATTCAGTTTTATGCAGCTGTACCTACAGCACATACATCCCATGCAAATGATAATTATACACTTACGGGATGATGCCTCTCTTGGTGAAGGTTCAGAAGAGCCCATATGCATTTCTAAAATTGTACCCCCATAGAGAAGTGAATTTACAAAGTGAGCGAGCAAACCAGTCAGCTGCCTCAATCAAAACCACCCCCACCCCTTTCACCCAGTAAATAAGGAGCAATTAAAGAATCCGCTGCAGAAATGAGCGCCATTAATCAGCTTGAGGCAACAGATTGATGTGCGGCCATTAAAAGTTGTCTAAACAGTTTTGTTAACCTTTAACAAAAATGTGAAGGGAGCACAAACTGCAGACTAGTTAAGGGATGTGTACAAACTTTACTCCAGTTGCTTTGATTCTGCCAGGACAACTGTCCACATATACACACCGGTCTAACACTTACGTGGCAATTTCCAGCACTGACAAAGTTTTCAGTCTTCTAGCTACAGGAGAGAAAGTGGAGAGCGGGGCTGTTTAGACAAGAGGGGATACAGCCCACAGCTCCAGAGACAGACTAATATTATTAGTGTGCAGAAAGCCCAAAGAGCCATTAAGTGTCTGTTCTGATGGATCATGTCCCCTTGCATGCTCTTTTGCCCGCATCTCCGCTGTTTACAATACCAGTCAGTGCAGACGATGAATAGGGCAGAGCCCTAATTCGAGGGAGCATATAGAGTCAATAAACATTGTACTCAATGTTGACAGTGTGGGGCTTGGGCCTTGCATACCTCTGCAATCTCCTCAGTCGTACGAATGTGGTCCACAGTATTCTCAACACACCAGGCTGATTTGGAGGCTGCAAGCGCTTGTTAGCGGGCATTCTACACCTTCTCAGTCCTTCCCTTCCGGAGCCCTTGCCCCTCTGCAGCTTCTCACTTCTCTCCTGCATTGCTTTGTAGCCTGCCCTTCTCACCAAGGCTGGAGGTACATCGCAAACTTAAAAGCAATAATAAATGTACTTGAAAGTGTTCAACAAACATCTCCTTCACAGACCTGCCTTCCTGGGAAGTTCAACTTTGTACCTTTTATAGAATCATATCAGTGTGGCGCTTTCCCTGACCTTAACTGACGTTGCTGACAGTGCAGTCAGACCATTCTTTCTTTTTCTTGACAGTATGAAAGTGAGTTTATTTTCTTTGGACCTCCAGCAGCAGTTCTAAGGGTTGGACTTGGCTACACGCTCCAGCTCATCCTTCTTGAAGGCATAGGAACTGGAGGAACCCTTGGCTGCACTGATCAGCTCACCTGCCAGGCACTTGATCTTGCGGAAGGCAACTCTGCGTGCCCCGGTGCAGAGTAGCCAGATAGCCCGGTTTATACAGCGCAGAGGCGAGACATCAACAGCTTGCCTGCTCACTGTACTAGCACCACCAACGCGAGTGGAATCTGCACGAGGGCCACTGTTGATGATGGCATCCACCAGGAGTTGCAGGGGGTTCTCTCCTGTGAGCAGATGGATGGTTTCAAAGGCATGCTTGATGGAGCAGACAATGACACTAAGAAAACCAGGTCTGTGGTGGATTAAACCGCAAAAGAAGAACGCTTGCTGTGATGAATAAAACCATAATGTATTCGACCAAAAGTATACATGTATCCAATGAATCCACTACATTAAGAATTCTAATTACCAGGTTTTCGCCATGCATTTGAGGATCTTGCAAGTATATAACTTATTTTCTAACTGAAATCCTCACAATAATAAACGATGACACAGTATTTATGGCGTATCCTAAAAGGTAAAGGTTTCCCTTGCTTGAAAGCTAGTTGAATCCGACTCTAGGGGGCGGTGCTCATCTCCGTTTCCAAGCTGAAGCGTCAACGCTGGCTGAAGACTTTTTCTGTGGTCATGTGACCCGCATGACTAAACACTGAGGTGCATGGAACGCTTTCCCACCGAAGTGGTACCTATTTATCTATATGCAATTTCTTCCTTTCAAACTGCTAGGCTGGCAGGAGCTGGGGCCAGAGATGGGAGCTCACTCCATCATGCAGCACTCGGGTCTTGAACTGCCAAACTACTGACCTTCCAGTCTGCAGCTCAACATCTTAACCTCTGAGCCACCGCAGCCCTGGGGTATCCTTACAATCCAGTATTCTATAGTTACTCTCTGCCGTGAGTACCTCTGAGGACCTGCCTCCTGCGAGCCTAAGTGAGGTGGAGGATCAGCTCCCAGCTCCAGAGGAGCCTCCACCTGAACCAGATGAGGCTCAAGCAAGCACCTCCCAGGGTGTAACCCCAGCACCCCCAGCACCACCAGCAGCTGAGCCACAGCCAAGCTCAAGCCCACCTGATTCACCTCCTCGGGTGGAAAGTCTACAGTCCCGATACAGGCAAGACTTAGCTGCTAGGAGAAAACAGGCACGCATGCGTGGTTGCAGATCACTCAGTCCTGGGTTTTAGAAGGAGCCGGGACCTCACTGCCAGCTGATAACAAGCACAGGAACTGGCTGGGTATTTAGGCACAGCACAGAGACTACCAACTTGTGCTAGCAACAAATCATTTCGGCTAAACTCTGCACCCGCTCGGCTCGCAATAGCTAACCTGATTCTGGATTCTCTGGCTAGTGACTCCAGCTCTGTTTAACTTCGGCTTTTGTTGACTCCTTGGACTGGTTTGCTCGTGAGTTTCCCTCTCTGACCCTGGCTTGGACTGACTCTGCTTTTGGCTTAGTGTTTTGGACTTGATAACTCGTTCCTGATTTGGCTTGACCTTGGACTGTTCTGGACTTTGGCTTAGTCTGAGATATAATACTTCAACATGTCTCAGCTATATGACAATCAAAATCCATTCATAAAGAATTCAGTGACCTGGCAGGTAGCCACAGATATCCTCCTATTTCAGTTGCCTCTTTCCCAAGAATCACTGAGATTTTAGAACCAATATTTTCTAGAGAACTTCCCAGACAAAACTAATAGAGAGCTTCCTTCTGAATCGAACACACCCTTCTCCTTCTTGCCATTATTGCGCCCATGCATCACCATGGAATTGGTGAACCACTCCATGGTGGGACACTGAGCTTGGCGGAAGCACTCTGCAGCATAGCAGGCAGCGCTATGAGGTGAGGACTTCGCCAGTTTGGTGTAGTGGTTAAGTGCATGGACTCTTATCTGGGAGAACTGGGTTTGATTCCCCACTCCTCCACTTGCAGCAGCTGGATCACCTTGGGCAAGCCATAGTTCTGGCACAGCTGTTCTTGAAAAAGAGCAGTTTCTGTCAGAGCTCTCTCGGCCCCACCTACCTCACAGGGTGTCTGAGAGGAAGGGAAAGGAGATTGTTAAGCCACTCTGAGACTCCTTTGGGCAATGAAGGGTGGGGTATAAATCCAAACTCTTCTTCTGCTTCTCCTTTGCAGCAATATAATCCTGGCAAGGAGATGTCGCTACTCTGCACATAATCGGTGCTCCATTTCCCAAACAGCTTGATGTCAGGGGTCTCTGCCACAGCAGGGGCTGTCTCCCCGTCAGTCACTACAGAGTTTATTCATTCCCCTCCACTGCCTCAGACGGAAAAGGGCCACAGTCAGGCCATTCCTCTATTGTCATCTTTGGCACCAGTGAGCTGATACCGAGCCTTCATATAATGCTCTCTCACAAGAAGCTACCGAAGTTATGCCAGAACAATTAAGATGAGGCCCAAAATGTTAGGGTCAAGGTGAATGTATGGAAAAGTAGAATCTCTCACGAGCACAACCCACTGGGTTGCATCCAGCACAACATTTCTGCTTGCACATGAGTTCTTGCACGAGCAGAAAAGCAAGAAAAATACAGCAGTAACAGCTTGTGCTTAGAGCCAGAGTGATGCAGCAGTTAACAGCAGGAGGCTCTAATCTGGAGAGCTGGTTTGGATTCCACACTCCTCCACAGGAAGCCTGCTGGGTGACCCTGGACTAGTCACAGTTCTCTAAGAACCCTCTCAGCCCCACCTACCTCACAAGCAATGCTCCCCTCTAAGCAGTGGAGTCTTGTTAGCAAAAATTCTAGTTGGTGAGCTACTTGCATTCAAGTTGTGAGCGAGCGATTAGGCTACAGCATGAATTAGATTGCTCTGGAGCCATCCTTCCCAGGCTAAGACAAAAATGTGTGAGCTGGAGGCTAAAAAGCTGTGAGCTAGCTCACACGAACTCAGCTTAGAGGGAACACTGCTCACGAGTTGCCTGTTGTGGGGAGAGGAAGGGAAGGCAATTGCTTTGAGACTCTTTAAGATCTCTATTTAGTATTAAAACCAGCTCTACTTCTTTCCTGTCTTTCCACTTGTGCAAGATCTCATGCAACCAATTTCTGGCCACTGTACTATAGAAGGAGGAAAGCGCTAAGTATTGCACAAGATCTTGAGCAAACGGAACTGCTCGATATCTATTTATGTTTCCACTAGTGCATTGCTGGATGCACAGTTTTCCATTGCCTTCCTACCCTTCGTCTCCTTCTCTATTCATAGAGTCAACCACCCGGAGCCTGCCTTGGTGGGGAGGGCAGGGTATAAATTGAGTTAAATAAATAAATAAATAATTTTCTCCTGCAACAATTATGTTTATGAGCTACTTTAAGCCACATCTGCAGATTTACTTACTTTCGTGTGGTAAGAGTGTTTGTGTAAATGCTTTCCAACATGTGATTGTGGGAAATATTCACAAATCTCTCATCCGGGTACCTCCCTGGGAAAGGATGTCTAGAAGGTATTAGATCCACATGGATTCCAGATTATGTATTCCTTACCTACAAAGATTTCTGTTGGTGTAAGAAAAGACTGCTTCTCTTAGTTCTCTTCCTTTAAGGAGGTGTAGGTAAAAGTAAATGTTTCCCTTGCTCGAAAGCCAGTCAAATCCGACTCTAGGGATCAGAAGCTCATCTTCATTTCCAAGCCAAAGAGCCAGTGCTGTACAAAGACGTTTCCGTGTTCATGTGGCTGGCATGACTCGTCGCCAAGGTGCACAGAACACTGTTACCTTCCCACCAAAGCTGTACCTATTTATCTACTTGCAATTTCTTCCTTTCGAACTGCTAGGTTGGCAGGAGCTGGAGCCAGAAACGGGAGCTCACTCGGGTCTCGAACTGCTGAACTACCAACCTTCCGATCTGCAGTTCAGCATCTTAACCACTTGGGCCACTGCAGCTCCTCTAAGGAGGTATAGCCCTCCATAAACTGAAGAGGGAATGAAAGGAGATCATGTGAATTGAGCAAATGATTAAAACAATACAAGCTGATAGTAAATAGGAAGAGACCAAGATTGACAGCAGAAGAAGTGAGAACAGAACAATACAACTCAAAAGGAAAGAAGAAGAAAATCCTTAAACAACCATTTCAAAGGGATTAATATCCATGGGATACTAGCACAACACTGACCGTGTACAGTGATTTTAAGACCAGGAACACGTCGTACGTTATTTATTTTTATATCGCTTACAAAAACAACTAGCCACTGAGCATCTGCCAAAGCAATACAAAAGATGGCAAATATTTGAGAATGAAGTAACAATTATCCAAGCCTTTCCTGGGACACTTCTGGTTCTCATGAGGTTATTCCTTGCAGTTTAAGGGGAAATGCAGCCTCTTTACAGGAAAAAAAACAACCTAACAACTTCAGTCTTTGTGTTGGGACTGCAGCCATTTTGGCAAAGTCAGGTTCATAGCTGTCTCCTCCTATTATGAAACACTCAGTATTGGAAACCTGTAGGATGACTCAGTGTGAGCAAATTTAACATATCTGGAGCCATCACCAGGGCAGTTAGACACTGGAGAGGTGGGGAGAAGTGCCTGATTTAATAGTACTGATCATCAGTTTTCTAACCTTGTCCACTTCTATTAATTCTTAACACCACAATCCTTAACAGGTGTACATGGAAGCAAGTTCCATAGATCTCAACAGCACTTGTTTTCAGGCAAGAAGACAGCCTAAGTCACATCCCAAGAACACAAATGTTGGTCTGTTTATACAGGTAAATAATGTGTGAAAAAAATCAGAAGCCAGCCCCAACCACATGGTAAACTATTTACAAACATTATGGTTCACACACTGAACCAAGTGCAGAATTATGTATGGATTGACCCTAAGACTAGTGTATTTTCCCATATTTGGGTATGAACCTTTTGACTTGCTGCTATGATTGTTTGCATGTGGCCAGATCATAATTTTCCAGTAGTGTACTGAACCAGCATAAAAAAGATGCAGTCTTAACATATCACCCATAGCATTCACAAAACACAGCTCCATCTTGGACAAACTATCATTCTGGATTGCCTACACAAAACAGAATATAGTTCTGTCAATCGTATTGTGATCCCTACAGAAAATGGGCTTAAAAAACGCACTCCCATGGATCAAGAATTCAACCCTGCTTATATGGGGTTTTATTCTTTTACCAAAAAAATCCTCAGCAACAAGCTTTGGTAAGATGCTTAGTTCCTGAACTACCACAGGACCCTGAAAGCACCGCAAGACCAACATAAAGTGCAAGACTACTTGGGTAATACAGATCTCAGTAAATAAATACAACTAATAGTGTAATTTTAGAAAACAGCAAGAGTCCAGCAGCACCTTAAAGACTAATGAAATTTGTGGAAGGGTATGAGCTTTTGTCACTGCTCACTTCTTCATCTACAGATATAATATAATTCGATGCACTTCTATGCCACAACATTTAATGGAAATGGAAAATGCCGACCCTGAATGAGTAGGATGGTAAGAGGGATGTTCTAGAAGATTTTCAGGATTTCTTTGTGATTTTATGATGTAGAAGTGTTTGTGGGAATGACAGCCTTCGATTCTTCCCAGATGCACTGTGAGAGACCATGAGTCCACTCTCAAACATTCTGAAGCATCATATGAAGGCAATAAAAAGGATTCACCAAAACACCACTTCCTCCTCCTGAGGTAGAATCTCCACTCCGCTCACAGGAATATACTGAATAACAGAATCGATTTGTTTTATTACTCTAATCATCCTATAAGCAGAACTGGCTTGACTGAGTCTGTTAATTAGGGGCTAAACTTAACCGATTTTTTGGGGGGTACATATTTCCAAAAAAGCAAAATCTGAGACAGGTTTTGCTTGCTTGCTTGGAAGTGTGGGATTCTGATCTGCCCCCATCAGATCCTGAATACCAACCATTCAAAAATTGGCAGTTTGAATTGTTTTACACAGGGTAGAAGAAGAACAGATTGGATTTATACCCCGCCCTCAGAGCAGTTTACAATCTCCTTTCCCTTCCCCTCCCCACAACAGACACCCTGTGAGGTAGGTGGGGCTGAGAGAACTCTCTCGAGGACTGCCCTTGAGAGAACAGCTCAAAGAGAACTGTGACTGGCCCAATGTCATGCCAGCAGCTGCATGTGGAGGAGTAGGGAATCAAACCCGATTCTTCCAGATTAGAGTCCTAACCACTACACTACACTATACTCCAAAAACACAGATCTGAAAAAGGCCTCTTTCTCCCTCCATCCGCTTAAGAATCTTGGTTCTCCCTCTTGGCAGCCTGGATCTGACTCAGTCAGCTGATTTAAATTTAGTCTTCAGCGTAAGGGGCCAGCCACACCCTGTCTTACCTCCCTTCTGTCGTACCAGAAAGTAGAACACAGCCTGAAGGCCTAAATTTTCCCCCAAATTTGGTCTACACCCTCATCCCCAAGACACAAGCTCCACTCAACCTGCGCGAAGGTACCCGTCATTACGCCTAGAGGGCAAAACATTGGCTTCTCTGCTTCACTGCTCACTCTCAAAGGAAGTATTGCCACTAACAGACCCTGGCAGGTAAAAACAGCAGCTGGGAGGCCTCCCTCCCTTGCCTCAAAGACAACTCCAAATAAGCAGTCTTCTATGAGGCCTGAGATTATCATTATACAGATCTCTGTAAATAAAGAAATATGAACTGCTGGTGTCTGGTTAGGCCTGTCTCTTTGTGGGCAAGATGCTGCTTCGGGGGCCACTCAGATTACCCCAAAAGGCTTCCCAGAGCATCCTACAATGAAGATGACTGACACACAGACTGGGTCAATGGATACTTCCTTTGAGGGATGTAAGGAAAAAAAAGGAAAACGATGTCTCACTCATCAAAAACAGGCAGACGTATCATACAGCAAGTCAAAATGTCTTGCAGGGAGGAGAAGTACATTACATCTGGAAAGGGGGAAAAATATGTTGGCAACATGCAGGATGAATGCTTTTATTAGCTTCTTCTCAGAGGTCATAGGCAGAGTGACAGGAAATAGGGACTTCGTATAAGCACACAGCCATCAACACATCTCAGTCTTGGGAGAGTAATATGTCTTAAGTCTCCTTGCAAACATTTCAGGTCACACAAAGGTCACTTCATGCTGGTCCTTATGGTGGCAGTGATCACATAGTAAGCAGTGTTCCCTCCAAGCTGAGTTAGTGTGAGCTAGCTCACAGTTTTTTAGCCTCCAGCTCACACATTTTTGCCTTAGCTCAGGAAGGACGGCTCCAGAGCAAACTTAATTTATGCAGCAGCCAAGTCGCTGGCTCACAACTTGAATGCCAGTAGCTCACAAAGTAGAGTTTTTGCTCACAGGACTCCACAGCTTAGAGGGAGCATTGATAGTACGCTAGTTGCAGGGACCCAGACAGGGCATCATTTTTCACCGTATCTGAGGAAGTGTGCGTGCACACGAAAGCCATACCTTGAATAAAACTTGGTTGGCCTTAAAGGTGCCGCTGGATGCAAACTTTGCACCATATCACTAGACTGCAGCAAAAAGCAGTGGCTACACAAGATAATCTGGAAATCTACTTCTATAATGCTCCACAGAATTGGTTCTCTGCAGTGCTGAGCCCAGGCTAGCCCGATCTTGTCAGATCCTGGAAGCTAAGCAGGGTCAGCCATACTCAATATTTGGATGAGAAACCACCAAGGAATACCAGGGTTGCTACACCGAGGCAGGCAATGGCAAACCACACTGAGCGTCTCTTGCCTTAAAAACCCTATGGGGTCACCATACGTTGGCTATGACCTGACAGCAACCCCCCCCCCCCGCCAAAAAAAAACAAAAACATGTGCTGAGCCATTTCACATGACGGAGTCTGATCACATTCTCAGCTACCCCCATATTTCCAATGTATGGCTTGCCTCACCATACAGTAGGATGCTACAGAAAAGCATCTTAATTTAATACACGCGGATACAGGAACTCAATTTAAAATATCCGAGATGTTTTCTCAAAGTGATTTAGGGTTGCCAAGTCCCTCGAAGTCCCACTGGGAGACTTGGGGTTGGCATTATGGGAGGGGGGGGGGTCCCCAGAGTGATGATGTCACATAGAAGTGATGTCATCATATTGGGGAGCGGAGGCCCCTGCCTCTCCCCCAGATGCTTTTAAAGACTTCCTTTAATGCTGCTGGATAGAGGTGGGGGGAGAGGCTATGCGCGCCTGCACTCTGAGACCCGAATTTGGGGCTCACAGTGCAGGTTCGCAGCCCCTGCCTCTCCCCAGCAGCATTTAAAGACTTCCTTTAACGCTGCTGGGGAGAGGTGGGGAGGAGGCCGGGTGGATTCTCTTGGGGGTGGGGCTTCCCCCTGCCCACCAGCTTCCCCCCTGCCCTCCAAATCAGGCAACCCCCACCAAACCGGGGGGGGGGGACCATAAAGTGATTGCACACGGGCCATGATAAGACTGCAAAATGATCTCTAGACAACCATAAGATCTGCAGTTGCACACTGAAAGATGCTACATGGTAAGAAACTCCACTCCACTGGAGGCCAGAGAGCCAGTTTGGTGTAGTGGTTAAGTGCATGGACTCTAATCTGTGAGAACCGGGTTTGATTCCCCACTCCTCCAGTTGCACCTGCTGGATGACCTTGGACAAGCCATAGCTCTGTACCAGCTGTTGTCTCAAGGACAGCTGTCTCAGAGCTCTCTCAGCCCCACCTACCTCACAGGGTGTCTGTTGTGGGGAGGGGAAGGGAAAGGAGTTTGTAAGCGGCTCTGAGACTCCAAGTGAGTGAAGGGCGGGGTATAAATCCAATCTGTTCTTCTTCTTCTTCTAGAACAATTTAAAGTCTCCCCTGCAGCACCAATAGAAGAGAGAAGAGATTGGATTTATACCCTGCCCTTCACTTGTAGTCTCAGAGCGGCTTACAAACTCCTTTCCCTTCCCCTCCCCACAACAGACACCCTGTGAGGTAGGTGGGGCTGAGAGAGCTCTCCTGATAACTGCCCTTGAGAGAACAGCTCTGACAGAACTATGGCTTGCCCAAGGTCATCCAGCCAATAACATGCTGACTGGCTATGATATGTAACTACCACTCTTGATTTTAAAAAAAAACCACAAATCCTACATGATGTCTGATGGATTAGGCACTCCATTTTTCACCCCAGTCTGCTCCGTGAATACAAAGAGTAGCTTCAGAAGGCAAGGCATTGTCCTCAGTCACCCTAAGATTGCATGGCATGCTGTAGCAGTGGCTGGAAACTGGGCATTATTTTTAGAAGCAATCAGAACATCCAAACAGCTGAATTTAGTGACTCAAAGGAAGAAAGTGGTGACCTATTTTGAAAACTACTCATTTTCAAAATTTAAACTTTCCTATTTCAGTAAGACTTTGCTGTTGTTTTCCAAACAGGTTTTATGAAGTCTTCTCTCTTTCTCAAGCCTATTTTGTAGCCTGCCTCCACTTTTCCCACATGACTTCTGAATCAGAGCAGAAACATCTTGGGGAGAAAAGCCTGGGAACTCGGGGGGGGGGGGGGGGGGGAGAGAGTGTGTCAGAGGAACTGGGCTACTCCGGGTGAGAATCCAAGGGATTAGGTTTCATCCATGCTTGCTGTCCCCCCCCCCCCCTTTCCTTCTTTCTTTCCAAAGAGAAAATGGGACTTGTGAAATTCTCTGCAACAATATGCAAGCAACTGAAATAGTTTGATCTTCCAAGAAAACCACCTAGTTGAAAGGGAAGCGTTGAACACATTACAATGCCGCAGATCCCTGCCAATGACACAGAGTAAATATTTTTAAAATAATTCCTGTACTTAGGGCTTGTGTTTTATTCGATTCTGTTGAAAAACTAGATTCACAAGAGGGGCTGGCTTGCCGGATGCATTCCTTACCCGGCCTTTCTGTCCAAATAAAGCTCTTACAAGAACTGCGCCACTGCAACACCAAAACAGCACCAGTGCGAACAAAACTGGGCAACAAGGGAAAGAATGGCATGAACCAGATGGGGGCTCCAGCCTCAAAACAATGGCCACAGTGGCTAGTAAAGCCATCTTCCACTAGTGCTGCAGTTAGTCCATGCATGGTTTCCATCCACGAACAGATACTGTAGCACTTTAAGCCTAATGGTGTAACCTGACAACTCTTTAATGCACAACTGTTCTAAACACAGTCCCGGCCGCAGCTGTTCTGCTTATTGTCCACCTCCCCAGTGAGATAAGTACTAATTTTTTCCCCAGACATAAGCCTGGAGGTCCAGACAAACCTGAGCCCAAATAACATGAGGAGAGGGATAAGAAAAAAAAACTGTTCATGCAGGTCTGTCAGTGAATCACATAAACACGCACAACCTCAGACTTTATGACTTGCATTATGCTGACTGCACACCCTAGGTCTGAGCCAAGTCCCGGCCAGATTACCAAACAAGAATAGCTTAATTTCCAATAAGAAAGTAATGTGTGCAGTCCTGTCACTACTTGTGCATGTTAATTACCCATGCTTCAGGCACTGCTCTTGATGAGACACAAGGATTACAAGTCGTGTATCCCCTGTTACAACCTCAGAACTTCAGAGTCTACTACGCTGGCCCAAACAGCAAACTCTTTCCTTGCAACATTTCTTAAGGGACTGCTTAACTAAAGCAGCAGATTACACAGGAAACTGGCTTTAGGGGGAAGAAAAAAGGAATCAAACACACAAAACTTCCTTTAAAATGCCTTTGACACTGAGAGGGGTCCCGTCCCCCGTCCCCCCCACTCTTGTTCTTGCAGACAAAAGTTTGCATAGATAGAAGTACGGCAATTATTAATGACAAATCCTGGCAAAAATAACTTTCCAGCAAATACCCCTCCATGCCGGCCTTGAAGCGAAGAGAAACTGTGTGTTTGCTTTCAATCCTGTTTGTTTGTTTATTACACTTTTACCCCGCCCTGCCCACAAGCGGGCTCAGGGTGAAGTGCTCGCAGTGATAGTACGCAGCAGAAATCAACAAAAGTCAGGATGGCATCCTGCAAGTTCCCTGCATGGCATAGTATGGCTGAAGCACATCCTGAAGAAAAAAGTGGAAGAGTCAGGACTCAGAGGAGCCAGTGCTGCTGTGAATAGACACATGATGGGATCACTGCATCCTTAAGAGCAGGGTACAGAGGCTGTTCTGAATTTTCCAAGGGTAACCAGTGATGAAGAGAAGGAAAGCAAATTCTGTGTGTCACCGGTGCCCCAAAGGGCCAAACTAGACATGGAAGTGCTGACCTCTTGCCCCGATGTCAATGAATGTGGAGTTTTTCCATCCCAAATAATCTGCAGCACACAGCAGGGAAACGTGGATCATGACACCACATCACCGGGCACATTCTAGACAGCAGTCCCCTTCCCGCTGAATTTATACCGTGCCTTTTTCCTCAGTGGGGACCCTAAGTGGCTTATATCATTCTCCTCTTCTCTTTTTATCCTCACAACAACCTTGCGAGGTAGGTTCGACTGAGAGTGTTTGACTAGCCCAAGGTCACCCAGCAAGCTTCTATGGCAGAGTGGGGATTCAGACTTGAGTTTCTCTGGCACTTTAACCACTATACCACTCTGACCCTTTCACCATGGCACCACGCTGGCTCTCGAGAAGAACCAACCCAGAGAAGGAGGAGGAATAGCTCCAGGGTTGCCATTTTCAGACGGAGCCGCATTGCTACGCTCAGCTTGGTCCCGCGACAGTTGCTACTTTACTGTCGCTTCAACACAGCGTAACACAACACTCTGTAAAACCAGTTTGGCTTTGAAGATGGGATTTAACATGAACAGCAATTGATGGAAATATCAATAATGAAACCAGAGGTTAGAGATTTTAATACTCTTCTGTTTTGCTCTTTCAGCAAGGGTAGGCATTAAATCAATGCAATACCACATGATGTCACACAGGGATCGTGGCCAAAAGTTTCACAAGGTCTTCCAGATGTGAAAGGGTTTACTTTCTTTTTATTAATTTACTTAAGTCTGAAAGAGTTTCTCCTGCCACCATTTAGTACACTATCACAGGGGGAAAGCCAGGGCGTGCAATACTTACCACCTCATCAAACCCATCTCCTATGATGCTTAGTCAGCATCTCTATGGACTTAGTGGAATTAGCATCACCGTTGTTTTAAGGGGCAGGGAGAGCTCTGGGAAGCTGAAAGCCGGACCTGTCTTGTTAAACTAGCCAGTGACCGAATCACACAAGCCATACAACAAATCGCCTTGATCCAAGAAATACAAACTTCAGTGCACCAAAGAAACACTTGCTTTGGTTCTACAGTGCTGTCCTGAAAAGGCGAGCAAAGTTGTGAAGGAAAACTAAGACCATTTTTAGACACGAAACCATTCCTGATCTACCCTATTGCTCCCTATTTGTTTGCTATCGATCACCATAACTAGCCCACTGCATAGCTCTGGCATACCGAGTCTTTCCATTCTTCCTAACTTGCCCCAGGCTTTTCTGCTGCCTTTCACGTGTTATCATCCTCAGTCCACCCTGACCCCCTTCAACCCCCAGAAATATTGGTTTGGCCACTGTGACCGCTCTAGAGGAAATTTCAAAGTGGGGGTGATATAAGGGAGCTGAGAGTACAGTTGGGTCTTTAACAACACAACACGCAAACGCATAAATAAAATGACTGATGTATTTAACATTTAATGTATTAAATGTTTTAAAAAAATGTATTCAAGAACATAAAAAGCAAATTTAAATAGCTTGAGTTGCCAAGTCTAGACCCTGGGGGACCTGTTGGACCTTTAAGGGCTCCATATAGAGGGAAATTTCACCAGCTGCAGCTCCCCTGTCACTGCAGCCCCCCCCCCCCTTGGCTACCACTTGGCTATGGGCCTGCATTCTTCCACATGGCTTCCTGCCTTTGCGACTTTTGCCTTGAAGTGAAAAGAATCCACCCACCAACATAAGACTGTCAGATGCTCATTTACTATTTCTGTCCTATATGCAGTCACCTAAAATTAAGCTACTTGCACATCTTTGCTGCACAAGTTAATAAAATGTGGGGGATGAGTACCAAGTAGGGATGAACCTATTCTTTCCCCTCCCCTGGTCCATTCCATCTTGTTTGTCCACAGGTCGCCTTTAACCCACACTATGCTTTGCCGGTCTTCCAATGCAGAAATTGTCATGCAATTTGCTGAACTGAGCATGCACTTTTTGCCACCCTCTGTCCCACCCTGAGCCTGGACACAGGAAGAGCAGGATACAAATCCAATAAATCAGATTTGTTGTACTCCACATGAAAAATGCATGAAGGAAATGCGCGCACACACCCAAACAAACAATTGTTGTGGCCTGCGCTGAAGCAAACCATCACTCATACCTGGATTCCTTTCCAGTCACATCCAACTTTTCATCTGACTGTGCAATGGCATACCAAGAATATGAATCTACTTCTCCCATAGTGCTGCTTTCAATAGGAGAAGCACTTGAAACTGACAAGGATTTCCTCTTCTAGAGAACCATGGCCAAAAACTCTATGAAACTGATGAACTCGTTGTTAATTTCATCTCATTTATGCCTGGGTAATCATCTTAGAAAACTATGACTATCATTACAATCCTGTAGAGATTTACTTAGAAGCATTAATAGTACGTCTTTGCTGGGGGCAGTCTTGCAGGTAGAAGAACTGCACAGAAATTAAGCAATAAAATATTTAATGTACTGCAGAGGGGACAGGGAGAATAGGGAGGTCAAGGAGGGAGACTGCATGCTGCAGATAATAGACGGGCATCAGCAGTGCTTGTGATGCTCTCACCTGAAAGACGGAGGGCTGCTCCCCTTTTCCTGGCCCCTGCTTCATAACAAAAAGCATTCTGCCACTTACCCTGCACATCCTTGTAACATTCCAAGATTGGAAATTTGAAAGCGTCCCAAACACCAAGCAACAACAAAAAAATTGTTTGCAGTGAAGAAGCTGGGGGGAAAGGGGAAGACCGTCAATCAGATGGGGAACTCTCTCTAAAAACACCGGTCAGATTCCACTGAGAACACAACTGCAAAATCTGTGGCGGTTCCACCTGATCTACACATAGATAAATGTGAAGAATATACTGGACTTTACCTACCATTATGATAAGCTACTGAGAGCCCCCTATAATTAGGAAGAATCAGCTCTGAAAACACAGTGGTCCAGCTTGACCAAAGCACATCAAAGAACCACAGACTGAAGTCATCTAAAAAATTAACGTGATTTACAGAAACCTCTTTACTGCTTCTCATGAAGACCCACAAGTTTACTGAGCAGGAAACAAGACGCAGGAAATTTGGCACTTCTGATTAAAGGGTGCATCTGCAACATCACAGTGGGTTTCTATTCCAATCTGAAAACATCTAGGTAATATCCTTCTGGGTGTTTTTTTTTAAAAAAACTGCAGAACTCCAAAAAGGAAGGCTTGTGGCATTATACATGACCCCACTCCTCATTTACCTCAGGTGTTTTGTCCTGCAACAGGAAGGAACTACCGCTTACTGTTCCACATGTAAATCCCTTAATTACTGACTCTCCAAAACATAAATCACTGTTCACTGTACTGACATTAGTCATACCTGAAACCAAATGCTTGCTATAGACAAAGATTCAGTCATGTTGTGTCAACAGATGCCATTTCACTAAAGAAAAGAAAAGCACAATTCAAGTTCGCTGTACCAATGTATTTTCTCTGAACTCAACTCACCGGCGCAACTTTGTGTTAACACCCACACCCACACCAAAATGAGACTTATTTACACGACAAATTTTTGAACTCTTATATATTTCAATATTTTGGAACTCGAGTTTAATATTTCAGTATTTTGGAACTCTAATTAACTCAAGGTTAATTACTGCATTTATTTTTAACTGTGAATTGAGCATGTGAATGTTTTTATTGATGTACACCACCCTGAGCCCTGTTTCACAGGGAAGGGTGGTCTAAAAACCTAATTGAATAAATAAATAAAAATACCTGTGAGATGCCACAATCTATAAATTGACATGCTGCATTTTAGATGATCAGGAATCCAGATTTATACACGAGGAAGGCAGATTTCCCCTGGTTTTTCCACTTTAGGGTGTGAGTGTGTTTTTTATACATCCTGCAGACAGATGCATGCTACCTGAAGAGTGTGTGGCCCTTCTTTCACTTGGCTTGTCATTTGCCAGTACTACCACCAGGCATACCCTCTGGAGGGCCAAGGGGAGAAACCTCTCCTGCTTGGCTGGAACAGAGCATAGCAACCTTTATAACAGGTAAAAGCTTACCTAAAAACACAGGTAGGGTGAGCATATTGTCAAAATGAGCATGGGCCTTTCCTTAATTAAATAGCCTCTTGTAAAGTTTGAGAGGACAAAGGAAAACAGGCAAGAGGGAGGCTCAGAACTCAGTCCCTTTTCTCAGAAATAGAAAGGGTGATAGAACACATGTTTCCTCAATCAGAAGGCATTTTCACTAATGCAAGGAAGGGTCCCCAATTCTCCATCACCCAGGACTAGCCTCCATGCCACATCCCAAAAACAGCCTTTCAGGGTCAGGCCAGGGGGCAGTGGTGAACTGAAATCAGGGAAGCCCCATCCTGCGAATCGAATTCTGCTTATGGGTTCAGTGGATCTAAACCACTGCTTTTGTCTGAATAAAAATATCGAACAGCAACTTCCATAGCAAAAAAAAGTAAAAGAAGTCAGACCATGAACCCAGAAATCATTTCAGAATGCAGGCCACATTGTTACTATCAAGGTCCCAGTTCAGTTGTTGGTGTACAAACACATGCCTCTGCTTCAGTGTGTGCCTCCAGAACAGTATAATGCAAAGAATTAATCCTCACTGAGCATAGTTGGGAAATCAGTGGGACTCAGCAAATGGGGGTATAAAATCTTTGATCCTGGGCTGGATAAATTTTAATCTTTCCCCTCCCCACAGCTCAGCCTTTTAATAGCGACTCACCTAGATGTTTTATTTTTTAAAAAATCCAAACCTTTAAGCACAATCAGTCTTAAACACAACAAACTCGGAAGCAAAACACATCACATTCAAGTACCTCCAAGTAAATAGCATTTCAGTAAAGATGTCAGCAAATATTTCTGCAGGGATTATTGGGATTTGACCCCTCATACCAGATGGCCCAAGTGTAACATGCAAAGAATAAATCCACCAACGTTATTTTTATTCTAAAAGTAAGGTGACTTTGCACATTAAATGTCACGTAAAAGGATGAAATTGCTTTCTTCTACAAGGCATCCATCTCCTATTTTAACATAGAATTTAAATATTTAAACATAACCTGAATACAACCAGCAGAAACTCATTTGTCAAGGTCAGAATCTCACATTTGGACCAATCAAAAGAGAACGCTGTGGCTTGCATCCAACACTTAAGAGGTTGGGAAGTGGCGAATTACTACCTTAGGTATTAAGAGTGCTAGAAAAGGAAACATGGGCTTGGCAAATAAGAGGACAGACGTACCAGTGAGCAATTTAGACAACTTATCCAGAGTGGAAGCAAGAGCCTAAATTAAACAGCAGCATTGAAAGCCCAGCCTTAAATTTGTTCCCAGTGCACTGTGGTTGAGAAATTTCCATCCTGCACACAAGAGTGGAAAGCTGCAGACAAGGTCACTGTTGTAACAGTCTAGCAGTTTGTGGTTTATGTAAATGTCTGGGTTATGTACAGTTCAGTGATTCCCCTGTCATGACAATCCATGCAGGTGTCTTTGTCATTGCCCACCCCTGCACCAGAAACACATACAGGCATTTTTGCTATTTTATGTTTACTTAAGTGTAGAGGACTGAACAGAAAAGCAGCATCAGACTACCTTGCTAATGGAAATGCTGCAGTTGAAACCAACAGAGCTGCTTAATGTTGGAATTATGAAACCGGAAAAGAGCTTTCAAGGGTTAGAGTGAGGCAGCCCCAGTATTCTGAAGGCAATTTAGCGGCAGTTGGAGATCCATCCAGGCTGACATCTCCCTTCAGGTATTTAGCCTGGGTGGGGACTGAGTGAGCCCTTGGGCATGAGTCAAAGGCAAGAGCCCATGCCTTGCCTCCTGGGACCTGCAAGAGTCAGCTTGGCCAACCTGGACCAGTCCAGATTTGTTTCTGTTTTGTTTGGCTGTTTTTCTAATTTGGAAATGGTTTCTTGCTTGTAAGCCAATCTGGGTACTGCCACAGAGGGAAAACAGCCTAAAATGCATAAATAAATAAATAAATAAATAATAGCCAACTTTGGTTTTTTTTCCCATTGCAACCAACCTGGGAGTAGCAATCGCTGTTCTAAACCACTGCTTTGAAACCATAGCTAACTGGCTAATAAACTGAACGTGAATCTTGACAAAGCAGAATTGGTAATACAAAGGGGATGGGAAGGTCTGTTGGACTGCTTCGGACTGATGGGTGCTCCTGTTTCTAAAGGACTGGGTATGCATTTTGGAGTTCTTTTGGATCCTGGGTTGCTTTCAAAAGCTCAGGTGGCAGCTGCCTTCAGAAGTGCATCTTTAGAACAATGCATAATTCACACACTGAAACAATTCCAGGAGAGCAGAGACCTAGCTTCTTACATCCTTGTTTTTGTCATGCCAAGGAACAGCTGAACTCCTTCACAGGGCTAGCCTTTAAAAGCACTGGGAGATGCAGCTGGTAGACGAGTTGGCATCATGCCTTTTCGTATGGATGAGAAGGCAAGCACCTATCCAGCCTCATGAAGCAAGTGAACTGGCTTCTTCTTAAGAGGGCTGTTTTTTGTTTTTTTTTGCTGCAGTTCTCTCAGAAAGTCACTGAACGTAGCATTCACAAAAAATCTCAGCTGCCTTAAAACCGCTATTTTTAAGTGGATATAATTTCTAAACCTTATGGTTGCACTGTTGCATTTCAAAATGATGGCAACACCAGAAGTTTGCCCATTGACAGAAGTCACCCCAGGGTTTTATTTGTTTGCATGTGAATGAGTCTCGTGCTTATTTTTAAACAGAGTTACCTACCCATCCTCTGAGGTCATATTCAGAACCTGTGCTGCAGAGGGCCTGGAGATAAGACAGGTGTCAACCCGAGGAAGAGCCTTCTTGCTCATGGGGCCAAAACTTTAGGACTCCCTACCCAAGGACTTTCACCTGTTTCCCCTCTATCGTTGAATTACATCAGTGGGTGAAGATTTGTTGTTTTGTTTGGTGTAACCCCAGTAACTGTTATTGACCATTTTCCCTTAATATGTTTGTTATGTGTGTTTATACATTTTTATTGAATCATTTCTTGCAGATATACTTCAAGTGCTGTTTTTAACGCTGAAATGAGTTTGAGTCCAGTGGTGCCTTTAAGACCCACAAAGTTTTATTCAAGGTGTAAACTTTCATGTGCAAAGCACACTTCTTCAGACAGCTTACACTTTGAATAAAACTTTTGTGGGTCTTAAAGGCGCCACTGGACTCAGACTTTGACCTGCTGCTTCAGACCAACACAGCTACCCACTTGGATTTTTCTTCATGTTGAAATGTTTGAATGTTTTGATGTTTGCTGCCTTCGGGACTCTATTTGGGTGGAAAGGCAGGACAGAAATGTTTTAACTAATTAATAAAATTAATATTTTGCGTTGTCTTACTGTCAGATGTACCAGTAATGGGTTATGCGCATGGGGATTTGTTGCACACCAAGTCTGGTTCTCTCTCTCCATCCACGTCTTTAAGTGTTAATGTTGTGGGTGAGAGGCAGATGGGCAAGAGATGCTGTGACAGTTATGGAGCTGGAAAGGTGGGTTGGCATCCTTGAGACAGGTGGGTTGGCATCCTTGAGATACGCTTCCTGGGATAGGGAGGGTTGTTTACAAACTAAAAGGAAAACACACTTGCACTTGGATGCGTTTAACTCCTCTTTGATTGGTGAGTCCATGATTTGGAGGGCTTGAGTCCTAGGATCTGGCACCCAGATTGGCCTGGGCCACAGGAGCCCACATGGGGAGAGTTCTGAAAAGGGGAGCTGTTCCTTTGTTCGTTGGTTAGAGGGAGTAAGATGAGAGCAGGGTGAGGGAAGCACACTCCCTTGTGCATGTGTTACAATGAGGGATGAGAGAAGAGGTCGCTTACTGGTGTGGCTCGGGGGGGGGGGGCACCATGGAGTTGGCAGGACCATATGTTCAAAGACTGTAAGTAACTAGCCAGTCACCTTGCTTTTCCTGTTTATTTTGCTTAGCTGTCTCTAGAACTGTCTTGTAGTTTCCCTGAGATTGTGCCTTGTAGTAATGAAGTTGTTTAACTAAAGAGCCCACACACTTCCTCACTCATAGCCTCACTACTTGGCTATGCTAACAAAATGTACCCTTTAAGTGATAATCCTCGGGTGATACGGGGGGGGGGGGGGGGGCAGATGTTCAATCCCAAGGGGGGTAGCATGCCACCAAGGCAACAGAGAGGGGCAGCCAGCAGTTTCTGCCCCAGCTTTCTGCCCAGGCTACAAACTGGCAGGGCAAGGCTGGGGAGAAAGCACCCTCACAATTATAGGGTGGCTCAGTGATTAAGACGCTGAGCTGCAGACTGGAAGATCAATAGTTTGGCAGTTCAAGACCCAAGTGCCGCATGACGGAGTGAGCTCCCGTCTCTAGCCCCAGCTCCTGCCAACCTAGCAGTTTGTAAGGAAGAAATTGCAAGTAGATAAATAGGTACCACTTCGGTGGGAAGGTAACAGCGTTCCATGCGCCTTGGCGTCTAGTCATGCTGGCCACATGAACACGGAAACATCTTCGGACAGCACCGGCTCTTCGGCTTAGAAACAGAGATGAGCACCGCCCCCTAGAGTCGAATTCAACTGGCTTTCAAGCAAGGGAAACCTTTACCTTTAAAGCCATCCCGTCACTGTTAACTGAACACAGTGCTTTTCAACATGTTAAATCCGATTTTCAGTTTCTCTGAAGTCTAAAATACTTTTTGTCCTGCTGCTTTGATTCAAAAGAGTTAACATCTGCCTGTTTACATTACTCTCTCACACAACCAAGGTGGACGTCATTTAAAAAAAGAAGAAGAACCATCTGAAAAAGACCTACCAGCATCTGGGCTGAGTTTGGATGACCGCATAATTAGGTTGACCGCATAACTGGGCACAGATATAATACATATGCCATATGGAATTCCCCTTTCCCTGCTCTCCCTGGTTGTTGTTTTTTTAAACTAATACATACCCATCCACATATTAAACAAGTCAGACACTGCTTTATTTTTTTTTTCATGCATCAACATGGATTTGGTCACTTAAGTAAATAAGGGAACTGGAGCCACCTCTGTCTGATTCCATCCCTTCTGAACATCCTGAAGCTGCCCATACTTCCATTACTCTGCCTTGCATCTTTGGCAGCTGGAGCCACTACTCTGGTGATGGGGTCAAGGGCCATGCTCTAAATCTTCACATGCCAAGATGCATAACATCAAGTCTAATGCTCAGAAGAAGGAACTACTGATGCAGAAGGTCACTAATTGCCAGTTTCTCTGTGTTACAAGAGGTCTGGAAGGAAATCAACATAAGAGACACAGAGGAGTAGGACACATCCTGACCCTTTAATTAGCAAGGGATTACACATAGAAGGCAGAGGCAGTCAAACGTTAAACAGAAGAGAGAATGCACTTCCCGTGATGGGATGCTGCACATATGTATAGTACATTTCCTAAGCAACACCAAAGGAAACTTTCAGAAACAAGAGGCACAATGCGGGGGGGGGGGGGGGGGGTTGTAGTAGAAAATAAAAAATCTGATTGTAAAAATGTGACAATGCAAACGAATTATAAAATGTACTACCTAAATGTCATGTTAAACGAGGGAAAGCTGAAGGCAGTGGTGCAGGTGAAGGCAGATTGGCTGGTGGGGGGAAAGGGGAGAAAGAAGCAGGAAAACAGGAGAGCTGCAGTGCTGGGGGCTTTCAGGGAAGAGAATGAGGAAATAGTGGGAGAGGGGGGGAATGAAGTGTCCCCCGCAAGTCCTTGAGCTCCCTGCCTTTGGATAACAAAAGTTTCAAAATCAATATGGATCTAAAGCTTTGAGATCTTTTGGTTGCAAACCGCGGCGTGCTGGAGTTTCACACGAGGCCCAGTGATTAAAAAAATGTTATCCATTTCACAACTCTTTTGCAAAATCGTTGCTTAGTGTATGACTTTCCTGACATGGACTGTGCTGTAGCTTCCCTCTCATGGGACTGTTTGGTATCCTCATACAAAACACTGCAGTCCTTGTGATGTCCAGCATTAAACATTGCCAGCACTGGCCAGCAGCAGTAAGCATGTATGGTGTACCTGGAATAAATATGACTATACGTACCAAAAGGATGCTTTGTTTGTTTGTGATCATGTAAGTATTAGTGGACAGGGAACAGCGGCAAGTGGCAACCATTGCATTTAACTGTAGCAACAGGTCCTTCAGACACCCAGAAGAAGCAGAGCAGATCTGACCAGCCGGCTGGAGTTGAAACCCAGGGATCTCCACAATAGGCAGCAAAGGCCTGGAGAGCTGCAATCTGACAGGAGACGGCCACCAAGGAAGGAACACAAAACGGGTTTTTTGTAGATGTTGAACCAACAGAGATGGGAGCTAAACTGAAGGGTTATATTAAGAAACTGACAACTCCATCCTCTCCTCTAGCCACCGTTAGGTTCTTGATCCTGCCAAGATCTAAACATTGGGATTTCCACCCAATGAGACCCAATGAGACCAAGAGACCACCACCCTCCCTAGTTTTTGTGCATCACTTACCAAAGAATGCAGAGGGAAAGAGTGATCAGAAGCAGAGATTGACACTCAGGATGATTCTGCATTGGCTTTTCCTTCCATTGTTTTATGAAACTCACGTTGGAAGAGAAATCCCCCTCTGCACTGCATGCTGCTTTCACTTCCTTTGATCATCAGATTTTATGGTACCTTCTGCATAGATTAATGGCCATTCAGGGGTGACTTTGCAGTCAGTATGGCATTTGAATGCGGTTTTGAGCTGCACTTTTCCCTCCGAGTTGAGCAAATGTGGAGTGAACGCTAGATGCAGAATTGCCCCCACACTGCTTCTGGCCTCCCCCACACCCCCACAGGAAGTGAGAGATCAGACCCATCATTCCCTGTCACTCAGAGGGAGAAGATGTCAGTGGCCGTTAAAAATAATGGTGGGCTACTAAGATAAAACACAGCATATGGACTCCTGCTCATACACGTGAAAAGTAGCAAGACTACTGCAGTATTTTAACCACTACCTCTGTACAATTAGTAGGACAATTTTAGTGTTTTTCTTCCAGTGCTGTACATTTCCTTGGCAGGGACAAAACGGTAAATCTTACAGGAAAGCAGATAAAGGAGAAAGCACAGCAGGATCCCGTTCCCCTAGGCTGATGATTTGAACACAATTTAGTTTATAGTTAACTCACAGCATGACTTCTGCAATGTCCTTTATCATCTACAAAGCTGCTTCCTCATTGCTCATTATCATTATCCATAATAAGACAAGAAAAGATGTTTTTCATGCAAAATCTGGAAGGAAAAAAAAGCACAGTGGCACGCATGGAGCAAAAATATGACTCCTTTCAGCTACTCTCTTGCACTAGAACCCAAGTAGAGCTGGTAGAAACTTAACTATAGGTTTATAAGTGAATGACGTGTGCCATTTTTTCATAAGATTTATATCACGCACATCCACAAATGCCCTTGGGGTGGCTAATCAGATCAAAAACATTAACACAAAGTTTAAATCACATACCAGCTATTTAACAGCAACTGTATTCACAACAACTTGATCAACAACACCCACCACCACCAAAACTAAGACACTACCAAAAACCTGGAAGTTGAATCTTAACACAACAGCATTTCCAGCTATATTTACACAGTAAAAACCAAGGTAAATAAAACTACAGAATAAAAGCCTGGCCTACAAACAATTCACTGGGTGAGGAGGGAGAGAAAAATGTAGTTAACCCCTTTTTTTCAAAGGCTCTGCAAAAGGCAAGCATTTCAGCAGACTTCCAGAAGACCACTAAAGAGAGACAAACCAGTTTATGTGAGGTGAGAGGAGATCTGGGACTCATGGCCCAGAAGGCCCTCTCTCATATGCTTACTCTCATCACCTCAGGTGAGGTTGGCACGCAAAGGAATTCTGCCCTGCAAGACCTCAAAGCTAAAGGCATAATGAACAAGGGTCACAGATGGACAGCCCACAACAAGCAGAGCAGATCTGACCAGCCGGCTGGAGTTGAAACCCAGGGATCTCCACAGTAGGCAGCAAAGGCCTGGAGAGCTGCAATCTGACAGGAGACGGCCACCAAGGAAGGAACACAAAATGTTTTTTTTGTAGATGTTGAACCAACAGAGATGGGAGCTAAACTGAAGGGTTATATTAAGAAACTGACAACTCCATCCTCTCCTCTAGCCACCGTTAGGTTCTTGATCCTGCCAAGATCTAAACATTGGGATTTCCACTCAAGCGAGACCAGTATGTGGGAGGCCTTGAGTTGCCAGGCATGTACTTCTCCAGGTTTTGGCTCTGGTGCTCTGCCTTACTGGCTTCTGAAGTCTGAAGGGAGACTTAGGGAATGCTGGAGGCTGATGGGAGCTCCTGATCTGCCTGTTCCATGAGCTGTTGAATGGCAACCGGCAGTTGGAGAGGTGGTAAGAGGTCTCTCCCACAGCTTCCAGGACATACAAAGCCTTGGACATAGTCAGGACCAGGGGGGAGTTCCTCTTCCCTTGAGGAATCTTCTCCACTACTCAAGAGTCTTCTTCCCATGTTGAGACTGGGCACATCTTGACAAGCAGGCTCATGTAGGTGTAGTCAGTCCCTCCGATACACCAGGCCAAAGCCCTTAAGGCCCCCCCCCCAAAAAAAATAACCTGCGAGTCAAGGTAATTGCTGTAATATAGGGAAATTATGACCCACACAGAAAATCACTTGAGTCTCACCTGCCACATCAGAGCTGGGTGGTGGTGGCTCTGGATCAGCTGTTGGTAGTGATTCTTGGTCAGCCTGCAGCTCATCAGCCTGTTTGCTGGCTTCTGCTGACTCAGAGCCACCCATGCATGGCTCTCCTTCTACTGAGGAGTCTTCTTCCCCTGAGGAATCCTCCTCCCAAGGACTTTGTGCTGAGCTCAGACTGACCCACAAAGGCACCACTGGAAGGTTCTCAAACATCTTCAATGACAGTTGTACATGTAGTGCATTATAGTAGACTCAACATGCATGGTTAGCCCCATTGTTTCAGGGGCTGCTGCAACTGTTAAAGCAGTGCAAGTTAGAACAGGCACTCCTGGCTACCTCCACTACCAACATCCCAAGCAGTGGGACAGGATTCAGGAGCCCTCTCAAACTCTTCCCTCAAAGGGAACATGACCTAGAACACACTGAGCCCCTGCTCCTGTTTGGGCTTTACACCCAGCCAATAGTACTTTCAACTTGTCTCTACTCAGCCAAGGGCAGGCGGGCAAATAATCAGATACCACCTCAATGCTGCTCATTTCTCTCTCTAGAAGTTTTGTCTGAAGCTCGATTATGGAATAGGACACGATGATGACAATTAATACACTATGCATTTTTTGCAGTAACATCGTTTCATCCTTGTTATGTTTCTCTTTAGACTTAATCAGCTTGTGTCATGACATATTCTGCTTCTGCATTCCAAAGTCACACCCATCAGGGCTCACCTCCACTAAAAGGGATCTGTCATCTTAAAATAGGTGAGGAACAGGAAGGCTATTCTGGTGGGACTACACAAGAGAAAATCTACTAGTCAGGCAAAGAAACTAAAGAACATATTATAAAGAAACAGGATCACCCTTCCTCTGTACACATATGTGCCCCAAATATGAAGAATTAAGTGTCATCTGATTGTCTGGAGAAGTTATTTCTTGCACAAATGCAGTTCCAAACAGACACAAGGTTACTGTGTTTTTGAGCACAGCCCCATTAGAGGAAACTAAAATAAAGATCTTTCTTTGAAAGTACGTATATTTTGGGATATTTCATAGTCCCTGGATATTTAAAACAAAGCTGCCAAATGAACTTTGCATAGGGTGTACACAGGAAGTTAAACTGTATTAGCAATCAATGTTTTCAACTATCCTATATTTACCTAGAGTACAATCGTCCTCCACTTTCTTTCAACATGCAGTAAAAGGGACAACAGTTTTGCAGTGTGCCACTCGATAAATCACTCCAAGCACATCTCCAGGGCTGTAAAATGCTATTGGATAGCCACCCCTAATTTTGTAACAAATCCCCAATATGCACCAAACCCATCCCATTTCTGTCTTGGTGGCAAGACCCCCCACACTTTTCAAGGAACAGGAGCATGCAAGTTCACAGTCTTACTCTTAAAACATTCTGAATACAGAAATAAGAGCAAACTGATTACAAATACTAAACAAGGTACTAAAGAATTTAAGAGTACCACTGAACTCAACGGCACTAATGATCAGGAAATACAGTGGAGTGCATGAAGACAGGACATCTCCTTCCTGAGGTTAGCCTGCTGTTTGTTGACAGGTGTGCAAACTAACAACTTCTACATCACTTAGGGACTAAGCACCTACACTGATTACAGACGTAACATTCCTAACGTTTTATCACATTCTACGGTGACCAAAACACACAAGTCAGAAAGGGGCTGTGCTCCTAAGGGTAGGCTTAATCCTTAAGGGTCACAAGAGGCTGATATCAGGCTTAGCTTAAAATAAAGAAAACTAACAGAGGGAAGAATTCTTTACAGCCAAGCCAACGAAACCTGACACACAGCTTTGGCTGACAGAGATAACATTTTAAACTGACACTGTGAAGAATGCAGTCTGTCAGACTACCAACTGGACTGGTAAGCACAGGGCTAGATTTTGCACTGAAACCAGCACCCAAGTATTTAACATTCTGATTAGCCTATTCCATCACTGCAGTTGTAAAGGAGGCTTCCCTAGTTGACCAGAGGTGTACATATGGGGGGAGGTGGGGTAACATGTCTGCTTTGGTCATGCCGGTGTACAGCTGTGAAAAGAAACGAAAAGGAAACACCCGAGGAAGAATCTGTTCAAGTTTATGGTGTCACCACCACACTTGCCAAATGAGAATTGCTTGAGGTTCTTTGCTTCCTCCTGTGGTTCATGTGAAGTTTTAATTGTGTCTAACATGATGGGGAAACCCTAGGTCCACTATATAGGCTATACAATAACACAGGAGCAGCAAGACATTTTTCAGTGACTGTTTTCTGAAGGAAAACATGTCAGGATAGCCACAGGATCCACTGTGAAAACTACACCTCACACTGAATAGAAATTCCTCAAACAGGCTTGCTGAAGGAAGCTCTTACAATAAGCCACTGTAAAAAAAAAAAAAAAAAGCTCAATAAACTAAGTTAATTTCTCAAATGCTACAGAAAAGCTGGTCTCCCTTTACTGATAGTGTCCAAGCTTTGACAATTCCAGTCACAAGACTGTTATGGGCAGAGAAGAATTTTTTTTTTTAAGTGAAGATATGGTTAGCCTGTTTTCTAGCA
Source organism: Lepidodactylus listeri (assembly GCA_029233225.1). Lineage (NCBI taxonomy): Eukaryota > Metazoa > Chordata > Lepidosauria > Squamata > Gekkonidae > Lepidodactylus > Lepidodactylus listeri. The sequence continues at coordinate 93,134,912 of JARCFY010000006.1, forward strand.
GTGTCTGTCCTCACAAGTCCTCTTTGAGGTCACTGAGTAGGTGGAGGCAACAGTGCGGAGCCAAGAGTATTGGTGGAGTCAGCAAAGACAGCTCTAAGTCCGTTGCTGGCCAAAGATTCCGCAGGGAAAAGAAAACAAGAAGTGCAAAAGTGGTTGGCCTTCCACAACATCCAGTTGTTAGGTGTTTTTTTCCTTTAAATACAGTGGGGGAAATAAGACAAACAGACACAAGGCACCAGCATAAATTATAAAAACTGGAATGCCAGTCTGCCAGGCTGCATTGATGTGGCATCTTCTTTAAGGTTTCAAACCTTGGCTTCTGTCGTCCTTGGCATCTCCTCTCTTTCCTCTACCGCAAAATCAATTAGCCAAGGCAAGCTTTGGAATGATTTAGCTCTGGGGTTATAGCATGTGTTCCTTCTCTCTCTCTCTCTCTCTCTCTCCATTCTGCATAAAAGTGAAGAAGGTGACAGGCAGAACTAACATCTCCAGCAACCCACCACCTTTCAGTCACCCAGTCCTATATAACCCAGTACCTGCCTATGTGGAGGTGTTGGCCTTAATTCCAACTTGCAACTTCAGCAGAATTCTTTGCAGATCGCTACATTCTGGAGGGCTGCTCACATACTCCATGTGCCAATTCGAATGATTCACAGAGATTTACTGAACTTCACTGCCAATTTTTCCTAGCTAGAGGCTAAAGAGGGGAAAAAACAAGAATGCTTCAGGTTAGACTGATTCTAAACAGAAACTATCCTTGTATCTCCCCCCCCCCTCTTTCTTCTCTAAAGGAAACTAAACTGTAGATCTAAATATAAGGTATCTAATTCACAGCAAAAAGACATTTCTCATTAAAATAAAAAAAAAAACTTGAATATGCCCAGCCTCAGCATCCCAAAGAGACTAAAGTTTGAGTTCAGTGGCACCTTTAAGACCAACAAAGTTTAAGACCAACAAAGCTCACTCCTTAAATAAAACTTAGTTGGCCTTCAAGCTGCCACTGAACTCAAACTTTGTTCTACTGCTTCCAAACCAACACAGCTTCCCACCTGGATCTATCTTACATGTGGACTGCTAAAACCAATACATGGAATGACAGAGAATAAACAGCAAATGGGGTTCAATTGGGGGGGGGGGTGCTTTTACTAATGGCTTCCATGAAGGTAGTTTCAGAAAGCAACCATGTTGGTCTGCAGTAGAACAAGACAGGTAACCATGTTCCTCTGTCTGAAGCAGTAGAAAAGAGTAAGAGTCCAGTAGCACCTTAAAGCTACCACGACAAATTTTGATAGTCTTTAAGGTGTTATTGGACTCTTAATCTTTCCTACTGCAGTTAGATTTTAGTCCAGTAGTACAAAGGTTGCCAGGGCCATTTGAAACGCCGGCAGGGGTGGGGATGTTCCAGGAATGCGAAGTAACATCACCTGGAAGTGATGTAGGCATGTCAGTGATGTTGGTGGGGGATGCTCTAGTTTTTGGGCAAAACTCTATGATAAAATCAGCCTCAAACCATATAGTTTTGCCCAAAAAACAGACTGTGACTCCCTTGACATCACTGACATGCCTATGTCACTTCCGGGTGATGCAGGCACGTTGCATTTATTTCCAGTGATCTCGCTAGGGGAGGGGGTGGTCTCCCACCAGCCGGCGGCAGGCAAGAGCCCAAAAACCAGGTAATCCCCCACCCCCAACTGGGGAATGGCAACCCTAAATAGTACCTTAGAGACCAACAAGAGTTTCGGGGTACAAGCTTTCAAGAGTCAAAGCTCCCTTTAGTCAGGCACAGTTTTGACTCTCAAAAGCTTATACCTTGAAACTCTTGTTGGTTTCTAAGGTGATACTGGACTCCTGCCTGTTTTACTAATGTGTTACACTTCTTACTGGTAGATATTAAAACAGACGCTACAGGCTTCTCAACTATTATCTGTGTTCTGATTTAAGGACATACGGTAGACTTCCTTACATTACTATACCCCACGACTGAACTGAAAGGCTAGCTATTTAAATCAACATTCCTCTTCCTTCTCATCCTCCTTTGGCTGTAATCCTTTCACCTGAAATAAACACAGACGCTGAATTGTTTGGGACAGAGACCACCCAGCATTTGCTTGCAACCTTTATTATTTGTAGGCAACGTCTTTACTATGTTCCACCTGTAATTTGTCTAAATCTTCTCCTTGACACAAGCGTATGCATACACGGGATGAGTCTAAGAGTACTTGAAGCAAAAATGGAACTGTGTAAAAAACAAAATGTAAGACCTGTCTAAGTTGTGAATTCAGTAGTTTTCTACCATATATTTGGTCCTCTGAGATTTGTCTAAATTGATTTTAGTGTATTGTTTTTCTAAAAAAAGATAGGTTACTGATCTAATGTCATAATTTAAACTGCTTTCAAAGCATCTTTTGGCTTAAAAGCAGCATAGAAATGCTGCAAATAAATAGAATGGGATGGACCCATCAGTAATTTCTATTGTGGGGAGGGATTCCTGATACCACTTTTGTAGGACTTCCTTACCTCTTCCTTCCTGCTGTACCGAATATAAAGCAAAAAGCTTTCAAATATCCTGGCACCAAACCTATTTAGATCTTTACAGGTCAAAACCCATACTCTGGGCTAGAAACAAACTGGTAACAAATGCAATGGTCTTAAGACAGGTAGTATTATTATTATCATCATTCATTTCGAGCAGGAACACGCAGGAACGCTATTCCGGGAGTAACAAGCCTAGGAGCAGGCACATATGGTGACGTACTGTGGAAAAAAGTAAAAACATACTAACTTGATCTGTATTTTCATGCTTGTTGTAGGGTAGCTTCCCTGCAAGAGCAAAGGAAACCTAAAGTGTCTTTAGTCAAAGTGTAAAGCTGACTTGCCAGCTCTGAGTTGGGAAATACCTGGAGATTTTTGGGGTGGAGCCTGAGCAGTGGTGTTGCGTTCTGATACACTTCTGGTGATGTCAGGGGGTGTGGCATATGCAAATAAGTTATGCTAATGAGCTCCTGCACCTCTTTTTCTACTAAATGACCCCTGAATGATGATGATGATGATGATTAACATCATGCTTTTCTCCCTCATAGGGGACCCAAAACAGCTTTTCACGTCGTTCCCACCTCCTCTACTCCCCCCCCCCCAAAAAATTATATTTTTATTGCAGACTTTGGTTATGTTACACAATGATATTGTATACATACAATAGGTTCTTTAAAAAAGAGTACATCTAACTACTACAGAGTCACCAAAAAAAAAAAAAAGGCCCTTGGAACATTTAAATACTCAACCCCCATAAGGTTCAATTGAGCTGCAGTTCCAGAGAGAGGCCTGCAGGTGTATCACTCACTGGGGTTGAATGGGGCTTCCTCATCTGCTGGCTTACAGTTCCCAGCTGCCCCGAGGCCAAAAAGTGCGGGAAAAGAGGGCGACTTGGCAGTCAGGGCTTCAATGCCCTCCAAACCAGCTATTCCCTCTTGGGGAACCACTGTTGCCAATCTCCAGGTGAGGGCTGGAGATCACTCAGAATTACAACTACTCTCCAGATGGTATTGATCAGTTCCCCTGGAGAAAATGGTGGACTTTGTGTCCTTATACCCTGCTGAGATGCCCCCCCCCCCCCATGACAGCCAATGTGACGTGGCAGTCAGGGCTTCAGAGCACGGTAGAGGCAGCAGGTGTCGTGGGGGATGGAAATCTGACTAGTGAGGGGAAAATAAAGGTAGTTTAATGCTTGGCTGGGAAGGAGATAGGGTTGCCAACTCCAGGTGGGGAATTCCTGGAGATTTGAGGAGTGGGGCCTGGCGAGGGTGAAGTTTGAGGAGGGGTAAGACCTCAGACAGGTACAATGCCATAGACTCTGCCCTCCAAACCAACTATTCCTGGGAAACTACTGTTGCCAATCTCCAGGTGAGGGCAGGAGATCACTCAGAATTACAACTGCTCTTCAGGTAGCAGAGATCAGTTCCCCTGGAGAAAATGGTGGACTCTGTGTCATTATACCCTGCTGAGGTTGCCACAGCAAATTGACGCTGAGTGCCCAAGGCCTTGGCACTCTTTCTAGAGCCCATTGTATTTATTTCCACAACAGGCCTTATTCCTAGTAATGTCCATAATTTTATTCTGCAAAACTTTATTCTGCAAATCCTTAACCAAAATCATCTGATTCCTCCGGTACTTATTAGACTTTGAATGTCTAAATATTGTAGCAGGGTTATTCCCCTAAGTGTTTACTACCTTGCAAAAACTGTAGCCCACGTTCCATGTGAAATTCAACTTAAAAACAGACTTTACAATATGAATAATGTTTCAGTTAGGAATCAGAATGACCAAAATCTTTAAATTATAAAAGACAGAGCCAGTGCAGTATGGTTATCTGGGAGACTCAGGTTCAGATTTCCACTTTGCCACTGTGCTTGCTGGGAGACTTTGGACCTTCTCTCAGCCTACTTACCTCACAAGATAATTGTGAGGATAAAATTTTTAAAAGAGAAACATATTCTGGGTAGGGCTTCTTGGATAAATCGGCAGAATAAAAATGTACTAGACACACTTTCATAAATCATTTGGTAATGATTTTAGTCTCTCAGTTTAAAAATTGTGTTGAGGGAAAAATAGGATCTTTACATGCTACACCTGTCAAGGTATGACTGGAATAATGAAGAGATATGGGTCACCCCACAAACAGAAGACACTAGGTTGGATCCAACAGGAAAGCTCACCAAATGAAATAAAGAAACAAATTTTCCTACCCTTGCTCTGAAAATTCTCTCAGAGAGTCAAAAGAGTCTCAGAAACCAAATGCAGCATAGTACAGGGCGCTACAGGGATAGCAGAAAACATAAGAGGGTTGTGAGCTCCTCATGAACAGCTACAGCTTATACTGTCACACATTTTGTTCACAAGGCTCTCGTGGCCCTCTGGCAGGATTTTCAGAGCAGAATGCTTGGGTGAGGGGACGATGCAGAAAGTGCATTTTCGCCAGTTCCACCTGTGACATTTCCTGCTGCATCCAATGAACTGTTACAACATCTTTTTTTTAAGTAAAAATTTATGCCACCTCTCCTGGAACCTGCCTCAGGCAGCTTGCAAAAAAAAAACAAAAAAAAAACTATTTATTAAAAACCCAGCCCAGCATAAAAACATAGACCATGAAAACAAACCATTGACTGCTTAAAACAGCAGCTTCTAGGCTTAAATTCTGTTAAAAGAACAACCCTTTAAATAAAAGCCTGGGTGAACAGAAATGCTTAAAGAAAGCAATGTAGAAACCAGGCAAGCCTCAAGGGGAAGGACATTCCATAAGTGAGGTGCCACGACTGAAAATGCCCTGTCTCTGGTTGCTATGCCTTTCATCTCTGAAGGGTAGAGGCCTAGATAGTAGAGCTTGGGAGGTAGATCTTAACTGGCAGGCTGGACAATATGGGAGAATGCAGCTCTTCAAATGTGTTCAGGTATCTTCTGGTTACATCTATTTCTGTGGTAGGTCAGGCTGGGAGGTGGTGACTAAGCCCAAGGTAACAGAACAAGTTTCCTAACTGGGTGTGGATTTGAATCAACATTTCCCCAGCCTACATTAAAGACTCTCATCACTACATAAGCACCAGTGCTCCAGCATGTCATAACTGTCTCAACACCAAGCTTCTCATTTAGCAAAGGTACTGAACTGAAAGATTACACCCTTGTTTCACAACAAGTCACATCTGTGCTAGAATTTTCAAAGCTCTCCCCCTATCGAGTGCTCTCAAGCCGATAAGGCCCAAGGAGGGGGGGGGGATAATTTCTTGTAGAATCTGTGCTTGCCTGAGTAGTTAGTTCTTCAATATCAAATGCAGCCTTCCCAGCCCTGCCTGTTTTTCCACATTTTTTTTTGCATTTATTCCCCTCCTCCCCGGCCCCTGACAGGGTGATGTATGAAAAGCAGCAGTGAGCCAGAAGCAGAAGTAGCAACAGCATGAACTCCAGGTGTTTGGGAGGAGGAGGGAGGAAAATCCTACATAATTTCTTCAATACATTCCACAGAAATATGATGGTTCCAGAGTCTTTCCCCCCCCCCCTCCAGTGCATTTTATACCACATATATTACAAATCATCCGCTTCATCTGGAAAAGAAATAAGGCTCCAAGGACAAAATAGATGGGCTGGAGCCAGGATGACTTCGAGGCAAACATTACAGCAAACCACCATTTAAGATGGGAAGTTTTGTTCTGACTGCACAAAACTGGCAGAGATCTAGCACATTATAAGGACAGAAATGCTTCTGGACCTTTCCCGCCCCCCCCCCCCCCCCCCAGCCAGAATTTCAAAGCCTGCAATACCTATACTTCTTTCAGAATATTGGTTTTTATAACACTTTCCTCCTATTTATTGGGTTGGATCCAACTAGTTTTTTTGCTGGTGATAAAAGGAGGAGTTTCCCTTTGACTACCCAAAAAGGCTACATTGGCGATAATTGTATGTGTGTATAAAAAATGCCATGTCTGATACAGGACGTGGTCAGGAAGGGAGCTGGGCTAGAAAAATGAAAAAGCTGGCTGGATCCAAATCTCATCCTGCAGTGTGATATAGTGATTAAGAATGGCAGACTAATCTGGAGAACCAGGTTTGTTTCCCCAGCCTTCCACATGAACATAGGAACATAAGAGAAGCCAATGTTGGATCAGGCCAATGGCCCATCCAGTCCAACACTCTGTCACACAGTGGCCAAAAATACCAGGTGCCCTCAATAGGTTCAGTAGTGGGGCCAGGGCACTAGAAGCCCTCCCACTGTTGCCCCCTCCAAGCACCAAGAATACAGAGCATCACTTGCCCCAGACCGAGAGTTCCTGTCTATACCTTGTGGCTAACAGCCACTGATGGACCTCTGCTCCATGTTTATCCAATTCCTTCTTGAAGCCGTCCATGCTTGTAGCCAACGCCACCTCCTGTAGCAATGAATTCCATGTGTTAATCACTCTTTGGGTGAAGTACTTCCTTTTATCCGTTCTAGCCCGAATGCTCAGCAATTTCATTGAGTGCCTGCTGGCTGACCTTGGGCCAGTCACAGTTTCCTCAGAACTCTCTCAGCCCCATCTACCTCACAAGTTGTGGAGAGAGGAAGGGAATGTGACTGTAAGCCTCTTTGAGACTCCTTAAGGTAGACAAAAGCAAGGTATAAACACCTACTCATCTGCCTTCTACAAGCTGAGAGCAAACAATATGTGCCAGGGACCAGAGCTTCTGACAGGGTTCACTGCCACTGACTGGTGCAGGTATCTGTGAGGGGATGGGGGGGAGGATGCACAGGCATGCGGGTTAGCAGGTGGAAAGGGAGGCATGAGAAGGTGGGAGATGGTAGGCAGAGGAGAGGAGGGGCCCTAGGGCTCCAAAAACTCCAAAACCAACCCTGGCTGATTTCACATGTAAATCAAGGGGCCTTGAGCATGATAATTTCTCCTGGAGATTGTCATTGTGCTGAAGTTGTCAGCATGCCCAAAGGTGATAAAGCTTTCAAGGTACAGACTCTAGCAGTGAGATCAAAGCACCTTACTACCTCAGCCACAGGGGCCGCATGAAGGAACTGCTGCGCTGGTCTCTGCTGGCTTGCAATACCACCAAATGGGAAGCAAATATGCCTACTAATCTTCACGCTTGCCTTGTGGCTGCCGTGAGCATCCTTAGTTTCAGCAGCATCATTTTCCTGGGGATCCTTCGTTGGTCATTGCTTTCTCTTCAGTTCTTACAGCTTTTTTCAGTGCCACAACACTAAAGACTTGCTGTCAATACTTAGCATTTACACAGTGCTTTCGACAGTTCAGGCCACCACAGGTATTATCTTGCTGTAGACCTTACAGCCCAATCTGAAAAGTAGGCCAGTGTTATTATCCATATATTGCAGATGGGGGGGGAGAACAGTCAATGGGCTGAGAGAAGGAGTAGCTTGCACAGCAGACGTTAACAGCTGTCACACACATAAAAAGGTGAGGAGTACTGCCAACCACAGCCTTGGGGGAACTATCACAGCCAATCTCAAGGCAAACAGAAGTGGATTGGCCCAGACGGGCAGTGACATCATTTCAAGGCCTCAAGGTACCTATATAAAAGATGTTCCCGGAGCTTTATAAGGCAATCTGGAAACTGGCTGCCCTCGAGAAGGCAGGGACCCCTCTCAAATACCTTCCCTGCCATGGAAAAAGAGGTGGCAAAAAGGGAGAAGCCACCAAGTCAAGGAGGCAAACCGATGCCCTATCATGAATGGGGGAGCTGTGGGGTTAATGAATTCTCCTCCCAAGATTGATGAAACAGCCTGCGAGGAGGCAAACAGGTGCTCTGTGGAAGAGCTGGGGCTTGGGAGTCTGTCAGACATCTCACCTAAGGCCCAAGGCTGTGTTTCCTGTGGCCTTGATGACATGGGACTGTGACACACAGACTTATAGCTCTGACACTTACAATGCGGGTCCTAAACAGAGCTGCTTCAATCTCAGGCCACTGATTTTAGTGGGCTGAGTCTGGAGTAACTCAGCATGAGACTGCACTGCTAGTTACCCTGCTACAGCAGTAATAAGGGTTTGTACAGTTCTCCCAGCATTCTAATAATTCCTCATATGTTAGCACAGTAATCTTCGCAAAGGCCAGTATTATCACTTCTAATGTTGCAGATGGAGGCCTAAAGCAAAGCTACCTGAAGAGTGGGTAGCCAAGATGAATTTTAAACCACTGACCTCCCACACAATACAGCTCATTTTAGGCACTCTGCAATACTACCTCTCTGATCTAATACTTGCTCACTATGCAGGGTGTTGCTGTTTTTTAACTTCAATTATATCATAGGTAGCAGTTTGATGACTAAACAGCCTGTGGACTCCAGATGTCGTTCACAGTAAAGCCAGAGAATGCTTCTTCAAATTGAAATTGGACACTAACAGGTAATGCCTATACAGATCTGTTTATTTTCCTACAGATTTGTATAATTACACCCACAGCACTTTCCCAAAATAGACATTATTAAATGGTTTACCCACAATTTAGAAATATAATCAGCAAGTGGCTTCCCTGCCGGAAGCATGGGATACTTTAAATAGTAAGGTCTTCTGCCCAAAATTGTCTGTGGCAAGTTATTTTTGTCCCTTCAATCTGAACCCAGAAGAGTGTGGAAGACATGAATGAAGCATGACACAACCACGTAATCAGGGCGCCTGAAAAATAACTGGCTACTGCAGTCAACTAATGAAACGGGAACTGCAAACTCAGGGGGTCTGGGTGGTAACTGGAATGTATCCAAATGGATACTTGAGAGTTGAAGTTGTGAGTTTTAAAAAAATGCACGAAACAAGGACACGGATGTGACTAAAGAAGCATGAGTAAGAGAGGCGCATATAAGATATCAGAGTATACGAAGAGATCATAGCTTTGCATTTTATTGCTTATTCAAAAAACCCCTTTCCATAACTAGCTAACACAAAGCATTCTTTTGAGTGAAATATTCACTCAACTGAGTGAATTCAGCATACACACATTATTGTGAGGAGTCTCAGTTACTGTAGGATATTTTTATTAGAATTATTCATTTTCTGACACTTTTGCCTTTTTCCCCTTCACTGATGACTGCTACTTCTATATAGAAACAAAGTCCTCAGTATATGCCAGCAGTCTAGTCATTAATCTTACTGCAGATTACTGGAAGGGAAGGTTGAGTGATGAGAGCTGGTGAGGTTCAAGAATATCCAGGCAGACCCATCTACTGAAGTTTTTAACCCTCTGATTTTGGACTGCAGTTTACTGCAGTGGCCTGTTATTTTCAAGCATCCCAGCTATGTGATCTGTGACATGCATGGATTATCAGAGTTATGTTTTCTGTATTCTTTTTTAGCCAACTGGTATGAGGTACCTCATGAGTTTTATTTCCGTGAAGCAGGGCTGGACTGCCCATAAAATGAATAGGAGACACAGATCTCAAACTGTCCTTAGCTAGATTCTCAACCCATGAATTAATATATCAGGCATCTTCCTTCTCAAGATAAACCAATGTTCTGCTCTGGTTGCATAATCATAGGACACCCGTCCCAAAATATTCCTACAAAAAGGGGATACAATGCAAGTCTAAGTGTACAACTGATAGGAGAGACTTCACAAGGTAGGACACAAAAATCTCCGTCTCCCCAAAATTCACTTACTAATGTTGGAAATTCACTTATCAGTGTTCACAGAGTTGATCAAAAGATGGTTAGTTTTACAATGTAAGAGACCCGAGTACAAAAACCTATTGCTATAAACCTCACTAGGTAATGTGATCACGAATACATTTGGTTCTGAGCAAATTCTATTGACTTTAGTGGAATTTACCTCCAATCAAGTACTTGCAGGATTCTAGCCTTAACCCCAGTTCTAGAAAACAAAAATAAAACACTTATTATCTCCATGTTTTGAAAAGATGGATTAATTGGAATTACTATCAAGAATTTTGCAAAATTTGCAGACGATAAGCCTACCTCTGTCAGAGTCTCAGTGGCGACCAGGGGGGCGGGGGGTGACAATGGGTGAAGCCTGGAGCCACCTGGAGCTTGCCAACACTAATGGGGGGTTGGGGGGAGCAAGGTGATTTGGAAGCAGAAGCTTTAGGGCTTGGAAGGCTTCTGAAGCTGCAGTGGACCTGGCAGAGGAGGCCTGGAGCCACGCTGGGCTTACCGACATTTATGTTGGTAGTGGGGAGGGGAGGGGAGGGGGGAGCAAGTAGCTTTAGGGCTTGGAGGGCTTTGGGAGCTGCAGCAGCCCAGTGGTAGAGGCCTGGAGGTGCTCTGGGCTCCCTGGCATCAGTATCAGTAGTAAGCAGTGGGTCAGAGGGAGAGAGTGCAATGGCCCAGCAGCAGTGGCTACAACAGTGGGAGGGCAGGAGCCATGATACTCACAGGGGGGTATCCCTTCCCTCTCTTAGCTGGTATTGATGTGGGGATTGAAGTTAAATGGGGAAAGGAATCCCCCCATGAGTACTGTGGGTTTCCACTTGTGATGTTTATTTTCTCCATTCAGTTTCTGCTACAGCCCAAATTGATCTTTCCCCAATGCATTTGGGGCTGGAACACGAGAGGGAAGGTTCTTTTACCTATCAAAGGGCTGGAACACGAGAAGGAACAGGATCTTTTACCTATCAAAATGCTCCAATGGAACCAAGTCCATATGCACAATTAAAATGTTTTGCAGTCTGAAGTCTTTATTAACTATTCTGAATCCTAACAGCATACTTTAAAAATAGTGTCAACTCAAGAACAACTGAATGAATACTAGGTGGAAAACAAGCTATGTTCTACAAAAAGCAATCATCCCAAGAAACAAAACACGTGAGTGCAAAAGATTTCTACAAACCAGGGGTCCTTTCGTAAAAAAAAGAGGTGCAGGAGCTCATTAGCATAACTTATTTGCATATGCCACACCCCCTGATGTCACCGGAAGTGTCAGAAGGCCACACACCCCTGACATCACTAGAAGTCTGTTAGAAGAAAGAAAGGAAGGAAGAAAGGGAGGGGGGAAGGAACGAAAGGAACAGGAAGGAAGGTAGGTAGGTAGGTGGGGGGGAGAGAAAAGGAAGGAAGGAAGGAAGGAAGGAAGGAAGGAAGGAAGGAAGGAAGGAAGGAAGGAAGGAAGGAAGGAAGGAAGGAAGGAAAAGGAAAGAAAAGGAAAGAAGGAAAGAAGGAAAGAACAGGAAGGTAGGTAGGTAGGTGGGGGGGAGAGAGAGAGAAGAAAAGGAAGGAAGGAAGGAAGGAAGGAAGGAAGGAAGGAACAGGTAGATAGGTGGAAGGAGAAAGAAAGAAAGAAAGAAAGAAAGAAAGAAAGAAAGAAAGAAAGAAAGAAAGAAAGAAAGAAAGAAAGAAAGAAAGAAAGAAAGAAAGAGAGGGAGGGAGGGAGGGAGGGAGGGAGGGAGGGAGGAAAGGAACAGGAAGGTAGGTAGGTGGGGGGGAAAGAAAGAAAGAAAGAAAGAAAGAAAGAAAGAAAGAAAGAAAGAAAGAAAGAAAGAAAGAAAGAAAGAAAGAAAGAAAGAAAGAAAGAAAGAAAGAAAGAAAGAGACAAACACACAAGGCGCTTCTCTCCCCCTTTTTGCTTGGGCACTGGGGCCCAGCTTTTCTCTCCCTCCCTCCCTCACACCCCCCAGGAATGGTGAGGGGGGATGGGGGCTCCTTCCTGGGGACATTGAGCAGGAATGGGTGGGTGGGTGGGAGGGAGGGGGTTTCTTTGCACGGGGGGTTGGGTGGGAGAGGGGTTTTTTGACATTGCACAGGGATGGGTGGGTGGGAAGGAGGGGGTTTCTTTGCGCGTGGGTGGGGGTGGGAGAGGGTTTTTTTGACATTGCACAGGGATGGGTGGGTGGGAGGGAGAGGGTTTCTTTGCGGGCGGTGGGTGGGAGAGGGTTTTTTTGACATTGCACAGGGATGGGTGGGTGGGAGGGGGTTTCTTTGCGCGGGGTGGGTGGGAGAGGGGTTTGTTGACATTGCGCAGGGATGGGTGGGTGGGAGAGGGTTTCTTTGCACGGGGTGGGTGGGAGAGGGGTTTTTCCCCGGCCGGCGGCCTGCCGCCGGCTCGGGGACATTAAGCGGGGGTGGGTCGAAGGGTTTTTTTTCCCCGGCCGCCGGCCTGCCGCCGGCTTGGGAACATTGAGCGGGATGGGGGGCGGGGTTTCTGTCCCTGGCCGGCGGCCTGCCGCCGGCTCGGGGACATTGAGCGGGGTGGGGGTTTCTTTGCGTGGGGTGGGGTGGGAGAGGGGTTTTTCCCCGGCCGGCGGCCTGCCACCGGCTCGGGGACATTAAGCGGGGGTGGGTCAAAGGGTTTTTTTTTCCCCGGCCAGCGGCCTGCCGCTGGCTAGGGGACATTGAGTGGGGGTGGGTGGGGAATTTCCCCAAGCTGCGGGCTTGGGGAAATTGAGCGGGGATGGGAGGGGGTCCGACCCAGCGGCAGCCATGCTGGGGGCGGGGCTTCGTGATGTGCCCACCCCCCAGCATCTTCACTGGCGGAGCAGCGCTCCGCTTCGCTCCGGCCCCAACGGAGCCCTGTTACAAACTACCAATTTTCACTAAATTTTAAAACTTAAAACTGTGATCCAAGGAAGTTCATGTAATATTAGACAGTGAGCTTGTAACTAAACTGAACCCAGGTCCCTCACATTTCAAAAGAAAGCTGTTGTTCTAAGAAAATGAGTTTATAATTTTGAGAGGTGCCTTATTGTTACAATGGCTAAAATCCTACTAATTATTAAGGGGGGAAAGATCAAGTCAGCAAAATCTCTACCTGTGGGGACAAACTATTAAAAAATAACACACCACTATATTTTAGTCAGATTTTTTTTTTGGTCATTTAAAAAATAACCCCACTGCAGGCAGGAGAAAGAAGTAAATAAAACTTTTGCTTTTAAACTCATCCAACCAACTTCAGTACTTGCCTACATCTTCTTTTCAAGAGACTGCATTTTCGTGGGGGGGGGGGGGGGGAGAGATGTAAACTGCTCTCAAGTACTTTGACCAAATGATAAACTTACTTGTTCTTCTGGAGGCCTAGTGGTACATTTAAACACATACACACACAAACCTGTGAAACAATGTATGTAGAAAAGGGCAGGGAAGAATCACAGAACTGGATCCAAAAGCAAAAAAACCCACAGAAGTTACAGCTGTGAAATATTACTGAGTCTCAGTGCCCCCCCACCCCGCTCCTGACATCTGCAAAAGCTTGGGTCCGTGGAAACTTGCAGCCAAGATGACCTTGAGGCCCTGCATAGTTAGTTACTCAAACTGCACCTGTGTAGGATTAAGTATCCTGTTCATGAGTGATGGCCTCTCTCAGTCTGTAACAGCTTTCACAAGATGAAGCAGGGAGAGCCATGTCTTCCATCAGGAAGAGAGCAGCAGCAATAATATTGATTTAGGTTGTTAACCTTACCCAAGTCACCACCTGCAAAAAAGTTGCATCTAAAATTCTTATACATGTTTAGATCCGTTCTAGTTTCAGCTCATATGTAATTACTGCCTTTCACAGGCGTGGTTATAACCTGGAACACAAAACGATTCTTATGATCTCCTTATGTGTTCTCTCAATAAATGTGTTCTCTTTAAAATACTGTTATGAATCTGGCAGGCAAGATGGTAGCACAGAAGATAACCCACCAAACTGTGGCTCCTAAGTATATTCACCATAGAATGCTGAGGGAAGTCTTTGTACGTACAAATACAAATCTTTACCAAAAGGCCACCTTCAGGCTTTGCTTGTGCGCTCTGTCCAGGGTGTGAAATAGTTTAACAAGATAAACTACTTTCCTCAAACTAATTCTTAAACAACCAACAAAACAAACGTGTAACCAGTCCTCAGCAGTGAAGGCCATTCACCTATATATTTTTTTCTGCTAGTGGGGACATTTCCAAATTCAGCTAGCATTTTTTGCCATCATCCACAGAAATGTGGGGGGGAAGGGCACAGAACCCCCATCCCCCAAAATTACAAACTCTTTCCCCCTCCTCCTACCCTTCCCTCACTTCTGTAGTCGCTTTTCATATACTTCTCACCTCTGCTTCAAAGGTGAAAGCTTTCATAAATTCTTTATACACAGAAACCACTATTGGAAATGGGATTGATCAAGCTTATACTTTTCTTATAAACCTGCCTGCCTCATCAGTTTATGACCGGGCATTTTGGCTACACAGAATAAACAAACATAGGAAACAGTGGGGACAACCTAGGTCAAGGCTTCAGTAACAAACACTATTTCACACAGGTATTTTGCACTGTTTCAAGTGAAATATCTTCCCAATGCTCCAGTCTGGATTTATTTATGCAAAAGGCATTAGTACTAAGATGGAGTGTGCTGAAGCTAACCAATCACATTCAAGTTGTATAATCCTAGGCATGTCAATGTAAACTGTCCAGACAGATTGTTAAACACAGAAATGACCTCGACAGGCCAAAGCTTTTACAGCTGACCTGAAAGGAGACATAGCAAAGGTCAAAGAACATTGACATCTCTAATTGCCATAGCTTCTACAGCTGCTCATACAATTTGCCACTAAGGTGCGTTTTACAGAAAGGTTACTATAAAGATGTACTCACACCTCAGTAAGAAGATAACTGGGAGAATCTTTAAAAGCTGGAAGTACATTTGGCAATATATTATTTTCAATCAGAGCTTTTTTATGATGGTACTCACTGGTAGTCCACTGGTAGCCAGCCCATCCCACTCAGCCAAAGAAAGAGCAAGTGGACCCTCAGGTACAGCCCAGTGGAGAATTGGCAGAAATCAACATGACTTTATTTAACCCCCCCCCCCCAAAAAAAAACCCCACTGCTGTCAACAAAGCTGGTGGCACAATTATTCCAATACGTAGTCCTATCTGCTCTAATGATTTCAAAAAGCCAATATTTGTCTTTTAACATTTTTTTAAAAAAATATTTCCCTACTATTAGAAGGAAAACAGAGTTGCACTTACCTGTAACCACTGTTGATTGAGTATCTTCTGTGCAGGCACACATGGGGACAGCACATGAGTAGGCCTGCCATCTGTAGCTTTTTACAGCTATGAACCTCCAGGGGGCACTGCACACAAGAGCCAGAAGCTTGTAACCACCCAGGGACCACGTGCGCCTGCACAGCAGCCCTTGGACCCTCAGTACCTCTAGCACAGCCAAAGTAGAGCATGCAGCAGGACAGGAGGAAAGACATGTACGCCTGCACAGAAGATACTTGATGAACAGTAGTTACAGGTAAGTGCAACTCTGTTTTCATCATTGATCTTCTGTGCAGTCCCACATGGGTATTCTAGCAAGCTCCATAAATAGGCAGAGGGGCATGCTCACCTACTTACAGTGACTGGAGAACCACCTTGCCTGCTTGAGCCTCATGTCTTGCCTATAAGTCCAACTTATAGTGGCATACAAATGTCTCTGCAGATGACTAGGTGGCAGCTCTACAAATCTCTGTTAATGGAACTCCATCCAGGAAGGCTGCAGAAGCCATTGCCCTAGTGGAGTGGGTGTGCACTGTCAATGGGCATGGGAGCTCAGCTTTATCATAACAATCCAACAGGACAGGGTCTGAGGAGACACTTTTCTACCCCTCTTCAGACGCCCAAAACAAATAAACAAGGCTTTATCCCTGTGAAAACCCAGAGATAGAATAATAACGCTCTTCTGGTATGTAAGGAATGCAACGAGCATTCACTCTCCAAACTTTGTGTGGGGAAAATATTTGCAAAATAATGCCCTGGGATAAATGGAACTTTGAAACTACTTTTGGGAACAATTTAAGGCTAGGTCGAAGAACTATCCTTTCGGGGGGGGGGGGACTTTTAAAATGGTGGACTGGACTTCCAGTTTTGGTGCTCACTGGACAAGTATGCTTTCATCAGAGCTCCAATGATAGCGGCCCATGTCCACAGTGGCAGGGAGGGGTACCAGCTGGACCTGGTCCCCCCTTGAGCCCTTGAGCTCTCAGCCTGGGGCACAAAAGGTGCCTCTCCCAAGGCGAATGCCAAGGGATTGAGGCTCCTCTTTGCCCCGATAGGTCCCACCGCTGGGTGACACACACTGGGACAAGTGAGCAGGCGATCAAAAGCGTTTCTCTTACCTGGTGGAAGACATCTGATGAAGCTTGAGTCTTTCGTATGTTAATCCAGAGGGCCATATAAGCATTTAAGCCCACGATCCTCAACTTTAAAGTGGGGGAGGGGAGTTAACTCCACCCCACAAAGATAAGAACTCTTTAAAATTCATCGGAGGAGGAGCGCAACCAAAGCATTCTCAGCTGAAATAGGAGCCAGATAAGCCTAAAGTGTTTTCTCTAACTGGCTCCAGAGACTTTTTAAGAATTTTCCCCAAATGTAAACAACCTGTCTCTGACTAGAAAAATCATGGCGCTTCTGGAACTGCAAGTTCAAATATGTCATCATCTAAAGTGGAAGCAACCATAGACTTTCCAAATACGTTAAATGCTGCATTGCGCCGTCTGCTGGACCAAATGACAACTCTCAACACAAAATTTGATACTCTTCAAAAACAGCTCAAAGAAACCAATCTGAGATCAGAGGAAACTACCAAATAAGTTAAAAAAGTGGATGCCAGGACTAAAAAGCTTAAACAGTGACTGGAGGTAGTGGAAAAAAAGAGATCCTTGGATTAACATCAGTTGTTACAATTGCAAATGGAAAGAGCAAATTATGTACTGAGATTCCAGGGAGTCCCAGAATGCAATGGAGAAGATCTGAAGAAGCTTTTAAGCGATGCCTTGGCACCAGTTGCAGATACTACAGCAGAACTTTTACAATTGAATATGGATATGGTTTATCAGACCTATCCAGATTACATCAAGAAAAATAATCTGCCCGGAGAGGTTCTTGTGAGATTCTCCAAAAGATCAAGCAGTGATCAAGTACTTAAAGCGACTAATGGGACTACCCTAAAATCGAAGGTACAGACATAAAAGTATTAAAAGACATTCCATTTGAAATCAGGAAAAAGAGGAAGCAATATAAAAATCTGACAACCTTTCTACAGAAAAATTCCACGTCCTACAACTGGCTCTTTCCTGAAGGGCTCACTTTCAAATTTAAGAGGAAAAAAAGAAAGAGTGATCTCTGTTACAAAAGCCATAGCCTTCTTGGAGCAGTGTCAAACAATGGACAAACCGAAAGGAACAGCACAGGACAAGACATCAGACCACAGCAACTATGATTTGGGAAGATATGGAGACACATCGAACAGCTCCTTTGAGGAGGACTCTGAATCTGAGTTAGAAGCTGCTGCCACTGAATTACTTAGTCAGATGGGACTTTGATAAAAAAATAAGCCTATGAGGAAGAAACTGAAAAAATAAGAAACATGAATCCAGTGATATTTGGAACTATGAATTGTCTGACATACCTATTTCAGTCTTTTAAAAAATCCTACTATATTACTAAAATAGTATATAAACATAAATCTTATGCTTCATCTTGCTAAAATGTATTGTAAGTGAAATCTCAACCAAGCTATGTAACATTGAAAATGACCCCTGCCACTTGGGCTTTTAGTGACCTTCTTTTCTTTTTCCCGTAGTTTGTAGTTCCCCCCTCCATTTTTCTGTTGTAGTTTTATAGAAAAGCAATAAAATATATATGTTTAAAAAATAAAATAAATGGTGGACCAATCTGAAGGGCTGCCAGCACACCCTCCTAGCTGAGGTCACAGCTACTAAAAACATGCTTTCATAGACAATTCAGCTAATGAACAGGTAGTTTGGGGCTCAAAAGGCTTAAGCATTAACCGTGCCAATACAACCGACAGGGACCACTAGGACACTGGAGGACATGGGGTGGAGAAAGGTTGCCTAGCCCATTAAGGAACCTTTTAGCTCAATAATGGGGGGAAAAGATTTCCTTGTGAAGGGTTAGTGCATCTGCAGAAAAACCTCCTTAGAAAATATCAAATCCTTATCCCCAGTCTCCAAGCCGTGAGACTGAGGTGGTCCACGTCTTGATGACGTACTTGAATGATGCTGATCAAATCTGGGCATTTTGAAAGGGGAATGAACTGACCCTGGGAAACCTCCATAAGAAAAGGAAACCATATTTGATGTGGTCAAAAAGGTGCTAGCAGGATCATGTCTGATCCCTCTCTCCTGGCTTTCTGTATTACCCTCACAAGAAGTAGAAATGAAGGGAATGTGTAAAATAGGGCATGTTGCCAGCACAGCTAAAAAGCATCTCCTAGGGAACCCCTCCCTATGCCTACATGAGAACAAAATTACACTGCCTTCTTGTTCTCCCTGGTGGCAAACAGATCTATAATCAGGGTCCCCCATAGGACAAAAATCGGCTTTAGGTAAGTGTCCTCTAGGCACCACTCACAAGAAAGTGTTCCAATCCTGCTCAGTCTGTCAGCTTCCGTGTTCAGTTTTCCAGGAATATGTGTCACTTTCATGGAAGCATTTAGCTGCACTGCCCTGGACCCTGTGCCACCCATGTTGTTTAGATAAAACATTGTGACTGGGTTGTACATCCAAATAAGGATGGAATGGTTCCAGAGAATATCTGAAAACAACTAAGGGCATAATTTACCACTTGCAGTTCTAGAATGCTAATGTGCAGCAGCTTTTCATCCTTTGACCAAGTACTCATAGTGGAAAAACCCTCACAGTGAGCACCCCAACTCAGGAACGAGGAGTTTTTTGTCAGGACTACTTCATGTGGAGAAATGCCAAAAGAAATCCCCTTTGATATGTCACAGAAGACCACCATGACAAGGAATATGCCACCAGTCTAAGGATGGAGAATTTGTGCTACAGGGTATGAACTCCAACTCTATAACAGGATAAAAACCAGACTTGCAGGAATCACATATGTAGTTTGGCCAAAGGCAGAACTGCAGTTGAGGATGCCATACATCCTAATAGACATAAAATTTTTCTGACTGATTGGAACCTACATCCATTGAACTGTTTAAGTTGAGTGAAGATTGCCCGTATCATCTTGGGGGGCAAAAACACTTTTCTCTCCTGAGAAACTAACGTAGCTCTAATAAACTGTACTCTCTGTGAAGGGACTAACCATGATTTCTCCCAATTTACCAGTAATCCTAGTATTTTACCAATCTCCAGGATGAGCACACAATGATTCACCACCTGCTCACTAGAATCTTATACCAATAACCAATCATCTAACTAAGGAAGTATGTGGCAACCTCATTGACAGAGGTAAGCCATAACTGGAGCTAGACACTTAGAGAATACCCTAAGGGGCATAGCTAGGCCAAAGGGGAGAACAGTATACTGAAAAACTCATTTTCCACAACAGAAGTATACAAATTTTTGATGTTGTGGGTGTATAGAGACAAATCAATTACTATGAACCAACAATTAACATTTAATAATTGTAAAATTGAGGTAATAGACACCAGATGGAACTTTGAAACAAACAGAAAAAACTACATTTTCTAAGGTCTAGAATAGGTCTAACCCCTCAATCTTTTTTATTGATAAGGAATATATGAGAAATAAATCCCTCAGAGGCCTAAGCCTCAGCGACTTCTTCAGTGGCGCCTTTTTCTATTAGGGATGCCAAAGCTTGGACAAGACCCAATTCAGCTTGAGAGGACCCTTATAATGGTAAGACACAAGGGTGAATGAACTTAAATTCCAATTTGTATCCCAGTTTAGCTTTAGATAAGATCCACTGGTCTGAGGTAATTTCCTTCCAGCCTAATTCAAACTGAGCCAGCCTATCCCCAAATTTAACTGGGATTGACAATGAACCTAGTCAGAACGCTGACTCTTGGGCTGAAGTAGTCTCCCTGGAAGAAAGTAGTTGTGGATTTGACCTAGGTCAACTAGAGCTCTTTCATCCATGGAAGTTTTGCTGTTGATTAAATGTCTTAGAGTTAGGATACTGCAACCCTGAGGGGCCGGAAAAACGATATTCCCTTTGGTAGGGATACCAGTGCTATCTCACAAAAGGTCATTGTTTGAACTGATAAGTGGATGAGTGTGAGACTCCTAAAGACTTATCCGTCTGTTTATTCTTTTTTATCGTCAACAGTGTCTTATCCATTATAGGGGAAAAAACGCAGATCTTTCAAAACGTGAGTCTTCAACTTTAAGTCTGGTCTTCATAGGTAAAGCTATAAATCTCAACCAGGCATGACATCATACAAAAATGGAGCAGGCCATGCCTCTAGCCACTGAATCTGTGGAGTGACAACCAGTGTTGATCTGCTGTTTAGAACGTTTAATGGCTTCAGCATAGAGAACTTTAGCAAGAGGACGCTTCTCTTCTGGCAAAAGTTCTAGGAACAGGAGACTCCTTTCCCACAAGAACAACTGACAGCCACCCATGATTTTTTAACCTTGAATCCCAAGGCTACTGAAGAATACAACTTTCTTCCCAGGACATCTAATTTTCTCCCTCCCCCGTCGGTGGGAGCAGAGTGATAAGCCTGCCACCCTTTAGGCTACATCTCCACTGTGACCAATGATGATGGAGGAGGATGAGTCGTCAAGTAATTAAATGGCTCTTTTTAATTTTGTAAAAATGTTCTACCCTTCTGGAAGCGGGCTGAAGGGAAGCAGGTTTCTGCTATAACTCCTGCATGATATTGTCAAGAGCTTCCAATTCCAAAAAGGCAATCATTCCAGGACGGTCCGAATACAGATAAATCAAAATTTAACTCTAGGATTGCGCTCAGATGTAATAACCTCTACTTTTGAGGGATCGGGGCATTCAAATAATTTGTTCCCCGAACATAGGGAGATCTTCTGTCAGGGACGCTGGGGATGGTTTACCCACCCTCTCATCTGGACTCGGCTCCAATGTAATGTCGGATCCATCAGATTCCAATGTCGCTTCTTCTTCCCTAATTGTAGAAACAGGGGAGCACGGCCTACGCACTATAGTTGCAGACTGTGGGTATCACGCTATCCACTGTGAATAATACAAACTTGCATCTCTGGGACTCACAAAGTTGTTACCCCATTGCTTTAAATACCCTGGTGACACCAACAAGAAGGGGGGAAGTTAATCCTGTATGATACAAACCAAGAGAATATTTCTTTGCAGCTCCTTTGAACAGTTTTATTTCCATTTGTTCCTGTATAAACAGGATGATTATGGTATTCAGTCATTTATAATTAATATGACTCAAAAGCAATGTGTAATTAAATATACCAAATTAGTCAACACACTGGAAGATAAATGACCAGAACAAAGTAAAACATGGCGAGGGGGGTTGGTCACCACATTTCCATATAATTTACTGGGTAGAGTCCTTTTTAGTTGTAAGCTCTTCTGCTTCTGTACTGGGTTCTTTGCTTAGACAGAATGAGTAAATCAACAAACTGCCCATAAAAACCAAGCTGATCCATCAAAACTATAGTCAAACTTTAGCTGCTGTGGACATGCCAGTGGTAGATACAACATGGATATTACACTGTCTACCATTACTTATAGGGAAAAGGTGCTCCTCTTTGCTATGTACTCTGTTATTTAAAACCACAGAAAATATTTTTATTACAGAAACAACATTATCTAAATCAGCTCCCCAAGGAACAGCCATGGGAAAGGAACACAGAAAATGCATTCAGTTAACCTGTCTTTCTACTCACTGGAGACCCAAAGCACCTTGTATCATTCTACTCTATTCCATTTTATATTCACAACAACCCTTTAAGGTAGATTAAGCTGAGAGTGTTTGACTAGCCCAAGATCACCTAGCAAGACTCAAGGGAAGATCGTGGATGTAAACGTGGGACTCCCCAATCCTAGTCCAACACTCTAATCACTGCACCACACTGGCTTTCTCACACTCTGGTATAACCAGGAAATGGAACACAAAGGAAAGCTGTGCAGCTAGAAAGTTAACCTATCAATGGTTTGTATTAAGTACTGTGGCTTGAAACAAATGAATTTCTACCTTCAAGACTGTTGAGGGAGCAGCAATACCTACTATCCCCCCCAAAACTTGGATTGCCTGTCATGGTTAGGCTTGCCAGTCCCCAGGTGGGGCAGGGGATCCCCCGCTTCTGTAGGCTCCTGCCCACTGCCAGCCAGCTGACCCGCAGGAAAACCCTACCCCACCTGGTTTGCAGCCATTTTTACCATAGAGTTTTGCCCAAAAAGTAGAGTGTTGCCCCAATGTCGCCAACACAATGACATCACTTTCAGAAGTGATGTCATCGCATCACTGACATCCACCCCCACCCCTGAATGCCCCCCAAATCCCCCTGTCGACACAAGTCAGGCACCTGACAACCCTAGTCATGGTCCTTACAGCATCTTACAATCTTCCATTAAAATATTCTGGGGAAAATACAAGAGGCTGGATCCTAAAGAGTTCGTAAGCAAAGGAGGTCTGCAATTTTTGCAGTCTGAATCTGCATCTCCTGTGTTGTTCCCCTTCATCTTCCAAGACACAGGAGCAGCTTTCTGGGTGATGCGGAGATCTAGAAAATGGGGGTGGTGTGGGGAAAGATCTGTTCTTCAACTAGAGCTCAGCTTCTACATTTTTGGATCCCATGCATTAAATGAGAAACCTCGAGCAAAGCAAATAAAACAGCACCCTAAATTTAAAAATAGGTTTTTCTTGAGCTTCAACTATTCCTTCTATATTTTCTTTGACACAGATTGGTTACCATGCACTCCCATGTAAATGCAAAGTACTAAAAGCTAGAGGTATACCCCTTCAGCATACCAAGGTTCCACAGGGCAGTGATGTGCCACCAACATGGTCCAGCAGGTATACAAGCCCTGTGCTCTCATATTCCTTCCCCTCACATAATAGTCAGCATCAATTAGTGGCTTCCAGTTTAGCAAAAACCAGTTTACTATGGTAACTGAAATGCAATCAGGAGTGCATCCTACGGACTATCTCATTCACACAACCAAGGGAAGTGTAAATGTATTCATTTTCTACAGATAAACCTCACACACACTCAGCAGGGGTCTCTGAGCAAACAGAGAGAGGCAGCATTTGTACTAACGATTTGCAAGGCTAGCACCAGGCATCTGTCCAAAATTTTGCAACATATTATTGAATAAATAAAATGCAAGTCTCTGCAGATCCAGCTTTAGAAGGATATTAATTTTCTTCCTGCTGCGGTAAAATGTTTAGCCCCTAGCTAAAAGTCACGCTCTCTGAAATTCTCTGAACTCTGGGGTCAGGGTCAGTCTATTTATTCCAGGGTACAACAAAAGTTTTTAAGTAACAACTACACTGCTGTGCATGTATCATAACCCTGTCTGCAGAACACAACCCCAAGAAAACAAGCATCAAACTACCGATTCTTTAAACAGTCCAAAATGGCAACTTGGTATCTGTTGAAGGGTTATGGAAATCCAGTAGGGTTGCTAGGTCCCTCGAGGCCACTTGCAGGAGATGGGGGTGGGGAGGGGTAAGATTGCCACATCCTGGTTGGGAAAAACCTGGAGATTTGGGGGTGGAGTTTTGGGAGGACAGGGACCTCAGTGGGGTACAGTTCCATACAGTCCACCCTCCAAAGTCTCCATTTTCTCCAGGGGAATTGATCTGTGTAGTCTGGAGATGAGCTGTAATTCCAGCAGATCCCCAGGTCCCACCTGGAGGCTGGCATCCCTAATCCAGTGGGTAAACTGTGATACAGAGCTAACAGAATGTTGCTCAAAACAAAGGATGGCATCAATAGAACCTGAATAGAATCCAAACTTTATTGGTGAATGCCTATAATAAGAAGTATGTGAGAAGCCCTGGTTTAAATGAATACTTCGAGAGATAAATTGTTTGTCTCCTTTGAAACCCATACATACATGAATCAAAAAAGTTTTAAAGCTGGGAATGGAAACAGTTTCTCAAAAAAATAGGGGAACAAAACAAATATACATTTGTTTGTTTTTAAAAAAGGAATGCTGCCACTTTAATTCATAGGAGGTTCCTGCTAGAACATTACTTGTATTGTGGAAGAATCTGACACCTCTCAGACTACAAATTTACAATATTTCCATTTATTTTTAAGAGAATTATTTCCTGAGTTTCAGAAACCTACTCAAATTTCAGAAACCTCATAAAAAATCAATTTAGACCTACAAACTTTGGGGAAAAGAAAAGAAGGCCACTAAAAACCCAAGTGGCAGGGGTCATTTTCAGTGTTACACAGCTTGGTTGAGATTTCACTTACAATACATTTTAGTAAGATGAAGCATAAGAGTTATGTTTATATACTATTTTAACTTTGAGATTTCAAATGGTTTGCATTTTTATAACTCATTACAAAACCAATGAGTTAAGTCTCATGACTCTCTAATAAAAGAGGGAAGCAATACTATGGCCAAATTAAACATACACTCAGAAAATACCCAAGCTGTTACCCTGTAAATATACTGGAAAACTCACTGAAAGAACACTAGAGTTCTTGTCCTAATAAGAAACTCAAAAAGTAAAGAACCCGAAGGGGCAAAAGCATTAAATGTGGTCTAGATGAGGGGCCATGGCACAGTGGTAGAGTATCTACCTGACATGCAGAAGGTCCCAGGTTCAATCCCCAGGATCTCCAGTTATTAGGACCAGGCAGTAGGTGATGTGAAAGGCCTCTGAACCCCTGGAAAGCCGCTGTCAGTCTGAGTGGACGATACTGACCTTGATGGACCAGTTGTCTCATTCAGTATAAGGCAGCTTCATGTGTACCCCAAAAACCATCCACACCATGGATCTCTTTTCATATGCAAAGTGCCCTCCAGCATTTATGGCATGTAGCCTTAAACAGTAACCCTTGTGAGGTATGCCTGTTTTACAAATAGAAAACAGAAGCTGATAAGAGTAACCCACAGAAATAAGCCGGAACCTCTCTGAGTCCCAAACATCTGCCACTAGCCTCTTCTGGGTCTCTGGTCATCCATACATGCAAACACAGCCAGATCAAGCATATCACAAATAATACTTAGCCCCCAGTTCAACACACCAGCAGAAAACAAATTCTGCACCAAAAGAAGCTAAATTTTACTTGCAGAAAATTGAATACCAAGTCCACACATTTGTATGGAAGCACTCAGAAAAGCTAGAGCTGCACCAAATCATGGGTAAAAACTAAAATAATAGAAGGAAAATATCCAGTCAGCAAAGATTTTATAGGATACATGAGATTTTATAAGCTACTAAGACATTGCTTTTTTAATTATTGCTAATTATTAACATTACATTTTAATCCCACCATTCCTCAGAAGAGCTCCGGGTAGTGGTTCACCAAATAGAGAAAGTAAGGTGATTCTGCTGTCCCTGGACCCTACTTCAATCAACAAATGCTCCCATAATTTCAGATCAGGGCATCTAAAAAACCAGTATTTACTGTGGATTCTGAGATGCAATTGGAGATTCCTACTGAACCAGTATCCAAGTGGTTGTTAAGACTGAGGAGACCAGAGTTCAAATTCCCACTAAGCCGCAAAGCACAATATGTGACCTTGGTGTAGTCACACACTCTCAGCCTAACCTAGTTCATTGGGTGGTTGTAAGGAAAAGAGAGAGGGAGGGGGAAGCATTTCCTTTCATACACAGATGAAATATTTACTCAAATTGTCTCAGTTAATTAGTTCAAGACATCTTTCCTTTCACAGAATCCCCTTTGACTGAGATTCAGGCTATTATGAGTGGAAAGATTATATTTTTAAACCACATGATTAATTGTTGATGGCATATGTTTTTAAAACATAAATAATTTAATATTTAAATAATTTAATATAGATTACTAAATGTGGGCCTGGACCAAGTTTAGCCTCTCCCCCCCCCCCCCCGGAAAACTGAGAAATCTAAACCCTTGCATATGTTTACATCTCACTCGTTTATTCCACACTCGCTCTCACGCTTGTACAATTTTATTGCTCTGCATTTTCTTACTGCACGTTTCTTACTGCACATGTGATTTGACCAGTGAACTCCACTAAAGGGCACAGCACTGATGATGGTGATATGAAGAGGTGTGAAAGTTTTATCCGTAGTGTTATATTTGTAATAAACCATTGATACATACAAGTCACCACTTGACATTTCAGTTATCATGGGGTACACATGCAAACGTGAACCAGCATTTGATAGGCAGCTGAATACATTAACTGACTACATATTCTGGTATTTCTCCCCTGTGTCTTCACTTCTGCCATTCCTTTCTTATTGGAATGCATGGTCATAATTCAAATTTTATTTGCTTTCTGCTATATAGGGTTTTATCAAAACACACCTGATTATACAGGCAGAGAATTAATCCACAGAGCATTGATCTGATATATAGTTCTGACCCAGTTTTGACATATTTTACTCATTTTCATGGAATCACACTGAACAGGTTGGATGCATTCTACAGAAAACTTAGACTACTTGTATCAACCACCAAAAGTATGGGAGATTCAGAGTAGCCCTCTGACCTAAGGCTAGGTAACAATAATAGATAAAAGTCAAAACAACAATCTATTAAAACAATTAACATACACCATTAAAACAGATAAGCCAGAGTCCAGATCTATACGGCCCTATTGTAAGCTGCCCCAAGCCCATTCGCAGGGAGGGCGGGGCAGAAGTACGGAAAATAAATAAATAAATACAGTGGTCTCACAGGAATTAATAACAGCAGACTCATTTCCGCATAAAGACGCTATATAAATGTAGCACAGGAAGCAAATATTGTTGTTCCTCCCTGCACAGAATGACTTTTAGAGAAATATTCATTAAAAAAAGAAAACTGCAGTTCAGGATACGTTTTGCTAAAAACTAAACGCTTTGATTAAAGTAATTCTAGTATATAGAATTATTTAAAATTGCTCAGGGAAACATTTATTCAGAATAGTCTGCATCTCACATAATGCAATATAGTTTACATGTAAAAAAAAAATAAGCACACTTCATCTTTCTGTTTTCTCAACCACATGTCCAACCTTGAAAAAAATACAGACAAACAGGTGAAGGGCCCGCAAGGACCTGCAGAAGGCTTCTCATTCCCCCTTCCCCATTATTCCCTCTTTTCCTTCACTGAAAGCCACTCTGCCTTCTTCCTTTCCCACCACCAGACAGACAAACTACTTTTTTATCTGTCATATTCAGTCTTCCTTCCTTCCCTCCCCCTGGCAGCCGCTACCTGGGAAAACTATGGCCCAGGTGTGCAGTACTAGCTGCTTGGCTAGACTCAGTTGCACAGTAGGGGACTCAGAAGGACTTATTGGGGGCATCTTATTTTCCCCTGTACCCCCTTCCCACTATTTTCTCTTTCCCCACTCCTGGCAAACCCATATGCTCACCTTTCTCTGCTTCCTTCTCTCCTTCCCACCTACAGGTCCCCCAATCTTTTACCAGCCCTCTGAATCTTCAACTATATTTATTATTTATTTCATTTATACTCTACCTTATCCAAAGCAGCTTACATCAGTTTCCTCTCCTCCATTTTATCCTCACAACACTGAGAGTTTACGTCCGGCCCAAGGTCACCTTGTGAGATTCCATGTCAGAACGATGATTTGGACCTGGGTCTCTTATATCTACTCTGAAACACTAACCTAGGCCCATAGTCACAGTGGTGTAAAAAGGCTGGGCCCTATCAACCATTTATCTTGTCCCTCCAATCAGCACTAGAGGTTGGTGTGAAATCTGTCTTTCAAATGTAAAAAAGAAAGGAAGCTGAAGCAAAAAAGTGTGAAACTGTAATTCTCTATGCAAACCACCAACAAAATTAGCAGTTAGCAGGACTGGAAAGTTCTGAGTTTAAAAGCCTGTGAGGGGAGAGAGTAAAATCATGTTGGACTAAAGCAGATCGAGAGAGGGGGAAAGAGAGTAGGGTTGCCAGGTCTGGGCTGGAAAATACCTGGAGACTTTGGGGGTGGATCCAGGAGAGGGCGGGGTTTGGAGAGAGGAGGGGCCTCAGCATGGTCTAGTGCCATAGAGTTCACCCTTCAAAGCAGCCATTTTCTCCAGGGGAGCTGATCTGTGCCAGCTGGAGATCAGTTGAAAAGCAGGAGATCCCCAGCTGGAGGCTGGCAACCCTGAAAGAGAGAGAGAGAGAGAGCTTAAAGAATGATTTATGAGCTTATTTATTTTATTTACTTTATTTATAGTCTAGCTTTCTCACTGCAACTCAAAATGGATTACACAGTATAAGTCAGTGCAATCAATCAGATGAGATATCTAATACACAATGCAATAAGGCTAGGATTCCAGCAATTTGAAACAGAGCAAAAATCATTACACATATCTCAAACAATGCAGAAAATGGCATTACAATTACAATACAGTATGAGCGCCCTGACCTGGATAGCCTAGGCTAGACCATTCCTGGTATTCAAGCAGGATCAGTCTTGACTAGTATTTGGAAGGGCAACCTTTGAGGAATACCAGGATCATGACGCAGAAGCAGGCAATGGCAAGCCATCTCTGAAACATCTTTTGCCTTGAAAACAAGTCTAGCTCACAACCTAATGGTGCAGAACACTGAAGAGCTAGAACTTCTGGCTGTCAGACAATCTTAGGATCTCCTGGCTATTCTACACACAATGCCATACAATAAACATTACAGTAAGAGCATGATCGTACATACAGCAAATAGTTTCAGGTTTCATGTTATTCAATTCCATTTGTTTTATACCATGTAATCCACTTTGCATCTCAAGCAGAAAACTGGTAAATAAATAATAAAGAAAATAAATATTGATGAGCTGACCACCACTGTATTCATTTGCCCCCCCCCCTAAATATTTTCTGGCTTCGCATCTGCTCTAACCACTACACCACCTTGCCTTTCCTGGGTGGCTGCTGTTGAACAGTAGCAAGCAACCAGTCCTGGGTAAGTCATGCTAGTAGCAAGTCACTTTCTGACTGCTGCTGGGCCTAACCTATAAAGTACTTCTTTTAATGCCAAAACAGAACTGGAAAGGGCCCTGCCCTTTCTCCTGCCTTTTACTAACAGAAACCAAGGACTGCAGGCTGGCAATACTGTTGTGGCCATTGAGGGTATTGGTTTCTCAGAGCTACAAATGCTGTTTCTATTATTTTTTCCCAATTAAAAAAAATACATTTCAAATTTTTCTACAAACCTGGGACATTTTTCAGGTTTGGAGAATGATCTGTCTTGTCTGTTCTGGCTCCAGTCTCTGGATTTAAATATCCACAGTTCTGGCCATGTTGGGAATTAGATATATTGATGATGCTTATTACTGTAATATTTTTAATGTCAAGTGCATAACACATATATCTATTTATGGAATATAATTTAGACTCTGGAGGTTTCAGATGTGCTGTCTTTACACACAGTGAACTGTAAGAGATAATCTTTCGCACCGAGACATAACCTTTTAGAAAAGGGATGACCACTGCAGTTTTGATGCCATCCTGGAACGATTTTAAATGACCAACTTATCTCATTCCAAACATTTCCTATTTCTAACCTAAGAACTACATATTTATATATTTGACAAAGGACAAAATATAGTGTAGAGGTTAAAAAGTGTTGAACTATGATCAGGGAGATCAGGAGTCAAATCCTCACCCCATCAGGCTTGGCTGGGTGACTTTGGGAGAGTCCTACTCTCTCAGCCAAATCTACCTCAGAGTGTTGTTCTGTGGACAAAATGATGCAGGGAAAAACAATTCAAGTCACCCTGAACTCCTTGGACAAAGGGTGGGACAAAACCGTCCTGACAGAAGACACAAGAAGTATGTAACTTTTTACAATTATACTCATAGGTCTATAGAAACAGAGAAATAATACTATGAATTGGCATTCTTCTTTAAAAACTCTCCACTAAGCTACTGTCTAATTCTCTAAAGAATTTCCCTAGTCACCTTTCTAAGCAGTGTTTTATCCAGCTCCAGAAAGACACCTCTTGGTTTGCCAGCTATCACAGGCTTTTTGGCTGTTACCCAATATCTGTTGACCACCAGGGGCTCCCTCTGGATGGACAAAACTCAGGATCTGATATTCAGTACTGATGCCGCCTTAGATAGGGGAACTATGATCAGTTCTAGATTTTCCCCATGGGTTAAACTGCTCAAACAAAATCATACCAGAGCTTCCTATTTGTCTAGCCTCACCTTCCACAAACTTAGAGAAGCCTTTATAGCCCTCAGACTTCAAACAGTGACAACCACCATACACCAGTTGCTCAGCAAGTATGTATTGAGGAGCCCTGGAACTGGAGGATCTCCCCCATTATGTCCTGCTTTGTGACCTTTACTCGGTTCCTAGGACCAAGTTCCTTGCAGCCATTTTAGCCAGGCTAGCCTCGCATTCAGTGGCAGACAAAATCATCTAACTCTTATCTGATGATTATCTTTATGTCACCTGTATGATGTCACTTTATGCATTGGCTGCTAAGAAGATTTGTGCAAAACTTCCGTTCAACATCATGCTATATTCTACGTTGCGTCCTGGTCCTGACAATTTTAACGTTTTTAACCTTGTTGTATTTTTACTGTAATATTCATTACTGTCCAGGCAACTATTATTATATTGTTATGGCCTTTGACCTCATGCAATAAAATTCTACCTGCCTAAAGAATTACCAGGTGTTTCAGCCACACCTCCAGGCTGATTCTCTTGACTGCTTATCCGGCCAAAAGGCAGCATCATTGCAACTAGCATCAAAATAAGGCTACAAAACTCTGCCCACCCACCCCATACACTAGATACAAGATTTGCAGTGTGGACTTGTCTGTTCGTATCCCTGGATGAGAACACAGAAACAACAGCAGTCTTTCACCACAGTTTAATAAAAGTCAGAAGTTACCATCCCAAGATAAACAGGACCTAGTGATATGAAACCTTTCAGTCTCTACCTATGCGTACTAAGAAATTGGGCTCACAGTTCCTTCAAACCTTCCTTTACTACATCACTATCCTTGTATCATTGTTCAAATATAACTTACACAGACAGGTGATTTTTTTTCCTAACCCCCTTTTATAAAACTTTAAAAGCTTTGAATTCCTCTCTCAACAGAGTCTCTCAAGCAGCTTAGTTCCCTTGCTACAGTGCAAGAAAAATTGTGCTTTCAAGGATGCAGTTACTTTATTTCTCAATCCACAATGACAGTAGAAAAGTAGCTCTGTCTCAAGGCCATTTCACATGATATGTTTTGGCCACCGATGAGAAACATAAAAGGATTCCTCTCATCTCCTAGATGGTCATCCATCACTGAAGCAGACACACAGGCACTCACCCCCCCATGTTAAAATTGGCTCACTTCATTCTGCTGTGGAGCTATCTTGTTGACAGTAGAGAGACACATCATGTCTTGAAGGGGCTGTCATTCATACAGCTGACTGTTGCATAATGCATACTTCCTAGGACTGAGGGAAAGTGTGAAGGGGGAGGCATCTATTATATCACCGAAGCAGGCATGTCTGGACGACGGCTAGTTTTCCTTACCAGCGTGAATCACAACACACCTCCAGAATGGACCCAAGTTCCAATTTGCAGCTCAGCTTGGCTTCCATACATAGCCATATCTCACTGCTGAGAATTTGGCCCTCAAAGAGCTACAATTATATGTGGGGAAATTCAGCCTTTCCATTATTTTTGTGTTTATATCACTGTCAAAAATGCAAGGTGGGGTGCATACTGGGGCTGCACTCTCCTGGGCTCTGGAGTAGCACGTTTTTAAAAAAAGAAAACTTAGCAGGCAGGCAAACTCCCCAAAGAGAGCTACAAGAGCCCCAAAGCATTTGATTTCTTTCCAAAGTTTCTTTTTCTGTGCAACTTAATGAAGACAGAAAAAGTAAAATTGATTAAAGCCATGGGAAATGTGGTGGTGAAGCTGGAAATCAGATTTCACAGCCCCCTGTGGTTAGATTTAAAATAGCTGCAGAGGACCACCTTGTTGTAGGAATGCCCCCCCCCCCCCCCAGCAACAGCTTTTTCTTTGCACTTCACCAACACCCTGACCTGGATAGCCCAGGCTAGCCTGATCTCATCAGATCTTGGAAGCGAAGCCAGGTCGGCCCTGGTGAATACTTGGATGGGAGCCTATGGAGGAAATCCCAGGGTGCTAACACAGAGGCAGACAATGGCAAACCACCTCTGAACATCTCTTGTGCCGGCAAGAAAATTGCCCAGGAATGTAGAACAAAGTTATTGCCACCCCAGCATGAAATAACGAGACAGACAACAGTTTGGAATCAAACAAGGGCCACTTTATTAACTATTTAAACAGAACATGCAGCAATGGGCAACTAAGCAAGCTCAGGAACAGGCAAGGCAGGCGTCATTCCCAGACACAGCCTCCTTGCCCTTGTAATGGGCGGGTAACCTAGCCCCAGTCTTGACCCAGTCCAATTCTGGCTCGTAACCGGCGGCCCAGCATACTGGCATCCCCTCCCAGGGGCGCCTACCCCTGAGGCTGCACAGACCTTCAGGGAGGAGCCTAGTCTGAGAGGTTCCCAGAGGCGATCACCATTCACCCCCCCAGACCGCAAGGCCCTAGGGTGGTTCCTGATGACCTCCTGTTCCCAACAGGGATATGCCATGAGGCACCCACCAGTTCCATTTTCTTGCTTGCATAAACCTGCCACATGCAAAGCCAAGCCTCTGCTTTGGCCTTTGCTACCCCACACAGCACCCAAGTGCCATCCGAATCCCGTGCTGCAAGTCCTCTAAAAATATCCCATTGCCCTTGTTTGAAAGGTGCACCCCATCAGGACGATACAGGTCAGGAAACTTGACCCGTATGTTAGGGTGCGGTAAAAAGAGACCCAACCCGGACTCCATGGCCGTGCGAAGTTGGCTATTAGCATTACGCCTAGCCCTGTCCATACACCTGGGGTCACTGGCATGCCTCCACACCCGTCAGGGGAGCATGGCTGACCATACAATCCGCACTCCAGGCCACCTGGCTCTTATCAACACCAGGTCAGCCCTGGCCTGCAACACAAGGGCCACACCCTTGACTAACCCCAGATCATTGCCCCCCAGGTGTATGACTAAAACATGAGGGGGGGGCCGCCTCTCCTCAAACAATAATGGGAGGAGCGCCGGCCATCTCATTCCCCTCCTCCCCAACCACTTGACCGTCGCCACTTCGCTGAGGCCGAGTTGGGAGCCGACTGATGTTCTCCACGCCCGATGAGCTGCCCAAAAGACCATGCTGTGGCTGCAGACTATGACCCTTCGTCTCGTCTCTCGGCCTGCAGCACCTGTAAAAAGAGCTCACTTAACAACGTCTGGAATGAAACTTAAGCAAACTTACAAGGTACAACGCCTCACATAACTCTTATAACATCGGGATTTCCAACGCCCGATCCGCTGTATCTCCCCAGCGGGGTACCCCATGGCTGCAGCCGTAGACGCGGCCCAAATTCTGAAAGAATGGGAACAGAAGCGAACCCCGCCCAAACCCATACGGATCAAGGCCCTCCGCGTCACGGTCCAAAACTGGAACTTCGTAAGGGGGGTGCTGTCGCTGTGCTGAAACAAATAACCTGGGCCATCACCCCGAAGTGCCAAGTACCGACTCATGGCGGCAACCGGGCACAACCCTGGCTCTGAACTGGACCCTAATTCGAGCACACGCCCCTTACCCTGCTGATCAGTCTTGGATCTATGCAGCCTAATCCGAAGCTGAAAATTAATAATTGATACATCCCTACGCTCCAGCGCTGCACCAGAAACATCAGCCCGAGAGCCTGCCACCAGCTCGCTAATCCTGAGTGCCCCAAAAAAGGCAGTCAGCGAAGCGGCGTGAAACAGGCGCACCTTGTAGCTGTCACTACAACAAGAGGGCCACTGGCCCTCCAGCCCCCTCAGGACCGTGGGTGTCAAGGGTTCCCTAGTGTCAACTGCCCTAATGGACTCACGAGACCACCCCTCGAGCATCTTCTGGAGACGGAAATCGCCCGTGGTGTCCTTGTGACCTGAGGCCTTACTGGCAAAAGCCAGCGCAGACAGCTTACCCCTGATAGTGTGTGCTGAAAGGCCGCCATTCCGCAGTGTCACACAAAATTGCATCAAGTGTGACACAGGAATAGGCCAGACCTGTTGCAAACCCACTCCAGCCCTAAAGGACAGAAACTGCTTACCAGCCTTCAGGTAAGCTCTTCTGGTAGAAGGGGCAAGGGCCAGGCTCATTGCCCTGTCGGCCTCAGCCCTCCAATCCCCCACACCTCGTCGGGCATCCGTGCCGGAAGCGGGTCGGCCTCTGGAGCCAGCTGATGAAACCTCTCCATCTGTTTGCGAGAGAGAGCGTCAGCGACCCCCGGGACGTGTCTAGCTTTGAACAAGATGTTAAACTTAAGGCACTGCAAAGTAAAAGCATGGACCAAAGCCATAACCCTAGGGGATTTTGATGTAAGGATATTGATGACATAAACTGTGGACTGGTTGTCACACCAGAAGTGGACGGTCCTGTTAGCTAAATCTATGGACCAAATCCACACTGCTGCGACAATTGGAAAAAACTCCAGGAAGGTGAGGTCCTTGACCCACCCAGCCCGAAACCAATCCTTAGGCCAGTCCCCGGCACACCAATGCCCCCTAAAGTAAATTCCGTAACCGGACGAGTCGGCCGCATCAGATGAAATCTGAAGCTCAGCCTCTAGCAAGAGCTCATCCCGCCACAGAGAGACCCCGTTGAATGAGTCCAGAAACTGCTCCCACACAAGGAGGTCCTCCTTCATACCAGCCCTTATTATACAAATTTACTAGACTGAACACACGCGCACACACATTAACTCTCCCAGCTGCGGTGAGCTCTATAGGGACATTTTATGGAGTAGCTTCAGCAACAAACCAGCAAAAACCAACATGCTAGTGCACAGAAAAGGGACTGCGATCTTATGTTATTTTATTTCAGCATACACAGGGATGATCTGAAGGCAGCACTTCTAAGAGTAGGATTCCTTCTCTATTCCATATTATATTTCCTGCCAAGCAAAATGAGACCGAGGCCCATAAATAAGAAAACAATGGATGGACCTCACACTTCATCAATTTAAATTAGCAGCGAGCCACTGTGATATTCAAGAGTAGATATGAATTCTCCCCACTTACACAAACACACACATCCATTCACATAAATTTGATTTCCTGAGATTGGAGTGGGGGGAGAAGGATGAATACAAGTAACCAGGGCATGTGCTTTTCCTGGCCATTTGCTGGGCTGCATTGAATTGGATAACATCAATACTAACTAAGGAGACACTGTGAGAGCTTTCTCAACTGTAAGTATTTCTTTAATGTTAACTACTGTGCTATCTGCACTACCATTTCAGACTTCTACATTCTGATATCATGATTTAAACAAATAAGTAGTCCTTACAATATCAAAACAGTTGCATCAACCTAATTTTTATTGCAGTACTGGGCTTAAACATTTTATGAAAACCAGCTCAGCCATGAAGAGCCAGTTTGGTGTAGAGAGCCAGTTTGGTGTAGTGGTTAAGTGCACGGACTCTAATCTGGGAGAACCAGGTTTGAGTCATTTCTCCCTATTGCTTCAGGTTCCCCCACCCCCCATATGTTTTGTTCTTTCTAGTAGTCCCAGTGGGAGCAAAACATATGTGAAAAAGGGGGAGGAACCCAAAGCAATAGGGAAAATGAGCAGCAAAAGTGACAGTGTGGACGGGGCCTGAGACTCTTAAGTGAGTGAAGGGCTGGATATAAATCCAATCTATTCTCTTCTTCTTCTTCTTCTTCTTCTTCTTAATTGGCTGAATGACACCAAGGAGGTACAGCCCTTATGTAGCCATCAGGTATAAAACTGAACTGGTTTTCACTCTGTTGTCATCATACAGGAGGACACACATACGCATACGTATCACTGCACCCATCGGTAATGTATTTTAAGGGCGTCTATTATGGTGTTTTTTAGTCTCTAACACTGTTCCTTTGTTTTTCCAGGCCTTTTCCTACCCCAGGTCAGCTGACCACTACCTGGAAGTTTCTTGCTCTCTCCAGGGGAGTCTCTTCCAATCAGTGGTGAGATACATTAGGATTTGGATCAAGATCCTTTGCATTTTGGCCCTGTAGAACCAGCTGCCCTTTGAGACATGATCCTGTAGGCCACAGCTTGGATCAGCAGAAAGCACTAACAGCTGCAGGTATTCCAAACCCCCAACCCCTGCAGCCATTTTAGTCCCCTCGGATAGTTTATTCCCAGAATTTCAAGGTGTAAGAGGCAGAAGGGAGTGATTTCCCCCTTTCTCCTCTCCACTGCAGCTTATCAACCCAGATGGTTATTACTCCATGTATGTCCTATAATTTCAGAAATGAATATTCCCAGCATTGGATATGGTTCTAGGTGGGAGGGGAGAGCTCAGAAGACCTGGAAACCCTGTTCAATCCAGAAAAGGTGCTTGTACTAGATCCAGCCCCATGTACACATACCACCCACGCTTTACTTAAACTTGCTCGTAAAGTGCACCTAATGTAGTTCTCACTGCTAACATTTTGAGGACTCTAATGGGTGGAAGTCTCTGTGGTGTACGTGTGGCTTATCAGGCAACTGGTGGATGAAGAGGGTTGGATTGGGGTTCCAGGGTAAAATATAAATCAAAATGGAGGCATCCCAGATATTGAAGTTTGACAACTGCAGTTTTACTGGCAGCTTTACAAACCCTTGGAAGAAAAGTTTGCAGCAGAAATGCTGCCGACGCCAGATTTTTAAATTATAGCTAGAACTGCAGAAGAGTCTGTGCTACCATATTTGTCCTCTCCTAGCTGTGCATTTGATGGGCAAAAAACTCTCTAATTCAAGGAATTTTCCTTCTTGAGAAGATCCCTGCAATTCTTCCTTACCAAGGAAGTCAATGACAAACGTCTCTTGCCTTGGAAACCCTACACAGCTGCCATAAGTGACTGCAATTTGATGGCACTTTCCACCACCAAGGTGGTAAAGTCTTCACAGGAAGAAAGAACATTCCTAAGGCTGTAATACTATGCACACTTAACTGGGAGTAAGCTTTACTGAGTATGTGGAGAATTGGGATGCAGACTGAACTTCTTCCCCAAGGAGAGTCAATACTTTTGGCAACCATATATTCATAAATGCCCTCCACACACACTCCAGGGAGGGAATGAAGCAGTAACAGCAGAGTACTGCACTGGAAAAAGCTTAGGTCAAATTGTAGCTCTCTGTTTGACAGGCCTCCAGTTTAATGGGGCAGGAAGTTTGAAAGATGGCATTTGACAGTGGCAGGTAGTATTTTTCCTGCCTTTTAGTCCCTGCTGTCTTGAACAGCACCACCAACTGTGACCACTTAAAAGACACCATGTATTTTCTAAGTGATGTTCCACTGTTAGAAAAAAGCAGAAATCAAATCCCCAGCGTTCCACACTTCTCAAAGCATGCACTTGTAAAATCACTTGATGCATAAAAATCTGAACAGTAAACAGAAGTATTTTAAAATACTTGTCTTTTACAGTAGGAAAATCTATCTTATAAACAGATCGTACAGACAGATAGACACAGTCCCATGCTGTGCTCAAAGAAAATTAAAAAAAACCCAAAGTTCTTCCTGTTGAACACAATATTAAACCATCCCCTTGTGAAGTCCAGCTAGCACCAAACCAGAAGCCAGGTTCTCTCATATATTGTGCTGCCATGTAGCTACTTCAGATGGCATTATTAAAGACTCTCAAATATGACTGCTTTGCTGAACTGTACAAAATGTGTGTCAGAGCAATGGACAGAACTGTAGCCCAAAAGCAGTGCCCTTATACTGGACTACAGGAATGTACTTGGGCCAAGGGAAGTCTTGTGCCTAAGCAGCACGCCAAGCCAGATGTGAACTCCTGGGCTACAAGAAGCTTCCTGTTCCTGCATCTCCGCAGCCATATCAGTGCCAGAATGCAGACCAGCAGCCCTGACCTCCATGCACGAACAACCAGCAGCAGGTCACAGAGGGAAGCCATGCTATGCAAAAAGGACAAGAAGTTCCTGCACAGGTGTCATGGGAAACTTCCTTCTCCATCACACAGGTATTCCCCACCTAACATATTAACATCATCAAGAGAAGTACACATTCCTCTTCAGCCTAAGATAAAAGGATGTGCCCAATGATGAAACTAGCAAACCATCAAGTCTTCCAGCCACTCATCAAGATAACGCAGCTGTCAAGCATCTGGTCGTTAACCCAAAGTTCCAGTCCTGCAACCGGACTGGGGTCTCTTCCTTCTTTCCTTTGTCCACCTTCTTTCGTGAAGAGGTGTCACTCCTAGCCAAGCCATTACTTTCAATTGCCCAATCATTAATCCCTTTTCTGCTCCATTCATAGTTTAAGTTTTTATTAATATTTCCTGGGGACCACGTGACTACAGGTATCTGCCTCAGGTCACATTTTAGATATAAAAAGAGAGCATCATGCCATTGCTCTCTCTCTTGCTTCTGCCTCTCTTAATCCCACCCTATCTTGCTGGTTCCAAATCTAGGCCTATTTGGAATCAGTCCACATGTGTTGCTGGTCAACTCACGATCCCTTTTCCCTTATTGTGTTATTTTTCATTGCATGATCCAAGCATCTCACCAGATAGGTAAAGTAACACCCAACCAACAATATTTCCTGCTCATGTAAACATCTCTATACTTTCTAATCTGTATTCTTAGCCCTGTTTCGTGTGTGTGAATGCTTGATTTTTGTGTGTATGCTTGAAAAACCTTTAGTAAAGTAATAATTACTTTAGCAATCTAGCATCAGCATCTATTCCTGGATCCTGGGAACTCTAACTCTCATAAACACAGGTTATGATCCTATAATTAATGCCTGTTGCCATTTAACAATCATAATTCCCCACATTTATTAATAAATAAGGCAATTTGGCTAACAATTGCTCCTCAGTTATGGAATGGCTCTCCAGAATTAGTATGCCGGGCCCCTTTCTGCTTGCCTTTTGTAAGGCCTGTAAGGCATACCAGTTCCAAATACCTTTCTGTTCAATTTTCACAATATTAATGACTAAACTCATTTATGGGTGTGTGTTTTTAAGATATGGGCATGTTCTATCTTCGTTGAAAACTGAGCTGATAATTTTGCAGCTTAAATTATTAGTTTATGCAGGGCTTTTTTTTGTAGAAAAAGCCCAGCAGGAACTCATTAACATAATAGGCCACACCCAACAGCAGAAACTCAGTAGCATATTAGGCCACACCCCTAACAGTGCAGCTCCCTCCCAGGATTGGCTTCTCCAGGTGCCCCACGGCTTGTAGGGCACATGGGGAACCCGAAGGAAGGAAAGCAGTTTCTGGATTGGCTTCCCCAGGTGCCCTGAGGGGAGGCAGTTTAAACTCCCTTCCCTCCCTGGATCAGCTTGGCTTCCCCAGGCGCACCGCGGCTTGTAAGGTGCCTAGGGAACCTGTGGGGGGAAGCTGTAGGTGTGGCCAACTCAGAAGCCAGCCGGAACTCCGTTCCTGTGCGTTCCTGCCCCAAAATACCCCTGAGTATATGACATTGTTTTTGTTGTTAGTTACCAGGAACCTTTGGGAAGGGTGGAATTAAAAAATTTTAAACAAATAAAAGTTGCCAAGCACAGAACTAAAAGGACATTGAGATCTCTTAAGATACATGGGGGGGCTAATCTACAATATCCAGTTGCTTCTGTTTGCATTCACACAAAATCACATAGAAGTCCATACAGACAAGCACCCACCCGATGTGGGCATGTGAGAGGGCATCTGCAGTGCATGCCAGAGGTTCTACATTCAATCCCTGGCATCTCCTTTGGAAAGGATCAGGTAGGAAGTGAAGTGAAAGACCTTTAGTATCTGAGACCAATGCATTCTGCTGCCCATCTGATTAGACAACATTGACCTTGATCAGGGGCGTAGACTTTTTAAATCCCGGGGGGGGGGCTCTCTCGTGCGCGCGCCGCTTCCCTCCCCCGAGTCGTGCCCGCCCGCGCTCCCCGCCTCCCCCTCCCTCTCCCCGCTCACCTCGGGGATTGCTGCTGCTGCTGCCTGCAGCCGGGGCCGGCGCGTTGCCCTTGGAGGAGGCCTGCCTGAGGCAGTGCTGGGGCGAGCGGAGGCACGAGGCCTCTCCAGCTCCTGGCGGCCAGAGGCACCCCGCGCATTTCAGGGCCACTGAGCCGCCCCACGCACGCTCCTCCGCGTGTTCCCCGACGGCGGCAGCGGCAGGGAAGAGTGTGGCGCGATTGGCGAAGGAGGGAGGGAGGCACGCGATGGCACGGCCCGGGCTGCTTCCCGGAACCTAACGGGATTTGTAGTCTTGCCTTCGCCTCCTCCGGGCCGAGCCAGGGCTACAGCGCCGAGGCCGAGAGGGCTTGCGGAGGACCTGCCCCCCAGCAGCTCCTTGGTGGCCGGCCCCGCCTCGTGTGAGTCAGACAAGAGCCCCTCTTGTTCTCCAAGCCCCCGGCCTTGCACCTGCAAGGAGCCGTGGTGGCGCTCGGCTCCGGAGCTGCCGCTTTGGCGAGGCCTGCCGGCCGGGAGGGGAAGGATGAGGAAGCATCTGGTCCCAATTGGGAGCTGCCGCTCAGGCCCGTCCAGCTCCAGTTGCCGCGGTGCCCCCTCGCAGCAGCAACAGCAGCAGCTGCCCGGCCCGGTCTCAAGCCCTGGCTCGTCGCCGCCTCCTCCTCTGGCGGCGCACGCCCTTCCTGCCCAGCGCGCTGCCCGCCTGCCGGCCCAGCGCACTGCCCAGCGCCCAGCCCACCCAGCGCGCTGCCCAGCGCGCTGCCCGCCCGCCGGCTGCACAAAGAGCCCTCTTTCTTGCTTGCTCGCTCTCTCGCGCGCGCTCCTCCGGAACGCGGCTTTGCTGCCGCCGCCGCCGCCTGCGTTGGGGTGGGGTGGGGCTTCTCGCTCGAACCCTCCCCGGGGCTCCTGCGGTTCCAGACCCGGTTTGCGATGGGCTTCGCCTTCCTTCGATCTTATCTCCCACCCCCACCCCCACCCCCCCGCACGCGCGATTCCCTACACACACGCCGGGACGGCCTTCTGACTGGCCACCGGCAGGGCGCTCCATTTTGCCGGGGGTGGCTGAGCCCCACCCGGGAAATTTCGGGGGGGGGGCTCGAGCCCCCCCATAGTTGACACCCATGATGTTGATAGGACAGTGGTCTGACTTAGCATAAGGCAGTTTCACACAGTCTTGAGTATTCACCTTGTTTGCTAATCCTTATTCAAAACCTGCCATTCTGCTACAGGTTCCTGCATTGGAAGATCTGTGCTAACTGTCCATCTATTTCCAGGCACAATTCCAAAGAAAGGGAAAGAAGATCCGTTCCTTCCCTGCAACAAAAATGGACGCACTTCGAGTTCAGCCGAGTCGCAAAGACATCCACTTGAGCGTGGCCTCATTGCTGAAAGATTGGGCACAAGTATTTCCAATTCAGTTCCCACTCGTGCAGTTGCACACCACCCCTGCGGAGAGCATCCGCCTGGATGTTCTGGATACCTGGAAGGTGGGTTACTGACAGCCAAACTCCATGTACAAGGCACCAATCCTACAGGCTCAGAGTGAGAAGACATAGCTTGCATGATACCCACCCACCCCGTTTATCTAGGCAACAGTATTCATATTGTCCGTTGGAACCGCTACCGTCTGTCCTGCAAGCACTGGTAGAAAGGAGCAGAGGGCGTACTCAACTGCTAGGAGTTCCAAAAAATTGATGTGGGACCCTTGGGTTCCCAAGGCGCCCTCACGCAACAGCCATTGAGATGTGCCCTCCAGCCCCACAGGGACGCATCTGTGGTGATGGTAATCATAGGTGACGGCGGATGGAATGGAGCACCCATAATCCGATTGGGGACATGTACCCATCACAGGCATTAAAAGGCTTGGTCCTGGGGTACTCTGCGGACCACCTCTTTCCCTCCTGTCCAGCCCATCAGTTAAGATCCCCTTTCCAAGCCCTGCAGTGACCTTGGCCTGCAAAGGTGAGGAGGGTGATGACTAGAGATAGGACTTTTAAAATGTCTTGTCCACTCATCTTTGGAATGCCCTATTCCCCCCCACCCCTTGAAGTTCATCTGTCCCACCTACCTTACTGTTCTTTCAGCACCAAGCTAAAACATTAAATTTTAACTCAGGCTTTTTACTGAGAGGGTATGTCCTTTTTAGCTGTTTTTATATAGTCTGCTTCTAAGCTGAAGACTATTTCATGATCATCATTTTAGTATGCTACATGCTGTTTTATGCTGTCCTAATGCCCCTGGCTTGTTTTTATAGCTTGTTTTATTACTGATCATTCTTATGTTATTTTTGTGATTTTATTGGGGGGGGGAGTATGCACACCTGTGCCTGGAGTCAGGGGCCCATGATTTTATTGTTTTGATTGTACTTCGTCAGCCACCTCGAGGAGGTCTCTGGAGAGGCAGCATATACATTTTCTAAAGAAATATCTGCCTTGGTTCCTCTTAGGACACTACTTGATGCCAACCTTCACTGCAAAGGGAGCATTACTTTCCTCGAGCCATTTTCATACAGTTTGAACAACTAGATGGGATTCCTGCTTCAAGGACTAAGTTCTGCCTTTTCATTAATTAGATTAATGAAGAGCTTTCTTTTTTAAAAAAGAGTACATTCTTTTTAAAACTATGTGATTCAGAGGTTAACTGTACTGAAATGAAGCCAGGTCAAAGAGCTGCAAGTAGCAATAACTCTTCAGCAGTTCAAAGGGAAGGAGGAGGAGACTGAATTTATACCCCGCCCTTCACTACCCAAGGGAGTCTCAGAGCAATTTACAAACTCCTTTCCCTTCCCCTCCCCACAGCAGACACCCTGTGAGGTAGGTGGGGCTGAGAGAGCTCTGAGAGAAGCTGCTCTTTTTCAAGAGTTCTGAATATTTTCTCGCCCTTTCTCTCAGGGCTGTTTCACACATTACTGTGTCCCAATGTATATTTTTAAAGATGTGTTTGGTTGTGGAA
Organism: Lepidodactylus listeri; assembly: GCA_029233225.1. NCBI lineage: Eukaryota > Metazoa > Chordata > Lepidosauria > Squamata > Gekkonidae > Lepidodactylus > Lepidodactylus listeri. The sequence continues at coordinate 93,178,181 of JARCFY010000006.1, forward strand.
GACCCTGCTAATTATGGCTCCACTGGTATACATCATTGTGCAGATCAGTCAAAACAGTTATTTTCTTCATGTTGTATTTTTGAGCACACACATTTAAAAAAAAAAAAAAGTAACCGAGAAACAGTCTTTTGAAATAATGTCTTAACAGATTATGTGAAAACTGCAAAACCTAGTGAATCATCTTGAACTGATGCAGATTTTTTGGGGTTTTCCCTTTTAAAAAGAAAATCCTTATCTAACTGGAGCATAAATATGATACGACAAATGCATTATCTATTTAGTCCCTGGAAAAATAAACAGCATGCACATGTCTAAACAGTGCTCGCATGGAACTGTACCATTTGACACTACCTCACACTAGAAGGACTGTGTCATGCTAGTGGATTAATGAGCTTCTAGAAAAGGAATAAGCAGGCAAGCATTTAATAAAATGCAAGGGAGCTAAGGGTAGCGGTTGGAAGCAAGTGCTGCATGCCTTTACCAATACCATTCATTGCTGGAGGAATCAAACATATGAGACATTCCAAATGGGATGAAAGGCAAATATAATTATGAACTGGAGAGGAAGAAGTACTCATAAAGCAAACATGTTTTCCAAGTTCAAGCCTGTACTGTGGAAAGTTAACTTTAGGAAAAAGTCAAGGCACACACTGAAATGGAGGGGAAAAGCAATAACAACCCTCTCATTAATTCTAACAAAGAACAATAAACTGGATGTGCAGTGAAAAAAACCTGCTGTGAATGGTTCAACAAAACATTCGGAGTCTTCTCTGACAGGAGGCCACAGGACTCGACAGACCTCTCTCATTTTTGCTGCATCTGAACTTGGCCAAAGAAGAGTCTACTAACCTGTGATCTTGTATCCTGTTACAAACAAATACTCATACCAGCACACACCATCCCAGGACTTGCAAAATAGGCTTGAGTCTTCTGTTGTGTACAAAGCAGAAAAGAAAGCATTGGCCCCTTTGGTTAATGACTGCTAGATGGTTCCACAGAGACAAGATTAAGATCTTAACATTGGTACTGCTGAACTGACATCAGTGGCCTGGATCTTAATATCAGTATTGCTGAATTGACATCAGAACTAGCTCGTTTGCACGGTATTTTATGGTTTTACTGTTTTAATTGTTATTTTAATTCTTGTTTTAGTGGTCTTTTATTGAGATTGTTTTGAACTGCCCTGAGCCTGATTGTTGTGAACCGCCCTGAGATATACATAAAATAAAATAAAATAAGAAAGAGTGCATACATCCCCAGGAAGCTCTGAAAAGGAAGAGTGGGTTTTTATAAGGAGTCATAAGTGGGTTTTTATAAGGAGTCATAAGTGGGTTTTTATAAGGAGTCATAAGTGGCTTACAAGCACATTCCCTTCCTCTCCCCACAATAGGCACCTTGTGACGTAGGTGGGGCTGAGTTCTGGGAGAACTGTGACTGGCCCAAGGTTTCATGTGGAGGACTGGGGAATCTTACCCAGTTCTCCAGATGAGACTCCACTGCTCTTAACCACTTCCAGAAAGCTTTTGATAAAGTTCCTCATCAAAGGCTCCTAAGTAAGCTCAATAGTCATGGGATAAAAGGACGAGTCCTTTTGTGGATCAAAAACTGGCTAATTAAAAAGAAACAGAGAGTGAGTATAAATGGGAAATTTTCTCAGTGGAGGGAGGTAAACAGTGGGGTACCGCAAGAATCAGTACTCAGTCCAATGTTTTTTAACTTGTTTATTAATTATTTGGAGTTGGGAGTAAGCAGTGAAGTGGCCAAATTTGCAGATGACACTAAATTGTTCAGGGTGGGGAGAACCAGGGAGGATTGTGAGGCACTCCAAAGAGATCTGTCGAGGATGGACGAGTGGGCATCAACATGGTAAATGGGGTTCGATGTGGCCAAGTGCAAAGTGATGCACATTGGAGCCAAAAATCCTAACTATGAATACACATTGATGGGGTCTGAACTGGTGAAGACTGACCAAGAGAGAGATCTTGGGAGTTGTAGTAGATAACTCAATGAAAATGTCGAGACAATATGCGACTGTAATGAAAAAGGCCAACGCTATGCTGGGGGTTATTAGGAAGGGCTTTTATACATCGAAGGGCTTTTATACATCGATTTATACTCATTTGGAGTACTGTGTACAGTTCTGGTCACCACACCTCAAAAAAGATATTATAGCATTGGAAAAAGTGCAGAAAAGGGCAACTAGAATAATAAAAGAGTTGGAACACTTTCCCTACGAAGAAAGGTTGAAGCACTTGGGGCTCTATAGCTTGGAGAAACGACGGCTGAGGGGTGACATGATGGAGGTTTATAAGATTATGCATGGGATAGAGCAGGTAGAGAAAGAAGTACTTTTCTCCCTTTCTCACAATACAAGAACTCATGGGCACTCCATGAAGTTGCTGAGCAGTCAGGTTAGAACAGATAAAAGGAAGTACTTCTTCACCCAAAGAGTGATTAACACATGGAATTCACTGCCACAGGAGGTGGTGGCGGCTACAAGCATGAACAGCTTCAAGAGGGAATTAGATAAACATATGGAGCAGAGGTCCATCAGTGGCTATTAGCCACAAAGTATAAATAAGAACTCTCAGTCTGGAGCAAGTGATGCTCTGTATTCTTGGTGCTTGATGGGGGGGAAACAGTGGGAGGGCTTCTAGAGTCCTGGCCCCACTGCTGGACCTTCTGAGGGCACCTGGTGTTTTTGGCCACTGTGTGACAGAGTGTTGGACTGGATGGGCCACTGGACTGATCTAACATTGGCTTCTGTTATGTTCATTATACCATGCTGGCTCCAGTGCAGGTATGTACTTTGAGAATCAGGACAAAGCTAGATCTCCTCTTACACCAACATTTTATCTAGGAAATCTGAGGTTGTATCTAAGGAAGAAGAAGCAAGGCAAACTTCAGCTGCAGTGATATCTTCATAGGCTTGCTTTTTTGCCCTAATGCCAACACCTACAGCTCCAACTTCTTGCTCAGGCCTACACTTTTTGACAAACAAATGCCAGTCTAGAAGTATAGGTATAATGGAATGACAGAACAGGCCTTGAGAAAATCCATTTGGATCTAGGAGCAGACCTAAAAAATAAGGAGTCGGTCATTTTTTCAGCCGTTAGGTTTCACAGAGGAGGGACCAAGCTCACTTAAGAAAACTCTACCATAACCTGATAGTTAGAAGCTTGATAGAGCTTTCTGAAGCTAAATCCCATCCTCTGAGTACACTTAGCAAAGGGCAAGGACATGCATGGTTGGGAGCAGCGGCAGCCAAACAAAGGCTAAAATAAAATCCAGACTAAAAATTGTGTTTGTCAAAAATACATTAATCCCCTTTGGTAGAGAGATCATTGATATACTCAAATGCACCAGACTGCAGAGTCTACAGTGCTTTTCTATGATGGGTTTTTTCAGAGCTTTTTCTGAAGAAAAAGCGCAGCAGGAACTCATTAGCATAGTAGGTCACACCCAACAGCAGAAACATATTAGCCTATTAGGCCACACCCCCGACAGCGCAGCTCCCTCCCAGGATCGGCTTCCCCAGGTGCCCCGTGGCTTGCGGGGTGCCTGGGGAACCCGAGGAGGGGAGGCAGTTTAAACTGCCTTCCCTCCCTGGATCGGCTTGGTTTCCCCAGGTGCCCTGAAGCTTGCGGGGCACCTGGGGAACCCAAGGGGAGGGAGGCTGTAGGTGTGGCCAACTCAGAAGCCAGCTGGAACTGAGTTCCTGCCCTGGTTTTTTTAGCCAGTCCTGGCCCCACACTGCTTCAGTTTATCCCCTAATTTTTGCATGCATTTTTTTACCTGCAGTTTTCACTTCAGTATCCCCCCCCCCCTTCTTTTGTGACCACTTTTACACTGATCATTTTTCTGGAAGACAGTTTGAGTCCCCTCTTCACCCTTGTCTAATGTGTCATATGTTTACTTTGTTCTGCCCACTCCCACCCACCTCCAGCCCACTGTCATCATTGTCAAACCACTCCCTTTGCTCCCCCCAACATGAAGATAAGTGGTTTCATTTTTTTTATTTTAAAAAAATTACAACCCTTGTATTGATATGCAAGCATATACTCCCAAAATTTAGGTTTAGCAGGTTTCACCGGATTCCCAGTCTCTAGCATCTTCCCTTAAGGAGATACACCTTTCTCCTTATACTTCTGCAAGGGAAAGGACTAGAGACTTATTTTTTAATGAAAGCTGAGAATTCATAGAACCTACTAAACCTATCATTACAACAGTATAGTGCTATAATAATATTTTAACACCATGGTTTTTTTTAAATGCAAAAGCGGGGGGGAAGGGCATTTCTAGCACAACCCAAAAAAAAGTGCAGTTTGAAAGGGACACAGCACTTCCCAGAGCTGCTTCCCTTTTAGGCTTCCCCAAACAAAGACAGGATGGAGCAGGAATCACACCATGGAGCATGGAGCAGGAATCACATCAACCCTCCCCAGTAATAGCCAGCTGCAGTCCCCTTGCCCCGGAAATGCTACCTACCCTTCCTGCCAGCAGCCTTCTGTGTCAATGGAGCACTTCCCATTCTTTCTCTTCATCCTCTTCATTTTTGGACACCTCTTCATCTCTTCATTTTTGGACACTGTGAGACAAGAGTGTTCGACTGGATGGGCCATTGGCCTGATTCAACACTGACTTCTCTTAAGTTTTTATGTGTCTTATCCCTGTGTTTATTTTCAATCTTTTTTTTTAAATTCAGCCATGATATTGATACAAGCCCATGACAAAAATAAAAGGGGGAGTACTGTGTTGCTATCAATGACAACAGTGCCCTCCCTTGAAAATATGGATTATTTAAAGCATGTATAGAAAAAAATAAACAGATTCCACAATCTGAAAACGCAGAGTGAGGGCAAAACCGTGCCCCAAACAATTCTAGTGCTTGTTGATAGATTGCCAAGAAAATCAGAATTAAGTCAAGCATGTGGAAAAGTCCTGTATTTTCTACTATGCCTCACCTAAGGCAGCAGCAATTTAGTATGTACCACGATAGCAGTACCCCTAGCTCCAAACATGGCTCAATCTTTAGGAACATCATTGAGAAACTTAGGACTACGGGACACACGAAACACTCACAATTTCACTGCATGGGTTCATCCTATCACTAGTGGGGCTAAAATAAGACATCAAGATACAGAGTTATACGTTTAGATTTTGATGGGTTTGGGGATACAGTGTGGTGGGCAAGGAACAGTGAATTGGATTCTTGAAGATTTAGAAAGAGTCTTGGAAAAACAAACAAGAGGAAGTGGTATGGTGACATTCAATATTACCAACACAAAATTTAAGAGCAAGACACACAGTATTTTGCTCCACATCCAAAAATGATTTTATTACAATCTGAAGTTCTAACCTGCCTTGTAGTATAGCTGCAGCATAAAAAGGCTGGAACAGACACAAACTGATTCTCAGAATTTTCGTTTGCGCCACATTCTAGTCATTTACTACATTACCGAACAGTTCGTAGAATCTGAAAGTGTTCCAGGCACCTCACTTGGACGCTCCATTGCAGTTTCTGCTTCAGCAGTGCAATGGCAACACAGTTCCTGTTTGCTTTGCAGCAGTGCAAAGGAGATTAAATGAAATCCAATCTTGCAGATTGGATTTCTTGCAGATTGGATTGTCTGCAGAGAATATGATTGCACCCTTTGATTCACACAACGGCATGGTTGTTTCGTACTCTTTTCGTACTAGTCTCATACAAAATAACTCAAAGCGGGGGGAGACGCACGCTTCATATTTTTTTACAAAACCACTAAATGGTATACTTTTGTACAATGTATTTATTGAAAATATCTCCACCATTTCACTACAGGATGATAATAAAATTACAAAAATAGCTGGGGATTAAAGAACTGCAGAAGGTATTTGAATCTACTTAGTTTTCTATGAATCGCTCAAATATTCCTATTGGGTTTGGCAATGGAATTAGAGATCTGCTGTAAAAGGTTATATTTTTGAATGTTCGTGATGTTAACATACTAACAGTGCAATCCTAAACAGAGTTTAAAAGGTAAAGGTTTCCCTTGCTCGAAAGCCAGTTGAATCCAACTCTAGGGGGCGGTGCTCATCTGTGTCTCCAAGCTGAAGAGCCAGCACTGTCCAAAGACTTCTCTGTGGTCATGTAGCCGGCATGACTAAACACCAAGGCACATGGAACACTGTTACGTTCGCACCAAAATGGTACCTGTTTATCTACTTGCAATTTCTTGCTTTTGAACGGCTAGTCTGGTGGGAGCTGGGACCATAGACGGGAGCTCACTCCATCACACAGCACTAGGGTCTCAGACTGCCAAACTACCAATCTTCCAGTCTGCAACACAGCATCTTAACCTCTGAGTCTACTCCCTTCTAAATCAACTGAAGTCAATGGGGTTAGGAGGCTGCAGCATTCAGGACTGAACTACAAATAGGTGTCCTTTTAGACGGTTAGCCATGTTAAGTCAATTTCAGCAAAACCAAGATGGAGACTTGCAGTACCTTGACAATGAAGATTTTTTTAAATTCCAGCATAAGTTTTTTTTACTAGAACCCAATGAGTTATTCTTTTATACTATATTTTGCTCTATATGTATGGTGATATATGGTTTTAAATGTATATTTCTTTTATAGTAATCCTCTTTTAAGGTATTTTATGCCAATAAAGGTTAACTGAGCTGAACTGGACTAGAACCCACTTCCTCAGACAAATCTGGGTATCCTTTATTATCATTTACATGACCTCAATGCAGTAGCCTTTACAAAGAACTTTGTCCTTGCTTTAACCACACTTTTATGTTAGAAGGTCCTGATTAGTTTCTTCCTCTTTCAAAATATGCATTCCAGTAATGATTACAAGTTATTATGATCAAGCCCTCAGGCACATCAAATCAACGGCTCTTAATGCCATGAACTGCCTTAAAATTACAGTATGACATAGCTCCGCTCTTTAAGGCAATGACTGGAAAATGTATTGATTGATACTTTCAAAAAAAGCATAATCAAGTTTGAAGATATTTCTTCCAAGTGCCTGCTTAACTTTCAGGCCCCAGTAAAATTAAATACATATATTTTAGGGCAAGAGTATAATATGCTTTGATGTGGCTTGTACAGTACTTTACTCTGTTCAGCTCTCAAGTGGTACTCAGGGCCAGCAGGAAGCAAGTTATTTATGGAGCTGAGGTTCCAGATAATTAGACATCTCCTTGAAGGGTCATGTGAGAATGCGAAAGAAAAATTCAGCTTTCAGTCTGATCCATTTCCCAGTCGAGCTGGAGTTCTCAGATTTGAAACAATTTATAGTCCCACTGAAGACAATAAGACAAGCAGGGTACTGCATCCCTTCCCCACACTCTTTCTCTCCTCCTGGCAGACCCCTTCTTCCCTTTTCCCCTTCTCATTCACCAACCAGCTTTCTTTAATCTGTCCCCTCCCAATCTTACAGCTTTATTTTTTATTTACTGCATTTATACCCTACCTCTCTTCCCAGTGAGGATCCAACACAGTTAATATCATTCTCCTTTTATCCACTTTTTCCTCACAACATCCCTATGAGATAGATTAGGCTGAGAGAGAATGACAGGCCCACGGTCACCCAAGCCAGCAACATTTCCACGGCAGAGCAGGCATCTGAAACTGCACCTCTCAGATCCTAGTCTGATGATCTAATGACTGCACCACACTGGCTCTCAGCTTTCCTTCCCCCCACCCTGGCAGCCCCTCAGAGAAGTCTGGCCAAGTTATAAAATTTGTGTGGTAGTAAGTCACTTAGAAGAGTTGTGTGATGGCTAAAATCAGGCCTGGCCAAGTTGTCCAAGTTGTGCTGGGCCCAGGCAAATTGGGTGGCATTATGTCTTCTGGTAGCCACAACACATCTGTGACCTGCTTGGTTGTTGCTGCTGGGGTTAGCTTGAATGAGTCCTCCCTCTAGGGCAGAAGGGACAGGAGCAGGGGTGGACTAGGAAGCCACAAAAGCCCTGGAAAGGGTCCTCCCCCTGCCTTTTATGACAGAAACCAAGGCTTGACACAGTGGCCACAGAGGTACAGGTATGCCTTCAATCTGGGCAGGGGATTACCTCCCCCCAGTGGTTTTTTTTTTTCAGATTTCATATTCTTCTGTAAACCTGAGGCTTTTCTCCAATCTCAGATTTAAGTATCCACAGGTGGGGCCATGTTGAGAATTAGATATATTAAAGAAATCTACTTTGGGTGGGTAGTTCATTGCTTATTTGAGTCTTGGGATATATTTTTGAGTGTGTACCTTTAGATGCTTAAATATGCAACTGCAGAGCTATACTTCTTACAAAAATCAATAAACACCTTTCTTGAGAGTTAAAATCAATAATTATAGTCAGGCTACCTTTGCAAAACTTTTCCCTTATATTTTGAACAATTTCTAGTTATATTACTCTACCATTTACTTTTTCATCTGCACTTGGATATAACAGAAACATACTCAAAGATCCTCCCCTTTTCAAGCTTTCTCAGTTTGAAGAGAAACACATGCAGGATTACTACAACAGTATGATCACAACACCTTCAAAGGATCATGTGCCGAGTGGATAGCTGAGACAGCTGAGACAAACTAGATGGAATTATCAATATCTACAAATAAAATGGTGGTCCCTATGCCAATGAAGAACACAGCAAAACCAGTCCATCCACAGACAAAGCAGGAGTTTTTAAATACTTGAGGGACTTCCCAGTTATGCAGAAAAATATGACCCTGTAAATTAATTGCAAGAAAAAAATATAAAGCAACCTGCTGAAGACTCAAAATGCTTCAGTAGGGACAGAATGTTGACAGCAATTAAGAGCCAGTTAAATTGGGGAAAAATGAGGACTAGTTTGTTCTAATTCCTGAGAGTTTATCCTGGAGGAGAAAATCTGGGGAGGCCGGGATTTCCAAATTGTTCTACACACTGTTCCTCTTGGGCCTGAGACCTGTTCATACTAAATCAAAGTTTTCTAGGGGATTCATTTAGCCAATCTAATTTACAGTTCGTCAAAAAAGCATAACTTTACTTATAATGAGGCTGCAAGCCAATGTTGTGCTGCTGGTGAAATGAGGTATACCCCTAGATACTACAAGGGTAGAAAAACTTTACAGATATTCTCGACCTGTTCAAACCCAGCTCTGTACCAATGATAACTGTAACTCATTGCTGAACTATATCCTACATTTCGTTCCAAAATTCTTTTTACCAGCATTTTTCTTCCTTACAAAATGCAGTTGCAAACACTGCAATTTCAAGGTGGGGGCAGAGCCGGTGAAGGGACAGTGGTGGTGGAAAAGTGCCATAAAGTCGCAGCTGACTTATGGCAACCCCGTGAGATTTTCAAGGCAAGAGGCAGACAGAGGTGGTTTGCCATTTCCTGACTCTGCACAGCCAACTCTGGACTTCCTTGGTAGTCTCCCACCCAAGTACCCACCAGGGCCAACCCTGGGCCACCCAGGTCAGGCCAGGTGAACAGACAGATATTAATATTTAACCCCAGTCCCTTTGTCCCATTTTCTCATTGAAAAAATACCATGCAAGAAAAGCTTTTACACCTGCTGGAGACAATTTACAGACATCTGTGAAAAAGCCATCACGGAACTTCATAGAACACTGATCTGCAAAGGGAACTTTGACTGTTGAAAGTTTATCCTCTGAAACTCTTGTTGGTCTCTGAGGTGCTGCTGGACTCAAATCTAACTGTTCTACTGCAGCCCAACACAGCCACCCTCTGAAACCATCTTCATGTAACACTTGGTTCTATCCACGTTATTTTCTACATACTAGTCCCAGTACCCCTGCAGATCTGTTGTCTGTGGATTAAGATTAAGTGTGTTTGCCCACACCCCATTAATGAGTGATCTGAGACACAAATTCAGGTCCTCCACAGTCTTCTAAGGATCTGATGAAAACATGATAGAGAACTGTATATTGTTAGCATATTGATGACAACATACCTTGACTCTCCAGATGAAAATTCCCAAGAGTTTCATGGAGATGTTAAGTAGCTTGTGAGACATGATGGACCTTTGTAGCACTCTACAGACCTAAGGCCATGGACCGGAGCAGCAGTCTCCCAGCACAGCCTTCCAAGAACAGACTCTACAAGTAGGACTGGAACCACTGCAAAGCAGCAACCCCTCAGTTCTATACATGGAACGTTATCCACAACAATATCATAATGAATACGAGTGATTCAGAAAAATCAACAGGAATACTATTCTTATTCACTTTGGGACACAGGTAGTCCACTTCATGGCACAGGTTGTCCAGTGGGGCAGATAAGTCCATTTCAGTTCCAAAAGCAGACTGACAGGGTTCCAAAAAGGAAACCGTGGATTCTGCACCTTCATCACTGCTGCTAACTTCTATGGATACTGCCATATTAGCCTTCACTATGGTTGTACCAAACTTACAATCAAATGTCTTCATACAAAACTTCTACATAGGATGAAATATTACTTTTTCATTGCAAAATACAGTCAAACAAATCTCCCCCCAAAACATAAAACTATGTAGTGAGGGTCTTGCGCTTCAAAGATATCTAAAAGTTATTGAACAACTAATCTTCAAGGAGAGCCCGAAAAACCTGCATCCAAATTTTGTGATGGTGCTCAGTTGTATCATATTAACTCAACAGAAATATATCCAGTATCATAACTTTAATCTTTAAGAAAGCCAGGATGGTGCCATAATTGGAGAGGAAGGTTGCCCATTGACCAGATACCATCAATGAGATCACATTTTACTGAACTACCTTATACGCTTATTGAGAAGGTAACACTGAGATGCTTATATACATACTCTGGCCTTCCATGACTAAGACTGAATATAAGGTGTTCTTTTGCTGGTAACAGTTATTTTGGTACCACAGATTATTATGGCTAGTCTTCTGAAATCGAGCACCACTTTTTATGTTAATTAAAGAACAACAAGGTTCTGGTTCTGACCTTTAAGGCTTTGAGCGGTCTGGGACTGATGTATCTGTGAGACCGTCTCCTCCGTTACACCCCTGGGATAGCATCACACTCTTCACAGAACAACTTGCTGGTGGTCCCTGGCCCCAGAGAGATCCAGCTGTCCTCAACCAGGGCCAGAGCTTTTTCGGCCCTGGCCCCAGCCAGGTGGAACTCTCTGCCAAATAACATCAGGGCCCTGCGGGATCTTATGCAATTCTGCAGGGCCTGTAAGGCAGAGATGTTCCACCAGGCATTTGGTTGAGGACAGCAACGGTAAAAAATCATGCCTGGGACCCTACTTGGACCCATACTCCTGATAGCGCTTACTCCTCCCCTGAACGTGTGAAACATCCACAGACCAGACATGGGAGGGAGCTACAAAATTTGCACCACTTGTTTTGATTACTGTATGTTGTTGGGCTTTGTTTTATGCCTATGCGTTTATGTATATTGCCTAGAGCCCCACAACTGTGGGGACAGGCAATTAATAAATGGAAATAAATAAATAAATAAAGTGTAACAATTAAATGACTAATACCTGCATCTGACGAACTGGGTGCTGACTCACAAAAGCTTATGCTAGAATAAACACTGTTAGTCTTGTGCCACTGGAATTTTTTGTTTTGTGACAACAAACTAACACAGTTACCACCTCTGGAATAGTACTTAAGAATTTCCCCCTCAAAAAATGAAAATGCTATTCAAACATACTTAAATCTCAAGGCTAGTTCTCACTGCTTGATCCATGGAGGATAGGCAGGGGGGACGGGGGGATGGACAAAAGGGCCAGAAAATACCAATACGTCAAGAAATCTAAGCTTTTAATGACCAGGATCAGAAAAAGGAGTACAAACCGTGAAAATGAGACAGCTTGAAACAAGCCTAATCGCATGCCTGTCTGAACCTCTGAACACAGCAGAGATTCAGTACCGCCACCAACATCGCTTCTACTGAATGCAAGGGTGGTCCGATTCCAGAGACAGAATTCCATATCCTATAGATGGATGAAATTCCTTACTTGCTGATAAACTTCTCACAAGAGAGCTGTTGCGTCCATTTACTTGCAAGGCCACCAAAGCTCTCTGGAAGGATCCATTCCATGACACAGCAGCAGTAAATGCTGCAAGATACCGAAGATATAGATATCCACCTTTTCCATTTTAAGTCAGGATTCATTTACTGTTTTCTTCTACACAAAAAATCCATTTCTCTCAGTCTGCTGATACCCAATTATCTGTTTCACAATGCAAACTAAAAATACACACGATGAGGTCTATATACATTTTTAAAACATTTGAAAAGCTAGATATTAGCTTTCCATGCAGAACCCAGCTATCTTTCGGTTTCCCATATCAGCCAAGCACACAACTTATCTGCACCGGTGCACACAGTGTGGTCTCAGCTGTCCATATCAGTCTTTCCAAGACAGTGATATATAACAGCACATTTCCACCATCACCCCTCACCATAATGCCGTACAAATCTTCTGAAAACTAATTATTTTCTTCCCAATTTTCTACCAGCATGCAGATGTTCCATTTGTACAAACACATTCCTCCATTAGTGCTTTAAGAAAAAAGCACATTCAAAACTCTTTATCATTTAATACTGTGTAGTCAGAGGGTGACATTTCACACATGAAACCCACAAAGATCTGTCAACACCTGTAAAAGAAGTATGGAAATGCTGTATTAATTTGCACTAGCAAATGTGGTTGTTCCTTGTAGTGACTGCAGCCCCATAGTCGAAGCAGTATTCCCCACTGACAGCAAAAGTTACACACAGCAGCAATTTAGGGTGTGCAGTACTTCAGTACAGATGGGGCAATTTAACAGACATAGAACTTAATTTTGTGGGTCACAGTGTTCTCTGGAGAATTCATGTCATTATTCAGGGTGCTGAAACCTAACTGTGGGAGGGGAATGAAGCTGTATGGGAAGAATACACTTGCTTTAAATATGGGTAGAAGTGAGCAGCCAAGCTAACTGCTTGGTGCCACAGGATGGATTCACAAATTTGCAGTTGCTAATACATACTTGCTGTAATTTTATTTTTTGGTTTGATAAATCTGTACATACAATTGTTGTTGTTGTTTCGACTTATATCCCACCCTTCCCACAAGCAAGCTCAGGGCAGGTAACAAAACAGAACACATCCAACAATTAAAACAAATGTTATAAGCAATAATAAAAACAGTTAAAATGAGAAAATATTGGTCTCGTTGGGACGTTAAAAAACAAGCAACCGAAACAGGAAACCTGCCAACCAAAGGTGTGATGGTGGATCTTTCACATGGGCAGATTTCATAGGGCAAGTTCTTAGCAGGGGAGACCAAATAATTGGGTGTCTGCCGCCTTCACCAAATGCCTGGCAGAACAGCTCCGTTTTACAGGCCCTGCAAAACTCGCAGGGCCATGATCTCGCAGGGCCATGATCTCAAGTGGGAGCATATTCCACCAGGCTGGGACCAGGGCAGAGAAAGCCCTGGCCCTGGTTTGAGGCTAAGTGGACATCCCTTGGGCCAGGGACAATCAGCAGATGTTCATCAGCAGAGTGCAAGGCTCTCCGGGGCATATATGGGGAGGGGCAGCCCTTTAAAACACGGTACTGTATTTTCCTTATTTGTTTAAAACTTTAATCACTGAATTCCTGCCAGTGCCAATATTCCTTCTGCCTAGGAAACGGCTAATGTTTTGTACTCAGACCATAATGCTTATTTTAAAATGATGATTGTACTGCTAATTTAAAAATGATTTTAAATGGATTGGGTTAAAGCAGCAAGCTTATAATTTATACCACAATAGCTGAAGTACAGTCCTGCTCCTCAGAAACTAGGGAAAGGCAGAAAAGAAACCCATCCGTCTTCTTTTGTTTCCTTGTACAGCCAGAGCAGCATCTCAACAGCTTCCTTGGTTCCAGTGAGACGGCCGTAGCGTGCCCATCTGAAGGGTCATGGAAGGGATCATTGGGCACCATCCTGCAATGTAGATTGTCATTGTGATTTCACACTTAACTTTATTTCTACTTCTTTGCAGGTGCGAAAGATATTCATGCGTAATTGACAGTGGAATGCAACATTTTCAGTTAAATGCCTATTCAAGCTAGTGTTGGTTTTACACTCAAATTACACATACAAGCTATGCAAAACTGTGGCTGAAGACAGACTCGATTTCTGCCACGCCTCCCCGATGTGGCAGAATGGGGCAGGGGAATTTCCCCCACCCCGCAGCGTTCCCACGCCGCCGGAAGGAAGCCACCCGCAGTGTTCAGACTTCGGGCGGCTTCCTGGAGTGGCGGGCGAACGCCGCGCGGATGCCCCTGCCCACGCGCGTTCACACCCGCTTTGGCGGGTGGAACACGAGTGCAGGGCGCACCGCACCAGCCAAGCACCACTTTAAAGTGGTGCTCGGCTGGTGTGCAAGGAGCGCGGCGCTGGACACAAGGCGTCCGGGCCGCCTCCTGGGGGCAGATGCGGCCGTCTGGATGGCCGCTCTGCCTCCGCTTCTGAAGCGGAGGCAGAGCGGCCAAGACAGCCAATCTGTCCTCAGCCTGTGTGTTGTGTGTAAAATAAGGTATGAGGTGTCTGCTTTCTATATAGCCAAGGGCTACAAGTCCTGCTTGAGGAAAACACCCAGGTCCTAGAGGAAAAGATGATACTTCTCTTGACCAAACAGTGTTCCTGGTATCCTTCTGAAGGTTATTTGGTAATGTCTTCAAGATGGCAGAACGGTTCCCTTGCTGAAAAAAAAATTCTACTACACTTAGGCAAAATATGTTTAAGAGTGAGCACCCAGAGATCTTGTTAGGAGATATTATTTCTTCTTGACTTTCTGGGCTCTGCTGAGGCATTTCAGAACGTACAGATGTGGTTGCAATAGCAACAGTATTTGGTGAAGGAAAAAACCAGCTGAGACAGGCCAGGGGGAAAAGAAAAAAAAGAAAGGGCGGGTCACATCTTTCTCTAAATGAGTGAAATGCTTTCCAGTCAAGGTTTCAAAATATTGGTCTAGAAGCCCTTCGGTCATCAAAATGCTTTCTAATAATTATGTAAGGCTACCTACATAGCATTAGATATCTGAAATGCCTGTACAGACATGTTCATCTCTCAAATGCTCTAACCTCTGTCAGACAGCTTTATCTTTAGCAGTGTGTAAAAGAAACTGGAGTACATTTAGAAACACACATACCTCATATTTAGCACCCTAATGTGACAGAGGACAGAGCCTTGCTTTAATCTGTGCAAATTGTATGTTCTCTGAAGTCCAGAGAGATAAAAATGAAAGTTCATATCAGACCTAGTGACCTTTCAGAAGGTGACTTTTTGTTTTAATAAGGAGACTGAATACATTAATAGTCTGAAGGATTACTAGTTACTGTTTAAACATGTGGTTAATTTTGGCCACTATGTGTAATAGTGGCAAACTCATGAAGAGATCAATACTATTATAAAGTTAATATCCAGATCTATTGACAGTCTTGAATATTGTGATCTGTTGGTGCCAGAGGCAGATGCTAGGGGACTGGGTTCCCCCACTACCACCACCACCGAGAGCTGGAAGCAGTTTCAAAAGAGAGTGCTAGTTGTGGCATTATTCACCACTGCTAAAACAGATGGTGTAGGTTTTTCTACTGTTTCTGGATACTGCCACCTCCTCTTTTAGAACATAAGAGCCCTGATGGATCAAACCAGCGGTCTATCCAGTCCAGCATCCTGTCTCACACAGTGGCCAACAAGTTACCCTGGCGGGCCAACAACAGAGCACAGAAGATAAGGCCTTCCTCTAAGGTTGGCCCCGACATTGGCATGCAGACGTTCACTGTTTCTGAATGCAAAGGTTTCCTTTAGTCACCATGGCTAGTAGCCATTTTCCAAATGCAGCCCACTATACTCCCAAAATGCTGCTACTTAAGGACAGTTAGGGAGAGTATTGTGGGCAATGTGTCTATAGGTGGAAGGAAGAAATCAGCTAAATCGTTCCACCCCATTGCCCAAACAGACCAGCACTTTTGCTTACAAATCTTGCCATTGTATCCAAACCACTGCATTTCATCTTATTAAAGGAATAAACATTGATCCAATAGGAAAAAATCACTTCAACTTGCATTTTTCCCCACCAAGTTTCCTATTTTTTTTTTCCGGAGAAAGAACAATCCATTATTTCCCATGGCATCAACATTTCTGGAAACGTCGTATCTGTCTACACCAGCCACCATCAGTGCATACTGTGAATATCACTACAACAAATAAGAGTAGTTATTTATAAAAGGCCAAACCAACACTGTTGGTTTCAATTTTCTCTGTGCATTTGCATGAAATTCCAGTGGGCCCAAAATAACTGACCAGTTCTGGATATTGTCCAGTTGAAAGAGGGGGGGAAATGTAGACTGATAAGCAACTGAGGGGAAATAAGCTATTGCAAACAATTATGAAAATTTAATCGTAAACTTCCCTACCCACCCATGCACCTCCTTTTTTTAAAAAAAAGAAATAAATGAGATGAAGAAACCTTATAACTTTTGCTACGTTCTTAAAGAATCTGAAGTATAGTGGTCAATTCAACATTTGGCATTCTACTAGTGAGGATGAGAGACACTTGGAATGTTTTAGGAGTGGGAGACAACAACAGCATAAGCTCTGTGAATCTGAATCAAAAGGTGCTGTGATTTCTTATGGATTTATTTATTTATTTATTGTTCTCATTTTTATCCCGCCTTTCCAGCGAGCTGACTCAAGGCGGCTTCCAACATACAATACCATTGAAATGATGCAGTTCCGCAGGGCCTGCAAGACGGAGCTCTTCCGCCAGGCTTTTAAATAGGAGCCGCCACCAACGATACTAGGATACCAGCTGACATCGTAACCATCTTGATGTGCCCTGGTCCAACACGGTCTCGGCGGTGGCCGAGGGGGGGGGGGTAGACCTGCCACTTGGTCGCCATCGAACGCTGTTTTATGGAAGCTTTTATGAGTATTTATTTGTTGAATGTTATTTAGTGTTATTTATTGTAATGTTTTTAATTGATTTTATAGGTTAATGTACCGATCAGGCCTTTGGCCCATGTAAGCCGCCCTGAGCCCGCTTGCGGGGAGGGCGGGATATAAATGCGAAAAATAAATAAATAAATATAAATGGTTTACAAATTAAAACATAAAAACAACACCAGAGTTAAAAACAACATATACACAACGAATACTGGCGGCAATCTGTGTTCTCCTGGTGCAAAACGGCGGCAGCAGAAAGTTTGGCCTGTGATTCCAGGGCGATGTTGTCCTGCAGTTCCCCCGGCGGCAGCTCCTAATCAAACGCCTGGTGGAAGAGCTCCGTCTCGCAGGCCCTGCGAAACTGTAATAAGTCCCGCAGGGCCCTGATGTCATCCGGGAGCTCGTTCCACCAGTATGGGGCCGCTACCGAAAAAGCCCTGGCCCTGGTGCCAGCCAGCTGAACGTCCTTCAGACCAGGGAGAGTCAAGCGATGTTGTGAGCTTGACCTCAGTGCCCTCTGGGGCACATATGGGAAAAGGCGATCCCTCAAGTAGGCAGTCCCCTGACCATATAGGGCTTTAAAGGTCAGCACCAGCATAATATATGATCTTTCATGTACTTCTTTGGTACTTGCAGGGAGGGCAATATAGAAGTCTAATGAAATAAATAAATAAATAAAACTTGTTTGATCGGAGTGTATTAAATTTGGAGTGCATTTAAAAAAATCTTTCTGCCACTATTGTGGCAAACATTGTGTTGTCTACATTCAGCAGAGAAAGAGGTCTATAAGACCATGGTAATGATGCATCACTGCCCTCTTTGTGTATTAGCATAAGAGCACTAGCATTATATGTTGGGGGTATTATCTTTTTTTAATGGATGCAAACAAATTTGTGAATTAGAAGAGGAAGAAAGCAGCATTTCTAATTCTAGATGCAGAGAAAGCATTTGATAATTTAACATGGTCATTCTAATTGAATGTTCTACAAAATTTGAGCTGTGATCCTGCATTCTGGAACTGGATGCATGGAATATACTAGCAAGAGAAATTTTAGCTATAAAGATCAGACAAAATAACAGAATCAAGGGAATAAAAGTGGATGATGTAGAGTTCAAAATGAAAAGCTATGCAGACAACATGGTTCTAACAGTCTTGAATCCCCAGGAATCACTGCAATATGTGATTGAATATATCAAAGAATTTAGATCTTTTTCAGACAACAAAATTGGCAGGCAAACAGAGTAGAGTCAGCAGGAGATCCCCTGCAAGT
The DNA here is from genome assembly GCA_029233225.1 of Lepidodactylus listeri. Classification (NCBI taxonomy): domain Eukaryota; kingdom Metazoa; phylum Chordata; class Lepidosauria; order Squamata; family Gekkonidae; genus Lepidodactylus; species Lepidodactylus listeri. The sequence goes on from JARCFY010000006.1 coordinate 93,196,377, forward strand.
TTGGTGTCTCTAGCATGCCAGGGGGCTGTTCTACCATGTCACAAACTTCATGAACTGAACCTCTTTGTTTGATGCCTAAAAGTTCATGATGGTTCGTGGTTCATGAACTGGGCACACCACAAACCACAAACTGAAATGAACCGCATGTTCCCAGTTCATGCCCATCCTTATGTATAACCATTTTGTGAGGGGGGGGCATCTTACATTCAGCATTGTCTTACTATGTTGATTATGTTGTTGCTGAGTTTTTATTAAGAATCTGTAGCTTTTAATGCTGCCCTAGTGAGCCCCTTTTGTTGGAAGTGAAGAATATAAATGTGTTAATAATAAACAAAGAGGCTGGGAAGAGGGAAAAACACCCATAACGTAAGGACAATTTGACTACGTGCTCATTTTAAAGAAGGTAGAGCCTTACACTCATGTGGGAATGACCAGGACTGGCTCCCATTTGTCTTCCTACCTACATTAATGGGGATCTAAGTAGGGGGCTGCAGTGTAACAGGGGGAAATGGCTCGAAACCACCACCACCCTCTTCCACACACAGAAGTACTTACTGCAAGCAGAAATCAAACCCTAAGATTTACATGTGCATAAGATTTACATGTACATAAGAGTTACATTATACACACACAAATATGTATCAAATAAATGAGAACCTACATGTAATATACAGTAGTTCAAGTCTGCATGTAAAATTTGTCAACATTATAAAAAAATTAACTCATTCTAACCCTTCTAATGGTTACAATCACATCATTTTATACAAAAAGTTTTTCCCAGTCTTCCCTCCTAGCAGCTTTGCATTAGCATTGGCTAGGTTTAAAATTGTGTATTTTGCTGTTGTTACTGATAAAGCCAAGTCTCAAATGTTATCAGCCTATATGGTATATCTTAAGGAGGTACTTTAGTATGCAAGAGAGTAAGTTTTATTATTTACTGCTTTGTTGCTTTGGATTGTTATTGTACTTGTGCAAAATGCATTATGATTTCTGTTACTGCCTTCTCAGTTGAACAAATAAACTTATATTTAATGCATGTTCAGCTCCCTTTTTACAGTTGGGAATGAATCTGACTAAATTAAACTCTTGCATGCTTAGGCAAAGAGGAAGAGAGGCAGCTACCTAATGTTCTTAGGAAGGTAGCAATGATGACCTATAATAAGAACTTTCCTGAGCCACTTACCAAGCTATAGCTCTAGCAACCTGCTGAACCTAGGGTCCTTTCTCTTCCTAGAGTTTGCTCCAGTGTATTTCCTAGATTCCCAACAGTCTGGTGTAGCATACGACTGGAAATGCAGAAAATATGCTAGGAAAAGGAAAGATGCCTTTTTCCTTGGGATGCCCCCTTTGTGGTCTGTGAAAAAAGTTGCACACGGGGGCTTAACCACCGACGGCAACTCACACCACCCTCCATCAGCCAAACAGGCCAACTTCACACTTAGATCTTAGAATCAGAAGCACTATAATATCATACCCCATTATCAAATTCAGGACATACTGTAGTCTCTGAGCACATCACTCTGAGACAGAATGCCTATTTCTGCAAGTATATTCCCAAACCAGCATTATACTGGGGAAATGGACTTATAACACCAGTAGCAACTATCAGCAGATAAAAGTATACCAGGTGTAGGGTGGAAGGTTGTATATGCATTTGTGTGTGTGTTTGTACGTGTTATGTGCCATTAAGTCACTTCCAACTTATGGCAACCCTGTGAATTAATAACCTCCAGAACTCCTACCACCAGGGGTCCGTTGGGGCTGGAGCGAGGCAGAGCGAAGCTCAGGAGTGGCCACTAGGGCAGCCATGGGCCACATCAGATTCTCTGATCTGATTCAGCCTGCTGCCGAATTGCTGCCGAAATTCGGCAGCAACTTTAAAAGTGACTGGAAAGGAGGGGGTTTGAGGGAGAGGCTCCAAACTTGCAGGGTAGCTGCTGGGACCTCTCCCCCAAATACCCACCAAGTTTCAAAAAGATTGGACCAGGGGGTCCAATTCTACGGGCTCCCAAACAGGTTGCCCCCATTCCCTCCATTGTTTTCTATGGTAAAAAAAAGTAACATTTTTTCCCACCATAGAGAACAATGGAGGGGATGGGACAACCTGTTTGGGGGCCCATAGAATTGGACTCCGTGGTCCAATCTTCTTGCAACTTGGCGGGTATTTCAAGGAGAGGCCCCAGCAGCTACCCTGCAAGTTTGGAGCCTCTCTCTCAAACCCCCTTTTCTCCAGCCCCTCATATACCCTATGAGTTTTTGCCATTGATTTCAATGGCCCATAGGGTATAATGGGGCTGAAACTGACATTCCCTTTCTGACACACTTCCGGTGATGTCAAGGGACGTGGCATATGCTAATGAGTTATGCTAATGAGTTATGCTAATGAGCTCCTGCAGCTCTTTTTCTACGAAAGGACCCCTGCCTACCACTAATAACTTTGCTCAGGTCTTGCAAACTGAGGGCCATAGTTTCCTTTATTAAGACAATCCATGTCATGTTGGGTCTTCCACTTTCAACTTTTCCTAGTATTACTGTATTTTCCAGAGAGTCTCGCCTTCTTATAATGTGACCAAAATACAATAGCCACAGTTTAGTCATTTCAGCTTCTAGGAAGAGAGAGTTTAGGATTGGTGGTATAAGGTGTCAGTTCACCAGGTTTTGTGAAGCTAACATGCCTTGCAGCCATCAATCCAGGAACAGGGCCCTTTAAACAGTTCTTCTGATAGGAATGACTTTAACAGAATGCCACATCCCATTTTTGCATAATTCAGTTTTTCAGTATAGTTGAAACGCCTCTACTTTTGTCTGCAGCATGCCTTAGCATTCTCCATTTCAAAGAGTAGGCAGGGAAGAGGGGAAATGAGGACAGACACAGACAGAATGAAAACACTGTTGCACAACACCAGTTTGGCCTTGTGTTTAGGTCAGATTATATGCCCAACACCTACATGTCAGTCCAAGTGGAAAAAGAAACTACAGGGTGCAACATTTATCCAGCTGTGTGAACTTTGCTGCCCAGATGTTTTCTTCCAAAAAAGCAGGATCAACATAGCACTGAATTACTGTCCTCTCGTCACCAACCAGCTTCTGCTTTTTTCATACTGGCTCCCGGCATGCCTTATACCTTTGTAATGCACACCCTTATCAACACCTGCTTGCCTCAGTAACAGACCTTGCCCTGTGAACGATGTTTGGCAGTGACTGACGACTGCCCTCTTCCACAAGGCATCCTGACCACAAGTACTTGATGTTGAATCATCATGAATATAATTTTAGTGAGGGAAAACTCAATCTAATCCTACAGTGAGCCACCCAGTTGATCTTTCCTGCTACCAGATTTAGGCACTGTGATGTGGAACCACACTGTTGGATACTATATGGTTTAAGGGAGCCACACCATTGTTCTAAAACCTGGCCAATCACAAACTGTGTGTTCAAACACAAGACAAGCTACTGATCATTTAGTATGTCCCATATGTCCAGATGATATTTTGTGGCATTTTTATCATTCATACCTCAGAACACTGGCAGTTGTTCACAGCTATCCTTTGGAATGGTTATCCCAGAATTGTCAGCATTTAATAACAGGATAGTTGAAGGTGTCTGGCTTAAATTTGCAGAAATATAAAGACCACATTTCACATCTTACAAAACTTCTGACATGGATGTGACTTCAGTGTAGGAGAAAGCAATCCTGCCTGCAGTCTGCAGACTGTCACATCTGTTTATTTAGAAAAAAATTATGCTGTCTCTTCAGAGACTTGCTCAAGGTAGCTCACAAGATAAAAACAATACAGTAAAATCATAAAACCACCAGCATTAAAAACAAGCCATAAAAACAAGAGTCAGACTCAACTGTGAGACTCAACAACAACAACAATTAGGATAGAGACAGACCATAAAAATATAATGATCATTCAGTGAATATAGAAATCTGAAAATTAACAACCAAGTAGCTCCATATAATAGTATCAATGATATCTCTAATAACCTATTAATGGTTGCTTTATGCATGATTACTACTGCCATGTTGGTTTTTGAAAGGCAAAGGAAACAAAAATGTGCTGCTAAGTAACAAGACTGGTTGTTGGAAAAATGCTCCTAAGTAACAAGACTTGGTTGTTGGAAAATAAAGGAGATCTATACACTTGTGAAATTAATAGCATACCAGAAAAGCACACACATTCAGATTAGACCTACTATGGCTAGGGGCTATATAAAGAACAGAACTGGCAATAGAATAGACTGAGGCTGAGGACAGACTGGCAATCTGAAGCGGAGGCAAAGCGGAGGGAACTGGAGCGGGGGGAAAAACCCACGGAGCTGGCCGTTCACACTGGCCAGAGCAATGCGGATCAGCGGCGATACGGAGCGTTCAGACTGCCACGGAGCATTCAGACTGCTGCATAGCCAGCGCGCGCAGCTCGTGCGCACCGCTGCACTTTTTTTTTGTTTTCCTTTGATGTTTTTTGCATGTGCGCACATGTGCACATGCGCATATGCGCAAAACTTTTTGCCGGTGCGTTCACACTTCCTCCGGATGCCTCCCGCTTCTTCCAGTTCACACTGTTTGGAAGCGGGAGGCATGCGGAGGAAGGCCCCTGAACACCGGGAAAAACCGGTGTCCGGGTAAAGTGGAAGGAAAGCGACTGGGAGATGGGTAGGTACGCAACGGAGCCGATGGACAGATGCGCATGTCTGAACGTGCTCCTTTCCTCCGTTTGCGAAGCATGCCTGCCCCGCTTTAGATTGCCAGTCTGTCCTCAGCCTGAGTTAATACCATAATTGTCCTACACTGATTAAGAATGTCTGTGTCCATGGTTGTAAAGGGATGGCTATGTATTTTATGTATATTTGTATTTTATTTTTCCTTTTGGTTGTTCATTTGTTGTCCATTTGTTTTAATAAGTTAGTTTTATTTTAAACATATATAATGATAATACATTGGGATTTCTTTCATGTCCAATACATATGCCAAACATGACTCCTGCATGCAAAAATGTTATAATGTGAAAACAGCTCTAGCCATCTTAATGTAAAACTACGTGTAAGTGTAAGAAACTACAAATAAAGAATTAACCAACTTAAAGGTTATGAAAATTATATCCTACCTGCAAAATGTGCCTCAGTCGCCATGGCCAGTGAAATAAGGTCCGGGTCCAAGCCTGTTCAAAGATAGGAAGAGAGGTAAGTCACATTAAGCAAAACCCAGGGCCGTAAGACTGAGGACATAACATAAAAGGAATGCAATGAACACCTGCCAAAAACGAATGCATTTAGCATTGCTGAACTGTTTCTTTTATATGTTTCTGGATTCCAGCTGTGACTTGTGGGCTTGTTTTATTTCATTAAGTCAAGCCATACTTAATCATCACAGTAGGCTGTACTCTACAAGCTTTCCCACTACATAGAGAAGGGGGGGTGGGCCCTTTTGATCATCAAAAAGGCTATGCCAGACATCACTGGACTCACATGAACCAAAGCCAACTGGGATGAAGAGCTGCACTATGGAAGGGAACAGGAGAAGATTTAATGGAAAAGCTAATAGATACAACCAAGTGAGGTTGTAATGGTTTTTGCTCAGAAAATATGGCCAACCACAGCTGCTTGAACCACAAACGTTTGCTCTGACTCACTAGCTTCAAAGTTGGGAGTTACATCCCCAGAACACTTCACAGAAGAAAAAACAAAGAACACCACTCTCAGCAGCCAACAAACCACAATTCTGTTGTGTTTCATGTGTGCATTGCCTCGGAATACATGCCTTCATAAGCTCATTGTGGGGCCTGCAGTTCTCCCAGAACAACCACCCATCTCCAGACTACAGAGATCATTTCCCTTGAAGTTAATGGCAGCTTCAGAGGGTGGACTCTATGGCATTACCCACCTCCCTAAACTCCATCCTCTACAGTCATCACCCCCAAAATTTCTGTTCATTTCTAGGATTGCCTGGCCAACAGTGGGGGGAATAGGGTTGCCAGCTCCAAGTTGGGAAACTCCTGGAAATTTGGGGTTGGAGCCTGGGGAGGATAGGGACCTCAGTTGGGGTACAATGCCATAGAGTTCACCCTCCAGAGAATCAATTTTCTCCAGGGGAACCAATCTCTGTAGTCCTAAAATGAGCTTTAATTCTGGGGTGTCCCCAGGTCCCACCTGGAGGCTGGTATCCCATTTGTTTCCAAAGTCAGAATTGACAACCTATTTACAATATTGTAAGATCAGTTTCCTGGCACTGCAAGCAATTGATCAGGCCATAAAAGACTTGCAGATAATTAGCAACAGCCTCTGCATCAGATCTGTATACATCAAGGAATATATTTACACATAACTCAAAATAAAACAAAACAGTTATGACACATCAAGTTGAAAGATTTTGCTTCTGCTCCCCATCCAAAGCAAAAATGTTCCTAATCATTTACAAGGAACACAGGAAAAAAGAAATAGCCCTGCTTCTCCTGGGAAGGGGAAGAATGGTTTCCAAATTATGGTTACATTTTGCAGAGGAGATGACTTAGTCCTGCTGCAATGTGAAACATATGGTTTCTTTAGAGCTTTCTCCCCGCCCCAGTTTCCCTCTAAAGGTCTATAGTCACTAATGCTGCCGTATCAAAAGTTTCTGGTGCAGTATTTTCACACACTTGTCTGTAACCTCACCTCACAGCTCCCAAAGTGGTTCTGTATCACGCTGGGCAACAGGAAAGAAAAACAAGATTTTCTTTTCTAGCAGAAAATTAAACTGAGAAAATAGTAGTTACCCAGACCCTACAGAATGCTGGCATTCCACTTCATTCTTAGTGAACAAACTTCTAGTAGGTCTGCAAAGTTTATCCAGGCTGGATTTTTTAAACTGGGCAATCTGTTCCACACGTAATAGCTTTATGTAAAACTAGAGAACAATACTTTCAAGTCTGCATTCCCCCCCCCAAAAAAAATCTCGTCCCAAGGAAACACCCCAAGGCCTGCTTTTATGACCACTGCTGTATATTTTATTGTAAAGCCACTCCATTCTACACAAACAGAACCCACTGTGGAGTGATCAAAAGTGTTTCTGGTTCTCACTGGTTGCCACACCAGACTAAAGAAGCAACAGAGAGGAAGAAATCAAGGAGGGGCTTCCTGTTAAAAGGGGGGGAGGGCAAAGTTAATGTGTTCTCTCTAAAATGGCTGCTTGTCTTTCCTGCCCATATGCAGCTACATTGGTATGGCTGTCCACACATCACTCTCTTGGAACAAAGTACAAAATATTTTTGTTTCCGATGGTCTTATCCAACTTGCAAGCAATCTATAACACATGTAGGAAAAGTTTTTTTTTTTCATTCTGTCACTCTGATAGAGTGTCTCCTTCCAGTGTAAGCAAAGAGCAAAGCAGCACTACCTCCACAAACTATCAGGTTAAAAGATTTCAACTGTTCCCACATACAAAACCAATATATTCGAAAACATTTGTACACAGCAAATCTATTCTCAGAAATCATTTTAGACCAATCGACATCCCCCCTCCAAATAACAGCATGTTCACCTTTCCTCTGACAAACACAAGGTCACAAAAGTGTTTTAAATTGAACCTTGTTTAGTTAAACGCACAGCACTTCTTTTCTACTGTGATATTACTTCAAAATCACTTTCCATGGAAGTACCACTACCAGGCATTTTTAAAATTTCTTTGTATCCTACGTGATGTAATGCAAATCAGCCATTTTTATCTAAGTGGCTCTTTCTTGAGTTGCTGTACTTTAAATGAATGGGATCCCTACCCTCAAATCGCTTCAACTCACGCACAGGACCTCCATCTTCATTGGATTCAATTTCAGTCGACTCAGTCTAAGCCAACCAGCCACAGCTTGCAACGCCAGGTCCAGATCTCCCAGACTACTGTCAGACTGGCCACCCAAAAACAGATAGAGCTGGGTGTTATCTGCATATTGGTAACATCCTAGCCCATGCCTCCGGGCAATCTGGGCAAGGGGGTGCATATAGATGTTAAATAACATTGGGGCACTCCGCAGACTAGCCGGTGCCTTCAAGACAGCTGTTCCTCTAGGCCACCCTTTGTCCCCAACCCTGAAGGAACGAGGAGAGCCACTGCAAGGCAAACCCCTGAATCCCAGTGTTGACGAGGTGGTGGATCAGTAGTTGGTGGTCGACAGGTTCAATAACAGCAACACTGCTGAACTGCCCCAAATCAGATGCCTCTGAAGGTTGTCCATGAGAACGACGAGTGCCGTCTCCATTCCATGGCCTGGTTGGAAGTGAGGATGCTTTTAAACAGATTATCTTATCCTTGCATGCCTGAAGTAATACAGTTCCATGGGAAAGTGTATTAACATTCATATTTCCTCGTATCTGGAATGTACATGCAGCAACCATCGCCGCTGTGTGCTAATACTATGCTGAGCATGTTTAAACCTGAACATTAAATGTCGTAGTAACAATTGTGTGCACACATGAGAATGTGCATGTAAGAAACAAGCTCAGTCTTCCTTTGGATCATGGGAATGAGAAGTGCAGGTTATTTCAGGGTTAGTAGCAGGGGGTTACATCTACAGCAAAAAGCTACTGCAATATCAGCTTACACTGTCTCATCCAGTATGAAAAGATTTGCAGAAATCTCTCAAGCATGCAGGCTTCCATGTTACTAATAACCTACAATACCCTGTGAAATTAAACTAGAGGAAATAGCACATTGTCGTTGCTAGCAAAGACTGCATGTAATATAAACATTTCCAGACAGAAGATTGGTAGCCTGTCAGTGACAAAATGTCTTAAAGGTGCCACTGGACTCAAAAAAATGTCAATAATTTGCTGACATCCCTGCAGAAAACCAGCATAACAAACTATTCCCCAAAATTGCTACTAAGAACAGTTGACTTCTAACCAGTATTGGAGGACTACTTGTGGAAACTATCATCCACTGCTGCTTGGAGAGCTTCTGTTTTAATTTTTTAAAGCTACATCAATGTTTTGTTTTGTTTTAAAATCTCCCCTTAAAATCTCACATGAGTAAGTCAAATGTCAAGCAAAACTGAGGACTGTGTTTTCTTCACAAGGCCTCTGATCTATAGCATTTGTTTAACAGGAGGTTAGTAATCCCTACGCAGACTTCAAAGCTTCATACTCTCCTGCCATGGCATCTATATTGTAAAAGGATACAATAGGGAACTTATTTTTAGAGGTGAGAAATGAGCAGCAGAGATTGTGGATTCCTGAGAAAGGTTTGGTCAGCTCTGTATCCTAACTACAGCTTGAATTTGTCTATTGGCCATGATCAACAGCAGAACTTGGATTGTGTTACAATGCGCCCACACATCAAACAGGACATTGGCCTCTTTCTTTTAACAGTGCCCTAACCATCATCCATGGTGCCACAGCCCCATGAGAACGCTTGAAGACAACCCAGAAACTACAGCTAGCCCAGAATGAGGCAACCCGACTACTGACAGGAACATACGTTGCCCATTTTGATACAGCTACATTGGCTACCAGTCTGTTTCTGAGTTGAATTCAAGGTGCTGGTTATGACCTTTAAAGACCTGGGGCACACATATTGGAGGAAGGCCATCTTGTTAGACCCTTCCTCTTGCTGAGGGACAGTTTAGCTAGAAAACCATAAACACCCTTCATACAATATCATTTTAAATATCATAAGTGCCATACACTGTCTGGCCCAAAATCACACAAAATGGATGCCAGACAGGGACAAGTCTGAACATGTAGTTTAGAACTGTGAGAAAGAGTGGCTGGCCAGCTAATGACCTCCTCCCTACCCTAGAGAGATGCATAATTTAGGATACCTTGGACTAATTTTGTCAACACCCAGCCTCATTTCCCTTCACCCATTTCCCCTAATTAAGCAACACAACATTATTCATAAAACTTAGCTTTTCCCATTCGGTACTTCGAGGGTCATCAAGTACCATTAGCACCTATAGTCCACCTCAGGTAAACCCATCAAGCTGCTTCCAAATAATTGTTCACCTCCAAAAAGAAAATCAAGTTATTGTTTGGGGGGCAGACACATCAGACTGCCCAAGGGTGCATTTTCCCCTATAGCTGGAGCACTGTGCTACATAGCAGTGTGTGTGTGTTCTTGGCGCCATATCTCATACCCCCATTTGCATGCAGGCCTTCTCCTTTTCTCTGTAAAATGCTGGTCATTTCACTGCTGCCTCTGTGAACCTTGCTCTTCATAACTGGTAACTATAGCCTTCCCTGTAATTGCTTTCTCCCATCTCTTCCCTAATTTCATCTTAGCTAGCTTGTGTGTTTTCCATGTTTTTGTCCTTTCCAGTTGAATGTGTGACTGGTTTATTTCGAGAGTTCTCTAAGGAAAAGATCCTCGTAAACACTGGTAGAGAAACTCAGTTATCCCTTCTTGCTTAAGTGTCTTCTAAAGCTAACTCCCCCAACTAATTAGGAGACTGCCTCTTTGGGTAACAATCTCCTTTCAACTAGGATCATCAGACAGCCATCTCTTGGCTATTCTACCACTTAGGATGTCCTGCCCAGGAGCAACCAGAGTCCAGGTCTTTTCCATTGCAACTTCAGTTCTGTGGAACGGACTCCCTGAATAGGTGAATGGTACCCCTTCTTAAAGATCTTCAGGAGCCACTAGAAGGCCTGCTTGCTTAACAGGACTTTTGAAGGGGTTTCAATCACAGGCATCTTTAGGGTTGCCAGTCTCCAGGTGGGGCCTGGGAATCTCCCACCTTTGCAACTGATCTCCAGCTGACAGAGATCAGCTCCCCTGGAGAAAATGGCTGTTTTGAAGGGTGGATTCTGTGGCATTGTACCATGCTGAGGCCCCTCCCATCCCTAAACCCCACCCTCTCCCAGATCCACCCCCAAAGTCTCCAGGTATTTTCCAATCCAGACCTGGCAACCCTAGGCATCTTTTAAGGGAGGATGGCAGAAGGATATGGGGCTTCTTGTTTTACCTTTGGTTTTAGCTGGGGATGTTTTAACTATTATTGTAAACTGCCTTGAACCAACAGGGCAAGTGGGATATAAATGTTTTAACAAAATAAATAAATCACAATGTAAACTTGTTTAAAAAGGTCAAAGGGCACAGCATATCAGAAATTTGACTTATACAAACATTCACCATGTGAACGGGAACAGCATAAAAGAAAAATGTAAATGTACCAACAGCACTACATGACATGTAGATTTTCAGATAGTTCTTGGAATGATCTTTGCCATGGCCAGATAGCAAAACAATATTGTACAGGCACTGGATGTGGGAATAGGACACTTTAAATGCAGTTTCTTTTTTAAAATGCTCTAGAGTAATAGATGGCAGTAGGCACAATATTAATTGGTTAGGTTAAAACAGTATGTGACTTGGCACTATGTCCATTCCCTCTTGGCTCATATTTCCATGGCACAATTCTGAAATGGAAGAAGACCCATACGCCACATAGTTCATCCTTCCATAAAGTCTGTGTGACTTTCTTATCCCAGCCAATCTGGTAAATTTCTCTCATCATGCAGCATGAAGTGTGCAAGAACACAAGAATGTAAGAGAAGCTAATGTTGGATCAGGCCAATGGCCCATCCAGTCCAACACTCTGTCACACAGTGGCCAAAAATACCAGGTGTCATCAAGAGGTCCACCAGTGGGGCCACTGTCAACTTTTTTTCCTGAGCTGATAGAATGTTCATCAACACTGCATAACCCCAAACCAGCTCAACTAACTGGTGTCATGCTTCAAAGCTGCAAGCACACGACAATGATTACCTGGTGGATTTAAAAATTCAGTGACTTAACTAGAAATCACTAAACATTTTCTAACTATTCCTCTCATACTGACAAATCTGATCATTTTGATGATCTGTTTTGAAATTAAAAATCCATTAAAAGCTTCTCTTTTTTTGGTGCCATCACCACGGCAAAATGATCTGCAACCAGTGTTTCAAATATGGTCACTTAGAACAGCTAATTCCCTTAATTTTTCATCCTGTCCAGTTATATCATTCTTCTTCTTCATACACTTTACTCACTTTCCTTAAGCAAGCAATGATGATGAAGGAAAGATACAAAACAAATGGAACATAACATAAAATTACATGGAAGTGCCTTCTTATTTCTCCATGCATTTGTCCTAAGCTGGTGCAAAAAAGAAGGAAATTGAATCTAAATGCATAAACATACATACAACTCAAGAGAAACGCATTTCCAAGAATTGACCACCTTCATACAAAAAAGGCAGTAGCTCAAAAAAGATGCACCAGGTGAAGAAGGAAGCATTTTCATGCTTTTAGACTAATGTAAACAATACATCAAAACAGAAAATAGAATATGTTATTAGTAAGTTTCTTTAAATGCGCATAAAAATTAACTTTCAGACAGAAATACAAGTATTTAAACATCTCCTTAAGCCATAAAATGGGTTCCCAAAATATGCTAGGATTGACAAGAAATGTAGTTGTTCAAATGCATTTATTATAAGAAATATGATACGAATTCACTAATGAAAAGTAATTGTTAAACGTGGTTAAACCGTGACAAATATGAATTTGGAAATGGAACTGCTGAAGGGTTTTAACTTGCTCATTAAAAACAGTTGTTCGGTTCATTATATTACAGAGATATTTCAAGGACTGCTTTACCATGTAATCCCTTTTTCTAGAAATCAAACCCTAAGAATAAATATTTTAGCAGTTCCACTTCACATTCTTCTGAATTCTGCTTTGCTGCTTGATCTTCCTTCAGGTGGCAGGGGTGTCTAGGATTTTATCAACTTTGCCTAACAAACTAGTTGCACATTCTTCTCAGACTTGCCTACTGTGATTCAGGCATCAGTAACCTCCCTTTGGACAATTGTAATTTGACCTGCAGGGGAACTGGCACAACATTCTGAATTCAAGGGACTGTGTGGTTGCCTCCTTTATAGCTCTAAATGGTCCCTGTTCTTGCATAACTGGAAGAGCACCTTTTGGAGGAGAAAAATCCTCTCCAGCCACTGGTATTCACATGAAAAGCAAAGCTTCATGCCCTCTTTTTAGAAGTTAAGCTGAGAAGAGCTCCTAAGAACTCCTTTTCAGTAACGGCATCAGCCCTATTAAATTCCCAGCCCAGAAAAGAACACTTAGCTACCTATTTGCTTTACTTCTACTAGTTTGTAAATACTTACCTGTTTGAGAAGGCTTTTTCTGAGGCATTTCACTACACTGTGACATTTTACACTGTTTTCAAACAATTTTTACATTTTGTTGTACACCACTGAACATGTAATCAGAAAGGCTTTTAGTAAAGAATGGTGCAGGCACAGTACGCCAATCTCCCATCTTAATGGCACGTACACAGAGTCAAAATCAATGCACACTGATTTTTTAAGTTTTAGTTGATTTGTGTGTGTGTGTGTACACACATGTGTACGCACGTGTATGTGTGTGTGTGTATGCACGTGTGCACACTTGCATGCCTGGACATCATGGTGACTTCTGGAGACTACTAGTGGGGCTAGGACGTTTCAGAGAGGTGGCTTGATTGCCTGCTTCTGCGACCCAAGCCCTGGTATTCCTTGGAGGTCTCCCAATTGATTAGATTTTTATCCCACCCTCCTGGCCAGGCTCAGCCCTGCTTACCTTCCGAGGTCTGACGAGATCGGGCTTGCCTGGGCTATCCAGATCAGGGCATGCACATTCAATTTCACCAGTTATTTTGCCCTTAGGATGGCAGTCAGCACATTTTTCTTCTCTACCTTGCTTCCATAAAATGGATGCTGCTGCAGCAACCACATGCATACTTTGCTTACTTCCATGAATGCAATTACGAGCTTTAAGCAAGACAATCATAATGCACTGTAAAGAGCTGAACTTAATAGTCATTCAGAAGTTTCAGTAGGTACACAGCCTTACAACAGGTAATGTTTTACTGGAAGAGACCACCATCAAGATCTATGGAGCCTTCCATTCCTGTTCAAGTCACTGGGGGGTGGGGCGGGTTGTGTGTAAATGTTTCAAGTGGTTTAGTTAGGACAACCTCAAAGAATCAAACCACTTTCTCATAAGAACATAAGAGAAGCCAATGTTGGATCAGGCCAAAGGCCCATCCAGTCCAACACTCTGTCACACGGTGGCCAAAAACACCAGGTGCCCTCAGGAGGTCCAGCAGTGGGGCCAGGATACTAGAAGCCCTCCCACTGTTGCCCCCACCTCAAACACCAAGAATACAGAGCATCACTTGCCCCAGACTGAGAGCTCCTATCTATACTTTGTGGCTGTCCCGACCAGAGGCGTCGGGACTTGCCGCCGCCCCCAGAGCCAGCACTCACCCCACCTAAATCGCCGCCTGAACCGGAGAGGACGGGCTTGATGCCTGCAACCTCCGCCGCGGTCTCCAGCACGCCTGGAGCGCTCCCGGGGCAGAAAGAACAGGGAGACCCCGCAGCGACGCGTCCTGCTACCGCCCGGGCCAGGGCGGGTCTTCGGGGCTCGCGGCCTTTCGTCCTCGATGGCGGCTTACGGCGACAGTTGGCTGACGGCGTGGAGCGCGACGGCGCAGGAAGACTGACGCCGGGACCAGAGGCGCGCCAGGGAGGCGTCGCCAAAGAAGCGGAGCCGGCGGCCGCAGCAGCAGCATTGGTGAGGCGTCTCCCAGGAGCTCTGCTCGGAGAGTGCAGAGCTTCCGGCGGGGTGTTGGCCGGCGTCAAAGGCTATAACAGGGGGCGGGAACAGGGGAGGGAGGTGGGTGGGCACGGGCGAAGGGAGCGCTGGGGAGCGGCAGACGGAATAAAAGGAGGAGAAAATGGACAGGCCGGGGAGGAAGAGCCAGGGAAGCCTAAGTCTTGCGTAGCCAGAGAGAGAGATACGCTGGGGAAGACTTAGCTCCTGGAGGCAAGAGGGCGCTTTGGGGTGAAGTTTAACCCCGCCCCTGCCACATCTGAGGCCTAGTTCCTCCTCATTTCTAACACTGCACTCCTTGGGGCCTTCCCCGCCCGTTGAGGGCCACGGCTACCGGGGGCGCAGACCCGGGGCAGGAGGCGGAGCTTGACAGTGGCTAATAGCAACTGATGGACCTCAGCTCCATATGTTTATCTAATTCCCTCTTGAAGTCGTCCATGCTTGTAGCCGCCACCACCTCCTGTGGCAGTGAATTCCACATGTTAATCACTCTTTGGGTGACGAAGTATTTCCTTTTATCTGTTCTAACCCGACTGCTCAGGAATTTCATGGAGTGTCCACGAGTTCTTGTATTATAAGAAAGGGAGAAAAGTACTTCTTTCTCTACCTGCTCTATCCCATGCATAATCTTATAAACCTCCATCATGTCACCCCTCAGCTGTCATTTCTCCAAGCTAAAGAACCCCAAGCGCTTCAACCTTTCTTCGTAGGGAAAGTGTTCCAACCCTTTTACCATTCTAGTTGCCCTTTTCTGCACTTTTTCCAATGCTATAATGTCTTTTTTGAGGTGTGGCAACCAGAACTGTACACAGTACTCCAAATGAGGTTGCACCATCGATTTATACAGGGGCATTATGATACTGGCTGATTCATTTTCAGTTCCCTTCCTAATAACCCCCAGCATAGCACTGGCCTTTTTCATTGCACACTGTCTCAACATTTTCATTATCTATTGCAACTCCCCAGATCTCTCTCTTGGTTAGTCTCCGCCAGTTCAGACCCCATCAATGTGTATTTACAGTTAGGATTTTTTTGCTCCAATGTGCATCACTTTGCACTTGGCCACACTGAACCCCATTTACCATGTTGATGCCCACTTGCCCATCGTCGACAGATCCTTTGGAGTGCCTCACAATCCTCCCTGGTTCTCACCACCCTGAACAACTTTGTGTCATCTGCAAATTCAGCGACTTCACTGCTTATTCCCAACTCCAAATCATTAATAAACAAGTTAAAAAGCACTGGACCAAGTACTGATCCCTGCGGTACCCCACTGCTTACCTCCCTCCACTGAGAAAATTGCCCATTCATACTCACTCTCTGTTTCCTTTTAATTAGCCAGTTTTTGATCCACAAAAGGACTTATCCTTTTATCCCATAACTACTGAGCTTAATTAGGAGCCTTTGATGAGGAACTTTATCAAAAGCTTTCTGGAGATCAAGGTAAACAACATCTATTGGGTCCCTCTTGTCCACATGTTTGTTTACTCCCTCAAAGAACACTAACAGGTTAGTGAGACAAGATCTACCCTTACAGAACCCATGCTGAGTCTTCCTCAAGAGATTTTGTTCTAGGACCTCACGACTGCATTTTCCCACATCGTTGGTGCCAACATGTGCCATGACCACTGGCTCCCCCCCCCCCCAGCACTATCGACCAGCCTATCTAAAACACGTGTAATGTCTGCTACCTTCTCACCAGGCAGGCAAGTCACCATACGGTCAATACGCACTTTCACCACCCAGCTGTCTACCTGCCAAAGGATCGAATCACCAACTACCAAGAGCCCCCCTCCCTCCCTGCCCAGGGATGGTTCCTTGGTATGAAAGGATACCCGTTCACCAGCTGTAGAAGAGGTCCCTTCTGAGGGCACATTCCCCTTATCCACAGCCCTGTTCCCTCTCAACCCTAATGCTCCCTGACAGCGGCGGGGCTACCAGATTCAGAGTGGGACATATCTAACAAGTCCCCAAGAGTCTCCTCCATGTGCCTAACTGACTGTCTCTGCTTCTCCAGGTCAGCCACCTTGGCCTCAAGTAAGCAAACTTATTCCCTGAGAACCAGGAGCTCATTGCACCAGGCACACACCCAAGACTTCTGCCCAGTGGGCAGATAATCACACATGTGACACACCGTGCAAAACACTGGATAGCCGCCAACCCTCTGCTGGCATTCTGGCTTCATAAGTGCTTTAAAAATAATTTTATATAATCCCCCTTTTAAACCATTTGTATTCTCCTTGTAGAAGTCTACTTACCTTACTGAGAACCCAAGGAGCCTAGGGCCCTGGTGTTCTGGCTTTTCCTTGGCTTCTCACAAGCCCCTAGTCTAAGAGTCCCTAGGCAAAGAGCCCAGCCCTTTGGCTCTTGCCTCTGGCCAGGTGCTACCTTAAATAGAAGCCCCCCCCCCCAGCAGAGGGTATGGCTAGCAGCTATTCAAATGCACCCAGGCACTCAATTACAGTCAAACAATGGCCCTTTCTCACCCTATCTCAAGCAGCTAGCACTCTGCAACAACTCAAAACTCACTCACACACTTCCAAACACAGTCCCCCCACACAGTACCCTCAGCTAAATCACCTCACCTGAAAGCAAAAAAAAACACTCACCCCCTGTTGCAGCTCTATCTCCTGCTGCCTTTCAGGGCTCAGCTCCCTCTGCTTCTCAAAAGTTACAAGCCAAATGAGCAGGAACTGAGCCCACCACCATGGTTTTCATCACAGCAGTTCCCACATCCAAGGACTGTTAAAGATGTCACACTACATTACTTGACACTACTCCTTCCATCTACCTTTTGATCATGCTTTCTTGAACACTAATCACAGAGTCAGCATGACAATGACTGTTATCTGATCACATCTGTTAGAGCACAAATACCTTTGCCACAGAAGCACTAACTTGAGGAAGGTTCTACTACAAGAAGTTTACAACAGCATAAAGTCACATCTGGACCCGGCAGAATTGGCTAATTATAGGCCGGTGTCCAATTTGCCCTATTTGGGCAAATTAATAGAGAGGGCGGTGGCGTTACAGTTACAGAGGTATCTGGATGACGCTTCGGTTCTTGACCCCTTTCAGTCCGGCTTTCGCCCGGGCTATGGGACGGAGACCGCTTTGGTCGCTCTAACGGACGACCTCCGACGACATCTGGATCAAGGCGGTGGGGCGGTATTGCTGTTGCTCGACTTGTCGGCAGCGTTCGACACAGTGGATCATCGGCTGCTGTCCCGCTGCCTTGCCGAAGTGGGAATCGGGGGGCGGGCCTTGCAATGGCTCGTCTCATTTCTCCACGGTCGGGGACAAAGGGTGGTGCTAGGGGAGCAGCAATCCTCGAGGCACCCGCTTGAATGCGGCGTGCCACAAGGGGTGGTGCTCTCCCCGATGCTGTTTAATATCTACATGCGCCCCCTTGCCCAGATTGTCCGGAGGTTTGGGCTGGGATGTCATCAGTATGCGGATGACACCCAGCTCTATCTGATGTTGGGCGGCCGGTCGGACTCCGGCCCAGACAATCTTGACCGGGCATTGCACGCCGTGGCTGATTGGCTCAGATCTAGCAGGTTGAAATTGAACCCGGCGAAGATGGAGGTCCTGTGCCTGGGTCGTTGTGGTCTGGAGTGGGGGGTCCCGCTCCCGAGCTTCAACGGGGCGCCGTTGGTACCTGCGCCGAGGGCGAGGAGTTTGGGAGTGCTCCTGGAGCCTTCTTTGTCAATGGAGGCCCAGGTAGCAGCCACTGCCAAGTCAGCCTTTTATCACCTACGGCTGGCGAGGCAGTTGGTTCCCTACCTGGACCGTGATGGCCTCGCCACAGTGATCCATGCGACGGTCACCTCAAGGTTAGACTACTGTAACGCTCTCTACATGGGGCTGCCTTTGGTGCAAATCCGGAAGCTGCAGCTGGTGCAGAATGCCGCAGCCAGGCTACTGATGGGACTCGCAAGGCGGGATCACATCGGGCCTGTGCTGGCGGCGCTGCACTGGCTGCCTATAGCATACCGAGTTCGCTTCAAAATGCTGGTTCTTACCTATAAAGCCCTATATGGCCAGGGTCCAACATACCTTAGGGACCGCCTTTCTCCATATCAACCCCAGAGAGCACTACGGTCGGGGTCTGAACACAGGCTACGTGTTCCTGGCTCCAGAGATGCCAGGCTGGCCAGAACAAGAACCAGGGCTTTCTCGGTGGCGGCTCCTGTCTGGTGGAACGAGCTCCCGGAGGAGATCAGGGCCCTGCGGGACCTGATGCAGTTCCGCAGAGCCTGCAAGACGGAGCTCTTCCGCCAGGCTTTTGAATAGGAGCCACCACCGATAATATTAGGATACCATCTGCCATCGTAACCATCTTGATGTTCCCTGGTCCAACACGGTCTCGGCGATGGCCGAGGGGGGGGGGGGGGGCAGACCTGCCACTTGGTTGCCATCGAACGCTGTTTTATGGAAGCTTTTATGATTATTTATATGTTTAATGTTATTTATTGTAATGTTTTTAAATGATTTTATAGGTCAATGTATGGATCAGGCCTGAGGCCCATGTAAGCCGCCCTGAGCCCGCTTGCGGGGAGGGCGGGATATAAATGTGAAAAATAAATAAATAAAATAAAATAAATATTTATTTGTGGATAGGCAAGGATTCAGCGCATGTAGTGGGATCTATGAAGGCCACCACTTGTGCACTGGATCCTTGTACCTCCTGGCTGCTAAAATCATGTAAGAACTACATGAATAAGCACTTGATGTCCATCATAAATCAGTCACTAACTCATGGCACCTTACCTTAGCCACTCAAAAAAGGCAGGTATCCATCCACTACTTAAAAAAAACCCCAATCTCAACAGAAAAATGACATGACCAATTATTGCAAAGTTTCTAAATTGCCTTTCCTGGGAAAAGTGATCAAGATAACAGTAGCTGACCAGCCCCTGGTGTTCTTGAATAACCCATGTCCTCTGGACCCTTTTCAGTCTGGTTTCCGGCCGAGCCATGGGACAGAGATGGCCTTGGCAGCTTTAGGTGATCTTCATTTGAATGTAAACAAAGGGCCATGCTACTTTGTAGTACCTAATGGATCTGTCTGCAGCCTTTGATACCATGGATCATGCCAATACAATACACTGAGGCATTCAGAAGCAAAAGCAGGTGTCAGGATATACGTCTTGGACTGGTTTAAATCTTTCTTCATGGACCAGATTCAAAGGCATTGCCATTAGAGACAAGCTATCTTCAGTGTGAAAGCTCTCTTGTGGGGTTCCAGAGGGCGCAATTCTTTTGCCCCGTGTTATTTAATCTCTTTATAAAGCCTTTGGGAGAAATCATTCATAGCTTTGGAATTAGATGTCATCAATATGCTGATAACACCCAGCTCTACATCTCTCTATCCAAATCCCTTGATATTGCAGTAGAGGTCTTGAGCCAGTTCCTGACGGCTGTGGTTAAATGGCTGAAAGTGAACAAACAGACCGAATCCAGACAAGATAGAACTGATGCTGTTTGGAAAGGCAGGAATTTTGAAGGGCATTGTGCCTCTCACTTTTGATGGCATTCAGACGACCCTTACTGACTTAGTTAAGAGCCTAGGGATTATACAGAATCCAGCACTGCTGCTACAGAAGCAAGTTAGTGCAGTTGCAAAAAACACTTTCTTCCAACTTAGTCTAGCCTGGAAGATGGCCCCCTATCTTGACACAGCTGAGCTGGCCACCCAAATCCATGCCACAGTAATATCAAGACCATACTATAATGTACTCTGCACTGGTCTCTCCTCAAAGTCAGCTCAGAGCCTCCAGTTGGTGCAGAATGCCACAGCTTGACTATTATTGGTAGCAACATAGAATGTGCATATTAGGCTGTGGTCACATGGCTCTTTAAATCCGGGACTCCTCCTGGATTTAAAGGAGCCGCTCCCCCCCCCCCCCCCCCGGGTTGGCAGTGAAGGAGACAGTGTGTGGTGGCGGCAGGAGCTGGGGGAGGCTTCCCTGAGCCCCAGCAGCAGTGGGAGGCCGCAGTGGGAGGCAGTAGTGTGTGGCGGCGGTGGTAGCGTGCGGGCGGAGGCGACGGCGTGTGGCAGCGGCATGCTGCAGTGGCATTCCGCAGCGGCCACGGAGGCGGCTGGCGGCGGCAGCGGCGGCCGGGGGATGCAGCCCTGCCAGCATCCTGGTGAGTTTGGGGGAAACGGGAGAAGGTGGCGGCAACCAGCGGGCGCAGATCAAACTGGGGTTTGTTGTTTTTTTCCCCTTTTTGCTCTTGGGCACTTGAGTGCCCAAGCACCCAAGTGCAAAAAGGGGGGGGGAACCCTGGGAGGGCCGATCTGGACATTCCTCTCTCACAATTATTGCGAGAGAGGGATGTCCAGATCAGCCCATTGCGGGTTCAAAGCACAACTCCCAGGAAAATAGTTGATTTTCCCAGGGTCGGAAAAAGCGCTTTGAACCCATGCTGGAGCCTGCTTCACCTCGGGAATAGCTACGGCCAGTCTGATCTTCCTCCCGCATTAAAGGGCCTTGTGGCCGCAGCCTTACTTCCAATCTTCAGTCACTCCATGGGCTGCCTGTCACATACACGGGCCTGTATATAGCCTTGATCCCTCATATATCTGCAGGACCTCCTGTCCTATGTTTCACCATGATGGCTTCAGTAACTGGAGCAGGGGGGCTTCCTGCATGTTCCATCCTGCAGACAGGCAAGATCGACAACTGCTTGCACACGAGCATTCTCTCTTGTGACTCCCACCTTACAGACTGTCCTACCTGATCAGGTCTACAAACTATGCAAAACAGAATTATTCAGGTGGGCTTTTTTACCCAGGTAATTATGGCTATACAATAATGAAATGCTTCAGAAAGCCACTTTGGTAAAGGTACAGTGACTGTTAACTATGCTACTGTGCATAGTATGTACTGTCTGTTGCTGTAAGGATGTTCCTACCAAGTATGCTTCACTTAACGCCAGGGGTCATTTCGTAGAAAAAGGGGTGCAGAAGCTCATTAGCATAACTCATTAGCGTAACTTATTTGCATATGCTACACCACCCGACTTGTCAGAAGGCAAGAAACAAAAGAAGAAGGGAGGGAGAGAGGAAGGAAGGAAGGAAGGAAGGAAGGAAGGAAGGAAGGAAGGAAGGAAGGAAGGAAGAGCTGGCAGAGAGGGGACAGCTACTAATCCAAGCCTCAGAAATACCACTATTCTGGGAGGACAGCTTCAGTGGTGGCTGAAGCCTTGAGAAGGCCGGTCGGAGGAACAAGGACCTTTCCAGGGGACGGGGTCATTTTGCTGCAGCCATGACACAAGCAGGCATTCCCCCGCGGGGGGGGGAGCTGGCACCAACTCCCGGAGCTGCGCTCCCCCGAGCTCCTGCTCGAAATGACCCCTGCTTAACGCATCATGTAAGTGCTTAAGCTTTGTTTCAGTTCTATTTTCAGATTTCTACAACCCAAACTTTATTGCTTTACTGGATTTTCCATCCTGTTGATTGCGTTTGACTTACATTGTGAAATCCGCCTGGAGTCTCAGTGAGAAAGACAGACTATAAATAAATGTAAAATGTAAAAATGAACCATCTGGTAAGATCTAGAGTTCCTCTGCTAAGGATAGAGAGCAGGAAAAAAGGTCATGGGAAGCTGGATAGCACAAAATGCATATTTACAGTTACACTCAGCGAAGCCCCAGATGCTTACAAGGAGCACACACTGCCAAGTTTCATTTCATTTTCCCATGTAACTAACTGAGCAGCATCCCAATCAGCCAACTTCATGTGAACTCCTCTTCCAGTAGTGGGAAATGGATCATACACTAAACTCCAGTTTTTAAAAAGTAGATTTGGACCATTGTAAGACTATACATGCTTTTTCCAGTAATTTCCTTATTCCTTAAGAAAATGCTGAAAGACAGAAAATTTTAGACAAGAAAGAAAGAAAGAAAGAAAGAAAGAAAGAAAGAAAGAAAGAAAGAAAGAAAGAAAGAAAGAAAGAAAGAAAGAAAGAAAGAAAGAAAGAAAGAAAGTAAATCTTCAATCTGACAGTATCACTATGATTCAGGAAAATGGATGGAATGCATTAAAGCCACAGTGGTTAAACATACGGAAGAAAAAGCCTTGACAGGAAAGAATTAGTGTAGCTTCTACCAAGTTAAACCATCTTTTAGAATTCACTGAGGCTATAAAGAAACATGTAAACAGCAGTGACCTGGCATACAAAGTAACCGGCTGAAAAGGCTCTTGTCTACAGACCTAGTAGTTACAGGTTAAGAGAGGATGGGAGTCCTTTTGATCAGTGATGGGGACTGAAATAAACTGAGTTTTAACACACTGATTTATTTAGAACATTCATATAGCAGAAAAACCCTGCTTTTTTGATCCCACAAACAGATTGATTTTCCAAATATGCTCAGGGGA
The DNA here is from genome assembly GCA_029233225.1 of Lepidodactylus listeri. Classification (NCBI taxonomy): domain Eukaryota; kingdom Metazoa; phylum Chordata; class Lepidosauria; order Squamata; family Gekkonidae; genus Lepidodactylus; species Lepidodactylus listeri. The sequence continues at coordinate 93,219,388 of JARCFY010000006.1, forward strand.
AGAACATTCCCAGAATGTGATCTGAAGGCACATCAACTCTGCTGAACCTGCTTGAGTCTGGTCAGAAGAAACTGATCATTTACACAAAAAAAAAAACCATCTGAAAGATCCAGTTCAAAACTTAAGACTGCTGCAATCAAAGAACAAAACCTTAATTTTATCTCAGCTTGTCTTTTAGGCTTAGCTGCTGCTGTGTTCTTTAGAACAACACAACAGTTCACTAGCCATTGCCTCAAGCAGTATCTTTACTGAACCAATGTGCTTTAAAACTGCTGTAAAACTGCCATAAAGTATGCTGCTGAAAATGTACTAAGTCCTAATTACAGTTTTTCCCAATTCCCCAGCTGAGAAGTCTTGAGTGTATATACAGCCTATTCCATTACAGAGGCATTCTAATGGCATTTCTCTGCTCAGACGCAGAAACGCACCTTGACATTCTTACCAAACTCAGGTTTTATTTTTATTAAAATATACAACTGATGTGCAGGTTATAAGATACTTGGTATTTGAAATATTCCATAACTGAACCCAACAAAACACACTTGTAATATGCAGCCGTCAGTGCTAGTACAGTGTCACATATGACTGACCTCACTGCTTACAGCAAACAAAATAAGCCTCTCCACTCACCCTAAAGGTAAAGGTAAAGGTTTCCCTTGCTCGAAAGCCAGTCGAATCCAACTCTACTGAGCATTAAAAAACGGTACTGTGGAGAAGAGTTCTAGGCTGTAACTCAAACCATCTTCATGTCCTGCATCAAGCGCAGGAAGTAGAAATCTGCAAAACATATGGCCTGGAACAAGTCCCAGAAAGAGGCACTCAAGCTATGTAATGTGCACAAAGCCACCCAACTTCAGAACCTTATTATTAACAGTTTGATCCATGAATGCAGTGTTGTATTTTTTTACGTGTGCATGCTGGATTTAAAAACACACAAAGACAGAAGTACTAATGCAAACATCTAAAGATTTCTACCTGCAAAGAGAAAACTGCAGCCATATTAAGTTTGCAGCTAAAAGAAAATAAGGGCGATGTCTGTAGGTTTTCCCATTATATAAAACAGCTTCAGAAAATTCCTCCCACACCACTTCCTGGCTGCATCCTCATGCAAGGAAGTCTAGCAGCCTTTGAAGATTCCGTGCAGAAAAAACAAACTTGCATCTTTATAATGCATAAAGTCTCCTGTTTTCTGACCACCCATGAAGAATCTCACATGATCCTTTCCTTCAAAAGGCCACCCCAAGTTGCAATTTACATATATAAAGAGAAAGAGAGAAGACTGAAAGGGAGAATGTTCAAGCATAATTATTAGGTAATGTTTTACAGAGGAAACAATGTTAGTTCAAACTAAACAGTCTGTTATGCTTTATCTCAGTAAGGAGGTTTATGAGGAATCTGGAAGCGTCTGTTGACCAGCAGGAATTGTACATCTATTCAGGCCTATGTTCCTTTCACATATTTGTTTCAGAATAGAATTTAGCATTCAGGGAAGCCCCAACTCACCGAAGGGCACATCTACAGCCGTGGGCCAGGAGTGAGCAGGAAGGGAAGCTGTCTGCTCAGCAGGCCATGTGGAATGGGCAGGACGTGGCCCAGCAGTGACCCTGGGCCGGTGAGCAGACTTAACATGAGCCGGCCCAGCAGGGGCAGGCTCAACCGCTATTTAGGGAGCTGACCACCAGGCACCCTGCACAGTCATCTCCAGCTCTAGCAGCTCCCAATTCCCTTAGAAGACTCAGATCTTACGCTAGAGCATCTGGTCTCCAGCAAGGCTTATCTGCTCTGGAGGATACAGCGCTGACTGGGGGGTACTGGGCTTTGGCGGCGATCTTCAAGACAGCTGATCAGTGGGAGGATCTGTGCACTTGGCAGAGTTTCCTGGCCAGTTTCAATGGGGTATCTCTGTGGCAGTCCACCCTGTCTCCTGATGAGCCCTTGCAAGTCCACTCCGATGCAGCAGGCAGCCTTGGCTTTGAGGTTTATTTTGCGGGTTGATGGTGCACATAGTGCTGGCCCACCCATTGGACAGGAACAGGTATCCTTAAGGAACTTACCTTCCATGAATTCAGTTAACAATCTGGGCCTACTGCTTTCGCAACACACACATCTCCTTCTGGTGTGGTAACCAGGCTGTTGTCAGCATTATTAACCAGCAGTGTTCTCGCTTTGAGTGCGTCATGCACTTGGTGCGCAGGTCTGTCCTATCCTGTCCCAAGGCTAATATTTCTTTCTAAGCACAATGCATTGTGGATGCCATAAACAACATTGTGGATGCCTTGTCTCAGTTTCAGGATGAGAGGTTTCGTGCCTTGGCCCCAACGTGCAACATCACCTGAACCACTCCCCAGAGGAACTCTGGATGCTTGGCAAGGATTGATCCTGCAAGGAATATTCGGGTCCATCACCCCTACACTTGTCAGCCCTATGCTTGCACAGTTTCTTCCTTTCTATCTTCTCTGGGCACAAGGGACACTTTCCCTGTCACTGAAGCACAGGTTTCTTTGCTACTTGGCACACCTCAAGGAGCAGGGCCTCACACCCAAGACAATGGGCATCCATCTGGCTTCCATTTCCTCCTATAGCAAAGCCCTGGGCTTTGATGGCCCATGCAATTCCTTCACTGTGTGGCAGGCACTAGAGAGTTGGAAAAGGCCTTCTCCCCAGGTCCCTTATGCCTAGAAACCTATTACAATGTGTGTCCTCACCAGTCTTATTCATCACCTGCCATGTATTTCTGGTCTGCTTTCGAGGCCACCCCATTTAGGGCAGCCTTCACACTGGTTTCTTTGGGGCCTTCTGCGGCAGGAAGCTTTTCAAGCCTTCACGTCATATCTGCTTCGTATGGGCACACTGTCTTACAGGATATTGTAGTATGGGGCTCCAAGCTCCAGACCACATTACCTCAGTCTAAGACTGACCAGTAACATCAATACCAACATCAACATCAACAGTGTTATTAACAGCCGATATAACCCAGACTGCGATGGGAGCTGACTGCCTGTTTGTTGGATGCTGTTTATGTTTGCCATTGTGTATGAATTATCTTAGCACTAGCACTTTGTAATGTTTTATACTTATACTGTTATGATTTTAGCTATGTAATATCCTGTGTAAGCCACCCTGAGCCTGCCATGGCAGGAAGGGTGGGGTACAAATTAAACAATAAAGAGGGCCAGAGATTACCTTGTGTTCTGCCCCCCTGGCTCTACCTTGCCCAGTTCACTACACAACCAATTACTCAGCTGTCAGACCTGCCACCCCAGCACCCCCCTGATCCATTCTCACAGCACCAGCCTATCCGGGTTCCAGTTTGCCAGCATAATGTGTAAGCGTCTATCTGCGTTGGATCTTCATCCCTCCACCTACGGCATACCATCATTTCGCATCATGGACACCACTTCTGCTGTCGAACTTGGGCTCCAGCCTGAGAGGAAGGGCCACTGGCCATTGATGTTCCTCAGCTTATCAAACTTACATCCACCCTCAGCTCAGATACACAATTCATATACTAATTTTAGCCCCTGCAGATCAATGGAGATCTGTCTGGATCATCGGACACAGTATCATTTTCTATGAGGCATCTTACAGCTGGGGTAATGCTTTGGGGCTTGGGGACCAGCTGCAGCTGACCTAGCTGGTTCACAGAGGGATGAGGTGGACCTCACTTTTACCCACCATCTGGTGTCACATCTTCACTCATGGCCCACCAGATGCCATAGTCATACAGCTCGGTGAGAATGTCTTGGGCTAAAGACTTTCCTTCCTTATAGTGTAACACCATGCTGGAAAAGGTCAAATCCGTTGAAATTGTTGCCAGGAAAAATGAAGCAACTCTAGAAACTGAATTAGGAGTTCCAGCATGGGTCAGTGAATATAATGAATACAGCTTCAGTAGCATGTGAACTCCTTGGACTTTTGACAAAGGCCTACAGCCAAGCCATCGAAATTTCCACACACTTCCTTACACCAGTGGCCTTCAACTCATGGGTCAGGACCTTCAGAGAGGCCTACCTGCTGGATAACAAACCATTGCAGAACAACCCTCTACCTTGGAAAGAGGGGAATGGAAGCTCACTTAGAAGGTTAAAGTAACTCTGGGTGCGATCACACGGGCATTTAAACCCGGGTTCTCCCGCGCTGCTCTTTCAAGCGCGATGGCTCAAACGGAAGGTACTTGTTTTTCCTGGTGGTTGGAAAAGCGGGCTCGAGTGCGGGGGGCGGCGGCTTCGAGATGGGAGACAGATGCGGCCCGTCTAGTCAGCCCCTTTAATTGCGATGGGGAACAGCCGCGAGGCCCGCAATAAACGTCCGTGTGATCGCACCCTCTGACTCCATAGCACACAGACAACTGTAGACATAAATTGTGAAAAAGAATCTCTCTCAGCAAAAAAATTGTCAAAAATATTCATTTCCAAAGAGCAGAGACCACTGTCCGTTTCTTACTGCTATTTATAAAAATAGCATTTTCTGTTTCGCTTGCATTTTGCACATGGCTAACATGGCAGCAGCTAGATATTCGAGCTTCCAAGAACAACAAATTGCATAACCCAATCGTCACGATGTGCCTGATACACAGAGAAAGCCAACTGATTCACTCCCCAAAGGAATGGACTAAGGCATGAAGCAACAGTAGAGGCTGTAGTTACAGCATCCAGTAGGATTTCATTAGTTTAGCCCATTTTCCTTTACGACTCTCCCACACTCTCACACTCCCACTGCTGTACCTTAGGGAGGATTCAGATGACTGGGAACCATTCTGTAAACCTCTTAAAATCTTAAAAGGTTTGAGTGGTCTTTTTTGGAAGGATGACACGGAGACTGAAGAACTCTATCCAGCATCTGGATCTTAAACATCGAGAAACTGCTGGGAAAGGGGACAGACTGCTCAAGGAAATGTTTTATCCTCGCCAGTCAACCCTCTTCCGCTCATAACTGACTCATCACGTCAGGCTTGTGCTGCTCACCTCCACTTGGGAACTCAGGAGATGAAGCAGAGAAGGCTGAGGAAGGGAGTCAGTCATTATTGGGCAGAAAAATGAGAAAGAAAGATGACAATGTTGGAGAATAAACTAGGTCTTGTCCTCTTGACACACCTCAGTCCTAATTTGGTGATCTCCAGCTGCTTCAGTTTGTACCCAGAGCTTTCTGTTAGTAAGGAAGCCTCTCCTCCTTCCTATTCTGTCCCTTCTGCTAGCATCTGTCCTGTACATGGGTTTGTGTTCACAATGCTTTGCTTGGGAGTCCAGCTCTGTGGTCAGAGGGACAGTGATGAAGAATAAGAGCAGCACAAGTCTCACAAGCAGGGGAGGGGAGTCTTGGTGACACCCTGGCAGCGGAGTACGTCTGGGCTGAGCTTCTATTCCCTCTTTTACAGGTATTTACCTTGGGCATGGCCAGAGGGGAAAGTCTTTTGGCACAAGTCTTTGGCCATGCCCAAGTTTAAATACCTGTAACAGACAAAGGGGGGGCGCAGTGGCTCAGAGACCGGAAGGTCTATAGCTCAGCAATTCGAGACCCGAGTGCCGCATGACAGAGTGAGCTCCAGTCTCTGGCCGCAGCTCCTGCCAACCTAGCAGTTCGAAAGCAAGAAATTGCAAGTAGTTAAATAGGTACCGCTTCAGTGGGAAGGTAACAGCGTTCCATGCACCTCGGTGTTTAGTCACGCCGGCCACATGACCACGGAGAAGTCTTCGGACAGCCCTGGCTCTTCCGCTTCAAAATGGAGATGAGCACCGCCCCCTAGAGTCAGATTCAACTGGTTTTCAAGCAAGGGAAACCTTTACCTTTGCCTAACAGACAAAGGAACCAAAGCTCAATGCAGATCTCTCTCAGCTGTCAGAGATGTTCCCGTGAGTTCTCTCCCCTGCTTGTGAGATTTATGCTGGTCTTATTCTTCATTGTTATCACTCTGACCGCAGAGTGCAAAAGTATGCAAATCACTGCAAACCCAAGCCCATGGACAGGCCAAATGCTAGAAAAGGGGGCAGAGCAGGAAAGATGCGCACACACGCTAAAGTTTTGAATCTGAACCTTCCCACTAACAGAAAGCTCTGGGTACAAACTGAAGCAGCTGGAGATCACCAAATTAGGACTGAGGTGTGTCAAGAGGACAAGACCTAGTTTATTCTCCAACATTGTCATCTTTCTTTCTCATTTTTCTGCCCAATAATGACTGACTCCCTTCTCATTTCTTTGAATGAGAAAACAAGATTAGGAGATATATTCTTACTTTTTGCTAATCCACATTATCAACTGAAAAAAAGGGAGGACAAGAAGTACCCTATGATCCAAGACGCTGAATGTCGTTTTGTTGAACACAGACACTACAGGAGAGGTCCATGGATTACTAGTTAGAAACCCAGGCTGTTAAGAAAGACAGGGGTGCTCAGGAATGGAAAACCACTTAGTGATGCAACAACATCTTTATAGTGGGAAGGTAAAAGGTAAAGGCTTCCCACGCTCAAAAGCCAGCCGAATCCGACTCTAGGGGGCGGTGCTCATCTCCGTTTCCAAGCCGAAGAGCCAGTGCTGTCCAAAGACTTCTCTGTGGTCACGTGGCCAGCATGACTACACACCAAGACGCATGGAACACTATTCCCTTCCCACCAAAGCGGTACCTATTTATCTAATTGCAATTTCTTGCTTTCGAATTGCTAGGCTGGAAGGCCCTTTTAATGAAAGTGATTGTTTGGGCTCATGTGATACACCGTACTGTTGTTAAAGAAGAATCCATGATCAGGTTTAAATTTTAAAATGTGATGAAAAGCCACTGGAAACTCTAAAAATACTTTGGGTTCTCACTGGGATCTAACTATGGGGTCAAAGTTCAGTGACACTTTCTTTTCCCTCAATCCAAACTGCATGAGAATGTGACGGCTTTAGCAGACCAGTTCAGCCACACAGCAGATAGTAACTGGGAATACAGCCAGATTATATTCCCTCCCACATTTAGTCACTTACTCCATGAGAATAATATGAGCAGGTCAGGCCTGACTGGGCCCCACTCCCACCCCATGAAAATCAGTGCCAAAGAAATGCTTAGCAGAAAGAGAGAGAGATGGCAGTAAGTCCTTCTTTAGGCCACGGGCACTGCCTCTGCCCCATCATCTTGACACCATTTATGAGTTGTTAACTAAGGAAAGTTTCAGAGCAATAACAAGAAAAGGACACTCTTCCCCTTGGACACTGTCCACTTCAAGCAAACTGTGAAGACATGAAGTTCTTTCAGAGTTTTAAAAACAACAAGAAGGGAATGGAAAGTTGAAATATACAACTGTGGGAAAGGAAGATTAGGGACAGAAGGCATTAATCTGTATTACAATCAAGGTCTCCAAAATGTCCATTATAAATCCAAGACTTGGGCAACCAACTTTTTGTAGTCATGGGAAAACTGAACAGATCTGAGTCGAATTCCTTACCACAAATCCATCTTCTTGCAAAGCAAGAGATAAACACACAAAAACCATACACGTTAATACAGAACACAATAAAAAGCAAAAGCCAAAAGATCTCAAAAGCTACATTGAGTCTGGCTCTTTGTTGTTATTGTTGTTCAGTCGCATGGCTGAGCCCGACTCTTCACGACTCCCCTAATCCAAATTTTGCAGTGCCCACGCCAGCAACGCAGGGGCGGGAAATGATCAATCAAGTTTCAAGAAGGTGCCATCTAGAGTAATTAAAATTAATGTAAGATTTCACACACGCACTAATAGGACATGGAAGGTTCTTAAGAAGTCTGGAAGAGAACAGGCCGTCTAGTCAAAGCAGTTGATCGTGCAGTCACCAGAGATCCCTGCAATTGTGACAAAAGTATGAGAAGGTCCTTGCAGAGCAAATTTCTCTGTGAGACTCAAGCAGTCCAACCATGTACAAGGATGAACATAGTATGACTTTTTAAATTCTCCACAGAACTTTCTCTTGAAATACATGCCAGCTGTGGGAAAGATTTGGTGATGTGGACCTCACAGCTTGATCCGGCACGTGCAACTTCACCCTCTATTATCAACTGGTGGCTGGAAAGATCCCTGCCTGTACCTTTAAGGTCTCAGAATGGTAGGGGAAGAAGTTTCTTTTTTTTAAAGCCCATTTTTTTTAATTAATAACTTTTTGAACATACAGAGGATAAACACAACATAGTTACATTTTGCAAAAAATGAATAGCTTTTTTTTACTTACAGTTGGTTAAAGAAACATACATAAGTTACTGTCAGACATTGTTATATCTAGAATGTATCAAACTTACAGGTGTAACAGATCTATAGGATATACATTTTTAGGCACTTTGTCTGTTGTAACCATATATTCCAGTCGTGGATACTGAGGGGAGGGAGTTTCAGTCCCTCTTGATTCCCTGCTTCCCCAGGAGGGCTGGCTGGCTGGCTGTTTTCCCTCTCTCTGGGAACACTCCACAGCAGAGAGCCTCTCTCAGCACTTCCTCCTCGGCCAGGAGCTGCCAAGACCCAGGTGAATGGTGGTGACAGGGAGGTCGGAGGCATGGGTCATCCTGGCCGCACAGGGCATCTCAGCAGCTTCTAGACACTAACATCATCTTAGAAAACCATTCAGGTCCGTTTGAGATTTATATCTGGTTGATATAATACAAAAAAGGAGCCTTTATAACTCATTAGAGAGCAACGGATTTGTTGTGTCACGTACTGGTGTTGTGTGAACAGTACAACAATGGACAAGCATGCAATTAATTGTGGAATACTGAGAACAACAAAAAAAAAAGGTCACTTTCAAGACTGTAGCCAAACTTTGAAAAGAAAAACAAACATTTGTCTATGTCAAGCTTGGGGCCTAGTGCACTTCTGAGTGTAAGCTGCCTGAAACCAAAAGCATCCATCTCCACTGACTCACAGTGTTGCAATGGCGGTAAAGCTGCCATCAATCAACTGTAAAATATATTGAAAGGTACATCCTTCATGAGCCAGTGCGTGTCAAGGCTGGAAAGGCTTATGTAGTATCCCACCATACTGCCACCAGTATGGCAAGGTGTGAAGTATTGTGACCATTCCATAACCCTGCCACTAAGAAGCGAGGACAGGGTGTTTCAACTCCCCACTCGCTTCCAAACTGAACCACCCAAGTCACTGTTAGTACGATTTACCTGGTTTATTATTTAACCATATATTGCCATGGCTATCATTTGTATTTAACCTTATATTGCTATGGCTATCACTTATAATTATAATGGTACCTGGTAACTTGATCTTTGATAGACGTAGAACAGATGGGTACCAGATTATAAAAGTAACTTATTCAGGAATTAATGATGAAAAGAATAATATGGATTATTTTTAACCAGTCATTCGTACTACAGGAGCACCTTCTTGTTGATTTACTTAACATCATCGCAACTAAGGGAGATTGTTTCCCAGTCCTATGAGGAAAGGCTGAGGAACTTGGAAATGTTCAGTCTGGAGAGAGGAGGTTGAGGGGAGACATGACCGCTCTCTTTAAAGTACTTGAAAGGCTGTCATTTAGAGGAGGGCAGGGAGCTGTTCCTGTTGGCAGCTAAGGACAGGACTCACAATAATGGATTTAAATTATGGGTGGAAAAGTACCAGCTGGATATTAGGAAAAAAAATTTTTACAGTAAGTGTAGTTCAGCAGGAGAATCGACTGTCTAGGGAGGTGGTGTCAGCTTCCCGTCTCTGGCAGTCTGGATGAACACTTGTCAGGGATGCTTTAGGCTGATCCTGCATTGAGCAAGGGAGGTTGGACTAGACAACCTGTATGGCCCCTTCCAACTCTATGGTTCTATAGTAAATCCTTGTGCTAGTGCTCTCTCCCAATTAAATTAAAAGAACAAATTTCCTTTAATGTCGTCTCCATCCTAAATTAGCACGTACAGAGCCCTGTTTGCTTTGCTCTGCTTTTTTGCTTTTAGAGGCCTGCCTTGCTTTTTTTTTCCTGATCAAGCTTTTTCTTGGCTGTCCTGAAAACAATGGCACCACTTCTGATGCTAGTGATTATTCCTGGGTCAAACCTGCTCACCAAACACTCTGGAACTAGAACACCAGCACTGCAATCTGAAAACAGAAATACACTCTCCTAAGACCACTGGTTTCAACAGATTGTACTGCTCCTCAAACGCTTCTATCATTCCTCAGCTAACCCTCTTCTTCAGGCTCCATCTTCCTCTCCCTGTCCCCATGTCAGATCACAGGCTTATTTTGTCAGACTGTTGCTAGGTTTTCCTCAGCTTGTTTTCCTACAACCACCTACAGCTGCTACCAACCACCTGTAACCAGGCTCTGACTGGCCAGGCTCCTTCAGCCAACCACTAACGGGCTGCCTCAGCCCTCAGCTCGTATGTTCTTAGCCAATGGGAACGGAGAGACTGCCACTAACTGACCAATAATAAACTGAACAATCAAATATGAATTTACATTCTTCTGCCCTACATAAATATAGTGGGGGTCTCTCAAAGCCCCATACCACAGCATTCCTGAGGTTACAGCAACTGAAACACCTTTCCTACTTGGCTGTCTGCCCAGAATCCTACCACCTTATAGCAATTTTGTAAACACTACTTTATCTTTACCTCAAAACTTTACTAATGCCTAAACATTACACTTTTCAGTTTTTAAAAAAGTATTTATTTACACTTTGTATATGTAACAGATAAATAAGTTCATGAAGGATTTTAGGATGTTTCCCCACAAAGCCCATTTCACTGGTTTATGGCATGACCTCAAATAGTAAATATATACATTGGCATAAAGAAAACAAAATAAAAACAGTGGCATAAAAAGACAACAGAATGCAAGAGGCACAAGTGGTAATAACTCCATGTCAAGGCTGAATGCATACAAGATACTCATGCCCAGGGGTCATTTTGTAGAAAAAGAGGTGCAGGAGCTCATTAGCATAACTCATTAGCATAACTTATTTGCATATGGTACACCACCTGACATTACCGGAAGTATGTCAGAAGGCAAGAAAGAAAGGACAGACAGACAGACAGACAGACAGACAGACAGACAGACAGACAGAAAGAAAGAAAGAAAGAAAGAAAGAAAGAAAGAAAGAAAGAAAGCTGGCAGAGAGGGGACAGCTACTAATCCAAGCCTCAGAAATACCACTATTCTGGGAGGATAGCTTCAGTGGTGGCTGAAGCCTTCAGAAGGCTGGTCGGAGGAACAAGGACCTTTCCAGGGGACAGGGTCATTTTGCTGCAGCCATGACACAAGCAGGCATTCCCCCCGCGGGGGAGGGGGGCTGGCACCAACTCCCGGAGCTGCGCTCCCCCGAGCTCCTGCTCAAAAGGACCCCTGCTCATGCCAGCTATTCACAGCAGTAGTAATAGGTTAACACTCAGAAACCAGTGGAATATTTCAGTCTATCAGAATGTTCCTAGTCACTGACACACAATTCTGTTAAGTGATCTCTTATCACTGTTGCTATGAATGGTCGCTGTGTTTATCTTACATTTGGGCTTTGCACAGAGATGTCACACTTTGTATATTCATTGATCCTAATGTTAACATGCCTTTTTTCCCCCACCTACCAAAAGACATTTTTCCCATTTGATGAAGTAGGACCCAATTCAAGGGTCCCTGACATGGTGCCCTCTGACAGCTTTCCTGACATCCACCAAGTGGTTTTAGAAAAGGGGTGGGGCCAGATGAGGCTCTTGCCCAGCCGGGATTCTGATTGGCTGTGCAGATTAAAATCACACTGTTTCAGTGGCAGCTGCCACCAGTGTTGGTTTTATTCTCTTTTATTCTTTTTTCCCAGAGTATTTTTAAAATCACCCCTCCTTTTCCCCTGCACTTGGGCTTCCTTTGTGTGTGTTGCTCTGCCCCCTGTAGCAGCCATTTTGTAGTAGTGCACATCACCCCTGTGTCAGAAAGCTTATGCCACAATAAACCTGTGAATCTTTCACATGTCATGAGTTTTTTAAATTTTTGTTGTGACAGACCAATACAGCCACATCTCTGGAATTAAGTCAATAATGTTATGGAGTTTTTACTAAATAACTACACAGAAACACACAAATGCCTTAAATGGCATCTTACAGTACCTGGATTCTTCTAGGGACACAGCTTTTAAAAGGGGGTCTAGGAAAAAGAATGTTTGATTCTGGGGTTCAAAGGTAAGTTAATGTCCAGCTTATACGAGTGGATTTTATCCTCAGTAAGAAATCACACAGTAATCAGAAAGTGGGACAACAGACAAGGTCAGTGGTTCAGCAGCTAATTTATAAATACCACATGTCAGAGAGGAGGAAGATCTCCAAACAGCAAGGTGAAATTTATTAAAATCTTAATCTTGAAGTGCTGCTACAGCATTTCTGAGCTCCCAGTCTTAATACTCATCCCCCCCCCCCAGCAAAATCTTGAACTCAGCAGAGTGACAGTGGATGAATACCACTCAAGGACAAAGAACAGGGAATACATGCACGAAGAGGGAGTGTGTTAATACAAGAGTGACAGTAAAGGTGAAGAGAGAAAATCAGAATACAGATCAGGATGGAAAGGGGAATGAAGAGAGATCTGGGAAAATAATGAACCTGGGCCATTTTGTTCAGGCACTAAAATGTCAGAGAAGTTTTTCTAAAAAAATATTATTCCACTTCTCTTTGTTGTTGTTGTTGTTAAATTGTTTTTAAATTCACCCAGTACAGGGATAATTAATGATTGTGAAAAACTTGCAAGAGAAAGAAATGTCTGAGGACTCATTTGAATCTGGTGCCTTTGCATTCTTTTTGAAAGTTAATAAGCTAGCAAGCAAAAGCCCTCACCTGCCCTGAAACCATTTCCCATTATCTGAGCGACTGTTTATGTTGCTATATATCTGCACAAAATTGCACGTGCATACACATGCACATAATCTCAATTTTTCTATTCCCCCCTCCCCAACAAAAATCCCTAGCACTATATTAATACCACAGAATTCCTGGGGCCAAAAAAAAGCAAATTCACCTTGCACAACTAGAGATGTATTGAAAATGTCCATCTTCATGTCTTCTAGAGAAACATAATGGTTTATGTATTAAATTTACTTTTTTGAAAATAAAAATGTTCAAAGCATGCAACCCTATCATTTTTTTAAAAAAGACAAGAGACAGAAAAAACAATGTAACACACCAAACCAAGTTTCCCCCTGGCTGAGGACTACTAGCTTGGTTTAGTGGTTAAGAGCGGCAGACTCTAATCTGGGAGAACTGGGTTTGATCCCCCACTCCTTCACATGCAACTGCTGGGTGACCTTGGGTCAATCAAAGTTCTCTCAGAGCTGTTCTCTCAGGAGCAGTTCTTGGGAGAGTTCTCTCAGCCCCACCTACCTCACAGGGTGTCTACTGTGGGGAGAGGAAGGGAAGGAGATTGTAAGCCACTCTGAGACTCTGAGTGACCGGGGGGGGGGGGAGGTTATAAATCCAGTCTCTTCCTCCTTCTCCATCATTTTGTCTTCATCCCCCTCCATTTTGGGTCCTAAACTCCTCACTCCTTCTTCAAAACATGAAAATATTAATAAAGCTTCCAGCTCACGCATTTAGACTGTCACGTGATGAAACAAGGTTTGATTGCACTACTTTTTTTGCGTTTTCTTCTTCCTTTCCAAAGATTCTAAACCAAACCAGCTGAGAAATATAATCTTCCCCAATAATTTCTCCATTTATAATGTGCGTAAGGAACTGTGGTATTTGTTTAAAAAAGTCTTTTCTTCTCCCAGATGCCAACTGTACATTTTCTGACAATCAAAAGCATTAAAGTGTTAGAGAGAAGTGCCCCTACTTTCATTAGCTACAATCAACTGATGGCGAGTATTATACCAGACTCATGCCAAGCCTTGAAGACTTCACATAGGCCAGTTGCTCATTAAAATCAATGGTGGCACTTCTGTTGAGGAAGGAAATGGGGGGAGAGGAGCCTACAGCCGACTGAAACTGAAAACGGCAAAAAAAAAGTTGGAGGTAAAAAAAAGAAATGGTACATAAACTTTAATAAACGAATAGCTTTCATGAGAAGTCATTAATACACTAACTATGTAAAGGACCAAATACATATCTAGAGAGACTTTCAGTGAATACTATCATAGGCATAGAGTATGGGGGGGCTCAAGGGCTCGAATCACCCCCCAAACTTCCCGGGGGGGCTCAGCCACCCCCGGCAAAATGGAGTGCCTGCCACCGCTCCTCCCCGAGTCCTTCTGAGGCCCAGCTGCCGCTGCTGGAGAGGGAGAGGGAAGGGGTGGCCAGGGGGGAGAGAGAGAGGCACCGGCAGCAGCAGCTGGCGGGCTTCGGAAGGGCCCAGGGAGGCGCGGCGGTTTCCCGGGGGGGAGAACATTGCCCCAGCATAGGTGCCCCCTCTGGAATTTCCAAAAGTCTACACCCCTGAATGCTATAATGTATTAAAGTCCGTGTATCATTTATTTTTAAAAAAAATTAAATACCCTCTTCCCTCACCCTTTTTTGCCCTTCTTCAGTTCCAGAACCTACTGCCAAACCTTTCCACAACTAAAAGCAAGCACAAATACTGCTCTGTCGCCTTAGAAGGCACTCCCTCTCAAAGCATTAAAATATTAATGAAGCTTCCAGCTTGCACATTTAGACAGTCGTTCCACAGTCACGTGACAAAATAAGGATTGATTACACAACTTTTGATGTTGCAGACCAAATTAGCAAAATATGTAAATGAGATGCTAAAGTTCTGGTAAAATCGGCAGGACATGTGTCAATGAACTTAAAAGGAACGTGACATTTTAAAAAAAAAATCAAAGTGTGAGGTTTTTCCTCTCAAGTTCCACCTTTCACTCCGGTGCTGAGAATTCTTCAAAGCAAAGTGAATTTCAACCCTAATTAGTAGACATGTCGCTAACACTATCTTCCTCCTTACTAGCCCATGAAAGTAAACACAGATTTTGTTAGGGAGCTGGAAGAGGGAGATTGCAACCAAGAAATCAGAAAGAGCCTGAGACTGGGAAGGGCAGCCATGAAGGAGCTAGAAAAAATTCTAACTTGTAAGGATGTGTTGCTAGCAACCAAGATCAAGTTAATTCATGCCACAGTATTCCCCATTACTATGTATGGGTGTGAAAGCTGGATAATGAAGAAAGCTGACAGGAAGAAAGTTGATTCCTCTGAGATGTGGTGCTGGAGGAGAGTTTTACAGATACCATAGACTGCCAAAAAGACAAATCAAGCCTGAAATCTCCTTAGAAGCTAAAATGACTAAACTGAGGCTATCACACTTTGATCACATTAAGAGAAAACAAGAGCTATTGGGAAAGGCGACAGTGTCAGGAAAAGCTGAAGGCTGTGAGGTTTCTGCTCAAAGTAGTCAAGGATCAGATCTTTGTTGATGAAACACAGTTCTTTATTTCCAATTTCTACATTGGTACAGGTCCTCGGATTATTGTCAGAGATAACGCATACAATAGAAGCAGGTCTAATATACCCTCCAGCACAATTTGAATTGCCCATAGGTAACCAATCAACAAGGGGGGAAAAACCGCGGGCAAAAGGTTCTCTGGCCGTTTGCTTCCCACAGGAAAGAAAGTGAGGTGTGAAGCAGTAAATTTCCCTTCCCAAACCAGACCCCTCAGATGTAACCATCTTCACATAACAAATGCTTTCCCCAAGGCTTTTGCACGTTGATAAGAAATGGTCCCTGTCCTCCCCTGTCTTCCCAGCCTAGAGGAATGGAATGCGGAGGCAGGAGTGTGAGAGGCCCATTGTTCTCATGCTTTGAAGTTGTCATTCTCCCGGGCAACCAGATACATAGACCAGGCCTGGTCAGAGCAATAATCCTGGGGTCACAGAATATACATTCACAATTGTCAAGCTAATAGTAAGAAGCATGGTTACATAGTTGGTACAGGAACAGGTTTGCACAGCATAGCAAAGTCAGGTACAAATATAGCATGATATCCCAGAAATCCTTGTTAGAATCTGCAGATTCTGACAAAGGCAGCAGGAAAAGAGGAAGACCAAACATGAAATGGATCGACTTGATCAAGGAAGCCATGGCCCTCAGTTTGCAAAACCTGAGCATGGCTATTACTGATAGGACGTTTTGGAGAATATTAACTCGTAGGGTTGCTGTAATGTAGTATGTTCTGTGTAGCAACCAGCCTGCCATGTGCTCCCAGGTAATGGCGCCCGCCGCATGGCCAGAGCACATGGTCAGGCAGAGAGGGGAGCTTGAATCTGGAGGAACAATAGACAGCCTGATTCAAAGCCTCCACCAATGTGGGACCTAGGTTCTCCCTGGGGAGCCAATGCAGTCAAAGGCAAACATGCGCATATGTTAAGCCCCTATCAGGTCTTTTGGGTGCAGCCGGAGGTGTGGCTCCAGCCAGCATATAATGAGGGCCCTGGAGCCCTGGAAGCATGCTTGATCTGACCATCTACTGGACATGCTGAATCACTCAATAAAGGCTTCATGATTTCACCGTTCCTGGTCTCCCGAGTCCAGTACGCTTCACTGGCGATGAAGGTGGGATCCCGATAAGCGACTCCTTGGCTGACACCAGTACCGCATCGTGCCCAGACCAGATCCGTCAGCCACCGGCCCCACTCAGCTCCAGCGCCACTGCACTGCCATCAGCTACCAAGGATCTCGCTCGACGCACTGCTGCACATCCCAGAATGGCCACCACTCCGGGAACCACCCACCCATTCTATCCAGCCAGCCCCGAAGACTGGGAAGCCTGCACGGACCAGCTCACATCCTACTTCGACACACAGGACATCACGGATGCCGGGAAGAAGAAGTCCATCAGTGGCTATTAGCCACAAAGTATAGATAGGAACTGTATTCTTGGTGCTTGAGGGGGGGCAACAGTGGGAGGGCTTCTAGTGTCCTGGCCCCACTGCTGGACCTCCTGAGGGCACCTGGTGTGTTTGGCCACTGTGTGACAGAGTCTTGGACTGGATGGGCCACTGGCCTGATCCAACACTGGCTTCTCTTATGTTCTTATGTAAATGATGATAGTCAGCACTTTAATTTTGCTTCGAGGTGGCTGAGAAGCCAGTGTAGCTTTTTTAATACTTGCAAGAGATATTCTTGATATGAGCTGTCACCCATCTAGCCAGTGTAGTCTATATTAATCAGATTTCCCAAATGACTTTGAAGGTGGTCCCACATAGAACATCATCGAATATAATCCGAGCACAGATAACTATAGTCAGATTCTGTTGAACAAGGAACAGCTGTACCAAGGCAGGTTTCAGTCCCAACTTGTGTGAGGATATAGGAGCAAGACATGAGCTGGGTGCTTTCCACCCCACATGTAGAATGTCTTGTATGAACAACAGAAACTCTTTAGAAAAGGCATGTACATCAGCATGGTGGAATGTCACACTAGGATCCAGGTTCAACACCCACTCTGCCATGCTGGGTGACCTTGGTCCAGTTGCACAGCCTCAATCTAAACGGCCTCACAGGGTTGTTGTCAGAATAAGATGGAGGAGCAGCGAATGTTGTTGTAAGCTCTTTGGATCCCCACTGGGGAGAAAAGTGGGATGTAAATATAAACAGAGAGCAGATTTGTTCTGCACAACATAATTTGTTCCATTCACTACAACAACTAGACTTTATTCACGAAAATTACTGAGAATTCAAACCTGCATTTGCCTCTTTTGCTGGTGTTGGTTTTGTTGCCGGTGAGCACTGGTTCTTCAATGAATTCCTGAGAGGGTAACAGCACAGCTTTGTAAATAACCAAGAGGCCACCCCACTTATCAGTTCATTTGCCTGCACATTCTCTTCCTCCATGCCCCTCTCCTAGAACAAAGGGAGGGGGTTGTTCTGTTACACATGCAGCTGTCCTCCCCAGCTTATAGAGAACAGAGGAGAGGCCTGGAAAGACAGCTGCCATAAGAAGAATGGGTGAAGAGTGTGTGATCAGCCGGGAACCAGCCACCCGACATGCCACTGACAGGACCGACCCTCTGTTTCTGTGGTCTCTGTTCCATAATAAGTGGGACAGAAAAAACAGGGCCCAGCTCTGGATGGTTTGTGCAGCTAGGAGAACAGAGTGCTGGAGCGCCTGCTGTTTACAGTCTGTTGGCTTCTGGCAGGAAGGGTGAGACAGATAGGATCAGTCTAGCCAGCTAAGGTACATCCTTTCGGGTGACTTGCAGTACAGAACTAACTCCCCCACCCCCATGTACTCCAGGAAGGAAGAGACAAATAGCCAGGCATGCAGTAATCTGAGATGAAAATCTTTGTTCTGGAGGCAGTACATGTAATGGTTACTCTCTTTTCAGGAGTAATAAGAAGAGAAGCAGCCCCCATGCATTGCTCCAAGAATGACAGGTCCGTCTCACCTGGAAATGATAGTTACCTCAGGCGAGTGGTTATTTTTCAGGCAAATTCTCACAACATGGGTTACCACAAGGGCAATGGTAGTGGTTCATTATGCAGATAGCCTGATCCATTACATTTTCTAGGGGAATAATTAGCAAGTTCTTAGGGGAATCACTGTGGTTTAAGAATATATATTCGTTTAACCCCGTTTACACCTCGTACTCTCAGCACCATGGTTTCTGAGGTAGTTCGTAATTCCTACAGTGACATAGAAGTTACATTTAAGGCCCCATCCACACGAGCAAGATAAGCCGGATGGGAAGTGACACAAATTTGTGCCGGCACAATTTGCGCTGCTTTTGCAGGATCACACAGGTCCATGGACCTGTGAGGGCAAACCGCCGCTGTGTGATCACACACAGCCGCAAGCGAGTTGGGTTTTTTCCCCGGGCCATTTTCAGTGCGCTTATCTGCTTCTACAAGGGATTGATGACTTGCCTCTCCACCCTCGGGGTCATCCGATGAGGCACATACCGGGATGGGAGGGGGGAAAAAACCCAAAAAGCCCGCTCCCCAACGCCACTTGTTTGCGCTGGCGTGATCACACCAGGAAAGGTCAGTTCTGGGCTGTTGCAAACCATTTGAGACTGCCTTTTCACTGGTAGCTAAATAAGCCGATTCCCCACCGGCTCAAAGTGGTTTGCGACACTTTGACACCGGCTGCAGGACGCTTCCCGGATGTGCTTGTGTGATCACGCCACTTTGAGCCGGCAGAGAATCGTCCTTCTTGTGTCGCAAATGGGTGCGTATGATCACGCCCTAAGAGTGCTTCCAGAAAGCTTTGAAAAATATTCTATAGGTATGAGAGGGTTTGGCAGAACTGATACTGTCTGTGTTAGTGAAGAATGGAGGGATTATGCTGGTGCTGTGTGCATGCCAAGTCTGCATTAATTTCAAGCTCATTTTTAATATCTGTAAGGAAAACTTTGATTTTATCTTCTACCAGTATTATTTTCTCATTTGTAATGAAATTATTTGGCTAATTGCTGACTCTCAGCATTTAATAGTGATCGGAACGGGAAACTGCTCTGTTTAAAACCCTTCGAGCATAGGCCACAACATTCTCACACATAATTTAAAAGTAAAATCTAGTAAGGCTTTAAGGGCATTCCCCACTTTAAAAAAAACTAATCGATCAAAATTATGATGTCATCTGATTAAAGAAATGCTGGTCGGACAGTCATATGATTTATTTTTACTATATCAGCATTTTTTGGTGTTTTTGCATTTTTGTGTGTGTACATGCGCACCTGTGTTTGGAAGTCATGGTGACCTCTGGCGACTCCCACTGGGGCATGGAGGACATTCAGAGAAGTAGCTTAATAGCCTGCCTCTGGTCTCCCGACCCTGGTATTCTCTGGAGGTCTCCCATCCAAGTACTTGCCAGGGTCAGCTCTGCTTCGCTTCTGAGATCTGACAAGATTGGGCTTGCCTGGGCTATCCAGGTCAGGGCTTCTAATTTTTTTTTTAATGATTACATATCACAGCAGGCATTATCTAAGGCATTCCTTAGAACCACAGAGTTGGAAGGCTCCACACAGGCCATTTAGTCCAACTGCCTGGTCATTGCAGGGTCAGCCTAAAGCATCCCTGATAAGTGTTTGTCCAGTTGCTGCTTAAAGACCGCCAGTGAAGGGGAGCTCACCATGTCCCTAGGCAGCTGATTCCACTGCTGAACTACTCTTGTTGTTTAAAAAAAAAAATCTTCTGAGGCATTCACTTAATTATGAAACTGAACAGGGGATAGCTTTTCTAAGATGGTGCCTATAAGTATTAAAATGTTAACCTCTTATTAAAATGCTAACTTTTTAAAAGCAAGTCTAATGCCAGATTAATGGGGGCCTCTTCTTTAGTCAATCTTTTCAAAAAACCAACTAAGCATTTTTTGTGATCAAAATGCAAAGCCATTACAAAAAGACAGTTTTGCCCTGTATTTTCCCTAGCTGTTCCATGTTAAATTAAGCCTTAGAAATTTCCCTCGTTTGTAGCTTTTATTGATACATAAATCAGCCGTATTGGAGAATAGAGTATAAAAGGAAATGTAGGTCCAGTGAATAGGAGCATTGCGGTTTAAATCTAAACAGAACTACCAAAGTGCTTTGTTTACCAGGCTGGTAATCTTAAATAAATAAATGCATTTAAGTCTGTATTACAAAGAAGTTTTGAATAAGGAACTGGAACGACTGCATGCCCTCTGCATCACAAAATAAGGTTTGGACCGCCTCACTAGAGTTGCCAGGTCTGGGATGGAAAATACCTGGAGACTTTGGGGGTGGATCCGGGCGAGGATGGGGTTTGAGGAGAGGGGCCTCAGCATGGTACAATGCCATAGAGTCTACCCTCCAAAGCAGCCATTTTCTCCAGGGGAACTGATCTCTGTCAGCTGGAGATCAGTTGTAAAAGCGGGAGATCTCCAGGCCCCACTTGAAGGCTGGGAACCCTACGCCTCACATTAGACACCTGCAAGATCAGGGGACTTGGAACTTCAAGAGGACACATGCTGTTTCCTGATCCAAAGCTTGCCCCACTGTCTGTCTGCGCAATTGTCTTGGGAGCACCCTACTCTGGAACAGCTGGCACAAGAACTGGTCTTTGGACCAGGAAACAGAATATGTCCTCTTGTAGGGCAGAGTCCCCTGAATGTAAGGGTGTATGATGTGTGATGGCCTAAATCTTAATTTGGGGTGCAGATGCCATGTAGTTATTCAAGTTCCTTATTCAAATCTTTGTAATACAAACCAGTGCTTGGACCTTATTTTGGGGTTCAGAGCTTTTAGACTGTCCTTAGTGTTGTTGGCTGGATTCACAAATAAGTCACGATTAAGGAACTGGGAACCAACTTCAGCCTCATCAGGCTTGAGGTGTGGATATGAGATAGAATCAGTTAAGAGCAGTGGTATATGATGTCAGTTTGCAAAAGGAGAAAGTAAGTGTGCCTCTATTAATAAGAACATAAGAGAAGCCAATGTTGGATCAGGCCTGTGGCCCATCCAGTCCAACACTTTGTCACACAGTGGCCAAACACACCAGGTGCCCTCAGAAGGTCCAGCAGGGGGGCCAACACACTGGAAGCCCTCCTACTGTTTCCCCCCCTCCAAGCACCAAGAATACAGGGCATCACTTGCCCCAGACTGAGAGTTCCTATCTATACATTGTGGCTAATAGCCACTGATGGACCTCTGCTCCATATGTTTATTTAATTCCCTCCTGAAGCCGTCCATGCTTGTATAACATCGAACACCCCATTCCCAACATTTAGGGCCTGGCATCTCCCTCCTCCCTACCCGACATTTCTGGATGGAACGTCTCTTCACTGCAGCACCGTCAGAAAGGACAGATTTTTCCAATCATGGAACACTGCAATTGGGCAACCCATCTGGCTTCTAATATTGCCATATAATTTCACAATATAAATTAACCTCTAACAGCCACATCTGCCATTATAAAGTTTATGCTCATTCCAAATTCTCAGAGCACTATACACCTCAGTGCAAGTAGATTGCTTTGCACATCAAAGAGAGCTTACAATTCTTCAAAAAGATAAAAACACCTTCTCTCTTGGCATCATTTAGTAATCCCCCTATTACATACCATGGCAACTTCCAGAGCTGGTCACTTATTCCAGGGGGGAAAAGATTAATGTAACTGGAGCAGAGCTGTGAAATGCTCCTTTTCTGGGGGGGGGGGGGGGGGAGTTTCTACTTGTGCAAAGAAGGAGAAGAATGATTTTATCAAACCATAGCTTTCAAAAACATCCTTGGGGGGGAAATGCTGTTTCACATCCTGATGTAAGTGAATCTTTCAAATATGTACCACATCCAAATAAGGACATTTGGCAAGATACCTACATCTTACCATGGAGCTGCAGTTAACATTCCAGTCAAATAAAGCTCCAGTTCTCTGTTGACCTTGCTTGGATGACAGTCTTCCTTCCTGCGGACTTTCTTACCTGGACCTTATTCAATGTAATTTTTTTTCCTGAAAATGCAGCTGCAACAAGCAAGTATTAGATACATGTGCACAGCACGCACGCACACACAAGGCTTCCGTCCTTAAGATTTCTTATAATGTTTACAATGATGGAAAAAGACAAGGGGAAGGGACAATAAGCAGCAGTATGGAAAGGGAAAAGACAATAAACAGCAGCAGTATGGAACACATGTCCTGTGATTAAGACTAGGATTTTTCAATTTAGAACAAGGTCACTAGATTTATTTTAAACTACTCCATATACTCACAATAAGGAGTGGCTAATGAGTGGCAAAAGGGAATTTTTTTTCCACCCTCTAAAAGAACACCTGTGAAAAGGGAGGTGATTCAAACCCACCTTAGCAACTGTGAGAATAAAACTAGAATGCAGCAGCTAATACCAATACAGTAATTCAAAATTACAGATTATATCATACTGTATGTGGTGTGACACAGAATGTAACAGGCAGCCAAACAAATAAAGCTGGTTTAAAAGAAAATGCCTAACATAACATTTCACTCAGAATGCACACATTCAAGGCTAAATGACATGCAACATGTGAAACAAGAACCCAACCACAATTTTGCCCTTTGTACAGATAGGCGTGCCATCGGGGAAACATAAGAACCTAAGAGAAGCCAATGTTGGATCAGGCCAGTGGCCCATCCAGTTCAACATTCTGTCACACAGTGGCCAAAAATACCAGGTGCCATCAGAAGGTCTACCAGTGGGGCCAGGACACTAGAAGACCTCCCATTGTTGCCCCCCCCAAGCACCAAGAATACAGAGCATCACTTGCCCCAGACTGAGAGTTCCTATCTATACCTTGTGACTAACAGCCACTGATGGATCTCTGCTCCATATGTTTATCCAATTCCCCCTTGAAGCCGTCCATGCTTGTAGCTGCCACCACCTCCTGGGGCAGTGAATTCCATGTGTTAATCACTCTTTGAGTGAAGAAGTACTTCCTTTTATCTGTTTTAACCCGACCACTCAGCAATTTCATCGAGTGCCCATGAGTTCTTGTATTGTGAGAAAGGGAGAAAAGTACTTCTTTCTCTACCTGCTCTATCCCATGCATAATCTTGTAAACCTCTATCATGTCACCCCTTAGCTGTCGTTTGGATTTATACCCCGCCCCCTTCACTCGGAGTCTTAGAGCAGTTTACAAACTCCTTTCCCTTCCCCTCCCCACAACAGTTCCCTGTAAGGTAGAAGGGGCAGAGATAGCTCTGACAGAAAATACTCCTCAAGGACAGCTCTGACAGAACTATGGCTTGCCCAAGGTCATCCAGCAACCACAAATGGAGGAGTGAGGAATCAAACCTGGTTCTCCCAGATTAGTGTCTGCTGGTTAAGTGTTCAGACTCTAACCAGGAAGAATGCTGTAAGAATGCAGAACAGCCCCCAGCTGGGAAGGAGGAAGAGATACGTGCCTGCACAGAAGACCACTCAACAAACATCACTGCAACTATGTTTTCATCTTCGTGGCTTCTGTGCAGTCCCACATAGGAGAATAGCAAGCTCACTTACCCCGAAGGAGGGTATAGTCTGGTCAGCAAAAGACTGGTTATAGCACTGCTTTCCCCACAGCTGCCTCCTGCCTGGCATCCACGTTTACAGCGTAGTGTTGCACTAAAGTGGACGGAGTCTACCAGATTGCTGCTCTGCAGATGTCATTCAAGGCAATTCTCCCAATGAAAGTGGCTGAAGATGTCTGGGCTCTGGCTGAGTGTGCCTGTGGAGCTATAAACACTTCTAATTGCTGAAACTACCCATCTGGACACCGACTGAGAGGAGGCTGCTAAACCTTTCTTGTGTCCAGAGAAGCATATAAACAATGACTTAGACTGGGCAAGGATTTTTGCAGGGCTAAGTAAAACAATAAATACCTCCTAACATCCAGTGTGTGAAGAGACCATTGCGCTGGGGAGGTGGGATTGGGGAAAAAATACCGGTAGGGTTATATCCTGTGACGGGTGGAATGCCAAGATTATTTTAGAGAGAAAGGCATACTCGGCCTTAGGGCTACTTTATCTAAGTGGACCTTAAGAAAAGGAGGATCGCACATAAAGACGGCCAACTCACTGACTCTGCATGCTGAGGTGACGGCAATGAGAAATGTGGTTTTATAAGTCACTATTGCTATATCCAATGTGGCCATTGGCTCAAAGGGCTTTCCCATCAACCCAGTCAGTCCAAACATTTTTTAGCCATGTCTAGAAGCCCCTGGAACATTGGTCTCATATGCTCTGTATACAATACTTGCAGTATCAGGTTCGTAGGCTTCAGATCTGAAACAACAGCATCAAGGTCGAGGGCTCTGGCCATGTGTAGGATTTGTTCTGCATAAAGACACAAGTCCTCACTAGGAGATACCAGTAAACAGGACCCCATAGTGTCCTCTGGAGGGCATCAGATTCAATGTCAGATTTATGGGCAATAACTTCCTCAGCGGACTCGAAATTGTAATATTCTGGCAGAGACTGAAGGACCTGGATGGACCTCAGTCTTGAGGGTTGTGGACAATGTTCAGATCTGACAGAACTAGGAGACATGCCTCATGAAGTACACTACCAGAAAGACTGTAGGTCCCACTGGTCCCAAGGAGGAGGGCACCATGTCTGTTGGTATCCCCATGGAAAACTGGACAGGGGTTGATTCGAAGGGAGGCTCAGAAAGGCCTTAGGTCTAGTCCATTCTGGTGTCTCCATCAGAACGTCTAAGACTTCATCATCTGAAGACTGTACCCTTTACCTAATTACTTCCAGGCCTAGTTACAAGTTCCTTAAAAGCTTTTCACCACCTAAGGCCCCCATACCAACTGAAACACATATTCTGATATCCCCACGTACCAGTTATGCTCTAAAGACATCTTTCTCCTTGTCCATTCTACTATAACTGGATCACAAGCTCTCACAGTGGTAGGTCCAGTCCTCCAGAACAGCCTTCCAGGTTGGTTGTGGAAGGCACCTTCTCACTCCCCATTCAGAAAAAACATGTAGAACGGTA
This sequence comes from Lepidodactylus listeri, assembly GCA_029233225.1. NCBI lineage: Eukaryota > Metazoa > Chordata > Lepidosauria > Squamata > Gekkonidae > Lepidodactylus > Lepidodactylus listeri. Next base: position 93,244,693 of record JARCFY010000006.1, read on the forward strand.
TTATTTCAGGGAGCATTTGGTGGAGTATAAACCACTTAAGCAGATTTGGCTCTGTTTTTCCATCTCTATGTGTTTTCAATACTTGTTTTTTGTTTGTTTTTAATTTTGGGGGGGGGTGTTTTTAATTTTTGTTTTCATCTTTATAACTGTGTTCTTGCAACTTGTTGCTGTATCGTTCCCATCTTGAGTTTAAGGAAAGACAGCGGGATATGAATGTTTTGAAAAACAAACATCAGCAGGTCTACTATGAGAAATAAGAAGCATGAAATAATCTATGTTTATAGACTCGTCATTGTGCATTCTGAGATAAGATCCAAGCAACAGGGATTTGTGGGGCCCTGCTAACAATAGTAATTGAAATACTATGTAACGCAGGCTTGTTACTAACAATCACAAGTGGATTTTAAAAGTGTGCTACCTGCAAGCTATTAATCTAAGAGAACTTTTACAAAGATTACAGTGGAACAGAGAAGACATTCCCCCAAAGAGAAGCCAAGTCACACCATCATGTAACTCGGTACGAGTCTACAAAGCTAAAAAGAACAACAAAATAGAAAGAAAAACTCAAGAAAAACCAAGTTAAAAACTGCCTTAAGCAAGTGGCTGTGAGTCCCAGTCAAACCCATATACGATAAAAGATGGTGCTCTGTTTTTCCAGCTTCACCTCAGAATCCAATCGTTAATATTACCACTTTCTGCCCAAAGGTCCAACAGCCACTGAACAACAATGCAAAAAAAGTTCTTTCCGAAGCAAGGTCTGGCACCATGCTCTCTGATGCAGGGCAAGTGACTCAGCAAAGAAGACCAGTGGAGCTTCTGCTAAGCTAAGGTAAACTTTGGCCAAGTTTATTCATGATATGGAAGTTAATTACATGAAATACCTCTGGGATTCAAAATGCGAGGACTTGACAAGACTGCACAATCCTATGAAGAGAAACTACATTTTTAGCCTACTGAAAGCGTTGTGCATAGACTGGAGCATCTCCGCCTAGGATTGCACTGTAGAAGGAATAAAGCAGCAATCTACATGCCTTCTGGAGAGGGACAGTGAAGTCACAGAACGTACATACCTCCAGGCTTTGTAAACAGAGTTCCTTACATCTTCTACAGGTGATGGTGAAACTTTCAGGAAAAGGACAGTACCTAGTGATCTATGACTGAAACTGTTGGCAATGAGTACACCAAGAAGATTACTATGAAGATGCACCCAGCTCCAGTTAAAGTTGAAAATAATTACACAGGAAATGGGTGAACACATCAGTACTATTAATGGGCACTTTGAGAGAACCTGACAAATTAAACCTGTTCTCTGAGCACTATTTGCTTTTCTTATGGATCAATTCCTTATGAATCATGCAACAAAAATTGTGGCATTATCACACAGTCTGTGCTCAAAATATCCGTTACTTGCTTTTTTTCAGTCATAGGCCACGTGGAAACCAAACACCACGTGGACAAAAGAGCTCTGTTAGCAAGCACTGAAGACTTTCAATATATATGGAAACATGAATGAAAAAATGAAACTGTGAAGCATATCATAACCTTGGCCTGCCTGACTGTAGCCTGGCTTCTCCGAGCCGGGCCACAAACCCTTCAGTTTGGGGAGGACAAAAAACTTGCTTGACCTGTGAAGGAATGTTTCTGACAGTTACTGTGTATTATTACAATGTTCACAATGCTGCCTGCCCCTAGGTTCCAGTAGCATACCTGCATTCCAGCAAGCAACACCCAATATTTCTAGAACAGAGAGATCATCAGTAGTGCGATTTCACAAATCTGATCACCAGTGACGAAGCATACCTGTGACTGTGGAATCTGATTTGAGCATCCACTCTTATGGTAAGGCACAAACCCATCCTCAGCAAATACAGTTCGATCTGAAATCTTTACACCTTGAAAAATCCCCTCTAGTACTAGGCTTTAGATCGTAATGCAACCTTACGTTTTGCATGTATTTACAATGTCTTTCCTTATAAAGGGTACCCCTCCAAGTGAAATAATCTACTTGTATAAAACTTCTTCCCATTACTGTACCAAACTGAAGCTAACCAAATATTGTGAAGCTCAGGTCCCTATTTGACTCTGCATGTAGAAATAAACACATTACATTAAAACAATTAATTAAATGGAACTAAATCTGCTTATCCTTTACACAGAATTTGTCTGCAAATGGATTACTCAGAAATGAGACTGTTTATATGGTACCATCAATGTGCACGGTACTATATGAAGCATAAAGATGACAGGTTCCTGTCTCAATGAGCTTACAATTATTTGAAACTTATTGGCAGACAATGGCAGAAGATGATGCGGACAGGTAGAAAAGCAACACAGCAGCTCATCATTTTTACATGACCGAGCATACTGGGTTTTTTTTCTTCTTTTTCTAATATGGCTCAGTTTTTAAAAAGTGAATATACAGCATAGCTATAATAATAAAACAGGAACTTTATACATTTTCCAGCTCTCTCATAAGGACAGCAATAGCACCACAATTTGAAAGATAAAACAAAAGAGCATGAATACCTTACCAATGGAAATAATTTCCAGAAATAAAATGCAAGGAATGTATTATCTCAAAACTACTAGCCTCAGACCAAGAAATTAATATGTTTAATTTCTTCATTATTTTGCATATACTTTCAGGGTAGTAAATGCTGGAACTCTCAAGATATATAGTAGTAAATCCTACTCATATTTGAATACCATAATTGTTTAATAAAAGTAAACAGCCACAGTGCTAAGTCTGAGCATAACATTGAGAGATAAGAGGAATATGTGACAGAAATGACCATTCATCTGAACAATGAGATTTAAAAGGGTAACCTTTGGACATATGAAACTGGACATAGAATCACATATGGTGACCTGAATGAAATTCCGAAATTTGTAAAACAGTAATTTTCAACCATGAAGCTTATTGAGTGATCCTGGGTCAGTTCTTTCTGTCAGTTTAATCTACCTCACAGGGTAATTGTGAGCATCAAAAAGAAAGGTGGGAGCCCTGACCTGGATAGCCCAGGCAAGTCCGATCTCGTCAGACCTCAGAAGCTAAGCAGGGCCGACGCTAGCTAGTACTTGCTAGATTCTGCACCTGAAGGAAGCTCTAAAGATTGAACAAGCAAGTGCAGCCCATAGCTGAGGTTACATAAGCAGCTGACAGATAAGGTTCCAACTCTGACCATAACATTTCTGGCTCAAGCATCAGAATCCATGGCTGCCATCACATACACTAAATAATCCACTTTCAATCCATTTTCAATGCACTTTCCAACTGGATTTCCAACTGTGTGAACTGGCAAAAGAAGAAGAAGAAGAGATTGGATTTATACCCCGCCCTCCACTCCCCAAGGGAGTCTCAGAGCGGCTTACAAACTCCTTTTCCCTTCCTCTCCCCACAACAGACACCCTGTGAGGTAGGTGGGGCTGAGAGAGCACTTTCCCAAACTGTCCTTGAGGGAACAGCTGGTACAGAGCTATGGCTTGCCCAAGGTCATCCAGCCAGGTGCAAGTGGAGGAGTGTTGAATCAAACCCGGTTCTCCCAGATTAGAGTCCGCGCACTTAACCACTACACCAAACTGGCTCTCTGTTTGAACCCAGTTTGAAAGTGCATTGAAAGTGTATTGTTTAGTGTATATGACTGCATGACACTCAAGCAGTACTCCACATAATGGCTTGAATGTTCGTTTTTGTGTTTATTATTTTTGTGTTATTATTGTGTTTATTATTTTTGTTGAAATAAGGAAATATATGTAGCTAGTAATCTACCCATTGATCCTTTCCAGAAAGTGGATCGTCCAACCTTTTTGCTTATAATGGACTTAACACCATTCATGGAAACATTCTCCCCTTTACCTCAGAAGTCATAACTACTATGTTGCCTAGCCACATAAACACTCCCATATACTGTCAGCACATGGGGCCTAAGGGCGTATTAAAAACATGAGTATTCCTTTTTGTAACATGAACAAGTCAGGCTAGATGTGAAAAAGAAAACAGACACACACTTGTTTAAGTACTGACAACTGAATGTTTGGTTATTACACTGCAAGTGTTAGTGAAGTACAGCCGCAAACATTACACCATTACCTAATGCAACAGCCCTAGAATTTCCATTTGGCTTTATAGTGTCACTCTATCATGCTTCCAGTCAACGAGAGGGAGAACAGAGTAACCGGATGCTGGCGTAGCTGATGAGATATGCCCTCAGACAGGCAGCTAAACAGATGCCATCATAGACAAGTCCAGGTGCAGTTCAACTTCAAAGCTGAGACACTGATTCCATTAGGACACACTTTCTGCCACCTCCTCTAAATTTACAGTTCACAAAATGTAAGACGTGCTTCTGTATACAGAAAAGATTCGATTCCTTGGGGAGGAACTAGCTCCTTCCTGAACCCACCAAGCCACCCAACAGTGCCCCTCTCCAAGTTTCTTCCAGTTCCCCAGAAACAATTCAGATACTACAAGAGCAAACCCATGGTACTAGCGGGGGGGGGGGAACTGGAACCCCCCACTGCTGCAGATTCCCTCTGGAGGATGCAGGCGGCTGCTCCAGGCCTGGCAACAGTAGAGAAACATGCCAGCAGCTGCTCCAGCCCAGCCGTGGTGGTCCCAGCAGCAGCAACAGAGGATGTCAGGTACTGCTCCAGGCCAGGGCAAGGAGGATGCCGGCTGCTGCTCCAGGCCCAGCTGTGGAGGACCTCGGCCCAGAGCAGCAGCCAGAGTACTCTGTAGCCGGGTTGAACCAGCAGCCAGTGTGCTCCACTGCTGCGGCCAGGCATGCAGCAGCAGCCAGCATCCTCTGTAGCCGGACCAGAGCAGCAGTTGACATCCTCCATGGCCACTGCTGGATCCACCATGGCTGGGCTGGAGCAGCTGCCGGCTCGCTCCTTTGCCACTGCCAGGCCCGAAGCAGCAGCCAGAGTCCTCTGCTGCAGCAGCTGGGACAGAGCAGCTGCCAGCGGGGCTCCTGGGATGCACCGCACAATGTGGCTGCCCTGTCCCACAGCCAACTGCCATGGTAAGTGCACAGAGAACACTACTTGAATGCGGGGGGAGTGCCCCAAGCATGCAGAAAAATCTCTTTAGCCTCCCTGTGGCCCTGATCTGCAGATTTAGATATCCGCAGATAGTGGCCATGGGTGGCTAGTAGTATATAGATTCCCTGCCTTTAACACACATAATGCCCTTTCCTAGAACATCAGGGTCTCTTAGACTTCAGAAAGTATGACACAATCTTACCAAAGCAAGAACAAGAGGCATATACTTGATCACATCAGGACAGATGACGCACTCTAAGTGAGGCTGACTATGGAGATGGTTTGGAAGCTTCAGTTAGTGCAAAAGGCTACAGTGAGCACATATCCTGCTAGGATTAGAACTTCACTGTTTTCCTGTTTGCTTCTGGGGGCAATCGTAATGGAAGATGACTGAGAACAAGTGGCAGGAGAGTGCTCCGTACATGAAAGAGGGGCTGTTATCATTGTACTTTTTGGTTTCCGTGTTCACAAACATCAAGAGAATAATGGAAAAAATGTGTATTTTTATACAGATTCTTATGTTTAACTGAGAAGGAGGAAAAAGAGGCAACATTCTAAAATAGAACAGGCAAAAGTAAATGCAGGACTTCTGCAGGAGATGTGTCAAGAGCTCAAGTATTTGTATTTACGCCTGCATCCCACCGTGCACTGTAACATGTACACTTGTATACAAAGCAAAAAAAAACCCAAACCACCAGACACTGTAAGACAAAAAGAAGGGAAACAAATGCATAGATAAAAAGACAGGAAGCAAAAAGGAACCTCTTTTTGGCGACATGCTCGCACAAAATGTCTTGAGAACCTGCCGTCATACAAAAGCAAATGCCCTGCAAAATGCAAAGCTACTGCTGTTCAAAGGACTAGTATTTAAGTTAAAAGCAATCAAGAATATAGCTCCGGTCTTCTAATAGCTATGGATATTTTTAACCAACTCAACATCCCACACAGATGTGCACAGGTAGCTTGAACAGTCCAGGAAAGCTATTCACATGGGGGGGGGGGGGGAATGTAGCGTGTGACCACAGATGGAAACCAACAAGTACAGTGATAAACGTCATTGGCCCTGAGCTAGTAGGCAATTGGCAAACTGAAAGACTGCTGTAGCCTCTAACTTTAGCCTAAGAACAATTAAGAATCCTCCTACATTCTTACCTTAAAACACACCCAAGTGAGTGGTTATCTATTAACACTAACAACCAACCGCTTACTCGAAAGCCCATACTTTGAAAAAGCACAAATCCAGCAAGGCATAACAAAATTGGGCATGAGTGGTAATTAGTTACACAATTTACCTTGTGATTCTGAGCCGCGTACAGGTCTGAGCTGGCAAGCCCATCATAATTCAAGCCCAAGGAAAAAAAACAGCCTTGTCCAAGCGAAACTGGGAGAATCGCCCAGCCCTGACAAAGACCAACAATTATTTGGCCGTAGGCATCCCAAGACAACCCTGCTCCTTTACGTTTTCAATATCTGTATCGCAAAACCACTCCTGTGCAATAAGTTATCACTTGGGAACAGTAAATTTAACATAGTACAGCTTAAATTTCAGATAAGGAATGTTAATTCTAGCTTGATTATCAGTGACTGACACAAGACCTGTGGCTGGCCTTGCCATTCTGTACAGGCTCACACATCTAGCAACAGCCAGGCAAAGCTTTCAGGCTGGACCTGCTTAAGTCACTCTTGGTTAATAAGGGATTCAAGGAGACCCTGTGCATTAACATCCTACCGTACCCTCCAGTTATACTTGCCTTATAGGTAAAATGCCTCCTTTCCCCACTCTGTCCATTACAGATAATACTGGGATACACTAAACCTTTTTGGCTGGCAGAACATACTTTATTATGAGGCTGGATATCAAGCAACTGTGTTATTACACTGCAAATTATTACATTTCAATCATGACATTTTGTAGATATGTACCTAAGAACACCTGAACAAAGTTCTGAGGACAGTGGCACCTTTAAGATTAACAGAGTTTTATTCAAGGTACATGCAAGCACAGTTCTTCAGATACAGTGAAATGGAAGTTACCAAGTCCATACATATAGGCAGAGGGTGAACAGCAAATTAGCTTAAGCATAATAAACGGTGTTTAACAGAGGCAAGGACCAAACTGGAGTAACAAGCTTAGTTTATATGGTCACCATTTGTCTGGGTTTAATTCGGGGGGGGGGGGGGGGGACACACAGTGAAGGAAATAAATATATCAACATCTGGGATAGATGGGCAGATCCAACCCTTCTTAATTATGGAATGCTGAGAGTAATTAACTGAGACCCTGTTGTTACACTCCATCCATCTCATCTCAAGTCTGGAGGTAATTTTACAGCATCCATTTCTTTGAGGCGGTGTGATTGTGCAGGGTATATCTCCTGTGTCCCCAGATCAGAGAAATACATTTCAATCTACCATTCCATATTACATTACTTTCTAATATGGAAGCGGCACCCTCTGTACTGCCTCAAATCCTTTTCCCCCCTCACAAAAGATGAAACGCAACAATGTGTACCCATTTGCTTCTGACAAATGTTCAAGGGTCTGCCCCACCCTCCTGTTTTAATCTCTCATCTGCTCTATTGCAGGGTCTAGGTGCAAACACACACCTGGGATTTTTCCAGCCCAGTTATTATAGGATTGTACTGTGAAACAAGATAGTCACAATGAGGTTCTCTTTCCTAAAGCTGTAATTATTCATTTTAATTTTCTTCCGCTAAAATTAGACACTTTTAAAATGAGGCATTGTCCTGCAAAAGCAGCCAGTCCAAAAAGAGAATGAGAGAGAACAGATGATTTGGGCTCACCACACGCTTAGGAATAGAAAAGAGTAAGAGTCCAGTAGCACCTTAAAGACTAACACAATTAGTGGCAGGGTATGAGCTTTCGCAAGTCACTGAAGTGAGCAGTGACTCACGAAAGCTCATACCCTACCACTAATTTTGTTAGTCTTTAAGGTGCTACTGGACTCTTATTCTTTTCTCCTGCTAAAGTTAAACAAATCCGGAAGCTGCAAATGGTGCAGAATGAAACGGCCAGGCTACTGTTGGGTCTCCCTATGTGGGAGCACATCCAGCCTGCGCTAAAAGAACTACACTGGCTGCCTACAGCATACCAAATTCAGTTCAAGGTGCTGGTTCTCACCTTTAAAGCCCTATATGGTCATGGACCTACGTATCTAAGGGACCGCCTTTCCCCACATTCCCCAGAGAGCACTACAATTGGGATCCCCAAACCGCCTGGGCCTACATACCTAAGGGACCACCTTTCCTCACATGTTCATTCCCCAGACAGCACCAAAACCACTAGGCCCTTCCAGGCCCCAGAGAAGCCAAACTGGCTGTGATGAGAGCCAGGGCCTTTTCAGTGGCAGTTCCGCACTGATGGAATGAGCTTCCGGATGACGTCAGGACCCCGTGGGACCTTTTACAGTTCTGCAGGGCCTGCAAGACAGAGCTCTTCCACCAGGCCTTTGATTAGGGAGGCACCCCTAATAAACTGAGGCCCTGGCCCCAATATCAACATCACTATTAGCATCACTATTAACAGCCTGCACAGACTAGGATTTTAGGTGATTATGTTAATGCTGGATGCTGCTAAATGCTGCCATCATTTATGACTTGCACTAGCACTTTATGCTATGTTTTTATAATTACATTGTTGTGGTTTTTATTTATTCCTGTGTTTGAGCTGTTCAATACAGTTTGTCTAAGTTGCCCTGAGCCTGCCTTGGCAAGGAGGGCGGGATAAAAAACAAACCTTTCCTTATATATAATTGAGTAGTGGTGTGGCCCTTTCTGCATTCCAGAAACTCCTAAATCAATTGGCTCCATGATGCGTTACTCAGAAGCTGTCCTATCTACTGGCTGCATTGCCTGAGTCCCGCCCACAGTGCACGCCATCAGCCATTGGCCCATCAGCCGCCACTCAAGAGTACTCGCATGCCATTGGCTGGGTGCTTGGTCTGCTCCTCTTCCTCGCCCACTCCAGCCACTGTTCCCTGTCAGAATACACTCTCTCTCCTGACGAAGACACTTCACCTGCTTGGTTCTTCTGTGGGACTGACTTTTCCCTCAGTGGCTGTGGGTAGGCAACCAAGCTTGGTTCTGCCAGTAAAAAGACAAAGGAACAAAACCCTTTCCACACCTTTGTGAGGAACTCATTGGGGCCAGTCCTGACTAGTGTTGCCAGCTCCACATTGGGAAATTCCTGCTGAGTCCTTCTGCCCCCCTCCAACGCTGCCCTCCACAGGATCCACCCCCCAAATCTCCAGGTATTTCCCTACTCAGAGCTGGCAACCCTACTGTCCCTTCACTGCCTGTTGCTAGGCAACCAAGCTTGGTTCTCTCAGTAAAAGGCCATTTCTACACCTATTTTGGCCTTTGGGAGAAAACTCATTGGGACCCTTCAGATGGGACATTCCTGGAGATTTGAGGGATGGAGCCTGGAGAGGGTGAGGTTTGAGGAGGGATGGGACCTCAGACAGGTACAATGCCATAGACTCTACCCTCCAAATAAGCTATTTCCTCCTGGGAAACCACTGTTGCCAAGCTCCAGGTGAGGGCTGGAGATCCCTTAGAATTACGACTGTTTTCCAGGTAGCAGAGATCAGTTCCTCTGGAGAAAATGGTGAACTCTGTGTCATACTCTGCCGAGATTGCCACAGCAAATTGATGCTGAGGGCCCAAGGTCTTGGCACTCTTCCAGAGCCTCTTTCTAGAGCCCATTGTATTTATTTCCCCAACAGACCTTATTCCTTGTAAATAAACAACACAGCTTCACATCTTGATCTACCCACACACTTAGGAACCTTGGATATAAAGTATAGTCCTCTGTCCTGAAATGCTGAGCTCTGGATGCACATGGCTATGTTCCCCTTCAGCACCAACAAGTTTCCTAGGAGACTCTTCTAACAACTATTGTAGAGTTCAGTGAACCTGATGTGTTTGGTGCAGCTGAAAGGAGATCTCCAAACTCCTACGCTTGCAAATTTCTGTTGATGTTATCGGCTGGCCACCTGCATTCTATTTTAGGCAAAACTGCTTATGCAATCTGCTGAAGTCTAAAGGTATAATTAAATAATTTTTTCAGGCAGCACATCAACAAGCAATCACTTTCCCTTTTGACCACCATTAATCAGGGGCTGATTGTTTGCAAATGGGCACCTTAATTGTTAGTAAGATGCCACTTTATAAATGCAAGAATTTAACAGACACAATTTAATATCTCTTCCACAACAAGAGATACCATTTGTGTTCTTCATAAGTTTCAGACATGAAAACATAACCAGGTATAAGAAATCCTATAATATCTTTAACCCAGCCCTCTGGTTTACTGCTATGAAGATCACATGACTATTATTATTATTTGAGATATTTATATGCCACTTCCTTCCCAATGGGGACCAAAAAAACTTAACAACATCGTTCTCTCATTCATTTTATCCTAAAAACCTTGTATGGTAGGTTATGTTGAGAGAGTAACTGGCCGAAGCAACCAGTGAGCTTCCACGGCAGAGTGGAGAATCAAACCTGGGTCTCCCAGATCCTACTCGAATACGCTAACTCAGAGGTGTTGAACTCATTTGTTTAAAGGGCCGGATCTGACATAAATGTCACTTTGTCGGGCCAGGCCATGTGTGCCATAAAACATAATGCCAGGTACCGGAGATACAAACCATACATAAAAGACAGCAGCTGGTAAGCTCCAAGTTTGGGGTATCCTCACTGCAAGGCCCCACGGGCTGGGAGGGGGGTGCAAAGGAAAACCCATATTTGTGGAGTGGAGAGCCAGCAGTGCAGCACTGGGCAGACACTCCCACATTGCTTGACTGCTGCAGACAAGGTTGTTCCGCTGTGCTGAAACCACAATCGGAGTGGCTCTGCCCACCCCTCCCCAAGCAATCTCCTGTTACCTTCCTTGCAGTAGTTGCTTGCAGGCCACGTAAGAGCCCTTGACAGGCCAGTTCCAGCCCTTGGGCCTTATGTTTGACAGCCCTGCTCTAGCTAGACCACACTGATAAAGCTGGGCACTAGACACCACTGAAAGATATCCAAATTTTAGCAAAGCTATGGAAGGGCTCAGGGCACAGGATATCCCAAGGGCTCAGGGCACAGGATATAAGACATTTTTGTCACAAAACCGCCTTGTGGAATGGTCTAAGTTGACAAATCACAATTCCCCCTCCCCCCCCCCCAGGTCATCCAGCAAATTCATAAAGCCAAGTATTGTACAGGCCCCATGCACTGCTCTGGTTTCCATTAAAGTCAGAAATCACTTCTGGTCTGCTCCAGTTCTTCACACTAAATGAGAAGGATTAAGACAAAGAAACGGAATAAACCAGAAGGTTAAAGATGCATGTAAGCAATTTATACAACGGCACATAATACAATAGGATGGTTGTATTTTAGGGTTCTATAACAATGCTGTATTCATTATCATCTCTTTAACCAGTGTGGGAATTCTTAAGGGAATGCCGACTTGTTTGATAACAAAGCTCAAAAGCCCTTTTCCTTAGAAAAACACCTACCTACATACACACACACCCCTATAAAATATAAATAAAAACAAACCTTTGAAGATGACATCTGACACACAGGCATAGCTACTGTCTCAGCTCTTCCATTTTAAGCCTTTTCCTTTAGGGATTCATATCATTTTAATTATTATTTGCATGCACACTTTGTGAGAGGATTTAAAAAAAAACATAGCATGGCTGGAGAAAAAGGAAAGCAGGAGTCAGCTAGTTTGAGGTAGAGGTAAATGGAAAGATTTTGTTTTCCTCTTCTAATTTTAAGCGCATTTGTTCTCTTATTGTTAAGTCCAATTTTTATAGCCATTGGGAGAGTGATTAAATGTTGGTGACTATTTTCTTTTGAAGTACATCTACAGCCCAATTCCCACACTTACTGTTTGCTTTGCTCCAAGGCAGAATCTAGCACTGCACCATTCCACTGATACAGCAATGAAATACAGTCTATCCTAACTGTATTGGGCATGTTGACCATTATTAATGAAACCAAAGCAGGACACAAGCAAGGACTTGTGTGTCTGTGCAGGGAGTCTCTCGCCTTGCTGGTCTTCCCCTCTAAGTATCTCTGCTTTCCCTTCATTGACAGCCCTCACAGTTTCTCCCACCTGCCTTCCTTTACCTGTTTTATCTTGGGCCGTGGTCACATAGCAAGCTTATCCCAATTTGTTCACACTATAGATTTGATTGGGAATATTTTTTTCGAATTGGGATGATCACACATCCCTCCACGAACTGCTTGGATCATGCGACGAGGCTCTGGACACGATCCAGATAGCCACGCCAAAATTTGGCTTTGTGCATACGCATATCCACATAGCCGAATCACCACTCCCACTGGGGCTCGCCATACTCAAGGCTCATTTGGTAGCAGGAGCTTCTTTGCATATTAGGCCACACACCCCTAATGTAGCCAATCCTTCTTACAGGGCCTACTGTAAGCTCTTGGAGGACTGACTACATCAGGGGTGTGTGGCCTAATATGCAAAGGAGCTCCTGCTACAAAATGAGCCCTAGCTATACTCCCTCATTTTTGCAGGTCCCGTCCCCCTAACAGTGAACAAAATTAACCAGCAACATACAACCGAGCGCAATTGGTCTATATGTGCACTTGAAGGTTTATACATTGAACTTCTTCAGCGCAGGATTGCTCATGCGCACAGCGGTGGAAGCTTGGGGGGAAAACATCGCAAGGACATTCAGACGACCTAAATCACGATCATTGTGAGAGATGGCTGTCCAGATTGGTGAAATCGTGGATTCAAAGCACAAATATCCAAAAAGTACTTGATTTTCCAGGTGTCGGAAAACTCACTAGGGAACCGGGAGGATTGTGTGAGTGAGCCCAGTTCAGTGTGGGAGACGGATGCGAGCGTCTGATCAGCAATTTTAAACACGAGGGGGATCAGCAGTGAATTCCAATCAAAATGACCATGTGACCACGGCCTCAGTTATCAGCTTTCCCCTCTTTTTTACTCCGCCAGCTCCCTCAGACTCTCTAACCCACTTGCCTTCTTGTATCTAACTCCTCTTCCCCAGCTTTCAATTCTTTCTTCCTTGACCCTTGAAGATACTTCCCTCCAAGGCCCATTCCCCACTTTGCTTCACTCCTCCCTATACTTGTTTTTCCTGCTTGCCCACTCCTCCTTTCCCCACAACTCACCTCAAATTTCAAAGTGAAATTGTGGCAGCCTTTTTTATTCTATTATGTAGGCAATCCAAGATGGCTGAGATGTTCTCAGCATTTTGAAACTTATTTCTTTTCACCCTATTCTATTTTTAAAAATAGGCAAATCTGTAAGTCTCCCAGGGTTTTCAGAAATATCTCCAACTTATCCCCTCAGAAAACACATTGCTGTCTGCAGGTGATTACCTACCATACAAAGTAGATTCTGACTGTATGAATAGCTTCTTGTTAGAATTAATTTTGAAGTATATCTTGAATAAATCTTTTTTGGTCTTAAAGGTGCCACTGGACTTAAAATTTGTTCTTCTGCTCTTGAGAGTTACTAACTTCAGGGCAATGGCTCTATAACAAGCACTTTGTTGTTGACAAAACAGACCTAGAGTTCTGTTGCTGCAAAAGATGCTTTTTGTATGACATACAACCTTGGGGGGGGGACAACTAGGGCTGCCAGTCACCTGCCCCCAGGTCTTGTTGTTCACCACAACATCTACTTACAGGAAAAGCTTACCATAGACTTTCTGGCGATTCTTAGAGCTACCCTTTGTCACTTATTTATTTATTTATTATTTAGATTTCTATCCCGCCCTCCCTGCCATTCGGCAGGCTCAGGGTGGTAAACAACACCATTTCTGTACAATATATTCCATAAAACAACCAATAAGATAAAAACATACAGTACAACTTTAAAACACAGAACAAGATGGCGAGCTGCAATGTCCGTATCTGGGTGGTGTCAACAGGCTTCTCCCAGCTTCTGAGCTGGCGGTTTGTGGTATAGATGGTCCTAAATTGGTGGTCCTAGATGGTCGGGCCAGGGCTACTTCCAGGTAGATCTGGGAATCGCCAGGAACACTATGGTAAAGACTTCCTATAAATAGATAAAGCCTTACTTTCATTTTTAATTTATCTTCTGGGATACTGCCTCTACCTCTCCCACCAGTGACCAGGCTACCTAAAAAAAACAATTGTGTACAGTACTTCATAATTTCATGGAAATTGTGTGCCTATTCCACCATGACTGCAAAAGTCTGAAGGATTGGGAACAGATCTGGGGTAATATTTGCTGAAATAAAGTTCTATGGATTTGATGGAAAATTTTCTAAAAATGTAGTAAAAATCTCAGTTATCGAAACCAAGCAAGAAATATAGATTATGCATATGTTGTGTAATTGTCAGGATCTGCGCTGGCCCGGCATCGACTTGGGAGGGGGTTCTTCAACCCCTGAGGAGTCTTCCTCTCAAGCTGAGGATGGGCCAAGACAGGTTATGACAGGGACTGCCTTCTAATTCAGTCTTTTTAGTATATGGTTATAGGAATGATTAAAGAAATGATGGGCTTTTGGTTAGCTATTGCTCCTAAGATTATTTTATTGTGCTTTATGAAAGGGTTAGTTGATAACTCTGACTTCAAGATGATGTTTAGTTTTCTGGCAGCAGTAAAATGACACACTGCAATTAACTGGGAAAAGGCAATACCACCTCAATAACAGACAGCGATCAGAAGTTATGGGAAATAATTATGACAAAGTTGACTAGGTTAAGTCTAAGAACATGCTTAGTAATCAAAGTATATGAAATGGTCTATGATTATTCTATTTTGCAACAGTAGATTCCGAGAAAAGCTTATCCATATGTATTTTTTTACTGGATTTAAAATTTTGTATCTGTTTTTTTAAAAAAAATAAAAAATGACTTATAAAAAGGTTTAGAAGTCCCAGCTGCTGGTAAACACTTGCAATTGCAGCTATAGAAAGGCACTAACACATATAAAGCCAACAAACGTTCAGTCCCAACACCACGCGGGCCCTTCTTCAGTGAATGTTTCAAATGTAGTCTCCTTTTAAATTTTGAAGCTGTTTTTATTGTATTGTTTTACTCCATGAGTCAGGCTGGGGAGATCTATTATTATCTAAACAAACAAAAGTTATAAAGCAAATATTCACTTGGACAATCCTCCCTACATTTGTACCAGCCTACTGAGATTAAACTCCAACAAAGACAGGTATGCCCAGTTTTTGCTTTCTTGTGACTAAATTTTATCTATGAACTTCAATACAAATTTTCTTTTCATATCTATGGACACCAATTCAGTTCAGAATTTAACCACATTACAATGGTTACTGAAAATATTCTTCTAGGCTGAGAACTAAATGCTAACAAACACCTTTCCAGGATTAAAACAGATAACCTACAACAGCTCATAGATACCACTTTTCTCATTTATACCCGTGGGTGATTATAGGTTTGGAGTCAATATTGGCAAGTTAATTGTCATCTGCGCAACTAATTACTGTGAAACTTAATACTTAACTACCAACTTGAGCTCACAACTTTCAAGCTTTCAAGTATTAATTATTCCATCTGCCAAGACACAGAATATCCTCCTGTTAACTTCATTACAAACTTACAAAACATCAGAGGTGGGGGGGGGGGGGGGGGAATTATGTCATCAAGACAATAATATCAATGACCTTGTACCTCTTTAACACTGAGATACCTTTCAAAAATAATTTACAATCAAATTACATCACAATTTTGTAATTTTGTCCCTAACTTAAAATTATGGTTTTGGGGTTGTCCATTTACACAGTAACTAGACAGTCTACATTCAGCAGATTCTCATAAGGGGTAATTACTTAGCTGGCCTACTTCAGCCTCCAGTTAGCTTCACAGTCCAGGGAGCCAGGACAAGAGGAGCTCAGCTCACCTTAAAGATATCTACAACCTCTTGCAAGTCAATCAATAAGTTACGGCCTTTTAAAAATCCAGCCTGCTGGTGGGCTGTATGTACAATAGATACACAACACAGGTAAGCGTAACAGTTGTTTCCAGCAGTCAAACAACTCCCACCTGTGCAAAAACAAAAACAAAATCTGCTCACATGACTGCTTTATTAATAATGCTGAAACTCACAGAACATCATGGTGGCGTACCAGAGAACATTATGTTGGAGTACTGGATCAGGTTCAAGGTTATGGTATTAACCTTTAAGACCCATAACGGTCAGGGGCCCAGATATTTTCAGGACCACCTCTCCTGGTATCCCCCTCAAAGCACATTACATTGGGACAATAAGAACCTGCTGGTGGTCCCCGGCCCAAGAGACGTCCGGCTGTCCTCGAGCAGGGCCAGGGCATTCTGGCCCCAACCTGGTGAGACTCTCTGCCAAATAACATCTGCGCCCTGCGGGACTTAATCAATGCTCCCTCTAAGCTGTGGAGTCTTGTGAGCAAAAATTCTACTTTGTGAGCTACTGGCACTAAAGCTGTGAGCGAGCGATTTGGCTACTACATAAATTAGTCTGCTCTAGAGCCAGCCTTCCTGAGCGAAGACAAAAATGTGTGAACCAGTGCCTAAAAAACTGAGCTACCTCACACTAACTCAGTTTAGAGGGGACCCTGGAATTAATGCAGTTCCGCAGGGCATGCAAGGCAGAGATGTTCCACCAGGTGTTTGGTTGAGGACAGCGATGTTTTCCCATCTGGCTGGCACTCCTATTTCTCCTGCCCCCCCCCCCCCCACAAGGCAGTTGTATATTTTTGGCAGCTCCATCATCATTTCAATGGTTATTACTGCTGTATTTCTAGTACAGATTTTAAATAGGATTTTGCTATGTATATGTTTTATATGGATGAACACTGCCCTGAGCCCTGTCTGATAGGGAAGGGCGATTTAAAAATCGAACTTATTAATTAATTGATTGATCTTTGTGAGAGTGGGAATCATGGCTGAGCAATGTAATTTGGAGTCAGGGAACTTGAGCAGGACTCCCTTCTATGCAATGGAAAAGGACAAGGATCAAGATATAGAGGAAATATAACTTCATGAATTTATAGTTTACTCATGAGAGTAAACCATGCACATGAATGGGTTTTGTACAAACAGACCTGTATTTGAATTTTGGAACTATTTTTAGGACTTTTCTGCATGGGTTTTTCCCCTTGGTTTTGGCCCCATACTACTTCGATTTGTTCCCCAATTTCTGTACACAGTTTGGTGTCTTTAGTTTTCACTTTAAGTTTTTTTTTTGTTATACCTTGGTTTTTTCCCCTGGTTCTTTTGAAACCACTTTTACCCCAATCCTCTACTGGAAACTGACTGAGTTGACTTTTTCCTCTTGTGTAATGTTTCTGCTGTCTTTCTACATCCCACCCACTCCATCCCACATCCACCCCATTTTCAATTATTGGACTGTTGCCATCAGCACACCACTCTCTCTCTCTTCCTCACCCTCCACTGTGAAGAGTGGTTTCGGGTTTTTTAAAGACCCTAAAATACTGGGATATTGATGTAGTATTGCAATGACAGTTTAAGCAGCTTTCGTTTTTAAGTGTCTAGCCTCTTCCCTCACCGAGATATAAGAAAAAAGGTATATCTTCACAAGGGAAGAGACTAGGCTTCCCTTTTAAAGGCTGCCTTTAAAAAAATGAAAGCCGGGTATTTAGAGAACACGCTTAAATGATCATCACAACACTACATTGATATATCAATATTTTAAGGCCGTTTTTAAAAAAATGGGGGGTGCTGTGACGCCACCAATGACGACAGCACCCTCTCATGAAAATCATCAATATTTAAGGCACATGTGGGAGAAAATAAACTTACTCCGTAACTGTGAAAATGCACAGGGAGGGCACACATGTAGAACCACCATGCCCAAACTGATTCCAGTGCTTGTAGATCGACTCCCAAGAAAATGAGGAGTCAGGTGAGCAGGTGGAAAATGTCTCAGTCATGTTATGGAATTCATTCAATGGGATTCACTGTCAGAACATGCAGATTCCAGGTTTAGAGAACTGCAGCAGAGCAACCAAATCTCCTCCTTCCATGTGTACACATGCCCAAAGAAAATTGTCACAACTCTAAACTATGAACCAAAGCCAGAATCGGCAGTTCCTTGCATATCATATCGGATGTACTCCTGCACTGATCCTTGGAAATGTAAATACTACAAAGAACCAAATAAAGGCTCTTCACACATGGAAAGTACATTTGAAGATATCCCTTTAAGAAACAGTTCCTTGCAGCCCTGGCCTGGATAGCTGAGGCAAGCCTGATCTCGTCAGATCATGGAAGCTAAGCAGGGTCAACTCTGGCAAGTACTTGGATGGGAGACCTCCTTGGAATACCAGGAGGTAGGGTTGCCAAGTCCAGGTTGGAAAATACCTGGGAACTTTGGGGGTGGAGCCAGGAGAAGGTGGGTTTGGGGAGGGGAGGGGCCTCAGCATGTACAATGCTATAGAGTCCACCCTTCAAAGGAGCCATTTTCTCCAGGGGAGCTGATCTCTGTCAGCTGGAGATCAGTTGTAAAAGCGGGAGATCCCCAGGCCCCACCTGGAGGATGGCAGCCCTACCAGGAGGCGGGGGCAGGATTCATTCAGTCACTCGAGGTCACCATGACTTCTAGGTGCACAAATAGGCACCCACACACATGAAAAATTTAAAAAGAAACAGTTCTTTGCTGAAAAAAATAGCTGAGTAGCTAATTAACTTTAACTTGGTTTCCAGCTCTTCAATAGTTCAGAAGGCCTCTGATCCTTCTTGGCAAAGCAGCAATTCAATCCCTGGCCTAGTTTAGCTGAGATTGAACAGTATATGAATCTCGGATTCAGCAGTGCTCCAAGCACATTCTCACATTGATAGCATGCATCAACAGAATGTTCCTGCTTTTGTTACCAAAGCCATCATTCTGCTAACTCTTCTGTCCTTATTTTTGTTCTTCCTGACTTGCAGTACGAATTGCCATAATATGTACTTTATGAAAGAGTATTAAGCCATCTTCCGAACATGATAAACCTTGGCTAGCACTAGAAGAGTTAACTGTCAGTCTCTTTGACTGCCTTATCGGAAGGCCCACAAGAAATAGTCAAGAGAAATGTGAAAAATTACAGGCTGGGTGTCAGTTCTACAATTTAGGTTATTCAGGTGTAATCATCCCCTCCATAAGAAACAGAGCTACCACTTAGACTGGAACAGTCTGGAGCAGACTTAGAATATTTAATAAGCATCTATTTATAACCAACATAATTTAAATCACAAAAACAGGCAATTTTTAATACTGCTGATATAAAAAGAAAATATTTATGTATTTCCTGAATAAGAATGCACACATAACAATTAAGATATGCTGTTTGTAACTGAATATACTCTTTTCATCTCAAAGCCAATGTGTCTTTTCCACTGCAGAATCACACCTGCTTTGAGACAAGAGACAGACTCCTGTTTGGCTCTCTCTACAAAGCATACTGAACATATCTGAAGGCCAAGGCTGCAGTCCTATGTACATTTTGGAGGAAGTACAGCTGAATAAAGAATGGTTTGCATACATGCAACTATGCAAGTGTCCAAAACTTTACAGAAGCAAAGGATCGTGATTATGGTATAAAACAGTATTATGTGAAATAAGTAAATGTCAGTGCTATTTGGTCAAAAATCAATTATTCATAATTTGGAAAACAAACACTGCAAAGCTCAGGCAGTTGGAGAGGAGGCATAAAATATAAGTATAAGATGACCTCTATGGTCCCCATAGATGTTCCTGAAACAATACAGGTTGGCAACTCCTGGATTTTAGTGCCGGTAATTACTTGTTATTTTCTCTACCCAGGAGGAGACTTACAATAGTAAATACAATACATGACTTACTGGGTCATTTTTAATGTTTAACACTTCAGAAATCACATATTTTCCCTCATGGGTCTCCTTGTATTGAAAAGGCCAACCGTTTTGGTCAACCCGCCGTTTTGATGCTGATTCAGTCAGAAGAGATTATAATCACAGGCTTTAGCCAGGTTATTTTAAGACACTTATTATAACTGATTTTAATTAACATCCAATTTAATTTTTTTACATCTATTTGTTTGTTTGTTTTTTAAAAAACCATCAGTTTTTCTTTACCCAAAATTTAAAGTCACTTTTCCAAGTACACTGGAAAGGGAAGCCACCTTTAGGCCAACAGAATTCTCCATCCCACTGAATTAAAGTTTGCTTTTCTTCTATCTAGGATTTCGATAGGATTTAGTCAACTGAAGTATGAAAGATTAGTTATGACTGCTCACAGAATTCCATAGATGGAAAATGGCTTGCTGCATTTGAAAGCCTGTCCATTATTTTTTTAAAAATCTAATTTCTAAAGAGACTGATTCTAAGATTTATATCAGCTAGGGATGCCAGCTGCCAGGTGGGGCCTGGGAATCTCCCAGAATTACAGCTCATCTCCAGATTACAGAGATGAGATGCCCTGATGAAAATGGATGTGTTGAAGGGTAGACTCTATGCCACTGTACCCCACTGCAGCCCCTGTCCTCCCCAGGCTCCATGCCAAACTTCCAGGAGTTTCCCAACCTGCAGCTTGCAACCCTAGTGCCCCCTCTCGACCCCACTGGTGGCCAGGGGAGACCTGGCAACCCTAACAACAAATAAGAGATCCATTGTAATAGCGGGAGATCCCCCGCTACCACCTGGAGGTTGGCAACCATACCTGGTACCCAGCATGTCCAGTAAGAATGTAAACAGAGGGCAGGATCAAAATGTTACTAACCCGCACTGCCCTCACAATATAACACTTTTAATTCTTCACACTCTTTTGTTGTTGTTGTTCCTTTCAATAGTGATCCTATAGAAAGTTCACTCTCTATGCATTTGTGCAGATGAGGAAACTGAGGCTGTACAATGTTTCTGTTCAGAAAACAGAAAAACCCACAGTTTAATGAAACCAACACTACTTAGGGTGATTGCCCAAATGCAGAATACTCTAAATAATGGTCAGTTGGGATCCACCTAAAAATAAGGTTGCCATCCCCTGATGGGGGCCGGGGGCCAGCAGAGGGAGCCCCACTCTCAAAGACCTCCATCACGCCTGACGTGCCCGGCACAATGATGTCACCTGGAGATGATGTCATTGTGCTGGGCACACTGCATGGGGGAGGCTCTAGCATTTGGCTTAAAACTCTATGGTCACCAAATGCTAGACTGTCCCCTGCACAACGTGCCCAGTGCAAAAATGTCACTTCCGGATGATGTCATCACTTTGCGTGCATGCCAGAAGATCCAGGAATCCAGGCTGTAGCCCCCCACTAGCAGCCAGGTAAGACCTGGCAACCCTACCTAAAACGGATCTGAAGCCAAGACCAGGTTAGTGCATTAGCCACAGTTAATCTTAGCTTTTCTTCTGTATGATGTACAAACGCAAACATCCTGGCATGTTCCCAAGCTACAGAGAAAAGGCAACAAAAGCCAGTAGTTGTCAAGGGAAACCAGCACCTGGGTCATTGCCACATACTAACTGAAGTTAAAATAAACCCTGGTTTCTTGTGATGTCTGAACTGAGCCAGCAAGCCAATGAAAAAGATGGAACTTGAACTAAGATCTTCCAGCTTTGTATCCAAATGGTTTATTTTATAATTTGTTATTTTCTTCATTTGTACCCCACCTTTCTCCCCAGTGGGGGCCCAAGGCAGCTTGCATTATTCTCCTTTCCTCCTTTTTATCCTCACAACAACCCTCTGAGGTAGGTTAGGCTGAGAGAGTATGACTGGCCCAAGATCACCCAGCAAGCTCCCATAGCAAAGTGGGGATTTGAACACGGGTCTCCCATGGCACTCTTCACCACTGCACCACACTGGCTCTCTCATTCTTATTCTGATCTCTTATCCTATCAGGGTGTTATTTTTTATTTAAATTGTAGAGGGGTGACATGTATAATGATATACTGATGGGTTTTTTTGTTGATTCTCCAGTTAGTAAGTGAATTCCCATGCCTACTAGGCACCCCTGATTTAGTGGAAGGGAAAAATACTTAATCAGATTTTTAAAATACAAACTACAAATCACCAGTTTGGTGTAGTGGTTAAGAGCACGGACTCTAATCTGGAAGAACCGGGTTTGATTCCCCACTCCTCCACATGCAGCTGCTGGTGTGACCTTGGATCAGTCCCAAGTTCTTTCAGAGCTGTTCTCTTAAAGGCAGTTCTCGAGAGAGCTCTCTCAGCCCCACCTACCTCACAGGGTGTCTGTTGTGGGGAGGGGAAAGGAAAGGGATTATAAAACTCCTTCAGGTAGTGAAGGGTGGCATATAAATCCAATCTCTTCTTCTCTTCTTCATCTTCTAAACAAAACAGCAGTGTTCTTGTTTTTTAAGTGCCAGTTCTCAAATATAAGGCTGCTCTGATTTCCACCAATTCCCCCCCTCAGGACTGCAGAGAGCCCTCTAAAAACCCCTGAAAAACAGAATGCAAAAATAGCTCTCATTGAGTAGACGTGTTAAACAGCACATTGCTGTCTTCTCTTCAAAAACACTTTAAACCACCTTTGGCCATGAGGAAAAAAAATAGCGGTCAGTAATAAAGCCCAGAGTTTCTCTTGCAGTTTCTGCTGATGGAGTTTCCATTGCCGAAGAAGCAAGTTTATTTTCTTTTAAACAACAGCTTGTCTCTTCAGCAGGAAGAGCTGCTGCAGCAGAAATATTGTGCAAAACTCTTAACCACATATACCCACTTCTTCTCTGCCTTCCTTTCCAAAGAGGACTTTAGCTCTGCCCCAGTTAAATGCCATTTTCCCGTTACTACAGGATCAGTTACAATGCCTTGCAACATGAGGAAGTTCTGAAGAGGTTCTGCCCCCTTAAATGCTTTCTATGTCCCCACTGAACAAACTCCAGGCAGATTAATTACTTTAGAACCTTCCATTAATAGTTTACAGCAATGAGTTCTGCGTTTGCAAAGCACAGAGTATTGTTTTCCAGCTTCCTGGCTGCTATGGGGGAGGACGCTCAATACAACCAACCGCTTTGCTTCCTGTGGGAAGAAAAGCTGTCTATCTATCCCTCTTACCACAACAGTATTTTCATTACTAGGGAACCGTTGTAGAGCACCAAGAGGCAGCACGCCATAGAGTTCACAAATGAGTTTGAAATTAATGGTTTCTTTCCACAGGGTTATCATGGCTTGCAGCAACCTTTCAATAGATAACAGGTTTGGGGCTCAAGTTATCAGATACACAGTACAGAACACTCCTGTTTCCTATTGGCAATCAGCCAGCATGTACACCAAGTGGTTACGTTCCGGTGGCAGGCGCCAGGAGAACTGGGTTCGTATCCTCACCTTTGCAATGATACTTACTGGTTGACTTTGGGACAGTCATTCACGCACACTAGCTTCCTTCACAAGAGCTGCCGCAAGGATAACATTAGTAGAGGAAACCACACATGCCCCTCTGAGCTCCTCAGAAGAGCAGTAGGCATAATAGAGTTTTAAGTAGGTAGAACAACGTTGGCAAAAACACTTACTTTGTCTAATCTTTTTGCAGATTAAGGCAGGTGCTTCAGACCCATGTCTTTTGCAGCTTTTAAATCCATTTTTACCTTCGTAAGTTTTTTGTTGTTGGTTGTTTTTGTTAATAGTACTAACATTTTATGGGTTCTAAGACATTCGAATCTGTGCTAGAAGATAGAATACCTATATTTAAATAAATAAAATTATGGTGCCCTCTACTAAAGGTAAAAGGTTTCCCTTGCTTGAAAGCCAGTCAAATCTGACTCTAGGGGGTGTTTAGTCTCATCTCCATTTCCAAGCCAAAGAGCCAGCGCTGCCAGACTCCTCAATGGTCATGTGGCCGGCATGACTAAACGCCAAGGCGCATGGAACGCTGTTACCTTCCCACCAAAGGGGTACCCTTTTATCTACTTGCAGTTTCTTGCTTTCAAATTGCTGGGTTGGCAGGAGCTGGGGCCAGAGACGGGAGCTCACTCTGTCATGTGGCACTCAGGTCTGGAACTGCCAAGCTACCAACCTTCCAGTCTGCAGCTCAGCTGCTTAACCTCTGAGACACCGCAGCCCCTACCCTCTACTACCCACGTGTTAATATCAATAAGATTTTACCCTAATTTCTTCTGTATTATCTGGTGGAAATATTTATATATATGCAATAACATCTTAAAGGTCTTATTTATCCCCAATGGGAATTTATTTCTGCTCAGCCGAAGCAGTAAATTACCAGGCCCTTCCTGGGGCCTGGGGATCCCCTGGCTTCAGTGGGCACTCCCTCCCACTGCTCAGCTGGTCGAGGGGGGGATGGCAAGGGAGGGACATCAGCAGCATTCTGATGTGCTGATATTACTCCCCATATGCCCAAATGTGCCATTAGAACACCAGGATGCTCTGGCATTTGGTTAAGGTCATGCCAGTGTCACCAGCATTGCCAGCGATGTGCTGACCTGATATCACTTCTAGTGCAGAAAGAAAGTGACAGCATGTCCTCCCCCAGGAAGTCCCCCCCTGTCCCCCTCAGGTTGCTGGGGGAACCTGGCCAAGTGTACACAATTTTTTAACACCAAGCATCAGGTTTTGAGCAGGCACCTGGGAAATCTGAAGACAACTCCTCTGCACGTAGCAGTCGACTGACAAGCACTGTTGTCGTCTGTGAGACTATCATCTACGTTCTGATTCACATCTACAAAAGAATGAAATGGTAATGGGGTGCTAAAGCCTGGAGTTTGTAGAATAGAGTGCACCACTTTGGACTACAGGCGTTGGAGTCCAGATTTCAGTGTTCCTCCAGATCAAAAATGCAAAGCAAACAGAAATCAACCGCAGCAGAGAGAAAGGTTTTTACACCTTGACTTTGTTTGCTGTGTCACTGCTCTATTCACAAGGTCCTTTTATTTTATTTATTTGGTTTTTATACAACTCTCCCTGTGAGTGGGTTCAGGGAAGTGTACAACCATTCACATAATTACATACAAACCCATTAAAATCTACAAAATAAAAGTCAACAAATACCCAATACCCACATGGCACTGTAAAAAAAATCTAGTTCCTCAATTCACTTTACTTTGGGGGTGGGGGGTAGAAGCAATTAGCCAGCCAGTAATTGTTAGGAATTGTTAACCCATTAATTCATTGATGTTAAAAGCCATTGGATGTTTAAATCCATTGCTGTCCTCACTGTATGCTTGGCGGAACATCTCTGCCTTGCGGGCCCTGCAAAATTGTAACGAATCCCACAGGGCCCTGGTGTTGGTAGGCAGAGAGTTCCACCAAGTTGGAGCTCTGGGTGAGGACAGCCAGACATTCTTTGGCCAGGGACTTCCAATAGATGTTGATCAGTCAAGTGCAGTGCTCTTTGGGAGACATACCAGGAGTGGCGCATTCCAAAACGAGGCATTATGCCTGTCATCCACTGCAGGACAGTCCATTCTACCACCTCAGGTTTCTGCCACCTCATTTCCCCGCATGTTTGAATAGAGTATAAGTTATCACTACTGCTACTCATAGTGGAGTTGCAGCCATTAGTACAGTTGTGTACTACCTGGGTTAGAATCAAATACAAAACAAACACTGCCCAACCGCAAGAATCCTTAGCCTGCCAAACTGCTTAGCCTACACGGTATAAGAACATTAATTGCTTCGGACAGGAAGACTGGATAATCACTGCCGCTACTGCTGTACCACTTCCAGACATTTCCTCTCTGCAGGACATCATGAGATTCCAGGGGAAGGAGCCGCAGAAGCTCCTAACTCTTGTTTGATGGGATGTAATAACACCTTAAGCTCAGAGATGCCTCCGTTTTGCTAGCAACCTGAAGAACCATCCGCGACCGCGAATACAAATGAAGAAAGGGAAAGTCCATCTAAAAATGAGTTATAAAAGTAGCCCACAATGTATTAGCACCTTCAAGGCATTTTTTGCAGTCTCACTGCCCATAGATCTTTTATTTTATTTACTTTGTTTACAGTCTGCCTTTCTCCCTGAGATTCAAGGCAGATTGTTTTCATATTTTGTAATCACACGGCATAAGACATCAAATAAACACTGCAGTGGGACCAGGATTACAGAATAAAAATCTAAGCCAACAAAAAAATTGTCTAAAGCACCATAATGCAGAACGTGGATTACCTCGGCAGAAGACAGTGAAGTTAAAAAATATAATAAAACGTAACACAATAAAACACTGCAGTCAACTATAAAAGCAACCTCAAGTTAGTTGAACATAATAGAATATTCAAGGTAAATTTGCTCTTACCTTGCATTGCAAAGAAGACTCAGCAGGGTGCTACCGTCTTCGGTAAGAAAAACAACTCAGAAACCTATAGTTTGATGCCAATAAGAGTGAAACTTTTCAGGACTTCGTACTATTCTTCTGATGCAAAGATTAAGCTCCACATCAAAAAAAAAATGGAATGCTGACCTGAGCATCTTTTAGCCGTAAGCAAATGGATCAGTAAGTCAGGTATTTATCAGCTGCTAATGTCTAGAAGTGTGTGCCTGTATTTTTTACGGTAATGACCAAGGGAGAAGTTTAGAAAAATGCAGCTTCCCCCACCTGCTAGAAACATCCTGCAGAAATCTATTAATGACACAAGAGTCAGCAGCAGGTGCTCTGAGATGCTTTGTTACTCTCCTCTTTCATGAGATCCCATTGTGGTGGGATGTGTGAACAGTTGTCATATATCCTGCATGACAAAGGAAGTGTTTCCAGAGATGTGAAATAGGCAACAAATATATTTGGAAACAAGTCTGTCTTACTTATTTCGGAACATCTCAGCTATAGAGAACTACACAAGGCAGACAGGATGAATTGCAAGTTTGGCCATTTTGGTTCACCCTCCCATACCTAATTAAAAATCTGGTCAAGTCTTTAATAGTATATATAAAACTAAATATAATCTGAATTCAATCTGGACAAAAGAAGCAATATACATATCACTTTTAGGCAAAAATGGAATAGAGTAGACGACACTAAGAGAAATCCAGATGGTCAGCCATGTTGGTCTGAAGCAGTCGAACAAATTTAGAGTCCAGTGGCACCTTTAAGACCAACAAAGGTTTATTCAAGGTATGAGCTTTCATGTGCAAGGCACACTTTTTCAAATATGTTGGAATGGTATTCCAGGTACGAACTTTCATGTGCAAGGCACACTTTTTCAAATACGTATTTGAAAAAGCGTGCCTTGCACAAGAAAGCTCATACCTTGAATAAACCTTTGTTGGTTTTAGAGATGCCACTGGACTCTAAATGTGTTCTTCTGACACTAGGAGAAAACACAGTTTTGCATCAACTACTGGTCTGTTCTGCCAACACTTCCTTAACTGATAAATTGCTTTTGCATTCAATATTTTTAAATGTAAATAACCTTTTGCATCGTGTATTGATTTTATTTCAGATGCAATATTTCAAATGTTTCAAGAACAATAGGCCTGCAATGTGTGTCATTCTTTTAAGGATCTAGGAGACTTAGGGATGAATGGGAAAGGCAATGAAAAATCAACAGCTTACGGGATTTTATATGTCTCCAAGAATATGGTAAAATATCCTATTGTGAAACTAATCATACCAGTCTGAGGTTGAATACTAACAACAACAGCAACAACAAAAGCCTCAGATACTCTGGGTTTAACAGTGATACCATTGCAACAGTAATCTAAGGTGGGAGAGAAGGATGACAATTGTTATTACCAAAATACTACAGGAAAGATTAACTAGATCTTATGAGAAACACAAGAGGTTCTCGACCTTTTCCCCCTCGCAACACTAATGAAGGGGCAAAGAAGAGCATTTGAAATTGATGGTGGTATTTAAACCCTCTCTCCACTCACCGATTTACCCTTCAAATGCTCCTTCCTCAGTCATTCAACCCATAGTTTCTGAACCAGTTTCTTGTATTGTGATGGAATGGCCTGCATATGACATGCAGAAGGCTTCTTATTCATGTAAATAGTTCAGCCAGCACTTCACAAATACACACTGGGGTTGCCAGCCTCCAGGTGGAACATGGAGATCTCCTGTTATTACAATTGATCTCCAGAGAATCAAAATCAGTTCCCTTGGAGGAAATGGCTGCTTTGGAGGGTAGACGCTATGGCATTATACCCTATGGAGGTCCCTCCCCTCGCCAAACCCCAAGCTTCCCCCACCCCCAATCTTCAGATATTTCCCAATCCAGAGCTGGCAACCCTAATACGCAAAGGTGAAGAAGCCCATCATGCCAGACCCTCAAAGCAGGACCAGAGCAAAGTCTTGGCTTAGACCCACTGGCTGAATGAGAAGGTAGAGCATAAATCATGCACACTGGTTTGTCTGCTGTCATAAGCCTAACAAAAGAAGGCTGCGCTACACACAGGCCTATAAGTGTCGACAGAACAACAGACATCTCCAACTGCCTAAACAACCACATAAAGCTGATTAGGGATTGTAAACTGATTTACCTGGAGAAAGTGCTCTGGCAGCAATTGCTATGTACAGGGCAAGTATATAGAACAGGGATTCCTAATGAAGAAAAGATGTAGAAGAGATTGGGTTTATACCCCAACCTTCACTACCCGAAGGAGTCGGAGCGTCTTACAATCTCCTTTTCCCTTCCCCTCCCCACAACAGACACCCTGTGAGGTAGGTGGGGATGAGAGAGCTCTGAGGGAACTGCTCCTGAGAGAACAGCTCTGAGAGAGCCATGACTGACCCAAGGTCACACCAGCAGCTGCATGTGGAGGAGTGAGGAATCAAACCCAGTTCTCCCGGATTAGAGCCCACGCCCCTAACCACTACACCCTCGGTGCCTAGTGACACTTTGTCTGGTGTCCACCAAGTGTTTCTAGGAAGTGGACAGCAAGGCTTCTGATTGGCTGTGCAAGGTTTTTTTACAAAATTACTTTGGCAGCATCTGCCACCGCACCCCAAAGATCTTCACTGTGCAACTGAAGTTAAGCTCTGGCAGTCATTTTATGGCTGGCTCCACCTCCTGTGGCATCCATTTTGTCACTGCACCCATTACGCTGTGTCAGAATTCCAAAGGTGCTCTCAGGCTCAAAAAGATTGGAGACCCCGATATAGAATATTGGGTGCAGATGTGAAATGCACCACGCAACGAGTGTATAAAGGGGATTTAAAAGTGTATACATTGTTTTATACATTGAAGCAGCCCAGTTTTTTTTCATACTTAGGGTACACTTTGTCCATATATATGAAAAAAAGAAGCTGGCTCATCTCCTGGCGGAATACATACTGCAGGCTGTATTTAATCTTTCCTCCCTTTTTTTGCTTCAGCTCTGAATTCTGCCACAAAATGCAGAGCCCAATAAACTATTCTCAATTTCTCTTCTTGCAGGTCATGAG
The DNA here is from genome assembly GCA_029233225.1 of Lepidodactylus listeri. Classification (NCBI taxonomy): domain Eukaryota; kingdom Metazoa; phylum Chordata; class Lepidosauria; order Squamata; family Gekkonidae; genus Lepidodactylus; species Lepidodactylus listeri. The sequence continues at coordinate 93,274,057 of JARCFY010000006.1, forward strand.
CCCAAGCAAAGCTCCATGGGGTTTAGCCAGGGCCACCTCAGATGGTTACAGAAGCTGGGGGTGGAGGGGAGATTATATATAAATAAGGCTTATCTGAAAAGTATAGCACCCGTTTATGACCATGACTGTAAGAATTTTACATCACCGTACACAAAGCAAGACAGAAACCAGATGAATTTTCACCAGCAGAATACCCCACTGACTAATAAGACAAACATCACACTAAAAATAATTGCCATGTCATCCCATCAGTGCAGTCGCAGTTAACAGATTCGACTGTGCCTGAAGAGCTAAACAAATTAAACTGAACAGGAAGTAGAAAAGGAAAAAAAAATAAGACAAGGGATTATTTATTACTCACTATATAAGAACCACCCGTTTAACTGTCAGTATTTTAGCACATTCAGAACACAAACAATGCTTATCCTAACGAAACAACTGCGTTGTGTTGGGGTTTTTTTTTTAAAGTGGCAGGAAGAGACATTAGAAGCCAACCGACTCAGTCCTAAATACATCTGCAGTGAAAGGAGTCTATAAACTATAATGGAGTCCCAGCATTCTGGATCAGCACATAAAAAATATTGTCCAGGAAGCATGACCTTAAAAAATGGTAATACCCCCCCCCTCCGAAAAGCCACAAGCTCCGTCTTTAAATATAAATAAGGAACAAAGTAGACGTTATGGTGTACTTGTAGCGACCATGAGAGCACTGCCACCATTTTTAAGTCATTTTAGAAAGCCGCAAAGACCCAACCCTGGGTGACCCTGCAGTGTGATGCTCTTGTTCCTTCCCCCCTCCGCCACCCCCGTGCACCTTTTCAAGTGCCAAACAGCCATATGCAAGGGGGTGCAATGGTTTCAGCACTTGATAAGGCATGATAAGCCTCACCCTTGCAGCATTTTTAAATGACTTTAAAATGGTGGCAGTACTTCAGCCCTACGGCATCTCCATTAAGTGCCTATTTGCACAGACACTTGGGTGTGATGTAGTAACAGCAGACCCCTGCAGAGGCTGGTCATATGATGCCTTGTGCACTCTTTCTGTGTTGTACAGGCCGCAGCTTTTAAGATAGCCACAAAAGCTTAAAGTATTATCACTGAGGCAGAACAACAAAAACTGAAACCTGTACATCATGAGTAGGGATTCTGAGATAGAACATGAAAGATCTTCACACCTACCATGTGCCTAATGACAACTTTAATAAGGGTTAAGAGAAATCAGGTGTATCTGTTCCCCCTATCATTTTACACTCTGTATTGCAGCAAATTACTATGACAAATGAAAATTATTTTTTATCGGGCATTAACATACAACATTCAAACATTCCAGAATTAGGTGTGTTTTTTAAACTATTCTATATTTAGTGCCTGTCATAAGGTAAGTGCATTACAGGACACAGAAGTGGTGCAATCTCCAGGTATACGAGCTTCAATGAACAAAATAGAGAAATGCTAGTCTATACTTTTTTGGGAAAGAGTGTAAGGTAAGAGAATCAGAACCACACTGGTGGGGGGGAAAATCGCTCTTGAACATAACATGAGAATTACTCAATGCACATAATAAAGAAAAATCAAGTATACACTGTACATGGCTTGTACATGGTTCAAGATTACTTGTGAACAGTGCTGGAGATACCTTTGACAGAGTACATCTTGTCTTGCCCCATGGGGAAATCAAACTAATCTGATAATCTGAAACTGGGAGGATTCTACCTGAGTGCAAAATTATATTTACATAATTTACACCAAATTGCTCTCCAGTGGGGATTCAAGAAAGATGACAACCACAGACTTCCCAGGCTAATTTTCTACATTTTTAAATGTAGAATTTTAAATTTTCTATATTTTTAATCACTTGCCCTGAATAATAAGAATAATCTCTCTATATAATAATTCTCTGCATGGTGGTGGCATGCTCCTGAAGATTCCACACGCCACCCCAGCCTTTGGTCATCTAGCCTGTCAATCAGAGCCTGTCCCTAGCCACTGGCTGTGAATACTCACATGCCATTGGCTGGGTCTGCTCCTCTTCCCCGCCCACTCCTTCAGCCTCTGTGCCCTGTCAGAATTCCTGGCAGACTGGCTTTCTCTCTCTTGACGAAGACACTTTTCCAGCTTCCTTCCTGTGGGGGGATTAACTGTTACCTCAGTGGCTGTTGGTAGGTGAAATGAAATGGCTGCTGCCTGTGGTTTGTTTAAAATGTTCCCCCATAAGGTTCAGCTGTTACCTCAGTGGCTGTTAGTAGGTAAAACGAAATGGCAGTTACCTGTGTTTATAAGATGGCTGCGGTCTGTGGTTTGTTTAAAATGTTCATAAGATTCAATTGAGCTGTAGTTCCAGAGAGGGGCCTGCAGGAGTATCACTCACTGGGTTGAATGGGGCTTTCTCATCTGCTGGCCTACAGTTCCCAGCTGCCCCAAGACCAAAATGTGCGGGAAAAGAGGGACCCTACCAAGGTGCGGGGCACCATCAATATAGATCCCAGCCCATCCAAGGAGGATTGTGTTTAACCCCTGTTTTATTTAGTTGTCCCATATTCATTTAGTGTGTGTGTGTGCTCCATAATTGTGTAAATACTAAAATAAATTATTCTATTTGGACCAATAATCTGTGTTGTGCTCTGACCCCATAGTCTCCCCGACTCTGCCAATACCAAAGGGAGGGGATAGCCCAGGGAAGCAAGGAAAGGCCAGACCCTTGGGTTGCCAACTTTCCAGGAATCTCCCAAAGATTGTGGATTCCATCTCCAAATAGGGAGATTTGACCACAGGGGTCTCACTGACCCTCAAAAAAGGCACTGTCAGGGCTTCAGAGCATGGTAGAGGCTGCAGGTGTGGGGGATGGAATGAAAAGCTGAAAAATGAAGGGGAAATTAAGGTAGGTTGATGCTTGGCTGGGAAGGAGATAGGGTTGCCAGCTCCAGGAGGGGAATTCCTGGAGATTTGAGGGATGGAGCCTAGAAAGGGTGAGGTGTGAGGAGGGGTGGGGCCTCAAACAGATAGAATGCCATGGACTCCGCCCTCCAAACCAGCTGTTCCCTCTTGGGGAACCACTGTTGCCAATCTCCAGGTAAGGGCAGGAGAGCACTCAAAATTACAACTGCTCTTCAGGTAGCACAGATCAGAAAATGGTTGGCTCTGTGTTATTATACCCTGCTGAGGTTGCCACAGCAAATTGACGCTGAGTGCCCAAGGCCTTGGCACTCTCCCAGAGCCTCTTTCTAGAGCCCGTTGTATTTCTTCCCACAACGGGCCTTACTCCTAGTACTTTATAAATGGCAAAATCATAAGCCTAGTTTCTTACTGAGGTGGTAAATTGTGTCTGCAATGGAATACTTCAGACAGCAGCTAAAGGCTTATAAGATGTTCAGACTAGGAAAAAAGAACACTAACATATCAAAAACAAGTGTTTTAGCCTAATATTTCCTGCAACTCCTAATTTTCTGAGTGCAGGGGCTCCATGTATGTACGAGCCCGAGTGTGCAGATAGGCTTTCACTCCTGTGAGCCTGAAGCAGGACAATCCAGACCATACGTTTACTACCTCAGTAAATTTACTGCTTATGCAAATTTACCACCTATGCAAGTTTGTGATTATATCACATGAACACATGAAGCTGCCTTATACGGAATCAGGCCCTCGGTCCATCGAAGTCAATATTGTCTACTCAGGCTGGAAGCAGCTCTCCAGGGTCTCAGGCAAGGGTTTTTCACATCACCTACTGCCAGATCTTTTAACTGGAGATGCTGGGGACTGAACCTTCTGCATGCCAAGCAGATGCTCTACCACTGAGCCACAGCCTGACAGCTGAGGGGCTGTGCCAGACTTAAGAGCAGCCAAGCAGCAATTCATTGTACCATATCCTCATCATTGCTTTATTACAATGCGTAACCAGCACAAAACAGTCCAGATATATCAAAAACTGGATATCAAAATATAACTATAATAATATGAAATTTAGATACTAATGTAGAGACAGAACAAAACTGAAGCATTTACAAGTAATTAGAATGAAATATCATACCATGTATATCTAGATCACACCTTTACATACTGTTTATGAATTCCTCATGCTATGTATTACTCCAATGCAACATAATCTGAACTTAGATTGGACCTTTCTTCAATAGAATGATATGCACTGCAGACCCATGGTTTAGATGGGGAGAGAGGGAAGATAGATAGATAGAAAGTGGAAAGAAGGCAAATAGATGGGAGAGGGGGGGAGGGGGGAACAAAAACAACTTTAACTTTAAATGCATCCTCCAAGCCCCTCATGCCCCCATGCCAGCTGGCTTGGCTTGGAGAAGGGATTTAAAGAGACAAATGAAAGAAAGTTGCTTTCTTTCTCTGCTTCCCCCCATCTCAAGCCTACCTGGGGGGGGGGGGGGAACACTGGCTGGGGAAGGAAAGACCAAGTGGGGAGGCATGCCTCCCCTTCGCTTCCCCAGCTGCCCTGCCAGGAGCCACACAATATGTGTGAAAGAGCCGCATGTGGCTCCCGGGCCACAGTTTGGCCACCCCGATATATGCCATGAGCCTCGAAACCAGGAAGGGGCTGCTCAAATAGGGTTGCCAAGTCTTACTTTTTAGCGGGGGGAGTCCCGGTCCTATTCAGGAGTCTTCTAACGCGCACACAAAGTGCGCATGCCACAATGACGTCACCTAAAAGTGACATCATCATGTCGGGCACACTGGGGGCGGGACCTCTATGAGGGAAAACCATAGAGTTTTCCCTCGAATGATAAAGCACCCCCCCCCCGAATCGTGCCCAATACGATGATGTCACCTCTGGGTGATGTCATCACGCTGGGCACATCTCCGCAGCCCGACAATTTGGGGGTGGGGCCGGCGGGGAATGGGCCAATTGAGCGGGGGTTTCCCTACCCCCCCCCGGGGGACTTGGCAACCCTATGCTCAAATATTACCAACAGCAACTGTGAATGACAGTACACCTGCATGGACATTGACACGTGTTCATAAATCTGCTTCAGAGAAAGTAGTCTAGGAGGGAAAGTGGACAATTTTTATGAATTAATAAAAGATCATGGAGAGGAGGATATCAGTTGGAGGCTCCTGTCCGATGTTCTCACCCACTGCTGCTACATCTCTTTCGCTCTAACAGGTCATAACCTTCAGTGATGCCTGACCTCACATGAATGTGAAGCGCAAATCAGCTGCTCTGTTCTTTTCCAAGAAAACACACACACACCAAATTATGTGTATTTGTGCTGAAGTGATCATTGGACAAACTGATCACAGAAAGATAAAATGCTCAGATTCTGGCAGATCACAGAGCCTTGTTTAAGATGTCAAACTAGTATTATAATGCCACTCCATGTCTTATTCCCCTCTCCAATGGCCTGCCTTGCGCTCTCTCTCCTTTCCCAGCATTCTTGTCATATCGCCAACAAAAGCAAAGAACAGGGAGCTACTGCTTGTTGTCTGTCACACCTTCAAGACAATAACACCAGCCCATCTTCACCACAGACTCTGTCTCCACTTTATCTCTAGATTTGCCATTTCTCTGCCCTTCAGAGTGTGTAAGAGGTGTCGGCTGAATACCCAACATCATAACAGTTACCAGAAACAACCCTGTAATAGAGAACCAGGAACAGAGAAGCAAAATGGCTGCCATGCAAGACGTAGATAGTTAAAAACTTAGTTAGGGAGGAGTGCAACACAACAAATGACAAGACAGGGTGAAGAATGGAAATGTGTACTTGTTTGTGTGTCTTCAAGATTCTATCATACATAATACTTAAAACACAGAAAACCCAAGTCTCCTCCTGTCTTGCAGAGCCTTTTTTCTAATTACACAGGCAGCTGATAAAAATTCTATAAACTCCATGCAACACGAAAAGACCCTGCAAGAGCCTTTCTTACCCTTAAAAAAAATGAAAGCAATTCTGTTGTTGTCATATTCAGACACTGCTCTTCATGCATGAATCTAAACATGGCAATTGTCACCATCTAAGCAGAAGGACGCGTGAAGCTGAGCAAAGATTTATGGTCATCTGTTTACATTTCCTGCCTTTGAGAACCAGAACTTAAATTTTAAGAACTATGAACTGCTTCCACTCTTTAATAAAGACAACAACACTGACACAAATATGTTTCTACTACAGAATCAGAGGAAACTGTATTTTCACTTGAAGCACCATAAATAGGGGGAGGAGGGTTGTTATAGGGTGGAAGAGGGTTTCTTTAAAAAAAATAGGCTTGGTTTTCTAAAATAAATAAATAAACATTGCAACTGTTGTTGCAGTTTGTTTGGACAAGGAAGGGGCTTTCTGCCGGCAAGCATGCTTTAGCTATAATAGACATTGTTGGCTTTTATTACATTTATTACAGTAAATAAGTAACTAGGAGCTGAATATTTTTTTTAAAAAAAATGCATAGGAGAAACACAGTGGACTCCTCGGGACTTCTCTTTGCATGAATGAGCCAAGCAATAGACTAACGGCTACTTAGAAATGCATTTCTAAAGACTCTTTCATATGGATATCACCATACTAACAATGTGACCATTGTGGTCTGTTTTGTCAGAGGCTTAGTTGGGGGAGGGGGGGTGTTATTCATTTGAAAAGTGAATTCTTGAAACAATAAAGTGTGATGATGGCGCCTTTAGATTTCCCCACAATGATGCCCATGATTATGGTTTAGATGGGGGCAGTTAGCTAAAGCTGACTTGGAATTCCCCACGGCACAAAAGCAAGTGGGGAGCATTTTCTAAAGAGCAGAGGCAACTTCTTGAAGTTTCTTATGACCCCTGCACCCTACGTAGCTATGACAACTTCTTAAACTGACAGCGGGAGCAGTGGGCAGCAGATCGAGAAACGCAACACTCCAGAGCTATGGTGTATGAGGCATTCATTATGGCCTGCTTACTGCAAGGGGCCCAAATAAGAAACACACTTAGTTTTTAGTTTCAGGAGGGTAGCCTGGCTGGTCTGCAGCAGAACACCTAGATTTGAGTCCAGTAGCACATTAGAGACCAATGAGATTTTTGGGAGATGGAGTCAAAGTTCCCTTTGTCAGATACCCGCCTTTGACAGCCAGAACTAAGATTCTGACAAAAGCTTTTGACTCTTGAAAGCTTATACCCTGAAAATCTGTTAAGGTGCTTCTTGACTCGAATCTAACTTATGTTTCAGAAAAGGCCAGAGACAGAGCTGGCCAATGATAAGCACTTCCAGTGGGAAAGCAAAGCACGCATCTAACTCTGTATCTCTGAAATCGTTGGGCCTAAACATACTTCTATTTGACTGGATGGTGCCCTATAATTTTTATTATTTAGAAAGCAGGTTAGTATACAACCCACCCCTACTGTTTCCTGTACTGCTGTAGTAAGAAGCACAACAGCAAGAACATATTAACACATTCCCATGATCACTACCGTAAAAGCCTTTTACCTCACTAAATTCAATTCTGTATTCAGTTAAGCACGAAGTATCAGCATACAACTTTAAGGTGGTCAGCAAAATCGACTCCTTTTGTTCCTATCAGCTGATGCTTTCACAAATGATAGCCAACCGATTAAAGTTTGTGTGCGTGTGTTTCTAAAAAAATACTCCATTAACTCTTTTGCTTGCAACCCATTCATTAGCTGTTTAAAACAAATAATCTGTATCTCAATCCAGGTTGTACTTCCTAATATTGAATTAAGATAACACTTTCTCTGAACTGATTATCACAGACCAAACATTTACTTTTCAAATAAGTACACATTGCCCAATTCAAAGACGACAATAAATTAACGTAATATAGGAATGCAATCAGCACAAAACCTCTTTTTAGAGGGGACCACGCTCAATGCCCAGTTTGCAAATGCAGTTCCTCAGTCAAGGAATGTGAGCAATCCTACTTCTAGCAATTGCTCATCACCCTAAGATTCAGCTAGTGATCCAAATCCAGAACTGAAATGATTCATCTCTAGTCAAAATGCAACACGATACCCTTTTCATATACAATACTATTTCATATATTTTGCCTAGAGACTGCGCATCATAGAAAAGCAGACCTCTTGAACTCCAAACATTTGTACAATAGTGGAGACCAAACTATAAAGGAGAAAAATAAAGCTTTGTTTATTCAAAAGAGAGGTCTTCGCAGGAGTTCAAGCGCTGATCTTGCAGGTTATTTGTTTTTTGTTTGTTTTTTAACTTAGCAAAACCCAGCCTTCACACTAATTGTGCAATCCACTGGTTCCCAAAGCTCTTTACCAAGGGGACCTTCCCATGGAATTTCATCTTTGTCCAAGACCCACTTAACCTAGAAGTGAACTCTCTCCTCCCCTTTACAGCTTTGTGCTGCAGTGCGCCCAGGGCACACTACTAGCAGGCTAGTGATCCACAAATAAAGCTCTCATGACCCATTGGAAAGACCTCGGTCCCTATCTCACTGTTTTAATCCTGTACATATTTTCTATTCAGTAAGTTGTAAAAGAACTTCTATACTAAAGCAGTTTTGGAATTCTATAGTGCCTGGGAGCATCAATGAAGGATTTGTTTTCCCAAGAAAAGTGTCAGGGTCAGGTACTGAAAGGAGCACATTCCGGGTCTTAAAATACTGAGCACTCTTTCCACAGTCTTTCTGTTCTACCTCTCTTGAATTAAAATGCCACTTCGTACTTGAAATTTTACCCATGCCATCACAACACAGCTTCCTGCAGATCTTATCCAGAACTGCAACCAAGGTGGGGAAAACAATACTATGGACATGAACAGGCGCATACAAGAGTTACTAGCACGTGATTTAAAAACGAGCATGTGCATTTTTCAGAACGTCCTTAAATATTATTCATGATAAATTGTTCAAATTTTGGAAACGTCAAGAACACACCACTGAAATTTACTTTTATTGGAAGTAATCTCCTGTCATCATTCTACTCGAAGGGTAAAAGTAAATTCAGAAGCACTCCGTATGACTCTTAACGACTCTGCTTTAAACACGCACACACTACAGTTTATAACCTCCCTTGCATTTCAGAGCTTTATCCTGCTGTATCACCAAGGACATCCCCAAAATGTCAAGAGGCCCACATACCAAATTCTGGCTTGCTTGTCTGAGCTGTGCTTTTTGCTTTGCCATATGCAAACTGAACCTTGTACATTGCTGAGTGGTGGGAGGGGGGTATGAATGTATTGCTGAGGTCTATGTATAATTTGATTGCTGTGTATGCTAATGAGTGGCAGGAGCCTAGACTGGAGGCTTTTTAGTACATTTTCATTTTTTTACAATTTTTGTGCAGATCGACTCATTCCTTCCCCAAGGCCCCAGAAAACAGACTAAAGTGTTCAGATTAGCTATGGTACAGCCAGCAATGCCCATCTTGCTGACTTCATTATACCACTTCACCATGTTCTTCTTCTGTATTTTTAGCTCTGTCAGGAACTCAAAAACTTTTTTAAAAATTCAAAAGTTTCCCAATGCGCAAATGAAATTTCACCACACCTGTGCCAGACAAAAAATAATTGGCCATAATTCATAGTGATTAGCCTTGTGACTTGTCTGAATCTGAAGCACTTAGAAAAAGGGACAGAGGTTATTTGCATTACCAGAAGTTAATGATAGCAAAGATACTGAAACAGACAACTGCAAACATCTTCAGTAGCTTGTCCAGAATTCAGTGGGCTGGCTTGAAAGACACAAACAGTGTCTCAGGTTGTGTTTACCGAGCCCAATTTGAGAAAATACATGACACAGTCCTGTAGACGAGAAAACTTAAAAAGTATATTAATTAATAAAGGGGGGAGCATGGGTACAGCAAGGTTTTGGACCCTGAAATACCCACCGGCTCCCCCACAGTTACAGTGGGTTACATAGAATTATATACTCAGTATGACTTCAAACAAACAAGGCATAACAATTGGTTCCATTAAACTTCGTCACAGTTTTCCCAAGCAGAGTTTTTTTCTTTTTTAGCTAAACAATAGACGCTTCTTCCCAGGCTATGCAGCTCTAAAAGTATCTCTATTTTTGCTGATTAGGGTGTAATTGTTCTCCATTTAGCTAGACATGTGCAGTTGCTACTGGGCAACCACACAAGGCAGCAAACCTTAGCAGAATATCAAGTCAGCATTTCTTATTCTCTCAGCATGCCTGTAAGCAATGAACCAAAGTTAACTTCTGAATACATATTAATGATCGATTTCTGTTTCTGTTATTAGAATCAGCAATGGCACTTAGCATAGATCTATATATCTAATTCCCAAGTCAGTGGCCCCTTCTGTGCGGATATCTAAATCCACGTGGGGGAGCACTTGGGGGGGGAGGGAGATTTTCCTACACACAGGGGGGACTCCTCCCGTGTGCAGAAAAATCCTAAAAGTTAAAAAAAAACTTTGGGGGATATTTAAATCCTCCCGAAAGTAACAGAGCATCCCCTGCACATGCGCAGGGAACGTTCTGGGAATTGCGGCAGGCGGCTGGAAGGCTGCCGCTGGTGCCGGGGGGTGGGGGTGGGCGGGGGAAGCAGCAGCCCAAGTGGCTGCCGCAGAGAAGGGTGGAGTGGCCATGGAGAAGGGCGGGGGGGGGAGGAGCAGCGGCCCAAGTGGCTGACAGCCACTCAGGCTGTGGAGAAGGGCGGGGGTGGGGGAAGCAACGGCCCGAGTGGCTGACAGCTACTCGGGCCACGGAGAAGGGCGGGGGAAGCAACGGCCCAAGTGGCTGACAGCCACTCGGGCTGCGGAGAAGGGCAGGGGGGCAGAGGAGCAGTGGCCCAAGTGGCTGACAGCTTCTCCCCCCCCCCATGAGTATCGCAGGTCCCCCCCTTCTTGTGTATGTCTATTTATGTCAGAAAGGTGCTAAGTTTGTCCACTAAGGTTAATCTGCTAGTCAGTGGCAGAGTTCAAGAATGTATAACTGTTTCACAAACTGTGCGTACAACAGGCTCACAACCCTCTGGCCACAACCTGGTTTAAATATCCCTAACAAAAAGGGAATCTCCTTGAACTGCCATTACATTTGAAACTGACAAGGGACAAAAGCCAGCTAAGTTTCAGGATCACAAAAGTCAGTATGAGGTACCACTAAATCTCTAAAGAATTCTAATATATACAAGGGCTGTTGGGCTCTTTCTAAGCTTTCGGGGGGGGGGGGGGAGTACAGCCTGCCTATTAAAGAACTTTTAAAAAATCAGAAGGCCCAACCTACCCACCCCAAATTGCCTATAATGTGTATTATTAAGTCTCATGATGATTCCAGATCTCTGGTCACACACACTTCCTGGAAAATTATATAAACAATAATGAATATTTTATACTTCTACAATGCCAAGAACTGTTCCAAAAGGCAATAAAATTAATGTGCAAATTGTTTTACTGTGCCATTCAGTTGCTGCAGCACCTAAAAATTGCCCACTGATGAATAAACAGTGCTAAATACAATTAAGTCCTCTAAGCATGAAATGTATATATTTCAATCATTTCCTCCCACAATGATTTTTGAAACAGGATCAGGGACGCAAGCTTTCTTCTATCTGCTGTGCCATATTGCCTCCCTGGTCAGAAGGAAATGGTAAGGACATAGCTGAGCTCTCTTTATGTCCCTTGACAATATACCTTGATAAAAAGGGGTCTTTTAAAAAAATTTCACTGCATTGTATATCGGTTAGAGTATAGGACTACTGGGGGACCCAGGTGTGAACCTCCACTCTGCTGTCTAAGCCTGCTGTGTGACCCTGAGCCAGTCACTTATTCTCAGCCTAACCAACCTCAGTGTTGAGAATAAAATGGGAGGAGAGCAACATAAGACACTTTGGGTCTCCACTAGGGAGAACGGTGGGGTATAAATGGAGTAAATGAAAATAAAACAAATTGGAATTTTAGAGGAAATTGTGGCAATAAGTCAAGATGCAAGGCAGCAGCACAAGCTCCAATGTATCCACACACAAAAAGAAAGAAAGAGGCAGTGGGCTCTCCATCCAAGCTTCCAGATTCCAAACCCAGACCCCTCTCCACTTCCCCACAAAGGAGTCAACAAGCTAAGACATTTCACTGCAATAAATATGTCAGGATTGTGCTGAATGCTGCCCCGGAGCCAGTGGCGCCTGTTCTTTTGCCCACTCTCATTATCAGGGGCCATGAGCCCTTTATACACTCTTCTTCAGACATACAGTTAAAGAGTGCTGTCCCTTTACTTTAGGTCTGCAGTTGCGGCCCTTGGTTTGGAGCCTGTCTGCTGGTCCCGCCTCACCCACAGAGCCATTCTGCGTGTCCTTGCTCTCTGTGCCAGTCTCAGGGACTATCCTTTCCCTGAGAGGAGAAGCTGAAGAGTTGGATTTATACCTCGCCATTCTCTCAGAATCTCAGAGCATCTTATGATCTCCTTCCCTTCCTGTCCCCACCACAGACATTCTGTGAGGTAGGTGGGGCTGAGAGAGCTCTGAAAGAATTGCTCTTGAGAGAACAGCTCTGCAAGAACTGTGACTGACCCAAGGTCACCCAGCTGGCTGTATGTGGGGGAGTGGGGAATCAAACCCATTTCTCTGGATTGGTGTAGAGCCAGTTTGGTGTAGTGGTTAAGTGTGCAGACTCTAATCTGGGAAAGCCGGGTTTGATTCCACACGCCTCCATTTGCAGCTGCTGGATGACCTTGGGCAAGCCATAGTTCTATCAGAGCTGTCCTTGAAAGAGCAGTTTCTGTCAGAGCTCTGTCAGCCCCACCTACCTCACAGGGTGTCTGTTGTGGGAAGGGGAAGGGAAAGGAAAGGAGTTTGTAAGCCGCTCTGAGACTCTGAGTGAAAGGTGGGATATAAATCCAGTTGTTGTCTTTTGTCGTCATCTTCTTTGTCTAATCTGCTGCTCTGAACCACTACACTAAACTGTCTCTGCTCCTCCCTGCAAGTAAGTCCTCCCTTGGCCTACCCTTGGAAGCCTGCTTTCCTGGCAGTCCTTTCTCCTCTCTCAGTTGAGCCTGCCTTTTTATCAGGTTTCAGCCTGGGGAAGAGGAAGCTGCCCCATGGCCTGCTATGGCCCCTCCTCCCCGGCTGTTTCAAAACTCAACTGGGCTGGCAGCCACGCAAGGCCCATGCACCACTCTCCCAGCCCTCCTCCCTCACAACATGAAACTGTTACCAATAAAGACAGCCTCTCCTCTAATTATTCAAACGATACCTGTTACAGAACACTTTCTACTGCAGTGATAGAGGCCAAGGACAGACCGGGGTTCTGGAGCACCCTGCCTCTGCTTTAGAAGCGGAGGCAGAGAGGGCGTCCAGACAGCCGCAGCTGTCCCCCGTTGCCAGCGCAGACTCACCCGCCTGCGAGGCGCCGGCATGCTGCTTCAGCCGGAGATGCCTGGGAACTGGTCCCCAGGTGTCTCCGCGCGTGTCCCTGGCGCTTCCGGCGGCCGCGGCTGCACATAGCCGCAGCTCACCCAGGCAGCCGCGCACCGCCGCCCCTCGCAGCCAGTGTGAATGGGGCAGCCCAGGCAGCTTTTCCCACGGGGCTTTTGGCCCCGCAGCTGTGCCAGGACAGATCTCCAGTCTGTCCTCGGCCAGAGACTGCATAAAAGAAAGTGTCAGGTGGGAATGGTTGAGAAAATTGCTATTTATGGCAGAAATGGATATATGAACAAGAAAAGTGAATAATCAAAACTCAGAAAGATTTCTAGAAGAATGGAAAGATCTGAAAGAATATCTAGAACAACATCGGGATATGAAAAATTATATTTTTACATTGACTAATTATTGAATTTGATGCTTAAAAGAAGAAACAATTATTTTCAAGAGAAATATGCTGAACGACTCAAATGATAAGAATAGAAACTAGAGTACATATTACAGATATCTAGATATTACTTTTAAATGTTTAAAAATTGCCTCTTTTTTATTGTTGTAACCAAATGTGTTACCTGTATGAGCCAATAACTTTAAATCTTTATAATTGCTATTATATATATAATGGTATAGGTGAGGCGGGAAGTCCCAACATTTCTTGAATTGTAATCGGAATACATAGTTATATAGAAAAATGGATAATGATGATAATATTTTAAAAGTAACTATGTAAAGTTTTGTAACTGGAAAAACAATAAAATTTGTTTTTAAAAAAAAAAAGAAAGAAAGTGTCAGGGACCAAAACACTATGAACAACTCTTTATAAGAACCTGTATTCTGATCAGAATATAGAGCTTTTTGGATGACACCTCGGTATTAGACCCCTTCCAGTCTGGTTTCCAACCAGGCCATAGGACAGAGACGGTGCTGGTCACCCTCACAGACAACCTCCGGAGGCATCTGGATCGAGGCAGTACGGCGGTGCTGATGCTGTTGGACCTGTTGGCAGCGTTTGACATGGTTGACCATCAATTACTAGCCCGCCGCCTCACCGATACAGGGATCCAGGGGGTGGCCTTACAGTGGCTTTTCTCGTTTCTCCAAGATCGGGGACAGAGGGTGGCGGTTGGGAAACAACTCTCCCAAAGGCATCCGCTGGTTTGTGGAGTGTCACAGGGAGCAGTACTTTCCCCAGTGTTGTTTAATATCTATATGTGCCCCCTCGCCCAGATTACCCGGAGGCATGGGCTGGGTTGTCATCAGTATGCTGATGATACCCAATTCTATCTGTTGTTGGGTGGTCAGTCAGACTCTAGTCCAGGTGAACTGGACCTGGCGTTGCAAGCCGTGGCTGGTTGGCTCAGGCAGAGCCGAGTGAAATTGAATCCGACGAAGACGGAGGTCCTGTGCCTGAATCGGAGTGGACCAGGGGTAGGGATCCCGCTCCCAGCCTTCGACGGAGTGCCGTTGGTTTGGTACCAGCATCGGAGGTGAGGAGTCTGGGAGTGCTCCTACACCCCTCATTAACAATGGAGGCCCGGGTAGCAGCCACTGCAAGGTCAGCCTTTTACCATCTACGGTTGATCAAGCAGCTGGTTCCCTTCCTTGAAGGCAACGAACTGGCTACGGGGATCCATGCTTTGGTCACCTCGAGATTAGACTGCTGTAACGCTCTCTACATGGGGCTGCCCTTGTCCCAAATCCGGAAGCTGCAACCAGTGCAGAATGCGGCAGCGCGGCTGTTGATGGGTCTTCCCATGTGGGAGCACATCCAGCCTGCCTTAAAAGGTCTGTGCTGGCTACCTATAGCATACTGGATAAGGTTCAAGGTGCTGGTGCTCACCTACAAAGCCCTATATGGCCTGGGACCTATCTACCTGAGGGACTGCCTCTCTCCATATATTCCCCAGCGAGCGCTTCGATTGGGATCCCAAAATCACCTGGTTTTCCCAGGGCCGAAGGAGGCTCAGTTGGTGGCTACACAGGCCAGGGCTTTTTCAGTGGCGGCTCCACACTGGTGGAATGAGCTCCCAGACAACATCAGGGCCCTGCGGGACTTATTACAGTTCCGTAGGGCCTGCAAGACGGAGCTCTCCACCAGGCTTTCAAGTAGGGGCCGCCCAATAACTACATTCAGCCCTGGCCTGATTTAGAGTCCGCTAACCTGAATGATCTCCCACCGGCCACATTGGTTAACACCTAAGACGCTACCCCATTAATGAAGATACGCCATCTTGTAGTGGGGTATGCTATATGTGCTGTTTTTGTGTTTTAAAAGTTTTAATGATATTGTAATATATATGTTGGTAGCTGCCCTGAGCCTGCCATAAGGCGGGGAGGGCGGGATATAAATCACCTAAATAAAATAAATAATAAATAAAGGCAAGAGCCAGCTTCCCTGTATAGCCTCACAGGCTTCATTTGGTGCTGACTTCTGAGTTATTTTTCACATTTTATATGGGCGATTTCAGACAGCTAGCATGAACAAAAGGAAAAAAAAGTCACACTGAATCACAAAGAAGAAACAAACCACCCCCACAAAAGATCTTTTACACAATTAACTGATTTACCAGCATTTGAGCAGTCACAAGCCATTTTTACATCTGACTTTTATTTTTTACAATAAAGGGCGACTGGACATTTAGCACAATGCTTGCATTTTCATTTGACAAAAGGCAAGAGTGTCTGCACTGTCACAGAGCTTAGGTGGCACACATGGTTAAAACCCCCTTTGGCTTTAATGCTCAGAACTCCCAGAGTTTTCTGAACACAGGACCATATTCAGCACTTCACAAAAAGCATGTGCTCAAAACCTAACCGAATCTGGAGTGTGACTGAAAATTACCAGAAATGTTTTAAGATATACAAAAGACAGCATTGTCACACACTGGAAATCAAAGGAATGATTCACAAGGCATTCACGTGTAAAGCCAAGCTGGCCACAGTTGATAATAGTGACCAGTTATGCTATCATTAAGTGGGGAAAGGACTAGATAAGAACTTGGGCCATTTGGAGGTGGTGGCAGAGTTGGGGGTGGGGGTGTATAACCTTTTAGAAGCCTCTCCATTGTGAACACTTTGCTTCATCTCCATTGTAACATCCCAGTGTGGAACAATAGAAAACCATCCTGAAATGAGCAAATAATATCGTGAAAAAGGCTTCCAGTGGAGACAAATGGACAAAGAAAAGCAGCTCACAAATCTCGGATAAAAAATCTTTTGTCTGAAGAGCCTCTTACGCTATCACTAGTGAAAAGCCTGCAGAATATCCTAAATGGGAAGGGAAGGCCAAAACCACAAGCCTTCCTTTTATCTACCTCTCAGCACCGACTGGTTCTATTTTTCTCCCTCTCTTCCACCTTCCTCTTGGACTTCTCTTTCACCCTAAATTCCTCTGGTGCTTGATGCAGCTTTCTCAGTCCAACCCTCTGGCTCTCATAGGCCCCCCCCACACACACACACACTACAGCGCTACACTTTTCACAATCAGAGCAAATGACACTTACGTGTTAAGTGCCGTCGCTTCCTACTTATAGCGATCCTATGAATAAATGATCGCCCCAAAAATCCTATTGTTAACAGCCTCAATCAGATCTTGCAAACTGAGGGCCTTTGTGGCTTCCTTGACAGTGTCACTCCGTCTCATGTTGGGTCTTCCTCTTGCCCTGCTGCCTTCCATTTTTTTCCTAGTATTATCCTCTTTTTCAGTGAGTCTTGTCTGCTCAGACTGTGACCAAAGTACAATAGCCTCAGTTTGATCATTTTAGAGAGATTCAAGGGAGAGTTTAAGCTGCATTTGATCTAGAACCTACTTATTTGCCTCTTTGGCAGTCTACGGTATCCATAAAACTCTCCTCCAACAACGTATTTCAAATGAATCAGCTTTCTTCCAATCAGCATTCTTCATTTTCCAACTTTCACACCCACACATAGTAATGGAGAATACTACAGTATAAATTATCTTGGATCTTTCAGTTTCTTCATCATCAACCTTAAACGTGTACAATCCCTCAGTAGTCCCTGTTTTTGTCTTCTTGGTGTTTAGCTGTACTCTTGCTTTGGCTCTTTTTGCTTTAACTTTCATTCAGTAGTCATTTCAAGTCTTCACTATCTTCTGCCAGTAATGTAGCACCATCTCAAATGGTTAATGTTCCTTCCCCTCTCCACCTAAATCTAATCCAGCTTTCTTTATGATATGTTCTGCATACAGACTGAACAGACAGAGAGATAATACATCCTTGTCTGACACCATTCCGTTTCTCCATATTCTGTCCTATCAGTAGCCTCTTGTCCACAGCATAGGTTGCACATCAAAATAATCAGATGTTGTGGCACAATAGCTTTTCATGATCCTTACAGTCAAAAACTTTGCTCTAATACATGAAACACACTCAGATTTTCTTCTGACATTCTCTTGTATGCTTCAGTAACCAACGTAAATTTGCAGTATGATCTCTAGTGCCTCTTCCTGTTCGGAATCCAGCTTGAACATCTGACATTTCTCATTTTATATATATGGTACCAGTCTTTGTTGTTGGAAAGGTCCAATAGTTGCTGCAGTCTTTGACGTCTCTTTTCTGCAGAACTGGAATGTAGATTGAGTGTTTCCAGTCTGTTGGCCATTGTTTTGCTTAACACTTACATAGAAAAAGTAAAAAGATGCACTTAGGGTGAGGACTGAATCTGCAATTTGCCCTCTCTACAGCTATTCAAATTCAAGCCAACTCCAATATGCATAGCCTCATTCTGTTTTGTTTTGTTTTTCCTGGTTACAAAAAAGTGTGACAGAATGTTGGGGATTGGGAACTGGGGGTCCGTGAAGAATCAACAGCTAGGAAATCCCTTCACCCCACACACAACAGTAGTGTACCGCCCATCTCTAAGGCTACATGAACAGCTTCGCACATCCTAATCCTAGACCTCAGGATTCCACCACAACTGCCCTCACTGCATTATATCACTCAAGGTTTAATATCTTTGTGCAACTCTCAACAAGCACCTACTGGAAAGTGTCTATGGTATCTTTAGTGCAAAAACACCGTTCCCTTACTCTTACACAACAGAAAGTTCCCAAGTTGCACAAATATTTACACAAAAAAATTAGTATTGTAATGAGGTGAAAGAGGAGTGTTTGTTTGCATTACCGCAAGAGCATTCAAACAACCGTTAAAAAGGAAGACCATCCTTTCCCTCAAAACAATACCTCCAGTAAGCCTATAGTTTTGTGCCACTCTAAAATGTCTTGCATCTTCTCTAGGAGAGTACTACAAGAGTGCTTAACTTTCTTACATCTATACAAGAGGAAGTAAGGGAGAGGAAATTCCATTTTCTGCCCCTCTTCCCTCTTGCTACTCTGACTCAGCTTGCCCACTTTCACCTGGCCTCATCTTCACTTTCTGACAGTTCTCTAAGATCACCACCCAACAGTCCGCTCAGTCCTTTCTCCCCCAGCTACTCACCCCAGGGGTGCTCTCATCCAGCAAGCTGCTCCCATGATTCCTCTCCCCCATCACCACTTTCTCCCCCATAACTCACCTCCTTACATTGTCTGTTCTAAAATACCTCTGAAAGTCATTTTCACATGATTTGGGGGGCTTTTTAAAGCCTTTTTCTTACTTTTTATATTTTTTCTACAAACCTGGGGTTTCCCCAAGTTTTCCACAAATACATATGTTAGCCGTACACACACACACACGTCTGTAAACTGGTTATGATCTATACAGCAGAGGGTCACACTTGGCTATTAAAAATGTATCTTTTTCCAACTTCAGCACTCTGCCCCACACAGACAGGTTTGAGACAGTCAACGCATACAGCAGAGATCCCTAATCTTATCGAGCCTCTGAACACATCAGAAATTATGATAATGGGGAGTGGGTACCACCACAAAAAGGCTGTCATGGGCTACTGGGGCAAATCACAAGGTGTTGGGAAGCTGCAAGCCTAGCACCTTCCTAAAACGTAGGCTGTTTCTGAATGGGCATTCCCTGTAGACACAAAGGTAATGCCTCTTAGGTTCTTCCAACTGCCTCCTGCTCCAGGAAAGTGGAGGAAAGCCAAGGTTCTCTTTCCTTTGCGGAAGAGACGATTTGTCAAAGAAAGACATGATAGCAGGAAGAAACCCAACAGTCAAGCCAACCCTTGGGAATCTCTGCTTTAAGGCTTTTTAGTCCAGCTTTTCCAGCTTTGTATTTTTGGAAAACCTTTTATATGTAGCCCTGTGCCTCAAGTAGTATCTGAAAACTTGCCATAGAAACAGAGTATATAACAGAGGATACTGGGACTTGGTCTTGAGCATATGCTCAGTTTATAACTGGATCTCAATGCCACTTTGCATTAACTTAAACCACAGAACACACCAGTGTTCCCTCTAAGCTAAGTTAGTGTGAGCTAGCTCACAGTTTTTTAGCCTCCAGCTCACACATTTTTGTCTTTGCTCAGGAAGGATGGGCTCCAGAGCAAACTAATTTATGCAGCGGCCAAATCGCTCGCTCAGAACTTTAATGCCAGCAACTCACAAAGTAGAATCTTTGCGCGCAGGACTCCACAGCTTAGAGGGAGCATTGGAACACACCCAGATAGCAATGAGAGGTCAGTAGTGCTGACTCAGTGTAACTCAAGGAAGTTTGTCCATCATCACCTCTCCACCGCACTGTGCCTTCTTAGTTTTCTGAGGGGGTCCCATTTCTGACTGGACTTTTATTTCCTCATAAATTAATAAAATATTGTCTTGTACTGTACTGTTGTATTTTTATGGCGGGACTAACTAGTTGGGGGGATTCCTAATCACATCACTGCCACCAATTATGACAGACCCCCGTTACTCCCCCCACTCGGAGTCAGATTTTTCCCACCAAAATTCTTAGTTCACTTCAGGTACTGAGCTGGCCCCCAGTAGCATGATAATATCAATCTGAATGTTTCACCTTATGACAGAACCTACCTTGGCTTTTGCCCAGCCTAGGAACTTGTCAGGAGAAAACAGGAGCCCTCTTTTTAGATCACTAGAAATGGCACTGGAGACTGTGTAACAGTGAATGATAATAAAGGTTTTATTTAATAGGCAGGGATGGTATGGGGCAGCAGTCAGGAACTGGAAAGGCTCAGGTAAATGTTCTTGGTAAAACAGTATATATTTCAGTTGGCAGACAAGATAGTGTTGTAGCAGCTTATTTTCACAAATTCTTGGTTCATATCAGTGAAAGATGGTCGACTCAGTATTTTAGTTTCAGTTACAATCTTTGTGCATATAGTTTCATAATAACTGTTCAGGTTTTCTGGAAAGGTCACTCTTGTAGTGTATCAATTTTTTTCCCCTTTTTTGAAATCACAATGTGTCTTCTTTCCCCTGCCTCTGTTTCCTTTCACAACAGACCAGGAACTGCCTCAGTGCCAATTCCCTGTATAACTGGACGGGACTTATATTTCTTCCCTGAAAATATAATCCAATTCCTTTTGGCCTGATTGGGAGCTTCAGCCTGCTACCCAGGCAATCTTTGCCAAAATCTCAAACCCTAGTTCATGGAGTCTGTGTGAAAACGTACTTCAGCTTTAGCTGACACTAGACTCTGAATTCTTAGATGGAATTCTTCCTTAGGTTATGTCTAGCATAGTTAAGACCAGGAATCTCTACCTTTATTTAAAAGGTGAACCTTTGTCTGACAGACTTTTAGCCAGACTCTTCAGACATCCACTCCTGTAGCTGAACTTTTACTTTACTGAACAGTAACTGCTGTTGAACACCCAACGAACTCACTCTCCCCTCAGCACACAGCTGATCTTATAGTTCCCTCAGTTAGCGCTGGTCAATCCAAAAAAAGGAGCAGTCCGCCACTCAAGCTCAACATTCTAGAGCAGAGTCAACTATTCACCTCCCTTCTCTGATTTTGCTGCATTAGGAAAACAGCATTTTAAATGTAGTCCATCGCACTGATCTTCTCACTGAGTATCTTTCCTTGACCAGCTTCTGATAAATGGGTCTTGGACATACCACTCCAGATAGTGGAACGTGGAGGAAGAGGGGCAATCGTATGATTGACTGAGGCAGAATCCGGGTGGAGTAACAGGGAAGATTTAACCAAGCAATTATATACCTAGCAGTATGCTAAAGGATTTGGATAGGGAAGCAGCTGATCCCAGACAACAGTTACTACTGGGGATCTTAGATAGTAATTAGATGTGTCACTGCTTTTCTATGTCACTGCTTCATAAAGGAAGATATTCAGGCAAAGTGTAGGAGGAATGTTTATAATGAAACAGTATAATTAAACCCTTTTACTCGTTTAGTCAAAATATTTAAGAAAAAAATTGAGCACTTCCTGCTAGCTTTAGCATCTCAATCCAACAATTTCTCTCCTTGAAGCTGGTAGCAGTACATTGGAACATGAAGATTTCAAGGAACTTACATTATTTCAGCAAGAATGGTAGGTGAGACTGAAACTGTTCAAGAGTTATCTTGAACAGCTTCTATCTTCCCAGCTTCTAGAGGAATTCCTAAAAATCTTGTGTGCAGTTACAACTTCATACTTTTGTCTTTCTCTAGCAAATTTATAAACAGCTTCTTAAAAGCTGGAACTTTTACAGCAACACAAGTAGCACTCAGTCACCATAATAACCTGTGATTGTGTACCAACCCCAGCATTGAAAAGAAACCCCAGTTTGTGCATAAACTCCAGTCTGATTGCTTCTTGACTCTTCTGTCTCCCCAGCAGGAAGAACATCTTTGCTACACTTCTGTCTCTATGACCAAGTAGCCACAAGGGACAACTCTACCAACAATGATTGCTTAATTTAGATATTGCACTTAACTACAATTACTACAAACTGTGGTTTACAAATCAGTTACAGACCCTAACCTGAAATCCTGGATTGGTGTACGGGTTTCTGGGACCATCTGCATTCAGACATCACAAAAACTAATTCCGAGAGAGGGTGACCAAACCAGTTCACAAACCATGGTTTGGCATGGCAACTGAATGCAGTGAAAGAGCAATGTTATGGCAACTGTCAGCCCTGAATAGACTCATTCACTACATGGCAACAAACTATGTGTACACTGACCATGCCCCTCTGCACCTGTTCTCTACTTGGTTCTTGTGTTTGAGCTTCAACATATATTCTGCTAAAACTCATTCATGACATCCCCTTTGGTGATATCACTCAAATTCCAGCACACCACGAAAAGCTGTTTCCATTAACTATATCCAGAAACCTTCTCAAACTAAGGCTGAGTTAAGTTTGTGAAATATTTTTATTTATATTACCCAAGGTGGATTACACAGAATTAGTCAATACAATTAACAGGGTGGGATTCCAGCATATAAAGGTAACAAGTGTCAGTCAATAAATGTAACCGGAGATTGTAGTTAAGCATTGAATGCGATGTTTTCAGACACTATACATGGACAGTAACGTTAAAGAGACTGCAGTTAGAATTTCGTTGTTAATTTACACACCCAACTTTCAACTAAAAGCCCCCAGGAAAATAAAATCAAAGCCATTTATAAATAATAAAAATTCAGTTAAAAATGGTAAAATTAAAAAGTACAAGAGAAATCAATGCTGTATCCACAAAAGGAAAGCGAGAATAAGTACTGCCTAACACAACATACAGGGCTGTGGTGGCTCAGAGGTTAAGACACTCAGCTGCAGCATCTTAGGTCGGTAGCTCGGCAGTTCAATACCCGAGTGCCGTCTGACGGAGTGAACGCTTGTCTCTGGCCCCAGCTCCTGCCAACCTAGCAGTTTGAAAGCAAGAAATTGCAAGTAGATAAATAGGTACCACTTTGGTGGGAAGGTAACAGCATTTCAAGGACCTCGGTGTTTAGTCATGCCGGCCACATGACCAGAGAGGTGAGCACCGCTCCCTAGAGTTGGATCCGACTGGCTTTCGAGCAAGGGAAACCTTTACCTTTAACACAACATATGCCCTGACCTGGATAGCCTACGCTTGCCAGTCTTGCCAGATCTTAGAAACTAAGCAGGCTTGGCCCTGGTCAGCATTTGGATGAGAGATCACTAAGGAATACCAAAGTCCTGACAAGGAGACAGGCATTGGCAAACCACCTCTGAACTTCTCTTGCCTTGAAAACCCTACGAGGTCCCCACAAGTCAGCTGTAAGTTGATGGCAAAAAAAAAACACACACAACTGAGAGTCAGTGTGGTATAGTGGTTAAGGGTGGCAAATTCTGATCTGAAGAACCGGGTTTGATTCCCCACTCCTCCACATGCAGTCTGCTCGGTGACCTTGGGTCAGTCAGAGTTCTCTCAGAACTCTCTCAGCCCCACCTACCTCACAGGGTGTCTGTTGTGAAGAGAGAAAGGGAAGGAAATTGTAAGCTGCTCCAAGACTCCTTCAGCAACTATGCATCCTTGCCTTCTGCTCATTCACCTTTCCCTACAATCTCTCATGTCTCAAGGAAATTATTTTCCTTTTATGTTGTGCTCATATTGAAAGTACCAGGACACCAATTATGCTTTATTTGATCACCAATTTCACACGGGGGGGGGGGGGGAACACTTAATATGTTGGCATGGGCTTGTTTGTTCAAAGAAAGTTGTGATTTGCTATATAAAAAGCTGGGGGCGGAGTTGTCTGGTTGGTTGTTTTTACCAAATTCGGGTTTGAAATGTCCTTTGGGGAAATAAAGACACATTTTGGATCACAATTAAGACCTTCCAGAGTATGTGTTCAGTCCAAAGACCTGGGCCCATTATGCACGCACATCTTACTGCAGATTTTCAGAGCAGTAAGCCTTCAATCTTGACTTTGAAGTCTGTGCACACCTTCTACACCATTTCTTTTTCCTCCAATGTATTTATTCTGCAGCTACAATTTTTAAAATTCACTTTTCTAAATCAGGGTGGAATGTCACTTGTGATACAGGGGTGGCGTCCAAAGTTGTGGGTTTTTTAAAAATGTACACAATTGCGCTATCACAGCTTCATCATTACTAGAGGCCTACTGGTCTCAGTCTTTATTTCAGTCTTGATCGCAAAATTACCCCTTCTTCTCCCACTCAAGTGTTATCACTGCATCAAGGCCTCAGAAATGATGAATACACAGGACGACACTGGACACCATGGGAACTACATTTTCCATGATGTCAAGCTTGCCTGAATGCAACATGCATGTATTGTAACACCAAAACCAGTCTGGGACCTTTATACCTGGCAGACCACCTCATCTGACATGCCCCCCCCCCCACACTGCTTTCTTCAACCCACAACCTGCTTGTGGTGGCTGGTCCTCAGGATGTTTCCCTGGTATCCACCAGGATGAGGGCTTTCTTTGTGGTGGCCCCATCCTGGTGGAACCAGCTGTCAGACAGTATGTGGGTCCTGCGGGACCTGCAAAGCATAGCTCTTCTGTTTAGCTTTTTATTAGTCAGGTCTGTTTTTCCAGGCTGCCTTTTAACTTTATTTCAATTATGTTTTTAATTGTTATCTGTTAATATTTTAGCTGATAGCTGCCTCAAGACTACTTGGCAGCAAGAGGGGGCATATAAATTTAAGATGATGATGATGATTTCATGATAGTCTACAAATGGAGGCTTCAGGTATTTATAACCTACTTTTGTGCTTTCAAAAAAACAGATACCCAGGCATAGCCTCTGCCTCCATTAGATAACAGAACAAGGCTGTTGTGATGGCAGGCAAGGTCTGATTTGGGTCAGGAGCCCAACATTCCAGGTGCTCAGCAAAGTCACTGCCTCACTTCAAAGTGCAAATACAGTTAACCGCAAATCTGGTGAGAACCGCTAATTAGTGCTACACTTCTGAGTTCACCTGGAAGAAAGCAATTCTCTTGTTTTTTTTAAAAAAATGGTCACGTTAACATTTTATAAAGGTTGTGAGCACATTCATAAATCTCCAGTATTACAGCTATACTGGCCAGTTTTCAGGAGCTTTGACAAGTTTTATCCACCCATTCCCAAACTTTTAATTCTTCCCAGGTAGCTAAATTTTTTAAGAAAAGCTGCATTTAAAAAAGAAGAAGAAGAAACAGAATTGTAGCAGCAAAATAATAATTCATTGCTCCTGGATTATCAATGGCTCCTGACACAGGGAAAGTCATGCGAGAAGTCTTTTTGCAAGAAAGCCAGATGGGAATCAAATCAATCTGAAGTATCTAATATTGCATAGCTTACTTTAAGCAAGAAATTAAGTACTGAATAGGAAAGTCAGACTGAAAAGCCAAGTTCTTAGGATTTAAAAACCTCCCAGCTTAAAAAAAAACTGATGCAGAACTGTAAATGTTTGGGAGGAGGGCAGGAAAGAACAGGAAAATATTTTAATAGCTACTAGGGTTTTAAAAAAATATTAAATGACAAACACAAATTTACTGGAAAAATCTACCATTAACCTACAACTTGAAGCAGAGACATTTGCAAGCAAAATATGTGAACTGACTGCTTAAATTGATTTTAGGCAGCAGACATGAATAAGGATTGATTTAACAAACTTCCATACTCTTTATCTCCAGCCAAAACACTACAATCTCTCACAGACAGGTAAACACTATAATCGAGTTGGTATCACCTGCCGGTACAATCTTCCCAGTTATACAGCATGCACTTTCGGACGGCTCTGACCAGGGCAGGGCTTCGGAGACAGTGCCCTTCCTGAAAGACGCCCTTAAAAGGAAAACTCCAATGACCCACTCTAAAATATAATAAACATTCAATCCTTCTATCAAGAGAACTGGTCCTGTTTTGCAGTCTCTTGTCAATTCAAACAATGGTTCAGGCTGAGGCCTAAGAAGAAATCATGGAAGCTTCTCTCTCTCTGAGAACTAAGGTCAAGCAGCTTGTAGCTTTGAAGGGTAAGATAAGGGAGATAGGAAGCAATATTGGTGCTGGTCAAACCATTCAGCCCGGCAGTTTCAAGGCCAAAAGAATCTAGGAGGACACATTCCAGCTTATTAGTGCAGGGACTTATGGATCAAGGGAAGGTGTTTGCTTGACTGAACCTGATGTAGCAGCACAGTGTTTGATCTAATTGGCAATTCACCTGATTGGTTGAGTCACCTGGTTAGTAACATAACTGACTGTTCAGGTTACATCTTTGGCCATGCATTTGACTGGTTAACACAGGCTGGTGGGCATACAGAAAGAGCCTGCCTTATGTCTTGATTACTTCTGACTTTGGGACACTGCTTGATTTTGTGTGGGCCATGCTGGCCAGAGCCTTTGCCTTGGACTTTGAAATCCTGTTGACTCAGTCTTGCTAGGCGACAGATGGATCTTGAACCAAAGTTGTTCCTGCCTCCGTGAGTGAATGGTGGAAATCACCCACCAAGATATCCTCTGCCTCAGAGGGAGAAAAACTGTTTTCTAGAGCACACCTTGTAAGTGTTCTACCTTGCAGGGTTAACTTCTTGATCTTAGACCCAGGAGAGCTAGAGGCTTAGTCTCTGACTAACAAATGGTGATAGCATGCCCTGGGTTGTGAGGATTCATATTTCAGCCTTTTGTGGGTTTTGTCCTTGGCCCAACCGGCTTCCATTAAACAAGACTTTGGCTTAAAGTCTATTGACAAAGGCCTTTGTATGTCATAGCCAGTACCTTGAATTGTACCCAGTATCTGATGAGCAGCCAGTGGAATGACTGCAGAACTGTCTCACGTGCGTGCTCTGCCTAGCTCCTGATAAAAGCCAAGCTGCAGCATTCTGTTCCAACTGGAGTCTTCAAGCTGACTTCATGGGCAGACCCACATAGAGCACAATCCAATGGTCTTGTCTTGATGTTACTGTAGCATGGATCCAGGTAGCCAGATCAGCCAAGGCAGTGTAAGGGGCCAACTCCCAAGCTAAACTAAGTTGGAAGGAAATGCTTTTTGCATAAAGTCAAGTTTATGGGGAAACATGCTCTTAAATTCGAGATAGTTTTGTTTCAGATTAATTTATTAAAGAGTTCTCTTGCCCATATAGCCTCCCTTTCTTTAATACATTTTTGAAACATGC
This sequence comes from Lepidodactylus listeri, assembly GCA_029233225.1. Lineage (NCBI taxonomy): Eukaryota > Metazoa > Chordata > Lepidosauria > Squamata > Gekkonidae > Lepidodactylus > Lepidodactylus listeri. The sequence continues at coordinate 93,301,303 of JARCFY010000006.1, forward strand.
AGCTCATCTTTTCTCACCATTTAAAATATTTATATCTGTACTTTTAGACAAAGTTCTTGAAGCAGCTGTGATCTAGCACCAGTGTACATAAACTATATTATATAGGTTAAAATCATTTAGAAATCCCAATGCATTTTTTAACCCTTCAAAAGGAAAGAAGGGGGAGGAAACAGGATTGATAACTTGGTTGTAAAGGGCAAAAATCCTGCACAGATGAAGCATTAAGATAGGGATTATCTCTGGTTGGCCTACAACATAGATCCTATATCATCATTCCATGAATGTCCATCCTGTTGATTTTATTAACTCACTCTGTTTAATCCACCTGGAGTCCCAGTGAGAAAGGTGGACGATTAATAAAGTAAATGAATTAAAATAATAATAATGAAAGCAGAGATCCTTAATGAGGTCCATATGGTGCCCAGGGGATATCGGAGGGCAACTGGGAGAGGCATTTCAGATTTTAAGTAGTCCCTTCTCCCCACCAGCCATGTCTTTTGTCAGCCAGCAGAGGAGAGGTGGTTTTCCTTTTTCTTTTTCTTTTTTAACTGCACACTCATACTAAAAAAATAAATAAATCCTAGAATTCTCTCCTAGGCCCTTAAAAAATCAACACATAGCAAACAGTCACTGAACACATGGCCTGAGATCTGGGTACCGTATATAATAAATGTACCTATATACAGTTGGACTTGTCAGGAGAGTTATTTTTATGTCCTAAGCTTTTACTCATGGCTGGAGGAGTGGCATTACAGCGCATACTTGATGAATGGTGGTAGATTAAGGAACAAGAACCTCAAGTCTTAGACTAGGCTTGGGAGAGCCAGGTTCTAATTCCTGCTTGCCATAAAACTGACTAGGACCCCTTGGGCAAGCCATTCCCAGCTCAGCTTAACTTTAACCACACTATGTTGCAAGGATAAAATGGAAGGGGAACAAATCATACACACTACCCTGAGCTCCTTGAAAGAAACATGGGACCAACATGTAATAAATGAATCTGGCTACTCCAATAATCCTGAACACCTTAGCTCTCTGCATACATTAAAAGTGAAGGGTATGTGAGTTTGGGTACAAATTTTATTACTCTGATGAAGTAGCAGTTAGGCATGAGTGCCTCTCATCATCATCAAAACAACATGCACACAAGCCCCTCCCCCTGGTGATCTGTAAACTGAGTGACAGCCTTGTTTGATGGACTATCAATGGTTAATGCCTAACAGAGTCTGAGAACCATTGAGTGATAGGCTGTTTGAATGGAATTCTGTTGAGACTCAGTTAAGGAATGACAGTTGGGAACTGACAGTTCAAGAAAAGAGTTAAGCACTGACTACGGACTGGGAAGGAGGCTAAGAGAGTGACTGAATCAAGGAGGATCTCCATTCAAGCCAAAAAAGAAAATAGCTTTTAGTAAAGAGAAGTAATCCCTGCCCAGTTAAGAAGGGAAATAGCTTCTAGTGAGGAGTCATTCCTGGTCTGTGTATAAAGAAAGGTTTGGGGATTATGTCCCTGCCTTCTACAATGTGTGTGTGTGTGAGAAACTCAGAAACTTAACCTTGAATGTTTAAGCAGAAACTGAAAATAAACCTTCTCCCCTCGATGTTTTAAAGGCTATGTTGAATAGCAGAAACACTTACTTTGTTGGCAACAAATTATCTGGTGTTTGTGTGAATACAAAGTTACCTCAATTTTATGATCTGTTCACTTCATACACCCTACAGCTGATTCCACCTGACCTCTTCTCCTCCAAAATAAATAAAACATTTTATTTTGAACTTTCAAAAGCATCTCATGTGCCATTTCAAAAGCAGTATATATAATAAAGTGACTGGGTGGAACAGCCTTAGACAAACAAGAAGCAAATAAATAAAGGGGCTGCTCAGCAAGAAAGTAGACAGAAGGGGAAATCCTGCATGTGATGGAGGGAAGAGGGCAAGATCACCATATCTTGTTTACACTGCATTCTGCTTAAAAGCTGTTTAGAAACAGAAACCAAAGAGGAAATCATGTTCATGTGGGAAGTAGCTGCATCATCCACCCTGCCCAGATCCACATACAAAGTAGCTGCAGGGATGCCATATCTATGCTAACAGTGCCATGTATATATGTATACATCAAGTTCACAATGGAAGGAACCATATCAATCAGCTCATAGGCAGCTTCTTCATCTAAACATCAGTGGAGCTCTGCGAAAAGAGGACACCACAGCTATGCAGCTGCAATGAGGATAATTCCAGGCAGACTGCCATATTAAGTTTTTATGAGTCAGACCTAACTTCATCAGATGCATGCCCACGTACCATGTATCGGATGAAGTGAGCTCTGACTCACGAAAGCTCATGCTGGAATAAATGTTGTCAGTCTTCAGGGTGCCACTGGGCTTCTCTTGGTGCTGCTCCGGCAGCATTACATATGAACATAAGAGAAGCCAATGTTGAATCAGGCCAATGGCCCATCCAGTCCAACACTCTGTCACACAGTGGCCAAAAACACCAGGTGCCATCAGGAGGTCCTCCAGTGGGGCCAGGACACTAGAAGCCCTCCCACTGTCCCCCCCCCCCAGCACTGAGTGAGCCCTCAGTTAACCAGATGTTTCAATGTGGAAATGTGACTATTTAATTGGTTTCTTTTTGCTCTAATACCCAAGCCGTGTTCATACTTTCCTTAAGAAAGACACACTCAGTTGACTTACATCTTTTATGGACCACAACAATCCAGTTTGGGGGGGGGGGGGGGAAGGCATATCACCAGCATGGAGCTCATACTGTGTATACAAAATCAACAGACAAACAAGTTCCATGTAGAAATTGAAACTCAAATACAACATCTCTGGTGGGATAGCCCCCATAACAGTGCATTTTAAACATCATTGTTTGCCACACCTTAGTTTACCAGGGCCTTTCCCCCCCCCCTTTCTTAACATTATTTTAAGGCCTTCTCTCAGCAGACACCTGGATCAATTCAGTTCGTAGCCAGATTCACTTTGCAGGTGGACTGCCACAACAGCAAAACAGTTGGTTTCCAGAAGGTCATATTAGATACACCCCAAAGTACACAAACAAACATCAAAGATAATATGCTGAAAGAGCGCCCAGTTTCATTAAGGAAAAAAAGAGACCTAACTCTTAAGAACTGAAACACACAATCCCTCCTGCTTATGAAGGCTTTGCTATCTACTGTTTGGGCATGAAGAAGCTATAGGCATATTACAGGTACGTCTTCTCCTTCCCATGAAGTTAACAAGGAAGTCTGCAGCCACAAGCAATCCAGGTACAAACTCGTGCCCATTCTGGTCAGGGGTACAAGTGCTTAAGAACAGCATCACTTTCAACAGCATTTATCAACTCTCTCTTTGCTTGGAGAATTGCAGCCAGTTTTCTTTTTTAAAAAACCAAAAAAAACCAAGCTTTCAATTCCCAGACTGGCAGTTCCTTGTGCATTCAATACTCCTGTCAATAAAGTTATACAGTATACTCACACAAAGGGAGTCATTGCAGTGCCAGTATGGATGTAACAGTAAAGTACTAGAACTAAAAGGAATAAAATCTGAGAGTGAAATAATGGCAGAGGTAAAGAGCACCTCTGAGCATTTCTCCAGATTCTAATTCCCTCTTTTTACAAATACATACTCCGTTTAGCTGCAACAGTTTTACTGATTTTATTACATCCAGTTATGTTTGAAAAATAGCTCCAAGGGAGGAAAATGTAAATAGTTTGTGTATAGAGATCTTAAATATTCAGTTCTATTTAGGCTTGCCAGCTCTGGATTGGGAAATACCTGGAGATTTTGGGGAGTAGAGCCTGAGGGAGGCAGAGTTTGGGGAGGGGAGGGACTTCGGTGGGGTATAACGCCACAGAGTCTGCCTTCCAAAGCAACCATTTTCTCCAGGTGAACTGTCGCCTAGAGATCAGTTGTAATCCCAGATCTCCAGCCACCATCTGGAAGCTGGCAACCCTAGCAACTACACGTTTTACAAAATGCTGGTTCACATTACTATGCATACATGCTTGAACATTTATTTTTAAAATAGTGAAAGCATATATGGTTAGATCCTGGCAGCTGTTTCATTCAACCACACCTAACTCCCCTCCTTATTCACAGCCTCTGTCCCACGTGCCTTTTGTCCACACAGATCCCATAATATCCAGCATGGGCTTTTAGGTGGACTCCCTTCCAACTTTTACACCAATGGAAAAGCTGGCTCAATTCAACCCATAGTACCAACAAATAAGAAGTGGTACTTTAAATTTTAACAACTTTCTTTACGAAAACATGGCTGTTGGACACAAGAGGGATGTGAAAAGAGTAAGCACATTTTTTGCCATTGATCAGACTAGACTTCACGAAACCCCGGGGTGGGGGGGATTACTTTGCAACAACCAGAAAGCACACATACCTCATTGTGGACCACCAACATGAACTGTTCATTTTATATAATCCAAATCATGCTCTGCAGCTTCCATGGGTTTTCCTTTCCAGAAAAATCCAGCCACTTAGAAATCCACACATTATGTCTTCTTGTAGCTGGCACCGTACTCCGTTCCATTATTTGAAGGGCAGTACAACACGGCATCCATCTGGGAGCTTGGACACAGATTTAGAAATGTGGCACATCCACCGCTGTCGTGCTCCATGGGCATTTGCACTTCTTACCTATTCAACTGAAACAAAGGGTTGGAAGCTTTCATATACAACGCGTATCAACAGTGGCACTATAAAACCATTCTCAGGCTATAACTGAGAGCACTCTTGGTGGTGGCAAGGTGTCATCAAGTCACAGTTGGTTTGTGGCGACCCCGCGGGGTTTTCAAGGCAAGAGAGGTTCAGAGGCAGTTCACCGCTGCCTGTCGCCACATCATGACCCTGATATTCCTTGGAGATCTCCCATCCATTTACTAACCAGGGCAGGCCCTGCTTAGTTTCTGAGATCTGGCGAGATCAGGCTAGCCTGAGCCGAGAGCCTTCTTACTCAGAATCAAGTTCCACTGATTGAAATGGACCCTATTTCATCTAGATAAAGGCAGATAAACTGTCCTACGGCCAGGGCTCATTTCATAGCAGGAGCTCCTCTACATATTAGGCCACACACCCCTGATGTAGCCAATCCTCCAAGAGCTTACAGTAGCTCCTGTAAGAAGAGCTCTGTATGCTCTTGGAGGATTGGCTGCATTAGGGGGTGTGGCCTAATATGCAAAAGAGCTCCTGCTACGAAATGAGCCCTGCCTACAGCACGTATCGTTTGTATCTCCAGCTGAAGGTGTCAGAGCTATGCTGATATCCCTCTAAAAACTCTTACACATTTTCTCTTAACTGTTCTGGCAGGCACTTTAAACCACCACTTTTTTTAAGTATTGAGGAAGAGAGCTACCCTTGGCAGTAGTTCACAGGCCTTGATCTCTGGAACCTTATAAATTACCTGATAAATCTTGATGGTCGTGGCAGCACTTCCCAATCCCTGCATTATAATAAGGAATTAGTACTCAAGAAGGCATGCACTTTAATGCTTCCATAACTCACAATAAGCTATGAAGCCAAACACAACAATCACCAAAACAATTTTAAAAGAATATTTAAAACATGGTTAATTAGTGGCTCTGAAAATTTGAAGGTTCAAATTACACATTCAGGGGAGATTCCTTACAGGTGACAGGCAGTACAACCAATATGTAGATACAGAACTTATGGTGAAATAAGATGAAATGGAGCATAGAACTATGGGATGAAGACAGTAAACCACCACCATTCTGAATAATCAGCGTTCCACAATATCCAAGGTTTCCTGACCTGACAGTCTGCACAGACCCTGTATTATTGCTTGTTCTTGAGGATTTAAGATACAAATGAATATCAGTTAAGAAAAATGAAATCGCAAGGGCCCCTTTCCAAGTGCCTTTGGGAGACTGGTAATTTTTATTGCACACACTATGGTTAGGGAGTTCACTAGTCCAACCCTCATCATCTAGTCCCCCCCACCCTTGCAGAGTTCTAGAGTGGGTTTGTAAGGTAAACAGAGGTTTGGAACACCTACCTCTGCTAGTGTTCGAGAGCCATGTCTGCCTTGCAAGTACAGGTCTGAAACCTGCCATGATGGAAAAGCAACGGGGGGGGGGGGGGAGCAGCTGAAGGGCAAACAGGCTGGCAGGGAAGGATTCAGAATTCCCTTCTCTCACACCTCTTTTCCAATGAAGACCACACTCTCCTGAAACACTGGAGAGGCTATGGGTTTGTTACATGTGGCTGCAGTCTAACCTACAGCCCTAACAGATTGTGGTATTCTACCCAGACATGGACCACCATATCATCAATTTTCACCTCCTTCCAAAAGTGAGCACTAAGTAAAAGACAGGATGGACAGCAAGACCTTTCATCAGGACATTAGCTGGGCAAGATTGCCTTTCTGCACTAGATCCTCAGTTATTCTAGCTACATGTAGGTTTTTAAGACTTCCAGTCTAACTCTTATAATCAAATTCTGGTGGGGTAGCTGTGTTGGTCTGAAGCAGCAGAACAAAGTTTGGGTACAGTGGCACCTTTAAGACCAACAAAGTTTTATTCAAGGTATAAGTGTCATGCGCAAGCACACTTCTTCAAATACAGTGAAACAGATTTTCCTCAACCATTACATATTGGGGGGGGGGGGTTTAGTTGACAGGAAGTTGCTAGTTAGGATCAAGATGCATAAATAACTGTGTGATTATAGCTAAGATAGGATTAAGGCAATTGTTAAGATCTGTGAATGGCAGTAGATTAGCATGCAAATACAAGAGTTACCAAATAGAACAAAGTTTTGAGTCCAGTGGCACCTCCACGACCAACAAAGTTTAACAAAGTTCAATTCTGGGCATAAGAGAGAACTGAGCGACTTCGCATGTGTAGATACACACTCCTTTAGATACACTGAAACAGATTTCCGCAAATATTACATATAGTTGGGGGGGTTAGTTGCCAGGAAAAGCTAATAAGAGTCAAGATGCATAAGTAACAGAGAAATTAATGCAGCTAAGATTGGAATAACACATTTGGTGAGACATGTAAATAGCAGCAAACTGGCATACAGATAATAAAGGAGTTAACAACTGACGTGAGAGCTAAGTTTGAGTCCAGTGGCACATTTAAGACCAACAAAGTTTAATTTCTGGGTATAGTGAGAACTGAGTGATTTAGCATGTGTAACGAGATAAGAAGCCGATATCTCTGATAAGCCCTGGGGGTTCCATTGTTCTGAGTGTTGTAATAACTTGTAATTCAGCAATCTCCAGTTCCAGTCTGTTTCTGAAGTTCCTTTGCAATCAAACAGCTACTTTAAGATCCCCTACTGACAAATAAAGCCACCTTTGGGCATTATTGACTGTGGTTTAAAGGCCAGCTTCTCACAAATCATGTACACATTGTCCCAAAAAGTACCCAGTGAACTTCAACTCCTTATACCACAGCAATACTATAGCCACTGCCCAATTCTTAGGAGCATTTCTTAGGCTGAAAGCCTATATATATTGTTTTGTTAATATGTAGTGCAGGAGAATGCACAAAATACTGGGTGGAGGGGGGAGCACAAAATTTAACAAGTATTCTCGAGAAATAATACAAAGGAAGTCCTGATCTGCACATGTAGAAGTAAGTGGTAGAATGCATTCCACCATCTCAGACTAGATATATATTTCAGTTTGAAATATTTCTTTCCATAAGGAAACTCCCTCCAGAAAGAAAAGTTCCACAGCAGAGAGTTTTTAGCCTATTGTTCTGCTTTCTGTTAGCAAGCCATTTTTTTAGCAGAGGAGAGTATGCAAAACACGATTATCTACAGTGGTATAGCTCATGCTACTACCTCAGCACTTTACAGCATCTACTGCATTTGTACATAAGGTGTGAGAAAGGCGGATAACACAAAACAGGAGGAAATGAGTTAGGAATTAGAGGAGAAAATGAGTTATGAGATCATGGACAAAGTTAGAATCCATGTCTTCTCTTTTGTCTCTTCGAAAGACGCTGCACATATGAGCCCTAAGGAAATTAAGAGTATTTTTTGGCATTAGGCTCAACTAGTTATGCCAGCCATAAACTGAAGATCTAGTATGCACACATGCTACAGGACAGGCTAAAACTGGATTTACATACAAGCTAAGCAAGCTACTGCTTAGGATCTCAGTTTGTGAAGGGCTTCTAAGTACAACAACTTAAATTTAATTATTCAAATCGCACACATTTTGGGAAATGCCATATGGCCTCTCAAACTTAACATACTTTAGTGCCTCAGAATATCATAATCCAGTGCTGGAGAGGATGAAGGAAGACTCATTAGCAAGGCCTAATTAACAGTGACCAGACTGCTGATGCTTTGTCTTTAGTAGTAGTCATGCCAGCCTGGCTACACCTTGGGTTACAACTGCAGAATATTCTAGAGCAAATTCCAGTATAGCTAAAACTTGGCTGTGTTACTGAAGTCACCTCATGACTGGACCCAAGAGTCAGCATCACTCAAGGAAGCCAACCTTGATGAGACAAACTGCACGTTGGTACAGTCCAAATGGAAGCTGTATGCCTTGTAGTTAAAAAAGGAGCGGAACACTGAATCTGCGCCACAACCTTAGACTAGTTTTACACTAAGTTAAGTCATGGCTTCCTTCAAAATACCAAACTGTGAAAAGCAGAGAAAAGTCTTAATCCCTAGTGATCTTGATGAACTACAATACCCAGGCATCTGAAGAAGTGTGCATGCACATGAAAGGTTATACTCAGAATAAAACTTTATTGCTCTTAAAGGTACCACTGGACTCAAACTTTGTTCTACAATACTCAGGATTCCTCAAGGAAGAGGAAAAAATGCTGTTAAACTAGTATAAAAACTGTAGCATAGTCACGAAACTAGGAAACTGGGGATCATACACCTTTAAATTATTATGTTTTTGAGTATCATGACTGAGTTCTCAGTAAGCTGTAGTAAAGAAGCATAGCTGGAGAGAAAGCAGAAGAGAAACAATGGAATGAAAAGCCTCTATACAAAGATGTTAACAGTGGGAGAAAGGAGAGACAAGATGGATGTAATATAACTCATGAAAATTTACATAAAATCAGAAGTGCCAAACAAAGCTCAACCATGAAGGCTCAAGACTGTCAGAAGCATACCATGAAACTAGATAAAAGTTGGCTGAAGATAACAATGCCCCAGCTGCATTGCCTCTGATCAAAGTGGACTCACAGGGTAGCCCTTTTATTCTACGGAACCTGGCACACCTGAGAGAACATAGGATAGGTACGACCAGGAATCCCTCCCTTACAAATTCACAGATCATCAAATAAGCAAACAGCCAGGTCCGTTCACCTGCATCTCACCCACACAGCCAGATTACTGATCACACCTTCAGCTTTCCTGTCCCATTGGCTCCTCGCAAAAAGGAAAACAAAACTACATATTGGGAGGGGGGCATCCCATGCACAGGCAGACTCCCCCCCCCCCCAACCGCTTGGTGCCCAGCAATCTGTTACAGAAGCAGATTCAAACTGACAGACTTTAAAAAGAGAAATAATCCTCATACTCAGATAGACCCAACAGAATTTCTAACCTAGCCCTCCGCAAGACTTGGCTCACACACCTTCCACTTGACTCTTTCAGTTGATAACAAAGCCCCAAAGGGGGGCAGGGGGACTCACCTTCCCTTTTTCTGTGGAAAAAATCAAAATCAAGACTTTGGGAGGAACAGTTCCAGAGAAGTAAGAGGAGTCTGAATCAACTGCTGGAGACCAGCCCAGCCCACAGGAGAGATGGAGAGTTCATCTGAGTTTCCTCTTTTGTTCAAGTTCTCTGAGCAGACAAAGAACCAGCAAGCGGCAGCAGGTTTCTCCCTTCTCACCCCCTTTCTCCCTCCCTCCCTCCCTCCCTCCCACCCCTCTCCCCTCAGCCCCTGTCCTTGGGGGTCCCAAGAGCAGCTCACGTCTAGCTTCAGCCTGCCCCTTTCCTTCAAATCGGTTCCACAACAAGGGAACTTTTAAAAAGAAGACGAAAAAGTCTTCCCTGGACTTTCCTTGACGCCTCACATCCCAGGCTCCAGTTCAAAACTTCCCTCTAACTGAGCCTCCCAGAAAAACAATTTTAATGGAGGCGGGAGGGGGCAAGGAGGAGAATATCTCCAATCATTATTTCCGGTAGATGCACCTCTTTGTTTGGATCCCCTTGACAGTCACAGAGAACAATCTCCTCGGCATTTGGCTCTGGTTATATGAGACCCCCCCCCCCCTTTTAGGGTTCCCACGGACGAGCTGCAGATTCCACGAAAATGGGACAGAAAATTGGGAAGAGGAAGCAATACTCACAACGCATCGTAATTGGGAAGTGAGGGGGGGGGTGGTGGAGACGGGAAACAAGAGTTTGGTTCGCACTCTCCTCGCGCGCCCCCCTCCCCCCTTTCCACTTTTGGAAGCTCCCCCAGCCAAGGAGAACAAAAGCATCCACCAGGGCCCTGAGCTCAGCAACAACCAGCCCTTCCCGGCTTTTGACATCTCTCTACCTGTTGCAGAGGGAGTCGCGGAACTACTAGAGCATCCACCCCCAGGAAGGGGGGGGACAAACAAACCAAACAAACCAGGATGCCTCACCTGTCCTCCTGCCCACACAGCCTACTCGATCCGTTTCCCAAGCCCCAGAAGGGGAGGCGGGGAGAGATGGAGGAGGAAGAAACAGCCAGGCACCCGCCCCCGGGGGGGGCTTGTCACCAACAAAAGTGGACGGATTCTCTCCCGCAGGCGCCCCGGGGCCAAAACCTCTTCTCCGAGTTCTAGATTTCAATGAACGAGAGAAGGAGGCGAGGCCCCACCGGCCCCCACCCCAGGGACAAATCCCAGTGCCCGGGCAAGGCGACTGGCCACCGATTCTGCAGCCGGCTCCCACCCGCTCAAAGAACACGCGAGCCGCAAGCATTGAAATTGCGCAGCAACTTCGGGGGCTGCGAAGTCCCATTGCGTTGGGGGGGGGGGGGGGGGAAGGAAGAGAGAGAGAGTGGCTAAAGTTAGTGTCGCGACTAAAGAGAGACGCAACTCACCTTGGGAGAGAGGAGGATAGCCCCTTCCGCTTTCGCCTCCTCTTCCAAGCCGGGGGGGGGGGGGGGGGGAGAAGTCCGTGCAATTCGGGCCGGCGCCCCCGAGCCAAACAAAGGCGCTGCGAAGAGCGCCTTTTGTGCTGAACTTTCTCGCGTCGAGCCCGCTTTTGCAACTTCACCCCCGTGTCAGTGCGCCGGTTGTTTGTGCATCCATAAACACACAAAGGAGAACTCTGGTCGTGCGACCCCCCCCCCCCCCCCCCGGCCCGCATTTCACGTCTATACCCGCCTGCTCCTTCTACCTCCCTCGTTTTCAAAACTACTGCGCTGATCCACCCACTCCTTTACAAACACCGGGGGGGGGGGTGTATGGATAGAAGCGCGCCTGGAAGTTGCAAAAGTTTCAAGACTGATTCAAATGGCTGCGAGTGATTTGTTTTTGGAAACCATGAAAAAAATCCATCCGATGGGGGGGGGGGGGGCGGTGAAACGCCGCAGCAGTCCGGCTCCGCGTCCCTTTGTGTACACGTGCTTGTAAAGGGGAATAGAAAGTCCAACCGCGCCACTTTAATGTGCGCTATAAACCCCGCCCATCTGCTATTCCCTATAGCATATAGGTGGCCCAGCAAGCACCACCCAAAACGCAAGCGAAACCCGTCGCAGTTCCTCTCCAAACTTAATCAGTTTCAGAGTCTGTGAACTGGGTTGCCCTAAGAGACACTGAAGGCGAATTCATTACCCTACACTAAAATTGTATTCTAATTGGGGCATCCGCCCTTTCAAATACACAGGAACCAGCAAACTTTAATTTGTTGATTATCTCTTCCTAGTACTACCCCCCCTTCCCACTCTTATGTGAGAAGCAGTAGATTAGTTTTGAAAGATCCAACAATCCACCACGGTTTCCTCTTGGGCCTTTTGAAAGAGCAAGTGGAAGAGGAGGAGTACATTGTTCAGCCATTACCCAAAGTGTCTTACTGGAAGGGAACTTTTGGGGGAGGGGGGTCATGACTGCTCTCTTCTTTAGCATGGGGACATCTCACAGAGGAAGAGTAGTAATTTACTTGTCACTGGCATAGCCATGTAGGCCATACATAAGGTAAAGGATTTTGAGATTAAATTCAGGGCAGCCAAACATTGTTGGGGGAGTTGTGTGAACGCACAGTGCTAGTAATAATAGCTGTCCTTCAGGTTAGTGATGGCCTCTATGGAAATGGGAGTAGGGATAGCAGTAATTATTAAAAGGGAGAATGTTGTAAGAAGCCATTCTGGATAGCCATTGGGGAGACAAGTTGGGTATAAATAAAGTAATTAAATAAAACAGAAGTTAAGGGGATGGAATATATAGTGTCTGACATCTGCTGGGACCTAGTTGAATCGAGTATGCTGGACTCAAAGGTGGGTCTTGTCCTTGGGATAACATCAGAGTCTGAACTTCCTTGAAAATAATGCGTACAGCTGCTGATGACAGAAGATGCATCAATTCAAGCTTCTTGTCTGACCCATACAAGGCTACTATGTAAATATACATGTAAATATACATACACAAGTACCTGACAGCACAACAGTCTACCTTGCAATAACATTATAGGAGACGAACTGAAGATGGAAGTTAGTAACCTGATCAGGACCATCAGCAAGCTGTGAGCTGAACAAATGTTTGGGCCTCCCAAACTTCCAAGGTCAAATATTTTCCAAGGGATAATACCAAATCTGTCTAGAAGCCTGCTATGCAGCGGTCTTCAGCCTTTCCAGGTGCAGGACCCACAGAGTTGCAAATGTGACAGGAAGTAATGTGACAGGAAGAGGGGGGCAGAATTCTAACTAGTGTCAAGGCGAAGACTGTGTGCAGTAGACCTGGAGTGATTCAGACAGGAAACTCATGCCAAGCACCAGGAGATCATAATAATGGAACAAGCCAAGGGTCAGATCTGTAGGAAAATCCGTTCCACTGTTGAGTGACCTCAACAGTTTGGTGTAGTGGTTAAGAGCAGCGGCCTCTAATCTGGAGACCTGGGTTTGATTCCCCACTCTTCCACATGAAGCCAGCTGTGTGACCTTGGGTCAGTCACAGGTCTGTCAGAACTCTCTCAGTCCCACTTACCTCACAGGGTGTCTGTTGTGGGGAGAGGAGGAGGTGGTGATTGTAAGCCACTTTGAGACTCCTTCAGGTAGTGAAAAGTGGGGTATAAAAAACGACTCCTCTTCACTTTGCCATCCTGCTGTTCTTCTCACCATGCATACAAACAGCAGGAAGCATGGTGCAAGCAGAAGGGCTCAGGACTCAGAAGGTGAGATTTTGTGACCCAAGTGAAGGTCTCAGCCCATGAGCTGAGGACCCCTTATCTAGCCCAATCACCTACTAAAGGCGAAACCATCCAGATACCAGACTCTTGTCTGGGAGAGCCAGTGTGGTGTACTGGTTAAGAGAGTTGAACTAGTATCTGGGAGACCCATCTTCAAATCCCCACTTGGGCCATGGAAGCTCGCTGGATGACCTTGGACCAGTCACACTCTCTCAGCCTAACCTACCTCACAAGGTTGTTGTGAGGAGAAAATGGAGGAGAGGATAATGGTGTAAGCCACTTTGGGTCCCCATTGGGGAGATAGGTAGAGTACAAATGAAGTAAATAAAATAATAAATAAACTTTTTGCTCAGACCATACAGTCTACCTCCCATTATGCCACAATCAGAAAGGAGGTGCACCTGATAAGAACTTAAGCACAATAAACTTCCAGGAAGCTCAAGAAACTGCAAACTGGCTCTTCAGCATAAAGTAATGTACCTTGATATATTTTCATGAATTAACATCAGTAGAGTGAACCTACATCCTTATTTCAAATATAACATGAGATGTTTCTCTTTTAGGCAGTCTTGAATCTCGCACACATCTCTGAGAGGTAGTTCACAACTGTAAGCACTTGGTGATGCAATCAATTTCTTTGCCTTGAGGGTTTCTCTGGCTATCACACCTGCTCCTCCTGGCTCAAAATAGCTTGCAAGTGATTCCCAAGCATTCCCCCATCCAGACAGCTTACAGGGACAGAAGCACTTAGCTTCAGCAACAGAAGTCCATATCTTCAGACCATCCCAAGGATTATAAATCATGTCACACCATTAAATTCCTATATTAACCACTCCAATGCTCACCCATATGTGAAACCATATTTACTCATGAAATAAAACGTTGCCTCCACATTTCAGTTCCTCAGCACTTTCTGTTCCACCGTCCATCTTCTCACAGGGTCCCTTCAAATCAGGATAAATTATTTCAAAGGCTGAATTAAAGAAGTATGTTGATGGACGGAAAACTGACTGACCACGCGGGCCATCTGCAGCTGTTCAAATTTGCGAGCACAGAAAGATTGCTACTGGCCATCTCACATCAGGGCTTTATGTCTATCGATATCCTAAAAGGACTGGCTTTTGTACACACCTTTCCTATTTGATAATCTGGAAGAAACTATTGTTGAATAAGGCTGCCCCTAGTTTTAAGGGATAGCAGCAGGGCTTTTTTTGAAGAAAAAGCCCAGCAGGAACTCATTAGCATAACAGGCCACACCCATCAGCAGGAATTTATTAGCATATTAGGCCACACCCGACAGCACAGCTAATTAGCATATTAGGGGGGCTGGAAAAGCACAGGGCAGGCATAGAAGCTTGCCTCTTTCCTCCCCTGAGCTTCTCCAGCCCACTTCAGCATTGCCTTCCTAGTCTACCCCCCCCCCCCTCCAAGCCAGACGGCTGGGGAAAGGCGCTGCTGAAGTGCCTGGGATCAGATCCCGGAGGGAAAGAAAGGCATTTTCAAGGTGCCTGGGTCCCCTGCCTGCCCTTTTCCAGCTGCAACATGCCAGCTAGAGAAGGGAAGGCAGAGAGAGGCTTTTCCTTGTCAATTTCACTCTGGGCTGACTCCAGGGGAGTGAAATTGACAAGGAAATACCAAGGGGCTCCCCAAAGGGAAAGAGGGCATTTTAACATTCAGTCTTTCCCTCTTGTGTGTAACATGGGGAGGGCAGTGTGCTCTGTAGCCACGCATGCCAGAGGTTTTGGTTGTAGGCGTGGCCAACTCAGGAACCAGCTGGAACTCTGTTCCTGTGCATTCCTGCCCCCAATTAGCCCTGGATAGCAGCATATCACAGATGCACAGAATGTAACTGATCATGATTGTTTCCAACACCATAGATCTGAAGTGGTCCTTACGTTATACATTTTGACTTAGCAGTTTTACGTATAAATTAAGAGAACTGTTGCTAGATTAACACCTTCCAAGAGAGCCAATTTGGTTTGGTAGTTAGGATGTTGGACTAAGATCTGGGAGGAACAGGTTGAAATCCCCACTGCCATGGAAATATGCTAGGTGGCCTTGATCCATGCTCTCCGCCTAATCTACCTCACAGGGCTATTGTGATGATAAAATAGAGGAGATGGGAGAAAGACAGGATATAAATGAAATAAATAAACAAGACACATACCTGCAACACTTCATGATCGAAACGCTTCATTATCATACGAAGATACACACACTTCTTAACATTAACCATGGCTCGAAAGGACTGTGTGAGCAATAACAGAAGACTTAATTTTCTTTTCATCCTTCTTGGTAACTGCTTCTCTAATACTTCCCTTTCACATTTGTGTTAATGACAAACTGATCCTTCCAAAATAATAATATTCATTTGCATCACAGAGACCTGGCTGAGACAACGGCTCTCCCTGCTTTTTTCCCAGAATGCAAACGCAGGCTTCTGCTGTTGGGATATTCTAGCAGCTGATGGAAAGTGCGTAGGGAACGGCTGTTGGCCTAAAGTTCCCACCTTCCTCACCAGATAGCCTCTGAAGAACTTCACATACATAAACAAAAGTCTTGTGGCATCTTAAAAATTGACAGAATTTTATTCCAGCATGAGCTTTTTGCACATTTGCTCACTTCATTACCTACAACAACAACATTTTTGGGAATAAAACATGAGTGCACTTGCATGTAATTGATGTTAATTGAATGTCTACTGTACAGGCATACATGGGGCTGTCCTGATGCACCTGGCATGCCACGGAAGAAGAGAAATTCACAAGCTTCTAGAAAGCTCCTAGGTGAGAGCTCCCACTCCCCTCCGACAGAGACCTTTTCCCACCCATATGGTCATGTGACAGAGGGGGAAGGAGCCCTCTTCCCTCAGTTCTCCCTTCGCCACCATGGAGCATAGAAGAACGCATCACAGTGCCAGCCCACAGTGGGGAAAGGAGGGTGGGCTGTGTGCCTGCACAGAAGACACTCGATGAACATCAGTTAAAGGTAAGTGTAACCATGTCTTCTGTGCAGTCCCACATGGGAGAATAGCAAGCTCACTTACCATGGAGGATGCCGTGGGCTGATTAGTTAAATAATGACTGCCACACTGCTTTCCCCACTGCCACTTCTCTCCTGGAGTCAACGTCGGTCAATTGACCACATCATCACTTTACAGATTTCACGTAAGTCGATGCTGCCACAAAATGCTGTGGATGTCACTGGTGCTGTCATTGAAAGAGCTTTCAAAGGGAGAGGGCATTCCAGCTTTGCTGTCCCATGTGCCAACCTTATGGCTGGCGTCATCCATCTGGAGAGTGTTTGGGATGATACCGATTTCCCTCTATTGACCCTCTTAAAGAGGCGATTGGCTTTTCTGAATGTAGATGTATGTTTTAAATAAAATAGCAATGCTCTTCTCAAATACGGTATGTAGAGTTTGTTCTGCTGCTGATTGTGGCTCGGGGGGGGGGGGGGAATCTAGTAAAACCATGCCCTGCAACATATGGAATTCAGAAACAACTTTTGGCAGAAAGTCCACACTTGGGCACAGCACCACCCTATCCCTGTGGAATCTCAAGAACGGGAGATCGCATCTCAGTGCTCTTGATTCCCCCACTCTCCTGGAATAGGTAATCGCTACCAGAAATGCAGTCTTGTAAGAAAGCAAAGACAGGTTTGAAAGGTGTATGAATAAGTTGAGATAACACAAGGGACAAACTCCACTGAGGGACCAGAGGTTTGACCGCGGGGTGTACAGACTCGAGAAACCTTTTTGACATGGTATTGGAGAAAACAGGACCCGAGTTCGTTCCAACACAAAAGGGTAGAAATGGGTGCTAAATGCACCTTTATTGAGGATGTAGAGAGACCTGAGTCCTTAAGGGAGAGTAGATACTCAACCATTTTAGAAAGTGGACAACTGTCTGGTCTAATTCATCTTTCTGATGCCCAGAGTACAAAATGACACCACTTGGCCTCATATGATTTCCTAGTGGAGGGTTTGTGCAAAGAAATTAGCACTTCGGTGACCCTTCCCGACCACCGGTCTATGGAGAACTTAACCATGCGGTGAGGTGCAATGTTTTTGTGTCGTGGTGGAGGATCAAAACCTGTGGACAGGTGATCCTTTGCCGTGGGCAGGGAGCTGAATCTGCCTCTGACTAGTTTCCAGACGGTTGGGAGCCAAGCTTGTTTGGGCCGGAACAGAGCTATTAGGATACATGTGGCCTTGTCAACCATCATCTTTGATACTGCCTTGTGTAGAAACGGGAAAGGAAGGAATGCATACAAAAAAACATGGAGCCATCAGAACTGGAATGCAGCCCCAAAGGCCTGGCTGCCTCTGGCTACTCTTGAGTAGTACAGGAGGCACTTTGTATTCTGTGCTGATGTGAAAAGGTCCACATTAGGGAAACCCCACATCCTGACGATTGGGTCTAGGTAATGAATGTTCAGGGACCACTTCTGTGAAGAGGCTGATTCCCTGCTCAAGAAATCTGCCGTTTTGTTGTCCTGGCCTGTTATGTGCATGGCTGTCAGGTCGACCCCATGTCCAATGGCCCATTCCCATATAGAAGAAGCTTCTCTGCATACTCTGAGAGAGCCTGTCCCCCTTTGTTTGTTGACATAAAATTTTGCTGACATATACTCTGTGGCTATCAGGAGACAATTTCCCTGCAGTATGTCTGCAAAAGAAGTGAGGGCATATTTGATCACTCTGAACTCTAGTAGATTAATATGTAGACGAGTCTCCTCCGGGGACCAGCATCCACAGACTCTAGTCCAGTTACAGTGTGTTTCCCATCCACTCAGAGAGGCATCTGTGAAGACTTGCAAGTCATGATGTGGCACCCCTAATGGGGTCCCTTCCAATAAGTTTTCCTCCGCTGCCCACCATTTTAGGGAATTGATCACTTTCCTAGGAATAGAGAACCTAAGCCATTGAGGGTCAGAACCCATCTGGGATTTTTTAAAGAACCAATTCTGGAGGGGTCACATGTGCAGTCTGGCTTGTCAAATCATGGCAGTGGTGGAGGCCATGAGCCCCAGAAATTTTTGAATAGTCACTGCCTCTGGTATCTATTCCTGCTGAATTTGGATGTCAGATCCTATATGGACCCGGCTCTTTGGACTGGGAGAAACACTCTATGAACAGTGGAGTCTAACCTTGCCCCTATAAATGCTATGCTATGAGCAGGGCTAAGCCAAGATCTGGAAAAGTCTAGACTGCTATTGAAAGGTCATTCCGTAATTGTGGCTCAAAATCTCCTACAAACAACCAGTCAACTAAGTATGGATAGATTACACATCCTCTTAGCCATAGGTGAGCCACTACAGCTGACATGCACTTTGTAAAAATTCTGGGGGCTGATGCTGGCCCAGAAGGCAAAACAGTATATTGGTAACAATGTTCCCCATATCTGAACTGCAAATACTTCCTGCAGCTCTGATGTACTGAAATGTGGGAGTACACATCCTGGAGGTCCAGGACAAAGAATCATTCACCCCTATCAATCAGGGGGAGGATATCAGAAAGGGACAGCATACAGAACTTGGTTTATTTAGGTTTCTGAGGTCCAAGATCAGCCTCAGATCTCCACCCTTCTTCTTTATTAGAAAATATCGAGAGAAGAATCCTTTGTCTTTCTCATACTCTGGAAGCTCTTGTATGGCTCCTTTATGTAGGAGCTGCACTATCTTCTGTTGGAGCACTGTCGAAGACTAGTCCTTAGATGGTAGTGTAGTAATGGAGCCAGGCACAGATTTAAATTCCAAAAACTAACCTTGTTTTACTATGGTGAGAACCCATTCTTCATTGGTTATTGTGTTCCACTGTTTGGCAAAGAACGAGAACCTATCCCTAAAAGAGGGCCCATACTTAGTCATTGGATGGAACTGGTTTTCATGTATGGATTTCTTGGGGACTATTCTCCTTGCCTGCCCATGTATCTACCCTGCTGCCTTTTTTATTGGCCCTGGGCACTGAATGGGGGGCAGAACTGGGGCTGTTGCTGGTCCAATACTACCTACCGTATGCATAGTGCTGGCTGTGCCTCGGAAGATACCTTGGCTTATAGGACGCACCCTGCTAAGAGATGATATCCACTGATCTGGCTGCCAGCCTGTTCTTTCTTATCCTGCTGAGGACAGTGCCAGTTTGCCCACTGAACAGTTTTCCCTCAAAGGATAAATCCTCAGTACAGGCCCTAGTGCCTGGGGGCAATGCAGATGCTCTTAACCAACAATGTCTTCTCAGAACTATGCTCAAGCCCATAATCCGGCTGCAAGTGTCCACAATGTGCCTGGAAGAATTCAATTCTTGTTTGCCCAGTCTTATGCCCTCTGCCTGTAGCACCTTGGCCATTGTCTTTTTGTCCTCCCACAGCCCCTCTAGGTTCTGGGACATTCTCTCCCACAAGAACATCTGGTAACATAGCCTTAAAATTGCAATACAGAGACTCAGGGCTGCTGATGTGTAAATCTTCCTTCCCATTGTTTAACTGGTGTCCCTCCTTATCAAGGGGAGATGAATGGGAACCCCCTCTCTGTTTAGATGGCAAAATCTCTGTGACTAGGGAATTGGCTGTGCGGTGTTGAAAAAGAAATTCATAGCTGTCTTCCTTAATTCTATACAGATTCTCCATCTTCTTAGTGGAGGCTTCACCAGATGCTGGTCTAGCCCAGGCATTGGTGGCTATATCTTTTATGTCTTTCACCACCTGTAATGCCACTGGGTCCTGCCCTGCCTCATATAGCACACTCATTATCAGATCTGCTGAAGTCGTATTCAGAGAAATATAGTCCAGTTCCAGTGCCTTGGCCATCCTAATTAGTTGCTGTGAGTATAGACGCAGGTCTTCTGTTAGAGACACCAGAACCGGAATCCCTGACCTTATCATTAGGAGATGGGATGCAAGTGCATTTGGACTTAACATCTAATGCTGGAATTTGGGGGCCCTCTGGCGTGTGAGATAAGGGATCAGGCACAGTTTTCATGTGGTGATGCTCTTTCATCATCTGGCTGTGAGAGGTGGACCCTTGGCAAGGCTGAGGGGTGTTGCCAACCTTGTACCTGGGAGTTCGAGTCCCATTGGGTCCATGGCAGTAGGGCCCATGGGGGTATAGTGACCGTTGAGAAGGTGAAGCCCAATGCCCCACCTGGACTTGGTGGGTAAGACTTTGAGTGCTTGAGTTGGGAGTTCTTCTCAGCCAGTGGGACATCTATGACATAATCCTCAGATGACTGGTCTTCCATTTGACCCCACAATGGGGATGGTGTCCGTGGCTTCTACATCAGGATCCCCTCTGAAGACTTGCTTCAGCATTGATGCAAAGGAGAACAGCTTCAAACTGAGGGTGACCACGGACATGGAGATGAGGCTAACCTGTGAGATGGGGTCAGTGATGGTGTTTGAGGCCTAGGCCTATTGCGTGATCAACATCTAGGTGGCGACATCGAAGCCTCACTCAGAGTCAAATGTCAGTTCTGAGGCACCGGTGAAAGTTGAGGTCATGATGGTGACCGTCCTCAATGTCAAGGGGCGGGGACATTGAGATGGTGAAATCCTCTGAGACCTCACAGCCTTCTCAGATGGTTTCTGAATGCAGTTTTTTTTTTTATTCTGAGTGTTTTGCCTTCTTTTTGGCTTTTTTAACCGGGGGCTCTGAGGGTGCTCTTTGCATGGACATAGCCTCTTTATGCTAGTGTTAGCTGCTTGGGGACCTTTTTAGCTGCCAGGAAGCACTAAATACAGAAGCACTAAATTTTAAAAAAACCCTAATATTCAATACATTACATTCAGTTTCTTCCACATTGTGTCTTCAGCCCCTACAAATACTGTTTTTGCAATTATGTTCAGAAATAGCAATTAAATCATTAGGCCAATCTAATCCAAATATAACCATCAAGATGAATGTGCCAGTAAGTGAAACAAAATGTTATGTGTGGGATTTGTCTTTTGCCTGAAGATGCCACTTTAGCAAATCTCTGGTGTGTTTATTTTGGAAACCCAACATCCATGAGAGTTCAGGTTTAATCCAAATCAGGAGAAACCCTGAGCTTTGCAGCTAAACTCTGGTTTAATTACTGAGGCCTAAGTATACTTGCTTTAAAATGCAAGGAACTGTTTTGAGTTAATTGATTTGGGATCAGGATATTCAAAGACTACTCGAAGTCTCCAGGTGTTAAAGACCAAGCTTTACAAATTATTGAGCAATCAATTGTTTTGAAATGTTCTGATTAGCTAATTTTGTAAATTTTTATTCTCAAGAATTTATCCTGAGTTCATGCCCTGATTAGCACCCTGGAGTCGATACTCTATATGATCAGATCCTACCATGCCGTTTCTACCTTGTTCCTTCCTGTTCCCTCCCATTCCCTTTCTTCACTAGGCTTTCCTAAAGTCTAGTGTCATTTTTTAAAAAAAATTAACTGTTCACTGAAAATTGTCATGAACTTCCCTGAGGAAAAATATAAAGACTGGGTGAATGTGTCTATGAATAGAAATATCTCACCATCAGACTGAAACAGTTTTTCTATATTCAACTCCTTGTCCTTACTAAATCCTCATTTTCCGAGATGGAACCCTTTATGTCTTCATACGATGTCTCTGTCCCTACTGAATTCATTCCTTCTTCAGCTCCACCACTTTCAGCCTCTGGAATGTTTCTTCTCACTCTCAGGACTCTATCATTTCCCTCTTCTTCTTCCTCATCCCTGGAACAGCTTCACAGAACACCTTCCATGACGCTGCTCACTTTCTTCCAGTCTCTCCTCAAAACACTCTTTTTCTGAAAGCATTTAGTACAGTTCCCTTCCACTACTGATTGTGCCACTGAACTCAATTCACACTCTTTCCCAGTTTTATTTCCACTGTTACCTCTCTTTGATGTCTTTTCACTCAAATTTTAGAACATGTGTTTTCAAAGACAGGATTGCTATAAATAATGGAATGTTCTCTCTATATGTGGGCCTGGGGACTTCCAATTACAATAAAAAAGTCCTATGCAGCTTTGTTTGGGGGGGGGGGGCACGTAGGAGGCAGGTCACTTAGGTGCCTTCCCTTCCCTTCCAGAGACCACCTGCTGCTTCTGGTCGGTTTCACTCACCTCCCATCAGCAGGGAGTGAAACTGACTAGAAGCAGCATGGCAGCTTTCCTTTCCTTCCCCAGCCTCCCAGCCTTCTCTCTCGCTATTTTTCCCCATGGGCCACCTTGGAGCAGGCACTTAAAGCGACCAGTTTCTTTAAGTGCCTGCTCCAAGCCCAAAGGAAGGTATTTAAAGAGACATATGGCCACTGTGGCGTGACTCAGGGAGGGAAGGAGATGTAAAGTTTAAATACCTCCCCTTCCCTCCCCAAGTCCCACCACAGTGGTGGTACAAGACAACATTTAAAAGGCAGGGCAGGAAATAGTAGGAAGAGCCAGGGAGGCCAGGGAGGGGCAGGGGTAAGGTGTGCAGAGTACTGGGGATGGGCTCTGGGGGGGAAGTCTGGCATCCTCCCAAGACAGGACTGGGCTCATCTGTGGTGGGGCTCGGCCCCCAAATGCCCCACCATGGCTACAGGCCTGGTTCTGTGTATGGTTAATTGGAAGCGAGGCCCATTGAGTTCAGTTGGGTTTACTTCCAATGTAACGTTCCATATAACCACAATTCTGTCATAATGACAAGTAATGTACATGGTTTTGCATCAGACATGGACACCCCATATCCCTGTGGACCAATGGTAGATGGTTCCATTGTTACTACATAGGGCAGGGGGATCTTGCACTATTAAGCTACAAAATAAATAAATACTTAAAACAAACCTCATATTGTCCCAAATTGTGCTTTTCCATACCAAGTTCATACTCTGCAAATGTGCAATTATTGCACTGACTCATCTAACCTTAACAAACTAATAAGACTACCTGCAAACAAAACAAAACACACACTTTTCTTCTACTCACGGGAAGTAGTTGCAGCAGAACAAAGGCAGATAACAAAAGTAATAGTACAGTTAGCCAGAGCCAAACCACCCCCACTTGCTAGCTCCCTGGCCAGTGTGTTGGTTTCTAGTTGGTCTTCTGAATCCCTGATTCGTTGATGGATTCTGATAAGAATTCATTGAGAAGGCCTGGTTCCCCCCCAATCTCTCACCAGAGCTCCTTCTCCTTCTCTGTAGTTTCTTCATAGCTGAAGATTCCCTCTGCCCATGAGTAGCCTTTCATTGTTCCTCCCATTGTATCTTTTAAGTAGAAAAGGCTACACATATTAATCTTTGAAGGAATTTGCCTGTGGTGTTGCACAGACAAGAAAATACTGAGGAGGATGTCAACAGTACGCCACCCCCTGGACTGGGGGTACGGAGATAGGTAGGAAGGGGCTATCTAATACACATCTCCCTTTTCATACTAGCAGAGAAATAGCTCTTTATCTGATGCAAGGCTACCCCTACTCCAAAAATGGCTTCCTCTTCCCATTGCTTTTGTACAGTTATTACACTAATGTTACAGCACTGGCATTAGAGTAGTAGTACTCAGGGCTTTTTTTGTAGAAAAAGCCCAGCAGGAACTCATTAGCATAATAGGCCACACCAGACAGCACAGCTTATTAGCATATTAGCTCAAACCCCCATGTTACCAGAAGAGTGGTTATCGAGCCACACCCACCTTTTGCTTCTTATTCTGTTTACCTTGTTTGTTGTCAAAACCCTGGGCATTTTTGTAGCAGGAATTAATTTGCATGTTAGGCCACATACCCCTAATATAGCCAGTCCTAATGAGTTTCTGCTGTTGGGTGTGGCCTATTATGCTAAAGAGTTCCTGCTGGGTATGGCCAACTCAGGAGCCAGCCGGAACTCCGTTCCTGTGCGTTCCTGCCCAAAAATAGCCCTGGTAGTACTCACTCCACAGGTCGTGGAGAACCACATTCACAGTTGTGATCAACCAAAAGAACTACATTTACTTCCATCCCTGGGATGAGGCCTGCACTGCAAAGAGGCTCACAGCTTACCTGTTCCTTTAAAGGCAGCTGTTTCAAGGGAGCAACCGCCTCCTAAACACAAGCCCCATTGGGCAAAGGAATTCCCACTTTCTTGAAACACAAGGCAGCTGACACATTGGTGAGTGTTGCTCAGAAGAGCCAGTGTGGCTTCGGAGTCAGCAAGTCTGTGTCACTGGGTTAGACTCTTGCTGACAACTGCCATTGAGAAGGCCAGGGGTCCTCAAACTACGGCCCGGGGGCCACATGCGGCCCGCCGAGGGCATTTTTCTGGCCCGCCGGGTGTGCCGCTGCCTGTCCTCCAATTCCCAGCAGCACACAAAGCAGTGGAAAAATTGCAGCCAACTCGTCCTGGGCCACATGGCAAAGCCCCGCCCCCCTGCTTCCAGTCAGCCAGGAGGAGGCAAAAGGAAGACTGGAAGAGGGTAAGTGTGGGGTGGCAGGCGCTCCGGCTGGCCCCAAGTCTCCTAGCCAGCTGAGAGGCCTCTCAGCCGGCTAGGAGACCTGCGCCAGTCCCAAGAGCCGGGCGGGGGTCTTTTTCGAGGCTTTTTGTACTGCTGGGAATCGGAGGGGGAGAGAGAGAGAGAGAGGTTTCTCTTTCCCATCATGATGCCTGCAATAGTGGAGTTTCAGGGAGAAGCAGCTGGGGGCTTGCTGCCTTAAAAAGTTTGTGAGGATGCCGAGTTCTTTGTTTCTTCGGAGAGGGAAAGAAAACAGCCCCGTCAAGGGTACCTTGCTTGCGCGCGCACCTCCCCCCCCCGGTGCGTCTTCCCGACCCACAAAATAACATCTGAAATCTCCAACCAGATCTAGACTAACTGATCCACATTTGCATCACTTGTCACGACTAGCAGGGACAAATATGGAACCGGACATTGACCATCTCATTAGCCAAAAGCAGGCCCATAGTTCCCGTTGAAATACTGGTAAGTTTGTTGATTTAACTTTATTTGTTCTTCATTTTAAGAATTGTATTTGTTCCCGTTTTGTTTTTTTTTACTTCAAAATAAGATATGTGCAGTGTGCATAGGAATTTGTTCATAGTCCGGCCCTCCAACGGTCTGAGGGACAGTGAACTGACCCCCTGTTTAAAAAGTTTGAGGACCCCTGGAGAAGACGATCAGAGGGAAGGAAAGAAACATCTGCCTGGATCCAGATCCAGTGGATACTTCCCTCTCTGATTTCCTAATGTCATTGACAGGAGGACTAACATAAGAAGGGCAGGAAATAATTCCCTCCCCAAGGAATTCCTTATATTAACATGGTATGTATTACACTATTTTACAAGCAAGGGACCCACAAGGACTTGCTGGGGGCATCTCATTTCCCCCTACCTAGCAGCCCCATAAACTCTCCCCTTTTCCTGCTTCCTTCTCCCCTTCCCACTCATCAACCAACCTACTGTAATCTGCCTCCCTGTCTTCAGCTTTCCCTCCTTCCTTCCCCTTGGCTGCTGGAACAACTATTGCTGACTTGCACGGTGCCAGCCACAGGGTCTAGTTGTGTGGTTCTGGCAGTCAGGCTCAGGCCAAGTTGCATCGTGGCGTAACTGCAAAGACTTGCATATTATTTCCTCTTTCCCTCCTCCTGGCAGCTCCCATGTCCTCTTCCCTTTCCCTGGAAATGCCACAGCTGGCTCACCAGCCACCAGCCAAAGCTGGTGAAAGGTGCTCCTGGCCACCACTGCCACTTGCTTATCCAACAGGCTGCCCATTCCTCTGTGTGATAGCGAAACAGGCCTAGCCAATGACGGCCGGGGAACCGCCAAGTTCCACTATGATATCAAAGTACAACAGCCATTAATTAAAAGCAAAATAACATGGGGTAAAAAGTCACCTTGGCTGCACTTTCTTGGGTACAATGCATACAGAAATGGCTCAACAATTTTGTCCTTTTAGGACACTGTCTCCTGCGCATTAGTAAAAAGAGGTCTCAAAAGCACAACCAATTACAGGGTTTCCCCCCTGAGAATGGAAAAACACCTGGAGCATAAATCCGCCCCTCAAAATCAACTGTGTTTTGCTACTGGGGTGCTTTATTGTCCCAACTGATGTAACGTATTGGGGTGAAAATTTTCCATGCTTTTTTTTTTTTTTTTGCAAAGGAAAACTGATCCAGGGAAGCACTGAAATTAAGGGTTGTACATTGTTGGAAAAGAATACGCTTCACCAGAGAACATTTACCTCACCATCATTACATGATTTGGGGGCAGGGGAGGGGGGGGGGATCCACAAGCATGTCAATGAATAATAACGAGAGATGTTTGAAATGGGCTCTGGGTGTTGTTGAACACATTGTCTTCTGCCACCATGAACTCAGATTCTGGGGTGACTTTTTACTACCCCATGAAAAACTGGAATTGGCCTAGGGTAGTAAATATACCTTAAATATAGTAAGGCTAGGTAGTAAATATACCTTAAATAAGCTTTTTTCACATTTTTTTCATAAAGCTGCAAAATTAGTATCGGGAGATATCTAAGGGTTTTTTCCCCTAGATGAGACTAGTTGTTCCTAATCCTAGTTTCTGACATCCATTGAAGCAACAGATTAAGAAATCCTGCACAATCTAATAGAATTTAATATAGACAAATATACTTGGAAAATAGTCCATCTACTTTTAATAAGCTGGAAAAAAGGAACATTACTGAAATCCTGCCAAGTACATCAAATTGAACGTTCATCTTCAGATCTCCTTAAGCACGAGTATAATATTTTAAGCACCAATATGAAACATTTAAGCATCCCTGCATGGGGATGAATAAATATTTCAAATCAATAGATGACAGCATCACATTTCCAGGCAGAAGGTACTGGTTCACACAAGCATATATATTACTTGATTATTTGACAGAGAGATATGGTTCAAATGTAATGACGAACTGTGGTTGGGAATGAGAGCCAGAGACTGGAAATCCTGAAATGTATTTAATTCTGAACGTGATGTAAATTTGGAAGCCTGGTTCTTACAGAGGAAAACAAGCCACTATTTGTGGTTCAAACAATGCCAAACTAGAATACTATGAATGCACAGATCTTTAATTAGGTAACCACACAAGAGGATGAATGTATGAACAAGCCCACACTTGCTCACATAAAGCACAAACCATGGTTATCTTTACCTTTAGCCACAAAGTAGCGAATGTCACTCCCATCTTTAAAAAGGGTTCCAGAGGAGACCCGGGAAATTACAGGCCAGTCAGTCTGACGTCGATACCGGGTAAGTTGGTGGAAACTGTTATTAAGGAAAAAATTAGTAGGCACGTTGATGAACAAAATCTACTGAGGAAGACTCAGCATGGGTTCTGTAAGGGAAGATCTTGTCTCACTAACCTGTTAGTGTTCTTTGAGGGAGTGAACAAACATGTGGACAAGGGGGACCCAATAGATGTTGTTTATCTTGACTTCCAGAAAGCTTTTGATAAAGTTCCTCATCAAAGGCTCCTAAGTAAGCTCAATAGTCATGGGATAAAAGGGCAGGTCCTTTTGTGGATCAAAAACTGGCTAATTAAAAGGAAACAGAGAGTGAGTATAAATGGGCAATTTTCTCAGTGGAGGGAGGTAAGCAGTGTGGTACCGCAGGGATCAATACTTGGTCTGATGCTTTTTAACTTGTTTATTCATGATTTGGAGTTGGGAGTAAGCAGTGAAGTGGCTAAATTTGCAGATGACACGAAGTCGTTCAGGGTGGTGAGAACCAGGGAGGATTGTGAGGCACTCCAAAGGGATCTGTTGAGGATGGGCGAGTGGGCATCAGCATGGCAAATGGGGTTTAATGTGGCCAAGTGCAAAGTGATGCACATTGGAGCCAAAAATCCTAACTATAAATACACAATGATGGGGTCTGAACTGGCAGAGACTGACCAAGAGAGAGATCTTGGAGTCGTAGTAGCTAACTCAATGAAAACGTCAAGACAGTGTGCAACTGCAATGAAAAAGGCTAACGCTATGCTAGTGGTTATTAGAAAGGGAATAGAAAACAAATCAGCCAGTATCACAATGCCCCTGTATAAATCGATGGTGCGACCTCATTTGGAGTACTGTGTTCAGTTCTGGTTTCCACACCTCAAAAAAGATATTACAGCATTGGAGAAAGTGCAGAAAAGGACAACTAGAATTATAAAAAGGTTAGAACACTTTCCCTATGAAGAAAGGTTGAAGCGCTTGGGGCTCTTTAGCTTGGAGAAATGATGGCTGAGGGGTGACATGATCGAGATTTATAAGATTATGCATGGGATAGAGCAGGTAGAGAAAGAAGTACTTTTCTCCCTTTCTCACAATACAAGAGCTCATGGGCACTCCATGAAATTGCTGAGTGGTCGGGTTAGAACAGATAAAAGGAAGTACTTCTTCACCCAAAGAGTGATTAACACATGGAATTCACTGCCACAGGAGGTGGTGGCGGCTACAAGTATGGATGGCTTCAAGAGGGAATTAGATAAACATATGGAGCAGAGGTCCATCAGTGACTATTAGCCACAAGGTATAGATAGGAACTCTTGGTCTTGGGGCAGGTGATGCTCTGTGTTCTTGGTGCTTGGGAGGGCAATAGTGGGAGGGCTTCTGGTGTCCTGCCCCCACTGCTGGACCTTCTGAGGGCACCTGGTGTTTTTGGCCACTGTGTGACAGAGTGTTGGACTGGATGGGCCACTGGCCTGATCCAACATTGGCTTCTCTATGTTCTTATGCTCTGAAGCCAATCATACATGAACCAACTCAAATGAAAAGCACTGTCCTTGGTGGGATATTGCATAAAACGGAACGTCTCTATGGTATCAAATGGACCATTCATGCTAGTAAGACATGTTGCAGTTGTACATGCGAACAGTTCCTAAGTGACCAAGTTTAAGATATTTACAGCCCTGGAGAGAACATCAGACTGCAGTTCCCTTCTCTGTATTTTAAAGGAAAGATGCAAAATTAAACTCCCTTAACTAATAAAGCTATGACTGAGTTCTAAACAGAATCAATGACTGCACAGTGAAGAACAAGGGATGGCGGCATGTAAGGATCAGAACTTATGGATTTCTGGGCTGTCATTAATTGTGACCAAGTTGTAAGTTTTTACAAGTTCGTTACAGCCTGCTTGGGCAAAGGAGTAATTGAAAGCACCTGGTGGCCTTGACCAGTTGGTATAAGATGCTTTTATCTGGCTGCCAGCGAGCAACAGAGATGAATCTAACTATGCCTTGATTGGCTAAAGGGGGGCTACCTAATGGGGCGGCAACCACAATGGAGAAGACGAAAGTTGGGGCCTCTATGACGTCAAGCCAGAAGGTCAAGGACTGTCCCAGTTGGAGTGGATTCTCTTTCTTAAGCCTTCAGATGAGAGAGGGAACCCAGCAAGCACTTAATGTTTCAGGCTCAACCTCTGCCCAGCACAAGCATAGCTGTTGTCGTGATTTGAGAGTGGTTTTTGCCCAGCAAACACTCTGTTTTTTGAATATAATTGGAATAAATGCAGAGGTATTTTTTTATCTGCTGCATCAAAAGTATTTGCTAAATGTCTGCACACATCCTCAAAGGGAACCCAGAAGCTAAAAAGTCTCAACCAAGGACCAGGATCCGGTGAGATCCCCAAGGGCCCCAGGTGGCTGTGAGTTCAGTGCCTGAGAACGGAAGAGGGATTATCCTTTGGTCCAGACAGGGCAGCAACTCAAAATACATCCCACAAAATAACAGAAATTACCTTGCCCAAGAGGTTACTGCAGACAGCTCTCTTTCCCACTCAGACCTCTTCACCAGTCAGAGAGGGGGAAAGACCATCAGAAAGTAAAAGGCTGCATCTGTGGAAACTTTTTTCTCTGGAGGAATACCCTCCCCTCCATGTCCCTCAAAAATGTAAGGGACGGTTTAAAGGTTGAATGTGCGTACTTCACTTGTTCCATATCGGCAGCCTAGGGTCCAATTTCCTCTGCCTTCCTTTATCTGCAACTAGACACCACTAGCTCTGATACATGGAACGGATACATAGCCATTCCATGTTTTTTAATTCAAAGGGCTGCTTAAGGAGGAAACTAAGATTTCAGGTAGATCATATGTTTGAATACACCTCATATTAACATTTTTCTGTACACAAATATCTGTGAAATAAATTGCATATGACAGCACAGCACGATATCCTAATTCATAAACATCCCTTCATTTGCTAAACATATACAAACTGCAGACTTCTGTGTCCAGCCAGCAGCTCACATACTACACTGTGGACACTGATGATACCAGGGTTGAGGATGGAAATCTCCAATGACATCCAAATGCAAATGACTTGAAAAATGAGGTTTAGTTTATTTCCCAGTAACCAGGATCCTCAACCAGACTTACACCACTGTTCAAAAAGAAAGTTACCAAGAAAGAACCAAACCTCAAATTTACCAATGTGTTCACATTCGGATAGCACAAAAAATTGCTTCGTTCAATACATCAACATTCAGTCTCAGCATGCCTTAATAATCGAAGGCCATACTTGCCGCTTATGAATTTACAAATCTTGGAAAGGTTCGAAACTGACAAAAGCTATGATTTTGAGCAATCAAAGTCTGAATTCAAAATAGAATTATGTACAAATTTTGCATGTTATCGCTAAAATGTATAAACTCTTACTGAGATCTGAAACTAAGGAAGAACAAGTTAAAGAACGAGGAGATGGCAGACATGGAGGGATCCACAGCACAAAATGCATCTGAGACTCTAGCCCAGAATTTCTTTGAATTATTTAAAGTTGTAGTATAGTATAAGGGTATTGGTAGAATACTGGCTACATCTACATTATAATTCTGACCCAGGGAGCCTCATATACCAAATGCTTTCAGAGTCTAACAGGTCAAACTGGCTAATATATATTGAGGGGGAAATTAAGGCCATGGGTATATTTTTGAGTTCACTGACTATGCTCCCCTTAGCAGGCACATTTCTGTTGAACAAACAGAGAATGTTGGATATTGAGCGTCAGGAGTTACATAGTCTTGCCAACAAAACCTGCTCTCCTCTGAGCTTCAAGATACCTCTCACCGTAGGTAGGATGGCTTCATATACATCCTCCCTACAAGTGCCACAACTCAGCAGAGCTTTCTCTTTAGCTGGATGCAATGCTATGCGATCTGCCATTCTATATGGCATACTCAATAAGACAGCATATGCGGCTATACATTGCCCTTGTAAATCTAGATGTGTTGAGATGATCTTTCATGTTTCGTTGCACTGCCACTTTTATGTAAATATACACTCTAAATATCTAAACTCTATATTGGCCAACATGATGGGTTTTTCAGATTCCCACAAAGTTTACAAACTTTTGAATGATTCCTCTGTTGAAGTAATTGAGAAAGTGGCCAAGTTCCTTCAGTCCGCCATGCTGCTGTGCCAAGAAAAAACCTATGATTTTATTCAATGTATTTGTAATGCAGTGTCCTGCTTGTATATTTTTATAATGACTTTGATCTACTGATATATGCCGATAAAGGCTGATGACTTGAAAGTTAAAGAACATATGTTAAAATGGGTTAAAAACTTTGGACATGACATACATATTGAACAATGGGAACATCTGAGGACAAAGGGTTTGAAATTTACTTTAAGCTCTAATCTTAAGGAGAACTTTTATAAGATGATGTATCACCAGAGAAATTGTCTAGAAATGTAATCATCGTGAAGGGACATTTTATCATATGTGGTGGACTTGTATGAAAGCCAAAAAAAAATTGGACACAAATACAAATATTAATACAAAGGACTAATGGACAGTTGGTTGGAAAGAAGCCATGGAACTTTATTTCTATATATGACTACAGCAGCAAGAATATTATATGAACAGAAATGGAAGTGTCCAACAATACCTACAATAGAAGAATGGCTGGAGAAGATGTTGGACCTTGCAGAAATGGCTGAACTTACTGTGTTTGTTAAAGGAAGGACAATTAATTCATTTATTACAGATTGGAAACCCCTTTTAGATTTTTTGCAGAAAAAAGACAATAATGACTTCATGATTTGTGGTTTTGATGATTAAGATACACGTACAGTGGGGTGGATCCAACTTTCCTCTAAGTAGCCTTCCAAATGAAGTGTCTGGGAGACCAATGGAACTTGGGGAAACAGCTAGATTTCAGTTCAGTAGCACCTTATAGACCAACAAAATCTTTTGGTGCTACTGGACTGGAATCCAGCTGATGGATTGCAGACCAACCCACTGAAGTCAGAGGAAGGCTCATTACACTGGAGGAAGACTTCAGATTTGAGCCAAAAGGAAAGGGTGGTGGTAGAATAAAGTGGCCATCGTCATAGCCAACTTATGATGACTCCATGGGTTGTCAAGGAAAGTGAATAAGCAGAGGTAACTTGCAAGTGCCTTCTTCTTCCCTGCCCTAGATAGCCCAGGCTAGCCTGATCTCATCAGATCTCACAAGCTAACCAGGGTCAGCCCTGATTAGTATTTGAATGGGAGATCACCATGGAGGTTCAGGGTTATGACAGAGGGGCGAGCAATGGCAAACCACCTCAGAACATCTCTGGCCTTGAAAACCCAAGGGGTCATTCTAAGTCAGCTGTGACTTGATGGCAAAAAAGGTGGGTCAGATTTGCTCAGTAGCCCTGACCTGGATAGCCCAGACAAGCCTGATATTGTCAGATATCAAAAGCTACACAGGGCTGACCATGGCAAGTACTTGGAAGGGCAAACTCCAAGGAATACCAGGGCCAGGACCAGTGTTCCCTCTAAGCTGAGTTAGTGTGAGCTAGCTCACAGTTTTTTAAGCCCCTGGCTCACACATTTTCGTTTTAGCTCAGGAAGGATGGCTCCAGAGGCAAACTAACTTATGCAGTAGCCAAATCACTCCCTCACAGCTTTAATGCCAGTAGCTCACAAGGTAGACTTTTGGCTCACAAGACTCCACAGCTGAGGGAGCATTGACCAGGACACAGAGGCAGGTAACATCAAGCCACCTCTCTGAAACATCCTAGCCCCACTAGGGGTCACCAGAAGTCACCATGACATCCAGGCCCGCAAGCATGTACACACACACACACACAATACCAAAAAAAAAAATTGCCCAGTAGAGTCATAGGATACAGATAGGATCCACTCCAGTATTTTAACTATTAAATACCTAACTATAACCTTTTAAAGTACCAGAGCTTTGGGAGGGCTTCCCCTCTCTGCCTTCTTGCTGTCTCCTCAGCATGAGTTACAGCAACTCAGGCAAGGCAGGGAGACAGTGGAGCAAGGAGAGTAAAACTGCAGCCAGGTTGCTCTTTTCTGGGGTGGCTGCGGTGGGAGTCTCTCTCCTCTGCAGCCATATTGCTCTCCTCCTGACACCCACCTGGGTGCTAGGATAAGGGTGCAGAGGCCATGGAGAAGGGTGGGGTAGCTGGAAAAGATGCACGCTTTACTTTTATCTCTAGCATGAAGCCTGCAGCTCACTCATCCTTCAGTCCCTGCGGTGGCAGCTGTTTGAAGGTGGGAACCGTCTGCCAACCACAAACCCCACAGGGCAATGGCCTTACTCACTCCCTTGGGACATGAGCAAGTGCCACGTCAGGGAATATTGCCCAGAAGAACCAGAGGCCACTCCCAAGCCAGACCAAGTATCACACAGATCAATGATACTCATTCAGTGGTTTGGGAGCTACCTGTGGCTCTTTGGAGGCCCGTTCCTCAATGTGGCACCTATCCCATGTTTCAGGGAAGGTTCTTGCCCTGGTAGGGTTTGTGGTTGACAGGTGGTTCCCACCTTGAAGTAGCCATCACCCGAACAGGTAAGCTACAAGGCTCTCTGAGGTGCAGGTGTCACGTTGCAATTGAAAAAAAAATGTGGCGCTTGGTTTATGGTAATTGCAAATGTAGCTATCCACAAGCTGTGGTGAGTACCACTGACCCAGAGTGATTATTCTTAAGTGAGCATGTATAAGAAATGTGTTCAGGGTATGATTGGATAGCATATTATCTAGCAACTCTGCTGCAGGTAAGCACATATGGATCTGATCAGTGTGTGGATGGGAGACCTCCTAGAAACCTCTATATGTTGTCTCAAGCACTATCATTTTATTTATTTATTTTTGGATTTATACCCCGCCTAGCCAGCATGGAAAAATGGCAGGATGGAAATGCAGTAAATTACATAAACACATATTCCCAGTCTGACTTGTCTCCTGGGGGACTAGTATCTGCTTGCTGCCTAACCCTGTTTTGGCCAGATCATGAATTTATTACATAGAAGATTTGAAACCATTTATGAATGAGTCTGCAGAATTCAATTCCTTTTAACTATTTTATGCATTTGCATTTTTCCAATTAAGATTATAGTAATTGTCTTTCAGCGCGGCCTCTATTTTTGAAATACCTATATGGTTTCTTACCATTTCTGTGTTCAATTGAAAGGACATATATTCCAAAGCACCAATGCTTCCCTAATGGATTTATCTTAGTGTCAGGAAAAAAACAAAAAAAGGTCACAAAAAATCTAGCTCAGGCCCAATATGGAAATATTTGTACTACAGCAAGATCCCCATTTGCTGTAAAACACTCCTTTTTTAAGTTATGCCACTGACAAGGAAATAGGTCCCACTTCTAGCCCTGTAATTCCCAGCTTCATAATATCGCCAAATGACACCAGTCTTGTTTTGTCACTGATTTTAAAACAGGGTCTACATAAAAGATCTGGCCAAACTCTGACTTACATTTACAGTATGGCTGTTAAATTTTGAGTTTATGGGCTAAATACATTCCCCACTTCACTGATCTGCAATGCAAATTCTAAGCTTTTTCATCAAAGCTGTGGCGGCAAACTCACCCACTGACCTAAAAATGTTGCACATCTGCTTAAAAGGGATTACCTAGGAGGCCATCATAGGAACTGACAGTCAGCGAAGAAAATTCAAGTAAAACAAACCGTTTTCAGCTGGCAAACCACGCCTCTGCTACAACTCCCTTAATGTTTAAATTATCAGGAATTTCTTTCCTATAACTTGTACATGAAACTCCCATACACTAATTATTGAGGGCAGGGTGATGGAGAGACCCACCTAATTTAATTTCCATACTTTCAGGGAGCACAGGGATTTACCAAACCAAATCCACTTTCTAGAACGTTAAGCATGGAACCCCCGTTTTGTTTCCAGTTACTGGAATTCTAGTTCTTCATCAATTGCAAGGAAAGCCTTCTGGGAATCACTATGCCTTCTCTAACTCCAGTGCAGACAGACACCCAGCCAATGAACACAACGGAATTCCTGGTAGACAGCTACTGAAAGGGGTGAGGCGGATTTTTCACACTGCAAGGTCAAGCTATGATGACAAATGGTTGGGGGGGGGGGCCTCAGCCACATTCCTTGTAGCTGCATTCCATCTCCAATGGCCTTCAACTCAGTTAGTGTTCATATCCCATCTCCTATCACTTCTCCCTCCACTT
Organism: Lepidodactylus listeri; assembly: GCA_029233225.1. Taxonomy (NCBI): domain Eukaryota; kingdom Metazoa; phylum Chordata; class Lepidosauria; order Squamata; family Gekkonidae; genus Lepidodactylus; species Lepidodactylus listeri. The sequence goes on from JARCFY010000006.1 coordinate 93,337,007, forward strand.
TTCAGGTTCTTTCAAGAAAAATGCTATTAGCCCTCCCTAAGTACATCAAAATTCCAAGGAAGCATGCATGCAGCCGCATGCAAAGTTGTAGGCAGGAGGCTGCAGTGGCTTCTCTTGTCCAATCTTTCCAGTGGGGGGATGGGGTGAGATACAGAAAGCTCTCCATTAGCGGTTTTGCATTTCGTGTGCATTTATTTTAAGGCTTATTTTCCATGAAGGCTGTGCAAGAACAAAGAATGACCACAAGAAGAAGAATTCTGGAACAATGACAACAAGAACAGCAGAGTTGTAGGGTTCAGTTCCAGCTGATTTTATTTCCTTCAGAAAAAAAAAGGTTATTTACAGAAAGTATATTGACAATCTGACAGGCAGTGAACTTGGCAACATTAGCCAGCTTCCCCTCCCCCCACCCCATGTTGTATTATGGGCAGATTGTTAGACAAAGATATTCCACACAACATATTGCACAGGTTGGATGACCAAAAAAAAAAAAAAAAAAAGTAAAAACCCTTAACGGAACCTCCTCATTAGGCAGATGTCCTAGCGCCTGTCATGTTATATTAACATACATAAACACACAATCTTTTTTTTTTGCTTATTATAATACAGACTTAAATGTACAAAGATGTTTTCACTTTTTTTCTCATCTTAAACACAACAGCTATAGACCTGAATACATATGCTATCATCATGCCATAAGAGACTAAAACAATTATATTTAGCGACAAGTAGAAAGGATTAAATAGTCAAATACAAGAATGAAAAACGCAGTACATAGTGTCGCGAACTCAAATCGGCATTTAGATAGATCCAGTGGTTTAAACGGCATGGGTTTTGCTTTTCTTTCTTTTTTTTGCTTATAAAAAAGTGCAAAAGATGTGGTTTACAAGTTAAAGCTACAGGATCCCCTTTTTTTTCTGAAAATGATCCAGTTCATTCTGTACAAGATACTATGGACTCTGAGAGGGGTTTTTGTTAGAAATCAGCTCTACAGCAAATTAGTTCAGCCCCTCCTTCTCAACTCATACACAGAGCTGAGCAGTGAATTAAAAAGGGATGCTGTCTCTTTAAGAAGCCTGCAGACTGGAGTGTAAACATGATGAAAATAGGCGCTGATTTTGTGTGTGAGAGAGATATTTAACCAGCGGCCCTGTTTAATCAGGAAATCCAAAACAGCAATTTACACCCCTTTATATATTTTTTACAAAAATACACTGAGAAAATAATCAAACGTTTTCATCTCTCTTCTCGTTTTTTTAAAAGTGTCAAAAGTCTACATTTAAATATAAAAAATTAAAAGTTAAAACTCTAGCCCTTCAGTGAAGGTGACATAAAAATGCTGTGGGTAACAACAGAACTACCAAAAAGAGGACAAAGTAATACAAGCTTTTTTTGTAGAAAAAAAAATGTTTGGCCAGTATAAATACTTCACTTATAAAATGGCATCCAATTACATTTACAAGAGGGGGGACATTTCAAGGATGGTTCATGAGGGTGGAAAGAAAAGATTCTTCATTTGCAGCTATAAAAGGACTCTCACACATGCACGCACACACACACAGAGACACTGAGGAAAAATTTGGTCCTGAATATTTTTTTAAAAGTCCAGCACAGATTTGAGTTGCGTTTGAATCCTTTAAAGAGTTAAGAATGAAAAAAAGCTGGTGATATTTTTGTAGGAATCAAACATAGCGCCATCTATCTGCTTTTTATATTATTCTAACACTTCTTTTTTTCAACTGTTCAACAGTCTTAACAGAAAATCTCAGAAAGATAGACAGGATAACATGCTATATTAAACCCCACCAGTGAAATAATCCAACACCATCACGATTCTGAGTTAAGAAGAAACAAAACACATTTTTCGCCCCCAAAATTTGCCCTCCGTTTCCCCTGTACCACGTCATTACAGAAACTTGGTATGTTCTATACCGGACTCCATTTCTTTTATTTAAAAAAAAAAAAAGTTCAGTGTTGTTGAAATTTCACACCTAAAAACTGACTCCTCTGTATATAAGGTGACTCAGAAAAATCGCGGCCACCTTCGCCTTGATACGTGCAAATCCTTCTCAGGTTTATTATTATCTTCTCTTGCTTCCAGTTCATTGGAGCACCCCCCCCCCTTCTTTTTCTTCCAAAGCTTTCTCATCTGGATTCTCAGTCGAGTTCTTGGGGCCTTTTTCTTACCCCATGTCTCCTGTCGATGTAGACGGAGGAGGAATGGTCGGGCGAGGACCCCCCCCCCCCCACCTTTCCCTACTGCAACTCCTGCAGATTTGCTTCGGACATAAACCTTTAACATCGCAACCCCCCCTCCCCCCAGGAACACCGCACAACCCCCCCCCCACCCCCACCCTTTGCAATATCACTGGGCAAGAGGCAGAAAGCCTTCCGAGGGGTGCGTGCGATCGTCTCTGAAACGTCGAACTCATTTTCTCCAGCCGCTGGGAGGGCGAAGCCGGGGGGTGGGGGGAGAAAAAGGGGGGTGGGGATCTGCTTCTCCAAAGAGAGAGACACTTTTGGGGTTGCCATTTTTTTTAAAAAAAAAGGGTCGATCCCTTTTTGCCGTCTGACTGTTTTAGAGAAACCAAAACAAACGAACACACCCCCCGAAGTCAGTTTCATGGAGGAACCAAAAGAGCGCGGAGCAACCGCGGGCGAAATCTTCGCTCCTCAGTCTGCAGCCCGGACGGGCGGGGGGGGGGGTGTCTTCTCTCGCCGCCCCCCCCCAATAAAAATTATTTTTTCTTCTCCTTGTCCGCCCCTGTCCCCCCTTCAGTACGTGAAGACCAGGTTGGAAATGCTGGACTCGAGCCAGTCCCCCGAGATCATCTCACTTACCTCGGGCGTGCAATAGTCCGGGAACTCAAAGTGGGAGCCCGAGCCGGGCTCCAGGTTAAAATCCAGGTCCCTGTCGAGAACCGAGGAGCCGAGGCTGCCCAGGGCCATGCTGTCGAAGCCCGGGCTGGGGTTGAGGTCCAACAGGTCGTCTTCGAACTCGTCGTCCGAGGAGGAGGAAGCGCAGGAGGAGCCGGACGACGACGACGAGGAGGAGCGCGAGGTGGACGGCGCCGGCGAGGGCGCCCTCAGGCTGGTGTAGCTGCGGTGGTCCGACGGCGAGCAGCCGCCCGGGGGGGAGACGGCGGGCTCCGCGCCGCCGCCGTCGTGGTGCTGGTGGGGGTGGCGGCTGGGCCCGGCGGCGGCTCCCGCCTCGTCGTAGAGGCTGAGCGGGTCGCTGGCTTCGGTGGAAGTGCTGAGCGTGGGGCTGGCGGGGACGGCGCCGCCGGGCGAGGCGTGCGAGAAGAGGTAGAGCCGCTTGGCCTTCTTCTCGGGGAGGTGTTTGCCGCCGCTCGAGGGCGAGGAGGAGCCCGGCGAGGCGGCGCGGGATTTGTACAGCGAGTGGTGCTCCGGGGGCAGGAGGGCGGCCGGCGGCTCTGACGACGGGAACGGAGGCGAGCCTTTGCTGCTGCTCCCGCCGCCGGCGCCGCCGCCACTCAGGCTCAGCTTGGGATGCGGCTTGCCGGCGCCGCTGGGGGAGAGTTTGGCGGCGCTGCCCTTCTTCGGGGGGAGTTTGGAAGAGTTGGCGGCCGCCCCCGCCGCGGTGCTTGCGTGGCCGCCGCCGCCCCCGCCGCTCTTCTCGCCTGGCTTGCCCGCGCTGGTGCCGGATTTCACCTTCTTCCTGGGCCGGTACTTGTAGTCAGGGTAGTCGGCCATGTGCTTGAGGCGCAGCCGCTCCGCCTCCCGGATGAACGGGATCTTGTCGCTGTCCTTGAGCAGCTTCCAGCGCTTGCCCAGGCGCTTGGAGATCTCGGCGTTGTGCATGTCCGGCGACTGCTCCATGATCTTCCGCCGCTCGATCTGCGACCACACCATGAAGGCGTTCATGGGACGCTTGATGTGCCCGCTGGGCGTCTTGCACCAGCTCGGGTCGTCGGCTTTGCCCCCGGTCGAAGCGGTCGAGCCCGGCGTGGGGGAGGAGGCGATGCCCAGCTCGATGCCGGCGCCCGAGTCCGAGCTCTCGCCGGCCAGGAGCGCTTCCGTGTTCTCCGCGTTGTTCGTCTGCTGCACCATCTCGGGGGCTCGCACGCGGCGGCGGCGGCGGCTGTGGGGAGATCGGTGGGGCTCAGTTTGGCACCAGCTTGAGACAAGGCACGCAACTTTTCCCAGCCGGTCGGCCGCCTCTCGCAAACGCTCCGGTCCTTCTTGCTACTAAGGCACGGTCCCCCTCCTGGGAAGTAGTAGTTGTAGCTCTACGCACCGTTTCTGCCTCTCCGGCGCTCGCTTGCACGCCTCTCGCCCAACTTTGCACTGGGAATCTTAACTGCTGGAGCCCGGCTCAAAGTGGAAACAGTTTCCCGTCTTTCTTTTTTTTTAGCCAACCGCCAATCCGAGTTCGCCTTTTTTTTTTCTCTTCTACCTCTTCCCCCACCCCGGAGTTCACAAGTGCTTTTTTTCACTCTTTCTGTGCTCGAGGTGCTTCAGCAAAAGCAGCACGCCCACTGCTCAGACTCTCTTGTTTCTCTGAAGGGCAAAGCAAAAGAACGGAGGAGGGGGAGAGAAATCCTACCTCCCGCAAAACCCCCACCAATTACTTAAAAAAAATCTTGCAGGACTCGTGGTAGAGGAATCAGAAGTCTGTTCGGTTGTTTTTCAGCGGTTGCAAGGGGTTAGAGAAAAAAACCGCCCCGCTCATACAACCAAGTAGTATTAACAAATGTGTGTCTTCCTGGTACGAAGCGCGGTGACTGGTGCAATAAATATATGTAGTCCTGCCTCGTCTTCCCTTGGATGCAGCGCCCCAAAGAGAGGAAAGAGACATGTACGAACCGGGGCTATGCAATTGGAGGGTCTCCCCACTCTTACACACTTTCTCCTGCTGCAGCTTAGAGCGGACCCCAATTCCGCCTCGTGCCTCTTTATCCTTTCACAGTAATTTTTTTGCCCAATCACAGGCTGTATCCAACGCTTCGTCGTGCCAAACCCCACCCCCTCGGCTCCTATTGGCTTGGAATCCAATGCAATAATAATCACCGCGTGCAATGAGAAGCTCCAAATCTGACCTCATTCCAATTTACACAGCAAACTTTTTAAAAGGGCCAGAAGTGCAGCTGAGATTTCTGAGCGCCCCCCCCACCCGTTTTTGTGTGTTATTTGCATTTCTCCTCCTCCTTCTCCATGTATGTGTGTGAGCGTGTGTGCACGCGCGCGCGGGGAGGCGTGCGTGTGATACTACAGTAAAGACTGGGGGGTGGGGAGAGAGAGAAATGAGCTCTGCCCGTTGTACGAGAGAAAAGGGGGGGATGGGGAGAAAACAAACGCTGCGTTAGAAGCGCTGGGCTTCTGCCTGAAAGGAAAAGTGACTATTAGTGAGCGCTTCATCGGGATTGGGGGTGGGTGGGGGGTGGGGGGAGAGCACACTTGATGATGAGCCAGCTGGACAGATAAAGCAACAGCGAAAATGCATGCAAAAATCGGCATCGCCACTCTCTTCTGTTTAAACGGAGAGGGGCATTACACAGCACCTTCCTCAACCTGATCCATGGGAGCAGGGTATCCCCCCCCCCCCCGATTAATACTGTTCACTTACATAGTTAATGTTAAAAAATCCGCACAGTAAGGTGTGATGACAGCAATTTTTACACGGTAGAGTAGCTTCTGTTTACTCATTTGAGAAGAAGGGAGTGCAAGGGTGATGATTGGGGGGGGGGGGGGGAATACATCCTGACCTCCCGTCAGCCTAGCCACATCATTCCATGCAAAGGGTCAGGAACCCACTTCTGTCACAGGATCCCTTGTAACGTGGAATGATTTACAGGGAGCACTGTGTCAGAGCTTCTTCCTGTCCCCTCCCCCCTTTCCTTCTCTTGTGGAGATGCAGACAGCCTCTCCTATGAAAAGCTCTGATGAGCAAGGAGACTAGACAATATTATCAACAGGAAGCGTAAAAACCCCACTCCTCAGTGGGCATCAATTATTATTCACACCCTTAAATACCATTTGTTTTCATATAGGAAGAAGCTGTATTTTCCTTTTTAAAAACACTGTTTGAAGGTATGAACTATATGTGAATAACATAGGTTCTATAGCACTCATCAAGGAAATATCAAGAAAAGATGGGGAGGTATTTTCTTCACAATCACACATCACTTGATTATTGCAATAGTATACAGTGTGTTGAAAAACAATTAGTCAACACAAGCTTTCTGTGTCCCCCAGATAATCTGTAGCCCTCATAAGGCTGTTACAGATATACTGTACCAAATGAACTGAACAGCTTTATCTGCCTGTTACTGACAAAGAATGACTTCAGAAATTGACTTCAAAATTGTGACAGGCCGATAAACACGGAAAGCTCCCAACACAGTGACAGTCTTTTTTTTTTTAAAAAAAAAAAACATGAACCTTAATCCTGTAGCCATAGTGCTGAAAATATATAATGTACCCCAAATATAATGCTATTATTGTATTCCAGTGCATAAACACATCAAAATGGCAAAGTTAGAACCCCAGCTTCAAGGCTCAAATGACAGGAGAACTTGCATTACCAAAACATTCTACTTCAACTATATAAAGCTACCATAAGTAACTTTCTCTTTGCAATTACACAAATAGCACAAGACATCTATTCTAATTAAACGTGCCCTATGCAACCTTATAGAACTTAGCAGATAAAATGCCTACCAAAAGTACGGTAACTTTTAAAAAGTTATAACAAGGTAAAAAGATGGTGGAGTGGTAATCTATAGAGCCCAATCACACGCAGCATTAGCTGTGTGATAGGCACGATGCTGGCCGGATTTTAAGGGCGCAATCACACAGAAACATCTGGCAAGCGTCCCACACCCATTGGCAACCTGTATCGCCTGGCTGAAGAAGCAGAGTTAAAAGATACCTGCCAAAGTGCAGTATTTTTCGAAAAACATGAGACACAGGCGGGCGTCAGATCACAGAAACGCTGATATCCCATCGCATCCAGTGCCTGTCTGCGTCCCGTCTCACACCAGATGTATTTTTAAGCCTCCATGGTATGCGCACAAATGCAGACCTGCGCATGCGCACAAATGCAGACCTGTGCATGCACACAAACGCAGTACTGCTGAACTTTGCAACACTTCACCATCACTGTGTGATCGGTGGCTGACGGCCTGAGCATGGAGCCTCAGGAGACTGTCTGATCGTGATACCATGCTTCATTTAGCTCCGGCGCAAAAAGCCTTGCTTCCCCCCACCCCCCGGATTATCTTGCTCATGTGACTATAATCTCTATAATCAAGTGAATTAAATAATTTAACAAAATGCTTGTCCCAAACTATATGCAAGGACTTCACGATTGTTAAATCATACAAGGTATTCAAAAAGTAAATACTACGTCAGAATCGCAAACATCTTTCTATATTAGAACAGCCTGACAAGGCTTTCAGAATTCAGTACATTAACTACAGCACATCAGTGAAAGCTTTATGAAGACATTCATAAAATAATTTCTAAAAATATTTCTGAACTTCATTATTTTTGAATGCAATCTCTTTCACACACTCACATACTCTATATATCTTAAGTGACCAGTGATTCTTAAGAGGGTCTCCTTGTGTTCCAATTCTTTTTCAAGATTACACTTGATCATCCCATTGAAGAAAATGATGCAAGCCCCCAAATAGTTATGATGCAGAACATCCTATGCATGTTTATTTGGAAGTAAAACATACAAGATTTAAAGACACTTACTTCCAAGTAAATGACTGAACACGGGCATAATGACACTGCAACACAAGCAAGATATTTGTGACCCTAGGCATATCTGTCATGGTACAGCAAGTCTGAGAACAGGGATTTTCAACCTGATATTGGGAAAAGATCATTCATTGACAGAATCCTAAGGTTGGGCCAAAACACACAAATACACGGGAGTTACACTACCACCAGCATCAAATCAACCCCATGTGCAAAACTTAAAAGGTAAACAGTTAGTGGAATTTAATCATAATCACTGATTTAGACAGCCCTTCGGACAGCGTTGGCTCTTCGGCTTGGAAACAGAGATGATCACCGCCCCCTAGAGTCAGATTAGACTGGCTTTCGCGCAAGGGAAACCTTTACCTTTAATGGCAATGGTAAGGAAGACTATTAAGATCCTAATTATATGAAGAGCCTACAGCGAGCCACTGAATGCTATTTAGCCAGTACTTTTTTCAACAGCTAGATAATGTTAAGACCACAATTCTATGTACATTTACTAGGAAGTAAGTCTCACTGAATCCAGTGGTACTTACTTCCACATAAACATGTATAGGATCAGATGACCCAGCTAACTAAAATCACTTCCTTTTCTGGCTTCTTGCTGACTTGACTAAATACTGTAGAAAACCTGCTCCTGCAAACAGTATTATGTTGGAATTACATGAGTAATGTAGAACAGTGACTATTTACAAATGTGCATATATAATGCTGGTTAGAGATGCATCCCAATCCTATGCATGTTTACTCAAAAAGAAGCCAAAATTCTGTAAGTGTACATAAAATTGCAGCTGGGCACAAACTGAAATGTCAGCAACTTAACGACTTTATTAGCACCATTTTTATTTTAAGCCCTGAACCTGCAGTCACTTGCCATAAAAATTGGTTTAAATGGCACTTTCAGCAAATATTTATTTGTTTACATTATTTGTAGTCCACCTTCCTCACTGGGACTCAAGGCGGATTACATAGAATAAATCAGTGCAATCAAAAAGATGGGACATCCAAACAATGCAATAGGATTTGGCTTGTGGGGGTCTGGAAACAAACTAGAGGTGAAGCACAGCATTAAGTATTAACATGATACATAAAAAGACAGCAAAAATTACAAATTAGGAACCTCCTTATAGCAACAGATAGTACAAACTAGTATATGCAGCCCCCAGCCCTCTACTCCAAGCATCTTTCTGAAAATAATTCCAGATCCTCATAACAAATATCGTACTACTGGTGAGCTTTCTAAGCTCCCTTTGTGACATTTTTTCCTCTTCCTTCTCTCACCCAGTGTGCCATGGCTCTTGGCTTATAAGAACTGACATCACAACAAGGTGCTGTCTCAAGGCCTTTTGTTGTTTGGGTTACCTAGCTCTCTCTGTTTGGAACAACACAAGTGTGACTGAATAGTGCTCATTTGGTCTTATATATGTGCCCCACAAATTTCATTAAAAGTATGTGACACAGGCTTCATTTCAGCCTGAATTCTACAATTCTTAACCTCAGAGCCTGTTTCCAGGTGTCTGCAAAAACATAATAGGCACAGTCCACCAAAAGTCATTTATTTCAAAGGGAGAGATTTACATGTTTTCAACCCCTTTGATCCTAGGCAAGTTTTCTCTGAAATAAGGCCACTCGGTGGGTTTACTTCCAAGTAAACACGTAACAGGATGGGTTAGATCTACCATACTGAAATCAGGTTTAAATACTTTAGCTGGATTGTGCCTCTTTCTCAGTACTGAGTAGTTACAACCAGGACACATCATCATGATTAGGATTAAGAGCTGTCAGAGCAGATGTTACTTCTGGGCAAGCTTAAACTCCAAAATATCATATTCTGTTTACTATACCAAGATGATCACCTACCCCCTGAAGCCTAAAAGTTTATCCAAAAAGTAGCAAATATGTATTTTCTGGAAAAAAAAAACCCCAAAAGTAACATTCACTAAGTAAGCAATGGAAACCAATACAATTTTGGTCTTATTAGTGGGCAGAATTTCCATGATAAACACAGTGGGTTGCTTTTATTTTGTTTTTGGTCCTCACAAATGCTTCTGGAACTCTACAGGACAGAAGAGTAACTGAAGAGGAATGGATAGAGAAAGAGGCAGAGACAGTTAGAGTATCTTGTCACTAGTGTTCCCTCTAAGCTGAGTTAGTGTGAGTTAGCTCACAGTTTTTTGGCCTCCGGCTCACACATTTTTGTCTCAGCTCAGGAAGGATGGCTCCAGAGTAAACTAACTTAGGCAGTAGCCGAACCACACTCGCTCACAACTTTAATGCCAGCAGCTCACAAAGTAGAACTTTTGCTCATAAGACTCCACAGCTTAGAGGGAGCATTGTTGACACACAATACTTCTATGATCTATGGGATAACAGTGGCATCCTAAAAACACTGTCCCATCAAATACACCTGAGTAGAATTCTGAGTAGCCCATTTGCTCTCTAAGCACCCCACACCCTGTGCTGGGCTACTGAGGTTTATAACATGCATTGGTCTGTATCCAGTGGCACCTTTAAGACCAACAAAGGTTTATTCAAGGTATGAGCTTTCGTGTGCATGCACATTTTTCAAATAGGTATTTTTCAAACAGGTATTTGAAAAAGTGTGCATGCACATGAAAGCTCATACCTTGAATAAACCTTTGTTGGTCTTAAAGGTGCCACTGGACTCTAAATTTGTTCTACTGCTTCAGACCAACATGGCTGACCGCCTGGAACTACTAGTCTGTATCATTAGACCTCTGCATTGACATAATTAAGCAACATCCTATGTGACACAACTGAGGCCTGACTATCTTTACTGTCCTATAAGCATAAATTCTTACTTTCAGAAATGGATGGAGGAAGAAGCAGTTGTGTCAGTGTTGTGGGGTTAAAAGCATCTAGGACGTCACATAGGTGAGCTGTCTGAAGTTCTGGTTCCATGCCATCTATAGCCTCTGGTGCCAAGCAATAGCTCTTTTGTTGCCACAGTGTGCATAATTATGGCAGCATCACAGCATATACAACCACACTGCTTCATACCAACACAATACCCTGGGTTTGATCAGCACTAGCCTTTGTAACATTGTGTTGGTACAGCAGCCATCAAGTTTGATCATACTTATTTACCAGTGTGGTGTATCATGGCATCAGGCAGTAAATATCTTACCCACAGCATTAACAAGGGAAGATAGTTGTGAAATATTTCAGATCTTGGAGCAGATGAGAGGAACAGGAGGAGTGCCTGCCTCAGGTCAAGTCATATGGAGGGCACAAGAGGAAAAACCCATTTGAGTGCTGGAGCTCTGCAGGATAATATAATCTTCCAGGTGCCTTTCTAAGCATGCCCGGACTGCTTCTTCTCTCCCAGGCTACAGAATTCAAGGAAATAGCTAGTGCTTTGCCAGCATGGCGAGAATGAACCAAAACCCTGAGACAGCAATCAAAGTATTAGAAAAAGAAGAAAATAATCACACCGCTCCCTCTATAAGAACAAGCCCCATGGTAACATAAGCTATAGGGCAGGAGGCCTCACAACTCACTTTCAGTCCAGGGTGTACTGGAGAAAACTGTCAGGATTTGGGGTCAGCAGGAAAGAAAGGTCAGATAATGAAAGTGGGGAGGTGGGAGGAGGGGCACAAAATGGCCATGGGCATAATAAGTCTTAACTGCTTTCTTATCCTCAACCTTTGGGGTTCCCTTTCCCTTGATCTAGCTATTTCTGCTGTGCTGAATTTTGGGATCACAGCTGAAGACATATAAATCCTAGAACAGAGTGGGATTGAGGGATAACAAGAATATTTAGTAAACCTTCTTTCCACCAGCATGGCAGAAAAAATGGGGGGAGGGAATCAATAATGCTGGCTAGCAGCACTTGTTACACCATCATTCTCACAGAGCAGTGCATAGAAAATCAATGTCCTGTCTATAGCAACAGCTGTGTCAATAATTTCTAAAAAAAAAGTATGGAAGGCATCAAAATAATATTTGCAAACATCAGAGCTAACAATGGGGAAGTCTGGATGTTTTAAACAATGCAACACGAAACAGATATTTTAAAGTATATAATAGCATTATGCTTATGAATCGACATTGTAAGGGAATGCTAAGATTATATTCTAGCTAGCCAGAACAAAAGTGTAAGTGGAGTCATTCAGTTAGTGGCTAAGACTATCCTGTTATCCCTGTTAAAATTAAGTTTCACATTTTAGAGGGGCTGGACATTCTGGCTACAATCCTCAAATCACTTACTCAACAGGACTTTTGAGGATTAACAACAGAAGCGTGCTGAAGCAAGTGACTAGAGGCTTTCACTTCTAATTACATTTCTTGCAAATAACCAAAATATTTCATGAAAAACACAACACTAGATGGCAGTCCTGAGCCTCTTCTAGGGAAAAATAAGTAGAGCTGAGAAAATTTGGATGCAACTAACCCAAGATATCTCCCTCCCTCTATGATTTATTGAACAGCATACAGCTGTATGCTTCTGACTGAGTTCCAAATGGTTTTTATAAATGCTTTCTTAAGGGAAAACACCACACACCTACACACATCTTTGACAGTTGGAAATTAATGCAAAATATCACCACATTGTGGGGAAATGATTTTTTCCCCATTGCATTTTGTGCAAATCACAGAGCCCCATAACCTGTAATACAAAGGAAAATGTGCTAGAAGTGTTACCTCAACAGCTGGCTCTGGTGTAAATGCTGTAATAACAGCCCCATCTTAAAGATGCAATCCTGTGCACACTTAAGCATGCTACTGAACTCAGTGGGGCCTCTTTCTCAGTAAACATGCATGGGACAGGGCTTCTCAAGTAATTTTCATTAAAACTTGTGGCAAAGGCCTTTTTCTATAGTATTACACCTCATAGTCTATTTCCCTTTTCTATTCCCTAGAATTAGGCACAAGTTCTGTATTAAATGCCTACAGAGCCACTTCCATTATGTTCCACACACACAAAAAGAATACCAGCTTCACTTTAATGAATCCATCAGTCCCACCTCAATTAGACACTAGATTCTGGAAAATTAATCTAGCAGCTCTGGCAAATTATCACACTTCCAGTGCCACCCTAATCAGAGATATACCCTTCTCAGCCTACTGACTTCAATGGCCTTAGAAAGCTGAGTTTAGGATGAGATTATTATTTATAACATAAATATACCAACAACGTATTATGCACATGGAATGACTTGCTACATCCTGTTTCCTCTCCCGTTTCCATCTTTCATTACTGGAGGTCCCAAGCCACTGCTACCCTAACCATGCAAACCTTGGCTGTAAATACAGGCAAATTCCAGTGTACCTTGTTTTGCTGTATTCTTTGCCACCTGATCTGGGAGTCTGGATAATGAAGATGATGATGAGTCAAGCAGAAGCAAATAGAACACGTGTCTGTTATGGAGGCAAAACCTTCCAAACCCTGAAGACAGGCTAGTAATTTGAATGGAGAGTGGTAGGAGTGTCTCAGGCCTACTCTAGGGAGTTCATGAGAGGACGGTAAGACTCCTAGGGTGCGATCATACACGCCCATTTACGACACAAGAAGGACGATTCCCCGCCGGTTCAAAGTGGCACGATCACACAAGCAAATCTGGGAAGCGTCCTGCACCTGGTGTCAAACTGTCGCAAACCGCTTTGAGCCAGCGCGGAATATTTAGCTACCAGTGAAAAGGCAGCCTCAAATGGTTTGTGACGGCCCAGAACCGGCCTTTCCCTGTGTGATCACGCCAGCACAAACAAGAGGCGTCGGGGAGCGGGCTTTTTGATTTCCCCCCCTCATCCTGGTATGCGCATCACTGGACGACCCCGAGGGTGGAGAGGCAAGTCATCGATCCCTTGTAGAAGTGAATAAGCGCACTGAAAACAGCCAGAAAAAAAACAACTCTCCCGCGGATGCGTGTGATCACGCAGCAGCGGTTCGCCCTCACAGGTCCATGGACCTGTGTGATCCTGCAAAAGTAGTGCAAATTGCGCCGGCGCAAATTTGTGTCGATTCCCGTCCGGCTTAACTCACTCGTGTGGATGGGGCCCTAGTCTTTTCAGCACCCCCAATGGACAGAAATGAACTAGAACTCCTTCCATTCCCCTCAATGTAAGTATGTTTTAAAGCCCTGACACAGAGGTCCCCACCATTTTTGAAACTGTGGGCACCTTTGAAATTCTCACACAATCACAAATTGGCCGCCATGAAATAGCTGCCACAGAAGGCAGGACCAGTCATAAAATAGCTGCCACCGCTGTTGTTGTTGTTGATGATGATGATGACGATCATGATGACGATGACGACGACAACAACAACAACAACAACAACAGCAATAATATCATTGCCCCATCCCAGCTTACACCGGGCTCTGGGTAAATGTACAGGACATCGTGTCATAAAATACAAAACACAAAACATTAAAATTTATATATAACATTAGTAAAAATTTCGGTCTAGATGAAAAGATCCAGATGGTGATTTTCTTATATTATTATGCATCCCGATTCTGGACTACCAGCCCCTTTTTTCGGGGGGGGGGGGGGAAGGGAACTCAGAACATGGAGCAGAGAAGAAAGAAGAGTGCCAGCCCATGGGTAACTGTCGCCGCCCTCAATCAAAAGCATGGCAGAACATCTCTGTCTTACATCTCTGTCTTACACTTGTACCTTCAGTCAGACATTGAAGATTCTTGTACTGTGACAGCAGCTGCTGCCAAAACAACATCTTAAAAAAATCTGCACAGCCAATCAAATCTTGAATAGCCAGTCAGAAGCCTTGCTTGGCAAAAGCCCTCCTTGGCCCCACCCACTTTCTAAAAACACTAGGCAGGTGCCAGGAAAGGTGTGGCCATCGTGCTGGGGACCCCCACCATAATATATCACAGCTATTAACTACCAATATCAAAGATAGCTAGTATATCACAGCACAATCCTAAACTTCTTTGTTCCACGACACTCCTAAGCCTGCAAGTGACTGTAGATTTGTGTCAGCCATACTCAGGAGATTCCAAGCACACATCTTACCCTAGTGATTTAACGGGTGAGATGATACTGTCTGTACACACAGCAAGGAACTACCAATCCCAGTTGCTTACCCACATGTGGCTCAAAACGTGCATTTTCCTTGTTGACGGTGACAGTTTTACAACTCTCCATAAATGGTTTTGTATGCATTAATAAAAACGCATTATGTGAAGTGGCTATCAATCACAGCAATCAATACAGGGAGGCTAAACATTCTTCTTGCACTGACTGGCCCCTAACAGTGGCTTCTTTATGAGAGTTCCCGTTTTGCAAGCATACCAAAGTGCCCTGCTTTCCAAGCATGTTTAAAGCCTGCTGTAAACCCGTATGTCCTTGTTCCTCTCCTTTGATGTCCTTGCGCCTGACAGTCTCTGTGTGCCTTTAACAGCTACACAACAGGCAGAATTTCAATGGACAGGTTAAGAGGGTTCAGATGATACAGTAGGAAACCCTGGGTTTGCCACTCAGTCCACAGTAGACGGGAACATGAGCCCATGCTGAGTACTTGAATATGATACATGCACTTGTTGCAGTTAACATCTTACATTTTTAGATGTACACCTAAAAATACAACATGTTAAGAGGTCAATGCTGCCTGCAGGAAACAAACAGCAACTTGCTTGCTGCTATAAACAGGCTCTTTCATAAACAAGTTCAGTACTGTGTACAGTGCATTATATACTTTAGCATGGTAAATCACTAACCACTGACTGCTAAAATTATCTCATGGTCTGGAAGAAGCTGGTTACAACTGTATGCTGTACTGCAATCCTACACTTTTAGGAATAATCCCTGTGGCTTCCAATAGAATACTCCTAGGTACAGCTGTCTGGTTCTAAGGTGCCAAGTCAATCACTTAGTCTTTATGGTGCCCCACCACCACCAATTTTTTCCTTGCCGTTTTTTTTCTATGCACAAGTATCTGGGAGAAAGCCTTGTTGAATGAAGCTGGACTTTCTGAGGAAACATAACTTAGATTTGCACTGAAAGTACACATTCCTGCACTTTGAGTGATAAGCCTCACAGGATTCAGCAGGGCTTTCTTCCAAGTGCAGCTGCATTGACATTGGCTCATTCTGCATCTAGCATTTGCTCCACTGTTTTACCAGATTCAGGTTGGAACAGAAATTCCCGTCTACATTGCATTCCACTTTCACTTTGATAGATTGTCGGATTTTATGGTAGCCTCCACACTCTATGCGTTTCACTTCATTTGATCTCTCGGTTTTATGGTACTGTCTGCATAGATGTATGGCCGTTCAGGGGAGACTTTGCACTCTGTACCACATTGGCCTGGGGTATTTGAATGTGGTTTTGAGGCACATCTTTTTCTGTTCCAGTGTGGGTTTGGTAAAACAGTGGAGTGAATGCTAGATGCAGAATGGGCCTCAAGCTCCCACCAAGATTATGACGAATGACAAATGTGGACACTTCCCATCCATTGTGAATACTTTTATTCTGCCCTTATTCCAATGAACTCAAGAGTGAGGTACCTTCCCCCCCCTTTAATCCTCACCACACCCTTGTGAGGTGAGACAATTAAGAGAGAGCATTTGAACTCAGATCCCAGTCCATGACTCTAACCACTGCACCATAGTGGCTCCACAGGTTCGATGCCCTTGACTACAGTCCCTCTGGTGTGAATACAGCACCTAGTGCACTGTAGGGTTGCCAGGTCTGGGTTGGAAAATACCTGGAGACTTTGGGGGTCGATCTGGGAGATGGCGGAGTTTGGGAAGGGGAGGGGGCTCAGCATGGTACAATGCCATAGAGTCCACCCTTCAAAGCAGCCATTTTCTCCAGGGGAGTTTATCTCTGTCAGCTGGAGATCAATTGTAAAAGCAGGAGATCTCCAGGCCCCACCTGGAGGCTGGCAACTCTAGTGCACTGTGATTTCAAAACTGCAGCCTACAGGATCTACAGTGGATTATCATACAGCTATTTAGTGAACCGCAGCTCCTGTTGGGGCATGCCTACTGCTGCCGTGTTAGAACTCGGTTTCCTAAATTTGTTCAGGCAAAAAAGAAAATAATAAATATGCACAGAAACCAGGCAGTGTCTGAATCCCCAAAGCAGGAGCTCCGACACCATTTGCTCCATTTCCCCACTCCGCCCTTCTGCCTGTGCTCTCCCCAGGAGGTCGCGGCGAGGTCACCGGAAGAGAGGGGGAACGGAGGAAACTGCCGCAGAAGGCCAAGCTGCCGGGCTGGAGCACCTGTTGGAGCGAGAGGCCGGCCGGACGCAGGTAAGCGCGAGCAGGGCCTCCCACCCGGCACTACAGAAATGATCTCTCTCTCTCTCTCTCTCTCGAGGCGGCGCGTCTCGGCTCCTCTCGCTCGCGCGCGCTCGGGAGGCGGTTTTGGTTTCGCGCGCCCATTCTGTGCTCCCCGCGGCGGCCTCTGGTTGACCGTCTCACTGGCTAAGGCGGCTCAGTCCCGCCTGCAATTAGGCGTGTCGCACTCTCCCCTCCCCCTCGGAAACTTTCCTCCCCGCCAAAGCGTAGCTTGCCCACACGCCTCCCTAGGGAAGGCGCGTCCGTGTTGCAGCCGCGCCTGAAGGGGCCACCAAACCCTCGGTTTGCAAGACGGCAGTTCTTTGCAAAAGTACCTCCGACGTCGCCCCCCCCCCCCCCCCCGAAACAGGACTTACGCCTGAGGAACCACAGGCGTCAACTGAAAGGCTGCAATTCCTGTGCTTGCTTAACGTAGGAGTTAAACCCCGTTGGAATGAGCGGGGCTTTCTTCGTCGCGAACTTTCCGTGGGGGGGGGGGGGGCGGGGGACAAACCTCTCCCGGTAGCCGCCCGCCCTGTGGATCCCAGCAAGATTCAGCGGCGACCGCAGACCCTTTCCACACCCTTCCCAAGGAGCGCTTATTTGTGGCTTCCATGTATTGTTGTGACGGGAGGGAAGGAGGCGCGCTTTTATTTCCGAGGAGGTCTGGGCTTGGGGGAGGGGCAGCATGAACCCCGGGTTGTCCTGTGCGCGGGGGGACACGAGCCTCGCCAGCTTGGGGGGGGGCACCCATTCAGGACCAGCAGCCCCCTCCGCCTTCCTCCCCTTGCTCGCCCGCATCTTGGCTTGGGCGGAGCTGACAAACAGCCGGGGGGGGGGGGGGTGACGGCAGAGACGAGCGAGCGGCTTTCCAAGGGGAGGGGGAGCGCCACGCGACTCTTGGCTCGGCTCGGGCGAAAGGAAGGAGCGGGCGGGGCGCGTGGCTGCGCGAGACGAGCAGGTGGCGCCGGGAGGCCTGCAGGAAAGCGCGGTGCGGGGAAGCTCCGTCGAGGCAGCGGCAGAAACGTGGGCCTGCCTGTGCCTGGCAAAGGAGAACGCCTTCTGGGCACAGAGTTCATAAAAAGAGACCTATTGACTTTAATAACCGGATTAAGCCTGGAGTCAGCAACAAAAGTCGGGTCGTCGCTTGATTTACGACTGACCAGAAGCAGCACAGCACAAAGTGGTGTTATGTGAGTTCTGGAGTTCTCCAGAACTCTTTCCCCCCCCCACCCCCTTTCCCCATAGATTGCCCCTCCTCCAGTAAGTTATCTGTAGGATTGCAGGCCAAGTTAAGGTACTGGAGCTAAACTCCACAGCACTTCCTCTGAGAAAGTTTGGCCTCTGGCTTCTCTCACTGCAGAAACTAGGCACCAGCTTTTCTGAAATAGGGACACTGCCTTAGGCCAGTGTTTTTCAACCATTTTCGAGCTAAGGCACATTTCTTTCATTGAAAAAATCCCGCGGCACACCTGACAATATCTCACGGCACAGTGGTTGAAAAACACTGAAATACAAGATAAATGGGTCATTAGTTGCCTCAGCTCAAGTATTAATTATGACAGTATTACAAATACACGTAATAGCCACTCAACTTGAAATCGTAAGTTACAGATCCAAAGTGTAATGGCTCCTTCCCATAACATTGACCTGAGTTTCAGAAGAAATATAATGTGGATGTATTTTAATACTGCGATTCTGCTAAAGTTTTTCAAATAGAGAGTTTAAACTCTTACTCTTATGTGAACGGCATTCCGCTGACCATAAGTAATTTGAAGAGAAACACAGTACACCCATTCTTCGCTGAGGGACAGTTACTGATTTGAACCCCACCCTGACAGAAACAGCTAGCTGTTACCATCAAACATATTCATGTTTACTGGAATGTCTTGGTGCAAATCACCCACACACACACACACACACACAACCCAGGAGCCAGGCACTAGAAGAAACCAGCTTACTCTGCTGGAGGAGTGAATGCCCTTGGTACCGAATGTTTCTGTCCTCTGTATTAACACAGGTCTAGCATGACTCTGATTCAGCACACGAGTCCTCCTCATTCATTTAAAACCATCTGCCGTGTGCGAGCCTGCCTCCGGCCCCCACGAACTGGATGCCGCTCGAGTCCACCGCCTCGCCCTGCTCATTCTCCAACACGCAGGCGGGCATCACCCGACTGCCGCCGCCAACACACGGCTTGGAGGCGGCCAACATCAGCGCCAGGGCCAGAGACGGAAAAAGAGCAGCCGTGAAGCGGGACCCACGGAGGCCCACCTCCACCTTCCGGGCTGAGAGGCCACACAGAAGAAGACAGCCCTCACCTGGAAAGGCTCAGCTGCCCCCTCCGAGGCTCATGGGGGGGGGGCGGCGCAGACGAGCCAGGGTGTTGGCTCCATCGTGGCCAAGCGGAGACTATGACGGCGGGGTCTATGGGGGGCGCCGTGCATCTCCTGAGGAGGACCCCCCTTCTCCTCCTCCTCCTCCTCCCCCCCACCACTCACTGCTTTCATGGCCGCGGCCATGTCGTCGTATCTCTCCGCCTGCTCGGCCAGGCGGGCTCGCTGCAGCAGCTGCTCCCGGTCGCTCATGGCTGCTGCCTCCGTCGTGGCGCTGGCAGGTCGGGTGGGCGAACAGACAGAGCCCCTCGGCACTCTCCCTCCCTCCCTCGAGTCCTCGCAAGGCCAAGGGGAGCTGCACCTCAACGGCGGCTCTCTCCTACCTCAGGCCGGCCACAGAGCGTGCGAGCGGAATCAGCGAGAGCGCGCCACTGTTCTTTCTCGCATGCGCAGACACGTCCCGGAAGGTCAGCCCGGAAGGCACATTTCTTTCATTGAAAAAATCCCACGGCACAGTGGTTGAAAAACACTGCCTTAGGCTGAAGATAACATGGTTCTAAGCGTGGCTAAAAGGAAAAGATTTCTGCTGCCTAGAAAACCCATACCTGAGAATGCATCCAATGTGTTAAAAATCATATCTACTGCACATTAGATTTGTCTCACTTTAAAAAGTCCTCTTGACATCTCTACATACGTGTGAAAGAACTTTGTTATTTTTTATTTATTTGATTAGATTTTTTTTTGTTCACAGCATTTCAGTACAGTGTAAAACAACCTGAAGCCATGAAAACTCAATATTTAAAACATCCAAGCATTTAAACATTTCAAAATTTTTTTAAAACAAGATGGCAGTGCTAGCATTCAGTCATGGGGGGGGAGGGGTGCCAGGCAGATGTAAGGAACTGTCGCTGCCCTCAGCCAAAAGCCTGGCAGAACATCTCTGCCTCACATGCCCTGCAGAACTTTAATAGCTCTGTCGGCACAGATGTCACTCGGCAGAGAGTTCCATCTGGCTGGGGCTAGGGTGGAAAAGGCCCTAGGCCTGGTCAAGGCCAACTGGGTATCTTGGGATGGGGACCACCAGAAGTTTCTTGTCTGCTGATCTTAATGCCCTTCGGAGGGCGTACCGGGAGAGGCAGTCTCGAAGGTACATAGGTCTTTAAGCACTAAGGGCTTTAAAGGTAAGCACCAAAACCTTGAATCTGACTCGGTGCTCCTCCAGCAACCAATGCAGTTCACGTGGCACTGGATGTATGTGTGCCCTCCGCGGGATCCCCATAAGGACCAGCACCACCACATTTTGTACCCGTTGGAGCTTCCGGGTCAATTTCAAGCCCTACATAAAGTTGTGTATCATCTAGGAAGAATGAAAAAATACAGGTGGCATTCACAAGGCTTATCCCCACAACCAGGTCAGTTTCAGCAGCTATGAAGAACAGGACTGGTGGGAGGTGGCAGTTTACACACAATCTTTCACTGGATATGTCAGTCACGTTTGGATTAGAGCTGACATAGTCTAGTTTTCAGGCAGTGTGGGCTAGTGTAAAGGGTAGGGAAATATCTGCTCCTGCACAAATTGGAGGAGTGACAGCACATGCTATCAAAATAGGGAAAGATTCCCCAAAAGATTATAAAGTGCTAGAACATGTGTATGCAATTTCAGAGTTATGCTAGAAAACAACAAAAGGGAGGGAACGGATCAGTGTACTCTTGCTTACGGCCTTGGTATTTCTGTTCACTCTTTTGAATGGTCCACTTAAATGTGGTTATTCAGGCTATCAACAAATGCTGTACCTAAAAGACCTGATCCCAAGAGTAATGCACTAATAAAGAAATAATGACATACACCAGAGGTCCCCAGCATTGTACCCATAGGTGCCATGGTGACCGCCAAGTGTTTTAGAGAGTAAGGTAAAGGTTTTCCTTGTGCAAAAGCCAGTCGAATCTGACTCTAGGGGTGGTACTCATCTCTGTTTTCAAGCCGAAGAGCTAGCGCTGTCCAGAGACTTTTCCGTGGTCATGTGGCCAGCATGACTAAACACTGAGGCACATGGAACGCCATTACCTTTCCACCGAAGCGGTATGTATTTACATAAGAACATAAGAGAAGCCAATGTTGGATCAGGCCAGTGGCCCATCCAGTCCAACACTCTCACACAGTGGCCCAAAACACCAGGTGCCCTCAGAAGGTCCAGCAGTGGGGGCAGGAAGCCCCCCCCCACTGTTGCCCCCCCCCCAAACACCAAGAATACAGAGCATTCCTATCTATACTTTGTGACTAATAGCCACTGATGGACTTCTGCTCCATATGTTTTATCTAATTCCCTCTTGAAGCCGTCCATGCTTGTAGCTGCCACCACCTCCTGTGGCAGTGAATGCCACGTGTTAATCACTCTTTGGGTGAAGAAGTACTTCCTTTTATCTGTTCTAACCCGACTGCTCAGCAATTTCATGGAGTGCCCACGAGTTCTTGTATTGTGAGAAAGGGAGAAAAGGACTTCTTTCTCTACCTGCTCTATCCCGTGCATAATCTTACAAACCTCAATCATGTCACCCCTCAGCTGTTGTTTCTCCAAGTTAAAGAGCCCCAATTTATCTACTTGTGATTTCTTGCTTTCAAACTGCTAGGCTGGCAGGAGCTGGGGCCAGAGACCAGAGACGGGAGCTCACTCTGTCACGTGGCACTCAGGCCTCGAACTGCTGAGCTACTGACCTGGTCTGTAGCTCAGCATCTTAACTGCTGTGCCACCACAGCCATTTTAGAAAGTGGGAGGGACCAAATAGAGCTTCTGATTGGCCACTGGAGATTTGATTGGCTGTGCAGGTTTCTAAAAACGTTGCTTTGGCAGCAGCTGCTACCACTGCACAAGGCTTCACTGTGTAACTGAAGGTAAGCTTTGGCAGCCATTTTGCAGCTGGGTCCACCTCCTGGGTCAGAATTCCAAAGGTGACCGCAAGACTGAAAAAGGTTGGGGAGGGGACCCCTGACATACACCCTTGCAAGTGACCATGAGCTATCACTAGAGCTTCCAACCTTTTTTTCTTGTGTGTCTTCTAGGTTGTCAACAGCTGTTCGATGGATAGGCAAAGCTTTTCCTAATGAAGAGATGAAGTGACATAACCAACATCTGGTGCCACCTTGGTATTTGCCAGGCTTCTGTTTCAGCATGAGCAACTTTGCTGCAAAAATAGCCTACACTGTATCTACCATGTCATTATGCTACCATAGTCATTGGACAGGGTAGCACAAACATTTGAGGATTGAGTCTCCAATTATTAGTCTGTAGATAATGAGGCTAGTCGTAATACTGAAAATGATCTACCTTTAAATAATGCCTCATATAATTATTTTATGCATTTGTTCCTGGAATTACCCTTTTAAAACAGTACCGCAGGGAAGGTTAGATTGGTCATCGCTAGGTGTGTTTGGGGGGGCTTTTTTTTTGCTTTAGTATAGCATTGCAACAGCTGATGCTACAATCAGTTTTTATGATTGATCCTAATGTGCAGGTGTGCTTAATTGAGGCAGGAAGTTTTGAATTTGCTCCCCCCCCCCCCCCCAAAGTCTGTATTTAAGGCTGATGAATTGTTACCCAATAAATCCTCTGGACAGGAGATCGGGAAGTTACAACATCTTACACATTTCCAAAGGCTGCCTAAAACTTGTCATTTTCAATGAATCAAAATATTTATAGTTTTAGATCTTGTGCTGTGGGGCAAAAGATATCCCAAGGTCTGTAACTAATGTAAAAAGGCAAAGTTATTTTTCCTTGTCAGCAGGACTGGGAAATCCCCAGGCACTTAGTTGCCTTGGTATCGCAATACTCCAGTGTGGCACCTGGGAATTAGAAATGTCTACCCTTCTCTGCTTTAGTTTATTATCACAAAGAGATGTAGTTAATCCCTACTCTCCCCCCATCATGATTTGCACATTAGCAGTTGGGGCAGAATCAGGATTCTGAAACCCCCTTTTCTAAATGTTTTAACTACTATCTACATCCAGGGATGTCAGCACAACATCACTGCAGCTTCATACTTACTGCCAGGGCTCTTGATAGTATGCTGTGTCCCAATGCTGTAGTTGGAAAACATTTCAGCATGTTTAACCATTATGGAAATATCCAGGGCAACCCAGGTCCCTGAGAGGATTGCTGCTGCACTTCAGCTTGAGTCTACCCTAGGATCCCCCCCCCCTTAAATGGGAACATCCACATGACATCAGGGCTCATGCTGAGCACAGCTTATGGGTTTCCCGAGGCTTTCTCCTTTGATCCAGTTCAAAGTGGGTACTGTGTGGTGGCTTCTGAGTGCTCCACTTGCAGCTGCTATGAGAAGGGGAATGGAGCTAAGCTCCACCTTCAAAATAGCAGAGGGGAACTCTGCAAATTCCTCATTCCCTTTTTTTGCTTTTTAAAGGCCCCCCCCCCCCCCCAATTCATCTGGGAAAGGGAAGGTGGGTTTCTGGGCCATGGAGCAGGCTTCATCATGGTCACTGCCACATCTGTGCTTTTGTGCAGATGTGATAGGAAGAAAAGGGGCAGCAGGGAGCAGCACAGGGAATGAGGCTTGTGAGTAGTGGCGCCTGCCTCCTCCCATACCACTTGCTGCAATTGCTGTGGCAAATATGTTTTCACACTCCCACAGAGATGCAGCACTAATGTGTTATCCTAGTCTTAAGGACAGCACTAGGGGAGGTGGGGGGAGATACTAGTTGGACAAATGGGACTCTGGGTCTTTGCATTCCAGCAGTCAGTTAAGCCTGGATCCAGGATGCAGTCTGGATCTAGTAATAGGCAACTAGCTATTGGTGTATATGTTAGGCGTATAGATGAGAAAACTTGAATTTAATTCTCTAAACTTCTGTTCATAGATATATTGTGCCTAGTGGAAAAAAACTTGCATTAATTTCAGTTAAAACTTCTCTGTGCTGTTGTAAAGTATTATGTTCTCACTAGGAGTAAGGCCCGTTGTGGGAAGAAATATAACGGGCTCTAGAAGGAAGCTCCAGGTGAGTGTCCCGGCTGCGGCTGGTGGGGCGGCAGAGGGAAGGGGGGAAATAGAGGGAGGCAAGCCGCGCTTGCTTGCTCGCTTGCTTATTTATTTATTTATTTAAATTTGTATCCCGCCTGTCCAGCAGCGCCAGCTCCAGGGGGCTAACAACAATTAAAAACACATCCATACATAATTTAAGGTTAAAAACCATCAACAGAAATTTCCTTTCGGTTAGTTATAAGGCAGGGCTGTCTCAAGTCAGTTTGCTGCCCCAAGTAGGTAGTATGGGAGGACAGCCTCATGGTAACAGGTATGGTTACCTCCACCCCTGACTTACGTTGAGTTGGGATTATGCAATGGCAGCTAAGGCAGAAAACCACTTCCTCCTATGTGATGCCTTCTGGGTTCTAAGGGTCTGGAAAGTGGTTCCATAGCCAGTTACAGGGTTGCCAACTCTGGGTTGAGAAATACCTGTAGATTTGAGGGGTAGAGCCTGGGAAGCGAAGAGGTGGGGAGGGACCCCAGCAGGGTATAATTCCATAGAGTCCGTTGCCCAAAGCAGCCATTCTCTCCAGGAGAACTGATCTTGGAAATCTCCAGGTGCTGCCTGGAGGCTGGCAATACTAAAGGGAGGGCCAGACCTGTAGATTTGAGGGGCAGAGACTGAGGAGGGCAAATTGTGGGGTGCAGAGGGACATCAGCAGGGATGTGCTGTAGCTGTGGAACACAGTGATTTCTGAGATATCTACAGGCCCCACAGGAAGACTGGCAACTCCAGTGATCGTTTAAGAGAAGATTGGGATATGTATTTTAGCAACTCCAGTGACGGTTTAAGTGAAGACTGGGAGATGTATTTTACCTCAGGACCACATTCAGTGACCCAACAGCAACAGGAAACTGATTAGAATGTTAGAGGCAAAAGCCAATCAGGCCGCATATGCAAATGACTGGCTATTGGGGGGAGTGGAACAGCAAACTGTTTAGAATATTGGTGTGAGACTCCGGCAACGCAGCCAGTGGATAGGAACAGCTTGAGTGACACATCAGGCAGCCAACTGATTTTGGCAAGCATAGAATGTTGCCAGATGAAAATGAAATTATATAATAAGTACAGATTTGTGGTGTTCTTGTGGCATTGTCTCTATTACTCAGTAAGATCTCCTTGGTTAGGTAATATTCTAATTAAGTGTGCGGAGCTTTAGTCTAGATGATTCTCTATGATACTGAAAAGATAATTGCAGTGCATTTTTTGCTGTGATCTGACATTCTCTTTTGTTTGCCATGTATTCCCAAACATGCCTGAATCTGCAGATCTGGAGCATCAGCTCTAAGCAGCACAAGCTAGACAGTTCATTTCTAAATCAGCTTGTCTATACCCGTAATTGTAGGCAACTCTGCCCATTCACAGCTGAAAATAATTCCATTGAACCTTCCAGTATCTCCTTACAAGGTAGAATAGTTACAGTTCAGTTGATTTTGCAAAGTTTGAGTGGTACAGTAAAAATAAGGATTTCAATAAAATTCCATTTGGTTTGTAGTGCCTATCAAAGTACAGTGGTTTGGAATTTTTAAAGTTTCCTGTGGAATTCTTACAGAATTTTCTGAAGTTCTGTTAAAGCTGGTTTGGCACCATTTTCTATCTGTCATTGTCCCTGCTGTATTTCTTTAAAAATTAGTTTCCGGGTCTATTGATGCTGCAACTAATTCCTCATTCTTTACTACAATTATATATGCCATACTGGCCAACCATGTCATAGCATAATGGCGTCACCAAATAATGGAACACTAGTGAAGGTTTGAAATGGGGGGGGGGGGGGGGGGGTGAAAGCAAAAAAAATATTGATTTTAGTAATAGCAAAAACTTAATCACAAGTAATTCAGCACAGCGGTAGTAACAACATTTTGCAGGTTTATTCTGTTGCCAAACACCTTGCATGTTTTCTGTGCACTCCCAACTGTTCCTTGTACTTTAAATATTAACTCTGGTGGAATGGCAGTTTTTGTGAAATGAGAACAGCTGCATAATAAAGACTGGTGCATTATTTCAGTGAAAATCTTGTCTTTATCTGAAAGCCATTAATCCGTACGAGTCAGCCAACATCTTCCAGTCCATGTACCAAACTATTTATTCTACATACATGCTTTCTTGTCTTGTAAATCTCCAGTTGAGACAAAAGTTTGTGCTAAGCAGGAAAAAAAAAACATCAGCTGTTCCTACTAACAACAAAAAAAATTTTTCATTATTATTTAGCAAACTGGAAAATATAGTTTACTGCTCACTTATCATAATCTCTAGTGCCCATCACAGGGGAGCATTTTATAGAAAGGCAGGTGCGTTGTTATCGGTCACTTGTTTTACCTACAGCTGCAACAGTTGGTGTCAGTTAATAGTTTACTCAAGTGTACTTATTTCCTTTTAGCTGCTTCCTGACTCAGTTCCAGTATGTTGCCATAATGTGTGTGCACGCTGGCAGCTGAATTTTAATTCTACCTTTTAGAATTTAGTGCTCTTTGTTGTTTAGAGATTAAAAACCCTTGTGTAGTCAATAAAATTATTATCCTGAATTGCCCCTGTTGAGCTGACCATTATTTCAAGCGTTTGCACCATCTGGGGCTGAACCTTCAGTGGAGAAGGCAGCTATTTTGTGAGATAATGGCTGGAGCAGGAACTGTTTAGAATGGTGGCTACACAATTCCTGCTGTAACACTGGGAATAGGGCTTGCGTGCCCACTTTCCCCGTCGCTGCAGCTGCTGGTACAGCACAGTGGTACTGGTGTTTCCACCTATCGGGCTTTGTTATAGCTCTCTGCTCCACTCCTCTAGCAGTAGACATCCGCACACACGTGCCACTAGGGCTTTTTTCAGTATTATCAATCAGCAGGCCCTGATCACACGGAGAAGTGGCCGCACTATAGGCACGAATGACGGGCGGATTTTACCGGCGCAATCACAGGGAACATCTGGCAAGGGTCCTGCACCCGTCACCAACCCATTTCTTCCCATTGAAGAAGCACAGTTAAAAACTACCAGCAAAAGTCCATTATAAAAGGGGTTTGCGACAGCCCGGCAGACGAAGGTTCCCATGTGATCGCTCCAGCATGCTCCTGCTCCCTCATTGAAGCATGCCGGAAACTCGCGCCGACATAAAAAATACCGGTTCACCACCGTCATGTCTGATCGCGTAGTGGTGGGTCAAATCGCGACAGCACAAATAGCCTCCCCTCTCCTCCGTGTTATCTGGCACATGTGACCGGGGCCAACAGTGCAGTATCCTTATGTTGTTACAGCAATATAGTAATCGCTGTCCAGGTTTGTTTTTTTTTAAAGCAAATCTGTAGTCCCTTTTGTTGAAAAGATACACTTACCCCCTTATATCTCCCAAATGAAAAGGAGATGTAAATGTTTTACTTAAAAAAATGAAATATGGGAATTCAGAGAACCTGATACACATATTGTTATATCACTACAGTTATATTCAGTTGCCCAGGGTGGGGAGAGGAGATGGCTGCCACAGGGACAACGGCACAGAAAATGGTGGTTGTGTGGGAGGACCAGGAAAATCCAGGCTTTCCCACCTCCACAGCAGCCATCCAGTCTTTGCTGCAGGCTTTCCCAAAAGTTCACAGCATAGCAGGTTTGGGGAAGATTGGGGGGGGAAACCCAGGGAAATCCCAGGAGGTGCACAAATGCACCATGATGATGTGGAGAAGTCTGCATGTGTGGGGGAGGGGAGTCCACTTCCCAAAACCCCAAAGTCCAAAACAAAAACTTTGTGTGGAAATGGACTTCCATAGCGTAGCTATTAAGGCAGTACATTTTGGGCCAGGGCTTCCTCTTTAACAGGAAGTTTCACCCATAGGTATTTTCATAGTGGAGAATTCTTAGTGGCCTTTCCAGCATGACCAACTTGTTGCAGCCAGTCTGGATGGTCTTTAAAATATCTATACCATGTCCTTTGCCAAAACCACTGCAATTGTGGATCAGTTTTCCTAAGAAAGCCTAGCAGACACCATCCTGGTTGAACTAAAGGAGACAAACTGAAAGTATGATCTAAAGAAGGGATGTCAAACTCATTTGTTTATGAGGGCTGGATCTGACATAAATGAGACCTTGTTGGGCTGGGCCATGTGTGTCATAAAATGTAATGCCAGGTAGTGGAGATATAAACTTTATAAAGGACACAAAGGGTTTTTTTAAAAACTTTAAATAAAATATGCTTAAAACACTAGCACTTACAATATTTTGTTTATTTGATAATTGAGACCTCTTGCTCTGAATTATTGCATCAAAATGTCCATGAAATTGCTGAGCAGTCGGGTTAGAACAGATAAAAGGAAGTACTTCTTCACCCAAAGAGTGATTAACACGTGGAATTCACTGCTACAGGAGGTGGCGGCGGCTACAAGCATGGATGGCTTCAAGAGGGAATTAGATAAACATATGGAGCAGAAGTCCATCAGTAGCTATTACCCACAAAGTATAGATAGGAACTCTCAGTCTGGGGCAAGTGATGCTCTGTATTCTTGGTGTTCGGGGGGGGGGCAACAGTGGGAGGGCTTCCTGCCCCCACTGCTGGACCTTCTGAGGGCACCTGGTGTTTTTGGCCACTGTGTGACAGAGTGTTGGACTGGATGGGCCACTGGCCTGATCCAACATTGGCTTCTCTTATGTTCTTATGTCTCTGCTGTAGCAATCTTGAGTATGCTGTGCAGTAAGCTGCAAACCTACTTTTATTGACATTCATTGCAGAAATCTCATTCTCAGTGTTCTGAGCCTAGGACCCAGGGGAAAACATGAAATGGCTGGGCATTGCAAGCTTTTGTACATAAATTGCTTTGTGTGCTGGTCAAGAACATAAGAAGGCATCCTGACACAGATGGAGGGCTATGTGTTTGTCTACAAAATGATAGTCTTCCCCAGAGAAATAATTACAACTCCTTTGTGGCAGTGTAAGAATAGAGAGACAGCAATGTACAGTGGTCAGTATCAGCCTACTATCTGGGAAGTCTAAGCTCAAAAACCCCAGTCTACAAAGGGAATGTGCTGGGTGAACTTGGTCTGAACACACACTCTCTGAAGGACTGCACACGAGACACGGGCGGAAGGAAGCAAAAGCACCGGTCTGCCCAAATTCACAGTGGTTGTTTATTTTAAGCCCAGGCTGACAGTCTTATGCAACACACTTGCAGCCAGCCACGTCAGCGTTCAATACACATAATCACATCAGCCCAGGTAGATGTCTCCTAGAGCTCTCTCCTGGCAAACAGCCTTATCAATAGTGAAACCTCAAGAGAACAATTTGCATTGTGTAGTAGGGAGGAGGAGAACAGGATGTTAGCAGACCCTGGCCGGTGTGCCAGCCCTTTGACCTTTCCAACAACTCTCAGCCTAATCCACTTTACTGGCTTGTTATTCCTCATCTAAATACTTCACATTGCTTCTCTACTGAGAAAGAATGGATCATGAGGGCTTGAATTCAGTAAAAAAGAGGAAGGGAACCCAGTTGCACCCAGGAGTGTCCTGGCATAATGAGTCCAACAAAACACACACTGTAGCAAGACACACAGAAACTCATACCTTGAATGAAACTTTGCTAAGTCTTAAAGGTGCTTTGTATTTCTTCCATGCAATTGAGGCAGCTGAGCAAAGGGGAGGAGCCTCAGCCGATGGAAAGGAAGAAAGGCTTGCCTTTGTCTCCTGTGCAATTGAGGCAGCCTGGCCAGGAAGCAAACTCTGGCTCATTCCCTCCCTCCCCCTGGGAGGAGAAGAGGGAGGAGCCTCAGCCAGTGCAGGGAACAGAAGCTTGCCTGTCTATCTCTCCTGTGTTGATTGAGAGAGTCTGGTAAAACAAGCTGTGATGCAGCAGCAGAACTAAAGAAAGAAGCAGGAGACAACCAGTTCCTTGCAGGCAGGATAGGAGCCCTCCGAGGCCCTGATCCAGCCCACAGGCCGCATGTTTCACACCTAGTCTAAAGCCACTGGTAAGTATCTGATGGTTTAGTTGGATTGTATTGCACCAATGCAATGTTGTAACCACCACCAAAGATGGCTGAACCAAAAATTTGAATTCCAAGACCCAAACTAAGTCAGGTATCAAGTGGTCTGGTGCCTAAAATTATTGATACAATGAGCTAATGAAGAAATAAAGTAGTGCTGAACACACTAGATAACCTTTGCAACATGACAAACTCTCAGACCGATTTCCCACAAGTGCTGCCCTGGCGTAGTTCCTCCATTTGCCTCGATTGCCTGCTTGAATTTCACACTATTTGCCGTGAGGCGCATTTTGACCCGTGGCTTCAGTGATCCTGTTTTCCTTAATGGTAATTTACTAGGCCACTTCTTATTACCAAAACTTCATGCACGTTTTTTGTAAGTGATGTGTAGTTGGCCTCTTAAAAATTTGTGCACCTTTGTGCCTGAATCGACTATAATGGCCATGAGCCCTTGAATAAACCTAACAACAAATATGTTTAATATAAATGATGTTTAGCTGTGTAAGGATGCAATCTCTTGTGTGTCATTAATTTGTAAATATTTGCTAGGATAGTTCCCAGTTTTTTCTTTGGAAACTTTCCTTCCCATCATGAAGTCTACCCTATCTCTTAGCATGGTACACCAGTATGATTCAACATTTTACACTTGCAAGCAAACAAGCTTTATATATATTTTAAATATAAACATTTATGTCTTTTATTGAAGGGTTTGGTGCCTGTTCTTGTTTTGCAACACTTGGAATGCTAATTGTGCTTGAGGTTTTGCCTATATGTACTTATGTGTACTTCTATAAACCAAATCAAGTTGGCATCTGGCCTGTTTAAATGAGCCCGATAGGGTGAAGCTTCCTTGCTCCCCATGCTACCTGATCTGGGTTGTTTCCTCTTAGCCAGACACATTACTGTGCAATAGGAAAAAACACTGTGCATACAGATTTAGATTACCCCCCCCCCTTTTAAATATTTTATCAGTTCTGATTGTGTTCTCGAGCTGGCTGAGAATTTCTTGGTACACTAAAACACATTAGCGAGAACATCAGAGCTATTTAAAATTGTTACTGGCTGGGGTAACAAATCACAGCAGCAACAGGATTTGTACTTTAACACGTTGAAAATTTTAAACTACTCAAAACATTGAGGGGGGAAAGACGTGGCATTTCTAGAGGCCCAGAGAATTGTCTGAAAGTGGAAGAACTGGTAATGTCACCAGACAGTTGCATAGGGCTTGTTTCTCTGGAATCCATCTGCTAAAGCTTCCTTTTTCAGCTGTTTCCAGGCGCTATCCTCTGTTCAAGATGCCTAGCATTGGCTCTTGGAGCTCTAAAGCTGATAAGCCCGGAGAAAGATTTTCTAGTGCTTTAGAATGACATTTTATTAACTGTGGTGTGCCTGTAAACAACATAAATCCTGCTGGGCTGAGAAGTTTCCTCAAACGACGGAGAAAACTTCTCACAAACTGAAGCAGTTCTGGAGGGCATTTGTTTGGAAATAACAATGAATCTGAACCCCATTAAAGAATGACTTATTATCAGGGAATATGTAATGGGGAGAGGGGCGCAAGATGGCACTCATTGCTGCCTAAGCTTA
This sequence comes from Lepidodactylus listeri, assembly GCA_029233225.1. Lineage (NCBI taxonomy): Eukaryota > Metazoa > Chordata > Lepidosauria > Squamata > Gekkonidae > Lepidodactylus > Lepidodactylus listeri. The sequence goes on from JARCFY010000006.1 coordinate 93,368,921, forward strand.
GAAGATGGCTTTAAATAACTTTGCCTTTTACCACTGATTTGGGCGGATAGAGTATTCTTTAGCATCATCCCACCACAACTCTGATAATTTCATCCACATGCCAAGTTCCTGACCATATTGGTCAATCTTCTCTCTCCCTTGAGGCAGCAAACTTACCTTGGACTTCAACATTTTATAGAACCTCTAGAAATCCATACTTTGCTGTTGTGCCTCAAACCACAAGCATGACTCCACTAGCAGAGATGGAAGGACAGTACATGAGCAAGAAGGCATGCTGCCATGCAACCTCGTGGCCCTAGTGACCAAGCAGTGAAAGATAAGCGAGCAGCTGGGTAAAGCAAAGGAAGCCAATACTACCTTCGGCTAAAGCAAGTCTTCAAATATTGCTTTGGTGGAGTGGTAGGAGACAGGCCACTAGCGGTGGTGCACGATGGCACTGGCTACAATGGGAAATGTATGCCAGAGGTTCTGGAAGGCTGCCAGGCCATATAGGCTGCCAGGTAGAAAACACTTCTGTAGGCCAGCAGTTCTGGAAGCTAAATGTAGGCTTCCAGAATAGTAATCACGATGCTCCTGTTATACTCCCAGGCCGATTTCGCACTAGCGTTTGCCCCAGGTTTGCCCTCATGCTTGCACCGGAGCTTCTGGTCAATTTCACACCAGTTGCTCTGGGCTCACGTTTTGCTCTGGAGTATTGCCCTGCTGCACCGGAGTTTCCCTGGAGCAAACAAATCCTGTTTTTAGAGGATTTTCCTGTTTGCTCTGGGGGAGAACCCAAAATGAAAACACGCCCACTCACCTTTCATCAGGGCTGCCCCATTGTGGGAGTTTCTAATTTTTTTTGGAGAAAACCCTTCATCACACTATATCGAAAGGGCTGAGGTTCCAAGTGGGAAAATGAAGAAAATACTCCGGAGGAAATTAGGAGGGGAAATTCCAGAGAGAACGAGAGGCAACTGGCCAGTGCAAAATAGGCCCCAGTAATTTTTCCAATTTTGGGTTTATTTCCCTCATTTGGTAAAAAAAAATTCCTCCACTTTGGTCCTTTATGCACCAGACCTTAAATCCTGGCTCAACCCTGTCCCCGAACTTACATACTACAATGGAGGGAAAAGCCAATACAGAATCACCTTTAGTCTCTGGAGAAAAACAACAGCTGGAGCTAAATACTGACCAAAAGACCCTGAGGTTTCTTCTAATAGGGCTTAAGATTAAAAACAGGGCTTTGTTTTCTCACTTGAATGTACAGGGGGAAAGCTTAGCCATATATTCTTTAATATGCTTTACAATAGATTCCATTGTTACTATTATTGGGGCTGGCTGATTGTATATGAATACTTCCTGCCCCTTGGCTTTCATACTCGACCTATCCTATGTCTATCCCTTCCAAAGACAGAATTGAACAGACAAAATTCCCAAGTAAATCCCTTCCATCTCACTCCCCTTTCTTGTACGCAAATGATTACACATGAAGCCACTGACATACAACCTAAACTCCGCCCCCTTCATACATTCTTTCTTACTGTAACCTCTCAGTTTTCACACAATTGAACACCCGCACCCAAAAAATTATTCCATGAATAACTACATGCTGAAATGTATTTTATGGAGTGCACAAATAAATAAGTAATGCAATACTTTCTTACATTAGGAAAAGCAGGGGTGGCATGTTTCTTCCATTCGTTATTGCTTCATAAATTAAAATAGAAACCTGCAATGACTCTGAGCAAAACCACTGTTTAAATCCATGACCACCCAGTAGAAAGAAGGGAACTACAGAAGCACCTTGTTTTGCTGTGGAATTGACTGCAGTCACATTTATGGGTGATCTGACATTTTGATCCCAGGGTTGTGTGCAAATATTTGCGTAATAGACTGAACGAGTGAAACAAGATGTATTCATCATATGCAGGCAGAACCTGGCAATATAGAATTGCACGGGCTCATTACTGAAATATATGTTTTTATATACGTATCATTCCAGTGTATTGAAATGCCAACCATTTTCAACAAAATGTGTGTGACAAACAGAAATTAAAAATTCAAATCAAGCATGTCCCGAAGTAGCGGTTATCAATGTGCTTGTTAAAAAGCGATATTGAGGAAAGGGGCCAGGTAGGGCTGCCAAGTCAGCCCGGGGGGCGGGGAATCCCCCGCTATAGGGGTTCCCGATCCGCCGGCCAGCATTCAGTCGGCGGGGGAACCCCACCCCCGAAGTTGTCCAGCGTGGACGACTTCCCCAGCATAGTGACGTCACCCGGAAGTGACGTCACCACGTTGGAGACGTTGCCAGGGCGACGCTCTGGCAACTCCCCCAACGTGGTGACGTCACTTCCGGGTGGCGTCACCGGCCCACGCGCAAAGCACGCGCGCCAGGGAGGCTCCCGGGCGGCTCCTGGGTGGTGAAGGACTCCCCCCCGCCAAATCGTAAGTTTGACTTGGCAGCCCTAGGGCCAGGCAAGCACGGGACTCCAGTCAGATAGAAAGGGGCTTTATGGATGGGGAGTTCTTGGGAAACTGTCTGCCAGCTGAATATGACCTGGACTGTCTTTTTAACAATGGAGATGAGGGCCGGCCTGAAGGAAGCCACATCATACTACTATGAGAAACTGCAGGATACCATCTTGATATATGTTGATCACCATCATCGCGAGCACTTTATTGTAAATTTTATTGCTGAATTGTGATAATGTTGTTTTAAACTGTTTTAATTGTTTTATCTTGACTTGGCATTGCGCCATCTTGTAAGCCGCCCTGAACCCGCTTGCGGAGAGGGCGGGGGGGGGGGGGGGGGATGCGAAAAATAAATAAATAAATTCCTGGTTCCCTTCCTGTTATAGGTATTGAGGCCTGGGTGTGGGGCGAGATGCCAGGCTTTTGACCCAAGCCAAAGGACTAGAACCAAAAGGGTCTTGGTTCATAGCTCTAAGCCCCTGGCTTACAGCCTGTGGCCCAGAGGGAACTGCCACAGGAGTACTTTCTATATTTGGCAAGCCCACTGAGGAGAAAAGTAGGGTTAAATAAAAGTAAAGGTAAAGGCTTCCCTTGCTTGAAAGCCAGTCGAATCCGACTCTAGGGGGGCAGTGCTCATCTCCGTTTCCAAGCCAAAGAGCCAGCGCTGCCCGAAGACATATCCGTGGTTATGTGGCCAGCATGACTATACATCGAGGCACACAGAACACTGTCACCTTCCCACCAAAGCGGTACCTATTTACCTGCTTGAAATGTCTTGCTTTCAAACTGCTAGGTTGGCAGGAGCTGGGGCCAGTGATGGGAGCTGACTACGTCACGTGGCACTAGAGTCTCAAACTGCCGAACTACAGACCTTCCGGTCTGCAGCTCAGCATCTTAACCACTGAGCCACCACAGCCCCCTGGGGGAAACGACTTATATACATTTTTCCATACTGCACCAGCGTATCTGTCTTGCACTAGAGTGGGGCTTAGTTCCCATCCAAATTATTTTATAGAATGGCCTTAACACTGTGGTGATGATAAAATGGTTTCTTTTTTTAAAAAAAACCCACTGTATTGCATATGCACCTTAGAACCAACTGGAGTGGGGGGGGGGGGACAGATTAGAAAGCCAGAGCGTGGTTAGAATGTCCGACTAGGATCTGGGAGTGAATCTCCTCTCTCTCATGGAAGCTTGCTGGGTGACCTTGCATCAGTCATTCTCTCTCTCAGCCTCACCTACCTCACAGGGTTGTTGTTGTGAAGACAAAATGAAGAAGGGGAGGAAAATGTTGTATGCTCCTTTGGGTACCCATTGGAGGAAAACGTGGGGTGTAAATATCTAAGATAAATATTAATAAGTTTAACAACAATAGCAATAGCCGAAATCCTGTTATTTTCTGCCAATGGAAGTGTGTGTGATGGGGAGATGATTTTTGCTGGCTCTCTGTACTGCATAGTTCCACTCTGCCCCTGTGCTGTTTCTGGGTGTCCGTGGTATCCTAGGAACAATGATTTTGAAAAGCTCAATGATCCACAACACTAATGAGGAATTATTAGTACCTCTCCCCCCCCAATCTACTGACAGAAATGACTTATTGGATTTCACCCCTAGTAATAACTGACTGATCTGGATCCTGTATATATATAATGTTGCCTTCCCCCCTCTGGTGAAGCAGCAATTGTGCCTCTTGCAGATATAGAAATAGAAAGGTAGACCTACAGGGAAGTTGTAAGAACGGTAGATTAAAATATATATACCTAATGGAAAAGTTTGGCATCCCATTTTTCACATATATGTAATTTTTTTTAGTATTGCTTCTAAAATGTTCTGGCACAATATCCTGTCAGCAATTCTATACCTAAGAGTCAACTTTTCATTTTAATGTTTCTCAATTTCAGTTTAATATTTCAGCTGCTTCAAATTTTGTTGGGCTCCACTAGGGTACACACCCAGCAAACCTGGTGGCATTTAATTTTGTAGGCCCATATACAGCTTAGATCCCATTTTGTTCTCTGAGGTGCCAAGTGGCCATGAATATTAATGTTTCAGTATTTCCTTTTCTTTCCAAAACGTACATTGGTAATTTTTTAAAATACATTTTCCCCAAGGATTGATGGATGATTTACACTACATGGCTTTTGCTAATTTTAGCCCTCTCATTAAAAACTCTGTATGCATGTAGAGTGGAACTGTTTTTATACACTTTGCAAAGCAGTTTTCAGAAAACTGCATTGTAAATGAGGGCATTTCGACCTGTTAGTCAACTTAAATACAGAATAGATTCATGCTGCTAGTATGGTAATGTTTTTAGTAAGGTGGCTTAATTCTAAGTAGGGATGCTGCAGTCTTCACAGTGAACAGGTTTGCTGTTGAACATACCGTGCAGTCTGAACCTCCAGTGTCCTTTCCTCATTCCTCACTCTTCTCGCTTGAACAGCTGCCAAACAGCTTTGCAGTTGTGCAAGAGCTCCAGTATAGTGCTTTCCTTCTGTCTTGCAAATTGCTTTTGCGGCTGTTTGGCAGGGGAAACTGATTACCCCCTAGGATCATGTATGGTCTGATCAGGTAAATAAACGATACAGGGAGAGGACAATGATTTCCCAGAAGCCTGTGCAAAACCTTGCATGTATGACCTCAACAATAACATGATATGAATGAACACAAAATGGTAAGTTAAAAAAAATACAGTTTTGGCTAATACTCATTGACCAATTAATTTGCTCCCCTGTTTTATATGATTAGCTGCTGAGCTAGATCTATGCTGGAGTATGGAGGCTAGATCTATGCTGGAGTATGGAAACTAGGATTCTTGTTTGTTGTGTAAGAATGAGAACGAATTGTGAACACATGAAATATGGCTGAATGTCATGTACTGAATTGTAATGTACCATCTGAATATGCAAAAATTAAGCCCATGAACAGGCTTGATTTGCTCACGAACAGCCAAGTAGTCCATCCAAAAATTGGTTCCATGCTTGTGATTGGTGAACGGAATGTGAGCCAAACAGGTGAGTGTTCAAGCATTTTCAACTATAAAAGAATTAGCAAAACAGTAACCTATTAATTTTAAAATGCTGTGTAAGCCTTGGGTTTACAGATGTTTAATCTTTATGTACTCTTTTGAGGCAGGGTTTCTGAGAACGTCGTATGCAGTATACAGATTGAAAACTTTATTTCCCTCTTGAAAGTTCTGGCATCTCTTTTTCCAAAAAAAAGGGAAAAAAAAGCCCTGCCTATACTGTCTACATGAACACACATGTGCAAATGTATCTCAGTACACTGTACACTGTATTGGTCAGGCCACACCTGGCGTGTATGCAGTTCTGGAGGCCTCACTTCAAAATGGATGTGGACAGAATGGAGCAGGTGCAGAAGAGAGTGCCAAGGATGACTGGGGGCCTGGAGACCGAGTCTATGAGGAAAGGCTGAGGGACTTGGGTATGTTCAGTCAGGAGAAGAGGAGATTGACATATTTGCTCTCTTTAAGTATTTGAATGGCAGGGAGCTGTTACTGTTGGCGACAGAAGATAGGACTCGCAATCATGGGTTTAAATTAAGGGCAGGAAGGTACCGGCTGAATATTAGGGAAAACTTTTTTACAGTTGGAGTTGTGCAACAGTGGAATCAGCTTCCTAGGGAGGTGGTGAGCTCCTCTTCACTGGCAGCCTTTAAGCAGTACGCGGATGACACCCTGCTCTATTTACTGATGGATGGCCACCTGGATACGCCCCCTGGAAATCTGGACGAGGCGTTACAGGCCATGGCTGGATGATTGCGACAGAGTCAACTGAAGCTTAATCCAGCTAAAACAGAGGTCCTGTACCTGGATCGTAGGGGATTGGGACAGGGAATCAGGCTCCCAGCCTTTGATGGGGCCCCATTGGTCCGACAATGAGGGTGAAGAGCCTGGGGGTGTTCCTGAATTCCTCCCTTTCTATGGAGGCCCAGGTCACCACCACTGCCAGGTTTGCCTTTTTCCATCTGAGGCAGGTCAGGCAGTTGGCCCACATCTCACTCCCCAGGACCTAGTGACAGGGATCCATGGAGTGGTCACTTCCAGATCGGATTATTGTAACTCTCCCTATGTGGGGCTGCCCTTGATTCTGCTCCAGAAGTTGCAGCTAGTCCAGAATGTGGCAGCACAGGTGTTGATGGTGATGCCAGTGTGGGCTCACATCCACCCAGTGCTGCGTTAACTGTACTGGCTGCCTATCAAATTCCAGATCCATTTCAAGGTGTTGGTACTTACCTATAAAGTCCAATATGGCCAGGGAGTTTCCGGTCGGAGGAATGGAGGTCTGACATGCTTTGCAAATGCACAAGGCGGACAGCGGCTCTTCTTGACAGCTTGGGTGGATTAATCCACCTGACGCAACCTCACACAGGTAGTGTGAGGACTAGCAAGCAATATAATCCAGGTTTGAGCAAGCTCGGTGAAGGGAAAGTCTCGGAGGAGACTTTTCCGACACCTTGAACAATGCAGCCGAAGAAGATTCTTGCAAGTATCTCTAAGGAGCCGAGCTGAGCTGATCAATTCAGCATCAAACCTCCAATTCCCCTGATTCCTTAACAAAGAAGACAAAGTTTAAACGTTGGGACCACATCTGAAGCGAAGTAACAACAAAAGGTAACGGAAAAAAAGTTTTTGCCTTACCATTACCGCGTTTTGAAAGACGAAAAGCAGATTGGGTGAAGCAATAGACTGTTGCAGATTGGATGAGTGCAGTTTTGAAACGTTAAAAAGCTGAATTTGAACTTAAAAAGCCAAAAAAACAAGTTGTTTAACATTCCTGCGGTTAAGAAGAGTCGGGAGGGGGAGCCAAGCATCGCGAGACAAAGAGGGAGAAGGGAACCAAGCATCGCGAGACTAAGATGTGAGGACTGAGACAGGAAGTGACGGCTAGAGGAGCAGACAAGAAGGGAAAAGGAGAAGAACCGGAAGAAGGTAAAGGGGACTTTAAAAATTGCCGGACCAAAAAGACCACAACAGGAAGTGACGTGCAGAGAGCAGACAAGGAAGCAAAAGGAAGGGACAAAAGGAAACTACGGCAAGCCAGAAGTAAGGTAAAAAGACTATAACCTTTGACACAAACCATAGAGAAGTCGCGCCCGCCATTTTGGATTTATAAAATTTTTAAACTGCAATATCTCAAAAACTATATAACTTAGAAGGCTGAAACCAACATAATTTGACTTGGCAAGATTAGCTTGTTTGAATGCACTAATTGGTGTTTGATTTGGAAAATAAAATAAAATCAATCTTTTTTAAAGAGACAAGACGGACCGCGGACTAAGATCGAGAGCAGCTACATGGTCCTCTCCTACAATGGCAGCAAAAAAAGAAAAAGAATTACTAGCAGTTATGGAAGCAATGGAAAAAAAAAAGTTAGACGCTATAGGAGAGGTAAATGTTAAAATGAACAATATAGCGGCTCAAGCAGACAAAAAATTTATGGACTTAAAAGCAGAATTTCAAAAATTAACCACAAGAACACAAGACATAGAAACTAAAGTAAAAGAACTGGAAGAAAGCACCCAAAAGACAATGAGAGAGAATGACAGGATGGAAAAGATGATGTATTATAAAGACATGCAAAACCATTTGAGATTTAGAGGGATTGAGGAAAAATTGAGTGAAGACATTTTTACAAGAATGCAAGAAGCAATAGCAGATTTTCTACAAGAACAGGAAGAGGTCGTTAAAGAACACATGGATCTTGTTTATAGAGTCAATTCCACATACGCAAGAGACAAAAACATACCAAGAGATGTGGTTGTCCAATTTACAATGAAAAGGACAAAAGAACAAATCTACAAGAAGTGCTTTACTGATCCTTTTGAAATAGATGGAAAGAAAATTATAGTAATGAAAGAATTGCCCAGAGCAATACTGCAAGAAAGGAAAAAATTCAAGCGTCTGACGGATAAACTGAAGGAGAAAAAAATTAGATTCCGTTGGGAAATACCTCAAGGACTAAGCCTTTACTATGGCAACACCAGAGTAGTGATTAAAAGTACAGAAGAAATGTACGCATTCCTGGGAGAGAATAAAGATGACCTTGGAGATATTTAAGAATACATCAAGATGGATTACAAAATACTTACATGGAATGTAAATGGACTAAATCCACCCCAAAAACGTAGAATGGTAGGTCATTGGTTGGAGAAACAAAAATGTAGTATAATTTGTATACAAGAAGCTCATCTTAAAAAACAAGACCACAAATATTTAATAAGGAAAAAATTGGGAGAAGAATTTTATTCTTTAGCAAGTAATAAAAAGAATGGTGTTGTAACATATGTCAAAAAAGATTTGGAACCTAAAGTAATATTTAAAGATAAAGATGGAAGATATTTAGCTATTGAAATTTTACTACAAGGACTGAAAACTTTGATTGTGAACATTTATGCTCCGAATGGAGCCAAAGAATTTTTTTTTAAAGAACTACAAGTGGAACTGGACAATGTAAACTACGATCAAATCATGATGTTAGGGGACTTCAATGGAACTGTAGATAACAAATTGGACAGGCGCTCTAAGAGAAAGGATGAGACATTAGGGAAGCTTCCAAAAAACTTTTTTGAACTGATAAAACAAGAGAAGCTGGAAGATATTTGGAGGAAAGCTAACCCACAAGGAAAAGATTTTACCTTTTACTCTAATAGACATGACTCGCATTCAAGAATTGACATGATTTGGATGACTACTAACTTAACCTTCAAGACAAGAAAAGTGGAAATTCTACCCAGAATAATTTCAGATCATAATCCGTGTTTATGGACGGCTGGGCAGGTAAAAAAACAAAAGAGATGGAGAATAAACGAGGACTTACTAGACAACCAAGAAATAGTTAAAAAATTACTTGAAGAAACAGACCTATACTTCCAAGTAAACATGCAGAAAGAAGTAAAAATCCAAACCGTATGGGGTGCATATAAAGCAGTGATGAGAGGACTATTGATATCACTAAATGCTAAAGACAATAAAAAGAAAAGAGAGCAATATGAAAATATTGTACAAGCCATTAAAACAAAGGAAGAAGAACTGAAGAGTAAACCAGGCAAAAAGAAACTGCAAAAGGAAATCTGGATGCTACAAGACCAAGCAAAAGCTATTCTGAACCAAGAGATGTACTGGAACTTAAAAAAACTCCAACAAAAAGCATTTGAAGGTGCAAACAAACCCGGAAAATACTTAGCATGGCAATTAAAGAAAAAACATGAAAATAAATTTATCACTAAAGTGATAAGAGATAATATTGAGATAATAGACAACAAAGGAATAAAAAGAGAATTTTTTAAATATTATGCAAAACTTTTTAAGAAGGAAAACAAAGACAGAAGAAAGATCAAAGAATACCTGCAAACGTTAAAGTTACCAAAACCAACAAAGAAAATTAAAGAACTATTCAACAATCCAGTATCATTACAAGAGATTAAAAATGCAATAAATGACTCAAAATTAGGAAAAGCACCTGGACCAGACGGATTTACAGCGAAGTTTTATAAAACGTTACAGGAGTCGATTTCACCGGTGTTACTGTTATTGATGAACGATATAGGAGTCACTGGTGAGGTCCCAGAAACCTGAAAAGATGCAACCATCTCACTGATCCCGAAAGAAAATCAAGATTTGACTAATGTTAAGAATCATAGACCGATTTCTTTACTAAATAATGATTATAAGATTTTTGCTAAGATTATAGCGGACAGATTAAAAGAGCACCTCAAAGAAACTATACAAACAGAACAAGCAGGGTTCTTACCTAATCGACAAATAAGGGACAATCTAAGAGTAGTAGTGGATATTATAGAATACTATGACAAACACCCTGAAAAGGAAGTGGGTTTTTTCTTTTTGGATGCGGAAAAAGCGTTTGATAATTTAAATTGGGATTTTATGTTTGAGGTTTTAGAACATCTTGAGATTGGTGAATATATGCTTAACCTCATCAAATCAATATATAAAGAGCAGAAATCCTCTTTAATAATTAATACTGAAAAGACGGACGATTTTAAAGTTGAAAAAGGAACACGACAAGGATGCCCACTTTCGCCGCTGTTATTTATTTGGATTTTAGAAGTTGTACTGTTAAATGTGAAGGAAGACAAAGATATTAAAGGCTTAACAATTAAAGGTTTTTCTTTTAAATATAGGGCCTTTGCAGATGATGTGATGTTCATAGTGGAAGACCCTTTGTCTACACTACCATATTTGTTACAGAGAGTAAAAGAGTTTGGTGACTTAGCAGGATTTTATGTAAATAAGAACAAATCGAAAGTGATGTGCAAAAATATGTCAAATAACAAACAAAATGAGTTACAAAACCTTATAGAATGTGAGGTGGTGAAAAAGACAAAATATCTAGGTGTAAACCTAAGAATGAAAAACATTGATCTTTATAAAAATAACTATGAAAAATTATGGTTGCAAATTATGCAGGATATTAAAAAGTGGAATGTATTAAATGTGTCATTGTTGGGTAGAATTGCGGTGGTTAAGATGAACGTGTTACCACGATTAATGTTTTTGTTTCAAACTATTCCAATTGTGAAAGATGTAAAAACATTCAAATGCTGGCAGAAGGAATTGTCTACGTTTGTGTGGGGAGGGAAAAAAACAAGAATCAAGATGAAAATAATGTGTGATGCTAAAGATAGAGGAGGGTTTCAATTACCAAACTTAAGGCTATACCATGATGCAATATGTTTGACCTGGGTAGGGACATGGACTATGTTACAAGATAGAAAGTTATTGTCCCTGGAAGGTCACAACTGTAGATTTGGGTGGCATGCGTATTTGTATTATGGTAAAACAAAAATGGACAATATGTTTAAACATCATTATTTGAGAAGAACGCTAATGGATACGTGGACAAGATATAAAAACTTTTTTCCAGAAGAGATACCTATGTGGATTGTACCCGCAGAAGTTTTAAACCCAGCATCACGTTACAAAGGACAAGATTGGCTGAAGTATAGAGACTTATTAACAAGACATGGTAAAGACTTTAAATTGAAGGAGCAGCATCAGATGGACTTTGATTATGGTTGGCTAAGATATAGACAAATATATGACATGTATAGAAGTGATAAAAAACACGGCTTTAGGGAAAAAAATAATGAAATAGAACAAGTTTGGGAGGAAGGTGGGAAAAAAATGATTTCTAAAATGTATAAAGTTTTGCTAAAATGGTTTAATGCTGATGAAATGGTAAAAGAACAAATGGTAAAATGGGCGATAAACTTTAACAAAGACATTGAAATGGAATCTTGGGAATTTTTATGGAAAAATGCTATGAGTATATCTACGTGTTATAACTTAAAAGAAAATTGTTTTAAAATGATGTACAGATGGTATATGACACCAAAAAAAATTGCAAATATTAATCAGAATATGTCTAACAAATGTTGGAAATGTAAAAAGAAAGAAGGTTCTTTTTATCATATGTGGTGGACTTGTGACAAAGCAAAGATTTATTGGTCAGAAATACATGCAGAAATGGAAAAAATCTTGAAATGTACATTTAAGAAGTTGCCTGAAATGTTATTGCTTGGAGTTAAACTAGAAGAGATAAATGTAAAGAAAAGGACAATAATATGGTATATGATAACAACAGCAAGAATGGTGTATGCACAAAATTGGAAAAATGAAAAAATACCAGAGGTATGGGAATGGTTGAAAAAACTGTTATATATGGCTGAAATGGATAAATGGACTAGAAAGTTGAATGATCTGTACTCAGAGACGTTTTTAGAAGATTGGAAGGATTTGAAAGAGTATGTTGAAAAATACTGGGACATGAAAAATTGCATTTATACATGGTTATAATAACATAAAGCAATAGAATTAGAGTATATGAATGCATTAAGGATAATTAGACAATGAAGTTGTTTTTTATTTTAGAACTATATAAGAATATAGAAAGTAAGAATTAGTGTATAAGTATTTTTAAGATATATGACCATTACCAGAAATGTAAACATAGATATAAGTATTACTATTTTGGATAGAGTGGAAAATGTGTTATGCTTCAGATGTGGTGGGAAACCGCTAATATAAGATAAAAATAAGATTATACAAACAGAACAAAATGTTATATAATATGGAAAAAAGAATTTGTATAAGAAAAATGTATTATTTTTAATGTTTTGAAAAATAAAAAAATTTTTACAAAAAAAAAAAAAGTCCAATATGGCCAGGGGCCAGCATACCTTTGAGACTGCCTCTCCCCATATGAGCCCCGTAGAGCACTAAGGTCAACTAATCAGCATCTTTTGGTAGTCCCCGGCCCCAGGAACGTCTGACTTGCCTCGACCTGGTGGGATGAGCTCCAGAGTGAGATCAGGGCCCTGTGGGATTTACTCTAATTCTGCAGGGCCTGTCAGACAGACCTCTTCCGCCAGGCTTTTGGTTGAGGCAGTTTGTGGCCAACCCCACCAGTAGCCTGGACCCTAACATCTTAAAATCTTCCACCACTGTTGATATGGTTCTATCAGAGCTGATATGGTACTGTCAGTTAACTGCCATGAATTCTTTTCAATAACTGTATGACTGCTACAAGGCGTATTTACATGATCTCTGAAAAGGTTATCGGCTTTCATGTGTTTTACCCTCATGATTGGTGACAGGCCCCGCCTGGGAGTTCTCAACGGAGCCATGACTCCCTCCTCTGGAATGTGTGGTACTCCGCTTGCTTGGTTGCTTCGCTTGCGCATGCCCGGCTAAGTTACTTGTTTCTCCCCTGTTATCTCTTTTGCCCTGTCCTTGAACAGGAGTGCTAGCAGTTATGTGTGAGCCAAACTCACCGGTATTTTGTATTCTTCTTATCCATGTCTTGGGAACTGAACTTTAGAGATGTTCAACATCATTATTCTCTGGGAACTCCTTTTCCCGCATTTTCTACGGGAACTTCTGGCCAGTATATTTGAGCGCCTAAAATCCTGCTTAGTGATTGGTAGAATATTCTTAAGCCATATTTCATATCTAGTATATCAATACCTGTAATCCCTAAACCCAGTATTACTAACAGTGGAAGTGTTTGACTCCAATGATCTTCTCTACAAATAAAGGACTTACTGCTTAAGGAGACCTGTTGTGGACTATATCTTTTGGGACATTCTCACAGGTACATAGGAGTATGGCATTTTATATTGTTGTTTTAATTTGGTTTTAACTGTGTTGTATTTTACTCGTTCTGAGACCGCCTGTGGGGAGGGCAGGATAGAAATATAAATAGATAAATAAATATTCAGGGATGCTCTAAGCTGATCCTGCATTGAGCAGGGGGTTGGACTAGATGGCCTGTATGGCCACTTCCAATTCTCTGATTCAATGTTTCTATTCAGTCAGGACAGTTCAGCTACTTTTCATTGTAGTTTTCAGTATTGGATTTATGTGCCATCAATAATACTGCAGCAGAAAGCCCCAAGAAACCTCTTCTAGTTTGAAAGATCTGTGCATTTGTAAGGAGAAATACTATTTCCATGAGGCGATATGAGAGCCTATGTTTACAAATTAATGTGGATCCAGAGAGCTTGCCACCCATTATGAACACTAACGCTGCCATAATGGAGACAGAGATGCCACAGTGTGATTGGGGGAAGGTTTTTAACAATATGTCTTTCAATATTTCGAAAGGGTGAATGTGGCAGTTGCAGCAAAGCAGTATGTCGTTACACATGCACAGGCCTCTTTTTTCATAATTCAACACATTCTAGCTGTTTGAATACAGATCAAATGTTCCGCTTCAGTGTTTGCAACTTGCAAGAGGGCCACAAGCTGAACTGGTGGGTGAACAAAGATTTCTGGTTTAGGGTGGCATGTTGGCTTCTTACATCCAGAATTGTCAGGCTTAGAATATTCATCCTCTTGTTGGATCATGAAGGATCTCTTTGTATCTATAGGGATATCATTAAGACCAGTGACAATCAACAGCAGGGATGGGCACAAAACGGCTCATAAACTAAAGTTTGTAACAAATTTTGGGCAGTTCATGCCAGTTTGTGAATGGATACATTTCCAGACAGTCTCCACTCAAACAAAATGTTTACCAAACTTCAAAGCAACTGGGGGGGGGGGAGGATAGAATTCTCCAGCCTTGGAAAGCCTTTTCAGTTTTGAAAGGGTCTCTGCCCCCCCCCCCTTGCCAGCATCCTTTTCTGTTCATCTTTCATTTTCTTGCACAGAACTTGCAAAATCCCACGCCCTTGCTTGGATTTGTGACTTTATGCTTTGAGATCAGTCCTTTTAAGCTTGCAATGCCAGTGGCACTGGTTTCTGCTGGGCACTCTGTGACTGCACTGGTACTGCTGGGCTTGCAAAAATGCCCCCTTGCTTGGATTGTGATTGAGCTGGCATTGCCATATTGGCACTGGGTTCTGCTGGGCACTCTGTGATTGCACTGGTTCTGCTGGGCTTTCAAACCCCCCCCCGATTGGATTGTGATTCTGTGCTTGACATCAGTCCTGTTGAGCTGGCAAAACCACACTGGCACTGGGTTCTGCTGGGCTTGCAAAAATGCCCTCCCACCTTCAGTTTCTATGGCAGAGACTCTCTGGTTTGACCTTAGTCAGTTGGGTTAGCACTGCCACAGTGGCACTGGTTCTGCTGGGTTTGCAAACATGCCCCCCCTTCAGTTCCTATGGCAGAGATTATCTGGGACTTTGATCCTGTTCTGGTGGATCCTGTTCTTGCTTTTTTGCCGTTTTTTCCCCTCCATTGGAAACAGTGGAGGATAGGGGCATTTTCTTTGGGGGCCGTAACTTGGATCCCATAAATCCAGTCTTCACCAAACTTAGAGAGCAGGTAGAGGAGAGTCAGCCGGAGATCTCCTGTGATTTGGTGCCTCTAGCATACTGGGGGGGGGGGGGGGGGCTCTTCTACCATGTCACAAACCTCACAAACCTAACCAGTTTATTTAGCTCTTAAAAGTTCTTGATGGTTCGTGGCTCACAAACCAGGCACACTACAAACCAAAACAAACCACATTTCCCTGGTTTGTGCCCATCCCTAATCAACAGCTGAGAAAATCCATCTTTACAGTGCACCTGTGCAGAGTGGTTTTTTTTAACTGATGACCTCAGTCAACAAATATTATCCTTGGAAAGGCACACAGCAGCACTCATGCTTAATTAAGCCCATGCAGGTCATCTTCCCATTTGATGACAGCAATGGAAGGCATGGTCTAATACCTCACTTTTGTAGAGTTGCTACAGTGCAGAATTGTTGGGTTTGCAGTTATGGTTTTTCCCATTAAAGGAGGTCAGCAAATATAAAGATGACCAATTTTTTTTCCCCTTTGGCATCCACTAAGCAACAGGAGCCTTAGTTTTTGGGTTTTCCTGGATACAGCAGTGCTATTCACATGGGATGCAGATATAGCCAGAGAGGAGATGGAATCATCATTATATTTGTTGGTTATTTCATCCTCTGGATAGAAGCCTAGATGGGAGAGAGACCTAGAGGGAAAGGTTAACCTGGAAAGGCTAACACTTACTTTTTTTTACTTTTCTAGGTATGATTCTGTAGAAAGTCCTCTGGATTCAATGGGATGTGTCCCTGGTTAAGTGTTCATAGGATCACATCTTTGTCAGAGGCCAGGTAGAAAAGGGATGCTGGTGTGTGTGCATGGGGGGAGGACACTTAACATGTGACTAATTGAAACTGGGCTGTCAGCCACTATGCATACAACATTAAAGTGCTGCTTGGCAGGCATCACAGGGACATGTTAGCATTGCATATGTAGCTACTCTGCCTTCATAGCAGCCCAGTTTAAACAAGATGCTGGGGCCATGCGTGGTTGCACAGGTTTGTCCCACCACTGGCACATTTAAGAAAGGCCTAAAATATGAAGACTAGAAGGCTGTTGCCCTGCTTCACTCAGTCTGTCAGACTGCTCCAGAGTAACTATTCTGTGTTTATGCCCAACCTCCCTATACATTCAACATTTAGGTATCTAAAACCAATATGCATTTCACATTTAAACCAGGTTGAAGCTAGTTTAAAACTCTGAATTTTCTCATAGAACCTTGTATCTTTCATACTCAAAAGTTCATGCCACCAGAAGTACTGTTATTCTTTAAGATGCCAAGAAATTTGTGTTAAGATTCTTGGTCCGTGTGTAAAATTAGAGTTCCCAGGGAACCTTAATTGATGCCATGACACATAAAATGGTTTGAGATGTGTATTGTAGACATTGGCTTGGCTCCAGAGCAAAATTCCCACTTCCGCTGGAGCTCCTCCACAAGCAGAAATGCAAGAAAAAGTCAAACTTATTGTATCCTCACTTCTACTTGTGCAAGATATTGAGCAACCAGTTTCAGGACACTAGAAGTCACCGGAAAGAAAGTTTTAGGTGTTGCACAAGATCTTGTGCAAGCAGAATTGTGCTAAGCCTGTTTGTTCCCGCTTGCACACCACTGGATCCAAGCCACACTGTTCTCCGGTGGTCCAGGAGTGGGGCAGTCCTTGACTCCTTACTCCTGGGAAGCTCCTCCCCTCATCCAAAAGCAGGGCCAGCAATCTTTGATCCGGAAGGGGAGGGGCTTCACCTCCGACTCCCCAGTCTATCCGGCCCTGCTTTCCAGGCAGGACATGCTGGCAGTGCTCCACCGAGCACGAAGATCCGAAAAGAAGAAAGAAGAAATCCCAGAACAGAGAGATGACAGAGGGGAAGAGGGAAGGTACTACCTCCCCCACACACACCTCCCATACACTACCAAGCGCCAGAGAGAGAGAGAAAACCTCGGAGTGTGGGAGCACGGCCCCTGCAGTCCTGGGAGGCCTCCGGGCGGACTCAGCACCGTGGGAATGCCTGGACACTGCAGGGAGAGCGGTGGGGAGCCACTCTTCCCTTCCCCCACCAGGTTGGGTGGTATGTGGCTCCTGCAGATCCTGGGAGAGTGGAAGGTCTCAGCGGAGGCCGTGGGAGGCGTGGGAATCCCATCGCCACCCCGTTCAGCACTGGAGTGGTCCCTTCTCTCCCTTTGCAAGTGGAGGAAGACCCGAGGCTCCAGAGTGGCTTACTTCTACTTCTGAAGCACGGTAGGAGCTGCCCTGCTTGGGTTTAAGGGCCATAGCAATGGAAGGGGGGGAATGAAACTGCGGTTAAAAGAAACCCAACCCCCCTTTTCCCCTTCTCTTCTTCCCTCTGCTTCTTATCCTCCATAACAGAGGAAACTTGACTCAACTCCCCTCCCTCTTCCCGTTCCAGGGGATAGGGTAACAGAGGAAGGGAAATACCTTTCTACTCACCCACCCCACGAGGCTAAACAGAAATCGCAGAGGTGGAGGAAGCCATTTCATGGGCCCATTTCTCAGGGTGATAGCCTGCTTTCACTTTCAGGTTACCCAAAATGGCTGACCAGATAGAAACAGCTAGATCACCCAGCCCACCAAGTCTGGAGGCTTACCAAATAAGTAACACAGGAGCTCGCACTGGGCAGTCCTCTGAGGAGGAGACAAGACAAACTTTACTCTTTTAGCTCAAATTTATTTATTTATTTATTCATTCATTCATTCATTCATTCATTCATTCATTCGATTTATACCCCGCCCTCCCCGCAAACGGGCTCAAAGCTGAGATTTTTTAAAAAAAGAATTTAAAGGATAGTGGCAACAGTCAATTTCTAGCCAAACTTCTGAGCACAAAACTGTAAGAACCAGACACCCAAGTATGGAAGAAATAGAAACCCCCAGCAAGAGACACATCTGATAAGGGTTTCACTCCTTTAATCGGTGATTTTGAGAAGGACTCAGATTCCCACCCTCAGTAGCTGAAAAAGGAGGAAGGGGAATTATCAGAGGTGAAAGAGAAAGCAGTACCACTAATGCAATCTAGACTGTTCCCTCCAGATCTTTATCAAAAGCTTTTACCAAAAGTCATTAGAACATTAGAACTGAACTATACCCCAAAGATTCAGGAAGACAAGGAGGATCCCGGTCTTCCAGTAGGATCCACTAAAGTGATACCTAAAACCACATCAAAAACAATTGGAGTTCCAATCCAGCTGCATTCTACAACATTATGAGGGCAGAATGGGAACACCTGGCAAACCCAAAAACCGGTAACCCATTATTAACAAACTTTACTCTCTCATTCCAGAGGCGACCAAGAAGCTTAAGCTACCAGATGTGGATGACCCAATAAACTCACTCACTTCTACATCTGTGTTACCTATGGACTCAGATGGACTCCCAAAGGGCAACTGTGATAAGAGAGTGGAGAAAGCTCTTCGTAGGGTTTTTGAGGCAGCAGCCACCTCCCTTAGAGCATCAGCCACGGGGTCCTTGTTCTCTAGGGCAGCCTACACCTGGGCCTCTGATCTGACCTCAGTAGAGAGTGAGATACCCAAGAGGCTTAAGAATGAAATTAAAAAGATAGCATTACCTACTGCTTTTGCAGCAGATGCCTCTTGCTAACAGCAAGATCCATGGCCTGTAGTGTGTCCGCCAGAAGGACCACATGGCTGAGACACTGGGATGCTGACACAGCAGCAAGAGCCAGGGTGGCAGCAGTTCCTTTCAAAGGAACTAACCTCTTTGGAGTGAGCCTAGAATGTTATTTAGTGGAGGATAAGGACAAAAAGAGAGTCCTCCCTTCTAAGAGAAAGGATGGGAAGAGCAGGAGAAAATTTCAGTCCTTTCAGGAGTACAGACGTGATGAGAGACCACAACCCATAGGGGTCAAAGGCAGATGGCAAAACTAGTTCAAGGACAGCAGAACGCACTCCTTTCAAGGAAAGGGGAGCCAAGGCAACAAAGGTCCCAAGAAAGGTCCATCCGCATGACTATCCAAGGGACCCAGAAGGAGTGGGAGCCAGGCTCCTGCTCTTTTCTGAGCAGCGGCACCAGACGGTAACAGACAGATGGGTGCTGGAGACGGTAACTCACGGATACTCCCTAGAGTTCCAAATGGTGCCAAGACAATGCTTCCTAGAAATGCCAAAGGAAAAATCTCTGGAATACCACAGAATTATGGAGCTAGCCATACAACATTTACTGGACATTGGTGCAATCGAGAGGTACCAGAGAAAGAGAGGTCATATGGAGTTTACTGTGTCTTCTTCACAGTACCCAAGAAGAACGGGGACACCAAAGCCATTCTAGACTTAAAGTGGCTCAATGAACACATCAGAATGAGAAAGTTCAAGATGGTGACTCTGAGATCCATCCTAACTTCCTTGCAGGCGGGGGACTTTATGGTCTCCCTAGACCTGGCGGAGGCCTACCTCCACATACCCATCAGACCAAACCAACGCTAGATCTTCGACGTGGTCTCTGTGCTTTACACTGATGGGGTTACTGCCCCTGCGCAGGAATCCTTCAGTATCATAGAAAGCTCTCAACGGATTTTCGCGCCCAGCACCACTGGGCATGCGCAGAGCCCCTACCGCGCATGCCCAGAGGCACGGGCGCAGACATCCCGCCAGTTCTCTTCTGACCGCCAGGCTGTTAACAGCTTCGTTGATCAGGGGAGTCCTTCTAGAAAGCTTTCGCCTTTTCTCTCTCTTCTTTCGCTCCCCTTTCTCTCAGTTTTTCAACACTTTTCCCCTTCTTTGTTTTTTAAAAAAGGGACTTCTTGTGGTGGTAGTTTCTTTCTTTCCTGCCTTCAGGCATTTCCCTCCACACACACCTCTTACCCTTTCATCTCTTTCACTTTATGGCTCAAAAGTGGGGCTGCTTCAAGCAGTGTTCAGCTTGTGGCAGCAAATTGGCGGCTCCCGATGGCCACTCTCTCTGCATCCTCTGCTTGGGAGAGTCCCACCGACCAGAATCCTGTCCACATTGCGCCAAATTCAGCAACCAGACTCGTAAAAACAGAGCTGCTTGACTAAAGGTTGCCTTGTTGGAGTCGGCACTGCTCCCGGGATCGTCCGCCATGTCTTCCGCCCCATCAACCTTGATGGTATCGACCACTGACTTTGGGGCCGCTTTGACATTGAGACCGCCCTCAGGGGCTGCATCGACATCGAGGGCGCCCTCAGAAGTTTCTCGCATGTCAGTCAAACACTGCACTCCTTTGGACTCGATGGCCCCCACACTGGCCAAGAAGAAGAAGAAATTGAATAAGTTGGAAAAGCAGCACAAGAAGCCATCCTCAGCGCTTGGCAAGCCCCTATCTAAACCGCCTTCATCCACTGCTGGACCAACAGCACCTACTGCTGACTTGGTAACAGAGACTCCTCTGATTGTGCCTCCACATACCAACCTCACGATAACAGTCCTGGACTCCCCGATTCGTCAGCCCATCAAGACACTGCCAGACCATATTCTTGAGGAACAGGAATTCTGAGAGACTGATCCAGACCGGTTGTACTCACTGCCACTGAGACCTCCCAGCTCTCGTTCACGGTCGCCATCAGAGGCATCTGTTTCCTATGCCGGACAAGATCCTATACCACCTCAGGATCGAAGTGACTATGGGTCTCCTCGCTCCCGTCATCGGTCCCCTAGGCAGGGGCCACCTGGTGCCGCACTGGGATCGCTATCGGCCTTCCTACCCTTATGAGTGTTACTCGACGTTGACTTCGATGCCGTGGGCTCCTACACCTTACCCAGATTGGGAACGGTGTTTTGCTAGGGCTCGATCTCGGTCCCCAGCTAGATCAAGGCCCCCACCATCGGCTTCACAATCCAGACCTCCACCTGCCTATCAGGCTCAACCGATACCGATGGCCACCAACTCTACCAGGGCCATGACGTCGACACAAATGGAACCGGTATCAAGGCCGATCCAGGTAACCCCTCCACCAGTACAGCCCACTCCACTGGACGTTCCAGAGCCTTCCTCCTCTTCGGACCAGGATTCAGACGCAGAGCATTCTGATCACAGCTCTCCTACCAATCCGTCTCCTAAACCGGACGTAACAGAAAACTTGCCCATCTCGCCTTCAGAGGATCTCACCTCTTATGGTGACCTAATTAGGAGGATGGCTCTATCCCTCGGCCTCTGCATTGTCCAGCCTAGGCCTGAAGTGACCGACCCGGTCTTTGATATTGTGCAGAGAGATACCTCTACCTCCATTGCACTTCCTATGTCCGCTGTCCTCCTCCAAGCAGCCAAAGCTGGATGGGACAAGCCGTCATCGACACAGGTATTGATGCAACGCCTGGATCATATGTACCGAATCCAGGAAACAGAGGCAGAGTTTCTTACAAATCATCCTAAACCGAATTCCATGATTGTGACATCCACTTCCAGGTCCAGATGGACGCACTCTACCCCGGCAAGGAGGGACGTAAATTGGATGCCTTTGGACAGCATTTTTACTCCGCTGGTGCCCTGGGGCTCAAGGTTAGCAACTATTCTGCTTGCATGGCCAGGTACCATTATGCCCTCTGGGAACAGTTGTCAGAGACCATCAACACACTCCCTGAGGACCAGCGAATGACCGCCCAGAGGATTCAAAAGGAGGGCCTCACCTTGGCGAAACAACAGGTCAATACTTCTAAGCACGCTCTGGACGCCTTCTCAAAAACTATGATGTCGGCCATAGCCCTCAGACGCCACTCCTGGCTCCGGTCCACTACCCTACAACCAGACACCAAATCTCTGGTAAAAGATCTTCTGTTTGATGGGGCCGGCCTCTTCCATACCACCACGGATGCAGTTTTGCAAGACCTTGATAAGAGCATCAAGGCCTCACGTACCTTGGGAGTCTCTTCTATGCCTAGACCAGTGTTTTTCAACCACTGTGCCGTGGCACACTGGTGTGCCGCGAGACACTGTCAGGTGTGCCACGGGATTTTTTCAATGAAAGAAATGTGCCTTCCGGGCTGACCTTCTGGGACGCGTTTGCGCATGCGAGAAAGAACAGTGGCGCGCTCTCGCTGATTCCGCTCGCATGCTCTGTGGCCGGCCTGAGGTAGGAGGGAGCCGCCGTTGAGGCGCAGCTCCCTTTGGCCTTGCGAGGACTCGAGGGAGGGAGGGAGAGTGCCAAGGGGCTCTGTCTGTTCACCCACCCGACCTGCCAGCGCCACGACGGAGGCAGCAGCCATGAGCAACCCGGAGCAGCTGCTGCAGCGAGCCCGCCTGGCCGAGCAGGCGGAGAGATACGACGACATGGTAACAGCTAGCTGTTTCTGTCAGGGTGGGGTTCAAATCAGTAACTGTCCCTCAGTGAAGAATGGGTGTACTGTGTTTCTCTTCAAATCACTTATGGTCAGCGAAATGCCGTTCACATAAAAGTAAGAGTTTAAACTCTCTATTTGAAAAACTTTAGCAGAATCGCAGTATTAAAATACATCCACATTATATTTCTTCTGAAACTCAGGTCAATGTTATGGGAAGGAGCCATTACACTTTGGATCTGTAACTTACGATTTCAAGTTGAGTGGCTATTACGTGTATTTGTAATACTGTCATAGTTAATACTTGAGCTGAGGCAACTAATGACCCATTTATCTTGTATTTCAGTGTTTTTCAACCACTGTGCCGTGAGATATTGTCAGGTGTGCCGTGGGATTTTTTCAATGAAAGAAATGTGCCTTAGCTTGAAAAAGGTTGAAAAACACTGGCCTAGACAGTCAAGATCATGAAACTGGTCTAGACCTTGGTCCTGCTGTTCTTCAAACAGGAGTTCCCCGGACAGATCTTGGTGTCCACGCACATCTCCTGGTGGACAGAAGCACTCCTACACTCCTAGACAGAAGTTTCCACCTACTCTACAATCAACCCGTCCCAAACAGTCTCGTCAGGCCAAGCAGAGTCTTTGACTCTGCCACTCTTCCCTCCACCCGGCTGGCACCATTCTTCCGCACGTGGACCACGGTGACGTCAGATTCCTGGATCCTCACGCTCATCTCCAGAGGACACCTCATAGAATTTCTTCAGCCCCCACCAACCCCCACCTTTGTCACCACCATCCCCTCACCTATCCTCCTTCATGAAGTCACCATCCTTCTAGACAAGGGGGCTATAGAGCCCGTCCCCACTCACAACCAGGGCCTGGGGTTCTACTGAAGATACTTTGCAGCCCCAAGAGGGATGGCGGCACCAGACCCATCCTCGACCTACGAGGTCTCAACCTCTTCATTCAATATCGCCGGTTCAGGATGGTGATGCTGCGCGCCATCCTTCCCCTACTCCGCAGATATGCTTGGATGGCCTCACAAGTACACTCCGATCCCGACTCCCCAGCTCTTGTGGTCCAGAGATTGCTAGGACATATGGCAGCTACCACGACGGTATTACTTTTTGCCAAGCTCAAGATGCACCCTCTTCAATTATGGTTCTTTCGCCACTTCCACCCTCAGCGGGATCCACAGACCCTCTGCCTCTCTCCCCCCCCCCCCAGGAGGTCCGAGACTCTCTCCTTTGGTGGACTCTACCATCCAACCTCCTCCAGGGATCCCCCTTTCACCTCTCGTCGCCTCAATTCACATTGACCACCGACGCATCGACATGGGGTTGGGGTGCGCACCTCAATGGCTACAGTGCAGGCGCCCCCTGGGAACAGGATTTAAGGTCTCATCATATCAATTACTTCGAACTCATGGCAATATTTGTGCTTCGGACGTCCCTACCTATGGTGCAGGGCCATTGTGTTGCCATTCTCACAGACAATATCACCACAGTCTGTTATATAAACCGTCAGGGCAGCACTATCTCCCGCAGCCTTTGCTGTTTGGCCACCCTCCTCTGGAACTGGTGTACCCAGAATCAAATTTTCTTGAGAGCCACCCACATTGTCGGCTCCCTAAACAACCAAGCCGACATGTTGAGCAGGGGGCATGCTGCCCACCACGAATGGGAGCTGAATCCCACCTGTCTTCAACAGATATTCCTCCTGTGGGGAACCCCAGATGCGGACGTCTTTGCCACCTGTCACAAGAAGTGCAGGGCGTTTTGCACACAAGGCGGCCTCGATCCCTTCTTTCTGGGGGACAGTCTTCTTTACCCTTGGAGTCCGGGATTCGTCTATGCCTTTCCACCTCTCCCTCTAATCACGAGAGTGGTGCACAAGATACTACGGGAGATGCCGGAATGCATACTGATCACTCCCTGGTGGCCCAGACAAGCTTGGTTTCCAGTTCTCCTTTCAATAGCCCAAGGCAACTTCCATCACTTTCCCCCACATCCAGACCTTCTGATACTTCCCAGCTCCCCGTCCTACATCACAACATCCCCCATCTCAAGCTCACAGCATGGAGACTTTCCCCTCCGGGTTCTCAGACAGGGTGATTCATGTCCTGCTTAATTCTCGTAAGGCCTCCACTCGCCAGTCGTACTCTTACAAGTGGACACGTTTCTGCAACCACTTAGCCTCTTCTGATGTGCAACCCTGCTCTGCGGGCCTTGCCCACATTTTTTACTTTC
Organism: Lepidodactylus listeri; assembly: GCA_029233225.1. Taxonomy (NCBI): domain Eukaryota; kingdom Metazoa; phylum Chordata; class Lepidosauria; order Squamata; family Gekkonidae; genus Lepidodactylus; species Lepidodactylus listeri. The sequence continues at coordinate 93,393,700 of JARCFY010000006.1, forward strand.
TCTTGTCTCTTGCAGACATGGGGCTTTCTCACTCCTCCCTAAGAGTGTACCTGTCTGCGATCTCAGCATTCCACAACCGAGTTGACAATTTCTCCATCTTCGCCCATCCCCATTCTAAACATTTCCTGAAAGGCCTTCTTTGCATTTATCCACCGATCAGAGTCCCACCACAACCCTGGGATCTGCCATTGGTCCTCCGAGCACTCACCCGGAAACCGTTTGAACCCTTGGCTTCCTGTGACCTCAGGCTCCTGGCCTGGAAAATGGCATTTCTACTCGCCATCACTTCGGCGAGACGAGTGGGTGAACTTCTGGCCCTCCGGCATGATCCTCTGTTCCTCTGCTTCCTACCCAATGCAGTTTGTATGGTTCCAGACATTTCGTTCCTACCTAAGGTCATTTCTGACTTCCACCTGTGGTTCGAGATAATTCTACTGGACTTCTTTCCTTCTTATTCTTCGGAGGAGGAACGGCTCCTACATACACTTGATGTTAAACGAGCCCTTCTCTTCTACTTGGCTCGTACTAAGCCTACCCAGAAAACACCTAGGCTTTTCGTTTCCTATGCCTCACACAGAATGGGCAAACCTATCACCACCCAGAGACTGTCTAGATGGATCGTGGGTCTCATCCACCTCGCTTATGACTTGGCCAAGACTCCTCTTCCGGGACCTGTCTGGGCTCACTCCACCAGGTCCATTGCAGCCTCTACAGCATTCCTCAAGGGTGCCTCTCTGATGGACATCTGCACGGCCGCAACTTGGGCTACTCCAAACTCTTTCATCAACCACTATGCCTTGGACACGAGAGTAGCTGCCCAATCTACGATGGGTCGTCTAATCTTATCTGCTGCTTCTCAGTGACAGCCTGCCTGCTCCCCCCTCCAGGTAGGACATTGCTCGCTAATCTCCTATCAGTGTGAAGCACAGAGACCACGTCGAAAATAAACAGGTTGCTTACCTGTAACTTATGATCTTCGAGTGGTCATCTGTGCATTCACACAACCTGCCCATCCTTCCCCTCTGCTGCCAGGCTTCCCTGTGTTTCTCACGCTTGGTTGCAGCAGTCAGAAGGAACTGGCGGGATGGTCGCGCCCGTGCCTCTGGTGTGGGCCCATGCCTCTGGCGCTGGGCGTGAAAATCCATTGAGAGCTTTCTACAATACCAAAGGATTCCAGCGCAGGCGCAGTAACCCCATCAGTATGAATGCACAGATGACCACTCAAAGATCATAAGTTACAGGTAAGCAACCTGTTTTTCCTTCGTTTTCTCATACAACTGCAGTCATTTCCAATATCGGGCCCTCCCATTTGGGTTGACCTCATCACCACAGGTTTTCACCAAAGTGCTGGTATCTCTGGTAGCAGCTCTGAGACTGAAGGGAGTGGCACTTTCCCCGTTCCTAGACAACATACTGATAAAGGCAGACTCACGCCTGCGGGCAAGCCAGACTCTGGACTTGACAGTTCAGACACTTCAGGAACATGTTTTCATGATCAACAGGGAGAAGAGTACACTAGAACTGACACAGATACTCAAATCACCTAGGCATACAAATCAACACTGTACGAGACAAGGTCTTCCTGTCCATGGCGTGAAAGGAAAAATTCGCAAATCTTCTGCGTTGTGTCTTAGGAACACAAAAATCAGGAAGTACTCACTCTAGCAGCCCTACTGGGGATGCTGGTGTTCTGCCAAGAATTACTACCCTGGGCCAGATTTTGCACACGACCGCTCCAGAGGTTCCTTTACGGTACCAAAAAGAAACAGCACACAAAATGGTCAAGCAGGTAGAACTACCACAGGTTCTGCCAATAGAGCCACAGTGGTGGCTCGACCCACTGCGATTCTCCGGAGGGACGCTGCTCTGGGAACCACAGAGAATTGTGCTGACAACGGACATCAGCCTCCTCAGCTTGGGACTTCATTCCCAGGGACACATGGTCAAGGAGACTTGGTTGCATTTGGAAAGAACCAGGAGCATCAACTTCCTGGAACTCCGAGCCATAAAATTAGCACTAGTTCAATTCCAGACACAGCTGTTGGGCCGTCATGTTCTGATACAGACGGATAACACGACAGTGAAAGCCTGTGTCATCAAACAGGGTGGCACATGGTTCAAACATTTACACTTGGGTGTGATGCAGGTAATGCAGTGGGCAGAGCAGCAGACTCTCTCCATCAAGGCGATCAACGTAGCCGGAACAGAGAACAAAGCAGCAGAGGCTGAGCCAATACTCCATAGACCAGGCCGAGTGGAAACTACACAGGGATGTTTACCTGGAGATCAGCAAAAAGTTCGGAAAGGCAGAGGTGGATCTCTTCGCATCAAGATGGAACCGGCAAACTCAAAACTTTGTATCCAAAACATTTGTGGAGGGGACACTGGGGTTGGATGCCCTGATCCTTCAGTGGCCAAGGACTCTCCTCTATGCTTTCCCCACAATGCCCCTCATTCCACGAGTCGTGCAATGCGTAATAGAACAAAGGAAAAATCTGATTCTGGTGGAGCCATTCTGGCCAAGAAGGGTGTGGTTCCAGGACCTAATGAGACTGTCGATAAAGGACCCATGGCATCTCCTGGTCAGAAGGGATCTGCTGATCCAGGGAAGGACTGTACACCCAAGACTGGAAATGCTGCAGCTGACGACCTGGAGGTTGAGTGGAGGCAGCTAGTGGCCTTGGGTCATGAGACCAAGGTGGTCCCTACACTGTGGGCCTCCAGGAAGGTTTCCACTAACAAAATGTATAACAGGACTTGCAAAAGTTTTCTGTTTGGTGCAAGTCTAAGGGGCTAAACCCGTTAACAGCACAGGTGGGGGTAGTACTTGCCTTTCTCCAGCAAGGTCTAGGGAAAGGGCTGAGCAACAGCACACTAAAAAGGCAGGTTGCTGCACTCTCAGCGGTGAGGGGAGCGGGGAAAGGTAAATCTCTTTCTAGTCATCCACACGTCAGGTGCTTCCCGAGAGGGGTAACCCTGTTGAACTCACCATAGGCTTACAGAATTCCTTCTTGGAACTTAAATACAGTACTCAGGGCATTGTGTCAGGGCCCCTCGAACCCATGGCCTCATGTCCTTTAAGGGAACTTACGTTCAAAACAATCTTCCTAGTGGGGATAACCTCAGCTTGCAGAGTGTCAGAACTCCAGGGTCTTTCTATACACAAGGTCTTGTGTACATTCCACAATGACAGGTGGTCCTTCGGCCAGAGCCAGTTTTATCTCGAAGGTCAACTCCCGATTTCATAGGTCCGAAGAGATTGTGTTGCCATCCTTCTGTCTGAACCCCACACATGAGAAAGAAAGGGTCTGGCACTGTCTTGACGTGCGTAGTGCTTTGAGTTTCTATCTGAATAGAACTAAGGGGTGGAGGAAGACCGAATCACTATATTGTCTTCTTCAACAGAGCGACCATGGGGAAGGAAGTATCTGTGTCCACTGTTAGCAGGTGGATTACAGGATGCATTAATCAAGCATATAAGGCACAAGGGTTGGCCCCACCAGAAGGGGTCACTGCACAGTCCCTTAGGGGGGTGGCCACATCATCGGCCTACCAGGTGTTCCCGTCCCTAGAGGTAATATATAGGGCCGTCACATAGAAATCTGTACATTCCTTCACAAAACACTACAGTGTAGACAGGCTCGCTTCGGCTAAGGCTACATTTGGAAGGAGGGTACTACAACAGCTCCTGTAAACACCAGAAGTTGTTTACGACCCACCCAGGAGGACACTGCTTTTTTACATCCCAGGAGTAAGGAGTCAAGGACGGCCCCACTCCTGGACCACCGGAGAACGGAAGATTTGAACACTTACCATGAAGCTTCCTTCTCGGTGGTCCAGAGTGGGGCAGTCCTACCCATCCTGGTTTGAGGGAATGACTTCTGATTCTTACAGAGCGACATATAATGCTGTGAGGTACAGTTGGTTTTCCACACCCTAGTTCGAGGGTATGGGGAATTGAGGTTGTCAGGTTCTCAGTTACGTTGTCAGTTTGCAAGTTTAATAAAAGTTGACAACGTGTGACCTGATAGTCGAGTAAGGTTTTTTGCCTGTCCTTTACATGTAAATGATGGGGGGAGAGGTGGATGGTATGTTTTCTTCGCAGTTGCATGGGGAAGGTTGGCTTTCAGTATGACTGGGGAGTTGGAGGTGAAGCCCCTCCCCTTCTTGATCAAAGATTGCCGCCCCTGCTTTCAGATGAGGGGAGGAGCTTCCCAGGAGTAAGGAGTCAAGGACTGCCCCACTCTGGACCACCAAGAAGGAAGCTTCACGGTAAGTGTACAAATCTTCTGTTTTCATTTCTCAAACTATATCACTGAAAACTGGGAAGCTCCAATTGACTTTATTAATTTAGAAAGTTTGTATGCCATCCATCCAGAGCCTGTTTAATGGAGCTCACAAATAAAAGAATGCCAACAATAAAAGTACGTCAAGTCAGTAACAACAAACCCATGTCGAGGCATAAAAAAAACAAGAGCCTGGGTGAAGCAAAATGTTTTGGCTTCGCACCTAAAGTATAGTGAGATAGGCACCAGGCAAACTTCAAGGGGGAGAGCATTCAATGGTGAGGCTCAACAACCGAAAAAGTCCTGTCTCTGCAGGCAGAGGTGGACGGGGGGAGCTTCACTGGTTGGCTGGACAGTACAGGAGGAGATGCTCATTCAAGGACTTTGGCTGCAAGATATTTAAGGCTTTAAAAGCAAGAATCAAGGCACTTTGATTTGTGCCCAGAAAGAGATGGGCAACCATTGCAGATTTTTCAAAATGAGGGTGATATGATTTTGGCAACCAGAAGGCTGGCAAATCTAGGTAAAAGGGTTGGGGGTGGGGACAGGCACAACATTGCTTATGTGGAAATTCTGGAAGTAATTATGGTGGCTGTAGGAATCACCAGAGACTCTAAGGAAGGGGTGTCGAAACATATGGCCCATGAGCCGGATCAGGCCCTCAGAGGGCTTCTATCAGGCCCCCAGTGGAACTGGCTGTTTCCTGCTTCCTTTTCTAGTGCTGCTGCTGCATCCCAGCTTGCTTTACCAAACGCTCTCAATCACACAGGAGAGATAGACAGGCAAGCCTCTCCTGTGCAATTGAGAGAGTCTGGAAAAGAACTGCCTGAGGCTTCTTCCCCCCCCTCCCGGGGGAGGGAGGTAACGAGCCAGAGCTCACTTCCTGGCCAGGCTGCCTCAATCATATATAGGAGACAAAGGGAAGCCTTTCATTCCTTCCACTGGCTGAGGCTCTTCCCTGCATGGAGGGAACAAGGGAGAGCTTGTTTTGCTGGGCTGCCTCAATTGCATGGGAGAAATACCAGGCACCTTTAAGACCAACAAAGTTTTGTTCAAGGTATGAGCTTTTGTGTGCCTTGCTTCTCTCTGTGTGTATTCTGTTGGGCTCCTTACACTGTGTGTGTGTGTTTTGTTGGGCTCCTTATGCCAGGGCTCCCTTGGGTGCATCTGGGTTTCCTCCCCCTTTTCACTGTATTCATGTCCTCATGATCCAGTCTTCTCAGTAAGAGAGCAATGTGAACTATTTTAGCAGAGGAAAAACAACAAGCCAGTGAGGTCAATTAGGTTGAGAGTGTGTGTCCAGACCAAGTTCACCCAGCACATTTCCTTCATAGGAAACTGTAGTTATTTCTCTGGAGAGACTATAATTTTTTAGACAAACAGCCCTCAGGTCTGTGTCAGGATGCCTTCTCATGTTCCTGACCAGCACAAGAAGCAACTTATGTACAAAAGCTTACAATGCCCAGCTATTTCATGCTTTTCCCTGGGTCCTAAGCTCTGAACACGGAGCATGAGATTTCTGTAATGAATATCAATAAATCAAAAGTAGGTTTGTAGCTTACAGATACACACCTAAACAGCATACTCAAGATTGCTACAACACAGACATTTTGATGCAATAATTCAGAGCAAGAGATGTCAGTTATCAAAGACTGTTATATAGACAAAATATTGCAGAGTGCTAATGTTTTAAGCGTGTTTTATTTAAAGTTTAAAAAAATCTTTAATTGTGTTTGCCTGTGTTATTTATAAAGTTTATATCTCCGCAACCTGGCATTACATTTATGACACACATGGCCCGGCCCAACAAGGTCTCTTTTATGTCAGATCCAGCCCTCATAACAAAGGAGTCTGACACCCCTGCTCTAAGGAAAAACCTTAGTTAAAACCAAATGGTTAAATCCTTATATCAGTGTGCCTTCTTTTCTTAAATGAAACATGAAGGGTTTTTCCTGGAAGTGATATAGTGACGTAGCTGATGTTGCCATTTTCTCTCCCCCTCACCACTGCACTGAGCAGTGGCAGGCTGGCAACTGGGGGTGCAATCATACGCACCCATTAGCCACACAAGAGGGACGATTCACCGACGGATCAAACTGGCATGATCACACTAGCACATCTGGGAAGCGTCCTGCAACCGTCATCAAGCCATTGCAAACCGTTTTGATCCGGTGGAGAATCGTAGTAAAAAACTACTAGTGAAACTCCAGTATCAAACTGTTTGCTGCGGCTCACAGCCAGAGTTTCCCTGTGTGATCGTGCCAGCGTGGAAGTATGGCGTCACGGATAGTATGATCACATGCTACCCTGATGCGACGCTGTTTCTCCCCCCTTCTCCGTGTGTGCATCATCGAAAGCCCTTCAGGGTGGGGAAACGATTCATCAATCCCCCGTTTAAGCGCCTCGGAAACCCATCCCCAAAAAGATACAACTCACCCGCGGTTGCATGTGATCATGCAGCAGCGATTTGTGCCGGCAGCTTCACGAAACTGTGTGATCATGTAACTGCGAGGCAAATTGCTCCGGAGCAAAAAAGCCTCAATTCGCCTCCAGATTATCTCGCTGGTGTGGAAGGGACCTGGGGGTGGCAGCAGAGGGCCTCCTGCCACAGCGGGAGGACTGGCAGCTCTAGATATGATCCCTGTATCCAGCCCCCATCGATGACTTGGCTGCCACATTCAGGGACCTGTTGAAGTTTCTGAAGAGTTTTCAAAGTCCTCTTTAGCTGAGAACTGCCAGCTGTTAGTCCCCTCTGTAAACTTCAGTTCTTACACTGGCACTTGAGCGCCTACTACTGGGCTGCTACCTTTGGCTGCGCTGATTTTGATCTGTATCCTCTATGACTTTAGTATCTGTGCAGAGTCATGCCAAAACCTCTCTCTAATCAGTTCCTGACTCTGTCGCACGCTTCTTGCTTCCAGTGTTAAAATTTGTCTTTTGCTATCACTTTTGCAAGTACCATGAACAATTCTGATGACGAAACCCCCCCTCTAATTACAAAGCAGCAGAACCCACCTCACCCTTCCCCAAAATGAGGAAAACAAACCACTCTTGCAAAACTCTGTAAAACAGTCATCACAGAACTGGAAAATCTGGGTTGCTAGTCTCTTGCTACAGTTATTGTTATGTGTGCCAGATTTGGCATGCCAGGTCACCCTCTGATGCTACATTCAAAACTGGCCTTATTTTTAGAGAGGACACTGAATTATAACAGTGCAAGTCAGCTGACTGCTTTGTCACAGAGCTGCTGCTTTCTACATTATCGCAAGTGCCAGAGCTCTCACTGCTGCAGTTTTCGAGTCGCAGTGCGGCAAAGCAGACGCCTAGAACCGGGTGTGGAGCAGAATAAGGCTTTATTTTTATTTTTTTTTCTCAAACAAATCTTCCGTCGATTATAGTATGCTGTACAGTTTTACCTTGGTTACAGTAGAGGAACAGCAGACTACCTGGATGTGCACGTTGGCTTCTAACGTTAACAGCGGCTCTGAACCGAGCCAGGCACTGCTTGGAGCCCTTTCACATAAATGGCGTCTGACGAAGAATGATTGGTTTTCTGTCTCGTACGTGAATAGTTGCTTGTGCCACACTGATATGTACCTGCAAGAACAGGACAAAGGAGACGATACCTGTTACTGTCTGGGGCCTTTTTTCCCTCCCCCCTCTTCTTTCTGCTGCCGACGCTGGCCGAATGTCCCAGAGTAATAGGTTCATCCTGGTCTGTAGATAGCCAGAATTTCTCACATCGGTCAGAGCAAAAGCTCAAACGAGAAAGCAGGCTCCCTGACCTAAATCAATCCCAGTCCTTTTGGATGGATGCAGAGTAGCAGTCGACTAGCAGTGACACAACCAGCCATCAAGTGGAGAATCTCTGGGATTGCAATGTGTTTCCGTTTCAGCCTGTGAAAACTGAATCCTCCACTTTGTTACCCAACTGCTGCTGATTTTTAAAATATATATATGTTTTCCATAAGCAGCTACTAATTGCTTTTTGGGTCTCTTACGTGTGTATTTGCGTGGATTAGCCTGCTGCGAATGCAGTCCTTGCCTGCTTCATGTTGGAAACGAGGACGCGCTGAAGTCAGCCTGCTTTTAACAGTTATTTCTTTCTGCGTGATGCTATGCAGCTAGGATGGGTTACAGGGACAACAAAGGAAGAAGCACAAAACATCACTATCTTCTGGGTTATTGTTTCAGGGGGAAAATATAACTCTTCTTCAATGCAATCTGTTCCTTTTTCCATTTTGCTGTTTCTTTTTCTTTTTTAACCATCTAATCAAAGCGCCTAAGAGACACCATTGTGGATGTGAGTTTTTTAAAATGCTATGAAAAAAAGAGAGAGAGACAGACAGACAGCTCATGAAGAACCACGATTTGAGGCAAACAGCACATCTTTGCATTTCTTGCTGATTTGAAATACTCAGTTGGTGAAGAGGAAGCCCTAAGGGACAAGTTCCGTAACTAAGAACACGAGCGTAGATAAAAGAAATAAAAATGACAAGCGTAATGGAAGCTGAGCAAAAGAAACTGTCAGAGGAATCAGTGCCTGGATGGCAAATCTCACCCAGCCTGAATATAATTATGAATAATTCATAGAACAAAAAATTATTCTGCTTTCACCTTTTTCCCATTTAAAACGGCATGATGTGAATTTCTAATAAATTTCCGAGATAAAAAAATATATAATGCCAATTTGAATTTGAAGAGCTCTTTTTTTTTTACAGCCAGATGCTACCATCCCAATTCTGATACCTCTTGCAATTATTCCGTGAGAATCCCACTCCATCACGAAGCACCATTACCGATGAAAATTACTGTGATTACAATGGCAACAATAGAATGTCATCAAACGATTTCTAATTCACCTAATTTACTTGGGCTGACTGCATTGGTCTCGTGCCCAGGTCTTCATGCTTGGCACCTTGTATTGAATCACGGCATCTTTGACTTCGACAGCACTGGGGGAAAATGTAGCTGCATTCTAAGCGGCAGCCGATATATGTTACACGATTGTTTTCCGACGTTCTCAATGACTTGTTTGTTTAGCTCCTGGGCACAGGATGGCATTCTTTTACAGGTTTGTTTATGTATCATAATGCTCGAGTGCTTTAGGTTGCAGCAATTTCTAACTGTACGGACAATCTGTACAGCTAAAGTAGCGCATGGAGCTTTAATTTCATAAGCCTCTCTCTTTTTTCTTCTTCTTTCATTTGAAAAGGTTATCTGTTTCCAAATCAGAAAAGCTTTCTGCCGTCACTGACAGTTACGGTGTAACTACAGAACAAGGACATAATCTGAAAAGGGGTGCAAAGACAAAGCTGATGATAGTTAGGTAGCAAGCTCTCAGGATTTTATGTCGCCCTTATACAGCCATAATTCTGTGACTTTACAGTTATATATTTGGTTAAATAAATATGTGCTAATCAGTTTTATTTAATAAAAGGAACAGGTTTTAAACAATTGGAGGATTAGAGGACCAATGTAAGGCGTGATCAGAATTTACTAGTGTCTTACAAATAAGCCCTTTCGACGGCATGTTTTGGTACCAGATCTCTGTTTAGGAACTAGTTATAGCTATGGGAAGACTGAAGCTTTGAATAGCAATACATCTGATGCTTCCTAAAGTGACTATATAAAAGTGCAACGTTGCGAGCATAAGTTTAGACAGCGATTGCTTCTAATTATGATATTAGGGATGGGTGGAATATACCAGGTTAAAAACCTGCATTTGTATGGAAAGAGCTGCTATTTGATCATACCCCTCAATTTATCTTTCATTCCATCAGTAGGTTCATTTAATCTTTGGAAAATATATTTTAGTAAAAAAACAAAGAAGGTAAGTAGCAATTCTTTTCAACTACATGGTTGTTTAGTTTAGCACCATTTAATTTGGCTTAGCAGAAAATGCTTTCTATGAACCTGCAGTTACATAGCCAACTTACTCTAGCAAGAGGATATTCCATAAAATACATTGAGTGTATTTTTATAAACAAAAGTTCTTTAAATGTTTAAAGTTTGGTTTTCATCTCTTCAAGGCTCTATACATTTTTATTTTTGGTATGGTTTGCATTGCCTTTTGGCTGTTAAACCCTTTTAAAGAAAGTTTGACCAGAACAGTGTGTCTAAAGTTTTTGCATGACATCACAATGTATTTCAAAGAGACAGTCAGGTTTAGCCATGCATCCCTTCAGGCTGCTTCATGCAAGAAGCTCCTTCTGTTTCAGAGCCGATGTAGGCTTCAGTAGTTTGTGGACTGAATCTGCATCAACTATAAGTTCAATATTTGGGTATGTTGCTCTCAACTGTCTGGGTTTGGGAACATACCTGAAGGAATTCCTGGTGACATATTAAAAAAAGAAATGGATTATACCACAGTATTGCATCTTTCACAAATGAAGTAGAGCTGTCCTCCCTGTGAGAACCTTGTCACACAAATATTAGGGGGAAAAAACTGTATGAAAGATTGCACTGCTATTTGTAGTGACTGACATGACCCAAACAAGCCCTGTAATAGTCTATATCAGGGCCACTGAAGGTCATATCTCATCTCCAACTATAGACATGCTCTGATCTTATGCAATCTGTAACTGAAAACATCACTTCTGAGTCTGGAGTCTCTTGGGGGGTACCAGCACCCAAGCCATGTTTGAGGTTTTGCGCCAGTAGGGGGGGCATCGCGTACGGTTGTAGGCATTCTGGGAGCAAGTGGATAGAATCAGGTTGTACAAGAGGAGTGCATTTCCTTAACATACTATCACAACCTTTCTCGATAATCTCTCCACTTGGTAACTAGGAGTTAAACAAAAGGGTAAAAGATTACTCATCTTTTCTAAAAGGTTTCCCCATTATTAACTTTATCTGAAGAAGCCTTCCTGAAATCAGTGAGTATGTTTTTGGCAAACATCTTATTAATAAGTACCTTCTTTGCATAGATATAGATATAGATATAGATATATACATAACTAAATATATATATATATATACACAGAGAGATAGAGAATTCAACCATATTGATCCTGTTAAGGGATCATGGATGAACTGAGGGGGAGGAAAATGGAATGCAAAACATTTTTAGACTGATGTTAATTTAATTTTCACACTTTGATTGATAACAGAACAGGAGCATACACTGGTTCTAAACATTCCAGTTTAGCTATCTGATACAGTACAAGAGTTCCTATGGTGTTCTGGTGCAGCAGTCCATAAGCTGCATATTAAATATGCATGTGTACAAGGTGCTGAAACAGCTATTAGCTGAGTAACAGCAACCTGTAGAGCACAGTAATGATGGCGTATAAAAAGCTACCTGGTCACATGACATCAGCTTCTTTCTTTAATACTTTTTTTATAGAGCCCTAAAAGTTTTAAATTGTTTATTGTGTGCTAGTAAAATCTTTAGACTGATCTGGTCACACAGAATATTCGTTAACCCCCTTAATCCTCTTTTATTCTCTTCTGCAGGCAGAAGGTGGCTTCAGGCCTAACCCAGAGGGATGAAATAGATTTAAAGCCTAATATGGAGGGTTAGTTGATGTCAGGGCTTTTTTTCTGGGGGAACATGCCAGAACAGAGTTCCAGAACCTCTTTGAAAAAATTCTTTTAAAAATCTTTACAGTATACAGATTGAAAACTTCATTTCCCTCTTGAGAGTTCTGGCATCTCCCCCCTCCCCCCCCCCCCCCCCAAAAAGAGCCCTGGTTGATGTTACAATTATTTTGCAAATAGTAGGTACACACAAACGTGTTTTCATGTCCCCAAAGAGAAATTCCACATTTCCGTTTTGTGGGAAGGCATGGACCCAGATGTATGATTACAGTCCACACATGTCCTTTGGAGAATATGCCAAGATCCTGTCTTGAAATGGTAATGTGATGGAAAGTCAAAGCATGAGCACACACATCCACTTGTCAATGGATGCTGACCTGTGCAAGCCAACCCAAGACTTTTTGAACTCAGGTAGATAGCCATGTTGGTCTGAAGCGGCAGTACGAAGTTGGGAGTCCAGTGGCACCTTTAAGACCAACAAAGTTTTATTCAAGGTATAAGCATTCATGTGCATGCACACTTCTTCAGATACAATGACATAGGCAGAGGGTGAGCAGTAAATTAGCATACAGCATAATGAATATGTTTAACAGATTCAAGGACCAAACATGAATAACAAGCTTAGTGTATATGGTTACCATTTGTTTGGGTTTAATTCCGGGGGGGGGGGGGGACACATACTGAGGGAAATAAATGTGTCAAAATTGGAGATTGATGGAGATGTATCCTTAAGTGTGGAATGCTGAGAGTAATTAAGTAATTTCACTTCATCCATCTCCTCTCAGGCATGGAGATGACCTTAACAGCATCTTCTTCTATGAAGTGGGCTAATTAGCTGTGTAGAGTTATCTCCCCAGACCAGAGAAGTACATTCCAATTCACCATGTTTCCACCCAGAATTAAACCCAAATGAATGGTAGCCATATAATTTCCATTTGGTAATTTCCATTTCATTGTATCTGAAGAAGTGTGCGTGCACACAAAAGCTTATACCTTGAATAAAAGTTTGTTGGTCTTAAAGGTGCCACTGGACTCAAACTTTGAACTCACCATACCAAATGATTATGATGTGGTATCATGAACTGTAACTTTCCCCCAGCCTTGCAAGGATGTTATGGCACTGGCATAAACAAAAATACTAATGCAGATATTTAAGTTCAGGGTGTTATTCTTCGATGTATCAGACATAACATTTCTCAGTTGACTACAGTTTGTTCTGTGTTAATTTGCTGAAAACTTGCAACTTAACTTACATATCTAACGTACTTACACATTTAAATCCCCCGATATACTTCTAGTGATTTATAAGTTAACTAAATAGGTCTGATGCAATATTTATAAGTAATATTCCTATTTTAGGGTTCTGATTAAATCATACCTTTAGGTGCTGGTGTGATTTTCATCGTGTGCATGTGTACAGTAGCTGCTATATTATATTCTTTATTTTAAAGCTTTATACCCTACCTTTCCAGTTTCTGCTCAGTGGCTTATGAAATTAAATGTTAAAAGCCAGACATTTTTAAAAAACCACAGTACGAGGCAGCACAAAGTTTAAAAAGGAAATGCTACCTATAATAGAATCAAATCTCACCCAATGGTACAAACATGGATTTTAAAACGTTAGTTGGCGAATGCCCTTTGAAATAAAAATGCTTTACACACCCTCCTCAGTGCCAGTAAGAAGACAGCTTTTCACACACGTCCTCTGGCAATCTATCGCCATAGAGGAGCCCCGACAGAATATGCCAAACTCCTTGCAGAGGCTGTACAAACCAGTTGGGCTGAAGGAATTAACAGAAGGGACTGCTTCTAGGAACTGAACTGACACATGAACTCATACCAGGATTGATGGGAGATATGTAGGCCACAAGTTGTGAAGGGATTTAAAGAAAATGAAGCAAATGGGCAGCCAGTGCAGTTGATACAACACTGGTATAAGATGCTCAAAACAACTAATGCCTGTAAGCACGGGAGTTGCAAGTGGTTAAGACGCTGAACTGCAGACCGGAAGGCAGTGCTAGAGGGAGACAGATGAATCTCCCTGGGGAGGGAATTCTACAACTTTGGTGCCACAACTGAGAAGTCCCATTCCCAAGTTGCCACCAATCCAACATCAGTGGAGCCATCCAAAAGAGAGTTTCTGAAAATGACCATAGAGGTCTGGTAAGTTTATATGGGAATAGACAGCCCTTAAAGTGAGCTGTACAGGGCTTTAAAGTTCCTTAAAGTTGGCTTCAGAGCAATCTCACATACAGCAGCGTGGCTTCGATCAGCATGATTAAATTGGCTGCCTCTAGAAGACAGGAGAACACTTGTAGGAGACAGGATAACATGACTCATTCCTATCATTTAGAGAGAGCCTAACTTCATCCAAAATAAGCCGATCAATCCCGTCTAAAATATCATCTCTACCAACCAGCATCATTTTTATCTCGACTCGATTAAGTTTCAGCTTGTTCTGGTTTACTTTAAGGATGACTTTTATTGGGGAGAAGGAACTAAGGAAAGAACTAGTTTTTTGTTTTTGTTTTGAATGTTTTTATTGCTTTTATTCTAAAATCTACACAGAAATCAAAAGGGAGGGGTAAACTACAAACTACAGGAGCAAGAAAAGAAACCACTAAAATGCAATGCAAAATTACAATGCAAAAGTAGCTTACTAAAATACATCATTCACTAATGTTTAGATATGTTGAAGGTGATATATAAAATTGTTATAATCAAAAATCCAACTATTTTAACTATATAAAAACATGGAAGTAAATTGCTCAAGTTAGTAAAGTTCAAACTTTAGAGATAAAAAGTTTAATGTTTTTCTTTCTTTTTTCTAAGGTCATATCCTCATCTGGTATCAGGAGTTTTAGGGGCAGCTGCTTTAAGTTCAGAGTCTGATTCTTCTTCAGTTGATGTTGATGATAGTTCTTCTTTGCTTTCTGGGTCGCTTTCTTCTTCCAGCATCTTGATGTCCTCTGCTGCTGTTCCTGGCTTATCTGTCTTCTGAAACTGCTCCAAAAATGTGTTGGGTTTTATCAGGGGTCGTTTCGTAGAAAAAGAGGTGCAGGAGCTCATTAGCATAACTCATTAGCATATACCACTCCCCCGACATCATTGGCCAAACGTCAGTTTCAGCCCCATTATACCCTATGGGCCATTGAAGTCAATGGCAAAAACTCATAGGGTATATGAGGGGCTGGAGGAGAGGGGGTTTGAGGGAGAGGCTCCAAACTTTCAGGGTAGCTGCTGGGGCCTCTCCTCAAAATACCCACCAAGTTTCAAGAAGATTGGGCCAAGGGGTCCAATTCTACGGGCCCCCAAACAGATTGCCCCATCCCCTCCATTGTTCTCTATGGTGGGGGAAAAGGTTACTATTTTCCCACCATAGAGAACAATGGAGGGAATGGGGGCAACCTGTTTGGGGGCCCATAGAATTGGACCCCATGGTCCAATCTTCTTGAAACTTGGTGGGTATTTCAGAGAGAGGCTCCAGCAGCTACCCTGAAAGTTTGGAGCCTCTCCCTCACACACCCTCCCGTCCAGCCACTTTTTAAGCTGCCACCGAATTTCAGCGGCAATTCGGTGGCGGGCCGAATCAGATCAGAGAATCAGATTTGGCCTGTGGCTGCCCTAGCGCCCACTCCTGGGCTGGCGGAGCTCTGCTCCGCCTAGCTCCGGCCCCAAATGACCCCTGGGTTTTATAACAGAGTCTTTCTTGTCGTCATATTTGAAGAAGAGGCCTTCTGGTATAATCCATTTGTAGGGTGTGGAATTCTTTTGCAGAAACAAAACCAAATTTTTGTATTTTTTCCTCTTTTTCCTTATTTTGAATGGAATGTCTTTTAATATTTTTATTTCTTTATCTTTGATTTTTAGGGTAGTCCCATTAGTTGCCTTAAGTATCAGATCTCTGATATGCCTTTTGGAGAATTTCACAGCGCAGATTTTTCTTGATATATTCTGAATATGTTCTGTAGACCATATCCATTTTACTTTGAAGATGTTCCACTTTTAAATCCACAACTGGGCTCAAGGCATCGCTTAAAATCTTTTTGAGATTTTCTCCTTTCATCTCTGGGAGCCCTTGAAATCTCAAAACATGATTTGACTTTTCCATTTGTAGTTGTAAAAGTTGATATTTATCAGAGGTTCTCTTATTTTCCACAACCTCCAATCGCTTTTTAAGCTTGGTCGTTTTGGCATCTACTTCCTTCATCTCTGCAGCTGTTTGGTCTGTCTTTGATTTGGTATCATTTAGCTGTGCTTGGAGAGTTGCAAAGTTCTCATTCAAAGTAGTCATCTGGTCCAGCAGAGGGCGCAATGCAGCCGCTATCATATTGGGAAAGTCTGTGGCTGCTCCCGGTCTTGTGACTGGAGCAGCCGGGCTGGCATTTCCTAAAGAAGGCTTTATTTTCGGCACCATTCCCCCCCCCCCCCCCGGCCATCTGCTTAGTTGTTTACTTTTAAAGAAAAGTTTCAAAAGTCTCTATGGTTTGAGAACATGCTTAGTTTTCTCTTGATTGCTCTTTATTTTAGTTACTTATTGCTTCAAAGCCCATCCCACCTTCAATGTGCACTTTACAAGGCTTTATTTTTCACGGGGAAGGCTCTGCCCCCCCTTGCTTTCTCTAAGGGGATGTTTTGGCGCTTGGCCATTTATCAGGATATTCATTTCACAAGAACTCACGCTTCATCGTGGATGTCTTGATCAGGTAAGCGAACTGCTTGGCTGACTGCCCGCTTGTCCCAGTAAGCTTCCCTAAAGCCATTGCTGGTTCTGCGGTGGTGGGACCTTCGGGGCTCAGAGGATCTTAAATCCCTTGGCAACATGCCTCAGGAGCAGCACCTCACACCTAATGGCTAGGAGCCCCCTACAAGGGCTCCAGGGAGGTCCAGGCATGCGAACCCCCTCCTATCCGCCGTTTCACGGATCACGTCCCTCGGAGCACCCAAGGGATGCATCCGCCATTCAGGTTACCAAGACCAGAAGTCCTCAGGAAAGAACCGTTTTGAATAGTACCATGCCTAAACTAATTGTTTTCCTTTTTACCGTATAACACTTTATCAGGGTACAGGTAGATTATAGAATCATAGAGTTGGAAAGGACCTCGAGGGTCATCAACCCCCTGCACAATGCAGGAAATTCACAAATACTTCCCCCTCCACACCCGCAGTGACCGCTGTTCCACACCCAGAAGTTGTAAAAAAAAAACCCCTCCAGGATTGCTTCCTGACCCCAAAGTGGCAATCAGCATTTCCCTGGGTGTGTAAAAAAGGGCCACAAGAACTAAGCACTGAGGCAACTCTTCCTGCCCTCCCTCTCATGATCTGCCTAAATTCACACAATCTACATTGATGTCAGATGGCCATCTAGCCTCTGTTTGAAAACCTCCAAAGGAGAGCCCACCGCTTCCCATTGTGTGTTCCTCAAATATTTTTTATATCTGTTTTTAGTACTCTTCTTATCCAGGCTTCTGACTATGAACAAAGTGGTTTATTGATTGATTTTTATTTATTTACAAAATTTACCTTTCTGCCCTTACAAGAGCTATCATTTTTAGCAACTAACCTATATTTTCCTCTTTTAAAATATTTCTAGTTTCTGTAACAGAACTGTATCTTGTATATTTTCATAATTACTGAAATAAAGGGGAAATGGTTATGAGGGTATGGGCTGGTTCACACATGCGGGGGGGGGGGGGGAGTGAGGTGGCCGTGACAGTAGCAGCAGGGGCCTGAAATGGTACCATGGGAGGGCAGCATTTAAGACTTCAGGAAGAGGACCAGGGACGACCGCATGTTGGAATGTTCCCCTGTATTATAAAGACTGCTCGCAAATAGAAAACTGGCACGGCAAGTAAAGAGAGGGAGGCGAGCACCTTTCTGAGCTAGTTGATTGCATTGAGTTTTTAATGCAAACTGCCATCCAAAACTGGTATCCACCACCTGCAGTTGGAAACGGGGTAGTCCATTTCTGTCACCTCCCTCACTCTCTTGCGTATGTGAGCCAGGCTTTAGTCCTGGTGTAGATGTAATACTAACTCCCTGGTAATGACTGTTAAGAGATCAGGCTCCACCCATAACCATACATGGCTAGAAGACCCATGACTGGCCCCCTATATCTCAGTTTCAATTAAAAGGGTGCTAGCCTATATCTGCACATGCCCAGGGGTCCGTTGGGGCTGGAGCAAGGCGGAGCAAAGCTCCGCCAGCTCAGGAGTGGCCATTAGGGCAGCCACGGGCTGAATCAGATTCTCTAACTTTAAAAGCGACTGGAGGGGAGGGGGTTTGAGGGAGAGGCTCCAAACGTGCAGGGTAGCTGCTGGGGCCTCTTCTTGAAATATCCACCAAGTTTCAAAAAGATTGGACCAGGGGGTCCAATTCTACAGGCCCCAAAACAGGTTGCCCCCATTCCCTCCATTGTTCTCTATGGGAGGAAAAAGGTTAACATTTTTTCCCACCATAGAGAACAATGGAGGGGATGGGACAACCTGTTTGGGGGCCCATAGAATTGGAACCCCTGGTCCAATCTTCTTGAAACTTGGTGGGTATTTTGAGGAGAGGCCCCAGCAGCTACCCTGCACGTTTGGAGCCTCTCCCTCGAGCCCCCTTTTCTCCAGCCCTTCATATACCCTATGAGTTTTTGCCATTGATTTCAATGGCCCATAGGGTATAATGGGGCTGAAACTGACATTCCCTTTCTGACACACTTCTGGTGATGTCAGGGGACGTGGCATATGCTAATGAGGTATGCTAATGAGTTATGCTAATGAGCTCCTGCACCTCTTTTTCTACGAAAGGACCCCTGCACATGCCATATATGGACCAGTGTTATTCCCATTCAGTGAGAGTAAGAGTGTGGAGTGCCTGCTTTGGCGGGGAGGGCGGGGTATAAATCAAACAAACAAACAAACAAATTCATCTAAACAGGTAGATGGGCCAGGCTGCTAATTCAAGCTACTGTACATTTTTAACTCATGCATATGTGTAATAGCACAATTAAGGAGAGTGAAACTGTGTTCCTTGCATAAAGACTTCAGTCAAGTTACTATTTCTTTAAACAACCTGTACATATGAGCACATGACTGCCTTATTCTGAATCTGACCATTGGTCCATCTAGATAAGTAGTGTCTACTCAGAGTGGCAGCAGCCCTCCAGGGTCTCAGGCTGGGGTCTTTCTCATCTCCTGCTACCAAGTCATTTTAACTGGAGATGCCAGGGATTGTGCTGGTTAGACCTCCCCTAGAGTACTGCGTTCAGTTTTGGGCACCACAATTTAAGAAGGATATCAACAAGCTGGAATGTGTCCAGAGGAGACAGTGAAGATGGTGAGGGGTCTGGAGACCAAGTCCTGTGAGGAAAGGTTGAAGGAACTGGGTATGTTTAACCTGGAGAGGAGACGACGGAGAGCTGATATGATAACCATCTTCAAGTACTTGAAGGGCTGTCATAGAGAGGATGGTATGTTTTCTGTTGCCCTAGAAGGTTGGACCAGAACCAATGGGTTGAAATCAAATCAGAAGACTTTTCAGCTAAACTTTAGGAAGAACTTCCTGACAGTTAGAGCGGTTCCTCGATGGAACAGGCTTCCTCGGGAGGTGGTGGGCTCTCCTTTGGAGGTTTTCAAACAGAGGCTAGATGGCCATCTGACAGCAATGCTGATTCTGTGCACTTAGGCAGATGATGAGAGGGAGGGCAGGAAGGGTTGCCTCAGTGCTTAGTTCTTGTGGCCCTTTCTTACATGCCCAGGGAAATGCTGTTCACCACTTTGGGGTCAGGAGGCAATTTTTCTCTAGGCCAGTTTGTCCAGAGATCCTGGAGGGTTTTTTTGTCATCTTCTGGTTGTGGAACAGGGGTCACTGGGTGTGTGTGTAGGGCGGGGGGAGGTATTTGTGAATTTCCTGCATTATACAGCTGGTTGGACTAGATGACCCTGGAGGTCCCTTCCAACTCTATGATTCTAACCTGGGAGCTTCTGCACACCAAGCAGATGCCCTACCACTGAGATACAGCCATTCTCCATGTAAATGAAAATATTGTGAAGAAAAACAACATTAAAATTTAAGCCAGTGGAGAGGCTGGGGCCAAGATTGGATCAGCTGCTTGTAATCTGCCCTCACAATTGTCATATAGTAAGGTTATGCCTAGCCTGACCTGGATAGCCAAGACCAATCTGATCTCCTCTGCTCTCAGAAGTTAAGCAGGGGGTCAGCCCTGGTTCGTATTTGGATGGGACACCACCAAGAAATACCAGGGTTGTGACACAGAGTCAGGCAATGGAAAACCATCTCTGAATGCCTCTTGCCTTGAAAACCCCACATGGTCGCCATAAGTCAGCTGTGACTTGATCAGGGAGGGGAGGATACGCTGATCGTTCAACATGAAAAACCTTAAAACGTTTTCCAGCTTTTTGTCCTGCTAGGGCATTGCATTACAAAAACATTTCCTTGCTTTTCAAGAGTGCATTTCTTTCCTCCAGGAAAATATTCTTGACACGCTTATCTCAGTCCATAAATTCCAGAACAGAAAACTTCTGGAGCAGAAAAAACAGTTGTTTTTATTCTAAGGTTCTAATCTGTAGGAGTAGATATTATAATTACACTATAATAAAGCTGCCTTACATTCTAGCCATTGAGTAACTTAAGGCTACTTTCATTGTTACAGCTGTTATTCACAGGAGTGCTCCTGAGGCAAGAAGAAAAACATAGCATGAGAAGGATTTATAACCCTACCTGCCTGCAAGAGGTGAGTATTTCAGGAAAGTGGAAATGCCCAACTATGGAAGGTGTACAATAATTTTGATCTGACACAGCTAGGGTTGCCAGCTTCCAGGTGGTGCCTGGAGATCTCCCACTGTTGCAGCTGAACTCCAGATGACCAAAATCAGTTCCCGAGGAGAAGAGGAGATTGGATTTATACCCCGCCCTTCACTACCCAAGGAAGTCTCAGAGTGGCTTATAATCTCCTTTCCCTTCCCCTCCCCACAACAGACACCCTGTGAGGTAGGTGGGGCTGAGAGAGCTCTGACAGAAACTGTTCTTTTTCAAGAACAGCTGTGCCAGAACTATGGCTTGCCCAAGGTCATCCAGCAGCTGCAAGCGGAGGAGTGGGGGATCAAACCTGGTTCTGCCAGATTAGAGTCTGTGCACTTAACCACTAAACTGGCTCTGAGAAAATGGCTGCTTTGGAGGGTGGACTTTATAGCATTATACCCTGCTGAGGTCCCTCCCCTCCTAAAACCCCACCCTCTCCAGGCTGCACCCCCAAAATCTCCAGGCATTTCCCAACCCAGAGTTGGCAACCCTATATTGAGAGCCATTTTGGTGTAGTATTTAAGAGCGGCAGACTCTAATCTGGGAGAGCCGGGTTTGAGTCCCCACTCCTCCATGTACAGCCAGCTGGATGACCTTGGGTCAGTCACAGTTCTCTCAGAGCTGTTCTCACACGAGCAGTTCTCTCAGAGCTCTCTTAGCCCCACCTACCTCATAGGAGGTGTTCCCTCTAAGCTGAGTTAGTGTGAGCTAGCTCACAGTTTTCTAGCCTCCATCTCACACATTTTTGTCTTAACTCAGGAAGGATGGCTCCAAAGCAAACTAATTTATGGAGTAGCCAGATTGCTCGCTTACAACTTTAAGGCCAATAGATCACAAAGTAGAATTTTTGCTCACAAAACTCCACAGCTTAGAGGGAGCATTGCTCACAGGGTATCTGCTGTGGGGAGAGGAAGGGGATTGTAACCACTCTGAGACTTCAAGTGAAGGGCGGGGAATAAATCCAATGCTGCTTCTTCTATATATAGCATACCCCTGAAATGCACTGAAGATATTCACCCAGTCAGAAGTGCTCTTATGTCCAGATGCTATTATTTCCCTAGGTATATAAGACAAACATAATAGAATAATTGGACGTAGGCCAGTTCCTTTTTATGTTCCACAGACGTTTTGTGTTAACTCTTTATCGCTTTATCTTTCACATCTCAGCTTGGGTTTCAACATTCCAGTTTTTGAATACCTGAAATGTCCAGTACTAACATCTGCAGAATTGGACTAGAGAAAGATGGGCGCTTTAGAGCAATTGTGTTTGATCCTAGTTTCCCTTGTCTGAATTGTAGGTGGCAGAATAGGTGAAGAGATTTTTTTTTTCACTCCCACACAATAAATGCAGCATTTGCAAAGTCTGTAAGGATTCTATAACTCACTCTCCAATGTGTGGTCTCAGCAATATGGTTCTGGCTGCGGGAGTTGTTCTATATTTTTTAAAATTTCATTTTGCCTGGCATGTTGCCTTCTTTGTACACATTAAAAATGGTGTTATTACAAGGGCAATAACCAGCTGCCTCAGCAAGACTATTTTCATTATATTCCCTTTGTTTATATACACACAGAGAATTTTAAGGCTTTATTTTACATTGCAGTATCTATTTTCTTCCTTCTGGATTTCGGCATGATACTCTGTCCTACCATAATCCACTTTTTATTGATGGGGCAAAATAAAGTGACTGGAATTGTCCTTACAGAAGAAAAGGAAGTATGAAGGTAATTTCTGACTCAAACCTGAGGCACTTTGAGCCCATAAAGAAAAATGTTATATAAATACTAAGGATTATTATACGTAATATTGTATATAATATATGACACACAAACTTGGCATCTGAAAGCAAAGTGGAAGAGAAAGAAAAGGTATTATCAAGAAAAAGTAATTCGGAATCCTTGCCATGAGCATTAATTTAGTGTATGAATAAAGTGTGTGTGTGTGTGTGTGTGTGGGAAATGTAGGCCATTTTGTATTTGAAAGTAGAAGCATCCTTAGCAGACTCAAACAGTAAATCAGACCATCACCAGCTTAGGACCATCCTGTCCTCCTGTCATTGTTTGACAAGAAGAAACAAAGAGAGGAAAGGTGATACAGGCTGGGTTGCCAGACCACAATTCTGCAACAGTCTCATCACACATTATGGAATACGATGGTTGGGACTGGGATCCTCCCCACCCTGTGTCCTGTAGAACAGTCACATATGACCTGCAGGTTCCCCTCAGTGTTCATGCACGTAGTGTCCAATTTGAACCGTGAGTGTAGTCGACATCAAGAAGGGGCTTCTGCTTTCCCCCTTAGGGTTGCGAACCCCAGTTGGGGGCAGGGCATCCCCTGGTTGGAGCCCCTCCCCCCACTTCAGGGCTGTCAGAAAGTGGAGGTGGAATAGCTGCTGGGCACTCCACTATACCCTATGGAGATGGTCCCCATAGGGTATAATGGAGAATCGATCCAAGTGTATCTGGGGCTCTGAAGGGGCTGTTTTTTTTAGTTAGAAAGACCAAATTTTCAGCATAAGCTGCTGGTGCTCTCCTCAACCCCCCCCCCCAAGTTTAAAAAAGATTCTATGAGCCCCAAAAGAAGGTGCCCCCATCCTCCATTATTTCCAACTGAGGGAAAGCATTTAAAAGAAACATGGTCCCTTTAAATGTGACAGCAGCTCACCTGAAACTTGCTTCGGAGTTTCCTCTCCCAGAGCCTCCCTCCCCTCTCCCGGAGCCTCCTTGTAAATCCTCCGCCTGCTTGTCAGCCTCACCTAGCTACCCTATTCCCTGCTACACCATTTTCCTGAAATGCAATGGTCCTGAGGGTGTGCTGTTTGGCCCATGTACATTAATGGGTTTCCTCAATAAGCCAAATAGCAACACACACACACCTCCGAGTAATTTCAGGTCAGGAAAATGGGAGTGGGAGTCTGAAGCTCCTTCTCCACGTGTGCCACAGTCACAATCCAAACCAGGCACAGGCTGGCAACCCCAGACCCAACCTGTATACTTGATGTGTTAAGATATTACCATTATCTCATGGACTGATATAAGCAATCTAAGGCCTAATGCCAGGACCTAGCAATAGCAGCCTGGATTGTGTCGGGTGATCTTGGACTAGGGTTGCCAGGTCTGTCTTCGCCCCTAGTGGGAAATTTTGGGGGGCGTTTCTGTAGGATGCGGGGCATCCCCAATGCGATGATGTCACATTGGGAATGTCCCCACCCCAAGCCCCACCGCCAAGCATGATAGCCCGTGACCACCCCTTTCCCCTCCTCTCCTGCCAATCAGGTGGAGGGCCCTTTAAATCTTGAAATGGGGGAGGAAGAGGGGCAGCCATCAGTTGTGTGCTTGAATTCCAAGGGCAATGCTGCTTGGAATTCGGGTGCACGAGGCCAGTCCCTTTAAAAGGGACCCTGTAAATGCTTCTGGTCAGCGGGACCATGCACACCTGAATTCCAAGTGGCAAATCACCACTTGGAGTTCAGGTGTGTGGGCTGCAGCCGCCCCTCTCCCTCCCCTCTGCAAGATTTAAAGGGCCCACCAGCTGATCAGCAGGCCACGTGCTCCCCCTGTCAGCTGGAGGGCCCTTTAAATCTCTCAGGAGAGAAGGGAGAGGGGTAGCTGTGGGTGTTTGGGCTTGGGGCTTCCCTGCTGGCCAGCAGCAGGCTGAAGCCCAGAAAATCAGGTAAACCCCCGCCGGGACCAGGGGTTTGGCAACCCTATCTTGGAGGTTGCCTGGATGAGATGGTGTTTTGGGGTCTATAATCACATGTCTTTTACCTTGAAGAAAAATAATCACTGAAGCTCCAACAGACTATTCAAAAGAGGAAAGAACAGCCGCGGAACAAGGGCCACTTCAGGCATTATTCTTATGGACTGGCTGATGCTAGAAGTCAAACTGCATAGCAGTTCCCATATCCTTAGCTGCCAGTATGAAGCAGCAGCTACAGTACTGATTCCAGCTTCACCAGAGAACAAACTCACACATCCTTGATAAAAAGAGGGGGTTCTTGTGGTTAGACATGTTCCAGACAGCGTGGGCAATGTTTCACACACGTGCTCAAACACCTACACAATTTGACAGAAACCATACCACTCAAATAAGACCAAGCGGAGCCTTTAAAAAGAACATAGTAAAGGAACACACGGCTTCTAAAATGCCAAGGCAGCAAATACTTCTGACTTTTTCTGTTACACAAATCTTATTTTAACTTTGTCATTTTCACAGTTTATGTATTTAGCTCATTTATACCCCGCTTTCCTCCCCAAAGGGGACCCAAGGTGATTTACAGTATTTTCCTCTCCTCCATGGTATCCTCACAACAGCCCTGTCAGGTAGGTGGCACTGACAGAGTATAACTGGCCCAAGGTCACCCAGCGAGTTCCATGGTACAAGTGAGAATTCAAACCCGGGTCTCCCAAATACTAGTCTGCCACTCTTAACCACTGCATCACACTGGCTCATAATCTCACACCCTGTATCTTTCAGTCCATCTTCGCTCAGGTTCTTCATTCTTCCAGCCCACCAAATCTGGCTCCAATTATATTTTTGTATAATTAATTTGCTTACAAGTTGTTTAAAAATACTGTACCTTTATTAAAGATATTTAGGCACACACAACCTCAGAGGGCACAAGTTCCTTACTAAAGCTGAGATACCTTTTAGCATACCTCAGACTGCTCCCCACAAATATGCTTCCATATTATAATTATAATTCAAGTCTATTGATCTAATTCTAGGCTTGCTAGTCCTCCGGGTGGGGCGGGAGATCCCCAGCACCCAATATGGGGAGGAGACTAAAACAGAAACATTGCAGACTCCTCACACATCTGTCTGTGGAGAGTATTACATAAACAGGGCACTACCACTAAAAAGGTCCTATCCCCACTCCCTTCATCCAACCTCTGCAAGGAAACACACCTCAAGAACCACTTCTGATGCAGAGCTTCAAGAATTCTGAAATGCTTAAATCCTTCTGGATATACTGCCCTGTTTACCCCCAAATCCCTGTCACTTACTCTTGATGTATGGGGGCTCTGTGTAGCAATGGGATCAATCAATAAGCCATTGTCACTCATTCTTACTTCCTACTAGTTATGCTGACAACTTTCTCTATTCAGCAAGTTCAAACTTTTCCAACCTGGTAGGTTACAAGTCAAGTCCAAACCTTTCCAATATTTAAACAGGCCAAAGTGAGCCCAACACAAATTCTCCCCATCACCAGACCAACACATTTCTCCTTCTCGCTGAAACTTACCCGATGGCCACAACAGAAAGCCTGCTGAGTTGTCTTCATTAGGTCTTGGAATACTGCCCCAGTACTTTAGATGCAAAGAGCCCTGGGTAGGGTTGCCAAGTCTGGGTTGGAAAATACCTGGGGACTTCGGGGGTGGAGCTAGGAGCGGGCAGGGTTTGGGGAGGGGAGGGGCCTCAGCAGGGTACAGTGCCATAGAGTCCACCCTTCAAAGCAGCCATTTTCTCCAGGGGAGCTGATCTCTGACAACTGGAGGTCAGTTGTAAAAGTGGGGGATCCCCAGGCCCCACCTGGAGGCTGGCAACCCTAGCCCTGGGAAATGTAGTTCCTAACTGAAGCCCCCCCCCCAAAAGCCTTTGAATACTACAAATCCCAGGAATCCTTGATTGCTACTTGCTGCTGCATTTTACATCCTAATTAAGGATGCAGCTGCAAGGCTTCAGCAATAGAGAAAGCAGGGCAGCGGGAGGCCTCATGGTCTTATCTTCCCAGTGACATATGCAGGAATGTCTCAAGGCCCGGAGCTCAAAGTTTAAAAAGAACCAGTAGGCCAGAACAAGTCAGATAAATAAAAGAAAGGTCCAGTAGCACCTTAAAGACTGACAAAATTCATTTCAATATGAGCTTTTGTGAGTCACAGTTCGCTTCTTCAGGAAACGAAGTGTGACTCGCAAAAGCTCATATCGAAATGAGTGCTGTTCAGCTTTATGGTGCCACTGGACTTTTGTTTTCTTTTGTGGTAACAGACTAACATGGCTACCCCTCTTCCATACAAATTAGAGTGAGCAGAGCTCAGCTAGGGATATGTAACTCAGTGAGAGGAATGGCAACCTCAGTGGAAGAGCCTCTGCTTTACATGCAGAGATTCAAGCCAGCTTCAGTCCCCAGCATGTTCAGTTAAAAGTAGGATTGCCAGCCTCCAGGTGGGGCCTGGAGATCTCCCACTTTTACAACTGAGCTCCAGTTGACAGAGATCAGCTCCCCTGGAGAAAATGGCTGCTTTGATGGGTGGACTCTATGGCCCTGTACCATGCTGAAGCCCCTCCCCTCCCCTCTCCCAGATCCACCCCCAAAGTCTCCAGGTATTTTCCAACCCAGATCTTGCAACCCTAATTAAAAATGTCAGGTAGTAGGTGATGTGAAAGACCTCAGCCTGAGACCCTGGAGAGCTGCAGCTAGTCAGAACAAACAATATTGACCATGACAAGCCAATAATTTGACTCAGAATGCCTCACTGTCCTGCTGTGGATCACTGCATCGTCTGAGATGCCACCTTCCAGGGCTCAGAGGACCTCCCAGAATAGCACCGGGACAACATGGGCACCTGCAGTAGGAGGACCGAATCAGCCAAAATTGGTCCCCTCCATGGCGGAGAAACAGTTCTGCTAGCTGAAAAGAAAGCCTGGATCCAAGCAGCAGCACAGAAACTCACAACTACAGACCCAATGGCATTTTTTTAAAAAAATCCTGATTCAACCTTTGCCCATACTCAGACACTGTAGGATTTTCATTAGCTCTTTTACCTGGTCCTGGAAGCATGCATGGAGCCACTGCAGTCGGTTCAAAATAGGAGCACCACATACCTTGTAGCATAGAGTAGCCTGGCTTGGCATATCACCATGAGGAGAGTCACAGCACTGTGTGGGAGCTGCAGCTTCTGAAACCCCCGGAGTGCAGTGTGAAGTTACCAAAGTATGGATGAGTAAGCCCATGTCCTTGTCAGAGATCAGCAGCAGCTGGCTCATCAGGTGACATTAATGAAAGAGTGAAGGCCTGGTACTTGAAACTGGAGCCAGATGACCTCTGCTACAAATCTATATACTAATAGCCAAGTGCCCCCCCCATGCGGATACCTAAATCTGCGGGGGGGGCACCTGGGGGGCAGGGAGGTTGTTCTGCAGATGTGGGGCAGTCCCCATGTCTGCAGAAAAATCTAAAAAGTTAAGAAAAATTTCGGGGGGATACTTAAATCCCCCCCAAAGTAAAAACCCATTCCCTGTGCATGCGCAGGGAACAGATTTACCTCACTGCTGGTGGCGGACGAGCAGCCGTGTGGTGGCAGGCTGTGGATGAGCCAGCGGCCTGGCGGCCGGCCCGCCAATGCCAGCACTGGAGCAGCCCTTGCCGCGGGCCTCGCCAGACCAAGCTGGGGGAAGGGGGGGGAAGAGGGATGGCCCGTGGGAGGAGGGGAGAACCGGCAGGCCCGGTGAGCGCCATGGGGCAGAGGGGGAGAACCGGTGGGCCCCAGTGGGCCCGGCGAGCGCTGCCGAGGCCTGCCAGAGACCAGGGGGAAGGGAAGGAGTGGGGGGGCAGACGGGAGCCGGGGGGAACGGGCCCGGGGGGAGGGAGAGATTGCCAGCCTCAGCTCCTTCTCCCCCCCTGCGAGTATCGCGGCCCCCCTTGTCTATATATCTAATTCTCAACAGCCCCCTATGTGCAGATATCTAAATCTGCAGATAAGGGCATACTTACCCCAAACAAGTTTTTCTGCAAACTTGGGTGACCCCCTAGGTTTGCAAAAAAAATCTGAAAACTTAAAAAAAAAACACCACTGCCAAGCTCAAAGGGAGGGAAAAAGAGGGAGGGAAAAAGAAGGGGGGATTGGCTTGGGGGGGGGAGAGGAAAAGATGGGGGATTGGCTTGGGGGGAGAGAAAGAAGGGGGATTGGTTTGGGAAGGAGAGAGAGAGAAGGACAAAGGAGGGATTGGCTTGGTGGAGGGACGGAAAGAAAAAGAAGGGATTGGCTTGGGGAGAGAAAGAAAGGGGACGATGGGGGAAGAGGGAAGGAAGCAATGGTGGGGGAATGCCCCCTCCCTGCAAGTCTCCTGCAGGTCCCCACTTGTTAAGTACTAATTACAACAACTCTGTAACACATTACATATTTATGGCTAGCACAATGCTTGTGGAGAGGGAGCAGATGCAAGTGGCTCCATCCCTCCTTATGACCAAGTGCTGGGGTGGACTGGGAGGAAAAAACAGCCCTGGAAAAGGGTCCCACTCCCAGGGACGGAGGGACAGACAGACAGATAGATGGATGGTGGGCCAGCTAGCTTGCTTGCTGAGCCAGCCCCACACTGCTCTCTGCCCCATCAGGGGAAAAGCTGCAAGAGACTGGGCAGCATGAGTTTCAGACATTGTGCCTGCCAATGGGGCTCAGTTTCCCCAGTCAACTGCAGATCTATAACACTGCAGGGAAGGAGGGGCAGGAAAGGGACAATGATCCCCGATCCCAACTCGCGCAGGGTGTTTTTAAAGATTTTTTTAAAATCTTGATCCATTTCTGAGTTTCAGTGAAATCCTGTTCAGGCTGGGAGAGTCTAGCAGTGGTTGGCTTGGCTCCTCCAACAGCTTGCAGCCTGGATCTGGCTATCTGCAAATGCAAGCTGTGCCCCTGCTCTGCCAGCAGCTGAGAGGATAAGGCTCTGACTAACAAGGGCCTCCTTGCTGCAGAGAAGCTGGAGGCTGTGGCCGCCTCCCAGCAGCCACAGGTGGCAAAAGGGAGGTGATGACCGCTTGCAGTGCAGCTAGTGTCAGCAACAGGTGCTACTCGGTGCATGCGAGGCGGCGGCTCCTGGATGGATGGATGGATGCTTTCCCACTCCCTGCCCACCAGCCATCTCTCTTGCAAGTTCAGCTGAGCAGGTGGCTAAGAATAAAGTCACAGAAAGACAGCCACCAAATACAGCACACAGAAGTAGTCGCCTTCAGTACAGGCAGTGACGTACCTAGTCTATTTGGTGCTCAGGGCGGATGATTTGCAGACCATCTCTGAACGTCTCTTGCCTTGAAAACCCTACAGGGTTGCCATAAGTCAGCTGTGACTTGATCCCCCTCCCCCAAGACCGCGATACTGATACACAACAGGAGGGCTTCTGTTCTCCATTTTGAAGCCCAAGAAATGACCATCCCAAACACCTGCAAGGCATTTCTGAGAATTAGGAGTCTGCCTTTGTACTAACTTTTACTAACTAACGCTAGCCGAAGCATCCTCCATTGTTTCCAAGGGACTAAAGTAAAACCGGAGGATCTCTGCAGTAGAAAATGGGGTTTGGGGTTTTTTTGCAGCCCAGCAGAACCAGTGCAATGTACAGAGTACCTAGCGTAATATTAACAAAGGTTTGTGACTGTACTAAAATACATGCTGTCACCAAGCAGGATAGGGATGAGGCAGTCTTGAGACCGAGACATGAACATACGAACATAAGAGAAGCCAATGTTGGATCAGGCCAGTGGCCCATCCAGTCCAACACTCTGTCACACAGTGGCCAAAAACACCAGGTGCCCTCAGGAGGTCCAGCAGTGGGAGCAGGACACTAGAAGCCCTCCCACTGACCCCACCCCCCCCAAGCACCAAGAATACAGAAAAATTAGGTGAAGGAAGACATAAATGAATGAGAAACATGTGGAAAAGAGGGAGAGAAACTAAGAGTGGGAAAGGTTGTTCTGTCTTGTGCCAGCAGCCTGACTGCTTTGCAAGATCTGGCTGAGCTGGCTGCAAGGAAAGGGAGAGAGAAAGGCTGAACTATTGGAGAAAATGACCTGCAGGCTGGCAAGTACAGTAGCAGCTATCAGCATGATCTATTAAGGAAGTGTGCCTGAATCTTGGAGAAAAGGGAAGCTTAGCTGATCCTAGAGCTTTTTGCTATGCTCAGACTTCCCTGCACCCCTAGTGGCTGAAATCAGAACTGCCCTCTAAAAATAAAAGGGAAGGTGTTCAGCTGGAAGCAGCAGGATGACACTAGGTTCGAGGGCCCCCTTCAAAGGCCTTTCTTAAGCAGCACCCGGGGCAGACTGCCCCCTGCTCCCCTTGGTATGCCACTGAGTACAGGGCTCAGCCTCTCCCCCAGGCTGGGCACCTCCTTCTGCAGTCCAGGCATGGTTCAGCTGAGCCAGGTACTTCCTTCTCTAGGTCAGCTGCAACTAGGGTTGCCATCCTCCAGGTAGTGGCTGGAGATCTCCTGGGATTACAACAGGTCGCCAGGTGACAGAGGTCAGTTCACCTGGAGAGGGTGGCCACTTTGGGAGGTGGACTCTATGGCATTATGCCCCATATAAGTCCCTCCCCTCCCCAACCCCACCCTCCTCAGGCCCCCCAGATCTCCAGGTATTTCCTAACTCAAAGTTGGCACCCCTACCTGCAGCTCATCTGGATGCCCTCTTCCCTGGGCCATGCACTTCCTTCTCTGGGCCAGCCACAACTCAACTGGGCAGCTTCTATCTTGGGCCACATACCACCCATCTCACCTTTACCAAAGTGGGGGCAGAGGCCATTGGCCCACTGGGATAGGCTCAACCAAGTGAATTACTGGCTCCGCCTCTTCTATACATGTGCCCAAGAATGAGCACAGTGCCTATGTGTGTCCAGGTTCTACACTTCAGCCCACAATCAGAAACACTGGTTTCCAATTGTAACCATTTATAGCGATGGACCCTATACAGGTACAGTTTGTATGCACATATGTGGTCTGTACCCACAAGTAGTGAATACATGTAGAAGGGGGAAGGGTCTGTGGGCTGAGCAATGGGTGGGGGGCAAGAACAGTTCCATCACGCCTGTACACACATCCGTCCCGTGTAATAGGCTGGTATAGTGAGGCAGGTTGGCCAGAGACAGTAACTGGCTCAAAGTTATCTCGTGATCTTCAAGGCTGAGAAGACATCTCCCTGGTCCTAGAGCCCTTTCTCGTAAACAGCTCAACATTCAAAGTATGCTTGTTTGACCCAGGGCCCCTTTTGCTACCCCAAGCAGTAGGAAATGGGGTTGCCAGCTTTGGGTTGGGAAATACCTGGAGATTTGGGGGGTGGAGCCCGAGAAGGGGAGGGTTTGGGGAGGGGAGGGACTTCAATGGGGTATAATGCTATAGAATCCATTTTCCAATGGGGCCATTTTCTCAAGGTGAACTGATCTTTATCATCTGGTTGTTGTTGTTCAATCTCCAGCTACCACCTGGAGGTTGGCAGCCCTAGTGGGAACCCAAAAGGGAGCCAGATAACAGAAGTACAAATAAGAGATTGGTACCTCCTACCCGCCCCCCACACTAGTTCCAAGATGCTGTGGAAACTCTGCAGGCTGCCTTGGGCCTGACTGAGGAGGCAACAAGAAGTCTACTCAGCTAGCAGTCGTAGCATATGAATCACTTATCAGACACTTTTTTAAAAACTTTAGGGCACTCTATTGTATGACCTTTTTGTGGTGGTTAATTATATTTCTGTCTAAGAAAGTGAATCTACTCTTATTTGATTGTGCCAAACCGCAAACCCTTGAAAGGCATTTTGTGGCTCCATTTGGAAAGGACCACTTGGGCTCCAGCCATCTCTGGGAAAGCTGCACCGTCGTTTATTATTTTAACTGGCCAAATGCCCTTTGTTCCCACATTAACAGTTTCCCCTGTGGTGCCTCTAACCTTGATATTATTTTCGCTTCCATGCTTCATTTCAGCAAATGAAAGACATGGTCCTTCTAATTTTTAGGGAGGGAGAAATAAATAGTGTCTTTCATTAATTCTAAATTCGACATGCCAGTAACAAAGCCAGTGAAAACTGTCTATTTGTGCAAATCATGTTCACATAATGTATCTTGATAAGTATTCCCATGGGCAAAGTAAAACTTAAGAGTTAACTTGGCATCCTTAATTTTGTTTTGTTATGTTTCTTCAGGAAGAATTTTGCTTGTCTTGTCATTTAAGCCATGCAAGTTTAAGTGAAAAAACTTAAAGTGAAAAAACACCAGAAAAGCAATTTAGTGATAATATGGAAGGTTGTTTTTGCATGGTTAGCATTCTGACACTGCAAGAAAACAAGCTTGGACTATTGAATCCAATATGGTTTTCCTGCATGTCAGAATCCATGGGGAGGGTGATTTAGAGCAGGGTTAAGCACTTTCCTGGTTCTCTGACCCCTAGGGTTGCCCGGTCCTTACCTGTTGCTGGTGGGGGGATTTAGGGGGTTATTCCGGGGGTGGGTGGGGACATCATCAAAACCAAGGATATCACTTCCAGAGTGATATCATCGCGCAACAACACTGAGGCGAAGCTGTACTTTTGGGGCTTACTTAACTCTGTCTGACAGACATCATTTGGACTGAAAAGTGCTGAGCTTTGGGTCTGTCTTGCTCTCTTTTATTTCAAAAATCTTGTAATTTTGCTTAATGTTACAAAGTATAGTGTGATTACCTGTGATTAATACAAAAATAACACTTTCTGTTTCAAAGGTCTGATATGAAGGACAATCAAGGGAGCCAGGTGAGAAAGATATCTCATTATACATTCTGCAAAGATGAGTTCCAATTTTCTATTGTAATTAGGAAGGAAATTTGAATTAAGGTGGTTTTTAAAAAAAAGATTAAGACAATACATCTTGATGAAAATTTCATTATTAAAGTGGAACCTTGCTCGGATTCTAAAGGTAGAACATGCCACTACGATCTACCTGAACATCAGATTGTTCTACAGTGATTTTATAGATTAATTCATGACAAGAATATTATGATCCTTAATCTCTAAGTGATTCTTATTTGTATTAATTAAATTTCTATACCGTCCGTAGCGAAAGCTCTCTGGGCAGGTTACAACAATATAAAACAATAAAATACAATGAATAAAACATTTAAAACATTGGTTATACCTCTGAGGATGCCATTCACAGCTGCTGGCGAAACTACAATGCCAAGACCATGGCCATGCAGCCCGGAAAATCTGCAACAACTAATGAACTCTGGCCGTGAAGCCTTCGACAACATACAAAACATTAAGAATTAAAAATTACATCAAATACACAAAACATTAACAGAGAATAAAACCAATAAAAAACAGTTAACAAGGTACTTGATTAATTGTGCCGGGCCCCTGAGTAATTAGGGAGATCTTTAAAGGCCTCTGTACAGAGCGCTGCCTTAACCGGGCACGAGAAACATGGCAGATTTGGTGCCAGTTGGGCTGCAGTGGG
The DNA here is from genome assembly GCA_029233225.1 of Lepidodactylus listeri. Taxonomy (NCBI): domain Eukaryota; kingdom Metazoa; phylum Chordata; class Lepidosauria; order Squamata; family Gekkonidae; genus Lepidodactylus; species Lepidodactylus listeri. The sequence goes on from JARCFY010000006.1 coordinate 93,427,520, forward strand.
GAGGTTGTTCCAGAGCTGGGGAGCTGCCACCAAAAAGGCCCTCTCAACGAAATTCTTAGGTTTTTCCATGCTGGGCTTATTAGGTCATGAAAACAAGTTACAAGTTTGCTATTGACTAAATATTAATTAGCATTTATCCCTGCAATGCAATCACTGTTTATATTTTTATTTATATTGGAATTTTCCCGTTTTTTTTAAAGTAGAGTGCCTCTGCTCTAACTGATGTCAGTGCACTTTTATATGATGCTGACCCCCATCTCTTCCAACCATGCTGAAAATTGTCTCCTAAGTTTACTAAACTATGTATGCGAAATATTTAGCATTAGCCAAGCTATTTAACATCTTAAAATTGTCTCATTTCAGGATTTTTTAAAAATGTTGCAATGGTGGCTGAAGAGATTAAATCTCAAATGAGTACACCAAGAACTGATGGGTAAGTAGCTGAGCTCCCCAATTATGAAAGTTGTACATGGTTAGGAGGATTGTAAAGACAGGTCAAGTCAGGCTACAGTCATGTTTTCCTGCAAAAATAAGATCATCAACAGGTATCTCTGTTATTTGGGTTCAGTCAAATCCTTTAGAAATGCCTTTTCCCTGAACATGAGCAGTGACAGCAAATAAACAGAACAGTCACACCTTTAAGTGCAACAAAGTTTTATTCTAGGTATAAGCTTTTGTGTGTATGCACACTTCTTCAGATACAGTGAAACAGAAGTCACCAACCTTTACATATAGAAGGCTGTTGCCAGGAAGGGCCAATGAGAGCAAATAACAAAAATCTGAGGTAAACAGTATCTCTCATTTGTGCAAATTCTATAGATTGGATCCAATGACTTTCTTCAGCTTTTGTGCCAAAGGAATTCCTCTTCTGCTGACGACTTGGCAAAAGGGAGTTAATGAGTCCAACCCTTAGATGTGTCTTTCTACAACTTGAAAACTTTGCATAGTCCTACACTAACACATAAGGTTTCCCTTGCTCAAAAGCCAGTCGAATCTGACTCTAGGGGGCGGTCAGTGCTATCCAAAGACTTTTCCATGGTCATGTGGCCAGCATAACTAAATGCGAAGGTGCACGAAACGCTGTTACCGTCCCACCAAAGTGGTACCTATTTATCTACTTGCAATTTCTTGCTTTTGAACTGCCAAGCTACCAATAATATTGTATTCTTCCAGATTCTTGTTTTAAATGAGATATGTGTTGTCCCTAATCAGTAAACCTTCTGTTATGGTTGAAATTTTCCTGAGGGAGTTTGATGAAGCATTACTTGCCTTTAGGGGCATGCCTAAATTAAAGGCAAAACCAAACATACATCCAAAGTGCTATGCACACTTATTGGGGAGTGAATTCTCTCTTGGATTTCAAAGTCAGAAGGTATGCAAGGGTTTAAACATCACTTTGTTCAGGTAGATTGTGGCCTTATAATAATTTAGGGGTGCTTAACTTTGTCAGATCATGCCCAAATATTTCACGATGTCAAATATCTGCCAGCTTCCTAGTGAGGTGGTGAGCTCCCCCTCACTGGCAGTCTTTAAGCAGTGGCTGGACAAACACTTGTTAGGGATGCTCTAGGCTGATCCTGCACTGAGCAGGGGGGGTGGACTAGATGGCCTGCATGGCCCCTTCCAACTCTGTGATTCAATGGTTCTATGTTTAATACAATATGTTAAGGCCCCTTCAAGCATCTTGTTATTCTTACATGGAGATAAATGACGTTTATAATTATCACATCTGTGTGCTTTGGCTTCCCAATCAATGATCCTGCAAATCAATATCTATGCTGCACTTTAGGGGGAAAATAGCACAATTTTTTTTCCAGTTATGACGATGAGGAAAATTTAATTTTTAAAGCACCAGAAATAAGGAGACATTAGCTTGTCCGTGGGTCCGTTGTGTAGCCCAAAACAATGTATTCCCGCGATAATACTTTCAGACCAAGTTCTCACACAGTCTTTTTCTCAACTGTGCCACCGCAGGTAGGGGAATCCTCTGACTGAATTTTATTCCATACAGTAAAATTCCCTGCTTGTAGATATAAACAAGTCAGGGAGAAAGTTAGAACCTCTCTGACACCTAGCATTTTGTATGAATAAGTAAGAAATGCACATGGCATTATAGTGTAAAGCAACTTTCACGCACAGAATATTGTAAAAAAAATCATTAAAAAAATCAAAGGTTTTGATGTGTAGTTAATTTTAATTTTCCATTATATCCATTGCTTTGCTTTGGTATAAACCAAGTGCCCTTCAGGTGTTCTCCAACTTGCAATGGAGCTACTTAGTCACCAGCCATTTCCTTGCAGATAGATAATGTCTAAGTGACCCACTCCTGTCAGCACAGCTCAAAGGCATCGTCCCCCCCCCCCCAAATTAATGACACACTGTGACAATGCAACCGGGGCACATCTGCTAGGTTGGGCTGTTTAAATGTGGTTCCAACAAAGCAGAAGCTGTTCATGAATCTGTTGGTCTTACATGGCCTTCTCCAAGCCTGAACACTAGAAAGCTAGCCAAAACATGATCATGAGTTGTGAGCACAGCTTCCTTCTCAGTAGTGGGTAATGTGTTTTTAAGCAGTGGTTCCCAAGTACACAGGCCAATGAGGGAGCAGTTCATAATCTGTTTAAGGTCCACTGATTATACTGGCAAAGTTCTCAAACTTGGCTGGATCATGTCCTAGTTAGACTCTTAAGCAACTCAGCTTTTGGCGGAGGCAGCAGGCATCTACCAGCTGGCCTCCCTATTGTTGCTGCATAAGATCATTTTAGCTTGGCACTGGTCCATTCACTCTGGCTGTAGGAATTGAATATACTGCCCTGCCCACTTAAAATGTTTTAAATTGGTTTTATCGTGCTGTTTTTAAATATTGTTATTTATTAATTCTTGATCTATTTTAAAATTGTATTGTGTTTGTTGTTGTGAGCTGCCCTGAGCCCGCTTGCGGGAAGGGCGGGTTATAAATCAAAATAATAAATAGATAAATAAATAACATTATTGATTCAAGGACTGACATTTTTTAATCTTTAAGTAAACACAGTCACCTAAAACCTCTTTTAATAAGTATCTATTAACTTCAGTTATGTGTCATGGGCGTGGATGAGAGAGAGCTGACAGAGCTTGCAGAAACCACAGCTGGCCCCTCTGAAGCAGCATTCTTCACACCTGGCCCAGATAGGGGGAGAGAATTGCAAACTGAAAGTCCTCCTGACTCACCCCCCACATGTGACTCGTTTAAGGGAGCAACTGCAGCAAAACTTAGCAACCAGGAGACGAGAGGCCAGGCTACAGGGAAGACATTTGGCTAGCCCAGAGTTCTAAAAGGAGCCTGGGCGATCATGCAGCTGGCTAATTGGAAGCAGCATTTAACTCCACACTCCAGGCAGTATTCTTCGTGGAAGTAATGAGTCAGCTTCGTGCTGCCTCGCATCCACTTTGGCGCACCTCTTGCACCTAGACCTTCAAACCTCTGTGGACTTGACTCTTGTGTTTCAGGCTCCTGACCCTGACTTGACTTCGGACTTTGCAATGTCTTCTGACCTCGGCCTGTTCTGGACTCCCTTTGACTGGCACCCCAGCCTGTGACATTATGGCCCCTTTGGCTGAAGGAACCCCCCAAGGTAGATAACCAAATCAATTTTTTAAAAATCACACACTGGTGGTGTAAAGTGCCATCGAGTTGCAGTTGATTTTATGGCAGCCCTGTAGGGTTTTCAAGGCAAGAGACATTCAGACGTGGTTTGCTATTGCCTGCTTCTGAGTAGCAACCCTGGACTTCCTTGGTGGTCTCCCATCCACTAATACTAACCAGGGCTAATCCTGCTTAGCTTCCAAGATCTGATCTTGGGCCATCCAGGTCAGGACTCATATGTTAAACAGTATAATTTTTTACATATACCTAAAAACCACCAGCAAGAATAACTGGATACCGCCTGGATTTATCTCAGTCTGGTAGGCTTTTAACCCTGGCAATTTGTTCAAAGGCTGTTTACATGTTAAAAAATTTCACAGCTTGCCCACTTGCCCCAGCAGCCTGAAATGCCTCCCGGGAGATGAGAGACCCCCAATAGCTGCATTACAACAACCCTGTGAGGTACATAAGAATGGTGAACCATGACTGGCCCAAAGTCACACAGTTAACTTCATGGACGATTGAGGTCTTGAGCCCAGGTGTCCCAGTCCTAGTAATGATATTCTAACCCCTACTAACACACTAGGTTTCATCCCATTCACAACTCATCTATATATGGAAGTAAAGCTAGATGTAAGAATCCAGGGGACGAAGATTCAGTTGTTTGGACTTGGTTTCATAGACATATATTCTCAATGACTTCTTTTTTTGTTTAGTTCTCACTATTTCTTCACCCAAACATACCCCCCCACACACACATTTTTGTTAATGCCTTTTCAGGGTCATTGAACTTTCTCTCTTACCATGTATGCTGTCTTTAACATTTCCCCTACCTTCTCCTCTTTTCCTGGAAAACAGCTCTAGGGTACCCTGTCCCTTCCACATCAGGGCTTTTGATCTAGATTTCTTTGACAATCTGGTCTGGCGATGAACTGTATCAGCTCTTCACAGCTTCCATAAAGCAGAACACTATATGTGTCTCGCCTTGGGCCACTTTCACAAATGCAGCATTCATCATGACACGAGACGGTCAAAGACATTGGTTTTCCTAATCTTCAGGAACACAGCTTCCAGCATAAAAATGTGTACAGTCCTGCTGTGACCAGAAGGTGTTATGTTTATTCAGGCTGAAGCTCCTATTAGCTACCAAAAGAAGTAAAGGATGGTCAAAATCCTATATAACTAATGTTCATATTCCATGTCCCATACTAGAAAAGGCACCCTAAAGATTCAGTTCTCTCAATAAAAAGCTCTCTTGGCACAAACCTAATCATTTTTAGGTTTTGTACAGTGCTAACACACAGTTTACAGGTAAGCCGATGTTTCATACCAGTGAGGTCAACATTCTGTTAACACATTTTGGGTGCAATCCAGAAAAAGCTATATTTCTCAAAGGTTATCTCAAATAAGTTCACCACAGTATAACATACAGCTCTACAGATCTCTTCTTGGTCGTTTCTGTCTTGAAACAGGATTTGTTATATAAAATGAACCAGAAAATTAGGATCACATTCTTCAGTATTTTTACCAATCTCACCAGGAGTAGTTTCCTATATATTTATGTCTGCTATATAATAGAAAGTTTGAATAGGTACTGCTATGCTATATCTGCTAGAACAAAAAAGGTGCAATACTATGCATACTTTTTTAAAAGGAAAAGCACCATGAAACTTATTTATCAGTAAACTGGCTTTGGATTGTACTGCTAGGTTCTAGTTACTTGAAAGTGAATTCACTGACATCGGTGGGGCTTACTTCAGTAGGGTGTATACAAACATTTTTACTTAAACAAAAGGGGTACGCACAAGGATTTGTGTGGGCATCTCATTTCTCCCTCCCTCCCTATTTCTTCTTTCCCTTGCCTGAAAGCCTCCATAACCTCTCCCCTTTTTTGGCATCCTTCTCATCCACTGAATGACCTACCTTTATCTGCTCTCCTGTCTTCAGCTTTCCCTCCTTCCCTCCCCCTGGCAGTCTCTACCCAGGAAAACTATGCCCAGCTGCCTGCTGGGATCTGATCATGATGCTGGCCACTGGGCTGGGCCTAACTGCATGGGAAGGAAAGTGCAAGGACTTGTGGGAGCACCTCATTTTCCTGTTTCCCCTACCCCATACTATTTCCTCTTTCCCTTCCGGCAACCTCCGTAACCTCACCTTTCCCTGCTTCCCTCTCCCCACACACCAACAAACGTACCTTTTATCTGTCCCTCATCTTCAGCTACATTCAGCTATTAACTTAATTTAAACCCCACCTTTCTCCACAATGGGTACCCAAAGCAGCATATATCATTCCCCTCTCCTCCATTTTATCTTCACAACAACATGTGAGATATGTTATCTGAAAACATGTAACTGGCCCAAGATCACCCAGTGAGCTTCCACAGCTGAGTGGGACTTTGAATGTGGGTCTCTTACATCCCAGCCCGAAATTCTAACCATTAAACCACGCTAGTTTTTATATGGTGGCTGCTGTTGAATACTAGCTGTTGAATACTGGCGAGTAGCTGAGCCTACCAGTGGTTGCTGCTGGGGCTGGTCACGATAAGTCCTCCCTCAAAGGCCAAGCAGGCCTGGAAAGGGCCCTGTGCCATCCCCTTGTCTTTTACTGACTGAAACCAAGGCTTGAAGGCTGGCTAGCAATCATACAATCATAGAATTGGAAAGAACCTCCAGGGTCATCTAGTCGAACCCCCTGCACAATGCAGGAAATTCACAAATACCTCCCCTCACATCCCCAGTGACCTCTGCTCTATGCCCAAAAGAGGACAAAACCCCCCCAAAACAACCCTCCAGGATCCCTAGCCAAACTGGCCTGGAGAACAATTGTTTCCTGACCCCAAAGTGGTGATCAGCATTTCCTTGGGCATGTAAGAAAGGGCCACAAGAACTAGGCACTGCTCTCCCTTCTTGTGATCTGCCTAAGTTCCCAGAATCAGCATTGCTATCAGATGGCCATCTGACAATACATCTACAATAGCCACTGCAGAAGGCATTCATCTCTTAAAAGTACAGGTACTGCTTCAATTATTATTTTGGGGGGGGGGGAATTAACCACGAATGTTTTGTTTTTGTTCTGTTTTGAGAATTTGTTTTGTTTGTTCATGGCTCCAGTCTTTGGATTTAAGTATCCACAGATGTAGCCACGTTGAGAATTAGATATATTGATGCAAAACCTGTATTTTCTGCAAATTTCTCTGTGTTATCCTGGCTTAACAATATCCACACATGGTACAAGCTCTGGAAGAGAAACACTTTTTTTGCCTGCAAACGCCTTGAGGATTCTTTCAGAAACCCAGGAAGCACTGAAAAGCAACCACATTTTCATTTGGTCAAAGCAGAGCAAACCACATTCGCTGGAGCCATTAGGAACAAGGTTAGTAATACGATAGTGAGTTAATTTTGCTTGAATGGATTTCTGTGCTCACTGTGCCAGTTTGCAGCACAGTTTAATCTGAGTCAGGCTGAGCCTTGGCATCTGTTCTGAATGCCAGGATTCAGCCACAGAACACGTGATAAGACCGTAAAAGGGAATATCTGAATGGAGGGTTTCCCCCCCTCAGCACTGGCTAACCACAACCAGTCCCCGCACAGCTGGAATTTAGCAGGTTCTCACTAAGAGACTATGAATTCCAGACATTCTATATCTCTGTTTTTAGGAAGCAGTCACTGATTTAGTGCCTGCCCTTAACTATTCATTAAAATATTTCTACCCCACCTTCCTCTGAGGACTGAAACTGGCTTACATAACAAACATCAGGTTGCAAATGAAGTCAAAATAATATATCGTATTCAACAGTTACAGAATTCCAAGCACCCAGTATTGTCCACAATCCTGTACACATCTGCCAACAAAGTAAACTTTACACTAGGTTCCCAGGAAGTTTTGCTTAAATGTAACAGTCTTGTGCAATGCTCCCTCTAAGCTGTGGAGTCTTGCAAGCAAAAATTCTACTTAGTGAGCTACTGGCTTTAAAGTTGTGAACAAGTGATTTGGCTACTGTATAAACTAGTCTGCTCTGGAGCCATTGTTCCTGAGCTAAGGCAAAAATCTGTGAGCCGGAGGCTAAAGGACTGTGAGCTAGCTCACACTAACTCAGCTTAGAGGGAACACTGGTCTTGTGAGCATTATTATTATTATTATTATTATTATTTCTGAATCGCCCCATCCCTGAGTTCACAGGACTCTGGGCAATTTACAACAGGTTGAAACATACAAAAATACAGATTAAAATCAACAATCAGTTGTTCTTAATTACACAGTCTCCAGGTGGCATCTATAATTTAACTTAAAATCCTACTCTGGACTGTTCTTCTGTCTCATGGGCAGGTTAAGGAGGAGGCTGAAGTGGGCAAGGTAGGAGTAAAGAGGAGGGTGCCAGCTATGATGGAAACCGTTGCTGCCCTCAACCAAAAGCCTGGCAGAACATCTCTGCCTTACAGGCCCTGCGGAATTGCATTAAGTCCTGCAGGGCCCTGGTGGAGGATGGCAAAGAGTAATGATGATGCCCTCCACACCTCCACAGGAAGGCCTTCCAACGTACTGGACCTATTACCAGGAATACTCTTACCCAAGCGGAAACAGAACACACTCTCCTGAGGGATGGTATAGAGAGGAAGCAATCGTCTGGAGAGTACAGTTGATGCATAGGGGTGTAATTCTATTACAGCAGTTGTTATTTGGGTATATAGCTATATAACTATATCTGTCCTAAAGGTTGCCATCTTAAAAATGGCAAGTTACCTAGCTTCAGTTCTTTGTTTCTAAATGATAGAATGGATTAAGAATGGAATCAGCGGCCCAAGAGAGAGAAGATGTTCAACTGTGATCTCCGTTCAGGCTGTCAACCATTTGGAAAGCTGAACTTCAGTGATCTAAACCTAGTAACACTCTCCCCTCAGACGTCACATTTGGCCAGAGATGGCCAAAGAAAGGTACATATTTTCTGCAATCAGTCTAGTGATCTGGAAGAGGAAAGTGGCACTGTCAGCTTCAGGAAACAGCAGTGGGAATGATTGTTTGCTCGCGGAGTCAGGGGGATACTACTCTTTGCCCTCTCTTGCCCTTCTGAATTACACGGATGCACAATCAATGCCAATATAAGTCGCAAGATGACCTGATTCTTCTGCTAGGCATCCCTTCTATGAATCTTTGTTGCTTAAACCATCTATTACATCAATGCCAGGGCATTTGTAGCTATATTAACAATTTTTGGTCTTTAATATTGCCGCTTGCCTCATGTTGCCAATCCAAGCGGCCCCGACTTTTGAATAAGTCTAATAAGGAAACATACATCAGATGAGATAAAAAGCAAACATTTAGAAGCCCATTCTGCCTGTCAATCAGAACCCACAAGGAAACCCTGGAGAGCTCAGCCTTTCCTTGGTGCAATATATATTCAATCCCTGTAAGGCCTCATCTAGATTCTAAGCACTTAGCGGAAAATGTCACATTCATTCTTTTCTTTTTTTTCTCCTCCCCCATCAACATGTATTGATTTTTCTTCAAATGGCATCTTGGGTTTCTTAGCTTTTTACAACAGTGTCCAGATTCCGGCCTCAGAAGTTATATCTTCCCTTCCATAGTGAGAAGGATTAGCCTTTACAGATTTCCAGAGCTCCTGAAAGTATGAGAGCAGGGAAAGGCCAATGCAGCCACCTGTGAAACTTCTTAGAAAGACATAAAGACACCACCAGTCCAAATGCACGCCCCAAGTCGCTTTCACACAATCCAGCCATAGACAAAGGAGCTTATTAAAGCGTTGGCGGCTTCAGCTCTGACGGGCAGGCACTCACACGGTAACACCCCCCCCCCCAATGCATTCTGATTGGCCTAGCTGGAAATAAGTGAAATTAATTAAATTAAGCTAGCCCAGGAGCACGGAGAGAGGCACCGGGCGCTCTTTCTTCTTCCCAAAGTAACCATTCATCCCAAATTAGACCAGCTGCACATGTTGCAAAAGGAACTGGGAGCTCAGTCAAGCCCTGTCAAAAGGGATTTTTCTACACAACAATCATGCACTGATAAAACTAACATTTTGTGGCAGATCACACAGACCCACAATGCTATATCACATATGAGAGATCAACACAGAGCAGCCTTGAACATTTGCACTATTATCTCTGTTTCTAACAACAGTGTAACATCCCCATAACAGGGATGGTGTCTGGACATGCACATATGCATTGCATTGTCAGGTGTAGCTGGTGCATTCAGTTTGTTATAGTGGAGATCTGTCACATACAATGGCAGCTCTTTGACGCAGCAAAATGGTTACAAATGGTATGCCGCATCCCTCAGTGGGCAATCCTCTCTCCAATGTTGTTTAACATCTACATGTGCCCCCTTGTCCAGTTAATGGGGGGCTGGTTGAGCTTGGCTGTCACCAATACACTGATGACACTCAGCTGTATCTGTGGATGGATGGTCAGACAGACTTTGCCCCAGATATCCTAGCCATGGGGCTGGAGGCTGTGGCTGGCTGGTTACAGCAGAAGCAGCTGAAGTTAAATCCATCGAAGACAAAGGTCCTGTGCCTGAGTTGCGGTGTGTTGGGATCGGGAATTTGACTCCCAATGCTTGGCGGGGTGTCACTGATGCCAACACCAATGGTAAGGAGCCTGGGAGTAATCCTGGATGCCTCGCTGTCAATGGAGGCCCAGGTCATGAACTTTGACAGATGGGCCTTCTGCCATCTTCAGCTGGTCAGGCAAATGGTTCCCTGTCTCTCCTTCCACGATTTGGCTATGGTGATCCATGCAATAGTCACCTCCAGGTTAGATTACTGAAACTCATTCTATGCAGGGCTCCCCCTTGAACTTGACCCAGAAATTGCAACTGGTGCAAAATGCAGCAGTACACCTCCTGACTGAGATGTCTTCATGGGCACACATTCAGCCAGTGCTGCACCAACTGGTTGAGTTCTGGATCAAGTTCAAGGTTATGATACCGACCTTTAAGGCCCTATGCGGTCAGGGACCAACATACCTGCAGGACTGTCCCTCCTAATATGTCCCCTGGAGACCTTTACACTCATCAGAACAACATCTTCTGGTAGTCCCCGACCCAAAAGACATGCATTTAGCCTCGACCAGAGCCTTTTCAGCTCTGGCTCCAGCCTGGTGGAACACTCTTCCAAGTGAGATCAGGGCCCTGCGGGACTTATTACAATTCCGCAGGGCCTGCAAAACAGACCTGTTCCACCAGGCCTTTGGTTGAGGCAGCCTCCCCTCCTCTAACCCACCTATATTGTACATTGTACCACCTTGCACTATAAGTGGTAGCTTGACCCTCCCTGTGTGATATGCGGGCCTCTTGACCACCCTTGCAGCACATCCCCTTTGTTGAATTTTTAGCTCACCAGCATCTGTAATTAATTTGACTTTTAGGTTTTTTAACTTGAAGTATGTGGAAATTGTTTCTCTTGTTCTGTCGTTTTGTTGTAACCCGCCCTGAGCCCACTTGTGGGGGAGGGCGGGACAGAAATCTCGAAAAATAAAGAAATAAAAATAATAATTTAAAGGTATGAATGTAAGTTTTACATTAAAAAATTTAAACCCACTATCATATTTAGAGTGTTGTGTCCAATAACTACAAATGCAATTAATATTAACACACCAAAAAATTTGTTACAAAGTTTATTTCAACCCATTTCTCAGACAACTTGAAGCACACGCTGAACTTCTTGTGGGCATGGCTAGCGGGGGAGTAGGGTTGCCAGCTCTGGGTTGGGAAATATCTGGTGGTTTGGGGGTGGAGCCTGAGGAGGGTGGGGCTTGGAGAGGAGAGGGACTTCAGTGGAGGGACTATGTATATATTTTGCATGGATGTACACCGCCGTGAGCCCTGTCCTACAGGGAAGGGTGGTTTAAAAATCAAACTTAATAAATAAATAGATAAATAGATACCGTGTCAAAGCGTCCATCTTCCAAAGTGGCCATTTTCTCCAGGTGAACTGGTCTCTGTCATCTGGAGATGAGTTGTAATTCCAGGAAATCTCCAGCCACCACCTGGAGACTGGCAGTCTGGGGGGGGGGGTCATAACTGGACATGAAGCAGCCCAGCAGAGCCACTTACCCCTCCCTTGGGCAAATGCTAAGGCACTCTGTGTGTTGCCTGGATTTTTGTCCCAACGGATCGAATAGAAGCTCACTGAGGCCATTTCAGGTCAGGACAATGGCATAGCAATAAAAGGTTAACAAAACTGGTGCCATGGGCCAATCCGAATCCATCCTCTATGCAGCTGTTATTTCAAAGTGTAAGGCTGGGAAGTTCTGAACGTGACACTCCCAATGTTTCATCTCGTTTGACCCCATATATTCCATCCTTAGTCAAACCAGCAACAGTCTTCCTCTCCAGAGTGCTTACTGGCACACATTGACACAATTTCCACCCATTTATCTACACACATCCATTACTTATGCACATGAAATCCTTCATCACTCAGGATGAAGGTTGTTTTAGACATTCTGGGGCTACATAAAGCTAAGGAGGGCCTGGAAGCAGGACCAGTAGGTGTGACCTCTTTGCTCCATTGCTCATGGACTTCACCCGCATTGCTAAATGTGCCAGTAGAACATGGTGTAATCACAAACCCTGTTTTTCCTTTAAAAACATTCACAGCAATACCCAAGCACAAGATCCCTTTGATAGCTTCAAGATGAAAAGACCTATGTAATTTAAACTCATACATGGGTCTAATGCCCCACAGCCATCTTCCCCTTACCTGATTTGTCTGTCTTCTTATGTTGACCAACTGCTTCAGACCAAAAAGAAAGGCTCCATTATCCCCCCCCCCCACTACAAATTCAGTTTCAACCACTTCCATGTGATTGGTTTTATAATGTATTGATTTTTTGTTGGAAACTATCCTGAGCCCCGCGTAAGCAGGAAAGGGTGGTCAGGAAATAGAAATAAATAAATAAATACCCCAAACTAACTTGGGGGTGGTACCTACCAACATGTAAACATTCCATTCACGTCAAGCTGCCAGAGAGAAGGACGTGTCTTAAGCCAATTGTTTCCTTTAAATGTCTTTTAATTAAATTCTTTGGATCTGAATCTTGGACGTGGCGGCTTAGAAAAGAGGAGAAAGGCAAATGAAGACTAATAGTTATGTTGGGGTCCCCCCCCAAGATACAAAATAAAAACCTTGCACTATGGCAACAGTACATTTTCATGAAACAACAGATGGCAGGCGCAGTGTAGCCCTTGCCTTGGTGACAAGATTCTTTTTCGGAATGAGAGAAGAGAAAGAAGGAACACAATAGCAAATATTTCTTGTACGTTTGAAGGCTCTTCCCATTCCAATCAAACTCTTTTGTAGATCCTAGGAAATAAGAGTGACAGCTAGGTTCTGTGCCCAGGTGATTAAACAGAAGAATAGGTTACATAGGCGCTTCGCTCTCTGAGATGTAGATTTTGAGGAGTCAGTATATTAATGACCATTTGTATATTGACCTTTATTAATATATATTATTGCTGAATTAGATCAATTATAACCTGGATTTTAGTAGTATATTTATGGCGGATTTGTATTTTATCCCTAATTATGTAGTGAGCTTCCATCTCTGGCCCCAGCTCCTGCCAGCCTAGCAGTCTGAAAGCAAGAAATTGCAAGTAGATAAATAGGTAATGCTTTGGTGGGAAGGTAACAGTGTTCCGTGCGCCTCGGCATCTAGCCATGCCGGCCACGTGACCATGGAGAAGTCTTCGGACAGCACTGGCTCTTCGGCTTGGAAACAGAGATGAGCACCGGCCCCCTAGAGTTGGATTCTACTGGCTTTCGAGCAAGGAAAACCTTTACCTTTATCTTTATGTGTAAACTATTTTTTATCTGGTCTATGACTGTTATAATAAACCATCCTTCCTTCCTTCCTCTTTTGTACATGTAGATTGGCATCATCTATTGAAGTTAAGCTGGATCATGTCTGCAGGTCTAATATGCTGCATGTATGTTCCAAACACCCTTGGAATATTTCCCTGACACAGCCTGTCTGCACACTCAGCCAATGCACAGAAAGGGATAGTGATAGGGTATCCAGGCATGATCTGGCAACTGGCAGGAGATGGGGGAAGCAGATACTTACAGTTTGGGGAGAGGGCATTGGAGACTCTGGCACAATGACATCACTTCCAGCGTGACCTGGAAGCAATGTCATTGTAGTGGGGTTAATATATTTTTATTAAGAATTTAGTATATTTATTAAGAATGTGCTGCCCTATTGCAGCAGGCCTTTCTGAAGCCAACAGAAAGTGAATTATTGTCTCAGTGGTCCAAGGTTAGGCATGTGCTATAGGGAGGAAGTCTTCCTGTGCTCAGTGGTACTTGTTCCCACGTCAGAGAACTAAACTGCAATGCATGTAAAACAAGACACCTCACTGATACAAAACACTATGATTAATCACATGCAGCCGGGAAACATCCAGTTGCTCCCAAGCTTTTCAAAATTGTTTCTTTGCTCAGACACTGAAAGTTGGTTATATGGATTTATCCAGGTACATGCATTGTACATAGTGTTGCCAGCCTCCAGGTTGGGCCTGGAGATTTCCCACTTTTACAACTGGTTTCCAGATGACTAGAGATAAGCTCCCCTGGAGAAAATTGCTGCTTTGAAGGGTGGAGTCTGTGGCATTGTACCATGCTGAGGCCCCTCCCCTCCCCAAACTCCACCCTCTCCTGGCTCCCCCTCCCCCGAAAGTCTCCAGGTATTTTCCAACCCAGACCTGGCAAGCCTAATAGTACCTAGTTCTGTCATCTAAGCCATCAATGGAACTTTTTAAATAAAAAAAATTCCAAACATGAAGGACAGAAAAACACACTTTAGAAAGTGAACAAAAAGTTTCCATTCAGCAGCCAGCTTTCCTGACTGCAGCAAATAGTAGCCCTGACGGGCCCTCAGCCCTGATGGTAGAAGCACTCTTCTCCTTCACAATTACCCTTTCCTCGACTTGATCAGATTTATTTATAAAATGTGTCAGGAATGGAAATATTCCAGACCAGCATTTCCCATGCAATCTGCTCCTAATCATCATGAAAGAGACACATTCAGATCAATTCATATCACACACTGCTCACCACTCATTGTTCTTCTATTAGAAGACCACTTTGGAGTAGATCCGAGGGGGGGGAGACATAGAAAATAATTCTTTTTTATTATCAGCCAAAGGCAAGCCCATCTACTTAGTGGATATTTTAGAATCTTGTCTCAATGTTCCCTACCTCCCTTCTTTCTATGGCACACTATTTTAAAACTACTGGGTAAGAGCAACTAATAAACACAGCATTATTTTTTGGGGCGGGGTATTAAAAAATCCCACCCTTCCAGGAAGAGCATTCAAAGGATGCTGTAATAAAACGTACCAAAACCGGAATAGCAAGGGATAAAAAGAAATGGAATGCAACATCTTCTAAAATACATTGGTACAGGATTTGCATTTCTGACTGTTTCAGATCAGCTACTATTGAAAATGAGGTCTCATTCTAACAAGTTATAACCCGCAAGGTCAGCCTGAAGCCAAACGATGCCCCCAGGCAAGGAATATTCTTGGCCCCACCCACTTGCTCAACTTTTGAACACCATTTTTATTGCTTCCATAGCCTACTTTGTTACTTTAAAGCACAATTTGCATGCATTATGATAAATTTTCACATCTGGATCTATATTCATGCCCTGTATAAGCAAAGAAAAACAAATTTGTTTACTCTAAACTTATTAAAAGCTTTTACATTTTTTTTTTTTTAGAAAGGACTGAAATGTACTACACAAAACTGAGCTGAGTGTTAACATGGAGTGGTACTAGTAGTGAAGAGAATGACTATAAGCGACTGCCTTAGAATGTTGAGCGGATAGTTGAGCAGGCAGCCGCGACAGGCAGTCCACCCAGGCAGTCAACTGGGTCACCTGTCCCTAAACCCAGCCTGGAGACCAAGGATTCTCCCAAGAAGATCAAAAGCAGGTTCTACTTTTTAAGGCAGAGGCTTTTCAGCATCCAGAAACGGAGCGATGTTTCCACTAGCAGCAGTAGGAACATTAACTCTCATGGAAATTATTTTTAATCACCTGGGAGTGGTTCTCTGATAGTTCCTGACATTGTTCTTCACTGCTGATATACCATCTATCCTGGCACATATTAGGAACTACACCCAAGTGTGGGCAATGACCTATCTCTAAAACCCACATGATAAAAAGGGAAGGCTACAAAATAACATTTGTATACGAAATAGACGACAGTGTCACGAAGAGATCTCTGATGTCCAGCTATGGCTAATAATAATAAGAATTTGTCTATCCCTTTTAAATGTTTAAAGTACTTTAAAATGTTCTCTTGTTATTATCACAACACTAGAAGGTAGCTCGGTATTATCTCTGTATTACAGATGGGTCACGTGAAATAATGGCTCGCCTAAGGCTACCTAGTGTGTTCGTGGTGAAGGTAAGACCTGAAGCACAATATTCCTGATCTGTAGTTGAGTCTTGTATGGTACAGAGTAGTCCACCCCCACTGAAATAGAACAGCTCTATTAGATATTGTACTATACTAGTTAGGGACCCCATTACATGAGATTTGAAATGCAACATTAGTTGCTTTATTGTGACACTACACTAGACTATTGCATTTGGAGTAATACACTAATTTTCTTTCAAAGCACTTTTCCATTTATTAACAGTCTTCTGTGATTCGGGTGCCTCTTTTCACACTGCTATTGGCCTTAGTCATATGATGACATTTGAGGAGGGTTAACAAAGGTGGCTTCCCTCTCTAAATTTAGCAATCAAACGGTGTTGCGAAGGAACACCCACAGGGCATTTTTTTGTAGAAAAAGCCCAGCAGAAACTCATTAGCATAATATGCCACACTCAACAGCAGAAACTCATTAGCATATTAGGCCACACCCATGACAGCACAGCTCATTAGCATATTAGGTGGGGGGCTGGGAAAGCAGAGGGCAGACATGGAAGCTTGCCTCTTCCCCTCCCCCAAGCTTCTCCGCCCCACTTTAGCAACGCCTTTCTCCTACACGACCCCCCCGAACCAGACAAGGAAAGGTGCTGCTGAAGTGCCTGGGATCTCCCCCAGATCGGGGACGGAAAGAAAGGCATTTTCAACCTTCCTGGGTTCCCTGCCTGCCCTTTTCCAGCTGTGACATGTCAGCTAGAGAAGGGAAGGCAGAGAGAGGCTTTTCCTTGTCAATATCACTCTCAGCTGACTGGAGGGGAGTGAAATTGACAAGGAAATCCCAAGGGGCTCCTCAGAGGGAAAGGGGGCATTTTAACATGTGGCCTTTTATTCTTGTGTGTAACGTGGGGAGGGCAGCGTGCTCTGTAGCCACGCGTGCCAGAGGTTTTGGTCATAGGCGTGGCCAACTCAGAAGCCAGCCAGAACTCCGTTCCTGTGCGTTCCTGCCCCAAACACCCTCATAAAATAACTGCAATTTACTGTTCCCTGGAAAAACACTACAAAACCAAAAGTGCATAGGCTATGCTGTGGGTACCTTACAATCTTACCATGTGGTATCCTTCACACAAGATCATTTTACCTCACAAACTGTAAGCAGCCTCAAAGATCATCATATCCAAAGGAAAAATTGACAGCAGTGAATATTATAAATGGTTAATTTCCCCACAGCATATTGAAACACATGGACCTGTTACATTTAATCTAGGGTCCAAGAAAGTCAGAATTGTGGCACGTCCTTCTTGATTTGCATGTCCTGTAGCCACAAATAATCTCAGCACCAGCACCAATGTGTCACCCCCAGCATTTATCCATTGATTGAACTTCTGCACAAGTGACAAGGCTGGAATCTGGCATCGCTGAGGAGACATGCTCTGGAATGCAGATGAATACATTAAATTTTGTCTTCTATGGAACAGCAAAGATGTTATGAAGAGTTCTCATGGATCGAGGGGCAGACTAGAAAGTTTGTTTTTTTAAATAGCGCCAACAGCTACAATTGCTTAAAAAGCAAAAGTTTCTACAGCCACCAGACCTTTATTATATCTGGATCCATCACTGATTTCTCTCCTTGGTTTCTAAAACATGCTTTGTTCCAAAGCAAATACATAGCAGTTCATTCATCCTGCTGTCCTGCAAGCATACCAGACAGTGTCAGTGTGCTCTGTGGGGATATAAATACACTCCAGTCAAAGGAGGCGAGCCTGTTGGCTACTATTCCTTCAAGCTACTTCAATTGGCTCATTGATCTTATTCAAGTGCTGGGGTAGCACAGTTCTGACAGTGCTGAAGGGAGCGATTTCTGCAGACTTCAGAGACAAATATTGCTGCTCTAACTCTTTGACAGTTATCACCATCCTCCTTTTAAGCTGTTACTTTGGCCTCTAAGCCAGCTGGCTTCATAAGTAAGACAAACTTGGCACCCCTTAAGGCATCAAAGCCTGTGTGAGTTTTAGCAAGGTATGATTTATAACTCCTTTTTTTTTATTTTACAGTATGTGCAGAAGCCAGAAGTGTGTAATCCCCCCTCTTGGAAAGCAAGAATCCAGCCGCCCTTTCCAAGCAGTAACCCGCATGAGGCAACCGCTCCGCTATACTCCTGGGAGTGAAAAGATGTTTTGGCAGTGCTGGTTTTCCTTTCGGGGCTGACAGTTCTGGAGGGGTTTCAGAGTATTCCATGACTGGCTGCCATGAAACAGCATAGCAGGAAAAGTATGTATTTATATTCTGTCCTGTCCTAGTCAGACTCAGAACTGGTTACAGTGTGAAATCAAACCTCTTCCTGCCCAAGCCTGATAAGAGAAATGTTCACCCATCAACCTGGCCCAGTCAGACTGCCACAAGCAAGTAAGTGTCTGTGACTCCTTCCTCTTTTGCCTGATGGACAAGAACAGGAACCAGTAGGGCAACCATTGTTTTAAAAGCCCCTTGGGCACCCACTATGCAACATTTCTGAGTTGCCTATCAGGACCATAAGATTCCTCCACTGTTCTCTTTCATCCAAAATACACATTTTGCATCTCACCACAGGTGAGAACTCTCTTTTTGACAGCACATAGAACCGAAGTGTAAGGAGGAAGAACCATGAGAGACACGTCCTGTTTCCCCGGTTTCTCTGGAAGTCCCACAGATCCAAGCACCCTGTCCTCATAGGAGGCAATTATTGTTTACATGTTCACAGGCTCGTATCTATCACCCTTCCTAGCCTGTTTCAAGAAGTTTGGGGTCAGATGGCAGTAGCACCCCTCAGTCTGGAACCGGCTAATAAATCACCACATTCTGATTATATATCTCTGTGCAGATGTGAAATATGGATTCCCTTTATTTAATTTTGCGCTTTATTTTATAATAAGAATGGTAAAAGTAACAGCTGAGTATACATATAGGAAACCCAAATTCAAACCCTTTGCTTGGAGAAGTAAAGGCCTATAGATCTTCCCACCACATCAACTCTCTGGTCCAGCCCCTACCATCCACCAATATTACCTTTCTCTTCTGTTCCTACACAAAACCCTCCACATGCAAATCCATCTCTAGCTAGAGGTAACTGGTCCTGAAACAACCAGGGATATCTTCTTTGCTTTAGCATGGAGAACTCACTTCACAATGGGCTATGTTCAGGACGCTAGTATGGAGAAACATTCTCTGTGGCTTCTGCTTTCTGCCATTTTGGGTTATAGGTAAAGGCAAAAAGACAGATCACGTTTTATATTTACATGGTATATTTATACCATCTTGACACAAATGTAACTTCCTTGGACTACCCTAATAACAGATTGTAATACCATTAAGTATCCGGTTCTTAAAGATTCTCCTTGTACTTTAAGTTGCTGAGTTATCAGACAGGCTGATATCACTTTCCACATGAATCTGGATTTGATTATTCCAGTCTCTCTCCCTTTACATGGCAATAATAGATCACTGCAAATTGTTGGATAAATTTACCTAAAATTATGCATTCTATTGAACTTTCCCCTAATATCCATTTGGTAAGGTACAAGCTGCAGCTGCGAGAACTTACTTCTGACTACAGTTTTTGAATTAGGTGTTAAACCGTGACGCCCTCCTGAGTCACTGTACTGCAATGCCAACACCAATCTGTGTTTAAAAGGCAGAGAAGTGGCTGTGATTAATTCTAGAACTGTAATACTCAAAACGTCTAAAATGAAGGGTTACTAAACAGTGTTTGACAACCCACTCCCAGATATTTAAAGAAAGAAAGTAGCTTATTTTCCACTGGTGACTCAGGATTGATAAATGGGTCATGACCAGATCCAACAGGGGTTTTTGGTTAAGATTTGCTTAAGGGTTTATTTTTAAGGAAAGCTATTGGGGGCAGAGTGAGAAAGAAGTAGGATAAATTTGGGGAAAGACTAAAAACAGATCCTCAACACTGGAAAGGTTACACTTCAGAGCACCATGGATTTTGGCTAGATTTAGTAGCCAGCCATTATCAGTAATTACTAGTGACCCCCACCCAGACTGGATGTGCCCTGGCTAGCCTGATCTCATCCGATCTCAGAAGCTAAGCAGGGTCGGCCCTGCTTACATGAATGGGAGACCACCAAGGAAGCCCAGGGTCGCTATGTAGAAGCAGGCAATGGCAAAACATCTCTGAAAGTCTCTTGCCTTGAAAACCCTACGAGGTCACCATAGATTGGCTGCAACTTGACAGGACTGTATACAGACACCATGTCCCCACCCTTCCTTGAAATTCCCTAGCATATACAGATAATTCAATAAAGGGTGGAGCTTTTCTCTCACATTCTGCTGGCTTTGGAGAAGGCCAAAAGCAGCACAAGTATCTCTCCATGCTTCTGACCTCCAAAGAAGACACAAGGGAAAAGATAAGGCCCTTCCCCACCTCCCTGTGTGCCAGAACACATGGAGCAGGGTAAAGGTCAGCCTCTGGCTTTATACTAGGCTTTGAAGAAAGGCAGGACCTGCCAGAGAGAGTTTAACCAATTAGGAAATATCCCATGAGAGGTTACAAATCCATAACAGGAACATTTTGAATTATGATGTCATGGATTCTGCATTCGCTGGTATAACATTTTGATTATTTAAGGCCCAGACCACACACCACCTGGAATACAGCATCAGTCACTCAGGAACTGATACAACTGTAGAATCCTACAAAGCACCACAGTTCATTTTAAAATCCAAATCCAAATGAGAACTATTATTATTATTACTATTATTATTATTATTACTATTATTATTATTATTATTATTATTACTATTATTATTGCTGAAGCTTTCAAATGTTGTTGCAGGTACACCCACAAAGGTGAAACTTTTTGCTACCCCATAATGGTCTACAAAGTCCTTGATTATTTTATGCATCAGCCTTGCCTGGGGATTTCTCACCTAACTGTAGATGCAGGCCATACTGAGTAGATGTTTCCAATGAGAAGAGAGTCAACAGTCTCTTGCAAATTTGGATTAATCAAAAGCCGTTATTAGAAAAGGATAAAAATGAACTCATCAAGGATAATAAAAAAGTAATTGTAGAAGTTTACTATTTCCTCCTTCCTATATATAATAATTGCCTGATGGACAGGATTTAGCTTTAATAAATTAAGGTCATCTGAAGCCATCAATCATTAAAAGGAAATGAATAAAGAAAATAAATTAATTTGCATCAGACAACAATTACATGAAGGTTAGTTATAGCCTATGACTTACGCTGTGTTCCTTGTGATGTTAGTAAAGAGGTGGAAGCTCTCTACACACACACTGCATAACTACCCTATTAACCTGAAACAAAGACTACAGTTCTTTTCAAATATGCTATCCAGAAAAAGAGCGAGCTATCATAAATTCTCATATAGTTAGGTACAGTAACAGAGGTAACAGAGTTATGTACAGTAATCTTTTTAAAAAAACCTTTTGTGTATTACCTTATATTTTTAGAAGAATCACCTTTTTTTTTAGTAAATGTATCCCTTTCTAATGGGGGGATGTTTTTCAACTCAGTAAATGACAGTGCTCTTATGGCTTGTCAGACAAATATGAAATCCTCAGTGTCCGGCTTAGCTCTTGCTCATAAATCTGCAACATGCACTTGTAACTTTAATGCACTATCATCTTCCTTTTCGGGGTCATGTGGTCTGCGGATAACCTATCTGCATCTGCATTCATTTTGCCTGCTTTATATGTAAAATCACAATTAGACATTGCTGCCAGCCACCAATGAGAAGTGGCATCCAACTTTGCTGTTGGGAGAACGTGTGTCAAGGGATTATTGTAACCTTAAATTTTGCTCCATACAAATAGTCATGGACTTTTTCTGATATGGCCCACTTAAGAGTAAGAAATTCTAACTGATGTACTGGCACTCAGTCCATGGCTGGAATATGTATCACCCTTTCTCCCTCTTGTTCTTGGTACAGGGTTGCTCCCAATCTAGTCAAGCTGGCATCTGTATGTTATATGGGAGTTTCCAGTTAGAAAACCCCAAGACAGATGCAGATATCAACAATTTTTTTTACAGCAACAAAGGCTTCTTGACACCTTCCAGTCCACTCTCCTAATTTCTGAGAATGCTCATCAGAGTCACTACTATTTCTTTTTTTACCTTGTGCTCTGCCTGTAAAGTCAAGGGCTTAGTGGTAGTTTACAAATCTCCTGAAAAACCCTGTAAACCCCAAGAAGGTCCTCCGTTCTTTCACAGTCTTTGGCCTTGGCCAGTCCATTAAAACAGATAGCTTATCCGGGTCAGGTTGTATGCCTTCCTGAGAGATTACATGCCCCAAGTACTTTACTGATGTTTGAAAGCATTTACATTTAGAAACTGATAAGTTTAGCCCATGTTCTACCAGCCATTGTAGAACCTGCATACACCTTGCCTCTTCTGGGGCTGCATAAAATACTATTAGGTCATGCAGGAATGCTATTACTTCATTGAGGTTGATATCTTTCATGACACTCTCCATCATCCTTTGAAATGTCGCTGGAGCATTTGTTAGCCCTTGTGGCACCATACGAAACTGCCAATTCTCCAGTGGTGTAGTAAATGCTGTTTTGGGTTTCTCTTCCTTCTCCATTTCAGTCTGGTAATACCTGCTCTTCAGATCCAAGACAGTAAACCACTTTGATCCAGAAAGCAAAGCAGAAGTTCCTTCACTCCTTGGCAATGGATAGGCATCCTTCCTTGCTATGCTAAAGATGCCTGTAATCCACCACCATCCTCAATGCACCAGTCTTTCCCCTAATTAAAACTATAAGAGGAACATATCTGATTCCTCTATAATACCACTTGCCAGCAATTCATAAAGGTGCTGTCTTAAGTCTTCAAAATCAGCTGGTGAGACAGGTCTTGTCCTCTCTTTGAAGGGCATATATCTAAAAGATGAATAGCATGGTTCACTTCTTTAATGTGGCCCACATCTAAGTCACGCCTGGAGGAAGTTCCTCCTGCTTCTTGGAGAATCCTTTTCTCAAAGTGCTGCTAATAGTCAGGGTTCATAGGTGACTCTCCAAAACCCAACAACAAAGGAGTGTTATTTTCTGCTTTTGTAACAGGCATAGGCTTCACCCAGTCTACAATTTCAAGGCTAGAACAGACAAAAATTCTATTAATTTCCTTTCCCCCCCTTTGGGAGATAGTTCTGGATCATCAAGTAGCTGCAGTACTTGCAGCCTCCATGTGGCAAAATCTGCCTTATCAGTGGGTCTTGATCAAAGACCAAAAAAATATTTAAGTTTAAAGGGTGTATGATAATAAGCAGCAGTACCCTCATTAGACTTTACTACATGCTCTACTACCACCTGGTGAACCCCTTCAGGGATAGTGAAGATGGGTGTAGAGGCTGTGCTTGAGGAGCTAGAGGGGAAAATGCGTTCCTCCCTGAAAGCTGTCTCTAAATGTTCCTCTGAATTCTTTACAAAATAATATTATAATACATGGGAAGAAAGAATGGGGTCTGTTGTTAAAATGTTATTTTCCTTTGTTCCTAAAGGGAATAAAGCTGTGTTTATAAGCTGTGAATGGGGGGGGCATTTTATAATTGAATGGGGGGGATTTACCATATTTCACTGTTTATTGCATGTATTATTTTGTTCTTATTGCATTACTTCTGTAATTCTTTTGCATTGTTTATGACATATGTCTGGTATTTGTTTGTTGCATTGTTTCTAGTTTCTTCTTACAGCTTTTTATCGTTTCCTCCTTTTCCGTCCTTCTGCTGGAAGAAAGATGGCATAATCTTCAGTATGACAAGTGAGTATTTAGACAGTGAACTTCCAAAGCAACTGGTTTATTATAAAACCTCAGAGACAATGGCTTGGACCTTTAAACTGGAAAGAGAAACACCCAACCAAACTGGTTAAGACCAGATGAATTTGTCTTAAAGGGTGAGCTCTTCATAGAAGGTGACAGTTAAAAATGTCTGGCTCTGTCACTTCCTCCTTTCCCTGATTACCCCCCCCGCCACAGGAAGTGTAGAACTAGGTGTCTTGCGTGTTACCTTTCTTCCTGTGGAGTTCAGCGGCTCCTATGAAACACTGATGGACTAGTCAATTGGATACGGTTATCAAAGAAATTTCTGAGACTTAATGTTCAGAAAGATAATTCTGAACTGAGTATTGTTAGAATGCAGTCATTATAGCCTAAAGGAAGGATGACATTTTTCTGAAGCATTTCCAAGACACATTGTTAGCATAATGGGAGGGGGGACCAGACTGGAAATTTTTGCTGTGAATGGCAGTTATAAAAGAAATTCACATGCACATATCAGCAAATAGGCAACTTGATAATAAGGGAGAGTAATGGTGCTTAGAATTAATACATTTAAAGCCTGTTCTTCCTCCATGGAGCGCAGGGTGGTATATATAGCTCTCTGTTCCCCATCTGATCTCCACAACAAGGCCTGTGAGGTGGGTTAGTGGAGAAATAGTGACTAGCTCCATGAGGTTCTTGGCAGAATGCACTTTTGAACCCAAGTTGTAGTCCAATACTCTGACCACTATACTACACTGTCAGTCAGCTGGTCTACTTAGCTGGCCGAGCAGGAGTGAATCAATTTATGCAGCCACAAAGGCATCTGGGCTATCTGTTTCCATCATCTCTGGGGAACAAGCACAGAACTTCAGCACTAATTTTAATTACCAAGTATTGTCGGTTAAAAATGAACTATACAGGGGTAAATATGCATCCCAGCATGAATTTCAACTGTGTGAAAACAATAAGACTGTCTGCAAGACTACTGACAATCCTTTGCATTTTTTTATTACCAGCTTGCTCCATTTTATGAGATCTTGAGTGACTAAAGATGCTTCTACACTGAATCTAAAAAAGACAGGAGTGTGTGGTAGACCAGTTTGGAGGCTTAACTATCCGAACACGAAATTAATCTGGAAACAACTTGGTCCAACACTGGTTTCCAACTGAAATTCAAGCATAGGAGCTTTAAATTGTCCTTTAAAATAAAAGCTAAAATTTGTTTCCAGCTGGTACAATTGTTAAATAGAAAGCTTTTGGTGTCTCTAACAACAATATTCTCCTTTCTCTTGCAACATAGATAATTTATTCTGTTACTAGTAAACCTATCCAAAAATGCTGTAATTTTTTTGAAGTATAAGATTTTCAGTGACAGCAATTTGCCATATGGAAGAATAATAGTAGGAAAAATGGAAAAATCATTGGCATGTGTGCAAATTAAAAAAAAAAGGTAATAGAAGGTCTTTTGCTGTTGCTGAAATGATTCATCAGATGTTTTGTATTTAAAAATGTCAACAGCTTGTCTCTTTTCTCATTTGCATTGAACTTCTACAATCGCTAGGTGTTAATCTTTGCACCTTCCAACTTTGAAGTACTGAATGGGTAAAAAACACCCTCAACAATACAAGAGCTGAGAATAATACAACCTGGAGATGTAGTTAATTATCTATGTGTGAATTCATGTTTTCTCTGTAAAGTCAAAAAGAGTGACAATTGGAGCTCTTAAGAACAGTTGTACTGATTATGTGTATTGGCTTTTTAAAAAAATGTTATCATTTGTATACTGTTTTGACCATAATTCCCTATCAATTTCTCCCTAAGCAAATGTTTCAATAATTAAAATAAATAGATTAATTTGCTTTTAACCTGTAAAGCTCAAATAAGGAAACAAAGGAAAGACATGTATGGTATTCTGGTACAGTCTTTTCTCCCCCCTGTATGTATTCCGAAGACATACATTTCTATCTCATTTTTCTACCAGATTTGGCCCCACAAGATGGCTCATACAGCCATAATAAGTACACACAGAATCATCATCACCACCACCACCACACACAAAAACCAACAAAATAATAATGATTGTCGGCAAATTCAGAATTTGGGGGAACTTGGAAACTGAACTCCACCAATCTGGAAGTTCTGACTCTAAATACGAGCTGAATGCCAACTTCCTCTGAGGTTCAGGCTGATTCACACAGGGTTTGCCACCAAGAAGCCATCTCTGACCAATCTTTTTTCCCTCAGCAAATTTACTCCCGTGCCGTGGGGGGGGGGGGGAAGGGGGGGGGGAGGACGTGATCAGCAGGAAGGAGGCTTGACTGAGGAGAGGCAGCTTTGTGGCACTTATCCTTATAGGATGGCACTGGCTACTAATCTGAACAGGCTCAGTGGCACCAGTGTCTCTGTGTGGAGCTTGGCAGTTATCCTGGGCCTCCCAACTCAGTTCCCTGAATCTGGAGATACGAGAAATTACAACTCCCATGCTCCAGAGCATGAAATTATGCGAGAGAGAGAGAGAGAGAGTATAAGGACCCCTCTCTTTCAGAAGAGTTGTCCTACTCTTTAAAGAGTAAATTTTGCTTGGTGGAAAGGGCAAGGTGGACGCTTAGAGAAGCGAAGGCTTCGTTTTCCAGTCTCTCTTGGGAAACGGCTAGGCTTCCCTGCCCATTAATTCTAAGAAAGCTTGAAAAAAATCAAACAATTTAAGGTGAGCCTGGAAGGAGCTAGCTCACCCATCACCAATAATTACAACAATTTAAACCAAACTCCAAAAACACATTAAACAGCATAAACTTAATCCCAAATTGCTGAAAAGAAAATTGGCTTGTTTTAAACTTTCTAAAGGCCAACAGGGTAGGCCTCATCTTTCCACAAACAGTGAAGTCACCCAGGAGCTCCTGCTGCTTGCAAATGCAGGCCATTCTTCAGCCAAGAAATGGGCCCAGAGCAGGCCCCTCAAATATGACATAGTCTAGAGCTGAGCAGATTCGTTTTTATGAAGCAACATTACCTTGGACAGAAGCACATGTTGCAAAGATTATTGGACTGCTGCTGAAAAGGGCAATCTTTGAGTGGACTTCTTTCTCTTCCCCTCTGGAACGTGTAGTATAACTTAATTCCTGTTGTGGAGTCATTACCCTGAGCATTTCCCATCTCAACAGTGTGGAGGGAGGGGAACTGCAATAATGACTCCAGGACACAAATTAAATTGAGCTAGGCATTTTAAATAGGAGAGGGGACCTAAGAAGGGGCAGAACTATCATGTCTAGCAGCAGCATATTGGTTATTTCCCCCTTTTCGGGCAAGCAGGAGTCTTTCTTTCTTTTGTATTGTGTGTGTATGTGCACGCACACCTGGAAGTCATGGTTGACTTCTGGCAGCCCCTAGTGGGGCTTAGAGGCAAGGGAGCAGCCCCTAGTGGGGTCTTCATTCAGAGAGCTGGCTTGCTATTGCCTGCCTCTGCATCATGGCCCTGGTATTCCTTGGATTGGCCCTGCTTAGCTTCTGAGATCTGACAAGATCGGGCTTGCCTAGGCTACCCAGAGGTGCATATGTTTCAATTCACACCTGAAAACCAGCATACATGGTTTCTTAAGTCTTAGAACCAAGTTGGAAATTCAGCCACATTTCTTTGGTTGTTCCCTATTAATTTAGCAGCAGTGGAAAATTACTTTAAATACATATAATGGGTTTCTGATTAATAGCCTCTCTTAGATGGAAAAGGAATATTAAATGGTTTTATAGTAAGTCAGTATATGATGGGGCACGTTTTCCTAAAGAGTAAAAGCAAATCTGAAATTGCTTTTTGCCCAGACTGGCCCTGGAACTCTGACCAACACAGCAAGCAAGAATGCAAAATTGCATGCCTTTTTTTATTTTTTTAAAAAGCTAGTGTTTCTTCTGTTGTGTCCAAGGTATGTCAGGGCTAATTGTTTTCCCTAAGATGTGACCAGGCAGGCACCTGGCCACATGACTCACACAGCTTTTTCATTCTAGAACAGAGGCCTGAACAGGTCAAGTCTCATTGCAGATATTACATAACGTAACGAAGAAGGAAGGAAGGAAGGAGAGAAAAAAGCCACTTGTGCTTCCTGTGTTCTCATAAATCCAAACTTTAGAAGGCCATCACAGACATTACATTTTTAGAACGCAAGTAGAATCCTAATGGATTAGCCCCAGTGCCCATCTAGTCCCACATTCTGTTTCCAGCCAGACACAGACATCTGGGAGTTCCTTGCCAAGGAAAGTTTGCTTGGACATGCTGGATGTAAATCTGTTCCTAAGCACTCAGAGGAATTCTCTGAGCATAGTTGCTGCAATCCTCTTTCTGCAGCCATGAGACAAGCAGTGCCTGCCATTCTGTCTTTTACAGGAGTGATTAAAAGTACAAGGACCTGCCTGGGTAAGGCCACCTGAAGGGGGAAGTTATCTTTAAGTCTGAAGTTATCTGTAAATTCCAAACCATCTCCAAGGTTTCGGGCACGTACTGGATTGAGGAAAGGGAAGCCACGGAGCTACGGAATTAATTTACCAAAATAATCTAAATTATATGATGAATTAATAACCACATCTGAAAACACCATGGAAAACGTAGAGGCTTGGATCTATGGAATGCACACAGTGCAGACTGTGCAGAGACACTCCCCTCCACCCACCGTTTCTTTTACCCCAGAAAGACTTCCAGATCGCTGATGCTGGGAGCTGCTGGACTCACGTGGACCACACACTAAGTGAGGAGCTGTAGTGAGCAGCAGGAATTAGAGGCTAACCACTCCTGCTCCAATTGAATTTTCTGCACCCCTGACAGAAAAGAGGAGGATTTCATTTGGTTCCTCTTCCTTAGAGTAGCTCCCCCCCCGCCCCCCCAGGCTGTGCTGTTCTTTACCTATACAAATCCTACAACCTCCATCATCACCTTCTGTAGGAAAGGCTACAGACCAGCTCTATTTAGCACCAGGATCTTGATGTCCCTGGAGGATTATGGCCATCTTCTCCATGATTTCACAGTCTTTTCAAAATACAAAACAACCTCCCCTTGCTTGCACCAAACAACACAAGGCAACACATGCAACCGAGAGTTGAAGTATTTGATCGACAATCTTCAAAAAAAAGGGAGATACCTTAATAGGGAGGAGGCTGTAACACTAGTGGTTGCTGCCATCTTCCCATACATCTCGCCTTTTGTAGGAGGAAAGAACTGTATCATGATGAGGGCCGTTATACAAGTGGTCCATAGGAGCCAACCCACAGAGAATATATTCAGTATTCTACAAGTGCTTTGTCAGCGCTGGGAAACTTAAAGGGTCTACTAATAGTCTTCAGTAGTCACCCACTTCTTCCTGTTTCTGTATGGGCAAATGGTTATATACTAATATTCAAGGGGTGGGGAGATATTAATGTTTTATTTTCATGTGCTAGGTGGAAATGACTAATTTTTATCAATTGCCATTTTCCTGCTTCAGTATCCGTGTACCCTATAATTTGGGGGGGCGGGGGCGGGGAAAGCAGGAACAATACTATTTCATTGGCCTCTTAAGTGAACACGTAGACATATGGCCTAATTGAAATGCCTTAACACTACCGGCAGATTTAATGATATGGACTGTTTCATTATAAACAGCCCAAAGCTGTCCACCACGCGCTGCTTCCAAGCCTTTGCAAGCCCTTTCTGCAACACAGATGGCTCACAAATCATTTTGGAAGAATGTGTAAAGGCATCATGATGCACCTGAATGATTCTGTTTCAAAAGTTTCTTTTTATGAAACTTTGAGAAAGCTGAGTTTAAAATACCATGCACTGTGTAAAGAGATCGTTTCCAAAAGCATTTTCTGAAAGACTCACATCTTTGCACCCAGTTATACCCACTTGGGGCCACGGTGGCTCAGATGCTGAGGTGCAGACCGGAAGATCAGTAGCTCAACCGTTCAAGACCCTAGTGCCGTGTGATGGAGCTCCTGTCTCTGGCCCCAGCTCCTGCCAAGCTAGCAGTTCGAAAGCAAGAAATTGCAGGTAGATAAATAGGTACCACTTTGGTGGGAAGGCAACAGCATTCCATGCCTCTTGGTGTTTAGTCATGCTGGCCACATGACCATGGAAAAAATCTTCAGACAACGCTGGCTCTTTGGCTTGGAAACGGAAATGAGCACCGCCCCCTAGAGTCGGATTCGACTGGCTTTTGAGCAGGGGAAATCCTTACCTTTCCCCTTGCCTTAATCTTAGCCTTCTTGCTTTTGTCTTCTTCACAGTAAAGATAAAAAAAGAAGAAAGGCATGGGGGAGGCATGGGGGAGGCAGGCCTACTCAGAAGTAAGGCTCATGTTATCCAGGATGGGGGGTGTTACTTTCAGGAAAATGCCTTTGTCAGCCTGGCTTATTAGGCCAGGAAACTGGCATGTGCTTATGCTACTTTGCAAAATGTGAAGGTGCTGCTTTAATAATAAATAGTAATAATAATTTTTACTGCCATTTATTGCAGTACAGGAGGTAGGGCACAAACTGAACAATTCTAAATGGAGCTGCACTGTGGGGGAGGGAGCTGCTATGACCCTGTTTGGGGGTCTGTCTTCTACCAAGCGTCAACACCCCTTGCTTGCAAAAACAGCCATTCAATCAACGGTTACAGCCTGGTATATTCCCTATGACAGGCAACCCTGCCCGGAGACTTCTCTCCTGTCTCCCACAGCTAGCAGTGATTATTTTTGGCATGTCTTTTGAGTTAACAATACACATACTGAAACATGCGAGCAATGGAAAGTCCCTGAATTCCAGGAGCTAAGATTAACCACTTTCTATTTTTAAAAATCTCACACTTCCCTGCTCAGTTTCTTGGTTCTCACCCACTCATTGCCATGGCAGTCGGGTTGCATAAAACTTCCTGAGTCAATTTAAAATAAGTGGGCAATGTGTGTACACACACACACACACACTCATTCACTCTACAGGGAACAGTGTATTTATAAACTCCCTCTCAGACTTTCCTTGTAAGGCAGATCACTATTGCTACCACTTCACAGGCAGGCCTGTAGCTACAGTGAGGCCTCTCGGGGCCCGCCCCCCCCTAACTTACCACTAAGGCCCCCCACCTTCCCATCCAGCCCAGGCCCCCCACCCCCAATTTTAAAATTTTATTCATTGTGCTCATCGCTGGCAAGCCCCACGCTGCCCTTCAGTCCCACACCACTCTCTCTCCCCCCGCTCGCCAGCCGTGGCTGCTCTCTCTCATCGCCAGCAAGCTGGCAAGAAGCCAAGCCCCACATTGCCCTCCAATCCCACACCGCTCTCTCTTACCTCTCGCCAGCTGCTCTCTCATTGCTGGCAAGCCAGCAAGAAGTCAAGCTGCCCGCCACCCTCCAACCCCACGTTGCTCTCTCACACTGGACTCTAAAGTATTTTAGTAGTTCGTAGTGTTGGTGTTTTGGTGGAATTCTGCCAACTCACTGGCTCCCATTTTGGGCCCACCGCAACACAGCCCAGGGGGTGAGGGACAAGTGGTGGCAGGTGGGCAACAAAGGCAGCCTCCTTGGGCGGGCTCGCCACTCTCCTGCCCTGGCCGCCTTGGCTCCCTGCCAAAAGGACACCTGGCTGGTTGCAAGGAAGGGCGGGAGTGAGACTGCTCACTTGGGGGTATCCCCAACTTGTTTAAAGTCCTCTCAAATAAAAAATTCCTGGCTATGGGCCCAGTCACAGGTAGAGACTTCAGGTGGGCAAAACATGATGTGCCTAGGTCAGGCTGTTTCTGAATCTGTGATCTCCTGCATGATAAACGAGTTGGTGGCAGAGGTGGCTTGAACCCAGTTATCCCAGAGAATCACCGTCTGGCCTTGGGACATTAACTATTCCCTACAAGCCTCACTCCCAATCTATAAAACTTTGGTTTTACAGATCTTCATTCCACACTACCACAACCTGCTGCAGGACAGCCAGGCCCTCCGCCCAAGGAAGAGTCACACCATTTCCAGGTAGTGTTGCCAATTCCAGGCTAGGAAATTCCTGGAGATTTTGGGTGGAGCCTAGGAGGGTGGAAATTGGGGAGGCCAGAGACCTCAGCAGGGTATAATGCCATATAGTCTACCCTCCAAAGCAGTCATTTTCTCCAAGGGAACTGATCTCTATAGTTCAAAGACCTCTTGGAATTCCAGGAGTTCTCCATGCCCCACCTGGAGGTTGGCAAGCCTATTCCCAGTTGAGGCCAACACAATTAAGGCACAGATTTAGGAAAATTCTGCTCAGCCTGAAGGCACTTCCCAGCACCATGAAAGGGAAGCAGCCTGAATAGGTCTAAAATCCCACTCAGCCTGAAGGCAGTCCCCAATGTGACAAAAGAGAAAGCAGTCTTGGTAGGCCCAGCTGGGAGGTGATTGAATCACTCCCTTCCTTCCTCAAAAATGCAGGCGATATCTCAGTGATTAACTATGATAGCACACCATTAATGCATGAATTATAGAGTCGGCAATCATCCCTGTCTTTAGCCGGTGGTTTCCCCAGGATACAATCATCAGTTCACCCTGGATTCTTTGTCCACCCTCTAGATCAGACCAGTTCAGTCCTATCAGTTACCCCCCAGATGTTGGCATGTCACTTTTGCATCTATAAACTTTGGGGCTACAAACCAATCCTGGCTTTGGAGCTCACTTTCCAACATTTTTACAGTATAAATACACCCACCCCCCCGCAAAAAAAACCCCCAGAACTTTGCAGCAGCCATTCTCCCAAACATCCTTGCTACTGCCCTTCTGTAGGCTGGACACAGGACTCTCAGAGACTGGGAGCCAGCCTTGATCTTTGCCCCTACTTCTTCCTTCTTTGCTCTCCTTCCATCCCAGACCCTCAGGAAACGCTCACCACATTGGACAGGATTGTTCGATTTTATTTGACTCCCTTTAGCGTGTGCTTTTGTTGCTTAGGTGTTAGATTGTCTAAGGTTAAGGTTTGTTGCACATGTGAGCCTGCGGCTCTCTGAGTGGCTCCTGCTATTCTTGGTCTATTTGTCTAAATAAAGATTTAGATTCTTATTCTATTTTCCACCTGCTCTGTTTCTGGGAACCTCCCCATTCCCATAGTGAGGTGCTACTAGCATATTCTGGACCTTGGGGTGCACAGGTAGTGGTCCCTAATTTGATTTTATCTGGATACATGTGTGTGTGCTCTTGACACACAAGGGGATGCTCCAAAGGGAGCCATACACGTTGGAGGCCATACTAGTTGAGTAAACAAGGGACAAAAAAAGGGAACAAACTCAACCCGAAACCTAGGATCAAGAACCAAAGAGGACTTACCTCTTTGGTTCTTGGTCATCCACGGTGAGGCCATTGGGTAACAAGCTCACCCCTAGTCAATCTGGACATAGTGAGTGGGGAGTGTGCCATCACAGCCTTTCTTCAAGCAGAAGAAGCGGGCCTCTCCTGCTTTAGTTCCTCTTACCTGCTTTTAGCATCTGCACACATTCACAGCCACAGTGGATGAAGGGAGCTGGTTTTTAGTAAAAGATTTTCTTATTCGAAAAAGAAGCTTAAATTCCTTAAATAAAAATTGACATTGCAAGAGCTAAAGCTTTTCTTTTAAGAAGTCTTTCCTGAGGTAAAGCAGTGCTCCTGGTCGGACGGTGTACTCAGTAGCCTCACCCTGGCTACAGTCATCTGGTTAACTATAGTGCAACATCCTCTGTGGCAAACACAGGGACCTTATTTAAAAGCAGCCTTTGGACAGGGCTTCTTACAGCCAAAACGTTCAGGATGCTTTAGTAACGCTTGCTGGAATTTTTCACAAGGGGATGGGCATGTGCAGTTTCCCTATGGCTGCTGCAGCTTCCAGTGCAGTGCAGCAGCAACAGGGTTTCCACACAGCATGTTTCTCTGTTGTTTTCCTACTTTCCCCCCAGGTTTTTAAAATCCACAAATGAATATTTCCATAATGTTGTAACAATCTGTGTGTCAAGTTCCCTGAGTTCTGAGTGTTCATTTTTAATAAAGTAAATATCAAGTCCCTTTGGTTGCAGAGCTGTGTCTTTCCCCTTATATTGCCATAATGAAAGGGGCCAGAGACCCACTTTTTAAAGGAGAAATGAAAGCTGAGAACTCAGAAAACTTGATACACAGAACATCATAACAACATCCAATTACTGGGTTAAAAACAAACTAACAGAAAACGGTGGTGGGAGGCTGCTGTATATTTTATCACCTTTTCTTTGGCCAGGCATTTCTGTAGTCACACAGGACCCAACGTACAGTGCTCGGGAGAAAACCAGGATATTTGCATTTGTACATGGAAAGCTATAGCTAAGACTCAAGTGTGGTGGGCCAATTCCAAACCACAGTTTCCAAACCAGTCACATTAATTAAATGTGGTTTCACATGTAAAGGTAAAGGCTTTCCTTGCTTGAAAGCCTGTCAAATTCAACTCTAGGGGGCAGTGCTCATCTCCGTTTCCAAGCCGAAGAGCCAGCGCTGTCCGAAGATGTTTCTGTGGTCATGTGGCCGGTATGACCTCTGAACTAATCTCCTGCATCTTTTGCTACCAGTTAATGAGCTAACCCTTGAATAGGGTTGGCAGACTTCCAGTGAAAAAATGGGGATGTGACAGCAGTTCTCTTTAGGAATTACTTACTAACTCTATGGTAAAACCCCACAAATGACATCAATCATCTGTAGGAATTGCCGAAAATTTCATGTTTTACCATAGAGCCTTTGGTTATTCTTAGAGAGGCATGACATCACTTCCGGGGATTCCCCAGAAGCAGTGCTAGCCCTGATGGCCATTAAAAAAATATCCTGTCATAACTCTCAGTGGCAGCAGGAAATCGGAACCACGAGATTCCCCCAACCCCATCAAGAGACTAGCAACCCTACAGAGCCTTGAGTGGTTTCCAGTTACAATTCTTCAATCCAGGGGTCCTTTCGTAGAAAAAGAGGTGCAGGAGCTCATTAGCATAACTCATTAGCATACCTCATTAGCATATGCCACATCCCTGACATCACCAGAAGTGTGTCAGAAAGGGAATGTCAGTTTCAGCCCCATCATACCCTATGGGCCATTGAAATCAATGGCAAAAACTCATAGGGTATATGAGGGGCTGGAGGAAAGGGGGTTTGAGGGAGAGGCTGCAAACTTGCAGGGTAGCTGCTGGGGCCTCTCCTCGAAATACCCACCAAGTTTCAAGAAGATTGGACCAGGGGGTCCAATTCTATGGGCCCCCAAACAGGTTGTCTCATCCCCTCCATTGTTTTCTATGGTGGGAAAAAACTTTTTTCCTCCCATAGAGAACAATGGAGGGAATGGGGGCAACCTGTTTGGGGGCCCGTAGAATTGGACCCCCCTGGTCCAATCTTCTTGAAACTTGGTGGGTATTTCGAGAAGAGGCCCCAGCAGCTACCCTACAAGTTTGGAGCCTCTCCCTCAAACCCCCTTCCCTCCAGTTGCTTTTAAAGTTGCCACTGAATTTCAGCGGCAATTCAGCCACAGGCTGAATCAGATTAGATAATCTGATTTGGCCCGTGGCTGCCCTAGTGGCCATTCCTGAGTTGGCGGAGCTTTGCTCCGCCTCGCTCCAGCCCCAACGGACCCCTGCTTCAATCTACTTTGATAGCTTGATCTTGACAAGGCCAATGGACTAGGCAGGAATTAAAACAAAAAACACTAATAATAAAGTATAATAATAAAGTAATAAACACTAACAATAAATAAATTCCTAGCATCTGCTCCTCTCCTTCCTTGTCATTTGTCTTCTCCCCCTGAACCTTATGAGGTCTAGTTCTGATGATAAAACTGAAAATATAAAAGGCCAAAGAATATGTGGCAGGGCAGAAGACCCATATATATCAAGTAATTGCTGAATTCCTATAAAATTGGGGGGGAGTGCTTTACTTTTAATTCGAGCAGATAGGAAGGGGTAATGAGCCCTTCCCCCACACATAAGTTCTGAGTCAGGCTACTGATGGAACAGGCTTTCTATGTCATGTTACAATGCCTACCAAAGTGCCAATGGACACAAGGCCAGAGGGTGTTTCAGAAGCTCAACGCTGCGAACAGTTCAGGAGTCACATTTACCAAGGATCAGTCGAGACAGTGTCGGCAAGTTCAGCATTTAACAAACACGTTGCATCCACGCCTACAAGCTCCCCTTGAGAGACTTTATAGCCATAGGCCTAAACAGCATGTATGCTGCCAGTTTCTCAGTGAAACTCCTGTGATGACTCATCCACACTGTCAGCAGGCAGCCAGCACTGAGTCAAGAAGTACGCACTCCGACACCGCTCCTATAAGTCTTTTCTGAGCCTTCTCCTGCATTATTCCAAGGGTGCTGGTGACCCTGGGGCACCGGAGACTGATTGCTGGCCTTCAGCTGCCGGGTCAGAGCTGGAGGGTTGAAGCAACTCTGCACCAACTTTCAGGTGCAGGGCATGGAATGCTTGAACTTCATTCTCTTGTTGGTCGGCTGATGGCTGCAGGCTGGCTATATAGGGGCCCTCCTCTTCTGAGGAGTCCTTACTGTCACTGAGCCCTGGCTAGACCATGACAACATACTTGGAGATTGGTGTTAACTATGCCTGGAGAAAAATGGCTGGCAGAAGTGGTTTCATAGCGGAAATCACAAACAGAAGAAACATTGAGCAGCTATCTCCTCCCTGCCTAGGGTTGTCAGTCACCAGGTCCCAAAAAGAGTTCCCCTGATTTCTGGTACTTCAGCTCACCGCAGACCAGCTGGCTGGCAAGGGAAACCCCACCCCCAAACATCCCCATTCCGGCGCGACATCCCCAGCACAATGATGTCACCTGGAAGTGAGGTCATCACGTCAGGGGCATCGCATAGGATGCTCTCATTTCAGGGCAAAACTCTATGGTAAATTTGGCCTAAAGCCATAGAATTTTGCCCTCAAACCAGTGTCCTGCGCAATGTCACAATGATGTTACTTCCAGGTGATGTCACTGCATCAGGAATGTCCTGGAATGCTCCCCGAAATCCCTCGGCCAGCATAGCCAGGGGACCTGGCAACCCTACCTCACCCATAGCCATCACCTTATGCTGGAGAGATTTTGCATGAATTACATTCTAACATCTGAGACTGCTGCCATACTATACCTGATCATAGATATGAGCTACAGTCCATCTTCAAATTGTCTAACAGCACTCAGTACACTACAGGTTATTCCCCTGTTATTCTTTCCTGAGCCTTTCTTTCCTGTGATCTGATAAATGCACATGGATGCCAGAAGACTCAAGTACTTCATATGGTTGTTCTGGAACATTCCATCCATTCTATACTTGGGCCTTCCCTACTGTAAGGTCTCCTTTCACTACACCAGCTGTTGCTAAGCAAAGCTGAGTGGCTTTTTAAATGGAAGCTGCCGAAAACACATTGTTGAATAGCTCAATGGTCTGAAAACCTATTAAGGAATGCCAGGAATTCTGCATATTGTTAAGAAAGGCACAGATGACTGACTTATTCTGACTTACGGGGACAAAGACAGAAAAAGCCACACAAATGGCAGTAAGATATTGTCACAGTTCCTTTTTAGACATATTTCTAGGTTTCTTTCTTTCCTTGTCAGTGACAGAAAAGGGCAGAAAAGTTTGCTTATAAGCGGCTTCCTGAACAAACCCTCCTTAATTACTTTAAAGCCTCTGCATTTCAAATACTTGAAAAGTTCCTTCTAACAACTCCAGCAGCATTAGCCGAACAGTCAGGGTGGTCTTGTTATTTGAAAGCCCTTTGAAAATTCACAGCCTGCAGTCGTCTTGACATGTCAGCATCCACCCTGAGTCAGAAAGACAGAGAAAAATAGCATTTGGAGAGGCCTGTAAAGCCCACCAGGCTCCCCACCCCCATCCTCACAGCTACATGGGCTGAGCGAGACTATGAACCCTGTCAAACACCTGATATTTTAAGCCATTTTCATTATATCCCGCAAAATGGAAAATCTC
The DNA here is from genome assembly GCA_029233225.1 of Lepidodactylus listeri. NCBI lineage: Eukaryota > Metazoa > Chordata > Lepidosauria > Squamata > Gekkonidae > Lepidodactylus > Lepidodactylus listeri. The sequence continues at coordinate 93,465,243 of JARCFY010000006.1, forward strand.
TTCCTCACTTAAACCTCACTGCAAAGGAAATTCTGCTTTCCTGAATGTTTCACTGAGGGAAGGGGGAATGGGGCTGCTTCTGGATGAGAGACACAAAGAAGTGAACCCTAGAAACACTGCAGTTTGAAAAGGTGCCAGGCGCCCCCTCCCACTATTATCAGGCAGACAAATAGAAGACTTTCTGTATTCCCCCCCCTTTTGAACATTTCAAGGGTAGGCTGAGAGTTAAGTTTAAGATAAACATTAACAAGCATTGGGGGGGTGGAAATAGCAGTAAGGTCTTCAGCTTTCTTCTTCCCTTGCTTACTACAGAAAGTAGTTGAACAGTCAAGGAACAGAAGGATGAAAGAAAATAACTTACTGGGCTGGGGGGGGGGGGGGAAGCTGCCTTCCAATTTTACCAGAAGGCATCACCATTTGGAGTAGAGAGAAATAAAGCCTGTTCCTCCCTCCCTCCATTCCCTGCCACACAGACACTTCTCATGATATGATCCAATACAGCTGGGGGGTGGTGGTGAGAGAGAGACAAACAGCCACACAGACAGACAGACGGATGTCCCCACCAGGAAGGAGGGCAGAAACTGAGGAGGGAAACCTTGTACGAGCAACCCTGATTGTGGCATTTATATGCACATTTATTTCACCAGGGTTTTTATCTTCCTCTAAATCCAAAGAATCAGAACAATATACATGGGTTCCTTGCCTCATATTATCATCATAACAACCCTTCATGGTAGGCTAGGCTGGGAGATTCCCTTTGAAGCTTCAAATTCAAGCTTGTGTAGAACGCTGCCACCCATTTATTCAAAGGGGCAGGCCGGTTTTAATGTGTTTTAAAGCAATTGTGTTGGCTTCCAGTTTGTTTGGGTTTTGGTTCAATTTAACCTGCTGTCAGGGTTGTAAACAAACTCAGTTTTGGGAAATTCCTGAAGAGTGTATGTGTGTGTATGTGTGTGTGTGTGTGTGTGTTGGGGGGGATGTAGGCAGTCCAGAGGTCGGTTGTAACTGGAGAAGAACTTCAGGCCCCTCCTGGAACTTGGTAACCCTAGGTGCCACTCATATTTAATTATTTATTTGTTATTTCCATTTATATCCTGCCTTGCTGGACAAGCTGGCTCAAGGCGGCTTAAAACATTAAGATGCAATAAAAAACAATAAATACAGTATTAAAAAACACTATTTCTCATGACATATCTGAAGGACTGATTATGCAGTCCTTCATTATGCCCATGCATAATGCTGTAATCCCAGCAACTACTTTTTATTTTTTTTGTGAATATTGTGTGCGTGTGTGTTTGCTAGTGACTTCTGGTGACCCCTAGTGGGGCTAGACGTTTCAGAGATGTGGCTTTGATATTACCTGCTTCTGTGTCCCGGCCTTGGTATTCATTGGAGGACTACCTTCCAAGTACTTGCCAGGGTTGGCCTTGCTTAGAGTCTGAGATCTGATGAGATTGGGCTTGCCTGGGCTATGCAGGCCAGGGCCCCCAGAAATCACTTCTGACTATTCCACCATCATGTCGTTTCTGTGGCTCGACATGGGTTTGCTGCGGCTGCCTCCATTCTTCGGGGAACAGCATCCCTGAGAGCTGTAGATCTTCAGTTACAAACCCTGGCTGCCTTAACCTAGCATCTACTGTCTTCATCCATCTAGAATGGCAAGTGTCTTGTTTAAGAAAGACCAGCAGACCTAAGGGCTATGTATCAAATTCCCACCCTGCTAGTCTATAAAACTTGGCTCTTTCAGAAGGCTTTTTGGACTCTGAAAACGTCTGTGGTTAAATGGAAACTGGAGAGGGTGATTGCTGTTAATCAGAGGTGTCGAACTCATTTGTTACAAGGGCCAGATCTGACAGGTCACTTTGTGGGTGAGCCATGTGTGCGATAAAATGTAATGCCAGGTACCGGGGATATGTTACCACTGACAGTGACCCACACCCCTCCTCAGCACCTAACTAACCACACTTTGCTTGATGTGTACAAGAAATTTTGCACAGAGAGCGCTTGCCTGACAATCAAGGTGTAGCAACCAGAGACTCTAGTGGCTCTTTAAAGACTAACATATCCCAGAAGCATTTGATGAACTGGAGCATGAAGGGCTGCATTCTGTTGCCCCAGATGTGGCAGCCAAAGACAGTAGACCCAGTAGCATCAACCAGGGGAAACTAGCAAGCCCTGCCTTAAAGAAACTGCTGTGGTCCACAGGCTTTGGGGTGCAGAAGCGAGGGGAAGTGGGTGAGGGAGCCACAATCCCACACCTCCCTCTGTCAAAGTCCCATATTCAGCAACAAGCTTGAACCACGAGGGGCACTGTGATGCTCCCCGGCACCACAAACAATCTTCAAGTGCGGCTGCTCTCCAGAGATGCCAGCTCCGCTTTAATTGCCTTTTATTTTCTGCCAGCTCCATGGCGTTATCCAAGCCCCCAAAATGTTACTCCCCATGTGCAAGTGCCCAGACACACATCCAGCACTTTCCTCTGCCGTGTGCAAACCCAGCAAGCTTTTCTGAATGCCTGCCCCCGTCCCTGACCTCCCCACCACCACTTCCATTCAGACTGTTACACAAGGCAGGGCTTGCATGCGGGGAAAGCCAGGGAGTGTGTGTGTGTTTTGGCTTTGCCTCTTATTTAACTCTGCCTGCAGTACTTGAAGGAAAGTATAAGAAAACTCCCCACTCAGAAAGACTATGTACAGGCCCCTTAAGGGATGTGGAGTCCCCACAGCACATGTTTTTTAGTTGTACCTCCTCTAATGCGGCCCGTTTGGAGATTATTTCACCTCTACTGGACAATATTGCTGGTCACGCAATTAAAGCCAGGCTTGGATCCCTTCTATCTGACATGAATCTTAAAATTACTTACCGAGTTGCTAGATTTTGTGTGTTGATCATAAGGATACGGAAACTGTATTATAGCTAGGCTCAAATTTGAATTCTGCTTATATTATGTATTTTGTCTTTATATATAAGAATATATATTTTTATTAAGGTCTAATGACTGTAATGAATATACACATACATACAACTCTCCCTGTGCTGCCAAGACAGTCAGGCAGAAGAGGACCGCATACATTTGGGTCAGCAGGTTGGAAGGTTCTGGCTCACCTTTGCCTGGCCTTTTCTCTCTTGCCCGGGCTGCTGCGCATATCACGCTTGGCACAGCCAGTCGCTCCATTCACCTGCTTTCCACAGCTGCCTTCCCCGGGCTGCCCGCAAGTGGGAAGCCTCTCAGCAAGGCTTGAAAAGGTAGAGCCAAAGAGAGTCTGCCGGCTGCACATGAACAGGCAGCCATCTTTCCAGTAGGAGGTGCCGGCAGGAGCCTGAAATGCTCTGACCGGAGGAGAAGGTGGTGGGGGTGGTGGCAGGCAGTGCATCCTGGCCCAGTGCTTCAGCCAAGGGCAGCAGGCCGGCTCCCCAAGGAAATTGGCTGCACAGCACTTGGGGCCAAACCAACCCTTCTCACCCCTTATGGTTGCCAGCTCTGGGTTGGGTAATCCCAGGAGATCTGGGGGAGGCCCATGGGGAGGACCCACTTTGGGAGAAGGGAGGGACCTCAGCAGAGAGGATATAATACCCTAAAATAGGCCCTTCCAGGCCACATTCAGATTGGTTTTCTCCCAATTGCTCATGGGCCGGATAAGAGCCCTGGATGTGCCAGTTCTGGCCCCCGGGCTGTATGTTTGATGTGTCTGCTCTTGATGTTTCAGTTATGTGATTACGGAGTGATTATTTGTAGGATTAGACACCCCCAAACAGTTATTTGAATTATATAGACTGTTTTAGCTTTCAGTGTCAGCCACCCCAAGGCCAGGATATAAACGTTATAAAATAAACCATCAGATAACTACTAGGCCAATGTCACCCAGTGAGCTCCACAGAAAAGTGGTTATTTGAATCAGGGTGTCCCCAGTTCTAGTCTACACTTTCACCACTACCCCACACTGGCAGAAAAGGGCAGCTGAATGGGATTATCCCACAGGGAAGTGGACCCCATGTAGCTGTGTTTATAAGTCTCTCAATCCTACTACTAGAAGGAGGAGGAGACTGAATTTATACCCCACCCTTCACTCGTAGTCCCAGAGTAGTTTACGAACTCCTTTCCCTTCCCTTGTCTGTGAGGTAGGTGGGTCTGAGAGAGCTCTTTCCAGAACTGTCCTTGACAGAACAGCTCTGACAGAACTATGCCTTGCCCAAGGTCATCCAGCAGCTGCAACTGGAGGAGTAGGGAATCAAACCCGGTTCTCCCAGATTAGAGTCCATGCCCTTATCCACTATACCAAACTAGAGTCAGACTCTGATCACAAAATTGACAATAGCACCAATCAGTTGTTGGAAAGGTTGGATTTGGCTCCCACAATCCTCCTTTCCCTGAACAAGTGATAAGAGCCAATGATCTGGCTTGAACTCTTTCCCTATCAGCTTATAGTGTTGCCAACTCTCAAACAAACAACAATAATAAAAATTTAAAATTCTAGTTCCTGTGAAGGGGTTGTGGGTGGAAACCCTATGGGCCAGAACCAGTATAGAAGTGGACTGCAGCATTTCTGTGCCAGTCTGGAGGGGGAGCCCAGCATAACAAATATATATTCATTTAAAGTGAAAAAGGTACAGCTATTTATGTGCATACATGTATTGCCGATGAAGGGGCATAATATTTCATAGCTGATAATATTAAAAAAAAAATCCATGTGTGCCATTATGTTGATAAATAAAACACCTGGATGTAAATATGGGCTTCTATGTATCAAAACCTGGCTAGGGATATTTTCCATTAATGTGACAGAGGCTTGAGAAGATATCCCTAATACTAAATGACACAACAAAATTATAACACTGACCTTTCAGCAGAAATTAAAGGAGCCAGTATCTCGGGCAAGTGCACTTGCTGTCAAGCCAGCGTTTTCCCCAAGAGTGTGGAGAGCAGATTAGTTCCCTAGCTTAGGGAAAGGAGCGGGATTCAAAAATTGCTTGTTCCTGTCACGGTAAATCTTTTAATACCTTTAATGAAAGTTCTTCCCTCCCCTTCATGAAGTATCCACAAATTATGGGCAAATTAATGCAGGATTTCTGATACCCTTACAGTCAGGTTTAATTGGGGCAATCCCTCCAGCGACTGGAAAGATGACATTCTTCTTCATTCCTTGGGTAAAATGTTCAATGGGAAGCAAGGCTGAAATGTCAAGGTAAAATAATGCCAATAATTATTCAGAATGTTACATTATCCTTGACCTTGGAATTTAAAAGGCAGGAATGGAGGCTTTTTTTTTTGTGAAAAGTCAGGAAGCTATCTAGAGACTCCGCTGACATTTATGATTAATGTGAATGGGCAACGCAAGGGGAAAGAGACATGCTCGATACCATTACATTCCTGCATGGGAATGAAATCCATTGCTAGGTCGTTGTACATACCAGTCACGGCACATCTATATATCTATTTCTCAACTGTGGGTAGATCTGCAGGTATCTAAATCTGTGGATCAGGCCCACATTGATATAATGGAGAGTTTTCTCCAAACTTGGGGATACCCCCAAGGTTTGCAGAAAAATCTGAAATCAGTAAAAAAAAAAATTACATGCAGGGGAAAATCCCCCCTAAAAACAAAAGCGTTGTCTGTGCATGTGCAGCCGAATGCACCTCCCCCTGTCAAAGTCATGGCAGTGAGGGGGAAGAGATGGTGGGTGAAGCCTGGAGCTGCTCTGGGCTCGCTAACATCGGTGTCAGGGGTGAGTGGGAGCATGGCACCCCAGCAGTGAAGCTTCGATGCTGGAGGGCTTTGGGAGCCACCATCGGTCCCAGCAGTGGAAGCCAGCATTGCCAGCATTGATGTCAGTGGTAGAGGGTGGGGGGTCAGAAGAGAGAGTGTGGCAGTGCAGTAGCAGAAACTGGAAATATTCCCCCAAAGTTTTTTTTTTAACTTTTAGGATTTTTCTGCACATGTGGGGAGTCTCCCAAGTGTGCAGAAAAATCTCCTTGCCCCCCAAGTGCCCCCTCCGCACGGATTTAGAGATCCACTTTCAGGGGGCACCTTCGCTATTAGTATATAGATACCTTAAAATTATAAATTCTATAACATTCCCTTTTTGCTTTTTAACATTCTACCTAAGAAAGAGTTTCTAGAGAACTTACAAATGTGCACAGTGTTTTGTATTATTTTGATGTGTTCTAATAATAGGTATTTCATGAGTTTTGTTTTTAGTGCTGTATAAAGTTGCTCTGTCACAGATATACCTGGAACAGTTTGCCCAGAAATGAAGGACTATTCAAACTTAAGAGTGGGTGAGCTGAAGTGATACGGTTGATTAAAACAATCCCTCTGTTTTAGAACAATCAGCAGCCTCTCAGAGTTGCTTATTTGGATTATGAAGTCTAGCATCTCTGATGGAAAGTTCAGTGCATTAATATACAGATAGTATCTTGGCTTTCCTAAGGAGACATATTGAGCTGTCTAAAGGACTCTTTCTCTAACAAGATTTCAGCAGCCCCAAAACTCTGCAAAGAAAAATTAACATCCAACAGACAGAAGTAATTACTGAAAGCACTTTTAAAAACAAATCCTTATAACGTAAACCTTGGAGGAGTTACATTACTGTGGTCAGGTAGATGAATTCAGCTCCTTTTCAAAGAACTGTGCTGTTACAGAAGGAAAGTGGGGTGAGGTGATTTTCCTTGCTGGGAAAGGGGTTCCATGGAAAGCACCGTGTTAACTGTCATACTTGTAACCCTCCTTGAGTCCCAACCTGGTGGAACTCTCTGCCAAATGACATCTAGTGCAATTCCGCAGGGCCTGTAAAGCAGAGATGTTCCGACAGGCTTTCAGTTGAGGGCAGCAATGGGAAGTTAAGACTGGCTACCCTTTATTTTTTCCTCTATGCCCCCTCCATACCCTTCCCTGCCCTGCCACGTGGCGAGATAGTGATATGGCCAGCAATGGAGGATTATTTATTGCCATCCTGATTGGTTCTAATTTCATGTTTATTATCTGTTAATGTAATTATATATCAACTGCATTTTTAACTTTGTACAGTGTGGTAAATCACCTAGAGTCAGTCCTGCAGGGTGGGTGATTCGTAAGATTAATTAATTAATTAATATAACCCCCCTTTCAGTTATGTTATTCAAAGAATACATGGTTCCCTCTCCTCCTTGTTTATGAGTTTAAGAACACATGAATCTGCTTGATACTGAAACAGACCTTTGGTCAATCAAAGTCAGCATTCTCCACTCTGACTGGCAGTGGCTCTCCAGGGTCTCGGGCAGAGGTCTTTCACATCCCCTACTTTCTGATCCTTTAACTGGAGGTGCCATAGATTGAACCCAGGACCTGAAAAGCAGATATATCTTACCACTGAGCTATGCCCAAGAAGAAAGGGACTCCTAACACTTTTGCTTTTAAAGGACTGTGGAGAAAGGCTCCCATGTTTATGAGGCCTGCAGATAAGAATAACTGGTTTGCCTAAGAGCTACCAAGAAGCCATGGACCTGAAGGCTGGGTTCCAGCTGATACCATACCTTGGGAGAATTATTCTCTCAGGAGATGAGAGAATAATTACAGCCTGAGCTTCTGTTCTTTACTTAATTTTCTACATACCTTTATACACAGAACATGAAAAAAAAACCATACAAAAAGGGGGGGGCACCATACAAGTGGAACGCTTACTCATGAGAATACGAGAACTCGTGGGCACTCAATGAAGCTGCTGAACAGTCAGATTAGAATGGATAAAAGGCAGTACTTCTTCACCCAAAGAGTGATTAGCACATGGAATTCACTGCCACAGGAGGTGGCGGCGGCTACGAGCATGGACAGCTTCAAGAGGGAATTGGAGAAACATATGGAGCAGAGGTCCAGCAGTGGCTATTAGCCACAAGGTATAGATAGGAACTCTCGGTCTGGGGCAAGTGATGCTCTGTATTCTTGGTGCTGGGGGGGGGGCAGTAGTGGGACGGCTTCTAGTGTCCTGGCCCTACTGGAGGACCTCCTGATGGCACCTGGTATTTTTGGCCACTGTGTGACAGAGTGTTGGACTGGATGGTCCATTGGCCTGATCCAACATTGGCTTCTCTTATGTTCTGATCTATTTTAAGGACAGTCCGCTAGTCTGTTTTTCAAACCTGTTAGCCTTCGTGTCACTGATTCCTACAGTTTCAGAGTTACAACTGTGGATTTTGTTTGCCACTTATTGTAGAACAAGATTGACTAAATTTACTATTTTGGAGGTGTCATTCTCTCTCTCCAAAGAGTGGCTTGTGGGAACTATAGTTTGCTCCATGTCCAGACACCCTTAAACACAGTCAAGTTTTCAAGGAGCTGTCCTTTATTAGCTTGACTATTTCTAGTATCTAGAAAAATCACCCTCAAGTGACACCTGTTGAGGTAGAACAAAGTTCTACCTTGAGCCATAATTTTGATCAAGAGATCTACTCTGCATGTGGGATTGTGTTTGTTTACTGGGTAACTGGATTTACTGAGTTACTCTGCCTTAAATTTATTATCAGGCACCAAAGAAGACATTTGCCTTCCTGGGTTTGTTTTCTGCCTGTCAACATCCTGTTTGGTGTTCTTCTGTTGCCTTTCCTCCAAGGAAGTTCAGCAGAACTTACTGCTTGGAGACGCCACTTAATGATGGTTAGCACTGAAGACTGATGTGCCAGCTGAGGTTCCAGGGACACTTTCCGATTCAACAGCAAGCCTTGTTAACTCTTCAGCAGCCAGAATCTATCTCTGCTCTATATAATTAAGCATTCTATTGCTCCTCCTCTGGATTATCTTGGCAAACTGAGGAGTTATTGGAAGAGCTGCCCACAATGGAAACAGACAAAATACTGGCAACAGATAAAACAAAAAGAATGCACACAAAAAGCTCTTTAATTAAAAACTCCTCAAAGGGATATGAAATGCCAGCAGAGATTTTAATTACCCTGCTGAGCTCGTGTCTGATTAGCTACAACACATCTGCTTGGTTTCCTTGGCTCCATCTGTACTGCTATGGATAAATTTATTCTGGCTATCTCGGTTCATAATGAGATGACTCTTCTGTGGCAGTTTTAGATAAACCAATGGTTATGCGAGTTGACAGTGTGTTTGTAAGTGCTCCTTGCTTCAGTGATAGAACACTCATCTTTAGTGTAAATATGCAGAAGAACAAGCACACATACAATAATATATTTCCTTACAGAAGATCAGAGGCATAGTTTCCCCCTCCCCCAGGAATTTCTGCCACAGCTAGGCATAAACAGTAAAATAAGAGAAGAAACTCGCAACGCAGCAAGCCTATTGGTCATAGTGCAAACCAGAAGATTTTCAAAAGTGGGAATTTCACAAACGTGAGAAGACTAGTTAGAAGGAAGAGCAAAAGGAAATTCAAGGAAGTCAATCCCAGAGGATGCTTGGAAGCTGTTTAAAACTACACAACACTAATTGAAGTCCAGATGAATCCATTTCCCAGCTTAGGAAACATACTGCGAAGTCTAAAACAATGCCTGTATGGTTATTGAACCAAGTCAAGGGAGCCAAGGGAGGAATTTAAAAGTTTCTTTTAAAAAGTGGAAGATTTCCTCCAGTGAAGTGAACAGAAGGGGCTGGCAAAAGAAGAGTATGTTAATAATTACTCAAGAGGATTTGAATAGCAGATTGCTAAAAGCATAAAGACAAACATATATCTGTAGCAGGAAACTGGCCAGAGAGGCAGTCGGGCCTTTGGATGACCAAGAAATAAAAAGATCGATAAAGAAAGATGAGGAGATGGTAGAGAAGCTAAATGAATGCTTTACTGACTCTTAAGAGCTCCAAAGGAATCTCTACAACTTGGGTGAGTGGGCAGCAATGTGGCAAATGAAGTGCAGTGTAGGTAAGCATAAATTGATGATGCATATTGGAATACAAAATCCCAACTTTAAATACATGCTAATGGGGTCTGAACTTGCTGGGACTGAGAGGGAAAGGGACCTTGGAGTTGCAGTGGATCATTCAATGAAAAATGTCAACCCAGTCTGCCATGGTGGTAAAAAAGGTAAACTCCTTGCTGGGGATTATCAGAAAAGGAATAAAAAATAGAACAGACAATATTATATATGCCCTTGTAGAGATCTATGGTGCATTTCTGGTCACTGTATCTCTAAAAGGACATTGCAGAGCGGGAAAACTACAGAAGAGGGCAACCAAAATGATGAACCAAGACAAAAAGAAATGACTAAGGGGAGGGAACATGGTAGAGGTTTATAAAATTATGCACGGGGTAGAGAGAATGGACAGAGAACTTTTTATCTCTCACTCTCCCCAAATACTAGAACTCAGGGGCATCCAATGAAATTGATAGGCAGTAGATTTAGGATGGACAAAAGGAAAAACTTCTTTATTCAGTGAGTGATTAAAATGTGGAATTCACTGCCAGATGATATGGTGATGGCTAAAGGAAGGCATAGCTAAAGGTAAAGGTTTCCCTTGCCCAAAAGCCAGTCGAATACGACTCTAGGGATGCGGTGTTCATCTCCGTTTCCAAGCCAAAGAGCCAGCACTGTCCAAAGACATTTCCATGGTCATGTGGCTGGCATGAATAGATGGCGAGGCGCACAATACGCTGTTACCTTCCCACCAAAGTGGTACCTATTTATCTACTTGCAATGCCTTGCTTTCGAACTGCTAGGTCGGCAGGAGCTGGGACCAGGGACGGGAGCTCACTCCATCATGCAGCACTCGGGTCCCAAACTGCCGAACTACCTGTCTGTAGTTCAGCGTCTTAACCACTTGAGCCCCTGCAGCCCTTAAAAGGAAGGCATAGATGGTTTTAAAAGAGGATTAGATCTTTTATTGGAGGGGAGGTCTACCACTGGCTACCAGTCATGGTGACTAAAGGGAAGCTTCACATTCAGAGACAGTCAGCCTCTGAATACCAATGGCAGGGGGCAACAGAGGGAAAGGCCTCAGTCTCTGAGCCCTGTTATTGTATCCGCAGAGTAACTGGCTGGCCAGTGTGTTGTTGGCCAGCAAGGCACTTTTAGTGCTCTTATGAATTGTGATATTCATAAGACTGAACTTTGGGTTGCCTATAATGGAAGGGCCATGTGCTTTCTTCATGATAGGAGCCAGCTCCAGCCCATGCCAGGAGGCTGACACCCTAGACTGTTCACCTGGGACAGAGACAAAGGACTCCTCTTGCCATGAGGTTTCTCTCTCTCTGTCTCAGTACGCTGGTCAACCCCTGCCCCCTCCAACATACCTGCATAGTTATGCTAACGCAGTTGCTTAGCAACTAATGTTCGGGCCATCACCCAGTCGGCCAAAGTCATTGACTAACAATAGATGTGGCCAGGTGAGTCATCGGACCCTAGTCCAAAGTCCACTTCCTGGTGAGATCATAGTTTTGCAACATGGTCCATACCCTGGCCCTCCTCCCTTTGTCCACCTTTAACCTATGGAAGGGTCCAAGAGGGACGGACCGCCTAGTAGGTGTGTTAGTGGGATGTGGCCTGATCAGCCCGCGCCAAGACCCCCTAATAAAAGACCAAACCCAGAGGCATTCACTCTCTTGAGCCGTCGTCCCCTGTCTGCTTTAAATACCTCTTCAGTCCAGCTTGCTGTACCCAACCCTTGCCTCCATCTTTAATCCTCTCTCTCTGGACTCGCGATCCAGGAGAACCACGTGGTCTCGCAGGTTCGAGCCTCGTGTCCCCATAGCCTTTCTAATTTTCTCCCCATCCACTTCTTCCATCGTTCGGACAACGCATCTAAGGTAAGGCACTGCTTCCCCACCAACGAATTCCTGCTCATGCAAACGTGCTACCTTCTGTCTTTGTTTCTTTAGGCCTGTGTGAGTGATTACGTTTTTGGTATGCTTGAGACACATTATTAAGTAAACAACATTTAATTTGCCATCTGCCTCACGTGCCTCTTTCCTTGAGAACTCCCGGGAGGGGTGGGACCCTGGTATAGTTGGCAAGAACCTGTGTATTTTGCTGATTGCTAAACATAAATTAAAGCAATTCGGCTAACAGAGTGAGACAGGATGCTGGACTAGGTGGACTCCTGGTCTGATCCAGCTAGCCTCTTACGTTCATATCCATCAGCAGAAAAAGAATAAAAATCCAAGAAAGCAGGTGAAACGCCCTCCAGGGCACACATAAAAGAAGTTACCACGTCCAGACATAGATCCTGTTGCTATCTGAATTGTGTGAGGATCTGACTATAAAAAGGACCTTTAGAAATAAATTTCCTATCGCGAGGCAGAACTGCTCAGCATCCTGTTCTGCAACCCACAGAAACTGTCTTAACGGAAAGAATAAACCAGGGATCAATGAAATCCCCAGGTGACTGACAGCCTCCATGGTGCCAGGGCTGTCTATTTGGGAAGTTTTACTCTGTCTTTCAAGGTGGATTACAAATCCATAAATACTAAAAATAACCAATTAACCAATTAAACAATGTACTATACAGCAGGGGAAAACCATGGAACAGGTCATTATGAGAAATAGGCAGAGGGCATCCGGGGCCCCAAATGCCGACGGCCAAACAGACAATAAAACAATAAAATGTACTAATCTCATGAAGCAGATCAGCAGCTATGATCACTGAAGGCATCTACAAATCATTCTCCACTGAGAGGCAAATTTAAATGGGAGAAGAAAATCCTTGAGATCTCTTGGGCCTCAAAACTTTAGGACTTTATAGGCTAAAAGTAGCATTTTGTATTGTGCTCAGAAGCAAGCAGAGGCTGTGCGGGTAAAATATGCTCATTACAGCAGGTTCCTGCTATCCTCCTAGTGTTCTGAACCAATTAAAGTTTCCAAAGACAAAACTGTAGTTGAAATGTTGACAGTGAAGAACTGGGCCTTGTAGAAGCAGGTCCAGATAAATTGGAAATCAAGAGGGGGATGAAGTAATATCATGCCAGCACTGATTATCAAGGCATCTGTGCATGCGCATGCATGGTTTCATAGGAGTGCGGACTGTATATGAGAATTCAATTTGCCAAGAATCTCAACTTTAATGTGCAAGGGAAGGGGGGAAAATGCAGTGATGCGTGGAAGCACATGAGAAATGCCAGATGAACCCCCAGAAGCCAGAGAAGTGGTTCAGTTCTTACAATTATTAGGGTGGGACTTCAGAACTTCCGCTACACTTTACAAGTGCAATAGAAACTGATATTGTAATTGTTGTAGCAAAAGTATGCAGATCGGCTAGATTTGCCTGGGTACAGAACTGATTTACTTTGCAACACACAGAAGAGGCATCCCTGATCACTGCCTCCAGAGCCAAGGCAGAGCGCTACCAGAATATTTTCTGCTCAGAGGATCTTGATCCTGCAGAGATATGCAAAGGAGGAATGGCACAAGCACATACACCAACCCTTGAAGCCTCTTCCTAGAAAGATTTCCTGTGCCTTCCATTCCATGTAGTATGTGTATGAGAACTTAGGAGTTTGTGATCAACCGTGGAGGTGAAAAGGTCTAAGGCCATATCAGTCCCTTTCCTTCACAATATTTACTAGTTATCTGTCTAGTATCTAGTACATTTTTATTCCCCCTTCCTCCAAGAAGTGGTACATGTCATCAGGGTGACATATGTCAGCCCCCCTCCTCCATTTTATTCCCTGCAGCAATGCTGTGAGGTAGATTAAGCTGAGAACATGTGACTGACTGGTCTTCAGATCACCACCCAGCAAGCTTCATGGGAGAAAGGGGACTTGAACCCAGGTCTCCTATATTGTAGGGGCCACGGTGGCTTAGGTTTAAGATGCTAGGCTGCAGCATCTTAGGTCGGTAGCTCAGCAGTTCGAGACCCAAGTGCCGTGTGACTGAGTGAGCTCTCGTCTCTGGCCCCAGCTCCTGCCAACGTAGCAGTTCGAAGGCAAGAAATTGCAAATAGATAAATAAGTAGAAGAGAAGAAGAAGAGACTGGAATTATATCCCGCCCTTCACTCACTTGGAGTCTCAGAGCGGCTTACAAACTCCTTTCCCTTCCCCTCCCCACAACAGACACCCTGTGAGGTAGGTGGGGCTGAGAGGGCTCTGAGACAACTGTCCTTGAGAGAACAGCTGGTACAGAGCTATGGCTTGCCCAAGGTCATCCAGCAGCTGCAAGTGGAGGAGTGGGGAATCAAACCCAGTTCTCCCAGATTAGAGTCCGTCCACTTAACCACTACACCAAACTAGCTCTGCTTCGCTGGGAAGATAACAGCGCTCCATGCATCTTGGTGTTTAGTCATGCCGGTCACATGAACATGGAAAAGTTTTCGGACAGTGCTGGCTCTTCAGCTCGGAAATGGAGATGAGCACCGCTCCCCAGAATCGGATTCAACTGGCTTTCGAGCAAGGGAAGCCTTTACCTTTACCTCCTATATTGTCGTCTGGCCAGGCTAACTCCTGTACTGGCTCTGGGCAAGTGAAGGATCTTTTTGAAACACCCATTCACATACAAAAAAACATCCACAGGTGAAGTATCATTAATTACTTCTCTGTGCTCCGTTTTTCAGTCCTTCCCTCAAAGATGGGAAAGTCTTGGGCCAAGTATAGAATTGGATTCTAGTAATATCTGATAAAATCCTCACGTGTCTAAAGAACTAATAATGAGACAGTGTGCTGTTCCCCACATAACCTTTAGAATCGAGCCGCGAACATGAAACTGATAATGGAAAAGGTGAAATACTGTGGAATTGGGTCACACCAAGGCCCTAAGTCTTTGGAGACCAGCATAGAATGTCATGAGGAAATGAGACGGACCTCTCTAATTCTTTGAGATGCCATTCAAAGGCCAACTAAAATGTAGCATTGCACTCTTTTGGTCCACGAGGAATTCTCACAAACAGACTTGTGTGGCAGCATAGCAGCAAGATGAGGAAATAGCAGAGCCTTTGGTGTACTTTAAGGGTCAAATGTCTTTTCTAGGATGGATGAGGAAGGGAAAATGTTGACGAATGGTCTGTGTATAACAACACATTCAAAGGCCAGGTTCAAGATGATCCCCAAAAGCACTTTTAGGAAACATGGCCATAAAAATAGATTTTCTATGTTCTTTTTCCCTTGAATACATCTACTACTATATCTTAATAGTAACAGAATCCCCCAGATGCTTTAATTCTTTGGGAGGGTGCAAAAGAACCAGGCTATAAGACTATCAAAGCTAGGGGTCAGATTTACCTTAGAGAAATGTTTGATATTTTCACAATTTTCTACTCTAGCAGCTAAGCCAAAATCCATGTTTCAGTTTGCACCTCTAAGAGAGTAAAATGCATAGCAGTGGAATTGCTAAGAAACACAGAAGTTGCTCAGAAATACAAGAAATGTGTAGGAGCAAATGCTGTGGAAATTCGCTTATTTATGTCCTAATTTTCATTTTTTCCCAAGAAAACAACAAAAAGTCATTTTAATAAACCAAGCAAATGTCCCAGTGTAACCACTTTCCACACCTGTTTGGATTCTTGTCCAGGGCATTTATAAGATAGGCCTATGAATTAAAATCCATAATCTTCCTAAACTCAAAGAACAAGGGCTTCAGTATGAGCTCCTGGCAGAAGCTCCAATATCCCTTTTACGCTGGCTAATGTGCTTGCCTGTCTTCAAACAGCTATATTGGCTGCCAGTTTAATCCCGAGTCCAACTCAAGTTGTGGTTATGACCAGGGCTATTTTTGGGCAGAAACGCACAGGAACAGAGTTCCGGCTGGCTCCTGAGCTGGCCACACCCACCAGGAACTTATTAGCATAATAGGCCACACCCAACAGCAGAAACTCATTAGGACTGGCTACACTAGGGGTATGTGGCCTAACATGCAAATTAATTCCTGCTACAAAAAAGCCCTGGGTTTTGACAACAAACAAGGTAAACAGAATAAGAAGCAAAAGGTAGGTGTGGCTGGATGACCACATTTCTGGTAACACGAGGGTGTGGCCTAATATGCTAATAAGCTGTGCTATCAGTAGTGTGGCCTAATATGCTAATGAGTTCCTGCTGTTGGGTGTGGCCTATTATGCTAATGAGTTCCTGCTGGGCTTTTTCTACAAAAAAAGCCCTGGTTATGACCTTTAAAGCCCTTGATGAACTAGGACACGCATATTTAAAGCACTGCCTCCTCCCATACATCATCCTCTGCCCTGTGTGCCAGCTGTGGCCCTCAGGCTGCCACCTATTGGTGGCTCCTCCACTTAGGGCACGTAACATAAGGTGCACCCCCCCCTTAAGTTAGCCCACTTAAGACAACAGCCGAATCCCACACCTTCTCCACTGTTGCTCCCACCCTGTGGAATGGACTCCCTGAGGAGGTGGGGGGGCATTGTCTTTAGAAATCTGCAGGAGGGGTTGCAAGGCTGTTTTATTTGCTGGAGCTTTTAATGGCGTCTAAACGGCAAGTGTCACTTGGGAAGTGGGAGGTTATGCGGTGTTTTCAGTATGTGGCTTTTATATTGTAATGTTTTGATTATGATTTGTAAGCCACCTTGAGCCACGAGGAAAGGCAGTATATATACATATACATCTCAACCTGAACTGACTAATCATCATTGTATGAATATTTTTTTTTGTTCTTTATACACAGCTGCACATTTTTTACTATTATATTCTTCAGGACCCCAGTCTCAGATCTTAAGGACCTCAAACAGAGTGGAGTGCATGGAAAGGGAATTTTGCCATCTCCCCACTACCACTCTAGCCCTCTGCACCCCCCAACCCCACCCCAAGCTGTTCTTCAGGCTATCCGGTTGTTGATTCCTGGTTTACATCTCCTGTTGTGCTCATCTCTCATCTCTCTCCCTTCCCCTAAAGCTTAGAACTGCTTGGCCTTTCATTATCTCATGCCCAAAAGAGTTTACAGTTAATGAAAGTTTCATGTGACTTTTATGGCTCTAGTAGATTCCTCGTTTTGTGCCATCTACTGACAACAAGTGCTTTATATCTTGATCTTCCACTGTTTGCAAGGAGCTTCTTTAAATGTTATGCTGCCTGCATGGCAGGCATTTTCCCCCTCACACCGTTTTCCAGTCACAGGAGTTGAGGAAGTGTGTAGATGCTTCCTTTCCCACTGGATTAGCCTTGCTGGATTGTAACATAAGCAGTCATTTCACACAAGGCCAGGGTTGGCAATCTGAACATCATTTTTAAAGGGCTGGTGTGAAATCCTGTTTGGGAGAAGTCAGTGTTAACCATCTGCATTTTAACAAGGAATATATGCATATCACCTTGTATTTTTGTTGTACTTTGGAACCATGTCGGTTTTGCAACCATAGCAAAGGCTACACCTCTAAATGAGTTTATGAGAACAAATTTGTGGCTCTGGTGCTTGTAGACAGGAATTTATTAACAATGTTCTCTTTAGGTTGTATTCCCTCCCCCTCTCAACAAAAATAAGCCTTTATGCTCCACTGGCAGCTTCCCACCACACTATATTATGCTAGCGGGGGGGGGGGGGGGAATCCCACACCAAAAATGAAATCCAGAGGAGGCAGCAAAAGAACGTCACAGCAGGCGCTGTCTGGTCTCTCTGTGCCGCCAATATATTTTGTCACATGTGATGCAACAGCAAAGTGCATTTTTACACAGCCTGAATGAGCAGGGTAACCACCAAGGTTTATGGAAATTCTAGGTGTCAGCAGCACCTTACTGTGACAAAGGAGAAGGCAATCAATGCCACATAGAGGCCATTAGATTTTTTTTTTTGGTAAAGCACATCTGTATTCCTGTCCTCTGCGCACAGTGTAGCTTTTTTTCAGTGGCTTGGGATGAGTACATAAAATGACCCTGAAAAGCTGGATGTTCAAGAGCAGACTGCCACTGAGCACTTGCAGAAGTCCGACCATTAAAGGGACTAAAGGGATGTTTTGTTGTGTGTGTGCAGCTTCCCCAAAGGTATAAGAAGAGTCAACAAGCAAGCTGAAGAAGCACTTCACCCACATTCTTAACCTTGAGTACTATGCACAGGCTTAAACAGAGTCATTATTTAATTAAGAATGCGCTCACATTTCCTCCTGTGGCTCAGTAAGTATATGAGCCATGTGACTGTTAGAAAACTGGGACCTTCTGCATGCAAAGCAGAGGTCCCGCCACTGGTCCACGGCCCCTTCCTGCCTGCCTGGTATGGTTTCAAACCAGAATGATGACACTGAAAAGTTACAAATATCATGGTATTAACTCCCCCACTTCCAATATGGTTGAATTTCCAGCCAACTCCTCTCCCCACAGCAATGCCTTTGGAAAGTTTGTTCAAGTAACAATAGTTTCCAAGACCACCATCCTGTTTAAAGGCTTGGACAGAAGAGATAGAAAGAATACCAAAAACAACAACAAACCACCTGGGGCCACGAGGAAAGAGTCATTTAGCAAGCGTGATACGTTGATGGCAGACTAGCCTTTACCCGGAATGTCCTTTGTGGAGCCACTGCCCCGGAGGCCCGCTCATGGCCTGCAGTGAGCGGAATCAGCAATCCTTGTTGCTGTGACTTGGGTCTATGTGAGCGGCCTCTGAGCTGCTGCTTGGCTTACATGGCTTCAGGGCTGTTTTCGAATCCCTGTCCACCTTTGGTGGTAGGCGAGCTTTGCAGGATTCCACTGAAGAGTTGTCCTTTATACGCAATTGTTGTTGTCCCCATATCCAGAGTTTCAAGAAAGAATGAGAGGATGGCCTCATGGTGATTATGCATGCATTTTGTTCTCTGGCAGCATCAAGGGTCATTTCATAGAAAAAGAGGTGCAGGAGCTCATTAGCATACCTATTAGCATAACTCAATAGCATAACAGGCGGAATATCAGTTTCAGCCCTAATATACCCTATGGGCCATTGAAGTCAATGGCAAAAACTCATAGGGTATATGAGGGGCTGGAGGAGATGGGGTTTGAGGGAGAGGCTCCAAACTTGCAGGGTACCTTCCGGGACCTCTCCCCAAAATACCCACCAAGTTTCAAGATTGGACCATGGGGTCCAATTGTATGGGGCCCCAAACAGGTTGCCCCATCCCCTCCATTGTTCTCTATGGTAGGAAAAAACATTACTTTTTCCCCACCATTGAGAACAATGGAGGGAATGGGGGCAACCTGTTTGGGGGCCCGTAGAATTGGACCCCCTGGTCCAATCTTCTTGAAACTTGGTGGGTATTTGGGGGAGAGGTCCCAGAAGCTACCCTGCAAGTTTGGAGTTTCTCCCTCAAACCCCCTCCCCTACAGCCGCTTTTAAAGCCGCTGCCAAATTTCGGCAGTAATTCAGCAGTGGGCCAAATCAGATCAGAGAATCTGATTCGGCCCGTGGCTGCCCTAGTTCCCACTCCTGAGCTGGCGGAGCTCTGTTCCGCCTAGCTCCGGCCCCAAAGGACCCCTGGGCAGCATGATGGGAAGAAACCCAAGGGAGAGGGTAAGGGTAAGGAGAGGGTAAGACACTTATACACTCATGAGCCCCTCCCAATGAAAAACAAGTACTGAAAAGGCTGGAGACTGGATATCTAGGACTTTTTTTTGTCTCACCATTCCTCCAAGCAGCTCAAGACAGCACATATATTGCTTCCTTCCCTAGCTTATTTTAACAGCCCTGTGAGGTAGCTTAAGATGGAGAAGAGAGAGAAAAAGAAATTGGATTTATACCCTGCCCTTCACTACCTGAAGGAGTCTCAGAGCAACTTACAATCTCCTTTCCCTTCCCTTCCCCTCCCCACAACAGACACTCTGTGCGGAAGGTGGAGCTGAGAGAGCTCTTTCGAGAACTGCTTCTGAGAGAACAGCTCTGAAAGAACTTGTGACTGACCCAAGGTCACACCAGCAGCTGCATGTGGAGGAGTGGGGAATCAAACCTGGTTCTCCTAGATTAGAGTCCACGCTCTTAACTGCTACACCAACCTGGCTTTCTTCACTTCACCACTTCACCACACTGAAAAGTGACCAGTCCAGTGTTACCCAACAAATGTCATGGCAAAGTACAGAATCAAACCTGGACCTTGTGGGTCCTAGCTCAACACCCGAATCCCTATACTACACTGTGCTGAGCCAAGATGACACTTTCCCTGCTTGTCAAAAAATGGACGATACCAACGTATTTTTTGCAACATGTCACATAGCCACGGAACTATGATCAAGTGGGATTGGACAGGCACCTCTCCCCAGCCCGCAAAGCAGTTTCCGCATGAGTCTATCACATTTCTATAGAACCTGACGAATTTAAGGTGCTATCACATTGTTATTAACCACCAGCACACATCTTGTCTGATTTCTAAGTGGAAAAAGATTGTGTAACTCGCAGACATCATGTTCGCTCACAATCTAAGGTTTTAAGGATAATTGAAAGTAACCAGACCCTTGAACACCCTTATTGCAAAGAACGAATCTGGAAGATTCCGACGGCTGTATGTAGCTGTCAGAATCCAGCTGTCTGATGACACCACTTTATGGTCTGACCCACATTATCCCTGCAGAAAACCTGCACACAGCCCAAGCCTGAAAATGTTACAAGATTGTGGAAAAACCTCCAGGCTGGAGCTTCTCACTAAAGCCCTCTGTGAGCCAGCAGGGAGCACAGCTGAAGTCTGGAAACTGCCTTAGCACACAGTACTACTTGGGGCAGGTCACCGGGAACACATCCAATTAGGTCCTCTGTTTAGTCTGTAGACGCCCACTCTGTACCATTCAATCCCAATACAACACTCAACAAAACCAAGTGGATAACCAGGTCACAAAATGCCAGTTCACGTATACCGTGCAACTGCTGTATTTGCACGTAACCCTGGGCTTGCACTTGCTTCTGGCTGCACAGAAGATGCAGCATGTGATCTTCGGCTCTCTCCCACCATTCGTTTTAAATGACCAATGGATACATTTCAGCTGTTGGTGCTGGATCTTTTCAATACTGATGAAGCTATAGTAATCATGAAGAAGTTCCCTTGCTAATGGAAACATCGCAAAATAATTTACAACTACTCTAATTGGCACTTTTGCCAGTTGATTGGCTTCTTAAGGAATTATTTCCAATTATTTTACTTTACAGTGCAGATGGCTTTGGGGAAAGACAAACGCACTAGAGTCAAAGGGTGTTAGAGGTCAGCTAGCCCAACCCCCTGCTCAGTGCAAGAACACGCAACTACAGCATCTCTGACAGATGGCCCATTCAGTCTCTGCTTAAAAGATCTCCAGAGTCCACCTCCTTCCAAGACAGTCTGTTCTACTGTTGAACAGCTCTCGCCATTAAGAGGTTTCTCCTATTATTTAGCTGAAATCTACTTTCTTGCAATCCCTATCTATTAATTCTAGTCCTGCCCTTCAGAGCATGCAAAAAAGTCTGCTCCATCTCCTACATGACAGCCCTTCAGATATTTGAAGACATCGATCACATCTCCCTTTAAATTGGGAAATCAAGGAGACAAAAACAAAACTAAACTAAAACACAAGATGGAAACATAGCATACTTTTCAATAACTGCATGTGCAAATAAATAACATCTATTATTTCGACATCTAACCACATCCTTTTTTTTTGCCTTTTTACTCAGTACACTTCAGAGCGCGTGGTTCCAGTTTAGTTGAGGCTTAGACCACGTAGGAGTATTTGGTACCTGAACAAACAATAGCCTGGCATCACTTATCTGGGCCTGAAATGTGCTTGCATTCCTGATCCCATCCCATAATTCCCATTTATGAACCATGAAAGAAAAAAAAATCTTTTCTGGAACAACATAAACAGAGACTGTATTGTGCTGATGAGACTACAACCTAGCTGCCTCCCCAAATCCTGCTTCCCACCCGCCATGCTTGGGTCACGACGTTAACTCACAGAGACTGAATGCATACCTATTCTTATGTGGCATCGGTATCTGAAGTGGGCAAAATGTCACACTGCCAGCCAACCAGAGAACACTGTACCCCCCAGCATAACATGCAGCTTGGTCTTTGTGACACCTCTAATTCACACATATTTTGATAAGCTATTTTTAAGAACATTCCGTATACTGAAGTTTATATATATATATATATGCACAGCATATTAAGAAACATCCTGTGTGTGGGCAGGCCAGGCTGCTCTCCCACACGTATTCAAATATCCTGGAAATCTGGAGCTCTTTAACGTTGTCATCCCCATATACAGGACATGAGGAATTCTATTTTCACTCATACCATGGTGAGAGATTAGCAGCTTGAAATCACTTTGACAGTTTGTCTATTGCATACTGCAGGGAATTTTAATTCCAACCTGTGAAATTGTAATTGCTTCTCAAGAAGAACACAGGAATTCTGGGTAATGGCTACAACCAACCCCCAGTATTGGAGTTGCCAGTTGCTGCCACTTTAAATAGTACTTGCTGTTATTCAAAAATCACTTCAGCTTTCCATGTGGGAAGTGGAAGCAGGGAGTGAGACTAAATTAACTGGAGATGTCAGATGTTCAGAAATCTGTAGGCAGAAATGTGACAGAGGTGCCTGAGTTCTCCTCAGAAGGTACCATTTCTCCTACACTCTCACTCTCTCTCCATATAAAATGGTACTCCTTTAGCACATGACTTCCCATCTCGTATAAGAGACTAATTATCCAGCTTCCTTAAATGTATACACAAGTAATAACAGATTTAATCATCGTTTAGCAACAGAGTAAGAACGTAGTTGCCATAAATTGTCTGTGACTTGCTGGCAAAACAAAAAAATCTCTTCTTTATGTTTCTTAGAGACAATTCATCTTGGCATTTTTTTTTTATTCCTAGAAGTGACTTTCTTTTCACTTCGTAGAAGATACTTGTGTATTCCAATTCCCAGACTTGTGGATAATTCAGAATGTAAGCCACTGATATGGATGTTAAGCAATGATTAAATTTGTTACTGTGTTACTAAAATGAGGCTATTTTTCTTATATTTGTGCTTGTGAACTTGTCCCTGTGTCTCCTTTGGTTATTTTGTTCAGGGTCATGCACTTTGACCTTTCATGTTGCAAACCTTGGAATGCATTGCGGGTCTGGACTCCTGTCTGGTCTGCTACTGATTTTGTATATGGAGATGTTCTTATTAAAGAAGGGATCCAGTATGACTGCAGACAGTCCAGTCCAAATTAATATATTTTTGAAGATTCCCAATCAAACAGGGTTCCTCTGTATGCCAAGAGGATATTAAAACTCCTTGGTCATCAGCAGCTCCAAGAGACAGGAGACACACTCTTGCTGAAAACTGCCAGAAGCATTCTGATGATTGCAAATTATTTCTGCTTCAACCAAGAATACTTTCTTCATTGTCTTGGGAACTACATCATTTGGGGCAAACATGATCTAACCAATCCAGGTGGGCAGCCATGTTGGTCTGAAGCAGTAGAACAGAGTTTGAGTCCAGTGGCACCTTTAAGACCAACAGAGTTTTATTCAAGGTATGAGCTTTCGTGTACCTGAGGAAGTGTTTGTTGGTCTTAAAGGTGCCACTGGACTCAAACTATGATCTAACTATGTCCTTGCTCAGAAAGTACAATAAGAACGCACGTATGTGGATTGACAATGCACTGGTCCCACAGGATGCAAGCAGGCAAAGGTAAAGTATTTATACATTTCTGTTTTGCCTTACCTATTTTGAGCCGCCATGTAATTTAGGGAATCAGTTCTATACTTATTTACTGTGATTCAGTCTTGCTGTTATATTTGGAGGCTGAAATTTCCAGGTATCTAGGAAGTGGGTGATCAAGTACTCACATGGTAATATAAACGATCACAGTTTTTGTAGTCTGACAGCACTGAATATTTCAAGGTGGTATTAAAAATGGCAAGGTTTAAGGTGCATAAGAAAAAGAGATGTTTAATGAGGCTTCAGATGCTCATAATACAAGGGCATTATCAATTACTTGTGGTAAGACAATACTCAAATAACTTAATTTGCTAAAAAGGCTCACCTATGGTTTCTTAGCAACTAGGAAAATAGCCACCTTAAAAAATACATGGTGTGGAAGTCTTTAGTGCGCACTGATACCTTGACCTTGAAAATATAATTATAGAATTTAAATTGATATAGGAGCACCTCACCAGGCAATGCCTTAGAGCACAAATTATTGTCCATTTTTTTCCACTGCAGTTTTCAGTCAGTGATTTGCATCTCTTGAAAAGATCGTCCTTTGGTTCAGCCTTCCACTTAGACACCTCCATAGTAAAAGGCAACAAGAACTGCCAGAAGAGCCATGCTTAGTGACAGCATCTTCAGTACATTTTCTCCTTGTTGCCACGGCAACCGCATTGCCACCCTGTGGCTAAATGGTACTTTTTGCTTCCCAGTAGATGGACAGGTTTTTGATTCTGAGCCGTTCTCCAGTGCATGTCTGAACTCCTGTGGAGAGATGCAGAAATTAAACTGAGCGTAGATGCAAAGCGCTTTTGACAGGTATCAAGCACAAAGGACATGTGCCTTGGACTTTAAACAAGGGACTCATCCTCAGAGTACAGTAAAGAATGACATAAAATTGTACAAAAGATGTTGCCAAATCACCCTTTACAATGAAATGAATGGCCAAAGCAATAAAGCTGTGAACATCATCATAGATTTAAAACCTTGTTGGTTTTAATAAGAGTTGCACTCATCCATTTCTGATCTAGGCTTTGGGATGTCTCTGTGTTTCCTTAAAGGCAAGCCTACTGGCCTGTGATAGAGAACACTGCTGTTTTACCCTTGTACATTATCACTAAGTCTGATAATTGTTTCTGTCCCACATTATGTCAGCTCAGCAGTGCAACATCATCCTTCCTGTTCTTTTCCCTTCTCTCTCAGGGAGGCGGCTGCGCTAGAACATTCACCTTCCTGATCCTGCTTAGAGCCATTTTGTGCATGCAGGGAAAGCATATAAACGTATGAAAAGGCATATGGAACTATTTCATCATGTCTGCCTATGGAAAGCTATGGGCTGGTTGCACATTCAGGCACCTGAAATAGACATGAATGCAAATCTTACAGACAACTATTTACACGCAAGCTGTGGCACCTTTCATCCTAATTGGGGGTTTTTAGCAGGAGAATCTAAGTATTTCCACAATGCTCTTGTTAATAGGGATACAAATATGTATTTCCACAGGTGCTGTGCACATTTTTGGAAGAACTGCTTTTCACCCTCAGCACTCGAGTCTCAAATCACGATTTACTAAGTAATCCCTTGGTCCTTACTGCCATGGATATAAATACTCCTGCGTCGTATCTGGTATCAGCTGGTTTCTCATCTTGCCTGCCAGGCTGTCATGCCTGCCCACGGGCCCTCTGGTCCCCTATCTGCCAATACACCTCTTGTCCATCACTGTTCTGCATCCCCTTTGTGATGGACCTGTGACCAACCTTGTTCAGCCCGTCCTACACCGCACGTGCACAGAGCCGCTTTCTAAATCTCATCTAGACCCTTCTCTGATACCTCTCATGGTGGTTCCATTCATCGCCAGCTCCAGAGCTTTTATATTCTCCTACAGTCAATGGCCGGGTGTTGACATCTCTTAAGGAATGATGGTATTCATACTCTTCTTCCTATCACTCCTTCTTGACTTCCCATTATAATCTCTCTTTTTTTCCTTCCATCTTCCTAAGTCAATTGTCTGCCTCATATGCCCCTGTGGATATAAGCAAAATTCACATGCAGGCAATATATACACAATTTATATAAAGAGAATAATCTAAAAATTTCCTAATCTAAATAGTAGGTTCCTATGTAGAAATAATCCAAATATTATGTTTTGGAGCTTGCTGTATAGAAAAGACAATTCAACAGTCCAATAGACAATCCAAGTAAAGCGATTCAAGTGATCCGACGACTTCCCAGTTGATATGTCATTTCCAGACTTCTTTCTCAAGAATCACTCAGTAAAAATATGTACGTAATTCCTTGGAGCCAATCTCCATTACCTTTACTTGGATTATCTATTGGACTGTTGAATTGTCTGTTCTGTACAGCAAGCTCCAAAACATAATGTCTGGATTATTTCTACACAGGAACCTACTACTTAGATTAGGAAATTTTTGGATTATTCTCTTTATATAAATTTTGTATGTATTGCCTACATGTGAATTTTGCTTAAATCCTTTGGGTATTTATATACTACACATCTACTAAATATTATTGCTTATATTGTATGTTGTGCGTGGTGTTTTTCTTTTGACGTCATATACCCCTGTGGCAGGGCACAGGCCACTTCCAGACTCATTGGCTCCACCAGAAGTGATGTCAGGAAGGAAAGGGCACCGAGAGCACAACATCTAGATGGCTGGAACATGAAAGGCCCTCACTTTAAGTCATTTGGGGCAACTGGGTCTCAGCAGAGGAGGCACATGAATTTCTAGAACAGAAAAACCCTGAGCTGGCCATAACCCCGAAAAGGGAGCTGAACATCCTGAAGAACAGGACTTGACTTCGCCTCATGATGACACGCAGTTGTTGGCAAAGAGGTCCTTCCAAAGAGTCACACAAGAGTGAGGCAACATCTGAAGTTACTTCCAGCCGTGAACCTCCCAAAGGAGGAAACAGTGATCAGAGTCTTCATAAAGTTTCTGATGATGCAAGCTGCCAGAGTCTTGTGAGTAAGGAGCTTGTCCGCTGTGTGTCCTCTGAGGCCCAACAAAGGGTTGAGGGACACAAAGTCAGGTCACAGTCATCGAAAAGTGAAGACACACCGTCTCCTCAGTGTCTCATCTCCACGGCACACCTGCAGCATACTTACTACCAACCCATCCACTGGAGTTGCATGATGAGACTTCAAAATGTGGCCTCAGAAGGATGGCAGATCTCAGTCTGCATTGGCAGTTTTATGCTGACAAGAAAACAGACTAACAATGGCCAGGAGCCTAGCAAAGCAGGACTGCTTTTTTTCTTTTGCATGGGTAGTGAAGGCAGTGACAGATTAACCTCCTTGGTATCAGGGCCTACCACATCAGAAGAGGTGTGTGCCTCTGCGGCTGCTTTGTCACTGTGCCTGGGAGGTAACAGCAGCGGAGCAATACACGCACTGCTGTAAGAGGGAAGAAAGAAAACAAGCAAATATTGGAAACAGAATGGCACATGGCGGTGCCCACCTTGGAAGTTTTGCATCCTACGCAGATGGTTGTGTTGTCCGTATTGGTGGCCATCTTTGGGAAGTGATGGCAGCTGGAAGGAGGGAGAGTGGACTTGTGCAGTCTATGTCCTAGTGTTGACACTGATTTAGATGTGATGGTATTCTTTATTCTCACTTGTCCTCCTATCACCTCTCCTATCGCTTAGTCAATGGAGAGGTTAGTAGGAGGCGGCGTATCAGTGAAGGGTTTGTGTGTGTTTTTATGCCAAAGGTGGTATTGATGTGCAGTGCATGAATGAACTACAGGTGCTAGAAACCTGAGACCTATGGAAATGTTATCCAAAAAAACTGAAGAAAAGAAGGAGGAAGCACACCGATGCTTAAGGCCCTGGAATCACAAGGAACCAACAAGAATATCCATCATTCAAAAGAAAGTGTTAGATTCCACTGCAAAATATTCAGTGGCTATTTCCTTGTAGTGACAGGCAGAGTAATTAAAATCTATTGCCTAATGAATCTAAAAATTAATAACTTGTTACAACTATTTCATTCCTGGAGTCAAAGCTAATTAACCTTTATGCGGAGAAATAAACTGGAAACCACAGAGTACCAATTATTAAACATTTTACTAATTTGCAACAAAAGCCACCTCATAATAGACTTCATTTTGCAGACTGATTAAACTTGGAAGAAAAGCTTGCACAGAATTGTATTCACTTGGGGCATCTCATTATTTCCCTATTAGATTTTTTTCCTCCCCAGCCCACTATCAATTTACAACACACTCTAGATTTGGTGAATGATTTTTGTTACCTAAGTGGTAAAAATTCACAGTTACTTTGGAAATCAGACATACTTTAATTTGTCTAGTGTTAGCAAAAGTATGCGTTTAGTGCATTATTTATCCTGCTCCCCTTCCAAGGAATTCAGGGTGGCAGAGATGGTTCCCCTCTCCTCCACTGAATTCTCACAACTACCCTGTGAGGTAGCTGAGGGTGAGAAAAAAAATGTATGGACCAAGGTCGTCTGTAAATGTCATGGCAAGTGGGAGTCTGAACCTGGGTCTCCCTGGTCTAGGGTTGCCAAGTCCCCCGGTAGGGCGGGGGAAACACTGATTTTTAGTGCTTACCTCCCGCTTTTCCAAAGTTGGACTCCGGGGGGACAAAATGGCTGCCTTAAAAGGGAAATGTCTGCAGAGAGCCTGCCCTGCAGTAAAAAGCCTCACCAGACATTTCTCCTTTAAAAAGTCAGCAAGAGAGCTTCCACAGCAAGAGAGGTCCGCCCAGAGATTAAGGAGGGACTGAAGGAGCTGCTTTTGCATGTGGCTGGCAAGGTGAGTTTCTCTTCCAGCTCTTTTCATTCTCTCTCCCTCTTTCTTTTTTCTATCTGTCTGTCTGTCTCTCTCTCTCTGTCCCCATCCAGCAGAGGTCTATCAGTGGCTATTATTAGCCACAAGGTCTAAATGGAACCCTTTGTCTGGGGCAGTGAGGATCTGAATTCTTGGTGCTTGGGGGGCAACAGTGGGAGGGCTTCTGGAGTTCTGGCCCCGCTGCTGGACCTCCTGAGGGCACCTGGTATTTTTGGCCACTGTTGTGACACAGAGTGTTGTACTGGATGGGCTGTACTGGATGGGCCGATCCACTGTGGCTTCTCTCCTGTTCTTATGATATGAAAATCATATTTAGTACTTGTGTAGCACTTAGTGCTTCATATTCTGCCGAGATGAAGAAGGATTCAGTAGGGCCGTTGCTCAGTGATAGAGCATCTGCTTGACATGCAGGAGGTATCAGCCTCTTCAGCTAAAAAAGGATCAGGTAATAGGTGACATTAAAGATCTCAGCCTGAGACCCTGGAGAGCCACTACCAGTCTGAGTAGTCAATACTGACCTTGATGGACCAATGGCCTGATTCAGTATTAGGAAACTTCATGAGTTCATGTGTCAGCAACATCACAGGATGTGACATCACAAAATGATGTCACTTCCTTTCTCCTGGCTCCACCCCCAAAGTCTCCTGGCTCCACCCCCAAAGTCCCCAGATATTTCCCAAGTTGGACTTGGCAGCCCTACCCTGGTCCTAGCCCAACCACCCAAACCACACTGCCTGTAATAACTAGGAATACGAGCGGAACAAAGGGAAGTTCATAGTAGGGACGCTTAGGCCAAATCTACACCTCCCCTCTGAAGTAGTTTGACCTCTGTTGTTTTCCTACACTCATTTCACACTGGTTTCAAATTTCACGTTCGTTTTTTTCTCTGGGTCTGAAGAGCAGTAAGCAACAGGATCTGTTTAAAGCAGTGTAATGCTAGCTTGACCACAAGAGGGCAATTAACGAATATAGACGGTGATTTTAAAACTAGAACAAGTATGGTTTGAAACTAGAAACAGGTATAGATGGGGTTTTTTTGAAACTAGAATGATTCCAGTGGGAAAGTCAGATGTAGATTTGACCTTAGACACAGGACTGATTGACCCCATGGCTCCTCTCCTATAATCACACACATCTCTTCCAGAGCCCTTAAAATATTTCAAAGAAATAAGAAGTTTGTGATCTTCATCTCCATGAGAACTAAGCAGTAGGCGCATAAATTAACAGAGAAAACAGGGCACACATTGGCTGTTAAAAGATGCTACTTGAATTCTCCAGCATCATCCCAAAACCTTTGGCCAATTGGGACTTCACTCCTGCTTGAACAGAGAAATAGGGAGAGAGAAGAAGAAAGAAGAGATTGGATTTATACCCACCATTCGCTACCCAAAGGAGTTTCTGAGCAGCTTACAATCTCCTTTTCCCTTCCCCTCCCCACAACAGACATCCTGTGAGGTAGGTAGGGCTGAGAGAGCTCTGTGAGAACTGTGGCTGACCCAAGGTCACCCAGCAGCTGCACGTAGTGGAGTGGGGACTCAAACCCAGTTCTCCCAGATTAGAGTTTGCACTCCTAACCACTACACCAAACTGGCTCTCTCTGGAGTGGGGTGCATGTCTATGTGGGGGGGGGGGGGGGGAAGAGAGAACACAGAGTTTTCATGGCTTTGGGCCCATGCTCCTGTCCAGAGGGGTAGACGGCAGTGAGAGAGAGAAGAACAGGATGAAGAGGATGGAGGTTACTCAGTCCTTAGTATTCAAGACAGTGTTTCTATCTACAACCCCTAAAAGTCCATTTTGGGGCTGTACTGTGAGTCATTAAAAGGGCATCAGAGCACAACTGGACTGTGCATGGCAGTTATTTCTCTCGCTATCATCTATAAGATTAACTGTGCTGGTCAGGGACACACTGGCTAAATGAACCACACAGGCACAAAGCCTGCAGGTGGCAGATCTGTCATAACTGGGACCAGAAGTGCGGCTCAATAGCAAATCCTGCACAAGCTGCAGGGCTGGCATCAAGGAAGGCGCCCTTAGGTAGCTGCTGAGATGCCACAGCTTTGGGAGGGCCCTCCACTGCAAAGCGGCAGTGATTGCAGCCTGCCCCTTTGCTCTGGGTGTGGCAGTGGCATCTTGCTCTCCTTGCCATAGCACTGGGCCAGCTCACCCCCTTTCTATCCTTGGCACACATGCCCTCTGTACAGCAGAAGCCACCACTCCCTTCCTCTGTCAGACTGTGGATACTGCCTGTGGTTGTCTACTGTTCATCCCCCTGCCTGAGAGAGCAGCAGTGGCAGAAGCAGCAGCTGCCAGTCGGAGTGAGGGGGCGGGCAAGCAAGTGGCAGCTCTTCTACTGATTCTACTGATGGCAACTCTTGTGCCTGAATGAGCAATCAAGAAACAGGAACAATTAGGACCAGCAGTGCTATTCACTCACCTGCCCTCCCTCTCTGTGTCACAACCATGCCTGGTCAGCATCATTTTGCTGATGGCTCCCAAAACCTGGAGCCATCACTGAAAACTTGTGCCCTCTAGGCTGAGTTAGTGTGAGCTAGCCCACAGTTTTTTAGCCCCCAGCTCACACATTTTTGTCTCAGCTCAGGAAGGATGGCTCCAGAGCAAACTAATTGATGCAGCAGCCAAATCCCTCGCTCACAACTTTAATGCCAGTAGCTCACAAAGTAGGATTTTTGCTCACAAGACTCCACAGTTTAGAGAGAGCATTGTGACCTGCAAAATTAAACACAGTCAAACATCAGGGTATGACTAGTTCTTGACAGTGTCCATGTTTTGCAGACTTAGGAAGGTAGAAAGAAAGCATGAGCTTCTTTTAAAGCCTTAAGTGGGCCACTATGTCCAGCTGGTGGTTAGGGTCACAGGAGGTAGAGATCTGCCCTTGCTTGCTGGGTCACGGGAGGTAGAGACCGGCCCTTGGATGAATATGTCTTTGATCGCCAGGTGTCCAGTATAACTGAGTATCAAAGATCTTCTAGGAAACTAGGTCAAAGGTGAGAACCCAACAATTTTGCTATGGGAATGGAAGAATTAGGCTTAGACCTCCTGTATTTAAACAAAGATAGTAGAAGAGTTTAAAGTGGTTTGATATCCAGATAACTAAGTTTTAATGAATTTTCAGCACCACAGAATCTCTTCCGGAGAAAATATATCAACTACGTGATGTGGTTGGCCATGACTCATATTGAATTCTACACGTACAGGCCTACAACGGGGCAAAAAGTACCCCTGGCTTGGTAACATGATGGGGGAGGGAAGGCTGGAGCCCCTCTCCTCCACCAGTGCGGTGCTTGGGTAACTTCTCCGCAGCTGCTATATTGCTGTAAGGAGGGCACATTGGTTAGAAGAATCCAACTGGTGGCCAAATATATTGCATTGTTCAGCCCAAAGTAGCAGCAAAAAGGCTGTCTTTTCTATGCATTCGAATTAAGAAAAGTTATTGAACTTTCTTGAAACATCTGTTGTTTTCTCACTGTGACTTTCTTGGTGAGTCTCGGCTAGGTTGGGAGTGAGTGGAGCAACATTTTGAATCTTTCATTTGTGAGGCTAATAAATTTATGCTGCTCTTTGCTAGTGGAATTACTTTTCCAGGAAAATATCCATGGCAGTTTAAGAAATAGCTCTGGGATGTATTACACAGAAGAGTTCCATATTCAATTGAATTATGTATCTCACGTATAAAAACTATTGGAATAGATCTGATTTTTGATACTGATTCCAAGGGCATTAAAACAAAGCGAGAAGCTACTTATTTTAAGCCAGTTGTAGTTGCTCTGTTAGCTAGAAGGTACACAACAAATATACATCAAAATCATCCAAATTATGCTTTCAAAAACATATCCTAAAATACTGTTAAGTTCTTTTAAAAGACAGTTACAGTTAGGATTACAAGTTGGAAATTTTCATAACTAACAGATTTTTTCCCCCTCAGGGACATCTCAGATTGACACAAAATCCTTGAAATGTCATGAGACTGTTTTTTCTATAATGATGGAATTTTAATAATTAATCTATTTCTCTTTCTCTTTGTTGCAATGTGGTAAGAAATATGCACATTTTTGCTATGAAAGAAGCAACTGAAAACAGCCAGTTTTCTTCAGTTTAATGGGTTCATTGTTCAAACAGATCAAGAGAGAGGAGGCAAAGGATTTATGTGGACTAAAATGAGAGACTGTTAATCAAAATTGGGAAATGGATGGCATTTTTGGAAATCCCCAAAGTTCAATGTAGAAATCACCAACCACAAGGCAAACACGATATATATCCATGGAACCAGTCTTTTAACTTGTTTTGGCAGCAGCAGAAATGTAAGGCTTGGCTAATAAGGCATCATATGCATTATTAAAACTGCCAGTGTTTGATCAAACGCGTAGTGGTTTATTTTCTGAATAATTCCGCCCTGTTAAATTTTTTTGCATGTGCTTATTCAGCTTCCTGATGCTCCCCCATTTTTGACGCATCAGAATTAAATGGTAACTTCAGCTTTCTGATCCTCCTCAGGTTTTTTTTGATGCATTAGAATTAAACGATAGATTATAAATGAAACCTACCTTCAAAATTTGAGATTCTGAACCTGTTAATCAGATCCCAAGATTTTGTGGGATCTTACTTTATGCCAGCATACAAAGGCACCCTGAGCCAGTAATAGCTAAAACAGGTTGATTGGCTTTCAAGACAATAGTTCCAAAGGGTAGCCATGTTTAGCGTGTTGCACTAAAAACAAACAAAAGTCTTGCGGCACCTGCATCTTAAAGACTAACAAAATTTTACTTCTACATAAGCCTTCTTGTTATGTACTGCTGGAGCTTGAGTCGAAGTGAAGGCTCCAAAGGCCTTCAAGGCTATTGGTTGTGTTGCCAGGAACAGCCAATCATATTTGTTGCTTTATAATCCAAAAGCTCAGGGGTCATTTTGGAGAAAAAGAGGTGCAGGAGCTCATCAGCATAACTTATTTGCATATGCCACACCCCCTAACATCACCAGAAGTGTGTCAGAAGGCAAGACTCACCACTTAGGCTCCAAGACCCACCACTCAGGCTCCACCCCAAAAATCTCCAGCTATTTCTCCTGGTGACCCTACCTGGAGAAAAACTGCTTCAAAAGCACAAAGAAAATAGATGTGGAGGGATGATGCAGACAACAGTAAGACCAAGCAGCAGACCCCCCATGTGTCGCCACAAGTGAGGGCTGCTGGGAGCGGGGTGCCCTATAGCCAGGAGGCTACTAACGAGGGGGTGAGGCTGCTGCCTGAGCCCAGCACTCACTCCTCAGACTCAGAGCTGGAGACCTGGATGTACTGCAGCTGCATTGGCAGCAGGGGAAATTATTGCCAGGCGCCCGCACACACCATAGAGGGATGCTCTAGTCCTGGGCTTGTTACTCCTGGAATGCCGTTCCTGCTCGTTCCCCCTCGAGATGACCCCTGGCTGTACTGTAAATAGTTACTTTGTATATGGTTCACGCAAATGAAGGATCCCAGCTGCCTACTTTGTATTGGTTGTTGTTGAAGATGGGTGTGGTTTCTACAATTGTAAATTGGCTCCTGTTGAGCCAGTGAGTTCAGGATGGTTCCAGAGTTTAATAAAGAAGCATGATATTGTGAAAAGAGCTGTATCGTCTCAATATTTAATACTCCTAGTCCATTAGTTGATAGCTTTCTGGGTGCCACAAGAATCCTGTTTATTTTGGCTTCTTGATAGTTATCTGCGCAGCCAGAGTGTGTTAGGCAGTGTCAGGATCTGACAAAAGCTTGCTTGTTCCATGCTGTGTTGAAAAGTTACTTTCTGTTTCTTTGTACCTTGCTATCACCTAAATGTTTTATTGCTTGCCTTGAAGTAGAAATCGCTGTCCTGCTTCGTGTTAATTTTTTCCCCGGGAGGATGGCCTCTTGCATTCCAATGCGTCACATAAACAATGGCTATCTTGCCATGGTTTCCTTCCCCTCCTGCCTGAGACTCTCAGGGTGCTATCAGAGTGGGTATAGCCTTGAAACTTATTTTATTGTCACTGCCCAAATGTTTTGCCTAGGAGTTAGCACATCTGGGTCACTCAGGGCAAGAAGGGATTTTTTATAACTTTCTCACCTTTGGTGGGAACGAACGATCGCCATTTCTTTTCCCGCGTTTTGTGTGTATGCTGATTGGAGGAATTTGTTTATGCATTTATGTCTGTAGGTATATTAACCCAAGCCATCTTTGTTCTGCATCTCTAACAAACATCGAGACCCTGTTCCAGTATTTGAAATAAAGAACTTTGTTTAACTACAAAGGTCTGATCTCTTGCTGATAGTACAGAAGCCTCACAGGCAGGTGAGAAAGCAACTGAAGGATCAAGTATGGAGTCTATGAAATGGATTGGTTGGCAGTGGAGATCCTTGCATCCAGTATCATACACATAGCTTGCTGTACTGCATAAGGATCTTTGAGTGGCAAACCTCTATAGACACATTTCCTTTCCTAAGGCTCTAGGGCTATGAAGAACACAAAGGTCTGTTAATGACAATTAAAAGCTTGACCAGACATACTGTATGATACTCGTGGACATTTTATTCCCCCACAGAAGACAATGGTGTCGGTAATAGAGAAGGAATGGTAGGGATTTCATTCACAACTACATCTGCTTCCTGTATTTGCTTTGTAGGGACCACCTGATCTGTAGAGAGCATTTTAGCAGCTGCCAACCTGGCAGTGACTTTGGCTTTACGCTCCCTCTAAGCTATGGAGTCTTGTAAGCAAAAATTCCACCTTGTGAGCCACTTGGCATTAAAGTTGTGAGCAAGTGATTTGGCTACCGCGTAAAGTAGTTCGCTCTGGAGCCATCCTTCCTGAGCTAAGACAACAATGTGTGAGCCGGAGGCTAAAAAACTGTGAACTAGCTCACACTAACTCAGCTTAGAGGGAACACTGAGGGCCAGGCATCACAGCAGACAAACAGGAAGCACATCTTCACAACTGTTTAACGTGCACAAATGTTTAATGTTGACACATCACCTTCACTCTCTGTCAGGTTTTCCAAGCGAAAGGGTAGCAGGCTTTTAAGTTGAGGCTAGACCAGCAAGACTCCACCACTTGCGTCTCCCTGCAGATTGCTCAAGAGAGCAAGGGTTCTATAATAATTTCCTGTAAGCATCTTAAGACTACTAGGGGAGAACTGTGTATTATGTGACTCCATAAAATCACTCTATTTAATCATCAAGTAGGTAGCTTGTGCCAATCATGTGCAACAAAACCCAGTCAAACAGTTATGAGGGTATTTACATATCTGGGAAACTTTCCAGCTATACAGAAAATATATGAATTAACCATCTGAAAACTGGCCAAAGAAAAAGCTCAGAATGGCCTGATGAATGCTTGACCACAGAGACATGGAATACTGAAAGCATCTGATAGCTAAAAGGGGAAAATGGGGCAGGGGAGGGGGAGACATTGGCCTACTGAAGCCTGAGAGCTTATAGAAACTTGGAAGGGTAGTTGGGTATGCCTGTGTATTTCTGCTTGTTTCCCCCTTCCACTGAGATTCCTTGCAGGCCCTAAGAGAAGGGAATAATATTGATATGTGGTGGGATCAGATTTCACACTGATTCACTCAGCTGCTAAATCAGGACTAGGAGTGTGCAAAAAAAGCCCTCGTATTTTTCAGGTTCGAGTATATCGAACCTGAAAAATATCGGTATTTCCCAATATTCCCGAATCCCAGTACTGGTATGGTATTCAGATTTGGTAAATATTTAGGACTGCCAAATCTTTTTTGGCTCCATTATACTCTATGGTTCCCATAGGTATAATGGAGAATCGAACTGGAGGTATCTGGGGTTTGGGGGGGAGGAACAGTTTTTTGAGACAAAATTTTTGAGACAAAATTTGCAGCATAGCTGCTGTTGCCTCTCCTCAAAAAAACCCTCCAAGTTTCAAAAATATTGGACCAGGGATCCAATTCTATGGGCTCCAGGAGAAGGTGCCCCCACCCTCCATTGTTTCCAATGAAAGGAAAACAGGCATTTAAAAGGAAAAAACGGTCCCTTCAAATGCCTTCTGCAAGCTGCAGCTGAACTCTAAAGACATTTAAAGGGCTTGCGGTCCCTTTAAATGCCTTTTCCAAGCCGTAGCTTCACATGGAAGGTGTTTAAAAGAACTGCAATCCCTTTAAACACCCCTTAACACCAGCTATCTGCGGCCCCAAAAAATCCTGAATATTTTTGGGATTTTTTGGACTTGGCTGTATTGAATAACCGGATAAATACCTTGGCTGATATCCGGCTGAAAAAATATCCCCCAAAATACTGGTAAGGTGTTTCTTGTTGTTTTTTTTCCTTGCTCAGATAAACCAAATGCACATCCTTAATCACTGAACCAAAAATAGAAGCTTTGGTGGACAATACTGTAGCACCTAGCATCAACAAATACAACATTTTCAGCACTTTTACAAATTAAGGTTCCAGGGTTATCATTAACCTGTATGATTCTTGAAATAACTGTTTTATGCAATTCACTCTTGATTTTCATTAAGTGAACAATGATATGCCTGTATATGTTTGTACATTCCATATACTTACACAAGGTAACTATTCTTAAACTTGATACAAAATGAATATTAAGATCATAGAAAGAGGCCTCTTCTGATGGCCCATCATTCACAGAAGCTTGTTTGGGGGGTACATGAGAGAGGCCCTTTCTGGGGCAACCCCATAATTATGAAACAACCTCAACAGGGAGATGTGCCTGGTCCCCTCACTTTCAATCTTTAGGAAGCAGTTGACAGCAGTTTTATTTAGGACTGTGTTTCGTTAAGTTTAGTAGCAGTCCTGAATAGTAATTTTAAAATTTTGGTTTTATGTTTTTAATGTATTTTATCCTATGTGTTTTATCTATGGTATAAGACTCCTTGACCTTTGTACAAAAGAAAGGCACCTAATAAATGTTTTAAATAAAAATAGATAAAATAAAACATGATGAATTCCAAGTTAGTTACCAGGGGTGGAGTGGGGGGTGGCAGCAAGGGTGAAGGAGAGGAATTTAGTACATAGATGAAACTAACAACTACTCTATTTCCAAAGGTTAATTGTCTTTTCAGTTATAAAACTTGACCACTATCCCCATTTTACAACTTGAACAAGGCCATCCCAGCAAAGGTCAATTAGACCATTTCCCTTGCTGTAGACTGCTCCAAAACTGCTCCCTCCTTCTCCTGGCATGTGGGCTTGCGCGTGCATACTTCTCCAGCTAGTGTCAGTGGGTGCTGATGTCCGACCTGGGATCTGAAACATCAGATCAGCCAGGTGTGAGTCCGGCAATAGATCACATTGGCTCTCAATGAGTTCAGCGTAAGGTTATTTATATCAAGCTGTCATGGTTCCATTGTCTGCTAGTGCCTCCAAATGTTTTAGTGCCAGCTAGCATACATCTGAACACCTGAGGGAGTGACTTGAGAATCTTTTTTTAATTTCATGCTCAGTCAAGTTCAAAAGTCGTTAACAAGAACTCTCTCACTGGAAACATCAAGTTCTGGGTTTTTGGGGCAGGGGTGGGAAGGTTTCCTCAACTTAACCTGCACTTAATCTCACAGAAGTAATCTTGGTGTGTGAAACAAAAAACTATGCTTTCAGCATTCCTACAAAAATAACTACCAAACAACTTGCAAAATCATAGGGTCATTAATTTTTACAAATGAGGTTTAGTTCTTTTAGAACACATGGCACATGTTGTGGTTCTTTTAGAACACTCTGCACACATCCTATCTGGTCAGTATGCTATTTAAAGGTCAAATCCTCAGTTGTCACAGAGAGTTAGGAACATAAAATGTTACTTGATATAAAGTACATATTTATTGGCCCTTTGTTAAATGGGCCAACTTGCCTCCAGTTCTAAGGCACACAGGTCTAGGTATACACTGAATGAGCACTGTCTAGCACAGGCCTAGACATGTCCTGTCAAGCACAGACTTGTTTTTGCCCAACAATAAATGTGTGTAACCCTAGAACCATGCCTAAAGCAGGACTCTGGCCACATGTCAATTTCACATGCAAGTTACTTATAAAAACACAGTCAAGTCTCTTGTAAAGGTTCTTCAGTTTGGAATCCCAGGTGCTGTCTTGCTATGGCCTTTCTGCATCCGGCCTACCAGCCTGTATTACCAAGAGTAAACATGAGATGCCAAAACCAACATTTTGATTAGTTTCTTTCACTACAGTTCTGCTATTTGAGCTTTGTTAATATATCTAAATTGTTCAATTATGTGATCTGATACGGGGAGACTGCACTTTACCTTCTCTGTCCTATTAAGTGGTTAGAAGTCAGAATCTGGTTAGAAATCAGAATCTGGCAGAATAATTACTTGGTATCCCAAATCAGCTTATATTCATTCTTGGGATTGTTCCTCTCAATTGGACTGTCCATCATGGGTTATTTTGGGGGGGCTTCTTGTCCGGTGCCCTTCTAAAGGGAATGCATTCGCGTCTGTTTGTGCTAACACAGATCCTGCTCTGCCTGCAATTTCTGCAGTTAGAGAATTATGGCGCAGAATGTCACATCAGTTTGACCCATTTTCACGTTTTAATTTAACAGTATGGATGAATCCAGATGTAAACATTGGGAGGAATTTTTTAAAAAAATAGAGGGCTTGGACAGATGGGGGGATTTTTACTCTGGACCAATTAATAGACTATGACCACACATCTTTGTAATCTGTTTTTGAAATTTTCTCAGTTTAGGTTTAGATATGACTTGTCAACCTCTGTTGAACGGCTATATTTATCCGTTGGTATCTAAATATGGCTTGGCACCACTAAGTGTTTCAGAATCTCTCTTACTCTTGAAAGTCTCATTGAATTAATGCAGAAAATGAAACCGACAGTATTTGTTTATAAATATTTGATGCTGATTAATAAATATGGCATGAATGGAATGAGCTAAATTGCCCTATTTTGCCAAAGCAATGGGTTATGAGCCTAAATTTTATACCTACTGTATCTATGGACTTTAAGCTGTGACTTATTCTGCAAAAAAAATATGTTTAGGATATACTGGACACCACAGCAACTTTTTAGCAGAGGATTAAGCAAAGTGCCTAATTACTGGTGCTGCAATTTACAAGACACATCTCTCAAATGCTCTGGGCCTGTCCAGTTATTTAGTCTTTTGGGAGGAAGTAATTATATTAATTTTATATTATAATATTCATTGATTTTTGAGGATGCTTATGTACTGTTAAACTATTTGCCTGTCTCCTGCAGATTAACACATGGCCAACACCAATGGTCCCTCCATGTCCTTAGACTTATATATATATAGACCTAAGACTTATATTACAACATGTCCATCGCCCATAATCTAATCAGACTGAGAACCTTACAACTTTATCAACATTTGAATGTATGTCATACAGAGGACAGCACATGGGCATATTTTTAGATATTTGGAAATGTTTTACAGATGCTTATCTGTCACCACCACTGTTGTTATGTTTTGTTACATTTTTATTTCTATCTGGGTTCATTAAAATAAAAGTTGGGGGGAAAAAGCTCCTTATGAATTTCTTACATTCCCTATGTTTCAGTGTTCCCTCTAAGCTGAGTTAGCAAGCTAGCTCACAGTTTTTTAGCCTCCGCCTCACACATTTTTGCTTTAGCTCAGGAAGGATGGGTCCAAAGCAAACTGATTTATGCAGTAGCCAAATTGCTCGCTTACAACTTTAATGCCAGTAGCTCACAAAGTTGAATTTTTGCTCACAAGATTCCACAGCTTAGAGGGAGCATTGCTTATGGGTCCTTGCTTGTACCACCAAATAAGAGGTAGCCAATGGGGGTAGGTTGCCACCTCATGCCTCAGCTTGTGAGCTTCTGGCAGGCTGCTACTGGAAGCAAAAGCTGGGCTAGATGGACTTTGATCTGATCCTGCCAGAAAACTCTGGTTTAAGCTGTTTTATCCACAGGGAGATACTGTTCTCCTTCCACTTCCCAGGTTATAATCCCTGAAGTTTGGAAATGAATGCCCACAAAACCTTGCCACTGAATGCTGCCACTACATCTACAGCATTCGGTCACATCCCCACATCTGAAAAAGTGGAGAATACAAAACAACATTATGAGGGGGAAAGCCATCAACAGCTTCTTCCTATTTTCCCCCAGAACCTTTCAGTCCTACTGAGACTTAAGTTTGAGCTTAAGAATCTCCAGCGATATTTTAAATACTTGTGAAGTTTCTTTTTACGGAATTTGGAATATTCTGAATCTACATATGTATATGTTTCCACAAGACTCTGAATATGTATGTTAGTCTTGTTCCAGAAAGATTTTCTCCCATCACAAAAACAGAATTTATGACTAAACATCCAAACACTAAACTCTTGAGGTTTAAGGACCACCTCAATGAAGTGAAAAGCAGCATTCCCAACTCTTCCCTGCCTCAGTTACCAGAGATGAATGAGCTCGCAGCAACACAGCTTATCAATATGTAGCAGCCAGCCAACCAGCCAACAAGAGGTGCGGCATAATTATCTTTGCAAGAATGCTTTCTAAGACTCATGCATCACTAAAACTGACAAAGGTAATTTCTCCTTCCCTGCGGGTTAGTTACATTAAATGGATTTAAAATGTTTATCTGGGAAACAATCGATTTGTATCATGTCTATAATAATCTCAGAGGTTCTAAGTAATATATAATTTCTTAGCAAATAAGAGAAGCAGGATCAGTGTGGGCCTCTTGTATTGTATTCATAAACATAGCAGGGATTCTGAGAGCTAGCTCTCTCGGTTTATTTCTATCACCAAGCAGTCTTAGGAAACTTTTACCTTTACTTCTATCTGGTTGTTGCGGTTATATTGTTAGTTTGGATAAGGAATGTACTATTCGTCTATGCTTTGATCTAGTATTTGCTAGTATTTGCTTAGGGTGTCCCCACCTGCCATTGTTCCAAATCCCCAAATAAACTCCATAATTTTTTTTTTTAAAGTTTAAATCTGTTTTCTGCCATCCTTTTCCTGCTGAAACTCACTACTTACAGCCACCTCTTTAGGTAAAAGATCCTGGTTTGTCACTCCCTGCACAAACCTGCAAGCTATTTCCCCATGTCAGTCTAAATGTATGTTCACATGTTTGTGGCGGTATGGTAACACCCACAACAACAGCCTGACCAACAATCTTTGAATCAGTTGAAGTTTCTGGACATTTTTCACAGACTGTCCACGTAAAGCACATTAGAGCATTCTAACCTGGATCCCGATGGCCAGATCTCACTGTTCAAGGAACAGCTGTAGCCGCCATATTGGCTGAAACTGTGGAAAGGAAAGCCACAGAAGAGACTAAGTCTGCAACCAGGATGTGAGTGCCTGCCTGGCTGAGGAGAGACTGTTGCCATCAAGGGCAGTGATGCTACTGCCTGCTCTTCCCCCCTCCCAGTGCGTTAGTCTGAGTCTATACTGAGCAGAGAAAAACATGTTTAAAGTACCCAAATAAATAATTGTATGTAGGAGCACTTTCAAAGTATAAACCCGCTCTTTACTGCAGGGAGGGGTAGCTTAAAACTTCCTCTAGAACAGGTGGACATCCCAGTCCTCGGGCAGCTATCACTGATCCTCAGTTTTGTCTGGACTGAGCAGCTGAATGCAGCAGCCAATAAATGCACCACTGAACAGCTGTCTAAGAGACCCTCGTTTGACTCTCAGCGCCAGTCAGACCTGAGACCTAACCAGGGCCAAACTGAGCTTTTGCTTCTGTTTGTGTAATTTTACTCCATTTCATATTTATAGCAACCCTCTTCTGTTGTTATCCTCGGTTTGTAATGGCCTATGGCTAAATACAAATAATTTTTTTTTCACTTACGTTAGTGTGCTAGGTAACAGTAACACAGGAAATGGGATGGGAATGGAAAGCACTCAGTATTGAAAAATGTGGAGCGAATCATCATGATGTTAAAAGTGCAGTTTCATTATATAAAAAAGGCCCAGTCAGCTCTGTGATTTAGACTGACTGTGCTCCCGTAGAGGTCTTGTCACAACTCCCTGATCCAGACCTGGCTGTTCTCATGTTCTCGTATTTTATACCTCTTAATCAAGTCCCACAGGCTGTAGAGTTGTGCCCCACCTCACCACCCACACCCTCCTCTTATTTGTTTAAACAAGGTCCACTGCCAGGTTTACGTGCATGAGGAGGTAAAGCGGATTTCTGTCACTTAGTGTGCATTTGACACATACATAGAATTCCTTAATCCTGTACCAGAGAACACGTCAGTTTCAAATCCATACCCCTTTGTCTTGGATCCGACAGAATGTGTGTAGGTAGTTTTTGGGGTTGAGGATAACATGGGAGTCATGTACAACAAAACAAATACATTATTCCATTGGTAAGCATGATTTGTAATTCCTTTCCACTCCAGCCTGCTAGCTGACACAGTTACAAGAGCTGGGAGTGCATTATACTTAAAAATTACACTGTTTGACCTTTCAGCAGTTCTGCCTTAAATACATTAGACAGCTTGAACAAGTTCACTGGTTTTATCTGGGAACAGCCCCCAAACCCTGCCTGTCAAAACCAGGCACTACAGTCCTTACTGGACATCCTGACCAGTCCAGGATATCTCTTATTCTTTATTCTGTCAAAACTCATCTGCCCTATATGTCCACTGGTTATTGACAGTTACTCCCCTCAGTTTTTCCCCACTCCAGCATTCTATTCAGCTTGTTTGAATCTGATTGGCTGGTTCAGAAAAGGGAGAAAAAACGGTGGAACACTGTCCTAAGTTAGGCTCCACCCACACACCAATCTTGTTATATGCAGATGATGTGGTTCTGCTTTCTTTCACCCGTGTGGGTCTACTCCGACTAGCCGCCAGGAATACTGTAAAATCAACCAGTTAAAACTAAATTGTGAGAAATCAAAAATTCTAGGGCCCTGTCCACACTGTCACTTTTGTCGCTCATTTCTCCCTATTGCTTTAGGTTCCCCCCCCCCCATATGTTTTGCTCTCTCTAGTAGTCCCAGAGGGAGCAAAACACATGTGGAAAAGGGGGGGACACCCAAAGCAATAGGGAGAAATGAGCGACAAAAGTGACAGTGTGGACGGGGCCTAGTTTTCTCAAAATCCTAGAAGCAATTTATATGGAGGATTGGCGATATAAGCTTGAACAAGTAAGATACTTTAAGTATCTCGGTCTTTACTTTCACGCCACTACAATTTGGACTCTCCAGTGCAGAATAGCAATTAACAACCTTAAGGCAAATATCAATGCCCGTCTACGGTTTTATTTTTCAGAGTGAGGGAGAAAAAAAATGGTGGAATTTTCTCTAGTCCATCACAGGTGTGTTCAAATACAAAATAAAAACAAACAACAGCAATCAATATTTATTGGAGGTTTATTCTACGCTTGTTCTAACTGTAACAAACAGAAGCCGAAACAAGGGGCCGATTTAAGAGTTAAGCCATGAGAAATAAAACTAATGTAGATGAAATATTCAGCCCAAATTCGTTCATCCAAATGGTAATCAAACTATGGAATGAGTTCTGACAAAAACCAAGGGGGGGAAATTAATTCCAGAGACGCAGCTATTTCAAGTGCAGGAGTATTTTAGGCACACAACGGAAACTAGGACAATGACCCAAAAATAAACATGTGAAAAAAGAGTTGTAAGCAGCATTTACTACTTCTACATGCAATTAGAGATTTCTCATGAAAGAATCACACGGATGGGCAGCATTTTCGTATGATGACTCAGCTGGATTCTATCTATTCTTTATCGCTCTTCTCCCAGGGCTCATCTCAGTCAAATGTCCATGAAAAGCATTTTTAAAACAAAAACTGAACCCATTTGCTCTCTAGGAACAAAACACGTGTAAAAAAAAATTCCCTTCATAACTGCAGATGTCAGAGCATTTCTCTAATAAAAAGCCATTCTCTAATAAAAGGGAACAAATTTTGAAAATAATTCAAAATTATAGATTTTGAAAATAAGACCAATCCAGCCATTAAAGGAGGTCTTAAATTGTACAATTAACCATGCGATTCAATGGCCTTAGAAAGGGGTCTCGCCACTAAGGAATGCATTGTAAGAGTCATATCTGAAATTACATTTCCTTTTCAGACTTCAGAGCAATCTTGGGATTGGGTGAAAGACGGCCACAAATGCTGTTTGTCATGGACTAGGTATTATCATGTCAAAAAGCACACAGGAATCTTGTTTGTAGTTCCAGCATAGTGTAGTGGTTAAAGTGTTGGACTAGGATCTGGGAAATCTAGGTTCTAATCCTCACTTGTGCCATGGGAGCTTGCTGGGTGCCCTTGGGCCAGTCACACACTCTCAGCCTAATCCACCTCAAATAAAACAGAGAAGAGGAGAATGATGTAAGTCGCCTTGGGTCCCCACGGGGGTGAAAGGCAGGATACAAATAAAGCAAATAAATAAATAAATAAACTTTATTGAACATGATCTTTCTGACATTTAAAAACTAATAGGAGTTCTCAAAACACTAGTATGGAAATACTAGTTATTTGAGGAAGTGTGCTTGCGCATGAAAGCTGATATTGTGAATAAAACTTTGCTGGTCTTAATGGTGCCACTGGACTCAGTATGGAAACAGAACACCAAAACCAGCCTTTAAAGATTAAGAAATGAGAGGCGCTACTAAACAGAGGACAACCCTGTTCATCACCTCT
This sequence comes from Lepidodactylus listeri, assembly GCA_029233225.1. NCBI lineage: Eukaryota > Metazoa > Chordata > Lepidosauria > Squamata > Gekkonidae > Lepidodactylus > Lepidodactylus listeri. The sequence continues at coordinate 93,510,205 of JARCFY010000006.1, forward strand.
TCTCTCTGCCATTGGAGCTACCTGCTCCAGCAGCAGTGCTATTCACAGAGCCAGGAACTGCCTCAACCTGCCTCTCTTCATAAAGATGGTCTCTTCCTATATCTGTTCTGCATGTATTAAATGTGGCAGATGGCTGCCACATAGTTACAATGTATTTTTGAGCTAAGAAAATTCACTTCAAATTCATTTATATGATAATTAAAAACTAGTCCAGAAAGTGTCCATTCCCTCAGGTGAAAACAAGAATGAAAAACTAATTGCACTTCTGTATACTGCCAACACTATGGTTTTTAAAAATACCCAAGCCCTCACTCTTTCCAGGTTAGATTCAGGTAGGTAGCTGTGTTGGTCTGAAGCAGCAGAACAGAGTCTAAGTCCCATGGCACCTTAGACCAACAAAATTTTATTCAAGGTATAACTTTTATGTGCATACACACTTCTTTAGATACACTGAAATGGAAGTTACCAGTCCATACATATAGGTAAAAGGGTGAGCCGCAAATTAGCATACAGCATATTAAAAGTTGTTTGACAGACGCAAGGTTTAATTCTGGGGGAAACCATAATGAAGGAAACAAGTGTATCAAAATTGGAGACTGATGGGCAGACGTATCCTTCTTAATTGCCTGAGAAACCATGGCAACAAGCTACTGTATGAAACATTCAAAATTATGCAGTTACTGGCTTTCTACATTTCTCATATTGTTTGGACCTGATTCACTCAAACATGCAGCTGCCAAGCAACCACCCACAACTCAAAGCGTGTGGAAGCGTCTTCAGACGATGACTGATTCATATATAGCTGCTCAACCTTGAGGATCTGCCAGTTTTTCGTCATTAACAATGCTGAATAGTTCTTAATAGTTTGCTGGGTGAGTTGAAATCCAGGTGGCAAGTATTGGATCCACTGCCAGTTTTTCATCATTAACAATGCTGAATAGTTCTTAATAGTTTGCTGGGTGAGTTGAGATCCAGGTGGCAAGTCTTTTTTGACCCACTAGAATACAGCTATATACCTTGCCATGAGGAGCAACTGGGATTTCAAGGACTCTCCAAATCAGATCTTATAGTGAAAGGAAATTCAAGGTTCAGGGAAGAAAATAAGCTTTGCTTTTTTTATGAACAGAGCCCAAGTACATAATTGATAGAAAGTGCAACCTCTTCAGCCAAAGAATTCTGAAATGCTGTTTTGGATTTCACCTTCCTATTGTTGCGCATCATTTAGAAAGCAAGAAATTCAGTCATAAAGACCTAAGGGACAGCAGCGCAACACCTGAGGTCCTGGCCCCCTGCTTGCACCAGCATCACAGCTCCTTGTGAAAGCCACTTGTTTCCTGTTGCTTTTAATCATTATTTCTGTCCATCTTTCACTTTTAATATCTAAAATATCAGCCACCTGCTGATCCCTCCAGCTACAGGTTTCTTGGAAGCATGTATTCCTCACAATGGCAGCTCTGGTTCAGGTCCAACAAGGAAAAAAAATAGCCCTATTAAATAGTTACTAACTGTGCTTGGAAAGTGTGAATGCTGAAATTGGGTCACACACATCCTTCCTGGGACATACACACTATATGTTCGCACAGCAGTAAATTCGACAGAGCTACACATTATACGTTTGCAGAATCTACTAGTGTGCTAAAATCTACATTCTGAACTGTCCCTAAGAACATTAACAGTAACCATGCTGGATCAGGCCAATGGTCCATCTAGTTCTGCATCCTTTTTCACATGCTCCCGGAAGGCCTACAAGTAGGGCACGGCAGCCAAGGCCCATACCTGCTGTTGTGCTCCCATTTTCACATCCTACAGCACTTAAAGTAATTAGCTATTCCACATCATCCTCTGCCTCTTTTTCAAGGGTAATGTAGTTAGTGAAATTGAATGCTCCATTAGGAATCACTTTGCAGTTAAGTTCATCTGTGCATAATCTGACTGTCTTTAGTCTCCATAAAAGGAAGCAAGCTGTAGCTTCTGGTAGTGCAGATCCTGTCATAGGTCCTGGCTCTGCTGAGGCTGACTATTCCTCAGATGAGGAAGAGGCATGAAGCAACCCAGCATTCTCTGGAGTCAGCCCAGAAGAGGAACCTCTACCAGCACCTGAGGGAGAAGAGGCCCCAGCAGCTGCACAGGAGGTGCAGCCAGAAGAAGAGACTGAGGTGCAGCCAGAGACTGATCCAGAGCCTGGCCCAACACCCCCAGTTGGAGACACCCCAAGGCCAGAATCCCCACCTAGCTCACCTGAGTGTCCCAGACACAGGGTACACCAGCATCTGAATGTGCAACAGAGAAGAAGAAGTGCTAAACTGCAGCTGTTGCAAAGGCAACGTGAGGAGCTGTGAGTCTTTGTAGAGTCACTCCCAGGGAAGGGAGGACCTGATTATAAACACCTGCCTCAGTGTGGAATCAACCATATGTTCTTGGACCTGATTCCAGCCATCAGCCTCCACTCCTTGCTCCTGAAACCTCTGACTGATTTCCTGGCTTTCTGACCTTCGGCTCTGTTTCTCGGCTTACTTTTGGACTGCGTACCCAGCTTTCAGTGCCGGGTATCCGTGGCAACTGGCTGGACCCAGCACAGATCCCAGGACAATAACATACCACGTTTACAGCAGCCAGCCTTCAAGAAGTTAATCGCCAGCATGGCTTGCTATGAAGGATTATAGTCTTCCTAAGCACTCACATCCATGTGACGTCCTGGCCCTCATACTGCTAGATAAGTGAGCTGAAAGTATGCAAACCTCAGTAAGAAGGGTAATTTGAATGGTATCATCTAAGAATTCATTCAGAGTACCTAGATGTTCTGCATGGCAACCAACAGACCCAGTGCCTTATTTAAGGTGGCCTCTGATGTAGAGCAGTCCACTGGAAGAGGTACATATAGCCTCTACCTTGAAGGTTATACAAGGCTGCACATTCGATTGGGCTTTCAAACTTTTTGACACTGGTTTTGTTGATGCTGCCTGGGACATTTGCAGCACTGTGACTTTACCGCATTTGGATTTTATGTATTGGCAATTGAAACTGTTTTAATATCTTACATGATTGGTTATATGCTGCTTTGAACTTCTCAAAAACAAAGAGAACCTTTTCAAATAAATAAAATAGTTGATAGTACTAGCTCAGAACTATTTTAGAGAGCCTTCAGTGGTTGCTGCTGCAAGACTAACAGTAGTTATAATAAGTTTAACAAAAAAATTAAGATATACACATCTGCAAACTGTCCAGACCTACTAAAGCAAACAAAATTCTACTCTAAATGTGGTAATCAAATCAAAGAAGATAACATGGCACCAGTGTTTCCGAAAAGAAAAGGCGGTTTTAAAGATGTGGTAACTTGCCAAATAAATTACTTGACTCATTTGCATGAGTTCCTTCCTGAAGTTAATAAAGCTGTTAACCTGCATTAACCAGTCAATGGCCATGGTTAATGTAAGGGAAGGATTTAACTCATGCTTGCTTCTAACAATGGGAAAAGCTCTGTACCATGGGGAAAAAGAGAAAAATATATACAGGGATATATTATGGGGTTCTGGGAGTCTTACTCCAAACTCTCTTCAGAGTGTAACTTTATAAGCACTAGTCAAAATACCGACTAGTAAGATACATCGGATCAGCTAAGAAGTAATACAATCATACCCTTTATTACATTTTTCTTTCACCATTCTTCCAGTGAGCTCAGTGTGGCATATATAGTTGTCTCATCCTCTGTTCTATTTTTTAAATATTTCCCTGTGAGGTAATCTCAGCTAGGAAAGAGTTACTGGCCCCAGGTCACTGAATGAGCTTGTCACAAGTCATAATTTGAACCTGGGTCTCTCTAGGCCTAGTTCATCACTCTAGCCACTGAAACATCAGTTTCTTTGATGAGCTTCAACATTTGTGCTAGAGAATGGAGCTCTACTAGAGTTTCAAGATAGGGGACTCATTTGAGCAGATTCTAAATGTAGCCTTTCTGGGTTATTGGATGACTATGCAAAATGAGACCCGGGGGGGGGGGGGTGTTTTCCAAAGAAAAGGCTGCTAAGCTATTGAGACTTACAAATCCTATTCACCTGCCTTGCTCCTGCCAGAGGGTTGCAGGTGGATGTATGAGGGGAGTGGTTTGTCGGTCCTTTGGCATAGCTTCACAGTTCCACATGTGGTCACACGTGCTCACTCACACACACATTCACACAAAAGGGACAGTGTTAGCATATCAAACATAACACAGTTTATCATATCAAAGTTAGGATATCAAACATAACAGAGTATCAAACATAACAAAGTTAGCATAACAAAGTTTTGTCCAGTTAAAGGTGCCACTTAAATGTGCCACTGGACTCAAACTCTGTTCTGCTGCTTCAGACCAAACTGCTACCCATCTGAAAGATATGGCACGTTTTCTCTCCTGGTTGTAGACTAAAACCTATGTGGTGAATGGGTTTTTCTACTGCCCATGTGACTCCTGATCAATCATTGTAACTGTCAGCCCCATCTGCCTCTCATCCATCACAATCCTCTTGTCTGATTTCAGTGGTTGAGCTTTACTAATTGACACTTGAAAATGTGAATAAGGTGCTTGGAAGCCATACTGATCAATGCACCATTATGTGTAAGGCCAATGTCATCAATCCTCCACTGTTAAAAAAAAGCCTTCCCTTTAACCCTGGTATTGAAGAACTCTATGTTAGTTTCCAGCCTTCTGTGTCTAGTCAAGGTGATCAGCAGTTAGTAGCATATCAGCTCCAGGTACTTTTGAATGAAACCAATGGTCTCACTCCATTTCAATCTTGCTTCCAGTGGATTTCAAGAAACTAGCTGGCCTGGATGCCTAGAAAGAGAATGGGCAAAAACCTGGCTCTGTTATGGAAGCTCTCCACACGTAAACATTCTGCCCATAGTGAATGCATATTGGGCATGCAATTTTTAAAAAGGTATAGTTGCTTCAGACTATAAAGACCCTATTTTATGGAAAAGCAGCATATGTTTTAAATAAATTAAAATATAAAATTGTATGACCTCAATGGCTTTCTAGTAAATGGATAATGTGTGAAGAAGATCTTATATGAAATCTTTACTTTATTTTATATATCTTTATTGGCATAACAAGACCACAAACCCACTTTATAGCCAAGGCACAAATACAAAACTGAAAATCAATAAGTCTTCCCATACAGAATTGTCTTTGATTTTAGTACTTCAGCTAAGAAGACCTTATATTTAGGAGGGTAGAAATCACGGCCCCTCGTTCCTTCTGTTTGCTAGTGTTGGCTCTTTCTTACCATAACAAAATATAAAAAAACAAGCTACAGCTATCTCAGCATGGAACAAATCTAGGTACATTAGTAGAACATCTTTAAAATTCAGATATTTAAGATATTAAAGACATGTTTCTAGAAGTGTTAAAGACCCACACATGTAAACAGAGCCTTGTAAACAAGAGAAACAGCTTAAACTTACCGTGCTTCCATGCCTGTTTTACTAGAGTAGCAAAGTCTGAAAGGTCCTTTACTCACCTCTGTTAAACCAGAAACTTCTCCCTTGGCTAATGGTCTAGCAATAGATGGGCTGAACACTCTGGCATCTGGAACTGGCTGCCCTTTCATAAAGTGTTTCCCTGCTTCATAGATGTCCACTTCCACCATTTTACCCATGAATGTAGGGGTTTTTGGCACAAGAACCTTTAAAGAATGATATACATTTTTCTAAGTGGGATGATTAAGAAAATTCATATTTTTTTTCATTCAGAAAAGAGAACTATAAACATAAATCCTTCAAAGTTCAATGCTCAAGTCACTCAGATGTAGTATTTGAAAATTTGGTAATATCTTTGTCTTACCTAAGCCTACGCAGCATTAGATCAACTTTTCATTCCTGGTTCTTTGCAGGAATTATGTTACGACACAAAATGTATATAGAAAGTAATATCTGTATGGCACCAATTTTACTATCTTCTAGGTTTCATATTACTCTCCTGTCAATATGGGGTTTTTTTTGGTGTTTCCTACTTTTTTCTAAGAAATTTACTGGATGCTTACGTTTCAGTACTGTGTTTTGGATGGGTTTTGAATGACTGTGAGTCTAATTGTCATAGTGAAAGACTACGAAATCTAGGCTTGATACTCTGAATTCTCAGGCCTGCTGACCACTGTAAATAATCATTTGTCCTCCTAGTGTGCTTAAATCTGCTTCCTTCAGAGAATTAAGCTCAGGTGTAATCATTTCCCCCTCTTTCCAGGGGCAGCCAGCTGTGCAGCATATTGACTGGCTGGGCATTGTGACAACAAGTCACTTCCCATTCTTCTGCCACAGTAGTGCTCCAGCTAGAAATAAAATGGATCCATATTTAATTAGATAAACACGTCAGGTGCCTGGATTTTTATCAAGAATAAGCCAAAGGCCTGACTCAATCAGTGCTGAATCTGGAGCCAGATTTGTGTGTCACTACAGAAGTGAATAGAGGAGGAAGAAGAGTTCACTCTGCCGAAGACAAAATGCTTCCTCCAAAGATTCCAAATCTGCCGATTTATTATATTTTTTGCATTAAGTGCACAATTTAGAATTTGTAGACACTTATAATCCTTGGAAAAAAACTTCCCTAAAGTTGGATTCAACCAACAATTCCAATAGTGGAAAGGGGGGATTTCTGTAGATTCCTCTCTCTAACTGCAGACCTCCACGTTCCACCCCACACTGTTCCCTAGAGCTGCCAGGAATAGTATTTCAGGGAGCTCAGTGAGTTGCAGTAGGAAAGGGAAGACAGAAAAAAAATCCATTCCACATGCTCTCCTAACCTGGGGTGCTTCGTCATACCTGTTGATCCTACGCATTCCAGTTAAGCTGCTATGAATGCAATCTTTGATTTGTAATTAGAATTTTAATTGGTTGTTAATGGCATTTTAAATGTATGTTTGACTGTGATATGCTTCGAAGTTATAAAAGAGTTACCTGCTCATAGAATTGATTATGGCCAACATAAAACTTGGAGTCAAATGATTCTTCTGTAACCAGAACTTTCTGTCTCTCCCCAATCTGTGTGGAAAAAAACAACAACTGGAGATCAGAGAAGAGGTTAAGCCACAAATTACATAATGAAGACAGCAGTAGCTTAGAAACTTCCTGTGCTAATTAATACTGCTGTCGATGGATAATTTACCACCCCACTGATAAAAAGTACTTCCTCAATTTACCCATAGGACAGATAACAAAAATCCATGGTTGCTGGAGATTAACAGGCGCTGAAATCATCTGGCGTAATTTCTTTTAAAGCTCATTTTTGTCAAGAATTTTTTGTGTGAATTCCAACAAAAGGCATATATCAGTGCATCATGCGAGTACGTTTCCACTGTAGCATTTGTAGTTTAAGATCTAATGCTTTGTGACACATTACAGATGACATTCAAGGTTGCTGTTACAAACTAGTCAATCTGTCTTCTGGATATCTTGAAACATTCGGACTGTATCATTCTACTTTGATCAGCTAGTATGGTCATAACAGAGACATACATACATGTTTGGGAAATGGATATGCTATTAAGGTTTAACCTAAACAACCTTTGCTGTGGTCACCTGCATAATAATTAGCCACTGTGAACTGGGAAACTATTAAACAAGCAGAGCATAAATTCACGCATCGAAGAAACAAAAAGGAGCACAGAATTCTTATAGGATCTAGTAGTCTCAAATTTCCTGGTATTTTTGCATTAAGTTTCATGCATTGAACTCTATTAGATCTCTTCTACTTAGCTTGGGGCACTGTGGGAAAATCGGCACTGCACGAACTTAATAATCTCAGCTATTAAAAAAAACAAGCCTGTCTATGATGGCAAAGGTGAGGCTTGCATTAAAAAAAGGAGATCCTGTATACATGTTGGGTAAACACTCTCAATGAGAATTGCTTTTCCTGTTGAAATTGACTGAAGGGTGACCCTTTAACCAGAACATCACACTACCAATTTTTTATAGCCATCATCCCCTCTTTCCCTCATCTATTTCATGAAGAGAAATGGGTACATATCAGGATTGCCGTATTTTTTAGTGGTAAATCGTCAAGCCCACCTTTGAAAGACCATTCAAATATATGTACAAATGTAAACACAAGTCACAATGATTTTGAAGTGATTTCATGTATTTTTTTAAAAAAAGGAACTGACAAGAGATGCCTGAGACCATTGAACTCTATTAGATCTCTTTGATTTAGCTTGGGGCAGAGCTAAATCAAACATTTTACTATCACAGTCTTTACCAACTGACTTTTTCTCCCCCCTCTGTAGTCTTATGAGTCTTACACTCAAAAAAATTAGGGTAATTCCTAAAACACAGATCAAAGTGTCGTACAAGCTTTCAGTTTTCTCCTCATAATAAATTGTCCGAAATCATCTTCTGCATTTAATGTCACACACAAGCTATAACCCATAATCTTCCTATTGAACAGGCAGTTGGTGATAGAATGGCCATGCACATTAAATACAGAGTGTACCCTTCCAATCTGGAGCATTTTGTCCCTGAGGTACAGAGCTTATTTGGCGGTGAAGTGCTTGGTATGGTCTATTCTAGAGGATTCAAGACAGAACAGCAGACCAATATTACAAAGCATCTGCCACAAATGGCAAAATCAAGCTATATCTAAGCTGGCACGTTCACGTCTCACAAGTGGGATTGTTCTTCAACGTGCATCTTTTTCTGACAGACAAGTGGACCTGTACCACCAGTCCGAAGAGTCTTGCTCCCTCTTGGAATCCCATAGGCCTAGCTTCTCTCATGTCACAGAATGGCACAGCCGGCTTGGGACAGGAACCATAGAGATTACAGATTTTGGAATTTCAGGCCTGGCCTGGAACTTTTGTTGAGTGTTGCCTACATGCCATGATGAGCTTTTGAACAGTGTACTAACCAACTTTTTTTTCTGAGCCTCTTGCTAAAAAAAAAAAAATGTTGGTAAACACTTGCCGCTGATGACAGGCAGTATTAAATTACGATTACTGTATAAATAACATATACCATTTGTATATGGTGAACAATTTTTAATACTGTGCCCTGTGCATAAAGCTGCGTACTCTAAGCCCATGCTTGCTCTCATTTAGCATTGAAGAACTGTTCTAGGCAACAGATGTACACAGTGCAGAGCTCCATCTTTTCAACTATTTCTCTGCCTGGCTGGAGGCTAGAGAATCAGGAAGGATTAAACAGAAGTCAAAGAAAGAAGGCTTGAATAGCTTTCTAGTTAGCATAACAAAGGGAAGTGCCTCAGTTGTTCAGCATCGGGCAATGCATCTCATTAACTACAAGTGAAAGAACTATTATTCCCCCCCCCCCCCCCAAACAGTGTTTGGCACGGAGATATATTATATCAGAGAGAAATAGCAGGGCCATTGGAGAGTTTCTGCTTTTTGCAGCCCAGCGATCCTGCTCCAGGGTAAATAGCCCCCTTTCCATTAGTCTGCACCTGCATCTGACTGCTTCATTCTGATTTGGTCTCCTGCTGTGAAAATGTCGCTTCTTCAAGCATACACAAGCCCCGAAATGCAGTTCATATGAAAATTATGTTCAGAGATGTCAGCGGTGACCTAAAAATGACAACTGGGCCTTGATCTATCTGCTTCCTTTTCAATTCTGTTTTGCCGTGCAGATTTATAGTCCTTTTCCATTGCTCCTGTTTTCTACAGTGGTATGATGAAATTTGTTGCAAAGTTTCATTTGATTAGGCATTTAGCAATTATATATACCATATCATCTCAAAGTGAGCAAATCACAGGACTCAAACAGAAATTGCTACTGGAAACCCACACAAAGATGCTTAACATTTGCAAACTCAGGAATTCAGAAATGACTATGAAGCATAGCTTTTTCCTCATAATTTCATGCTGAGTAATTCTTTACTTTACTGAATACACAGTAGCGAAGGCAAGATATTATATTCTGTATTACTAATGTCTGTCCATATCTCCCACATTAATCAGATCTCAGTGGCTCCACACAGATGTAATACAGCCCAATGTGCACTCAGGAATGCTTTATGGACTCATGGGCTCCAGCTCCTACCCCCTTTCATTTTGGGCATTCATCCTCCTCCAGTTTTGAAATCAATCACAATTAATATAACACACATCCAATTAGTTAACTTCTAACAATAGTTAGTGTTCAGCAAACAACAACAATAATCCTGTAGCCATGGGGAGAAGCAGGTTTAGCACCAGAAAAAGATACAGGTGTTCATATAACACTAATACTAGCCCCAAAGCTCAAAGGAATCACACAAGATCACAGGATCCTCCTGATGAGCTATCTATGCAATGGTTCAGCTGTGAGTCAATACAGCACAGCAGCATCAAGAGATCATGCTCATTTAGGGTTGCCAGCCTCCAGGTGGGGCCTGGGGATCTCCTGCTTTTACAACTGATCCCCAGCTGACAGAGATAAGCTCCCCTGGAGAAAATGGCTGCTTTGAAGGGTGGACTCTGTGGCACTATACCATGCTGACGCCCCTCCCCTCCCCAAACCCCGCCGTCTCCTGGTTCCACCCCCCAAAGTCTCCAGGTATTTCCCAACCCAGACTTGGCAACCCTATGCTCATTTTTAATCATGGTATAAGGCATACTATAAACACCACTTCTCCGTGTTTCATCAGGTCATAACAGTGACTAGGTTTCTCTAGAGGAAGGGGCTGACCAGGCATTAATGCACTCTCTCGCTCATAAATTTCTATCTCACCCTTCCTCCAAGGTGCAAACAACAGAACACATGGTTCTTCTTTTCCCTCTGTAAACTCACAAAAGCTCTGCTGAAGTAAGGTGAGGTGGGGAGTGTATGCGTTTGCCAACATTACCAGCAAACTTCATGGCAGTGTTGGTATTTGAAACTTGGTTTCCTAGATCTAAACCACTACACTATACTGTCTTTCATTTTCATTTTCTGGTCTGCAGTTGCAGGAGGGAAATCCTTATTGTTGGTCAGGAACACCCTAGGGTCCAATTATTGAAGCCACCAGCTGGAATATAGGAGGTGATAGTGGAGGGCTAACATCTGGGAGTTTTCACTCTTGAGGAACATTGTGAGGTCCAGATAACACCCATGGACTCAGGAGCCTAGGAATTATACTGGATCCAGCACTATTACTGGAGAAGCAAATTAATGCAGCTGGAAAAAAAAGTCATTCTGCCAGTTTCTTTTAGCCTGGCCCCCTACATTGACTTCACTGATCTTGGCCACATGGGTCAGGCTATGGTTACTTTGAGGCTAGACTACTGTAATGCACTTTACACAGGTCAGCCCTTAAAGACAGCTCAGAAGCGCCACTTTATGTATTTAGGCTATTTCGATACCACCTCTGTTTGAAGTGGCTTAGAATTAAGATCACCACAATACAAAAAACAGCCATTAAAAACAAACAATTGGACATTAGCAGCATAAAACTATCTAGGGCTGCCAAGTCCCCCGGTAGGGCGGGGGAAACACCGATTTTTAATACTTACCCCCACTTTTTCAAAATTGGCCACCGGGGGACAAAATGGCTGCCAGCAGGAACGCAGGGGAACGTCAGAGCCTGCCCTGCCCTGCCTTAAAAGGCAAATGTCTGCAGAGAGCCTGCCCTGCAGTAAAAAGCCTCACCAGACATTTCTCCTTTAAGAATAGAGTCAGCAAGAGAGCTCCGCCCAGAGATTAAGGAGGGACTGAAGGGGCTGCTTTTGCATGTGGCTGGGGTAAGGTTGCAAGGTTGCTGTGGTAAGTTTCTCTTACAGCTCTTTTCCTTCTCTCTCTCTCCCTCTTTCTTTCTTTTTTCTGTCTGTCTGTCTGTCTGTCTCTCTCTCTCTGTCCCCATCCAGCAAAGGTCTATCAGTGGCTATTATTAGCCACAAGGTCTAAATGGAAGTAAGTGCCTCTGCCATTTTTTTTCCTTCTCTCTCTCTCCCTCTTTCTTTCTTTTTTCTGTCTGTCTGTCTGTCTGTCTCTCTCTCTCTGTCCCCATCCAGCAGAGGTCTATCAGTGGCTATTATTAGCCACAAGGTCTAAATGGAAGTAAGTGCCTCTGCCAGTTTTTTTCCTTCTCTCTCTCTCCCTCTTTCTTTCTTTTTTCTGTCTGTCTGTCTGTCTGTCTCTCTCTGTCCCCATCCAGCAGAGGTCTATCAGTGGCTATTATTAGCCACAAGGTCTAAATGGAACCCTTTGTCTGGGGCAATGATGCTCTGCATTCTTGGTGCTTGGGGGGCAACAGTGGGAGGGCTTCTGGAGTTCTGGCCCTGCTGCTGGACCTCCTGAGGGCACCTGGTATTTTTGGCCACTGTTGTGACACAGAGTGTTGTACTGGATGGGCTGTACTGGATGGGCCGATCCACTGTGGCTTCTCTCCTGTTCTTATGATATGAAAATCATATTTAGCACTTGTGTAGCACTTAGTGCTTCATATTCTGCCGAGATGAGGAAGGATTCAGTAGGGCCGTTGCTCAGTGATAGAGCATCTGCTTGACATGCAGGAGGTATCAGCCTCTTCAGCTAAAAAAGGATCAGATAATAGGTGACATTAAAGATCTCAGCCTGAGACCCTGGAGAGCCACTACCAGTCTGAGTAGTCAATACTGACCTTGATGGACCAATAGCCTGATTCAGTATTAGGAAATTTCATGAGTTCATGTGTCAGCATGTGGAAGCAACATCACAGGATGTGACATCACAAAATGATGTCACTTCCTTTCTCCTGGCTCCACCCCCAAAGTCTCCTGGCTCCACCCCCCAAAGTCCCCAGATATTTCCCAAGTTGGACTTGGCAGCCCTAAAACTATCCCAAAAACAGAAGCAGACCATTAAAAAAGCTGATAAGATAAAACCCCTAATTAAAAGCCAGGGTAAAAAGATGTGTTCTGGCCTGGCACCTAAAAGGAAGTAAAGCAGGTACCCAGTGAGCCTCAAGTGAGCCTCTAGTTGGTTAAGTGCAGAATGCTGCAGCCTGGTTACTGTCAGGCACTAAGTGGAACATGTACCTGTTCAATTCAGTGCCTCTCCTGCTATCCAAAACTTCTGAAAGGTACCACCCTCTGAATGGGTAAGATCAGCAGCTGCCTGTTCACATGCATACTCAGTGGTGGACCCTGAGGAATTTGAGAAGTCTCCCACACACACTTCTGTCAGTCACAAAATGTGCAAAATTTTAATGCTCAAGAAGGCATTGAAAAAAAAATAGAACTGTAGTAGAATAAACAGTCCAGGAGGATACCTTTATAATGGAATAGGACTGTAGTTCACTACAATTGTTATAGGTATCATCTGCTTTTACTGCATTGTCTTTATCTTGTAATCTGCTTGCAGTAAGGTTTATAGAATACTGTAGTGGCTTGCAGGGTCCGAGTAACAGGTGCCAGAAGTCAGGCAAAGCAGAGTAGGTGGCTTAGCATCTATTGTACACATTGTATCCACACCTAACAGCCTCTCTTGGCTCGTTTTATAGCCCTATGCCTAAGGATCATGCTTGCAACTAATTGCTCAGAAGCAATCCTGCAATCCTGCAACTACCTCTCTTCATTATCAGCAAGCAGCTGGTGTTGGGCTAGGAGGCATGCACTTAGCCATCTTGTCTGTAGCTCTGTTCTCAACCTCCATCTGCGGTGCTCTAAGGATGTAGATGATACTGGTGGGCTGGGAATGGCCAACTGAGGTTCACCCACTGAATCAGGGCTGGAAGATAGTGGTGGCTCTGCACCAGCTGTTGGCTGTGAATCCTGACAAGCCTGCAGCTCATTTTTCTGCTGGTGAGCTTCTGTTAACTCAAGGCTGGCTACACAGGGCTCCTCTTCTCCTGAGCAGTCCTTGCTGTTGCTGAGCCCTGGCTGACTTGCTTTAGATAGGTAGTTGTTGGTATTGTTCTCTAATTCGGTAATCCTAGGCCAATTGTACCATTCATTGATTGTCTTATACTGTCTGATTGCACTGTTTATATTCTGTAATCTGTTTTAAGTCTCAGTGAGAAAGGTGGGAGTATAAATAAAATAACATAAATCTGCTTTGACAGCCCCAGTACCTTGGGTGTTCTAGTACATTTCAAGAGATGTTGCAATATTTGGTAAAACTTCATTCACTGTGTAAAACAAACAAACAAAAAAGTGAATTGTGCATCTGTTTTTTATTTTAGAATGTAATAGATATAGAATTGTAAGCCTCTTTGGGAGATAATGTAGTTGAAAAAATGAGGCTTAAAAACATTAAATACATAAAAGACAATATATGTGGAATGTCTACTAGGGGTGTGTGCCAAGAAAAAAAATCATTTTAATTTCTGATCTGGGTTTTGGGGGTGAGGATTTTTACTGTGATTGATTATTTTGGGGTAAGACCAGGGGTCATTTCGAGCAAGAGCTTGGGGGAGCGCAGCTCCAGGAGTTGGTGCCAGCCCCCCCCCCCGGTGGGGGAATGCCTGCTTGTGTCATGGCTGCAGTAAAATGACCCTGTCCATCCCCTGGAAAAGTCCTTGTTCCTCTGATCAGCCTTCTGAAGGCTTTAGCCACCACTGAAGCTATCCTCCCAGAATAGTGGATTAGCAGCTGTCCCCTCTCTGCCAGCTCTTTCTTTCTCTCTCTCCTTCCTTTCTTGCCTTCTGACATACTTTCAGTGATGTCAGATGGTGTAGCATATGCAAATAAGTTATGCTAATGAGTTATGCTAATGAGCTCCTGCACCTCTTTTTCTACAAAATGACCCCTGGGTAAGACATTGCAGGTTTGGGATTCAAATGTGTGTTGTTTTTTGGGTTCTGAAGTCTGGGACCATTATTTCTATGGGGAATGTATATGAGGGGCTGGGGCAGCAGTTTATAAAGATAATAGAACTGAATTTGCACAGAACAAACTCCTCCCTCTAATCTAAACTCCATAAATTTCGCGTGGATTGAACAGAAAGGTTTAATTTTACAGACCCCTCCAAAGTAGGTGACTCTCTGCACAGCTGCTCTTCTGTTTAGTGATTTCTAATATGGTGGTCAAGCAGCAGCTCAGCAGGAGAGCTCCAGCTGACCACAAAATTAAAAAAAAACATGTCTGAAATTTCATTTTCCTACAATTACAGTGACTGACAGACAATAAAAATATTTAACCCTTCCACTGAAAACTTTGCATTTGCAATCCTTCCTTGCTAGGGTTGCAAAGTTTTACCGGCTTAGGAGTGGGGGGAGTCCGTCATCTTCCAGGAGTCTTCTGGTGCATGCAGGAAGCGTGCCTGGCACGATGGCGTCACCAAGAAGTGACGTCCTTGTGTCAGGGACATTGGGGGCAGGACCTCAGTAATTCAAGGGAAAACCATATAGTTTTCCCTTGAATTACAGAGCGTCCCCCCGAAACGTGCCTGATGCGATGATGTCACCTCCGGGTGACGTCATTGTGCCGGGCACGTCTCCTCAGCCTGGCAATTTGGGGGTGGGGTTTCCCCCAGCGGCCCAATCCCGGCTGGCGGGCAACAGGTTGCTGGAGCAGCGGTTTCCTCGCCCCCCGGGGGAACTTGGCAAGCCTATTCCTTGCTGTGATGTTTGCTTCCTTCTAAAAAGTGAAAGTGGCTTTCTTTGCAACCCCTGTCCCTTCCTGTTGGTCTTCCATAGTTCATATGGGAGACTTTTCGGGGGGGGGGGGTTAGAGTGGGTGATTCAAACCAAATGACAATAACAGTGCAGCAGAGTGGGTGCCACCTGTCTACTAAACAACCCCCAAGTTTCAAGTGAATTGGACAAAAAAATTGAATTCTATGGGACCCTGAACAAACTTCCTTCTGCACGTCTATTATTTCCTATGGGATCTTCAGGCATTGTTGTTTTTCAACCAAATGTCATCAGAATTGCAGTGGTGGATGCCTGGAACTCAAAACTACAGCATTTCAAGCAAATTATGTTATTTGAATTCTACATGCCTCTGAAGAAGCTGTCCCAGCTCTCTATCCCAGCCATAGTACTTGCAAAGAACAAAAGGGCTCCACCCTGATACATAATGGAGCAAAGGAGAAGAGCAACACTTTACAGCTTTTTTCTGAAGGTGATTGGGTGGGAGTGCTCTGTGCTCTTCCCTTGCAAGGATTGGACTGGGAGACATGCCATTGCCCAGGAAATCAGTGGAATAAAAGAAAAACACAAGCACATGCTGCTTTGCTGATAAGAACTAAAAAAATAACATGGATTGTTTGGGGAGGAGGGTTTCATTATATAAGCAATGCTGGATTTGCATTGCCTTTCTGGGATATCACTTTCCTGACCCAAACCAGCAATTTCCATGTACATCTTTAGCTCAGCAATTTCATTATGCACACCCTCAGGTCTACTGCACTAGTGTGGAAGCTATGGGTGAAGAGAGAGGAAGGAGATCCTGAGGCAACTTCCTATTGGACTGAAGAATGTCCAGTTGCTTATTCCGGCCTCTTCTATGGATTCTGTAAATCCCACCCACTGGCAATCAGGTAAAAAGAAGGGAGGCACAAGCTTTGATTAAAGGGTTGGTAGTGTGTGAGCGATGTGTTTCCTAAAGGTTTCTCATTTGGGAACCTACTAGACTGAGGCTGTAATTATTTGTGTGTTATGTGGAAGTTGGTTTTTCATAGATATTTGACTAGACAGGTAGCACACAGATGTAGATTAAAAATAAAGGTTTCTTTAACAGAAAATAATATGTTTAACAGGATAAGGATCTTGTGTGGAAATGTTCACAAGGATTGGTTCAGAACCCTGGAGGAGAGGTGGGACTTTGGGGATTAGTAGGGCTGCCAATTCCCCTTGGGGGGTGGGGATTCCCCCACTAAATAGGTCCCCAATCCGCCACTCTGGATTCGGCTGGCGGGGGGAACCCCACCCCCAAAATGGCCGCATCAGGCCAACATGCTCAGCGCAATGACGTTGCCCAGAAGTGACATCATCACGCCGGGCACATTGCAGGGCGACGCTCTAGTAATCGCCCTGAAAACTCTATGGTACCATAGTTTTTAGGGCGATTACCAGAGCATCGCCCAGTGATGTGCCCGGCATGATGACGTCACTTCTGGGAAACGTCATTGCGCCGCGCGCATGCGAGGGCCCGGGCCTCCCCTGCCGGGAATGGTAAGTAACTTGGCAACCCTAGGGATGAGTTCCACAACTAGATACAGGAAAATTCTTGCACAGCACTCCTGTATACTTTCATAGGGCTTGTGCAAAACTTCCTGATGTTCTTTCATTCCAAGATCTGTTTTTGCAGCAGACACTGTGGATTGCAATGTGCAGTTCAATACATGGAATATATGAAAAGCAACCTGTCTTGAAAAAGCAAACTACAGGCAATAACAACTGCCTTCGAGGAACACATGCCAGAAGTCCTCTGACAAAATTAAAGAGTGCAAAGAGTTCACTGAATGTCTATGGACAGTTTTCAAAACAGAGCCAATGCTGATACATACAGGGAAATTCAGACCCCATTAATGGCACAGATTCATAGGTTCACATGAACAAAATATAACCTAACAGGTAGAAAATGAGACAATTTGTTTTTCAGAACTAATTGTTTCTCTTCTAATCAAAACACTTCATTTGGTGCTATCACCCCCCCCCCCCCGGATGCAAGAAGCATGTACAAGTTCAGATTGTGGGGAGAAGAAGAAACAGGCACAGAAACACCAGGGCTTGAGCTTTCAGACAGGCAAGATTATGAGACGGTTCAGGGCAGGAAGCAAGCCTCAAAGTTCTAAAAGCAACTCATGTTTTGGTGTGAAGTGCCATAAAGTTGGTGGGAAGTGCCCATACGGTTTCCAAGGCAAAAGATAAACAGAGGTAGTTTGTCACTGCCTACCTCTCCATAGAACCCTAGACTTCCTTGGTGGTCTCCCATCCAACTACTAACTAAGGCTGTCCTTGCTTAACTTCCAAGATCTGGTGAGATGTGGCTAGCTTGAGGCCATCCAGGTCAGGGCAATACATGTTTAGAGAAGTCTTAACATACTTCTGGAGAGAAAAGCTATTGTTCCCCATTTCATACATGAACTCCGCTATAGCCTGGCAGTGCATTGTTGCAGTGGCACCAGATTTCAAGCCAAAACCTGCCCAACTCATAGCTTACAGATGTTTGCAAAAAGTACTCTGTACACTGTTGCAGCTGCAGCCAGGTATTTAAATATAATGGCAGTTTTCATTTACAATTACTTTAAACAAGTAACCCATTGTTCTTAAAATGGAATTTCAGCATCAGTTTGTGAATTTCAAGATCATACAAGCCTCTATCGGGGAGGAGGAGAAGAAAATCAATATGGCGTCATTCTGACTACCTTACCTTAGGGGACCAGAGCATTTAAAGAAGACTTGTACTGATAATACTTGTTGCATTATCTCTCTCTCTCTCTCTCTCTCTCTCAGTGTACTCAAAGCTGACATTTTTCTTGTTAGCAGAAAAGTTTGATTATAGAACAGGAAAGTAATCTTCAGGAAAAAGGGTGTTCTTTTCCTTTGCTCCCCAGTGCAGAATTAGAAGGGTGCTTTTACTACTTTAGAATAATAATTATCCAAGCCTATAGCCTTGTCTGGTACAGACTGAGGCCAGCATAAACTGTCTCAGAGCTGACAAATATGTAACAACCCAAGGAAATATGCTAGAAATATGTATATGGCTACATTACTCATTGATAGCAAT
Organism: Lepidodactylus listeri; assembly: GCA_029233225.1. Lineage (NCBI taxonomy): Eukaryota > Metazoa > Chordata > Lepidosauria > Squamata > Gekkonidae > Lepidodactylus > Lepidodactylus listeri. The sequence continues at coordinate 93,528,795 of JARCFY010000006.1, forward strand.
TTAGACATACAAAAGATATACAGTAAAAGATGTTTTAAAAAGTACTATGTTTTCTTTGCGAGGATACATCACTGTCTACTGCATCAGAAACCTTAAATGGACAGTTTTATTGTGGCAGAAGCTTCTGTTGATTAAAATTCTAGTTCATCAATGCTGAAGAGGTAATTCAGGCATCTGGTTAAGCAAATTCTAGGTCATGAAAGCTTGTGGCACAATACATCTATTGGTTTTTAATACACCCTGAGTCACCTTTTGGTTTTTTGTTAAAAATCTGGAATTCAACAGGGATGCTCAGACTATAAAAATTCCTCCCATTTTTTGTTATCTGGGCCCTTGTTCAGTCTCTGTTTTGCTTTGCTTAAAAGATAAAGCTGGAATCCAGATACCTTGGGACTGAATCCAACCCAGCTATGCTTTTATTATATTTCAGTAGGGAGCTGGATTTCAATTACCGTTTTCTTCAATATTGTGAGGTACTATAAGATTAAATTAATGAGTTTAGATACGTATCTTTGTACTGCCAATGTAATCCTTCTTCAGGCAGAACAGCTAACTTGGAAATTATGAGAAGGAAAATTATATCATGTTCACAATGGGACAAACCATTTTTCAGAAGTAATGAACAAATCATTTGGACACACAACTAAGGAAGAAAAGAAATATGGCAGATACTGGTGATTTTGGATGAGGTAGACAAATTAACAGTTTATGCCCAAAAGCTCTGACATAAATAAAACATTTGATCACTATGTTAAAAAAAAACCACATTAAAACATTTCTGGTTTTCATTTGTTTAAACAACAACAACAATAAATGACAGAATGGCTGAAGAGGAATTCCATGCCATTCTTTCATTAGTACCTGTGGCAGAATGGGCCCGCTCTGGCCTCCAGGCCCTATTCCACCCTGCCCTCCTAGATTTTTCTTAACCCCTGGAGGGGCTTTTCTTCCACTCTCAGGTAGCCTGCCGCCACCACCTGACCTCCGTAAGGAATTGTCTACTGGGAGGGTCAGGACTCCCAGCTTCTCTTCCAGGTTCTGAGGCCTTGCCTCTGTGTCTCCCGCTGCCCACCGATTCACCATGGGCACAGTTTGCAGCTTTGTACACCCTAGAGGAATAGCCACTTGCAAACTGCCTGCCGCCCCCCTGGTGCTCCTTTTAAAATAGCGTGTCTGAAACGGTGGAGGTCTATGTGGTACAAACAACTGTTAGTCGAATTGCTTTAATTTAAGATCAGCAATTGGCAGAATACCGGGTTCTTGCCAGCTATACCAAGGTCCCGCCCCCTCCAGGAGTTCCCAGAAAATAGGCAATGAGGCTGAGTGGCTTCTTTGAATGATGTTTACTATAAAATGTTGTTCAAGCATACAAAAAACCGTAATCACTCACACATACACACAAGATCTAAGAAAGTTAGGCAGAAAATAGCACTGTTGCATTAGCAGGTATTTTGATGAGGGGGTGATACGTTACCTGTCCTGGAGATAGGTGGTCCACTTCCACAAGAAGATTGAGGGGAGGTGAAAAGGAAAAATGGGGGGAAGCGATCTGAACCTGCAGATACATGCCTCGTCCTGGCTGCGCAAACCAGGGATTAAAGACGGAGGCAAGGTGTTGAGGATAGAAAGCTGGACGTAAGAGGTTGGTAAGAAGATAGGGGTCGAAGGAGGCTAGCACTGGACTTCTGTTGTGCAAGATCTTTTATCAGGTAGCATTGGGGCGGGCTGCGCTGACCACATCCCCTTGACACACCTACTAGTTGGTCCATCCCCACTAGCCTTACTATTGGTCAGTGTAATAAGGAGGAGGAGGTAGGAAGGAGTGGTCAATATTGCAAATCTGGGTGCTAAGCAGGAACTAACACCTGGGCCAGCTGGTAGGATTCTTGGCGCCAATCCTTTGTCTCGTGATGGCTTCGGCCAGGTCACTCGATGGTCGACGATTAGTTGCTAAGCAACGTCACTTAACATAATCTCTTACAGGAAGTTTGGGGGCAGGTGTGAATTGACCAGCGCTAAGGAGAGAAGGACTCTTTGAAATGGAGTCCTGGTCTCCATGTAGGTGTGAACTCTGAAGGAAGCCTCCTGCTGTGGGCTGGAGCCTCTCACTGCAATAGAGAGTGCATTTGCCCTTTGCCAGATAACAACCCAAAGTTCAAACTTATGATTTTAATAGTTCATAAGAGCATATAATATGCCTTGCTGGCTTACACAACCACCACCAGCATTGAAAGTTATAAAGTATTTATTAAAAAGAAAATGTTCGTAAGCATACTGTTAGCACAGCACCAGATATGAGCAAGGGATACAAAAAAGGGGGTAAAATGCAAATCCTCTGTCCCTCTATACATGCCCTATCAGCTGTTAAAATATAGGACAGGCTCTTTAGCTTTAAGAAGTTACAGATCTCTACATAGTTTCAATCACCTTGAAGCTTTCTTCAGACCTTTAGGCGAGCACATGGTCAAAATGGCTGCCTTCACAGCAGAGAGGCCTGTGTGTTCTCATAGACGTAGCACTCAAGGAAAAGAGAGCTCATATCTGTTTCTCCACCCACTGACTAGGTCACACCAGGTCAAAGAAGTGTTTCCTGGGGCTTCTTCCTTCAGACTATTCCTGGATCCATTCTAGCCTACAGTCCTCCAATCTCTGTTCCCTGCTTGGAGAAGGGGAAGAGCTTGACCCAGATCCTTCTGCCAGATCTATTAACATTTGTATGGAGGTGAGCTGAGGTATGTCTGGGGAGCAATTGAACTGCGTTCCTCCTCCCTGACTGTTCTCTGTCCAGAGAGAGAGAGAGAGATTTTTTTAAAAAAATCCTGGTGAAGTTTTGCTCATGTCAAACCACCAAGGAAAAAATGCATTTCTTCACAGTGCTAATAGACCAACAGGTCATAAGCAAAACAGACAAAATACAGTAGTATACAGGCAAACATGGAAAAACACAAAAGTACAGAATTATAAGCAAAAAAATTATATTAAAAGGATTCAATTTTGGGATGTAAATTGTGATCCACTTGTCACAGGCAGTATTGTATTTGCTGCAATCCAAAATATACCAAATGTGTCACAACCTAGCATGGGGAATACAATCAAAGGACCTTTTTAAATCGATAAAAGCCACATAAAGTTTGCCTCCAGTTGGTTTAGTATATTTTTCGACCAAATTAGCAAGAACTATAAAATGATCTACTGCTGATGCTCGTCTTTTGAAACCAATCTGAAAGGGCATAAGGACTTGATTATCTGACAGCCAAGTTCGTAATTTTATAAGCAGGTAAGAACTAAATAGTTAACCTAAATCAGAAAGCAAACTGATTGGTCTACAGTTGTCAGGAAGAGAATACTCACCTTTTTTATGAATATAAATAATTATCTAGTTGAACCAAAATTGTGGTATGGAACCAGAATTACAGCTATTTGAGAAGAAGGGGGCTAAGTTGGTGTAGTGGTTAAGAGTGGCAGCCTCTAATCTGGAGAACCGGGTTTGTTTCCCCACTCTTCCACATGAAGCCAGCTGGGTGACCTTGGGTCAGTCACAGTTCTCTCAGAACTCTCTCAGCCCTACCTACCTTTATTTATAGTTAGATTTATATCCCGCCCTCCCCACCATTTGGTGGGCTCTGGGTGGCTAACAGCATATAAAAGTTCCACTATCAAGGTTCCACTATTAAAACTAATCAACAAGTTATTTTTTCCCCAAAATAATTAGTTAATAACTTATATTAAAAGATGGCGAACTTCATTTGTCACTTGAGTGGTGCCTCCGGCTTCTGCCAGATTGTTACAGGATGTCTGTTGTGGACAGAGGAAGGGAAAGTGGTTGTAAGCCACTCTGAGACTCCTTCCGGTAGTGGGCGGGGTATAAAACCAACTCTTCTTCTTCTTACTCCAACCAGAGACAATACTCTTGAAGAGTTCGTTAACAATAAAGTCAGGGCCGGGAGCCTCACCTACTTTGAGGCTTCTAATGAGGCTGGCCACTTCTTTCTCTGCCATTGAGGGCCAAGGAGAGAAATTAACTGATAAGTTATGTATGCTGCTACTTGCAGGCAAGGTGGCAGAGCCGAAAATATTTTCAAAATAGTTTTCCCAATTACTGGGAGAGAGATGACAGTGTATTTTAAGACTTACCTCCAGGCCCTTGTTAACTAGGATTTAAAAATTAGTGGCATTGTGGTTAGTAATGGCTGTAATCAGCCTTTTCCAGCCTTCCTTTAATAGCCTTTGTTCTTTTATACCAGATAAGGCATTTAAACTGTTTCTTTTAGGTAATCAGGATAGTCAATAATCTTAGTATGTCTATAGGTTCTGTGGATTTCTTGGAGCACACAACAGCAGTCTCTATCAAACCAGGATTTATTGCCACTTTGTAGGGTTGTCAGATCCTCCCTGGTTGTTGGCAGGGGGATCCAGGCTTTGGACCACGGGCTATGGGGTTTTTTTGCCTTCAAAACCATAGAGCTCGCCCCAAAACTAAAATGTCACCCCCTGATGTCCCTGACAAGATGACGTCACTTCCAGGTGATGTCATCGCATCTGGGATATTACCTAGCTGGCTGGTGGTGGATCAGCGCCTCAAAAAGCTGGGGCAACCCCCACTGGGAACTGGGGGCTGGCAACCCTACAGTTTGGGAGCTGAATAGGTCACAACAATCTTTAGACCAACAAGTGTTCAAAAAGGTGGAAAATTTGCTCCAGAATCATTAATTGCCTAATGGATGAGGCCTCGTTAATAAATTGGGACATAAGAATTTGGCACATGTTGGAATAATAGATATTAGAGGCCTCTTTAGATTTATTAGCATCCCAGTGGGCTCTCTTTAAAACATTGCCTGAACAGATTAAATCGGTCTCCGATTGTCGGTCTAGCTTCTCGCCAATAGGCAATGCTAATTCCACATAAAGTGGTAGATGGTTGCTTGCTGCCCATTGGTTCGTCCACCCTGAACCTACAGCAGCAAGGAAGGAGATTTGGGGAAGCCAGACAATAATCAACTATGCTGCCTTCCTTCTCATTTATTTGTGTAAATTCTCCTGAATTCTCTAGATCTCTAATGCCATTGAGGATATTAAATCCTAACTTGAGGGCTGAGAGGGAAAAAAAAATCTTTCCCCTAGAATTTATTTTAGAATCTTTAGACTCTGCCCAGGATTAGAAAGTCATTAGCATCAGCCCCATACAGGGGAGAAAAATTAACCCATTGCAGCATCCTATATGGGCATTCATATTGCCAATTAGCAGGAGAAAGGCTTTGGGATAATCTTGTAAAATGGAAAGTATCCTAGTCTCAGGGTCCATCTATAAAGAAGAGCTGGCAATTGCCTGTGGGGCTTTAATTAGCTTCCATTCTACAATGCATCCTGGGTCTATTTGAAGAGCCAGGTACTCCAACATTTAAATACTAAAATACATTTAAACACTATTAATATACAACCCCCCCAGCAGAAACAATGACAAAAGTATGAGATAAAGTAAAATAAAGTAAGATAAGCATAAAATAAAATAAAACTCTGTAAACAGGGTAAGCCCTTAGCAGAAAGAAAAGACAGGGCAGGAAGACAGAAATAAAGAAAGGATTCTAAAGCCTAGAAAAAACATATGGAAGAATGTCTAAATATCCCTGTTGAATCCCTATAAGCAAACAAGGCCTCTCAAGGCAAGCTTCTTAGCTTCTCAACCCTGATCTCAAACTCCACGGGAGGAGCTCAGCTTTATCAGCAAGCTGAAGCCTAATCAGAGAACTGAAGGCTCAACCTTGTCAGCAAGCCAAAAGGCTAAAAGTAGAAATGTTAACTCCGTATGTGTCTATAAAAAACAGATACAGTGAATTAAATAAAAGAATATAAACAGAAGATTTTAAAAAGCGCAGCCACAACACTTTCCCTTTGCCTTTAAACCGGAAGTCCTTCTGAAGAGGAATGTATGAGCTCAATGCCACCTTTGAAAGCAAAAGGTAGAGAAATCTGAGGTGACGCGAGCCTGTGGAGCTTCTGCTGAGCAGATGCAGGAAGGCTGGGATTATAGGCCAGACACTAAGGCAGCATTGTTTTAAGAAAGGCACCAAGAGAAACTACTGGTAGGCTAACCTGTATATTTGTTCTGCCTGATCTACTGCAAATACAAAATACAGCTGACCTGTTGCTTGGCCACGTGTTTTAGGAAACGCTGACTAAACATTTTTATCAATCAATGTCGTACGCTAGTTGGGTTGTACCTTCTCAGTATCAATTATTACCACCGCACGCTCCTCAAAATTAGTAAAGGATGATTTAGCAATACTTATAAAAGGGAGAGGGAAACAATATAAGTTGCTTTGGGTCCCCTCTGGCATGAAAGCAGGGTCTAAATCAGGGGTGGCCAAACTGCAGCTTGGGAGCCGGATGCGGCTCTTTCACACTGTCTAATTTAATGTTAATAAAAAGCAAATTTGCATGTTTTTCAATAAAATATGTGTGTAATATTTGTTCATGTCTTGCGACTCTCAAACATCTGATATTTATTCTGTGTGGCTGTTACAGTAAGCAAGTTTGGTCACCCCTGGTCTAAATGAAATAAATACTTTATTTACTACTAATGCTGTTAAATGATTAATTACTGTACCTTTTTAGAGTCCAGTAAGGTTTATTCAAGGTATGAGCTTTCATGTCCATGCACACTTTTTCAAATGGAAGTTAGAGTTCAAACTTATAGACAAACTTACAGACAAAAACTCTAACTTCCATTCCATTGTATTTGAAGAAGTGTGTATGCGCACAAAAGCTCATACCTTGAATAAACCTTTGTTGGTCTTAAAGGTGCCACTGGACTCTAAATTTGTTCTACTGCTTCAGACTAGCATGGCTGACCACTTGGAATTATCTTACTGTACCTCTGAAAACCTTCAGAAGGTTCAGCTGGCACTGTATGCAAGAATTACTGACAGGCAGTTGAGTCTAATAAAGACTGCATCTTGTCAGCCTTGAGAGAATTTCACTGGCTTCTACTTTGTTTCTGGGGGCCCAATCCTAAGTGCCTGCTACTACCTGTAAAACCCCGTAGGGTGTAGTAGCATTGACTGGATATGGCCAAAGGCCATTGCAATCAGTCAGAAAATGGGTTACTAACACGATTACTGGTTGTCTATCTGCTGTCATATGAACTTGCCTGTCAATTAACATCTGTAGGGAAGGCCTAACTTTGCATTTGGTTGCCAAATTCCAGGCAGTGGCTGGAGATCTCCTAGAATTACAACTGTTTTTCAGGCAACAGAGATCTGTTCACTTGGAGAAAATGGCCACTATGGAAGGTGGACTGTAAGGTATTACAGCCCATTTAAGTTCCTTCCCAAACCCTGCCCTCTTCAAGATTCACTCCCCAAATCTCCAAGTATTTCTTATCCTGGAGCTGGCAACCCTACTTTGCATACCCCCTCTAACAGAGGAGATTTGGGTCACCACTAGGGAAAAGATGTTCTCCATGTAGCACTTACTTTGTCAAATGTCCTTCTCAGAGTAGCTAGTTTAGCGCCAAATTTAGCTAGTTTTGGGTACTCAGACTTTGGTTGTTTCCCTTTTGCCCTTAAATACTTGATCTATAACATTTTTTCAAAATATTGTTTTCTCTGTAGAATGTTTTATGTCTATGCTGGGTTTTATTGGTGGTTTCAAGACTGTATAGGTATATTATGGTTTTTGTTTTAAAAATGATGGTTCATTGGTTTTTTCTTTAATGATCATGAAGTACCCGGGAAATAAACAATGATGGTTTAAAAGCAGCAACATGTTTGCATCTTAAAATGATGGTTCCATGATAATTTTCTTTACTGCCTATCTCTATCATCACTATAACGTTTCTTTCCTAGATAGTAACCTTACATTATGTGATGAAGTCCCACAATCACAAAGTCTGTTTTGAAACCATCCATATAAAAAATCATACTATAACACAATATCAGGACTGCTAATGCATAATGTATTTTTTTGTATGAATGGTTTAAACTTTTGTGAGTTAAGTTTTTTGGTAAATTTCATGACCTAATATATATTTTTAAAAAGTGCAATACTAGTCTCTTGAGCTTTGCATATCCCAATTAAATTGATTCAGTCTGTTTGGCTCAATTGCTTCACTTTTCCAGAGGCTGAAATCCTACTCTTTTCAACAACTGCTGTGCACTAAGATTGGCCTATCCAGTGGCTCTGTCCAGTATGTAACATAATTGTCATCTTGCCAGGAAATTAGATTCCTTTTCAGTTGTTCCAAAAACTTCATCACAAATGATCTGTCTAGTCTAGTTTCTGCGTTGCAAAACAGAAATCAGAACAGATGTTGGGTTGTAAATTCTGTATTTTCACTTTGGGGAAAAAAATAAAAGAAAGAAAACTCTCACTGTTTAATGAAAGAAGTTAAAGTATCAGGTGGAAATCAGTAATTATCTGGATCATTTGTCAATGTATAGTTCAATGAATTTGATCACACTTCTGAAGCAAGATGGGTGCATTCAAGTGGTGTTTCAGATCTTAAACAACACTTGATTTTAATGGACCATTCAGCAGCAATTATTTGAAGAGATAACAGAGAAGAAACATGGCAGAATCTAAACAATTAAAAAAAATTATCTTCCAGAATACAGTCTAAATACAAAAATGTACCTCTGTAGGCATCACAACATTATCTCTTAATAATACATTCACCACCTACATACTGGTAACAGCTGTCTCTCTGAATACTACGTCATTTAAAGCACTCCAATGTGCTTCATCGATATTGTGGGTCAAATATCAGTAGATCTGCAATGAGTCAGAAATTGTTATCTAGATGTCAAGACAAGGGCTGAGGACAGACTGGCAATGTAAAGCGGGACAGCCTCGTGTTGGAAGTGGGAGAAGGGAGCGCGTTCAGACATGCGCATCTGTCCATCGGATCCGTTTCGCACTTACCCGTCTCCCACTCGCTTTCCATCCGCTTTAACAGGACACCGGGAGAAACCGGTGTCCAGGGGCCATCTTGCGCTTGTCTCCCGCTTCCAGGCAGTGTGAACCGGAAGAAGGTGGGAGGCAAGCGGAGGTGGCAGTGTGAATGGGCGTTTTGCCAGTTTGTGCATGAGCGCACATGCGCGCATGCACAAATTGCCAAAACAGCCCTATCACGAGCTGCGGAGGCCGGCCCACGTAGGGCCACTCCGCAGCAGTCTGAACGCTCTATATCGGCACCGTTGCGCAATACACCGGCCGGTGTGAACGGCCAGCCCCGGGGAGTTCCCCCCCGCAGCAGTTTCCTCCGCATTCATCTCGCTCCAGATTGCCAGTCTGTCTTCAGCCAAGAATCTCCAGAAAAGACAATAAGGCTAGGAAAAGTTGAAGGCATCAGGAAAAGAGGAAGACCCAGCATGAGATGGATTGACTCAATCAAGGAAGCCACAACCCTCAGTTTGTAAGACCTGAGCAAGGTTGTTAACAATAGGATGTTTTGGAGGACATTAATTCATAGGGTCACCATAAGTCAGAAGTGACTTGATGGCACTTTACACACACACACACCAATAAAACTGCCACACCAGGTAAAATCAATATTTTTATCTCAGAATACACACACACACACACACCCCAATGAAACTGCCACACCAGCTAAAATGAATATTTTTTATCTCGGAATTTTAGCACAACAGCTACTGCTCCAGTAGCTGCCTGCAATAAACTACTGGCAAAAAAATAGACTTAGAAAGTAGCTTAAGGGGGATGGTGCATAGACTGCTGCAGAAATAGTTGGAAAAATCTTGAGATGTGCCTGGATCTGCCCTATGAATCACGGCACTTTGCATAAGGAGTTATGCGGCAGACTGGAAAATCCAAAAGCACAGTCACCACTAGTTCCCACCTCATGAAAACTGGTAAAAGAGGTCTATTAATCTGAACTGATAACCAAAAGTGCTTCAACCTTAAAAAAAATAAATCTTTCTAGACCAAAGATTGATTTCAGATTATTGGTACAAGCATTATGAAACATAAGCCAACCCTATACACTGATGTAATCGTAGTAATTATAATGCAAAAATGTGAAATAGATAAATTAGCTCTTTCAGAAAGTAATGCCACATATTTCCTATTTTTCTTGGAAAGTTTACTAACCGTTTACAACCCTGGAAATTTGCTTTCCATTTCTAAGACTACGGTGAAGTCAGCAGCATGAGCTGTATGATTTTCATGGTATGGACTGAAAAGGAAAATATTTGGTGATATCCTATAAGGGAAACACATGTAGAGCAGACCCGTTTGATGTGTACCTCTAACTATGGATTCATGCAACTCAGGCTACGACTGCACTGAACGGAATAGCGGGATATATTGTGTACAGTTTTAAATGACACTGGTCACCATGGGCTTCCCTAATATTATCTGTCCTGATCAGTTTCCCATATTCACATTCTCATTATCGTTTTTCTAGTGTGTGAACTTATGGTAACAGACGATTGGATAAGCGCCATGAAAACTTGTATCACATAGTTTTACTTTATAGCTAGAATTTGGTTATTTATAACCCAACCTGATCAGCATTTTATGACAGATGGTTGAGACTTGCAATATGTTTGTTATGGCACACGACAGTACAGCAAACAAACCATTAAATCCCTGAACTGCACAAAAGCAGCAAACGATGCAATGTGATTATTACCTACTTTGGCCACATGAGATACTGGCATCCATGGGTCCTATGTTAATTCAATATTTCTGCATATCTACCACTACAGTGGCAAATATATATACACACACACACTCATATACATATATTTATATATCTTCAGTCCAGGACTTTTTAACCTGGTTGTTTGAGTAGCATTTAATTGGAACAGTAAGAAATGCATTAATTTCTATTTAATGCACAATAATACAGACTAAGGAGGCAGTGCAGATGAGCCTCTGTTTGTGATTGCTTTGTTTAAAATTTAATTTGCTAAGTCCAGAGTTTGAAGAAAGTTATCACGATGCCAAAGAACACTCAGAATATACCATTTTGAATGAATTTTATGAAGAATTAAGAGCTTGCCTTTCATAAGCCTACTTGTGAACAATATACATAGAAACCAAAGCTTTAAAACTTAATGACTTCTTTTACATTCTGTCTTAAGAGGAATAATTAAGCAATAACTTCCATTCCAGCTATGTAATGTGGTACTAAAAGCAACAAATCATTCAATACAGAAAGAGCCTCTTATTAAATAAACCTTTAACTGACATGTAGGAACAAAATCATGCAAACAGAGTTACATGAAATGGATACAATCTTCTCTTTACTAAATACTATCTTCTCTCTACTAAATCTTTTCTCTACTAAATACCAAAGAGATTTAAAAAAAAAATAATTAATGGGAGCTACTCACTATGAAGTAACTGATGAAATAGACTGTTCTGTAAGTACTTGGCAATGTGATAACTTAACACTTGATATAGTCATTTGATGCACTAAATGATTGAAAATAAAAGAACTATCAAGACAGAACTTAAGATGGTGTGATCATGAATGCAGTTTATTTTATTATAAAAGAGCACAAATCTGGTAGTTTTTCCTTCAAAACAATACCTTAAATTTGCTTAAATTTCTGCTGAGGTAGAAACAGGCACCTATTGGCATTCTTGGTGGGCATGTAAATTCATAGAGCAGTTCTGGTGGATGGTACATGCCCAAATCAGTGAGATTGTCTCATATAATATACCATTCAAGGAGGAAGTTTTACTTTTAAATGTGTGGCTGGATAGGGAAATCTTGACGGAGAAAAAAACAGCTAGTGTGTTGTTATGTACTGCTACAAAATTGGTAACTGCCCCCAAATGGAGAAGTTCTATACCACTACATATAGACCACTGGTACAAAAAAAAATAATATTGTGACTTGTGCCTTTTAGAAAAAGTGGCCAGGAAAATTCAAAATCAGGCTCTTATTCTATTAATTTTGAGGCTGTGTGTTTTCCTCTTTTAAGCTTTGTGTCTTGACACAATAGGGTTGCCAGGTCCCTACCTGCTGCTGGAGGGGGGAGCTTCCTTTATGGGATCTACTGGCGCATGTGTGCTGTAATGCCGCCACCTGGAAGTGACATCATTGTGCTAGGCATGTCGCCAGGGGGACGCTCTAGCATTTGGCCAGAACCTCTATGGTACCATACATTTTTTAGGCCGAGTGCTAGAGCATCCCCCCCCCCCGGCAATGTGCCTGGCATGATGATGTCACCTCTGGGTGACATCATTGTGCCAGGCATGCTGGTGCAATCCTGGCACTTTGGGGGCAGGGTTCCCCCACTGGCTGGATCCAGACTGCTGGATTGGGGGCCCTTAAAGCAGAAAAACCCCCGACCCCCCCCCCCCCCCCGGGGGAATGGCAAGCCTATGACACGACCAGACAAGATGGTTATTGGATTGGACTAAATCAATGTTAATAAACTGACTTGTCTGAGTTATTTCCCTACCCACAAAAAAAGTTGTGATGGCCTTGGGAAAGAAGGATTGGACTAAACTGATGTTATTAAATTGACTTACCTGAGATATTTCCCTTCCCACAAAGAAAAAGTTGTGATGACCTTGGGAGAGCTGGAAACCTTGTTATAGTGAGCATTTGACATTTCCTTTATGCACTATATTTGTATATTTAGATTTGTTATCTTAGATTTTGGTATATGAATTTTGTAATTTATTGGCTTGAATACAGATTTTTTAAAAAAATTAAAAAGTATTCTGCTGGGGTGGGGGAAGTGATTCTAGCTAATTACCACCTCCTGTGAGAAACTTTTGATTCTACCTCCAAGCTATTCCTGGGGGTTCCCTTTCCCCCCAGAACAACATTTTGGGGGTGTTTGGGGCTGCCACAGGAGGACAGAATCAAGAAAAAAAAATCCCCCCTTGCACTTAAAGGAATTCTAGGCAACATCCAAGGCATTGTATTTGGAAACAATAATTTAAATTACTGAATTCATCAACTTTATAAGATTAATACAAGTTATAACAAGCTGTGGCTATGGCAAGTCAGATGGCAGTACTACTAACTAGAGCTAGGCTCTAAACTATTTTTTTTTTAAAATTATACTTCTTTACTACAAATTGAAACTTGTATTAGTGTAACTACCATGGCACTGTGGGTCTGGTTGTTTTCTAAGGGTGTTCTTTTTAAACAAAGAGTTTAAACAAAATAAAACTACATTCCCAGGATTCCTTTGGGACAGGGCTAATAGCTACCACTTAAATTTTATACTACAGAGCAGCCGGCAGGCACCTGGAGGGGTTGCTGATGTCACAAGGGACACTGGGGAGAGCCAGGAATGCATCGAGAGGGGCTGTACTAAAACAACTGGCAGGATTGCCCATTGGGAACAATGGGAGAAGCTGGAATGCCCTTTGGACATACTGGCAGCCAGAAATGCCAAATGACTTTCATGGGTTCTATTGCAATACATTACTCCACACAAAAGTAATGATAAATACAGGATGGAATTCGAATGCCAGTCTCTGGGCACAGACTGCTGTGGGAGTGGAATGTGAGTAGCCAGTGTGGAATGACAGTCATTCCAGTCCCAGACCACTTCTGCTCCATTGAGGAGGCAACTCGGGGACCTGAAGGTGCATGCCCCCACATCTGAGCTCACCCCAGTGGCCCTCTCTCCTACTCCACCACTGGCAGGGGTGCTCTCAGCAGCTTGGCTGGGCTGCTGGGAAGCAGCTTGGCTGGGCTGCTGGGAAGCACACCTGCTGGTGAGCAGAGGACACCTAAAAACACCCCTTCTGCCCTTTGCTCTTTGTGGGCACTGAGGCAGCTGTGGATGCCTACAGAGCAGACAGCTCGAACCCCCTCCCTGCTGTCAGGTGCCTGGGATTGCTGACAGGAGTTGGTCCCTTTAAGGGGGTGGGGGGATGCTGCTAACAATGAGCAAAACTCCTGTGGTCCAGCCCTGCCTATGACAGGTGCTGGACTCTGCCCCCTTGACACATGATCTAATTGGTTCTGGCTGTCCTGTCCATCACAGGGCCACTGCCTCTGCACAATGCCTCCACTGACTGCAATAGTGTGGTTGCTATGGGTGCTACCCCAGTTACGCTCAGAAAACACCATATTTGTCAGCTGGATGCCACCATAATTTATCCCTATAGGGCATGGACTAGCGGCACTGTAGAAATGCTGCAGCCAGCCACTGCAGCGCAGGCGCAGCAGAGAATTGCTCTGCCCATTATGTAGCTATCTAAATCAAATATTAAATACCCTTTGTAACTTATTAGGAATGTAAAGGGAAACATTAATCCCCTGGAAGAGAATGTTTTAAGTATTAGATGAAAGAGACTATCTGAAAGAAGAATAGGAAGAGATTGGATTTACCGTATTTTTTGCTCCATAAGACGCACCTAGCTCCGCTCGGTGCCGTGGCTTGGGAAAAGTGAGGGGGGTTTAAGACGCACACACTTTCCCCCCCACTTTTTTGGGGAGAAAAAGTGAGTCTTATGGAGCAAAAAATACGGTATACTCCACCCTTCCTCCAAGTCTCAGAGTGGTTTACAATCTCCTTCCCTTGCTCTCCCAACAGACACCCTGTGAGGAAGGTGGGACTGAGAGAGCTCTTTCGAGGACTGCTCTTGAGAGAACATCTTTGAAAGAATTTTTGACTGGCCCATGGCTGTACCAGAAGCGCCTGTGGAGGAGAGGAGAATCAAGCCCAGTTCTCCCAGATTAGAGTCCACGTTCTTAACCGCTACAGCAAATTGTCTCTCTTGAGGGAACTTGATTGTTGTAAGAAACCTTGAGATTTTGTGAAGTATGCAGAGCAATTTTGCTACTGTAACATTAATAACTTTTATCTTAAAACTGCTCCCCACTCCTCCACTACTAATGGAGTATAGATTTCTTTTTCAGGAGCCACGATACTGGAGAGATTACACATACGAGGCATTTTTGGGTAACACTACTTTAAATAAAGACCTGAGAAAATGGGAAATAATCCAAGAAAAAGGGAGATGCAGGAGAGGAGAAAGGAATATGTCAATAAATGGCCAATAATAATAAATGGCCAATAAATTTTTGTGATTGCCAATTCCAGTCTGAATGGCTGTTCTCTCTAGTTTATGAGGAGTCACTGGCTTAAAAAAAAGGTGTATCAACCAATGGGGCAAGGCTACCTAAAGCGTGGAGCAGAAATCACAAGTTGTTTTCAGTATAACTGCTCCCCACACAGATTTCCCAGTAGCAATCCAAAATCACATGTTCACATGCTGTTAAAAGAATTCTCCGTAAAGGATGTCTTTCAGCCTTGACTCCCATAAATGAGCATGCTAAGCAGAAAAAAACTAACTTGAAAGTCCTTCCTTTCCCTTCATCACAGGGTATACTAGCATTACAAAGATCTTCCACCACTCATTTTTTTGTACTGATTGCACAGTGACAGACACTATGGATTGAAAACATACATGTGAGCAGTGCGCACACACAAACCTCTGCATTCAAGACAGGAAAGACAGGCTTAAGGAGTTTTCAACTCTAGCTATTCAGCAAACTTGCTGAGTTGTGTCTGTTTTTAGACTAGCTTTTATGCAACAGTGCTACTTTTATGACATTGTTATCCTGCTTTTGTTTATTTATAGTGTTTTAATGGTTTTAATCGACATTTCACTTTCACACCATCAGTTTGTAAGCTGCATTAAGATGTCAGCACTAAATAAAATAATCACAGACATATTTAAATTAAGCAAAGTGAATGGTGGCAAGATGCCTTCTAATAAGTGACAAGATTCTATTTGCTCCACAGATTCCCAAGTACCTTCCTGTGGGGCAAAATAATTTAATTGATTTGGATATTAAAACCTATGAGCAGGAACAGTGCTAGTGGAACTCATCTTCCTACCTTTGTTTGTTTGTTTGGGGTATTTTTGCGGCATGACCTGAAAAGCTGTTCCTGAGGGTCAGGTAGGGTTGCTAGCTTTGGGTTGGGAAATACCTAGAGATTTGGGGGGTGGAGCCTGAGGAGGGTGGGGTTTGGGGAGGGGAGGGACCTCAGAAGGGTATAAATGCCATAGATTCCACCTTCCAAAGCAGCCATTTTCTCTAGGGGAACTGACCTTGATCATTCCAAAATTCACTGTAATAGCTGAAGACCTCCAGGTGCCACCTGGAGGTTGGCAGCCCTTGGCCCAGGGAACCTCTCACTCATGCAAGCCACCTTTGGATCCAACCCATGTCTAACTTTTCTTTTTCCAAAAGGATACTATATATTATTTTCACTGCATCAGTTTTTACTGCCTAAATAAAATGCCTGGTACAATTCACCACTTCTCTACTGCAGAACGTGTCATAATTTCTGAGAGAATATCGTCAACATTTTGTTTGTGTCCCTATTTTACTTTGAGAGCAACAGAAAAAAGACAAGGCAGAAGGAGTAAATTTGTCACGATAACTTAAAAGTCAGAAGGTTTGAGATGTCAGGCAAGTAGAAATACCAGGTTGGAAGGAAAATAATATGCATTTCTAGCATCAAGATGATGCAGCGTTCTGCACCTGTCTGGCTTACTGGCTTCCATCATGACTGCTCGATGTTTGTCCCTTGTGTAATGAGAAGGTAGCATATCGGATTCCTCCAGATGCTGGCAATGGAAAGTAAAGCTTTGACATCCTGTCACGGGTATGACAGGACAAAATGGCCTGCAGTAGACAACAGATTGAGCAGCGTAATTTGATGTATCGAGTTCTTAAGCTCCTCTGATTCTGAAGTCAGCTTGGCATGCAAGATAAGCAACAACCTTTGCTTTGCTGGGCAGTTTGGTGTTATGTGAACGAAGAAAAGCAGAACTGGAGCTCTGTATGGGGGGGGGGAGATCTTTTGAATATGCTTTTTGTAGCCTGTTTTTGTCAGGAAAAATCAAAACAAGAAAGGTGGATTCCTAGGAGATTTGAAAACACTGTTTTTTCTCATTTTTTTGAAGGTCACATCTGATTTGCGTGTGTTTAACTAACTATTGACTATAAACAATAATGATAAACACAGTCTAATGTAACAAACAGAATCAAAAAATGACCGTGAACACCAGACCCCAAAGTATCAGCAGTTAAGCCACTTGTAAATGCAATAAGTAATATCTGTTTGAGGGGCATATAATTCACAAATGTACAAAATACAGTTTGTAATGTCTGTTTGAAATCTGTACAATTCACAAATATACAAAATCCAAAATCTATAAGTCATAAAAAAATCCTATTCAACGTCGTTTCCAGATTATTTTCAACGTTTCAAATGGAATTCTTCCTCAGGAAATATCCTGCACAGAGCAGTAAACTTCGAGCTTTTAAGGTTATGTCTATTTTCAGCAAGAGCTATAATCAGTCAGCTGGGCGCAGATCACAAGCTTTCTAAAGTGAATATCACAAAAATATCTATCTGGACCCAAAAATAATCCAGAAATAGTGTTGAATAGGATTTTTCTTATGATTTATTAATATTATATTTTGTATATTTGTAAATTGCACACATTTCAAACAAACATTATAAACTGTATTTTGTACATTTGTGAACTGTATGCACCTTAAATAGATATTACTTATTGCATTTACAAGTGGTTTGATTGTTGATACTTTGGGGTCTGATGTTCACAGTCGTTTTTCGATTCTGTTTGTAACTAGCTACTGAAGCATCTCTTATTTCAAACCCCCTTTCAGACAACAAACTGGGGGAGAGGAAAGGGACGTCAGCACCGCCCCCTGAGCTGTGGCCATTAAGTATTCCATGAGAACAAACGGTACAGATGGAATGCCCCACTCTATGTGGGGTTTTCAATCGCACTGAGACTATGAATGCATAGACATGCAGGATTTATTCTCACAGATGACTGATCTTATGTATTGGACAGGGATGAGGCTTGTCACTGTAATTCCTTCCTCCAAATGCATCTAGCATTTCTGGTTTTGTCTGAAAGGGTTTTCCATTCCACTTCAAAAATTATGGATTTAGAGTAGCACACATTGGGTGTCTTGAAAAATTGGGTTCCTCTCCATTGCAGCAAGCTGCCTTCTGCCACAGCAAGTCTCCTTTCTTCAAGGAAAATAGTCATTGGATCCAACCCATTGGAAATAGTTGCACATCTTTTTTTTCCAGCACATGTAGCATGCCCTGGGGAGCCATGATTACCCCCAGTCACTGCCAGTGTTCCCTCTAAGCTGAGTTAGTGTGAGCTAGCTCAGTTTTTTAGCCTCCCGCTCATTGTTGTCTTAGCTCAGGAAGGATGGCTCCAAAGCAAACTGATTTATGCAGTAGCCAAATCGCTTGTTCACAAGTTGAATGCCAGCAGCTCACAAGGTAGAATTTTTGCTCACAAGACTCCACAGCTTAGGGGGAGCATGGGTTACTGGTACATGAGGTACATGTGTCAAGGGAATGAGCTGTCTCTGGGATACTGATAGGATGCAACTGGGATAACTGATAGGATTCAACCCCTGCCCCCGCATATATAAATCTCATGAAATAAATAAATAAATAAAATTAGCTCACTGGTTTCATCTGAAATGGGGGAGGGGTTTGCTCATCCAGCATGGTGTAGTGGTTAGAAGAGGTGGACTCTAATCTAGAGAACCGGGTTTGATCCCCTACTCCTTCAGATGAAACCTGCTGGGTGACCTTGGGCTAATTACAGTTCTCTCAGAAGTCTCTCAGCCCCACCTACCTCACAGGTGCCTGTTGCTGGGAGAGGAAGGGAATGAGGCTGTAAGCTGCTTTGAAAAGCCTTAAGGTAGAGCAAAGTGAGGTATAAAAACCTCCTCCTGAAAGCTCTCCTGGGATAGTGTTCTGACTGGTTGTAAGAGGAGCAGAAGATCATTGGCCTAAGTCAGGGGTGGCCAACCTTGCTTAACGTAAGAGCCACATAGAATAAACGTCAGATGTCTGAGAGCCGCAAGACAGGAACAAATATCACACACACGTTTTTATTTTTAAAAATATGCAAATTTGCTTTTTATTAACGTTAAATGGGACTGCCAAAAATAAAAACAAACGAGGAAAACCAGTTATGAGAAAGAGAGAGAGAGAAACTAGGAAAGCAAATATATGGGAGGGAGGAGGGAGGGAAGGAAGGAAGGAAGGGAGAAAGAGAGAAAAAGCATGCCTCCCCTTTGCTTCCCCAGCCGCCCTGCCAGGAGCCGCACAATATGTGTGAAAGAGCCGCATGTGGCTCCCGAGCCACAGGTTGGCCACCCCTGGCCTAAGTTTTCTATAAATGTAGACCATTCAGCTAGGCCTCATCCCCCCCCCCCCAACTGCCATATGTGCTTTGCTGTGTTATACCTATTCTGGATTATGTTGCTTGCTTTTGAATTGAATTTGCCAAAGTCTTCAGAAATTAACATCTGCACTGTAAGAATCTTTTTAGTAACTGTATTTAAGAAGACCCTGAAATCCCTTCAAATCTTAGAAGTTAACTGAGGGTGTGATGCGGAGGCATAGGGTTGCCAAGTCCAGGGGGGGAGAGCAAAGTGAGAAGGGGTTTAAACTTTAAACCTCTTCTCTCTTCGCTTCCCGCCCACCCTGCCTTGGCAGGCTGGCTGGGGAAGGGAAGGGGAGGGCTTTTGAAGATGCCTCTCCCCCTTATTGCTTCCCCTTCTGACACACTTTCAGTGATGTCAGGGGGCGTGGTATATGCTAATGAGTTATGCTAATAGCAGGTATGCTAATGAGCTCCGGCACCTCTTTTTCTACTAAATGACCCCTGTTCAAGACTATCACTACTCTCTGTGTTTGGGCTAAAAGGAGACAGAGAACACGATTTGAATATATAATACCATCTTCTTGCTGACTAAAAAGATAATATTAAACACTAAATACCAGTTTCTTATTGACTGAAGATTTACTTGTAAATATTTATACCTTGACAAATCTGCTGGTTTTTTAAAAAAGCCCTATGCTGTTCCTGAGGCTCCCGTGTCCCCCAGAATCACTTCAGGCAGCAAAGTGGACTGCAGTGGGAGTACAAAATTACCCCCTCCACTAGTTGAACTGGCTTGAGCCTGCAGAAAGTGACCTTCCATGTAGCCCCAGGGGTTTAGAAAAACAAAATCTGTGAATTCTGCAGATTTGTGGTTATCCACTGGGTGAGAGTAGTAGGGTATTTGTCATATGTGCTCAGGCTTGAACTAGATGTTATGCTGTAAGGCTGGGACCAAAACCTGCATTTCTTCAGTGCCACAGATCAGCCAGCTGAAAGGCTAGATCAGTATGGAGTCTAACCCAGTTTTTAACACAACAGAATGCCACCATCCTGCAAACTAAGCAACTCCTGCTGTCCACACTGGCTGGAATTCCTGCTTTCCCACTCACTGTGGTGAGAAGGAATTAGAAGCAAGTTTGGATCCTTGAACTGTTGAAACAGATGTGCAAATACTGCTGGAGGATATATAGTAATTTTAAAGAGATTAGGCTTGTAAATTGTTTTTGCTTATTTCCAACATTTGATCTAATTCTGTTGCAGAATACAGCAAGTAAACTAAAAAAAAAATAGTCTGAATGGTGCCTCGCTTGACAATAAATTTAATACCTCGTTAATCAAGAAACCCTAAGCCTTTTATCAACGCTTGGCAGAATGATATTCATGATAGACTTCTTTCATCACCTCAATTACAAATTCCATGGCCAGGAAAAATTACTCACAAGAAAAGAATTCTAGCCCAATGCATACTGTATTAATTCAAACTATATTAGTGGAAACCACACTGAGAATGTAACAGACATAGAAATATTCCCCCTTCCCGTTTATCCCATTCAAGATCCTTTTCAAAAGCAGCATACTTATGTCTTTCCTTCTGTCTCCCAAACCAAACAATAACCCCCCTTATTTTTTCCCCAATCCAGCTGTTCTGATAATACTAACTTTGCTATAACACTAACAGTCCAACAGGGATGTTTTGTCATACAGGACCAGAGATGTTACAGACATTGTGAAATGAACATTTGTGATGGACTGTCAGGGGTTAATGCCTAACAGAGACTGAGAACCTTTGAGTGACAGCTGTTCAAATGGAGTTCTGTGGGGAGAATCAATTAAGAAATGACAGTTGGGAACTGAGAGTTGAATAAGAAACAGTTAAGCACTGACGGTGGACTGGGAAGGAGGCAAAAGGAGTGAGAGGATCGGAGAGAATCCCCATTCAAGCCAAAGAGGAAAACTGCTTTTAATTAAGAGAAGTAATCCCTGCCCAGTGAAAAGAGAGATAGCTCTTTAAAAAGGAGTGATCCCTGGCCTTTGTATTTAGAAGGATTTGGGAAACTTGTCTTCTAGTCTTTAAGAGTCAGTGAAACTCAGAAACCCATGAGTGTTTAAGCAGAAACTGAAAAGAAAGCCTCTCTTCTCAAAGCAGAAACACTTACTTGTTGGCAACAAATTATCAGGCATTAGTGTGATTACAAAGTTACCTCAGTTTTATTATCAGTTCACCTCATACATCCTACCTCTGATTCCACCTGACCTTTTCTCCTGAGAGTTAAATAAAACATTTTGTTTATTTTGAATTTTAAAAAGCCTCTCGTGTGCCTTTTCAGAAGTTGAATATAAGAAGGTGATTGTGTCACTTCCCTCAGTTCCTTGGGTTGGGCCAACATCAATATGTTAAAGCGACTGAGTGGGACAGCCATAGACAATCAAATAAGAAAATAAATACAGGGGCTACTCAGCAAGAAAGAAGAAAAAAGGGAAATTCCTGTGCGGGAGTGAGGAAAGATGATGAGCGCCATAACATTTAAGAGCTCATGGCTTCCCAAGAGTCAGCTGTAAGTCAGTGGTAGAACACGGACTTTGTAAGCAGAAGGTCCCCTGGTTCAATTCCTGGTACCTCCAAAATAAAGGATTTCAGTCAGTAGGTGCAGGAAAGATCTGTCTCTGCCTGAGACCATAGAGATAACGAAAGCTCTGATTTGATCCTGGCAGCAGCACAAACACTGGCATGGTTAAGGCAGATTTCCCTTAAAATCTGCCCCACTTTCTCATGTCAAAACTATGGAAAGCCAATGATTGTTTAAATTTCATGCTAAAGCAGTGCATCCTCACCAGAATCTTCTCTTAATCTCAAAAGACCACATCACCCCATTAAAATGCACAGCAGTACACATAGGACAAAGCTATAACCTTCTGAGTCCAGTGCACAACCTTTGCATTCGAAATCCCAGAAGCCACCAGCATAGCTCAGGTGTAAAGCCAAACTAGTCTGGCATAACATCAGTGGGGTTTATTCTTACATTCTCACCTTCTCCCTTGATATGGTTGCAGACAATTAATAACTTCTATGTTAACACCAACCACTGAATATGTATTATATCCCAACAGCCAGCTAATAGCTCCTAAAGCAGATTCAACCTGCGGTTTGTTCATGAAAATGGAACATAGCTGAATCTATCCCACTCATTAAGAAGCAAAGCAGCAATCCTGTTTATGTATGTGTAGATTGGAAATAGCATGTTTGGCATGCATGTTTGTGAACTTGAAAAAAATCTCTAAAGAGTGCCAACTGTTAGGCCGGAGTGGGCTGGCCAGTTAACTTATCAGGGAATTTCCCACTCCAAGAGGGTGCTACTAAGGAGTGTGCATTCAGTTTAACCGAGCCGAAAAAATACCTTACCGGTATTTTTCGGGTATCTTTTAAGCCAGTTACCAAATGGGTCTCAATGTCAGCTATCCAAAACAGCCAAGCCTTGAAAATTCAGAAAATATTCCCGATCAAAACATTAAAAAGGAATATTAACAGCAGCATGATAGAACACACACTTTCCCCACTTGGTTAACACTAGTTTGCTATGAGATGTTAAGTCATCTTCCAGGTTCTCACTACTAGCATCGGACTCACTGAAAGTGCTTTTACCAATTACCATTTATGCAGGAGGAATTTTGTTCTCACACAAACTCTATGGGTAAAAATACCTACAGTATATTTTCTCTGTTTATGGTGGGCTGTAAACCAACAACATCAGCTCTACAGAGTCAATGTAAAATGCTCCCTGTGTGTGTGTGACGGACAGGGTTGCTAATTTTAAACAATCATAGTCACAGGCATCATCTTTACCCATGTTCTTGATTCTGGAGAGCAATTTGAGCCTACGGTAAGTAGGTCAGTTTCAAACAGGCTTTCATTTTCCCACTACCTGAACTCCAAGTCAGTGTAAGCTACCTTTCTAATTTGCAATCATTTTCTCATCAATCTCATACATCAGCCATAATGTATACTGGCACCTGCCAAGCTGCTGAGTTTTCCTAACTCAGAAGAGGACATGAGGCACAACCTAGCACTGTCCAATATATTGGAGACCTTTCATAACACTGACTTAAATAAAAGTAACTGGTATCAAATGTCACTGAAAAGGAGCCTTATTGAAGCAATAGCTATGTACATAAGATATATAAAATTGCACTGTTGCACTGTTAAGACACTGTTTCTCCTTCCGCTCCTGAATTCTAGTCTTATATTGTGCTGAACAAACAAAATGAATGTTTGTTCCCTATGCTGTTAAATTATAAACATCTCTAATAAAAGGAACTATCAAAACTAGAGTTTGGTCCAATGTTGCTCTTGCATGTTTGTGAGTTGTAACATTCTTATTTTAGTTCCTTAAAAATCTACAAATTATGACCAGCTGATTTTTTTTTCTCCCTTGCAATTCAAATGATTAGGGGGGGAAATCCTCTTGTTAGGGCTACTGGTAGCAAATTCAAGATCATCCTACAAACTCCAACCTGACAGCTTTCCTATCTGCAGCTGCTGCCTTCCCTGCTTATTTGCTATTATCCAGAAATCAAGGTATAAATCCAAGCAATCAAAGCTGTCAAACTGCTCATAAATTGTCACATTATTATGAGAGTCCACATCATTTCTCAGATACTGTATTGTCAGTCATAAGGCCGTCTCATGCATGACAGTAATTCTGGCCTGATAACCGGCTCAGGAAGAAAAAAACAAACCAAAAAACCAGGCCTGAATTCCATACTCTTCAGATCATTTCTGGAGTGAAATAGATCAATTCTTCTCTTTAATGCTCTTTAAGAGGGGTGGATTAGTTCATGTTTGAAGATAAATATAATTTTCAAAGAACAGGAGGGGGGGGAGGTGACCATGGACACCACTACATTTGTGGAGATAATTTACAAATCAATAATTTTTATTAAAGATGGAGGATGGGAAATGGTGTAGGAACATTATTTATAGCCTAAGGAAGAAAAGGAGAGAGATTTAACACATGCTTTCTGACAAATGCACAGCTGAAATGAAAACAGGAAAGCTGCAGAGAGAGAAAAAAGTGACAAGAGACCGAATTCATATTTCCAAATTCTTGCTCATGCATGGGAAGCGTCACACTGCATGCTCGAATGGCAAGAGGCCATTCCCCTGAAAAAAGGAAGACCCGCACATTCTTCTGTTGCAGGGACAGACCATCCCCAGTTCTCCTTTTGTGTGGGACCAGGTAAAGGGAACAAAAGATCTTTTCCACATTTTTAAAAAATTGGTCCTGGCCTCACACTACTTTGGTATAATCCCCGGTTTCTGCATGCGTTTTTGTGCTATTGGTTTTCACTTTTTTTTGTCCCACCCCCGAAAGACAAGTGGTTTTCTTTTCTGTTTTTTTAAATAAGCACTAAAATATAGCTATATAGCCAGAACACTGTAACAGTAGGCTTAGAAGGTTCTCTGAATTCCCAGCTTTCATTGGGGGGAAAAAGGCAAATCTCTAGCTTCATCCCTCATGGAGCTATGCTTTTTCTTTGTATTTCGGTGAGGAAAAGACTTACTTTTTAAAAAAACGAAAGCTGGGAATTCAGAGAATTTGCAAAGCCCATTGTTACAATGTTCTGGTGATATATTGATATTTTAGTGCCTTTTTTTTAAAAAAAAAGAGGGATGCTATGACACCAACAAGGACACCACTGATGACAACAGCACCCTCCCTTGAAAATCCTCATGATTGAAAGCACGTGCAGGAGAAAATAAAGTGATTCCACAACTGTGAAGATATACAGGGAGGGCAGACATGAGGAAGAACTGCACTGAAACAGATTTGAATGCTTGCAGATTGATTCCCAAGAAAATCAGGAGTAACTTGTGTGGGGGGGAACAGTCAAAGTGTTAGCCATTGATGATCCCACCCCCATCACATCTGTTGGATGGGACAAACATCACTAAGCATAGAAGAACAGGAATGGTTTTGTTAGAACTACATTTTTATAAGCAGCATTTTAGGAATACTCAATATATTCTGAACAATGGTCAAGCAGAGGGGAAAGGAGGGAGCTTCCCTCCTAAGCTACGCACTCTGCTCTAAGATTAGCCAAGACAAGACCAGTGATCAGGACCTAAATTTAAAAGCTTCTGATTACGGTGATTAAGCAGCACAGGGCTTCAAACCTTAATTAGAGCCGTAACTCAGTCTCACCACTCCTTAATGGAAGGGGTCTGAAACATGTGAAGTAATAACAAAGGCAGGTAGTACCAACATGTGCGAAGTGGCATTCCCACATCACAGGGCAGGTGGTAGGGCTAGTATGGAGTGTTTTCTGACTGTTACTTGCCTCCTCCAACCTGTTCTGCATGTCTAAGGTCCCAGCTTCCCAACTAAAGTATCTTAGGAAGCAGGGAGGGAATAGCCCTTTGCTTTAAACTCCAAAGGACTGTTAGTAGTCTGGTTAATGTTCAAGAGGTTCAGCTGATGTTGACTTTCACTGGAGGTAATTTGATCAAAGGGCTGAAAAGGAAACCTAGGCAGAAATGAAAGGTCACTTGGATGCAATCTTATGAATACGTGCATCTACAGCAGCACCATACCTTGGGTCAGTGAAGCTCAATGGTATGAGATAAAGTTATTATGAGGTCATCCACGGCACCGCATTCAGAAGTTAACCTGATTAGTTGGACTACATCTATCGTCTGGTTGTCTTCCCCGAAACATTTGTTAATGAGTATTTCCAACTGTGCAGGTATTAGCATCATTTTCGAGGTACAAATGGTGCTCAAATGCAATCTAAAATATGATTGAAATTGCAAAGCTGAAAACCCCAAGTTTATGGGGGAGGGCTTCTAAGGAAGATGGTTTGAGGTTAATTAGTTTGTATTTTTTTCTAGCCTTCAGTTAAAAAAGGATTCCTGCTTTCCCCTGTTATTCTGCAAGAATAGTTAGCTTTAACAGAGCTTCCTGAACTACCCCAAGAGAAGCAGGGATTAGGTAAACATTACTATTAATGTCTGTCTGCTTGGTTTTGTCCAAATGTATTAGATCACAGTTGCCTTTATAGCTATACTTTAAACTCTTGAAAAAAAATACATTCATATTTGTAGGAAGAGGTTTTTCATAAAATATAGTGTCTCACCTCCCAGGGGTCCTGAGGTGGTTCATAAAAGATGGATGGAAATTACAGGCATCCCAATTGGATTGAAAAATACAGGGATGAGAAACATGAGAATCTACCAATGGAAAAATATACAGCATTTGATTCTAGCTAAGTGGACCCTTCCACTATATTTTATTTATTTTATTTTATTTTTTATTTATTTTATTTTTATTTGCCTTGCCAGCGAACTGGCTCAAGGCGGCTAACAACCATAAAATACCATCAAAGTGGTTTACAAATAAACTACTAAAACTAGCAACGTTAGCACATACACGAGTATAGAGCAACATTATAGCAGGCAGCATCAGAGTTCTCATGATGAACAGAAGGCAGTACAATGTTCGGCCAAAGGGACCAGGGCGATGTTATCCTGCAAATTCCCCCCGGTGGCGGCTCCTAACTGAAGGCCTGGTGGAAGAGCTCCGTCTTGCAGGCCCTGCGGAACTGTAATAAGTCCCGCAGGGCCCTGATGTCATCCGGGAGCTCATTCCACCAGTATGGGGCTGCCACCGAGAAAGCCCTGGCCCTGGTGCAGGCCAGCCGAGCGTCTTTCGGACCGGGGAGAGTCAGACAATGTTGTGTGCCTGATCTCAGTGCCCTCTGGGGCATATATGGGGAAAGGCGGTCCCTCAAGTAGGCAGGCCCCTATATCAGGTCCAAAGAGGCTATCTAATAGCTTCAAGCCATGTCCAAATGGCATATTGAGGGAACTGAGTGACCAGTGTGGTGAGCAGTGTCTACACACAGATTAACCCCCTGAAAACCCACTACTTTGTGCAATATGTATTTTGCATACTTCGCTTCTTGCATTTCTAGTTTACACTAAATCTACGACTAAATATGTATCCCCAGGGCTATAGTAAGTGATAAGTTGTTTATTTATCCTGGCCTTTCCCTTACAGTAGTGCACATGGTCGCTTCATGCCCTATGCACACAGTTTGCCTTCTTACCAACAAACCCTGCGTGAAAAAGCAACTGCCCCAAAGTCATCCAAAGAGCTTTGTGGCTGTACAAAGACTTGAAGTCTCTGCAGCCACCGTACCAACTGCTCCACACGGACTCTCTGTTGAGAAACCAGGAATTAGGAGATCTCTGCGCAGACCGTCAATTAACATTAAACGGGCAAAACAGTAAAGGAATGAATACTGGGATAGCAGCAGTAATACCAACTGACAATGGAAGAGCAATTACATTTGGTAATTTTGAATTGGGTATCCAAGAGCCACTAGGGGACGACGGAAAAAGATGCCCCCTGTGCCCTCCGCACCCTACCGAGATCCAACCCAAACATCATATGAATGTAAATCCCATGATGTATGGGCCTCCAACCCAGCCCTCTTTCTCAAGGCCTTGATGTTGAAGGACCCAAAGGTGGGCAAATGAGCCTGCTCATTTAGTGAGAGACACCGTTACCTCAATGATCATTTGTATCAGCTTTTTTATTAATCTGAAATCCAATCAACTCAATTAGTGTGACTTTTTAGTGTTAATAAAACCCTTAACTGTACAGCTATGAAATTAAGACAGAGATAAGTAGGCTGCAGCACACAGTTTGTGAACAAAAAGCTACTACAGGGTTATAATCATTGTATTGCTTATTTATTACTAGTTAATAAAACGGCTTGGTTGGGTAGAAAAACAATGCAGGCTGCTAGGCCTCCAGGAGTCAAAGACATATATTTCCTTGACAAACTTGTAAAACATTTTCATTACTGAAGAGTGCAAATCCAGGGATCTGTGCCTCCTCACTGCCTGGAGCTACACCGAGCTGTGCATGAGCATGCTTAGCAGACCACAGTGCCAGTAATGTATACTTAAGGTCAAATTATGTAAACCTATATTTTTTTCTCCGTGTCATGTACTATCCTGAAAAACAAACTCTGCACAACAGCAGGGTTTGAGAGCAGAAAGGCAAATTCATTGTAATACACTGAGGGCTGAAGGTTTGTGTTTTATCGTTCCTTTGATCTCTGCCATGAAGAACAAACAATTCTTGTGCTTTCATCTGTGGAAAACTGACTTGACTTCTACTGAGCTGAGGTTGTGATCTTTCATTTCAAAAGAGAAACGTGACTGCTCCATGTCAAATACTTACAGATCTAGAAGAGCTTAGAAGGGGGGGGGGGAGAGAAAGAACCAACTATGGCTTCAGTCAAGCAGGGCTGTGCCTACATGAGACCCTCTGCAGAATTCACAGAGATGCCAAAAAGCCATTTCTGAAAGTGAACTCAAGTCTGCAAGGAGCTTCTCCTTTCAAACCTCATTAGGTACTTACTGGATTATGCAGGTCCTTATATTGCCTCTGCTGTGGAAAATCCATTTATAACAAGTGCACGGGGAAAGACACTGAAACAGCTTCTTGTCATGTCCACAGTCCTAGCCTACAGGTTTGAAACAATTCCAAATAGAATAAGGGGGTGGGGTGGCAACAAGGAAATACTGCAGCTTCTTAAATGACAAACATGAAGGCAACATAGGAAATAGGACAGTACTGTGGTGGTGGAAAGTGCCATCAAATTGCAGCTTACTTATGGTGACTCTGTGGCCAGTTTGGTGTAGTGGTTAAGTGCGCAGACTCTAATCTGGGAGAACCAGGTTTGATTCCCCACTCCTCCACTTGCACCTGCTGGATGACCTTGGGCAAGCTGTAGTTCTGGCACAGCTGTTCTTGAAAAAGAGCAGCTTCTGTCAGAGCTCTCTCAGCCCCACCTACCTCACAGGGTGTCTGTTGTGGGGAGGGGAAGGGAAAGGAGTTTGCAAGCCGCTCTGAGACTCCCTTGGGTAGTGAAGGGCAGGGTAGAAACCCAATGTCTTCTCTTCTTCTTCTTTTCAGGCAAGAGACGTTCGGAGGTGGTTGGCCATGGCCTGCCTTTGCATAGCGACCCTGGACTTCCTTGGCAGTCTCCCATCCAAGTACTAACCAGGGCCGACCCTGCTCAGCTTCCAAGATCTGATGAGACTGGGCTAGCCTCGGCCATCCAGGTCAGGGCAGGACAGTAGTATGGGAGGGGGGAGAAGGGGGAGGGGCAGGAAATAAGAAAGGCTGTCTACTGTTCCATTTTACAAGGCTTTAGTTGTGTGTTTTCCTGAATCCATTCAGAAGTGGTCTAGCTACTTAATCTACCGAAAAAGTTTCTGGTGGCTGGCTGCCGGAAGAGCCAGTGGTGGCCAGGAACAGGCCAAACGAAGCACCAGAATCACTAACAGTGCCACAAAGTTTATGTGAAGTGACTGAAGATGACAACGGGTACAGATTATCTCACTGCCTCCTCCCATGCTGCCATTAGAGGTCTGGAAGGAGGCAATGATGGAGTCTACGCTTATTATTGTTGTCATGGCTGGTTTGAAGGGTCCACTCAGTTTGGCTTGTTCCTGGGTCATTTTAACAGACCAAGCCCCCCCCCCCCTTGTATCTAGCATAGTGAAATATCAGAAATCTATCTGTAGCACTTTTCATACAACATTAGCTCCTAAAGCCATTTTCAATATCACAAATAAATGAATAAAATAAAATAAACCACATACTTACTGAACAACAACAGGCCTTTGGGCCCACTTATTTCCTGAGAGGCATCTGGAATACAACTCTCACTCTCATTCTGTGCTGCAATTCCAGGAGAACCACAGCTTGTGGCCTATCTAAATTTGAGTCATGCCTAGAAGTGACGCGTTCAGATGTGTTTACATGCTGGCCTTTCCATCTTGGCCTTCTTGGTTTTTCTCTTTTCTACATAATCCCAGACTCCTCTGGGTTTCCACTTAATGGCAGACATGGTTATTCTACACATACATAATGTCCACGTGTAGCATAGCAGTTTTCATAAATTGCTATTCATTGTAATACATTGAGGGCTGAAGGTTTGTATTCGAACGAAGCAGAATATTTGTACGAAATCTGACACATATTAGAAAAAACGATCTCTTGTTAATATCCATGGGCCAGTGCTGACACAAAATGTTCCTAACTTTGCCCTTGCTCCTCTCCTCTTATCACCATTATCTATTAAGCAGTTTTGCCACAGAGAACTTAATGCCAAACATGGTTAGCTTTTAGCAGATTTTTCAAATCCTGAAAAAAGTTAATCATGGTCAGCACTAACCTCAGTGTAGCTGTAATGCTACACCATAATTAACTGAGACAAGGGGAGGAGAGAGAATTTATGTGAGGAAATGAAGAAAGTAAGCATGAGAAGGCATGATCTCCTCACAATTTAAAATTAACATTAAAAGCCTGGGGATGCTCTGTTGGCACCAGCCACTTGTGAAGGACCGCACTCACATACCTGATTATTTTCAACCGTTTTTAAGTTTTGCATCTCCTGTCACCTACTAAACATTATATCTGAACAAGTTTTTAAACCAAAGCTTCCACCGTATATCACTTACTCTATGTATTACCCCACACTAGCTCTCCAATAATCGCCCATCTCTTCTAACAAATCTGCTTTGGGGAATAGCTCGTTGTATATAGGAGAAGCAAGAAAAACTTTAAAAAACATTTAATAGCCACTCTGTAAGCCCCCATTTCAAAAATACAGTGAAATGGAAATTTTACTCCCCAATTTTATCTCCCCTCTCTGAGTTGCTCTTCTTCGTCTTCCCCCCAAGATACTTCCAATGGATAATTTTACTAAAGGTTATGAGAGAAAAAAACCCACAAGTTAATAACAAGCTCCAGTCTTTGTACAGATAATTTGGCCTTAAGGCATCTGAAAGCCAGAGGTAACTCCCAAAAGACGTAAATCATAATTATTAATGCATATGGACATATTAAGCACTGCTATGGGCAATGCAGCATCCTCAATAGTAACAATGTCAAACATTAAAATCTGAGTTATACTGCACTAATTATTAAGTGCAAGTTATATGGTCCTCTTTGCCCTTTTTCTGGCTAATTTCCATAGATATGCAGTTTCTACATTAAATATATCTTTGTCAGCTAACAGTATAGGTTTGCATTCAGACAGAAGTTCTTTTGTTACTAGGTAATTACTTTCCGTATACATTTTTTATTTTTTAAAAACACAACTGTCAAGAGAAACAGATTTGAAAATTTGACACAAAGTTATTACAGCCAGTTTGCTCCTCTTAAGAAATACAATAAATTGTTTTAATCCCATTATTACAGCATTCAAACAATGACAGCAACAGTTCTTACTTGTTTTTGGTAAAGGTTCAGGAAAAAATTAAGGTGAATATCTGGAATGAATTAAAATGTTTGCTAAAAGGCATTGTCCTCACAATCTATACCAGGCGTCCCCAACTTTTTCAACCTTGTGGGGACCTTTAGAATTCTGACACAGGGTGGTGAGTACAACCCTGGCTGTCGGAGGAGGCAGAGCCAACCACCAAATGTCAGGGAGTGATGTCATATCTATATACTAATAGTGATGGCGCCCCCTGCGTGCGGATATCTAAATCCGCGCGGGAGGGCACCTAGGGGGCAGGGAGATTGTTCTGCACACTTGGGGGGCTCCCCTTGTGTGCAGAAAAATCCTAAAACTTAGAAAACTTTTTTTGGGGGATATTTAAATCCCCCCCAAAGTAAAAGCATTTCCTGCACACGTGCAAAGAACACTTTGGCTGTTGGGGGGGCTCCGCGGGTGGTGGGCCTCCCCACCGCTGCTGCTGTCGGGGAGGGGGGAAGAGGCTCAGCATGCGGCAGGGGAGAGCAGGGGGAGGGAGGGAAAGAGGCTCGGCACGTGGCGGGACTCGCCGCCGCTGTTGTTGGGGAGGCCAGGGGGAGGGAGGGGAAAAGGCTCAGTGCATGGCAGGGGAGAGCAGGGGGAGGGAGGGGAGAGAGGCTCACCTGCAGGTGCTTCCTCCCAATGTGGAGCTCCTTCTCTCCCCACGAGTATCGCGGGTTCTCCTACTTGTATAACTCTAATAGTAACTCTTCAACTTCAGGCAGAGGCTCTGTTTAACAGGATGCCTTTTAATCTACACAGCCAATCAGAAGGCCTGCTGGGCAAAAGCCCCACCCACTTTCTGAAAGCACTGGGTGGGCACCAGGAAAAGTGCAGGTGGACTCCATGACACCCACGGCCACCACGCTGGGAACCCCTGATCTATGCCATGGTTTACATCCTTGCACCCTGATCCTAAAAATATTTGTTCAGAGGTAAGTCCTCTGTCTTCATATTCTAGTGCATATTCTAGTACACATCATGGATGAGAGCAGGAAAGACCATTTCATCTTAAGAAGGGCTGACGTTTATGGAGCTGAACCGCTGCTACTGCTACTAGAGAAAGTCCAACTGGGAAAACCTCATCACTCTCAGACCGGTATGTTTTCCCATTCTTCTGATGGGAGTAGCTCTTGACTATTGGCTACTGTGTTCTGGTGGGATCAAGAAGGTTGTATTAGGTGTTTGTTTGTTTTCTTTCATATGTTTTTTATGTTTGTCTGAGTTACAATAAACACTAACATTTTCAAAAAAGAAAAAAAGAAAAAGATTGGCCAGAACAGACTGTTCTGTACATTGTAATTTAATTTAATAAAACAAATAAAAATAAATTAAAAAAAAAAGAAGACTGGCCAGGACCTTCAATGGAGTGAGGCATTAATAAAGGGCTGTTCTTCATTTGTGCCCATACCTGACATCAGGAGAGCATCATTTACCATTTGTGCCTGCCAGAATGGTATGAGGAGGGGGAACAAATGACAAGGAAAGTTTCCAAGTCAGGTTAGAAATCTTGCGTTCTCTCTCTCTCTGTAAAATTTTCCCTAAGCCTCTCCACCATAATTTCTGAAGCCTGTATACTTTCTAGAGAGGTTGATAGTGGAAAAAGCTTTGAAACTGCTTAGGAGATAAAGATTCCTACCTGCAAGAGCCTTGCCTTGCCCCATTTAATGGCTCTCCTGACATAAAATTGGTAAAAGGGGTGAATTCTAGAACGTACTGCTAGCTGCCATAGGAAAGCCACTCCCAAACTCTTAAGAAAGCTGGGGAACAGTGAGGGATCCCTACAGGGAAGGCTGGGTTTCTCTTGTACAAAATGACCCCCCCCCAGCTTCTGTGCGGGGACAGACTAGTATTCTGCTGCACCTCCACGGCGCGGCAGAATAAGGCGGGGAAATATTCATCCAACTATGTCAGGGAGCATTAAGATTTTGGTTGCTTAAAATTTTATCACTCTCCTGTACTTTAGGGTTGTATTCAGATGTCACAACAAACTGAAATTGTCAGGCACAAACACAGCTTGTTGCAATGTTCATACATACAATGTATTAGGCTGCCCTTCCCTGCAAGCAGGGCTTAGGATGGCTTACAACAGAAACAAATACAATAAAAAGTTTAATTTAAAACCAGCATTAAAAGAACCTAAAACATATCAATAAGTAAAACAGTACACATTCCAAGTCTGTGGAAGAAAAAAATTTCAGCTTCCACAGGCCTCCTGGGGGGGAGGGGTTATGGGGGGGAGGGGCCACAGCTCAGTGGAAGAGCCTCCGCTTTGCATGTAGAAGGTCTCAGGTTAAATCCCTGGCATCTCCAGTTAAAAGGACCAGGCAGTAGGTGATGTGAAAGACTTCAGCCTGAGACCCTGGAGAGCTGCTACCAGTCAGAGTAGACAAGACAATACTGACCTTGATGGACCAGTGGTCTGATTCAGTATAAGGCAGCTTCATGTGTTCATGTGGGTGTCTGAGAGTGCCAGATTTCATACTGTCCCGTCACTGTCCTCAACCAGATGCCTGGCAGAACATCACTGCCTTGCATGCCCTGAGGAAAGGTAATAACTCCCACAGGGCACGGATGTACTCTGGCAGAGAGCTTCACCAGGTGGGGACCAATGTTCCCTCTAAGCTGTGGGGCATTAAAGTTTTGAGTGAGCGATTTGGCTGCTGCATAAATTAGTTTGCTCTGGAGCCATCCTTCCTGAGCTAAGACAAAAATGTGTGAGCTGGAGGCTAAAAAACTGTGAGCTAGCTCACACTAACTCAGCTTAGAGGGAATACTAGTGGGGACCAGGGCCAAACAAGCCCTGTCCCTAGTTGAGGACAGCTGGGTCTCTCTTGGGCCAGGAACCACCAGGATGTTCTTATTCCCTGAGCATTAACACTCTTCTGGGGGCAAAATGAGAGAGGTGCCCAAAGGTATGTGGGTCCCTGACTGCTAAGGGCCTTGAAAGTCAAAACCAAGACCTTGAACCTGATCTGGTGCTCCACTGGGAGCCAGTGTAGCTCATGCAGCACAGGTTGAATGTGTGCCGTGAGGATGCATGCCACATTCTGGATCAGTTGGAGCATCCGGGTCAGGTGCAAGGGTAGGCCTGCATAGAGCGAATTACAGTAGTCTATCCTGGAGGTGACCATTGTGTGGATTACTGTGACTAGGTCCTTGCTCCTTCTACCCTCTCTTTGAGCTCGATGCAAAACTTCTTAATTTGACCAAGCTACAGTTCACTGCAATGTCCCAGTGCAATCAATGAACGGAAGTCTGTTTACTCCATATACAGCAGGTTTAATCTCTGTTTAGAATCCCAGTTTCTGTGGAGTAAAGAAAAATCTCTCAACTGAACCACCTGCATTGTGTGATCAAACTAGAAAACCACATTCACAGTTCTGAAATGCTACAGTATGAAATTCACTAAATCTCAGCAAATAATTTTAGGTCCTAAGGGCCCAGATTCTGACCCCTGAAATGAATTTCACATCAAGACATTTGAACAAAAACTCAATTGTTTTCTTCAGCTAGTAGGAAACATATATATGCTAGATTATTCTCTTTGCAGACATCAGTAATTTTATATATGACGATTTTAATCTATTTTTTCCCCGATTTCAAATACTATATAATTAACACTTTCAGACACTGACGTATACATACATTTGTATCCTTAAACTTTCTTGGTTTTCTTTCTCTAGGTTATGATTAATGCAGCTTATCAGAAAGCCAGATGGTGCAAAACCAAACCATCAATCAAAATGAAAATACCACCAAGTGCTATTCCACAATGATATGCCTTGCAAATGGAAATTTTGTTCACAGACCCTTGGCTAGGGGACACAAAGAAAACCAAGCACACACTAGACCCATCGCCAAGGAACTGGCAGAGGGGGCTTGTGCTTTGTTAGGGTAAAAAGCTGGAAAGGCAGGACTCACGGCTGAAAGCGGGGAAGACGGCTGAAGCCCAAAACATTATGTTAGTTAAAAGTAGGGTTTTAAATTATTTTAATAATATTTGCACTGATGACAGTATGTGTCAAGCTGTCCATTTGCCATTGATTTAACATGGGATAATGCCACGCATTAACAAGCAGCTGCCACTGTCTGCCTGACACATGAATTGGCATTTAATGATGTGCCCCACACTAGCTTTTTTAAATACAGTAATCCCAAATGTCTTGGTTTTACAATGCATTCTTCCCCCTAAATTTTGAAATGAAACAAATGCTCGCTCCCTTATATGTGTCTCTGTGATAGCTGATTAATTTCAATTAGTGAAGGAGCATTTTGTAAATCAGAACCACTGAATTCACACCATTTGACACACAGAGAGTTGCCCTGAATTTTCTGAAACAGAACCATTCAACAATAGTAAGAATGTGAAAAAAATCCTTCGTCTCTCTGACTGTCTATCTCTTTCAGACACGAACGCAAGTACTTTTGCAAAAAGAGTTGTATAAATAAAAGATTTTTAAAAGTTGTCAATACACATCACTGTTGTTATTTATTACGCATTCTATGTACTCCATGCTTTCTTTCCCACTACCTCTCAAGTTACTAAGGTCCCACTGTAAAAAAAATTCTTTCCCTGTAAACGGTATACACGTAATGTTGAAGCATGCAAATGGGCTGTGGTTCAGTGACAGAGCATATGACTGCACACAGAATGTTTTAGGTTCAATCCTCGGTACCTGCAGTTCAAAAGGTAGTAGGAATGGCTTTACTAAGGAGCACTGCTGCCAGTTAGAACAGACAATACTGAGCTCAATGGACCTAGTAATGCAGTTCATTAGTTCAAACCCTCAAGCAGTTTTACATTGGAATAGTCTTTTATAAGTTCATGAACCAACTTTAAGACATATTGTTGGGAACATTCAAGGTACTGAGGCATATGCTAACAACAGGGTTGCCATTCCCCAGTTGCGGGTGGGGGGTCCCCTGGTTTTGCAGGCTCCTGCCCACTGCTAGCCTGGTGGCCGGTGTAAAGAAATCCCCCCCCCCAAACAGGGATGCACTGGAAGTAAACATGACATGCCTATGTCACGTGGCAGTGACATGGGCACATCAGTGATGTTGGGGGCAACGCTTTGGTTTTAGACAAAACTCTATGGTTTGAGGTTGATTTTACCATAAAGTTTTGCCTCAAAACCAGAGTGTCACCCCCAATGTCACTGGCATGCCTATAGCACATCTGGGTGACATAGGCACACTGTGTGATGTCACTTCCAGGTCCCGGAACGTCTTCCACATCCATCTACCAGTGTTTCTGATGGACCTGGCAACCCTAGCTAATGGTAATATTTCTTTACATTTCAACAGAGTAACTGTACGACTTACTGTTTTGGGATGCCGCCTTTCAATCAAAAGGTGCATAGAGATCAGCAACTGAAGCAAAATCACAGTGGGAAATGTTCCCCTGAGAATGCATAATTCTTACTCTTGCTCGAACTAAAAGTAAACATTTCCAGTTCCTTCAGAGACTATCTCTTACCACTCAGACTCAAACCAATCATCATATGAAAAAAAACTACATTATTTCTTCAGCTTCATGAGCCTCAAGTCTCCCACAATTTTGTTCCCCTAGCCCCCCTCCCTTTTTTGGTGGCTCTGACCATACAGGGAGGTGACAAAATAGGTATTAATGATACAGAGGTCGGGATGGCGCACCACGGAGACATAACTAGGCAACTACTTGAGGTTCATAAATTCCAAGGGAGCCTCTACAGCTGTGTAAACTTCTTGGAGAATCACTGCCTGCTTTCCTGAAGGAGGCACATAGAAACTTTGAAATCTAATGGGGTATTATTATGTTGTTCTGCATATAGTACATCAGTGTATTAGCCAAGTTCTAAGGAGCTGTAGATACACATACCCACACACACACACACACAAAGATATGATGGCACCCTGCATATATGAAGTAGACCAGAAACTACACATTCTATAAAGATTCAATTTAATATCTGAGCTGCTGTCCTGAATATTTACTTTTATGGGGTAGTCACAAATTTAGCCACAGACATTGTGTTAACTTTAGTATATACAAGTGGAGACCTGCAAGAAACTTGTGGGATGGCTATCCCATTACTCACACCTGTGCTTCCTCCCTTCTTCCCCTACCTCCCTCAAACTCTTTCTCCCTTCTGCCCCCCCTTTCTTACTCTCTCTCTCTTTCCCCTCCATGTATGTTACTTCCTTTCTCTTCCTGACCCATCATCATTCTCTTTGTTTTTCTACCTCCCCACCTCATCATTCTTTCTCTCTCTTTCTGCCTCCCACCCCAAATCCCACCCTCCCAAGACTCCACCTCTGAAATGTCCAGGAATTTCCCAACCTGGAGTTGGCAACCCTATTTCCTTCCCACCCAACAGCCAACCTACCTTTATCTGTCTTCAGCTTTCCATCTCCACCCCCCTCCCCTGCAGTCCGTACCTAGGGAAATTACAGTCTTTCTCCACAGTGGGGACTAAAGCAGCTTACATTATTATTTCCTCCTTGTTATCTGCAGAACAACCCTGTGAAGTTGGTTAGGCTGGAAGTATGTGACTGGTCCAAAATCTCCCAGTCAGCTTCCACCGCAAGATCTGAACCTGGGTCTCGCAGATCCCAATCTGAAGCTCTAGCTGTTACATCACAATGGCTTTCAGTAGCAAAGCAACTGGGCCTAATTAAGTCATGCAAATCAGGTGGTATCAAGACACAGAGAGGGTGTTACCCAAGTATGCCAGCCTCCAGGTGGGACCTGGGGATCCTCTGGAGTTACTGCTCATCTCCAGACTACAGAGATAAGTTTCCATGGAGAAAATGGATGCTTTGGAGGGTGGAGTTTATGGCACTGTACCCCACTGAGGTCCCTGTCCTCCCCAGATTCCACCCCCAAATCTCCAGGAGTTTCCCAGCCTGGATCTGGAGCTGGTGGCCAGGGCTGCTGCCTAGACTGACAGAAACAATTAGAACCCCCCCCCCCCCCGGAAAATTCTAATCTCCTCACAGTTGATGCCTGGAGCTGATGCCATTTCAAACGGTTGGGGGAATTCAACAGTCCCTGAAGTTTTTTTTTTTTAACTTTTCAGATTTTTCTTCAGACCGAGAAAGGGGCCTGACTATGTAGGAAAAGCTGTTGGGGGGGAGTGAGCTCTCTTTCGGCAGAAATAAGCATCCACACAGAAAAAAAAACCCTCTCAGAATTAGTATATAGATAGTTTAGGAAGATGTTTCTGTACCAGAAGACAACAGGAGGTAATAAATCCTTATTGTAGTGAGAACACCTCTGGCTACCATTGTAAGAAATAAAAAGTCACTCTATCTCTTAACTAATTTGCTTTATATAAAGCAACCCCCACCCACCCACCTCTTTTCATATGCAACACAATAACATGAGGATATGAAGTCCTGCATTGGGAGAGAGCACTGAAATAACTTTTCTGAACTTGAAAAGACTCATAGTCTATCTCTTAACTAATTTGCTTTATATAAAGCAACCCCCACCCACCCACCTCTTTTCATATGCAACACAATAACATGAGGATATGAAGTCCTGCATTGGGAGAGAGCACTGAAATAACTTTTCTGAACTTGAAAAGACTCATAGTCCAAGATCTGGAGTAGTAACACACCAGAAATAATTCAGGATAATTTACATGCACCAAATATGGCATTAGCTTTTCCTTCAGGTAAGATTCAATGTGGTATGTTTAAGTTTTGTACAGATCACTCCTTGGTAACCATCCCAGAAATTATCACCAAGGACAGTGCTGCTGAGTTTCTATTTCAAAGGGTTAGTACGGATTCTGAGCCAGGTAAAAGTGCATTGCAAGGTCCATCTAATTCTTGCATACACTGGCACACAGCCAACCACATGTGCACAGAAGGCACATGGGGTTTTTCCACATTTGTCTCTGTTCCTGAAGCCCCTTCTGACCCCTCCCCCAAGATCATTCCTGGAGTTGTGAACTCTGTGCAGAGAAACAGTTATGCAAGCCAGTGGCCTGAAGCAAGGAGTACCTCAGCAGCGCCATGGTGGCAAAAGTCCTTGTCCTTCCTCATTCTAGCCCCCCACAAACCCACATGCTTACTCCTCTGTGTGGGAACCCATGAGCCTGGAAGCAATATTTCCAGCAAGGGGCTGTTTTTTATGTTTGGAATGTTTTATGTTCGAAATTATTTTTAACAGAAACTCCATCTGATTGATTTTAAACTAACGTGACCGAGACTTAATTTTGATGGCTATAGTAATGTGAAGGATCAGGGTGGATAGCCGTATTAGTTTATCTATAACAGTAGAAAAGAGCAAGAGCCTAGTAGCACTTTAAAGACTAACAAAATATACAGCCATTATAGAGACAGCTAGAACGAAGAAGTGAGCAGTGACTCACAAAAGCTCCTACCCTCCCACTTATTTTGTTAGTCTTTAAGGTGCTACGGGACTCTTGATCTTTTATAATAATGCAAGTTCACTATTCTGGGGAACGGTGAATTATAAACATGACTGAGACACAGAAGGCAGGATTACAAAATAACGAATGGATTTGTTTATTTACTTCCTTAGCAGGGTTTAACCCTTGTATTTAACCGTAGTGGCGGTTTTGATATTTGCAGCAACACTGTACCTTCACAGCTCTCTGTGGCGGCAGCTACTTTCTTTTCCAGAAAATTACTTTTACAGGGGAATTTAAATACATGTTAATACAAATCCCTTCAGAGAGTAAATGCAGTCAGAATGGCATTGTTGAAGTCAACCAATGTATGCCAGCTCTAACTCTTCAAATTGGCCATGCTCCTCCGTCATGGCAGTACAGGTATTTCTAGTTTATTTCCTTCATAAAACAGGCACAAACTGGATTAAAAGCATCTTCCCTAAGTAACCTTAACCAAATAACCACTCTGTTCTGCCCAAGTCAGACTTCTATCCCACTGATTCCCTCATCAGTTAGACCCTTTTTTTTCTCCAGAATAATGGGAATCTTCCCTTTCACCATCCCCACACAGAAGGCGACTGGTGCATGCCTTGAAGAAGGGCAGGCCAGCCACTTGTCCATTATAGGCTGCAAGAACAGGGAGAAAGGAGAATCCCCGAGTTCTGCGCACGAAGCAGTAGGATACCAGGATCAGTATCAATAAGCAGGAAAGGCATGGGAACAAGGGAAATCTTGGAGAATAGCACCAGCTGTATCCACAGATCTCTCAAAGGGGAAGTCAACACACGATCAGAGAAAATACGGGATAAAGTTTCCATTGCTCCAGAACAGTGGTCCATTGCTCCAGAACAATACACGACACTGATTCACAGGGAACAAACCACTATGCATGGTTGTGTTTTGTAACTTTTCAAAATATATTTATACTCCTAAACCATTACCTTTGTGCTTATTATCAGTTTTACGTACGTACATATAGACTGAATACTATTTAAACTCGAAGCAATAAGAGAAGTGACATAAATAATGAAGCAATACCATACACAACAGAAAAACAAATTATAAGTTTAACGGTTTGTACATCACCTTTGCAGGTATCAAAACGAAACCGCAAAACAGCAGTGAGAAAACAAGCAATGGGAGACAGAAAATTTAGAGAAACCCCCACAACAACCTTTACCTGGGTAAAAATTTAAGTAATCTAGGGAGATGGCGAGGTATAGAATTCAGCAATGTGAATGCTCTTTTGGACTCAATTGGCTGGAGTCATTCAAACAGGAACAGTCCCAGAAAGATGATAAAGCAGCACATTTATCCATTCTGCTAAGCTTCAGAATTGCTGATGTTCTCTGTGTTTGCAACCACATGCCACATTGCAGACGGAGGGAAAAAGGGAAATTAATGTAAAGCTTTCAAAGTCAGGAATTTTAACTGAAACAATCAGAGACCATATTAAGTCCCATATTGGCTTTATAACAAGGGGAAAATCTGATCAGTGCATTTACTGGTTTAAGTAAAAGATATCTGGTTTGGGATGAAATCATTCAACAAAAATCAATCAATCAGCTCAAGAAAACTTTCAATTTGGATTTTTTCCATATCATGCGGAAATACTTTAAAAACTTAAGTCTCATCAGCTCTAGTCATTTGTTAGCGATAACATCTGTTTCTCCACAGGGTTTACGTTATGCTTTTGGAGCTTAAGCAAACCTTTGCATTTTGTTTTGTTTTGTTTACAACCACAGTGCCCCCAAACATGTTCTCTGAGCTATGGAGTCTTACCGGAGAAGGTATACTCTGAGAAAGAAAGAAAAAAGTGCTGTACTATAAACTCAGGACTAAAAATAGGGAAGAAAGACTGCATTTACAATGTGTGCTCTCAGATTCTGCAACATTTATTCAGTGAAGTGCCATATTTAGTCTAGGAACGTCATTACACAGCCTCCCCCCCCCCCCCAATCATGCTACTATTAAAAATGAGAAAGGTGGTCTTTAAAAGCACTGCATCTATGAAACACACAGAAATGCCCTGGACTTCCCAATTTTCTGCTTCTTTTAAACAGATGAAATATATATTTTTATCCTGGCAAGGACAACACACTAGGTAGGATTTCAGATACACAAAGGGTAGTGTATCATGGCCCTTATTGAAGCTCCTCCATTTCTTTATGTTTTTTTCTTTCCCCTTTCTAATGAGAAGTGATGTCTTAAGTATCAGACTACAGAATAGGGTTGCCAGGTCCCTCCGGCCACCGCCAGGGGATGAGGGGGAAGGGCTGCCAGGTCCAGGCTGGGAAACTCCTGGAGATTTGGGGATGGAGCCTGAGGAGCTCAGTGGGGTACAATGCCATAGAGCCCACCCTCCAAAGCATTCATTTTCTCCAGGGGAAATGATCTTGGTAGTCTGTAGGTAAGCTGTGATTCTGGGGGATCCCCAGGTCCCACCTGGAGGCTGATATCCCTAAAATACTGCAGAGACAAACTTCAGCATTGAGGATACAACAATACTATGCCATTATTACATCATAATGTTTGTGTTTCATGCAGAAAGCTTATTGGCACATCAACTGTAAGCATTTTGGCCGTAATCCAGAGTCTTGTGCACATACTCTGGACCTTGGTGTCATTTGGAAGTCACAAGATATCTCCCCCCCCCCCCAACCAACTTAGCCAAAAGAGTTTCCAATTGTCCAGACAGGAAGAAAGGGGGAGGAAGGAAGGAAGGAAAGGTTGTTGGATTACTGCCATTATACAGAAGTAAGTTCCACTGAAGTCATTGTAACTAACTTGCAACTAACATGTAGGGAATTACACTTCAGAAAATAGTATCCATGGAAACAGTTAAAAGCTAAAAATATGTGAAATTAATTAATCTGCCAGGCCAAAAGGCAGCTCCACACATGTCTTGAATTACAAAAACTATATCTTAGAAGTTTTAAACTAAAAATAACAGCATAGCGTTTGCGTGTTGCAGCTGCTTCCAAGGTGGGCAGAGAGGAAAGGACTGGGCTGATGAATGATCAAAGGAAAACAGATGACTTCAGGCAGTCACTTAGTCAACTGTACATTTAAAGCATACGACTCTCTGAGATTCAAGGCATATCCTTTACAACCAATAAAGCTATCAAAAGCTTGTAATTTCCTAAGCAATGCAAGGTGCGTAATGGTTGCTTCCAATCTAAGGTGAGCATCACAATCCTAAAATTGTAATCCAAGACAAAGAAAGATATTCTTCCCTTTTGTCTCAATCTCACATACTTAATGTGAAAACTGTGGTGGGACATCAAGAAGTGATGACCCTCTCCTATGTATCAGGAACCTTGGAAAATATGGCTGTCCCATAGCATCTGACATGATCTTCATATGGATGTTGTATATCCCGCACACCACATTTCCCAGGTCTCCTCCCATAACTAGGAAAGTAGCAGTGCTGAATACACCAACATCCCAAATTCAGGAAAGAGGGAAACCACAGCCTGCTGCTACAGCCAGAGCCAAATTCAATACAGATTTCAGAACTGGGCTGAGATGGAAATGAGCAACAATTTTTGAGAATTTGTTTTTGAAACACCTTGATTTGGCGTGCGCAAACTGAATGAAATTTAAATTGAACCATCACTACTGTCAATTTGTTGCATTTCTCCCCTTTCTTCTTCATGCCAATATCCCCATACTCCAAAAGGATACACAGTTGGTCTTCAAAAACCCATTCACCATTTGATTCTACCATTTTTGTTATTCATGGAGTCCTTTAAACAAGCAACAAAAAGATGAAATCTGAGCATTTATATTATTTGCCACACTACCTGATGACTGATTTGTTAAAGAAGTATAGAAGTTCACGAGCAGAGTCAAAATCACTTGAGGATGCTTTGATATTGTGCCACAAAGGATATGAACAGGAAGGGGGGGGGGGAATTACAAACAGCTAAAGGAATTTTCTCACACACTGTGCATAAAAAGGAAATCTATACCACCAGGGACTTTAGAG
This sequence comes from Lepidodactylus listeri, assembly GCA_029233225.1. NCBI lineage: Eukaryota > Metazoa > Chordata > Lepidosauria > Squamata > Gekkonidae > Lepidodactylus > Lepidodactylus listeri. The sequence goes on from JARCFY010000006.1 coordinate 93,572,721, forward strand.
AAGGAAATAAAGAATCAAAGCTTCTAGCTCTTCAGTTGCTCCTCTTTGTTAGATTTTAATTGATCTATTATAATATTTAGCCTAAATAGCCCCAGCTGAATAATGCGATACAATACTCCCTTCTGAAATGCTAGTTCTAAACCTTTTTTTAAAAAAACTGTTTAAAAACATTAATCAATTTACCCAAGTTGTAAGAACATCTGCACTCCAAAGTGAGAAGATATTTCAAATAATTATTTAACTGATAATGCTATTCCGTAATGTCCACAATTACACTTATATTGTATTACTGTAAACATGCCATGGTTTGACATGTACCATTATTGATACGCATAATTTCCAAATCACTGAAACAATCTAAATGATGAATGCTGTTTTGATAAATAATGTTCTGATAAATTATTGCTACATGATTGGGGATGTCACACCTGAAAGTCACAGAGGTACCTTAAAATTACTTTAGATGTTCAGAGTACAACTCAACATCAAATTGTGCAAATGTAAACCTCACTACAAAGTGAAGGATCACAGAAGAAATTCTAAAGATACTGAAAATTAAAAGTTCTGGATAGACAAATATGTTGTCTTTTTTCTATATCATTTCGCCTGAAATTTTAAAAAGCAAGAAAAGCACTTCCTGTTATTAACTGTGAACACTGATACCTCGAGAATAAAATGTCTTTCACTGAACTTTCAGTGTTGGATAGATAATAAGGTGCACGTTTCAAAAATCATTGCTTAAAAATTAATATACTGAAAGTGTGTAGTACCATCTCATATACCGTATTTTTCGCTCCATAAGACACACCTGACCATAAGATGCCCCTAGCTCTGCTCGGTGCCATGGCTTGGGAAAGGTGAGGGGGGGCACACACTTTCCCCCCCACTTTTTTTGGGAGAAAAAGTGAGTCTTATGGAGCAAAAAATACGGTACTTTAAATAGTTCAGCACCAGCCAGGATGGCCCAGGCTAGTCCCATTTTGTCAGGTCTTGGAAGCCAAGCAAGGTCAGCCCTGGTTAGTACTTGGATGGGAGACCACTACAGAAGTACAGTGTTGCTACACGGAGCTGGACAATGGCAAACCACCTCTGTTCGTCTCTTGCCTTGAAAACCTTATGGGGTCACCACAGTTCAGCTATGACTTGCCAGCATTTTACACCACAACCACTTGGCAATGGAAGAATATGTCAGCATGAAATAGTTTTGTAGTATATTTTGCATAACAGTGGTAGCAAATCCAAGATTCTTACAAAAACATGAAAATGCGAAAGATAACAGAAATTATTCAGATTTGAAGATGACTGGATCTACTAGTAATGTCATAAAGAATAGACTCCATTGGAAGTTCGAGAGTTTGAAGCAAAATGTATTCATCTGCATTTGCCAGGTGTAGTAAACACTGCAACAAGGAATCTTGATACATCCGTAGTACCTCCCTCCTGTTGCCTCCCCCCAAGCACCAAGAATACAGAGCATCACTTGCCCCAGACTGAGAGTTCCTATCTGTACTTTGTGGCTAATAGCCACTGATGGACCTCTGCTCCATATGTTTATCTAATTCCCCCTTGAAGTTGTCCATGCTTGTAGCCGCCACCACCTCCTGTGGCAGTGAATTCCACATGGTAATCACACTTTGGGAGAAGTAGTACTTCCTTTTATCTGTTCTAACCCAACTGCTCAGCAATTTCATGGAGTGCCCACAAGTTCTTGTATTGTGAGAAAGGGAGAAAAGTACTTCTTTCTCTACCTGCTCTATCCCATGCATAATCTTATAAACCTTGATCATGTCACCCCTCAGCCATTGTTTCTCCAAGCTAAAGAGCCCCAAGCGCTTCAACCTTTCTTCATAGGGAAAGTGTTCCAACCCTTTTATCATTCTAGTTGCCCTTTTCTGCACTTTTTCCAATACTGTAATATCTTTTTTGAGGTGTGGCGACCAGAACTGTACACAGTACTCCAAATGAGGTCGCATCATTGATTTATACAGGGGCATTATGATACTGGCTGATTTGTTTTCAGTTCCCTTCCTAATAATCCCCAGCATAGCGTTGGCCTTTTTCACTGCAATCGCACACTCTCTTGACATTTTCATTGAGTTATCTACTATGACTCCAAGATCTCTCCCTATGTCAGTCTCTGCCTGTTCAGACCCCATCAATGTGTATTTATAGTTAGGATTTTTGGCTCCAATGTGCATCACTTTGCACTTGGCCATATTGAACCCCATTTGCCACACTGATGCCCACTCGCCCATCCTCTACAGATCCCTTCAGAGTGCCTCACAATCCTCCCTGGTTCTCACCACCCTGAACAACTTTGTGTCATCTGCAAATTTAGCAACTTCACTGCTTACTCCCAACTCCAAATCATTAATAAACAAGTTAAAATGCATCGGACCGAGTACTGTGACTGTTTGTGGTTTGTGAACCAAGCATGCCATGAACCATGAACTGAATTGCACCTTCCTGGTTCATGCCTGTAATGATTTCATGTTTTGTTGTGTGTGTTCCTTTAAATATTGAGTGTGACTGCAGTACTGTAGGGGAGCGATAGGGGGAGACAAGTGTGATTTGATTGGCTGAGGACTGAGAGTGGTAGAGATGTTCTGAGAGGAATCGGTGTGAGGTTATCAGGAGAATTTCTGTGTGTGAAGCAGGGTTCCCTCTAAGCTGAGTTAGTGTGAGCTAGCTCACAGTCTTTTAGTCTCCAGCTCACACATTTTTGCCTTAGCTCAGGAAGGATGGCTCCAGAGCAAACCAGTTTATGCAGTAGCAAAATCGCTTGCTCACAACTTTAATGCCAGTGGCTCAGAAAGTAGAATTTTTGCTCACAGGACTGCACAGCTTAGAGGGAGCATTGGTGTGAAGTATGAAGAGCAGGGCTCATTTTGTAGCAGGAGCTCCTCTGCATATTAGGTCACACATCCCTGATGTAGCCAATCCTCCAAGAGCTTACAGTAGCCCCTGTAAGAAGAGCTCTGTAAGCTCTTGGAGGATTGGCTACATTAGGTGTGTGTGGCCTAATATGCAAAGAAGCTCCTGCTATGAAATGAGCCCTGTTGAAGAGTGTGCATAGTCTGTGTGACTAAGAGTTTTGTGAGTGTCTATAAGGCAAAGAAACAAGTTGTGTCTAACCTTGTGTGGTTAGACAAAGGTTTTATCTTGTGGCCAAAGAAAAAGAGTTTAGCCTGTATGGCTACTTATATGAGAGAGAGAGAAATATAAGCCTGTCAGAGTGGAGTTTGGAGTTTGAGAGATTTGAGAATCTAGTAGTGTATCTTGACAGAGACCACAAAGTAGCAAGAACAGCCCCGGTCTCAGGGAGTCAAAATGGTTATACTCTTTCACACAGCACACTGAAAATCATTAACAATATTCTGGTTACCCCTTTATCTTCCGACTACATTTTTGCTCACAGTGGCCAAAACCACCACTGCTGCATCTTGGAAACTACCCACTCCCCCAACACTGGAACAATGGAGGAAAAGAATATGGGAGCAGTTTATAATGGACAAAATCACTGATACCCTAAAATCCTCCAGCACTCCTTCTGACATGACTTTTTCTCGCTTTGTACGCACCTGGTATCCCTTCCTTCAATACATGATGGAACAAGGTCTTCTACCACAGGAACCCAGTTATGCATCTTGGCTTCACTTTTAACACTCAAACAAACCACACTTTCCACAGCTCTTTTTCATCCAGCCTCATTTCATAACACACAACACCAAAACAGTTTCAAACTTGGTTTATACTGAACGAAAGGTTCAACACTTTAACTTTATGTACTCCCTGTATATTGCAGAAATTTATGACGTTTGTAGTTATACTGAAAAAGTTACAAGCTGTAAGTTTGCTTTGTGTTTATAGCAATAAAAAAATTCCACCCCCCCCTTCAAAAAAACCCCAACAATATTCTGGTTATCACAATGCTATTATTGATAAGAAGATAGCTTTTTTTGTTTACCTTGTGATCATAAGGGTTGTAGGAATGAAACAAACTGGATAGTTCTTTCGTTCTTTTCTTTTTCTGTGGAAAAAAGAAAAAAAATATGTTGTATGATTCACAACAACAAAAACCAATACAGTGTACATATTAAAAGATGCAGATGTGAATATATTAACATAGGAAAAAATTGATTTTCTAAGAATTTAAGTCTGTATCCCAAATTTGAGAAGAAATAGTATTTTCACCAATATTCAGGTAATCATTCTACTTGGCTGTTCCTTGAAACATACCATAAACAAGGGAGGCATCATTAAATACTCAGTATCCAGAAAAATAATGCTGGTAAATTAATTAAATGGGGGAAAACACCTTAAATGAAGTCTGGAAATGTTCCAAAAATTAAACAATGTTGAGAGGAAATAAAGGATAAAAAGGATGGGGGAGAAGTAAGCCTGTTAAAGAGCCTCGTATCTTCTTAGTGGCAAAGATTTTGGTGTCTAATGTAGGTTTTCTATAAAATAACCCCTCCCCCCACAATTCACTGGGGGATTTGAGCCTGTCAATATATCTAACAGAAAACTGGATGACCCCATGTAGTTGTCTAGAGCAGCAAAACCAGGCCCCCTCAGAAAAGGCAGGAGTTTCCTCAGGGGAAGAAGGGTACTCCAGATATCCAGGAAAATATGATTTTCTAAATAAACAAAAGAAAACTGTAAAATCTGGTCTTAAGAGGACGAAATATGATCTAGAAGTGGCAGAATGTTGAAAGCAACTAGGTGTCAATAAAAGAAAAAAAGGGGAATGGAGGAAGGATCATAGAATCTTGGAGGAGGTGATCTAGGTTGATGTGAGGGGATTTCTAAATTATCCCCTCCATCCTCCAGTGATTTGATGTAGGGTACCCTAGCTAGTACCACTGAATACAGTTCTTCATGAAAAGTTCGTATTTCCCTTGGGTTGCCACTTACTTAAAAATTCCATAAAATCACAATTTTTTTTAAAGGGATATGATCATGAGTAAGCAAGACAGATACAGTAGCAAGAAACAAGACAATGAACAACAGGCACAGTTGCGCAGTAGGGAACCTGCAAGGACTTGCAGGGGGAACCTCAGTTTCCCCTCTCTGCCCCTCCCCACATTATGTTCTCTTTTCTGCCTCCTGCCATTTTTATGCCCCCACCTTCAGATATATTTACTTAATTTATATCCTGCTTTCTCCACAGTGGGGACATAAAACAACATATTTCATTCTCCTCCACTCCATTTTACACTCACAACAACGCTGTGAGGTAAATTAGGCTGAGTGTGTGTGATAGGCTCACAGTCACCCAGTGAACTTCCATTGCAAAGTGAGGAGTTGAACCTGGGTCTCCCAGAGCTTGTTCTGAAACTCTAATCACTGCACCACACTGGCTTTGTGTGGTGGCTGCTATTCAGCAGTAGTGAGTAGCTGGGCCTGGGTCAGTCATGGAAGGCACTTGGTAGCAAGTCCACTCTTACCAGACCATGCAGTTTTACAGACCTCTTATCATGTCTCCCCTTACTCGCCTTTTTCTTAAGATAAACAGCCTTAAGCACTCTAACTGATCCTCACAGGGCAGTTGCTGTAGTCCCCTGATCATTTTGGTTGCTCTTTCTGTACCTCTACAAACTCTACAGTATCCTTTTTCAAATGCATGGTATGTGCTGTGATTGAAATATTATGTTTTGGTTCTTGTGTGGTGAGGGATTTCAATCAAATGTTCAATTTTTGAGGATATAAGATGGAGCTAGTTTTCTGCCGACTAAATAATTCTTCTTCGTTTAATGCTGGACATGATCCCCACCCCAGTGATATGTTGTGAGCCACCTGGGCATTCTTAATAGAGAGAATTGAATACAAATACAAAGCTGAGACTTTTCATAGCCCTTTTCAAAGAGTTTGAATCCTATTTGGCTATTGGGGGCGGGATTCAGCTACTCATCAGATAGGTGATTTGCAAGATTCCAGTTTTTTAGAAAGAGTTACACAGCTTCAGTTGTGTGTGTGTGTGGGGGGGTTGTGCTGGTACAATCTGGTATGTTGTTGTAGCATCTTTCTGGCCAGCTAAGGTTGTTGAGATTGGGGCTACAACCTGGAAGCTGGTGGAGAAGGTGGCAGCTGGGCCTGAGGCCTGCACCTGCCTATGGAAGCCAATCTGGTATCCCTTTGCATGACAGGGGGAGTGAAGAGCCCAAGAAAGGGCGGGCTAGGCCAAGCCTGAGAGATCAGCCAAGCCCCCAGCAGACCATGGCCTCAGGAGAGAAGATGGGGAGGGAGGCATATTGACGAGCGATATCAGAAGAAGCTCTCAAAGTCGACGCCGCTCCGAAATCGGCCGTCGATGCCGATAGTACTGAGGCCATGGTGGTCGATCCCGAACGCAGTGCGGACTCCAACAGCGCGACTTTCAGCCGAGCTGCCCTCTTTTTCCGAGTCTGATTGCTAAATTTAGCACAGCGAGGGCAGGAATCGGATGGTGCGACTCTCTGAGACAGAGGATGCACAAAGAGTGACCGTCTGGAGCAGCCAACTTGATGCCACAAGCCGAACAGCGTTTGAAGCAGCCCCACTTCTGAGCCATAAAGTGGAGAGCCTGAGGTAAGAAGAGAGGAGGGGGGGGGGGAATGCCCGCAGGCAAGAAGGGAAAGGACCCACCACCTCAGAGAAAGAATTTTTTTATATATAGAATGAAGGAAATAGTAAAGAGTAAGAGAAAATACAAGAGAAAAAAGGCCGAAGAGGGAGAGAAAAGAAAGAGCTTTCCTCGAAGGATTCCACTGACTAAAGGTGCTGTTAACAGCACGGCGGTCAGAAGAGAACTGGCAGGATGTCCGCGTCCGTGCCTCTGGGCATGCGCGGTGGGGGCTCTGCGCATGCCCAGTGTCGCTGGGCGCAAAAATCCATTGAAGAGCTTTCTACGATACCGAAGGATTCCTGCACAGGTGCAGTAACCCATCAGTGTGAAGCACAGAGACCACGTCGAAGATACAGATCTAATTTCAGCAAAGACTGGATAGAGAGCAAAGTGCATTCAAATGTGCATTTCCTTCAACACTGAGTAACCCACAGCTAACGTACCACATATTTGGAGTAGGGGATAGTACTTTCAAATCATAGGGATTTAAAGCATCATTTATATTAAAAATACCCTAGCTAATAAATTTTAATGTGCCAAACTAAACTAATTTCTCTTGAAAGGACATCCCAGAGCTGTGAAACAATACATGATGACATTAACTGGCATCATGTTTTTTGACTTTAAAATAACTTCACATTTTATGAATACATTTCTTGACACTGACATTCATTTGTCCCAGAGTTAGACAAATGAGATCCTTTAAAGTGTATTACTGTTAAAAAAAGTCAAATAACCCTTCAAAAGTAATCATTACCACTAACTACCAAAAACAAATTTAAAAAAAGATTCCATAAGAACTAAAATACAGTTGATAGCTATCTTCCTCAATAAAATTACTTCCCACAGCAGAACCACGCAAGAGGAATTAAGAATAAGACTGACTGAGAAACACAAAAGGCTATAGGGCTATGACCACAGCTAATCTGCCTAGAAACTTACAAGTTAAGCAGCATTTGCAAAAAAGGAGGAGGAGGACATTGGATTTATAGCCTGCCCTTCACTACCCAAATGAGTTTCAGAGCGGCTTACAATCCCCTTCCCTTCCCCTCCCCACAACAGACACCTTGTGAGGTAGGTAGGGCTGAAGAGCTCTTTCGAGAACTGCTCCTAAGAGAACAGCTCTGAAGGAAGTTGTAACTGACCCAAGGGCACACCAGCAGCTGGAGGAGTGGGGAATCAAATCTGGTGTTCCCAAATTAGAGTCTGCATTCCTAACCACTACACCAAACTGGCTAGGTTGAAATGGTAACATTAGATTTTATAATACTAATGTGATAACTGTAGATATTTCTGACACAAGTCTCCATGGAATGGAAGACTGTGCAAATATGACCTTTCATGTGTACAATGATTAATATCAATCAATTTACTATACCCAGCAGATACAGGGAAAATGTAGGAAATTACAGGGAAAATATAAGAAAAGTGCACACTTAGGATGTAGGAACCTGTAGACTCAACTACCCCACATATTTGTCATTTTGTAGATTTTTATTATTTTGATCTCCACCCAAAGTCTGATCAACACAATAGTATTATACAAATTATAAACCAACCACTATAAACATATAAAAATAGTCAGCAACATTTAAAGTATTGTAAACTCATATAGCAAAATAATAAAGCAGCAGCACAGATCATTAAACCATTTATAAGACGTTTTCTAAAATGACTGAACAACGTAAGAAAAAACCCCAAACCAAATTACCACAGCAAAAACAAAGTAGAAACAATATGCAAAAAGCCTAAGCAAGCAAATACATTTTCACCTAGTCTTGGAACCACCATAAATCTGGCACCAGGCAAGCGACTGTGGTGAGGCCAGTTTATATCCTGAGTGCCAGAAAGGCCTAATAGTACCTCTAGTCTCAGTTACAAGTGATAGGCAAAACCGGGTCTAAGTTTTTTCTTCCGACAGATATAGGGTAGGCAGTCCTTCGAGTTTCCTAATCCCAGGCCATTGGAACAGGATCCAGAAACAAACTTGCAGCTACCGCAACTGCCTTAAAACAAGTATAATATTGCCAAAACAGCAGAGTCTGTCAAGACGGATGTAGACGGCTTTGTCAGTAAAATATTGTACAATCATATCAAATGATGCTACAGAGTGTTCCAGGACTACATAATCAGGAGCCTAATTTAAATGCTCCACATACTGAAGAACACAAATGAGAAAAGACTAAAATACAGAATACAGAGTGCTATGCCGTATTCCCTCTAAGCTTAGTTAGTGTGAACTAGCTCGCCTCACAGTTTTTTAGCCTCCAGCTCACACATTTTTGTCTTCGCTCAGGTAGGATGGCTCCAGAGCAAACTAACTTATGCAGGAGCCAAATCGCTCGCTCACAGCTTTGATGCCAGTAGCTCACAAAGTAGAATTTTTGCTCACAAGACCCCACAGCTTAGAGGGAGCACGGGATAAACAAAGGAGAATATGTGATCAGGCTTCACTACGATCCCACTTCTATTTCTTTTGGCTGTTGCTCATCATCTCCTTTGACCACGAGGAGCAGTGTTTTTTTGACTCAAATGTAGACAACCAAAAATGAGGAAAAGGCAACAGCAATGGAAAACTGCCTGATGCAACAGGAAAGGGGTGGGGTGGGGGGAGCCGAGGAACTGAGTGAGGATATGGTTGAAGCAGAGCCCAGCCATACTGTAGGGGAAAGGGTCTCAGTCTCAGAGATATCCTAGGCCCCTTATACTTAGAGATACACAAGAAAACATGCATGCAGTATTCCGCTTCTTTGTTCAGTGAAGTAACGCTCTGGCAGATGAATACCAGAATACCAGAAGCAAAAAAAAAAAGGCTTTGATTGCTCCTACCCCAGCGGACACTCAGGATCTAGCCATTGGAAGAGGGTGGCAAGTTTCAGCAGCCCATTTCCACCTCCCCATACCCTTCACTACTCTCTCCTCATTATTTCTTTCCCTGAATACCTCTTCCTCCCTCTCTACATGTGAGTTCCTACTCTGATTTCCATCAGAATTTTCTGGATCTTGTTACACAGAGGTAAAAGTTACAATAATCAAGGCCACTTATCGTTTTGATTCCAAGTTGATTAACCCCATTATAAGCATTCCAATTTGACAACATATCCAGTGCTATCTCAGCAGAAGTCTGAAGAGAGGACGATAGATAAAGCTTAAACTTGAATCATATTCTCAGTCTCCTGCAAAATGAAACTCCTCAACTAAATGTTTCTAGAGAGAAAAAATTAAGTCTTGTGCCCACTGTACTGTACATTAATATCTGGCATAAGATGATCTGGCCTAGAAAGATGGGGGGAAAAAAACTTGCTTACTATTTGAGCTGGAACTTGATGCATTTTTGCAGCAGGAGTCCCAGGGCGTGGGTAAAACTGGTTAATAAAGAGACTTGGAAACTTATACTTTTCTACAAGTTTCATGGTTTCTTGAAAATCATCATCTGTTTCCCCTGGAAACCCACAAATGATGTCTGTAGCAATTGTTATTCCAGGCACTCTGAAATGAAAGAAAACAAAAAGCATTATATTGAAGAATTAGTTTCTTTTTCTAGCAAAATACTAGGTATTTAGTAAACCCTGCTCTCAGTTCAGGCTGAAGATTACCTAGAAGCTTTCCAGATGAAGAGTCTAAAGCAGAATATTTGACTGGTTAGACTGTCTTGGTTTCCCTCCAAGAAAACCCCGAAAGGTTTTGTTAAAGGACTCAGAATTGTTAACAGAGAATTCTCAGCATGTAAAAAACCCTTAAAACACCATGATGTTTGTAATGCATATGAACAGAACAAAAATGGGTATTAATAAGAGATTGTTCATGAAAGAGAAAAATGGTTTTTTAAACAGGAAAAGAACTGTAAAGAGTGGAATAAGATTTTTAGTAACTACTTACTAGGCACTGAGTAACTTTCCCCATGAGTGTCAGAACTCGCTGGGAAAACATGAAAAATCCCTGTTTTGTCTTTTTGTTCTTCTGAAACCCCTAGACCAGTATTTTGTGATTAGTCTCAGAAAACCGTAGAATTGTCAACAAATTCCCAGAAATGCAGACAGAGTAACATTCAAGCAGAATGGGTGATTTCTGTGGTTTATGAATTATAGGTTTGTTAATGCATGCGGTTGTTAATTATTGTATCTGAAGAAAACTGGCCACGTGCTCATTCAATATGAGTCCACTGAACCGCAAATATGGGGGAAGGAATGTGGGAGAAAGTGGCCGCAGATTGGGAAGGGGAAGGGAGAAGCTATTCCTTGGTCCAAACCTCCCTAATGTAAAAGATGAGGAGAGAAAACTGGTAGTGGGGGTCCGTCTTCCCTCAAAACATCTCCTAACCCACCATTTAGACTAAACCTGTATCAGTTGTTTTCAAATAGTGTTCTGGGGCCCTTGACATTTCTTAAAAGCTTACCAGGGGTTCCTTCATCAGTCAACTTGATCACGCTACCCAGTTGCCCTCTGAACAGTGAATCTGCAGGAAAGCTTTGGCTATAAGCTAGGGTGAATTCTCAGTGCATAAGAAGCAGTGGTGAAAAGTACTGAGGTCAGAGATGTGTTGAGTGAAAACACATGTGTTGAGCTCATAGTTTATTGATAGGTCCAAACGAGACTAGTCTGCTGGACTTGCAGGTCCGCTTTTTATCCCCGTTCTCGACCGCACCCATGCCCACACCCAACACCCGTGATTCGATATTTACAGTGTCCCTGCACCCTATTTGTCTATCCCCAGTGCAGACTTGCTCATTTGTCCCTTTTAGAATCCAGGGGATCTATTGTCTCTGGAAGCGAAGCTCGACGGCTTCTCCTGGCCACGTGTTTGGCCGACCGGCGTGTGTGGTTCCTCGGCCAGAACATAACAAAATGGTGAAGCTCAACAAGCCTAGGCCAGTGCCACATGTGAAATGCGTGCCTTAGAACCTCAGAATTCTCCACAAGATGCTCAGGTTTCTACTACAGGTGTTTAGCCGTTCCTCAGCATTAACAGAGAGAGGGTCTCCTGAAGCAGGAAGTTTGAAGACCACCCACTTAGGACATGTGTCCACGGCAGTCTCTAGGGCAACTAATTCATCCCTTTACTATTACATATACAGGAAGCACACTGGGAAATACTGGGGTTTTTTTACCCCCATGATGTTACTGGCAATGCCAGGAAGATGTCAGTGAGTACAATTCCAGCACATACAAGTATATTTAACATACTTCTGAACTCTTTCAAGATCTGCACTCTAATATCAGAACAGGCAAAAATCTGCATTCTTAGTTTCTTTTCTTGCTTCACGGGATTTGCACCTCGGCCAGGCCTAAATGGGGCAAAAGATACTACTCTGCCAATAAATGGAAAGTAGCATTGCCCGACATTCAAAAGATTAATAAAATGTGCATTACATTTGACAAAAGCCAGTTCTATTTTAGCTGTTTCACTCATTTGAATGACATAGCTGGCTATTGCAAAAGCATGCAGTACCTTACAGCACTGGCAATGTCACCTATTTCAGATGTGTTTGCCAGTTTCTATGGGAACACGAACCGTAAGTTTCAGTCATTCTAGAATCGGTGAAATGTCCTTGACACAAATTCCACTGCTCGTCACTGACAAACTCTCCTGACTGACGGGGGATTAAACTCTTTCAATTTAAAAACAATAATAAGCATATGTGCTCAAAGCTCTTTGTGCAATAATTAGCATAAAATTTATTTGTTTTTGTGGGGGATAGGCAATATATGTCTGTATTCCAAATAAAGAAGTCAGCAGAAGATTTAATTAAAAACACAAAGGTTAACCGCAACCCAGTCAAGCAGACCTAAAACCATTAAAACCATGCTAAACTTTCCCCCAACATCTTTATAGGCAACACTGCCACAGATAAACTTAAGAGATAGTTGAAGAAAAAATGGAAAGTAAAGTACTTACAAGAGTTTAGGGAGTTACATAACTGTAGATGAACTTGCTGAATTTATGTTTAACAAGCAAGGGGCTTGCAGGGAGCATCTCATTTAATCCTCTCCCACTATTTCCTCTTTCCCTTCCCTAAAAGCCCCCATAATCTCTCCTCTTTTTCTGTTTCCATCTCTCCTTCCCACTCACTCACCAGCCAACTTACCTTTATGTGCCATGTGCCCCCAATCTTCAGCTTTCCCTCCTTCCCTCTACCTGGTAGCCTCTACCAGGAAAACTGTGGCCCTCTTGCACAGTGGTGGCTGCTGGGACATCATGCCCGGTGGGGAACCCAAAAGGACTTGCAGATGGAACCTCACTTTCTCCTATATCCTACCTCCCCACACTATTTCCTCTTTCCCTCCTCCTGGCACCATAGCCTCACCTTTCCCTGCTTCTTTCTTGCCTTCCTACTCGCTAACCAACTGACCTTCTATCTGCCTCCCATGTTTGGCTACACTGATATTTATTTACTTCATTTATACCCTGTTTTCCCCACAATGTGGACCCAAAGCAGCTTGTACTATTCTCCTCTTCTCCATTTTATGCTCACAACAACCCTGTGAGGAGAGTTAGGCTGAGAAGGTATGAATGGATCAAAGTCACCCAAGTGAGTTTCCATGGTAGAGTTGGGTTTTGAACCTGGGTCTCCCAGATCTTATTCTGAAACTCTGACCACTACACCATACTGGCTTTTGTAGGGTGGCTGCTGTTGAAGAGTAGCAAACAGCCCTGACCTGGATAGCCCAGACAAGCCCGATCTTGTCAGATCCCGGAAGCTAAGTGGGGCTGACCCCGGCAAGTATTTGGGTGGGAGGCCTCTGAAGAATATCAGGGCCGGGAGGCAGAGGCAGGCTATCAAGCCACTTCTCTGAACATCCTCCATACCCCAGTAGGAGTCAACAGAGATTGCCATGAATTCCAGGGCACGCACACGCGCGCACGCGCGCGCACACACACACACACACACTTGCAAAAAAAAAATACCAAAAGGAAAAAAAAGAGTAGCAGAACAGCCAGACTTGGGTGAGTCATACAAGCTGCATGGTAGCAAGTCACCTGGTAGTTCTGCTGGGCTTGGCCCTGATGTGTTCTCCCTCGAAGGCCAAAACAGCCCTGGAAAAAACCTTGCTACTTCCCTCTTCTCCCTTTCATTTGCCCTGTGTGCTGTCACAATATGAATAAATCTGATAGGCTATTTAGTGCCATGACACTGTCATGTTCACTGTGTGGCCTCCTATTAGTTTGGATTGCTCACATTTAGAGTTGCCAATCCCCAGGTCCCGGCAGGGGTTCCCCCAGTTTTCAGGGCTTCTGTCGACCGCCAGCCAGCTGGCCAGCAGGGGAAATCTCACCCCCACACAGCCACGTCCCCAGGTAATGTCCCTAACACAATGACATCACCCAGAAGTGACATCACTGCATCGGCAACATCGTGGGAAACGCTATGGTTTGACGGCAAAACTCTATGGTAAATTTGTCCTCAAACCAAAGAATTGCCAATGCGATGACATCAATTCTGGGTAATGTCATTGTATTGGGGATGTCACATGATGTCCCTGCCCCCTCTAGGAATGCCCCCAATCCCCCCATCAGCGGCAAAGTGGGCCCTGGCAACCCTACTCACAGTACAATTTCAGGAAGAAAATCAGAGAAAAAACTGCCAAAGTTAACATCTAAAAATGGAAATAACGGCTGCTAACAGGGCAACAAAGGTGAATACTTGCATTTCTACCTCCTTCCTCCACCACAAACATTCATCACAACCCTATTTGAGTTATACTAAAAACAACCGGGTAAGGAAACTATACAAAAGCTTGCGCATGTTACAAAACTCATGTACTGTATAGCATAGTACTTGTGCACCTTTATAGTACACACACACAGTTCTTGGGGGAGAGAACAGGAGTGTTACAAACATACAAGAGTTTAATTTCCACTGACAGGTTGTTGGGTTTGAATAATTTATCCACAGCACAAACAATTAGAGATATTCTTAATGATTTTGTTCTTATATCACAAGGCAGTGCATCCATGAAAAAGATACTCGGCTATATGACATTTTAATGTTCAGAAGTCAGCAACTCTAATAAATCACCTTAACAAAACCCTAACTGAAAGCTACATCTGGATAGAGTGCCGAGACACAGACCCTATTTGTATCTATATTGAAAAGTAAAGTCAACACTGAATTAAAGGAAGGTGATTGTCGCATGAGTCGGCTGACACCCCCCCCCCCCCACTATCACTGGAGTCCAAGCTTCCTAGTAGCCCAGCCACTGTGGTGTGGGTCCTGCAGGGCAGCAGGGGCTCAGATAGCTGAGCAGGAGAGGGGGGTTATGTCACCACACCCTGCCACCTGCTCCTTCTGGATTGATAGCCTCTCTTATCTCTGCGTTTGGCTTTTCTTCATCCGGGTTACCCTCTCCAGCCCCCTTCTGCTGCCCTGCTTTTATCCCCGCCCCACTCCCCCCAGCTTCTTGTTGGCCTGTCTCTGCTCTCCGCCCCACCCCCCCTTCTTAGGGAAAGATGCCAAGCCTTGGGAGTAGCCTCGTCCTTGTCTGCCTTTCCTGGGCTGAGCCGGGGCGCATGTGCACAGATATGCCCTGGCCTCTGAGCCCTGGAACACAGGCAGGTCCTCATACCGGGCGATAGGCCCGGCACGGCCAGAGTCACCTAGAACTTTGCCCCTTTGCCTACCCTGCTGCTGGTCGCATCATCGTGGGGTCAGTGAGGTGGTGGCGCTACCGCAAGGGGGGGATCCCTCACTGCCACCTTTGTGGCCCCTCCCAGCTTCCCAGGACACCATGGTGAGTCTGAGGGTGTCATTGGAGCACCCAGGAGTGGCCGGGGGGGGGTCAGGAGTGGCCCGGTTGGAGCACCCGGTGTGTGTGTGGGGGGGGGGGGGGGGTTGGGGAAAGGCCCATCATCAGGACAGTGATATTTTAACTTCTATTTGTCAGGCACTTTATTTAAAGTCCATTATTTAATTCTTCTCTTTTGATTGCTTTTTAATCAATTTAATCTGTCACTGGAGTGGATATTCCAACAAATAATGAAGAAAGTATTTGCCCCTATTGTAATGAAGGCATAGAATTGCTAGGCCATGTCCTGTTGGATTGCAAGGCATATAACAATTTTCATAAATCCCTTCCTCTGCTGCTGTCATTACCTTTAAACTGCAGACAAAAATTGTGCCTTTTGAGTTTCTTTCTTTCAGATAGGCATTACTTGCCAGGTGGCTAGATTTGGCTGGCTTGCTGTAAGGCATAGGAAAACTATAATAGCTCATGCAGTGGATTGCTGAGATTTTAAACTTTTCAGAAGATACTGTAACATTTTACTGTATTTTGAATGAGTGAGGTATTCCCCAATTCATATTGTGAATGATTTTATTATTGCTGTATTGCCCCAATGAGGCATTTTATTGTTTGTTTGTGAATTAAGTTCTGGTCATAGACTGTGAATAAAACCTTACCTTACCCAACAAATACATCAGCAAGAAATTCCACACTGGCAAGATACCTGCTAACATTTTGTTCCTGTACATGTTTCAGCACATAATTTAAAAAAAAATTAAAAACATATTTTTTTCCACTGGAGAAGACTCCTGCCACTTGTCTTACAGATTGCTCTGCCTTTTGCTCTACTGGCAATAAAGTACGAAAGAAAATTTTGCAGAATGTTTTCTGTTAAAAAAAAGTGTATAATGGCAACATGCTCTAATAGCCTATAAACAATACATATTTTAAAATAAATCTTTTTAGACTTTTTAATACCGTGTCCAAGTTGTTTCCATTGTTTTATGTACAGAAGAGAGGCACAAGGGATGACACACACAATTCTTCTATATTCACAGAAATCAAAACAACCAGGATACGGATCAAGGGATGCCAGCCCCCAGGCGGGACTTAGAGAACTCCTGGAATTACAGCTCATCTCCAGGCTACAGTGATCAGTTCCTCTGGAGACAACGGGCGCTTTGGAGGGTGGACTCTATGGCACTGTTCTCCACTGATGTCCTTGTTCTCTCCAGACTCTATCATGAAATCTCTCGGAGTTTCCCAGCCCAGATCTGGCAACCCCATCTATGAGGAGCATTTATTCTCCTTTGAATTTGCTCCTTTGAATCCTTTCCCCATTTTCCTTTGTATCTTAAACATTTTCCGTTGTATCCAAAGCCTTTGTATCTTAAACAGACTTTTTGGACAGAAAGATTTTGACTGACGGAATGAAGAACTTTTTCCAAACGTGCCTGTTTGTCTATGATACTGAGGAGTCAAGGAAAGGAGATCTGGACCCAGCAGTGTAGACTAGAACAAACTGTGGCCTTGTTGAACAAGAATCTTTTTACCAGAAAAGCAGCTCTAAACCCTCACGTGGGTCCTTCCTACACAAAAACAAAAAGAGTCAACAGCGAAAGGAGGTAGTGGTGGCAATAACTTGGGATGTCTCCATCAAAGTGGTCCTGATCTCTTACATCCACCAGTTTTAAATCTGTGCAATAAAAGCTGGCTAAATGGTTGTATGCACCCTACTAGATAAACTGTGATCAGTATCCACCCTCTCTAGAATGCTGAGAAGTGGACAGGAACATACTACTGCAGTTTAGGTGAAACAATTTAATTACAAATTGGGACTTCCTGGGGGGGGGGGGGATGCCGCTGGCATTATGTTACATACTTTTTAACTTACAAGAATTCTCAACATTAAGTAGGCATCAGTGAAACAAAACAAACCATTTTTGTCTCTACAACAGATACTCCTAGAGTTGGCTTCATCCACAAGCAGTTGCAGACTAAATATCTAAATGCACCTACCTTTCACCATTGATTCCTTTGAAGAAATAATTTAGGCTTCAACACCCACTCAGTTTACTTGTCTTTAAAACAGCATACACTTTCCACCCAAACGAAGCCTTACACAATACTTCATTAAAGATTTATAACTGCAGATCATTACTGTTTTATGACTTTAAAATGAGAGACTTAAAGACAAAAGCTCAACATCCTTAAACTTCATTTCCATTAAATCTCTAATAAATGCCATCTGGTGTGTACTTTGGGGATATAATACCCGCCAAAACCCCAGCCATATTATGAGAGCCAGCACCAAGTTTATCTGAAATGCATATTTGAACAGATGTGTTTAAATTACATCTCCTTCTATGCACATGCATAAATTCAAAGCAAGCATGTGTTGATTTAAAATGCATAAAACAGGGGGATTTGGAGAATGCATCAGAAGTGAACAGCACCTCGATGGATCAAAGTTCGCATTACGAAAGGTCATAACTAAAACTAAGGTTTGCATTCATTAAGGGTAGCATCAGGGAAATGATTGCATGAACTGGCTTAGAGTTTGCTGCATGACAGCAGCCACCGAGAGTGGTCACTAGTCTTCCACAGCCCTATCCATATTTAAAACATTTGGGGGAACAATCAGAAAACACAGATTATCCTATTTTAATAGGAGAAAATATTACACAACCTTAAAGTTCCTGATTTGGGCTTTGACGGTTTTAACCACTTATGTACTCTTTCAACATGGCATCAAAATGAGGGAAACATAATGTATGAATTCCTTGGTGTTTGGCACACTGACCATGGAAATAAAGATCCCAGGCATCATACCTCTTCCCTCTTAATTCTGTACTCAAGGCAGGCCTTCTAATGGCATGTGCAGTGAGAACACTATATTGAATTTGCTCTAGAACAGGTGTGGCCAAACTTGCTTAACCTAAGAGCCACATAGAATAAATGGCAGATGTTTGAGAGCTGCAAAACATAAACAAATATTACAGACACATTTTTATAAAAAATGTGCAAATTTGCTTTTTATTAACATTAAGTGAGACTGCCAAAAATAAAAACGAAAGGTAAAAACAGATATTGATAATATTTATTTGTCCAATAATATTTATTTGTCTAAGAGAGAAAGCAAGAGAGAGGTGGAAAGAAAGCAACTTTAACTTTAAATGTGTTCTTCAACCTCCCCCCGCCCCATGCCTCCATGCCAGCCAGCTTGGCTTGGAGAAGGGATTTAAAGAGACAAATGCCTTCTCCAAGCTGGCTGGTGAGGGAGGGGGGCTTTGAGAACGCATTTAAAGTTACTTTATTTCTCTGCTCTCCCCTACCTCAAGCCTACTCAGGGAGGAGAACACTGGCTGGGGAAGGGAAGATGTCGCCCCTTCACTTTCCCAGCCGCCCAGCCGGGAGCCGCCCAGTATGTGTGAAGGAGCTGCATGTGGCTCCCGAGCCGCAGTTTGGCCACCCCTGCTCTAGAATATTTAACTCAAGTATCCTAGGGATATTTCTTTCTTTTTTTTATTTTTTCAGAAAAAAGGTGGGATACAGAAGGGAAAAGGGAGTCGGGGGATATATAAACTCACCAGGTTTATCAAATACTATGAGTTATTATGTACAGCAAGTAAGATCAGATATATTACCAAACATATTACATATTTCAAATATTCAGACAGACATTAAAACATCAATATTACAGAGTTTTGGGATAGATTCTCTCTTTAAAAAGTAAACAAGAACTTTCCTAAGGTTAGTGATAATCTATTAACAATAAAAAAAATTACATCTTTAACAACTGAACAAAATTCTATGCTAAAACTGAATCACAGTAAAATCCTTAATATGGTCTTAATTGTTTATCTAAATCTAAATTTTATTCTTACTAATCATTTAATTACTAGTGGAATACAGAATCAAGTATTGGAACTACAATCAATACCTTCCACACCTTTAATATAATATTCAGGTTATTCCAGAACTTAAAAAAAAATTAATTATATCCATAATATGAGTAATAAGATTGCCATTTCTGTAGAAATTCTTTCAGTAGTCTTTTGTTTATATAATTAGTTAGTTTTGCCAATGTTGCATATTCAGCTAGTTTTTCTTTCCAGATCTCTATTGTAGGACAGTCTTCTGTCTTCCATTTCATTGCAAATATTACTCTGGCTGCTGTCATCATAGATATATGTCTTGTGTAGTAGGTCTTGTGAGGTTCTGTCCATGTTGTCTGGTAAGATTCCCAGTAACATAATCTCTGGTTTACTAGGGATATTTCTTCAAGCTAAAGGCAAGAAAATTTCTCTGCAGACAATACAGTATTTTTCCTTTCATGGACAAAACAGTTCACATGTAAATTCAGTCACACCCAGAGACTCAAATCTTATGCAGAATATATATGATGGAGTGTACAGAGTTGCACTTCGACCAGCAAGACCCAAGTATAAATCCTCACTCAACCAATACAAGTTCTCTCATAGCCTTACCTGCACAGCTGCATTTTTGTGATAAAATGGGATAATTCAATGACTGATGTAATCATGAGATGTTTGGAACAAAGGCAGAGATGTGAGATTCTTGAGTTTCTGCTTTGTATATTACATGAGAAGCAAAACTCATTTTTCCTTCTTTAAGTTCCATTTGAGTGACTGAAATGGCCTTCAAGTAAGTCAGCCTATTCTCAGGAAGAGGCTAGAATATTGCTGAAAAGCACTCACATCCAAAATGGATCCAAAGGGTGGCTCATAAGAAAATTTACATAACTGTATATAAAGACTGGGGGCCGCGGTGGCTCAAGACACTGAACTGCAGACTGGAAGGTCAGTAGGTCGGCAGTTCAAGACCCTGGTGCTGTGTGAAGGATTGAGCTACCATCTCTGGCCCCAGCTCCTGCCAATCTAGCAGTTCAAAAGCAAGAAATCGCAGTAGATAAATAGGTACCACATCGGTGGGAAGGTAACAGCATTCCGTGTGCCTTGGCATTTAGTCATGCCAGCCATATGACCATGGAAAAAGTCTTCAGACAGCGCTGGCTCTTTGGCTTGGTAAGGGAGATGAGCACCACCCCCTAGAGTCGGATTCAACTAGCTTTTGAGCAAGGAAAACCTTTACCTTTATACAAAGACTGCATAAAAACAACCAAAACTAACCCTCCAAGCTCAGACGGAAAACATAAAGGAATACCCCATCAAAAAATAAAATGAGACAAAAAATGAATTTCATATCTGGAAGATCATATTGCTACAACAAAGCAGAAACTCATCTGCTCTCTTCTCTTGTGCCCTCCCTCCAAATCAGCCAAATTACTAGCCATGGTGAGTACAGGGAACTTCAGTGTCCTGAGGCATTAAACTTCTGAATACCACCGCCAACAGGCAATATCAAAGGAAAGTTTTTGGCCTCTACGCCCTGTTTGTGGACATCTAGTCCAAGAGACTGGCCCTTGTGTGAAACAGGGCTCCTGCGCTAGATGGACCACTGGTGTGATCCAGCAGGACACTTCTGTTTTCCATTGTTTGCCCAACAGGTTCAAGGTAGAAGAACACAATGAAGCTGGAGTGCTTAAACGTGTGTGGAGGATTTAGGCACGGTTGCCTTTCCCTGAATTGTATATTAACTCTGCAATCCCAAAAGTCACATATTTGCTTCTGAAAATGGTTATCACCATAAACAAAGATCCTTAAAGTTCAGAAACCGACTCTTGAGAAAAAAACTCTTCAGTAGAGTCGGGATGAAAAAAAGGATAAGACTGGAAAACAAGTGGTCTAGTTTATCAATAATTACATCAGCCAGAAGCTATTCTAGATGAAACGGTACCAACTCAATAAAAAAAATTGCCCCAGGGCACGAATTTACAATTTTCCATTGTTCATATCAGCTGAGTGCTTCTCTTTAATGGTTCATCACCTCTGTGGTTACTTCGCAGATCAGTCAATGTTGAGAGACATGTTACTAAGACAGCAGCACATCTAACAGTTTTTCAAAAAATTAAAGCAAATGGTACAACTTTAAAAAGCTATGGGCCTGAGAGCTCAGGGGCATGAAAGTGACAGACAAAACATCATCAAAACAGGACTAAAGAAACTTTTAACATCTGAGGGTGCCTGTGTGGGATTCTGAGAGGAAACCGAAGACAAGTCTGGCTTTTATTGTTCCCAGCCTAATTTACCATCCAGAATCAAAGTCCACCTAAGCTAATATAAGGTCTACTAAATTTCCCTTCAGTCTCTTATTTATACTGATTAGTGCTAGACACAGGTATGAATAAGAGCTGTATCTCAGAGGGCGAGTGATCTTTCTTTCTCTGTTCCACAATGCTTTGGTGCAGCCTACAGTTCTTTGCACTGGACATTTTGTTTTTGTTGTTGTTCAGTCGCAGTCAAGTCCGACTCTTCGCGACCCCATGGACCACATCACACCAGGCCCTCCTGTCCTCCGCCGTTCCCCGGAGCTCACCCAGTCCCATGTTTATTGCATCGATAACACTGTCTAACCATCTCATCCTTTGCCATCCCCTTCTTCTTTTACTTTCAATCTTTCCCAGCATCAGGGTCTTCTCCAGTGAGTGCTCCCATCTCATTTGGTAGCCAAAGTATTTCACCTTCAGTATCTGGCCTTCCAGGGAACAGTCAGGGTTAATTTCCTTTAGGATTGACTGATTTGATCTCCTTGCAGTCCAAGGGACTCTCAAGAGTTTTCTCCAGCACCACAATTCGAACATACCCTAACCTAAATAGACTCGGCTGAGAATCCTGCATCCCCACTGTAAGACTAACGTAATACAGACAGTTCTCCTGCCATCTGACAGCAACTTTTTTTTATTTATTTTTCTTTTTTTCAGTTTAACTTCAAATGTGAGGAAGAATTCTGTACAGCTCAAGAGCTAGCTCATTGCTTTATGCTTCGCAGTTGTCCATCTAGAGGCATAACACGACTATTCCCATTTGGATTTTTAACAATAGACCAACATGGCTGTCTGAGTTCCCAACAGATTCCACAGTCTTATTAATCCACATGATCATTATCACGACATAAGTGAAAGATCACCATAATCTTTGATGCTCCAGTTCAGACCTGGGCAAGGATATGATATAAAAAAGTAAGAAAGGAAAAGAAGAAGAAAAAGAGATTGGATTTATACTGCCTTTTACTTCCCAAGGGAGTCTCAAAACATTTTACAATCCCTTTCTCTTCCCCTCCCCACAACAGACCCCCTTGTGAGGTAGATGGGGCTGAGAGAGCTCTCTCAAGAACTGCCCTTGATAGAACAGCTCTGAAAAAAATTGTGACTGACTCAAGGTCACAGCAGCAGCTGCACATGGGGAATCAAACTTGGTTCTCCCAGATTAAGAGTCCACACTTTCAACCACTACACCAAATGAACTCTGTACACAGAGGACGTGCCTCCAGAGCAATTTGCTGTGTTTTCAAATAATACTGGAACTACAGCAAACAATGTGGGGGGGGGGGGAGGAAACCCAGAAGTGATCATACTACCCACAGTTTGGCAACTTTTTCCTTCCATATCTTACAACATGCATCACTTGTATTGATCTTATCGTACTGGCTACCAAAACATTACAGAACTTGCATGGATGGTATGTGAGAAGTGAACAAATATCTACGATGGGGGGGGGGGGAGATACCCTTTGTGGATAGCATCTTCGCCCAATCACACACACGCACACACTCCTTAATTGCCTTGCTATTCCTTTGCTCCCAAGGTCATTCTCATTCAAGGAGGGCAATTTGTTTCAAGAGAAAAGTCAATTTTAATTATCCAACAAATCTACAGTACATTTTGCCACACCCTCCCTACCTTTGGAAGAAACCCAATGCATTATACATAATGCAGTGGTGGAATAACCTTTGATCAATGTATGTGTTTGGAATATTACCATGGGTCATTTAGTAGAAAAAGAGGTGCAGGAGCTCATTAGCATAACTTATTTGCATATGCCACACCCCCTGACATCACCAAAAATGTGTCAGAAGGCAATACCCACTGCTCAGGCTTCAGCCCAGAAATCTCCAAGTATTTCCCAACTCAGAGCTGGCGAGCCTACATGGAGAAAAACTGCTTCAAAACCACCTTGAAATAACCCCTGTATATAATCCCTATAATAGCACAATGTGATTCAAAAATATGGTCCTGAAAATATTAAATTTAAATGTATATTTGTTCGGGGGTGAGTAATTATACCTCCAGTCAGATTCATTGCCTTCATCATTTGGACCACTTGATGAAACCCCCTTGTACTACTATAGGCTGCATTTATGATTTCTTGCAAAGGAGGGAGCTGGCAGTGCTAACATGTCTCCCTCTTTTTTTAATCCAGATATTTAAATACATACACATAGCTTCTGACTAATCTTTTTGCTGCTGTCTGGCTAAAGGGGAAGAGGGTCAGAATGAACTGAGCGTTGTGTTGTTATAAATACTGTATTTCTCCTGGATGTTTTTTCTTGCATACATTTTCTTATTCATAACCCATAATTCCATTACTGTTCTGTGACTGTTATTTCCCCCCACTATAAATTTGATTATTTAGCCATTTTTTTTATTTTAAAACCTAAAATAAAGTGTTTAAAACACTTCCCCCCAACTTTTTCCTGCCTTTTCCCTCCTTTACTTTCATTGGGGCTGGGGAGTTAGAAGAGCTTATTTGGGGGAAGGGAGGGATGTGGACAGGAAAAACTGGGGGAGGAGGAGGAAGAGAGGGGGAAGATGTAGGAGTTCTTTAAGGAGATCTTTGCCTCCCTCCTTTCATCCAGTCCTAAATCCTTTTGTTCGCTGCTGGGGGGGGGGGTGAATAGAAGGATATTTCAGACAGAGAAAAGGACACTTAGTTGGGATTTTTTCCACCTTAGAAAAACGTAAATGTTAAGCAGTCTCGTGTTGAATTTTCAAAGCTCCCGGCTCGCCTGGGTGTCCCACCTGCAAAGAAGCTGCACTGCTGCTGGTTGGCTGGTGGGTGTTGAGGTTTACCTTCCCCTGCTCCAAGACTGCTATTTTCTTCCTTCAGGATGCTCAACTGTGCCCACTCCAAACAAAATATGTTCAGAGCTGGATGGGACCGGCTGCTGGTGCTGCCCATAACTCTCAACCGCAGACTGCTCTCAGCTCAGCCCCGATGAGGAGCTTAGGAGCAGGGGAGGTGGTCACATGCATTTACTGCACCACGGCCAGGCAAGAGCTGCTTCTTGGTGGGGTGCGTGTGTAGGCGTGCCTCTTTATCTTTGACCCCCCCCCCCAAGGAAAAGCAGCCAGGGGAAGGAGGGGGAAGACAAGTCGGGGGAAAGGCAGAGATTTTGAGAAGACGAGAGAAAAGAAGAGAGTTGGGAAGGGAAACAGCAAGGGAAAGGAGAAAATGAGGAAGAGAACGACGAGGGGAAGAACGGGGGAGGAAGGGAGGCAGGGCCAGAAAAGGTCCAAAGAGAAATAAAAGGGAACAAAGATGCAGAGGTTGGGGAGGGAGATGCTGGGGTGTCCGGAACTCTTGGATTTGCGACCAGTCAGGGCAGAAGAGGGAACAGTGAAGTAACCACCCTCCTCCCCCCATTCTGAGACCTCATGCTGCTTCTGAGACCTCTGCAAGTGAGGCAAAAGGAGGCAAACTCCTGGAGGGCAGGCGAGGCTTGTGCACACTCTCTCTTCCCCCCTCCCTAAAGGAGGGAGAGAAGACCTCAGGCTCAACCAATGGAGGAACAAACTCATGCATGCTCTCTCCCATATGCCTCGTTCCGCCCGGAAATGACCCTTGCCTGTTCTTAATACAATTTACCTGCAGCAGTGGGAAAGAGGCAAGTTTTTGGGGTGGTGTTGGAGATTCCAAATTCGCTTTAGTTTTTGGCAGAATGGGATCAGTGCCAGCACTTCCAAATTAACTAACACGGAACACAAATGAAATGGCCTGCATATGTTATGGGGGGTAAGGGAAAGGGCCAAGGTGGCAGTGGCTTTTGTGTGCCTGATAGACCTGAGAAGTCTGATTGTGTACCTTCCCTGGCCCGTGGATTTCGATCCTGTGGCAAGCGCCTTTCTTCGGCTCCTGAGTGCAAATAGCGAAGGAAGGCAGGCAGGGGAGAGCCGGGCCTGACCCTCCAGGGCCGTCCCTAAGGAGGGAGGGAGGGAGGGGGACCACCACCACGTTAGTAGACCTGCCTGCTCCAAGGGAAAGGAGGCGGGAAGCAAAGCCACCCTGACGGTCTGCCCGTCAGTCCCTGGAGGGAGATGAACATGCCCAGCCCGGCGGGGGGAGAGGCGCAGAAGGCCAAGGCAGAGCTCCTTGCAGGCGGCACTGCCCCATGGCTGGCATGAGGACGGGCAGCACCTGGACGGGCTGGGTGCCCAGGCAGTGGTGGAGCAGCTCGAGGGCCAGCTTGCAGCAGTGTTCTGCCGGGTCGGTCAGCAGGTTGGGAAAGGCGGGGGGCTGCTGGGAGCAAGGCTTCCTGCATGTGCCTGCCCCCTGGGCTCCTTACTGCTAGAGCGTTGCTTTGGTGCGCTCCGGCAGGAAGTGAACCCTGAATATTACACTAAAAATCCCAGTTCGTGTGACCATTTGAACAGATCAAGGGCCCCCTTTCACTGCTTGGGAAAGATGATTACTGCCATTTACCACTACAGAGCTACACATCACACCCTATGCTGTTCTCAAGGGTCTGTCCTCTACTCCAGAAGCCGGGGGATTGTGGCCAGATTTGTAATTGATTTGGAAACAAAAGAGCTGATCCAGAAGAGGAGTTTCAGTAATGGTGTTTTGGGTACAACTTATTTGCAGCTCAATTTCTCATAAAATCTCAGATAAATATTTCTACATCTTAGAAATTTCTTAGTAAAACTATCACTCTAACATGAGATGTACACTGCCTGCATGGGACCTAGAGACATTTCATAAAGCTCATTTTTCAAAAATACTTCTCTGCATTTTGGCACATCACAGTCGAGGATTATATATATTTTACCCAATTACTCACTGGGTTGTATTTTTTAAAAAGTATTAGCTAACAAACATACGAACAGATATTGCAACAGCAAGAATGTAAATAAACACTGGATAGCAGCATAAACAATATAAATTTGGATAAATGCTGACTGCAAACAATATGAACATAGGTAAACATCCTAAATAATGCAAGAACACACAAATCTCTTAGATCACAGTAAAAAGTAAAATAGTGAACAATGAACACGGTCCAACTGTACCCTGAAAACTTTCATTCCAAATAATTTGGGGGAAAATGGCTACCATTCTATGAACCAATTCTCAACTTTCCTTATTTCATGAGTTTATTCAGCATCCGTATTCTAGAATGGGAATGGAAGACGCCTCTCTCTTGCTTTAAGGCACATTTTTACTGCTGTCAAAAGATTCATGAATAGTGATGTGGCCAACTTTAATAATTTAATTAAATTAATTAATTAAATGGGAACACAAACATTAAGGACTTCTAAATTTGGAATATAAAATAAGGCTTGCCTTAAAACCAAGGGGAGCATTATGGTCCCGAGTTTTAATGTGGTCCCAGTTTAACTGGGGCCAAAGAAGTCCTCACTCCCTCAGAACCCATCAAAAGTGGGAAACTCTGTAACATCTAATACTTCAGCCCTTCTAGCTGGCATACCTACATCTTGGATTCAGCTTCAGCTTGCTCTTCCTCAGAATCTAGAGGATGACAGCCAAACACTGGCTGAGAACAGAGATGGTAGCCCACTCTAAATCTACAGACACACAAGCTCCCCCAAGGATTTCACATTTACATTAACAAGCATCGCGGCAATGCAGAACCTTGTGGCACTCCACAGAAAAGATCCCACGTTGCCAAATGAAGCTCCTCAACATCTAATCTAAACATAGTCAAGAAGGAAAGACATAAACCACTTCAATACACTTCTTCTTAACCCAACCACCTGCTCTAAAAATTACACTAGTATTAAGTTACTGACAGTGCTGAAGGCTGCTGAAAGATCTAAAATAACAGGGGGGAAGCAGAAGTTGTCTACCAGTGCCATTCTGTACCAAAGCCAGGCCTGGTCAGATTAAAATGGGTCAAGAGCAAATGAGCCATCAAGGAAACGCTCTACTGTTTTTTAATTAGCCACATATTTTTATCCAAAGTTGTTTCTCCCCCAAAGATCGAATAATTGCCTCTTTTAGTGACCTATACCCCTAAGTGTTTCATATTTTCCACCAAGATATTTTACATAATTGAAAAAGCTTTTTAAGGCCCAATGCACATGACCTCGTAACTGATTTTGTTAATTTGCTTTATAACCAAATATGGAATCGTATCAGCTGATTATCTTGTAATACTGAAACTTCCGAATCCATTACGAGTCATGACAATATCATCTGCATACAGAAACTCTGGGAGCAAGCCTATGCAAGTCTAGTGAGACGTAAGCCCCATGTTATTCAGTGGGGCTTACTTCCTGGAACGTGGTCTCAAGATTGCACTCTTTCTGTACTAGCTGGTCTAGTCTTACACTTAATGTATCATTGGAGTGAATTGTAATGTTTAGTATTTCTGTACCCAAAGCTAACTAAAGCAAGGGTACTTAGACATCCCCAAATGGGTTCCTTCTGATAAAACAAGAAAGAGGAAAAGAGAGGCAACAAAAAGAAACAATGACAAGTCATTCATTTTAAAGCTCCATGCCTAATTTACATGGAGGACATCATTTTATGTCTAAGGTCATCTGTCTTCAGTCTGTCTATTAAAATGTATATTCCCTCCTTTGGGTCAGAATTTCAGACAGTGTGTCAAGTAATACTGAAACTGCTTGTATGATTAATTTCTTCACACTGAGCCTCCTGCACTCAAACTTAATTTCATCAATACATCCCTGGGCAAATCTTTGTGAAAATACAGTCTCAATGCCAATTACACAATTACTTAATTCTAAAATAACTGGCAATGTTTTTCTTTGAAAGAAGTGCAGTGAATTGCCCCTTTTCAGTCCTTCAAAAATCTCTCTCAGTTTAACATTTCCCCTTCTGAGTTCTGTATCAATTCATTTTATTTGCAATGGTCTTAACCCCTTTAATTAAACTCCTATTCATGATTTTTTTCAAGCTATTACTTTTTTCCCCAGCAGAAGTTTTTAATCTTCATCCTACCTTTTCCAAATCATTGTGCTTCTCTTCATAAACAGTGATTTGCATTCTTCTTTAAAAGCTTTTAACAGAATTCTATTAACATGGAACTTGTTTCCATTTTCTCCTACCAGAGAGGTCCTTCATTCCACTATGGAAGTAGACCGGGCGAAAGTGTACTTGACTCTTCAGAACTGATTATTGTAATGATCTGCTCTGATGCACGCGTAACATGCCATACAATCCTACTTAATGTCACCAGGGAAAACGTTCAGTATGGATAAACTGTTGTATTGTGCTTTTAAGATTGATTTCCACCTCCTATTTCAATTATTTCTTAATTCACCTATGCATAGTCTTAACACAGGTTGCAAAATAAATACAATTTACACCTTACCACAGATTCAGCAATGATGAATAAATGTGTTAATTAGATCTTCATTTATTGTTATTTAGGCTGCAATCCTGCCCTAGTTATTAATGCATCTGTCCCATGGAAGTAAATGGGGCTTAACTGATGATAGGTTTGCACTCAGTGAGCAATTAGGACAAACCTGAGACATTATTAGCTTTCGTTCTCACACATATTCAGCTCCAGGCCAATTTAATTTTCTTGAACAGGGAAGACCTTTAGAGAAAAAAACATTTTTATGTTCCTGGCCATATTCAGAAATTTATTTGTGATGCAGCTAGTTTGAAAAAAATGAGCGCAATTTGTTACATACCATAAATAAATAAGAGACAGGAAAGAGACACAAACATATAGGGCTGATTACGCTTGGTTTTTTAAAAAATCCATGGAAAAATACACACGGAGAGCCAGTTTGGTGTAGTGGTTAAGTGTGCGGACTCTAATCTGGGAGAACTGGGTTTGATTCCCCACTCCTCCACTAGCACCTGCTGCAAGGGCGTAGACTTTCCAGTTTCTCGGGGGGGGGGGCTGGGGCTGGGCCAGAGACATTACAGGCCATTGTCTCCAGGGGAGGCCCAGCCCCCCTGAAGTTGACGCCTATGACCTGCTGGATGACTTTGGGTAAGCCATAGTTCTGGCACAGCTGTTCTTGAAAAAGAGCAGTTTCTGTCAGAGCTCTCTCAGCCCCACCTACCTCTCAGGGTGTCTGTTGTGGGGAGGGAAAGGGAAAGGGGATTGTAAGCTGCTCTTAGACTCCTTTGGGTAGTGAAGGGTGGGGTATAAATCCAGTCTCCTCCTCTTCTTCTTCTCTTCATCTCACTGAAAAGCAAAATGCATGAGGATTCTCCAGACTCTTGCATAAGGAGAAAAAACATGTTGACAACTTAAATTACAGACAGAGCAAAAATACACAGAAAAAAAAACAAATAAAGCTTTAGAAGATGGATCAGTTTATTCATACACATATCCATGTCTGGTACTCTGGAGTTTTGAAACATTTTGCAACCTAAAACTGATGGGGCAGTAGAAGCTTAACACCTCCTTATGTAGTGAAGTACAGAGGCTTACCTAATGAGGACAGCTTTGAAACACACACCCTGCAGCTTTCTGTAAGCATTCAGCAAGCAGAGATATGTTCCTGGCTGCCACTGGGAATCACTGTTCCAAACAGAAGGCTGAATTCAAGGTCCCCTTGCCTTAGAAAAGACAGGCAAGAAGACTGGCTGCCACGACCCAGGAACTAAACAGAAAGGCAAGCAGCTTTCTGTATGGAGATGGCCACACTGACACTCCACGCCTCAAAATGACTGGTGGCAGGGGTCTCTTTATATGTTGCTCACAGGGAGACTCCACAATTCTACGCCAGGCAGAAAAAAAATATGGCAGCCTGCCGTTGCTCCTCCTAGCATGAGAAGACTAAAGGCACAGGAAGGACTCCTCCAGTGCCCTAACAGCTGAGTCATTTTGGGGAGCAGACATGACCAATTACAGAGTAAGTCTCCTTCCCTCCTCTTATCACGTCTTTCTTCCATTTGTGTTACCTATTTATAATCCATTAAATTGTATTATCTGACACACAACTGAATGTCATGCATACATTTCTTAATGCATTAGGTCCTCCTAGTCCCAGAAGCTTGCCCTTTAATTTAGATAATTCGGAGCCTCAATAATTGGGAGCCCCTATTTTAATGGGGTTATATTGATTTTAGGCTATAAACAAGGACACTAGAGATAAGATTTGGAAGATTCAAAACCAACACATTTTACAGACCTAAAATTAACCCATACTTGAACTACAGTTAATGTCTTGTGCCAACTTGGCCCCATGATTAACCTTGAAACTGGATCTAATGTCAGTTTATTAGCCACAGTTATTCTTAAACTTAGGTTTCATGTTAATTACAAAACTTGGAATCTGACTTATCCCTGACTTGCTGCTTCTCACACTCCCCAGGTTACAGAGTAGCCTTGGAATACCAGCTCAAAATCAAAATGCAATACATCTTGCTAGGTATCTCCCATCCACGTTCATTTTAAAAATGCAGGGATGTTGGCATGTTTCATCATTGTTGGTTCAATGCATTTTGCTGCCATAAGGATTTTCCTGTTGCGTCACCCTGACTGGTCAGGCAGGTTCCAAATGCAGTACCTCTGCAGAATGTCCTGGAGTGAAGGCAGATTGTAGCAGTACCGTGTGTGTGTCCCCTGATTTCTTCTGTTACCTGTGAAGCTTGTTGTTCCCTAGATCTGCCTTGTTCCTGCCCAGGTGTAAGGTGAACTCCATCGGCAGAATGTGGAATAGGGTTGCCAGCGATGGAAGGAATCTTCGCAGGTTGTCTGCTGGGCACTTGGAACCTCAAGTAAGATTGTTGAATGTGTGTAGTTGCAATCTGTTTCCCATGAGGAGTTAATCTGAAAAGCTAGGAAGATATGGGGCAACCAAGACGCAGAAGAGGGTATCCAAGATGACTGTAGGAGTACCTTTCCTATTAGGAAAGGCAAAAGAGTCTGGGACCGTAACCTGGCTGGCCCAGGCTAGCCCAATTTTGTCAGATCTTGGAAGCTAAGCAAGGTTGGCCTTGGTTGGTATTTGGATGGGAGACCACCAAGGAAGCCCAGAGTCGCTATGCAGAGGCAGGCAATGGCAAATCACCTCTGAGTATCTCTTGAAAACCCTATGAGGTCACCATAAGTTGGCTGCGACTTGATGGCATTTTCCACCACTACCACCAAGCCTGGGATTTGAAAAGATCCCACTGACAATTCCATAGATAGGCTTTATTTCAGAAGACTTGTCAGTTGTAGATTAATAATAAGCTAACACAGTGGATTTCAAACTACCTACCTTTAGGGAACTCTTTCCAAATTAATTTATCCCTTTACAAATCAATATATCTACTGAGCAACCCCTTGGATATCAGAACTGTGGGGCCTGTTTTAGGATGCAGAATAATTTTATACAAAGTGCTGGCCAAATCTCTTGGGCTTCATCAATGAGAAGAACTGAGAACACCAGTTTAGAACATAACAAAACACTACCCAGGGGCTTTGCATTGAAAGGTAAGATTGGTAACAGGGGGAGAAACTGTCTTTCATTGCGGAAACCGATCTACCATTACTGACCTTCTTACTGAAGAACCACAATAAGCTCCCAAGAAAAGGAAAGGTTCCCAAAACACAGTTTGAAAGCTGTTGAGCTAAGTTAAAATAAATATTCAATAGCTTGTTTGATGTACATTTAAATGAACAGCAGTCCCTTTGTCAGCTGGGAAAGAACCAGCTCTTTTCCCACCATCACAAAACAGGTGATCAAGAGCTATTGCTAAGATCTTGGCTACCACCAAAAAGAATTTCAAAGGAAAATATTAGCTACACGGAAGGATGAAGGCTAACACACTTGAGCAAGTACATAACTTGACCAAGAGTGAACTGCATACAGAAACTAAGCAAAGTACACACTGTATTTTCTAAGGTCCCCCTCAAAGCAGGAGGCTAGACTATAAATGATAGGTATGAATGGAATGAAGGAGTGAATGTCTGGAAGCTTTGGAAACAACACATAAAGTCACAGGCCAATGTTTCTGAGTGCAAGGTCCAAGACTTACTGCAAGAGAATATCTACAATGACATTACAGTTCTACAGTCATTGTTTATATTTCAACTAGCTGACCATAGCAGTTGTCAACAGTAGACACAGGAGTCAAGTTTGCATTATAAGCGAACTCCACAGCATGGGCAAAGGGGTACTTGTCACTTTATGTAGTTCCTGCCCCAGTCTTTTGACCAAAGTAACTAAAAATTACGTCTGCAACAACTTAATATTTTTAGGCACAAAGGAGATATTATTTAACTGGTATAAACAGCTGAAGTACAAAGTGGGCTTGGATGTCCTTTAATGGGCTGAAGGTCAATGATTGGATGCTTCAAAGTTGATACCTTAGAACTTGGAATGGGTAAGCTGATGGGACATGAATATGATAAAACCAAAATTCTATGGATAGCAATGCCGACAGATCAACCAGAAGCTGGAGTCACAATTTGAAGAACTGGCAATCATGCAGTTCCACAGAAGCCCTACACCACCTGGCTTAATTATTAATGTTGGTGCTCACTGATGACAGAAAGCAGGCTTTTAAAGCGATTATGGGATGGATGCTTCAAAGTCCATGCAGACATGGATTTTTCCTGCATTCCATTTCCTCCAGCAGTTAGTGATGCTGACTCCCTCCACAAAATATGATGCAAGAGCAGGAGAAGCTTCATGGGGAAGATACTAGGGCATGTGGAGGCTCCAGGGATGAAGTGGGACAGGACAAAAAAAAATCATATGTAACCCCCTCTTCTATCACTATCACCCAGTTCCTTGCCCTGACCTGGATGCCCCAGGCTAGCCTGATCTCTTCTGATCTCAAAAGCTAAGCAGGGTCAGCCCTGGCAACCTCCAAGGAATACCAGAGGCATGAAGCAGAGGCAGGCAATGGCAAACCACCTCTGAAACATCTCTTGCCTTAAAAACGAGTCTAGCTCGCCACCTAGTGGTGCATAAGGCTAAAAGAGCTAGAACTTTTGGCTGCTAGACAATCATAGGCTCTTCTGGCTATACTACGCACATTGCCATACAATACCAACAATTCAATTCCTTTTGTCAATGCAGTTTCCTATTCTGTGCCCACAAAACTTTCTGAACACCAGCTTTTAGCTTCTGAAGGGTGATTAGGGTCTTCTGAGGGCAAAGAAGCTTCTACAAGTGCCCTTGTGCTCACAGCTCCTAGAATCGAGAAAACAAAAACAGGTTTGGAAGCTGCAGCCACGGAACTCCCATAATCAGCTGCAGTTTTGCTCTGACAGTGTTCTCTAATTCTAAAGAACACTGTTGGTGACTCATGTTTGAATGGAAAAAAACGCATAAAGAGATGTTCATAGGGAGTGCCTCACAATAGTGAAAGTCCTTACACTCAAGAGATTCACATAAATGAAAACATGAGTATTCTGGGGCAGTGTAAGACAATTCTCTTGGACTGTCATTTGGCACAGAGTAACAGAAATTTAAATAAATATGAGGTTTTGAGAATTTCAGCAAGCATTTAAAATGATAAGTCTACTGCACTAAGTGCATGAACTACCAGAAATGCCATATTTTAAAAATCCATTAAGAATAATTCATTTGAAAGGCATTAAGATCTACTGGATCAGTGGTCTGTAAATGAAGAAGGATCAGCAAAAGGACTGTAATTAATCTGAAGGTGGCTTTCAAAAATTGCTTCTGCTAACAGTTCTTTTATGCCATCATTTAAAAACCCAGTAATTATATCTAAGCATGGGGAAAAGAAGGTTGCCTTTTTGTTCTGAATCTGGAAAACTGCATATATCAAAATTTTGATTTACAAAAACCTGCATGTAGTGTGCTGCTGTGTGATTTATAAATTATTAAAGATAACTTGTTATGTTTCTGTTCTGGTTTTCAGGAAAAAAGGATTTCACATCACCACTACCAATTCATTCTTATAAATTTTAAAACAGTGGGTTAGTTGTTCTTAACAGGGGCCACATGGCATCCCAGTGTATGATCTACAAATCTACGGGCATTCAGAACTTTGTGGGGCAAATGGGCGGAAGCTGGCATTTTATGCAGTAGCCTCTTTAACTTGCAACAGTGTCGACAGCTAGTGAAGAAGAATTCTTTCACACTGCTCACCCCAACTGGAAGCCCCGATTTTTCTCCAAGGTCCTTAACAAAGCAGAACACAGCAAATGGAAACTAAACCTAATGTTATGGAACTAGCCGATTCCGATCAGGTACAAGTGTTTTGTTGAATGTATCTCAAGATTACCACCTTGTTGACACCTTCTCTTTCAAGTTTTTCACTCACCAGTAATATAGGCCTGCCCTTTTTCCATGGTGGTTCCAGAGTAATGGAACACTCTCCCTAAGGAGGTACAAAGGGCCTAAATGTTCTCCACCTATCATAAGAAATACAAAGCTATTTGTTTAAACAGGCTTTTTACAATTGGTTCCATAAGGAGGATATTATTTTGATGGGAAGTTATTTGTTTTTTCTTCTTGTTTGATTTTTGGTTTTACCTATGGGCTGGGTAAGGTGTCTTGAGCCAGTGAGAAAGCAACACATAAATATTTCTATTAATAAATAAACTGGAAAGTACATGATGATGTTGTATACATGGAAATATTAAGTTAGGTAATGCATTAATTTCTAATCACATGTGGTTTTACCTATGGGCTGGGTAAGGTGTCTTGAGCCAGTGAGAAAGCAACATATAAATATTTCCATTAATAAATAAACTGGAAAGCACATGATGATGTTGTATACATGGAAATATTAAGTTAGGTAATGCATTAATTTCTAATCACATGTGGAGCCCATCTTACAGTACTGATTTTTCCTACCTCACCCTTCCTGCTGTATCATAGTATAGCTGTCCCTGAGAGTTAAGAGGATCCTCTGTGATGGTCAAGTGTTTTCTCAGCTCCCCACCCACCTGTCATACCTTCCAATAGCAGTGACTGATTGTAATTATGGCATGTGTTGTGAGTGGTCAGTAAGGCAATGTTAACAAAAAAGTTGTTTACGTATGGCTATTACTGAGGAAACATGAGGAGGTAGAATAGGAATCTGAGGTAATTTCTTACTACTTCCCTCTCCCCTGTTCACCACACAAAAAATGTTTATTGTCTCTTCTTTAGAAGGGCTCAGTGCTGAGTGATTTGGTGGATAAAGGAATGTAACAAAGTATTGGTTCTTTACAGAAAGGGACAGCAGAATTCTGCTTTTAAAAATTCACACACAGAGAGCTTTACTGAACTGACAAGCTATTTCTGTCAGAGAAAGAGAAAGTATAATTTCATTTGGAACCTCTCCTTATACCCATGAATCTCAGCCTACTGAAATAGGATTAGTCTGTATTTTAGGATACTTCCCTCAGTCCCCTCACAAACCCCTAACTTGGACCCCGTAAATCCAATCCTCACCAAACTTGGAGGGCAGGTAGAGGAGAGTCATCTGGAGATCCCCTGTGAGTTTGATGTCTCTAGCCCACTGGGGTTACCACATCACAAACCTCATGAACTGAACCAGTTCACTTGGTGTCTAAAAGTTCATGATGGCTTGTGGCTCACAAACTGGGCACACCACGAGCCACAAACTAAAATGAACTGCATTTCCTGGTTCATGCCCATCCCTAGCTACCAATCCTTTAATCAAAGCTTGTGACCCCCCTTTTATTGGCTTGTAAGTGGCCGGGGTTTAAAGAATCAACAGGAAAGGCCAGAGTAGGGGACTAGACATTCTTCCATCCAAAAGGCAGGTTGCCTAAGAGCCTCCCCTTCCCATCCATAGCTGCTACATACTGTTACTTAACTACAGCAAGTCTTAATCACAGTGTGTATCCCAATGTTGCAATTAACTTGGGGAGGGTTACTTACAATCTCCTGCCCAGTGCTGAAACATAGCAAATTTGGGAGAGGGAAATGTGTTTATTAAAGGGGAAGGGAAGAGTTGTCGTATATAATAGACAGTCAAAAATAAGAGATGCAAGGCTTCAATCTTTGCATTATTCCTGAGCAATGCTATGTAAATACATGGAAGGTATTTTGTAAAAGCCTGCATTATTGCACTATTCCTCTTTAGCACTATGCGTGTGCCCAAGACTTTGATTTAAAAAAAAAAAAAAAGGGAACAGAGGGTGATGGAGGTGAGACCGTAAGACTTCTTGTGGGCCTGAATTATCACAGTAAAAAAATGACTTCTTATACATGCATATATGTATGTACATTACATTAGATGTTGGCAGATTTGTTAGACAGAACTTCTCATCATCAGCATTTACAGCTCCAGTAGATTACCACTGTAGTTAAATCCCTTTAAAAGTAAAACTTTTGCATCAATATTTTCAAGAAGTTGATAATACGTTGCTGAAGTGAATGAAGTGTTTGATATTTAGATGAAGGATACTGTTCAACTAAAAGAAATATTTTTAATTACTCCTAATCTCTAGAAGTAATCTCAAGAAACCTAAAGCTGTGTAGAGTTTGGAAGTTATAAGGCTGAGGTAACTTATATCATTTTTTTAAAACAAAAAATCCTTACAAAAATGTAATTATGTTTTGGTCTTGAATTATGAAAAAAGAACAGCATTTTCAGTCTTTGAACCACCAATTAATAGACTGCTGGTTCAAGAAAAAAAATGGACAAATGATTACACATCTGTTTTTAAGACACCCCTTTATGTAGAGAATAACATTAAATTAACACCTGATAAAGAACAAACAATCAAAGTGCCTGACTATATACTACACTCATCATGAAAAGCAGCTGCATGTAAGCCAAGGTCTGACTGCTGAGAATTCTGAAACATCCTGGGAGACAGCCAAAGAAAACCGTAAAGGATCACAGGCACAGAGAAGCAGAAACTGCTGGCCACCTCTCTCTAAACAGTGTCAGTCCCCGCCTGTCTTATCTCTCCTTAGCAGCCAGTATCCCTTCCAACCCAGAAAATCAACCACTAAAAGCAGGATAAGAAAAGCAGCAGAAAGAAGGCCCAGTGGCTCCTTTTCCCCTGCGAGTTTGCCTGTGACCCCCTCCACCTTCCTCTTCTAGAGAAAGCTTCCAAATTCACAACAGTCAAGAATCTGCCTTACACGTGGCTAATGGTTCAAGTGGCTAATGTAACATGGACCCAGGCTCTCGATGTGAACCTCAAATGCTAATATTAATTATTTTGATGGAGACCAAGTGAAAGAATTTTGTTCAAGTAACAAACAGCATTATTCCCCCCCCCCCCCGCATAAAACACAAAACCATAAATACTTTACAGGCTATTGATATTGGCTTCAAATCAGAGACCCTCAGACGTCAGGACAGAATTCATGTATGTTGTGCCATCAAAGGATTCCACCCCCTGCCATGAAAAGATTTTTTCAGCTCTATCATCTACATGATTTGCTTTGAGATTCGTTTAGAAATGAACGTCTTAGTAAAGAATTGAGGTCCAAGGGAAAATGAACAGTTATCTTTCTGTATCTTTTAGATTCATTCCTCTACATTTAATTTGAAGATGTTGTGGGGTATGTCAGCTTTCTAAAAAACACAGATAAATGCAATACCCATGTAACTACACCCAAAGTATTTACACTGTATGTTTACTGAGCTCAGATATCGCATGAAAATTATTTGTTTTTAGAGAAGAAAAAACATGGAATTTAGATCTCGTGATGCTTTTGTAGTGTGGTTTTCAGCATCAAAGACATGAGATTTTGACCAATACCCCTTCTTGTGCTAGCAGCCATGTTGTTGCATTCCATTGTAACATCCAGGTGCCAGGAGAAGGGAAAAGGGAGAAGGGAAAAAACTTATGATGACAACTGGAACACACCCATAGATGTTCTATTAATACAACATATTCTTAGCAGAGACGGCAGGCATCTGGTTAAATGTTTTGCCACCCCAGTGTTGTGATGAGATGTCTACATGGGAACGGTGATGTAGGAAGGTCATAGCTGGCTGCTTCTAGGAGATGAGACACTATAAATAAAGACCTCCTAAATACAGAAGTAAAAATAAATGAGTTTTGCAGATGTGAGCTGGTTCAAATATCCAAAAAGTCCCCCTTCCCTTGCAGATTTAAACTGCTTCGTTTCTTTTTACTGGAAACAATTTCTCAAGCTCTTTAGAAACTGTTAGTAACTGGAACGCACTAGATACAGAGGCAGACATTTAATACAAAGTTTAACAAAAATACTTCTGTTAAAAGAGCCTGGTCACCAAATTTTGGTAACTTAAAAAACAAAAACAAAAAAGAAGAATCAATGGAGAATTACTTAAAACTGACAGATGTACACTGAATATCCAGTTGCCAAATCTGAAAATTACTGATTACATGTATATTTTGTTATATGATCGCATGACTGAATATATTTCTACATCATTCAACATTCAAACATACTTTAATAGCTTTACTAGGTCATCTTGCAACAAGATGTTATTACAAACATTAGCTGCAAGCATTTAACCCTGAAAAGATTCATGAATCAGCTTTAAACCTAGAACACATGCCGCTCCTAATAGAGCAGCGTGAACTAGACTGATACATTATTGGAAGAAAATAATCCAAGACAGTACCCAACCACCACATAAGAGTATAGCCCCCCCCCCCAAAATAAATTATTGCCCTAAGCAATCTTAAGAGAGCCAGATTGGTGTAGTGGTTAAGAGCATGGACTCTAATCTGGGAGAACTGGGTTTGATTCCCCACTTCTCCACATGCAGCTGCTGGTGTGACCTTGGGTCAGTTACAAGCTCTCAGAGCCGTTCTCTCAAGAGCAGTACCCAAAAGAGCTCTCTCAGCCCCACCTGCCTCACAGGGTGTCTGTTGTGGGGAGGGAAAGGGAAGGGAAGGGAAAGGAGATTGTAAGCCGCTCTGAGACTCCTTCGGGTAGTGAAGGGCGGGGTATAAATCCAATCTCTTCTCTTCTTCTTCTAAGCAATCTATTAATTAATTCAAATAATGACATTCAGAGTATTAAAAGAAATGTAATTTTTTTCATATCAACTCTACCCCACTTGCTGAGTTAACTCATAGCGTACAGCAGGGGTCCTCAAACTACGGCCCGGGGGCCACATGCGGCCCACCGAGGGCATTTTTCTGGCCCGCCGGGTGTGCCACTGGCTGTCCTCCAATTCCCAGCAGCACACAAAGCAGCGGAAAAATTGCAGCCGACTCGTCCCAGGCCACATGGAAGCCCTTGCTTCCAGTCAGCCAGGAAGAGGCAAAAGGAAGACTGGAAGAGGGTAAGTGTGGGGTGGCAGGCGCTCCGGCTGGCCCCAAGTCTCCTAGCCGGCTGAGAGGCCTCTCAGCCGGCTAGGAGACCTGCGCCAGTCCCAAGAGCTGGGCGGGGGTCTTTTTCGAGGCTTTTTGTGCTGCTGGGAATCGGAGGGGGAGAGAGAGAGAGGTTTCTCTTTCCCATCATGATGCCTGCAGTAGTGGAGTTTCAGGGAGAAGCAGCTGGGGGCTTGCTGCCTTAAAAAGTTTGTGAGGATGCCGAGTTCTTTGTTTCTTCGGAGAGGGAAAGAAAACAGCCCCGTCAAGGGTGCCTTGCTTGCGCGCGCACACCCCCCGCGGTGCGCTTTCCCTACCCGCAAAATAACATCTGAAATCTTCAACCAGATCTAGACTAACTGATGCACACTTGTATTACTTGTTACAACTAGCGGTGACAAATATGGAACCGGACGTTGACCATCTCATTAGCAAAAAGCAGGCCCATAGTTCCCATTGAAATACTGGTAAGTTTGTTGATTTAACTTTACTTGTTCTTCATTTTAAATATTGTATTTGTTCCCATTTTGCTTTTTTACTTCAAAATAAGATATGTGCAGTGTGCATAGGAATTCGTTCATAGTTTTTTTTTAAAAACTATAGTCCGGCCCTTCAGTGGTCTGAGGGACAGTGAACTGGCCCCCTGTTTAAAAAGTTTGAGGACCCCTGGCGTACAGAGACCCTTAATACGGGGTCAATTCCTGGCATCACCCTGAACGGCAAAATCCACAGATACTGGGAGGCAGGCAGTCCACTGCCTATAGGGGTGGAATGGGATGCCAAAGCATCCCTGAAAGAGTCCTGTCCCCTCTCCTGATTCCTTCCTCCCTTCACAGTGGAAGCTGAGTTAGTGTGAGCTAGCTCAGTTTTTTAGCCTCTGACTCACACATTTTTGTCTTAGCTCAGGAAGGATGGGCCAGATGCCAGTAGCTCACAAAGTAGAATTTTTACTCACAGAACTCCACAGCTTAGAGGGAGCACTGAGTGGAAGTCTGACCGGGACAAGTCACACAGTGGTAGTCACCTCGCTTGTTCAGTCCGGACAAGTCACATGGCAAATGTCCACAAATCCACTTGCCATGCTTGTTATATATTGATTTTAAAGTAGATTAGAAATACAGCCAGATTTGCCAAAACAGATTACCCCCTACCAAATGCCCTTTGAAGCAAAACTTCTTTTATTTCTTTTTTTCTTACACTACCAGCCCAAAGTCATCCTGCAATTTTTCATGGCAGAGGAGGGATTTGAACCTGGCACTCCCAGATCCTAACCCAACACTCTAAACCACTATAACATGCTCTCGGTCTTTATATACCTTCCTAAATGCAGAGAGTAACGGTGATTTCTACATCCATTCTGGTGGATCATATTTCCACAATGCAAGGTGCTAGAAACTTACTTAAAAAAATGAAAGCTGGGGATTCAGGGAACCTGCTATACCTATTGTTAATAGCTTTTCATTGATACAATAATATCAAACATATTGTAAGCAAGGCTATGATAACCTTAGGCTGGTTACTGATCTGACTGCTTTAAATAGTAGCAGATCTAATCAACTTCTATTCTTTTACTTGATGCTGAAAAAGCGTTGACAAAATACTGAAAATTTATCTTTGCTACATTGATTAAATTTGGTTTTCCTCACAAATGTCTGAAGTGGATTAGAATTTTTTATTAATCTCCCAGGTTCAGGGTTTTATATTTTCTGCACTGTTAGCTCTTGAGAGGGGTACCAGACAAGGGTTGACCTCTTTCT
The DNA here is from genome assembly GCA_029233225.1 of Lepidodactylus listeri. NCBI lineage: Eukaryota > Metazoa > Chordata > Lepidosauria > Squamata > Gekkonidae > Lepidodactylus > Lepidodactylus listeri. The sequence goes on from JARCFY010000006.1 coordinate 93,614,151, forward strand.
CCTCTTATTTTTGATTTATGTTTGGAATCTCTGGCTTGTGCCATTAGACAAAATAATAATATTCATGGCTTTATACATAACACTGTCAAATTTAAAACTATTCTTCATGCAGATGATATTTTATTGTTTATTTCGGAACCTCAGTCTTTCACCCTACATTAATGAAGATGATTAATAGCTTTGGAGACTTGTATGGATATTGATTAATTGAGCAAAATCTGAGTTGATGCCATTGGGAGACAATATATAACGGAGTGCATCTGACTATGGACATTTTCAGATGTCATTACTTATCTTGGAATACTGATTCCTACAGATATTACATATATAAGTATGCTGAATCTTAACAAGCTAATTGATTATATATCTGTGGATCTGGACAGATGGGCAACTTTAAACTTGCCTCTATGGGACAAAGTAAATACATTCAAAATTAATATTATACCTAGGATTATTTATATTTTACATACAATTCCTTCCTATATACCTTGCAGATAAATTCATAAAAGTAATACTTTTTTTGGAAATTTATGTGGGGTTCCTCACCACCTTAGATTTCCTTGAAAAGAATGCAACTTCCATTCAATGAAGGGGGATTTGGTTTCCCTGTTCTTAGTTTACATCATCAAGCATACTTGTTAAGTTGTAGTAATTATTGGGATCGCTCCTTGCCATTGGACTGTCCACCTTGGGCTCTTCTGGAGGCCTCTGGTGGCCCTCTTTAAGTGGAATGCATAAGGATCTACTTATGCTAGAGTGGATCCCATTCCTCCTGCAATTTCTACAACTAAAAAACTATGGTGTATAATGGCATGACAATATCCATTTGATTCATTTTCACATTCTAAATTAAAATTAGGGGCCAATCCAGATCTAAAAACTGGGAAGAAATCTTTTTTTTGTGGAAGGCTTGGAAAGATAGGGGGATTTAATTTTTTTTACATTGGAGCAGTTGATAGATCCCAAGGATGAGTTTTTGTAATTTTCTTAGCTGAGGTTGATACCATTTGTCATCTTTTGTAGAATGGCAGTACTTGCAACCTGTGTTGGTATCTAAATATGGCACCACAGCATTAAGTGTCTCAAAATCCCCTTTGCTCCTGGAAACTCTAATCGAATCAAGGCAGAAAACAAAACCTACAATATTGGTTTATATCAAATATGATGTACAAAGAAATGGATGACATAAGGCATTAGATCAACCTATTTTGCCAAAGTAATGGGATATGGCCTTAAAATCTATACCTACTATCTCTAAGGATCCTAAATTGAGATTTATTCAGCAAAAACTTATGTTTAAAATACACTGGAAACCACAGTGATTTTTTTAAGGACTGAATAAACTGTCCATCTGCTGCCACTGTAACTTACAGAATACATTCCTTGAACATACGCTTTGGGTGTGCCCAATCATTCAGTTTTTCTAGGAAGAAGTTATTATATCACTTTTGTATTAGAATTTTCATTGATTTTTGAGGATTCTTATGTACTTTTAAACTATCTGCCTGTCTCTTGGAGGCTACCCAATGGTTAACGGAAATGGACCCTCTGTGCCCTTACTACAGCTAAAAAAACTCATATTACAACACTGGAAAGATAAAAGCCCACCTCCGGTAAATCAATGGATCAAGGACCTTAAAATTTGAACACATGGCATATAGATGACAAATGCGCATGGACATGTTTTAAGATATCTGATAATCATTAATGGAACTTTATGTGTAGACCCACCTTACCTGCCATTATAATTTTGTCTTTTCTTTTATGTATTTTTTCTTTTTTTCCTTTTCATTTAAAAAAATCTTACTTAGTTGCTGAGGGGCTTTTTGTGAGCCGACTGTGTGGCCCATGACCACCCCTCTCCCTTCCTCCCACTAGATTTAGAGGGCCCTCCAGCTGGTCGGCAGGCCACATGGTCCCCACTGATCAGCTGAAGCCCTTTAAATTGGGCAGGAGAGGAGGGAGAGGGGTGGCCAGGTGGGTGGTTGCTCTTGGGGGTGGGGCTTGAGGGCATCACCACCCACCCCCAGAACACCCCCCAATCACCCCCACTGAAGTGCAGAGGGGGCCTGGCAACCCTACCCAGCATTGGGTTTTATAAGTAGCCAGTTGATTGGGAGTACTGCTGCAACTACTCCAGGTTGTCATCAGCAAACAGCTGGCAATGGGCCAGGAGACATGTACTCTGCCTCCTTGCTTGCAGCTCCCTTCTAAGCTTCTATCTCTGGCACTGGAAGGGTGGAGGTGAGCCTGGTGGACTGGTCTTAATCAACTGAGTCTCACCTGCTGCATGGGGGCTATGTGGTGGCTCTGGATCAGCTATTGGTAGTGAGCCTTGGTCAGACTGCAGCTCATCAGCCTGTTTGCTGGCTTCTGCTGACTCAGAGCCAGCCATGAGTGGCTCCCCTTCTCCTGAGGAGTCCTCTTCCCCTGAGCTCAGGCTTAGTATTATTAGTATTGTTTACTCTGACTGGTTGCCCCGGGTCTCAAGTAAAGATCTTCCACATCACCTACTACTTTTAAAAAAACAAACAAACCTGGAGATGCTGGAACTGAACTTGACAGCTCACAAGGCAGGTGGTCTAATATGAAGACATGTCCTCACAACCCAGTATTCTAAAATTTTGTTGGAACATAATTTTTTTTGTTAGAAAGCAAAACCTTTTTGCTTATGATTAAGGTCCTAAAAAGTTATTCTACTTGGAATAATATTGGTTTTACTGTTCTCACTGAATATCTGTTTTTTTTTTTAAATCATATTATAAATACTAAAAGAAGTGAGTTGAGAGGGTGCTTTCTCCTCAGCTCCAGGCTTGCACAGTGTCTGCCTGCTCCCCAGAGAGTGGGAGAAAAGTGCACCAAAACATGTGAGGCCAGCTCTAGAACTTTCCTTTTTAATTTTTTAAAATTATTTTGCCACTACACACACAAACAACACTACAAACACTAAACCACTAAATAAGCTACACATGGGTCATATAAACTGGTTGCAATTTGCTTAAGCAAGGGTTTCTTCTCAGTAAAATTAATGGAATAGAACTTGTTTCTCAAGGTTACTATTTACAGAACAGAAATGAAAGATTTAAGTCAAATAAACACAGATTTAAAATTCTCAAACTTTCAAAGTTTTATTATTTATTTTTCTTCCCTTTATGTTCTTTCTCAAAGTCCCATTTGACTTTCAAGAGTTTTGGGGCAACTACCCCTTTTTCTGAGTTAGAGTCCTCTTCTGGAATACTACTTTCTGAGCTTTCAGGACTTTCTGGACCATGTGTGCTATCTTCTTCTTCTTGCTCTTCCTCTACTGCTCTTTTTTCTTTTGCTGAACTTTGTTGCTTCTCCAAAAACTACTTTGCTTTTACGACAGAGTCAATCTTTTTTCCCCTTCTCTTTGTAGTTGAAAACAAGTCTCTTGGGTAGTATCCATCTGTAGGGGGAGGAATTTTTCTGTAGAAAGTTAGTTAGGCCTTTGTATTGCTTTCTCTTTTTTCTTATCTAGAATGGGATGTCTTTTAAGGCTCTAATTTCTTTGTCTTTGATTTTTAGGGTTGTCCCATTAGTGGCCTTGAGCACCACATCTCTTGTAGATCTTTTAGAGAATCTCACCAGTATCTCTCCAGACAGGTTTTTTTTCTTGATGAATTCTGGATAAGTTCGATAAACTATATCCATTTCACTTTGAAGTATATCCACTTTTAGGCCTGCCATTGAGGCCAATGCTTCACTCAAAATTTCCTTCAGATCCCCACCTTTTTGCTCAGGGACACCCTGAAATCTCAGAACATAAGCTGATTTTTCAATTTGGAGTCTTAAAAGCTGATCTTTGTCAGAAAGTCTCTCTTTTTCCAACACCTCAAGTCTCTGGTCAATTGCTTTTGTCTTGGTTTCAACCTTTTTCACTGATTTAGCTGTCTCCTCAGTTTTTTTGTTAGTCTCTTTAAGTTGTTTTTGAAGTTTTTTCAAAGTTGTTGTTAAGATTAGTCATCTGATCCAGCAGAGGGCGCAATGCTGTAGCCAACATGTTAGGGAAGTCAGTAGTCACTTCTGGTTTGGGTGCCAGAATTACTGGTTTAGTAGATCCTGGAGAGGGCTTTGTTCTCATCTGCCCAATTAGTCATTGTTTACAGCTCAGGGAAAGTTTTATAAAGTTAGAGAAAGTTTATTTAAGTTGCCGCTTTACATAGATCCGTACTTGACTCAGTTAAATCAGAAAGTGCCGATGCTCCTTGCCCCAGAGCTTTATTTTAAAGTTTGCTTTAAGTTGATGGGGGGGATTTAGACTCACTTCCCCTCCCTCATTGCAAGTCAGGGCTTCGGATGGTTGCTTAGCTAAATATCCATTCAAGAGGAGTTTTCACTCACGTTTTACTCCATGCCGATTAACAAGTTAAGAAAACTTTCGTATATTCGCTAGACCACTTGTTCGTTCCAGTGGTGTGTGCCTCTTGATGCTGTGATGGTGCAGTGGTGGCGGGACCTATTGGAGCAAAGGGGAGCCTCAATCCCTTGGCCGCAGCCCTCACGCCCCAGGCTGAGAGCCCCCTGCAAGGGCTCGGGGGGGGGCTGGAATCATCCAGGACCCCTCCCATCCACCGTGGTATGGGCCGCTCCATTCAGAGCACCGAAGGAGTGCGCCCACAATTAGAGTTGCCGAAAACCGGAAACGAGGCTAGCTCTAGAACTTTCCAATGTTGGGTTCATGTACAGGCACCAAACCCATGTGTAGGACTGTACAGAGACCATGAAGAAGATCAAGACTTGCACTATAAATTACTTCAGCTTTACTGAACAAACTATTTACAGTTATTTCATTTTTATTTAGAGTAGCATCTGGGATTTTAGGTGATCACTCATCCCTGTTCCAACCCATCCAAACACATATGAAATCATTTGATATACTTTAGGAGAACTGATACCCAGACCACATTCTTCTAGAGTCTCAAATTTAGCACTAAAAGCCAACAGTCAATGAGACCACACAAGGTTGCTAGCTGCAGGTAGGGAAATACCTGGACATTTTGGGGGTGGGATTTGGGGAGTGGAAGGACTTCAATGGGCTAATGTCATAGAGTCTGCCTTCCAAGTGACCATTTTCTCCAGGTGAACTGATCTCTGTCACCTGAAGGTAAGTTGTAATAGCAGGAAATCTTCAGATACCACCTGGAGGTTGGCAGTCCTAGACCACACATACTTTCTCCTGCCCTTTATTGTTTTAGTTGCTGCCTGTTGCTGTTCTTATGGATTCTATGATGCTGGTTCTATAGATTGGGACTGTATGGTTGATATGCTGCACTACCGAAAATGTATCTTTCAATAAATAAGTTTATTTTGTAAGCTGTCTCGAGCAGGTTCTCAGGAAAGGCAGCATATATGCTTTCTAAACAAATAAATAATGAGTATGCAGCAAGCATTTGTAGGAAACTCAGAACCCGTAACAAAAGCTAAGTTATTTAATGGATAGAGCTGGGAGAAATAGAATCACAGAATCATACAATCACAGAGTGGAAAGGACTTCCAGGGTCATCTAGTCCAACCACCTGCTGTAAGCCTGCAAGGTACTTTTGCGCTCTTATGAATAAGAAATTCGTAAGTGTTAAACCATGAACTGTGATGATAAATGTGCAGGAGAGGAGCTGTGTTGCTGAGTAGACAGAAACAGACGCTAACTGCAGACAAACACTATCCTATGCTAGGAAACAACGTTCCAGCAGAAGCTCACTGTTGCTAGATTCCAGAAGCCTATCTGAACACAAAAGCCATCTTGTTACCTTGGCTCATCTCATGCTTGTAAAGACTTGTCCGAACATGTTCCTACCAGGTCGCAGGTCACAACTCCCTTCCCCCAACAGACATTGTTCCAGCTAAATAAAGGGTTGATTGCCCACTCCAGATGAACTATGTACCCAGTCTACGGATAATCGTTTTTGGCCTGGTCAAGAGTTTAATCCCTTAAGGAGAGGACAATGGCCCTGTCAAAGACTCATTTTCCTCCAGGTCTGGTGTCTCCGGAAGTTGTTAGGTAACCCTCCAAAATTGCCCACTCTCATCTATTAGCTTATTGGTTAGGTTTTTAGAGGCGGATCAGCCCAGGGGTGGTCCCGGGGAGGTGTTTCCCGCACCAGGAACTCCCTCGATAAAAGTAGGCTCTCAAGCTTCAGTCACTCTCTTGGTCTCTTGATCCATTCCCTCTCTTCCCATCCTCCCTCCCAGACTCTTGGGTGCACCACTAGAGTCTGATGCGTGTTGCTGTGGGTTCAGAATACGTGATCCCTTCTCCTCCTTCCCAAAATGTCATCCATTCTTCTAGCTGGAAGAAACCAGCCTACTGGACAGGTAAATATCGCCCTGACGGATACCAACGGCTCCCCTGCTAATGCAAACGGCTCTTTAATTCTATCTGGCTTCCTATAACTGTGTACCTATTTGTGTGATTCTGTAACTGTTGAATGATTTACTTTTATATACCTTAAGTAAAAGGAAATATCTTTTTAATATTGATTCAAGTCTCCTTGTCCATTTTTGGGAGGTCTGAGAGAGGCCCAGCCTCTGTATACAAAGGTGCTATCCCGCTACTGCCAATTATTTAAAGCTTATATTTCCCCAAAATTAATAACGGAATAAAGCAGTCAGGTTAACAGTGCACAATGTAGGAAATTCACAAATATCTCCCCCTCCACACCTGCAGTGACCACTGTTCCATGCCCAGTAGGTGACAAAAACCCTCCAGGATCCCTCGCCAAACTGGCTTGAGAAAAATTGCTTCCTGACCCCAAAGTGGCAATCAGCATTCCTCTGGGTGTGTAAGAAAAGGCCACAAGAACTAAGCACTGAGGCAACCCTTCCTGTCCTCCTCATGATCTGCCTAAGTTCACACAATCAGCATTGCTGTTGGCCATCCAGCCTCTGTCTGAAAACCTCCAAAGAAGAGCCCCCCACCTCCCAAGGAAGCCTGTTCCACTGAGGAACTGCTCTGTCAGGAAGTTCTTCCGAATGTTTACAAGCTTTTCTATATATCCATACATTTGTATTTCCAAATAAAATGGCTCTGAATAGTCATTCCACATGAGATCAGCACAATAGTCAGTAAAGAGCCAGTCCCTATTTCTCAATACTCAACCAGACTGCTCAACAAATGTCTCAACCAACTATTGTTGGCCGCTGCAGATATTTCTTAAATAAACGTACAATTCTTTGGGCACGTTAGAGCCAAGAGAAAGCATTTTTTAAATAGATCTCTACTGTTGTCAAAATAGCTCATGTCATTATGGGAAAGGATTTGGGAAGTATAGCCATAAATTGTCATAATTTGCTAAAGCAAATGCCTAGGATTAACACACAAAAGACAACCTATGGTACATGCAGAAAACAAAAAGCAACTTGAGATAATATTATCCAATTATATTAATGTGGCTTGCACAGTTTTTTGCATGCAATGTCAACTACCCTGAAAAGATGCATTAAAGGAGATTTCAACGAATTGAATTCCAAACATTCTAAATGAAGCAAATCAGGCATAAAAGCAGAATAGCAATCCACTGACACATTTCAAAGTGAAATATATAACAATGCAAGCTATATATTTAACATTCAAGCAAACAAACAGACCACATCAAAGGAACTGCAGGAAAAACAATAACTCTGGAAATGTAGGGAAAGGATTCTTTTTCTACTTTAATTGTGCAGTTGCAAGTATCTGCATGCAAACTACACGTCCAGGAACCTGAAAGAGAACCTGTTGATCACTTGGCTAAGTGTTAAAGACACTTACTTTTCTTTAAGGAAATCTACTACCCTTTCGAAGTCTGCCACACAGTATTCTCTCTTCATGTCCATGAGTATACTGTCAGAAGCCGTTTGGACAGGAACGTGGAGGAAAGCATACACCCTTGGATGGTTGAGGATTTTTGCCATTTCCTAGAAAATAAAAGGCAACATTTGTATTGCCTTAACAGTGCTTCCACGACTCATCAGGCACAAAGAGCCCATAAATGTCAAACAACCAGTGTTAAAGCCCACCCCATCAAAGAAGACTTCTTTTTTATTAGATAAAGTAAAAAAAAAAAGTTAAAAAAAAATTAACAGCAGAACACTTAAAGGTTTTAGAAGATCATGTGGGAGCACAGGAATAGTCTAAGATGTTAGGAAAGTGGAAAAGAGATGGTTCAAAATGCTGAGGACCATTGGCATCTGATACACCTGGAAGTCAGGAAGCAAAAAGAAGCAAATAGAAAGTTCCATCTGTGACATGCTATTCATACATGCAACTCAACAGCTAACAAGGCAATAATTAAGTAAGACACAGGCATACATGAATTAGCCCTGCTATTATTATTATATTCTTCCAGTGCTGTTGCATGTATGGCTTGTTAAAAATTTCTATTTGCATAACCCTAACCCTCTTAAACTTGGGTTCCCAACCCCTCGTCTGGGAAGGAGATCCCAGATTTTCAGGATTTCTGCCCCACCTCGAACAGTGATGTTGCATGGCTATGTACCCAACGCGATGATGTCATGTGGAAGTGACATTATCACGTCACCAAGGCTCTGCTTTTTGGGCAAAACTCTATGGTTTGAGCCCAATTTTAACCATAGTGTTTGCCCAAAAAGCAGAGTATCGCCCTGATGCGATAATATCACTTCTATGTGACATCATGGCATCAAGAATGTCGTCTCCCACACCTGAACCACCCCCCAAATCCCCCCACTGGTGCGACAATTGCGTCTGGCAACCCTATCTTAAATCAATGACCAGATAGATATTTGCCTCACTAAAAAGCTTTATAGTTTGGGGTGGGGGGAAGAACCACTGATGTAGCAACACTCATAAACCAGGGTTTGAAAACAATTTATTAGTATATAATCAGCCTGGGTCTGTCACACAGAACGGTAGTAGGTGGGAGCTGCGCAAAGGTTTACCTTCTGAGAGAGGACTAATAATGTGGTAGTGGACATTACCTTTCCCCAGAGTAACCCCACAACTCTTTGAAAGTGAGTCTGCTGAAAGAAAAGCAAAGGGCTTCAAGAACCATTAATGAAGAAACATTCTGGGTCCAGTTTGAAGGAAAGGCAGCCTCAGCTATTCATTCAGTGCCCAGGCCTGCTACAGAAAGCTGACTCTGGGGACAACTATGGTAGACATTACATAAGGCACAACCAACCAGACAAGTAACTATCATAGGTACATAATTCAGTCAAAGTGATAAAAGGCAGCTCTACAGAAAATAAATCACCGCTAACTAGAGAAAAGCTAGTCATATTCTTTTACCAGCTTTAATGAAGGGGTTCAGATGGTAGACAATCTACATTTTTTTATAAAACCAAGCAATGTAAAAGGGTCTAGAGTTAAATGTCCTAAAATGTTCACAAGGTGACCATTGTGAGGTGAGGAAGGAAAGGTGATTGATTGTAAGCTGCTTTGAAACTCCTTAGGGTAGAGAAAAGTGGGGCATAAAAACCTTCATCATATCAAGTCCCTTAATTCCAAGGTTCAGACCTCATGTGACCTTTTAGCTCTTCAGCTCAACACTCTTTTTTTTTGTTAAATTAACCCCAGAACTGATATAACAGAAGCAGGGGTCATTTCGTAGAAAAAGAGGTGCAGGAGCTCATTAGCATACCTATTAGCATAACCGGCCGAATGTCAGTTTCAGCCCTATTATATCCTATGGGCCATTGAAATCAATGGCAAAAACTCATAGGGTATATGAAGGGCTGGAGGAGAGGGGGTTTGAGGGAGAGGCTCCAAACTTGCAGGGTACCTTCTGGGACCTCTCCCCGAAATACCCACCAAGTTTCAAGAAGATTGGACCACGGGGTCCAATTCTACGGGGCCTCAAACAGGTTGCCCCATCCCCTCCATTGTTGTCTATGGTGGGGAAAAAACGTTACTTTTTCCCCACCATAGAAAACAATGGAGGGAATGGGGGCAACCTGTTTGGAGGCCTGTAGAATTGGACCCCCTGGTCCAATCTTCTTGAAACTTGGTGGGTATTTGGGGGAGAGGTCGCAGAAGGTACCCTGCAAGTTTGGAGCCTCTCCCTCAAACCCCCTCCCCTACAGCTGCTTTTAAATCAGCCGCTGAATTTCAGTGGCAATTCGGCAGCGGGCCGAATCAGATCAAAGAATCTGATTCGGCCCATGGCTGCCCTAGTGCCCACTCCTGAGCTGGCGGAGCAGCGCTTTGCCTCGCTCCGGCCCCAAAGGACCCCTGAATAGAAGCACCATGAAGTAGAAAGTTTCACTGCTTCCATTTCTTTAAATCTTCTTCCTTTGCTTGAAACCCTATTTGCATTAACTGCAGTGAAATCAAAGCAGAAAACCAAAAACTAAGATAGGCTACTATAGGCATCTGTGGTAGTTCCACATAGCCTCATTAAGCTTTCTATTGATTTGATTTCTCTCTCATGCTCATTCTTTTTTTTTTTGAAAAAAAGTCAATAAAACATGTGACTGAAAAAAGAAAAACTTCCACAAATACTAATGAAGCAAGCTGTGTTACTGCAGATTATTCAGATGATGTTGCAAAGCAAAAAATGTGTCAGGTCATCTATCAAGGCATACAAAAGATTTTATGCATTCAAGCCAACTGACAGTTTTGTAAGAGCAGAGGTGGCGGCTGGTAGAACTTTAATTACCCATCAGAATATAAATAACTAGTGCAGTGATATCTCATTTGGTTATTAATGAATGTACACATATTAAAAGAAAACTTCGGAGACAGTTAATTATGCAAAGCATACATTTGATCTACACCTTCTGCCCTGGTGTCTTAAATTGACACAAGTCCTCAAGATATTTATTTTAGCAAAATAATATTTTTGGGGGGGGAAGGAGAGGGATTGTGGGTTTTTTTGTGCTGCTTAGATTGGCCACCAGAAATTTACAAACACTCAATTAATGCTGATCTCCCTGCTGCTAATCCACAAACAATATGAGCCTCAGCTCCAAAGATTCGCCGCAGGCAGATGGTATTACAAGTGACTGACAGAGGGCTTGATGCATCGAGCACAAGATTTAAGAATGAAAAAAGATTTAAATACAATCTCGACAACCAAACAAGGGGAATGAGAGAGAACAGTGTTTGTGGATTTTAATTGTTGGAAGCCACTTTGGGAATCAATTTTGGCTGGAGTATGAATACAACAACAAAATATATATATTTGGTTTAAGAATTCATTCACGCTCCAAAAAACACAGAAGTTGTAAGCTAAGTCATTTGTCTTAGCTTATGCACCATGGAAGTAGGAAAGGCACTGCAGCGTCATAAGTTACAGCGTTTGCTTACACTTTAGGCTTCACGCACCTATACTCTGCACTGACCTTTCATCACCAATTTCCTTCCTCTGCATATTGGGTGACAACACTTCATGCTACATATCTAAGGAGATCATAGGAAACACTGATAGTATCACACCCACTGTATCACACCTTGCTGCTTTGGAGTTCACTCATGGCACAGCTTGCAAAAGGCATGGAAGAAAAAAAGGCATTTAAAGGGAACCTTTTTCTCCATGCCTTTCAAAAGTTCAATCCTGGGCCGGCTCCTCTTTGCAGCTTGGTTGAAACCAAGCTGCAAAGAGGAGCCAGTGAGGCAGCGTGGAGCTGTCTGCATCACCCCAGCTGATCCTCTCTTGCAGCTGGGGCAGTGCAGATCTGAGAGCCCTGTGCAGCCTCGGCTGGGGCTGGCTCACAGTATAGCTAAAAAGCAAAAAAAACCCAGCTTTTTTCAGACTCCGCTATATCAGTAGCTGAATACAGATCTCTGATCTATATTTGGCTTATGCCATACCTGAAAAATACTGATAAGGTATTTTCCAGATATTTATTCAGTTCAGTTAATACTGAATGCACACCCCAGTTCTAAGATAGGAGAAGCTACTAAGGTCAGAGCAGGGAGTGCAGGGATGCAAGGGCAACAATCAGGGGTTCACCGCTATCATATTCCAAGTTTACTAGATTATACTCTGGGTGATAAGGTGGTGGCAGTCAGGCCTCTCCAATTCAGTGAGAGTGTAATTAACACTGTTGGGTTAGTGGATTATACAAATGGACTGTTTGAAATGACAGGAGGATTGCCATGACAGAAGGGTAAAATGGCACCATTCTGGGTGAAATAAGTAATACAGAAACCCTTATCAGTTCACTTAACCCACACAGCAGAATGGTAATACAATGGAGCTGTATCTCTGGGACTCTGGGTAAGGGGAGGGGTGAAAGCAGAAGAGTGCAAGGAAACACCAGAGAAAGCAAGCTGAATTGAAGAAATTAATGGAAGGAGAGGCTAGAGGGAATGGTCAGCAAGGACAACAGGAAACCACAGGGAACACTGCTATGGTTACATCTAGTGGGGAGACTGAGGGGGGGGGGAGGCTCGTCTAAAGTTACCCTAAAGAGTCCCCAGAGGAATCAAGAGTTCAGTTAGGGAAATAAGATTAATGGCACCTTATTCTCAATGCTACTTTTATACTTTGACTTATTCTGCAAGTTTTTACTGCTTTCTGGATATTGCTTTTCTTCTTTATTTTTTTTTAAAAATTCTGATTTCTGTGACTTCTGAGTTTCCAAATTCTTCAGGAGTACGCAAGGAAGCAATTTTCACACAATCACATTGCAATCATTTTTTTGCTGTGTCTGCAACTATGAGCCAACCTTTAGGGTGGGACTCATGGCAGAGATAAAGCGCCTTGAGTCTTAGAAAAAAGATGTAGCTGTGAGAAATATTCAGAATGGTTTATGAAAATCGAAACAGGTTATCAGTATTGAACTTTTATTTAATGTCAGAATGTTGTGGGAGTCCTGGGCAGAACAGAGGAGAAATGACACAGCTCCTGCATAGAGGATTCATGTTAAAAGCAAAATTTAGATCTATCAAGCAGTACAATGTCTCCTGTTTTTTATTTATTTATATTTATACATTCGATTTGTTAATCGCTGCTTCCCACACGCAGGCGGGCTCGCAGCGATTTACAATTTGTTGAAGACAAGGGACTAACAATTCAATTCAGTGGGGGAAGGGAAGACAACACATATAACAGAGTCTTTCTGTTGGTTTTTTGACGAGTCATGTTCCGGGCTCAGTGTTCGTTCCGTTCCTTCTCAGCTCCACACCGCCTCCGCCTGGCAGGCTGCTTCACTGCAGGAGATCGGGATGAATTCCTGTGCGAGATCTTCCAACTTAATTAGCCAGCGCTTACAGATGAAACTCAGATACTAACACCTAATTATCCGAGGATTAGGTGTGCCCACTTTCTTAACAGAAAATAAGCACCTCAGAAGGGAGGCTAGGCCAAAGCACCATCCTGCTGGTTTACCATGGTCAGGTTTTCTGACAAGGGAGCAATCAAACATGAGATCCTCCACCTGGGGCCTAAAGAGATTTGCACAGAAAGCCTACATTATCTGATTATATGCTATTGTAACTCGGGCTCTGCATTTGACGTACAGGACAAAATCAGGAAAAGAGTATAAAAGCCAAAGGGGGGAAATAAGGTAGCGCAGCACTTGATAAGCACAGAAAGAATAAAATTCTGCTGAAGCTTGCAGTCAACTGAAAATACGTTTCAAAGATGGCAAGTTTCTGTTAATACGAGAATCTTTATGAACGCTCGCTAAACAGATGTCTTTACTGCTTTACTTACAGCTTGAGTGCGTGGAATATTAAAAATACTTAAGGCGTTTTACAAACGGAGAGAAAGCAGATTAGATGTTGTACTGCAATGCATTTTAAGGTGCTGTGTTGGGGCATGTTTGGGGGGAAGCCATCTGTAGAGTATCAGCTTAAATGAGGCCAGGGAACAAAAATGCTGAGTTGACATGAAGAATCAAAGAGAAAGAGCAAAGAAATTCTATTGTAACGTGCAGCACCCTTGGCATTCGGCATGCATTCAGAGGGAAAACACACACACAAGACAGGCTCCTTTTCAATGGCTGGTGTATCACTGAAACATTCTGAATTAATAATGAAGATAAAACCCACAGATGGCATATGGAGGAGTCTGAACTAGACTCATTTTGACAGGTGACATGGAAGACTATGCATCTCATCATGTGAAATTAAGCAGTTAGAAAGGCACCGGCAGGTGTGAACAGCCTTTTAAAAATACAGGCTTAGGCATACACCCATCACACCAAGGTGCCAAACAGACAGAAAAAAAATTGTGAAATCATTTAATAGGTTAACATTAATGATGTCCAAAGCAGGAGTGAAATAGGCAGCATAGATTAACATGATATGATAGAATTTATTGTCTGCGGCCCAAGACCGTTACCATCTGACACATATAACATAAATTACAAATATCAGCATTAAAACCATCTAACGAAAAAATACTAATCAAATAAAAACATTGCCCTCTTTGGATGCAACTCTCGCCCGTATTTTCTTGGTTGCTAAAGCAAAGAGTGACACTCTAGAAGAAACAAATGGATCAGCATCTCAGAGAAGAAAAAGTAGCTTCTCTGAGACTGAAGAAAAATTTAAGCCCCTTAAAAGCACTGTGAGAAATTTGGTTCTGAGCTCTATATAGAGAGGACAGGATAAAATGTAACGTGATAGGTTCTCTGGAACTGAAGCTCTGCAAACAGAAAGACATGAAGCCAGTGGTATTTGGGAGTAAAGTCCAGCCAGCAAAGCTGCTAACATGGTTTGAAATGGAATGGTAGAAAAGGCTATTGTTATGTTATGGAAGGAGAAATCAACCAGGTAAGAGGCTCTATCATGGTCCCTTTTAATTGGTTTGAACCATGGGGAGAATTTGGACTGGGAAATTGACTGCCTGTTTGCGGCAGCATCACACTTAAACACCCAATCACAGATGCTGGAACCAGCCACAGGGACACCCTGGGTATCTTCCGGTATGGAGTAGCAATGGAGGATATTATTATAGCAGGCTATCTGGGCAACATCATTTTATAACACTGCCTGTGAGATTGGTGTTGTCTTTGCTTTGCTTTCTCCAAAATCTTATCAAAACTACATGTACACGGGCCCTAATTGAGGGCAAACCGAGTTCTGCTCGCATCAAAGTGGCAGGGGTACCTCTAAGTAGAGCTAGGATTCTCCTTAAAAAAGATCTTGGATAGATTCCAATTTTGTGATCAGACAATTATTCCAACAGATTAACACTATAATTATGCTACTTTAAATTAGTGATAAAGTGGGCCCCTAAAAATCTTCTGTGTGTAGGTGTACATTTCATTGTTTATTGTCTTTGGAACATCCAAAAGTATGGCTATAAGGAATATCTGGGGGCTTAAACCCACAACTACTCAGTGTGTTAGCATGTTTCTCTGCAGCATGTAATTCTACAAAATTTTAAATTTGTACTATACTTATATAAAAAGACTGATTAGCTCATTAATCCTGACCCAGGAAAATATAGTTTCCATGAGTTAATAGGCTGCTCAGTAGAACATCATATGAACTTAGAGGAGCCATGGTTCCATGGTAGATCGCATGTTTGGGATGCAGCAGGTCTCTAGTTCAGTTCCTTGCATCTCCTATTTAAGAATTCTAGGATCTGAAAGGATCTATGCCTGAGATCCTGAAGGGCCTTTGCTCTTGGAACAGACACAGTACTGAGCTACACTGACTTGATATCAGACAGTTTTGTCATGTACTCAAAGCCATCAAACAAACTTGGAAATGGAACTAAAGGCAGAATGTCCCAAGAGTTACTAGCTATTTGTTACATGTATCATCACTAATGGAAGGGAATGAACAAGCATAGACCATTCGGTGACAAACAAGAAGCTAATGAAAGTTGTTTGTAACTAAAACTAGTTTTACCTACAAATGTTAAAAAAGCTACAGTTTTACCTACAAATTTTTAAAAAGCTACACAGAAACTTGGACCCACAAACTGAAACTTGATAAAGTCAAAACCTACATATTTTTGTTCTTTCCATTTATAAAGCTAAAATGGAAGTGTAAAAGTACTTCATAAATTGTAACAGAAGGTTCAGTTTCCTACAATACCATTAACCTCAGCTAGGCTTTGCCAGCAAGGTCTACTTGCAAGACATTAGATCTGAACTATTCTACCTTCATTTGTAGTGCAGCTACAATCTCATCAAGAACTGTGCTTTAATCTATAATTCTTATTATTTCTAAACAGGAATTTGGTTCATTAGTAGCAACATGTTCTGGAAGTGCTATCTGTATTTTTTAAGTACCTCATCCTACTGCAAGTTAATTATCTAAATGTATTGGAAGGGGCTTATTGCCTACTAATAGCTGGACCTCTGTTATAAAGACTTCGCTTCACAAACTCAGTTCCAGGGCAGCTTGAATATATAACAAAAGCTCTATGGACTGTAGGATGGAGATGATGATGATGATTATTATCATATGGCAGTCAGAAGTTTTAGCTCTTTCAGCATTATGCACCACTAGGTGGTGAGCTAGACTTGTTTTTAAGGCAAGAGATGTTTCAAAGGTGATTTGTCATTGCCTGCCTCCGTGACACACGTATTCCAAGGAGGTCACCCATCCAAATACTAGCCAGGACAGACCTTGCTTAGCTTCCAAGATCTGACAAGATCAGGATAGCCTATGCTATGCAGGTAGGATGGAGAACTTGATCAGAACATACAACCTCAGTTCATGGTAAGAGGAGAGGGCTGGGCCCTAAAAGTAGGAGAGCTGATGAGATCTCATAAAAGAACTGGGACAAGCTTGAATGTCTGCAGACAGCTGGAAATGAATATGAACTGCAACATTTATCCCAGCAGCCCAGTGTCAGCTCGAAATGCAACCAAAATAATATACAAAGGAAGAAGCATTCTGCACACTTGTTACTTTTCAGGGGAAAATTCCAGTCTTAAGTGGTCTCACATTGCCCCCTCTTTGGGATGAAAACCGCAAGTGAATCAGGCTGTATATCGCTTATTTGAGCATGGCAGGTCTAATGAACCAATCTGTCCTCAAAAAGAATGGTATCTCTTAAAATCAGGCGCTCAATGAAGGACATAAATAAAGGTGCAGTCCAGTTTACTTATTCCTTCCCCCTGGCAGCAGGGCCAAAAGGAGTGTAGATGTACCTGAGACCTGTTTTATGTTGAATTTTTTCCTCTAATTATTAATGACTAGATAGGTCTCAGTCTGTTCAAGCACAGGTTCTATATTTCAAACATAAATATGACAGTTCTTTTATTCCATGAAACATACTACTGTTTAGATTCACAATTCTACATCCATCCATATTTTATTTACACATAGGAAATTACAAGAGGAGGACCTTGTAACAAGAAGAGGACCCTCAGCCCCCATTTTCTCCTTTTCCCCTATTTGCTGCCTCCTCCCCCTTTTCCTGTCCATGGTGCGGGGGTTGCTTGGTGACCCCATGATGATACTATGATTTTGCAAGCTTTCATGAGATCTTGGCCAGCATTCTCCAACTGAGGGATATTTTAAGTCCCCCCCACAATTTTCTGTTAAAAATGTTGGGATTTTTGTGCAAATTTGCCGATTTATTCGTATTAATTAATTGATCGATTTATTTAGGATATTTCTACGCTGCCTCTTCAGAGTCCTGCTTGAGACCCTTACAGTTAAAACAATGTAACAATATAAAACACATCATTATAAAGAAGCCATTCTCTTAGGTTTGCAGGAAGATCCTCTGTATTTGTACACAGCCCCATTGTGAAGATTTTTTTAATTTGCACTCTAGGGCCTTATTCAGAATAAGATATTGAGAAAGGAACCAAATACTCCATTTTCACTAGAAACTGCAGTCACAGACTTACCAAGTGGTTGTGTTGTGGCCACAGGGCTTGGCATGGGGAAGGGAAAGGGACTGTGCGTTCCTCCCACAATGTTTCCTGGCAGTGGCAGCAGTGGCAGCAGCTCTCCAAGATCTCAGGCAGAGGTATTCACATCACTGACTGCCTGGTCCTTTAAACTGGAGATGCTGGGGATTGAACCTGGGACCTTCTGCATGGAAAGCAGATGCTCTACCACTGAGGCATGGGCCCTTCCCATAAAATTAGTCATTGCCCATATGATTTCCCTAATTCATTTGCCAAGGGCTACCAGGGAAGAAGATAGAGAATTAGCCTGTTCAAGCCCTTGATAAGTTTATCCTGAATTAGATAAACACATGGAGCAGAAGTCCATCAGTGGCTATTAGCCACAAAGTATAGATAGGAACCCTCAGTCCGGGGCAAGTGATGCTCTGTATTCTTGGTGCTTGGGGGGGGGGGGCAACAGTGGGAGGGCTTCCTGCCCCCACTGCTGGACCTTCTGAGAGCACCTGGTGTTTTTGGCCACTATGTGACAGAGTGTTGGACTGGATGGGCCACTGGCCTGATCCAACATTGGCTTCTCTTATGTTCTTATTCCCTCCCCCACTCTGGTACACAGTGCTGAAGTTTTCCTAAACTCATCTAGCCCAAAGAGAGACATCCGTGGCCACTACAAGTCCTAGCTCAGGCTGCCAGTGTTACTACTTGGGCTAGGAGAAAATAGGCAGGCCAACTTTCACATGCAACACTTTTACAAATCCATTAATTTTATCAATGAGGTGAGAAGCTTGAAATAAAGAAGACAAGACGCGATGTTGTAATTAAACCACTTTTATGTTATGGCATCTAATAATGAACTTGGTGGGCTTGCCAGTAGGGCAGTGATTTGGGCCTCTCACAGAAAATGCTATTTTGTATCCACCCCCCAAAAAAGTGGGGTTGGCTTAGAACCAGCCTGACGAAGACAAAGCAGGATTGCTGTCCTCTAGAAACAAGTGCCAAGGGCAAACAAAACTAACATCTGTGCTACCAGGGAAGAAGATAGAGAATTAGCCTGTTCAAGCCCTTGATAGTTTATCCTGAAGAGGAGATTAGGGGTCAGAGACATGGTCCAAGCAGCATAGATCTCTGAGGCCTAATCCCCTCCCCCTATGCACAATGCTATAAGGCCACTAAAAGTTCCAGTTCCTCTGAAGGTAAAAGATTCTTGGGCACTATTCTGAAGAATGGAGGCGCTATGCTCCCTCTGATCCTCATCAAACACGACAGCAAGGCTCCCTGTCCCAGCAGGGCACTTAGAAGCTAGAAGCAATCCAGAAATGGTGCGCAGAAATACGATCAAGAGATACATGTATCGTCTTTGACCACCCAAAATGCTATGTTGGGGATCAGGGGACTTGATTGGGCAACAGCCACGTGGGGTGTTTTTCTTTCAGTCTGCAGAGCACTGTCTGAGGTCACATCAGGGCAACTACTTCACTATCACTTGAACGTATAACAAATCTCTTAAACTTTGAAAAAAGTCCTGCTCCAGACTTAAAGACTTCTAATTTAAAACACGCAGTCTGTATTGCTAACATCCTGCTGCTAGTGTCTGACACAGAATTAAATTACCATGCTAAGTAAATCTGATCAGCACCTTCTAGCAGCACAAAAACACCCCCCCAAAACCTATCAACATTCCTTGGAAGGCATTCGTAATTGCATAAAGCTAAAGTAAAACCTCCTAAGTTTTCCAAGACACAAACGTTTATCTATGATAAAGCCAACATGTGCTTGGGCTACTACAAGTCTTAAAGAGACAAAGAGTAGTCCACGGTCACCAGGCCACTGTATGTTTATCTGCGAGGAAGGGACGATAGCTTTACATTGCTAGTACAGGGAAAGAAGCAACCTGGGCAGCAGAAGGGGATGTTGGCAATACAAAATACTTATCTGCGTACAGGATGTAACGATCACACATTTATACCTGTGGTTCATTGGAAAAGATTCTATAATGCCCTTGATGATAAATCAGCACTTCAATAGAAGACCACATTTTAAGATATATGTTCATAGTTCGTATCTTAAAGATATGCGTTAACAGTGGCAGGCTTGTGTTCTTATAGTTTCCTTGACAAGTAAGACGACTACTGGCCTGCTCTTCCTCCTTAGTAAATGTTGGCCATGAACTACCAACAATTATGACCATACTGAATGACAGTTATAGCTGCTAGTCTTTATTTCATGCAGGATATAAATGTGGCATGCTTAATCCTTTTATCTATGTCACATGTACGGTTCTCCTTTTGAACGTACCTCCAGATGCTCCAAAATATAGGGCGGGTTGGTCATGCCAAGTCTTAGCATCGATCCCTCAGGGATCACTTCCACCAGTTTCCACAAGAGAGCAGGGAGGTCTGTGCCAATGTCTCTTCCATAAGCCCCCGTGTCTTCGCTGGTCAGCCATATCTCGCATACCCCTTCTGTCAATAAGAGGAGGGGGGGGGGAAAGGGAGATAATTAACAAATCTGCTTTCGAGCTGGTTGTTTTATCACACAGCTGTTCACTCTTTTTTAGAATGCTGTCTTGCATGAGTCCAACTATTATGCAGGCAGACTGAGTATTCAACTGCAGAGAAAGACAGGCAATATCCCTTGGGTAGTGGTGGGTTACCGAGTTCATTTTATGAGCACCGGAGTGCTACAACAATGCTGTAAATTATTGCTGTAGAGTGATTAACATTCACAGCCAGTGACTAATGCAAGACGCCTTTTTAATGCAGACAGGAGCAAGAGACTGCGCTGCTCCCATCTCTGAGGCTATCCAGCTTATTAAACTCCATGAGCAATGCTGCTCAAGCAAGTAGCAATAGAGCCATGGTTAAACTGCTAATGGTTAGCTGACTAATTGCCTAGTTAACGGCCTGTAAAAAGACCAAGTAAGTGAGGGCTCCAGCAAGTCAACTGCTGACTATACCAACTGTCATTTACAGCAAAGCCTGTTGCCCACTGCGGCCTGTAAAATGGTATTAACGAGGATATGTTTTTTTTAAATGGTGCACTCAGAGCGACAATCAATGCAGCATGGAGAAACGGCCCCACTACATTGAGGTAACGTGCTTCTGAGCAGTTCATACTCAGGCCGTGTTGGTTTGAAGCAGGAGAGCAAAGTTCGGACCCGGTGGCATCTTTAATGCCAACAAATTTTTATTCAAGGTATGAGTTTTCGTGTTTAAGCCGCATAGGCTTATACCTTGAATGACACTTTGTTGGTCTTAAAGGTGGCACTGGACTCAAAACTTTTTTTCTACTTTTGAAGCAGTAAGGCTGCAGAAAGCAGGAACATTTCATTTGCAGTTTAAAGGAGCAGGGGTCTCAAATATGCAAAGTTGGTAACATCTTCCTTTTTCAAGGAATGAACTTGGGGACCCACACCAATCTATGTCTGTAAACAGATGGCTCAGACAGTGTTCTGGCCATCTCCTTCCCATGAAAATATAAGGAAAATGGGACAGGGAGGGAATTTTGTTTGTGTCTACCTTGAAAGACAGATTATCTTAATCCCAATCAAAACAAAGCCTGAATACATCAAAATGCATTTGCTCAAAAACCTATGCCTCAAAAAACATTTTTGCCAACTTCTTTTGGTTATGAAACTCAGCTAAGCACCATATACATTGGCTGCTATCTGAATAAAAAAGTACAACATTCACTTGCTTTAATATTCTGATTCTTCTATAGGGAATGAATAGTCAAATAGTGAAATATTAACATTATGACTGCCGCGTAAGGATTTGAAAAAGCATATATGAGAGAGAGAGATTTCCAAGGGTTTCTAGCTGCTCTGGCACATGAAAAGAAGCATCACAGAATATGTTATCTTCAGCCATGCAGTTTTCAGCATGACAGCAAACTATTAAAATCATATTTCCTTGCCTGTTAAAACACTGAGAAAAAACTTAATTTGTTCCACATGTTTTAAGGATTATTATTATTTCATGGTTTTCCTATGATTCAGATTATTTTAGCCACTCAGGTTGTTTATATCAATTGGTCCTGCACAGTTTGTGAATTCCAAGCAGAATACAGTCTGCCAGCCATGCACAATGTTCGCCAACCTCTTTCGAAGTCCTGGAAAAGCAACAAAAACAGGACTTTTGTCCCTAGTAAGCCCCATGCCCGGGCATGGTCACGACATTCAGAACATTTGCACCAGATGAATGAGACCTGGGCTGAGCATCTGTCCCTTTCCACATTGCAAATTATCTGGAGTGTGGATTTGGCCAGAGGTGCAAGCCTATGGACAAAAGCTGAAGGGCCTGTGGAACCAAAACCAGCCTGAGACAATGTTGTGGCCCATCATCTGTCCCAAGGGTGTTGGGGGGGTCTGTAAGAAAGTATGTCTTTATTTAAGTTGTGTGTACATAATTTTGTAACCTGATATGGATCCCCAGAATGGGCGCAAAAATTAAGTAAACCAGCAACAATAAAGAATAAATGAAGGGGTTTTTTTTTCACTTCACAAATTGTGTAGGGCTAAGACAGAAATATGTACAAAAGGATGTCTGAACATACAAACCACATACAGATAAAAAATGAATACACAGTAATAGTATTATTTTGAATGTACTAGGGATATTAAAGCAAACAGTCCATTTGTTGTTTTAAAATCCCCTCCCCCACCATTTCAATCAATAATCAGATGTTCGCCAAAGGGGGGGGGGGGAGCCAATTAAGGAAAACAGAAAAGCAATTCATATGAACCGGACATTAGCCACTATTTTCCAGTTGTAAGCATTCATCAAAACAATGAGCAGTCTTCTGAAACAAAAACAAAAGAAGAACACTGCAATCTCAATTTATAAATTTTCCATCCAAACGGTTCCACATTTTTGCCCCAGAAGAGGGCTGCTGGAATGTTGCCTTGCTGTTGCCAGAGGAGCGTAAAGAAACAGTCTCTATGAATAGGAATGGAAACAACATTCACATGGAGAGCAACAGCCTTCCTGAAAATCTGCATAGTTGGAGATCATTAGCCCCCTGGCGGGCCGAAAATTAAATCCAGTAAAGAGGAAGCAGCTGTAACAGTAAATTAGCAACAACAGGAATGGCGGTCTTTGCTGCTGCACCAGAAGGGCATTAAAGAACAGGAACACCATTATTCATGCAGGCAAAAATGCTTATTTCTAAACAGACTATGCTTACTCTATCTTTTTGCATATCCAAAAAATTATTAGCCTGGGTATAAGCAGGGCCGGCATCCGCATACCGTAGGGTTGCCATTCCCCAGTTGGGGGTGGGGGACTGCCCAGTTTTGTGGGCTCATGCCCACCTCCAACCAGCTGGCCGGTGGGAGGAAATCCCCCCCAACAGCAATGTCACATGATGTGGGCACGTCAGTGATGGCAAGGGTGACACTGTCTCCTGCAAAAGTATACAGTTCAACAAATTTGTTAGCATTTAGGGTGCCACAAGTTTTTAAAAAAAAAGATAGATCTAGACATTGGGTTGTTCCTATGACCCTGCTCAACAAAGTGCAGAGCCTTTCTCCAGTGCAAGGAGACCACAGTCACGTAACTCAAGCAGAGTGGAAAGGTACAAACCAATGCCTACAGAACTGACAGAGAACCAGAGTGGTATGCGTTGAACTAGAAATCCCACATAGGCCATGAAGCTCACTGGGTGATATGACTGCCTGGGCCCTGTCTCCAGCCACTGATCAGCAACAAGCTCTAGAAAGAGGCTCTGGGAGAGTACCCCAGCCTTGGGCACTAATGGTCAATTTGCTGTGGTGACCTCAGCAGGGTATAATGACACAGAGTCCACCATTTTCTCCAGGGGAACTGATCTCTACCATCTGAAGAGCAGTTGTAATTTGGTGTGATCTCCATCCGTCCCCTGGAGATTGGCAACAATGGTTCCTCATGAGGGAATGGGTGGTTTGAAGGGTGGAGTCTATGGCATTGAACCTGTCTGAGGACCCACCCCTGCTGAAACCTCACTCTCTGCAGGGTCCACCCCTCAAATCTCCAGGAACTTCCCAACCTGGAGTTGGCAACCCTATCTCCCTCCCAACCATCAATGTATTGTTATCTGCCCCCTGGCTTCAGCTTCCCATCTCCTCCCCCTCTCTCCTAGACAGCAGTTGTAATTCTGAGTGATCTCTAGCCCTCACCTGGAGATTGGCAAAAATGGTTCCCCATGAGGGAATGGCTGGCTTGGAGGGTGGAGTCTATGGCATTGTACCTGTCTGAGGTCCACCCCTTCTCAAACTTCATCACCTCTAGGCTCCATCCCTCAAATCTCCAGGAATTTTCCACCTGGAGTTGGCAACCCTATCTTCTTCCCAGCCAGTTATTAACCTACCTTTATTCCCCCCTCACTCTTCAGCTTTCCATCTCCCCCTGCAGCCTATACCATGCTCTGAAGCCCTGACTGCTATGTCACATTGGCTGTCATAGGGGGGCCATCTCAGCAGGGTATAAGGACAGAGTCCACCATTTTCTCCAGGGGAACTGATCTCTGCCATATGGAGAGCACTTGTAATTCTGAGTGATCTCCAGCCTTCACCTGGAGATTGGCAACCATAGTTCCCCTGGAGGAAAAGTTATCTTTCTCTGCAATGGGGACCAAAGCAGCTGACATCGTTCTCCTCTCCCACTTTTGACTTGCACAACAACTCTGTGAGGTAGGTTAGGCTGAAAGTCTGTGACTGGCCCAAAGTCACCCACTCAACAAGAACCTGGGTCTAGCAGACCCTGCTCTGAAGCACTGACTACTATGCCTAGGGTAGCCAACCTCCAGGTGGAGCCCGAAGAGTGCCAGGTATCACAACTGAACTTCAGACAACAGATCCCCCCCCCCCCCGAGAAAATGACTACATTGGAGAGTGGCCTCTATGGCATTCTGTTCAGCTGAAGCCTCTCCCCTAGTCAAGACTGGCCCCAATGAGTTTTCTCCCAAAGGCCAACATAGGTGTGGAAAGAGCCTTTTACTGAGAGAAGCAAACTTGGTTGCCTAGCAGCATACACTGAGAAGAAAGTACAGTTGCCAGCTCTGATTAGGGAAATACCTGGAGATTTGGGGGGTGGATCCTGTGGAGGGCACCATTTGGGGGGGAGATGGAAGGACTCAGCAGGGTATAATGCCATAGGGTCTACCCTCCAAAGCAGCCATTTTCTCCAGGTGAACTGACCTCTGTCATCTGGAGATCAACTGTAACAGCGGGAGATCTCCAGGTATCACGTGGAGATTGGCAACCCTAGGGGAAAAGTGAGCCGCACAGCAGGGGGTTGAAGAGAATGGTTTGATGGTTGCTGGTCCACCTCATTAGCCAGCCAGCCATGGTGGAGCTAAGCAGGAGAGAGAGCCGTTTTCACAGTTTATTCTGACAGGAAAGTGGGCAAGCTGGCAGTGGGCGGGGGAGGGGTTCTGCTGTCAGAAGCAGGACACGAAGGGGACAGTTAGACCCACCTGGCAGTGGGCGGAGGAGAAGAGTGGACCCAGCATCCAGTCTGTCCCCTTCGCTGGCTCCCTCCAGACTGAAGCTGAGGGCGGGACTGAGGCAATGCAGCAAGGGAATGCAGCCAGTGGCCAGGGACCCCTTTTGAGTGGCAGTTCTTGCAGCCAACTGATTTTGGCGGCCCATGGAATCTTGCCACCCCAACTCGTCTTTATAGATAAGGATACTTCCAGGTAATCATGCTTGGGCCTTTATAGAACTTTGCTGCCCAATCATATGCAGAATATGAATATAAAATCAATGGACTCTGTAAAGGATTAGACTAAAAACAAACAAAGAGCAGAAAAGGCAAAATTCCTTTCCCCAAACCCTATGTAAGTGGCTGCTACTGACAAAGGTCTCCTTTTTCTTCATATGATCGACCAAGTTACTGATCTCTTCACTTTCTGTGACTTTTCTTAGCCATTTTCCTATGTTAAAATATATACATATAGTAGGAGACCCAAAATCAGAGTAAACATTCTACTGTAGTGAACGCTGGAATGTGAGTGGTTTCAGAATACAAAAAGCTTATTGTTTTATGCATTTAGAAAATACCTTCCACTATTTCACACAGGTATTTTTACTAGCTAACTGGGGTGGTCTACAATGAAATGGTTCCACAGACAGCTCTGAAACTAGATTAGATTCCAAACAATCAGACTAAAATCTCACAAGCTATAGATCTTTTTTTTTTACTGCTCTTTAACCACTTTGGACAGAAACAACAGTGAGCATTTCTTTAGGAGGAATTAACCCAGAAAAAAATGGACTGATATGTGCACCTCAGCATCAACATACAGAATAAAATGAAAACAAAGCAAAACAGAAATATGCAGGAGGGCATTTTTATAAAGAGAGTAGAACCATAGTATAATGGAACAGTTCAGGAAGGTACTTTTATAAGGGATTAGGATTGTAGCATGTTGCAATATTTAGTGTATGCTTTCAATGCATTTAAATCTTAGACAGGTGTTTTTTTTGGTTTTCATTGTCTTCTGAATCTGTAATCCTAGTCCGATTGCATTGTTATGTTTTATGCAGGGCGTTTTTTTTGTAGGAAAAGCCAAGCAGGTACTCATTAGCATAATCGGGTCTCTATTTTTCCAGAGGTTTAACCATTCCATTTTTGTTAAAGGGGGGGGGGGGGTGCCCTGCAAATCTAGGGTTTCCCTAGACTTGCAGAAACGTTTTCCCTTCTGTACCTTTCCCCATTGTGTGGATTTTTAAATTCAAACTGTGGGCCTAAGTTCCAAATTAAATTTAATTCAGTGCATTTCTTATCTTATTTCCATGGGAACTTAAAGTGAATGATTTTTTAAAAATCAATATAATTTAAACAAACAATTAATGTAAGCAGGACATAATTTAGACAAGCAGGAAAGAAGTAACAAAAAGGTACACTAAACAACCCCTCTGGTCTGGTCTTGGACCTAACAGGCCAGTCACTCAAGGCCAGAGGCTAAGGGCCAAGAGCTCTTTGGATCGTACTTGTTACCATGCCCAAGTTTAATGTGTCTGCAAAAGGTGGGAAACAAAGGCTCAGCCTATACTTTAAAAAGCAAGCAGCCATCTTCCAACAACACTGTAACCTACTTTTGGGGTGTGGGTAGCCATCAGTACTATATTGGTCTATTTGTGCATGAAGTAAAGTTGTGTCATATCCCTTTAAACATACTTCTATGACTATTAACCGAGTGGTTCAATTTGGTGCAGTCTTTATGTCCCAGGCCTTGCTGGATCACGGTTTCTTTAAGGGTTTTCTTAAGGGAGGATTTCCAGTGTTGCACCTAGTGGGGGTGCAAAAAAAAAAAATGCTGTATTTTTCGGCTTCAGGTATATCAGACCTGAAAAATATCAATAAATGCCGAATTTCCCCAGTCCAATACTGGTATTCAGACTGGGGAAATATTCAGTATTCCCGAATATATTCGGGTCTGATATACACCACCAGAGGGAAAGAAGGCATGTTAAAATGCCTTCTATCCCTCTGGTAGCCCCTACAGATTTCCCTGTCAATTTCACTCCCCACCAGTGAGCTGTGAGTGAAATTGACCAGGGAAAGCCTTGGCTTTCTGCCTTCCCTTCTCTAGCTGGCAGGGGTAGTTGGAGAAGGGCAGGCAAGAAGCCCAGGCATGTTTTAAATGCCTTTCTTTCCCCTCCCTGATCTGGGGAAGGGAAATAAAGGCATTTAAACATGTTCCCCCCTTCCCTGAGCTTCTCCACAAAAGAGGAGAGGCTCAGGGAAGGAAGGGGGCATGCCTGCATTTCCTGTCCCCCGCCAACCCACTGCAGCAGGCGGACTGGGGAAGCAAAGGACAGGCATTTTAAACTCTTTAAAAATTAAAATGCCTTTATTTCCCTCCCCAAACTGGGGGAGGGAAAGGAAGGCATTTAAACCCAACAGCTGACTGGCGGCTCAACCTGCTAGGTTTAAATAAGACCTTGTTTTCAGTATAGCAAAATGCCCCCCCCCCCCAAGCCGGGTAATATTGGCTTTTTCACGTTTCAGCTATACCGTTTGCTGAATACAGGTCTATTATCTATATTCAGCTTATGTGACACCCAAAAAATACCAACAAGGTATTTTGGGGGTATTTTCCTGGTTCAGCTATTGCTGAATGCACACCCCTAGTTGTGCCTGACTGATGTTTGCAGGTATGAATGACCTTTAATGTCTTTAAATGCTTTTCCTATTACTTTACATAACACTGGCATTATAAGACATTCCCATCAAAGGGAATATCTTATAATGCTAATAATTTATAGGGCAATAATGCTCCATAATGCCTATCAACATAACTTACCCTTAAAGCAGGATGTGGTATTTTATATCAGCAGCATAATTATTTGAAATGTGAAAAATTTTAAATGTTTGCACTGAATGATCTATTAAAATTGATCCTCTCTGTCTTCCACTAGTCATACGAATCCAGCTTCTCATATTCCCAGAGTTCTTCCTGGAATTTCTGCAGTATTAAAGGCAGGTACGGTATGGTATAATTGCAACACTGTGCTCTTTTATTTTGCTTTTTTTTTTTTGGTATAACATTCTCAAATGGTATTAAGGGCTATGATGTGCATTTCTGGACACTTTGCCAGTAAAGCCTTGTCTAAACGATGTGTTTACTGTGCTCTTTGGGTGGTGATGTCTGGCATGAGTCTTGTTCACTGCAAATGCTAACTTGCACTGTGTGTTATGGAAGATTATTTTTTTAAAACCCTCTTCCCAGCACTCTGGAGGCTTCTTATCTCATAAACTATTGCAAGCTTCCTAAAGGAAGCTGTATGTATGTACTTAGAAAGACGAACCATGGACACCGATAGCTAAGCTAGATGGTCTCAGTTCTTTCAAATGGTTTGGAATCTATGACCAGCTGATACTGAAAGACTTCTTCCCCAGGAGTATAATGCAAATGTTCAGAACTATAGTGGTCAAAAAGATCTTGGGAAACCCATCATTTAATTCTTGAAGTGGATTCTTGAGATGGTAAGCTACCAACTCAACATGTCAAACGCACATGTTAAATCTTATACACAGACATACATGTCACATAAAAACCAAACTGTCCCTATGATGTCTGTGTTATCTAGAGTAACCATGAGATCTTCGACGTGGTCCCTGTGCTTCACATCATGGGTTTACTGCGCCTGCACGGAAATCCATCGGTATCGTAGAAAGCTTCCAACAGATTTTCCCGCCCAGCGTCATCCAGGCATGCGCAGAAGCCCCCATGTGCATGCCCAGAGGAGCCAGGCGTGGACATCCCGCCAGTTCTCTTCTGACTGCCACACAAGTAGCAGCTAGTTACTTGGCTTCATCGATTCAGTTGTGGAAAACTTCGCTTCTTCAGCCTTTGGGTTGCGTTTAGCTTACTTTCTTTTATATATTTTCTTGTTTTCTTTATTTTTTTTAAAAAAGTCATCTTCTCCTTCGTTTTTCCATTCCAGGGACCTTCAGGCCCATGGGCTCCATTATTTCCTCCCCTCCTCATAAAATTTGGGCCTTAGCTTATGGCGAGTAGGTGGGGCTGCTTCAAGAGGTGTTTCTCCTGCGGCAGTAAGTTGGCCGAGACTGACGGGCATGCCCTCTGCTTACTTTGCCTGGGCGAAGGACATCGCCCCGAGTCGTGTGCCCATTGTGCCAAATTTTCCAATCAAACGAGGAAGAACAGGGTGGCCAGACTCCGTGTAGCTCTTCTCAAGTCGGCCCTGCTTCCTGCACCTTCTATGAAGCCTCCCAGACCATCAACATCGACCAATCCCGGGCAGTCTGCGTCGAGACCAACAGTCTCGGCATAAAAGGTAACCACCGCTACATTGAAGGTGGCTTCTGACATCGCACGTCCCTCGAAGCGCCCGCTTCCTATCCAGTCGGCTGCTTCCACTCCGGTGAAGAAAAAGAAAAGGGATAAGACTGAGGAAAAGCATAAGTCTAAAGAATCCTTGGCAGCTAAGCCACCACTGCAACTTTCGACACAGACGGCCGCTTCGGCTCTGCCGCCTGCGCCTTCCGCAGCACCTCAAGGCTTGGGAGCTTCGACAGTGGCTTCTTTGGTCCCGGGAGAGTTGCCTATCATACACCTCTTGGACTCTCCCATTCACCAACTGGACAACTACCCTCCTGAGGCG
This sequence comes from Lepidodactylus listeri, assembly GCA_029233225.1. Taxonomy (NCBI): domain Eukaryota; kingdom Metazoa; phylum Chordata; class Lepidosauria; order Squamata; family Gekkonidae; genus Lepidodactylus; species Lepidodactylus listeri. The sequence goes on from JARCFY010000006.1 coordinate 93,644,011, forward strand.
ATTTTAGAGACTTAGGAGTTCACCGATGTCGATCGCGGACATACTCCTCAAAATACATCGACCTCTCCGCCTTCAGACCTTGCCCAGTCTCCGATTGGGATCGACCACATCCTCCTTCACCCAGGCCCCCGGTGTCGACGCCTTCACTCTTTATCCAGAGGCAACCTATTCAAACTTCAGTCCCTTCGAACCTGCCTCCTCCCTCTTCGGATTCCTCGGACAGAGAATCTGAGGATGATCATTCTGACGCTCCTGGTCCTCTGGACGACCCCTCGCCTAAACAGGATGTGGCCGACAATTTGCCGATCTCCCTCGGAGGACTTGACCTCCTATGGCGACTTAATCAAGTGTATGGCTCACTTGCTCGGTCTCTCCATAGTCCAATCTAAGCCAGTCATTACTGGCGCAGTCTTCAATGTCGTACAGCTCGATGTCTCGACATCGATTGCACTGCCAATGTCATCGGTACTTCTGCAAGCGGCAAAAGCAACCTGGGACAAACCCTCCACCACATCAGTCTCGTCCAGAATATTAGATCATATGTACAGGGTGCAGGATGTAGGTGCCGAATTTCTCCTCAACCATCCTTGCCCCACCTCTATGGTGGTCACATCTTCATCCAGGTCTAAGCGTACCCACTCAACACCCTCTGATAAAGAAGGTAAGAAGCTGGATGCATTTGGGTGATGTTTTTACTTGGCAGGAGCGCTGGGCTTGAAAACTTCAAACTACTTGACCTGTATGGCCAGATACCAGTATGCTCTATAGGAGCAAATCTCACTGTTTCTTGCCTCCCTACCTGACAAACCAACGGCAAGCTGCTTGCAAAGTCCAGAAAGAAGGCCTGGTTCTTGTGAAACAGCAGATCAACTCTTCAAAACACACCTTGGACACATTCGCTAAAACTATGTCCTCAGCTGTTGCCCTTTATCACCACTCCTGGCTCCGCTCCACCACCCTGCAACCTGACATAAGAGCCTATGTGGAGGATCTTCCATATGACGGCCTTGGTCTCTTTCATGCTACTACAGACTCTGTCCTGCAGGAGATGGATAAGAGCATCAAGGCCTCCTGCACCTTAGGGGTTTCCTCCACCCCCAAGCAGTACAAACCACGCTCTTGGTCTTGCAACTGGTCCGGAAGATCACCTAGCCGCAGCTCCCCAGATCGTTCTTGGAGACTGCATACATCCCCGTCTATCCAGCATGGGCCCTATCTGCAGAAACAGAAGTTTCCCCAAATGCAGCACTCTGGACGCACCCAGGCTGCCTGGCAGCCTAAGCAGGGTCTTTGACTCTTCTTTGCCCAGCCCCGTCACCACCCGCTTGGGCCCCTTCCTACCTGCATGGAGTCAGGTGACTACGGACTCTTGGGTGCTCGCCATCATCACCCATGGGTACCTGATCGAATTCATTCAGCCCCCTTCTTACTCCTGAGTCGTCCACACGCCATCCTCAGACACACTCCTCCAGGAAGTGTCTACCCTGCTCTCCAAGGATGCCATCAAACCCGTACCTGCTCAACAACAACGGACAGGGTTTTACTCCCATTATTTTGCGATTCCGAAATGGGATGGGGGCACCAGACCAATCCTGGATCTCAGAGGGCTGAATCAGTTCATCTTTTACCGTCGATTCCGTATGGTCACACTATCCTCCATTCTCCCCCTCATCCGCCGACATGCCTGGATGGCCACTATCGACCTGCAGGATGCCTACTTCCACCTCACCATCTGCCCATCCCACCAGAAGTACCTCCGCTTCACGGTTGGTCACGCACACTTCCAATACAAGGCCCTCCCATTCGGCCTTTCTATGGCTCCACAAGTCTTCACCAAAACTATGGTGGTGGTGGCTGCCTTCCTTCACCTCAGAGGAGTAGTCGTGTTTCTGTATATTGACAACTGGCTCCTAGTGGCGAATTCTCGAGACGCCCTGCTGGCCAATCTTTCTGTGCCTTACTGCACAATCTCAGTCTCAAGATCAATTGGGAGAAATCTCACCTCACACCCTCTCAGCGGGTACAATACATAGGAGCTAGCCTAGACTCTTCTTCAAGCGTTCCTCCCAAATGACAGAGCGGCACCTATCATCTCTCTGTCACGACAAATCCAATCGCAGCCAACCTCCACGGCTCACAGTATCCAACACCTCTTGGGTTTAATGGTGGCCACCACAGCTGTACTCAGGTACGTGAAGCTCAGAATGTGCCCATTGCAACTGTGGTTCATGCGTACATTCAACCCCCAAGTTCAACCACAAACCACCCTCCTCTCCCCCCCAGCAACTGTCAGAGACTCCTTGCGATGGTGGACACTAGAGTCCAATCTTCTTCAAGGAGTCGCCTTCCATCTGCCATCACCCCAGCTGACTCTGACCACGGATGCATCCACCTGGGGATGGGGAGCGCATCTCCTCAGCTACAACACGGGTGGGTGATGGGACCCTAAACTTCTCTCCCACCACATCAATTACGTAGAACTTCTAGCTATCTTCAATGCCCTTTGGGCTTTCTTACCACGCATGAGGGGGCGCTGTGTGGTGATTCTCTGTGACAACACAACAGCCGTGAGTTATATCAACAAACAGGGCAGTACCAGATTCCGTCACCTCTGTCATTTAGCCACTCAGATGTGGCAGTGGTGCATAGACAACAATATCTTTATGCAGGCCATGCACATCCCAGAGTTGTCAAACACCAGGGCAGACCTCAGCAGAGGTGCCTCTCAGAACGACGACTGGGAACTCGCATGGAAATATCTGCATCCAATATTTCAGTGCTGGGGATCCCCGATCATAGATATCTTTGCTGACAGGGTCAACAGGAAACGTCGAGCCTTTTGCTCCCAGGGAGACCACAGCCCCCTTTCCCTTGGTGACGGTCTCCTCTTCCCGTGGACGGACGGTCTACTCTATCTGTTCCCACCAATACCACTGATTATGAGGGTGGTTTACAAGATCCTCAGGGATGCAGCGGACGGCATTCTGATAGCCCCCTGGTGGCCCCGGCAATCTTAGTTCCCGATCATCCTCTTTCTGTCCAACGGGAACTTCCTCCACCTGCCGATGCACCCAGATCTACTGGAGATCTCAGGCACTCCTCTCAGGCACCACGACGTCCCGCACCTGAAACTTACAGCATGGAGAGTTTCCTCTTCACATTCTCAGACAGAGTGACCAATGTATTATTTAATTCATGTAAGGCCTCTACATGGAAGTCTTACGGCTACAAATGGAGACGTTTCTGTTCTGCCCTTCCGCAGGGTTCCACCTCATGTACTTCGGCAGGGCTACCCAGGATCTTCGATTTTCTCCTCTCACTAGCAGACGCTGGTCTCTCTCACTCCTCCCTCAGAGTATATCTTTCCGCTATCTCTGCATTTCACAACAGAGTTGATGGCATTACTGTGTTTGCTCACCCTCTCTCTAAGCGATTCCTCAAGGGACTGCTGCATCTCTACGTTCCAATTAGGACTCCGGTTTCTCCATGGGACCTACCTCTGGTACTTAGGGCCCTAACCAGAAAGCCCTTTGAGCCCTTGGCAACTTGTGACCTAAGGCTAATAACCTGGAAAACGGCATTTCTGGTGGCTGTGACCTTGGCTAGACGAGTGGGTGAAATTCTTGCATTCCGTCATGACTCCCCTTTCCTCTCATTCCTACCGGATGCAGTGAGGCTGGTTCCAGATATATCTTTTCTACCTAAGGTGATGTCCGAATTCCACCTCCATTTGGAGGTCCTTCTCCCGGACTTCTTCCCTAATTACTCCTCAGAATCGGAACGTCTTCTTCATTCATTGGACGTTAAACGAGCTATACTTTTTTACCTGTCCTGTACCAGGATGACTAGAAAAATGCCTAGGCTCTTTGTCTCTTATGCACCCACAGGCAGAGTTCACCCATTACAGCTCAAAGGTTCTCTAAATGGATTGTACAGCTCATTCGTCTTCCATACGACTTGGCCTGTGTTCAGGTTCCTAGCCCTCTGAGGGCACATTCGACCAGATCCATAGCCACGTCCACAGCCTTCCTTAGTGGAGCGTCTCTTCTGCACATTTGCAAGGCTGCCACTTGGGCCACCCCCAACACTTTCATTTGCCACTACGCTCTGGATACCCGGGCTACCAGAGGTGCGAACTTGGGTCAGCTTATCCTGTCCACTGCTTCTCGATGACAGCCTGCTAGCACCCTCCATCGAGGTGGGTCATTTCTCATTACTCTCCCATGGTGTGAAGCACAGAGACCATGTCGAAGATAAACAGGTTGCTTATCTGTAACTGATGATCTTTGAGCAGTCATCTGTGCATTCACACTTCCCGCCCATCCTTCCCCTCTGCTGCCAGGCTGGATACTCCTCTCTTAGTCTGGTTTGCAGCGGTCAAAAGGAACTGGCGGGATGTCCACGCCTGGCTCCTCTGGACATGTGCGTGGGGGCTTCCGCGCATGCCTGGAGGACGCTGGGCGTGAAAATCCATTGGAAGCTTTCTACGATACCAACGGATTTCCACGCAGGTGCAGTAAACCCATGGTATGAATGCACAGATGACCACTTGAAGATCATCAGTTACAGGTAAGCAACCTGTTTTTCTTGCCCTTTAAAGAGCATATGGAACATTGTAAGTTAAGAAATAGGTAAAAGGGGTTTTTATTCCATTTCATCAGTTAATTAATGCTTGCTATTAGTAGCCTAATTATAAAGCTTTGTAAATACACTGATATTGACATTATCAAAGCATACAGTTGATCTGAATCCAACGAAGATGGAGGTCCTGTGCCTGAGTGGACTGGGGGTAGGGAGCCCATTATTTTTTTACTCAAAATACAAACAAAAGCCATTGATTTCTAGGAGTGAAAGCAACTGATTTATGGGAGAAGCCACAAAAGCCCCAATAAGTGTATTTAACCATATGCAAGACTAGGATTTTTTTTCAAGGGATACCATAAAATGGGGGTTTCTTACATTTCCATATAAATTAACTTTTTTATATATAGCACTTTTAGGAGATGAGACATCTTCCTTGGAAGTAAATAAGGTAGTTTCTCAGCACCCTCCCCATATCCCCAGCCTCAGTAGCTGAGCATAGCTATGATCCATCTCTCGTTCTTTGTTTCTTCTCTTCCCCATCCTACCTCTGAGGATCTCAAGGAGGCACACCAGACTTCTCCCTCCACCACCTCATTCCCCCCCCCAACCCTGTGAGGTGGTCCAGGCTGAGCGACTGGCCCTGGGTGACCCAGACAACAGGTTCCTGTCTCAGGAGGAGGGGGTGTCTGAACCTGGCTCTCCCAGATCTCCCCCCCCCACACCAGTTTTCATCCCTCCTGCATTTCCCACAGAAGAAGAGGTGCTGAGGGGAAGGCCTGACAGAGAGGCTGTTTTTGAAACTTTAAGGGGTGCTTTTTGTTTTCCCTTGACACTTTTTTCTTTATGAGAACAAGTGTGGAGGAGAAGGGAGGTCACTGTCCCTCAACCCTCCCTGACACTCTTGGTTTTATGACTGAACAGAAGTGAGGCAGTGACAGAGGTGCCCCTTTCCCCCTTCGCTCCTCCACTCACTTCCAAGCAAAGCTCCCTCTAAGCAGTGGAGTCTTGTGAGCAAAAATTCTACTTTGTGAGCTACTGGCATTAAAGTTGTGAGTGAGCGATTTGGTTACTGCATAAATTAGTTCGCTCTGGAGCCAGTCTTCCTGAGCTAAGGCAAAAATGTGTGAGCCGGAGGCTAAAAAACTCTGAGCTAGCTCACATTAACTCACCTTAGAGGGAACACTGCTTTCCAAGGCGTCTTTTCCCTCACAGCAGCACACACATGCCAGCCCCCCCTCTCCCCTGCCAGCCCAATCCCTTCATCAGCAAACCACCTCTGTGAGCCCGCTCTTGCCAACCCCCCTCATGGTCACAATTTGATGCAGTGGTGGCAGTGTCAGCTGCACGGCTCCACCCTTGTATGTAGTGGCTTCACCAATCCTTGCTAAGCTGCAGCTAGAGAAGGCGGGCAGGGAAAACACCACATCTCCTCTTTCTCTACCTTCACTGCCATTTCCTCACAGTATTTTACCACAGATTCACAGTCCTGCCCTCTAGCACTTTCCTATTTCTTGACAGCTTCGACCACACACCTCACTGCATGTGCCCGCTCCCCCACTGTCCTCCGAGCAGCCTCCTGCCTTCCCACCCTCGTACTAGTTGCTCGAGGGCCAGATAAGAGCCCTAGATGGGCCAGTTCTGGCCCCGTGTCAAATGTTTAACACCCCTGGGCTAAACAATACCCAAAAATATTCATTCTGGCCTTTCATTTTCTTTCACCAACTTAAACTGGAATGGTTTCTACCACAGCAAAATCTGCCATATGCTTCCATTGTGAGGAAAACTTAGCTCTGGCCTTCATGTTCCCCCACATATTCTAAGCAGTAATTGCCTGACTGCTTTGCTATTCCTTTCCCGGCAGAGAACTTGACTTGGCAGCCTGCCATGCTGCCCAGAACACAGATTGCCCTACCATGTAACACACATTTTAAAGTTTTTTTTGTCAAAAATCGCTTGCAGTCTCAAGGACAATTAATCTGAAGTTGCCATTCTTGGTCATGCCCTCAGAATTCATCAGGTTGTTTTTTTTAAATAAAATAAAATAAAAAGTAAGCTAGATACCAACATGAAGCCTTATGAAATAAAATGTTAAGGCTAATCTTGCTCAGCCTAAATTCTTTGGTTTTCAATTAACTGCATGTCTCTAAGCTAGAGCAAAATCATTAAAGAAACTTCTGTCTTATGGATTAAGCAAAAATTGGCAAGGACCTTGAAACTCGTACTTTTCTGAAAGCAGAAACTTGCTGTTAAAGTAGTGATCTAACATGAAAGAGTCAGCAGGCTCACTAGACAGAGGAAAGGATGGAGCATAGTTTTTTTTTTTGGTGGTGGTGAGGGGGGTTCAATTTTCCACTGGCTCCTCTTTATCTGTTTGTCTCATATAACTTGTTAGAACCAATATCCCCATGCATCAGAGAAAGGAGAGAGCAAATTTGTGATCACTTTCTCATACACCTCTAAGTGATCACATTAATTCAATGCAATAAGGATGAATACTGCCTCACATGCATATGTAGGGTAATATGGACAGCATACTTCTCTGGTTTAGCTCCTGATCTATATTTCTTGCTTTTGGAATCTATTTGGTACCAAGGGTTGTGTTTGTTTGTTTTTTAAATCTAGATGTATTGAGATTTTTTCCCTTCTTCCTCAGTCATGTTATGAACCTTAATCTCTTCGATAGGGATCACCATTCTGGGTTTAAATGGGATAGACAGACTGACCACACCCAAATGGGATTTCATCTGTTCCATCCTGAATGGTACTTACAATCTTGAATTGTAGACCTAGAATAACTAACTTTTGTTTTGAGTATTTCATTTGGCATTTGGAGGGGGGGGGGACATGAATGAGAAAATGTGTGGAACTTGTTACATGAAAGAACTGTGATCCTTTTAAGAGTGAGACTTTGCTTAGAAGCAGGACAAAGACCTGTCAGAGGACAGAGACATAATACCAAGTAATGAATTAGGGTAGTAGATGAGCTTCTCAAGAAGGTCACCAAGATAAGAGCAGAGGAAGCTGGGAGAGAGAGTGGGGGGTTGGTCAAGAGAAAGGAAGACAAATGAAGATAAAAGGCCTGAATTAGAACACCAAGAAAATCAGGACTCATTTTGTAGCAGGAGCTCCTTTGCATATTAGGCCACACACCCCTAATGTAGCCAGTCCTCCAAGAGCTTACAGAGCTCTTCTTACAGGGGCTACTGTAAGCTCTTGGAGGATTGGCTACATCAGGGGTGTGTGGCCTAATATGCAGAGGAGCTCCTGCTACGAAATGAGCCCTGAAGAAAATTATTTAGCCTGACAAGGAATTACTTGTGTGTGAGAGTGTGTGTGCACCTGGTAGTCATGGCGACCTCTGGTGACTGACCCCTACTGGGGGCCTGGAGGATATTCAGAGAGGAGGCTGAATAAAGCCTACCTCCACCTCCCGACTGCTGGTATTCCAAGGAGGTCTCCAATCCAAGTACTTGGCTAGAATCAACCCTGCTTAGCTTCCGAGATCTGACAAGATTGGGCTTTCCTAGGCTATCCACGTCAGGGTGTAGGGTTGCCAGGTCTTGCTTGGAAAATACCTGGGGACTTTGGGGGTGGAGCTGGGAGAGGGAGGGGCTTGGGGAGGGGAGGGGCCTCAGCAGGGTACAGTGCCATAGAGTCCACCCTTCAAAGCAGCCATTTGCTCCAGGGAAGCTGATCTCTGTCAGCTGGAGATCAGTTGTAAAAGTGGGAGATTTCCAGGCCCCACCTGGGGGCTGGCAGCCCTATCAGGGTGACAAGGAATTACTTGATTAAAAAACCACCTTACCTTCACTCAGACTGAAAACATTGGTTAAAAAAAAGGATATATATGTGTGTGTGTGTGTGTGTGTGTGTGTGTATATATATATATATATATATAATTTATGACTTGGACATTCACTGTAAAAGAAAGGACGTTTTAAATACAGGACTGAGCCTCCCCCCCTTTAAAAAGAACACTATATATATATATTTCATTTCTGCAGCAGATAGGTCTGTACGATCATGAAATGCTAAATGGAGCATAACCAGTTCCTTTCTCCTCACAATGCACAGCTTTGTGTCTGCTTATAAAAGGGGTTATTCTACCCCTATAGGGACTTCTGCTTTTGCGGCCTAGCAGAGTATAAGCTAACAGCCCTTACTCACAGTTTGCAGTTACAGAACTGCAGCAGGGGGCAAGGGGGGGGGGGAAACCCTGTTATGGTTTTCTTGATCACTGAAAACAGTATGATGGCTACACTTCACTAAAAAAAAAAGCGGACCTTAAAGGAAACCAAGAGAGACAGCCAGGTCTTTGTTGTTATTTTAACCGGTATATAGATCATTATGGGTATTCTCTTCTTCTTCTTCTTTTTTTAAAAGGGGCTCAGTGATGTCATATGTCATGATGATTGATTGTGTTCTTTGGCCACTCTAAAGCTGCAGGGAGAGCTGAGCAGTGGATGAGAAAACACATCTGCGTTTCCAATGGAGTGGAGATTTGGAAAGAGGGTTTTATTGCTCTTTGGTCCTCTACGTGCCAGCACGTACAGGTAGGTTAACAGTGCCATATGCAATGTGACAAATTCCTCCTCTGAATCATAAAGGCTAATTAGCCAGCATCGTTGTTAACAGTGGCTGAATATCTTGGAGTAAAACGAGCAGGCTTTGAAATCCTCTAGTATCCATGTAAATGAGGTCACTGTTACTCCTCACAGATGATGTTCACAGGGATTAAAATCCAGTATGCACAAAACATTATAGCGGAAGATAGCTCAGTATGTGGGACATGGAAATCTCCCTCACAGCAAGGGTTGCCAGGTCCCACCTAGCCACTGGTAGGGGATGAGGAGAAGTAGGGTTGCCAGATCCAGGTTGGGAAACTCCTGCAGATTTGGGCATGGAACCTGGGAAGGACAGCGACCTTAGTGGGGTGCAATGCCGTAGAGTCCACCTTCAAAACATCCATTTTCCCACGTGAGCTGAACTCTGTTGTCTGGAGATAAGCTGTAATTCTGGGGGATCCCCAGGTCCCACCTGGAAGTGGTCATCCCTACTTTCAGCTCTCGGTCACCCTGCCTGATTCCTGTTTTCTGGTACAGCCCAGCTGCCACTGCAAGTCTCAGTGTTCCCTTTCCCTCAGGAGCTGGGCTCAGTGTTGGCCCAGCGGGTAACCCAGCAACAAAGCTCAGTCTGGGTCCAGTGGGCATTTCTTGAGGTGCTGGTGCAGATCCTGGCCAGAACTTCCTGCTGCTGTCCCCACCTGTTGGCTCAGGGCTTCCACTGATGAATGCTAGGCCCTGCTGGAGGAGCCTAGAAGAGTTCTCTAAAATAGCTATACCGGAGGAGCAAATTGTCATAATCAATCTACCATTGCCTGTAAAAGAGGCAGCTGCAGTTTATGCAGCAAAGCTGAGGAAGGCCTGTGCTGACCTCTTGATCTTGGGAGCAGGACAAGGTGACACTCCCAAATGATACAAAAATAAAACAACAACAACAACAACAACAACAACAAAAAGAAATCCCTTCAAAACGAGCCCTTTTCTTGTCAAATACATGCATTTTTTGTTTACTTTTTGGGTGTTCAAAGGTTAGTTTTCACTAAGGGATTACTAATTTTTGTTCTGTTTTTGTGTCATGTATGAATGCAACAGCATTCTTCTTAGGAAAAAGAGAGGAAACTGCTTTAAAGCTAATCTTTAGTATATTGGAAAACTTTAAAAATGCCTTAAGCAATAGCTTGGAAAGGCACTTTTGGTTCCATAGCAGCACATGGGTTTGAAATCTTGGGGCTGCAGAAATTTACATGTTTGGTACTTTTAAAAAAATTCCCCATGCTCACAGTTTCCATGGACACTAGGGGACGGGGAGATACCTCACGGACATCTCACTGGACTTTGCACAGCTTGAGGTTCAATAAGGAGCACTTCAAAGGGAAAGACAGGGAAAGGATCAAATTCAGTTGCAAAATCCATCCTAATCAGATTCTGCACTCTGATTGGGAACATCAGCCATGACCAGTTCTGCTTATTAGGTCACTCTCTGCCATCTGATATGATCTTTGAAATACTCTATTTAGGGGAGTTCAAGTATAGCTACTTTGGAACTAGGGTTGCCAGCTGTGGGCTGGAAAATACTTGGCTATTTTGGAAGTGGAGCCTGAGGAGGGAGGGGTTTGGGAAGGGGAGGGACTTCAATGGGGAATAATACCTTCCAAAGCAGCCACTTTCTCCAGGGGAGCTGATCTCTGTCACCTGGAGCTCAGCTGTAATAGCAGGAGGTCTCCAGCCACCACCTGGAGGTTGGCAACCCTATTTTGGGACTCTCCCTAGAGTACTGCTCCTGCCTATTTATTGACTTCTCCAGGTTGATGCTTCTCTAACTGTAAGGATGGCAGGTGCCTCACTCTCATTTGGCAAACACTCTCAGATCTGAACAAATGGTCGTGCCAGGATAAGGTGATAGCAGCTCTCAGTAGCAAGCCCAAGGAAGTGCCAACAGGAGCACAGAAATAGGCATCCTTCGAGCATATCACTTAAACCGGTAATCTCTTTAATGTAAGAGAGGCCATCCAGAATTTTGTTAACATATTAAGAGATCCGCCTCTTGCAGGTCTAGGATTGGATGCCCCTCCCTTTTCATGGGGACTGGGAAGCCAAGTAAAATAGTCCCCAAGTTAGACAATAAGCAATACACACTGGAAAGTACACCTAACTTTGGTATGGGTACTTGAGGTACCGGAAGAGTCTGACATAATCTCTTATCTATTGTGATTTTGCTCTGTAAGGCTGTGTGGTCACACACATTAAATAATGCACTTTCAATGCACCTTTGAATTGGATTTTGCCAATTCACACAGTAAAAATCCAGTTGAAAAGCGCACTGAAAGTTGATTGAAAGTGGATTATTTAGTGTGTGTGACCCAGCCTAAGCGTCTTGCCATCCAGGTTTATGCTACTTGTGTGAGTAAAATCATGATACATCTCATAGGACTTAAGACTGTGAGAGCTGTATACCAACAGTAATTTCAACTACGATTTAAACACCTATAATCAGATTATCCAGTACTTATTTAGTATTCCTAATAGAAATACCAAAACAGAGCTAGATAACACAGTACTGGTATAGCTAAAATATCAGACACAAAGGGTCACATTTTTAAGAATTACAGGAAATATTAATGGATTCTACACACATTGCAGGATGTAGGAAAGACTGAACTATTCAGTACTAAATAAGCATTGGAAGCAATTTAAATAACTTGTTTTTATGGAAACAAATATAATGGCTTTTCACATTTTTGTAATAGCAAACAGATTACCATTAGAGACGTTTAATGTGGATACAGACTTTTGTTTTGTTCCAAAATGGAAAGAAATCAATTAATGGTTGGGGGGAAAAAGTTGTCTGACTAGCTGCAGCAACTGTCTTTTTAGTGACCCTTGATGCTCACTTGTAAATCTATTCCCTTAGGCCAACCCCACCACCCCTGGTCAAGGGTTATTTCTAGTCTCAGAGCCTGTCTAGGGGAAATAGAAAAATTAAAAATGGCTGGGGCAAGCACTTGCAGGCCAGAATTAGTGTGCAGAAGACCAATTTAAGAACAAGTTTATTGTACTCTTTATGTACTGCTTGGCAGCTTTTCAGTAAAATGTTTAAAGTGATTTACAAACCTACATTATTATTTCAAAAGTAGTCTGACACCATAACCATATGTGCATAGATGAAGATGCCTTATACTGAATCAGACCACTGGCCTATCGAAGTCTGTAATGTCTAATCTGATTGGGAGCTGCTAACTAGGATCTCAGGTTCTACCAGATCTTTTTTAACTGGAGGAGATTGAACCTGGGAAGCTCTGAGTGCAAACCAGATCCATATCACTAAGCCACAACCCCACCCTGAAAATGATAACAGTAACAACAATGCAAGGATTTATTAATAAATGCTTTTAATTTCATGTCTCTTCAGAGAGTCTGCAATGTTTTAAAAATGAATAGGACGGTAATGTATCTTGAATGTTTAACAAAAACCATCCTGAGACGGCAGATTTGTATCTAATGGTACTGACTCCCCCTCTCCCCTTCTAGTCCAAATTTTGCTGAAAGTTTGGGAAATCCAAAATCTTCTATTTATTTTATTTATTTTCAGTTTTATACCCCGCCCTCCCCGCGAACGGGCTCAAGGTGGCTTACAAGGGCATAATGTGCCGTATCCAATACAATTTAAAATCCAGTTTAAAATCCCATAAGTTAGATCCATTAACAACAATAAAAATTCAATAAAAGTACTTCCAATTGTAATTATAAAATTCAGATGGCTTCAGGGGTCAGAGTATGGCCTTCTATGGTCGTCGGGCCTGGGCTGTGTCCAGGGTGGCCCCACATCGTCAGTTGTCAATCATGATGTGGTACCAACAGTGGCAGCTCCTATTCGAAGGCCTGGTGGAAGAGCTCCGTCTTGCAGGCCCTGCGGAACGGAATAAGGTCCCGCAGGGCCATGATCTCCTCCGGGAGCTCATTTCACCAGACAGGGGCCACCACCGAGAATGCCCTAGCCCTGGTTCCGGCAAGCCTGGCCTCCCTGGGGCCCGGCACACAGAGTAGATTTTGGGCCCCCAACTGAAGTGCTCACTGGGGTACATATGGGGATAGGCGGTCCCTCAGCTATGACTACTGATCTGGAAGAAATTACAACCCAACAGCATACTTTTTAGTTAAAAACAGAGATTAGTTCCCTGGAGAAAATAGTAGCTTCAGAGGACATACTTATGGCAACATATGCCCACTGAGCTCCCCACCCCCAATCCTCCCTCCCCAGGTGCTGCCCTCAAAATCAAGGCATTTCTTAAGCTAGAGTTGGCATCACTATTATCCTTTCCATACTTTAAACTCCAAACAACCCTCAGAATAAACACCTGCCTGTGACTTTCTGTACTGGAGTTATGGTGGAAAAGCTTTCTGAATTTGTTAGAAAGGCCTCTGCTATGTTTTAGACAGTTGTATAAGGCTGAGCACTTTTTGGCAGGGCATCTGGCTTATGTTTTGATACATGTTTAAAAGCATTATTAGACTGATTTTCAGTGTATTTGTATGTTGTTTTAAAGCATCTTCTGGGATTGCCAGGCTGAGCAACTGGTGGGGGGGGGGGCAGTCATGATGTCACTTCCGGGTACAATCCAGAAGTGAAAATGGGTAGCTCCAGGAACTGGCAGAAACTTTATGGTTTTTACCGTACAGTTCCCAGCAATACCTAAAGCTGCCGATGTTGCTTCCAGGTTGTACCTGGAAATTACATCATCACTGTTGCACCACTGGTGAGTTTTAAAACTTCTGAAAAATGTTTAATCCCTATTGCAGCTCCAAGTGGGAGTGGGCTATGGGAACTTGGTGTGAGGCATCCCCCACCCAGACTGAGGGCCTGGCAACCCTGTAGATTGTGTTTTAAAGAGGATATTTAGCTGCCTTGAGTCCTATTTATGGAAAGACACAGCTTATAAATATCACAAATAAACATAGGCTGTGTGCAAGTGAGTAGCTCAAGTTCAATTAAATGAGCATTCATGACTGAATGGGAATTTTAGCTCAGGTATCCTGGATCCTATTTTGCCATCCATCCACACTGCCATTAAATGAGACAGAATGAGAATCTGTATAACTGTGCTCCAAACAGTTAAATGTGGTTTGATGGCTGAGATGATAGACCCCCTTCTTAGTTACCATGGCAAACTTCCATTATAATAGCTACAACACAATTCTGAGCTTTATTAAAAGCAAAAAGAAAGAAAAATGAGGTATGCTAAACTTATTCTTTATCTCTTGAAACTTCTGCAGAAAGAAAGGTTCTTGTTGAGAATTACTGAAGGTATTAATTACTCTTGAGGGAATTAGGGAAAAATAGCTTGAGAAGTCTTGAATTGTATCAAGTCCAACCCCATCCTGTTTAAAACAAGACATAATTAAATACACACAGAAGAAGAAAGAAAAGGGGGGGAAGTTTTGTCTTTGATTATCAAACTGGTTTGTGGGGGGGGGGCATACTTTATGTGAGGAAAGAAATGATGAAAAACAGAAAGATGGAGAAATATAGCAGGCAAGGAGCCTTAAAGCTGGGTGTGTGTGTGTGTATGGAAACAGCTTAAGTTCAAGTGGGAAAGTTTTCCTGTCATCATTTTTTACCACAGCACAGTCAACATCTTTTATTGGTAAACATCCCAGGGGTTGCTCATTCAAACGTCTGTCTTTTTCAATGAATTCTCAATCAGGTGCATCTAAAATGGGATAGCCATAGTTGGCATCTAACTGTGTGGGAGCAGAAAATGCTTCCTTGTGAGCAAGAGAAGGAGGGTGACTGCTTAATTTCCTTACTGTAAGAATTCCCTCACGGGAGGTGTTGGCAGTATGGTATATCCCGATCTCGTCAGATCCTGGAAGCTAAGCAGGGTCAGTACTTGGAAGGGAGATAGACCACCGAGGTAGACTCTGCAGAGGAAGGCAACAGCAAACGAGCTCTGGTTCTCACTTGCCTTGAGAGCCCTTTGCTGACGTCACCCTAACTTGGCTGCAACTTGATGGCACCTCATGCACATACAAGAATTCCCCTTGCATATCTATCTGAAGAAGTGAGCTGGGAGTTATGAAAACTCATACTGAAATAAATGCTGTAAGTTTTCAAGATGCCACTGAACATTTGTCTTACTTTGCTATGACACACTAGCATGGCAATCCCTTTGCACTTACCATCTGAAGGAGCAGTGGCTAGTGGAGCACGAGGGCCGTAGCAAGATGCGCCAATTTAGATCGTCGCCAATATTTTCCCATCAGAAGTAATCACATTGCGTAATACCATCTCTATTACAAGATGGGTAGCCGTGTTAGTCTGTCTGTAGCAGTAGAAAAGTGGCTACTGGACTCTTGCTCTTTTCTATCTCTATTACAGATTATACCCATTTTCTAAATTATTCTGACTGGCCACACATTTGTATAATTGTTGTTTTATTTATATGTTTCTTATAGATTCAGGTGGGTAGCCATGTTGGCCTGAAGCAACAGAACGAAGTCTTGAGTCCAGTGGCACCTTTAAGACCAACAGTGTTTAATTCTGGGTATAAACTTGTGTGTATCTGATTTCATGTGCCTGATGAAGTGTGCATGCATGTGAAAGCTGATACTCAGGATTAAACTTTGTTGGTCTTAAAGGTGCCACTGGACTCCAACTTTGTTCTATGTTTCTTATAGTTATATTGATGCCGCCTTGAGGTCTCTCAAGGGAGAAAGGTGGCTAATAAATGTTTTAAATAAACAAATAATCTCGCTGCTGATTCAACGGCTGTGGACAGAAAGGCACTTTAAACGGCTGTTATTCTCATCTGCCGAACTACACAACAAAGAAGGTGGTATCTTGTGGCAGAGTAAGTTATTTAGGAATTTTGGATGAACATATTTTATTTATTTAGACACTCTGAATGCCGGCTCTCAAGACAACTAACAATTAAACAAAATCAAGCAAACAGACAATAAAAACAAATCTCCCCGATAAAAACATATCAATTCAAGTCAATAACATAAATAAACCAAACCTTGTCAACAGCAAACAGGCCTCATGGCTCTTAGATTGCTGAAACCATCAGCAACAGCCTCAAGGGATGAGGCGTGCAGCCTCAACACGTAAGGAGCTGACGCGTCTGTGTTACTGCTTCGCCCTTAATGGCTTTATCGCTTTGCTATGGATTTCTGTCAGTGAATCCTATAAATTGGATTCTGAGTTTAATCAGACTAATAGGTGGAAATGAAACGCACTTTCAAAGGATCAGAACAAAAGAGTAGTCAGATCAGACGCATGCGCACGTGAGTCGTTATTGCGTACCAATGCTGTTTGCAGAAAGTGAACTCATTCTAGTTCATTCATACATTACTAGGGTTCTTTACTCCCCACTGCAAGCAACCCTACAGCATGGAAGAACTGAAATAGAGATACTCTTTAAGTAAAAGAAACATTACAGTCACGCTTGTTCTACAGGGCTAGATGGCTTCACTAGAAATATCACAGGAAGAGAAGGCACACAGCCCCCTCAGTTGTGGAATGCCATGGAACATACAGGAGAACATGAGCTGCTTTTTACCTTACGTTGTGGTTCTAACCTGGAATTTGTTACTGAACAATTTTCCCATTTCTGCTTTCTAATCTGATTTCAAACTATACATTTAATGAAAGGTAGAATCTCCTAAACCTTACCTGACCAAAATTTAGGTCAGCATATAAGCAAAGTAGCAACACAGAAACATAATCATCTTCTGCAGATTGTTCTTGACAAGAATAATGGGCTAGGAAGCAGATAAATCACCACACTGTCTACCTCTCCAGTGTACCAGAATGAGAAAGGTCATTCCCCCCCCCCCCCCCCATCTAAAGCCCTTTTTGGAGATGCTGGGGATCGAACCCAGGACTTCCTGCATATGAAGGAGTACGGCAACAGGCTATAGAAACCATAAAGAATAAATGAGAGAATTAACTGCATTTAATGGACTGCGTCACTGACTTACAGATACAAAGTGAGTACCCAGTTTCTGGGTGCAGCCAGCGACTGGTATTTCAGAGGCAACCCTTTCCCCCAACCCCAACTTTCTTCACAGAGTTTACCAAATGATAATTTAAATGGTCATGTACAAAATTCTTAAAACCTGTGGCCTATATACATTTGCCTTTGCCATACAAAATACACAATTTTAAAATCACAACTACAGAGATGGATTTTTGAAAGTTTGCCCTCCTTCCAAGGAGATATTGAACGCTCTGACCTGGAGGATGCATCAGGCATTCATATAAGCAAACAAACAAGTATGCTGTAGAATTGAGAGATCATTAGATTTCTGCTGTGCTTCATTTTACCAGCAGTATTTCAGATATTAAAAATTGTAAGAGGCTCACAATGTTGTTGTTTTTTTAAAAAAACCTATTAGGTTAGAGTGGAACTGTACGTTCTGTGTAATTCCTTTCTTTGGTTCTTTATTAGGACTTACATTTTTTATACAAAATCCAGCCATGACTTGGGGGGGGGGGGAAGATATGATCTCACCGGTGTCAAAGACAAGACTGTGGACAAGACTGTGGACAATAGACAAAGAGGGTCAGGGACAGGAAACACAAGCCCAGCTCTAGGTGGTGTACCATAGCAAGATGCAAGCCCACAGCCAGAGCCATGGAAGAATCTTCCACACCTATTGCTCCACTCACCGTGTGTAAACAGAAGTCATGGTGCCAACAAACAGCAGGCTCTTCCAAAAGGGTTTTAAAAAAGAAAAGAGGCAAGCTCTACAGATACTGGTCCTTTACATTTTACATACCTCATCGTTCTTTAGTTCAATGGGCTGCTCCTACTGAATGAGGAAGCCTTTTGGCTAACAGAGTAAGTCCTTGTTTACTGGAATAGCTGTATTTATTTCTGTTAAATAGCCTCGTTCCTTGCCAAATAAGTGGTTGAATAAGAACTGATTCTATTGGCCATTAGCCACAAGAAAATGTATTGATTGCAGGGCAAAGTAAAAACCCACACAAGCACAGAGACATTGGAATAACTTCCCTGTGCTTCAGTGCTGCAGTGCTCTGAGTAAGGTTGCCAACCTCCAGGTGGGGCCTGGAGATCTTCTGGAGTTACAACTGATTTGCAGACCACAGAGATGAGTTCCCCGGGAGAAAATGGTTGGTTGGAGGGTGGACTCTATGGCATTATGCCCAGCTGTGGTCCCTTTCATGTTTGAGTGTCCCTGACTATTTGAAAGACATAACTCGGTGTAGAAAAAAATATAATTTATAACTTCATTTCATTACAAACTTCCAAGTTAAAATCTTCTGACAAGAATGACCGTAGATGAATAAATAAGATGTGCATAATGGATGATAATGGCATCAAATACCAGATCAAAAACATAAATGAAAAACCAACTAGTGAATGCAGATATCCATTCTAGGATGCCAAAGATTTTAGTGTAAAGATTTTTATATACTGCAAGCTTTGGAAGTATGTTTTAATAATACAACTCATTTTTGGAAACAATATATAGCAGTCAACATGATGACCCTTGTTGAGAAGAACAGATCGCGTTTCACCCTTTAGTGACTATTCTCAATATACTCAGCAATGGGCAGATAAAACAAACGAACACTGGTCTCTATCATAATGCACCAAGGGATACTGAAGTGGTGGAGATGGTGATGAAGCCTCTGGAGCAGATGGGATGTTACAACTGATCTTAGTGTTATTTTTTTATTCATTAGCTTTGATCCAAACTAGACGTTTCCACAGGAACACTGATTTTTGCTCATGGAGTAGTTTTCCCACTCCCCCCCCTTCCACGGCAGCATACAATGCCCCACAAAATCCTGCTTTTGGAGAAGAGGGGACCCCCCCCCCGACAAAGTTGCAGGATTCTGCAGAAGGGAGAGACATGAAAACTGTGCTCCCTGAGAGGAAATCCTTGCGCCTACAGAAATATTAGCCTGGATCCAAACCACTGTTGATTGAAACTCCCCCCACCTCTTTAGCAATGAGATAGCAATGAGAGTTTGTACGCTCCTGGTAACTTTTCCGTTGTTCCTCTCTACAGTCCAGCGCTGGAGAGCATTCCCCAAACACAAACACAAGAAAGAAGTGGTAGAAAAGGTGACAGGACAGAGAAAGCAAACAGTGAGGAAGCCAAGGAGCAGGGCTTATAGTGCAGAACAGAATACCATTTATGGTACTTATAATCGAGGTGTCTCTTGAAACCCTCCAAAATCCTGTTGCAGGTTTTGGTGAAGAGGCAAGGGGTGCCCCTCCATCTCTGTGTATCACTCTTTCACGTGTGGTCAATTCAGTCACTCCACTTAACCATCTGTCTATGGGAGGAGGAGTTCTAGCCTTCAATGCCTGCAGCACTAGCCGTGCGACGTTTCTATACCACTTTTATTTCTTTTTTCCGCTGGGCCCCAAGCAACCTATTGTTTCAAAACCACACACTGCAAGGTATGTTAACTTGAATAACAATCGGTCTAAAATCAAAGGCGAGTCTATATCTACGTACGGCAGACTACACATGCCCAGGCTATCAGATAATGAGCATTTTTATCTGGAGGTTTCCTGTGATGCATTTAAACTTCACTCTGCGGCTCTCTTCATGCTGCCCTTAGGGTGACCTCAAGCCTAGTTTTGATTAATCTCTTTTCCTGCCAGCAAAAAAATAAAATAAAAATAAAAATTTAAGGCTGTATGACAGCTATTTACTGACTCAGACTTTTTTATGCTTAACGTTTATGCAGATGATTCAACAAGCACTCTTGATCAACAAGCACTCTTGGGAAGGTAGATTAAAGTATGCCCAAATGATGAAAGTAACGCAATGCTATACTCTTCCTGTTCAATTAGCTTCTGAAACCGTGATCTACTATGATGGCACCCCTGTTATATCCCACCTTAAAAAAAGATCTTTTTCTGAGTTCGTAGTAGAGGCTATTAAGCTACTCAGCATTACACCACAGTGCATTTTTTGTGACCCTCGTTTATAATTCAATAATGTCTGCAATTAAGTTTTACATGGCTTTCTTCTTTGGTAGACACACACATGAGAAAAGCTTAATGACACATCCCCTGGACTTTTAGGTTTGATACATACTCAGGAAACATCTGCACAGGATATCCCCATGTATCTAGTTCAGCAATGCAGTACATAAGAGTGTAACATATGAGCAGCTGTGATGGATCAGGCCAACGGTCCATCTAGTCAAGCATCCTGTTTCATAGTGTGGTCAAATAAATGCCCCCAGAAGGCCTGCATGCAGGGCAGAGAGCCAAAAGCCTCCTCCTGAAGCTGCACCTTAGGCACTGGCGTTTACAAGGGGCCCCATTTCATTTAGTTACAGGATTAGATCCAGTGCAAAATTTCCACTTGAACCAGAGCTCTTGCTAACAATTCATTCAGTTTCTCTGCAATCTCCTGATCTTCATTTAGCAATCTTATCAGTCTTTTGTCATCCAAGGGCAGGGGCAGATTGGTAGGTAAAAATGGCCCTGAAAAAAGCCCTCCCCGGCCTCTCCCAAAGGAAAGGGCAGGACATACAACCTTGCCTCACTAGGGGCTGGGAGGGACGCCGGAGGGACCCCGCCCGCCCCAGGCCATTAGCCTTCCTGGTGGCTTTCATGGCCATTCCATCCCTGTCTGAGGGTCCTCCCACTTCCCTAGCCAATTTCCTGCATTTAAAGGAATTTTTACTGGTATTAATGTTTTTAGTACCATGTCCCTTATATTCTTTTTTTCTTGCCTTATTGTCAACATACATTTTCTTTGTCAGAACCTGTGCTGTATCTTGTTCTTCTAATACGGGGAAAGACTTCCGTTTTTTAAAGGAAACCTTTATTGTTAAACCAGAATTGTTCTACATGAAATTAGGTGCTACAACACCTAGGAAAACCCTGTGTTGAAGCTGTAGTTTAGAGACTGCAGAGCCTGCATGAGACGAGCGTGTGTGCATGGGCCCACTAAAGACTGAAGGAATGGCATGCAGACTGCGGGTCCAGAAAGATATGCTTTGGGTGCGCATTCAGCTTAACAAAGACCTCTCTTTAAACATGAACTCAGTGACCATCAGTGGCTGCAATACACTTAGTGTATAAGAGACAAACAATTGAAAAGCTACACAGTCCGTGTAAAATTACAGTTCATTCTGAAAAGACCATAAAAGCATATGGCACTTTAAAAATGGGTTACTGAGTCTAAGTGTAAGCCAGAAGACACACTGTGTATTGGTTTGACATTCGTGTAAGATTTTGGCAAAGATTCACTCACTGAAACACTGTCAACCCTGTATAAACTCAGGATAATCTGTAAAAAAGAAATCCAGTCTTTCTACAAGCATTTTTACTTTTGAAAAACCACCAAGCATCTCAGTAACTGAGCAACGTGTGACTTTACATGAAAAAAATTCTCAAAGTGCTCAAGTTTCTCTAAAGCTATTTACTTATTTCATAGCTAGGGTTCCATACAATAGCCACCCCACTAAATGTTTGTTCAAACTATTTGGCTGGCTGGCTGGCTCTAATTCTGATTTGTATCTTGGAAACCAGCAGCCTCTGCTGACCTGTGGCATCCTGAACACAAATTAGCCGTGCTACTGACCACCCGCAGAGCATCTTCTGGGATAATGGCACATGTTTAAGACCCCCTATTTTGTGTGCTTCTGTGAGAAAGACACATAGACATTTCCAACTGGCACCAGGCGGCTGGATATTTAGCTTAACTTACACTATGCAACATAGCAGGATGATGTATTTGGCGTTCTGATAGCTGTCAAGCACTTCTTGACAAACCTTATCATAGTGTAAGCAACAGCCTTCTGCAATACATAACAATTTGGTAAACTGCAGTAGTTACAACATTTCACTGGCCTATAGTGTATTCATTATATCCAAATAATTGTACCAGGTATAGAAACAACCTCAACCCAAGGCAGACTGCAAAGAAAGCACTGGCGACCTGACTTGGAAAGCAGAGGAAGAACAAGGATCAGCTTCTGATAAATGGAGCTTGTAGAAGCATGAGTATGTTTTCTCCCCACTGCACTGTGGGCTTGTGCATGAGATTTGTGCATTAGACACTCCCTGGCTGCTTGTAGCATGTGTAGAAGAAGCACATACTGAGAAGGCTGAGAGCATCTGGTTTATTTTGCTGTGTGTCAGTGGATGTTTTCCATGCGAGGGCATCAGTGAGCAATGCTGCCATTCATGGGTGTTAGCGACTTAGCTCCAAAAGTGCAGAAACCGCTATCGGTGTTACTACATGATCTCTCCTTTCTAACAGTTATCGTTTTGCTTTCCTGTGTTGTTCAAAGTGTTCTTCTGGGTATCCATGCGGGAGTACAGTTCTCCCAGTGAGACTCTCAGAGAAAGGTGAAGTATAAAAAAAGCAAATAAATGTATCCTTCATTTGCTGCATAGGATGTTTCAGCCTACCTTACAGCAACATCAGCTTCTGCCCCATGCAGTGGGACCCACAGACTTGCCCCACTCATTTTACTAGCTTTTGAAAGATTTATGTGGTCTAATGGAGCGATGTTTAGGACATTTAGATGGCAATCTGTCAAGTGTTGCTACTGTTAAATAATGGGAGTATGAAAGGCGGCAGATGCTAGGCATCTATGTAAGAGGCACAACAGCATTGGGGCAAATGGGGATTTTGAATTTCTAGGATAAGTTTTAGGATGGGTGTGTGATTATTTATGACCTTTCCAAAGTCGTCTTGACTTTGTGCCTTTGTGAAGGAAATGTTTCTTCACCTGTCTGAAAATAGCAGAATTGTCTCTTCCAGTTATTTTGACTCCTTCCTCTACTTTGTATCACAGTATCTGGGTAACAGCTACACATATATACAGACTTGATTAATTAAAATTTTTCTATGCAGCCTAGGGTTGCCGGGTCCGACTCAGAAAACACCTGGGGTGAAGCCAGGAGCAAGGATTTGACATCCCTTTTGTGATGTCACATCCTGTGATTTCATTTCCAGGTCCACCCCCAACATCCAGAAGGTTCCTGTGATTCCATGGTAGGAGGTTGTGCTTCTAACACAGTGGTTGCTCTCTACTCATGTTCCACCCAATGGACGGAGCTGGCTCAGGGAGTGCCCGCAGCAGCGGTGTGTCTTCGTCGGGAGAAGGGGTGGCAGTCAGAGACAGGAGGCCGCAGGTCTCCAACAGGTCGAGTGGTGCCTCCCAGGCAGTCCCCTCTGGTGGGGTGGGCTAACTCTCAACCTCGTTTCCCCAGCTAGGAGCAGTGAGGAAGGGCCCCGAATTGGCTGGGGGCTCATCCATTGCGGCGGAGGGGAGACCTGAGGTACCGAGGGCTGCTCCACCGGGCCTTGCACACAGCCACTTATGCCCGGCTCCCCTGAATGGCCACTCGCAGTAACTGCTGCTGCCTGTGCAGGAAGAGGTGTTGCGACCAATGGCAATGCAAGCCTCAGCCTTTTCAGTCCCCAGCCACCGGAGCACCTGCCTCACATGACACTGAGGCCAAGACGCTGGCTGCCACTTCCATAGGTGGGACTCCAGCAATGCAACCAATGGATTGGCACACCATCGGGGTGACTGGTCAGGGAGCCAAAGGCTGTGGGAGCATGTGGAACATTCAGAAAAGAGTCACTTGAAAACTCAATTATATATAAGGAGAGATGCCTTTTCTCCTTTGGAAATAATGGAGGATGAGGGCACCTTCTTATGGGGTTCATAGAACTGGATACCCTGGTCAATATTTTTGAAACTTGGGGGGTTTTTTGAGGAGAAGCACCAGATGGTATGCTAAAAATTTGGTGCCTCTACCTCAAAAAATAGCCGCCTCCCGAACCCCAGATACCCACGCATCAATTCACCATTATACCCCATGGGGACTTGTCTCCATAGGGTATAATGAAGCATCCAGCAGGCATTTTCCCCTGCTTTCTGATAACCCCAAACCTGGGGATCCCCTGCCCCCAACTGGAGATTGGCAACCCTAATGCAGCAGCTTCTGAGGCCTGTTGTGGATCACAACATAAAACAAGATAGGTAAAGGTAAAAGTTTCCCTTGCTTGAAAGCCAGTCGAATACGACTCTAGGGATGCGGTGTTCATCTCCATTTTCAAGCCGAAGAGCCAGCGCTGTCCAAAGACGTTTCTGTGGTCATGTGGCCACCATGACTAGATGCCAAGGCACATGGAACGCTGTTACCTTCCCACCCCTAAACTCCCAACTGGCTTAATGTATGGGAAATAAATTGGGGAAAACTACACATACAGTCGTAATTGCTTGTGGCACCAGAGACTGAGCTGGTATTTCATTAAGTGATCTCAGCAAAGATACAGACTACAAAATTTTGAAAAAAACCCAGGTGGTGTTTTGGGAGATCAAATGTTGGAATACTATAACTAGTTTGAAGTTAACATGTGCCTTAAGATTTAGAGAAGGCAGAAACAGGTATATAAACAGAATGGAGGGAATACATAGATCCTTCCAGTATTGGGGAAAGGGAAGACTGATGGTCTCAGGAATGAATTCATTGAATTGAAGGGATGTTTGATATATTTATTGTGATAAGGTATGACAGTCATTGCAAGATGACTGTTTTGTATATTTAAAAGAAAAATGGCTGGTGGTAGAAACAATGCTTCGGCATACCTGCTTGTCCCAGAGAAGGTTCTCTCTTTCTCTTTCTCCTGGCAAGATGGCTTTTTGGATGAAAGTTTGACATGTAACTTGCCTGTTGGCAAATTTTGACGGTGGGAACTAGACTACCAACAGAAAGCCTCTTTAACAACCTAATTCCCAAAGCAGAGAACCCCATCAAAAGAGAAATCAACTCTGGATTCAGTGCTACCTAGACTATGCTTCTCTCCAGTTCTTGCTCACTCAAGCACATCCATACACCACAGTTCTAATTATTAATATGCTTTTCCAAAGGCCTTGTCTGATTCCACTATCACCACCTATAGAAACACATTAGAAACTGTAATATCCGGACTTCCGGCAAGACTTGCGAGCATGGCGGATGTGCTCCTCCGCATCTGCGGGGAGCGCGATCCGTACCCGGCGGGAAGAAGGGGCTCTGGACTGGTGCCGAGCCCCCAGAGACCCCAGTGAGGGGGCTCTGCCTGGGGTGGCACGAAGGGGATCTCTCCCTACGGTGGCGACCGAGGGATAGAGATCCCTTTTCATCACCCCCATAGGTTCCCCCGCCGTGGGAGACGTATGGCTGAAAGCGCAAATCCGAGAAGCAGCAGAGAGTGCGAAGCAATGAGGCTGGAACTGACAGTTACGCATGGAGAAAACGTGAGTCTGAAGTAAGAAAAGCAGAACACAGCGGGAAGACGGCGGGAGGAGTGAAACCCCCCCCCCTCCGGGACTAGCGTACTTACGAGACTCTTTACGTGGCGTTACTGCAGGAATAAAAGCCCATCCGCCTTGCTAGATGGCAGCATCGCTCACTTGGAGATATAAACTTTAGAAGGACATAAGTGCTGTTTGAAAATTTGCTCCTTTCGTTCATCTTATCTATCTATAAACAAAGAGCGTAGTCTCAACAATGACGGGGAAACCGAAACCTTCCCCCAAACTAGGAAGTACAGCTCCGAGTTCAAAGGTTGATACCACGGAGATGAGTGCGGTGTTCTCCTCGTTATTGCGACCTCTAGTGGACCAAATGACAGCTCTCAACGTTAAAATGGACAAAATGCAGCTAGAACTAAAAGAGTCGAATAAATTCACAGAGAAGCTGCAGCGAGAACTTCTGGAAGTAAAAACTTCAGTAAAAAACCAAGACTCAAGACTACAAAAGGCAGAGAAGGAAAAGGCCCTCCACCACGATCAGCTTTTGAAATTACAAATGGATAGATCGAATTTTTTCCTAAGACTTCAGAATGTGCCAGAAAACACAGGAGAAGACCTTAAAAATTTGCTAAGTGAAGCACTTGAACCAGTGACAGGCATGAAAGCAGCGGATATAAAAAGCGATATGGATATGGTTTACAGAACCTATCCAGATTACACTAAAAAGAAAAGCCTGCCTGGTGAAATTATGATAAGGTTCTCCAAAAAATCTACAAGAGACGTGGTGCTTAGGACCACAAACAAAGCAGCTCTGAAGATCCTGGGAGAAGAAGTAAAAGTGATGAAGGATATCCCATTTGAAATAAGGAAAAGAAGGAAAGCCTATGGAAAATTGACATCTTGGCTCCAGTCTGAGTCTATCACCTATCGTTGGAATACTCCAGAAGGACTATGCTTCAGCATCAAAGATAAGAAGTATAAGATTGACTCTGTTCAACAAGCGAAAAAATTTCTGGAAAAAAGCAAAGAGCAGAAAACTGGGAGAGACTCAGATGGTTCACTGGCCTCGCAAGAAAGCATGTATGGATTTGATAGCTCAAAGAGTGAAGAAGAAGTGTCTGACTCGGAAAAGGGAGCTGCAGCTCCAAAAATAGTTGAGACTGTTAAGACAAGAAGAGGACGAAAGAAGAAATAGTGATTAAACTGTTTTATTAAGCATTGCACTTATGTATTATAAATGGTTTAATTAACCGTATTTCTCTAGGTGGGTGTGCCTGCCAAATAGTTTTGATAACTTTTATAGTAGCAGTAACAAGTAATTGAAATTTATCCAAGGTTCTAAATGCTTCATAATTATATTATGTAACAAGGTAGTATTAAGCAAATGATAAAGTACTCTCTGTATAAGGTATATGTAGCTTAGATTGTAGCGTTATAGTTGTAGTTATAGAGTTAAAAAAGAAAAAAAAAAAGAAACTGTAATATCCGCATCCCCCCAACCAGCACCCTCAAGCTTTGCTAACATGCGCTGGTTCGGAATTAGCTTAGCTTTCCCAGACACACTATTTCATGCTCTCCATCTGTATAAGGTAATTCAAAGGGGGGGATTTTGAGAACAGATAGAATTTGTAATAGTGCTGTGAAGTATAGCCTTCATGAATAGCATCATTTAAATCAGTGATGGTACTTTGATTTAAATCACATAAATCAGCTATACTATGCATAAAACAACAGTTCAAACACTATTTTATTTTATAATATAAAAATCCCTAATATGTTCTGGGAAGGGAAAAAATCTTTAAAGGCTTAGTTTTAAAAAACACACTACTACAACAACAACAAGAAAACCAGCAATCTTCTAAACGCTTTCTCAAAAGAATTTTGGCCAGCATTGGTTCTCTGGCTAGTAGTTGTTCTTTGCAGAAGCCATTTCTTCTACAGACTGGTGAACAATACAGTCCTTCTATCTAGTTGTTCTCTTCCACCAGGCACGCAGCTTTGGGTGGGATGCACATGGAGTAATGAGGGGAGGTGAATAATACTAGCCTAGCCAGCCAGATCAGCCAAATCAACTCTGGCGATCAGTGACAGACGTCGCAGCCAGATCACCCTCAGGTCCACTTTTCTATGCAGGAATTTGTGCTCGAAGAGTGTTGGTGCTATAAAGTGCCATCAAGGCACACCTGACGTACGGCAACGTACATTTTCAAAGCAAGAGACATTTCAGAGGTGGTTTGCCATTGCCTGCCTCCATGTCATAACCCTGGTATTACTTGGAGGTCTCCCATCCAAACACCTGCTAGGGTCAACCCTGCTTTGCTTTTGAGATCTGATGAGATTGGACTACCCTGACCAATCCATGTCAGGGCTGGAGAGTGTTAGCAATTTCCAATTTCAAGTTAAAAAGCTAAAATTTGTTTTTTCTTGTTGACCTTGTGCCATTAACCCTTTGCAACGTGAACAGTTATATTATGATACAGATTCAGACATGCAGGTAGTGTTGCCAACTACAGGTTGGGATATTCCTGGAGATCTGGAGGTTAGCCTTGGGAGGGCAGGGTTTGGGGAGGGAGGGACCCTAGCAGGGTGTAATACCATATAGACCACCCTCCAGAGCAGCCATTTTCTCCAGATGGATTGATCACTGTAGTCTGGAAATCAGTTGTAATGCTAGGAGATTTCCAGGCTGTACCTGGAAGTTGGCAACCATATGGGCAATTGTGGCAACTAAATGAGTATGTATGCAAAATGACACTTATTTAAGAAAATTGACATTATGCCTTTCCTGGAGAGCCAATTTGGTGTAGTGGTTAAGTGCACAGACTCTAATCTGGGAGAACTGGGTTTGATTCCCCACTCCTCCACTTTCATCTGCTGGATGACCTTGGGCAAGCCATAGCTCTGTACCAGCTGTTCTCTCAAGGACAGTTGTCTCAGAACTCTCTCAGCCCCACCTACCTCACAGGGTGTCTGTTGTGGGGAGGGGAAGGGAAAGGAGTTTGTAAACTGCTCTGAGACTCCCTTGGGTAGTGAAGGGCGGGGTATAAATCCAATCTCTTCTTCTTTCAGAAAAACAGTAAAATCACCATAAAATGACAAAACAGAAAAACCCTTATTGAAACACATTTAAGAGCACTAATTTTTAAAAAGGACCAGGGGCACTAATATGAAACCAAATATTAGAAGCTGGTGGGTAATAAAAAGCATTTGAATGCTACACCTTAGTGACCCCTGTTCCATGCCCAGAAGATGATAAAAAAAACCCTCTAGGATCCCTGGCCAAACTAGCCTGGAGAAAAACTGCTTCCTGACTCCAACTTGGTGATCAACATTTGCCTGGGTGTGTAAGAAAGGGCCACAAGAAATAAGCACTGATGCAACCCTTCCTGACCTCCCTCTCCTGATCTGCCTCAGTTAACACAATCAGCATTGCTGTCAGATGGCCATCTATTTGAAAACCTTTAAAGAAGGAGAGCCCACCACCTCCCAAGGAAGGCTGTTCCACTGAGGAACAGCTCTAACTGACAGGAAATTCTACCTAATGTTTAGCTGAAAACTCTTGATTTAATTTCAACCTGTTGGTTCTAGTCTGACCTTCTGGGGCAACAGAAAACAGCTCTGTACCATCCTCTATAAGACAGCCCTTCAAGTACTTGAAGATGGTTATTATATCACCAAATGATGTGGAACATAAGACATGCTTTGATAAAAGGTGACATACAAGATTGCTCTAAAGTAAACAAGCTTCCTCTCCCAGTCTTCAGTTTGGCTAAGAAAATTAAAGATGAAGCAACACAATAAAACTCCAGTGAGACTCAGGCGGCATGCAGATGTCATGACAGGCCGCAATTAAACTCCAAACACGCACAAACACATTTGATTTCGGGTTCCTGCACACACCTCCCAACTCCCACCAACAAACAGAATATGAGTGAACTCTTCCTGGCCTCATCAAGCTCCAGTTTAACAAATGGGTTGGATCCAGCCAGCTTTTGCACTTAGGGAACCAGCGTGGTGTAGTGGTTTAAAGAAGTGGACTCTAATCTGGAGAATGGGATTTGATTCCCCACTCCTCGTCCCCATGGAACCTGTTGGGTGACCTTAGGTCAGTCAGAGTTCTCTCAGAACTCTCTCAGCCTCACCAGGTGTCTGTTGTGAGGAGAGGCAGGGAAGACTCCTTAAGGAAGAGAAAAGTGGGTATAAAAACCTACCCCCCTTCTTCTTTTTGTGAAAAACAGAAGAGAGAGTCCTGCTGCGGATCATGGGACTTGCATGGACAGAAGCCACGTAGGCAGGGATGTGGTGAAGCAGGAGTTCAATCAGATTAGGGTAAGCGAACTGGCTGTATCCTCCCCAGTGTTCTGGTGAACTGGAGCACTCAAGTTGGGAATATTCAATCAAGCTCCACGGGCTACATGAAAGAGAGTAGGAGGCAAGGGGAACATGTTGTGAGTACAGCAACAAACTGCGCCCCACCGCATTTTACCTGAAGCTTGCTGCGATATCTGAATGCAGTCTAAGTTTAGAGCAAAGAACACAAGAAAGCTGATCTGTAAAATGGGACTGCAAGTACCACTCATGCTCTGCCTCTCAGGAACACTTTCCCCATGAAGAAAGGCTGAAGTGCTTGGGGCTCTTTAGCTTGGAGAAACGACAGCTGAGGGGTGATATGATCGAGGTTTATCAGATTATGTATGGGATAGAGCAGGTAGAGAAAGAGGTACCTTTCTCCCTTTCTCACAATACAAGAACTCGTGGGCACTCAATGCTGAGCAGTTGGGTTAGCACGGATAATCACCCAAAGAGTTATTAACAAGTGGAATTCACTGCCACAGGAGGTGGCAGCAGCTACAGGCATGGACAGCTTCAAGAGGGAATTAGATAAACCTATGGAGCAGAAGTCCATCAGTGGCTATTAGCCACAAGGTATAGATAGGAACTCTCAGTCTGAGACAAGTGATGCTCTATATTCTTGGTGCTTTGGAGGGGCAACAGTGGGAGGGCTTCTAGTTTTCTGGCCCCACTGATGGACCTCCTAATGGCACCTGGTATTTTTGGCCACTGTGTGACAAAGTGTTGGACTGGATGGGCCATTGGCCTGATCCGACATTGGCTTCTCTTATGTTCTTATGGTAAATTTTGGGTGCTTTGACTAGAAAAATCCATGCAAATACCCAAGAGATGGAAAGCATGCCTTAAGTCTACTGGGCTGCAGGATGTCTATAGCAATGTGACCAAAAAGCAGGTTCAAACTGATCAACTGTGAGGAAAGTATAGCTAGCCAATGTCACCTTGGACTATGGCTGCTTCCTTTGCGATCTTCAAATAAAAGTTGCAACCGAAATGTAAAGAGCTTTGCTTTTAGTACACCAACATAAAATAAGTTTCACCCTACTAGCATGATTTTAGATGAAAGAAAATAGGAACTGGGTAATTATATATATTTACCTTGACAAATAGAAAGCAATCTGTGATTAGAGCACAGCAATTAGGTACAAAATGCTTCCCATGGATTTAATTACCCATCAGTCTACAAGTTTCTTAATTACTTCTATCTCACTGCATCAGTAAAA
This sequence comes from Lepidodactylus listeri, assembly GCA_029233225.1. Lineage (NCBI taxonomy): Eukaryota > Metazoa > Chordata > Lepidosauria > Squamata > Gekkonidae > Lepidodactylus > Lepidodactylus listeri. The sequence continues at coordinate 93,674,991 of JARCFY010000006.1, forward strand.
AATTTAGCCTGAGGCAGCCAGTCACTTATTTACAAAGCGCAAAGATTTTGAAAGTGAATATATTATGTCACCAGTGCAACATTTGGGTGCCCATGTTCCGCCTTCCATAGAATAATGAAACCATTTACAATTGGCTACTGGAATGGTTCTTTCTCTAAAGATCTTGAGCACTATATAGTAACCAATTTTGGGGAAAAAATTACATTCATAAAAAGTGGTTGTACTGGTTGTTTTATTAAAAAAAACAATAGAGGTGTTCAGATGCAATGGTTTGTTTTAAATGTGATTGGTTTGTGAAGTCAGGATTCAGCTTACAGAGAAGCATTCAAATCCAGGTTCGCCTCAAAAAATGCTGGTTTTATCATCTCTGCTTTCTGTTCTGCCTCCCCTGTAGAGAACCAGCTGGTAACCCAACCAGCACAGTGCTATAGGCAGCACAGGGAAGCCAGCCTCCTGGTGGGACCTGGGGATCCCCTGGAATTACAGCTTATCTCCAGACTTCAGAGATCAGTTCCCTTGGAGAAAACAGATGCTTTGGAGCGTGGACTCTATGGCATTGTATCCCATTGAGGTCCCTGTCCTCCCCTGACTCCATCCTCAAAATCTCCAGGAGTTTCCAAACCTGGATCCAGCAACCCTGCCCCCCCCCCTCCCCGCTGGGGCCAGGGTGGGACCTGGCAACCCTAAAGCAGCACCATGGAACAAACCATGTTCGAACGCGATGCAAAACTAAAGTTAAGACGACAACGACACCATCATCATCATCATCCAGTCTGATGTGTGCTGACCAGGCATACTTAGGAGAGTGCCCCATGTTCCATAGCTACTTTTAACTAGGTCTCTGTATGATGTCTGAATCTAACCAAAGATCCTTACGGCACATTAAAGAGTTTTATTCTGGCAAAAGCTCATGTCACAACAATGTGTTAATCCTTAGGGTGCCACAGCACTCTGCCATTTTCACCTCTTTGGAATCTGATTACTTTATGGACTGGGAAAATAGCTAAAAGATGCATTTACAATTTCTACATGACATGTATAGGATCTGAGTGAGACATTCCAAGACTCTTTAAAATCAAGGAGTGAGAATGGCCTATAATTTCATACATCGGTGGTTTGCAATCTGGGCTTCTTTAAGGGAATTTAGCCCACAGCTTCTTTTGGGGCAGGTGGTGCAGTGCTGAAAGATCAGTTCAACAGCATACTGCCAATATCCCATGGCTTGCTACTACTAGCCAAGAAAGGGAAGTATTGAGAGGACATGTAATGTTCTGGATTGCTTGAAATAATCTCAACCTCTTTCAATGAAATAAACTGAAATTAATCCAGGCAATGATGAGTGGCTGAATTCAATGTGTGTTTTAGTATATAACTTAAGTTTTCTAAATAATCAGAAGATACCGTTTTATTCACAAGCAGATATTATTTATCCCCAAACAAGTAAACTGCACCATGATACTGATTTTGTACAGGGATCAAAAGTAGCTACTACCTTAAATTGGCCCAAGTTACTTGGATGGGGTTGGCTGAATGGTAGTTGCCTCTCTCTTTTTTAAACTTTTTTTTGGGGTAATATCCAGCCTGATTAAAAGTTCTGGCAAACCTGAAAGCTTGCAAACTAATGTGTCACCTGGTCAGTCTCAATAAAAGGTATTGTGTGGATTGTGTTCCGTTGCCCTCTGTCTGTCGGCTCTGACTCCCTCTGGCTGTGCTCTGCTACAGCTTGCAGGTTATTAGAACAGGAAATGAGAATGCTGAAGCACAAGGACGGGAGACATCATGACAACTATCTATTTCCATCTCCCGGTGATTGCATTTCAGTCTTCAGCAGGCAAGTGGGCTGAAGATGTAGAGCTACAAGAGGAGGAAATACCATATCTGTCATCCTTCTCCACTACTAAAAGATGAGAGGTACCAGCTGAAAAAGTACAAACCCAAAATTCCTGTTTGTACTGGTCTTTGTCACTGACAAGGTAATTTTGTGATCTCTGAACCAAGCTAATTATGACAGTATTGTCTGGGTAAGCAGTCTGGCACCTTTGAGGGAAATGCAGTCAGAAATAGTCATGCATTTTCCCAAGACTGGTAGGAAATGAGGGTTGCCAAGTCTTACCAATTGAATAGCACCCTCTCCAGGAGTCCTCGCACGTGCGTGCCACAATAACATCACCCGGAAGTGACATCATCACGCTGGGCACATCACCGGGCGATGCTCTGGTAACTGCGCTAAAACTCTATGGTACCATAGAGTTTTCAGGGCGATTGCTAGAATGTTGCCCGGCGAGGTGCCCAGTGTGATGATGTCACTTCCAGGCGATGTCATCACGCTAGGCATGTTGGCCTGATCTGGCCACTTTGGGGGTGGGGTTCCCCCTGCTGGCCAGATCTGGACCGGCAGATTGGGGACTCTTTTAGTGGGGGAATCCCCGCCCCCCGGGGGGACTTGGCAGCCCTATAGGAAACTTGGATTTCATTACTACATATTATTCATAAACTTTTTATGCATGCCAGAAATAGGTTTTTTTTAGGGTTTTTGTTCTTGTTTTTTTTGGAGGATATATCCCTGCATCCAGAACACCCACAGACTACACCAACATGCACGTGTACTCTTTCAAACAGGCACATGTATCCTCATGGCCTGGCATAGACATGTGCTCTTCTATACATGGGTACTTGCAAACAGTATTCCTATTGATTCATTATCTCTGTCCTAATGAGGAAGCACATGTATGTAAGTTCCCACTCTACTGGCAAACCCTGAAGACAGCAAACTCCCTTTATTCAGCAAGTCCAGGCAGAAAACTATGGAGACAGGGTTGCCAACCTCCAGGTGGAGCATGGAGTTCCCTTGAATTACAAGTGAAATCCAGACCACAGAAAGCATGGCAGCGTCACAGGGTGGACTGTATGGCCTCATATCCTTGCTGAGTTCCCTCCCCTCTCCAAACTCTACCCCTTTCAGGCTCTGCCCCCGAATCTCCAGGAATTTTCCAAACTGGAACTGGCAGCCCTAGATGGAGATGGTGAAAGGCAGGGCTACACACTAGCCACGCTTCAGGCTTGGCAGAGGCATCTTCCTATTTAAAGGAACCTCGCCTGGCTTGCTGTTCTCTCAACACTCTAGCTACGGCCTCCTCTTTGGGATAAGCAGTTTAGCAATCAATAGCTGGGAGGGAAGGTGGCACAGTATAGCCCAGTCTTGTCAGATCTTGGAAGGTAAGCAGGTTCGGTACTTGAGTGGAAACTGCCAAGGAAGACTCTGCAGAGGAAGGCAATGGGAAACCACCTCTGCTCCTCACTTGTCCCGAAACCCCCTGGCTGGGGTTGCCATAAATTGGATGTGACTTGATGGCACTTTACACACACACAATCAATGGCTATTGTAGTGGGCTTCTACTCCAACAACAAAGACAACATTTCTCCTGCTGCAGTCACTACCTCCCACCACCAAACCTCTTTTCCCCTGGGAACAGAAGGACCTATTTCATTGCACACAAAGTAGTATGATTAAGAAAATGTGGGGATAGCAAATTATAAGAGGCCGTGGAGGAACTGCATATGCTTTGGGGTAGACCGTCAACTTCTTACTGTTCCTCAAAACTTTAATTGTAAGTGCACTTTCAAAATGTGGGTGTTTTTTTTAAAAAAACCTCTTGTGTGGGTAAAACGGCACAGTTACTCCTGCTGTCCAATTTGAGCAGCATGGCCATACGGTTTGAATGGGGAAGAAACAAAGTTGCAGGCTTGGTCGTAATTTGGGGCATGTGAAGCATGGTGGGTACATATACAACATATTGCAAAGTGGAGCTAATATTAGTCTCTGCAGTGAGTCTGCACCCACGAGAGTAACCTTTGCTATTCCAAAATATGTCTAGTTAGCACCTGGTTTCCCACCAAAGTCGTTTACTCCCTCATCAGAGGAGACAGTCACTCTTAGTTGGTGGCCTAGGGTCACACAATATTGCTCCACAAAACACACCTCCCAACACTGGACTAATATCAAGAGCTTCATTTTCTACTTAGCTTGCACTGGTTAAAAATCAATGAGTAAAGTAATCATAATGTGGAAGAATTTCAGGCCCTTTACATTATTAATAAGCAACGCAACTGAAAATGTTTTTGTTCACCTGTCTCCACTGCCTTTTCAAACGATTTTGAAATGAAAAGTGCTGAAGCATGAAGATTGCAGGCAGTCATTGCTTTTCGAAATCACAGTGCTGGGAATTGGTGGAATTCCTGCCTCCTTTGGCACGGTGAACTTTCCTTGAAAGCAGACTACAAATTCACAGGGGTCCCCAGCCTTCAATCAAGGAAATGCTTCAGATGACCCCCATCTGCCATTTTAATGTATTCCGCCCAAAGACTTCCATAAATATTTAATGCAAGAAAGGGACTGTTTAAACACAATGAATAGCTCGTGAAATTAAAGTTGGCTGATGGATTACACCATATAATACATTGTAAACAATGTTGGAGAATGCATAGGCAATACATGGGCCTTCCTTTAAGTTGGAGCATAATCTTCAACTTTTTAAAACCCTGGACCCACCGTTAGAGCCAACCCTCAACACACAAACCACTTGATTTTTTTCAACACATACATGCCTGTCTTTCACTCTGGTTTCCCTCTTTTTTCTGTCTTTCTGATCTTTACGTCTGTTCTCTCCTTTTTCCTATTTTTTCCAGCCTCTTTCTTGCCGACAGACCCCTCTCCTCAAGTAGACAATTAAATGGCCACTTGTCCAGGCCCAATGAATCAGAAGGCTTGAAACACCACCACTGTATTATAGAGAACAAGCAGGAACCTGCAAGGATTCGCACAGGGACATCTTAGAGAGCCAGTTTGATGTAGTGGTTACGTGCGCGGACTCTAATCTGGGAGAACCGGGTTTGATTCCCCAGTCCTCCACATGCAGCCAGCTGGATGACCTTGGGCAAGCCATAGCTCTGTACCAGCTGTTCTCTCAAGGACAGTTGTCTCAGAGCTCTCTCAGCCCCACCTACCTCACAGGGTGTCTGTTGTGGGGAGGGGAAGGGAAAGGAGTTTGTAAACCACTCTGAGACTCCAAGTGAGTGAAGGGCGGGATATAAATCCAATGTCTTCTTCTTCTCCTTCTTCTCTTATTTCTCCCTACCCCACTATTTCCTCTTTCCCTTCCTTGAAAGTCCCCACAACTTCACACTTTTTCCTGATCTTTCTTTCCTTCCCACCAACAGCCAACCTACCTTTATCTGTCCCCATTCAGCTCCCTACCTCCCAGCAGCCTCCACTGAGGAAAACTATGAAATAGTTGTGTGATACTGGCTGCTGGGCCAGGCCCCCATGCATAGTAGTGAACATCCAAGGACTTGTGGGGGGACACATCACTTTCCCCTATATCCCTCTTCCCTTCTCCTGGCAACCCACATATCCTCTCCCTTTTTCCTGCCTCATTCTCTCATTCTCAGCCATCCACCAACCTACCTTTTACCTGCCTTCCATCTTCAACTATATTTATTATTTATTTACTTCATTAGGACCCCATCTTTCTCCACAGTGGGGACCAAACCAGTCTACATTATTCTCTTCTCCACTTTTTTATCCTCACAACAACCCGGTGAGGTAGGTTAGGCTGAACAACATCACTTAGTGAGTTTCCATGGCATTGAAGCTCTAACCTTTACACCACACTGCCTTTCATTAGGCGGCTGCTGTTGAACAGTAGCAAGCAACCAAGCCTAAGTGAGTTATGCAAGTCAGGTGGTATCAAGTCAGGTGGTATCAAGTCACCCAGCGGTTGCTGCCAGCCCTGGCTCTGGTAAGTCCTTCCTCAAAGGCCAAAATAGCCCTGGAGAGGGCCTGCCCCTCCCCTGACATTTACTGATAGAAACCAAGCCTGGGATGTTGTGGTTGCCTAGCAAAAGCCACTGATGGCTTCCTTTTTTTAAAAAAGCTGTAGGCACTTCTTTTATAATTTAGGGATTTGTTTTAACCCCCCCCCATGTATTTTCTTAGCATTCAGATTTTTCTGCAAACCTGGGGTGTTTTCAGGTTTGTAGAAAGATAAACAGGTTGCTTACCTGTAACTGATGATCTTCGAGTGGTCACCTGTGCATTCACACTATGGGTTTACTGCGCCTGCACAGAAATCCATTGGTGTTGCAGAAAGCTTCTAATGGATTTTCGTGCCCAGCGCCCTCCGGGCATGCATGGAGGCCCCCACACGCATGCCCAGAGGAGCCGGGCGCAGACATCCCCCCAGTTCCTTCTGACAGCTGCAAACCAGACCCTAGAAGGGAGAAAAGCCTTGCAGCAGTGGGGAAGGATGGGCGGGGAGTGTGAATGCACAGATGACCACTCGAAGATCATCAGTTACAGGTAAGCAACCTGTTTATCTTCGACGTGGTCTCTGTGCTTCACACTATGGGAGAGAAACGAGCAATGACCCACCTGGATGGGGGGTGCTGGCAAGCTGTCACTGAGAAACGGTAGACAGGATAAGCCGACCCAGGTTTGCATTCCTGGTAGCTCTGGCATCCAGAGCATAGTAACAAATGAAGGTATTGGGAGTCGCCCAAGTCACTGCCTTGCAAACGTCCACAAGTGATGCTCCCTTGAGGAATGCAGTGGATGTGGCTATGGCTCTGGTTGAGTGTGCTTGCAGAGGGTCAGGAACTTGAACTTGGGCCAAGTCGTATGCCAGACTGATGAGCTGTACAATCCATTTCGAGAACCTCTGGGCCGTAATGGGTGAGCCCCGATGGTGAGGCGAGTAGGAGACTAAGAGTTTAGGGGTCTGTCTGCTCGCTCCAGTATGGGACAAGTAGAAGAATAGGGCTCTCTTTACATCCAAGGAGTGAAGAAGGCACTCAGATTCTGAGGAGTAGTTAGGGAAGAAGTCCGGGAGGAGGACCTCCGAATGTAGGTGAAATTCTGAAACCACTTTAGGCAGGAAGGATATGTCTGGAATCATTCTGACTGCATCAGGCAGGAATGAAAGAAAAGGAGGGTCATGACGAAACGCGAGGATTTCTCCCACTCGTGTGGCTGAGGTAATGGCTACCAGAAATGCTGTTTTCCAAATAAGTAGCCTCATATCACACGTAGCCAAAGGCTCAAATGGCTTTCTGGTTAGGGCCCTAAGAACCAGGGGTCCCTTGAGGAATCTTTTAGAAAGAGGATGTGCAAAAACAGTGAAACCATCAACATTATTGTGGAATGCAGAAATAGCAGAGAGATATACTCTGAGGGAGGAGTGAGAGAGACCTGCCTCTGCTAGAGAAAGGAGAAAGTCAAAAATCTTGGGCAGTCCTGCCGAGGCAGGCGAGGTGGAAGCTTGCGGGAGTGCAGAACAGAAACAAGCCCATTTATAACTGTAGGGCCTGTGTGTGGAGGCTTTACAGGAATTAAGCAGTACGTTGGTCACCCTATCTGAGAACACTAAGGAAATTTTTTCCACGCAGTCAGTTTGAGGTGCGGGATGCCGTGGTGCCGGAGAGGAGTGCCTGAGATCTCTAGGAGATCCGGATGCATTGGTAAGTGAAGAAAGTTCCCGTTGGCCAGAGAGAGGAGGATTAGGAACCAAGATTGCCAGGGCCACCATGGGGCTATTACAATGCAGGATGCTGCGTCCCTGAGGATTTTGTAAACCACCCTCGTCATCAATGGGATGGGTGGAAACAGATAGAGAAAATCCTCTGTCCACGGGAAGAGAAGGCTGTTGCCGAGGGAGAGAGGGTCTTGGCCGCCCTGTGAGCAGAAGGCCTGGCATTTTCTGTTGACTCTGTCGGCAAAAATGTCTACGGTGGGAGATCCCCACCGCTGGAATATTGGGCGAAGATACTTCCATGCAAGCTCCCAGTCGTGGTTTTGAGAGGTACCTCTGCTGAGGAGGTTCGCCCTGGTGTTAGACATCCCTGGGATGTGAGTAGCTTGCATGAAGATGTCGTTGTCGATGCACCACTGCCACATCTGAGTGGCTAAGTGACAGAGGTGACGTGATCTGGTGCCACCCTATTTGTTGATGTAAGTGACGGCTGTTGTGTTGTCGCATAGGATTGCCACACAGCACCCCTTTGGGGGTGGTCAGAATGCCCGAAGGGCATGGAAGGTGGCTAACAGCTCCAAATAATTGATGTGGTGGGAGAGAAGATGGGGGTCCCACTTCCCACCCATGTTGTAGCCGAGCAGATGTGCTCCCCATCCCCAGTTGGACGCATCCATGGTGAGGGTGAGCTGGGGTGAAGGCAGATGAAAGGAAGCGCCTTGAAGAAGGTTGGAGTGGTGCGTCCACCACAGGAAAGAGTCTCTGACATCTGATGGAGGGGAGAGGAGGAAGGTCTGGGGCTGAGATGCAGATTGAAGGCACAGATGAACCAGAGTTGTAATGGGCGCATTCTGAGTTTTGCAAACCTGAGGACTGCCGTGGTGGCCGCCATTAAACCCAGTAGGCGTTGGATACTGTGAGCGGTGGAAGTTTGCTGTGTGTGAATTTGTCGAGACAGAGAGATGATAGGTGCTGCTCTGTCGTCGGGAAGGAACACTCGAAGAAGGGTGGAATCAAAGCGAGCTCGGATGTATTGGACTTGCTGAGTGAAAATAAGGTGGGATTTTTCCCGATTGATCATGAGACTGAGCGTGCCCAGTAAGGAACAGGTAAGGTCGAGATTGGCTAGCAGAGTGTCCCGAGAGTTTGCCACTAGAAGCCAGTCGTCGATGTAGGGAAACACCACTATTCCTTGGAGATGAATGAAGGCCGCAACCACCACCATAGTCTTGGTGAAGACTCTTGGCGCTGCGGACTGGCCGAAAGGGAGGGCCTTGTACTGGTAATGCTGGTGTTTGACCGTGAAGCGAAGGCATTTCCGGTGTGACAGGCAGATGGTGAGGTGGAAGTAGGCATCCTGAAGGTTGATGGTGGCCATCCAGGCATGCCTGCGAATGAGAGGGAGGATGGAGGACAGGGTGACCATTCGGAACCGACAGTAAACGATGAACTGATTCAGCCCCCTGAGATCCAGGATTGGTCTGGTGCCCCCGTCCCACTTGGGAACCGCAAAATAACGGGAGTAAAACCATTGTTATTGAGCAGGAATGGGCTCGATGGCATCCTTGGATAATAGAGACAAGACTTCCTGGAGAAGCGCATTCGAGGATGGTGTGTGGATGACCTTGGAGTAAAAAGGAGGCTGAATGAACTCGATCCAGTACCCATGGGTGATGATGGTGAGCACCCAAGAGTCCGTGGTCACCTCCCTCCATGCATTCAGAAAAGGGCTTAGGCAGGTGATGATGGGGCTGGGAAGACAAGAATCAAAGACCCTGCTTGGGCTCCCAAGCGGCTTTGGCACGGCCAGAGTGCTGCGTTTGCGGGAACTTCTGTTTCCGTGAGTAGGGCCCCTGCTGGGAAGATGGGGATGTATGCGGTCTCCAGGAGCAGTCTGGAAAGCTGCAGCTAGATGACCTTCTGGGCCAGTTGCGTGACCAGGAGCATGGTTTATACTGCCTGGGGGTGGAGGAAACCCCTAACGTGCGGGAGGCCTTGATGCTCTTGTCCATTTCCTGCAAGACAGAATCTGTTGTGGCATGAAAGAGACCATGGCCATCAAAGGGGAGATCCTCTACGTATGCTCTCGTGTCAGGTTGCAGAGTGGTGGAGCGGAGCCAGGAGTGACGATGAAGGGCAATGGCTGAAGACATGGTTTTAGCAAACGTGTCCAAGGAGTGCTTTGAATAATTAATTTGATGTTTTGCAAGGACCAGTCCCTCTTTCTGGACCTTGCAAGCAACTTGCCGTTGGTCGTCAGGTAAGGAGGCAAGGAGTGGTGACATTTGCTCCCAGAGAGCGTATTGGTATCTGGCCATGCAGGCCAAGTAGTTTGAGGTTTTCAAGCCCAGTGCTCCTGCCGAGTAAAAACGATGGCCAAATGCATCCAGTTCTTACCTTCTTTATCAGAAGGTGTTGAGTGCATCCGTTTGGATCTGGACGAAGATGTAACCACCATGGATGTGGGATGAGGATGGTTGAGGAGAAACTCGGCACCGATATCCTGCACTCTCTACATATGGTCTAACCTTCTGGAAGAGACCGGTGTGCTGGAGGGTTTGTCCCAGGTCGATTTTGCTGCTTGTAGCAGTACCGATGACATAGGTAACACTATCAACGTTGTGACGTCCAGTTGCACAACATTGAAGACCATGTCTGTAATGACTGGTTTGGGCTGGACCATGGAGAGGCCGAGGGAATGAGCCATGTGCTTGACCAGATCGTCATAGGAGGTCAAGTCTTCTGAGGGGGAGATTGGCAAATTTTCAGCCACATCCGGCTTAGGCGACAGATTGTTCATTGGATCCAGAGCGTCAGAATGGTCATTCTCAGATACCCTGTCTGAGGAATCCGAGGAGGGGGGAGGCGGGTCCAAGGGGACCGAATGTTGGATAGGCTGCCTCAGGATTGAAAGTGAAGGTGTTGACGCCGGGGGTCTGGGTGAAGGAGGGTGGCATCGATCCTGAGAGCTGTCATAGCCTGGTCTCACAGGAACATGGGCCATCAGTATCGACCGTGGAGGTGAAGTCGGGTAGGGTCTTCCCTGGTTGAGCGGAACCCGGTCAGGCGGCGTAGATAGCAAGGCGGAGGGCAGCTGGTGGAAGTGTGTTGGGGACCGCTGTCGGTGGGACTGATAATAGGTGGAGGAGTAGGAACGGTGTTGGTAACGTTCCCATTGCAAGGAAGTATGTGGGGGGTATGCTCATTGAGAAGGCTGGCGGGGAGGCGATCAATGCAGAGGCGATCTCCCAGCGTAATCCCATCGATGGTCCCTCTTCACCGCCGAGTGACAGGTTGGCAGATCGGTATCAAGCAGCCTTGGTCGACTCCGAGTATACGGATCAGGGTCAATCAGGGAATGGGCACAGTCCGAAGGCGGGGAGGTCGACGTGTGTCAGGGAGATCGCCCGCGGTTGACATCGGTGAACTCTTGTATCTCCAAAATCGCCTTGGGAGAATAAGTGTCCGGCTGGCAAATGGGAGAATACAGAAGGTGTATGATAGGCAACTCTCCCGGAGCCAAGGAAACCACTATTGTAACCCCCAAGCCTTGGGGTACTGCAGAGGGCATAGACTGCGGAACCGAAGCAGTTGCCTGTGTCGAAGGTTGCAGTGGTGATTTAGCTGCCAAGGAATCTTTGGACTTATGCTTCTTGTCAGTCTTATCTCTTTTCTTTTTCTTCACCGGAGTAGAAGCAGCCGACTAACTAGGAAGAGGGTGCTTCGAGGGACGAGTGAAGTTGGAGGCCGCCTCCGACACAGAGGTGGTCACCTTCGACGTTGAGACCATCAGTCTCGAAGCAGATTGCCCAGGATCGGTCGTCGATGTTGACGGTTTGGAGGGCTCCATGGAAGAGGCGGGAAGCAGGGCTGACTCAAGGAGAGCTACGCGAAGTCTGCCTGCTCTGTTTTTTCTCGTTTGATTGGAAAATTTGGCACAATGGGCACAAGACTCGGGGTGGTGTCCTTCTCCCAGACAAAACAAGCAAAGGGCGTGCCCGTCAGTCTCGGCCAACTTACTGCCGCAGGAGGAACACCTCTTGAAACAGCCCCACCTACTAGCCATAAGCTATGGCACAACTCTTATGAGTGGGGGGGGGGGAGGGAAATGGAGCCCAAGGGCCCAAAGGACCCCGGAACAAAAACGAAAAGGAAGATGCTCCTTTTTAAAAAACAAAGAAAAAACAAAGAAAGTAAAGGAAAAAAAGAAACCAAAAAAAAGGTTGCCTACCTGTAACTGATGATCTTCGAGTGGTCATCTGTGCATTCACACTGATGGGTTACTGCGCCTGCGCAGGAATCCTTCGGTATCGTAGAAAGCTCTCAACGAATTTTCGTGCCCAGCGACACTGGGCATGCATGGAGCCCCTACTGTGCATGCCCAGAGGCACAGGCGCGGACATCCCGCCAGTTCCTTCCGACTGCTGCGACAAGCAAGAGAAAGCAGAAAGCCTGGCAGCAGAGGGGAAGGATGGGCTGGTAGTGTGAATGCACAGATGACCACTCGAAGATCATCAGTTACAGGTAGGCAACCTGTTTATCTTTGACGTGGTCTCTGTGCTTCACACTGATGGGAGAGTAGCGAGCAATATCTTACCTGGAGGAGGGAGCAGACAGGCTGTCACCATGAAGAAGCAGATAAGATTAGTTGACCCATCACAGAATGGGCAGCTACTCAAGTGTCCAGTGCGTAGTGCCTGATGAAAGTGTTCAGAGTAGCCCAAGTTGCAGCTGTGCAAATATCACTCAGAGAGGCACCCTTGAGGAATGCCATAGAGGTTACCATGGACCTGGTGGAGTGCGCCCTGATGGGCCCTGGGAGTGGGGTCTTGGCAAGTTCGTAAGCAAGTTCTATAAACCCCACAATCCATCTGGACAGTCTCTGGGCAATAATGGGTTTGCCCATTCTGTGTGATGTGTAGGAGACAAAGAGCCTTGGCGTCTTCCTGGTAGGCTTAGTACGAGCCAAACAAAATAGAAGTGTCCGCTTTACGTCAAGGGTATGTAAGAGACGTTCCTCTTCAGAAACATAAGATGGGTAGAAGTCCAGTAAGAGAATCTTGGACTGCAGGTGGAAGTCAGAGACAACTTTGGGGAGGAACGAAATGTCCGGCACCATACGAACTGCGTTTTGGTAGGAAGCAGAGGAATGGAGGATCATGCCGGAGAGCCAGAAGTTCACCAACTCATCTTGCCGAGGTGATGGCGAGTAAAAAGGTAGTTTTCGAAGTCAAGAGTCGAGATCACAGGAAGCCAAGGGTTCAAATGGTTTTCGAGTGAGCGCACGGAGAACCAACGGTAGATCCCAAGGTTGTGGTGGAGTCTTGGTGGTCGGATAGAGGTGAAGAAGGCCCTTCAGAAAGTGCTTTGCAAGGGGGGGTGTGAAAACAGAAAAATTGTCAATTCTCTTGTGGAAAGCCGAGATCGCAGACAGGTACACTCTTAGAGATGAATGCGAAAGCATCTGCTAGAGAGAGGAGGAAGTCAAAAATATGGGAGAGGCCCGCAGAGCAGGGTTGTATGTCAGACGAGGCTAGGTAGGTACAAAAGCAAGTCCATTTGTAAGAGTATGACTGTCGAGTGGATGCCTTGCGTGAATTAAGCAGAACGTTATTCACTCTGTCGAAGAATACGGGGGGGAGAGTCTCCATGCTGTGAGCTTGAGACGAGGGATATCGTGGTGCAGGATGGGGGAGTTGGAAAGTATCAGAAGATCCGGTTGTAAGGGAAAGTGATGAAATTTCCCCTGGGCAGCGAGAGGAGAACTGGAAACCAGGTCTGCCTGGGCCACCACAGAGTGATCAATATGCATTCCACTGTCTCCTGTACTATCTTGTGCACCACTCGTGTGAGTAGTGGTAGAGATGGGAGGGCACAGACGAAGTCGTGGTCCGAAGGGTATAGTAGGCCGTCTCCCAGGGAGAGGAGGTCGATTCCGCCTTGTGTGCAGAACGCCATGCACTTTTTGTTGTGACGGGTGGCGAAGACATCCATGTCTGGGGTTCCCCAGAGGAGGAATACACAGCGGAGATAGGTGGGATTCATCTCCCATTCGTGATGGGTGACGTGTCCTCTGCTCAGGAGATCGGCTTGACCGTTCAAGGACCCGGGAATGTGAGTGGCTCTGAGGAAGATGTTGTTGGATGTGCTCCAGTCCCAAGGATGGATTGCCAGGTGGCAGAGGCTGCGAGAAACCGTGCCACCCTGACAATTCACATAACAAACCGCTGTAGTATTGTCTGTGAGAATAGCCACACAACGTCCTTGGACTATGGGCAAGAAAGTCCGAAGGGCAAAGAAAATGGCTAGGAGTTCGAGGTAATTGATGTGAAGGGACCTCAGATCCTGGTCCCAGGGGGTGCCTGTGTTGTGGCTATTGAGATGCGCACTCCACCCCCACGTTGACGCATCAGTGGTTAGCATGAGTTGTGGTGACGGCAGATGAAAGGGGGACCCCTGTAGGAGATTGGCCGGTAGGGTCCACCAGAGAAGGGAGTCCCACACCCCTTGGGGGGGGGGGTGAGAGACAGAGGTATTGCGGGTCCCGCTGTAGGCAGAAGGCGTGAACGAACCACAGCTGAAGAGGAACGGAGGAACGGAGGCCATGGCGGTCGATCCCGAAAGCAGCGCCGACTCCAACAATGCGACCTGCAGTCGAGTTGCCCTGTTCTTTCGAGTCTGGTTGCTAAATTTAGCACAATGAGGGCAGGAGTCCAGACAGTGAGACTCTCCAAGGCAAAGGATACACAAGGAGTGACCGTCCGGAGCGGCCAACTTGCTGCCACAAGCCGAACAGCGCTTGAAGCAGCCCCACTTCTGAGCCATAAAGTGGAAAGCAAGTGAAGAAAAAGAAGGGGGGGGGGAGAGGGCCCAAAGGCAGGAATGGAAAGAAAAACCCCACCACTTCAGAGAAAGTTTTAAAAAAAAAATTGAAAGAAAGGAGAAGGTAAGGGAGACAAGAGAGAAGAAAGAAGGTAAACAAGCCGAAGAGAGAGAGCTTCCCTCGAAGGACTCCACTGGCTACAAAAAGCTGTTAACAGCGCAGCAGTCAGAAGAGAACTGGCAGGATGTCCGTGCCCGTGCCTCTGGGCATGCACGGTAGGGGCTCTGCGCATGCCCAGTGTTGCTGGGTGCGAAAATCCGTTGAGAGCTTTCTATGATACCGAAGGATTCCAGTGCAGGCGCAGTAACCCATCAGTGTGAAGCACAGAGACCACGTCGAAGATCCAAAGGTTTTGACTAAGCGAAGCTTTCCACAACTGAACCGACTAAGCTGAAGTAACAGGCTGTTACTCGCACGGCGGTCAGAAGAGAACTGGCGGGATGTCTGCACCCAGCACCTCTGGGCATGCATGTGGGGGCCTCCGCGGATGCCTGGAGGGCGCTGGACACGAAAATCCATTAGAAGCTTTCTACGACACCGATGGATTTCCACGCAGGTGCAGTAAACCCACAGTGTGAAGCACAGAGACCACGTTGAAGATCTGTCATGTCCATTTATGGCTCTAATCACCGGATTTAAACATCCTCAAATCTGGCCAACTGGACTATGAATATGTGATTACCATGATGGGTTTTTAACAGTTTAGTAGTTGCTCATGGATTTTATGTTGTTTCGTGTTTTAATTATGTTATACTTTGTAAGCTGTCTCAAGCAAGTTCTTCGGAGAGGTGGCATAGAAATTTTCTAAACAGGTAAACAGAGGTTCACATAGGCCTTCCTTCCCTGATTTATCCTCACAGCAACCCTGTGAGATAGGTTAGGATAAAAGTGTGTAAAAGACTGACCAGACCATGGTGACCCATAGTGCCATCCTAAGTAAGCCCATCAACATCAATGGGCTTTGAAGGGTGTAAGTCTTCTTAGGATGGCACTGCCACTGAGCTTCATGGAAGAGTGGGGATTTCAATTGCTTCCCCCAGTCCAATACTGTATCGAGACACACACCCTAATGTATAATAGAGAGTTGTTTTACATATAAATGAATATTGGCAATCCATTCATAAGACTCTTTCCACTGCTATCTTAGTGAAAAAGCTTGCTAGCTGACTACAGTTAAGGTGAACACATTCCATATATAAGAGCAATTACTTCCATTTTTTAAACAAATGCCACCAGCATTCCCTGCCAAGCTTTACAGAGACTAAGTAAACTGGTTTTATGTTAAGTAAATAAAGCGGCCAGACTATGACAGCAAGATAAATGAGCGAGCCACTTGAACAGAAATCTTGTGATGTTCCCCAAGGAATTTTTAAAATAGTTACATAAATATACATGTCCCTAAAATCCAGCAAGCAGATTTTTCTGTATTTAAATCCATACATTTGCAGTTTATTGCCACAAAACATTGCAGCCCCAAACACCACGCTCAAAGTTTCAAAACCCAACACAGTAAAAGAAAGTTGAGTGATCTCCCCAGTAAAATATGCATCGTGTACCCGGTGGGTCAATAAATTACAGAATAAGGTACTCAGCCTCCAATGATGTGTGAGTGGACCATTAGAGATGCAATTTTCTTCTCTCCTCACATTTTAAATGCGACCCTTTTCCAATGGAATAGTCTCATATATTTGATATGCAGTGCAGAAAAATCAGCTGATGTATCTGTTTTTGTAAAACCGAGTTTCAGCAACACCAGCACTAAACAAAGCTTGCAATGTGTCATGCCCCCCCCCAGCCCATAATATTACCTACTTTCCCACTAAAGCAGCCATGCTTCCTGTTATTTTTTTAGTTCCCTCAACCTAAGCAAAGAGCATATTATAAGGTGGAAAAAAGGAATTTATTGGGCACTGCAAGCCAGCAGTATTCCTCTGGCTGCAGTTTGGACATCCCTGGGTTGGGACAAGACCTGCTCTGTTGACCTATCTAGACTAAGGTAGAACAGGGCATTCAGACACAGCCACTTTACGCATACTGGGTCAGATCCAACACAAAATTTGCTCTTGTGCTAGGGCTCTAAAGCAAGTGGAAATGGAAAAACGAAAAAGACCACATTAGATGAGTGCACGAAGTTAAATATATTGTATCCCAACGTGCATTTCTGTTTGTGAAAGATCTTATAAAACCAATTTCTGAGCACTCTAATACACCGGGAGCAAAATGCTAGGTTAGGGGTCCCAGCATGGTGCCCTCAGGCTCCATGGGCAGCAGCAGCCATTTTGTGGCTGGCTCTGCCTCCCATGGCAGCCATTTTATAGCAGTCATTGTGTAGCTGCACCCACCACATTGTGTCAGTATTACAAAGGTACTCACAAGCTCAGAAAGGGTGGGGACCCCTGCGCTAGGTATCACACAAGACCTTGCACAATACGCTAAGTGCATTTATGTTTCTGCTTGCACAAAGTGGATACAAGCCATTATATTCACCAGGTGACAAAATCACCCTGAATATAGATAATGCTCCCCCCACACAAGTTTTACACAATATTTTTTAATGACCGTACAAACCTGTAACTTGTGCCCTGACCTGGATAGCCCAGGCAAGCCTGATCTCATCAGTCTCGGAAACTAAGCAGGGCCAATTCTGGCAAGAATTTGGATGGGAGACCTCCAAAGAGTACCAGGGTCGGGAGGCCAGAGAAGCCACTTTTCTGAACGTCCTCCATGCCCCAGTTGCCAGTGGTCGCCATGACTTCCAAGCCGGACACACACACACAAAACAAATGCAAAAACACAACACCCCCCCCCGTAACGTATATGCAAATTTAAAGTGAACCACTCTTTTGCTTGACAGCACACCTTTCAGGTAAATGCAGTACATGAATACATGAACTTGTCTTGTACACTGTCAGAAAGAGGATCATATAAATTTAGTATTGTCTGACTTGGTGCAGCTTTCCGTGATTTCAGAAGGAGAAAAACCTTTCCAATCACTTTCAAACTGATCTCCTGAACCGTCTGAATGGGAGAAGCCAAGAACTGAACCTGGATCATTCTACATGCAAAGCATGTGCCATGAGCTGTGGGTCTTCTTGATCCTTCTATACAGAACAAATGTATACAAAGCACATTCTTTTAAAGATTATCACTGAGAGCACACAAAGGACCAAAGAGAAGCCTTTAATCTGGCACATGGTATAAGAGGGAGGAATGAGAAAGATAAGGAGGAAGATGAAATTACACCAGGTGCTATCAGGCTAGTACTGCAGACCTTTACGTGTTATTTTACTGACAGCCGACAGCTCCAGGGTAGCAATTCTGAAGGATCCAAGGCAGTTCACAAAGGGGAATGACAGAAACAAACAGGACTCTGGCGTACATTTGGACAAGAGTTATGACTTGGGAAAGACAACAACAAAACCTCCCAAGTTCGATTATGTACACAGACCCTTAGGAAATCAACTGTTTTGATTTCTAATTTTGCAACATGTGTGAATGTTTCTGTCCTTGCAGGTTTCCTAACAGTCATAAGTTAATGCCATCTCTGGGTTAGTTAGCATTTGTTAAGTCATAGTTGCTAAGGAATGAAAACTCAAATTCCCGGTCTACTCCGAGATTAGGCCAGCAGGTAAAGCACATTAATTATGCTAGGGTGGGAGAATCATTTGCAACTTACTGCTATTAAAGAAAGGGAAGGGATTAGTAGACTCAGTTTGGTGTAGTGGTTAAGAGCACAGACTCTAACGTGGGAAAACTAGGTTTGATTCTCCACTCCTCTACTTGCAGCTGCTGGTGTGACCTTGGGTCAGTCACACGTTCTTTCAGAGCTGTTCTCTCAAGAGCAGTTCTCAAAGAGCTCTCTCAGCCCCACCAACCTCACAGGGTGTCTGTTGAAGGGAGGGGAAGGGAAAGAAGACTGTAAGCCACACTGAGACTCAAGAGTGAAGGGTGGGGTATAAATCTAATCTCTTCCTCCTCCACCACCTCCTCCTCCTTCTCTTCTTCTTCATGCAATCCCTTCTAAGAACATCGAAGTACATGGGCTTCAAGTGCATCCTTTAAAGCTGCTCTTGTGCTACTCCCTTCAATAGACTTAGAGTCAAACCAGACGCAATGGTGTCATTGTGGCTGCATGACAGACATGGGAAAATGTCCTAGCACAGCAGATGAGGCGTTCTTGCCCCACTGCAGCTTATCGAGTGCAGAAACAGTCACACTCCCACCCCGCAGCTGTTCCAGCATGTGATAAGGTATCGGGGGGGGGGGGACACAAGAGTGCCACACCGTGCCGCAGGCCCAATCAGGATCAGGCACTCATAACACCTTTAAATAACTTTACAATGGTGTCGGTGGTATCCACAAGGATGTCACCGCATCTAGTTTGGCCCTCAGACCTCTGCTTAGGATTTCACTGAAGATGTGGGATAAGGAAGACCAGGAGGAATCAGCAGAGATGCGGAGATGCATCTATTTCATGCTTCAAAAGGCACCTGCAGCACTGAATCTATGTCAGAAGCCCTTATTGTTGCAAAAAAAAGCCCACTTCCTTGTTCCATAAAGTTTGGATCTTTGGAGACACCGTTTAAAGTAACAAAATAAGTCTTGGTCGCCTTTGATTGCTGGCAAGTGAGAACACTAAGGGGGTCATTCCTTGCTTTGGGGAGGTGAGGGAATTAAAATATTGGACAGCAGTCACTCAGTTTGCATCAGGCCAAGGTTCAGAGCTCAGGGAGGCACATTAGTTTTGCATCAGACTACTTGGAGTAAGAGCTGGAATTTCATGCATTGGCTAGTGGCTTTGAATCACATGTCCTGGCGTAAACCAAATTATCTAATAAAACTCTTGAAATACTTATGCTGCCTGAAAGACTCCCTGCATTCCTTACATGTTCTTTTTATTCACCAGTGCTTTTGCAAAACTGGGAACAAAAATATTACAGTGAAACTGACCAGCCAGGCACATGATTCCTTCATTTCCCCAAATTTCTAACGGAATAATCATTCTAAACAAAATGAGCAATGACCTACCTCATGTTGCCACTTTCATGTTCTTCATTTTCTTAACATAGATTTAGTGGCAATGCTCGTCGTTTGCCAGCCTCCAGGTGGTCCCTGGAGATCTTCTGGAATTACAACTCATTTCCAGATGACAGAGATCAGTTCCCCTGAAGAAAATTGTGTCTTTGGAGGGATGGACTCAATGGCATTATACCCTGTTGAGGTCCCTCCCCTCCTCAGGCCTCATCCTCCCCAAGCTCTACCCCCCAAATCTCCAGAAGTCACCTCTAGCTCCATTACTTCAGTACCGGAGCCTTGTGAGGCCAGGGAGTGGACGGCTCAGTCTCCACAGAGCTTCAACAATAGCTGTTTTTTCAAGAAGCCCATGGTAGCATGCAAAGGGATAGTGGTTGAAATGTGACCACTACCGTTCTCTTCCACTCACTTGGCTCTCACTTGTCATTAGCATCAGCAATGCTACTAGTAGTTCCAGATAGGCAGCCATGTTGGTCTGGAGCAGTAGGACAAATTTTGAGTCTAGTAGCATCTCTAAGACCAGCAAAAGTGTATTCAAGGTATGAGCTTTTGTGTGCATGCACACTTCCTCAGATACATTGAAATGGAAGCACACGAAGCTCATACCTTGAATAAGCCTTTGTTGGTCTTAAAGGTGCCACTGGACTCAAAATTCGTTCTGCTACTAGAAGTTCTTTGGGTCATTCTGATTCTCAAGCTGGTGCCCACCAGTTAAGAGCAACGCTAACTACAGAGGAAGCGAGTGGCCTTTTTTGTTATCCTTTTTCTTGGGCTCTCTGCCACGTTAAACATAATAGGGAAAAATGTGATAATAGAAGCACTAACCACAAAAAGAATGTAAGAAGAGCCCTGCTGGATCAGACCATTGGTCCATCTAGTCCAGCATCCTGTCTCACCCAGTGGCCAACCCGTTCCTCTGGAGATCCAACAACAGGGCATAGAGGCTGAGGCCTTCCCCTCATGTTGCCTCTGAATATAAGAACATAATAATCTATAATTAAACTACATTACTAATAATTCTGTGTGACTCACAGCTGGGGGAAAGTGTGGAAAGCATGGTTTTATTTATTTTGTGTATATTCTGCACCAAAAACAAGTAGCGTACACCAGAATACACACAAGCAGAGTACACCGAGAACAGTATGTGCCTTTTTTGCCCAAGATCATCAAAGTTTTGAGAGGCATTTCTCTGAAATGTCTTCAGGTAGAAACACCTGGAAAAGATTAAAGACTATACCACGGAAGATGGTAATGTCTTCACAAGAGCTTTAAGATCAAAGGTAAAAGGTCCCATTATGCAAGCCAAAACTGGTTTCTTCTTTTTAATGGTTTTCATTGAAAGTCTAAGCAGTCACATCCTTTGGTAAATAAGAACCGGTGAACTAGTTCAAGTTGCTATTCTTTTCAACAAGACACACCAAGTACTTAAGCACACTGTCTTGAAGAAATGCTTCAAGAGTTTCTCTCATTCTAAGAAAAACCATGGCAGGCACATATAAACACACCCACACTGCTGTTTAGAAACCACTCACTTTCTGCCACAGCCAACAGTTACAAATCAGACCCTGGAGCACGCGACACGGCACAGGTATGGCCTGTGAAACACTCCTCAAAACTCCCATTCAAATGAAATGCTTAATAATATCCTAGCCTTGAGGTCAACAGCTCAGTTTGCAACTTTCCAAGCTGGTTCTCTTACGATATCGCTCTCAAGATTTAGGTGCACTAAACATTCACTGGAGAAACTTCCAGTTGAGGCCTGCTAGTAACGCCATGTCCAGTGAAGCATAGCAGTTGTCTGGATTCTCTGCAACAATACTACTTGTACAAGACCTCATATGTACAAAGATTAATCAATTTATTACCTGATCAAAGGTTAATCATCCTTATTCCCCTCACCCCATGTAAGCATGCCAAAACCATTAATAGTCTGGAGGCTGCAACAGAGGTTATTTGGTTGGCTTGGTATGCAACTAAGTACTCCTTTTGCAAAGGCTGCCTTCACTCAGCCAGTACCTGTGTCTACAGGGATTACATCAGCTACAGGGATTGGTCTTTTGGGGGAGAGTGGACCTCCTCGAAAATAGACTACCATGGAAGTTGATAGTGGAGGCCATTTCTTGTTTGTCTTCAAAGGCCAGACCAACAGAGACAAGTACAGGCAGAGTACAGAGTAAAATGGAGACAAGTACAGGCAGAGGCAACTCGATGAGTCTGCCATTTCCTGGAAGGACCACAGTCTCTCTCTAACACATATGCATAAAGTCATAACCAGACAAAGAGAGCTACCACCCCTACAGAGACTGCAGTAGTAATGGCTGGGAGGAAAGGCCCAGGGCCTTGAAGAATACGACTGGTTTCAGATATCGTAACAAGCTTTAATTAAATGGAGACTGGCCAAGAACACAGCTTGCAGATATCCTCATGCATTTCATGGTAAAAATCAAGCTCCAGTTTCCTCGGGTGCAAGTACCTCTGAATACAAGTACCTCAACAAACTGAAGTTTATTCCCCATCTCAATACATCTCAAACCTCAGTTAAGTCCCATTTTAGAATCCTTGTTCGTGGGGAGTAAATAAATTTTCATTTACCAGGGTGCCCACATTTAGATATGACACCAAGTTGGAGATTTATCAAAACATGGGTCTTTATGGAAAAAAAATAGGGGTCTGGATGCGGGAGGGAGGGAGGGGAGCATGGCAACAACCTGTAACCACACCCAGCCTCAGTTTCGTTATAGCTTGCTGTGATGTCTGAATGTGGTAAATCTCTTCACACCACATCACACTGCTGTGGTCCAATCCCACCACTATCACCTACAACCCCAGGGTTAGTGAAGGTTAGGTCAAAAGTGAGCAGGTCTGGGTCCTCTCCCCTTGCTCATACGCCAACAATGGTAACACAAGGCTGAGAGGGTGCAAAGTGCTCTCTGCCTACCTCTTCATTCCATATACAAGCTGACTGTGGGAAACAAGTGATGGGATAATGATGGTGCAATCCTATGCAATGAAATCAATGGGCGAGGCCTGTAGTCGCACAGGTTTGCTCTGTAAGTTGCTCCCATGTGAGCAACCTAATAGGAGTATACCTCATCGATTTTTATTTACTATTTATTTTACGCAGACAATTTGTACGCTGCAATCAAGAGACCAGATCATGGCAGTTCACAAAAGAATTAAAAACCACTGTGAAATTATCAGCCCAAATTATTAAGCAGTCTAAAATGATGTCCCTGGGATAGCCTTCAGGCTAGAAGCAGGACACAGGCACTGCCAAAAGTGGATTCAACACTTCAGTTAAAAGCCTAGGCAAAAGGAACTGTTTTGGCCGGGCGCCACAGTTTTAAATTGTTTTTAATGTTATTGAGCTTATGATATTTGATGTTTTTATATTGTTTCTAATGGCTTAATATCATATTGTAAATCGCCCAGAGCCTTGCGCAAGTCAGGATGGCACAATTCATTTTATTTATTTATTTTTCATATTTGTATCCTGGCCATCCCATGAGCGGGCTCAGGACAGGTCACATCATCTTTCAACAATACAATAAGGTTTAAAAGAACAATATAAATATTGTGCTTTTAAATTAATAATTAATTATGATGATGATGAAGAAGAAGTTTCAAGTTTATTTCTATTACACTCCTTAGACCAGATATGCTTACATCTCTCTCTCTCTCTCTCTCTCTCTCTCTCCCCCTCCCTCCCTATTACAGATAATACATTCCAGAAAATTAAAAGCTAATATAAAAAATTTAAATATAAAAATAAAACGCTTCTAAATAAAACACATTAGAAACTAGTATATAGGTTACACTTGCATCTAGATGCTAAGCAATTTCCGTGACCTGAGTATCATCTTACAAAACCTGGCTACTTGATGAGTGATCTTGGGATGTCTGTCAATTAAAAGAAATTCAAGTTTCGTTTTTTTTCTGACAGACCAGAGTCTTTTCCTGCCAGAGGGGTGATAATCTTTCTACTCGCCATCTTGTAGTGTGGATGACGACGACGACATTAGACAAGCCACAAGGGGAATGGCACAGGTGGGATGCCACCACTGAAAAGGCCCTGTCTCTGGTCACTACCCATTTCACTTCTGCTTGGATGGAGGAGAACGGTCAGCCTGGAGAGTATGGGAGAAGACAGTCCTGCAGATATTCTGGCCCCGAACTATTTAACACTTTATAGGCGATAACCAGCATTTTGTGTCACACATTTCTATACTTATTTTTTCTGTTTCTAATCTTATAAGTATTTTTTAGCAGAATGTAGGACCTACTTATTTCAAAGGCAAATGAAATACTGGCTATGTCCTGTGATTAGCTAGGAGAAAGCATAATTTATTCTCTCTTCTACTTAAGCAAAGTTTTCAAAACTGAAGGTATCAGATTTTATTTTGCACCCCATATTTATGCTTGAAAAATCCTATTAGCATGCTATGTCTGCTAAAAGTCCAAGCAGCTAATCTTTCTGTTTTTCAGAGGGTCTAATTTGAACTGCATTTGTGATCTATGGTTTGAGACAGTTCATAAAAGTAGGCAGTGCACACAGAACTACATATTTGAGTCTATGCTTCACCTTCTTACAGGATAACATTATTCTATTGGCAACAGCTGTTTCTACTTACCTGAAGTGCAGCAGGTGCAGAACAAAAGAATCAAACCTTTTCACCTGCTGCCTCAAGTTCTGCCCAGGTAACTCAGTAGAAGTTTTCTTTGTATGCCTGTCACCACAGCAGATGTTCAGTGGAAGTCAAGGTAGCCACACCTATGTATCTATGCCTTGATCTTTGCCTCCTTTAGCCAACCTGATTCCAGTAACTGAGCTGTACAACAATAACAACTTGCTTAACAAAATATACCCGATATGTTCAGGGGGAAAGGCAACAACTCAGTAAAAAGGTATTCCTTTCTTGCCATCATGACACTGACAAAAAAGCACATTTCCTTCGAACCTGTTTCTATAGCAAGACACTTAGCCCACATTAATTTATTTACAGGTGGAAGGACCTGTACTTCAACATATATGAGAGTATTTTGTGCACCGCAGCTGTCTTTGAAAGCTGAACTTTGCTTCTTAGAGCTTTGTAAGTGCACGGGTTTCATCTCAATATACACAGGTTTCATCTCAATATATTGTTTAAAATATCATGGGATCTCCAATTTCCTAGGAAGTACATACATCCAGGGTCATTTGGGGCCGGAGCAAGGTGGAGCAGTGCTCCACCAGCCCAGGAACGGGCACTAGGGTAGACACGGGCCGAATCAGATTCTCTGATCTGATTCGGCCTGGTGCCGAATTGCCGTTGAAATTCAGCGGTGGCTTAAAAAGCAGCTGGAGGGGAAGGGGTTTGAGAGAGAGGCTCCAAACTTACAAGGTAGCTGCCGGAGCCTCTCCCCCAAATGCCTACCAAGATTCAAGAAGAATGGACCAGAGGATGGGGCAACTTGTTTGGAGGCCTGTAGAATTGGACCCCCTGGTCCAATCTTCTTGAAACTGGGTGGGTATTTTGGGGAGAGGCCCCAGCAGCTACCCGGCAAGTTTGGAGCCTCTCCCTCAAACTCCCTCTCCTCCAGCCCCTCATATACCCCATGAGTTTTTGCCATTGACTTCAATGGCACATAGGGTATAATGGGGCTGAAACTGACATTCAGCCGGCCAAATGGGCTTGCATTGTCAAAACTGATATGCAGGGGTCATTCGGCAGCCCGAACAGATGTGGCCTGATTTGGCCCAATCTGAATTGGGCCAAAAAAAATTTATTTGCACACTCCTAGTGGGCACAAATGGCAGTGGTGGCAAGCCCCTCCCCCAGCTCCCAGCAGGCCTGTGGAGGAAGCAAACTGAGAAGGGCTTTAAAATTTAAATCCCTTCTGTTTAGAGTTGTGCAGTAGCAGCAGCACAATCTTTCCATTGTATTCTATGGGGCCCTTCTTGCTTCACTCCCCCTCCTGCCCACCTTGGCAGGCCAGCTGGGGAAGGGAAGGGGAGGCTTTTGAAGATGCCCCCCCTTTGCTTCCCTGACACACTTCCGGTGATGTCAGGGGGTGTGGCATATGCTAATGAATTATGATAATAGGTATACTAATGAGCTCCTGTACCTCTTTTTCTATGAAATGACCCCTGCATACTTCTATTTTAATTGCAATTCTGTGCCTCTTGGATGTGGCCTATGAAAGCCTACCAACACTTAACTACGTTGCTGTTGTGGTATTTTTATGATTTTAGAATTCAATGACCCAGAACGGCTGAGATGGTGGCAGAGTTTCTATTTGTCCTCCTCTATCCTCCGCAGGCACCTATGAAGGGTGCACCCCAGTATGTTGCCACCGGAGCAAAAGAGTGGCAGCCAGTGGGAGGAAGAGGAGACCCACTCCCTCTCTGCAGGGAGAAGTGGAGGGGGAGCAGGAGCCTCCAAGAAAGGCTCCTCCCACTCAGGCCACCCTCCAAGAGGTCATTCCCAGGGCTAAATGAAGGGCCCAGGAAGCAGTCACTGGCTTTGTCAGCAAGATGATTGCTGTGGATGGCCAGCTCTTCTCCCTCATGGAAAATGTAGCCTTTTGGCAGCTGCCACAACACCCAGGGTATCCGTCGCCTCACGGAGGACAATGAGTCAATGAGTCCTGCCCATCATGCACTGCTCCACAGTGGTGGTGGTCAAGAGTGAGCTCTCTGGAGTGCAAAGCAAAACTGTGCATTTCATTGCAGACCTCTGGAGCAGCCAGCAGTACATTTACCTCTCCCCCACTGCCCACTGGTGGCCACCGGAGTATCTGTCTGTGTGGAATGTCGGGGCATGGCCCAGGCCCCAGGAGGAGAGAATCCTGCCACCAGGCTACAAAGTAGTTCTGCTCCATGTGGAGGGAATAGATGCAGACCACACAGCACAAAACATTGCTGCAGTGATCCAGAGTAGCCTGAGGAAGTGAGTGTGCAGTGGCAACATTGTCCATGGCTATTTGGTCACAAATGCCTGCGTCAACATGCTGGTAACAGTGAAGGCTGTGTGCCTCATTGTCAGCCTGGCACACATGTTCCACCTGGGGGTGAAGGAAGCTCTGGGGCTGGGGAATACTGTCAGGACCAGCTGGGATGCTGATACCCTTGAGATGCAGGCCTTGCTGGAGACCTGCTGGAGCCTGGCCACCCACTTCTCACACAGTGTCAAGTCTGCCAGTCTGCTGCGTGAGTGTCATGGGGAAAGGGATGAGCCATGATTGTGCATTTGGTGGAGCAGAAGAGCACAGTGCAGGATGTCATCTCCATGACCATCCTGCATAGGGAAGAAGAGCTCAGCATCAGATCTGGCTGACCCTCTCCCAAATGCTGCATGTTCTCAAGCCTTTCCAGGACATCACTGACATACTCTGTGCCCATATGGCCAGCCTGGGGCAAGTCATTCCCCTAATTTGAGGGCTGGACCAGGCAGCTGGGCCCTGAACGGGATGCCTGTTCTCCCACAGGTCAGGGCCTTGACTGAGAGGTTGCGGGTGAGCATCACCACCAGACTGCATGCTCTCTACAAGAAAGAGGAATACAGGCTAGTCTGTATTTGTGACTCCCAGATAAAAGGTAGGATTGCTCTCTGGAATGCAGAGATCAAGCAATGAAAATATGAGCTCTGCAAAGAAGGGCAGAGGCTACAAGCCAGCAAACATGGCCAAAGGGAACAGCAGGTGGAAGTGGCTGAGGAGGGGGGAGCCACAGCCCGGCACCTCTGCCTCAAAGAGACCAGGGAGAAGCCTTGCTACTGGTTGTCAGTGGTGAACTGGAAGGTCAACAGTGGTGGGGATGCCAGCTGTCCAATGGCAGAGGATTCAGCAGAGGTGATGGAGTACCTTGCTGAGTCCCCTGAGTCCACCTCGGCCAATCCCCTGAAATACTGGTCACACAAGGCTGCCATTTGGACCAACCTCTCTCCTGCATGGCCATAAGTCTCCTCTCCTGCCCTCCCATCGCTGTCCAGAGCTAGTGGGTGTTCTCCCACCTGGGAGACATCCTCAGCCCCCACCATTCCTGACTCTGGCCGGGGTAGACAAGTTGGCTTTTCTGAAGGTCAACTTCCCCCTACTCCGCGACCCCTCTTTGGGCCTCACAGGGTAAGATCCAGGCTTCCTGTTCTCTTCCCATTCCTCCTCCTCTCTGAGTGATCCAGCATGCGGCCTGTGGGTTGTGCCCTTGGCACTCGGGTGGGAGGATGCCTGCCTCTGCCAAGTGGGCGTAGTTTACTTCACCTAACACAATCACTTTAAATGGAAAACTAATTTCCACTGGTCTGTTGGGGCTGGGGCACCCTGCCTGCCAAGCCAAGTTGTGTGGGATTACTTTAGGAAGCCCCTGTCCGGTTGGATGTCTGCTTTTCTCTCATGGCTGGCATTACTAATCACTTTAAGTGGAAATCTCTGATTTCCACTCATCTGGTGGGGCTGGGGTACCCGCCAAGCTGTTGTAGCATAACTTTGGGAAGTCCCTGTCAAAATTCTGGAAGTGTCTGTCTTTCTGTCCTTCAGAAACCGCCTTTGGAGACCTGGGGGGGGGGCTGTGAGAGTAGGGGGGGTGCTTGCCTTGCTTCCAGTGTCTGGCTGGGGGAGGGGTCTGCCCAGATGAAGTTTCCCTGTGAGTTTATTGTCACTGGCTTGTTCCTGAGCTGTTCCATAGGCTCCTGTAACTGCAGCTGTCTTTTCCAGAGAGAGGACTAGGGAGACCTTTTTGGGGGGTCTGTAATTGGGACCCCAGAAATGTAATCTGCCTCTGACTTGGAGAGACTGTAGAGGAGCGGGCAGCAGGGTGAGGTTCCCTGTGAGTTTGGTGTGTGTAGCTTGCATGGGGTCCATTCTATACACTTTTGATCCTGTGCCTGACATTTCCTCCAAAAGCACTTTCCTGGCTTGACCTTAGTCCTGTTGTGTTTGCAGTGCCACAGTGGCTCTGGTTCTGCTGGGTGCATTGCACGGGTTCTGCCGGGCTTGCAAAAATGCCCCCCACCTTCAGTTTCTACTGGGAGATTCTCTGGTTTGACTTTAGTCCCTTGGAAACAATGGAGGATGAGAATCTCTTTGGGAGGCCATAACTCAAACCCCGTAAATCCAATCCTCACCAAACTTGGAAGGCAGGTAGAGGAGAGCCAGTCAGAGATCCCCTGTGAGTTTGATATCTCGAGCATGCCTGGGGGGGGGGGGCATTCTACTGCATCATGAACCTCACAAACTGAACTGGTTTGTGTAGCGTCAAAAACTTCGTGACGGTCCATGGTTCACAAACCTCACATGCCGCAAACCGTGAACTGAAGCATGTCTCCCAGTTCATGTGCATCCCTATGTATAACAGCTGATGAAAGGCTTTTTACAAAAAGATTTTGAATCCACATGCTCAGCATGCCAATTATACCTCCAAACACTCTCTTGCTGGCCACAGTGATACAACCCAAAATGATTTCCAATAACTAATACTGAAATGAGTTGTCCACTCGCCTACTAGGGTTATTGACTAGCACAGAAGCATCCCGCCCTTCTTCCAGGGAGTTTACAGTACAATGTACCTGAGGTATATTTATTGTATATCTTACACAGGAACATTCTCTTCCCCCTTCTGATATCTGTGTGTGTTGGTTTAGTTTCATGGGCTGCAGTCCTTAGTTCTGTTGGTACACTGCATGTACAAAATTGTATACTGTATGAGCTCCCTTGTCCTAAAACCAGTTATTCCCATCTCTATATCTTCCTGCTCATAAACATATTTTGTTGGGAACACACCTGTCTTCGCTGTGTGAACTTAAGAGCAGCAACCTGAGTGAGCACTCTATTCCTGATTTGCAAGGAAAAGGGAACATCACAGTATGGTGTGTGTGTGTCCCATTTTATCTTCAGAAGAATTCTGTAAGGATAATTAAGTTAATAGAGAGTGACAAGAGAACTTCATGGGTGATCATGGATTTAGACTGAGATCTCCGGAGTCTAAACACAACCCTGTAACTGCTGCACCACACCGGCGGCACTCAAAATAATGTTCGTCTACAGCGAGAAGTGAAGAACTATGACATAGAACCACTCAAACATTCAATATGATGAAATTAACATTTCTTAGATGAATTTATAATCTGAGAGGAAGGCTGGAGGAACCTTTGGCTGCCTATAAATTGTGACAAGTGGTTTTTTATCATTCAGTAAAGGGAAACTAAGCAAATGTTACAGAGATTATTTTTATATGCACGCTATACACTGCTGAAATGCTTAAGCATGCCTGAGATGTTAAATGAAGATGAGCGGAACAAATTCCAAATAGCACTGCTGCCCTCTTCTGGGCTCTAACCGCCCATCCCCCATGCTTCTGATTACTTCTGCCATTAAGCTCTAGAATTCCATAACAAGACACTGAGGGAAATATGACCAAAATTACTAAGAAAAGCTAGATTTTCTGAAAACTTGTGAGGCCTAAATAAATACAGGATTCGTTAAGAGCTGTAACACATGACTAGTGAAATGCATTATTTAATAACAGCAATTGTAACCAAAAGAACACTGATAAATGCAGACAGTGGGGGAGGTGCTGATGATGAAACCATCAGGGAAGCATCTGGAATAAATCAGAAAAGTCTCTAAAATAAATGTCTCCAAGAACAACCGTTCTTTCCCTTTCCCCACCTTGACAAACACAGCGGGTGCTCTTAAGGAGAAAATGCCAACAGACTATCACCTCAACTTCTCAGAAATTATCTGGGTAATTCCACCACTGTTTCACACATACAAAAAACATGCTGAAATATTTTAGGTTATCAAATATGTTTGCAAAGAACTATAATGAAAGGCAGAGAATAAGCAAAACGGGCTAACAAAGATCAATCCTCCTCTCTACTCCTGGAGCCACCAACAGTTCATTAGTAAATCCCCAAATAAAATGGCTGATACAAGTTCATACACTGTTCAAAGACTTTGGCCTGTGCTGTTTGCGTGATGCATTGAGTCTTCCCTTTTCCTCTCCTACACACATCCTGCCTCCCACTGATCTGGCAAACATATCTTAACCTTTCAACCTTTCACCAACAAAAATTAAAACTTACCAACAGTAAACTTTTACAAAAAAGAAAAGCCTTTAAACTTCTGCTAGATAAACTACATAAGAATTATTTTTTTAAGGAAAAGAGATCACTTTTCTACTATGAGGTCCTGTTATGTACAGATGTTAAGATCTGGAAAGAGCTTCATGTATTTTTTTTCTAATTAACAAAATTTAATAGTTGGGGAAAAACAGAAAAAACACCGTTCCTATGAAATATTTTCTCTCAGAATTAAGACTGAAGTATTTTTAAAGCCAGTACTTTAAAATACCCTTCT
This sequence comes from Lepidodactylus listeri, assembly GCA_029233225.1. NCBI lineage: Eukaryota > Metazoa > Chordata > Lepidosauria > Squamata > Gekkonidae > Lepidodactylus > Lepidodactylus listeri. Next base: position 93,705,768 of record JARCFY010000006.1, read on the forward strand.
GGCTGCAGCAGCCTGTACCAGCTGTAGCTTCTCAACAGTCTTCAAGGGCAGTCTCATGTAGAGCACATTGAAGTAACCTAACCTAGATGTTTCCAGGGCATGCACCACAGTGGTGAGATCTCATCTGTCTAAAAAGACCTCAGCTGGTTCACCAGTCAAAGCTGGCAAAAGATGCCCCTAGCCACCACTGCCACCTATTTATCCAACAGGAGGGCTGGATCCAGTAGCTACAAACCTGCTCTTTTAGGGGGAGTGCAACCCCATGCAGAACAGGACACGTCCAAATTTCTGGGTCAGACCTTCCCCCTGGCAAACTGTGAGACAGAGTTGAGCATTTTCCACATAGTGGTAGCAACTCTCTGAATTACCTCAGTTACCTTCACGTGGATGTTAAAAAACACAAAATGGAAGCTTGTAGGCCAGAGGCCAAGGGGCTGATCAGCAGTCCCCCAGCACTACACTCTGAAATCTACCTTCAAGATAGGACCAAAACCACTGCAAAACAGCACCTCCCAGTCCCAACCCCAAAAGGCAGCCTAGAAGGATACCTTGATTGATGGTATTAAAAGCCAATGAGAAGTCCAGGAGAATTAATGCAGTCACACTCCCCCCCCCTCTATTTCCTGGAGCAAGTTGCCCACTAGGAGACAGCCAGTTGGTGTAGTGGTTAAGAGCGGTGGACTCTAATCTGGAGAATTGGGTTTGATTCCCCACTCCTCCACATGCAGCTAGCTGGGTGACCTTGGATCAGCCACAGTTCTCTCAGAGCTGTTCTCTCAAGAGCAGTTTTCTCAGAGCTCTCTCAGCCCCACCTACCTCACAGGGTGTCTGTTGTGAAGAGAGGAAGGGAAGGAGATTGTAAGGGTGGGCTATAAATCCAACTCTTCTTCAAGTCACAACTATTTATGGTGACCCTGTAGGGTTATACCTGGAGTAATAGTATCAAATCCGTCACTGCTAATTTTGACTACAGTTACTCATACTTTGCAGAGTGGTCCTATGCATGTTTACTCAGAAGCAAAAGCCACTGAGCTCAATGCTTACTCCTGGGTGCACAGGATTGCAGACGTACTGGCTGTGATAAAGGTAAACCATACTGGAATACATATTGTCCAATATGTATTAGAGTTCCAAAGAGAAATCTTTTCAGAGCTTTTTCTTCTAAAAGCTAGAACTCGCCTTTACATGATAATGCCAGGATCTAGAGATATACTGTAGGTGTTCTGAAAACTTGGGCATATCCAGTGGGATTTATTTCCTTTGAATGGCAAACTCCAATCTTGTATCATAAACTGCTTTACTTTCAAAAAGAGATCTGCCATCAGATGGGGGAGCCGTCTTTTTTTTTAATTTTTAATACTTTTTATTAAATAAATATAAAACAATTGATACAGTGAATCCCAAACAATACAAACTACTTAACATTAATAATATTCTTGATATTCTATTCAGTATATCTATCTAAAACTTAACTACTTAAAACTCCTAACATGTTTTCTAATAATACAGTAGGGTTAGCAACCATCTTGTATAAATGTCAGATTTTGAGTTCAACTAGCTAGTATTTATTGATCAAAATTAAAACATACTATAAACCTGGGGTTTATAGAATAAACACTTCAGATGAAATTAAATAATCAGGAATAATTCGATTCTGTGCCATGTAACTTATGGCCAGAAACCATAGGTTTGAAAACAATTACATATATTTTGCTTTTCCCCCACCTATCCTTCCCAAAAAAAGTTTTAAAAAAATTCAATAGCTTCAAGGTTTACCTCTGTTAGACTGGTGTAGTGATTAGGAGCGCGGACTCTAACCTGGGAGAACCGGGTTTGATTCCCCACTCCTCCACATGCACCTGCTGGTGTGACCTTGGGTCAGCTATAAGTTCTTTCAGAGCTGTTCTCTCACAAGAGCAGTTCTCAAAAGAGCTCTCTCAGCCCTACCTACCTCACAGGGTGTCTGTTGTGGGGAAGGGTAGGGGATTGTAAACTGCTCTGAGACTCCTTCGGGTAGTGAAAGGCGGGGTATAAATCCTATCTCCTCTTCCTACTCCTTTTCCTACGTCCCCTTTTCCACAGTGTCTCTGCCCACTCACCTACTTGCCCAGCACCGAGCTAGCTAGCTGTGGTTCCCCACCATATACTATATCAAGTAGGTTGAAGGAGTGGGAGGCACTTGAAGGCTCACATAGAAGACCGGGGAATTACAAATGACTACACAGTTCTCAGCAAAAAGAATTAATCCCATGAAAGCCGTCTAATGAAAACCAACTTTTCTTTGAAAATGGATAAAAATATTGGACACACAACACTGTACTGGATTTTACTTTCAGCATTTTATTCCATGCATGGCAACTCACTGAGCTATGCGAGAAATTATCATCACTGAGACGCTCACTGAAGTGCCTAGTTTCAAAGGTCATCTTAAACTATACTTACTGTCTTTTCATGTCACTGGCTGGAACACATAATAAGCAAAATAATCACTAAAAACTGATGCCTACAAAAAGATTTCCCCCCTAAAATGAAAGCCTAAAGGCAAACAAGGATTAAGAAAAATGGGCTGAACTTTGCCCCAATACAGATTTGCTCTTCCATTCTCTGAGCTACTAATTCCAAAATAATCTCCTTTTAAAAAGGAACTCAGGCCATGTTTACTAAGAATTCTAGCCAAACACCTCACATCAGTTTCCAGAGCTAGGCAACAGAACAATGAATTCATTCTGGAAGGGAATGCTTTATCAGGTGACCAGCCAAGGACAGTCTAAATGAAATGACCTCAGGCATTCTCTTGGGCCACGTCTTGCTTCTGGAAGACCACATCAGTGCTGCTTCTGCCTCCATTTATACCCTGTTCTGTCTACATTTGGCAGGAGTGGCCGTTTTGATCCATGCTTCTGGAACTTCGAAGCTGGGCTACTGAAATATAGAATGCATAAAGCTAACTTTGGAAAACTGCAGTCAACACAAAATGTGGCTGTGTGTTTACTGGTTAGCGCTGTGTGTTATAAGATTTTTTGGGGAAAGCTGTCCTGGCCATGCAATTATTTTGACTAAATTCGAGATGCTTGTCCTTCTCTGAGATGCTCACTCTTATCTGAACAATCTGGGAGCCCCATACCTAAAGGGGCACTGATCCATGTATGAACCCACACAATAAACTTTGGTCTTCATATCTGTTCTTGGTGGAACCCTTCAGACAAGATGGACAGATTACTCTGGTGCTCTCCTAGGCCTTTTCTGGAATGGCAATGATGCTTTGGAATTTCCTGCCTGAAGAGGGGCATGGGGAGGGCAAAGCACAGTGAACAGCAGTTGCTCTGCTCTCTGCTGGCCGTGCCTTTCTGCAAATTCAATACAAGGAGGCAAAAACTTGCATATCCTGCTAAACCCATCAACCAAGCCAGCACTGGAGCAAAGCAAGATCAGCCAGTACAGCTCATGTACAGCCAGAATTACAGAATTACAATTGATTTCAGACAACAGATACCATTTGGCCTGGAGAAAATGGCTGCTTTGGAGGATAGACCATAGGGCCTTATACCCTGAAGTCCCTCCTCTCCTCCAACCTGAGCTTCCCCAGGATCCACCCCCAAATCTCCAGGAATTTCCCTGCCAAGAGTTGGCAACCCTAGAGTCAGCAGGATGCAGCCTCCTAATAAGGTTGTTTCACTCTTCCTTTCATTCCACCCAGCACCATAGTTTTGTATGCTCAGCCAGATCTTCCCTCTTAGTGTGTTGCAGAAAATAAAACAACCCTTCCTCTTTTCTCCATTTTTCTTCCTCTTTTCCACACTTCTCTCCTTCTTCCTTTTAGTCTCTTTCTTTAATGATGTGCCTTCATTTCTCTTTCCTGCCCTCCAATCCCTCCCCACCCTTTATTTGTCAGTCTTGAGCTCAGCTCCTTTTCATCCCTGATTGGTAACTTAGAACATGCTTAATAGTAGTATAGCAGCAAACCGTTGCTCATATTATGAACAGAAGCAGGAGGCAGGATAGCTAATGTTTCCCCATGATCTAACAGATTAGTAAAAGGACACCTTCCTTCTCCTTTACATGTATAGTAATGAAATGTTAATCTGTCTTAGTGTTACACATATGGAACAAAAGTTAGAACTCCTCCTCCCTTGATTAGATTTAATCACATTTTAAACACTGTTCAGGCAGTGGTTTGTTGTTGTATTGGTTGGACATCTAATATCCATTCGTAAATGCTACTTTGCTACTGCAGACAATAAGCTTAATGTTATATGACAAAAATACATAATATTTTTAGAAAATAAATCAGCAACATCAATCCCAGTAATCCCAGGACTTCTCCATCCAGTACTACTCAATCCAGTACTACTACATAATCAGTTTGCAACTGCTTTTGTGCTAGGTAAAGGTACGAGGATGAACTTAAATAAAATGCTTACTGATTAACTTACTAATGATCTAATGTGATATGATTTTTTTTGTGAACTACAGCCCATCTTCCTCAGATGTAATAAGTGTGGTATAAATTGGTTCACACACATATCGTTGTATAAATATACCATTACAAAATTAGATGCATGGTTTGGCTCAAGGTCATATGGGGGGACGTGAAATCTTTGTTTGGGTACCTATGGTGGCTCTCAGCAGACCTGGATATTTCACTTTGTAGCACTAAGTGGTATTTTAAAATTTTAATCTTGTTCTAACAAATGTTTTATTTGCGTGTTCACTAGAACAAATAAAAGGAAGAAGAGGACTGGGGAGGGTTGTTTAAATAAAACAGGTAGCTATTTGTATTTTCTTAATATTTTGTGATATCATCCATGCTGACTTCCTACAGTAGAGCTGAAATTCAGTACAGTCAAACTACTATAGTGCAGTGTCCACAAGACTGTGTCATGAAGTACTCAATGCAAATCCTTCCTGAGCCATGAACTCATTACATGCACCTAGGCAGGCACTAACTTTAATACCACCTCTACGGTAGGCCTGTTTTGCTTATCTGTACCCTAATCTGTAGCACTTCTTCCCAGCAACACTAAGCAATCAAAAGAAATAACCCAGAGATGAACAAATTTGGTCTCTATAAGTATTCAGCCAATATAACCAGCCATGCTCCCACTGGCATTTCATTTGTATATACATGCCAACATCTGCGAACAATACACATAACATAAGTTCATTTGCAAGGCAAGAGAATAAAATGGCAAGAGACAACATTAAAATGTGAGATACTTAGAAAGCAGTAGTAGAGGCTCCACAGTATGCTTAAACATTCTGTAACGAATCTCAAAATTACTATGCACCAACAAAAATTTTCAAAGGGAAAACCCAACAGGAAGCTAATGAATTGGAATTCAGTAGCAAACTGGCAACAGTGGGATCTGTATTCGAGAAATCCTGGGCATTCCTAGCTTTGGGAACTTATTTAATGATGGCGCTTTTCTGTGGAAAATTATTTTCTCTAAATCAACAGTTGACACCTTGTGGTAGTTCTTGCTCATTTATCTCCATTTTATGGAAATAGATACAGAAGCACAGGGAGGCCCAATAGATGAGTTGCAGGAAAGTAGCATGCTTGCTGGCGAAAGGAAACTCAGGGTAGAAGACTAGAAATAGGACAGCTGCCAAATAACGTGTTGGCCTCTCCGCAAGAGTCTAGGAGAGTGGCCTGATGGGATGCCAAAATGGGCTCTTGGGTTTCAGCATGGATTAGAAGACTGCAGCCTAACTTGCTTCAACAGTTAAGTATATTGACAGCTGGACCTGCGTTCCGTAAGAGAGTTTCAAACCAACAGTGATACTCAGCAGTATTCTTGAGCCTGCATGTATATTGTTTTTCTTCTCTATTTGCACACTGCATGATGTACTTTTTTGAACTAACCAGATGAAAAATTATCTTAATGCTAACCAAGATTTTTTTGGGGGGGTGGTGGTGGTTATATTTTTCCTTATGTATTGTCTTAACAATCGCAAACTCACTTAGGTTTGTAAAGCAGCCAATAATCGAAAGTCAGTGGTTGAACCATAAATACACGAGTGGTTAACAACTTTCACATATACTTTACTGCTTAAAATCCATTTAGATGTAGGTGATTTTAAAAATTTCTTTGGCTTTAATAATTGGATTAAATATGACCCCAAACTGATAGATATAAATCCACATTAAGGTACATTCTGAAGGGAATTAAATCCATTTCAGACATTGAAACCATATGCCCTGGGAACCCACCAATAAGAGTACATGCTACCTGCGATGCTTTGGGACACACAGTCACAATTTCACGTGAAGAGCTCCTGTGACTGCACATACCAGGATCAGAGCAAGCAACAAGCCCTCCAGTACATGTGGTTGAAATGTCTGAAAAGGACTTTAGAGACAAGTGGAAGTGAACAAAAGGCAGTTCAATTGAAATGTCATGCATGAATGAGATTTCTGCCGATGGCATCTATACACTATTAGCGATGTGGGGCCCCCATCTGCAGATGCCTAAATCTGGGGCCACATGGATGCTAAACAGATTTTCCAGGAAACCTGGGGCACTCTCCAGGTTTGCAAAAAATCTGAAATGTTTAGATTTCTCCCAAAGAAAAGTAACAAATCTAAAAAGCATTGTGCGTGGCATCTGCAGTAGAGCCACAGAGCCTGGCTGCAACTGACGTCAGGAGCTGCTTTAGGCCCAGATGTGGTAGCAGATGCCAAGAGTTGGCCCAGGCCCAGCAGACACCAGGAGCTGCTTGGGGCCTGGGTGTGGCAGCAGACACCGGGAGCCACTCAGGGCCTGCGCATGGTGGTACACACTGGGAGCCGTCTGGGGCTTGGAGTGGCCCCCAGACACTGACACAGCCAGGCGTGAGGGGGGAAGCAATGGGGGAGATGGGACTTCCCACCATGAGTTTCATGAGTGCCCCCCTTATATTATTGTATTACTACTGAATTATTTTTAAATATTTTTTCAAGGGGTAGAAGAAGAGACTGGATTTATACCCTGCCCTTCACTACCCAAAGGAGTCTCAGAGCGGCTTACAATCTCCTTTCCCTTCCCCTCCCCACAACAAACACCCTGTGAGGTAGGTGGGGGCTGAGAGAGCTCTGACAGAAACTGCTCTTTTTCAAGAACAGCTGTGCCAGAACTATGACTTGCCCAAGGTCATCCAGCAGGTGCAAGTGGAGGAGTGGGGAATCAAACCCGGTTCTCCCAGATTAGAGTCCACGCACTTAACCACTAGACCAAACTGGTAGCGATTAGGCATCACTGTCTCTTTGATTGGTGGGTCATAAATGGCTCCAGCAGCCTCCTCTGTGCCCTATTCTATTCTTGAAGAAGGTGCCACCTTGCACGAATTCCCTGAGAAATACACAGTGCACTGCAGATGAGAAGCCTGAATATTTCCTAAAGATATTTGGGAAAGATTAAACTGATACATGGAAAGCATTTCCTTGGGGAGGGAAATTAACAGGAGTTTATTGTATTTTGTATGTTTTAAATCTTGGGATGTTAAACCACCCTGAGCCACAAGGGAAAGATAGGGTACATGTATATTTAATAACATCAATAAATAAAGAGTACTATGGGAATTTGGATAACTGGATGTATTTTGTTTAAAAGTTTTATTTGAGATTTCCAGCTACATTTCTTATATCATTTAAGATTTCCAGTTACATTTCCAGGGTTCTGTTATAACGTTACAGGTCTAAAGAATAATACAGCAGTTCCAGCTACCCCCCCTTACCTTAACACGTACCAGGAATCATACACCCCTGCTCACAATGCTGCAAAGTTGAAAACAGGAACCCTTCTACAACACTGATATTTTCATACCCTAAATAATCCCATTGCAGCCCTCTGGCTTCAATATTATACACGGAAGGCTCTATCCGTTGCATACATTTAATCTGCTAGAGGCTGCACAGCCCTAATTTAATAAAATTTTAAACACACGCACAACAGTTCTGTTGTTTAAAGATATAATAGAAAACATAGCGATCAAACTATAGTTTATCAACAGTTAAAAATAAACCAGTGTGTTTTATAGCAGGATACACTTCTACATGGTATCTTAGTGTTCATGAGTATGTATTTATATGCCTGAAGGTAACACTGTTCCGTGCGCCTTGGCATCTAGTCAAGCCAGCCATATGACCACAGAGACGTCTTCAGACAGCACTGGCTCTTCGCCTTGAAAACGGAGATGAGCACCACGCCCTAGAGTTGGATTCGACTGGCTTTCGAGCAAAGGAAACCTTTACCTTCACTTTACTTACAGCAGATGGATCTACTATCACCACGACACAGACATTAAGGGATTCAGAGATGTGGGGAAGAGACCCAAGCCCGGAAGAATGGCAACTTCAGCAACACAGAATAGAAACATTTCAATAAAGTACCCACGAAGGGCTAAAGGGGAGGGGACAACTAATCTCCAGGGAGGGGTATCAGAAAACCTTAAATTTTTAACACCAAGCATAGTTGCAGTACATGATTATTTTCAGAAGGGACTGAACTCAGGCTGTTCTATCAAACTCCGGGGTATATTTACCACATCTCCCCCCATGTCCACCTCTCTACCTTCAGGCAGCAATGAATTCTGAAATTATCACATTTGCAAAAAAACCCCCACAAACCCCTCCCCTACCATTTATCCCCAAATGCAACAGGTAAATCAAGAGCCTGCAGATTACCCCGAGGGAGAGGGTCTTTTCTTTAAACCCATTTAAGTCTCTGTTTAGATTCTCGACTCCGTACATTTCAACGGAATTAAGGAACTAATCTCTTGAGAGCACTGATTAAAACAAAAACAAAACTGCTACAAATCTATTGTTTGTTTGTTTTTCTCCCTATGTTGTGTTAATACATTGGCATGGGGGGGGGGGGGGAATGTGTCGAAAATGTTGCTGTCCCAGTCAGAATAGCCAAATGGCATCTTTGTGCTAATTTCTTGCGTGAAAGGTTCTGCCAACACATTTGATGAGTTAGGGTCAAAAATACCTCTAAAGCAGTGTTTTTCAACCACTGTGCTGTGGCACACTGGTGTGCCGCGAGATATTGTCAGGTGTGCCGCGGGATTTTTTCAATGAAAGAAATGTGCCTTCTGGGCTGACCTTCCAGGACGCATTTGCGCATGCGAGAAAGAACAGTGGCGCGCTCTTGCTGATTCCGCTCGCACGCTCTGTGGCCGGCCTGAGGTAGGAGGGAGCCGCCATTGAGGCGCAGCTCCCCTTGGCCTTGCGAGATGGTTTTAAATGAATGAGGAGGACTCGTGTGCTGAATCAGAGTCATGCTAGATCTGTGGATGTTAATACAGAGGACAGGAACATTCGGTACCAAGGGCATTCACTCCTCCAGCAGAGTAAGCTGGTTTCTTCCAGTGCCTGGCTCCTGGGTTGTGTGTGTGTGTGTGGGGGGGGGGGTGATTTGCACCAAGACATTCCAGTAAACATGAATATGTTTGATGGTAACAGCTAGCTGTTTCTGTCAGGGTGGGGTTCAAATCAGTAACTGTCCCTCAGCGAAGAATGGGTGTACTGTGTTTCTCTTCAAAACACTTATGGTCAGCGGAATGCCGTTCACATAAGAGTAAGAGTTTAAACTCTCTATTTGAAAAACTTTAGCAGAATCGCAGTATTAAAATACATCCACATTATATTTCTTCTGAAACTCAGGTCAATGTTATGGGAAGGAGCCATTACACTTTGGATCTGTAACTTATGATTTCAAGTTGAGTGGCTATTACGTGTATTTGTAATACTGTCATAGTTAATACTTGAGCTGAGGCAACTAATGACCCATTTATCTTGTATTTCAGTGTTTTTCAACCACTGTGCCGTGAGATATTGTTAGGTGTGCCGCGGGATTTTTTCAATGAAAGAAATGTGCCTTAGCTCAAAAAAGGTTGAAAAACACTGCTCTAAAGTATTAAGTCACCAGGCTGAGATTTTTGTGTACATTAAAATCCCAGGAGGCTTCGTTAAGAACAGGCATACCTACTGCTGCCAACATGACTGAATACGATTCGACACGAAGGGCTCCGCCAATGGTCTTCACTGGAAGCATGCGCCGCAACATTTGCAAGTGTTGTCAGGCTGAGACCTTGAGAGTGTTTCTCTGCCTTTAAGAAACACCCATAGATAAAACTCCACCAGGTGCAGCTTCACCTGTGACTGCCAAACTGCAGTGGGAAAACCCCAGCAGGTAAAATCCCCCCCCCCCCCCCGAAGCTCTTAAAGGTACAGCTGTCATCTGGATGCAGCCATTCTAGCAACCTTCACAACTTCTATTCGGATTAAACAGAGATGGCCAAAGACATTTTAGAACGGACTTGAGGAGACAGAGAAATACAAAGACCATTAAGAGGGTGGCGCAGTCCCTTGTGCGCAGCCCCGAGCCGTTTCAGGACAATGTGAAAGCTCTAGGAAACCAGCTAGTAATGGGATAATTACCATAAATGTGCACTTGTGTTTCATTACACCTCAGCCACTGCTACGCACACCAATTACAAGTATCAATTCCTTTCAATTTCATGCACCTTTGCAGTTGTCCTGCGCAGAACTGTGACACAAGGATACTTTCCCTGCATCTAAAACGAGGCATATGCTGGAAACAGGGGGGTGGGGGGGACACAGCAGCAGGCAAATTATTCGTCACCCTCCGAGGTGCCAAATGGGCTTGATAAAGATGACATCACCCTCCTTTTGCCAATGACAATGGCACTAACAAGAGTGTATAATCAACAAACCACACAGCCCAGACGAGCAGTGGCAGGTGCAACCCTCCCCCCTCCCCGGCTTTTTTTTTTTGCTCCAAGTCAGTCAATGGTCGCTTCAAGCATGGAACTATTCCTTTTATTACAACGTTAAGCAGAAGTTGGCTTCCAGAAGGCACCGCAGCTGCTGCCGCCACTTCTACAGATGCTTTCATTAATTTTATCAAGGACATACTGAAATAAGTGCTTATTCAGCACAATGGCCGCTTGGAAGCAGCTGGAGGCATAAAACAAACTATCTGGAAGGGATTCTAACTAAACCTCAGTGTGTAGATTAAAAGACATGCGGGGAGGGGAAATGAAATATATTTTAAAAAGCTGGAACCCAAGCCTAGCAAAGGCAAGAAAATTCAAGGTTACAACAAAAAGGTTCCCTTGCAGAAAAGCTCGGGGGCAGTGGGGGAGAGGGACTGTACTCTTTTCCTTGCTTGCTCCAATGTATGGTACCTAGGATATGGGAAAATTCTGAAAGTATGCAACCCTAACCTAGTCCCTACCATGCAGAAGAATAAGCAGGCATTAAACTACGAGCGTCTCAAGTGCTTTGAGACTGCATTTCAACACCAGAGCCTGAACAGTTATAAATACACAAGTATGTCACTGTCTATCAGAGCTAACACAAAGTTTACCTCTAGTTAAGTAACAGAGTCTCTTCTTAAAAGATCCTGACATTCCTCCGAACATCTGATCCTGATCATTAAATCGTTACTCTTGGATGTGTTTTTGTTTTACTTTTGGCAATGGGTAAGAGTTTCCAAATTTGTAGACTACATCTAGTATTTTAAAATTAGCAATACCTTCTGTTCACCTTAATTCCCCTCCAATTTTCTTACCCCCCAATCTAACAATGCAAAGTTGTTTCACCTCAATATGCCACTCAGTGTTCTTCAATAGCACCCAAAAATTGCCTGGAGATCAGCTGCAATCCCAGAAGATCTCCAGCCACCAAGGAAGTTGGCAACACTATGGCAAATGTGACCAGAAGTTTTAGTTAGCGTCGCCATCTCTGGCTTGGGAAATACCTGGAGAGTTCAGCTGGGTTGTGATGTTATTCTACAGGGTACCAGTTCTTCTAAGCAAAATGGGGCTACCACAGACTCAACCCTCCAAAGCTGCTATTTCCTCTAGGGTAACTAGACTCTAAGTACTCCAGACTCCACCTTGAGGTTGGTAACCGTAGTTACAAAAATGATTCCATGCTAAATTTGGAAATATAACAAAGTAAACAATTTATCTTCTTGACCATTCCAGATCATGACTCATGGTAGTTGGTCTTCTGTTGGAAATTCTGGGTACTAGAGGGCAGATTTAGATGCTACACTTTTGCAAATATTAGATAGTTGGGATGCTGGTTATTTTACCAAAGATCAGTGACGGCTCGGACACTACCTAATACCTGACCCTTAATTCTCTTGAAATAACAGGGTTGCACTTACCTGTAACTGTTGTTCATCAAGTGGCCTTCTGTGCAGGCACACATGAGACTGTATGACTACAGGCCAGCCACGGAAAGGAATGTCCAAGCTTTAAAGAGAAGTTTCTAGGCTCTGGAGTGTTTCCCCTCCCCTCTTTCTATAGAGAGTCCTTTTCTCACCCAAAGAGTCACATGACAGAGGGGAGCAAGCACTCCTCCCTCAGTTCTCTTTGCCACTGTAAGGAGGCCCCTGCGTATTCTGCAGCCCACAGTGGGGAAAGGAGGGAGGGATGCGTGCCTGCACAGAAGGCCACTCAATGAACAATGGTTACAGGTAAGTGCAACCCCATTTTCGACGTTGTGGCTTCTGTGTGGTCCAACACAGGAGAATAGCAAGCTCACACCAGTTTGGTGTAGTGGTTAAGTAATCTGGGAGAACCAGGTTTGATTCCCCACTCTTCCACTTGCAGCTGCTGGATCACCATGGGCAAAGCCATAGTTCTGTCACAGCAGTTCTCTCAAGGATAGTTCTCTCAAGGGCAGCTCTCAGTCTCACCTACCTCACAGGGTGTCTGTTGTGGGGAGGGGAAGGAGTTTGTAAGCCACTCTGAGATTACAAGTGAAGGGCAGGGTATAAATCCAATCTCTTCTTCTTCTTTCTGGCTCAGTTTATACTGAGTGTACACCCCTGCACAGGAGACAGGAGGTACAGTCATTATGTTGGGCCATTTTTGCTTGGCACTCCCCACATTTCTTAAAAAGAGCCATCCTACCAATTTGTAGGTCAAAGTCTCTGGCTATCTTCATGGAAAACCTCAGTGGACTGTCCTTTCAGGCTCTACAAAGCAGCTGTTGGAAGTACGCCCTCCTGATGGCAAAAAGACAACTGAGGGAGGAGCGCTTGCCCTGCCTCTGTCACGTGCCCACCTCTTGAAAACCTGCTTTACAAATCTTTTCGGAAAGCTTCTGCCATCTCCTCTCCCAGTTAAGCTATAGGGCTCTGCACTTCTTGAAGGCATCTTCCATTCAACAGGCTTCTGGAGGAACTATAACAGGCACACCAAGCATGCACTCAAAGGTCATGATAAGCTGCAGCTTGTTCAAGCCATGGCGTGTGCAACAACTCTGCACAGAAACACGCAACCCATTATGGTCTGTGCATAAACCCCGGCTTGTCTGCTTTTTCCTGCCTCTCAAGCAGAGAGGTCATCCTCTTTCTCATGAGGCAGCTTGCAGGGGGTGGTGTTACTCAAACTACCACTTCTTAATTCAGTCATCAAGGTAAACCACAATTATAGCCTGCAGTTAAACCAACTATCAATTATAATTCAAAATCCCGGTTTGGTGCTAACCAACAAACATCTGCCTTTAGACAACATAGTTAACTGGGTTTGATCAGACAATAGCTTACTATGATATCTGGTGTAGCCAAAGAGCCATCACAACAAGCACAGACCACAACATCTCAGGAGTCAGAGCCACCACACAGATCACTGCCTTTGTTGTGGGAAGAGCCTCTCTATTACTCCGCACTGTGTTCTGTAAGAGCTTCTGGGAGGGTGGTGTCTCTGCAGTCCTGCAACTAGCAACATTCTAATAAATTACTGTAGGCATTTTAATATTTGACCGGTTGAACCGATGAAATATTTTTTGTCTGTCAAGCAAACCAACCTTACATTTCAGCCACAGCCAGATCTGCATAGATGAATACACAGATTATATGGAGCAGTAACACACAAATTCTGGTCTACAGGGGGAAAAAAACTGAAGCAGTCAGAGCTCCAAAGAATTGTTAGTTATCTAGACCTGTTAGTTATCTAGACCTGTCACACCTTAGGTTTTAATTCCTAGAATGCATATCTACTAGTCGTGTAGGCAAAAATGGGGGAGGGGGGAGAGCAGTACATCCAAACTGGTCATGGCAAGTTCAGCGCAAGTTGCACATTTAGTGCAGTTTGTAATGGGAAACTGGTGCATATATGTGACAGTAACAGGAGAAAGCAGTAAACTATAGCAATCTTAATCCAGAATCAAAGAATTTGTGTGTGGGGGGTGGAACCTAGAAACCTGTAACATCTTTACTGTGCATACTATGCTAATAGTACACATGTATTTGTGTATGTATGTTTACGACGTTAAGTTATAAAGCTGGAACCAGCTGTGCTGTATAAGCATTTTGTTCTGCGCTACAGTTAAGACATTTTTAGAACCATCTGCTTTCAATAAGTAGAGAATATTAAAAAAGCAAAGGAAGATTATATTTTGTGCCATTTTGTTCATTTTGAAACTCAATAATGAACCAATTTAGCACACTTAATTGAAAGACAATTACTATTCACAGAGAGTTTAATATACCAGATGTGATATTATTAATTTTAAAAACATATCCCTTACTAACACTGGTGAGAGACTGGGGAATGCCTGGAATTCCTCCTGGGGCAGATAACTTGGGTTTGTTCCTTTCTCAGTTCTTAATATGTGACTGCCACCACAATAAAATCAAAGAGTAAGACTGGGTGTTGCCTAAAATGTTTTGGTGCCCACGTCAGAAAATGGCAGACTCCCATCGTGGGGAGGAAACAGGTAAAAGTGAATGTGAATGAGCCATGAGGTATTGCAAGGGACACCCCCTTTTCTGCACAGTTCCACTTAAAATTTCTCTTATCAAGAATCACAAAACTCAGAAACCTGTAAGAGAACACTTCAACCTCCCAGGACACTCAGTTGGGGACCTCAGTGTAGCTGTTTTATTGCAAAATAAGTTCAGAAACACTAGAACCGGAGATGGTTGAGAGTTATAAGTTATTACAACACTCAGGACAATGGAAATCCCAGGGCTTAACAGAGATACCAGTTTCTTATCTCACTACACATGCTAATGTCATTCAGTTTCTCACATCTGTTTGTAAACTCTTTTATTATGCTGTATGTTAATCTGCTGCTATTCACAAGTTTTACCAATTCCCCTAATCCAATCTTAGTTCTACCTGGTTCTTCCAGGCAACATCCTCCTCACTCACTACCTTTATGTAATAGCTGGTGAATTCTGTTTCAATGTATCTGAAGAAGTGTGCATGCGCATGAAAGCTTATACCCAGAATAAAACTTTGTTGGTCTTAAAAGTGCAAAACATTAGATGCTCCAAAACTGTGTGGTGCACATAAATATATTTCAAAAAACTTATACATGATCTAAATATACAAAACTACAAGTTCTAACGTTACTAAGGTCCTTCTGAACTGTAGATATGAGATGCTGATGAAATTTTCCGGAATAAACTTCCATTTTGAACGTCTTCTTCTGAACTGGACCATACAAGAGTTGGACAAGAGTTGGACGACTTGAATCAAAACATCTCAAAGATACATAGAGAGTATACAAAACCTCATCCAGGCATAACAATGTCTTCTCAGTGAAAAATCATAACCAGTTACAAAACCTTTTTCAGTATCATGAAGGCTACACCATCATACTGAAGATTCTCTAATAGTCTTAAAGGTGCCACTGGACTCAAACTTTGTTATAGGAAAAAAGACACTGAACTCAGTAGTGTTTATTTTTTGAGTAATATAGTGCTGGGTTGCAACTTCACATAGTTCGGTCTTCACATAGCGCTGAATGGAATGAAGAAATTTCCAGCTCCATTCCCAGAGCTATAATGTAGAAGTGCCTCCATTATGGGCTCTAGCAGTCTGTCCTGCAGTATATCCTGGAACTGGGATTGGATTGGTCAGCAATTTTTGCCACAGTTGCACAGCTTCCAGAGAAGGTTGGCAGGATTTGAATCACCACATTCTACCACTGGCTGCTTCTGTCTGTTGTCTCTCCCCCACCCCCAAATGCCAGTGAGGAAAGATCACTGAAAACCACAACTGTTCCTTGACAGAGGTCTGCCCTCCATTGCTCTTCTGACTTAATGCCACCCCCTCCCCTGGCATCTATATATGGAGCTGAATCCACACTAGTATTTCTGCAGGTACAAGGATTTCCACCCCCGGGAAGCTATCCCCCTCCCCTCCTAGGGCAGCCTGAAATGCCACACCCCAAATTCTGTCCTTGGGGACTTCCTCTCCTCTCTCCTGGGAACAGGATTTTGAGGGGCATTTGGAGCTGCTGAGGGAGGGGGAACCAGGAAAACCATGCTCTACAGAGGTAAATCCTTATACCTGTAGAACCATCTAGTCTTGAGCCAAGTCAAGGGAGGAGTGGATCAATCACACTGCTGGAGAATACAAGACAACAAGACTCTTGTTTGAGGCTGCACACAAAGAGGTAACATCTGGACTTGTGGGTCTTAATGGCTTGTAGATGTTGGTATGCTAATGCATGGGATAGAGCAGGTAGAGGAAAAAGTATTTTTTCCCTTTCTCACAACACAAGAACTCATGGGCATTCCATGAAATTGCTGAGCAGTCAGGTTAGAACGGATAAAAACAAGTACTTCTTTACCCAAAGAGTGATTAACACATAAAATTCACTGCCACAGGACGTGGTGGCAGCTACAAGCATGGACGGCTTCAAGAAGGAATTAGATAAACATATGGAGTAGAGGTCCATCAGTGGCTATTAGCCACAAAGTATAGACAGGAACTCTCAGTGTGGGCCAAGCGATGCTCTGTATTCTTAGTGCTTGACGGGGGGACAACAGTGGGAGGGCTTCTAGTGTCCTGGCCCCACTGCTGGGCCTCCTGATGGCACCTGGTATTTTTGGCCACTGTGTGACAGAGTGTTGGACTGGATGGGCCATTGGCCTGATCCAAAATTGGCTTCTCTTATGCTTCTTTAATTAATTAATTAATTAATTAATTAATTAATTTTCAAATTTATATCCCGCCCTCCCCGCAAGCGGGGTCAGGGCGGCTCACAAGGGCAAAGTGTGCCATATCCAGTACAAATAAACATTTAAAATCCAGTTTAAAATCCCATAATTTAAATACATTAACAACAATAAAATTACAGTAAAGTGCTTCCAGTCATAATTATAACATTCAGATGGCTTCAGGGTTTGAGTATAGCCTTCCATGGCCATCAGGCCTGGGCTGCATCCAGGATGGCCCCACATCATCAGCTGTCAATCGTGATGTGGTACCAGTGGTGGCGGCTCCTATTCGAAGGACTGGCCGAAGAGCTCCGTCTTGCAGGCCCTGTGGAACTCCTCCGGGAGCTCATTCCACCAGACAGGAGCTGCCACCGAAAAAGCCCTAGCCCTGGTGAGTCTGGCTTCCCTGGGGCCCAGCACACAGAGAAGATTTTGGGCCCCCGACTGGAGTGCCCGCTGGGGTACATATGGGGAGAGGCAGTCCCTCAGGTATGTTGGACCCTGGCTATATAGGGCTTTGAAGGTAAGTACCATCACCCTGAAGCGAACCCAGTATGCTATGGGCAGCCAGTGCAGCGCTGCTAGCACAGGCTGGATATGGTCCCTCTTACTGAAGCCCATCAGCAGCCTGGCCGTGGCATTCTGCACCAACTGCAGCTTCCGGATTTGCACCAAGGGCAGCCCCATCTAGAGAGGGTTACAGTGATCCAATGTCGAGGTGACCGTCGCATGGATCACTGCAGCTAGGTCATCATGGTCGAGGAAGGGAACCAACTGCCGAGCCAGCCGCAGATGATAAAAAGTTGACTTGGCAGTGGCTGCTACCTGGGTCTCCATTGTCAAGGAGGAATCCAGGAGCATTCTCAAACTCCTTACCCCCGATGCAGGCACCAATGGCACCCTGTCAAAGCTCGGGAGCGGGACCCCCTGCCCCAGACCACCCCGACCCAGACACAGGACCTCCGTCTTTGCTGGGTTCAATTTCAGCCGGCTCTGCCTGAGCCAACCAGCTATGGCGTGCAATGCCTGGTCCAGATCTTGTGGGTCGGAGTCTGACCAGCCACCCAACATCAGATAGAGCTGGGTGTCATCAGCATACCGGTGACACCCCAGCCCATACCTCCGTACAGTCTGGGCAAGGGGGTGCATATAGATGTTAAACAACATCGGGGAGAGCACTGCTCCCTGGAGCACTCCACATTCGAGCAGGTGCCTCATGGATTGGTGCTCCCCAAGCACCACCCTTTGTCCCCGACCCTGAAGAAAGGAAACGAGCCACTGCAAGGCCCGTCCATGTATCCCCATGTCGGCGAGGCAGCGGGTCAGCAGCTGATGATCAACCATGTTAAACGCAGTCAACAGGTCAAACAACAGCGACACCGCCACACCGCCCTGATCCAGATGTCTCCGGAGGTCATGAGTAAGGGTGATCAAAGCCATCTCCGTCCCATGACCAGGGCGAAAGCTGGACTGGTAGGGGTCAAGGACTGAAGCATCATCCAGGTAACTCTGTAACTGTAATGCCACCACCCTCTCAATTAACTTGCCCAAATAGGGCAAATTGGACAATGGTAGGTAATTAGCCAATTCGGCCGGGTCCAGATGTGACTTTTTCAAGAGGGGGAGGACCATCGCTTCCTTGAGTGCCCCCGGGAACCGCCCCTCTGCAAGGGACGTGTTGATAATTTCCCGGGCAGCACCTCACAACCCCTCGTGGCTGGCTTTAATCAGCCAGGATGGGCACGGATCAAGGATGCACGTGGTTGGACGCACAGACACGAGTAGCCTGTTAACTTCCTCTAGGCTGAGTGGGTTGAACCCATCTAAGCCCGGCAACGAAGATGTGCAAGGGGCCTCAAGTTCACTCACTGTTTCCAACGTGGTGGGGAGGTCACGGTGGAGCGCCAAGACTTTATCCGTAAAATAGCTCGCAAATGCCTCACAGCCAATTTCCAATTCCCTAGCATTTGGTCTGCCCTGTGGCAGGACTGTTAAGGACCAAATCGTTCTAAACATTTGGACTGGGCATGAGCTTGTGGATGCTATCGAGGCAGCATCAAAACCTCTCTTTGCTGCCTTGGTTGCCATCTCATAGGTTTTCATAAATGTCCTATAAGATGTTTATGCTTATCTTAATGGTTATCATTTATGGTTTCTTAATGGTTATCCAACTGCTATTTGTTTTATGCCCATGCTGTGCTGCCAGTTCCTGTTCCATGGTAGCATGCTCTAGCTCAAATATACAATAATTCATTATTTATATTTTTAGTTTTTAAAAGCTCCCCCCCCAACCCCCCCTGATATTTTCCTGCATATCTTGGGGTTGGAAACCTCTCTCCTGCTTGGTCCTAACATGCAGCTTTCACACTCAGCCCGGAGACCTGGTACTTCACTGTTAGAGGCTATAGTAATTGAAAACTTAATTCCTTTAATGGTACCTCCAAATCTATGGTATGTTCTGCCTCACCCTGCCAAAAGGGTGGGGAGCAAGGCCAGGTTCATTAGTTTCGCTTACTGGAAGTCAGAATTAATTTCAATTTGCTGCCAGGATGCACAGCTATTTAGAAAACACTGGTAAACTCTGGGCACCCATTCCATACATTAAAATGCACAAGACTGCAGAGTAAGGATGGACTACTCACAGTCTATTTATCAAACCATTCCAAGTAATTTCCCTTTGAGCTTTCCAGCAAGAATTGTTGTGGAAACTTAATTAAGCGACTGGAATGCTAACTCTATCCCCCCCTCCCCCCCCCCCGAATAACATAGTGGGAAGCAGAATTAGATAGATGAGCAGATCTCAAAAACAAACTGCATAGCTCAATATCACATGTAGGCTGCATATTATACCAGGAAATAAAGCTTGCTTTCTGTAACTAGAGATCTACATTTTTAATTGCAACTGGACTGCATGTATATATTTCTCTCACATCTTTCTCTCACTATATTGCAGTTTGAAGAGGAGACCAAACAACTCAAATACAGCATTTTATCCCGCATGCTGCCTGGCTTGTTCAGTATTAAAATGCTGGCCTTGACTATGAAACAAATGTCATATTGAACTATTAGATGAAAAAAAAATCCCATTTTGAGAGTGTTTGAGTAATCGGAGTATTTTGGCATATGCGCATGCTACATTGTCCAGATGCCCTTGACCACTCTGGGCCCATTGAGTCACATGTCTGAGGGAAAGGCATACAAATGTCCTTTTTCTCAGATTTTCCTAGTAATCAGGGTGCTTTGAGCTATGGATCTACCAAATATATGGATGCTACCAATTCCAAACCCCCACAAGCAAGTCAGACATTTAATATATTTTATAGAGAAATATAGTTCTATCTTACGTATTCAATATAATTGAATACTGCCCTCTTAATTAAAATGTCTAAGATGGTTACTAACAAAAGCATCACAAGCCAACAAAACAGATTACCATATAATGGACATAAATAACAGCACAATAGGAGGGACTAGCAGCAGGATTTAAATTATTAAAAACTTTAAAAATTAATAGGAACAACAGGGAAGACCCATTATAACTTGATTAGCAGCAAAGAGACTGAAAAGAACAGCGTAATAGTCTGAGAACAGCTAATAAAATACAGATACTGACCAGGTGGAAAAGTTCAGGCAACTAAAACCTGGTACCAAAGGACATTAGATTCAGTGCCAGCTGGAAAAATATTGGGAGAGTATTCCACAGGAGAGATGTCACAGCAGAAAATGCCCTGTCCTTAGTGGCCTCTCACCTAATCTTTGAAGGATTACACAAGAGCAGGGTCTCTGTGAAGGTGGTTAACGTCAGGCACACATGGAAGCAAGAAGTCCTTACTTCACTCGTGGTTTTAACTCTATTTCGGAAGGTCTTAGGTTCAGGATTGCAAGCCCCAACAGCTAAGTCCCTTCAGTTCTGCCACAGATATGATGCATAATTTCCACAGGTGAATGCTTACTATGAGCAGTATTCCCTCTAAACTGAGTTAGTGTGAGCTAGCTCACAGTTTTTTTCGCCTCCTGCTCACACCTTTTTATCTTAGCTCAGGAAGGAGGGCTCCAGAGCAAACTAATTTATGCAGTAGCCAAGTCACTTGCTCACAACTTTAATGCCAGTAGCTCCCAAAGTAGAATTTTTGCTCACAAGATTCCACAGCTTAGAGGGAGCATTGATTATGAGTCAACCTACAGAGAAATCTACCTGTCCTGTTTTGCAACTCTGTCTTGGAAATGTGTTGAGAAAGAAACACGTTGAGAAATTGTTCAAATATTATGTTTGAACATGCTTTTTTATGGATGTGAAAATCACCTCATGTGTGTTCAACTAAAACAAGATAATACATGAGCCAATAGTACACTGATCCCTGCCATGTCAACGTCTGTGAACACCAACTCCTCTGGAGGCCAAACCTGGTTCTAGCAAGGGGTGCCAACATCTAACAAAAGATGTCCAGAGCCACACAAGCAAGGATAGTGATTTGGTGCATTGCAGAATGCTAGAATGTACTTTGAAAATTAACTCCCAGTTTAAAAGTAGTATTTTAGTATACAGATTTTTGGGTTGGAACCACTTGACCTTTTTCTGGGGTGGAAGAATTTCTGCCCACAGACCATTACTTTCTCCCCCCACACTCCTACTGCACTCAAAATGGTGCCTCAAAATTCCACTCCCGAGTGGGAAGGGATCTATGGAAATGTTCCAGTGGATCCGAGCCTTTGTCCCAGAAGGCAAACACTAATGCTGTATTAAATAAAACATTTATTTCCTAGATTCCTAAAAATACTTCCCTTCTTTGTGGCTCTTCTTCTCTATACGTATGAGCTTTTACCAATGCAAACAAAATTTACAATCTAACTACATCTCCCAATACACTCCCACAAGCTAAGTAGGGATGCCAGATTTCACCTTTGCTGCAGTGGGGGGCTCCCAGCTCCTGATCGGGAGTGTTCTGCCATGCACAAGTTTCCACAGAGTCCCCCCCCCCCACAAAATGCTAGAACATCTCCGCACGATGCCCCCAGCATGATGACGTTACTACTGCTGACATTATTTTGTCAGTTGCATCCCTGCAGGAAGCTGTTGTTCAGGGCTGGCCAGCAGCAGATTGGGTCCCCCGAAATTGGGGGATCCCCTGGCCCCACCGGGGAATGGCAACCCTAATGCTAAGTATGCTTTTCAAACAGTTTTCTGTGGTATCCTCTCTTATTGTTAGCCATTAAGTCATGTCCAACTCTTGGCAATTCTATGGGCCAGCTCTCTCCACGTTTTCTGATCTTGTACTATTTCTTTGAATTGTTCTGTGCTCAGGCTGGTGTCAACTTTTATGGTGTCTAGCCATTGTGTTCTTTGGTGGCCCGGTTTCCTTTTGCCACTAACCAATCCAATTGCTTTTTCTAGTGAGTTCTTCTGCATGACTTGGCCAAAAAAAGTCAGTTGCAGTTTTACGATTTTTCCTTCCAATGACATGTCTGATTTTATGTGCTCAAATACTTGCTTGTTTGTCACCTCTCTTAGGCTTGTCCATATGGCAACAGTGAGATCACGAGCTTTCTCAGTGGTAGGACCAGTCCTCTGGAATTGCTTAACACAGTAGGTGTGGAAACCACTTTCACTGGCTACAGGGGGCATTTAGCAGAGATTAGACTGCTGTGGTAGATTAATTTGAATCTCTTGTGTTTTTCATTTTTCTTTTCCCTTTATTAATGGGCTTACGATTTTGTGTCCCTGCAACATGTTGCATTGTTAGCTGTCTCGCGTCCAAGGACAGAAGGTGAAATAGAAATTTTTAAAATAAATAAATACTGTAAGGTATGCTGAATCAGAATACGGGTAAGAAAATTCAAAATGTTCAAAACACTACACATGCACACTTATGCAATCTAGTGATATTCCTCTTTCCACTGTCTCTTGTGACTTACTAAACCATATACAAGTGACATAAATGCAGAAGACAGAAAGAGTCTTAACTCAAACACAGCATACTGTTATTTATTTACATATTTTTGTCCTGTCTTTCCAGCTATGGCCATGTGAGATCTAGCTTCCTTTTATACAGAGCTATTCTGAATTCACACCAGGTTTGACTTGACACACATATTTGCACTGGGGCATTATTTTTCATATTTATTGCTAACAGTTCCCCCCCTGGAAGTGCTGACTGAGATGCCAGTCTTTTGTATGTGTAAATATTTGAAATACCTATTCATTAACAGCTGCACATTTATTCAACACTGTTGTTCTGCTTATGAACTAGAATTAGCTTTTAGGCCCCTTCTTCTCCACCCCTCTTGGATTGGCTAAACTGGAGAAAGCTTGCTGCTTAGATTCAGTTTGTCAAAATTCAAATTATGCTCCAGCTGAGACCTAATCAAAGGCATCTGACCCAGCTTGCAAATAAACCAGGGGCACAAGTGGGTTTATTTATTTATTTTTACCTGGGGCACAAGGTCTGCAAACAAAAGCAAAGAAAGAACAGATTACGAATACAAGTTAAATTAAAAGCAGCCACGATATCTCCCTTTCAGCAACGCTGGAGCACCCCCACAATGGTGACATGAATCGCAATTTGTAAAGGTCTGGTTTACAACATTCGTTTCCAATTAGAATGTAAACTTCTTTGAATTGCAAGGGCATACCAGAAAGCGTAGCACACATTTTAAGCAATCAAAGTATGCTCGTTAGTGTTTTAAAATAAATGGTCTATCATACATGAGAGTGCAAAATAGCACCAAAACTCACCAACCCTGAACAAATTAGTGTTTATGCCACATTCATCACAGGCGCTTTACATTACTTTAATATAATTGTGAATTATTTTGTATGTATATTTCAGGTCCACCCCACCATGGAAATTTTATACTATGTATTTTTGTCTAAAACAAGGCTAGAAGCAGGGGGTGTCCCCCCCCCCCCCCATCACAGCTGTCTTATGGCAACCCCATGGAGTTTTCAAGGCAAGAGATGTTCAGAGGTGGCTTCCCATTGGCTGTCTCTATGTAGTGACCCTGGTATTCCTTGCTGGTATTCCATCCAAATATTAGCCAGGGCCGGCCCTGCTTAGCTCCTGAGATCTGCTGAGATTGGGCTAGCCCCCCTTGAACCAGCAATAACTCAGATATATTTAAATCACAATTATCCTGCAACATCCATCACTATTTGTTAAGAAGAAGAGGAGGAGGAGGAGGAGGAGATTGAATTTATACCCCACCCTTCACTACCCAAGGGAGCCTCAGAGCAGCTTACAAACTCCTTTCCTTTCCCCTCCCCACAACAGACACCCTGTGAGGTAGGTGGGGCTGAGAGAGCTCTGACAGAAGCTGCTCTTTTTCAAGAACAGCTGTGCCAGAACTATAGCTTGCCCAAGGTCATCCAGAGGTGCAAGTGGAGGAGTGAGGAATCAAAGCCAGTTCTCCCAGATTAGAGCCTGTGCTCTTAACCACTACACCAAGCCTCTTTTGCGTGTGAGATGGCACTGAGATCTGTGAAACTGCAGAAATATTTATTAAGATATATAGATATTAAACCCATGTATCATTACAACTTCTAGGGCTCCCAAATCCCAAGTCCCCCAAATCTTGCAGGGTCATATGCACACCATACAAAATTGTACCAATTGTGCAAATCAGGTGCACTTAAATTGGCATAGCTGATTTTTGTATATTCTTTTGACATTTACATCATTGCTGATCCTACTGAGTTCTAGAGGCAGTAAAAGAAGAGGCAACTGATGGCGCTTTGGAGATGCAAAAATCCCCTAAACCAACCTGCTGGTGGTACAAAATTACACCTATAAGGAATAACCAATACAAAGAACTGAAGGAAAATATGTTCACTGAGTATGCACTGAACAAAATTAGAAGAGTATACATAATGAAAAAGAAAAGTAAAGGAAGTCAGGAAAGAAGATAATCTCAAACTCAACTTTTGTAGGACTACAACTAGCATGTGTGGGTTATGAAACGATTATGTTTTCCACCACCTCCTTTTAAATACGGGTAAGAAGACTGCCCAGTGCCATGCTACTGAGAATGAGATTTCACAAGTAAAAACAGATTTTCTTTTCTCCACTGGTACCAAGAGGGAATAGTCTTAATTTCTTGGATATAGAAAAACAATGTGTGACTGGGGCAAAAATAAATTGGGCGATGCTATGACCATCTGTTGTTGAATCCATCTGCCGAAGGCAACGCTGGCAAAAAAAAGAAAGAAAAAAGAACACTGCTCAGTGAGAGAGGCCTAACTGCTGCTCTGCAGATCATTTCAACTGAAGGACAACTTCGGTGAGCCGTGGAGGCAGCAAGCCCTTCTGAATTATTCATATCTGGATATGAGCTGCTTTGCTGAAGAGATCAAGGTGGCTCTATCACTGGACAAGTCCATTCCCATTGTGAGATGCTGCTGCCAAAGTCACCAGTAGTGCTTATCACAAGTGCTGATCTTGATGAAAGGGAATGGCTACTCTCCCTGATGTCAAATGGGGTGAATGAGCACCATTATGCTCAGGCGGAGAAGCACCGCCAGGTAGCACGTAAGTGCCAAGTGGTGAAGCGTCTCTGCGCCAAAAGAACTGCCAACCTTCCTTTTAGGCCTGACGTCAGACACAGAGAAAAGAGGTATTCACGGCCACCCCTACAGTTCTGCACCCATATGCTGGATCAACAACTAGTATCAACGCAACCTGTTACTAAGGTCTTGGTCAAGAATGCTAAAAGTCCAGGTTTTGTTTCTCAAGACAGGACCATTGCCATTCTCTGTTAGGAGGTTATTTAGGAGCAGAGCAATGACTACTGCAAGAGAATGCATTTTCTGAAGGTTCCAAGCTGATCCAGTTCCTGAGGACTGTTTTTGGTTCCTGCCGATCTTGTATCGCTATAATCTTTATCCAGGACAACTCTGCTGCAAACAAGTAAGTGTACAAAAGAGTATTTATTACAAAGACATATAAAAACCTAGTAGGGGCCCAAATAAGGCCTCAAAAAGTATACAAAGTTACAAATACACACACAAAAAGGACAATGTATGCCCTGACCTGATGCGTTTCGGCTCACAAGAGCCTTCTTCAGAGGTCAAATACTGCAAAATATAACAAGCAACAGAGCCCCTGTAACACATGTACGGCAATTAACAATAAATAAAATAGAACCAAAATTGGAATGTTCCAAATTGGAATTGAATGACACACCAAAAAGTTTCTATTTGGGGCCACAAATATAGCTGGCCTTGTGTCACAAGTAGTTGTGTATACTGGAAATAATATATACCTTCTAGTTAAGGTCCTAAAAGTGCAGATAAAATTGCCTTGTCAGGGACTATGTGCCATCCACATCTCTATTTCTCAGGTAACTAATGTCTGAGCAAATGAAAAGAGTCTAGCATACAATTTTTATACAAACACCCACACACACACACACACACACACCCTTCCTCACAACCAACAGCCAATTAACGTACAGAAGGGAATCAATTTGATAAAACTTTCAGCTCATGTTTTATCAAATAGTGGTAACAGAAACAGCCGAGCATACATAATTTACAATGAGATTAGAGGTTTTCCACACACAGAGCAAGTATTTACAAATCAAACAAATACAAAGGAGGGAATGAAAGAGTGGAAAAACCCTCATCAGGCAAAACCAAACCCACATGAAACAGCAGCCTTATTTTCAAGATCAACCTCCAGCTCTCCAGAAGAAAGCCTGTTGAAAGTGCAATGCAGCAATACTTTGCTTCTGTTTTCCCCTCAAAAGTTACAATTTAAAGAACAAACCCAAGTTAATCTATCTGATAAAGATTTCAGCCACAAACTATAGCACTTTCGACCTCATGCAATCAGACTCCGCCAGCTAAGCAGAAAAAGCTTTTCGTAAACACAACAGCACTTAAATAACAATCCTCAATTTTCTGACCACAGAGTGAATCTATGGCAACCATACACACACACACACACACACACACACAGAAAAGTTACCATAAACAGAAAACAAGAATATGACATAAAAATCAAAAAGGAATGTTTTTTTTTCTGGAAAG
Organism: Lepidodactylus listeri; assembly: GCA_029233225.1. Taxonomy (NCBI): domain Eukaryota; kingdom Metazoa; phylum Chordata; class Lepidosauria; order Squamata; family Gekkonidae; genus Lepidodactylus; species Lepidodactylus listeri. The sequence goes on from JARCFY010000006.1 coordinate 93,732,771, forward strand.
GTTGTATAAAGGTTAACTGAAGGGCCAACTTAAAAAAAAAAAAATCTTTGTGGGCATTCAGTATGCTAACGTATGCTATGACTCATTTTTTAGCACTGATCTTATTTATTTTTTAAAATTGTTTTTTATGCTTCTATTTGTGCTGCACAGTAGTCTTCATGGATCTCTAGATAAATAAATAAACTCTAAGAACTGTAAACATATATTTTTTTTCTGCCTTGAAGTGCCATTAAGAAATACTTGAGGGGGGGGGGGAGATCAATGGAGGAACAAGCCTTAATTGTTCATGCTGTCCTATATAGCTTTTAAAAAAAAGCCATATAGCCATTAAGCACTTCTACATTTACAGCGTGAGCAGCTAAGACCTGAAAAGCCACATAGCATTAAGCACTGTATAGCCATTAAGCACTTCTACATTTACAGCGTGAGCAGCTAAGACCTTTTGAAATCCTCCAAAAGATTAGGTGACCACCTGACCTCCATTTTACTGAAATACTCAATTCCAGACGATGTATGGGACAGTGAAAGTCAAAAGTCCAAATTGAAGGAATGGGTATTTAACAAGGATGGGCTTTTGAACCGCCAAGTGGTGGTAAGTTGCCGTACAGCCCCCTTGTATAGGATATTTAAAAGAGATCACTGTAGGACTGTTTACCTTGAGAAACTAACTACCCTTGATCTAAAAAGGGCTTTTACCGCGCTAAGGTTTCATGCCATACCTTCAATGGTCTGTACTGGTCGCTTCTTGGGCTCCCCTGCTGTCTCTAGAATATGTCAATGTGGCGTAGGCGAAGTGGATGATGTCGAGCATTATATTATGAGATGCTCTTGGCATGAATCACTTAGGCAAAGGTTTATTTACCCCATTATACCTCTGCATAATGGAATTTCAGATCTGGACATGACTGTTTTTTTGCTCTCTGATAATGACACATATATTACCAGCAGAATGGCTCTGTTTGCACTGGCGGCAAAAAAGATAAGACTAAGTCTAGGATTTACAACAAGTTACTGAAGGGGTTATCCCATTTTGGTGTATAATGTCTGTTGTATTTTGTTTTATCTGTTTTATTTTGTTTTGTTTTGTTATGGCCAATGGCCAAGACAATAAACTTGACTTGACTTGACTAAGACCTGAAAAGCCTAGGCCACAAAAGGTAGCAACAAAACAAATCTAACTATTTTAACAGAATAAATCCCTCTTCACTTGAATGTTTTACCTCAGAGGTGTCAAACTCATTTGTTACGAGGGCCAGATCTGACATAAATGCCACTTTGTTGGGCCAGGCCATGCGTGCTATAAAATATAGCATGAGGTACTAGAGATATAAACTTTATAAAGGTGACTTCAGATGTTGAATGGCAATAGCAGGTGAATGACAATAGCAGACTTGATTGGATTAAGTGTAATATGCAGGCGCGGAGATACCAGCGTTGGTAATGATACAGGAAACCTAGGTCTCAATTCCATCCAGGAAGATTCAGTCCAGGAGGATACAAAGAATAAATGGACATAAGTCTAACATTACAAACCACAACATTTAGTTCCTGACCTAAGAGTAGCAGTGCTCATACAAAGGAATTTCAAAGGGAGATTAGAAAGGAAGACTGCTGAATTGCAATTGATAATGACGCTCAAGACAGTGCATCCTCCTGGACTGAACTGAGACCTAGTTTTCCTGTATCATTACCAATGTGTACTATTATCATTTGGCATCTGAAATCACTGTACTCTCCAAGATATAAGAACCAATCCAAGTGTTCTAATTCCTAATCAGGGTCTTTTTGAAAAAAAATAGGAACAGAGAAATCCAATATTTTTTCTTTTTTTTTAAAACAACATTTCAGAATAAGCCAAAATAATTTCCTCAATGGACATTGTGCTTGTCAGAATAATCCACCCCCTCCCTCTTTCCCACCCTCTCTCTCCTCCAAGAAGCTTATACCTGGAATAAAACATTGTTGGTCTTACAGCTGCCATGGAACTCAAAAAGAGAAGGAGCAGCTGTGGAGAAGGAAGCAGCAGCTCGCTGGGTGGATGAATGAGTGGAGGGGGGGGGGGGGAGAGAGAGAGAGGCTTGTATTCGTATCTCTCCAGCAGGAAGCCACAAGCTCTATTTCTGTGTGTGTATGTGTGAGATATGGGGTGGGGGGAGGCAAGAGGCAGGAAACAGGAAACGGGAAGTAAAGAGCCACTGAGGGAGCTGGGGGAAAAGCAAACTAGGGTGTGGCTGCAGTAGCAGCCTTGGGAAGAAAGCAGAAGGAAGTTGCTTGTGGGGGCCGGTTCTGAGCTGCACATTTGACACACTTGTTTTACATCTTTTGGGGCCTTATGAGAAAAGGGAGAATAAAAGCTCTCTGAACTTTTACTGACATGTGTAATAAAACAGTGCACCCAAGTTATATATAAACTTCTATCTAGAGACCATTTGTAGTCTTCGTGTTGTTTATTTTTTAAACTATCATTATGTACTTTCTCTCAAAGTCTGGGAGATGCCTGTGACTTCCCAAACCTACCTCTAAGTCTATGTGTTCATACTGGTGTCATGCTGCATGGCAATAGATATTTGCAGTTTTGCAGCAGGGGAAAAAATACAGCAGGGCTGCTGCCAAAAGAGGCAGGAAGAAGAAGAATTCTGCCTCGAGTTGTAACTGACTCATGGCAGCCCCCATCCATGGGGTGTTCCAGGCAAGAGACAAGCAGAGGTGGCTTGCTACTGCCTTCCTTCATATAGCAACCCCAGTCTTCCTCAATGGTCTCTAACTATTGCCTGCTAACTGTGGCCAACCCCTGCTAAACTCTGACGAGTTCGGGTTAACGTGAACTATTCATACAACTAAAAGAAGCAAGGAGAGGGCTTAATTTGCCTTCGCCTCCTCAGTGAAGGTGTCTATGTTGTCCAAGTGGGCCCCCCAACCAACAGTCTGCCAACTCATGCACTCCAACCCTCGACACCACCTTTCTGAGGATACAGGTAGCTGCTGGTGGAAGGGGGAGATGGAAAGCATCAGCTTCCGCAAGGCTCTTAAATGAATGCTGTGGAAATTTTGGGCCCATATAAAACCTTTTTCCAAAATAAAATGGAGGTTGCCGTTCAAGTAGTTAACCTGAAAGTCATGCCTATTATCCTTTGTGGAGTATCCATAAAGATTGTCTTGGTAAATGAAAACACTGACCATCTGCAAAAATTATTAAACAACCTTCCCTTGGGACAAGGGCTTGGTTACAAGTGTTTAGACTGTTTATCAAGTCATACTTGAGCAGCAAGGGCTACCTGGCACTCCTGAAAGAAGACTAATAGATCAATGTGATTTGAAACTGTCTTTGAGAAACTGTTGCGTCTTGATGTTAACCAGGACACTATCTAGGCCCTGAGCTTTCATGCAGCATTTGCTCTGGTGAGAAGCTGTGTAAAATCGATCACCAAAGCTCTGCCTTTAGAGCGTGCTGCATCTGTTCATTCCCAGTCGTTTGGTGTTCCACCTCCAAAATCTCTCTCTTCCTTCCTACACCTATCTGTTGTCTTCCCAAAGCCGTGTTAAGGGTGTTCTTCTGGCCACACTATATGCTCACTCCTTGACTGTTACGAGGGGTTGGTTCAGGAGTTTACCTTATTCAGAATGAATCTGCCCCTGTCCCATAAATAAGATTGACACAATAGCACATACCCTTTTAGAGTGTCCTTTGTATGCTAATCTCAGGGGGCGTTATAGTTCATCGTGCTTGCAAGCTCATTCTGACATATATTTCAATGACTTCATTACCTTTTTACTTTCTGACAGGGATCCAAAAAGCTGTTTTAGCTGTTGCAATTTTTTTTTGCTCCTTTTGTCGGTTCGGGGATAAGTGATTAACAACAATTATCCACTGTTCAAGATTGACAGATCACAGAGCTCTTATTGGATAAAAAGGAAAAGGAAAGGAAAAGGAAAATCCTGCAATGAGTTTTCACCAGGAAATGAGACTAAGATTAGAGAATACACAAACTACAACCTCTCTTTCACATTGTTATTCAGCTACCAAGAAAAAAAAATTCTAGGCGCTCTCTGCAGCATACTGGATCAAAATACTAACAACTATCAGTAAGTTTGGATATTGAACTAAAACACATAATTTCTTTGCTGTCTTCAGAAGAGTACCACACCCAACATATGATATGGACTGTGGACAAATTCAGTTGTATAAAATCCATGTGTCATTTAAACACCACCACTCCTCTCTGAATTTACATTTTTGTGGACCTCCAAGCCCTCCCCTCCACCATACACTGGCTAGCTGTCAAAGTGTGCAGACCAAGCTTTGTATAATTATGAAGGCTTCTGTATTTTCCTGTACTCAAACAGTAAAGAAAGAACATCAGCTACACCTTAAAATCAAGTTACAGTAGAATATTTTTATTACAAGCATATGATCTACAATTCTCTGCCCACCCAAACCTAGAACATTTAAAGGGCATAATTTAATTGCACCCTCTGTGCTTACAAAAGGAATCATGCATACTATGGAGTACCCTCATGGACCACTATGGTCTCAGAGGGTAGCTGATTCTATGGGGCCATAACTCAAAAGGCCCTGACTCAGGTTCCAATTAATCTTATTCCTTGACTGGAAGGGATTTTGTGCTACAGATAGCAAGGAATTTCCTTACTGGCTGAGAACTTCTAGCCCGAGGTCAGCTGAAAATATAATACAAACCATATCAATTTTATATCAGAAACAATGGATACAGGACTGTATTTCTTTGGGCTGAGTGACTGGATCCCAACCATTTATCAGCCTTTTTTTCCAACTAGAGCTTTCAGTAGATTTGGAATGACTGTGAGTGGCTGCTTTACAAGTTTCTACACTTTGAAGAAGGGAGAATCTTGATTGTCTTCCCATACCCTGAAAGTGGAGATCCTCTGCCCCCAAGCCCAGGGTACGACTTGGTATCTCCACCTGTTCTTATAAAAGGACTACCCTGCGGAACCACAGTTTGAGAAGTGCTGAACAAGACTTAGTTAGGAGTAAAGGTTTTGAAGTGGACCATCACTTCATACAAATTGCTTACTATATGGAGTAATGTCCACAAAGTTATCAAGTTGCTGCCATGTCACCATTGGCCTTAAATGGCAAGAGAGAGCTACACTTATTAAATAAAGACAAAGAATATGAGAAAACACAACAGTATTTTTTCCCATTTAATCAAAAGCAAATCCTTGCATTGGCCAAGAACAAACAGCCTTCCCTTTTTGCTGACCTTCCTTCCATTATGTTTAACAACACGCCACTTCAAGCCTTAGGGGATTCCAACAAAAGACAGTGAAACAATGTCCATGAGACACAGACCGTTTAAAGCTGAGCCAGTTAAAAAACAAACAAACAACACATGTAAAACTAAAACAGCCTCAAATTGAAGAGATTACTGTACGTTAAAAAAAACACAAGAAAAAGGGGGGGGGGGAAACCAAAACAAACATTAAACAATGGTAAAGCATAAAATAGCAGTATTTCAAAGCAAAAGGATATAAAAGGTTAGAGACAAATGCTTCATTGTCATTATGAAATTGTCTCAGGGTAATTCTCTACGGGAAGGAAAGCCAAAATTGTGTCTGAATTCTTCTCCATTGAAAGGGGGGGGGGGGGATCACACAAAGCAAAGGACATGTTTCTGAAATTATACAAATTTAACCTGACTTCCGAAATTAAACATCACAGCACTCTGGGACTCTGCTGCTGCTGGACCCTAAGCTTGCCTCACACAATTTTACGAGCACAATTAATCTCGATGGCTGATATGTAGTAAGTCATCCTGCTCAATTTATGCGTTTCAACACAAGGCTACCCTGGATTATCACAACATCCACTTCCAGACCCAGCAAAAAGAAAAGGTAAATTTCCTGTTAAAGCTAATACTTCTGATTATGTAAATCTTGCATGGAGAAAAGTGATTGCAGTGAAAGTTCTGAGATTTTTATACCATGTTGGTTTAAAATTACAAGCCATTGACCATTTGCAATTTAGATGAGAGGACTGCTGTCAATCTGCCTTATTCTGATCTTAAACTTAGCTACAGTGTCAAAGAAAATCTATAGCCACTGACTTACTGGTGACTGCTTTGTGACCGCAGGGCTGCGGGGATGCCAGCTGGAAGAGGCCATGTGTTTGCTGCAGCTAGGCTAGTAATGCTAGCTGCTGCTGCAGCTGCGGGAGTCTCTAGTGTGGGTGGGCTGGCTCCCTAAATGACTGGCCACGAGGCTGAGCTTGGGGCAGACTCAAAAATGAGCGTCACCTTGGCTCTGCCCCCTCTGTGAGTACTGAAGGGCCAGCCTGCTGCCCACTCAGTCCTGTATTGGACACAGATGACTTTGGAACAGCAATTCTGGCACTGAGGCTCAGGTGCACGTGTTACTCATCATGCAATCATCTGCAGGTAATCATCGGAGCTGTATACCACAGTGGCTTGGGGCAGTGGAAGGCGACTGCCACAGGTGTTGGCTTGGTACCTGGATGCAAGATGGCTGGGAAGACTGTGGGGAGACGTGTACAGTAAAGTTGTGACCATCGTGTGGGGCTCTCTGTAGGCCTGGTTCACTTAGGGCACTGCAGCGGGGAGTTGGGGGTAATAGCTTGGAGTTGTCGTCTTGCCTAGCCTGTTAGCAGCTCACCGCCTTTCCCTTTGCTCTCCGGCAGTGGCTGTCCTGTGTCCTCATGGACAGTAGTGGTGGTGGCCATTGTTGAATGGCTAATTCCTGGGAGGCATTGCTGCATTTTAATTCTCATGGTGGTCTGGCTTCCATTTGAAGTCCACTTATTGCACAGATGAATTAATAATATTATATTGCTCTATAGTCACAGTAGTGAATAGCTGGTCACGTCATTTTTACTTCGTAATAGCAGTAAGTCGTGTTGTTATTCTCATCCCTGGGAGTCGCTCTATAAGGAAGTTTTAAGACGTAACTATTTAGTAAGTCATAATCAGGGTGGCTTAATTATTGTTAAAGTATCATTCTGTAATATTTGCAGTAGTAATTTGAGCCACGTGGCTTTTCATACGCACCTTCTGGCAGCTGAATTAGCATTCATTTAGAGTGCTTTGGAGGTGTTTAAAACCTTGGCTCAGATGGTTTGAGAGACATCTGTTTCGTTAAGGCTCTGTACTGTTTGCTCAGATAGTTATTTTATTATGCACCTAATTAGATCATGCCTCCCAAGACACAGGTAGCACCTACTAAGTGTCATCAGACTGACCCTCCTCAAGAGGGAGGCTGCACTGCTGGGCTAAGATTTCCTCTTTGAAGTCACAGCCTAAAGCCTCTTGGATGCCTACCACTTCCAGTGGGCGGCATGTTCCTGCTCAACCAGCTGAGCCAATCACCATCTTGAGGCAGTCCTGGAAGGCATTTCCCAGGCGCTGGTGTCGCTCAATGAATGGGTCAGCCAGCTCGGAGCTCAGCTGGCAGATTTAGCTCCCTTGCCTGTGATGAACCCATGATGTCTTCATGCTCAGGTACTGTTGTGGCAGGGTCTACACAACCTTCCAAGGAGTGGAGATGAGCCTGCTCTCCCAGCGAATTCCCGTGCTCCAGCTCATCAGAGTACAAGGAGCTCAGGGGGCACAAGTCCCACAAGAAGCATAATCATAAGCGGACCAAGGCATGCAGGCCAGCGAGACACACTGAGAAATCCAGCAGTGAGCATTCTTCAGGTGAGTCCTCCTTGGATTTGGTTACAACCACATGGGTCCCAGGTCTGCCACCTTGGGACATCAAATGGAGGGAGAAGGCAGCCAGCTGTAGTCTGGGAGGCTGGTCAGCCCTCTGGCGTTGCCCACCTTTAATGATTCAGAGGTTTCGCCTGGCATCCATTCGTCCCATAGGGTCAGGAATAAAACTTTAAATGGGTATTTGGTTTGGTGTAGTGGTTTGGTGTACTGGTTAAGTGCGCAGACTCTAATCTGGAAGAACCAAGTTTGATTCCCACTCTTCCACTTGCACCTGCTGGATGACCTTGGGCAAGCCGTAGTTCTGGCACAGCTGTTCTTGAAAAAGAGCAATTTCTGTTAGAGCTCTCTCAGCCCCACCTACCCCACAGGGTGTCTGTTGTGGAGAGGGGAAGGGAAAGGAGTTTGTAAGCCGCTCTGAGACTCCCGTGGGTAGTGAAGGGCGGGGTATAAACCCAATCTCTCCTCTTCTTCTGTTATGTAGAGGCATTAAACCTGATGCCAAGGAAGGCAAACACGGCTCACTATCTGATAGAAAAGGGGACAAAAAGGGTCAGCAGATCATGCCTTTCTTAATTGGCTGCCTGGATACAATGTGTTCATGGGAGTGATTCAGTCCGCCTCTAAACGGGGGTGGCACCTGTCCAATAACCTGGGGAAAGTGCTGAGGGCACGAGCCTTAGCAGGTGATTCCACTGCCATCAGCTACGGCGAAGCCTTTCGTAAGCAGGCTTCTCAAAGCAAAATAGCCAAGTGGGATTTCATTAATGACAAGTTGACGCTGGTACAGGTTGGCCCCCACATTGGGAGGGTGAGCTGGACCCTCTAGGTGGTCCCAGGCATGATTCTAGCAGCAACATGTTCTGGGAGTATAACCAGGGAAATTGCCAATGCTCTCAATTCAGGTACAGCCACAACTGTGATTGCTGTTTTGGGCCTCATCCTAGGTCATATTGCCCCCCCCCCCCAAATACAGTAATAAGCAGCTCTTTTGCAGTAGCCAGCCCTCCAGCAGCAGCAAGACGGATGGTGGGGCCAGTGCAGTCGCTGCCACAGGATCCAATTTCGGAAAATAATTCCTTCTCCTCTGATTCAGGCCTGGGATTAGCTTATACCCCCATCCACCCTGGGTCCCGGAGTTTGTTGCTTGATTAATATTCCAACCAAACCTCTGCTTTCTTTCTTTGTGAAATGTCCATGGCATTTTTCCGTATTCTCTTTACTGGCTCCTGCACACCTAGAGAATCAGGGAACCTAAAGTTGGCCTGTGATCTACTGTTATCGTAGGTTTGAAGTTCACCAAGCAGCGTGCTGCAGGTTGGGTTGCCAGCCTGTTCAGCAATCCTCCTATTCCAAATCTGTATCCCCCCTGGGAGTGGTCCCCAAGAGGGCTCCAGGAATATTGGAATCAAGGAATATTGTTTGATTCATCATCTTGCCAAAAGGCTCATCTGTTAATGATCCCCCAGGAATGCTGTTCTCTGTGTTATGCTTCATTAGACCATGCTGTGAGCATAGTTAGGGTTTGTGGCCCTGGGCCCCTCATGGCAAAATGTGATATTCAGTCCACCTTTCGACTCTTGCCTGTTCACCCAACAATCAGTGCCTTTTGGGGTTCAAGCTGAATGGCTCAAGGTATGTTGACAAGGCTATGACTATGGGCTGCTCTGTCGCTTCTGCAGCTTTTGAGGTTTTCAGCACCTTTTTGGAATGGGCAGTTAAGGACCACCCTACATCCCCTCCATATCACACACTACCTGGATGAATTTTTGTTTTGTGGGCTGGCCAGAAGCTCTACCAATTCAGTCGGATGCTTTGGGCAACGTGGAGTTCAGCATGTTCTTCACCAGCCACTGGTGCGCCAGTTGTTGGCTGGCCTCCAGGCCAGGGTCAGACATACTGAGGGATCTCCCTTCCCAATATTTGTTGTGGTCACCATTTGGGGCAAATCTCTTAGGAACTGGAAGGTACTGTTCTGGTGCGACAACCAGGTTAGGGTTTGGGTCATGAGTTGCCAGACCTCTTGCTCTGAGCGAGTCATGCAACTTGTGTGCCAATTCATCCTCCTGTGCTTATCTTGTAACGGCTCTTTTTCAGGATGACATATTGCAGGTACGAACAATGACATAATGGATGCCTGATCTTGCTTGGAGGAGGAGAGGTTTTGTGCCTTGGCCCCAGAGGCAAACCACCACTTCCCGGAAGATCTGTGGGCCCTTGGCAGCAGTTGATCATGCAGGGAGTATTCAATTCCATTGCTCCCTCTATGTGGCAATCATACTCTTTGAGCTGTGGAAGCCTTTCTGGACTTGTCTTCAGCTATTTGGGGTGGGGGCTCCTGGCCAGCAGGACTATTGCCATGCACCTTGCCGCAATATCATTTTTTAAAGCAAAGTGCAAGGTTACCTGGACCCCTGCTGCACTTTCACTGCCCACATGGCCACTGAGGGCTGAAAGCGGCTTACCCCTCATGTGCCAGACGCCGGGTGGCCTATGGCATTGAGGGGTTTAGCGGTTCTCCTGCAGTGGCTCCTGGTGATCTGCTGGCCTGACATTAAGGTCACACTTTCCCGGGCAGGCTTTATGTTTGGGGTTTTTTAGGCCTTCCGCTGCTGCAAATTGGTTGCAGTATCCAAGCGTGACTCTTCTGGTAGAGCCATCTTTTGTGATGTCCATGTAATTGGGTACAACTTGCCCCTGCTGCTTTGGAAATCCAAAACAGACCAGAAAGGATGCATGTCTCGCTTGATCCTTTGAGCTGCTGGGGCCAGTCAGACCTGATGGTGCCCGCCACTGGCATGTCTCTTGACATATGTCCAACTGGCCCTGTACCTCTTCTTGTGCCCCAGAAAAGGTGGACTCTACTAAGAAGAAAGTGTGCAAAGCAGTAGTTCACTTTGTGGAGTCAGTTGCTGGCTTTGTCATTTACCACCCAGTCATTTAGTTTAAGATGCTGAACTGCATACCGGAAGATCAGTAGTTCAGCAGTTTGAGACTCGAGTGCTGTGTTGTCCCATCTCTGGCCCCAGCTCCTGCCAACCTAGCAGTTGGAAAGCAAAAATTCCAAGTAGATAAATAGGTACCACTTCAGTGGGAAGGCAACAGCATTCCGTGCGTCTTGGCATCTAGTCATACCAGCCACATGACCACGGAAACATCTTCGGACAGCACTGGCTCTTCAGCTTGGGAACGGAGATGAGCACTGCCCCCTAGAGTTGAATTTGACTGGCTTTTGAGCAAGGGAAACCTTTACCTTTATCCGCCTTTACGGAGATGACAAATTCATTTGTCCTTTTGGGACCAGGACATATGGTTTCACAGTGTGTGGGACACTCTGCTTTTTAGGTTGCAGCTTTAAGAGCGCTGGTGGGAGCAGGGTGGTGCCCATCCAGTTCTTGTCATGGTTTCAGACATTGGGCTGGATTCATTTGAGGGGAGTGTGCTCCTGTGTGCCCGCTTCCCTTGGTGTGGACCCCCTTAATGGGTATTAGGGGCCAAACTTTATAATGGCATGCCCAGCTTGAGGACAGTTGCCTGACTCCACTTCCAGATGGCAAGGGTTCCATGTGGAGGTTTGTGCCTTTGTGGAAACACTGGTTTGCTGTTCCAGGTTTCCCCAGCAGGCAGACTGGATAAGGTGTTCATTGGCTAACAGACAGGTCGCCAGATGTGTTGGATCCTGTCCTATGCTGTGCCAATGCTCCACTTTGCTGTAATCAATAAAGCTGTGGCCTGTTTTACCCCAACTCGTGTTTACTGATTCACTCCCTCCTTTCTTCCTCAGTGGCTGCCCCATCCGCCCTTAGGACTGCAATCTATGTGTTTTTAAGTCTTGTGTTTGTGAGTTCATGCTGCTAAATATGCATTAAAAACCAGAGTGCTATCTCTCATTCATACACACACACACCTCTGTTATAGCTGTTTGGTGACTAATATCTACAATTGCTAAAACCACACCAAGAAGGTTGGCTTACTACCATTTAAAGATTTTTCCTCAATGGTAAAAAAGTGTAGAAATACTTAAAATAATTCAGAATGAGATCAGTAACCGGAACAACCGGTTCAGTATAGTTTTGTCCCAGCATAAGTGTTCTGCTTCGTCCATTTTATCCTCAGAACCATCCTATGAGGCAGGTTAGGCTGAGAGAGGGGTCCAAGGTCATACAGCAAACCTCTGTAAAAGACTGGAGATATAAATCCGGTTGTCCCAGATCCTGGTGCTTAAGCACCATGCAGTATAAAGTTCTACAGAAGAACATACCTCTTCCTGACAAATCCATTCCTACAAATTTCTAGTAAAGTCTGGCAGCATACTGAAACCAGTCAATACAAACAATCACTGCCAGGAATGCAGATTTTTTAAAAACCCTACCTTGAAAAGACTGTTTAGCTCTGTCTACCAGCTCTTGAATAGGATAACTTGCTAGATCTCCTCTGGCATGTTTGGTTTTACAATATGTACACGCGTTCAGGCACCTGGAAAAAAAGAAGAAGAAAAAAAATGCATCAATACATTTTAGTAAATTAAATTTAAAATCACACTAATTCTATTCTATTCTATTCTATTTGTATACTCCGCTCTCAATTTAATATACTTGATGCAGTTCATAAGTCATTGAAAGCATAAAACCCCCCAAACCCGCAGGACAAATAACCTAACAATATACGTACAGTCACCAAGCAGCAATGAAGATAGAGAATGCCATCCAAGTTAAGATTACTATAAGGTGCTTTATGTGGGGTTGCCTTTGAAAAACAATCTTGAAAATTTAGCTGGTCCAAAATGTAGTGGCTGGGCTATCGTCAGGGGCTGGTTACAGGGAGCATATCACCCCCATGCTGAAAGATCTGTTTTCAGCCACAATTCCAAGTGCTTGTTTTTATAAGGCAACAAGTGGCTTGGGGCCAGAGTACCTGAGGGACCAGCTTCTCCCACACTATCCAGTCCACCAGTTAAGATCTGCCTCTCAGCCAATGCTATCTGCACCGCTGCACTGCCTTGGACTGGCGCTACACCCTGACTGGCGAAGAGACAGCATCCACTGGCCTGCAGGAACCCTCCACCCCGCTCTGGTGGCCATCTTGGGGGGAGGATAAGTCCATGGCGCCAGCGGCATGGGAAGTGGGCCGGGACTCAAGCCACTGAGCGGGAGGTTTGAGGACGACCCCCTCTTTTCTGAGAGCTTCCACGGTTGCCAGGACTCCGAGCCAGTGAGTGGGAGGTCTGAGGACAGCCTCCTCCTTTTTGAGAGTATCCATGGTTGCCGGGACTCAGAGCTGGCAAGCAGGAGGTCTAAGAACAGCCCCCTCCTTTATGAGGGCTCCCACGGTTGCAGGGGTGGCCCCCCAGCGCGACAGGGGACGTCGAGAGGCAGGAGACGTGGGTCTGGAGACCCGGGAGTGTGGCAGTCGGCGGATGGCGGCCTGAGGAGGTGCAGGGCGAAGTTGGACGCGCTGGAGCCCGTGGAGTCGAGTCAGTCCGGGAAGGAGGGTGGCTCGAGGTCTGAGGGTCAGGAGACCCGGGAGATCCGAGGGCCTCCCTGGGAGTGCTGGAGGACCGCCCAGGAGAGCTGGGAGACTGCAGCTGTGGCTAGTCATTGGACGGGAGTCAGGATAGGAACAAGGGGAGAATCGGAGTTTGTAGTGCCATCTAGTGGGGGCTTGACATCGGAAACTGTGGAAGGTGAAGTGGAGATCTCCCCCTCCCCTTGGCAGAGGCAACATCAGAAGAACATTGCAGTCCAGTTTATGGGAAGGGGTAAGAAGAGGACGAAGACTCGGCCCTCTTCCCTGGGACAGCCCCTCCTGCTAGAGGCAGAGGTGAACTTGCCTTAAACAAATTGGACAGAGTACACTTTGGGGCTGGCTGTTGGATGGGCTGGGGAGAGAATGCCGCGGCCAGGCTATTGATGGATCTCCCTAAATGGGATCATATCCGGCCTGTCCTGGCGGCGCTGCACTGGCTGCCTATAACATACCAAATTCGCTTCAAGGTGCTGATGCTTATCTTTAAAGCCCTATATTGCCAGGGTCCAACATACCTGATGGACCGCCTTGCCCCGCATATACCCCAGAGAGCACTTCGGTCGGGATCACAGCATCGACTCTTGGTCCCGGGACTAAGGGAGGCCAGGCTTGCTGGTACTGGGGCCAGGGCCTTTTCGGTGGTGGCTCCAATCTGGTGGAATGAGATCCCAGAGGAGATCAGGGCCCTGCGGGACCTTATGCAGTTCCGCAGGGCCTGCAAGACGGAGCTCTTCCGCCAGGCCTTTGAGTAGGAGCCGCCACCATTTATTTTCCATCAGCCATCTCTACTACCACCAGAAATGAGGGCCGGCCCGAGTAAAGTCATACTAGGCCACAAAAGAAATTGCAGGACGCCATCTGATTTTAAGCTGATTTCCAGAGCTCTATTGCAAGCCCTTTATTGGTAATTTTAATGTTTTAAACTGTTTTAATTGTATTTTCAACTTGGCGTTATGCCACTCTGTAAGCTGCCCTGAGCCCGCTCGTGGGGAGGGTGGGGTAAAAATGTGAAATAAATAAATAAATAAACAAACCTGTGCCCCTGCCTTTAAAACTGAGAGAGGTGATAACTAGGGACAGGGCATTTTCTGTGCTTGCACCTCACATTTGGAACATTCTCCTCATTGAAGACCGTCTGGCATCTGCTTTATTGTCTTTCAGGCACCAGGCCAAATCAAGCTTTTTACCGAGGCTTTTAATTAGGGGTTTAATTGTTTTCAGCAGCCTAAGGTCTGTTTTATGCTGTTTATTGTTAACATTATTTAAATAGAAAGACACATCAAGCAGCACTCTTGTAAGGTGGCATAGAAATCTCCTAAATAAATAAATCAATAAATAAATCTTACCAAGATAGTACAGCAATAAACACACACTCACTAAAAGCAGCAATAAAACAAAATTTGTTACCCAGATAAAATAGTAGTTGAATCACAAAAAAAATCCCAGACTAGAAAAAGAAAAATAGAAAAGAAAAAAAAGCCCTTCAGCAGATTCAACAAAATAACTAGGTGTATCTTCGCTCTTTATAATTGCCTAGGTTTCAGTAAAATATTCCATGAGTAAAATATTCCATGCTTTCCATTCTTCAATAGGTCTCCATTTTCCTTTTGCAAGCAAACTCAAATCTTGCCATTATTAGCATATTAGTATTTAATCATTTTCTTCCATCTTAGAGCTTTTTCATAAAGCAATCCATAGAGAATGATATCAGAATTCTGATCTTGATATTTATTTAATAACGCATATGACTCCGTTTTAAGCATCAGTGTCATTGCAAGATACTTCTAAAATACTGAGGGATTTATGAAAATTACAGCAATTTCAATATATAATGTTGGCAGGCATTTACTAAGCACGCTCATATATTCTATATTAAGAAAATATGTTGATAAATGACACCAGGTTTCCTTGTATATTATACAACTAAATCTATAGGAACAAATCTGCCACACGGTCAAGTAAACAATAGCCCTTTACTGACAAACAAATTTGACTTTTGACCTCTCTAAAGCCGAGCTCAATCAAGTGATATATTGTCTCTCAAAAATGATTCATGCAATATTTGTCAGTGTTGAAATCTTCATTAATCCTTTTGCTACTCAGCCATTTTTTCCTAGTTATGGAATAAATATACTTAATTACATATAAAACGTTTACAGCAGAAATAACACAAGCAATTAATTTGAATTTTAAAAATCATGGCTCGTCTTTAAGATTTTTTCAGTTAATCAGTCATCTGGCTCAACTGAATTGTAATTAATCTATTTTAAATGTTGCGTACCCAAACTTGAATAGACACAGTGAATACCAAAAATACAACAGAACACACAACCTAAACAAAGCCCCAATGTCTATATAGCCCTGCATACTGAAGGCATGTTTTACAGCTGTTCTAGAAAGTGTTCCGACTCATACTATACTCTTTGCTGGCACACATTTGGTATAGTTCTGATGGCACAATGGAGAGAGAGAACGTATATTGCCCAGGAAAGTAAGGTTCTATAGGTTTATATCAGTACCTATTACTATGTTCCTTTCTGTTCCTGCAGCTCCTTCTGTCTTCTGAAAAGATCATTCCCAAGGTTGTGAAATTTGCATGGAGGGATAGACAAGCAAAGGTGAGGGGTGGAGTGAGGAAGGTAAATGTTACTTCTCCTTCCTCTTCCACAAATACAACTCCACTGAGAAAAGGGACTGATTTTACCTCCTTGACCTTCCTTGCTTCAGCTGTTCCTCCACATGGATTCTGCAGCCTCAGGAATCACCTTTCCAGGTGTTGGAAGGGAGCTATAGGATCAGAGAGGATTACAGAAAAACTCTGTGTGCCTTCTCTGCATGGATAGTTAGATACACCATTTGCTATTTCAGAACAAGAGAAAAAAAATCTACAACCAAATATATATAGAAAGAACAATTAAATATACAGTACAATTCAAGCTGCAATAATGCAGTATTAGAATTAGCTCTAAGTCTGTAATCGGTCCAAACAGGGTTTTATTTCGTTATTTTTATTTTACATAATCTGCCTTCGCAACGGCTATCAAGACAGCTATCAGTTGTCCCTGTGGGACCTCTTGCAGTTCCGCAGGGCCGGTAAAACAGAGCTGTTCCACCAGGCTTTTATTGAGGTGGGGGACGTTCAATCATTCTGGCCTCTACTGTTCACAGCCCCCTTTCCCAGTGCCTGCTGACAGATAATATTGGACATTGGAGCACTTATATTCACCTGATATGAGACATGGGGTTTGATGATATTGTTTATTGTGCCTCGATTGTTTTATTGCTTTTACTGTTTTATTGTTTTACTACATGTTGTAAGTTGCCTACGTGTGGGATAGAGCAAGGTAGAAATTGAATGAATGAATAATACACAATGAAATTGTATTTTAAATCCATTATAGCCACCCCAAAATATCATTAAAACAATTAAAACCAGAGCTAAAATGCTCAGAAAACAAAAACACCAGTTAAAAACACTGGGCAGGAAGCAGAGATCACTGAGGGAAAGCCAAACAAAACAAAAAAATCTTCACCTGCTGATGGAAGAGGGTAACAGAAGGGGGAAGACAAATCTCCCTGGGGAGAGAATTCCAGAGTTTTGGTGCCACTAATAAGAAGGCCCTCTCCCAAGCTGCCACTGACCTACTCTCAGAAGGCAAGGGCACCGAAAGCAGCACCTTCAAAGATGAGCATAGTGATCATGTAGGTTCATAAGGGAGTAGAAGGTCCTTCAGGCACGTTTGTCCCAAAGGATAAACTGCTTTAAAGGTCAGCAGTGTTACCTACATTTAAGTGATAACCCAGCCCAAATCTCCGCATAACCTCACTTCAGACGAAGTGTTAGTTTAACTGTGTTAGTTTAACATAAGAGAACTAAACAGAAATCCAGTGACACATTAAACACTGCAGTGTTTATTCTGGTATGAGCTTTCATGAGATAGAGCTCACTTCCTCCGATACTCTTTGCTGTAGCTCACAAAAGCCCATAGTGGAATAAATACTGTTAATCTTTGATGTGCCACTGGACTTCATATAAGTGCCTCTGAAATTTCCAGTGGTTGCAGATACTGTTTGTCTCTAAAACTGGGGCATGTTTCTTTTTTGTTGTGGGAGGAATTAATGGATACAAGTATGTGGTTTGATGTACCCAATGATGCATTTTTAAACCAAGAACAACTTCTACAGGATGTGAAATTGTAAAAACTGTTTTGAAGGGAAGGAAATTTGAAGGTTAGGAAATTAGATAGGAAGAAGAATTTTTAAGTGTTTCAGCTTGAAACAAAGGTTCAATGACTTAAAATGTTTGCATTTTATTAATATTTGTTTACAACATTTTAAAACCTATAATTTGATATTGAGAAGTACAGTGTTAGAGAAATGCTAGAAAAACATCAAACAGAAAAATAATTCTTATAATATTCCAGGCAAATGCCCTGAGCAGAAAGCACAACTATGTAACAGACAGGATCCAAAGAGCACATGTCCTTCAACATGGAGAAGGTGCTTTCTAGTCCTGGAAGGGCTGCTTTTCATCCTGAGCAGCAGCACTGAACAAGCAAAGTGCAACAGAAACTGTTCCCATGAGAGCTTGCGGTCCCTCTTGCAGAGATGGGAGTGTGAGAACTAATTATGAACCATGCTACTTCAGGACTACATGAATGTTTATGCAAACTTTTGCAGAACAGTATTAGCAGCTATTTCCTTCCCACTCACAGTTCTTGGATCCAGTCTATTATTTCTGGATATCAAGCAATTCATGCAATCATTAGAGAGGTGAAAGTTAGGTCATATCCATGAAGGGGTGGCATATTTTCAGCATCTGTTCAAACCTTACATTAGTTAAAATTGAATTCAGATGCTAGGCTGGGAATGGTTACAAGTTTGTTTTAACCAAGGTTGACACCGCTGTAAATTATCACCGGAAGAAAAATTAGGGGTTATAGCAAGGGAGCGTATAATCCCCTGGTTTAATCCGGACCCTTTAACTCTGGTTACAGCCAATGCCAGTGAGCTCTATCTGTATAAGCTCTCTGGACATAACAAATGAAATCCATTCACCATTGGAAAGATTTGGTGAAACAATCAGTTTTCACAGCAAACAGCAACATGGCATGCTGTTTCAAATAATCCATATTGGAACTGCCCTGGTTTAATATAATTGGCTGATGATTTAATGATGATTGTATGCTGGAACTGGAGATAATTCCTCCAAGACAGTAAAATCAAGGGGATATTTATTAAATAGTATAACCAGGTTTAACAAAATTAGATGATCAAATTATAGAGTAGTAATGTAGATTTAAAAAAAAACACTCATATGAATACATTTATTTAAAGCACCTTCTGGGCAGATAGAGCTGGGAAAATATCCTCATCCTAGTCCTCACTTGTTGCAGGAATCCCAATAAAAAGACTGTTAAATTTATAAGTATAATCATCACGGACAGATGTTTGTTCATGGTACATCTTCTCAATAAACCCCTCCAAAATTCAGTTTTCCCAATGAATGGATTATATGTATACAAAACCTACTGAAATTTTCACCCAGTGTATTAAAGCTGTTAAGTGCTGCGTAGTCTGTAATATGGGAACAATTAATAAATGCTAGTATTCACCATCTGTCTTTTAAAATGTATTCTAATACGATTTATTGTTTTTATCTGGTCAATGTTTTAATGTTATTGTACATCGCCCAGAAGGGCTGCAGTGGCTCAAGTGGTTGAGACACTGAACTGCAGACCGGAAGGTTGGTAGTTCGGCAGTTCGAGACCCAAGTGCTACATGACGGAGTGAGCTCCTGTCTCTGGTCCCAGCTCCTGCCAACCTAGCAGTTTGAAAGCAAGACACTGCAAGTAGATAAATAGGTACCACTTCGGTGGGAAGGTACCAGCATTCCATGCACCTCGGTGTCTAGCCATGCCAGCCACATGACCACGGAAACGTCTTTGACAGCACTGGCTTTTCAGCTTGGAAATGGAGATGAGCACCACATCCCTAGAGTTGTATTCAACTGGCTTTCAAGCAAAGGAAACCTTTACCTTTACCTTAAATCGCCCAGAGCCTTGTGGTAGCATAGATGGAGCAATTCATAAATTTAATAAATAAAATAAATAAACTCAAATGCAAGAGCACTAACTTCATTTAATGCAGAAGCAGAATGGCAAAGAATATCAACTAGCATTTCTTTAAAGTCTTGCATTTAATTCTACAGAATTCTAAACATATTGTAAGCAGCCAATGTAGATGTTGATGCAAATGATACATACATAAACTACATGCCCTGACCAGGCTAGCCTGATCTCATCAGATCTCAGAAGCTAAGCTGGGTTGCCCTGGTTAATATTTGGATGAGTGATTACCAGGAAGTCCAGGGGTTGTGATGCAGAGCCAGACAATGACAAACCACCTCTGAACGTCTAGTGTCTTGGAAACCCCATGGGGTCACCATAAATCAGCTGTGACTTGACAGTTCAAAACAAACAAACAAAAGATAAGCAATATCTAGAAGCTAGCAGAATAATATTTCTGTGTAGGAATAAAAGACTTGCTCAAAATTCAAGTATATTACCACATCTTAAAAGGTACCTTTGGATATTGAAAAGGCAGAGGGTAAGACATGTCTATGAAACAGGACTGTGAAACTTCACGCATAGAGAAAGGATGTCACAAAGCACATGCACAGATCAAGAAAAGCAAAATTATAGTTAAAGTGAAGATTACATACACAGCATGTCTAACACCTCCTTTACCCATGTTCTAAAATGAGCAGAATATGAAGAGATGTGCCTCACAGTTGGAAGTCAGAACTAGTATGACAGAACAGGGAAAAAGACTTCCCCAAAGTATGGCTCTCATCTGGATGAGAGAATGAAAACAGACATTCATACTGACAGTAAAAAGATAAAGTGCTTTTTAGAGAAGAGTAATCAAAGAGCTCAAGTTTTATAAGCCAATTACAGCCCTCAGAGTGCATTTAAGTGCTTACTTTTATCCATCTCTGCTTGTAGAAGCCAACACCATGCAACAGATAAGGAAAGAAATTGGTTCATTTTTTAACCCAACTGGAAGTAATATGCAATTACACAACTGTGTTTTTAGTCAGCGCAGGGGGGGGGGCTAATGTTTTGCTGACTGCCATGGGCTTAAGCATGTTAGGCGACAGACAGCACTCCCAGGCAACAATGAATTCCCGATATAACAGAACTACAAATGCACTGCTGCCAATTCATAAAGAAAACTCATCCATCAGTCCAGGGCCACTGGAAAACTGAACTCCCTCCCAGGGAGAACCCCACAGCAAGAGGTGAGTCCCCAGTCACTGGACAGAGAATAAGCATACCCAGATAAGTTTGTTTTGCCTCTCCTGGCCAGAAACCCATACAGAAACCAAATGTGGCCTTAAGAATACCAGCATGAGAACATCAGCCTGTTCCCTCCCTAGGTGTAAAGTGCCTTTTTAACGCCTCTTTATTCTGAAAGCGTCAAACTGATCTTCATCCTGTACTTTTTCTTCCATCCTTTCCAATGGAGCAAGAGCTTGTGTCTTATTGTGATTAATATACAGTGCTTAGTAAATATCAGCAGTCTAGAAATCCTGTTAATTTGGGTGGTCACCGTGTTTTCACTGTAGCCTCATCTGTACCCTATAAGGTTCTCCTCATCAGCATTCACCAAGCCCAACACTGGTTAATGCAAAGAAATGAAGATTCTATTCATTGTGAATTTCCACTCTGCAAAGTGGCAGGGGGCACAGCCTTTTGTAAAGTATTCCCATGGGAGTCTCTAGCTCCCATACTGACTCTACCTCCTGAAATAACAGGTACAGTTTCTTACAGGCTGCCTATTTCAAGGAAAGGCCTGATCCTTTCTTTCTTCAAATGACTAGGAGTAAAAACTCACCCGATCCTCCATTTCTTCTTCTTCTAGCCTTAGAGGGCAGGAAATAGGTAAATTCCCACCACAAAAAGGAAAGAATCACACAACAGATTCAGAAGCAGTAGAGAGAGCAATTACCAAACGGAAACGATATTAGTTCTTGTAGATATTCTGGGCTGTGTGGCCATGAACTTGGCACTGTAGTACCTGACATTTCGCCAGCAGGTGTGACTGGCATTCTCAGAGGTATAACACAAAAGTTGGAGTACTCTCTGTGTCAATGTGAGAAGAAAAATGGTAGGCAGGTAATTTATATCTACTCAGGAAGGTGGGGTACGGCTGAGTCATTATCTTGTAAGAGTTTTCCAGGCTGTGACATGCTAATAGAGGAGCTTTCCTGAGGAGGTTCTTTTGCATATGGATTGGCTGTTGGAATTCCAATCTTATCTGTAGTGCTGTTGTAAGATGTAGAGCATTTTTGTGTTTTTCAGAACTTGAAACCATGCCCTATTTAAAGCCTTTGACAATATTTAAGAAACAATATTGGCTAAAATGGTTTTAAAACAGAACCCATCAGAGAGAGACTGACAACACGTACAAACCATTCAGCAGTACTTCTCTGAATATTCACTATTCATACTAATTCTTCCACCAACCACACCACAGGCTTCTGATTTAAATGGGCTCTAATTAAAAAAAACAAATCAAAACTTATGCTGAAACCAGACTTGTTAATCTTTAAGGTAATACAAGACTCCTGTTTATTCTTTCACGCTCCAGAGGTTTAAAAGAAAGAGAATGAAGGCATTTTTTAAAAAAGAAAGAAGTGATAACAGAGGCTGCCTTTAAACAGGACAGATTAATTAACTGACATTTCAGAAGTAAATTTCAGCTCCCAGCAATGGGAAAGAGCTAAAGGGCACTGGCACTCCTGTCTTGTGAAGCGGTCCTCCTGAAATGACAAATCTGGGACCGCAACACTCTTACTGAGCTCCAAAATTAGGAGGAAACATCTTTGACTGTCTAAATCACAGAATTATTTTGAATACTGAGTACTGCAAGAAATTACATAACCAAGGGACAGAACAGGACTTTGACATGAGAGACGTTTAATCCAAGTCCCACACTGTCAACAAACTCTGGATATGTCCTTCAACAAATATGCATTTTTCTAAACTACTACCCATTTGTAAGGTGAGAAATGAGCTGAATGTCATGGCGACAGTTGAAATGCTGTGACCACAATGACTTGAGATTCTGCTAAAAGGTATTTACTATTTAAGGCAAGTAAGTCTAATAGAAGCTGTACTCCATTCGGGAGTCAAAATACATAATATAAACTAACAGGAATCTATTTTAAGAGTCATGAATACTACTTTTTTGCAGAAAATGCCTTACAAGAAATTCATCAAATTGCCAAATATTGTAGAGCCTTAGTCCCCAAAGACCTTCCACACTACATTCCGTTCTGCCCATTGTATACGGAGCCCAGGAACAAATTCATTGGAGAAATTTTAAAAGGCCTAGTCGTCCCAACCCCCCCCCCCCCCCCCGGGTAGTGGAAAAACTATCCCTCTTTCTTTTCGATGTGGATGCATATGTCTCTTATAGAGTAGCACAGTTTGCCCTGGCAGCTAAGAAAGTTCAGGCTCAGTGGTGAAGAGACTCCTTCACCAGTACACAAAGAAAGTGCCAATCAGTTCTAATAAACTTTTACACGTTTTTAACATTATAGCTTTGCTGTTTGCTATTCTTTGTTCATCTTTTACATGTATGTTTTATCTGCTCAGCTCTTGAACTTGAACCTTAGAAGTCATATGTAGCATCCACTATGAAGATACATCCATTCAGAAACATTATTCGCTGCTCCCAGAGCTAAGTAACACTAAAAATATACCTTACAACCACCTTGAGAGCTACTCAATGATTCATGGGGTCTAAACACTGTGAGATATATTGCAACAGCACATGCACAATTATGAATCTGCCTGAACTCCAGCACTCAGATCGAGAAAAACAGCTAAACACCAGCCTAATATCATAAAACATGTTAGGTCATGTCAACAGACAGATATGTTTGCACAAGTGTTTAAAACAGGAGCGCATAAATTATCGATCCTTTAAATCAACTGAATTTTAGTTGTTTAATTGACAATAATAATGATCATGCTTATGAAAGGATGCCTAAGGGTGCACCCAAGCAGGCTGTTTCTTATGTGATTCACCGATAATGGTGAAAGATCACAACGCTCTGGAGTCTGCAACTGGGTTGTGCATGTCTGTCTTGCTCTCTGTGAGAGGGCTCACAGAGACAAAACACAGACTGCACAGAATTAGTTTTAATTATTTTGTTTTACTACTATGACTAAATCCACTAAAAACACCATAAAATATCTGACACTCCCTAGAGTACTTACACAGGTCACAAATTCCTGTAGAGTACTAAATCAACAAGGATCTGGAAAGGGCACCCAGCTTCTGTCTTTACAATTACCTCCACTAGCTATTTTCCACTTAAAGAATACCTTACACTTTTCTGATATTGCTTAGAGTAGCACTGACAGGCTTGCGGGGGGACAGGGGGGACTGAGATTTTAAACTACAATAATGCACAGTAGAATTAAAGTATTACTTATGGACAGCGGCGTAGACTTTTAAAATCCCCGGGGGGGGGCGGGGGCTCTCTCGTGCGCGCGCGCTGGGGACCATGTCCCCGCCGCTCTCCCCCCCCCGCCCCAGGGAGCCGCCGCTGCCGCTTCCCTCCCCCGGGCTGTGCCCGCCCGCCGTGCTCCCCGCCCCCTCCCTCCCTCTCCCCGCTCACCTCGGGCGCCAGCGGATTACTGCTGCTGCTGCCGCCTGCAGCCGGGGGCCGGCGCGTTGCCCTTGCGGGCCCCTGGCTCCCGATCCGCCTCGCGCTCTCTCCCCGCCTCTCTCTCCCCCCCGCCCCAGGGAGGCAGGAGGGCAGGCCGGGGGTGGGGGGAAAGGAGAGGCGGCGACGGCCACCGGGCGACCTGGGGGAAAGGAGGGGAAAGGAGAGGCGACACCGGGGGCAAAGGAGAGGCGGCGACTGGCCACCGGGCGCTCCATTTTGCCGGGGGGGGGACTGAGCCCCGTAGTTGACGCCCATGCTTATGGAAGTATTTCATTCCAATATCAACAGAACAGGTTTACTGATGCTTTACAAATGTGCAATTTTGGTTAAGCATACATGTGTATGGTATACTGTTAAATCTTATGTAGGGATTTGCCCAAGTGGAGTAATGTGGCAAATTATAAAATCTGTTCTTGAATCAGACAGACGTGTTATACAAAGGGAAATGGCTAATCCTCTGTATTTAGGAAACCATCCAAATTAGAAGGATACCTCTTCTTGTTTGTGATTAGGGATGGGCATGAATCTTCCCATGATCCTAAATGTGTCGTGAAAATTGGCTGGGTTGTGGTTTGCGAACTCAGGTTTGTGCCCATGCCTATCAATCACACACATTCCATGCCCCTCCATGTGGTTAATGGAAAGTTTGTGCAGTTTGTGGTAGGAAGCGGGGAGGGGGAGCAAGAAGGATCGCTGAAATGGCTTGCATTGATTTCAGCCTAACAGTGGGGCTGGTGCGCCTGTCAGCCGTTAGGCTGAAATAGATGCAAGTCATTTCAGTGATCCCTTCAAAGCGGGGGGGGGGGGGGAGTGAAAAGGAAGGGTTTAATGGCTTGCAACCATTTAAACCTAATGGCTGGGAGGGTCTGACTGTCAGCTATTATATTTAAATGGCTGCCTCCCCGCTTTAAAGTGGGGGGAAGCGAAATGGACAGATTAAATGGCTGTAAGGCATTTTACCTTTCCCAGGCAATCTCCCCCCTTTCTACTGGCTGTGGCTCCTTTGTTTGAACCAGGCTGCCCAGCAGAGCCCCCACCAAGGTTGCAGAGAGAGTTCTCCCCACAGGATTGGCTCCTTCATAGGCTCAGTTGGGCAGTCTGGTTTGAACCAGGCTGCCCAGCAGAGCCCCCGCCAAGGCTGTGGAGGTTATTCCCTCCCTCCTTTCTGCTGGAGCCTGGAGAGGACAGGGACCTCAGTGGAGTACAATGCCATAGAATCCACCCTCCAAAGCATTCACTTTCTGATTTGATATGATTTATTTAATTTCTATCCCACCCTCTCCGCAAGCAGGCTCAGGGTGGGTTACAGCATAAAATATAAACAGTAACAGCTTAAAAATATTAAAACATTATACTAAAACTGTAAAGACACAGTATAAGATGGCATTTTAAAAATATCCTAATATCCTGGTTCTGCACGATGTAGCAAATATAAGGCCTGAGTTGTGGGTTCCCATGTTTTCAGAAACAGCTCAATCCAGCAATATGAGCAGCCTAATCCAGCAGTATAAGCAGGGGGGGAGGGATGATATTGTGAGATGTCCACTGCCTCAACTAAAAGCCTGGCAGGAGAGCTCCATTTTGCAGGCCCTGTCAGGGCCCTGATCTCTTTTGGGAGCTCATTCTACCAGGTCAGGGTCAGGGCAGAGAATGCCCTGGCCTTGGTTGAGGCTAGACAGACGTATTTTGGGCCGGGGGCTACTAGTAGATGTTTACCTCTCGAGTGCAAATCCCTTCAGGGTACATATGGGAAGAGTCCTGTAGGTATGTTGGTCCCTCTGGGCCTTAAAGGTTAAAACCAACACCCTGAAAAAAATCAAGAACTCAATCGACAACCAGTGCAATTGGCACAACCAAATGTGCGCTCACAAAGACGTCACAGTCAGCAGGTGTGCCACCGCATTTTGCAGAGAATTGATCTCTATACTCTGGAGATTAGCTGTAATTCCAGGAAGTCCCCATGTGCCACATGGAGACTGGCATACCTACACTTTCACTTAGTGCAAGTAGGCAGCAAGTTGCAATTTTAGCATTTCAGCAAGGACTCTTATACACATAGATATCTTCTGTGGGATCCTTCCCTATGGTTTGAGAACCACAGTTCGCCATGACATCCCAAATCTAGCAAACTATGGTTATCACAGGATGACTTTCCAACCATGGCTTATGAATGCACCAAATCCTGGTCTCATTCCTTGTCAGGAATGAAGAAGTTATGTTAGTCGAAACTATCATTTTCCTGATTCAGCCACTTCAGCAGTACACATTCCACTGGTTTACAACAGAGCTATACACCAAAATTACCCTCCATTTGGTTTTTGTTCCTCCTCTTTTGCCACCCATTGCTTCAATCCCATCTTCTCTATATTATCAGAACCATTTCCACTGTGCTGAATCTGCACAATGTCAATTCTGTTTAGCAGTCACACACATTGCTAACTTTCTCATACCTTTTAGCAGAGGCTAAATATAAATACTTTACAATCCCATTTCAATAGCCATCCTAGACTCAAAATTGTTTTTCAAGCAGCCTGTATCAAATTTCTGGGGATGAATGTAGCTAAAGCGACAAATATATGCAATGCTGTTTTTTAAAAAAATAAGAAAAAAGCATTAAAAATTCCAAAAGGATGAAGTACATAAATAGGGGGAAGTGTAAAAGTTAGGTCTGGGACAGTGAAGGATAGAACCCAATGTAATGAAATGAACCCAATGTAATGAGATGCCACCAGCATGCCAGCCTGGATAAACCTGGGTCACCTCCACACAATGTGTACTCTACCAGTAAGCTAAAGCCTTTCAAAATTCTCTACAGCTTTCCTTTCATACATTCCTACCACTCCTGGCTGCTCCTTTCTCTTCCATTCTGCCTGACTAAAGGAATACATAGACCAGTGGTTCTCAGCCTTTAATTATCTACACCTGATCCTTCAAAGTACCCAACATCATCATCAAATTTACCTTATTCATTGTTTTATATTTATATGCAACTTTTCTCACAGACCACAGCACCTCAGTGCACCAAAAAATGACCCAGAGGTAACAGACAAAGTTCTCATTTAAAATCAAACAAGAAAAGCACAGCTACACAACTTTACCTCAAAATGCAAAACCAAATGCAAAATTAACAGGATGGCTTTGAAGTTCTTACAGCAGGTGGACAGCAGAGCTGCCAGGGGGAAAAAAGGGGGCCAATTCCATGGCTGAAAGGACTGCCTGAAGGGAAGACTCAACCAGGAGGATGCTCTGAGAGGATATGAGGTGGCATACAAGTACAAAATTAAGACATAAAGCAGCATTCCAGACAACTATAAATACATTTATGACATATGTATATATGATACACAGTACTCAAAGCACACATTCAATGAAACAATTGTGTCTGTAGGCCTGCCTACTCCTGAAAGTTAGGTTTAGTATTACAGGCCGTTTGTCACTTTTTTAAGGGCCGGGGGAGATGGGACTTTTTTGTCACTGAAGCATCTCATCTGAGATTTTGTCTTCAGTGTGAGGTAGGTAGTTAGGAAGAACTCTTCTCTGCTTGCTGCCCAAAGCCATGGCAAGTAGGGAGAAGAGGCTGCCTAAAATCTTGACTACCCCCAAAGACCTGTAGATCAGCCCATGGGGTTGGGGACACCCTTCACAGTATAAGCTGTGCAATATTCTGAAGAAAGTCAGATCTGGATCATTTTGTGCAGGAATGACTTTAATGGTCATTTCAAAATGGCTCGTGCTGATAGTTGCCGTACCTTTGCATAGTAAACCGAGGGGCTCTGGAAGATTAATACCTTCTGAACCAGCCATATAGAAAACTCAGCTGAAAAGTAGACTGCTGCGTGCGATAAGAGCTGTTGTTTCCATTTCCTAAATGCCTTCTGGGACAGAGCCTTTTGGAGTGGTTAAATCTCAAAGGAAACATTTGGCTACAGTAAATTCTGTAACATATAACAGGTTGTTGGAATAAAAGGTATTGTTTGAAGACTGGTCAAAACATCCGGAAGCAAGGGGTTAAGAGTTCTCTACAAGCATGCAGAAGCTAGCAAGTTTAAATTTAGACAGTGAAATATAGTTATCAGGGGTTTTTTTAAGAAAAAAAAAGGAAAGAAAAATAATTTCGGCATCCTGTGTGGGAAAAGAGCCTCTGAATTGTGTGAACAAAATAATGGGGAAATAAACAGCAGAGTTGTAAAAAAATGCAGCATTGATTCCTTGTAAATAAGCTATCACATCATGAATCAGCAAGGGCTCAGCAATAGCAAGGATTCCTCAGGAAAAGAGGAGCCCCGTGTAGCCACCCCAGAGTCAACAGAAGCTGACCAGGAAGAAAATGAACTGCAGGCTTGTCAAGAATCACAGCCAACAGCTGTTGCAGAGTCATCATCACCCTCCAGCCCTGGCTCAGCAGGTGAAAGTCAGTTGGCTATTCCCAGCCCTCCAGTATCACCTAACCCTTAGAGCTCCATAGATGGAGGCTGAGAATGGAGCTACAGGCAAGATGGCAAAGTGCACGTCTCTTGGCCCAATGCCAGTTGCTTGCTGATAATGAAGATGACTTGTTGCAGGACTGACTCTGAGTAGCTGGCTGAAGGCTTGACAATTAGGCATGTGGCTATAAAGCCATTGAAAGAAGGCTGCTTGACATGGACACAATGCATACACTATACGCTGACCTGCTGCCACTGCCTCACCTGGTGAACCTCTGATCCTCTGACCTTGAACTGAACAATATTGCTTAATTTCTGGAGCCCTGATCCTGGACTGAACAACACTGGACTTCAGAACCCACTTCTAGTCGCACCTCCTTTGGCCAACAGACCAGGGTGTAGCCACCAGGTATTTGGAGCCTGCCAGTCAGTACATATAAACAACTGTGTCTATTCAAGAATCAATATATCTAATTCTCAATGTGGCCCCATCTATGGAAACTTAAATCTGAAGATGGGGGCCATGGACAGACAAACTCAATCTTTCTACAAACCTGAGAAAAGCTCCAGAAAAATCTGAAAGTTCAGCATTCACATCAATGGAAAGTTACCCCTAAAATCCAAAACTGAGATCAAAATTCGATTTCAAAGGAGGAAACTTTACAAAAATGAAGGGAATAGTTATAAGGAAGTTGAAATGAGACACAACAGACTCAAATCCCTAAAGGATGCTTGGAAGCAGTGTTCCCTCTAAGCTGAGTTAGTGTGAACTAGCTCACAGTTTTTTAGCCTCCGGCTCACACGTTTTTGTCTTAGCTCAGGAAGGATGGCTCCAGAGCAAAATCATTTCTGCAGTAGCCAATCATTTGCTACAATTTTAATGCCAGCAGCTCACAAAGTAGAATTTTTGCTCACAAGACTCTACAGCTTAGAGGGAGCATTGCTTGGAAGCAATTTAAAACCACACTAATTGAAGTCCAGACAGAATGCAATCCTAGGTTAGGAAAGGTGCTGCCAAGTTTAAAAGAAGGTCTGCATGATTAACAACACAAGTCAAGGAAGCTATAAAAAGTAAAGAGGCTTCTTTCAAAAAGTGGAAGGTCTGCTCCAGTGAATTGAACAGAAGGGACCACAGGTTCTGGCAAAAGAAATGTAAGTCAATAATTAGGCGTGCAAAAAGAAAACTTGAAAAGCAGGCTGCTAAAAGCATCAAGACAAACAATAAACATTAATTTAAATATATCAAGAGCAGGAAGCCTGCCAGAGAAGCAGTTGGGCCTTTGGATGACCAAGGAATAAAGGGATTGCTGAGGGAACATGAGGAGATGGCAGAGAAGCTCAATTAATTTTTTTGCTTCTGTGTTCACTGTGGAAAGAGTGGGCCACGTACCCACACCACAGCAACTATTTTCAGGAAAGGAGTCTGAGGAACTCAGTCAAATTTAGGTGATGAGAAATGACGTTCTGGACCTATGAGGGAAATTATAAACCAAATTATAAACCAATAAGTCTCCAGGTCCTGACTGCATACACCCAACAGTTCTTAGGCAACTCACGTGTGCAATAAACACATGAAAGCTTATACTTTGAATAAGACTTTGTTGGTCTTAAAGGTGCCACTGGTCTCAAATTTTGTTCTGTATAGAACTATGGAGCAATCTCATTTGGAATAATGTGTACGGTTCTGGTCACTTTATCTCAAAAAGGAGATTGCAGAGCTGAAAAAAGTACAAAAGAGGGTAACCAAGATGATCAGGGGGTTGGATCACTTTTCCTATAAGGAAAGGCTGAAGAGTATGGAACTTTTCAGATTAGAAAAGAGATGGCTGAAAGAGATAACTAAGAGGGGGGACATGACAGCCGTTTATAAAATTATGCATGGGGTGGAGAGCATTGACAGAAGAAATTTTTCTCTCTCTCTCCAAATAGTAGAAGGCATCCAATAAAGCTGATGGGCAGTAGATTCAGAGTTGGCAAAAGGAAATACTTCTTTACACAGCAAGTGATTAAAATGTGAAAATCGTTGCCAGAGGATGTAGTGATGGTCACAGGCACAGATGGCTTTAAAAGGGGATTAGATAGATTCATGGAGGTCTATCAGTAACTACTAGCCATGGTGACTAAAGGGAACCTCCACATTCAAAGGCATTCAACCTCTTAATCCTAGTGACAAGAAGCAACATCAGGGGAAGGCCTCAATCTCTATGCTCTGCTGTTGGACCTCCAGAGGAACTGGTTGGCCACTGTGTGAGACAAGATGCTGGACCACTGGTCTGATCCAGTATAACTCTTCTTATATTCTTATGTAGGAGGGAAAACTGAATACATTGGGGCAGATAATGGTAGGTTGGCTGATGGGTGGGAAGGAGAAAAGGAAGCAGGAAAGGGGGTTGGTTATGGGGTTGCCAGGAGGAGGAAAAGATGAAATAGTGTGGGGACGGGAAAATGAGATGACCTCAAAAGTCCCTGTGGGCCCCCTGCTTATCAACGTATCTAATTCTTAATGTGACTAAAATCTGTGGATACTTAAATTAGGAGACTGCAGCCATGGAAAGGCAACACATCTTTCTACAAAATACTCCAGATTTGCAGAAAAATCTGAAATCTTTTTCAAAAAATGCATTGTGTGTGTTTGTGTAAATAAAGTGCCATCAAGTCACAGCCAATTTAGAGCAACGTCAGCAAGGGGCTTTCAAGGCAAGTGAGAAGCAGAGGTGGTTTGCCATTGCCTTCCTCTGCAGTCTTCTTTGGTGGTCTCCCTTCCAAGTACCAAATCTGCTTAGTTTTCAAGATCTGATGAGATTGGGCTATACCATGCTGCTTTCCCTCCTCATTGGAGCTGAATGCCTCAAAATGATAAAAGGAGCAGTGCTTGTATCTTTAATAAATGAATGCCCTCTTAGTGGCTCCTCAGTGGCATTTGTGACTATTGCTAGGTAACCACAACAGTATTGCCAGCCTGCAAGCCTTGGTTTCTCTCAGTAAACAACAGTGTGAAGTGCCCTTTTAAGGGCTATATCTGCCTTTCAGGGAAGACTCATTGGGGCCAGACCTGGGAGCAAGCACTAGTAGACTTGCTATTTTGTGACTCACCCAGGCCCACCTACTTGCTACTGTTTGACAACAGCTAACACACACAGACAGGTGCAGTGGTTAGTTTTTCAGACTAGTATCTGAGAGACCCTAACCCCCAATTTGCCATGGAAGCTTGCTGGGTAACTTTGGACTAGTTACACACTCTCAGCCTAATTTCCCTCGCAGGTATGTTTGTGAGGATAAAAAGGAGGAGAGGAGAATTCTGCAATCTGCATTATGTTCCCATTGTGGAGAAAGGTGAGATATAAATGAAGTCAACAAATAGATTTGGGGGGAGGATAAAACATTAGTTGTGGTGGACGGGAAGAAGAAAAGGAAGCAGTAAAAAGTAAGGATATAGGGGCTGCCAGGAAGAGGCAAAGAGGTTTCCACCACACAGAGTTTCCCAGGCAGAGGGAAAGAGGGACTGATAAATGTAGGTTGAGTGGTAGATGGGAAGGAGAGAACGAAGCAAGGAAAGGGAAGAAGCTATAAGGGCTTTTGGGGAAGGGAAAGAAAAGTGTAAGAGGAAAATAAGGTCTCCCCACAAATCCTTGTGGGTCCCCTACTTGTTTTTTCTATATTTCCCATATTGCTATAATTTGCGTTAGGCCTTCCTATAATAGCAATAATACAAAACAATGCATGGAATTCAAGCAATGATCAATACTGTTAATTATGTTTTGTAAATCAAGCCAAACAGCTGCCAGCATTTTGTTTCCTGAACAAGGTGAACTTTGAAACAGCTGAAGGAAACTGCAGTATTTACTCAAATATAAGATTAGTTTTCTTCACAAGGAACTGGCCCTGTATTTGACTTTAATATTATACTCCTGACTTAAGAACAAGCATAGCTGTAGTAAAACACCTGGTTGCTCAAATGATGTTGAAGCTTTAATAGCGCATGGATAGATCCGCACAAAGACAGACCCAGCCTTGAACTACTTGAAAATAGCAAAGTATACTATTAATGTCATTCACCTGCTGTCTTAAAAATCCAGAAGCAGACTAACAATATTTCCTTATTTAATTTTTACTCACAGGCACCCTGTCAGGTCTTCCCCTTTACTTCATTTCACAGATATGGAACTGAAACTTAAAATTACTCAGCCAGACCACAACTCAGCTAAGGTCTGAATCCAAGCCAAAGCCTAACAATAACATGAATTAGAAATGCATTCAACAGCTATTTATAGTTATCTCACTGATTTAGAGAATTATCTGTTTGTACTTTACAGAGCTCTCAGCATTCAATTAATCAATGCATCTCCAAGTTCTTTAAAAAAGAGCATTTGTACCATTATTTTCAATTATCCTTTTGAAAATTAAAAAGTTTCCCAAACTGATACATCTGGACGTCAGTGAGGCAATGAGTGGAAGATCTCTTGAGAAGTTCTTCCAAGGAAAGTTAATAAAGACCTTCAGCTGCTGGTGAAATAAATACTTTGGTTTTTGAAAAAGAAAAACTATGACTTCATTTGCTGAATAACTGACCAATTAATTCTCAACATGGTCAAATATGTAGATACTTAAATCAAGATACTGAATTCATGAACAGACAAGACAGATCTTTCTACAAACTTGAGAATGCCCTGAGAAAAGTCTGAAATTTAAAACAAAATACATTGTTGGGGGGGGGGGGGTGTTAACACACAAATATTAGAAGCAGTGCCTGTAGCTTTAAGAAATGAATGCCCTCCTTGACCATTACTAGGCAACCACAAAGTATTGCCAGCCTTCAAGCCTTAGTTTCTGCCAATAAAACACAAGAGGAGAGTGGTAGCAAGTTGCCTGGTGCATGCTGCCAGGTCTGGCCCTGATGATGCATCCCTCAAAAGCCAAAGCAGTCCTGGAAAGGATATGGGAGCTTTCAGGGAAGGAAAAGAAGAGAAGGGGGAATGAGATGCCCCCTGCAAGTGTTATGGATTTAAGCATTGCCAGCTTCATCTTTTGGAAATTCCTGGAGTGGGGTGGTCTCTGGGGAGGCATGGAGTTTGGTTGGATGAGGGAACTGAGTGGGTGAGTGATGCCATAGAGTCCAGCCTCTGAAGCTGACATTCTTCCAGTGGAACTGATCTCTGCTGTCCGGAGATCAGCTGTAATACTGGGAAAACTCCAGGCCCCACCTGGAAGCTGACAACAATGTTTGATCTTTGTCCCATCAATGGGACCTTCCCCACTCACCCCACTGGCCGCAACCCACAGAAGGGGGCCACAAAAGCACAAGACAACCCGGCAGCACTCACCAGGCAGTCGGAGCCTGCCGCAGCCTGCTGGCAAGGAGACGACGAGGGACCGAGTGGGAAGACGGGTGGGGCCGGGAAGATCTTTGGGTGGCCGTCTCCAGAGCCGCCACTGAGTCCCCGGACCTCCCAGCCACCGCCGCCATGCCACACCGACAGCCTCCTGGCTGCAGCAGCCACCAACCAGCGGCTCCTCTCGGTGGCCAGCATCGGCCCAGCATTCCAGGCCACCGCAGGCGGGCAGGAAGTGCAAGGCCTGTGGCCCAGCACAAGAGCTCACCTCTGAATCCGTGGATCACGGCCTGGCATGGGGAGGGAGGAACAGGTGGTGCAGGAAATGGCTGCAAACGTCCGGGCCCAACCCAGAGCCCAGCGTCTGTGGATAAGAAGAAGGGCAGGGCCACGGGAGGGAGGAGCCCAGGACACGAAGGGAGGTGGAGGGAGAGTATAAAGGAAGGGTGCCAACAGGGCCGAGGAGAATGAACCAAGCACTCTGAGGGAGCGCAGAGAGAGAGAGTGACAGAGTGTTTGGAGTGAGAGAGGGGGTTGTGATGCTGTTAACCCATCCCCGACTCACATATCTGAGGCCCTGGCTACCCTTATGGGGGGCCTCACAAGGTGGCTGAGCCACCTACACTCTCCGACTTCAGCGACGTCAAGGAGTGATCAGGCAACTCGTGCAACATCTTGGAGTGATGCACTTTATTATTTTTTATATAAAGGCAGGTCCATAGCCACAGGAGAATCATGGGGTGATTCTCCCTCCTGAATTTGCCCTTCCCCTTCCTGGCCACCTCCCCTCCCCACCCCTGGGAGCCTGCAGCAGCTGTGGTGCACAGGAGGAGGCAAGATGTAAGAGGAGGCACTGAGACACTTGTTCCAGCACAGAGGAGGCAGGCAGGGCAGTGGGCAAGTTGGCTGGCCATGTCCACATGGTGAATGGCCCGCCCCGGTGCCTCACTGCAGCTGCACCAGCCCAGCCCACCATGTGTTACATGACCTCGATGCTACAGGCCTGCCGACAACCGCAGCCAAGGCCGCTTCCCTGCACCTGCCTAATCATGGCTACAGCATTCTGAGTAGCCGCTGGGAGGAGGAGAAGGAAGAAGAGGAGACAGAGGAGGCAGTGGGAAGGCACAGCTTCCCTCATACGCATGCATGCACACACACCCTTTGCAGCTGCACTGCCAGGAGGTCCTGTGGATCCCAGAAGGAAGGATCCCCTTATCAAGTTTACAGACCCCCCACCAGACAATGCCAACTGATTCCGGAAGGAAGCACCCTCTGGCCTCCTTCTGGAATTATGTCCATTATAAAGTGAGTTGTGCTCAGATTGAATGAAACTCAGCAGCACCTAGAAAGGACCTTACTTCCAGTGCACGGGGGGACGGCGGATGGCATGGCATAGCTCCCCTATTCTCTCCTCCTCGCTGTACAGGCATGATGGCGGCAGAAGTGATGTAGGCACATGTCCCCCTCCCCAATTTCCTGGCTACAGGTCTGTATAAAAGTACTTTTGTATTTTGTTTCAATAAAAATCAGAATTAGTATTTGATGGACTGTTACCATTGATCCCATATGAATCTCTTAAATGTTGCAGCTGCCATTTGAAGCCTTTATCATTCTCCTAAGTGTAGTGGGTGGCTTTGAGAGAGAGCCTGCTGCTGTTACTCTTCCATGGAATACCCTTCTCCTGTGCCTTCTATCTGGCACCACATTTTTGTGGTGAAGGCCAAATCTTCTCTGAGTCATCCAGGCCTTCGGGAATTGTTTGGAGCTGGCTCATCAGGATTTTTATTGAGGTTAAGACCTTTAGAACTGTCTTAACCTTTCAAGCTGCTGTATGATCAATTTTTTACGTGCTGGCTTTTAAGATTTTTCTGCTGTGGTTATAAGGCTAGATTTTTTAGATACAGTCAGTCTTTGTGTTGGTTATTGACAGGATCCAACCCTCTGCGCCCTCTGATGACCCGTTTTTCACAGATGAAACCCAGTGATAAGTTGAAAAAAGCTGTACATAAGTTTGAATCCAGCGGCATGTTTAAGACCAACAAAGTTTTATTCTGGGTATAAGCTTTCAACATGCTGCTAGATTCAAACTTTGTTCTGTTGCTTTAGACCAACATGGCTGCCTACCTGAATCTGTCTTGTACATGTATTATTTTTGATAATACCAGCACTCCCACCTCTATTCCTTCATTTTAGAAAATTCACTTCCATAATGTTCTATATTATACTATGCTATTTTCAGTACCGATCAATTCTACAGCTATACTGAGCCATCAGTTCAGTACAGGTGTCACCTCATCAGGATGGTTAAATAAAATGCACAGAGTGCTTGAAGACTATTCAACAAAGATGCCACGTTAAAGCACACTGTATTGTTGAAAAGCTCCATTTACTTCAATGCATTCATCTATTGAGCCCATACTGAAAATCTTTGGCTTAACATCTTGATATTAGTGAAAATGGTTTCTATTTCCATAAAATTCACCAGTATTTCTATTTCTGTGTCTCACCTTTTTGTTCTTTTTTATATACTGCCTTCTGCCACCCTAAAATTAAATCACTACTGAGGAACAGTTATTTACTCTCTAAACTATGGGAAGTACAAGAGCAGATCAAACCCAATTTAATTTGCAAAGAGCAAGATCTCTGCCAACATATGAGGACAGTTTATACAAGAAAGAAGAAAAACAGACTGGCAGGGGCTG
Organism: Lepidodactylus listeri; assembly: GCA_029233225.1. NCBI lineage: Eukaryota > Metazoa > Chordata > Lepidosauria > Squamata > Gekkonidae > Lepidodactylus > Lepidodactylus listeri. The sequence continues at coordinate 93,769,203 of JARCFY010000006.1, forward strand.
GGGAAAGCAGATGACTAAGCAAACGCTTTTGTAAACATACTCCTCGCTGCACTGTTAGTCTAATAGAAACTCTACATTGTTGAGCAATGTTACCTTGCTCCAAGATAACTGAGGCTTTAAAAGGAGGATATAATAAGCATGACTCACACACAAACGCCTCAAACATAAAAACACTAGACATTTATCTCTTAAAAACAATAAAGACACTGAGTCTGGCTCCCATTTGCAGAGCAAAAAGATCATGGGATTGCCAAGCATTTTCAGGGAATTTAAAAATGAGTGGTAGACATGATGTATGCCACTGTCAGGGCTTGACCTAAGGTGAAACCTGCTTCCTCCCCCAACCTTTTTAACATTTGCAGATTGCCTTTAGAGACAGGTTAAAATATACATTTTTTTAAAACTGTGGGGTCGGGAAGTAAATATTTGGATGTTGCATAATGTCCCAGTGTGTGTAAGTTTTGTACTTGTCATCCATATACTTAAAAAATGAGGAGTACAGATCACACATGGGAGTTTATAAGCATCTGCCAGTGTGCAGACAAGACTTCTAATGCATGGAGGTTGGGCATGGCAATTATGCAGAACCTACAAGAATGACCCCTGTATCCTGCACCTACAACTTCTCTGCCCAGGACTTCTCTGCCCAGGACTATGGAGGATATCCTTAACACATATCACTTCAGACCTCTGAAGTTTAGTGCATCAAATTGACGGGAAAAGCAGGGGTGTTTGATGGTACTGTTCCTTTCTGGCACTTCCTTGATTAGCTATAGGATGCTGGGTTTTTCAAAGGGGAAAAATGCATAAAACAAGGAAGTAGGGCAGCTGTGTGGCGTTTGATGATCTAAAACTGGAGAACTATCCTTTAGATTGGTCTCATAAATTGCATTCAGATAATATGTGATAACCATAGAGGAAGTTGATTATTCCTGACTAGATGGTTTGAGATCTGCCCAGCATGGCCATCCTTCCAGATGCATAATATGGTAATGGTGTGATTTTCCCCTCCCCACCTGCTTACCAATAGCCATTTTATTTTCTAGAGTGGTGGTGGTGGAAAGTGCCTTCAAATCCCAACTGACTTATGGTGACCCCACAGGGTTTTCAAAGCAAGAAACATTCAGAGTTGGTTTGCCATTGTTTGCCTCTGCGGTCTCCCATCCAAGTACTTATCAAGGCCCATCCTGCTTAGCTTTTGCTGAGATTGGGCTAGCCTGAGCTATCTAGGATGGCACGGGGGGGGGGGGGGGGGGGGAATGGCCCAGCTTCCTAAAGGCAGATTCAGATTATCAGAACTGAACAGTAGGACTTGAAAATCTTAATAAGTGGTTCTTGTCCTGTGTGAGGAGATGAGTTGTATTCTTTAATTTTTGTCATGATATGATGTTAAAAAAAACAACAAAAGGGGAGAAAACAAGACATCTCACACAGGACAAAAACCACTTATTACTATTTTCAAGTCCTACTGTTTTGTTCTGATCGTCAGAATCTGCCCTTAGGAAGCTGTGCTGTGGCCATGGCAGAAAGCTTATACCTTGAATAACATTTTGTTGGTCTTAAAGGTGCCACTGAATCTGAACTTTGTTCTTCTGCTGTCCTTATTCTTGTAAGTGTAATGCCTGTGGTTTACATTTCATTTGATGCCATATATGAAAACAAATGGTACATTAAAAATCTAAAACCTAGACAGCAATATGCTGTATGCTGACCATTTGATTTGTATCCCAGGACTGGAAATTAACCTTTTAAATGAGGTTATCGATATGGGATAGTCCACTGAAAGATGAGACAAAACTAATGATAAGAACAGAGAAACTGCATTAGGAAAACTAGAGCTTTCCATATAAAATACGGGGAACCCAATTCTCTACACAGCCATATAAGACTACAGTGCAAAGCAATCAGACTCTGAATATGGAATAAACTGGGCGTGCCATATTTATAATGCTTGTATGATTGTTTGTGAAATGTGTTTATTAAGTGAGAGCACAAAGCTCAACATAATACATGAACACATATTAGTTATTTATGATACTTATATTCTATCTTTCACCTAAGAAGACAATGTGGCTAACCAAGTATGAAATATGCAACACTCCAAAACAAAACAATAAAAGCATCCAACAACCACAGCATATGAAATAGAGACATTGTCATATGTGTATGAGATACCCAATTCAGGCAGCAGTATGTTAAAGGATCTCACCCAAGGAGGGCTGCAAAGTGACTCCACCTGGCACTTCAAATAGCTGCTCCTAATCAGATTCAACCAGGGGTCCGTTGGAGCGGGAGCGCAGCTCCGGGAGTGAAGAGCCCAGGGGGCGGGCACATGACCAAGCCCCGCCCCCTCCTCGGCTTCCCTGAGCAGTGCAGAGGCGCAGCGCCCCGGGGAAAGCCCTGCTAGGGTCTTTATTGATTTTAATATTTTGTTTTAATTGATAATTTTATCATTGTTCCTTTTATGAGTGTGTGCTGCTTTTCCAGAGACTTGCTCAAGGTGTCATATAAATTTTCTAAGTATACCATTTTTTATCTGGCCACATGGCACATAAGTACTGAAGAAATTTCACCAACCCTTCAGCAGCTTCCACCCCATCAATTTGGTGTAGTGGTCAGGAGTTGGACTCTAATCTGGGAGAACCTGGTTTGATTCCCCACTCCTCCACATGCAGCTGCTGGTGTGACCTTGGGCCAGTCACAAGTTCTTTCAGAGCTGTTCTCTCATGAGCAGTTCTCAAAAGACCTCTCTCAGCCCCACCTACCTCACAGGGTGTCTTGTTGTGGGGAGGGGAAGGGATAGGGAAGGGATGGGTGGTGCACATGTCCTGGGTATCTCAAGTCTACTTGAAACCTAGTGGTTTCAAGGGAGCAGGAAGAGAATGAGGGTGTGTTCTTTATGCTTATTTTTATTGCACAAAGTATTGGATGGGGAAGGGAATGGAGGAAGAGCAGGTCAGTTTCACTCACCTGTGGAGTGGAGCCTGAGGGGTGGGTGTTGCCTTCTGACACACTTCCAGTATGTTAGGGGGTGTGGCATATGCAAATGAGTTATGGTAATGAGCTCCTGCATCTCTTTTTCTACGAAATGACCCCTGGATTCAACCCAATAGTGTTAGACAGACAGACCACTCACTTAACTGAATGAAAGATACATAAGCTTATAACTTGCATGCTTATGTCTTACGTGCGGTTTTCGGTACTTTTTATTTTGAGTCACTGGCCACCACCAGGGGCACAGCCCTTGAAGCCAGGATAGTGAACAATAGCATGGAAAATGGGACCATCAGTTTTTGAGCACACAGCATGCAGTGCATGGATGTTTTCAACTGCAAGAACCAGAAACTGCTAGTTTTTTTCCCCTCTGAGCCACCACTAGATACAAAAAATCTTGTAAAGTCAAACTTCCTGTTACAACTAAAGATTTCACCACATGGAGCACAACAGACTCATGGATATTTATACCTTCTAAAGGCTAGTTATGATTAAGGATCTCTTCATTAGTTTGCTAACCAGGCTCAAACCCTGACTTAGAATCCTGAACCATTTTTCTTTTCTCCTGTTTTTTTATTACTATACGTAAACATTACTATAGGTAAAACTACACTGCACTTGAAAAATTAAAGAAAACACTCCTGAGACAGAACATTATAGGTTGAAGATGCTGACTCTATATTTTAAGAATAAAAGTGACATTTTACAGCAATTTTGGATAAACTGCTCTTGGCCCTATATAAAACACAGTATCTGATTCAGGCTAAATCCAGTCTGTAAACAGCATGGTAGAAAGCTTTGGACACATATATTCAAAGTTCCCCCCTCCCCCATAACTCCATTTACAATATGGAACATTAGTAATTTAGATTAGAAGATAGATTCAGGTGGGTAGCCGTGTTGGTCTGAAGCAGCAGAACAAAGTTTGAGTCCAGTGGCACCTTTAAGACCAACAAAGCTGTATTTGAGATTTAAGCTTTTTCAGATCTGAAGAAGTATGCATGCACATGAAAGCTTATAGACTGAATAAACTTAGTTGATCTTAAAGGTGCCGCTGGCAAGCCCATAGCTAACATGGGGCCCGGCCCCCTAGTGTTTTTTTCCGGGGGCCCTCCCTTTCAGGCTAACCCCAAATCGAATTAATGTAATTAATTTTGATTTAATTAGCTGCTCCCCTGAGGCCCCCTCCTCCCCAAAAATTCTAGCTAGGGGCTCGCCACTGGACTCAAACTTTGTTTAGATTAGAAGAGTTATAACACAGGCTGATCCATGAAACTGTCTTTCCATTTTGTTAGTGTTAACTACCTCTGATACCGTGAATACCTGATACACTCCAGCTGGTGCTCTAGCCCACTTCTGGACTGTCAGCAGATACTACCAAGAATTATAGTGAAAGAGAAACACTGACTTCTGAACATCAGATGATTTATACTAATTCTCAAAAAGGGGCAAAAAACCACAGAAAACATTTTTCATAGATACCATATACCGAAACTCAGATTTCTGCTCTTGTTACATCAAACTCTATTCTACACCATGTTCTTTAGATTACAACTTGTTAAAAAAAACTGCAATTATTGCATCAGGAAGGGGGACAACCTGGATCAAAGGCATTTATAGTATCCTTGGGGCTGTACAAGTCTCAGGCACCTGTTTGCACAGGAATTTAAGAATTCCGACTTGCTAGCCATCTCTTCAATTGGCTGCTCTTGTTTACTAATCTGGAATACAGTTCCAGCAATGTTGCTAATTAACTTCTTGGAACGATAATAATCTTCAGTTCTTGCACCAGTACTTTTCATACAATGCAAAAACAAGAGCTGTACAGAAAATACACTTAAAGTGCAGCAAGCAATTTATGAAAAACAGTTTCATTAATGGAATGACAACTAGTTCTAGAACAAAACCAGTGTGTTTGAGCAAATCAGACAAATTTCTAATGACATGGGCATAGGTCTATTTCTGTCATTATCAAAACATTGTGCTCTATCTAACATAGGGGTGTCAAACATGCGGCCCGGGGGCCAGAACAGGCCCCCGGAGGGCTTCTATCAGGCCCACACTGGAACTGGCCATCTCCTGCTTCCAGTTCTGTTGCTGATGCTGCATCATAGCTTGCTTCACCAGACTCTCTCAATTGCTCAGCCATTTCATGTTTTCCCCTGGGTCCTAGACTCAGAACTCTGAGCATGAGATTTCAGTGGTGAATGTCAATGAATCAAAAGTAGCTTTTCAGCTTACAGATAAACACCTGAACATCATACTCAAGATTGCAACAGCACAGACATTTTGATGCAATAATTCAGAGCAAGAGGTGTCAGTTATCAGACACTGTTAAAAAACAAAATATTGCAAGCGTGCTAATGTTTTAAGCATGTTTTTATTTTAAGTAAAAAAAATCTTTGTGTTTGTGTCCTTTACAAATTTTATATCTCTGCTACCTGACATTACATTTTACACCCATGGTCCAGCCCAACAAGGTCTCATTTATGTCAGATTGGGCCCTCATAACAAATGAGTTCGACACACCTGGTCTAACACAAACTGTTACAAGCATGTTTGTATTAAGTTCAATCATATGCAAACCCAATGGCTTAAATTAGAATGTCAGCCAAAGAAGGCAAACCATAGAAATTATCTTGAGCATGCAGGAGGGAGGGAAAACCAAATGAGTAAACAGCCTTTCCTTAAACTGAGCTGTCAGCACTTGCTTTCTATACTTTAAAGTTCTCTTTCTTGCTAACAAAGAGGGTCTTCTCCTGGAAAAATAAAGGTCAATTATGATGCCGCTCCTTACGTCAGTAGGCAAATTTCCTCTGAGTTTCATTCCAGCTTACCAAATGATTCCAACATACAAACAAAATGCCTTAACATAAAATAAAGGTGTAAATATTAAAGCTGCAAGACCGACACACACTTAGCAGGGAACAGGCGCCAGTGACTGTAGAGGGCCCTTATTTCTGAACAAATATGTATCAGATCAGACTCAAAAGATATTAATGGCAGCTTCCTTTGTGATACTGGGTAGGAAAAAATAATCCTCATTGAAAATTCTATTAAAATCCAAATTCTCAGACAACTGATTAAAAATATACTATTCCTCCATCAGATCTAGCTAACCTAGACTGCGACCCAAGATGGACTTCATACAACATTTTTACAAGAAACTTGTATGCGTACTCGGAAGTCTCCGTTTATCCACTTAACATGTTTTCCCGTGCTACAGTATGGGTTGCACAGACACAGGATTAGGCTACCAGCTATTGTCTGCTTACCTTGATCCTACAGACCATGTCTACTGTAGCCTTTTTACTTCTGCAAACCAGAGTCCTTCATTTGGAAAGCCCCTCCTGCTGCACCGCCTGGTCTGTTGGCCATCATAGAACCTTATTACTAAATACAAGTGGGAACCCGCAAGGATTTATGGGAGGCATCTCACTTTCCCCCTCTCCTACTATTTTCTCTTTCCCTTTCCTGAAAGCCCCCATGGTCTCTCTCCTTTTCCTGTTTCCTTCACTCCTTCTATGGTTGCCAGCCTCTGAATGGGGGCTGGAGATATCCTGGAATCACAACAGATCTCCCAACTACAGAGATCAGTTCCCCTTAGGGTTGCCAGACAGAGGCTGGGAAATCCCTGGAGATTTGGGAGTGGAGGTTGAGGTTTGGGGAGGGAAGCAACCTCAGCAGGGTATAATGCCATATAATCCACCCTCCGAAGCAGCCATTTTCTCCACAGGAACTAATCTCTGTCATCTGGAGAGCAGTCGTAATTCTGGGTGGTCTCCAATCTTCACTTGGAGGTTGGCAACCCTAGTTCCCTTGGATGAAATGGCTGATTTGGAGGGTGGAGCCCATGGCATTATACCCCTTCTGAGGTCCCTCCCCAGGCTCCCCTCCCAAAAATTCCGAGGAATTTCCTAACCTCTTTCCCTCCTGTAGGCAATCCCCCTATCTTCTCCCAGCCTCACTCTCTCCTCAGCTATTCACAAACCTACCTTCTGTCTGCCTCCTATCTTCATCTATATTATTCCTTATTTACTTCATTTATAGCCCACCTTTCTCCACCATGGGCCCAAAGCAGCTTAAAATATCCTCTTCTTCTTTTTATCCACAAAATAACCCTGTGAGGAAGGTCAGGCTAAAAGTACGTGCCTGGTCTAAAATAACCCAGTGAGTTTCCACAACAAGCTGGGGTTTCATAGGGTGGGTGCTGTTGAACAGTAGCAAGCAGCCAGGCCTAGTTCAGATATGCAAGTCAGGTTGTATCAAGTCGCCCAGAGATTGCTGCCAGGCCTAGGGTTGCCAACTTCCAGGTGATAGATTCAAGTGAGTAGCTGTGTTGGTCTGAAGCAGTATTACAAAGTTTGAGTCCAGTGGCACCGTTAAGACCAACGAAGTTTTATTCAAGGTGTGAGCTTTCATATGCACACACACTTCCTCAGAAACAATTTGAAATGAAAGTTATCAGTCCTTACCTATAGGTAGAGGGTGAACAGCAAATTAGCATACAACGTACGTTGTATATGTACAGACTAATAACTTCCATTTCAATATGTCTGAGGAAGTGTGCATACATATGAAAGCTCACACCTTGTATAAAACTTTGTTGGTCTTAAAGGTGCCACTGGACTCAACCTCCAGGTGGTACCTGGAAATATCCCAGAATTATAACTGAATTCCGGACAACAGAAATCTGCCCCTCTGGAGAAAATGACTGCTTTGGAGGGTGAATTCTATGGCATTATATTTGGCTGAGGCCCCTCCCCTCCCCAAACCCTGCACTCCTCAGACTATATTCCCATATCTCCTGGATTTTCCCAACCTGGAGCTGGCAACCCTAGCCAGGCCTGGCCCCAATGACTTCTCCCCCAAAGGCTAGACTAGGGCTGGAAAGGGTCCTCCCCTTGCCTTTTTACTCACAGAAACTGAAGCCTAGAATATCGTGGTTGCCCAGCAACAGCCACTGAAGGAATCTGTTACTTAAAGCTACAGGCACTCCTTTAATCATTTTCAGATTTTTAAAGCTGCTCAATGTATTTATTTTTTTAGATTTCACAGTTTTCTGCAAACCTAGGGCCCTTTACAGGGTTTTTTTTTGCAATTAACATTTTTTATTATTATTCATTATACAAAAACAACAATCCCAATGTTACAAAGATTTGTGTAGAACAATAATGTCATAAAGGTACATATCCAGCATGACAGCCTATAACAAACTAAAGCTGTCCATAAGAACGGCCCTTTACAGGTTTGTAGAAAGATCTGTCTTGTCCATTCACAGCTCCAGTCACCAGATTTAAGTATCCAAAGACATCATTACTTTGCTATTAGAATATAAGATTAAGTGCAGAGGATTTTGTAACAAGCCTCTATAGAGGCTGAAGCATTCTTAAAAACTGCAGGGGTGAATGACTTGCTTCTGTTTGCTCAAGCTCTTACCATGCCTTAAGTTCTGCTCACCTGGCATTGGTGGCACAGAAGCACCCAATTTATGTGGATGTGCTGGACTAACTTGCAATATTAATAAAATGCCACAGGTAATGAAGCTGCACACAGCAAGTGTGAGGGCTGATTCTGAAACAGTCATGCAACACTAGTGCAGATCAGAGAATCAGGCCACAATGTTCATTCATGTCAAAAATTGCTTTAATAAGAAAATTAATAGCTCTCAGTCTTGAAATCTGCCTTGTACTAAAGCACTTGCCAAGCTCCCATGGCAAACAACAATTGTCTCTAGGTGGCCAGCTGTGATCCAACTTCTAATTTAGAAGAAGAAATGGAGCATGCAGATATGAAAAACCAATGGCCCACAGTGTTTTCCCTGCAGGGAAACACAACAAGATGCTGTGGCTGCTGCTTCCTGATATCGGAGAGTGTGTGCACTCACGTGAGTACAGAGGGTAAAATGGTCAGAATACAGAAGCAGGTGAAAGCCTCCATTTTTCTTAAAGAGCCACTCAACCAGCAACTGAGTGAACGGACAGAGGCTTTGCGCAGTACTCCACTGTGTGCAGCATTCCCCCCAACCTGTTCTGTAGAACTAAGAACATGATGCCATTCGGTTACCTATATTCCTTAGAGCAATCAGACTGTCTTGTGAAGTACAACTGGACTCTTATGACATTAATACACGAAAGGCTGGAATCGTCATCTTCCATGACACAAAATGTTACAGAAGTCTGACACACCATATGAAAAATAGGACACAAAATGCTTCTGCCCTCAAATCAGCCTGTTCTCATAAGCAGGGATGAGCACAAACCACAAAAATACGGTTCGGTTTAAGGGCGAACCACAAACAGAACCATGAACCCCAAGAACCCAGTTGGCTTGCATACGAACCGATCTGGGTTCGTCAGGTTCATCCACAAAACTGCTGAGCGGCGAGGAAGGCATGCTCCCACAGCTCAGTTGTTTCAGGCTCTAAACAACTGAGAAGAAGAAGAGAGAAGAAGAGACTGGATTTACACCCTGCCCTTCACTTGGAGTCTCAGAGCAGCTCACAAATTCCTTTCCCTTGCCCTCCCTGTGAGGTAGGTGGGGCTCAAAGAGCTCTTTCAAAAACTGCTCTTTCAAGAACAGCTCTTACAGAACTATGGCTTGCCCAAGCTCATCTAGCAGCCGCAAGTGGAGGAGTGGAGACTCAAACCCGGTTCTTCCAGATTAGAGTCCACACACTTAACCACTACACCAAACTGAGACACAGAAGCAGACTGCCCCTGTGGCTCAGCTGTTTAGATCAAAAACAGCTGAGCCACAGAGGCAGCCTGCTCTCACGGTTCTGCTGTTTAAAGTGGCTGTCCATCCAAGAAATAGCTGAGCCGTGTAAAGCAGTTTGCTCCACATGGCTCAGCTGTTTAAAGGGGCTTTCTTGGGCAGCCAGCACTGCCCAAGAAAGCCCCTTTAAACAGCTGAGCTGCAGAAAACAGGCTGCCCCCACAGCTCAGCTGTTTCCGATCTTTTGGTGGTTTTCATTTAGCTACCCTCAAGCATCCACAAACTGCCTTAAAAGTTTGTGGAGGTTCCTGGCCAACCTGCAGTTTGCAAAGTTCAGTTCGCGAACCACGAACGCCCAAAATTCATCACAAAGGTTTGTGAGCCAGTTCGTGCCTATCCATCCTCATAAGGTGTGTCATTCTTAACATTAGGGACAGCAGTTGTGTGTGAAGTTTTATCTGGAAGTTTGTGGATCTCAGCATGCTCAGTGATTAGAACTCCAGTCATTTACATTACTACAGGCATGCATGCAGATCAGCCAGTTATCTATAGGGTCAATAATAAAAATGGCACTACAAATTTCCTATGTTCATGAAGCTATCTTTTTTCCATTCTAGATGTGGTTAATTGCTAAGCTCCCTATCATATTTCAAAGCAGTACATACCTTTGAGAAACAGAACTGCAGTGAAAAGTATCTGATGCAAGTCTATGTATTTGGAATCAATCTCTTGAGGAACAGGTTCATGCATACTTAGTATCTTTTTTCTTAAGTATTAAAATCACCATAATTAAATAAAAAAGGTAGTTACATGATAACTGTGTCCTTATTGTCTCGGGGGGGGGGGGGAGAGGAGGAGGAGGAGGAGGATGGATTTACACCCCGCCCTTCGCTTGGGAGTCTCAGAGCGGTTTACAAACTCCTTTCCCTTCCCCTCCCCACAACAGACACCCTGTGAGGTAGGTGGGGCTGAGAGAGCTGTGAGACAACTGTCCTTGAGAGAACAGCTGGTACAGAGCTATGGCTTGCCCAAGGTCATCCAGCCAGGTGCAAGTGGAGGAGTGGGGAATCAAACCCAGTTCTCCCAGATTAGAGTCCACGCATTTAACCACTAGACCAAACTGGCCCCTAGGATAAATTCGAATGATTGAGAACTTAGCTTTCATGCCTTTGCACTGTCTTTATTGGATCAGACTGGGAAATGGAGCAAGCTTATAGTGGAACCTGCCTTATACACTGGTAAAACCCAACATCTACCACTCTAACCTTGGTTACAGTTCTCCAGTAGGACCCTAACTACCCTGTTTGGGAGAAGAGAGAAATATAAACTAATTCAAGGCACATGCAGAGGCATACACACGTAGACAGCATTCAAGACATCCAGTCACATTTATATGCTCCCCCACACCCCCAATCCATTTTTGTTTGATAACTATGCAGAAGCCATTTTTTAGAAGAGCAATTATTTTTAGTCTCTCAGATGATTATGTTGAATAACAAAGATTAGATACAAATCTTTGGATGGTGCTTCAACAATTACAGTATGTATAAATGCTGTAAAACTGCAATGCAACCTTTCCAAATGAGTTACAGAAATAAGGAAAGGTATTTTTGGTACATAATAAAACCACCATCACACATCCTTAAGAAAACACATGGGCTGCCTAGAGGAAGCTGCACACAGAGGGCAAGATGGGGGTGCAGTTGATGGCTTTTTGTCTGTCAGCTTGTCACATTTCCCTGCCCGGTGTTCTGTGCTATGTCTCCATCTGCTGAATTGATCTGTGTCATCTTAGACAGGTTTGTCTAAGTATGGAATTAAAAAGAGAGTAAAATCTAGTGCACAATTATTTTCTAGCCTAGCTAAATAGCATGGCTGCAGTTGGATACCCTGCATGCATACATGTTAACCATGGCAAGTTGCAGCACAGACTTTTATCTTTTGGTTAATGCTGTTCTAAGCCAAATTGACCAGTAGTTGTTAAAACACTAGAGTGAGAAGATGATAGGGTGCGGATTCGCTCACTTGTTCAAATCTTCTTGAGCTATTTGATCTGCAGGCACCTTTCCTCTTATTTACATCATTGGAGTTCTACAGTGTGCTGGTTGATGGGGAAGGGCTTGATATTCTTGTGGTCCTAACATCTGGGGGAGAGGCTAGATTAGGTGTCTTTTCAGTACTAACTATAATTCCATGCCTAATGCTGGAAGCCAGTGAAGACTGCTGTTTATAAAACAGAGCAGCAGAGCAATGAATGAAAAGACAGAACTATCCATGGAACTAAATACATACAATATGTAATGGGCAGATCCAATGTGAATGCACCAAAAGGTGGAACAGGTGGTTCTATTTACTTTGCATAAAATGCTGCTTTAATTATGGGGGTGTGAGGCATATCCTGTGCTGTCAAAACAATGTCTTAGTTGCTATGAACTCTCAGCCTAGGACAGGGGTATAAAACTAAGCGCATATGTAACAGCATCTACATCTGACATCAGTTCAAACATACTCAATGACGTAGAGCTTCATAAATAAAATAATTAAAAAAGCAAATCCAGTTACTTAGATTCTAAAGCTTGTGGTTATGTAGCTGGAAAAGTAATTGAAAAAATACTGTGTGTCAGACACCCGATTTAAATAGCCTAATTAGGAAATCACATCTTTGATGTATTCCAGTAACACATACCAGAAGGAAACCTCAGGCAAAATCAGAGATTGTTATGTTTTCTGCAGTAAACAATTATTTCTCTCTCTCCGTCTCTCTGTTGCTACACCAATGTGGTTTCCCATAACATTTAAGCACAAGGGTGTTTTTTTCTTACACGGCAAGAAGTAACAAAGCTGTTTACTTGTTTTTTCTTGCCCTTAGGAAGATGCATTCACACTACTTCTACAGCCTACTCCATGCATATCTCCTTAACAATTATGAAGGACTTTACATATCTTATATAAAGTAAAGACCACGTGATAAAGGCAGAAAAATTACAAAGTGATAAAGTCTTCTTAAGTGATCTTTATTGCCTCTCCCTGGTAAAAATTGCAAATTACCACATCAAAACAAAAAGTAGGATTTCAGCACATCTAAGACTAAGCTAGACTGCTGAGGGTTTGGAGACTCAAGACCACAAGGAAAGATTCACAAGCTCTGGGCCGATCCCTTTACAAAGGGTCACTGCCAAGTACAAATATGTTGTCTAGAGCAGTCATAGATCAAATCTATAGGAGCAAATCTACAAAAGGTTGCGAAGTCACTGCTAGGTTGGTGCCAGGGAATGAGCCAGGCAAACGAGAGAGCAAAAGGTCTTTTATTGAACTAGCTGTTGCCCTAATAAAAAACGATACCACATGCTACATTTTGTCTTAAACAAAAACAAGGAAGTGTGCAATTCAGTGGGCTCTCGCATGAGTTACTCATCTTACGGTATTTTGTGTGCATGGCACAGGATCTGTGGTAGACAACCTTGTTCTGCAGCCCCATTTTACCTAGCAAAATATAAGCTTTTATAGGCAGCCATAAAAATATACTTACTTTCCTCACTGTTTCAAAACAGGTTTGTACTGCATTTTAAAATGGTTTTAGGCTTACATAAAGGAGACGTGCTCTGGAAAAATTAGACTGCTTTTTAGGATGACAGCAATTTATTGAATTTCATCAGTACTTTCTTCCTTTTGAAGCAGAAATATCCAAGTAGAAAAGTGAAAAGTCACTCCACTGCGGTTCCTCTAGCCACAGAATGGGTACGTGGATGGGTTGTTTAAAAACCAGGACAGGACAAGTTTACCCCTTACTCAAAATGCCTACCACAACACAGAAGATGCAGCAAGTGGCAAGATCATAAATAGTAGATATTAAAATCAAACCACATAAAGATTTCATTTTTTAAAAACTATAAATTGCAAATAATTAAATTATTTGTTTACAAGCAGTTAACACAACTGAACAGCATTAGTTCCCCCCCTAATCTGTACTTTATGGTATGGCCTGAAGACGTTCTGTATTAAGAATGGGCAAAAATGAAATTGAATTTCTAGGCAGTATTGAATATTTTATGTCAGTTTGAATGATGCTTACCCTGTATTGATGGAAATTATTTCTATCAGTGGGTTCTTTCTAATCTTGGGCAAATCCAATCGAGCTCCCCCCAATCGTTTTCCATTATCCTTTTTCTGACCCAGCAATCTCACAGAGTGACCTTGAAATAAAGGAAAAATATGGTACCATTATACAAAAATCTTATTAGCTTTAATATATCCCACACAAACATTTTGCATATTATAAAAAAAGATGGATTAAACAGTCTGTCACTAACGCAACAACTACTTGAAACAGGAAAAACTGAGTAACTTCAAAATAAACTAAGTATTTGTTAGCTCCATCCACTGTATTTTGATAAGCATATTACAAGACTTTTTGAAAAATCTGCTCATCAGTTACAGTTCTGGGTGACCTAAATTTGAATCCCCACTCTGCCAAAAAGGCCTGCTGGGTGACGCTGGTCCAGCCACTCTCTTTCAGCCTAACCTACCTCACAGGGTTGTTATGAGGAGAAAACTGAGAGAAGTACGATATAAGTGGCTTTGGGTCTCCACTGGGAGAAAGGAGGGGTATAAATGAAGAAAATAGAGAAATAAATACATTTCTATTCATTTGAAAGTTTTAAAACGGTATCTAAAGCTGAGGACAGTATACATTGCTGGTGATAGTTCTCACAAACAAGTGAAAAAGATTCAGAAAGTGAAATTTCCACAACTCACTGAAAATAAAAGGCAACACAATTCATTTATTTTGAAAAAAATATATTCTGCTTTTCTAGAGACCTACTGGAGGTGGTTTATAAATAAAGTCATAAAACAAAGTAATTAGACCACAATCATTAAAAAATAAGTTGATACTATTAAATCAAGCCAAAGCACAAAAACAGCATAAAATAAACACTGAACAGCCTAAAGCAATACAGATAAAATAAAGGACAACAATATGTTCAGGGCAGAACCTCATATGTAGCTGAAGTTTTACCTGACGCTTCTGCAGCAAACTTTTTTTCAAGCAAGGGCTAGGGCACCACATTTTAAATAGCTGAAGTTCTACTGCATGCACATCTACCATTTCATTAGGTCGCAAGTTACAGAAACATTCTTTAAATACCGTTTTCATCTATTTGCTGTCTTTCCTAATTTATTTTTAAATTACATTAGCAGCATGGAGACTGTTCATGGAAGTCGTGAGGCAAGTTGTTTGTGTATGGCAATGTTCACGACACTGTGAAAAATAAAGTCAGTTTCTGATAATGTGGTGGGGAAAAACGGGAGACAGCATGCCAAGATCCTCTGCTTGAAGCGACTGCTCCACAAAGCAACTTCCATGCAACTTCTTTGTACAAGTCACTGCCACACTACTGTTTCATTTGTGATCAAGTAATTTTTATTTATTCAAAGTTATGGAGACATTTTATAATGCAAGATCAGTAATAAAACCTACTTTTTCTAAAGCAAACATTTAAATATATAAAAGCAAAAGTCAAGTTTCACATCCTTAAATATCTTGAAAGCCAGCACAGCAAGGAAACCAACATATTGCAGGGAATTTCACACAGCTAAAAGTGAGAATATAAAACAGAAGGAAAAGAAAACACTTTAAATCCAGACTAGCAGCTCCACCTATGGAGCACCTTCCCTCTCTGACACCAGGCCCAAATACTCCTGGGCTGCTATGGGAGGGAGGAAGTGAGAAAGTCAAGCTCCGCAAGCAGTAAAGCTTGGGCCTATGGAACTTCTAGTCTGCATCCCACTGAGTGCTTGGGTAAAAAGAAAAATCTTCACCTGACACTTAAAATCAGGTCTTCTTGGATTAGTTAGGCTGGCTCATCATATGAGTAACTGGGACAAATACTTGGAATCCGAATTATTTTATTTATTTATTATTTCCATTTATATCCCGCCTTGCCAAATTTATATTTGGTCATCACTTATGATAATGACAGAAAGTATAAGTAGCTGTGAATTAAGGCAGTAAATTAAAAGATATGTGAGGTATCTTTATTATAAGAGTATGCTCGTTACAGCTTGCAGAATATGTTTGTTCTTTTCAGTTGGAATTCTTCCCCCCCCCCCCCCCCACCAAATAAAAATGCCACACTACCTGCTGGAATAACCTCTTCCAAAATACAGAAGGGCATTTATGCTTGAGTGTTTGAATGCCTTGCCATTGGCGATGTTGTCAGGAAGAAGCTTTTTTTGTATTTTTGCATTTGTGTGTGTGTGTGTGTATGTGCCTGTGCCTGGAAGTCATGGCGACCTCTGGTGACTCCTCCTGGGGCATGATGTTCAGAGAAGTGGGCTTGATAGCCTGCCTCTGTCTCCCAACCCTGGTATTCTTTGGAGTTCTCCCATCCAAATATTTGCCAGGGTCAGCCTTGCTTCGCTTCTGAGACCTGATAAGATTGGGCTTGCCTGGACTATCCAGGTCAGGGTGTTCTCAGGAAGTTTTAATGGTATTCCATACTCATATAGATTCTGTGGATGTGGTACTAACTGCATTGACTCTACAGATCATATTCTTTTGGACTGCCTTCAGGTTTCAGATTTGTGAGCTGAACAGATTTTTCCTTTGCTTAAGCAAGCCTCTATCTCTCTAGAAGCTAAGCTTTCTTGGTTCCCAAGAGATGGAGACAAACAAGTAACATGGGTGTGGCTAAATTTCTGGCAGCTGTAGTAACATCACATGGTAACTCAGAAATTAAACGTTAGGCTTCCCTTTCAGTGTGTGATGGCTCGCTGTTTATAACTTCTGTTGTGAAAACAGTAATTAAGAAGATTATATGCCAACGTCAAGTCCAGGCAAAAACACGGATGTGATGTTAGTGCATTGAGTGACTCTTCAGAAACTCTATGGTTTCTAGACTGGGACCCATCGTCATTTCCACCCCTTGCCCCAGCCCTGAAGCTCCAGGTGATGCCTGGCACCTCTAGTCAGCAATCTTGCTGTTGTGACATGCGGCAAATGAGATTTCCAAATGAGAGAGGCCCAGCACAACACACTGCTGTACTTTGTGCTGGATAGAATCGGAAGATGTATAACCTGTTATTTTCACTTTAAAATATTGTTCTAAAAAGTTAAGAAAATGGCTTCTATCAGTCTGCACCCAAAGAACAAAAGTACATGGAGCATGAGCAGTTCATAAAGCTGATCCTCTATTAAGAACTGAAAAGTCCCACCCCTCAGCCTGGCCAGCCAGCAGCAGGAGAGAGAAGGCCGGGAGCTTGACTTGAGGAAGTTGTTAATCTTTGTATGCAGTAGTCCCCGAACAGGGACAAGTTGCAAATTAGAATTCTTGTTTTAGAAGGTGTTATGAAAGAAAAGGGTTTTTTAAGTTGTTGGTTTACCTGTACTTATGGTGTTGTTTAAAGAATTTGCCTCTGTTCAGTGTACCATTACTAAGGAACTCTGAAGATCCTGTATTTACAAATGTTATGGTCATAGCTACGGTTGCCACCCCCATGCTGGCAACCCCTGGGAGCTTCTGAAAGAGGAGGATGGGGTGGTGATGTCACTTCTGGATGATCACCTAAACTCCAGTCTGTGCTTCTCTAGGGTTTTGCCCCAAGCTCTATCATAGACCACAGAGAGTGGGGAAATTCCTAGAGTGTCATGAATGCAGCAGCTGGCAATTATATCACTGTATCTGTACAATCAACCCCTTCACTTCATTTTTTTTGTGCTGTGAGAGCAGGTGAGAGCCAGCGGGGCAAGTGATCTGATAAGCCTATACATAGCATGTGTTATAATTATAATTATATAGATATAGATAAAGATATAGATATGGTTGTAAGCTGTTATATTTCAAGCTTATGATCAATTATCATTTTCAAAGTATCTTGGACATTTTTCTTGAAGAGATTTCATAATTGCGTGACAAGCCACAAGGGTGCCGTCATTTCTTAATGTGAATCATTTCCATTTCTCTACCTGGAAAAATTTAGATTTACACAGCCAATGTTCTGCTAGGTTACACATGGACAACGATAGACAGATTGTACTAATCAAGGAAAGGCTACAGCTGGTGTATCCAGGAAAGCAGTTTGAAGGTTTCCCTGCCACAGAAGCGAACTCACTCCATATCTAAGTATGGCTCTACTAGTACCCAGAAATGGGAACATGTCTGAAGAAAATGCATCCAAAATATACTGATTGGTTAAATACTGTATCAACCAACACCACCTAAATTTAATCCAGCTCTTTACTGCCTTGGAGCATTCATTTCAAACATCCACTTTTCATTTGGCTTTACTGGCAAGGAAAAACAGAGCAGGGTGTCATCAGCATACAGATCTCCAGATGACCTCTTCCAGTGGTTTCATATAGATGTTGAATAGCATGCAGGACAAAATGAAACCCTGAATGACTCTACAGAACAAGAGGCAAATAAATTACCACCCTGCAACAACTTTAGACAAGACTAAATCACTGGAATAAAGTACCATGGATAACCCATCTTAGTCAGCCAGTTAATTTAACAGTAATGTGGCTAAAATATCCTGAAAGTTATAATGTATATATAATATTAAAGGCATGTATTGTGAATTTTAAAGTTGGTAAAATAAAACTTTAAGAACACTATTTAATTAATAGGCAACACAGGTGTGATAAGGCACTTAATACCATAAAATATGTCAAGAGTTCAACCATTTCTAGAGATAACCTGCTATTTTCATACCGGCACATGCCAAGAATTCCATTATATCTCGCTGCGATTTCAGTAATATATGGACTATGCTAATAGGATTCACTAAATTATTCATTTTCAATGGCTTTTACTAATAGTGGCAATATCACCAGCTGATGAGATAACTAGTTATTTTCCAGTGTCATCATTCATTAGAGCTTTGTGGATCTAATAACATGTATTATTCTTATTAATTAAAGAACATTAAGAATAATATGCACCAAAATGGAAATAAATAGTTTGACTTCTTATAAATACTAATGTAAAAACATGAAATATATATTAGCCAAAGTTAAATAAAAATCCTGAAGACAATTTCAGTTAAAAATACTGTTACCACAATTGCAAGAAACGTAACTTTTAAGACAACTGACCAATAACTTTCAGCATATCAATATCTACACTGAAATTGTGGCCTTTAACAAATTTGTTTCGAAAATTAGAAAACACAAATATATTAAAGGTGCAAAATTATGAAATAATCTCTTTGTGGCTATTATAGGAGCATAGCCCTTTGCTCATTTCAACACAAGCTGAATAAATGAATTCTATTTTAAGATTTTTAGCTCTCTGTCCTCCTGGTGGGTAGTAGAACCTGAAATTCCCCTTCCCTCATTTCATAGCACAACTACAAAATTGTTTCCCCACCCCTTTTTAAAAATTAGTTAAGCTGAAGACAACCATTAGATCAAACTTAAGAAATTCCCTCTCTTTAAAAACCCCAAGATGTTCCTAATAAGTAAAAAAAAATCAATTCTTTTATGTAGTATCAGTTGACCATAATTACTTCTGCGGCAATATCAAAGCATAAGCCATAAAGGAAAAAGTGTTTTGTGGATGCTTAAAAATACTGTGTGATTACATGAGGGGAAACTCTTTTGTATGACTATTCATCTGAATGTAATATATGCTATCTGCTCAATGAAGAAGCACATACTCACTCTTTGAGGAAGCAAGGCACAGTTATCTGATATTCTAAGCACATTTTTTTCAACACAATACTTCATAGAGATGTAGCTTAATACATCATCTATGACAATTAATAGATAAACACTACAGCTTTTAGCACTCCTGTGCTGGGAGACCTATATTGCTGGCTTATCTATGTTTGGGCACCAAAGTGCTGAAGTTTAGGCTTCGAGCCAGGTTACCTAAAGGACCCCTTCCTTCCATACCATCCAGGTTGCTAGTGAAGGTCCTCTTCCAAAGACCTGCTCTCCATGTTCCCACCTGTAGAGGTGAGGCAGATAGCAACCACAGAGCACTTTTCCAGTGGAGATCCCTCACTTTCAGAATGTACTTCTCCTTGAGGCTCAGGGGGGCGTCCATTTTACTACCTGTAAATCACCAGCCCTCTCCTCCCAATGTTTTAAAACCAGGCTTTCAACTGAAGCACTCCATCTTTTTTCTAAATGGTATGCTTCTGTCTTAAGACTTGTTTCATGGATATCTTTTTAGACTACTGAAAGTTATTTTATGCTTCCTTAACAGCTTGTTCTAATATTGGTCATTATTGTGCTTTAAAATTTTTCTTAACCTTTTATTTATAAGAAATAAACATTACCATACATTACGATACCATACCAAATCATACCATACATTACCATAAGCAAAAAATAAGGGCCATATATTATATAACCACATTTCCAAAAGTTCAAAAAGACAGTAATGTATCCAGAATTTACCATACCAAACAAAAAATAAATATTAAAAAATAAATCATATCACCAAATAACTTAAAAATAAATCATTTTAACATATTGCAAATTTTTAGGAAGGATCTAATAATAATTTTTTTAAATACTTTTTATTTTTATTTTTAAACAAGTTGCATTACAATGAAAATCAATAGTAGTTAGGCATACATTTAAGCTCTTAAAGGTGCTAATAATACTAGGTGGTTACATTTTTTGTATCTTCAACAATTCTAACAAGAGAATGATCTAACATTGATAGTCTATAATATCATTATATTCCTTTCCCTTCAGAGAGAAATCATGACTTTGCTCACTGGGTCTCACTTAGGATTCGTACCAGCTCAACAATGTTTTAGCTTTGGATACGGACCATTGTTCTCCCTCTATGGCATCATTATCTAGATACTCTATGAATCGTGACCACTTGCCCAGAGGATTTTCTAGAAAAAGGATTGTATCTGTGTTTTTTATAAGAAGTGTTTCTCTAGCATGAAGAATTCCCAAACTTTTCTATACCATTTTGATATTGTTGGAGGGAGTGCTAGCTTCCAGTTTTGGGCTAATTAATGGCTTACCCTCGGGTGATCTCTGATCTTTGGGCCATATGTTCAATAATATTACCTTTGGGTCTAGATTTAATTTGTGACCCGTGATTTGTTTGATTTCATATACTACCTTTTACCAGAAGTCTGCTATTTTTTCGCAGCCCCACAAGCAATGATGGAAAGATCCCTTTTCCCCACATCGTTTCCAGCAGAGAGGGGACATATTGGATAGGCAGTGTGACAACCTAATTGGTGTCAGGTACCATCTATTTAGCACCTTGTATACTGTCGCGTGTATCTTTTGGGCCCTGGATACTCAGTTCACCGTACCCCATATTTTTATCCATTGTTCATCATCGATGGGCTTTCCAAGGTCTTTATTCCAAGCTGTTTGATATGCTGAGGCTCCTCCTCCTGAGGCTTTCTAGCACTATTGAGTATATCTTAGAGACCAAACCCTTTTTTGGGAGATCTTTGGCACTCATAAGCCTTTCAAGGTCTGATATGCCTGTGCGTTTGGCTTTTATATTCTGGGTCTCGACCAAGTGCTGGACCTGGAGGTATTCATACCAGGGAAGAGTACTATTGGTTTTCCTTTCCAATTCATTTTTGATTATTCTTTTCCCTTTGTGGGTGACGTCTTGCAGTCTTGTCAGTCCTGCCTCTCTCTATGCCACAAAAGAGTTAGGTGTCTGGCTGGAGGGAACCAAGGTTGCCCTGTGAATGATCGTAGTAGTGAGTCTATGCTAACTAACCTTGCCTTGTTATTGTACCAGATTTTCAGTGTATTGTATAGGAATGGGTTTTGTCCTTCTAATTTAACTTTGTGTAGAGAATCCAGCCATAGTGCTTCCTGGAAGGTTGATCTACTATATAGGAGTCTTCTATTGACATCCAGTCTGTTTCGTTGTTTTTTGAGGGGTAGTGTCTAATTAGTGATGCTAGGTTTGTGGCAACATAATAGTTTTGTAAATTCAGAACTGACAAACTTCCCTTGTTCTGATGTCTACCTACTGTCTTGCTCTGGATCCTAGGCTTTTTGTATTGCCATATAAAGGCTTCTAGCGCTCTTTGCCAGTTTCTTAGTAAAGTGTCAGGGAGGTAAATTGGGAGTGCCCTTAAACAATAAAGATATTTTGGAAATATGAAAGACTTTATTATGCTGATTTGTTCTATCCATGATAGAATATTGGCATCCCATTTTTTAAAAAGAATTTGAATTTGTCTGTGTATTTCATGATGATTTACTGCCGTAAGATGTGAGAGATCACTAGGTATGCTGATTCCTAGATAATGCCATTTGTCTTTAGTCCATTGAAAGTTAAATTTTTGGTCTATCTTTTGCTTTGTGTGAGAGGATATATTTATTGGGTATATGATAGATTTTTGTGGGTTTATCTTAAGTCCTGAAATTTGGCCAAATTCTTTCAGCACTCTGAGTGTTTCTTGTAGTGTTTCTTTTGGGCTTGTGACATAGATAACAAGATTGTCTGCGAATAAACTCACTTTGTAAGTTTTACTTTTGATTGTTACGCCCTTAATCAGTGGGTTGGATCATAAGTAACTCGCCAAGAGTTCCATAGCCATTGCAAACAGCAGAGGGAAGAGTGGACATCCCTAGCAAGTACCTCTTTGTAGTGTTATGTCTGTGGAGGATGTGCCATTGAATTGAGTTTTAGCTTTGGGTGTCTAATAATGATGACAGTAATTATAACAATGATAACAATAACAATAAGAATTTAACTTGTATCCCACCCTACCCCATGAATGGGCTCAGGGCAGCTCACAACATAATAAAAACAATAAAACCAAGATATAAAAACAGTTAAACAATGAAATTAATGAGTAGTAGGTTTAGAACAGATCAAGCCACAGGAAGTGGTGGTGGCTACAAGCATAGATGGCTTCAAGAGGGGTTTAAATAAACATATGGGGCAGAGATCCATCAGTGGCTATTAGCCACAAGGTATAGATAGGAACTCTTGGTCTGGGGTAGTGATGGTCTGTAGTCTTGGTGCTTGGGGGGGGGGCAATAGTGGGAGGGCTTCTGGAGTTCTGGCCTCACTGGTGGACCTCTTGACGGCACCCGTTTTTTGGCCATTGTGTGACACAGAGTGTTGGACTGGATGGGCCATTGGCCTGATCCAACATGGTTTCTCTTATGTATGCTGAGGTAAACCAGGATTAAATGATCACCTGTGAGCAGAATCCTCTTGTCACAAGTAGCCACAGATAATATAAATTGCAGTTTTGTGTTGTGATGGGGTACTTTGATTTTCTGCCTCATAAATGACTTTGACAATGAGACACGAGGTTCTTCCTCCCCTTCTCCTGCACATAACCGTCTTATTGTTAATTTTGTGGAAAATTTTGTTTTATTGTTATATCCAAATTATGGTTAGTACTTTTTTTGCAAGCAAGGATTCTACATAGCAATTTAATCCAATTTGGAAAGGAAGGATTAAGTTGTTTGTGAACCCAAGGACCTTTACCAAAACGGAAAGGGAGTGATGAAGCATGAAGCTTGTTTCTCATAATGAGAAAGCATTCCCCATTATAAATGATACGTGATGGACTTTAAGGAATAAACTTTTAAAACTCAACTCCTTTAAGGCCTGGACATTAAAAAACTGACTGGGCCATCAAGTTTAACCATGCTATAAATACTGCTGTGGCCCTGAAAAAATCAAGGCAGAGAAAAGCCTTCCCATGACAGTCAAGGCTAAGGAATGTTTTGAGAGTGAATAGTAGGTGGACAGGAAAAGAAATCTTCATAAATCAAGCAAGAGCTAGGCTCAAGTTGAATATAAAGCCATCAGAAGTGACAACTCTTTCCTTGCGTCACAGTCAAGCAAAGCAAATAAACATAAAGCTTGTGACTTCTGTATGAGACAAAGGTAAGGGATACCGCAATGTATCACAACTGTGTCACTACAAGATAGAACACATTGGTTTCTACAGATACTAAAGACTGCACTGCTCAGAATATCCCTTCTTGTGTAAACAAAGCAGTAATAGGGTATTTAATGTACAGTTATTCCATATCAACTATGTCATTGTTTACATAGTGTGTGTGTGTGTGTGTGTAGAGTTCCATGCAGATTTATACAAATAGTATTAATTCCACATACTTTAACCCAAGAGAGCTTATTTACAATACTCCAGTTTTGCAAGAAAAAAAAATATAACTCTTACAGCTAGCAAAAGTAGAACTTCAAAATCTTATCTGCCCATACAAAAAACAGTATCATTCAGAAGTGGCTTGCTGTAATAGTTCAGAGAGAATGGCTCAATAATGAGCAAGAGTGTGAGACCAAGATTTTAGATTAGTGTTGGCCTGGGCTATCCAAATCATCTGCAATCATTTTACCCTATGGCCAGGGCAAAGGGCTACTTTGCCATCTTGACAGTCTAACACCGTTTTAGTCAACAACCACAACTATTGTTAGTCAAAGTAGCAACACAGTAGCATGGTTATGAGAACAAGAATCACTTGGGTGTTTTCTGCAAGAAAGCCCTAATAAACTCTTTCCAAGAGCCTACTTCTACATAGATCCCACAATACAGTAATGGCAAAGATAATCGTGCACTGGAGAAAACCAGTGAACTCAACCATCTCTGAAACTTGAGCATTATGCACTGCTTGATATGCATATCCTTGATATGATTTTTTATATTCTCCCTATCAGTATGCTGCTTCAGTTTGATAACTAGTCCTGGTCTTACAGGAATTTAATGTTTCACTTTCAAGCTAGATTTCCTAACACAATTCCTAGTATGAACATGCTTTCATGTAAAGGTACAGATGCACAGAATAACTTTCTTGGCTATGTTGAAACACATGCACAGAAGGGGGAATATAAGCTTTTAGAGGAAGATATATGCAGAAGAGTGTTGCTGCTGAGACAACACTACTACCTAGGAAGAAATATATATGGTGATTAAAGGAAGGAAAGCACCATATGAGCACTGTGGCATGAAATCTGAGTAAGCCAATTTTTCACTGAATACTCATATGACAAAATATACATATATATTCTTCGCACATTTTCCGGGGAAAATGCACTTTTTAATGCACTTGCATGCACTTTTTCCGGGGAAGGGGTATAATTGTAGGAGAAATGTCATATATGAAATGGCTAGAGAGAAAATTCCCTTTTGTGCTTATACTAAAAATACTATACTTCAATGTATACACAGCCCATTTTGCCAGCTTTTAGTGATTGCCAATGACAGCAGATTAATTCTGTACAATAGCTAAACAGTCAACACACATTGGTTAATACTTAAACTGGAAACCAATAGACCGTATTACCAGACAGGTTAATGTGACTTGAAACCTAGGAAGGTTATATGAAGTCTGAAGAGGTTCAGCCCTGAAATAATTTCCTGTGCTTACTTTCAACAGTCCTATCCATTGGCCCATTTCACAAAACATCGCTTTGTGAAGAACTCAGGACTGGCACAGATTTTACTCAACTGGAAAGTCTAGTCTCTCCTTAACCCACGTGGCACTCACTATAAATAAACAGTGCTGTTTACCTTCCACAATAAGCTCAATGATATAAAAGGAAATGCTTAAGACCAATAATATTTGCACTACAAACACCTGAACTTTTTGTATCAATGAACAGCAATATGTAAGCATGCCTTGTAGTGTAGCAATCACCTCTGCTAAACAAGAAATCCTGATAAAATGGCTTTTTGACAGGAGAAAGATAGTCACATTCAAATAGTATTGTGTTAGTTTTGTAGCACAATGAAAGTGCCCAGATTTTTGTAAGGGTAAGGAAAAAAAATTAAATTTTTGTCAGGCTAACGATGACCATTCTTGTAAAATGACAGACTGATGCCTAGGGAAGTACCAAAAAAATTCAGCTTTTTCTGATTCAGATCTATTGGACCCCAAAAATATTGGTATTCTCGAATATTCCTGAATACTAGTATCGGTACTGTATTGGTATTTGGGTAAATATTCAGGAAACCCAAATTTATTTGGCTCCATTATACCCATAGGGTATAATACCCATAGGGTATAATGGAGAATTTCACTTGATGAATCATACTGCCATGGTGACGTGACACAGCAACTGAACTGAAGGCATTTAAACTTCCTGAATACCAGTATCGATGAGTGAACTGAAGGCACTGAAAATTCCCAAATACCAGTGTATTCCCAAATACTAGTTTTGATATTGTTATTGAGGTAAATATTCGGAAAACCTCAATTTATTCGGCTCCATGATACCCTATGGGGACCATCTCCATAGAGGATAATGGAGAATTTCACTCACAGAGTGAAGGCATTTTAACTTTAAATGCCTTCTGAACTTACTGAGTTGCACCACTGCCACAGCATGACTCAGCGAATGAACTCAGAAGGCATTTAAAGAGACCGCAGTGTCTTTAAATGTCTTCTAGCCGCACCTGAATAAAAGACAAATAATACTGGCTTTTATTTAGGTGTGACTTTTTCAGTAGCCAAATCAGATTGTCTAAAATGTATTCAGCTGACTACTTGAAAAATACCAATAATGTATTTTTCGGGTATTTATTTGGCTCAGTATATACTGAGCACACACCCCTAGTATGCCATTGGGAAAACTGGTGTTCCATGTATTTTACTGCTGCTTATTAAATATGGTTATATATGCTACACTTTCCAAAAAGATCAAGATAGTTTACAAGAACATAAAATATAAAGTAGGCAATTAAATTGTTAAAAATTGACTTGTTGCAATGTTAGAAGGCACAGAAGCCTTTTGGTAGTGAAGTCTGTAGAGCAGCAGATGGTCTCAGGGCAATTATTGAGCAGCAAGTAAAATGGGATGTAGGGTTCTCAGCCCCCTCATTATTGGTCCTTCAGAGGGTGGTGAAACTGATTATTTTCTAGAGGGTCCTTAAGGGGTTGAATCCATCTGATAATTTTGTTGCCAGGTTTTTCGTGCTGCTTTCCTACTGTGTGAACAGGGTTTTTTCTCATGTTATTATTTGAAAGTGTTATTGGTGTAATAAAGATTTCTACTGGTTTAGTTTTACTGCTTTTGGGAGGACATTTTAAATATAGCTGAGGCTCTATAGTTTTAAGTCTAGCAAATGTCATTTGATTTGTGTCTGTTTTAATTCTGTATTTTTAACTTTCTAAGTTTTGTAAGTCATTCTGAGTACTTGGACAGAAGAGCAGAATATAAAGATAGTACCTAAAGGAACGGATTCATATTCACATACGTATGTTTAAGCGAAACAAAACAAAACAAAAACAAAACAAAACCCTAAAGATGAACAAAAGGCTGAGGAACAGAACACCTATATGTAAATAATCAGAGAAATTATGTCAAAAAGGAACCAGGGGAATTTAACAGAACTTGGTCCCTTTCACTTAAACAGAACTTGGTACCTTTCACACAATACCTCTGCAGTCTTTATAGCCACAAAGTCACGGAACAAGAAAATAAGCAGGAAGGATAGTTTATTAGACAACAAATTCAACTAAAAAGTGATGTGTCTGTAATATTTTATGACATAATCTTTATAAAACTGGGGAGCCCTGGTTTATATTGTCATTGGCTTAGTGTATATATGGCACATTACAATAGTAAGATTCCTTACCAACAAAGATAATAGGAGCAATACATAAATGAAAGCACATTTCAGTTGGGGGGGGGGGGGGGGGCGGAATCTTACCTTTGATAGTCTCCTCAACTACTTCCACGACACGATCTATCTGCTGGACCTGGAAAGCAGGAGATTTATACCTTAGATTTTGACTGGGAAGGATTCTGTACAGCAAATATGTAATTTGTGTACAATAATAAATGTAGACCACAGCTATATCTAAGCTGCATTTCTGTTTGTGATGTAGTATAAACCTGATTTATCCAACTGTTTATAATTTCTGGAGAACTTTTTGCAATTTTTTAACACAAAAAATTATTTACCCAACAGTCATGAAAATTGGAAACTGAAGTCAAAAGTCGGTGACTTATTCTAACACAACTGGAATGTTATTAGTATTATATTTTTATCTTAAGGAGATCAGAGCAATGAATACAGTTCCATCCCCCATCCTATTTTCGCAACATACCTAGAAGGAAGATACACAGAAACACAGAGAATGGTCACTTGAACACATGAAGCTGCCAATCAAGGTCAGTACTGGCTTCTCTGACTGACAGCGGCTCTTCAGGGCCTCAGGCAGAGATCTTTTACATCACCCAGTCCTTTTAACTGGACATAACAGGTATACAACCTGGGACCTACTTAATGCAAAGCAGGTATCCTAGTACTGTGCCATGGCCCAGGTCACCCTGTGAGCTTTGTGGCTAAACAGAGATTTGAATTTGGACTTCTGGATGCTTTTTTTAAAAAATGCACTAATACAGGGGTGTCAAACATAAGGCCTGGGGGCTGGAACCAGCCCATCCGGGGCTCTTATGCCGTCCACAAGCAACTAGTACAAGGAAGGGAACAGGAGACTGCTCAGGGGGAAGTGGGTAGAGCCATTCCAACTGTGTCTTCTGCACAGCAGAACAGCGTCATCTGCAGCAGTCAAGCAGCATGGGAGCATCTGCCCAGTGCTGTACCACTGGCTCTCCAGTCCGCCCATATGGGTTTTCCTTTGCATGCCTCCTCTCAGCCCATGAGGCCTAGCAGTAAGGATACACCAACTCAGAGCTAAGCAGCTTAGTGTAGTGGTTAGGAGCATGGACTCTAATCTGGGAGAACCAGGTTTGATTCCCCACTCCTTCACATGCAGCTGCTGGTGTGACCTTGGGTCAGTCACAAGTTCTTTCAGAGCTTTTCTCGCATGGGCAGTTCTTGAAAGAGCTCTCTCAGCCCCACCTACCTCACAGGGTGTCTGTTGTGGGGAGGGGAAGGGAAAGGGATTGTAAACTACTCTGAGACTCCTTTGGGTAGTGAAGGGCGGGGTATAAATCCAATCTCCTCTTCTTTTTCTTTATACAGTTTATATCCCCAGCATTATGTTTTATGGCACACGTGGCCTGGCCTGACAAAGTGACATTTATGTCAGATCCAGCCCTTGTAACAAATGAGTTTGACATCCCGGCACTAATACTTTTTCATTATTAAAAGTCTTGAATAAACTTCTTGGGAATTGACTGAAAGCATGTTGCATAAAAGAGTGCTCTTACCCCAATAATACTCAGGCCTTGTAGGTATTCTTGGCGAGGCTGGGCTTGTGGAACACATCCAGCTAGGACAACTTTCTTTTTTCCTTCTTGTGCTTTCCTAAAAAGGCATTTTAAAAAACTATTACTTTCCTTGAATAGCACAGCAAGAATACAGAACTTGTATGCATCTGAACTATTGGACAGAATTCCAGCTATAAAGAACCTTTGGCTATAGTTGTCTTCTGAAGAAGAGTCAGAAAAATGTACGCTTTACCGGTAATTCTAGGGGAATAACTGCAAAGTTTAAACTAAGACAAACTTTAATGATATGTGATAAAGGGTTCCACAATGCAGAGAAATCTCATATTTATAGCCATAAATGAAGTACAGTAGAAATTACAGTTAATGAGGTAAGTAATTTCTATTGGCACATTTTCGCAATAGTTCTTGGATATGAGCACTTCACTGGGGGGGTGGGGAGAGAAAAACCCCAGCTACCATGTATTCCGGCATGTCCACACAATATCTGATCAGAGAATACCTACTCTAAGCAGTTTCGTAGTTTGTTATTATGGCCCATGGCCAGCCTACTCTAAGCAGTGGTAACTTTTCTGGTAGTAGGCAAGTAACTGAGTATACAATTTCATGTTGGATCACTGCCATAGCCATTATTTTGGAGGACACCCTTGTAAAGTTATTGTTGATGGGATGTTGACAATAAGACTGAAAGTGCTTCCAAAACAGCTGACTATGAGAATCCAATAAGTACAGAAACAAGCCATATTACACATATCAGCGTTTGATAAAACATATAGCAATATAACGTTCTTACTGGATCCAAACCAATGTAACACTGAGTGCAAAGCAAGACACCAGCACACGAGGCTGCAAGGAAGCTTCTCCTCAAGGTCATTTGTCTTTCCTTAAAGCAGGCTGCCTCTAACATAGGACCTATTACAGACAACCGCATTGACACTTGTGCTAATCCTGGTTAGTATTGCATAGAAGGCAGTAATGGTCAGCCATTTCTGATCATCTCATACCTTGAAAATCCTATGATGAAACAAACCAAAATGAAAAAAAGATATAGTACTGGAAGACAGGGCCCCCAGGTCGGACAGCACTCAGTCAACTACTGGGGAAGAACAGAGGACAAGTATGAGTAGTGCTATTCTTAATGAAATCAGTGGATTAAAGCCAAAAGGACCTTCATTTGTTGATGTGAATGGATGCTAAAGGAAAGTCCAGCATTGTTTGAAACATACATCAGGAACACGAAACAAGAGAGGTATGAATCAAGGTAAGCTCGAAATCATAAAATGAGAAATAGAACCTTTAAACATTGCAATCCTGGAAGAGAGTGAACTAAAATGAACAGGATTAGGACATTTTCAGTCCAAAAATTACTCAGTGTTTTACTTTGGAAATGACAAACACAGAAGAAATAAAGTTGCTCTCATAGTGAGGGGAGATATAGCACAAGCAATCAGGGGCTATAATGCAAAATCTGAGTAATATCAGACTTCACAGAAAGCCTATCAACATAACTGTCATTCAAGTTTATGCCCCTACAGATACTGAAGAGGGAAAAAATGCTACAGACCATGAATTGTTAATTCCAAAATTAGAATAAAGCTGGAAAAAACACCAAAATATCCATAGTGCCAAAAAACAATCTAAGTAACATTCCTGAAGCATTTTAAGACCATGTAAGGAATATATTTGCATCACTAAGTTCAAGTGAACAGGAACCAGAAGAACTATGGGTTGAAACCAGAGATATTAACAAGTAAGAATGCACAAAGAATATCCTTATAGACAAAAGAAATTAAAAGCCTTGATGGATGACGATGAAACTCTTAACATTGCTAAAAACAGATGAGGAGAAAAAGTAAAATAACAGAAACAGAAATCTAAATGCAGCATTCCAGTGACTGGCACATAGAGACAAAGAGAACTATTACAATAACCAGTGTAAAGAAATAGAAGAGAACAACAAAAAGATATCACAAGAGATCTGTTCCACAAAACGCAAGAAATCAAGGGGAAATGTAAAGCATAGTTAGGCATGTTGAAAGCTCAACGTGGAAATACATTAATTGAACAGGACAAAACAAAAGATGAGATGGAAGAATACACTGAAGAACTACAGAAGAGATGAAAAGGATGACAGATTCCTTCAAAGAAGAATCTGCTGAAGAAGAACCTGCAGTTTTAGATAATGATGTGAAAGCTGCATTCATAGCAAACTGGAAGAAACAAATCATTAGGAGTAGATAGGGTACCAGTAGAGCTATTTCATATGCCAACAAATATGGAAAACAAAACAATGGCTGAAAGATTAGAAATGCTCGATCTACATTCCAATTCTGAAAAAGGAGAAATCAAAGACTGCAGCAACTACTGGACCATTGCATTAATTTCTCAGGCAAGTAAACGTATGTTCAAAATCTTACAACAAAGACTGTTACCATACATGGAACAAGAAATGCCAGATGTTTAAGCTGGATTCAGAAAAGGAAGAGGCACCAGAGATCATATTGCAAATTTATATTGGTTGCTGCAGCATACAAGAGAATTTCAGAAAAAAATCAGGCTGTGTTTCATAGATTACAGCAAAGCTTTTGACTGAGTGGATCATGAAATGTTATGGTTGGTTTTAAAAAAAATGGGTGTGCTACAACATCTGATTGTGTTGATGTGCAACCTATACTTTGGACAAGAGGCCACTATTAGGACAGATATGGGGAAACAGAATGATTTCCAGTTGGCAAAGGCCTCAGACAAGGATGCATTTTAATCTCCCAGTCTCTTCAATCTGTATGCAAAACATCAAAAGGAAGGTGGAGAGAAAATTGGTGGAAGGAACATTAACAATTTGAGATATGCAGATGACACCACATTACTAGCAGAAAATAGTGAAGACTTGAAATGACGCCTGATGAAAGTTAAAGCAGAAAGTACCAAAGACAGATTACAGCAAAACATTGAGAAGACAAAAGTAATGACAATTGGAGACTCACACAACTTTAAGGATGATGATGAAGAAACTGATATTGTTCAGGATTTTCTATTCCTTGGCTCTGTCACCAACCAAAAGGGAGACTGCAACCAAAAGTTCAGAAGGAAACTGAGAATGGGAAGGGCAGCCATGAAAGAGCTAGAAAAGATCATTAAATGTAAGAATGTGTTGCTGGCAATTAAGATCAACTCATGCTATAGTATTCCCCATTACTAGGTATAGATGTGAAAGTTGGACAATGAAGAAAGCTGATAGGAAGAGAGTTGATTCATTTCGAATGTGGTGTTGGAGGAGAATTTTACAGATACCATCGACCACCAGAAAGATACCTAAGTGGGTTCTAGATCACATCAAGAGTTAACTCTCCCTAGAAGCTAAAATGACCAAACTGAGGCTATCATACTTTTGCCACATTATGAGAAGACAAGAGTCACTGAAAAAGACAAGAATGTTAAGAAAACTTGAAGAGAGCAGGAAAAGAACCCATACATGAGATGGATTGACCCAATAAAGGAAACCACAGCCCTCAGTTTGCAACACCTGAGCTAGGCTCTTAGCGATAGGATGTTTTGAAGGTCATTAACTCATAGGGTCACCATAAGTCAGAAGTGACTTGACAGCACATAACACACACACACACACACACCACAGGCTTGTTATACACACAACGCAGGCTGCCACTCTTAAGTCTCCTCAGTAGCAACCTCAGCACTGTAAAATAGCCTTCCTTAATTTGTTTATTCAGAGCATTTTTAACCTGTCTTCCCTGAGATCAGAAGTTTCAGTTAACAGGCAGAATTGTTAAGACACACTTGTGCATTTTCTGGCAACTGTTGTTCATTTAGTTTTTAAATTGGTGTGTTTGTTTGTTTGTTTAGCTGTCATTAGTCACCACCTTAACTCTTTCATTCACCAGCTTCCTTGAGAGAAAAGTATGTCTAAAGCGTCTTAAATGAATTGTACAGTCCTTATTCCTCAAAACCTGAACCCATGATCAGGGGTCCTTTCGTAGAAAAAGAGGTGCAGGAGCTCATTAGCATAACTCATTAGCATATGCCACATCCCCTGACATCACCAGAAGTGTGTCAGAAAGGGAATGTCAGTTTCAGCCCCATTATACCCTATGGGCCATTGAAATCAATGGCAAAAACTCATAGGGTATATGAGGGGCTGGAGAAAAGGGGGTTTGAGGGAGAGACTCCAAACTTGCAGGGTAGCTGCTAGGGCCTCTCCTTGAAATACCCACCAAGTTTCAAGAAGATTGGACCAGGGGGTCCAATTCTACGGGCCCCCAAACAGGTTGTCCCATCCCCTCCATTGTTCTCTATGGTGGGAAAAAATGTTAACTTTTTTCCTCCCATAGAGAACAATAGAGGGAATGGGGGCAACCTGTTTGGGGGCCTGTAGAATTGGACTCCCTGGTCCAATCTTCTAGAAACTTGGTGGGTATTTCGAGAAGAGGCCCCAGCAGCTACCCTGCAAGTTTGGAGCCTCTCCCTCAAATCCCCTCCCCTCCAGTTGCTTTTAAATTTGCCGCCGAATTTCGGCGGCAATTCGGCAGCGGGCTGAATCAGATTAGAGAATCTGATTCAGCCTGTGGCTGCCCTAGTGGCCACTCTTGAGCTGGCAGAGCTTTGCTCCGCCTCGCTCTGGCCCCAACGGACCCCTGCCCATGATAGAGATAAACTGGTGTTCCCCCCCACACACACACACTGGAAAAAAGTAGAGCAGTCTTGCTTGATGTGCTAAGTGGTAACGTGTTAATGGTATCTGATAACCTTAACATTTTGCCAAATGTTCATGAAATATATGTAGGAACCTGGGACAATGCTTTTCAAAACAACAGCACAGCAAAAATTAATCTCTCTTTAATTTAAAGTTATCCCTGCAGACTTTTATATATTCTTGGAATTTCACTTCATACTATACATTAAAAAGCTACTTTAATTATATTTTTCTGTAGATACAAACCAAAGCATTCAAGATTACTTCCTTTTAATACTGTTTAATGAGCTCTGCTCAGATGAGAACAAAAGCTTTAGAAATTATTTGTTCTTTAGAAAACTAGCCATAAATGGAATGCTACTAGAAAGGCGTTAAACTGTTTACTGCAAAAGAATACCTCATGGAATTTAAGTAACATAAATAAATACCTCTCAATTTTCAAAACCATTCCTCCTTTTGCAATTAAACAAACTTTACCTTGAATTCTCAATTTAATTGTCTCAGAATACTTTCCTTCCAGACATATGCTTCCATCTAAAATTGATTTACAAAATCTCATGACATAGAATTTTAATAAGGTCAGTTTTCTTTTAAGGGCTTGGCATGTTAGAACAGTGTTTCTCAAATTAGAATCCAGGGATCACTGAGGTGGGGTACTTGAGAGTACACACCAGAGGGTATGTTTTTGCACCTTTACAAGGACAGATGATCTTTACAAGGACAGATGACAAGTCCTTGTCATGGCCATCTAAGTACTATGAACATGGAGTCCTGTCAGATTTTTAAGAACTGGAGTAGAGAATTCTGTTGGCCAGCAAGGCTCTTTTAGTGCTCTTATGGATTTGGATAGTCATAAGCCTGAACTTGGGTTGCCCATATTGGAAGGGCCATGTGCTTTCTTCATTATAGGAGCCAGCTCCAGCCCATGCCAAGAGGCTGACACCCTAGACAGTTCACCTGAGACAGAGACAAAAGACTTCTTCTGCCATGAGGATTCTTTCTGTTTCAACACGCTGGTCAACCCCTGCCCCCTCCAACATACCTGCATAGTTATGCTAACGCAGTTGCCTAGCAACTAATGTTCGGGCCATCACCCAGTCGGCCAGAGCCATCAACTAACAATAGATGTGGCCCAGGTGAGTCATCGGGCCCTGCCCAAAGTGTCCACTTCCTGGTGAGATCATAGTTTTGCAATATTGTCCATCCCCCTGCCCTCCTCCTTCTGTCCACCTTTAACCTATGGAAGGGTCAGAAAGGGACGGACCGCCTAAGAGGTGTGTTAGTGGGATGTGGTCTGCGCAGCCCGCCCCAAGACCACCTAATAAAAGACCCTGCACAGAGGCATTCAGTCTCTTGAGCCATTGTCCCCTATCTGCTTTACTACCTCTTATGCCCAGCTTCCTATCCCCATACCCTCGCCTCCATCTTTAAATCTCTGGACTCGCGATCCAAGAGAACCACGTGGTCTCACAGGTTCGAGCCTCGTGTTCCCATAGTCTTTCTATTTTTCTCCCCATCCAATTCTTCCATCGATCGGACCACGCATCTCTAGGTAACGTACTGCTTCCCCACCAACGAATTCCTGCTCATGCAAACGTGCTATTTTCTGTCTTTATTCCTTAGGCTTGTGTGATTGTGTGTGTGATTACGTTTTTGGTGTGATTGAACAACATTGCCCAGTAAACTACATTGAACTGGCTTTCTGCCTCACGTGCCTCTTCCCTTGAGAACTCCCGGGAGGGGTGGGACCCTGGTATAGTTGGCAAGAACCCGTGTATTCCACCAATTGCTAAGCGTAAATTAAAGCAATTCAGCTAACAATTCTTCCTCCAGGAGGGTAACAGAATCAGTTTTTTTCCCCTCTTTCAAATGGTGGGAGTTTGTAAAGCCACCACCAACAGTCACCTAGTTTTCAGATAACCTGATATCATGAAACAGGAAATGTGCTGATTGGCTGCTGGGATCTAACAGCTCAGTCCTAGGAGCTTTAATTGGCAGAGTGGCACCAAGAAGGGACTGCCCTAATTCAGTCATCATTATAAAACTCGTTCTAGTTCCACTTTCTAAGGTGAAGGACTTTACCACAGAATTAGAGAAATACCCAAGATCAGAGGTGATTTTCCATATAAAATTGCAAGTTCAAGTTGTTCCCTAAGTACTCAGTCTAAGGACCCTACTGTTGCCTGTCTTGACTGCATCACTGAAAAAGGAAGAGATGCATGCTGGGCCAGGCCTTCTACACCTCCTGTCACTTTCCTTTACAGCATAAAATTTTTAAAAACTTGGCAACCCTCCTACTTATGGTTATTGGTCCCCAGCATCTCAAACCTGTGATTTAGGGAGCATGGCCTGGGGATGTAACATTGAACAGCAGTACGAAGGGCACTGTTTCCACAAAACACTAGAAATTATGCCACAACACCCGTGAATGTATGCATATCTACAATCATGTTACTTTAAAGACATGAAGCATTTACCACCAGTAGCAGCTCAACGAGGGGTGGCAAAGCATCAAGAAGTGCTGCTTCAGAGTGCCACCCCTGGCTGCCTCTCATTATTCTAATTTTATATATATATATTTTATTCACGTGTCACTTTTCTCCCTCACAGGGACCCAAAGTGGCTTATCACATTGTTCTCCCCTCCTGCTACCATCACAACCACCCTTACGGGAATACTGACGTACGAACTAAGGACAGTAGTCAAGATGCATCTACAGGTTTTGAAGCAGCAGAGAGAACAATTCAAAGAAACTTTAGTAGAAAACAGAGCACCATTCACGACAGTCTGGGAGAACTGGACAGAAAAAAGGAGGAATCCTTCCCTTGAAACTTTTCTTGTATCCACAGCATAAGTTTTGGTCCAACAAAGGAAATGTTACAGACAAAATCTTTCTCCCTGATCAGAGAAAGGCATATTTAAAATGTCTTAACCACAATAAAGTCGCTGCAGTTAAACCAAGGGCCAGCACACAGTGGTTTTCCCCGCTGCTGATGGGGCACGGCCTGCTTTCTGCTGGGCCCCTGTGTTCTGCCAAGTTTGCTACTCTTTTCTGCTGTGTATTATTTTGTTTTAGGGTCATTTTTTATTTTAAAAATCCTTAATAAACTGTGGCCAAGGACAGACTGGCAGTCTCGGCCGCTCTGCCTCCGCTTCAAAAGCGGAGGCAGAGCGGCCGTTCAGACAGCCGCATCTGCCCCGAGGAGGCGGCCCAAATGCATCGCGTCCGGCTGCTGCGGCGCGCGTTCCACCTGCCTCCGGCGGGTGTGAACGCGCACTGGGAGGGGGAGCCACACGGCATTCGCACACCAACGTAGGAAGCCGCCCACAGTCTGAATGCTGCAGGTGGCTTCCTTCCGGCGGCGTGTGAAGGCCGTGTGGTGGGGGCAATTCCCCCCGCCTTAGTCTGCTGCGCCGCAGAGGCGCGGCAGACTACAAGTCTGTCCTCGCCCTGTATAAATACAAAAGAAATATTCAGGGAACAGTCCAGTTCTATTCACTGGGCCTTACTCTTAGGAAACTGTTTTCTTTTGCACTCTTAGAACGCCACCCTAAGCAGGTCTACTCAAAATTCTACTTGGGTCTGTTCAACGAGACTTTCTCCCAGGAGAGTGTTCTTAGGACTGCACGTTTAGAGTCTGGAGAAATTCTGCAAGTTTACTTATTACCTATTGCCTTCAAATAATTATTTCAAATTTTCCTTTTATTATTGCCAAGATCTTTACAAGTAATACTTCTCTAAATTCTACCAGCCCTCCCAAAAACTTTGAATAAAATCCCATACAGACTCGCCTTGGGGAAAAATAAATGGTATTTTATCTCCCAAATACATACATCTTTTAAAAGGAACTAAATCTTTCATAAGTGCATTTTTTC
Organism: Lepidodactylus listeri; assembly: GCA_029233225.1. NCBI lineage: Eukaryota > Metazoa > Chordata > Lepidosauria > Squamata > Gekkonidae > Lepidodactylus > Lepidodactylus listeri. Next base: position 93,806,634 of record JARCFY010000006.1, read on the forward strand.
ATACCTGAAGCTAGAGCATAAAAGGATGTGATCATATGGATTAAAGCATATCCGTCTCTCAATCAGGCCTTTTCTCCATGGAGCTCAGTGGAGCATACATAGTTTGTGGTTCAGCTTTATCCTTACAGCAACCCTGAGAGATGGGCTATGCTGGCAGAGGGAAATGGGCATATGCCACCCGACAAGGCAGAGTCGTCACCAGAATTCAGGTCTCCCAGAACCTAGTCCAACATTCTAGCAACTATATCAACACTCCAACGTATTGATTCAGAGAGCTACATGCTATTATTTACCATAACATCTGCTTTTATTTCATCCAAATTTGGTATTGTTTGACACAGACTTTTAAAAACCATTTTTAATGTAAAAGGAAGCTAGATTTCAGCAGTGTAAACAATCTCTCTCTGTTTTCTGTGCTCACACCAGAAAACATTTTAAAGGATGAAGAGGCAGGACAATAAATAATCAAAATATCAGCTGCCCTGCACTGTAGAAACACTGAGATGTCAGTGAATTCAGGAAAACACAGACATACTTTCTCTAGCATTCCTGCTGCACTTTACATCACTAGGGGGAAAATCATATCCTTAAACTAAACCTTGTAATCCATAAATACCATGTTATTTTTTCTTTATAATTAAAAACTTCCTGCTTAATCTTTCTCCAACCATTTATTTAGAATGAAGCCAGCTCAGTTTACAGATTTTTTTTCTAGCAGAACTTTGCTGGATAAAACTACCACTTCCTCTTCCTCTTCTACCTAACTCCAGGTTTTAAGCTTCCAGGCTCCAACTTTTAAAATCTCTTGATGCGGAGAAAAGACTTATATTGCTGCTGATTCAGATTTGTGAAAACGGAGAGTGTAAACAGGAGCACACCACTTGCAAAGTGCTGGAGGAGGCAACAGCAGGGATCCAGCTTGAAAAGTAGAAACTGCAAACATGCCAGCTTCTGCATTTTTCATAAGCCTCATATCTGCAGCAAACATTAATGGAAACCTTCAAGAGACGGAAGTTAAACCCACGATCAGCTTGTGCTGTGGGCACAGCAACTGAGCTCTTTCTGCAATCCTGATCTGAAGAAGTGAGCACTGAGTCACAAAAACTCAAAACCTACCACAAACTTTGTTAGTCTTTAAGGCACTACTAAACTCTTACTCTTTTCTACTGCTACACACAGACTAGCACAGCTACCCATCTTGATCTCCCTGCAATTTCTATCATTGCTCTTTACTATTTACTGCTGCTACAATCCCCACTAGGGGTGTGTATTTAAAAGCACACTGAATAAATACCCAAAAACTAACTAATCGGTATTTTTCATGTGTTGATTAAGCTGAATTCAGATTAGGGAATCTGATCGGCTATCAAATAGCTGAGCCCGAATAGAAGCCCCCCAAAATTAGATTTTATTCGGGTGGCTATACCTATACCAAAGCTGTGAGCTCACCCAGAAGTGACTCACTTTTGGGTGAGCTCCCAAGCCACTTCAGAGTCTTCCCAAAAGCCATTTAACGGGAACGTCCCTTTGCAATTCTAAAATAGCTTGGGGGCAATGCTCCCTCTAAACTGTGGCGTCTTGTGAGCAAAAATTCTACTGTGTGAGCTCCTGGCATTAAAGTTGTGAACAAGGGATTTAGCTCCTGCGTAACTTAGTCTGCTCTGGAAGCCCTCCTTCCTGAGCTAAGCCAAAAGTGTGTGAGCTGGAGGCTAAAAAACTGTGAGCTAGCTCACACTGACTCAGCTTAGAGGGAACACTGCTTGGGGGGGTGGGGGGAGTGGCATAATATACACATTAGGGTTGCCAAGTCCAAGTTAGAAAATAGCTGGAGACTTTGGGGGTGGAGCCAGGAGAAGGTGGGGTTTGGGGAGGGGAGGGGCCTCAGCATGGTACAATGCCATAGAGTCCACCCTCCAAAGCAGCCATTTTCTCCAGGGGAGCTGATCTCTGTCAGCTGGAGATCAGTTGTAAAAGCGGGAGATCCCCAGGCCCCACCTGGAGGCTGGCAGCCCTAATACACATACACGGTGTTGATATTTTCCATTTCACCCAACTCTATCCTATTTTAACTAGGCTGCCACATATATGCCAAAAATGTATGTCTGCAACTTTTTATCAACTATACTGGGTCACCAGTTGATCTCTGAGTTCGATTAAGGTTTAAACCTTGAAGGACCTAACCAGTTTGGGACCACAGTATCTCGCATACCACCTTCTCCCACAGAAACCAACCCAGAGTCAATATGCATAGAGATTACTGTCTGTTTGCCTCTACAAGTAAAAATTGCTGGGCAATGGTAAGTTGGCACGGGGTTCTGCTGCTGGGCACTAGTACATTGCAGTGGTTCTGCAGTCCTTGCAGAAATTCCCCTCCCCTTCCAGTTTCTACTTCAGAGATTCTTAGTCCTGTTGGGTTTTGGCACTACCACAGTGGCACTGGTTCTGCTAGGCACATTGCACAGGTTCTGCTGCTGGCCTTACAAAAATGCCCCCCCCCCAACGCACACACTTTACTTTGTACTACAGAGATTCTCTGGGACATTCTGCTGGGCTTGTATTGCTCAATTGAAAATGTTGACACAGGGTGTGACTGCAATAAAAAGGCAACTGCTCTGCTGGGGATTATTCAGAGGGGGATTGAAAACAAATCAGACAGTATCATAATGCCCCTGTATAAATCTGTGAAGCAGCCCCATTTCGAATACTGAGTACAGTTCTGGTCACTGTACCTCAAAAAAGTTATCACATTGGAATAGGTGCAAAAAAAGTGCAACTAAAATGATTAAGGGGATGGAACACCTTCCCTATGAAGAAGAGAAGAAGAAGATTGGATTTATACCCCACCCTTCACTACCCAAGGGAGTGTCAGAGCGGCTTAGATACTCCTCTCCCTTCCCCTCCCCACAACAGACACCCTGTGAGGTAGGTGGGGCTGAAAGAGAGCTCTGACAGAAACTGCTCTTTTTCAAGAGCAGCTGTGCCAGAACTATGGCTTGCCCAAGGTCATCCAAAAGGGGCAAGTGGAGGAATGGGGAATCAAACCCAGTTCTCCCAGATTAAAGTCCGCACTCTTAACCACTAGACCAAACTGGTTCTCAAAAGGTTAGGGCTCTTTAGCTTGGAGAAATGACAATTAAGAGGTGACATAAATAGAGGTTTACAAAATTATGGATGGGATAGAGAAGGTAGAGAAAGAATTACTCTTCTCCTTCTCTCACAATACAAGAACGCATGGGCACTCAATGAAATTAATGAGCAGTAAGCTTAGAACAGATAAAAGGAAGTCTTCATCCAAAGAGTAATGAACACATGGAATTCATGGGCGAAAGAAGTGGCGGTGGGTAGAAGCACTGAAAGCTTCAAGTGGGGATTAGATAAACACAAGAAGCTGGACCTGTGATACGCGCGTGCGGGGGGGGGGGGATTCCCAAAGGCTCCCGGCCTTCAGAAGCAGCTCCGCATTCAGGAGGAGGAAGTGGCTGCAGGTAAGCCTTCTCCCATCCTGCCCCCCAGCACCGGCAGCGAGGCCTGAGTGGCTCCCAGCCACTGGGCCCGCCAAGCCTTTCCCCGCCCCCAGCGGCAAGGCCTGAGCAGCTCCTAGCCGCAGGGTCCACCAAGTCTTCACCCCTCCGCACTGGCGGCAAGGCCTGAGCAGCTCCTGGCCGCTGGGCCCACTGAGCCTTTTGCCACCACCCCCGGTGCTGTGAGAAGAAGTCAGCGGCAGAGAGCTGCCTGAGGGAGAGGTTCAAGGCCAACTCTTTGCCAGCTCAGAAAAACTCACATCCCACCAGGGGAAAAAAATGTGGTGGCTCCTGCTGCCGCCAGAGCCACTGCTGCTAGCCTCCTTCCAGGTGGCTCACCATGACGGAGCCGAACAACAGAAGAGTAGGATTTTAAAAATGCTGGAGTGCCACTTTCAGTATCGACGGCTGTAGCTTCACAATTGGTGAGCGCTTTCGTGTAGGGTTTCTTGCATGGCTCGAGTGGGAAACTGGGATGGAGGAGGTGAGGTGGCCAGTGTCTTTGGGGAAGATTTATCGTCGGGCCCTCCAGGCCTTCTCCGCCCCCCCTGGCATCAGCAGTGAGGCCCGAGTGGCTCACAGCAGCCATGCCCACCAAGCCTCCTCCCCCAATAGTGGCAAGGCAGTTCCAAGTGCATTCTCTGTGCATGCGCAGGAAACACTCTTTTACTTTTGGGGGGATTTAAGTATCCCCCGTACAGGTTTTTCAACCCCCATACAGGGATTGCCCCAAGTGTGTAGGAAAATCTGTTTGCCCCCTATGTGCCCCTGATGTGTGGATTTAGATATCCACACAGAGGGGGCATCTTGGCTATTAGATATATAGATATAGAGCAGAGGTCCATCAGTGGCTATTAGCCACAAAGTATAGATGGAACACTCTGAGGCAGTGATACTCTGTATTCTTGGTGCTTGGGAGCAACAGTGGGAGGGCTTCTGGAGTTCTGGTTCCACTGGTGGGCCTCCTGATGACACCTGGGTTTTGGCCACTGTGTGACACAGAGTGCTGGAATGAATGGGCCATTGGCCTGATCCAACATGCCTTCTCTTCTGTTCTTATGTTCTCTCAGATCCTAGTCTGAACCTCTAACCACTAAACAACATTGGCAAGCAGCTGAGCCTGGCTGAGTCATGCAAGTCAAGTTGCTTGGTGGTTGCTGGTGGCCCTGTCCCTGATAGGTCCTCCCCTCAAAGGCCAGAACAGCTCTGAAAAGGGTCTTGCTCCCTCACCCTTACTTTTACTGACAGAAACCAAGGCTTGAAAGGCAGGCAATACTGTTCTGGCTGCCTGGCAACTCCCACAATGACCACTGTTTCTAAAAGCTTCTATTAGTGGCAGGGGGTTATCCCCCCTCCAATGTTGTATTTTTAGATCTCAGATTTTGCTCGCAAATCTGAGGCTTTTCATGTTTCTAGAAAGATCTGTCTTGTTCATACATGGACTCAGTTTATGGATTCAAGCGACCACATATGGGGGGGGGGGGCACACTGAGAATCAGATACAAATGTATTGATAGTATATTTTAGATAAGGGACTGCCACCCTAGACTCAGGATTGAGGCTTTCTTCATATTCCAAGTGGCCCTCACAGGAATTCAACAGACCAATATTGCCACCTGCTGGCAATTACTGAAACAATATCCAATGCAGTTTAATGAACCACAATCTATGTGGATTAAAGGCAGTTAAACTTGAATGAGTCTTGATTTTGTATTTTTTTTCTAGAGCATAGCATACCTGAATAATTACAAGTGTTCAGCTGCTTAAAAGAGGGCAGTAATCTGGAATCTCTTCTTACATTGTTGCTTAATTCAATCTTTACTCCAAAGAATTCTGGGAAATGTACATATTTCTCCCCTCCTCCAATCTGTCCTCCCCCAAACCCTGTGCAATTGTTGAGAGGGCATACAACTGGCTCAGAGTCACAAAGTGCACTTCATGGGACAGACAGAATGGGAACCTGTATCTCCTCAGTTCTAACTGGAGGCACTGACTCCTATATGACACTGTCAAAGGAAACAAACAGCTAATAACATCTTCATAGCTCCTCAACAAGCAGACATTGACGGGTGATGCTGCAGGAGGCTTCTCATTCTGGGTGTGTCTTGATGAAGAATTAATAGAAGATAAAAAACCAAACCCTCTTAAAGACTAATCTGCTTTCTGATAAAGTGCAGTCTTAGGGCATAATCTCAGAATTTGTTGACATAAGTGCATATGTATAGATTCAGGTGGGTAGCCATGTTGGTCTGAAGCAACGGAACAAAGTTTGAGTCCAGTCCAGTGGCACCTTTAAGGCCAGGGGTCATTTCGTAGAAAAAGAGGTGCAGGAGCTCATTAGCATAACTCATTAGCATAACTTATTTGCATATGCTACACTGCCTGACATCACCGGAAGTATGTCAGAAGGAAGGAAGGAAAGAAAGAGAGAGAGCGAGAGAGAGAGAGTGCTGGCGGAGAGGGGACAGCTACTAATCCAAGCCTCAGATATACCACTATTCTGGGAGGATAGCTTCAGCGGTGGCTGAAGCCTTTAGAAGGCTGGTGGGAGGAACAAGGACCTTTCCAGGGGACGGGGTCATTTTGCTGCAGCCATGACACAAGCAGGCATTCCCCCGCCGGGGGAGGGGGCTGGCACCAACTCCCGGAGCTGCGTTCCCCCAAGCTCCTGCTCGAAATGACCTAATAAGGCTAATAAAGGCTAATAAAGTTAAGGCGAATAAAGTTTAATTCTGGTTATAAGCTTTTGTATGCATGGACAACTTCTTCATGCACATGAAAGCTAATGCCCAGAATTAAACTTTGTTGGTCTTAAAGGTGCCACTTTGCATTCAATATAAGAAAGACTTCTAAACTGTTTGTGTGGGGTGCAAAACTGATAGAGGACCCCTTGTGAAACTGTGAATTCTCTTCCATACCACATTAATTTTGAGATGGCACAGTCATGTGAGAGGATTAGTTTTGTTCCTGCATAAACTGACTAAATAAAATTATACTAAGAAATGGTATTTAGTTGACCCAGTGGGTGCAAGTCTTAATATAAAATGTTTCTTCAGCTAGACTATATTGTAATTTAAGTTCTCAAGACCTTTCTTTTACTAAGGTGTTTCTGGAAGCAAGAACCCTATCTTCTGGACCTTCACCATCACCTCTTTGTCCCAACTCATCTCCATCACTTACTGTAAATCCTTTAACACGTTTTCTTTTCCTTATCTTCTGTCTTAATATCATCTGCAAATGCTCTGCACAGAATGATAACATCTATTAAGGTCATGCCCGAAAATATGTGAGTTGGCCATGTGATTCAGTAATCTGTGCTCTTGAGAACATTTAGGCTGGATTAGGGTAACGTGCCCTGTGTGGGCTGCCTCTGCAAAGTGCCTGAAAGCTTCAATTCTTGCAAAATGTGGCAATCGGATTGCAGTTGGGGTTTGTGTACAGAAATCACTCCTGTACTGAAGGATCTGCACTGGCGGTCTGGTTCTAAGCATAATTCAAAGTGCTAGTTTAACTTTAAAGCCCTGAACAGTTTGAGACTGAGGTATCAGCCTGTACAGAGCTCCTTGCTATTTAATGGCCCCACTCTCTGTAGGTGAGGTAAACAGTAATGACAGACAGGGCTTGTTCAGTGGTAGCACCCTGCCTGAGTATAGTGAGTTCCCCTAGTGGTTCTCCTGAAGTATTATTTTGCTGGCATTCATATTACCAGGTGAAAATTTCTGTTTTCTCCGGCTTTTAAAGGATTTTTATCCCACACTTTAATACCTGTATTCCACTTGTTTTATGCTGGTTTTGGCTTGCTGTTACGAAGCTTTGCCTTACTGTTATCCCTGATTCCTAAATATCTGAATTCACCGACCTGTTGCAATTTGTACCTTCCGATTTTTCATCCTTTGTTTGACCTTCTTGTGGATTTTATGAATACCATAATTTTGAACTTATCCTCATTTATCTCCAATAGTTCTTCATTGCAGTAGGTAGTAAATGCTTTAATGGCACGTTTTAGGCCAATCTGAGTTCTCGATAGTAAGACAAGATCATCAGCATACAGCAGGGCAAGGCACTGGTCGGCTTTCCACACGCAGTGCATGAGTGGGTATGTTTTGAAGACCTGGGACAAAGTCACTTAGGTATAAATTGAATAGATGTGGTGCAACCCACTGCCAAAATTGCACTGTGGATGTGGCAAATTTTTGTTTTACTGTTTTTTTCCCAAACTTCTTTTTTTATGGTATATAGCCCGCGGGCTATTAAACCTAAATGAACTTTGAATAGCAAACTTTGTTATCCCTGATTTACTAATGCTTTTACATATGTTGTGCTGAGAAATTTTGATGACTTATTTTTGTTTGGCTAGTTGTTAGAATTTAAAGTCTTAGGTGTTTTACCTATTTTAGGATGGAAGCTGTCTCAATGGGATAGGTAACCAGTGGGATATGGTGATTCCTGGTTATAAATTATATCGGAAGGATAGGGGGGAGAAAGTTGGAGGTGGGGTGGCTCTTTATGTCAGAGAGGGTATACAGTCCAGTAATATTAAGAGGGTAGGAAAATTGGATTCGTTTCTGGAAATGCTGTGGGTTGAATTAGTGGGCCCAAAAGGAAGCTTAACATTGGGAGTTTGTTATCACCCACCAAATCAAAAGATAGAGGAGGATTATAAAACGATGAATGAATTCAAGATAGCGGCTAGATGAAATAACTGTGCTGTAATAGGTGACTTTAACTACCCACACATTGATTGGGTCAATATGTGTTCAAGTCGGGAAAAAGAGATTGAGTTTCTAGACACTCTCAATGACTGTGCTATGGAGCAGATGGTTACAGAACCGACCAGAGGTGATCCTGGATTTGGTCCTAAGTAACGCCCAAGACCTGGTGAGCGATGTTAAAGTGATTGCACCACTTGGGAACAGTGACCATAATGTTATTGAGTTCAACATTTGTATAATTACGGAGTTGCCCAAAACGACTAACACAACCACTTTTAACTTTAAAAGGGGTAACTTCTCTGATATGAGGGGATATGTGAGGAGAAAACTGAAAGGAAAAGTAGAAAGGGTCAAAACCATTGGGGAAGCTTGGAGACTATTTAAAATTACAATCCTAGAGGCTCAGAGAAAATATATACCGCAGGTTAGGAAAGGCACAAATAGGTATAGAAAAAGGACTGCATGGTTAACAAACAAAGTGATGGAAGCTGTAAAAGGTAAGAAGGATTCCTTTAAGCGGTGGAAAGCTAGTCTCAGTGAGGCTGATAAAAGGGAACACAGGCTGTGGCAAATAAAATGCATGTCTGTGATCAGGCAGGCAAAAAGGGAATATGAGGAGCATATTGCAAAAAACATAAAGACCAACAATAAAACTTTCTTCAAATACATTAGAAGTAGGAAACCAGCCAGGGAAGCAGAGGGGCCCTTGGATGACCAAGAGGTAAAAGGTGTAGTGAAGGATGATAGGGAAATGGCTGAGAAGCTAAATGCATTTTTTGCCTCAGTCTTCACTGTAAAAGATGAGAAGTGCCTGCCCACTCCAAAACCACTGATTTTGGGAGGGGTGTTGAAAGACCTAAGTCAGACTGAGGTTACTAGAGAGGAGGTCCTACGACTGATAGACAACTTTTAAAAAAAATCACCGGGCCCGGATGGCATACATCCAAGAGTTCTGAAAGAATTCAAACGTGAACTTGTGGATCTCCTGACAAAAATATGTAATCTTTCCTTAAAATCTGCCTCCATTCCTGAGGACTGGAAGGTAGCGAATGTCACTTCTATCTTTAAAAAGGGTTCTAGAGGAGATCTGGGAAATTACAGGCCAGTCAGTCTGACGTCAATACCGGGTAAATTGGTAGAAACTGTTATTAAGGAAAAAATTAATAGGCACATTGATGAACAAAATCTATTGAGGAAGACTCAGCTTGGGTTCTGTAAGGGAAGATCTTGTCTCACTAACCTGTTAGTGTTCTTTGAGGGAGTAAACAAGCATGTGGACAAGGGGGACCCAATAGATGTTGTTTACCTTGACTTCCAGAAAGCTTTTGATAAAGTCCTCATCAAAGGCTCCTAAGTAAGCTCAACAGTCATGGGATAAAAGGACAAGTCCTTTTGTGGATCAAAAACTAATTAAAAGGAAACAGACAGTGAGTATAAATGGGAAATTTTCTCAGTGGAGGGAGGTAAGCAGTGGGGTACCGCAGGGATCAGTACTCGGTCCAATGCTTTTTAACTTGTTTATTAATGATTTGGAGTTGGGAGTAAGCAGTGAAGTGGCTAAATTTGCAGATGACACGAAGTTGTTCAGGGTGGTGAGAACCAGGGAGGATTGTGAGGCACTCCAAAGGGATCTGTCAAGGATGGGCGAGCGGGCATCAACATGGCAAATGGGGTTTAATGTGGCCAAGTGCAAAGTAATGCACATTGGAGCCAAAAATCCTAACTATAAATACACATTGATAGGGTCTGAACTGACGGAGACTGACCAAGAGAGCTATTTTGGAGTCATAGTAGATAACTCAATGAAAATGTCGAGACAGTGTGTGACTGCAATGAAAAAAGGCCAATGCTATGCTGGGGGTTATTAGGAAGGGAACTGAAAACAAATCAGCCATTATCATAATGCCCCTGTATAAATTGATGGTGCAACCTCATTTGGAGTGCTGTGTACAGTTCTGGTTCCCACACCTCAAAAAAGGTATTATAGCATTGGAGAAAGTGCAGAAAAGGGCAACTAGAATGATAAAAGGGTTGGAACACTTTCCCTATAAAGAAAGGTTGACGTGTTTGGGGCTCTTTAGCTTGGAGAAACGACGGCTGAGGGGTGACATGATCGAGGGTTATAAGATTATGCATGGGATAGAGCAGGTAGAGGAAGAAGTCCTTTTCTCCCTTTCTCACAATACAAGAACTCGTGGGCACTCCATGAAATTGTTGAGCAGTTGGGTTAGAACAGATAAAAGGAAGTACTTCTTCACCCAAAGAGTGATTAACACATGGAATTCACTGCCACAGGAGGTGGTGGCGGCTACAAGCATGGACGGCTTCAAGAGGGAATTAGATAAACATATGGAGCAGAAGTCCATCAGTGGCTATTAGCCACAAAGTATAGATAGGAGCTCTCAGTCTGGGGCAAGTGATGCTCTGTATTCTTGGTGTTTGGGGGGGGGGGGCAACAGTGGGAGGGCTTCCTGCCCCCACTGCTGGACCTTCTGAGGGCACCTGGTGTTTTTGGCCACTGTGTGAAAGAGTGTTGGACTGGATGGGCCACTGGCCTGATCCAACACTGGCTTCTCTTATGTTCTTATGTTCAAGCAGCTATACTGAAGAGGTGGCATACAAATCTTCCAAGTAAGTGATTACATACTGCATTCATGCACACTTTGGTACAACCCCATGCCTACTCCCCTCATCTCTACCTCCAGAGATAACTTGTCAAACAGCTCTGGAAGTAAGTTACTGCTGTGAAAACAAAATAAATGTGCTACAAAATTTTGAAATTAGTTGTCTATGTTGAATATGCAAATATAACTTCACAGTATGTAATTTCTGCATACCCCAAACCAAAGCACTGTGAAGGATTTCCTCTTGGAAACTCCTCAAACAATAATGATCTGAAATTGAAAGGCTAAAGTAGTAAAACTTGGGAAGTCTACCCACAGGCACATATACCTGACAATGTCTTCGGTACTCTCAACATAATTTTGGAAACATTAAATACCATAAAGTTTTCAGGCATTGTTTGGAGGGGGGGGGAATCAACGTTCTCTCTGAACTATAGATCTCATTCATTTATGGCATTAAATTCAGACAGATTTCCCTCTTCACAAAAAAAAAAAGAAAGGGAATAGAGGTCAAAGCCAAATGGAGACTAGATTAAACGATGCAGAAAGAGTAGATCTTCTAGAGAGAAAAAGGTATCCCATGGTGTAGATATTCCATAATATGTTTTCAGCTCCAAGTCAAAGATAACAAGGTTGTCAAGGCAATGCAAAGTTGATACAGGAGATCTGGAGGGCAGGTGGAAAAACTGAATCAGGAAGTGTGTTAATAGCTCTGGAAAGTGACCAGATTTTAATCACTAAAGATTTTAATTACTCAAATGGGTTGGTAAAACTCTGGTAGCAGAAAAACCTCCGTTCCAAATACTGGGCATTGTTTCAGGAAGTAATAGTAAGATTGCCTTCAAAGTTTGCTTAAGGGGGGGAGAAATAGAGAGAAAGAGAGAGGGAGGGAGGGAAAGCACCAGAGGGAGCATATGGGGGAGGGGAGAGAGACTGACTCAGTCAGAACTGGACCTACTGGAAGGGAATGAATTTAAAGCAAACGAAATATGACAATCATTTTTATCAAACCAGAAAAAAAGGCAAAGAAAGCCAAATGCTTTAAAATCATCAAAAAGTTTCAGAGGCAGTGGTGCAAATATTATGATATCCTTTTGGACAGAAACTCTATAGCAATAAAAGGAAGGAGTAAAACATCTGTAGGCGTCAAAATGCAGATATAGTTTTTTTATGGTCGATGAACGTGCCATGAGAACTAAGGTAGCTTCCAAAAGAAAAAACTTCCTCTTTGACTTTGCCGTTGAAATAACAGTGTACAAATTCCATTATACAGCCTTGGGGATTAAGATGAATCCTTGTTACAACAATAACATGTAAAGAAATTTTTGCTAAGATGAGACAGCAAGGAGGAGGAAGAGGAGAGCATGCATTGTATCACTGGTAGAAGATGTGAAAGATCCGATGTGGAAGAGTTCTATATTAAGAACCCACTCTTTCAGGAATGGTAACTGTCTCTGCTAAGTTTTATCTCTGTCATGTGTGAGCCTTTCAGACAAATTACAGTAAAAGCTTTGTTATCCAGCACTTGATTATCCCGAATACTCAGTTAACCGCCATCAGTGCTCAAGTTCCTGCCCCTCAACGAGCACAGTTCTGTATACTCTACTCCTGTGTCTCCAGACTTGATGCCTCTGGCCATTGGTGAGCTTCTGATAGCTGGTGCTGCCCCTAACCATTCTCAGATGTCTCCTTGCCCCTCAGTATGCTTCAGGCTGTTGGGAGCCAGATTACCCAGAGGGCTCCTGGGCAGCTTGCATGCTTGTCTGCCTGCGGAATGACAGCTGCCTGTCTTGTGGAGATGGGAAAGGTGTGGGGGCTATTGGCCTTCTCAGTAGGATAAGGATTTGGTCACTGCAAATTCCTCCAAGCAGGGGGCAAGGCAGAGCAATAAGCTTGAGCATCCAGCACATTTCATTACCCAGCAACCCCCATTTCCCATGAGTGCAAGATAACAAAGCTTTTACTGCAAAAGCCTTTTGCAGTAGTTAAATACACAACTATTACTCATATGTTATGTACAACTTTTAGTCAGCACTGGGTATGTTACAATATTGAGTTGGATCCCATGATCAGGGGATGCAACAATCACAACTTGTTTCCACGTTCCCATCCCCCAACAGCCTTTTCTAATCCAAGGAAAGTTTGCTTCTAGAGTTGCAGAACCCACGTGGTCTAATAGCTACACAGGTTAGGAGGCTGCAGAGGAGTGCAGACAAAACCATCCTCTCCTCTTTCTGTATTGGTAAGAGTGAGAGAAAGGGTGATTTTGCCCCCTTGCCCTTTTCCACTGAAGCCTCCCAGCCTGTGTGGTTAATTTTAAAAATTATTTTTGAAACCAAGCTGCCCTCCACTGTACGACTACCAGTGCACTTTTAAAGAATGAAAGTGGAAACATATGCTGCATAACAAACAGTTCAAAAGATAAATAAAATTCACTGAACACACACACTGCACACACACACGCACCTGGGGTAGCACACGCAGGATAAAAACCATTGAATTATGTTTGACACCAGCAGTGTCCAGGAGACCAGTACAGGTGTACATTCAGCCCCACAAAACAGCTATCTGTGGGTGATACTTTTGAGAATTAAAAACTCATACTGGATCACCAGGGGCCAGGATATTTTGGACTGAATTCACCAAGGGTACAAGTACTGCAAAGTAGCTACTTGGGATATGTGGGACACTATATGAGAAAATATATCGCAATTTCTGGAGCATGTGCTTTGTGGCTCCCAACTCAGGGAAAAAACCACACAAACTCACATCAACATTCTTTGACCACCCAGACCTCTAACGCTTTCATGAATGTATGATTCATTTCTAAAGATTACAGGCCCCAAACCAAACAACAGCCTTGCTGATGACAGACGCATCATACAGAATTCCTAAGCATCATTTAGATGCTTTCTGGAAGCACATTTACAGATAAATCCTATTCATGTTTACTCAGAAGAGTTCAAATGAGCAAGCATAGTATTCTCTGAGTCCGCAGTCCTAAAGGGACTTAAAGCCTGACTTTAGAAAACATGATCTATGGAGAGTATGGATGCCACCTTTATTTTATTTTATATACTAATTAACATAACGAGTATTCTAGTATAAAACAATCTAGTTTTGTTTTCAATGTACAAAAAGTTATACTAGAGCACTGGTGAAACTTCACTGCTTAAAGTGGAACAGTATTTTTGAAGTATAGGTCTATTTCCTTTAGAACTAGAATATACACTAGCCCAACTACTACCATGGCACTGCTGAAATGTGCCAATAGGACCTCATTCCTAATGATAAAGTGCAGAAGTAGGCAGTTCGAACAATGCCTTCATGCACTCATGCGGCCAATGTGGGACTCTCATAAGAGCAGCTGCATCTGCCAAGGTAAAGGTAAGGTTTCCCTTGCTCGAAAGCCAGTCGAATCCGAATCTAGGGGGAGGTGTTCATCTCCATTTCCAAGCTGAAAAGCCAGCAGTGTCTGAAGACTTTTTCGTGGTCATGTGGCCGGCATGGCTAAATGCCGAGGCGCACAAAACGCTGTTACCTTCTCTCCAAAGCAGTACCTATTTATCTACTTGCAATTACTTGCTTTCTGATTGCTAAGGCAAACTCAATACCAAATTTGTATACAGCTTTTGCTTCCTTCCATGTTAGTATTTATGGAGTTTGTCAGAAAATATTCAGGATCTGAAAAGACCCTTCCATCATAATGCTAAAGTGACCAAATTAATAATAATCTTATTTTCATTACATTTAAGATTAAATGGAAGCAATTTCTTAGTACGTCAGGTTTAGCTTTCCATATCTTCATATCCTAATCCTTTAAATTTAATAATTTAAAATAGATTAAATTCAAATGCAACTTCTGTATTGGAACATACAGCAATAAAAGCCTCCAGGAGAAGACCAAACAATCAGTCATTGAAAATTCTCACTGCTCCATCACTGCTGACATGGAGGGAGATAGCCCCAGTTTGCCCAGTCTTGTCAGATCTTGCAAACTAAGCTGGGTCAGCCTTGGTTAGCACTTGGATGGGAGACCACCAAGGAAGTTCAGGGTCAGCCATATAGAGGCAGCCAATAGCAAACCACCTCTGAACACCTCTTGCCTTGAGGAGATTGCCACGAGTCAGCTTATACTAGGGATTGTAACTACCACCGTACCAGAGGTTTATGTTGCGGTATTCCGTGCTGCACAGACAGTCAGAAGCATGTTTGACTGCTTTCTCTCACCTCTCCTGAAAAGGTACTTCTGACTGGGAAATCCTCTACCATGTTTCCTGTCCATCACTCATACGTCACAGTTCATTTCCCTTACTGGGAAGGACTTTCTGTTAAAGATCCAGCAACATAAAGAGTAAATAACAGTAACTGGACACAGACAAAATGCAATAAATCTCACTCCATTGAGGATTCAGATCTGTTTAAACTGGTGTTGTGATCGCTCCGACATACTTCTATCATACTTGCACTTTTTTCTTCAAAGAGACACACAGTCTATACTGAAGGGGTGCATAAGAGCTTCTAATCTTGTAACTTCCAGTAGAATAAAAACACATATACTTATTAATAATGAGAATTCAAGTGAGATAGCTGTAACTGTACTCTTAAATGTACAAGAGAATTAGCTATATAATGTCTCAGTGAATGACAGTATCTTTCCTCTAACATCAGGAAGTCCAATCAGGGTATTTTTGTAACTTCATGTGGAGCTGCATCTTAGAGAGCTACACATACCTTTGAAGGTGTATTGAAAATGGCAAACAAGTCTTATTAATAAACATATCCTTTACATTTTGAATAAGAAGGCTACATTGCAAAAGAGTTGGGGGGCGGTCAGCTTGATTATCTCTTTCTGGATTTTTTCTTTGGCTTCTACAACTGGAAACACAAACGGTGAGTCCAACTGGTGAACAGGAGTGTTGCTTTACGGCAGACTCCCTTGGCGGGTAGATACACACTTAGATAAAACACATCTGAAAGTGCAAGAGCAGTACATTTTGTCATACTCACGGAGAACAACTTGAGCAGCAGCTAGTAATAACAGCTTTGCTGAAAAAGGGAATTCCAGTAACAGCTTTGTGTGCATTCATTAAGAATTGGTTAGAAGAGGTTTCCCTGTAGTGATCCACTTTGCAAGCAGAGGCAGAAACTCAAGCGTAATTTCTCTGCTCTTAAGGGAGTCACTCAGACAAGAGGATCAAGGCAACACTCAGTCATTTTTTTTAATAGCAAAATAAGGAGACAGCACCACAGGTTGACACTCCCTTCAGTATTCACAAAATCACCAGAAAAGTAGTGGCCTACAGTTGACCCATCTGCTGGGAAGAGAAGGGGGGAAATTAGTAGTCTACCCATATAAAAGTAGTTGTGGTGAGATAGATACATGAAAAAGAATAGCCTTCCTTTTTTAGTAATTTTTATTAAACGACTATGAAACTGTCTAGTGTTTTTTTTTTCTTGTCTAGTTGTAACAAACATAACTAGGAAGGCTCATTGGCTGTAGTCTACATGATTGACCCCTAATGTGGGTTTGTTATGTGGTGTTAAGTTGCTTCCAACTTATGGTGACCCTACGAATCAATGACCTCCAAAATGTCCTATCATTAACACCCTTGCTCAGGTTTTGCAAACCAAAGGCCATGGCTTCCTTTACTGAGTCCATCCATCTCATGTTGGGCCTTCCTCTTTTCCCAACGCCTTCAATTTTTCCCAGCATTAATGCTTTTGGCAGTGAGTTGTCTTCTCATGAAGTGACCAAAGTACAACAGCCTCAGTTTAGTCATTTTTGCTTCAAGGGAGAATTCAAGCTTGATTTGACCTAGAACCCACTTATTTGTCTTTTGGGCTGTCCATAGGATCCATAAAACTATCTCCCAACACTGTATTTCAAATTATTGTACCCAGGACTTTTTTGGTAGAAAAAGCCCAGCAGAACTCATTAGCATAATAAACCACACCCAACAGCAGGAACTCATTAGCATATTAGGCCACACCCCTGACCGCGCAGCTCCCTCTCAGGATTGGCTTCCCCAGGTGCCCTATGGCTTGCGGGGTGCCTGGGGAACCCGAGGGAAGGAAGGCAGTTTCTGGATCACAAGCTGCTGGGCACCTGAAGAACCCAAAGAGGGGAGGCAGTTTAAATTGCCTTCCCTCCCTGGATCGGCTTGGCTTCCCCAGGCACCCCACAGCTTGTGAGGTGCCTGGGGAACCCAGGGGTGGGGGGAGGCTGTAGGCATGGCCAACTCAGAAGCCAGCCAGAACTCTGTTCCTGTGCATTCCTGCCCCAAAATAGCCCTGACTGTACCCTAATACATTACTACAAAGTTGGTGCTCATCATAGCTTCCTACCTCATTACACAAGGTGAAATCACTGGGCATGCTTTTACCATTATGTATATTTACTATACATAGAGTTTTCCCCCACATGATGTGGAAGAAGCTGTATTGTGTGAAGTAACTACCATATTGCCTGGTATAACACTTCTTAAAATCCTACTGAGACAATAAATAACCATCTATTTTACAAGAATGATCTTGCTTCCAGTTTTCAGTCCTTATTGCCTTTAGAAAGTGTTCCTGAAACAAAACTGTGAGAAAATATAATTTGTATTTTCAAGGGGCAGGAAGTGAGGAAAAGCCTTCTAGCTGGCTAGCAACAGCTGAATAAGATCTGGCTGGGTTTGCTTCTCCTCTGCTCACAGTTTTCTAATGCCTGGGTGTGCCCAGAGGTATAATCCAAAGGGCTCTCATCTTTCAGCTCTTAAACTGAAGGGGGCGGGGGAAGAGAAGAGCACCTGTTTTTTACTCAGACGCCTCCCCCTGTTCTCCTGTTTCTGGGTTTGTTTGGTTTTTTGGTATTGTAAACTGCTTTGGGCCCCTACTGGGGAGAAAAGCAGGATAGAAATACTTTGCAATAAAAACCCAGGCTGAGATAACATCCAGTGAGTGATTTACTCAGATTCTAACCTTTTAACTATATTAGGAGGAGTGATGTATGGACAGATCTTACGTAGCTAATTTTATATTAGTGTTTTTATCTGTTTTTACTTTGCTTCTGAATGGCCTGCGAGCTGTAATAAAGACTGACTGATATAAATTCTTTTTTAAAAAATCTTTCCTAATCTACTAAAAAGCCATTCAGGAAAATGAAGGACCAGTACTGCTATTATTTTGTACTTTAGTTTTTTCAAATAAAACAGATAATGTATTTCATATGAAATAGTTTGTGCCAATGCATCTTCACTGCCAGAAAAAAAGAAAGATTAGTTTGGGGAGCGAAAGG
Organism: Lepidodactylus listeri; assembly: GCA_029233225.1. Taxonomy (NCBI): domain Eukaryota; kingdom Metazoa; phylum Chordata; class Lepidosauria; order Squamata; family Gekkonidae; genus Lepidodactylus; species Lepidodactylus listeri. The sequence continues at coordinate 93,824,773 of JARCFY010000006.1, forward strand.
GTCACTTGTTCAGTTTAAGCCTACAAGTGGGACTGGGTTGTTTCATATCACCCACTGAAAGAAAAGTCTGACTCGATATAAACAACAAGTTAGATTTTCCCACAGTCTTTGGCAAGAGAAACCCTGCTCAGTATTGCCAACACTGCTCAATGTAAGCAAAACTACTCAGGAGGACTCCTACTAATTTTCCTTAAAGCAGTGAAAGCTTCTTCGCATTTTCACAATCCACACACTTCAAGAATGCCTCTGTGCATAGCTGTCTCCAAAAAATGAAAGATGGGAGGAAGGACAGCAACTGACAATTTGGCTAGGAACAGACATATCTGCCTACCCCCTCCTCCAAATTGATAGCAGAGTCTTGGTTAATTGATTTCTTTATAGGCCAAATGCACAACAGGCGCTACCAAATATTTGATGGTGGCATATATAACAGATTCATCTCTCAGGTTGATATTTTTATTCGTTATACTATGTTTTCCCCTGTAATCCAGTCTCGCCAGATGGCTACAATATAACTCAGTTTGTTATTCTTTTAGCACAATAAACCCTGTCAAAGAGACGCTGTCACCCCAATGTCTCCCCCCCCAGAAACAGCACTTTCCCACTTAACCATTGTCTACCTGATCAACCAATAAGGTTGGCTCTAATCCAATCCTGTTTGAGGAGCATCTTATTTCACCCCCCCATTTACATACTTTTGGGGTATAAAGGTGTCTTCAAGGACACCCAGTACTCTGTGTGTATACAGGAAAGTTGGCATGGCATGGAACAGTGATCAATATTCTGATCAAAAAAGCAATGGAACTGTAACAGTTTAAGTACTGCTCTAAGACCCAGTACCCTGAAGATCATAAGATGTTACCACAACTGTCTCAGTTCCTTTTGTCAAATTTCCTGAAAATTCTTGTATGTTTACTTTCTTAACCCCCCCCCCCTACACACACACACATCATTTTAGAATTTAGCACAGTTAGGATTTATAGATTAGTTATTTTATTGTGTGTGTGTGAATGTGTGCTCTTGTATCTTATATTCCTCTTGCTAATTCCCTATACTATTCGTTTTTAATAAAAGTTCAACTTAAAACTTATGTCTGTTTATTTCTGGCTACTGAAATAATATTGTTGAATACAGCGGGCTGATAGGTCACATATTTCCAACTACATGTGAAGCAGTCCAATCCCAATCACCCATTTAAAACCCAATGAATAGTTGCTAAAGCCACATCAGTAATCATGATGTCCAGTGGTTTTAAAGAGGATCCCCCCCCCCCCCATTTTAGTGATTCTGGCACCAATACAAGCTGGTTTTTGATAAGTTCACTGTTGTATCAATAAGCTAAAAGGAATTTACGATTATGCAAAAAGAGTTGTTTTATTCATATAAACACATAGTAGCGAAGCATTTCATCATTGCAGCTCGCAGCCTACTCAGATGGATCCAAAGACAAACACCACAACCTCCCTTGCCAGATTGCTGCTCAGACAAAAAATAAAAAGTATAGCAGGTGGGTATCTACTGTTCCAAACTGAATTATTACTGCACAGAACGTTGTACTAATCATTGTGCAATCTCTTTTGTTTAATAATAGTCATCATCTTCAATTTTCAAAGTGAAAAGGAAACTGCTTTAATGATGGATGAACCACCAAAAGGAAAACAAGGATGACCTGAATGATATTACTCAAAATTGTGTAACAAGACAGGAAAGCTCTGGCCTCTGTGCTCATCTTATCTTCTCCCCTTTACTCCCTCAATAATATTGTTTTATTAAGTAAACCACGGCATAGCTAGAATCAGCTCTCGCTGAAACACTAGGTGGTAAACATTCTTCTACCAACAAATGGCCGAGAACCCCATTATGGCATCGATCTATGTAAAAAGATCCATCAGTGCTTAAAACAAATTTGTGATCCCAGCAGTCATGTGAGGCAAAACTTTACCTTACGGGTTAGCTACAGTTTAAGGACACTATGAGCTAATGGTTCGAATCTTACATTATAATAATGAACAGGGAAGAAAATTCAGGCCTATGTTACATTAAGTAAAGTTTTTTATATTGTAAAGTGCTTTGGCTCTCAAAGCATTTTCACCACAGGAACACCATGGTACAACATTGCGCCGGCCCACTGGCAGCTACAGCAACTTCCAATTCACTATTTCTCACTCAGCTGCAGCCACACCTTTAGGAACCCAAGTAACTCAGGATACCAACCAAGTCTGCACCCAATTAACACACACACACACACACCAGCCCCCCCTTCCTGGCACCCAATGATGGCCCATCCCACCCTACAAATGGTCCTAAGAGATCGCCCCACAGCTCAAGAAGTAGGGCACGCGTGCAGACACATCCAGCCTCCTGGCTTTTCCTTACCCATGCCCATCAGGGAGGTACCCCTAGCACCAAAGGACTGAGTGGGGTTTCACACATCAACTCTGCAACCCCAGCCTGTGTCTGTTGTGCCAGGTTGTGTTCAATAAAGCTTATCCATTGTGTCCATCCCAAGTGTTGGGCATTTTGATGCAGACTATGGGAGGTGGGAGTGTGTGGGGAATATCTTGCAAGCCACAAAGATTCTCACAGCCACAACAGTGGCGCACGTGCGGGGGGGGGGTGTCCATCCTGACAATAATGGAGTCATAAAATGTTTTTCCCAAAAATATTTATAGCGATTATCATGCAAAGTACAAAGTACGTTATTACATTAAAAGACATACAAATAGAAGCAAGACGTAAACCCTACTGAAATATAATCTTAAAGGGACTGAGCCAATCAACAATCCTCTTAGGCTGTAAGAACAGAAAGAAGCATTCTCTGCAACAGCTGAAGACAAGTCCTTTGAAGCACGAAGATGTCGAGGTTTGTAATATATGACAGGCCTGCTTTGAATCAATATCTTTATCAAGCTTGTGGGACTTCCACTAGTTTCTAAGAATTCACAAGCACGTGGTGGCAAGCGTCCCTAGTCTATCATGCCCTGTCTATCATGCTGTCCCTGCCTCACAATGCCGGAAAAGGATGCTGCAACGAAATCACCACAAATGCAGCAGCAGCCAGCAAAACTGTTCAGGCCCCTTTTTCCCATTCGGCCGCTGCATAACTATTTCCTTAGGGAGGTGACTAGCGGTGCCAGAGCTGCACCACAGCCAGCCACAATGCAGGCCTGGCTCAGGATTGCTTTGCCAAACATGTAAACACCTTCACAATATCCAATTTAAATAGTTCAGCCTTTAGGCACAGCTCTGGCCCATATTTTCTTGGCTGCCAAGGCAAATTTTGCCACTCTATAAGAGACACACTGACCCAAATCACAAAGAAAGAAAATTAGGAGGAGAATTTACATCATTTAGAATGTCAGCAAGAAATCTTTACAAGGTAGACCCCCACAGGTGATGGATAGCCACCACGTGGCTAAAATGTGGGACTAAGATCCAGCAGACCCGGTTCAAATCCCCACACTGCCATGAAAATTCACTCTATGACTTCGGGACTCTCAGATTCAGGTGGATAGCCATGTTGGTCCTAAGCAGCGGAACAAAGTTTGAGTCCAGTGGCACCTTTAAGACCAACAAAGGTTTATTCAAGGTGTAAGCTTGCATTTATGTGCTAATTTGTTGCTATCTATTGATCTCAACAGCCACCTGATCCCATTTCAGCTCTGCATATGCATCTTGGCTCTGAGTGGCCCCTCCAAACTGCTGCCCCCCACCCTCTTTTCTCCTGTAAGTAGCCCTTGAGGAGATCTTATTCCATTTGTCTGAAGAAGTGTGCTTTGCATACGAAAGCTTACACTTTGAATAAAACTTTGTTTGTCTTAAAGGTGCCACTGGACTCAGAATTTGTTTTGGGACTGTCATTCACTCTGTCACTCACTCAACCACCTCACAGGGTGGTTATTGTGAGGATGAAATAGAGGACAAATGTAAGTCACTTTGAGTCCCAGCTGGGAAGAAAAGAAGGGTCTAAATAGCCAAATAAAAGCAATATACCAATCCACAATAGTTGAACTAATACAATGTGCCACAAACACTAAACAAGAACTAGAAATAGATGCAGTACCCCTACTTCTTACAGAGTCTGGGCAGATGCATAATCTGTAGATTCAACAGAATAAAAAACCTTCTAAACACTTCTATTGTTTTCTTTAACTTAAGTAAAAAGTACTGAGAGCACAATACAAGTACATGGTTAAATAATGTCCTCAAAATGACAAATACTGAACTCCACTTCTGGGTGAAAGGAAGGAGAGCAATCTTGGTTTAAAAAAAAAATTAAGTATACCTTCTTCCTATCCACAGATTTTTAAGATGCACTCACTCAACTTAGTGTCACCACATATCTACTTTGGTTGATAATAGGATAGGAAGGTAAATAAGCAGCTGCTTTATGAAAGAGAATCTAGTATTCTAGTATGACTTAATCCCACAGAATCATGTTTTATTATTAAACGTGGCACAGTATTTAACAGTTATGGATGCTCTTAAGCCTGTGCTGAAGCAGAAATGTATACCTCAGCAGGTAAAGCAGAAAATGCTGGAAGGGATGTAGGGTGCAGATGCCCAGGTCTAACTGCCCCCTCCCTGCTGCCTCTAAAACAATCTTTCCCACAACCCTTCTTATATCTTCCCACCCAGAGAAAGAATGGCAACAGTGAGGACCAGGAGAATGGCATTATGCTTTAGGAGCCATCTGTAGTGGAAATAGGTCCTGAGCTCTGGCAGCGTTGAGCATCTCCCTGAAGGAAGACCTAAGCGTCCCATCACAGCCAGCTGGTTCTGTAACCGCTGAGACTCCAAAAGACTGAAGACTGCTCCCTGTTACTCAGACTCAAATATCCCTTCCAAAAATTGTTTGCAAGCCTGTTCTAAAAGTGGGATAACTGCAGAACAAGTCTACCCCAGACCACGTGCCACACATACAGAGTGCACCTCACCCACAATATTGAGATACCTGTCACTGCCAGCTGTTCTACCACTGGTGTTTTGTTTTGTGTTCTGAACGGGAACTATAATTATTTGCAACTGTGCACCTGTCTGAACTCAGGAAAGGCTTCCTTTGTTGCATGGATTTATTTTTTTGCAACAACGTTTAACCCTCAAGGCTTAAAATTAAACATATGTTTAAACAGCTATTAAAGAGTCCCAGCCTTAAACTATCTACAGTCCCACCAGACTTCTATATGTCCATAACTGACTTTAAAAAAAAGGGAGTAGAATAACAAAAATAAGGCACTGTAGTTACATTAAATCAGATTTAAGAACATAACAGAAGCCAGTGTTGGATCAGGCCAAAGGCCCATCCAGTCCAACTTGGTCACACAGTGGCCAAAAATACCAGGTGCCATCAGGAGATCCACCAGTGGGGCTAGGACACTAGAAGCCCTCCCACTGTTGCCCTCCTCCCAAGCACCAAGAATACAGAGCATCACTTGCCCCAGACCGAGAGTTCCTATCTAAACCTTGTGGCTAATAGCCACTGATGGACCTCTGCTCCATAGGTTTATCCAATTCCCTCTTGAAGCCATCCATGCTTGTAGCTGCCACCACCTCCTGGGGCAGTGGATTCCATGTGTTAATCACTCTTCGGGTGAAGAAGTACTTCCTGTTATCCATTTTAACCCAACTTCTCAGCAATTTCATTGAGTGCCCACAAATTCTTGTATTGTGAAAAAAGAGAGAAAAGTGCTTCTTTCTCTACCTGGTCTATCCCATGCATAATCCTGTAAACCTCTATATCATGTCACCCCTCAGTCATCGTTTCTCCAAGCTAAAGAGCCCCAAGTGCTTCAACCTTTCTTCATAAGGAAAGTGTTCCAACCCTTTTATCATTCCAGTAGCCCTTTTCTACACTTTTCCCAATGCTATAATATCCTTTCTGAGGTGTGGTACTGTAGCGGATGTATACAATGGCCATATTATCTCCATTCTAGGTAACTGCTCAATCAGTGTTTTGGAAACATTTGGGTTCCATTTTTAAAAATAAAGAAGAATCCCATTTGATTGTGTTTAGAAGCAGGGAAGTACTTCACATCTGCTTTCATGCACTGGCAGTTCCACCCATTATTGAGCAATATGGATTAGTCAGTGTATTAATTAGTCATAAATGATCCAGTAAAACATCAGTCCGAGGGAAAGGCACTTTGTATAGACTTAACTGATCTGCTTCCAGTTATGACTCTCTCATCCAGATGGTACAAAGACCACTAACACTTGGTAAATAAAGTACATATGGTAAGCACAACTTTATCTGCAAGAAAAACACACAATTCCTCCGGTTACCTACCTGCCTACGCCATCTGTCAAACAGATGGTTCAGGTTTCATTCATAAGATTAGGCAGGGGTGGATAACTGACAGAAGGAGCCTCCAGGTAAATTTGATTTCATGTACCAGCCTGCAGTGCAACTATTTTGAAACGTTCAGCATTAGGACAGAATATGTCAGACCTCCTGGCTCACAGGCACGTCATGTACACCCTGTTCTCCTGCACATGGATTTTACAGCGCTTGTTTCCCAAACAGAACATCAGAACAAGGTGCAGCAGCTCACTGTGACCCACATCCGAAACACATCACAAGTCAGACAGCCAGAAGAAATCACACAGTACGTGCTGAAATAACTGAAGTTAAATGAATATTAGGATGGGAGAAGTACCAGGCGCCATCCTGTGCCAGAATACCTGATGTCAGCCTCTGAATATTTCACAAATTTAAAACAACTCCAAAAAGGAAGCTTATTACAACACAGGCTATCTGTTATCATGCCTTTTACCAAGGTGGTCTGAGGAATGACACTTGCCAAATTACTTGCCAAAAATAACATTAAGCACATTCTTCGTCATTATCGCTTTTACTCTTTCTATTGATACTGAGTCTGATCGCAGACACAGCTCTCAGTGCCACAGAGACAATTCGGTGACAGTCACCTGACTGGGTATCATAACTGATATTAAAGAAGCCGTCAGGGGAAGTTCAAATAGATACAGGTAATGAAGAAACACTTCGGCGGCATTCATTATGACAAGTTGACAGGTACAATTTTGGCCAAAGACTCCTCTGAAATGAAAAGGAAGCCCAGGACTTTTGCACATTGATAGTTTATTTTTTCACAGCATTTTCAAGATTAGAAAAGTTTTTATAAATCAAATTCTAGCACATCACGCGTGAATCTATTAAAATGGTAATTCCTAACAAAAATCCCTTTATGTGTTTTTCTAAAGAAAACTAAAAGTCAGTCACCTTGTTGCCACTGGGTAACATAGATAATTCAGTATCTAATCCACCCTAATGGCCCAGGGCTTTTTTCCTAATGGCCCAGAACCTCTTCACAGAATTCTTTTTAAAACTTCATTTCCCTCTTGAGAGTTCTGGCACCTCTTCCCCCCCCCCCCCCCCCAAAAAAATTAAACCAAAAAGGAAGAAAGCCCTGCCTAAAGCCAGTGGGTTCAGGAAGGAAATACTGCCAGTATTTACATGCTGAGTTTATCTGAATATTACTGCTGATTATCTAATGCAGCTTACATTTCTTCTAGTATGTTTTTAGTATATTTTATTTCATTGGGCTATGTCCCTTCTAAGCTCCCTAAGGAATATTTGGACTGAGAGAGCAGCATACTAATGTATAAAAGCTTTCTTCTATACATTGCATTGTAAGAGAATATGTGCTTACAGTGCTTCAACATTCATTTAGAACTTTCCTTGCCTCCAACAAAATACAGGGGATAGGAAGGTTAGAGGAAGGTTTGTTTGTAATATCATGACTACATACAGTAAGGAGTAAAAAATATTTTTATTTGCTTATTCACTACTGGCTAAACTTAACTCTGGCCGATCTTGTCAGATCTCAGAAACTAAAGCACGGTCAGTCGTGGTTAGTATTTGGATGGGAGACCACCAAGGATGTCAAGGGCAGGCAGTGGCAAACCACTTCTGAACACCTCTTGCCTTGAAAAGCCTACAGGATCACCACAGGTCAGCTGAGACTTGATGGCACTTACGTTCACGTACACACTAATGGAAGGCATTATAAATTATTAAATAAAAACCTCCCATTTGTGCTACATACCTTACACCTTAGCAGTTTCCAGAGCAATGTCGTTCACATATGATCGACATGCATTATTAAGGGATTGCCTGCTAGGCCGGAAGAAACAGAGAAAATTTGGGCTATGCTACTCCCCCCCCCCCCCCAATATGTTATGAAAACACCAAATAATATTGACCCTAACCCAAACTTTTACCACTAGGCAACACCAAACTTGTTGGCTAGTATAATAAATGTTATCCAAATTACCTTTTTAACAGCCCCCCCCTGGACTACACAGTTTCCGAGCAACTATCAGAAGAGAGAGTAATAACCTTGCACTGTTTCTCAATTTCAGCTATGCTCATTGCAGACTATGACAGAGTAAATAAGATTGTTTTATTAAATATTGTTCCTACATAAAGTACTATTAAAGCCATTTCAAAGGTTCACAAGAAAAATGCTTAATGATCCTTTGGTGATGTCTCATGAGTCACAAATGGAAAATCACACACTAGTGAGTGGGTAACTGATTGTGATTAAGCCCAATGACATGTGTTGGCATGATTCTAGTTGGCCAATCAAATGTATAGCCAATGATGTAACTTGACCAATAATTTGTGTTGATGACCAAGTGGCTCAGCCAATCAGGTCGGTTGCCCTAACAAGACCATATACTCTACAGCTGTATAGGATCCAATTAAGCAAACACCTTCCCCCAACCCATAAGCCTTATGAAATGAAATGTGTCCTCCCAGATTCTTTGGCCTTGAAACTGCTACACCTAATTGTCTGTCCAGCACCTTGAACTGTAAGCCTTCCTCTCAGTTACCAGATGTTCTTAAGGCAGCAAGTGTAAAGGCTTTGGGTTCACTAATGTGAGTGAAGTTTTGTGGTGAGCAACTAGAACATTGAGATCACTGAGGCAGTAGTTGTATATAAATAATGAAGATTTATTTATCTGGATATTCTGATCTCTCCCAGAGGTAAAGTTAAACTGTCACACCACCAGGCAGAGCTACCCTTCAAACCATCTGCTCTTTTACTCAGGCAGACCCAGACAATCACTGAACTCTCCCTGAGATAGACGTTAACTCCTCCCTTCTGTGCTTCCTCCAATATTCCCCCCCCCTCAGAAAGGGAGCAGCACTCCCATAGGCTCAGCAGCACTCCCAGGTGCAGGGCGACCTCAAGTTTGTCACAGTCCTCAACTGGGGTTGCCCATTCCCCAGTTTATCCTCCACTCTCTATCTTCTTCCCCATCTTGTCAGCAGGCATGGAGATCAGCAATGAAAGTGAAATGCTGTGTGTGCATGAATGTGATACCAGTTGAGGTTTTTAGCTTTAATTATCCAAAGTACACTCATGAATAGCTTGGAGTGTGTTTTATTCAATACTAATTTCAGCAGCATCAAACTATCAGCTGTAGGAACTGATTTGGTATATTTCTTCATTAAAATTACAGTTACTACTAATTTTAGCTTATCTAAAAAGGAGCATACTCCCTGTGTGATACTTCGACTCAGATGTTTTTGCATCCAAGCCACACATGCTATTCTCCAGGCTTTCTCCAAATCTCTTCTTCAAACTGTCAAAAACTGTTCCTAATTGCCTGAATGGCCATAGAATTTTGAAACATCCCATTTGCAGCTCACCAGTAAATCCTATCACAGGCAAGCCAAGTTACAATCAACCCCTTCCAAAGTTCCATTTTTCTTAAAGAATAGGATATATTCTTTCCCTACATTTCAGTTTTTCTCAGCTCTCTTCCTCAACTTATATCCCCCTCTTTTTCTTCAGAAGAAGAGATTGGGTTTATACCCCACCCTTCACTACCCAAAGGAGTCTCAGAGTGGCTTACAATCTCCTTTCCCTTCCCCTCCCCACAACAGACATCCTATGAGGTAGGTGGGACTGAGAGAGCTCTTTTGAGGACTGCTCTTGAGAGAACAGCCCTGAAAGAACTTATGACTGACCCAAGGTCACATCAGCGGCTGCATATGGAGGAATCAAACCCGGTTCTCCCAGATTAGAGTCTGTGCTCTTAACTTCTACACCAAACTGGTTGTTGAATCAAAATTTCCTTTTTGTCTCATGCGGACAGCCTAAACTTTTCGAGTAGGGCTCTCCCTTCCTTCAATCTGGCCTTGAGCAGAAATCAAGCCATTTGCAGAATCTACCAAGGATTTGAGCAAGTAACTCAGTTAGGCTTAACTAATCTCTAACAGAAATGTACAGGATGAATCCATCACACAGGTTTATAATGCGAAGCAATCAAAAAGCTGACCTGTTTTGCTTTTTACAGATGTCTCCATCAGCAGAGCTCTGCCTGGGAGCTATGATGACATCATTACGCAGCAGCCTCACAATGCTTTATGAAGTTTGCAAAATGGATTTCTTTGATAAAATTTAATTTTTCAAACAGGCAGTCTCCCCACTCTCTCTCTCTCAGAAAAACAATCCCTACAACTGCCTGTGTCATTACTGGTAGGTATCTTGAATTTGCAACTAAAGGAAAGACATGACAAGATAAAGATTTCTACCAACATAGTCACACTAATTATAAATGACTCGTATCAGCTGAAAATGAAAAAATTACAGCAGAAAGTCCAAAAAGAGTAAGTGCTGAAAGTGCTTCACTTCTGTTCTGCAAGCAATGCTTACAACGACCTTGTAAGACTGCCAGCGTTAACCCCATGGTACTTACTGGTGGGTGAGAAAATCATCCCACAAGCTCATGACTTAGCTAGGAAGTCAGGCCAATGCAGATCTCACAGCACTGAGATCTCTGCTTACCTGTGATGGGTGAACAATGTTCGTTGCTATGTTCATATCAACCTCCCCTCATGCAAAGAGCACAACTGAATACCTCCTTTTTTCAGAAGCTGACAAACAAATTCCAGTTTGCAAAAGTGCCTGGGCAAACCGAAGTTTGTTTTTTCCCCACCAAGAGGGATTCTAAACCCCGGTTGTGGCTGGAAGTCTTCCACCTTAAATAAGATGGTTTGTATTCTTTGTTTCAGTTATCGGTCAAGTCTATTTCCACAGACAGGCTTTCACTCAAAGTCTTACTGAGTCCTGTGGTTTCAAGTATACAGGCCAAAGAGTATGCAAGGATTTTTGCTTGTGGTTTCACTATACCTGCTAAGGAGGCACAAGTACTAGGAATGTAGTCACACTTCCGGAATTGTTCAAAAACAGGCCTCCACAAATTCACCCTAATAGTGGCTCGGCATCACACTAAACCTGATGCTTGCTCCAAAGCTGATAAGCACACAACAGAGAGGTGTGACTCTTCTGAGGTCCTACAAAAAGGGAAAGGAAAGGGCTGATGACAAAGACAAATAATAGCTGATTTTATGGACACCTGGTTGCAAGGATTAAAAATTGTGCAAGTGGAAAGGCGTAACACAACAAAACATTCACTGACCCAGATCTGACACAAGAAACAGAGAATGTTTTATGTGAACATGCCATGAATGTGAGAGTGCAAAGTTCATCATGCTGAAGTATATTTACCCTTTTGCAACACCTCTCTTTTGACAAAACCCCAAGTTTCAGCCTACTTGTTTAAGCCACAATTCAATGGCAAACCTGATAAGGCACAATTGGGCAGATTGCTATATGGCTAGCAGTGGTCATGGCACAGAACACAATGCAAAAGGGCACTTCTAGGTCTCGGGATGGAGCAAAAATGGATTGATAATAAAAAGATCCCAGGAGTCACTGGATTACATTTTCAGAAGCCTATCAAATTCGTAAGCATCACACAAAGCTGTATAGGAACTAACATAAATGCTTAGCATAGATACTAGGTAGCAAATACACTTTAGCTAGATCCTCAAAAAGGGCTAAGTGAGCATAAAATGACTATCATTTAAGACAGATCCTAAAAATAATTTGTGTGTACTTTACTGCATGTGTTGCCCCAGTAACCTAGAACCAAATATTAATTTTTAAAATGCCAGCCACTTGCCAAGATTGCTGTGAAGCATAAAATTACCCCCATTTCCCCAAAGAACAAACAATTTAGGATCTGAAGCAATCTTCATTCTACAGACAAGTTTTTCTTTTTTAGACTTAGTACTAGGGAGTCTGAACTGTAACTTATTTTCAGAGTAGTATATTTTAGGTACATAGTACCAGAAATATCTGATCTGTGCAGTCTATATACTGTGTTTTGATTTTCAACATACTGCTGCTGCAACTCCTGTGTCAACGTAACAGGTAGGTCAGGCTCATGAAGAAGAAGAAGAGATTGGATTTATACCCCGCCCTTCACTACCCAAGGGAGTCTCAGAGTGACTTACAAACTCCTTTCCTTTTCCCTCCCCACAACAGACACCCTGTGAGGTAGGTGGGGCTGAGAGAGCTCTGACAGAAACTGCTCTTTTTCAAGAACAACTGTGCCAGAACTTGGCTTGCCCAAGATCATCCAGCAGGTGCAAGTGGAGGAGTAGGGAATCAAACCCGGTTCTCCCAGATCAGAGTCTGCACACTTAACCACTACACCACACTGGAAAGTGCTAAGGTTCACCTTTCAAATTCTGTTCCTAATTTTTAGAAGGTATCAGGAATAATAGCAAACAAACAAACCCCAAAACCGAACTGTAGCTAAAGTAAGGCTTCAGGTTACCTATCCTGGTAACTAAAATGGGCCTAAATGCCAAATATATGCCTGCAAGATTATGTACACACTTAGCATAGACACAAGAACCCCAAAGAGAATGGACCTGCTTTAGGAAAAGAATGTTCCCTGCATGTACATATGGGCAGTAATTTCCTTCCACGGACGATGAGGAAATCCTGAGTACTAGAGGCAGAGCACTGATCTCAGCAATTAGGTGCAACTAGGTGCCGCTCCACACAGACAGTGCTCCATTTTATTAAAAACTGCAAAATAGTTGTCCAGAGACTGCTCGGGAGTGCCACCGATCCTGCCCCTTTCAGCAATGCCCTTGAGTAACCCTGAAATTCAAGAAAGGTCTGCTAACCAAATGTCATACTGGCACAAAACTCTGATGTCACCCAATCTGCAGGTGGGCAAGGGACTCTGTGGTTTAACAGGAATAAACCAGATGTAGGTTTATGTACGCTTCTTAAATAAAACTCAAATGGTTTTTCAAATGGGCTATTTCACCATTTTCTTTGTTATAACAAGCTGTGGACTTCTGTGGTATGAAGTATGGGGTGGACTGGCTAACTCAGAGGACAATTAAACAGAAGACAAATTTATTTAGAAAGGTGAAATGAATGCAAATGCCTGGAAACAAAGCAGGAAACAGCATTCTGCCAAATGCAGTGCCAACATGCTCAACATTGTAGGTAAAAGACTAGTCCACTGATTTTACTTACAGATAGTTTCAGAGCATAGCTGTGGGTCTGCAGTAGAAGAGTTAGACTCAAGTCCAGTCGCACCTTTGTGTAATCCACCTTGAGTCTAAGACTTACTACAAATAATGTAAGTCAGTAAATAAATAAATAGGAGACCAACAAGATTTTTTGGGTGTAAGTTTTTGAGAGTCAAGCTCTCTTGACTCTCGAAAGCTTGTACATCCGAAATCTTGTTGGTCTTGTTGGTCACGAAGGTGATACTAGATTTTACTGATGCATTTACTAATGATTTTACTTAGGCATGCTAGGAAAGCGTATACAAATTTTGGTCAGCTACAGATACGTGTTAAAAAGACAACCAGTATCTGCAGCAGTTTGACAAACGCATGAACGCAACATCAACAACGAAGAAGAAGAGGAGGAGGAGGAGACTGGATTTATACCCCACTCTTCACTCAGAGCAGTTTACAAACTCCTTTCCCTTCCCCTCCCCACAACAGACACCCTGTGAGGTAGGTGAGGCTGAGAGAGAGCTCTGACAGAAACTGCTCTTTCAAGGACAGGTCTGACAGAACTATGGCTTGCCCAAGGTCATCCAGCAGCTGTAATTGGAGGCATGGGGAATCAAACCCAGTTCTCCCAGATTAGAGTCCACACACTTAACCACTACACCACAGTGGCTCTCATGAAGACTACTTCAGTGCTTGAATCCAGTGTAATGTCACATCTGATATGAGATGGAATCAATCACTGTTGTTGTTTAAAGTATTTCAGTGCTTTAGCCTGTGGCAATTAAAGTTGTCTTTCAGAAGACAAGGGGGGAGAAGCTTTACGGAGGCTGTTGTGTTTTCCTTGCAGGCCACAATGTAGTGGGCCAAGCCATCTTTTTTTTGTGAGCTAGCAGCTTTCCGTGGATGATTTTTAAGGCTGCCAGACCTCTAGTGAAACAAGGGGACAGAGCAACCAACTACTCCTGGACAAAAATAATTTAAACCCCTAAAGGCAGCTGCCAAATTATTGATGGACATACAAGTTCCAAGATCACCATACCTCCCTCCCCAACCAAGCATTTCTACAGCAACCAACAGTTACTGTTAAAAAAAACTTTGCCCAGCACTCTTATATATGTAATAACTGCCACAGTCTCAAAATAGAACTCAGGACAGTTTCAAAAGGCCCTGTTCTTATAATTCACTCGGGTGGTTTTTGAGGTGTTAAACATTAAACAATGTGCATAAGTCTGTAACACAGACTGTTTTCCTTTCCAAAAAAAAATGGCACATTAAACTATTATACCAAGACTCCGTGTGTGTGATTGACTAAGAGATTAAGCTGTAAACCAGGAAGGCCTTTAATCAAATGTCACCGCTACCTGAATTTAATAGATGGTCTCCTTATCCAAGACCTATTTGCTGTTCTAAGGAATATAATGAGATAAGCTGCCCCAAACACAACATCAACATTAAGAGTTATTACAGAATATCATCAAGCCAAGTGTGGTTTAATGGCCAGGTTCTGGGAAATCTAGGTCTGAATTCCTTCTCTGCCATGAAAGCTGGCTGGGCCACTCACACACTCTCTGTCTAACCCAACTCACAGGATTGTTGTGAGGATAAAATGGAGGAGGAGAAATGATGCACATAAACAAAATAAATCAAGAGAAAACGTGGTGTTTTACAAGGCAAGACCAGGCATCTTTCAGCTTCTACATACATTTATTACTCTTCTACCCCATATATAGCACTCAGCTATGGGCTTTATGCTGCCCCTCAGTCTTCCATGAAGTGTGCAATAGAACTGTTAATACCAAAATGGGAAATAAGTCTAAACCAGGGGTGTCGAACGTAAGTGCGCAACTAGTGTGAAGGAGGGAATACAAGACTGATCAGGGGGAGTGGGGGGAGACTGTGGCTTCAGAATGCAGAACAACCTCACCTGTGGAAGTCAAGCAGTGTGGGAGCATCTCCCCAGTGCTGCACTGCTGCCTCTCCAGCCTGCCTAGGTGGGTTTTCCTCTGCTCCCTCTCCCAGCCTATGGGGGGCCTTGCAGTGAGGACACCCCAACTTGGAGTTTACCAGCTGCTGTCCTCTGTACAGTTGATATCTCCAGTACCTGGCATTACGTTTTATGGCACACATGGCCCTGTCCAACAAAGTGACACTTATGTCAGATCTGGTTCTCATAACAAATGAGTTTGACACCCCTGGTCTAGACCTTAACACTGGACAATAGCTAGCAACCAAAGTGAATGGATAATACCTTATTCAAAATCTGTGGCATGAATTTGAAGAGAGGTAAGCAATCCCTGGCATGAGTGCTGAACAATGGTACCTCCAGACCATTTGGCTTACCACAAAGGCCCACTTCTCAGTCCAAGGGATCAAGAAGAAGAAGAAGAAGAGATTGGATTTATACCCCACCCTTCACTACTAAGGGGGTCTCAGAGTGGCTTACAAACTCCCTTCCCTTCCCCTCCCCACAACGGACACCCTGTGAGGTAGGTCGGGCTGAGAGAGCTCTGACAGAAACTGCTCTTTTTCAAGAACAGCTGTGCCAGAGCTATGGCTTGCCCAAGGTCATCCAGCAGGTGCAAGTGGAGGAGTGGGGAATCAAACCCGGTTCTCCCAGATTAGAGTCCGCACACTTAACCACTACACCAAACTGGCTCTCGGTGAGCCACTGGCACTGGCGGCAACACTGGGATTCAGCTTACTCCCTGAAGCGCCTGGCCAATTACACCTCTTCTCTCTCTTTACAGCCCCCCCCCCCACTTTCTGTTTGCTGGCACCTCAACATCTTTACCGGCAGATCTAAATGTTTTTAGACTACTTGCTCATCTTAGGCAATTGTAGCCTAATAGAAAAAGACAGGGACTGTATTTAATAAAACCTTTTCACATGGGTGAATACCTCTTTATAAACCTGATTTAACAGAGTATGTAGACATCAGTGTACGCAACTTTTAAGTCCAAATTCACCATAGTATTCCTTGTGCAGATGAGTTCTTGCTCAAAACAGTAAGGTACTTGGATCCTGTCCATAGTAACAGCGCTGGAAGGTACATCAAGGGTCATGTAGTCCAACCCCCTGCAGATCCATTCTAACCCTGCCTTTTAAAGTTGCTGGTTACGTCATTAAAAACAGATAATACACTGACTTATCCTGTGAAAGGATAAAAGAGGTTACAGACTATGAGATCTCGATCTATATGAACGACAAAGTTGTCCATAACATTTCCATACAATTTGGCTCTTAGACTTAATATGAAATGTTTGCTGCAGAGTTCATTAAAAGGAGACATTCATCTGTACCCAGAAATCTCAAACTGCTTTCAAGTGTTCAAGTACACATTTACACAACAGCATTCTTTGTCTTCACTGAATATCTCCAGGTTATCTAGAGTAGTAGCCAGGGTGCTGGGATTCCTGTTGTCTTTGACCAACAGTACCCCATGTGTGTGTGCCCCAAAGGTTTCGGCAATTGCCTTCCCACTTCATTTCTTCTGCCCAGGCATGGAAGTGTCAGACTACTAAGGGGAAAACACCAGCAGAGATGTGGGAGAGCACGCTGTGTGGCTGCACAGATGGCCCTCCAAAGAATACTACTAGTTACAATCAAGCCAATCAAGATGTTTCATTTTGGAATGTTGCTTCTTCTCCCGGGGAATGCTCCACTGACTAGAAAATTTGGTGCCAGATATTCGAAGAAGAAAGTGTCATTTCTGCACCCTGAATATATTTTGTAAGTGAAGGGACGTGGAAGGAGGAGATGCGGACTTGCAAGAGAGTACAGGAAGTGCTACTGGGGTGGATACCGAATTATTAACAAATGGTGTTAATTACATTTCAGATGCAAGCCACTCAGCTATCCGTATTCCAAGTATAACCAGAGATGGGGATACTGGCTCACTGTCTCCTTTAATGTGATCAAAACAGGAATCTGATGTGTGGGCTACCTCATCAGAAGATCAAGAATCATCCTCAGAGAGCTAATTCTAATCTTCCAAAAATTGGTTTCCATGTTGTGACTGATAGTTATATCGACTTCCCCATTTAAATATCTGTGAAGCAGCTTACAACAATAAACACAGGAAAATAATAAAGTAGTCCAGGGATAATGACAAAAACTGATGTAACAGTTTTGGATCTTTGTCTTCCTGTCACATAGTCCTGATGTCACATGATTTTCTGTCACGTGGCTTGGAACTCAGTAGGTCCTTTGTAGAGTGGGCCACTGGTCTAAAAAAGGTTGGGGTGGAGTCATGCCTCATTGGAAGAGCACATGCTTTGGCTTCAGAAAATCCCATGTTCATTCACTGACATTCCCAGTTCAATGGATGACGCAACAGGTGTTGTGGGAAGACTGCTGTCTGAGACTCTGGCGAGCTACTGCTGGTCTGAATAGATAACATTGACGTTGCTAGACCAATGGTCTAGTTTAATATAAGAGACCTTCATGTGTTCTGGGGGAGGAGGAGGAAGAAGAAGAAGCAGCAGCAGCAGGAGACTAGATTTATACCCCGTCCATCACTCGGAGTCTCAGAGTGGCCTACACTCTCATTTCCCTTCCCCTCCCCACAACAGACACCCTGTGAGATAGGTGGAACTGAGAGAGCTCTTTCAAGAACTGCTCTTGAGATAACAGCTCTGAGAGAACTTATGACTGACTCAAGGTCACACCAGCAGCTACATGTGAAGGAGTGGGGAATCAGGCCCAGTTCTTCCAGATTAGAGTCTGGACTCTTAACCACTACACCAAACTGGGAGAGGGAAGAATTACAGTCCTTGGAATGAAAAAACCAGTGGTGTTCCATGTAGGGTGAAATATCAGTTCTATCAGCTTGGAATTAAGTTTCCCCTTAAATTAACCTGGATATTAAATTGCTCAGGAATATCTGTCCCACTTAGCCTCATAATAAATCCCATTTTCCCAGAATGCCCTCTGTGGCTCCCTGATATCCCAACGACCAGGCCACTGTACAATTCTGTGGGGCAGAAAAGTTTCTGTCACAAGCTGATTCAGGTTCAGTCGCATTGTGGAAGGCAGACAAAGCAGCCAAGAAGACGAAGGCCTATCCCTGGTCCTTCATTTCCAGTCAGCACCCTTCTGCTTCGAAGCACACACCCGCTATTGTAAAGGGACTTGTAACAGCTGCAGCCCAAAGGGGTAAGGGTTTCATGACAAGGATAACTGGCTGCCCAGCTCAGCACACTTAACAGCACAGTAACAGCTGGTGTTTAGGAAACCAGGTTTTTCTTGGCAAGTGAAAAGCTAACTCATTGCCAGGCTGCAGGTACTTCTGCCTACAATGGGCACGCAATGCCTGGGAGAGGAGAAATCTGCCCGCCAGTTCGATCCAGCTCCCCTTCTCCCCCTCCCTCCCCGCTTGGGCGGACTTCTTCTTCCAAGTGGACCAGCTGCCTAACTAGAATTGTAAGCATGGCTTACGCTCACTTTCAATAGACACCCATCTGCACACCGCACTGAACAACTGATTGCATAAACTTCCATGTGATTGTTGGGTAACAATCTTGCCTTGACAAAAACAGGCAATATATTTAAGGTTACATTAGAGACATGGCAAGAATTACGCTTCTGCCTATTCTGTTTGCTGATAAGAGATAATCCTCTATCAGAAGTGTATTGTGTTGCCCTGTAGCCTTTTTTTTTTTTTTTTTAAATCAGCATCAGTTTACATAGCAACTGTGGTAAGCGTCGCACAGATAAAATTAATTTTTGGACAGTTAGGGGTGGCCCTGCAGCAATTATGCGATTAATTCTGTTTAAGCCACGGACGGTGGCTTTTGTTGCTACGGCTGAAGTGAAAGTCTACCTGTTTACAAGAAAGCTCCTAATTCCACCCACCGCTATTGGAGAAGGATCAGAATGGCAAGAAAGGGAACAGGAAAGGGCCCGGCTCCTCCTCCCACTAAGGAAGGGGGCCTCACAACAAGGCCAGGGTCCAGGAATAAGGGAAGAGTGCTCAGCAGCTCATTCCCTCTGGCCTCACTGATGGCATCTGATAACTGAGGAGAGAGAGAGAGAGAGAGAGAGAGAGAACTGGAAGGAGAACTCAGCTGGGATCGGGTCTGATGGACAAGAGCAGCTGGCTGCTGCTTTCCTCTCTCAGGTCAGAGATGGCAGCAAGTGTCCAAGGAACTGGTGCACCAAGCTGGACCTAGATCCAGATGTGATGCAAGGGCGCCCTCCACTGACCTATTCTGGCACAACGGCTTCTCTCAGGTGTTTACTTGCTGTCTCTGAGCAATCAACTTGCAGACAGCTTGTGACGACAAGTTTTTTGTTTTGTTTTGTTTTTAAAATTCAATCCATTTCTAATTCACTGAACAAAAGATGCATATTTGCATGAAGCTGCCTTAAACCACATCAAACCATTGATCCACCCGGCTCAGTATTATTTACCTCAACTGACAGAAGCTCTCTAGGATCCCAGGCAGATAAAGGCATTCTAATACATTTCTTAATAAGCTGTCTGAAACCCAAGAGACATGGCATTAGTGCTACTGGCACCAACACGTACAAGGGCCGCGCTATCGCTATCCACCTGCTAAAAGGAATTATGTGAAAGCGATATGATGCCGGTCAATTGCTGAAGCATATTAGGCTATCCCAACAAGCTGTCCCAATGAAACAGCATCTAGAAAATAAAATTTTAAGCCATTCTCAACTTGCTGGAGAAAGAATAGTGCATTAGGTACTATATAGGAATGAAGAAGAGAAATCAGAACTCATTGTTCAAGATAGTGGGTTTAGCCCCGGCAAGCTCAATATCTGAAGCTAAGCAGGGCCAACCCTGGCAAGCACTAGGATGGGAGGAGGAGGAGGAGGAGATTGGATTTATACCCCACCCTTCACTACCCGAGGTAGTCTCAGAGCGGCTTACAAACTCCTTTCCTCCCCTCCCCACAACAGACACCCTGTGAAGTAGGTGGGGCTGAGAGAGCTCTGACAGAAACTGCTCTTTTTCAAGAACAGTTGTGCCAGAGCTATGGCTTGCCCAAGATCATCCAGCAGGTGCAAGTGGAGGAGTGGGGAATCAAACCTGGCTCTCCCAGATTAGAGTCCACGAACTTAACTACTACACCAAACTGGCTCTCCTTGGAATACCAGAATATCCTCCAGGCCCCCAGTAGCGGTCAGTCACCAGAGATCGCCATGACTTCCAGGTGCACACACACTCAGGCATACACACACACATACATATTTAAAATACAAAAGGAAAAAAAGACAGTGGGTTTGAAGGATTTGATATATCACCTTAACAGTCTACAGATGATTTTCTACAGTTTAGACAAACACCATCAATAGATCTTCTCTGTTTCCTATATAAATTCATCCTGTTTTGCAAAGGGTGAGTTATTTTTGGATTACAATGGGCATCCTTCAAATACAGATCCCTCCCCCTTACAAACACAATCTGCAACAGCAACTTACTTAATGGAGTTCCTAAAGTGGTCTTCTGCTGGGTTCTTTACAGTGCAGCTGTTCAGTAGCCACAGGTCTGCTTCTGAGGCATTCTCTGAGAAACAGAAAGATACAATAAACAATCAGAATTTCATTTACAGCTCCTATAAAGAGAGAAATGAATTGGTGCAGTGATCAGAAAAAATACGAATGTGTGTGTGTTTTGCTGTCAATTCACAGCTGACTTATGGCAACACCACAGGGTTTAAAGGCAAGAGACATGGTTTGCTAACCCCTGACTCCGTGTCATGACCCTGGTATTCCTTGGTGGTCCTCCCATCAAAATACTAGCCAGGGCCAAGCCTACTTAGCTTCTGAGATCTAACGAGATCGGGTTAGCCTGGGCTATCCGGGTCAGGGCTAATATGTTGCCATGCTTAATTGAATGTTTTTAAATAATTCGATTTAAATACAGGAAGAATCTTTCACACAAGTTACCTGATGACATACCATTCAAATATTAAGTTAACCTGAAGCAATAACAACTAAACACAGCATCTGAATCGAAGCCCAGTTCCTATCATCCCAAACCACACACGGGTCAGTGTTTCCAGTGTGGTATAATAGACAGAGACTAGGACCTGGAAGACTCAGGTTTGAATCCCCACTCAGTCAGTGGAAACTCACTGGATGACCTTGGTCCGGTTGTGCACTTTCAGCATAACCTACCTCAAAGGATTGTGGTGATGATAAAATGGAGGAGAGGGGAATAATGCAGTCCCTTTTGGGGCCCCATTGGGGAGAAAGTTGGGGTATAGATGAAGCAAACAAAAGTAAACAGACTATGCACTTCACATCCCAGAGATGGCAATTCTGTTATATTTCAAGTGACAAGTAATTTTCATAACAAGAGATGGATTAAGTCTTATTCCGTTGGTTTTAAATTGTAATGCTTTGATTGTGATTTGTTAACCACCTTGAGTCACAAAGAAAGAGAGGATATAAAGATTTCAATAAATAAATACATTTTACCAGGGATTCACTTTAGGCTTCACCCTTTCAGTGATTAAACAAGTTTCTGTTCTTACATCCATGTTGCTGAGGAATGTGTGTGTGTGCATGTGTGTGTGAATATTCCAGCCATCTGATCAGCACCCCTATTATTTGTTTCATATATTTATTTATTTTTATATAGGTAGGGTGCACACACTCTCACATAGCTACCTTGAATTGTTGCTGACAGACTCTGAAAAAGATTTATCCCATTAATGTCAATCACATAACCAAAAGGAAGAGGGGAAAAGTAAACAAAATAGTGATAAGAAAAGGTGAACCAGAAATTGACAATAATTTCAAACTTAAGGCTCATTATACAAGATAAAAATGTATTGTTCCCCCCACAAACATCCCCATGGAATCCTAAAATCACCATTTTAATCCAGATCTAGATTCCTGATTAGGTGTCAGAAAACTAACTCTGATCAACTTGTGCTGCTGCATTCACAAAACGTAAGTTAACTGGAGTCAGTGTTTAACTGAGGCAAGTGTGCAAGCTTGACAAAAGACCACTCCACACACATTTTTTCCCTCTGCATGCAACCTAAAATTCAACGTACATATCCTTGCCTTAAATATAGTTCTTCTGCCTTATGTCATGGGCATAAAAAGTGACTCTGTAAAGCAAAACAAAACAAAACAAAAAGTACACAACAAAAAAACCCTTTAACAGAATTTTCTCACTCTTTTCAATTGAAAGATCTGGTAAAAGACACAAATAGCTTTTCCAGACTATTCGACCATCCAAGCAGGGACTTCTGCAGGGTGTCACCCTGCAAATGGGCAAGATCCACAACTGTCTGTACATGTGCTTTCTCTGTTGTAGCCCTTCCCCCTTGTAGAATGGCCTGCCTGATGAGGCCAGGAAGACACCCATGCTCTGGGCTTTCCAGAATAGGGGTGTGCATTTGGCTTTGCTGAACTGAAAAAATACCTGGGAAATACCTTATTGGTTTTTTTTGGGTATTAGTTAAGCCGAATCAGATTCTCTCATTTGATTCAGCTGCCGATAACGTGCTCTCGAATAAAAGCCAATATTACTCAGCTTTTATTTGGGGGCCCTAATCAGGGATGGAAGGCAATGGTCAGTTTCTGTTGACTGAAACTGACCAGCTCTGCCTTCCCTTCCCCAGCTGCCTGTGGTTGTGGGACATCTGGGAAAGCCAATCTCTGGAGGAAAGGCAGTTTAAACTGCCTCCCCTTTGCTTCCCCAGATGCCCTGCAGCTGCGGGGCATCTGGGGAAGCCAACCCTGGGAGGGCAGGCAGTTTAAGCTGCCTTCCCTCAGCTTCCCCAGGCACCCTGCAGTCATGGGGTGCCTGGGGAAGCCAAGTCTTGGAGGGGAGGCATTTTAAACTGCCTTCCCTTTGCTTTCCCAGATGCTCTGCAGCCGCAGGGTGCCTGGGGAAGCAGATCTGGGGAGGCAGGCAGGCTGGGGAAGGGAGGGGGGCATTTAAACATGCCTCCCTCCTGAGTCTTCCCTTCCTTAGCCGCCCAGCTGCTTCCTCTGGTCAATTTCACTCCCCAGCTGATGAGGGGGAGTGAAACTGACTAGAGGTAGGCACTAGGGAAGGAAGGTCTGGCTCCGGTGCCCTTATATTCTATGGGGACTTTTCCCATAAGGTATAATGGCCAAATATATTCGGCGCTACCAATATACCGATATTTTTCGGGCTTGGTTTACCCGAACCCGAAAAATACTGAATTTTGTGTGTGTGTGTTTCACACACGCCTATTCCAGAAGCTATGCAAAACTGAATTATCCAGGAGGGTTTTTTGTTTTTTTTACAAAGGTAATAGGGATTTATTGTAATGGAATGGTTCATGAAGGTGTTTTAACAACTGTGGACTATGTGTATAGTATGTAATATCTGTTGCAGTAATTCTTTTGGCAAGATGTAACTTGCTCCCAACAGCCGAATACACAGGAAGGCTTAAAGGTATTCCCTGGATTGAAAGAAATTGTTCTTGTGCATTTGGAGCAATAGAAACCATCTCACATGTGCTGTTATACTGTCCTTTGTTTATTAAAGCTAGGCGTGATATACTGAAAACTATTGTCAACTCTGACATTTCAGTGTTCTAGTAATCATATTATTCTGAAACTGTTGTTTTCAAATGATGTCAGCTGGCTAGAAGCTGTTTATAGATTTCTGGCATACGTTTTTAAATGGTCTTGGTATTTATTGTTTCACTGATTTGCTCTGTTTTTGTTTCATCCATAATCCCACCAACCTATGGTTGAAGGGATTTAAAAATGAAACAAAGATATCTGTTACAGTATGTATTATCCTACTTTGTAATTTCTGCATTTTTAACATGTCATCACGTTAATACTTATGCTTCCTTTCCTAATCCTATTACATTGCTTACTGGACATGCCATCCTGTTGACAGTACTGATTTATACTGTGTAATTCACTTCAAGCCTCACTGAGAAAGGCGTAACAAAATAAAATAAAAAACATTTCCTGGAAATGTATATTATTTTTATGTACACCGCAACATATATTAGAAAGATGTTTACCAAGACATTTTTAAGTGCTAGAGCTATATCCAAATGAAGAGAAAAAGGGCTGCCCTAGAATCTCTTCTCCTTTTCCCCTTGACATATCTACATCTCTGAAATGTTTGGGGAATTCAAAAAAGCAGGTAGAAATTTGCATAACAGAAGGCTGGAAGGTTAAGTGCTAGAGTGCTTTGTATTATAAGACAGCTAAATACACAAGATTGTGCCTAACAGCTTTTGAGGTCCTGTATTGGAAATATGCTAAAGAAGAGTCTATTTAAATCAACTCTCAAATTTTCAGTTAAAGATTAGGATCAGCAAGCAATTTAGTAGTTCAAAAAAACTGGACACCTTCTGCCCCAATCTAAACACATCTGCTTCCACAAAAAGCAGTATGCCAACATCTGACAGTTCAGAGATTACTGGATACGTGCTGTTGTGTATGCTGGTAACAAAGAACCCATCAACAATACTAAACCACCACTGTTTAGCTTAGAAAGATAATTCAAAGCACCATGGATGTCTTTTCCAAGAAAGAAATAATGCACTTAAAACCAGAATATCATCACACTTTTGTGACATGCTGCCAAGACTAAAGAAATTCAAAAGGTCATGGAAACTTCTGAACAGCCCAAACACAACAAGAGGTTCTCTAAGGCAAAAACTACCAGTATTAAGCAAGTGGAGAAGTGGGGAACTTGGTAAAAAAAAAAAACTGAATCATCAATATAGATACCCACAGAAAGGACCAAAATATTTATACTTAGGCACTCTAGCTAACATCTTTGTTTGCAATCTCTACTCCTTTCCCTCCCCAGAAAGCATTTCTGTTTATTTCACTGCTTCTTTAGATAACCAGCCTGGGTATCCTCAAATAGCACAGCCTTAGCTTATGGTCTGGGTGAAAAAAGACAGATAATTGTTGAACTTGATTGAGGTTAAGGCAAAACAGACAGTGCAAATGAGTTTCAAAGAACTGGAACTTAGCAGGGAAGCAAACAGAAACCTGTCACAAGGAGCAAGGCACATGATCTGCCCTGTTTCATGTCTTTGCCCTGCCGTCCAATTGAGCTGCACTCTCCAAGGGCCCAGAGTCAAATCAGAGTAAGACAGGCAGAAACTTGCATGTGAGAATGAAGGATCCTGACTGCAGTAGACGTGGCATTTTACAGCTTCCTAACACGGCCAAAAGTAATACAGCTGGTGTTTTCTAGAACTAGTGAGCATCCTCGATTTCTATCATTTTCTTAAGTACTCCAGTCTTTAAGATTAAAACTCCTTACTTTATCAACATTTAACCTGACATTCCTCTTTAACATTTTCCTCTTCCCATCCTTACATTTTTGAATTTTGCTTCTTTGCTCTTCCCCTAGCTTTCTTCCATCTAGCTCCTTGCTCTACATATCTGGATTAAGTTCCAATATTAAGAGCCTATTCTTTCATTGCCGGATTACATTCTGTTCTAGAAAACCAAAAGGGAGAGATGTCACTCCCCAGCCAGTACCACCCACCTGCAGGGAGGAATAACTGCACGGAGACCAGGAAGGTCAATGGCCTGTCCTCACTGGAAGTCTTGTAAAGACACTGTATATAGATTCTCAGCCTTCTAGCTAAGTGTGCAGTAAAGATACTGGGAACAAGGACATTGAGAAGTATGGAAATGTTTTTAATCATTTATTTTGCACTGTTTGAGAGTGAAGTCGGTGGAAAGGCAAGGGTTGATAACAGAACACCACAGCTCAGTTTCCATCAGGGGCTAGGCAAAGTATACATATTACAGACCCACTTCGCAGCCACTCCATTGGTTATCGGTCAATTACTGGGTTTAGTTCAATTTATCGGTCATCTCCTAGAAAGCCCTTAATAGCCATGGACCCACACATCTGTAGGACTGCCGCTCCCACCATGCCCTGTCACATGAGCTTTGTACAAATGTTCAAGAGGGTGAGTTTGGTGTAGTGGTTAAGAGTGCGGACTCTAATCTGGAAAAACCCGGGTTTGATTCCTGACTCTTCCACATGCAGCTGCTGGTGTGACCTTGGACCAGTTACAAGTTCTTTCAGAGCTGTTCTCTCAAGGGCAGTTCTCGAGAGAGCTCTCTCAGCCCCACCTACCTCACAGGGTGTCTGTTGTGGGGAGGGGAAGGGAGAGGAGTATGTAAGCCGCTCTGAGATACCTTCAGGTAGTGAAGGGGGGGGGGGTATAAATCCAATATCTTCTCCTCTTTTATAAAGGAAACAGGATTGTAATGGAATGGAACAACTCGGGACAATGCTTTAATAAGGGAACAGGCGCATAGACTATTGCAATGTTTATTGCATGCATCACCTTGCTTTTACTGCATTCTCTTCTATCTTTGTAATATACTTTTTGCACTATGGTACGTCATGCCTTAGACAGGTTTTTTGTTTGTTTGCATTATTGTCTAATTCTGTAACCCTAGGCCTATTCTGTTGTTTATTGGGTATCGTATATTGTCTGAATGAATTCTGCTTTTTATTTTGTAATCCATCCTGAGTCTCAGCAAGAAGGGCAGTCTATAAATAAAACAAGTAAATAAATTCTCTATAATAGATACCACCTTTGGAATGCCTTGTGTTAAGGCTTGCCTGGCACCTGTCTTACTCCTCCTTAGGCGTGAGGCCTTACTCCTTGTGTGTGTGTGTCTGTTGTGTATGTACACACACACACACTACAGGCTTTTAACTGAGGGATTACATCTTTAGGTGTTTTATAGTCAGCTTCTAGCCTGTAAACTGTTTTAAGCACATGACTGTTTGGTGCCGAATGTTTATGCCTCTGTCTTGCTTTATTATTCATAATTTATTGTGTTTTTATTATTTAATTGTATTGTTTTTACTTTGTGAACTTCCTCAAGCAGGACTTTGGAGAGGTAGTATACAAATTCTCTCGATCAATAAATAACAACCATACCTCTCTGTTAAAATACAAATGCCTTCTAAGTCACTTCTGTTGATACTGAGGCCTAATGCAAATAATTCCACAGTGTGGTTTACTAGCATTTCAGTCTTGGCAGAAACACGATCAGGGGAGAACTTTGCTGTTGCCTAGTATGTCCCATTGTCAATGGCTCCGAAGTCAGAAAACAACAACAGATAGGGTAAGGCCAAAATACTTTGATGCTATACCTGACCCCATACCCTGAAGCCTGCTAGGTGACCTCTCTCAGCTCCACCTACCTCACGAGGTGCCTGATGTGAGGAGAAGAAAGGAATGTGACTGGAAGCCACTTTGAGACTCCTTAAGGTAGAGAAAAGTGGGGTATAAAAACCTACTCTTCTTCTCCTATCATGGCAATTGATTTCGGGGATGTCGCATGCCAGCACTCTCCCTCTTGAACAGGTGGCACAGTCCATACGTGATCCTACCTGGTTTCATTGCTTCAGGGATCACTTTCAGATTTTATTGCCACAATGAATACTCGCAGGCCAGAGACAGCCAGCTTTACAATTGTGTGTTTATCATCGCTGAGCAATACAGGTCATCCTATTATGAAGCATATGCACGGCTCAGACATTTCTATCTGTGAGTAAAGAACATGAGTAGAATATTTCTCTCTCTCTGAAGAAGTGAGCAGTGACTCACGAAAGTTCATTCCATGCCACAGATTTTGCTAGTCTTGAAGGTGCTACTGGACTCTTGCTGTCTTTCTATGGTGCATGATGCTGACATTCTCGGGACAGAAATGCAGGGGTCCTTTGGGGCCGGAGCGAAGCTCCGCCAGCTCAGGAGTGGCCACTAGGGCAGCCACGGGCTGAATCAGATTCTCTGATCTGATTCGGCCTGCTGCTGAATTGCCGCCGAAATTCGGCGGCAACTGTAAAAGCGACTGGAGGGGAGGGGGTTTGAGGGAGAGGCTCCAAACTTGCAGGGTAGCTGCTGGGGCCTCTCCTCGAAATACCCACCAAGTTTCAAGAAGACTGGACCAGGGGGTCCAATTCTACAGGCCCCCAAACAGGTTGCCCCCATTCCCTCCATTGTTCTCTATAGGAGGAAAAAAGTAACAATGGAGGGGATGAGACAACCTGTTTGGGGGCCCATAGAATTGGACCCCGTGGTCCAATCTTCTTGAAACTTGGTGGGTATTTCGAGGAGAGGCCCCAGCAGCTACCCTGCAAGTTTGGAGCCTCTCCCTTAAACCCCCTTTCCTCCAGCCCCTCATATACCCTATGAGTTTTTGCCATTGATTTCAATGGCCCATAGGGTATAATGGGGCTGAAACTGACATTCCCTTTCTGACACACTTCCGGTGATGTCAGGGGATGTGGCATATGCTAATGAGTTATGCTAATGAGTTATGCTAATGAGCTCCTGCACCTCTTTTTCTACGAAAGGACCCCTGCAGAAATGAGAAAGCAAAAGGGTACAGACAGCTGCACTACTAAAGAAAAATAAAAGGACTCACAATGAACTTTTGCTCTTTCAAACCCCCAGATCTAGCACTCTTCCCTCACATCAGCAGGGATTACCCTAAGAGCAAAGATCATTTCAGGCAGCAGAGCTCTGGATTTGTGGGGGGAACTGTGTCAGCTCAGCCTATTCCCTTTCTCGCAGACTGACATTAAGGACTGGTACAGAGTTCGAGTCCTCTCTTCGCCTCTGAAACACTGCCAGGGTAACAAGGGATAACAGTGAAGGCTTGCAGAAAGACAGGTTGCCTTTTATGCATTGAGTTGCACCCAGCCATCTACTCATATACAAAGATTGTAGACCTTCCCCACTTTCCCCTCCCCTCCTGCAGTCCCTTTCAAACTGTCAAAGTTGATTCCTTGGGTGGAGGGTTGCCATCCCCCCAATGGGGGCGGGGGTTCCCCTGATTTCGGGGGGCCCAATTTGCAGGTGGCCAGCTGGCCAGCAAGGAGAGCCCCACCCCCAAAGAACCCAACCATGCCTGGTGCAATGACGTCACCAAGAGATGATGTCATCACACTGGGCACGTTGCATGGGGGATGCTCCAGTATTTGGCTAAAAACCCTATGGTCATGCATGCACCAGGAGATCCAGAGGAACAGCCTGGAGCCCTCTGCTGGCAGATGGTAAGGACCTGGCAACCCTACTTGGGTGATGGGAAATAGCAGCCATGAGGCTCAATGTGTGATAGTGAGGCATGGAAAAGGGCAAAATCTTTCTCTCTTCCATCAGCACAACTACAGTGTCACTTCTGTACACTGGATCATTAATCTTTGCTTCCATGAGCCACTAAACAGCAGCAACTTTCTTGGCTGATGGGTCATTTACACCCCCAGACTGCCCTCCTTTCTGAGCCCTCATGGCCAGGCAGAGGCCTGCTCATGACAAGCTGACCGAGGGGACCCTCCAGCACTCCTTAAACCATCAAGCAGCTCATGGCTGAGCAATTGTCATTCTTTTTTTTAACAATTTTATTTTTTAGAACAGACAAACAAACATACATACAAAGTTGGGGGGTTCCATGTACATCATTATTTTGTCGATTGTTACCTCATACATTATCTAATTGTATTTTTATTTTTTCCACCATGTATTTTTATGTAAATCTTTGCTTATAGTTAAAAATATAGTTCAACTTTTCTTCTAATTCGGTTGTATGTTCATATAATTTATTTATTGTATTCTTCTAACCATTTATAAAATCTTGACCATGTATTCTCAAAGTTTCCTTCATTTTGTCCTAGCAATCGTCATTCTTAATGCGGGATGGCCGTTCCTATAATGGTGTCAAAAGAAGACCAATAACTAATGTTACAGACTTTAAAAAAAAGATAATCTAGTGACCCTGTATGAAAACTTTGAAAAGTTATAGTCAAAAAGTCTGCAGCAGGAAAAAATTTCCAGTGAGAATTGCAGGCTCATCAAAAGGAGTATGAGACAACTCATATCTCCCTCAATGCATAACGTGGACACAAATTTTTTTCCCTCAAGTGCTTCTGCCATCATAACTAGCATACAAAGCATTTTATGTTGCAACTGCAAAAACAGAATTCTTACTTTACAAACTTAGAATTTCCCCCCAACACAGCTATTTTTGTACCTCAACGCACAAGCTGACTTGCAGTTTTTAAAGTCTCACTCATTTCCATACATATGTTTTCACAAGAGCCAAGGTCAGTTTATAAACTGAAACATACCCCGCTTCCATATCAATTACCCAACCTACATTTCTGTAAATTCTGTCTGTATTATGTTGCACCCAGAGGCAATATATTGATTTCAAATGCTTTGCTTCCACATATTTCCCCTGACATCTAATCCCACAAGGAGTCTGGATTTAAACTACATCTACCACTTTTAACAGAGAAATAGAGAGAGTGTTAAAATGTAGGGAACTTATCTGAGCCAGAGATGTCCAAACACTTATTAAATTGTAGCTGCCAGCTAGTTATCGACTTCCACAGAATTACCTTCATACTTTACCCTTCGTTATTGCATCTGCCTTCTGAAAACTCAGAGATACAGAGCTGAAGGTCTCATACCCGGTAGCCACATAAAAGCCTTCCAGTGCTTAAAAGTTATCTCCCAGCCTGGCATATTAAGTGAACAGGATTGCTTGAGAAAATTCCAAAATGAGTTCACCAGACAGGATTTCCCTATGGGTTCTAAAAGCTTTTTAAAAACCCCAAACCCAACAAGCTTTCAATTACACACACCTTCAGTAGTTTGGCCTCCATTATCAATCATCATAACTGAGTATAGAAGAAAAGATGTACAAAATTGAGCACCGAGTGAGAGAGAGAACGTTACAGCACAGACCACGAATCAAGATCTGAAGGCATCCCAGGGACTTAACCAGCATTTCAGAGGTGCACTGGAGGTGGCATGCAGGCTTTTGGGTCTGTACTGTTTTTCTATTCCCCACTTTGTCCTGCTGCCTGTTTAGTGCACTTGCTTCTTGGAAGCAAGCTGCAAATTTTTGCTGCCTTAAAAATGTACAGTGGGTCAGATGCAAGCCAAGGTGGACTGACCCTTAGGGCCACCAAGAAAAGTCCCAGGGTAGCCACTTCCTGCCAGGACCGCTCCGGCACCAAGCAAGTCATAATTCACCTCATGCAGGATGGCCCTCTCAGAGGTGGGCCTAAACCACCGCAACTGCAAGCTGGCAGGCAGGACCCACTATCACTGCCACTCAGCGGCTGAGGTAAGCGCAAACCTGTTCTCTCCTCCCATCCCCCAGGGAGCCAAGAGTGGGCCTGGGCCCTTTCCCACGGCCATTTTTGCCTCCCAATCTGCCCCATACGCAAAGCCCCATGAGCTGAACAATTGAGATATTTCTGTCAAACTCTTGAGTGCCATTCTCGTTGTGTAGAGCAGAGGGAAGAACTGAACAAGAGTTTCGTGGTACCTTTAGAAGTTTGTATTTCCATGGCCAGAGAATTTTGAAATTTTGAATCCCCACAGGCTATGACTGGCAATTTCCCTTCAGTTTTCAACGCCTCTACCTACAGAAGACAAAGACTGTGCTGCAGATCACTTACCCGGATACAAAACTGAGGAATTCCTCCAGGGAAGCTGTCTTAGTTTACTGATGGAAAAATGAAAAGGAGTCATGTGACACCTTAGAGACGAACAACATTTTCTTTTCAACGACCACTTGTTCAGACTGTACATCTGAACTGTAACTTTGCCTTCACTCTTTGTAGAAGAATTGGGGTAGGGGGGAAGCAGAGTCCGGGGATCATGAAACATGGGAAGTACAGAGCAAAATATAATTGTGCAGAACTAAAATCTGACCTTAAAAAACCCAGAGGCCACTCATTAGTCATACTAAGCTAGTTCTTACCAGTAACGGATGAGGAGTGACAAGCTGTGTTAGGATTCTTATCTCACTATAACTATCTTAAGTTTCAGTTCAAGCCAGGGGAGGAGGTAGCATCAAAACTCTGAAGAAGTCTCTTTCCAGCGCTTTCACCCTGGAGTCTTCCTCTGAAGTTCTTTGCTGAAGAACTATGACTCTCACGTCAGGCACAGTAGCCCTGGTGTTTTTGGCCACCGTGTGACAGAGTGTTGGACTGGATGGGCCATTGGCCTGATCCAACATTGGCTTCTCTTATGTTCTTATGTTCATACATTGAGCTGTACATGCATTGACTGTAACATGAGAATTACTCATCGTATGAAGAACAATCATGTGGATGCTGTACATGGATTATACATGTGTTCACTGTAATTTGTGAAATAGGTGATTGTGTCCCTGTAGACTGAAACATTCTACTGGTTTCAGATCACCATTTTTTTTGAAATGTAGAGGCTGACCCCCTGACCTGGATAGCCCAGGGTAGCCTGATCTCATTAGATCAGAGAGCCAGCGTGGTGTAGTGGTTAAGAGTGGTGGACTCTAATCTAGAGAACCAGGTTTGATTCCCCACTCCTCTACATGAAGCCTGCTGGGTGACATTGGGCCAGGCATTTAAACATGCCTCCCTCCTGAGTCTTCCCTTCCTCAGCCGCCCAGCTGCTTCTGGTCAATTTCACTCCCCAGCTGATCCCCAGGGAGAGAAACTGACTAGAGGTAGGCACTAGGGGAAGGAAAGGCTGGCTGAGAGCCAGCTATGGTGTAGTGTTGAAGAGCGGCAGACTCTAATCTGGAGAACCGAGTTTGATTCCCCACTCCTCCACATGCAGCCAGCATGTGGGAGACCTTGGGTCAGTTACAGTCCTCTCAGAACTCTCTCAGCCCCACCTACCTCACAAGGTGCCTGTTCTGGGGAGAGGAAGGGAACGTGATTGTAAGCCACTTTGAGACTCCTTAAGGTCAAAAAAAGTGGGGTATAAAAACCAATGTCTTCTTCAGATCTTAGAAGCTAAACACAGTCAGCTCTGGTCAGTATTTGGATGGGAGACCAGCATGGAATACCAGAGTCATGATGAAGAGGCAGACAATGGCAAACCACCTCTGAACATCTCTTGCCTTGAAAACCCTACGGGGTCACCATGAGTCAGCAAAAGGGGGGGGGGCTGACCTGCTTGGTATATGTAGCAGTATGTAGCAATATACCACCCTGGATGATATATCCAGGTGATAACCTCAAGATGGTACAGCTGATAATATCAGGTCTTGCAATAGTATTGTCTGGTATATGGGGCAGGATATGGGGACAAAGTTGACATCTTGGTTTGTTGCTGAATCAAGTCCCTAGGTTTGTTTCTG
This sequence comes from Lepidodactylus listeri, assembly GCA_029233225.1. NCBI lineage: Eukaryota > Metazoa > Chordata > Lepidosauria > Squamata > Gekkonidae > Lepidodactylus > Lepidodactylus listeri. The sequence continues at coordinate 93,858,263 of JARCFY010000006.1, forward strand.
TTAGGTGGATTATAGTTGCTGCTAAGAAGCTGTTTTAGGTAAGAAGGCTTTTGTAAGCAAGAAAGGCCTGGAGAACAGGTTGAGTTTAGTGATGATGCCTTAGGCTGGTTTAAGCTGGAAGCTGTAGATGCAACCAGTGTTGTTCAGTTCTCTTTTATGGCCCTGTCTTGTAGTATGCCATTTCTGGTTATAAACGAAACCTGGATATATTCTTTATTTTATGGGGTGGATACTGTATGAATGTCCATTATAACACCTTAAGGTACGAGTGTAATGTGTTATGATCAGGGTAGTAGATAAAATCATGCAGACAAATGTAGTAGATCTTTCCCAATTCTCAACTGTTTGCTGCACAGGATGTTAGTAAGATGATCCAGTAATTTTCTAAAGAACTTATCAAACAGTCTCAGCATACCTTGTGCAGCAAGCAGCCTGCAGTGGATTCTTCACTCTCAGCGCCTTTGGACATAATATCTAGTTTGCATTTGAATAGAGAAGTATCTTTGCATCTGTTCAAGTCTTTTATATGAGGTTGATGGATGTATGGTTTAAAAGGCGCTATTGTCTTCCATGCTAATAATTCTAGAGGGGGTCCTGTTTTACCAGGGACATTGACACTTTCAAAAGTCATTTGGCCTCCCTTTCCTAAGTACTTTTAATGGGAAAACAAATAAGAAATAGGGGGAGATGATTATGAAAGGGTTCACTCACAGCCTGTGTAAACACATATTTGTGTTAGGCTAGTAGACAAAAAGATAAGGCCGGCTGCTAATTATATTTCTTCTTGTTCAGGAACGGTTTTATTTGCTGGTTCTCAGATAAGAGAATTTGGTGCAGCCGAGTTAAACAGAAAATGCACTAGTTATCTCATACATTGAGCCAATGATTTGGCAAAGACAGGAGACTGTAGTTCACTGGAAGAGAACCTGCTTTGCATGCAGAAGATCCCAGGTTCAACCCTTGGCACCTCCAGTTATAGGATCTCAGGGACCTTTCTCTCTGACTCAGCAAGGGAATCCCCCAACTGACTGCAGTGCCAAAGAGCTATGGGACAGTTTTGCATTTTGTAAAACACTGAGAGACAAGACTTCCCATACTGTATTAAACCATATGACATCATAAAACCATAGGAATAAGGTAAGAAGTCCCTCCAGTTCTTGGTTTTAAGGCTCCTAGATAATCTGTCAAGTAAAACAGTCCTCTTATTTGCTGGTCTGAACTAAAAAACAGCATTATTTTCATGTGCTGCTCTGAACTTATGACTAAAACCAAAGTATCACGATGGGGGTTAGATTGAACAGGGGGAAAAGGCCGATGGACTTCAGAGAAAAAGAGCAAGGAAAAGAAAGGATGGAGGCATGATACACAAATAGCAATCCACAGTGAGGACTCGCCTTTTGCTTTGGTTTTGCCATTGACCAGTGGAAATTTTTACTAAAAACCAGCATACACACAACCCTGATTCAGCAAGCACTTTTAAAAGCTTATCTGCACCATGATGCCTAGAATATTGCTTTAAAAGGAGATATCCAGCATCCTCGGGAGTGTAAGGGGTGCTGATTTTTCCAGGGGCTCTTCTGTGAAATAAGTAAAGCATGATGCTTCTGAGTATGTTGTACATTGTGATTTTGCCTCATTGGTACGTAGCCATGAACAGCTTTTCCATTAGAAACCAAGGTGGAATACACAGTGTGCAAGAATTACAATGAGCAAAAAACTGTGTAATGCACAACACTACAATCTATCATGATTATTTCCAATAACAAACAATTTGAACAATATATTTGTATGGTACAGCAAATATGAAAAAGGTCCATATACAATGTGGAATAATTCCAAAGTCAGAAAAATCCAAAGAATCCAGATAACACTCGGTTTCGAGGTCCTTCGTCAGAGTGACACACGTGACATATAAATTGCTTCTAATTGCACTGCATGCTTCCAAGTAGCAATACCATTGAAATTCATGGACAATAAGTCCCTACTAATCCATCTTAAATGTCGGGCTACCAGTTTCCTTCCAAAAGAGAACAGCTTCACAGTAAGGAACGACTGACAAGCCATTCCAAAGAGGAGTCTCATGCAAGCATATTATGGCAATGGGGCAGGCATGTAAATCACGCTTCAGGAGAGGATATTCTTTGAAATGGGCTACAGCTTCCCAAGAACTTTGGGGCACAATACTGGTGCTTTTTTGAGCAGAGGGGAATTGTCACAGAAAGACCTCCGGACAGAAGGGAAGGAGAGAAGGCCACTGATGGTGGGCGTGAGGACTGGGCACAATTGCAGAGGTGAATGGAAGGGCAATCTCAGCTTCTTCATCGCCCCCAGGCCTACAGCCCTTGCTGTTTCCTCAGTTCCTCCCTCAATAATGATGTCCCGTCCCGCGGGCCTGGGACTTGTCACCGCCCCCAAAACCGGCACAAGCACTTACCCTGCCGGCACGACCACCGAAGGCAGACGAGTCCGTCCCGAGCCCAGCTGGCCCCGCTGCGGTCCGAGGCGCCCCCGAGACCCTCCCACGGCGCGGGAGCCCCAACATCGAAGAGCCCCGTTGCCGCTCGGGCCAGAGCGGCGCCTCGCGGCCCGCGGCGCCTCCGCAGCAGTGGGGAGTGGCCCGGTCGCGGCACGGGTGGAACAGAGCTCGGCGGGGAGGGAGGAGGAACGCCCAGGCCCGGGACGCAACGAGGGGACATCCCCAGACAGGAAGAGCCGGCAGCTACAGCCCCGGGAGCGGCGGAGTCGCAGATGGGAGGGGCACGAGGCTTCCGGCGAGGCTGCTCAGCGTCTCCTCTAATAAACGGGGGCGGGGCCATGGGGGAGATCGGGGGTGGGTACGGGCGAGGGGAGCTCTGGGAAGGGGCTGCAGGAATAAAAGCAGGAGAACGGATGGGCCAGGGAGGAGGAGCCAGGGAGTCGAAAGTCTAGCGGCTGCAAGAGAGAGGGAGAGCCGCTGATAAGTGACTTGGCCCCCGGAGGCAGTAGGGGACCTTTGGCCCCTGGAGGCAGTAGGGGAGTTTAACCCACCCCAGTGCCATATCTGAGGCCTAATCCCTCTGCATTTCCCAGCACAACCTATCCCGGGGGCCCCCTCGGCTAGTGAGGACCACGGCTACAGGGGGCGCGGACCAGGGGCAGGAGGCGGAGCCTGACAAATGATGCTACCAGAACTGACCTGTAACAAGAATTTGGGCTTTTCCCTCTTCAGCATTTCTTTTGCCTACAAAGAGAACTGGCCATCCAACAACAAACTCCCAATATGGAGGGGAGAAACAACCATGAAATAGTTTTGAACAACTGGGAAGAAAAGTTTAGATAAGTGCTATTTTACAGCAACATTTTGAATAATGTGAAGAAGTCCTACAAAGGTTGCTGGTAAATTTCATAATAGATTGCCTTTATTGTAAACATTCTAGAAGTCTGAATAAAATTCCATTCTTTCTCTCCCCCCCCCCCAAAAAAAGGGGAATGATTTTCACCTACACTATGAACCCTACCTGTGACAAATCTACTGAGAAACCTAAAGATTTTTCATGAAGACTCACTACTAAACTCTCTTTATTCATTCATGTAGCGGAGTGACATACTAGGTCTGATGCATTGATGTTCCACAAATTTATTGTATTCCGTTGACAGACAAGAAGAAACAGAACCTCCTGCCCACACAGTCATGTCTCACGACTGAGAAATTTAAAATAAGCTCGATTACTAAACAAGACTGTGCACAGGAACAAGTCTCTTATGACATATGCTAACTTTATAACCATGGAAAAGACCCAATGTGAGATGAATTGACTCAATAAAGGAAGGTATAGATGTGAGCGAGGCTGTTAAGGATAGGACACTTTGGAGGTCATTAACTCACAGGGTCACCATAAGTCAAAAGAGATTTGACCGCCCACAACACACACAGGAGAAAAGACCACCCAATTGTACTTGAACTGCTTCTACTCCCACAAGGACTGGTTTTGCAAAGTTTGGAAAATAACTCAAAGTATTAACAATTGCACATCTGGCATAGTATTTCACAGACTTGTTTGACTGGTAGCGGCTAATTATTTCTCTGCAGACAGCTGAACATTCTGACTGAAAGGCCGCATGAGAAACTATTAAATAAATTATTATTTAGAAACCACTAACAGATAGGCAGTGTACAAACAAATTTTTTAAAAGGAACACTCCCCACCTGCAAGCCTGAGATCTAAAAAGACAACAGCAGGAGGAAAAGAGAAAAGGATGCAAAATGAGAGGGGTAAGAGGCAGTGACATACAGCGGTTTGGGACTGATATATGGGAGATCTGGGTTTGAATCCCCACTCTGCCATGGAAGCTTCGCTGGGGGCCAGTTTCACACTTGGCCTAACCTAGCTCACAGGGTTGTTGTGAAGAAAGAATAGAGGAGGGGGAACAACATAAGCCACTTTAGGCCCTGACCTGGATAGCCCAGGCAAGCCTGATCTCGTCAGATCTCAGAAGCTAAGCAGGGTCAACTCTGGCAAGTACTGGGATGGGAGACCTCCACGGAATTCTAGAGCCCGGAGGCCAGAGGAAGGCTTTATTCAGCCACCTCTCTGAATATCCTCCATGCCCCCACTAGGGGTCAGTCACCAGAGGTCACCATGACTTCCGGGTACACACACAAAATACTGACCAAAAAACCAACAACATAAGCCACTTTTAAGTCCCCACTGGAGAGAAAAGTGGGGTATAAAATAAATAAAAATTAGTAAAACAGCAAAGCTTTTAGACATGATTTATTATATGACAGAAGATGAAGGTATGGACATGAGAGGGAGAACAAAAAAAAAAGCTAAACAAAAGAAAAAATGAGAGCATGATAAAGAAGTAGTAATCTGAGGGTCAGCCAAAGACATCAACAGAGCAAAGATAACAGGCTAAAATTCAGAGAAAAGAAACACTGGTAAAGGAACCAAAGCATGGAAGGATTGGGGGTGGGTGGAAGAAGCATAAACTGAATCCAATAAGGAAGTAGAAGCCACCGAAAGAAGCAAAGGAAGAACTGCAAACAAATCAAAAGCAAGAGGAAAGAAAATGACCAGCAAAGCTAGGAATGGAGGCAAGAAGGAGAAGGTAGGTGACAGATAGACAAAACAAAAAAAGGAACTAGACAAGAGGAGAAACACTACGAGAGTAAAACCAAAGGCTTTAGAGTAGAATAAGAGTTAAGAGTTGGAAATGGCAAGATTGGACAGTGGCGTGAGTAGACAGAAGGAAGAAGAGGAAAGCGAGGAGTCATACCTGAGTAGACGGAAGAGTAGTAAACGGCTAGATTAAAGGAAGAATGCTGAAGTTACTGGAGCCTGAACTTCAACCACATCATTGACCGATGACTGGGAATCTGCTAGTCCAAGGGAAGGCGATGGCATTCTAGGGACCACTTGGCCTTTTTCCCCCTTGCAGAGAGATGGTTTGACCACAGCTCTTTATCTGACGTTGAGGCATACGGCGTCAAAAGGATACTTCCTCTCTAAGTCAAGGAGACAAGGAGGCTTGAAGACGTGGAGGGTCAGTGCCTCAGTGCAGAGGTGAGTCAGTTGCCCAGAGCTGAGGTGCAGAACCCTGCTGCCATTGAGGGCTAGGTGTGAGTGATCGGTGTCCCAGAGGCAAAATTGAGCTCCATGGTGATTCACAATCTCGGCGTCAAGGAGACTTCTGTGGAGATTTCAAAGTCTTGTGCCTCAACTTTTTTTTGCTTTTTTTGTGGGAGGTTCAGAGGTGGCCATTTGAGTCCACTAAATAGGGTCCAAAGGCTTAGATGGTGCCCCTGGAACTGACACCATTGATGGCGCATGAGCCCTTTTTGACACTTTGTCGATTCTTCCATAGAGGTGAGGGATTTTTCTCCACAAAACCACTTTCAACCTGGAGGCCCTACCCTGCCTTGCTTTGGGGTAAAGAACTGGAAAGCCTGGCATGCAGAGGCATTGTGCCCCTCACCCAGACAGTGGAGGCACTCATCGTCCTTGTTATTCTGGGCCATCTTCATGCCGACTGCTGGCACTGCTTAAGCAGAGCCAATCCCGTTAGCAAAAATATTCTCTAGAGTACCTAAAGAGCTGGAAACAAATGTGTCCTTTTCCCACAGCATCAAAGAAAGAACTGAGGAAGGAGCACTTTCCCCGCCTCCGTCACATGACTGTTTGGGCAGGAAAGTTCCCACTCTTGGCCCGGGGTGGAGAGGAACAGGAGCGCTCCAAGCATATCTAAACAGTAGACATGACGATGAATCCTCAGTTCTCTTGTTCCAGCAGTTACTCTTTAAAGGATCCCTCATAACCATGAGGGACAATAGCCGTTGCCCCTGAAGTATGTCATCCAGCAAGCAGTGACAAGCAGGGGGGAACCAGACGTGTAGCTCCTAGTGGGCAAGGCTTCCCTTTCCCCAGGCAGATGGAGACCATGCATCTCCTAGCTCTTACCAACTGTAGGGGAGAGTCAGAAGGGTACCAAGAGGACCCTGATGTGCTCCCCACAACTGTTTGATTATGGTTCTTCCCTCCAACTGCTGTTCTTCAAAGTTCCTGCTGCGGCTACAATAATAAGTACCAAACTTTCAGGTCACAAGAATGACCTCTTAGAACCTCTCCACACTTCATCAATAAAATGGCTGAACACAGCAGAAGAACTGCTATCCTTTTAGACAGAGTTGTGTGTAACCCAAGACTCCACAGAACACACAGAAAAACCATTACGATATACAACACAGACTTCAGCTCTCTTTTCTCTTTAAAAGTCCTGCTTGAAAAGGAGACCGATAACACCAGCTGAAAGTTCAGAAATCAGATGAGTAGCTGATTGGTTGGGGGAAGGTTTTGCTGCCCTTGAGAGCTTCCTACCCACCCAGACGACTGGAAAAACTAGAATTGTACAAAACAAGAAATGTGGAAAGAATCATACAAAATTATTGCATTTCCATGCCAGTTTGGTCAATACATGCAGGTTGCAGAATCTAGTTATTCTTGGAGCAAATTTATTTATTTATTTATTAGATTTTTATTCCACCCTCCCCGCCTCTCAGCGGGCTCAGGGCGGCTAACAACATCATTCTCATAAAATATACTATAAAATACAATAGCCATTTTAAAATACAATACATTTAGCACCCTTACCCAGGCGGCATCTCCAAACTCCTTCTGGCAATTGATGGGTGCCATTGGTCTGTTGGCAGTTTCCAGTGGTCGGGCCAGGGCTATAAAGTCGAGGTGGCCCCTACTCAAAAGCCTGGCAGAAGAGCTCCGTCTTGCAGGTCCTGCAGAACTGTGAGAGGTCCCGCAGGGCCCTGATGTTATCCAGGAGTTCATTCCACCAGGACGGGGCCACCACTGAAAAAGCCCTGGCCCTTGTTACCGCTAGTTGGGCCTCTTTGGGCCCCGGAAGGAAGGACCAGGCAGTTCTGGGAGCCCGATCGTAGTGCTCGCTGGGGTATATACGGGGATGCAAACTGCCTGTAAGCAGAATGTTGTTTGAAGCTCTTTTTTTCCAATGGAGTACACCCAGGCCTGACAATACCAATACTACAGCATCTGACCATACAGCCAACTCCCTAAGAAGAGGGTCTAACTTTTAAAATTGGTCACTGGAAGTAGTTGTTCTAAAACCAAAATTTTCCTTTTCTTTTTTTTTCTTTCCTTTCATTCAATAAAAGCTCTATGATACATTGATCTTGAGTGACAAACAATTGTTGTTAATCACTTATCACCCAATAGACAAAAGGAGTAAAAAAAATGCAACTGCTAGAGTTCTTTTTGGATCCCTGTCAGCAAAAAGGTAACTAGGTCATTGGAATATATGTCAGAGTGAGCTTGCAAAACACAGTGAACTATAATGCCTACTGGGATTAGCATACAAAGGAAAGTCCAGAAGGATATGTGCTATTGTGATCTTACCTAAGGGATGGGGCAGATTCGCTCTTCTTAAGGTAAATGCATGAACCTATCCCTCATAACGGCCAAGGAGTGAGCATTCAGTCAGACCAGAATGGACACCCTTAACAGGCTTTGGGAAGACAGATAGGTGTAGGAGGGAAGAGATTTTATTTTTTATTTTATTTATTAATTAAACTTATATCCCGCTCTCTCCACCCAAAGGCAGACTCAGAGCGGCTTACAGCAAAGGTTAAAATACAATTCATTTAAAATAACAATTAAAATTAAAAACTTCCCGTACTCTATATGTCCTCCACTGGCGGCATATCAAATCTACTCACAGGTGGGTCCCAGCAGGTGGGTCATATGTATTTCCTGTATAACAGGTTGGTAGATGTAATTACCAGCAGACAAAACTGGCAAATAGAACCGGGCCAGGGCTAAGATGTCTACCTTAGGCGGCCCCTACTTGAAAGCCTGGTGGAAGAGCTCCGTTTTACAGGCCCTGCAGAACTGCATCAAATCCCGCAGGGCCCTGATGTTCTCCGGGAGCTTGTTCCACCAGTGCGGGGCCGCTACTGAGAAAGCCCTGGCCCGTGTTGTTGCCAGCCGTGCCTCTTTCAATCCAGGGAGGACCAGCCGATTTAGGGTTCCTGACCGTAGTGCTCGCTGGGGGGCGTATGGGGAGAGACGGTCCTTCAGGTAAGCAGGTCCCAGGCCATATAGGGCTTTATAAGTAAGCACCAGCACCTTGAACCTTATCCAGTACGCTACTGGCAGCCAGTGCAGTGCCTTTAAGGCGGGCTGTATATGTTCCCGCATAGGCAGACCCAACAACAGCCGCGCCGCAGCATTCTGCACTAGCTGCAGCTTCCGGATTTGGCACAAGGGCAGCCCCATGTAGAGGGCGTTACAGTAATCCAACCTTGAGGTGACCAGTGCATGGATCACAGTCGCCAGTTCATTGCGTTCAAGGAAGGGGACCAACTGCTTGATCAGCCGCAGATGGTAAAAGGCTGACCTCGCAGTGGCTGCTACCTGGGCCTCCATTGTTAATGTGGAGTCCAGAAGCACTCCCAAACTCCTGACCTCCACTGACGGCACCAACGGCACCCCCCCCCGAAGGTCAGGAGAGGGATCCCCAACCCTGGCCCGCTCCGACTCAGGCAAAGGATCTCCGTCTTCGTCGGATTCAACTTCATTCGGCTCTGTCTAAACCATCCAGCCACAGCCGTCAGCGCCAGATCCAGATCACCCGGACTAGAGGCGGACCGACCGCCCAATAACAGATAGAGCTGGGTGTCATCTGCATATTGATGGCAGCCCAGCCCAAACCTCCGTGCAATCTGGGCAAGGGGGCGCATAAAGATGTTAAATAACATAGGGGAAAGAACCGCTCCCTGCGCAACACCACACTGCAGTGGGTGTCTTTGGGAGAGTTGATCCCCTACCGCCACCCTTTGTCCCCGATCCTGGAGAAACGAGGAAAGCCACTGTAAAGCTAACCCCTGAATTCCAATATCGGCGAGGCGACAGCACAGTAGCCGGTGGTCGACCGTGTCGAACGCCGCCGACAGGTCTAACAGCACCAGCACCGCAGTGCCACCTCGATCCAGATGCCTCCGGAGGTCATCCGTAAGGGCGACCAGCACCGTCTCCGTCCCGTGGCCTGGCCGGAAACCGGACTGGAAAGGATCTAGTACAAAGGTATCTTCCAAAAAGCTCTGTAGCTGGTCAGCCACCACCTTCTCGATTAATTTGCCCAAATAAGGCAGATTAGAAACCGGCCGATAGTTGACTAACTCGGCCGGGTCTAAAGATGGTTTTTTAAGGAGCGGACGTACCACTGCCTCTTTCAGGGCACTAGGGAACGTCCCTTCTGCAAAGGACGTGTTGATAATTTCCCTAAGTGCCCCTCGCACCCCCTCATGGCTTGCTTTAATTAGCCATGATGGGCACGGATCGAGCTTACAGGTGGTTGGGCGGACCAGCGAGAGCAAATTGTCAACCTCGTCCAGACAGAGCGGATCAAAGTAATCCAGATTTTGGGGGTGCAATACTAAAAAATTGGAATGAACAGGTGCGGTATGCTCTAAAGGCAGAGCTTTGGTGATCAATTGATTTAACACAATTTCTCACCAAAGCAAATGCTGCATGAAAGCCCAGGGCCTGCCCTGACCTGGATAGCCCAGGCAAGACCGATTTTGTCAGATCTTGGAAGCTAAGCAAGGCCGACCCCGGCAAGTATATGGAAGGGAGACCTCCAAGGACTACCAGGACCGGGATGCAGAGGCAGACAATCAAGCCACCTCTCTGAAAAAATCCTAACCCACTAGAGGTCGCCAGAAGTCACTATGACTTCCAGGCTCGCAAATACACACACACACACACACACACACACATACACAAAGAGAGAAACACCACCACCTGATCATTGCTGGACATCAAACTGATATTAAAGGGGCAGCCAGAGGGACCAGTTATAAACTTAGCAACCCTAAAGGAAGGAACATAAAAACAGAAATACAGACATTTATAGTTTAAAAAACTGAAGAGTGGGTGACACAGCCCAACTTGAAAATTCCAGAGCTGAACAAAAACATACTGCATTCAATTTGACTTTCTAGGAAAACCCCAAGGGCAGCCCTTTATTAAACCTGCTAACTTTTTTTAAAGATAAGAAGCTGGAACACAACACAGGTTCCCGCTATAAAAAGCAGGTCATTAGATGGTTACATTAAATATCTGAGATGCCCAGCGTATAGTTTGTTTGCACAAAGAAAGCCCAGGGCCTGGATAGTGTCTAGGCTAACATTAAGAGCCAACAGTTTCTCAAAAACAGTCTTAAACCACATTGACCTAAGAGAGACTTCTTTCAGGAGCGCCACCAGGTATGCCTCACAGGAACCCTGGAAAACCAACCTGCCATGTTCCAGTTTAACATTCTTGTCGAAGGAGATAGTCAAACCAAAGACTAGATAATTCACTCAACACAGGGGTTAACAGAATAAATTATGGTTGTGGGTTCCAGGGGATGAGTTCGCACTCTCTTTCCAGGCAAGGCGTATATGGATAACTCTTCATGTGGGGATATTTCACAGGAGGAATTGTTCGCTGGGCAGGAATTAGTCTCCCCCATAGGGTTAGACTGGGGCTGGGTTTCCAATTCTAACACTTCGTTGTTGGTGTTTTTCTCCACAGGAATGAGGCGAACTGAACTACCCATCCCATCACTAGCCTGGCTCTTAGTAATCAGCTTCAAATTTTCTTTAAGATTCTCTAGCCTGTCAGTGATGTTAATCTGTTCCACTTTTGGCAAGACACAAAAGGACCGCATTAGATTGGAATCTGCCCTATCCAGTGGCTCATCATTTAATAAGTTTGAGAATGTGGAAGAGTTTTTTGGGGTCACAAACAGTACCTTATTATTCATGCCTGAATTCCTAGTTGTTGGGATCAAGCCTGGACATGAATCTTTTTTTACTGGGGAAAGATCAATTAAAGGTCGTGTATAATGCCTAGGGTGATTTTATTCCCCTTAGTTGGTTGTAGGAGATTTGCCGCAGAAATAAGGAAGTTCACACTGATTTAGAGCAAACTATTGACACAATCTAGTTCATTTTTTAATTATAGGGTTTAAATAGGTACAGAATTCTGCAACTCTATATTCACCTTGTTACGGAGAGTTATTTTGTGGGAGAAGCAAGACAATTAAGCATTTGCAGGATACACACTTCAAGACAGACTTTTTACCCATATGGACTAATTATTTCATGCAATTAGAAATCCCATTCTAGCTGAACTAACTGGAAAAGGTCATTTAGCAATCTGTACACAAAAATGTTCAAAAGCTAATTTACAAACTATTTCAAATGATTAATACATCTATTAAGCAAAATTAAAATTACAATTATATGTAACTTTGTTGTCATCGTGCCATAGGACCAATGTATTATTCGGGTCATTTTTTCCTGCAATTTGTTTCACCACTGATGGAAAAAAATTGTGATCTACAATTCTCAGGGTCCTCCTATTCCATTATTACTTACAAGAGCACAAAAAATATATGCATCAATGGTAATTAAGTTTAAAAAATTACTTTTTTGAAATGAAAAAATGAAAGCTGAAGGTATAAAACAGCTGGGTTTTGATAATATTTTGAATGTTGTGTCCCAGTGAAGTCTTGGTTTTATACCCTGCTCTTCACTACCCAAAGGAATCTCAGAGCGGCTTACAATCACCTTCCTTTCCTCTCTCCACAACAAACACCCTGTGAGGTAGGTGGGGCTGAGAGAGCTCTGAGATAACTGTGACTGTGACTAACCCAAGGTCTCCCACATGCTGGCCGCTTGTGGAGGAGTGGGGAATCAAACCTAGTTCTCCAGATTAGAGTCTGCCGCTCTTCAACACTACACCATAGCTGGCTCTCAGTGTGGTTGGGTAGCAACAGCTTGCTATACAGGCCACCTGAGACACACAATCCATCATACTGCATGGATACAACAGCGCAGGAGGGCACTCCTGTGTTAGAGCAGCTGAAAAGACTTGGCCGTAAAGGGTTACAGCATGGGTAAAACAGGCACCACCCACTTAAATGCATGTTGCCCACCACAATGTACATAATATGCAACAGTATACTAGAGAGGCAGGATTACAACTGAAATTGTGGCACAATAGAATTAACCTGCCCTACATGCTTTGTAAAGGAAGCTGCTGTACATACACTTATACTGATCATCCACAATTTGCATGCCATCACAACCATGCGTATTCTGAGGATGACCACTTAACTGGAAGTTAGTCACTGAACTCAGTAGGACAGCCACATAAATACAAGCGTTCTGAAATGCAGCTCAAATCCTCAGCATTTTAACCTGCTCCCAAGGACGATGCTCACCTCAATCTACTCACACTTCCTTTCCAACAGAACAGAATTCTCAAGCAAGTAATGGGGTTCTACTGTCCGTGTGTTCCTGAATTGCCAGTCTGAAGGAAAAGGGCCATGGGTGGAGCTCTGCTCGTGGAAGTGAATTTTCCAGTTTTATCTGGGAACCTGCAGATCACTACTAGAGTGAGCACACCCATCTTCCTCTCAACTCAGGGTATCTTGGGATCCAACCCATATTCTCCACTATTTTTCTACGAAAGAAAATATTGCAGGATGGGAGTAATCCTTTTTTTCCTTTCAGACTTTGGTGGTTTTGCACTTTTTTACTGCAGTGTCTCTTTAAGTCCAGAAGATCCTCTTTATGTTCATAGCTCTTCTGTATGTCAGAAAAGTCTGTTCAGTTAGAAGCCAAAATAATTATTTCCCTCCATTTAGTCATATTTGTCAGAAGGAAAACTGCTAGCATATGAGGATAGGTAGGCACCAACAAGTTATGAGTGATAGCTGCTATATCAGCAAGAAAGACGAAGCCAGACTTTTTTCAGTCCTCACATATCTGAGCATACAAAACTCCATGCACTGCCTGAGCACTTCATGAAGGAAGACCTTATATTTAAGCACATATAGAGAAAACAAAAACATCTGCTAGTAGAGGGGGGTGTCCATTACTTCCGGGAACAAGGCTATGATGGCCATAAACTATGGCAGCCAAATGTACAGTCCCTGAATATGAAGGTCGCTTCTCTTGGACTTCAAAAAATGGCAACGCACCTTCGTAGCCTGACTGGAATTTTGCTGGGATATCTGGCAACCCACAGCTGCAAGACTGAGTTACACAGGCCGCTAGTTGGATCTTGTAAGGGATTTGTTTTTTTATCAACACACTCTTGCCAGTGCTGAAAACAGTAGCTGACAAAACTTAAGTAATGGTAAGTAATAATGTGAGTAAAACAAACACAAAGAAGAGCAGAAAATTCCCCATAAATGGGGATGAGAGGGAAATAAACAAGAAAGTAGGGCATGACCTGTACTTTTTTTCTCCTCCTGCCATCAAAAATAAACTCCAGATAATGTCCTTTTGAGATTGCAGATGCTGCATTCGGAAACACGCCATTCACCAAGCTGGGGTGTTTTTTTTTTGGTAAGGGAAAGGTCATGCAGTCAAAACTGCTAAATACTTGTATTCTTTTTGAACCTTAAAATGTTGTTACAATACAAGTCACTTTCATCTTGGTTCTGTATGGATTGACAAGTTTCCAATTGTGCACTGAAGCAGCTTTTGGCTTCGTTAACGAACGCTGGGCCAGGTTCAGCTCTTTTCACTAAGCAAGCAGGCAAGCAAATAGTATGCAAATCTCTTAACTACAAAGACCGTGTGGGGTTACATTAAGCAGGAGAGGACATGCAAAGCGCATGGAAATAGCCACGAAAGGATTTATCCTGGGAACGGGATTTGTCACACCAACCTTTCATTTCATGCAAGATAATGTTTTTCATATCAACAGCTGAACTTCTGACAATGGACAATATCAGGTGGCTGCCTCATTATGCAAACTGCATTAAAGAATCCTTGCTGAATTTCTTGAAATTACCAAACAGGATATTTGTATAAAGTATTGTGTGTTTGCGTAAGCAAGTTTGCATGGGTGGGGCCAAACAGAACATTATAACGGATGGCTCTTGTCAGACTTAACATTTGCTGCCTTGAAAAAATATGCCTGTTTTGTGAGGAGCAGGTGTACACAGGGACAGGAAGAAGTAGCCATTGTACTGTCCTTGTTTGGATGCAATTTATGAAGACACTAAGGAAACAAATTTCTGGAGAGATTCCTGTAGGAATGAGTGCCATATATAGCTACTGTACTTTCCCATGGGTGCTTCTCAGGGCCTAACAAAATTGTTCCATCCTCGACTTTCTTCACTTACTTTTTTGAGAAGTTTTCTTCATTTTGATTTTGTTAGGTAGATGCTAAGTGTCTAACATGGCTGGGGGATATTCATCTCCCCCTTCACTATCATTACCTATGATCATGTGCATATACATTATAATTAACTGTCTAAGATAGAAGTTCTGATGCAGCCCCTCTTTTCATAAAAATAAATGCACTTTTAAGGTTTCAGACCTTCTGTTTTTACTTTCCACCCCAATTGTTAAGAACGACTAGAATTTTCTGCATATTACAGAAACAATACAGCAACATGAAACAGACAGTATTCTTGCTGGCCCCTTATTTGTGTGATAAATTGGACCTGGATCCAGGTTTTAGAAGGCCCTGAATAAGATGACCTCTAATGCCCCCCTAGCCCCTTGAGTGCATGCGCACACATCTTCTAAAAAGAGGAGCAAAGAATGACCATTTCACACTGCGTTAAATTCTCCTGGTGCAATTCGAACTCAAAAAAGTCTTGTGTACGTACTAAGTGCCATCAAGTCACTTCCAAATTATGACAAAAGTTCAACGATGGTGAAGAAAGGCAGTCCTCTTTGTGAACTGTGGATTAAGTAATGCTGCATTAGAGTCACCAGGCTGACAGCAGATTCCAAAACACTGTGGTGACAGGCATGGCTACTCTTTTCTGTGAGCTATTGATGCATCTTTTTTACAGTAACACATGCTTTCTTATTAACATTTAAAGGGGGGCAGGGTTTTCCCACTTTTGGGGGCCCCAAACCCACCTCCAAGCTGGCCGACAGGGGGATGCCCCTGAGCAGCTCCATCTGCACTGATGTGCCCAGCGCAATGACATCACCTTTGGATGACATCATCGTGATGCACACATGCACCCCTTGAAAAGTCCAGGAAGGAGAGAAACCCCCCACTAGAACACGGTAAGGACCTGGTACTTAACATTAATGGCAACAGTTAGAGCACATATAGGAAGTTGCACTCAAAAGCCCCTTTTAATTCTACTTTTCTGGGAGGGGAAAGCAAGTCGAGCAAAAGAGAGGTTATGTGGGAGGACCTGGTCAGTGAATTTCTATTCATTAGAAACACACTTCATCACTCCACTTCAGCAGCTTCCACTCAGGCACATCTGTTGATCAACAGACTTTTTCTCACTTGAGGATTGCCATTTGAATGCATCAATATCTTTAATATGGGTTGGATATTATGACTCCCGTCAACTAAGTTGGGTCCTAGGACTTTCTTCCACCAAGTCTTCCTTCAACAGAGACTTTTCCCTATCAGAGGGAGTCATTCTCCATCAGAGGAATTCTTTCTCCCTTGAAAGAAAAGTTAGCAGAAGGGAGTCATAGGATCCAACCCTATATTTAGAGCCTGCTTTGCTCCCCAAAGGCACTCAAAGAGGTTTGAAGTGTCTTTGAGTTGACTGCCTATGACAGTGGTTCCTACTCATGTTGTACCTGTGGGCACTATTGGAATTAAGAGAAAGTAGGTGTCACCACAAAATGATTACTAAGGAAGTATGGGTGAGCCCATCACAAAATGGCTGCCATGGTGACAAGGCCAAGCCACAAATGTTGAAGGTTCCGAGCCAAGTACCCTTCCTAAATAAAGGAAAACTGGAATAAGCTTTTTGATCTAGTGGAAGAGATGATGTTTTCTTTCAGTTTCCAAAGAAAGTTGAGGGTTTTCTCCTTGTGTGTCCACAGGTAAAGACCATCAGGCTATGAGACCTGGTCCCCTTGCAACTTCCTCTTCCTCCATAAAGAAGTCAGGGTGTCTGCTGCATGGCTGGTATTCTCCCACCACCACCAGTCTCTCCAGATAGGTACAGACATTTCTGCTCTCAGCACTGGGTCCTTTTCCAGGCCTTCCCCATGGTTCCCAGAGCTGCACTCACCCCTGTTGATCCCTCTGGGTGTCCTCTACTTGAATCATCTGCTTTAAGAGCACAACACCCCAAAGAGAAGTATGGCAGAGAATGAAGAACACCTGTAGTGGTGCGTCTCCCAGGGCAGGGGCAGCTTTTAAGACTCAAAGGAGCACAGAGGTCAGAGGAAAGGGAAAAAAGAGGTGAGCAATGCTATGAGAGACTCTAGGAAAGATGGACCTCTGCCCACTACTGGGACTTGTTCCCTAAAGGGTTCAGTGAGGTTACTGCAGAACCAACCCCAGCCTGTCACACAACTCAATAAAGAAACAATGCAGATCCCAAGTGTCAGTCACCTTTTCAGAAGGGAAGCACAGCAGTGTGATGTTCCCATCCCCACAGGAGATGTCACACAAGCCCAGAGATACACAAAAGTCTACATACGGCCAAAGCCAAAGGTGCATAAACTGTGACATATCTGCCTGTATATAAGCTCAGGACCTTGCTTGTCAGTCAGCTAGCAGAGAATGGCCTGAAGCTCTGCCTTCCTTTGTCCTGTTCGAGACTCTTTAGATTTTATTCCCCAACTCAACGAGTATGCAGTTGCCAGGAAACACACTGGCGCCCCCTAGGTGTCATGCTGAGGATCACTGATCTGTGAGTCTTACATGTGAGAGTGGTGGTGTCAGTTACCCCTGCAAAGCAATCTTGATGCTCTCCTGCCAACATGACAAACATCCATGTGTGAACCAGTCTTGCCCACAATAAAAGCCACTACAGAAATGCTAGAGCCTGCTTCGGTGGGGAGGGCGAGGAAAAAACTGAAATAATAAATACAGCAATGATATTTATATTTACATCTACTCTGAAAGAGGCTATAATCCCATGCATGTTACTTGCTGTAAGTAATCTGCGGGATTTCACAAGCAAACATTCATGCTAAGAAAGCTTAGAAGCTTCACCTGGGCGTCATGGCTGAACACAGAGACTGATGCCAGGAAAAAGAACATGTTTTGTGGGACACCGAAAATTAATTCAGATTTTATAATTACTTTTTTGAGCTGAAATCATGAAGAGGAATCTATTCAGGAAATGCTAGAGCAATTTTAAACTTAACAGTGGAAACTGTCATCTTAATCTAGGGAAACAGCATCCCTAAGGAAGTTACATTCAAGGTCAATTAGAAGCACACCTAAGGTAGCAAATGTCTACTTTAAAAAAACAAAACAAACCCACTTCTTGATTTAAAACCAGTCGAGTATTTTTGTAAACTCAATAGTTTAAAAATATCCAGACAAGATGCACTGCAAATGAACTCTCTGGAAAACACAAGCTTTTCCAGCGATGCCTTTCACCCTGTGGTATTTTTAAATAAGAAAGCTTATTTATTATACATTTATGAAAATAGTACTTAATCCTTAGTGCCGAACTGCTAAGAGGGACTCCCTGCTAAGCTGCCTGAGGCATTCTGCTGAGAAGCAGCAAATCCTGTGGCACAATCTACGGCAAAACATAAATGATAAAAAAAAAAAGCCGTTTCAAACAAGCCTTACAATGAATTATAGATAACAGAAATATCATTTACAAGCCAAAGCGGCTCCCATTCGGTAACATTCCAAGCCCACCAGACTACCATAACAGCTAGACTAGCTGCCCTCCCTAACATTTGTCTTCACATATTGTAGAGCTGTTTTTACAGCAGAAGATAACCAAATCAAAAGTTATACTTGACAGTTGTGCTAAAACAGACTCTGTTGTCTGCAACTCCTGTGGGACAAAGTAAATAGACAGTTGAGAAAGAACATTGTTTATTTTATTATTTAAAACATTTTAATGCTGCCTTTCCGCCCAATCAGGGTTCACAAGGGGGTGCACATGAAAACATTTGATCAATTAAAAAAACGTTTAAAATTACAAAATAATTCCATAAAAACACAAACAATAGCAGAAACAGGGAGGAGGGCCAATGACGGTTATTGGTGGTATGTCAAATGAAACAAAAGTCATCACGCACTGGTGGAAGACACTAATAGAGGGAGATAGACCAATCTTTCTGAAGAGAGTTCCAAACTTTTGCTGCCCCAACTGAGAAAGCCCTTTCCTGGGTGGCCTCTTGTCTAGCTCCACATGGTAGGGCAACCAAAGCAGGGCCTCCAAGGATGACTGAAGTGAATGGGTAGGTTCATAAGGCAGTCCTTGAAGTATGTTGGTCTCAGGCCATACAGGGCTTTAAAGGTCAATAACAGCACCCTGAATTGAGCCTGGAAGCAAAGTAGAAGCGTAGAAGAGCCAAGAATGGAGTAATATGGTCTCTATGACACACTCCAGTCAACAGTCTGGCTGCAGCACTCTGCATGAACTGCAGCACCCAGATAGTCCTCAAGGGCAATCCCACATACAGCACATTGCAGTAATCTAACCTAGATGTTACCAAGGCATGCACCATAGTGGAAAAGCCACAGCTGGCTCATGAGCTACAGTTGGTAAAAGGCACCCCTGGCCACTGCTGCCACCTGTTTATCCAACATGAGGCCCAGGTCAAAGAGCATCTCCAAGCTGCAAACCTACTCTTTGAGGAGCAGTCAAACCCCATCCAGAACTGCCTCCAGGCACCTGTTCACAGTTTTCCCAGTCTCCCTGGGATCTGCTGGTTGCGCAAGAGAGAGCTATCTGCATATTGGTGGCACCCCAGACCAAATCTCCAAATGATCTTTTCCAGTGGCTTTACATAGATATTGAAAAGCACAG
Source organism: Lepidodactylus listeri (assembly GCA_029233225.1). NCBI lineage: Eukaryota > Metazoa > Chordata > Lepidosauria > Squamata > Gekkonidae > Lepidodactylus > Lepidodactylus listeri. The sequence continues at coordinate 93,877,562 of JARCFY010000006.1, forward strand.
GAGACAAGACAGAACCTTGAGGAGACCCACAGGCCAGAGCAGCAGTCCTCCTGCACCCAAAGTCTGAAACCTAACATTGAGATAGGACTACAACGACCTCAGAATGGTGCCTCCCAGGCCCAGTCTTGAAGGAAATCTAGAAGGTTACCATGATTGATAGTATACAATACAGCTGAGAGGTCCAGGAGAACTGACAGGGTCGCACTCCCCTATCCATCCCAACACATGTCATCCAGCAGGGAAACCAAGGCCATTTCAGTCCCATCACCAGGCCTGAAATCAAATTGGAATGGATCCAAACAATCCACTTCATTCAGGAATCCCAGAAGCTGGTCAGCCACTACTTGTTACAAGTAGACCTGGAGGTAACCAGAGTCAAGTTTGCCCCCCAACTTCTATGGCATCCCCAAGTGAATCCACTTACTTTTCCCACAAAGATGAATTATTGCCATTCACTTTAAACTGAAAAAGTAAAACGCTGTGGAAACAATGATGCAGGGGAGGGCAGAGTGTGTACCCAATGTCAAAAAAAGCCTCAACCAAAAACACAAAAAATTCAGCACTGCTTGATTAAGGGAGCTTTTTAAAAATGCGGAGTCTCAGTTGTTCAAATGAGTTCTGCAGTAGCCACTGTAGTCTGCGGCAGCAAAAACATGTGGCAAGATTCAGTCACCAGCAGCCAACAAGTGCATAAATATACAGGTCCAGGCATGGCCAACCCTAGCAGACAAGTTTTGATGGTATTTCCTTAAAGACATACAAGTATAATAAATGTTCTGCAGTTGTACAATGATAAGTGCCATCAAGTCACAGCCAACTTTTAGCAACCCTATAGAGTTCTCAAGACAAGAGATGATCAGAGGTGGTTTGCCATCGCTTGCCTCCAAGTGGCAACCCTGAATTTTGCAGTGGTCTCCCATCCAAACACCAACCAGGGCCAATGCTGCTTAGCTTCCCAGATCTGATGAGAATGGGTTAGCCTGGGCCATCCAGGTCAAGCACAACTGTACAGTGCTGCAGACTGAAGGCATGTTGCATATTTAATTGAAGAATAATGCTGTACTGTTGAGGGCTGGTGCCAATGCAAAACTACCAGTATGTTCTTTACGGTAGACACTGGGAACAGGCCATATGCTCGCAGGCTCCTTCCACCTTCCTGCCATATCATTCTGCCTTCCTTGCTGATCTTAACATCATGAATGCATGGGTACGAACTGGTATTTTCTATCATAATCAGGATTCGCTATGAGAATTTGACACTTATTGGCAAACCCTGATGACGAGAGATCTCTCCAAGCCTCCTCCCCCACCAAGGATTACAATCCAGGCAATCAGATTCTAAGACTATAAATACTTCAAGTCGGTATTCCGAGACATTGCAAAGCTGGAACCTCTCTTCCTCAAACTCCCCACATAACAGATGCAAGGCCTGCTGCTAACCACAATGGCCACATCTGCCTACTCTCCTTTCAGTTGCACAGAGGACAAGGAAAAGGCTCTAGTGGTCACCAGTGTTCCCTCTAAACTGAGTTAGTGTGAGCTAGCTTACAGTTTTTTAGCCTCTGGCTCACACATGTTTGTCTTAGCTCAGGAAGGATGGTTCCAGACAGGGCTCTTTTTGTAGAAAAAGCTTAGCAGGAACTCATTAGCAGATTAGGCCACACCCCTGACAGCGCCACTCCCTCCCAGAATTGGCTTCCCCAGGAGCCCTGAAGCTTGCAGGGCGCATGGGGAACCCGAGGGAAGGAAGGCAGTTTCTGGATCGGCTTCCCCAGGCGCCCTGCAGCTTGCAAGGCAACTGGGGAACCCAAGAGGAGGGGAAGCTGTAGGCATGGTCAACTCAGAAGCCAGACGGAACTCCATTTCTGTGCATTCCTGCCCAAAAATAGCCCTGGTTCCAGAGCAGACTAATTTATGCAGCTGCCAAATCGCTCGCTCACAACTTTAATGCCACTAGCCCACAAAGTAGAATTTTTGTTCACAAGATTCCACAGCTTAGAGGGACTATTGGTGGCCACCATTCCAGAACAGAGGGGATCTCAGAGGAAGGAGGCACTGGAAGACAGAACGGGATCAACAGTTCTAATGTCCAGCGGCCACATTTTGTTCACAAGTGACCATTTGACCAACCTTGTTAACTACTTGATTAAAAAACCCTACAGAACCTGCAATAATCAAAACGAAGTGTGCTAATAGTTATGTACCCATTTAAAGTGTCACCCATATGTCCTGACACATACTGAGAAAAGCCAGCTGACTTTCTGCAGCTGCGTTCCACCTAAATCCTAGCTGTACTACACACACACACACACACACAGAGCAAGCTTTTGTGGTACTCTTATTTCTTATCACTCTGACAACACTGGGAACCACAGCAGATGGTCTGCTTCAAGTATCATTCTAACAGAGTGTTTCTTTTGTGCAAACATCTGATAAAGAAGACTGCAACAATGATTTACTAATATTTAAAGCTGAACATCTACAGAACACAAACTGTTTCTTTTTTTTACTGCTTGAACTGCTTTCACCTTTTATCTACTTTGCAACTGGAACACAAAAAAGAAATAAATATGACTTGGATGGCAGGTAGACAAACGCACAGGAGGCTTGGTTACTGCCAAGGGGTGGGGGGTGGGGGGGAGACCGAGAGGAACCGTCTGTGTGCTTGCAAAGAAGACTCAAATCAAAACAATCTGCAGCTACTCCTTTTGGTTTTTTCCCCACTGCCAGGGAGGCTTCCTGTTGGAGCACAGGCAGTTGCTGCAAAAGTCAGCTAAAAAAGTCCACCCACCCCCCAAATCTCCTCCTCAGTTTTTGTGATTGAGCCAAAAGCAAATGATAAACCCCACTTTCCCACAATATTACCATTTGTTAAAATCTAACTGCCATGATATGCCCGACTTACTGTGTTGATTAGCTGTGAATGAAGCAAAAAAAGCAAAACACCCTCTCTAAATTTCATTCCAGGGCTAAAGGAAGTTAACTTTTCTTTCAGTTTACATCAATTTGCATGGTCAAATGTCACCATCAGAACAGACCAGCCAAGCTAAGAGATCTTTGTTTTGACTTTGTTGTACCACACCCGTTGCATAAATGATATTTTCCCTACATAAACAATTAAACATGATACATGAAGCACAGAATGAGTTCTTTTCCCGCATCTGTACAAAACTGGGCAACCTAGACTGGTCACTTGGGTTACCCAATCTATGTGATACTAGCAAATAAGCTCTTTTGCCACATTTCATAAATGCCTGCACTTTTTCAAAAAGGCTTTTAACAATTAGGCTGGATCCTGGTTTCTGTGAACTGAGCAAGTTCATAGATGTGGTTTTTACTGGTCTTCCCCTTTTCCGGCAGTCCCCCAAACAGCTATTTGCCAACGGTCAGCCCCTTCTTCAACAGTTAACTATGCAACATGGGGAAGCAAGGCAAAATGGTGGACTTAGAGGAGATATTCTCCCTCACAGTTGCACAGATGAAGCTCAACTCAGTCCGTTCTCACACCAGTGAAGGTGACTGATTTACTCCAATTCCCTCATCACGCTGCACGCAGGGAGGGGCTGTGACTCAATGGAAGAGCATGCTGAGGTCCCAGGTTCAATCCCTGGTATCTCCAATTAAAAAGGACCAGGCAGCAGGTGATGTGAAAGACCTCTGCCTGAGACCTTGGAGAGCCTCTGCCACTCTGAGTAGACAATACTGACCTTGATGGACTGATGGTCTGGTTCACTACAGGGCAGTTTCATGTGTGTTCATCCCCTCTACAGTCCAGAATTAACTAATGAAACCAATACCTAACCCATTGCCATATTCTGGAATGCTCTCCAGCCCGCAGCATTGGTTGTTGTTGTATTTATTAGAGAATGGAAAACTATTTAAAAACTTCATTCTGCAAACTCATACCAGACCCAGCTCATGATCTCCACATGCAAGCCAGCAAGGCATCGCGATCAGAATGTTGGGACTAGGGCCTCGGGTTCAGATCTCCATTCGGCCATGATGTTTGCTAGGTGGCTATGGGCCAGACACACACTTCCAGCCCAGTGCTACTCATAGGGTTGTCGTGAAGATAAAATACAAGCTATAGGCTCTCCTGAGCTCCTTGAAAGAAGGGTAGAAGCAACGCTACAACTGTCGACTGGGAACCGCAGCTCTTACCTCGATATGGCAGAAGAATTTTCCTCAGGGTGAAAAATCTTGGAATGCTCTCCAAACTGAGAACAGTTTCTAATAGTTATTTGTATGAGACATTTAAAAGTGGGCAGGGATCTCTGCAGGTACTATGCTCTCACTTCCCAGTGACACAAAAAGCATAGGAAGGCCCCACATTCTGCAGAAGAGTTGGCAAGAAGGTCTGTCTGCATACCATCTAACCCTTCCTAGGAAAACAAATTCTTATTCCACCCCCCAACAAACAACTATGCATTTCACAGCAATTATGTTTCCCCGAGTCTTCCCAAAATGTGGGAGCTGCCAAGAAGCATCAGAGGCATACTGCAAAGAATCCAAACTGACACTGATGCACCAGGCATTCCCATAGGGCCCTTTGCAATGTAGGTCATGCTTATCTGGGCACAGGAAAAAAAATGTAGGGGCAGATATTTAAGAGGGACCACAGGTCAGTTGTGCAGAAGTGCTAATCCTGAGGCGGATATGAACCCATTATTAACTTGCATTGTGAGGGAGGAAAAGAACAGAATGAGAATGGCGATGGACCTGGGAACTAATCAATTAGCAATGAAGATACTGCCATTTATTAGCTCAGAGACAAAATGATACACAGCACAGCTAGAAGCCAAGCTCTGATAAAACAGTATTTAAGACAGCGAAACCTGAAATGCAGGAAGCACCTACTCGCAGTCATTACATTCAACATTGAGCATTTCAAAACACTGCCTTACTAGCATTTTCATTTGTAGAAATTACTAGTTTGAACAATCCTTACACTTCAGGATTTTTACAAGTAGCCTAACAGAGCTATCCTGTTTAGATTTACTCCGGTATAAGCCCACTGATTTCAGTGCACTTACACTGGAGTAATTCTGCATAGGACTCCACTATCTATAAAGCAGTTTTTCCAAAACTGGAGGAATATCAAAGTGTTCAATTTAAAAAAAAACCCTAACATAATGGTCTGTATCTCACCACTTCGCTCAGCAAAGTTTGAAGCCTTCCACCAACTGAGGGTTCCTTAGAATCGAGAACTTTCTCCACCATAAGGTAGGGTACTGCCCAAGATTTCATAAACACACACAAGTGCCCAGGGAGGCACAGGTAGACCCTGAACTAGAAACAGAACCCATAATCTTAATCTCATGCTCTGATTGCTGCGCTCGATCCATAGCCACATCTAGTGTCCATAGCCACATTTTCCACAAACTAAATTAATGTCAGTATTTGTGCCTACTACTTAGGGCCTGCACAAAGATTCACCAGGTTACCCATGGGCATACATGGTTTGATTATTATTGGAGGAAGTAACTTTCGGGGGAGGGGAGACAAGGACTAGTCAAAAGGTACAGGGATATTATTTATTCTGAAGGAAAAGCTACCCAGGAGCAACTTCACATGAATACCCACGAAGCTGCCTTATACGGAATCAGACCACTTGGTCCACCAATGTTGGTATTGTCTACTCAGACTGGCAGCGGCTCTCCAGGGTCTCAGGCAGAAGTCTTTTAACTGGAGATGCCAGGGATTGAACCTGGGACCATCTTTATGCAAAGCAGAGGCTGTTCCACTGAGTCACAGTCCCTCCCTACTGTTAAGGTATCTTTATATTGTACAGTGAACAGTATGTTTAATGGAGGTTGACTTTTTTTCAGTTTTACCATTCTGCAGAAAATGCTTTGCCGGCTTCTACTGTCCACAAATTAATTAACTAATGAAATCAATAACTATTGCTACGTCTCGTCACTTTGCATTCCACACCTCTGTCTACCAATCACTCATGCTCGCTCAGCACACAAAGTATTTCAAATATGCTGCTGGATTTAAATTTTTTAAAAGGTTCTCCACTTACCGTATTTTTCACTCCATAAGATGCACCTGACCATAAGACGCACCTAGCTCTGCTCGGTGCCGTGGCTCGGGAAAGGTGAGGGGGGTTTAAGACGCACACACTTCTCCCCCCCCCCACTTTTTGGGGGAGAAAAAGTGAGTCTTATGGAGCAAAAAATACGGTAATTCGTCACATTCTGGTATTGCTTATGAAATGAATGACGGTTCCTACTGCTTGGAAAACAGAAAAGGAAGGCTCTATCATTGCACAGCCGCACAAATTCCTACCTGGAGATGTCTACATAATGCTGCAATCTAGATCCATTCAGAGAGTTAGATCCCATGTTCACTAGACGCATTATAAATATCCCTCAGCACTCCAGATTTATCTTACTATAGGGCCCTGTAATGCTTTTATTTCCTAAGACTGTGACAGTGCCTTAGATACACATGCTTGCTTTCATTTCCACAGCCCATCCTCAGTTTGGGAGGCTGCTATGTTGCAGGCTGCACGCCTCTAATACTGGGCACATCCTGCTCTCTCTGAGGAGCTGCAGAGAGATCATCTAGCGCCAGAGAAACACACTCTGCAATGAAGAACATGCTACTGAAACAGAAGAGTTAGGATCCAAGCACTGATTTAGGGGGCTGGATTCACTTGGGTCTTCAAACATATTAACATACAATTTAAATGAATTACGATTCATTTATAAGGGCTGGAACCTAGCGTACAAAGACCAAAACCTAAATCCACACCATCGGCTGGAACCTAAAACCGTATCACAGATCAGCCTAAGACAGGTCATAGTGGAGCCATATCCCCATTTATTTTGCCTTGTAGGTTTTTTTAAGATACGCATAGATAAAGCAGGAATTAGGTGGCTACCTGGCTAAGAAAAAATGTCCTATCACTTTCTTAGAGTTGTGATGTGTGGAAATGGGCAGTTGAAGCAGCTTTTTATGATGCAGAGAGAAACAACACCACCTGATCATTGCTGGACATCAAACTGATATTAAAGGGGCAGCCAGAGGGACCAGTTATAAACTTAGCAACCCTAAAGGAAGGAACATAAAAACAGAAATACAGACATTTATAGTTTAAAAAACTGAAGAGTGGGTGACACAGCCCAACTTGAAAATTCCAGAGCTGAGCAAAAACATACTGCATTCAATTTGACTTTCTAGGAAAACCCCAAGGGCAGCCCTGTATTAAACCTGCTAACTTTTTTTAAAGATAAGAAGCTGGAACACAACACAGGTTCCCGCTATAAAAAGCAGGTCATTAGATGGTCACATTAAATATCTGAGATGCCCAACGTATAGTTTGTTTGCACATTGCTGAATTTTAACATTAAAGTGCATAGGAATTGCATTAACTGGAACCCCTCCCTTCCCCCAGTCTTTCAAATACTGTTCATAAAGATATTTCAGAGGCTTAAAAGCAATATTGACAATTTAAATTACGTCTTGTTATCTAGTATTACCAACCTTTACCTATGCATACCGTAAATCAAGGGTAAAAAAAAGCACTCAGCAATTTTGTTTAAACGCATTTTTCAAGATTATTACGAATGCTGCAGACTCTAGCTGAACACAAAGTATTTGGGCTTTAAACATTAATTTACTTTGACGACGTGCATGTCAAATTGAAAGACTGCCGCCCGGATTGAAACATGCAGTATTAATACGCAGCATCCACATTCATTTCAGGTCAACAGTCATTCCAGATTCCAGCAGGTGGTAAAAGTAATGTATTCATTAAAATGTATGTCATAAAGTTCAATATGCTATCTTCCAAAAACAGCCCTCACAAGGGAGATAGAATTGCAGCCCAAGCATTAGATTTGCTGGAACTAACTTTACCCTATACTTTCTGACATTTCATGGTATGCTACCTGGCAGCAGATTCAGAAAACAAGACAGCCAAATATTTGCTTCATTTGGGGGGGGGGGGGGTGAAAAGTTCTTTCCGGGCTGCTGAACTCTGCATGGCGTGCACTGGAAAGGAAGAGATCACTAAACCACCTTAACAGAAGAGTAATAGAAAGGCAGGTTTATCTAGTATGTTAAGCACAAAAACTTCTGGGAGATGAAAGTGAAGGCAAGAAACATATACTCCCCGCCCCCCAATAACGGGAAACAGTATTTGTAAGCAAGGAGCTGTCAAGTCTAATGTACGTGCAACACTGAAAAGCCATCCATACCTTCCCATGTGTAAACAAACGCTCAAGAGAGGAATCAATTTTACGCAGAATGTTAGAAGACAGCAGGAAGTGTAATCCGAAAGGCAGATAGTGGCATAGGCCCATCAATACTGCTTCCTTGAACAGGAAGCTTGGTTTTTGTTTTGTTTTTTTAAAGTACCAATCATCAAAAAAGCAAGCATCCATGTTAGGTTCCGAAAACTGAAGCGCTGTTTCACTAGGGATGCCTGCCTCCAAGTGGGACTTGGGGATCCCCCAGAATAACAGTTCACCTCTAGACTACAGCGATCAGGCCCCCTGGAGAAAATAGATGCTTTGGAGGGTGGAGTCTATGGCATTGTACCACCCTGTCCTCCCCAGGCCCCACCCCCAAATCTCCAGGTGTTTCCCAACCTGAATCTAGCAACCTTACCTCCCCATCCCCCACTGGCTTCCAGGGGAGACGTGGGCACCCTATGTTTCACCATTCCATGACTCCTGCTATATGATGATTCCAGAGAATTCAGGAAGGCCACACACTCACAAAATCAAGAAGTATACAACTGTGGACACAGAGGTCTGGTGGTACCATGTTTAAGACTATGTTCCTTCATCAGAACTACTATTAGCGTGAAAGACCAGCCCTTCCGTTCTTTCCAAAGGTGAACAATGCCTCTGCTTCAGCTCCTCTGCTTGGACAGTATACATGTCATAATGCTCTAAAATTCTTTTACAAAGGGATCATGCTTTACTTACATACTAGACACACAAAATCACATCGGAACAGTTAAATATGGCACGGTTCAAGTTTTACTGTATTGTTGTTATTCTGGTAACCACCTTGCATACTTTTGGGGTGGAGGAGAGTACAGTTTTAATAAATACATATACATTTTACAAAATCTCTTCTAGAGGATATCCTTTGCAGCACTTATTTTCACTACACTCACTCATCCTACCAATTAGAAGAAGGCTCCATTATGTAAGTAATTGTGCAAAGCTCTTAGCTTAGAAGAACACCAGTAACAACACATCACTGGCCCGGAGAAAAATATCAGAGAAAAAGGCAGCCAGCTGTGTTAAATACCTGTTCAAGAAGATAGTGCTACATATACAGAGAAGCTGGGAGAGTAATATATACAAAGCCTGTGTGTGTTTTTTAAGGTACTCGGATGGAATTTAGCTTACGATGAATTTTTAGTCTTGACATTTCATCACCCTCTTTTAAAATGGTGACACTGATTGATTAAGTGATTGAAGGTTGGTCTTGATATTTAAAACTCTGAAATTACATAGATATTGCAATGCTATACCTGACCAATGTTTTTTCATGAGCAATGGAGCATTATATGACATTTCTAGGCCTTTAAATGCAACACCCATCATTACTGATCAGTTTTTGGAAACACAATAAAGAACTGTCTTTTAAATGGAAAGTGTTACCCTTTATTTCTGCTAAACAGTTTTAACAGCAGTAAAAAAATTGGACAAAAATATAAAGTACATTTAAGTAAAATAAACCATTTCAAATATGGAGACACATCTGACATTAGATACCTAAATTAAGAACATACTTCTGTGTTACAGTATCTTTAAATGGTCCATTTTTATATATATATTTTATTGTTTAGAGGTAGTTTCAGTCTACCTGGCAGCTTCCTCTCAATGTGTACAGTAAAAGTTAATATATGGTGAATGCCTTCCTTCATAGACTTCTAAGACACACTCAGAGACATGGTCCAAAGGAAATATTGCAGAATCACAAAGTGTCATTTGCTTCCATTTACATGTACGATCAGCAGACAACTATCACTCCATAACTATCTTTACAAAACCTGTGACTTCACAGCCATTACAGTTGTTAACTAGCCTAATGTAACTAATGAATACCCTCTGTATTTTTTTCTTTTTGTATTTGTGTGTGTGTGTGTGTGTCCGCACGCACATGCACATGCCTGGAAGTCATAACAACCTTTGGAGACTCCTACTGGGGCATGGAGGATGTTCAGAGAAGTGGCTTGATAGCCTGCCTCTGCCTCCCAGCCCTGGTACTCTTTGGAGGTCTCCCATCCAAATATTTGCCAGGGTTGACTCGGCCCTGCTTAGCTTCCAAGATCTAATGAGACTAGGTTTGCTGGAGGTATCCAGAGCGCCACTGTATTTTTCATAATTAAATTCGAGTTTGACATGATTACACTTGACTCTATACTCCCCACACCTCATGACACCTTGGCACTATCTGCTTTTAAACCTACATAGTGAGGATCCACTTCTGAAGTAGGTGGCTCTAGTTCTCAAAAGTTTATGCTTCAATAAAAAGTTGTGAGCCTTCAATGTTAAGGTACAGACAGTTAATGAAGGCAGAACTGATTGTTTCCAAGTGGTTGCACATTCTTCCTGTATTATCAAATAATTTGATGCAAGCCCTGCTTTGGTGTCACCTTATCACAGTCAGCACTCTCTCACCAAGTCAATTCCTGTGAATCCAAACAGATGTTATATCCTCTTCTGTAAATAATCCACAATGGTAGTATGATGGTGCCTCTTGCTATATTCTTGCACATAAGCACACATACTCCGCATACATCTTGAACCCTGGTACTAGGCAAAGTATTTTAAATAATTTATACTTGCAATATTTTAAAAATCCTCAACAGAAGCTTAAACACAGTGTATTATCACAGATGATAAAGGTACAAACGAAACTAAGAGGATGCCAGCATGGTTAATGAGCAGAACCAAGGAAGTCGTAAGAGACAAGATTTTCCTTCTTTTTTTTCTTTAAAAAGTCTTTTGCCCAAATTACAGAATAAAGGATCATAGGCTCTGCCAACAGAAACACAGATTGACAATAATGCAAGTGAAAAAGTACAAAGAGCCCCAATGATAGATACAACATGACATATATTTTTGAAGACATTTAACAGTAGACAGTCAGCCAAGTTGACAGTCAGACCATTTGAAAAAAATGTACAGGAATCATTGAAGGAGGACATAGAGATGAATTATTTATGTCTACATAGTGGACAATGCTGTAGAGACACCCACGGCTGAAGTGCTTTTTTGCAGGGAGGATGTCTGAAATAGCAAAGCAAAGTGAATGATGAGATGAAGTTCTAGGGCTACCTGACAAACTAAACAGCTAAACAAGTTATCATCAGGGCCAGAGAGCAGACCAGTGTTCCCTCTAAGCTGAGTTAGTGTGAGCTAGCTCAGTTTTTTAGCCTCCAGCTCACACATTTTTGGCTTAGCTCAGGAAGGATGGCTCCAGAGCAAACTAACTTATGCACTAGCCAAATTGCTCCTCACAACTTTAATGCCAGTGGTTCACAAAGTAGAATTTTTGTTCACAAGACTCCACACCTTAAAGGGAGCATTGGAGCAGACATCTCTAAAGAATCAAATCTGAAACTGCTGATATCATAACAAAAATGTATAGCTCTTCACAAAAACCAATCTCCTTACCAGACGACTGAAAAAGTCAACAACACATAGGATCCAGGATGTTACATGCATTTCAGCATGACACCTGTTTCCAGTAATTTGGTAGAAACTCTGTGAAACCTAAAATTATTAAACACATACAAGAAAAAACCTGTCAATCAGTCAGGATTGATTTAGTGGGCATTATTTACTTGAATTTCCAAAAAAACGTGCAACAAAGTCCATCCACAAAGGATCCTAACTTTCTATCCCATGGCTGCCATGTTTAGTTGAGTGACCTCATGGATCAGTAACTGATGAAATGACATAACAGACTTCGCAATGGAGGAAAATAAGCTGTAGGATTTCTCCGTGTGTCTTTAAACGAGTGTAATTTAACTTAATCTAAATTATAGGATGAAAAGTGAGATAGCCAAGTTTGCTGACAACACAAAGTTATCCAGGATGATGGTTGAAAACTCAGGCAGACTGCAAACATCTCTTAAAAGGTTCTCTCCAGACTTCGGTGAATTGGTAACAAACTGGAAAATGAGATTCAAAGTGAGTGTCAAGTGATAAAACATTGGGCAAAAAAAAATCTTATTTCAGACATACTGATAGTGTCTGAACAGGCCAGTGAATTCGCTGCCAGAAGAGGTGGTGAATTGTTGCGGGCTTACAAGATAGCTGAATAAAATTTCCACATTTAGAGGCAGAGTAACACTGAATACCAGGTTCTGCTGGGTAGAGACAGGAAGGGTTGGTGCCTTCTTGCCTTGCCTGTAGGCTTCCTAAGAACATCTGGCTGGTCACTGCGGAACACAATTGTGTTGGCTCCAACCAAGTTTTCTGCTGGTAAAAAAAAATGGAAAAAAGATCCCCTTTGACCACCCAAAAAGTCTTTGCTGGAGATAATCAGACCTGCATGTACAAAGCTATATGGAATACCAGCTGTAGTAAGGAGTGGAACTCCATTCTGTTCCAATAGTGGCCTCCTAGAAAATGACAGACTGCCTTGATCTACAAGGGCTGATTCTATCTCTACTTGCTTATTTTTATCTCTGTGGATTTAAGTGATGCTTTTGTTACTTTTTATTGGTGGTTGATGTTCCATGTTTCTTTGCGTATTTGATGCCTACCCAATTCTGCTCAGTACTTAAATCTTATATATTTAAGATGTGTGGATGCAAGGACAGAGCCACACAATCAGGGACCCCCTGACACCTACACTTCTAAACTTATACATTGTATTTGTCCTGTTTGCTAATATAAACAAATGATGGAAGCAGCTGTATTGGGCTGCAGATATATGGTAGCGCGTGCGCATATACACACACACACACCAGTTTGTAATGTATTCTGTTCTGGGCAGGGATGCCACCTGCCAAAAGGAGCACAATATGCTTTCAGAGGTTGTCATGCCAGCCAAAATGAAATGAGATGCAATACATCAGCTGTCTTGAGCCAAGACAAACCCGGGGGGGGGGGGGGGGGGAGTAGTATACATTTTAAATTAATCAATAAACACCAGATGACTGATCAAGAAAAAAAGTCAGACCCAGATTGCCTGAGGGTACCAAAAGGCCATATAAATGCCTAAAATAATCAAAACGACAACGACATTTAACACAAGTCATTCTGTTTATTGAAAAGTATGCCACTTGGTCAGAAGGGACAAATCTTCCAAAACTAGACTAATGTTTGGGTCCTGTTACTTCTGGTACTTTCAGACAAATGTGCAAAAACAATCATGATCTGGTTGGTACCTGAACAATACCTGAATGTGAGCATCTGCCTGGAAACTCTTGCTACTCTGAGGTCTTTGAAATGCAAGTGCACTAATGCCCAAACTACATGCTGGGGAATATAGTGAGCCTAAGAGCAACTACCACTGCGCTGCAAGATGCACATTAATGGCTCACAGGAATTTAATTCATTAATTCTTCTTTTGTTACCTTATAGCACAGGGCTTGGGGATTCTTGTATTTGCAATGCAGAAGGGAAATTCCTGCTGTATCTCTGCATGATGTACTGCTCTGACTCCTGCCTCTTTCTAATCAACCTCCACTGATATCTGGGGGCAAACATCAGTGGTACCTCTGCACAGATGCACTGGATCATTCAACTGCAGCAGAGTTTCATGCCTTTAAAGGAGCTTGTCTATTGCATCAATGCATGGGTCACGGCTCCTGGGATCATCATCTTCAGTTCAGTAAGCCCACCCAAATAATGACCCAAAAGAAACACAAGGGCCGATTTTCTCCTGAGAGCTTTAATTCTTATTTTCAACACACTCTAAAAGATAACTATGCAACGCCTATAATTTTAATTCTGAAAAAAGTATGTTTCAGCTGTCAAAAAAGAAGTACTCCATAAATCTAACATAATTAAAACTACTAATTGCTATTCAGATATCACCCTGGCATCTGCTAGCCCAGGGGTGGCCAACCTGTGGCTCGGGAGCCACATGCGGCTCTTTCACACATATTTTGCGGCTCCTGGCAGGGCGGCTGGGGAAGCAAAGGGGAGGCATGCTTTTTCTCTCTTTCTCCCTTCCTTCCTTCCTTCCTTCCTTCCTCCCTCCCATCTATTTGCTTTCCTAGTTTCTCTCTCTCTCTTTCTTATAACTGGTTTTCCTCGTTTGTTTTTATTTTTGGCAGTCCCATTTAACGTTAATAAAAAGCAAATTTGCATATTTTAAAAAATAAAAATGTGTGTGTGATATTTGTTCCTGTCTTGCGGCTCTCAGACATCTCTATGTGGCTCTTACGTTTATTCTATGTGGCTCTTACGTTAAGCAAGGTTGGCCACCCCTGTGCTAGCCCATCTCAAGGACTTCCAAGTGGACACGGCCTTCTTAGACCTACCATGCTACTGGCAGTAGGACTGCACGACACACATGGAACAACTGTTTGCCTGAAAACTGATGGGAAATAGCCACCTCTTCAAATCACTGAAGTCCCAAAGTTTCAAACTAAAACACTACTATCTTTTTTTTTTTTTTTTTGCTTTTTTCAACATTTACAATGCCAATTTGTTTGCTTTTCCAATTTTATGTGAATGCTATACAGGCCTTTATTACCATTTCACCAAGGAAGAGTAACATGTGTTTAACAGATCTAACTTGGTATCAAGTGCTGAAGGAAACAGATTTTTGGCATCAGCCCTATTTTGATGTCAGGGAGAGTGAACAATTCCAAGCTTCAAGGAGGAAATAGCATTTTTCTGGCAGATGAGATTCAGTCCTTGGGGCTTGAGCCAGGAGTTAAGCAAGTGAACTGTAAGGGGGAAAAAAGTTCTCTCCCCATTATGGATTTTTCTCTGCTCAAGAATAAATTCCATCTTCATCTTTTAGTTTCCATTTTCTGATGATCTAATACAGCAGTAAACACCACAAGGCTCAGGTGGAGAGGGAAGCATATATTATAGAGCCTGCTGGATGGCAAACTTGCAGCTTATTTGCTAATCTCAACTTTTGAGGCAACGGTACTCCCAGTAAGATAGGCACAGACGTGATTTTTACATAACCTCTGCTGAGAGAGAGTCAGTCAGTGAAAAGGCTTTATGGTTCACTTAAAGGGGGGGGGGGGGAAGCAGTTTGTCCTTCATCCACTGTTCATGTTAAACTGCTGCACAGTTCAGGAGTTCACTCTGTAGTCCAGAAACGTTTGAAAGCCAACAGCTAGTCCAACGGAGATATGTAGTACAGGGGCAATAAGTTAGTCTTTTAACACTGTGCAATCCAAATGTGCCATAATAAAAAATAATTAGCATGAATCAACTACAGCCAACAAGTCTTAGCAGATGCCTTACTGGTTCAAAGGCAAAGCCTGGGAAATCCTGCAAATTGAAAAAGAATATTGAATACATACATAAATACATACATACAGAGAGAGAATAGATTCAAAGATCAAGGCATTTGGATGCAGTCTTCAAATCTCTCCCTACCTAAAAATATGGAAGAATAGCAATACATTTTTAACATGCCATTTCTCCATCCAATAACCTCTTACAACAAGTGATCAGGTATGGAAACAGCACAAGTATCAACCACAATACCAACAGTAACTGTGTACTGAAAAATTTCAGAGTTATTCTTTTATACAGCTTTGGAAAAACTGAATACCTCTGGCTGTCATTTAAAAAAGGAAAATCTTTTGGCCAATATCATTTTCAAGCTACAAGACAGCATATTATGACCGATGCCTCCATTCAAAACAAGTCACACAGAACTCAGAACTAAACTTCAGAATTTAAAACATAAATGGTGCTCCTGTCAAGACCCCAGAGCAGTTCCAAGCACTACTAAGGTGAGTTCCATGCAGTCGAGTTATGTCGTACCCAAAATGACAAAGAACCGCGTCCCCGCTATTTTATATTTGAACAAAGGCAATAACCCCGAGCAGTGTTTGGATGAGGAAGAAGGTATCAACAGCTGCTGTTGAAACAAATGGTACATAATGCACAAACTGCTATAAGAAATTCAAATCCTGTGGCAACAGGGAGATTGCCTTTATCTGTAAGCCGACACATTTTACGCCAAAATATTCTGTTCCACGCTCTAAAAAGCATGCAGTCCGCTGAGCTGCCTGAAAGTGCCCTGGGCTCACCATCCCCTACCTGCCAACGTGTAATTTTGGGAGGAGAAAGGAGCAGCAGCTTCAAGATCAGATCTTTTTTTCTTAAGTCCCCTCTCAGGGCTAGAGGCAACTTCCACTACCTGAGGAGTATAATATATATATATGGATATATACATATATGCCATACCTTGGGGTTTGGGGTAAGATGACACACCGAGCCTTTAAGGTAAGTAAAAACACAAACTGCCGAGTACACTCTACTTCCAGCTTATCAGTGAGAACCACAAGCGAACACGGACCGTAACGAAAGAAAACGTATCCTGCTCTGATTGGACAGAGAAAGAGCCCAATCTGCAGCACGTTGCTAACATCCTAACATGAGTGAGCTTTATTTGGGCACAACCCTTTTTTCTCATGAATAAATGCTTCCCAAGACTGTCTGTGATGCAACAGAGCACTGATCCCACCCCCACCCCCAGTATTTTGATAAGTGCCGGAAACGCAGGCCTGATTTTCTTAGAAGTTTCATTCTAAGCTTGAAAATCAAGAGTCGGTGTTCTAATAATACTGCGATGAGACGGTCAGGTGAATACCTGCATCTCATGGAACAACGTGTCATGTAGCTCACTGTAATTCGGCCGAGCGGCCTTGCTAGGCAAAATAAAATGATCTACGAAAACAATGAAGTAAATCAATAATGTAATTGCATCTGCCTGGATGTTTACCCAGGCTTAAGACATGCAATGCACTTTTTAAAAAATGTACCGCAACCTCATTAGGACTTTACCTCCGCTTAATAGGCGGCACCTTGGAAAATGTGAGTTAACTGCAGTTAACGTAAAAGCCAGTTCATGGAGCTACAAGGTTATTCCACGTTTGATCTATTAAGTGACAAAATTGAAAATTAAATCTAATAAAACTTAATCTTTTTAACCTAGTGTCAACCGTATGTGTGGGGGAAGCGCTTCAGCCCTAGTAATGTAACACATAGCACAGTTCAACAGTGCCATCTTCTGGCAAAGAGCACTATTGCACTAACAGCCAAGGAAAAGGCGGGCGTGGATGGATACCAATGCTATCAAGCCTCTCCTTCACAAAGCACAAGCAGGCTATGCGACCACATGTCAACGTTCCCCCTAAGCTTTCAGGATAACTAAAAAAAATTTAATGCAACCTTTATCAGCAATAAGGTTAGAGATGGAAATTTACAAGTGACGCTGGAAAGGATGTGCAATTTGGTGTCCCGATCCCTTAAACGTGGTAGGCAGAGGTGGAATGCGCCAGTTATCACAGTAGCTCAGACGGCTGCCATGTGTGGTTTATGAGCGATTGCTAGTTGTGCATATGTGTAAAGCACCTGTCCCAGAAAGGCTCTGACGGCTGTCATTCAAGCATTAGTAAAGCAGAACGTAGTAAATCTGACTGTTGTAATGCCTTTCACATGAGGCTGCCGTTGAGAAGTACTGTGAAGTTGCAGCCAGTGCAAAATAGTGCAGACCATCACATGAAGAACAGAGCTTACTCAGAACAATTGTAGCAGCAGCCTAATAGTTTCCGGATCCAATTTAACCAGCTTAAATAAGAGTAAACATTCAGTGGGTCTAGGCCTACCATACTTTGCAGAGTTTCACTGGAGCCTCCTACTTCACAAAGAGAGGCTTCGCTCAGTGTTGCTTCCTTTTCAAAGGACAGATAGGCTTGGATGAATCAAGACGTTTCAAGATATGGCCGTTTCGCTACTGAACTCAGAGACTCATCAGAGACTCATCATATCCTCCTCCTTCGTTTTACCAAGAATCAGAGGTGCCGGGTGTGTTGTTATAGCAGAATTCCTGCCAGCAGATCCCCCCAACCCCTACACTGCTGCTTGGTAGGCCACCAGGGGGGGAAACTGACAAAAAAATCACCATTCTCAGCAGCATGATGTCATTTCCAGGGCAAACCCAGAAATGATGTCACACAGCTCTAGGATTCAGCAGAAGCTTTATGGTGAAACCAGTTTCCACTGAATGTTACATCACTTCCAAGTTCACCCCGGAAATAAATATCTTGCCATCTGTGCAACTGGGCCTCCCACCGGATACCAGTAGGCAGCTGGCAACACTATCAAGAATGCCAAAGGTTTTGCTATTATTTAATGCTTTGGGGGAGCAAGTAGGCCGTTTACAGTACCAGTATGCGACACAATACTGTTTTCCACATTAAGGAGGCAAGGAATCACAGCGGGGGACAATGCTCCCTCTAAGCTGTGGACTCTTGTGAGCAAAAATTCTACTTTATGAGCTACTGGCATTAAAGTTGTGAGTGAGTGATTTGGCTGCTGTATAAATTAGTTTGCTCTGGAGCCATCCTTCCTGAGCTAAGACAAAAAAGTGTGAGCTGGAGGCCAGAAAACTGTGAGCTAGCTCACACTAACTCAGCTTAGAGGGAACACTGGCGCCGGGGGGGGGGGGGGGTGCCAAGATTTTCCCTTCTGTGAGTCAGCACAATAACCAGCAGATGGAAAGTGTGGGGTGGGGGGGCGTCTGCAAAGGTGTGCACACACATGTACCTACTGAGGAAGACCGCTTTTTAACTTCCTCTTCCTCCAAGCCAGCAAAAGTAGTGCTTGTAGTACTTTAACACGGAGAAAGACAAAGAAAGGTATTTATTCAAATGTTTGGCGCTGACGCCTAGATCCCTGCTGGCCACAGTGGGACCATCCCTGACAGCCAGACTGGCAGGCACTCACTTATCGCCAGGAGAAATACTGCCAGTTCAGCTACCAGAAGGAGAGCTGAGCTGGGAGGCATCAACAGCTGCCAAGGGAGGGAGTCAGCCTTGGTTCATTCCGACAAAACTGATTATTGTCCTCAGTCAATGATGGCCTGGCAACACCTGTGCCAGCCAGAAGAAGGCCCCAGATGCCTCTTAGATTGCCAGGGGGCTGGAGCCCACCCCGGGAATAACAGTAGCCTCACCAACAGGTCCAGCAGCAGCCCAGACAAGAGGCAGGGATAAGGCCACGACAAGCCGTGGGCTGCGGTGGAGGGAATGGAGGAGCCAGGGTTTGGTGGGGGATTAGGAAGCAAGCTACAGCCAGGAAGGGGTGAGCAAATGCCCCACCCATTACTCCATATTGGACAGAACAGTTATTAGAGCCCGACCAGCTGGACCAGGATTTGACCTAGGGGAGGGCCGAGGCAGGCACCCATTGTAAGGGAAGCTCCAGGGACAGGTCAAGGAGGAAAGGTGTGGAGAGAACTTCCTGCTGGAAGAGAGAGAAAGAGAGCACTGTCCAAGGAAGTGAAGAGGGTAAAGGTGGTGCAACCTCCTCTCCCTCCTATTCTGAGGCCTGAAGGAGCTTCCTACAGCACGAGCCAAAGTGGCAGAAGGCGGGGGGAAGTAGGGGCAGTGAGGAAGGAGCCTCACACATACAAAGAACATTACTGAAAGACAAAAGGAAAGGGGAAAGTTAGGAAGGAATTTGAGAGAAGTCTCAGGTAAAACTGCAAAGCTACGCCTTGACCCCACTTCAGCCTGTCGAACATCATACTGGCCCAGTCATGACTTTCCTTCCTTCTTCTCAGACAGTGGATTGGACAAGGAGAAAGGGAAGTGCCTGGCTGGCTGCCTTCTTCTCAAACCGAAAGTGATGCTGCTTTGGGCCTCGGACAGCAAAGAGACTGGTGCCCCGGAGCACAGGCTGGGGTGTCTGCAGGTGGCCCGCAATCACCAGGGTCTGAGTAGCACCAGGTCTTCCCCATCAGCAAATCTACTTCCCTATTGGAATTATGCATCTTGAGTGCAGCAAAGGGAAACCCCCACAGAAGGGCTGGATCCTGGGCTTTCCCCTTCCCTACTCTGTTTCTGTGGCAACATGGCAGCTGTGCCAAGGTCTTAAAACTATGTTTCTGCGCATTTTTCCTTCGATGTGGGGCCCAGGGGGAGGTAATAATTTTATGCATACCTGTGGCTTTCCCCGAGGCATGCGTTAGCTTGTTCTGTTTTCATGATCTGCATGATGGTCTATACACTTTTGTATTAGAGGATATGATGCTTTAATCATATTTATGATTTGTAATATTGTGAGCTGCCTTAAGTTTCATATCCACACAAACCCCAGGGGAAAAACTACTACTAGTCAAAAATTACAATGAAAAAAACAAATACCTGTAGTATAGCTCCTATAGTTTCCCACAATTACATTTCTCCTCATTGGCTGGAAGTGCTGTCAGCACACTTTCCGAAGTGCCACAGCATGAGTCCCACAAGATTTCATTTGCAGAAGGGTACTAGATCCTTTTAAAGGCACATACTTTAATGAAATTCTGAGCTGAAGAATAAAAGTCCTGAATATGCAATTGAAAACGGTTAAATCTACCTTTCACAAGTTCAGAATGGAACTCAGAAGGGTTCACTCGTACTGGAGCATTCAAAATGAGAAACATGTTCTCTCCCAAGTCATATAAATTGCCCTGTAAACAACTGAAAGTCAAGACAAAAAGGTCCCTTTTAACATAATTCACTCAGTTGGCCATTCTGTGCAAATATATGCTCTAGGTATATTGATAAGCTTGCCATTTTACCTCATTAACTGATGGAAAAAAATTCTACAAACTTTGCACAGAACGGAACACGCCACAAGTGAGAAACTAGGTTTTAAAAGCTAACGACAGTTTAGGATTCTAGCACAGCAGAAGAACACGGCACAGAATACATGAGCAGGGATGTTTCTCCCCCCCCCTGAAATCTAGCCAATGAACTTTCAAGGCCTGAAATGTTTAAAAATATATGAGCAGCCAAGAGATCTGTCTTGCATTAAAAACCAAGCCAAAAAACCCCGCTCCTTTATATTGCAGTACTGTGTAGTAATCAACAGCAATTCACTCTTGGCTGGATGAAGTCAAAAAGCTATTTATAGCCGTCCAAGACAAAGTTGCTCTGCATTGTAAGTAGACCCCAGCGCCAAGGATTTGACATACAAGACAAATGTCAGTGTCTTCTGCTCAGTGGGAGACTCTCCCTCTGCTCTTACACAAAATAATGCTTCATTGTGGTAGGACAGAAAAGCCAAAATATTCACAAGCATGCCATTGAGTGCAAGCTCCAACTATATTCAGCCTATACTGGCAAGGTATCTCTGGTCCTTGCTGAGCCATCCCGTCAGCCCTTCAACAACATTTAGCTGACCTTCCATCACTATTTGGAAGAAAGGGGGGGGGGGGGAGAGGAGATTCCAAAACCCAAAATGCTAGGTGCATGTTAAAATGAAGATTGCATTTGAAAGAAATATTATTACCAACACAGCAGTTTTGATGATGTCCCTTGAGACAGAATCTAAAGATTTTTCTGAAAAGTTACGCAACGTGTCAAGTATACTGAACAAACCAACTTCACAGATATTATTAATATGCGGCAGTTCACTCACATCTGGATGCTGCAAGTTATTCTGTATATTCTGATCACAGCATAAACTTGAAATCAATCAGTATTTAGAAGTTCCCCAACCATCCTAGTTCAATTTGTTAAAATACATCCAGCAAAACTCGCAACAGTGATCTCTCACTACTAATTAAAGGTGTCTATTCCCTTCTCACTCGCTTTGATTCCTCTTCCCGACATCCAGGTTTTGATTCTGATATCATCCAGATTAATGGCAACCTAGTTAGTATTTACCCTGACCTGGACACTCCCGGCTAGCCCAATCTCATCAGATCTTGGAAACTAAGCAGAGTCAGCTTATTTGGATGGGAGGCCATCAAGAAATACCCGGTTCGTGATGCAGAGGCCGGCAATGGCAAACCACCTCTGAATGTCTCTTACCTTGAAAACTTCACAGAGGTGCCATGAATCTGCTGTGACTTGACGGCAAAGTAAATAAATAAATAAACAGATGCTCGATCCAGAAAGGCTGCCAACATGAATCTAATACAGGGGTGGGCAATTGTTTTGGCTCGAGAGCCACTTTGTGGGAGCAGAGGGCCACACCTTTTAAAATTATTGCAATCATTAGTTAACTTTGCATTTCAGAAAAGGTATAAATTGTATCATAAAAATCAATAAATATAAATTAAATAAAATAGTGGTAGTTTTATTCAATTTATTCATTGTGCAAATTTCATATCATCTATAGCTGCAAGCACATTTAATTTTAGAATCAGTTTAATGAGACAAATGTACCCTATCACACCACGTGGCTGACTGTCTTGATGGGCCACAAAAAACTGTGGCGGGCCGCATGTGGCCCCTGGGCCGCAATTTGCCCACCCCTGATCTAATACATCTCTGGCCGGCATTCAGTTTTAAAGCTAGAGTCCTAAGAAGAAGCATGGGGTGAACTTTTTTGTATGGGTGGATTTTGCAAAACACTGAAAATACTAGTTATCCATAATAAAAGTGTTTCAAAACAGTGCATACTATCTTTCTCTAATAAAACACCAAACTAAATCAAAACAACTTCTGCTGTCCATGGATTTCCCCCGTAGCTCTAGACCTCCACACCACATCCCGTGTCAGTCCCAAGAGTCTCCAAATTCTCAGGAGAGGTCTGGGGCACAAGGGAGGCACAGCAGAAAGGGGCAAAAAGGAATGGATCACTGGGATCATTACTTTTGCAGCTTATATGAAATATGCCAAATGTTTGACAGCAATTTAACATTAAAATGTTACAAAGCAATGGAGCAGTGTAAGAGGTACAGGCCTTTAAACTATTCTAATTAAAGGGAAGCATGGGTGTGACTTGCTAGCAGTTCAGATTCAAGATTGTGCATGCAGGTTTCTAAGCCAAGCACACTTAAAAACAGCATTCTGCCCAGACTCCAATACTCGAGCACCATAGGACTTTAACAAAAAAAATAATTAAGTTACCAATAGACAATGCCTGTAGGCTCTACTTCTGTAACTGGAAAAAAGTCACCTATGATGATGATTCTAAAATCAACAGGAATTACCACCAAACAGGCACTCAAGCCCATTACCAGTCACAAAAGACCTACAACAAGAACAGGACCACCTGGATCCCTATGATATGAGCAAGGGGGGAAATGGTTGCAAATTAATGGTTTGACTCAAGATGAAATCCAGACTAGCCGTGACTTCAGTCATTTGAAGTGCACGGCAGGTATTCTCAAGATTTGATAATAAACAATCCCCTTGAACAAAACCAAAAAAAATCCAATGCTGCCATCTAGTTGCCAAACATATAGCAGCTTTGCTAATGTTAATAACCCAAACAATCCTCCTTCGGTTTCATTTAGTTCCACTGGTAAACTGCCATTCTTAATTTCCAAAGTATGCCTGTGCCATACTAAGACTACACAATAGGTTTTCCAAAGAAAGTTGTCCTGAAGTTATTCAAGGCAAGATCTGACAGATAAGTAGTATCGTGCGAGAAAAGCCACGAAAAACGATGACCAGTAATACGATGTTGACAGAAGTCCAAAAAAGCAGCCGCAGAAAATGGCATTATAAGAGGTCATCTGGATTCATCAGCGTCAACCCCTCTAAACAAGCCATGAAAAACTCAATTCAATATGAAGCTTAAGGTTTTAACAGTGAATTTGATCCTAACTCTCTTCCACTTGAAGAAGATACTTCTGCCTGCAAAAAGGCAACCTTCTCCCATATTACTGTTTCATGGACTTCCCCCCCCCCCGGCAGCATAATTTCAGAGGAGATGGCAAGCTGGAGCAAGACAACAGAGGATGGAATGTTTTCTGCAATTGCTGCAATACCTGCACAAAGTTGGGACCCTAGTCGACATCCACTCCTGACTGAGCCTCACTTGAATTCATTTGCCATACACTTACAAACCAAACACAAATAATATGTTTCCAAGGGTATTGAAAAAAAAAAAAGGTCAATAATATACTTGCAAGATCTAGACCTGGCTTACTTTTAATTTTTATGCATTGCTCCTCATCATAATGCAGCAGATCGTTCATCTCAATGTCCCTAAAGCTGAAGGGTCAAGTTAAAGTTGTGTCATTAAGTTTCTTTAAAGCTTCCTCATCAGATAATTATTGGCATGCATCTCGCCACTCCACAAAGCAAAGTTTGAACTTCTGGTCATTCTCCTGTGCTGCTTTTCTGAGCAACCAGAAAACCTGCTGTTTTAGGACGGTTTTGCTCTTGTCAAAGGACATTTATTTCATATTTTAGAGTAAAAGCAAGGTGAATATAACACCCTGTGAAAAATGAGTTCCAAATTAAAGAGCATCTTGTGCTCAGCTGCTGCACTGTGGCTACTGTGAGAGCCAGTTTGGTGTAGTGGTTATGTGCATGGACTCTAATCTGGGAGAACCGGGCTTGATTTCCCACTCCTCCACTTGCAGCTCCTGGATAAGCTTGGGCAAGCCACAGTTCTGTCAGAGCTCTCTCAGCCCCGCCTACCTCACAGAGTGCCTGTTGTGGGGAGGGGAAGGGAAAGGAGTTTGTAAGCCACTCTGAGACTCCAAGTGAAGGGCGGGGTATAAATCCAATCTCTTCTTCTACTAAGAGTCAGACCAAACAACAAAGTCCTCCGTTGAAAAATTCAGGTTCTCACTTTAAGGAGAACTGCTCCACAATTGAGGGGCAACCACCAAGAATGCCTTTCTACGTGCTCTTACCATTTTATTTATTTATTTTATTTATTTAATTCGGTTTCTAGGCCGCTCTCCCCGCATAGCAGGCTCAGAGCGGCTTACATAATTAGGTGAACATCGTTCACAATAAAACAGTTAAAACCAGTTAAAACATAACAACATTTGCATTTACATAAAACATATCCTAATACAAATATTAAAGTGCTCAGTGCTGTCTGATGGCGCACCAGATGGTGTTGCTTACAACCAGCTATTGGTAGCATACAGGGTCCTCAGCAACCAGATGGTACAGTTATGTTGCGCATTAGTGGTCACTGAGTGACCAGGGGGGACAAAACTAGGGCGGCGGCCCCTATCCAAATGCCTGGTGGAAGAGCTCCATCTTGCAAGCCCTGCAGAACTGCATCAGGTCCCGCAGGGCCCTGATCTCTTCCGGGAGCTCGTTCCACCAGCTAGGGGCCGCCATCGAAAAGGCCCTCCCCCTGGTGGCAGTGAGCTTGGCTTCTCTTAGGCCAGGTATGGCCAGGCAATGTTGGGCCCCGGACCGAAGTGCTCTCTGGGGTGTGTACGGGGAAAGGCGGTCCCTTAAGTAGGTTGGACCCAGGCCATGTAGGGCTTTAAAGGCCAATACCAGCACCTTGAAGTGAATCCGGTATGCCACTGGTAGCCAGTGCAGTGCCTCCAGCATTGGTCGTATGTGCTCCCATCTCGGGAAGCACATCAACAACCTTGCTGCGGCGTTCTGCACCAGCTGAAGCCTCCGGATTTGCGCCAAGGGCAGCCCCATGTAGAGAGTGTTACAATAGTCTAGCCTCGAGGTGACCGTTGCATGGATCACTGTGGCCAGGTCCGAGCGATCCAGGAAGGGGACCAACTGCCGCACCAGCCTCAGATGATAAAAGGCCGATTTGGCAGTGGCTGCTACCTGGGCCTCCATTGATAAGGAGGGATCCAGGAGCACACCCAAACTCCTAACCACCGGCGAAGGCACCAACGGCGCCCCGTCAAAGGTCGGGAGTGGGAGCCCCGACCATGGGCCACTCCAACCGAGGCACAGGACCTCTGTCTTTGTCGGGTTCAGCTTCAGCCTGCTCAGCCTGAGCCAACCAGCCACATCATGCAATGCCCGGTCTAAATCGTCCAGTCCCGTGCCAGACTGGTCCCCCAACATCAGATAGAGCTGGGTGTCATCAGCGTACTGGTGATAACCCAGCCCTGACTTCCTGACAATCTGGGCAAGGGGGCACATATAGATGTTAAAAAGCATCGGGGACAGAACAGCCCCCTGAGGCACACCGCATTCAAGCGGGTGTCTCCTGGACTGCTCCTCCCCGAGCATCACCCTTTGTCCCCAACCCTGGAGAAAAGAGACAAGCCACTGTAAAGCGAGTCCCTGAATCCCCACGTCGGCGAGGCGGTGGGACAGCAGCCGATGGTCGACCGTGTCGAACACAGCCGACAGGTCAAGCAGCAGCAACACCGCCACACCACCTCGATCCAGATGTCTCCGGAGGTCATCAGTAAGGGCAACCAGCGCTGTCTCGGTCCCGAACCCCGGGCGAAAGCCTGACTGGAAGGGATCTAACACCGAAGCGTCATCCAGGTATCCCTGTAACCGTATCGCCACCGCCCTCTCTATTAATTTGCCTAAATAAGGCAAATTAGAGACCGGCCGATAGTTCGCCAATTTGGCCGAGTCTAAAGTTGGTTTTTTCAAGAGAGGACGGACCATCGCCTCCTTGAGTGCCTTCGGGAACTGCCCCACCATAAGGGAGCTTACCATTTGAACAGGGTACACATTGTACAGTCAAAAAGGCACCCTCACTTGATCTTAGGGAACAACAGAGACAATACATAGTTTTGCTTTTGAATTATTAAGCAAACAGAAGAAAATTGTGATTTATTTTTCACTTGGGAGATTAAATACACTGCAACATTCTTCTCTCCTGTGTTTGTTTATACTCCCTTTTACTTTAAGAGTCTGCTGCTGGAAAAAAAACCTGCCAGAGAATAAAAAGGCCCAGCTATATAGGGTGCAGTCTCTTTTCAACTATACATTCACAAGCTTGACTCATCTTTATATATACACCACACAACAAGTGTTCACCTGCTGACTCACATGAACAACCGAGATATGGCTAGTTACAACAAAAGCTCACTTACTTCTAGGCCATAATGGCATGAATTCCTGGGCTTAGTGGGAAACTCTTTATTCTTTGATCTTTTAACAAGAATTACCATGAAAGATAAATGTCAAAGCCTCTTCACTTGGAAAAGGCTATTTTTCTTTTTTATTTGTATCAGAAGTAATTGCTTCATAAATTGTATGCTCTAAGTACATCCAAGCTTGTTTCAGGACAGAAGCTAGCGTGCTGCTCCCAGAGAACAAAATCAGGTCCTACTACGCCCGAGCAGCACTAAGCATTCTCTTCCATCCACAGATCCAATGCCAGCAACCATTCTCCAAGTTAACAGAGATGATGTTTTGTTTTATTAAAGTGTAGCTTTCTCCCATCACTAAGGTATCAACCAACCTGGCTTTCCTTTACCAGACTCAGTTTGACCACAATCAGTTCATTAGCAAAGCACAATGCCCTGTTCAACAGATCAGGATACACACAAAAGAGACAATACCTCTCAGCACAACTCTGCCAAATTTGCTCTTAGTGGAAAACCAGCATCCTGCTATGGCCCAGACGAAACATACAACATGCTTCTGGCAGCCCATTAACACCTGCTTCTGTCATGATCACCCAAAAATGAGGCTCAAAATAGGCATCGCCACAGGATGCTAACTGAGTAGATTATGAGACCATAGGTGTTAACTTGAAAATACAAATATTTGTGTCTTTATTTTCCACCAAAAATGGCAAAACCATCAACTGTCAATGGCAGCAAACATTCGTTACTGTCAAGAATTAAACATACTATTTAATGTTTCAATGAAAAGGCACCTCTTCTAATGAGCAGTCAATCATACTATGTTCAGTGTTTGATAAGGTATTACACTCCAAAATGAACCCTGACAGCCCAGGCAAGCCTGATCTCGTCAGATATCAGAAGCTAAGCAGGGCTGACTGTGGTTAGTACTTGGATGGGAGACTTCCTTGGAATACCAGAGGTGGGAGGACAGAGGCAGGCTTTATTCAGCCACCTCTCTGAATATTCTCCAGGCCCCAGTAGGGAGTCAGTCACCAGAGGTCAACATGATTTCCAGGTGCAGACACCCCCCCCCAATACAACCCCCCCCCCAAAAAAACCAAATAAAAAACCAAAATGAAATGTTAGAACCTATCTGAAGCTTTCTTCTCTTCAGAGGGGGAAAGTCATGTAGATTATTTAGGTCATGCCTCCTCCAGCTCCAGGCAGAGCTATGCAAATTTTCTTGCAAGTCTCTCCTGGTTGGATCGGCTGACCCTCCAGTCTTAGCATAGCCCACCTCTGAATATTTTAATTTCATTTTGTTTGTTTGGATGGGAAGTGGATGACTTTGCCCCACTGAGAGAAGAAACCTTCAGGTAGGTTCCAACATTTCATTCTCCTCCAGTAGGGGAAGTAATCCAGATTGGTTATATGCCCAAACTGTCACCAGGGAGGGGTCATGCTTCTTTCTTTCTCATCCACCACCTGCTGCAACACCCTTCTGCCGAAGGACGCCTCTGCAGAGTCCATCTGGTCAATTCTGTAATGTCGGACAAAGGTGGAAAAGGTAAACCACATGGCAGCTCTGCAAATCTCTTCTATCTCAAAAACTGTAAGTATTCTGGAATGTATTTAAGATTTTATTTCCATCCAGAAAGTGGAGCTAGTCCAGAGCTTCCTGCCGGACTATCCAGACTGGAAGATCAGCTGATGGAATCCAGAGAAACTTGCAAAAAAAAAATCTGCATAGCACCTGCCTGGAGCTGGAGGAGGTGTGACCAAACAATCTGAATGACTTCGCCCCACTGAAGGAGAAGTTCAAGTTGACATTCGTTGGAGGAACTACATAAACCAAGCTACTGAAAGTTAAGTCAAGACCTTCCTTTTCTACCATAATTCCTGGGCATCTGTCACACAAATTTGTACTGGTAAAAGCCATACTGGTTGATACAGATAAAAGAAGGGTGTGCAAGAGAGCCACTATCATGAATCGGACAGCTTTTCTCCACTGCAGTGTGAGTGGAAAGTCCCAAAAAAGTGCTATGCATTTTCAGATCAGAGACAGAAGCATATGCTGGGAAGAGTTAAAAATTAATGTTGATGAAGTTAGTGGTGGGCAACGTTTTACAGCTTCTCACAAAAAAATCCAAGAGTTCCAACTTTTCAGTTTACACAAGGGAGTGTCTATGCCTCCCGTTTACAAAATACCTTGCTTCAAACCAACATGGCTACCCACCTGAATCTACAAATAGGCTTGTGAACATCCATCCAAATGGAAATTTGGTACAGTCTCAAAAAATCTCAGCTTTCATTTAATACTTTCTAGTTGTGGAAGAATACTGAGAAATGTATACCACATTAAATCAAAAGAAGGGCAACCCTGAATGTAAGATGAAACCCCCTTAAAATCTGATACATCTCCCAAAATTTATTACTGGGCATAACAACTTGCACGTGAATATAAGATGATCTCTCCCCCCCCCCCTCTTTTTTGGATGGCATACATGGAAAAAACCTAGTGCTACATTTGAATAAATACAGTAGTTCATTAGAAGTCAAACAAACAGTTTCCAGTAGTCAAAGGGTAGTGTTTTGATAAAACTCCAAAATTATTCTCCTGTTACAAAATTTACCACATTTTTATCTCACTCTTCCTCCACGGAAGCCAGGGAAGCATCTATGATTCCCTATACTTTGCCTTCACAACGACCATGTGAGGTATATTAAACTGAGCATACGTGACTGGCCCAGTATCACTGACACTGCAATCCTAATTCTGAACCCTGGTTTCCTTGCCTTAGTTTTCAATAGAAGCAGGACTGCAAATGTGTTCAATGGCTTTAAAGTTTTTAAAAAGTGTGTATGGGGGGGGTCTTCTTATGGAACTTGGATTATTTCTCTGCTCTGCCCTGGCTATCCGTAACACCACTGGGAGAGAAGAGAACCTGCTTCGGTGCAGCAACCACACAGAACAGTGTTCAAGTCTCTCCAGCTCCACAGATCTATGAGGCCAAGCTTGCCCCACTGGCTTTTGTCTTACAACTGACATGTGGGAGGCGTTTAGTTGCCAGGAATGGCTAGTTAGAGTCAAGGTGCATAAATTACTGGGATTGGATTAAAGTGGTTACTGGAACTGGATTAAAATACTTGGTAAGATCTGTGCACTAAACAGCAGTTCTCAAACAGATGTGAGAACTGAGTATGAGTGGATTCATATTCATTGCTCATGTCTGTTAACTCTTGTATTTATATGCTACTTTACTCCTATTCACAGATCATACCAAGCGCTTTAATCCAATCTCAGCTATGATCGCCCAGTTACTTATGCATCTTGACTAACTAGCCCTTCCTGGCAAGTAACCCCACCCCCACCCCCACACATATATGAAAGGGTTGAGGAGATTCTGTTTCACTGTATCTGAAGAAGTGTGCATGCACACGAAAGCTTATACCCTGAATAAAACTTTGTTGGTCTTAAAGGTACCTCTGGACTCATACTTTGCGCTGCTGCTTCAGAGCAACATGGCTACCCACCCGAATCTAACTGACATGTGTTAATTAACTCAGTCTGAAGAATACACAATATATCATATTTAGAATCTAATCAGAGGCAAGAAAACAGAGCAGGGCATTGAAATTTCTGTGAGAGTGAACATTCTGAAGAAAACCAAGTGTACCAAGCTCATTACCTGTAATTTTGTATCCATAAGCAGCCAGTTGTCCAGCCATGTATTCTCCGTCTGAATTATTATGAGAACAGCCCCATGTACGTATCCAGATTTTTTGTATACCAGGAATAACACTGTAAAACAGAGATAGGCAATGAAACGCAATGTTAGAGAACACAGATCTGGGAGCAGAAGGAAGAAGAAAGGAATGGATTGTGAAAATATTAACGACCCGAAAGCAATAAATCTGGCAAGAAAATTGGCCTGCAACTTCCCCAAAGTGGGAGACACGTGATAACCCTGAAGTTCCTTACTTGGAAGCCACAGAGAATGGGGGAGAAGCTAGGAATTCAGTTTTACCACAGTTAGTTTTCATTTCTCAGCTTAGAATTAACCACTTTTTAAAGAAAACAAACCTGTCACTTGGAGGGTCATCATCGGCTTCTACATTCTTTTGTGAATTGCGTTTGCGAACTTTAGGAATAATATTTTCTCTCCTGAACCGCCAATCATGTGGCTTTGGGTCTTGTGCTGACACAATATCTTCAATATCTTCAAGAAGAGAATCACAGACAGCAGGCATTTTCTACACAGGGTGAAGACATCACATGAGAAACAATTCCGCCAGTGCTCACCGCCAGTCAAAACATTCAACAAGGAATGATTGTGCACATCTATTTGATAACAAAGTATCTGCAAGCTTCAGTTCAAGCCCTTATTTAACTCATTTTTCTAAAGTACCGCTCAAATGACTGTAGAAATCACCCCAAATGCTGAAGTGACTCACAGCAGCATCTTAAGTAGAGTCATGCCTTCTAAGATGTCAGTGACTTAGAAGAGGACAGCTTTGTTTAGGGTAACACTATGTAGACTGAATCAAAACTTTTACACAGCAGCACAAAAGTTACTCCTATTCTTATTTAAAGCTTGGATATGTAAGATATTTCAGTAGCAAGACTGAACTTACTGAGACCGAGAGGGGAAAAGATGTCGGGGTCATAGTAAATAGTTAAATTAAAGTATCAGTCCTGTGTGCTGCAGCAGTGAAAAAAACAAACTCTATGCTGGGGATTATTAGGAAAGGGACTGAACATAAAACAGCTGATATTATAATGCCCCTATATAGATCTATGGAGCAGCCCCATTTAGAACACTGTGTGCAGTTCTGGTCACCATATCTCAAAAAAGACATTGCAGAGCCAGAAAAAGAGGGTATGAGGAAAGGCTGAAGACTCTGCAATTTTTTAGTTTAGAAAAGAGACGAGTATAAACTGATAGCAGTTTATAAAGTTATGCACAGGGTGGACAGAGTAGACAAGAACTTTTCCTCCCTCTCCCAAAATACTAGAACTCGAGGGCATCTAGCGAAACTGATGGGCAGTAGTTTCAGGACTGACAAAAGGAAATACTTCTTTACACAGCAAATAATAAAAATGTGGAATTTACTGCCAGAGGATGTAGTGATGGCCACAGGCACAGAGAGCTTTAAAAGGGGATTGGATAGATTAATGGAGGAGAGGTCTATCAGTGGCTACTAGCTACGGTGACTAAAGGGAACCTCCATGTACAGAGGCAGTGAACCTCTGAATACCACTGCCAGGAGGCAATATCACAGGTAGGCATGGGCAATGCTCTCTCTAAGCTGTGGAGTTTGATGAGCAAAAATTCTACTTTGTGAGCAAGCAGTTTAGCTACTGCATAAATTAGTTTGCTCTGGAGCCATCCTTCCTGAGCTAAGACAAAAAAAACTGTGAGCTGGAGGCTAAAAAACTGTGAGCTAGCTCACACTAACAGCTGAAAGGGAACACTGAGCATGGGCATCTATGCCCTATTGTTGGACCTCCAGAGGAACCAGCTGGCCACTGTGCGAGACAGGATGTTTGGCTAGATGTACCACTGGTTTGATCCTGCAGGGCTGTTCTTATGTTAACCTTCATTTTATTTGCAGATCTTATCTGTTACTTATGCAGAAATAAGGGCATTGAGGGCATTCTGACCCGAGGGACAAAAACACTCCTACGAAACAGCACTGAATCAACCTTCAGCCATAATCAGTTCAATGTTGTTATAGATTCAGCCGAAGTCCTTAATTACTGGTTTATTAAAACCACCTGAAGTTTCAGGCTATAAACAAAAGGAGTTATGACAGGGAACACCCCAGCCTGCAAAAATCCACAAATGGTTTGGAATGTGGAAATCTGTCATCTTGAACCTGGTGATCACAGGCTTAAATCACACAGCTTGACTTGTTGGCTAAATACCTGCATTTTGTTTGGGTGACTGCTATACAAGTACTGTGATATCCATTCATCAAACTATAGAATCCAACACAATATGGTGCTTGCTTTACAAAAAAAAAACTTGTTTATGCAGAACCTAAAACGATGCAACAAAACATGCTGTTATTTCCAGGTCAAAAACTTGGAACAGGCATGAACAATTCTTGGTTATGTTAAGTGAGAAATTTGAGAAATAACAAACAAATTAAGACCTCCCTTCCTATCTCCAAATGGGTTCCATCAGAGTTCAGGATATCTACTAGCAGAGTACTACCACAGCAAGCCCATCAAGTATTTCTAGTACCTGCCAGCTTTGTAGGTGTCTCCAGTTTTATAAAAACAGCTAACACAAAACGGATACCCTAATAATGCAACACATTCAATCATCTTCACTGCATTTTCAACATACTATGCAACTTGTACAGATGTATAATGTTCCTTCTCAAAAACACTGAAACTGAACTTGCAGTTGCAAAAGCTCCTTTTCACTATTTTCCATATACACTGTAAGCTCAAGTGTTTATTTTGTAGTATGGTATTTGAGACAGACAAACTGCATTTCAACAATAATCAAATCCAACAATATGAATAATTTTATGCCCTTGGGATTAGTGGACTAGAAATTTAAATATTTAAATAAAAATGAAACCAATCTACTGCTGTAAAACATAACCCAGCAATGCAGCTAGCTACCACGGAATATTGTTTAGAGGACTGGGGTGCCCATTTATTCTGAATACTATGTAATAACTGCTGTTCTTCCAGAAATACATCCTTTTGCCTGTAATGTTAAGCACTTTCAGCCCTATCAGACTAGGAGGGTTTAGCACACATACACATTCAGCTAAAAGTGAAACTCTGTAGTTAAATAGATACTGCACATAATAGGTGTTCCCTTAAACTAGATGACCTGCACATAATTAACCAGCTAGAAAATCAGTTGCAGTACCAGTGAGATGCATGAGAACCAAATACCCAACTGACACAAATGCTAACTGTCATAAAAATCTATGCTGCATGCATACCATCGATCAGGGTCTTTGGCCATACACTCAGATTCTGTCCAAGTATAAGCAGAGTGCAGCAACTCTAAGTAGCTGTTTGTAATAAAACCGTACCTTAATTTAAAGAGCACCTTTGGAATTACAGCATAATCTTTTTTTTTCCTGAAAAGAAGAGAAGGTTTTTAGTAGTATTTGCATACTTCCAGTAAGTCAATGCAACTGAGGTAGTGCTAGTAAAATATGACAGGAATAACTTTAAGCCAAACATATCCCCACCGCAAAGGTGCTTCATTTAGGGGTTGTTCAAACAATACATCAAACATAACTGGAAGAAGACTGAGAGAGGGCCTGCAGAACAAACTAAGCAGAGGTCCAGCATTTATCCAAGTACAGGATCTCCCCAAGGACAGGTTCTTCTTAATCCTGGAAAATCTCTCTGCAAGATTTTCACCTTTAGGCTCACTGACAATTTTCCTCCAGGCAAAATTCCAGAAGTGAAATACAAAGTCTTAAACAGAACTCTGTTTTATCCTGTCTGCTTTCCATTTCAGAGTACTCCTTTTGCACAGATCATGTTAACAATCATGCAAATTGATTATGCATTTCAGTAACTCAGTACTGATGTTCCCCGTACTGTCTGATTCATTATTATTATTTTTCTCCAGTGTTTTACGGAGAGCCACAGGAAAAGACAACATCAACAATATCTTTCATTGTGATCATATTACAGAATGGAAAGGACAGCAGAGAAACTGCAGTGGTGGAGGTTTGACTCTCCACTCAGCCACAGAAACTGGCTGGGTGACCTCGGGCTAGTCACACACACACAGTCTAACCCATCTCACAGGGTTGTTGTGAGGATAAAGGGAGGAGAGGACAAGAACTTTGGGTCCCCACTGGGAAGAAAAGCAAGGAAGGAGAGAAGGGAGGGAGGAAAAAAAGAAAGAAAGAATAGTAGCAGCTACTAGGATGCTCACTATGGAACCCTAATCAGAGCTACCTATTTATAAACCCATTGACTTCAATGTACTTAGAAACGCACTACCAAATCCCCACTATTAGTAGTAGGCTCTCTACTACTAAACAGAATCTCTCAGCCTAACCTACCGCCCAGCGGTCATGAAAATAAAACGGAGGAGGAGCCAGCGATGCCGTTCACCAACCTCTCCGACTGGGGAAGACCGGAAAGAACGCAACAACAGAAAACTCAAAAAGGCAAACCTAAGATTTCTGAGAAGAGACTGGGCAAAGGAACGACACCCGGGATTAAACATCCCAACCAACCATTCCCGCCCAGTAGTAGAAGACCAACCAAGCGACGCCTCCTAACAGCAGCAGCAGCAGCAGCTCGCGCCAGCACCCCCACACAGCACAGAATTTAGGAGAACAACCATCACCTACCGAGCCTGGCGCACTTTCCAGCTTCACATGGAGGCCGCCATTCGGTGGCCACGCCCCTTTGCGCGTCAACGCTTGACGACGGCATCCCTGAGAGGACAAATCAGGTCAGCCTTCGCCTAACGGGAAGGAAAAGCTTGGCGGCGAAGCGTGTCTTGTCGGTAGCGCTTCCTTAGGGTAACCGTGTTTTGAAAAGCGAAAACGGAGACGTATTTCCCCGACTGCCAAACAAGTGATCAGTATGAGAAGTCTCATTTTAAATACCCCGAATATTTAAGCTGTGATCATTGCTCCTCACTAGGAATATTCCTGACCTTGCAACCCAGAAAAGAGGGCGTTTTTTCTATCAGGTTTTTTTTTAAGAACCCAAAAGCGGACGGGCACCAAAAAAAGAGGACATGTCCTCTGAAAAGGAGACATCTGGTAATCCTGGTTTACTCCCTCCTCGTCTACCCGAGAGCAGCCCCCCCCCCATCCCTTAGTTGCATACTTTAGATCACTTCCTTCCGTGCATAATCGCCCTGATGCGTTCAGAGGTGCGCACCGTTTCAGACTATTTCGTGACAATTTTCCAAATTAAAAAATATTTTTGCAGTCGCCATTTGGGTCTCCATTGGATCTCCACCCAGTAAATGACAACACAATCATGATCATATGACTTGTCTCGACTGAGAATGTGGCAGTTTCTACTCATTTCTCAAATGAAATCAGCTGGCTTTCCTCCATCATTGTAAAGTTCCTGCATTGTGCAGGGGGTTGGACTAGATGACCCCGGGAGACCCCTTCCAACTCTATGATTTATTTATTTATTTGATTTATATACCGCCCTCCCCACAAGCAGGCTCAGGGTGGTTTGCCTCAATATTAATAATTAATCATTTAATATCAGATTGAAACAACATAAAATCACAGATCTATGATTTGAAGGGAGGGGGATGAAACAGCTCTTATTCAGGTTAATTCATGTCTTGCAAAGGCAGCTTAAAAATGTGATCTTGAGCATCCTTACTTGGCAATAGTTTATGCTGCAGTCAAGGGACGCTTCCTGCGGAGTATGTTTTTACGAATGTGCTGCAAATGTCCAAAAGGCTTTACAGTCTTATTTTAGAGAATTAAAAAAGAAATGCACTGCCTTCATTGTCAGGTGGCTTGCTGTTTTCAGAACATTTCAACTTTTCTCGTAATTGACAGATGGCATCTTTGTGGGCTGAGGAATAGGTAATTTGAGTAAAAAGAGCCAAGTCACTAAATTATGCCTTCTTATCGGAGGATTGGAAATTAATAGGTTTAAATAGGGGATGGAAGGACATCAAGATTATTTTATTTTTATTTATTTTTGCTGTCGAGTGAGTCACAGCTGATTTATGGTGACCTCATAGGCTTTGCAAGGCAAAAGATGTTCAGAGGTGGTTTGCTGTTGCCTCTGTAGCACCTCTGGTGTTCCTTGGATACCTCACATCGAAGCACTAACCAGGGCTGACCATGTTTCGCTTCTGAGATCTGACCAGATAAGGCTAACCTGGGCTATCCAGATCAGGGCCAAGATAATTAAGTCTGTAAAAAGAAAGAAAGGAACCCTGCTAAGAAAGAATTGGCCCAGCTTCGGCAAAGAAAAGTCCTGACTCACCCTTTGGAGATCTTTGTTAACAAGATGACCCAATAGACGTACACGTGGACTTTCAAACAGGTTTTGCCTAAGACCCCCAACCAAGGGTTCATGGCAGAAGATGGGTTTTCTTGAGGATAAGAAACTGGCTAAACAACAGAAAGCAGATAATAAGTGGACATTTCTCACAATGGAGGGAAGTAGATGGACTCTTACCCAGACTGTACTGAGAATAATGCTATCTAGTTCATCCATAAACTTTCTGGATTCAAGGTTAAGCCATGAAGTGGCCAAGTTTATGGAGAACATCAAATTATTTAAACCAAAGCTGATTATGAGGAAGTCCAAAAAGAATTTCCAAACATAGCAAAAACGGATCAATGTGAGTAACTGCAAAATGATGCACACTGGGGCAAACCACCCAACCCCCTGTTTTGTATGTATGCAGACAGGGTCTGACCAGCAGAGGTTTTGGGGTCATGGGAGCCAGTTTGGTGTCGTGGTTAAGTGCGCGGACTCTAATCTGGGAGAACCAGGTTTGATTCCCCACTCCTCCACTTGCACCTGGCTGGATGACCTTGGGCAAGCCATAGCTCTGTACCAGCTGTTCCCTCAAGGACAGCTTGGGAAAGAGCTCTCTCAGCCCCACCTATCTCACAGGGTGTCTGTTGTGGGGAGGGAAAGGGAAAGGAGTTTGTAAGCCGCTCTGAGACTCCCTTGGGGAGTGGAGGGCGGGGTATAAATCCAATCTCTTCTTCTTCTTCTTCTTCTGGGATCAAAAGCTCAATAAAAATGTTGACTCTGCTTATCAGAGGTTTTAAAAAGGCAA
The DNA here is from genome assembly GCA_029233225.1 of Lepidodactylus listeri. Lineage (NCBI taxonomy): Eukaryota > Metazoa > Chordata > Lepidosauria > Squamata > Gekkonidae > Lepidodactylus > Lepidodactylus listeri. The sequence goes on from JARCFY010000006.1 coordinate 93,915,244, forward strand.
ATTCCATGCCATGGATTGTTAGGAAAGGAAAGGAAACCAAATTACCATGTACTAAACACCCCTATATAGCTCTGAAGTGTAAGATTCTTAAGTGTAAAAATGGTCTTGACCCCTCTTGTTGACAGGACCGCCTCTCTCCCTGTGCTCTGTCACAACAACTCCACTTCTGTCAGCAGGGCCTTCTGCAGGTGCCAACCTGCAAATGGGCAAAATCAACAACTGCCCGTACACGTGCTTTCTCTGCTGTGGCTCCCGCCTTGTGGAATTAGGGTTGCCAATCTCCAGTTGGGGGCAGGGTGTTAGCCTGGCTGCTCGTTTTATTAGTAATATTTGGGGGAATATTAGCTCTTAGCAATTTGCAGCAGGCATTGCGGATCTCCACCTGTGTCTACAGAGGCTGCGCTTTACCGAGGCTTCCCAGGGACTGACACGTGGCTCGAGTTAAGAGGTATAAAGATAAATTGTTTAATATAAAAAGTATTGGACTGGATGGGTCACTGGCCTGATCCAACATCGGTTTCTCTTATGTTCTTATGTTGCCATAAGTCAGAAGCAACTGAATAGCACTTAACACACACACATAAGCTCTATGAAATAAGGCATATAATTCTGGTAATTGTACTTCAAATTCTATTGAAGAACTTGGAAAGGTACAGAAATGGGAAGTCCTGATGATTAAGAGGCTAGAGCACCTTCCTTACAAGAAATATCTAGAGAGTCTGGAGTCTTACTTCCAATAAAAAGACAAACGGGTGGGAGGAGACCTGATAGTTTATAAAATTATGCATGAAATGGAAAAACACTGATAGAATGTTCTTCCCTTACAATACTGCAACTCAGGGATATCCAGCAAAGCTGAGGCAATAAATTCAGGACAAAACAAAGGAAATACTTTTTCACTCTAATTCACTGTCACAGAACATACATAATGAAGGATACTACAAAATGAGAATTCCTAAACAATAAAGGTCCATCAACAATTACACAGAATCTCCTTGTTCAGAGGAAGAAACCTGTGGAATAGCAATGCTCCCTCTAAGCTGTACAGTCTTGCGAGCAAAAATCCTATTGTGACCAGGCACTGAGTGCTTCATTGTAAGCCGCCCTGAGCCCGTTTGCTGGGAGGGCAGGGTAAAAATTTGAAATAATAAATAATACTTTGTGAGCTACTGGCATTAAAGCTGTGAGCAAGCAATTTGGCTACTGCATACATTGGTTTGCACTGGAGACATCCTTCCTGAGCGAAGACAAAAATGTGTGAGCCAGAGGCTAAAAACCTGTGAGCTAGCTCACACTAACTCAGCTTAGAGGGAACACTGCTGGGGGGGGGTGGCGTGAGTAAGCAACAGGGTCTCAGTGTCCTGCACATCAGCCCTCCAGGGACTGTCAACTACCCCAGATCAGAGTAACAGTCTATCATGACTGAGAAACAAACATAAGAACAATTATATACAAGTTACCTACAGGGAATAAAGAGATGTTCTTTAGCACATCTCCTGTTTCCCTCAGCCACTTCACAGCCCATTCTCTCCAATTCACTGCTATCTCTACCAACACGTATGCTTCAACTGGACCCAACCACCACCAGCAGGAAAAATATTAGCAGCCTAAAAGGACTTGGTTGGAGGCAGAATGAGCCAGCAGTTTCTAAAAGTTGTACATCAACCACAAAGCTTAGTGACCTGCTTGGAATTTTATTTTCCTAGACAGAGTGATGACCCAAAACAATGGAACACCAATTACAATTTCCCTGTTTTCTGTGAGCAGTTTTTTTAAAGGTGCACAGATTAAAAAGTGGGTTTTGCAGCAGAAAAATTTATAGCACATGTTCAAATGCAGCATCTTCAAATCCTCTTTCATGAAGCTTGTTCCCTGTAGTGCTGTTACTGTGTATGCTCAGAGGCACAGCTTGAGGATCTATAGATTTTGAAACTTAGCTGGTATATTTAGCAACCTCTTTCAGTAGTTCAGAGTCCTGGGCACATACCAAATGCTCCACTGTAGGACACCATGCTGCATTCCAATGGTTCTGGGTAAGCTCACAATTTAAAACAACTCCATGAACCAATTCAGCAGGCTGAGCCTTCCAACTTTCACTCTCATTAGGAAACTCTGTTTGTCTTCATCTCCTACCCATATTCTTCTCCTGCTCTACTAGTTCAGCTGCTCTGACACCAAGCCTTCATTTCTTCCTCTGCTTCATTTTCAGTGGCAAAGATACACATCTCCCAACCTTTGCACTAGTTCCCAAGATTATCACCCCAATTTGTACTCCTAATTGCTGTTTTCTGTCTCCTCTGTCCTACCAGCCAGATTGCAGGAGGGCTTGAATAGGTGATATTGGACCAGTCACAGGCTTTCAGCCTAACTTACCTCACAGGGGTGTTGTGCTGATCAAAACGGGGGAGGAGGATGTAAGCTGCTTTGGTCCCCACTGTGGAGAAAGACAGTACTTTTCCTAGGGAGAGGCTGCAGGGAGGGGGGAGGAGATGGAAACCTGAAGTCAGAGGAGCAGATAAAGGTAGGTTTATAGTTGGCTGGGAAGGAGTTAGGGTTGCCAACTTCAGATTGGGAAATTCCTGGAGATTTGACAGGTGGAGCCTGGAGAGGGTGGGGTTTGAGGAAGGGTGGGACCTCAGACAGGTAAAATGCCAGACTCCACCCACCAGACCAGCCATGTCCTCCTGGGGAACCACTGTTAATCTCCAGGTGAGGACTAGAGATCGCTCATAATTACAACTGCTCTCCAGATGGCAGAGATCTGTTCCCCTGAAGAAAATGGACTGTGTCATTATACCCTGCTGAGGTCGCCACAGCAAATTGACACTGCGTGCACCTGCCCCGAGCCTCTTTCTAGAGCCCATTGTATTTATTTACACAATGGGCCTTATTCCTTGTAATCAGTATGAAGCAATGATTGCAGTGTGGTGTTGTGAAAAGTAGGAAAACTGCTTTAAATTCCTACTCAGCCATGAAGATCACTGTCTGGCTTTGCACATTACATTCAGCCTAGTCTACCAGAGTTGCTCATATGAGGAAATGAGAAGCCACACCAGCAAGTATTAACATTTTTAACACTCGGGAAAGGCTATAGTTTTAACTGGATTTTTCTTAGAGGCTTCCACTTTTCATATATATCCTGCTAATTATTTTACTGTTTCTAATCCAGCATATGCATCATAGGAACTGCAAATCTGTATGGACAGTGGCCTTTTGTACAGCACGCTGAAGTTGTGAATAAAGTTTTATTTATAAGGAAAGGCCGTATTGGCTGTCTTGCAAACGAGGTCATACCTTGGGCCAAGAATACCTACAGAAGTTACAGACTCAGTACAAGAGAAACCCAGGCCCTACTCAGCTTAAACTCATCTGGAGTAGAGCACAGCTATGATGCATCAGTCAGGTTCTCTTTCCAATTAGGAAAGCATGACAGCTTGTATTGCTGAGATATGTTTTTTTATTTTTACACTGCCTCTGCCTATACCTTCGCTGGTGTAAAAGGGATTTCAGACTCACTGGATTTCAAACACAAATCAGTAACTCAAGAGGCAACACTCATAATACAGATATAAAGCTTTTTATTGATTACCATACAAAATTGCCAGTTACATATATATAGTTATATGAAGTGGCAAGGTAACAGCTAAAGAACATGTCTTTACAAATGCAAAGCTATTTTTTTGTTTCCTTTTTATATTATTTTACAGGAGATTTTTTTAGAACTAGCATACAATTCAAAGCTATATTAAGGTTAGTACTGTACCCCACACATTGGGAAATGTCTGTCATTTGTACACAATAGCTTAACTTTTTTTGCCCTTCATTTCATTCTTCCCCCTTCATCCCATAAAAACATCCATGCTCACGCAACTTTTACTTTCTTCTACAAGACCAAAAAAAAATAAATATTGTTTTTTATTTCATTTACAGGCCCACATTTTAAATGTCTCAAGAAATTACAAACCAGTTATAAAATATTCTGGTCGGGTTTACAAATTAATTCCTATTTGTACAAAACTGTTAGATGACTAAAGTCTAAGAACACACAAATTAAATAGTGAACTATGCATGTTTTGTACAGTTATAAACATACTTAACACTGTTTAACAGTTCTTAATCTGTTGTCCTTTTTACACAATTATATCCAAGGCTCACTCATTCAGCTTACATATTATCACTCAGCCATTTCATTTGAGAGTGTCTATTAGCAGCATCTCAGTGGTACCAGAAAACCTGCACACATATTTTAAACACACAAAACATTTTATTTATTAAGCATCAGATAAGGGGGGGGGGGGAACAGTAATGCAAACTGCTTGGGATAGGCAACTACTTAAAAGTGGCAACATTTTAAGACATATGAACACTATCAATTTTACAAAAGACACATACTACACTAACAAAGAATTATAAATTAAGCTCAGTCCAGTACCAACAGGTAAATTGTGTTTGTTTTCCTTTGGGTGAAATGTCAGCTTTGTATCAGCTCCCAGAACTGGAAGCAGAGGCAACTAATCCACTGAAATAAACAGTGTGGCTAATAAGTGAAGGTTGGCATAAAATAACATCCCTTAGAGGAGACAGCCCACAGTGCAACTGTAGTAGGCACTTAATACAAAGCCCCACTTTGTACCAGAAAACTTTACGTACCAGCTCTATTGCATACCAGGGATAGTAAAACTGAACTATGCGTCTTATTTTTTTAAAAAGAAAAGTCATTTCCTCACAAACAACTTCAGACTTTCAGTTGCTATTTGAAGAGGAAGGAAGGAGAAAAATAGAGTGAGCCTCCTGGTCCAGCTAGGGGTTACACGCATGCAGAAGCCAATTTCTGCGCAAACGTCTCCAGCTAGATACAGTCATATATAAATAGCTGCTACTTCATTCCCCAGCCCAATCCAACGGCTGTTCTCTCAGTGATTAACACAGAGACCTCACCAACTGGCTACTAGACAAATCATCACGGATCTGGGTTCATTCTTCTTCTCCCATCAAACAGTAGACTTACCAAAAAAAAACCCCTCAAACATCCACCTGCGCTGTGCTGGATCAGAGCAATCTATGCTTTACCCAGGGTTGCCATACAAGAGTACATTTAAAGTACATTTAAAAGAAAAATGGTGTCTCTTTCCCTTCCGAGACAATAGGTATATTAGCTCAGAAAAAGAGCAGTGAGAACAATTCAAACATTTCCAGCAAGGCCGGAAGAAACCCATGTCACAACTTCTTGTGTTTTGCAAAAAAAAAAAAAAAAAACCCCGCTGAAATCCTCACCCATTCTCATATTTATTACAGTAGATACAGCAGAAGATCTGAGACATGCACTCTTCACACAAGGCACGGCTTGAAATATTAAGGAAGAATTGCTTAATGAGACAAAACAGTTTTCAGCCCTTCTTGCAGTTTTCAGTCATAGTAAGAAGTCAGATGGCAAGAATGATATATTCGCTCCGTTTAGGTGCATTTTTAAAAATAAGTTTGCCAGATCAGAACTGGGATTTGGGATTCAGTTAGCTCAGACAAGAAGGCCTGCAGTTCTGTGTTTGGACTATTCCTTTTAAACTTCTCAGCACTTTACACACTGTTCTTGAAACGGGGCAACGCTTAAGATAAGGATAAGGAGAAATAGGGAATGGACAGCAGGTGTTCTGGATCCATTAAAAAAAATTAGGGGGAACAAGGAATAATCAGCTGTACAAAAATTCATCTACCAGTGCAGGAAATTTTTCCAAATCATAGGCATCAAAGAGGTCACAGATGCCCTCCTCTTCACCAAGACTTAGCAAATAGTCATCATGAAGTAAGGGAGGCAGCAGGCTTACAAATGGCCCTTCAAAGTTCGAAGGAATTTGGTCCTCCGTCTGCTGCAGAAAGTTAGTTGGAGAGGTTAACGGGGAGATGGCTGTTGTAGTAACTGAAGAGCTGATGCTTCCTGGATTATCAGAAGTTACTTCTGTGAACAGAAACAGAGTTTAAATGTTTTTGGTTTCTTTAAAAAAAAAAAAAAGGAAAATATAAAATGAGAACTGCACAGAGATCCTTCCATAATGTTAAAGAAACTTAACCAGTAGGTAATGCTTTGTTTGGTTCCTCTGCCCTTCCTCACAACACAGTCAATATACCATGCTGTCTAGGGGTTATGGCATCTCACACACACACCCTGCTCCAGAAGGGACTCTTGGTGGGGAACACTGCTAAGGCAGGCAGCCCTACGAAGGGTTCTAAAGAAAGGAGCAATGGCAAGGTCATGCCTGGAAATGCACTAGCAGCGGCCTCAGAGCCCGGCACGCCCTGGTGCGCACCCCAGAAGAGAGGCAGGGCTCGAGCAGCAGACTGCAGCTGGGATTAGGCCAGAGGAGACCAGCAGCATCTGGGGCCTCCTGGGTCCTGTGCACACAGGCAGAACAGACTCTTGAAGCCTCAGGTGAAGGCGGGGCAGGAGAAGGAGGGCCCAGCCAGGGAGGCGATTCATCCAGATTTCCTTCACTCGCCATAGACCCACCCCCTGAAGAGAGAGTATATGGGAAATCCAGGGTCAGCCCTACATCCTGACATCCTTTATTAGGACAGCCCAGGGAGGACTAAGGAGGAAGGGCCAGACCGTATCCACAGTACTCAGGGAGAGGTAGATGGTTTGAGAAGGGGGCCAATGGTAAACTAGACCCCCCCTCCTCTCCATAAGTGAGGCTTAACACCAGGCCAGGAAAAAGGGGTGCTGGAGGCTGCTGGGGCTCCAGAACCTGACTGGCTACTAGGATAGTCTGAACCGGCCGCCGGGTGAAACCCCACCCCCAAAGTGCTGGTATTGCAGAAATTTGCACTGCCATGACGTGCCTTACTAGCTACAAGACTTCTTTTATTCTGCTAACCGCAGGGCGGAGCAAGGTCTAGAGACATAGGCCTGGCTCTTAGAGATGCAAAAATAAGTTAAATGGCACTGGAGGGAGTGTGGAGACCAATTGTAGGTGCTGTTGACTTTGGTCTACATAGGTTCCCAAACTTATTTGGCCTACCGCCCCCTTTTCAGAAAAAAAAAATTACTCAGCGCCCCCCCTGGAAATCTACCTTCAAAAAGTGGACAAAATGATGCAGTGACAAGTTTGCACCCAAGGCTCCTACCGCCCACCTGGATCGTTCCAGTACCCCTCATGGGATGGTATTGCCCACTTTGGGAACCAGTGGTCTAGAAGGATGTCTATAAATACACTAAATAAAATGACCAATTTGGTCACATCTTCACTTGAGGGCAGTCTCTATGCTCAAGACCATTTTGAAACGTTACCTTTGGAAATGTTTCTTGAGATATTCCCATTGTGGTCCTGATGGTGTGTTTTCACTGGACTTGGAGAGTCTGTTTCTTCCGGACAAAGGTAAACATCAATAGGTCCTTGCGTACTAGCTAAGTGTATTCGTTTATTCTGCTGAGAGAAAGCAACCCTTTTTTCAGCATGTTGTCTTTCAACAGGTTATTATTATAAGTAGCAAAAGCGAAGTTATGGCACATTTTAATAAGACTGATAGGGCAATCAGAACCGAGTCCATATAGGAGAGTAATACATTTCTGCTTTCAAAGTACTCAGTACCCTTTCAGTGATACAAGACATAAGACATCTCCATTTTCTGAACAATTTATTCATCAAGCATAAATATGGCATGCTATTTTGTTGGAGCTCTCATCCCAGTCATTCTTCGAAGAGCTATCTGGGTCTCACAGTAATGCTTTCAGATACCCAAGAATGGATATAAAACGACAAGATTTCACTCTTAAATATATTTACTTAAGAGCGCTGTGCAATCATGAAATGCATTAGAATTAATCTACAAACAACCTATACTCTTCTTGGGGAGAGGCCACAGCTGCAGTGGTAGAGCCTCTGCTTGGCATAGGGTTGCCAGGTACCCTTGGCAGGTGGGGGTTTGCCCGCTCGACAAGCTGTTTACCCGCCAGCCCTGAACCGGCCGCCAGGTGAAACCCCACCCCCAAAGTGCCGGTATTGCAGCAACGTGCCCCAGCATGACATCACCCAGAGGTGACATCATTACACTGGGGAATGTTGCAGGGACGTTCTAGCATTTGAGGGAAAACTCTATGGTTCCCCCTTCAAATGGCAGTGCCCAACCCCCGATGCGATGAAGTCACTTCCGGGTCCAGGAGAGGAACCGGGAAACCCCGCCCCCCGAAAGCCAGGTAAGACCTGGCAACCCTAGCTTGGCATGAAGAAGGTTCCTGGTTCAATCCTCAGCATCTCCAGTTAAAAGGACCAGGCTGTAAATTATGCAAAATATCTCTCAGCTGCTCTCAGTCCGAGTAGGCAATAGTGACTTTGATGGACCAATGGCCTGATCTCGGATAAGGCAGCTTCATGTGCCCATGTTTGGAAGGCAAATATTTTTCCACCTTCATCGTATCCTAGCACCTTCCTAAGAGTACTGAAAAATTATGCTGAGAGCGGAAGATCCCTCAGTGTACAAGAAGCCATGCAATGTGGGTGACTGCTGTGAGGAGAAAGCCACTGCTATTACTGTCAAAGAAGGATTTCAGAACCCCAGAAGCTTGATAGTGGAGAGACAAGACAGACTCCCAGAAGTCTATCTTTGATTAATGGTATAGTCAGAGGCTTACAACATTGAAGGGATTATGCAAGGCAGAAGTCATATTTCCTTCCTTGCTATTGCCACAAGGGAAGAAAAATATGATTGAGAGGGAAACATGAAATGGAAGCTGTTTCAGGCATAGTGAGCAGCCCTGCATAAGGCACTCTCTCTCAGCAGCTAGTGAGGAACCAGAGAAAGCTAGTAGCAAAGCACTTTGTGAAAGAACAGACTACGCAAGGAGCTGGGGAGCAAGGCTAGACAAGCAGGATAAAGGGGCAAAAAGTGAAACACAAAGCTGAGATCACATAATCGTAAGGAAAGATCAGTACAGAAGTTTCGACTTCCCAATGACTGCATGTTCCAGATACCAGAAAAAAGGACAGGAAGTTCTCTCTACCGGGAGTTATTTTCATACACAAAAAAATTATCAAGTTCAGTAGAGTACATATACAAATATGGTAAAGGGCAGTTGCTAATTTCATGTGGTACTTATTGGTTGGTTTAAAAGGAAAATCCATAAACATGGGACTCCATAGGTATAAGTTAATTCTTACCTCTACTAGGTTAGGCACTTCAAGTTTTGTTTCTGGAGGTGCTTTGACAAGTATGACAGTTTGGTCTTTAAGGCTACTAATATCTCGAATATCTTCATATCTAATGTAAGCTAATGTGAACCATGTTAAAGAATTCCTCAGAAAGTAGCATTTCAGTCATAAGTATTAGCACACCAGATTAGGTTTTCAAATGCTATTTGTTTGTCCACCAGCCTCTTGACTACTCCTCTTTGGCATGCTGCATCATAGAAATGCTGCAACTAAAAAAATCAAGCCAACTTCTGTTGAAGAATGATAGCCAGATCCGAGACACACAAAGAAATTTGTAGATTTCTACACTGTTCTTCATACAAGTCAGTTATAGACTATACTAACAAACCAACATTTACAGAAAAAAAGCTACTGCTATACAGTTCTTCAGCTATAGTGAGACCACCTCATTTCAACAGCCAAGACTATATACATTTCATACAACTAAATATTAGAACCACATCCAGTGCACGTCCTATTATATATTCTCAAGTACAAACATATCAAGGCAACCCATCCTAATGGCTCCAAAAGTATTTTTCCATTACTTAGCTACCTGCACAAAATAGTGACACAAAATAAAGCCAAGAGTAGCTTCAGTTCTTCACTGGATACACCTGAGCTCCTGGACGCCCGGCCCCACCGATGGCGCCCGGGTGCTGCTTTGCCGCGCCGCGGGAGGGCGGGGGAGCAACAGGAAGGACGCACAGCGTCCTGCAGCCAGCGGGGCGGGGCCGGCCTGTTAGAAGGCCGAGCCCCGCTCTCGCTTACCCTCTTGGGTCCACGTGCTCGCCCACCCGCCCACCCTGTTCTTAGTATAGGCTATGGCTGGTCGCCTATGGGGCCAGGTAGGAATTTTTCACCTCTTCCACAATTGGCCGTACGGCAGAGATGTTTTTGCCTACCTTACACTGAGGGCAGCGGATTAAGGGCTATAGGTGGTGGTTAGGGGCTTAATTAGGTCACTTGGCAGGTTGTGCAAGCAAGTAAACGGAACTGGTGAGCACCTCATGGCATATCCCGTTAGGGAACAGGAGGTCGTCAGGAACTGCCTTCGGGTTTTAAGGTCCAGGGTAGGAAATGATGATCGCCTCTGGGAACCTCTTAGGTCGGCGCCTCCCTGCAAGTTTTAAGGCTTCAGGGGTAGGCGCTCCTAGGTGGCAACCAGCTTGCCAGGCTGCCGGGCACGAGCTAGATCGCTGGCTCAAGACCGGGGCTGGGGTGACCCGCCCGACAAGGGCAAGGAGGCAGGTCAGGGAATGACGCCTGCCTTGCCTGTTCCAGGCTTGCTTAGGTTGTGTTTTGTCCCGTTGCTGCAATGTCTTGTAAGTTAATAAAGTGGCCCTTGTTTAATTCCAAGACTGTTGTCTGTCTCGTTATTCCTGCTGGGGTGGCAAAGCGCAATTCCAGCTGTCAGCTGCAAGTTTCTATTTCACCAAATGTAGAACTCCCGCCAGTCACCATTTAGAAGTGACACCTCTTCTACTTATTTAAAAATATTAACATACTTGTTGGTAAACCTTATACCTACTGTACCATACCACTGTTCAGTGTATCACTAGTGCCACTACTTAATTCATATCCACTCAATACCCAAATGTGCCAGACGTCAGCCTGGGCAGTACATAAAATCTCCACTAGTAAAAGCATCACGTTTCCCTCAGGAATTTAGTCTCAACCATTAAAAAGGATATCTCCGATTCTCAGAATCTTCTCTTAGCAGCTTGAGGTCAAGGGCACAGCTTTGTATCAACTCGTCCAATCTCTTCTCTTCTTGGTTGAGTTCTATTACCTCCTTAGACAAGCCTTGACAATGTGCCAACATGCTCCCGTCCTCAGAAAGACTGCAGCCCCTAGAGAACAAAATGAGCAGACCATTCAAACCAATTCCTGAAGCCCAGTTGCCCAACGGGGAGAACCATTACTTCTTTGGGACCTTGTAGTGAAAGACAGTGCGGTGTTTCTTCACTTGGTCTCGGAATGGGGATTCCATGACAGAGGCTTCAGACCATATAAAACATGTTCTCCATTCCTTATGCAACGTCTTTACTTCATAACTGATAATTCTCAGTTAAGAGACAGTATGAGATTTGCCTAGGTGGTGTTAAGTCACCTTTTTTTTTTTGCCAAGGGTTAGTACAATCACAATTCATGACCTAACTTATACCACTTTCATATAAATTGCTTTTCTGGATCAAATCAGAAGTTCATCTCACGTATAAACACACACCACAGTAACTAAGAGCATAAGCTCTTATTTCTTTATTTCCTTATTTCAGGTCAGCCACAAGTTCACTGACAGCACAAGCCTGACCACAGTTACACCTTTGAAGGTCCACTGAAGTCAATGCACTTAGGAGGGTGCAATAATGCTTAAGATCACACTATGAGCAGTCACAACTTTGGACTCTAAAAAGCAAGTGACCTCCAGTGCAGCAACCCAGTCTTTTTAGCCTCAAAACTCCACCATCAGATTAAAAACAACTTCCTACTTCATTGTGCTTGGACATGACTAGAAGTCTGTGGGGTAAATGGGGCAGGAGGCAACACATTGCACTGCCTGCCTTCATCCTCAACGCCCCCTTTCTACACTGGTCTACGCCGTGCAAGAGGCTCTGCAAAGGTTTCGCTAAGATATGCTGCAAGGCGGCCAATGCCTCTGCTAACCCCTAAAGGAGTACAGCAAACTAGTGCCTCCCACCCTGCCATTTTGGCTTAGGCAAACAATGCAGGGGATTTGTGTGTGTGAAGGCTGGAGCCCCTCCCACCTGCACTATCATTCCAAGCCCAATCAGGCTTCTGGCACATTTAAAATACCTTTGCCCAAAACCATTGGGTTCTTTGGGGAATTTAATTCCTCTCAGTGAATATCTTGTAGAGAAAGCAAGTTGGGTCTTGACACAACTTTTCAAAAAACATAGCATTTAGTTGGGTCTGGACACAACCAGCCAAAAAACATAACATTTAGTTTGTCCCTCAGAGATGCCTAAACAGACATAACCAAGATATAATAGAGATGCCATTCCAGTTGGCCCCCAACACTCAGCAGACACACACTGATATATATTCAGTCATGCTATGCGTAACCATTCCCAAGCCACATGACCCTATTACTGTATTCTAAGGAATACATAAAAATCCATGTTATACCTTTTATTAAGCCAACCACATTTGTGTCAGTTTATTGGTTCCTAATAAAGTTATTCTATGGATTTTGTTCTTGTTTTTGGATTCTGCATGGACCAATACAGCTGTTTCTTCTGAACGAGATATTCAGTCTTTTCAAAAAAAACAAGACAGCATTCATGCGGTAGATTATTAAGAAGTAAATTAGATCTTCCTAAATAAGGACAGGCATGAACTGGCTCACGAACAGAAGTTCGTGATGAATTTTGGCTGGTTTGTCATGGTTCACAAAGCAGTTCACAAAATGGAGAGCCGCCACAAGCTTCCACAAATTTGAAGGCAGTTCGTGAAGAGCAGAAAACAGGGGGTTAAATAGTTCCAAGCCATTTAAACCCCTGCTTTTTGTTCTCTGCCAGTTTTCATGGGAAAACCCCCGCTTTCCGTTCCCCATGAAAAGCGGCAGGGAACAGAAAGCAGGGATCACATACCAATTCAGTTTGCGAACCAACCTTCCAGTTCATATCGGCTTGTGGTTCGGACACAAACCAAACTGCAAAAAAGTGGTGTGGTTTGTGCCGATCCCTATTTCTATCTATTCCTACACCTGTTAATAGAGAAGTTGCTTCCACTGAATAATTCCAAAGTCAATATAATGTACTTTTAATAATCACAGATATGATGGTGAAATCTGAAAGCTGTTATCTCTTACAAAAAAGACAATACTTACATCCACTGAATGTTGTTTTTGGATTTTTTCTCAATGAGGTGGATACCTTCAAGAACATTGGTGATATCATAGATCCTCCTTTTCTGTACCTTGAGGACCTCTGCTGCTTTGTTCAGGTCTACAACACCATCTGGAGACTGGCTAAGCAGCTGAATAAACTTCTTTGTGAGAAGACCAAGGGAGGTATCATACCGTGTCTTTTCTGAAGGAGATTTTGGAGCTTGAAGGGGGGAAAAACACATTGAATTAAAATCCTTATACTAATCTGAATTTTTATTAAAAATCTCCAGAGCTGTTTTATATGCTGTACTGCAGATCGCTCAAAACAGTTCTCAATTATATATCTACTGACCCACAAGAATTGTGAGAAAAGGGACTAATTTGGAATCCTACTGTACCCAAGTCTCCCCATCCAATATATTTTTTAATCTGCAAGAAACTTGAGCAGACCCATTTCTTCTCTCCCATCACCTTTTCCTTTAACTGACACTGAACTGCTCTCACTATTTCCTCACTTATCCTCATGCTTTTTTCCCAAAGAAAAAAAATTGGTGTCCTATCTTTTTCTTTAGTTAATTAACAAAGCCATACCTGTCTACATAGCTTTTTTTTAAATAAATTTTTAAGTTTTTCAATACAGAATTACACAAACAAACGAGTAACAAATAAGTCATAGATATTTCAAATGTACAGTACTATTATAGTCAGACTTAACGTGCTGTTGAATACATAATAAAACAATTTTAAAAAATTAAACCTGTATTGACCTTTTGCTGTAAAGAGTGAAATGTTTACATACAGTGTATTACATCATATAGCTTAACAAGAATAGCTGAAGTTGTTGAACCCTTGTTGTTAAAGGCATATTCCATAAATGAAAGCCTACATAGTTGGGTGTCGCACAACTAGGCAGACACCCCCAGTTTGTCTGTAGATGTCCTGGATTTGCTGTTGTCACCCTATACGTAGCATTGGACAAGATTACCTTGACATGGCAGAATGTGAGGGAAACGTTTGTTTGTTTACAAAACTTCACTGTTCATTGGACAGGATTTTGTTGGTCCTTTCTCTGTACTTCTGAGCTGACACTTTCCTTACAAAATACCACTAAATCACATGCACATGAAAGATCAAGATGAAGGAAATAATTTCTTCTTAGCCAATTAAAGGAAGTGAACAAGAGATAAGAATGGGAAAGAATAAGACGAAAGCCAACCCAAAGCTAGAGGAATGCTTGGGCCTACATGCCAAAGCAAATCAAATCTGTCACTTTAAATTATACAGTATCTGTACGCAGAGTGTTATATTAACACCACCAGGTCTAATTAATGTCCTGAGGATCTTGCTTTCCGTTTCCTACATATATCAGATTTTATGAATACATGGGAGGAATGGATAATATACATACAGGTTAACTGTAAAACAAAGCTGTCAGAAGATGTTTCAAACTGTATACTGTCCAAGATCCAGCTTATCAATAATAGGAGTAAGAAAGTTTTACAAACTTTTGCTTTAGTACAAAATGGCAACTACTTATTATGGCTGCTGCTCCTTTCCTGTTCTGCAGAGGTAATTCAACACGACATCTCCTGCACTGAACTCCAGAAGGCATTGGTACCAAGATGCTGGAACTATGGCAATGGGTTCACTGTGTGCAAGTGTAAAATGTGATATTTTAAGGACAAATTTGATCTCCTCAGCATATCAGCTTAAAAAACCCCCACACATTCCCAGCCCTTATTGCTGCAGGATTTGAAAACAAATTCAGAAAAAGGCTCTCAACTCCAATATGTTGAAGAGGTTCCTCTATCATGGATTCTAACTATTCTTGAAGTCCCATCACATTCAGCTGGCCAGTGCAACCCAGAAATTGCTTTCTAGCCCCTTTTCCATCTCTGTCTTTGCTGAACTTTTGTATGTTATTTGCCATCCTAGAGCTAGCAAACAGAATTATACCAACAGTGAGACATGCCTGTGCAAATCAGTACAAGCTCAAAATAGAACTTTATTTTTTTCTTGGCACCAAATTTGATAATTTTGTTTTGATACAGAATACCCAAGACAGCAGCTGTAATATTTACAGTACAACAATACACAGCTAAAGCTTCTGAGAAACACCTAGCTTTTCCTCACTCACATGAAGAGATCAAACCAGTTTGGCTAAACTTAACGAAGTGTCCATTGAACACACTGCCTTAAGTATTGGCTGTTTTCCTTCAAGGAGATGAGATTTATCTTTGTTCAATTTGAGATTAAAAATCTGTTTGACAATTCTGAAGGTCTAAGGAGCTAGTCTTACATACTGTTGAAAACATTACTTACTTCGTGGACTATCTGGGCTTCTAGTTGCAGCTCTGCCTTTCCCCTTTGGCGTTCTTAACCCTTCAGCTAGAAACTGCTGGCCACTTTCTCCTAGTTCCAGTCTTCGTTTCGCCTGCAAAGACAGGAGAGGGTTCCTATGAAGAGCAACACCAATACTGTAAGACTGCAGTCTGCTTCACAAGATGCAGAAGTTCACATGGACCAGAAGAAAGAGAAGATCATTCATAAACCTTTTCCCAGCAACTGAAACATTTCGACACTGCAGGATGCTTTTACCTTGTTACAAATGCCCAATTCTGTTTTAAATGGAATAACCTGTTGGCATATGAACTCTTCTGTGCAGCAGCACTCTCTCCATGGCTTGCAAACAGCCAAATACATGATTACCCTCAGTCAAGACCCACGTATTTACTATCTGCCCTATCTGCCACCCCAACATACACACAAACAATTGCCATTAACTACAGACCTGGATAGCCCAGGCCAGCCAGATCCTGGAAGCTAAGCAGGGTCGGCCCTGACTAGTATTTGGACGGGAGACCACCAAGGGATACCAGGTTCATAACACACAGAGCCAGGCAATGGCAAACCACCTCTGTTAGTCTCTTGCCTGAAAAACCTTACAAGCAGAGGTCCTTTGGGGCCGGAGCAAGGCGGAGCAAAGCTCCGCCAGCTCAGGAGTGGCCACTAGGGCAGCCACAGGCCGAATCAGATTCTCTGATCTGATTCGGCCTGCTGTCGAATTGCCGCCGAAATTCGGCGGCAACTTTAAAAGCGACTGGAGGGGAGGGGGTTTGAGGGAGAGGCTCCAAACTTGCAGGGTAGCTGCTGGGGACTCTCCTCGAAATACCCACCAAGTTTCAAGAAGATTGGACCAGGGGGTCCAATTCTACAGGCCCCCAAACAGGTTGCCTCCATTGTTCTCTATGGCAGGAAAAAAGTAACACTTTTTCCCAGAATAGAGAACAATGGAGGGGAGGGGACAACCTGTTTGGGGGCCCATAGAATTGGACCCCGTGGTCCAATCTTCTTGAAACTTGGTGGTTATTTAGAGGAGAGGCCCCAGCAGCTACCCTGCAAGTTTGAAGCCCCTCCCTCAAACCCCCTTTCCTCCAGCCCCTCATATACCCTATGAGTTTTTGCCATTGATTTCAATGGCCCATAGGATATAATGGGGCTGAAACAGACATTCCCTTTCTGACACACTTCTGGTGATGTCAGGGGACGTGGCATATGCTAATGAGTTATGCTAATGAGCTCCTGCACCTCTTTTTCTACAAAAGGACCCCTGCTTACAAGGTTGCCGCAAGTCAGCTGTGACTTGACAGCAAACAACACCACAACTCTTTACATTTCCAGAGTACCAGCGTATAGGGCTGTCTCTCCCCACCATGGCTGAGCTTGTGTGCCCTTTACATCCCTTGCCTTCTTGCTCTCTCCCTGGCACGGGGCTTGCCACTCAGGGGAGAGCAAGACGCACAAGGCGGCTCTGCTTCAGGACAGGGAGAGAGCAAGAAGGCAGCAAAGATAGTAAACGGTACCTCAGGCTCCCCCGCGGGAGAAACCTGCTCGGAGGCCGACGCCAACAGCACAGTGAAGCCTCTTTTTGCAAGTAGCCTGTGCACCCTTTGCATCCCTCTCAGCTTTCTTGCTCACTCCCTGGCAGGGAGAACAACAGCTCTAGTGGGAAAGTAAGACGGCCAAGGTGCCCAAAGGAGAACAAACCGGCCACGGAGAAAGGCATGTAAAACCACTGCTGCCTCATTGAAGCCAGCTCACTCTTTTCCTTGGCGGCCACCATGCAGTTGTTTTACTCTCTCTTCTCTGTGGCCAGCATGTTGTCCTCCTGGGAGCTGCTGGGGTGAGAGTACAGAGAAGAGGCGGTATTGGAGAGGACAGGCCCTTTACTTATATCCCTGGAATGCGGCATACACCTCAAGGATGCTCATGGCTTACCCATTCTCCAGTGGTGGGTGTTTAAGGTGGGAACCACCTACCACACTGGGCAGTGTGTCCACTTTCCTGAAACAGGGTTTGGGTGGGTGATATATTGGTCAACTATGCTCTCAAGAGCCAGCGGTGGCATGTCAAAGAGCCACATGTGGCTTAGGGCATGCTACTGGTAGCATAAAGGCACAATAGGGGAGGAGAATCCAGGGCACATCTGTCAGCTGAGATCTGAGCCAAGCTTCTGTTCTCTCTGCTATTATAGGCATTTGAGCCTGGGTATGGTCAAAGGTATGCTGGCAGCCAGCAGCCCATCCAGGACAAGCCAAGGGTGGTAAAGTTGTATTACAATTTAGACAGACCAACAAATATATTTATTTGGCTTTGTAAACTATGTTCGGTCTGAAATGGAAAGAAAAGCAAGGTAGGAATGCGTAAATAAATAACTTTTTTGAAACATTTGTCTCATACCATTCACTTTTTCTGGATCTTTGTTCACAAATGAAATTTAGCAGCCGGGGGGGGGGGGGGGGGCTTTGGGACCAGGGATTTACCCAAGACTCTTCAGTGTCTCCCCAATTCGGCAAGGTTTACTAGTTTCTAGGTTGCCAACAGCATCATGATATTTTTGGTGCTTTGTCACATATACCAAAGTTGCTCCAGCTGAAAACACAGTATATTATTTCCTGGTAAGCCACATCAGGTTTCCTCTGCTCCAAGACATTTAAAAAGCTCTCATGTGGCAGCTAGAGATAAAAATGCTGTGAGCCCTGGACAGATGTAGCTGTGGATACTCGCATTATTTCCAAACCATGCAAGTACAGTTGTTTTGCAAAGCAGTACTATTCAGATATAAAAGGATATCTATGTTCACCATACAGAAGACAACTGGAGTCAAAAGAGCAGCTATGTTAGAACAAGCCAAGTAAGAAAGGACACCCTGTTCTCAGTCAAATTTGATGACCAATCTTAGTTATGTAAAAGCAAGGTGTACTAAATATGAACAGGCACAAGTCAGCACAGTGATACATCTTGCTACTGCACAGGCTCATAAGCAAACACAGAAGCACCAAAAACTCAGTGAAGACACTGAATGCTTTTCACCAAAAGCGCGAAGTTGTATAAGTGGTTATAAAGATCCGACATGTGGTAATCTTCAGTACCACACTGAGCAAAGTTAACAGAACAGTAGGAAAAGGTCTGTGTCTGACCCACTTAAGTCAGTATGCCTTGGGAAGGTCATTGTTAATTTTTTTTAAAAAGAAAAAGCACTGCTCTGAAATGCTGCTAAATGTTTACAGTACCTGAGTTTCTTTGAAGGCTGAAACAGTTTACCAAGATGGGGCTCCTACACTGTCACCATAGTTTGACTGGGCCCTAAACAATACCTCAGGAAAAATGGGTACAAGGAACAATAGGTCTGAAAAAGAGAGGACTTAATTTCAGTTTCTAGCACCTGTAGTCAGGTTGAGAGCTGGGAAAGGGCTGTGCCCAAGACTGGGCTAGACAGAACAATGGCGTATTCTGCAGCTACTGTACTGACAATTCTTGCCCTTTAAATTTCTTTTTAATGGGGTCAGATCAGCTCAAGTCTTTAACGTTTAACTGAATGGAAGCATCACCTACCACAGCATTCCAACAATGGATGGAGATTAGTTTATCGAGGGGCTCACATTCCATAATGGTCAACGCAAAGCCAACACACACCACTTAACTTGACTGTCATGGACAATGTATATGATAGAGGGATTTAAATGGATTTTTTTAAAGGCTGGAAAGAATGGCTAAGGACACATATCACAATTGCTTGGACTTATATATAATGTGCATACAGCTATGTGCTCCAGAGTACTAGTATCAGCCTTTAGAGATCTGTCCCATGAGCGTGGCATTTTGTCTCCTTAGAAATGCAGCCAACATCTTCCAGAACTATTAGCACCTTAAGAACTTGAGCTGGCTGCTGGTGGAATAAAAGGAAGACAATACATCAGTCTTAACTTTGGCTTGCGGATAGTTTCTTAATGACGGACTTCTAAAAATCCACCATCAAAAATTAAATACTAGGTCTGTTTGTTGCAACCTGTACCAAGAAAAATATACCAATTTAGTGGTGACTCAAAACATCATCAGCTATGAATAGAAAATGCAAGCCCCATTATCTCAGAAGTTTCAGAAGTTATTTATTTACTCAAACATTTTCATGCTCAGGTAGTCAAAGCTTACCCAGAAAAACTTCAGAGTACTGTTAGACATTTATGCCTTATAGTGGGCAATATCCTTTATCCTTTCCAAATTTTAGAATTCTAAGTAGGATATTATATCCTATCTTTCCTCCTCCAAGCTCAGTGTAGTGTAAGGTTATTTACAATCCTGTGGGGTACACTATGTTTCAAAAAGGCAGTGACAGATTAGACTACCTAGACAGCATCATGACAGTGTTAATATTTCTCCTTTTCTTTTGAAATCCAACTTCCTGGGCTTCCTTTATTAATGGGGGGGAAAAGAGGAGATATCATTCTTCGCCTACCGTTTTCTCACTTAAAAGGTCATGCCAAGCTTCTTTTATTGGGTGTTAGGAAAACTTACAAGTATCTGTTTTTCCCCTGGCACGGATAGAAGCCACACCCCCTTGAGAAAGCACCCCCCCAGGAAACAGAAAGACAAGAAAGGGTTCCCGGCTTTCCCCATCCTGGTCTCTTCCTTAATAAAGCAGTCACAGGCAGCTGAATTTATAAAGTAACAGAATAAATAAATTGCAGTGTGCAACTAAATTATCTGGCTGGGCAAGAAAGCAATTTTAGGACAGGTGGCAAGACAGTTATCAAATACTTCTACAGTCATAAAGTAACTAGGTCTAGTGAAAGGTCTTTGCAAGTAGGACATAACTAAATTTAAGTGATACCGATAACACAGAGGTAGAATACTACACTGGATTGGCAGACTCATTACTGATACGTTGTTCTTAAATTTATTTATGACTATCAGAGGTTTCAAAAGCTGTTTCTGGAACTTATTTTTATCCTGACCTAGTAGGTCCATCTATATTATCAATTCAAGACATAGCCGCCTACGTGATAGTCACTGAGGTATAGTGGTTACAGTACAAGACTAGAATCTGGGATGCCCCGGTTTGAATTCCCGCTCTGTCACAAGAGGTCGTTGGGTGATCTTGGGCCAGTTTCACACACACTGTCAAACTAAACTACCTCACAGGAGCACTAAGGGTAAAATGGAAGAGAGGAGAACAATGTAAGCTGCTTTGGATGCTCATTGGAGATAAAGGCAGGATATAAAGTAAATAAACACAACTTTGATCACTAAAAATTAGTCCAAAGAAGGGTCTAAAAGTTGCTCAGGATGGCAGCCATTAAAGAACTGACTCTGAAAACTCAAATGTACATAAAATGGCCACTCAAGTATAAAACAAGAAATTTCAGAGGCAGGATATTCACCAATTGACATCTGTTTGCTTAAATAAAAGATGCTACAGCAACTTTGCCATGACTCAAACTGAAATCCCCAATCCTTACTGCAAGTTTCAGCTCTAGAAGTTAGTGCATTTGAAACATATGTCATCTTCTAATGATTTGTTTTATTAACACCACATAAACGGGAGAAGCAGGGGAATGTAATAACAATTTCCTAGACCAACCTTGTAAATACATATTCTATCTCACGGCTCTGATTTACAGGTTATTTTCGCTGGCACTCTTTAAAGCACACCCTTTGGCTGAACATTATGGCAAGTTTGCAGGGATTCCTTGGGAGCAGAGCCAGTGCTCATGTGGAACCCAGATACTAGAATTACCCTTGTGGTGTGTGTTTGGGGGGGCAGTGTCAAACTCCGTGACAAGACAAAAGCCTCTATCCTAGTTCTTGTATTGGCTACCTTCTCTATTTTTTCTGCAGATTGTCACCTTTTAAATATTTTCACAGGTAATACCAGAAGCGTTACAGAAGCTGCTGCTAAGTATATTTCAGTAGCCATTAAAATTCGTGCTAAAATATGCATTTTGCTTTTTAATGATAAAAACTTCAAAGTAGTTGGATCAGTTTTTTGTCTAGTACTTGCTTTACTTCGTATGTTCAATTTCCACTAATTTTATTTATGTGAGAGGCACTTAATATCTCTTTAGTTGCTAAATATCTTCCAGTTTCAGCATTATATAGAGATATTGCCTGTTTGTTTAGTTTGTAACCAGCACAAAACAGTCCAGACATATCAAAAACTGAATATCAAAATATAACTATAATAATATGAAATGTAGATACTAATGTAGAGACAGAACAAAACTGAAGCATTTACAAATAATTAGAATGAAATATCATACAACTTAGATCACACCTTTACATGCTGTTTATGAATTCTGTAGGCTGGAGCTAAAAATTTTACACGCGGCAACGTGATCTCTGGGTTAGAATCTGATAGATATTACGTGTAATGGTGAGGTTCAAGAGCCTATAGGCTTTTGGGACAGATACTGAATAAAGTATGAAAGAGTAACCTTGCTGAGCCTTTAGGCACGTGAATTTTAAGAAAGGGTAGTGGGTGCCACCACAAAATGGTTGCCACAGGAACAATTACAAAACATTAAGAGTCAAGAAACCTGCCATGGGGAGGGGGTAGCTATTTCTAGATGGGCATTCCCTGCAGACTCAAAGGTGATGAATCCTGGGTTCTTCTTACCTCCGACTCTAGTGAGATGAAGGAAAAGTCAGAATTGCCTCTGCTTAGGGAAAAGGATCCTTTGGAGAAGGAGAAAGTGGGTGTCAGTGGGTATCTTTGTGTTCACATCAGATGGCAGTCCGGGGGGGGAATCTAACCTTTCACTGTTTTCCCACATTTATTACAAACACTTCAGTTTAATTGACAGTAAGAAAAATCATATGTAGAGGAGCAAAGTGAGAAGAGCCTGCTTTTTAAGGGGGTGTTCTTTAAACAGTGTTGATTTTAACTACTTTGTTGGCAAGACACCTACATGAAACTACTTCCAAATAAGTGAATAACGGAGCAAAGAAAATGGAATAATGGAGATACCACTGTAGCTATATTTCCCCTTTTTCTTGAATACAAATCATTTTTGTGACAAATGGCTTATTCCCAAGCAGAGCCTTTGGCTCGCCTACATGAGTCACCGCTCTTAAGAACTGAAAATGCAAGACAGCTACAGGCATCAAGAGCTCAGGTACGCTATTCAGGCCATTAGCTAGTAAGAGCCTCATTTACTAATTAAAAGTAAAGTGCACCTTTGAGTCACAACCAACTCATGGCAACACCATGAAGTTCCACCTCATGGGGTTTTCAGCACAAGAGATGAGCAGAAGTGGTTTGCAGACTTCCTCCGAGTAGCAGCCTCAGCCTTTCTCGGTGGTCTCCCATCCAAGTACCAATCCTGCTCCACTTCTGGGCTCCAAGATAGGCTACTCTGGACTATTAGGGCTGTTACACCTCATTTACTAGCCGAGAGTAAAAACCTTAAGGAAAGAACTGAAGCACTTTTAACGATTTCAAACTTTAGAAGTATCACAGACAAGACAGGGAGGGGGCACATATCAATTTTAGTAAGAGGATCTGGAAATCTAGCAATAGTTTGACTCACAACTTTACTGGAATTACATATAGAAAATACTGACTAAAATTAAAAAACTTTTTTTTTTTTAAAAAAAGGAAGCATATGCTTTACATCTAGCCAGAGTTTTACAGTGTTCTGGAAGTTTATTATGAGAAAGCTAATCCAACAAAAGGAGCTCATAAATTACTGCTTGCGTCTTGTCTGAATCCAAGGAGACCTCTGTTTTATAAAACAAAACAAAATCATGTAATACGTTTTCTTAAGACCAACAAAAAGGATGTGCAAATCTCCATATTCTCCAGAACTCTGAATCAGACCGGATGTTGGCTAAAAATAGGTGAGGGGAGGGAGGGAGACCATGATCTTGTAATTTTGCACAAGTATGCAGAGGCTGGTGGTTATGGAGGTGCACACTGGCCTTCTGGGGGAAAGCAATCGGAACGGAAAGCATCCTCTGAATGTATAACTGATTAAATGTCTCTCTGGCACCAAAAGCGACACATGCGTCCTCTAAAAGGCTGGCAGCCAAGGATAAACATGGGAGCCATTGGATTTACAACACATAAAATATTTATGCCTGGAATCAGCCGTTGGCCACAATTTAAACATCTGCATACAGTTTCATTTTAAGACACGCTACCTATTTTATCACTCTGGGTTGGATCTGAAGGACCATTCAGCTCATGCAACAGAACTCCTCCTTGCAGTCCACTCAGCCTGAAAACAAGACCATGCCCCAGGGGGGCCTCAGGAATAGCAGCCCCTCCCCTTCTGTTTGAGAAGGTGCTCCTTCCACCATCAGAAAACCAGCATTCAATCCCAGCCCTACGTTTAAAGGTTACCACTGCACCCAAGTTTGAATTTTATGTACCCAATATTATATGGCTGGCAATACAGTCAGCTGATCTCACAGCTCTGCTACTGAGCACTGCATTTTGAAATTGTTTTATTTTATTATAGGTCAAAATGCAACACTGAATGAACTTGACGTAAGTGTGATGCGTTCCAATATGAAGTGAAAGCTTTGTATTTTGGAATGATCAACTGAGTTTCCCAGCGCTCTTCCAGAGAGCAAAATACTACAAGCAAGTACTTGGGCTACATCTTGTTTCAGCATCACTCAAGTGCAAGGTAGACACACAGTGTCACCTGGGAAGAACACACATGTAAAATGGCATTTCAAAATACATGAGAACAAGTTTCCCTATTTTTATGTAGTTGCTTGTTTGTATTTTAAGGCTCTCTATACCTCTTCGTAACTGAAATGTGTACAAAATCTATTTTGTACTTAGACTGTAAATATTATAAAATGTAGCATGAGAAGTAGGATTGCCAGCCAACTGGCAGGAACCTCAGGGGATGGTAACATGGGGATGCTATTGGCTTCACCACAGAGTTTCTGGCAATTCCTAGAGAGGCATGACATCACATCTGATTTTTCCCTAGAAGTGATGTAATACTGTCACAAAGGGATTGCTTATTTATCTCTTGCCAGCCACCAGAGCTGTGGCAGGCAGTGGAAACTAGTGGCAGGAATCTCGCATCCCCAGCAAGTACAAACCCTAAAACTATAGTAAAATCAACATGTACCTAATTTTGGCACCCTTTTTGAGAGTGAAAGAAGAATATCGCCATATACAGGAGACGAATGGGATAATCCTATGCAGAGTTTATTCAACCTAAACCAACTAAAAGCAAAACCCTGCATAGGATTATACTGTAAAACAGGATTCTCTGTCCTTTCTTTATCTGCTTTAATTGCAGAAAAGAACAAGGCATCTTTATAAATAATGACCAAACCTTCCCACAAGAGTCCTTAGTAAACAGACTCTTCTTTCCCTTTCCTTGCACTGGAGCAGCAATTTCCAACTTTCTCCTACCTACTGAATCCAAAAACCTTGATTCCAGCACGTAGGAATGGGAAGCAATTTTTCCAGTCCTAAATAAAGATGCAATGAACTACTAAAAGCTCTGACCTGGATGGCCCAGTCTAATCCGATCTCACCAGATCTTGGAAGCTAAGAAGGGTTAGGCCTGGTTAGTACTTGGATGGGAGACCACCAAGGTGCAGAGTTGCCACAAAGAGGTAGGCAATGGCAAACCACCTCTGCTTGTTGTTTGCCTTGAAGACCCTACGGGCTCACCACAAGTTGGCTGTGACTTGATGGCGCTCTCCACTACAAACAACCATGGAAACATTGAATCCCAGGCAACTGGCTTCACTTCCAAGTAAAAAGAATCAGGAGATTAGTGTCTTGATTCGTACTATCCTCTCCCACTTTTCTAAATTACTTGTAAGTACTTCATTGGTCTTTTGTACCTTCTAATGCTAATCAGTCTCTCTCAAGGAAGTTTAACACCAGCCCTTCTGACTTTTAACATAATACTAGGTAATATAAACATCTTTTTTTCCTCCCTTATAAAAGTCCTTCCACAACCAGACCAAGGGCCACTTCTTGTCTTGTGCTCTGGTTCCCGTGTATAAATACATATTTTGCATCAGTTAAAAAGACCATGTGTTTACAGCAGGGAGGGAATATAGCTGTAAATACCTGGAGTAAGAGTTTGTTTTCCCTTTCTGCTCCCAGGTATGACACTTAGGTGTGACCAAACATGCAAACTTTTTGGATACAAGGTCTTAGCCTGTGGCTCTTGACCTGGGGCCTTGGATAAGCTGGCCCACTGGATCCAAGACTGGTCAATCTTTTTATTTAAGATGTATTTTTTTTTCTGTTAACCTTAGCTGCTTTGTGTCCCTTTGGAGAGAAAAGCCAGGAATATTTAAGTAACCACAGGAGGCCTCTGAGACACAAGACTTCTAACCGCTCTGAAATCTCTAGTGTCCCTAGGGTTACATCAAGAAACCAGCTAACCAGATGTGCAAAACTATACATTGTATTAATAGCACCTTCATAAATAAAGGGTGTGGAAGAACGTTTTGGGAGGGAGAAAGACAACTTGTGTTTTAACAGAAATAGTGCTTTCTTCCTTGGTTTTACTGCTCTCAGGACATTATGTTCAGACAGTCTGGTGTAGTGGTTAAGAGTGGCGGACTCTAACCTGGAGAACTGGGTTTGATTCTCCACTCCTCCACATGTAGCCAGCTGGGTGACCCTAGGTCAGTCACAGTTCTCTCAGAGCTCTCTCAGCCCCACCTACCTCACAGAGTGCCTGTTGTGGGGAGAGGAAGAAAAGGTGATTGTAACCAACTCTGAGACTCCGAGTGAAGGGCAGAGTATAAATCCAACTCTTCTTCACCTGCCTTAACAGCCCCTGAACTCTCTGATGGAGCATTCAAGCTCCCAAACCTATTCAAATTCCATCTACCATGAAAGAAAGTTGTTCAAATGGAAGCATATAAACTTGAGCTCATTGTAAACTTCAAGCCTATCCGCTAGACATTAAAAAGCATTTTCAACAGGAACCAGCACAAATGGTGGTGCATGAACTTCATCTAGAACATGGGAAAAAATAGGTTGAGATGGCTGCTAAACTCTGAAGACTAGGAAAAGGTAAATGATTAAGCCACTTTGAGTTTTGAGTTCTCACTAGGAAGAAAAGCGGGTTATAGATGAAATAAAATAAAACAGAGGCTTGTTTGTCAAGTCCTTTGTATAGATAAGGTGTTGGGATGACACAAAAGCTAAATAGAAGCTCCATAAAAGACTTTAAAAAAAACACTTTTGGAATACATTCTATTGAAATTTTTCAAGCCAAAAGGTATGAACATAATGGCCAATTCACACACTTTCCCCATCTTTCCCCACCATTAAAAACCATTAATAGATTTACTGCTATTTCTTGGCATGTTCCTTACGTTTTTACACATACCCTCTCATTAATGCCTCTTTTTGTACCACCACTTCCCTTCATTGTGATTTTCACCTTACCTGCTGAGCGCAAACTTCAATTTCTATTGCACTTTAGCTGGAATTACAGATACATTTTTGGGTGAACATAAGAGCTTTCCTAAATCAAATTGTCACAGGGGTCAATAACAAATGTTCTGATTAAACAGATTTAATCCCATTCCTTTTTTTAAAAAAAAAAGTTTTACTGCCTCTTTTGGAAGACAGAATCTCAACTTAAATGCTTCATCAAGCACAAAGCAAGGAAGAACGCTCTGGTACTCCAACCCAAAAGTTGATCAATTCAATCCAGAGGGAAGTATATTAACACCAAAAGATGGACATGTGCACAGAAAGTGCAGAGCACAAGGTCATCAAGGGCCAAACAAGAGCTTTAAAACAGCAACAAAGGGGGATTGTGTAGATTTCAGCCTACCATAACACAGGACTGAAAAACCTAGATGATGGCTGTCTCCAGAGGGAAAGGTTTGCAATGCATGTCCTACCTCACTGCAAATGCAGAGAAAAGCACCCATATGAATATTAGTGCTGCATTCCACACTGAAGTGTATAATCCCAGCCTAAATATCTCAGTGGTTTTAATCTACACAGCAAGGTGAAAGATCTACCGGCATAACATCTATTTTCAGTCCAAGTACTCCCAGCCTTTAAATGCTAACAGTTTTTGAATGCTTACAATAAAGACCGCAGAAGTGACTTTTCAATAGTAATCCAGATCTCAGTTTATGAGCCATAACTATGACTACTTTTGCTATCGTTCACATATTAGAGGAGTATGATTAAGAAACCACAATCCATTTTACTTCTTTTATGTTCTTACTCCAATTCTACCCAAAATATCAAGTCAATACTAGGAAAACCATTAACCTCTGCTATCACGGACTTAAGATAATTGCTGCTCAATATCCTTTTTAGTGAATGACGGCTAGACTGCGTTTTCCATAGATTCTTAATTAGTAAATGTTGATACTACTGAACATTAATCAATTAGAAAGAAACCTTACACTTATCTACACCCTCTAGAAAGGATACAGAGAAGCAAAACCATACACGCTGAAGGAAGCTTTCACAAACTCAGAAGAATCCTGTTTCTCTTGGCTCTTAATTTAGCAAAGGCCTGTATGCAGTTGATTCTGGATTCCCTCTGGCACCCCTTTAAGTTGTTAATGTCTCACAATCAACTAACATCAGTATACATAATATTTTGTGGGCTATTGCAGAATTATGGGCCAGGATGATATTTAACAAATAGGAGCATTCGAAGGCTGACCTCCCCAGACTGTACAGCAGTCTTCGGACTGCAGAAGAATGCGTTCTATTAACATTATCATACGTGTTTTAATTTGTAGGAACACAAGCTATGCCTCTATCCAGGTATCTAGATTTTACCATTCAGAACAATTGCAGGATTACAGTCACTGCTCACCCTAATCCAGTGCTAGTTCAGCTTTTTTGCTGTTGTTAACTATCTGTGCACAGCAACCTATGACATAATTTGGACAATGATGGACATTTAAGTATGCAATCCATTCAAAGAAATTCAGAGAAATTAGATGGCATTCGCACTGTGATATACACCCTACCAGATCCAGCAAGCATTATAACAACAGAAGCCTTAGTTGGATCAGTGTGCAGATTCACAAAGCATTTCCGTGCCTTGGCAGCACACAAGCAAACAAACCAGCCTTCAACAAAACATGCAGAATTACAAGATATAGACATTTTCCCCAGCGCACAAAGCAGCACTGAACTACACAATATAGAAAGACACATAAAACATCCTTAGGGATATCATTTTACACTGTATTTCATCTTTAACACTAATTGGTAAAAATATTAGACCACACATACACGTGTGGCCGATACCCAATCATACACATTACAGAGAGCCAACTGGTATAACGGTTAATGTCACACGAGGTTCAGATCTCCACACTGCCATATGCAGCTCAGCTCACCATACAGTGACCTTCAGTCACTCTTTCAATGAGATCTACCTCATAATTTTTTTTTGTATACTCAAAGCAACAAAGAGAAAAAGAGAACCACATGCGCCAACCACCCCAAGCACCTTGGAGGCAGGATGATACAAAAAAAATCAACAGACAGGATTCTTTGGCCTGAAGGAACACCATGGCTAGCAAACTGTGGCTGCACTTCTAAAAACGGGCACCTGGGAGTTTGAGGACCTGTGTAGCCAGCGTGATCATGTGGATTCTAGAGCGACAGGAATCCTTCCAGTAGATAAAAAATAAATATATTATTAACCGCAGGTTTAACACTTCAGCATTAAGTATTTCTTCAGAACTAAATACCTCAGATGTCAAAGGAACTTGCTTCTAAAGTAAATTGTTCATCAGGAACTTAGGTTCTTCAATAAGAATCTCCATAATGGCAGATAGCTTTCCTTACAATTACCAATCTCCCATAGCAATGTGCAGTGCAGGAAAATGTTTAGTATGTTCCAAGTGATCATTTACAGTTCACACGGGGCAACACTGAGCAGACCCCCCCCCCTTCACCCAAACCTTGCGCACACCATAGAATCCAACACAGAAACACCACATGGAGATTCTGCAATGCACAGACAACACTGGAAAGATTCCTGTAATGCAGAAAGTTTGAAAACCACTGCCCCAAACTAATCCACACTGGTTTCTGGTATTAGGTTGGCTGTGCATTCCTTTCTTCAAGCAGGGCTGAATATCGTGACCCCTGCATATTAAAAAAAAATGGTGTTTTCCATTAGATAATGGCCAACTTTGCATCCATCTACTAAAACAAGGATATGTGCATCTGGCAAACAATTCTATAATGGCGCCATTTCTGGAAACTACCATTTCAATATAGATTGTTTGCTCTTCAAATACAAAAATTCCAGCACATAACCACCATCTTGCAAGCAACAGCCATTCTTAGCAACACCTGCATTCATCTGCTACTTGACAGCTATGAACCACGCTATTTGTAACCCAGTCCCAGATACAACCAGTTTCCAGAGACCAAGCCATCAACATTACTAAATGCTCCAAATTACGTGCCTGAAGCATTAGGGAAGTTTGTTCTTTAATCTAGACTTAAGGCTTTACAGAGGAACCTTTTATCGCACACCCCAAACATGTTATATAACTTCAGAACACACTTTGTAGTAGGCCAGAGAATCCTGTATATGTTCCGTAGTTGGAACAGGGTACACAGATTTACAAAAACGTTCGTGGTAGCTTTATCCTCATCCTTTCTGTTCTTGCAAACCTAAAATGTAATTCTCAGATTTATTTGCTTTGTTTTCAAAAGCCTTGATTCATAACCTGAAGATCGCCATCAGGGAACTTAAGATCTTGGTGGTGGTTTTAGCCAAGATACTAAATAATATTTGTACTTTCTCTTGTCCCATCTCTTGCAGTCTGGCACACCTCATTCCACTGGATGGGTAGGCAGAACCATAGATAATTACTACCAAGAGAGAAATCAAAGAATCAGTCACACTACAAACTCTCAAAAATAAGCTGTAACTTGCTCAAAGTAATTCCTTTATCAGATCATATAAAAAGAACCAGTTTAATCATGTAAGCCAACCCCTCAGTAATATTTTTGGAGAATATACTACATACACCCCTGCCTGACAGAGTCCTCAAAATATTTTGCCTCAACTGCAAGTCCCAAAGAGATTCCAACTGGACACTACAACCCTTCAGCTCAGGCTGTGCAGATCATATCTAGTTGCCCATTTTTCTAAACAGGCCTATACACCCAGACAAACTAAGAGGAGGAGAAAATCACCTTAGTTCCTCTCTCTCCACAACCCCTTTGTTATGTTAACCAAACTTCATTTTTAACTGTTGAAATAAACTCCCATGGCAAGTATTATTTGTTGTAACAAGCACACATGAAAAAAAAAAAACCTCCAGGAAAAGCTTCATAAGACTCCAGGAAGGGTGTAGCAAGCTTAATTATTCTGTGACATCCAAACCCACATTCCCATAATTCTCAGTTTAACCCAAGATGGCTTTCTAACATGACACCGTTTTTTTCCTCACAAAGGCTGCCCCTCACTTTATCAGTTTTTTTTAAAGTTACCCAAGTTATGTTTAACCACCAGTATAGAAAAGTTGCTGAGGAAGAGTGGCACTTTCTGCTGTAAGCCCCCCACACCAGTCCAAATTTACACCACGCACCACCCAGAGCATGAAGCAATTTCAAATATAAAGTTGCCTCCAGGACAACAGTGACTTAAAGCAGTTCCTTGAACCAAACAACTTCCAAGTCCTCCTCTCCAGCGACAGGGAGGGAGGCCCAAACTTAGAAGAGTCAACAAAATTATATTAAAGGAGAAAAGCTTAACCCCTAAAACTGTGTTTTTGAGGTGAGGGATCAGATTTGGGGGGGGGGGGGGGGGAGACAAGGCACTTTCTTTAAAAAATTAATATTCCTACCCCTCCCCCCACTTCAAACCCTACCCTTGCCTCCAGAAGACAGTCTTTGAATTTTGGAACTCTTTGTCGGGGCAAGTCAGTAAGGTACTTTAACTGCCCCCCCCCCATCGCCCCCCAGCCACCACTACCAAGCCTGCCCTAACCTACCTGCTGCAGGGGCATTTCCAAGCCTAACACCGCCCCCCCCAGGCAGCTCCCAGAGTGGAAAAGCAGGAAGGGCCGCGTGTGCGAGAGACCCAGACATGCACCGCCGGCGAGGAGGCCGGCCACGCGCGCGCCCTGCCCGTCCCGGTGGCTCCTCGGCGCGGTGGCCCAGGCCAGAGGGAGAGACTGGTGTGTGTGCGCCTCGGTCCCCCCCTCCCCCCGCTCGGATCAGCGCCCCCTCCTTCCCTCCTTCGCCCGGCTCCCAGTCACAGACGCGGCCTCGGCGCACGTGTGCGAAACGTCACCGCCGAGTCCGGGGGTGAAGCGAAAAAAAAAAAGAGACCAGCGGGACGGAGAGGGAGAGAGAGAGCCTCCCCTTTCCCCCCACGGCCATGCTGCCTCGCCTCGCCGCCTGCATGCACGCCCGGCTCGCAGATGGGGGGACGCAATCCGGCCCCTCGCCAAGGCATCTAGACGCCCCCCGGCTCCACATTCGTGGATGTCCCGGCCCGGCACGTTGCAGGCAGGGGCGGCCTCTGCTCGCTTCTCTTCTTCCACACCCCCCCCCCCCCCCGCATCCCGCTTTTGTTGCAGAAATTAAATCAGTTATTAAAGAGGGTGAGGGGGGGCGCACTCCAACATTGCTATTAAATTGGGGGGGGGGGGCGGGGGGAGAACACTTCAATTCCCTATCGACAATTGCTGCCGTTGAAAGGGGCCAGAGGGGAGCCGGGGAAAAAGTTTGTGACAGCCCAAGTCGGCTTCCCTTTCGCACGTGCAAAGCCCTCCCCTGCAGCTTATATGGGAAGCCCCCCCCCAAAAAAAAAATAGGACCCCGGGGGGGGGGGTGTTGCGCCCCTCACCCAGCCGCGTCATTACCGAGGGTTGGCCTCCACTGTCCCGGCCGGGCTGCAGCAGCAGCTGCGCGGTCCCTCCGACGGGGCCGTGGGGGGGTGTAGCTCAAGGCCGGGCCTCCTCTGCCCCCGCGAGCCGGCCGAGCGCCCTCCGCCACGCCGCCAGCAGCAGCAGCCCCGGCGAAGCAGGAGCGGACCCAAGGCGGCCCCAGCACGGATGCCCCGGAACTGGTGTGGATCTGGATGAAGGCGGCCGCCGCGGCCAGCCGGGCGGGGAGGCTGACGGCGACGGCGGGGCTCCCGGCCGAGTCCACGGGAGGTGAGGCCGGCTGCGCCGCCAGGGCGTACGGCTGGAGTCCCCTTCGCATCCTTCGGCACCCGGAGCGGAGTCTCCACCCACCCCTCTCGCTTCGCCGCCGCCGCCACCCCCCTCTAGGCCTTCGTGGCTCTGGGGCGGCTCAGCGCCCGCGCCCCGACTAAAAATGGGTCCGGCTGAGGGTACCGGGGGGGCTCCCGGTCCGGGAGGCGGGCGCCGCGAAGGGGAAGGGGCCCGCTAAGCCGGCAGATGCGACGGATGGAGCCCAGCCGCTCCCGCTGTGCAGCGCCGGCTGGAAAATGGCTCCAGGAAGCAGCCGCGGCGGCGGACGGCTGCCGCTGACAATGAATGAAGGGAAAGGAGACGGGTTACGCGCCAAGAGCCTCCCGCGAAAACTCGGATTTCCCGCCCGCTTTTCAAATCGGATTTACATAGC
Organism: Lepidodactylus listeri; assembly: GCA_029233225.1. NCBI lineage: Eukaryota > Metazoa > Chordata > Lepidosauria > Squamata > Gekkonidae > Lepidodactylus > Lepidodactylus listeri. Next base: position 93,948,170 of record JARCFY010000006.1, read on the forward strand.
CAGGCCCCCCGGCCGCGCCAAGCCTAGGGCGGCTCTTCATTGGCCCGCTGCTTCCGCCCGGTCTGCCAATGCCGAGAGACTTCGACGCTTCGCCGGCTCCTCGTTGGGTGAGGGCGGTGCCGGGTTGCCCTGTTTTGCATAGCGCTGGTTTATTGGCTGGCGCGGTGGGGGATTCCCTTCTGAGCGGCCGGGATTCCGGACTCTGGCCAGACCGGCGGCGGCAGCGGGAGGCGGGTGGGGGGTTGTGTTCTTGTGACGTCGGCGGGGCTCTGCGCTCTCAGGAGGCGGCAAGTTAAGGAGAGTCGGCGGCTGTCTTCCCGGGAGAGGCTCTGAAGCGAAGACGGTAACAGAAGCAGAACAGAACGCCGCTCTTATGCAAGCGGATCTGATCTGACAAATCCCTTTCACAATGTTATCTCGGTCTGCTTTAGGGACACTGTCACAAGACCCGCGTACATCAAGTGTGTGCATTTACCTGTGCACTCGTCAAGGTGGTGGGGTGTATCCCAGCAGGGGTGTAAACCACAGGGGGTGGCAATTCCCCCTCTGGGCTGTCAGGTCCTCCAGGATTTCTCAGCAGGGACAATGTCTCTTCCACACACACACCCCCCACATACCAGGTAGCATCATGAAGCTGCCCATGCAATCAGGTTCTCAAACTCAGTCAGTCCTGTTTGTCTTCATAGCAACTTAACAAGTTCCTAGGAGGCACCGGGCTGGTCTCCTTTGTTCCTTGAAAAGATAAGAGGGGGAGGGGACCTTCAGTGGCTGATACTGCCTGTGAAGAGACAACAGAGAGAAAGAGCATGGAAGGGGGAGGGGAAAGATCAATCTACCTGGAAATCTGGAGGCCTCAGTGGTTCAACTGAAGGACCTGTAACCTGCAACACAAAGTCTGATATAAGTACAGCTGGATTTGATTCCAGTAGCACCTTAGAGAACAGCAAGGTTTGGGGGTATAAGCTTTTGAGAGTCAAAGCTCACTTCATTATTATCTGATGAAGGGAGCATCGACTCTCAAAATCTTATATTGAGGCGGTTTGGTGTAGTGGTTAAGTGCGCGGACTCTAATCTGGGAGAACCGGATTTGATTCCCCACTCCTCCACTTGCAGCTGCTGGATGACCTTGGGCAAGCCATAGCTCTGTACCAGCTATTCTCTCAAGGACAGTTGTCTCAGAGCTCTCTCAGCCCCACCTACCTCCCAGGGTGTCTATGGTGGGGAGGGGAAGGGAAAGGAGTTTGTAAGCAGCTCTGAGACTACAAGTGAAGGGCGGGGTATAAATCCAATCTCTTCTCTTATATTGTTGGTATTTGTGAGGAAATGCATTATCTCCTGGGAGGCTGGCAAGCAGCAAACCTCCACCTGGTGTTTTGTTTTTTCTAAATTCAGTCTAGGCAGTGGTGGGAGTCAGTTCAATTGTACCTCAGCCCATCTTCATACAAATGCTAAAGGATTTAGAAAAAGGGATGGTCAAGCCTCCCCCTTCTCCCCCCCCAGCAAGGACCAGAGAGTTGGGAGTGTCAAATTCTAGAGAGGCTGAGGAAAGAACTTTTTGGAGATGACTGGGAAAAATGCCTTGACCTGGGCTGACCGGGGTCAAGGAGGAGGGGAAATAAATAATAAATAAATAATATACTTTATTGTCATTGTACATAGTACAATGAAATTAAAAAGTGCCATCATTCAGTGACTCACAACATATAATCATGCACACTCACACAGACATTCACAACTGCTTCTCCCTTGTGATTTACATAGCAACCAAACCACTGTTCCCCCCCCCCCCCCCCCCCCCGATTTCGGTCTCATGCAGCATTCAGGGCAATAATAGCTCTCGAGTAAAAACTGTTTTTTAGTCTATTTGTCCTTGTTTTGATTGTCCTATATCTTCTGCCCGAAGGCAGCAGTTCAAACAAGGAATATGCAGGATGTGACAAATCCTGTAGGATGTTCTTCACTTTTTTCAGACATCGAGAACGGTACAGTTCCTCCAGAAGTGGGAGAGGACAGCCAATTATCTTCTGGGCTGTGGTGATGACTCTCTGGAGTGCTTTCCTATCTGCAACCGTACAACTAGCAAACCAGGCACAGATACAATATATTAAAATACTCTCTATTGAGCAACAATAGAAAGACATCAATATTTTCTCATTCAAATTGTTTTTCTTTAAAAGTCTGAGAAAATAAAGCCTCTGCTGGGCCTTCTTCACCAGAGCAGTGGTGTTTGCACTCCAGGTCAGATTTTGTTCAATAGTCACTCCCAAAAACTTGAAAGTAGCCACCCTTTCCACACATTCTCCACCAATAAACAGTAGCTTAATGTCCGTTTTGTTCCTCCTGTAGTCCACCACCAATTCCTTGGTCTTGGTGGTATTAAGAATCAGATTATTTTCCCTACACCACACACAAAGCTGTTCCACCTCATCCCGATAAGCAGACTCATCATTCCCGGAGATGAGCCCCACCACAGTGGTGTTATCAGCAAACTTGATGATAGTATTGCTGGGGTGAGTGGGGGTACAGTCCTGCGTATAGAGGGTATAGAGCAGGGGACTCAACACACAGCCTTGTGGGGAGCCGGTGTTAAGGGTAAGGGCTGTGGACATATGAGACCCTACTCTAACCCTCTGGGGGCGGCTATCAGGAAGTCCAAGATCCAGGAACATATAGAGCTGGAAAGTCCAAGGCCCTCCAATTTGGGCACTAATCTATGTGGGAGGATGGTATTGAAGGCAGAACTAAAATCCACAAACAACAGCCTCACATAACTCCCCGGCTGCTCCAGATGTGACAGAGCAGTATGGAGAGTGGTAGTGATAGCATCCTCTGTGGATCTATTTGCCTTATATGCAAACTGGTGACTATCCAGTGTGGATGGAAGGCATGAAACAATATGACTCCGTACCAATTTCTCAAAACACTTCATCACAACCGGAGTAAGTGCAACTGGTCTATAATCCTTTAAACTACTGACTGTGGATTTTTTGGGCAGGGGAACAATAATTGAGGACTTTAGGCAAGACGGAACAATAGACTGGTGTAAGGACCGGTTAAAGATCTTAGTGAGAACCCCTGCCAACTGGTCTGCACATTCTTTCAACACCCATCCAGTAATGCCATCAGGTCCAGCTGCCTTCCTCGGATTCACAGACCTCAGCATACGCCTCACCTCATGCTCTTCCACCCTGAGGGAGGGGCCACCATGGACTGATGGCTGTAATGTTGCTGTCCCCGATGACTCCACTTCAAAATGGGCAAAGAAGAGGTTAAGCTCCTCCGCCAATGAGGGATCTCCATCCACGGCAGCAAAAGTTGGTTTGTAATTAGTTATATTCTGGATCCCTTGCCATACCTGCTGCATATCATTTGTGTTGAAATTATCCTCAATCCTCTGCCTATAGTCCAACTTAGCCTGTTGAATACCTCTCTTCAGGTTAGCTCTGGCAGAGCTATAAAGGATCGTGTCTTCAGACCTAAAGGCCATGTTCCTCTCCCTCAATAGTCGCTGTACCTCTCTCGTCATCCAGGGTTTTTGATTAGGATAGGAAACAGAGACAATAAAACTTCCTTGCCACAGGAAGTAGCCTTTTTCCTTTGAGATGCTGTGTTCCTGAAAGGACACAGGACTCTTAACTCCTGGGGCAGCCATATTGACCATGTGCCCACCTGGGAGCAAGCTTCAAGATAATGGGAACTCTGTAAAGAACTAGAATGGCTAAACTAAAGGGCCTATCCTATATTTTACCATCAGTTTGGGCATGTATAGAGGAAGGTACAGGTGATGTGCATTCTTACCAGTTTCTTTTGTATTCCTTGTTCAATTTGGTGCTGCACTAAAAGTATGCATGTAAACATTTTCTTTTTAATAAATACTTTAAACTTTTGATGCTGGGGGCAGTTTTCTGTACCACACAGACCTCCACCGTTTCGGACATGCTATTTTAAAGGGGGCTCTGGGAGGGGGGTTGGCAGGTGGGTATTCCTCCAGGGGTGCCTAAGGCATTAATCTGTTCCCGCAGTGGCCAGGCACTGGGTGGCTGGAGACACAGTGGCAAGGCCTCAGATCATGGAAGGGAACCTGGGAGTCCTGTCCCTCCAAGTGGACAATTCCTTAAAAAGGGCAGGAGGTCATAGCGGCTACCCTGAGAGTGAAATAAAAGCCCTTCCAAGGAGTTGGGAACAGGGCCTGTTGGCCAGAGCAGACATGTTCTGCCACAGTACCTGAGGCACTACTGGATTCGAATCTAACTGTTCTGAGGCAGGGCAACGTGGCTATTCTCTCAAACTATCTGATGTAAGTAATGGATCAAGAGTATTATGGTTTGCCTACACAGGTGGGATTCTAAGAATTGCATTATTACTGTGTCTTGGTGGCCCTGCCTTACAGCAAGAAATTGTCCCATTTCCATTTTATCTTTAGCTATGGGTATGGGGGAGTGCTACCAAGGACCCCATTCGTACCTAGACGTGTGCTGTCTGCCCTGATTTCATCCTGGCTAAATTTGCCTTGGCAGCCATGACAGGAATTAGCAATGCCTTGCTTTAGAGAAGGTGAGGTCAAGGACACTTAAAAAAATGAAATGGTCAGAATTTCATGCTGCACGTTCAGCAAGAGATTTCAAAGTTGCCATACATCAGCAAAAAGATGGAAAGGAATCAAAGGGAGACTTGAGTGAATCAGCTGAGCTGGAATTCAGATGCAAATCTGACACAATCAGATCTGGTTGACGACAGAAACAATTGTCCCTTTTCAAAGGTGTACGTACACCATTCGACTTGTTTTGCCAATTCATCATCTCTTGGGAGTGTCCACTCTGATTAGATCTTTTACTCCTTTGATTTGGATTTTATTTTCATCTCTGCTCTGCGTACTAATGTAGCAGCGCAATCCCATGACATTCCTTCAGTCTAAACCCACTGATTTCACCTACTTTCTGTAATGAGCTAGCCATATCCAGGCTCTATTGAACTTAGACCTGATAGCATCAACTTTTCAGACAGATTCCAGCTTAGCATCTTCTTTTCAAGACACTACTTGATTGCTGGGCCTTACTTAGTAATCACAGGTGCACACAGACCTTTTTTCTGTTTCTGTATGCATATCTGCCAACTCAAGGTAGCACTTCATCCTAATGAAGTGGAATCACTCCACAATAAAGCTGGTATTCTTTAAGGTGCTGTGGCGGAGCATGCCTGCTCTGACCTGCAAGCCCTGTTCCGCCCTGCTCTCCAAGGTTTTCCCAACAACTGGAGAGGGTTTTTTTCTCTCTCTCTGGTAACTCACCACCACCTGACCTTTGTATGGAGTTGCCCACTGGGTCAGGGACCCCAGCTTCTTTTCCAGGTTCTGAGGCCCTCCCTCTGTGTCTCCCACTGCCCAGCGCTGGGTCACCACGAGAACAGTTTATGGCCTTGCATGCTCATGCCTGCCTTCCCCCTGGTGTTCTTTTTAAAATAGAGTGTCCGAGACGGTGGAGGTCTAAGTGGTACAGAGAACCACTGCCCGCATCAAAAGTTACAAAGTATTTATTAAAGAGAAAATGTTGACAAGCATACTTTAGCACAGCACCAGTTAGAGCAAGGGGTACAAAAGAAATGGGTAAAATGCAAATTCTCTGTCCCTCTCTCTATACATGCCCTATCAGATGTTAAAATATAGAACAGGCTCTTTAAGCTTAGGAGTTCTAAATCTCTACAGAGTTGCCATTACCTTAAAGCTCTTTAGGTGAGCCCATGCTCAATGGCTGCCCTCCCACTGGAGAGGTCTGCGTCTACTCCTGGAAAAGAAACTTCCTTCCAGTTTGGTGTAGTGGTTAAGTGCGTGGACTCTAATCTGGGAGAACCAGGTTTGATTCCCCACTCCTCCACTTGCACCTGGCTGGATGACCTTGGGCAAGCCATAGCTCTGTACCAGCTGTTCTCTCAAAGACAACTTGGGAAAAAGCTCTCTCAGCCCCACCTGCCTCACAGGGTGTCTGTTGTGGGGAGGGGAAGGGAAAGGAGGTTGTAAACTGCTCTGAGACTACAAGTGAGTGAAGGGCGGGGTATAAATCTAATCTCTTCCTCTTCCTCCTGCAAGGAGTTTTTATCGTATCTGTTTCTCCACCCATTGACCTGGTCACACAAAGAGGCTTTTCCTGAAGATCTCCCAGAAGACCCTCTAGCATTTAACACCTCCAAATCTCTGTTTCCTGCTTGGGAAAGGGGGAGAGCTTGACTCACCCATTATCTCTCCTGCTAAATCTATTCAGCATTTGTATGAGGGTAAGCTGGAAAGCATTTGCACTGACTCCCCCCCCCCCCCAGCCTGTTCCCTACCCAGGGGGGAATTAAAAAAAAAACTCATGGGGGAGGTTTTGCCTAGGTCAAACCTCCCAGGAAAAATGCATTTCTTCACAGACTTGTTCTGATCTTCCTGCTGATGCATTTTTAAAAAGTATCCTCTCATGATTACAAGGCTGTGAATGCAAAGCAAGGGCACCGGTTATTACTGCTGTTATAAATAGATTTAAATCAGTGTTCACAAGTGAAGATTTGTTTGGGCTTACTTTGAGAGTGCTGTTCGTACACACCTTTATGTTCCTATTCCTACTTCCCTAGATAATGTCAGTTTCTTCTCTTGCATCCTGGAAACCTTTGTAGTATAGACTGTTTCTGTTTACCCCAACTACCTTTTCATGGCCATTTCATGCCGAGAAAAATATTGTGCCAATATACCAAGGGTTGTTAAACTTTTCCTTAATGAGAACCTATTCTGAGTGATGAAAAATATCCCAAACGGCTCTCCTCAGAACTGGCCCCACATGTTACCAGTTTTTGTTCTGTCCTAGAAACAGGGCATAGTTTAAGGACACCAGAAAAGAAACAGTCAGCTAAGCAGCACAGATAAAAGTTGTATGAAATAAAAACTTTTTTGAAAAAAGAGTTTAGAACCAGTCTATTTGCAATCTTTGCCTGTGCCTTCTGAGGACTGCAAGAGCAAGAGCAGGCAGCAAACTATAGTAGGTCATGAGCAGTGTGTTCCCTTTAAGCTGAGTTAGTGTGAGCTAGCTCATAGTTTTTTAGCCTCCAGTTCATACATTTTTTGTCTCAGCTCAGGAAGAAGAAGAAGAAGAAGAAGAAGAAGAGGAGATTGGATTTATACCCCGCCCTTCACTTGTAGTCTCAGAGCGGTTTGAAAACTCCTTCCCCCTCCCCTCCCCTCCCCTCCCCACCTCACCCCACCCCCCAACAGACACCCTGTGAGGTAGGTGGGGCTGAGAGAGCTCTTTCCCAAGCTGTCCTTGAGAGAACAGCTGGCACAGAGCTATGGCTTGCTCAGGGTCATCCAGCAGGTGCAAGTGGAGGAGTGGGGAATCAAACCTGGTTCTCCCAGATTAGAGTCCATGCACTTAACCACTACACCAAAGGATGGCTCCAGAGCAAACTAATTTATGCAGAAGCCAAATCACTCACTCACAGCTTTAATGGCAGTAACTCACAAAGTAGATTTTTTGCTCACAAGACTCCACAACTTAGAGGGAGCATTGCCATGAGCCACCTGTTGGAGACCCCTGTTATATTCCATTGTATTGAATCAGGAAAGTAGAACACTGGGATGAAATCTAGCAGACTTCAGTTGAACAGAGGTCCTTAGTTAAAACAAAAGCCCAAGTTTACACATTTGAGGTAGGGTCACCCCATTTTTAAAGCTATTTTAGAGATAGTTCAAACTCTGATTGACTTCCCATCCACTACCCTGATCCAGCTGCGGTGAGAGTCTTACATGGTCTGTTCTGTTGCAATATCCATCAGTGGTCTCTGTGTTGCCTGCTGCCAGGATGCAGGCACTTCTTTGCCCAGCTCTTTCCACCGCTTCTGTCCCCTGTTCCTCCAGGCTCCTTGCCTGCTCCCCGTTCAGAGCCAGCTCTGCCATTGGGAAGTGTGGGGCAGCTGCTTCAGGTGGCAGGCCTCAGGAAACCATTAAAAGGCCATCAAAGTTAAGTATTTAATTTACAGGCCGGAGGGCCACAAGGAAATATGGTGGAAAGAATAATACACATGAGGCTGCCTTCTACTGAATCGGACCCTTGGTCCATCAAGGTCCGTCTTGTCTACTCAGACTGACAGTGACTCTCCAGGGTTTCAGGCAAAGGTCTTTCCCATCACCTACTGCCTGGTTCTTTTAACTGGAGATGCCAAGGATTGAACCTGGGACATTCTGCACGCCAAGCAGAGGCACTGCCACCAAGCCACAGCCCCTCCCAAGTAAATTTAAATAATCTGTGTTTACCTTCACGCATGAGGCTACCTTCTACTGAATTAGACCGTTGGTCCATCAAGGTCTGTACTGTCTACTCAGACTGGCAGCAGTTCTCCAGGATCTCAGGCAGAGGTCTTTCCCATCACCTGCTACCTGATTCTGTTAACTGGAGATGCTGGGGATTGAACCTGGGACCTTCTGTATACCAAGCAAATGCTCTACCACTCAGCCACAGACCTCCCCAACAGACCCTTGGTCCATCAAGATCAGTATTGTCTACTGAGACCAGCAGCAGCTCTCCAGGGTCTCAGGCACTGTTTCCTCTAAGCTGAGTTAGTGTGAACTAGCTCACAAGTTTTTTAGCCACTGGCTCACACCTTTCTGTCTTTGCTCAGGAAAGATGACTCCAGAGCAAACTAATTTATGCAGTAGCCAAATTGCTTGCTCACAACTTGAATGCCAGGAGCTCATGAAGTAGAACTTTTGCTCACAGGTCTCCACAGCTTAGAGGGAGCATTGGTTTCAGGCTGTAGTCTTTCACATCACCTACTGCCTGGTCCTTTGAATTGGAGGTGCTGGGGATTGAACCTGGGACTGTCTGCATGCAAAGCAGAGGCTCTACCACTGAGCCACGGCCCCTCCCTTTTTACAATGTAGAAGACTGCACGGATAATCAAACACTTCCTCCAGGATTCTGTAAATTCTCAGGGCTTGAGCAGGCCACTTTCACCTTTCATCCTCTCCTTTTCTTTCTTTTAACTGATTCTTAATTGCTGTCAACATTCAGAGCTCTGGGAGCATAGGTAAAGGTAAAGGTTTCCCTTGCTCGAAAGCCAGTCGAATCTGACTGTAGGGCTGCGGTGCTCATCTCTGTTTCCAAGTCGAAGAGCCAGCGCTGTCTGAAGAAGTTTCCATGGTCATGTGGCTGGCATGACTGGATGCCGAGATGCACGGAATGCTGTTACCTCCCCACTGAAGTGGTACCTATTTATCTCCTTGCAATTTCTTGCTTTTGAACTGCTAGGTTGATAGGAGCTGGGACCAGAGACGGAAGCTCACTCTATCATGCAGCACTCGGGTCTCGAACTGCTGAGCTACCGACCTTCCGGTCTGCAGTTCAATGTCTTAACCACTGAGCCACTGTGGCCCTTCTGGGAGCATACCCAGCCCTAATCAGACCATCAGTTTACAATAGGGCTGCCAAGTCAGCCCGGGGGGTGGGGGATCCCCCGCTATAGGGGTTCCCAATCCGCCGGCCGGCATTCGGCCAGCGGGGGGAACCCCGCCCCAGAAGTCGTCTGGTGAGGACGACTTCCCCCGTGTAATGACGACACCCGGAGGTGACATCATTACGTTGGGGGCATTGCCAGGGCGACGCTCTGGCAATCGCCCCAAAACTCTATGATACCATAGAGTTTTTGGGGCGATTGCCAGAGCATTGCCCTGGCAACACCCCCAACGTGATGACGTTACCTCCGGGTGACGTCATCACGTCGCCGTGGCGCTTGCGCAAATCGCACACGCCAGAAGAGCTCCCGGGAGGAGAACAACTCCCCCCCGCCGGTAAGTAGACCCTACTTGGCAACCCTAGTTTTCAATACCATGAGGTACGGAACACAAGGGAAAGGGCAGTAAAAATGTTTTAATAAATAAACTGATACTTTGGGAAATGGTAGAACCCCCTACCAAGCTTTGGAGTGGGGGCTGATTTTGCTGCATTTATGAATGATGCAAACTGGAAAGTATTGGAGACTAATTTACTATTAGTGGTGGAGGAAAGTGCTGTTGAGTCACCTCCGACTTATGGCGACCCCCATAGGGTTTCCAAGGCAAGAGGCGTTCAGAGGTGTGAAGATTTTATTTTCACCACTAGAGGGAGAACCACTTTGATTTTCTGCCTAAGGCACTGAAATGTCCTTTTTGCTGCCTCTTGTCTTTGCTTCTCCCTCTCCCTTCCTGGATGTTGTTAACCCAGTCTGGATGTTACAACAATAATTGCATTATCTCTGCAAGCAGTGAGAAGGACTGATCCCGTCCGACTAACTCAGTTGCCACCATCATACCCACTGTGAAGAAGGTCATAGTCCACCAGCCAGGCTCCTGCCAGCAGCAGCACAGGAACTGTCAAAGCAAAGAATCTCTTTAATATCCAGGTGGGGTGTGTGTGTGAGTGTTTTGTGAAAAAGAGGTGCCGGAACTCTCAAGAGGGAAATGAAGTTTTCAATCTGCATACTGAAAACTCATGAACTTTTAAACATTTTAAAAAGAATTTTGTCAAAGAGGTTCCATAACTCCATTCCAGTGCATCCCCCCAGAAAAAAAGCCCTGTTAATATCAAACTGCTGAGGGGCCATGGTGGCTCAGAGGTTAAAGACACTGAGCTGCAGACTGGAAGGTCGGTAGCTCGGCAGTTTGAGACCCTAGTGCCACGTGACGGAGTGAGTTCCCGTCTCTGGCCCCAGCTCCTGCCATCCTAGCAGTTGGAAAGCAAGAAATTGCAAGTAGATAAATAGGTACCGCTTCGGTGGGAAGGTAACAGCGTTCTGTGCACCTCAGCATCTAGTCATGCTGGCCACATGACCACGGAGAAGTCTTTGGACTCTTCAGCTTGGATACAGAGATAAGCACCGCCCCCTAGAGTCAAATTTGACTGGCTTTCGAGCAAGGAAAACCTTTACCTTTAATATCAAACTTATATAGGGTTACCAACTCTGGGTTAGCAAATTCCAGGAAATTTGGAAGCTGGGCTTGTGGAGGGTGGAGTTTGAAAAGGGGAAGGAGCTCAACTGGGATGTGATGTCATACCATCCTTGGTTTTTTTGTCTCCATTTTCTCCATAGTCTGGAGATCAATTATATTTCTGGGGGAATTTCAGGTCCCACCTGGAGGTTGGCAACCCTATTAGATAAGCAGCATGGTTGCTAAAAATAGGACAGTGTTCACATCAAACAATATGGGGAGAACAATGTTGTAAGTCATTTTGGGTTCCCACTGCAGAGAAAATGGGGGATAAATAAACAAAAGGCATCTGTGTTCAGAACTATATTTCTTAGTATTTGTCCACAGGCACCTGTAAGAACCTTAGTTTAAGAACATCTACAGATATATGAATCAAAAGTTCTTTTGCCTACAGTGATGGTCACTATGAAAATAAAAATAAGAATGAAGGTGATGAGGAACAGCGGAAGATGCAAGAAGAACAACTAAGGGAGCAGTGAAGGGTGCAAACCTGGTCCTCCAAGCTGCCTAACATAGGCCTCAGGTTGTGAGCCAAGAGCTATATGGCTCATATAAAGGGTGCAAGAGGAACAGCGAAGAAAGTGGGAGGAGCAGCGAAAACATGACCTCAAGTTGATGCGCCTACAGACTGAACAAAGCAGGAAAATAAAAGTTACCCCCCAAGATTTTGGTCCATATAAGGAGGGGGAAGCCCCCCCCCCAGTGTATCTTTCACATTTTGAGAAAGCAGCTATGCAGTGGGGGGTTGCGGAGGCAGAATGCATGTCCTACCTGTGTAACATCCTAATGGGGGAGATCCTGATAGCTGGCCGCACCCAGCAGTCTAGCCACAGCATTCTGCACTAGCTGCAGCCTCTGAACACTCTTCAAGGACAGTCCCAAGCAGGGCACATTGCAGTAGTCCAGTCTGGCTGCAACTAAGACATGGATCACTGTGGCTAGATATGACTAATCCATGAGCAGACACAGTAGACAAAGCTGGGCAAGAGCACTTTGAACCACTGCAGCCACCTGGTTTTCTAAGGTGATTGTTGTGTCAAAGAGCACTCCCAACCTGCAAACATGGCTTTTCATGGGGAGTGTAGCCCCATCCAAGAAAGGAGAGAACTCAGAATATCAACCAGTAGGAATAATAGCTTACAGGTGCATACGAAAAGCTGCTTTACTTTTTTTAAAAATTAAATAATAAACTGTACAGTAATTGCGACAAAAATCAAGGAAAATCAGAACACCCATTATAAGCAAGATATATAATGTAAAGCAGCTTTTGATATTCCAGTAGAAAGGAATAAGAGTCCAGTAGCACCTTAAAGACTAACAAAATTTATGGTAGAGTATGAACTTTCATGAGTCACTCCTCACTTCTTCAGATACAGCTACCCCATCTTTGATATTCCAGTAAGAGCTACTGACTTGTATGTTTTTTAGAATATACTTCAAAATGCAATTGCTCTTTCAGAAGTGCATGCCAGATGGAAACATTGTGCTAAAACGTTCATCTACAACAGATTTCACCAGTTACAATAGACATCCTCACCAGGGCAGTCTTTAGTGCTATTCACATTTGTTCCACTAGAGGCACTCTTGTATATGAACAGCTTGTTATACAATAACCACAGCCAGAGGGTAGACATGGAGGAGGATCGTGCCGGTGTCTTTTCTTGTCCTTGTAGGCAGGGGCATAGAGTTTTGGAAATCCCGGGGGGGCGGGGGGGCTCCTTAGGGCTCGCTGGGACGATGTTCTCCCCCCCCCTGGAAACCGTCCTGCCTCCCCGGGCCCTTCCGAGGCCCGCCAGCCGCTGTTGCCGGTGCCTCTCTCTCTCCCCCCGCCACCCCTTCCCTCTCCCTCTCCAGCAGCGACTGCCGGGCCTCAGAAGGACCCCGGGAGGCGCGGCGGCAGGCCTCGGAAGGGCCCGGGAAATTTCGGGGGTGACTCAAGCCCTCGAGCCCCCCCGTACTCTCCGCCTATGCTTGTAGGTGCTTCGTCTGGGCAGGGCCAGAGGTGTAGGCACAAGCCAAACAGCTCTTGCCTCACAGCCTGAGGCCTACGTTAGGCAGCCTGGAGGACCAAGACCAGCCAGGATATGTCTGTATTCTCTTCATCTTTGTTTAAATAGTTCTGAAATTCAGAATCCTCTGTCACTTTGGGGTTCCTTCAGGGGCGAGAGCAGCATAGAAACACTCCAATAAATAGATAATAATAAAATTAATGGAGTGAGTTAAAGCAAGTGCCATGTGGCCACCAAATCACATATAGGTAGTGTTGGATCTGGGCTGTGCTACTAAAAGCGGACGGGACGGACTGATTTTCGCATATAAATTGCTCATGTGAGAATGGTATTTGCTCTACCAGGGGAAAACATACAGTATCTCTGCTTGAAACGGTGACATTTAAGTTCACTCTGGGTGTGTCGTGTGTGTGTTTCTATAATTCTTTATGGGACTTAAATGACATTTTAACATACCACAGTTTCCCGATCTCATCATATCTTAGAAGCAAAGCAGGGTCAGCCTCAGCTAGTACTTAGTTAGTACTTGGTTAGTCCAGAGTTGCTACACTGAGGCAGGCCATAGCAAACTACCTCAATTCATCTCTTGCCTGGAAAACACTGTGGGGTTGCTGTAAGTCAGCTACAACTTGATGGCACTGTCCACCATACATATTTTGGCTGCAGCATGAGTTGCCACGTGTGGCTATTGTCATCACAGGGCAAGCAGCAGCTCCTGTCCTGCAAGTCCCCAGGTAGACCATGTCACTATATACGCAATGAAAAAGCAGCTAGAATATGGACGGGTACAGACCCAGAAAACTGAACGTTTAGGAGTCCTGTCATTTTATGCTAATATTTCCTATTTGTTTCAAATTGTGATGATTTAGCTGTGAGAGGCAGTGAGTCAGAGCCCAGTGGAATTACTTACTAAAGTAAGAACCCTAAATCTCTACCAGGGAAAGTTTATTTTGCCTTTAATTTGTCCCAGTTGCCAAAAGAAATCCGAGCTTCTGAAACATCAATAATAGTGGACACATCAGAAAATGAGCAGATACCTGGCCCAAATATGGTATCATTACTTACCCTTTTGCCCGGGGCTTCTGGGGTCAAGGGTGGACCGTATATATCCAGGAAGCCACAAGGATCCACTCTGTTGACTAGGTAAGCTGCTTAGGATGAATTCTGTGACCATGGAAACCTGGGTAGCACTTATGGTTACCAATGGTTGGAGAAAAAAAATGTTCTGTTCAGCAGTCCAGGAGAGACCCACTTGAGTGTGGAGTGCCTCAAGGGGCAGTGCTTTCCCCAGTGTTATTTAACATCTACATGCGTACCCTTGCCCAGATTGCCTGGAGGTATGGGCTAAGGTGTCACCAGTATGCTGATGATCCCCAGCTCTATCTGATGCTGGGCAGCCTGTCGGACATCAAACCGGAAGATCTGGACCAAACACTGCACGCTGTGGCTGGTTGGCTTAGACTGAGCCGGCTGAAGCTAAATCCGGCAAAGACGGAGGTCCTGTGCCTGAGTCGGGGCGGCTTGGGGCTGGGGATCCCACCCCCGACCTTCGGTTGGGCACTGTTAGTGCCAGCACCGGTGGTTAGGAGCTTGGGAGTGTTCTTGGATGCCTTCTTAACAATGGAGGCCCAGGTAGCAGCCACTGCTAAGTCGGCCTTTTACCATCCGCAGCTGATTCGGCAGTTGGTTCCCTACCTCGCGGGAAGGGGGGGGCATTCGCGGGGAGGGTGGGGTATAAGTATGAAATAATAAATAAATTCCTCGACCGAGATGACCTGGTGACAGTGATCCATGCGATGGTCACCTCGAGATTAGACTACTGTAATGCTCTCTACATGGGGCTGCCCTTGTCGCAAATCCAGAAGCTGCAGCTAGTGCAGAATGCTGCAGCCAGGTTTTTGATGGGCCTTCCTAGATAGGAGCACATCTGGCCTGCACTGAAGGCACTGCACTGGCTGCCAATAGCATACCGAATTCGCTTCAAGGTGCTGGTACTTACCTTTAAAGCCCTATATGGCCAGGGCCCGACATACCTGAGGGACCACCTTTCCCCATATATACCCCAGAGAGCACTACAGTCAGGGTTACAACATCGATTGACCATCCCAGGCCCTAAGAAGGCCAGGCTCACTGTCACCAGGGCCAGGGCTTTTTCAGTGGTGGCTCCATCCTGGTGGAATGAGCTCCCAGAAGAGATCACGGCCCTGTGGGATCTTTTGCAGTTCCACAGGGCCTGCAAGACGGAGCTCTTCTACCAGGCTTTCAGCTAGGAGCCACCTCACCACTACCACCAACATCTGTGGCAGTGGGCTAGCCCCAGTTTTGGAGATCGAGTTACACCATCATGTGAAGCCGGAGATCATTGAGTTGGAAATCTTGTTGTTACATCATACAGTACGCCATTTTATCAACACAGAATGTTACTACTGTTAGCACTTTGATTACTGACTGTTTTAAAATGTTTTAATGTGGATTTATGGTGCTTGTACTGATGAACGTAAGCCACCCTGAGCCTGCTCGTGGGGAGGGTGGGATATAAATGGAATAAACAAACAAACAAACATGACGTTAAAATCAGTGAATCATTTGTTCCTTTATTATTCCTTTATTGTTCCTTTATTATTAATAACCTCAAGATGATGCCATTGCGTTAATCTAACCCCCACTCCGGTCTGTGTTGCTTTCTTGTGGGCAGGGCGAGGAGAAGGCTGAAGCGAGATGATGGGAAAAAGGGGAGGGTGCCAGCCGTGATGGAAACCATTGTTGTCCTCAACCAAAGACCCGGAGAAATATCTCTGCCTTATAGGCTCTGAGGGATTGCATTAATACCACGCAGGGCCCTGGTGGTATTTGGCAGAGTTCCACCAGGTCGAAGCCAGGGCCAAAAAAACCCTGGCTATGGTCAAGGACAGCCAGATATTTGGGGGGCTAGGGATCACCAGTAGATAGTTGTTAGCTGAGCGGAGCACGCTCCCAGGAATGTACCAGAGGAGACAGTCTCAAAAATACACAGGACCCAGACTGCTTAAAGCCTTGAAGGTCAACACCCAAACCTTGAACCTGACTCAGTACTCCACTGGGAGCCAGTGCAGCTGGCACAGCACAGATTGTGTTATGGCATTCCCATCAGGACTATATACACCAAATCCTGTCTGAATCTATCTCGTCCAAATGGATTGCCTGCATAGAGAAGGAAATAATTACAATGGGACTACCCATGGATTCTCTGTATATGCTACCTCTCAAAAATGAATATCAGTTAATTAGATGCAGAATCCTGGACAATGAAATGCAGAAATTAGTTAGCGATGCAAATAAATCCTGCTCCCCCTTGAATTTTGGAATTCTCCCACTTAATGGCCATCTTGCCTTCTCACTTATCAGCCCTCCATGCCCCACAACTGCGCCGGACATTTGCACTTGCTAGAGGTAATGCCATTTCATCTGCTGTCACTCACGGTAGATATAAAGACTCGCGTCACCGCATTGTGGACCAGCTGGAGCTTCCAGGTCAGTCTCAAGGGAAGGCCAGCATAGAGCAAGTTACAGTAGTCTAGCTTGGAGGTGACCGTTGCATGGATTACTGGGGCTAGGTCAGGGCACAACAGGAAAGGGGCTAATTGCCAAGCTTGGCGTAGATAGAAGAATGACAGTCTGGCAATATTGGTGACCTGGGCCAATAGCAGCTTGATGTTATCTACCAGATGATGTTATTTACCTCCATGAAATCGTTAGCTGTCCATTTCCACACATTCACCCTCTTTTAAAAGGGACAGGGAATTTTATCCCTTGGCTTGTAGGCAGCCCTGAGTGGCAGTCGCAAATGAGCTGACCCTTGCTGTCCGTCCGTCCCCGCATTGTTTGTGACTTACTCAGGAGTCAACTGTAGCACTAGGGAAGGAGGGGAAGGGGGAGGAGAACATCAACAAAGGTAGTAGAGCTATATTAAGGAAATATTAGTGTGGCATCCTAAGGGGACAGGAGCTGACCAGGAGACTCAAGGGCTGGACTTTGGCAGAGGGACAGGGCAAGTGCCCCAGGAAGCCTGAAGTTCGGATGGGTGGGTGCTCTGTAGGCAGAGTATGGCTAGCTGACACATGCCACAGCTGCATGAGGGGAAGATTTCAATGGTACCTCTATAGGAGGTCTCTGTGTTGCAGTTTACAAGGGAAACTGCTGAGATGGGTTCTGAGATTTCTCTGTTGTAGGTGAGGAGGGCAGCTTTAGATCATAGATTATAGGGGTTACATTTCTGGGGTGTAGAATCTGGAGGTGAGTGAACCACACAGTCACTACTAAGAATGAGTGTTCCTCTCCAGTGAGTCAGAGGAGAGCTCCCATGTCTGAGACGGTTCCAGTAAAGGCAAGTGGACTGGGAGCAGATTCCTGGACAGCAGTGTTTGCCTGAGAAGGCAGACTACCAGGTACCACCAGCGGTATCGATGGGTAGAATACCTCAAGAGGTAAGGGGCTAGTGAGCTCCCATGACCTCTGAAGCAAAAGTAGTGCCTTCGTCTAGAAAGGTCAGCAATTGATGGAATATTCAGGGAGATCCCAGACCAGAGGTTTACTTTAACTGTCCCCTCTGAAACAGGCTTATCTACTGCTGCGGTATGTATGATACTGAGTAGCAAGCAGAGTATACTGGAGACTCACTAGGACCCAGGATATGGCTGTCCCATGACCTGTGGAATGGTGGTCCAATGAGCCAAAATGTAAACCTACATTTAACCGGCCTTGAGTCTATATGAACTGAGAAGCAGGGTGACCCCACCACTGGAGACAGGAAGTTTGAAACTAAGGCCTGCCTCTTTAATGAATTAGTGGGAATTATCCATGGTAAGATACCTTCCCCCTCAGGGTAAGGAACACTACGTTTAAATAACAACATAGGAATATTGTTTGGAGTCTTAATAATTAAAACTATATACAGGAATATAAAATGAATTATACTGGCCTCTGCTTCTTTCCTGATTGTACTGGTTGCACCAGTTTGGTGTAGTGGTTAGGAATGCGAACTCTAATCTGGGATAACTGGGTTTGATTCCCCACACCTCCACATGCAGCCAGCTGGGTGACCTTGGGCAAGCCACAGTTCTCTCAGAGCTGTTCTCTCAAGAGCAGTTCTCTCAGAGCTCTCTCAGCCCCACCTATTTCACAGGGTGTCTGTTGTGGGGAGAGGAAGGAAAGGAGATTGTAAGCTGCTCTGAGATGCCAAGGGAAGGGCGTGGTATAAATCCAGCTCTTCTTCTTCTCCGATTTCTTCTCTAATATAACTTGGGTCCTACCATCAAAGTTCCTGGCCTATGCTTACTGCATAATAAACAAGAACCATACTGGAGTGAAATATGGACTGCTCCGCTTGTTGCTAGTGCATTCCAGTGTTTTATGTATTTATGCTTTAAATGATTGTCATTTTAAGTAATCTATAAGTCTATGATAGATTTTATTGTATTTTACTGTAGTTAATTGTATTCTTGGATTATTTGTAAATCGCCCTGAGCCCACCTCGGCAGGGAGGGTGGGATATAAATCAATCAAACAAACAAACAAATAATTTCTTCCCTTGTCCTTTCTCACCCAGTTGTCTGTTTTCTGTCCCCTGCCACATTTCCCTCTCTTCTTCCATCAGCCACCAAATTGTCTGTTTCTTGCGCCCATTCAGACAATTTCTCTCTCCCCCCCCCCCAACTGCTGGGATCTCCCTCCAGTGACCTGCCCAACATTCCCTTCCCACAGCCCACATAGCCTCTCTTTTCACAGAGCATCTCAGATTGTTCAGCAATGCACAACGTCACCAGGCTCCCCCCCCCCCCACGCCTTTACATGCACTGTTTACTTTTTATGTGTGTGTGTGTGGGGGTGTGTGTTAACTCTCAATATTTTTTCTTCATGTTTCCCTGCAAACCTAACAAACTCTCCACTGGCCAGCCAGCTCATACCCTAGCAGATTCTTTGATCCACATGGCGGCCCCACTCATCATTATTAGTTTAGTTATATAATACATGATGGATGAAATTTTTTTGCCATTGCCTATCTTTTAAATTCTGTGTCTGTGTGGAACGTTGTTCGTGTGTAATTCCTTTGAAATTTTTATTACTGTGGGAGGGAGCATTATATTCCGCAAAGCATTTTGTCCTGCCGGTTGCAGATAAAGAACGCCTTGTAAAAGCGGTCAGTTACCCCCTCTTTAATGCTTCCCAGTGGCCATTTCAGAAATTCCTATAAGATGAACCAGCAGATTCCGATAATGATTCTCTCTCATTTCTCTACAGCAAGGGATGGCAAACTATGGCTTGAGGATTGGCTGCAGCCCTCTAAGAGACGTCAGCAGGTCCAACAGTCTGCGGCTGCTTCAGCTCTTCGTAGACAGCTGCTGTGCTCACATCTGGACCATCCTTACTGCACGGTGGCAGAAGCCACGGATCTTTGCAAGGAGGGCAGATCAGACCTGTGGGCATAAGGGACTTCCACCACCTCCTTTCCTCAGCCACCACAGGAAGTTCATGAAGCTGGACTGGAAGTGACATCCCTCGTGATGTGGACTGCAAAGTGACTTATGGTGCTTTTGCAGTCATCACTTTGGATGGCCAGCCTGAGCCTGCTGTTCCTACAAAAAGTCACCATTCCCAATGCAGAACAACTGACTGCTCCCAACATTACTTTTTCTTACTTTGTGTTCTCAAAATACATTACGAAGAACTCACTGCAAATGTTATCTACAAGGTTTGCATACTGCATCCCCCCCACCCCCAATGCCTAGTGGAGAATAAGTAGTAAAATGACCAAACACATGAGATTGGGACACATCCATGATGAGAAAGGTAGACTCTCCTTACAATGGCCGAGTTCAGACTGACAGTTTGGCCCGATAGAGGCACGTTTCGCAAGTGGATTAAGAGGGCCGGTTCACACAGCCACAACTGTCTGGCGTTGCCATGCCATACTCACCCCATCCTGAAGTGTTTTGATCCCGCTTTAAAAAGGTACCTGGTGAAACCCGTGGCAAGCCGTTTGGGTGCGCGTTGATCCTGCTTCCTGGAAGTGTGGACGCAAATAAGCCGCAATCAAGCGGCACCGGTAATATGAACCCGCTGATTCGGCATAACCGCCCATGCATGCTGTGCACTTGAGCACACAACTGCCCCTGGGGACGCTTCCGGCTTGCGGAGTTAAAGCTCCCAGCTATGGGATCCTGCCCCAATTGCTGCTGCACCTATGTGCAGGTTGGCGAAATGGACCAAAGCTGTGCACAACTGGGGCGCCACCACCAGGGGCCGCCCCACAGTGTGAATGCTCCATTCTGCCTCCTCCCGGGTATGGTCCCGCATCAGTCCACACCATGTGACTGGAAAGCCCCGCGACAACTTGGCCCAGGTCTTTTTGCCCCACTTCCCTTGTGCTTCATTCTGCCAGTCTGTCCTCTTCCAGCAATTCCAGTTACCTCACTCGGTTTAGAAGCCTGGTATTCTAACCAGTTCACCCCAGGATGTTGCAGTAAAAGGCTAGAAAGCTCTCCCAATGTATAACTTTCTGGATGTTTGCTTATATACGTAGGTAAACCCATTAATAAAATTCAGAACAAGCACCTTTTGTGGCTCCAAAATGCTGCCTTACTCACTTTCCCCAGGTACCGGAAAGGCAATGCTATGGATCTAGATAGGAATTTAGCTTCTACTGAGTGTATCCTGCTTCAGGGACTAGACAGATCATGTTTTTGGCAGTACTCTAAGAGCACAGTTCAGCCCCATGTGCAAACACTGCTCTTACAGACTAACACTCATTTACTCAGAAGCACATTCCAGCAATTTCAGACATGTCCAGGTAAGTATGTTTAGGACTGCTACTTTATTAAAAACATTTTTATGCCACCTTTCCACCCCAATAGGGCCCCAAGCTGGCAAAACCCAAGACATTTTAAGTGCTATTTTAATTTTGAATTCCAGAGTGTCCTTTTGAATAATACAGCCTTTATTCTTCTGTCCTCCTGCTAGTGATACATTCTGGATGCAAGATGGCTTTGCACATCATATGGCATAGAGAATGTGTGATGACATGCATCTTTTCCCCATGTGTTCAGGGTCTCCTGAATTCACATACCTGCAAGCAATGCTCCCTCTAAGCAAAATTCTACTTTGTGAGCAACTGGCATTAATGTTGTGAGCGAGAGATTTGGCTACTGCATAAATTAGTTTGCTCTGGAGCCATCCTTCCTGAGCTAAGCCAAAAATGTGTGAGCTGGAGGCTAAAAAACTGTGAGCTAGCTCACACTAACTCAGCTTAGAGGGAACACTGCCTGCAAGGTTCCTTTTGTAGGCACATTTACATGGCAGTGGCTTAGAGGTTAAGATGCTGAGCTGCTGTCCAGAAAGTCTGTAGCTCGGCAGTTCAAGACCCCAGTGCCACGTGACGGAGTCAGCTCCCATCTCTGGCCCCAGCTCCTGCCAACCTAGCAGTTTGAAAGCAAGAAATTGCAAGTAGATAAATAGGTACCACTTCGGTGGGAAGGGAGCAGCGTTCTGTGCACCTCGGCATCCAGTCATGCTGGCCATGACCATGGAAACGTCTTCGAACAGCACTGGCTCTTCAGCTTGGAAACGGAGATGAGCACCACCCCCTAGAGTTGGATTCGACTGACTTTCAAGCGAGGGCAACCTTTACCTTTACCTACATCCAACTGAATTCAGTGGTAACGACTCCGAAGCCACCACACATATAGATTGATCAGGCCATTAATATGCTTGCAAAAACATTCAGTTCTGTGCTTGCTATTCTTAATTGCTGAAACATTAAGTGATGCCTAAAACAATAAAATCTAAGGCAGCATTCCACTAGGCCATGAAGTTCTTCCTTGTCCCCGCTGTTCAGCAAGCACACATACCATGCAACTCATGAGACCACTGGCTATTCTGGGCATCTTCCTTTAAAGAAGATCAGGTAGCAGGAAAGAGAAGACCTCTGCCCCTCAGAGCAGGCATACCTAGTCTAACATGGCATTGCTGTGACCCAGGTGTCGGCTTCATCTATTCTTAATGAAGGTGCAGATTTGTGAAATAAGGCACATCCATTGTACTTCGAAGAAGAAGAAGATTGGATTTATACCCCGCCTTTCACTACCTGAAGGAGTCTCAGTATTGCTTACAATCTGTGAGGTAGGCGGGGCTGAGAGAGCTCTTTCGAGAACTGCTTGCGAGAGAACAGCTCTGAGAGAGCCATGACTGACCCAAGGTCACACCAGCAGCTGCATGTGGAGAAGTGGGGAATCAAACCCGGTTCTCTCAGATTAGAGTCCGCGTTCCTAATCAGTACACCAAACTGGTGCAACCAGTGCAACTAGGAAAGAAGAAGAGCCAGTATAATCCATTTTATATCTATATATCTAATTCCCAAGGTGCCCCCTGCATGCAGATATCTAAATCGGCACGGGGGGGGGGGCACCTGGGAGGCAGGGAGATTTTTCTGTACATGCCCCCCCCCCCCCCCCCCCCCCGTGTGCAGAAAAATCCTAAAAGAAAAAAAAAACTTTGGGGGATATTTAAATCCCCCGAAAAATTAAAGAGCATTCCCTGTGCAAGCGCAGGGAATGCTCTTGGAACTGTGCAGCAGCTGGTGGTTGGGAGGTGTTCAAGCCTCGCCACCAGAGCCGCGGGGGGATCAGCCGGCCTGGCGAGAGCCGCTCAGGCCTTGCCAATGCCCATGGGGGGGGGGGAGCGCCAGGCCAAGCACTCTTGGGCGCTCGGGCCCACCACGGTAGCTGGGGGTTGGGGGGGGGGGAGAAGTGGCGGGCCTGAGCACTCAAGAGCTGGTCAGCCTGCCACAGTAGCCAGGGGGAGAGAAGCGGCGGGCCAAAGCACCTCTTGGGTGCTCAGGCCCACCACGACAGCCAGGGGGATGGGGGGAGAGAAGTGGCGGGCCTAAGCACCCAAGAGATGGTCAGCCAGCCGCGGGGGTTGGGGTGGGAGAGAAGCGGTGGGCCGAGCACCTCTTGGGCACTCAGCTGGGGGGTGGGGTGGGAGAGAAGCGGTGGGCCAAGCACCTCTTGGGCACTCAGGCCCGCCGCAGCAGCTGGGGGGGAGACAAGCGGTGGGCCTGAGCACCGAAGAGGTGCTCAGCCTGCCGTGGCAGCTGGGGTGGGGATGGGGGGGAGAGAAATCAGCAAGTAGACCTCCAGAGGCCAGGTCTACCCAGCCCTTTCCACTCTATTGGTAGACCTGTCCTCCGGAGAACAGGTCTACCCAGCCCTTTCCACTCTATTGGTAGACCTGTCCTTTGGAGAACAGGTCTACCCAGCCTAGTCCACTATATTGGTAGACTATATTGGAGCGGGGTGGGGTGGGGAATCACCCCAGGGGGTGGGGGGGGGAAGAGGACTTACCTGGGGCTGCAGACTTTAGGAATCCTCCCCCCCCCCCCCACCGGCGAGTATCACGGGTCCCCGCCTCTTGTTCTTTTATATATTTTAATTATTACTACACTACACCAAACTGAAGATACCAGGCAAAACAAGCCAGAAGCCCTCTTGAAAAAAGTTATTGCATACATAACATAACATAACATACATACATAATACCTTGATACAAACTTGCAAAGGAATTAGATTCCATTCATTTTCTTGTTAGACAAAGGATGATCAATTGAGAGTGAGCTGAGCATCTGAGCATCTTACCCAATGAACAAGGTTAAACTTTGAGCACACTGAAAGAGAGCACTGGGTTGCCAGCATCCAGTTGGGGCCTGGAGATCTTCTGGATTTGTGACTGATCCCCAGACTACAAAGATCAGTTCCCCGAAGAAAGTGGCTGCTTTGGAGGACGGACTCTATGGCATTATACCCACCGAGGTCCCTCCCATCCCCAAATCCTGCCCTCCCAGGCTCTGCCCCCAAATTTCCAGGAATTTCCCAACCTCGAGTTGGCAATCCTAAATATATATTATGTGTGGCATGGAAAAAAACCCCTGTATTTTGTAAGTCATTGCAACATTTGTTCTTCCAAATGTATTTCTAAATTACTTTGCATCAGAACTTACAAAAAAGATTTAGTGACATTTAATTAACACTGTAATATTTAACTAACATCACTGGCACAGTCAGATGGCACCGTGGGTGTTTAGCCAGAAGTCAGGGATTCCCAGAAGACTGAAAGAAAATTGGAAGACGGATTCCCTTCACCCACACGGTATTTTAAAAGCCAGCCATTCTGGGGTTAAGCCAGAAATCCCCAAAATCTTTAAAGTGGGGCCCCACCTTGACTTATTCTCCTTCTGAGAACTAGCTTGTAAAGCAACTCCATGCTACCTGTCCCCTCCCAAACTTGAAACTCAGAGCCGATTAACTCTGAACAATTTTATATCTTTGTTCTTTCCCAACTTGCAGTACTTGCGAGGGGCTGTATTTCACGACCATTTTGCAGCGGCAAGGCCAACTTTGGCAGTGAGCTTCCTAGATCCTTTCTCCCACCTTGTGGCTTCCCCCAAGAAAGAGACTTACACTCCACTTTAGGGTCCCAAGCAGTGTTCCCTCTAAGCTGAGTTAGTGTGAGCTAGCTCAGTTTTTTAGCCTCTGGCTCACACATTTTTGTCTCAGCTCAGGAAACTAATGTATGCAGCAGCCAAATCGCTTGCTCACCACTTTAATGCCAGTAGCTCACCAAGTAGAATTTTTGCTCACAAGACTCCACAGCTTAGAGGGAGCATTGGGCGAGCCCTACTTTTTTGAGAACCACCGGTTTAACCTAAGCTGGCGGAAGACAGCCCAAAGCCTAGTTTGTCTTCAATAGGATGGTTCTAGAGCAAATGCTGTGTGGGAATAAACAATTCTCACTTTGCCGTTTGGGGGTTATTTTGTTGTTGTTGTTGTTACAGACTCACTTGTTACAGACTCGTCGTCACTTTGGAGGTGGAAGCGGCTGGAAAGCTCGCGGCAAGAACAGTTGGCTCTTTCGGCAACGTCGGTTCATTTTAAGGGGGGGAAAGTGTTTCTTGCCGAGGGTGACGTCAAGCAACACCGCTGCCCTTAGGGAGGCGGCGGCCGGTGCCGGGCTTGCCAATTCAGCGTTTTCCATTTCAAAAACAGACGGCGCTGAGCAATGCTCCCTCTAAGCGGTGGAGTCTTGCGAGCAGGAATTCTACTTTGTGAGCTAACTGGCATTAATGTTGCGAGCGAGCGATTCGGCTGCCGCATAAACTAGCCTGCCCTGAAGCCATCTTTCCTGAACGAAGGCAAGATGCGTGAGCCGGATGCTAAAAAACGGAGCTAGCTCACCCTAACTCAGTTTAGAGAGGACACTGGCGCTGAACCACAGGCCGCCCCTGGCCGGGGGCGCAACGGAACGGGTGGCAGCGGCTGCTTAGTGCCGAGCGGGGGAAAACGCTCTGCAGATGCTCAGGGACATTTGTATTTCGCCTGCTAAAGCTGAAAAGAAAGGCACCATTCCCTCCGGAGCCTCTAGCCAAGGACTCCTCCCGGGCTGCCAAACAGGGAAGAAAGAGGCCGTCTTCGAGCACCTGCAGAGTGCCAGACCCTCGGGAGCCACCAGGTGGGCAACGTCTGGGGAGAGAAGCCCTGGCTTGCGGGCATCCCTCGTCGCCCCGGCCTACCACGCAGACAGATTTCTGCTGAGGGCAACCACCCCTGCGCCCGGGCGTGGCCCCAGGAGCCCGGCCAAGTCCAGCGCCCGCTCCCCCGCGGTTCGGCGCCCGCCTGCGCTTCCGACCACAACCCCACGCCTCCGCAGACAGGCCAGCCAGCTAGGCCCCCTTTCGGGCACAAGCTGCTCGTTTCATGCGGCGAACGAGGAAGCGAGGCCCCGGCAGCCAATCCGCGTCCAGCTGAGAGGCAGAGCCTCCTTTCTGGAGCCGCTGGATTGGTCCGCGGCGCACGTGCCTGGGCGTGGGTTGGTCCGGGAGCCTTCGCCGCCGAGGCTCGGTCTAGCCGGGATGCGGGATGGCAGGCGCGGCCAGCATGCCCGGCAGGACCACGGGCTCCACGCTCCTGCACCCGCTCAGCCAGCTGCTGGGCATCCCGCTGGATCAGGTGAGGTGGCAGCGGCGGAGGGGCCCAAGGAGGGCGAAAGGCAAGCGGCGGCCGCCGATCTCCGGTTGCATCCAGCGGATCTCCGAAGTCCGTCCAGGAGTCCGGGGTTGCGCCCTGCCTCTTTCCGTTGAAAAAGGGCAATTAATGTATAGAAGTGGGGGACTCGACTCTTGTATGCATACTAATTGTATGGAGGGTGTCTGTGGAGGGCACGTCTCTCGGAGAAGCAAGCTCTTCGCTGAGGATCGTGTGTTGTGGTGGCGTTTTTTTCCAAGAAGGAAGCGCTCCAGGAGCGTGTCTAGTCTAAACTGGTCTACTCAGAAATAGAGCCTTCGGAGGTCCGTGGGGCTTGCCCCTCTAAGCTGTGGAGCAGCCTTGTGAGCACAAAAGCTACTTTGTGAGCCCCTTTGCCAGTTTGGAGCCAGTTTGGTGTAGTGGTTTAAGTGTGTGGACTCTAATCTGGGAAAACCGGGTTTGATTCCCCACTCTTCCACTTGCACCTGCTGGATGACTTTGGGCAAGCCATAGCTCTGTACTAGCTGTTCTCTCAAGGACAGCTTGGGAAAGAGCTCTCTCAGCCCCACCTGCCTCACAGGTTGTCTGTTATGGGGAGGGGGAAGGGAAAGGAGTTTGTAAACCGCTCTGAGACTCCCTTGGGTAGTGGAGGGTGGGGTATAAATAAAATCTTTTCTCTTCTTCTGGCATTCAAGTTGTGAGCGAGCGATTTGGCTGCTGCATAAATTAGTCTGCTGTGGAGCCATCCTTCCTGAGCCAAGACAAAAATGCGTGAGCTGGAGGCTAGTTTGGTGTAATGGTTAAGTGCGCGGACTCTAATCTGGGAAAACCGGGTTTGATTCCTCACTCCTCCACTTGCAGCTGCTGGAAGACCTTGGGCAAGCCGTAATTCTGTCAGCGCTGTCCTTGAAAGAACAATTCTCGAAAGAGCACTCTCAGCCCCACCTACCTCACAGGGTGTCTGGTGTGGGGAGGGGGTGGGAAAGGAGTTTATAAACTGCTCTGGGACTCCGAGTGAAGGGCGGGGTATAAATCCAATCTCTTCTTCTTCTCTAAAAAACTGTGAGCTAGCTCACACTAACTCAGCTTAGAGGGAACACTGCTTCCAGGTGAGTGTGCCCTCCTAGTATGGTGACCTGTTTAGGAATGTGCTGCTGATGGTGTGTGTGTGTGGGGTGAGATTGTGGCTTTGATTGTTAGGGAGCTGTTTCCCACATAGGGCACCTAACAGCCCAAGATAGGTGGAAAGGGGGCAAGGAAGGCCTGTTTGACTCCTGAACGTTAAAGAACAAAGTGCAGGAAGCTGCTTCCTGCCCCCGGATTAGGTGTTGGTTTGGTGTTTCCTGTAGCAACTAAACTGCTAGTAAACTTGGGTGAGTATAAATGAAAACGTAACTTAGGCTTTCCCCTCTTGTAAGGGCTACTCATCCGTCTTCCCTAATTCAGGATCCTCCTGGAATATGTCACTGGTAGCTTTGTGTACAGTCGGTGTAGCCCTATATATATGAGTACTGGCATTTTAAAAAATGCCAAAAACAAAAGGACTGCCCTACCCTTGACCGGTGTAGTACTCAGCACTTTGCCTGTGGTACTGCCCATTGTCTCCAAGGGTGGGGCATAGTTTACATGGGCATGGGAAGATTGTTGTCATCTCTCTGCTTGTGGGTGGGGCTCTTTGATCGGAATGTGTAGCCCAATCCAAACATTCACAGTCTGAAGCTGATCCCACTGTGTTCAGCGGGGCTCACTGAAATCACAGCTGTGGGAGTCCCTGCACTGGGAGTCCCTGCACTGAACTTACTAAGGCTTCTGAGGCTGTTGTTGTTCATAGCATGTTCTTTACTCTCAAACAGTTTGATTGATCGCGGTGGAAAACTGGCTCCGATTCTTACTCTCCAGCAAGGGATGTGTGGCTGAGGCACTTTGATTCAAGTTCAGATGATGCATCTGGGGTCTGGACCAGGCAGTGTTCCCTCTAAGCTGAGTTAGGGTGAGCTAGCTCACAGTTTTTTAGCCTCTGGCTCACACATTTTTGTCTTGGCTCAGGAAGGATGGCTCCAGAGCAAACTAATTTATGCAGCAGTCAAATCACTCATTCACAACTTGAATGCCAGGAGCTCACAAAGTTTTGCTCACAGGACTCCACAGTTTAGAGGGAACATTGGTCTGGACCAGCAGGTTTTCAGAAATCTAATGGCGCCCAGTCCTCAACCCCATCCAGAACATTGCCACAAATGGTTATTCTTATTTTGCCAGAGGGTTATCTTATTCATTTATTTATTTTCTACCCTGCCCTCTCTGCTGAAGCAGGCTCAGGGCAAATGAAACCAGTATTAAAAATTTCATGTGATTCTAATATTATAGACAAAGAAGAAGAAAGGTCGGTTTTTATACCCTGCCTTTCCCTACTTTAAGGAGTCTCAAAGCAGCTTACAGTCCCTTCCTCTCTCCCCACAACAGTCACCTTGTGAGGTAGACGGGGGCTCAGAGAATTGTGACTGACCCAAGGCCACCCAGCAGGCTTTCTGTGGAGGAGTGAGGAATAAGACTCCTGGTTAGAGTCCTCTGCCCTTCACCGCTACACCACACTGGCTTGCTTGCAGAACTGTGCTTTAATTTTGGTAATTCAGGTTTGAAACAGCGGGTTCATGAATATGCTCATCTGACAGGATATTAACCTTGGAGCTTGATTCTTTGTATGTTTACATAGCATTAAATCCTACTGATTCACTTAGGTCTGCTCCCAAGGACACCGTTGACAGAATTGTGGCGATGATTTCTGTTACTGTGCCCAAGGTCCTTCCCTTGTTTTGTTTTGCTATAAATATTTGTGCGGGTTCCAAGTTAAGACAGAAATGTGATGCAATATAACTTGAGCGAAACTGTACACCCCCATTCTGTGATCTTATAATGTTGCTGAGAGTTACTGTAAACACCACTGTGTATGACATGGCTTATTTGACCTGGATAGCCCAGGGAAGCCCAGGTCTCGTCAGACCTTGGAAGCTAAGCAGGGCCAACCCTGGCAAGTATTTGGATGGGAGACCTCCAAAGAATACCAGGGCGAGGAGGCGGAGGCAGGCTATCAAGCCACTTCTCTGAACGTCCTCCATGCCCCAGCAGGAGTTGTCAGAGGTCACCATGACTCACAGAAATGCCCAAAGAAAAAAGCAATCAATGGCCATATACCGTAAGTGCCATACAAGTAATTTAGCTATTGCAGAAATGGAACCAGATCTTTCCCTGTTAACAGTCAACATAATTGTGTCTAATTTACCCCGATTTTTGGCAGGAACTTTTGAGTGCCTATCCCTCCAGTAATCAAGTGTTTTTATTTCTTGTATACAAGATCCAGGTTTGTAGGAGAGAGTCGGTGCAAAAAACCCCAGAAGTATTGCTTGTATTATGAAATGCAGGGCAATTCTGTGTTGGCTTTTCCCTTCGTCGTTTTACGAAACCCATGTTGGAATAGAAATTCCCCTCTACACTGCATGCCACTTTCACTTTCTTTGATAATCAGGTTTTATGGCTCTGCATAGATTTACAGCCCTTTCAGGGGTGACTTTGCAGTCAGTACTGCGTTGTTCCATGGTATTTGAATGTGGTTTTGAGCTGCACCTTTTCCTCAGTGTTGAGGAAATGTGGCGCGAATGCCAGATGCAGCCACGGCATGCATCTGCTGCCCATTTCTGTACTTCCGCAGCAGTGAGGAAGTTTGTGGTGTTCGCTGTACCTACTGAATAAATGGGTTACACTATTCAGATGGTGCTGCGAGATAAAGTGAGCAGAAAACGTCTCTTGTATTCGGTTTTGAATGCAGAATAAACAAGGACACACTAACCTGCTCCAAGGATGGGTGTGACTTGCATAGTTTATTTCTGTTCAGCTAGAATCTCCGTGGCCGGACAGTGCATTTTAAGTTTAAAAAGAAGCTGTCATACCTTGGATTGGTTAAATAACAACTCTGTGGTGAGTGTTCTTGGGTATGTGCTCTTACTTTGCGGGATCAAATGCTGGTCAAGGATTCTCTGAAGAAACCCAGTAATCACTATGCTAACCTTTTCTCTAATCAAAGATCCACACAATGTCAAAATGTCTATATCTCTTTCATGCCCCCACCAAAAGTTTTTTTTATTAGAAGGCACAGTAATAAAGGCTTTATTACATTTGACCTTGCAGCTCTGAATGATGTTGTTTCTCTCATATTACCAATGAGGACAGAGGGATTTAGGGGGAGGGGAGGCGCAGAGTGGAGCATATTGCACTTGTAGCAGTAATTACCTGTGCTCATTTTGACAAACCAGCTATCCAAAACCAAGAATATAATGCTTTGCTTTCTGGGGTTTTAAGGTGTTGTGGATAATCCCTGGTCCATTCTGTTTACACCAAAAGAAAGTGTGCCGAAGGAGTTCTATACATGGAGAGTTGTGTTAGCTTAGAAGTTTGGATGCAGTTAGGATGGTGGGAATGAAAAGTCCGATGGGGTAGCCATGTTAGTCTATCGTAGCAAAACAAAACAGAAATCCAGAGCAAAGAATGCATGCCGGGGTTACGTTTCTGGAAGATGCCCCAAACAAACTGAAATCTCAACTTCTGATGTTTCGTATGCAGTATTGGAAGTGTCCATAGGAAGTGCAATAAACATTTTTAGCGGTGTGTTAACTCCCCCCCCCCCCCCCCGTCATTTCCTGAAAGTAGTTTTGAGGTATCATCCCCTCTGCAGCATGGCGGCTGTGCATAGCTTTTAACCTGTTTTTGAAGGCCAAATACTTGTCCTTTGGAATGTTCCAGGGTGTGTCAAATGTCAGTTTTTTCAGACTTCCTTAAAGGAGGCTGGGCACCTCCACCCTAGTGTCTAGGAAGCACAATGGAAATAGCCTATGCTTTTATCAACTTAATTGGAACAGAATGCAAACATGTTAACCTGTAGGCTTCGTAACAATGTTTGCCTAAAGGTGTTGCCTTTGCACATACTCATGAAATGAGGCATTTGTTTAGTGAGTTATCTCAGTCGTTTACTGTGAATCAACCTATTCCCAAATGATATTATTTCTTTTCTCATCCGTGGGGTTTACACTTCTTATCTAGATACCTGGAGTCTGATTTTGTTTTCAGGCATCGTGTCAAATAGGCATTTGGCTGATTTATTGAGTTAGTTCGATGTGATTGTGGTGTTTTCCCTCCCCCCCCCCCCCATGCATTCTTCCAGAGCAGTACTTCTTGCATTGTTTGACTGAGAGCCAGTTTGGTGTAGTGGTTAAGTGTGTGGACTCTAATCTGGGAGAACCGGGTTTGATTCCCCACTCCTCCACTTGCACCTGGCTGGATGACCTTGGGCAAGCCATAGCTCTGTACCAGCTGTTCTCTCAAGGACAGCTTGGGAAAGAGCTCTCTCAGCCCCACCTACCTCACAGGGTGTCTGTTGTGGGGAGGGGAAGGGAAAGGAGTTTGTAAGCCGCTCTGAGACTCCCTTGGGGAGTGGAGGGCAGGGTATAAATCCAATCTCTTCTTCTTCTTCTTGACTGTCTTTAGTGATTTGTCCAGCTGTTTGATATTTTATTTAGAATTTTTTGAAAGTTGATAATGTTTAATCACAGGAACCTGTAGATGAGGGGCAGCTATACTTTTTTAAAATAGTGCATTTTCACCAGGAAGGAATCCTGTTAGAAACTTTTGATAGATCAGTGCCACAGCATAAACATCGTTAGTGGTCCTGAAGATCAAATTCTAAGAGAAGGGTGGGCTATCTAGCATTGCCTACTCTTAAAAAAAAATAGAATACCCATGGTATGCCAGCAAATTTTAAAGCAAGAAGAATAACCATGTTTGGATTCAGGTGGGTAGCCACGTTGGTCCGAAGCAGCAGAACAAAGTTGGAGTCCAACTTTGTTCATCCATGTTTGTGATTTTGGAGCGCTCTTTTGTTTAACTGCTGTTTTAAAATTAATTTATATGTTGTTATTGTCATGACTTTTGGGTGACTTTGTAACTCATCCTGAGGCCGCTTGTGGAGAGGGTGGGATAGAAATTGAATGAAATAAATAAATAAGAATAAGTAGTACCTTGCTGGGGTAGATCCAGGGCTGCCTAGTCCAGCATTCTTTAATCCCAGAAACTATCACATGGTTTGAAGGTGTGCTGTGGCTCAGTGGTCGAAGTCCCCAGGGTCAATACCTGGCATCTCCAGTTTAAAAAGGACCAGGCTGTAGGTGATGTGAAAGATCTCTACCTAAGACCCTGGAGAGCTGCTGCCAGTCCCACTAGACAGTACTGATCTTGATGGACCAAGGGTCTGGCAGCTTCATTTGTTCCCCAGAAACTGCATACTGTGGACTCCTTTTTGCTTATTTCTGCTTTAGGGAGTTTCAGAACTATGATCAGGGGTCATTTCCAGCCAGCGCGGCATTCCGGCAGTAAGGAGCCCTCAAGCCTTGCCCCCAGCAGCCCTCAGTCGGGCCTGGAGGAGTGGGAAGCCCCCTAAATCTCTGCTTTTGCAGAAGAACTGGGGGGGCGGGGGCAGGGGACAGGCATGTTAAATGCCTTTCTTTCCCTTCCCCAGATCAGGGAGAGGAAAGAAAGGCATTTAAAACATGCCGGGTTTCCCTACCTGATCTTCCCCAGGTACCACCTGGTGGCCTGTCCTTTCCTTCCCCAGCCAGCCCGCTGCGGCAGGTTGGCTGCAGCAGGGAAGGGAAGGCATGTAGACTTGGCCCCTTCATTCCCTGAGTCTCTCCACTTTTGCAGAGAAACTCAGGGAGGGGGGCGTGTTTAAATGGGGAAGGGAAAAAAGGTATTTTAAACACGCCTGGGCTCCCTGACTTCCCTTCTCCAGCTACCCCATGTCATCTAGAGAAGGGAAGGCAGAGAGCAGAGGTGGGTGTTGCCCTCTGACACACTTCTGGTGTGGGGTATGCAAATAAGGGTTGTGGCATATGCAAATAAGTTATGCTAATAAGTAATGCTGATGAGCCCCTGCACCTCTTTTTCTAGTTTCTACACCAGTTTGATGTAGTGGTTAAGTGCGTGGACTCTAATCTGGGAGAACCGGGTTTGATTCCCCACTCCTCCACTTGCACCTGCTGGATGACCTTGGGCAAGCCATAGCTCTGTACCAGCTGTTCTCTCAACGACAGTTGTCTCAGAGCTCTCTCAGCCCCACCTACCTCACAGGGTGCCTGTTGTGGGGAGGGGAAGGGAAAGGAGTTTGTAAGCCGCTCTGAGACTCCAAGTGAGTGAAGGGCGGGATATAAATCCAATCTCCTCTTCTTCTTTTACGAAATGACCCCTGACTATGATACAGCAAGGATAGCAACTTGATGGCCTACTACCTGTACTGATCCCATGTCCCCGCTGTGTGGACTCTTTGTTCTAAATGGTGTTTTGAATTCAGTCAGTATCTTCTTTCCCCAGTACTAGGAATGTATGAGGAGTGAGAGGAGCATCTGAGACCCACTCCCTGATCACAGTCAATGGCAGGAATGATGTCTAAAATAGAGCCTTACTGCAGTAGTCTTCAATCTCGGGGGGGGGGGGGGGGTCACAGAGCCCTAACGGTTGGATCATGAGGCCCTGCAGAGCTGCCATTTTTGCAAAGACCTGCTGCTGTTAAGTATGTGTAGGAAGCAAGGGCAGGTCAACTAAGGCCTCTCTTTGCAGGCATGTTGAGAGGAGCATCAGGACAGCTGGGCACATTCAGGATGGAGAGAATTTTCTTTTTTTCTTTTAAGCACAGGATGATTTAGAGTTCCCTTCCCCACAAAAGTTCTCCTTTGCCTCCTATCTCTTCCAGCCTGGCCACTCCGTTACCTTGTTATTCAGTCACCAGTTTTCCTCATGTGCTTTCCACATGGAGCTCCTTTCCCAGCGAGGTCATAACTTTGGCTCCTCCCCCTTATGTGACTTTCTTACATTACTTCCTCTCAGCTTTTTGCAGCTTAGTGGATTCCATCCTACTGGTTGAGATTTAAAGGTGGGTTTCAGGTCCTAAAAGTCTGAAAACCAGTGCATGATCACCTTTAAGTTTGTGATACATCATAAATCAGATTTACCAAAATGGTGTTGAACCCAAGATTTAGCTGTTCCTAACTGCACTATACTAAACCAGTTAGATCAGTTTGTTGCTTCCCCCGCTTTAGCCTCTCATTTAAATCATTCTGTTTTGCTACATATTTCTTCCTGTTAATTTTGGTTGCTGTGTAGCAAACCATTGAAAACACTGACATGTTGAAATAAACAAGGCTGGCCTAAAAAACAGAGGAGGAACTTTGTACTGGAAGTAGTTTTGCTCCCAACTTCCTGTGGCAGCCTGGACACTCCTGCCCCAACCAGCCCTCCCTGGGTTCTCTGGTAGGCCCGGCGGTGGGTGGGCCCCAGCTTCTTGTGCCTGATGTTGTCCCTGCTCACTCACCCCTGCAAGAGCTGATGTGGCCGCCCTTGCCTTAGCTGCCCTCCCCTGCTGCAATGCTGCAAACGGGACCCCCAGTGAGTCCAGGCCCCAGTTTCTCCCAATATGGTATACTACCCTTTTTTTTTTAACTTGTGAAAAATCTTTGTAATATCTTATCCATTATTCGTCAAATTTGATGCACCGCAAGTCATTAATAGATTCATTCAATCAGTTGTGATGACTATGCGGCAGTCCTGAATATGTGTTTTGTGCAATGACAAGTTGGTGGAATGTAGGCTATGTTAATCCATGAAATGTTGATATAGAACCATGAAGCACTGGTGTTGTTGCCATCTCTCAAGTATGTATTGCCCTAGAATTTGCATTGATTCTTAGTGTATCTGGTCTATGTTATTTATAAATACCCCAAATAATAATCCTAAAATCAACATTGTCTTGATGGCAGTAGGCACAATGTTTGTGTTAAAAATCTGGCTGGCTAATTACTAATCAATTAAGAATTCTTTCATTCGTAGTCCTTATATTAAAGTATCATGCATGCCTGAGAACTTTTCTCCACATATGGAATGTTTATGGACTTTTCAGGTCATCTCATCAACTCAATCAAATGGAAGAACAGTCTTAGTCAACATGCTGAACCACACTACCACAAAACCTCTTACCCAATTTCAGAAGTATATAGAAACTGTGTATAGAACTCAGTTTAAAGGACCAGGGCGATTTTTGGGCAGGAACACACAGGAATGGAGTTCTGGCTGGCTCCTTAGTTGGCCACACCCAGCAGAAACTCATTAGCATAATAGGCCACACCCAATAGCAGAAACTCATTAGGACTGGCTACATTAGGGGTATGTGGCCTAACATGCAAATTAATTCCTGCTACAAAAAAAGCTCTGGGTTTTGACAACAAACAAGATAAACAGAATAAGAAGCAAAAGGTGGCTGTGGCTGGATGACCACTCTTCTGGTAACATGGGGGTGTGGCCTAATATGCTAATGAGCTGTGCTGTCAGTGGTGTGGCCTAATGTGCTAATGAGTTTCTGCTGTTGGGTGTGGCCTTTTATGCTAATGAGTTCCTGCTGGGCTTTTTCTACAAAAAAAGCCCTGTATTGGACTGATGGAAAAGACTTGAGTCTCCTCAAACGTACCCCAGGCTGAGGTTGGATAGGGGAGAAGGGACTGCAACCCCTGAGTGGCAGAGGAGAAACACAGGGCCTGGCACTCTTGAAAGCACTCCCTCTCCGTGAGAAAGTGACAGGACTTTGTTGTTTCTGACTGAAAAATCTAGGTACATCTGTGTCATATGCAGTTCCATTTCAATTTGAGTTGTTGAGAGGCAGAAAATTGCATCTGGATCAAAGCCACCATTCATTCAACCCACCAGTAAAAGCGGGAAACCATTTAGGGAAAATGTAATTGCTATTTGTTTGGTTTAGCTAATGTGCAGCACAATGTTTAATTCTCCAGATTTACTTTTTAATTTAAATATTTTCCCTCTTTATATTTTTGTTGACTAAGGATTCTCCCTCTTTACGTTTTTGTTGACTAAGGACTTTGTAATGTATTCTGCAGCTTCACCACAAAGTCTGTTAGCGATTATTCCTCTGACTGCTTCATAGTGGTAATCCGCAAAGAACATCTGTTTCAATTTTAGAGTCCAAATCTCTGAAGGATTGTGCGGCCTTTAGAAAAGGATAGCAACAGAACAACACTGCATCCAGAGCAGAGGCATATTTAGAACCCGTGCATGAAATAAAGAACAATTAATATAGTACTAATTCAAATCCCTTCAGATCAATATATACTTTAATTCCTTTTTTCTCATTTTAAAATAACTCCCAAATTTAAAATATGTGTATAATTAGCAGTAAATGGTTAATTCTTTAACCTGGTCTGAGAACCTTGAGTGTCAGGGGATTCAAATAGATTTAGGTGTGTAGCCCTGTTGATCTGAAGTGGCAGAACAGAGTTTGCGTCCAGTGGTACCTTTAAGACAAAGGAAGTTTTATTCAAATGGAATTCTACAGTTGAGAGTGGCAGTTAAGAAAGACAGTTGAGAATGGAGCAAGAACAATGAAGGAGAGTTAAACAAAGTGGGAGAATCAAGGAAGATCCTGAATTAGGGAAGTGGGATGAGTAGCCCTTCCCTGAGAGAAATAGTTCCTAGTTGGAGGGGTGATCCCTATCAAGAGGTTAAAAAGGAAACTTGGAATTTGTGTGAATGTTTCTGCCTTCACAGACTTAAGTATTTTTGAGAGGAAGAATTTTATGCTTGTTTATTTAAGCAGCCAAGAGATCTCTCTCTATAGTTTTAAAGACCTGTTTGTATAACAAAATAGCTACTTGATTGTAACAAGCTATTGTTTGTAATTATACAAAGTTCCTGTTGCCCGTTCACCTTCTAAGTCTAAGTCTTATACCTTATACCTGTCTGATGATTTCTTCTCAAAATCAGAACAGTTTGTTAGTTTTGAATTACCATTAGCCTGTCATGTACCATTATCAGACAAAGACAAAAGAAGGATTTTAGTCATTCCCTGAATTCCCTAGGCTGGGTCTATAATATACATTTAAACAACTGGGTGGGACAGAGAAACGAAGAAGAAAGAAAAGGCGCTGCTCAGCCAAGAAAAGATAAAAGGAAGCAAGGAATCATTATAATGTGTAATGCTAAATAATTTGCAATGTTGTGGTTTTACCAACCGTGCTCTATTAGTTATATCTTTCTAAAATGATGTGTTGTATTTTGCTGGTGCTTAGGAGTTCAGTGGACCTTGATCTCTGTGGTAGCTTCAGGGCTACTTAATGCATGACAAGCATCAAGGTCTGAAATCCATTTTGTTGATCAATGTTAGCTGTGCCATTTCAGGGCCCCAAAATGTACCAGGTTAACAGAGGATGGGAAATTCCTAGAAATGTGGGGATTGGAGCCTGGGAAGGGCAGGGTTTGAGAAAAGGAGGATCCTCTGTGGGATATAGTACCTCAAGAGTCTACCCTCCAGAGCAGCCATTTTTTCCAGGAGAACTGATCCCTGTAAGTCTGGAGATCATACCAGGAGATCTCCAGGCCTCACCTGGCGTATGGCAACATGTGGGGAAGGGAAAACACCTTTCAAGTTTATAAAGAAGCCCTCTTTTGCAAGTTTAGTTGACTGGAATGTTTCACTGGTAGCTTTGTGTACAGTTTAAATGTTTGTCAAGAATACCTCAAGACTTCTTTGGGTGATTGCATGGGAGAAAATGTCCATGGCATTTCCAAGGTCATGTAGCTGAGCCAGTAATGGAGGCTGCTGGCAGACAGAGGTCAGATTTCAATCTTCTTTCCATTTCCCCTCAGGTCAATTTTGTTGCTTGTCAGCTCTTTGCACTTTTGGCAGCATTTTGGTTTCGCCTGTACTTAAGCCCTAGTCGTGCCAGTTCTGATGTCCGCCATGCATTTGCCACAGTTTTGGGAATATCTTTTGCTGTTTTCTGCTTTGGTTGGTGAGTATTTGTATTTTGTATAGTTATGCATTTCATTAAAGCTGCTTATGTATTTTGTGATACGTTTCGAAGGCTGTTTGTGTTCCATCTCAAGATAACTTGCATCATCCATGCATGCTTTGGCTCTTTCTACATGGCAAGGATTCTTCATGCCATTTAAATCAATTCTATGAATGCATGGGCATGTGTATTGGCGTCAGAGCTTTTACACAATTTCTTCCATCTTTTCCTCAGCTTTTCCCTTCCCCACATGTTCAGCAACTTTACATCAGCTCTCAGGGAAATGGTTTTCATGGCTGGTGTTGTGACTCACTGCCCCCTTTTTTGGTCTGCTTTTCTTCACACACCTGCTATGGCACTATAACAGTTTTGTTAACGATTTCCGTTTCAAGTTTTAAGTGCCAGTAGGTTATTTCAGTGCTATAGCAATTATCAGTTGTGGGTTGGTTTTTTTTGTTTGTTTTTTTTTAAAAACAAAAAACAAAAAGCTCTAAAACACTTTGGTGGCATGGCAAGAAAAAAATTCTGGGAAAATGGTGCCCATAAGATGCTAAGAGCAGGAAATCAAACCAGGCCCATAGCCAGGATTTTTTAATTGGGGGAAGGCTTTAATTTGGGGGGGGACCCCACACAGACCCCCCCCCAAGGGAGCACTACAAATAAAATAAAAAAGGAAGTTGGGGGGCCTGGACTAGATAGGAAGTCAGGGGGCCTTGGCAGTAAGTCAGGGGGCTGGGCCCCGAGATGCCCCACTGTATGGGCCTGAATTGAACGAATGTGGACAGGACCTTTCCAAGGCAGGAGGCTGCACACCCTTTGTTACCAATGCTAATGTTCGTGGACTGTCTTCTTCACAAATGATTGGAGTAAAGTCCGAGGGAGTATATTGAGATCAAGGAAAACCTGGAAACAAAATGAGTGTAGTGCTACATCATGTGGAAGCTCTGTTCAGAGCCAGCACACTGTAGTGGTTAAGAGCAGCGGACTCTGATCTGGAGAACTGGGTTTGATTTCCCCACTCCTCCACTTGAAGCCTGCTGAGTGACCTTGGGCCAGTCACTGTTCTCTCAGCACTCTCTTAGCCTCCCCTACCTGACAAAGTGTTGTGGGGAGGGGAAGGGAATGTGCTTGTAAGCCACTTTGAGACTCCTTGAGGTAGAGAAAAGGGGCCACATTAGCTCAGAGGTTAAGACGCTGAGCTGCAGACCGGAAGATCAGTAGCTCGGCGCAGGGGCGTAGAGTTTTGTAAATTCCGGGGGGGGGGGCTCTTTAGTGCACGTGCTCGCTGGGGCGATGTCCCACCCCGCTGGGAAGCCTCTGCACCTCCCCGGGCCCTTCCGAGGTCTGCCAGCTGCTGCTGCCGGAGCCTCTCTCTCCCCCCCTCCTTCCCTCTCCCTTCGGGAGAGGGAAGGATGGGAGAGTGGCCAGGCCGGGGGGGGGGGGGGGAGAGGCACCGGCAGCAGCAGCAGCTGCCGGCCTCAGAAGGGCCCCGGGAGGCGTGGCGGCAGGCGCTATGTTTTCCCGGGGGGGGGCTCAATTCCCCCCAGGAAATTTTGGGAGAGGCTCGAGCCCCCCCATAGTCTACGCCTATGGCTCGGCAGTTCAAAACCTGAGTGCCATGTGATGGAGTGAGCTCCTGTCTCTCACCCCAGCTCCTGCCAACCTAGCAGTTTGAAAGCAAGAAATTGCAAGTAGATAAATAGGTACCGCTTCAGTGGGAAGGTAACAGTGTTCCATGTGCCTCAGTGATTAGTCATGCTGGCCACAAGACCACGGAAAAAGTCTTCGGACAGCACTGGCTCTTCAGCTTGGAAATGGAGATAAGCACCGCCCCCTAGAGTTGGATTCGACTGGCTTTTGAACAAGGGAAATATTTACCTTTTTAAGGCAGAGAAAAGTGGGGTATAAAAACCTACTCTTCTTAAGAAAAAAGTGCTCCATTTCAGAAGCCAAGGTGGGAAACCCTCCACAAGGAAGCAACCTTTAATGCAACTTGTGAACAGCAAAAACATTTTTATGGGTGGTATTTGATCAATAAAGAGTTGATTTAGAAAAATATGCTTCTAGCACTTCATTTCTGTTTTAGGAGATAACTGGTTGACTTCATTCATTTTTTTCAAGTTATGTCACTGTAACCACAGGGCTGGTGGTAAAGGGTTTTCATGTTTCTGATCCTCCCTTTCTATGGAAATTGAGTTACTTGACAAAAAGTTCTGTCACCCCGGTTATCCTGAATTGGTATGTGAATGTGATTATTGTTTTGCTTCCCACATTCAAGGTACTCCGTCCATATTTTTGTGTTAGTGATATTGAGCTATGGTATCATGAATATGGCCAGTATTCCCAACATTCATAGGTAAGGTTGCGTGGCTGCAGCACTTTGCCTCTACCGAGTATTCTTGTCATTTTCTTGCCTTCTTTCCTCAAATTCCCTCAGATTAATGGTTGCTCATTTTCTGCTTTTTCTGTCCAATCTCTGAACGTCCATGACTAATATGCTTTGGAGAGGCCAGAACAATTATTTGCATGCGCTTTTTGGATAGGAAGTCACAGGGGAAATTTAGCCAGTTGAAAGAGTTAGCTGGACAGCTTGGCACATCAAGAAATAAGGCCACACTTCCTAGACCTTTTCAGATGCCAAAGAATTTAGCTGTTGCTCCTTTTCTTCCTTTCTCACAATTCATCAAGTTGGGCTGGGAACTGGGGCTTGTTTGGGGTTTTTTTGGTTACAGTTTTTGTTAATTATTTTATTTCATGTAATTAAATATGATTGATTCTAGGTACTCTTTTGTAGTAGCTATGGGGTACCTCACTGCGTGTCACATTAGCCGGATATATATATTCCACTACGGTATTCTCACGACAGACTTCTCTGGGTAAGTAGTGATAACACTTTTATTGATAACACTTCTGCATGTGCATGAAAGTATATACCTTGAATACAGCTTTGTCGGTCTTAAAGGGTGCCACTGGACTCAAAGGTTGTTCTGCTGCTTCAGACCAACACGGCTACCCACCCGAATCTAACTTGTTCCTGTCAGTTTGTTGTCTCATCCCTCACTTACTAGTGCAAGCTTGGGTGGATTTATTCCCAGATTCTGTCCACTCAAACCTTGTATTAAATTCCTGCTGGGAACCCTGGTGCAATGAGGTAGGTAAGAAATGGTGTGACAGGGGAAAATCCTATAGGGTGGTCCTCTAAGCCCAGGAGTTCCATCACAAAATCATTTAAACGTACAAAACAAATAGTGGCTGCATGCAGACATTCTGACCCCATGGAGCCTCTAGTGGCTCACATAGTGAGCATGATGGGAGACTACAGCCTCTTATCTGGGCACTCTGTGGCTGCAAACAGAAAAGAGCTGGTGTGCTTCATGGAAGGTTACAAAACTCCCATTCCGTGTGTGATGCAAAGCCTTTGTCTTGTTCCTCAACAAACATTTGAACTTTGTAATGTGTAGATGGAGCCTTAAAGAAAGGGCTTTGTGGAAGAAATAGAGGTTTGAGGGAAATAACAGAGGAGATGGGCAACTGAGGCAGTAGGGAGATCAAGAGTTAATGAGGTTTGTGTGTGTTAAATATCATTGCTTCTGACTTATGGTGACCAATGAATTAATGACCTGCAAAATGTCCTATTGTTAACACCCACGCTCAGGTCTTGCAAACCGAAGATCACGGCTTTCTTGATAAAGTCAATCCATCTCATGTTGGGTCTTCCTCTTATCCTTCTGCCTTCCATTTTTGCTAGGTTTACTGTCTTTTCCAGTGAGTCTTTTTTTTCTCATGATGTAACCAAAGTACAATAGCCTCAGTTTGGTCATTTTAGCTTCTAGGGAGAGTTCAGGCTTGATTTGATCAAGACCCCACTTATGTGTCTTTCTGGTGGTCCCCGGTATCCGTAAAACTCCTCCAACACCACATCTCAAAGGAATCAACTTTCTTCCCATTAGCTTTTTTCACGGTCCAACTTTTATAGGCACGCATAGTTATGGGGAATACTATGGTATAAATTATATTTTATCTTGGTCACCAGTGACACAGCCTTACACTTAAGGGGTCTTTGTAAAAAAATTGTAGTGCTTATGATAAGGAGGGGCTACATACTACAGCAGGGGAGAGAACTGGCATATTAGGGAGCAAAGCCAACAAACAAAATGTCTAAAGAAAGTGAGACATATTGCTGCAGATTGTGAAAGCAATAAAGTGAGGTGAAGGTAAGGTTGAGGAAAAAGGGAAATTCCATCTCCAGACTATGTCCCACACCTTCCCTTTTTTCTCACTATTCTTGCCACCGTTTTCTCCCTATTCAGTCCTCCTCCTGCTGTTTCCTTCTTTATCCTTCCCCACCCCTCTCCCAAATGTTAACAGGGTTGTTAGACAACACCAAAATGGTGTAGCTGGAATCTTGCAACACTGTATCCTACTTCTTTCCTTGAAGTTTTATGTGTGTGTGTGTGTGTTTTTCAAAAATACTTCGCCTCTTCCCTTCTCAATTTTTTCCTACAATTGTGGGGGTTCCCTCAGAAAGTAGACAACTGCCTCCATCTCTAGGTGGCACCCTTTTGCAGATTTTGTTTTGATCCACAGGAAATCAAATTATATATGCGCTGCTTATACAAGGCTTGCCACTTTTGGAAGTTCTTCAGATCTCTCAGTGTTGGAAGAGTTCTGTAGTAGCAGCACCTGCAAGCAGATGTAATCAAGCAGGGCTCTGATATTTTGTCTGAATAGGAATTTTCCTATTTTCATCACAGGAAGTGTGCGCGCGCATGTGTCCATATTTATGCAGTTATTAATTTATTATGCATCATTCAGTTATGCTTTCCCTAGCGTTTCACCTACACTTCTCCAGAAGGATCTATATAAGAATACAAGCTTTTAAAATAGAAATAACTATAATGCCATTAAAACAGAATTAAGAAAAATGGTAAAAGACAGTAAATAGTGTTTGACAAGTGCATGAATGTATTCAGAACCACAAATCCATCAGAATACTGATACTATACAGGTGCAATACATAGTTGGAAGTATAGATTTTATAGTAGAATTTGTGCACAACACTCCAAAACTTCCACAAGTTAGACAAATATATAGAACTAACCTGTATAATTGTTTCAAGCAGTTCCGACAGCAACAGAATTTCAGAGAGAGAGAAGTGTGTTAGTCTGACTCAGGTTTTTATTTCATGAATGATAATAATTGAAGGCTTTTGTTTAACCCATGTCAATCTCAGGATCCACTATGCTGCTTTTCCCCCCAATAACACTTTATCCCTGTGGCATACAGATTTTGAAATAGCCCAAACTGTAAAGTCTGTTGAACCATGGTTATGTTCTAGAAGGTGCTGAACCAAAGGGGCAACTGAGTTTTTTAAAAAGATGGATGTTGCATTTTTTTTCTGCAATATGTACTCTATGTTTTCTCAGGGTTTTGCCAACATACAACTCCTCATAAGGACATTTAATTATTGTATTTTTCGCTCCATAAGACGCACCT
The DNA here is from genome assembly GCA_029233225.1 of Lepidodactylus listeri. Classification (NCBI taxonomy): domain Eukaryota; kingdom Metazoa; phylum Chordata; class Lepidosauria; order Squamata; family Gekkonidae; genus Lepidodactylus; species Lepidodactylus listeri. Next base: position 93,991,599 of record JARCFY010000006.1, read on the forward strand.
GACCGTAAGATGCACCTAGCTCTGCTCAGTGCCGTGGTGCGGGAAAGGTGAGGGGGGTTTAAGACGCACACACTTTCCCCCCCACTTTTTTATGGAGCAAAAAATATGGTATATACAGAGCTCTTTCAGAGTTACATGTGGTAAAATGATTGAGGGTGTATTGTCGCTTTGTCATGTGGATTAATGAAACTTTTCACGCTGCTTGTGAGCTTGCAGAATGACCAGTTTCCATAAGAAAAAAATGTCCTATAGAGGGGCTGGATCCCAACAGAATTCTTTATGAATTTATGGGTTAATTTGTTGTACTACGCACCAACTGATCTTTCAGGTTTGATGTTCTTTTAAATGGGATTGATTTCTTGTCATGTGTAAGATTATCATACAATCTATATACTAATTCCCAGAGGGTTTTTTCCCCTGTGTAGATACTTATATCTGCCAAAAGAGAGCTCACTCTCCCCCAACAGCTTTTCCTACATAGTCAGGGGCCTTTCTCAGTCTGCAGAAAAATCCAAAAAGTAAAAAAAAAAAAACTTCAGGGACTGCTGAAATCTCCCCAATACCTTTTGAAATTGCCTTCACAGGGATCTAGCTCCAGGTGTCAACTGTGAGAGATTAGAATGTCCGGGGGGGGGGGGGGGGGGGGAGGGTTCTAACTGTTTCTGTCAGTAAAAGGCAGAGTTTTTACTGGCAGCAGTCTAGGGTTGCCAACTACCCCCCCAGCCACTGGCAGCGGATCCAGATCGAGGCTGGGAAACTCCTGGAGATTTGGGGGTGGAGCCTGGGGAGGACAGGGACCTCAGTGAGGTACAATGCCATAAACTCCACCCTCCAAAGCATCCATTTTCTCCATGGAAAGTTATCTCTGTAGTCTGGAGATGAGCAGTAACTCCAGGGGATCCCCAGGTCCCACTTGGAGGCTGGCATCCCTAGGCAGCACTCTCTGTGTGACTTGATACCACCTGATTTGCATGACACAGGTAGACCCAGCTGCTTGCTACTGTTCAGCAGCAGCCACCCTATGAAAGCCAGTGTGATGTAACAGAGCTTCAGATTGGGATCTGCGAGACCCAGGTTCAGATCCCCATCTTGCGGTGGAAGCTGGCTGGGAGATTTTGGGCCAGTCACATACTTTCAGCCTAACCACCCTCACAGGGTTGTTATGCAGATAACAAGGAGGAAATAATAATGTAAGCTGCTTTAGTCCCCACTGTGGAGAAAGACTGTAATTTTCCTAGGTAGAGGTTGTGGGGGAGGGGGGTGGAGATGGAGATGGAAAGCTGAAGATAAAGGTAGGTTGGCTGTTGGGTGGGAAGGAAATAGGGTTGCCAACTCCAGGTTGGGCAATTTCTGGACATTTGAGGGGTGGAGCCTGGGGAGGGTGGGATTTGAGGAGAGACTACAGAACAGTATAATGCCATAGACTCCACCCTCCAAACCAGCCATTTCCTTCACTTGAAGACAAGGGCTGGAGAGCACCCAGAATTACAACTGTTGTCCAGGTGACAGAGATCAGTTCCTCTGGATAAAATGTCTGCTTTGGAGGGTTGAGTCTGTGGCATTATATCCTGCTGAGGCTGCTTGCCTCCCCAAGCCTCACTGTCCCAAGGCTCCACCCTCAAATCTCCAGGAATTTCCCAACCTGGAGCTGGCAGCCCTGAGGTGAATTGATCTCTGCAGCTGGGAGATCCATCGTGATTCCCAGAGCACTGTCACTGCTGCTGTGGGAGGGGAGGAAGCAGGCAGGACGCTGTGAGAATGCTGAGGGCAGAAAGTGATGGAGTGGGGGGCAGAAAGAGAGAGAAAGAGTGATGAGGTGGGGAGGCAGAAAAACAAACAGAATGAGCCTTGTCGGCAAAAGATATGCACCTGCCTGCCTCCCTCAGCAGAAGCATCGTGGCTGGGCTGGCTGGCACAGGCACAGTGAGGCTCTGGGGTGAGCAACCATGCTGTTGTTTCTGCTCTTTCTTCCTCTTTCAGCACCTCTTTCTGCTCGCTGTCCATTGCCTGGAAAGATGCTGAAGGAAGACAATTCAAAAAGCCATATTAACATGAACCACTGTTTAGTTTAGTCAGCAGGCTACGAAACTGCAAGGCCATGCACACATACACAACACATTGTTGTGGTTGCAACTGTATTTCAAATTAGTTTAGCCTGAAAGCCGTGAGAAGTTTTAGCAGTTTGCAACATTGCTTGAAGAAGACATTCCTGTTGTTTTAACTGTATTAGACGTGCACAAGAATGTAATTGAATCTTTTGCTTACAAAAATGACGTACGATGTACTAAAATGACAGTAGTTCCCACCTCTCTGTAATTCCCCACCCCTTAGTATAAAAGATTGAGCCCAACTGAAAACGAGGCTCGGCATTTTGATTCTGAAGACTTTTATTCAGGCCGAGACTGGTACCAATAAAATCAGTTTTTCCTGATCCTGGTGTCTGAGTACCTTCATCCTTGGGTTTGACCTTTCCTGTGTTTTTTTTAAGTGCTACAATGCAATGGAGGCTACAAGAGTGGGAAGGGTAGCCATGCGTGCAATCGGGGACTTGTAAATCTCCTTTTTTTCTCTCTCGCTCCTTTTCTACCCCTCCCCTTTTGTGGTCCCCAGGGCTCATGCGCACAAGCTCTTGGGTATAGACAGTTACTGGTCAGGCCAAGTTGTGGGGAAATGTTGTTGACAATTTGGAAGGAAGTGGGAGTCCTCTTCACCTCCCCCCCTAGGTTGGTGGTTGTTGGGGAGGGGAGGCAGGACCAGAGGAAAAAAGTGATTCCCATGAGGCTGCAATCCTGAGCATGAATTTGGCTAGGAAAAAGTAATAGATAAGGGGCTTGGGGCACTCTCCACTGCTGTGTGCACTGCTCGTCCAATGTTTCACACTCTTCCCTCCCCAATGGGCTCCACTTGGTTCCCCCTCTCTCTCAAGCCTCCCTTCCTGCTGGCTCCCTCCTCTCTGTCCCCACCCTTCCCACCCCCCCACTAGTTACTGCCCCCTCTTTGCCCCTCGGATCTGACAGGACCTCAGTTCAAAAGTTTAATGGGAGCAAAATGTTGTCACTTATATCTTCCTTTCTTCAATTATGTTCCTACCATAAATGAAAAGTTGCTTTCTTTAGTTATGCTCGTACCATAAATAAAAAGTCAATTTCTAGTTTTGTTTGACCATATGGACTGCATGTCTAAGGGAAAGAAACATACACACACACAAATTTAGTGTTGTTACCCACCCTGAGACTTGTTCCTCAGGGGATGGCAGACTATAAATCCAATAAATAAATACATAATAGGAAATGAATCAATGGTGGCAGTGTATGAATGGAGCAGTGTTTGAGCCCCAACCCCAATAACTCTGTGTCTGAGAGCTTGTTATTAAAGGGGGGTGGGTGGGCTACCCTATCTGTGGATGTCTCTGTGACTGAAAGGAAGGACCTGAGGTGTGAGATGGGCGTGGTTCTCTGTATATTTTAAAAGAGACAGGAAGGGTGGCAAGAGTGACATCCTGATCTATGTGTAACCCATAACCTGACACAGAGAGAGGTTTAAGAGGGGGGTAGGCGCTCTGTGTGAGTGGAGAAGGGACATCACAGCTACCTCTTCAGAACAGACAGAATTATGAAACTGGAGTCCTTAGATGGCTGAATAACCAGTCGTATTATGCCATGGAAAGGTAGTCAGGACCAGTTATTGGCATTTCACAACTGATTTAATATGCAGGATGAGAACATCAGGTTTGAATTGCATGCGAATGGTCGAGTTTGGAAGACGTGGCATGTAGAAATGCAGCCAAGGTATGGTGAGGATTTGGCTTGATTCCCTTGGCCTGCCGTCTCTTCCTGTCTGCCCCAGCCCTCAACAAATTTGGGGCAGGAGGGGGTGGAGAAACTAAAGTGGCCGGTGAAAGGTCAGCTGCAGTGGTGGTGGGGGAGATAACCACAGTAGGCTAGAGGGAAGCAAGCCAGGGACCCATAGTGGAGAGGCAAATTCAGGCAAGGGGGCTGTCCAGGAGAGGCAAGCCAGAGATGTGTGGGAAGCCAGAGGCAGCAGTGAGGAGGATTTTCCCTTTCTCACGGGCCCTCCTCTTGCAGTAGCTAATTATACAGTATACATTTTCTTAATCATTTAGTTGTTCAGCAATTAAAATATTACCTAACCTTGGCTGTTTTTGTATTTAAAAAACCCAGAAGTTGTAGTAGGGGTGCTTTGAAAAATTGTGTATCTTATTCTTTTATGCCAAGAGAATTATGCTGGTAAGTTGTTCCTTTCTGCATTTTCAAATGTTTCATAATTTATGTCATGCTTGATTTCAACTAATGACAGTTCTGAGGGACAGTATTTTATTTATTTATTTATTTGTTATTTATTGGGATTTATATCTTGCCCTCCTCGCCGTACGGCGGGCTCAGGGCGGCTAACAACAGCCATTATGGCAACAGTACATTCCTTAAAATAGTTAAAAAAATATTTAAACAGGCATTAAAACATTTTTGTTTTATTTGATGCCACAACAAATCTAGCAAAATGGAGACTCCCTAATCTATCTTCAGCATCCTGGTTCTTTATCCTGCCTCCTTTCTTGTTGAAGAAATAGGCATGTTGTGCCTCCGTCTTGTTACAAATTGGGGGTAGGGTGGGGAAAATACAGCTCACCAAACTAGTGGTCATCTTAGAACACGGTTGATGGTACTTCATTTTTATTGTTGTTGATAATATTTTGCTGTTATTGGGCAGCTTTCTTCAAAATTTTTCATGTATTCATTTGCTTCTCTCTTCACCAAAATTGTCTAATACAGATCATTGTTAACTATGGTTTAGGCATGAAAAACTGAAGTTAAGGGTCAGTGAACACAGTTGAGCTGCACTTCTTTACTGTAAAATGCAGCACTGGAAGTATCTGGATAGCATCTGCTACCACTTATTTCTGCAAATTACCATTTGGCATCACGATCTATTGTATGAATGTGTGTTCTGTGTGGCAACACTTAACTGAGTTGTAATGAATTTGTCACAAAGTTTACCTTGATCTTCAGACTGTGAGTCTGAACACGAATGCATCTTAATTTCCAAAGGACATCCAGAGCTTGGCAAACCTCCAAGAGAAGGGATTGAAACAGCTGATAGAGTACCTTGCTATTAGCCCTTGACTTGGTTATTACATTTTCCTGTTAAGAAGCACATTCTCTGAACCACAGTGGGGCACGTGGGTGGATCTGGTGGTGGTTTCCACTGAGGGAAGGGATTTCTCACTTCTGTCCTACTGCAGCTTGACATGCTTTCTGAAATGCTGCTCCTGGGAGCCAGGGGAATCCCAGAAATAGGAGGAGAAAGATGGAGCTCTGCAGTAGAGGGGAAATCTTTAGCAGAAATCTTTTGCAAGATCTGCTCCATGGAAGAGGAGCTTGTCCAAGCTATTTAAGGAAACCCTGGGATATTCAGCTATGTGTGAAAGATTATTTAGAATTATTTTACTTAGTATTATCCCTCCTTTACAGCCATTCAGTATGGCTTAGAAATATGACTTTTAAATGTTAAAGTAATTACAAGGGGATCCACTTCTCCATGCTGTCTTTTTACCTGTGTTCTCTCCTATTTACTGTTGTGTCCTTCATCCCTTGTTGGCCCCTTTGACAAACCTCCTTATTTCTGCGGATGTGGGGTTTTGTTCCTTTAACCTTTCACAGGCTGGAATAGTCTTATTTTCCACGGACACTGTCTGCCAGCCTCTTTTAACCAGGAACCCACACAGTTCGTCCTTCTGTCACAAACCAAGCCACTTATTGAGGAGAACCTTTTTAAAATATTAATCTCTGTGGCTTTTCATGGACACCACCCTTTTTCCGGGATGAAGCTTACTGTTTAACTTTGTCAAATACTGAGCTCTGTCAGACACTGAGGCACACGCTACATTGAACAATAAAACCAACTGAAGATTTTATTTACAAGGACAAGCAGGCAGGGAGTACGTATATAAGGGAAAAATTGATGCTTGTGTATACGTTGTTTCAAATGGTATAGTTCAGCCTTAGGTCCGTTCACTTATAATCATTCGCTTCAGATGCCTCAGTACAAAACACCCTCTCTCTAATCTCAATCCTTATGCTGTTCTAGACTGCTGGTTTCCTTTTGGATTTCTCAGGTACTCGCCACCTCTGCAGAGAAATACCACTGCTGTGCCTTGGTTTCTGGACACCCACCAGTCCACTAAACCCTCCTGGCACATACTACATCCACTAAACCTGACTCCAGCAGGGTATAGATCCTATGTGAGAGGCACATGAATCTCTTGCTTAACCACAAGGAGCTTATTTTCCTTTTGAGACTCCTTAGTTTTCACTGTAGTATAGAACCACGTTTGGCTCTTCTCAGATTCCCTTAATATTGGAATCTGTAGAGAAGACTTATTTGCTCCTCAGACTCAGAGATGTTCAAAATGACTTGACAGTCCCTTGGTGCAGTACCAACCACTAAAAAACTGACAGTCTCAACTGCTAAACTCCAACTGCCAAGAGTTTTTTCTTTTTCTTATTGTAGAAATCTCCCCCCCCCCCAAGTTCTGAATCAGAATTACATCACCACTGCCAGTCACATGACTGGAGCTGTCTTTTCTTGCAGTCTGATCTCAAGCCCAGAGTCCATCACACCCCTGTCCCCCATTTTGTAGCTGCTGTATCCTCTCTCCTCCTACCAGCATTCTCTTCCCCATCTCTCTCATAGCCCCCAAGTTCTTTTTCTCTTGAATCCTCTGTCCATTTGCCCTCATAGCCTATCCATCTTCTCCCCAACTCTGTTCCCCATTACTTCTTTTGAAAGGGAAAAAAAACCATCGTTCAGACACTATTTGAGTTATTACAGCATCCCTAAATGTTTCTGTAATATTATATTTTCCCTGCAATATATAATATTTTACATTTTTAACCCTCTCCTCCTTTTTTAGCTTTCTGATTTTTCTGCAAATGTTGTAGGTCTTTTAACCTGCACTATGGGACCACTTGGAAATTAGATGATGGAGCATATATGTTGTTGGGGTTAGAGAGTCAGGCTTAAACCAGGAAGGGACAGGTTGAAGTCCCTAGCTGGACATTGAGATTCTTGGGAGATGGTAAGTTAGATTAATAATGACTTATCCAACTCAGAGACTCTCTGTGTCTTGCTCTGAGCATCTTGGAAAAAACTTGATATGAGTGTGAAATATAGAATCCGTTTGAATACACCAAAAAAGACTTAATGGTATATAAAAGTTGACACCTTTTCCCCATGCTGTATTTTAGGCCACTGATGATTGTGACACAGAAGATCACTGCTCTTGCCTTCCAGGTGCATGATGGTAAGAAAGGTGACCTTTCTGTTCTCTGTCCCATTGTCTTCTGTAAAGCTCTCCAAATAGATAGATGCTGGCATCTTTTGGCAAAGTAACAGTTTGTGCTTCACTGGCCAACTTCTGAAGTCATCCTATTTACATTTAGGGTTTTATCTGCTCTTCTCTTTCATTTAAAAAAAATTACACTCAGCTGAAGTTCGTCGAGGTCTCTTCAACACTTTTTGCTCTGCTGTATTAGAAGAGTGTTGAGACCATAGCAACCAATTCTCCTAACTGTTCAATTTGTTGTCTAGTGTATAGTATATGTTTGAGGTTCTCAACCTCCTTGAGCTAGTGGGCACTTTTGGAATTTAGAGAATGGGGAGTGGGCATCAACACAAAATGGCTGTGGCGGGGGGGAGAGCCAGTTTGGTGTAGTGGTTAAGTGCGCGAACTCTAATCTGGGAGAACTGGGTTTGATTCTCCACTCCACCACTTGCACCTGCTGGATGACCTTGGGCAAGCCATAGCTCTGTACCAGCTGTTCTCTCAAGGACAGTTGTCTCAGAGCTCTCTCAGCCCCACCTACCCCACAGTGTGCCTGTTGTGGGGAGGGGAAGGGAAAGGAGTTTGTAAGCCACTCTGAGACTCCAAGTCTCCAAATATAAATCCAATCTCTTCTTCTTCTTCGGGGGGGGGGGGGGGGAGAGGAATCACAAAAAGGCCTTCATGGCATACTGAGGCTAATTACAAAATGTTAGCAGGTTACAAACCAAACATCTTCCTATGATGCTGGCAGCTGTTTCTGAATGGGTACATCCTGCAGACACAACAGTGATTCCTTCTAGATTCTTCTGAAACACCTCCTGCTGCAGTGAGGTGAAGGGATGCCAGGATTGGCTTGGGAAAGAAGCAAATAAAAGCCAAGAAAACCATCAGCAGCCATCACAGTCTCCATAGGCACAACTCCAGGGATCACTGGTATATGCTATCATGAGTCTCACACTTAGCTCCTTTGCCTGATAGACAAACTAGATGTGACAGGGCAGCCACATGTATTTATTTACCAGTCTTCCCCATTCATACACGATGGATCTAAGACATTTTTTTTAACATGAATGCAAGCACATGGGTAAGGGGGAGCTAACTTCCCCCCTTCCCTGCCTTAGCCACAGTAAGCTAAGTAACTTGAATTGTTGTTATCCAGTTAATGTTTATAGAAGAATAAACAACACATCATAGTCCTCATTCTCTTGGAAGAAAATTTGACCAAGCGGAGGCACTCTTCCACTTGCAAAAGACACCTTTGGATTTAAAGTGTATTTTATGTGTGCGCACGGGGTTAATTGGGGAAGAATATACTGTTGGAATTAAAATAATCTTGAAAATGGTTTAGTTTGAGTCTTTCCTTCCACCAAGGCTCATTCAAAGGCAATTGCCGGGTGGGAGGTGATAAGAGTAGAAATGTAGTTAAAATAAGATGTCATTCACGATGCAAATTAGAGTGGCTGTTTCCAAGTAACTAAAAGTTGTCCCAGTTTTGATGTTGTAGCCCTAGAATGGACTTTGCATAGCGTGACTGACAGACTTGCAGCTGAAAAGGTGTTTCCGTTAAATCAGTTTAAATCTGATGCCCAGCCCCTCGTGTGTGTGTGTGTGTGTGTGTGTGTGTGTGTGTGTAATTAATTCCAGTATACTCTGAGATGAAAGAATTGAATATAGGTATGTGAGGAGCTGGGGATTTGTCAGAAATTTCTACAACCTTGACAAACTACAGGTTCCAGGATTTGTTTCAAAATCATACTGAGAGAAAAAAATGAAATCTGTAGTGTTTCCAACTTCATTTTTAGACTTTGCAGCATGATGCCACAAGTGGTATCAGCCTTACTGCAGGTAAGGAGGTTAATATGCTAAGGCAGGAAGAATGAGAACCTTTAAAAAATAAACAACAAGATGCCCTCTCTAAGGAGGCCACTATCTTGGATTAGGAAATAGATCTTTCATCTTTTAGCAGTGAAAAGCAGCTGTGGGGAGGCCTGATATGAGGCAGGGATTTGGCACTGAGGGAAAGGGCAGCTAATTTTTTTGTCCTCTTGTACTGTTTCCCCCATATAAGTCAACACTGTTAAGGTAAGAACTCTGGAGAGCTACATGTTAAAGTAATTGCCAGGAAATCTGGTCCTAGTTTTCCCAAGTAGTGTGTAGTTGGGGCTCCCCAGTGCTTACTGCAAAGTCATAATGCTTAGTGAAAAGAATATTTATTTACTTCATACCCCACTGTTCTCCTTAATGGGGACCCAAAGTGGTTTATATTGTTATTCTCTTCTCCATTTTATTCTCATAGTAGCCCTGTGAGGTAGGTTAGACTGAGTGTGTATGACTCAGGTTACTCAGTAAGCTTTCACAGCAGAGTGGGGATTCAAACTTGGGTCTCCCAGAACCCAGTGTAACACTCTAATCCCTGTATCACACTTGCTCTCTGATGATGAAAAATGATGAAAGAAGGCAGGATAACGGGGCAGGGGGAAACTTGGATCTTGTAGTGGTGAAAGATACTGCATTAATTAGTGTACTAGCATAATTGCATTTGTTTGTGTGTTTTCATTGTTCAGTGTGAATCTCATCTCATCTCTCTCTCTCCTAGGAATAGGCCGGAAAGTGGAAGACTTATCAAGTGAACAAAAGCAGCTGGCTGTAAAGTAAGAAAGTAATTCTCCTAAAAATTTAATCTTTTCTAAGAAATTCTGTTATTTATGTCAGCTGCATGGAGTTCATATTCTAATTTTGGGATGCATTTATTTTGTGTTCCCTGTTAATGGGCCCTTTGCCTCCCTCTGTTAACATATATACAGTAAAGAACATATCTTTTTTAAAATTTGTTTTCACAAACTTTCCTGTGATATACATACAAATATGTGAATGTCAGCTACTTAAACACTTTGTGCCATCCTCATGCTTCCTTTCCCCTCCTTCTTTCCATACATATGCCATGTACCTCAATACTCCTGACCCCTGGCTTTTGAACCTGGAGAGGATTACCAAGTCATGGCTAAGAACTGCTATCTAATTTAGGAAGATCTTCTGATGCCATTACATTATATGTGTGTGCGCATGTGTGTGCAGGTTAACTTCTAAGCTGATGCAATCAGGATTGGGGGTGGGTGAGTTGGCTCATCTGTTTCATGCGGAGGAAATGAATATCAGAAGTATTCTTCACATTTATGATTATAAGTAAATATCTTGGATAGGCACTGATCTTGAAAAAGTGTGTGTGCATGGTCATTAGGTTGCTTTCTTCCTTTGTCTGCATGGAAGATGATTCATGAGGCTCATCTTTCTTCAGATGTATTACTTGGAGAGGTTTTTGAGACCCATTTTTATCCCTGTTTTTTATTTTTCATGTTGGGGAATGAAACCTATAAATATGTGAACTACGTGTTACTAGAGGTAAAGCATTAGCCACCCTATGCATCTCAGATTCATAAGGAGGTTGTGACAGTTATGGGGGTGGGGTGGGGTGAGACTCTGGGGCAACTGCCTTCTGGAATGAAGAATATCCAGTCTCCCACTCTGGCCTCTCTTATGGATTCTTTAATGCCCAGCTACTCATGACCAAACAAAAAGGGGACATAAGTTTTGGTTAAAGGGTTGGTAGCGTGTAAGCTGTTTGTTCCCTAAAGGTATCTTATTTGGAAATCTGCTAGACCAAGGCTGTAATTATTTATGTGGTAGATAGAAATTGCTTTTTCATAGATATTTAACTGGACAGATAAGACACAGATGGAGACTAGGGTGTGCATTTGGCATTTTTGGGTATTTTTAAAGCTGGTTACTGAATGGGGCTGCATTTTGGCTATCCAAAATGGCCAAGCCTGAAAATCCTGAAAATATTAGGGATTTTTTGGGGCTGCTAGATAGCCAAACTTAAAGGGCACTTAAAGGAACTGTAGTCCTTTTAAATGCCTTCTCTAAGACACGTGACTCTGCAGCAAATTCATCTGTAAAGTGTTTAAAGGGTTCACAGTCCCTTTAAATGCCTTCCTGGTGAACTCACTGCTTAGAGAAGTTGTTTAAAGAGACTGTGAGCCATTTAAACACCTTTGGACCACAATCCCTTTAAATGCCTTCCCCCCCCTCCATTGAAAGCAATGGAGGGTGGGGGCACTTTCTTTGGGAGCCCATAGAATTGGACTCCCTGGTCCATTCTTTTAGATACAGTACCAGAACTGGGATTCAGGAATATCGGGAAATACAGATATTTTTGGGGCTTAATATACCCAAACTCAAAAAATACCAGGGTTTTTTTTTTGCACACCCCTAATGAAGATTGCCACAGAAATATTAAATTATCAACTAGTAATATTTGGTACCTGAACATTTGGGAAATTGTTGTTGTTGACCTTGTTTATTTATGCTCCTTGACAGAATAAGACCTTCTTTGCTGGAGTATTTGAGCTATCTGCTCAACTTTATGAGTATCCTGGTGGGGCCATGTAGCAATTACAAGGACTACATAGCTTTCATTGAAGGGCGACATGTGCAAATGAAGCTTTTGGAAGTCAACTGGAAACCAAATGGGAATGATAAACTTCCTGAGCCTTCTCCAATGGTAAGCTATAAAATGGCAAGTACTTACTTCAGACGCTGTTACACCCTCTCCAGTCCTGTAGACTCAGTGCAGCTTCCAGTATTTGAATAATCCCTGCCCTTATTGTTTCTCTCTACTCTGCATTAACTTTTGGGACCCAAAACTGGCATAGCAACAGGGACAGAAGAGAGTATAAGATTGTGCTATAAACGTGACTTTAGTTTTCTTAGAAGGTGTAGCTATGTTTAGGACAGCACTGTTAATCCAGTTCATTGGATACTGTAACTGGTGAAACCCACTGTTGTGTGTATAATACTGTTTTTCATTTCATTGTTCCGCAGTTGCACAATGTGGCTGTACTGCATTGTTCATTGAATGCATTATGCCAACCTTTTAGCATTGTTCTTAAGGAAGATTACTCAGTTATGAGTCTCAGTGACAAAGCTGGACAATAAAGACAATAAATAAAATAATTACTCAGTTATGAGTCTCAGAGACAAAGGTAGACTATAAAGGCAGTAAATAAAGTAATAAACTATGTTGAAGCAAATTGTACAAGAGACAGTATTAGAAGAAGACCAACAAAGTTTAATTCTGGGTATAAGAAGAAGAAGAGATTGGATTTATACCTCACCCTTTACTCAGAGTCTCAGAGCGGCTTACAAACGCCTTTCCTTTCCTTTCCTTTCCTTTCCCTTCCCCTCCCCATGGCACTCTGAGGTAGGTGGGACTGAGAGAGCTCTTTCCAGAACTGTCCTTGAGAGAACAGCTCTGACAGAACTATGGCTTGCGCAGGGTCATCCAGCAGCTGCAAGTGGAGGAGTGGGGAGTCAAACCTGGTTCTCCCAGATTAGAGTCTGTGCACTTAACCACTACACCAAACTGGCTCTTATGTATAGGCTTTCATGTGCATGCCCATTTCTTCAGATACATTGAGACAGACTTCCTCATAGGTAAGAGAGAGGGTGTGGGGAGGGTTAGTTGCCAGGAAGAGATAGTTAGAGTCAAGATGCATAAGTAACTGGGCAATAAATATAGCTAAGATTGGAGTAAAGCAGTTGGTAAGACCTGTGAATAGCAGCAAATTAGCATACAAATAAAAGAGTTAACAAACAGATGTGAGAATGATGTTTGAGTCCAGTGGCACCTTTAAGACCAACAAAGCTTAACTCTGGGTATAAGCAAGAACTCTGATTTATTTTGTGTAGATGCACACTTCTTCAGATACATTAAAACACTTGCTCAAACTTACATATAGTTGGGGGAGGGGGGCTCAGTTGCCAGGAAGGGCTAATTAAAGTCAAGTTTCATAAGTAACTGAGCAATACTTAGTATAACTAAGATTGGATTAATGAAGTTGGTTAGACCTGTGGATGGCAACAAATTAGCATAAAGGTAATAAAAAGAGTTAATAACAAATGTGTGACAGCTTAGTTTGAGTCCAGTGACACCTTTAAGACCAACAAGTTCTAATTCTGGGTATAAGAAAGAAACGAGTGACTTAGCATTCTTATTGCCCAGTTACTTACACATCTTGACTCTAAACAGCCCTTCCTGGCATCCCCCCCATCTATATGTAAGGCTTGAGGAAGTCTGTTTCAGTGTATCTGAACAAGTGTGCATGTACATGAAAGCTTATACCCAGAATTAAACTTGGTTGGTCTTAAAGGTACCACTGGACTCAAACTTTGTTCTGTTGCTTCAGACCAACACGGCTACCCACCTGAAAAGGCAGTATTATCATACCACCAAGTCCTCCTTCCAAAGTAGCTAATGCGGTCAGTGAGATTGCTGCATTCACTAGGAAATTAGAAATGGGTCTTTTATTTGGAGGAAACATTTTGTCTTTTGGCCTCCTTTCAAGAATGATTGCTTCAGTGTTCTGCGTGTACTTTACAGGGAGCTGTTCTGCACAAGCTCTGCATTGCCCTTGTATCGCTGCTTTTGTTCCTGACATTTACCAAGCACTTTCCAGTTGCGTACATTGTTGATAGCCAGTTTATCGATAAGACTTCTTTTTGGACAAGACTTGGCTACCTGTATGTTGTTATGCAGGCTTCAAAGCCAAAATACTACTTTGCCTGGACCCTTGGTAAGGTTGACACAACAGCTCTTTTTGTATTGCAATCAGTAGAAAACTAAATGTCTTAAAAGTATATTTAAAAACTCATGGAAAAACCTGTTGGGTGCATTGCAACATTTACTGCTGAGAGTATGAATGATGGGTCAAACACTGCAATGTCCTGGATCAGTGCAAGGCTGGGAGAGTAGAAGGCACCCCCATAACTGTTAGCTTGTCTGTGTGCAGTTGAAATCAATGAGCCTTTAGTGCTTAGATGTGTGGACACCAAGTCCATTGAATTAATGCTGTTTAGGAACACTTATAGTGCAGCATTTGTGTTTTCATATAGCACTATGCCAAGTGCAAGTCATAAAACTGGAAGTGATAATCCCAACCAAACTGTGTAGTTCTTCACCCCACAGTCAACATCAGATATGCACACCTGACCAGAGTGCGCTATTAGTCAGGAGAAAATGAATCACAGCAGTTCTTCTGTAGAGCGCACAGCACATGAATGAATATCCACAGCTCAAGTTTATTAGAGGTCTTTCATACAGAGAAGGGAACTTGAGTCAGTTTCCATCTTGCGATACCCAGAAACAAGGTTTTAGGATCCAGCCTGTCCATCCCTTTCTATCATCCATGCAGGAGATAAGGGATAGATAGAAGTCTGCCTTCCTCAGAACCAAAATTACTGGGTGCCAACCTCCAGGTGGTGGCTGGAGATCTCCCACTATTACAACGGATCTCCAGGTGACGGAGTTCAGTTCATCTGGAGAAAATGGCTACTTTGGAAGGTGGACTTTATGGCATACCCCATTGAAGCCCCTCCTCTCCCCAAACCCGCCCTCCTCAGGCTCCACCCACCCCCAAACCTCCAGGTATTTCCCAACCTGGAGCTGGCAACCCTCAGCATTACAGCAGTGGTGATGGTCTCTAAATGTGCCAGGCAGAATTATTTCTGAATGGAGTTCAGCTAAATTTTAAAAAGCATATATATGCATGAGAAAAAGGGCTTGATAGTTTTCTACCTACCATTTTCCATTACTACTTTTTGTCATTAGCATCAGTTGGAAAGTACTTTCATTAATTTATTTACTTCATGTATATGCTCCCTTTATCCCTAGTGGGAACCAAACATCCTACAATATTCTCCACTTATTCTCCACATTGCCAAGCAGTTGTTTGAACTGGGACCAAAACACTTTGTGAAGAATATAGAACTGGGTACACAGAAAAACTGTGTCATATGCAGCATTCTGTTGTGAAAGACATTGGGATTTTGGGGGAAAACCATGTAAAGCAGTGGGTAAGGCCTTCCATTGTTCTTCCCACTGAGGTCCAAAATATCATTCATTCTCTCTTCCCTCTGTCAACAACGTTTATCTAAGAACACAGAGCATTCTGTTGATCAGATAAGACTGTTGCTAAACAATTCTTGCTTGTATAAAAGAACAGACACGACTTTGTGTAAGAGTCAAACTCCTGAAAAGAAACCCTGGAAATTCCTTCTGTCCTGGAGATTTTTTACTGGAAATGAGACCAACAGGCAGGTCTTCAAAGTGCTCTGCTGACCCAGGCTCTGTAATGCAGTGGTTATGCTGATTTGAAATCTCTGGGTAACAGGACTGTTGAGTATGAGTCTTCAGAACTATAAATGCTGTAGCAAAATTTCATCATTGGATCTACTGTTGTATCCAATCCAGGGATGAATCGTTAATTTTTTTTTAAACTTCAAACTCAAATTTAGCCGCTCCGCTGCCCCAGACTGATCAGCCTACATTTCTAAATGAAATGCCACTGTGTTTCTTCTGAATTTTGTTATATTTAGCATTAGGATTAACATTGATGCTACACTTGTGCAATATTCTTTTTGAAATCCTCCAGAATAGAACTTGCTTTGTATATATTAGGACCTTGATCCAAAGAACTGCACCATTTGTTTCACGTTTTCCTGAGGGCTTTTAACTTGTGTTTCTTAAAGAGCAGTTCCCCATATCATACAAAAAAGTTTGGAAACCAAGAGGAGCTTCCAAAGCAGTGTTTGATGTGGTTCCAGTGAGGAGGGTCAGAGGTCCCACTGAGCACAACCCAAACCCTTGGCCATTTGTAAGTAGTGCTTTGGATCTCAGGCTAACATGTTATGTTTTCTGATTTTATTGTTTTTGATATTACAGCTGATGTGATCAACAATGCAGCCGGCTTTGGGTTCAGTGGTGTTGATGAAAGAGGCTGTTTCCACTGGGACCTATTGTCTAATTTAAATATCTGGAATATTGAGGTAAGTCAAAATAAAAGATTATGGCTAGATCATGGGCATTACTCCTGTAAAGGGGAGGGGGAACTTGTTACACAGATACACATGTGACAGAAACATTGTGCATTATTTTATACACTTCATTTTCAAGGACAGATCCCACTAGTAGGGATGTTTTTAATATCAGTTCAAACCCATATCTTAACCTTTGCTTAATTTTGAAGAACACAGAACCTTGAGATTTCAAATTAGAGTGTTTTATTGCAAACACACCTCATTAATGAATTGATATCTACCTCAAATAAGATCATATATCCGCACCGGGATTTAAAATGTTCTGGTTTGGAAATATGGATTATGAAAATCAATAAATTCAACCAGGGCTTTTTTTGTAGAAAAAGCCCAGCAGGAACTCATTGGCATAATAGGCCACACCCAACAGCAGAAACTCATTAGCATATTAGGCCACACCCCCGAGCACGCAGCTCCTTCCCAGGATTGGCTTCCCCAGGTGCCCCGTGGCTTGCGGGGCACTTGGGGAACCTGAAGGGGGGAGGCAGTTTGTATATATTAGTGATATCGATGCAACAAACATGAAATTAAGCAAACTGCCTTCCCTCCCTGGATTGGCTTGTCTTCCCCAGACGCTGTGCAGCTTGTGAGGCGCCTGGGGAACCCGAGGGGGGGGGAGATGCTGTAGGTGTGGCCAACTTAGAAGCCAGCTGGAACTCCATTCCTGTGTGTTCCTGCCCAAAAATAGCCCTGAATTCAACCATCATTTAAGCAGGTGATCTCTCCAACTACATACTGTTCCTGGACATTTTCATATGCAAACCCCAAGTATTTTTACTTCTAAAATGAATACCAAGTGTTAGCCAAGTGTGATTTCTTAAAAGCTGAATTGCTGATCTCAGAGTTGTAGGGTAGTGGGAAAACACCGTCTCCAGCCATATATAACCATATAACTACAACATGTCATTCAAAAACAGTATAACATAGGTTTTTAAATTTTAATTTTCTTTAATGTTTAAACCTATATGTAGTGTGTACTAGATGCAGACTGTGTTATAATGTTGGATCTCTGAATTGTTAATGAATGAATGAATGAATGAATATAATTTAAAACTGGATAGGAGTCGATGTTGTTTAATATGCGTGTGAGGTAATAACGCATGGGAATTTTCTGTCTCCTAGACGGCAACAAGTTTTAAAATGTATGTAGGAAACTGGAATATGCAGACCACTGCCTGGCTTAAATGGTAAGAATAATGTAGTTTAGTGCTCTTAGACTTTGGTAATCCTCCCTTTACTATACACTCTCATAAATATGATACTAGTTTAGCATTTACACTTTAGAAATTTATTTGATTATTAACAGTGCATTCCTAAGCAGAGTTACATCCTTCTGAACCCATTAATGTCAGCAGGCTTTGAGAAGTTTGACTCTGTTTTAGGATCACAGTATAAAACCATGGAGTCCAGAAGAAATGTCAAAGCAATTCACAAAAATATCAAACATAAAACTATATATATATAAAGTTTTTGTTGTTGTTGTTCAGTCACACAGTCGTGTCTGACTCTTTGCAACCCCATGGGCCACATCACGCCAGGCCCTCCTGTCTTCCCTCGTGCTCCGGAGTTTGCTCAATTTCATGTTTGTTGCATCGATATCACTAACCGTGTCATCCTTTGCTGTCCCCTTTTTCTTTGACCTTCGATCTTTCCCAGCATCAGGGTCTTCTCCAGTGAGTGCTCCCTTCTCATTTGGTGGCCAAAGTATCTGAGTTTCAGCTTCAGTATCTGATACTGAACCAGATTTTAAAAAGTGCAGATACTTAAATCATATATTACAACATGTATAAAGATATATTATTTAAAAGTCAGCATGCAGGCTGGGAACATCAGCAAAATAATTACTAGAAGTAAGGAGAACAGGAAACAAAGTGCCATAGATTTTTTCCATGGCAGAGCAAGCCCCCCTGTAATATTCCTGTAATATTTTTCATCACATTTCAATCAGTGGGAAAATTGGAATACAAGTCTTTTGGAAAATCCCATAATGATACATTAAATGATCTAAACTTAGTACTGTATGTAGATAAAATGTTTTGTTGGCACACCATCTGCGTTTTCCTGCATTGTCGTCCATCAGGAAGCTGCAAGGCACACAGACCGTTCTCATTACCTGAAGAACTGGTTCACTAGGGAGGCTTGTAATGCTTGCTCTTTTTCCCCAAGGCTGTTCATGACCGCATTGCTTAGACAGGTCATTGATTTTGCTACCACCTTCATGTTACCTCAGAATGTTTTAAAAATTGTTCAGATAATTTTGATTATGTCTTTATATTATACGGTAAGACTGCAATCAGATTGCATGTTGAACCAACACATGTGTAAACCTGGCTTGCTTTCAGGCTTACACGTAACACTAAAGATGGAATTAGGAATACATGGTGGATTTAAATACACCTGAGGGTGCAGTTCACCTATTCCTTGATTTAAGCTTCTGGATATTCTAATTTTGGGGTGTTTCTCTTTCCTTCCCAGTGTGTGCTACGACAGAGCTCCTTGGTACCCTACAGCTCTAACATTTCTTCTCTCAGCTGTTTGGCATGGCATCTACCCTGGATATTATTTTACATTTATCACTGGAATCTTTATGACATTAGCGGCCAGAGTGGTGTGTATCTTCTCCCCCCCCCGGGTGTGATTCAGATGTAATAAGTTGCACCTGCTAAAGTAATTGAGACTAGCGTTTGACCGTAGCTCAGATGGATCCAGAGTCCAGACAGCTTTTTTTCACTCAGCCAATTTCTCTCCTTATTGTTGGCTGAGTGATTAACGCAACAGAGGTGCTCAAACAAGTGTAGAGAAGAAAGTGTAGAGAAAGCTTTATTCCGGTATTAACATACTTGATAGTAAAGAGCAGTCACAAGGTCTCTTGGAGCTGTTCTCTCAAGGGCAGTTCTTGAAAGAGCTCTCTCAGCCCCAACTACCCCACAGGGTGTCTGTTGTGAGGAGGGGAAGGGAAAAGAAATTGTAAGCCACTCTGAGACTCCTTTGGGTAGTGAAGGGTGGGGTATAAATCCAATCTCCTCCTCCTCCTCCTCCCCCTTCTATTGAAATGCTTCCTCATTGCCCTTCTGGTTCTCTCTACCCTTCTGATTCACTCTCGCTGGTTGCCTAGGGGCAATGAGCAGCCTCAACTACCTCCTTCTCCTCAGCCAGGGCTGCAGCTGTTAAAACAGGCTCCCTCAGTCTCTAGATGCTCTGCCCCCTTCCCCCTGGAATAGTGAGAATGCCTGCGAGAGGCGCAGTTATTAATATGAAGATTAATTTCTATGAAGATGAATTAATATGAAGATTAATTTCTAATATTTTCATTTTTTTAAAGATTAGGAACAATTTTCGGCATTTCTTCACCTCTTCAAAGGCTCTGAAGACGAGCTATGATATTGCTACTTGGTTGACAACTCAGCTGTCTGTCTGTTATACCGTGGCCCCATTTGTTCTGCTCGCTGTTGAGCCCACCATTACATTATACAGGTATGCTCCCTCCTGTTAAAAAATACAAGGTTAAAAAATTAAAGCAGGTCTTGTTAGACATGCTGGCCTGTGATCAAAGCTGAGTGAAATATTATGGTGGTTTGAAGAGGATGCTCAACAGGGGTATGTCTTTGGCTATGATAGTATGGTATTGCCTAGATGTTGACCTGGGTCGAACCTCTCCTCATCCAGGAAGCTCACTGGATCTTCTTTGGGCCAGTCATTGTCCAAGGGTAGGCAATCTTTTGGGCCTGTTTGCTCCCTAAAATGACAGTGTCTGCCTATGAAGATGTTGGTGCATTGGCAATCAAGAGGTGAATGTGTGTTTGTGTGGGGGGACTTGTACTTGGCCAAGCACACTAAGAACAAGCCTTCTCCCATGCTGCTGTGCTGTCCCAGTGTCGCTACCAGCACTTCAGAGGCTGGCTTTGGTGGTGTGGGTAGAGAACCAGAGCTGCACGGTGAGCAAAATGGTTGCTGTGTTGCTACTGAGCTCATGTGTCAGTGATGTGCCTACCTCTGTTTTAGCATAACCTATTTTATAAGGCTGGTATGAGGATGTATTGGGAGAGAGAACCCTTTGTATGCAACTCAAGACATCTTTGAAGGAAGGGTGAGGTAAAATGTTGAAAGTTTGGATCCTACCAGCTTTTCTGGTGACCTCTTTTGACCCCCCCCCCCAAAGGCTAAGCTGGGGCAATCATGGCACCCTCATGGACTTTTCACGTGAGTTACTTGCTTGGGAAATATTGCAGAATGTCATGTTGCCATAAAGAGGCACTTTTAAATCACATTTACTACTTAACCAAATACATGAATCAAATGCATACAGGCAATATTATATTTCCATACTTCTGCATTCTTCACCACTCATCCTTTTAGGATACATGGAAGAACTATCTCAGTCCTTCCCCATGTTTTGGGTATTCCTTGCATATTAAAGACATTTTGCAGCAAATGATATCCATGTATGTTTTTCATGTGGGAATGGACAAAGTAAGAAGAACTGATGCATCGGTTTAGTTCAAAGTTGTAACATGCACTGGACAGTTTTAATATACCCTTGTCCACATTGTTGTATCTTTCTCCTGGAAGAAATGAGGGGAAAGATAAGGATCTTGGAGTGAAACAAGCTGAGGGTGGGATGTGGTGAAGGAGAAGTGAGGATTCCCTTAAGAAATGTAGTCCTCTCTGTCTCTGGGAGTGGGGGAGATAATGCAGGTCTAGCAGGGATGAAAACTGAAGGTGGAAGGCCATTAGTGTCCTGCTCAAAACCAAACATGTAAAGTAATGCCTGCCAAGTAGATCTGGATACTGTTTATAGAGACTCCTCACTACTGCTTAAGAAGGTAGGATGCACAGTTCTATTTTTTTCATAATCTGCCTGTTGAATTGCAACATATTGCCTTGTATTCTTTTCCAACAGTGGAAGGCTACTTCCATCCAAGGCAGGATGCAATTTCCACCATTTTTTCCTTCCTGCTGCAGATCTCTACTTTACTTTGGTGTAGTGGCTAAGAGCGGCAGACTCTAATCTGCAGAACTGGGTTTGATTCCCCACTCTTCCACATGCAGCCAGTTGGGTGACCTTGGGTCAGTCACAGTTCTCTTGGAGCTGTTCTTTCAGAGCTCTCTCAGTCCCACTTACCTCACAGGGTGTCTGTTGTGGAGGAAGGAGGGGAAGGAGATTGTAAGCTGCTCCCGAGTGAAGGGTGGGGTATAAACCCAACTCCTCTTCTACTTTATACCTTCCTCTGGTTGTTCACAAAGGTGCTTTGATGTCCCAGGAACAAAATTTCTGGTTATTTGGAGGAATGATGCATCAGAAGGGGGAGGCAGGAAAGTCCTACTCCACAAGCTCTACACTACTTTTGTATCCTGTTGACTATAAACCATTATAGCTACTGATGCAATTCTGCAAATGCTGCTTAATTTGCCAAGGATTACAACATGACTCTGGTTATTTATACTCCTAGGAATTCATATTATTTTTGCTGCTTCTCTCTTTGTCACTTGCAGGTCGCTTTACTTCCATATGCACATTTTATGTTTTTTTGTGCTGTTGGTGCTGCCAAAGAAACCTGAAGGCCACAGCAAAAGGCAGCTTCCAGTTCGAGGCACACAGAACTCTGATATAAACAAGAAACAAAAATGATACCTCAAAAAGGAGCTGCTGAAACCTCTCTGACGTGGATGCTGGCTATGAAAGGATACACAGAATACTTGGCTGTTGCATCTAGTGGCTTAATTAAAAAAAAAACCAAAAAACCCCAACGACTTTAAATAGACAGAAAGGAACTTCCTGAATAATGTTTACATCCTCAAAGGGCAAAAACTGTGATTTTAAACAAAAACCAAAAGTGAATATTTTGATAGAATATCTTTAATGTATTCAAATTGATTCATGTCTTAGAGTCATTTATAATAGCTATCCAGTACTTTTAAGATGAAGGAAAAAAATCACTGGTGCTTAGTACACTGGTGCAGTAAGCTTTGAAATATTTTTTTTCCAGGGAATGGTTAAAATCAAAAACAGCTTGTGGACCAATTTTATTCTTGCCACTTGAAGCACTTTTTGGCCCTTCTGCTGTTGTTGATGTGTATGTGTGTATAAGGCATGCTGAAGGTGTTCCTATCAGGTTTTTGAATCAGTTCATGGCCTAATACAAAGGTTGATCAACAGTACTGACCGAAGCTGAATTGCGCCTTTCCAAGTCCATGAAAGCCAACGTACGTACAAGAGTGTAAATCTGCCTAAGATGATACTGTCAGAATTGCATTTCAGCTTCTCTGCACTCTCCAGCGCATGTGTGATTTCAGTCTAAGTAGTACTCATCATGTAAGTGCAAGTGGATAGACTGCAGGAATCACAGAGGTTGCTTTTCAGCCTTGCCTTGGAGACAGCACATCAAGGTCAACGAACGGGCTCACCTGTTACATCTTTTGGCATATATCTTCCATTGGTGACCTTCAGTAAAAGTGATGATGGTCATCAGCCTAGAACCATAAACGAAGGTGGATGTTGTGTAGCTGGAAATACCCATTAGGTAAGAGAGAATGTTAGAGAACAGAGTCGAAAGTTCCCCATGTCAGTGTAAAATTAACAGTACGCTACTTAAGGTGAGAAACATGGATGCTTTGACAGAACTCAGTGTTTTATGTGTACTCTGAGATGAGTAATGAACAGTGGCGGACCTACATTTTCGGGACCCTGAAGCTTGAACTGTTATGGGGGCCCCTTCTCAACCAGCAACGATTATAGGGACATTTTGAGGCCGTATGAAATGGGTATTAGAGCATATTCTAAGGTCAATATTAAGTACTTCAACCCATTGGCTTATGATTCTGTCACTAAAATAGACTTATTTTAATAACCAACACTTAAAAAAACCTCCAATTTTGTTGAAAAATTCACTTGTTAAAAAAAAGTTGCTTCAGAACTCCTTCAGGATTAGGGGCCCTGAAGCTTAATCTTCATTAGTTTCATAGTAGGTCTACCCTGGTAATGAATGTGAGTGATCCCCCCGCCCCCCAGCGTCATAATGTCTTGTCGA
This sequence comes from Lepidodactylus listeri, assembly GCA_029233225.1. NCBI lineage: Eukaryota > Metazoa > Chordata > Lepidosauria > Squamata > Gekkonidae > Lepidodactylus > Lepidodactylus listeri. The sequence goes on from JARCFY010000006.1 coordinate 94,014,900, forward strand.
TGAACCATACTTGCATATTTTCATAATTGCCAATAGGACTTGCCAATATCAAGGCCAAGAGCTCAAACTCTTGGAAATAACTCAGGGAGACTGTGTTAAGCACTTGGCTAGGTTTGCTAAGAAAATCTGGCTTTGCAATTTCCTGATTTTAAAAACACAACCTTTTCTTTTTCTTAAATTAAATTTTGTAGATTTTCTCCTCCTCTGCCCCTTCCCCCAAATGTTTACTTTGTTCTCCCCTACCCTGGATCACAATTAAAAACAGATACACATCCATCCCTGTGTATCTGAGCCCATCCCAACTTGTAAGCTCCTTCTCTTATTCACCCATTCTATCTCTTTTCACTTGTTTAGCTTCATAATAGCTCATGCCTCAATGGTTCAGGCTAGCCTGATTTCAGAAGCTAAGCAGGGTCAGCCCTGGCTAGTACATGGCTTGGAGACCCCCAAGGAAGGGTTGCTACGCAGAGGCAGGCAATGGCAAACCCACCTCTGTTCGTCTCTTGCCCTGAAAACTCTACGGGGTTGCCATAAGTCAGCTGTGAATTGCTGGTGCTTTCCACCACCAGCTTCACAATGCCCATTGAGATTCTTTTAGGATATAACACTATGGTGGTCATAAGGGTGGGTGTTGGCATGTCTGCGCACCCACTGAGTTTTCCTTATGTAACCAAATGCCAAATTGTGTCTTCCCAAGAACTAGTTCTACATTTGATACTTTCTCACTCTAAATGTAAACCCATTTTGCAAGTAGAATAGTAAAATACTTATGATATACTTTGATCTTAAAAGAGCTGGAGTGTTCAAAATTTAAACATTGGGTGGTATGAACTATTACCAGGTGACCGCCTCTGTGGAGAAAAAGCTAAATGTTGTGAAGAATTAAGTTGCTGCTGTTTGTTATTACTATAGTGCTCTCTCTACATCTTATGAGGAGTATGATGTTTCTGTTATGGATTTGTGACTCCAAAGATATATTCTTACAAAGGATAACAAGCAAATAAAATATTTTGTTCAAAATAAATTATGTGTGACAAGTGCTATGAGTTCAGGACAGTGCAACTGAAATGACCACCTCGTATTTCCTAACTTTGGTTATCTGCTACTCTGAATGAGGAAGCTCTGCTTAAGTGTTATGGCCCGTAGCTGTTGATGTATTTGTTATTTATTCTAAAGAACACTGTGTTTTTATTTACTATATTTTAATGCAGCAATTATAGACAAATCAAATTTTATTCAGTACTAGACACCCCCCCCCCCCAGTTTTCAGTGCTAGTGCCTGTGGCTGAGTGTTGGCTGTAGGTCGTCTTAAGCCAAGAGTCAGAAGGCAAATGGGAGTCTACAGCTCCTCCCTATGCCCAGGCCAGTTGGTCTTCCTAAGCTTGTAGTCCTGTCCTCCATTCATTTCAAAAAGACAATCATGCACTTGAAAAGATCTTAAACACTTTTCAAGTTACTATGAGTCTTGCTTTCAAATGAGATAAATGCCACAAACATTAGTAATGTGTAGTAGCGTATAGCTTAATAATGTATAGTAGTAGTGACCTCTAGTGTTTACTTCACAAAGGCTTGCATGGTAAAATGAAATGTGCCTGTCATCCATGGCAGGTTTCATTTTAAATGCAGTGTGGTCTTATAAGAAATGTTTATAGCGACACAGGTGTAACCAATGCTTCCTCTAAGCGGTGGAGTCTTGTGAGCAGAAATTCTACTTCGTGAGCCACTGGCATTAAAGTTTCGAGCGGGCGATTTGGCTAGTGTATATAGTGTAATGAACAGTGGCGGACCTACATTTTCGGGACCCTGAAGCTTGAACTGTGTATAAATTAGTTTGCTCTGGATCCATCCTTCATGAGATGAGACAAAAACAGGTGAGCCAGAGGCTAAAGAACTATGAGCTACCTCACACTAACTCAGCTTAGAGGAAACACTGGTGGCTAGTGGGACATTTTTTGAGAATGTGGGGGGTGCGGAGACAATTCTGTTTAGAACGGCATTTGACTAATTTTGTTTTCTACTTATTGGCAGTCCCAATCGTGATTTTAAATTGTGGCCTTTTGTGTATTTTTTAAAAATCATTGTTGTTTGGTTTAAATTATAAACCACCTTGTTTTCTGCAAGGCAGAAGGACAGCTAATGTTTTGAATAATGAAATCTTCTATAAAAGCAGCTGCCGGTAAGTCTTGTTGTTGGAGCTGTTCTGCTTCTGTCTTTGGGCTGGGAAAGGTCATATAGCCCTTGGAGAGGGTAGTGGTAGGCAATGCTCCCTCTAAGTTGTGGAGTCTTGTGAGCAAAAATTCTACTTTGTGAGCTACTGGCATTAAAGTTGTGAGCGAGCGATTTGGTTACTGCATGGATTAGTTTGCTCTGCAGCCATCCTTCCTGAGCTGAGACAAAAATGTGTGAGCCAGAGGCTAAAAATCTGTGAGCTAGCTCACACTAACTCAGTTTAGAAGGAACACTGGTTGTAGGGATCAAGAGGAACTAGAAGCTCAGCACCTAAGCTTGAGCCACAGTGGTTTAATGGTTACAGTGTGAAACTAGGATATGGGAGATCCAAGTTCAGCCCCACCCTCTGCCATGGACATTCACTAAGCTTGTCATTCTCTCTCAAGCTAGCCTCCCTCACAGAGTTGTTGTCAGGATAAAATGGAGGAGGGGAGAGCGATGCTTCAAACCACTTGGGTCTACATTGGGGAGAAAAGTTGGATGTAAATGTCTAAATAAATAATCCAGCTGTTAAGGGCCTGTAGTCAGGTAGTTTCCAACTCTTACAGAGCAATCCTGTATGGAGCTACTCCAGTCTAAGCCCACTGATTTCAGTTGGCTTAGACTGGAGTAACTCAGCACAGGAATGCACTGTCGAGAACTGACCTGCTGGATCATACCAGTGATCCATCTGTTCCACCATACTGTTTCACACAGTGGCCAACTAGTTGCCCCAAAGGGCCAACAAATGGGCATAGAGGACAAGGCCCTCCCCTGATGCTATCCTCCCTCAGTACTAGTATTCAGAGGTCTGCTCTGTAGATGGCAGTTCCATTAAGTCACCATTGGCTAATAGCCATTGATGGGCCTCTTCTCTATGAATCTGTCTAACCTCCCTTTAAAGCCATCTACACTTGTGGCCATTGCTATGTCCACTACTGCTGAACCCCACAATTTAATTACTCATTGAGTAAAGAAGTATTTTATTTTGTTTGTCCTGAATCTACCCACCATCTTCATTAGTGCCCCAAAGTTCAAGTATTGTGGGAGAGAGAGAAAAAGCTATCTACTTTCTCTAACCCATGCATAATTTTATAAACAATTGCATTGACCCACTTTGTATGGGAACACCTTCCCTATACAGCAAGGCTGGAGTATTTGGGGCTTTTTAGTTTAGGTGAGGAAAAACATGACCAAGAATAGGTCAAATAGTTTTGAAAAGAGTAGATTTTTTTTCTCCTCAAGACTATTTCCCAGTACAATTGATGTGCATGAGGTTCAGTTCTCTAATTTTGTAATCCAGATTTATTGCACTGCTCGTAAGTATTATGCTGGTCTTCCTTGCATTGTTTTCTAGTTCTGTAATTTGCTTTGAGTCTTGGTGAGAAAGATGGACTATAAATGAAGTAAATAAATAAAAGTTTTTAATTTATGACTCAACAAAGCACAAATGGTTACTGACCAAGAGGGTTTTAAAATAGCATTAGAAATAACAAGTGGGGGACCAGCAAGGACTTGTGGGGGGCATCTAATTTCCCCTTCCCCACTGTTTTTTCTTTCATTTCCCTGAAAGTCCCCATACCCTTTCCTCCTTTCTTCTCTCCTTCCCACCTACTAGCCAACCTAACTTTATCTGCCCCCATCTTCAGCTTTCCCTCTTCCCTGTCCCAGCAGTCTCACCTAGGAAAACTATGTTGGTGCAGGCCTATGTTCGTGCATGGTGCTGGCATGGGCCTAGTTGCTCAGTGGGGAACCAACCAACCTACCTTTTACCTGCCCCCCATATTAAATTATATTGATTTCTTATTTACTTCATTTATATTCTACCTTTCTCTGTAATGGGGATCCAAAGCAATTTACATCATTCACCTTGCCACCATGTTATCCTCACAACAACTTTTTGAGATAAGTCAAGCTGAGAGTGTGGAACGAGCCCAAGGTTACTCAGTAATCTTACACAACAGAGTGGTGATTTGAAACAGTCTCCCAGATCCATAATTACATCACACTGGCTTTTCTGGCATGGCTGTATTGTACTGGCAAGCAGCCAATCCTAGGAATTGTACTTGCAAGCAGCCAATCCTGGGAAAGATGTAAGATGGGTGGTAGCAAGTTGCCTACTACTTGCTGGCTGACCTAGCCCCAATGAGTCCTCCCTCAAATGTCAAAACAGCTCTGGAAAGTGCCCTGTCCCCTCCCTCTGCCTTTTACTGACAGAAACCAAGACTTGAAGGCTGGCAGTATTGTTGTGGGTGCCTAGTAAAAACCAATGAGGACATTCATTTCTTAAAACTATAGGTGATTTTTGGTTTTGTTCTTTTAGATTTCAAGGTTTTTCTGCAAAACTGGAATGCTTTTCAGATATGTAGAAAGATCTGTCTTTATGGCTCTAATCTCTGAAATTAAGGATCTATGGATTTGGCCATGTTGAGAATTAGGTACATTGATCATGGAGGATAGATCCATCAAGACTTTTATGCTCAGCATGAACATGCACAACATTCCTCTAAATATCAGATGCTGAGCATGCACAGCAAGCCATGGACATATAAATAATGACTAGTTTAGATGCTTATACTGGCCACTGGCAGGTTCTTACTGCAAACAGAATAATGGACTAACTGAAACTCTGTTGATGTAGCAACATAACTATTGCATCCTTTAGAGTAACTGTGATACCAACATGATAAATAACAATTTGCTGTTACTTTAATGTGTGGTATGTGTGAAGTTAACCACACTGGGTTATCACACCTGATGCACCCAAACTTTAGAAAGAATTTGCTCTGTTGTGAAAAGGGGCTTAGGAAATGCCAGCTAAGGCAGTTTCCGCAAAGATGCTGCAATGTAGCTGTTTTCAGTACAGATACAGGCAAGAATAAAGAATTCACACTCAGCACTATGAACAAGTCAGTAAAGCATGTTTATGTGGTAGAGTAAGTATTGTTACCTTACGATCTCTAGCAGGAGAACACAAATGGAAGAGACAAGGTAAAGAACCCCCAGAGTGCTGGCAGGAGGATCAAGATGGTATTTCATGGGGAATAACCTTTAACCTGTTACTCATACTTGAAGTGGCAAGAATATGAATGGAGTTAGGCTTGCTGATGGAAATGAATCTCTGGAATGTTGCTTGATAGGCTTGCCAGGATCTTTGATAATCGCTATGAAATGTATCCACTGAGCAGGAAAACATGAGGTCCTTGACCTGATAGGAAATTGGTCTGTTGTTCTTGCCAGAGCAGAGAGTTCAATGAAGAGTTAAGTCAGCGATGTTTTGTGTTTCGCCTTTGGTTTTATGGTGTTGCCACACACATGCTCTTTTCTTTTCCTAAAACAGGTTTGGGTTTTGTCTACCCTGGCCAGTCATGGATAAGTGGAAAACCCTTCAAGAAAAGTAATCATGTCTATAATCTCAAATTCATAATATAACCTAAGACATGAACCAAAACCCCCAATGTGGGTAGCAAGGTCTTTTGTGGCCAGTGATCACTGTGATGTTGCTATAATGAAAATGGTGCCAAAACACTGTTCCAAATAAATGGATGGCCTTAATATACAACAATAGAATGATTGGTGGGCTTGCTGTTGTTTCCTAGAATAAACAAATATCTGAAGGCATTTTAGTAGAGTCTGCTTAAGAAATTACAGTGTAAATAATAAGTCAAGCTAGAGAGTCTGAGTAAATGTTTTTGTTGCTGGGCTTCTCATTGGAGAAATGGAACTCTCATTGTGGCCAGTCTAATGTATGGCCTAGTATGTACCCTTAAAAGCAGATGAAACAGTACTGGAGCTAATTACTGTACATTTTAGTTAAACACTTAAAGAGGATAAGATGCCTACAGCTTAATCTTATACAGGTTTACTTGAAAGTAAATCCCACTGGTTACACCAGCTGTGGAGTGCATGTATTGGCTAGTACCAGTCATTTCACAAAGTACACACATATGTAATGCCTGAAGAATGTGTTTTTTTATAAATGTTTTCAGAAACACAGACATCTAAATATATATATATGCCACTTTTTAGAAAGCAGACCACCATGAACCATCAAGAAAAGGAGCAAGATTGATGGTTGAGCCAACCTTTTAAATGACTTTGAGAGAGCAAAGTATATGTGTGAGGGTAATCCTGTAGATATTATATACTGGGACATTAAAAAACAAAAACCTATAACAAGGCCCTTAAGTAAATACAGTTCATCTTCTGTCTTCAGTGCAGTCCTACACTGGGACTGTGCTTGTGCAGGCCTGCACCTGATATGTTTTTTTCTAGCTCAAAACTATAAAAAGGGAGGAGCCCCTCCCCCTTAGAGCCAACGTGAGGCATTTTTTGTGCCCAAAATGTCACGTGCTCCAACAGGGGTGCCCCTCTCACCTTCAGTTCCTTTTCTGCTGCCATGTAGATAAGTTCTTCTAGTGATCGCTCCATATCTCACAGCATGTTTTTTTTTCCTGACTGGAAGTCTTTTCCTCTTTTTTCTTGGCCGCTTTCTTGGTTTTTAGTCCTATTCTTGGTTTTTAGTCCTATTTTAGTCCTATTCGGTTTTTAGTCCTATTCAAGGGGCGTCTTTTTTGAGGTGATGAGGTGGCTCTCGCCTTCCTATTTTCTTTACCTTTTCATTGACCAGCTGATATCTCCCCTTTGAGTCATCAATGGCTTCTGAGGCTCTGTTTTAAAAAATGCACGAAGATGGCCCAAAGCAATGAGCATGACCTATGCTTGATGCGTTTAGGAGAGTCCCACAATGTGGCCTCCTGCACAATCTACCAGGGATTTATGCTGAAGGCACAGTCTGACAGAGCTTTTCGACAAGGTGGCTCTGAACTTTGTTTAATTATGGAATAAGAGAATGGGTCCTCTTGTGGATTAGTAACAACAGGAAGTAGAGACTAGCAGTGAAAGGACACTTGTCACAATGAAGAGAAGTAAACAGTGAGATACCCCAGAGATCTGTAGGAGGACTGGTGTGATTTGATTTGCTCATAAATAATCCAGAGTTGGGATAGAGCAGTGAAGTGGTTAATCAAGTGTGGATAACAGCAAATTATTTAATACAATGAAAACTGAATTGGAGTGTGAAGACCTTTAAGAGGACCTCTCTAAACTGCGTGACTAAGCAACAAGTTATAAAGTGATGCACACTGAAGCAAAAAAACCTTTTCATATGTATGGAGAAGCTCTGAACTGCTGACAACTGCCCAGGAAAGAGACCTTGGGTTGTGTGCATAGCTCAACTAAAATGTCAGTCCTGATGTTCAGCAGTGGTGAACAAGGAAAGCTTTATGCTAAAGATTACTAGGAAATGTATTGGAAATAAACAGCTACTATTGAAATATCCTCGCACAGATGTATGGTAAGGCTAGTTTTGGAACATGGTGTACAGTTTATTTATTTATTTTTTGCATTTATATCCCACCCATCCCGTGAATGGGCTCAGGGCGGGTTACAACAATTCCATAAATACGATAAAATTTTAAAACACATTGTAAGCATACGGAATCAACAATCATAGCTTGCTGTATGGAGAATTCGGCCCATTGATGTAGGTGGGTATGGCTGGTTATCAGTGGATGGGAGACAGCAACCTTGAGGGGCTGTGTGTGGACACCCGCTGCTATCCTACCCCCAAAAAAGGGTATTACAGAACCGGAAAAGCTGTAGAAAAGGGCAAGCAATATAAGGGCTGTTCAACCATATCTATAAATCTATTTTCAGTAAATGGGACTCTGACAATCTTTTGCAGATAGCTGTTTTATAAAATGGTAGTCTGGTGAAAAAAAATATCTTCTACCTCTAGAGATCTGAACTATTTGCTATGCAAGCTTATTTTCTAAGCACTGTTATCTGCTGGGTAGGATTGGGATGGAGAATGCAGTGTTTCTCTTGTGATGATGACATTCTTTTACCTTCTCTTCGATTTTTTTTTCTTTTTTCTTCTCTCCCCCTCCCCCCTCCCTGGTCTCTGTGTATTAACGTTTCAAGGCAGCATCACAGACAGAAGGCAAAATTCAATTAATTGAATATGAAATATTTATAACTTTGCTCTATATGTCTACCAGAGAAAGGCCCTTAATATGGCTTCTCATTAGAATGGACTAGCGACTCATTTCTCGGCTTTTGCAGTCATTTGGAATTTAAATCCAATTAATCTACTTTCCTTGTGAATGCAATTTAATTATTTGAAGAGGAAACACACTGCATTGAAAAGATGGTTGATCTGTGAATATTTTGTGCCCTTATTTGGACTTTTACCGCCCTTTGAATTCAAGCTGTCAGCCAGCCCACTTCATTGCCCCCAACTTCGAAGCCAATGAAGCAGTAGAATGTGTTCTGTGAGACAGCAGAGGTCAACTAGGAATAAATTTCAGTTGTTTTGGTTCATCTCTATGTTCCAGAAACTGAGAGCATGATCACACACACAATTTGCCCCAACATAAGCATGAATGCCAGGCAGATTAAAGGAGCGCGATCAGACGCCAACATCTGGCAAGCGCCCCACAGCCGTCGGCAACCCATTTTGCTCTGCCGCACACACGGAGTAAAAAAACACCCCAGAAAGTCCAGTAGCAAATGGGTTTTGTGGACTTTCCTGCATCTGATCACACCAGCGTGCTCCCATGGTGTTGGGATAGTCTGATCAGGCTATCCCAACCCAATGCCATTGTATTTCCCCCCTTCTCAGTATGTTCATCATCACATACTGTCATAGGAAGCCCTCAGGGCGGAGATGCAATTCATTGACCCCCCATTTAAGCGAACTGGAAAACAATGGCAACCCCCCCCCCCAACTCACCTACAGTTGTGTCTGATCATGCAGTGGCGAGCTGTGCCTGCATCCACAAAACTCTACGTGATCATGCAACTGTGGGTCAATTTCCTCCAGCCTTGCTTCCCCCCCCCCCCCCCGCTTTATCTCACAAGTGTGACTGCCACCTGACTAAGGCTTTGTTGGCAGGAAACTCTCTGTGGGACCTTTGGAATCCATTTGGATCTATTTGCCTCCAAAGCAGTCCATTTTAATTGGTTCCCTACACTTTCAGAGATTCCAAATCCCTACTAAAGTGTGCTTATGACTGAGGGAGCCTTGACATGGATAGCCCAGGCTAGCCAGATCTCCAAAGCTAAGCATAGTCAGTCCTGGTTAGTATTTGGATGGGAGACCTCCAAGGAATCCCAGGGTCCTGACGTAGAGGGCAGGCAATGGCAAACCTCCTCTGAACATCTCTTGCCCTGAAAACCATATGGGGTCACCCTAAGTCAGCTGTAACTGCACAAAAAACATTAAATTTAATTAAATTTAAAAATGACTGAGGTAAGATGTGAAATTTATTGCCCCTAATGATTTCAAATGGCTCCTGGAAGCCCAAGGGATTCTGCCACTCCCCAAACAAGGATCTATAAAATGTCAGAAAATCGTCAGAAAACATAACGATTTTAAAATTATGCCGTCCAGCAGCATTGTGATCACAACTGCCATCATGATGGCTTGCTGTGTTCCTCAGTTTAGAGACAAGGGATTAGGCTCACCATTTCCCCCCTAGGAATGGGAGAGCCCCTCCAGCTCCCATTGTCCACCACCACTCCAGCACCTGTGGCCTGGAAATAAAAAAATTGCCATGAGACAATGGCATTTCGTCATTTCCAAGGAAACCCCATAAGTCATGTCACACCTCTAGGAATCACCAGAAACTCTATGGTTTTACCATAGAATTCCCAGTGATTCCTAGACAGGCATGATGGTGCTTATGGGTTTTCCCCTAAACTGATCTAATCCTGTCATCCAACGGTGCCCCCTACGACCCAGGTCATCTAGACTCCTGCCTGTTTGCTGGCAGACCTACAGGATTCAGAAGTATGTCAGATAGTTAAAGAATGTAGCAGGTTCTTGAGCACCATCCCAGAAGCCAACCAGGTAAAGTCTGAGAACACTGAAAGCAAACACAAGGATCAGTTAAGCGCACAGCATCACATTGTCTGCAAAGCTGTTTTCCGGATTCATGATAGGCCCCAGTTCACCAGAGTAGGCAGAACAAAAGCCTTTTAAATAGGCCTTAAAACTGAAAGAAACATTAAAATTAATTTGAAACTTCACAGGATGCCAGCATAATGAAAACAAAACTGAACAGATAAGCTGCCTGGTAAGTTGCCTGGAAAAAAACACAGCTGAGCTCAAGGACAGTAATCGGATGGAAGCAAACGGCTGAAACACAAAGTCTGAGAGGCAAACATGCAACACATAGGGTTGTCAATTGCCCAGAAATTCTGTCCAGTTTTGCACCTGTGGCTTTAACACTAACCTTGTGTGCATAACAAGCAGGTGAAGCAAATGCAAATTCCAGCCATTAGCTATGTTAGTCTACTGCAGGAACGCCTCCCAAAACTACAATAACAGCCCCCTAAAAGTAGAAAAAGCAAGAGTCCAGTAGCACTTTAAAGACTAAAAACATGTGGCAGGGCAGGGGTCCGTTGGAGCACGAGCGCACAGGAGCGCAGCTCCAGGAGTGAGGAGCCCAGGGGGCCGGCACATGACCAAGCCCCGCCCCCTCCTTGGCTTCCCCGAGCAGTGCAGAGGTGTAGCGCCCCAGGGAAAGCCCTGCTAGAGTCTTTATTGATTTTAATGTTTTAATATTGATAATTTTATCATTGTTCCTTTTATGACTGTGTGCAGCTTTTCCAGAGACTTGCTCAAGGTGGCATATAAATTTTCTAAGTATACCATTTTTTATCTGGGCACATGGCACATAAGTACTGGAGAAATTTCACCAACCCTTCAGCACCTTCCACCCCATCAGTTTGGTGTAGTGGTCAGGAGTTGGACTCTAATCTGGGAGAACCGGGTTTGATTCCCCATTCCTCCACATGCAGCTTCTGGTGTGACCTTGGGCCAGTCACAAGTTCTCTCAGAGCTGTTCTCTCATGAGCAGTTCTCAAAAGACCTCTCTCAGCCCCACCTACCTCACAGGGTGTCTTGTTGTGGGGAGGGGAAGGGAAAGGGAAAGGGATGGATGGTGCACATGTCCTGGGTATCTCAAGTCTACTTGAAACCTGATGGTTTCAAGGGAGCAGGAAGAGAATGAGGGTGTGTTCTTTACGCTTATTTTTATTGCACAAAGTATTGGATGGGGAAGGGAATGGAGGAAGTTTCACTCACCTGTGGATGGGGAAGGGAATGGAGGTCAGTTTCACTCACCTGTGGAGTGGAGCCTGAGGGGTGGGTGTTGCCTTCTGACACACTTCTGGTATGTTAGGGGGTGTGGCATATGCAAATGAGTTATGCAAATGAGTTATGCTAATGAGCTCCTGCACCTCTTTTTCTACGAAATGACCCCTGTGGCAGGGTATGACCTTTTGTGAATCACTGCTCACTTCTTCAAATATTCATGAAAGCTCCTACCCTGCCACATATTAGCCTTTAAGGTGCTACTGGACTCTTGCTCTTTTCTACTGCTACAGACAGACTTATGGCTACCCATCTTGATCTAACCCTCTAAAAGGAGTATTAAAGGACCTTTACAATTAACATATTGACTGAAAAAATAAACTTTTGTGGACTAGAGCTCGCTTCATCAGCTAGAAAGAACCATTATTACCTGCTAATTCCAGCACATCAAGGTGCCGTTGAAGTTACACATATGTAACTTGCATGTCTTCGTTTCTGGGCTTAGATGGGTTCGACCAGCTGGATCTTGAGGAAGTTGACAGACTGCTCTTGACTGTTCGCCCAACCACATGCAGCCTTGATCCGTGCCCATCCTGGCTTATAAGATCCGGCCATGAGGGGTTGCGAGGTACCGCCCGGGAAATAATTAACACCTCCCTTGCCGAAGGGAAATTCCCGGGGGCTCTCAAGGAAGCGATGGTCCGCCCACTCCTAAAAAAGTCACATCTGGACCCGGCAGAATTGGCTAATTATAGGCCGGTGTCCAATTTGCCCTGTTTGGGCAAATTAATAGAGAGGGCGGTGGCGTTACAGTTACAGAGGTATCTGGATGACGCTTCGGTTCTTGACCCCTTTCAGTCCGGCTTCCGCCCAGGCTATGGGACGGAGACCGCTCTGGTTGCTCTAACGGACGACCTCCGACGACATCTGGATCAAGGCGGTGGGGCGGTATTGCTGTTGCTCGACTTGTCAGCAGCGTTCGACACAGTCGATCATCGGCTGCTGTCCCGCCGCCTTGCCGACGTGGGAATCAGGGGGTGGGCCTTGCAATGGCTCGTCTCATTTCTCCACGGTCGGGGACAAAGGGTGGTGCTAGGGGAGCAGCAGTCCTCGAGGCACCCGCTTGAATGCGGTGTGCCGCAAGGGGCGGTGCTCTCCCCGATGCTCTTCAATATCTATATGCGCCCCCTTGCCCAGATTGTCCGGAGGTTTGGGCTGGGATGTCATCAGTATGCGGATGACACTCAGCTCTATCTGATGTTGGGCGGCCGGTCGGACTCCGGCCCAGACGATCTTGACCGGGCATTGCACGCTGTGGCTGATTGGCTCAGATCTAGCAGGTTGAAATTGAACCCGGCGAAGACGGAGGTCCTGTGCCTGGGTCGTTGCGGTCCGGAGCAGGGGGTCCCACTCCTGAGCTTCGACGGGGCGCCGTTGGTGCCTGCGCCGAGGGCGAGGAGTTTGGGAGTGCTCCTGGAGCCTTCTTTGTCAATGGAGGCTCAGGTAGGAGCCACTGCCAAGTCAGCCTTTTATCACCTACGGCTGGCGAGGCAGTTGGTTCCCTACCTGGACCGGGATGGCCTCGCCACAGTGATCCATGCGACGGTCACCTCGAGGTTAGACTACTGTAACACTCTCTACATGGGGCTGCCTTTGGTGCAAATCCGGAAGCTGCAGCTGGTGCAGAATGCCGCTGCCAGGCTATTGATGGGACTCGCAAGGCAGGATCACATCGGGCCTGTGCTAGCGGCGCTGCACTGGCTGCCTATAGCATACTGAGTTCGCTTCAAAGTGCTGGTTCTTACCTATAAAGCCCTATATGGCCAGGGTCCAACATACCTTAGGGACTGCCTTTCTCCATATCAACCCCAGAGAGCAGTACGGTCGGGGTCTGAACACAGGCTACGTGTTCCTGGCCCCAGAGACGCTAGGCTGGCCAGAACAAGGACCAGGGCCTTCTCGGTGGCGGCTCCTGTCTGGTGGAATGAGCTCCCGGAGGAGATCAGGGCCCTGCGGGACCTGATGCAGTTCCGCAGGGCCTACAAGACGGAGCTCTTCCGCCAGGCTTTTGAATAGGAGCCGCCACCGATGATACTAGGATACCATCTGACATCGTAACCATCTGATGTGCCCTGGTCCAACATGGTCTCAGCGATGGCCGAGGGTGGGGGGCAGACCTGCCACTTGGTTGCCATCGAACGCTGTTTTAAGGAAGCTTTTATGATTATTTATGTGGTTAATGTTATTTATGGTAATGTTTTTAAATGATTTTATAGGTCAATGTATCGACCAGGCCTGAGGCCCATGTAAGCCACCCTGAGCCCGCTTGCGGGGAGGGCGGGATATAAATGTGAATAAATAAATAAATAAATAAATATTGAACCACTGAAAACTGGCAATCCTGACCTTTTATTCAGAGAGGGACCAAAATATGGGGGTGGGGGAATCTGAAGGCTGAAATCTCTAGAAGACACCAAGGGTTTGTGCGTTTGACTACACATTGGACAAACAGAAACTCAAGCTGGAGGATCAGGATGCCAAATAAGAATGCTATTATTGTATGCATCACTTACTTGGAACAAATACTAATCTATTATCCAGGCATATGGAGACAAAGGGCTGGAGTCTGAGCATTGTCTGGTAGAAAACGAACCACGTGATAACATTGTCATGCTCCTTTGTTACTGAGTGCGGTCAAGGACAAATGTATACTCTAGACAGGTGCCAGTATGACTGTGGCTCACTTTCCAGTTCTGCTTAGTTCTACAAAAAGCTTGAGCATAAGGAAGAAAACATTCTTCTGTTGCCTCTTCTTACTGCTGGAACAGCTATTGACTAAAGCTCAAAGAAATGTCCTCAGTCTCGGTACCCACAAAACGTGATCTGCTGACAAATTAGTGAAGCTCCTCTACAAGACTGGAAGGAATACTGACATGTCCTCCCTGCCAGCCCTGCCTACCTGTGCCCAGACTAGCAGGGCAAAGCTGGTGTCACTGTGTTCCTCCTTGCCAGCTGCACCATGCCCAAGTTGACAGGGTAAAGCTGGCTGCTGCGATATTGCTAAGCATATAAGAAGAGCCCTGCTGGATCAGGCCAGTGGTCACTCTAATCCAGCACCCTGAATCACACTAGGGATGTGCAGGAACAAAATAATGGTATTTTTCAGGTTCGGTTATATTGAACCTAATAAAATCAGTATTTTCTGATGCTTCTGAATCCCAGTACTGGTATGGTATTTGGATTTGGGAAATATTCGGGAAACCTGAATTTTTTCAGCTCCATTATACCCTATGGGGATTATTATAGTCAATGGTCCCCGTAGGGTATAATGGAGAATCAAGCTGCAAGAGGAACCAGCCATGGATCTGCAGAGGCAGCAGGAGCTGAGAGCACCACACTTCCTCTGCTGGGGCTGGCTCCTCTTGCAGCTCAGTTTAAACTGAGCTGCAAGAGGAGCCACTGCCAGCCCAACCAAGGCAGCGTGGAGCTCTCAGTTCCTGCTACCCCAGCTGATCCTCCCTTGCAGCAAGAGAGGATTAGTGGGGGTGGAGGGAGCTGAGAGCCCTACGCTGCCCCAGCAGTAGCTGAATATACCCAGATAAAAGCTCCCCCCAAAAATCAGCTTTTATTCGGACTCAGCTATACCGATAGCTGATCAGATCAGATAATCTGTATTTGGCTTCGTTAATACCCTCCAAATACTAGTAAGGGATTTTCCAGGTATTTTTCCAGCTCTGTTTATGTCAAATGTGCACTCCTAACTCACATGTAACCAACCAATTCTTCTGGAGGGCCAACAACAGGGCACAGCAGCCAAGGCCTTCCTCTGGTGTTGTTTCCTGGCACTGAGATTCAGAGGTTTACTGCCTCTGAACATGGAGGTTCCCTTTAGTCACCATGGCTAGTAGCCACTGATAGCCCTGTCCTCCTTGAATCTGTCTATTCCCCTTTTAAAGATGTCTACACCAGTAGTTATTATTACATCCTCTGACAGTGAATTCCCAAAAGTTCAAAAAGCAGCATCCCCAGATACTACACAGAACCACAAGCACTTCCCAAGGTATGTCTGCCCATCGCCAGGACATGCATGCTCCTTTCTGGTTGTTCCAGGTGGGGTTCTGGGGCAGGCAGCCCTCCATGGCAGCAGCCCACCAGGATTTTTCCTGATAAGGTAAATGGCCAGTCTGCCCATTATAGTTAGAAATGCAAAGTTTGAAATGCCATTGACAACAGAAATATAAAACCAATGCTCTTATCATTGATAAATTGTCCTAAAATCAGCATTACTAACAGGAAACAAACAGTTAAAGAATTTAGATCTATCTAATATTAAATCCCTCGCAGAAGACTACGGTTTTCAGTAGCCATCAGTGAAGACCCTGGTCCCAATGCTTGTCAGGTTTGTATCCCTTGCCAGGAATTTTGAGCAGATCCTTGTCTGTAGATTTTTAAAGGGCGGATGGGTCATATGGCAGCAGGTATGGTTGATGGATACCAGAGAAAGGCCCTTTTCTGTAGTGGTGCCTTGCCATTGGAACTCACCCCCTGTTAATATCGGATTGGTACCAAATTTGTTAAGTTTCAAGTGACAACTGAAGACTCTTAATTATTCCAGCCATTTGCAATTGATTGAAAGTGGTTGTCAGTCTGTTGGATTTAAGTTGTTTTGTTTTACTGTGCTGTGTTTCATCATTTTAACACCATGTCCTGCCTATGCTTATGAGTTCATTGATTTGGCTTCTGGAAGTGACTGTGTTATGCACTTCAGGCTGTGCACTTTATGCTATGATTTTATCGTTGATGCTGATGAATTTTTTTTGGCCATTTTTATTGTTATATTGTTTACCATTTCTTAGTCACTGGCAAGCTTCTCTCCTCCACTCGTCCTCCTTCATGTTGTCCAGTACAAAGCCCTAACACTGAAAACAGATACCAGGGATGTGAACTATTGAGCCCAGCCCATAAAAGAAGCCCCCCAGTTCTCCATCTATAAGAAAATAAGAAGTTCCCCCCTGACATCAGACTCTTGTTCCATCTAGTCCAGCATAGTGCTTCACACAGTGACCAACCAGTTGCCCTGGAAGACAGACAAAGAGGGCACAGAGACTGACATCTCCCCTGTCTGCCACATCCTAACTGGTATTTAGAGGTTGTGGCTCCAGGGACAGAAGAGAAAGTGGCAGTGTATTCACCCACAGTCTGGTGTCATCTGGGAACTGGTACATGCCCATTCCTCTTATCACACAGCTTTTATGTTATCTTCTTTGGATGCTAAAAGAAACCACCTCTGAACCACTCTGTGCTTTCACCTGCTGGGCTAATGCCTCCGAGCCTTCGACTTTCTCTGAGCCCTGAGTGTTTCCAAGCAGCAGCTGAGTCACCAGGGCTGCCTGTGAATGGCCTGCTTTTATTTTACGTTATTTTATTTTTCCTCTCCTAAACATCAGGCTGCAAATGAAAATACCTTTTCAGCCTTGGTATTATTACCCCTATAGATGGCACCTTTAATGTGTACTATTCATTGTCATAATAGCTGCACCTGTGTATGGCAAGCATATTGGAGCGGCGGCAGCTGTGGGCTGTAATTGCAAAACATTATTTTCTGTTTCTCCCTGAAAGCTTTCTCTGTGTGCATGTGGCGGGAGTGCTGCGAAGGTCCATTTATAGTGACTGTGGACCTCTTTCCTTCCATAGGACTCCCCATAAATGTATTATGCACAAATATAATGATATGGAGCTTCTTTAATGCATGGTCAGTGAAACAAAGGTGTAGAATTAGGATTACCAGCTGGCCCGGCGGGGGGAACACCACCCTGTTTGGCTCTGGTACTTTCAACAGCACCTTGATGAGCGTCAATTAACAGAGGATGCTTTCCCCCTGCACACAGATAAATATTTGTCAGCTGCTAACATCAGTACATCACACTGCAGTCCAAAGTGCCGTTTTGGTAGCTGCTTGAAAACGTGATCCAGTGTAGAATAGCCTGTGTTACCCTTGGGTCCCTGATCCAGGACCTTTAAGCAGGTCATTAGTAGACAGGAGCAGAAGAGCTTGATTTGTTTGTCTGCCACTTTGGGATGCCAGCCTCCAGTTGGGACTTGGGGATTCCTCAGAATTGCAACTCATCTCCAGACTACAGAGATCAGTTCCCAGAAAAATGGAATGCTTTGGAGGGTGGTCTCTATGGCATGGTACCTTACTGAGGTCCCTGTCTTCCCCAGGCTCCACCCCCAAATCTCCAGGAGTTTCCCAGCCTGGAGCAGACAACCCTGCCCCCGCCCCCTGCTGGTGTCCGGGGGGGGGGGGGACACCCAGCAGCCCTACTGTCACTGAGAGCTTGTAGAACATAAGAGTCAGAGGTCTGAGCCACTCAAAGGAAGAGTGAGGTAACAATCTAATACAGATTTAGGCCTGGACAGACCCAAGAATAGGTAAAGTAGAAAACAAGGTGAAATAGGTGTCATCGTTACTATGGTCACTGTTCAGCTCATTGCAGATAGAACTGTTGTGTTAAGATTGCTGAAATACTACTAATTCAGGCAGCCTAAATTGGGGGTGGCAGGTTGTATTGACTATCTGTATTGACATTTATGCTGGGAATTAATAGATCTTGTTCCAGCTTTCCTTTTTAATCTGAGATGGTCAAGCAGGCAGTAGTTTATCAGATTCAAGCACCTTGAGATGAAACAGATTATCTGGATCCATTTCAGTCATTCTTCCAGTTGGGTTTCAGACTAGAGACTACGTCAGTTGCCTTGTAGATGACCTGTATCTAGGCAGAGAATTTCATCCTGTCAGTTCTTTTAATGGCTTTTGATACCCCAACTATGATATCCTTTTGTACCATACTACACAAGGGAGTGCTCTTTTTTCAGTGCCTTTCCATTCCGAGTTGGCTGGTAGTTTATAGAAGGAACTGCTGATTGGCTATGATTCTTTTTTCCTGCAGGAACTTCTCATGGTTTCACAAGGTTCCATGTTATCTCAAATATGCCAGTAACACCGATCTCTGCTCCCCTTAACTTTCAACACCAGCTATAATTGCCTCTTCTGTGAATGTACTGGATGAATGAAGTTCAGTACGGAAAATACGGAGATCTGATGGTAGAGGATCTTATCAACTGGATTTGAGACATGTACCTGACTTACTTATAGATCATACTCACAGATTGCGAGTGCTCCTGGTCCCACCATTAGTCTCGATGTTCAGGAGTTGGCTGTGACCAGGGCTGCATTCAGACGACATTGTTAAAGAGCAATGAGCCTGGTTATATTTAAACTGAATGAAATTATACCAGAGAATGTCATCCAGACATCGATCCACTCACTTGCTTCAGCGCACAGTTGTTCCATGACTGAATGTCCAGACTTTCCCCTGCTCTAACTGCAGAGCCCATGCGATTGCCATTTTTTTAAAAAAAATCACTGCATGCACATATGCAGATGGCCACACCAGATATACACATATGCGCATGCGCAGACGACCACACCAAAGATACACATATGTGCATGCACAAAATGTTTTTGTTTTGTTTTTTTAAAAAGGCGGTTGCAGTCTTGGCGCGCAAGATTGTGATCAGACCTTCAGTAAATCCGCACCAAAACTACACCAATCATCTGCCACTGGACTTTCTCAGGTATCAAAAAACATGGAGAATGGTGTGGGGGGGAAATGGGAGGCAGATGACTGGGGCATGGCAGACAGATGTTGCTGTCTGATTGTGTACTTTAAATCCATAAGGAAACAGCAAGGGGAGCAGATAAAACTGCGCATCTGAATGCACCCCAAGAGAACTTTCCCTCAACATCAGCTAATATACTGGATACAACTTTTTCTGGAGGCGAAGGGCTTCGCCATTGCCATGCATGATTAGTTACTCTAATGGGGGTAGGGCTGCCCTTGAAAATAGTTCAGAAACTTCAGAATGAGGTGACACTTTTTTATATAGTTGTGATGGACTGTCAAAGGTTAATGCCTAACAGAGGCTGCGGTCACACACACTAAATAATCCACTTTCAATGCACTTTCAATGCACTTTCCAACTGGATTTTGCCAGTTCACACAAGAGTCTGAGAACCTTTGAGTGACAGGCTGTTCAAACGGAATTCTGTGGAGAGAGTCAGTTAAGAAATGACAGTTGGGATACCACCTCCCAAATGCCAAAAGTGATGTTCCACCCTGGGTTAGAAAAGTATATTTTTAAAATTGTAGCTGCAGAATAAATACAGTTGGGGGGGGGGGGATGGTGTGTAAGGCGGGCACAGAATCTGGTCAAGATTAAAGATTTACTGCTCTAAAAATTTGCAGTAAGATGTGTGTGCATAATGGGCCAAAGTTTTAAAAGACCTTTTTGAATAGCAGGAACACTTACTCGTTGGCAACAAATTATCTGGAGTTAGTGTGATTACAAAGTTATCTCAGTTTTATTATTGGTTCACCTCATACATCCTACCTCTGATTCCACCTGACCTTTTCTCCTCTAAGCTAAATAAAATGTCTTGTTCATTTTGAACATTCAAAAGCCTCTCGTGTACCATTTCAGAAGCTGAATATAAGATTGTGCTTTTGTTTCTTCCCTCAGTTCCCTGGGCTGGGCCAGCATCAAAATATATTTATTAAACTGCCTGGTGGGATAGCCTTAGACAAACTAGTAAGAAGGAAATAGATATAGGGGCTGCTCAGTAAGAGAGAAGAAAAAAGGGGGAATCCTGTGTGTGAGGGAGGGAAGAGGATGAAATCACCACAATAGTGTTGGCTGCAGAGATCATGTAACATCCATTGTTCACTGGTTTTGTTTTCTGAGCTAAATTCAAGCCAGTTGTTATTTACCCTACTCTTCTGTTTTTAACAGCATCTGACACACAAAAGTTTGAAAATTTTTTCAAACACTTCTGGACTTTCAAGAGGGAGAAATCTTAGGTGATATGAAGGAAGTGTTAGATAAAAAAAGACAAATCTAAAAAGTCTGCAGGAGGAAAACTACCCAAGAATGTTTTCACTTATATGGAAATGCTGAATTTAGAAGATTTACAGAGAACTCTCAACCTTCACTGGTTTTGTTTTCTGAGCTAAATTCAAGCCTGTTGTTGTTATTTACCCTGCTCTTCTGACTTTAACAGCATCTGCCACACAAAAGTTTTGCAGGTTGGGCTTTTGTAGAATATAGCTAAAACACTTACCACCTATCTGTCTGCATTAAACATGAAGGACAGGGTGTGCAAAGCAAGATGGCAACCCTAACTGATGCTGGACTGCTAATAGAGTAAAAAGATCCGGAATGACTGAGTTTCTTTATTGATAAAACTTGCACTGAATGAAGGATTCTGCCAGATAAGGCTTCTTGTGTCACTGTATTGCTGTGGAAGGAAAAGACATGCTTGGTTAAATGCATGCCTGTATCCAGTTTGTTCCTTTATTTCAGAATTTTCATCCTGTCTTTCGTCTCAGCTCCTAAGGCTAGCACTCAACAAAATCTTTTAAACCATCAGCTACAACATAAACAATATTAACACCACAATGAAATACATCATCCAGCTATGAAACAGTGATAAATGCTGGGGGAGGGGGGAGACAACAGAAAAATAGATATCGTTTATTAAAACTTCTGTAGAATAAAATCATTTTTCTCTGGCATCTAAGAGTTATCATAGTCAGCATCTGAATGTTCCTGGGGAAAGGAATGTTCACACACAACTGGGTGCCCACTGACTACCACCAAGAAGGCCCTATCCTCAGTCACCATACATGTTGTAGTTTGTAGATACATAAGCCTTATCAGAGTCTCAACTTGCAATGTAGCAGCCCTTCCCAAGAAACCTATGTACAGGTGTTACATATGTTTCATATAACAGAAACTAGGATGGTCCTTGCATCAGTCAAACAACTGTATTAAGCCATATGCTAATTTGCTGCTCACCTATATGTATGGACTGGCAACTTCCATTTCAATGTATCTGAAGAAGCGTGCTTGCACACAAAAGCTTATACCTTGAATAAAACTTTCTTGGCCTTCATGGTACCATTCGACTTGAACTTTTTTCTTTCTTTTTTTTTTTTTAAATACAATTTTATTATTTTTATACACAAACCATATAAATTTCTAATGGAATACAGGTAGAAAGAAACTAAGTCCAACTATTATATAGACGAACAATGATTACAAACATTAATATTAAACATACACTTAAAAATACAGTAAAGATAAACATACCACGGATTAACAACTTCACCATAAATGTAGTAGATTATAAATTTCTGGGGTTTCATTTTGTTGTACCAAATATTGCAATATAGAAAACCATATAGCAAGAAATTCAGATTCAACTATGGATGTTGTAGTAGTATTAATATTGTCAGAAATTTTAGCCATAATGTAAAGATTCCAAATCTTAGCATGCCAATTCTGTCTATTCGGGCTCCATTTTGATTTCCATTTCGCAGCTACTACACTTTTTGCCGCTGAAAGTAAAATAGCAACAGCTTTGAGAGTGCTCCCTGATGGAACCTCTAGAATCCAAGAGTTCAAAATAATATGTTCCAAAGTGAACTGTAATTCTATTCCAGTAATTTTTTTAATTTGATATAATACATCTTTCCAAAAAGTTTCCAATATAGGGCATTCTAGCCAACAGTGAAGATATGTTCCCCTTTGTCCACAGTCTCTCCAACAATCAGGTTTCATTGATTTAACAATGTGAGAAAGCTTATGAGGGGATAAATACCAAAAAGATAACATTTTAAAAGTTTGAAGTTTTATATCAATAATATTATTTTTAAAGGGAGAGGACCTCCAAATCTTATTCCAGTTATCACAATCTAACTGAAGAACTGTCATAGATTGCCATTTAACTTAATAGGGTAAAAGTTTGTTATTTTCAATGGAGTTCAAAGCCAAATACATTTTTGAAATAAGATGAAGTGGAGAAGCCAATGCTGATTTATATATAGTTTCAAACAATGTTAAGGGTTGTTTTAAAAGAGCTGATAGATTTATGCGAGAACATATCAATTGGATTTGCGAATACTGTAACCATGAAATATTTAATTCTATTTTTTTTCCCAGCTCTGGCTTCTCTAATAGAGATTTGCGATCAGTAATATCTAATAGTGTAGTTACCTTAGCTTTTCTCCATAAATTTAAATAAGGAAAATTTAAAGAAAAAAGATTAGATTGATGGAACAAAGCTTGATAACGAGATATTGGTGGTAATAAAAACCGTGTCTTAAGATCCCAAGAGTCTAAAAAGGTTTTAAATAAAAAACTATTGTTAATAGATTTAGCTTGTTCTACTGGAAATTGCCAAATGGATTCAGAAATAGTATAGGGAAAAGAATAAGACTGTTGAATATAAATCCAATCTAGTGCTTGAGTATCTTGTAACATCTTAACGATATTAGTTAAATAGATAGCCTGATAGTATTTTACTAGGTCAGGAAATCCTAAACCACCCATATCGGGGGGTTTGCATATGGTAACCCGATTGACTCTATGTCTTTTATATGCCCCCAAAAAATTTAAAAGCATTTGCTGCAATTTATTCAGTTGTTGAAGAGAAAACTTGATAGGCAATGCTCGAAATAAAAATAAAAATTTAGGCAGAACATAGGATTTTATAATGCATAGTTTATCATGCCAGGAAATCTTTAGCCTATGCCAAGACTGAAGTTTCTTTTGAATTTCTGAAATTAAAAAATCATAGTTATGTTGTCTATAACTCTTGAGATCTAGAGGCAAAAAAATGCCAAGATATTGCATAGATTTTTGTACCCATTTATATGGGATAAGTCTTTTAAGATTTGTAATTTTTGTCGAAGATAAATTTACCGGAAATAAATATGACTTATTGGTAATGATTTTCAATCCTGAAACTGAACTAAATTGAGCCAAAATAGATTGCAGATTTGGGATAGAAGTAAAGGGTTGAGAAATAGATAATAAAATATCGTCTGCAAACATTGATAATTTAAAATTCTTCTCAAGAACCTGTATGCCAAATATACCTGGGTGAGAACGGATTGCAGAAGCTAACGGCTCCATCACTAGCACAAATAAGATAGGGGAAAGAGGGCACCCCTGGCGCGTACCACATTTCAAAATAAATGGATTTGAATAATAACCATTTATTCTAAGTTGCGCAGTAGGTTGGTCATAGAGTGTATTTATTGTGTGTAAAAAATTTTCACCAAATCCTAAAAAAGATAATGATGCTTCAAAAAATTAAGATTAACTGAATCAAAAGCTTTTTCAATATCCAAACCAATAAAAACCGCTTCCTGATGGTGAAATTCACAAAACTGTAACAAACTAAGAATTTTATAGGTTGCATCAGTTAAATCTCTTGATGGCATAAAGCCAGTTTGCTCTTGGGGAATATATGAAGTTATAAATGAGTTTAACCTAGATGCTAAAACAGAAGTAAAAATTTTAAAATCAACATTTAATAATGAAATAGGCCT
This sequence comes from Lepidodactylus listeri, assembly GCA_029233225.1. Taxonomy (NCBI): domain Eukaryota; kingdom Metazoa; phylum Chordata; class Lepidosauria; order Squamata; family Gekkonidae; genus Lepidodactylus; species Lepidodactylus listeri. The sequence goes on from JARCFY010000006.1 coordinate 94,038,729, forward strand.
ATATGAGGCAACACATAAAGGATCCTTTCCAGCTTTAGGCAACACTAAGATTGAAGCCTGCTTCCAAGATGGAGGGAGAATATCATGTGTAATAACATAGTTACAGGTCTCTGTCAATGGTGTAATTAAAAAGGATGCATATTTCTTATAAAATTCGGATATAAATCCGTCCGGCCCAGGAGCCGTATTAATTTTAAGTTTTTTAATTACTTTTATAATTTCTTGTTCCGAAATTAATGACTCCATCAATGTAGCATGGTCTGGAGAGAGTTTAATATGATTAAAATGAAGATGTAAAAAGTCTTTGATACTAACAGGGGAAATATTTTTGTCGCTATATAGTTGTGTACAGTAGTCCAGGAAGGCCTGAGAAATACCTTCAGTGGTATAGGATAGTGAACCTATTTTATCTTTAATTGATGTTAACAAACTTGAAGCCTGTTTTTTTTTACTCTCCTAGTGAGATGTTTTAAAGCTTGTGGTGTGTGTTGCCATGATTTCTGTTTCAAATAAAGTAAGTTTCGTTGAATTTGAGTAATATCTAATGTATCAAGTTCTCTACGTAATGCCAAAAGTTTTTTATAGACTTTGGCACTTCCTGTGGCTTTATGTTTAGTTTCAAGATTTTGAATTTCTATCAGTAAGTCATTTCTTTTTTGTTCTTTCTGTTTTTTTAAATATGAAGCTTGAGATATAAAATGGCCCCGAAGGACAGGCTTATAAGCATCCCAAGTCATCACTTGAGAGACCTCAGGAGTAGTATTTTCAATAAAATAATTTTGTAAAGCTGTTTCTGTGTGAGTTTGTACTATTTGGTTGGTTAACAAATGTTTTTGCAAAGCCCATGTGCGTTGTTTATTTTTTACCTTAAGATCTATTACACACTCAATCCAATGATGATCCGACCATTGCTTAGAGCCAATTTGAGAGGAAAGAATCGATCCCACTAATGTTGGAGAAACAAAAATAAAATCAGTACGGGTATAAGTACCATGAACAGAAGAATAATAAGTGTAATCTCTCTCTCCTTTATGCAGTTGCCTCCAGATATCTATGAGAGAAAATTGATCTATTATTTTAGACAAAGCAGTAGATATAGATTTGGTATTAGTAACACGTTTGGAGGGTTTACCAGATCTATCTAATTTAGAATCCATAATACAGTTAAAATCCCCCCCAAGGATCACTTCACCTTCAGCAAACGACAATAAATCCTGTAAAATAGAATTTATAAAGGCAGGCTGATCAGAATTAGGTGCATACAAAGTTGCAAAAGTAAAAACTTGTTCATTCAGTTTCCCAGTAACAAATAAATATCTACCTAAAGGATCTTTTAGAGTTTTTAAAATAGAAATAGGAGTATTATTAGAAAATAAAATAGCTACACCCCGAGCTTTTGATGATCCATAAGCATGGTATTGTAGTTTAAATTTAGATGGAAGTAATAGTGTTTTAGCTCTCAAAGAAATATGGGTTTCTTGCAAAAAGACCACATTTGGATGCTCTCTTTCAATTTGCAGACCAATTCTTTTCCGGTGGACCGGAGAGTTCAGCCCTCTTACGTTATAAGACAAGCATTTCAGTGTACTTTGCATTAAAAAAGTAAAAATTTGGCTTTATACACACTTATCAAATTTTACTGAACCAGAGTTTACAATTTAAATTAAACAATAAAGAGTTATGTTCTGAAAACCCAGAAGGAGTAGAATTCCTAACTTACTTATCTCTATTTACCTAAAAAAGAAAAGATTAATTAACTTTACTACCTGAAACCTTCAAAAAACCCTAAACACCAAATCCCTCTAACTTAACTAAAATTAACTACCCTCCCCCCCAATTAAATATGAACTACACTACTTCTCTTAATCTATCCTAATTTAATATAACCAGCTTATTAAATTTTTATACCTAATATAATAATACCCAAACAAAATAATAAAAATCAAACCTTAAACTCCTACCCCAATACAGCTTGGGGTAAGAGAGTAAGTACCTACTTACTCTAAACCACAAGGTTACAATGCAAAAAAATACCAATTAAACCAATATTGAATAAAGGGAGCTGGTATGGAAGATTCCAATCGCTCCCATCCCCCCTCCTGCTAGTAAACATTATAAAAACATTATACTATCAATTATATATAGTGCTTGAAAGCTAAACTATCAAAAAACAAAAAAAAAAGACTTTCAAAATGTGAACAGTCACAAGTGTAAGGAATAGTTCAGCCTCAGAAGTTAAAGTTTGTTTTTTTTCAGGGACGTGTTGGGAGTTTCAGATCCTTATGAGGAGTAAGGGCAACATTAAGCTTCCTTTTCGCTGACTTTTTATCCACCTCCATTTCGTGCAAAGTGATGCCCAAAGCTTCCAGTAGAATCAAGCCAGTATTAAGATCAGTTGCAGATAGAAAAGAGCCATTGTGCCAAACTTGAAGTCGTGCAGCTGCAGCCCAACGATATCTGATATTAGCTTGCTGTAGTTGTGAAGTGATTGGCTTCAGAGCTCTGCGAAGGTTGATAGCATCGGGAGGTAAATTGGGAAAAACCTCTATTTTAATATCCTCATATAAAAGGTGTTTCTTCAGTCTGGCTTCAGTTAAAATCTTAAGTTTTGTTCTAATATCATGAAAAGCAACTAGAATGTCTCTTGGGTCCCGTTTAACATCTCTAGATCTCTGTCCCAGACGATGGGCTTTTAAAATTATAGGTGCAACATTCTCTTCTAATGCTAGCACCACTGTAAGCCATTGGGCCATAAAGATTTGGATCTCTTTATTTTCTTCAATGCCCTCCGGGAATCCACGAAACTTGAGGTTAAATTGCCGGGTTTCCATTTCCAGGGCCAAGACTCTTTGCTTAACAAACTTAAAATCAGTTTGTAGATCTTTTACATCATCTGAGGTTTTTGCATTATTTAATAAAGCTTGCTCTGCTTTAAAGTCAACGTCTTGCAGAGCTGCTGTAATATCATTTAGTTGACTCTGTATAGGCTCAAAGTATTGTCTCATCATTTCAGTTAGACGAGCCTCCATGCTCTTCATTTCTAGTAAAATATTTGGAGTTCCTACCTCAGGCTTCTGTCCAGCATCGTTGTGGTTTTTGTCGGCCATTTTGGAAGGTTCTTGCTCTGAGCTGGAAGAGATTGCTTTTGTCTCTGAATGCTGGAAATAGGCAGTAAGAGGCTTAATGCTGCTTTTGTTTCGCCGCTTGGTCATAAGAACAAATTGTTCTCAGGTTTAAAAAGAGTAATATGCTATAAAGAGCGATCAATTGAGTATTTTAGCAGGAGAGGGGGCAGAGCAAGCAGATTAAGCAGCCATCTTGTCTTGCCTCCAGGCCACGCCCCCTTGAACTTTTTTCTTTAAGATGTAGAGAGCCAGTCTGGTGTAGTGGTTAAGTGCGCGGACTCTAATCTGGGAGAACCGGGTTTGATTCCCCACTCCTCCACTTGCACCAGGCTGGATGACCTTGGGCAAGCCATAGCTCTGTACCAGCTGTTCCCTCAAGGACAGCTTGGGAAAGAGTTCTCTCAGCCCCACCTACTTCACAGGGTGTCTGTTGTCGGGAGGGGAAGGGAAAGGAGTTTGTAAGCCGCTCTGAGACTCTTAAGTGAGTGAAGGGCGGGATATAAATCCAATCTCTTCTTCTCTTCTCTTACAATGTAAACTGTTTAGGGAAAATCCCGAGTTTGGATCTGACATGGCGTCTGCATCCTGGGGAAAACTTCACTTATTGAATTTTGATCTGTCATCATTCGGTTATTAAAAACACAGGATACCTGCCAGAAACAAGGTAGCCTTTCTATTCAATATTAGGCTATTACTATAAGAACAACACCCCCATTACAGTATCCAAAAACCAAAACTAAAACAAAACCCTAAGTAGAAGATTTTAGAAAATGGAAAATGTGGCCAAGCAAAATTAAAAATAATAATGAAGAAATTTCCAATGGTCTTTCTAAATTAAACATTACATTTTGTCCTCAGCTTTGTTAATTTGGTTTAATTCACTAGTGTATTTCATCTGATGCTTTATATATCGTCTTTGCATTCCATCAACAGGCCTCTGCCAATGAAATCTATTGCTGCAACTATTCTCTTCAGGTTCTAAAAGTTTATCCTCCAGAACTTTAAGAACTTGTGTTTTCTGTGGATTCACCACACTGCCCAATCTTTTCGACAGATGTTGCTGTTATGTTAAGGATCTAGCACACGGTGGCAGGCTTTCCAAAGAATTTGCTAGAGAGCGGCTGAAAAGAGAAAATGACCAGGATTGTATTCCACTGCAGATGAGGCTTCTTGTCTCTAAAGTCAATATCTTAGCTGCATACTGCACTCGAAGGTGCATATGTGTGTGTCTGGATGTGAGGGCTGTACAAATCCATGATACAATTCCAGACTCTCAGGGTGTGTGGTGTGGAAGCCCATCATAAAGTAACATTGATGAAGCTAAGATTTACGTAATTCCTGAATGGGAGACCTGCTGATGACCTACACATGCTGTCAGGGGTTCCATATCCCAAAGGATATGTAATAAATAAAGATAAAGGTTTTCACTATTGTAAGTCTGATATTCTTTAGGTTTTCTGAAGCAGGGTGCAGAAACTTTCAACACCCTCTTAAAGATCATTGAGTGAGAGCCACACTAGATGAGATGGTCCCATGTATATGGGGCTTGAAAGTGGCACATAAGGTGAAGGAGCTTTAGCCTTCCCTCCTGCACTGTTTTCCCAACTGAAACAGTCCAAGGGGGCACTATTTGCCCTTCTGGGGGCTCCAAGTATATTGAGGAGATACATAAACATTTCCCAAATGTTGCAAATAGCATCCCTGGGCGATTTTTTTAGTTGGCAAAATGGTGCATGAGGAAAGCACCAGCTCCCTTTCCCTGTGTGCTACTGTCCCAGTCCAAATTGGGCTCTATTCACTTGAGCATTGAATTCCCACTGAGGAAATCATAAGTGCATGTCTGACCGTTTTCATGACAGACCGGGACACGACCCCAGGACTGTTCATTGTATAGTTAGGCCTAATTGATCAGAGAATGTGACTTGCCTAGTGCCAGTGAGGGAGTTGATGGCAATTCCTGCATTTCCCCATAGCAATTATGTACCCAGCTATGCATTCCAGTACCTCTGAGCAGCACAGCCACTGTCTCCTTAATTATGGAAATATGTTTTACTTTTCCCAGGAAAAATCTTTTGAATGGGATGTGGATTTTTTCAGGATTCTTAGCTTGCAGACCTTTCTTGAAAGACACAAGCAGCTTTTATGCTCTAACAAAAGGTTTCTCTGTGGATGCAAAAAGCAGAACGTTGGGTGGGAGTGGGTGGTAGAAATGCTATAAATAGACTTTCTTTGATGGCAATAATTCAGAAACACACCTGTGGAGAAAAAAATTACATTGAGCATGGCTGTCAATAACAGCGTCACACTGAAGTACATTTTCCCCTCTGACATTACAAACGGTGAATCACAAATAGGATTAATTTAGTCATTCATTATGTATGATAAATATTGGGTGACAAATTCACAGAATAATTTCCCCAGTATACTCAGTTTGTGGAACTGACAGATTCAAAGAGAAACTTGAAGCTGATGTGTACCTTCTAAACACATCGAAATTTACCACATAAGTGTGCACAGAGAGGTGTACAATCCTGGCAGCAGGATTTTGAAAGCTTTTTCAGGCCTCCCAGTAAGTACGGCTCTATTCCTGCTCCTAGAAGGTGACTTTCAAAAGGAGAAGAGTAACATAGCAACTCTCTCTTGTCCTTTCCTTGGCCTTTGTGCTAAGAACACAGACCAATGTATAGTGTTGCATTGGAAACAGGGAGATTGAAATTCAAATCTCTATTCCATCATGTGGCTAAATGGGCCAGTCACACTCCATCTAACCTATTTTACAAGACTCTTGTGAACACTCCTGTTTGTATGCCATTCTGAGGTCCTTAGAAGAAGGAGAGGATATACATGTGGTTAATAAACACCCCTTTAAAGAGCAATGCTAAACAGGTCTATTTAGATTATACTGGTAGTCCTGTACTTGCTCTTCAGCAACTCTACTAAAACCATAGACTCTCCAGTGATCACCAAAATATTGATTGGCATATGTGTAACAGTTTTGTATTCAAAGTTTTGGTAGTTTACAGACAGTAAAAAACACAGAAAAGTGGACGACCGTTGGAATTATAGCCATGATTGTTCGATTGAACAGATTTTTCTAGCTAATTGTAAGCCAGCAAGGCATATTATATGATCTTTATGAACTGTTATAATCATAAGTTTGAACTTTGGGTTGTTATTCTGCAAAAGGTGAAATGCACTCTCTATTGCAGTGAGAGGTTCCAGCCCACAGCAGGAAACACCCTCTATAGTTCACACTTACACGGAGACCAGGACTCCATTTCAAAGAGTCCTCCTGTCTCCTCACGCTGGTCAATTCACACCTTCCCCCAAAGTTCCTGCAGAGATTATGTTAAGTGACGTTACCTGGCAACTAATCTTCTGGCCATTGAGTGACCTGGTCAGAGCCATCACGAGACAATGGAATGGCACCATGAATCCTAACAGCTTGCCCAGGTGTCAGTTCCTGCTTAGCACCTAGATTTGCAATATTGACCACTCCTTCCCATCTCCTCCTCCTTGTTACACTGACCAATGGTAGGGTTAGTGGGGACGGACCAACTAGTAGGTGTCAAGGGGATGTGGTCAGCACAGCCCGCCCCAATGCCACCTGATAAAAGATCTTGCACAACATACAACCATTGCTAGCCACCTCAACCCCTATCTTCTTTACCATCCCCTCATGTCCAGCTTTCTATCCCATTATCTTGCCTCCATCTTTAATCCCTGGTTTGTGCAGCCAGGAAGAAGCGTGTATCTGCAGGTTTAGATCGCGCTCCCCATTTTTCCTTTCTACCTCCCCTCAATCTTCTTTTGGAATTGGACCACCTATCTCCAGGACAGGTAATGTATTACCCCTCAACGAAACTCCTGCTCATGCAACAGTGCTGTTTTCTATCTAAGTTTCCTAGATCTTGTGTGTATGCGTGTATGATTCTGTTTTTGTATGCTTGAACAACATTTTATAGTAAACATCATTCAAAGGAACCACTCAGCCTCATTGCCTATTTTCTGGGAACTCCTGGAAGGAGCGGGACCTTGGTATAGCTGGCAAGAACCCGGTATTTCGCCAATTGCTAACCTTAAATTAAAGCAATTCGGCTAACATGATGATACAGTAAGCATATGACCTTATTCATATATTCACTATTCACGTATTTATTCACATTCACTATTCACATATCCATTCAGTATTCTGGAAAATATTATGCTAGTTATATTTTGTAACCATAAATAAATGACTAAGAGTTTGCTTTCAGCTCTTTTCAGATGTTACTTTCACACTTGCCGGGAGCCTGAAAACTGTATGTAGGTCCTCCAAATATGCATAGTCACTATGTTGTCTGAACAGGAATGATGTACATATTTTGTATGCACATACGTGCAAACCAGTTGCTGGATTTTCCAGGGTTCTGGCTCACCAAAAGTTATGCATATGCAACATGCGTCACCCTTGTTCAGACAACATAGCGATCACATGTATTGGCAGCACAGAGGACAGTATGCATTCCTGATATGCATGGTTGCCACATGAGCATAACTTCTGAAAAGGATATAAGTGACTAACCAGTCTATTTTTTATATAAGAGTACATGAATACTTCCATCACAGACAACGGCAGGGACACTTCAGCTAACCCTAGTTAGTACTGCACAGAGGAAGGCAATGCTAAACCACTTCTGATAATCTCATACCTTGAAAACTCTATGATGAGAAAATCCAAAATGAAAAAGGTACAGTGATGGAAAACAGCCTCCCCCCCCCCCCCCGTTGGATAGCACACAATCAGCTACTGGGGAAGAGCAGAGGACAAGTAGAAGTCGTGCTGTTCCTAATGACTCAATGGATTAAAGCCAAAAGGACATCCAGTTGTTGATGTGAATGGATGCAAAAGGAAATCCAAAGCTGTTTGAGACACATAAGAGGAATGTGGAAAGTGAGAGGTATGAATCAAGATAAGCTCAAAATCGCAAAATGTGAAAGCGAATATTTAAACACTGCAGTTCTGGGAGGGAGTGAGCTGAAGTAGACTGGTTTAGGGCATTTTCAGTCAGAAAACTGCAGAAGTGTTTTATTCAGGAACTGACAAACACAGAAGAAACGGAGTTACTTTAATAGTGAGGCAAGATGTAGCACAGGCAATCAGGGGCTATAATACAAGATCTGATTGAGTAATATCAATCTGACATCCAGAAAGCCTATCATAACCATCATTCAAGTTTTCACCCCAACTACAGATGCTAAAGAGGAAAAAACTGAAAGCTTTAATGCAAGTTTTCAGGAAGAAACTGAACATACACCTAAACCACATGTGCCGATAATCACAGGTGATAGGAGTGCAGAGTGGGGAACAAAGTAGAATAAAATGTTCTAAAAAACATGAAGCAGGAGAGTGACTCATAGAATTCTATGAAGACAACAATTTGTTCATCATGAGCATATATTTCAGGCAACTGAACAGACAATTATATATGTGGACATCACCCAATGGCCAATATTGAAATTAAATAGATTACATAACTGGAAGCAGAAGATGGAGAAACTCTATTCTGTCTCCTATTCTGTCTATTCTATCAGTTCTGATTCTGGTACAGACCATGAATTGTCAATATTGAAAATTAGAATAAAGCTGAAGAAAAATACCAAAATATTCACAGTGCCGGAATACATTCTAAACAACATTCCTAAAGAGTTTAAAGACCATGCAAAGTACAGATTTGCATTACTAAATTCAAGTGAACAGGAACCGGAAGAACTATGGGTTGAAACCAGAGATATTATCAAGGAAGAACATTCAAAGACTATTCCTGTAGTCAAAAGGAATGAAAAGCCTTGATGGATGACTGCTGGAACTCTGAAAATTGCTAAAGACAGACAAGAAATGAAAATAAAAGATGACAGAAATAAAATCAGAAGTTTAAAAACAGCATTCCAGGGACTGGCACATAGACAAAAAAGAATTATTATAAAAACCACTGTAAAGAAATAGAAGAGAACAATAAAAAAGAAGAGATCTGTTCCACAAGATCCAAGAAATGAAGGGGAAATTTAAAGCAAATGCATCTTGAAAGATCGAAACAGAAACACATTAACTGAATAGGTAAAAATAAAGGAGAGATTGGAACAATACACTGAAGAACTATGCAGAAGAAATGACAGGATGACAGATTACTTCAAAGAAGAAACTTTTGAAAAAGAACCTACAGTTTTAGAAAGTGATGTAAAACTTGCACTGAGTACTTGGAGAAACAAATCACCAGGAATTGATGGGATATCAATAAAACTATTTCAAGTCCATCAAAATCTTAACAAAAATATGGCAACTAGTATGGAAAACAAAACAGTGGCCTACAGACTAGAAAAACTCAATCTATATTCCGGTTCTGAAATAAAGGAGACATCAAAGGCTGCAGCAACTATTGGACCATTGCATTGATTTCTCACACAAGTAAAATTATGCTCAGCATCTTACAACAAAGACTGTTTCCATATATGAAATGAGAAATGTCATATGTTTAAGCTGAATTCAGACCAGGAAGAGACATTAGAGATCATATTGAAAATTTATATTGGTTACTGGAATATACAAGAGAATTTCAGAAGAAAATCAGCTTCTGTTTCATAGATTACAGCAAAGCTTTTGACTGTGTGGATCATGAAAAGCTATGGCTGGTTTTAAATGAAATGAGTGTGCTGCAACTTCTGATTGTTTTAATGCTTGTGCTATGCTCTGGACAAGAGGCTACAGACGGGATATGGAGAAACAGAATGGCTTTCAATTGGCAAATGAGTCAGGTAAGGATGTCTTTTATCTCTCTAATTCTTCAATCTATATGCAGAACATAAGGAAAAGAAAAACTGGATTAGATTCAGGTGAAGGTGGAGTGAAAACTGAGGGAAGGAATGTTAACAATTTGAGATATGCAATTGATACCACATTAGTGGCAGAAAATAGTGAAGACCTGAACAGCTACTGATGAAGTTTAAAGCAGGGAGTGCCAAAATAGAATTACAACATCAAGAAGACTAAGGTAATGACTACTGTGGAATTACACAACTTTAAGGCTGACAATGAAGAAACAGGAATTGTCCAAGATTTTCTATTCCTTGGCTCAGTCTTCACCCAAAAGTGAGACTACAACCAAGAAATCAGAAGAAGATTGAGACTAGGAAGGACACCCATGAAGGAGTTAGAAAAGAGCCTTAAGTGTAAGGATGTGCTGCTGACAACCAAGATCGAGATAATTCATACTGCAGTATGTATGGGGGTAAATGTTGGACAGTTGATTCCTTTGAAATGTGGAACTGAAGGAGAGTTTTACAGATTCCATGGCTGCCAAAAAGACAAATAAATCAAGCCTGAACTCTTCCTAGTAACTAAAATGACCAAACTGAGGCTATCATTCTTTGGTGACATCATGAGAAGACAAGAGTCTTCTGGAAAAGACATTAAAGCTAGGAAAAGTTGAAGACAGCAGGAAAAGAGGAAGACCCAACATGAGAAGGAGTACCTCAATCAAGGAAGCCACAACCCTCAGTTTGTAAGACCTGAGCAAGGCTGTTAATGATAGGATGTTTTGGAGGTCATTCATACATAGAGTCACTGTAGTCGGAAGTGACTTGACAGCACTAAACACACACATGAACACATACTTATCACATTATTGAATTCCAATATTGTATAAAATAGGGAATTTCAGACCACCTTTTCGGGGTGTGTATGTCTCTCTTACTGAACTTAGTGTGAATTTTGAGAAAACATGCATTGGATGGAGCTTAAGTAAATATAGTATAATTTTTATCTGTAGTGCAAACGTTAGGGTGTGAAATTTTCTGAGATTATCATTCGGGGCAGAGCAAAAGCTGTTGTTTCTGGGCTTTGATTTTGCTCAGCAGTTCTGAACTCTGTACAAAAACATTTGTGGATTAGAGACAGTAGGGAGCAAAAAAAGGGTGAAGAATTGGTGGAATGATAGCTAGCATTGCTAATTCAAGCAGTTTTTTTCTCGCTGATAATCCTGTAGGTGTGTGATCTTATTTCTTATTAGCATTTCCCTATGCTCTGTTGTCCATCTACACAGATGATGATGAATAATGGCACATATGTAAAGTTTTGTTCTTTTCCCTCTACATAGATTATGATGACTAAATGGCATATTCACAGAGTTTTGTTCTTTTATCATAATATTTTTCATTTACACTATTGTGTATGTGTGAATGGATGAGTGTTCAGATCAAATTATACAACCTAAAGACTTTTTGCAAAATCAGTGTGAATTTGTATGTGTGTGTGTGTGTGTGTGGCTTATAAACAAAAAAAAGGATTTCTTGCTAAAGGTACAGTAATTTTTTAAAAATCTGCTGCAAACTGTCTGGCATTTTCCCTGATGTTTTATGGCTATTTTACTTTCTGGGCAACATTCAGATAGATCCAGGTAGTTAGCTGTGTTGGTCTGAAGCAGCAGAACAAATTTAGAGACCAGTGACACCTTTAAGACGAGGAAAGCTTTATTCAAGGTATGCAAGGCACACTTTTTCAAATACAATTGGAATGGGAGATGAGGTTCTAAACTCACAGATAGGGATTTAACAGCAAATTAACATGTAACATGATGATGTTTAAGTTATGCAAAGTGAAAAACTAAATAACAAGTTAAGGTTATAAGGTCAACAGTTGTAAAGCAATAAATATGCCACAATAGCAGATAAATGTCTAAAGGTGTTTTTCCTAATAGTGAGAAGTAACAGAATTTTAATTATCTCCTCTCAGGCGTGGGCATTCAGTATTCTAATATACTTTTCTGAAAAAGAAATACACTAAAATATAGAGGATTTATAGTCCATGTTGAGAATATATATGTAAGGACTGAATGAGTTAGCATATGTAATGGGATAAAAACCCAATATCCCTGTTGAGTCCTGGGTAGGTTTTTGTTCTAATTGTAATAACCTGTAATTCAGCAATTCCCCTTTCCATTCTGTTCCTGAAGTTCCTTTGTAATAAAACAGCTACTTTGAGGTCATCCATTTAATGTCCTGGAAGGTTAAAGTTTGAAAAAGTGTGCCTTGCACATGAAAGCCTATACCTTGAATATTTGTTGGTCTTAAAGGTGCCACTGGACTCTAAACTTGTTCTGGGCAACATCCAGTTAGTAGAGACATGTCTTTCTGGATGGGGCTACATTTGCTCCTCTCCAAAGATCAGGCACGCACCTTGGAGGCACTCCTGAATTTGGCATTCCTTCCAGATGACCACTGTGATCTAGAGGGCCTTTTTTCAGCTTCAGCTAATTTGCCAGTTGTATGCACCACAGGAAGTCAGAGATCTTGCTAATGCCACCCATGCTTTGGGAACATTCATATTGGATCGCTGTAATGCTTTCTACCTATGACTGCTGGTAAAGGTGGTCTGGAAACTTCAGCTGGCACAGAATGCCACTGGCCACTTGTTGATACGAACAGAGCAGTGTGTTGATACTTTGACAGTTTTGAAACAGTTACTCTGACTTCCATTTTGTCTCTGAACCCCAGGGGCTGAACCTAGGTCCTCAATATCTCAGAAGCTATCTCATCCCACACCAACTTTCTCCACATCTGAGATCTTCAAATGAAGACCCAGGGCTTTTTTTGTAGAAAAAGCCCAGCAGGAACTCATTAGCATAATAGGCCACACCCAATAGCAGAAATGCATTAGCATATTAGGCCACACCCCTGACAGCACAGCTCCCTCCCAGGATTGGCTTCCCCAGGTGCCCCACGGCTTGAGGAACGCATGGGGAACCTGAGGGAATGAAGGCAGTTTCTGGATCAGCTTCCCCAGGTTCCCCACAGGTGTAGGGCACCTGGGGAATCCGAGGAGGGGAGGCAGTTTAACCTGCCTTCCCTCCCTGGATTGGTTTGGCTTCCCCAGATGCCTTGTGGCTTGCGAGGCACATGGGGAACCGGGGGGGGGGGGGGAGGCTGTAGGCATGGCCAGCTCAGAAGTCAGCCGGAACTCCGTTCCTGTGCGTTCCTGCCCAAAAATAGAACTGTGAAGACCCATGTTGTAGGCTACCTTTTGTGGAGGCAAGAGTGACCAGGCCTATTCTTTCAGCAGCCCTGGAATTATGGATCTCCTTTCCTCAGGAATTCATTTGACTCAGTTCTTGTTTTCTTTTTTGAAAACATATTTGCTTCCACATGTCTTGGGAGCTTTGTTCTGTTGGTCTTATTAATTTTACCTGTATTGTTTAATTTTTTGCAAACCACTTTGTGAATGATTTTTTTAAATATTGCAAATGGTATAAAACCAAAGAAATATTTAAATACTTTGGATCAGGGCAGATCTAATACTTCCACCAGATGCTGTATTCAATGCCTATTGTAACTCTGTGGAATAGGACTTTTGTGAGCACTGGCTGGATAAGGTTTATAACCCAATGTGAAGGATAAGCTTTATAACCCTTATAACTAAATAAGGGCACGACGTAACTCCTTTCCTGTACTCTATCTCATGCCACTGCTTTCTGAAATGCACTGCCCTTCTTTTTTTTTAAATGTCAGAACCAAAACAATCCACTGTACATTTTTGGAGCAGAAATGCATATTTAATGGTGGAAGTATGCACTTTTGATGTCTCGCTATGTTTTAAGGCTAAAAACCTGGCATATAAATCAGTTCATGGTATTCCTAGTTTCTTCAGTATTCCTTTTTTTAATTGACTGAAAATGACAACATGAGCAGATAATGAAGAGGGGAGAAAACTCACCATCTGTGAACTCAACATTTCCCTACGTAACTAATGACCCAGAAGTGTTGTGTATGGTGTGGTCACAGTACTAACAGTACAATCTTATGCAGAGTTACTCCAGGGTAAGCCTATTGGTCTCAATAAATTTACACTGGAGCAACTCTGCCTAGGATTGCAACCCTAATCTTCTAATTTCATTTTGCTAGAGATTTTCTGTGAGATGAAGAAGCCTCTCCCTCACTTCAGTTTTTCCAGCCATAGAATGGGAGGCCCTGCCACACAGGAATCAGGGAAGTTGGGCTATGCTCTTCTGGATTGCACTGCTGGATATTCAAATAAACCACTGTGATTAGCAACTGCTGATTACACTGCTGATAATAAGGCTACTTTGTTTAGCTCATTCTCCTTTTCCCACTCCCCAAGTATGACAGCATAGGGAACATGATGATTCTTGTATCTGCTGTGGATGTAGCTTTCTCTAGAATTTCAACCAGTGTATGTGCTGTATAGTTTCCATTTGAGTTCCACTTGCCAGTTGGGTTTGCTGCCATTTTACTGATGTGAACAGTGCTGAGGCAATATATCTACACCACATGCAGAAGGAGCACTCTTGTTTCATTTATCTTCATTCTTTGTTCTTTCTATTATCTTCATTCTTTGTTCTTTTTCTCTCTTCCTCCCTTCTCTTCAAATCTTAATTTGTTTGCATTTTAGTCACTTGTTGCCACCTAACAGAGCAACAATAGCTGCTTCAGTCAATTAAAAAAATATTGGCAGTACAACACTATGGCTGCGGTCACAAGCGCCAGTTGAAGCGGAGGGGAAGCGAGGCTATTTCCTCTGGAGGAAATTGACACACAGTTGCGCGATCACACATACCTTTTGTACTGCAGGCCCAGCCCATCACTGTGTGATCAGACACAACTGCCATTTATTTCCCATACACATAAACGAGGAATTGCATCTTCGCACTGAAGCCTCCTTATAGAGTATGTGATGATGTGCATACTGTGAAGGGGGGGGCTGGCACTGAGTTGGGATGGCATGATCATACCATCCTAACAGCATGATTGTGTGCTTGCACAATCAGACAGGGGTAAGTCCATCTGTGGCCCATTGGAACCCGCTAGAGTTGGACTTTCTCTGGTGTCTTTTTACTCCGCTTCTGTGGCAGAGCAGCATGGGTTGCTGATGACTGCGGGACACTTCCCAGGTGTTGCTGTCTGATAGTGCTCTTTAATCCGCCTGACATTCATGCCTATATCAGGTCTAACTCTGTGTATGATCGCAGCCTATGTGTGGTTTCTGAAGGACAAATTTGAATTTGACAGGGAGAGCCTGGAAAACTAGTGTCACACAGTGGTTATACTAGGTTCTGGGAGATCCTCAAATCTCTACACTGCCATGATGGTCATTGGGTAGTCTTCGTCCAGTCTCTCTTGCTCAGTCTAACCTGCAGGGAGCACCACATAAATTACCCTAAGCTCCTTGTGGAAAGGATGGGATAAAAATGTGCTATACTGATAGAGTTTCCAAACACTATGGCCCTGTCCACACTGTCACTTTTGTCGCTCATTTCTCCCTATTGCTTTGGGTTCCTCCCCCTTTTCCACATGTGTTTTGCTCCCTCTGGGACTACTAGAAAGAACAAAACATATGGGGGGTGGGGGAACCTGAAGCAATAGGGAGAAATGAGTGACAAAAGTGACAGTTGTGGACGGGGCCAGTGAAACTGTGATTCAGACTTAGAGGAAGGGACTGAGAGTTGCACAATTTGCTTTCTGGATGCACAGTTAGTGGGTTTACAGCTTAATAGCAATGGTGGGAGTGGGGAGTAGTGATACGTTGCCATGACATAACAATGCTAATCAGTTCACCTTTTTAAACAGAAGGTAGTGGAGGTATACCTCTATGTGATATTGATAGACAGTGGGACATGGGAGATTCACAATCAGAACATAGCCACCCGCTATGTGGTTGGGAAAATCCATAAGGTAAATTATTTCAGTGGTGAGATATCCATAACGTATGGAACCTCAGTTGTAATTCCACATTAGTTTGTAGATTTCAGCTACAAAGTGTGGGAATTACTGGTTTGGTACACACTACTTCGCTATATACTCTCCCCTGTATATACCCTCCTCTGATTATCCTACATAGTTCCACATATTATGTGCATTTGCACATGCACTACTTAGCAAAAATTCTGAAACTGGTGTTTGTCCACATGTCTGTATGTAAAATTTCAAAAATTCTGGGCAGGAATCTCATTTACATTACAGCACAAAGGCAGCTTCTGAATCCGAACTCAGAGTGGTGCTGGAGAAGAAACATGGTTTGCCAATAGCATGATGCTACCCTGAATATTATTCAGGATTTTTGTCACCGTCATTGATTTTGTCGGATTGTGTTAATCACCGTTATTCTCTCTGTTTGCACCTTTAAATAGCATCATACTGCTGTCCTTCTGACAGATTTGGGGAAAAGGGGATGAAGCTGTGTAAGAGAAGACATCAGCTCAACCCCCTTCTCTTTTTGGCTATCGGCAAGGGAGACCTTGCAGGGTGAACAGCAGTTTGGGATTGGTATATTGGGGCCCCGATCACACGGAGAAGTAGCTGCACGATAGGCATGAATGTCGGGTGGATTTTACCAGCGTGATCACAAGGGAACATCTGGCAAGCGTCCTGCGCCTGTCACCAGCCCGTTTCTTACCGCCGAAGAAGCGCAGTTAAAAACTACCAGCGAAAGTCCACTATCAAAGCGGGTTGCGATGGCCCGCAGATGAAGGTTCCCATGTGATCGCTCCAGCGCGTTCCTGCTCCCTCGTTGAAGCGTGCCAAAAGCTCGCACTGCTAGAAAAAACACCAGTTCACCCCCGTCGCGTCTGATTGTGTAGTGGCGGGTCAAATTGGGACGGCCCAAATAGCCTCGCCTCCCCTCCACGTTATCTGGCATGTGTGACCAGGGCCTGGGTTTTGTTTGGGGAAATGGTGGAGAGGGACAGAAGTCTTAAATACCTTTTATCCTACTCTTTACAAAAATGTACTTTGAACTGGAGTCTCACTTTACCTCTCCATACTATAGGCTAGCATGCAAAGGGATGGTAACTACGCATCTCCCAAAGAGAAAAAGGAATCGGCATCTAATGTGAGGACAATTGACTGGGGTGTAGTGGGAAGGAATGTTAAAACACCAATTAGTTCTGTTACATTCTGGGCTTTTCTGGCATAATTCTTTAAAAGATGGAAATTGTTTGCTACTCTGAAGTCAAGGAAGAGGAACCCCCCCCCCTTTATCATTACTCTTTTAGGTTTTATGCAAATGATTAAAAATTGTCTCAATTTCTAATGACACACAACATTCTGCCTTCCCTAGGCTGTCTATCATGCAAATCAAGCCCTTGCTGTTATTTTTTTTTAACTTTGATTTCCTTCAGGATGGGTTACAGTGACTTGTTTAATCCTTCACAACACCATTGGGACTCAATTTTTTTGTGTAATTTGCAGTGCTCTGTTTCCTGGCCAGTCTTAAACAGATTTTGCATTTGGATGCAACAGTTTCCACAAGCGATTGACGCAATATCAGGATCAGCCATGTCCACAATCTCTTGGATTTCTTGCTGCATGAAAATTGGCCAGACCCCATTCACTTTTCACTGAGTTGCATCTTAAGAAAGCTGTGTGAAGCTGCAGCCTCATTAGAGATGCCCATATTTGGAGTTAGAGGCCAGAGCTGTGACTCAGGTTTCCTTTATGCTTTAGCAGTTGTCTAAAAAAGAATCTAAAGGAGATATGTAAAATAAAGGGGCAGACTCCACAAGAGGTAATGGCATTCCTTTTGAGGGGCAAGCATTGGGGGTCTTTATAAATTCTGGCATTAAAAGCTGAGACCTGATAGTTGTTGGGGTTTCTGCAGGCAATACATTTCTATTTGGTGCAGCGGAGTCCTTTGCCCCTGGTATTCTAATAGTGCTAGCTGGGAATCTGGCATGGTAGTGAGGTAAAAGATAGTTTGTAATGAGGGGCACTCTCTGTCCAGCAGAATCACAAATGCTTGCAGATGATTTTCGAAGAGATGCTAACATATCGGCATTCTAATTTGTCTTCTGCTCTCAGTGCGGTACACACAGCTACCACTTTATTCTCAACCATATAAAAAGAGAACTGTGGGATTTGATTCTTCTTTCGGACTAGGTGAGTATTTGATTTAAAGAACTGCGGCATTTAGAGAAGCACTGGAAGGGAAAGGCTGCGTTATTAGTATATTTGTATTTACTGCAGAAATGCACACGAAGGCATAGAGTTTTCTTTTTATATATATTGTAAGTGCCAAATGCAGTTGTTCAAAAATGAACTTAAAGTCCAAAAGGAGCTTTGGCAATGAGGGTAAAATGTCTTTGGGCATCATTGTGGCAGAAGAATGGCCTCTCTTTGTCATTAGCGGGGCCAAGTGCTCCCATAGGTATCTGTGGCAGTTATGTAACACCATACAGAGAGAAAGGGAAGATAATTGCCTTTAAATAACACCACCACAATGCAGCGGGTAGGTTTCTCTGCTATTACAAGCTCAACCTGGGAAATGTATTTATATATATATATATATATATATATATATATATATATATATATATATATATGTGCATATAAACTTGGGCCAGTCACACATTCATGGCCTAACCCAGAGGTGTCAAAATCATTTGTTACGAGGGCTAAATATCACTTTGTCAGGCTGGGCCATGTGTGCCATACAATGTAAAACAAGGTACTGGAGATATAAATTTTATAAAGATGATTTCAGATGCTGAATGGCAATAGCAGGTGTGATTGGATTAGGTGTGATATGCAGAGGGGGAGATATCAGCATTGGTAATGAGACAGGAAACCTAGGTCTTAATTTGATACAGTCCAGGAGGATACAATGAATAAATGGAAATAAGTCTGAAGAAGTGAGCAGTGACTCACAAAAGCACATGCCCTACCACAATTTTTGTTAGTCTTTAAAGGTGCTACTGGACTCTTACTCTTTCTACTACTATTAGAAACCACAACATTTAAAAACTAGTGGGGGTGGCGGGGACATTTTAACCTTCCAGGGCATTCAGTTGCTGATCTAAGAGTAGCAGTTCTTTTACAAAGGAATTTCAAAGGGAGATTAGAAAGAGAGAATGCTGAATTGCACCTGATAAGGAAGCTCAAGACAATGCAAACTCCTGGACTGAACTGAGTCCTAAGTTTCCTGTCTCCTTACCAATGCCTGCTATTGTCATTTGGCATCTGAAATCACTTCACTCTCCAAGATATAGGGACAGATGGACTCATATTCCAGCTGTATCTGAGGACGAGAGCAGTACTCATGAAAGCTCATGCCCTGCCACAAATTTTGTTAGTCATTAAGGCGCTGCTGTACTCCCCCCATCTGTTAGAAATGGAAAGGGGGATCTCTCCAAGTTCCATGGGACTCCCCCCATCTCTCTGGCATGCTCTCTCTGGCTCTTTCCCTCCCTCCCTTCCTCTGAAGAAGCTGTTGTGCTTGTCCACAAAAGCTTATACCTGGAATAAAATGTCTTTGGTCTTAAACACAGAAGACTCTCTCTCTCTCTCTCTCTCATACCTGAAATAAAATGTTTTTTGGTCTTAAAGACAAGGCTCTCTCTCTCTCTCTCATACCTGGAATAAAATGTTTCTTGGTCTTAAAGACAGAATTCTCTCTCTCCTATGCCTGGAACAAAACTGTCTTAACTGTAACTACCGATTTTAATGTTTATACTGTGTTTTTAATTGTATTTACTGTATTGTTTGATATGATGTTACCTTCCCTGAGCCCGCTTGTGGGATGGGTGGAATATATATACAATAAACAAACAAACAAACAAACAAACAAACAAACAAACAAATAAAGACAGGACACACTCTCTCTCTTATACCTGGAATAAAATATTTTTGGTCTTAAAGACAGGACTCTCTCTCTCTTTTTCTGACATACTCCCTCTGCCTCACTTCCCCCTCCCTCCGAAGAAAAAGTGTGCTTGCACACAAAAGCTTATACCTGGAGTAAAATGTTGCTGGTCTTCTTAGAAGTCCCACAAGATGCCATTTCCCCCCCCCCCCCGTCTCTGGCTCTATCTCTCCCCCTCCCTCCCCAGAGTAGGAGGGGGGGAGAAGGAGCCCTCAGCCAATTGAGGGAATGCTTTCTTTCTCTCCTCTGAAGCAGGAAATAGGAGAGACTGGCCAGAAGGAGCTGTGATGTTAGAAACAGGAAGCAGAAAGCAGCACAAAGTCAGCCGCTCTCGGACTGCATTGCAGCCCTGCACGGGCCAGATCTGGCCCATGGGCTGTATGTTTGACACCCCTGGCCCAACATATCTTACAGGGTTGTAAGGATAAAATGGAAAAGAGGTGATGGTGTTGTAAGTTGCTTCAGTCTCCACTGGGGAGAAAAGTGAAGGATAAATCACCACACAAGTAAATGAACTAGATTTCTTCAAACCACTCCCATTCTCCAAGCAAAAAAGGAGCATACGTGTCCCCCTATCCCATTTTATTATCTGCAAAGTAGATTAGGCTGAGAGAATAGATGTCTATTTATTTATGAATGTTCGTCTCAACTGACACCTCTACCAGCTGTTTTACGCTTGTAATCTTTTATAGCTTATAGAACGATCACATAGTGCTGGTCCTTCACAAGAGATAGAGTGGAAGCAAAGAAAAAGCCATGCCACTTTCCTCTTTATTTTGTTGCTTGAGAATTAATTGTCTTATGTGCAGGGTGGTGGTATCTGGATATATTGCAAGGTGTAGTGTCTTTCTGAAGTGTGCACCTTAAACCCTCCCCTGATATTTACGAAATATGTACTGCACACACTTTCCAATGCCAGCCTCAGAGCCTCCTAGTTAGGCCCGTAGCTACAGTGGGGCATCTTGGGGCTAGGGCTCCCAACTTACTGGCAAGGCCCCCTGACTTCCCATCCAGCCCAGGGCCCCCAAGTGGCAGCAGGTGTGGGGAAGGAGTCAGGTATTCCTTTATTCCAATTAGCTAGGGCCCCCTATGAAATTTAAATCCCCCCTGACTAAAAAAATCCTGCTTATGGGCCTGCTCCTTGTTCAGGTACTGGAGCATCATGCTAACGGGAAGGTATCTCTTCTTCCTCCATGTGAAGTGGGAACCGTATCTCCAGGCGCTATATTTAATAAACAGATAACAAAGTGTCTGTCAACCTCCTCGGCATTTTCGAGGTTGCTTTTACAGAGGGGTTTATAGACTTATTTCCCCTCAAAGAGCAGCCCTGACGGCATTAATGTCTCCCATTGAAACAAATGAGTCTGGCCAGATCTGCCTGCATGGTTTTCAAGGGGATTCATTCTGTATCTTTCATGTTAGCGGTATCTGTGAAAAACAGGAAACTGTTTCCCTATCTCATTCACATAATAGATAAGATGAGAAATTAGCTGTTGGATGAGCATCCTGGGGGCTGTTCATTTTGTCACAATAAATAAGGTTTGGCTGATGCTGAAGTACTCTCTGTTTGTGTGTGTTGTGCGCGTGCAGATGGTCAGACACAAAAACCTTCCCACCCCACAGTATGACAGCGAAAGCAGCTTAGCTTCTTCATTGTGAACTTGCACATTTGCAGACATATGCAAAAGGAATGTTTTTGACACCCAAATCTCCTAATCTCAATCAGTCCCCCCCCCCCCCAAGGACTGTGCAACCATTTTAACTGGCCACAATGCATCGAGGAATTGGATTATAGCTGTAGAAAATACGAAGGACACCTCGTGATCCACTGTGATCATCACATACTGGACCAAACTACACTGTTGGGATTTTAATGAACTGGGTTCCATTTTCTTGGAATGTTGCCTCGGGGGGGGGGGGACAGCTCCTGTGCCTCCCCCATTCATTTTCCCACATAGAAACATGGCTACAGGGGAATTAATTCCCTGTGTTTGCTGCTCCATGGGGAGTATTCTGTGCATGTGGAGCAGCAAAAACAGGGAAATAAGTACCCCCGACAGTGCTGTTTTGGTGTGGAAAACAGGTTGGGGAGGGAGGCAGGAGCCCTTCCCCCACTGCAGCATTCTGAGCCTGTTCAGGTTGCTGGGTGGCTGCAGGGAACCTGAGCAGGATCCAGGGATCCAACTTGTTAAAACCCCAAATGTGTAGTTTGACCCACTGACACAGAGATATCCCCAAACGCACCCTGTGACCTCACTTGATTCCACTGATACTCTTACATGGGTGCCTTGGTTCATTTTGTGTCACTGTGGCTCTTGCTGCAGTACTTGTTTGATAGAACCAGACTGGTACACGGCTGAGGCTTCATTCCCAACCTCACTTCTGTCTTTAAGTTCTTTTGGTAAGGGAAAATGGATAAGTGAGAAAGGTGGTGTACGTTATCCCGGTACAGGGCTCCTCAGTCTTTCTAAATCTGCAGGCACTGATGGCCATGTGTGTTTGTGAAGTGCCATCAAGTCACAGCTGACTTCTGGTGACCCCAGCAAGGGGTTTTCAAGGTGAGTGAGAAGCACAGGTGGTTTTCCATTGCCTTCCTCTGCAAAGTCTTCTTTGGTGGTCTCCCTTCCAGGTAGTGACACTGCTTAGCCGTCATTGCACCCTCCAAGAAAAGGGTGGGTGTGGCTTTCCCCTTCAGTCTGGTTCTTGGGACCCAGTTTCTACCTGGAGCTTGTGCTGGAGTTGGAGGCCATGCTCCACCAACATAACATGATGATCAACTAGACCAGAATGATCCCAGAATAGGATGAACTTCCAAGGTAAAACCATAAATTCTCTAGACATGAGAAGGAAGGTCTCTTCTTGTTCATCTTCCTAGCATGTGCATGACCCATGAAGGACTAAGTCTTTGCCTCTGTCTTGTCCACATGTCAAGGAACAAGGGGCAGAGAACTAAGGTGATGATGTACTTTTACCATCAAGAATTTCAAGAATTACTAATTAAACATCATGTAGGATAAATATGGGGGATAGGGTGAGAGGATTGCAAATTTTCATATTTTCTTTATATCCTTGCTCATCCTGGTGCTCAAACAGACTGTGTGTATTCTTTATTTTTATTAAATTTTCATATCTTTTGAATTTTTGAAGCCTGAGCTCTGTAAACACAACACATGTATTTGGTCTAGTTATCTAAAGAGCAGTAAAGAGGAGGAGGAACAGGTGAGCTAACCTCCCAAGTGTGATAGTGCAAAATTGTGAAGCTGTGGATGATCATGCCCATGCTAAGTTGCAAGAGTGAAGTAGGGGACATGGCAACTAGGCGGAGCCTTTGAATGGCAGTGCAGATACAGAGTACTAGATGTACAAATCCATCTAGCAGGAGATAACTCTCAGATTTGCTGTTGGCTGTGCTTACTACCTAGTTCAGGGGTGGCCAACCTGTGGCTCGGGAGCCACACGCGGCTCTTTCACACATATTGTGCGGCTCCTGGCAGGGCGACTGGGGAAACAAAGGGGAGGCATGCTTTTCCTTCCTTCCTTCCTTCCTTCCTTCCTTCCTTCCTTCCTTCCTTCCTTCCTTCCTCCCTTCCTTCCTTCCTTCCTTCCTTCCTTCCCTCCCTCCTCCCTCCCATCTATTTGCTTTCCTAGTTTCTCTCTCTCTCTTTCTTTCCACTTCTTTAATTCTTTCTTTCCATCTCTCTCTTTTTCTCTCTCTCTCTCAATATCATTAGCAAACAAGTAATATCATTATCAATAACCGGTTTTCCTTGTTTGTTTTTATTTTTGGCAGTCCCATTTAATGTTAATAAAAAGCAAATTTGCATATTTTTAAAAATAAAAACATGTGTGTGATATTTGTTCCTGTCTTGCGGCTCTCAGACATCTGACGTTTATTCTATGTGGCTCTTACGTTAAGCAAGGTTGGCCACCCCTGACCTAGTTAGAAGTTTGGTACTCCCTGGGAGTAAGGAGAGGTGTTGGTGAACTGAGACTTGGAACAGTTGTGGGTTTTGGTGTAGTGGTTATGAGTGGTTTGGTGTAGTGGTTAAAAGTGTGAACTCTAATCTGGGAGAACTGGGTTTGATCCCCCATTCCTCCACTGCAGCTGCCAGTGTGACCTTGGGTCAGTCATAAGTTCTCTGAGAGGTTTTCTCTCAAGAGCAGTTCACAAAGAGCATTCTCAGCCCCATCTATCTCACAGGGTATCTGTTGTGGGGAGAGGAAGGGAAGGAGATGGTAAGCCGCTCTGGGACTCCAAGTGATGGGCGAGGTATAAATCCAGTTTCTTCTCTTTTCTTCCTCTTCCTCTTTTTTCAACCTCCCCAGAGGTAACAGTGCTTAGAAGTCTGTTGCTTCACACCACTATACACACCACAGTGCTCTTTCAGTTCATTTTGTTGGGTCTGCAACTTACAAATCTATTGACAGAAACGTGGGGGAAAGAGGCCATTTTCTCAAAGCTGAATCTAAAGTGCGCAGTGACATTGTGCAGTGCAAATGAGACACCCATCCCGTGAAGCTACCTTCTCTAACCTTCAGCTAGGCCTTAGGAAGGAGAAGAAAGTGTGAGAACTGGTGGAGGTGGGGGGGAAGAGGAAGGGATACTCAAAGCTGCGTGGGGTTTTTTTGTTTGTTTAATGTTTAGAAAACTAAAGAAAAGGAAATCAATTATGAGTCTTACCTGAATTTTATTTCCTCACCCAAAACCAAATTACTCAGCAAACTTATCGCTTTGCTATTGCAGGCCTTGGTATTAAAGAAAACAATCAGGCCAGCAGGATTAATCTCTGACAGCTGCCTTATCTTTAACTTGCACCTTTGTTATTTTCTGATGAGCTTCTCTTTTTTTGCTGCCACGTTGTACCATACCTCACTGGTTCCTTTCATTTTATCATCAGGCAGGAGCGGAGGACCTTTCAGTTTATTAAAAAACCTTTATTTGTGAAGAACAAAGAGGGGGGAGAAAAGGCAAACAATGAGGTCAGACAATCTCCTTCCTACCAGGAGTCACTCACCTGTTATTTAGAGCGTTATCAGGGGCTTTTTTGGGGGGGGGGGGGGCGGGAGACTTGCATCATTGAAAATGGGGCTCTGACAGGCTACTCTGTTAGAAATGAATACAAACACACGCCAAACAAAAACCGGCAAACTCTGACAGACACAGATCACCCCCTAGACAATGACCTCGTCAGTTGTCAAAGCAGTTATATTTTCACTTGCTTCTTGGGGGATTTGTTTTAGTGACTCTCTCCTTTAAGTTAGTGAGCAGCCAGGACAGGGGCATAACAGTCTGGACGGGTTCTGTGGTGAAAAATATAAAAATTGCGTACGCAAGATGGAAACACCTTGATCAGCCATTTAAGCTGGCTTTCCATTGCAGATTCTGCTTTTTGCGCTCTCTGGTATATTCAGAAAATGCAGCATCTTTTATGCAGCCTGATTCTGTTGATGTATACTCAGGTGTCCAATTGACATCAATAAGGCATGCTCTCAAGTAACTGTGGATAGAGTTGCAGCATATATAGGTTAACCCAGGGGTCCGTTTACACTTATTTTTTTACTTTGTTGGTCACAGCTGGATTCACAGCCTCCCCCCACCTCGGGTTCCCCAGGCGCCTCGCAAGCCGTGGGGAGCCTGGGGAAGCCAAGCTGATCGACGGAGGGAAGGCAGTTTAAACTGCCTCCTCTCCTTGGGTTCCACAGGTGTCCCACAGCTGCAGGGCACCTGGGGAAGCTGATCCAGAAAGTGCCTTCCTTTCCTCGGGTTCCCCATGCGCCCCGCAAGCCACAGGGCAACTGGGGAAGCGGATCCTGGGAAAGAGCTACGCTGTCAGTAGTATGGCCTAATATGCTAATGAGTTTTTGCTGTTGGGTGTGGCCTATTATGCTAATGAGTTCCTGCTGGGCTTTTTCTACAAAAAAAGCCCTGCCCACACCCAACACCCGTGATTCACTATTTACAGTGTCCCTGCACCCTATTGTCGATCCCAGGGTGCAGACTCACTCATTGGTTCCTTTTAGGATCCGGGAATCTATTGTCCTTGGAAGCAAAGCTCGACGGCTTCACCTGACCATGTGTTTGGCCAACCGTGTGTGCGGTTCCTCGGCCAGAACATAACAGCAAAGCAAGCATGTGGCAAAAGAAGATGCATGGCCGAGAGAGGGAATGGATAGCCCCGTCCTGCAGGAACGCACATAAGAATGGCATAAATGGTGGTGGTGGTGGGGATACTCTTCTTGTCTGAGACAGCATTCAATCTCTTTTGTGCCTGTAGATAAAAATGAGCCAAAGCTGCTTCTAGCCATAAAACGTAAGTGGCCTCAAGTCTGACATCTTGGACATTTCCCAGTCTGGATGGGAGTACTTGGTCTCATTAGCAAACGGGCCTTTCTCCTTCCCAGTGATATAGAGCACCTATTCATAGCTCTGTAGGATGCAATATAGAGGACTTCAAAGTCTGACATTTTTATTCAAGGAAAGCTATTACTGATCCAGGACTGCTTCTTGTCTAGAGAGCAATTCCACATCTTGGAGTAGATATTTCCTTGACGGATAGGTTTTAACTGTGGCTATTAGAAGATACGTGGGTGGATTTTGTAAAGCTACGACGTGTCCTTAAGAAAGTGAGATATGTCATATAAACGTATAAATCCCCACCCCCAAGGAATTATGTCCAGTCCCTGAGTTAGGAACCATCTCTACCTTTATCTCCCTTCCAGGTTTCTTAAAGCCATACAGAGAGAAGGGAGGCAAGAACAAGGTAGACAGGGGGTCCCTGACATTTTTGAAATTCTGACAAAGTGTGGTGGGTGGCCAGCCACAAAATGGCTGCCTCAAAACAGCTGCTGCAGGAGGGGGAGCTGATCCAGCTTACCTTCAGTCACACACTGTTAAGAACCTTGTGCTATCGTGGCAGTTGCTGCAAAGCAATGTTTTTAGAAATCTGCACAGCCAATCAGATCTCTAGTGGTCACTCAGAAGCCTTGCTGGGCAACCCCCCCCTTGCCCCCCCTTTCTAAATACACTTGGTGGCTGCCAGAAAAGAGGCTGGGGGCTCACAAAATATAATGTTCTCCTTTGTACATCCCTTTGTTTCTTTCCCCTGATTTCCCTCCAGGTTCAGAAAGATCAGAGGCAGTGCAGATAGGAAGGTGTGTAAGAAGTGGGAAATTATCGTCCACTTGTGTCCTGCAGTCCCTGTTCCCTCATAACTGTATGGCTCACACACAGCTGTTACCCATGAATGTGAGAATCAATCGTTAGACCTCCCCGTAGGTCACTTGGTTGTGTGCTTAATCCCCTCTTCACTCAAAGCATGCTACCTGATGAAGTGTGCATGGCATGTGCATGAAAGCTTATACAGTCAGAATTAAACTTTGTTGGTCTTAAAGGCGCCACTGGACTCTGACTTTGTTCTACTGCTTCAGACCAACATGGCTGCCCCCCTGAATCTACCTATAAAATAAGTTGCTCTTTGCTAGTTTGGTGTAGTGGTTAAGAGAGCCAGTTTGGTGTAGTGGTTAGAAGTATGGACTCTAATTTGGGAGTAAACAAACATGTCGACAAGGGGGACCCAATAGATGTTGTTTACCTTGTCTTCCAGAAAGCTTTTGATAAAAGTTCCTCATCAAAGGCTCCTAAGTAAGCTCAATAGTCATGGGATAAAAGGACAAGTCCTTTTGTGGATCAAAAACTGGCTAATCAAAAGGAAACAGAGAGTGAGTATAAATGGGCAATTTTCTCAGTGGAGGGAGGTAAGCAGTGGGGTACCGCAGGGATCAGTACTCGGTCCAGTGCTTTTTAACTTGTTTATTAATGATTTGGAGTTGGGAGTAAACAGTGAAGTGGCTAAATTTGCAGATGACACAAAGTTGTTCAGGGTGGTGAGAACCAGGGAGGATTGTGAGGCACTCCAAAGGGATCTGTCAAGGATGGGTGAGTGGGAATCAATGTGTGGCCAAGTGCAACATGATGCACATTGGAGCCAAAAATCCTAACTATAAATACACGTTGATGGGGTCTGAACTGGCAGAGACTGACCAAGAGAGAGATCTTGGAGTCGTAGTAGATAACTCAATGAAAATGTAAAGACAGTGTGCGACTGGAATGAAAAAGGCCAACGCTATGCTGGGGATTATTAGGAAGGGAATTGAAAACAAATCAGCCAGTATCATAATGCCCCTTTATAAATTGATGGTGCGACCTCATTTGGAGTACTGTGTACAGTTCTGGTCGCCACACCTCAAAAAAGAAATTATAGCATTGGAACAAGTGCAGAAAAGGACACCTAGAATGATAAAAGGGTTGGAACACTTCCTTTATGAAGAAAGGTTGAAGCGCTTGGTTTCTTTTTGGAAACTATAAATAAACCTTTAAAAAAAACCAGAAACGTTGAAGTGCTTGGGGCTCTTTAGCTTGGAGAAACGATTATAAGATTATGCATGGGATAGAGCAGGTAGAGAAAGAAGTACTTTTCTCCCTTTCTCACAATGTAAGAATTCCATTCATGGGCATTCCATGAAATTGCTGAGTAGTCGGGTTAGAACAGATAAAAGGAAGTACTTCTTCACTCAAAGAGTGATTAACACGTGGAATTCATTGCCACAGGAGGTGATGGCGGCTACGAGCATGGATGGCTTAAAGAGGGAATTAGATAAACACATGGAGCAGAGGTCCATCAGTGGCTATTAGCCACAAAGTATAGATAGGAACTCATAGTCTGGGGCAAGTGATGCTCTATATTCTTGGTGCTTGAGGGGGAGGGGCAACAGTGGGAGGGCTTCTAGTGTCCTGGCCTCACTGGTGGACCTCCTGAGGGCACCTGATGTTTTTGGCCACTGTGTGACAGAGTGTTGGACTGGATGGGCCACTGGCCTGATCCAACATTGGCTTCTCTTATGTTCTTATTATGTTCTAACCTGATTTGATTCCTTACTCCTCCTCATGCAGCCAGCTGGGTGACCTTGGGTCAGTCGCAGTTCTCTCAGAGCTGTTCTCTTAAGAACAGTTATCTCAGAGCTCTCTCAGCCCCACCTACCTCGCAGAGTGTCTGGTCTGAGGAGGGGAAGGGAAAGGAGAGGAGATTGTAAACTGCTCTGAGACTCTGATAGCGTTTGTCCTGGGTTTGCCCTGATGCTTGCTCAGGAGCTTCTGGTTGATTTCCCACCAGTTGCTCCGGGCTCACGGCTTGATTTGGAGTATTGTGACACTGCTCTGGAGCTTCCCTGGAGCAAGAAAATCCTGTTTTTAGGGGATTTTCCTGTTTGCTCAGTGGAGAAGCCAAGACGAAAACATGCCCACTCTCCCGCCCTCCATCTGGCCTGCCCCATGGTGGGCGTTTCTTCAATTTTTTAAAAATGAGCCCTCCTAACGTAATATCGAAATGATGAGGCAGCGAGACAAGAACCCACCACAGAGACTGTGTCGGCGAGGAGGATTTGCTGGGCTTTTCGGTAGCAGGAGCCGGGTGCCATTGGCCCGAGAGCCCCCGGGCTCACGGATGACCACTGCCCTGTGTCTGGAGTGCCCCAGCTGCAGCCCTGCAGAGCAGGCGGGGGGCGCTTCCCTCCAGAAACCCACAGAGGAGCGGCAGCAAGCAGGTGGGCGGGCCTGGGATGCGACTTTTCCGCCCCGCTCTCTGGGTGCGTTCCTCCAGACCTGAGGCTAGACTGTCTCCCCCCCCTTTTTTTTTTAAAAGAACCCCTTATTTCATTATATCGAAATAACGAAATAGTGATGCAGCAAGGGAAGACCGCACCATTGTTTTCTTTGTATAGTACACACACGCTCACATTTATTTATTATGGGGGGAACTTTTTCTTCGGGGCTCTAATTCAGCATGAGGAGCGGGGAGACTGGGCTGCCATTGCTGCCGCCGCTGCCACCACCACTGGAGAAGAAGCCCTGAAGGAACCGCGACTTCCCCCCTGGCTCACGCTCGCATCCAGCATCCAGCACCCCAAGTGCTGCTGCTCCTGCAGCCGGCGACAGGATGGATGGAGGACGGCAGCCAGAGCGTGTGGAAGGGAGATGGGAGGCCAGTCCACATGCTGCTCTGTGGCTGGGGAGCTCCACCAAGGAAGTTTTCCTGGCAAAAAAACCTTCATAAGTTTCATAACACAATTTTAAAATAAAATTTCAGAGAAAGTATCCTCGATGGAGGGAACTGCACGAATGGGTTGCTTCAAGTGGCATGGCGAAAGTTTTTTTGATCCGTAAAGTAAAGCAGTAATGCATACAAATAAACAAGGGAAAACCGTCTTACTGGCGCCGGTATTTTATCTTTCAAATAGGCCACATTTAGTTAATAACGAAATTGCAATGCATATAGGGCACCATGGCTGTAAAGGCTTTATCCACCATTTTGTGCCTGAGATCCTGCTGGCAATGCACCCAACATTTTGATGATAGAGCAGACACGCCACCAATCACAGTGCCAGGCCGTATGGTCGACCAATCATTGTGCGGCAAGCAACAGTGGTGGGAAAATTTGAATAGGAAGGAGGGAAGTATTGAATTCTGGGAAGAGGAAGGCAACTATGGACATCTTAATCTAGACACCATTAAATGCATATCAGCTCGCAACAGCAAAATAGTTTAAATTTCAGTAGCAAATAGCGTTCCCTCTACAACTCGCATGACCATTGCTCACACTATCCATGTCCACCGTCATTGCATTATAACAAAATAATGCAATCGTGCCTGCGTTTTAAAAAAAAATTCAAGGGAGGAAGGGAGGGGGGAGGAGCGAGTGGGATGATGGGAGGGGGGACTGGAAGCCTCATTTCATCATAACAAAATAACGCAATCGCACATGCATTTTTAAAAAAAAATAAGGAAGGAGGGAAGGGGGGAGGAGTAAATGGGGAAATGGGAGGGGGGGAAATGGAAGCTACATGGCAGTTGGTATGTGCGAAATGGACACTGCGGGGCAGATGAGGAGCTTTGGCTCCAAGTGTGAACATGAAGAATATACTCTGGAGGAAAAAACCCTGGAGAGAATGAGAGGCAAACGGCAAGTGCGAAATCGCCCCGAGTGAAGGGCGGAGTATAAATCCAGTCTCCTCCCCCTCTTCTTCTTCCTTCTTCTTCCTCCTTCTTCCAGTTTGTGATCCACATCAAGAGCTAATTCACATCTTTATTTATTTATTCCAATATTTATACCCCACTTTCCTCTCCAAAGCAGCTTAAAAACATGAACTGATTTTACACCTTGAAGTTTGTGGAAGTGAAATTCTGTTTGGATTCTTTTGTTTTATGAGTTTGCCTCACACAGCATACCTCTCTCCTACCTGTACAGCTATTTCTGTCATGTTGTGATGACGCTGACTTTATGGTATGAACTAATCATTTCTTTGGGGCATTAGAGATGAAGCTATTTTTTGGTTGCTCAAAGCCATACAAGTTTAATGTTCCATTTATTTTTTTTTAAAAATCACTGGCGGTAAAAATTAGAGAAGGAGGACATTTGTTTGGAATGGCCAAAGAGTGCAGATTTGGGCTACTGGAATAACTTAGAAAAGGGGATCCAACCACAAAAAAAGGAAAATAACAGCAGTATGGCAGAAACACTGAATTCCATGTGGATGCAAGATATACAACAGATGTAGCTCTTTCTGTGTGAAACCTGACACAAATACCTTAAGGAATGTGGCTGGTCAGAGTACTAAACAGCCTGGCTCTGTGCAATTAGTAGGAAGTACCTCATTGTAAGTTCTCTGGATAATATTTCCACAAAAGTGGTCATAAGATTGCAGTGCTAGCATTCATACCTTCACTGCCCTGTATCACTGTCTGGCAAAGTGTGTCAAGCAAATAAAAACATTTGCATATAACTTTCAACTTGGTCCAGGAGACAGCATCATGGTACTCTGGCAGGCGATTCTCTGAAGCTTTTCAGCCTTCTCAAGATCTTCCCAAGCTCTTGGATGAACATTTGATTCATAGCCCTGGCTCCTGGTTGTTCTGTGTCCATGTGTTGCTCTGTGTCACTGCTTAGGGATCTGGAATATGGGGGCTTTCTGAATCAAACACCCACAGTCAATCTTCATTCATAGACAGAACATGAGAAGTGGGCATTTTGTAGAACGGAAATACACAATGTGCTTGGGCAGAATGAAGAAATTGTTCGCAAGAAGAGTGTGTGCTTTTAACTAGGTACACCATATGGTCAAAATTGGCCCAACCTAGTGCCACCTGGTGCCATTACCCTTTTCATGATATGTCTAATCACTTAGGGCATAATCTCGGCAAAAATGAAGGGTTTTTAACTTTGGTTGAATCAACAGAGTGTTAATAATGTATTGAAACCAGTGGGACTGAAATATCACAAACTTTCCCTGTATCATACTTTTAGTATATAGTAAATATGTGACAAGATAGCAATGGAGCACTAAATGATTCATTTTGTGTGTGTGTATGTGTGTGTGAACAACTTCCCCAAACTCATTCATATCCTGTTCTCCATCCTGTTCAGGCTACACAAACCTTGCCATTGGTGGAGGGAGTATCATGAAGCTTGTGGGGCTAAATTTATTTGTGTCAAAGACTCAAAGACACTTCAGGTACAAATGTAGCTATTTATAGATCTGTGGTTACATGTCAGTCTACACATAAATAAGAGGAATGTCTTTTAACAAAAAAAAAAAAGGAAGTCATTTTCTATGATTGGAGAGTCTGTATTTTCCACACTAATCTGTCTGCCTTCTTTCTAGGTGATTTCATTTCTCCTCCTCCTCAAGCATTATTCGGCTTGACGGCTGCCTTTAAATCCACACTATAGTAACCCGGCTGAAAAGAACCTGGGAAAATAAGCTGAGACAGCCAGACAAAGGGAGGTGGGAAAAAAGGAACCCAGATGAGAAGAAAAAGAAAGGTAAGATAATTTGGCGGATAATTTCGTGCTTTTGGATCTAGCAATGTCGTCATTTGCATCGCCTGCCATTATATCGTTATTCTCTTGACAACTTGGTGTCCTGGCCAGTATTTTCTTCTTCCCTTCCCGACTCCTTGATGCCACACACTGCAGTGAACGGTCTGTGTAAAACCTGACTCATGGCTCATGGCTTCTCTTTGGGGAAAAAAAGGGAGAGAGCTGCAGCCTTTATCCAGAGTTGCGGGTTAGACCAGGGTGGGGTTATTGGGTTATTGGTGTCCCCCTCCATTTGGCCTCTTTTTCACCTTCTCTTTTAAAAATGAACTTGAAACAAATGCAGTGGCACTACTGCTACAGTACCCACTTTAAATTAGTACGTAGCCATATTATGTGCCTGGACGAATGATGTGTGCTATGCACCAGTCACAACCACTGTTCATGTTGATAAACAAATGTATTTCTCATTTCCTCTTCTCTTGGTCTTAACTTGAGCTTGATAGTCCTTAGAGTATATGGTTCTCACATGCGCCGCAGCAAAGGGTGTGAAATTGACACCCAGCGCCGGGACAAACGGAGGCAGAACACCAGCACAATGTGAGTGGGAAAAAGCCCCAAGAGATTACTCAAAAACAAACATTTATTGGTCAAGGGCGCTCTGCGTAGCTCTGCAAAGGCCATATAGGTTTCCAGTCACAGTCACCAAAACTAGTCAACTTAAATGGACCTTACTTGTTCCCTTCTTTTCCCAGAGGTTCCTCTTCATGGCCTGTTTCTTAAGGAGGCAGTAACGTATCAACCTTCAGGGCTGCTGAGAGCTACCATAGGCCCCTGGACAAAGATTCCCTTTGGGCCTGCCCCCATATGATCCTGATCAAAACCAAAGATCACAACAAACCAAACAAACCACCTGGCTTGCTGTTGCCATGATTCTATAGTAGTAAAGGAATTGGCCAGTCTCTCCATGTTTGTTTGTTTATTTATTTACTGTATTTATATTCCACCTTTCTCCAGCGGCTTACATAATTCTCCTCTCCTCCATTTTATCTTCACAACAACTCTGTGAGGTAGGTTAGGCTGAGAGTGTGTGACTGGCCCGGGGCCATCCAGCGAGCTTCCATGGCACGAGTGGGGATTCGAACCTGGGTTTCCCAGATCCTAGTCTGACACTTTAACCATTACACCACACTGGCAGGGATAACTCATCAGAAAATAAACCTAGGCGACTCAAAATTGGCCACCTGCTTCAGGATGATTGAGGGTGTTCCAGGGCTGAAAATGAAAAGCAAGGGAAAATCCTAGCCCAGGGCTACAATCACACACACTAAATAATCCTCTTTCAATCCACTTTCAGACTAGATTTCTACTGTGTGAACTGGCAAAATCCAATTCAAAAGTGCATGGAAAGTGGATTGAAGTGGATTATTTAGTGTGTGTGATCTCAGCCCAGGTGAGACGAACAACCACCACACCGGTCTCTGTGGCAATCATGACTCAGAAAATAACACTACACTTTTGAAAACAGCCCACTAACTCCAGAATGATGATGGAGGTTACAGTGCCAAAAATGAAGGGAACTGGAACACCCTCGACCAGGTTACCTTCATGACAGACAACATGTAATGAGAGAGCTTTTAAGCAACTTGTCATGTGTCTCTAATACTCAGATTCCCAACCTGCCATGGAAGGTTGTTGGGTGACACAGTCTCAGCCTGAACTACCTCACAAGGCTGTTGTGAGGAGAAAATGGAGGACAGGAGAACAATGCAGCTGAGGAGAACAACTGGCTATGGCATTTGTTATAAATCTAATTTTTAAATGATATTTAAAAGATTGCATCATTTGTCATATAGCAAAGTAGCTTTTTCAAAGGGCTATTAAATCTTCCACCAGCACAATAATGGTTAACTCAGTGCCCGAACACAGTGTAATTTCTGTTTAGTGGCCCTGTCAGCATTCACAATATATCGATGCTAAATGTAAAGTCAGAGCTCTAAATATGAGTCGTATAAAACAAAGTTTGAGTCCAGTGGCACCTTTAATACCAACAAAGTTTAATTCTGGGTATAAGCTTTTGTGTGCATGCACACTTCGTATCTGATGAAGTGTGCATGCACATGAATACTTATACCCAGAATTAAACTTTGTTGGTCTTAAAGGTGCTACTGGACCCCAATTTTGTTCTGTGGCTTCAGACCAACGTAGCTACCCACTTGAATCTATGAGTCATATATACATTGATAAACATGGCAAAATTGGAACATATATTCTGGTTCGTTCAGCTACCAAAGTTTTCTAGACCATAGATAATAATGGGTAAAGAATAAATACATCTTCAGGTTCAGTCATCTTAATCTGAACCAATAATCTGAGCTACAGGAAAATTTATTGTGCATCACTCATGGGCAAAAGATTTGTTCTTTCACCTAAAAAATGACAGTTTCTCCCCATTTATTGATAAATAGGGGAGTTAGTAACTTCAACTACACACGAAAGAAGAAAGTTTGGTGTAGTGGTTAGGAGCATGGACTCTAATCTGAGAGAACTGGGTTTGATTCCCCACTCCTCCACATACAGCTGCTGATGTGACCTTGGGACAGTCATAAGCTCTTTCAGAGCTGTTCTCTCAAGGACAGTTCTTGGGAGAGTTCTCTCAGCCCCAACAACCCCACAGGGTGTCTGTTGTGGGGAGGGAAAGGCGATTGGAAGCTGCTCTGAGACTCCTTTGGGTAGTGAACGGCAAGGTATAAATCCAATCTCTTCTTTTTCTCTATAAAAGGGCAAATTCTCTGGATACATTTAATTTTTTAAAAGCAACGTTTCTGTACCGATTTGCTCCTTAGGGTCCAATGAAATGAATGAGGCACTGATGCCTGACTGGATAATTAATACTCCTTTCATTCTCCTTCAGTTCCTTCTTGAGTGGTTGAGCCTCCACCCTAAATTGGGCTGCAGGAGGTGGAATTTCTCATTTATACTGTAATGGAACTAGCATTAACGAGCGTGTACCCTTCATCTTTCCTGTAATCACAATATTAATGTTTCACACTCTGTACATTTATTTACATTTAATCGATTACTTAATGGATTAATCCATTTAAAGTCAAGCAGTCCTAGAAAACTCAACTTGTAACCAGATTAGTTTTTGCCATGACTCTAAGTTGGAAAAGTCTTTAGAAAGCACTTTCTAACAACCCCCAACCGAGTTTGTATTTTTAGAGCCGCATCTATTTATTTTGCTGACTAAAAATAATGGTGTCTCTTTTTACCCTTCGAAGCACCACAAAGCCAATAAAATCCTTGGAGACTCAAAGAAGATTGCATTCTGGCTTGCATGTCCTCTACGGAATTATTAATTAGCATGGAGTCACAGAGTCTTCATTGCTTATGACAAACGGGCCAGAAAGAACTCAGTGTCTCTTTTGGATCTCATGCTTCAACTGGCAAGCTGGGACTTGCAGAAAGTATGTTTTTACCAAGGAACGGAGCATGCTCAGTCTGGAGATGCTGAGAGGCTAGAAAGGGATCTGCTTTTGGGAACTGCATTTTCATTAAAAAAAAAATCATGATTCCTTTTTATTGCTGTGTCTCCTAACAGTGAGATCCTATGTAGAGTTGCTTCATTCTAAGTGGAGTTACTCCACTGAGAACCAGTTTGGTGTAGTGGTTAAGAGTGGCAGATTCTAACCTGGAGAACTGGGTTTGATTCCCCATTTCTCCAGCCACTTGGTTGACCTTGAGTCAGTCACAGTCCTCTCAGAGCTGTTCTCTCAAGAGCAGTTCTCTCAGAGCTCTCTCAGCCCCACCTACCTCACAGGGTGTCTGTTGTGGGGAAGGGAAGGAGACTGTATGCCACTCTGAGACTCCAAATGAAGGGTGGGGTATAAATCTTTCTTCTTCTTCTTCATTGTTGGCGTTGCCTTCGTTGTTGTCTTCATCTTCCTTCTCCAAGTCCATGGAGTGACTTTGCATCATATTGCACTGTAAAACACATGGGCTGTAGCCATATAATATCAGGGTGCGATCACACGGGCATTTAAACCCGGGTTCTCCCGCGCTGCTCTTTCAAGCGTGATAGGTACTTGTTTTTCCTGGTGGTTGGAAAAGCGGGCTCAAGTGCGGGGGTGGGGGGCGGCTTCGAGACGGGAGACAGATGCGGCCCGTCTAGTCAGCCCCTTTAATTGCGATGGGGAACAGCCGCGAGGCCCGCAATAAATGTCCGTGTGATCGCACCCTTAGTCTCCAACCTTGGAGTAATAATATGGATTTCTACAGATATGTTCCCTAGCCTATAGATAAACCTATGTGTACAAAAATTCTTTCTCCTAGGGCCTCCACAATGTTAGTTGGTTTCAGAAAAGCATGTTTGCCTTTCCAGAATATTCTTAGGGTATGCTTTTAGCATAAAGAAGTATAGAATCCAGCAACATCACTTCTGAAGTTTTGGTTAACACTGCTGGCAAATCTCAAATCTGCAGCAAATTATGCCTACATGTGTGCTTTGGGCCTCCTCTGGTGTTGCTTTGCTACTGCCCAGCTCATATGAGCTGTAGCATTTGGGACAATGGTGCCTTTCTATTCCTCCAAAACAGTGTTTCAAAATCTTTCTCTGAAAGATCAGATTGGGACTGGCTTCTTACAGCTGAAAGGTCTTAGGCCCAATTTACACCTCCCCTCTGAAGTAGTTTGACTGCTGTCTTTTCTTACACCCATTTCACGCTGGTTTCAAATTTCACTCCCTGGGTCTGAAGAGTACTAACATCAAATCTACATCTGACTTTCCCGCTGGAATCATTCTAGTTTCAAAACCCCTCATCTATACCTGTTTCTAGTTTCAAACCATACTTGTTCTAGTTTAAAAATTACTGTTTAAAGCAGTAAAATGCTAGCTTGACCACAGGAGGGCAATTAATGAATGTAAACATTAATTTTTAAACTAGAACAAGTATGGTTTGAAACTAGAAACAGGTATAGACGGGGGGTTTTGAAACTAGAATGATTCCAGCGGGAAAGTCAGATGTAGATTTGACCTTATACTGCTCATACTGCAATTCCCTCCCCCCCACATCACTCACTGCTGGCGTGTTGCACCCAATACTCCCTCTAAGCTGTGGAGTCTTGTGAGCAAAAATGCCACTTTGTGAACTCCTGGCATCAAAGTTGTGAGCGAGCGATTTGGCTGCTGCATAAATTAGTTTGCTCTGGAGCCATCCTTCCTGAGCTAAGTCAAAAATGTGTGAGCCAGAGGCTAAAAAACTGTGAGCTAGCTCACACTAACTCAGCTTAGAGGGAACACGGGTTGCACCCACTCTGCATTCTGTCATGTCAGAACTGGTGCCATTAAAGTTAATAGTCAGGCATTAGCTTACTTCAGTTTAACCACAGCAGTGAAGACAAAACTGGCGTCTGTGTTAAATTAAAGTAATGCAAACAAATAAGCTTCATAGGTTTATATGTTCAAGACAAATTCAGTGCATTCAGTGTACTATTAAGGATGCTTACAAAATCCGAATAAGGATTGATGATGAACCTGATAATCTGTACATTTTGGAAATGGAGGGCCAGGCAGAATTTACTGCCACGAGAGACCAGAACATGGGGGCAGGTGAAGGATTTATTATTTGTAATTTGATCACAGGTTGCTGAAGTTTCCACGAGGGGTGCAATGTATTGCTGTGATGTATCGTGGGGCCTGGGAAGGGTGGGGTTTGGGGAGGGGAGAGACCTTAGCAGGGTATAATGCCATAGAGTCCACCCTGCAAAGCAGCTGTTTTCTCCAGGGGAACTGATCTTGATCATCAGGAAATCAATTGTAATAACAGGAGATCCCCAAGTGCCACCTGGAGGTTGACAGCCCTAATGTAAACCCGATCCAGAACATCTCATAGTTCAGTAGGTAGGGCACACTGCATGGGACTCTGACTCAGAGGTCTCTGCAGTGCACGCTTATAGTGCACAGTGTTGCACTTTGATGCAGCCAGTTTGGTGTAGTGGTTAGGAGCACGGACTCTAATGTGGGAGAACCAGGTTTGATTCCCCACTCCTCCACATGCAACTGCTGGTGTGACCTTGGGTCAGTGACAACGTCTCTCAGAGCTGTTCTCTCAAGTGCAGTCCTCAAAAGAGCTCTCTCAGACCCATCTACCTCACTGTTGTAGGGAGGGGAAGGGATAGCCACTCTGAGACTCCGAGTGAAGGGCAGGGTATAAATCCAATCTCCTCTTCTTCTTCATGGCAGAAGAGACACAGAGAGGACACTTAGCACTACTGAGGGAGCACTTAGCTCTAACACTCAAGGGGAGAGCAAAAGCCATGCTGTGTGGCTAATGTGTGTCATTTCAGAACACTAGCAGGTATCCAATCACTGGAGGCTCAGCCCAAGGGGGAAGAACACACACTCATAGGAGAGCAGGGGCTGGAATCCATCTGCCCTGGCCCTGGAGTCCATACCTACCTCCTCCATACCCCTCACAGGAGTCTGAGCACCATCCCCCAAATGCCTGCTCTCACAGCTGAAGCCAGTAGTGTGTGCATATGGGGAGCAACTGAAGCCAGGCCTTGCCAATGCTATACGCACAGGGAAGTGTACCTAGGAGGTCTGCTTGTGATTGGGGGGGGGGGCAGGGTCACTTGCTCTGTTGTCTGTGGCTTGCAGAAGGGTGTGTTTTGGTTGTCCCCTGAGGAATTTCTTTAGGGAATGGACAAGCAGCACTGCTTTTTCATTGGCAGCAGGTCACCTCAGCAGCCTTCAGAACTGGGCTGAAAATATAAGAAGCTTCTGTCTACTGTGGGTCTGGCAGGATAATGGATTTTAAGTGGGAGGATTCTGAGACAAGGACGATGTTGAAACATCTTTCTTACTCACCACGTGTGTTTTCCCACTAAGAAATTGTTGGACAAACCATGGATATCTAAGGCTGTGATCACACACACAATTAGCCCTGACTTAGGCACAATTGCTGGGCGGATTTAACGTCCGCGATCAGACCCGAACATCTGGGAAGTGTCCTGCAGCTGGCAGCAACCCGTGTTGCTCCACCGCAGAAGCGGAGTAAACAGGCATCAGGCAAAGTCTGGTAGCAAATGGGTTGCTACAGGCCACGAGCGGACTTTCCCCTATCTGATTGCTCCAGCACGCCCTCATGGTGTCAGGATGGTCTGATCAGGCCATCCCAACTCTGTGCCATTATTTTTCCCCTTCTCAGTGTGCCCATCATCACACACTCCATAGAGAGCCCTCAGGGTTGAGGTGCGAATCATCGATCCCTCGTTTAAGCGCATCGGGAACAAATGGCAATCCCCTTGACTCACTCGTGGTTGTGTCTGATCATGCAGTGGCGGGGGGAGGCTTCTGTTTCTGTCAGTAAAAGGCAGTAAAAGGCTTCTGTCAGGAAGCTCCCCGCAGCTTCAAAAGACTGTGTGATTGTGCAACTGTGAGTCAACTTCTGCCGAAGGAAATAGCCTGTCTTCCCCCCTGCTTTATTTCACACGTGTGACCGCAACCTAGGATGGGGCTGGGAGAAGGATTTTGCAAGCAGGTGTAATTGTGGAAACCTGACAGAAACAGCCATGCAGTACCATTTGAGGATGACAAGGATGGCTTAGTGTATTTATTTTCTACTGTCACTGTAAGACTATGCTCCCAGTTGGTCTGTGCTTTCCCTGTTCTAATGTTTTGTTTTTTGAGGCTCTTTGGGAAAACTTGACTGATGGTTCCCCACGTGGGATGCCAGACTGTGAAGCATTTGCCTCCAATAGTTTGGAGATGGAAAGCTGAAGACGGATAAAGGTAGGTTGGCTGTTGGATTTTTCTGCAGTCTGAGAAAGGCCCCTGACTATGTAGGAAAAGCTGTTGGGAAAGAGTGAGCTCTCTTTCGGCAGATATAAGTATCCACAGACAAAAAAAACCTCTGGGAAATAGTATATAGATAATGGTTAGAATGTTAGAATGATCTAGGGGACCCAGAATCAAATTCCCGGTCTGACACAGATGGTTGCTGAGTGACCTCGGGCCAATCTACGCTCTCTGGATCGCTGTGAGGATAAAACAGAGGAGCGGAGAATGATGTAAGCTCCTTTGGGTCCCCACTGGGGAGAAAAGTGGGGTATAAATGAAATAAA
Source organism: Lepidodactylus listeri (assembly GCA_029233225.1). Lineage (NCBI taxonomy): Eukaryota > Metazoa > Chordata > Lepidosauria > Squamata > Gekkonidae > Lepidodactylus > Lepidodactylus listeri. Next base: position 94,079,531 of record JARCFY010000006.1, read on the forward strand.
TTCAGTATTCTCAAATGTTGCAAAATTCAGTGCACATACATAGAAAGGATTGGAGCTAACCATTATGGTCGCTTACCTTTCTCCAGCCAATGGCATATTTGGTGGCTTGTGAAAGCCATGCTGAAATCTGATTTGGTAATATTCCTGAGATAAGGTAAGAGGAGCTGATGAGTAGTAGTTGCTAAGCAACTGACAGGGACTATGAGCAGTTGATTGGTTGGCTCCCCTATTCCTAGACCAAATATTCCTGTTATTTTCCAAGCAAGTTTGCCCTGGGCTAACATATACTGATAAAGGGATGAACTGTATACTCCCTAAAATAACCTGGGTGAAAACATACATACGTGTATGTGTGTGTGTGTGTGTGTGTGTGTGAGAGAGAGAGAGAGAGAGAGAGAGAGAGAGAGAGAGAACTATTAACTGAGTGTGCCTTCAAAATGCAGCCACTTTTCATTGGGTTGAGCAAGACTGTGGAAATTCTGTAGTTTAATTAAGTGCTTGTTAAGGAGCCTCCAAATACTCATATATCTCTTTGAGCACTTCATTTCTCTTAAGTTAAAACCCATTAGGAGATTAGGTGTTGCTCATTCTGGGCCAAGTTATTTGATCCTTTTAAGAAAATCAATGTATGGCTGTTCATTACTTAGCACAATGGTAATACAATGTATAAAGGTGACAGGATTACACATATGCCCTGTATATTTTTACAAAATTAAACCAACTGGGAGTGTCAATCAGTATTTTCTGAAGCATCAGCAGCACAACAAGCGGGCTACCTATTGGCATTGGATAACAACTCTCCATTTGCTTTGGACATAACACCTTTACTATATCCTGCTACTGTTCAGGATGTGGCATTCCAACTACTATAGATTTGGTCCACATAGCCAAACAAAACCTGTTCAGTTGTTTTCTACTGTTGATTCTGATGCATATGCACTGAGCACTAGGAGCATACAGATGAAATGCTGTAGAAGCAGTCAAGGAGAGGGATGTGTACACAGTTATTTCAAGTCCCCCCAAAATCTGGAAAACACCTTATCAGTATTTGCAAATATTCTGGTCAGCTGAAATGGTATTTGGGATGCCAGAACGCTGAACACTGATACCTGAGAAATCCTGGAAATAGGCAGGAATTTCCAGGAATAATGGGGAGTCTCCATTTTAATGCTCCAAGACTGTTTTTCTTCCATTTCCCAGTGTTCCTTGGTAACAGGAGGAAGGGGGGAAGAGGTGGCTGTCCCAGACAATAGGACCAGATGTTAGAGGGAGCACTTGAGGGTCAATTGTGGGTTTTTAATAAATTGGTTCCAGGTTCTCTGGACCCAAATCGGGTTTCCCGCAGCCATACAGCAGGTGTCCAAATGGGTTTTTGTTAAATAAAGGAGAGCCTGAGGGCCCAGAATGCTGCTGTAGGGGGAGGAAGGGCTCCTGCCTTCCCCCCAAGCTGTTTTCTCATGTTGAAACAGTGCTAAGAGTGGGAGTTATTTCCCTGTTTTTGCTACTCTATGTGGAGTATTCTGTGCAGGATCAAAAGAGGATCAAAGCAGCTGGACTCCATTTCAGAGCTAGATTTTGTAGAGTGTCCTGCTGTTTGTTGCCGCTGCTCTGATCTGCTTTGGATTTCTACTGCCTGAAAAGACCTTCTTGTTCTTTGTCTACTAGACATCTTCAAGACTGGTGGAATTGGTTTCACAATATTATTTCAAGTTTTCTCTCTCTCTCTCTTTTGTACCAGGGGTAATCAGCCCTTCCCCCATGTCTGATTCTTTAAATAATAGTTTTCCTTGGTTTTGTTGTGTTCCTGTTGGTTTTTAAAAATTTAATTGTTGCAACAGGTTCAGAAGGAGATTTCTCATTATGTTTTAACTGTAGCTGAGGGTTTAAGTATTTTTAAAATACAAGGCTAGCTTGGTTTGATGCTGGTTCTGTTGGACTTGTGCGTTTTCTTTGCATTGGAGGCTTCTGGCCAGTGGTTGCTCTTGTGTGTCTGGCTATTGGCTTCTTTGAATCCCCACACAAAGGAAACAATGGAGGCAAGTAGGATGGCGGGGGGTACCTTGTTCAGGGGCCTGTAGAATCGGACCCCTTAGTCCAGTTCAATTGAAACTTGGGAGATCTTTAGAGGACAGGCAGCACTAGGTTTCTTGAAAGTGTGGTGTCATTTGGTTGAAAAATAGACAGTCTGTCTCTCCAAGTACACCATAGAGAATAATGGAATGCGAATAATTAGGAATCCTAGAAAAATCTCAAACCAAAATGGTAGTGGGGGACAGGAGCAACCCTGAATAGTGGTATTTATTTCCTTCCTGAAATCCAAATCTGAAACAAGAACATCAGCACAAATGCCACTTCATCTTTTTAAAGTTTCTAGCCCTTTTCCTCTGGTGGCGTGGCAGGGGTAAATGCAGGGAAATGTTGTCTCGCTGTCTTGGCTGTAGCCATAAACAGCTAAATCAGTCACAAATCATATAACTCAGTCATAACTCTTCATGTCTGTCCTAGCTAGTCACACTGCCTGTTGATTTGTTTGGAACAGAAATGTTTTGGCTCATGCTCAGTTTTTTTGGGAAAAACCGAACACAAACCTGTTTGGCAGGCATTTGTAGACATTCAGCGTGAACCAAATGGACTAGGTGATCAGCTCAGGTCTGTTCGACAATTTCGAACATGGTCAATTGAACACATTCAGTGTGAAATTCACAGCATCCCAAGACAGAGGTGCATTCAAGAGAGTTTGAAACCCAGAATTTCTCCTGTGGCTTTCTTATTTTGCCCTGCCCTTTGGAGAGCCAGTTTGGTGTAGTAGTTAAGTGTGCGGACTCTAATCTGGGAGAACCGGGTTTGATTCCCCACTCCTCCACTTGCACCTGACTGGATGACCTTGGGCAAGCCATAGCTCTGTACCAGCTGTTCCCTCAAGGACAGCTTGGGAAAGAGTTCTCTCAGCCCCACCTACCTCACAGGGTGTCTGTTGTGGGGAGGGGAAGGGAAAGGAGTTTGTAAGCTGCTCTGAGACTCCGAGTGAGTGAACGACAGGGTATAAATCCAATCTCTTCTTCTCTTCTTCTTCTTCCTTCTCCAGGTCAGGCTCACCATCTGCTGTAACAACTGTTGTCATTCACCTTTCCCTCTTCTCTTGCAGGGAGGTGTTCTGGGGGCTAAAAGCCTAACCTCACTGCTGATCCGGCATTTTTGTATTCATTATTTTCTCTACCCCCTCCAGCTCTGAAACCTCCCCCAAATGCATTCTTTTACCAGGAGGAGAGAGATGCTAAAATAAAAAAAGACTTTTACACAGAAATACTGGGGGCAGTATAACACAGGATTGTGCTGCTCCATAAGGGAGGGCTGAGAAGACTTGAGACCATTTCTCTTTTTTTAATAACGATTTTATTAGAAATCTATATAACATCTATTACAATATTAACTTATTCAGCCTACAAGGATACTATAATAAGAACCCAAAAATATTCTGTAGCAACAAGCTCTCACATTCCAAAAATTAGAATACAACAATACCATTTCCAAAGTAGAACATTTAAATTATCACATTCTTAAATAAAGCTGGAAGTCGACATAACCTATCATTAACTGATGCAAACTCTAAAACCGGAAACCAAATTGACTCAAAATCTGATGAAGGAGGAGAAGGAGGAGGAGGAGGAGACTGGATTTATACCCCACCCTTCACTGCCCAAAGGAGTCTCCAAGCAGTTTACAATCCCTTTCCCTTCCCCTCCCCACAATAGACACTCTGTGAGGTCGGTGAGGCTGAAAAAGCGCTCTAAAGAACTGCCCTTGAGAGCTCCGAAAGAACTTATGACTGACCCAAGGTCACACCAGCATCTGCATGTGGAGAAGCAGGGAATCAAATGTGGTTCTCCCAGATTAGAGTCCGCGCTCTTAACCACTACACTAAACTGAACATGAGACAGTTACATTTTGTGCAATTTGGGAAGACAATTTTCCTATCAAGCAGAACTCAAACACTTTATCAAACCAACCTGAGACTGCAGATGAGTTTTAATTTCCCCAAAACTTAGCTATTACCATTCTTGCGGCAGCACATAGTATCGCTACTAATTCTTCTCTTTCTGGAGGAATCGTTGCAAGTTCTTTTTTTTTGCCAGAGGTTGAGCAACATTAGGTCTTATCTCAATGGGATTGTGTAACCAGTAATATGAAAAATTTGTTTTTGCACCTGTTCCCAAAACTGTCTCACTTATGTTACTGTTTCTACTGCATGGATTTTGTTCAGCTTTCAAGCCTGTGCAATTAGGAGCGCAGGAAATTCTGTTAAGAAACAGAAATGATCGTGAGGTAAACGTGCAAAAGTACTGATGACATGACCTCATAGGCAAAGTTGCATTTGGAGAAATAACTTGTGCCTTTCTTTAGAAATCTGGGAAACTGTTGCTTGAAATGCTGTGACGGTGACCTCTGACTCCAGTTGGGACACCAGAGTTCTTTGAGGCTCTACATCTGGTTTGTCCTCCAAGTAAAAATACCTGGGCTAAAAATGCAATGGCAGAATGCAAAATTCATATTTATTTATAAAAACATGTGTGCTGTTGCTGAAAAATTGCTCAAGACTGTGTGCAAAATAAAGCTAGATGACCCTAGAGGTCCCTTCCAACTCTATGATTCTATGAAAATCACAATACACCAGTTGAAATACAGTTATCATTTAAAACATAGAAAGGACATAATTCATATGTAACTGCAACACAGAGAAACTCAGCTCAGAATATAGTTACACCAAGAAAATTCTTGGGGACATTGTAGGGAAGACCAGGAACAGCAGGAAGAAGTGAGATGGGTGGAATTAGATGATTGTGTCAGTGCACTTTAGCCATTGTTTTCACCTGGATTTTGCCAATTCACACAGTAACATTCAGTTGCAAAGTGCATTGAAAGTGGATTGAAAGTGCATTATTCAGTGTATGGCCGAGGACAGACTGGCAATCTGCCCTGGGATAGGTCCGCATGGGAAGCGGGGGAAGGGAGCCTGTTCAGACATGTGCAGCTGTCCCTCAGCTCCCTTCCGCACTTACCCGCTTTGAAGCCAGTTTTCTTGCGCTTTAGAAGGACACCGGGAGAAACCGGTGTCCGGAGGCCGTCTTGCGCTTGCCTCCCGCTTCCAGGCAGTATGAACCGGAAGAAGGCGGGAGGCAAGCGGAGGTGACAGTGCGAACGCGGCATTTTGCCAGTTTGCGCATGAGCGTTCATGCGTACATGCGCGCATGCGCAAATTGCCGAAACAGCCCTATCACGAGTTGTGGAGGCCGGCCCACCTGGGGCCACTCCGCAGCAGTCTGAATGTTTCGTAACGGCATCCTTGCGCAATACCATGGCCAATGTGGACAGCCAGCCCTGGGGGATTTTCCCCCTGCAGCTTTTGCCTCCGGATTCATCCCACTCCAGATTGCCAGTCTGTCCTCAGCCTATGTGAAAGCTCCATGTGGTGATTGCTTAAAAAGCTTAAAAACATGGAGGCTCTGGGGAAGTGGCCATTTGTAATCTCTGTTCATGTGGTGAAAAACCATGGCCCAGTGAGAAAAACAGACAGCATGGTGACACTTGGTCCAGAATGTGGTCAGATTCTACAAACAGCTGCCTTTCCAGACAATTAGAAATGCCCTGTAGGAAGTTCGTAAGCAACAACACTAACTCTGTGGTCACACACACTAAATAATCCACTTTCAATCCACTTTAAGTGCACTTTCCAACTGGATTTTACTGTGTGAACTGGCAAAATCCAGTTGGGAAGTGCATTAAAAGTGGATTGAAAGTGGATTATTTAGTGTGTGTGACCACAGCCTAAGACTGGCACGAGGTCTAGAAAATGGTTGCTTACATAAATTGGGCTAGGTTTACTGTTCAGTCTTTCCTCACGACCTATGAGAGCAAAGCCCACAGATAATGTAATTCATGATCAGCGTTTGAGTCCAGTGGCACCTTTAAGACCAACACCATATGACATCCTTTTCCAACCATTCTCCTGCCATCTCCTTCCCTTGTTCTTCAGGTTTGGTCCTATGTTTCCCAAAACTGCTTTGCTCTGATTTTTGTGGAAAGATCAGAGTCAAAGCATATTTTCTCACCTTGTGGATGGGAAAGTGCAGATTTTCAGACTTGGCTGCCCACACTGGCATCATTTCCCCTCTGTATCCCCTCACACCTGTATCCCCCTCATGCTGGAAGACCACAACCTTTGCTGAAGGAGATTGCCAACTAGACATATACTAGAACCCTACTGTTGGAGGCAAGAATCTCAAATCTGTAAGGACTATATTGTGTTATAGACTCTTGTTTCAGTTTTGCTTTTATTTTAATACGGAGAGGCATAGACGTCAACTACGGGGGGGGCTCGAGCCCCCCCCGAAATTTCCCGGGGGGGGGCTCAGCCACCCCCGGCAAAATGGAGTGCCCGCTGGTGGGGGAGGCTGATAAAATCAACAGCGGCTGCCCTCCCCTGCACATTTACTGCCCGCCACTTGGAAATGGAAAGGTAGAAAGGCAGACGGGTCCCCAGAGGGCTCAAGGCCGCAAAAGCAAAGAGGCGGGGCGAACGGGGCAGAGGCGCCATTTTTAAACGGTTGACAGTTGGTGTCATTGCTGGTAGGTGAACGGAGTGAGTGTGCGGGGCCGCGCGTTGTCGAAGAGCTGTGTGGCTCTTGTCCTCCTACCCAGAACGTCCCGCTGAGGATTGGGGCTCCCCCTGTTCCCCTCCTGCGCCGAGTCTGCCTCCTTGGGGCCGGGGGGAAAAGCGGCGGGGACATGGTCCTGTGTGCGCGTGCTTCGCGCGCGTGCGCGCACAAAAGAGCCCCCCCCGGGGATTTCCAAAGTCTACGCCCCTGCGGAGAGGGGATTCTTCAACTGCACAAATGGTTGTGGTTTGGAAACACACAAAGGCACTTCAGTGCATAGCTGATCACACTGGCAACACTTCCTTATATTGTTCCACATCTTATTTGCACTATGGGTGTCATGTAAGAAAAGTACTGTTGGTAGATTACAAACATGTTTACTTTAAGTAACTTGGGTAGGGCAATGAAAACTTATCATCCAGGCCAAAAAGGGACCCAGAATTCCTGTCCTAATTGTTTATGTTTTGGGGAACAGGTTGCTTAATAAATATACCTTTCCTACCACCAGTGAGCCCAGGCTACCCCGATTTTATAAATCTCAGAAGCTAAGCAGGGTTGGCCCCAGCTAGTATTTGGATGGGAGACCTTCAAGGAATACCAGGGGCATGACGCAGAGGCAGGCAATGGCAAACCACCTCTGAACATCTCTTGCTTTGAAAACCCCCACAGGGTTGCCATAAGTCAGCTGTGACTTGATGCCACTTTCTACCACCATCACCACCACCACCGAGGATCAAAATCTGCTGTTGTTTCTACAAATAATGCACATACAAATGTCTTATTTGTATTAGCAATGGAATGTTGCAAGCAAGATGCTCCCTTCTGTGAACTTGAAATTTGTCCAAAGGGCAAGCTCTTGAGTTGATTGCTGTCTAACTGGACATTTTACGCCATCCTCCAAGGACATATGTAGTCCTCAGGTCTTCCATTTTAGCCTATCTGTGAGTTAGGCTAGGCTGGGAGAGAGTGGGTGGGCCAAGGACATCCAATGTGCTTGATAGCTGAGGGAGGAGAGCGGAATTTAAATCTGGGTCCCCTAAGATCTTCCTGACAGCCTAACTACTACACTAGGTTTGCTCTCTCTCCACACCATGTGAGCAGTTCTTTGCAGACGCAACCGCTGGTTTGATTCTTGCAACTGATTTAGACTAACTAGCCAATATTTTTTTGAAAAATAGAAGTTAAAAACTCTACCTATCAGTTTGAATTGAGCAGTCTGTGAAAGGAGAAGCTGGTAAGCAAACGGCAAACTAATGCAAAAAGTGTGTCTACAGGCAAGAGAAAACAAAAGTGAGTTTTCCTGCCACTTCCATCAGGTCACTTGAGTGCTGATATACAAGGGACATTTTTAGAATAAAGACATTTTTTCTGACAGCAAAATACAAATGAAATAAAATTGGCCTAAGGCTGTGATGCCAGAATCTAAACAGAGAACTGGGACTTGACAAAGATACTAGCTTAATACACCAGGGAAATAGAGCTAGAATAATTTGCAATGTGGGTGATGAAAAGATCGAAAAGGAAGGTATTACAAATCCCAGAAAGTAAAATAGGCTTTATTGGTCGCAAAACAGTTTTTTGTTTGTACCAAAGATTCCCCATAAACATAGCAAGTGAACTAAAAGCGGCCATCTATCAGTAGCATTTGAAAGACGTCTATGGCTCTAAATCTTCTGCCAGCCACCTTTCTTTGGAGCTTTTATTTTTTTGAGCTTTTATTTGTTCTGTTTTACCCGATAGGTGCATTAGATGTTGTAGAATCCTAGTGCGGTTTGAACAAGGTGACATTTGGGACATTTGCATTTCTAACAAGCAGGACTTTTTTTTGTAGAAAAAGCCCAGCAGGAACTCATTAGCATAATAGGCCACACCCAACCGCAGAAAGTCATTAGCATATTAGGCCACACCCCTGACAGCACAGCTCCCTCCCAGGATTGGCTTCCCCAGGTGCCCTGCAGCTGCGGGGCGCCTGGGGAACCCGAGGAGGGGAGGCAGTTTAAACTGCCTTCCCTCCCTGGATCGGCTTGGCTTCCCTAGGCACCCTGCAGCTTGTGAGGCACCTGGGGAACCTGAGGGGGGGGGGAGGCTGTAGGCGTGGCCAATTTGGAAGCCAGCTGGAACTCCGTTCCTGTGTGTTCCTGCCCAAAAATAGCCCTGCTAACAAAATAGCCGAAGGAGCAGTAGATGGATGGGATTATGATGAAGGCAGAATCAATGGGGAAGTGGAAGTAAGGTTGACAACTCCAAGTTCGAGAACAATGTTTGAGTCCAGTCGTACCTTTAAGATCAAGAAAGTTTAATTCTGGGTGTAAGCACTGGACTCAAACTTTGTTCTTTGCTTCAGAGCAACAGGGCTACCCACCTGAATCAAACTCCAAGTTAGGGATTTTCTAGAGGTTTTGCAGGGGGAGGCTGAAGAAGTTAGGATTTGGGGAGCAGAGGGACCCCAGTGGCGTATAATGCCATAGAATCCACCCTCCAAAGCAGCCATTTTCTCTAGGGGAACTGAATTCTGTACTCTGAACATCAGTTGTAATTGTGGGAGATCTCCAGGTCCCACCTGGAGGTTGGCAAATCAAGGAAGATGGGTAATATAGGAGTAAGATTAAGGAAGACTCTGTAAAACCCTGGTTGTCTTTTAGAAACAAAGTATTCATTGGGTCTAATGAATAGATTTTTCATCACCTTCCCTTCTAACTGCAGACTCCTGATCCCCCCTAAAAGGCTGTGGACCAATCCAGGATGTGTCATGTGGATCTGCACTGGAAATGGAGAACCAGTTGAAATGCTCTGTTTTGTGAGTGGACACAGAACTTAGATCTTGCAACTGTCTCACTGCTTTTATATTACCTATATTACTTTCTAAAAAAATAAAACACATTGTTTTGGAAGTTTTTATTACCCCAGACCAAATGGCAATGTAACGTGGGTTAGTATGTCACTCCCAAAATTTGTGCTTATAACAGCAGCCAATTCTCAAGGCCTGTTTCAAGTATGGATTGTTATTAACTGAGAGCCAGTTTAGTGTAGTGGTTAAGAGTGGCAGGACTTTAATCTGGAGAACTTAGTTTGATTCCCTGCTCCTCCACATGAAGCCAGCTGGGTGACCTTGGGTAAGTCACAGCTCTCTCAGAGCTCTCTCAGCCCCACCTTCCTCACAGAGTGTCTGTTGTGAGGAGAGAAAGGGAAGGTGATTGTAAGCCACTCTGAGACTCCTTTGGGTAATGGGCGGGGCATAAAAACCAACTCCTCCTCTTCTTCTTCATCCTCCTCCTCTTTCTCCTCCTCCTCCTTCCAGCATGGCATAGCACTTAAGAGAGTCAGAATGGATATAGGGGACCCAGGTTTGAATTCCTCCTCTGCCATGAAAGTTCTCTGGGTGACCTTGGGCCAGTCACTTACTTTCAGCCTAACCTACTCCACAGTGTTATTGTATGGATAAAATGGAGGAGAAGAGAATGATGTAATCCCCTTTGGGTCCCCACTGGGGGAAAATGTCAGTATAAATGTAAATAAATGAAATTAATCACTAATGTTATGGTAATTGGTAAATGCTCTGGGGAGACCATCCAAGTGACAGTGTTCTGAAAAGGGCAGCATTTTTGAGCTGCTTTATGCATTCTGCCCCCCAAATGTAGCCGGGGTGACATGTTACTCCAGGGTTTTTACCCAGGCAATAGCCCATTTATGATTTATCACACAAGCAGCACATCTTGGGCCCCTTTCACATATACCCCTCTCTGCACCTTACTTGCTGCAGTAGGCATACGAATAGAGACCCATCACCTTGCTGGGAAGAAGAGTGGCAATTGGGGGGGGGGGCGGAATGGAGCCCTGCGCTTGTCTCTACCGAGGTGCGTTCTGTATTTGTTCATTTGTTCATTTTCATTCAGCAGCACACCATTTGGAAACCAAGTCCCCATATTTAGCAATCGGTATGAATGGAGCCAAAATCTGCACGGGATAGGTTTGCATTATGTTTGATGAAACCTGGCGGATTCTGCCTCAGATGCAGAGAGAGAAGCCCACTGCCTTCCATCTGTCAGGCTACAGGCAGAGAGTAGTGTAGAAGGCAGCTACTGACGGGCTGAGAGAGGAATAACTTCCCATGAAATATAAGGTGGAGCTACAGGGACCTCAGGGTCTGATTTGGCATAAAGCAGCTTCATAGGTTTGTATATGCTTATAACCTACAATGTACTATGAACAGTAATCTCTCCTCCAACTCATGTTATTGTAATATCTTTCCACGGCAGTCTTTTCTAGGTGCTTAAAAAAAAAATCCCACAGAGATCCCCTTTCCCCCCACAATGTGCTTCTGCGCTTTCCTTTTATTTCTAAGCTCACAACACCTGAACAGATACATTCTCCCATACAAAAATGGTAACAGGCGACTTAATTGCTCAGCGAGGTAGCAATAAGCTCGGCTGTTCTAGAGCTATATCACATTTGGAATTGGGTTTCATTTCTTGTCTTTCTTTCTTTTCTTTTCTTTTTTTTTAATAAAAAAGCCTGGTTATTATTTCCCCCAGTTTTGTATTTAGAAAAAAAAAGAACAAAAGCAGGAGTTCTGCATTGCCGAACTTGGTTTCCTTTAATAATAACAACAACAATAAAAAAAGTGTGCAATGGCTTAAGCGCAGACATACATAATATATATGGTGGAAAATACATCCCTCCCGTTATGCATGGCTCGATAATGCACTGCTTTAAGCAAAAGGAATGGTAAAGGCTATTGTTCTGAAGAAATGACACCCAGAGCTACAGTTAACATGATTTTACCAGGCTTTCAAATCCTTGCAACAGGAATAATAATAATAAAAAAAATGTCTTCTGGCTCTGTGGACAGATTTTATTTCCATTATAATAAGAGTTCCCTTTTTCAGCACTTTGTAAATCATAGTCCTTGTAGTCTGCCGTGAATGCTACTTGGTCAGGACTTTTGGAAATGGCTCCATAACCCCAGCAAACCATTCAGCGGAGAGCTTGCTGTGACCCAGGCAGCTACGAAGGACTGTTTTTGCCACTTAATGTGAAAAACAACCAACCTTACAGTTTAAAGGGATCCTTGAGATCCGCTGCCCCCCCCTCATGACATGAATGTAACAACTGTAGTTTGTCATTTTGCCCTTCCTTTTCTGAGGGGAAAAAATGCTAGTGATTTCTTTTGACTTAAACTGGGCATTCAGAAAGCTGTTTTTATTAATGAACCGTATTAAGCCACCAGTGAAAAGCTCCCTGACTTTGTTTAAATAACAGGCTATGATTCCTCCCACCCACCCCTCCCGTTGGCTCCACTGCTATTAATTGAGGAGTTTCTTTGTTTCTTTCCTAATGAAGCTAACAGAACACATCTGTCAGGTGCTCGTATTCTTCACCCGTCTATAGTATGTAATAGCCCAGCTGGAGGCTATAATGCTACACAATACCCCTGGCCGTTACAGCAACTATTTATTCCTGGGCTTTTCCTCAGATAGGGATTTGGAAAAAAAAGTCTGAAATTTGGGCCTAATTGCTGTTTACACAGCGATAGACACCTGTTCTAGCTGAGACCCTGGCTCATGAATCCCACACCTCAGACCTTTGGGAAAGTAGAGGGGAAATTTCAATCAGCTGCCAGTTTAGATGCCGAGAAGTTTCCTATGTGCTTTGTATAGGAAAAGAGTACGTGAGTGTGTCTCTCTGTGTGTGTCTCTCTGTGTGTGTCTCAGTCTGTGCCCAATAGCTGACATAATGCCTTGCTGGTTTTTGGATGTGTTCATCTGATGGCTAAACTGGGCACAGCAGGCAGTATTTGCGTTCGCATACAATCATGGGTTGAGAAAGAAATACCAGATCATTTACCGCCTCTGTTCCCGGCAGTATAAATGTAGGTGGTTAAGATTTGGTCTAGAGCCAGCATGAAGAAGTGGTTAGAATAGTTGTTGTTGATGATGATGATGAAGAAGATTGGATTTATACCCCGCTCTTCACTTGGAGTCTCAGAGCGGTTTACAATCTCCTTTCCCTTCCCCTCCCCACAACAGACACCCTGTGAGGTAGGTGGGGCTGAGAGAGCTCTTTTGAAGACTGCTTTTGAGAGAACGGCTCTGACAGAACTTGTGACTGACCCAAGGTCACACCAACAGCTGCATGTGGAGAAGTGGGGAATCAACCCTGGTTATTTATTTATTTATTTGTTTGTTTGTTTCATTTATATCCCGCCTTACCAGTTGGCAACCGGCTCAAGGCGGCTAACAACATATAACAGTACAAAAATAAATATAAAACATTTAAAATATTTAAAACATCACTACAATTATTCCCCAAGATGGCGACTTCCTAGCGCTCCGGTGGGTATTTTAGGCAGCAGGGCACGATCAATAGGGCCAGGGAGATGGTGTACTCAGCTTTCCCCCCGATGGCGGCTCCTATTTGAATGCCTGGCGGAAGAGCTCCGTCTTGCAGGCCCTGTGGAACTGCAACAGATCCCGCAGGGCCCTGATGTTATCTGGGAGCTCATTCCACCAGTAAGGAGCCGCCACTGAGAAAGCCCTGGCCCTAGTGCAAGTCAACCGGGCCTCTTTTGGACCGGGGCAAGCCAGGCGATTTTGGGTGCCGGACCTCAGTAGCCTCTGGGGCCTATATGGGGAAAGGCGGTCCCTCAAGTAGGTGGGCCCCTGACCATAAAGGGCTTTAAAGGTTAACACCAGCACCTTGAACCTGATCCGGTATGCTATAGGCAGCCAGTGCAGTCGCTGCAGCACAGGCCGGATGTGATCCCGCAGAGAGAGACCCACCAACAGCCTGGCTGCAGCGTTCTGCACCAGCTGCAGCCTCCGGATCTGGGCCAAGGGCAGCCCTAAGTAGAGAGCGTTACAGTGGTCAAGACGTGAGGTGACCATAGCAAGGATCACTGTAGCTAGGTCTTCGCGTTCGAGGAAGGGGGCCAACTGCCTAGTCAGCCGAAGATGGAAAAAGGCCGCTTTGGCAGTGGCTGCTACCTGGGCCTCCCAAACTCCTGATCCTCGGAGCTGGCACCAACGGCGCCCACCGAAGGACGGAAGTGGATGCCCTAACCCCGTCCCGGTCCGACTCAAGCACAGGACCCCCGTCTTCAGAGGATTCAATCTCAGTTGACTCAGCCTAAGCCAGCCCGCAACCTCCTGTAGCACCCGCTCCAGGTCATCTGGAGACGAGCCGGACCGGCCGCCCAACAACAGATAGAGCTGGGTGTCATCGGCATATTGATGACACCCTAGCCCATGCCTCCGGACAATCTGGGCAAGGGAGCGCATATAGATGTTAAATAACATCGGGGATAGGACCGCCCCTTGAGGAACACCACATACCAGTGGGTGCCTCTGGGAGGTCTGTTCCCCGAGCGCAACCCTCTGTCCCCGATCTTGGAGAAAGGAGGCAAGCCATTGTAAAGCAAGCCCCCGTATCCCAGCATCAACGAGGCGGTGAATCAGCAACTGGTGGTCAATGACATCAAATGCCGCCGACAGATCTAACAGCACCAGTGCCGCCGTACCGCCTCGATCCAGATGTCTTCGGAGGTCATCCGTGAGGGCAACCAGAACCGACTCCGTCCCGTGACCCGGTCGGAAGCCGGACTGAAACGGGTCCAGCATGGAGGTGTCATCCATGAAGCTCTGTAACTGAATCGCCACCGCCCTCTCCAATACCTTACCCAAATAGGGTAGGTTGGACACCGGCCGATAGTTGGCCAAAACAGCCGGGTCCAGAGATGGTTTTTTAAGAAGAGGGCGGACCGTCGCAACCTTGAGTGCCTCCGGGAACAGTCCTTCTGCAAAGGACTTGTTAATAATTTCCCGGAGCGTATCACGCAGCCCCTCATGGCAAGCTTTTATAAGCCACGAGGGACATGGATCAAGGCTACACGAGGTTGGACGTACAGTCAAGAGCAACCTGTCAACCTCCTCAAGACTGAGAGGACTGAAATGATCCAAGATAACACCTGAAGACGTACATGGAGCCTCAAGTTCACACACTGTCTCAACTGTGGCCGGCAGTTCGTGGCGGAGTCGCAAGATTTTATCTGCAAAATAGCTCGCAAATGCCTCACAGCCTATTTCCAATTCTCTATCATTTAAGGTGCTCTGTGGCACTTCAGTTAACGTCCTTCAGTTAATCTGGTTCTCCCAGATCAGAGTCACGCTCTTAACCACTACATCAAGCTGAAGACTGGGGGGATTTGGGTTCACAGCCCTGCCTGGCCATGAAGCCCCCCAGGTAGCTTTGACCCGGTCACTGTTTCTGAGCCCCTCCATAAAATGGAGGATGGTTGCCAGGTCATACCTGGCCATCGGCAGGGGGGTGGGGGTAGGATTGCCTGCTCCAGGTTGGGAAACTCCTAGAGATTGGAGGGGGGGAGCCTGAGAAGGGCAAGGACCTCAGTGGGGTACAATGCCACAGAGGCCATCCCCCAAAGCATCCATTTTCTCCAGAGGAACTGATTTTTGTAGACTGGAGATGAGCTGTAATTCCGGGGGGAGCCCCAGGTCCCAACTGGAGGCTGGCATCCCTACTGAGACAAAGTATGTGAAGTTATTCAAATGATAAATAAAATGCAAGTGTTATTATCTTTCCTGCGGCTGCAATCTTAAGATCACTTCCCTGGGGAGTAAGACCTGTTGAACAAAACAGGACTTAATTATGAGTAGACCTGCGTAGAATTTCTTCCTGTATCTAATAAGGAGGGCAGTGCAACTGAAGGATCTCTTTAAACTCTAAAGCTGCTTGCTTTCCATATGATTGACAGCAGGGCTCGTTTCGTAGCAGGAGCTTCTTTGCATATTAGGCCATACACACCTAATGTAGCCAGTCTTCCAAGGGGTTACAGAGCTCTTTTTACAGGGGCTACTGTAAGCTCATGGAGGATTGGCTACATCAGGGTTGTGTGGCCTAATATGCAGAGGAGCTCCTGCTACGAAATGAGCCCTGATTGACAGAACAGATGAAGTGGCACCACTGGTTTGAAACAAAAATGACTATCTTGTTTTACCTGACCCTTAGTGCTGGGTAGCACGCTTCAAGGGCAGAAGCTGTTTCCCTTAGACTTGTTGTGGGAACTTTACAGAGCTGAAATCAGACCTAGGCCTATTACACATAAACAGCTTATTGCAGACTTTCCGAGTGGTCGAGTCCTTAAGCTTGACTTCAGACTCTGTGCCTGCGTTATGCACCATTCTTTTTTCTCCGGTATATTTATTCTACAGCTACAACAAAAAACCTGCACTTTTCTTAATTGAGGGGGGAATGCTACTTGTGTCATTGGGGGGAATGGGATGGGACGGTTGCCTATTTTTTTTTTAACATTTACACAATCACCCTATTGCAGCTGCACAGTAGCATCAGTTGGGGCCTTCCATTTAAATCCCCTTGGTTCAGTGTTGCACATGCCTTTTAGCATTAGTTTGTTGAATGAAAGGGAACATAAGGGATGGGAGAAACCTCTTGAAACTGACCAGACTATTTTGAAATTGACAAGTGTAGCTGTGAAGCTCCATTTTCTTCATTGCCAAGCACTAGAGGATTCTCTGCAATGTTATTCACCACTGGGAAAAATGGAAAAGAGTCACACAGTCTCATAAAGAAGAAGAAGAAGAAGAGATTGGATTTATATCCTGCCCTTTACTCACTTGGAGTACCAGAGCGGCTTACAAACTCCTTTCCCTTCCCCTCCCCACAACAGGCACCCTGTAAGGTAGGTGGGGCTGAGAGAGCTCTTCCCAAACTGTCCTTGAGAGAACAGCTGGTACTGAGCTATGGCTTGCCCAAGGTCATCCAGCCATGTGCAAGTGGAGGATTGGGGAATCAAACCCGGTTCTCCCAGATTAGAGTCTGCGCACTTAACCACTACACCAAACTGGGTCTTGCACAGGCACAACAATCCCAAGCAAGTGTGTGTGTGTGTGTGTGTTTGCAAGTTCTGCTGGAGAAAATGGAAATGGAACACAAAGAAACCCTGGGCAAAGGGGGGAAAAACCACTTGAAACTGACCAGAGTTTGCAACAGAGAAGGGAGCAGCAAAGCCTTTTTAAAAGCCTGAAGGATTGGCTGCAGGGTCAGAGGGTTCGGCCGGGTGGGGGTTGGTTTCCTGTTCCCAAGGTGTCCTAAAATAGCCTGCCACTCCCCCCATCTTTGCAGCAGGAATGCACAACACAGTTATAATGCCCACATCCACTTTCCTCCCTCAGAGACAAGATTTTCCCTCCGTTTTTCTTTCCCTTTTGTGATTGAGCCACCCTAGTTGTCTGTTTTCTTCTTTCCTGAAGAATTCTGGCTGTTCCACCCTTTCACAGAATAATATTTTGGCTGTCTGCTGAGCCCAGGAACCTGAGGGAAGGAATAGGAGCTCCCTTCAACTTATACAACTTAAATAACATTTGAGAGGTTTTTATATTTTAAATTAACAAAATATTTTTGTTAAGATTTTTGGGGAAAGGTCCGGTGAAATCTGTTTGGATATGCAAGGTCTATCATGCATAGATAAAGAAAATGACAAGAACATCCTGCAGGGGGCAGCAGAGGGGATAAGTAGTTAACATAATGAGATTAGGGACTTCCTACTTTTTTCAAATAGTCTCCTTCCTGTCTCCTGATTGGCTTAGTTGAGGTTTTTCCTGCTCCTGCTGAGATCTGTTTGTTACTGCTTCTTCCTAGCTAGTTAGACAGTTGGATTTCTCTTTCTCACTCCTTTTTTATGCAGTTTGTTCTCTTCTTAATAAACCAACTTTATTTATTAAACAGCTTGTGCTCTGCTTTACTGCATATTTACACTCTGCCAACAAAATCAGGGATAAAATTTATGTGATAATTCAACATATATAACTCTGAGGTAAAATCAGTACATGCACAGACATTAGTTCTTATGTTTCAGGCTAATGAGAGTTTCTTCAGATTTACTTAAAATCTTTAAATTGAGAGGCTTTTGTTCCAATGTTTTTCAAACACTCCAGCAAACTTTCTTTGAGTATTCTATGACTTCTGATTTCCAGAAGGATGGTACACTTTTTCCAGCACCCAACCCCCTTCTCGTGATACACCAGTACGCTTCTTGAGTTTTCAACTGACTCTGAAGATATCTAAAGGCAGTTTCTAACCACACCAGGCCAGGGATCTCTGTACTCTTCAGAGCTATAACTGTTTAGACTGGGATGGGAAATTCCTTCTCTCTCTAGAAAATCTATCCCCTTTTGTTGGCCCGAATGGGAATCTTTTTCTAACTATCCACTCCTCCTTGCCAACTTTCCCCAATTCTCCTGTCTCTGTTAAACTGCTCTCAATCAGGGCCAAATTCTGAATCTGTCAGCATTAAACCCTTTTCCTGTCAGGGCTAAACAGACTGTCTCAGTACTCAATTCTTCTCAGCTAAGGCAGAAATCTGACTCACCCTCTCCTCAGCATGCAGCTCTCAAGTCTTTCTCTGCTTAGCTGATGTTAACCAATCAGATTGCTTGGAGCAGCCTGTCACTGATTAAATAATTCTGCTCTAAAAATCGCTTCGACTTGGAACTGAACTTTTTAAAAAGTCAACACAATAGTGCTCTCAGCAATTGCAGGGAAAAAGCAGTCTGTAAGTGAAGTGAACACTAAAGGAGGGAAACAAATGCAGAAACAACCCCCCCAAGTTCATAGATGCTGAAAGTGACAGAAAATGCACGTGTGTAATAGGCGAAAGACAACAGAAGAGAAGTATATTGCACCTCTAAGCTTTCATCTTTCTCCTCTACCTTCTCAAAATCGTATTATATATCTTTATCTATATCTCAGTTTTCTCATATTGTGAGCCACCTTGGAGGTCTCTTCTCAGGTACAAAGGGGGCCGGTGTGTATGATCAACCAATAAGTGTACAAAACCTGGATGAGCTTTGGAGAGCCTTGATTTGAGCAAAACCCAGTTTGTGGGGAGAAATATCCTTTGATGAGCATTTTTGCTGCCCATGACCCCCCCAAAAAAATCTTGATTAAGTGGGGTTTATAGAAACTAGATAGTTCTCTGTACTGGCTAGTCTGACAAGCACAGGGAGCAATCCTAAGCAGGCCTACTTAGAAGAAGAAGAAGAGCTGGATTTATACCCCACCCTTCACTCGTAGCCTCAGAGCGGCTTACAGTCTCCTTTCCCTTTCCCTCCCCACAACAGACATCCTGTGAGGTAGGTGGGGCTGAGAGAGCTCTTTCCAGAACTGTCCTTGAGAGAACAGCTTTGAAAGAACTTGTGACTGACCCAAGGTCACACCAGCAGCTGCACGTGGACGGGTGAGGAATCAAACCCGGTTCTCCTGGATTAGAGTCCATGCTCCTAATCACTATGCCAAACTGGCTCTAAAAGTAAGTTCAACTTTATTGACAGCCAGGAATGTGTCCTTAGGACTGCAGCCAGCAATTTCTAGTGCTGCCTGGTTCCCTGTTTCTAGAACCTTGCTAGAGTAGAAGGCTGTGTTGCTTCATTATAGTAACCCTGTTCATGGAAGGAACTCAGTATGATAAAGCCATGCATGATTCTAATATAAGTTAGCAGCCTCTCTGAATGTAGTTCAGAGCTCAAATTGATTAAAATGCAATTAGGCCGTAAAACTCCCTGTTTATTACCTCAGCTGTTTTGTCAAAGACACAAAGCTAAAGAAAGGCCTTATCCCGTCCCCCCCCCCCCCTTCCCCTCTTCTTTTCAGAGTTTATTTCTGATCAGTGCCAAGCACTCTCATTAGTCAGGTACAGGGCAGAAATAAAATGTTATTGCCCTGCCATTTAAGCTGTAATCCAATCAGAGGGCTGCATCCTCTACAGCTGGCAAGGGATAGATATACAGGCAGCTTTGGTAACTTACTTTCCCAGTGCCTGGTGCCCTGGAACTAGTGGATGGGTACAGCTGTACAGCTGTACAGCTATTCAGTGGACACTGTTCGAGTTGATTGTTGTCTTGTGCTGTTTGGTTATTCAGAAACTTTTTTTTTAAAGCCAGTTAAAGGAGAGCGATAAAAGATAGAAGACAAGAAGTTTTAATAATTTACTGGAAGATGAGCTTGTATGTTATTAAAAATGATACTGTGCTCCCAGAAAAAGCGTAGAAATGGAGAACCAGTAAACAGAGTGGATCTTCCCACACAAGGCATAAAGTAGTTTTAGGGGGCACAGCCTACATTCAGTTTCTGTCCCGCATTAACAGTGTTCATATCTGTTGCAACCAGTGTTCCCTCTAAGCTGAGTTCATGTGAGCTAGCTCACAGTTGTTTAGCCTCCGGCTCACACATTTCTGTCTTAGCTCAGGAAGGATGGCTCCAGGGCAAACTGATTTACGCAGCAGCCAAATTCCTCGCCGACAACTTTAATGCCAGTAGCTCACAAAGTAGAATTTTTGCTCACCAGACTTCACAGCTTAGAGGGAGCATTGGTTAACACTGGGCCACTCTTCTGCATTCTGATTTGGGAAAAAAGCCTATGGTAGAGTTTGAGACTGAGGAGGGAAAGAAGTCTACTCTGACCACTTGTGGTTCCCCCAATATGGGCTTTCTCTGGTAATAAACAAGCAAGAAACTGACATGAAAGTTAGTGTAGAAGCTGTAGTTAAACATCTATTTTATAGGTTTTAAAATGTGAAACAAAGAGGCGAGTAAATAATTCAGCAGAATTTCCCGAAAGAGCACGGGATGCTGAGATTAGTGATGGAAAGGGGGAGCAAGTCTAACACCATCTCTCTCTGCCTCGGGGCTCACTAAGATGGATGAGTTAAAGCCAGAGACAGGAATTAATTTCCTATGGGAGTAAACAGAAATACAGAGGGAAGTTGGGGTCATTTAAGGACAGGTTATAATGAAATTAGAGTTAGCGAAGATTGGGAAGACACAGAACCCAGATGGGGTCTCTCTACAATTCTGGAGGGGATACTAGCTGCAAAAACTTACGGAAATCAAAAAGTGGGAAGCAGATGGGAATGCAAACCTGCGCTGAAGGTTCAGACCTAATTTCCATCATTTCAAAAGAAATGCAGTTTATGTCTTGCCCCTATAGCATTGTATTACCTACAGGATGTGTCTTGTCTGAGATCCATATAGACCAATACTGCAAACAGTAATGTATTTTAAGCATACCCACTTGACTACCAGTCTCTTAGAAGGCACTAGGAAATTTCCCTTAACTCAAAAGCAAACATCTGTTTATGATAATTTAGAATGGTGTACAGTAAAATTCTTTGTTCCTGCACTTTAGTGGCAAAATACCATGGAGTAGGATTAAGAAGAAGAGATTGGATTTATACCCCACCCTTCACTCGGAGTCTCAGAGAAATTTACAATCTCCTTCCTTTCCTCTCTCCACAACAGACTGTAAAGTGGAGGTCGTGAGGATACATTTTATTCAATTATGCTGTAAATCATTTTAGATCTTAGTTGAGTGCTTTTAGAATTGTGGATTTTAAACATAAATGTTATAGATAAGATAATCAAATCTTTAAAACTCTGTGTAGGGTGGCATCTGTAATATTACTGTGGTTTTGATATAGAGATTTGTGCTGGTTGTAAATCGAATAAAATTATACTACAACAGACACCCTGTGAGGTAGGTGAGGCTAAGAGAGCTCTTTAAGAACTGCCCTTTCAAGAACAGCTCTGAGAGAACTGTGGCTTGCCCAAGGTCACCCAGCAGCTGCATGTGGCGATGTGGGGAATCAGACCTGGTTTTCCCAGATTAGAGTCCACACTCCTAATCACTACACCAAACTGGCTCTCAGATGTGTCAGATGTGTTTGTGTCTGTGAGAAGAGAGAGATTGCTAGTGACTATTGTATCTCACTAATGTTCCACTGAGAGGAGAGAGGGAAGAGGCAATTCCCCTCTCACTGCAGCTTTTTATCCACAAAGGTCCCATGACTCCCAGCATCAACTTTTTTGGGGTTCCAGGATGCTGCAGAAAGAAGCGGGAGGGTTGCTTACAGAACTGTAGAGAAATGTCTTGTCCCTTTAGGAGAGGCTTAATGTGTGGAAATGAGCAGCTGAAGTCTTTTATGGCCATGGAGGCAGACATGTGGAACCAGCAATGGGACAAACAGTCCCCCTGGCAGCCATTTTTTTCTGTTGAAAGCGGCACAGGGTAGAAAGGAGGGAAGGCTGAAACCCCTCCTGCCCCCATGCTGTACTCCAGAGCTGATCCCCTCCCCTTTTAAGGTAAGCCCTGTTGGGGGAACCTCCAACTTGATTCTCATTTCACGTATCATGTAATGGTTCATGGCTACTGAAAGGTGGTAAGCATCTCACCAGGCTGTTGGCAGTAGGATTCTCTTATTTTTAAAATTTACAATGCTGTGTTTTTTGGTACACTTGTGAAGTACCCCCAGTATGCAGAAACCTCTGCCTGTTCTACTGGCAGTCACTCAATCATGTGATTCAGTATCAGAAGCAAAAATGAGGAGAGGGGTACAACGATTCACAGGTGTTTAATTTAAAGATCCACCATGTGTTTAATAACTGTCTTTCTTCTATCATTGAAGCCCAGATGGTATCCATAAGGTTCCCAGGAGGTATCCCATTCAGACACACTCCAGACTTGAACTTGCTGAAGTTTGTTAGGGCTGCTTACTAATCCTACCTTCAGGGTTTTTTTCTGTAGAAACTCCTGTATTGTCTGTGGGTGGAGGCCTGGTTTTGCTGCTTCCATGATTAGTATGAGCTACGCTCTTTACAAGGAAGTGTAGGAATACACACATATCCCTTATGAATGCGTACAACAGAAATTGCCCTAGTTCACTGAAGCTTTTTTTGCCTCTGTCCCGCCAGTTCTTCAGGTGTTTCCCCCAATATGGAACCACCAAATTCAACCATGACAGAAGAATGAGAAGAGGAAGAATTGCAGTGGGAGACCCTCCCCTGCCCCCCCATCCCAGTGTTAGAAGCACAACTATTTTAATCCCATGCGGCTTCTCCAGAAGGTTAACCCACATGAGATGGGTGAAGAGCCTCTTATGGGGCAGACAGGGAACTTTGGTGGCCACAAGGGGTTGCCCTCACAGTTCTGTCCCAGTGGGCCCTTCAGGCAGGCTGTCAGCTCGTAACTTTCCTGGCAGTCCACTAGGCTAAGGTCCAGCCATCTCCTGACCTAGGCTGTCCCAGCCAGGTCATCCTTGGTCGTTGTGGGGGCTGCTTGTCAGCTCTCTAGCCTTTGTTGAGGCTTCTCATGCTTGGTTGCCTTGGAGCCTACTACCACACTGGGGGATGACCTCATCCTCCTGCACCCTCAGTCCTGCATCTTCTGGGAGAGCTTGGTGGGGCTTGCTCCCCCAGAGATTCCAGTACACTCCCTGGCCTCCCTGCCACATCTTTCCATGCTGCCAGAACCTCCTTCTAGAGAACAAGTATGTGTGTGTGTGGGGGGGCACCTGTGTCAGGCTTGGCTGCGGTAGTGCTGGGGAATCCATGGAGGGGGACACTACTGGGTACTTTGCTACATGCTTTAAAAGAAGCAAATTCCTTTTTTAAATACAGTTTTTTAAAAAAAAAATCTGTTCTCTTCTTTAAAGATTTCCCCGCTGCTACTTCCTCACAAGTCTTAACCAATGGTCCAAAATTGTAAACCACAGCAAACTAGAAAATCTGGCTGATGAGGAACTAGCTTAACCAACTGTTATTATTGATTTGAAACATTTATATGCTGCCTTTTCAGAGACTTGCTGGAGGGGGCTGACAAAATAAAACAGTAAAATCAGCAGAACATAAATAAAGATAATTAAAATTCACAGCCACTAAAACCAATAAAACTCAGAAGCAAAAACAACACTAAAAACTCAGAAGCATAAAAATAGAATAAAAACTCTTGGAAGCATACGTCCTTTTTTATATTGGTGAAAGGCACTATGCAGGCTGATCCTGTCCACAAGGAAGTAAGCCAGATGGCGTTCAATGGGATTTGCTCTAAATAAGTATGGACAGAGATATGCTGTTTGCCTAACATCAGTTGTTTCCCATGAAACATAATCAGGATTAATGTCTCATGTTATTTTATTGTTTGTTGTTAAAATAATATATCCCTAACCAGTTTTTAAAACCTACATTCATTTTGTGGTCATAAATTTTTGTACCTTAACATGAACCCTTGTCACAGTTCGTGGTACCAAGAAATGAACTGTTCTTCCATATCCTCCGGTGAGTGGGATGAAGAAGCCATTTTATTTATAAGTTTTCAGGAGGATTTCAGTCTCGGACATGTGAATGTCAAGGAATATGAAAACATAGCGATCAGGAAAACTTGTTCTATAAATACAGACTTTTGCATTGTAAAAATTTCAGGAAGCTTCAGAGGTTGAACCATTTCAAGTGTGCTGCAGACACTAGTTTGACATGCAAGCAATAGTTGTGGATGAAAATATAAGCCGAAGCAGTGAAGGCTGGCTGAATATCTGGTAATATAATTTTGCAGGCATTGTGTGTGCTTCTTTGTTTATCTTGTTTCTCCCCTTTTTATATCAAAAGCAAGCCCATTAAAACAGGGACATATATGTACTTTCATCTGGATGGATTTTGATATTTGCAGTTGCAGTGGGCCTCAGCAACCATGGCTTATAATTTTTCTATAAATGGAGGAAGGTATGCCATTGTGGCTTTACCCACCTGAGCTGTAGAATGAAATGACAAAACAGTGCCTGCTAATGCTCTTGTTTCTATGCTGTTGCTAAAGACACAGGATGTATTTTCTATATTAGCGATCTTGGTGTTATGTACTGTTTATAGAGAAACAACCAACTAACAGAAGAGGAGGAGGAGGAGGAGGAGATTGGATTTATACCCCACCCTTCACTTGGGAGTCTCAGAGAGGCTTACAATCTCCTTTCCCTTCCCCTCCCCACAACAGACACCCTGTGAGGTAGGTGGTGCCGAGAGAGCTCTGTCAAGGACTGCTCTTGAGAGAACAGCTCTGAGAGAACTTGTAACAGCCCCAAGGTCACACCAGCAGCTGCATGTGGAGGAGTGGGGACCCAAACCCGATTCTCCCAGATTAGAGTCTGCACTCTTAACCACTACACCAAACTGGCTCACTGCTACATGGAAAACATAGTTTACGGGGGGAGGGGAGTTTGAGTCCAATGGCACCTTTAAAACCAACAAAATTATATTTCAGGTATAAGCTTTCGTGTGCAAGCACACATCCTCAGAAGTGTTTATGGGAAGCATTTCTTGTAGAATTCTGTTTATAATCTGTTGCGGCCAAAAAAAAAACAGATTAACACTGGTGCTATGCAGATAGGAGAAGGCTCAGTTCAAAACAGTTTGAGTTGCTGGGATCAGCGAAGCTACAAAGCAGCAGCTTTATAGAACCCTCTGAAGAAGAGTAGCACTCTTCCAAGTCCATTGATTTCTGTGGACCTTGTTGTTGTTGTTCAGTTGCACAGTCGAGTCCGACTCTTCGCGACCCCATGGACCACATCATGCCAGGTCCTCCTGTCTTCCGTCGTGCTCTGGAGTTTGCTCAACTTCATGTTTGTTGCATCGATAACACTGTCTAACCATCTCATCCTCTGCCGTCCCCTTCTTCTTTGACCTTCAGTCTTTCCCAGCCTCAGGGTCTTCTCCAGTGAGTGCTCCCTTCTCATTTGGTGGCCAAAGTATTTGAGCTTCAGCTTCAGTATCTGGCCTTCCAGGGAACAGTTAGGGTTGATTTCTTTTAGGACTGACTGACTGGATCTCCTTGCAGTCCAAGGGACTCTCAAGAGTCTTCTCCAGCACCATAATTCAGAAGAATCTATTCTTCGGCGCTTGGCCTTCCTTATAGTCCAACCCTCGCAGCCATGTGTTTAGGATTGCACTGTTAGACACTCTCCATGGTGTCCTTGACTGAAACCCCTGTATTTTTTCCTGCGTATGATTGTCATTCACTTCTCGAGGAAAGTCAAGGGCTTCACTAGAGCATACCGTTGCTTGTTGTTGCTTGTTGAGCCCTCCACCTCTGACACTGCCTCATCTCTTTGACAGGGAGGTGTCATGCATCTCGCTGGGAAAAGTGCATGATACCAAGCTACAGTTCCCAGGTATCCTTATAATATATTATGTATGTAATATACACACACACTTATGCATACTTTTCCTTCACCTTAACTTAAGACGGGGGTTGCCAACAGGCATGGAGAAAAATGTCTTGCTCCTTTGTGTGTAAAGTGAAGTCTCAGCCGATTTCTGTCGACCCCAGCAAGGGGCTTTCAAGGCCAGCGGGAAGCAGATGTGGTTTGCTATTGCCTTCCTCTGCAGGGTCTTCTTTGGTGGTCTCTGTTCCAACCCATACTGACTCTGCTTAGCTTCCAAGGTCTGATGAGATCAGGCTATGCCATGCCATCTTGCCTCTCACTCCTTCAGTACAGGTTTAATGTACAGAAATGGGCATCTGAATCATGGTGGTAAATAATGTCCAATGAAGCCTCTATTAAAGGGATAGAACATTTTCCTTCAGGCTTGTTGGCAGCCCTAATTGTACCTCTCATAATTGCTGAGAACATCCTACCACTGGCTCCCCTTCGCTGGAAGAAGAAGAAGAAGAAGAAGAAGAAGAAGAAGAAGAAGAGGAGGAGGCGGTTGGATTTATACCCTGCCCTTCACTTCCTGAAGGAATCTCAGAGCATTTTATAATCTCCTTTCCCTTTCCCTCCCCACAACAGACACCCTGTGAGGTAGGTGGGGCTGAGAGAGCTCTTTCAAGAACTGCTCATGAGAGAACAGCTCTGAAAGAACTTGTAACTTACCCAAGGCCACACCAGCAGCTGCATGTGGAGGATTAGGGAATCAAATCCGGTTCTCCCAGATTACTCCCAAATACTACACTAAACAATTTTGAAAGATGGGAATATTTCAAGGCAATTTGTGATGCACCATGGACAGTGATATTTTGAGGGTTGATGATCATGAGACTCAAAAACCTCAGTGGGTGTACTCCTAAGGTTATCTCAGGACTGAGGCTTCAGTTATAAAAATAAGAACCGGGTCACAGAAGAACTTAGTACAACTGTGCCAGATGAACTGAAGACTGGACCTGGTGTGATCCCACACAACTCAAACCAACTATTTGTTCTTGTGGTAGGCTATAATTTGCCGACAGTGCTTTCCATAGGAGCTTAAAGGTAGATATTTTTTTACTCATCCCAGATACTAAAAAGAATCTGGGGAAGATTATAAAAGCTCTTTCAACTGCTTGAGTTAAAAAAACAGCACCACAGAGAACTGAAGGGCAGCTTGAAACTCTACGTTTTGATCATAAATCTGTCTTTATAAAAGGCAAATGTTCTTTGATTCAGGTAAGGCAGGCTTCTGTTTCAGTAAGTAAGATGTAGACCATCTTTCGGGTATATTATAGGGCTATCTTTTGGTTGTGCTCCTGCAGAGTGCAGGGGGTTAGACTAGATGACCTGCAAGGTCCTTTCCAACTCTAACATTCTATGATTCTATGATTCTATGTATGGGATAAGAACGTTTACTCAGAAGTAAGTCCCACTACATTTATTACTCTCGTAAAAATGTAGGCAGCTGTTGGCTGCTGTCTCTTGATGTATCCCTTCCTATGACTTGGCTTCTTTAGTTCTATTGTCCTCAGCTGTGGCACTGCAAACTCAACAGGACTAGGGTCAAGCCAGAGATGCAGTAGAAACTGAAGGGGTGTGTGTGTGTGTGTGTGTGTGTGTGTGTGTGTGTGTGGTCATTTTTGCAAACCCAGCAGAACTAGTGTAATGTACAGAGTGCCCAGCAGAATCCAGTGCCATTGTGCCAATGCTGGCTCAACAGGACTGATGTGAAGCACAGAATCACATTCCAACTGGGAGGAGGGGGGTTGGAAGTTCAGCAGAAGGGATGTACTAAAAGGAATCACAGGATTGCCCATTGGAAAGAATGGGAGAGGCTTGAAGGTCCATTGAAGATAATGGAAGCCAGGAATGCCAATTGACTTGCATGGGCTCCACTGAAATACATCACTACATAAAATAGTTGCAATGAAAATGTGGAGCGAATTTTCAGTTAATGTCTCTGGGCCCAGATAAACTGCTCTGGGACTGGAATAACAGAGTGGAATGATGATTCCCTGGAATAGAATACATATTCTGGGACTGGAATGACACTCTCCCCCAAGTGAAATGACAGCCCCTGTGAGTGGCAGAAGTGTTTTAGGAGTTGAATGAGAGCCCCCGAGTGAAATGACACTCCCTGGGAGTAGCAGAAGTGTTTTGAGGCTCAAATGAAAGCCCCTGGAGTGAAATGACAGCCCTTGGGAGTAGCAGAAGTGTTCTTGGGCTGGAATGACAGGTTACTGAGTGGAAAGAAAGCTGCTGGGAGTAAAAGAAGTGTTCTGGGACTGGAATGACAGGTCCCAGAGTGGAATGACATCTCCTGGGAAGAGTAGAAGAATTCTGGGAGCAGAATGACAAGCCATCAATCCCCTTCATGTGCTTTTATCCTAATCTCAGAACACTTCTGCTGTGACCCATGGGTTGTCAGGGTGTTTTCTGCCCTGACCCCAACTTGGTGGAAGTCTCTGCTGACTATTATCTATGCTCTGTGGGACTTAATGCAGTTCCACAGGGCACGTAAGGCAGAAATGTTCTGCCAGGTATTTGGTTGAGGACAGCGATGGTTTTCCATCTGTCTGGCACTCCCCTTCCCCCCACGAGGCAGTGGCACGTTCTGGTAGTCTCATCAGCACTGTACTGGTTACTAGGTTAATTACTGTATCTTATTAATGTAGACTGTTATTTTAACCATGAATTATTATATGTGTTTTAAAAAAACCTGATGTACACCGCCCTGAGCCCTGTTCCACAGAGGAGGGCAATTAAAAATTAATTAATAAATAATAAATAAATATAAAGAAAAATCAAGTGTACACTGTACATGGGATTGTCCTTGTGTTCATTGTAACTTGTGAGCAGGGATCTTGTGGAAAGGCCTGCCTGAGGAGATGAACACATCCATGAAGCTGCCTTATACTGAACTAGGTCATTGGTCCATCAAAGTCAGTATAGTCTGCTCAGACTGGCAGTGAATCTCCAGGGTCTCAAGCTGAGGTCCTTCACATCCCCTCCTGCCTGATCCTTTTAACTGGAGATGCCAGGGATTGAACCTGGGACCTTCTGCATGCCAAGCAGATGCTCTGCCAGTGAGCCACAGTCCCTCCCCAGGAAGGGGCCTACACTTCCACAGGATGTGCAAAACAGAAATGTTCAAAAGGGCTTTTTTTGTGTAGTATAATGGAATGGGTTCATGGGATCATTTTTTTTATAAAGAATTTGATCATAATCGATTGCACTGTATATTGTATATATCATTTTGGTTCTGCTGCCTTGCCTTCTACTTTTGTAATCCATTTTCTCCATTGTTTGTGGTATAACCTGTGTTAATGTGTTTTTTTAATCCTCATTCTGAGTTTCAATCCTACTCCCATTGCATTATTCATTGAATGTTTGATGCAGTTTGATTACTTTTTTTATTTTTTGTAATTTGCCTTGGGTCTCAGCAAGAAAGGAGTTTTATAAATGAAATAAAACAGAATGTGAAATGTATAAATGATGGCACATTTAATACAATGTATAGTGTTATCCTAAAGAGAGTTACCCTGGCCCCTTTTAAGTCCAAACTCACTGTTAGTCTGTTTCTGCTAATTATGGATAACAGTGATTAGCCATGCTTTAAAAATGTACATTTGTTTGATGTAGCTGCTGATTGGTGGAATACATTCAGACCCAACTTATGCTGGGGCAGATGGCTGCTTGTTGGTCTGCATGGAAGTGGCTGTTGTGACCAATGCTCCCTCTTAGCTGTGGAGCCTTGTGAGCAAAAATCTACTTTGTGAGCTACTGGCATTAAAGTTGTGAGCAAGCGATTTGGCTGCTGCATCAACTAATCTGCTCCGGAACATCCTTCCTGAGCTAAGACAAAAATGAGTGAGCTGGAAGCTTAAAAGCTGTGAGCTAGCTCACACTAACTCAGCTTAGAGGTTGCACACTTGGTGCTTGGGTGGGAGGATGGCCACCTCTGTCAGGCAGGGTTGGGTTTTCCCCATAACCAACCAAACAACTTCTGCCTCACAAGCAAACACCTACTTTAAATACTTTGTCCTGGAATTTAGGTGGTCCTCCCTTTCTGTCATCCTTTCTCTCTCTGCTCTCTCAGTCCCCAAGCCACTTCCATGTCTTCCTTCTATTTCCACCGCTGCCAGGTCTGTGTCTTCTTTGTGTCATGGCTCTGAGCTGGGGGGGGGGTCACCTGTACCCTGTGATCACTTGTATGTGCACAGTGAATGGGACCCGAGGATGTGGCCACCTGCAGCAGTGTGAGTGGCTCCTGGGCCAAGGCAGGGCAGAGGAGGAGGGAGGATGGCCATGCTCTGCAATCACCATGCTCTGCAATCACCTGTAACAATGCAGGTGGCTCCTGGGCATAGGGAGGGGAGGAGGGGGGTTGGCTGTACCCAACTATAATCTTGTCTGAAAACAGGCCTGGGGACACAGCCACCTGCAACAGTGTGGGTGGTTCCTGGACTCAGGCAGGACAGGGTAGGGTGGGTTGGCCACGCCCAGCAATTGCTTTGACTGTGATGAGTGAACATGGCCCATGAACATGGCCACCCACAACAGTGTGGGTGACACCTGGGCCTGGGGGAGGAGGGGGATTGGCCATCCTGAAGGGCATCCCAGGGAGATCCACTGTGAGTTTAAGGTCTCTAGCCTGCACAAGGTCTGTTTTGTACACACCTGAAGCTATACCTGACATTTTCCCATAAGCACTTTCCTGGGGGCACCTTCTTTGGGGGGGCCTGTAACTTGGATCCCTTATGTCCAATCCACACATCATGTTGTTTTGAGAGCCAGTTTGGTGTAGTGGTTAAGTGCGCGGACTCTAATCTGATAGAACTGGGTTTGATTCCCCACTCCTCCACTTACACCTGTTGGATGACCTTGGGCTAGTCATAGCTCTGTACCAGCTGTTCTCTCAAGGACAGTTGTCTCAGAGCTCTCTCAGCCCCACCCACCTCACAGCGTGTCTGTTGTGGTGAGGGGAAGGGAAAGGAGTTTGTAAGCCGCTCTGAGACTCTCTTGAGTAGTGAAGGGCAGGGTATAAATCTAATCTCTTCTCTTCATCTTCTTCTTCTTGTGGGCATTTAGGGTAGTATCCTGGGCATGGGCGTCAACTACGGGGGGGCTCGAGCCCCCCCCAAATTTCCGGGGGGGGGGCTCAGCCACCCCCAGCAAAATGGAGCGCCCGGTGGCCAGTCAGCCAGCCGTTGCTGCCTCTCCTTCCCCCCCACCCCCGGCCTGCCCTCCTGCCTCCCTAGGGCGGCGGGGGGGGGGGAGAGGCGGCGCTCATCTGCGCCACCCCCGCACGCCCCGAGCATGAGGCAGAGCGGGATCCGGGGGCCCGCAAGGGCGACTTGCCGGCCGCCGGCACCCGAGGTGAGCGGGGAGGGAGGGGGGCAGGGAGCGCAGCGGGCGGGCACGGCCCGGGGGAGGGAAGCGGCGGTGGCGGCTCCCTGGGGTGGGGGGGGAGAGCGGCGGGGACATGGTCCCGAGCGCACGCGCGCACAAGAGAGCCCCCCCCCGGGGATTTAAAAAGTCTACGCCCCTGATCCTGGGTAGGTCTGCTGTGAGTTTGATGCCTCTAGCTTGCACAGGATTCATTCTATACATTCCTGAGGCTGCACCTGACATTTCCCCATAAGCACTTTCCAGGGAGCACCTTCTTTGAGGGGCCCTCTATCTTGGACCCCCTATGTCCAATCCTCACCAAACCTGGTGGGCAGGTAGAGGAGACTCAAATGGAGATCCCCCAAGTTTGGTGACTTTAGCACACCAGGGGAGCCATTCTGCCACATCACAAATTTCATAAACCAGTTCAGTTCATATGAGGCCATTTCATTTTTATTTGATTTGCGGTTTGCTTCATGGGGCGACCACGAACCACAAACTGAACTACATTTTCCCAGTTTGTACCCATCTCCGTGTAGTGCTGTATACAACTCTTTGCCACATGGCCCCACCCGCAACCCTCCCACAGGTTTATATGCAGTGCCTGACTGACCTGGATCTAGTGTATGTACTTCCTTGCAGGGCTGGGTACCAAGCCCTTAGAGGCTGAAACCCAGGAACAGGTGTAGCTTCTCAACCCTTTCAGGATATCCAAGCCCTAGGCAAAGAAGAAGACCTGGCTGGTCCAATCAGTTAATAGGGGCCAGAGTTTCTCTATTAAACCTGTGAACTTGGACCTAGCAAACCCCAGAACATGGACCTTAGTGCTGCCCTGAATGGCAGACTCCAGTTACTGGGTGGATCCCTGCTCTGGGGGAGACCTCAGCTAGTTCCAGGACCTAGTGGCTAAGACACAGTGGTGGCCAATTTGTTTGCTACTGTTCACTAAGTATACTTTGTATTATTTTCTGTTTTTAGATCTCCCCGTTACCAATTTAATCATGGAAAGCATGCTCTAATAACAAGAAATTCTTCACATGAAAGTCAGACTTGGTCCTTTGTAGAATATACTGTGTTTAATGTATTCCAATCAATGTTCTGTACGTTTTAAAAAGGGAAAGATTTCATGGTAAAATAAAAGGTGTTCAGTTTTAATATGTCCTATAAAAAAAATCTGAGGTCTGCCTCACATCACCACCAAGCCAAAGACCATTGTTCCATAAGGGAGGAGGTGGGGTGCATACAGTCCTCTGAGTGAATGCAAGGAACTATGTGAGTGGATGAACCACTCATCGCTGCATACTTGGCCTATGATACAAATTTCACTTAAAGAAAATGCATATTATCCCACCATACCAAGTGGGAATGCAGATGAAGGTCTGGATGTCTGAATTCTCCACAACAAAAAGTCCGTGCATGTTGAACACCAAAATATCCAGAAGAGGGCTAAATTAGAATCTTTACCACTGACACAATAGCTTTCCATGGGAAGGGAATTTCTGGAATCCTAGTGCATTTAATTTGATTTCCCTCTTACATTCTGTAGTGACGTAGATCCAGGAACACTGTACTCAAAACCTCATTTATGCTTGATTTAGCTGGCACACGAGTGTGGCTTTATTCACTATGGGAGCTTTCCAACCAACAGTAACCACATTAGCTCAAAGCCTATTATACATCCAGTAATAAAACATATTTCTTGTTACGTGTTTAATATCTGGTATTGGTATCTTTTCTAAGTTTCTGCTTGTGTTTCACTTCATATGGGATATTGGTGCAATGACTGAACTTCCCCTGAATTGGTCTTCTTGGTAAAAATCTGTTCATCTGGCTGGTTTCCGAAATGTATAAATGCATCTCTTGATACGATATTCGGGAACGAAATTTCATTTTGCTCCTCTGTTTCCATCTCTAGTGCATACGGTATTTTTTTATCGCTGCTTCTGTGTTTATCATGAATGTTCCATCCTAATGCCTTACCTAATGACGATGCCCATTGGTGGTCCCATCCTGCTTTACGCTCAGAGGTGGGAATCCCTCCCATCAGTGATGGGTAAAATAGATGTACCCATAACTCACAGTGCTCTGGGGTGGGGTCCTCCCTAGATGGAAGGTGCTATTATAACAGTAAGATCATTATCATTATCGTGAAAAATCTTCTCCAGGAAGCAATTCCACTTTCTGCTTCTGACACCTAATTTCTCTGGAGTCTCCAGAGTCTCTTTTGCATCTCCGAGGAGCGTCAGTTCGCATCTTAATCTCTTTGTGCGTAATCTCATTACCGATAATCCCATTTGCTGGAGATGTCAGGAGTACCTCTTCTCTATATGAGGAAGGATTTTCCACTCATCTCATTTTGTAACTGATCCCAGATACATTTATTGTATAAACAGACTAGCTGGAGCAGGGACTCTCCCTCAGGTTGGGGATGTCTGCGCTCTACTGGCATAGAAATATGTCAGGGAGATGGGGGGGAGAAATAACTGGCTGTTCTTTTCCAATTACTCTCAGCAAGATGACTCACTATTTACACGAGGTGGAGAGGGAATTTGTGATATTTTCCCAGCTAAAAGAACAAGATTTATAAAGTAATTAAAAACAAAAAAGCTCTGAATGACTTTTAGAGACTCATTTATCTTGGACCCAGTCAGTCTTGTAGAGGAAGACACAGTGTGAGCTGTCCCCACTTTGATTCGGTGTTTTGTTTTGTTTAAAGTCAATTGCTGTTTTAGTCTTGTCAGTTTGGGGAGGATATAGATGACTCCGTTCATAAAATGGGCCACAGTAGGTAACCAATGATGATCTTAGGGAAGGGGGTGAGGAGGCGGGAGATAAAACAAACACGGAGGATAAATGATGTGAGAAGTACACTGTTGGGGGGGGGGAGTCTTGATGCTGTTTCCTCCAACACACTAATTCTTAATGCCCTTGAGCAGGCTACTGACACTGTTGTGCATGTAAGTTATAAAGAAATAAGATAAAAATATCTAAAACCTAATATTCTTACTAACAGGAGGGGGGCAGAATTAAAAAAAACCCCAGTCACTTTCGTTTGATGGTTTGGGGGGGGGGGGGGAGAGATGTTTGTACCACTCACTGACTGGCTAATGAATAATCAGATTTCACAGCTTGAGTGCTGGGGTGGTAATTTGGTTGCACGCCATGCTCCAAATCCATGGAATAGTGCTTCATTAATGTGAAGACCTGTATAATCAAACAATTAGCAGTCTCTTTGCTGCTAAAGCAGCTTTTCATCAGCATATATACTTCGCAGTAAGATGAGTCTCAAATTACCAGATCTGACAGCAAGAACTCATCTTGTACTAAATCATGGTGGCTAGGAAGCCGAGTGGACCCAGGACACGTGTTTTGTACTCCCTGAAGGGTAAGTTGTCACTCCAAACTCAAAACTGCATATGTTATGCAGTGCCAAGAAATGAATGGGGTCAAGGGCCAATGGACATTCAGTGTGGACTGGGAAACATTTTTAAACTCTAAAGTATTAACAGAATAGAAAACAAACACATTATTTTCCCTCTATCAGGGCTGAGACAGGACTAACCATGATTTTTAGGAATTATTTCCTTCCAGCTTGATTTTCTTTACCAAACAAGCTGGGTTCTTCTGAATGGATCAATACATTCTCACATTACAGGGATCTGTTCCTCTAGTGGAGACTCTTTCAGTGGAAGGAGACTTCCCCTGATGCGAGACATTTGGATGACTGCCTTGCATAGAAGGCTCCTTTAGTCATAGGGACGTGCCTCTGCTAGTGGAAAGGATCTGTGAGGTCTAAGCCTATGGCGGAGGACAGACTGGAAGAATGAAGCACAAGGGAAACGATGGAAAAAGACCCAGGCCAAGTCGTCACGGGGCTTTCCGGTCACACTGCATGGACTAATGTGAGACCATACTGGGGAGGAGGCGGAATGGAGTGTTTGCACTGTGGGGCGGCCCCTGGTGGCGCTGCTGCGGTTGCACACAGCTTTGGTCCATTTTGCCAAATTGCACGTAGGCACAAGGGCGCATAGGTGCAGCAGCAATTGGGGCAGGATTTTGTGATTGGGAGCTTTAACTCCATGAGCCGGAAGCATCCCTGTGGGCAGTTGTGTGCTCAAGCGCACAGCACGCATGGACAGTTATGCCAGATCAGCGGGTTCACATTACCGGTGCCACTTGATTGCGGCTTATTTGCGTCCACACTTCCAGGAAGCGGGATCAACGCGCACCCAAACAGCTTGCCACAGCTTTCACCTGGTACTTTTTAAAAGCAGGATCAAAACACTTCAGGATGGGGTGAGTACAGCACGGGAACGCCAGCTGTGGCTGTGTGAACCAGCCCACTTAATCTGCTTGAGAAATGTTCCCATATCAGGCCAAACCACCAGTCTGAACTCAGCCTATGTTTGGAAGGCAGGAATAAAACAGGTATATGTCACCCAAACAGACTTAAAGTCAACTTGGGTTGAAAGTACAAGTGAATCTATCCCTAGAACAAAGCAGGAGACATTGAGTAGAGGGATATTTTTTTCTCTTGCTACTGGGAAGCAACATGAAACAGCATGTGGACCAAGATGTGTGATAACTGTACTTATGTCAGTTTCACATGAACTTTACACTATTTCAATCTATGAGTGTAGGTGGGACTGAAGGTATTCGTAGCTGCATGTGGGAATGGGGACTATCCCCAAAATTCCAGTTTGGTTCAGGGTTTGGGGCATCCTGAATCAAACCCTGAACTGAGTCAAAAATGCCAAAACCAAACCAGCCAGTTCGGATCCACCTTTCTCCTGGCCGCAGCAAGCCATGGCTGGGAGAGGGGCAGGGGATTGCCTGGGAAGGGTTAAATGGCTGTCAGCCATTTAAACCTAACAGCTGATGGGTAGACCTGCCCTGATGTTAGGTTTAAATGGCTGGCAGACATTTCACCTGTCAGTTTTGCTTCCCCTAGCTTCCAAGCACACGGGGTGGTGGTGGTACTGAAACTAATGGGTGAAAAGGCTTGCAGTCATTTCAGCGTAACAGCAGGGTGGGTACGTCCATCAGATGCTAGGCTTTGAAGTGGGGGAAAGCAAAACTGACTGGTGAAATGGCTTGCAGCCATTTAAACCTAACAGCTAATCTGTGGACCTGTGCCACTCAGCTGTTAGGTTTAAATGGCCCGAACAGCCGAACAGAACCAGGCAAAAGTCTGGTAAATGTTTTGGGAAGGCATCTTCCCTGAACATCAGTTCGGGGGCTTCGAATCGGGCCAAGTTCATGCTGAATTTTGGCACATGAACCAGTTCGCACCCATCCCTAGCTGTATGTTCACAGGCTGCTTTCTGTGCAGTCAGGGACCCTAGTTTTTCAAGATTCCGATTGCATGGAGGGAGACTTAGACTCAATTCAGACTTTCTGTTTAACGTTTGGAGACTGGAGCTGTGGTCACATGGCCCCTTTAAATCCGGGAGCCCTCTCGGATTAAAGGGACCACGTTTTTTTACCTTGGGTTGGGATGTATACATATGTACACGCATGTACACACATCCCAACCCTGGTGGCGGTGGGTGGCGGAGGAGGAGGTGGTGGGTGACAGCAGCAGGTGGAGGAAGTGGCAGCGGAGTTGGCAGCGGAGGTGGAAGAAGCAGTTGCAGCGGGTGGCGGTGGTGGCATTCTTGGGCATTTTGCAGTGGCGGTGGAGGAGGAGGCTGGCCGTGGCTTTTCTTTGATGGCGGTGGCTGGTGGCGGTGGCCGGGGGAGGCACCCTTCCCCGAGCCCTGCTGGCCGCCTGGTAAATTTGGTTACCCCCCCCTTTACACTTGGGCTCTTGAGTGGCCAAGTGCCCAATTGTAAAAGGGGGGGGGAATGGTGGACGGGACCATCTGGACAGTGCTGCTCTCACAATGATTGCGAGAGAGGGCTGTCCAGATGGCTCAAATGTGGGCTCCTTGCGTGACTCCCAGGAAAACACTTGATTTTCCTGGGGTCGGAAAATGCGGGAGGAACCCGTATTTGAGCCCACTTCGGTGCAGGAGTTGTCCCAGCCGTTCTGAACAGTCCCTTTAAATGCAGGAGGAAACAGCTCTTCCTCCCGCATTAAAGGGCCGTGTGACCGCAGCCTAGGAGTGGGACAGCTTCTTGATCCTGCTCTTCTCCCCCCCCAACCACATTGAAATAATGTTTGTACTGGGTACAAGTAATGTTTGTATTGTGTATATATAATGGGAAATTGCAAACAAACCTTGTCAGAGCTTCCTGGTTCTTTCCTTCAGGATAACAGAATGAGTAAAAATAAAATGGAGAACCAAGACTGAGACAAAAGAAATAACCATGTCCTCACAAACAAATGTGAATCTCCAATCTATCCTAAATGCCGCAAAACACTCCTGAAATATGGCATCACAAGATGTTTTCAGGCAATACAATCCTATAACCAGGTTTCTGAAGCATATGAGTAAGATTTGATTTTTCCCTAATTAATCCCATTCTAAATGAGATAGCTAGAAACTAACTTTTAGAAAAATCAGATACACATATTTCATCAATAATTATCAACTTGGCAGTAATTTTTCAACAACTAAGATTTTCCCCCTCATATAGATTGTTATTATTATTATTTTGCAACCAGCCTTTTCAGGTCACATATTCTGCTGTCATTATTCCCCCCCCCCAACCAATCAGTTATGTAGTACAGCAGATGTGTTAGACTGAAGAAACCAGGAACAATTTGCTTCAGCAATACGGTTTGTACAAATGCAGCATCCTATCTAGTGCTCGATAGTTTTACATCAACTAAGAATTCTATCCATTACCACTGTTGCTATTATCATGTAGAAGCTTGGAATCTTAAAAAGGGGCAGGCTCGAGGTCTTCTGCGTAGTTATGGATTTTTCTTCTGCCGGTAGTGTAGTTTTAGAGATAATTATCTTAGTGATCAAAGAGCAACTTCACTCAGAAAGGATACATGCTGTATTTATTCTTTTCTCTTGTATACTAAAACTGCACTCTCGTATCAGTAGTTCATTTTCTCCTTTGTTCTTTCCAGTCCACCCAAGGGAGACACAATGAATGCCATACTAGGTGCAACTGAGTTCACACCCTTGGTCATTCAGGATGCCCACAGGACATCTTTCCAGGACCAAGGGGAAAAAAACCCCTACGAAATCTGTACAGGAGATCTTCCAATCTGTCATTTAATCAATATGGCTACTGTAGAGTGATGATGTAGCAGTGACAGCCGCAGAATTTTTCTGTGATGGTAAGCACACATAGCTGCCTAGAAAACTATTGGAGGTTTCACAATGTTTCATTTACAGTTTGATACCTTTACCCTTTTCTGAGCATGATCTGTAGAAGTTCTCTCTCCAGAGGTATTTAGAGGCAAAAGGCAAAAGTGTAATGTTGGCTGCAGAAACCATACACCATGTTAGCTGGGAAGAAAAGTCAACATTACTCAGCAAATCCCACTTCCTACAGCTAACATATGGATCTCTCATTTGTTTGTGGCTCATTAATGTAAATACATGAAAATGTAATAGAGAAGGCTGAAACAGTAGAGAAGGGAAATCTGGTATAGAAGAAGGTAGATAATATAGTTAAAATATAACTTGCTACAGTACAAGAGAGTGCCAGGAAAAATCACAAAAGGTATATCTTGTGGATTCATGCCCCTTCCCACATTACCCTCTTCATTTAGCTGAGGAATAGCAAAGTTCTCTGATGCAAAAACCCTAACAGGTCAGGGTGCGTAAGTCCATGTGATGTAATGCATATATTACCTGTAGACAATGCTATACAATGTTGTAAACTGTGTACGTAGATCTTGACAGCTGCTTTAAAAGATAAAGAGGTTGGCTGGGAGATGGGAACGCATATGTGAGAGCAGTGGAGTGACTTTGAGTGACAGAATGAGAGAGAAATGGAACCAAGGAGAGAGAGCAAGGAATGAAGTGCTCTAATTAGATAAGAGGATCAGATGGATAGATGGATGGATGGAAGATAGAGATGATAGGTAGATGATAGGTTGCGGTCACATGCACTGGAAAAAAAAGGGGGGAAGCAAGGCTATTTCCTCCAGAGGAATTTGACCCCCAGTTGCACAATCACAGTTCCCTTTGAAGCTGCAGGCACAGTCTGTCAGTGTGTGATCAGATGCAACTGTGGGTGAGTCGGTTTTTTTGTCCCATTTTTTCCTCATGCACTTAAACAAGGGATTGATGAATTGCACCTCTGCATTGAGGGCTCCCTATGGAGTTTGCAATGATGTGCATACTGTGAAGGGGGGGGGGGGAACAACAGCACAGTCGGGATGGCCGGATCAGACCATCCCAATGTCATGAGAGAGTGCTGGAGCAATCAGACATGGGAAAGTCCATCCATGGCCCGTCGCAACCCATTTACTACAGGATTTTCCCTGGTGTCTTTTAACTCTGCAGTGGAGCAGAATGGGTTGCAGATGGCTGCAGGGAGCTTCCCAGGTGTTGTCTGATCACACCCTTTAAATCCACCTGGCATTCGCACCTACGTAGGATCTAATTGTGCGTATGATCGCAGCCATAGATAGAGTTAAAGAAAGAAGGTTTTTTCCCCTTTTAGGAAAGCTTAGGCTAGCTAGGTAGGATTTTGTAAAGTCAGATAGGCATGATTAAAAGAAGACATGAGTGATAGAATTAGGAAGGTCTGTTGTGTATTTTGAACCTTTAACTGGTTTGTCCCTTTAAGTGGTTTACATTTTTTCCACAATTGGGCTGGAGGCTAAAGAACTGAATGAATAGTCTGAACTTTAAATGTTTATTGATATAAAGTTTTCATTTATTTTATAAGCAGTGTGTCCTCAACAGATCTGTGTCCTAAATGGTTCGTCTGCACTTTAGAATCAGTGGTTTCAGGGATGATGCTCATGCTAGTTGGCTGTAGTTAGCAAATGGAGATTTAACTGGATGTGAATCCAGTGTGATCCTGGTGGCAGCATAGTTCATGGGAAGCCTCGTAGTCCAGACCAGTGGAAGGGTGAATCTCGTATTACCAGTAATCAGCAGATTGTAAGAGATGTGTGAAGAAATAAAAACTGTCTGTATTCAGTGTTCAAAGCCTGCTGTATTGTAAATTTGATACAGTTGCTCCTAAGTCTCATGGAAATCAATTTAGTCATAACTAATTGATTTCAATGCAACTTAAGCACAACTCATTTTTGATGGACCAGGGGTTACTGAGGGAGATCGGAAGGTGCCATCTAGCATGCACCTCCTTCTGCTCATGGAAGGGCTGTTGCACATCTCGCACTAGAGTGTTGCACAAGGAAGCTGTGTTTTAAATGACTCTTGAACACCTTACATAACATCCTTGTCTAAGCAGAAGCCCAAGACTTGCTGTAGACCTAATATGCAACTGCAATAACCCTTGCCTGAGTTCCTGGGCAGGCATTTGTGAAACAACATTAACATCCTTTCCCCTTCCACTCATAGACCCAGCCCCATGTTTAATACATAGGAGTACATAATAGTATATATTGGATATGCTCTGCATAACTCTTTTGAGTTCATTGGTTTAGCTATTCATTGATTTAGCTATTCACCTACACTGCTTCTTGTAAATTTGACTAAGTCCATCTGTTAAATGAGTTTCACAACATGCAATGTTTAGCAACATGAATAATTCATGTTCTGATTTTAAACTTTAACACACACACACACACACACACATTGCATACACAGCATTCACTCCCATGGTGGCTTCTAACAAGTATAAAATACACAATAGCAATAGATGACCATAAAAGCAATAGCAAAACTTGAAGTAAAATCAGAGCATAAATCAGCAGGACAATCCTAAACCTTGGAAACTGGCATCTCTTAGAATTAAGGGTGCCTGCCCGCCCCGCCGCCCGCCACTGGCAAGGGATGGGGTAGGGTTGCCAGATCCTTGCAGGGAAACTCCTGAAGATTTGGGGATGGAGCCTGAGGAGGACAGGGACCTCAGTGGGGTAGAATGCCAGAGTGTCCACCCTCCAAAACAGCCGTTTTCTCCAGGGGAACTGATCTCTGTAGTCTGGAGATGAGCTATAATTCTGGGGGATCCCCAGGTCCCACCTAGAGACTGGCATCCCTAACTGGAAGCCAGTGGAGGTCTTTTCATGCCAGTGAGCAGTGCTCTCTATAGTTGATACTAGCCAACTATCTTGATGTTGCATCTTCCACGGGGAAGCTTCTGATCCATCTGAATTGGACCCAAAAGGAAGAGAACGCACATTAAAAATTCCAATGGGGAAAAATTATTTAATTGAAGATGTTTCATTTTTGCCTTTTCCTAGGGGAAAAAAGAGAACAATTCTGATGTTGCTGTTCTCTTCTGCAAGGAACTCGTGCTAATGAATTGCTGCTATGGGCTCACCTACATAGAGGCAGGAGCAGTTCTCGAAACGATCATTCTCCGCTCACATATATTTGATGTAAATTACATCAAATTGTATTTGAAATATCAAACTGGCATTAATGGAAGCTTCCTCCCCCCCCTTGCTCCAGGCACCCTTTTTTAAAATAGATGAGCATAAAAATGCAGTCTGCATCATTAAGTTTATATGAAACTAGTGAGAATAAAAATCACCATGTAAGTTTTTAATAAGATGTGTTTTTCATTCCAGTTTAATAACCCGAGTCTATATTCATCTTCCACCATAATAAATACACTGGAAGAAAATGCATTCTTTTGTGGGCCTTAACGTGTCGAAGGCTTCCGAAGATGGAGCTTTCCGGGAAGCCGGGAGAAGAAAATTCTTTAATATGGCAGCGTGGTGTATTATTATCATAAATAATTAATGTGCACAGCGGAAGAAAGCCGAGCTTCATTAATAATTCTTATTTTTACTTGGCTTAAGCTCGAGGTGCTCTGTCTTTTCTTCCCCCCTACGATCCATGTCAATTTTCTTGATTTTAATTTAATAGACGTTAATTTTTTTTTTAAAAAAGGGATCGTCGTGCAGTCGGCGGTGGACTTTGTGCGTGGGGGTGCCTTTGCTTGCGCCTCGGAATTAATAAGCCCAGCCCTTAATTCTTACCGGCAAAGATATTTTTAGTAATGTGCGCACAAGGAGAAAACACAAAGTAGCAAATGTAGAGGCAAGGTAGAGTGGGTATCAATGTCAGGTTCCTTTCATCTTACATTTCCCTGTGGGACTAGTTAAGATTCTCCTTTGATTAGGACCTCAGGAAATATTAAAAAGCTCTGCTGTGAATTTGAGCTCATCAAAATTGACTCCTTTTTTTTTTTAAAGCAAGGATTATTCACTTTTTCTTTTTTTGCTGGCAACTGCAGGTTTCCTCCACAAACCCAGCTTTATGATGAACGGGGAGCTGATTTCTCTGATTGGTTTGCAGGGGAGCTCTTGCTGTTTTCCTTCTGCGATAAGCTTGCAGCCGTCCTTCGGTTATTTGATTGCATGCGGCTATTCTCACAGAGATGGTATCACAGATTGCCGTGTCTTCACCTGATTCCCTTTGTAGGGGAAATGGCAGGATCTAACAGCGGATTCCCAAGGATGGCGTTACACGTTTAAGAGAACAAACAGAGTTGCC
This sequence comes from Lepidodactylus listeri, assembly GCA_029233225.1. Classification (NCBI taxonomy): domain Eukaryota; kingdom Metazoa; phylum Chordata; class Lepidosauria; order Squamata; family Gekkonidae; genus Lepidodactylus; species Lepidodactylus listeri. Next base: position 94,122,164 of record JARCFY010000006.1, read on the forward strand.
ATTTTAGGATGCACCAAACAGAAAGGAAACTCTTGTCCCAGACAACAAAGTGTGACAACCAGCCTCGATGTTACTTCCCCCAAAGCAACTGGTATTCATACAGTGAGCTGCCAATCTTCCTGGTGCATTAAGAAGCAGGCCTTACCACATGAGTCAGTACGAACCCCCCCCCCCCCCACACACACACTTTGCCCTTCAAATCTACGGTGGCCATTGGCAGGGACAGGGAAAGACTCTGTAGTCTGGCCTCGACACACACATTGAGTTGGGTCATGGTATGGCTGGTGGGTAGGAGGTTTGCCAGAGGGATGTTGATTCCAAAATGGCGCTTGAACCAGAGAGGGAAGCTTATTTCCTAACCAGCTCAACTTTTTTTCTTGGCAGTCCAGATCCTGACAAAAACAGGACAGATCTGTTGCACCATCCCTCGTCTTAGGGATGCCAACCTCCAGGTGGGACCTGGGGGTCCCCTGGAATTGTAGCTCTTCTCCAACTACAGAGATTCTCCTGGAGAAAATGGATGTTTTGGAGGGTGGACTCTATGGCATTGTACCCCACCAAGGTTCCCGTCCTCCCCAGGCTCCCCCCAAATTTCCAGAAGTTTCCCAGCCTGGAGCTGGTAACCCTGCCTGGCAACCTTACCTTACCTTGTCACCATTGCAAAGTACAGGTACACCACAAAGAGCCCTAATGGCACATTTTTTTTCTTGCTTGGCCTGTGGTAGCCAGTTTGGTGTAGTGGTTAAGTGTGTGGACTCTTAACCTGGAAGAACCGGGTTTGATTCCCCACACCTCCACTTGCAGCTGCTGGATAACCTTGGGCAAGCCATGGTTCTGTCAGAGCTGTTCTCTCAAGGTACAGCTTGGGAAAGAGCTCTCTCAGCCCCACCTACCTCACAGGGTGTCTGTTGTGGGGAGGGGAAGGGAAAGGAGTTTATAAGCCACTCTGAGTGAAGGGCGAGGGATAAATCCAGTCTCTTCTCCTCTTCTCTTGATGAAACAATCACGTCATCACTTTTTGCCGTGGCTGCAACAGAATCCTGATCCATCTGAGCATGATGCTGGAACTCACTGTGAATATGCCAAACTCTGCTCATGTGAAAAATAGCACCTGTCGTGGCCCGCGCATGTCTGAAGCTGCCCTTGCAATGTGTTCAAAGAACAATGCTTGCTTTTTACTGCTTAATTGACTTTTTATCTGTATCTGTATCTGTATGTCTTTGTTATCATCTAGGTTTTGGCAACTAGAAAGCTGGTAGTCCCCCTCAATTCCCACTTCCATCACCATGTTTCTTGAAACAGCTCAGAGAGAAGGAGAAGCGAGCACAAGACTGAAACATTCTTGTCAGTGTGCCTTGGCCAGAGTTTGCATTTCTGCATTTTCCACACCCAGCAGGAGGGGAGACTCCACCATGCCAGCCAACTTCACAATGTTCCTTCTGTCATTAAACACCACGTGCTACAACTCTCCTGGCATTAAAACTCCTCAGGTTGTGGGTTATAGCTGACATGACTGAATGCTCATGTGAAAAACAATCTCTGCATGTGAAAAACTGACACATCAAGGCAAGGGCTAGATTAAAACCTGTTTTTCTGACATAACAAGCATGTCTGGGCAGGAAGAATTTAATATGAAAAAGTATTCAGTCCGCGCCCCCCCCCCCCCCAATTTTAATTCTGAAGTGGTACAATCCAGAAAGGGTCTGGAAGGCAAAAGAGCACCTAAGCATCACAGTGTTAGTCCAGAGTATGTATACGTGAGAGAGATAATCCAAAAGGAATGTCAAACTGTTTCCCGTGGACTCCATAATTTATTATTCCATAGTTATTCCATAATTTACCTCTGTGCTAAAAAGGACTGTGTTATACTACTTTGAGCTGTATTATTCAGAGTAACTTTGAGCACGGACAGTTTGGTTTACAAAGACACTTTAAATATTTGTAATTTTTGTATTGGAATGTGTTTTTGTAATTTGTACCATAATATAACTACTTGATAATAATTACTGAATAGATTGCATAATAATATCACAATTTTTTTTTTGTTTACTTACAACCTCCAGGTAGTGGCTGAAGATCTCCTGGGATTATGACCGATCTCCAGGAGACTAAGATCAGTTCACCTGGAGAAAATGGAAGGCAGATTCTGTGGCGTTTGACCTCTCTGAGGTCCCTCCCCTCCCCGAACCCCATCCTCCTCAGGCTCCACCCTCAACATTTCCAGGTATTTCCCAACCTGGAGCTGGCAGCCCTGCTGCTGCTCAAGTACTTTTCTTCACTTCCTAATTTCTGTTGTCCTAAACTTGGCCATAATATCTGAGTTAGCAAACTCAGACTCCAGTCCAAAACCATGATTTAAAGTAGGTTTGTCAACCATGGTATATGGAGGGTTCTGGTGACCACAGGTTGCCAATATGAAGATGGCAACAAAAGGTGGTTAGGAAAAACCGAATGCATATATATGCTTAGCAGGCATTTGGACAAATCCTTAGTATGGGAGGGCCATCACTGAACGGCTGGATCCAATTCCTCCCCCCACATTGCCCTTCAGAGGCTAGGAAAAGGGAGGAAGATTCTGGCTGTTGCTTAGAGTTGCCAACCGCCAGATGGCGGCTGGAGATCTCCTGGGATGACAACTGATTTCCAGGCAACAGAGATCAGATCCCTGGAGAAAATGACTGCTTTGGAAGATGGACTCTATGGCATTATACCCCATAGAAGTCCCTCCCCTCCCCAAACCCCACCCTTCTCAGACTTCACCCCCCAAATCTCCAGGTATTTCCCAACTGGAAGCTGGCAACCCTACCGTTGCTCTGCTTTGTCCCAGGGTATGAGGGATAGAAGTGCATATACCTTTAAGGGAGCCCTCAAGAGCTAGTTTGTGTTTCCCCTGACCAGGCCTGTATGAGAGGAGCCTCACTTACGAAAAGGAAACTTTGTGAGGTAATTCCAACTATCTTTCTTGAGAAATAGGTCCCGTGATCCTTACAAAGTGGTGTTTCTTTTTTACAGCAGGGCTACGAGGCAGTGTTCATCTCTCTGCTCTCGCTGCCACGACTGCACATTGGTATTTCAAGATGCTCAGTGAACCCTGAGAAATCTGCCTTGGGACTGCGCTCAGATACTGCTGTTAATTCCTGTAAACCAGGAGTACTTACCAGCTTTACGGCACACAGAATTCATGTATTAGAATGGTTTTTTTTAATCATGATGTTACTCGCTCTGAGCCTGGACACAGGGACAGCGGGATAGAAATCCAAATAAATAAATATCTGATGCCCATTTGATTGGGATCGTGCCTCACTGGACAAAGTGGGACAACCCTGAGTAAATATGCACGGGGACAGAGTGTTCGCTTCTTTAGAGAGAGATAGAAAAACAGCTGGCCATTTCTCCCAAAGCATTCTTATTAACCCCCCACACTTGTGTCCACACTGGAACACCACATTAAGAGGACAATCTTCTACAGGAAGTCCATTGAAGTCAGTGGGCTCAGAAGGGTGTAGTTCTGGACAGGATTGCACTGTAAAACTACTGCAGTGGTCATTATCACAGTCACCATGTAACGAGGGCAGTTTTGTTTCACCCCACACATGAGCATTCCTTGGAAACATCTTGATTTCTGGTTAAAATAAACACACTCTTTTTTAAAAAACACACACACACTTTTTTTGCAATTTGAATGTGTTAATTCGTTTATTTAGGAGATTTTATTCAGAGTGCTGCTCAAGGCGATTTACAAATAAAATCGTCATAAATTATCAATATAAAAACAAAGCAAGCCATTAAAAAACAAGCCAAGGACATCAAAACAGCATAAAATACACTAAAATATCCACAAAAATTCTTCATGTTAAAAGGGAGTGTGTGTGTGCATGTGTGTGTGTGCATGGGTGAGACAGAAAGACAGAGAGAGATGGATTTTCTGGTATGTGTGAGATGTTGTATATGTTATCATGTGTGCTTTCTGGACATGCATTTATTTATGAGCCTCAGCGTTTCCCTCTCCGTTTAACAGGGATAAAGAAAGGGTCTTTGTTCTTGCATTTCAGTTCTCTCATACTATAGATTCACTGATTTGTCCTCAGGGCTGGTAAATATTTTCTAGAATGTCTCCTGTACTGTTCCTTGATGCATATATCATATATGTGACCTGATCGCTGCCCTGGCTCTGTTCTCTGCATTTCCCCCCGATTAAGAGGAATATTTACAGTTAGCGACATTTACAAATGACCATCTTATAATACATTACAGAAAATGACATAGTATTCATACTGGAATTATCTGTTCAGATCGTAAAGGCAAAAAAAGGGTGACTGTTATTTTTCAAAAGTGTCTGGATTCTTTAAAACCATCTTTCAAATGTTGTGCTCAATCAGTTTTGTGATTTCAGCAGTTTCCAACCCTGCCTTATAGATCTGGATGCTTGTGCCCTTGCAGAATGCCTGCAATTAATATATATATATATTTGGCTACGGTTAGCAGAAGTCATACCAGTTTATAGTGACCATGTCATAGAACTCCTTCTAAATGCCTGGGTAGTGTCAACGGTACCCTGACCTGGATGGCCCAGGCTAGCCTGATCTCATCAAGGTCGCCCCTGGTTCGTTCTTGGATGGGAGACTACTGAGGAAGCCCAGAGTCATGTGCAGAAGCCGGCAGTGGCAAACCACCTCTGAACATCTCTTGCCTTGAAATGTCAGAAACTCAGAAAGGTTGGCCCTGGTTAGTATTTGGATGGGAAACCACCAAGGATGACCAGGGTTGCTATGCAGAGGCAGGCAATGGCAAACCACCTCTGAATGTCTCATGTCTTGAAGGTCACCATAAGTCAGCTACAGGGTCACCATAAATTGGCTGCAGCCAGGGGCGTAGACTTTGTAAATCCCTGGGGGGGGCGGGGGCTCTTTCGTGCGCGCGTGTGCATGGGACCATGTCCCCGCCGCTTCTCCCCCCCCCCGGCCCCAGGGAGGCAGACCCGGTTTCTTTGCCTTGGGGCATGCGGGGGGGCGCAGATGAGCGCAGTCTTGGCGGCAGCAGCCAGCTGGCCGGCTGACTGCCGCGCGCGAAGCGTGGGACCATGTCCCCGCCGCCTCTCTCCTCCCCCCCGCCCCAGGGAGGCAGGAGGGCAGGCCGGGGGTGGAGGGGAAGGAGAGGCGGCGACAGCAGCCAGCTGGCCGGCTGACTGGCCACCGTCGGGCACTCCATTTTGCCGGGGGTGGCTGAGCCCCCCACGGGAAATTTTGGGGGAGGCTCGAGCCCTCAAGCCCCCCGTAGTTGACGTCTATGGCTGCAGCTTGATGGCATCTCTCTCTCTCTCTCTCTCACACACACACACGCAGAGTCAACAGAAATAGTTAGATCTGTGTTAGTAAACCTTCCCACTTATTTTTGTCTGTCATATGTAATTTCTAATTCTGGCCTCATTTTCCCGATACTCAAATTCTTCCTAACTTCTTCTTTGTAAAGGCTGAAACCACTGTGGTAAGACATCATCCACTTTTATGCCCACTTTCTAAGCTACTCAGACAGCTTCCCTCTTGAACTACATCTCTAAATTTCATGATGCCACAGCAAAACTGATTGGAAATATGTTGCCTAACTGAAATATCTGATTGCAAATAATTGATGTCAAAAGTGAAATGTTAGGGCTAATCAGTTTTTCAACTTATTTCATACCTTTCTCCAGTTACCTTCTCTGAATGCCATCAGTTTACTGATTTTCACTGGGATTAGCCTCAGTCTTTATGTTTCGTATCTGTAAAATGGGTACATGTTTTCTAGCATGCACTGTAAATGCTGCATAAAAGTTTCTTTCAAAAGTGACTTCATGTGCGCAGCACATGTTTACACACTATATGAACAACATCATATATATATGTGTGCGTATTCAAGCAGTGGAGAAAGTCTGAGCATCTATGAAAACCTGAACTAGAACTACTACAGATTCTGGGACACTGAAACTACCACAACATACCTAAGCAAATCTCTTAGAACAGGCTCATGAATAGTACAAGAAAGAGACGTATATGGGACTCCATCATGAATTATACTGTCTCTTGTTCTTAATCTTGGATATTAAATTATGTGTGTTCCTTCAGTAATATTGCACTTCTTAAGAATTCCAGTGAATGTTATAAGTGAAGACATTTTTAAAAATCCTTCTTTTAACAAGCCTACTTTGAAATGTGATTTTAAGGACTGATTGGCAGTTGGCAGAAATTAATGATAATGAACTAATTTTGATAGAAAATTAACCAGATACCATGTCGGCTGTTATAACTTCTCAAGTCTGGTTTCCTTCTAATAAACATGGCCCTTCAGGCTGTGTCCATCTGCCTACAAGAAAAGAAATTTCTACATGTTTTTTTTGGGGGGGCAAATACAGAAATATTGCTGTGAATGACTGATTACATGATTACTTTCTTACTCTCAGTAAGGAAATTGCTTTATGTTAAACTCAGGGCAGAGGAACAGCAGGTAATGTGAATGCAGCAAAGGGGAAAGCACCCTGTTTTATCAGACAGAATGTTCAGTGTTTAAGATCAGCTTTGAGTGTGACAACGTTCATGCATTTTCATATAATTATCTGCAGGTTTGCTGCTGACACATATGAAAAATAAGATGCGTGTGGAAAAAGCTTGTCTCACAAAGGTGCAAAGAAAATGTGGGCGTGGGATACATAAGCCACCCTAGTTGTAACTATTCTGCATTCAGAGTACTGTGCAGAGCCCGGTCACACAATCGAGATAATCTGGGGGGGGGGGGGAGCGAGGTTTTTTGTGCCGGAGCAAAATGAAGTGCGGTATTGCGATCAGACAATCTCCTGAGGCTCCATGCTCAGGCCGTCAGCTGCCGATCACACGGTGATGGTGAAGCGTCACAAAGTTCAGCAGTACTATGTTTGTGTGCATACCATGGAGGCTTAACCCCACCCCCCATCCGGTGTGAGACAGGACGCAGACGGGCAGCAGATGTGACAGGATACCAGCACTTCTGCAATCTGACACCTGCCTGTGCCTTGCGTTTTCTGGAAAATACTGCACATTCAGTGGTACTTTTTAACTCCACTTCTTCGGCAGGGCGATATGGGTTGCCGATGGTTGCGGGAAGCTTGCCAGATGTTTTCGCGCCCTTATAATCTGGCTGGCATTCGTGCTTATCATGTGGCTAATGCTGCGTGTGATTGGACCCTGCAAAAGATGTTTCATGTTTGGGATGATGGCTGCAATCTTGTACACATTTTGGCAACTTTATTTCCATTGAATTCAGCAAGGTTTATTCAAAGAGCCCAACTGTACACAGGACTGCAACATGGGTCAGTCAGTCATTAATACTTTTCTTGGCATAGATTAAAACATATCAGGAGGAAAAAAGAAGAATGCAATTAAAACATTACAGAGGCGTAATTCCTCTTCACACCACTTTACCTTAAATTCCCAGATTCTCATAGCAGTTAGCAAATACTTTGCTACTGGGCCAGTAACAAGGGGGCTTTGGTCTGATAGAAGATATGAGCAGGCCCTCACAGAGGTCAAGAGAGGCCTGGGCCAGTTGCATTTTTGAGGCCCCCCCAATTAAAAAATCAAGAACTGCGAAAACAATTATACAAAGCTAGTAGTGTTATATTTTAAATGTTTACATTTAATACAATAAGAAAAAGAACATTGTGACACTTTGTAATAAACGTTCCCATTTTTATTTAACATGAGATTTTCTAGCTTTTTTGTGCAAATTCACCAATTAAACTGGAAAAATCTAGTTTTCTTGCAATGTCATATTTTATCTTAAGCATAGCAAGGCCTACGCACTCCTTCTCCCTCTTCTGTTCCTGCTTCTGCCACAGCCACGCCTCCACAGCTACTCTGGCAGACACCTCTATGGAAACCAGACCACTGGTTCCCAGACCGACCAGTTTTGTTGTCTGGGGAGGTGCATACAAAATGACGGCTGCCATTTTATCTCCCAGTGGCTGGCTGGCCCTGTTATTTTGGGAAGGGAGGGTCCCAGGCTTCAGTGGGAAAAATCCTGCCACAAACGGGAGGTTGGGAAGGCTAGTATTTCTGTGTCTGTAACTATAACCAAATTAAGACTTAACATCAAAGTGTAAATTTGAGCCCCCACCAAGAATGTGAGGCCCGGGCCAAATGGCCCTGCTGCCCCCTCCCCCCCCCCCCCGAGGCCCTGGATATGAGACAAGCCTCTTCTTGGGGTACCCTTTCATCTTACACAAAAGTGGACTGATATACAGTGTCTTTATGAATAGGGAACATTTCAGAATCTTCCAAAAAAGGACCTCTGTAGGGAGGGCATTGAACCTAGCGAGTGTAAAAGTTCGTTATATTTGAGGGGGAAAACGTGAGAAATAGGAGGCTAAAACTCAGGCATGATACCAAATGCCAGGGGTCATTTCCTAGAAAAAGAGGTGCAGGAGCTCATTAGCATGCCTATTAGCATAACTCGTTACCATATGCCATCACTGGAAGTGTGTCAGAAAGGGAAGCAAAAAGGGGGGGGCATTTTCAAAAGCCTCCCCTTCCCCTGCCCTGCTGGTCTGCCAAGGCGGGCAGGGGGGGAGCGAAGTGAGAAGGGCTCCATAGAATACAATGCAAAGATCGTGCTGCCAGTACTGCACAACTCTAAACAGAAGGCATTTAAACTTTAAACACCTTCTTACTTTGCTTCCTCCACAGGCCCGCTGGGAGCTGGGGGAGGGGCTTGCCACCACTGCCATTTGTGCCTGCTAGGGGTGTGCAAATAATTTTTTTTGGGCCCAATTCAGATTGGGCCAAATTAGGCTGCATCTGTTCTGACTGCTGAATGACCCTCGCATGTCAGTTTCGGCAATGCAAGCCAACTGGGGATTCATTTGGCCAGCGGAGTGTCAGTTTCAGCTCAATTATACCCTATGGGCCATTGAAATCAATGGCAAAAACTCATAGGGTATATGAGGGGCTGGAGAAGAGGCAGTTTGAGGAAGAGATCCCAAACTTGCAGGGTAGCTGCTGGGGCCTCTCCCTGAAATACCCACCAAGTTTCAAGAAGATTGGACCATGGGGTCCAATTCTACGGGCCCCCAAACAGGTTGCCCCATCCCCTCCATTGTTCTCTATGGTGGGAAAACACGTTACTTTCCCCCCACCATAGAGAACAATGGAGGAATAGGGGCAACCTGTTTGGGGGTCTGTAAAATTGGACCCCTGGTCCAATCTTCTTGAAACTTGGTGGGTATTTGTGGGAGAGGCTCCAGCAGCTATCCTGTAAGTTTGGAGCCTCTCTCTAAAAAACCCCTCCCCTCCAGCCACATTTTAAGCCACAGCTGAATTTCGGCAGCAATTCGGCAGTGGGCCAAATCAGATCAGAGAATCTGATTCATCCCGTGTCTGCCCTAGTGCCCACTCCTGGGCTGGTGGAGTGCTGCTCCACCTCGCTCTGGCCCCAAATGACCCCTGCCAAAAGCCATTGGAGAATATATCCTATTTGCTAAAGAATGCAGAGATTGCTGTTCAGTGTCCAAAAGCCTCTGTCTCAGTAGTCTAAAAGCTTGAGATTCTCCCAACATGAGGAGAGAATCAAACAGAATATCAATCAACTGAATTCTCCAGTTTATTTGGCAAATCCAGGTATTTGTAAAGGAGTCAGCCAACATGTACTGAATATAGCTACAGAGATTTCATCCTGAAGCTTGGATGAAACCAGCATTTTGGGGTAGAGAGCCAAGCTCTGGTCTCTAGTAGGCTCTGCCCTGTCTCCAGGCACATGGCCATGTACCCTATACAGTTTGCCCCCCCCAAAAAAAAATATGGCACAAAGACAGTGCTTGAATTTGTTTCACAGAATGATTGAAGGTGCTAATCCAGATGGGAATTCCATATAATAATTGGGATACTGATTTGTCATTGAAGACTGGAATGGCAAGCTGGAACATATTGGGTACCCTTCACATAGAAAAAGCGAGCAACTGTGGACATATGACATTTAGTTAATTTAATTGCGTATTTCCTCTGTGCAAGCCAACTGTTATTGTATTGGAAGTTTACTCCTTAGTATTTAAAATGCTTAACTTTTTCCACATAACTTCACTTGACACACGAGTCTCCAAGACCTCAAAAACACCGTTATTTTGATTTCTCAGAATTTACGCATAATAAATTAGACTCACAGTAGGAAACAAATGCTGACAGGAGGTACTTAAGGCCCCTCTGAGAGGAATGATAATGCTGCTGCGTCATACACATAGAGTAATAGATGAACAGGATAGGGCCAAGCTTGTCCACTGTTCTCAAAGACTGAGTTAGATCATTCATAAATAAGTTAGATATGGGGCCAAAATACATCCCTCTTTTACCCCCCCCCCCCCCGATCTGAAGGCATTGTGTTAAGTTACCAAGAAACCTGTAGCAAACGAGGCAACTGTTTGAGGAGTATTGTTGCAGCCTGTGTTGTGATTTCCCATGCAAATGAGATTTAATGCGAGACGGGCAGTAGAGAGGGTAGGCTGCTAATGTTGGTAGTAAGCCAGTTTGGTGTAGTGGTTAGGAGCGTGGACTCTAATCTGGGAGACCTGGATTTGAGTCCCCACTCCTGTACATGCAACTGCTGGTGTGACCTTGGGTCAGTCACAGTTCTCTCAGAGCTGTTCTCTCACAAGCAGTCCTCAAAAGAGCTCTCTCAGCCCCACCTACCTCACAGGGTGTCTGTTGTGGGGAGGGGAAGGGAAAGGAGATTGTAAGGTGCTCTGAGACTCCTTCAGATAGTGAAGGGTGGAGTATAAATCCAATCTCCTCCTCCTAAATTGGGCAGGCTGCTAATGTTGATAGTAATAACCACTTGTGGGCCATTCTACTCCTGGTATAAAAAAGACGAGTGTATGTAAAAACTCTCTGCCTTCTCCAAGACAAGCTTTGCTTTTATCATAAATACATTTATGTTATTAGTATGCATGGTCACTCAGTCCAAGACAGCTTCATGTGTTCAATGCACAGGTATATTGTTGTCAGCCCAAGTACTGAAGAAAGCTGGCATTCTTTAAGTGCCGCAGAGGTAAGACAAAAAGGAAGAAAGAACAAAGGTTATGGGGAAATCAAACCACCGGTCTGCCTCAAACCCATGTCCTGAACCAGGCTATTGATCTGGGTGGCAGAATGGGCCTGCTCTGGTCTGCAGGCCCTATTCCACCCTGACCTCCAAGGTTTTCACAACACTTGGAGAGGTTTTTCTTTCTCTCTCAGGTAGCCCACCACTACCAATTGAACTTTTAAAACTCAGAGTGAAGGTTTTGCTCCTTTCAAACCTCCAAAGGAAAAAAAATGCATTTCTCCACAATCTGTCAGAGTCTGCTCTGGCTGGCAGTGGCTCTCCAGAGTCTCAAGAGGGGTTTTTACACATTGCTGCCTGGTCCTTTTAACTGGAGATGCTGGGGATTGAGGCTGGGACCCTTCTGCATACCAAGCAGATGGTGTACCACTCATCGTGGTCCCTCCTTCTCCCATAGCCCCTGGACTTGTTCAGAGTTTGTAAATGCATTGCAGCATCCTCCCCGAACTGTCCAACTTGTATCCTGGCATGCCAATCTGAGTTTTCTTGGTGTGACCACAACAGATATACGATGTCTACACACGCCCACGTCACTCCCTGTCTCATTTCTAGAGAAATCTTTGTGAATGAAAAGTGCACCTTGAAGTAAACAATCTCTATCAGAACAGGGACAAAAGAGACTTCCTGGGTGCCACCCCCCATTTAGACCGTGTCACTCTGTTCTTATCCGGCACTACTGTTTACTCCACCTGTTTAAAGATTCTTTCCTTGCCAGCTCTCCTCCCCTTCCAGATGTTAATCTAGCATGGGAGGAAGAAAATGAAAATGGTCATTCATGTTTAACCACTAGAAGGGAAGGATATGTTTGTGTTTCAGAGAAATGTTTTGTCTATCCATTAATGGCCCAATCTGCATCTAGCATTCCCTCCACTGTCTTACCAAACCGGCACTGGAACAGAAATTCCCATCCGCATCGCAGGCCACTTTCACTTTGATTGCCGGATTTTATGGCAGTGTCCCGACTGCATGCCGCTTTCACTTCGTTTGTTCTCTCAGTTTTATGGCGACTGTTGGCATAGATTTATGGCTGTTTTATGGCCATTCAGGGATGACTGGCTGTTGGAGCCGCATCTTTTTCTGTTTCAGTGTGGGTTTGGTAAAACCACAGAGCAAATGCTAGATGCAGATTGAGGGAAGAGAGTAATGTGTGCTCCTCACCACGGGCTCGGCTGAGTGGCCCATCGGTATCACTTGAATGGAGAAAGAAAGATCACAGAAGGGCTTACGGGGGGGGGGGGGCTTTTTCAGCCATCGTCTGCGCTTCATATTAAAGGAATTGAGAGCAAAATGGGCAGCACAGGGTGTTCTGAGAAACTAGTAATCAAATAGTCTACAGCTAATGTTTACTTTTTGGAATGTGATATAGAGGCATTACTGGGAGATTTTTTTTTTTAATAAAGAAAGAGCCTCAGAAAAAAAGAGCGAGGAGTCTAATAATAGCTTCTTAGCTGCAGAAAGCGAGAAACGGCATAGACATGATAATTGAATGTGGTTTTGACGGTCAGAATCTGCCTTTATTCTACAGCTGTATTTTCAGCTTTCAGGCTTGATCCTGCCAACCACTGGGCAGCCAGCGACGGCAACTTTTTCCATATAATTGCCTGTGTGTTTGGGCATGCAGGAGCGCAGCCCACTTTACTTCTGAGCTTTGCTGTGTTTGAAGAGGGTTTGTTTTTCCCTTTCCCCAGTTTTAAATGATGAAGTGATTTTATCTGTAGATTCATTTTAATTTTCTTTGTTGTTGGTCCCCGGTTTAGCAAGGTGCACATGTTGCGCAGGGAGACTCTTGATCCACAGTACAAAGAATTTTCAGGTTGAGCAGTGTTCCGGAACATGGAGGGTTGCCAGTCTAAAAACAATCAGATAAAGGGAGTGAGTTCTCTTGTGTGTGATTTAGTGAACGGTCCTCCTAGCACCACACCAGGTGTAACTGTAGGGATGCCAGCCTCCAGGTGGGACCTGGGGATGCCTCGGAACTACAGCTCATCTCCAGGCTACAGAGACCAGTTCCCCTGGAGAAAATGGATGCTTTAGAGGGTGGACTCTATGGCATTGCACCCCACTGAGGTCCCTGTCCTACCCAGGCAGGGTTGCCAGCTCTAGGTTGGCAAACACCTGGAAATTATGGGGGTTGAGCCTTAAGAGGGTGGGTTTGGGGAGGGGTGGGACTTCAGTGGAGTGTAATGCCATAGAATCCTCCTTCCAAAGCGGCTATTTTCTCCAGGTGAACTGACCTCTGTCATCTGGAGATCAGTTGTAACCCCAGTAGATCTCCAGCTACCACTTGGAGGTTGGCAACCCAGGCTCCATCCCCCAAATCTCCAGGAGTTTCCCAATCTGGATCTGCCACCCTACCCCCCCATCCCCTGGTGGTGGCCAAGGGAGACCTGGCAACTCTATGTGTGAGTCAAGTGTCAACACTGCAAGGCTCTGAATGGAAGGTTAATTTGAATATATATCCTCTGTGGAGAAGCATTCATGTGGCCTTTTAAGGTCCAATGTATACCTTCCCTCTGAAGTAGTTTGACTGCCGTCTTTTCCTATGCTCATTTCACGCTGGTTTCAAATTTCACTCCCTGGGTCTGAAGAGTAGTAAGCAACAGGATCTGTTTAAAGCAGTAAAATGCTAGCTTGACCACAGGAGGGCAATTAAGGAATGTAAACAGTAATTTTTAAACTAGAACAAGTATGGTTTGAAAGTCGAAACAGGTATAGACGGGTTTTTTTGAAACTAGAATGATTCCAGCGGGAAAGTCAGATGTAGATTTGACCTAAGAGATTTCTTAGGGATGCCTCCTGTTTTAATAGAGAGGACCAGAGAGCACAAAGGCCTGTTGCAATGATCTAGTGATGCCAGGCTGGTACTCTGACACCTCCTTTATTTCTCTTAACCTATGACCAGGAATTATATATCTAGCTTCCTGCTGTCAGGTGAGGACATTCCTGCTGGATATTTATTTTAACACAACACTTCTTTCGCCAGATTCTGGAGTTGTATTCATCTGTTATCCCACTGTCATCATCAGTTCAGGCCTGTATATGTTCATTTTTGGTTACCTCACCTGTATCTAGTCTCTGCCATCAGATACCGAATAAGGCTGGACATTGCAGGGCAAGCTAGATAAAACAGATGGTGTCTGTGCAGTGTTAAACCCTATCAAGACTTCCTGGACACATCCCACGGTTCAGTATTTATCTAACCATACACAGACTCTGTGGAGCAGGAATGTTCCACTTGCCTCTACTGCTGCAGGCCACTGAGCCCTGTGACATTTTGTTCTTACAGGTAACTGGTCCTTTAGGAACAGCCAAGGGGCAAAGTGGTGGCATGCAATGAAAGAAGAGGAAGAAGAAGAAAAAGAAGAAGAGATTGGATTTATACCCTGCCCTTCACTACCCAAAGGAGTCTCAGAGCGGCTTACAATCCCCTCCCCTCCCCCTCCCCACAACAGACACCCTGTGAGGTAGGTGGGGCTGAGAGAGCTCTCTGGAGAAACTGCCCTTGAGAGAACAGCTCTGAGAGAGCTTGTGACTGATCCAAGGTCACACCAGCAGCTGCACGTGGAGGCGTGGGGAATCAAACCCAGTTCTCCCAGAACAGAGTCCGTGCTCCTAACCACTACACCAAACTGGCTCCCAAGGGGGAAACTGGCAGAGATCACTCTCTCTTCTTCTACAAACAGAAATGCCGTTCTATTGGAGGAGCTGCATGGTTAGGTACAGGCCATTGTAATGATTCACCCCAGTGGTCTCCTTCGCTCTTTGCGTCTGGCGAACTCTGGCATCATGCTGCTAATGGGCTGCTACTTCTTGCATTTGCCCGGGAGCTATGGGGGTCCTTCACACAATCCTCCTTTTTCTATTAGGGTTGTTGGTTTGGCTCTTCTCTCGTCTTTACCTCCCTAACGTATCAACTCTTCCTCCTCGTGCACTGGAAATAGAATCCTCAGAAAGTTATTTAGAAAGTCATTTTAGTCCCCAAATATTTAAAATTGCCCTAAGAAAAGTATCCTATCCTAGGCCAAGATGACTGATAGAACGTCCTCATTTCCACCATTTTATGAATATTTCACATGTTACAAAAGTAGTAGGTACACTGTCATTACCATGCACATAACTGTGGTGTTTGTTGTTAATGTGCTACTCATCTACTTTCCCTTAACTGCCTGAATGAAAAAGATATTGGCTATACCAGAAAAAGCCATATGGCACATAATATATGGACCGACTGATTTCCCAATATGTTTTGCAGTTGTTTACATCACTTCCAAAGACTCAGCCAACTCTCCAACAACAAGCACCTTACTTTTAAGCGATAAAGAAACTTATGCTGAAGAAAACTACATATGCTAAAGTGGAAAAGAGAGAAACTCAGTTACCTGGACCATTGGTTTATTTCTTTTCTCTCTTTTTGCTTTTAATTTCATATAATTACCCAGGACTAGAGTGAAATCTTATATCCTGTAGTTTATTAGATTAACCTTTCAGAAACTGCTTTTAATTAGAACACTGGGAAACCTCTTTCACTTGCTGCCAAAGGAGACAGCTTTTTATTGTAAAAAATATTCACACAAAAGAGAAAACAAATTAAACATAGAGAAAGGTGACATTCTGCATTTTGGTCACTCTGCAAGAATCCCATTATTAACAACATACGTTTAATATATTGCATAGGGATTCACTGTGCATAAATGTATTTAATTACTAGATTTTTTTAAAAAAATGCATTTACACAGTGTTGCAAGAAGATTTTTATATAATTCAAAAGAAAACAAAATATAGGTTCCCTTGAGGGTTATAACAGGGTTGTGTAATTCCTTCCCTAAACATGGTTTTCTACTATGAAATTTATTTATCCTATAACCATACTGACCTGAAATGGATAGCCCAGGCTAACCCGATCTCATCAGATCTCAGAAGCTAAGTAGGGTTGGCCCTGATTGGTATTTGGATGGGAGATCACCAAGGATGTCCAGGGTCATGATGCAGAGGTAGGCAATGGAAAACCACCTATGAACTTCTCTTGTCTTGAAAATCCCATGGGGTCGCCACAAGTCAGTTGTGACTTGATGGTAACCCCCTCCAAAAGAACATATTGAGTCACCTTGTACAGAATCTGAATATCTAGCTCAGTATTCTCTGTTCAGGTTGGCAGTTGCTCTCAAGGATATCCTTTAACCGAGGAGCTCCAGGATTGTCACATGGACCTACTGCATCCATGATATTTGCTCTTCCACTCCCTGGTATGGAATTCCAGCTCATGAGATTCTGCCTGATGCCCTTTGTGCTGCTGCCATTCTTAGTAGTTTTATCACTTTTCCTAATAATACACTTGCTGGCCATGTGTAATACGAACATCATGAAAGCGGGCGGCGGGGGGGGGGGGGAGAGTCTGCCCACAGACAAAAGGAGGCTTCTCTATATATTCAGTGAACTCCCCAAGTATGCAGAAGAATATGACCTTATAAATTAACTTTGAAAATACACTGAAAAAGGGCCTGATGATTCTGAAATTTAAACTGTCTGAAGTAAGGACCACTGTAGTTTACAGAAAATGTCTTAAAATTGTGATGAAGGGGATGTTGGGGAGAAATATTTTCAATTTTTTGTTTGATATACCCTGCAATGTATAATGATCTTTGATATACACAGCTTGTTATATAATCCCCCTTTTCTCTTTTGTATCCCTTTATCTTGTTTTCTAAAATAGAAGATATTAAAAAATGGTCTGATGAGGACTGAATATGCTGCAGGGGATACTGAAAATGGAGAGCAGTTGAGAGTCAGTCAAAGGAAAAATGTGTGTGTGTGTGTGGGGGGGGGGGATTAGCCTGCAGCAGTCATCTGACATAAAATCCTGAAAGGAAAGGTGTGTATGTGCAATTTTCAAATCATTTATTCCGTTTGGTCATGATTCCTTGCAAGACCCCTACTTGTTACCATCTGTCTGTCTGTCTATCTATCATGCCAAACACATAAGCAGTAAAAACAGGCTGCATAGAAATAAGGTAGGCATCCTACATACTGGGATAATCTCTACAGTTCTACAGAAAAATCTGACTATCTAAACTACCAAAAGGGGAAAAAAAGGTGGGGGATGACCTAATGAATATGAAGGTGCTCCAAGGAGCAAGGGGGAAGGAAACAGAGGTAAATGACTTGCTCATCTACTTCTGTAAACAAAGAACTACAGTGTGGAGACAAAACATTGCCTCATGCAAGGAGCAAAAAATGGTACAATTATTTACTCGATAGCAATGGAACAAGTCAGTGTTCTGATTGACTATCCTGATTCCATTTTCAACCAGTCCATTTGATTTTAGATGGTTTGGATATGTTGTACCATACTGAAAGATATAGTCCATGGCAATCCTTTTTAATATCTGTCTTGCAACTGGAGTGCCATTATCAGCCAGTAATACATGTAGCAAACCGTGACTTGTAAAGATGGCCTTCAAGTGTATACCTAACATGATGTCCTGCAAGAAATTTTAGCATGGCTATTTCACGATAATTAGAATAATAATTTAAAATCAGAATAATTTGGGTGGAGGAGTTGTGGCTCAGTGGTAGAGCACCCGGTTTGCATGCTGAGGGCCTTAGGGTCACCCTATCCAGTTAAACGGATTGAATAGCAGAAGATGAGAAACACCTGTCCCAGAGACCCTGGAGAGCCGCTGCCTTAATAGGCTAATGGTCTAATTCAGTACAAGGCAGCTTCATGTGCTCATTCTGGTAACCTTTGCCTGAATATGGGGAAGTGCCATCTCCCATTTTGGGCCATACCTCTAACATCGTTTGCCAAAATGTGCTCTTTCTGTTGCTCAGTTTGTGGTTTGTTTTGTAGATGTTGCTTTTAAAAAAAACCATCCATTAAAATGTGCAGATTCATCGGAGGTCAACATACAACAACTCTAGCCCTCCTTTCACATTTTTTAAATGCCATATGACCTTTAGGCATTCTTTGAAACATCCTTTTTCAAATGCATTCCAGCATGATTGGTCTACAGCCTCTGAACAATGCTGCACCAAGGGTGCATTCAGACGGGCAGCTAATCCCACCATTGGCCTGGCTGTAATTTGATCTAGATCTTTTTAATCCAGCATTGCAAGACCAGACAGCTCTCCTGTGAATCACTTTACCACATGTGACTCCACGGCAGATTGTCTAGATGGCATCCACCTCAAGGAACCATGTGGTCAGCAGTTTTTTTTAAAAAAATCCTGTTTGTGCATATGTGCTTATCTGCATATCTGCATATGTGCCTCACCATCTGTGGACATCGCATGTTTAAGCAGTTTTGTGCACATCGCTAAGAGTTTTTTAAAAATGGTGGCCATTTGGGATGGTCTGGAGCAGTGTTCCCTCTAAGCTGAGTTAGTGTGAGCCAGCTCAGTTTTTTAGCCTCTGGCTCACAAATATTTTGTCTTAGCTCAGGAAGGATGGCTCCAGAGCAAACTAATTTATGCAGTAGCCAAACTGCTCGCTCACAATTTTAGTGTCAGTAGCTCCCAAAGTAGAATTGTTGCTCACAAGACTCCACAGCTTAGAGGGAGCATTGGTCTGGAGACCATCCCTATGGGCTGATTGCACGCTGGTGGAAAGTCCAGCACTGGCCCATTGGCCAGCTTTAGACTGGACTTTAAGCACCATCTTTTAAGTATGGATCCCCGATGGGGATCGACGGGCTACTAACGAAAGCGGCACGATTCCCAGATGTTGAGGTCTGGACGTGCACTTTAAATCCATCAGGCACTCGTGCCTGGCGTGGCTCAAAAGAGTAGTCTGAATGCACCCCAAGTGCAGATAATTTTGCTTTAAATTAAAAAAAAGATGAGATAGGAATGTAGTTATCACTAGCCTGTGTGATACCTCTGATTACTTACTTCAGCATGATGTGATATCATCTGTTGTAGGATCTGCAAATTCCTATCACATTTTCCCCCTAGATACTAGGCAGCTTTTAAAAATTAAATTGACATGGTTAATGTCAAATTCCTCATCATTTTCTCTGATGGTATTGTTGCATTCTTGGGATAATGTGTCTTTTCCTGGCTTATTTGCAGTATAGGTTAGGCTGGGAGAAAAAGAGTCTATGGGAGGGATGTCTTGGCAACAGATACCAGAGATTTGCAGTGAGTTTCGGCAACAACTGACCAACACAGGAACACATGAAGCTAATTATCCAGGGTCTCAGGTGGAGGTCTTTCTTATCAACTACTACCTGATCCTTTTTACTGGAGATGCCAAGGATTGAACCTGGGACCTTCTGCATTAGGGATGGGTGTAAACTGAACCATGAAGCAAAATTTGTCACAAATATTGTCATGTTTGTGGTTCGCAAACCAAAATTCATGAGGGCTCTACTGTCACAAACTTCCACAAACTTTTAAAGCAGTTTGTGGCAATTCGTGGATAGAGCAGAAAGCAGGGATTTAAAGGGACTCTGAGTCCCTTTAACCCCCTGCTTTCTGTTCCCTGCAAAAGTAGCAAAAACAGCTAAGTGGCAGGGAGCACCTCCCCACTGCTCAGCTGTTTTTTGGGCTTTCTAGTGCAGTGCCTCTAAAGGGACTACAAAGGAAAGGGAAACAGCTGGAAGCGAAGCAGCTGAGAAAGTGGAACAGAGAAATGGCTGAGAAAGTGAAACCAACACAAGCCACATTTTCCTGATTTGTGCCCATCCCTATTCTGCTATGCCAACAAGAAAACAAAACAGCTGAGCAGTGGGGAGCACCGCCTCATTGCTCAGCTGTTTTTTGAGCTTTTTGCAAATCCTGTTTAAAGGGACTGTGGTCCCTTCCAAAGGGGTTTGTGGGGTCATGACCCGCGAACCAGTTCGGTTTGTGGTTTGGCCAAGAACCACAAACCACCATGATCTGCATTTTCCTGGTTTGTGTTCATCCCTATTCTGTATGCCAAGCAGATGTTCTACCACTGAGCCAACTGTAGATGAAAAACTTTTTACAGCCAGATACTAGGGACAGAGCTTCCTGTGGTGTCTGTGCATATTAGAACTCCATACAAGAGCTTCATGGTGTAGTCCTAAACAGTGTTAATCCTTTTAGGCCTGCTGAAGTCAGTGAGTTTAGATGGGTATAGCTTTGTTTAGGATTGCTGTTTTAGAAGCATATGCTGCTGATCTCTAGGGTTCATTGTATTGTTACAACAGCATTGCTTCAACTCTCCCTTATGAGGCATCACTAGACAATTTTGTCTCTCTGTGATTTTCAAAGTATTTTGGTACAGGAAAAACTCTGATTTATTGTTTTGAAGTCCCTCCTCAGATTTGCTTCCTATGTCCATGGTGCATTATTTTTGGTAAGGCTGTTAAGTTGGACTGTGTCTATATCACAGTCATTCTCCAGGTAGTTTTCATTGCCTCAAGTGAGATCTTCCACAAGTATTTTTTAAATAAACAGTTTAGATCTTGAATGTCAATCACGTGCTGATATCTTTTGAGGAATTTGTTAACTGCCTGTTAATGCAGTTTGAGCCCATCAGATCCAGGCGTGTTAATTTCCTCCCCAAGAACTCTCTTTCCTCCCAAGACCTCTTAGGAACCTTCTTTCAGCTTTTTCATTTAAATGAGGGCACACACATTTCTTCAAACTACTGGCTAACTATATCATAACTGGTCTTCTCAGCTTGGCATAGCTATATGATATAAACTGCTCCTGGTCCTACCATATATAGGAATATAAATCCTTTCTGTTCATCTTCTTTCCACCTAATCTGAACCTTTTCCAGGATAGTGCAGCATCAGCTGAGAACGTCAGTTGTTCAAGGGTCTTCCAAGGCTACACCTCTGCAGCTTCCTCGGTTCTTCACATTTTTTGGCACCTCAGTCCTGATTCATGTTCTATTCTGCTAACCTCGTATTAAATATATTGCAGGCATCTTTCAGAGTAACTAATTTCATTCCAGGCACAACTCTCTCTTGTAAACCAGTCTAGCCTTTGTTCAGCTTAACTTGCTAGAAGTGGTTCCAGCAGATTCTTATGTTCTACTGTAGCAAGATGTCCTTCTTGAAGGGTCAAGTGTCCCTTTGCTGTCCTTTTTAAAGGGACAACTGATACCCCAACACAGACCATGGGAGTAGCATGGAAGAACCTAGTGTCACAATGGTTTAAAATCAATGTATAATAAAGACATATTCAATATGTGCCACACTGGAGGAGTCTCTTTGCCCTAGATAGTGTGATTATTTGGTGAAATGTTGCTGTGTATTGTGAGTATTGTATATTTCAACTTAATTAGACACAAGAAACAATTTTCATCCTCATTCCCAGTTTGGTGTAGTGGTTAAGAATGGCATACTCTAATCTAGAGAACTGGGTTTGATTCCCACTCTTCCACATACAGCTGCTGGGAGACCTTGGGCAAGCCACAGTTCTCTCAGAGCTGTGCTCTCTAGAGCGGTTCTCAAAGAGCTCTCTCAGCCCCACCTACCTCACAGGGTGTCTGCTGTGGGGAGAGGAAGGGAAGGGGATTGTAAGCTGCTTTGAGACTCTGAGTGAAAGGTGGGGTATAAATCCAATCTCCTCCTCCTCCTTCTTCCAAATTTATTTTTATTCTATTATTTTTCATACAACACAGAAATATTAATTTCACTATTACAATATTTAAGCAACAGGAGTAAATACCAACAAGTCTTTCCCCTCCACTCATAGCAATGTCTTGTTATTTTATTCATCTTTGGCAGAATTTGGATGGTATTTGTTTCAGGTTGTATATTTCCCACAATAAAACAATTAACCAAACTTTTTTGAAAAATGGTACTCATGGAAATCAATGAGCGGTAGAGGGGACCTGTGGGGATTTTCAAGAGAGTGGCAAGGCCATGGCCCCCCTCCATCCTGGACTCATGCAGGAGCCTTTCCCTTTCTCACTACTGGTTCCAGCTCACCTGCCCTTCATTAGCTTCACCCCACCTCCGTGTCAGCTCACCCTCTCCCTGCCCCTTCCTCCTGGTGGCCACTGTCTCTGCCGCCACCGCCTCCTCCTGAGTGCCACTGTGTTTTCATGCACCATTTTAGGTTGCATCAGCAGCCCAAAATGCTGCCTGAACTCTGGCAGAGTTTTTCAAGAGAAGAGAGAAGAGACCGGATTTATACCCTGCCCTTCACTACCCGAAAGAGCCTCAGAGTGGCTCACAATCTCCTTTCCCTTCCTCTCCCCACAACAGACACCCTGTGAAGTAGGGCTGAGAGAGCTCTTTTGAGAACTGCTCCTGAGAGAACAGCTCTGAGGGAATTTGTAACTGTCCCAAGATCACACCAGCAGCTGCATGTGGAGGAGTGGAGAATCAAAGCTGGTTATCTCAAATTAGAGTCCGCGCTCCTAACCACTACACCAAACTGGCTCTTTAAAAAAACAATGTCTCCTTGTGTGTCACTATTAAGTTGGGGGGGTGCACCTCAATTAGGGTTTCTATTCTCTGCAACCCTCGGGATACCCCTGGGTTTGTAGAACCATAAAGAGTAGCTCTATTGCACAGGTTTTCCTACCCTGTACAGGGAAAAGGACTAGCACTTGGTTGTTGGATGTAGTGATGGGGATTTAATCTTGGCTAAGCATTGTGAGGAATGCCTTCTCTTGACCTATGGTACGTACAAGGATATGGTGTTACTAGCGTTGTCAAGGTTGTTTGCCAAAAAACCCTAACATTTCTTGGAGGCATGTTTGACCAATTAGGCAGCTAAACGACTTTGAGCATCCCCCCCCCCCGGGGAAAGATAGCATCTAACTGGGCAAAATAAGTAGTAAGATGAATAAAACATACATTCAGCTGACAATGGCTGTGTGCCCCCAAACAAGCCATAGGATCTCCTCATTGCTTCCCGAGGAGTCCTTGCTGGCTCAGGGTAATTGAATCATGAAACAGTTCAGCATTATCTACTCATTTGTCAGCGATATGGTTGGAGTGTGCAGTCGTGTACATTATTCCAAGGAAAATTAGGTTGGCTTTTCACCGAAGGAAATGTCACTTTAAAGAAAAAAGACAGAGATTTGCTTTCTAAAGAACTCCCCCCCCCCCCAGCAATGGTAGGAAAATGTCACCGCATCCTCTGAACAGCAACATGCTGTACAGCCCTACTTCCGTGCCAGAGAATGAGCCGAGATAAGAGAACAGTGGGCAATGCTGCTCCTTGTTCCTATTAGCTGCGTCACAGCTGTGTTGGAGCTGGGTCATCCTCACCGACAAAGGAAAAAAGAGATGGAAGCATTAATTCTGTGGAATCTTTGAAGAAGCGGGCGGTGATGAAGTTAGGAAAGTATGAACAACGGGAAGCATTTAAAGGAAGGCTGGCGCATGGAGTAAAGCTTGCTCTGTGTTGCGGCCGGGCTGCCGAAAGGGCCCGAGATTTGCTTCCAGTGTAGATGGAAGAACCCATTTCAGGATGATGTTACCCATGGGTTTCCTTCTGCACTGCAACCAACAGTACCTGCCTGATGACAACTGTAAAAAGCCCACTAGCACCTTTAAGACTAACAAACTTCATTGCAGCATAAGATTTCGAGAGACACAGCTCTCTTCGTCAGATGCATGGAGGGTATGAAGAAACTGGACAGAGATATACGGGTGGCGAGGGGAGGGGGGAAGAAGATGCAGAAAGTGCCATGTAAATGCAAAGCAGTTGCAAAAGTCATGAAAACAGTTACTGCTGCCATTCTTTGGGATGTCTGATGCTCCCACTGAGGCCTCTGCAGATTCCTATCTTAGGAATTCTGCCTTCTTCTTCCAACCAGCAGGCCGGCCTTCACACCTGATTGTTCTGACTGAGCAGCGTGTAATAGAAGAAGAAGAGAAGGACCGATTTCCCACGAGGCGCTGCTCCAGCGTCGTTCTTCCCTTTGCCCCAATTGCCTGCTTGAATTTCCCACTATTTGCCCCACGCCGCATTTTGACCCGCAGCTTCGCCCAAATTCCCCTGCAGCTTCAGTGATCCTGTTTTTTGAGCGCCTCGTGGAAAATTGGTCAAGGCTTTTATATCTTGCTTTTCTCTCTCTTAAGGAGTCTCAAATTGGCTTACAATCATCTTCCCTCCCTCTCCCCACAAAAGGCAACTTGCGAGGCAGGTGGGGCTGAGAGAGTTCTGAGAAAGCTGTGACTGGCCCAAGGTCACCCAGCAGGCTTCAGGTGGAGGAGAGGGGAATCAAACCCAGTTCTCCAGATAAGAGTCTGCCTCTCTTAACTACTACACCACACTGGTATCCATGGGACCCCCAACAGCTATACTGGAAGGAACCTGCTGGCAACAGAATCATCATATTCATAGAGCTATCCCTCAGTGTTGCCACAGGCACTGGTACATATACTCAGCAGCAGCAAAATGCCTCCAAACCAAAATGCCTCCAAATCAGCTAAGTTACTGCTTGATTTTCTATTCAGACCACTCTTGACAACTAAAACAGTGGCCATCCGCCAGTGTTTGTAAAGGGAGGTCAGTGTGCATTGACATTCAGTACACTGGTATTATATGCCTCAGATCTGTGCTTTATGGGTTTCTACTCTGTTTCAGAATGCGAGCCTTGGATGGGATTATGACTAAAAATTCCACATGGACAACTCCAGTGACAAGCAGATAGCAACACTGTCTGTCTGTTGCAAACGGTAAACATTTTCTTTTTTAGCTTGAATCACCCCTGACTCACATGATGGAATATACCAGTTGGGTCCCCACTCTAGGGTTGCCAGGTCTGCCTCCATCACTGGTGGAGGAAGGGGGGGGGGGCTAGGGTGGCCAGATCCAAGTTGGGAAACTCCTGGAGATTTGGGGATGGAGCCTGGGGAGGATAAGGCCATAGAGTCCCCTCTCCAAAGCATCCATGTTCTCTAGGGGAACGGATCTCTGAAGTCTGGAAATTAGCTGTAATTCTGGAGGATCCCCAGGTCCTACCCAGAAGCTGGTAACTCTGCCCCACTGTATGTCCTGTAACAGTCAGATGTTGGTTGCAGGTTCTCTTCGATTCCCACACATGTGTTGCCCGATTTGGATTGTGACTGCAGATTTGAGAAGAAAAGGCTTCAACTTGTGCATTTTCCCCAAACCTCAGGTGCATGTATGGTTTTCCCCAATGGGCCAGATAGTGGCCTTAGAATCATTTCAGGTCAGGAAAATGGTGCAGGAAAGAATGCCGAAGCCCCTCTGTGCACAAGGAAACTGAGACCAACCTGCAACATATGTCTTGATTGTTACACTCAGATCACAAGGTGAGAACCCAGACACAGGCTTCACAGATACCCAGAAATGCGTTTATCTGTTGATCATGCAAGTCTTTTCAGAAATCCCACAGATGATATAAAAATGTGCCCTGACTTGGATAGCCCAGGCTTACCAGATCTCGTCAGATCTTGGAAGCAAAGAAGAAGAAGATGAAGAGGAGGAGGAGATTGGATTTATACCCTGCCCTTCAGTACCCAAAGGAGTATCAGAGAGACTTACAATCTCCTTTCCCTTCTCCTCCCCACAACAGACACCCTGTGAGGAAGGTGGGGCTGAGAGAGCTCTCTCTAGAACTGCCCTTGAGAGAACAGCTCTGAAAGAACACATAACTGACCCAAGGTCACAACAGCAGCGGCATGTGGAGGAGTGGGGAAATAAAACCTGGTTCTCTCAGATTAGAGTCTATGCTCCTAACCAGTACACCACACTGGCAGGGTCAGCCCTGGTCAGTATTTGGATGGGAGACCACCAAGGAATACCAGGGTTGCGACACAGAGGCAGGCAATGGCAAACCACCTCTGAATGTCTCTTCCATGGTAGAGTGGGGATTCAAACAAGGGTCTCCCGGATCCTAGTCCAACACTTAAACCACACTGGCTCTCTGATATATGATAAAGCTGTGAGTCTCATTGATTTTGGCAGGGCAGTGTGAGCTTCACTTTTCTGGATTGCAGCCCTTTTCTCCAGCAGAGAACACAAAAGCAAACATCAGAGGACACTTCTAAGCTCTGCTGCAGCTGGCACAGCTTTTCACCTGAGATATAACAGACTTTCCCCTGCATGCTTCAGTAGCAGCAGTGCGGTTGCAGAAGGCAGGTGATGGTGACTTTTCTTACTGCCATGGGAAGTGCTTGTTCATGCATCCTAGTCGCGTTGTGGAAAAGCAGAGAGACAGCAACTAATACCAAGGACCTATATAAAGGTAACCCAAAATGAAACTATTGAACAGGATATGAGTGCCAGCAGGTGATATTTCTGCACTCATTAGAATAACACTGTATGCCTGGTACAAATTGTCGGCAGGATTCGATATCTCAATAACATCTACATCCCTTTCAGTCTGGTTTCTGGCCTGGTTTTGACATGGCTCACCTTAGCTAAGGACCTTCCTGAAGAGCAGGGGGTCCAGAAGGTGGTGCTATGAGACTGTTGTGCTTCCATGTGGCCCCTGGCCTGTGGGGGTGCTCCATTTTGTCTCCGATGCGATTCAACATCTGCATGTCACTGCTGGTGGTAGGTTGTCAGGAGGTTTTGGGCGTGTCAGCTGCTCACACCCAGCTCTTCTTCTCATTTTAATCAGATCCTAAGGAAGTTGTGACCTTTCTAAAACTGTGCCTGGAATCAGCGATGGAATGGATGAGGGTGAACAAAAGGGAAGTTCAGCTGACTAGGGATAGTAGGATCATAAGAAGAGCCCTGCTGGATCAGACCAACTGAATCAGACCAATAGTCCATTTAGTCTGGCATCCGGTCTCCCACAGTGGTCAACCTAGAGAGCCAACAACAGGGCACAGAGGCCGAGGCTTTCCCCTGATGTTGCCTCCTGGCTCTGGGATTGAGGTTCAGTGCCTCTGAATGTGGAGGTTCCCCTCAGTCGCCATGTCTACACTACACTACTCACCCCTGGTTTCAGAATATTTATGAATAAATTAAATAGTACCAGCCCCAATACTGATCCTTGTGGGACCCCACTGCTTACTACCCTCCATTGTGAGAACTGTCAATTGATTCCTACTCTTTCCTTCCAGTCATTTGACCAGTTTTTAATCCATAAGAGAACCTGTCCTCTTATCCCATGACTACTAAGTTTACTCAGGAGTCTTTGATGAAGTACTATGTCAAAGGCCTTTTGAAAGTCCAAGTATATAATGTCTACCAGGTCACCATTGTCTACATGCTTGTTCACTTTCTCAAAGAACTCCAAAAGGTTGATGAGACAGGACTTCCCTTTGCAGAAGCCATGCTGATTTTCCATCAGCAAACTTTGTCCCTCTATGTGCCTAACAATTCTATCTTTGATTATAGTTTCTACTCATTTTCCTGGGACAGACCTTAGGTGAACTGGCCTGCAATTTCATGGTTCCCCTCTGGATCCCTTTAAAAAAAAATTGGTGTCACATTTGCTACTCTCCAGTCTTTCAGTAGAGTGGCTGAATTCAGTGATCAGTTACATATATACAAGTTAGTAGATGAACAATCTCACATCTTAGTTCCCTAAGAACTCTTGGGTGTATGCCACCAGGACCTGGAGACTTATCAGTTTTTAATTTCCCCAATAGGTCTAGAACTTCATTTCTGCTCACCACATGTTTGGCTCAGTTTTTTAGACTCCCTTCCTGAAAATAGGGACTGTGGCATGGGTACATGCCCCACACTTTACACAGTGAACATTGAAGCAAAAAAGCCATTGAGCTTCTCTGCTGTCTCCCCATCTTCCTTTAGCAATCCCTTCATTCCTTTGTCATCCAAAGGCCCCACTGCTTCTCTGGCTGGTTCCTGCTTCAGATATATTTTAAAAAATTGTTTATTGTTTGTCTTGATGCTTTTAACAACCCACTCTTCAACATCTCTTTTAGTATGCCTAATTATTGGCTTACATTTCTTTTGCCAGAGCCTGTGGTTCCTCCTGTTCAATTCATGGGGGCAGACCTTCCCATTTTTTTAAAAAAAGCTTCTTTACTTTTTATAGTTTCCTTGACTTGCGTTGTTAACTACATGGGCCTTCTTTTACACTCCACAGTGCCTTTCCTAGACTATTTGGGCTTCAATTAGTGTGGTTTTAATAGCTTCTAGGCATCCTCTAAGGATTTGACTCTCCTGGGTTTCCCCTTCAGCTTCCTTTTTACTATTCCCCTCATTTCTGTAAAGTTCCCTCTTTTGAAATCAAATGTTACAGTTTTGGACTTTAGGGGTAACTTTCCATTGACATGAATGCTGAACTTAATAGTATTGTAGTCACTGTTCCCAACTGGTGTAACAACCTCTACATCTCTCACCAGGTCTTGAGACCTGCTCAGAACCATATCCAAGATCATAACCCTGGTTGGCTCTGTGACCAGCTGTTCCAGTGCACAGTCATTTATGATGTATAGAAATCTAATTTCTGCAGCATGACTCAAGCGCCTGTTTACCCAGTCAACTAAAGTTCTATGCACTTGGCCTGAAGACTCAGGTTGCAGTTTGGATGTACTGCTAGATCTATCTCTTCTCCTGTGTATTCAAATAGTGGTTGTGGGTAGAGGCTGTGGCCAAGAGTGCTGTTTATCAGATTGGGCTGATACATCAAATTCAACCTTTTCTGAAAAGGACTCATCGAGGCCACAGTTATAAATGCCTTGGAGACCTGCAGACTGAGCTATTTTAATG
This sequence comes from Lepidodactylus listeri, assembly GCA_029233225.1. Classification (NCBI taxonomy): domain Eukaryota; kingdom Metazoa; phylum Chordata; class Lepidosauria; order Squamata; family Gekkonidae; genus Lepidodactylus; species Lepidodactylus listeri. Next base: position 94,150,856 of record JARCFY010000006.1, read on the forward strand.
AACTCTTCATGAGTATGACATTGACTGATGACAATGGGGGTAGAATGAGGCTGATTGATAACAGAGGCAAGGCACTTTGGTCCTATTACTCCAGTGCTGGATCAGCTTCACTGACTTCCATTTTGTTAGATATTGTGACTCTGCATGCAAGAAGATCTGGGAGGGAAAGGGTTACGAGAATTCTGTCACTCAGGTACACTTGGCAGCTGGCCCCACCCTCTCATCAGTTAGATGCTGAGCCTCTTTGGCCCCTTGCTTGCCTTCTGTTTTTATCTTATATAGGACCTCTCTTCTTCTGTCTCTCTTACCTGGGCTTCATAATAAACTAAATGTGCCTTCATGAATATGTCATGTAATGTGTGCTTCTATCTCTGTAAGTAAAATTTCTTTCTCTTCTTATAATTGGAGTCAGATCATCTTTGTAATTTGTTTGAAAAGCATTTTTCCCTTAACTGGAAAACGTGGAGGATCAGGGATACTGCATAAATCTTCCATTCTTCCAAGGCAAGTGGGTTTTTTTTTACATTTAACTCAATACATTTTGAATCCAGGCAGGATTCAAACTGATAGTTATGACCTTTAAAGCACCGTGTTTTGGGACCAAGGTATGTCAGGTACTGCCTCCTCTAACATGAATCTATCTGTACATTTGGGTTACTAGGAAAAGCTCGGCTCTGTGTTCCATCACCATTGGAAGTTTGGTAGCTTGTCTTGCATGATGAGGTCTTCTGGTACCAAGACTCTAGAAGTTTGCGTCCTGGGAGGCAATTTTTTTCTCCATCCCTTGCAGCTTTCCGAAAGCTAGCAAAGATGATTTTCTTTTGGCATATTTCCGGTTTGTGTGGGTTGATGATTTTGATGAAGATATTGTGTGGATGGTGGATTTTGGCTTCTATCGCTCTGCTGGTGGACTGGCCTTACAGTGACACCAACTGAGGCAGTAATCTCAGATGGTGGATTTGGGGAAACCAGTAATATCCTACCCACCTGTCACCAGCCTTTTGCCCTGGCCCCTAGCTCCTCTACAGCCATTTCTCCACCTTACCTCTGTCACACTTGCTCACCTCTCTAATCTACCCTCAGCTGGGAGTTGGCACAGTTAATCCTCCCTGCTCCCACAGGCCTCTTCTTAAAAGTGACAGAGCAAGGTCTGCATGTCTTCAGGGCTTCCAGAACTCTTGTGAGATTTTCTTCTCACAAGAGCTGGGCCACCATTTTGGTTGTCCTGGCAACAGAAAACCAGAAATCATGGCCAAACTCTTGTGAAGGGAAGGGATCGTGAAAGCCCTGTGGGCGCACAAAGCCCACTGTGCTGTTTTTAAAGAGGTTTGGGAGAACAAGAAGTCAAGGAGGAATAGTTACTCCAGCCTTCAGGAAGGTGGTGAGGCTGACCTCAGGAAGGAGTTGAACTGGCACTGGTTATCAGATTTCTTTTTATTTACTAGGGCCGATTTCGCACTGGCCAGTTGTCTCTTGTTCTCTCCAGAATTTCCCCTCCGAGTTTCCTCTGGAGTATTTTCTTCATTTTCCCACTTGGAACCTCAGCCCTTTCAATATAGCGTGATGAAGGGTTTTCTCCACAAAAAATTAGAAACTCCCACAATGGGGTGGCCCTGATGAAAGGCGGGCGAGTGGGCGTGTTTTCATTCTGGGTTCTCCCCCGGAGCAAACAGGAAAATTCTCTAAAAACAGGATTTGTTTGCTCCAGGGAAACTCCGGTGCAGCAGGGCGATACTGCAGAGCAAAACGTGAGCCCGGAGCAACTGGTGTGAAATCGACCAGAAGCTCTGGTGCAAGCATGAGGGCAAACCTGGGGCAAACGCTAGTGCGAAATTGGCCTAGCTGCTTTGACTGTTGTAACTATTTTTTCTTTCACTGTAAGCTGCCTTTAACATTTTAATGATATTATAAACTGCTTTGAGGAGTGGTTACCAAAAAGTGAGCTAAAAAAGGTTCCAAGACATAAGTATTTTTTCTGGAGAATGTCTCTGAAACACCCATAACTACTAGGGCGAACAGATGCAACAGAGGACAAAGCAATGATATCATTAATACTCAAATATAAAGGGGAATTTCAGCAGATGATCTTATCTCAGAAATGATAAACTTCCCCATATCCATATTTCCCTGTCTACTGCCAGAGAAGACCTCATCTCCTTAACCTTAACCTGATCCCCATAGCCATCATCTCCTTCTATCTGGAATTCTGTCCTGCAAATATTTGTCTTTTTTCTGGTAACCCCCCTCACTGGCCACTCAAAGTAAGACTTCAGTTTAACTTGCTTGTTTGGCATTTTCAGTTTGCATTAATGTAAGTTTGGAAGACGATGTCTCCCTTCAGTGCTGAGATACTGAAAGGACATTTGGAAGGCATCTTTAAGAAACAGTTCTTTTTATTTCATTGTTTTTAAAGAGGAGGGAGGATACAAATTATAGTACAACAGACTATCTAAAGCTGCTTGAAAACTGTGATAAACTATCTAAGATAATGGTAGGTTGATTTTCTCCCCTTGTGATCAGAGTAAGATTATATATTGGTGAGAAAGAGCAGGTAGCCTACAGCCGGTGTGACTATTGACAGGTGAAACAGTATGATGCAATTCAAAACATACTAGTGTGAATCAAGAGCCAGACTTGTCGTTTCTTTCTCTTGACAGATTGCATTATTTCCTTCATTAGGTTTGGGTTCAGCAACTGTCTAAGTTGTGATGTGAATAAAATTCAGAACACATTCTAGTTAGCCACTGTTTTATTAATTGTTTTTTTCATGTCTGATAGTGGCTCCGTCCCACTTCCTGGCATGCTGAACTTGTCACAGAGTTCACACATTTATTATTTCTCCCGCGATTCCTGTAGAAGCCCACTCACGCTTTCACTCTAAAACATAAATATTTGAGAGTACCAGTGATTTCTCAGGCTGTAGAGAAAGAAAGAGCATTTACTACTCCTTTTATTACTTTCTGACCTACAAAAGTGCCTGGTACATGCTTACGATCATATCTGTAATTTTGCAATAGCTCACATTTATTCAGGTTGACCTGAGCTGTCAGTAGCTTCAGGGAACTGGATCTGCATCTGGGCTCACAGTAGACTGTAAGACAGCTAAATGACTGAAGGCTCACTCCTTCTCGGATCACAATTCTGATGTAACTTCAGAAGGCAGAATGTATGCCTGGACCTAAGAGAAAGGAGTGAGTTCCCCCTCTATATAATCACTTCATTTTCTGATTTTGAAGCAAACCGTTCTGGATCACAGAATTTCCTGTAAGCAAAAGTGCAAGGCGAGGAGGAATGAGGTCCAGAGATAGATGCTCTCAGATCTGTTTTTTTTTTATTTTTAAGTTGACAGTGACTTTTTACAAGTGAGCCAAATGTGGCTCATCAGCCTTCATTTGGGAATCTACTGAGGCCCAATAAATCATTTTGTTGCCTGGCTGGGGGTCAGCCAGAACCAGGGTTGTTTATTTTCTTATCATATGGCAGAGTTACAAACAGGAAGTACATAATAATGTAAAAGGTGATGCATCGTGTGTGCAGACCAATCAGGCAATCCCCCTAAGTACTAATATCTAGATTTTCAATCCACTCAGTAGCAGCTTTGGAGAGTTCAAAGAGTTCTGTCACATCTCCCTGGAAAGCATGACACTCACATTCCTGTGACAGATGGAAAATAGTTTGGTGGGCTGCACCACAATTACATTCAGGTCCTGGTATTTTGCCCCATTTTAACAACAGGTCTGCACAACTGCCCAAGCCAGTTTGTATTCCCTTAGCCATCTTCCATACTTTACATGGCAAGTGATACCCTGTGGGCCTCTTGCTAGTGTTTATCAGGCTATGGATATCAGGTGGAACTGCTGACCTCTATGTCTGCACCTATTCATACCCTAGAACGAAGTTTTTGCGATTGTAGGATTTGCACAGTTTTTATTGCTGGGTGTCACAATCTTAGTCTAGATAGGCCTGCGTCAGCCATGTCTTTGTGGATGGGCAACTCTCTGTTTTCTATGACCTTTCTATATTCACAATGAACAACATCTTGTCTTCAGAGATGTGGGGGAGTGATGTGGCACAACATGGGTAGTCAATAGATTGGAGTGGGTTTATTACATCTGCTGATGGGTTTTATTGTTGTGTTGATATATGGTTGTGTGTAAGTTGGGTGCCATTAAGGTAGACGTTCAAGGACTTGGTAGACCATAATACATTTAATCACAAATTGTGCAAGTGCTGGGGACGCCAACCTCCAGGTGGGACCTGAGGATCCCCAGAATTACAGCTCTTCTCCACACTATTAAGATCAGTTCCCCTGCAGAAAATGAATGCTTTGGAGTGTGGACTCTATGGCATTGTACCTCACTGAGGTCCCTGTCCTCCCCTGGCTCCATCCCCAAATCTCCAGGAGCTTCCCAACCTTGATCGGGTAACCCTGACACCCCATCCCCTGCTGGTGGCCAGCTGGGACCTGGCAACCCTAGGTGACAAGTCCTTCCCCACTACAAGCTGCAGTACCTTCCTTTTCTTTCTTCTCAGCTGACCACCGGTCAGCTAGCACCTTGCACCTTGCAGCTAGCAATGCAGCAGCAGACCTACATTTTGTCTCTGTTTTTCAGCCCAGCCTCCATGTTCATTTCAGTGGGATGTTCTAAGGACAAGAAATGATTATGCTGAGTGACTCGAGGTTTCTTGGCCTGCGATGGGAAGTGGGAGTGTCACCCGTGATTGCTTCCATTTCGGACATTGTGGGCCTATGCATAGGCAGCTGGCACCCTGAACGGCAGGAACCTCACAGCCTCTGTGTGGCTCGTTGCTTATCAGAGCAGGCACCGGCAGCCATGTTGTAGGTCAGCTGGAGCAAAACAAAGCATCAGCAAAGAGAGCGCTTTTGTGATGGATGAAAGGGGTTTGGAAACGTCTGGGCTGTGGTGCTGCCAATGTCTTCTTGACTGAAAATTAAAAAATCTTTTTATTGTCTGTGCCCTGGGTATTTGTTGCCAGGTCCTTCCAGAACTCTGTATTTTAATGGCCTTTAAAAAAAAAAAAACCCAGTATAAAGTTTAGGCACGGTCTGTGCGAGAAGTGACCCTTTCTTGAAAGAAATGAATCAAGTTTATAATACTGGAGCCTTGCAGCTTGTAAACTGAGATAAGAGTCTGTCAGCGCTTTCATTACTCGGGCACAAATTTCCTTTACAATCTACAGTGTAGCTTTTACTATTCTCCGCGTGGCTTTTCTGTTCTGTTTTGTGTATGCTGTAGTCGTTTTGCCTGCTACAATCCCAATTATGGGAGTTAATGGAACAAACAAGAAATAGTTTATATGTTTAAATCCCCTAAATGGCTTGGGCCTTGTATTTCTGAGCATACTTGCCTGGATGTAAGTGCCACAGAAATCAGTGGGACTTTCTGCTGAGTGAACATGGTAAGTTCTGCATTTTAAGAGAAGAGATTGGATTTACTACCCAAAGGAGTCTCAGAGCAGTTTACAGTCCCTTCCCCTTCCCACAACAGGCACCCTGTGAGGTAGATGGGGCTGAGAGAGCTCTGAGAGAACTGCTCTTGAGAGAACAGCTCTGAAAGAACTTGTGACTGACCCAAGGTTACATCAGCAACTGCATGTGGAGGAGTGGGGAATCAAAACCGGTTCTCCCAGATTAGGGTTCAGTCTCTTAACCACTACACCAAACTGGCCATACCTTCCATTGCAACTTCCTATTAGCTTGAAAGTATCCTGAATGGTATGAATGGTATGAATGCTTCCTCAGCCATATATGAAGAAGCAAGGTCATTTGGGACAAGTCCTGTCTTCAAACTGTCCCTGAAACCACTGGCATATGCAAAGGAATACTTGAAAATGGATGCAAGCTAAGTGAAGTGGTTTTCACAAGGAAAGCATTTCAGCAGTACAGCTCTGCTCTTGAGTTTACAGTGGTTACCGCATCGCAAAAAGTGTGTGAATTTATATCTGTATGTGGGACAAAGAGAGACATTTTCAGTGGCTTCAGTAATGGAACTCCTTTCTACCTTCCACTTCTGGTTCTGAGCACTAACTAAAACTCAATCCAGACTGCTGAAATGGCATATAGTGGGTCAAAGAAGTAAGGTCCAGCTTGTTATGGTCCACCCAAGTCCATAGCTTTGAATATTAGATCTTGACTTACACATTTTTTGTCAGGTATCATCTGTGGAATGAAATATCCTTTAGGTTAGGGGTGGCAAACTGTGGCTCGGGAGCCGCATGCGGCTCTTTCACGTATATTATGTGGCTCCAGGCAGGGCGGCTGGGGAAGCTAAATATCATTAGCAAACAAATATCCTTGGACAAATTAATATCGTTATCAATATCTGCTTTTACCCCTTTTGTTATTATTTTTGGCAGTCTCATTTAATGTTAATAAAAAGCAAATTTGCTTATTTTCTAATAAAAGCAGGTAATATTTGTTCATGTCTTGTGGCTCTCAAACGTCTGATGTTTATTCTGTGCGGCTCTTAGGTTAAGCAAGTTTGCCCACCCCTGCTTTAGGTGACTATGGCTGGTATGCCTTTGGCAGATCTTCCTGGAAAAAGCAGATCTGGCCTCAGTTAGCAGTGTTCTTCAAATAAGCGCAAGTGATATGACATTAGGACCCATGAATAGATCTCCTGTGGGTTTTTCAAGGATAAATGGGAGGTACTAGGGGACCCCAGTTTGAAACCAGCCAGCTATTTTCCCACCCCCATCTCTGACCTGCTAATTGCCCTGAAAGCAGGCAATGTATGGCACATTTATGATTCTCCCTATGGAATAAATCTCGCCTTTGGGAAGGTGGACAAAAATGCGATCACCAATAATAGAGAATTTCACTGACTACCAGTTTGATTCCAGACACCATTTTCTCTTGTCCTAGGGGCTAGGAATAGCTCTTTTCATCTGAACTTGCCGAATGGTTAGGATGGCTAGAGGTAGAGCATCTGCTTATTTATTATTATTTATTATTTTATTAGATTTGTATCCTGCCCTCCTTGCATAGCAGGTTCCATCATACATAATATACAAAAAGTAGTTAAAACCAATTAAAATACATCAAATAAAAATATAGATGACAATTCCTATATTGGCATGCAGAAGATCTCACCCTAATATCACCAGTAGGAAAAAGAAAAGGACCAGGCAGAATATGATGGGAAAAACCTCTGCCTGAGACCCCGGAGAGCTGCTGCCAACTCAAGTAGACAATACTGACCTTGATGGACTGAGAGTCTGATTCAGTATAAGGCAGCTCCATGTGTTGGTGTTTTGGGTTCCCCAGTCTTCAAGGTATGAGAATGATTTCCAGGGCTGGATTGGGCATTATGAGTGCTGGGACTTCTCCAGTTGGCCACTGGGCTCTATGTGGTTGGGTCAGCACAGTGACAGAAGGAGCACTACCTCCCCTGCACTGCCATGAGGGAATCAGCGCCCAGCCCACTGGAGGCCTGCGCAGGGTGAGGGAGATGGTATCTGACATGCCTGAGGCAATGGAGGAATTGCCCTGCCTGCCTGAGCTCCATGTGAGGTGCAAGTGCCTGGCCCACCTGAGCTCTGTGCGACCCAGGAGAGGAGGCATCTGGCCAGTTGGGTAGGCAGGCCACCTCTTTCTTCGTTCCTTCCTTCTTTCCTTAGTGGGGTGAAGGCAGGCTGTCTACCACTTCCTGTTTCCTCCCCTCCATTGGAGGAGTGGGGCCCTTTCCAGGGCCTGTTTTCCCTCCCACTGCATTCCTGGTAGTATTCAATTTGTGGAACCTCCTTCTCTTTTCTGTCTTTCTTGTGCCTATGGTTGCCAACCTCCAGGTGGTGTCTGGGGATCTCACACTATTACAACTGATCTTCAGGTGACAGATGTCAGTTCACCTGGAGAAAATGGCTGCTTTGGAAGGTGGACTCTATGGCATTATACCCCAATGAAATCCCTCCCCTCTCAAACCCCACCCTCCTCAGGATCCACCAACAAAATCTCCAGGTATTTCCCAACCTGGCAACACTATATATCAATGACTTTTAAGCGCCAAATAAAAAACTTCCCCTCTAGACTTTTAATGGCACATAATAGAGATTTCAACTGGTTTTCCAGTTGTATTTTTTAAGGGTTTGTTTATATAAAAAGGCTCAATATTCCAATTTCTCTGTTTTTTAATATACCACAAGCTACTTGTGGTCTTAACGTGAGGGGTCAGGGATAAATATTTCAAATAAAAAATACATTTTGGGGAGTCTAACATAACATGTTGAATGGTATATTCCCCAGAAATTGAAGATATTTGAGACAAATCATGCCCTTTGTAGCTCACCAACCCAAATTCTATAATTCCTGTTGCTAATTAATATACAACCTAACAGAACAACTCTTCTACAAGATAGTTTTGATCAAGGAGGGGCATAATAATATCTGGACAACCTTGTATGAATGTGATTGCTATAGGGAAAAAACTATATATTTTCTTCATAGCCAAACTGAGGTGTTTGCTTCACTCCTTGTACCAGGTTCGCCATAGCATAGGGACAATGGGTGTATGAAATGGGCTTGGGTTTTGGACCGGAGCTTCAGCCTTTGTGTGTGTTTTTAAATTGACCATGCAGCATCTCTAAAAGCCCAGGGTGGAGATGTGAAAACACAGTGATGCCTGGCCTTTAGTCCTCACTTTGGTATAGAGAATACAGCGATAACACAATGAGACCAGGGTTCTGCAATCGACTCACAAGGGCTCTCCCTCTGTCTCTCCACCTTCCCGCCCCCCATTCCAGGACCTATTAAATTAATGAGACAGAAGTCAGTGTGCTGCAGCAGTCAACATGTTATTGGTGGTATAGCTCTGGTGCCATTACAATGTGCCTGTTTCCCCTCCTGGGACATTTAATTTCCGCTTCTCAAATGAGCTGCAAAGCTGTGAAGCCTGGCAGTGTTCTTCCTAGACACTCTGCGATGCAGATAATGAGGGTACTGATAGGTGCCTAGGAGACTGTGATGGCTCTAAGCACAGCTATGGTCTGATAATGCTTTATGCCAGCGGTGTCACAGCGGAACCACTATCATCCCTCAAGGAATGGTTCATCTTTATGTGCGATGCAGCAGCTGTCACCTAAACAGCTAATGGGGAGGCAAAGTAGAACCTTACTGCTAGTAATCTTTGTCACTTAATAATTTTTAAGAGGATCAGACTTCAGGAGGGTCTGCAAGTCCTGGCAGAAGCTCCCCCTCCTCTTCTCCTCCCCCCGCCCCAATCCCACACTTTTGGCTATGATTATTTTGTTTGCAGTGGATTAAATGTAAATTGAGAAATCCGTGCTCTGACTCCGCTCCACATCTCATTCCATACCGTTTTGAATAGCCGGGTAATTAAAATGTATTATAGGTTGAAGATGCTGAGATGGTGGAGTGCCTGCATTTAAGAGGAAGATTTATTGGGCTCCCAACAGCCACTGTGAACCTTCTACACCCACATTAGCTAACATCTGTCGAGATGCAGGGGCGTGAGAGGCGATGCTTGCACTGGAGTTCCGTGTTCAGGTTTCAAGGAGCAAAACCAGGGACGTGAGGGTGTTTGGTTTGGGTTTTTTTTTTTTGCAAATCAGGCTGCTGCACAATAATACGCCATGCACCTCTGTGAACATATAGAATGAAACTATCTCTCAACACCGCTTGTTTGTACAGCTAAAAATAAATCTGTGGTGTACATATACATATATGGCTTCTATATTCTCATCCATTTTAATTAATGCTGGACTCCTGCAGTGCCGCAACTGCAGTTTTGTTTGATTTCAGCAGCTAGGTAATAACCGTAAGGATAATAAAGGAACAACTGACACAAACAATGGCATTCTTGACATTGTACCATTAGCCTTTTGAGCCTTTTTTTTTTTTTTGGCGCAAGTATTTTTGGCTTAAGCACGCAAGATGATAGGTCTCGGATGGGTGGAAATGGACAATTGTAGACCAGTCTCAGTTGGGTAGGAAGAGACAAATCCATTGTAATCATTCCTTCGGATATACTCAGGGAGTTATAGATTCAGTGCTGGGGAAGGTTATGCAGATAACGATGCTGAAATGTGTGTCTCTAGTTATTTTCCACAGAAGGGGCAAGGAAGGGAAGATAGAACATGACCTTCTGTAGCTCAGAAGCCAGGAGGCAATAGAAGCACCAGTTCTGGGGACTGGTGTCTAAAACGCATTGCTTGTTGCGTGTATTAAACTGTTTTAATTGCATTTTTTTTTAAATTGTAATCTGCCTTGAGTTTCAGTGTGAAAAAGAGAATAAATATGAAGTAAATAAATCTACAGATTCAAGAATATGTTGCCTATTGACAGTTGTTATATGTGAAAGTACCCTTTTCAACTTGACGGTATACAGTATTTAAACATGTTTACAGGATGGCAGAAGAAAACCCAGATACTCATTCGGAGGCTTAGTGGGGGCAGCAGTCCATTGCTGCATCTCCTTGACCTTGCATCTGCACCTGAATGCTGAAAAGACATCCAAACATTGAATGCTACTGGTGGGAGAGGGGCAAAGTGAATAGCAAACAACCAGTAGATTTTTTTGGGCCAAAATTTTGAGCAGCAGCAGTGACTCTCGAGTAGGGAGAAGATTTCAGCAACAGGACCCCCCCCCCCACAAGGGTTACGACTCTTTTCACTCATTCTTGTACTTGGTGTGTGTGTGTGAAGGAGCACATACAATTGCAAGGCTGCTGAGGGATGGAAATGACTATTTACAATGTTTGTGTCTTAAGTGCCATCACTCACATTCCGACTTATAGCACCCCTATGAATTCATGTCCTCCAAAATGTCCTATTGTTAACAATACCACACCATAATATATTGAGTAAGTCAGGAAAATGCGTTGGGAGGCAAAGTAAATACGCTGCTAGATGTGACAAGAAGCAATATACGTTACACACATTTCCAGTGTTTTTCATTTAAATGAATGTTCCATATTCAGCAAAGGTTTTTCTGTTTTATGCATGCAGAAGACCAGAGGAGAATTAAAAGCAATACACCTATGGAACTTTTAGAAGTAAGTTGAATCAGTGGGCAGGAAAATTTGAAAAGCGGGGGAGGGGGAATGTGGTTTTTTTCCACTCCCCACAACAGACACCCTTTGAGGTAGGTGGAGCTGAGAGAGCTCTCTCGAGAACTGCCCTTGAGAGAACAGCTCTGACAGAACTTATGACTGACCCAAGGTCACACCAGCAGCTGCATGTGAAGGAGTGGGGAATCAAACCCAGTTCTCCCAGATGAGAGTTCGCGCTCCTAACCACTATACCACACTGGAGGTTGGCAATCCTAATATTACTAGTAGCCCTGATTATATACTCCCCTCACAAACGCTGACACAGTTTTAATCCAGACATAAGCATTCCTTGCAAGGTTGGAAGGATACACTCTTTAATCATCCCAATGTTAAGCATGAGAGGATGGTCAAAAGGGTAGCCAGCATAATGAATGTACAGAATGTGTCTTTGAATGTGTGTCCTTAACCGTCGGCATCTCCTTGGCAGACTTGGGACCCACCAATGACTGAAGATGTATGTTTAGCATTGGAGCCGTACCGAACTGTCCACTCACACAGGGCAGTGGAGACAGAAGTGCCTGCCCCACCCCCTGGAGCCCACCAATCTCCCTGAAAAACTGCATCTTTGGGGGACAGAGTTTCCTTAGGAGCAGCATGGGAGGCAAATAGGCTGGTCAACTCTGGCTTGGGAAATTCCTTGACATTTGTGGGTGGAGCTTGGAGAGGAAGAGGTTGGGGACTGCAGCAGGGTATAATGCCATACAGTTCACACTCCAAAGCAGCCATCTTCTCCAGGGAACTGGTTTTGATAGTTAGGAGCTCAGCTGTAATTCTGGGAGATTTCCAGGCTCCACCTGGAGGGTCATGACCCTAGGTCTCCACCAAAAAGAGGGAGCTGGCGGAAATCAGCAGAAAATTCCCATTAGTGGAATGTTTTGTCTGGATCCAACCCACATATCTCTATGTAACTTGTTTCATATCTTTACTTTTTCAGGAGCCATGGAAGCTGTTCTCTCCTGGACATAAACACAGTTCGATCTGGACAAAAGCCTTCCTCATGCTCCCCCAGCCACATCTTGCTACTAGTTCACCTAGTGATATGTACTGGCTGGGGAGTGTAGTGCGTGGCTAGGGAGCAGTGGCTGTCCTTGGAGCGGCAGGCCTTTGTGATGTACCCCGTCTTTCCACAGGCACAGCACGTTGCCTTGTGGAACCGACAGGAATGACACTCGTGGGGGTCTCCGCAGCTAGCACACAATGGGGGCAGCCTCTACTGAGAAATAGGAGCGGGGGCAGCAACCTGGTCTGTGCATCAGGTGCGGGAACCGGAGGAATGGAACGCACCTTTTTGAAAGCAAGGGCGCAGCTGGCAGACGTCTTCCTCCTCCAAAATGTCCGATTCTGAGGTCGTGGTGCAGTGCGAGTCGGTGGCCGTGCGATCCTTCTGGGTCATTTCAAACGCGATTGCCATCTGCAGCACCTTCTCCAGGGTTGGTTCCGAGAGTGTGATCAGCCGCCGCTGGAGCTTGACCACATGCACCCCGGCCACAAAACTGCCCAATAAATGGCCCTCCACGTGTCAGTACTCACACCCGACTGCCAGCCGGCTGAGGTCAGTGAGGAACGCGGCAGCGCTCTCACCTGTCTGTTGCGACCTCTGGAGGAACTGTACTCTGAATGCCAGCATGGAAGGTTTTGGTGCGAAGTAGTCCCCGAGCTGCTTGAGGAGTTCATCGTAGTGAGATCCAGTAGGTCTCGGGGAGAGATTAGGCTCTGGGCAAGGCACATGGTTTCTACGCCACAGTGGCCCAGTAGCCAGGCCCGCTTCATGTCGGCCTCAGTGACCCCGTGCACGGTCAGAAGGAACCCTAGTTGCCTGGACCATGCGTCTCAGGTCTTGGGTTTGGAGGGATCAAAGGGAGAGATTTGTCCCGTGGCAGCAGCCATAGTTACTGGAGCAGGAGCGGTGCGGCAAGCTATGTCCTCAGGGGCTTGCAGTGTTTCCTCGGAGCGCAGAGGCTCGGCGATGCCTGGTGCCAGCAGATCGGTGCTCGGTGCTTCACTGCTTGGCTCGGCTGATGAGTCGCCCATTGGGATCCCATCCTCGTCGCCACTGATATGTACTGGAGTCGGGAGGCCAGTGGAGTGAGTTTCAGCATGATCAAGTTTATTGTAGGTCAGGAACAAGCATACCTGAGGTGGCCCGGGGGTCAGTTTATATGCACAGAAAAGCCTCGCCCCTGTCCACACCCACACTGTGGGATAGGTTAATCTTCCCACCAGAGATTACATTGGTTCATTTGAATATGCTAAGCCCCTGATAGGTGGATCTTTAGGAGCCTGGGTGCTATTGTTCTTTTACCTCAAGCTTGTACCTTTTCCAGGCCATGCGGTCAGACCACATGGCTGGTGCCATTATATGTTTGGTCACATCAAAGAATCATACAAGTGTACACACAGAGAATTGCAGCCTGGTTGTCTGTGGAATTGTGTTCAGGACATAACCCCTAGGATTTAGGCCAAGATACCACATAGTTTACAGCTCTGCTTACATTAGCACACAGTTCTTATTACTCCTCTCCTGGGATGCAGAAGAACTCTTGAAAGAAAGCTAATAGATGTATACATTTCTATCTGTAGTTATTTTTGTGTTGGAGGCTGATGTAGTGAGTGGTCACATGGCTTTGGGTCCACCTTAAGATGCATAGTGGGTGACTGCTTTATACTGTGCGATTCTAAAGTTATTCATCTTAGCCATAGCACATCAAAAGTGTGATATAGTATGGTATAGATTGCAGCAGATATTCTATTTGTTTTTAGAAAGCTTTCTCATGATTTGGCTTAGGATGGTCTAAGAGGAAGATTGACAGACATCACATATGATGCACCAGAACTTGGTAAACAGATAGTAGGATGTTAAATCCCTGACCTTCCACTCTCAGTAGGAGACTGATTATCGAATAAGTTAATCAAGTATATATGTGTGTGTGTTTCCGCATTTTCAACGCTTAAAGTAGTATAACCATAAACTGTAAACATGTCATAATTTGACTGCTTTCAAGTCCATGAAGATTGTCTTCAATTTGTTAATTTTGTTAATCTTTGATCTTGACACTGATGTGTGTTACTCATTTTATTTCATCATTCCATTCGTGATGGGTTGCTTCTTTTCAGCTAGCTGAATTTTGATGTCTGTGATGAGCATCTGTATTTACTGTCAGACATGTGACATCTGAGGTTATTATAGCATTGAGATTTCCACCATTCTAATGCGTCAAACTATTTGAATGTGAACATTCTCTGGGAATACTTGGTTCAAAGTATGGTTCCACTTTCTCTACTGCAACATGGAGGTGAGTGGAAGTTCTATGATTTTCCGAGAGTCATTGGGCTGACACCAAAAATTATGTTCTTGTTACCATCCTCACCCTTTGCTTCTTTTCTCAGTACCCTGTGTCAAGTCAATAAAAGACTTTATAAAAGCTGAGAATTAAAAGTCATGAGACCTTTGTTTTAGCCATCCAATGGAAGATGAAAAATTTGTGGAGTTTCCAAACATTCCATTTCTGATGTTTTCAAATGTTCCATTTCTTTCAAGGAAAATAGCTAAGAAGATATTGGGCAATGGTTCCAGCAGTATGAGTGGATTTCCTCTGGACCCCCAAATATATTTAAACTCTCTCTTAGTCTCTCCAAATATGTGTTTTTTAACAATAAATGGGACAACCATCTAAGGGGTTTTTTTTGCAATTTTTCTCTTCCATCTGTCTCTGGGCAAGAGCTGGTTCTTACCCTTAAAGCCCTAAATGACTTGGGAGCCAGGGAACAGGACCAGTTCCCCTCTCCCCTCTTGTTTTCCAAGAAGTTCCTACACTGCAAAGTCTGGCCCCCATTGCTAGCACATAAGGGAGTGGACTGACAAAATTATTGTTTTAATTCCATATCAGAAAGCTGGGAAGGGCATTATTATAGTTTTTGGTAAATATCAGGAATATTGATATTCTTTTCCAGAAAGCCGGTCTGTAGAAAAAGATAATTTTACAAATGCCCTCTCCAGAGGTAGCGGGGGAGGGAGGGAGGGAGCAAGAAAGAGAGAGAGAGAGAGAGAGAGAGAGGCGCCCCCAGCTGGTCTGTCCTATGTCAGGCCTTTAAACTTTAAGTTTAAAGGGTTGTTATTTTCAGTGTGAAGTAGACCTGGGCTCTGACCTGGATAACCCAAGTTAGCCTTCTCTTGTCAGATCTCTGAAGCTAAAGAGTGTTGGCCCTGGTCAATATTTCAATGGGAGACCTCCAAGGAATAACAGGGTCACTACACAGAGTCAAGCAATGGCAAACCTCCTCTGAGTGAATGTCTCTTGACTACAAAACCCCATACAGAGGTGCTTGTTGTCTCTCAGTCCAGTCCTCCTCCTCTCTTCCCCACTGGCCCCATCCCTTTGTTGGCAAACCACTACTTTCCACACTCACTCTCACCAACCTTCCCCATGGTTGCAGTTTGAAAAAATGCAAAGACTGTTGGTACAGCAGTGCAGTGCCAGCTGCTCAGCTCTGTTCCTCCCCCCCCCCCCCCCAGGTAGTGGCTTTGCCATTCCTCACTGAGCTGCAGGCGGAAAAGATAGGAGGGGGGACACCCTGCCTCCTCTTTCTCTGCCTTTGCTTTCATCCCCCCCAACATTTTACCTCAGCCTCTTAGTCCCACTCCCTAGCCATTCCTTTCAGTTTGATGTGAAAGCCAGTTTGGTGTAGTGGTTAGGAGTGCAGACTCTATTCTGGGAGAACCAGGTTTGATCCCCCACTCCTCCACAGGCAGCTGTTGGTGTGATCTTGGGTCAAGAACCTAAAAATATATACCCTGTTGATTTACTGCAATTGTAAAGCTGAAGCAACCTCTGTAATATATTTGCAAGCTGTAGTTCTAACTGTTTTCTAACCAACTGTATACTGTAAAGATTTATGTATGTATATGGAAATGTTCATGTTCAACTTCTCTCTATATAATAAAAAAGTTTTTTAAAAAAAAGAACCTAAAAGGGTAAGTCAAATTGAGTAGTGGGCCAACAATTAAAACTTAATGTATAAATAATGTGTAAAAATACATGTATTTATTTATAAAGAAGAAGAGATTGGATATACCCCGCCCTGCACCGGGAGTCTCAGAGCAGCTTACAAACTCCTTTCCCTTCCCCTCCCCACCCTGTGAAGTAGGTGGGGCTGAGAGAGCTCTTTCGAGAACTGCTCTTTCAAGAATAGTTCTGACAGAACTATGGCTTACCCAAGGTCATCCAGCAGCTGCCAGTGGAGGAGTGGGGAATCAAGAATTTAAAAACATATAGGGACCCAATCACCGCTTATGTAAAAATTCCAAAATTATATATACACAAGGGCCAACAGCAAAGGAAATTAGTCAAACCTGAGGGAACCCCTGCAGTAGTAATCACCTCACTATATGAAATTTTATTGCCCTTGATTTGCTCTTCTGGAAATGTATAATAAAGAGCAAAAATTATTTGGATGCTTTTTGAATGTATATGTGGCTTGTATATATGGGTGTATATCCGGATTATTGATTTACTATTACCCCACCACATGTGCACACACAAACATCCCCTTTTATTATTCTACCTAAAAATGAAGTTAATAAACCTTATCTTCTTTTTAAACCTTCTTAGCACTAGTTTGCTAAACAGCAAAATAGAAGTGCTAATGCAAAGAAGATCAAGATTTAGTATAGATTGACCCCAAGTCTGCGTATCTGCCAAGACAGAAAAGAAGAAAATTTAACAGCTGAACACAAATTACAAATTAATAAATGGCAGTTCTATTCCCTCCAAGTTTCAAGGGGCTTCTTTGAACTGACAGTGTTTTCTTTTGTGGTTCATTGAAAAAAGCATGACTCCTGAAGGGTTTTTTTTTACTCTTATCTGTGCATGTTCGTAGCAAAGTACACACATTCTCAAACTGAAGGATAGTTTTAATTATTGTTTACAAAGAATTAAATGATATGGCGTATTTTTAAGCTAGCTCCTGGAGTTATGGCCAACTGTAAACTGTTAAAGAGCTGTCCTTGTATACACTGGAAACATTTCATTCCTGCCAATAGCTTTTTGATACAACATGCACGCATTATGTCCTGACTTTTTCCATCACTTGTTCCATCTGTTATATTTTAGGGCGCTCTAAAACTGACCTCCCTGAGCTTTCAGTGGTTACATTTGTTTCCTTTTCTAGCATAATAAACTAGGAAAGATTTTTAAAATATTATTATTATTCTGGTTGTGGCTCAAGGTGCTTTGCTCCGCCTCACATTATAACTGCTTCATCACTGTGGAAGAAAAAAAACCCCTCACAAATACTGAAGAGCTCTGATGCACTTAATACAAGGAAGTACACACCCAGAGTGCGATGAATCTCTTAATCATAGCTAAGGTTTGGCTTGTCATCATGGCATCCATTTTAAAAGGACAAACTCCACCTTTTGGAGCAAACAAAGCAATGTTTTTTTTGCTTCTTCGTTACCTGAACAGCAAAACCTGCTCCTTCCTTTCCATCCTGTCTAGTTGATGGTTGCCCAGTCACCCTTAATACCTGTAAGTACACTAGATGGGCCAGACAGTCCTCAGGAGGTATTATTATGTTGTTTTCTAATCTGGGCTACAGACTGAGGATAAAAAAATCCACACAACGGAGTCAGGGACAGATAGAGGGGATATGTCTGCAAACAATTGACCAAAGCCACAGATTTGCAGAAAAATCTGAAATCTTTAAAAAAATACATTGGATGATTAAAACTCCCCAAAATCATATATGTTGCTTTAAGAAATGGAATAATAGAAAGTTCCTGTTAGAGAAAGCTGCTCTGACTGGCTTCTCAAAAGCTTTCCCTCTTGCAGTCTAACTTAATATTGCTTGGTCCAAATCCTAAGAGTGAGTTGTCCCTCATTCCTCAATTCTGGTTTCTCAGAAGATTATGTTGCGTCTTCTTCTGCTAACTTCTCATTTACTGTTTCTTCGTTCTTAGGCTTTGGGTTTCAACAGTAGATGGCAGTTCTTAGAACTTGGTAACCAGCACAAGTGTATGGCCAACTCTTACACAATACAGGATTTTTATACAGAATTTTTTATCGTCGTTTATGTTTGATTTCCAAGGGACCCTTTTTTTTCTTTTTTTAAAAACAATTGCACTAGATGGGATTTTGGTTTGAGTCAGACAGCCAATCTTACATTTTAATGTTGATAAAAACATAGTATATGAGCTCAGCATAAAAGACTAATTACGCAATCTGTTAAGGAAGTATTTATCAAGTGAAAATATCATTTGATAAACTTGCCTTCATTTGCAGATACTATATTCATATCATCATAATAAACAGAATGTTGTGACTAGTGTATTCTGAGCGATTCACAGACATTATCTTGGTAGAATCTTTATAACAAATTTGTAAGGTGGGTCAATATTATCATCCCCGTATTTCATGGGATAATAATACAGAGAATGAAAGAATGGTTTGGCTAAACCCACCGAGTATGCCGATGGCAGAGGCAAGATTTGAACCTGATCTGTAGCATAGCGGCTATGTGTATCATTTCAGAGGAGTAACTGTATCGAGTCTGCTGCCCATGGTACAGCAACCCCCCCCCCCAACAACACTTGATATGAAATTACTAGATGAGTAAAGAGGATTTTGCATATTTTTGTTGCCCCAAGTATCAATTGATTTACTTATTATTAGAATAAATGGCATAGATTAGTGCCAGGCATTTAGAACAGTGAAGAACTTACAGAAGGCGGCACGGCTCATTAGATTCTTGTTGCATGTTAAAGAGGGTCAGACCTTATTATAAAGCAAAGAAGATAAAGCCAGGAACCTTCTCAGTTTATACACACTTGCAGTGTTAAAAAATGTGAGTGTGTTCCTTATGAGAAAATCGGATTGTTAGTATTTATTTTAAATGGTTTCATATTCTTGAAATAGTACAGGAATGTAGTAAATCATGTGCCTGTGCTAGTGTTTAAGATGGAGGCAAGAAGACTGGCTTTAAATTTCATCTTAGCTGTTGAAGTAAGAGGACCGATATCATTAATTCTGCCTACCCACTGCTCTATCTTCTGTGACACACATTTAAATTAATATTCCCCCCTATCACTGGAGACCTCTTCCTTCCTTCCCTTTGTCTTAATGGCCCTTGGTGCAAACACACCACAGCATGTTGGTCACAGCACAGATCAGAAGGCCTGTGGCTTGGTACCAGTGGAGCGTTTCCATGGATGGAACAATTTTTGAGCACATAGTGTGACTCTGTCACCACTGCTGCAGGCCCCCCTCCTCTGAAAAATTCTGTACCTGGGAATTCCCTGCCCCTCAAGAGCAGCATTGGGGGCATTTGGGGTTGCAACAAGAGGGAGAAGAGAGAAACCTGTGCTCCACAGCCAGGCATAATTCTGCCTGCGCAATGCTCTGGAGAGTCCATGTTAATGTGTGCCTCATCCTTATCTATAAAGACGAGTTGGGGTGGAAAGATTCCATGGTGCACCAAAAACCAGTTCGCTGCAAGAACTGCCACTCAAAAGGAGTCCCTGGCCACTGGCTGCATTCCCTCGCTGCATTGCCTCAGTCCCGCCCTCAGGCCACTAAGCCATAACTGATTTAAACTTCCGGTTTGTTCAGTGGCTGCTGTGTTGACCCTGTTCACATACAATGGTTATGGAAAAGTGCACTGCCTATGGAGAATTTCCCTTGTATCAGCATGTGGTGAGGAAATTATATGCATTGAATTGCCATGGCCTGACACACATCAGTTTAGAGCACACCACCATAGATATCTGAGGGGCTTTTTAAACGTGGATTAGAGCGGAGTTCAGCACATGGCATAAGATTGGTTTGCTATGGCATTCTGGAGATTTTTCTGTGGCCATCATCACATATTGTGGTGGTGATAAGGTCAAGCTCAATGTGCTATAAATGTCCATTTACAAAATCAAACTGGTATTGCAATAATGGGGCAAAGTGATCAATGCAGAGTTCAGTTTGTAGACCAGCATCTGGGAGACTGATTGAGCTCCTGGTTTCTAGATCAATTTACATTGACCTTGACACTGTTTTACCCATTTTGGCAGCTTTTGTGGCATGGGAAATGTGGGTCTTATTACAAGCTGGTGGAAGCACATGCCTCAGTTCAACTCACAATGGAAACAAGCTAGCTTGGTTGGGTGAATAGAAAGACGAAAAAAGAGGGATTGGATTTATACCCCACGCTTCACTACCTGAAGGAGTCTCAGAGCAGCTTACAATCTCCTTCCCCTTCCCACACAGGTGGAGTTGAGAGAGCTCTTTCGAGAACTGCTCTTGAGAGAACAGCTCTGAGAGAACTGTGACTGACCCACAGTCACACCTGCAGCTGCATGTGGAGGAGTGAGGAATCAAACCTGGTTCTCCCAGATTAGAGTCCACGCTCCTAACCACTATATCAAACTGACTCTTGAATAGATCCAGTGTCAGGAACTACTTGTACTTCAACTATTAAAAAGCCAACATAACCACAACATCCCTAGGAACAGAAAATATGTTCAGAGTATAAAATTAAAAGAATATCCAGTATCAATGAAGTGTTTTTTCCCTCTTGAGAGTGCTACAGGTTTGCATACTGTACTTTTCATTTCATTTTTTTAAAAATCTGTCATTAGTATTTTAGCTGAGATGCAGACATTAATCAATAAAACAATACACTCTAAACAGTCAAATGAATAGGCAAGGGCTGCATTTTAATGATATAATGAACGCAAGAACTTTGTATGAAGACAGCTGAAGAGAATCAGAAGACAAAAGGAATGAAATATTCCTGGGTGAAATTAATGCACACTGGGAAATATTTAGTATAATCTAGTGTGGGGAGCTGTATTTCAACTGATTTCAGTATTTAATATAATTGATCTGATGGAAAGTCAAGGGGTATGGGCAGTTATATAGGAACCTAGCTCCGAAAGATGTGTATTGTCTAGCTCACATCTCTGCTGGCAGCTGAGGTGCAACAAGCAGAAAGTCCTGCTCTGCTGATGAGACAGAGGTCAGACTCCTTTGAACTAAGGACCAAACTTCACAATATATTTTTTGTTTTTGTTTTAATGAGCTGGGTCCAGGTTTGCTCTGCCTGACTTGCTTTTCCCACAGTCACACAGCAGTTGCAGGGAGCGTCACCTGCAGGAGCCAGTTTCAGCTCAGGACAGAGGTAGTTCCCAGAGGTGCCATTTCAGTTCAGGGAAAGGGTGCATGTGACGGAGGTAGGACCCTGTCCTTTCCCCATGTTCCTATCCTGAGCCAAATTGGGGTCCTGCAGCCTTTAAAAGTGATGTTCCCCATAGCAGCGGTGTGATCAGGTCTGGGGAACACAAACCAGCTTGTAAAAAAAGATCATGCGAGTACCCTCAGCCTGACCCGTCCAAAGGCAAAAACAAAACCAGTATTTGTTGAGGCAACCCAGTGGCTGTCTGTGAGCTGAATGCTAGTTTCATATCCTAACCATAGTTAGAATATTGTAACGAACCTAACATTATATTGGAACGGAACCTTGGTGTGTGGTTTCTCCCTCGGTTTTACACGGGGTGCCAACCTCCTTTTGCAAATGTATTCATTTAAAACATTTATATCCCGCTATTCAAAAGAAAGTTCAGAGTAGCTGAGGATGCCAATTAAAACCGAACGACACTTTAGTATGTAAACAGTAAAAAATAAAATAAGACTTAGCTGCTAATAAAACAAACAAATACATCACCTCTGCACAAACCTCTGTGATAAGCACAACCACAGTGGAGTGGCCTGAGATCTATGGCTGCAGCTCATGCTTTGTGGTCTTTTCTGAAGACCAAAGGACTGGGATCTGGCACAGTACCTCTGGAAAGGTGTTCCATGGCTGGCAGGTAGCTGCAGCAAAATCTTAGTTTCCTACAAGGCCAGCTGTACTACCTGAGTAGGAACAGTCAGAAGAGACAGTTGGACTGGCTTAAGTGTGTGCCAGGAGAGGAAATCCCACAGATCCCAGGCGAAAGGTAATAAGCAGTACCTTGAACTGAACTTTTAAACAAAGTGGAAGCCACTGCAATTGCTTCAAAATTGGTGTTGTATGATCCAATCTACCTGCTTGAGTTAGGTATACAAGTAGCTACATTTTGCAGCTTCTATGAATCAGTTTCTTCCATTACAATGAGTGGGGCTGCTAGTTTGGGCTTGGACACATGCTACCAGAAACCCAGATTTTTGAAGGTGTGTATTTGCATGTGCCAAAGATGCAGAAATATACATGTTGCCCTTTTCATCCAAAATGGCAATTGCATTTACCAAGAGGATTGCAAGTATGCAAGACAGGAGTGCCAGCAACACAGTGCCTCTACTCCTTCTGGCATTCCAGTTTAAAGAATTGGGTTCTAGTCTATGAAATGTTTTGCTGGAATAAAATTTGGTGAGTCTTTGGGGTTCCACAAGGCTCCCAGTCTAAAGAATGTAACCTTTTGTTTTCATTCTAGAAAAACCTTGGACTTCCAGATGTATTTTGAAAAGAAGAGACTGCTGTTTCTCTGCAGTTCACATCTAAAAATGGTGTCCCCCTTCTTTGATTGTCCAAAGAACTACAAACAGAGTTTGTTAAAGGGACTTTGCTGAGATTCCATTCACACTGGGCGATTCTGTATTGGCTTTTCCCTCCGTTGTTTTACCAGAGGTGCAGCTCAAATCCACAAATACCCCGGGGCAACACCATACTGACTGCAGTCACCCCTGAATGTCCATAAATCTATGCAGAAGGTGCCATAAAACCCGATGATCAAAGAAAGCAAAAGCAGCATGCAATAAAGAGGGGAATTTCTGTTCCAACGTGGGTTTGGTAAAACAACGGAGGGAAAAGCCAATGCAGAATTGCCCACTGTGTTCCTTGAAACCCTAACAAGGTAACATGAGAGAAGCTGAAGATCCAGTTTGGTGTAGTGGTTAAGTGTGTGCCAGTGGTTAAGTGTGTAATCTAGGAGAACCAGGTTTGATTCCCCACTCCTCCGCTTGCACCTGCTGGATGACCTTGGGCATGCCATAGTTCTGGCACAGCTGTTCTTGAAAAAGAGCAGTTGCTGTCAGAGCTCTCTCAGCCCCACCTACCTCACAGGGTGTCTGTTGTCGGGAGGGGAAGGGAAAGGAGTTTGTAAGCTGCTCTGAGACTCCTTCGGGTAGTAAAGGTCGGGGTATAAATCCAATCTCCTCTTCCTCTTCTTTTTCTTCAGAATGGCATGTGAAGTGGCACAGGATTGGGGCTGCCATGGAAAAGATAAAGGATTGGATATTGTGCCCCACTCTTGCATGAGCTTTTGACAAATGGAGGAAGTACATAGCCTGAGTTCTGATTATTTGAAATTCTCTATATACCCCTTAAAAAGTTATGAAGACCTTTTATTTCATATGAATGTGTTTTCAGCCTTGTTCCCTCAAACCAGAGTCATACTGTTTCATCTACAGTGTGATTTCTTTGCAACGGCACACGTCATGTGAATCCTAAACCAGAAAAAAACCCTTCTCGATATACTTTCTAAATATAAAAGAAATATATCCTGCACTTCATTCTTTTATTATGGGGGGGGGGGAGTTTTATAACATTAAATAATTTCTTTGTTTCATTCATCGCACAATGAAAACCATTTTTGCTAAAAATATCCAGTGAATCCTCTATTGCTGTGTATTCCAGTGTGTTTTATTTTCACCACATATTACTTCAAGTTTCTAAAACTACAAGAGAGGCTTTAAAATATTTTTTTCTTTTTTTGTTTCATTTCAAGCACGTTTACCGTTCTCTGCTTAGCTTCATTATGTATCATACTCTGAATCTACAAATCAAGTATAATTGGACTTAGAGAACTGATTGGATTTCTAATTAAGCTACATTGGAAACAACAATGTGCAATCAGTAAATATTCTGACTATGTACACTTTAAAGAGCAACTCTTGGGCTTTCTGCTGATGACTAGACACCAGTGTCATTAAATTTGTTGGTGGCAAGCAAATTTGAAAGCTAAAATAGAGGCAATTAGGAAAGATCTTGAAATATTTAATCACGTTTGTCCAATTAGTGTGCAATTAGGCAATGGTGTGGTGTGGGACAAACATTCTGCCTCAGAGTTTGGTGGAGAAGGATCCCTTTGAAATTTTGCTGTTTAGTTTATTGATATATAAAAAGGAAGTTATGGCTGTAATTTCCAATTTAAAAAAATACTGTGCAGATGGTCTGACTATATATTTAACACTGTTAAACAAAACTAAATAACAGAAGTATGTTACCTGAAAATTACACAGCTGTGATCAGTGAATATGCTCCAGATCATGGTAGATTACAGCTGTGGCTAGTTTGTTCGCTGGAGCTGGCAGGTATTTGATGTCGGAAGAACCATCCACTCACTTGCCATGACCTGCGATATTGCTGACTCCCTGTCTGAACCGTTTGGGGCTATCTTGCAAAACAGAACTCCTTGTTCTTCAGGCAGTTGGTGTGATGGTGCTCTTGAGTCCTACTGTCGACCTTGCATGGTTGATTGTTGATAACTTATTAAGGTTCTTTATTTTAATGAGTGTTTGCTTGCTTGATTTTAGCATAAGATTAGTCAGGTCAGCAGGAAATAAGACCAAGGTCAAACTAGGATGCAATGTGTTTCGGGGAGATGGAAAATTAAGGTGGCTACGCATGCGCTGTTGCTCATTCATAAAGGAATCAGCCTAGTTTTATACACTTCTTGCCTAAGGGAAGCTTTATGTCCTTCAGTACATCTCCCCCTCCCCAATTTTAGTTCTAACAAGGTATTTTGTTTATTGATGTAAATGACAAAAAATAGTTGCAAAGCTTTGCCCAAAGCGGGTCCTGATAGAAAAACTACTATAAGGGATATAGAACAAAGTTTGAGTACAGGGGCCCCTTTAAGACCAACAAACTTTTATTCAAGGTATAAGCTTCCATGTGCAAGCACACTTATTCAGATACAGTGAAACAGAATTTCCTTAGACATTATGTATGGGGGGGGGGGGGGTTAGATGCCAAGAAGGCCCAATTAGAGTTAAGACAGAGACAGAACAACAATGGAAATTACCGATCCATACATAGAGGTAACCATTTGTTTGGGTTCAATTCTGGGGCAAAAATTAAGGATACGTCAATTTCCATATTCCCTTCACTGTTCCAGCTTTGTTCTGCTAATTCAGACCAGCATGGCTACCCACCTGAATTGATCTATAAGGTTGTTCTATGTGGCCCTATTTAGGGGAGACAGAAAGGCTCTACCCCTGTATTTCAGATAGGGTAGCCATCCTCCAGTAGGTGTCTGGTGTTCTCCCTATAAAGTACTGAGTCCAGAGACACGTTGCAGTGAAATCAGCTCATAAGTTTATTGATGGTACAATTCCAGGCTACTGAATGGGGCTCGGGGGTCTGCTTAAATACATGTCTAAACCACACCCCCGGCCTTGCCCAAACTCCCTGATAGGATTACTCCCTGATAGGATTAGTCATGAGTTACCTTAAACCATAGGTCCCCTGGTGGAACCTGGATGGCTGCTTGGTCTAATTTACAATCCGGCCAGGCTATTGTCTCCCAAAGCGGAGCTCTGGTAGCCAGCCCAGCCATGTACATTTCTCTGACCACGTGCACAGTTGCCATTAGGACATAACACCCCTCCCCCCATAGTTCAGACATTCCCTAGCACACAAAGTCTTTTAAGTATGCGGTCCTTTGCCGTTCCCTGGTCGAGCAGTGTACTCCTGTTTCTGTGGCAGGTTGCTCAGGGGCGGCCCCAGCTGGTCCTAAGGGCAGTTCTGGTTTTTCCGTTGGAGCTGGTGCTGGAGAGATGTCAATGTGTGTGTTTGCTGATGTGTTCAGTTGGGGAGTTTCCGGTATGGATGTCTCACAGTCCTTGTCTTTGTCTTGCTCGGGAGCAGAGTTTTTGTCCTCGCTCTTTTCGGGTGCATCAGTTGCTGTGGGCAGGAGCCGGCAGCGCAGTTGGTCAATGTGTCTTCTCCACAGTTGACCTTCTTCCCTGGTAACCTCATAGGATAGAGGCCTTGTTACCCGCACTATCTGGCCTAGCAACCAGGCAGAACCCTTAGCAAAGTTCTTTACATAGACAGGGTCTTCTGGGAAGAACCCCCGTGGAGCCTTTTGCTGCTCTGGGGCTGCGCTATGTTCTGGGGCGCGGTCTGGGTGTAGGCAGTCCAACCTGGTTGTGAGCCACCTATCCATGAGGAGTTCTGCAGGACTGCACCCCGTCATGGTGTTCAGGGTTGTTCACTGGCCAAACAGGAATGCTGCCAGTTTGTAGTTCCAGTTGCCAGTGTCCATGCAGTGAAGGGCTTCTTTGGCTGTGCACGCCATGCGTTCAGCCTGGCCATTTGTGGCTGGGTGGAACAGGGTGGATCAGATGTGCCAGATCCCGTAGTAGCCCACGAACTCCTGGAACTCTCCTGATGTGAAGGCCAAGCCGTTGTTGGTTAAGAGTGTGTCGGGGATGCTGTGGGAGCTGAAGATGCACCACATGGCATGGGTGGAGGCCTGTGATGAAGTGGAGGACACTGGCACCACTTCCAGCCACTTCATGTAGCTGTCAACTAATATAAAAAATAGTAGACCCTGGAACGGTTCCGCAAAGTCCAGGTGGAGTCGGGCCCACGGCTTGTGGGACAACTCCCAGAGTCTCACTGGTGCCTGGCATGGGTCTGGCCTGGCACTTCTGGCACCACCAGACTTGTTCCTCGATTTCCTGATCTAGCCCTGGCCACCAAATGTAGCTCCGGGCCAGAGCTTTCATCCTTATGATGCCCAGATGTGTTTCATGGACTGCTGCAAGCACCCATTTGCGAAGCAGCTCAGGGACAACCACCCGAGCGCCCCAGAGCACACACCCCTTGTGTGCTGAAAGTTCATTTAGCTGGGCTGAAGAGGTGGCAAATTCGAACCCCAGGCTGCTGGGCCACCCCCTTCCCACCCAGTCCAAGACACAGGACAAGGTGTAATCATGGGCGGTGAGGTGAGAAACGTCTTTTACCTGGATGGACCAGGCTGGCAGGTCCTCCAACAGGGCAATGTGATGGGCCGGAGCTGGGTCCGGGTCGCAGGAAGGGAGCGGCAGGCAGCTGAGGCCTTCTGCATTGCCCATGGTCTTCCCCAGGTGGTAGACCAGCTCGTACTGGTAGCTGGCCATGAAAATGGACCAGCACAGCACCCTGGGTGAGAGCACCTGGGGTTTTTGGCAGTCTGGCACCAGAAGACCTAGGAGAGGCTTGTAGTCCATTG
Source organism: Lepidodactylus listeri (assembly GCA_029233225.1). Taxonomy (NCBI): domain Eukaryota; kingdom Metazoa; phylum Chordata; class Lepidosauria; order Squamata; family Gekkonidae; genus Lepidodactylus; species Lepidodactylus listeri. The sequence continues at coordinate 94,178,187 of JARCFY010000006.1, forward strand.
CAATTTGCGCGTAGTTGCGCTCAGCTGATGACAGGGTACAGGAGTAGTAGGCAACAGGGACCTCTCTGCTGTCTGCCAGGCGATATCCCAGGATGCCCCCCACCCCATATGGCTATGCGTCACATGCGAGGACTACAGGGAGTGACTTGTGGAAATGGGCCAGCACCGTATTCGATGTCAACAGTCCCTTGATGGCCCAGAATGCCACTGTGTGGTGGGGACCCCAGGTCCATGGAGCATTCTTGTTGAGGAGCCGATGGAGGGGTTCTGCCACTGCTGCCTTGTGGGGGAGGAATGAGTGGTAGAAGTTGAGGAGCTCCAAAAATGCCTGCAGCTCTGCCTCTGAAGTTGGAGTGGGGGCTTCAGTGATGAAACAGATTTTGTCAGGGGTCAGATGGATGCCCTGTTCGTCCACTGTGAAACCGAGGAATTTGACCGAATGGACTCCCAGCAGGCATTTTTCTCTTTTCACCTTTAGGCCTGCACCGTTAAAGCGCTGCAGGATGGAGCATAGCCAGGACATACTACACGGACATAAATTTTGTTGGGGGTGTCCCGGGGCAAGTTCATTATCTGGTGGTGGGTGGATGCTGTGGAGTGCAGTTCTGATGACTCCATGTGTGTGGCTTGTGTGTGTTGGGAGGCCCGGGAATGACAAACCCGGGCGATGTGCTCCGTCTTGCCACAGGAACGGCAGGATGCTTCATGGAAGCGGCAGGTCTGGTGGTTGTGTAGATCTCTGCAGCTAGCACACAGTGTGGGTGCATTGGTCCGCTGGCTGGCTAGCACTGGTGCGGTGGCTGGGTGCTGCGGTCCTTGTCAGCCCGCTCTACGAAGCTGAAGGACCGCTTCATCCTCGTCCAATGTTGATGGGCTGGCAGTGGTCACTAGGTGATGCGTTGTGGATCCTTGGCGATCCTTATGTGCTTTCTCAAATGCGGCAGCTGCTTTGCAAGTGGCGTCCAGCTTTAGTTCCTCAATTGCCATTAGCTTTCATTGGAGCTTCGGCTCGCGGACACCCCAGATGAATGGGAACTCACATCCCATTTCCAGGCACCAGAGATTGGCCATGAAGTCTGCAGCTGACTCACCGGTCTTCTGGGTGCGAGTGCAGAAGTCCATTCTGAGCACCATTCAGGATGGTTTTGGCGTGAAGTAGGCCATGAGCTCGTCGGAGGATGCTCATTGAAGGATGCATCGAAGGATGCATCGTCCAGCATCTTGGGTGGGATTAAGCTCTGCACCAGGCGAATCATGGGGACGCCACAGGAGCCGATAAGCCAGGCTTTCTTCTTTCCTGCGTTGGCCATCTCCTGGATCAGGAAGAAGTACTTTAATTGTTCTACCCATGCTCCCCAGAGCTCGGGGCGAGTGGGGTCGAATGTGGTGAGTTGTCCCAGAGCGACTGTCATGACTCTGGAGTGGTGCGGTGAGTGATGTCCTCTGGGGTGGTCGACGGTGCTGTGAGGCGCTGGAGCCTAGCATTGCTTGGTTGCCGGTGGATCAGTGCTCGATGCGATGTTGGAGTTGGCGTCGGTGTTGCTCATTGGGATCCCACCTTCGTCACCAGTATAAAGTACTGAGTCCAGAGACGCATTGTAGTGAAATCAGCTCATAAATTTATTGATGATACAATTCCAGGCTACTGAACGGGGCTTGGGGGTCTGCTTAAATACATATCTAAACTGCACCCCTGGCCTTGCCCAAACTCCCTGATAGGATAACCTGATAAGATTATGCCCCCTCCCTGATAGGATTACTCCCTGATAGGATTAGTCATGAGTTACCTTAAACCATAGGTCCCTTGGTGGAACCTAGGTGGCTGCTTGGTCTAATTTACAAGCCGGCCGGGCTATTGTCTCCTGAAGCGGAGCTCCGGTAGCCAGCCCGGCCACGTGCATTTCTCTGACTGCATGCATGGTTGCCCTTAGGACATAACACTCCCAGAATTATAACTGATCTCCAGAGTACAGGGACCAGCTCCACAGGAGGAAATGGCACCTGTGGACAACAGTGTCCGTGCCCCCGGACGTCCCTCCCTTCCCCAAATTTCGCCCTCCCCAGGCACTGGCCCCAACTCTCCAGGAATTTCCAAACCCACAGTTGCCAACCCTAGTCAGACTTCATGTGGTTATGTCAGAGACACATACATCTCTGGTTATTGTGAGAGGTATGTAAGGGTAATCACCACAACTGCTCCAGAATCAGCTGCACTGCCTTCTTGTCAGTTTAATTTGGACTATGTACAAGTGCATGCCTTTGAACTTTGCCGTACATTTAACTGGATCATGGATTCAGTGCTGTTTGCAGCTGGATTAACCCATTGGAATTCTGTCTCCAATCCTCTGTCGCCAAATGGCCACCATTTCAACACGATTTACATGCAAGTAAGGATTTCCCCCCCTCCCTGTTACATTAGAGCAATTTGATTGCACAAAACGAGAAACACAGATTGCTTCCAGATGGGAGGGCCTCTCCCATAGTTGTAATGCTGCAGATGGCTAGTTAATGCTGGTATAGCACTAGCCATCTGCAGAATTATCCTTGCCCCTGTTACATAAGGGGAGCTGACTCTTCATACAGCCCAACAATAAGCTTGCCAAGGCTGGTAAATAGCCTCTTTTTCAAAAAGGAAGAAGTAGTTGTGGGAGGCACTTTGATCCACTAAGTATATAGCGGTATATGCATACCTGCACAATAAACCAAGAAACAAAACCCCAAACGAAAGGAGAGAAGGAGGAGGAATATGAGTAGGAGTTGGTTTTTATACCCCACTCTTCACAACCTGGAATCTCAAAGCCGCTTACAATCCCCTTCCTCTCCCCGCAATGGGCACCCTGTGAGGTAGGTGGGGCTGAGAGAGCTCTGAGAGAACTGTGACTGACCCAAGATCACCCAGCTGACTTCATGTGGAGGAGTGAGGGATCAGACCTGGTTCTCCAGATTACAGTTCACCGCTCTTAACCACTACACCACACTGAATTTGGGGTCTTACTGGAAATGGTGCCAAGGATGGGACCTATGATGCCCTCTGGTCCCCAGGACCGTCTGCTGGTGCATTAGTATGACCACTTCCCTTACACAAAACTGGTCCTGTTACACAATGGCAGCAGTCCAGTAAAGGGCTAGGCAGGCTTAAGCCTAGTTCAAACCAGGTGGCGGCATGGGTTTTAACTTGGAGTAGGATTATGCCCAGGAAGAGCAATTTATCCATACTTCAAGAACTGGGTTTGAGACCATTTCCCCAGTAGTGAAATTCCCCGCATTGATGTTTTTAAAACTGTGCCTTATGTGAAACTTTCTGCAGTAGATTTTTCCTCACCAGGCACAGACCAGAAGTCTTCTCCTTTTTAACTCATGTTTTCGGAATCCCCAGATTTAGCGAGTTCCGAAAACGTGGGCTAAGAAGGAGAAAAATTCGGGGCTGCGCCTAGTGAGGAAAAAACTACTGTGGAAATTTTCACATAACATGCAGTTTTAAAAACGTCAGTGTGGGGAATTTCACTACTGCGGAAATGGTGTTCTAGCCCTGAGATTTCCTCCTGGGGGGCACAAAGCAGGCCCCCATGTTTTGTGATCTTCTCGGTTTCTCCCCCTTTAAGGTGGAGCAAAGAAAAAAAACCATTAAAGGGGAAACAGAGTGCCAGTTGCATGCTGAGCTTCTGTGTGAAAATGCAGCCAGACGAGAAGGATAGTGGCAGAACTTAGCAGGGTCTTCAAAATGGCCAGCTCTGGCACCCCTCCCCCCTCCCCTGGGAGTTTTAGCAGGGTTTTTGCCCTCTAAAAAGTCTGGCTCAGCAGTAAGCCTTGGCTGAGCTGCTGGGGGCAGTGTGTGTGTGTGTGTGTGTTCCAGGCTGCTTGGTTACTGGTACTGCTCCTACATGATTAGCATTAGTTTAGGGTTTCTGCACCAATGGGATGAGCAGGAAAGGAGTGGGGAGGGGCAGATGGCCTCCCCAGGCCCTTTAAACCTGCTTGCTGTTTCTTTCACAGCAGGGGTGGCTTTTCCAGCCCCTGTAGGGAAGCAGCCTTGGTTGTGAATCTTCCATAGTGGGACCATTTCTGCAGTAGTGAAATTCCCCACACTGACGTTTTTAAAACTGTTATGTGAAATTTTCCACAGTACATTTTTTTTTACCAGGCACCAACCAATGCTCCCCCTAAGCTGTGGAAATTTGTGAGCAAAAATGTTACTTTGTGAGCTACTGGCATTAAAGTTGTGAGTGAATGATTTGGCTACTGCATAAATTAGTTTGCTCTGGAGCCATCCTTCCTGAGCTAAGACAAAAATCTGTGAGCTGGAGGCTAAAAAATGGTGAGCTAGCTCACACTAACTCAGCTTAGGGGAACACTGGCGCCAATCTGAAGTTTTTTCCTTCCTACCCCATGGTTTTGGAACTCGCTAAAACTGGGGATTCTGAAAACGTGGGGTAAGAAGGAGAAAGCTTTGGGTTTGCGCCTGGTGAGGAAAAATCTACTGCAGAAGATGTCAATTTTAAAAACATCAGTGTGGGGATTTTCACTACTGCAAAAATGGTCTGGGATTGATTCTGGGGCAATATTACCTGTCTGGTTCACGGCAGGCTCCATAGGGCTCTTGTCACAACAGATGACTTTGGAGGAGGCTCCCGAGAAAGGGTGCCCATGACTTCCTTTGGGATGCTTGGGAGCCTAGAACCTGAGCAGTCCTCTGAAGGCTTTCCCCCATGAGCATAGCACCCAATACTTCCCATGTAATCTTGGTGTTTTACTGTATTCCGAAAGAATTATTTTTTAACACATGCATTCTGAGTCCATGAGGATTTAATTTCACATCACTGACATTTTGGCTCAGCTCTAATGGTGGCCCCTTCAGGAAAAACCAAAGGAGACGTGACTTTCCAATATGTGGTGGAGGAGGAGGAATCTTTTTTTCAAAAAAATCTTTGCTTGGCAGCAAGTCCTGTCATCGAGGGCTGCCACACTAATTCTCCAGCTTTGTGTTTTGGCTTCTAGTCATTCATTTATTTGTAATATTTTTTATCCTGTTTATTCTCTCCCCTCCGAGTATTCATAGCACCCCATATACATATTATACAAAATACATACGATGTCCAAAGAGACAATGTACATAATCGTAAAACTGCCTAGAGATTAAAATACCTAAAACTGATAATATGAAGCATCTGCCTTTTTAATTTTTTTGGCATCCTTGAGTTTAACAGATTTCCTTCAAAGAAGGCTTGGATGGTGGTAAGGAAACTTTCAAGCACATTCTAAGATTTGCATTTGGAATGGGAAACATTAGAATGGCCAAGGCTGTATAAAGGATGTGTCAGGCAATGAATCCAACAGAAGAAGCTCACATTGCTGAGCTGCCCTCATATTATACTGAATTGCAGCTTTCTTACTTACAGAGTGTGTGACAAATGCTCAGTGACATGCAGGTTACTACAGTTTATAGCTCCCTTCATCCTCATAAGATCATAAGAGAAGCCATGCTGGATCAGGCCAGTGGCCCATCCAGTCCAACATCCTCTTCGCGTCTTGACCAAATACTTCAATCCAACCTCTCTGAGTATTGGTCTTTACCCCCCCCCCCCCCCCCGGTTTTTACTGATTGTGATGAAAAGAAAAAAAATTGCACACATGATACAAGGATCTGTGATGCTCTGGGGCAGGCATGAAAGTTCAGCTTTATTTGGGAATGCCCCTGTTCTCTTTCATGTACACATCCCTGTTGCTCATGTGTAGTTTCATGAAGCGTCTGAGCAGTGAGCCACAAAGTCCCCTGTTCGGGCAGTCTGAATGTACATCAGTGGACTTTCAGTGACACTTATTCCAGAGCAGTGGGCACATTACACCCACCATCCGCATTCAGTGTGATCTGTCGAACATAAGAAGAGCACAGCTGGATGAGACCAGTGATCCATCTAGTCCAGGGGTGGACAATTGTTTTGGCTCGGGGGCCACTTTGTGGGAGCGGAGGTTAGCGGAGGGCCGCACCTTTTAAAATGATTGCATTCATTAGTTAACTTTGCATTTCAGAAAAGGTATAAATTGTATCATAAAAATCAATAAATATAAATTAAATAAAATAGTGGTAGTTTTATTCAATTTATTTATTGTGCTAATTTCATATCATCTATAGCTGCAAGCACATTTAATTTTAGACTCAGTTTAATGAGAGAAATGTACCCTATCACAGTTTTCTACATTTTTTTTGAAATCAAGAGATTGCTTGTTGAGAAACCACATGGTCAACTGTCTTGGCAGGCCGCAAAAAACTCTGTGGCGGGCCGCATGTGGCCCCCGGGCCGCAATTTGCCCACCCCTGATCTAGTCTATCATCCTGTTTCACAGAGTGGCCATCCAGTTGCCCTGGAGGGCCTACACACAGGACACCGAGGCCAAGGTCTTCACCTCAGGTTGCCTCTTGGCACTTGTATTCAGAGGCTTTACTGCCTCTGAATACATGGGTTCCATTTAGTCACCAAGGCTAGTAGCCATTCATAGACTTATTCGCCACGAACCGGTCTAATCCCCTTTTAAAGCCACCTTGGCCATCGTTAAGTCCACCGGCCGCGAATTCCACAATTCAATCACTCATCAAGTAAGGAAGCATTTCCTTTTGTCTGTCCCTTCCAAGGATTTGCTGTCTGTCCCTTCACACTCCCACTTCAGTGTGAATGGCTATCGATACAGCCCGGGTTCCCACAATTACAGCTGCTGTTTGAGTAACAGAGAAAGGGACCCTGAAAGGCAAAAAAAGAATCGGTCAGTGTGGAAATGAATAGTGACCACTTGCCTTTTATCCTTTAGAATTTCTGCTTCCCTCACCCCCAGCTTGAGCGCCAGTGTTTGCCACACACATCCTGGGACCAACAGGGTGGGCCACACACACATCTCGCCTCCAGAAGGAGCTGAACAGCTGTGCCTTGAAAGAATGATGCTAATGTGGCTGTGTGATTTGGCAACTCAACTAATGTGGTTTGATCAGATCTCTTCCCATGACACTGTCAACAGTGTCGGCTGCCTCCCGGTAACATATATGTAAGGAGTGACGGGAAATCAAACCCCCCTCCCACTTCCCACTCAGTAGCACGCAGCAACTGCCTGTCAAAATCACACAGATGGCTTTGGAATCCAGGGTTTGTTTTGTTACAGAAAAGTGGCGGGGGGGGGGGGGGGCGGGGAGGGAAAGAGGAGATTTGTTTTTCCTACCTTCTTTCCATAGTGTCCCCTCGGCTGTGTGAATTCGCAGGAAGGGTCCATGGAAATTAATTATACTCTGAGCGCTTAGTAACCAATGAATTGTAAATTGTACATTATTAAAACAGCATCAGAGCACTGACTGATCTATTATTCCCAGGGGAAAATGAATGAAGATTAGACCTTTGTGTGCTCCAAAGGCCTTTCTAGGCACCTTGCTGTAAGCTCTGGAAAGAAAATAGTGCAGTATTCCCTCCCCCCTTTTGTTTCTCCATCACTTGCAACAGCAACAGCAACAGCATTGCATTGTTAGAGTCCATTAAATTATTGTGCATATTTTTTACTTACGTCAGACAGTCTCTCAGGTTCCAGAAATCCATCGGGGCAGAAGCAGTCTTCATTTCCTTCCCACCCTTTGCCCTGCCAGCCAATAGTGGGAGGGAAATGAATACCTTCACACATCTTAGCAACTGACAGTTTTTCAGAGGGGTGGAAGTGGTGGGGCAGAGCTATCCTTAGCTCTGCTATACCGACTAATTTCTTTTGCCCCACTGTTGTCTCTGATCAAAAAGGGCTGGCAAGTTTAGGACACATCACAAAACCCAGTTTGACCAGAGACCACAGCAAGGACAGAAATAATGCACTTTTATGTTGGGTTGAGACAGCTGTATTGCACTCCCTCCACATCTGCAAAAAACACCCCGAAACAAAACAACACAAAGATAGTTCTAGGTGGGTTGCCATGTTGGTCTGAAGCAGTAGAACAAATTTAGAGTCCAATGGCACCTTTAAGACCAACAAAGGTTTATTCAAGGTATGAGCTTTCGTGTGCAAGGCACACTTTTTCAAACACACTGGAATGGAAGGTAGAATAGAATAGAACAGAACAGAACAAGAGGAGGGACCCACAGAGGGAAGAAGGAGCTCCACGTCGTGGAGGAAGCACCTGCAGGTGAGCCTTCTCCCCCCCCCCCCCACGGGCACTGGCGAGGCCTGAGCAGCTCTCAGCCGCCGGGCCACCGATTCCCCCCCGTGCACTTCAGTGACATTTGGCGCAAGCAACACGCACTCCCAGCAACTCTTCTGGAGCCTTCTGGAGAATGGGAAGGACCCGCCTGGGCTCAGACTGTCCCTCTGTGCCCCTCTGAGAGGAAGTTGCGGTGCCATGCAGAAGCTGCCGCTCCCAAGCCCCTCTCATCCTCCCCATCCCTGGGACACGAGGAGCCCCAGCAGAAGCAGACTGGTGTGAGGAGCTTGGGGGGGATGTCAGCGTAGGCCAATCAAGGCTGCGATGGGCAGTTCAGGTAAGGTGGCTAGTTGGCGGGGGGAGGAAGAGAGTGACAGGTACACCTATGCTGCCGGGCCGATTTCCCCCTCACACTCCCCGGCACCGGCAGTGAGGCCTGAGTGGCTCTCCGCTACCAGGCCACCAATTCCCCCCCCCACTGCCCAGCACGGGCAGTGAGGCCTCAGCGCCTCTCAGCCACTGGGCCATCACAGAGTTCCAAGGGCGTTCTCTGCGCATGCACAGGGAATGCTCTTTTACTTTTGGGGGAATTAAAATATCCCTCCGAAAGTTCTTTTAAGTTTTAGGATTTTTCTGCACACCTGGGGAGTGTGAGACTTCTGCTCAAAGTAGTCAAGGATCAGATCTTTGTTGATGAAACACAGTTCTTTATTTCCAATCTCTACATTGGTACAGCTTCTCGGATTATTGTCAGAGATAACACAGATGACAGAAGCGGGTCTATTATACCTTTCTAAGCAGTTTGAATTACCCATAGGTAGCCAATCACTACAAGGGAAAAACGGCGGGCAAAAGGGGCTCTGGCCGTTTGCTTCCCACAGGAAAGAAAGTGAGGTGTCAAGTTGTAAATTTCCCCTTCCAAACCAGACCCTTCAGATGTTACCAGTTCACATAACAATCCATGGCCTCGAGGCTTTCGCACATTGATAAGAGATGGGACTTGTCCTCCCTTGGAGTCTCAGCCGAGATGAATGGAATGCGGAGGTAGGAGTGTGAGAGGCCCATTGTTCCCATACTTTGAAGTTGACATCCTCCCGCTTTGACAGTTACACAAACCAGGCCGGTCAGGGTCATAAACCTGGGGTCACACATTCTACATACATGCTGATACATACTGGCCAGAATGAGGGTTACATGACAGGTGTTCATGAGAGCAGCTAGCATACATACAGTACTATAATAAGCAGAGCAACAAATACAGAAAACATATCTGAAACATGGCTGTAAGCAAAAGGAATACTCTGTCTGAATCAGCAGATTCTGACAGGGAGTCCCCCAAGTGTGCAGGAAAATCTCTCTGCCCCCTACGTGCCCCCGAGGGGGCGCCTTCACTATTAGATATATAGAATAGAATAGAATAGAATAGAATAGAATAGAATAGAACTCTACTTTTCATTCCAGTGTATTTGGAAAAGGGTGCATGCACACGAAAGCCCATATCTTGAATAAACCTTTGTTGGTCTTTGTTGGTCTGCCACTGGACTCCAAAACAACACAAAAACTTATGCTTGTCTCCAGCTTGCATTCCACCTCCCGCAACAGAAGGTAAGGAGAATCCTGTCATCCATGGATCTCCTCTCACACAAACTAAGCATGTGGAGTTTACAGGATATAGAATATTCTCTCTTCCATGACCCCTGGCTCAGGTAATGAGGGTGACATGGGAGTGAAATCCTACTGCTGAATCACAAGCATTGAATGTTGGGGGGGCGGGGGGGGGCAACGGGACACACACAATCCAGCACAGAGTTAGGCACACCTGAACTAAACAGGAATGAAATGGGCTTCAGAATTCTTGCACGATGGCTTCTAAGCTTTTCTACATGCAAAGTAAATGTAGTCTCTTTCAGAAGGTTTGTACCAGGGCTATTGTTCACCAGTTTCTCTCCATCAAAAGCTGATCGATGACATGAACATCCCCTTTGCTTCGGGCCCTTTGCTGAATAGCTTCGCCTTCCAAAGGAACACTGGCTATACTTGAATGTTATCTCTGGTTTCTTCCATTTTTCATTTCATTCCATTATCTTGTTTGATTTTCGGCTCTATGGATTGTGTCTCTGTATTTAGTGCGGATTCTCATTCTTGGTAAGAACTTTGTGCAACCCTCATAGGGAGCGCTTTGACAACCGTATCAAATAACGTGAGAGTCACACACTTGTTCTCTTGCACAACTTTTTCACTTCAGTGGGGCTGATACAGATGTTCTTGGTGCACTATGGCCTTTCTGCTGAGCAAGGAAACCAGTTGTCGTGTTCAGAAGAATCTTTTCCCTCTCTTTGCCATCCGTATATAGATATCTATACCAAGTTTTCTACCCCACAGGGCCCCCAATGGTGCAGCAGTACCCTCCCTTGCTCCACTTGACTTCACAACAATAACCCTGTGGGGTAAGTCAGGCTGAGCTACTCTTTCTTGTAGGGTTGCCAGCTCCTGCTTGGGATGTTCCTGCAGATTTGGTGGTGGAGCCTGGGGAAAGTTGGGGAGGGGAGGAAGCTCAGCAAGGATGTAATGCCACAGAGTCCAAAGAAGCCATTTTCTCCAGGGGGAACTATTCTCAGTGGTCTGGAGAACCCCTGTAATTCCGAGAAATCACCAGGCCCCACCTGGAGGTTGGCAACCCTAGGACTTGTTGGCAGAAAAGTGGGATGGAGAATAAATGTAAATAAACAAAATATTAAAAATTAAGCTCAGTCTCCTTCTGCACTTTGAGAAGGACAGCACACATCCCTGGGCATCTCGAGATGATTGCAACTTTGAATGGCTTGCGTGCTCCCAGTGCCACCACATAGACGTTTCATGTCACCTCTTGTCCTCAGATGCAGAGACTTTGAATGGATATGGCATATAGCAAGTAGTCTCTGAATTCCACTCCTTACAGAGATTATAACTTCTCCTCTGTTACTTCCTGTTGTATCTGCTTGTCTCTCATTTACTCCTGGATAGGGTTGCCAAGTCTGGGTTGGAAAATACCTGGAGACTTTGGGAGTGGACCTGGGGGAGGGTGGGGTTTGGGGAGGGGAGGGGCCTCAATATTGGTACCCTGCCATAGAGTCCACCCTTCAAAGCAGCCATTTTCTCCAGGGGAGCTGATCTCTGTCACCTGGAGATCAGTTGTAAAAGCAGGGGATCCCCAGGCCCCACCTGGAGGCTGGCAACCCTACTCCTGGACTAGGTTTCACTTCTTTTTTTTTTGATTGAGAGTGTCTCATATCCATTCTCAGGGAATGATTTGAATTAGACCTTGCTTTGAACCCGTCTTTGTTGCACCCCTCTCTTTCTGTTGTGTACATAAATCAGGGGTGTAGACTTTGTAAATCCCCGGGGGGGGGCTCTTTTGTGCACGTGCGCACGGGACCATGTCCCCGCCGCTTCTCCCCCTCGGCCCCAGGGAGGTAGACCCGGTTTCGGCAGCCAGCTGGCCGGCTGACTGCCACGCGCGTGAAGCGCGGGACCATGTCCCCGCCGCCTCTCTCTCCCCCCCCCCCGCCCCAGGGAGGCAGGAGGGCAGGCCGGGGGTGGAGGGGAAGGAGAGGCAGCAACAGCAGCCAGCTGGCCAGCTGACTGGCCACCGGGGGGTGCTCCATTTTGCCGGGGGTGGCTGAGCCCCCCCCAGGAAATTTCGGGGGAGGCTCGAGCCCTCGAGCACCCCCGTAGTTGACGCCTATGATCACCCCAATGGATGCATACTCCAGCGCAGCTGATGAAGTGAGCTCTGGCTAATAAAAGCTTTTGCTGGATTAAATTTTGAAAGTCTATATTTGATTATTAAAGCATTTCTATGCCACCTTTCTACCCAACTCAGGGTCCCCAAGGGTCACGAACATGAAAACGTTCCAAACATTCAAGCATTAAAACATTTCAACTTCAAAGCAGAATTCAATACACACACACAACAATTAAACAAAACATGTAAACACATAAACAAATATATACACAAACAGGGAAGAGGGCTAGTAAGAGTTACTAAGGGAACACCAAAACAAGAAAAAATCTTCACCTGCAGGCAGAAAACAATGGGGGGGGGGCAAATCTCCTAGGGGAAGAGTTCCAAAGTTTTGGAGCCACAACCAAGATAGCCCTTTCTTCGGCTGCCACCCATCTAGCCTCATTTGGTGGGTACATCCAAAGCAGGTCCACTGAAGATGACTGGATTAGTTGGGTAAGGTCAGACAGGAGGAGGCAGTCCCTTAAGGTGCCACTGGGCTCCTGTGCTATTTTTCTGCTACAGATTAACACAACTACCCACCTGGAATAATCCTTAAATTGTGAGTCTCACTGAGATGCGCTTTTCATTGCACTTTAGATGCACTTTTCATTGAATAATACATGATGAAACATTAAGATATTGAATGGCTCTTACTATAACTTCCCAGACAGATCCTAACACAAGACTTCTTTCTGTAATCTTCTGTATCTCTTTTATTTGTGGTGTCCAGGAATACACAAATAGCTAAACGGCATGTTGCAGAGGGTACTATTAAATTCACAAATGCATTTTCAATTTCAAGTAAATAAACACCTTTACAGAGAATGTAGCCAAACAGAGTGTGATTTTGAACCCACAACAGACCCGTTTGCCTTTCACAATCAAAGCTAAAACTCTTCAGTAGCCTTCCAAGTAGATTCTCCACCTCCTTATGCAATTGTCACATGTAGAAAGTGCAGTGACTACTTACATTCAAAAGAGGGCAGCAATTTACCTAGGCTGCTAGGAAGGCCGAGAATCCAAGTGAAAAACCCGTCTTAGGCAAAAACATCGCCAGTTATGAAAAACACACATCATGTTCTGAAAGATTAATTTTAATGTACAATGGATTTATGTTCTTGGGACTGTATATATACATAGAAATGCTTTTAATTGATCACAGTTATTAGCAAATTCCTCTGGCTTTCTATGCCTCCTTGTTGCACATCCTTGACTGCCATTATAAACCCCATGAATCAAGATGACTCTGTATTCCAAACGAACAATGTCTTAATGAATGAGATGAAGATAAAATATTGTAGGGAAGTTCAACTTTACAGGACAAAGAGTACAGAAAATCCATGTTGCTTCAGGGTCTGCAAGGTTCTTATGATCAGCCTGATACTTTAAGCATTATAGTAATCCTATGGCCTGGATTACATATACATGGTTTAATTTTATTGTGAGTGCTAATATGGAGAGTATGATTATCCTGTTTCTTACACTGGTCTCTACTCAGGACATGGTGGCAATTCCCTGATAATGGGACAATTGGCCAGTGACCATTTTCCCAGTTTGGAGGGGGGGGTCACTTCAAAATATTGTTACCCTAATTAAAAGCAGAATGACCAGACTACCAGTATCTTGGACTTGGGCTAAGGTTGCAAAGTCTGGGTTGGAAAATACCTGGGGACTTTGGGGGTGGAGCCAGGAGAAGGTGGGGTTTGGGGAGGGGAGGGGCCTCAGCATGGTATAATGCCATAGAGTCCACCCTTCAAATCAGCCATTTTCTCCAGGGGAGCTGATCTCTGTCAGCTGGAGATCAGTTGTAAAAGTGGGAGATCCCCAGGCCCCACCTGGAGGCTGGCAAACCTAACTAGGGCTGCTAAAGAATTTGGAAAAATTGCTTAGCCAATCTTTTTTACTTTTAGGCCCATTGCTAGAGAAGTGAGGATGAAGACCCTTCCTGACCTATTATTCTTATTACCTTAGGAGAATAAAGAGCCTTTACACTGGACCCATCCCTGGGCCTATCCAAAAGAGATGGGCTCTGCCTTCAGATTTGTTCAACACTACTGAGTTTCACATACTGTCTCCATCTCCAGTCCTCTTCTGGGGTTTGCCTCCTAAACAAATCCCAGACCAGATTTTTTTTTTTTTTGCTTAATTTCAAAAGTTGGTGACCTTACTTGGGGCAGTGTGATGTTCACAAGATGGGGAAAAGTTTCTGACTCTCTGTGCTGTTCTTTTGCAACCCCCCCCCCAGCTGCTGTATCACACAGTCCAAGAGTTCTTTCATGCTCTTCTTGACAACACTGAAGGGGGTTCTATGGATGCACCTCTCATGGGGTCCACTTGGGGTCCTGGTGCAGTCAGAGTGGTCTTGCTTTATGTACAACTTTATTGGCCATTGTATGTAGGGTTGCTAACCTCCAGGTTAGAGGAAGTCAGTAGGGGCAATGCGGGCAGTGCGGGCAGGGGCATGGGGGACACAGTCAGTGATGGCATGATGACACTTCTGGGAAAACCCCCAGATGTGATGTCACGCCTCTCTAGGAAGTGCTGGAAAGTCTATGGTTCTACCAAAGAGTTTCTGGGGATTCTTAGAGAGGTGTGACATCATGCCATTGGCCTGATGTTTCTTTTTTTGGTTGTTGTTTTTGTGCTGAGGGGTTGCTGGCAGGTGTTCCGCTATAGTGAGAGACCTGGCAACCCTGATAGTATACCACAGATTTTAGGTGAAATCCCTCCCCAAATTCCCTCCATGGGCCCTGCACCCATGGGGATTCTTAGAGAGGTGTGACATCATGCCATTGGCCTGATGTTTCTTTTTTTGGTTGTTGTTTTTGTGCTGAGGGGTTGCTGGCAGGTGTTCCGCTATAGTGAGAGACCTGGCAACCCTGATAGTATACCACAGATTTTAGGTGAAATCCCTCCCCAAATTCCCTCCATGGGCCCTGCACCCAATTTCTCAGGAATTTCTCGGGCCCCAGTAGGCAATCCTAACTGAACACGTTACCCTTTATAGATGCTGTGAGAAACTGCAGTGGGGCCTGGATCTTCCTAGCTTGAAGATTTTCAAAAGACAAGTTTTCCTCTTGCGTGTTAGATGGTTCACTGCAAAAACACCCAGCAGGGGCTCTAATTCCCTAATTAAAGTTATTCATGTCAGTTCAGCCATTGACTATGGTGTGAGAAAAATCTGCAGTGTGTATTATTTTGTGGGAAACAGAGTGGGTGGCTGTTATGCGGCTGAAATATGTTGTTTTCTGATTTTCTGACTGAATCTAGCAAGTGATAATTACCACAAAAGGTGCTGAATGCCATTGCTTTATTTGGTGAACTTGATTTCAATACGATCCACTCTCGGCTGCCGGCTTAACATCTATGCCCATATTAAAGAACCCAAGCCCTAAGGAGCCAGACACCAGCTGCTGATTTCCCCATGGTGGATGATAAGACAGTTTCTGCTATCTTACATGAGTTGTATTTTAAACTGTTTAAATTGTTAAGTTGTTTTTACTTTTTCATGGTTACAACAATGCCTATGGTCTTGTTAGCCACACTGAGCCTGCCCTGGTGGGGAGGGCGGGGTATAAATCTAATAAATAATAAATAAATAAGTAATATCAATAGCCATAAAAATATTATTGTAATTTGTTATTCATTGTTAACTTCAATAAAAAGATTTATTATAAAAAAAATAGCTGTTCGTAGATGTGGGATTGGCTGTTTTTGCACCAAAATATCTGCTTTGATGGCCTCACCAATCTCATTGCACTAAAAGTTGCCTGTAGGTTTTCATGCTTGCTACCCACGTGACCAGCTCCTGCATGGTAGTTGATTCAGGGCACCCTGTGGCAAGTAATGTTCTTGAGCATTCACTGACAAAGGCAGAGTGAACTTGGAAGCATCCCAGGTAAGAGTGGGGTATGTTTGGGACTTTGCAAAAGTAATACGCATGGATAGAGATGGCACAGTGACCCAGTTCAGGGCAATGTTGTCCTGGATTTTTCATGTGTATGGTCGTTTGTGGGTAGTAATAGAATCTGGGCTGAAATTCTAAAGCAGTGTGTTGCAAAACACCCCTGTGGCTAGGTTGCTTTTGTTAATTCTCAGGAAGTATCTACCCACTTTTCCTTTTAAAATCCTTCTAATTGCAGTTAGCTTTGTAAGAAAAGCAAAAACAAATTTAGCAAATATTTACCAAACCTTCATTTAAACCTGCTTATTGTAACACACTCTGTTGTATGAAGGTCAAACGGCCAACATACCCAAGCAGTGTGCATGAATGCTGCATTGCTTCTCTCCCTTTCAGTCTTCCATATATCACAGACAGGTATGGCTGGCACCACCAACCCATATGACTGCTTGCTTGGAGTCAGAATTAAAGTTGCCAACCTGTAGGCGGAGCCTGAAGTTTTCCTGGCATTATGACTGATCTCCCAACTACAGACTCCAACTCTGCCAGGAGTAAATGGCAGCTTCAGAGGGTGGCATCTTCTGGCATCACATCCCTGCTTAGCTCCCTTCCTCATTAATTTCTGCCCTCCTGATGCTCTGCCCCCAAATCTCCAGGAGTTTTCCAACCTGCAGTTGGAAACACTATGTTAAGATCATCAAAGAACTGTATGCTATGTGAGACCCCACCCAGTGCTGCAAATAATGCAATTCTGGGTGAAATTGTAAAAAAAATTTTGGGGGAAAAATAAAATAAAATTGTAACTTGAAGGTAAAAAAGGTAAAAAAGAGTCTGAGTTTCTTTGAAAATGCTAGATGGCTGTGATTCATTGCTTTCATCTTGAGTTGAATAAAAGGATCTCTAAAAAACATTTGAAACTAGGGATTGGCATGAATTGTCTGACAAACTAAAGTTCGTCATGAATTTTGGCCAGTTCATGGTTTGTGAAGAAATGATCACGAACTGAAGAACTGCCATGAAATTTTATGCAGCATTTTTATGCAGTTCATGGTGCTTTGTGAAGAGCAGAAAGCAGAGGTTTAAACCCCTGCTTTATGCTCTTCATGAAAAACAAAAAGCAGCAGGGGGCAGAAAGCAGGAGTTTAAACTTTAAATGGCTCACGAACTGATACGAACCAGGTTGGTTCGCAAACCAACCTCCCCATTCAAAAATGCAAAAATGGGGTTCGTGCCCATCCCAATTTGAAACATTAACAGGTGGGAATAAAAGTAACTTTATTTCCTTAATCTTCAAAATACTAGAAAGCAATACTGCAGACATAATAACTAGAATGCTATTTAGTCGTCTGTAGTGCCTTAAGCAATTTGTGGCAATGCCGCATTGCATATTTCTTTACAGCACTCTACCTGAGTGAATCTATGTCAAAGAAGACACATATAAAGTATTTCTTGCTTTATACCAGGGGTGTCAAACGTGCAGCCTGGGGGCCGGATCAGGCCCTTGGAGGGCCCCAATCTGGCCCCCAAGGCCCTAGCTGTATCCTACTGTTTCCTACTGAGAGCCAGTTTGGTGTAGTGGTTAAGTGCGCGGACTCTAATCTGGGAGAACCGGGTTTGATTCCCCACTCCTCCACTTGCACCTGGCTGGATGACCTTGGGCAAGCCATAGCTCTGTACCAGCTGTTCCCTCAAGGTACAGCTTGGGAAAGAGCTCTCTCAGCCCCACCTACCTCACAGGGTGTCTGTTGTGGGGAGGGGAAGGGAAAGGAGTTTGTAAGCTGCTCTGAGACTCCCTTGGGGAGTGGAGGGCGGGGTATAAATCCAATCTCTTCTCTTCTTCTTCTACTTCCTTTTTCTAGTTCACTTGCTGCTGCCATGTTACAGCTTGCTTTGCCAGTCTCTCTCAGTCACACAGGAGAGATAGACAGGCAAACCTCTCCTGTGTGACTTAGAATGTCTGGTAGAGTGTCTGGTAAAGTGTAAAGAGTGACTTAGAGTGTCTGGTAAAGAACTGGCTGTGTCCCTTGTAAAGTTTATATCTCTACTACCTGTCATTACATTTTATGACACACATGGCCTGGCCCAACAAGGTCTCATTTATGTCAGATCCGGCCCTCATAACAAATGAGTTTGACACCCCTGCTTTATACTCAGGGTGCCAGGTAAACCCTTCCCTTGGTTTGACTAAAGGCACTTCAGAAGAACTAAGACACTTTAGGTTTCCTTTGTTCTTGCAGGGAAGCTAACCTACAACAAGCATGAAAATACAGATCAAGTTAGTATGCTTTTTCTTTTTCTGCAATAAATCAGGAAAACAATCAAAAGATTATTTTGGCAATGACATGCTTGGGAGTCCACACCATTTTAGATAACAGCAAAATGAAGAGCATGAACATGTGCAGAGTGCACATTCCTTGCCAGTGTTCTCTCTGGGCTGCCCATCAGTTTTCGCTCTGGTAAAGCACACATAAACTTCCCCCCCCCCCACCTGGGACGCCACAACATTTACTGTGGCTGAATCACAGCACAAACAGCATCTCTCCAGCAAAAACCCAGTGGCTTTCGACAGCGCATCACCATATGTGCCCGCTCCCGGGCTTGTTACTCCTGGAATGGCATTCCTGCATGTTCCTGCTCAAAATGACCCCTGGGGCTGAGAGAGCTCTTTCGAGAACTGCTCTTGAGAGAACAGCTCTCAGAGAACTTGTAACTGACCCAAGGTCACACCAGCAGCTGCATGTGGAGCAGTAAGGAATCAAACCTGGTTCTCCCAGATTAGAGTCCTTGCTCCTAACCACTACACCAAACCAACTCCCTGGAAAACAGCCCTGGAAAAGGACTGTGGTTCACCCAGTCCCACCTCAAAAAGAAGGAGGAAAGAGCCTGCCCAGCCAACCCCATGCTGGGAGGGGCTGAGGCTGCCCTGATGTATCCTCCCCTGTGCTGGATATCTTTGGCACCTTGAACACATCCTTCCCTATGCTGAGTTGGGCTTGGGCTGGCCAGCCGCATTGGATCCGGTGCTGGGGGAGGCTCAGCCAGGCCGGCCACTGCCCTTCTCACCACTGGGCTGCCCAGCCCAGGTGTGCGTGTGTGGGAGCAGAGCATCAACCCACTGGGAAAAGTCTGAGTGGCCATGATGGCCAATCTACTCCTGCTCCGAAGGAAGGAATTTAGAAAGGAGTAGCAGCAGGGGAAGGAGAGGGATTTCATGGTCTGCTCTGGGCCAGTCGTTATCTGTATTGTTTTCTGCTGCTCAGTGTCTGCTTTATGCTGTTTTAATGGTTTTGTTTTACTGTTTTAGTTGTAGACTGCCTATAGCAGGTGTCTGAGGAGGAGGCTCTGCATTTTCTAAATAAATAAGGAGAGTCCTCGTTCTAGGAATGCCTGCCTCCAGGTGTAATCCCCCTGAACATCAGCTCATCTCCAGACTACAGAGAAAACGGATGCTTTGGAGGCTGGACTCTGTGGCATTGCACCCCACTGAGGTCCCTATCCTCCCCAGGCTCCATCCCCAAAACTCCAAGAGTTTCCCAACCTGGATCTGGCAATCCTACCACCCCCCCAATCCTGACCAGTGGCCGGGGGGGGTACTTGGCAACCCTAACACTTTATCTGGGTACTTATCCCAATAATTGTCAGTATGGTTCCAATGGCATGTTTTCCTTAGCATTCAACATGTGGTTATGTGAGAGTCCTACAGAGTCAGTCACCAACAAGTGTCCTTAAACAGGAATGCTTTATTGAGAAAGGTCTGCTATGGTCATCTACACTTCTTGTGTTAGTAATGGCTGACACAGCCCTAAGCAGGAGAATTATACAGAATTTAGAAAGGTGTCTGGTAATGCAACGCAACCAATCACCATGTCAGAGAAAAGGTGCTTAAAATACTGGTTTATTCCCAGGGAAAAAGCGGGAAGAATTAGAGTCAGACAGGAGAAGAGATACATGGGCAGGCACCAACAGTCTCCCAAGGTCAGAGCAGCTCAAGCGATAAGCTTGCCATGAGAAATATAACATAACATTCCACAGACCTGATGTCAAAGGTTCACTCATCCCACCTCCCGGGTAGGAGATGGCAGCATCAGCTGACAGGTTACTCCTGAAGATGTTTTAAGGATGTTCCTAAAAATACATGGTGCCAATCTGACAGTCACATGTTTGCAAATGCATTGCTGTACACTTGTACTTGTCAGGGATCTTGACTGGCTGCATTTCTCTGTTCAGTGGGCACTCGGCAGCCAACTCTGGTTTGCCTCTATGTAATGTGTGGAATGGTCCCATGGATATTTTACAGTCTGAGCTGTATGTATGAGCCAGTCTATAGCATGGTGATGGCCATCTTTGTCAGTTGGGAATCCTGCCATAGCTGATGAACTTCCCATGTTAGACTCCATGTAAGTATTCAGATATGAAGCCCAGTACTCAATATGCATAGGAAGACAAACAAAGAAACACCATGTCCACCACAGCCTACAGTGCAAACTTACATACTGTTGATTTATCGGTTTTGCACTGCCTTTATAAGTGACCAACTGCTTTTAAAGCTGGTTCTGAATTGCTATAAGGAGGCCTTTTGTTTACACAGCTGTGGGCTATCCAGTGCCAAAAAGATTGCTCATAGGTGTTGCTGGGTTTCGTTTCCATTTGCACCTGATTTGAGAGGTTTTTTTTTTTTTTAATATCACATCCTTAGACACTGCCCATTAGAAGTGCTACATAAATGGCCAACAGGAATTGCTGGAGGAGGCAGCATGCCAGCTCATCCACACATGCACCTCTGCCCTCTTGAATCAATGCTAATTCTCTGCAGGTCTCGCAAAATGGCTCTCACAAAGGTTTTTTTTAAAGATTCAGAATATGTAAAAGGGACAGTGCTGCTTTATAGTTTTTGTGGGTTAGAGCAAGCTTTTGGGGTATGTCAGAGGTAGGGTCGGTAGTCATTGTCTGGAACTTGTGGGGGGGGGCAGGGAAGGTCTTAGGAAGATCTTAACAGCACCACACCCACACACTGACATCACTACTGGGGTTGTGCTAGAAGTGAAATTGGGCTGTTGGTGCAGTGACCCCACCTTTTTTCCCTGACTGCTCTGCTGAGTGTTGTCAAGGACAGCAGGTGGACAGTGGGAGGTCTCCCACCACAGTGCAACATCTGGTAGGCCTAGAAAGCTCTACTTGTCACTAAAGTGGTCAACTTGTATGCAGGGTTGTCAGCCCTCTTGGTGAGGGAGAGGGATTCCCCATTCCTGGTTCCCTCCACTGTTTCAAGTGGTGGCATGAGAATTTTAAAAAAGGTCTTCTAGGAATCACTGGAGACTCTATGGTCTTACTGTAGAGAGGATCCTAGAGCCTCCTAGAGAGGTGTGATGTCACTTCCAGGTTTCCCCGGGAAGTGATGTCACACTGTTGCCACCAGCTACCTCCCCATGTCCCCACCACCTGATTTCTTGCTGGTTGCCAGGACTTTCCACTGAGGAAAGGGGGCTATTTGAACTCTTTTCTTCATTGCCTCTTCCATAATTGAAATCCTCCAGCAGGGATGCCAGCCTCCAGGTGGGAACTGGGGATCCCCTGGAATTACACCTCATCTCCAGACTACAGAGGTCAGTTCCCCTGAAGAAAAATGGATGCTTTAGATGGTGGACTCTATGGCAGTGTTCCCCACTGAAGTCCCTGTCCTCCTCAGGTTCCACCTCCAAAAGCTCCAGGAGTTTCCCAGCCTGGAGCTGGCAACCCAACCTCCTGGCCCCTGCGGTGGCCTAGGGAGGACCTGGCAACCCTATCCTCCAGTGACTTTGCAGTTAGCTCTGTGAGGGTGCTTCTCTCACCCAGCACTAAGTACTGCTATGAATGTAGGGTTGCCAAGTGCTTACCTTCTGCCGGGGGGGGGGGGTTCCTCTTCTTCCTGGGAGTTCCCTGGCATGTATGTGAAGTGTGTGCACCATGATGACGTCACCCGGAAGTGACATTATCACGTTGGAGATGTTGCTAGGGTGACACTCTGGCAATCGCCCCCAAACTCTATGGTACCATAGAGTTTTTGGCCGATTGCTAGAGCGTTGCCCCGGCAACGTCCCCAACATGATGATGTCACTTCCAGGTGATGTCATCACGCTGGTGCAGTCATCCTAACCAGATGACTTCAGGGGTGGGGTTCCCCCCGCCGGCCAAATCCGGGCAGTGGATTGGGGACCCCTGTAGTGGGGGATGCCCCGCCCCCTGGGCAGACTTGGCAGCCCTATATGGATGCGCAATTCTTAGAAAAACCTGGATAAGATTAAAAATGCCCTTTGCCTAATGGCCATTTCCCTGACTTCCCAAGCAAGAGATCCTAAGCTTGGGCCTCTTGCTTCATGCTTTTGCCCTCATCACACCAAAGTGATTTCCAGTTTACTGATGAGGACCTGGGGCTGATATGTCAAGGATACGAGGACAACTTTAAAAGGATGTTCAGGGTATGCAGTTAGGAATGTTGCAAAAAGCACAGCCCCAATTCTGCATGATGGAACCTCTGTGTGTATCTTCGTATGTGGGTTTGGCTTTTCCCATATGTTCAGCTGAATGCAGAGCAATCAGGGTCCAGGACCAGGTCAGCAGTTGCACACCCTGTTGTCTCTCTGCAGGTATGTCGTATGTACTGCTGAAATCTGTGCAACCCTACTGACTGTCCAAGGCCATTCAGGTGAGTACACTTGCAAAGGGGGAACTCGGACCCAGGTCTTCAGGGTTTGAGCCACTGGACTCAGTCCTAGCCAGGATGTGAGTGGCCAGGAATGAGATGATAATCCTTCTGGGCATCTCCTCAGGGAGTCCTGACTCACACTTGGAGTACTGTAAGCAGATCCGCAATCAGACTCGGAGAGCGCCAGCAACATTTTTTGAAGTGTAACCTCTAACAGATGCTACCCTCACTGCTGACAGTGGAAAACAAAGGAGTTGATTTACATGTTTCTCTCATTATTTCACACAGGCATACATAGGACCAAATTTGAACAAAGCCATGTTTATCCCCTGAGCCCTCTTCCGATGGCAATACCCAGGTGTTTCTCTCTCTCTCTCTTTTTGCACACAGAAATTGCTCTCAAAAATCTGGAGGTGATGTTCTTGAGTTCTTGCCCTCGGTACATGCACTCCTTTTTCTGTGTCCCACCATAGTCTTCGGTCAAACCAGTTTCCAAAGGTTTTTGCTGCCCTGTAAATTGCATGTGGTGGATGGAAGAATCAAAATTAGCGTAGAGAAACATGCCCCTGACTAGTGCAATAGGACTGTGTGTGCTTTGACCTGATTGTTGTGGCACCATTTGGAGAGTGTCTACAATAAATACAATAGTTCCCCATCTTAGTCCTAGAGCAGTTTGGGAAATGTCTTTTTGAATTATTTTTATTAGAGTGAGCATGCTGTAGTGGTCGGAGTCTCACACTAGGGGCGGTTCTGCATCTGGCATTCACGCCACATTTTCTCAGCACTGAGGGAAAGGTGCAGCTCAAAACCACATTCGAATACCCCGGGGCAATGCTGCCGTACTGACTGCAAAGTCAACCCTGAATGGCAATAAATCTATGCAGAAGGTATCATAAAACCCGATGACCAAAGAAAGCGAAAGCAGCATGCAGTGCAGAGGGTACCATAAAATCTGATGACCAAAGAAAGTGAAAGAGGCATACAGTGCAGAGGAGAATTTCTGTTCCAACGTGGGTTCCGTCTGAACCATTCAGCCTCTATTACATGTATACATTTATTTATTTTATTTACTTCATTTGTACCCTGCCTTTCTCCCCAATGGGAACCTGAGGCATCACTCTCCTCTCCTCCGTTTTATCCTCACAACAACCCTGTGAGGGAAGCTAGGCTGAGAGAGAGTGACTGGCCCAAGGTCACCCAGTGAGTTTCCATGGCATGAGTGGGGATTTGAACCCAGGTCTCCCAGATACTAGTCTGACACTCTTAACTACTACACAACACTGCCTCTCTTGATAGGTAGAAATAGAGATAGAGATGATTCTCAAGTGTTGGGGCAGGTACCTCCATTACAGCAAGGTAAGCCAGTTTGGAGTAGTGGTAAGGAGCACAGACTCTAATCTGGGAGAACCCGGTTTTATTCCCCACCCTTCCACATGCAGCTGCTGGTGTGACCTTGGGTCAGTCATAAGTTCTCTCAAGAGCTGTTCTCTCAAGAGCAGTCCTCAAAAGAGCTCTCATCCCCACGTACCTCACAGGGTGTCTGTTGTGGGGCAGGGAAGGGAAAGGAGATTGTAAGCTGCTCTGAGATTCCTTTGGGTAGTGAAAGGCGGGGCATAAATCCAATCTCTTCTTTTCTCTTCTCTCCTCCTCCTCCTCTTCTTCTTCCAGTTTTTCCACATCATCCAGCATTCTGAGCTTAGAAAGTTATGAATTTCTTCTGCTCCTGCTGGGGCTGATGGAAATGAGGAGCAATGTTGATCGTATCCAGTGGGGAAGCTAAGCCGGAACTGGTTTTTCACCCTGTTTGCTTAACTATTCACATTTATCGATTGAGGTAATGTTACTTCTGCCATTTTCTGGGAGTAGGTGAACGGCCAGGACGTGAAAACTGGTCGAACACCCTGGCTCAATCAGAACCGCTCACTGTGAAACCTTATGCGCTGTGCAATTGTTATGATAATCGACGCTGCCAAGCTCTTGGTTATTGCGTGTACGGCTCCGTCCTGCCTGCTCACTCTAGCGACTCTCAGAATGCTCTCAGTGTGGCAACACCTCACACACCTGTTCAAATAAGAATCATCCCCATTAATTTCTGTTGACACATGCTTTTGCTGGGCATAGTGAGTGCAGCGAGGGCAAGCTGACAGCTAGGGGTAGCCGGGGCTGTTTGTTTATTCATCTCCAAGTTGTTACCAAAAATACTTTCAGGAAGAGTTGAACAAAGATTGGTTTGATATCCTTGTTGAGCAGGATTTGCCCTCCTCCCCCTGCCGCCCCCCCCCCCCCGAGGCGGGTGACTCTGTGCGGAGCTGCACAGGTGTCCCTTCACACCTGTCTGACAGAGAACAGAGTCGGTTTTGTTAGTAACTTCAGCCTTACCTGGAACTGAGTGTTTGATTTAAGGTTTCAGTGAATCCGAGTAAACAAAGCATTGAAAGTGTGGTTCCCATCCAGTGCCCGGGCTGCTCCGAGTGAAAACTTAAATGCAAACAATCTCATAAATGCTTAATCTTCTTCCTATAGAAGACAATGGGCAGGTTCCTGTTGACTTCAGCGGCAGCAAAGAGATGAGTATCTTATTTCTGCAGTGGACTTGGTTGCAGGCTGAGATACCGTCTGGCTTTTGAGCTTATCTGTTCCGGCATGTGAGGGTACAAGGCAAACCCAGAAACTTCCATACTTTAGAACAGTTAATTTAAAAAACACGCTTGTGTGTGTTTGATATGTGTGGGTAGATAGAGTCTTGAAACAACAGTGGCATGGTGGCTCTCTCCAGTTGTATCATCTGTTTATGCATGTCGTATTATAGTTAATTCTTGTGTTGTATCCTGTATGTCTGGCTCCATTCCTCTGGTTCCAGCTCCTGAACCCTTGTTTGTCAGAACTGCATCTT
Organism: Lepidodactylus listeri; assembly: GCA_029233225.1. Classification (NCBI taxonomy): domain Eukaryota; kingdom Metazoa; phylum Chordata; class Lepidosauria; order Squamata; family Gekkonidae; genus Lepidodactylus; species Lepidodactylus listeri. Next base: position 94,203,587 of record JARCFY010000006.1, read on the forward strand.
CTTCTTGAGAGCCAGTTTGGTGTAGTGGTAAGGAGCGCGGACACTAATCTGGGAGAACCGGGTTTGATTCCCCACTCCTCCACATGCAGCTGCTGGTGTGACCTTGGGTCAGTCGCAAGTTCTGTCAGAGCTGTTCTCTCAAGGGCAGTCCTCGAGGGAGCTCTCTCAGCCCCACCTGCCTCACAAGGATGTCTGTTGTGGGGAGGGGAAGGGAAAGGAGATTGTAAGCCGCTCTGAGACTCCTTCGGGTAGTGATGGGTGGGGTATAAATCCAATCTCTTCTTCGTTGTATTGCCACGTCCAGTTTCCACAGATATTTGTTCAGGATCAGTGTACGTGCTTGTTCTGTTCCTCTGGCCTCCTCCCTTTCCCCTCCAGCCTATCAGTTCTGGTTTGCAGGACAATTGCAGACCGTAGTTTGCTGGTTTGGATGCAATGCAATGCAATTATAGCTTACTGCAGCTCAGATGTTTTTCTTTTTATTTATCTATGTGCTTCATTTATTTCCCACTTTTCTTCCCAGTGGGGACCCAAAGCAGTTCACATTGCTCTCCTCTCTTCCATTTTATCGTCACAACAATCCAGTGAGGTAGATTAGACTGAGGGTGTGTGGTTGGCCGAAGGTCACCCAGCAAGCTTCAGTGGCAGAGTGGAGATTTGAACCTCAATCCAGCACGCTAACCTCTGCACTACACCACACTGCGCTAGCAGGTAGCAATGATCTTGCAGCATGCAAGCGTTGGAGGTGTGTGGGCTGGCAGGCAGAGGGGTGAACGATCGCGTGAGTTTGCCTGATGCTCAGGCCAGGCTCGTAATGCCACCAGGCTTCAGAACGCTACATTTTACCCATTTTTTTAAAAACGTAAAGATTTCCTGAATGTTTCTCCTTCCCCTTTATTTTTATTGTGTTTATCCACAGCAAATGAGGTCTCTGTAGGATAAGTTAACACTAATAAAATAAACATAGAAATGGGAATTTAAGATGGGTGTACAAACAGCATTCATATTAGATTCTGCAAACGGCACTCATTCTAAAAGCAAACTTGCTCAAAAGCAATTTCGGCTTCCCTTGTTATTAGAGCAGCAAATTTTCTGTCTTGGTGGAAGCTCTGCTTATTTTCACCTAAAATGCGAACCTCCAGTGGAGTCAGAGGAGCCTAATTCCCTCCGTAGATATTGTTCCTGCAGTGGGAAGTAACATTTTGAAGCAGCAGCATGACCCTGCTGTCCACTGGTATCTGGATGAAGCTGGGATCTGTCCCTGACCTTTTATACCGCTTACCCCATTTGGCACTGATGATGAAGGGTTTCTGGTCATCTCAAAGGGAAAGGAACCATTCAACTCCTTCCTCCAAATCCAGAAGAGAAAAAGAAGAAAAGAGGAGACTGGACTTATACCCCACCCTTCACTCAGAGTCTCATAGCAGCTTACAATCTCCTTCCCTTCCCCTCCCCACAACAGACACCTTGTGAGGTAGGTGGGGCTGAGAGAGCTCTTTCGAGGACTGCTCTTGAGAGAACAGCTCTGAAAGAACTTGTGACTGACCCAAGGTCACACCAGCAGCTGCATGTGGAGGGGTGGGGAATCAAACCTGGTTCTCCCAGATTAGAGTCTGCGCTCCTAACCACTACACCGAAAGAACAATGTGTACAGACTTCTGGAGGCTGATAAAGAGTATGTCCATTCATGGAAACTTCATAAAGTTGGCTAGAGTGTTACATTGTTAGTAGGGCAGACAACAGTGTGAAATGTGCCAGGGACTGGGTTGGATCCAACCGGTTTTTCCGCCACTGATAAAGGAAGGTGTCCACTTTGACTGCCCCAAAAGGCTATGTTGGGGGCCATGGGACCTGTAATGGACAAAAGTCATGTGGCACAGGGGCTGTAGAAAGTAAGGGAATTGGGTGAAATTAAGTGAAAAAGCTGTCTGGATCTGATCTATGAAGCGCTGGGCAATATGCTCAGACTCAGGAGTTTTATAGTGCCTGGTGAAACCCGACTGTCCCATAGTGTCCTGTCACCTCTGCTGTGAAGCTACAGTACAACTTCCTTGACCACCAGCAGTGATAGCGCTGGAGGGGAAACAACCTTGGAACTAAGGTTAAGGAGCCCGAGTCTCACTATTACAAGCCCTGTGATCGGATATCGCTGAAGACTAGCAGATCCCTCCATCCAATTCCTAGAAACTGCTACCGAATGACTATTTTCACCGTTATCTGACTTCTTCTAGGTGGCAAAAGCGGTGTGGTCCTCTATGGATAAATGGCCACAGATCTCTCTGGACATCACACAGCGGAAGACCCAATGATGTCTCCTTGATAAGGCCGCTCCATATCGTGCAGGATTCCTAAAATGACCTGCATAATGAGCTCTCTGTATCTTTCCATGCTTTATGGAATGGAAAGTAGTGAAGATAGCTTAAAATGGTTTTATTCGCCTACTTGAACCATGATTGGGGAGTGTGCCATTACTACCATGCTGCTTGCACATGAATCCCACATTACATGTGTCTTCTGGAAAGTGGTGGTGGAAAGTGACTTTTGGTGACCCAACAGGGTTTTCAAGGCAAGAGACATTCAGTGGTGGCTTGCCATTGCTTCCCACTGCATGACAACCCTGGTATTCCTTGGAGGTCTCCCATACACATACTAGCCAGGGCCACCCCTGCTTAGCTTCTGAGATTCTACAAGACCGGGTTAGACTGGGCCATCCAGGTCAGGGCCTCTGGAAAGTACTTTAGCATATATCATGGAGGGCGGAAAAGATACCTTGAATGCACAGAGTACGTTTCTATCCCCTTGAACCTAGGATGCCCCCAACCACCCCCAAACCTTGTACCCTCTGCTAATGGCAGCCTTCCGCTGATGCAGTTAATCTGTAATGTCATTCATTTGTGACGTCAGGAAGTTTACTAGGTGATGTTCCAATGTCAGCATAATAACTTCACAGTCTGGCCAAATTGGGTTTAAACCAGCCAAGGTGTGGGCGGCAAGCAAATGAAACAAACATGGGGGGGGGGGGGGGACATTCCACAGCAAGCGATATTGGTTTATGCGACAGGCAGCTTTTGGTGCAATTGAGCACATCTTTCCTGATTAATATTTTCAGAAGAGCTCTTCCAATCTGTTGACTACATAAAGAGATATTTATCTTTAAATGGACTAAATACATATTTAGATGATAGGATGAGGAATCTCTGAAAGAAGTGATAGGCTATTGAATAAATAATGCATCTTTTAAAAAGTCTAAATGCGACTTTACAAGATGGAGTGTAAGAGCTTCAAAGGATCCATTGATCTATGGAGTACATAATACGCACGTTAAAAATGTTTGAAATACTTATTTACATGACATACAGCTCAGAAGGAGCCATTACACTCTTCAAGTAAATGGGATGCATTGTAAAAATTGTCTAAGCATTGCTTTTATCAACTACTCGGGAATAATGTTCTCTGTTAAACATGCTTTCGGGGGGGAAGAAGATGTTAATTTGCAAATGAGCAGTAACATGGTCCCAAAATTAGGATCCAGCAGCATCCCCCCCATTGTTTGTTAGACAGCCACTCTGCCCATGAAAACAACATCCTTCAATTGAGGTCTCATATGGTGACAGTCTGTTCCTTTGCTGAATTGCAGTCTGATATCTTTCAGCACAAGCCTTCCAGGACTCATTTTCTAGCAAGACCCTGGGGAAATGATCAGAACCATAGACAGAGTGGGATCTGCTGCTCAGACAGTGCAATCTTAAGGACACTTTCCTGGGAATAAGCCCTAAGCCATCGTAGGATTCAGAGTAGACCTGTTTAGGATTGCTCTCAGAGAGTTCGATGTGGCTTGTGTTTGTACACAATGTGTGGGCCAGAACCTATTACTGGGGTATGGAAATTCTTATAAATTTACCACCGGTGGGAAGAAATTCTAGGTCAAAGCCTATTCCCAGAGTCTCTGAGCATTTATGATGAGCCTTCGGGAACCCTCCTCCTGACAGTTGGTCCTGTGTGTATCTACCCCGCTTGCCCACGTGCACAGCTGATCACAGTGTTCTCTTACCGCTAGGGTCTGCTGTCCCTTACTAAGGTACTTTCCGCATTTTCCTGCCGCTCCGGATTTTCTCAGTTTTTGAGTCAAGGCCATTTAAGTCCATAGCAAAACAGCATCCAAATAACCTGGGGCAACAGCAGGCTGAAACTGGGCAGACCACTAAAGGTCTGCAGAATGTACTGCAGAATGGGGGGGGAAACCTGGAATAAAAAGAAGATTGAACTTGACTTTAGAGCAGAATTGCTTGGAGGACACAGCAGTGAACATGGATTAAAAGGAGAGTGCAGAAAGGGCCTCAGTTTAGTCAGATGTCATGACAGTAGCATTCAACAGTGCCATCCTACACAGAGTCACGCCCTTCAAAATCAGTGGGATTAGAAGGGCATAAGTCTGAGTCGGATGGTACTGCGTATCTTAGTGCAAACGGTCCTTCGTGGCTAAATATATAGACGGAGCAGTCTCCCTTACTTTATTACATCAGTGTTGACAGATCTTTTAGATTCATCAGTGGAAGATGAATATAACAAAAAAAAAAATCAGTTCTGGTCTTTTGTGGCTGACATGTCCACCAATGTCAGCCACAAAACAGCTAGACTAAAAGGGAGGAAACCACAATAGTTCCCGGTGTCCCAAAATAAATGTTTGTTTTCCGATGCTTCCCTTTTGAAGCAAAAACGAATAATGAATAGGTACTCAGAAGCAATGTTCCCTCTAAACTGTGGAGTCTTGTGAGCAAAAATTTTACTTTGTGAGCGGCTGGCATCAAAGTTGTGAGTGAGGGATTTGGCCACTGCCTAAATCAGCTTGCTCTGGAGCCCTCCTTCCTGAGCCAAGACAAAAATGGGTGAGCCAGAGGCTAAAAAACCGTGAGCTAGCTCACACTAACTCAGCTTAGAAGGAACACTGCTCAGAAGGCTGAAATCCTGTGTGCACTTACCTGGGACTGTGCTCTGTCGACCATATCAGTGGAACAGACTTGCCAATAAACATGCATGGGACTGGGCTGAAAATTCTTAATTAACAGTATTCTCCCCAGCTTTCTGTAAAACTAGCATGCATGAGGTGTGAATAGACAGTCGTCATATCCAACTGCGTGATGCAACCCTCCACTATGATGTGCCGTGGAACTGTAATGTATGCAACTATCCAGCAGTTCAGATACAAATGTAAGAATAGTGGCAAGATGTCAAAGTAAAGTTCCTAAAGACTACCTCGGTTATGGTAGCGTGAAACTTTCATAAACAGTTGGATGCCCTCTGATACCATGCCCCAAGAACAACATCAGATGTGCCACAAAGGGACATGGAACTGTCTCTGGTTGTTTTTTTCTTTTACATTTTGGTCTAATTCTGAAATAAAATTTTTGAACCATCCCCAGACCGAAGAGATGTGAACATGTGAAATAGTTTAAACTTTGTTAGGGAATTCTATCTTACCAAGTATCGTCTATTTCAGCTGATGGTAGCTCTCCAAGGTCTTCATCTGTTTTGAACCCGGGACCTGGGGGCAGTGTTCTGTCTAAGCTGAGTCAGTGTGAGCTAGCTCACCGTTTTTAGCCTCCGGCTCACCCATTTTTGTCTGAGCTCAGGAAGGAGGGCTCCAGAGCAAACTAACTTATGCAGCAGCCAAAACACTCGCTCACAACTTGAATGCCAGCAGCTCACAAAGTAGACTTTTTGATCACAAGACTCCACAGCTTAGAGGGAGCATTGCCTGGGGCATGCAAAGGATCTTCTAAATTCACCATGTCTTGAGCCTCCCTAAACTGGTTGGTCTTCTCAGGAGCCCGTAGCACATTTTGTTCTCCTGCAACATGCACTTTTGGGTGCAGTCACTTGGCCCACAGACTGCTAAACAGCACGAGGGTTAAGGCTACGTTCATCACTGCCAGATGCTATGGCCAAATGGGGCACCTTTTGTGTTGTGCAAAGTGCTGAAGTCTATGGGAGGCTCTCTCTCTCTCGCCAAACAATCCAGGGCTTTTGCTGCATGAATTTCTCTCTCTGGCATTCTGGAACAGTTTTGTGGTACGTTGGCTCGGTGCCTTTTTTACTGGAAGGAATTTTATTGTACAGCAGAACTGCTGTCATAGGCCAGATTTAAAACTATACGAATCTCATGTGAACCATCTGGAATAAGGTTTCAGACTTGGAGGGTATAATGTTTAAACATCCCTAACTAGCTGTTAAAAGTCCTGACCTGGATGACCCAAATTAAACCTGATCTCATCAGATTTCAGAAGCTAAGCAGGGTCAGACCTGGCTAGTATTTGGATGGGAGACCTCCAAGGAATACCAGGGCTGCTACACAGAGGCAGGTGTATGGCAAACCACCTCTGAATGTTTCTTGCCTCAAAGACCCTATGGGGTTACTTGCAATGCTCCCTCTAAGCTGTGGAGTCTTGTGAACAAAAAATCCTACTTTGTGAGTTACTGGCATTAAAGTTGTGAGTGAGCGATTTTTTTGCTGCATAAATTAGTTTGCTCTGGAGCCAGCCCTTCCTGAGTGAAGACAAAAATCTGCAAGCTGGAGGCTAAAAAACTGTGAGCTAGCTCACACAAACTCAGCTTAGAGGGAACACTGGTTACCTGTAAGGTCAGCTGTGGCTTGACAGCAACTCTACCATCACCACTAGCTGTAAAAGGACAGGCTGTTAACTGTCCTAAATTGTGACACATATTCCATGCTGAACAATACCCAACTGGCTTTCCAGCCAGTCTTGGCTTTGCAAAAGAATTACTAAAGAGACAGGAGGATTATTTTTTTCTGGGGGAAGAGCAAGTGGAACTCTTCCAAGCTCTTAAATGAGGAACAGATCCTTTCAGAAGGAAAGACTCATGTAAGGTATCAGAGAAAGAGAGCGCACTATAAGGTTGTGGGTAAGGACACGGCCTTTGCTACTGCGCAGTTTAATGAAGGAATGATGCAGGGAGTTGGAAATGTCCAAATGGAGAGTTAATTAAACCCTAATGGAAACTTCACTTTGGAGGGAGCCTGTTCCATTGCGCACGTAGCATGATGGCTCACCCAGCCAAGGCAGAAAGATTTGGATGCTGCAGAAAATTACCAGTGACAGAAAGGATATCCATCAACAGAACAGGACTCCCCCCCCCCCCAGCAGCCAAAAATGATCTCTGAATGCTGCTCCTGGGGCACAGGGGGCTGCCAGGAACAGCATAATGGGGAAGGGTCTCTCACAGGTCTGCAGAGAGAAGGACTAATTGGTGGAAATTGCCCCTCTTCCATTAGTGGAAATTTTCCAAAGGATTTCACCCAAAGAATTATTTCTCCTCTCTTTCGTTCTGCTGCTGTTTTCATCCAATAGACTTAGAATCCTTTCCATGGAAAACAGCAATCTTGATGGCCATAACTCACCCTTAATCTGTTTTAATTAGTCCTCCGCGTGAAACTATGAACTTTGGATGAAACACTCAAATAAGTAAAATGGACAAGGCCGTTGAATACATTTGGTGTCACTTGCGTCCACCGCTGATTTTTATGCATGCTCTTTTGTCCTGTACACGGTTCAAAAGCAGGAATTATATTATGGTCTCTGGAGTTCAGCATCAACTCAACTGTCCATGTAAAGACCCACTGTTAGTTCAGATTATATGGATGTCTGGAAAATCCCAACCGTTAAAGAGACTTCCACTGAACGATGTTTCAGAATAGGCCATCTACCATAAAAGATGACAAAAGCAAGATTAAAAAAAAAAATTATGAAATTCCCCCAGCCAATGCAATGCCAGTCATCTCAAGCGGTGCCTTCATCATGATTAGAAACATATTACTATGTCATGTCGTGATTTCTTGCAAATTAGTGCATCCGTCCGTGTTAAGAAAAAAAATTATGGAAACATTTTATACTTGGAACCATGTTCAGTCTAAATAACAGGGCAATATTCAATCCACTGATTTGGAATATCACTTAACAAATAAATCTAACCAATGTGAACATTTTGGACGGTTTTTGTACTACTAAGTTTGCAAACAGAGAACTTACTTGGAAATCATTTGTGTAATGGGACTGACAACACAGAATATAACATCACATTGCACACTGAAATATTAGCACATATTAATGGAAGCAGCAAACTAATTTTATACTGGCACAATACTTCCTTGAAATTCAAAAAGACCACGTTTTGACAGTTTTCATTGATGGTCTACAGTGCCCACCGATATGACTGCGAGGGTGTATCCAACACTGGTTTAGGCCAAGGACATTGTCTGAATGAACAGGATACAGCAATCTTGGACTGGGTCTGGTCACTGCTTGGCTAGGAAACCCTACAGCTGCCCTGCGGAGAATGACTGGAGTTCCCCAGTGGAGGAAAAGTAAAATGTAAGAAATAAACTGCATACAGTCTCCTCTCAGCATGACTCAGACCAGCAGAATTCGAGGAGCATGACCTATATTTTGGCATTAACAGGCCCGTATCATTTTTGGTGATTCACGTGGGATGCAGTCAGAATCTTGTCTTTGCTTTTCATTACGGAAATGTAGTGACAGCGACAGAACAGTTAATCACTGGCATGCTTTGAGCAAAACATCAGCAAAGAGGAAAGCCTGTATACGTTGTCTATCCAGTATCCAGAGGGATCCAGTGCGGTGTAGTGGTTAACAGTGTCGGACTTAGTATCTGGGTGATCCAGATTCGAACCCCCATTTGTGCTATGGAAGCTTGCTGGGAGACCTTGGACCAGTCACACACTCTCAGTCTAACCTACCTCACAGGGTTGTTGTGAGGATAAAATGGAGGAAAGGTGTAAGCTGCTTAGGGTCCCCACTGAGGAGAAGGGCGGAGTACAAAGGAATCAAACAAAAAAATATCCTTCTCCAGAGTCTTTTACCTTGCCTGGAATAAAATGCAGAGGAAGATCAGTTTGACAGTATATTCCTATCTGATATTAAACGAAACACTGCAATCCTATGCACAACTACTTGGGAGTAAGCCCAGGCCCATAGCTACAGTGGGGCATTGCGGGGCCCAGCCCCCTGACTTTCTGGCAAGGCCCCCACAACTTCCCACAACCCGACTTCCAAGTTTCGATTGTGCTCACTGCCACTGGAGGTGGCAAATCTCACACCGCCCACACTCTTACCGACCACTATCCCTCGTTTTCGGCAAGGCAGCTGCAAGCCACACGCTGCCACACACTGCCTCCCTCCCTCCTCCCTGGAGAAGTATCTGGCCTTAGGGTTGGAGCACTGCAGCACTGGCCCTTTCCTTCCTTCCTTCCTTGGTGGGGGAATGGGGGAGGGAGCCTGGGGTGCTGCCTTTTCCCTCCTCCCCCTGGAGAAGTACCTGACCTTCAGGCTAGCACCCTGTGGTGCAAACTCTCCCAGCTCCCTCCCCTGCTAGCAGGGAAGTGGGGGGGGGGGGGAGGGACAGTAGTTAAATTTAATTGCTGGGAAGGGCGGGAGCTTGGGTGTGTGTGCAGGGGCATCCCCCGATTAATAAATGCCCCAATTTAAAAAATCCTGGCTACAGGCCTGAGTAAGCCCCACTGAACTCAAAGCATCTTATACAAAAGTAAATAGTAGTTTCCATCCTCATAGCTAATGTGGCTTTTGTTTCCCTGTTGGGAAATTCTAAGACAGGGTCTTTGTGAATTCCTCTCCAAAACATTTCACACACGTATGGAAGGGCCCACATGCTGGAGATGGTTTTGTGAGCCATGGCTCTAGAATTTTATCTAGACACCCGCTCCACAGGAGTCTCAGAGTGAGGAACACATCTGACTGACCTTGTCCGCAGGAGCCTTGCTGATGCGGCATCATTATTTAGGAATCAGTGCAAAATGTCTCAGCAAACACTGAGTGATTGTATGCGCACCAGCCTCTCCCCTTTCTGAGAATGCTGCCATTTAAGAGTGGTCAGGTAATTAAGTCGGGGAGAACCTAACCATTAGGGCAAGAGGGACTGGGTAATACCTCCCCCTGCTGGGAAAACAATGCAAGGAAAGGATTTTCCCACATGGATATTGTCTATATACATTTGTTTGCCTAAAGTAGATTTAGACATGGCATTCAAGTACCTTAAGCTGCCTGCCCTTTCTCACTGGACAGTCATCAACGGCCATGAAGATTTTGTAACACTTCATAAATTCAGTTTTAAAATTGGAGGATTCCCGCACCCCCCCCAAAAAACACAGATCCTGGTGATATGCTGGTCACTGAAATGTCACCATTAACTCTTTATATCAAATATGTGCAATTCCCTAGCCCCATCCTCAAACAGGTACTAATTTTCAGTCCTAGGCTACGGTCACACACACTGAATAATCCACTTTCAATGCACTTTCCATCTGGATTTTGTCAGTTCACATAAAATCCAGTTGGAAAGTGCACTGAAAGTGGACTGAAGGTGGATTATTTAGTGTATGTGGTCGCAGCCCCAAGGACACTTAATTTGCTGCAAGCTGAACCTAAATTAATGGAATTTACTTTTAAGTAAATCCATTTAGGGTAGATATAATTTTAGAAGGGGGGTGGGAGAGACTTCAAGTGTTAAAAAAAACCCAATAGAAATAATTGCAATCCTAAACAGAGTTACCCCCTTCCAAGTCTACTGAAGCCAATGGGTTTAAAAGGATGTTAACTATGCTTTGTTCTACACTTTTGGAAATTAAGTCCTCCATATCATGAGTAAGCAAATTCTGAAGCTTTTCTCACCAACTGCAATACAGCATAAAGGAAACTCAGGACAGTGACTAATGCATGCGTTCTAAATCTTTCGTCTTTAACTGTGCGCTAACATCCTAGAAAATTGTTATCACACCCTTCAGGCATTAAATGGCATGTCAGTTAAGAGTCTGGCATTCCAAATTAATAAAGCAATTATCCAACAACTGTTTTATAAGAAGTTGAAAATGTGCATCAGATAAATTATGGGCAATAATCTACTAAGCACTAACTGCAAAACAGAACTAAAAAAATCCAAGAATCAGATTGCCAGACTTCACTCTAAAGACTAGTTTCTAAGTTGGATCTTTCCACAGTTGGTCATTTGCTGCCTGACGACAATGTCGCAGGAGCCCTGGATCTCATTGGCTGACGAGCATTGTTCTAACAGCGCAGCCAAACTTCTCCCACTTTCAATGTCACCATGCAAGGCAGTGATAACCATCAAGCTGAGTGGCACAGAAGGTGGCCTTCAGAACATGACAGCACTAAGATAGCTTCAGACACTGTCTTTTTAATTGAAGCTAATGAGATGGGGAAACAGTTTCTGGAGTTGGACAGAGCAAGGTCACTTTCAGAAATGCCGCCTGGATCTCTCTTTTTTTTGCACCATTCCCTTGATATGTAAATTGAGCACTAGGGTACGGTGGCATAGATAGCATTCTAATGAAAACCGACCTTCAGTTCACTAGACCTCATTCACCTGCATGCAACTTTTCCACTGCACGCAACACTTGTAGTGTCACTTGCGAAAACACCCTAAGAGATTTTCTACACTGAGCAGAAATGTACTGGAAGCAGGCTTGAAGACACCATGCAAAATATGCAAAGGCCGTTAAAATTCTACTAAATGTGTTCCTCTATGTCACAGGACAACTGTGTTCCTCTTTGCCCTCAGATTGGGAGTCAAGAGGTGCGGGAAAGTCACAGTAAAACACAAGGTCTCCATGAATAATCAGTTTGCTGCAGAAATACCTTTTTGGCCAAATCATAACTCATTCATAAGGATGCCACAAACAAACCCAAGCCTCCGTACACTGCAGACGCTTCAGCAGAAAAAGGGGAACTGCTGGCTTGAAATCTTTTTTTCCTTTTGAGGGCAGCACCAGGAGAAACTGACTTAACAGTATTTTTCTAAGTAGCCTTTTCTGCCTCTCACTGAATAAATCATCATTCAGATTTTCTTCATTCCAAGAACCGCTGTTTTATAAAAGCAGAAGGGGGGGAGGCTGTTTTGTTCATTGAACCCATTCAAACAGCATCAGGCTAAGGTAACAAATATTTCAGCTCAGGTGTCTAAGCTTTAACAAATGTCAATGCCAGTCATTCAGGAGATCCCCAGTACACAAAGCCCCCCATATCTATACATGTCAGATGATGTTTTGGCTAACACAGTCTCAATACTTCATTCCTTTGATGGAGGGAAGCAGCCATCTTATTGACATTTTAACACACTGCTCAATGGCTAAATGACTTTAGTGAGTTCATTTCCTCATAAATATTTAACTTAATAAAAAGGTCCTCTGGGCTAGAGTACTTTTGACACTTTCTATAATCTGAAACAAATCCTCCAGCTCCCCCCACTCCTAAAATCAAGCAGACCGTGCCACACACACACCACACACACAGTTGGCTAACTATTTACAAAGAGCCCAATTAAATCCTACTTAATTCACCCTCTTTGTGAAAATCCCATCTCGCTGGTGTGCGGACTACTGATAATCACACAAAATGTGTAACTTTCTCAGAGCCTGGGACAGAAAGTTAAAAAGAAAGAAAGAAAGAAAAAAGGGAAAAAGGCATGACTCTATGAATCGTTGCTGTAAGATTAACCATTCAGTGCCACAGGGGGAAAAAAAAGAAAAGGGAAGCGGATGTACACAGTTTGATAAGTACCAGAGAAGGAAAGAAAGAAACAAATCACAGCAGAAAGGCACGTCAATCTAGTTTAATGTTTACATGTAGAAATTACACACAACAGAGACTAGAACAGGATTTTCAGCTGTAACAGAGCTGTAATGAAATGAATGCTGCTGTATATTAGAAAAATAATCTTGATACAGTTATCTGATTTTTTATTTTTTGGTCTATGTCAGTTCTTTGCAATTTACACACGCAATCAGACTGCAATTCTCCCTGTTGTCCCACCCTATTCCAAGTTTCAGCATCAATATTCTTTGGATGAAAGAAACAACAACTGTACATTTGTTAATAGTTTTGCCCTTTGGTTACAAGCAGACAATGGTTCTTCCTTTTCTCTCTCTCTCTCTTCTCCCCTAGAGTAATATGCCACAGAGCTAAAAGTCTGTGGTAGCATCACTCTTGGGTGTTTAAAAAACAACAACAACGCTCCATGGTTTTTATTCAGGCAACAAGAGATTTTTATAAATGCTTGTTGTACCTCAGCACTGTACCCACTTTGGGAAAAAAGTAGTAATTTCAGATAAAAACAAACGAGCCAACAAAACCCCCAAAGTTCTCACATCTCAATGCAGTTCTGCATATAATGTCATAGAAACGCTTTGCGCCTAATGGACAAAAACGGCCATTTCAAAACTGTATGATATAAACATCTTTTAATTCGGATTAAAGAAAACACATCTGTATGGACTCAGAACAAGTTTTATTTATGGTTAGACATTTCATGCATTCATGCAGGACCAACCCTGGCTACAGCTGTCGCTTCCAACTCTAAAGGGGAAAAGAAGGGCAGAAAGGGAACGGAGACATCCCTTGATATCCAGTATCTTTTCGTATCAGCAGTTCTGCACTTAAGCCAGAAACAGTCTTCCTAGGGAAGTATTCCCACGGATTTAAAAAAAAAACATACACAGCTTTATAATATTTACAAAAAATATTTAATTAAAAATATTTTATAATTACAGTAGTCTATTAAAGCATATACTTCTCTCACTTACACGTATAGAACCTCTCTATATACATAGTATGAAATGTCACTCATTTTTCTTTCTTTTTTTTTCTTTTTGTAATCTATACAATATGTAACATTCCTGCAGGGAGCAGAAAGTCCCCAAAGGAAACAATAAAACCATCTATTTTAAACAATAGATGTCAAAAAACCAAAAAAGTTATCTGCAGTGCCTCTGGTAGATTAGTAAAGCTTCAGATTTCAGCTGTTCAGCCCATTAGACTTCTAAAACTCCCAATTTGCCCTTGATCTTCCGTCCAACAGAAGAGCCATACTTTATGCCGAAGATTTCAACCCCCCCCCTCCAAGACAAGTATACAGTTCACATCTGATTTCAAACAAACAAACAAAAAAAAAGAGAGATGCGCGTGTAAAATGTTATGAACGTGCAAAGTCGTGAAAAATTCTCTCTCACTCACTAAAAGAAGTATGGAAAGAATTCTGGAGAAGTCGAACGATTTTTTTTTTCCTTTCGCCCAGTGGCTGATCTTTCTTTCTTTCTCTCCCTCCCACCCTTCCTAATGTGTCTTTCTTTCTGCTTCTCTGGCTCAGGATCTGCCTTGCTGCACACCTGTGGAAGAGGAATGAATAGAGGGGGGGTGTGAACCATGCTGCTCCAGACTGACTGGCGCCACCAACAAAACAGAAGACATGCTTGATCAACAACCCAAAACAAACCAGGTCAAACAACAACCGCAGCTCTCAGGCTAGGCCAAGCAGGGGGAAGGCACAGCTGCAAGCCCAAGCCAGAAGCTTCCCAGAGAGTGGAAGGGAAAGAAGTTTTTCAAAGTGCTTTTCTGGCGTTTTCCGTCCACCTCTGTTACTGCACATCAGGCACCAGGGCAGGAAATTTAAACTCCCCAATCTGGTGCACATTTACACAGAAGTAAATCCCACCAAGTTCAATGGGATTTACTCCCAAGTACATGGGCAAAAGAACACAGCAAAAGAGGAATCCATTTAAGGCACCCAGCAGTATTTCCATAACAATGTATTTATTCATTGCTTCTGTGGGAAGGAACTCCTAAGGAACACGCAAAGGAGCCAGTTAAAGCTTGAATAAGTAGGCTTTTTTGTGTGCATATTGTTATCTCTTGTACACCCACTGAAAGATACCGCCAGGCTTGATTTATCCTGGCCTCTGCATATACACTCATTTTACATTTATATACACTGCCCTGCCCTGTGAAAGCTAAGGTGAAGATTACGCAGACAATGGGATTCAAAGCAAGATACCAGCCTGCATCACAAAAACGTTACACTCAGAGGACTCAGATGGGACGACATCACTTTAAATTTAAGTGCTCTGGCTGAATCCAGTTAGCGGACTGCAGCTCAGCCTCTTAATTCTAAATGCTGTAAAGGTGAAGGTTTCCCTTGCTCGAAAGCCAGTCGAATCCAACTCTAGGGGGTGGTGCTCATTTTGGTTTCCAAGCTGAAGAGCCAGCGCTGTCCGAAGACTTTTCCCGTGGTCATGTGGCCAGCATGACTAGACGCTGAGGTGCATGGAATGTTGTACATGCACGCAAACCCTCAAGCGTACTCAAGAATTTGGGACAGGGGGTACCCAAGGCAAACTGTTTTGCAAAGAAAGACGGGGCCTAACTGTATTTACTCTGAAGTAAATCTCACGGTGTTCGATGGGACTTACTTCCAGGCAAGGGTACTTGGGGTTGCAGCCTGGGCTAGAAGCCGCCCAGTGCAAAGGGCACAGCTTAAGGGATGCCAAAGGCAACCAGGTTCCCAGCTTTGCCAAAGGCAATACTCACCTTGAAAGTGCAGTTCAGCGGCACAGAATACTGTCCCCTTGCTTATTGACAGCAGCGGCCTGCACAACAACAGAACAGGAGTGACATTAGCATGAGTGCAAATAACGAGGAGCTTCGTAACAAACAACCTTCCCTACCTAGCTGGTTGCAGCGTCTCCAGAAGACTGAGAAGCCCTGGAAGAGAGGAAAACCAAGGCAACCTCACCCAGGGACCCAGGGAGCGGCAAGGAGCTGGCAGCGATTCTCCATGGATCTCCTCCGGGATGAGCAGTTAGCGACAGGTTGCAAGTGGCCGAGTGTGGCAGCCTCTCGCTCTGTAGACCCACAGGGAACCCCTGTTTGCACCTGGTGCCACACAAGCCGCTCATGTCGGAATTCAGAGATCCCATGGAGCTGTGGGGGTCTTTGCTGGGACCCTGGCGCCGCACTTCTGAGCTGATTTTGACAGTAGGGTGGTGGATTATGGAGGAAAACGAGGCTACTCCCACATGCTCCAGGGTCCTTTATTTTATACCCCCTTCTAGAGTGTTTTAAAGTCTGCCTCCCTGTCTCACCCTCAAACACAACGGCCTCGATCCAGCTCGAGGCAAACAATAACAACGAGTGGTGTCTGTTTTCTGGCGTCTGGGGTTGGTCATCAATGCAGATGTGTGGCCAGAGGCACATCTGGATCTGTGCTGGCCACTGGCATAGACGCCAGCTCGTCTTCCCTGGTGGAAATGACTTCAGCACAATGTAGTTGGCAATACACGACTGGCCAAGAAGTGTACTGCACTGTGCACATGCAAAAGCTGAACATGATCCCTTGCATGCCTGTGATGAATGGTACATCTATATCGTACACGTATGCAGTATGAATAGTTCCTGAAAGACAATGCCAGGCACTGTATAGTCTGTGTGGATGCACAAGCATACAATGTTACACATGTTACTGTGTTTTATATTCTGTCTGCGTAGGTATGTCCCTATATCACACCCACATGCAGACCTAATTATGTGTGCTCTTTGAAATCGGCATTAGAACACCTAACTTCCAATCCACTAGCCAGTTAACCCATATGGCTTGGATCTGAGGAAATCCACCGGTGCCCAGGTCAGATCAAAGAGCCTTTGGGTACATTTTTAGCTTTCTCACCCGGTGCCCTGACAATGGCCACAAGACTGTCCCAACATAAGCTCAGGATCTGAAACAGCCGGCAGCCAAGGGAACAGGGCTTGAAGGAAAGGGAGAAAGGACACCCAAACGCTCCGCCTTGACTGTCTTGAGGATCGCAGTGCCCGGGGGGGGGGGGCGATCCTGCCTCCCCCACTCCACGGTTCCTCCAAAGAACCGGGCGCAGCGCCTCTCCTTGACGCACCTTCTCGGTTTAACAGGTTGCTGGATCGCCAGCGCGGGGCACTGGGTGGCCCCTCCAGGAGCCTCGTCCTGCAACGGGACGGCGAAGCGTGGGGGGAGGGGGGAGGGGGGAGGGCTCGACGCTGCTCCGTCCGGTGGGGGGGGGGACCCTTCTCCAGCCGCGGGCGCCGGAAGGGCTGAGTGAGAAGCGTGCGGGGCGCTCCTCCCGCCGTCCACCCTCCCTTCCCCGTCCCCTCCCCTCCCCTCCCGGCGGCGGCGGCGGCGGGCGGGCGGCTCTTACCGGGTCAGCTGCGTTGAGCGCCGTGAGCGGGGTCCGGGGAGGCCCGGCCGGGTGCAGCGGAGGCGGTTGCTGCTGCTGCTGTTGCTGCTGCCGGAGCAGCGCCGGGTGCGTCTCGAGGGCCAGCTGGAGGTCGAGGATGTAGTCGATGACGTGCTGCAGGATCTCCACTTTGCTGACCCGCTTGTTGGGCGGGATGGTGGGCACCAGCTTCCTGAGGCGGCTGTAGCAGTCATTCATGTCGCACTGGAGGCACAGCGCCGCCGCCGCCACCGCCTCCTCCTCGCCGCCCTTGTAGCAGCCGTGCTCGGCCAGGCAACGCAGAGCCAGCTCGCCTCCTCCTCCTCCGCCGCCGTCTCCACCTCCTCCTCCGCCGCAACAGCAGCCTCCAGACAGCGCCTTCCTGCTCGGGTGCCGGACGGGACTCACCGCTTTCATGGCGCAAAGGCAGGCAGGCAGGCAGGGACAGCCCGCTCGAACAGCGCCGAGGCTCGGCAGCTCCCACCCGCAGGGGCAGCCGGCAAGAGGCGAGGCAGCGGCACTCACAGACCGGAGCCCGGCGGGCACACGATCGCCGGCCTTTGCAAAAGGGGCACGATTGGGAAAAAAGGAAGGAGAGGCGGCAATTTGCACTCAGTCTCCCCCCGGGTGGGAAATACCCCCTAATCTCCCTCCCTCGCCAGGCAACAACTCACTCTCGCTGCCTTTCCCCCACCTCTTACTCCGAGCCCCGCCGCCTTTGCTCAGCCCAGTTTGCATCGCCGCCCCGCGTATATATATAGCACGGGGTACAGGCGGGGCGGGGCGCGCGCGCTGCCCGGGCCCGGGGGAAAAAAACCGATCGGGCGGGGGGTGGACGAGACACAAGAGAAAGGGAGGAGTGATGGGCATGAAAGGGGCGGGGGGGAGAAAAGGGAAGCCTGAGCTAAGAGAGCCGCGCTTTAGCCAATCGGGAGAGGCGGTTTCCTCCGCGGAACGTCGCTCTAGCCAATGGCGAGCGGCTTCCATTCTGTCAAGCGCCGTGTAGGGTCTGGGAGAAAGGCAAGCTGTCGAATCCGAGGGGCGGGGGGGGGGGGGAAGGGGGGGGAGAAAAGAAGTTCCTGATGAAGAACTGCGGGAATGCGAATGGAATTCACTCTCGCTCGCCTGTGGCTTGAGTCTGGTTATCCCCAGCGGCACTTTTAGAGCTCTGCGCAATGCCGGGGGCTGCTCTTCCCGTGATCTGGGTAGCTCTGAAGCCGAGAAAGCAGCAATGGCCGTTTGCTATCATTTTATTTATTAATTTATTTAAAAAATCAACATTCCCCCGCCTTTTTCAGGCTCCTTAATTGTCACTTCTCCAGCAAGTCCCCGGAAGAGTCGGTGGGAGATGGCAGCTTCTCTGGCCTCATGCGTTTTCATACCTCCGGGATTCTCCCCCCCACCCCGCCGCCACCCCGCCCTCGGCCTTATTTTTTTTGACACCTGGGGTATTTTCGCAGGCAATCATCAGCTCCACACTTGAAGGCGGAGAAGTTGCTGGGGGTGGGTAGTTCTTAAGAAAAGCAATTGCCTTGCAACATTAAATTAGAGCACATAACTATTAAAAATTCATGGCGGTAGGGTATTTAAAATTCCTCCATGCCATATAATATTAATCCATTTAATGTAAAATTCATACCTGTAACTTAATTTGCCTCATTAATGCCCCAGATCACGTATTAGTTCAATCTACCATGTTTTAAATATGATGCTGGAAATGCCCTGATTCCTGTACTTTGAGACTGCACATTAAAATTATTGTGCGCCAAACCTCTCATAGTGGACTGCAGCATTTGAATTGAATAATGTGCCTTGCTTCAACTTTCTTGGAAGCCCTTTGTTAAAACTCCAGATTAAAACCCTGAAACCATCCCAGAATGAGCCAAAAATAAAGTACCACATTGCATTTTCTTAGCCACGCAGCAGTTTTGTATTCACAAAATGATGTACATTCCATAGGATTAGTGAATTACCGGGGGGGGGGGGGGGGATAGTGTAGATATATTTAAGTGACCCCATAGATTTCAAATGAGCCGCACAGTCAATTGTGAATAAAATGATGTTATAAACGCTTTGTGAATAAAATGTAGTGAAAAAAGAACTAAGGCTACAAGCCTGAGAAAGCTTTCCGGAGAATATGTCCCACTGAATAAAACGGGACTTATTTCTTAGTAGACCTGTTTATTTTTATTGGAGATTGTATAATTCTCTTTCACCTCGTGAACACCCAGAAGGAGACTTTTGGCATATGCTCCTAAACCTAGAGGCATGGTCGGGGAGAGGGCATACAAAATTTTGTTTATTTGTTTAATGACAATGTGAAAAAAAGCTCTTTTGCTTGTCTGTTTTTTAAAAAGAAAAGCCTCCATTGTTTAAGGACCTACATGCGTATTTTATATCCAGTGGGGGAGAAGCCCCTCCCCCTGTAAAATCGAAACTTTCTGCATTGTAGTCAGTGGGATTCATATTGTGGATGCTCAAGCCCCAACTAACTCAATGAAATAACTGATTTCTGAAGAATCTTGGATAGGATTGTGCTGCCCAGCTGATCTTCCAAGTGGACATGTTTAGGATTGGACAGGTGGTCAGCTCTGTGTCACAGTTCTAAAGGCACTCATTTTTGAAGGCTGACTGTTAGTCTTTGGGAGGAAGTCTCATTGATTCCTGTGTAAGAGGCATCAAGCAGATAGCACGAGGCTTGACCTGTCCGTGGGCTACAGCAGTGACCTTTATATTAGGGGGTCATTTGTTCTAGTTTCTGGTCACTGATGCTCCCCTACAAGCATCATTTAGTTCTGAATCTTCCCCACTGCAGGGTTTTGATAAGATTCTAATAAATTTCCTTTTGGTAATAACTTTGCTGATGATGTAAAGACGGGTTTAGTTTTTTTTAGCAACCGTGATCTCCACATCGAGGAGGTGAACTCAAATCTCACTGTTCCCATCTTAATTAAAATCTGTGTGCAACTAGATAGACTACTGTATTGTTTTAATTGCATAGAATCTGTTCTTACAGCTAATTTGATTTCACTTTAGGAATCTCTCTCTCTCTCTCTTAGTGAGTTTGTGTGTGTGTGTGTGTGTAATCCCAGTCTACAAGCTGTTCTCCTGGAGCCAATTTTGGTCTGAGCAGATGTGCATATATTTGTAAGGAATCTCAATGCCGAACTGTTTTTGAGTCTTCATTAGCCAGCTCGCTGGACTAAAGAGTCAAACATCGAAGAACTTTTGAGAGTTCCGACTGAGTCTTCCAAAGGTGGTGGTATGGAAAAAATACTTTCCCCTCATAGACAAAGCACCCATAGTTCTGCATTAAAATACATGTTGGAATATACAAATATACTTAAACTCGGGGATTTATTTTGAGGTCATCGGCTTTCTGGATTCATAATGTTAACTGTTTTTTATTGGCCAATGGATGAGGCAACGCATAAGGTACCGAGTGCTCAGAACTGTGCCTAGAAAATTCAGGGGGAGCCATAGAAGTCAATTTTCATGACAGCATCACATTGAACTGTTTTAAAGATTTATATTCCACATTATTTATCCTCCAAAGTGGTTTATAGCATAAATAAAGCATGCAATAATAAAAATGCCCTGCATGCCATATCAAACTAAAACATACGCAAGTTTATTTTAAACAGCATGGACAAAATAAACCTCAGATGACCCCCCCCCCAAACTTTCAGAAGAAAACAGCCTTGCTGTTTTTTCCCCTTTAAAGCTGTAGGTGGGCAGACAATTATGGACACTGATGACAAGCAGATTCCATAGCTGTGGAGCCACTGCAGAGGAGGTCAATTTCTGTCTCCCAGTGTTTTTGCCTCCTTACTGAGATAACTTTAATCATCTTGAGAGGAGATTTTGCTTCTACCCTTGGCTTTCTTTGCTTCTCACTTCTGCATCTTGAGAGGAGTCACCAGTCTGTCCCTGTCTCAGTTTACTCTTCCATAATATAACTCCAGAATTAATCTTTTGTCAGTCACACTGAGGGAAAGTATTTGAAGCATTCTTACACTATATCTAATAGTAAAGTAGCTGGACCCTGTGCTGATGATGAAAGCAACATAGCCAGGCCACCCACAGACACAGGAGAGTCTCTACATATATAGACGACTCCCCAGGTACGCATAAAGAAATAGGAGTTTATAAATTTAGTGAAATTGCTGGTGAGAGCTATGCTCCAGAAGATTGGGATGTTGGAAAAACTGGGAGTTATTTAAAGGGAAAGGGGGGGGGAGGCAAGATAGAGCAGAAAGAGTTCTGGAAAGGAAGATACTGCAGCGTGGTGCGGGATTTGCAAATCTCCCCCCCCCCCCCCCCAATACCTTTCAGGTCCTCGGCTTGTTAAGAGAAGTAAATTGCATGAGGCCAACAATCCATGTCGTATTCTACAAAATTATTTAATACATCCATCCCCTTGTCGTATGTAGGCCAGAGCTCTGCTGCAGAATATCCAATCTTCTCTATTCAGAGGAGGCGGTGCAAATTAAGCAAATATACATTCATAATCTGCCCGATTCATTTTATTTCTAAGATACAGCTTTCCTGTATGGGTTACAGGCTCATAAGGTTTTAGAAAGGAAAACTGGAGCATTTCATGGTGGCAAGGTTTGTGCCAGATTTTTAGATTTTGTGTCTGTACTCGATGTGTGTAATACTCATAACCATGGATTCAGTGGTCCACCGACAGCAGAAGACCTGATTTATGTAGCTCACAGCACTCTGTTCTGTTTTTCTAAGGCTTTTATCTGATGCTTGATTTTTCCAAATGTGGTAGAACACTATTTCAGCCCTCTGTTTTAAAGGCAATCTGTGCCTCTGTGGTGCTTTCTGCACAGGGATGGGCTTGTGTGGTTTCCCACTGCTGGTGTGGCTGCCAAAACAGCAGTAGCAGTGGGGCTTCTATATGGCAGGGTTCCTACAGTTTCCCTGCCCCCCCCCCCACCAGCAGTGGCTATTTGCCCTCCCCTGGGCCACTAGAGCCTTTTCAATTTTTTAAAAAATAAATCGCAATTGAATATCGTTACAGCAATATACTATTATAAAAATGTGTAACAATGTCTAGCATTCTTTTTTTTAAGTACATCTCTAGCCTCTTCCATTGCAGAGATATGCCTTTCTGCTTATATCTCTGCAACTGGGGCTAGAAACTTCCTTCCTTCCTTCCTTCCTTCCTTCCTTCCTTCCTTCCTTCCTTCCTTCCTTCCTTCCTTCCTTCCTTCCTTCCTTCCTTCCTTCCTGCTGGCCTGCCGGCCTGCCGGCCGAGAATTCAGAGAATCTGGTACACATATTGGTATAATGTTGTATTGAATTAATGATATTCTGGTAAGGTTGCCTGCTCCCAGTTAGGAAATACCTTGAGATTTCGGGGGTGGAGTCTGAGGAGTGTGGGGTGCAGGGTGGGGAGGGACTTAAAGGGATATAATGCCATAGAGGCCACCGTCCAAAGTGGCCATTTTCTCCAGGTGAACTGGTCTCTATTGCCTGGAGATTAGTTGCAACAGCAGGACATCTCCAGCCACCTCCTGGAGGTTGGCAACCCTATATTCTGGTGTCAGGCTTTACTGTGATCTTTCCTGAAGTTTTGAATCAAACCATATTTGAAAAAGATCAAAAAAGCAAAGGGAACCCCCAGGAGGTGCACAAGTACACCATAATGCTATAGGGAAGCAGGAAAAATACTCCACTTCCCAAAAGCATTGAACCTGGGGCAGATAACCTGTGCAGAAGTGACCAGTGTCTCCCCCTACCTATTTTTCTCCTCAGTCTTGTCTTTTTGGAAAAGTTTTGTGACCACATCAGATAAATGTGAAAACATTACAGGGGGAAGGGGAAGAGCCAGTCACTATAGTGACCAGCTTGGCTGCAGGATATGTTCTCCCCCCCCAACACATGAACGTGTGTTCAGACTGACATGGGGAGTTTGCTTGCATGTTTGTGCAGGGAGTGGAAAACTGGGATCTTTTATTGCAGCTGTGAGTAGTGAGTTTCAGAAGGAAAAGGATGACAGACCTGGGCTGTGATCGCACACACTAATTAATCCACTTTCAATCCACTTTCCAACTGGATTTTGCCAGTTCACTAGTCTGTGTACAAATCAGGATGGAAGAAGAAAGGATCCAGTGTGTTGGGAGTTTGACTTGTAGTCCAGTTTGTAGCCAAATCAGACTCCAATCATTGGCTCTAAAGTCAAGCTAGTTATACTGTTTCAGTCCCCAAAAACATGGCCCATTCTGCATCTAGCATTCGCTCCATCGTTTTACCAAACCCACACTGGAACAGAAAAAGATGCGGCTCAAAACCACTGTTATGTCCGCTGACCACCACTAGGCACCAGCGCAAAGAGCCCAGAGTTTGGCTCCTAGGACAATGGGAGCCAAGGATCCAGGAGTCCTGCTAATCCTCCAATAAGACCTAGGCAGGAAATTCAAACCCCCCAATAGGATCATAGGTGGGACCTGGGGTGTGTCCTGGGTGGGTATATATGTTGGCCCTGTGGCCGGGTAAGGCATGCTTGTTCTCTCTAAATAAACTGGAGCTAATTACTACGCCAACTTCGTCCTCGTCAATGCCACCAAGAACTCAGTACTTTACAACCACATTCAGATACCCCAGGCGAACACTGTACTGACTGCAGAGCCACCCCTGAATGGCCATAAAACGTCCATGAATCAATGCAGATAGTACCATAAAACCAAGAGATCAAAGGAAGTGAAACCGGCATGCAGCTGGACGCTGCCATAAAATCCAACAATCAATGCAATGTAGAGGGGAATTTCTGTTCCAACGTGGGTCAGGTAAAACAGCATGGACTCTAATCTGGGAGAACCGGGTTTGATTCCCCACTCCTCCACATGCAGCTGCTGTTGTGACCTTGGGTTGGTCACAAGTTCTCTCAAAGCTGTTCTCTCAAGAGCAGTTCTCAAAAGAGCTCTCTCAGCCCCACCTACCTCACAGGATGTCTGTTGTGGGGAGGGGAAGAGAAAGAAGTTTGTAAGCTGCTCTGAGACTCCCTTGGGTAGTGAAGGATGGCGTATAAATCCAGTCTCTTCTCTTCTTCTCTTCCTCTCCTATGTGCAGAATGGGCCCATGGGTTCTTTTCAGGAAACAAAAGACTGCAACAGAGAATAAAGGATTACTTAGGAGTTGTGCAACTTATCAGGAGAAAGCTATAGAACTGATTAAATTACCAGGGAAGGGCAGCAGGAAGGGAAGGTTTTAATTGAATTATAATTCAGAATGACAAAACCAGAGACATGACCTGGGGTCATTTTGAGCAGGAGCTCCTGGGAGCGCAGCTCCGGGAGTTGGTGCCAGCCCCCCTCCCCCCCTGGTGGGGGAATGCCTGCTTGTGTCATGGCTGCAGCAAAATGACCCCGTCCCCTGGAGAGGTCCTTGTTCCTCCGACCAGCCTTCTCAAGGCTTCAGCCACCACTGAAGCTATCCTCCCAGAATAGTGGTATTTCTGAGACTTGGATTAGTAGCTTTCCTTCCTTCCTTCCTTCCTTCCTTCCTTCCTTCCTTCCTTCCTTCCTTCCTTCCTCCCTCCCTCCCTCCCTCCCTTCCCTCCCTCCCTCCCTCCCTCCCTCCCTCCCTTCCTTCCTTCCTTCCTTCCTTCCTTCCTTCCTTCCTTCCGACATATTTCTGGTGATGACAGGTGGTGTAGCATATGCAAATAAGTTATGCTAATGAGTTATGCTAATGAGCTCCTGCACCTCTTTTTCTACAAAATGAACCCTGGACATGACACTGACAATGCAATCCTAAGGAAAGTTATTCCAGTCTATGCCCATTCATTTCAATTGGTTTAGTCTAGTGTAACTTTCCTTAGGATTGCACTGTCAGTCATATATTTGATGGGAACTTTGGGAGAGTGGGATGATTTGAATCAGAGGTTCCCAAGCTGTCACAGGGCACAATGTATGAACTGTATTGACAGTCAGTGATTGAATATCATGTAAAAGACCATGCAGGGAGAGGACTTTTTGTCGTTTAGCCTGGTGTGGCTGAATTGCTTTCACGTTTGCACTCACTGAAGTCTCCCCAAAAAGTTTCCTTGGAAATTGATGCTACTGTAAAATACATTGTGAGAGGCAAAACATGGTGATTGCTCCCCATGCTCTGTGCTTGTCTTGCGGGGGGGTGGGGGGTGGGACTAGCTCCATGGAAGAAGAGAGGGCTGATGATGCAGGACAAGCAAGGTGCACGCGCCATCCCCACAAGCCGTGATTGTGCATCGTGTTAGGTTAAGATGGTGTCCGAATGGCTTTATGAAGTAGTGATGAAGTGAAATCACTAACTGAGCCCTGTACTACCTCATGAGCTGTTGAAAGGCTAAAAACTGTTTCAGTTTGACAGGAAAGTTAGGTACCGTACAGAGGCAGCTAATTTATTCGTATTCTGGTTTTTGCAAAGCAATCAGCATCAAATAATCTGTGCAGGTTGCAGTCACTTCTTTTCCCATACCCATTTATGGCAACAGTTCTGCTAGAAGTTGGTATAATCAGAACCTAGTAACTTTTAAAGATAGGATTACAGAGAACAGTAAAAAGTAACATAATCATGTTGTTTATCTTGACTTCCAGAAAGCTTTTGATAAAGTTCCTCATCAAAGGTTCCTAAGTAAACTCAATAGCCTTGGGATAAAAGGTCCTTTTGTGGATCAAAAACTGGCTAATTAAAAGGAAACAGAGAGTGAGTATAACTGGACAATTTTCTCAGTGGAGGGAGGTAAGCAGTGGGGTACCGCAGGGATCAGTACTCTGTCCAATGCGTTTTAACTTGTTTATTAATTATTTGGAATTGGGAGTAAGCAGTGAGGTGGCTAAATTTGCAGATGACACACAGTTGTTCAGGGTGGTGAGAACCAGGGAGGATTGTGAGGCACTCCAAAGGGATCTGCTGAGGATGGGCGAGTGGGCATCAACGTGGCAAATGGGGTTTAATATGGCCAAGTGCAAAGTGATGCACATTGGAGCCAAAAATCCTAACTATAAATACATGTTGATGGGGTCCCAACAGGCAGAGATTGACCAAGAGAGAGACCTTGGAGTCCTAGTAGATAACTCAATGAAAATGTTGAGACAGTGTGCGACTGGAATGAAAAAGGCCAGCGCTATGCTGGGGGTTATTAGGAAGGGAATTGAAAACAAATCAGCCAGTATCATAATGCCCCTGTATAAATTGATGGTGTGACCTCATTTGGAGTACAGTTCTGGTTGCCACACATCAAAAAAGATATTATAGGATTGGGAAAAGTGCAGAAAAGGGCAACTAGAATGATAAAAGGGTTGGAACACTTTCCCAATGAAGAAAGGTTGAAGCGCTTGGGGCTCTTTAGCTTGGAGAAACGACGGCTGAGGGGTGACATGATCGAGGTTTACAAGATTATGCATGGGATAGAGCAGGTAGAGAAAGAAGTACTTTTCTCCCTTTCTCACAATGTAAGAACTCATGGGCATTCCATGAAATGGCTGAGCAGTCGGGTTAGAACAGATAAAATGAAGTACTTCTTCACCCAAAGAGTGGAATTCACTGCCACAGGAGGTGGTGGCAGATACAAGCATGGATGGCTTCAAGAGGGAATTAGATAAACATATGGAGCAGAGGTCCATCAGTGGCTATTAGCCACAAAGTATAGATAGGAACTCTCAGTCTGGGGCAAGTGATGCTCTGCATTCTTGGTGCTTGACCGGGGTGGGGGGGGGCAACAGTGGAAGGGCTTCTAGTATCCTGGCCCCACTGCTGGACCTCCTGAAGGCACCTGGTATTTTTGGCCACTGTGTGACAGTGTTGAACTGGATGGGCCACTAGCCTGATCCAACATTGGCTTCTCTTATGTTCTTATGTTCTTTTCTTCTTATCATTATACACAATGTAAATATCATCTTCTTTTTGGCCCTGGCCCTGACCTGGTGGAACTCACTGCCTAATGTCACCAGGGCCCTGCGGGATCTGATGCAATTCCACAGGGCCTGCAAGGCAGAGATGTTCCCCCAGGCTTTTGGCTGAGGGCATATAAAGTACTAGGTCTAGAGACACGTTGCAGTGAAATCAGCTCATAAGTTTATTGATGGTACAAAACACGACTGCTGAACGTGGCTTGGGGGTCTGCTTAAATGTTCGTCTAAACCACACCCCTGGCCTCGCCCAATCTCCTGATAGGGTTAATTACGGGTGACCTTACACCATAGGTCCCCTGGAGGAATCTGGGAGGCAATTGGTCTCATTTACAATCCGGCTGGGCTATTGCCTCCCAAAGCAAAGCTCTGGTAGCCAACCCGGCCATGTGTGTTTACCTGACCGTGTGCGTGGTCACCATTAGGACATAACAGGGCAGCAATCTATATACTAATTCCCAGAGTTTTTTTTTTCTGTGTAGATACTTATATCTACCAAAAGAGAGCTCACTCTCCCCCAACAGCTTTTCCTACATAATCAGGGGCCTTTCTCAATCTGCAGAAAAATCCCTGAAGTTAAAAAAACCCCTTCAGGGACCATTAAATTCCCCCCAATACCTTTTGAAATGGCATCAACTCCAGTCATCAACTGTGAGAGATTAGAATGTTCGGGGTAGTGGGGTATGGTTCTAACTGTTCCTGTCAGTAAAAGGCAGGGTTTTTACTGGCAGCAGTTGAGGGTTATCAAGTACCACCCCCCAGCTACCAGCAGCGGATCCAGAACCAGGTTGGGAAACTCCTGGTGATTTGGGGGTGGAGCCTGGGGAGGACAGGGACCTCAGTGAGGTACAATGCCATAAACTCCACCCTCCAAAGCATCCATTTTCTCCATGGAAAGTTATCTCTGTGGTCTGGAGATGAGCAGTAATACCAGGGGATCCCCAGGTCCCACCTGGAGGCTGGCATCCCTAGGCAGAACCCTCTGTGTGACTTGATACCACCTGACTTGCATGACTTAATTAGGCCCAGCTGCTTTTCTACTGTTCATCAGCAGCCACCCTATGAAAGCCATTGTGATACAACAGTTAGAGCTTCAGACTGGGATCTGCGAGACCCAGGTTCAGATCCCAATCTTGCAGTGGAAGATGACTGGGAGATTTTGGACCAGTTACATACTTTCAGCCTAACCAGCCTCACGGGGTTGTTGTGCAGATAACAAGGAGGAAATAATAATGTAAGCTGCTTTAGTCCCCACTGTGGAGAAAGACTGTAATTTTCCTAGGTAGAGGCTGTGGGGGATGGGGGTGGAGATGGAAAGCTGAAGACAGATAAAGGTAGGTTGGCTGGTGGGTGGAAAGAAAATGGGGTTGCCAACTCCAGGTTGGGAAATTCCTGGACATTTGAGGGGGGGAGCCTGGGGAGGGTGGGATTTGAGGAGGGACTACAGACCAGTATAATGCCATAGACTCCACCCCCCAAACCAGCCATTTCCTTCACTTGAACTACCATTGCCAGTCTCCAGACAAGGGCTAGAGAGCACCCAGAATTACAACTGTTGTCCAGGTGACAGAGATCAGTTCCCCTGGATAAAATGTCTGCTTTGGAGGATTGCTGAGGCTGCTTGCCTCCCCAAGCCTCACTGCCCCAAGGCTCCACCCTCAAATCTCCAGGAATTTCCTAACTTGGAGCTGGCAGCCCTAAGGTGAATTGATCTCTGCAGCTGGGAGATCCATTATGATTCCCAGAGCACTGCCACTGCTGCTGTAGGGGGAGAGGAAGCAAGCAGGAGGCTGGGAGAGTGATGGAAGCAGAAAGAGAGAGTGATAGAGTGGGGGAGCAGAAAGAATGATGGAGTGGGGGGGGGCAGAAAGAGAGAGTGATGGAGTGGGGGGCAGAAAGAGAGAGAAAGAGTGATGAGGTGGGGAGGCAGAAAAACAGAGAATGATGACGGGTCAGAAAGAGACAGGAAGTAACATACATGGAGGAGAGAGAGAGAGTAAGAAAGGGGGGGCAGAAGGGAGAAAGAGTGTGAGAGAGGTAAGGGGAGAAGGGAGGAAGCAAAGGTGTGAGGAATGGGATAACCATTCCGCAAGTTTCTTGTGGGTCTCCACTTGTGGTGTTCTATTGTGGCTGGAACCCTCTCCCTTAATTCTGATCTTGTGTTCCCTCTCCCCCTGCTCAGAAAGTGGCCAGGCAGTCCAAAACTTTTTTAAGGACACCATCTGGGACTTCTTTTAATCTGTTTTTTTAAAAATTGTAGTTCTAATTTTGTTATTTTGAATTCTTAATATCCTGTATATTCATATAATGGCTTTGTGCCTCTGTTGTACATCACCCAGAGCCCGGAGCAAGCTGGGATGGGGCGATTAATAAATCAAAATCAAAATAACAACAACAATAACAACAGTAGTAGTAGTAGTAGTGGCCCACTTCACAACATAGGTGTCAACTTCAGGGGGGCTGGGGAGCTGGAGCCCCCCCAAACTTTTCCAGGACGTGCTGAGCCTCCCCCAGAGACAATGGCCTTTAATGTCTCTGGCCCAGCCCCAGCCCCAGCCGCCCCCCCGGGAAACTGGAAAGTCTACGCCAGTGATGGGGAACCTTTTAGAGACCAAGTGCCCAAACTGCAACCCAAAACCCACTTATTTTATCGCAAAGTGCCAGCAGAACAATTTAACATGAATACTGAGGTTTTAGTTTAGAAAAAAGAACTCATACATTAACATCTTTTGTCTTAAAAGAAAAACACAATAACAGAGCTTTCAATTATACAAACAACTTTTGATTGAAAGGTAAAAGTTTGCATTTGGCATACTTTTGAACAATTAATGTGATTTTTGCTGTTGTATGGATGCTGATAATTTGTCTAACTTTGGCTCATACTTTGTAAGTTTGAGAGCAGCCCAGCCTCGAGTCTGTGTCGTCTTTTTCCTTTTAGAGACTGAGTGCCCAAACTGCGTGCGTTCCCACAGAGAGGGCTCTGAGTGCCGCCTCTGGCACATGTGCCATAGGTTTGCCACCACTGGTCTACACCCTTGTTTCACAAGGTGGCTCTGGTGTTTGGCAAACTGGATTTAGCTGCTAGTTTGTGAATCTGAATATATATGATTCTGAATATATATGAAACTGAATATGATTCACTCAGGTCAGCTCTGTCACTGATATTAGGTCATGTCTCCCTGGGACCTCATATAGCGTCAAGAAAAATTCTTTCAAGACTGGAGGCATTTCTAGCCGCACCATTGCTGGCTGCACGGGTGCTTTGCGTGCAGTGCTACAGCAGGGCCGATGGCATCCTGTGTTTAATGGGCTGCCACACACAAATGATGTTGAGAAACATTCATTATTGCCTTCATCCTTGAGTCACGCAGCCTCCCCGAGCCCTGGTTCAGAGATCAGCAGATGTCAGTCACACTCTGTCTCTGCAGGCACTGCGCAAAACACCCTCCAGCAATGCAAGCCATTTGTATTTTTAAGTAGCCAAGAAAATGTATGAACATACTCCACGTTGTCCCTATGCGGGGGAAATGCAACGTTACTGTAACCAATTAAAATTATCAAGAGTATTCCTGTTTGAGTCTAACAAATGTGTGATGATCCATTGTTTCAAACAGAGCAATGATCCCCGGGTAGCCCTATGCAGAACAACTCCACTTGACACAAAGGGCATGGACCAGAGTAACTCTGCATAGAATGACACTGCTGATCATCTTATTGTGTAACTTAGCGATTCAGTAGCCCTGATACAAGCAGAAAACATTCTTCCAAATATCAGTCTAGGACTGTAAGGCTACCATAAGGACTGCACTGCAGTGCTAATAGGACCGCGGCTAATTTAGCTCAACAGGCAGCTAAATAGGACAGAGATGCTCACCAGCAGGATTTCATGGTGTTAGTCTTGCTGTTAGTTCACATCATCCGAAGCCCAGTGTAGCTGGGCATGGTGGTTGTGCTTGCAGCTCTCAAGGCTAATCCTTACTGCATGATCAAGGTGGGTAGCCGTGTTAGTCTGTCTGTAGCAGTAGAAAAGAGTAGAAGAAGAAGAGAGTGGATTTATACCCCACCCCTCACTGCCTGAAGGATAGTGGTTTACAAGATTATACATGGGATAGAAGTTTACAAGATTATGCATGGGACAGAGAAGGTAGAAAAAGAAGTACTTTTCTCTCTTTCTCACGATACAAGAACTCATGGGCCCTCAATGAAATAGACTGGGTTAGAACAGATAAAAGGAAGTGCTTCTTCAGCCAAAGAGTGATTAACACCTGGAATTCACTGCCACAGGAGGCGATGGCGGTTACAAGCATGGATGGCTTCAAGAGGGAATTGGATAAACATATGGAACAGAGGTCCATCAGTGGCTCTTAGCCACAAGGTATAGATAGGAACTCTCGGTCTGGGGCAAGTGATGCTCTGTATTCTTGGTGCTGGGGGTGGGGGGTGGGGGGTGGGGAGGAACAGTGGGAGGGTTTCTAGTGTCCTGGCCCCACTGCTGGACCTCCTGATGGCACCTGGTATTTTTGGCCACTGTATGACAGAGTGTTGGACTGGATGGGCCACTGGCCTGATCCTGCATTGGCTTCTCTTATGTTCTAATGTAGTTTCAGAGTGGCTTACAATTCCTTTCCCTCCCCCACCACACAGCAGACACCCTGTGTTGTAGGTGGGGCTGAGAGAGCTCTCTCATGAACTGCCCTTGAGAGAACAGTTCTGAAAGAACTTGTAACTGACCCAAGGTCACACCAGCAGCTGCATGTGGAGGAATGGGGAATCAAACCCGGTTCTCCCAGATTAGAATCCGTACTCTTAACCACTACACCAAACTGGCTCCTTAAAGACTAACAACACTTAAGTAGGGCATGAGCTTATAAGCTACTGGACTCTTACTCTTTTCTACTATTTTACTGCATGAGTGATATCATCCAGTTCTTTTAAAAGCCATACACAAAACAAAGTCCCACTTTTATGTTGACGTCAATGGCTGAGGAGGTGGTGAATACAAATAGCTGCCTCATACTGTATCAGACCATAGGTCTATCAAGGATAGGGCATCTGACTGGTAGCAGCTCTCCAAAGGTCTCTGGCTAGGGTTGCCAGCCTCCAGTTGGGGCCTGGAGATCTCCTGATTTTACAACTTATCTCCAGCTGATAGAGATTAGTTCCCCTGGAGAAAACAGCTGCTTTGAAGGGTAGACTCAGTCTATGGCTTTGTACCATGCTGAGGTCCCTCCCCTCCCTGAACCCCGCCCTCTCCCAGATCTACCCCCAAAGTCTCCAGGTATTTTCCAACCCAGAGCTGGCAACCCTGTGTCTGGCAGAGGTCTTTCACTTCTCATGCAACCTGATCCTTTCAATTGGATTGAACATGGGATCATCTCCATGCAAAGTAGATATGCTCTGCCACTGAGCCATGAACATAGGGTCTGGGATGGGAAATACCTGGAGATTTTGGGAGTGGAGTCTGGGGAAGGCAGGGTTTGGGGAGCGGAGGGGCCTCAGCAGGGTATAATGCCATAGAGTTCACCTTCCAAAGCAGCCATTTTCTCCAGAGGAACTGACCTTTGTCATCTTGAGATCAATTGTAATAGTGGGAGATCTCCAGGTGCCACCTGGAGGGTGGCAACCCTGCTTGATCTCTCCCTAATGTAAGAAGGTAACTCTGCTTCGGATTGTATTGTTAGTCTTTGATGACGGCAGCAACATGTTTTGAAAATTTACTTGTGTTATGAAGTTTTTCCTTTCCTTTGTATGAATAAAACCTGCTGCTTGTCAGTTAAAGTGAATGATCATCCTGCATTTTGAAAGAGAATGTGAAGATGTTTTTGTTGGAGTGAGAGACTCAGCATGCCTGGGCACTGGGGGGCGCTATAGTACTCTGTGTGCGTAGATGTCATCTCCTTGAACGGGATGCCTCTCTTTGATCCTTTCCACATTTGCCTGCCACTCCGGATTTCCTCAGTGTTCTAATCGAGGCCGTTAAGTCCACAGCAAAACAGCAGCCAAATAACCCAGGGGTAACAGCAGGCTGAAACTGGGCTGACCACTGAAAGGAGGTAATGTAATTACCACTGAAAGGAGGTAATTTCCCAGAATGGGGAAAAACCCGGAATAAAAAGAAGGTTGAACTCAATTTTAGTGCAGAATGGGGGGGAAACCTGGATTAAAAAAGAGGTTGAATTCGATTTTAGTGCATAATTGCAAGGAGCAGGGCCGCTCACCCACTAGGATTAGACTTCTGCCTAAGGTGCCCCCTGGTGGTGAGTGCCGACATGGCTGCTCGCCCGCCAGATCTGGCAGCCCTCGCTGCTTGCCCGCGCCCGATTCCCGCCACAGACGCCCTGCTGCCCCAGCCAGGCGGCCTCTTTCCCCTCCCCAGTATGGCTCTCCCACTCCCTTCCCTTCCTCGTGCCCCAGTCTGCTGGAGAGAACACACGTGCCCCTCCCCTCATCTGCCTCTCTGATGCCACACCACCGCCACTCATTCCACCGCCACCGCTCCTCCTGTGCCTGCCGCGCCTCTCAGCTGGGTTCCTGTGCCCTGCCTTCGCACCCCACCTTGCTGCTGCCCAGCCCAGCCAGGGCTGGCCTGAGCAGCTCCTCCCCCCCTCTCACTCGCTGCTGGGTTGCTACGCCTGACCCCAGCAGAGCCCGCCCCAAAGCCACCCCCCACGTGCCTCTGCTTCCCCGCTCCCACTTCTCCGTCTACCCTGGCCAAGCAGGTCAGTCCTGTGCCATGCTGCAAAGGGTGTCAGAGGCTGGTGGGGCCCCATGGAGGGGAGGAGCGGCTGAGGGGGGGCTCTGCCTCTACCATTGGGGGGGTATGTGCAGGGGTGTAGAGTTCTCCATTTCCTGGGGGTGGGGGCTCCTGTGCATGCGTGTGCACTTTGCGCGTGCCCCAGGACAATGTCCCCGCTGCCACCACCACCTCTCCCCCCACCTGGCCACTCCTCCCTCCCTCCCTCTGGGGGCCATCCGGGCGAATGCGCAGCATGATGGCATCACCCGGAAGTGACACCATCACGCTGGGCACATTGCCAATGCAATGCTCTGGCAATTGCCCTGAAACTCTATGGTGCCATAGAGTTTCAGGGCGATTGCCAGAGCGTTGCCCCAGCAATGTGCCCAGCATGATGGCATCACTTTTGGGTGACGCCATCACACTGGGCATTCGCCCAGGAGGGAGGGGAGGAAGGAGTGGCCAGGTGGGAAGGAGAGACGGCGGCGGCGGGTAGGCCTGCCTGCCTGCCTGCCTAGGAAGGGGGCCGGGGAGGCAGGGAGGCATGGCGGCGACAATGGTGGGCAGGCAGCCCAGCGGGCACTCCATTTTGCGGGGGAGGGGGGGCTCAGTCTCCCCCGGGAAATTTCAGGGGTGGCCTGAGCCCCGGAGCCCCCCCGTAATTGATGCCTATGAGTATGTGAGGCAGCGAATAGGTCCCCTTGCCCTCCACCGGCAGCCCTGGGCAGGATTCTGGGAGATGGCACCCAGATTGGGGGGAGGATTTTCACAGACTGGGGGGGGGGGGGTTGGCCAAGGGCCAGGGTCCCTCTCTGCGCCGGTTGCATTGTGGACTCTTCTCTGCCCCCTCCCTCCCTTATCCTGGGGCAAAGCAAGGAGGTTAGGATTGGAGGCAAAAACAGAACCAAGTTTGAGTCCAGTGTCACCTTTAAGAGCAACAAAGTTTGCTGCACTTATACCCAGAATTAAACTTTGTTGGTCTTAAAGGTGCAGTGCCACTGGACTCAGACTTTCTGCCTTGGACGTCATTAATTCATAGGGTCCCCAGAAATCAGAAGTGGCTTTACATCACTTAACACACACACTGCCTCAGTGCTTAAACATTTTTGTGTACGAGGATACGTACATGTGTATTTGTGCATGTGTAATTGGGTGTATGCCCTGAGAAATACAGGGGCTGGGGTGGCTCAGAGGTTAAGACACTGACCTGCAGACTGGAAGATTGGTAACTCAGCAGTTTGAGACCCAAGTGCTGTGTGATGGTTGCGGGGGGTGGTGGTGGTGGTGGTGGTGGTGGTGGTGGTGGTGCCAGAGGGTAACCTTGTCTAGTGTGGAAAAAAACCTGGGGCTGGCCCTGGCAAGGAGGAAACTGCAGTGAACATGGATTAAAAGAAGATTGCAGAAAGGAGCTTTGTCTTAACCCAGGAACTGCCATCTGACCTCTCCCCTCTCCTTTTGTCCTCTCTCGCTTCTCATGGCCTTCCACAGAGACACAAGTCTCTGCAGGTCTCTCCTGAAGTGAAATAGGGTAGCTCTAGGAATTCCTGAAAGGGTGGCTCTAGGAATTGCCATAGAGATTCTGGAGATTCCTAGAGCTACCCCATGTCATAAGAACATAAGAGAAGCCAATGTTGGATCAGGCCAATGGCCCATCCAGTCCAACACTCTGTCACACAGTGGCCAAAAATACCAGGTGCCCTCAGGAGGTCCATCAGTGGGGCCAGGACACTAGAAGCCCTCCCACTGTCCCCCCCCCCCCCCCAAGTACCAAGCACTGATGGACCTCTGCTCCATATGTTTATCCAATACCCTCTTGAGGCCATCCATGCTTGTAGCCACCGCCATCTCCTGTGGCCGTGAATTCCATGTGTTAATCACTCTTTGGGTGAAGAACTACTTCCTTTTATCTGTTCTAACCTGCCTGCTCAGCAATTTCATGGAGTGCCCACGAGTTCTTGTATTGTGAGAAAAGGAGAAAAGTTCTTCTTTCGCTACCTGCTCTATCCTGTGTTACTTCTGGGTTTTCCTCCAAAGTGATATAGAGGCTCAGAGGATGCCAATGGTTAAAAAAAATTATCCTGTAGTCACTCAGAATGGTGGTAGGCAACAGGAGCTGAGGGTAGGGAATCCCCTGATACCACCAAAGGAATAGTAAGCCTACTTCAGGAAGAAAAATGCTTAAATAAATAAACAAAATCTCTCATTTTAGCCTAATTCAGCGTGTTTCTATGACGGTAATAGGATGTAGTGATGTGGAATTTAACAGAATTAAGTATTCAGCAAAGGGCCAGTCCGGCTTTCTGTCTTATTGGAACAGAAGGTGTTTCAGAAGTGCACCCAGGGCAGCATTTTTGGGTCTGTAGGGAGCATCCATTCAGAAAGAGCTGCCTCCATCCGGGAGTGGGGGGGGGGATGCTTGCCTTACACCTCCTTAGAGTTTTGTGATTAGTCCCAACCCTCCATGGCAACCATTTTGTGATTCCCCCTTCTCCACAGCAGCCATTTTGGGGGTGGTCACAGGTCCCTGTTTTCAGAATTCCAAAAGTGCCTACAACGGGGAAACTTTGGAAGGTCATGCTGGAATAGGATTATAAAACTCCAAGTTCAGATCCCCACTCAGCCATGAAATGACGGGGGTGAGCATGGGCCATAATCTTTAATCTGATAATGTGGGGGAGTATATGCCCTCCCCCAATTATTGGAGGAATTGTGGGAAATAAATAAATGAATATGTAAATTGGTCTGAGCTCCTTAAAGAAAAGGTGGGATACAAATGTTAAAAATAAAATTTAGAAAGTCGTCCCCCCCCCCCCCCCGAGAGCAAGTCTTGTTTATATAATGCTTTACTAGGAAAAATAGTATTCTGTATAAATAAGGATGGGGGAGAGCATGGTGCCCTTTTTGTTTTGTAGCATGATTTCTTCCTGCTCCAGCTCTAAATTTAATGTCCTGTGGTACAAAGATCTTTTAAATTCCCATTGTGTTAATTCCTGACATTGCAGTTTACTGGAGTATGCTGAGTGGTCTTGTACTATGCCCCTAAAATGGGTTTCTTAACAGACAGACAATTCCTTGACACTAAATGTCCTCTGCCATTCTGTGATTATCTGACTCCAAAATGATCCACTGTAGTTCTTCGAACTGCTTTATTCTTTTACTGTTTTGAAAAATATCATCTGCATACTTGTCAGATTTCATCTTGGCCTCAGTTTCATAGGATTAAGAGCCAAGGCACATGTTAGAGGAATTACATGGCACAGCCTCCTGGGAAGAAACACTTTAGAACCGAGGTGTAGTACCATATTGGAATAATCTTACACGTAACTCCATACCCAATCCTCAGTGAACACTAAATTGTTAGATATTGGCATAGTGTGCGCCCTGGAATGTCCACCCATCTGTCCCTCCCTCCCTCCCTTTTGTTTCTTTCATGTGACAGGATATTCAATCATATGATTTGTCTTCTTGCATTTTAAGTAATATTCTTAAGAACTGTATGATTCTTTTGAAAGTCTAGACAGGCTTATTTGAAGAATCTATTCTAATGCACTCCATAATTTTTGCTTATTTCTCTTAACTGAAATTATTTACTCTTTTGTTTTGTCTCCGGTGTTTATATTGTTTATATTGTTCCCCCTTTATAAGAGGACATGAAGTTAAATGTCATAGTTATTAAGATAACCTGGAGTGCATTTGGGGAGAGATGTTGTTCAATATTTCTTGAATATTCTAATCTATTATTAATAAGAAAAATCCTAACTCCTGCAAATGCAGAAGTCACTGTGACTGTTTCCCAACTCTTATGGATTTGTTGCTGACTGGAAAAGAAATGGGCCATCTTTAGACATGTTCAGTGCAATGCCCCCTTCCCCGGGGGACCTTTAGAGGGAGCTGGCTGGCTGTGATGTGGCAGACCCTGCCAGGGAACCACCAGCACAGCTTTCTTTGCTGGTGGGGGAAAACATGGGCCCAGGCATGTGACATGAGTTAGCTGCCTTCCTAAGCCATCCCAGCCTGGGTACACTCCCCAGAACTGGTACACAGTGTAGACTATAGACATCCGTATGAAGGAAAGGCAAAATGCCCTTTTCCATAGGCACGGTCCCACCCACAAGCTGTGGTGTAGCACGAGATGCCACACCCAATCACATCACTCCTCAGCATTGGCCAAACCTTGGCACCCAATCACAGCCCCCCTCAGCACTACATAAACCTGAGCCAGGATGCCCTACAGCTCAGATGATAGGATGGGCAGCATGGGATACTGTTTCTGAGGTATTTGATTTGCACACTTACAGCACACAGCATTTCACTCTGGTGGCAAGAAAAGCAAAAACAGCACTTAGTACCACAGAAGGGGCACTTAGCGCTTACACACAAAGGGGAGAGCAAAACTCCTTGCTAGGTGATGGAGACGTCTAATTTAGAGCCCCCTATAGGTGCCCCATCTCTGGAAAAACAGCAAAGGAGCAACCAGGCACTATGAGAGGAGTAGTGTCTCTCTCTCTTGAGGAGGGGCAGAACCCAACAGACTCAGCCCGGGAGTCCACCCCTGCCCCCCTTGCATGCACCCTCCAGGTGTGTGTATAGGGCACAACCTGAGGCAGCTGCACCCAGCAGGATGTCATATGATGGGTCATATTCCCAGGAACGTTTTCCTAGGAGAGGTGGCTATGATACTCTCTCTGTGTGTGTATGTGTGAGTGAGTGTGTGTGGCTAGGATGCTTGCATTTTTGGGATAGGGCCGGGTATACATTTTATAAATAAATGATAATATGATAATAATAAGATAATTATATAAGAATAATAAGATAATAAATAAATAATAAATAGTAAAGGTAGCCCATTTGGGGGGTAGGGTGGGGTATAAATAAATAAATACATGGACCCTTGAGAGGGTGCCCCCTCCCACCCAGGTGGTGGATGGGGTACAAACGGGAGTTAGGGGGATGATGGGCAGCTGCCCCACAGTGCTCAGTGGAACTGCTGACCAAGCAGCCATGGCACCAATGTCCCCTCTATCCCCCCCCCCCCCCAATGAGTGAAGCGGTTCACATTGTGAGCAGAATATAACTACTGTCACCTTAAAATGGGCAATGGGTAGTGCAAGACCCTGTGTGGCTCCAAGTAACTGCTGAGTGGGGCTTTCTGTGTTAATGAGCGGCTGCTCAAGTGCACAGCTCAGAGAGAAGGTTGCATGGTACCCACTGCCTTCCAAGATGGCAGTCCTCTACTGCAGTCCTGTGCACCACCTCACCGCAGTCCCAACCCCCTTCCCATTCACATACTCTGCTGGCTATCATGTATGGCACAGAGCAGGCTGGGGGGGGTGGTCCAAGGGGAGATGTCTCTGCTCTGGGGGGGAGGGGGCAGGTCTCTGGCTCTCACCCCTCCATACTACTGCTGGCATCTGATAAACCATGTAGGTTGGCAATACAGGTGCATGTGGTGGTCAGGGTAGATGGGGCACAGCGGAACGAGGTAGAGGAATTGTGAAGGGGTGTCTCAGCCAAAGTGACTGAGTCTCAGCCAAAGTGACTGATTATGACCAGAGCTGGCCATAATCAGAGCGATCCTGTTTCCCCTTTTTGGTTTACGGGAGCAAAACGTCAGCTTTGAAACTTTTGCCTGCCTCAAGCCTCTCCCCATGTGAGTGACGGTGTCAGGGCTGCAGTGGCATGCCTAAGGCCTAGTGGAATGCCTCTTTTGGATCTGTCTTCTTGGCCCAGTAGGTCTTGGGTGTGAGTGCTGTGGGTTTGAGACTGTCCTCTGTCTTTCTTCTTCTTCTTCTTCTTCAGGGTGTGTGTGGCTTGAATCAGAGAAGGTTGCCTATGGCAGCACTGCTGCTGAAACTTGCCAGAGGGATGGGAGGGCATCATTGGGTCTTTTCCCCCTGTCCTCTGGTGTTCTGAGGGCAGAGAGGCAAGGGGCAGTGGCTGTATCAGCAGGTGGTGATTGGCTGTGCCTGTGTGTGGCACTCAGAGAGGACCCCCCTGGCAACCAGTGGGGGGTGGGGAGACTTACCAGGAGCAGCAGGGAGGCCTATCTGACATGCAGCGACATGTCTATGTCACTAACCACATGACCCGGAAGTGACACCATCACTTCCAGGATATTGGGGTGATGCCCTGGTATTTGGGCAAAATATCTATGGTAAATTTGGCTTCTACCACAGAGTTTTTGCCCAAATACCAGAGTGTCGCCCAACAACCCAGATGTGATGATGTCACTTCTGGGTCACGTGGGCAGTGCCGTAGACGCATTGCTGCATGTTGGATGCAGCTCCCTCTTTTTCAGGGTATTTATTTATATTTATTTATTACTTTCAATTTATATCCCGCCTTGCTGGGCAAACTGGTAAGTTTCCCCAAACCGGCCATCTGATGGGTGGTGGGCAGTGGGGGTCCTCACCTCCACCAAGGGGTCTGACAATACTAGAATACTTGTGGGTGAGGGCAGAATTTTAAACTCTGACAATGACATTGGGAACTGTGAAGCTTCCCCTCATATTTTTTTTACCACACTAGTGAATACTTGCTCCCCTAATGGTGGATTCCAAAACCAATTATGAATTGCTTTTATAGGCAATGGGTGGGAAGCCCTCATACATGATGTAAACAGTCCCATGTAGAGGAGCATTACATTAAACTGGTGATCAATGCTCCCTCTAAGTTGTGGGGTCTTGTGAGCAAAAACTCTACTTCGTGAGCTACTGGCATTAAAGTTGTGAGCGAGCGATTTGGCTGCTGCATGAATTCGTTTGCTCTGGAGCCATCCTTCCTGAGCGAAGACAAAAACGAGTGAGCTGGAGGCTAAAAAACTGTGAGCTTAGAGGGAACACTGCTGGTGATGTGACTGAACACAAACCAAGGGAGCTCCTTACTATGCAAGAAGCTCTTTGTGTGAAGGGGCCTTTCTGTGTGGTTCAGGCAAACCTTCCTTCTTCATCTAGGTTTTCTGGCAGGGACTGCTCAAATCAAATGGGAAGCACCTTCATACTAACGCTCCCCCAGGAGGGTTAGAGGTGCCCAGGAGATTAGTGAGTCTGGCAGCAAACGTGCAGCCGGCAGAACAGAAGGGGCCCTGAGTCAACCTGCATCTTTTCGGGATCACAGCCTAGGTGTCTTCTTTCACAAGAACAGGCATCCGACTGCAGAGGCAGTGTTCCCTTTCACGTATACTGTTTTACAGAGAGAGAAGCCATCTCTTCTTTCATCATATTCTACAGTTTCACCCTGATCTCTCAGCCCGGTGACGTGTTTTTGGTCCGCAAGATTTTCTGCCCCTCCCCACCCCCTTGCACTGACAGAAAAGGCCTTCGCTTCAAGCTCAGTGCCTCAGGTTGCCACAACATCAGCACCAACTGAAACTTAACCTGATGCTATAGAAACACAGCACACAATGGGGCAGGCTCTCGAGGCATCATTTATTTCCAATTGTTATTGATGGCCTTTCATACTTTGCTCGTGGGTCTACTTTACCTTGTCACTTATGAGCTACGAGGTTATCAATAACTCATGGAAATAAATGTCTTATTGATAGCCTGTTGTATATCCAACGCTTTGTCTCTCTTCTCTCTCTGTCTCTCACGCGCGCGCACACACAGGCACACACAAATGTATAAATATATACCCGGTCATATATAATGCAAACCAAAGAGAGAGAATGAATAAGAACGTTTGATGTTTCCAGTCCTCTTATCCTTGAATACTGAGGCTTTTAAGACTCGAGGGTCCATCCCCCCCCCCCCGCTTCCTTCTTCCAAAGGCATTTCACAAAGATCCGTTCCTAATTTATTTATTAAGTTAAGCTTGCAGAACAAGGTAAAATAACTGGACCAGCCTATCACTGCCTCGAAAACACGCAAGCACATTTATAATT
This sequence comes from Lepidodactylus listeri, assembly GCA_029233225.1. Taxonomy (NCBI): domain Eukaryota; kingdom Metazoa; phylum Chordata; class Lepidosauria; order Squamata; family Gekkonidae; genus Lepidodactylus; species Lepidodactylus listeri. Next base: position 94,245,190 of record JARCFY010000006.1, read on the forward strand.
AATAGAATGGTCTATAGTGTTGTGTCTAGGATAAACTTAAGGTCAGATCTCTGGGAGACCAAATCATGCCATTATGCCTGACGAGAAATGAATACACGCAGGAACTAAAAAGTGCTGAGCTGAAAGGCAACGAGACTGAATGTACGAGGGGCATTTTGAACAATTCATTCCTCCAGTGAAAGTGCTTCCCCCTCCCTTTAGTTTTCCTTCACTGCCTTGATCTGACTAAAACTGTTGTTGGGGCAGGTTAATGATTGACCTTTGCAAGAACCACATACCAGTCTTTGTTCCCTAGCAGTCAGAAGTTTGCAGAGGCTAGAAACCTTTGACGGAGAGAATAGGATTAAACTGTTGTAAGAAGTCCACTGCAGGTGATGATCAATGGGGGAAAGGAGGCAAGAGTTTCTCAGGACATTTCCATCTGCCACGGAGTAACATCACGTTAGATCTCTGCCAGGTACATTTTCCACCTGCTAAAGCTGAAAGTGCAGTTGGTTTTTTATTAATCAGATTCTTGAACATGTGCCTATCAAAATGCCATAAAATATTCTCCCTTTCTGTTTCTGAATCGACAAATCATGGTACAATGGTAGTTTGACCCTTATGAGAACATAAGCTGTAGGAAGGATCCAAAGCTAATTTAAATTACTTGCTTGTCCTTTCAAAACATGTAGAGGAACTGAAACACATAGGAAGTTGTTTCTGGAAGGTCTTCTTTAGTTTAGCTGTTGGTAAATATAGACTCCAAAGCAGAAGCAGATTCAGATGTTGCCGATCCTTATAAACACTGCTGAATGCTCAGAATGGCCAGTTGATAAATCTGATTAATAAATTATATCATCCATTATATGTACAACGTATACATACATTCACATAGCACTATCTCAATGCAGCTCACAGTTTAAGGGCATTTAACATGTCCTCTAATCTGCTAAATCATTTATTATTTGGAAGATTATCTTAAGTACATTGCAAAACTCAAGGGATGCACGCAGATCATTTACAACAATGCCACCAGCGCTGAAACCTTTTTAGAATGGGGGACAGCTCCAGTTTAAATCTGAGCAAAGAAGTGATTGATTGATTTGCCAATTAAGCCAACGAATGCTTTCAGCCCAACTGGAGACATCTCTTGTGTTTTTAACCAGTTAATTAAATAATTTAAATAGTATACTACATCAAGGCGGGCAATTATACTTTCAATCTATTTAAAGCAATATTAAGGGTTTTTTTAAAAAAATAAACCCTAGTTGTTTTTTTTCTTCAGGAACTTATCAATAAATTCGTACTGACTAATCTGAAACGTTAAATTACTCCCTATAGCTAAAGTATGTGTTTGTGTGTGTGCGTGTGTGCGTGTGTATCATTAATATTGCTTTGTAATCACACACATACAATTGATTCTTCAAATAATATATATATATATGTGATATATTATGACATATACTATAATTATGATATATCTATGATAAATATATCATATATGATAAATTTGTAAACAAAATCATTTTTAAAAAATCAGTTACTCAGCTTTTTCTTCTTTCCATGTTTGCAGCATATTTTGACCCACCATAATTTTTGGAGCTCTGAGAAGTAAATATGTGGTATTTTTTAAATTGAAGTTTTAGAAACACTGCAGTGAATTTGTCTTAAAAATAAGCTTGAATGGTCTTTGTCTAAATAACTTTTGTCTTATTACAAAAGACTGATTGTTAATACATCTACAATAAAATATCAGCCATTATTATTAACCTTATACAGTATACAATATACATGGTTGACCTGCAGAGAGTGGACTTGGGCGGTAGACGTGATTGTTTCAGATTATCTTCTCCCCTCTCATGGGGCTCCAAATGCTCAAAGGTTTACCAAGGGGCTTACCAAGGGGTTTGGGGTGATGAAATGGTTGAGCAGATGTTTTAGAGACCGGGTGGAGGAAAACTTAAAGTGAATATGACTGAAAATGGGCGAGAGTGGATGACTGTGCCTAGGGATGCCAACTCGGGCTTCAAAAATACCTGGAGATTTGAAGGTAGAACCTAAGAGAGTGAGGTTTAGGGAGGGCGGGGACTTTGGTAGGATATAATGCCATGCAGTCCACCTTCCAAAACACTTATTTTTGTCAGGAGAAGTGGAATATACGGTTTAAACAAACAAGCAAGCAAACAAACAAATAGTAAGTGATTTCTGTTGTCTAGAGATCAGCTGGAATTCTGGGAGATCCCCAGCCCCCCACCTGGAGGTTGGCAACCTTAATTGCACCTACTATATGGCCGTGAAGGTGGTGAAGCAAACACATTTTGATGCTTCTGTGTTTGTACAGTGCCAGCTGGCAGAGCTTTTCTGGATCATGAAGGGCATGACTTAAGCCTCAGGCAATGTAGACCCTGGAAAACATTCTGGCTCACGGTGACTCTGTGGGTAAAATCGCTCACATCCGTTGAGACTTAGGTGGCACATCGGTTCAGTTCAGCCTCAGGGTGCCATTGCAACACGATCTGTCTACAATAATACAGGCTCTGATCGCACCCAGCTTTGATTACTGTCAAGCGCTTCATGAGGGGCTGCCTTTGGAAACTGTCTGAAAACTTCAGTTGGTTTCAAATGCCGTAGAGTACTGCAGATGCTGGATACAGAGACCATAGCACCCTGTGCTGGAAAATCTGCTGCGGATGCCCATCTGTTTCTGGGCACAATGGAAAGCACTAGGTCTTACCTAAAAATATGATCCCAGCAACAAAATATTGCTACGTGAAATGAATTAACTGTCTGAAGGTACGAATAAGCTAGTTACTTGTGACCAGCGAGACTTTCACGGCTTTGCTGACAGTGAGGCTGCACCAGTTAGCTTTCTGATGGGCAAAATCTAAAGCTGGCATTCAGTTCTCCACTTATTTACACTAATGGGCCAGCAATTCAAATGAAATTTTCCTTGAGGAACAGCTGCACATACTTGCACAAATAAAATCTTAAAAGAACCAAAAGAATCCAGGTTTAAAGATAGTAAAATTTATTCCCCAAATGTGTGCTTTTACTATTGCTTGGCAATACATTTCACAAAAAAGCTTGGCTGTCTGATGGATTAAGAAAGCATTGGTTTTAATGTGCAGTAAATATTGTGGCTTTTACTAGGCAACTCCTTGGAACTGCTGTCTGGCCATGTGTGGTGTACGTTGTCCTTAATGGCAAATGTAGAGAGCTGAAATGCTCCACTTGAAAGAACGTGTCCTGTGCTTGTAACTTTTTAAATGCACCAGTCTTACCAAAGTGTATGAGATTTCGCTCCCAGATTGCACGGAGGAGCTCTGATTGCAACACTGATGACGAGCTACTAATATATTCCGGTTCCCCAAACACCCATTTAAACACTTAAAGGACATATACTGCCAGATCCTTGCGTAGGGCTGCCAGCCTCCAGGTGGAGCCTGGGGATCTCCCACTTTTGCAACTAATCTCCAGCTGACAGAGATCAGCTCCTCTGGAGAAAATGGCTGCTTTGAAGGGTGGACTCTATGGCATTGTTCCATGCTAAGGCCCCTCCCCTCCCCAAACCCCACCTTCTCCTGGCTCCACCCCCAAAGTCCCCAGGTATTTTCCAACCCAGACTTGGCAACCCTATCCTTGTATTTTTTCCATCATGCACACAGCTCCAAGATATTTTTTAACTTACTGTTATATGGCACTTTACAGAGTGCCATAAACACAACAAAAACAAAATGGGTCTCTTGTCCCCAGACAATTTAACAGTGCCATCCTAAAAACACTTTCAGATACTAAGCTCTACTGAATAAAATGGGACTTATTTCCAAGTAGACAATCTTAGGGTTTCTTGCTAAGACAGCCAGTGGTCAAGATGAGGGGGGAAGGGAAGAAAGAGAATGATAGCAAGAGAAAAATGGAAGCCAGTGCAGTAATGTTTATATATTTACATTTGGGATGATGAAGACATATGTTGTAGAAGGAGAAGAAAGAAGAGATTGGATTTACACCCCACCCTTCACTAAGAGTGGGGAATCAAACCCAGTTCTCTCAGATTAGAGTCCGCAGCCAGATATTTGGTGCCTGGACAAACTGAATGTTGTTTTTTCCCCATAGATTCCCGCCAACACACATCAGTGAACACACACACACACACACACACACTGTAGCCAGAGGTGCTGTCTTTACTCTTGGGTAGCCCCAATAGCAAGGGGCACCCCACCTCTAACTGGAACCAGAAACCCACAAAACTCAGGCCTGGTTCTGGAACACAGAGCAAGCCATAGCGCTGGAAACAGGGATTTCATATTCAGGTTTCAAAAGGCACCCTCAAAGCAAATCTTCAGTCTTTCCCCTCCACCCAGGAGAGATTATGCTTATGGGACAACAATGGGTTCCATCAGGTGAAGTATCTACATTTCTAAATGCTATTCAGAGGCCATCTGGCAAATAGTCCTTCTGTCTACAGAACCTCACCCAGCCCTTTTTGGGTCATCTCATGTCTATGTTCCTTGTCTCTCCTTGCCCCATCCCTCAGGATACCAAGATACCAATCAAACATTCAAATTATTAACGATCCTTCCTGGCGCTAATCAGGGACCCATCTCCCTCTTTTGTCTGTATCTGGGAACCTATTCAACTGCCTTGGCAGAACCATCAGTGGTTATAAAATCCATTCAGCTAGCCCCAGCACACCTGGCTCCAGTTGTTAATCCAGACTCTGCTCCCCCTGGAAGCTCATTGGCTACATCTAGGCCTTGCCCATCCTGATGTCACACACCTCCTGGGACACCTGATTAGCCCAGGTAATCTTTTGTTCTCACCTGGGACCAGCCCCCAAGACCTTCCATTGGTCTGCATTGTTTTCCAACACCTATATCCGTGATCACATGGACCTCAGACCGTGTGTTTCTGCCCTGATGCTAACTGGCAGGCCACCCCTTTACCCTCTGGGTGGTTTCTACACATGCACCAGTATTATTCTCATACCAATTTATGGTATGCTTCAGTCACAGGGCCTATAAGAAGGTGCAGGAGAGCAGCTGGTCTGCTGCCCTCACTAAGCCTCCGAGCAGCTCTCTCTGTTATTTTATAGTGTCAAACCATGTCTAATGATTCCAAACTGATAAAAATATATAGTTGTAATAACTGTAAATACATTACAAACAGCCAGTATTGCTTCCTACTATCAGTTGTTTTCACGATGGGGCACCTGTTGACGAAATGACTCCAATCTGGGACATTGGATCCTGTTAGGTCCTGTTCCTTTCACTTGCTCCCTCATTCTTGTCTCAGATTCAAGTGGGAAAAAGACAACATTCAGTCACTCAACGGTTACATCTAGACAGGGACTGAGGGGAAAAGAGGGATGCCCCCCTTTTCTTTTGGGCAGGGTACTTGTGTCAGCAGTGGTGTCAGGCAGAATTTCAGCTGTCGGTGTTTCCCCCAATGCTGCAGCAGGAAAAGCTGCACCTGTTTATGTTCTGCCTGCCAAACAGCTGCACAAGAGCCTTGCCCTCTCTAAGAGGGCAACTGAGGGATGTAGTGTTGCCCCTCCCCCAATAGTCTGGTCCTGAACTATACGCTGAATTTTAAAATAATATTACTCGGGAGTGACAGTGCATGCAACACGGTAAAATATACAGGGCAGGTGTGCAGTGTGTCATTGTCACATCGGTATGCTTTCTAGGAGCTATCACATAAAACCTCCTGCCCTGCAGACTGTTCATCTGAGAATACAGTTTAACTGTTGGAATGGAGCAACAACTGTTTCTCCAACAAGTAGGCAATGATCTCCTGTAAACTCCAAGTAGACGTTGTTTTGTGAGTCAGCAACCAACCTCCAGCCCTTGGAGGAGCCCCTTTCCAGATTTTCAATTAAATTTAAAGGTACTCATTGGTCATTTGAAAATATGCTGTTAAAGGAGACAGGAATGCCCAATGGATTATCAGTAGTATCCAAAAGGGGTCTTGGAGAGCCCAGTGCAGCCATAGTACCTCCGGTAGTCTAAGGAACAGCAAAAGTAAGCTTCATAGGTGACAAAGTAGACTCAGAGGATGTACCCGCTGGGTTTTTCAGGCACAAAAGAACATCTATGCACGGTTGATTTGCAAGGTTTGCTTGGGGAGCAAGGTCGCTCTAGCATGCTTCTTCTTCCTCCCCATGATTAAAATTAGTTAAAGACTATATAATTCAACTTGGGACAGCTTCTGTACCTTAACAGTCAAATGGAGCAAAGCTGTGAAGAATGTTTCACTCCCTGTTCATTCCCTCTTACATGAAGGGTGCCTAATATGTTCCAGCTGCCATTCGAGTCTTCAATGGCAAATTGATATCCCAGTTATTATATGCAATCCCCATCTGGATTAGCACCTTCAATCATTCAGTGGAACAAATTCAGGCATTGTTTGCACAAGGTATTTCGGGAGCTCCGAACTGTATAGGGTACACGGCCATATATGAGCCGGTTCGCTGGCAAGGCGGGATATAAATATAATAAATAAATAAATAAATCTGGAGATTAAGAGTTGGGTTTATACTGCACCCTTCACTACCTGAAGGAGTCTTGGAGCGGCTTACAATCACCTTCCCTTCCTCTCCCCACAACAGACAGCCTATGAGGTAGGTGGGGCTGAGAGAGCTCTGAGAGAACTGTGACTGACCCAAGGTCACCCAGTTGGCTTCAGGTGGAGAAGTGGGGAATCAAACCCAGTTTTCCAGATTAGATGCTCTTAACAACTACACCAAACTGGCTCTTTACACCAAACTCTACACCAAACTGGAGACTGGGCAGAGCCTCCTAGAGACCAGAGCTTGGCTCTCTACCCCCCCAAATTCTGGCTTCATCTCCACTTCAGGGCAGAATCCCCTGGCAATATTCAGTACATGTTGGCTGACTCCTTTACAAATACCTGGATTTGCCTAATAAACTGGAAAATTTGGTCAACTGGTATTCCATTTGATTCTCTCATGTTGGGGGATTCTCAAACCTTGAGCCTATTGAGACAGAGGGTTTTGGACACTGAAAATCAATCTCTGTGTTCTTTAGCAAATAGAATATGTTCTCCGATGACGTTTGATTTGGAGCTTCCAGACTTAGGCTGTGATCACACACACTAAATAATCCACTTTCAGTGCACTATCAAATTGGATTTTGCCAGTTCACACAGTAAAAATAGTTGGAAATTGCATTGAAAGTGGATTATTTAGTGTGTGTGACCACAGCCTAAGTCTGGGATCTCCAACTCTGTTGCCCATACACTACTCTACTGTGATCTCCGTGCTGAATTATGCACTGTCTAATCAGTCCACCTTTGTATAAAATGAAAGGATACCCCAAGGAAAGGCCTGTCTCATATCTTGTATGAAACTGAAGCCCTCGTATTAGTGGTCCAGTCACAAAGTATTTGCTAGCTGCTATGAGAATCTGGGAATTTAAGTCAAAGCAATGTGAAGAGAAATTTCCCCATTATGATTTAATTGCATTCTTTTCCCCTCTTGATAAGCTTCAATGTATGCCAATAAAGGTATTACTGTTTGTCTGGTGTGACGCACACATTTCCCTACACACTCTTTGGTGCATCCATGCAAGGAAAGTGGGGTCTGCCGGCTTCCAGGTCAGACCTGTGGATCCCCCGAAATACAGCTCAACTCCAGACCCAATGCTCCCTCTAAGCTGTGGAGTCTTGTGAGCAAAAATTCTACTTTGTGAGCGACTGGCGTTAAAATTGTGAGCGAGTGATTTGGCTGCTGCATCAATTAGTTTGCTCTGGAGCCATCCTTCCTGAGTGAAGACAAAAATGTGTGAGCCGGAGGCTAAGAACCTGTGAGCTAGCTTACACTAACTGAGCTGAGAGGGAACACTGCTCCAGACTTGGAGAGATTAGTTCCCCTGGGGAAACGGATGCTATGACGGGTGGGCCCTATCGCAGTGTATCCCAGTGGCTGCTGTCCTATCCAGGCTCTTCCCCAATCTGTGGCAGGAGCCGGGTGGGGGGGGGGGGGGGGGGGAGGAACCGGGCAACCCTAGGTCTCAGACAAATGGGAACGCCAAGCGGAAGCACTTTCAAAGAACAGCGAAAAGCACCTAGATTAGAAACCAACTCTGCAAAACTCTGTCCCCGCCCCCCTTGTCCCTCCCCAGGGAATAAAACCGCGGCTTCCCCTTCCCCTTCCCTCGCTCTCGCCCCCTTCCTCTCATGCAGCCCCACTTGCGACTTCGCTCGGGCTTCCGGCCCCGTCTCAGCTGATTCATTGGCCCGGCCTGCCCAGACGGGCAGGCGCCTGGCTTGTGACATCACCCGTTCACGCTTCAGCTCCGCTGGCGCCGCCCGGGCGGTCGTCCTGACAACGGGGACGCCGGGCTCAGGGCCATGATGCCCAGCTGTGCACGCAGCTCCGGGTGCGCGCGCAGCGCAGGGTTTTCTTTGACTCGCGATCCCGACCTGGAGGGTCGTTTCCCCTACTGAGTTCAGGCGCGCCGCCGTTGGGTTTGGGGCTGTGGAATAAGGGCTGCGCGAGGAAACCTTTGCTGCTAAGGCCAGGGTCGCACTGCAACGAGAGACATATAATTTAAACCACAAGTAGCAATGCACTTCCTGATTCTTGTGACTGCAAGAGAAAACAGTTTGCATTGTAAAGGGGGGGGGGGGGGGGGGCGTCGCATCTGAGAGCTGGCTAGAAGAGGAGAAAAGGAGCTCCTCTTATTACTTCAGCACCTGATTGGGCTGGGCTTTTCCCTCAGGGTTCTGGCCGAAAGACTTTCTCAAGTGCAAGTTAGATTTGAGTCCAGCAGCACCTTAGAGGCCAACTTTACACACAGGAAGCCATTTTTCTCCAGGCCAGTTTGGCTGGGGATCCTGGAGGCTTTTTGTCATCTTCTGGGCATGGGGAAGAGGTCACTGGGGTGGGTGGTATGTATTTGTGAATTTCCTGCATTGTGCAGAGGATTGGACTAGATGACCCTGGAGGCCCCTTCCAATTCTATGATTCAAAGAGTTTTAGGGTGTAAGCTTTAGCAGGGGTGTTGAACTCATTTGTTATAGAGGGCCGGATTTGACATAAATTTTACTTTGTCGGGCCAGGCCATGTGTATCATAAAATGTAATGGTAAGTAGCGGAGATAAAACCTTTACAAAGGTTACAAACACAATTTTTTTATTCTTAAAATAAAAACATGCTTGAAACATTGGCATTCTTGGCAATATTTTGTTTATTTAACAGTCTCTGATAACTGACACGTCTTGCTCTGAATTACTGCATCAAAGTTTCTGTGCTGTAGCAATCTGGGAGGAGGAGCCTCAGCCCAGTGCAGGGAGCAGAGGCTTGCCTATCTGGCTGTGGTCACATGGCACCCTAATCCCGGATTTTCTCCCCCTGGAGTTTAATCCGGGATGTTTTCTTTCGGGTTGGGATGATCACACATCTCAACCCAGCGGTGGCTGGGAGTCTGTAGCGTCCACTGGCAGAGGCGTGAGATCGGAGGGGCGGCAGCAGGGAGAGAAGACCCCTACCCCTCACACAGACACACATGGAAGGAGATTGCAGAAGGGGGGGAGAAGAGACAGAGAGGAAAGCGGCGTGTGGGAGGGCAGAGTGGGGGCAGTTTTGCTGGGCGCTTCATGGCAGGCAGCAGGAGGCGTGTGGGGGAAATCCCCCTTCTCCAGAGCAGCGCCTCCAGAGTCCTTTGGCTCAGGAGCAAATGCAAATCCGGAGCTGCTCAGCTGCTGCTGCTGCTGCTTCTGGACTGCAGTGAGCGTGGCCTGGTGACTAAAGCACCCAGGTGAAGGGGAGGGCTTGGTACTCCTGGCCGCCCAGGTTGGGCTGTTTTGCCGCACTGGGACTCTCAAGGTGCTTGAGTGCCCATGCGCTCAAGCAAGAAGCCAAAAAATCCCAAAAAACCCTGAAGGATGATCAGATGGCCCTTATCGCAATCATTGTGAGAGAGGGCTGCCTAGAATGGCAAAAACACAGGTTGAAAGTGCAACTTCCAGGAAAGTAGTTGATTCCCGGGAGTAAGCCCTCTTTGGTGCGGGAGTAGGAACAGCCAGTCTGATCAGGCTGTTTAAATGCAGGAGGGAATAGCACTGACTTCTGTTTTAAAGGACCGTGTGGCCACGGCCCAAATCTCTCCTGAGCAATAGAGCGAGTCTGGGAAAGCAAGCTAGGAAGCAGCAGCAGCAGGCAGAACTGGAGGAAGAAGTAGGATACAGCCAGTCCCTTGCAGGCCTGATAGAAGCCCTCTGGGGGCCTGATGTGGCCCCCGAGCCGCATGTTTGACACCCCAGTTTTAGAGAGTCAAAGCCTTTGATTTTTGAAAGCTCACTTCCTGAAACTGTTGTTCTCTACGGTGCTACTGGACTCAAGGTCTTATCTGTTCTACTGAAGGCTAACATGGCTACCTGCTGAAACTATCTTCAAATGCAAGTTGCAGATATAAATAACTGCCCCCCCCCAAAAAAAAACCAGTCAAAAATTTATTTTGATTTTTTTTGGTGGAAATAATATTTGGGAGTGAATTACCTGCAACTGTGTAAAATACACACATGTGTGCTATGCAAGGGCTGATCACTAGAGTGTGGGTGTTATATGTAGTGCTGAGCACACTTGCTGTCTGCATGTATAATATTGTATAATATTATCACCTTCGGAGATGTCACATTATAACAAATCGCAGCTTGTATTTTCAAAAAATGTATGAAGAGTGATGTATGAAATAGATTATGTTGATTGTAATGAGGGTTTATATTATTATACTTTTTAAAAACCCGTACATTGGATCATGCTAGCTTCTATGTTATCCAGAAATTGAATATTAGGGTTTAGGAACACAATGCTACTGATTACTAGATGCTGTGAGATTAACAGGAGGTAGATAACCAGCTGCTGGGAAAGTGCCTACAGCAGATTGCATGGAATGCCTACATTTTAGGGCTTGAGCTGGCCTGATATGCCACAGATGTGGACTGTCTTTCTCCTGGAGGCTCACCAAAGCACAAGCCTAAGTATTTATTTATCTGAAATATGTCTGTCTCACTTTCCTCCCAGAGTAGGGTAAAATGAAGATGGCTTACAGTGCAGTTCTGTACTGAATCACTCTGCCTATTGGGGCTTAAACTGGAGTAACTCTGCATAGGATTGCATTGTCAGTCTGTGTAATTTGGTTGTGTGGTTGTTATTGACTATCCAACCTGAGCCCTTTGGAGAGGGTGGATACTTGGAATTGAAGGTTCTGCAGTCAGTTCCCACCAGAAGCTGGTCTGTCTGCTGCAGTGTCATTTTGTATACTTTGAGCACAATCCAGTACTGACATGATGAACAGAAAATCTGCTATTTACTTTAATGCCTCATCATTTTTCAGCAACCAATTTATTCTTGCTTGGATGTTTGATTAGAACCTGTCTTGGCCAATGATCCTCCAACTTTTTCTCCCCCCCCCCCGGCCTCCATTGTGTAATTTGAATGCCTTTTTCTTTTGGTAAGTTTTTTAATTAGTTTCTTTTTGCTGATATTGTTTTTTGTTCTCATGTCTAGGAAAATCTCTTCAAATGGCTTTAGTTTTAAAAATGAAGCATGATGTGATCCTTTCTCTGTGGATAGCTCTTTATATTCACTGTAGCAATGCTGTTTCCCCTCCCTATCTCCTTCGAGGCCATTTTGTAGCCTTCTTAATAGGGGAAGCTATCTGAAGTTCAATTTGTTCCTGAAATTGGAAGCCCAAATTCCCAGATAATGCGGTGCTCTGTGTATGCGTGTGTTTTACTAAAAGATGACTGGCTAAAAGTCTTATCTGCAATTCTTCTCTTTCCTTATATTTGTTACATCGTTTCAACTAAGTGCTATTGTCTTTAATTCAAAGTGTCATCTCATTTTGCTCATCAATGCCATTTTTATCTACCAGCCTTTTCTTGGTAACTATGAGCATGTTTTGAATACCAATTCCTGCTTTTCTGTTTATAGCTTACAAGAGCTAAGTATGGAATTACATTTCTAATCTTTCGTATTTCCAAATTCAAGCACTGCTCAAGAGTTTTAAAAAACTTTTGCCCATAGCATTTGTTCTCAACTTTCTGAAGATATTTGTATGACAGGCACAATGGCAAGGTTTCCCTTACTCGAAAGCCAGTCAAATCTGACTCTAGGGTTGCGTTGCTCCTCTCTGTTCCCAAGCCAAAGAGCCAGCGCTGTCCGAAGATGTGTCCATGGTCATGTGGCCGGCATGACTAGACACCGAGGCGCACGGAACACTGTTACCTTCCCACCGAAGCGGTACCTATTTATCTACTTGCAATTTCTTGCTTACAAACTGCTAGGTTGGCAGGAGCTGGGACCGGAGATGGGAGCTCACTCCATCATGCAGCACTCAGGTCTTGAACTGCTGAACTATCGACCTTCCAGTCTGCAGCTCAGCGTCTTAACCACTTGAGCCACCACAGCCCCTATTTTCTCAAGGTAGTCCATTGCAATTCCTGGAGAAGCAACTGGGGGAAGAATCTACTACAATAGGAGCTTTTTCACTGATGAATGTGACACAGTAGTAATCGAAACTGGACCCAAGGCTATCCGTGGGGTGTGTGTGTGTGTGTGTGTGTCTAATTTGAACCTAGATCTCCTGGGCCAAAATCCAATAAACTCGTCACTATATTGTAGCATAACAAATGCATAAAACACAACATTTCTTTTTGTTATAGCATCAGTTTAGTAGTGTGCCGTTCCTTAAAGTACCAAAGTAAAATGTGTAGATATTTCAGTTCTTTCTCCACTGTACTTTCAACATAGACATCAGAGGTTTTATGTTTAATTTTAATTCTCAACCCCAACAGCAGCCTCTTTGTGAATGCCTCAAGAGGACATATATATGGGGCATTATGTCACGCGGCACTTGGGTCTTGAACTGCCAGTACTACTGAACTGGTCTGCAGTTCAGTGTCTTGACCACTGAGCCATTGCAGTCTACATTTTATGGTACATCTGCTTATATAAGAGTGTGTGTTGCATTTATGTAGACCAATGGATTTTAAACTGAATCAAGTGAAACCCCATGTCTCCTCAGAAGCATAGCAGAATTTTTGGTGGGAGGAAAAATGGGGAAAATGGTGCTGCTTTCAACTCTCTAGGAAATTCCCCCAATCTTAGTGGTAAAGACCACAGAGATTGGAAGAATTCTTAGAGTGTCACTGGGAAGTGCATAATACCCAGTGACCCTCCACATAGAAGTGACATTGCTTCTTTCTTGCTGTCCTGGGAGTTTCCTAGATGGGCAAGGAGGAAGTGACATTCCCCACAAAACTGGTATTTTCCAGAGCACATATAACAAATAATAACCTGTCCTGTCCCAGCAAGAAGCACAGTATTTATAGAAAATAAAAAACAGGCAATTCAGGTAATGTAATTCCTATTTATATCTGTCTGCTAACTACTTCCTGCTGTGGGGTGGCTCCTAGTTCTTCCTGCTTAGGGTAGAGCTCTGAAACTATATATGTTTTCATTTGTGGGTGATAGTTCTTGGAAACAAAGAGTGACTAAGTTATGTCTCTTTCCTTCTCTCATTGTAGAGCAAGCAAACAAAGGAAAAAGCAACTGACAGACACCTGGTTGGGTTTGGCAGCCTTGTCTCCTGCAATAGCTGTTAGCCTTTTTGCTAACTTTATGCTGTGACTTCTGCTTGTCATTGTCTGTCACTGTGGCAGGGTGGTGCTCTTTTCTGACTCCAATGATTCTCCTTCCTCCTATACTGTGAGGTCTAGTTCGTTTGTTTATAGTCCAGTTTACATCTTGAGATTCAAGGAAGATTTCACTATCCTCTTCCAGTTTGGCATTTAGATACCTCTCATCCCTGCAACTAGAGAAGATAAGTTCTGACCTTTAAAAGTGCCTTCTTCCACCTCCTCCCCTAGTGAGATTTTCAAGAACTCTCTATTCACCTCCCTTTTCTATTCCTTCTAGGTCTTTCTTACTACCTTTTTTCCCCTGTGGTTCCACCTGAGTTGCTTTGCATGTGGAACAGCAATAGATTGGAGCAATCTGGCAGCATCAGCTGGTGAAGAGTCCTGGGATGGCTCTGGTAAGGTAGAAAAAATGTAGAAGAACAGGTGAAAGGTGAAGAAATATTTATTTAGTTCTTCTGGATCCCTACGCATTTTGCAGTTTGCTTCATCGGGGATAGTTTCCAAAGTTATTCACTTTCTTCACCTTGTACCGGTTGGCTCTGGTAAGGGACAGATGAGTTGTTTCTTCTTTCTTTCAACTCCTTCCCTTCTTTACTTAGAGTAGCAACTGGGATACATCCAAGGCCCCTAACTGGGGTCGCCAACCTCCAGGTAGTAGCACTGTGTAAAGAAATACAAATGGATCTGTAAAGTCCTAAAGATAGTCTTATTGAAATAACCCCTAATACATTCCTACAAATTCAATATCGAACACACAGGACTCCTTATCTAAGAAGTCCTGTGTGTTCGATATTGAATTTGTAGGAATGTATTAGGGGTTATTTCAATAAGACTATCTTTAGGACTTTACAGATCCATTTGTATTTCTTTACACAGTGCTACACCCTCAGTGTTGTGTTTTTGTACTAAAACTTGCTTTCACTGTGTTGCCATTATATTTATATAACCTCCAGGCAGTGACTTATCTCCTGCAATTACAACTGATTTCTGAGTGGCAGAGATCAGTTCACCTGGAGGAAATGGCCACTTTGGAAGGTGGATTATATGGCATTATAGCCTATTGAGGTCCCTCCCCAGCCCCGCTCCACCCCGCCCCAATTTCAAGATATTCCCCAATATTACCCCTGACTGTTTATCATCTTCAGCTATCCCAGGTCAGATTAACGAGGGACGCTGTCATTTTTTAACTTATATAATATGAATTTTGCCATTGCTTTGTAGCATGTTTTCATTTCATAGCCATCATCTGTAGTTCACATGCACTCGGAATTGTGACTGATGTACAAAATAAAGCAGAACTCTAGTGGCACCTTTAGGACTAACAACATTTATTTTAGCATGAGCTCTCACGAGTCAGAGCTCACTTCCTGGGATGCTGTGTTTGCCTTACACCACAAGACTGGACTAAGTTGCCTTTTGGTCTCTTCTAACATGATGGTGATCCTAGGAGGCGGTGGTTACAGATGTCAACAGGCCTGGAGAAAAATGTCCTGTCCCTTAAACAGAGGCCTATGTGTAGCAGTGGGCTGCTGAAACTGTTCAAGGCAGTGAGGAACTGTTCAAGGCAGTGAGGAAACCACATCATTTCAAGAAAACAACATCATTAAGCCTCTATCAAGGAGGGAGGACATTTTTTTCTCCAGGTAGCTGGCAGCCCTAACAGTGATATTTATTTTGGTATCGTATTTGCTATAGGGCAGTTATGTCTTTTTTTTAAAAAAAACAACCTTGGATGAAGCTTACTCAGCACTTTATGATTTTTTTAATGTGTCCTAATAGGCCTGAATATGTATGGAATTTGAGTAATTTTTGTATTCATTTGTCAAAATGTTGTCTTGATAATGCTACACTTGCACAAGCCCATTTTGAAATTGGTAGAATGTGTTATTCTTTTTGACAGTTTCCAAGGAAGTTAACAAAAAAAGGGATGAAGTCAGCTTTTTGATCTAGTTTTGTATGAATGATATAAACACAATAGGCATTATTCCATGCCATGAAGAAAAAATTCTGAAGTGAATCTGTCACTTGTGGAACGTACTGTTTTGACACTCGTTAGAAAGAAGACTTTTTTTAAAATCACTGAACTTTTTGTGAAGCCATGTGTTGATCTGATGCTGCTAATATTTTAACCACAGTTAACAGATGAATAGTGGGCTTTGTGCTCATGACCCATTTCTTTCATTTACCAGTGTTAGTATTAACACCACATTAACTCCACAAAATATGGTTAGAGCTGTGGCTTGATGGTAGAGCATCTGCTTGGCATGCAGAAGGTCTCAGGTTCAATCTCCAGCATCTTCAGTTAAAAGGATCACATAGTAGATTATCTAAAAGACCTCAGCCTGAGACTCTGGAGAGCAGCTGCTAGTCCGAGTAGACACTGCTGACCTTGATGGACCAGTGATCTGATTCAGCATAAGGTAGCTCCATGTGTTAAAGCTAACCATGGTTTTTCTTAACCCTAGTTGTGCTGGTGTAGATGTAAAGTTGTATCATGGCTAATACAGACCAGGAGAGGGAGGGAAGAACTTGTTTTGTAGCTTTGGGACTGCAGTGGGCCTCGTCATGATTTATAACTCCATACATGTTTGGCTTGAAACTCAACATCAAAAAAACTAAGATCATGGCATCCAGCCCCATCACTTCTTGGCAAATAGAAAGGGAAGTCATGGAAGCAGTGACAGACTTCACATTCCTGGGATCCAAGATCACTGCAGATGCTGATGGCAGCCATGAAATTAAAAGATGCCTGCCCCTTGGGAGGAAAGCTATGGCAAACCTAGACAGCATAATAAAAAGTGGAGACATCACCCTGCCAACAAAAGTCCATATAGTCAAAACAATGGTATTCCTAATAGTATGGCTGCGAGAGTTGGACCATAAGGAAAGCCAAGTGCTAAAGAATGGATGCGTTTGAATTATGGTGCTGGAGAAGACTCTTGAGAGTCCCTTGGACTGCAAGGAGATCAAATCAATCGATCCTAAAGGAAATTAAACCTGACTGTTTCCTGGAACACCAGATACTAAAGCTGAAGTTCAAATACCTTGGCCACCAAATGAAAAGGGAGCACACACTGGAGAAGAGCCTGATAAATCCCAGATATTTTGATGATCTGTATACTAATAGCCAAGTGGCCCCTGTGCATGCGGATATCTAAATCTGCACATCAGGGGCACTTGGGGGGCAGAAAGATTTTCCTGCACACTTGGGGGATTCCCCAGGTGTGCAGAAAAAGCCAAAAACTTTTTTAAAAATGGGGATATTTAAATCCCCCCCCCAAAGTAAAAGAGCATTTCTTGCACATGTGCAGAGAACACTCTGGGACTCTGCGGTTGGCCTGGCGGTTGAGAGGTGTCCAGGCCTCACCACCGGAGCCAGGGGGCGAGATCGGCAGTGGGCCCGGCAGCTGGGAGGTGTCCAGACCTCACTGCCGGAGCCCGGGGGGGGGGGAGATTGGCGGTGGGCCCAGTGGTTGGGAGGCATCCAGGCCTTGCCGCCAGTGCCTGGGGGGGGGGAAGCTTACCTGTGGCTGCTTCCTCCTCGGCCGTGAGGTCCTCCCCCACTGTGAGTGGGTCCCTCTGCTTGTATTTTATATTCTGCAGAGGGATTATTATTTATATACTCTTACATTTTATTTTATTTTGTTCAAGGTCCGTTTCTAAAATATGTAATGCAAATCTAGGTTTTAGTCTGTGTACGTAAATGTCTATATAATGTAATTATGTTATGATGTTGCTATGTTATGGTTGAATCTGGTAATAAATACTTTTTTTTTTTTTTTAAAGACCCTGATGCTGGGAAAGATTAAAGGTAAAAAAAGAAGGGGATGGCAAAGAAAGAGATGGTTAGACAGTGTTGTCGATGCAACGGGCATGGAGTTGAGTAGGCTCCGGAGGGCTGTGGAAGACAGGAGGGCCTGGTGTGATGTGGTCCATGGGGTCCCGAAGAGTCAGACTCGACTATGCGACTGTGCAACAACATGTTTAAGTGTGAGTGACTTGGAAATCACATAGGTTTGAGGTCCAGAACAGGACATGGAGTCTCTGTATTCTTTAACCTAACATTTTAAATGCACTACGGAGCCTCTCCTTCCGTTTTCCTCTGTGTAGCTAATGGCAGGTATTTTCTTCAGTAAAAGGAATTGGGGAGAAAATGTTACACATTTCATTAGAAACAAAATCAATTATTACTTAAAAAAAACTACCTGCTTTCAATTAAGCAGGAAATTATCTAACGGATTACTTAATTTGTTCTGCCCAGCAACCCCACAACTGCTTTACGCTGAATGAAGCATGAAATTAAATATGTAACTGCTACCCTAATGGTTAGGTTTTGAGAGTGGTGCATTTTGAAATCTCTGGTACCGATTTGTTACCAGAAATAATTAAAAAAATAAAAACAGATGATTGCTACAGCAAAACATTTGTTAACTCAACAAAATCTAGGTTTTACTTTACAGTATTTTAAGATGTACTGCGCTAATAGAATCTTGAGCTGATCGGCGTATAGGTAGTGGATTGCTTCTGTTTGACTTAATTTTGAGGGGTCATGAATTTCAGTCTATCAAATTAAAAGTGCCATTACAGAGTGGTTGATGATAACTGAATACTGACAATAGAATTAGATTTTTCTGTATTATAAATTTTATAAGCTTAGAAAATTTCAGTGGCGTTTTCATTTTCTCTTACAGCCATGGGTTGTTTTTTTTTTGTGCTAGATAGGTGAGAGAAAAATATTTGGGGAGTGCTTTATGAACATGTTTTGCTAGTTTCTCATTGCTCTTTATGCCCTACATTTTTATCTCTCCCTTTCTCTAAGGAGTTAATAGGTCAGGAGTTTAAAAAATAAAAAACAACCTTCCTTGCCCAAGAATTTGCATGTGCCTAGCAAGGTTTAGGATTTATGTTTTTCAGCAGCAGGCCTGAAACAATTACAGGCATTACAAACAATGGCTCCTGAGTTCTGACAGTGGTTGTTGTGCAGCGTGGATGACTGCTGTTCAAGAAGCACTGACAGGATGTGGGGTTGGGTTCCCAGATCCAGGTTGGGAGATTCCCAGAGATTTGGGGAAGGAGCCTGGGGAGGACAGGGACCTCAGTGGGATACAATGCCATGGAGTCCACCCTCCAAATCATCCATTTTCTCCAGGGGAACTGATCCCCATAGTCTGGAGTTGAGCTGTAATTCCATGGGATCCCCAGGTCTCATCTGGAGGCTGGCATCCCTAAGTCACATGTATAAAAGCACCCCTTCTTTGAATCCTATCCACAGTGTCCAGTATGATCTCTCGTCTAAGTACTTAACTTAGATGTGTGACACTGTTCTGGAAGACGTACACCTGAAGCATCCTCTCCTGTGTATTCAGTGCATTCAGTGTGGGGGAGAGGATTCCCATGGAGTCATTTTCCGTCTGCTTTCTTCACTAGGTGTTGACTGGCTGCTGGTAGTTCAAAGTATACCACAAATGCGCTGGGTTGTCACTTCTACTGGGAGGGTCATCAGCATCCTTCTGTATGTAAAGCCAGTTGCCCTGCTGCTTTACAAGGCCACCAGGTGCAGGACATTTGAATCCCTGTACATGTGGAAAGGAATAGATTGTGTCATCGGTTGGATACCTGTATACTGAATGGGAAACAGCAACTTTTTAAAAACGGAGGCATGGTGGGCAAACATCATAAATGGCATGGCAGGTATAGTCTCTCTCTTTGAACTGAAATAAGAAATATATTGTGTAATTTTCATTTCTCCAGTGTTGAGAATAAGCTTTGTGTCTCCCCTTCTCTGTAATCAGAGAGGTTAATTCATATTTTTTAGATTTTTGGGGGGTGGGCGGGATTCATGGGATAGGTTTAATTTTCATTGGATGCTAAGGCATTGATCATTGCTATACTTCACAATGGCAGCATTAAATATTGTTATAATGGATTTGAGACCACAGATCATAAGAGGCATATGCAACATGGTCGTCATGAGTTCTTTCCTATTTAACTTTGTACCCATCAAAAGTGCTAGGTTCAAGTAATGACCACAAGTGGGAGGTGATCTTCCACAGCTCTGAATAAGAAGTAAGAAAATAAGCAGGCTTCCAGTTACATAAGGCAGTAGTTGCCAGCTGTTTTAATAACGAGAGCTATCAATAGAATTCTGTTTTTGGGACAGCTGGGTAACCCACCACAAGACTGCTTTGACCCACCACCATTTGTAGGGAGGTGGGGTTGGGACATTTGCTAGGAGCAATCTCGGTTGGTCTCCCAGAAGCCACTGAGAAATACAACTGTTGGCTGTCGATGGATGGAGTCTTCCATTTGAGGGAGATGTTGGTGTATCGGTGGCTTACCCAGACGGAACCACCGGCGCCACTGTCACTGGAGAGAAAGTTAGAGTAAATAAATAACAGGATTAATGTAGCTTCACTACCAGTGCAAGAAGAGAGCAGAACTGAGAAGCTTTATGTGCAGCCAGCTTACCGGGCCACTGGGTTTTCGAAAGAAATCTAAATGTTATGAATCTCAAATCTTGTTCTATTTACATAAAATATTTATATATCAAGTCAGACAATTTCACAACTTTGAAATGTATTATCCTGCTGGATTAATCTTTTCATATGCTAACCACATTACAAGTAAACATTTTTATGGTCTCCTCCACGTGAACGTGGCTAAAAGCTTCCTTGTTATTTTATAGTTACAGCATTTCAAATGTGTGTGCGTGTGTGTGTCCCCCCTTTTTTGATGTGGTTAGGCACCATGCCAGCTTTACTGCTAAATTACAGCAAGGAAAAATACCCAGAAGAATTTGATTAGATTTCCTTCTTCTCCCCATGAGCAAGCAAGACAAGACAAATTGGTGTTGGTGAAAATACAAGGAAGATTGTTAAAAACAGCACAGATTACAGTTTTCCCTTTTTGTAGTGTTATAAATAAATGCAACCATTTGTAATTGTAATTACCCCTTATTGAAAAAAGCATAGAACCAGACAAATGGTAGTGAAAGGGGGCTGCATCATTGAGGGAATGCCTGTCCAGTAATGGAGGTTTTTTTTTTTGCTTCAGTACCAAATGTGTGTTGGGGTGTGTGTGTGTGAGAGAGAGAGAAAAGGTGAGGTCAAACTCGTGTTCCTTGTGTGTTTGTATCTGATGTTCTGGATCTCTGTATTGGGAAAGACTGGAGATATTGGTGGTAGAGCCTGCAGAGGGCAGGGTTTGGGAAAGGGAGGGACATCACTGGGGCAGAATCCATAGAGTCCACACTCCAAAGCAGCCATTTTCTCCAGGTAATCTGATCTATGTTGCCTGGGCGTCAATTGTAATCCCAGGAGATGTCCAGCCACCAACTGGACATAAGAAGCCCAAAGTGAGAGATCACGGGAGTTCTTTGTGAAGATCTTGGGGTTTGATACGAGGGTCAGCACTGGATGTTTATTTCAAGAGTGGGTAAGCTGATAAGAATTGTTATTGCCACATGCTCAGACAAAGCAATCTATGTGAAACGGGTGGTTGTTATTGCGCAAACTCCATTGTGTGTGAGCAATAAAAGAAGATATTTTTCTATGGAATCATAACTGTGATAGTAAATATTTTTCTCAAATATATCTTTATTGACTCATCGTCATTTTCATCATGGATGTTTTGTTTGGACTACCACCTAGAAATTGGCAACCGTATCTGGACCTGATCTTTATTTGTTCTCTATACAAAATGCTAGCATTTCTATGGATTGCGGGTTTGATCCCCACCCTATTAATAAGTGCTAAATTTGTATAATTCTGTCACTTGACACCCATACCTACAATGATACATTTTGTTAGTTTGTCTCTTTTCATTCCATCTTTAGCAGATGCCTTGAGATAGACTTATGAAGTAAAAAGTCTATGGAGTTTTAAGTTAGACTGGTTTACCTTCTCACAAAAGTGACAGGCAGGTAAAATTAACAAACTAAGGGGGGAAAGGGATAAGAAAATGGCTAGGGAGATTTCTGTTCACCCTAATTGCACAAAATCTTGTATTTTCTTGAAAAAAAATTCTACTGTAAGTAGAAAAATAGCATTATGGAATGTGCAGTGAGATTTTTTTTTAAAGGATGGTATCAGTGTTAGTTTTGATGACTGTAAATTGGCTCTACTAGACCATTAGTAAGGAAGGATACTTTTGTGAATTGTCACTTTTGTGACTTTACTGCACATTATTGTGACACCAAGAGTTCTAGCCAAGCATAAGATACATTAACAATGAATTCTGTGCACTTGTAAAATACGCAATAATTGTCAGTTTTGTCTTCCTTCAGATCTGTTGGCTTCTGTCACACGAGCACCTCAGGAGATTGTAGAGCCTCTCGCAAACTTCTCAAATAACAACGTTATTCTGAAGCTACTCTGTGAAAATTGGTGACTCCATGTGGGAGTCTAGCTTTTATATGACTTCCATGGACTTAGAAGGATGTAACTCTTACAATTGCACTGTGAGAGTTACTTGTGTATTCTCCCACCTCCTCATTGCACTACCAGGTGTTTCTTCACTGATGCTTCTTGAAAATCGTTTTGCTTTTCTTTGTCAGAACATTGTGCAGACATTATGCTACCTAGTACCTACCAATGTGGGGGGAAATATTGTCCTCATTATTGAGTCCATTAAGTAAAGTCTGCCACTGCTCTCACTGTTGTTCTTGGTCTTAGACCCTGGCTGAATGCAAGGTGATGAGTAAGCTTCAGTTGCTTGTGTTGAGTCATTCTCATCTACGCACTGAATGTGCCAGTGGTGAAACCCTCACTAACTGGAGTAGTTTTCAAGTGCCGTTGGTGGGGTAAATTCCTGTTTAACAGCAGAAGCTGTGGTGGCTTTTCTACCAGTGATCAGAGGCTTTATTTTCCAAACAGTGTTTTCCAAATTGTGATTTCTGAATTGTGCTGGAAGTTACCTGTTCAGAGGGTGAACTCAAGGTAGAGAAATATATTCAAAATAAGAATTGAAGGAGGATCTGAGCCAGTCAGAAGCAATTGATTCTACAAATGACTGTTGAATGAATATGACTGAGTGGAAAGGCGGCATTCAAATGTTTTAAATAAAATAAATAAAATGTATGAGGCTCAGGACAGATCAGATTATTGTACTGACTTCCTTAAAGAGCCTAGTCTGTTTGGCTAGGCCCTTGAAAGCCAGTGGTGTAGTGGTTAAAAGCGGTGGACACTAATCCAGAGAACTGGGTTTGATTCCCCACTCCTCCACATGAAGCCTGCTGGGTGACCTTGGGCCAGTCACAGTTCTCTCAGAACTCGTCTCAGCCCCATTTACCTCACAAGGTGCCTGATGTGCAGAGAGGAAGGGAAGGTGATTGTAAGACTTAGGGTAGAGAAAAGCTGGGTATAAAACCTAACTCTTTTTCTAGACTGTACAAAATCAGGGCCACTTGGGAAAGGGCTGCAAATAATGGTGGCAAAGTTAGGCCTCACATAAAGTTCGGTTTCCACAAGTGGTGCCCCACCTATATTGTCCCAGGCTACAAGCTCAGCAGTGGCAACATGCGCTCTGGAGGCATTCACAAAGAGGCTGCTGTTGGGGTTGAGAATTAAAATTAAGCATAAAATCTCTAATGTCTATGTTGAAAGTACAGTGGAGAAAGAGCTGAAATACCTACACATTTTACTTTGGTACTTTAAGGAATGGCACACTACTAAACTGATGCTATAACAAAAAGAAATGTTGCATTTTATGAATTTGTTACGCTACAATATAGTGACGAGTTTATTGGATTTCGGCCCAGGAGATCTAGGTTCAAATTAGACCCCTTTGAGTGGCCTTGGGCCCAGTTCCGATTACTAGCTGTGTCACATTCACCAGTGAAAAAGCTCCTATTGTAGTAGATTGTTCCCCCAGTTGCTTCTCCAGGAATTGCAATGGACTACCTTGAGAAAATAGGGGCTATGGTGGCTCAAGTGGTTAAGATGCTGAACTGTAGACTGGAAGGTCGATAGTTCAGCAGTTCAAGACCTGAGTGCTGCATCAAGGGTGTAGACTTTCCAATTTCGGGGGGGGGGGGCTGCGGCTGGGCCAGAGGCGATGCTACGCTAGGTCCTTAAAAGAACCGAGGCCCAGTGACATCATAGGGAGGAACCAGTGAAATCTCAAGCCATTGTCACTATCTATGGAGGTGGAGCCATGTGGGATTTAGGAAGGGGCTCCCCAGAAATTTAGGGGGGGCTGGGAACCCTTGGGACCCCCCCCTAGCCATGCCCCTGGGCTGGGTTAAACCCTGGAAAAGGTGGGAGTTTGCCAGTGGTTATAGTGGTATCTCACTAGTCTTCTGCTGTGTCCTTTATTTAAATTCACTTTTAGAATAGTCACTTTAAGTTCTGCACATATACATACTATGTGTATAAGGCAAACAAATGGTCACAAAGTTAAAATTAAGGAGGGCGACACAGAAAAGCCTGTAGGAGGACATTTTAAAAGTTTTTCTGGGCATTCATTTACAGGAGTCTTGTTTCTGCCTTATTCATATGGGTGACTTTGTACTGCAGTTTACTAAATTAAGGCATCACAGATGCCTTTGTTTGGTAAATGCATGGCTGAAGTCTCTGAGCCAGAATACCAAACAGTTGCTGTGCACTCAATTTCTGAGCAATGTACAGAGTTCAGAGTCATTCCACTTTGCAACCTATCGTTCCAGTCCCAGAGCACTGAGCCTATTCCCAGGGGCTGTCCTGTCATTCCACTCTGTGACCTGTCATTCTAGTCCCACAGCACAGATTCTATTGCTAGGGATCACCATTCGACTCTGGGGACTATCATTCCAGTCCCAGAGCACAGATTCTATTCCTAGGGACTGTAATTCCACTCTGGGGGCTGTCATTCCAGTCCCAGAGTAGCCTAGCTGGGCACAAAGACCTTAATGGAAAAGCCATTCCACATTTTCTTTGCAACTTTTTTTGGACTGCAGTGTATTTCAGTGGAGCCCATGCAAGTCAGTTGGCATTCCTGGCTCCCGTTATCTCCAACTGGCCTTCAATGGTTTCCATTGTTTCCAATGGACAATCCTGTCATTCCTTTTATACATCCCAGTTAGTTGTCCCTTTGAAACTGTACCACACCATTTTAAGTAACAGCAAAATGAAGAGCACGAACATGTATACAGTGCACATTTCTTGCCAATGTTCTTTCTGGGCTGCATGCAGAACAAAAGGAAATTTCAAAAGGCCTCTGATCTGCATGTCCCCCCCCCACAACCTCACACAGCAGAACCAGAGTTTACAATTTCAGCACTGGAGCTAGAGATGCTGGCCTCAGGTGGGACCCAGGGACCCCCTGGAATTACAGCTCATTTCCAGACTATAAAGATCAGTTTCCCTGGAGAGAATGGATGTTCCGGAGGGTGGACTCTATGGCACTATACCCCACTGAGGCCCCTGTCCTACCCAGGCTCCGTCTCCAAATAAGAAAGAAAGAACAAAAGAAAGAACGAACAAAAGAAAGAAAGAAAGAGCGAGAGAGAGGGAGGAAAAGCAAATAGATGGAGGGAGAGAGAGATAGAAGGAAGGAGGGAAAGAAAGCAAATAGATGGGACAGAGAGAGAGGAAGGAAGAAAGAAAGGAAGGAAAGAAAGAAAGAAAAAGAAAGAAAAAGAGAAAGAAAGAAAGAAAGAAAGAAAGAAAGGGGAGAGATGGAAAGAAAGGGGAGAGATGAAGAAAGCAGATGGGGAGAGAGAAGTGAAAGACAAAGAAGGGAAGGAAAGAAAGATAGGAAAGTCAGGCTGGAGTGTGTGTGTGTGTATGTGGGGGGAAGCAGCTCCCTTCCTACTCTCACACACCTCAACAGAAAGAGAAAGAAAAGAGAAAAAGAGAGAGAGAAAGCTCCCCACACACAGACCGCAGGAGAAAGTGAGCCACTCATTGCAGACGGCGCTGGCAACCGGAGGCCACAGAGGAGTGCTGGTCAGCCGCATTGACAGCCCAAGGCTCCCTGACCTCCCCTGCCTCCATTCTTGCCCACCTCTCCTCCCCAACCTCCATCCTTCCCACCAACTGGCACTCAGGTGCACTCTGATCTCGGCTCTGCTACCTCCCCCTCCAGGACCTTAAGGATGGCTGGGGGCAGCAGCATCAGTGGGAAGGCAGCTTGGGTTCTGGCAGCAATGGCAGCAGCTCCAAAGTTGCTCCACTCTGCTGGAAAGTGGGTGGCCACTTTATAGTTAGTGCAGGCAGCAGGGGGGAACCCACTAGCTCTGTGCTGAGAGGGAAATCGGTGTGCTGGCACTGGTTGCCCCGGGGGGGCTCATTCCCCCCTGGAAAATTTTTGGGGTAGCCTTAGCCCCCGAGCCCCCCTGAAGATGACACCCAAGTGTCGCATGACGGAGTGAGCTCCCGTCTCTAGCCCCAGCTCCTGCCAACCTAGCAGTTTGAAAGCAAGAAATTGCAAGTAGATAAATAGGAACCGCTTCAGTGGGAAGGTAACAGTGTTCCATGTGCCTCGGTGTCTAGTCATGCCGGCCACATGACCATGGAAAAAGTCTTTGGGCAACACTGGCTCTTTGGCTTGGAAACAGAGATGAGCACCACAACCCTAGAGTCGTATTCGACTGGCTTTCGAGCAATGAAACCTTTACCTTTACCTTACCTTGAGAAAAGAGTGAGAAACATTTTGCACTCAAAAGTTGTTTTAGAAATAATAATTAGCTACACAAGGCTACATGATGTTATTGAGAAGAATGCTTGCTTTATTCCGAAGGGGGAGGGTTTCTAGCCCAATCTGTTTTCACAAGGAAGGACAGCTAAGGATAGGCTAGTATGCTTGGGACCTATCGGGACGAGGGCAATTTTATGAGATGGCAATAACAGTGAAGGTGCAAGACTTTGCCTAGGAATTAATAACTGGTAGGGAGGAGTTAATGGTCTGAGGTACCGGCAGAGGACCATTAACCTCAGCTTGCTATTAATTCTCATTATCTATCACTGTAACTCAGTTCACTAATCCCAGTGAAGGACAATTCTTTTCACTTTCTATCTTCCCTCTCCATTTTCTTTACTTATGTGCTGTAGCTTACCAAGCACCAGCAAGAATCTTACCAAGCAAGTTCAAGAATCTGTGCTTGGTTCAAGTCAGAATTCTGCTGGGTTGATTTTTCTTTAATTGCCTTGAACTTGACCCAGAACCAATGCTCCCTCTAAGCTGTGGAGTCTTGTGAGCAAACATTCTACTTTGTGAGCTATTGGCATTAAAGCTGTGAGTGAGCGATTTGGCTGCTGCATAAATTAGTTTGCTCAGGAGCCATCCTTCCTGAGCGAAGAGAAAAATGTGTGAGCTGGAGGCTAAAAAACTGTGAGCGAACTCACACTAACTCAACTTAGAGGGAACACTGCCCCAAACTAGTGATATTTGCAATGAATAGCCTATGTGAGATGAGTATATGACGTGGTTACCTTTTAGCATTACACTCCCCCTGGGCGCCCCCTGATGCTTGTTTTGGGTCAGATCGCATGGTGAGCCCATCCCATGTGGTTTTTCCATTTCAGATGCTGCTGTTGTGGCATGGAACCTGCCCCCTGAGAGCAGTGACCAAAGGTAGCATAAGAATCAGCCCTCTCTATCCAGTCCAGTGTATTAAAGTAGGCTGGGATATGCTTATTTGAGGTTGATGTTGTTATGTTCAATGGGATTGAAGGAAAAGTTCTTTCAGTTAGTCTTATGTTGGTTGTGGCCACTGAGACATATGAAATGGCTCTTCTTGTAAGTATGGAATTAACATCTCATAAAAACTAATTAGGCTTATCAGTAACAAACCCCCCTCCCCAAACACCCACTTTAGTTATGGTGAAAGTATCCATGGTTTGTGTAGCTTGCCTGGTACAGTAATTTATCAACAGATCTGGAAACCTATGGAGCAAGAAGAGGGTAGATAGAGGCTGGAATGTTCACAAGTCCCCCACGTCTCAGTATATCATAACAGCAATGAAACCTCATGTAAATCTATAAGAACCAGGGCTTTTTTGGTAGAAAAAGCCCAGCAGGAACTCATTAGCATAATAGGCCACACCGTTTCTGGGTGTTCCTGCCCAAAAATGGCCCTGATAAGAATTATCCCAACAAGTGGGAAGGTGGCTTGGGTTCTGGCAGCGATGGCAGCAGCTCCGAAGTCGCTCCACTCTGCTGGAAGGTGGCCTTTCAAACTGCTAGCTTGGCAGGAGCTGGGGCCAGAGACGAGAGCTCATGCAGCACATAGGTGTCATCTTCAGGGGGGCTCCAGGGCTGAGGTTACCCTCGAAATTTTCCAGGGGTGAATGAGACCCCCCCGGGGGGGCAACCAGTGCCAGCACACCAATTTCCCTCTCAGTGCAGGGCTAATGGGTTTAGACATACAAGGAGCCTGTATAGAGCGTCTCTAAGTGGAGGGTCTTGATCTTTACCAATCTTTAAAATGTTTTAGGGAGCTAGCCCTGCAAGCAATAGAGGGGTAAAGGATGGGATTCTAAACGTTATCACTGTTGCTGCTTTCACTTTTTAGGGTTTCATATAATTTGTCTGCCTGTCATATTTTCAGTGCGTTTTCAGTTATATGATATCTAGAATGCTCAACTTGCATTTAACATCTAATTTTATTTCGCATTTTTAGATTTTCCCAGAGCTGTGAAATTTCTGGTAAGTAGAATGTAAAAATAAAAAGACAAAGATATCTTTGAATGTGACAAAGCTAATTTTATACATGGATAAATTATTTAAGTTTAATTGTGAAATACCATCTTTTGGAGCCATGTGTTGTGACACATCCATTTTTCCTCTTATGAAATAAGCAATTCTTTCACTGTGGGGGAAAATAACAGTTCTAATTGTGGAATCAGTGAAGCAGCAAACTCTCTGTGGCATGGTTGATGCTACTTTTCAAAAATGGATCTCATTCTTTTTCCTTTTTTTTTGGAAGCAAGTCGAACATCTATTGAAAAATGCGAAGCTCTTCTTGAATTCTTTCATAATGTAAATTCCTTACTGGTTCTCCTATATTCTGGCATATTTTCTTTCATTTTGACTTGAGTAATCCAGTGTACTTCTGTTTGTTTTAAAACATTGTTCAGAAATACCTTCACCTTTGGTAAATTGTGTATTGCTTTCCACTTTAACATTTTCATTTCCGTCCATTATTGCAATTTGGTGTAGTGTTTAAGAGCGTGGACAATAATCTGGGATAACTAGCTTATAGTTTGTCCCAGACTCAACACTTGCTGTTTCTACATGCTGCCCCCTCCTTCCTTTGGGACAGGTCCACCTCCATGTTCTCATGGGTGGTGAACACAGTTATCATGAGACTATCCCCTAAAAATTAGCACCTGTTGAAGAAATATCAGCTGATCATTCTGACATAGTTTGAGGGGGTGGAGCCTGAGAAGGGTGGGGTTTGGGGGGGGGGAAAGACCTCACAGGGATATAATGCCATAGCGTCCGCCCTCTAAAGCAGCCATTTTCTCCAAGGGATCTGATCTTGTTTGCCTGGAGATCAGTTGTAATAGCAGGAGATCTTCAGGTGCCACCTGGAGATGGCAACCCTATTGAGAGGTTAGAGAACATTCCTAGAGATTTCTATTGTGCACGTAATGTGCTGAGCAAAAGAAGCCTGATTTCTGGTGGGAAGATATGTCTGAGCAGCCTCCTCTCCCCAGTTCATGCATAAAAGCCCTTACTGATTGTGTTATGTTTCTGTGTATCACTCGCTTCTTTTCTATTTCCAATGTATAACTCAAACAGGAGATGACTCATTAGCTGGAGAATGGAAGACAGTATACACGATTCTTCTCATAAACTGGCTTGGCACACATGTACAGTATTGGCAGGAGGGGAAGTACTTTGAAATCCGCTTCCACCATTAATAAAAGAATTAAGGCCAGTGTCGCTCTGTCCAGCTCGGAGAATCAACGCTAAAAGCTAGTCCTCCAGGCCAGCTTGAATGACTCTCTGACATCCGTGCAAAATGTGCTTCAGGATTCTTACAGGACACGCAGTCCTTCTAGCACTTCCTTTCCAGTCTTCTGATGCTACTTTTCTTCCCTTCAAGTCAAAGGCCTTTTCAAAGTTTCTATCCATCTTTCTCACAATGGAGTGTTGTCCTTGGCAGTCAGAGCTAGCATATGATTCACATTCAGTCAGTTGAACGAGTGATATACAACAGCTCTATTGTATACTCAAAATAACTTTCGAGGTTTGCAGTAATTTCTGGGGCTTCCAGATGTGTGATTTCTGGTTGTGTATTTGATATGGGTGATTGGAGGGGAATGGAAAACACCGTCTCCATGACTCAGTGGATTTGGACTGATTTCACAAGAGCCTTTCTTCCAAAGGCAGAAGAAGATCCTTTCCTGTCTGTTCAGTACTTCATCTGGAGTTTAGAATAAGGGATGCATCACATCAGTTGACACAGCAAGTTAGCATTTGCTCGACATTCATTTGATTGATCTGCAGGGAAGTCTCAACACATTAATTCAGTTCTTAAATTCAGCCTTTTCAACGTGGTGCTGTTTTCAACCTTGGATGGCAAAAATACAATAATACAATTTGTACTGGAGAAATATGAGTATACTTCTGAGGTCTGCCCCATGTGCTGCCTCTTATTTCTAATTCCCAAATACAAAATCCATGTGCATAGCATCATTTATGAGAGGTAGCTTTGTGTATAAGTTTCAGTATTATTTTACTGGCAAAATGTGTGTCACAGTAGCCAGGAAAGAATTGAGACCCAGCTGCAAAACTGTCATAATTTATGTATTCAGTTCATATGTGCCTATCAGGTTATTTATTTTATATACAGGAATCAGATCCTGGATATAAGTGATGTGTCTCTGTGTGTTACCAAATTGATCTCTTTCCTAGGACCAGGGCTATTTTTGGGCAGGAACGCACAGGAATGGAGTTCCGGCTGGCTTCCAAGTTGGCCATGCCTACAGCCTCCCCCCCCCCCCAGGTTCTCCAGGCACCTCACAAGCCGCAGGGCACCTGGGGAAACCCAGCCAATCCAGGGACGGAAGGCAGTTTAAACTGCCTCCCTCCCCCTCGGGCTCCCCAGACGCCCCACAGCTGCGGGGCACCTGGGGAAGCTGATCCAGAAACTGCCTTCCTTCCCTCGGGTTCCCCATACGCCCCACAAGCACCTGGGGAAGACGATCCTGGGAGGGAGCTGTGCTGTCAGTAGGTGTGGCCTAATATAATAATGAGTTTCTGCTGTTGGGTGTGGTCTATTATGCTAATGAGTTCCTACTGGGCTTTTTCTACAAAAAAAGCCCTGCCTAGGACTGATTCCAACATAGTTTGGCTGCAGTCATATATGTCTTAGAAATATTCCGGTTGAAGAACTGTGTGGGCACCTGCTGTTGTAGGAACTACAAGTGATTCTGCGTGTAGCAGCTAAAAGGCTGACTGGGGCTTGCCACAATGAGCACGTGATGCCAATTATATTCAGCTTTGCTGGCTCTCAGTTTGCTATTGGGTCCTGTACAAGGTGCTGGTTTGACCTTTAAAGCCCTAAATGGTTTGGGTCTAAAACACCTGAAGGGGTGTTTCTACCCACATGTACATGCCTGTGCTTAGAGATAATCCAAGGTTATTACTGCAGGAACCCTCACAGCCTTAGTGGCATTTGGTGGAGACCTGCGTAGCCCTCTCAGTAGCTGCCTTTGACACTTCCTTCTCCAGGAGTTATGTTCGGCTCCCTTCTTTGCTGGCCTTCTAGCATCAACTTTAAATGCTTTCTGTGTTTGATATTTTATATTTTTACTGCACACAAACCTTGTGCATAATTTTATGGAAAGACAGCACTATGTACTAATTAATGTAAGCCGCCCTGAGCCTGCCTGGTGGGGAGGGTGGGGTATAAATTAAATAATAAATAAATAAATCTTAAACTAACCTTTTCCAGTTGTGAGATACTTCTGTTAGAAAACATGAAAAAATTACTGGAATACAGAAAAAAACAACAAATGAACATACTTTGAGTACAAACAAAACCAAGTAGTAGAACAAGAACCACCACTAAATAGTGCTTCCTAGCCCAGAAAGGTGATCCGGAAGGGTACTATGTGTAAAGTACTGAGTTCTCAGTGGCATTGACAAGGACAATGTTAGTGCAGTGATTAGCTCAAGTTTATTTAGAGAGGACAAGCATGCATTAACCAGCCACAGGGCCAACATGTATACACACCCAGGACACACCCCTGGTCCCACCTATGATCCTATTGGGGGGTTGAATTTCCCGCCTAGGTCTTACTGGAAGATTAGCAGGACTCCTGGATCCTTGGCCCCTAATGTTCTAGGAGCCAAGCTCTGGGCTCTTTGCGCTGGCGCCTAGTGGACACAACACTATGATTGATGGTATCAGAATAGGGTTGCCAGGTCCCTTTGGCTTGCTGGTGGGGGGATTTGGGAGACCTTCAGGGGTGGGCATTTTGGGCAAAACTCTATGAGTTTTTGGCCTAAAACCATAGCGTTTTGCTCCAGAAGCAGAGTGTCTCTGCACAATGTCCTGACATGTTAATATCACTTCCACGTGATGTCATCACATCAGGGACGTCACTGCATGACACCCCTGTTTCGGGGCAGGGTTCCCTTGCTGGCCAGCTGGCTTGCGGTGGGCAGAAGCCCAAAAAATCGGGGGAACCCCCACCCGAACCACGGGTCTGGCTACCCTATATCAGAAGCCATTGAGAGATCCAGGAGTTCCAGCAGAGCTGCAGTCCCTCTGTCCATCTCCTGGTGCAGGTCATCCACCTTGGTGACCAAGGCTTTTTCAGTCCCCCTGGCCTGAAACCAGGTTGCAGCAAAAGATCCAAAACAATCTACTTAATTTAAAAATGCTTGAAGTTGACCAGCCACCACCTATTCAATTACCCTGCTCAAGAATGGAACATCTGAGACTGGTCAATAGTTATTGAAATCTCCTGGGCCCAGGGTAGGCTTCTTTGGAAGTGGGTTCACCGCAGCCTGTTTCAAGGCTGGGGCTCCCACCCCATCATTCAAGCAGGCATTAACTACGTCTTGGTCCCAGTGAGCCCCTGCACAGATTTAATTCGCCAGAAAGAACAAGGGTCCTACATGCGGATGATAGGCCTTAAACTTCCAAGAATCCTGTCCGCACATCCTCAGAATGAATAAACTGAAGGGTATCCCAAGTAGCTGGACAAGTTAGTACACTGGCACTGTCAGACACTGCCATTGCTAATGTACAGTCTAAGTAGGTATGGATGTGAGAGTTTCATCTGCAAAGCATCAAGCAAAATGGTCACAGTGGGCCACACAGTAGGCTTCCTCATCCTGCAGGCCAGATCCCAGCAGGCTTCCAACCACTGGCCTACTGTGGGCAGATGCGATGGGGGTAGAAAAATATTGTCCCCTTGTCCCCATTTTGACACAAAGTATGCTTTAAAATGAGCTTTAGTCTATGTCTTATCGAATTCGTCCCAAGTCTTCCTCCATTGGTGCTCTAGCCATTTCTCTTGGTTTTTTTCCACTGGCTGCAGCCCCTAAGTAAACCAAGGGGCCACCTGGGCTCTACCACCTGGCACCTGGGAGCAATATTGTCAACCAGCTGGGTCATTTCCTCATTCCAGAGGTCAACCAGTGCATCAGGAGGGGCACCAACAATATCAACAGGAAAATCTCCTGGAGCTGTCAGAAAGCCATTTGGACCTATCTGTCTCTGGGTGTGGAACACTTTATCCTCCACCCCTGCAGACACTTGGTATCACTGCAAGTCTAAACCCGAGCAAATGGTGATATGTCCATGACAAAGGAACTGTCATCAGTTCCTTTACCCTCAGATTGCATTCATCCCAACCAGGCCAAAATACCAGATAAGGAGTGTAGCCTATGCAGTGTGTAGGATAAATTATTACCTGAGAAAGGCCCATCGCTATCATGGAGCCCACAGTATCTGGAGTCACTCCCAGGAAGATCTCCTTGGCATGAATGTTTCTTTGTTTTATTTATTTAGTGAAAACATTTCTGTGCCACCTTTGCACCCAAATCAGGGTCTCCAAGTCAGTGAATGTTAAAACACTGCAACCTTTAAAATACAAATATATCTCAAAAATGTAAGAAATTAAATAAAGCATATAAACACACAAATGGGGAATAGGGTTAATTAGAGTTATTGAGAGAATGCCAAACAAAAAAAATCTTGTCCTGCTGGCAGAAGACACCGACAGAGAGACACAGACTAATGACATGATCAAGGTTTATAAGACTATGCATGGGATAGAGCAGGAAGAGGAAGAAGTACTTTTCTCCCTTTCTCACAATACGAGAACTCATGGGCACTCCATGAAATTGCTGAGCAGTTGGGTAAGAATGGATAAAAGGAAGTACTTCTTCACCCAAAGAGTGATTAACACGTGGAATCCACTGCCCCAGGAGGTGGTGGCGGCTACAAGCATGGACGGCTTCAAGAGGGAATTGGATAAACATATGGAGCAGAGGTCCACCAGTAGCTATTAGCTACAAGGTATAGATAGGAACTCTTGGTCTGGGGCAAGTGATGCTCTGTATTCTTGGTGCTTGGCGGGGCAACAGTGGGAGGGCTTCTAGTGTCCTGGCCCCACTGCTGGACCTCCTGAGGGCACCTGGTATTTTTGGCCACTGTGTGACGGAGGGTTGGACCGGATGGGCCATTGGCCTGATCCAGCATTGGCTTCTCTTATGTTCTTATGCAGCGGGACTGTTAGACAGGGGTATGGGCAGTATGCCAACAGAATCCCAATCCTGCCTGTCAATCTCAACTTTAGGTACACAGCCTCAAAACTGCAAGCATCCCGGATGGGGCACCATGCTAGAGAGATACAGTCCATATAGACTACAACAACAACACCCCTCTGCCTGCCAGACCTGTGCTGATGTATCACTGCATACTGTGGGGGACACAGCTAGAAGAGGTTAACAGCTCCCCAAGCCAAGCCAAGTCTCAGTATTTACATACCAGGTCAGCCTTCTTATCCAGGATTAAATCCTGAATGGCTGTTGTTTTTTTCCTGTGAGTAATCTGGTATTTAGCAGCAGGATTTTATAGCCTGGTGGGTTGTTAATAGGGTGACTTTAGCTGGAAGAAGAGCCAGAAAGGGCAACAGCTCTTCCCTTTACCTGGCCAGCTCTTCTTTCACCACCATAACTCCCCCAATCCAGACACTACAAAGGCACCGTCTCTCACCCCCCCCCCAATATATCTCTCCCACCAGCAGGCAAAAGACCCCCCCCCAAAAAAAATATAGAGTGAAACAAGGACATACCAACAGCCAATACTCACTAAGCAAAATTCCAAACCCACCTCTCTCCTAGGTCTTGAAAAACATAAAATAGACACATCTAGATCCACCTCTCACCTAGCTTTGAGCAGAAAACCAGACAACCCCGCTCTCTCCTGGTGCAAAGAAAAGGTGGTGCACCTTCACCCTCTGTAATGGCTGCATGGCCACCGCCAAGCACATGGCCAGGAAAGGCATGAGCTTCGATCCGGCGAACAATAGCCAGCCAGGGTCCTAAGTTTCCCCCAATGAAAGGCTCTGAATATTCAAATGGGCCTATGCAAGTCACTGGTGGGAAGCTAAGCCTATTGTCCCATTTGGGCGAGGTCGGGGGTGCAACTTACCTGTGAATATAAGCAGCCCCCCCCCCCCCCCCGGCCTCTGTTTGTCATGCCTCATCTGAACCTGAAATAAACCATGCTTGCTGATTTCACTGCTACTGGTCTCCAACTCCAGTACTTTCCACTGGCGACAAAGGTGGGATGAGCAACTCTCCAGCCGACTCCAGCTCTGCATCGAGCCCCGCAGATCCATCAGCACCCGGCACCGCTCAGCCCCAGCATCAAACTGCACCACCGACCACTCCCAAGGATCCCACTCATCGCACCGCTCAACGAGTCCTCATGGCTGCTGCTCCGGGACAGCTCTCTCCTTTTGACCCCACTCACCCAGAGCTTTGGGAAGCATGGGTGCAAACCCTCAGGTACTTTTTTCAAGTACAGGAGATGGATGATGCCAGGAAAAAGAAGGCCTGGCTGATCAGCGTTTGTGGTGTCTCCACAGTCTGCCTGGCACAAAGTTTCATCGCCCCCCTAATGCTGGTCAAAGCAAACTATGATGAAATCATCATGGCGCTAACCACATACTTCGTGCCAAAGCCATCAAAATGGGCTCTACAGTTGGACTTCTGCTCCCACACACAAAACCCAGGTGAGTCTGCTGCCTCTTTCATCGCAGACCTTCGGCGGCTAGCTGTCAGCTGTGAGTTCCCCTCAGTAGAGGACACTCTGCTGACACAGTTTGTCTGTGGGGTCCGTGAGCCAAAGCTTAGGTGGAAGCTCATGGCAAATGACAAACTGCGGCTCGACGCAGCCTGCAAAACTGCAGCTGCATTTGAGAATGTGCAACAGGACTGCCACGGGTCCACCGCACACTGCGTGGCAGCCGCTCACAGCCCAGCTGCCACATCAGATGAGGAGGAGGACGTCCAGCTGGTCCACTGACGCACCCAGGGAGAAGCTACCCATGCAACTCCAGACAGAAGCACCAGGTCAGTCACTCCGTCCACTGGGACATCCAGTTCCTCCGCCCCCACCAAGTGCACCAGCTGTGGCAACATGCATGACCGCTGGGACTGCAGGTTCCGGGACACAGAGTGCTGGTCATCCGGGAAGAGGGGGCACATTGCCCAGGCCTGTCGCTCCTGTACCACCCCCACCACTTTCAAATGGCACACTCAGAAGAGGCAGACCTCCATGCAACAGTTTCATCCCGGCAACAGGTAATGCACCTACCCCGGGACATGCCAAATAAGATTGTCATGTCAGTATCCATAGAGGGGTTCCCCTGCTCTGTGGAGCTAGATATGGGATCCACCTACTCCATAATCTTGGCAGATACCCTCTGTAAACTATGCCCAAAGGGGGGACCCCGGCTGTGGAAGCTGAGTGGCCTACAGGTAAGAGACTTAAAAAAAAAAACCCATAGCCATTAAGGGCATGGGTTAGTTCAGAGTCCGGTTCAAGGGTTTTGATGGCAAGCTGGATCTCCTGGTTGGCAAGGGAAAGTTAACCAGCTTACTGGAACTAGCCTGGTTCACATCTTTAGGGCTGGCAGTCACCAGGATAAACCGGCTCCAGCACTCAGACTTCCTAAAGATCAGCGAATAATTTACCTCCATGTTTGATGATACACTGGGCACCTACAAGGGACCTCCTGTGTCTCTGGACCTTGATCTGGCCATGTGCCCGATCCGCATACCAGCCAGGCAACCTCCCCTGGCAGTCCGGCCCAAAATCAAGCAGGAATTGGATAGGTTAGTGGCCCAGGGCATCCTAGAACCCGTGTCCCATGCCTGCTGGGAAACCCCAATAGTAACCCCCATAAAACCTAATGGGGATATATGTATTTGTGCCAACTATAAATGT
The DNA here is from genome assembly GCA_029233225.1 of Lepidodactylus listeri. Lineage (NCBI taxonomy): Eukaryota > Metazoa > Chordata > Lepidosauria > Squamata > Gekkonidae > Lepidodactylus > Lepidodactylus listeri. Next base: position 94,282,241 of record JARCFY010000006.1, read on the forward strand.
ACTTTGAACAGGGCGCTTCAGGACCATTCCTACCTGGTACCAGTAGTGAGTTACATCCTGGCCAAGATAGCTGGTGCAAAGATTTTCTGAAAGTTGGACTTGGCTCAAGCCTACCAACAACTCCCCGTGGACAAAGCCACGGCAGAGGCACAGATAATATCAACTCACAGGGGGGTGTTCAAGGTGCATCACCTTCAATTTGGAGTCAGCGTTGCTCCAGGTCTCTTCCAGGAGTTCATGGATCATCTCCTGAAAGGTCTTCCTGGTGTGTTCCCATTCTTCGATGACATGCTTATCGCCGCACCAGACATCTCGTCCTTCAACAGTCAGCTCTGCTCCGTTTTGCAACGTTTCCAAGACGCCGGCCTGAAGGTAAAACGAGAGAAATGCTCCTTGGGACTGCCATTGGTCAAGTTTCTGGGGTTCACCATGGAAATACAAGGCATCCACCCCACCCCCGACAAGGTCCGCGCCATCACCGACACCCTCATGTAAGGCAGAGCTCCAATCTTTCTTGGGCCTCCTCAATTTTTACCATGCGTTCCTTCCTCATAAAGCAGCGGTGGCAGAACCTCTTCACCTGCTCCTCGACAAGTCCACCAAGTGGGTTTGGGACCCTTGCCACGCCATGGCGTTCCAGGCCATCAAGGACCTCCTAGTGTCAAATGCCGTCCTTGCACACTTTGACGAAGCACTGCCCGTGGTCCTGGCATGCGATTCCTCCCCCTACGGTGTCGGGGCTGTCCTGGCACACTGCCTTCCCGACAGCTGGGAGGTTCCAGTTGCCTACTATTCTCGGACTTTGTCCTTGGCTGAGCGCAACTATGTGCAAATTGATAAGGAGGCCTTAGCTGTAGTGGCAGGGGTCAAGAAGTTACATGACTTCTTGTGTGGACGTCCTTTCATGGTCACCACCAACCACAAGCCCCTCCTGGGTCTCCTGGCTCTGGACCGCCAAATGCCACAGATGCTGTTGTCGAGAGTCCTGTGGTGGTCCATCTTCCTGTCCAGCTATGACTACTCCCTCGTCCACCGCCCAGGAAAAGCAATGGGGCATGCAGATGCCCTCAGCCACCTGCCGCTGCCGTCCTGTGACCCTGATCTGGCTCCCGCTCACCATATTGCACTCCTAGAAGACTTGCCCTGCCATCTGGCCCCCGTAAAAGACATTGCCTGGCTCATGGCCCAGAACTGGCTCCTCTCCAGGATCCTTAACTGGTTGGGGAGGGGGTGGCCCAGCAGTCCCGGCCCTGATTTTGCGGCTTACTCATGCCATCAGACAGAGCTGTCCACCCACAAGGGTGGGACGCCAGAGTGGTCATCCCCGCCCCGCTTCAGGAAAGTGGCATTGCTTGCCCATCACTTCATCACATTGCATCCATGATACATGATCTCCAGAAAGCTGAGCCTGCAGGCCAGGAGTCCTTTTGCCCTTCAGCTTGCACCTCTGGCATCAGCTGTGGTCTCAACAGCTCTACCTGCAAGGAAGTAGGCACAGTGACTCCACAGCAACAGATAAACATGAACAGTGATAGCTTAAGCAGAGTTAAAGTCACTGGGGATTAACGAAAGGGTGTAACCCTGTTTAGGATGGCACTGATAAGGTACAGATATCGGTATCATTAAATGAACCTGGGGCGGAGAAGTCTGCAGGAAATCTTGCAGAGAGCTTTTAGACCAAGGTCAGATTTGCATACATCTGTGGATAAAAAGTCGTTTCTCAGAAAATGAATGAAATGGAATGAAAAATACCTTCTAAGCACATTTTTTTGTTCTCTTGATACAGTCATTTTTGGTTATTGGAAGAATGGAGCAAAGTCTATCTTTGTAAGTGAAACTATGATTGTAACTCCTGCAGTTTTTGAACTATCACAAGCAATTGTCAGCACTAGTAATATTACCAGAAACACAGTCTGGAAGCTTGAGGAAGGATAACAAAATGTTTTGGATTTAATCAAGAAAGCAGCCCCCCCCCTGCAAAAACCCCTCAGTTACCTGATACAAAAAATTGTAATAATTAAAATAACAAAAAAAATGCACAAGAACATAAGAGAAACCAATGTTGGATCAGGCCAATGGCCCTTCCAGTCCAACACTGTCACACAGTAGCCAAACACACCAGGTGCCATCTGGAGGTCCACCAGTGGGGCCAGAACACTAGAAGCCCTCCCCCAGTTGCCCCCCACAAAGCACCAAAAATGCAGAGCAACACTTGCCCCAGACTGAGAGTTCCTATCTATACCTTGTGGCTAATAGCCACTGATGGATCTCTGCTCCATAAGTTTATCCAATTCCTTCTTGAAGCCGTCCATGCCTGTAGCCGCCATCACCTCCTGTGGCAGTGAATTCCATGTGTTAATCACTCTTTGGGTGAAGAAGTACTTTTTAAAATCCATTCTAACCCAACTGCTCAGCAATTTCATGGAGTGCCCACAAGTTCTTGTATTGTGAAAAAGGGAGAAAAGCTTTTGAGTTCTCCAGAACTCCTTGCCAGGTTGGATGTTAATTTAAAAAGAAGGCAATCAGATCTAAAGTTTTACAAGATGAGGAAAAAAGAGGAGGTTTAGCACTACGGTACCTAATATCAAACTATATTACCAAGCAGCCATCTTGGTCTGGATCACGGATTGCATTAAAAACCCAGATGAAAGATTGGTAAAACTAGAAACAGCAAATTTGGACAAAAGACTGCATAGTTATCTTTGGTCTAAAAAAAACCAATAAAAAAAATATAATGCAAAATAGAAGCCATGTAATCAGAAATGGTTTATCCACAATCTGGGAGAATATACAAAAAAGAATTAGTCCTCCAGTATCTCCTTTAATGTCTCCCATAGATGCATATCATGATAAATATGTGAGAAATAATAATTATTTCATAACATATGGAGACATGATAAATTCACAAGGAGAAGTGAAGTCCTGGCAAAAGATAAAGCGGAAGGGGGAAAAGGTACAATGGCTATTGTATTTCCAATTAATTTCAAGATTTAAAAAGGACGTTTATACAGAAAGAGATGCAATGAGGAAATTGACTGAATTTGAAAAGATGATTACTCAACAAAAAGACCATTTATTAGGATGAATTTAAAATACTTCAATATGAAACAGAGACAGAAAAAGTAAAAATATATATGGTAGGATGGATGCAAAATTTTGAGGAAGAGATACCCTTCCAACATTGGGTAACCTTATGGACAAAAGATATAAAATTCACTGCTAGTCAAGCATTAAGAGAAAATTGGTATAAGTTGTTTTATGGATGGTACATCACCCCAAAAGACATTGAGAAGATGGACAAGAATTACAAAGGGACTTGCTGGAAATGCAAAGAGGTGGATGGCATATTCTTCCATATGTGGTGGACATGCAAAACAAAAACAACAACTCCCACAAAGAAATATTGGAAAAAGATACATGCAGAAATTCAATAAATTTTAAAAATAAAATTTCCTCTGAAAGCCAAGACTACATTATTGGGTATTTTACCGAGGAATCTTGCAAGAACTATTTAGATATATGTTAAACTAGGAATAAGACCCGTTGTGGAAATAAATACAATGGGTTCTAGAAAGAGGCTCTGGGAGAGTGCCCCTGCCTTGGGCACTCAGTGTCAATTTGCTGTGGTGACCTCTGCAGGGTATAATGACACAGAGTCCACCATTTTCTCCAGGGGAAGATCTCTGCCATCTGAAGAGCAGTTGTAATTCAGCGTGATCTCCATTCCTCCCCTGGAGATTGGCAACAATGGTTCCCCATGAGGGAACGGGTGGTTTGAAGGGTGGAGTCGATGGCACTGAACCTGTCTGAGGTCTCACCCCTGCTGAAACCTCACCCTCTCCAGGGTCCACCCCTCAAATCTCCAGGAATGTCCCCACCTGGAGTTGGCAACCCTATCTCCCAGCCAACCATCAATGTATTGTTATCTGCCCCCTGGCTTCAGCTTTCTATCTCCTCCCCCCTAGAGAGCAGTTGTAATTCTGATTGATCTCCAGCCCCCACCTGGAGATTGGCAACGGTGGTTCCTCATGAGGGACTTGCTGGCTTGGAGGGTGGAGTCTATGGCATTGTATCTGTCTCAGGTCCCACTCCTTCTCAAACCTCACTGTCTCCAGGCTCCACCCCTCAAGTCTCCAGGAATTTTCCACCTAGAGTTGGCAACCCTATCTCCTTCCCTGCCAATCATCAACCTCACTCTTCAAGTTTCCATTCCCCCCCCCCCCCGCAGCCTCCACCGTGCTCTGAAGCCCTGACTGCTATGTCACATTGGCTGTCATAAAGGGTCCATCTCAGCAGGGTACGAGGACATAGAGTCCACCATTTTCTCCAGGGGAACTGATCTCTGCCATCTGGAGAGCACTTGCAGTTCTGAATGGTCTCCAGCCCTTACCTGGAGATTGGCAACCATACGTCCCCTGGTGGAAAAGTAGTCTTTCTCTGCAATGGGGACCGAAGCAGCTGACATCATTCTTCTCTCCCCCTTTTTGACTTGCACAACAACCCTGTGAGGTAGGTTAGGCTTAAAGTCTGTGACTGGCCCGAAATCACCCACTCAGCAAGAACCTGGGTCTAGCAGATCCTGCTCTGACTGTTACGCCTAGGGTAGCCTACCTCCAGGTGGAGCCTGAAGATTGCCAGGTATTACAATTGAACTCTAGACAACAGATCTTCCCCCCTCCCTTGGAGAAAATGTCTGCTTTGGAGGGTGGCCTCTATGGCATTCTGTTCAGCTGGCCCCAGTGAGTTTTCTCCCAAAGGCCATCATAGGTGTGGAAAGGGGCTTTCAGAGAAGCAAGCTTGGTTGCCTAGCAACGGGCACTGAGGAGAAAGTTGTCGTCTCTGATGATGGAATAGGGTTCCCAACCTCCAGGTGGGGCCTGGGGATCTCCCGCTTTTACAATGGATCTCTAGCTGACAGAGAACAGCTCCCTTGGAGAAAATGGCTGCTTTGGAGGCTGGACTCTATGGCATTGTACCATGCTGAGGCCTCTCCCCTCCCCAAACCCCACCCTCTCCTGGATCTACCCCCAAAGTCTCCAGGGATTTTCCAACCCAGACCTGGCAACCCTGTGATGGAAATACCTGAAGATTTGGGGGGTGGATCCTGTGGAGGACAGCATTTTTTTGGGGGGGATAGAAGGACTCAGCAAGCTGTAATGCCATAAGGTCTACCCTCCAAAGCAGCCAGTTTCTCCTGGGGAACTGATCTCTGTCATCTGGAGATCTCCAGATCCCACCTGGAGATTGGCAACCCTAGGGGGAAAGTCAGCCACACAGCAGGGGGTTGAAGGGAACGGTTTGTTGGTCACTGGCCCATCTCATTAGCTAGCCAGCCATGGTGGAGCTAAGCAGGAGAAAGAGTCTGAGGAATATCACACAGCCAATATGTTCTGTTTCAGGAACTCTTCAGTAACGGTTTCTGTCAGGCATTTTATACAGAACCTTATTAGTACCGGTTCCCCAACGGAGCATAGTGGCCCTTTCACACAGAAATGTGCCTCTGTCATTGGGGAAGCGTTCCTGAGCCGGTTTACCTTGAAACCTCCTCCCAAGCGTTCTTCAGTGCTTGTACCGGTCCTGAAGCGCTACAGGGTGCTGTGTGAAATAGCCCCCTGTTTCTGACAGTTTATTCTGACAGTTTATTCTGGGCACACTGGCAGTGTGCGGGAGTGGGGGGTTATGCTGAATGTCCATTGTCTTTTCACTGACAGAAGCAGGCCACTGAGGGGACAGTTAGACCCACCTGGCAGTGGGCGGAGGAGAAGAGTGGACCCAGCACCTAGTCGGTCCTTCCCCTTTGCTGGCTTCCTCCAGACTGAGGCCGGGACGCTGGCTGGTGGCTCTGTGGGCAGGACTGAGGCAAAGCAGGAAGAGAATGCAGCCAGTGGCCAGGGTCCCCCTTTTGAGAGGCAGTCCGTCCAGCCTACTGATTTTGGCGCCCCATGGAATCTTGCCCCTTGGAATCTTAAAACAGCTTTATATAATAGGAAAGATAATCCTTTTTTTCTTTCTGTATCTTTTTTATAATTAACTTGCTTTCTAAAATAAATAAATATATATTTGAAATTAAATTAAAATTAAAAAGAAGGGAAGGGGAATTCCAACTTAAAATTACAGTTAGCAAAGAGTGATCACAATCCACAACAGAAATACGGGTGCGTAACACCATTCATTTGCTTTCTTTTCTAAAGTGGGGGTCACCTGTTAGCAAAGAATGCAAAGAGGCAAAATCAACAACTGCCCGGCCAAGTGCTTTCGCCATTCTGGCTCCTGCCTTGTGGAACACTTTGCCCGAGAAGGTCAGGGAAGGCTCCCACTCTCCTGCCTTTCTACAAACTATCCAAGAGGGCTTATCTGGGCAGGAAACAGGGTTGCAGTGCACAAAACAATTTTACAAATTTGCTTGGATAAATGATCAGGGACTGTGAGTGCATCTAAGTTATTGAAAGTAAGATCCTATGCATGTAATTTCTGGACCGCTTAATGTGTCATGTGAATATTTATGTTATGCTTTAGTTCTTTATTATTTAAAAGCTACAAGGCTGGGCACAGGGATAAAGGAAGTTTCCAGATCTTCCACTGTTGGTTTCTCTGGGGAGGGCTACACTATTGCACATTCACATGAACAAGGCTGATGTCAGCACACAATGAGGTGGGGCAGCTGGCCAAAGTTTCTGGCAGGGCCCATTGCAACCAGCACCTCCTGCCCACTCACTTCATAGCTGCACACACTGCCTGATGCCACTGGGAAAAGTCCGCAGGCAGCTGGCAGTGGGAGAACTTTTGAGCAGACAAGGGAAGGACACACAGGGAGGCATGACGGTAGGTGGGAGGGAAGGAGGGCATGAGGGCAGAGGAGGGAAGGGAGGCCCTGGGAACTCTGCCCAGCCCCCCCAAACCTGGAACTGACCCTGCACATGACAACCATGCCCCTCTGTGAGTGTGCAAATAAGTTGTTAGGGTTCCCAGGGTGCCTACCGTCTGCTGTCGGGGGGCTCCTGGCTGCTCCCTGGGATCTTCTGGTATACACGCTGGAAGAGACATCATTGTGCCAGGTACATCATACAGGGGATGCTCTAGCTTTTGGCCAAAAGCTCTATGGTCACCATAGAGTTTTTAGCCAAATGCTAGAGTGTCCCCCCACACAATGTGCCTGGTGTGATGATATCACCTCCAGGTGACATCATTGTGCCAAGCATGTCGGGTGCGGCAGGGCTCTTTGGGGGTGGGGCACCCCACCAGCCAGCTGGCTGACAGTTGATTGGGCCCCCCCAAAATTGGGGGGAGACCCACCCCCATCAGGAGGATGGCAACCCTATAAGTGGTTGGCTCATGTGATCATGGTAATTCCATCTGTTCTGTAGGGAAAGGCCCACCATATACCCATACCACTGAAGAGAATGTTCTAATGTGTGTGATGAGCTTATGAGGCACCCCTCTGCTTGAAAAGCATAATTCCCATGACCCTTTCCACTTTAAAAGAAAAGTAAAAAACAGGTACTGGGAATCAGGTATTTTGTCAACTGATGGAGATGCTTGGATTTTGTGTCACACTGCACACTCCGTAGCAGCTCATTCCGGTCTGTGTTTTCATTGCATGTAAGTAATTGTCATACTTTTTGAATCAATCTGTGTTTTGTCCCACTTGACCAATATCCAGGCAAAACCTCTAATAAATCTATATGCATTTCTCAGAACGATACTTAAGAAAAGGGCAAAAACTCTCACATGTCATATTTTGAAGGAGGGAATGTCTCCTCATCAGCAACCGCTGTAACATCCCATTCACAGAATCTTCCATCCATCCATATCTGTAGCAGAGATAGAAGCCAGAGAGTGCACTGGCACCATGCCTTTTAAAACCAGTTCAGTTTTCAGCATTAGAAAACCCGCAGAGTTTGATGTCCCAAAGTAAGCCCTGATAAATTGCCAGATGTCTGCACCTCAGGTCACTATTGAGTTGCAGGGAAATGCAGAGCAGCTAAAGCTGAAAGATTTTGTGAGATGTCTTAAAAAACAACAACAAAACAGCACATGTGTTCAAAGTATTTCAACAGTAAAGCCAAATAGAGAGCTCAAGAGCACTTGCTGATAAATCAGGGAATATAGTTACCTTCCTTTGTCTGCAGTAGGATTTGCATGTATTACTCAAGCCACAATATGGCATTGTTCCATTCATGTAAAACCAGTATTGTTGAAGTCGATATCTGTAAAATACTGGGTTCAGAGACTCGTTGAGTGATCAAAGCTCATAGTTTATTTAGAGGTCGAGATAAGGATACAGAGCTGAACCTGAGGGTCCGCTTATATTCCCATCCCAAACCACACCCATGTCACACCCCACTCCTGTGATAGGCTATCTACAGTAGGAACCCTTTCTGTAGGTCCCTTTCAGGATCTAGTCCCCTCGATTGATCTCAGTCTGGATCCGCTTTGTCTATTGTTCTTTGTGCACGAAGCTCAGGCGCTTTCCCTGGCCACGTGTCCATTTCAACTGCGTGGTTGACTTCTCAGTAGGAACACAACACCCCTCCCCCTGTAGTTCGGACACTGCCTGACATACATAGTCCCTGAGGTAGGTGGGCCTCCACCATTCCCTGGTGGACCTCTGGTGCCTGGGCGGGTGGTTCTGGAGCTGGCTCCGGCTGTGCGTCTGATGTGCCCTCTGGTTGCTTGGTGCCTGCTGTTGGTGGCTCAGTGACAGGTTGCAGGAGTTGGTCTCCAACCGTGCCTGCAGGTTGGTTGGGGGCTTCTGTGGGAGCCTCTGTCTCCCCTGACTCATCTGGATTGGGTGTGGTGTCATCCTCCTCGGAGTCTGTGGGTTCCTCGGGCAGGAGATGGTGACAGAGCTGGTCTACATGGCACCACCAAACTTGGACGTTGTTCCCTGTTACTCCAGGCCAGTTACTCATACTGTTCTTGCCAGGATCCAGTGGGGGCCCTTTGCAAAGTTCCGGACATACACCGGGTCTCCCAGAAAAAACCCTCGGCTTTGAAATGGCATCAAAATTTCCCTCCTGCACCTGATTGACCCTGGGCACCCCCAATCCCAAAGGTCTGAACAAGGAAAGTCCAAGTAAGCTGGTGAGGATTCCCTCCACCACCAGGAGGTCCAATTGTCTGTCAAAGTCCTTGTATTGGACCCAGAACTTGCCCCAACCCCTGATGGCTACTGGATTCTTTTGAAAATCCTGGAGCATGAGTCCCACGGGTTTACATAATGGGGTACCCCCTGCAGGCAGAGTCTATGCAGTGTCCACGGAAATAATTGAGAATGAGGACCCAGTGTCCAGTTCCATCTTGCAGGGGTACCCTTCTACTCTTACGGTAATGTTGATCTTGAGGGGGGTATCCCGGGGCAAGTTCATTACCTGGTGGTGGGAGGATGGCATTGAGCTCAGGTTGGCTGCTTCCAAGTGTGCCACTTGAGTGCATCGGGGCCCTTGGAACAACATACCTTGGTGATGTGCCCTGTCTTGCTGCAGGACCTGCAGGTTGCCTCTTGGAATCGACAGTTCCAGTGTTCGTGGTTATCCCCGCAGCTGGCACAGGATGTCGGTGGGCCGGATAGTGGCAAGGCTGCTACAGAGTGGGTGGCAGAACGCAGCAGTCCACGATGGTCTGTGTGGCCGATCTGTAGGATGTCATCTTCATCCGATGTCATGGGGCTGGCGGAGGTCACCATGCAGTGTGTCGAGGGCCCTTGGCAATCCCTTTGTGCCTTATCGAAGGCGGCAGCTGCTTTGCAAGTGGAGTCCAGCTTTAGTTCCTCAATAGCCATGAGCTTCCTGTGGAGTTTCAGCTCGCGGACCCCCCATGCGAAATGGGTGAGGAGGCTGTCCTTGACTGATGGAAATTCACAGCCGACTGCCAGCCATTGGAGGTCAGCCATAAAGTCCACAGCTGATTCTCCGGCCTTCTGGGATTGAGCACAGAAGTCCATCCTCAGAGCCATTTTGGAGGGTTTCGGTGCAAAATATGTCATGAGTGTGGTGATCAGCTCGTCATAGGAAGACTTGTCCAGTGTCTTGGGTGCAAATAGGCTTTGCACCAGGTGGATCGTGGAGATGCCACATGAGCTGATGAGCCAGGCTTTTTTCTTACCCGGGTCGGCCATGTCCTGGACCATGAAGAAATACTTGAGCTGTTCGATACAGGCTTCCCATAGCTTGGGGCAAGCAGGGTCAAAAGTGGTGAGCTGTCCCAGAGTGGTGGCAATGACTCCGAAGTGATGCGGTGAGCGATGTCCTGTGGGGCGATCGGTGGTGCTGAGTGGCACTGGAGCCTGGCGTTCTCGGGTGCCAGGGGATCAGTGCTCGGTGCGGTGCTGGCGTTGGTGTCGCTCATCAGGATCCCACCTTCATCGCCAGTGCAAAGTACTGGGTTCAGAGATTCGTTGAGTGTTCAAAGCTCATAGTTTATTTAGAGGTCGAGATAAGAATACTGAGCTGACCTGAGGGTTCGCTTATATTCCTATCCCAAACCACACCCATGTCACACCCCACTCCCGTGATAGGCTATCTATAGTAGGAACCCTTTCTATAGGTCCCTTTCAGGATCCAGTTCCCTTGATTGATCTAAGTCTGGATCCGCTTCGTCTATTGGTCTTTGTGCACAAAGCTCGGGTGCTTTCCCTGGCCATGTGTCCATTTTGACTGCGTGGTTGACTTCCCAGTAGGAACACAACAGTATTTGCAAGTAGAAGAGGAGTTGGTCTTTATACCCTGCTTTTCTCTACCCCAAGGAGTCTTGAAGCAGCTTACAGTTGCCTTCCCCTTTTCTCTCTACAACAGGCACCTTGTGAGGCAAGTGAGGCTGAGAGAGCTCTGAGAGAACTGTGACTGGCCCAAGGTCACCCAGCAGGCATCACGTGGAAGAGGAGTGGGGAATCAAACCCAGTTCTCCAGATTAGAGTCTGCTGCTCTTAACCTCTACTGCTTGGGAGCCTCTTCTAGCGCATAGCAACTTGTCATACCTAGAAAGAAGAAAATGAACTTATTTCTTCAACCCCTAGGTGAAGTCTAGCTCTGTTTTTTTTAGTTTTGTTCCTATCCCAGGGAAATTCAAAGTAATTATTCAAAATAGCATTTTGAGGCAAAAGAGCATGTTTTTGAAGGCAATGGTGAAAAAGAGCTGAGCACTGGTGCAGTCTCAAAGGAGTACAGATCATTAGACAGCCCTGAGACTTGTGATAAAATTGATGTCTTCCAGTTTTCCTGTTAGTCTTTCTTTGCTTGTTCTTATATTACTTATATTATATGTTTCAAACTCTGTTAAAATATAGCACTGATTTCATAAAGCTGCACAGAAAGATGGTGGAATACCCAGTGTCTCGAGCTGTAACCTATAGAAATCCTGCATATTTTAGTGACTATTTTAAAGTGTACCTATTAACTGATATGTTCTAGCCACTCTTTCCTGCATAACTGGTTTTGCTCACATAATAATTATGTTAACCCTTTTAAAAAGATCCTGCTTTAAACTGAATGCTTTCGTACTTTATATTCATATGTTCCTGGGCAGTCCAATCTCATTCTATGATGGAAGAGTAGGCACCCTTCCATCTTTTTGTCAGTGTACTGATCAGTTCAACAACTGCATTCAGAAGGCACTTCTTGTGAGGGATTAATTAGTTTATTAGAGGTCTGACTCTGTAAGAGGGACTTGGGATCCCAGTGGGGTTTTCTCCCTGGCCTTGCAAGCAGTGTTTTGAGCAGGGCTTCTAAGCTGAGTTTGGGACTTTAGTGGGACATCAAGGGGGAACAGGAGAGAACCCCTCTAACCCAAGTTTCCTGTGAAAGGACATACAAACTCGACATCAGCAAGAAACATGGTGTGCTGCTGTACCCTTCCTGTTACAGAAATCCATATGAATTCAGGTAAGCACCCTGTCCTACTCTACAACATTTTAAAACAAGGTAGAAAGCCAGCAGGGGAGTAGTAGCTTCGCAGTATTTTGCAGTGCCACATGTATGATTCTCTGCCTACTGGGTGGAAGTCAAGGGCATTTGCTCCATGCATACAGTTCAGGACTCCTAGGGGGCAGGTTCATTCCCTTGAGGTTAGGGTTGCTGACCTGGAGAAGCTGCAGCAAAAGGAGAGGTCTGGGGATGAGATCTTCAGGGGATGGACTTACCAGAACAGTCCCCCTTCTGTGCTGGTGGCTCTTCCACTGTCATGGAGAGTGAAAATCCTGAGGATGGAGGACATCAGTCTGAGGAGGAGGGAAGGCGATCCCTTAGAAGGGACTCCCTCCAGGGATTGGAGAAGGTGGACTTCTGGTAGTAGGTGATTTGATTATTAGGAATATGTAGATATTTTGACCACATACTGACTTCCCTGCCTGGTGCAAAGGCTGCAGACATCACATGCTGTCTAGATAAGTTGGTAGTGCTGGGGAGAAGTCAGTAGTCTTGGTGCATGTTGCCAGCAGTGATATTGGGAAATGTAATTGTGTGGCCCTGGACAAAAAAATCAGGTTACTTGGCAGAAAGTTAAATGCCAGTACCTCAAAAGTAGCATTCTCAGTATTGCTATCAGAAAACAGATTTTTGTTTTTGCTTAAGTGTAATTATGTTCTTTGAAATATGTAAGTGGTGTTCATTGATAGCAGATGTTCAGGTCAATTTTGGTTAAGGAAAAGAGCCAGAGAAGTGAAGTGGAGTCCAAGCACATTTTATTTCCTGTGAAACTTATATAGCTGTGAAGAAAGTCCAGTGTTCAATTGTACTGACTTTTTCCTTAAGAAGAGTCTGTCTGGCAGTTATTTAAAAATGTGGGAAGTTCCTTATATATCATGGACTTGTTCTCTTTTCAGTCCAGAACAAATTACAACTTTTTCCATACACAATGCACAAACATGCCCTTTCTTGGCAGAATTTTTTATTTTATTTTAGGAAAAGGGGGAAAGCAAATATGTAAACAGCAATATCTAACATACTAAAATAAATATGCAAGAGCTTTTTTCTCACAGTCAGCCAAGAGAAAAACTTACCCCAAGAAAAGATCAGACAACTTCCCCACAGTAGAAGGCTGTTTCATGTTGCATACCAAACACACTTCATCCCCCCCCCCCTCAAAGAGGTGAAATGGTGGAAAGTGCCATCAAGTCTCAACCAATTTATGGTGACCCTGTAGGTAGTCAAGGTAAGCAACGTTCAGAGGTGGTTTGCCATTGCCTGCCTCTGCGTCGTGACCCTGGACTTCCTTGGTGGTCTCCCATCCAAATACTGACCAGGCCAGCCCTGCTTAGCTTTTCAGATTGGGCAAGCCTGGGCTATCCAAGTAGCCCACAGTTAAAACTTCTCACTATACTGTGTCACTCAGACTGTGGCCCTTGTATCCTGAGACACGGTCTGAAGATGTGTCTAGATGTTGGAGGGAGATGGCTGAAGTGCTGGTCCTGCAAGTCTTCAATGCTGCAGTTTATCTTGCTTCTTTGCAGTTGTAGGTATTTCATTGCTCTTGACCAAATGATACAAAGATGGAATGTATCAGAGGGAACTTCATACACTCATCTGATGCCCTTCATGGCTTTGGACCCTCATATCTGTGAGACTATCTCTCGCCCTATGCACTTCCACAACAGCTTCGCTTGTCCAAGCAAGGCTTTCTGCAAGTAGGGTTACCAGCCCCCAGGTGGGAGTGGAGAATCCTCTGATTTCATGGGCTTCTGCCTGCCACCATCTAGCTGGCCAGCAGGGGGAAGCCCCACCCCCAACTATCATGTCCCAGCACAATGTTTCCAACATGATGATGTAACATGGAAGTGACATCATAACACCAGGGATGTAGTGCAGCGACACTCTGGTATTTGGGGCAAAACTCTATGGTAACTCTATGCCCAAAATACCAGAGCATTGCAGTGTGACATCACCAGCGTGATGGTGTCTCTTCCATGTGATGTCATCACATTAGGGACATTGCACGCTGTGAAGTTGCCCCACACCCACTCCTGGAGAGATTCCTCCTCCCCACACAGCCAGCGAGAGCTTAGGCCTGGCAACCCTATCTGCAAGTGCCAATCTGCAAATGGGCAAAACCAACAACTGCCTGTACATTTGCCTTCTCCATTGTAGCTCCCACCTGAGGAGGACAGGAAAGCTCCCACATTCCTGGCTTACCACAAATGATGTGAAACTGAATTATTCAAGAGGGCTTTCCTACAGAGGCAATAGGGTAGCACTGTCACAAAAGGCATCACAAAGTTACTTGGATAAATGATTAGGGACTGTGTGTAGTTGGCTCCCATTGTGTAATTTTGCACCATTTAATGTGTCATCTTAATACTTATGCTTTGCTTCATTTCTGTTTTTTAGACTTCTGGCTGGTTCTACAACCCAAATCCTTTTTTATTGTTTATTGAATGTCCCATCTTGTTGATTGTATTGACTCACTCTGTGTAGTCCTCCTGGAGTCCCAGTGAGAAAGGCAGAACATAAATAATGTCCTGAAGCCGTGATCAGGCAGTGTCTGTCATCTTGGAAGAACTCCTAGCAGACAGCTTGGTTTTTCCAGACAGCTATTTTCCAGGGGCAGAAGGAAGACAGTGTGCAAGAGAAGAAGGAAAAGTACAGTCTCCTTTGAAAAACAAAGTCATGCATTCTTCTCTGAAACAACCAAGTGTAGATTTCCTGTGTTCCTCAGCCTTAGATTGCTGTATATGTTGGTTTAAGTAAGAGGATCAATATTTCATAGAACTCTAGTCTTGGATCCAAAGCACTTCTGCTTGCAAGGGTGGAGCCATCTCTAAGGATATCCGTGGATTCCCCTTCTCCAGCTGCAACTCCTCTGCGGTGCACCCTGTGACATTCCAGAAGGTTCCTCAACCTGCTTGATCTGCTTTTGGGGTGAGAATAGGGGGTGCAGTGGGAAGGAAGACAGTGAAACCGCATTGCATGAGGGAAAGTCTCTTGTGCTGTTTTGGATGCAGCCATCATTTTGAAGGGATTAGAAGGTTGGTACATTCAGTCCATTGTCCCCAAACAGGCAGATGTAGATACCGACACTCTGTGAATTAACCTGTGTCACTCAGACCACAGTACAGGAAGTAAAGCAGACAACTTTAGAGAAGATGGCTCAACAGCATAGGGAAGGGCAAGCATCCTTCTGGTGCAATTCTATCTCAAATATGCCAATTCATCTTAGAGGTGGAGCAAAATCAGTCCACTGGCGCTGGAAATTCCTGGTAATCTCCTGAGATGAAAACAGAGGGTCACTTTTGTGAAATGTTGAAAACCCCTGGCCTGGTCAATGATGCCAAATATTAATTTTCAACTGTGTAATTCCTAGTCTTCAAGATGATTTTTCCAGGCTGAATGTGAACATGGAGAGCATTTTTGGTAAATGATAACAAGGTCACTTTTTGGAATGGATTAGAAGGTCAGTACATTCAGTCACTTTTTGGAATGGAATAGTCCACGTATGAATGTTTCAGTGGAAGATGGAATATGAGACAGTTCTGAAGCCAAATGAACTATGTACACTAGCTAAGGGGTTTTAAGAAGAGAAGAAGAAGAGAAGAGATTGGATTTATACCCCACCCTTCCCTCAGAGTCTCAGAGCGATTTACAAGATCCTTTCCCTTCCCCTCCCCACAAGAGACTGCCTGTGAGGTAGGTGGGCCTGAGAGAGCTCTTTCAAGAACTGCTCTTTCAAGAACAGCTCTGACCAGAACTATGGCTTGCCCAAGGTCATCCAGCAGTTGCAAGTGGAGGCGTGGGGAATCAAACCCGGTTCTCCCAGATTAGAGTCCATGCACTTAACCGCTACACCAAACTGGCATCCACTACACCAAAGTGTGACAGACACCAAAAACCACCGGTCCTCTCCTGCAATCTCTTTTTTTGGGGGGGTATTTTTTTGTATTTGTGTGTGTCTGCACCTGAAAGTCACATTGACCTGTGGTGACTGACCCCCTACTGGGGGCCTGGAAGATATTCAGAGAGGTGGCTGAATATAGCCGGCCTTTGTCTTCCCGACTTGTTATTTCAAGGAGCTCTCCCATCCGAGTACTAACCACAGTTGACCCTGCTTAGCTTCCAAGATCTGGCAAGATCAGGCTTGCCTTGGCTATCCAGGTCAGGGCTGCAATCTCCACTTTTGATCACTGTTTCTGTGTACTGATGGCTGACCATCTTTGGTGTCTCACTGGCCTTAGCTGCTGCAGGTTTGTGACAGCTCCAGCAGCCACAGGAGGTGGAGACAGCCTCAAAAGACTTTTAGACCACCCTTCCCTGTGGGCAGGGCTCTGGGCGGTGTACAACAAGGTAAAAACAATAGAAAATTAAATTAGGCTAAAACCATAATAAAACACCATATAATCAATATAATCCATATATAACGATAGTTTCAAAAACAGTCTCAAAGACTTGCAGTCTTGTGGGATTGATGAGAACTTTCTGTTCAGGTTCTCTAATCTTTGACTAAACTGTATGCTGGTCAAAAGACCATAAACAACAACAACAACAACTACTACTACTGCTACTACTACTACTACTACTACTACTACAGTGTATTTAGATCTCTAATTCCCCCCCAGCCCCCAGATTCCACAGGAAAAGCTGTTTTAAATTTAAAGTGGGGAAAGAGTGGCATGGAATGTGAAATTTGACCTTAAGGAGGAGGAAACTTAAATAGATGGAAAAGTGTGTGTGCGTGAGAGAGAGAGAGTGCAATTCTGCATTGGCTTTTCCATTCATCGTTTTAGCAAACCCACATTGGAACAGAAATTCCCCTCTGCATTGCATGCTGCTTTCGCTTCCTTTGATCATCGGTGTAATGATTTCATGTTTTGGTGTGTGTGTTCCTTTAAATGTTTAGTGTGACTGCAGTAATGTAAGGAGAATAATAGTGTGAGTTTGATTGGCTGATGACTGAGAATGTGGGAGGAGATGTTCTGAGAGGAATCTCTGTGTGGGTGTTTATGAAGGGTTCTGTGTGTGAAGTTTGAAGAATGAGCATAGTCTGTATGACTATGGGATTTTGAATCTTTTCCTGAGTGATTTAGACCAACAGTTTAGTCTGTTAGAAAGATGATTCTATTCTGTGTGAATAAAACAAAGAGACTAGCATGTGTAGCTATAAATGTCAGAGAGAGAAAGATTAGCCCATCAGAGTGGATTTTGGAGATTGAGAGACTATAGCACCAAGCATTACCAGTTATATTTACAAGTTCCTTTCTTCAGCAACAGTTCAAAATAACCAGAAACCTATTTTGTTCTTTATTAAATAAATTTTTGTTTAAACTTATCCCAGAAATCAATACAGTACTTCCTCAGGGCCACATAGTCCTCTGAAGTGCCCAGACCCTAGGTCATACTACTAAAAGAGAGAGATTTGGAATTTTAAATTACTAGTGACAGCAGAAAACTACCAAGTTTATATACACAGAGAGTGTGTAAAAGAAAAACTGTTCCCCCAAATAGCAAGAACCTCACAATCGGGTTTTATGGTACCTTCTGTATAGAGTTAAAGCCATTTTATGGCCATTCCAGGGTAACTTTGCAGTCAGTATGGGGTTGGCCCGGGGTATTTGAATGGGGTTTTGAGCTGCACCTTTTCCTCAGTGTTGAGAAAATGTGGAGTGAATGCCAGATGCAGAACCAGCCAGAGAGAGAGAGGGGGAGGGAAAGGTGCATGTCTTTCCAGGCAAAACCGGGCAGGGGGGAGGGGACTGCCACTTAGCACACTAAGACATTCCTAGTTCTCTCAAGTGTTGTGAAACTCACAGGACATTCTCAGAATCCCCCCCCCCAAAAAAAAACCCTCTGTAGAGCTGTTCATAAAATGACACTATTTTCTTTTTTGTGTGAAAATGCTATGCAAATATCTACCACAGAGCTTAACCATATATGCTAATTAAAAGAACTTAAAATAAGAATCATCTCTCTTTAACAACCGACTTCGGTGAAGAAAAGAGTGATTAAAGTGCATGAAGGGGAAACTAATCCATGCTTAGTGACCTCATCAAGGATCCCTAACACTGGTATTAGCATTAAGGAGCAAAAGGGCTTGAAAAGGTGAATGCTGCGTGTTTTTGGAGGGCCTTGCAATCAACTTAACTTCAAATGTGCTTTAATTACTAATGCATTGGGTCATTGACTTTGACAATGACAACAAGACTATCACTTTTACCTTAATTAGCCTCATTGAGAAATGTGCTTGCACATTTCAGCTCTTAGTAAATACAGCAGCTTTCTAATTAAAAAAAAACTCTAGCAAAAAGGGCACCACTCACATATGTATGGGAAACTATTAAGCAGAGAGGCACAGAGATAAGGGACTAAGTTCACACACAGGTTCTTTGCTATGAGATATATTGTAAGAGAGACTGTGTAACACAGCTCACGTTTGCCACATTGCTTGGGGGAAAAGGGGGGAAGGAAACTCTTTGCCACTTGGGCATTGGAAAGTATCCAGATCTAATCGTCTTCTTCTGTATCTCCACATCTGTGCAATTTTGGCTGGGTTCTAGTATCTGGTACAGGTTCCTGGCAATCTTTATTGAACATTCAGAGGTGTCAGCTACATGCGCCTGGGCCAGATTGGAGGCATCTGGAATGAACTGTGCTGGAGAAAGAATCCATCCTCAAGCTTGCTTTGAACAATAGCGGTGGGCACAATAGAGCAAACCTGGACAAAATAGGAACACTGAATTGTGATTGATTAGCTGTTTTTATCACACAAAAATATAATCATTTACATTCTAAATTGCCAGATTGAATTGCCTGGTTGACTTAAATCAACCCTCTCAGCTGTATAAATCCGCTTGATTTGCCCTACTTCAGCTGGACATTGAGCACAGGTGATTTTAGTAAGCTTTGTATGGCTGGTAATTTGGACATCCCTCCTGTAGTCTCTTACAAATCTAGGCATCTCTTGAACTTACAAACCAGAGAATCTATGCTTTGTGAGGCAAGAGGTTGTTGGGCTGTGGCGGAGTAGATTGACAGCTGCTAGTACCCTAAGATTATCATATTTTGAAAAGCAAAAAAGAGGACATATTTCCCAACTGACAACTTCAAACAAGTGATCACTATGACAAATCTCATTTTAAATACCCTTACTATTTAAGCTGTGACAATAGGGTTGCCATTTCCCCACTGGGGGCAGGGGGGTGCCTGCTTTCAGGGCCCTCAGTCCACCAGCCCAGATCTCCTAGAGTTAGAGAAAGACACCCCCCCCCCCCTCACGGGCAGCCAAATGAGACCTGGCAACTGTATGTGATAATGGCTACTAACTAGGAATATATGTAACCTTGCAACTCAAAAAGAGGAAATTTTCATCAGTTTTTTTTTAAAAAGAGCCCAAAGAGGGTGGACACTAAAAAAGAGGACATGTCCTTTGAAAAGAGGACATCTGGTAACCCTGTAGTATCCATATCTTGTGCCGTGAGTCAGCTAGCAGTCCCGAATCCTGTTGCTCTTCCTTTTCCTCCCTCCACTAGGGGCTGTTGTCTAAAGCAGGGGTGTCAAAAATAAGGTCCGGGGTCTAGAACTGGCCTGTCCAGGGCTCTTATGCTGCCCATGAGCAGCTGGTACAAGGGAGGGAACAGAAGACTGCTCAGGGAGGGGAGTGGGTGGAGCTCCTCCAATTGTGACTTCAGCACGGCAGAGTAACCTTGTCTGCAGTAGTCAAGTAGCGTGGGAGTGTCTGCCCAGTGCTGCACCATTGGCTCTCCAGTCCGTCCATATGGGTTTTCCTCTACACCCCCCCCCCCCCAGCCCATGGGGCCTTGCAGTGAGGATACACCAACTTGGAGCTACAAGCTGCTGTCCTTTATACAGCATATATCTCTGGTATCTGGCATTACATTTTATGGCACACATGGCCTGGCCCGACAAAGTCACATTTATGTCAGATCTGGCCCTCGTAACAAATGAGTTTTGACACCTCTGATCTATAGAAAGACCATTCGCTTTTCATGTTGCAGTGAAGAACAATGTTTTAATGGACAAAAGGGGGAATTCCATTTTCTTATTGGGCTGTCCTGGGTTAGGGCTAGATGCTGGGAAAAATGGTCATTCACAGTGTGAATTATATCCTCCAGTGATGTGTGCTAAGAGCCCATAGAATCTATATTGCCTGAAGTACAATGGTACATGCTGCGAGAACAGCATGGATTGTAGCTGCTTATTTTCATTTGCCAACAACCTAAACAAGACTTCAGGCATTATCCTTTAACTCATGTGTTGTTGGATTTGGTTAATGTTAATTTGCAAATAAGAAAGAAAGAAAGAAAGACAGACAGACAGACAGACAGACAGACTGACTTTAGGGCATTTGTGTCCCTTAAAAGCACACTGCAGATCATCATAGCCTGAACAGGATTGTTACAGGTTTAATGTAATCAGTGCTGAGGTTGTGGAGAAACTGGTGTTTCCCTTTGTGCATGGTTCTGTTCTGGAAAAGGATTTAGCACACCATGTAAAGCTATTTTAATAGGGGAAAATGGAATGGAACATTGCCTTTTCTATCTAACCTGATGCAAAAATCTATATTCTCCCACCTAAAATCCACACTGTGCTTTGGGAATCCTCAGTGAGTCCATCGCATCGTGTGGGGAATGGAGAGTCAGAAATCCAGTAAGGCTGTAGGAGGGTGGGAGGAGAAAGGGGGAAGAGGATATTTCAAACAAGCAAGTTAGACGGTTTGATTCAATATTCTGATATTCTTATCAAGGCTTTCCAGAGTGTGGCACAAATGCAAAGTGCGAAGAAAAAGGGAAAGGCAACAAACATGGATCATGTCTTCTCGACTGCACAATGATTTCCCCCCCCCCCCTGCCTTATATATGTATATATATTTTAAGTGTTACCACTGATGAAATCTGATGAAAATTCTGGGCAAATTGGGCTTCAAAACAGCAACAAAAAACGATTTAAACCTGCTTCATTGCAACCTCTGCTATTTTTAATTGATTGAATTAAAGGCAGAAGTACTCAGTTAGGATAATACACTTCAAGGTTAACTGTGGTTTGTTGTTCACTTACATAACCTATTATATGGTTATGTAAATTTCAAGAACAGACACACTACTCACTACTGGAGGGTCTTAATTGCAGGCAAAAAAAGTGCAATTTAAATATGAATAACTGAACTGTTGTTTCCTGCTTACTATTGCCTAGTGCTCAGAAACTAACCAGCTTCTGTGTTTCCCTCAGTACGTCCCCACGAAAATACTTGTATCTCATGGTACATTTTTTTTAAAAAAGCAATTTGAATGGTACTGCTGGCAGCTTGGATATATAATCAGCCCACGATTGAGGAATATTTATGAAATTCAATGTTCTGCTGTACTATTGATTTGTCTAGTATTTTTGTAAATCCTTGAATTCATTACACGTATAATTAATAGAGAGGACCTTGCTCATTTTAGTTCTTAAGCCTCTTTGTACTTTTAAGGTTCTTTTCACATGCATAGATATTCAGGGCAAAGGATTGTACTTGGAATACATGATTAACCTATGGAATTAATTGCTTTAAAAGGATGTTAGACAATGGGCATTGGCCATGATAACTAATTGGCGCCTCCACGTTCTGAGGAAGTGATATCTTTGAATGCGAGAATGCTGGGGATGAAAATCGTGGAGGTCATTGCTATCGTGCTATGCTTACGTGCTTTCTAGAGGCCTCTGACCAGCAGTCAGTAGAAACTGGATGCTTGGTTTGATCCCAGATGAACTTTTCTTACATTATTTATGGAAACTGAGTCTGTTGATTTCAATGGCATTTATTTCCAGCTGTATGTGCTGAGATAGTCCTGATGTGGATAGCCCAGGTAACCCAATCTCGTCAGATCTCAGAAGCTAAGCAGGGCCTGCCCTGGCTAGTATTTTGATGGAAGACCTCCAAGGAATACCAGGGTTATGACACGGAAGCAGGGAATGGCAAACCACCTCTGAACATCTCTTGCCTTGAAAATCCTACAGGGTTGTGCTTAAGTCACCTATGACTTGATGGCACTTCCACCACCACTACATGCGCTGAAACTGCAACATATAGCCATAGCTCAGTAATTAGGATAGAGTGGACTGCCTCCTACGTAGGCCCACTGTTATAAACTACTAGCCTGATACCTGTGCTTCACTATGGTATTTAAGTTCCATAAATCCTGTTATAATACTGATGATGTGAAGTTTGAAATATAACACTTGATGTAGGAATTCTAATGGAGAAGATTGTAGTGTAAAAAATGAAGTGAGACATATGTACTGTTCCCCCCCCACCCCTGAAGAACCTCTCTGTGATTGCCATGCTGGCTGTTATGAGAAATGTCTATTCAGGAGTCTTGAATCACTGATTTCTGTAACTGTCTTCAACTGTCTGCAGTCTCTTTTAACTGTGTTTTTACCTCAGAACACTGAGATCCACAGCTGGACAATCAAGCAGGCAGGTTTTACCTCAGAACTCTGAGCTACTTAGTTGACCAATGGGGGGGGGGGTTAAGGAGACAGCAGCCTGCTAGGCACATAGAAAACAATTGGGGGAACACATTTTGCCTTTTTATCCACTTAGGGGTCGTGCTTCTCAGAAATCTCTTTGTAGTGGGGGCTGATGTCATGGTAGGAATGCACTCCCCTTATTTTGGGTTTCTTGGTGCAGGGGCTTGGCCTGGGCACTGATTTTGTGTGTGTGTGCAGAGCATACTTTTTTTTACAAAAATGCTTTCCTTTTTTGTTACATTTAAAAAGTGGGACATAACTACTTATTCAAAACAACATCTGAGCAATCAGATATTAAGCAAGTTCATATGAACCAATTTTCTAGAACTCACATTGTGAGAAGTTAAACAACCTGATACAGGAAGCCACTTTTCTACACATTTGGAGTATATTTCCATAGTGGGTGGGAATATGGCTAAAGGGCACCCTCCCTGATGGATTAAAGTAGCCTGGCCCTGCTCCTGCACCTGACAAACACCCACC
Organism: Lepidodactylus listeri; assembly: GCA_029233225.1. Lineage (NCBI taxonomy): Eukaryota > Metazoa > Chordata > Lepidosauria > Squamata > Gekkonidae > Lepidodactylus > Lepidodactylus listeri. The sequence continues at coordinate 94,305,169 of JARCFY010000006.1, forward strand.
TATCTGGTATAAGGGGGGGGGATTGTGTTTAAAGGCATTGGAGAGGCTGGGCCAGCAGCAGCACTAAGGCAATCCTGCTGAGCAAGCCTCCCCAATGGCTGTAAGCATCCCGCTCCCTCTCCTACACCTGGCAGGCAGCTGTCTGTTCAGTGTAGGGGGAAGGGTATTGCAAGCCATTGTGAAGGCTGGGCCAGCAGGATCGCTAAGGCATTATTGCTGGGGTGGGCTCCCTGATGGCTTTAAGCACCCTGTACCTGCTGCTGCACCTGAAGGACAGCCACCTGTCAGATGTAGGAGGTTGGAGGAGGCTGGGCCAGTGGTTGGCCATTCCTGATTTCCTCAACTATTATTAGCTCTCTGTGGTCTCCTGTAACTGTTTTTTTAAAACCTCAGAACACTGTGCTCTGCAGCCTACCAATCAGAGAGTTGGGGGTAGTGGTGCAAGGAGGCAGCTGCCTGGTAGCCACATAGGAAGCAATGGGGGAGCACATTTTACCCCTTTTGACCCCCGTAGGGGTCAAATTTCTACAAATCCCTTCTTAGTGAGCATCTACGTCATGGTAGGAGTTCTCTTCCTAAATTTTGTGTTTCTAGATCCAGAGGTTTGGCCTGGGCATTGATTTTATGATGAAGGGACTTTCTTTTATGTATATAGGTGTGCCCAACCTAGTGTTCCTCTCTATGGGGTTTGCACAGGAGAATTTGCCACTGGATTGTGGCTCTTGATGTTTCACTGGCCTTGCAAAGGTGTTTTGTCTGCAGTGAAATGTGTCGGCCCAAGTGCTTTGAATTTAGCCTTAAACCCTGTCTATGTTGTGAAAAAATGACCTACTTTACAGGGTTGTTTTAAAAATGACCGACATAGAATCATAGAGTTGGAAGGGACCTCCAGGATCATCTAGTACAATCCCCTGCACAATGCAGAAAATCCACAACTACGTCCCCCATCCCACCCCAGTGACCCCTGTTCCATGCCCAAATGACAAAAAACCATCTAGGATTCCTAGCCCAAATGGCCTGGAGAAATTGGCTTCCTGACCCCAAAGTGCCGATTGGCATTTCTCTGGGCGTGTAAGGAAGAACTAAGCACTGATGCAACCCTCTCTGCCCTCCCTTTCATGATCTGCCTAAGTTCACAGAATCAGCATTGCTGTCAGATGGCCATCTAGCCTCTGTTTAAAAACCTCCAAAGAAGGAGAGTCCATTACCTCCCAAGGAAACCTGTTCCACTGAGGAACTGCTCTAACTGTCAGGAAGTTCGTCCTAATGTTTCGCTGAAAACTCTTTCGATTTACTTTCAACTTTAGGTTCTGGCCCAGCCTTCTGGGGCAACAGAAAACAACTACACCACCCTCTATATGACAGCCCTTCTAGTACTTGAAAATAGTTGTCATATCACCTCTCAGTCGTCTCCTCTCCAGGCTAAGCATACCCAGCTCCTTCAACCTTTCCTAATAGGACTTGGTCTCCAGACCCCTCACCATCTTCACTGCCCTCCTCTGGACACGTTCCAGCTTGTCTATAGCCTTCTTAAACTGTGGTGCCCAACACTGAACACAATGTACAAACATTCAGATAAATGTCATAAATATTTTTAAGCCGATTCACATGAATTGGTTTGGAACATGGTGGTTTTCCTTCTTTTTATAGCCCTCTGCTCCAAATAGTCATTTCTAGACCTAAATGAAAAAATATATAACAGAATTAGGACTTTTAAAATTACCTTTTCAGCCATATTTATGTCAGTGCTACACTTGCTCATTAATATATTAAAAATGAGAGTTAATTTAGGCTCTCCCCCGTTTTTGTTGTGTCCCGGTGACTAACAGTGGCCTGTTTTTTTCGTCTTCTTAAATCTGTTATTAATTCTTCTGACCAACGGGGAAATGTTTAGTAGATAATAAAAGCCCTGCCTCAGTGCTGCAGTCCAGAGAGCGGAGGGCCGTTCTCAATGTGGATCGTGGAGTCCTTGAAAGCAAATTCCCACCCTTCAGCTACGTGGAGGCTGCGTTTCCCGAGGAGCGAGACGCTCGCTATTCACTCCCTGCTTGCCTCATCCTTTCCAACATGTTCCCACTGATACATTAAAGGAATTAATTGCTTATAATGATCTCGCCATCTGTTAACAGAGGTTCATACCTACAGGCTGGTGGCATGTGGTGGTCCTATTCAGCCATCAATAGGCAATGCTGGGGGAACGCTTTCCCACATTGCAGTCCATTGCAGTCTGAAAAGGGGAGGAGAGCTCAGGGCTGGCCATCTGCTCCTTGTCTTTCTGTGAGAGACCTCGAATGCGGGTCCAACAGGGCTCTGATCTGACTCCAATCTGATTGGAATGTGGCTGATCTGAGAGGCTCTCAAAGCTGTGAAACTGAGTCAAAAGGAGATCCCCATTGTCCCCTGGGACGGCTGAAAGAAAATGATCACTTTAAAATTCATAACTCCCAGGTGCCTGCCATCTATTCATAGGGGGGATGGAGGGGGGAAAAACCCTCTCTGAACTTCTCTTCATTAAAAGAAGAGGGAGGGAGGGGGGGCAAGGAGGCAGTTTGATTATGGAAATAAAAAAGGAGAGAAAAGGAAGTAGTTTGTGGGAATGTGTGAAGGGATTTCAGGCTAAACAAATGAGGAATTTGGACTTTTTAAAAAAATAAAGTGATGGAAAGGGATGCATTTGTAAAAGCGACGCCTCTGTACTGGAGGCCCTTCAATACAATGTCTCCGTCTCAGAGGCCCTTCCCTGGGGCACTGAAGCAAAATAAAACACATCTTCATAGTTTGCCAAGGAATCCCCCCCCCGCCCCCCCCCATCTTTTAAAACAACATATATGAATAGGAATAGAGGATGTCGTCAATTTTAGGGATGAACACACCCTGTTCTTTTTCTCTCTCTGCACTCTTCATCCCCCCCCCCCCCCAATTCGTCCTTTGCTTTCTGTACAGGCAGATCTGAGCCCTGAAGTATGGAGCTTTCCTCCAGTTACGCAGCCTGAGCATGGCAGATAGGATTTGCTAAGGGTGGCATTTGGGATCTTTCTGAAATTCTCCGTGTTCACACCCTGCCTCCCATGTAACAGTTCCGGTTTACCTTGTTCTAATTGTCCAAATTCTTTTTGGCTTGGACTTCCAGAACTGTGCACGCACATTTTTTTTTCTTTTGCTGCTGCTGTTTCATCCATTCATAGTGAGTTTCTTTTCTTTCCAGCCAAGCCCCACAAACATCCACTTTTGTTGTTATTTATTTATTTATTAATTATTTGGATTTATATCCTGCCTAGCCAGCCATATTTGAGCACAACAAATGCTTCTTCCATTTTCCTGGGATTTTCTATGGATGGATTTGTTTGTGCTCATCTAATCCACTATTTTAAACCTTTATGGTTTGCTAACATGAATCTTGTCTTCATTCTAAAGTGCTCTCTCTCTCTCTCTCTCTCTCTTGTTAGTGCTAGAGGTTCCAGACCAGAGCTTCCAAGTTCTAATCTTCCTAGGACTCAAGTGGCCATCTTCAAAATGCATATGGCAGTGGGCTTTAGAAAAGATATAGATCCCAAATGGTGCCATGGATAACATGCCATTTGTTGGAGTGACTATCCACATTTAGCCTCTTTTAGCACTGCCACTGAAAATGCCCAGTGTATGATCTAAGAGCACAGTGATATGGCAAGTCTTTCTGAAACGAAGCAAGTCTAGGTGTGGGCAGCTGGATGGGACACCTTTTGTAAATCTATGTAAACTGTCTTTAGGTTAGAAGAAAGGCAGTGTATAAATGTAATAATTACCCTCTGAATTAATTGCTCTCCTCTGTATTCACCCCTGTGATTCTTTCTCTAATAACTGCTTATGCTTCCCTTCCTATTTGTCTTGAGTGCTAGCTCTTAGTGATAAGAGGATTTACCATTTTTTTTCAAGTTGAGGTGTTTGGAGAGAGTTTTTATTTACTTATAAATTCAGTTTCTAAATTGCCCTCCCCCATACTTGGAGCTCAGGGCGGTGTACAATATTCAAGAATACAATCATCAGTATAAGTTAAAAACGGAAAAAACAAGTACAGCAACATTCCAGATGGTGTCTAAAAACAAATTTCCTTACCGCAAGGGGGATGAATGGAAGGGAGGCCAGGCTAATTAAAACCAGTGCAATCGTCAATCATAGGCTTGGCAGATAGGGTTGCCAGCCTCCAGGTGGGGCCTCGGGATCTCCCGCTTTTACAACTGATCTCCAGCTGATAGAGATCAGCTCCCCTGGAGAAAATGGCTGCTTTGGAGGGTGGACTCTATGGCATTCTACCATGCAGAGGCTCCTCCCCTCCCCAAACCCCACCTTCTCCAGGCTCCACCCCCAAAGTCTCCTGGTATTTTCCCACCCAGACTTGGCAACCCTACTGGCAGAACATCTCTGCCTTAAATGCCCTGTAGATCTGAACTCAGTCCCACAGGGCACAGATGCCATTTGGCAGAGAGTTCCACCAGGTTGGAGCCAGGATCAAAAAAGCCCTGGCTCTGGTTGAGGACAGCCAGGTATTTTTTGGACCAGGGACCTATGCCTGCCGTGTACCTAGGTCAGAATGGAATGTGAGTTTTTCACTTAACAGCCTCACAGGTCAGTGGGTAGAGTCAGGGCTACCAAGAGGGGTGATACAAGAGAAACAAGCTTCTGGGGGCCATGAGGGTGGGCAGATCATTTGATTTATTTTCCCATAATATTTGGGTTGGGTCTGGGTGGTGTGAAGTGAAGAGCCCAGAAGGCAGTATTTGGGTTTCTTAGCAGCCCTGGGAAACTTAGGTGGTAGCGTAGGGTCCAGCGGACAGAAGGCACTCCATTATTGACCAAAGGCAAAAGGCTAATTGCCTAGTATCCATTATCAGATTGGACTCCATACTGTTTGCCAGTGATAATGCCTGATTTGGGTTGCCCTTTCTCTTTTGTGTCTGGAGAGAACTCCAAGGCACACACAGCCTGGGGACCCACTAGGCTACTGCGCAGCCTCAAACAATAAGATTTCAGGCCCTGATCTGGATAGCCCAGGCAAGCAAGATCTCGCCAGATCTTGCAAGCTAAGCAGGGCCGACCCTGGCAAGTACTTGGAAGGGAGGCCTCCAAGGGATACCAGGGCTGGGACACAGAGGCAGGCAGTAGCAAGCCACCTCTCTGAAATGTCCAAGCCCCACTAGAGGTCCCCAGAAGTCAGCCATGACTTCCAGGTGCATGCGTGCACACACGCAAAATACTCACAACCCTCCCCATAAGATTTCAGGTTAAAGGACAGGGTCCCCCAAAACTGTTTATGGAAAAATTATAACTCAGTGTCCTGCTTTTCCTGGACACTGGCAAAACAGCCAACCAAATAAATACAGAAACTGTGTAGGAGGGCATAAAATCTGCCTCTTGCATGAAGCTGCGTTCTGTAGGGCCAGGCCTGCTATTATACAACAACTAGTAAGAGAAAGTTAGATTAAGGTTCAGTTCCCACAAACTTCTCAGCCTCTGTCACTCATGCTGATTTGCAGTGGTCAGAAATGGACTTGGGTCCAGTGCACCTTTTCTCTGGGTGGAATGATTTCCACCCATGGAGTGTGACTTTCTCACCGCCCTCTTCCCACTACAGCTTGAAATCCCCCCCCCCCCACACCGTGTCCTATGCTGCTCCTGCTGCACGGAATCCAAGCTGCATTCTCCCAGATGTAAGCCATCATGTACATGATACTGTCCTCCTCAGTGGTAATTTCATAGAAAAAGAAGGGCAGGAGCTCATTAGCATAACTCATTAGCATAACTTATTTGCATATGCCACACTCCTTGACATCACCGGAAATGTGTCAGAAGGCAACACCCACCGCTCAGGCTCCACCCCAAAAATCTCCAGATATTTCCCAACTCAGAGCTGGTGAGCCAGCTTTACACTTTGACTAAAGACACTTTAGGTTTCCTTTGCTCTTGCAGGGAAGCTACTCTATAACAAACATAAAAATACAGATCAAGTTAGCATGCTTTTGCTTTTTTCCACAGCGCATCACCATATGTGCCCGCTCCTGGGCTTGTTACTCCTGGAACGGCGTTCCTGCGCATTCCTGCTCAAAATGACGTTTGGTTCATATGGTGTTTCTATTCTTTAATAACATGATACACTTTTGATTTTGAATGACATACCTCTCCCCCTCCTCCTTCCTCTGTGGGACATAAGGGGGTAGACTTTGATTAATTTCTTGCATATTTACTATATATTATTTTTATTAGAACTGTTGAACTGTTAAAGACCTGCTGATTGATTATGGATCAAACATTTAACCAAGTATAGCATGAAAGATATCTATTTCAGATTAAGCTCTCTTGTCCTCCACCCACTGGGTGTCATCTCCCAGCTAGGTTTCCATCGACTCCTTGCCAAGTGCACCATCTAAGATTAATCTCTAAGGACTTCATACTTTGCTCTTGGACTTTTAAAGGGACTCGTGTGCTACATTTGGGCCAGAGAACCATTTGGTCAACCATTGATTTTTATATTTTCCAATAAAGACTGCAATTCCCCTCCCCCCCTTCATCCCAGAACGCTGTAGTACAATTTGATACCAGCTCTTCCCAGCACTAGCTGATCTAATCATCTTTCCAGCAAAGCATGCATCAGATACAGGCCTGGGAGTCTTCTTTCCTCTTCGGCTGGCACATTATTTTTTGTGATCTTTTTGTTAGTCAGTATTACATGGCTTTTGTTTTGAACCAACATGGCTGCTTTTTCATCATTTATCTTAGTCAGTTGTCTGTCTATCAAGAAGTTAATTATGTGCACTGGTTCTTTGAGAGTAAATTATTTTGAAGTACTGCTCTGAATTCTGCAGCATAAAACAGAGCACTGATAACAAGCTGAGTCTCAACCAGGCCTGTAGTGTGTGGCCCACTAAACTGAACTCTGCCTGCCACCCTTGTTCGGTATCCTGCAAGTTTTATACCCTTCCTCCACCTTTGTAGTCCTAGGCAGATAGTTATACTGAGCCCTGATAGGCTACCATAAATGGCTAGTTGACTGTTTCCAGCATAATGAGTCAACTGTGCTGACAAGTTATATTTAGAGATTTAGAATGAGGCAGATTTGTGACTGTAATGCTCCAACAGCTGGATTCCCACTTGTTGAGAACTATACATTTACAAAACTATATACATGTTTGCCAAGGTGTAGATAATGCAAGGAAATAATCAAGAAGGCCTGGGATGATTTTTAAAATTTTAATTTTAGATATTTATACCTACTGGGGTTGCTAGACCCCGGTTGGGGCGGGGGTTCCCCTGATTTCAGGGCTGGCAGGCGGCAGAAACCCCATCCTCAAACAGCCCCTCCCATGGCGTCAGCATGATGATGTCACCTGGAAGTGATGTCATCATGCTGGGCATGTTGTGCAGCAACACTCTAGCATTTTGACCAAAACTCTATGGTAACTTCCAGTGATGTCATCATGTGGCACGTGCAGTTTATGCACATGCCAGAAGATCCAGGCTCAGAGCTGGGAGCCCCCCCACCCTCCACAAGCCCGGTAAGACCTGGCAACCTTAATACCAAGTTTTCTCCCCTGAGTGGCCCAAGGGGGCAACAGTGTTCTCACCTCTTCTACCTGTGAGGTAGGCTGGAATGAACAAGTGTATCTGGCTGAGATCGCCCAATGAGCTTCCATGATAGACTGTGGATTGCAGCTTGGTTCTCCCAGATCCTAGCTTGATGCTCTGCTACAGCGTGCTTGTTGGTATATGACCACTACCCATTGCTGGTGGGTGTCTTTCACAGGGAAGGCATGGCTGTTTTGCAGCCAGCTTGATGTGTTGGAGCAGTGCTAGTGGTGCTAGCAGTCATCTCATGCAACAGGAACTGGGAAGTTTTGTATGCTGCCTTCCTGACACTGAGTTTGACTGTGCAATGCTAAGCAAAGTTACCCTCCAAGTAATTGAAGTAAGGGGCTTAGAAGGATTGCAGTGTGAGTCTTTGCAGAAGGAATTTTAGAATTATTGTTATTATTTGTATTGATCCTATATATTCATATACAAAACACACACACACATATATATAAAACAGAGCAATTTTATGTTTCTCATTCCAGTATGCAATCAGGGATCTTCCATCTTTAAAGCGCAGGTAATTCCCCCCCCCCCCCATCTTTGGCCAGAGTAGCATGCTATTGCGTAGTAACAGAATCACTGGGTTTCATTTTTGTAAAACGTTTCTTTCCTCTCACCTCTCTGCCAGCCTGTCTTGAGTTTAGAACAACTCAGATGTCAAGTGTTTAATTAGTCTGAATTTTGCATTATGCTTGTCTCATGAAAGGCAAAGGAGGAAATAATCAAGAAGGCCTTAATAGGGGCTCTAATATTTGCACTGGTCAGATATTTTCAATTAACACTGCCTTAGAAAACACAGTCGCTCAGCTTTTGTCCATGGCGCTGCAGAAGAATAAGAAGAGCAAATAGATTGGAAGAACTCTGCAGCCCGGTCTCCTGGGAAAATGCAACAGGTGTTATAGCTCTGCTGGGTATGAGCTGTATGGAAAAAAAAGCACCCACTCAGCCTCGACCCATAGAATTCTCGTTAAAAACACACACACAGAGAGCTTCAAGTAGGAAGAAACTAATGACTTCATTACCATCTCAATTCTGGGAAATGCTTAGTCCAGACCTGAATCATTAAAGGATAGGTATAGTACTCTGTGTGACCTTACAAGATCAAAATGTTATTTAGAGCAATTCCATTAGTCAAGGCTATAAACCTGAAAGAACACACCCTTTTGCGCCAACACTTAGACCATAAAATAGGAAAAGTGGGGGGGGGGGGGGGGGAGATCTGACAGGAATAAAGTGTAGGGAGGAGGATAAGGGAAGAAAATGTATTCTTGCTCTCCTCCGGCTTCACGATTTCTTCTGCTGTCTTGGGGGGAAAAGCCCTCTGCTTTTCAGGTCTAGTTCTCATCATTCTGGGTCATGTGAGGCATTTAGTAGCTTTTGATACTTTTCACTCTTCTAGTAGATTATGGGGTATGAATATGAGGGTATGTGTGTGCCGAAGCCATGTATTACGTCAAGATTTTAAGATGAAGCAGGCTGATTTAGCATAGCAATAATAAAAAAACACTTTTACAAAATTAGATTGAGCATTTGCAATGTCATCCTAAATTTAGCTGCCCAGAAATAAAAACTATTTTTAATTGGACTTTCACCTCGCTAAATGTGTTTAGGATTTAGTATTGGAAAAAGTTGTTTGTTTGTTTTTTAAATTCTCTGTTTATGTCAAACAATCTGTTTTAGCTTCAGCCTTCTGCAGATGATATATTTTAATTGTAATCAAAGGGAATGCAAACAGGCTTTCCTCCATGTTGTCGTGTATTTATTAATGATTTAAGTTAAGCTTATGTCTGAGCTGTCTTTGTCTTGTCTGGCCACACACTGCCATACAGCAGTACAAACCTGGCAGGCATGCCACAATCTGTGCAGAAATCCTGTGGTTACTGGAAACGAGGGTTGGGGGGGAAGAAGACAGATTTCAGCAGTGAAGAAAAGCAGAAAATAAAAGGCGGGTTCTATGTGATGGTATAGATCTTTACGCTACATTCTCTTTGAATAGGAGGTGTTTGTTGCAGACATTACACCTAACCAGGCCTATAGTTACAGTGGGGCATTTTGGGGCCCTGCCCCCTTAATCAAAAGTCCCACCCCACAAATAGCCATGCCAGAGCCCTTGTTTTTGAGGAAAGACCCTTGCTTCCTGCTGCTGTTTTTGTATGTTTCCCAAAGGCTTTTGAAGACCTAGGTGGTATACAGCAGGACTGGGCTAGCAGAAAGGGGGATTGTTGGAGGTGTATTGAAGGTACCACTCTTCAGTGCCCTTCTAAGCTGTCTTGCCCTGGGGAAGGGAACTCAAAAGGCATTTACGTGCCTTCTCAAGGCAATTAAATGCCCACTGAGCTGTTTCCCCCTGGAACTGACGCGCCCACTACCCTGTCTCTTGAAAGGAAGGGCTAGAAACAGGCTTGGAGCCTTCCCCGCTTTAAAGACAGACATTCAAATTAATTTAATTAACTGTAATTTAACTGCTCCCTTTAAAATTTAAATGTCCCCTGAACAAAAAAATCCTGGCTACGGGCCTGCACCTAACTTTGGGTCAGGAGGACCCAAAAGTGGGTCACGAAGTGGACTGTGGCCCAGCCCTCCCTAATGGCCTCCCCTGCCCTTTCCATTGCTGTCTTTCGTATTTCAAAACCAAGATCTGACCACAGAAACAGTACCTTCCATTTCATCCATTAGTTGGTATTTTCTTCTTCATTGTATGTCCATGTTGATCAAGTAAAATGTGTCCTGGTGGTCACTAGAGTGGATTTCTTAGACCCTTGGGGGGGAATTAGAGGGGGTGATGGAGAAGGAGGCGGTGGTCAAAAGGCCGGGATGTAACCCCTTCATGCAGAGGCTGCATATGTTGGAATGCCACTTGCTTGGGGTTCATCATAGTAGGGACAGCTGCGCCCTTTGTGCAATGTTTGTTGGTTTTTCAAAAGCCTCTGGCTATTCGCTGCAGAAAATGGAATGACGAACTAGATGGGCACCAAGGTCATAATTAAGGTTGCTAGATCCCTTTCACCTGTTGGAGTGGGGATGGAGGGATGTTTCGGGAGTGGGAAGTGATGTCGCCCCCCCCCATTTCCCCTAAAACAGCAACATTGCATGTAACATGCCTGTGTCACCTGGAAGTGATGTTGGCACGCTAGGGGGTAGACTTTACAATTTCCTGGGGTGGGGCTGGGCCAGAGACATCACAGTCCATTGTCGCCGGTGGAGGCTCAGCACCTCCTGGAAAAGTTCGGGGAAGGGAGGGCTCCATCTCCCCAGGCCCCCTGAAGTTGACCCCTGTGTTGGCACATTGGTGATATTGGGGCTGACACTCTGGATTTTGTGCAAAACTCTATGGTAAAATTGGCATAAAACTATAGAGTTTTGTCCCCAAATCCAGAATGTCACTCCCCAATGTGCCAAAGTTACTTATGGGTGATACAGGTACATTGCATGCAACATCCCTGTTTGGGGGGGACCCCCACAAAATTGGGGGATCCCCTACCCTCACGGGCAAATGGCAACCCTAGTCATAGTTTGCTTAGGGCGCCAGAAAAATATTTGGTCAGCCCTGGATGTATCACCATATCAAGTAAATTTGGACTTGTGGGTCACCATACCTGAAAGATTGGGAACCACTGACCTATACAATGCAGTGACCCATGTAAGGTGCATGAGGCTGTATGTGCAGGCAGAACTTGCCTGCATTTAGAAATGTTCTCAAGGATTAATCTTAGGAGTCCACATTCACGAGGTTCTGTGAGCATGCTGCAGTGCATTGGTGGGTCTGTATCCAAATGACAACCTGCAAATCCACCCCCACCCCCCCATTTTCTATATGTATTTTGGTGTTATTTAAGTGGAGCTACCTGTGGGCAAGTGTTAACAGAACTGCAACCATAGTGATCTGTGATCAGAAACTCTCCCACATTGATCACCTTTGCGATTAGGGATGCCGGCCACCAGGTGGGACCTGAGGATCCCCTGGAAGTACAGCTTATCTTCAGGCTACAGAGATCAGTTCCCCTGGAGAAAATGGATGCTTTGGAGGGTGGACTCTACAGCATTGTTTCCCAATCTGGAACTGGCAACCCTACCCATCCCCCAACCCCTCCAGCAGTGACTGGGGGCCCCTGACAACTCTATTTGCAATGTATTTCTGTTTTCTTGATCTGTATCTGTGGCAATTCTATTCATATGACATGTCCCATTGCATTTGTACAGCACATGAGCTTTGCAGTCCTTGTTTCAGAATACTCAAGCTTAATTTTTTAAAAGCCATTCTTTCCCACCTGTACTTCACCCTTGTATGCTCTGGAATCCTTACAGGCGGCTCATTGAGCACATGGCTGATTAGAGCTAGATGCATTTTATGTGGTTGACCTTTTTGCTGTGTTTCAAACCTCCACAACATATATTTAATACATACAGTACAGAAAAGAGCAATTAGCTGAAGTTGTTGCATGAACTCTGAATAATAATAATAATAATAATAATAATAATAATAATGAAAGATTGGATTTATACCCCTCCCTTCACTACCCGAAGGAGTCTCAGGGCAGCTTACAATCTCCTTTCCTTTCCCTTCCCTTTCCCACCCTTCCACCAGGCCTTTGGTTGAGGTGGTGAGTGTCCAATAAAATCTCGCTTCCTGCCCTGCTGAAGTTTGCCATCTCTATGTGGCCCAGATTAAGAAGAAGAAAATGGTACCAGCTTGAAATCGATGCATATGAATAGTGTTTTAATCTATGCTGTTTTAAACTGTTTTAATTGTTTTGTAAATTATATTTAATATGTATTGAAATGTTTATGATGTCTTGATTTTGCTCTGTGATCCGCCCTGAGCCCACTTGTGGGGAGGGCGGAATATAAACTGGAATGAATGAACGAATAAATAAAAATATGAGAGAAAACTGTAATTTTTTTTTTTGCTGTGCATACTGAATTAGTAGGTTTTTTTCCTTTTGTCACTGGATCTTTTTTTTTAATTCTCAATTTTATTTTAGGTTTCCTTCCAGACGGCATAAACAAGTAGAGCTGTTACTTCATTAGCAGACGAGACTTTTAAATTTAGAAATTGTTGAAAGTTCTGCCAATATGAAAATCGTATGGAATTTTAAGCAGATACCTTTTGCATTTCCTTCTGAAATAGTATCATTTTCTTTGTTTTTTGGAATGACCTGACTTTTGTAACTGTTTTAATGACTGATGTGTGTTGTTAACTCAACAGAAAGGATCTTCAAAGGATAAGCAAAATAAAACTTCAGGGGATAAAAGCACTCTTCCAGAATGTAAAGAGAAATGTTTCTTGATATAACCTTGGTATTCATCTGACCATTTCCCCTTCACCTGACGCTTGCTTGCATTTCCTGACAGCAGATGTTTACAGGACTTAATAAGCAACTTCCTATTGCATTAGCTTCTATTCATCTGATTGGAAAGGTATCTGGTTATGTGACATGTTTGTCTTCATGGCTAACGATAATTTGCTTATAGTGTTGTAAATATGGTTAATGTAATCCTATTATATATGGATGCATGTCATTACAAAAGTTTTGGTCTGGGTGGAGTGAAAGACAATGTTGCAAAATAGATTATAAACGGAGGTTAGGGTGCTGCAGCAGGATTTGGGAGACCCAGGTTGAAGAAGAAGAGGAAGAGGAGGAGATTGGATTTATACCCCACTCTTCACTACCCAAAGGAGTCTCAGACTGGTTTACAATCCCTTTCCCTTTCCCTCCCCACAACAGGCACCCTGTGAGGTAGGTGGGGCTGAGAGAGCTCTCTCAAGAACTGCCCTTGAAAGAACAGCTCTGAAAGAACTTGTGACCTACCCAAGGTCACACCAGCAGCTGCATGTGGAGGAGTGGGGAATCAAACCTGGTTCTCCCAGATTAGAGTCCGTGCTCTTAACCACTACCCCAAAGTGGCTCTTGAACCATACCTTAGGCCAGTCACACACTCTCAACCTAACCTACCTCATAGGATTGTTGTGAGGATTAAATGGAGGTGAAGAGAATGGTGTCAGCTGCCTTGGGTTCCCATTAGGGAGAAAGGCGCAGTATAAAATAAGTAAATAAATCTGAATGTCTGCTATGCATACTTCTTGAATGGCTCAGTGCACGTCATCCCAGTACTCTGTCTAAAGATTCAAGTGTGTTCAGATGACCATTTATATATTTTTTCTTCCTATTATGCAGACTTCCCCATTCTCTTCAAGAGAGGGATGTGATATGTCATCCAGGCTCCTCATCTGAAACATGGAAGATTCAAGACGAGTAAAGTTTCTTTGTTTACTTTATTTGTACACCAGGTTTCTGTGAGAGTTCTGCTCAAAGTAGTCAAGGATCAGATCTTGGTTGGTTAACCACAGTTCTTTATTTCCAATCTCTACATTAGTACAGCATCTCGGATTATTGTCAGAGATGAGATAAATTACACAAGCGGGTCTATTATACCATTCCAAGGAGTTTGAATTACCCATAGGTAGCCAATCCCCTTAAGGGAAAATTGGCGGGCAAAGAGGTGTCCTGACCGTTTGGTTCTCACAGGAAAAAAGTGAGGTGTTAAGCAGTAAATTTCCTCTCCCAAACCAGACCCCTCAGATGTTACCAGTTCACATAACAATCAATGGCTTCAAGGTTTTTGCATGTGATAAGAGATGAGAGGCATCCTCCCTTGAAGTTCCTGCCGGAGCAGCTGGAATGCGGAGGCAGGGATGTGGGGCCTCCTTGTTCTTGCAAATCATTGGTGTCACCCTCCCGGTCTGGACAAGCATTATTACATTACGGTTACATAGAATTCCAATACATGACAGATACATAGGTAAGCTAAAGGCATACGTGAAAACTAAGGGGAGGAGGCCTGGCTAATATATTGTCTGAATTAGCAGATTCTGACAGTTTCTCCCCAACGGGGACCCAAAGCAGCTTAGATCATGCTGTTCGTCTCCATTTTATCCTCACAACAACCCTCTAATGTAGGTTAGCCTGAGAGTGTGTGACTGATTCAGGGTCACCCAACAAGCTCCGTGGAAGATTGGGCTTTGGAACCTGTCTCCCAGATCCTCATTGGACATTCTGACCTCTATCCCATCCTGGCTCACATGAGCTCTGCGTGTGCGTTAGAGTTCCCCAAGGCTTAGTTCAGAGAATATTTTACATCTGGGATAGTTAGCTTTTTGATAGGGGAAGGGTGTGTGTGTCTATGCCAAGTGAGTGAAGGGCGGGGTATAAATCCAATCTCTTCTTCTCTTCTTCTTCTCTATTTTTGTCTCTTTAGTGTTAACTAGCAATTGCCTTCTACAGTAAATATACAAAAATTAATACACTTTCAAATATTATTGTGCATATTGCTACCTTCAAGGTCCAACCACTGGGTGAGGAATGCATAATTTTATGATTCAGTGCCAACACTTTGGCTTAGCTGTCACTGAGGAGACAAAAAAAGTGTCTCCACCTGTACTAACCAGTCCAAGTATAAAGTTCAGTGGATGAGGCCTCGTTATGGGAACCTGCCCTATCTGAGGTGATCTTGTCAGGGATTTCAGAGTAGACATTATGGGCTGTTGTCCCCAGGCTGTGAAGCTCCTGCCTTCTGGAGGTAAGACTGGGCCCCCTCTCTTAAAGTCATCTGGAGCAGATTAATATGACATTTCCAGAATGCCTGTAAACAGTTTAATAGGCTGCTGTTCTGTGTAGCTTTTAAAGAAGTAGCTGTGTTGTTTTTAGTTGCCTTTTGAACATTTTTATTATATATGAAATGCTGACAATTATTTTTGTGTGTGGAGAAAGATTAAATCAGGTGTGCGTCAATGACTGGAAGTCATAGGTCTACTATCTCCATGAGAACAAGACTCTCTCTCTGGCCTTAATGACTCCTGATGATGAATAATTCATGGTTCAAACGAGTCCCATTTCTGTGGTATCAAATGTCACAAGCCCAAATGAACACGTAAGATAACTCAGATATATCCTTGGATTTGCTCCTAGATTGTAGAAATGAGTCTTTGACAAATGCTTTGAGTGTTTATGCTGTCATCTTAGATACCGTAGGTGGTGGGCATTTTGCCAGGGTAACATTTCTCTTTTGAAAGGTGCACATTTGCATTTATTCCCTTGCATGTTGGAAAATGCGTGCATGTGTTCATTACTGCCTTTAAATAAAACGAGGAGTTGGATATTTGCATGTATGCCACTTTGAATATTTGGATTCATTTTATGCGATGCTTTCGGCAAGATCCTTATTAATAATTGTGGCAAACTGGTGAATGTGAGCGCCTGGTTAATTTTTTTAAAGAAGTGATCACATTTGCCCATTTTAATCTAAAATGTTATGATTTGTCACTTGGGATAGAATGAGAATTTCTGCACAGGCAAGTTTTGAGGTGTAGGTTGAGCAGGACTGAACAGACTCTGTCTGCCAACTGACTTTGGCCTTCCAGAAAATGAGTTTTTGGAGACATTGGTAGAAGCCAGTGCAGCCGCTTTCTATAGGCAATAAAAGTCAGAATGAACTGAAGCTGAATCCAGACATGATGAAGGTGATGCTGGTCAGGAAGGATTAGGTGCTCTGGAAGAATTAGACTTGCCCTCTTTGGGTGGAGTGGTTGGCATTTCCCAAGAGTATTCATAGACCCAGCCTTGCTGCCCAAAAAGCCTCTTGGTGTGGTGTCCAAAAATGTCTTTTATCAGCTGCATTTGGATCACCTTTCTTAGACTCAGTTGACCTGCGGAAATCCATGCGTTTGTAATCTTGCCGTTAGCCTAGTGTAACACATGGGTCTGCCCTTGAAGACAGTCCTGAAACTGTGGCTGATTCAGAATGAGGCAACTCGATTGTTGTCAGGGGCTAGCCAACTGGAATATGACCTGCTCATCTTAAAACAGTGACATTGACTGCCAGATTGTTTCTAAGTCCAATTCAAAGTGCTGGTTATAAACCTGAAAGCCCTTTACAGCCCAGGAGGAGCGAAGGGCTGTCTCTTTTCATACGTCCCCATGAAGGGATGAGGAGGACACTGTCATTGCAAGTTTTGGGGAAGATGCCGTAAGACTGTTTCCTGTTTCAGGGCATTGAATGGGCTTTGAACTGCAGGAAGTTCTAGGATGGGGAGGGGGTGGACTAATGGTTTTGTTATGAATGGTTTTTAACTTAGAATTGTACACCCCAAGGGAAAGGCAGGATATAAATATTCTAACTAATAAATAAAAGGAAGTCTAATGCAGGCTCTCTCAATGCTGCTTTTTTCCTCCCTTCAACTTTGACTTGCTTTTTAGCCTATCGCTCAAGTAGTAGTTGTTTTGTCTAACACTCTCGGTTGCTAGAAAATATTTTCTGCCCCTTTAAAAAGGACAATTATTATGTCCCTTATACCAGCTATGGTGGCGATAGTGTTGAACCTAGACAATTTGGGACACTGTGTCTACATTAGACAAATCTGATGGTGCGGAAGATGGACAGTGTCTATATAATCAGTTTCCCTGGGTCATGTTGGGTCTGCCATTCTTCTGCACTGGACAGTTTCTCTTGTTTATTAGTTGTTTGTTAGCCACTTCTCCATAAATTACATCCCAAGCAGTTCATGGTATTAAAGTAAAATAAAAATGCTGAAATACATTAGAGCAATAAACAAACATGTCAGTAAAGCAGCAGTAAAAAAAAAACACATGAAAGGTCATGAACTTGTACTGAGTCAGACCATTGATCTGTGGAGGTCAGTATTGTCTGTTCTGGCATTCAGCAGCTCTCCAGGGCCTCAGGTGGACATCTTTGACATCACCAAGTGCGTGATCATTCTATCTGGCATTCTATCTGGACTGATCCTATATAACCTTCTAAACGCAAAGCAGGTGGTCTATTACTGGTGATTGCAAAGGGGTAGTCATGCTGGTTTGTCATACCAAAGTCACCCAAAAGTCCAGTGGCACCTAAAAGACTAAAAAAATTATGTTATATTTTTTAAAAATATGCCAAAGTTCGGTGGCACTGTAATATTTATAAATCTGCCAAAAGCCCAGCGGCCAAAATAAAAGTCTAACAACAATTATAAACATATTTATAAGATAAGTGTAAGTGTATCTTATATCTTAAGGTGCCACTGGACTTTTGGTTGATTTTGCTCTACCACTGAACCATGGCCCATCCCCAATGTATATTGGGCAAAAAAACAATAAAATAACTGGTAAAACAGTTTTTGAAGCAAAAGTCTCATCTGTTGCACAGCTAATAGCGGTGGAACCAGGCAGGTAATGAATGGAAGGAGGCGGAGAAACAGAGGTGGAGAAACAGAGAAGCTCAGCCCCCTTCCAGCCTGTGTCCCATCCTGAGGGTGGCAAACAGTGGGGCTGGGATTGACCCCCCTTCGACACTGATGTTGTGCAATGCCAGATCTATAAGGAATAAGACCTCCACCCTGCGAGACTTCTTGCTCGAGCAGGGGGCGGACCTGGCTTGTGTGACTGAGACCTGGGTGCGGGATGGAGAGACGGTGGCTCTCTCCCAGATGGCTCCACCCGGGTTCTCGGTCCTTCACCAATCATGGACTGAGGGGCAGGGGGGAGGGGTGGCACTCCTCATTCAGGAGGCTTACTCCTACAGGGTGCTCCCGCTGCTGAAACTTGTGGGCATAGAATGTTCTGGCCTGGTGTTGGAAGTTGGGGGGAGTTTGGCTATTTGGGTGGTGTACCGGCCGCCTAATGCACCACCCACTAGCCTGCCATCTCTGGTCGATGCCGTGGCCAGCTGGGTGTTGGAGCACCCTAGGCTTATGGTCCTGGGTAACTTCAACAACCATGCTGAGGATTCGGCCTCTGGGCCGGCGATGGACCTGGTGTCGGCCATGGCAGCACTAGGACTCACCCAATATGTAACAGTGCCCACGCACCAGGTCGGGCATACGCTTAACTTGATTTTTGCAGTGGGGTTATGGTGGACCGGATTACTGCCTCAGCAGTACCATGGTCAGACCACCGTGCCCTGAAGGCCCATCTGAAGGTGCCATTCAGACCCTGTGTGGGCGGCGAGCGTATTTTGGCTCGCCCACAGAGTCAGATGGACCCCCAGCAGCTCCTGATGGCTCTATGGGATCCCATGCCCCCTGGCGGCTCATTGGATGAGCTGGTTGAGGACTGGCAAAGCCGGCTCTTGGTAGCCATCGATGAGATCGACCCCCGACACCCTCTGCGCCCCCGCTCTAAGCGGGCTCCCTGGTACACCAGGGAGCTGCGGCAGATGAAACGAGGACTCAGACAGTTGGAGAGATGATGGCGGCGTGCCCATGATGAAGCATCAAGAGCATCTTATTGGGCATTTATGAGATCCTATGCGATGGCAGTCAAGGCTGCAAAGAGAGAAGCTCGCGCCCAGCACAATTATTTAGAACTATTCGGTCTCTAACAGAGCTGCCACAGAGCAGACTAAATGATAGGAAATTGGATATTCGCTGTGAGGCCTTTGCGAGCCATTTTGTGGACAAAATCCTGCTGCTCCGCCGTGACCTCCCAGCCACACTTGAGACAGTTAGTGAACTTGAGGCTCCATGCACGTCTTCTAGTTCCATTCTGGATTATTTCGGTCCACTCAGTCTGGAGGAAGTCGACAGACTGCTCGCTACTGTATGCCCAACCTCATGCAGCCTTGATCTGTGCCCTTCGTGGCTTATAAAAGCTGGCCGCGAGGGGCTGCGAGGTGCCCTCAGGGATATTATCAACAAGTCCTTCGAGGAAGGACTGCTCCCGGGGGCACTCAAGGAAGCGATGGTCCACTCTCTCTTGAAAAAACCATCATTGGATCCGGCCGAATTGACCAACTTTCGGCCAGTTTCCAACTTCCCCTATTTGGGGAAGATCTTAGAGAGGGCGGTGGCGATTCAGTTGCAGGGCTTTCTGGATGACACTTCCATGCTCGACCCGTTTCAGTTTGGCTTCCGGCCAGGTCACGGGATGGAGACGGCTCTGGTCGCCCTCACAGATGACCTCTGACAGCATCTGGATTGGGGCGGAACGGCGGTGCTGGTGCTGTTAGATCTGTCGGCTGCGTTCGACACGGTCGACCACCAGTTACTGATTCACCGCCTCGCCGACATGGGGGTTTAGGGGCTTGCCTTGCAATAGCTCGCCTCGTTCCTCCAAGGTCAGGGACAGAGAATGGCACTGGGGGAGCAGATGTCCCAGAGGCACCTGCTGGTGTGTGGAGTGCCTCAAGGGGCAGTGCTATCCCCGATGCTTTTTAACATCTATATGTGCCCTCTTGCCCAGATTGCACAGAGGCACAGGCTGGGCTGTCACCAGTACGCTGATGACACCCAGCTGTATCTGTTGGGCAGCCAGTCTGGTGCCACCCCAGATGACCTGGAGCGGGCACTTCAGGACGTGGCAGGCTGGCTCAGGCTGAGCCGACTGAAATTGAATCCAATGAAGACGGAAGTCCTGTGCTTGAGTCGGAGCAGCCCGGGGGAGGGATCTCATTGCTGGCCTTTGGGGAGACATCATTGGTGCCAGCGCTGAGGGTCCAGAGCTTGGGAGTACTCCTGGATGCCTCCTTAACCATGGAGGCCCAGGTAGCAGCTACTGCCAAGGCAGCCTTTTACCACCTGAGGCTGATTACGCAGTTGGTTCCCTTCCTTGAACGCAATGACCTTGCGACAGTGATCCATGCAATGGTCACCTCGAGGCTGGACTACTGTAACACTCTCTACATGGGGCTGCCCTTGTCTCAGCTCCGGAGGAAGTCGACTGGTGAAGCCTCCTGACCTGATCTGGGTTTGCTAGGCTCTGCGCTCAGTGTTGGATGTACTGTGGGCCGCTGTCTCTTTATGGTTTTCTGCTGTTTTTATAATTTTATGCTTAATTTTGTATATTATTGTTTTAAATTGTTGTGAGCCGCCTTGAGCTGGTAACCCGGCTAGGCAAGATATAAATCTAAATAAATAAATTAATAACAAAATGCCATGCAAATAAATATAAAACTATTCTCACCTGATGCCTTATTGACCTAAATGCCAGGTGAATCTTTGGACAGAGGTTGTCTCTGGTTGCTATTTATCTGCTCTCAGAAGATGGGAGCGCAGTGGTCCTTTGAGTCACTTAAGACCCTGGCCAATTTAAAGCTTTTAAAGTTAAGAACCAGAATTTTCAACTGTGCCAGAAACAAACTAGCAGTCAACGTATTTCATATGCAAGATGTGTTCTCTGTGGCTTATGCCACTCAGTAGTCTGACTGCCACATCTTGAGTTATAGTGTGGGAAGCCACTACGAGGTCATGGCTTGGTTGTGCCTTGTTAAGGAAATTTCATTTGTTGTTGCTTGCCTCTGCATTTGTGCTTGTGCAGTTGGGGAACTTAACCTTCACCCAGGGTCGTGGTTGGGTCATTAAAATGGACTACTTTGGAAGTACAGATCACAGGTAGTCTCCTCTTTGCACCTGTGCAGTACAGTCTCAAAAGAAAAGGCCAAAACGTTTAGAAAAAACTTTTAACAGTATACCTTTTAATTGGGAGCAGAGACACGGTGTGTGTGGGGGGGGGTGAGAGAGCAGCATTTGTTGTGTGTTTTCATCTTGTATGTAATTTTTATCTGCTGTATTTACTGGAAAGGAAGATGATGCTGGATGTAAGACAACCCCCTAAAAATGGTATGCAGACACGCACAAGAAAATGTATTGGCACACACAAGAAAATGTATTATTGGACATAGCTGTAACTTGTATATGGAAGTCAGACAGCCACCTCTTTTTTGATTGAATACTTGGAAACAACCTAGTCTTGTGTTTGAGTAAACACTGTAGTTGATGGACAGTTATGTTATTAATTTGTTGCTTTCTTAGCTGCCTTAAGGCTAAGGAGAGAGGGTGACATATAATTATTATAAATAAATAAATACAAATAAAATTTAATGACATATTCAGACTCTTCCGATGCAAACAAACTGTCTGACAAATATTCAGCTCCCATAATTGCTACGCATCAAGAGGATGTGAACCGAACTGGCCGATAACTGAACATTTCTGGTTTCTCCTGGAGTTCATTTAAGTATTAATAGATTAGGACAGCTTTTCTGAAACTTTGGGACTTGGTCCCCCTTTTAAACCGATTCAGCCTTCTGAGCTCCCCATCCCACTCCACAGGCAGCCATCTCTTCCCTGAGCAAGAGCAGAAACCGTACCCATAACTGTATACTCAACTTGTAACCCACTACTGGCAAATAAGGATTTGTGCACTGGGACTTGGATTTCAGCTCTGGCCTTAGAAGAGGATTAGAACACAGCATCTCACACTGCCTTCTAAAAGGGGGAAGAGGCAGAAGGGAGATCAGTGGCTGTGGCAAAAAGCTCTGTACGTCCTCTGGCTTTTTACAGTTTCCGTGGTTAGAGTAGCTGTTTTGATAGCTTTGTGGTTTTGCTGTTGGGAGGAAAGTGTTTTGGCAGTCTCTGCTGCAGAATCTGCTCCCTCACTGAAACTCTGCACCATTTTCCAAGAGTCTCATGGCCTCCCACTGAACTAGAGTAATGGGCTTGACAAACCCTCCTTTATTTCTCTTTGCACTATTTCCCTGTCCTTCAAGAATGAACACTGTAAAAACACCTAATCCTGATGGGCGATTTCAGTGGGACAGTAAATAATAAAATTGACCGACGTACAAAGAGTATTGATAGCACAATTGGAAAACTACCTAAAGCTTTCTTTACAATGGTAAGACAGGAAAGTGTGGAAGATGTGTGGAGGAAATGGAACCCTCGAACTAAGGATTTTACTTTTTACTCTAACAGACATGACTCTTTTTCCAGGATAGATATGATGTGGATGACTGGAGAATTAGCACTTAAAACCAAAAAGATTGAAATTCTGCCAAAGATAAATTCTGATCACAATCCATTAATGTGGACCTCGAGACAAGGGGAAAAACAGTGGAGATGGAGACTGATTGAAGACCTTTTAGACAAACAGGAAATAATTGATAAGCTACAGGAAGACACAAAAACATATTTCCAAACAAATTTAAATCAAGAAACAAAAACGCAAGTAGTGTGGGATGCATACAAGGCGGTAATGAGGGGAATACTAATCTCCATAAATAATAAAGAAAATAAACAAAGAAAGGAACAACAAGACTGAATAGTTAAAAAGATTAAATTAAATTAATTTAGTTTCCTGTCCATTTAGCTTTGAAGTGGATGGAGAGTGAAATGGACGTGTTTAATGACTAGCAGCCATTTAAACCTACCAGCTGTTGGGTGGACCTGCCCTTCTTTTAGGTTTAAGTGGTTGGCAGCCATTTCAGCCTAACAGCAGGGTGGGTGTGCCCATCTGCTATCAGGCCAAAATGACCTGAACAGCTGAACTAAACCGGGCAAAAGTCCAGTAAGTGTTCAAGGAAGGTGCCTTCCCTGAACATTGGTTCGGGTGCTACAAACGGGCCACATTGATGTCGAATTTTTGCTCGTGAACTGGTTGGTGCCCATCCCTAATGTGGACAGCAAAGTGACATGATTGACATATGTGGAATAATCATCACGGACTGCAGGACCTTAGTTCCTATCACTGTATGTCATCTGCAGGTATAACACTTTTCAGTAAAAGCAGTCCGTAAGTTAACACAAGCAATGTTATTGAATGGAAAAAAGATGCTGGTGAGCATGCATCTGTAAATTAGCACTAAAATGCTTGTCAATGAGAACAAAACATTGCCATCACAGGCAATTTCTGGTTTTCTAGGCAATATCACAAGCTGATGATTTCCTTTGCTTTGGTTCCCCCCAACAACAAAAGGCAAAACCATGCTGTATAGAGGTTGCTGGTCACATAAGATGGGCAGAGAGTCCTCCTTGATTAGAGGGAAGTCCCTACAGCAGTTGGTCCGGGACATTTGGTCCAGGAGCAAAACTAGTCATGGGCTTTCAAGAGTTACACATCAGTGATGAAACAAAAGGCTTTATTAAGACTTAAATAGGCATCTAACTGTAGTCCCTCAGCCTAGGGTTGGCAGGAACACTATTATAGCAGAAATCACTAAACTGGCATAGAGTCTGACTGAAGGAAAACCTGGAGACAAAGAAATGGAAGCAAGCTCTTAACCCGTCCTCCTTAACAACCCAGTTTACAGTGTAAGCCTTTTTTGTCCAGGCCTCAGCCGAGCAACGTTGTTCGTGTTCAGTGGCTGGATATTAAATTTATAAAACATTTGATTAGAAGTGGACACCTACTGTTCCGTCATGATGTTTCCATTATGGGGAAGGGTCAGATGAGTGAAACCAAAGCCCTTGAGCTAAGAAGGATTTCCCTGCTTTTAACAAAAGCCAACTGCAGCTGAGCTAGCACTCACAGTTGTCCTTTTATTAAACCAAATGCTGCCTACGGTTGGGTCCCTGATGTGAACATTTAATATGGTCTGATGCTGTGGTTTGTATTTTGTGTGTGCGTGGGCATCACCAAGGGATTCTCATCAAGTACAGTTATACAAATTATGAGAGAAACTAGGCTCCTGTTTTGTTTTTGCTGTCAAGCCACAGCTGACTTATGGTGGCTTTTTAAGGAAAGAGACAAACCATAGGCGTCAACTACGGGGGGGCTCAAGGGCTCGAGCCCCACCCCCAAATTTCCCGGGGGGAACTCAGCCTCCCCCGGCAAAACGGAGCATCCACCAGGCACGCTCGCTTGCCTGCCTGCCCGCCCACCCACTGGCCCACTGGCTGGCAGCCGCCGCCTCTCCCCCCCACCATAGAGTTTCATATGGCACCATAGAGTTTCAGGGAGATTGCAAGAGCGTTGCCCCGGCAACGTGCCCAGCATGCTGGCGTCACTTCCGGGTGACGCCAGCACGCTGGGCATTTGCCCAGCTGGCCCCACGGAGGCAGGAGTGGCCAGGCCAGGCCAGGCCCGGGGGGGGGGAGAGGCGGCGGGGACATGGTCCCGGCGTGCACACGCACAAAGCGCGCGCGCACATAAGAGCCCGCACCCCCCAGGATTTCTAAAAGTCGACGCCTCTGAGACAAACAGAGGTGGTTTGCCATTGCCTGCCTCTGTGTCATGACTCTGCTGTTCCTTGGAGGTCTTTCTTCCAAATACTAATATATACATCTTGACCCTGGCCTGACCTTTACCTGCCAGCCTATATGACCACCCACCCTATTACATCTGGGTTCTGGTCTGATATTTTCAACTGAAGATCCGCCATCTGAATGTTGTGTATGTTGTTTTATTTCTTTTTATGGTTTTAAGATATTGTATATTTGGCCGCTTGGCCTGTTGTAAGCTGCCCTGAGCCTGCCTTTTGGTGGGGAGGGCGGGATATAAATCCCAATAAATAAATAAAGAAATACTAGCCAAATCAACCCTGCTTAGCTTCTGAGATCTGACGAGATCAGGCTACCCTGGGCTATCCAGGATAGATATTTTAAAAGAGTAAAATTCCATACATGAAGAAACTCAGACAGTCACTGGAAGTGGCAGCTCTAGTTTGAGGTCTCCTCTTTGGTAACATCTAGTTATACTTTGCCTGTGTCCTGCCATCACCATGTGTCTATTTCCCCATTCATCACGGGCAGGGAACCTTGATTATGGCAGAAAACGGTACATTTTTTCAATGTGAAATTCCACCTTTTAAAATTAGAGTTTTAAAAGTTATTAAGAATACCTACTTAAGTTGTTATTTCATAACAATCTTTGCTCACCTAGTTGCATTCACAATCCAATTAAAGCTTGATTATTTTCATGAGCAGTCAGTCAGTCAAAACCTTTATTGGCATAGATTTTTAAAAAACCTCACACAACAAAAACTTTGCTAGATCTGACCAGTAGTCCATCTAGTCCAGCATTCGGGTTTCACCCAGTGGCCAGCCTTGAAGGGCCAACAAACAAAGGCATAGAGGCCAAGGCTTTCCCCTACAGTCGTCTTACACTGGTATTCAGAGCTTCATGTGGGTCTGTAGTGACAGAACAAAACTGCAGTGCTACTGGACTGAATGGTATTCAGAGGATAACTGCCTCTAGATAGATCAAGATGGGTATGAGATTTTGTGAGTCATTGCTCGCTTCTTTGAGATATCTGAAAAAGTGAACAGTGACTCATGAAAGCTCATACCCTGCCACAAATTTTGTTAGTCTTGAAGGTGCTACTGGACACTTGCCTCTAGGTGTGGAGGTTCCCTTTAGTCATTATGGCTAGCTATCCCATTCTCCTGCATAATATATGCTTACAAGTGAAGAGTTTTTCCACACTTCAGTGCTAATAGTATATGCTGTTTTTATGATGTTGGAGGGGTGGGGTGGGGTGGGGGAAGAAATACCAAATATCAGCCGGTGTTTTCTTGCCTGTGTGGCTTGACTGGATTTTTACAGGCTTAACCATGCACCAGCTCATGAACAGCAACAGCATCACCACCACATATTATAGATTTTGCTTTTAAAAAGATTAGAAATCTAAGCAATGACAATCAGCTATGGTAGCTATGACTACCATATGACTGACTTAGGGCTGCAAGCCTCCTGGTGGGGCCTGAAGATCTTCTGGAATCACGCCTGATCTCCAGACAGCAGGATCAGTTCCCCTGGAGAAAATGGCTGCTTTGGAAGGTGGAATCTATGGCATTATCCTCTGCTGAGGTCCCTTCTCCCTCCAAACTCAACCCTCCTCAGGCTCCACCCTCAAATCTCTAGGAATTTCTCAACCCAGAGGTAGCAACCCTGACTTCTAGGTAGAGGCCAGCTGAATGGGGGTTCAGGAAAGACTTTCAGAGCTGATCACAGAAGCAGAAAAAGGCCAGTGTCACATGCAAAACTTGAATGTCTGGCACTCAACTGAAAATCACTGCGGACAATTACTGTATTGTCTATGAATGCAGAGTGGCATCTCTGCATCCTGACGGAGAAGTGTTTTACACTGGAAAAGCGAGTAAAAACCAGGTCAGTTTCAGACTTGAAGGAACTATGGTGACTGCCTTAGGACTTCCTAGGATCCCAGCAACAGATCAGTGTGTTTTTTTGGCTTGTGTTCAATGATGGTCGGATTCTGTGTGACTGCAGATGGTAGCAGGTCTGAGTGCTCTCACCCTCACCCTTTGAAACAGGAGGAAGTCACTTTGGTTCCCTAAGGCAGAGAGCCCCTGCTCTCATTTCTAGAAAATGGAGAGAGCTCAATATTCATGTTAGCCAGTCTGCATGAGAAAGGTTTGTCCACTACCCTTACAAGGGACTCACAGAGCTTCAGGAGTCCCCATATCCCAGTCTGAGAAATGTAGTTCTGTTGGGATTTTGTTATCACCTGTATTTTGTTACTCACCACAAGTCTCTCTCGCTCTCTCTCGCTCTCACACACACACAGACAGACACACACACACAAGCATTCTCTCAACCTCACTGATTGTATTTTCATCCTTGTTGGATTCATCTTTTCTCATAATTTCTTATTTTGAAGTTTCCCCTTCCCTTCCTTTTTATGGAACTGCATTCAGTTCGATGGATCATGAAATCTGCAGGGCTGACCTGTGAAGGAGAGGTTCAGAAGTCTGTACCCTAAAACCAAATCTATATATTAATAGGCAAGTGTCCCCTGTGCATGCAGATATCTAAATCTGCACATCAGGGGCACTTGGGGGGCAGAGAGATTTTCCTGCGCATTTGGGGCAATCCCCAGATGTGCAGAAAGATCTGAAAACTTTAAAAAACTATACGGGGGATAGTAAAAGACTGTCCCTTGTGCATGTGCAGAGAACACTCTGGGAACTGCGGCGGGCTGGTGGCTGGGAGCTGCTGAGGCCTTGCCACTAGGCCTCACCGCCAGTGCCTGTGGGGGGGGGGTCGGCAGGTCCAGCAGCTGAGAACCACTCAGGTCTCACCACAGGTGCCCATGGGGGGAGAGATCGTTGGGCTCGGGCCTTACCATCAGTGTCAGGGGGCGGGGGAGAAGGGTCACTTGCGGGTGCTTCCTCCTCCTTGACATGGAGCTCCCCCCCATTATGAGTATTGTGGGTCCCCACTTCTTGTTATATTCTATTTAGGTGGAGAAGTTTTGCAATCACTTCTTATACGATTGGAGAATATGATCATTAGTCCTGGAATGGCATTTAATGAGGAGTGCATATGCCGTGTAGAGTATCTATAATATTCTTTATACGCTTATTGTGGCAGTAGGAATAGCTTTTAAATCTTTTATACATAAATGAAGGTTTAAGGGAAAGAAGGAATGGCTTGACATTGTCTGATGGTTCATGACCTTGGGATTTCATGCCATGTGATGGACAAAAGTCAAAACAAAAAGGTTTAAAAGAAGCATTAGTAAGGTTGCCAGCCCCAAGACTGGGGTGGGGTTTCTCCCACTTTTGGGGGCTCCAATCCACTGCTGGCCAACTGGCCAGTGGGGGAAGCCCCACCCCCAAGACTGGCCACCCACAACCACCCCTCTCCCTCCCCTCCTGGGAGATTTTAAGGAGTTCAGCTGATTGGTGGAGAACACGTGGCCTGCCTATCAGCTGGAGGGCCCTTTAAATCTTTCAGCAGGGAGGGAGAGGTGCTGTCACTGGCCACAGCTCTGCTCACAAGAAGACCCTTTAAAGGTCTGATTTCCCAGTGGGACTGATTTTCCAGTGGTAATTCACTGCTTGGTAACTATAGCATTTAAAATATTATGGAGAAACTATTTTCTTGTGGATCATTGGTGATGACAACCAAATGTCCCTAAATGCTATTACTAAAATACACCTACAGGATATCCTTTCAAAAGCCAGAACAGCGTCCACTGTTTTTGTGATAATTTTTTCTGGCACTAATAGCTGCTCATTATCTTCTAGATAATACAGTTATA
This sequence comes from Lepidodactylus listeri, assembly GCA_029233225.1. Classification (NCBI taxonomy): domain Eukaryota; kingdom Metazoa; phylum Chordata; class Lepidosauria; order Squamata; family Gekkonidae; genus Lepidodactylus; species Lepidodactylus listeri. The sequence goes on from JARCFY010000006.1 coordinate 94,333,543, forward strand.
TATCTAATATTCTACTCTAAAAAGATGGCTTGCTCTGACCTGGATGGCCAAGGCTAGCCCGATCTTGTCAAATCTCGGAAGCTAACCAGGGTCAGCTCTGGTTAATATTTGGATGGGAGACCAGCAATGAATTCCCAGGCCGCTACATGCAGGCAGGCAATGGCAAACCACCTCTGAATGTCTCCGTTCTTGAAAACCCCATGGGGTCATCATAAGTTGGCTGTGACTTGATGTAACTTTCCACTACCACCAAGAAGAGAGCTTAACATACCTCCTTCTGCCAGCTTTGTCCTCTAAACCCACTAGAGTTGCCAGGTGAGGCTGACAAGCTGGCGGGGGACTTACCAGGAAGCTCCGGGAGAGGGGAGGGAAAGAAGCATGACTGAACTCCGAAGCGAGTTTTGGGTGAGCTGGCTGTTGCATTTAAAGGGACTGCATTCCTTTTAAATGCCTTCTCTCCATTGGAAATAATGGAGGGTGGGGGGTCCAATATTTTTGAAACTTGGAGGGGGGGTTGAGGAGAAGCACCAGCAGCTATGCTGAAAAGTTTATGCCTCTACCTCAAAAAACAGCCCCCCCAGAGCCCCCGATATCCACAGATTGATTCTCCATTATACCCTATGGGGACTGGTCTCCAATGGGTATATCGGTGCGCCCTCCACTTTCTGATAGGCCTTAAAGGGAGAGGGGCTCCAAACTGGGGGATCCCCCACTCCCAACTGGAGATGGGCAACCCTAGCCCACATCTGTAGAGCTTATCCATTATTCCTAATGACTGAGTGAAGTGCAGATTCTCAGACACCGTAAAAATTACCTTCCATTCACAAAAGGGTTTAGGATTGATCCTGGGCTCAAATTGCCTTGCTTTGTGACGTAAACTTATGGGCACAATCCTGCCAAAGCTAAAGACATATATCAAATTGCTTTGAGTGGGAAGATAAGCACATGCTTACATTTTTCACACGGGAATCAAGGGGACCGAAAAGTCAGTTACCCAGTGTTCCTGTGTTACATATTTATTTATTTCTGGTTTTGACAAACATGCCTCTTAAACTTCCACAATAATGAAGGATGAAATATGTGTCCTCAGTTTGTATGTGACATGTGAGTCCATCAGACAGTCTGACCAGTAAGTCCAAAATCCACAGGGACAAATTCTGCTAAACTTCAGATGTATCTCATATTGCTGAACTTGCTGCATTTAGTTGGTGCTCTGTCTTCCACCACCCCTTCCCGCCAACTTTCTCTGGCATCCCCTTGGAACACTGTTTTTTCCAGTCCCCTATAGGAAGTCTGTTTCTTTCTTCCATTCAAGTTTCGAAGGAATTCCTTAATTCTTTTTTTTAAAGCAAGATTACCGCCATCTCTGTCCCTTTCCCTCTCCTTCTGCCTTTGCCAGAGAGAGAGAAAAACAGAGCCTGCCCAGATGGTGGAGGACCAAAAAGAAGGAACATTTTCTCATGCTTTTAAAAAGAGCACTTTCTTTCCTGCCTAATATTTAGCTCCTTCAAATGCAAATGGAGAGGTTTCACTCCGAGGTTAGCATAACAATTATGTGAAAGCTTTAAATCTGAAGCATTTGTTTACAGGATGAAAGGAATCCACAGTCCAAAAGCTCTGAGGCCCGGCCTTTTCACCAGCTATTTTCTGACTAAGTAGTGAACGGCAAGTCAATTTTAGATCACAAAGAAAACTAATTTATATCGCAGAGTAAGCTAATTTTGAAGGAACTTCTATATAAGAAATGAAGGTCCCCCCCCCAATATCTGCTGGTAAAAAAGTATTAATTTCTTTCTTTTAAAAGAGAGAGAGAAAAAAAAAGATTTCATCTTTATTTTTAATGAATCTCCTGAATGTTTTTGAAGTTAGTCACTAAACATTCAAGAAGATCTTTGCATTTGTCTGCCTCTGGAATTAATACAGGAGTGCAAGGAGCAAATCCAGAACCAGGAGCATTTCTACAAAAACCTTACAACACTCTCTCCCCCCCCCCCCCGCCTTTCCACCCACCATTTTCTGCTCCACTTGCCACCACGCTCGTTTTTATGTGAGAATCTTAATTAATTTTTTTTAAAAAAAACCTTTTAGTGAACACCATAATGGTGAAATGTGCCATAATAAATCTTTTATGTGAGGTAGAGTAGAAATACACCATGTACAGGAAATTTCAGACTAGCAAATGTTTGGCCGTGTGGCTTCCACTGCAAATTATTGAGCTTCATTCATTACAGTATTTTGCAGGTGAGTTTCCAAAGTGTGCAAGGGGATAAAAGAGCACACAGAGCTGGCAGTGAGGTCTGAGGCTCCCAGTCCTTTGTCAGATTCACCATAGATTGAAGAGTAAGCTCCGATTGATCAGAATTGCCTATTTCCTTGTCATTGACAAGGCTGCAGTGGTTTCTTTGTAGCATCATCTCATCTGGAGTGCTCTTCTTTTGGTTTCGGTTGTAGAAAGATCCCATGGTTGGTGGAACTGTGGTACAACCCACCTATAAACTGCTTTTTTAGGCAGGTGATCTGGTGTGCCTCTTGGAAAGGAATAGTATGGGTAGCAACCCTGCCCAGGGTTAAAAGGGAACTAGTGCCTGGTGGTTTGACCTGTGATTTAGGCTACAGTCCTAAGGGCACTTTTCTGGGAGTAAGTTGCATTGAATAATATGGGATTCAGGTTTGCCCCCTTAATTTATTTTCACAACCGTGACTATTTGCGCTTTACAATTTTCTGGGAATGGATATAGCCCTAGAAGAACTTCTAAAAATGATTGTTTTTAGTGAAAACTTCCTACCATCTAAACTTTCTTACATTTGGCACTTTCTTTTAAAAAGATACATACATTATAAAGGAAACTGTCATTTTTGATGTAAGTTGTAGGTTTGGCTGTCAAGGTCCAAAGCTGAAATCATGATCATGTTTATTGAAATGTCACGAGAAAGCACAGGACAGAAGCACAAAGAGGGACACCAAAAGGATACTACTTATTTTATTTATTTATTTTATTTACATTATTTATAGTCTGCTTTTGTCTTTGGAACTCAGGGCAGATTATACGGAGTGAGTCAATACAATCAACTACATGGAACATCCAGGAACCAATTAAATAGCGTTCGGGTTGTAAAACTAACTAAATATCTTTTTTTTAAAGTACAGAGGGCTGTGATCACACATGCCAGAAGATTCGACATTGGCGCGAATGCCCAATGGATCAAAAGGGCATGATCAGACAGCAGCATCTGGGAAGTGTCCCGCAGCTGTTGGCAACCCACACTGTTCTGCTGCAGAAGCGGAGTTAAAAGACCCTGGGGAAAATCCGGTAGTAAACAGGTTGCAACGGGCCACGGACGAAGTTTCCCGTCTGATCGTGCAAGCATGCTTCCGAACCATTGGGATGGTCTGATTAGGCCATCCCGGCTTGGTGCCATTCCCCCCTTGCAGTATGCACATCATCACATACCCACAGGGGGCCCTCGGTGCGGAGGTGCAATTCCTCGTTTATGCACATGGGAAACAAATGGCAAAAAAAGAGACTCACTCACAATTGAGTTTGACCACACAGTGACGGGCTGGGCTCACAGCAACAAAGGGCTGTGTGATCTTGCAACCGCAGGTCTAATTCCTCCAGAGGGAATAGCGTCCACTTCAACTGGCACGTGTGACCGCAATCTAGCAAAGCATGTTAACTTGACACAAGTTTTAAATGAACCAAGTTTTCTTATAAATTCTGATAGTCCTTTTGAAAAGCATCAAAAAAGTGCAAACTCCTGGCAGTACCATTATTGATCCTCTTTTTTCCTCCTCTCTCCCATCCCACACAAGGTTCCTTCTTCTTCAGTGGAAACGCCATCCTAAACAGGATGTGGCAGAATGGGTGGTCCCGCAGAGTCTGGCTGGCAGCCTGGGCAGAAGTGGAAATGCTCAAACCATGGTTGGATGTCTGCTGCCAGGGGAAGGGCAGGACCAGGATGACCCACCAGGAAAGATAAAAGGGAAGATGTCGAGCAGTGAAGGGTGGCATCAAAGCGTGAGCCTAGCTGGAAAAGAAGGAGTACTTACCAGTAGTGATGGAAAAGCTGAAGAACTGTGAGGGGCCAGAGACAGCACAGTGGCAGCAGAAGAGACAGAAGGTGTTACCCAAACTGGTTTGTCTCTGTTTTAGACAGGGGGATTAGCAAGGAGACCAAAGTGACCAAAATGGGTATAACAGTCAAGATCTACTCCTGTGTATACCAGGGTCAGTTTCAAAGAGGAAAACTCTTGAAATGATTGGGACTAAGTCTGAAGGAAAATTGTTTTATTGAAAAATACTGGTTAAATGTAAATCATACGCACCAAGTAATCAAATAACACACACACAAGGCTACAGAGAAACAGAGGAGCTTAGAGACATAGAGGGAGTTATGGGGTGATATTTACCATCCAGATGTGCAGAAGTCCATGGCAGTAAGATTGTGAACAATGAGCATATCACAAGCAAAAGGGTTGAGTTTGGGGGTTCTACTCTGTTAGGCGCCCTAGAGTGACACACAGAGCTGTTGCCAGGCAGCCATTTTTATAGACTAGAGGAGGTGTCCTGTGGGGCAGAATTACGGGTCTGATCAAAGAACCAAGAGGTTTCCCAAACTCTGGTGTGATGGCACCCTAGTGGGGTATATCCTGGAGTGTGCATGTAGGGTTGATGGCTGATACTATGTTATACTTCAAAGTTAAATATATGGAGCTTGGCCAGTGATGATCAAGGTAGGACAGTGCCATATGAGTCAGTAGGCTCATTCTGAACCTGGTCTGAGGCCTTTCTGAACCTGTAACACAAAGTTATATCCATCTAAGCCCATTGACTTCACCTCTGCTTAGGATGGCCCTGTAAGGGCTTTCGCCATCTGTTGTCAGAACAAAATTTTGAACACTGGATGTGGGAGTATCCTTGGAAGATTCAATGCAATTGAGGCATGCTTTGTTTTGATCCCTAGTTCTCCAGATGCTCCACTATGGTGAGATGAATGGCATAATGCACCAAAGAAGCAGCCTTAAGACTAAAGAAATGAGCTCTTAAGACTGACTGATAATGCCTTTTTAACCACACCTTTGGTGCTGCATTTCAACCATAAAAGAGCTGTGGAGGGGTGTCTTTGTATTTGTCCCATAGGTATAGAATGCTGTCCTCTCAAAAACTCTTCAAAGCCTCAGGATTTTTCATAAATATTGTCAGTATAGTCAACCCAGGCTAGCCCGATCTTGTCAGATCTCAGAAGCTAAGCAGTGTCAGCTCTGGCTAGTATTTTGATGGGAGACCTCCAAGGAATGCCAGGGTCCTGATTGCAGAGGCAGGCAATGGCAAAACACCTCTGAACATCCTTTGTCTTGAAAACCCCACCAGGTCTCCATAAATCAGTTGTGACTTGACTGTACTTTCCACGAGCGCCATTGTCAGTAGGGATACTGTGGAATTACACCTGGAATTCGTGCTGGATTTTGCCACTGGAATATGATTGACTGGCTCTGTAGTGGATCCAGGAGTGAGTCCTGGTTGCACACTAGGCATTATTGTGAATGCTTCTGGGACAGGAAGCGATCCACAATGACATTGATCACATGTTATGCTGGAGCTGTTTAGAGACCAACTGCATGGCTGGTAATAGGAACTTTTGAGCTTCTGAGTGTTCTATAGCTGGTGTTTAGTAGTTATTTTTATAGCATCACATTGGTACCTTGCACTATTCCCTGTTACTACACTGAATGACAAGGAAGGTCCTACAACACTTAAAACAAGGGATATAAAACAAATGATGGAAATGGATAACGGTAGGCCACCCCAAAGCCACTTGGGGAGAGCACTTAGTGCTCATCTGATATATCTCCAGGGCTTTTCTTCCCCTGCAAAGCGACTGGCAGCCAGGTTTGTAAGAGTAGGCAAATCATCAGCATCTGAAAATGTTTTTTAGTGTCACCAACATTGCTGTAGAAGCTTTGGTTTAGTTAAGCACTCGAAACAGAGCAATGCATATGCCTCTTTCCTCCCAGTGATTTATGGCTGTGAAAAGGAAAATGAAATGATAAAAACCCAAACATATGGACCACCTACAAATAGTGGCAAATTGCTGAAGAAAGAGCTCTGGCTATAATTCAACATTAGCAGCAGTTCTATCGGTTCTCTTGCTCGTAGGGCCTCGTTTGCATGGTGAGTGATTATTACCTTTGCTTTTGTCATCTCATTCTTCATCTCTGCCATGCCTGTGGGCTTCGCTAGCATATACTGAATGCACTTTGTTCTGATCTTTTGTATAAATTAAAATCTCTCAACTGTTTCTCGTCATATGTGCGTTGGAGACCGTGTTACTGTCAGGATTCTCTGGAGCATGTCAAAATGCAGGCTTCTGTGTTCTTTCTGAGTGTGTACATGTGTCTGTTTACAAATGAATGCTGGAAAATAACAACAGGGCCATTGGGGAAGAAAATATTTTGCGATATTTTATTTATTTCCTTGTTTTAATGGCAGGTGATTCATGCTTCTTCTTACATGAGGGGAGTCCCCATGTTTCCCCTGGCACTTTGATTTAAATCAGTGCCTGGCAATCAGTAGTCTATGTTTGCCACTTGACTTGTCTCCAGAAAGCCCTTGAAATGTTGTGTATGGAGCAGCACACAGCTGTCTAATGGCATTCCCATGGAAGCATACATGCATTGGAAACATATGAATGATCCATCACCATGGACTGATTCTTGGTTTCTTTCTTTCGTGGTTCACAATGTCATTATGATCCACTACTGGGTATGTATTTTCAGGGCCTCATGTGATATTGTTATGTGTAATAGAATTGCTGTAAATGACCTTGCCTTTTTGAGTTTCATGACTTAGAATGGATAGCTGTTTTTCCCAATGTTTGCTCATTGTTCAAAGAGAGCCTCCAATAGTTTAGTTAAGTATCCATGGAAATGTAGAAGAGGCAACTCTGCCCAGCTGAAGTGAGGGTGAAGGTGTGGGTGTGTGAAAGAGCAAAAGTGCTGATTATCAAAATATACTTAATTAGGTTATAGTGATTCAATTAAAAAAACATTTGGTGCCTAAAATGAGTTGATTTCTAAAAAGAAATAATGAAAAGAGAAGAATGGCATTGGGCATTCATTCCAGGTGGGAAGGGGAGACAGCTAGCTGTAATCTTTCCTGGTACCTAGAGTAGAGGAGAAGAAAGATCCTTTTAAGCCCCACTGGTTTTTGCAGAAGAATTTAACGTCCTACTTAGGGGCTGCAGTGGCTCAAGTGGTTAAGACGCTGAACTGCAGACCAGAAGGTCAGTAGTTCAGCAGTTCAAGACCCGAGTGCTCCATGACGGAGTGAGCTCCTGTCTCTGGTCCCAGCTCCTGCCAACCTAGCAGTTCGAAAGCAAAAAAATTGCAAGTAGATAAATAGGTACCACTTTGGTGGGAAGGTAAAAGCGTTCCGTGCACCTTGGCATCTAGTCACGCCAGCCCCATGACCACAGAAAAAGTCTTCAGACAGCGCTGGCTCTTTGGCTTGGAAATGGAGATGAGCACCGCATCCCTAGAGTCAGATTCGACTGGCTTTTGAGCAAGGGAAACCTTTACCTTTTACCTTAACATCCTTCTAGTTTCTCATAGGGAGAGATATCAAACCAATAATACCAGCTCATTCACCTCTCTGGGAAATAGAAGGAAGTTTTTTTTTTTTTTAATCACATAATGGAATGCATTTTAATTGATTTATTTAATTTTTTTAAAACCAAGCTGTAGCAGATTACCCCAAATTTGTAGCAGATTATCCCAAATTAAAAAAATCCCTCTAGGGAGGGATGAAGCATAACTCAATGAACAATAAAGAGACTCCAAAGAACCAAAAGTTTACACATTTTGTGTTGACACCATCCTCACCATATATGCCTGTGTACTGAGATGTGTGTGCCCAATAGGGACAGGTTTTTCAGACATATCCTGAGGATGACAGTCCTCCATAGCCTGACATTGGTGCTTTTGATGTAAACGTATTTTTAGTGTAAACATGCTAGGGTTTTCAAAGAGCTGACATGAAATATGGTAATGTAACTCGGATTTAAATTCCAAGACATAATTTTAGAATGATTCATTTTTGCTCCATAATGTATGTCCATTTCACTTCGATATAATTTTGCATAAATATATATTTAAGTCATCACTGGATCTGGCTGCTCCTGCAGTAGAGTTGCCATACATCTTCTTTGTAACTGATGTTGTCTTGAGAAGAGCATTTGGAATGCCTGAAGAAAAGCATGTTTTGGGGAAGGTAAGCTATTGAAAAGCCTCTGTAGTGTATTGCTGTTCGTTCTTTAGCAAATGTATCTCGATATGTAGTTCAACTGAAAACAGAACCAGAAATTGGCAAAGTGGCAATATAAAATACTTATTTCATCTTCGGTCTTCTGTGCAGTCCCACATTGGGACTGCGCTTGCACAGGCCAGCCACCAGAGGATTCCTTCCCAGATTTTCCATTCCTCTCTCTAGAAAGCTCCTCCCCCAGAGGCACGTTACCATATGCAGTATCATATGAACCATATGAACAAAGAGCTTCCCAATCACCTCAGCAACAGGCCAGGTACAGACTGCACTACTCATCTGGGTCCTGGGGCAGCAACAACAGCAACAGTCCTCCAAGAATGCGTCCCTGGGCCAAAAGGCTCCCTTCTGACTAGAAGATCAACTGTTGAAGGTGCAACCATTTTTCCTGGAGAGGTTGGCTAAGTTTTAGTCCAGTTGGCAACTGCTGACATTTGATTCCTGGATTCTGGCCATTGTTTGTTCAGTTACCATTTAGAGTTTGTTGATTCCCCCCCCAACACCCCCTCTGCTGCCTTAGATAATATTATGCCTGGACTCAGCCCTGAGTTGAAGGTTCTCATGTCCAAGGGAGCATCAGAGAAGCTTCCCCACTCTGATGGCTCCAAAGGTTTTCACTCCAGATTCTTCCTAGTCCTGAAGAAGGATGGGGGGGGGGGGGGCTCTGGCCCATCCTAGACTTCCTAACCATTAAAAAATTTAAAAAGTTAAATTTCTCTGCTGTGTTACCTTTCCTGAAATCAAATTTCTTGAAATTAAATTTGAAGGATACTTACTTTCATGTAGCCATACACCCAGATCATCTTTCTGTGTTTTAAGTTCTTGGGCACTGCATAACAGTACGCGGTACTCCCCCTTGGGCTTGCCGTGTCCCCATGAATGTTTGTGAAATGTATGGCTGTAGCACTTCTTAGATCACTGGACTGTACTATTCACCCTTACATTGATGGTTTTACAGATCACCTCTTACAATTTGTCTCATTAATGCTTGCGACCCTGCAAAACCTAGGCCTGATGGTTAATTTTGAAAAATCCCAATTGACTTCTGCTTAACAGGCTTCCTTTATCAATTCTCTCCTGGACTCCTCAGTGGTGAGGGATATAACAGCTCATATAAGAGCCATGGTATGCCAGATATCCAAAAAATGCTACCAGTCAGCCCTCTTTTTTCAAAAGTTATTTGGCCTTATGGCCTCAACAGTGGCTACCATTCCATATTCATACCTCAGGATGAGGTCCCTTCAAGATTGGTTTGTTAGGAGGTTTAACCCCACCAGACACTCTCAGGGTCAGAAGTTCTCCTTACCTCGCTATGTGGTATGGCAGTTGCATTGGTGGCTGCTAGAAAGCAATCTGTCTGCTGGGGTCTCCTTCAGGCAGCAACAGCCCCAAGTGACTATCACCCCTGATACTTCGCTTGAGGGGAGGGGAGCACATTGTGGCCCCTTTTGGGTACAGGGCAGGTGGCTTCCATCTAAGAGGACTTTGCATATTAATCTGTTAGAGATGTGTGCTATGTGTCATGCCCTTAACTCCTTTTCAGCGTTTGTCAGGAGCTGAGTTGTCCAGATCCAGACAGACAACATGTCAGCTACATGTTATATCAATCATCAAGGGGGCACAGTGTCCCTCTTACTTTGCCAAGAGGCAATGAGCATTTGGGAACTGGCTTATCACTCTGGGGGCTTCGCTACAAGCAATCCACATTGCAGTGCCCAAGACACTGCACAGGGCCAATGCCCTCAGCAAAACAAACAGTTCAGACCATGAGTGGTCCATTGCATTGGATAATCTTCTGCCAGTTTTTGCCTACTGTGGAACCCTGGCGGCAGACTTGTTTACCACAAGGAGCAATGCCAAGGTCACTCCAGAGCAGGGACTAACCCTTCGTCAATAGGGGATGCATTTCAAATCACATGGCAAGGGAACATATTCTATGCCTCCCCCCATTCCTGTTAATTCCCAGGGTATTGGCCAAGATCTTAGCAGAGCAGATGTGGTACATACTGATGACCCCTTTTGGACAAGACAGACATGGTTCCAAACACTGATTTTAACCTCCCTGAGGAGGCTCTTGCATTTGCCTGCAGCTCTGGACCTGTTACACCACAGCCTCATTCTCCATTACAAGGTATGTAATTGTGCCTGACAGCTTGGCTGCTGAAGCCTCCAGACTGAAGTTTTCGGAACAGGTTGTGGAGGTTCTCCTTAATGGCAAAAAGCCGTCTACCAGGGTTTCGTACACTAGCAGATGGAAGTGTTTTTTCAGTGTGGGCAGGTTCTAAAGGGGTTTCTGCTGGATCTTGACCTTTTCCTTTAGTTTTTGATTACTTGTGGATCCTCAAGGCCTCTGGCCTCTCAGTGTCCTCCATCAAGGTCCACTTAGTAGCCATATCAGCCTCACATGGGCTGGTGGAAGGCAAGACTCTGTTTTCACACAGATTTTCTAGTTTGTTCCTCAAGGGGCTGTTTAATATGTTTCCACCCTCCCTACCCATAGTTCCCCAGTGGTCCTTGTCCTTAGTTCTAACCCAGTTGATCTCAGACCCATTTGAGTCTATGGCTCCCTTGAGGCCTTATCAGTGAAAGTCCTTTTTCTGGTGACTATCACGTCAGCCAGGAGGGTTGGAAAGCTTGCTGCCTTCAGGGCAGACCCCATTTTTATAAAGTTCCAGTCTGAAAGGGTGGTGCTAAGACTGAGTTTGAGTTTCTTTGCCTAAGGCTGTGTCTTTGTTCCATCTCTCACAGGACTTTGTTTTGCCTGTTTTCTTCCCCCACCTCGGAAACAGAAGAGGCACTGCACAAGTTAGACATCCAAAGGTCTTTATTATATTATTTACATAGAACAAAATTGTTCAGAAAATCACTGTTTATTTGTGTGCTATTTGGGCCCTTCAAAGGGTAGAGCCTCCTAAACCATCTCTAGGGCGATTAGGTGGTGTGACTAGGCCTGGAGAACCATGTTTGCTGACAATTCAGGCCCATTCAACCAGGATGCAGGCTGCGTCAGCTGCATTCTCACATGGCACCCCACTGATGGAAATCTGTAGAGCTGCAATGTGGTCGTCTTCAGATACCTTCGTGAAGCACTATGCAGTCAATGTTGATGCCAGAAGGGAGGCTTCAGTAGGCAAGGCTGTTCTTCATTCTCACTTCCAGTGACAGCTTCACACCCACCTCAAAGTAAGTAGCTTTTTAGTCTCCCATTGTGGGACTGCACAAAAGACCAAAGATGAAAACAGTGTCGCACTTGCCTGTAACTATGTTCATCAAGTTGTCTTCTGTGCAGGTACATATTCTGTTTCTCCTTCTCCAGTGTGAGCACTCTCTCTCAAAAAATGTGGGCCTGCTCTCAGCAGCTGGAGAAAAGAGGGAGGGAAAGGGGCCCCTCCCAGAAGCACATCACCGTGGGGGGGAACACACCTCCAGCTCCAGGGGAGGGGCTCCCCTTTAGCTTTCTAGAAAGAAGAATGGAAAAGCTGGGAAGGAATCCTCTTTTGGCTGGCCTGCGCAAGCGCAGTCCTGCAGAAGACAACTTGAGAACAAGCTGCACTGGCTTCCAATGGAGCACCGAGTCAAGTTCAAGGTTCTGGTTCTGACCTTCAAGGTCTTGAGTGGTCTACCAACATATCTGTGGGACCGCCTCCTCTGTTACACCCCCAGGAGAGCATTACACTCTTCACAGAACAACTTGCTAGTGGTCCCTGGCCCTAGAGAGATCTGGCTGTCCTCGAACAGGGCCAGAGCTTTTTTAGCCCTGGCACCAACCTGATGGAACTTTCTGCCAAATAACATCAGGGCCCTGCGGGATCTGATGCGATTCCTCAGGGCCTGTAAGGCAGAGATGTTCCGCCAAGCATTCAGTTGAGGACAGCAATGGTTAAACATCATGGCTGGCACCCTACTTGGATCCCTACTCCTTATAGAGCTTACTCCCCCCCTGAATGTGTGAAGCACAGACCAGACATAGGAGGGAGCTACAAAATTTTTGCCACTTGTTTTAATTACTATATGTTGTTAGGCTTGGTTTTATGCTTATGCTTTTATGCTTTCAGAACTCTGTACATCGCCTAGAGCCCCACAACTGTGGGGATAGGTAATTAATAAATGGAATGAAATAAATAAACAAACAAACTCAATGAACAACAGTTACAGGTAAGTGCAACACTGTTTTACTGGCATGTTTTTATCACAGGACATCCCCTCCCCAAATAATGTACCTTGCACTTCATCCAGTTAAAATGAAGAAATGTCTGGTTGAATCCTGCATTTCACATGTGCTGGAATCATGGGTCTTTCCCACCCCCCCACAGCCCTTTCTAATCTAGGAAACATTTATTACTAGGGTTGAGGGCCTGGCATGCACTAAGAACTGTGCAGGTCAGACAGTTACAATGGGACAGAGGAAGAGGGTGGACTTGCTCCTTTCTTTCAGAGCTCAGCTTATGCATAGGGCTGAAAGGGTGAGCCTTCTCCCCTTCCACTACAGCCACCCAACCAGTGCAGCTACTGTTACACACATATCTTTCAACAATGGCAGTAAACTTTTCAGGGGCCAAAAGGGGCTCCAGGAGGAAGGAAGAATGGGGAGATCTGGGACTGTCAGCTATTTTTGTTGGGATCCAAGCTGTTGCATTTCTTTGAGAGTGATGGAAGAGATTTTGTACGTGTACTTGACTCTGCCATTTTAATTGATGGGAAATTGGGGGGGAATTAATTTTTTTCTAACTAGTGATTCTTATTTTAAAGCTCTTCACTGGGATCATAGTGTGTAGGTTAAAAGACAATTATTTACCTAATATTCTGCATGTCTAGTAGCTAATATGTGGTATTTGATAACACTGCAGATGGGGGGGGGGGGGGGGGAATCCAAATTCCTGCAAAGTAAATTGATGTAGCTGAAAATGTCCTCATTAGTTAACTGATTCCTGAGAGCAGCCAAAGAACATACTGTCAGAAACCAGCATTTTACAGATAGCTTTCTGTGAAACAATTGGTTTCAATTTTTTTTTTCAAATTTTCTCTCCATTTTTATGCTGGTGCTTAGTTCATTTTCCCAAATGGTGTTCTTGGACTTGTTGTTGGCATCTTTTAAACACAGAACATGTATTAGAAGAGGAATTTGGGTTATTGTGATGTCCATCTTTTCACTCTTTGGATTTTTCAAGTCACCATGAAGTATTTGCATGGAATACAGTAATACCTTTGAATCTTTTTTGGCTTTCTTTCCATCAGACTGGAAATTTGGCTCCGATCTGTTGTCAGGTAAATAGTATTAAGCCTTTCATGGCTTTGTCTGAGCAAAGTGGGGCTGAAAACCATTTAATGTGTTCCAAGTTACAAGAGGCAACTCTTGCTCTGTTCGAGTGGGTCTTTCCTCTCATTTTTGCTTCCTGTTAAGAGCTCGGCCACTATGAAGCTTTAATGAGCTTCGCTGATTTAAAGCTAATTTGCACTTGGCTTTGAGGCTGATGTCCAAAGCACAAGCTGAAGGCCTTTAAATCAGAAGTTAGAATGAAAAGCCTTAGGTATATCATGTTGTACTGTGGGCAAAAGGAATGGCAGCTTCCAAGGATTTCAAATTAGTTAAGGAAGGAGAGGATAAAGTAGTTTCTTTCTTTCTTTCTTTCTTTCTTTCTTTCTTTCTTTCTTTCTTTCTTTCTTTCTTTCTTTCTTTCTTTCTTTCTTCCTTGTAACTTCTTTGTTAGTTTCCTGTCTGCATTTCTGTTTCATCATGTAAATTAATAGGTTGATTATGTTAGATGTTGCTTGTGTGTCTTTCGGCCATAGCCAGGCTTGCCGAAGTGTCTTGCATGCATAAGAATATTTAATATTTTATTTTCTAGGGGGAGACCAAAATAGTCTTCTCTCTATCTTTTGCTGAATACATTGCTTATTCTCCAATGGCTGTTAGACAAAAGTTAGTGTTCTTGTTTTACATTACTAAGGCAGGGGAGTTGTTATTTGATGGTGAGAAACCAGTCATTGTGGTTTTCCACAAGCTCAACTTGGTCCTGATTTTCTTGGCAGTCAGACCTTTTATGTGTGGTGGTTTCCCTTTGTTTCACAGCACCTCGCCGTAGCATTATTTTTTCATTCTTCATGTCCCTGTACTTTCACCTTGCCTGTTCAATGTTTTTTTAAAAAAGTTCTGCATTGATTTTAATCTTTCAGCTCTCACTTTGCTTTCAGTTGTTTTCCTGGCTTTTCTGAAAGTCCTTTTGCTATGATTTCCCCCTTTGTTTCACTTCCAAGCCACAGTAATTCATAAGTAAGTTAAGGGCTGTGGCTCAGTGGTAGCGCCTCTGCTCGGCATTTAGAAAGTCCCAGGTTCAGCAGCATCTCCAGTTAAAAGAACAAGACAGTAGGTGATGTGAAAGATCTCTGCCTGAGACCCTGGAGAGCCACTGCCAGTCTGAGTAGACAATAACTGACCTTGATGGACCAAGGATCTGATTCAGTATAAGGCAGCTTCGTGTGTTCATGTATAAGCAGAAACATTCCTTCAGCTTTTTCTACCCCATCCCTCTGTGCCCAGTCTACCACCTACACTGAGGTCATTCATTCCTCCCACTCCGCAGCTTCTGCCATCTTATACCCTCCATTGGTACTCACTTATAAACTTTCAGTTTTTTAAACAAGCAGGACCAGTTTAATGGTAAATGAGATGTGAGTGTGCTTGGCTGGTGTTCTGCTGGGCAGCCCGTTGTAGACTGGGCAGCCCAGCAGAGCATGCCAAAGAGCCAATCCCATGGGGAGAGTTCTCCCAGCAGGATCGGTCTCCTTTGCTGGCTCTGTTGGGCAGTCTAAACCAGGCTCCCAAGCAAAGCCCCAGCAGAGCTTGTGCAGAGTTCTCCTTGGTGTGCTCTGCTGGGAAGTCTGATCGAAACCAGGCTGCCCGGCCAAGCCACAGTTGAGCGCGGACACACACCTCGTTTACCGGTCAACTCCTACTCTTCCTTGACTTAAAAATAAAAAGAACAGGGTTTTAGACTTTAGAAGAAGCCATGGAGGCTTAATTCTACACAGGTTTAAGGGGGGAATCAGTGACAATGAGAAGGCGGGTGGAGGCAGAGCTCGTTAGCCTGTCTCTGTCCACCCCCCCCCACTGCCCTTCAAGCTTTGTGTACAGAGAGGAAAAAGCAGGGGAGTGGTCCCCAGTGGGGGGAGCAAAAAAGAGAGGAGAGCAGGGGCAGCCCCCTCCCTCGCCACCACCTCCCCTCTTCCTGTCCCACAACACCACTTTCCAGCCCAACTGGGAAGCTGCAGCTTTTAAGGGCTCTGCATCATGCCCATACTGTCACCCAAGGAAAGGAGATGAGGGAAAGGGGAGTTTTCTGCTTGGGAACCTCAGCAGCTGCCCTGCCACTCCTCCTATTGCCACCTTATTGGGGCACAGTGGCAGTAGCTACCTGGGGCGTGGGGTGGCGGTGGTGGTGCCTAAGAAGCCTCCCGAGTTGGTGGTGGCAGGCACAGAGGAGCGAGCAGTGGAACAGGGGTGGACGAACAAAATAAAGGGGGTCAAGATGGGTAGAAAATACAGGTGGGTAGATGGGTACAAAATAAAGGGGGGGATAGTCAGCACAGAATGGATTTGACATTACATGCAAAGAGAGAGGCATTGGGATGGGAAAGCTTTGAAAACATTTTTCCGCGTAATGTTTTGGTGGAAAATTGGGAGGCGGACACATTTTGGCAGTCTCCGGAAGCCTAGCATTACAATGGTGCCTCGTTTTAAAATTTGAAAAATAATTGGATGCCCCTATCCCTTGTTGCAACGGATGTTTCAACCCCAGTTAAGAAAAACTGTGGTCCCTGGTTGTAGATGCAGAATAAAAGAAAAAAGAATGATGCGAATGGCAGGCAAACACATCTGAAGTCAAGCTTAAAAGGCTTGACTGCTGGGATTCTCTGCAGTAAGTACTGAAATGCTTTATCAACTGCATTTATTACTTTTTAAAGGCCCATTTTATTTGCACATGACTAGCTCAGGGAGCTTTCTTGCTCCATTGTTTAGGTTCCAGGTTTTTAGAAATACAACTATAACCCTCATTATCCACAAGACATTGTCACCAGAACTGAGAGGGCCAATCATTGCCTTGCTAGTGTCAGTGATGTAAGCATTGTTCTGCTCAGGATATCCCTAAACCTTTGGCTGCCCAGAATCTAGAGTGAACAGTGATGGGAGTCCTTCAGACTTCTTTGGCTTCCACTGAAGAAAGCTTCTACTGGAAAACAGAACTAAAACCTGATGGGTTGGTGGGAGAGGGGTGTATTTGATGGTTAGAAAGTGGGTTAGACTAGGACCAATGAGAACTGGTTTAAAATCCTCACTTTGCCATGATGCTCACTGGATGATTCTCGGTTTGCTTCCCGCAATTAGAAAATACACCTTTAGACATTGATCTGCTATTTTGACGTATTTATTGCTGTACAACCGTTGACTTTATAACCTTAGCTTGTTATTTAGTTCTGACTTGCATACCTTAAACATCATCATGTTATATGGTAATTTGCTGTTAAGTCCTTGTCTGTAAGTTTGAACATTACCTGCCATTCCAGTGTCTTTGAAAAAGTGTGCGTTGCACACGAAAGCTCATACCTTGAATAAACCTTTGTTGGTCTTAAAGGTGCCACTGGACTCTAAATTTGTTCTACTGCTTCAGACCAATAATGTCTGACCACCCAAATGACCTTGGGCCACTCAAAAATGTTTAATTTGTTAGATTCTCTTTTGGCATGTTATTCCTATTGGATGTGTTTTAAGGATCAAATCTGCCTCTCTTTTTTTACATGCACCCCTACTTCTCCATTGCCAGTCCAGTGTCCTGCACTGTTGTAGTCTGATGGATTTTATAATGTCTGATCAGCTCAGTGTGGAATTCTACAGCATCTGCCTAAGAGAAGCCTAGAATTCCTCACCAACACTTCACATTTACACTTCTCCTGATGGATCTATATTTAGGAATCCATTGATAAGACACCAAAGCAACAAACCAGTTCCACACTGAGGGCTAAATCGGAAGCACAGCTCGAGCCTAAGGGCTAGACAGCGTTTGTGCATCTGCTCACATAAATCCATACAGTATTATTTGCTTTGCACTAATATAGTAGAAACTGGGTCACTATTGGTGGAAATGCTCCTCATATAAAATAATTTTTTTTTAAAAAAGCAGTATTTACAGGGGTCATTTCGTAGAAAAAGAGGTGCAGGAGCTCATTAGCATAACTCATTTGCATATGCCATGCCAGAAGGCAACACCCACCCCTCAGGCTCCACTCCACAGGTGAGTGAAACTGACCTGCTCTTCCTCCATTCCCTTCCCCATCCAATACTTTGTGCAATAAAAATAAGCATAAAGAACACACCCTCATTCTCTTCCTGCTCCCTTGAAACCACCAGATTTCAAGTAGACTTGAGATACCCAGGACATGGGCACCACCCATCCCTTTCCCTTCCCCTCCCCACAACAAGACACCCTGTGAGGTAGGTGGGGCTGAGAGAGATCTTTTGAGAACTGCTCATGAGAGAACAGCTCTGAGAGAACTTGTGACTGGCCCAAGGTCACACCAGCAGCTGCATGTGGAGGAGTGGGGAATCAAACCCGGTTCTCCCAGATTAGAGTCCAACTTCTGATCACTACACCAAACTGATGGGGTGGAAGCTGCTGAAGGGTTGGTGAAATTTCTCCAGTACTTATGTGCCATGTGCCCAGATAAAAAATGGTATACTTAGAAAATTTATATGCCACCTTGAGCAAGTCTCTGGAAAAGCAGCACACAGTCATAAAAGGAACAATGATAAAATTATCAATATTAAAACAAAACATTAAAAACAATAAAGACCCTAGCAGGGCTTTCCCCGGGGTGCTGCGCCTCTGCACTGCTTGGGGGAAGCTTGGTCATGTGCCCGCCCCCTGGGCTCCTCACTCCCGGAGCTGCGCTCCTGTGCGCTCCTGCTCCAACGGACCCCTGAGTATTTATAATGTATCAGTAGTTAACCAAGATTTCAGATGGCATGTATCATTTTGTGAAATATAAACATATGCTCTATAAGCAGGTTTGCTAACTCTGGCTTAGGAAATTCCTGTAGAGGGTGGAGTTTAGAGAACAGAAGGAACTCAGCAGGGATGTGATGTCACAGAGTCTGCTCTCTGAAGCTGCCACTCCCTCCAAGGGAACTGATCTCTGTAGTCTGGATGTCAGTTGTGATTCCAGGAGAACTCCAGGCCCACCCTTGAGTCCACCTCCACCTTAAGCAATTCTTGGATATTTTGAGGGTGGAATTTGGGAAGGGAAGGGAGCTCTGCAGAGATGTAATGCCTAGGGTTGCCACCCTCTGGGTAACACCTGGAGATCTCCTGCTATTACAGTTGATCTCCAGATGACCAAGATCAGTTCCTTTGGAGCAAATGGCTACTTTGGAAGGTGGACTCTTTGGCATTATACCCTGATGAGATCTCTCCCCTCCTCAAACCATGCCCACCCCAGGGTCCACCCTCCAGTTCTCCAAGTTTTTATCAACACAGAGCTGGCAACCCTAGTGATGCCATAGAGTCTGGCATTTTCTCCAGGGGGTACTGATCTCTGTAATCTGAAAATCAGTTAATTCTTGGAGCTCTCCAGGCCCCACCTGTACGCTTGCTGTCAATCTCCACTGCCCACCATTGCCTCCTGCTGTCAAGCTCCACTGCCCACCGTTGCTCAGAGTGATGGCTGGAGACCTCGTCCCCAGCAACATCACCGCTGTTTCTACATCAATTCTGGGTATAACCTTGAAGTGACAAAGAGCTGCTCTAGGAATCTGTGGCAACTCCAGGGTAAAACCATAGAGTTTCTGGCAATTCCTAGAACTTCTCTTGTACCTGGAAGTGATGTAACAATATCAGTGATGTCACCAATGTCTTGCCCACCCCCCTTGTCCCCACCTCCAGCCCTCTGGCTGTTGGCAGTTTTAGTTGGTAACCCTAGATAGAAGTCATTATGAAGAAAGTATCAGTGTACCTTTTGTAAATTTTAAAGGTTGACTATCATATCACATAGCAGCCAGTTCCAGAAAGCGGAACATTCTTAACCTTTGTGATACAGAAACATCAATCACTTCTGAGGTTGGTCTGTGATAACTTTACAACCTTTCTTACACTTCATACACATCCAGATTTCCTCTTCGGAACTTGCTACATTCCTATCAAAGTCTTGAGTTGTTCTTATCTTATGCAATTCAGTGTGCCCCTCCTTACATGTATTTCTTCTCACTGTGTGTTAGATAAACTGGGGTGGGGTGGACAAAAACAGCAGCAGAATAGCCTTAAACCATCGTTCCCCTTATCAAGCAATTTACAAAGAACACATCTGCCAAACTCCCAAGTCTGACAGCATAATCTCCGCTATACATATTTTTAAAAAGCAAAGTAAACCTAACCCGAATAAATCAAATAGACTGTGTTTTGCATTAACATTCATGTTTCTGTTGCATTTAGGGAAACTTGGCCACATTTATTTGTACTTCGTTTTTAAGACAAGACGCCATCATAGTCTACCTTGTTAAGACATTGAACTGAGGTTAAGTAGCAAAGGGAATCAAAGGTATATGTCTACTGAGTGTCACTTATTTGATTCTGGGTTTTTTTTGAGCATCTTAATGGGTTCTTCTTAGAAAAAAACCTAGATTTTACAGAACAAGGGAAATTCTTGCATCTGCGATTGCTTGGAATGCATTCCCAATGATGATAACTGTTGTGTCTGCTGACCGCCACTAGGCGCCAGCGCAAAGAGCCCAGAACTTGGCTCCTAGGACAATGGGAGCCAAGGATCCAGGAGTCCCACTAATCCTCCAGTAAGACCTAGGTGGGAAATTCAAACACCCCCCCCCCCCCCCAATAGGATCACAGGTGGGACCTGAGGTATGTCCTGGGTGTGTATATATGTTGGCCTTGTGGCCGGTTAAGCATGCTTGTTCTCTCTAAATAAACTTGAGCTAATCACTACGCCAACTTCGTCCTCATCAATGCCACCGAGAACTCAGTACTATACAATAACCAAGAAGACAAATCATATAGTTGGAAGATTTTCCATGCTCCACTAGTATTGTGGGAGCAGCCATGGAATCAACCATGGGCAGACTGAGCCCTTATATCAGTATCAACAGGGGGGTTCTTGGTGCGTACCTTGAACTCTGTGCATTCATTGAAACTCCGGAAACTGCAAATAATTGCTGGATCTGGCCCTTATTTTCTATTTTTTGTGACGCTGAACCAGTTTGCAGGTGGGGGAGAATAATCCTGAGCTTGAGAAGAGCTAAATGTAGTGGAGGAAAACAGTATTACTACATGACACATTTCATTAATTAATTAATTATCCCCCACCTTTTTTTTGCAGGGAAATGAAATATATTCAGCACAGCAGGCAGGAGCTTTCTGAACCTTGCTAGTGGGATGAAAGAGCAGGATGCATTTCATTGGCTTAGGATGTATGGTGTGTTTAAATATTCATAGCCCACAGTTTTGTAATACAGTAACTTCATAATAAACTATTTTGAAGAGAGGGTGATAGTGTGGAGCTTCCGATACAGCTAATGGATTTGAAGAGGATTCTAATGCATTGAGAAGGGACTGAATTGAGCTCTTGTGTGCCAAGGAGGATTATAAAATGTAATTAGGGAGCGGCAACAGCAGCAGGCCTCAGGCAGGGTCAGCTGATGTGTGGATGCTACAAATGGCCTTCTGTCTTGATAACGAGAAGACCTAGAAATGTTACCCAGGTTATAATTAATTAGCTAATCTAAAGTGTTGGAGAGAAAGCTGAGTTGGACTCTTTCTCCCTGACATGTAGTTCTCTGTGCGGAGGAAATTTTATGGTTAGAGGAACATTCAGTTATGTGAAGCCTCATCTGGAATCGGAACTGATACATTCCAGGGACAGACTACCATTTCTCGGGGAGCTTGGCCACTGCTAAACTGGTGGACGCTGACAAACTGAACTGAGTCTAAATTCCATTGGCAGGTCCTGCATAATGGGTTTTTGGAAGCACTATTTTATGTTCTTGCTCATCTGGAGCTAAATAGCACTCATAAGAAGCATGCTGACGGAACGGATTATTCTCCTCCAGAGAAGGTTTGAATGTTCAAAGATCCACCAACAGAAGGAAGAATGTGCGCATGGCAAAAAGAAGCACATTTTTTCTCGTGGTGAAGTGCTTGAACTCCAGGTGTTCAGTCACCCCTTGTATCCCATTGCAAGGAAGACAGGGAGTTTCTAGTTTGCATTATGAGAGCATGAAAAGATGAAGCACAATTAACTCTTGATTGCTCAGTCGGTGCATCCTTGACCCACTGACTCTGTGCTCGCCTTACTCAGTTGATAGCAATTTTTTTAAAAAATAAAAGAATGACTACTTGACCCATTATCCTTTTCATGGATATCCAGTCTGTAAAGGTGAATTCATGCTCGATGACTGCAACATTAGGTGATGTATGAAACAGCCACTGCAGAAAAAAATAACCACAGGCTAAACTTTTGTATCACCTCTCTTCAGCTCAGATGTATGGTGCTCTTCCAGTGCAACCAGGCTATATGTGCACTTGGTGGTGTTGGAAAGTCCTGTCAAGTGGCAGTTGATTTATAGTGACCCCATTGGGTTTCCAAGGCAAGAGATGATCAGAGGTGGTTTGCCATTGTTTGCCTCTGTGTAGTGACTCTGAATTTCCTTGGTGGTCTTCCATCCAAATACTGGCCAGGACTAGGATTTCCAGGTCCCCCCATTGCTCTGGTGGGGGGATTTGGGGGGTGTTCCAGGGGTGGGCGGGATACCTCCAAGCCTTGCCCCCAAGCCCCACTTCCAAGAGTTACCACCCACCCAGCCACCCCTCTCCCTCCCCTCCTGCCCGATTTAAAGGGCTTCAGTTAATCGGCAGGGACCACATCACCCACTGACCAGCTGAAGGGCCCTTTTAATCTAGCAGGAGGGAGGGAGAGAGGCGGTCATAGGCCACATGTTCAGCTCACAAAAAGACAGCAGATCACCTGAAGCTCTTTAAATCAGGCAGGAGGGGAGGGAGAGGGGTGGCTGGATGGGTGATCACTCTTGGGGGCGGGCATTGATGGTGGAGGCCGGGGACAGATGGAAGCCCCCAAAAGTGGAGGAACCCCTGCCTGGACCTGGGGCTGGCAAACCTAGCCAGGGCCGACCCTTGCTTAGCTTCCGAGATCTGACAAGATCAGGCTAGCCTTGGCCATTTGGGTCAGGCACAGGTGCACTTATGAGACTTCAAATGCTGAGACATTGAGACGAGGCCCTTCAGCCTTTCTGCTGGTTAAAAGGGGAGGAGGGAGGTCACTTTGGCCAGCAAAGTGGCTACACTGAGAACATGGAAACTACATGATAGGGGCTGTAATAAAGTCATGCATGATAGGGGCTGTAATAAAGAGAGGAACTGGGCAAGGTTTAGCAGAACTGCTGGAAGGATCCAACCCACTGAATGATGTCTTTGAGCGATATGAACATAACTGAATGAGTCCTAAGTAAGGATATTGGAAGGTCAAGGAAAATGTAATGCATAAGATGAAAGATGTATTGCAGTAATACTCAGTGGCTTAGGTGCCACATGTGGCTCTTAGCACTGTTCCCCAAGGCAGCACCAGCTCCATGTCCCAGGAGAGTGGGCAAGGCCCTGGTGGGGCTTGTGGCTGGCAGCTGGTTCCACCTTAAAAACTGCAGTCAGAGGCGCTGAAAGATGGGTGAGCTGCAAGCTCAGTGCTAGAGATGGAAGCCCTTCCATTCCTACAGCCCTTCCCTGTAGCATCTGTGCACTCAACCCAGCACCTGAGCAGCTGCTGGGAGAAGGGCAAACTGGCACAAAGAAGAAGCAGTATGAATAGTAGTGAGGTTGGAAACACGTCGAGTGAAAACAGCTCACACTTTATTAAGAGGTCGGAACAAGACTGCTCTGCTGGACTCACAGGTCCGCTTTTTATCCCCATTCTTGACCGTACCCATGCATACACCCAACACCCGTGATTCACTGTTTACATTGTCCTTGCACCCTATTTGTCTATCCCAGGATGCAGACTTGCTCATTGGTCCCTTTTAGGATCCGGGGGATCTATTGTCTCTGGAAACGAAGCTTGACGGCTTCACCTGGCCACATGTTTGGCCAACTGCGTGTGCAGTTCCTCGGCCAGAACATAACACAGTAAAACCACCATAGAAGACATCCAAGAAAAGAGTGACTGCCCACAGTAGAATGGTGGTAATTTTAGTCCCCTTTCTCCATGACAGCTTGCTCACCTCCATGACTAGCTTGCTCCATGACTAGCTTGGCAGTCTCATTCTGACACCTGAGCTGCTGCACTTTGTGTTGAGAACAGAGAGTGAGAATGCAGAGAGAGGGAAACCCTTTGCCTCACCCCAGGAGCACAAGGGCTAAGGTTCAACAGTAGTGGGAAGAGACATGCTCAGAGGTACTCTGGCAATTTAAAAAGTTACAGTTACATGTTCATTCTCAATATCTATATCTTACATTATTGTATGTTTGTGTTTGGTGAGATGACACACCGGGCCTGCAGTAATAATATGGCTGGCTCTTTTGGTCAATGGTAATAGCAAAAGTGAGTCTCTGCACAGTGAGTACCACTGATGTATGGGTTGAGCAGGAGAACTGGTCTACAGAACAGGCTCACCATTAGCTGCCTGTGATGACAGAGGAGTGTTTTGTCAATGACAATAGTAACCATCTTCTCTATAGGACTGCACACGACGTTCTATAAAAATTTCCACTTTGTGAACAATGAAATTAGAATTAAAGGGTAGAAAACGGTTGGGCAAGGACTAGAGTTGTGAACTCTGAGTTGGGGAATTCCTGAAGATCGGGAAGTGGTGGTGGTGGGGTGGAACCTAGGGAGGGTTTGGAAAGGAGAGGGACCTCAGCAGGGTATAATTCCAAAACAGCCACTTTCTTCCATGGAAATTGATCTCTGTAGCCTGGAGATTGGTTGTAGTTCCAGGAGACGAGAGTTCCAGGCCCCACCTGTAGGCTGGTGGTCCTCACAAAGAATCCTTGCAGTTTTCATTTGGGGAATCACACTAGCCTTTGAAGGGATGAACATTCAGATCAAGAACTGGAAAAAAGAAGCAGCTTTGGGAAAAGGCAGTATTACATATAAATGTCAGGTCAGAAAGGAAGTATATTTTTAAGAAGCATACCAAGAAATGTAAACAATTCATGGCATCCTGCTGGGTCCAAGAGAAAGATCTGACCATTTTAAAATCCCATTCTGTCCTTCGGAAGAATGAAAAGCTTGTTGTACATTGTGAGTATCATTGATCTGGATGTCATAAAGCAAGGCTTCCAGTGTGAGACTAATGCTTCTGAGTGCTGATGACCTTGAATATTAGCCATTATCACGGCTTCAGATACCCATTTTGATATTCATGCTATGAACACTTCAGTCTGTGTGGAATGGTTATGGCTACAATCTCCTAGAAACAGAAGGGAAAGAAGTTTGAACTCTGGATAATAATATTGAATGGCTAATCTAATCCTGACTCTGGTTATGCATAACTCATGCAGACTTCCATCCTGATTACAAGAGCCAAAATCTTTGATGGAATTGGAGGAAGGTCCCCCCCCCCCCCAAAAAAGGTATCTGTCTTTGATTTCATTTCTAAGAAGGTGTGAATTTTTGAAGACCCAGAGCATGAAAATGTGGTGAGATGCTTTGAAATCAAGGCCTGCTCTTAGAGTCTGCAGTCAATGCAACAGATTTTAGTGAGGGTTTTTTTTGCCTGAACAAATTCTGTTGGCCCAAATTGAAAACTGCCCCCATGAAAAGAATACAGGCAGAGATCAGGCAGTTCATCTACAAAGCATTATTTAAAAAATGGAACAAAAACACTGACTGTAAGCATTTTTAGGAGGGCAGGCCTAGTTTATTACTATTTTATTATGATTTATGATATATCCACCATCATCAGCATGCATAGCATTTTACAGAGATTCTCAAGCAAAAAACACATATGGGACAATTTCTCCTGAGGAGTTTCTGAAATTAACAGTGAAGAAAACATTGTGGGGAGGGACTGAGGAAGAAATGAAACAAAAGCAGATATACAGGCTGCGGTCACACACCCGAAATAATCCATTTTCAATGCACTTTCCAACTGGATTGTGCCAGTTCACAACAGTAAAATCCAGTTGGAAAGTGGATTGAAAGTGAATTATTTAGCATGAGTGATCGCAGCCACGGTCTTAAACCTGCCTATCATATTAAGGGGTTAAGGCTAAAGACCCTATAGAAAAGAGAGGCTTTGAAGAAAGAGAGAAGCGGCAGGCATCACAGAAATCCCATACAATTGGGGGCGGGAAGTAGGGTTGTTCACTGGACAACCTTCAATTTGCATGACCAGTTTATCTCCCTTTTGGTTCATTGCCAGTTGAGATTCCCCCCGCCCCACATAATGGAGCAAACATAAGAGATAATGAGCTTTAACTGGTTAATGCCTTATAAGGCAAAGAAATTTTTTTGTACTGCATCTTTAAGAACAGGAATGATCTATCAGTTAGCTTTGTTTCAAATGTGTGAGAGAAACTGTACAGTGGTAAGTGAGAGGCACACTAATGCTCCCTCTAAGCTGTGGAGGCTTGTGAGCAAAAATTCTACTTTGTGAGTTACTGGATTTGAGTTGTGAGCAAGCAATTTGGCAACTGCATAAATCAGTTTGCTCTGGAGCCATCCTTCCTGAGCTAAGACAAAAATCTGTGAGCCAGAGGATAAAAAATTGTGAGCTAGCTCACACTAACTCAGCTTAGAGGGAACACTGACTCCGATTACTCAGATGCAGAGCATATTGTATCCCATCCTCTGTGAGTGGATTCTGTCATCTCTATAATAAAATCTTTTTGCCCTTTCTCTCCTCAGCATGCCTTGGAAGCCTACTGCTGGGAGATCTTGTTGCAAGGAAATTTAAGATTCCAGGGGAAAGTCACCCAAATGACAACTGTTTTCAATAATAAATCATTGAATAAAACCATCCCTCCAGCTGAATGCTGCCAGTTCAGATTACTGATTCCCCATCAATGGCCTTAGATGTCACTGTCTTTTAACTGAGGAACTTCCACTGCTAAAGCTGACGCTTCA
Organism: Lepidodactylus listeri; assembly: GCA_029233225.1. Lineage (NCBI taxonomy): Eukaryota > Metazoa > Chordata > Lepidosauria > Squamata > Gekkonidae > Lepidodactylus > Lepidodactylus listeri. The sequence continues at coordinate 94,359,999 of JARCFY010000006.1, forward strand.
TAGGATTCTTATGAAAAAGAATGAGACGTCATTTTATGCACACTAAAATTATTATTGAAATGGTGACCATTAGAATAGACCTTAGCAAGGCTGTTGTGTCACTCATCCATCCTTAGTGGGACTTACTCCTTCAAAAGCAAAGCTTCCATAGCATTAAAGCTGCTTGTGAAAATAAAGCCATCCGTTTAATACAAAAGCAGACCTAAGTAAGATCAAGGAGGCAAGTGCTACTGGCAGTTTAAAATTATGATCAAATCAGGGAGTGCTTTGAAACTGATAGAGGGGAGACAGATGAGCTGCCTTGCCATACTTGTCCTTGATAAACATTTAAGAAAGGTCTCCATCTGCCGTGAGAAGATTCTTTGTAATATTTTCACTAAGAAAAGATCTCCCTTTCCTAAGGTACTACCTCGATTTCTGGAAGATCTGTAGGGGAGAAAAGATACATGTTTTTATGGCAGAGCAATAGTTCATACTGTGGTTTACCACAGGCACATGGAATGATGCAGCTGCTTGTATGTGTGTGTGTGTGTGTGTGTGTATAAAGTAACATCAAGGTGAAGATAACTTACGGCCACCCCATAGCCTTGCCTTGGTAGGGAGGGTGGGGCAGAAATGGATAAATAAATAAATAAATAAATAAATAAATAAATAAATAGGGTTTTAAAGGCAAGAGACAAACAGAGTTGGGTTGCTGTTGCCTGCCTCTGCATCGTGATCCTGTACTTTCTTAGTAATCTCCCATCCAAGTACTAACCAGCGCTGACCCTGTTTAGCTTCTGAGATCTGACAAGATCAGACTGGTATACTAGAGGACAATCTCAACCCTCTCCCTGGTAACTACAATTGTAAACAGAGTCACACTTTTCTAAATCAATTGACGTCAATAGTCTTAGAAGGGTGTCACTTTACTAAGGAATGCATTCTGGGGCCGAGGACAGACTGGCAATCTGGAGCGGGAGGAATCCGGAGGAAAAAGCTGCGGGGGGGAAATTCCCTGGGGCTGGCCATTCACATTGGCCAGTGTATTGCGCAAGGATGCTGTTACGGAGCATCCGCGGCTCACACGGCAGCATTTCGCTGATGGTGTACGTGCGCATGTATGGTACGCCATAGGATGGGAGGCAGGGACAACTGTCGATACATACGCAAATGCGCTCATGCACAAATATCCCTACCAGCGCGATCACACTGCTGCTTCCGGCTGCCTCCCGCTTCTTCCCGTCCACACTGCCTGGTAGCAGGAGGCATGTGGAAGATGGCCTCTGGACACCAGTTTCTCCCAATGTCCTTCTACAGTGAGGAAACCAGCTTCAAAGAGCGTAAGTGTGGAAGGGAGCCGAGGGACAGCTGTGGATGTCTGAATGGGCTCCCTTCCCCCACTTCCCAAGTGGAGCTCTCACAGGGCAGATTGCCAGTCTGTCCTTGGCCTTAGTTTCTGATCCTTGCTTTTAAGGGGAAATTTGCAATATTTGTTCCCTGTACAGTTCTGGAGATGTCTGCTGTGATCAGGTGTTGTGGTACAACCCCCACACACTTCATGTTGACAAAATGTATAGTGTAGTAATTCACCATAAAATTGAGTTTCAGGCCTTAACAAGCTTGCGCCAGCTCAGCCCTGGATGTCTAGCTCAAAGGAGCTACAATAAAGTGAGGTTGGGGAAAATGTATGTGTCAATTTAACATCAGAATGAGCATTATTATTGGTCTATTGTACACTGTCCTCAGATGTTTGTGGATACACGCTTACCATCTCTCTCTCTCCCCCCTCCCCATCCATCTATCCATCCATCCATCCATCCATCCATCCATCTATCTATCCATCCATCATCTATCTATTACCATCTCATGATCTGCAGCATTGTAATTGTTGAAAATATTATGGGTTTTCTCTCCAGGCAAGCTCACAGGGTTTCTGGACATAAAAAATGTGCTATTCACAAATTCACATAATGAAGCCTTGACAGGTTTGTTTTTGTTTGTAACTGAAGAGCAATCTTGGGAGGTAGTAGCTTTGAACAGAGGAGTGGTAGAGGTTTTTATTTACTGCCTTTCCTTTCCTTTCCTTCTGCAGGGTTCCATTTGCCTGATTTCATCTGTAAATATGCATCTGGAACAGTGCAGTGGGATTAATACTGAATGAGAAATAGCTGGTGCAGATGCATCAAGCAGTAGTTTCTCCCATTCCTTCTCCACTCAAAATCAAAAAGGAGATGCTTTTTTTTTTTTTTTTAAATTAGGTGTGTTTTACATATATTGGCAGTTGTTGATGTGAACTTCCAATGAAAGCTAGCACAGATTAGGTTCCATGGAATTCCAGGTATGTTTCAAAAAGAAGCTGAGCAATGACAAAGCATGTTTGAACCAGTTTACCATGGTCCACTGAGTCCAAAATCTAGAATTCCAATTTGATTTGCTGCACTTAACAAACCCGAAGTTTGGCAGAGGACATCCTCATGCAGTTGACTGCAAATGGCTTTAAGAGAGGGAGGTTAGACAAATTCATGGAGGATAGGTCCATCAGTGGCTACCAGCCATGATTAGAAAAGGGAGTATCCAGATATAGAGGCAGCAAATATCTCTTGGTATATCTATGCTCTATTGGTTGGCCAGGTATAACTGGTTTACTTCTGTGTGAAACAGTATTCTGGACCACTGGTCTGATGCAGCAGGTTTTTAGGAGAATGTTGAATACCTGTTCATTCTAGTAAGCTTTAAAACAGTTTATTTAAGTCTTGAAGAGTTTACTTGTTTTTTGTTACTGATTTTATGGATTTTACATGGAGGTTGTGCTGTGGATTTTAATAAATTTAGTTGTGTTTTCTTCATCAAAAAGAGACAGGATGCAATCCTAAAGACAACTTTCCTGGGAGTAAGTCCCATTGAAAAACATAGGTACTTACATTTTAGGACTGTTTCCAAAAGCATGTATAGGAATATAAGGAAAATAATTTGGAAAATAGATAAAAGAAGAGCCCTTAAAATTCTGTTATTTTGAAATTATAGTTTTGACATGAATGATAAACATAGCACATATTACTGTTTAAAATATCCAAAAGTCTTCTCTACAGCTGCTTCCAAATTCAGATATATTTCTTATTTGACTTGCATTTTTCCATCCATTTTATTTACCTGCATTTTGATTCAGAGGCCAGGCAGCTCTTTGGCTTGTCTGATAAAGGGGTGGAAGTGAGAATGCTGCCATTGCCTTGTTTTGTTCAGTAAAGGGGTGGCAATCTTGGGTTGCTAGAAGGCTGCATTCATTGTATGCCTGGATGGGTAGTCTGCTGTTATTACCAACCATTGTTCCTCTTTTGTTGTTGCCATTGTTGTTCTCACTTCTTTGACTGTACTGTACAATGTTTTCTGTACCTTTTTAGTGCAAAGCCTGTAATTATTCTTTCCATCTCACTATTAGATGTCCCTAGCATTGCTGAATTTTATTATGACTGTCCCATTTTACTTTTGGGTTCTTTTTCCTTATGAAAGCATGCTAGGCTCTCCCTCCTGCCCCCTGCAAATATTCTTATTACTTGGTTTGTTGAAGGTAAGAGCAGCCAATCTAGGAAAGGATAACATAGGACTCTCTACCAAAAGAAGGACAGATGACCACTAGATTCAAAGGTTTTTTTAAAGAAGGGATTCGATGAATGTGCAGAGAGTAAACCCATCAACAACTACTAGCTATGATAGAGTTTGAGTCCAGTGGCACCTTTAAGACCAACAAAGTTTTATTCAAGGTACAAGTTTTCGTGTGTGTCACACTTCTTCAGATACAGTGAAATGGAAGTTGTCAGTCCATACATATTGGTAAGAGAGAGAGCAGCAAATTAGGATAAACCTAATGAATGGTGTTTCATAGATGCAAGGACCAAACTGGAATAACAAGCTTAGTTTATATGGTCACCATTTGTTTGGGTTTAATTCCGGGGGGAAACATAGTGAAGGAAATAAATATATCAAAATAGGAGATTGATGGGCAGACATGCCTTTCTTGATTGTGGAATGGTGAGAGTAATTAATGGAGACCCTGCTATTACACTCTGCCCATCTCCTCTCAAGCATGGAGTCAACAATACTGCATCATCTTCTGTGAGATGGTGAGATTAGCTATGATCATAGCTAATTAAAAACTCCCTGTTCATGTTGTTCACCTGTGTTATTTCCAGGCTAAACCTGTGTTTGCCACAGAGAGTCTCCTCAGCCTCAGACCTGGGAGAAGAGGGGTTTCTCTCACCTGTGTCCTCCTCCTCCTAACCAGCATGTCATTGCTGTGAGATCGAAGATTCCTTGCAGCTTTCTTCCATGCACTAGCTTGAATGGGGTCAAACCCTATGGAGGCTTGCAGGGTCTTCCGAATGGTGGACATTAAGGGATCTATGTAGAGGTCCCAGACCATGGGTCAGTTGTGAGCTAGCTTCCTTTATGGTTTGGTTCAAGTGTTCAACAAGACCATCCATCTGAGGGTGATGCACTGATGTGAAGATGTGATGGACTTGTAATGCTTGGCAGACTTCTCACATCAAGGCCACTGTAAAGGGGGTTCCTCTATCCATTAAGTTTTCCTGTGGCAGCCCCATATAGGCAAAAGTGCATTAAAGCCCTGGCCACCCCTGTTCTCACCGTGTTTTGAAGAGGAATTGCTTTGGGGTACTGTGTGGCATAATCTACTAGCACAAGTAGGTATCAGACACCTCGAGGCTTACGGGGTAAGGGACCTATGAAATCCATGGTGATATGTTCAAAAGGAATATGGATAATAGGCAGGGAGTTGAGCGGGCTGTGAGATGCTCCACAGCTTGAGGTCCATTGACACACCTCACAGGTTCTGAAGAAATCTTGTACATCTTTGGCCACTGTCAGCCAAAAGAACTGTGTTAAGACCCAGAGCGAAGTGCTCCAGGCAAAGGACAGCACTTCAGACCAATATCGGGTAGGGACAAGGAACTGCTGCTGGACCCCCATTCATCTCTGAGCTAGGTGGTACCATACTCCAGCTTTGTGTATTACTCGGGGGGACCTGCTGTCCCCATTGTTCATCTACAACCACCCCCTCATTTACCACCACTGTCTTCCAGAGAGGATCTCATCCTGTTTTTGTGTCACCAGGAACTGCTTATCTCAGTGCCACTGTTCAGCCAGACCTGGCTCAGTGGGATGGCCCCCAGATCCCTGACCACCTGAACATCTCCATTTCTGTATCAGGGATGGATTCTTTCACTCTTGGGTTGGTAGATCCTTGAAAAACCTTTAAAAAGTTGGGAGCATCCTATCTCCACAGCAGAGAATACAGGAGGATCCTCACATGGGCCAGCTCCACCTCTCTGGTCTTCCCTAAATACTTTACCTCCACTCACACCACTGGGCATAACTCCACATGCCCATGGAAGCAAGCTATAGTGGCCACTTTACTTACAGGGAGTTCCATGGGGATCAAAGAGATCTTGATAATCAAAATGGAGCTTCCATTATCGAACAGTGCCTCCAGGAGGCACCCTGTCACCCGTATAGCTACCAGCAATGGCTGAGTCCAGGGAAGTAAGGAATGAGCCCTGTGTGGCTAATTCCTAACTGATGGCACATGTTGACCGAGCTTCCTCTCATAGGCTGGCTTTGGCTCTCTGATCAAGCTAGGGTTCGGGCTGCTACACATCTGGCCCTTCCTGAATTGGGGCTTCTCCACTGGGGCATGGAGGCAGGCTCTGCTACCAACCAGAGTTTCTGTCTTCCCCTGGACCTCCTGCCTCATTCACCATGGCTCCCACAGGCCCTGGCCACTTGCAGTGGTCTTACCACTGCCTGCCATTGCTCTACCTGACCCTTGCCTGCCCAGGCTGCACACCACTGTCCTCCTTGTCCCCGTCCTCCTTGTCACCCACTTTTGCTCTCCCAGCTGGGTTCTGTTTGCTGGTGGCTACTGCTAAAGTTAGATAGGCCATGGGGTTGATGACACAATGATGCAGCCTGCTGAAGAGGGGGATGAGGCTGCCCCCACTGGGTTCTGTTGCTGTGACATGGGAGCCTCTTTCTGTGCTGCTTTTGAGTACAGGTCCCACAGTGTCTCTCCCCCCCCCCCAGTTTCCCCAGCTACAAAATTGCCTGCATTCTCCACCAATCTGTTAACCTGCCTTATTTTCAGGCCAAACCTATGTTTCTGAGAGGGATCTTTTGATCCTCTTTCCGGGCTGGTCTTTCCGGGCTGCCTCTTTCCGGGCTGCTTTTGAGTACAGGTCCCACAGTGTCTCTCTCCCTCCCCGTTTTCCCAGCTACAAAATTGCCTGCATTCTCCACCAATCTGTTAACCTGCCTTATTTTCAGGCCAAACCTATGTTTCTGAGAGGGATCTTTTGACTCTTACTCTGGGAATGATACTTCAAGGAAAAGAAAAGAAAGAACTTGGACACCAGGTTCATAAATGTAATGGGATTTTATTAGTACATAAGCTCTAACAAGGATTTTCTTTTAATCACATTCCAAATTTCCAGACCATACCCCAGCACAGAAAAAATACATGGGGAGCATGTAGTTTAGCTTAAATATCCTTGCCTATAGCGAAACATTAATTTTGCTTAAAACAGCATGAACCGTCAGCAGCATAGAGCATTAAAGGCATGGAGTACATTCAGAGTTGGCCTAAAAGTGGCTTGGTAGGAAAAGGCCTTACCTTCACAAGGTTTTACTTCAGATTAATATCTGAAAGACAGGGAGGCTTTGGATCCTCTCTGCTTGACTCCCATTGGCTATTACCCTATTCTTATACTTTATTTAGCTTGTCTGCCAAATCTTCTAACCCAATCAGATTCTTAAAACTACTCTTGGATTTCTACCAACTTACAGACATAGTATTGGCAAAAATTATCATATGGTCATGAAAAACATGTGTGTCCTATCTGGGTTTCCCCTTACCAAGGATTCCCCAACTCTACTGGGTCAAGTTGTCCTGTGCTGGAACCATTCTTAAACCCACTTCTACTTTGGCTCAGCACTGTCAATGTGGCCTGTCTCCTGACAGCATCCATTTTAGAATCAAACCTTCTATGATACTCATTCTTCTTTGTTCCTAAGACCAATTTCCCATGAGGTGCTGTTCTGCCATCACTCTTCCCTTTCCCCCAATTACATGCATCAATTTCCCACTATTTGCTTGATTTCCCCCGTGGCTTTGTGATCCTGTTTTTTGAGACTGATTTCCCACAAGCAGCTGCTCCGGGCTGGCTCTTCCCTTTCCCCCAATTGCATATGTTGATTTCCCACTATGTGCTGCACAGCTGCATTTTGACCTGCAGCTTCTCCTGATCTCCTACGAGTCTTCTAGATCTTCAGAAAACAGGATCATGAAGACACAGGGGAAATCAAGTGAAGCTGTGGGTTAAAATACTGCTGTGAAGCACATAGTGGGAAATTGATGCATGCAATTGGGGAAAAGGGAAGAGCAGGGGTGGAGCAGCGGCTTGTGTGAAATTGGTCTGAGAATCCACAAAGCCGTGGGGGAAATTGGGCAAAGCCACGAGTCAAAATGCAGCGTGGGGCAAATAGTGGGAAATTGACGCATGCAGTCGAGGGAAAGAGAAGAGTGATGGCAGATCAGTGCCTCATGGGAAATCGGTCTTAGTACCCTTCAGGAGTTCCTGGTTATTAGCAGTCATGGATACTGTAGTGTATAGAGTGCATAACATAAGTGTGTATTATATGCAAGCGTGTATAGATGCATAGCATTAATCTGCATGGCATAGCATAGCTTCATGATTTATTATTACATGTAAGTAGCATTCAAAATACATCACTAAGCAATTTCGAACAAAGAAGGTGGAAAAAGAGGCCTGTGTGCCATTCTGCTTTGGTCAATGTTCAGATCTGTCCCAAACCTTCTCCTCCCACAATGTTATTCAAACTTCATCATCAGCTGTCTGGTCATGAAGACTTTTATAGAAACTTAAATTCCTTCCTCATAGAAAAGAAACTTTATTTTATTTCCCCATTCCTTGGGAAATCAGGGTTTTTTCTTTAGAACTCTGTTCAAAAGTTTGAAATCTATCTCAGCTGGCAAAGGTTTTTTTTTTTTCCTCTCTGACTTGGTTCCTGATGCTTAGGCAAGTTGGCATCATGAATCCTGCTAATCATTAACCTTTTTGTTGCTTCCCACAGAGCCTGTCTGATTTCTGTTAGGAAAATTAAACTGCAATTAAGCTATTATGATGGCTTAAGTGAGGCTCCTTTTCCTTCTACATTTCTTTGTCCATCTCCTCAAGGTGCTTGTTGAAATCTTTATGGTGTATTAGAGATGTATGTATATAAAACTATCCTCATTATTCCTAGCCTCAAAAAAAAAACCCACTTCCCTTGTTAGGGGCTTTTGGTAGTGATTCCTGTTGTTTGGGTATCTCAGAGTAGTTTATTTGAAAGAGCTCTAGACTTTGTGGTCATCTTGATTACATATCCTAGACCAGGGGTGGGCAAACTTGCTCAGCGTAAGAGCCACCTAGAACAGGGGTGGCCAAACTTGCTTAACGTAAGAGCTGCATAGAATAAACATCAGATGTTTGAGAGCCACAAGACATGAACAAATATTACCTGCTTTTATTGGAAAATAAGCAAATTTGCTTTTTATTAACATTAAACGAGACTGCCAAAAATAACAACAAAAGGGGTAAAAGCAGATATTGATAATGATATTAATTTGTCCAATGATATTTGTTTGCTAATGATATTTAGCTTCCCCAGCCGCCCTGCTGGGAGCCACATAATATATGTGAAAGAGCCGCATGCAGCTCCGAGCCACAGTTTGCCCACCCCTGTCCTAGACAATACCTATATTGTTTTTGGCTGGATGAAACAGTGGAAAGTTTCTCTCCGTTTCTCGTTGAAAATGGCTTTTATTTTTTAAAAATGGCTTTAGGTTTGTCTTGTTGGTTTTAGGCCTTCCTTAGTCTAACACTGTGCAGTATCCTCCTGATTACCAGATGCTGGGGACAGACAATTGCTGTGTGCAGGAATGCCAGCCTCTAGGTGGGACCTGGAGAACCCCTGGAATCAGAGCTCATCTCCAGACTACAGAGATCAGTTCCCTTGGAGAAAATAGATTATTTGGTGGACTCTGTGGCAATGTACCCCACTGAAGTCTCTGTCCTCCCAGGCTCCATCCCTATATCTCCAGGAGTTTTCCAATCTGGATCTGGCAATCCTACCCCCAACCCACTCCCCACTAGTGCTCGGGGGGGATGGACCTGGCAACCCTAGCTGTGTGCGACTGTCATATTTATGTGAACTTTTGAGACATCCAGCAGACTGCTGGCAAGGCAATTCTTGTGCACTTGTCAGCCAGTAAATCTCATTCAGTGTGTCATCATGGTAGTATCTAAAACGTTTACACTGAAACATATTTTGTATTCTCATGCTGTATTTGCATATCATGGCTACACTGCACATTTGATTTAAGAATGTCCCACTTTTGCATTCTGTCCAATCCCCACAAACAGCATCCTATCCTGCACCTTTATGAATTGGCTAGCAGGGAGAATTGCAGTATGTCTGATGGATGCCAGTCTGTTGGTATTGGACATTTCATATCTGGCATGGAACTGAGTATTTTTTTTAAAAAAACTATTTACTCGACTGCATAGCCCATCTTTCCTAATAGTTAATTCAAAACTATTTACATTTAATAGTTCATTCAAAAATATTTACATTTAATCCTTAGATTCATAGAATCATAGAGTCGGAAGGGACCTCCAGAGTCATCTCATCCAACCCCTTGCACAACCCCCCCACCCCCCAGTGACCCCAGTTCCATGCCCAGAAGATGACAAAAACCCTCCAGGATCCTCAACCAAACTGTCCTGGAGAAAAATTGCTTCCTGATCCTAACATGGTGGTCAGCATTTCCCTGGGCATGTAAGAAAGGGCCACAAGAACTAAGTACTGATGCAAGCCTTCCTGCCCTCCCTTCTTGTGATCAGCCTAAGTTCATAGAATCAGCATTGCTGTCAGATGGCCATCTAGCCTCTGTCTGAAAACCTCCAAAGCTGGAGAGCCCACCACCTCCCGAGGAAACCTGTTCCACCGAGGAACAGCTCTAACTGTCAGGAAGTTCTTCACGTCACTCTCCTTACCTAAAGCAATTGTCAAGGTTATGAGTTTTTACACTAGCTATAAAGGCTAGAAAGCTTTTAATACAAAATATAAAATGATTCTCAGGATTCTGTTAAGAAAACTGGTTTGATGGCCTCATGTCATTCATGGGCATTCATTTTATAAATATATAAAAGGAAATAAAGGGGTTATAAAAGGAACAGGTTTCTAGTAAAATGGAATTGATCAGGAGGACACTTTTTATGAAGGAAATAGGGTTGTAGTTTTAACGTCTGAAAAATTTTAGGCAGGTTTTTAGTGCTGCATTGCTTTATTCCATGTATTATGCTGATTTTATTGTATTGTTTTCTGATTTTATAGTCTGTCAAGTCTCACCAAGAAAGGCAGACAATAAATGACATAAATAAAATAAATACGAGGAAGATATCTTGTACCACTTCTGATCTTTTTTGGTGGTTTGCTCAATCAGAACTCTTATGAATATCAATCTCAGCATCTTCATAGTAGGCTTAGATCTTGTTCCATACAGTTAAATTTGGGACCAACTGATCTTGGCTAGAGAGAGAAAGATCTCTTAAGGTCTAATATTTTTGCTAAATAAATGCAAATAGCAAACACTTTGGAAGTTCAGATTAATTGTGGAGCAAATGTCATGCCATGTGGTTTGCGATGTTGGCCCTGTAGGGCTCTTGTCCTTCAATGGAGACATCAGATAAAGACAGTATATAGCTGGCACCATTTGTGTTCCCCTGGCATCCATTACATGAGTAAAATAGATGAACTTGTCTTGGTGTCTCCATTAGATTCCAGTTTGGTTTATTATATTATGCTTACAAACTGGAGATTTATTTTCACTTTTTATCTTCAGAAACCTGTAGTGTTCCACCTAAGGTGGTTATTAAATGTTGCTTCTGAGGAGTATTATGGTATGTATAAACAAAAGATTGCCCACCACACATAGAATGGTCTGACAGAATTTCATCTAGATGCATATGCATTGAGAAAACCCTTCCCTCCTTACGGCCTGCCAACCTTCAGTGTTATCTGTCAGCATCTTTGCAACCCATCAGGAATCTGTCCATCAAGAAATCATAAAATAGTGGCTCCAAAATAGGGTTGCTAACTCTGGCTTGGGAAACTTCTCAGGATTTGGAGGCAGTGCCCTGACCTGGATGGCTCAGGCAAGCCCGGTCTCATCAGATCTTGGGCCGACTCTGGCAAGTACTTGGGAGGGTGACCTCCAAGGAATGCCAGAGATGGGACACAAAGGCAGGCTAATCAAGCCACCTCTATGAAAAACAGCCAAGTCCCTAGTAGGGGTCACCAGAAGTCAAGCATACTTCCAGGCAAGCACACAAACACACACACACAAAATATCTATTTTAAAAAGGCGGAGTTTGGAAAGTGGATGGAGTTCAGCTGAGATGTGATGCCATTCAAAGGTGCCATTTCCATTTCCTACAAGGAAACTGATCTCTAGAGTCTGAGGATTAGTGGTTATTCTAGAAAAACTCCTAGAGGTTGGCAACCATATTCCAAAATACACATGTGAAATTTAGACTCTCGTGTCTGTGCTTCCTGTCAGTTAGTTACAAGTCATGTCTAGTTCTCACTGAAGTGTCACATTTGTATCTGGGCTGTACTACTTCAGTAGGGTTGCTTGCCCAGTGCAGGTAACCTTCAAGATACTGGCGGGTGGGGGGAAGACCTGTCAAAATGATGTTGTGCTATGCGGTGACATCACTTCGGGCTGCCAACTTGGAATTGATGTCACTGCCTCACATGATGCTCTAGGAATTTCCCAAAATTCTACAGTAAAAACCATAGCAGTCAGAGAAATTCCTAGAGCATCATGTGACATGGTGACATTATTTCTGGATATGCAGCCAAAAGTGATGCTGTTTTGCTCCTCAGTTTCTCCCCTCTGTCCTATCCCATGGCAGCAATGGATGGATCTTCAGGGCAGGAAGTTGCCCATCATAGCAGACAATTTGATCACCCTGTGCTTCAGACAAGTAGTGTGGGCTGACTGAATGTTCCTTCATACAAAAAAAAATATTTGGACACACAATGCAATTCTAGGGAGAGGGATTCTGACCTTCCTTGTTAACATACGTGTAGGATTCCCTCCCAATCAGTCTCATACTATTTTTGTAAAGAATTTATTTATTTAAGAAAATTTATACGCTGCCTCTCACAGACTGGCTTGAGGTGGCTAACAAGTAAGAACAATAAAAATAATAAAAATATAAATAAAAACATAAACTGTCACTATGAAAAATAAGCTATTAAAAACCAGACCTTAATACAAAAGCCAGGGATACCACAGCAGCATAGAACAAGTACTGAAGAGCCTAAAAATATCCATAAACCAATCCAAGCAGACCACAGAAGAACTGAAAAAAGATTTCTAAAACCCTTCATTAAAAGGGTAAAAAGAAAATGTTAGAGGTAAATGGGTACTTAAAACAAAAAAAAAATGCAGAGTGAGATCTAAGGGCATGTTAGCACTCATGAGAGCAAAACAATATTCACATTTATATGGGGGGGTTTTTTTGCATTGTGTGTGTGTGTGTCAGGGGTCCTTTCATAGAAAAAGAGGTGCAGGAGCTCATTAGCATAACTCATTAGCATATGCCACGTCCCCTGACATCACCAGAAGTATGTCAGAAAGGGAATGTCAGTTTCTGTCAGAATCTGCAGATTCTGACAAGGATTTTTGGGATCTCATGCTATATATTATAACCTGTTTCTGTACCCATTGTGTAATCATGCCTATTGCTATTAGTTGTTCCTATTGCCATTTGCCATTTGCTTGACCATTGTGAATGTATGCTATGTGACCCCAGGTTTATGGCTTTGACCAGGCCTGGTGTATGTATCTGTTTGCCCGGGAGAATGACAACTTCAAAGCATGGGAACAATGGGCCACTCACACTCCTGCCTCCGCATTCCATTCATCCCGGCTGGGAAGCCAGGGGAGGACAGGGACCGTTTCTTATCAACGTGCGAAAGCCTTGGGGAAAGCATTTGTTATGTGAATATGGTTACATCTGAGGGGTCTGGTTTGGGAAGGGAAATTTACAGCTTCACACCTAGCTTTCTTTCCTGTGGGAAGCAAACGGCCAGAGAACCTTTTGCCCGCGGTTTTCCCCCCTTGTTGATTGGTTACCTATGGGCAATTCAAATTGTGCTGGAGACTATATTAGACCTGCTTCTATTGTATGCGTTATCTCTGACAATAATCCGAGGACCTGTACCAATGTAGAAATTGGAAATAAAGAACTGTGTTTCATCAACAAAGATCTGATCCTTGACTACTTTGAGCAGAAGCCTCACAGTTTCAGCCCCATTCCTATGGGCCATTGAAATCAATGGCAAAAACTTATAGGGTATACGAGGGGCTGGAGGAAAGGGGATTTGAGGGAGAGGCTCCAAACTTGCAGGGTAGCTGCTGGGGCCTCTCTTCGAAATACCCACTAAGTTTCAAGAAGATTGGACCACAGGGTCCAATTCTATGGGCCCCCAAACATATTGTCCCATCCCCTCCATTGTTCTCTATGGAGGGAAAAAATGTTAACTTTTTTCCTACCATAGAGAACAATGGAGGGAATGGGGGCAACCTGTTTGGGGGCCTGTAGAATTGGACCCCCTGGTCCAATCTTCTTGAAACTTGCTGGGCATTTCGAGGAGAGGCCCCAGCAGCTACCCTGCAAGTTTGGAGCCTCTTCCTCAAATCCCCTCCCCTCCAGTCACTTTTAAAGTTGCTGCCGAATTTCGGCGGCAATTCGGCGGAGAGCTGAATCAGATTAGAGAATCTGATTCAGCCCGTGGCTGCCCTACTGGCCAGTCCTGAGCTGGCGGAGCTTTGCTCCGCCTCGCTCCGGCCCCAACGGACTCCTGGTGTGTGTACCTGTGTACCTGGAAGTCATGGTGACCTCTGGTGACTGACTGTGTGTGCACCTGGAAGTCATGGTGACCTCTGGTGACTGACCTCTACTGGGGGCCTGGAGGATACTCAGAGAGGTGGCTGAATAAAGCCTGCCCCCACCTCCTGCATCTGGTATTACAAGGAGGTCTCCCATCCAAGTACTTGCCACGGTCAGCCCTGCTTAGCTTCCAAGGTCTGACAAGACTGGGCTTGCTTGGGCTCTCCAGAACAGGGTGTTTTTATGGTACTGAGTAAGCAGAATCTCTTGAGTTTTACAAGTCCTGTCTGCCCAAATGGCATGGGCAGTTTTAATAACTCTGCTTATTTCTGTATCAGGCACTTTTCAGAACATAACTGTTGCAGCCAATCAGAAAAGGCTGGGGGGGGGGTCACCTCCAGTGTTCCCTCTAAGCTGAGTTAGTGTGAGCTAGCTCACAGTTTTTCAGCCTCCAGCTTACAGGTTTTTGTCTGATCTCAGGAAGGACAGCTCCAGAGCAAACTAATTTATGCAGTAGCCAAATCGCTCACTCACAAATTTAATGCCCAGTAGCTCACAAAGTAGAATTTTTGCTCAAAAGACTCCACAGCTTAGAGGGAGCATTGGTCACCTCTTCAGATTCCTTCCTCTTTGACCCACTAAGTGTCAGTATCCTTTCCACTCTGAGATCAGCCTCTGCAGTCTGGACCGTGCTATGCCAACAGCATGGAACAGATAGGCTGCAGAAGTGTGTCTGCCAAACAAGTAGGACTGGATGGCTTAAGTCAGAAAGCCAAGTCATGCTGGCCTAGGAAGGCATCCCCTAAGGCTCTCTGGCTAGCTAAAATAAAGGAAAATGCCCTTCTAACTGAAAAAATGAGAATCCATTAGACAATGGCATTAGCAAACCACTGAGTCATTCCAAAAGAAATGTTGGATGTTATGCTTGACCATCCATACGGTCTTTCCAAGGGCTTTTTGACTTCTTTACAATTTAGCAAACTTAGCACTGCCACTAAGGGCACACTCAGCAAAGGGCTGCAGTCAATCCAAGCTCTCTGCTGAATGCCCCTGTATGACCAACGTATTTTCAGTCTAAGAATATGCTTAAAATATTACACGTCTATTTTACACATCTAAGAATATTTTACACGTCTAAGAATATGCTTAAAATATTAGCTGTATACCTAAAACTATACGGTGTGAATGTTTTAGTGGTCCTTGGGAAAATGTGCCTCTTCCTGTTACTGATTATAATCCTGACCCCTGAATATTAGCAATTCGTTCTCCAACCAGCAATGTAATTGGATTGCCTGCATACTGTGGCTCTGTTGATGCTGCAAAACAAGCCCCTTCTTAGAGCCTTCAGCTGTCTGTATTTCAGCTTTGCTTTGGTTTCCCTCCAAAGGACAATTCCCTTTATAGTCCCCAACTCATCACAAAACGGCTAATACTCTTCAATGCGATCCTTGGTGTTGCCCAAAGTCTGGCTGTTTCAGAGAGGTAGGTCCTGTTCCTCCCTCTACTCACAGCTCTCCCACTGATAACACAGAATAAAAACACAGCAAGTGTCAGGGAGATAAGACAGAAGCACATTTGATCTTCCTCTCCTCTGGACAAGAAGAAGCTGGCTCCCAAGAGCAGTCCCAGTCTGTGGCTACTCTCATGCTTATCTGCTGCCGTAGTTAATGGGGAACCTTTTTTCGGGCAGGGGGGAGACTTTGGGGCTGACTTTGCCTGTAATATTCATACAGCTTCACTAATTTTGAAAAAAAAAATCAGTTTTGCCACTTTAGAGGTAACCCATGAAAGGTCTCTTCCTGCAGACGGCAATAAATCATAGTCTCCACTAAAAGCTTGGATGTCACTGGGAATTTATTGCGCGGAGCTGCTAGTGGACTTAAAAGCCATTTCACGTGTCTTATTACTTCAGTCATCTAATTTATGGGCTTCATCCACCATTGTAGTTGGAAAAGCGTTTTCCTTCATCTGATTAATATGATCTCTTCACTTCCATTTATTTTATATATATTTTTTGCACCAGATCCTTCCTTTTTTTCTTTCTAATAATGGCAGCAACATTTTGGCGTCAAGGAAGATTGGGAGCAGAAAGGAAAGGCCCTCTGTGGTCAGGGTGATAAAGGTGGACCTAGTTTTGCTCGGTTGTAGTTACACTTGTCAAAAGTTGACATAGGTATTGTTAGCTGAGAAATTATGCCCTGGGGAAGAAGAAGCTGTCATCAACTCCCATATCATTCCTGCAGAAGGCTGAAATGAGGCAACCTTATTAAATCACAGATGAGGTAAGCCTAAGTAATAAGCATCGAGAGACTGGCATTCAGGGTGCTGTGTGGCAGGTGTAATACGTACTTGCTCCATGAAAACTAGAATGAATTCAGTTTTAGGATTATTTTTTAAAATATCTCCTTTGAATGTAAAGTAATGAATTTCAAATAGCATTCCCTGGGGCCCTGAAGCTTCTAGAAACACTATCAGAGCTTCTCCAAGGTGAAGATCAACAATGGCAAGCTCTTAAAAAAACTTGTTCGTGATAACTGATGGTTTTGTATGATGCTCAGCTTCGGGGAAGTGTTGGGTGCACTATCAGCTCAATGGAGGTTCAGCTAGGAGCCGAAAACCAGGATTAGTGCATTCTAGATCGCTTCCCAGAATTCTCTGCATTGCCCAGGGGTTGTGTGGTAAATGTAAACAGGTTCCTCGGCAAACAAACAGAAAGGTAAGGAGTTCAGGAACTTCAAAAAGTTATTGCTAGGGAGAAAGAAGCAATTAATCTGAAAATACTACCCTTAGAATTCACCTCCCCCACTAGCATACCTGCTGTGACGGACTGGACTTTTAAAAGCTTAGAACTGCTATACAAACAGGTAAAGGACTGTGAAGCGTTAATTCTTCACAGAGCCAGAGAGCCTTGAGTGACAGGCTGCTCCAAGGAATCTGGTTAGCATCAGCTGAGCAGAGAAAGAGTTTTTAAAAATATTTTAACTAAATTTTCATAGAACAACAACATTTTTCAACTTAGAACAGGATAAATTATACATCTCAGAGCTGAATGTTAAGGAAAAATTCAGTCTGAATTCAGCCCTGACTGGGAGCAGTTTAATACAGACAGAGAACTGGGGAGGCTGGCAAGGAAGAGTGGGTCATTAGGCGACGACTCCCATTTGGGCTAAGAAAAGGGGATAGATCTTCTAGACAGAGAAGAATTTCCCTACCCAGTTAAAACAGGGAAATAGCTCTCAAGTGTGGAGAGATCCCTGTTCTGGTGTGGTTAGAGACTGCCTTCTGAAACCAGAAGAGTCAGTAAAGCTCAAGAAGAGTATTGGCATGTTTAGTGAAGGAGTTTGGGTACAGCCTTCTGGAAACAAAAAAGGACAGTGAATACTCAAAGAAAGTGCACTATTGTGTTGAGGAAACACTGAAATAAAAGCCTCTCATCTTAAAGATTCTAAGTCACTGTGAAAAGCTTAAGAAACTCTCAATAGCTTAAAACATATGGACGATATCTGTGCATGTACTGATTTGCCTCAGAGTTCTTTAGTGAGTTACCCCAGAAATTTTACCCCTAATTTCACCTGACCTTTCCCCCTCTATGTTGAATAAAATATTTATTATTTTTGAATTTCAAAAAGCCTTGAGTGCCATTCCAGTAGTTTAAGTTGAAGGGCGATCTTGATCCTTCCCTCAAGTTCCTGGGCTGAACCAGCAGCAAAATATCAGCCTGTGACAGGGTGGGACAGCCATAGTTTCTTCAGAGAAAAAGAAAACAGATAGCTAAGGTGGCTCAGTCAGGCAGGGAAAGAGAAAAGAGGGCAAATCTTGCCTCCGAGGGAGGGAAGTGGAATAGGTTTGTCATACCTGCATACCCATCCAACCCTCCCAGTGTGAGCTGCATGCTAAAGGCAGCTGAGGAGAGTAATGATGAGGGAGTAGGAACCAGGCCTACTCTGCCAAACCACAATCAAACAGAGACACAGTTGTATGCGACTCTGCATGTTCACTGAATGGCATAAGGAATGCTGAAAACAAATCTGGGGAATGGCATTTCTGTTTCCACCCAATTCAGGATGCCCAACAGTTTTTGACAGGAAAAGCACACAAACCTTTATAACACAGACCTGACAGGCTCCCCCTGCTTTTTATTGTTTTTGACAGGAACAGCACCAATCCTTAACTATCTTCAAAATACCTGAAGTCCCTCATGGGCTCCCTACCTGACCAGCGGAACTCCTGAGACTTTTTCAACCAAAATCCAACAATCCCAAACTCTTGTCAGTTGGTCAGGAGTTAAACTCCTACACTCTACTTTTTTTCTTTTTCTTTTCATCATTCCAATCCACCATTTGAAAGTGATTCGCTTAGGCTTCTGGAGGGTTGAAACTGTCCATCCCTAGTAGCACATATGACTGTAAGTTGAGTCAAATCTATAGTCTAGTTTGCCCTTAGGCCACTAACTGGAAAAGTTAACTCTCTCTTACACTCAAGAGTCTGAATTCAGTTTGAACTCTCTAAGCCAGACAGCCAGGTGTTACTGTAATGAAAATTAACTAATGTTATTGATTTTCCTATTCATTTTCATTACACTAAGAGACAATAAGGAAAAGGACTTTATAGGTTTTTTTAAATTAGTTAAAAATCAAATGCGCATTCCTGAGAGGTGGAATGTACCATAACTGCAAAAATGTTGCGTAGATTGATGTAATTCATCAACATTTCTTGAGACACGTCCTTTCTAAAGGCAAAAGGCTCCTGACTGAAAGAAGACATATTGTCCATTGCTTAATATTTCCAAGAGAAAATGTAAAGTTACAGCCAAAATCTGAAAAATCATATGTATCCTCCACCTTAACACCAAAACTCTGTAAATCTTGCAGGCATGTATACTGATACAGAAACTGAGATAAGCCCAATGGAAAACTGAGAACAATGGCAAAAAAAGAGAAAACAACATGATCATGGAAGCTAAAGAAGGCAGTTTCCTATTTGGGATTGAGATGGGTTTGTCTTTTGAGAATCTCACTTTATGATTCTAATGTTGTTTAGAAAACCAGTGCTATAATCCAGAACACAACGCTTAAGGTCCCCAGATGACGTATACTAATGAGAACCACTTAAGTTTTTAATAGCTTCTCATTGATTTCATTTCAGAACAATGTATAATAATAGCAGGGAAATATAAACAGATGAATTAAATGTAATGAAATAAAGATAATGAACAGTGGCACACATTTTTTTTCCTGCGTGGGGTAAAAAAAGGTACATTGCCTGTGTTGCTGAATGTTGCTGGGAGATTCAATGTTCATATTTATTGACAATAACTCAATCAAACTGTATCAGTAAAATACTTGTATAACAGCCAGAACTATTATTCATCTTGATAACTGTCAAAACTAGCCCTATTACATGATATGGCAGCGTAGATGAAAAGGAACATAGCGAGGGAGCCACAGTGAGCACACTGGCTCTGCCCGCAGGTAAGTCATAATGACTGAGTGCTCTGGGCCCAGGCCATCTTACATATATTTGCCTGAGTTTTGATACAGCACCTATGCAGTATGTGCCTAGTCCCCATTCTCAATCACTGTGTGTGACACCTATGTGCACACAGCTTGTGCAGTGCATAGGGACCATGCCCATATATGGCAAACCTGTGTAGAAGAAGCATGGCCAACATACTTGACCATGATGGGCTAACAACCAACTCCTGCTTCTCTTCTATGTGTTTTAGCTCTTTCCCCTGATGTGTACAATGCTATTCTTTTTTTTAAAGTTCTTTTTAGGTTGTTGAACTCAGTGTACAATTATGCTTTGATGCTGCTGCCCGTGACAGTGTTTGTAGGCAACGTATTTTCTTTCTACCTCAGCTCTAGCTACAGTATGGGGATAACATAGAGGGCTTGGCTTATAAGGACTATTGTAAGGATTCCTGACATGAAATGCATGGAGCAACTTGAAAAGTCTACAGCCCTTCATGAATATCTTGTTGTTGATGATGATCCAGATGCCTGCCATTGAGACGGGTGAAATATGTGCAGAGGATGTGTATATGGCAAAGTTTGTATGTATCAGCAGTGACATGAGTGAGTTCAATATACAGAGGCTCATTACTCTGCATTACTGAATCCCAACGAGGCCACCCCATGTTGAGACAGAATTTGCCCACTGATAGCATTTTACTTTTCCCTATAGGAATGAATGGCAAGCCATTCATGCATGTAGAAGGAAGTTAGTTGCAGTTGGATAAGTCATTGGAGGTGAAAGATGATTGATGCTGTAATCCTAAATATACTTACCAGGGGTAACCAGTCAAATTCCTTGGGATTTAATTCTGAGGTTATGTGCTTAGCATTGCACTGTAACTCTGTTCCATACGGGGGATGGTACTGAAAAACACCCCTCTTATCATTAATTGAAACTGAACATTTTACCCTATCAGTAAGGTTTGGGAAGCTTCAGCTGGAGCTGTTGCTCTGCGCCTGGTTGACAGAGTTCATGAAAGTGAAAGGAACAGAGAGAGGCTGACCCAGCAGATGTATAACTGACAGGGATACTTACCAGTTGGAAAGTGACACAGTTCTGACCACCAAACAGGATTGCACTGATAGGTCACTCAGAATTGTTTTCCCCAAACACATTACTCGCACACTGGTTTGGGGAGGGCTTAGATTCATTGTAAAATCAGGTGGGCCAGGGGAATGTTATACTACCTTCTCTTAGCAATAGACAGCGCTGTTACTGTGGTGGATGGAGATAAGCAAATGTATTTGTTGTACTCAAAGGGAAAAGAGAGAGAGAGATGCTGCATGCCTCTTGCCCCAAAATATTACGCAGTATCTTCCATCTCTTTTCAATAATGTGCCACTAGCACACAAAGAAACTACAGCACCTCAGTGAGCATGGCCTCTGTCTAGCACTTTTTTTAAAGCCACACATCAGTTAGGACATAATGTATAACTGGGCCCTAGCAGGAACAGCAAAAGGAGGAAAAATTCACACCCGGGCATCAAAGGGTAGGCAGAAGGACTGGTCTAGGCTTGCCAACCTCCAGGTGAGGCCGGGAGTTCTCCTGGAATTGCAGTTGATCTCCATACTACAAGCATCAGTTTCCCTGGAGCATATTACGTGGCATGACATCTCTGCTAAGCTCCCTCCCCTCCCTAAATTGCCATGATCCTCAGGCATTGCCCTTAAATTCCCAGGAATTTCTCAATACATAGTTGACAACTCTAGATTGGACAGTGATTCTGCAGGCTGTTTCTTTAGAAGAAGAGAAGCGATTGGAGTTATACCCTGCCCTTCACTTGGAGTCTCAGAGTGGCTTACAATCTCCTTTCCCTTCCCCTCCCCACAACAGACACCCTGTGAGGAAGGTGGGGCTGAAAGAGCTCTTTCCAGAACTGCCCTTGAGAGAACAGACACTGTTCTTTGCATGCCCAACAGCAACTTCTTTATGATTATTTGTTCCTGCTGTGCCAGACCTATTGCTTTCTTGGGTTGCCAAATGCAGGGTGCTGTGCTCATTCTGCCTATGGCCTGATTTCTTGTTCTACATGCCCAAATATCCCCCTCGGTCTATAAAATAGGCCATTTTCCAGTATCTGTCTGGGATATGGCAGAGGAAAATCCATTTGGGACAGAGGTACAGAACTGTATCCCAGTTGAATGGGGGAAAGAAGTGTGTTCCCCCTTGAAAATATAGATGTGAAAAATGAAATGGTAAAATTGAAGCTAATAGTTTTAGTAACAAATACGATGAAACAAAGGCCAGTTTTTAAAATATAAACCCCAAGCAATTAACGTGCATTCCTATTTTCTGCCCTTGTGAACTCAGTCATTGAGAATCAAGCCCATGAAGTCTCTCTCTTAAGCCCACATCTCAGTAGCTTGCATCACCTGGAACTACTTGGCTGTAGTGTGCTCTTGTTTAATTAACATCTGGCACTTCAAAACTGAGAGATAGAGTGACAAGAACTCTCTGTTAAATGCAGAGCCAAGCTATACAGCATAAGGAGATTTAGGTGCCAAAAACTAAAGAGATCCTTGCCCACAGTGGTCCGCCTTAACTCTGCATTGCAAAAGAAGAAAAACAACAATTACAGAAACCTCTACATTTAAGATAGGGCATTTTAACAAATATAAGGAACATGCAGATGTTAAAGTGTATGAGCCAGTTTGGTGTAGTGGTTAAGTGCGCAGACTCTAATTTGGGAGAACCAGGTTTGATTCCCCACTCGTCCACTTGCAGCTGCTGGATGACCTTGGGCAAAGCCATAGTTTTGTCACAGCTGTTCTCTCAAGGACAATTCTTGAAAGGGCTCTCTCAGCCTCACCTACCTCACAGGGTGTCTGTTGTGGGGAGAGGAAGGGAAAGGAGTATGTAATCCACTCTGAGACTACAAGTGAAGGGCAGGATATAAATCCAGTCTCTTCTTCTTTGAATATGCTATTGATTTGGCTAAAATTTATGTATTTTAATATGTTGTCAGAAAGCTGGAAAGAAATTGGTGCTTGTGATTTTATCTATTTACTGTTTATGTGTTTTATTTTCTATAATTATAGCCTACTTTTCTCCACAATGGGGGCCCAGCACTGTTTAACCTCACAACAACCATCTGTGAGACAAGATATGCTGAGAGGGCATGAATGACCGAAGGTCACCCAGTGAGCTTTCGTGGCAGAGTGGTAATTTGAATGCTGGTCTCCCCAATCCCATTCTAACACTACACCAGTGACCATTTTATAGAAGTGGCTCTGGATTAGTAGTTGCCAGGAGGAAAACGAAATCCAGGTGTTAAATGGATACCAACTTTTCATGCAAATTGTGCAGTTTTGTTTGACCGACATTAGATGATGGCATCGATTTTGGTTGTTTCCTGGAATAAAGCTGGAATCAGAAAAGCAAGATTAAAAAGTTAGATCTCTGCAAATCAGCCCCGGCTTCACCTGGCAAACTGGACACAACTGATTTCAAGTTTAGATGGAATACATCCTAAAGGGAAAAATGAGTTCCACACAGGATTATTTTAAGTCTCTCTGTATTCCCACCCCCATAATTTAATTAGACTCGGAGACAGCCAAAGAGTCATTATATGCTACACAGTATGTGTTGCTGCGGCTTGTTTACTTTAATGATAAGCATTTTGTGCCGGGTATAATTAATTGGTATGAGAAAGGAAATGTCTGTATGGAACAACTCAAATACAACGATGCTGTTTTGCCTCCCCCCCCCCCCCCCCCTTATTGGCTTTGGGTTTTCTAAGATACAATACAGTATAATTTACAGCAGTACAGAGGAAAACGTCACTAATATTCTTTCTCCGTTAAAGCAGGAGTTATGAAACCTCTAGGGGGGGAAATGAAGCATTTTTAAAAAGCCAAGGTTGAACCTATTCTTTTTGGAGTGGAGTTGCCAGAAAGTGTGTGATAGGTAGCTGTTACAACTGCCATGGGTCACACTAGAATAGTAAAAAGGAAGAACTGACCAATCCACCACTTGGTCACATAACCTCCTCCTGACCTCTGCTGATTAGGAGGTGACAAATCAGCCCTCTGGCTTATGTCTTAGAGGTGGCATTCAGAAACATGGCTGCAAAGTGTCAAATAAAAATGCTTTTCATTCCATATGAACTTCCCTTGAGAGGCTGCTACTTTATAAACCATAATTTGTCCCAGCAAGAGCACTGCATGTACTTGAAATCCTGCGTTTCACTAACTATGCTAGGAGAGAGAGAGAGAGAACATGAACCATGAGGGTTCTGGTTCCAATCTCATGTCAGCAAAAAGGTAGCTGTAGGCAGCCATTTTCTTTCAAATTCAATCGGCAGTCTCTAATATAGGGGCAACAAAACAGTGTTAACTCTGTAGCCAAATATCATACGAGAGGGAAATGATAATAATTCTGTTGAACATAATGGCCCTTTGCTACTCTTGAAGCACTTTGATAATACTGAAGCTTCGCACATCTACAAAGTATGTAGAGTTTATTTTATGTATTTGTATCCTATCTTTCCCCCCAGGACTTAAAGCAGCTCACAAATGAATACCTTGATGGTATCCATAACAATAAAAACAAAAATTAAAAAATCCCAATGGCTTTAACATCCCTCAAAATATTTAAAAACTCTCTATTTCCCCACCCAACTACCTAAAAGCAATTCTCCAGCAATCTACTGAACACTATTACTAAAAAGTCCTATCAAATCATATTGTTGATGAACACATGAAGGTGCCTTTTACTGAATCAGACACTTGGTCCATCAGAGTGAATATCGTCTGCTCAGACTGGCAGCGGCTCTCCAGGGTTTCAGGCAAACGTCTTTCATGTTAACTGGAAATGCTGGCGATTGAACCTGAGACCTTCCACATGCCAAGGCGATCCTCTACCACTCTGCCACAGCCCCTCCCCCAACATAAGCAATGAAGAAGCCCTCCTCTAATTTCACAGAGTTACAGCAGTAGTTCTGCAATCAAGATGAAGTAGGCAGAGGAGGAGTGTCTCACTGGAGTGGAGAGAGGAAGCATAAGGGGGTTAGAAGAATATAATTGGCCTATGGGTTAATTCAGACATGCTATGGTGAAGACATGCTATCCAGATCTCATGAATTATCTCAGGGAATTTAAGTTGTTGTTGTTGTTCAGTCACACAGTCGAGTCTAACTCTTTGTGACCCCATGGACCACATCATGCCAGGCCCTCCTGTTTTCCGTCGTGAGTCTGCCCAATTTCATCTTTGTTGCATCGATAACACTGTCCAACCATCTCATCCTTTGCTGTCCCCTTCTTCTTTGACCTTCAGTCTTTCCCAGCATCAGGGTCTTCTCCAGTGAGTGCTCCCTTCTCATTTGGTGGCCAAAGTATTTGAGCTTCAGCTTCAGTCTCTGGCCTTCCAGGGAACAGTCAGGGTTGATTTCCTTTAGGATTGACTGTTTTGGTCTCCTTGCAGTCCAAGGGACTCTCAAGAGTCTTCTTCAGCAACATCATTCAAATGCATCTATTCTGCGGCACTCAGCCTTCCTTATAGTCCAACTCTTGCAGCCATACATTACTACTGGGAATACCATCACTTTGACTATAAGGATTTTTGTTGGCAGGGTGGAATTTAAGTACAAAGGATAATAATTTCTTTTGACCAAATGGCCTTAATAAGTTTCTTCCTCAGCTGCAATTGAGCAATTTCCCCAGACCAGCCATTTTCTAGGGCAACCGCAAGCTTGCTTCATTAAAATACCGCCATTCCTTAAAAGTGTGATCCAGCTATGGGTGATCTTTGCTCTGATCACATCTAAGTTAGATTACTGTAATGCACTTTACAGGGGCTGGCTTTGTTTGGAAGACCTTCACTGGCTACCAGTCTGTTTCCAGGCACAATTCAAAGTGCTGGTTCTTATCTTATCTCAGTGCCTTGGGGCCAGTGTACTTGAAGGACTGCCTCTTCCCATACTGTCTAGCTTACCAGTTAAGATCTGCTTCTAAAACCCTGGTATTTGTGCCCCTGATTGCAGAGGTAAAGGAAAGTATTGACTAAGCCCCCCCCCCCCCAAGTGGTGATATCTCTTCTTTGAAGTACCTGAGACTTGCCTGGTACCTACTCCGCTACCTTCTAGACACTGGGCCAAAACATTTCTTTTAGCCAGGCTTTTAACTAAGGGATTTTACCTTTTGTTTTATTTTTTGTTACTAGCCTGCAGATTGTTGTATGGATATTTTTAGGCTGCTCAATGTTTGTTTTATGCTGTATTCATGCCCTAGCTGGTTTTTAAACTAGTTATTTCAATACTGATAAATTATGTTTTTGTTTTATGATTTTATGATATTGTTTTTATTGGAGAGCTGCCTCAAGCAGGTCTCTGGAGGGACAGCGTCTAAATTTTTCAAAGAAATAAAAAATACCTGTCCACCACAAGTGCCTTAACCTGTACAAATCTCCCTAAGTACTAAGATAATTGGGTGGAGCTCTGCTTCGGATGCTTGCCATCTGTCAAAAGGCAGACTGTCTGACACAAGGGAAAGGGCTTCTAAGTGGTGGGACCCACGCCATGGTGGCACCTACCTCTTAGGTAGGTTTGAAAAGCCAGCTTAGGAAATCTGTGACCATTCAGTGAGCCTGTTAAAGGTTGTTCAAACCTTGCTTTGATTTTTAAAAAAGAATTGAGAAATGCAGGGACTGGTCTCCCCCCCCCCCCCCCGGCAGTGTCAAATGATCATGAACCAAGCTCTTCTTGTGGACTCCCCCCCCCGCCCCGCCCTGCCTCTGATGTCCTGCAACAGAATTCTGATTACTCTGAACAGCAGCTCTAGGGATCAGAGAACCTTCAGGAATGCATGAGGCTGTGATGTGGAGGTCTGCAGTGGGGAAGGGGATATGGGCAAAAATTGTCCTTTTCTTGTACAAGCAGAAGCACCCATAGTGTTTCATTCATTTGATATTTTGGCCTGATGATCAGTTAAAGCCATTATGGTGAGGTACAAATCCTATAAATAAATAATAAGCAATTAACTTTAAATAATAAGCCAACTTAAATAACAAACATTAACTTCTCTTGTGCTGGATTTCTTGCCTTTCCAACAGACTAAGCGCACCAATGGAAGCCAAACAGTTGCTTCAGGCTTCTTTAGTCCTGAAGCTTCTGAGAGCTTTTCTTATCAGGTATAACTACATCTGTATAAAAGAAGGTTTAGCTCTCCCTTGAGAACTCCGGCTTTCGTTCATCTTATTTACCCCAATTTATTAGGATTAACTTTGGCTGATTCCCCTCCCCTTACTTCACACACAGTTGGGGGAAAATTAGCTAGTAATTAATGCTGGTCTTCCTGGGAGTTCCTCAGCAGCCTGGGTTAACTGAAGGACACCGTCGAGCTGACAGGCCCAATCACTCTCCCCCCTCCCCCCGTTTATTAATATTCATTTTAGTCAGTCTACTGTTCCCACTTAGAAACTATGAAAATTATTACTGTGAAACCCACAGTCTAGTCACAATTACTGAGGCTCTGCTAATGCAACTGCACTTTACCAAGCTGTTGGGTAAGTAATAAAGCGTAAACCAGTGAGAGCCAGTTTGGTGTAGTGGTTAGAATGTCTGGGATCTGGGAAAAGAGAAGAAGAAGAGTTGGGAAGGCTGAGGGACTTGGGAATGTTCAGTCTGGAGAAGAGGAGATTGTGGGGGGGGGGCATGATTGCTCTCCTGAAGTGTTTGAAGGGCTGTCACTTTGAGGAGGGCAGGAAGCTGTTCCTGTTGGCAGCAGAGGACAGGACTTGCAAGAATGGGTTTAAATTAAGGGCGGGAAGGTACTGGCTGGATCTTAGGAAAAACTTTTTGACAGTCAGAGTTGTGCAACAGTGGAATCAGCTGCCTAGGGAGGTGGTGAGCTCCCCCTCACTGGAAGTCTTTAAGCAGTGGCTGGACAAACCCTTGTCAGGGATGCTCTAGGCAGATCCTGCATTGAGCAGGAGGTTGGACTAGCTGGCCTGTATGGCTCCTTCCAACTCTGTGATTCTATGATTCTATACCCCCCCCTTTACTACCCAAAGGAGTCTCAGAGTGGCTTATAATTGCCTCCCTTTCCTCTCCTCACAACAGAGACCCTGTGAGGTAGGTGGGGCTGAGAAGGTTCTGAGAGAACTGTGACTAACTCAAGGTTACCCAGCTGGCTGCATGTGAAGGAGTGGGGAAATCAAACCTGGTTCTCCAGATCAGAATCTGCTGCTCTTAACCACTACACCAAGCTGCAGATTTGAATGTGCAGAATGCTGTGGAAACTTGCTAGGTGACCTTAGGCCAGTCACACACACACTCAGCCTAACTTACTTCACAGGGTTGTTGTGAGGATAAAATGAAGCAGAGAGGAACAATGTAAGGTGCTTTGGGTCCCCACTGCGAAGAAAGGCAAGCTATAAAGGAAGTAGATAAATAAATCACAGGTGCTGATATGGGAAACAGCACCAAAAATCTGAATAAACTTTGGAGTCACTAGAAATGTTTAAAATCTATGCAGTCTAAAATCTTAAGCCGCCTTGAGCTGGCCCTGCTGGTTAAGCAGGATATAAATTGAAAGAAAGAAAGAAAGAAAGAAAGAAAAAAAGAAAGAAAGAAAGAAAGAAAGAAAGAAAGAAAGAAAGAAAGAAAGAAAGAAAGAAAGAAAGAAAGACTCAACATATGTAATTGTAATGCTTCTGGAAGCATATATTTTACATTGACTGAGTCCCTCCTGTCTTTCAGGAATGTACTTCAACAGAGAGAGAAATGACTGGGGGCTTCCTGTTCTATGCTCTCTCCTAATCAGTCCGAATTGGAACCAGGTCTGTCATTACCATGATTGGCGGAGCCTTTTCCTGGGAGAGTGCAGGTTGATTTATCATTCTATAAAAGATGCAGTCTGCATGCAAATTGTCTCGTTCATGGCCTGACTACAATTTTAAAACAATTTGATCTTGTCCTTTAAATACTGTCCTCCAAATTCCTACTCCTATGTGAACACTCCCTGCAGCTGGTTCCCTTCTGTTGTCTTCGGCCCTGGTCTTATACCTGGAGAGGCTCTGCGGGCCTCAGAATCAGGGTGTGGGCAAGGATGTGTTGCACCCAGCCCTCTTCCCTGAGAGACAGCACTCAGCCAACACCAGGCTCAGCATCTCCTCACTCCTCCCTGGCCTGATTTGGGAGGCCTCCTTTTATTCCACCCCTCTTGCCTCCCTTGCTCAAACAGCTGAAGAAGAAAGTAGGGCTGCACCAAGGCAAAATGACAAGGAAGAGACAAATGGGGCAGAAGAAAAGGATCTTTAATAACTGTACAGCCCCTATGCGTTTCACGTGCAGCTTCGTCAGGGGGAATCTTCCAGATTCTTTTTAGTTCCATTCCGGTATACATGAATGTAGCTGAAGAAGTGTGAGTGTCTTCACTTGATGCAGACCTTTGTTTTCCCCAGTTTTCTGTTTTTGTTCAGAGCTTTGCCTATCCAGATATCAGATAGAGATGTTAAAACCTGGCAGAACACCCTCACATCCTTTGTATAAGTGTACAAAAAATCGAGGATAGACCAATGCATTCTTACCAGACCCACATTAGGAGGTGGTTTAAACATGCTGAACCTGACTAAATACTATCAAGCAGAAGTCCTCTCCAGTGCCTTGCAGTTGATGCAAAGCATGCCACCCAACAGCTTGATAGCTATCGAACAATTTTATGTGGATCCACTCACTTTGAAGGAAGCCTTCTGGTGTACTAAGCAGCAAAGATCAAAACAGTACTTGGGAAAATCTTACCTTACACACACAATGAGTATTTGGGACCAACAAAGGAAATGTCTAATTACTAATATATCCCCTCTCTCACCATTCACCTATCAAGAGTGGTTCCCACCTGGCCAAGAACCAGGTGAATTTGACGCATGGACACAAGCTGGCATCACCTGTCTTCAAGATCTTATGAATCATAGAAAAATTCTCACAGAAGCGTAGATAGAGGAATTGATCGGCCACGGTATTCCATGGCTCCAATATTACCAAATAAGCAGTCTTTGTGGTCACTTGGTGAACAGTGGAGTGTTTAAGAGATCTAAATCGAAATTCGAAGCCCTTCTAGGATCATATTCCAACTCAACAAAACACATTTTATCGATGATATACAAAATAGTTTAATAGCCCGTCAAGACTGAAGTATCAAACCGCGTGGCAGAGAGATTTAGGGGTAGAGATTCCGAATCCTCTAAGGTCTTTGATATGGTCAACTCTAGCTAACAGTTCAAGAATCTTTAATATTCGGTTCCAATTTTTAAAATTGTTTTCCTGATGGTACTAGACACCAGATGATTTGCATAGTATCAAGGCCACAAATTCCCCAATGTGCTTGAAGAACTGTGGAAATACTGGAGACTATATTCATTGTTGGTGGGGTTGTCCCTTCATTCAGAAATTTTGGAAAGAGGTGGTCGTAGAAATAACTAACATCATGTCACAATCACTCCCTCTGGAGCCAGACATTATCCTCCTTCATCTGCAAGACCCCTCATGAAGAGAAGAGGCCATCTCGGCCTTAACAACGGTTTTATTGGCAGCAGCTAAACTCACTATCTCTACAGTCTGGAAATCAACCAAACCGCCAACACTAGACGTTTGGAGAAATAAAGTTTGGGAATAATTTATCATGGACAAAATTAACACCACACTGTGCACTGCTCACCCAGAGACACACAAAACACACTCCAACTTTGTTAAGATGTGGTTCCCCTTCATACAGTACATGGCAGACAATCATCTATTATCGAACAATCCAAACTATATTCCTTGGCTCCATTTTTAATATCACTAAGTTACCGATATTCAGGTAGTTACAAGATACTGGTCGGTTCACCACTGTTTAAAATAACCTGAAAGGTTGAGAGTTTTTCTTTCTTTTTTGTTGTTGTTGGGTTTTGAAGTTTATCTAGATATCAGTTAGGCAATGTAAAATGTGTCTGGATCACTTCTCTGTTCTGTGGAAGGCAATTTACAGTTTATATCCTGAACGTTTCCATCCTTTACCTACACTACTGTATTTGATGTTTGACTTGCTTGTTAAGTTACAAAACAAAATAAAAAAAATTTAAAAAGGAAAAAAAAGGAAAAAAAGTGTGAGTGTGCCTGAAAGTGTGAGTGTGCATACCTTGAATAAAACCTTGTTGATCTTACAAGTGCCACTGGTCTCAAACTTTTAAAAAAGTCTTACCATTTGGTTTTGTTCTTATCAACATTATGTCATGCCCTTGTCTGGTAGAATGAGCTACCTTATGAGATCAGGGCCCTGCAGGACCTATTACAGTTCTGCAGGGCCAGTAAAATAGGGCTCTTCCACCGTCTTTTAGTTGAGGCAGCGGGCACCCATTTGAACTGGCCTCCCCTCCACTGACAGCAGATCCAAGAAGCTGGATTGGAACCACTATATTAGGCTTTTTTTGTTTCAGTATGCTGTCATTTTACTGATTTTAATGGATTGTTATAATTTGTTTTAAATATAAATCTGCATACATTTCAGACACTATATGTGGGAACCTGCCCTGAGCCTACAGTGTGGGGAGGATGGGATATAAGCCCAATAAAATAAAATAAAAATAGAATAAATGCATGTACATGTTCTCAGAGTTTCAGGGCTTTCAGGTGAATGCACCCTTCTTCTGACACACACTTCTTTAGCACATGAAAATTTATCTTGAATAAAACTTTGTTGGTCTTAAAGGGGCCACTGGACTCAAACGTTGTTCTGCTGCTCTGTACTCTTAGTGCTTGGGGGCAGCAACAGTGGGGGTAGCCTTCTAGTGTCCTGGCCCCACTGGTGGACCTCCTGATGGCATCTGGTGTTTTTGGCCACTGTGTGACAGAGTGTTGGACTGGATGGGCCATTGGCCTGATCTAACATTGGCTCCTCTTATGCTCTCTTATGTTCTTATGCTTCAGACCAACATGGCTACCCACCTGAACCTTTTAAAAAGTGTTTTATCATCACCGGCTGACTGATGTATACAACTGGCTTCCAAGCAGTGTGCCTGTGCCATGATGAGAGATCTGCAGAGGAAGAGGAAAATAGGACTTCATAGGGCTGTGTGATGAAGTACATGTGTGAAAAACTGCTGATTGCACATGTGGAAAGTAACTTGACAAACAGGCTCAAACTATTTGTGAACAGCCAAGCAGAAGGATGAAAAATTGTCTCCCTGTTCATGACAGCCAAACAGAACATGAGTGGGACCAGAAAGTATGTGAGCATCTCTAAAAGAAATCCGTGGCAAAGAAAAAGTGTGTGTGTGTCGGGGGGGGGGGGGGGAATGGGCATATTGTATCAGCCAAAATAGTTTGACAGAGTAGGTGACAGAAATGCCCAACAATTCTGTGCCTGTAACAACACAGTAACCTCTTGAGATTCTAATCTCTGAATCCTGACTGTTTATGTAGCTGCAAACACAATTCTCTCTCACCAAGGAGAATTCATGAACATTTGACACTTGTCCACAAGTGAGTTTATTAAAATCCTATGTCAGCATCATGGTTTGCTTCTGGGTTTACCGGGGGCATCTTGCTGGCCACTCTTGGAGACAGAATTATTGCCCAGCCGTGTGTTTTTTAAAGTTCTTGTATATTCTTGCACATTCCTATTTACTTATGGGGTTTTTTTTCTGTTTCTTTTCATTCATCTGAAATAAATCAAGACAGATGGGGGGGGGGAATACCTGAAAGCTTTTACTTTTCTATCAGAAAATAGTAATAATAATGGTAATTGTATTTTAATTGTATGAAATTAAATAGCTCCTATTTTAATTTGAGTGAAGCAGACTTTCATATATATTGATTCATAGCAAAATGAATGGGCATTTTTGTGTTCCTGGGTCTAGATTGTATTGTCTCATTAAAATACCCCTTTCCTGTAATCACCATTTCACAGTTCAGTCATCTCCAGACACTGTGAAACAGCTGTGCAAAGGTCAAGTAAAAGAGGGCACTGTGAAAAGAAAATCACAGCTCCCAGGGTTTCTAACCACCCTGTTAACAAATTTACTGGCATGGGGCATAATTTTTACTGACGCTGCCCCCCCCCCTTTTTTTTACTGACACTGATTCTTATGGCTCCAGAGGGAGCAAGTGCTGACATCTCTCTTTACTCTTAAAAGTTCATTGTGGAAACAGAATAGGTTGAGGTGCAGATTTACATATTGCTGCTACATGTTCAGCAAAAGGGGTTGCATTGGCTGAAGAAGGAAGTGTCTGGAGTGACTTTCAACTTTCTCTTCCATTTGCATCACCCATTGCACTGTTACCACATGGACCACGTGGCATATTTGGCTCGATAATACGTTTCATCTAAATGGAAAGGATTGGTCATAGTCATTAGTTTGCTTGGAAAATAAGATAGAACTTCAACCTATGCCCTGTGCCTTCTCACATCTAGATGTGTAGGTGTTGGCTGTGGTTATTCATTAGTGAGGAAGCAGTACTTTGCACAACCTCCAAAAATCTCTTTTGAGGCTATTCTGCAGGTCCAGAGAGCAGAAGGTCCAGCTGGTGCATGATGCTGAGGACTTACAATACATGTACATGCTAACGAATCAGTGCAACCTGTCACTGAAAAAAGCATGGGGAATTGATGTATTCCATGGCATCCCACTGACTCCCCCTAAACAGCACTCCACAATGTTTGTATGGAAGAGTCAGAACTCCATTAAAGGAGAGAGAAATCTTCCTTTGACTTAGTGACACCTCTTAACTGACTTTGTCCTGCCTCTTTCTCCTTTTCTTTCCTCCCATCCTTTTTGTTGGTATTTAGTATCAAAATTACTGGTGAATGAAAGATGCCACTGAATGTGAAGCAGCTAGTTTCTTGAACTCAGCTCTTATTTTTCATTACTGCATGACACAAAAACCTTGCATCACTGCAGATGAAGCACAGAAGTGATTAAAGTTACTCTGGACACTTAAACCTACTTGAGGGTAGAGCATCCTGTAGCTACAGTGGGTGCTTTCTATAAGGCGATGAAATGGATTCTGCTATATAGACAAAACAGGACCTATAGAATCAGAGAGAAGTCAAGGAGGAAGAGGAGGAGGAGGAGGAGATTGGATTTATACCCTGCTCTTCACTACCCGAAGGAGAGTGGCTTACAATCTCCTTTCCCTTCCCCTCCCCACAACATACACCCTGTGAGGTAGGTGGGACTGAGAGAGCTCTCTTGAGAACTGCTCTTGAGAGAACAGCTCTGAGAGAACTGTGACTGACCCAAGGTCACACCAGCAGCTGCATGTGAAGCAGTGGGGAATCAAACCCTGTTCTCCCAGATTAGAATCCATGCTCCTAACCTCTACATCAAACTGGCTCTCTAGTAACAGGACCTCAGCTGTTTGTCAGTCAAAGTATGTAAAAGCTGCTCTTTCAACTGAAATTTCACATACTGGCTGAAAGTTAATAAAAAATACCGATTAACATTCATAGTTATGAAACAAAAGTTTAAAAAACCCAATCTACAATAAATAATCAAAATCAATTGAAATTGCCCAACAGAAAGCAAAATGGCAAGATAAAAAATGATAGCCTATTGTCCCCCCTGGGTCCTTCTCAGGCCCCACCCATGGAGTGGGGTTGTGCAGAACACTAGGAAGAGGTTGACTTTTCTTGGCCTGTTAGGGATGTTTACACAGCAGGTAGAGTTATAACTCTCAGCCTTTTCTTGAGAATAGTCCTTGCAGCCTGTCTCCCACAGGAGAGTTCCCCCACTCCCTTCTCCTGCCACCTGGTTCCCTCCCATGTCTGCCTATTGACCTTGCCTTCTGTCCATTCCCCAGAACTCCTCTCCATGACCACCCTTAAGTTCCAGACCAAGAGTTGCTGTTGGCCTGGAAGCCGGGGAGGGGCTCCAGTCCTCTCCACCCTCAGTGTCCTCTCCAGCCCAGTCGGGTGTCCTCCCCAATTAGGGCTGCCAGTGCTCTAATTACCCAACTCTATCCTAGTTGCTGGCCCCTGGCCACACTCAGGCTACCAACTTAACCCTTATCGGGTTGCTCTGTAGCCATGTCCCTGACCACTCCTTGGCTGGTACTGTCCCCACGGTCACATAACCATTACAACTTGTTGAGGGCTCAAAAGTTTAGCTTCAGCCTGGTGGCAAACCACTGTTATGGAAGAAAGATGAATCTCCTCTGGGAGATAGTTCAGTCGTATTGTTGAGGAGACCTGACCTCTTTGGTCAGCACCTACACGACATGAACACATGAAGAAGGGCCTCTGAGCATGATATGAGCATGTGGGTAGGTTCATTCTGGACCCAGAATGTTTAGCAAAGATTCCAGCATAAATTCATTTATATTCCACTGCACATATTTCAGGACAATTTTTTTTTTGGAGGGGGGGTCGCTTTAATGAGCTCTAAACCAAGTTTAGAAGATATTTCTTTTTCACATCTATGAGTTCTTGGTCCTGCATCAAAAATGATGCTAATCTTTGACTTGGCATCCAAGCTAAAAGCCCACTTGAAATAGATGAACCTTACTGGGATGTAAATGTCTGTGTTTACTTACTGTAGAAAAAAAAGGTACATTGGCCATGCACCTTGGGGAGGCTACTTATTCACTGGCAGAATGGATCACTACTTCGGCTCCACTCTGGAGCAAGCAGTTTACCCCTTGGCTTCAGGGCAGCAGGTAAACATAAGAAACCATTCCCTGTTGCACTAGATGTCACAAATGTCATCACTAGCTATTAAAACTGGCAGTTGTATTTATGTTGACTTCCTAAACACTGAACCCAATGTTGCTATTTTCTGCTTTTGGCTTCACTTGTGTACAGACAGCAGTTTTTCAGAGGCTTGAAGAAGGTATTGTGAAGCCTACAGTGGGCTCTGTTCTTTTCTGCCCCACAATGACATTTCTGAACTTACAAGTTTGGTATGATATTTGTTTAAAAACCCTATAAAGCCAGGTTGACTAAAATTATAGTAAAACAGGGAGGGGGAAATAAGCTGGTGAAACTGGGGCAAAGATGGCTCAATCAGTCTCCGAAGCGTGATTGGTTATAACACACCCTTCCATGTGACAAAAAATATATGTGGCTCTCTTGGCAGTCCACACTGGACACCCAGCTATGCAATGCCTTTTCTCATGTGGCGGGGGGCATGGAGGTGGTGTGACAGAGCGAGATGAGGTGCTCCTCATATCTCCCCTTGGTTGTTGCCTGCGACTAGGGAAGCTAGTGCAGGGAACATTTTGCATTCTCTGAATGTATCGCACAGTAATTCCGCTGTCTGAAAACTCTGTAATGTCAATAATTGATGCACTTGAGAAGTGGTAATTAAATTAGTTAATTATGCTGGTAAAATTACATGCAATTATGTGACTGCAGGGTATGTTTAGTAAATTAGGCTTTCCCATACTCACTGCATATTGTGGTGCCAATTTTGTTCCTTGATGATTAGGTAGCTTTTGATACTTCTTAATTGATTTAATACCTGGATCTTCATTAGCCCTCAATTGCTATGCAATGTATGTCAGACTCCCCCCCCCCTGATATTTTACAGAGTATCATTCATAAAAAAATGCTAGTCTATATACATACACACATGTATATTATATACAGACACACACGTAATCCTTTGAAATGTTAGGGCAGCCAGGAAGTATTCATTTGTCTCTTTCACACACTTCCATGAGATGCCAATCATGTACTTGACCCTGGACACCTTTGAAAACAAAATGACTAATTCCATTTATTTTCCTCTCGGAAGATCAAAATAAATACACGTTTCCAAATAAAATCCTGGCAGGCTGACAGCAGTTTAATGAAACTGCTGATGTTGGGGGGGGGGGGAGTTGCAATGGGAGGTTATTATCAATTCAAATAGAACTTCTTAAGAAGGTCAGACTTCCTGCCATCTCTTGTCACAAGAGGGCACATTTTAGAACAGGAGGTGGGTAGAGCCCTTTAGAGGTGATGGAGCTTGCTCCTTCGTTCTTCAAGAGATGGCTGGTTCTATCATAGCTAGGATGATTTCCAAAAAGTCCTCCAGTCTGTGTGCCACTTATTTGACTGGAAAAATAATAGAGGACGTAGTCCCTTCTTTTTGGTGGAAAGTGCCATCAACTAACTTGTGATGACCCTGTAGCATTTTCAAGGCAAGAGATGAATGGAGGTGGTTTGCCATTGCCTGCCTGGTGACCCTAGCTTCCTTGGTAGTCTTCCATACAAGTATTAAACAGGATGACCCCACTTAGCTTCTGAGATCTGACAAGCTCAATCTAGCCTGGGTTGTTCAGGTCAGGGCATACTTGAGTAGACAGGCGATTAACTGGTAGCCTACTGAACATACCCAGTCCTTGAAGTATTCACTCAATGAACCATTACTCTCACCAGTTTGCATTATCTCTGTCCTTGAGGGAGACTTCTGCTTAAAATGTTGCCAGCTCCCCCTTTCAGCTAATGCAGGAGGACAGTTGCCTAGTCAGTCAGGTATACTGCTTTACAGTAATGACACACACACTCAGGTAGAACACATCTGTTCACAGAAGACTCAAATCCCCAATCATGATTGAAATGCAAATTTTCTTCCTTTTGGTAAGGCCCATGCTTGAAATGAAAGCTGGATTCCCATTCCTTGAAATTTCTGTTATAGTTCTTCATACAATGAATACGAACAAAAATACCCTGATCGTTAAGGATCATTGAGGTGTAGGAACAGAGGTGGTTAACCTTTACTCTAATGATTTAGTATTCCTCTACCAAGTTATTTCCCAGGTCTTCCTTTCTCCTCTTCCTGTGATACAGTGTGATGCAGTTTACCTGTTCTGCTGCTAACCTGACTAAATTTTAAAATCTCTTGCAAGTTTGAATGCCGTCCTGGTTCCTTCATCACATAAACAGATAAAGAATGGGCTTTTTCTAGTTGTTGGGAAATTTGGAATCAGTTAGCCCTACAAAGAATGGTAAATAAACTCTGAACGAAGGCTGGACGAATTTTTGTTTTAGAAGAACTGTGGGCCAAAACAAAGGGGAATTTGGTGCACTTTTCCTCTTCCAGGAAAAATGTACTCAATATTGTTTACATAGGGTCTGAACAGAGAATAGAAAACCTTGCAAAACAAATTCTGCAAAATATATTCAAGAGGCCCATGTCCCCTGGATGCCATTTTGGCAATCCCTTTTATACTGAGCATCCAGGTGCAGAAGCAAATATTAAATTTCCTTTTTGTTAGACCTGTAAATTGTCCTAAGGGAGGGCTAATTTGTAGTTTTCAAACAACGGCTCTAAGTTCCTGGATCTTTGTTTGTCTTAGGACTTTAGCATATTGCGGAGCTGCTTTCATAATGATTGTCATTTGGATATTAAGAAGTAGAAGCACAACTTTGATATAACTCTCTGCTTTTTCACTTTTATAATTTCAGTCACCATATGAGGAAGCCAAAGTATACTTCTTTGTAAATAATACTGTCTCTTTTTTTTTGAATTTTTCCTTTTTTGTTTGTGTGTGTTCTTGCCCATGCCTGGAAGTCATGGCAACCTCTGGCGACTCCTACTGGGCATGGAGGACATTTAGAGACGTGGCTTGATAGCCTGCCTCTTGCCTCCCAGCCCTGGTATTCTTTGGAGAGCTCCCATCCAGATGCTTGCCAGAGTTGGCCCTGCTTAGCTGCCGAGATCTGACAAGCTTGGGCTTGCCTGGGCTATCCAGGTCAGGACATAAATAATACCTTTTGATTAACTATTGCATCAATTTCCAGCCTTTTCTTTAATAATAGCAGCTTCTGAGTAATGAAAAATATTCCAAGACAACCCCTACCCCAACATAACCAGGTTTTATTCCGTCCTAGGAAAAGAACATGGACTAAGAAGAGCACCAGAAATGAAGCCATCAGCTAAGTAGCTTTTCTTCTTCTTCTTCTTTTAAAAAAGCCAAGCTATAGAGTAGATCTTTTTTCTTTAATCTTTCCTGAGTCTTCTATTGCTTATTTATTTAAAAAATGTTTATTCTCGGGGAGGTACATGTTACTCTGCACTATCTGGAGACCTACCAGTAGCTCACAAGCTACCTGTTGGAGACTCCAGGCCTCTCCAGAGTCTGTCTATTCTTGATTTTACTGACCATACAAAGCAAAAGTGTCAACCCCCCTCCCCGGTTGCTGTTGATAATATTGTGCACACTTGGTTTCCTGAAGTCTAGTTTTCCGGTTTCAACCTATAAAATCAATTGGCATCTCAGACAATCCTAATTTGTCCCCAGCTCACCTGTTTCACACCTACAGGCCTTCAACCCCCCTGGTAGAAATGTTTTCAAGGTGAAGGATATACATAACACAACGGGGATAGGATGTCTAAAAGCAAATCCGTATCTTGGCATGTTTGTGCAAGTGAAGCTGGCATGCTACCTTGTAAGCTGGCATAACGCCATCCCACCAGATGGGCTGAAGTGTAGGCAGCCAAGAGACCATGTATAAGCATCAAAAGTGTGTGTTGAGGGCAAGATCCCTAGCTAGGAAAGTGTGTGGAGATGTCTTTGCGTCCTGAACAGGTATAACTGGCATAAATGAGATAATACCATTGCAATTCTAACTCTGAAAATTAATCGAAAAGACTTTGCTTCATCCATTGCAAAGTGAAAGTCTGGGTCTATGATTAATATTATGTAGAGAATAGGGAGGACATAGGGGCATCCCAAGGTGTACTTTGACATCTGTTACATCTTTTTATCCATTTAATGAGTGGCTTTAAATATCCTGAGCTGAGATCATGGGCAATATGGAAATTCTGGAAGCCTGTTGACCTCCTTAAAAGAGTAGCCACTAAGGAGGATCTTGATCTTTATGGTTGGATAAGCAGCTTAAATCTAGACCATCAAGACTTGAACTCTGGTGAACTGTAAGGAAGTAGAGAGGAAATAAAAGTTGGGACACAGATTTCTTTAGTTTTCCTATTCCGGCTGATTAATACCATTCAAAAGCATAATGTCATTCTTGGATAAGATGTAAGATCATAGCTCAGATTATTCTACCCTTCCTCCTTGTCTTTAAGTCATACTAACTGCTATCAAGATTAATGTCTTGTTTTGGAGATATGCTTTGACTACTTTACATTTGCCAGTTTTTCTGAAAGTACCCCACCAGAGCCCTCTCTTTCAGTTAGGGACTTGTGCAAAATACATTGTAGATTGGGTTGAATCATTGCCTCTACTGAGCCATCATCACAATAAGGAAGGAATCTCTTTCTCCAAAGACATAATTTGCAATGCTTACTCCAGTGGTTTCAATCACCAAGATTCATTTAGGTAGCTAAAACTTTACATAATTATTTCAGCTGCTATTTGTGTGACATCAAAATATTGCCCCAGCCCAGGAGAACTTCTCTGCAGTGTCATAACATGGTTTAACATGGGCCCAGCCTGTCTCTCCAGTGTCTTCCCTGGCTGCTTAGTATGACCCAGCATAGCCTTTTTTGATTATCAAAATGGACCTCTCCTGCCTTTGTCACTAGCAGAAGAGCTAGTTGGATCCCACCCAATATGTTTATTTCCAAACATCCAGGTTGAAGAGGCAACACGAGGATGCAGAAACAGTTACACAGGCAAACAGTGTATGTCTAATATCTTTAAATCCCAAACTGTTTCTCTCCAGCCACACCTAGGTCCCGGTCACACGAGTGAGATAATCCGGAGGGGAAGTGAGGCTATTTGCTCTGGAGTAATTTGACCCACAGTTGCATGATCACACAGTTCTGTGAAGCTGCGGGCACAGCCCACCACTGCGTGATCAGACACAATCATGGGTAAGTCGGGGTGGGGGAGGGAGTTTGCCATTCTTTTCCGATGATCTTAAACGGGGGATCGATAAATTGCATCTCTGCCCTGAGGGCTTCCTATGGCAGTATGTGATGATGCGCATACTGAGAAGGGGGGGGGAAATGACATGACATCGGGATAGCCTGATCAGACTATCCCCGGTGCCATGAGTACGTGCTGAAGCCATCACATGAGGAAAGTCTGTCTTTGGCCCGAAACAAACCTGTTTGATACTGGACTTTCCCTAGTATCTTTTAACTCCGCTTTTTCGGCGGAGAGAAACGGGTTGCTGACGAGTGTGGGATGCTTGCCAGATGTTCTGGTGTGATCACACCCTTAAAAACCACATGGCATTTGTGCCTATCGTGTGGCTAATTCTGTGTGTGATCGGGGCCCGAAACAGCAATATCATAGCAGTTCCCCCCTTCTCTATGCAAACTACTTTCAGCTCTGTAGACAGGTTTTATCCAAAGTACATTCCCAGAGGCTTTAGTAAAAACAACAACAACCCAAAGTACTCAGTACAATCCTAAACAGAGTTATACCATTTAAGTCAGTTTTCTTAGAAGGGTAAAACTCTACTGGGATTCCACTGTAGACCTTGCATTCCTATCCTCAGCATCCTTAGTAAGAAGGGACTGTGGGTCAAGAGTAGAGCACTTGTTTTACATGCAGAAGGACCCAGGTTCAGTCTCCAGCTAAAAGGATCAGGTAATGAGCGATGTGAAAAGTTTCTTCCAGAGAGCCATTTCAAGTCAGAGTAGACAGTACTGATCTCGGTAGACCAATGATCTAACACAGTATAAGAAGAAGAAGAAGAAGAAGAAGAAGAGATTGGATTTCTACCCTGCCCTCCACTCCCCAAGGGAGTCTCAGAGCGGCTTACAAACTCCTTTTCCCTTCCCCTCCCCACAACAGACACCCTGTGAGGTAGGTGGGGCTGAGAGAGCTCTTTCCCAAGCTGTCCTTGAGGGAACAGCTGGTACAGAGCTATGGCTTGCCCAAGGTCATCCAGGACCTTGGGCAAGCCATGGAGGAGTGGGGAATCAAACCCAGTTCTCCCAGATTAGAGTCCACGCACTTAACCACTACACCAAACTGGCTCTATAAGGCAGAGTCATAAGTGTTCCAGAATAAGCCTCCTTGCATACCATGCAATGGCACCTCTTATACCTGCATAAGATCGGGCTACCTGCAACCCAGCTACTTAAGTTGTATGGGACTGTTCAAGAGGGGCCATTTCTGTACTGTTCAACCAAATTGAAGCCTCTAGGAGAAGGCTGTGTCCTCAGTTTAAACTTGAACATACAGCCAGTGGCTGGATGTCCTAATCCAACGTGTCAGTCTCAACAGAAAATGTGCTAACCATGATAATCTGTTTATGTTTTTAAATAGATGTACATCTATACAAAAGTCACTGATGCATTGGCCTCTCTTTCTCTGTGTATTTAAAAAGCAAACTTTTGTTGTATCTTTGTATCTTTTTATTTCCCAGTCCATCTAAAGTAACCCTAATTAAGCCATATAAAGGCAAATCACATCTTCAGACTTGGTGACTCACACTTATTTCTTGCTTGATTTGATGCCAACAGAAATTCCCATTCTAACTTATAATAACATTAAGACTTTAATTCTACAGATTCAATCAAAGCTACACTTAATAAAAAGAATAAAACTTGCTATTTTATAGCTGCTCTAAATACTTTCCTCTGAATGCTTTTGGGGGTGTCTTTTTATTTATGGATTTTCACAGTGTTAGAGACTTTGTTTTAGTACTGTGTATTTATCGTTGTAGAATAATCATTTTCTGGTTGATTTCACATTGAGGCCCTTCCCGACTGGTTGTTTTAGTTCCTTGCTCTTTAAATTTTCCCCTCTTTTCTTCCTGCTGCTGCAATACATTATGCTTTATATTCTTAAGCTATAAACTCTGCTGTCACCTAATTATTTGCTACAGTTTTATGTGCGGCCCCTTAAAAACATAAAACTTTACAAAAATAATTAAAGCAAAAATAAATAATCCTAACTATGATGGAAACTGAAAAGAATTCTTCTAGAAAACATTGTGAAGAGGCTAGGCAGCTCACCCCATCTGGAAAATGTTAGGGTGTCAGCAATTTTAAAATGTTAAGATGTTGCTGGTAGTTTGCGGGGAGGCAAAATCTTGTGGCGCTATTGATTACTCTTTTGATGAAGTTCATTACAGGTTTTTTTCATAAGTGCATAGACAGCTGTTGCTTTAAATTGTCTTCGAGTTGTTCTCAGATGTCTGTTCTGATAGATCTGGCAATTATTTGGCAAATGTAGGGTATAAATATTCAGTCACCCTCCCCTCACATTTAAAAAATTGACCTGACAACCAGCAGGAGGATTGAGGGGCACAACATCTGCTGTGTTGATATGTTACTTCCTGGGAAATCCAGGGTCTCCAGTGATTCCTAGAGCTACTTTATGCCACTTACTAGTTTTCCCCAGATGTGACACAGTAACTTGGGTTGCCAGGTCACCCCCCCCCCCCCATGCCACCAGTGGGGGATGGGGAGATAGGGCTGCCAGACCCAGATTAGGAAACTCCTGGAGATTTGTGGGTGGAGCCTGGGGAGGACAGGGACCTCAGTGGTGGTACAGTGCCACTGAGTCCACCCTCCAAACCATCCATTTTCTCCAGGGGAACTGAACTCTGGAGATGAGCTGTAATTTCGGGGATCCCCAGGTCTCACCTGGAGGCTGGCAATCCTAGTATAGCAACACATCTAATTTTGATAATTTGTCACTTCACAGAAGGGGAAGGGTCCCCTCTGATCAGTGAAAGAGTTATAAAAGGCACAGCTGGATGAAATTCTAGGAAGAAGCCTTTTCTCTCTCAATTGAGACTTTTAATGCCTTAGCTACAAGAATTTCTTCCTCCTTTTAATGCCTTAGCTACAAGAATTTCTTCCTCCTTTCTATCTTCACTTCAGCCTCTTATGACTTCTTAGCAGCAGCATTTTCTTTTTAATCTTGGTTCCTCTTTGATTATGGACTTTTCCACATTTTTTTTAGTTCTGTTCCCATACTGCTTTGGTTTATCCCCTGATGTTTATACACATTTTTGTGCCTTTAATTTCCACTGTTGTTGTTGTTGTTGTTGCTCCCCTGTCCCCCCCTCCCAATTTATTTTGAGGCTACTTTTAACCTGATCTTTTTTTGGATGTCGTGAGTCACCTTTTTGTCAGTTTTCTTTGTCCCGCCCACTCCCACACACCTCTAGCCCACTTTTCAATGATTGGACTGTGTCATCATCAAACCACTCCACCTCCTCCCCCTGCCCTGAAGACAAGTGGTTTGAGTGTTTTTAAAAGGCACTAAAATATCGATATATTGATGTACTGCTGTAATGATAGGTCAAATAGGTTCTCTGAATTCCCAGCATTCTTTTTTTTAAAAGTAAGTCTCTAGAGCTTCCCCGCACAGAGACATAAAGAAAGAAGACATATCTCCTAAGAGAAAGATATAGAAACTAAAAAAAAAAAAGATTGCTGGGAATTCAGAGAACTTGCTTGACCTATCATTACAACAGTATATTGATATATTGATATTTTAATGCCTTTTAGAAATGCAGCCATAATATTAACATACGGATATGAATGTGAGCAAAACAAAGGTGTGTGTGTGCTGTGACACCACTGAA
The DNA here is from genome assembly GCA_029233225.1 of Lepidodactylus listeri. Classification (NCBI taxonomy): domain Eukaryota; kingdom Metazoa; phylum Chordata; class Lepidosauria; order Squamata; family Gekkonidae; genus Lepidodactylus; species Lepidodactylus listeri. The sequence goes on from JARCFY010000006.1 coordinate 94,403,957, forward strand.
GATGACAGCACCCTCCCTTGAAAAGCATGATTATTTAAGTCACATGTGGAACAAAAAAAACTGACTCCACAACAGTGAAATTACAGAGGGAGGGCAGACGTGCGGAAGAACTGTACTGAAACCAATTCCAATGCTTGTGGATCAGCTCTCAAGAAAATCAAGAGTAAGTTGAGCATGTGGAAATGCCCGATGTTTTGTCCTTTTTACTTTGCCATGTTCCCCCCTGCCACAGGACTCCTGGACAGATAGGTCCCTTCAAGGCCTTAGCTTACCTTTTAACTAGATGGACTAGCGGTGATTATGAGGGTATGTCTCACTGCCAGGAAACCATCTGCTATTTGTCTTTCCAGGTTTTTATCATCATCCATGTGCCATCTTTGTCTTTTTCAGGTATTGTGTTTTGTTCATATATTTATTTTCTTTGCTTTTGATTTCTGTTGTGTCTCGTAAACCATTTTACTTCTTTGTAGCCCAGTTACTGAGTCTCTATGTGTTTGCCCCCTGAGACGCATTAGGATCCACATTTTTCACCTTCTCTAAGACAATGAGGAGACTTAAACCTCAGCTAAACTTGGAAAACAGCATGCAAGATAAAGCTTGCTGCTCCCCGAACTTTCCTGCACCCTGCACGCTGGTACTTCAAAGCATCCCTGCCTCACAGTTCTGATTCTGGCATCATGCCAGTCTGGAAGAAAAAATGCCTCAAGCCGCAGAAGGCATCAGGTTAGGCGAGTTAGGCTTAGGATTTTCTGCCCCTCGGTGGTGCATTCTATTTTCTGTAAAAAAAAAACAAAAATAAAAGAGAAAAATGGACATGTGAATCAGTCCATGTAGATGACCCATCATGTCTGAAGTTTTAGTTGCTAGTTTATTATTTCCAGACAAGTCAGTTGGGGGAGGAGAGATACTAAAAGTCCATTCTCTGTGGTTTCCCCCCCACACCATTTGTGTCCTCTGGGATGAGCTGCTCAAACTTTTAAGGCTCTTCTTGTTCCTCTCTTTCTTCTCTTGCATTGTGAGGACACCTCATTCCTAACCTTTCCTCCCCTCAACTTGCCTGGGGTCTCTTTATGACATCCCCTAGCCTCATTCTCTTTAAATGAGTTAAAATACTTACACAGATATAAAAAGAGCAATTAAAACATTAAAAAAGCCAGGAAGGAGGGATCACTGAAAGAATGCCAAACAAAATGAAACAAAAAGGTCTTCATCTCCTGGTGGAAGATGACAACAGAAGGGGACAGATTTGGTGTAGTGGTTAAGTGCGTGGACTCTCATCCGGGAGATCCAGGTTTGATTCCCCACTCCTTCACATGCAGCTGCTGGTGTGACCTTGGGTCAGTCATAAGTTCTTTCAGAGCTGCTCTCTCAAGAGCAGTCCTTGAAAGAGCTCTCTCAGCCCTACCTACCTCACAGGGTGTCTGTTGTGGGAAAGGGAAGGGAAAGGAGTTTGTAAGCCACTCTGAGACTCTGAGTGAAGGACAGGATATAAATCCAGTCTCCTACAGCATTCTGTACCAATTGAAATTTCTTAACACTTTTCAAGGGCAGCCCATGTAGAGCACATTGTGGTAATCTAACCTAGATGTAACCAAGGCATGCACCATACTGGCCAGATCCAAATCTTTTCCACCCAGGAAAACTCACACCTGGACGATCAGTTGAAACTGGTAAAAGGCACTCCTGGCCACAGCTACCAGCTGCTTAACCAGCAGTAGGCCTGGGTCCAAGAGTACTCCTAGACTACAAAACTTGTTCCTTTAAGGGGAGTGCAACCCTGTCCAGGATGTGTGACACCTTACATCTTGAGTGGTTAGTGTGTCAAATCCAGGGCCAGGCAGAAAGCCCACTGTGTGACCTTGGACTGGCTACTCTTACCTGCTTGTAGTGAAGATAAAATGGGGGAAAAGACAATGTATGCCTCCATGAGTTTTGTGGGGAAAATCTGAGACAAAAATAAGTAAAACTGACCCTACTTGCTGGGGTGGTTGTGGGGATAAATCAGGGAGGGATGAACCAGATGGAGCATGCATATTTCTCCCATTCTGTACTCACTCCATTGGCTGCCCATCAGTTGCTGGGCTCAGCTGTATTAGCTGTCGAATACAAAGTCCTTCATGGCCTTGGTCCTGCATATTGGCAAGACCACCTTTCCCCTATGCTCTGCCACAACACCTTTGTTCATCTGAGCAGGGCCTTCTACAGGTGCCAACCTGCAACTGGGCAAAATAAGTAACTGCCCATATATATACACCTTCTTGGTTCTGGCCCCCACAATGGAATGACCTATGGAATGGCCAGGAAGGCTCCAAGTTTTTTTAAAACATTTATTTAGGAAGACCGTGGGGATACAGAAAAGGAAAGGGAAAGAAAAAAAGGGTTATACAACGTAATTGTGTTTGTCAAGGACAATCATGTACTATAAAAAGAAAAGACAGAAAATATTTTCCTTAAATTCCCTTCATAATAATTTTTAAGGAACTACTTTGATATTGCTACTCAGTTTAGGTCTTTTGACCACTTTTTGAAATGTTTGTATTAATCACTTCTTTGTGACTTACTACTTTGTTACCAATTGTTCTATAATTAGGTCTTTGGACCTTTATATGCCATTATATTGTATATTTCTGTGGCAAGTTTTCTATGGTTGAATTGAAATTGTATTAATAACAGCACATTAAAAGTTGTGCACTTTATTTCTCAGCAATAATTGTCACACTTGGTATTGATGATTTTCTGTGTGTTTATACAGTGCTTTTTTGTTATATTGCTTTGAATACTGTGTAGATCTCTTGTTTGGTTTGCATTAGAACCTTTAACAGATAATAAGTAATATATCAAAGTGCAAAGGAAGGTCTATTATGGCTCTCATATCAGGAACACATTTATATTTGAGATACTGCATTTAAAACAGAGTTTAATTCTACTTCTTTTTCATTACCATACATCTATATATCTAATTCCTAAGTGGCCCACCCCCTTGCGGATACCTAAATCCGCGCCGGGGGGGCACTTGGGGGGCAGAGGGGGGGTTCTGCAGGTGGGGGGTGATCCCCCCGCCTGCAGAAAAATCTTAAAAGTTAAAAAAAGTTTTCGGGGGATACTTTAATCCCCCGAAAAGTTAAAACCCGTTCCCTGCGCATGCACAGGGAACGACTTCCCGGAGTGGCGGCGGCGACAAGGGACAAGCGGCGGGGGGAAAGGGGCGAGCGGCGGGCCCGGCGAGGCCCGCCGGGACTCTCTGGGGGGGAGGGGGCGAGCGGCGGGCCCGGTGAGGCCCGCTGGGACGATCTGTGGGGGAGGGAAGGGGGCGAGCGGCGGGCCCGGCGAGGCCCAGCGGGACTCTCTAGGGGGGAGGGAAGGGGGCGAGCAGCGGGCCCGGTGAGGCCTGCGGACGATCTGGGGGGGCGAGCGGCGGGCCCAGCGAAGCCCGCCGGGATTCTTTGTGGGAGGGGAAGGGGGCGAGCGGCGGGCCCGGCGAGGCCTGCAGATGATCTGGGGGGGTGAGCGGCAGGCCCAGTGAGGCCCGCCGGGATTCTTTGTGGGAGGGGAAGGGGCGAGCGGCGGGCCCGGCGAGGCCCACGGATGATCTGGGGGGCGAGCGGCGGGCCCAGCGAAGCCCGCCTGGATTCTTTGTGGGGGGAAGGGGGCGAGCGGCGGGCCCGGCGAGGCCCACGGACGATCTGGGGGGGGCGAGTGGCGGGCCCAGCGAAGCCCGCCGGGATTCTTTGTGGGAGGGGAAGGGGGTGAGCGGTGGGCCCGGCGAGGCCCGCGGACGATCTGGGGGGGGCGAGCGGCAGGCCCGGCGAAGCCCGCCGGGATTCTTTGTGGGGGGGAAGGGGGCGAGCGGCAGGCCCGGTGAGGCCCATCAGGACTCTGTGGGGGGGAAGGGGGCAAGCGGCGGGCCCGGCGAGGCCCAGGACGATCTGTGTGGGGGGGGGAGTGGCAGGCCAGGTGAGGCCCGCTGGGATACTTTGTGTGGGGGGAAGGGGGCGAGCGGCAGGCCCGTTGAGGCCCGCCGGGACGATCTGGGGGGGGCGAGCAGCGGGCCAGGCAAGGCCCGCCGGGATTCTTTGTGGGGGGGGGAAGGGGGGGAGCTCCTTCTCTCCCCCCCGCGAGTATCGCGGGTCCTCAACTTGTTTGTATATACTATTTTAGACTACTTCTCATTCTAAGTTTGTCTCTTGCTAGCATAGTACACATAATACACACTCCATCTCTCCTCAAATTTTGTAATAGACCTGTTTCTCAAATAGGTTGTTAATTTTGTCATTACTGCATATTCAGCAAGTTTATTTTCCCATTCTTCTAAATATGGACAGACATTTTGCTGTGTAAACAGTTCTAACCACTGTCACCATGTATTTGAATATATCTTCTAGACTTTTTTTGTAATTTGTTCGGTAGAACTCATGACTTCCATTGAGACTTTAAACTTTAATACGTTCTGCATTTTTCAGTGTATTTCTTTCCAAAATCTTTTTGCTTTTTTACAAGTTTACCACATATGTAAGAAGGTTCTATCTATGCCTTGGCATTTCCAGTGTTTTCCTTTGTAGTATTTATCTGATTTCTCAATGTTCTTTGGAGTTATATACCATCTTAAAAACATTTTGTATCACTTTTCTTTTAATGTCTGGCTGACTGTAAATTTGATAACTTTTCCCCATAGTCATTCCCATTGTTGCATAGATATCTGTTCTTTAAAGTTTTGCATCCACTTAATCATACATTTTTTCACTTGTTCATCTTCTGTTTCTAGCTGGAGTAATGTCTTATATATCCATCATAGTAAATGCTCTTTTTGAGGAAGGCTCCCAGTCTTCTGGCTTTCTGCAGTCCATGCAAAACTGAATTATTCAAGCAGGCTTTTCTGCACAGGTTTTGCACTGTACAAAATGGTTCACAAAGTTGCTTGGGTAAATTTTAGGGATTGTGGTCTATGCTACTGTGTATAGCTTGCTGTAAGTAAGATCCTGCTATATAATTCTGCATCTTTTAATATATCATTTTAATACTTATGCTTTGCTTTCGTTCTGTTTTAGATTCCAGGTTGGTTCTAGATTTCTACAATCCTAATCCTATTGCACTGTTCATTGTTTACTGAAAGTTCCATCCTGTGGATTGTATTGACTCACTCTGTGTAATCCACGTTGAGTCCCACGGAGAAGGGTGGACTATAAATTATCTAAACAAATAAATGCATGCTACTCCTCAGAGATCATTGCTGGAAGGGCAGGATAAAAATCTAGTAAACAAATTCTTACAAAGTTATTTTGGTTGCCAGATCTGGGTCAGGAAATACTTGGAGATTTTGGGGGTGGAGCCTAAGGACAGTGGGGTTTGGGGAGGGGAAGGACTTCAATGGGGTATAATGCTCTAGAGTCCACCTTCCGAAGTGGCTGTTTCCTCTAGGTGAACTGATCTGGACACGAAACAGTGGTCACTGCGGGTGTGGAGGGGGAGGTATTTGTGAATTTCCTGCATTGTGCGGGAGGAGGGTGGACTAGATGACCCTAGAGGTCCCTTCTACCTCCATGATTCTATTATCTCTTTTGCCTGGAGACCAGTTGTTATCCCAGGAAATCTCCAGCCACCACCTGGAGACTGGCAACCCTCAGTTGGTAAACTTTGTTTTCAAGAAGAGTGCAGCTTTTGTATCCCTTATTGTCGAAAGAAATGGATTTTAAACAAGCCACAACATGTGCCACAGTGCTAATCTAAAAATCTTGGAGGAAGAAAAAAGACAATTTTGCAGCTTTTGTGTAAGCTTTCCTCCTGTCTAGCTGTAATCACTATCCTTGCTCTTTCCCGCCCACCAGGGGACTGCTACACTTTTCCCCCAAGAAGCTGTGTGATAATGTTTAAATGGGAGAAAAGATGAGCATAACTCTAGGGAAAAAGAGAACATACACCGTTGTATTTTTTTCCCTGACAAAACCTACAGGATATGTATCTTTTGCACTACAAGGAACCCTTAGCACGAAAATTTTTGGCTTTAGACTTCACACTGCATTTTATCTGTCGAAAATGCTGGAGATCTCTTTTCCTACACAGGATTTTAAGATTCAAATTGAATTATGGGTATATTCATACTGGAGGGTGTGGGGTTAATGGCTTCATGCCTTCTTACTTACTGTACACACTTGAATAACACTACGAAATTAATACTGGAAGTTGTAGTGGCAGCTTACTGCAGAATTACTGCAGAATTACTGCTGAATTCCCCTGGGTATATTTTGAGATGGTAGTATAACTACTTCAGTTCTACTAGACAGAAATATTTGGATGTGGTGGCATTTTCGGAAACGATATCTGTAACATCATCTTATTCAGTGTTATGGAATTATGGATTATGGAATAGATGCTAAATTTCCTTTCAGCTTGCAGACAAAGCAGAGGGGACCAACAGTAGTTTACACTGAGGTAGTGTACCAAGTAATAGAGAAGTGAAGTCCTTGATCAATGAAGCAACCCTGGAAGTAAACAACTACTGTCAGACAGATGTGAATACGCCCTGTGACATAAATTAGCTTTAGAATAAGGCACTCAGTGAAATGAAAATGTTTCATTATCATCTAAATAAAACATGCATTCATGTTTATACTGTGAAGCAGGCTGGACAAATTCCTAATAGCCATACAATCTTTGCTACCAGCTTGATGGCACTTAAAAAAACTCTCTTCCATTATCTCATTGCAAATCCTTTTCCATTATTTCAGATTAACAGTCTAGCTATATTATTTAGCTTTTGTACAGAATTTGTACTGCCACCTTGAGCCACAAGGAAAGGCGGGATATAAATATTTTAATAAATAAATTCCTAATGTTGACTGTCCTCTATACATTTTAGGTTGTGTACCCTTTTCAGTCATGTAGGTGTTCAAATAGAAATCCCTTTTTATAACTGTTTATGTGTTCCCAGTTCAGGTATATTCCAGTTCAATCAAGAGTTATACCGTGGTAAAAGAGTGCCATCAGCTTTCTTCCTCCACTGCGCATATCTTTCTGAGACATCCAGTGCCAGCCTAAGGTTGTTCCATAAGAAGGTTGCAGATCTCTTTAGGAGGAGGAGGAGATTGGGGAATCAAACCCAGTTCTCCCAGATTAGAGTCCATGCACTTAACCACTACACCAAACTGGCACTGAAGGCCTCCAGGAGAATTGTCAATTGTGTGGAGTACTTGTTTTTGCAATTTCTTTACTTTTCAAAGAAAACAAATTGCACAAACAGAATGGCAAAAAGATTGGGCCTTGGGAGGTTATCTTCATGTTTGAAGGAAAGAAGCCAGGGAGAATCCTTCATCGTGTTCCAGCTCGAGAGGAAAGGATATAAACCACAATATATACTTTGTTAACCTGCATGTGTCATGATAACTTGAAAATTCACTATAAAGATTAGAGTGCCTACTCAACCCTTAGTTGTTAGTTGCCAATAGAATACCATTGGAAAGCACTCCAGTAGCCCTGAGATACAGAAGATAGACGGACATTGTTAATTAGCATGGTACACTCATACTGTCATGGTAAATGGGGTGCATTCTGTGATTACCTTCTGCCCTATGAATGCAGTCACTTTCAGGAAATAAAGTTGGCACGCTAAGAAATTTGATGTCTTTTCTTACCAGTTGACTATTCCAGGTAGATTCTCTAGTATTCCTACATTTTCAGCTCAGAAAATGAAACAAGATGTGTAGTGTAATTAGAATAATAGAATCATAGAGTTGGAAGGGATTTCCAGGGTTATCTAGTCCAACACCTGCCACAATGCAGGAAATTCACAAATACCTCCCTGCCCCACACCCCCAGTGACTACTGTTCCACATCCAGAAGATGACAAAAAAAAAACCCCTCCAGGATCTCCTGCCAAACTGGTCTGAAGAAAAATTGCTTCCTGACCCCAACATGGTGATCAGCATTTCCCTGGGTGTATAAGAAAGGGCAAGAAGATCAAATGTAATCCCCCCCCCAGACTGTATTTGTTAGTGCTCCATCCTTCCTTCAAGGCCTCTCTAGTTTAGTCTCTCTCTCATTAAGCCCTGTGTCTCTTCCCCTCTCCTTCTTCCAATCCTGGTTTCTCTGTTCCATGTTTACTGCAAAGGAATCTATATATTATGCTTTCACATATCCTCCCCAAGTCCCCTGTGAGGACTTTCAATCATATATCAGCTGTGATTTGGATTGGGACCACACTATTTTCTTGACTGAAATCTTCCCTGTTGGGGCCTGTGTGTGTGTTGATGAGGTGCCTGTAGGTTTCCCCAGTGGGGTAAACAGCCCCTCCCATAGCCCCTCCCAAGTCATTTCAGGTAATGCTGATGGTTCTGCTGTCTACGCACCTAAGTCCAGATCCAAATAGGGTCCCCACACTCCTGGGAATTGAGTTCCTAGTGGGGAACAAGCAGCTGGCATCTTACTGAAAGTCAGAGTGGGGGGATCCAGACATATATAATCTGTAACTAGGTCATCTCTGTTCTCTTTCCTGAGCCAGCAGGTCCTAGCCCCTATCTTTTCATGATGGTCTTTCCATTCAGTTCTTCAGAGATATTTCTAATGTTACAAAGAGGTGCTCAGTTACAAAAAAACAGCTTCACCATTGTTGCTAAACAAAGATATTATCCTCACCCCTGGAAAATAGAAACTCTTAAGCATATGTTGTATGTACATGGTGTCGAGTTATTGGATGCAGCCTCTGTTCTTACGGCCTTGAAATGACATAATTTAGGTACATTCTGTGAAAGTAAACTCAATACATTCAGCCCAGAATATCATTATAGTAAAGGCTTTAGACTTGTGTGAGATGCTTTCAAATCACAAGTGAGACCTCTTTCCTTTCCTTCAAAGCAGGATAGTGTCCTTCTGATTTCCCCAATTCTGCTATCATTTAATGCATAATGAAATGCCATGAAATGTCTAGGTGACACCAACCTTTGAATTTCTTGCTATAACACTCTGGCTTAAATCTGCAATTGAGTTAAGTATTTCAGGATGGAATGGGGCATTGGCATATTATTTTGCAGCTGTTTTTCTACCTTTCTTTATAGAATGCTGAAGGATATATGATCATTTCCTGTTATTTTTCCTGTCAAGATTTGGTTTAAGAAACTTATTAGAAAAGGCTTTCTACATTGCAAGGTGGCCTTAACTACCCAGACCTGTCTCTCTACTATAAATCGGCTCTGTTGATCCCCATCATCAAAATGTTAAGACATGGCGACAGCCTAGACTGGGTCAAACCATTCACATCAATCTCTACAGCATTCTCAATTCAAGAAACGGTCTGGAATAAGCCATCTACTCGTCCACAAATGACTAAGAACAACGTCTTTTTGACAACCATCCTGAAAAACTGGGACTCTTGCAGACCACAGTTGCTCCCCAAACTTTCTAGATTTAACTCATTCCTCAACCAACTCTGGTTTCTCCTGGGAAACGATCAACAGACCGCTGAAACTTGGAGGCTTGCCAACATGTCCTGTTTATCTGACATCTTAACAAAAGAAGGCCTACCCTCCAAAGCTGTACTGGAAAACAAATTGAAGAAGCCCATCCCCTGGTTTTTCTATTTACAACTTAGTCACATGGTCCATCAACTTAAAGCTCACCATATTCTCAAGGAACAACTCTCCCCTTTTGAAAAACTCATTGACCCGACAGCCCACAGACCAAAAGGACTAATCACAACCACTTACGACATATTGATTCGACATCAAGGTGATAAACAACTGAACTATCAATAGTGCTGGACAAGAGACTGTGAGAAAGATATCTCTAATCAACAATGGTCAAAAATCTGGACTTCTAAATTATTGACATCATCAGTAATCTCAACAAAGCTACAAACACACCATATCATATCTTGTTGGTACCTCATGCCTGAGCGCCTATCCAAAATAATGTCTTCACACCCACCTCTTTGCTGGAAAAAATGCGGGGAACTTGGATCCTTCACCCACTGCTGGTGGAAATGCACCTATATACGAAAATTCTGGCAAGAAGTTCTTACTCAAATAAAACTCATCACCGGTCACGTCATACCTCTAGACCCTGCATTAATATTTTTAGACATATGGCATATAAAAGACATAACACCATCATGTCGAGATGGGTTGGATTCAGCAAAAGAGCTCATGGAAGGTGTTAACTGAGCCATTTTTTCCCTATTTTCTGCTGTTTTACCAAAAATCCTTCTGAAGATCTGAAGAGACTTGCTAACAAAATACACCATGGTTCTAGCTTGATTTAAAAAAAAAACCCCACTAATCTACCAATGCCTTAATTTGCTTGATTTTTTAATTTTTTTATTTTTTTGCTTTTTTGTTGTTATGTGTACACTGTAGGTTGTTCTTCTATATGGTGAGTGGGGTGTGTGCTTGATGTTTATGTCTGGGTGTGTGTGTGTGTGTAAATAATTATTTACAAAACAAGAACAACACTAATTTGGGTATTTATACTCTGCCTTTCTACTTCAGTGTGCAGTCAAAGTGGCTTATGAAATAGCTTTGTGTATGCCAGAATACAAAACACCAGGGCTATTTTTGGGCAGGAACACACAGGAACGGAGTTCCGGCTGGCTCCTGAGTTGGCCACACCCAGCAGGAACTTATTAGCATAATAGGCCACACCCAACAGCAGAAACTCATTAGGATTGGCTACATTAGGGGTATGTGGCCTAACATGCAAATTAATTCCTGCTTCAAAAAAAAGCCCTGGGTTTTGACAACAAACAAGGTAAACAGAATAAGAAGCAAAAGGTGGGTGTGGCAGGATGACCACTCTTCTGGTAACATGGCGGTGTGGCCTAATATGCTAATAAGCTGTGCTCTCAGTGGTGTGGCCTAACATGCTAATGAGTTTCTGCTGGTGGGTATGGCCTATTATGCTAATGAGTTCCTGCTGGGCTTTTTCTACAAAAAAAGCCCTGCAAAACACAAACTTGCCACTAAGAAACTCATATTCCTTTTTTTCATATCCTGAAAAAAGTAGTGCAACACTAACAGCAGATTTTTCTTAACTGACTCAGAATAACCATGCAGTGCACTTATTAGGAACGGCACCTAAGTGGATACTATTTCATAACAATTATTGTCTCCTGCTGACTTGGAGACAGAATCTGTGACTTGTGACTTCTGCACAGTCTTTCCTGATTCTTCTGCAATCCATTTGTCAATCTGAGTCTTCTTCCACATTCAGCAGAAATGTAGTAGAAGAGGAAGACTATGTCAAAAAGAGGTCAAGACTGTTTCAGTTGCAGAGCCGGCATGCTCTTAGAGCTACATCACTAGAATAACTTTCCAAATTGTCATTGACATCAGTTGTGTGCAAATTGGCTCTAGCCTCCCAAGGGGTTCTGTAACAGGAAAGTCCACTGTGAGAGCTTGGACTCTTTGGTTTAAAAGCACGTCTCCAATTTTATGTGCTTGCCCCAAATTAGTGTGCATTGGGCCAGTCAGCTCTCTAGATATCTTCCATGCTTGATCTGAGTTAAGTCTCCTTGAGTCTTCCTTCCATTTCTGCCTAGTCTTCCCTAAAGGCCAGGGCCCAATTCCATATGGACAGCATATATGCTGTTTGTAGGAGAGGTATATACATTTCAGGAGCGTCGGGACATGTCTCAGAGTTAAATGTTCTGTGTCCTTCTTGTATTTTGGTCTGTCTCTCTGATATTCCAGTGTCCTCCCAGCCCAAACACAAGACCAAAAAAACAAACCAAGCCCTTAGTTTTCCTGTGAAACCAGTCAGTTCGGATGAGTCATGTGGAAGTGGGACCATGGACAGCTCCGCATCCTTCCCATTCCATTCCCTTTTCAGGGCCCATGCAAGTTCTTTAAGAATGCCCTGCTGCTGCATAGGCACACAAGAGATTTTATGCCCGGCATGTTTCATCTTACAGCATCAAGAAAGTCATCTGATTTTGCACAACGGAGGGGAGAATTCTTTTCGGTGCCATGCTTGAAAATTCTCTCATGTCATAGAGCTTTCATCTGTGGATAGAGTCACATGTACTTAATAAATACCTGTGCTGAGCCGCTGCATTCCAGATGCAAGTTTCTTTAATCCTCTGATGTACTTAGATGATGGAGGATAACATCACTGAACAGATCCTAGAACTGAAAAATATATCAAAGGTCATCTATTTCAGTCTACTCTTATCTTCCTAGAGATGAACGGTCTGGTGCATAGAGTCTGCTATTAAAACCCCAGGGGAAAATGTGCACTTTTCATCTACAATTGATTGCACTGTTCTGCTCTAATTACAACTAAAGGATTGTTTCTTTTATCCAACTTAAATTGGCTTTAGTGTGTCTTGAACCTGCTGCTTCTTGTCCTGTCCTCAATGGACTTGGCAAACAGTTTGATCTTTTTCTTTGCTAGACACATAGAATGTGCAAAGTAGATTTATTATCCTTCAATGCAATGATGAGTGATCTATTGGTAGTTCTTGGGCTGGGTCATTGTAGAAGCTCTGAAAGCTTCTAACCCCAAAGCTTCAGGAAGTCTTCATTGCCCAGTGATCCTTATTTATTTATTATTTATTTTATTTCTTAAATTTATATCCCGCTCTCCCCACCAGAGGCAGGCTCAGAGCAGCTCACATCATTTTTAAAATAACATATCAACATTAAAATCATACATCAGACATTAAAATACACTCCATACAAAATTGGCGGCAGAATAAAATCAACCCACAGGTGGGTCCGAGAAGCATTCCCATACATCTCTGTGTGCAGATGACGGTGCCACAGACGGGCAGGCAGATGGAGTACCGGTAGACGGGCTGGCAAGGTGGGACTGGGCCAGGGCTAAGATGTTTGCCTTAGGCGGCCCCTACCCAAAGGCCTGGTGGAAGAGCTCCGTTTTGCAGGCCCTGCGGAACTGCAGCAGATCCCGCAGGGCCCTGATGTTCTCTGGGAGCTCATTCCACCAGTACGGGGCCGCCACTGAAAAAGCCCTGGCCCGTGTTGTAGCCAGCCGCGCCTCCTTCAGTCTGGGGATGGTCAGACGGTGTTGGGTCCCAGACCGTAGTGCTCGCTGGGGAGCATATGGGGAGAGGCGGTCCTTCGTGTAGGCAGGTCCCAGGCCATATAGGGCTTTATAGGTAAGCACCAGCACCTTGAACCTTATCTGGTACGCTATTGGCAGCCAGTGCAGAGCCTTTAAGGCAGGCTGTATATGCTCCCCCCTCGGGAGGCCCAGCAGCAGCTGCGCCGCAGCATTCTGCACTAGCTGCAGCTTCCGGATTTGGCACAAGGGCAGCCCCATGTAGAGGGCATTACAGTAGTCCAATCTTGAGGTGACCAATGCATGGATCACTGTCGCCAGTTCATTGCGTTCAAGGAAAGGGACCAGCTGCCTGATCAGCCGCAGATGATAAAAGGCTGACCTCGCAGCCGTTGCTACCTGGGACTCCATCGTTAACGCGGAGTCCAGGAGCACTCCCAAACTCCTGACCTCCACCGATGGCACCAACGGCACCCCCCCGAAGGTCAGAAGAGGGATCCCCAACCCTGGACCGCTCCGACTCAGGCATAGGATCTCCGTCTTCGTCGGATTCAACTTCATTTGGCTCTGTCTGAACCATCCAGCCACAGCCGACAATGCCAGATCCAGATCACCCGGGCTGGAGGAGGACTGACCACCCAATAACAGATAGAGCTGGGTGTCATCTGCATATTGATGACAACCCAGCCCAAACCTCCGCGCAATCTGGGCAAGGGGGCGCATAAAGATGTTAAATAACATAGGGGAAAGAACTGCTCCCTGTGGAACACCGCAATCCAGCTGGTGTCTCTGGGACAGTTGATCCCCTACCGCCACCCTTTGTCCCCGATCCTGGAGAAATGAGGAAAGCCACTGTAAGGCTAACCCCTGGACTCCAATATCGGCGAGACGACAGCGCAGCACCTGGTGGTCAACCGTGTCGAACGCTGCCGACAGGTCCAACAACACCAGCACCGCAGTGCTGCCTCGATCCAGATGCCAGACATCCTTGATGTCATGGGTCAGTCAGGGCTCAGTGATAGCAAGGACTCCTCAGAAGAAGTGGAGCCCTGTGTAGCCAGCCCTGAGTCAATAGAAACTGACCAGCAAGAAAATGAGCTGCAGGCTTGTCAGGATTCACAGCCAGCATCTATTGTGAACCATCACCACCCTCCAGCCCCGACTCAGCAGATGAAAGTCAGTTGGTTGTTCCCCACCCTCTGCTATCACGTACATCCTTAGAGCACTGCAGATAGAGGCTGAGAATGGAGCTACATGCAGGATGGCAAAGTGCATGTCTCCTGGCCTGATGCCAGCTGCTTGCTGGTAACAAAGATGAGTTGTTGCAGGACTGACCCTGAGTAGGTGGCTGAAGGCTTGACAATTAGGCATGTGGCAATAAAGCTGCCCAAGGAAGGTTGCTAGGTGTAGACACAATGTGTACTATTCAGTGCTGAACTGTTGCCACTGCCTGATTGATTCCTAAAACTCTGACCTTGCTTTGACTGAACTGTAAACTCTGGTTTTAGACTGCATGACGCTGGACTTCGGAGGCTTCCTTTGGCTTTGGATCTTGGGAAGCTCAGCAAGATGCTGTAACCTGATACCCAGAACCTGCAAGTCATTACACTTGACTTAAATGTACATCTCAAGAGAAGCCTAGGTTTCTCTCTCTTCCCTACCTCTTGATTTCCAGGACATTTCTACTCTGCAGAGTTTGGCCTCCATTGCTATGGCTACCCAGTCTAGTTTGTTCACTCTCTCCTTCTTTAGCCATGTTAGAGCCACTTCTCTCTAGTAAAGTAATAATACTTGTTAACACAAAATACTGTTTAAAAATCATGCCTCTGTGCACGTGCAGCCCCATGGCCCCAGGAATCACTTTCCCCAAGTCCAATGGGACTGCATGGAGGAAGGGAATACAGCAAATATTCACATCCACCAGCACCTTCCACTGATGGACTGCTGTATCTAGTATAAGGGCAGAGAAAGAAATAGCAGGTCTTCCTCAACCACCCCTTCCCATAGCCCCCTTGAGGGCAGAAGTCGAGGGCAGAGTCTGGATTATCTCTGAAACCAGCATCCGATCCATCCACTCTCAGTATTTAATTACCTAAATGTGAGTTGCCATGTGTCAACATGGTATAACTGTGGGTAGGTTTCTGGGTACTGAGATATAGAAAGACGCACGGCTTGTGTTCTGCAGTGTCCTTTTCTGTATATCTCTCATTCCTGTCATTGAAAAGGATTTCAACTAGGGCTGTAGTTAGGCTTCTGGTCTACTTGTTCTACCATCTGCCCTGCTGTCCACTTATCGAATAGCTAAATTTCAGTTTTAATTTCTCTTTCATGTATGGATTTCAGTGTGGGCTTGTTTTTAGCCGTGTTTGAATTCTGATGTTGTTTTGTTTATCTTATTCAGACAGAATCTTTTACATATGCAGCTCAATTATTTATCTTCAGTGTTCAGATGAGATGCAACATTACTTATTTTTGACTGCCATATCAGAAATAAAGTCTGAACAACAGTGGGTTCTGCACAGATCCTTGGAAAACGGTTTGTGATGAATAGGTTACGATATAATCAGTAGCAAGCCATCAAGCTTGATACATAGTTCTTCATTGCGTGCATCTTTCAAATGTGGAAGTGGTAAGGTTATGCTCAATCACCTGCACTTGCAACTTCATGAATTAGAAGCACAAGGTGTGTTAAAAACATCCCAAGTTTCCAGGATAGACAAAGCTAAAAGCCTGTATGGTGAGAAATTACACCTGGACTGCACCCTACATTGTTAAAGTACAGTGAATCATTAAAACAGATTGGTTAGAGACTAACACCATGTTTTTTCCCCTCCAGTGGACCATATAAAAATGGAAGCCAGGTCCAGTTACTAATGGCACCATTTTCCTGATTTTCTTCTCCATTTTGTGGAGCTTTTGGTAGCTCTGAGTTTCATCATCTCTCCTCCATGTGGTTGTTTCTAAACCGTAATTGGTGAAATACAGGGGGAAGACTCTGAAGCAGATTTGTACTTGCTTCCCCATTGCTTGTAAAGAATTCCCCTGCTTTCTTTTTTGTAAGGAAGGAAGTCAAGTGCATAGATAGGGTTCAGTCTTATGAATTACAAATATGCTATCAAGATCCAGGGGCACCTGGCCTGGTTTCAGAGTCCATTATCAAAGACCTACTGATGTAATTTCATACATAAAATAGTAATTTTCTTTTTGTGATTCATGAGATTGTATGTATTTAGGGGTGTGTATGACAAGTTGTTTTGGATCTCAAAAGATGATACCTTGACAGTGGACAGGTAAAGCAAGATCCCCGTCTCCCAAGGTTGTAAGTTGTTTCTTCCAGTTTTGTTCCTTGTGAGAGCATGGATGAAGAAGGCAGCTTCTCCTGCTCTGGGTAACATCTTCCCTCTAAATTATTTATTTATTTCGATTTATATCCTGCCCTTCCCATGAATTATCTTCCCAAACTCTGATCATAATGGGACGATAGGTTTGACAGGTCATAAAAGGTACCATGAGATATCTGGAAGAGACCTATTAAATGAATATGAGGAGACACACTTGAAAACACTTTCTTCAAGTAAAGCCCTGGGTTTGAGTGCAGTTCTTTAGGAGCATGTGTGGTAGCATTTCCCATAACTTGTAGTTTACCAGAGGAGAACCAGTAAAAGATGGACACACACATATCTCTACACAGGGCTTTTTTTGTAGAAAAAGCCCAGCAGGAACTCATGAGCATAATAGGCCACACCCAACAGCAGAAACTCATTAGCTTATTTGGCCACACCCCTGACAGCACAGCTCCCTCCCAGGATCAGCTTCCCCAGGTGCCCCGCAGCTTGTGGGGTGCATGGGGAACTTGAGGGAAGGAAGACAGTTTCTGGATTGGTTTCCGCAGGTGCCCTGTAGCTGCAGAGTGCCCAGGGAACCTGAGGGGGGGAGGCAGCTTAAACTGCCTTCCCTCCCTGGATTGGCTTGTCTTCCCCAGGTGCCCTGTGGCTTGCGAGGCAGCTAGGGAATGTGAGGGGGGGAGGCTGTAGGCCTCGGAAGCCAGCTGGAACTCCATTCCTGTGCATTCCTGCCCAAAAATAGCCCTGTCTCTACACACTTATCAAGGTTTGTGAAGATGGAAGCATTTGCATGACAGATCCTATCTTTCATACTGAGCGGTAGGTAATGTTGAGCTAAACTTTAGAGAAATTTTACCAAGAGAACAGTGCCTCTTGTGTTTGCTGAGATAATATATTTAACTGATGTTTGGTGAGCTTCTTTAAATCTAAGATATTTCTCGGTCTACATTTGCTTCCTTTTTTATTTGTTCAGGTAGAGAATGTGAATCAGGGGTTCACTTCCTGCATGCTCCTGAGTTCGGAGGTGTGTGGTTCCTGTAGACACTTTGTGTTCAAAACAGAAAACACAAGGATATTTTGGTCAAACATGACCTTCTCTCCCCCCCCCCAAGGCGTGGTCTACCTGGAAACTATACAATCATGTATATCAATTCCTCCTCTCCTTTGCTTAGTAACATCTGTCTCAAACACCTATCCTGAATTCCAGTGAGGAAGCACAGAACATAAAATGTATGGTGTTTGTGGAGGTAGGCTCTTTAGTCTTTCAAAGACAATAATGAGACAGATGAGAATGCAAACAGGTATGATGAGATGAAGCTCTGAGCCAAATGAGACAACACCATATCCTTGTGATAGACTCAGGGTCATGCTATCTTCTACTTGGCTCTCTGATATTGTAGTTAAAAAGGAAATGTTGGAATTAGTCATTCCTCATAGCATTTAATCTGTGGGAGCAGTTATAGTCTTAAATCTCTAAGAGACAGATAGGGTACAAATGAAGTAAGTAAATAAACAAATTCTTCATGGCAAAAGGTTCACGGCTCAATAAGTATAGTCTTGTTTCAGTTTTTGAGAAGTAGGCATGCTTTTATCATGTCCTTTTTCAAGATTTAAAAAGTTATGCCTTCTAATAAATTATTCAGTTGCTGGAAGAGATCAATGAAAGAAAGGCCATTTGGTTTTTAATAAAAGTTTATTAAAATAGTTTACAAGATAATTTGATTGCAAATCCCAAAGTGAATACACGGGAAATTGGTACCTGTTAAAGGTCTGTTTTAATCTCTCTGGTAATGATCCACAAAAGCCCTGAGGCTAGAATTCAGCAAAGTTCAAATTGGAAATAAGGTGTAAATGTTCAAAGTTTTGGGTAATTACCCGGTAGAACAAATTACCAAGAGTTGTGGTTAACTTTGTCATTCCTTGGAATCTTCAATTCAGGTCTAAACAGCTTTTTAGATGGGATTCAACTGTTCTGATACGTGCTACTAGAATTACATCACTTTGTAACAATGGGATTATTAGCAACATTCTCTAACTCAGTGATTTTAACCATATCTCCAGATTACAGGTAGGTATGGGTAACATTGCCCACTTGATATCCCTTTTTAAGCTTGGTTAATTAATTATCTGGACAGACCTTTTAATATTCAAAACCCATTTACAGTTTTCATTCTCAGCTAAATTTACCATTGGTACCAGCAACACTATCATTCCCATTTTATGGATGACCAACTAAGGCTGAGACAGTTAGATGCAGCGATTTCCCCAAACTAATTCTGTTGCTTACTGCCACTTCCAGAGGGCAGTTTGATCTGCAAGCAATTAACAGGTAATTTCTTCAACTTTATGCCATGAAGAGTTTCAGTTGCTCATTTACACTCATGAAACTTCTACTAAACCTCCCCTTGCAGGCCAGATCCCAAGAAGCCTCCGGCCGCCTGGAACAGCTCCTCTGGCCTACACCATGCACATGCAATGGTGGTGGGAAAGTGTGGCTTCTTTACATCACTGCCACGAGGTGTGCTTTAAAATGAGCTTTTCCCTGTGTCTTATGAGGTTTGTCTCCAGTCTTCCTCCATTGTCACTTTAGCTGTCTCCCTTATCTTTTCAGCATCCTTAGCCCCTCAGCAAACCAGGGCCTACCTAGGCTTTGACACTTTAGAGAGGGCACCTGGGATCAATCATGTCAACCACTGGGGTCATTTCCCCATTCCAGAGGTCAACACCAGCCCTATCAAAAGGGAAATCACCTAGAGCTATGAGAAACCCATTTGAACCTATCTGGATTTAGAGGCAGATCATTTTAATAGATTCCCCACCCTTCCAGAATCTTGCCCTCCCTTTAAGTCTAAACCTGAGCAAACAGTGATACGTTATGACAAAGGAACCATCATCAATCCCTCCACCCTCGGGTCACATTCATCCTACCCAGTACAAAATACCAGCTCAAGAGTGACCTGTACAGTGTCTAGGATCAATTATTTCCTGAGACAGGCCTGTGGTTGTCATGGAGTCCATGAAATCCTGAGCCACTCCCAATAAGACAGCCTCAGCATGAATATCGAAGTCCTCTGGGAAACCAGCCTAGAATCTTTAACACTATCCCTAAGACTACCTCCACCTGCTCATCCTCCCATGCTGTTTAACGGCAGCAAGAAATCCCCGGGGAGATGTCATGCAGAGGTTTTGGGTGCGGTGCCATCTGTGTATTCAAAATAGACACCAGCATTTCTCCTTAACTCAGTAAGGTGAGTCAGATGTTCTGAATGAGTGTCTGGAGTTGGCAATTGGCCACATGAGAATCAACGAACTGAAGTACAATCCAGGCAAGACTGATACTATTGACTGGTCATTTAGTTTAAGAACTGAAGGCTCTGATTGTGGTGGATGGGATTACACTGTCCCTAAAGGAACAGGTTCATAAATCCATGCTGGCAAATGGAAGGTCTCTAGTGTGGCACACAGAGCTTTTCAACTAACTGAAGTTGGTCTGTCATCAGCTATGGCTTTCCCTTGGAACAGAAATCTTGGATGCATTTATCATGCTGCTATCACATAGAGGTTAGATTACAGCAAAGTGTTCTACATGGGGTTACTTTTGAGGAAGGTTCAGAAACTTCAAATGGTGCAGAATACAGCAACAAGCTTGCTGACTGGCATAGATGCCATAATCCTGCTGGTTCTTATATAACTTTGTCAGTTGTTGTTTCCAGGCAAAACTCAAAGTTCTGATGCTTTGAAGTCCTGAATGGTCTGGAACCATGGTAGTTGAAGAAACTTCACTGAGAAGTGGAACTGCTCCTTCAGTTAAGATTGGCATCAGATGTCCTGCTTTTTGCATCCCACCTGAAGTAACCAGAGAGCCAGTTTGGTGTAGTAGTTTGGAGTGAGGACTTTAATCTGGAATAACCAGGTTAATTCCCCACTCCTCAACATGCAGCTGCTGGTGTGACCTTGGGTCAGTTATGGCAGAGCTGTTCTCTCATGAGCACTTCTTGAAAGAGCTCTCTCAGCCCACCTACCTCACAGGGTGTCTGTTGTGGGGAGTGGAAGGGAAAGGAGATTGTAAACTACTCTGCGACTCCTTCAGGTAGTGAAGGGCAGGGTATAAATCCAGTCTCTTATTATTATTACTTAGCGGTGCCTGGACTCTTCTTCAAGGAGGGGTTTGTCCAGTATTTTCTCTGTTAGGTTTTAGGAGAATACCTTTTTATCTGTCCAGGCATCTCTTCAAGTATTCTGCAGTGTTGTGTCTTTGGTCACGATCAGACAGGCAGTTCAGTCTGCTGTTGCCCCACCTCAAATTAAACCAGGTTATTTTGTGGCAGAGAATCCTGACCAGACTCACCTCTTTTAGCACACTTCAATGCCTTTTACCTTTTCTTGCATGATCAGATGGCAGCAAGCAGAAGTGTGTCCTTTGAGCATGCCCACAAGCACTCATGACCATGCTGGGATATGGAGTTCGTGGGGCTGTCAGCCATTTTCTTTTTAAAGTTAGTCCACAGAGCAAGCCCACAAGTGGTGAAGAGACTGCTAGGAAATGGAGTTCACTGCTGTCCTCCCTCTAATCTTTTCAATTTACCCCTTCCCAAACAATATTAAAAAGCTGCAGAACAGGGGTGTCTTTCTTTGAGAGTTTTTCAAAAGAAAACAAGGTTTTGAGCAAAGGTGAGTATATACAGTCATGCAATCCTTGCTAACTAGGGGGGGAAATGATGGCTGGAAAACAAGAGATCAGTGAGACCTGCCTGACGCTTTGGGTGTGCAACAGAGCGATCAGACAACAGCAAATCAATTTTGGAAGCAGTTCAGACCAACAGGACCGGACTTTCTCAGGTATCAAAGAAACATGGAACAAGGGGAGGGGGAATGGAAGTGCTGATGGTACACAAATGTCCAGGTCCTAGGCTGGGATCATGATGGTCAAACAGGAGTGAAGGGGAAGGCAAAGAAGGAGGCGGCCCCTATTTGTAAGCCTGGCGGAAGAGCTCTGTCTTACAGGCCCTGCGGAACTACACAAGGTCCCACAGGGCCCTGATCTCCTCTGGGAGCTCATTCACCAGTAAGGGGCCACCACCGAAAAGGCCCTTCCCCTTGTAACAGCGAGCCTGGCTTCCCTGGGCCTGGTATAACCAACCAATGTTGGGCCCCAGACCGTAGTGCTCTCTGGGGTACATATGGGGAAAGGCAGTCCCTCAGGTAGGTCGAACCCAAGTGTTGTCTGATTGTGCACTTTAAATCCATAAGGGAACAGTAATGGCAACGGATCAAATTGGCTGTGTGAACGCCATCTTTGTGAGTTTTACTCACTGCTTTGTGGTGAATCATAAATGTGCTTGTTAGCAAGTTTTTTGGGCTGGACTATTTTTAATGGCCTCTTCCACTTTTTTTTTTTTACTCTTCTGCTTATGACTTCTTTGATTTTAATTTTTGGTTTTATTCTGTGCTGTAGTTTGTAAATCATTTGGTGGGAAATGTAGCTAATAAGTAAGTCATATGTGCTTTCCTCAGTTCTTCCCTCAAGTTAGAATGTGTGAAAGTCTTTAATGCTTCTTTATGTTGTGAATGGCAGGGAAGAAATGAGTGGCAGAGGTCAAAACTGTCTTTCATCATCATCTTCTCCATGCTGGAAGTCCAGAGTTTCTTGAAAGACAGGGTGAAACCCACTGAACATAGCAGTAAAACAGAGTCAGCTTCTTGAATCAACATTAGAAACCTCTTCTGCACTTTGAAACTTCTATGAGTTTGCCCCCTTTTCCCTTTAGTTCCCCAATCCCCCCATTAACCCACCCCATTAATTTGGGGGTGTGGGGGACTTGAGAGTACTTCCATTGTCTTGCATTTTTCCCAGTCTCAAAACAGGAGACCGTTTCTGGGGGATGTTTGACACAAATCCCTATATCTAATAATCTTTGATTAAAGCCTGCAAGCGGTGAGATAATATGGACAAAAGCAAGCCTCACAATAGATTCATAAGTCTTCAACATCCCAGCCTACACACATGACCACAAAGGAATGTCAGTATGGGAGACTGTGGCTTTGTGAGGAAGAAAGAAAGGCAAGAGAAAGGGGGTACTTCCTCTGGCTAAAGAATGAATTAAAAACACTAGGAACACATCACCCCATGCTTTCTCACACACTGATTCCAGTCCAATCTTAAAATGTGTTTGCTTGTACAGTTTTTTTTTCTCTCATACTATTTTGAGATCTTTACCATATGCAGCTGCTACACTTTTACAAGGAAATTCATGTTATCAGTTCGGTTTCTAGTATTTGTTTTTATTGTTGGAGGGTTCTGTATAAATAGTGGGTGTGAAACTCCATTCGGATCGTCATTGCCAGCTTTCAGGGGTCACATTTATGTTGTGCAGCTAATAACCATTGTTGTATTTTGCTTAAAAATGGGTGGTGGTGGTGGGGTTTGCCTGAGAAATGTACCGCTTAGTACAGACCACTGAGAGAATACAAGGTGACAATCCCCTGTGTTCCAGATCCCCTCTGTAACATCTTATCGGATTCCTCAAATAACAGACAATAGGCTTTCAAGCTGACACTTTTATACCCATTACTAAAAGGTGTATATTAAAACGCTGAAGCAAATTTCCCTGCTATAGAAGTGTATAATGTTACAGCTAAAAGGGTTTAGAGGAAGGTCGGAAATAATTTTCTGGGTTGAGTGCCATTTAAAAGCCCAAGAATTGTGAAAGCTGCCACAAAGGCTATCATTTCAACTCACTAGTTTCTTTTGGCTGTGGAAATGCAGCAGCAGATGGAGCCCTGCCCCTCTCCTATCTACAGGGGCTTCCCTGGTCATTTGAATGAAGGGGTTGGTCATAGCACTGAGTAAGCAAAGAACTGCAGTAGCACTTACCCCTGAGTAATTAGTCAGATTCATAGGGCAACTTTTATTTATTTATAACATTTATACGTACAATTTTACATAGTTGTAAAATTTATAAGAGAAATAAACAGAAGACGAGGAAGAAGAGGAGGAGGAGGAGGTTGGATTTATACCCGGCCCTTCACTTGGAGTCTCAGAGCAGCTTACAATCGCCTTCCTTTCCCCTCAACAGACATCCTGTGAGGTAGGTGGAGTTGAGAGAGCTCTGAGAGAACTGCTCTTGAGAGAACAGCTCTGAGAGAACTGTGGCTTGTCTAAGGTCACTCAGCAGCTGCATGTGGAAGAGTGGGGTATCAAACCCAGACCGATTTCCCACAAGCAGCTGCTCTGGGCTGGCTCTTCCCTTTCCCTTGATTGCACGTGTCAATTTCCCACTATGTGCTGCGCAGCCGCATTTTGACCCACAGCTTCGCCTGATGTCCCCCTCGTCTTCTAGATCCTCAAAAAACAGGATCACAAAGACGCGGGGGAAATCAGGCAAAGCTGTGAGTCAAAATGTGGCCGTGCAGCACATAGTGGGAAACTGACGCATGCAATCGGGGGAAAGGGAAAAGTGGGGGCGGAGCAGCGGCTTGTGTGAAATCGGTCCCAGTTCTCCCAGATAACAGTTCGTGCTCTGAACCACTGCACCAAATGACTGACACAAGCCTATAACCGTAATTAAATGCAGTCCTTAGAAACATGAAGACTGTTACGAGGCAATACAACAACAGTACCCCCCCCCCCGCAACTTAAAAAACTAAAGACCAGTGAACAACCTTATGAACAGGTGTTTTTTTTACTGGCAGTGGAAATTAGACGGGGAGGCGGCCAGTGGACTCTGCCATGGAGAGTAGTTGGACAAGTGCTACAGCCCAAAAAGTTCTGCTCTGTACCATCTTATATTTTAATAGTCATGTGTCCAATATGCCGATGCCTAAATCTGCAAATTGGAGCCACACTGACTAAAACCAGATTTTTCTGCAAACTTGAGGGACTCCCCAGGTTTGCATAAAAATGTGAAAACTTTGAAAAAAAATACATGGGGGGATTTAAATTCCCCCAAATATTTTGGTTCTGCAAAGCTGGCAGCAGCAGGCTCTGGGAGGTGTTCTGGGCCTGGCCATGGCAGCAGTGGATTCTGGGAGCATTCTGGACCCAGGGGCACAGTGGTGGCAGACGCCTGGAGTCTCTCAGAGCAGCTCCCAGACACCACCGCCACAGCTGGGCTCAGAGGTGGCTAGTGAGGCCCGGATCCACACCGGGCTCAATGATGGGGGAGAGGGAGATGGGATTGCCCCTGCAAGTCTCGTGGGCCCCCACTTGTTTTGTTCTGATCACAGTCAAACTAAGAGTGTACAGCAAGGCTGCACCTTGTAAGTTCTTTGAGTGGTGGGGTGTATTTGAGACAAAGCATTCTGTTCCATAAGGGGTTAATGTAGTGATCTTTGTAATCTGGACCATGGAATGTGGTGAGGGAGGTGCCCATACACTACAAAATTAAAAAGAGGGTAAACGTATATTTTAAGTATAGTTCTGCAATCCTGAGGTAAAGACTTCTTCGTGCCAGTGCATTCTGGACTGATAAAAAATCCCTCCTCCCCATTAGTGATCCATTAGTGGCTGTCACCATGAATACACTGGTGATGTATGCAAGCATCTAGAAAAAGGAGGAGATGGGGGGGAACACATGATTGATTTCTTCAAGTATTTGAAGGGCTGTCACTTAGAGATGTTCCTGTTGGCAGCAGAGGACAGGACTCACAATAATGGGTTTATATTAAAGGCAGGAAGGTACCAGCTGGATATGAGGGAAAACTTTTTGACAGTAAGAGTTGTGCAACAGTGGAATCAGCTGCCTTGGGAGGTGGTCAGCTCCCCCTCACTGGCAGTCTTTAAGCAGTGGTTGGACAAACCCTTGTCAGGGATGCTCTAGGCTGATCCTGCATTGAGCAGGGGGTTGGACTAGATGGCCTGTATGGACCCTTCCAGCTCTGTGATTCTATGATTCCATCTTTGTAATGTCCTAAGTTAGGTATATAACAAATATATTTAGGAGAAAATAAGATTTGGCCAGAGTAGTAACTGTGCTGATCAATTACTCAGTGAAGCTGGAAACCTAAATATAGGCACACACCATCCCTTTACCATCTCTTGAACAGTAAATAGGTGAGTTTACTCATTTTTTAAAAACAAACAAACAAACAAACAGGCAGAGCCAATGTAATAAGACAGGAGAGAGAAGAAGAAGAAGAGGAGATTGGATTTATACTCTGCCCTTCACTACCCAAAGGAGTTTCAGAGTGGCTTACAATCTCCTTTCCCTTCCCTTCCCCACAACAGACACTCTGTGTGGGGTAGGTGGGGCTGAGAGACCAGCTCTGAGAGAACTTGTGACTGACCCAAGGTCATGCCAGCAGCTGTTTGTGGAGGAGTGGGGAATTAAACCTGGTTCTCCCAGACCCACTCCTAACCACTACACCAAACTGGCTCATATATTCAACTGCTGTCCACGGGTTGTTTCATCCACCTAGCGATGACCCGTGGAAGTCTGCTTCCCTCCACATATTGTCCCTGGCTGTAGTGGGGCAAAAGCATTTGAAAACTGTAGGAATGTATTCACCACCAAAGCCAGCAATATCATAAGTTGGCTGTATGGTCAAAGGGGCCTTTCAGAGAAAGTCTGGGAAAGGCTGATGCTGTTATCAGAAAACAAATTAATTTCCGGGGGACCTAAGGACATCATCTCTTTTCACAGAATGTGTTTAATATTTAACATCATAAGGTGTGAACTTTTGTACAAGTATGAGTGGAATATGGTACTCCCACCTCTCTCAAAAATGTGAAGGGGTAATATGTAAGGAAGATATTGATTAAACTTTGTGCCTTTTCAGCGTTTCAGAAAGCACTCTGAACTTTCCCACAGTACCATCATTTTTGCTTCATGTGGGTTAGGTGCTGTCGTATGTTACCACCAGCACAAGAGCTTTCTGCTGGCAAAGTGATGGTATGATTGTTGCTGGTTCTCCCCCATGTTGTAGACTCTCGCATTGTGCCCAGCGCAGGGATGATCACCTGAAGCCTGGGATATAGGGTTGCCAGGTCCTCCCTGGCCACCCCTCCCTGGGGTGAGGGGATAGGGCTGCCAGCTCCAGGTTGGGAAACTCCTGGAGATTTGGGTGTGGAGCCTGGAGAGGACAGGGGGACAATGCCATAGAGTCCACCCTCCAAAGCAGCCATTTTTTCCAGGGGCCCTGATTTCTGTAGTCTGGAGATGAGCTGTAATTCCAGAGGATCCTGAGGTCCCCCCTGGAAGCTGGTATCCCTACTTGGGAAGTTCTTCAGGATGTAGAGGGGGCTGCAGTGGGAGGACAGGGATGGAGAATTTCTAGTGGCAATCTGCTCACAGACAATGAACATAAGAACATAAGAGAAGCCATGCTGGATCACGCCAATGGCCCATCCAGTCTAACACTGTGTCACACAATAGCCAAAAACCAGGTGCTATCGGGAGGTCTACCAGCAGGGCCAGACTCCACAAGTCCTCCCACTGCTGCTCCCCAAGCACCTCCAGCAGTTCCGCAGGGCTGTGAAAATGGAGCTTTTTCGACAGGCATTCCAGTAGGAGCAGCACCTATTGACTGAGCCGGCGCTTATCTGCCAGCAGAAGCTATTTAAAGTGGTTGCACCGTGGAACATGTTCTAGATGCACTTTATTATACTGTGCCGCCAACAATATATATTATGTTTTTTAATTGATTGTGTAATTTATATTGAAATATATGGTTTTACTGGTTTTATGTAAGATGCCCTGAGCCTGCTTCAGCGGGGAGGGCGGGGCAAAAGTGGACTAAATAAATAAATAAGATCCAACCGTGTGATTTTTTTTTTTTTACAAAGCTCTATTTATTTTTCCTTTTTTGGGGGGGGGGGGTATTTTCTGTGTGTGTGTATGTGTGCGCGCGCACCTGGAAGTCATGTTGACCTCTGGTGACTGACCCCTACTGGGGGCCTGGAGGATATTCAGAGAGGTGGCTGAATAAAGCCTACCTCTATCCTCCTGACTTGGTATTCCAAGGAAGTCTCCTATTCCAAGTACTAACCACAGTCAACTCTGCTTCGCTTCCGAGATCTGACTAGATCGGGCTTGCCTGGGCTATCCAGATCAGAACACAAAGCTCTATTTCTAGTCATAAATATAGCCATTTTATAGCAAAGGTTTGTTTCTGCATCCATGTAGTGAGTCTTTAGATTTGTTCATGCCTCACTGTACAACAAAGACTTAGCCTTTTGTATTTCTGAGGCAACCCCCTTATATGAAAAAACTATGCATCTAAATGCAGTTAATGACAAGTAAGCCGCACTCATTTCCAGTACACTTTTTATGAGCAAAGCAGGCCTGCACTGTGCACAAATCTAATTCTAACACATACTGTTGAGAAGCATATTCATATAATTGTTGCTGTTATTTCTGCTAAACTTTGTTAAAAAGTGTTTGTGATCTGTCTGAATGGAATGTGTGGCTGTATGTCGGCATGTTTACCCTTAGCTCCAAGTTTAACTGATGGCCTTGCCTACAAGGATTAGCCAGGTGAACAAACATACCTGAGGGGAAGTTCGACATTGGACAGGTGATCTGCTGTCTTGGCATATAAGAAAACCAGGCATTCATCTGGCAGTGGAAAATCAACACAGAGGATATATTGAGGATACAGGGCAAAAGCAGGAGGATTGGATGTGGTTAATAGTTCAGATGAAGGGAAGGGTGGATGAAGTCACACGTGAAAGAGAGGGTGTTCAATTGAAAAATACTTGGTTGTGTGAGGAACCAGAGATGGCAAAGTTGTATTTGATAGAAAGACTGCCATTGGCCTCTTTAAGGGGGCATTTTGGGGTGCCCTGTATGCATTCAATATTCAGCTAAACATTAGGAAGAACTTTCTGACAGTGTGGAACAGGCTTCCTCGGGAGGTGATGGGCCCTCCTTCTTTGGAGGTTTTCAAACAGAGGCTAGATGGCCCTCTGACAGCCATGCTGATTGTGTGAACTCAGGCAGATCAGGAGAGGGAGGGCAGGAAGGGTTGCCTCTATGCTTAGTTCTTGTGGCCCTTTCTTACATGCCCAGGGAAATGCTGATCACCACGTTGGGGTCCGGAAGCAATTTTTCTCCAGGCCAATTTGGCTGGGGATCCTGGAGGTTTTTTGCCATCTTCTGGGCATGGAACAGAGATCACTGTGGGTGTGTAGGGGGAGGTATTTGTGAATTTCCTGCATTGTGCAGGGGGGTGGAGTAGATGACCCTGGAGGTCCCTTCCAACTCTATGATTCTATGGTTATAAGAGTAAAACTGAGAAAAATGAGATATGTCTTGAGATGCCATCATCATTGGTAGAAGAGGTGCTCCTGAGACAATGATTTTTAACTCTTTACCTGCTGATAGGGGTGAGGTATTGTAGCCTATCACATCCATTCTCTCTTTTTATTGCCCTGGGTTCGGGCCCATGCTTGTTGTCCTGCTGTCATGTCAGTTAAAATTAGGTGGCTCCATGCCAGAAATGCAAAAAAATTGTCAGCATAGAAATCCAGTTTGGTTTCTAGATTTCCTACTCCATTCCTCCATCTACACTGAAATGAGAGTTGGCTTATATGAAGTGCCAATACATAAACTTTCAGTACAGGGTTTCGTAATGCATTGTGATTAAAACTTGATTATATGTAGAGAGTTATTTGGACAAATAATATATGGGAGGCATGCAAATACAAGCAAAGGTGTTTTGCATAATACACAAATCATTTAAGGATTCTGGATCTGGCGGCCTTTAGTCAGATAGGTTAGTGTCCTCACTCCACCCATAAACATTTATGTGTTTACTTACTTTATTTATTGTCTGTCTTTCTCACTGAGAGAGACATCTAATAAGCAGTATAACAGGCCTAGGTGTCTAGAGCAGAGGGGCTGCGGTGGCTCAGAGGTTAACCACACTCAGCTGCACACCGGAAGGTCGGTAGCTCGGCAGTTCGAGACCTCAGTGCCATGTGACGGAGTGAGCTCCCATCTCTGGCCCCAGCTCCTGCCAACCTAGCAGTTCGAAAGCAAGAAATTGCAAGTAGGTAAAAAAGTACCGCTTCGGTGGGAAAGTAACAGCATTCCATGTGCCTCAGCATCTAGTCATGCCGGCCACATGACTACGGAAAAGTCTTCAGATAGCACTGGCTCTTTGGCTTGGAAACGGAGATGAGCACTGTCCCCTAAGAGTCAGATTCGACTGGCTTTCGAGCAAGGAAATACCTTTACCGTTACCATCTAAAGCTAACTCAAGACTGGGGGTTACTGCCCCTGCTTGTTCTATGAGAACCCCCCCCCATCACCAATCACACTGATTGTGGGGGCCTGGGAGAACAGGAGCTGGCCACCTCGGCCCACCTGGAGCTGCAGCCACATCAGG
Source organism: Lepidodactylus listeri (assembly GCA_029233225.1). Taxonomy (NCBI): domain Eukaryota; kingdom Metazoa; phylum Chordata; class Lepidosauria; order Squamata; family Gekkonidae; genus Lepidodactylus; species Lepidodactylus listeri. The sequence continues at coordinate 94,433,632 of JARCFY010000006.1, forward strand.
AGGAGCCAACCTGGGTCCCAATGGCAGCAGACATCACCACAGCTGGGAATGGGGAAGCTGTCTCCCATGCTGGGGAGGTCGGTGCCAGCTCAGCCAGGTGTCAGGGTGAGTTAGGGCTGCCAAGTGCCAGTGACTTACCGGCGGGGGGGGGGGGAGTTGTTCTCCCCCCGGGAGCTCTTCTGGTGCGTGCGCTTTTGCACACGTGCCGGTGACATAATGACGTCACCCGGAGGTGATGTCATTACACGGGGGAAGTCATCCTCACTGGACAACTTCTGGGGCGGGGTTCCCCCTGCTGGCCAAATGCCGGCCGGCGGATCGGGAACCCCTGTAGCGGGGGATCCCCTCCCCCCGGGCTGACTTGGCAGCCCTAGGGTGAGTCTGGTGGCCACTCTGTGGAGGCCTCACCTGGGTGCTTCTGTCCTGGTGCCCTCGGTGGGGCAGAGGCCAACAGAGCTGATGGCTGCGTCCCCAGCAAGACCAGCAGCAAGGCCATGATTGTTGGGCAGGGCCTCATTCGGCAGGGTGGGGATGACACCCCAGGAACAGGCTTCAGTGCTGGAGAGCCCAGCCTGGAGGCCGGAGGCAATGAGCGGGTGGGCTCACTGCAAGTTAGGGAGAGTCCAAAGATCCAGTAGTCCCCCCCTGTTGGCTGTCCTGCCTGGTTGTGAGGAGGAGGCAGAGAAGGGTGGGGAAAGGGCCAGGTATGAGCAAGGGGGAGAAATATGAAAGGCCTGTGGTCTCCTGGGCCAGGGATTGGCCCAGGCACTGGCAGGGGGAGAACCTGACCTTGAATTGTCAGTGGGAAAGGGGTGGACAGAAAAAGGAGGCTCCCGATGATGGCCATGGAGGAGAAGCAGGCTCAGCTCAGGGCTACAGGAGGTGCTGCCTGTGGGAGAGAGGAGGAAGGGGAAGCAACCCTCCTCTGCTTCCAGTTCTAAAGCCTAGGGAGGCCATGCAGCTGACAGCAAGATGGCAGAGAGGTGGCCACGTGAGACTGGGCAGGAGGAGCACCACGCTAGAATTACAGAAATCTGAAACAAGCGAGAAGCGTGAGATGTGATATGTTAAGCAATGCAGCAAATGGTATTGCAAGGAAAAAACAGTTCAGTAAGAGAATAACCCCTTTTACCATACTTCACCCTCTCTGTTAATATAATATGCCAGGTTAAGGAATAAATTGAGCTGCAGTCTTAAACACTGAACTCACTGAAACATTTCAAGGTATATGTGCTTAAGGTTGAACCTTAAGAGCCTTTTAAAGATCATGGTGTCATTCTAAAACTACACCAATTCAGAGTTCTACATAGGCATTATAAATCTGAATGCTGCAGTGTATTGAAAGTTCTTTGTATTTGAAAATGATCATGTCATAAAAAAGGCTAGGCTGAGGCCCTTTGCGATGCACGAGCTTTCCGTGAACCATCAAGTGAATCCACCGAGAACTGGGCTCCATGGCTCAGAAGTCAGGGTATTACTGAAGGCACAGTCTGTCTTCTACCGAAGTCTTAACCACCAATCATGACTGATGCTATGGCAAAGTCTGGGGTGGGTTCTAAGGTGACACGCCCCACTCAGGAAGGGACCTCCCTGGATCTGTTGTACTTCAAGGGCCCTTTGTGTAAATTGTGACGCAGCAGCCTGGAATTCACATTTCCACTCTGTGTGCAGGTTTGTAGGTGAAGAAGAGGAGTAATGGACAAGCTTTCGAGGAAATAACTAGCATTAGCATTTGACAAACAGAGGAAGTCTGATAGACTTTCAGGGGGGCACACGGTACGTACCGCACAACACAGTTTTCCCTCTAAGCTGAGTTAGTGTGAGCTAGCTCAGTTTTTTAGCCTCTGGCTCACACATTTTTTTTTGTCTTTGCTCAGGAAGGAGGGCTCCAGAGCAAACCAATTTATGCAGTAGCCAAATCGCTCGCTCACAGCTTTAATGCCAGTGGAGCAAACCAGAGCAAACCACTGTCTCCGGGAATGTTGGGATGCTAAGGTTTTCAGCTTCTGAGGATTAAGCATGTAGTGTATACGTTGCCTGCCTGAATGGTGGCATGCTATTCAAGATGGAATTTGCTACCAGTTGATGTTGAAACCACCTGATCTGACGATTTAAAAATGCGAACATAGTTTGGCCATACTGGTGGGATCTGCGGGCAGCTTTTGGAAAGCTCTAGGTCATGCAATCACAGGCACAATGGCTGTGTAACTCAGTCCCTTGTTTTCCTTGTGGCAGTCCCAGAGAAGCCGCTTAAGTTCCCACAGGCTGTTCAAACAGCCCAGTGCTCAAACATACCCATGCGGAGCAAACCAAACAGCCTGCTTTTATTTGGCCTAAAGTTTTTGTTATCCTTCAAAGAGCTTTCTATAACTGCTACAAAATCATTATTGTTCTGGCATTATTCCTGACATTTTCCCCTGACATTATTTGCTTAGCACACCAAGTGTTATTCTTCTGGAACTGGGGTGGAAAAAATATTCCCCTAAATGCCACTTTGGCCGAGTGAAAGGGACAATCGATCATTTGCATCTCTATTAACTTCCTGAGACCTTTGAACCAATTCACCTGCTAATCATAAGAGGTTAAAGATTATTCTTGGATTTTTTTTAAAAAAATCTCTTCTCAAGATCTTGCAGCTCTTTGACTATAATCTTAAATCCCCACATGTTTATAAAATTCCTTCTGGATAATATAGCAGGGAACCCCCCCCCCCCCCCCAACTCTACCTGCAGAAAAGTATTTCTGGTTTGATCACACCATAAAAACCAAAATGATTTTTTTAAAGTAAACACCCTTACATGTAGCTTCACAGCTTGGGTTTGCATTGTTATTGCCCCAAGTACATGTGGTGAGCTTAATGGTCATAACCATCCCACCACACTGCCTGAATCATGCTTGAGCCAAAACTGCTACTTGATATGGGCTCCTCTGCTCTGTCCTAATACTACTAAGAAGCAAAGTACACGGGTAACTTTGGAGAGCTGGATTGCTTTTTGTGACCTTTTGTGAAGAAGCTGTCCCTTTTTCTTATTGGACTGTGTTGTTTTAAATGGCTTTGTTCTCCTGCACCTGACTTCCTATTTTCGAGTCCATTGTCAATATGCCATTATAATCCTTCCTCTACAATAGATGTTATCAGCCACTGTTTGGCAGTTTGGGGGGGGGGGTGCCCTTGCGCAGCAACCAGTTTTTCATGTCATTGTTCCTTTGTATATGGAACAAGGTATTTCTTTCCGTTGTGTTTCAGGTGTGTGAATGAAGAGGCATTTTGTCTAGACATACAGATTGGATTCCCAGGTTTCCTAGGTATGAGACTGAGCTAGTACATAGATAGATAGATAGATAGATAGATAGATAGATAGATAGATAGATAGATAGATAGATAGATAGATAGATAGATGGATGTATATCTAGAATTCAACAGGTGTCTAACTTCCCCTTTTTCATATGTGTGTGTGTGTGCGCGCGCACACACACCAATGCTCCTTCTAAGCTGTGGAGCCTTGTGAGCAAAAATTCAACTTTGTGAGCCACTGGTATTACAGTTGCAAGCAAGCGATTTGGCTACTACATAAGTCAGTTTGCTTTGGAGCCATCCTTTCTGAGCTAAGACAAAAACGTGTGAGCCAGAAGCTAAAAAACTGTGAGCTAGCTCACATTAACTCAGCTTAGAGGGAACACTGCTACCCCCCCCCCCCCCCGGCAGACCTTTAATTTACAACCCCAGACTTTTAATCTCTAACCCTTGGTGGTCATAAAGAACCGCCTGTGGTATTGGAGGATGGACTTTGAGCACACCTCTCTCCCATTCACACATTAAACTTGATCTACCTGGATTCTCATTCTATGACTTAGATACAGTCAGTTTTCTTGCTGGTAAAAGAGGGAGAAGGGGACCGCTTTGATCTTCCCCTGAAAACTATGCTGGGGATCACAGGACCTGCATGAGATTGGTCTACCCGTACAGCAGAAGGAAATACTAGATTCCAGAGGTGGTAGGATGAGTTGTCTCACTTGAAGCTTTGAGTGGGTAGGGTACCATTTTGACTGCTCTTCAAATTAAAAACAACAACAACAACAAACAAACAAATGAAACACTTCCTGAAGGAATGTTAGCAGGGGAAAGCATTCTATCTAAGTTGCTTTCTGTCGTGCAAGTTTTTTTTTAATGGCGGCAAACATTCAAAATGGGCTCCTCCATCTGCAGTCTATCATGGTACAGTCCAGTCTGCCCCCTCATTCTGTTGCATGTACACAACAGAAAACTTAAATTGTTTGTTGAATTTGTATGCAAAATAGTGAAAATATTTTTAAAAAACAGATCAAAAGAATGACAAGCTCAGTTTAACAAGCCACCGATATATACAACTATGATCTGTAATTCCATTTCATCATCTGACAAAGTGTGCATGCACACGAAAGCTCACATCTTGAATAAAACTTTGTTGGTCTTAAAGGGGCCACTGGACTCTGACTTTATTCTAGAACCAAAAACCGGCAGCACAAGAGGTCAGGGCTCATGGGGAGCTGTCATCAGGGCTTAGCAAAATAGTCAGCCACTCTTCTGGGACACCCAGAGCATACACCAATGGCCAGAAATCATAGCAGCGCTTCCCATCCCCTGCAAAACTTCCCCCACCAGTTTGGGATTGCTAACAGCCTCCTTATTTGTCACCATTTCCATGCATTGCTTCTGTGTTGGCATGCAGAAGCATCATGTAAGAGTTGCAGAGTCTGGCCTGTGGTGAGCTCAGTCATTGCATCTGGCATTCTAGAATCCAGCAGCTGTTTAATGTTCCCCCCCCCTTTTCTCATTTAGCCACCAATAAGTAAAGCCCAACAAAAACGAGGGGGAGAGGGTTTCCAAAGGAAAAGGTGTTCCGTCTTAGCTGTCAGTCACAGGACAAGGAAGGGTGTAGGAAGCCCCCTTTCTGTGTCTGTCTCCCCCCCCAGCACAAGCCCTCCTGTGTCTGCAGTGGCACGTTTGATTGATTTGGCTCCTGAGCTGATGTTTACACTGCTCCATTCAGCTTGCTCAGATGACTGTGACAGGCAACCCGAATGCAGCGAAGCTGACAGAGGAGCTGTGAGGAGAACCAGACAGATGACAAGTTCTCCCCGTTTTCGCAGAGCTGATGCAGGGCGATCTGTCAGTTGGCGATAGGCTGCCGGCTGTCATTTATTTAGTTACAGCTGTAACGTGGATAAAATGAACAGGCAAGGGGGCAAGCGACAGACTGCAAAAGGGGAAAATGCAGCTCGAAGTTTCCGTACTAGACATATTGCACTGCCAGTCATCAAAGAGTCCTCGATTTGTAAATTTGACATGAAGGCAAAGGTTACGGAGGATCCACCTACACCTCACACAGTATTTACCCTTCCTGAAATATGTAGTCCACATGGGGAAAGAAGAGCAAAATATGCTAATCGAGGCAGTATTGGGACACAGGAAGCTCTGCTAGAGGTGCCTGTTAAACAGGCTTGTAAACAAGGGACACCGGGTGCTGTCCACGATGGGACTCTGGCTTGCTCCGGAATTGTTGCCATGTTCTGTTGTTTTACTTCTGTTGTTTTACTTCGTAATTTTATGCAAATGTACTGTGTACCATTGTTTTATGATTTTAACCTGTTGTTAGCCGCCTTGAGCCAGCTTGTCTGGCTAGGCGGGATACAAATACAATAAATAAATAAATAAATAAATAATGTACTTGACAATTTCCTTTCTGTTCTTGCATTCTGGGCAAACAGTAAAATTATTAGCCCCAGATGGGCTCCATTCAGCTGGCTGTTTTTAGAGCAGGATGCTGTAGGAGAAGATGTTTAATAAAACATCCAGATCCCTCAAATTCAATTCGAAAGATCTTTAGCTATCTAATTCCACCATTACTTTTTTTATAAGAACATAAGAGAAGCCAGTGTTGGATCAGGCCAATGGCCCATACAGTCCAACACTCTGTCACCCAGTGGCCAAAAATACCAGGTGCCATCAGGAGGTCCACCAATGGCACCAAGACACTAGAAGCCCTCCCACTGTTGCCCCCCCAAGCACCAAGAATACAGAGCATCACCTGCCCCAGACCAAGAGTTCCTATCTATACTTTGTGGCTAATAGCCACTGATGGAACTCTGCCCCATATGTTTATCCAATTCCCTCTTGAAGCCATCCATGCTTGTAGCCACCACCACCTCCTGTGGCAGTGAATTCCACGTGTTAATCACTCTTTGGGTGAAGAAGTACTTCCTTTTATCCCACGTGCCCATGTTTACAATTTTTTATCTTAGGAATGATCAGATTTTCCCAGTTCAACCCCATTTCGGATTCTGGAGATTTGTTCCAATGGCAAATCATGGATACTAGGATTTTTTTAAAAGCGGCATGGGCATGCACTTCAACCATCCCATAATTTAGAGAACATGGGAATGGTACCCCATGGCTTTACTGATGTTCCCTGATATCTGTGAAGTAAAGAATCCAACAATGCTCCCCCCCAGTCCCTAGTTATACATTGTTAATTGTTTTAATATCACATTAGAAAGTCATATTCCTGTGACAGTAAAACTATGACATACTAGAGAATCATCCAGTTCACATAAGAGGATGTATCAACTCCTTCGGTGTTCTTGTCCAGACATTCCTTAATCACAGAAGTGTACACCTTGAGCACCTTTTAATTGAAAAAGCATGCCTTTCTACAATATTACATTTTGTGGATTCCCAGCAAAACTGTGGGTCTTTCCCCCATGATCCATATATCACAAGTTAATGGACATGCGTGCTAATGGAACTTAAGAAATAATGTTGGACCACTGGAACTCAAATGGATCAGGATTTAATCTGATGAGCAGTCTGGGGCAGGGTAGAGATTCTGATCTTGTTATGAAATTCAATCCAACAGGAATTTGTGATCATTCCTTTACAGACAAGTGAAGGCTGAAGGAAAATAATAAAAAGATAAATTTATATAAAAAAATTAAACTGAGTTCTGTGTTTCATGCTGGGCTTCTCCAAGCTCTTCAGAAGAGAAAGATATCTCCCCCCAACCCCCAACAACATACCAGAAATGCTTGTGACACTGATTGTGTTTACTGGATGCACAATATTGAGGAGGGGGAATAGGAGATATACTGAACTTTTACCTCTACAGATATCTCCAAATAATTTTGAATTAACTGGCCTTGTTGCAGGTTTACTAGAAACCACCATGGGTTTTAAAAATCCTATTAAATTATATTCTTAGGAAAGAATACATGACAGATTTGGTGACACAACTCTCTTTTTATCTCTTTCATTTGCTTTTCGAGAGATAACTAGAGCTGTTGCCCATGAGATGGGAGAAATCAATAGGGTGCTGTTTAGAAGAAGAGGAGGAAGAGGAGGAGTTTGGATTTATACCCTGCCCTTGGAGTCGCAGAGTGGCTTACAATCTTCTTCCCCTCCCCACAACACATACCCTGTGAGGAAGGTGGGGCTGAGAGAGCCCTTTCAAGGACTGCTCTTGAAAGAACAACTCTGAGAGAATTTGTGACTGACCCAAGGTCACAACAACAACTGCAAGTAAAGGACTGGGGAATCAAACCCAGTTCTCCCAGATTAGAATCTGTGCTCTTAACCACTTCACTAAACCGGCTCTTTTTGCCCCTGCTGTTTTTTTCCCCTAGAATTTTCCTCCCATATATTTTAAAATGGGAAATCTTAAAATGAAAATGGCTAAATCTCTCAACTACAAACTGTCAGCAAGTGTGGAACATTAAAAACCATCAACAACCCTTTGTATTGGGCATTTGAAGACTAACATCAGCAGGAAACGTTATTGGTGTCTGCAGGAGATATATTCACAATCCTGTACCTCCTTAAAACACATTAAGTCCTGAATAAAGAGATGTAAACACATGGTACTGAAGGAGAGACCATGTGGCATGCTAGTAGTCCCATTTGAGCTGTGTTGCTTTAAACTGCCCTTCCAGTAAAACTGGCCATGAGCTAAGGAGGCTAAATATAGGTATTTTAATTATTTTGGTTGTCCTAATGATTGTGAATGGGCTTAAAACTTTCCACCACCTGAAGAAGTTGGGAGCACGTGACAATAATTGCTTGCAATTTTGTTTCGGGGTTTTCTGATTCACACTCACATACCCACATTCATTTTTGAAATGTTTGTAATGTATATTGTTTGTTGGAGGGAAGGCAGCATAATATAGCCCAATCTTGTCAGATGTGTAAAGCTAAGCTGTGTTGGTATGTGGAAAGGAGACTTCCAAGGAAGACTCTGCAGAGGAAGGCAATGGCAAACCACCTCTGCTTCTTACTTGCCTTGAAAGCCCCTTTCCGGGGTCACCATAAGTCAGCTGCAACTTGATGGCACTTTACATGAGCTCTCTCTCTCTCACACACACACAGTTTGTTATGTTTTTACCTTGTTCACTTAAAAAAAGAAAAGAAATGCTATTGTATCAGAAGGAAGAAGAACGCACAGCAAAGCAGCATCAAAATCAGCAGGCCTTCTGTGTGCTCAGATGCGGTCTGCTCATGTCTCAAGGCAAAAACAAATAAACACCTTGTTGGCCGACAACGGAATCTTTAGCATTATGGTTCGTCCTTGTTTATGGAAAAGAACATGCGCTCCCTGGTGTGAAATCTGCTTTCACCTACTGTGCTTTCACTCTCAATTCTCCTCTGTAAACAGCACACTGTAATTAGCGTTGTAAAGTTCCCCACTTGTGGTTTGGGGAAGATGAAGCAACAGATGTACTTAAGGGACTCTCGATGTTCTTAGCTATTGGCACTTGCGCTGCATTTTTCTATCTAGAAAATATACCTGGAATAAATTGGCTTGGCAACAAGCGGGTGGGGGGGGGGGGGGGATCATAAGGATCAACACAGAGAGACTCACACAAAACAGAAATAAATGTGTCTGAGATTCTGTACTCTTAGCGGGTGGAAATAGTCCTCAAGAGTTAAAATAGTCAGCTGAATTTCATGTTAACATGGCAACTGATCTCCAGTTTGGTATTATATCATGGATGACAGTGGACGTATTCTCATTGTTGTATGATCAGTGTTGATTGGCACTACCCCAAGGGAGAATTACCTAAAAATATCCTGTAATGCTAGGGTGTTGGAATAAGACTTTTGTCAAGTTAAGGTTAGGCATTTCCACAACAACAAGCAAAAGGGGAACAATGAGTAGGGAAAATATTTCGGGAATATGAGTGAGTTAGGAGCTTTACAAAGAGTTTTTGTGTGATTGTACAGTAAAGATCATATTCTTACATATCAAAATTAAAAGTTAGAAATCTAAGAGGCAGCATTCCCTCTGTTGTATCAGTAGGAGACCTTCTGATCAGCAATGAGTGTCTGTAAAAGATTTTTAATCTATCAAGATATGCTTATTTGGAAAATAGTGAAAAACGGGAAAGGGGTTTAAGCTACCAGATCTCACAACAGTTTGAATATATAAAATGTACAAAATCTCCAACGGAATACTGAAAATGTAAACATGTAAAATACAATAGAAGATATTCAAATTAATTTGTATGATTAGCTGGGCATATGATAGCTGTAGGAAAAGAGTTTCTGTGTAGCTGAGCCATCATCCGTGGGGGTCATCCTTTGGCACATCGCTTTCGAAGCATTTGGAGTCTTTTGCATGCTGGCAGATGTATATGCCTGATGCAATACACGCTCGGAGTCAATACAGGAAAAATTTCTATGCATTCTTCTTGAAGTTGCCATGCTAATACCTGATGGCCCAGCAAATAGGCCTTTAAAACTTCCATAAGTTGGGAGTGCTAACAGATCCTGCCTTGGTGTAGTGGTTAGGAGCTCAGACTCTAATCTGGGAGAACTGGGCTTGATTCCCCACTCCTCCACATGCAGCTGCTGGTGTGACCTTGGATCAGTCATAAGTTCTTTCAAAGCTGTTCTCTCAAGGACAGTTCTTGAGAGAGCTCTCTTAGCCCCACCTTCCTCACGGGGTGTCTGCTGTGGAAAGGAGAAGGGAAAGAAGATTGTAAGCCACTCTGAGACTCCTTCGGGTAGTGAAGGGCAGGGTATAAATCCAATCTCCTTCTCCTCCTCTTCCTCCTCCTCTTCCTCCTCTTCCTCCTCCTCCTCCTCCTCTTCTTCTTCTTCTCCTTCTTCTCCTTCTTCTCCTTCTTCTTCTTCTTCTTCTTCTTCTTCTTCCGGGTTGGCATGGTGGCCAGGAGCACCTTCTATCAATTGCATGTAGTTTGCCACCTCTCTTGTTACCTAGACTCAGCTGACCTGGCCATTCTGATCCACGCTTCTGTAAGCTCATGCTTAGATTACTGCAATATGCTCTTCCTGGGGCTGCCCCTGAAGAACCCAGAAACTACAACTGGTCCAGCATGCAGCAGCCCAACTGTTGCCAGGGTCTAGCTACAGGGAACATATGTTGCCCCTTTTGAAACAGCTACACTGGCGGCCAGTCTGCTTCCAAGTACAATTCGTGGTGCTGGTTATGATCTTTAAAGCCCTTCATAACCTGGGACCCACATATTTGAAGGGCGGTCTCCTTCTATGTGTCCCTGTGTGCCAACTATGGTTGTCAGTCTCTCCCTGTTGGCTCTCCCACCACTTAGTGTGGCCCGTCTGGCCTCTACCAGAGACTGAGCCTTTTCCATCATGGCTCTTGCTCTGTCGGTTGGGCTCCCTGGAGAAGTGAGTGGCATGGAGATCTTCACGAGGCATTGCATGGCTTGCTTGTTTGCATGGGCTTTTGCTGGAATTGAGGAGGCGTGCATCTTTTAAGGAGGGAGACATTTGGGTTTTATTGTTTTATATTGGTTTGAATTGGAAATCTTTTAAAAAATGTTTTAATAAATAAATATAAATGAAGAAGAGGAAGAGGAGGAGGAGATTGGATTTATATCCCGCCCTTCACTCTGAGTCTCAGAGTGGCTTTCAATCTCCTTCCCTACCTCTCCCCATAACAGATACCCTGTGAGGTAGGCAGTGCTGAAAGAGCTCTTTGAGAACTGCTCTTGAGAGAACAGCTCTGAGAGAACTGTGACTGGCCCAAGGTCACGGAGCTGGCTGCATGTGGAGGAGCGGGGAATCAAACCTGGTTCTCCCAGATTACAGTACACCGCTATTAACCACTACACCAAACTGGCTTTGGGTGAAATAGGTCAAACTTTACTGAGAGTCTGCTTTGTACAAGGGCTAAGCACTAGAAACTGTGCAGTAGTCTAATAGCTTCTCTCCCTGTATGACTATTTGCATCAACAGATCGTCCCCACAGTTTCTCCTGGCTACTCTCACACCCAAGTCATTGAGTTTTTCTGCTGTGGCATTGTCTCCCCTTAGGAGTGCACCCATCCTTGTTTCTTTTCGGATGCACTGCAAAGCAGATTTATTTCAGGGGGCCTTCAACAGAGGTTGATATTTCTCTGTGGTGGTTGTTCTGAGCAAGCCGAGATGGGCAGGGCTTGTACTTTTAATTGTTTAATTGGTAATTTTTTTTTCTAGGTGCCAGTTTTTGACATGTATTTATTGTAAGCTGCGTTCAGCCTCTGTGAATGGAAGGAAAAGGGGGGGGGGACCTTCCTCCAGGAGCATCTTCCTGATGTGCCAGAGGTGCAAAATGCCAGGAGGCTGAATGTCCACGTGGGCTTCTGCAGGCTTCCAATGCTCCCTCTAAGCTGTGGAGTCTTGTGAGCAAAAATTCTGCTTTGTGAGCTCCTGGTGTTAAAGTTGTGCTGCATAAATTAGTTTGCCCTGGCGCCATCCTCCCTGAGCTGAGACAGAAAGGTGTGAGCTGGAGGCTAAAGAACAGATGGCTAGCAACCCAACAGGTTGGATGGGGAACACAGAGAGGAGCAGGCACTGACATTGCCTGTTGATCACACTGCCAAGAGGGGCTGCCATGCGGCACAGCAAGTGCCCCTTCAGGCGCTTCAATGTGGCATGGCAGCTCCTCCCCAGGCCCCTTCCTCTCCTCTTTCTCCCTTACGTCCGCTCCGGCAGCAGTTGGGGAGGTCATTTCTTCAGCTGCATCAGGGCCATCTGTTCCTGCAGGGAAAAGGCTCAGCCATCATGTGTGATCACTCAGCACCCAGGTCAGCGGCCCTTCCCAGCCGCCATGGGGGGGGGGGGTCCCCTGCCAACTTGTGTGACTAACATAAGCCAACCCTGCTTTGCTTTTGAAATCTAATGAGATAGACCTAGCCTGGCCTATCCAGGTCAGGGCATTTATACCCTGCTTTCCCCAAGAGGGGACCCACAGCAACCACCTTGTTATGTCAGGTACAGGGAGAGAGTGTGACTGGCCCAAGGTGACTCAGTGAGCTTCTAGGGCAGAGCGGAGATTCGAATCCTGGTCTCCCCCAGTGGCTCAGAGATTAAGATGCTGAGCTGCAGACTGGAAGGTCAGTAGCTCGGCAGTTCGAGACCCGAGTGTCGCATGACCAAGTGAGCTCCCGTCTCTGGCCCCAGCTCCTGCCAACCTAGCAGTTCGAAAGCAAGAAATTGCAAGTAGATAAATAGGTACCGCTTTGGTGGGAAGGTAACAGCGTTCCGTGTGCCTTGGCATTTAGTCATGCCAGCCACATGACCACAGAGAAGTCTTTGGACAGCGTTGGCTCTTCAGCTTGGAAATGGAGATGAGCACTGCCCCCTAGAGGTGGATTCGGCTGGCTTTCAAGCCAGGGAAACCTTTACTCCCAGATCCTAGTCCAACACTCTAACTACTACACCACATTGGCTCTCTCTTGTGCTTTTTTACTTATTTGTTTTTGCTTGCTTACAGCCTAGCACTGTTTCGGTGGAACTAAGTCCACAATCTGTCTTTAAATTCTTTGTTTTAGTCTTGTTTCTCTATGTATTGTTGTGTCTTCTGATGCCGCATGGCCTAATTGTTGTTGTGATCTGTCCTGAGCCCATTGGCGGGGAGGGTGGAATCGGAAATCTGGAAAATAAATAAATAAGTCCCAAGGAGTTCAATGAGAAAGCCTCTCCATTAAAAACGTAGGTGACTTCCGCCTTAGGTAATAAACAGGCATTAGGAAAAAACCTAACCCTCCCCACCCAAACCAGACGCTCTGTTTGTAAGGCTAAAGTAGTTTTTTGTGTCAATACATGTTTGTGACAACAGGATGTGACTTCTGGAATCTTTGAATGATGCATGGCATGATAAATCCCTGTCTCATTCTCGGAAAGGGTGTACAACGCTTGGTGACAGACTGCCAATAATTCTAATGAGCGGCTTCTTCCAAAGATTTTCCACATCAGTCAGCAACTCAGATGCCATTCCCTGGGTGAATTATTTTCTTGCATGCACTCGGGCTCCCCAGAAATGCCAGCGCCTCAAGATGACCTCTTTGGCGGCATGATTTAGGTCAAAGCCACATCTCGGCTTGGAAAGGGGCCACATTTCAACTCAAATGCACACAAAACTGTGGTACACCTGTGGAAACGTCAGCCAGATTAGATGCTGTGCCTGCCTTGTTTGGCAAAGGAGGCATTATGGAAACACTGCTTCTGAGCATCGCAAATGCACTGGGTAAGCCTGGGAGCCTGGGGTCTTAGAGTAAGATAAATCAGAAGGTACACCTGAGCTTTAGCACCGTTGTATCACTTTTCACTGTCCAGTAATAGTATCTGCCTGATTAAGGTGTGAATTCCCTGGTTAAATGTAACATGTGGATGGTCCCTCTTTCTGTTGTTCATGACCTCTTCTCCTTCCAAGTAGGAAGGGGGAAGGGTAGCAAGGAAGGAGGAGGAGGAGGAGATTTGATTTATACCCCACCCTTCACTCAGAGTGGCTTACAATCTCCTTCCCTTCCTCTTTCCACAACAGACACCCTGTGAGATAGACGAAGCTGAGAGAACAGCTCTGAGAGAACTTGTGACTGATGCAAGGTCACCCAGCAGCTGCATGTGGAGGAGTGGGGAATCAAACCCGGTTATCCAGATTAGAGTCTGCTGCTCTTAAGCACTACGCCAATAAATGTACCAATAAATAAATGCCCTGAGTCATGCGGTACCTACATCGTTTGGGAAGAGTGCATGCGTTATATACAGCATTGGTGGTGCTTCAAGGTGGGCAGCAAAACAGTAAAGATATTTATTAACAGATCAAAACTGAGCTTGTCATTCTTTTGATCTGTGGAGTGAAGGGCTATTAAGGACTAGAAACTTGACCTCAATGCTGCCATTCAGCACTATTTTAAATGGAAACTTTAATAAAACTACCTGAAAATGTCTTTTAGCAACATCTTCCCCTTTCTGAGTTGTCCTTAAAGAAGAGAATAAACTCATTTAGCTGAAATTCAGAAGAGCAGCAGCTTGGGGCACTTTGGAGAATACTGCCTGGTGCCTAGACATTTGCAACCCAAATGGAAATGTTTCTAAATGGAATTAGATGAACGAAACTGTGTCATATTGAGATGAAATATAAATAAGTGCTCAGGGCCCCCTTTATAAAAAATGCATGTCTATTTTCTTTTAAAACATTTCCACTTCCTGAGGATTCGGGGTTTTTTTTTGTTTTGTTTTGCTTTCTTGTTTTTCCTTTATGGATTTCCTGCTAATAAAGCTTTCTTTCCCACTAAATGTCTGTCTCAGTGTTAAGCCTCCAAGGAGTGGTAAAAGCCAAAGGCAGATGGAAACAATAGGCATTCTCTGTTCCATGATACAACCTGCATGGCGTTCATTTGTCAAAAGTCTTAGAAACATTTCCAAGGAGGCCGCTTTGGTAAACCATGCCTGCAAAGGGCTGAGCTGACTTGAGCTTTTTGCCATTCATGCAGATATCCCACTAGGATTTAATATGTTTATTTACTCACAAATTAATATTTAATATACTGTTTAGGGTAACTTGTTCCAAATCCCAGTCCCAGACCAATCTCTCCTGCCCAGCCCATTCTCAGCTCTTCCCTTTGTCCTCTCCAAATCCTCGTCTCCTTCCACTTTACAGTACTCTTATTTCCAGAACTGATTATGTCCAATGCCCAGCATATCCTTTCTTTCAAAAAAGTTCCTGAAGCAGCTCTACAACAACAAAATGCCAGCCTTGTGCGTGTCTACTGAGCCTGGATCACCGCCTGAGCTCACATAATGGCTGAGTTGAGATTCACAGTTTGGCCCGATATAGGCAGGGCTGGCCCCAGGCTTTTTTTGAGCACTAGGTGGGGCTACCTTCTGGTGCGCCCCCCCCCCCCAAGTGCTAATATTTGGGGGGAGAAAGTTCTTGATCTCTTTTTCCACCCCATTTTGTAGATCCCTATCATGTTCCCCACTGTCTTTTTCACCTTGCTTGGGGTTGGGGGGGGGAGATGCAACGAGGAGTGCCCCGGAGAAAGGACCGAGGCAGGGAAGCGCATCTTGCCCACCAACACCAGAGTGCCAGAGTTGGCAGCAGCCCCTTTGCAGGTGGCTTGTTCACACCCCAACTGCTCATAGGGACAGCATGGCTTGTGGCATGGGAGCAGCAGGGTTCCCAGCTGCCCAGCGGGGGGCTGCCCTCTCAGTGCCTGCCAGCCCTCTGGAGGGGTGTCCGTGTGTGTCCCCCCACCGCTCTCCAGTGCTTTTTGGTTTTCCGTCTGGCTCATCCCTTGTTGCCCCCAACCCCTCCCGAGCTTTAGATCTGCCCCCCCCACCCGTGAAGCAGCGGACTGCCAGCTAAACAGCCAGACCCATCGCAGCTGAGTCACCCTCCAGACTCTCTCTGGCGGTGCAGCCAGCCTCAGTCTTCTCTCGCTTTCCCACTGTTGCCTTTTGGGGGGCAGCAGCAGTAAGGAGAACAAAACCCTGTCAGTCCGATCTGGGCACCCCTCTGGGGCAAAGGAGGATCCCTGCCAAGCCAAAGTGGCCAGAGGATTTTTTTGCCTCCTCGCTTGCCGCCCCCCCCCCCTTCTGGATCCCTGCTCAACTTTCCAGGTGCAGCAGAGGCGGCAAAGCTGGATCCAGCCACTGTCACTTCTCCGTGAAGAAAATAAATAAATAAATGTACACAGTCTGAGCCCTAGGGGCGGGAGCGCATCCATCCTGGGAGCTTGGAGATGGGGCGTGAGGAGTTTTCCCTCCCCCAGCCCTGGGAAGGCGCCCTTTAACTCCTGCAGGCAAAATGGAAAATGGGGCACATTTGGCCTTCAAGAGTAAAATGGCACCTTCCTGGGGTTGGGGGAGGGGGGAACCCCTTGCACCCCATCTCCGAGCTGCAAGGCCACTCGGAGATGGGGCGTGAGGGGCGCATTTTGCCCTCTGGAGTTAAAGGGCACCTTGGTGGGGCTGGGGGAGATGGAGCGCGAGGGGCACATAATGCACTACCGTCTGTTTGTCTCCTCTCCTTCGCTGCTGTGCCACCAGAACAAAGGCATGCTGCATGCACCACTTCCTCTTCTCTCTTAAAAGGGTGGGGCTCAACTTGGAACTGAAGGCCAGTTCGCCACTCACCAGCAGGGGATGCCCTAGTCCATTGTCTAGTTTGCCTAGCGGGCAGGCAAGCCCTGGATATATGCCCGCTTTGCAAGAGGATTAAGAGAGCCAGTTCACACAGCCACAGCTGCCTGGCATTGCTGTGCCACACTCACCCTGTCCTGAAGCGCTTTCATCCCACTTTTAAAAGGTACCTGGTGAAACCAGTGTCAAGCCGTTCATCCTGCTTCCTGGCAGTGTGGATGCAAATAAGCCACACATCAAGTGGTGCCGATAATGTGAACCCGCTGATTTGGCTACTGTGCCCATGTGCCTATGAACCTATGTGCCCATGTGCCTACGCGCAGGTCGGCAAAATGGACCAAAGCCGTGCACCACCGCAGTGGCTCCTCCAGGGGCTGCCCCGCAGCGTGAATGCTCTGTTCCGCCTCCTCCCCGGTATGGTCCTGCATAAGTCTACGCAGTGCAAATGGAAAGCCCCACGACAACTCGGCCTGGGTCTATTTGCCCCACTTCCCTTGTGCTTCATTTTCCAGTCTGTCCTCAGCCAATGTTTCCCAAGATCAGTTCTCAGTCAAGCCCTGGCTGCAGAAAGCCCAGGAACAGAGAGCCAGTTTGGTGTAGTGGTTAAGAGCGCGGACTCTAATCTAGGATAACTGGGTTTGATTCCCCACTCCTCCACATGCAACTGCTGGTGTGACCTTGGGCCAGTCACAAGTTCTTTCAGAGCTGTTCTCTAAAGAGCAGTCCTCGAAAGAGCTCTCTCAGCCCCACCTACCACACAGGGTGTCTGTTATTGGGGAAGAAAAGGGAAAGAAGACTGTAAGCCGCTCTGAGTGAAGAGCGGGGTATAAATCCAATACCACAACCTCTTACTCCTCCTTCTGGATACTTGAGTCCTGAGCTAAGCAGAGAGTGCTGCTAGCTCAACCAGTCCTCAGTATGTGTTCATGCTGCCTGTTCCTGCCTGGATCCAGCTGCCTCTCAGTACTCTTCAGAAGACCAGACCCAGCCTCTCACTGTAATGCTGTCCTTGCTCCTTCAGCAGGGCCGGTGCTACCAATAGGCCAACCTTGGTGGCTGCCTGGGGTGGAGACCTCAGAGGGGCACAGAACTGACGGTCTGCATTACTGTGCAGGAGACCCGCTGCCAGGTCCAGCACCAGCAATTTCAAATTTTGTGGTTTTCAGTCTTTCTAAAATGTATTTATGTTTGAAAATTGGTGGGCACATGGGGGAAAAGCGCCAGAAGGTAGCCTTGCCTAGTGTGGAAAAATACCTGGCACCGGCCCTGTCCTTCAGAATCCATAGTCTGCTTCAAACTCCTGTGATCAGAGCCAGAACAGGAAGAGCTATCTTACCATTGCTACTTCACCCTGGGTAGCAACTGACACCTGGCTCCTCCCCTAGACAATAGCAAGGATTGACCCCTCTGCTGATGGGCCAACAAATGCAAAGGACCAGGAAGCATTTTGCTAAGGGAGGCCCAAAACCTGGAACCAGATCTGCCAGGAACACCCAGTGGGCTGCATTTATATTGCCATCCTAAGCAAAATTACCCTCTTCTAAGCCCATCAATTTCAGTGGACTTAGAACAGAGTAATTCTGTTTTGGATTGCACTGTTGGAAACACAGAGTTTGGGAGCAGACCCTTCTGTGTGCTGCAGAAGAGCAGTGTTTGGAGCTGGGGTTAGGAGGGTGGACTCTAATCTGGGAGAGCCGGGTTTGATTCCCCACTCCTCCACATGCAGCTGCTGGTGTGTCCTTGGGTCAGTCGCAAGTTCTGTCAGAACTGTTCTCTCAAAGGCAGTCCTCAAGGGAGCTCTCTCAGCCCCACCTGCCTCACAGGGTGTCTGTTGTGGGGAGAGGGAGGGAAGAAGCCGCTCTGAAACTCTGAATGAAGGACAGGGTATAAATCCAGTCTCCTCCTCCTCCTCCTCCTCCTCATGCCATCTTATGGTATGTGTGATCTCTTGTGCCGGAATCAATTATTCACAGAAATGCCCATCAGAAATAACTCCATGTCTTTCCATGTACATTATGCCCATTTTACCATTAAGTTAGTAGGTCACACACAGGAGATGTCAAATATGTTCAGCAATCCATTTCATAAGTTGATTAGTTATAAGGCAGAGAACCAGAAAAGGAACTCCTCTGGTCTGTTTGTCGCAAATAACCTTTTTTCTGTGGCACAAACAGATATACTTATCACAAGGAACTTTCGATTGGGAAATAGAAACTTGGAGTACTCTTTCTGGACTATTTGCATATTATCTACTTTTTAAAGTTGCATTTGTTAGAAAATGCATTAAGATCACCATAGTCTGCACGCTACATGGCAGCTTTGCGAGGAGAACTCTAAAATGTGCTCAAAGATGATAAATTGCACACTATGTCAACTACAGCTTGTCATGTGATTTCATTTTCTATTTATAGTCAAAAATGAAACACTTGAGGGGATAAAAACCCAGCCCAAAGCAATTTTAGAGAAATCTCATACAGTTTCCCCCCCCCCTTTCTGTATGCATCAATTAAAAGACTATCCTTTGCTGCCTCATCTGGTCTGCGGGGTCTCTCTGTAACAATCATCTTCTTGTGAGATCAAAGTAGGATGCTCCCTAGATCATGAAATCCAAAATATACCCATGTAATCTTGATAGCATTCCTTCAAATTGATTCCTTTAAACTACTATGGGAAAATAAGGCTTTTAAAAAACTGTTATACAGCAGACATACATTCAGAATTTGATGCAGTTCAAGGGATCAAAAAAATAATCATCTCTGTAACCTACAGGATTACTTGGTTTACTTCCCTGGGAATTTCTGGTTTGCTTGGTTTCCATAATCTACGTTCTTCTGAATTCTTTCTTTCTAGGTTCATAATTCACATGTCCCTCTTGATTCCCTTACATATTTCCATTATGTCTTTCTGTTTAAGAGTTCAGTAAGGCCAAGGAACAAATCTGACAGGGATAACCATGTTTGTTGTCTATGTATCTGATCTATTTATCTTTAAAGTTCTCTGTGTGTCTATAAAACATGCCAAGGTGAGACAGGGCTGAACCCTGCCTCCCTCTCCACATGGTCACTTCAGGTACCTGGCTCCAGTTCCAGAAGTAAGCCAAAAATAGTCTTTGGCAACAGGTTGGAGGGCAAGGTCCAGCTCTTCTCACCCCATCACCCTTCCTTGCTGTAAGAATTAACCTCTTCCATGTTTTTCAGGGAAGAATGGGACAGATGTGTACAAAGAAAGGTGGCTTTCCATTTAAGCAGCATTACAGTGATTGCCAACTTGTACATTCATACAGAACCAGCAGATTCTAGATAGCTGGCTGATTGCCAGTTGTATGACCCAGGCCTGTAGCCACGGTGGTGCAAGAAGGGGCGGTGCTCCATCAATAATTTTTCATGCCCCTCCAATCAGCATTACAGGTTGATGTGAAGTCTGTCACACATCTTTCAGGTGTACATTTTCTTTGTAGAAAAGGAAGGAGCTGAGGTGAAAAGTGTGAATCCTGTCATAAATCTCCCAAGGGTGAACTCTCTATCCAGTTGGCTAGAACAGAATTTACAGTTTCAAGTTTCAGTAACTGGAAGAAGGCTCTCACACTTCTTTAGTTCAGCAAACTATGTAAAACAGTTGCTTGGGAGGCCATTTTTATAAAGTTTATACAGAACACGACTGTAGTCTATGCCACAGTGTACATTGTACATTATTGATTTGTTGTTATGTTTTAGCACGCTCTTACAACATTGTTTTCCTTTTTTTGTAATTCTATTTTCTGCATTGCTTGACATAGCATGCTTGATACTCTTTTTTGCATTTTTGTACGCCTAGTCCTATTGCATTTTCATTAGCTCTCTCATGCTGTTCGATTACAATGTTCTATACTATGTAAACCACCTTGAGTCTCAAGTAGAAAATTGGTAAGTAACTAATGAAGTATAAATAATACATAATGATGGGCTGACCACCACTGTACTCATTGCCCCCCCCCCCCCGGATATAGCAGATAAAGCACTTAAATACAGATGCAAATATGCCAGACACCAGTGATGAGTGTGGCGCTGTATGTCAAAAGTGGCACCATAGCTGAGGGTTCACAAGGTCATTGTGAAGTGGGTAGAACAGCTTTAGTATTTTCCCAGTACTTCAGCACACTCCTCCACTGACTGAACCATGGCTGTGACCGTTCTGTAGCAAGAAAAACAAATAAAGAAAAGTTGTTCTCTGGCACAAGTAATTGAAAGTTACCTATACAATATCAAGCCATTATGGTGCTAGTAGATGTTAACTACACCGTGGCTGTGATCACACACATTAAATAATCCACTTTCAGTGCACTGTCCAGCTGGATTTTAATGTGTGAACTGGCAAAATCCAGATGGAAAGTGCATTGAAAGTGGATTATTTAGTGTGTGATCACAGCCTGTATGCACATAGAGGGGTCAAAAACAATCAGGAAGTGAGTAACATAAGGAAGTGAGAATTCAACCCATTAAAAATTCCTGGATTTACCTCTGATATATTTATTGAATGATCTCTCCTCTGGGATTCCCTTTGTTGATCAGCTTCTACTATTCAGCCTATTATGTTTGGTGATTCCTCACTCTTGGAGGCATAATTCATTAATTACTTCATTACGCCTGTATTTACTTATTCTTCATCTGTCTGATTTGTCTGCTTTTTTATTTGACACTTTGATATTTCACCTCAGTTTACGTCTCTACCATCATCTACGTATGCATTTAACTGCTTACTGATTCACCGGCTGATTTGTATGTATGTATATGGATATAGGTATATATGATGACCATGGTTGTATCCTGACCTTATTATTAATAATTTTTAATTTTTTAAAAAAAAAATTAAAAAACATTTTTTACAAGCTCTACTAGCAAGCCAGGGATTTATAAGGAACGGTGAAGGGAGAAGAAAGAAAAAAAAAGAGAAAGAAACAAGTAGATGAGTTGCTAAAGCAACAAAGGTGACAGGTAGCACTTTGTACAGGATGTAATAGCATTAAGTAACTAATCTTCTCAGTTTTTATGACAGCCCTATCTCAGAAAAGATGCTCATTTCCAGGATTTTAAAGAGGTAGTTCTGAAAGGTAATTATATTGGAATGTAATGGTGCTCCTCATAGACTACCACGAGTCTGATATGACAACAGAGTCCTGATAGAAGCCATTATCCTAAAAGGCAGAAGAGCGTACCACTAAGCAATATATGTCAGGCATCTTGTAGCACGGAGAGCAGCATTTAAATAATTGCCAGGCCTGTGAAGCAAATGGCGCAAAGACATCACTCTTACAATTGCTGGGAGTCTTAAATTTAGATCTTTGTCCTGTATCCACATTGAGGAAAACCATGCAGCGGGTTAGGTCAAGGGCTCCTTTTGAAGCGGTTGGCTTAGGATGAGTTTGCCCATTGTTTTCTGTGTCATAACTGCAGTGGCGTCTTTGTCAACCCAAACATGTACAGCGGCCATAATGGTCCCGTTTGTACTGATTGAGGTCTCTTTATGTCAGGCAATTATTTCACTAGGGGATGCAGGTTGCGAAATGATGCCACTTAAACTCTCCCTTGATAAGGTGGAGAAACAATATAGATTTGGATGTTAATGTCTTTATTTCTCTTGGTCAAAGTACAGCCGTTTGTTGTGTTATGTGGCATCCTGTAGTTAGAGGTTAAGATTTCAGCCTTTCAAACTTGGCTGCTGTTGTTGCATTCAATAGATCCGTTTAATCAGCTGCTAGTCAGACACTTTCTGATGAGCGTAAATCAGCCTTTCCTAGGCAACTGGTGATTTTCCTTCCAATTACAACTCATCCCTAAGCATTCCTTGCAATTTGCAACGTAAACCATGCTTTTTGATAGGCTCTGGAAACTCCACATCTTGCAAGATCACTAGCTGCACCAGAAACCAGAAATGTTTCTCATATAAACAACAATTGGGGGGGGGGGGGGGGGAGAGACTGAGATTTTCCCTCTGCTGTGAACCTGAAACAGTGCTACCCTGAGCAGAATTATAACTTTCTAACCCCATAGGCTTCAATAGAAGGCGGGAATTCTACTTAAGAAGGCACTGTAAGATAACTACAGATGGACTTACAGATGAGTCAGCTGTTAAGTAATGACTAATTTACTTGTTCCTTAAGCAATCCCCATCAACTCTTCGCTTGTATAAATTTCTAAACCAAATGTGTGAATAGGCCCATAGAGTCCTAGAAAAGGAAAATATTTACAGTTTGGGATCATTATTGAATGGCCTCAGGAATACCCATCATAATCAGATCAGTTCAGTTCAGTTTTATTATTGCATAGGGCCAATGGCATAGGGCCAGTTGTAAGGTGGTCTGAGACTCCTTCAGTAGTGAAGGGCAGGGTATAAATCCAGTCTCCTCCTCCTCCTCTACTACTACTACTACTACTACTACTACTACTATAAAAATTAGATTTTAAAACTTGTTTCATAAGAGAAAGGAAAGGCTCCCATAAGCAACCGACCTATGCTGACACTAGCTTAGACCGAATTTTCTTTGCCACAAAGGCAAAAAGGGCAACCTGATATAAGACCTCTGATACCACATCTGCAAGTAAAAATATGACTTGTTCCATGACACTACTAAGGCCTAAACTGGCCAAGATTGTACCCAAAAAATTCTTCAGACTGACTGGGTTCCTTTCACATGCCTTCCCATTGATCAGCGCCCCCCCCCTTTTTCAGTCAGTGGTAGGCTCAACCACAGTGGCCATTTTAAGAGGCGAAGCCAACCAAAAATGTCAGGGAGTAAGATTATACATAACTCAGATTGTAGCTCTTCAGCAGTTCAGGCACCAGGTCTGTTGAAGAGGATGCTTTTTAAAAATGAACATATTGTTTAGAAATATTTTCTTGCTTACACAAAAGTAGACATCCTGACCTAGCTAAGAAACGGTCATCTGGCAGTATCTTTCAGCATGCCAATAGCCAATCAAGAAATTCTGTTGGCCCCACCCACTTTCTAAAAGCACTTGGTGGGCACCAAGGAAGGTGTCAATGGGCACCAGGGCACCCAAAGGTGGGGGGACCCATGTCGGGGAGCCCCTTGCCGTAGACCTATTTCCCTGTGGGTTTTTCATCTTCCTTCATAACATCTCTTTCAGTATCTATATATCTAATTCCAAAGTGGCCCCCTCCGTGTGGATATCTAAATCCATGCGGGGGGGGCACTTGGGGGGAGGGAGGTTTTTCTGCATACATGGGGGACTCTCCACATTTGCAGAAAAATCCAAAAACTTTCAAAAATATTCGGGGGATATTTAAATCCCCCCAAAAGTAAGAGAGCATCCCCAGCACATGTACAGGGAACACTCTGGCTGTTGTGGGGGAGGCTCAGTGGCCCGGTGACTGTGAGCTGCTCAGGGCTCACTGTTGCTAGTTGGGGGGGAGAAAGCTTGCTGCGGCAGCCGCCACCTGCCCCGGGAAGGGGAGGGGAGGGGGGGTGGCAGGAGGAGCAGCGGGGCTTGCTGCGGCCGCCGCCGCTTGCCCCAGGGAGGGGAGGGGGTAGCAGGAGGAGTGGCAGGGCTTGCCATGGCCACGGCCACCTGCCCCGGGGAGGAGAGGGGGGTGGCTGGAGGAGCGGCAGGGCTCACTGCCGCAACTTACCCTGGGGAGGGTGGTGGTGGCAGGAGGACTAGGATACCCTGCCCTGTGAGTATCGCGGGTGCCCCATCTTGTTTCATTCTAATTTTGTGACTGTATTAGCCATTTTGTTGATGTCATCATAGTCAAGACTTTGGGGGTGGAGTCCAAGGTCCCAGCGCACAGGCTCAGTGGAGCAGAACACAGGCCATCGCTTGAAAGCCCTACTGAGCATAGGTTTAGGTTATACCATGAGTGTTCTGTGGAAGTTGTGGGATGTGAGAAGACAAGTTTGTTGAATGCTTATTTATTTATTTGATTAGATTTCCTTCTGCCCTTCCTCACTTGCACGGGGCTCAGGGTGGTGTACAACAATGTAATTCAACACATTATAAAATCAGTTAAAACCATAAAAACTCAATATTTAAAGCATTCAAAGCATTTACACATTTGAAGACATTTTAGAAACAAGATGGCAGTGCTAGCATTCAGTCATGAGGGGAGAAGGTGCCAGGCAGATGTAAGGAACCATCTGTAAGAAAGATGTAAGGAACCATCTGTAAGATGTAAGAAACTTTAATAGGTCAGACAGGGCATGGATGTCACTCGGCAAAGAGTTCCACCTGGCTGGGGCCAGGGTGGAAAAGGCCCTGGCCCTGGTTGAGGCCAGCCAGATATCTTTGGGGCTGGGGACCACCAGCCGTTTCTTATCTGCTGACCTTAATGCCCTTCAGGGGACATACCAGGACATATTTTTCATTGGAAGTTTTGCACTGGAAGTATATATTTGTATCTAAAGGTGTACCTCCCATAAGAGTACTAAGTCCAAAGTCTAAACATTACCTAACTATACCGCTGGGGTCCAAGAGAAGGAAGTGATGAGAGGTTTCTGCAGTTGTTAAATCAGCTGTCTCCAGCTAGAGTCAGAAGCTGCCAAGATACTCAGGAAATTAATGTTTGGCTTTGCCTGTGATCTCAACACCTGATAGAAGAGTTTCATTTTTCCACTGGTGGGCTGGTCCTGAGTCAAGATCATGATGATAATGTCATCCACTCCATAATGAAAAATATTAGAATTTCATCTCCCATATCTTCTTTAATATATTCTTCCTCTATTTGCTTGATTCACTCCCAAGTCACTTTTTATCCCAAGTTAATGGCTTTTTTTTGGCGAGGGTGTCCCATGTATTGCAGAGCCCTTAGGGTATCAGCTGCATGCTTTAAGCCCCATTGCACAGACTTCAGTACGATTCTGAGTAGACCCATTTAGGATTGCACTGTAATCCTTATTCTCAATATGTGCCTGATGGACCAAGTCACACAATCTTCTCCAACAGCTCCTGGCCTATTTATTTGAAGTAAACTTTTTGCCCATGATAAAAAGAAGAGCATTGGGTTTGGAGTTTTTTGCCTCTTTGGCAGCAGGTCTTTTTGCCAGTGATTAATGTGCCTGGATGAAGAAATTATAAAGCAGAGCCAGATATATAATAGAAAGGAACTGAGTGAAATAATTTAATTTCAAATGAATCAAAGTTTAAGATCAGTTAAGGCAAAATGTCTGGTTTTCTAATAAAACTGCATTTTATATGCAACAACTTTGTTGCTTTTGACCAAGGGTTCTTTGGCTTCTAGATGAATCTGGCCAACAGATAATACATTAAATCTCCAAGACAATCTTTCACCTCCCTAATCCAGCATCAGGCGTTAAGCCACTTTCTGCAGAAACTTTTCCTGCAATGGCTGCTAAAGAACACAATACTATTGTCAGTGTATTAGTTTATGTAGTAATTGTCTCAGGGGTGTGATCCTTATATCAGTCCTGCAAGTTATTGTCAGTGTGTTGTTATTAGAAAAGCATAGTGCTCTTTGGGGGGTATGCCTGGAGAGGCGGCCCCACACATATGTTGGTCCCAGACCTTGCAAATGAGCAAAATCAACAACTGCCCAGACATGTGCATTCTCTGTTGTAGCCCCCAAACTTATGGCATTGTCTGCTGATGAGGTTAGAAGGGCTCCCACTATCCTGGCTTTCTGCAAAACTGAATAAGTCATGAGTGCTTGTTTTGCACAGGTAATATGGCTGCACCTTTATTATGACTTCAAAACCATTCAAAATAAGCTGACCTCATGAACTCTGCTTGACCTTACTGTCAATTATGACCGTGCAGGGGAAAAAATTGTATTTTTTGGATCTGGATATATTGGAGCTGAAAAATATTATTGTTCTTGGGTTCCAAATACTGGTATGGTAATCAGATGCAAAGGGGCTTGCGTGGGGGGAGCTGGTTCTGATATTTTTTTGCTTTATTATTTACTATAGAGAATCTTTCTGGAGCAGTGGGGTGTTTTTAAAGGTACTGACACCAAAATTTCAGGGGAGCTGCTGATGCCCGTCCTTTAAATAACTCCCAAATTTCAAGTCAATTGGACCACGAGGTCCTGTTCTATGGGCCTGTGAAACAATGCCCCCAGCTATTTTCCATTGCTCTCTATGGAGAGAGAAAAAATGTGAAAAAATGTAAAGCTTGAACATCTCCCCCCCCCCCCGCCAGAGGAATGCTACTGTGAAGCTATTGCTAAATCCAAACAATGTAAAACCCAAGAATCTGAACCTATGCAAACCATGAGAATCTCAATGTAAAATACGAGAATCCACAAAACAACGAACCCAACACAAACCGACTCCAAAGCACAAACTTTTTTTTAAAAAACTGCAAAAATCCCCCCTTGAAACTGACAAAATCTTCCCGAAAGCAGCCTGGCAAGCCAATACCAAACCCTGGGAGACACAGGCCCTTTCTGCACTCTCCTTTTAATCCATGTTCACTGTGGTGTCCTCCAAGCAATTCTGCACTAAAATTGAATACAACCTCCTTTTTATTCTGGGTCCCCCCCAATTCTGCATTATATTACCTCCCTTTAGTGGTCTGCCCAGTTTCAGCCTGCTGTTGCCCCAGGTTATTTGGATGCTGTTTTGCCGTGGACTTAAATTGCTCCAGCTCAAACTCTGAGGAAATCCGGAGTGGCAGTCAAATGTGGAAGGGACCACAGAAACACAGGAGGGGGGAGAGAAAAAAGGAAAAAGCAGTCCTGGGTGCCTGCAAATGCTGACTCCTGATATTCCTAGTTAATCCCAAATACTTCTGGGATTTTTGGGGACCCATTTTTTAGTATCTCGAAAAATCCTGAATATATTTTGGAGAATCAAATACATCAAAAAAAGACCAATAAGGTATTTTGGGATATATTTTGGACCAGAAATATCTGAATGCATTCTCTATTGTCAACTAATAACACCTTAGTCTTTTTCTGTACTAAGTTGCCAGTTATTACATCCAGTCCATTGTCACCTCCAGACAATTCAGGACATTCGGCTCTCACCTGACTCATTTGAAAAGAAGGAATCAAGTTATTGTTTCCTACTTCTTGGTACCTACACATTCTAAAGCTCAGGATGACCTCTCCTAACAATTTCTTGCAGGAAGTAAACAGAACCATGCCATACTGTAGAGTTTGTCCTCTGAACCTGTCATTTTCTCTGGGGGAACTGTTCTCTGGAGCCTGGAGCCACATTCCCCCAGGCTCTCTACTGACAGTGGTTGTCATTCAGGATGACCAAAATAACCTCAATCATAAAACCAGGCATAAAATCTGATTGTTATGGGTCAAAATCATCTGTTTCATCCAAGGAATCCTGGAGATATACAACTGCAACTTGCTTGAGCACTTTGTCACAAAAGAAGGTGTTAGTCACAGTTTAATAAAGTTATTCATATCTAGAGGGACTGAAAGAACAAGGTCATAAAATAAAACCTCTGCAGCCTGAAGTGGTATAGTCCAGTAAAAGCTTTACTATTTGATTTTTTCTAATTGCAGAAACCAGGCCACACACATCCACATATTTCCCCAGACAGACACACAAGCAAATGCAACCCTTTAGCATGGGTACAGAAACAAATCTCACCCTCTGTTCCATCACAATAAGGTTCCTTCTCCCTATCAGTTTCCTTGGTGGGACTTTCTTTTACTGTTACATGTCTCCAACAGTTCCTTGTGCTTTGTGCCAGCACAGCTGCACAAGTTTTTAGAGCACCATTTGTGCCAGTGCTGCCCTGCTAATTGGCTCAGAAAAGACCAAGTGATGCCACCAGTGTGGTTTAAGTGTGAAAGTATGAATTGCAGAAACCTATTTGCCACTGAAAACTGCTAGCTGCCCAAGAGGAAATATAGCCCAGTTAGTTCCTCTGTAGACTATTTGATTGCACAAAATTTGTTTCCTTGAACAAAGGTAACAGCCAATTTTTTTCACTTGCTGCTCATGCAGTTTCTTCCTCTAGTTGCTGGATCATCAGAAATTCTAATCAACTCTGATCTAATGTAGAGTACTGTGTGACATTTATCATCTGTTTTAGTCTTTAATGCACCATGCAGGGTTTAATCAAAGGTATGCAACCATTAACAAAGGGGGGGAGACAAGAATTATGGGGTTCAGTGTAGAGCTTTGGGAGCTCAGAGAACAGGTAGCACACAATTCTACCCTCACCCCACCCTTGCTGAGACTGAAAATACAAGAAAGAAAAATAATCATTTCAAAATCTGTAGCCTTTAAATTGCACAATAGCATGTCGTCATCAGATGCCCAAAGGACAGCAATATACAGGGCCATAGCCAGGATTATTGATTTCAGGGGGCATTTAAATGTTGGGGGCTTCCCCCCCCCCCCCACACACCCAGGCTGCATCAGGAGTGATGGGGAAATAAAAGGGTTTTTTAAGTGATGAGAGAGGTGAGGCTGCTGGCAGGCAGGGCAGGGTGATCGTGTGGCATGGCTGTGGCACACACACACAAAATAACATAAAATGAACTGGATGGATGGATGGGAAATTGGGAGGCCTGGGCAGTAAGTTGGGGGCCCGGCCCGGAGGTGCCCCACTGTAGCTATGGGCCTGGCAATAAGACTATTGAAATTTCACCAGGCTCCGTTTGCTGCATGCGTTATTCATGCAACCATCCATGTTCCATGCATAATCTGCACAAGGCTGAGGAGACCAAAAAGGGAGAAGGCAGCCTATCTCCAGTCCTCTCCCTGGCAGGATCTCTGACCCAGTGCTGACTCTGACCAGGCAGCAACCTGTGTTGTGTGCAGCTGAGTGATGCAGGTGCCCCTCCCCTTCTCTGTGCCTCTACAGAGATACGATGCAGACAGCCCACAGTGTTCCTGTCCAGCTACCCCTCCCGTCTTGATTATGTAAATAAGGGAGGCAACAATTAAAAGGCTCCACATGGAATTGCCTGTGGCAGACTTTGTGGTTCCAGGGACATAGAAGGGGTGCAGGTGAGGAAAAAAGAAGGAGGAGGAGAAGGAGGAGGAGGTTGGGTTTATACCCTGCTCTTCACCACCTGAAAGAGTCTCAGAGCAGCTCACAATCTCCTTTCCCTTCCTCTCCCCACAACAGACACCCTATGAGGTAGGTGGAGCTGAGAGAGCTCTCTCAGTAACTGCCTTTGAGAGAACAGCTCTGAGAGAGCTGTGACTGACCCAAGGTTACTCCAGCAGCTGCATGTGGAGAAGTGGGGAATCAAACCTGGTTCTCCCAGATTAGAGTCCCTGCTCCTGAACACTACACCAAACTGGATCTCTTTTGTTTTGGATCAAAGAAAGGCCACAGCTTTTTATTTGACTGTATCACAGGTGCATTGGCACAACAATGGGGGCAGGTCTAGAACTGAGCAATTTGCCGGTCGGTCACCTGATTAAGTTGACCTCCCAGCTCACCTTCCCAGCTTTCCAGCCCAAACCACAAAGGCAGCTTCAGGTGAGTCCCTGCTGTGGCTTGTTTTCAAAGTATTATAGAATTACGTGCTGCTCCATCAGCAGACAAAGCCTATCACCACCCTGGAAATGTCTAAAACTGGGGCTTTGTGATTTTGAAATGCTAGGATATCATTATAGCAATTGTTCTGCCCTGCTTCCCCAAATAATATATCATTTCCTCAAGCTTTTTGAAAAGTCTGGCTTCCTTTTAAAATTGGCAGACGAGCACACCGAACCTTTCCATGCCTTCCTCTGTGCACCTCACTGTTGTGTGCACAAGGATCAGCTGATGAAGGACGGATTTATAGGAAAAAGCATCTCAAGATTACCTTCTAAAAGGAGGCAGGAGGAGAAGTGTTGTGTTCAGAGGCATCCAGGTACCCCCTGCCTTCTCAATATATTCCACAGTTAACTTAGCAGTTAGGGCAGTTGTAATGCTAAATCTCTCCTGGTGGGAGGGAGACCTGTCAGGCGGTATCTGGTGTAGCATCCTCTCTTTCCTTCCCTGGAACTGTCTTCTGCTTCAAGCCCCCTTGCAGAAACAGTTACTCGTAAGAAGTTGCTTTCACTCCTGATTTCAAGTCACGCAAAGGGTTAAAAAAAATGAGAGGAGCAATTCCTTGAAAGGCTTCTAACCGGTGCTGTAGTGCCAAGATTTCAAGTGTCATGCTGGTGAGAATACGGAAGCAGAATTAGGCACTTAGACCTCTCAAATTCTTCAGACCGCCCTGACCTGGATAGCCCAGGCAAGCCTGGTCTTGTCAGATCTTGGAAACTAAGCAGGGCCGACCCTGGCAAGTTCTTGGAAGGGAGACCTCCAAGGAATACCAGCGCTGGGATGCAGAGGCAGGCAATAGTAAGCCACCTCTCTGATATGTCAAAGCCCCACCAGGGGTTGCTATGACTTCAAGGCACACACACCCGCGCACGCATGCACACACACACAATACTCACAAAAAAATTCTTCAGACCAACTGAGGGCCAAGGGGAGGATAGACAGTATATTGCTAACAGAAATGATGAGACAGAAACAAAAGGACAGCATACCTAAACTCAAGATGAAGTCCAGGACAGGATGTGTACTGTTGGTAAAGAGGGAGGGAGGCAAGGAGCAGGAAGGGGCTACGGACCGAGCAACCAGGGGATGTAGAGGCTCTCTCTCTCTGAATTTCTTTTTACATTTTGGGTTTTTTTAATTCTGCACATTTTAAAAAATTCTGTGGGCTTTAACATTAGTCGACTGTACATTCAAAATTTTGTATCTTTTTAATCTGCACTTTGAAAATCTTGATAAACCCGACTGCTCTGGTTTGTGTCCTTGTCGCCTGGTGTCTCTCTGTTAGCCCTCTTAAATTCGAGGAGATAGGGAGGGAGACGGATATTTTAAATGAACAAATAAAAGTCACACATTCCCGGTCAATTATTTGCTTGCCAGTCTCTAGTGGTAACCACAGTGACAATAATATTAACACAACAACAGCAAATCGTGTCAATGATTTTTTTCCCCATTGTTCCAAAGAATCGACTCTTCTGGATTGTATGTTTCCGCATAAAAGACAATGGAGAGCAAAATAGACATTGTCATATATGTCACCCATCAAGAGTGTAGACACCCCTGTGTCTGTAAATATTAAATTTATCATCGTGAGCTATTTTGGCTCCCAGGGGTGACCCCAATCTGTAGTACAATATGGCAGAGATTTAGTTCCAGGTCACAGGTAACCTAATGAAAACAGCAATCCTGGAGAATTTGATTTGCACCTCGCAACTGACGATGCAAGAGCCTCTTTTGTGAGGCAGAAAGCCTCTCTCTGGAGACCGCTGCCTAACCTGTGAAAAAACATTCCGGCTCCCCGATGCTTCAGATGCCAATTAGAACAAAGCCTCTTATCATATAACATAGGCTTGTTATAATGATACTGGCTGGAACCACCATAAGAATGTGAGCAAATTTCAAAACCGGGGAAGCGGTTGATACGGCACTAGGAATGGGCATTTTTCATCGCTGGGAGAGTGATTATCTCGGTGACTCTTTCTGTGTACTGCTATGCTGCAGTGGCGGTTTATTCACTGCGATGCTTACTTTCTGCAGGGAGAGGCTGGCCCAAAAAGAGAGAGAAATCATCTGTTTTCAGGTCACGTGATGAAAAATAAATATTTCACAGTTTAGGAGAATAAGGCGTCGCACAATAAGGCAGTCTCTATTTGTCCACCGTTTTGTGCAATTATAAGCTCTGCACCTGGATACACAGGTTTTTTTTTAATCCGGGCAAGTCTCAAATGCACCCTACTTTATGCTGTTTACATGTGGTAAATGGCTACCCTTTTCAGGGCACAGGAAAAGGCTGACAGCACAAATAGACTAATCAGCATGGTTGACTGATGAAATTCCCTATTAAGCATGGGAGTTTAATGGTTTTTATTTGAGGCATCCTTCTCATTGCGGCGAACGATGCAGGTACATCACTTTATCTGAGTAATGAAGCTTACTCGGATTGCAGACCTCACTCACCTTGCAAACACTTTGGCGTTTCCATATTTGATGCTTTTAAAGAAGCGCATTTGACCTGCTGCTGTATGTTTTGCATTGCATATGAATGGCACGTCCTCAGTGGCACTTTGTCTCCTATATTCCATCCAAAGTTCAGTTCAGATGTTGTATGTAGGTCGCAGCTGGATTGTTCCTGTTGGCTTTCATAGAGTGAAACAATGGCACTCCCTCCACAGCTCCCAGAGGGCCACATTTGTCATCTACCCAAAGAGCCACAATTCTTCCATCCCTGGGATGAGCCCTAAACCTTAAGGAGGCTCACAGTTTATCAGTTCCTCTGCAGGCAGCTTGTTTAAGGAGAGAACCATCTGCCAGCCAAAAGCCTCTCCAGCAATAGCCTCTCTCCCTTTTCCTGAGACATGGGGGCAGTTGCCAGTTTGGTGTAGACAGCCAGTTTGGTGTAGAGGTTAGGAGCATGGACTCTAAGCTGGGAGGGCTGGGTTTGATTCCCCACTCCAGTTCCCATGTTTCCAGTCAGAATAATATTTCAAACACAGCCAGGAGGAGTATGTTTAGCACTGGTCTACCAGGGCCACCTCTCAAGATTTGTTTGTGATGCAACTATTACAGGCTCAGCTACCCCCCAGCTAGCCAGTTTGGTGTAGTGGTTAGGAGAGCAGGCTCTAATCTGGGAGAACTGGGCTTGATTCCCCACTCCTCCACATGCAGCTGCTGGAGTAACCTTGGGTCAGCCATGAGTTCTTTCAGAACTGTTCTCTCAGGAGCAGTTCTCGAAAGAGCTCTCTCAGCCCCACCTACCTCACAGGGTGTCTATTGTGGGAAAGGGAAGGGAAAGGAGATTGTAAACCACTCTGAGACTCCTAGTGAAGGGCGGGGTATAAAACCAACTCTTCTCTTCTCCTTCACATGGGGAATGGTGCTCAGAAGAGCAACAGTGGGCATGTCAAAGAGCTACATGTGACTTCTGAGCCCCTGAGCGTATCACTGAGATAAACTCAATCCTAGTACTGAATTTAGCAGTGTAATGAGACTGTTACAGTGTAATCCTAAACAGAGTAACAGAGTTAGGTTTACCAGCCTTCAGGTGAGACCTGGAGTTCTTTTGGTGTTACAACATCTCCAGACAACAGAGATCAGTTCTCTTGGAAGAAATGGTAGTTTTGGAGGGTGGACTCTGTGCCTCCAAATCCCCCGTGAGTTCCCTCTTCTCTCTAAACTCCATCCTCAAATCTCCAGGAAGCAACCCTATTCTGAGTCCACTGTTTAGAAGTGTGCAGTTCTTCTTAGAGTTGCAGGGGTTAAACTAGTTTTCATGAACAGCACATCTTTCTGTGCAATGATCTCTCACTGAATCACATTATAGATGCTTAAACGTTAACAAGTTTCTCAGGATTACAAAAGCCACCAACCATGATCTAGTGCAGGGGTCCACTCCCTAGGGAAAAAATCCTGCACGAGGGGGACTGGCACCTCAGCCCACAGAAATGTTCACCAAAATGGTTAAATTAAATGATAATATTTATTTGAGATTATCCTTTGGTTTAAAAAATTCTGGTTTTCAAACTATGCACTACATTCATGTTATTCATGAGTTTTGAAACATGCCTTACATATACAAAGGCGTTCCTTGCAGCCCTGTAGCCAGAAAAAAAAATCTGGTGGGGGGCTTTGGAATGGTTGTGTGTGTGTGTGATGTGACTCTCCAGTTTGGTGTGAGAGTCTGTAGTGGTTAAATGTGTGGACTCTAATGTGGGAGAACCAGGTTTGATTCCCCATTCTTCCACTTGCAGCTGCTGGGTGACCTTGGGCAAGCCATAGTTCTGTCAGAGCTGTTCTTGAAAGAGCAGTTCTCTCAGAGCTCTCTCAGCCTCACCTACCTCACAGGGTGTCTGTTGTCGGGAGGGGAAGGGAAAGGAGTTTGTAGGCTGCTCTGAGACTCCAAGTGAAGGGAAGGGTATAAATCCAATCTCCTCCCCCTTCCATTTGGAAGAGGGAAGAAGGAGGAGCCAAAAAGGAGGCAGCCAGGCGACTGCCCTGCCATTTGATTCAACTCTCCAAACAGGTGCCAGCCAGCAAGTCCCCCGCTCTGCACCAGCCTGAAGCTTTCCTTCTTTCCCTCCCTCTGGTATTCTCTACTTGGAGAAACTATGGTCCAGTTGCACAGTGTCAGCCAGGGGTGTAGACTTTTGGAAACCCCGGGGGGGGGGCGGGGGCTCCTTAGCGCACATGCTTTGCGCGCACGCTCGCTGGAGCGATGTTCTTTCCCCCCCAGGAAACCGCCCCACCTCCCCGGGACCTTCCGAGGCCCGCCAGCTGCTGCTGCCGGTGCCTCTCTCCCCCCCCCCATCTGCCACCCCTTCCCTCTCCCTCTCTAGCAGCGGCGGCCAGGCCTCGGAAGGACCCAGGGAGGTGTGGTGGCAGGCGCTCCATTTTCCTGGGGGTGGCTGAGTCCCCCCCCGGGAAATTTTGGGGGTGGCTCAAGCCCTCGAGCCGACCCATACTCTACGCCTATGGTGTCAGCTGTCAGATGGCATTCCATGGCATCATACCAGCTGCCAGACAAAGCACGGTTCTATGGTGCTAGCCATCAGGCCAGGCACAGTGGCACAGTGGTGAACCTGCAAGGACTTGTGGGCAGCACCTCATTTTCCCTTTCATCCTCTTCCCCCAATATTTCTTCTTTCCCTCTTCCTGGCAACCCCTATATCCTCATCTTTCCCTGCCTCCTTCTCTTCTGCCTCCTTCTCTCCTTCCCTAACAACCTTTTATCTTCATATCCATCTTCAGCTTTATCTGTTTACCTCATTTATATCCCATCCCACAGAAGCTTATATCATTCTCCTTTCCCCATTTACTCTCACAACTACCATGTGAAGAAGGTTATGCTGAGAATGTGTGAGTGGCCCAGTCACCCAAGGAGCTTCCATGGCAGAGTAGGGATTCAAACCTGAGGCCATGGTCAGATGTGCCTTCAGATCCAACTCAGCTGCAAATGCATGATGGATCTAAAGTGCATGATCAAACTGCAACATCTGGGAAAGGTCCCACAATTGTCGGCACCCCATGCTGCCCCGCCACCGAAGTGGAGTTAAAAGACACTGGGGAAAGTCTGGTCCTAATGCTTGCTGACGGGCTATGGATGGACTTTCCCCTGTCTGATCACTCAAACATTCTTTCATGCCGTTGGGATAGTCTGTTCATTCCATCCCGACTCCATGCCGGGTTTTTTCCCTAGCTTAGCAGGATATGCATAATTGCATACTCCATGAGGAACCCTCAGTGGGGAGGTGTGATTCCTCATTTATGTGCATGGAAAACAAAAGGCAACTCCCCCCTCACCTGAACATGCTGTCTGATCAGGCAGTGATAGGCTGAGCCCACAGCTACAAAGGGATGTGTGATTTTGCAATGCCGTGTCAGTTTCCACTGGGGGAAATATGTTCGCTTCCCCTCTGTACCAAATGGCACATGTGACCACAGCCTGTGTCTTCAAGATCTTAGTCTGAAATTCTAACCACTTCATGACACTAGTTTTCATGGTGTGGCTGCTGCAAGCAGCCAGTCCTGGGTGAGTCTTTCAGGTTGCATGGTAGCCAGGAACCTGGTGTTTGCTGCCATGCCTGTCCCCAAAAAGTCCTCCCTCAAAGGGTGTAACAGCCCTAAAAAGGGCCTTGACCTTCCTGCTGCCGTTTATGGACAGAAAACTGAAGGCGGGGCCCAGCAGATAAAGGTAGATTGGGTGGGAAGGAGAGAAGAAAGCAAGAAAAGGGAAGAAATTTCAAGGGAAGACAAGTAATGGCAAGACAGTGGAAAATGGGATTCCTATTGCAAGTCCTCACAGGTCCCCCACTTGTTATTTCAATTTTATGTCTTCTCCAAAACCATCTGTTTTGAAATACTAGCCTTTATTTGATTCAATTAACTAATCAGTTGTGGGCATGGAAATTATTCAATACAAGAAAACCTTGACTTCAGCCATGCATTTGTTATTTCATTTTACCCCATCTTTTCCCATGGATCCCATGGCAACATACGTCCCTCCTCCATTTTTCTCTTCACAACAGCCTTGGCATGCAGCTTGTGCTAAGAGAGAATGACTGGCTCAATGGGAAGAATAGGTTGAAACTAGTTGGGAATGTGATCTTCATCTTGATCTTTGAAGTTGTGAGAAGAAATGTGTACTTCTGAGACCATCATCCAATTTGGGCTCACAAGTATGCCTGGAATGTTAGACAGGTAGCGCAGCAACCTTCAAGAAGTGAGTGAACGCAAGAAGGTACTTATGTACATTATGGGTACATTACTTAGGTACACAAAGAAACTGCATGCTTGCCCTGATCCTGAGACCTGTTTTATGAGATGGGAGAAGAAACCCCACTCAGTCTTGCAAAAGACAAAAGGAAGCAAGGCGACTATGGTAAAACAGACAAACAAAGCTTGTTACATCTGTTGCAATGTCCTCTGGCGAGTGATTTCATTCCCCGATACAGCTGAAATGATGGCTTTCATGTTATATTTTATCACATTCAATGAGAGGCAGAGATAGGCTGAATGAAATCATAGCCTTTGTATAATAACAAAAAAGCCCCATTGGAGGCTCTTCATTACTCTACTTTTCAGAACAGAGAAGACAAACGGCTTTGGCAGTGGCACAGGTCCAATCTCTAACTAGAATCGATTGCCTTGCCAACTCTGAACACAGAAGATGTTCATTGTTTGCAAACTGAGCTTCGTGCAGAGACACCTTTTCTTAATGGTTGCAAAACTGTTGGTAGCAGAATGCGTGTGCGTGTGCGCACATGAGGGTTTTCCTCCCTTCCCCCCTTTTGCCAAAACTCCCACAGTGAAGAAACCGCAGCAGACTCCATGCTTCCTGTCCCAGAGGGTGGGAAAGCTTTTTACTTCACAGTATGGTTCCTCCATAATAGCTATGTGACAACAGCCTGCCAGCGTTTCTGAAAAGGCACTGGCCAAAAATTATAATGAAATTACTTATGTTAAGATACTCACTGGGGAGGCTTTTACGAGAAAAATGACTTTCTTAATAAGCTCCCGTCAAAGTCTCCGAGGTGTGCCCTGTTACGGGGCTATCCGAGAATGACAGTATGGGATCCAGGTAGAACTTATGGGTACCAGTGATTTGTTTCAGGGCACTCCGCAAGGGTGGGATTCTGTGTCACAGGGATATGGACTTCACCAGAAGTCGGCTGACGTTAACTTTGCACAGCAGTGCAGTTGTCGCCAGCTGCACTCCTGTGGGGGGCATTGAATACGATTCCAAATTACAGAGGGATGCTTTCTGCTGGAGAGCAGGCTTTCTGTGGTCTTTGTAAAATGATACAAACAGCTGGCATGAGACTCTGAACAATCCAAGCACGGCATTAGTATGTGCACACACGGGTAGGAGAATGATAGCCAAGGCAACCATTACAGCAGGTTGGGCCTGCTTTCCGGCTTGCAGATCACTGGTTTCAGCACCAGGTTTAGTTTGCATAAATATACTTCTCCTCCTCCACCGAAATGTAATTTAAAAAATAATTGAGATGCTATTTCTAACTAGATTTGGTTTTTTTTCCCTGACAAATCACAGCTGACGTATCATGACCCCATAGGGTTTATGAGGCAGGAGACACATTTGCCATTGCCTGCCTCTGAGTAGTGCCCATGGTATTTATCCTGGCTCAAAGGCTTGCCGGATGGTGCAGCCTTCTGCCCCAGTAAGTGTTCAACTCATAAGTCCACTTTAAGGCTCAAAACACTTTACTGAACTCCTCATGCATTAAAGGTTCACAGACTAGCTGGGAATGTATGAGAATGTGTTAGGGTCCATTTGTGTGCATTAGCGGTGAAAAGATTTTCTATAAGTCTCATGGCTGCTGGAGATTTCTAACAAAGGCATGGAAGAGGGCAATAAACCCTATTTCATGCTTCTAAAGTTAAGCCAATAGAGTGAGCTAACACAGAACACATGACCTACCGAGGTTCCTAAACTACATCTCCCAGAAATCTCAGGTCTAAAGATACAGAACTATTTACTGATCTGTATTACTGACTGTTGTATTAGAATCTGCTAGGGACAGCACAGTATTCTTTGGTGGTCTCCCATCCAAATACTGACCAGCACTAACACTACTTAGCTTCTGAGATCTGACGAGATCAAGTTAGCCTAGGTTATCCAGGTCAGGGCATTTCTCACTAGATATCTGCCACCAAATACTCAGCTGGTGGTTCAGATGTGCATGGGCTGGATATGACAGTTCCTTTCTCCTAAGTGAGGAGTTTTCCTCTGATGGAAGAAGCCTCCAGTGGAGCAAGACTCCTCTCAGCAGAGGCAGGGCCCTCACCTAGCAAAAGGCAGCTGCTGGATCCATTGCCATGGGATTAATGTCCCAGGACATGGTCAGAAGGCATCCATTCCAACTATCTAAGCAGAGTTACACCCATCTAACCCCACTGAACTCAATAGGCTTTGGGGGCTGTACATCTGTTTAGGACTGCAGGGTTAATCTTTTTATTTCTCATTTTATCCCACTTCATGTGCCTCCTTATCTCCATCTTTGCTTCCTTTTTGCCTGCTTTCCTTCCCTCACCTCTCTTCCTGAACACTGTCTTTTCATTACCATTTGCCTCCTCCACTGTTCCAAAACATCCAGTCTGCCTTGTCCAGAGATCTGAATGATTTTTCTCCCAGACAAAGGCTGCAGTCACACAAGCAGTTTGTGCCAATATTGTTGTGGTACATTTGTGGATTTAAAGAGCACAATCAGACAGCAACATATGCCTTCCACATGCCAGTCATCACCACATTGTTCTGCCCTACTTTGGAAGCAGAGTAATCAGGCACAGGGGAAAGTCCAGTGTTTATGGATATCAGCACTTTCACCCCACATTTCCAGATGCCTGAACTGCCCTGGTACGAGCTCAACCCAGTTGGGAAGTCTGATCACTCTGTTTTGTTTTCGCTCCTTTTTTTGTCAGTGGTGTGTGCATAACTGCATACTTGTGCACACCAGGAAGCTTTCAACTGCCCTTTGAGGTGAGAAGGTGGATGAGAAGGGCAGGCTGAGAAGCCTCCTTTGTCTTTTTTCATGCTGGTTCCTCTGCCTACAGCTTTGCAGCACAGAGGGTGGGGAATGGGTTAATTGAAAGGAGTTTTTTCAGAGGGGGAGGCAGCCTCCTCCAGCTGTCAAAACAGAGCAGTGCTTCAAATAAGCTGTTACTTACATATGCAAAAGACAAACTAAGAAAAAGAAGCCACCCAACCACCCACTCCATGGTTGCCCCACGGCAATATTCTGAATTGTTGTCCACAGGGCAAATGCACAGTGAGGCCACTTCAGGGTGGGCTGTCTGGTCACCCCTTCCCACAATTATTTAAACTGCCACAAACAGAGGCACTGCCTAATCACACCAAGCCTCCAGTGTGACCACAGCCAGACTAAACTTCTGCTACCTAAAACAACAATAGCATGGCTTGTAAGCTTCCTATTGCTGATACCTTTCCTCATTAGAATGTTCATTAATATAGCAATTCTCAGCCAGTGGTGAGGACTTTCAGTAATTTCTAACCTAAGGTGAACAAGAAGGCTGATGATTGGTTCATCTATCTAGCTCATTACTTTTAGTTTTTTACTCCCAAAAGTTGGAGCCATACAGGGTCAGAGGCAGAGAAACAGCTGCAAACCTGAGATCCTTTCATTTGCGATGCCAGAGATTGAGCTTGCAATTTTCTTCATGTAAAGCAGGGGACCCCAACCTTTTTGAGCCCAGGGTCACCTTTCGAATTCTGACATAATGTGGTGGGTACAGCCACAAAATGGCTGTC
Organism: Lepidodactylus listeri; assembly: GCA_029233225.1. Taxonomy (NCBI): domain Eukaryota; kingdom Metazoa; phylum Chordata; class Lepidosauria; order Squamata; family Gekkonidae; genus Lepidodactylus; species Lepidodactylus listeri. The sequence goes on from JARCFY010000006.1 coordinate 94,473,809, forward strand.
ACAGCAGGTGCAGCCAGCCACAAAATGGCTGCCACAGCTTACCTTCAAACAGTGAAGATCTTTGTGCTGTGCTGGCAGCTTCTAACAAAGTAACTTTTAAGAAATCTGCATGGCCAATCAAATTTCTGATGACTAATCAGAAGCCTTCCTGGGTGTCATGAGTACCTCTGAGGATCTGTCTCCTGCAGACCTAAGTGAGGTGGAGGATCAGCTCCCAGCTTCAGAGGAGCCTCCACCTGAGCCAGATGAGGCTCAAGCAAGCACCTCCCAGGGTTTGCTCCCAGCACCACCAGCAGCAGAGCCACAGCTAAGCTCAAGCCCACCTGATTCACCTCCTCGGGTGGAACATCTAAGGTCCCAATGCAGGCAAGACTTAGCTGCAAGAAGGAAAGAGGCATGCATGCATGGTCGCAGATCACTAAGTTGTGAGTTCTAGAAGGAACCGGGACCTCTCTGACAGCTGCTAACAAGCACAGGAAGTGGCTGGGTATTTAGGCACAGCACAGAGACTACCAACTTGTGCTAGCAACAAGTCTTCTTGGCTAAGCTCTGCACCCGTTCAGCTTGTGATAGCTAACTTGATTCTGGACCATCTGGCTTGTGATTCCGGCTTTGTTTGACTTCAGCTCTGTTGACTCCCTGGACTGGTTTACTCGTGAGTTTCCCTCTTCGACCCTGGTTTGGACTGACTCTCCTGATTCGGCTTAACCTCGGACTGTCCCGGACTTCTGCTTGGCTCCTGTCCTATTGGCATCCAGCTTGTGACACTGGGCAAAAGTCCCACCTGGCTCTATCCACTTCTTAAAAATACTTGGAGGGCATCAGTAAAGGTGTTGGCAAGGGCTATACCACTAAACTATTACCCCTTCTCAAAGCATGTGACCTACCACTGAGCCATAGGCCTTTCTTGCATGTTTTCCATATAAATGATACCAGGTTCAGTCATTGGTATCCTCAGATTTTGAGCAGCAGCTTCTGGGGAAGACCTTAGTGTGTCTGAAACTGCAAAGAGCCAGTGAGAGAGCTGTGCAATTGTAAGCCAGCAAGGCATACTATATGCTCTTATGAACTGTTATGATCATAAGTTTGAACTTTGGGTTGTTATACTGCAAAGAGCAAAATGCACTCTTTATTGCAGTAAGAGGCTCCAGCCCACAACAGGAAACACCCTCCATAGTTCACACTGACATGGAGACCAGGACTTCATTTCAAAGGGTCCTCCTGTCTCCTCATGCTGGTCAATTCACACCTTCCCCCAAAGTTCCTGCAGAGATCATGTTAAGTGACGTTACCTGGCAACTAATCGTCCGGCCATCGAGTGACCTGGCCAGAGCCATCAAGAGACAATGGAATGGTGCCATGAATCCTAGCAGCTTGCCTAGGTGTCAGTTCCTGCTTAGCACCTAGATTTGCAATATTGACCATTCCTTCCCATCTCCTCCTCCTTTTACCTTGACCAGTGGTAGGGTTAGTGGGGACGGACTAACTGGTAGGTGTGTTAATGGGATGTGGTCAGTACAGCCCGCCCCAATACCACCTTTTAAAAGTTCTCGCACACCATTCAAGCTTAAGCTCTTAACCCTCCACGTGTTTCTGCTGGTTCAGATCACGTTCCCCATCTTTTTTTTCTATCCCTCAAATCTTCTTCTGGAAAAGGATCACCCATCTCCAGGATAGGTAAAGTATTACCCAACCAACGAAATTCCTGCTCATGGAACTGTGCTATTTTCTGCCTAAGTTTCCTAGATCTTGTGTGTATGCATGTATGATTCAGTTTTTGTATGCTTGAACAACATTTTATAGTAAACATCATTCAAACGAACCACTCAGCCTCATTGCCTATTTTCTGAGAACTCCTGGAAGGGGTGGGACCTTGGTATAGCTGGCAAAGAAACCCGGTATTTTGCCAATTGCTAATCTTAAATTAAAGCCATTCGGCTAACACACTAAGCAAAATGGTCCAATGGTATAAGACAGCTTTATACGTTCATCTAAGAAGATTCCAAAATCAATATCTCAAGCCAGATTTTCTTTGTTCTTTTGAATATTGGATTGTCCTTTAGTTTACCAATACATATTTCCAGCCTAGCCCTTCTGTACACCTTGTGTTAAGTATATACTTTAAAACTTTAAGCTTGTGATAAGGAGATACTTTAAAATAACAAAATATAAGCCAACTATTTCAGTTCAACAAATACTTCTGAGTAACAAACGCTGCGAGCAAATACCTGCATGTCCTAATTGTAAGGCCAGAGAAGCAAGAAGCAGTGTTGAAGCAATATTCAGAGGCACCGTAGGACTGTTAAATCTTGACTGGTCCCTCTTGGAAACTAGATGCTTGATGAAAAGTGCAATCCTGTGCCAAGCTACTCTAGTCCAAACCCATTACACTGAAGTAACTCCACACTGGATTGCACAGCAAATAAAACCAGGGATGCGTGTCACGATCAACCCTCTGTTTGTGGATGACAAGCATAAACCTGGTTGTCCATGAGCAGCCAGCCAATTGTTATATTAAACTTCAGTCTAAAGCAGGGGTGTCAAACATACGGCCCACGAGCCTGAACCAGCCCTTCTAGGGCTCATATCCGGCCCACGAGCAACTGGTCATTATCTTTATTGCCAGATGACAGAGGCTGTACATTATGTCCCCGGATACTGTCCCAGTTCTAATGAGTAATGGGCAGTGGAAGTGGGAAGGTGGGCATCAAGCAGATACTTTAAGGAAATACTGTAAGAGTGTTAATGTTTTAAGCCTGTTTGCATTTTGAGTTAAGAAATAATATTGTTGATTGGATTTGCCTGTGTCCTTTATAAAGTTTATATCTCTGGTACACAGCAGTACATTTCAAAGCACCTACAGCCTGGCCCAACAAAGTGACATTTATGTCAGATCCAGTCCTTGTAATAATGAGTTCAACACCTCTGGTCCAAAGCCTGGTTCCAACTTTGTTGTCCTTTCAGTTCACCTGTAACTAGCAAAAGCCAGCCAAGATATTTAAAGGTGGGGGAGACAGTGCTTTGGAATACTGCATGCATTCAGGTTTTTATGGGTCTCAAAGGAAAGAAAACCTTAGTGTTGTGGGGCAGGATCTGAGAAAGCCTCTTTATTTCTTCTTGTGTACAAATTTGGTGCACAGATGGTTTCATCAAGAAGGCATTCTCAGCTGATCTGCACAACTGTAATGGGCTACAGGGGAGGAGGCCGGCTCTTAAGTATGTTGGGTCCAAGCTGTTGAGGACTTTATAGGTCAAGCTAAATACGGTCATTCCTGTCTTACGATACCCTCCCCCTCCCCCATGTTATAGAATTCATAATCATACTTCTGGTGTGAATTCTAAAGTACAGACGATTTTGCCTCACGTGTCTTTCTGCCCCTAAGTGGAAATTTATCATCGATATCCACAGGAATTCTGGGGGGAGGAGTGGTAAAAATTAACACAAAAATGCATATCATCTGAGGTACATAAAGGGAATGAAATCCGTCAAAGGCTAAGATGAACAGCCTGGACCATCTGTTAGGTGGCAAGGTGCATGCAGGAAGCATGGGACGCGCACCGCTGCATTCATGTATTTCTGGACTGATGTCCTTGCAGTGAAATGAACAAATTGTACTGTATTTCACACAATTGAATGGGCAGATGATCTGAACAATGTCTGTGGAATTTTAGGCAGTTTTCATCATATTGCTCATTGTATGGAATACAGTTGTAGCAGTTTTGCTGCAATGCTGTTTGGTTTTCCGATCTTGGTTTATTGTATGGATTCCCTGCACATTTTTTCATTTCATAATCCAGTTTGTATTGTATTGTCTCTGTGTTGCATATTGTTCCTAATGCATGGCTTTTAATTATGTAATCTGCTGATTCTCAGCGAGAAAGGACTGTAAATGAAGTAGATAAACAAGCAATTTTAAAAATTAGTAAAACCTTTAGAAAAGTAGCTGTGTAACTAGGTGATGCCAGTTTTGATTGGCTTTGCTTCATCATTATTTTTCTTTCTAGCAGTTTCTGGATATAATGGAGTAAGAAAGAACTTTCAAAAATAAGCATAATAATTTAGCATGAGATCAAGCTTCCATTACCTGACATTTAAGCTCAATAATGCCATCTGATTTCTCACCCAGTAAATGATGTATTTGCCATGCAGTCATATTTTAAAGTATCAATGAGGCATTTGAACCTAAAGTATTCTGAGGAGACAGAAAGATCCTCCAAATTAAGTCATCAGAGTAATAGATAACGCTAGATATTGGTGATATTGCATCAGTGGGGGGAACAGGATAATAGGCTGTTGGTTAAATGAGCACTTAGATTAGTCTTTGGAGTTCCACAGTGGCTCGAACTGACTGTGTACAGGCTATAATAATTATTCTAATGTTGCCCAGGAAATCTTTTATCCCTACCATGGAGAAATGCTGAATGAAATGTTTAATTCTAAATGATCCTGGGCAGCCAGTCAAAGAGTGGCCTCCAAATCCATTTCTTTTCTTAATAATAATTGACAGTTTGAGGAAATCCTTCAGCCTAGGAAGAAAAACCATCGCTTGTGTCAGCTTCATCCCCCTCCGGACACATTTTACTATTTATTTATTTACTTGCTTTGTTTATACCCTGCCTTCCTCAAATTGGCTTACGTCATTCTTTTCTCTGCCATTTTATCCTCACAACAACCCTGCGAGGTATGTTAGACTTAGTGTGTGTGACAGGCCCATGGACACCCAGAAAGCTACCATGGCAGAGTCGGGATTCAAACCTGGGTCTCCCAGATGCTGGCTCGACACTCTAACCACTACACCCCACTGGCTGTCTCTGTTGCTCTTTTGGTAATAGTGGTGATATCTGCTTGTCCTTCTTCCCAGTGGAGTTAATGTTTATGTGAAATGTAGGTTCAAATTGATCAAAGAATGGGGTGGTTGGACGTGAGGCTGCTTCAGATGTGACCATTTGTACATCTCGCCCAATATGAACTGGTGTACCACTTGGACCTGCCCCAGCAAAATCTATTCGTCATGCTGTCATTCAGGGTGGAATGAACCACAGTTGTTTGCTCCTTAATTTTCTTGATTTTAGACTCTATTCTCTGGAATAAGTTTCCAGCGGAGGACTGTGTAATTTTTTTCCCCCTTGGCAAGTTTCAGAATGGCAGTCAAAACTATTCTTTTTTGTGGGGCTTCTTCTTAAGAGGAGGTGTTGGAATTGTTTTCCATCTGATTGTCTTTTTGGTATTGCCTGTTAGTTGATTACGATTCTTGAGAGGTTGTTATAATTACTGTGTTTGTAATTGTTTGTTGACTTTTTTCTTTTGATGATACTGTGGGGGGGGGGTTGGTGAAAGGGGAGGCTTTTGAAGATGCCCCCCCCCCTTTTGCTTCCCTTTCTGACACACTTCCGGTGATGTCAGGGGGTGTAGCATATGCTAATGAGTTATACTAATAGGTATGCTAATGAGCTCCTGCACCTCTTTTTCTACGAAATGACCCCTGATGATGGTTTATTTTATTTATTTTTTTATTTAGAACATTTTTACCCTGCCTCTCCAGGAACCTGCCTGAAGCGGCTTATGAAACAACAACAATAAAAACAAAACATTAAAAGATATTAATTAAATCCAGAATATGAATTAAAATAACAGTTTCCAGGCTTAAAACAGTGTTTAAAAAATCAACTGCTTAATTAAAAGCCTGGGTGAACAGAAATAGTTTGGCCTAGCGCCTAAAAGAAAGCAACATGAGCACCAGGTGACCCTCAAGCAGATGGGCATTCCACAAGTGAGGTGCCACCACCGAAAATACCCTGTCTCTAGTTGCCACCCACCCCTGAAGTCAGGGGCACAGAGAACATGGCTTGTGAGACAGATCTTATCTGGTCTGCTGGACAATATGGTTCTGTTGGGCTGTCAAGGAAAGGCACAATAAAATATTTTAAAATCAAATAAATTAAAAATACACAGGTGCAGCAAGCATGAGCCCACAGCCAGGATTTTTAAATTTGGGAGTCCTTTAAATAAGTTGGGAGCACCCCCGCACACACCCCAGCACACACCCAAGCTCTGCTCCCACCCTTCCCTGCAACCAGCCAGGTGTGCACTTTCTCTTTTTTAAAAATAGTTGCACCAAATTCTTGGGAACCGGGCTGGAGGGGGATCTGGCTCCTCCCAGCTCTTTTTCTTTCCTTTTTTCCAAATTCAGCCAACTTGACTCTTCTCCCTCCCCCGCGAAATTGCCCAGAAGCTCTAGACATGTTTACTCCCCAGTGTCCCACCCATCCTCCTCCAGGTTGAGAGGGTCATGACCTCAGAGCCAAGGCGATCCTGAAAGTGCCCTTTCCTGGGGCGCAGCACATCCCTGTCGAACTCAGTGGGGTTGGATTCTGGGATCTGCGCTTCCAGAGTCAGACATGATGCTAAGAGCCAGGACTGGCCTCTAAGCCTCGCTTGGGCACCATGTTTGACCCATGCTCTTTTTCTTCTTTTTTGCACTGGAACGGGGAAAGCTGTGAGCTCCTTGGCAGTGGCAATGGCTCTGGCACTCTTAGGGTTGCCAGGTCTGGGTTGGACTTTGGGGGTGAATTCAGGAGAGGGTGGGGTTTGGGAAGGGGAGGGGCCTCAGCATAGTACAATGCCACAGAGTCCACCCTTCAAAGCAGCCATTTTCTCCAGGGAAGCTGATCTCTGTCAGTTGGAGATCAGTTGTTAAAGTGGGAGATCCCCAAGCCCCACCTGGAGGCTGGCAACCCTAGGCACTCTCTAACCAGCTCGGTGAAAAGTCAGGGGGTCTGGGCAGTAAGTCAGGGGGCCTGGCCCCGAGATACCTCACTGTAGCTATGGGCCTGATCAAGCGTTCCTATTTTAAAAGCAAATAATTTTTTTTCTTGGAAGAACTGGGCAAAGTAAGATGAGACACAGGGACTGATTTCTCACGAGGCACTGCTCCAGCGTCATTCCTCCCTTTGCCCCGATTGCATGCTTGAATTTCCCACTATTTGCCCCGTGCCGCATTTTGACCAGCGGCTTCACCTGAATTCCCCCGCGGCTTCAGTGATCCTGTTTTTTGAGGATCACTGAAGCTGCGGGGGGATTTGGGTGAAGCCACAGGTCAAAATGCAACACAGGGCAAATAGTGGGAAATTCAAGCACACAATTGGGGCAAAGAGAGGAATGACTCCGGAGCAGTGCCTCATGGGAAATCGGTCTGGGATTGCCTCTTTCTGCCCCGCATGCTTTGCATATTCAAAGACTTTGACCCTCCGTACTTTATACATGAATGCCAGATTCATGCACAGTAGAGTCACCACAAGGCAGCTTTTGGAGGAGGAAACAGATGATCTAAAACACCAGTCTTCAGTGTGGCGCCTGTGGGCACATGGCCCCTGTCAGTGTGTCTCTCAGTGCCTGTTTGCTTCTTCCCTAAAGCGAAGAACTCATCCTGACTTTCCTCCATTCCATTGCAGCTGGAGGTGCTGCAGAAGAATCCATCAAAGGCTTTCACCTGTTGTGTCTGTAGGAAGCACTCATTTGGAAATGGCTGCCTCAGTCATGGAAAGACCCTTGGTTTGGGACATCCCGAAATTCTGTGAAACCTCCCAGGGCTTTGTTATTAGACCTAGCCCCATGGCAACCATGTTGTGATTGGTCATCCCCCCCATGGAACCCATGTTGTTGCTGCAACCACTGACCATTCTCAAAATTCTACAAGAGCCCAGAGGTTCAACAAGTCTGGGAACTCCTGCTCTACAGTATAGGTGATGATGATGATGATGATGATTCTCCTCCTCCTCTTCCTCCCCCCCTCTCTTGTGTTACAGGTGTGAGGCTAAACCTCATTCTGCAAGGCAAGTGGACTACTGAGTACAAGCGAAGAAGAGAATGTAGCAATAGAAGACCCTCATCCATCTCTTTGTCTGTCCTCCCCTACCCCCTGCAAGCAGCATTAAAGAAAATATCAGCAAAGCTGTTGCCTTTCGCCTAAAGGCTGGCGGACTGGCAGGGAGGACTGAAGATGGGTGAAGGCTCTGCCTCCATTCCCACCACTGCCTGATACAAGCAAAACATTTGCCCATTCCTGTAGTTGGAGGCATTTCTAGGGTAGGCAAATGGGAATATGCTGACCTACTGAAGGCTATGGTCATTCACCTGCTGTTGTCATTCGGCATCTGAAATCACTCTGCTCTCCAACTGTCAGGATAGATGGACTCACATTCTGGCTGCACCTGAAGAAGTGAGCAGTGACTCACATCACGAAAACTCCAACCCTGCCACAAATTTTGTTAGTCTTTAAGGTGCTACTGGACTCTTGCTCTTTTCTACTGCTACAGACAGACCAACAGGGCTACCCTTCTTGATCTAACTACACCGAATGGAAATACATAATTTTGTAATCTTCATGAGTCGTTATAAATTAATTGGTGAGGATGCTGATAATTCCATGTTGCCGTTTTAGGCTGGATTCTTTGCTTGTCTTACGTTTGCAGGGCTGGTATCAAAATGCGTTGTTTTTTACACCAGAGTCGACGCTGTACCATGAATTGAGTGTTGTGAAAACTTCCACGGCTGCAACTCCCACAACAGTGCGTGTGGTATTTGGAGATGTTTTCTGAATGTTTGGCCCTAAAATGATCCTGTTTAATCAGGAGTGAAGGAAATGTCAGCGATTCGGTGTTCTAGATCAGCGGTTAGCAGGACTGATACATCTTAATCAAGCAATTAGGTGGGGGGGATTTTTTTCCCCCTGTTGTTGTCGTTGTCATCGTTTGGTGTTTCCCACATTGGAGAAGGGAACAGATTTGCTGCTTTGCTCCGATGACTGCCAGCAGCAGTGTTTGTTGTTAACAGAGACATTTACACCTAACCACCAGTTGGCAGGTGTTAACACTTTGTTACTTGCTATTCCCACATGCTGAGAATTGTGGGAAGGCTGCCAAGCTCTCCGTCTTGAGCAACACTTGAGTTTTACAACAGGAACAACAACATCAGCGACAGAAGAGAAATAATTTTTTTTAAAAAAAAGGAATGCAAGCAATGGAAACAAAAGCACCAAGCTTCTGGCCTGGTGCCCTCACCTGAAGGGAAGAGGAGGCTTTGTGAAATGCCTTGCTAGTTCTTTCTTTGATCAGGGGAGGGAGGCTGGGGTGGGAGAACACGGGATTTTTTTTTTAATAAAAAGTTTTGTTTTGTTTTGCTGCTTGCGCTTGTTCTCCTCTCCACACAGACTCACAGGAGTCCACAGAAAGTAATGTTGTTAGTAAACAGTAAAGTAATAGTAAGGAATTTCATTCTAGCAGGCAGACACATTGAAACCTACATACAATAGGATCAGCCCCTAGTCTCCATCTTCAAGAATTTGTCTAATGCCCCCATCAAGCCAGGGCCTTTCTACACAGGCAACAGGGCAACACTGTACAAAAGTCTTCACAAAGTTACTTGGATAAATTATTAGGGACTGTGGTCCGCACAACGCTGTATAGTTTGCTGTGGGTTGGATCCTGTTGTGTAATTTTGCATCATTTAGTGTGTCATGTTAACACTTGTGTTTTGCTTCAGTTCTGTTTTTTTAGACTTCTGGCTGGTTCTATAACCCAAATCCTGTTTCATTGTTTATTGAATGTCGCATTCTGTTCATTGTATTGACTCACTCTCTGTAATCTACCTTGAGTCCCAGTGAGAAAGGCAGAATATAAATAACGCCAATAAGTATATTACCTACTATCTCCTTTGTACTTACTCAGCTAGCTGCTGCCATTTTCCATCATTATATTTTGGGTGCTTCTACCTCGCGTACTAGGAAAGTGCATTAACGTGTGATTCTCCTCATATGCACAGCTGCCATTTTGTGTGAATAGGACAACATGCATATTTTCAAGATTCAGTATGTGTTGGTTGTGGACATAATGTTTATGCATGATGTGAAGAAATGCGGCCCGGGGGGGGGGGGGGGTAGAGGTCTGACCTGAGTAAAAACTTTACCAGGAGATTTTAAAAGTTTTTCTCTCTGGGAAGAGAACAGGCAGGGAAGGAGAAGTCATTTCAATGGCTTTCCAGCCTCACCTCAGCTACCTCTTTAAAAATACTAATAGGTCCAGCTAGAAACAATAAGATGGGTCAGTCTCTCTCCCTCCCCCCCCCCCAAGCAGGGAACAGAGATTTGGAGGTATTAAAGACTAGAGGGACTTTAGGAAGAAACTTCTGGAGACTTCAGGAAAAGCTTTTTTGACCCAGTCTGACTTGGTCAGCAGGTGGGGAAAAGGGAGATGATAAAACTACTGGGAAGAAGGAGGAGAGAGGGTTTTGTGTTTGTGTGCTGATTCCATCGAACCAGAAAGAGCTCTTATCTGAGGTCTGGAGGAGGCCACCATTGCCATGTTCTGACCTAAAAGAGGCTTGAAGGTAATGGGACTCCTTTAGATATGATAACTTTCTAAGCTGAGGAGCCTCCCTTTTATTTAACAACAGATAGAACATGTATAATACTTACACTCTCCAAACTACAGAGATCAGTGCCCTGGAGAAAATGGATGCTTTGGAGGATGGACTCTATGGCATTGTACCACACTGAGGTCCCTGTCCTCTCCAGGCTCCACTCACAAATTTCCAGGAGTTCCCAGCCCTGGAGCTGTCAACCCTACCCCCCGCCTGGGGGGGACCTGGCAACCTTAAAGTTAACCCAAATACCACAACTAGATCCCTCCTCCCCATTTCTGTGTGTTTCACTAGGGTAGGGACCAGTGAACAAAAGAAAAGGGGATTTCAGCAAGAAGAATGAGGGTTAGAATCCACATATATGTGTACCTAACAGGTGACAGGATTAAAAAAAAAACAAAATTTGAGTCCAGTGCTACCTTTAAGACCAACAGTTATATTCAAGGTATGAATTTTTGTGTGCACATGCACTTCCTCAGATATATTGAAATGGAAGTTAACAGTGCATACATATAGGCAAAGGGTGCTATATGTACAAACAGTTTCCATTTCAGTCCCTCTGCTATATGTATGCACTGTTAACTTCCATTTCAATGTATCTGAGGAAGTGTGCATGCACACAAAAGCTCATACCTTGAATAAAACTTTGTTCTATTGAATAAAGCTTGAAGTTTGTTCTACTGCTTCAGACCAGCACAGCTGACCACCAGGAAGAAACAAAGTGACACTTTTGTAGGCTTTGCGTCCTTGTAGCTATTACCTCTGTGTTAGAGGCACTGAGTCCAAAGCAATAAGGTGGGATATAAATATTTTAAATAAAATAATAGATTGCAGCACCAAGTAGCCCAGCCAAATAATCAGGTTTCCTGCTTATCTCATGTGGTACAACTGCTGGCATCTACATTCAATTCCCCAAGCCTTCATCAGTCAGAGCTCAGTTCATCAGAAGCATGAAGTGTGCATCATTTAGGCAAATCCATTTCTGTTTACAGTGGGCACTTCATGAAGTGAGCTCTGACTCATGAAAAATTATGCTGGAATAAACTCTGTTAATCTCCGGAGTACCACTGGACTCCGGTTTTATGTTGGTTCTACAGTCTAAGCCAGCTACTCATTGTGTTTTAATTTACTGGCTGATTTTTTATGGGTGGTTTTTAAAATGTTACCTGTCTACTGCTGTTTTGTTGAGCAGTGCTGTTTTACTTGATTTGTTGTATTTTTAATGGTGATTTCATGGTGCAGCACTCTGTGGGGTCTGCAAATGGAAAAGGGGCAAGCAGATCAATAAGCAAAGCACTTTTATATTGGGACCAGCCCAGTATTCACAAAATGGTATTCACAGTTTCAAATTACACAAAACTGAAGCTGGATGTTAAAGAAATAGACAAAAAAGATTTCTAGATGAGGATTTGTTTGTTTGTTGTTGTCTTGGTCTGCAGTTTCAAACAGAAATGGAAGAAGCTCCTGCAAACTTAATTAGGTTAGACTTCTGCTTGGCATGAATATTGGTTTACACAAGGCCTGCGGGAATAAAGAAGCATTGCACAAGATCCCTTCTGAAATAACCAGAATGAGAAGATGGCCATGTCCAGCTTGGACACTGAGTGGAACTCACAAGTCCTTTGTCAGGTCAAGACTGGAAGCAAAGCGACACGAAGTTAAATCTTGTATTCGCAAAGCTGGAGATCTCACTTTACAGTGTGCAGTACTGAGTGGCATTTGTGCTGGTATGGCTCTTTCTGTCTGACAAAGGCAGAGGATTGCAGGCAATGTTACCAATCTTTTAAGATGTGGGCACACATGCCCACACAGAGCCCAAGCATGAGTGGTGGGAAGGAAGAGAAATGGGCATACTTTACTGGGGCCCAGAGGTATCAGGTACCACAACCTGAGCAACATATCCATTTATTATATGGTGCGTTCATGTCATTATATGGTGTATTTATATCAAACCAGAAGAATTTAATTTCTGTCTCATGGCTCTGAATGTATGGGATACAAATTGTGGACATGTTATCAAGCTTATACCAGACCCAGAGAAATGATGCTTGGGCCCTGTGAACACACACACACACACACACACAGAGAGAGAGAGAGAGAGAGAGAGAGAGAGAGAGAGAGAGAGTTGCCCTTTGAAAGCACTTGGTACAGTGGGATTAATTTTAAGTACAGCATCCTTAGCCACAGTCTTACTGATGATAATTAAGCTTAATTGACTTTTCATTATTATTTTCAGGCAACCCATGGAAAGTCATAATAACAATGAAATGTTTCCATTTTATTTTAATGCAGAAGTGGTTTTATTTGGTTTTGCTGGATGGGTTCTTCTGCATTCTCATTTTTGTCACTTGTGAGTCCCTATTTCCTCAGGGTTTTTTTTCCTTTTCTGCACATGTTTTGCTCCCTCTAGTGGTTGATTCAATATTACATTTGTGTATGTCTGGCATATTTCCCTGGAGTTGGTGCCAGGCATACAGTGATGTAATATCGAACTGACCATTAAAGAAAGCAAAACGCATGTGGAAAAGAGGGGGGAAATCTGAAGCAATAGGGACACACAGGTGACAAAAATGAGAATGCAGAAGAGGCCAGTGCTTCTTCTCATTCCCCTCTTTGGGAAGGAGGAAGACTATATAGTCACAGCAATATGAATGCAGGTCTTTGTCCATCTCAAGGAGTTTAATGCTTTGCAGGAGCTATGTAATGGGTTTGTACATTCTAGTTATGCAAAACTCTCTGACAGGAAGACAGAAAGATTTGTTTGCATAATCAAGTGGCTAATCAGAGGCTGAAGCAAGAAGAAGCCTCTGATTGACTGGGAGCTTGATTCATTTCTTCTTCACTTCAGGGTGATGGGTCGCATGTCATCTTGGGCAGAGTATACTCCAGATTCTATTATAATACTGAGGAAGGACAAAACATCTCCGGGAATCCTTGCTTATTGCAAGGATAACATCCTTCATCCACTATCTCTCACAATAATATACTCTGATGTTGTAAATAAGCCCCCAGGTATTCTGAACTGGGGAGGAGGGGGAAAGAATCATGGTTTCCCTAAAGTCTGTATAGATCCTATTTGCCAAGATCTGCCTTTTCTTGCCAGTTTATGGGGAGTGTTGTCCTGAAACCAAATATTTTCCAAGTTGGTGTGCATGCAGTGCCAGCATTGATCTGAGAAAGGACATGCTATGACAGAGCGTTGCCAGCAATAACTGAAGCTCTGTCTCTGAATCTTAGGAATGATACAGATCTGGAGTAAACACTGGTGACATAGCTTCTTCTTATCATGTCCATCATATATCTTGATATGGCTGTGGTCAGAGATTGGTTAGTGGAAGCAGCTGGAGACAGTTGTTGATATTCTCTGTTACTTGTTCAGAGTGCTGCTCCACAAATCTCATCAATCTGTACTGATGCCATGCTGGTTATACCTAAGAACATAAGAGAAGCCAATGTTGGATCAGGCCAGTGGCCCATCTAGTCCAATACTCTGTCACACAGTGGCCAAAAACACCAGGTGCCCTCAGAAGGTCCAGCAGTGGGGGCAGGAAGCCCTCCTACTGTTGCCCCCCCAAGCACCAAGAATACAGAGCATCACTTGCCCCAGACTGAGAGTTCCTATCTATACTTTGTGGCTAATAGCCACTGATGGACTTCTGCTCCATATATTTATCTAATTCCCTCTTGAAGCCGTCCATGCTTGTAGCCGCCACCACTTCCTGTGGCAGTGAATTCCACATGTTAATCACTCTTTGGGTGAAGAAGTACTTCCTTTTATCTGTTCTAACCCAACTGCTCAGCAATTTCATGGAGTGCCCACGAGTTCTTGTATTGTGAGAAAGGGAGAAAAGGACTTCTTTCTCTACCTACTCTATCTCGTGTATAATCTTATAAACCTCGATCATGTCACCCCTCAGCTGTCATTTCTCTAAGCTAAAGAGCCCCAAGCACTTCAACCTTTCTTCATAGGAAAAGTGTTCCAACCCTTTTATCATTCTAGTTGCCCTTTTCTGCACTTTTTCCAATGCTATATCTTTTTTGAGGTGTTGCGACCAGAACTGTATATAGTACTCCAAATCAGGTTGCACCATTGATTTATACAGGGGCATTATGATACTGGCTGATTTGTTTTCAGTTCCCTTCCTAATAACCCCCAGCATAGCATTGGCCTTTTTCATTGCAGTCGCACACTGTCTCGACATTTTCATTGCGTTATCTACTACGACTCCAAGATCTCTCTCTTGGTTAGTCTCCGCCAGTTCGGACCCATCAACGTGTATTTATGGTTAGGATTTTTGGCTCCAATGTGCATCACTTTGCACTTGGCCACATTAAACCCCATTTGCCATGCTGATGCCCACTCGCCCATCCTCGACAGATCTCTTTGGAGTGCTTCACAATCCTCCCTGGTTCTCACCACCCTGAACAATTTCATGTCATCTGCAAATTTAGCCACTTCACAGCTTACTCCCAACTCCAAATCATTAATAATCAAGTTAAAAAGCATCGGACCGAGTACTGATCCCTGTGGTACCCCATTGCTTACCTCCCTCCACTGAGAAAATTTCCCATTTATACTCACTCTCTGTTTCCTTTTAATGATCCACAAAAGGACTTGTCCTTTTATCCCATGACTATTGAGCTTACTTAGGAGCCTTTGATGAGGAACTTTATCAAAAGCTTTCTGGAAGTCAAGGTAAACAACATCTATTGGGTCCCCCTTGTCCACATGTTTGTTTACTCCCTCAAAGAACACTAACAGGTTAGTGAGACAAGATCTTCCCTTACAGAACCCATGTCAGACTGACTGGCCTGTAATTTCCTGGATCTCCTCTGGAACCCTTTTTAAAGATAGGGGTGACATTCGCTACCTTCCAGTCCTCAGGAATGGAGGCAGATTTTAAGGAAAGATTACATATTTTTGTCAGGAGATCCACAAGTTCACATTTGTTCTTTCAGAACTCTTGGATGTATGTCATCAGGGCCCAGTGATTTATTTGTTTTTAAGTTGTCTATCAGTTGTAGGAACCCCTCTCTTGTCACCCCTCAATCTAACTCAGGTCTTTCAACACCCCTCCCAAAATCAGTGGTTCTGGAATGGGCAGGCACTTCTCATCTTCCACAGTGAAGACAGAGGCAAAAAATGCATTCGGCTTCTCAGCCATTTCCCTATCATCTTTCACTACGCCTTTAACCTCTTGGTCATCCAAGGGCCCCACTGCTTCCCTGGCTGGTTTCCTACCTCTAATGTATTTGAAGAAAGTTTTATTGTTGGTCTTTATGTTTTTTGCGATATGTTCCTCATATTCCCTTTTTGTCTGCCTGATCACAGACTTGCATTTTATTTGCCATAGCTTGTGTTCCCTTTTATCAGCCTCACTGAGACTAGCTTCCCACCGTTTAAAGGAATCCTTCTTACCTTTTACAGCTTCCATTACTTTGTTTGTTAACAAACAAACTGTGGGACAGACTCTCTCTCTGTCCCCACCTTTCTTTCTTTCTCTCCCCCCACCATTCTTTCTTTCTGTCTTTCTTTCTTTCTGTCTGTCTGTCTTTCTCTCTCACTCTCTCTCTCTCTGTCCCCACCTTTTCTTTCTTTCTTTCTTTCTTTCTTTCTTTCTTTCTTTCTTTCTTTCTTTCTCTCTCTCTCTCTCTCTCTCTCTCTCTCTCTCTCTCTCTCTCCCACCTCTCTCTCTCTCTCTTTCTTTCTGTTTCATTTTGTTCTTTGTGTTTTTATTTAAAAAAATATTGAAAAATGGGGGGTGTAAAAAAGCAGAGAGCCCAGGAAATGCTGCTTTTGACAATATCTTTAATTTTTGAGCATCTCTTTAGTTTTCTCATGGCATCTTCTGCTGAAGAAAAGTACATTTGAAGCCTGAGTTCATTGTTGTGTCTTGTTGGGAATGGCTTGCAAATATATGTCTGTCTAAAGTCTGTATTAAAGTGGTTTGGTGCTTACTGCCATGCAAGAGAAAACATCTGAAAAAGTAGCTTCATTGTTGTGTGTGTTGGCAGAACACTTGACTGTTGCATGGGGGACTTTGAGGGACATCTGCAGAGAAACGGAGATGTAACTAAAAATGAGCATGGTCAGCAGCACTTTGGAGATTGCCTGTTTTGTGAAATTTAAAAAGTGGGCAGAGTTTCTGATGAAGATGATTGTTCCTCTTCTCCTGCCACTGGGCTGACATCTGCCTTTAATGGGCCAGCAAAGTTGATGTTCTTAAACCTCCTAATAAGAGAGATTTTTGCTTCTGAGGAGTTGACTTCCAACGATTGGTGATCTTGTGATGGTAGTGATACTTTTATGTGGTAAAGACCACCAGTTCACAGGATAATTTTACCTGTGGGACAAACTCTGCATGGTAACAACTCCACTGGTACATAATTGCTTGTAAAAAGTATTATAGTGTAATAATTCAGGTGGGTAGCCGTGTTGGTCTGAAGCAGCAGAACAAAGTTGGAGTCCAAAGTTTCATCCAAGGGATAAGCTTTTGTGTGCATGCACACTTCTTCCATCTGAAGAAGTGTGGGTGGCACATGAAATCTTATACCATGAATAACATTTTGTACCTTGAATAAAATACTCCACAAACTATTCCCGTCCAGTGCATCCACAAACCTAGAAGAAGAGATTGGATTTATACCCCACCCTTCACTACCCAAGGGAGTCTCAGAGCATTTTACAAACTCCTTTCCCTTCCCCTCCCCACAACAGACACCCTGTGAGGTAAGAGAGAGCTTTGAGACAACAGCTGGTACAGAGCTATGGATTGCCCAAGGTCATCCAGCAGGTACAAGGGGGGAATCAAACCCGGTTCTCCCAGATTAGAGTCTGCGCACTTAACCACTACCCCAAACTGGCTCCTAGTGTTGTTCTGCCAGTGAACTAGGGTTGCCAACTCCAGGTTGAGGAAATCCCTGGAGATTTGGGAGTGGGGGTGGGGTTTAGGGGAAGGAGGGACCTAAGCAAGGCATAATGCCATGGACTCCACTTTCCAAAGCAGCCATTGACCTGATCTCTGTAGTTTGGAGCTCAGTTGTAATTCCAGGAGATCTCCAGACCCCACCTATAGGTTGGCAACCCTAAAAAATCATATTCAGCGTACTAGTTCTGCAGGAAGGCAACCTGATTTCCATGGGAACCTAACCTTTAGGAATTGATTCCAATCCAGTGTGGAAATAATTGTTGGACATAAGATATTGGTTCAGGCAAGATTTTGTATAGATGGGACAGAAAATGTTTTTATTGGTTTTGTCAAAACTGTTTTGACAACAAGGTAAACAGAATAAGAAGCAAAAGGTGGATGTGGCTGGATGACCAAACTTCTGGTAACATCGGGTGTGGCCTAATGTGTTAATGAGCTGTGCTGTCAGGGGTGTGGCCTAATATGCTAATGAGTTCCTGCTGGGCTTTTTCTACAAAAAGAGCCCTGTTTAAAAAAAATAACAGCACAAGGATCTCTGTGCCCAGACATGTTATTGTTGGAAAACAGAGTTCTGCTTAACAAATCTTCTCTCAGCTTTAGAGGTTTCCCCAGGATTTAACCTATGGGAACATCTGAGCACACCTGCTCATTTAGTCATTTCCTGCTTTGCTGCCTGACAACTTTCTACACAATCACAAAATAAAATGATTTTGAGCAATATGCTTTTGTCTCATGGCACCAGCTTTATTAGACACTCCATCATGCCACTACTTCCAAGTAGTGCTCGATTTGCTGACTTTAGGGATGACAGCCCTTTAGGCTGACGCTGCTGGTTAACTGCTCCTCAGTGAGAGCCACATTGATGTGTTTGCTTTTGCCTGCTTTAGACAGTACATTCTTCAGAGCCTCATGTGATGTCTGCGTAATGCAATCTCCAGAACTCTGAATGGCTTGGGACCAAGTTACCTTAGAGACTGCGTTCCCCTCAGCCCACATCACCACAGGAACGGAGATCAGCTGGACCAATCTTGTTAATCACCTTGACGATTCTCTGTAGAGGACCTTACAGCTTTACAACTTGTAGCCTGTCATTAAAGGTTTTTGAGATGAACAGCAGGTTTCAGGTATCTCTTCCCCAGCCTTCCTTAATGTCCTTTCAAAAGGAAGAGCATACTGAGAGATGATCAACTGTTGTTTCTATGCTTACCTCCTTGGCTGCACCTTATAGCTAAGTTGTCTCTCTGAATGCATCTGTTTCTTGACCCTTGCTTTCCCCTTTCTCTTCACCCCCTGTTACTCCTTTAATTTGAGTGGCTGTATATACTGGTGCACTAGCCATATGTTTAGTTGTACCAGTTTTTCGACCACTGAGGCCAGATGCTGGTACAAATTTAAATACAACAGTATAAAATCAAGACTGGCCTCATACTGTTTCCCCTGAATCCCTTCCCAGGCTTGTATCTTTACTTTTCTTCTGCCTGCTTGTCCATGCTTTCCTGGCTGTGGTCCAGACGTATGTTGTTCTTAGGGTTGATCCTGTTTGTTCATGGCCAGACCCAATTTGACTCCATACCTCATACTGCCAAATCCAGTTCTGAGAAGAAGGTCAGAAACAGTTCCAGAGTCTTTGACTTCAAGTGACCTATTCAGCACTGTAGGGAGTGGGGGAGAGCAGCTTTGAGAAACTATAATCTAGAAATCTCTCTGTAGCTGATCTCTCCAATCCAAAGCAATGGGAAGCATAGCTGGGAATAGGCTTTTGGCAACTC
Organism: Lepidodactylus listeri; assembly: GCA_029233225.1. NCBI lineage: Eukaryota > Metazoa > Chordata > Lepidosauria > Squamata > Gekkonidae > Lepidodactylus > Lepidodactylus listeri. The sequence continues at coordinate 94,492,924 of JARCFY010000006.1, forward strand.
AAGAAAGGGTGTGGATAGGGTTGCCAACCCCCAGTAAGGCCAGGGAATCCCCCAATTTCAAGGCCTCAATCTGCCGCCAGCCAACGGGCCAGCTAGGGAAGCCTCACACTCGAACAGCAGCATCCAATGGAGATGCTGCCAACATGATGATGTCACCAGTAGTGACATCATTGCACCGGGGCTGTTGCACAGTGATGCTCTAGCATTGGGGGGGGGGCTCTATGGTTACCATAGAGTTTGGCCCTGAACGCTAGTGTGTCACCGCAAAAGACTCCAGGAGAGAAGCCAGGAGCCCCCTGCCAGATAAAAGGTGAGACCTGGCAACCCTAGGTGTGGATCTCATTGATAGCTTTGCATGAGCAAATTACTGGTGGACCATAACATGTGGTTTTCAAAATGGTTTGAAAGCTACAGCTGGTGCAGAATGCCACCATCTGTGAGTGGAATAGGGAGGCGGGAGCATATCCAGTAAGTACTGTGGCAGCTATCCTGACTGGTAGCTTCTGGTTCCCCAGTTCAAAATGGTGGCTTTGATCTTTAAGGTATTCCATGCTTCAGGGCCATCATATCCAAGAGCCTCTTCCTCGCTTTGTTTGTCCGTTGCCACCCTATACACTCTTAAAGATCAAAAATCATGCCCTTTAAAAAAAATCCGCCAACCTTAAATTAATATTAAACTTTTGGAAGTGTACACCCCTACTTTCATGGCTGAGTCAGGTATATGATCCCTGTTTTCCCTAGTTGAAGTTTGACATTCTATTAACTGTAATATACTAGTTCTCACCTCACTTCATGGTAGGAAGGATCTGACAGTCTCAGTGCCCTCGGAGTTCTGGTCAAATAAATGTTCCCACAGCAGTTTGATAATGATGAGGAACAATTCTGTATTGCCAACCCAAAGCGGTCCTTGATCCAATGTTGGTAAGTCCCTCAGAAGCCTTTTGGTTTCACTGTAGTCAATGCTTTTCAAAAACTGTAAAATAGGGGAGTTTTGGAGTATTTGCAGGGCATTGTTTCCTCATCACGTCTCACCATCTTCCTCATCATGATAGTTTCCCCCATATTTGCTTTGATCTCCTGCTTGGTGTCTAGGAGGTTAACATTTTCCCTCTGAGTTCCCATGGCTACTGTAGTGAGTGTCAGTTGGCTTTGGAGAGTGGAAAGGATTAATTTCCCTTGATTTAACTGGGGCTCTGCTTAGCCATTAGTCTTGTTTTTAAAAAACTTTGAGAGAAGATTTGCTTACTTAGCCTTTGTCAACAAGTAGAGAGTTGGCGATGTATCCTTCATGTACCAAAATTAGGCATTTCTGTGGTAAACTTAGCACGGCTAATTTCTCAGACTTCACACTAGTTTCCACAGTAGCGTCAGAAGGATTTCATCACAAGCCATATAGAGAAGGCCTAAATAAACTGCCTTTATTGGCAAGCCTTACCTCGGAAATTTGTACAGGCCTCTTTGGGTAAATGCTGAAAATTACAAAACTTCAACAAAAGTTTGGCAAATACTCTTGTCTGATCGGTGGTTAGTACAGTGAACTGGTTTGCACATTATAGCTGAGTGACAAGGCAGGAGGGAAAGAAATTATGTTTCATTGCTTTCTTCCCTTCCGTCCTACATGCCAAGAACATGCAGCAGATTCATGGCTGTGTATATTTAAGGAGGGGGGGGGGAGGAAAAAAAACCAAGGGAAAATTGCTTCTCCTACCTCATTAATCTTTTACAGCAAATAATATATGCAAAACCAAGGCTAGAAGGGAGTCTCAAAAGAATAACATTTTTTTGTAATGTTATGAAACAAATTAAAGAAATAAATTAAGTCACTAGAGTAATGGAGACGTGCATAAAACCTCCAGGCTTCTTATGTTTTGCAGTTGTTCTAAAAATAAGTTTAAGAGGAGGGGAGCATTCCACTGAAAAATAATATTTATTTTAAATTATTGTGTTTTGTTTTATTTCACAATTGCTTGCTCCCCAGAGAAGGACATTTATAAGAGGAGGGGGAAATGAAATAATGTAGCATAGAGGTGAGCTGCAGTGCCTGTGCATATAAAATCCTAAAAACTCTCCTTAACCAGTAGTGTTAAACGGGGGAGGGGGGATGTCAGAATTTTGCCACAGAAACTTTTCTTTACTAAGGAAATAAACAGTATGAGTTTCATCAGGTGCAGCTAAGACAAAACCAAGACCAATTAGCTAAAAATATAGACCCTGCCCCAAACACAGACTTTTATTTGGAAAGCAAGCTGGGATTCCCACATGCAAAAATGATGTGCTGCAACATTTCCCCGAACAAGGCTCCTAGCAATGCAAACAGACCTTGCAAAAAATTGTGGAAACTAGCCCTAATCCCTGGGAAACAGCAGCCTTGGCTAGAAGATGGGAGAGGCTGAGGAGGGCTTTTTTCACTTAGGTCATTTTAGTCTCTGGATAATAGTCTTTATGGGCAGCACTCCCTTCAGTACAGGATCCAGCCACTAATTGAGTTACTAAAGGTATCATAGATACAAGCCTATCAACACTTACTCGGGAGTAAGTCCAGTTAAGTTTAGGGGAACCTAGTTTTGATTAAACATGCTTAGGATAGCACTGCCTGAGTGTGGGAACTGTGAACATTAAAAGATAGAAGAGGGACATCTGAAGGATGCTCTGAGAAATACGGAGATTTCCTGTTTGTAAATGTAAACAACAGGTGCTCTGTAGATAATAGGCAAAGGATATTTTTAAGGTGCTTGTGATTTATATTTACATTTCCAAATACTTCCCCTACTACTCAGTGTTCACTCCCAGCTACTTCCATTCAGGATTAAAGGGTGAGCATCCCATCTAAGAGGGTGTGACCTCAGTCCAGACTAAAGGCTGGGTTCAGACGGAAATTTTTATCAGTGAAAGGGAACTTTCCTAATTCTCCTCTCCCGCTGCAGTGGGCTGAGTTCAACAAAAATGCTGCTCCTGGATTGTCGGGGACCCTGGGGACTGACCATAAGGGAGGCCGGCAGTGGGAAGAGGGAAATCAGTGGAAATAATTGATTTAATTTGGTCCAGCCAGAGCCTTCATACAACACATATTTAATTTATGGATTTTGCTGGTTTAGATGGAATTGTAGTCCCTGGGCAAAGTACTGGGCAAAGCAAATGCACAGAAGAGGGCACCATCAGAGTCTGTTAGCTACAGTAGCTAAATGGGACCTTTATGTTCGGAGGCAGTATACTTCCCCCTACTGGATGCTGAGGTAGGGTTGCCAGACCTCCTGGTGGAGGCAGGGGTCTCCTGCTGCCAGGCTCCACCCCCAAAAAATCAGCAGGTTGGCAGGGGGCTTACCCTCCAAAAGAGGAAGATCCATCTGATGTGCAGCATCATGTCTATGTCAGTGACCATGTGACTCAGAGGTGATGTCGTCATGTTTGGGTCGTTGGGGCGATGCTCTGGTATTTGGGCAAAAACTCTATGGTAGAAGGCAAATTTACCATAGAGTTTTTGCCCAAATACCGAAGTATTATCCCAACATCCCAGAAGTGATCACAGAGTCAGTGATGCAGACATGTCGCTTCATGCTGGATAGGCCTCCCTGCTGCTCCCAGTAAGGCCCCCCCCCCCAAATTCCCTGCTCGTTGTCAGGAGGAACCTGGCAACCCTATATTGAGGAGAAACCAAGAGGTGGAGATAATACATCAAACATAGTAGTCATTGGTGGGGTGGGGAATAGGAGGCAATAAGAAAAAAGGTGTTAATCAGTTTACTGCAGAAAGTTAGGCTTCTATTAATGGGGAATGGGGAATTTAACCAGCTAAGTATAATGCTGATATTAGCAATGTTTATTTTTCTTCTCCATTTCTTTTTTTGAACTAAATAATGGTTATCCAGTGCAGCTTTGCAGGTGCAAGGAGGAAGCAAAGCAGCTTTTCTGTCTGATTTACAGAAAAATAGAGTCTACAGTCTCTCACAGTTATTTTCTAATAAGACACAGTGAACAGACACAAATAGACAGCTGAAGATGTGCCTGCCTCTGCCCCCCAAAAGTGAATCCCAAAACTTTCAGCATAAAGCCTCGAAGCTTTCACCAGAAGAGAAGCATAAAAAGATGCATTGCAAGTAAAAGCCCTAAAATCCCAGTTTGATTACTGACCTTGCATCCCGAATTGCAACACAAATGCTCTCCTAGATCAAGGGTGGAGAGTGGGTTGTCCCTCTCCAAACTACTGAAAGAAGCTCATCTGTGGCTACTGTGACCACTTTCGTATCCTTCCCTTTAAACCTACCACACCTCCTCTCTACTTTCTGTTTTGTGAGAAGGAAAAGAAGCAGTACACACCTTTGTTGAGGTGTAGGAATGTTCAGTCTGGAGATGGGGAGGATGAGGTGGGATGTGATAGCTGTGTTTAAGTATCTGAAAGGCTGTCACTTTGAGGAGGGCAGAGAGCTGTTCCTGTTGGCAACAGAGGACAGGACTCGCAATAATGGGTTTAAATTACAGGTGGAAAGGTACTAGCTGGCAGTGTTCCCTCTAAGCTGAGTCAATGTGAGCTAGCTCACAGTTTTTTAGCCTCCAGCTCCACATTTTTGTCTTAGCTCAGGAAGGATGGCTCCAGAGCAAACTAATTTATGCAGTAGCCGAATCGCTCGCTCACAACTTTAATGCCAGTAACTCATAAAGTAGATTTTTTGCTCACAAGACTCCACAGCTTAGAGGGAGCATTGCTACTTGGATATTTGGAAATCAGCTGCCTCGGGAGGTGGTGAGCTTCCCCTCACTGGCAGTCTTCAAGCAGCAGCTGGACAAACCCTTGTCAGGGATTCTTTAGGCCAATCCTGCATTGGACAAGGAGCTGGACTAGATAGACTGTATAGCTCCTTCCAACTCTATGATTCTATAAGTGTGCAATTGATTCTTTCCCCCTGTATCAAAGCTGCAGTTTGGGTCTTCCACTGTATATTCCCCCCCTGCAGGATTGGGTACAGTTTGGGGGGTTGAGGGGGGGCATTTCCACACTGAAGCACTGTAGACCTGCTCTTAACTGTTCTGGTTTTTGTACAAGCTACCATTTTGTGATTGGCTCCACCAACTGAGCCACCATTTTGTGATTGGTAGCTCCCATGATTCTTAAAAAAAAATCCAATAGCACCTAATGTCCTAGATTCCCATGTGAACTCCGCACTCTGTTTCCAATCCAGCAAGTGAAACTTGGCGTTGAAATTTGCTTTAGACTTTCCTTATTGGATCAGGGTGATTTTTTTTAAAAAAATCTGCATTTTAAAACATAACATGTGTGAGCAAAAAAGAAAAGAAAAAGGATAGTACATTTATATTGAGCTTTTTAGCCAGAAACCTGGGCCAAAGAACCAGGATTCGCACAGGACAATAAAAACATCTTTGATGTTGCGTTATGGATGAAGTGGTTTTTATATTACCTGCTGCAGCTCTCCACTTACCCATGCCTGTTGGGATCTCAGAAACTTTCAAGTCAGAGCTCTCTTAAACCTTCTGACTATGCATACCATCGTCATTTCATCCCACTAGTTTCCTGGCCCAAAAGAAAAGCACTTTATTAATCTTTTTATTACTGCACCCCAACTGAGGTGTTTTCATGCCAGCTATGACTTCCAGTACGGTCATAATTGGTAAGCGATGCCTCTGTCCCAAGTTCATGCTAAGAACACAGCACATGTAGTAACCTGCATCCTGGAGAGCCGCATGATGAATTATATTAATAGTGCTTCACTGAACAGCATGCTTGCCCTTTGCTTCTTCCTGCAGCTCCTCTGGGGCTACTATAGCTGCTTGCAAAAAGAACCCAAGTCTACCCAAGAATTTCCAACGTCCTTGCCCACAAAACATAATTACCCACCATCCCTAGGGATCGCAACTTTTGCCCTGTGATGAGCAAGATGCATTCGGGCAGTACTGACAGGCTGAAGACCTACTTTTATTATGAGTCCTCGGGATTCTAAATGGACTTAAATAACTTCAGGCCTTTTTAGATGGGTGTTGAGATCAGCAGTGTTTACTTCTGGCTCCGGAAATTGATGAGAACTCAGACTCTCCACTGCAAGGGTTTTATATATGTACTAAGATTAGATCTTTTTGTTATTTGGTCCTTTGCTATACATGAAGATATTCTTTGTGATCTAGAAGTTCTGCAGCTGCAGGGAGAGCCAGTTTGGTGTAGTGGTAAGGAGCAGCAGACCCTAATCTGGAGAAATGGGTTTGATGCTCCACTCCTCCACATTCAGCTGCTGGGTGACCTTGGGTCAGTCACAGATTATTCTTTTGTACTACCTACAGTTATTGATGACTTCTAGAAAGTTACAATGGTTTATGTATTAAATCTACCTTTTAGAAAATAGAAATGTTCAGAGCACATAGCCCTATCATTTTTTTAAAAGTCATTTGTTTAAAAGCTTGCAGATCATCACACAGAGACACTGAAAGATAAGAGACAAGAAAAAACAGTGTAACAGACCAAACCAAGTTTCCCCCCTGGCTGAGGACTACCAGTTTGGTGTAGTGGTTAAGAGCAGTGGACTCTAGTCTGGGAGAACTGGGCTTGATTCCCCACTCCTCCACATGCAGCTGCTGGTGTGACCTTGGGTCAGTCAAAGTTCTCTCAGAGCTGTTCTCTCAAGAGTAGTCCTTGAAAGAGATCTCTCAGCCCCACCTACCTCACAGGGTGTCTGTTGTGGGGAGGGGAAGGGATGGAGATTGTAAGCCACTCTGAGACTCCTTCAGGTAGTGAAGGGCAGGGTATAAATTCAACTCCTCCTCCTCTTCTTCCTCTTCACAGCTCAGAGAGCCGGCAGCATAGGGAGCAGGATCAATGACTTCCTGGGATTAAGGCCTGAGAGGGATCCAGAGGATGGGAGCGCAGCAGGCAAAGTGGGGAGAGAAGGGAATGGCAACCCAAGAGACAAAGCCTATCTGGCTGTCACCCAGGCAAACCCAGCCCCAGCCTAGAAGCTTTTATAAGTCTACCAGGTCTGATGAGAGTGATGGGTTGCCTAGAGGGGTGGAGTCTGGTGATGTTGCCAAAGTTTGGAAATAACAAATCCCTGGTAACCAATGCAGGCGCTGCTTCTTCTGAGTACAGCTCCAGGACCAGTAATCATTATTATTAATACACTCACTTGTGCAGCTTATTCATACATTCAGATAACATCTTCACCAGTCATTTTTATAGATTAATGTAAGCCAAAAAATGAACCTTACCTCCCCAAGGAGCGATTTTCCTCTTCACAAGGAAGATCACTGAAAGGGCCTGATGGAGAAAGGCAAGGGAGTGAGGAAGAAATCTGAGCAAAGGCAGTTAAAGCTGAAGATGCAGCTTGCTCCTAGGAGCAAGGAACTCCAAGGAGCTTAATGGGCTAGCTCCTCCAAAAGTATGCCCAGGATTTCAGCCTTAGGCATCAGGACTTGGTAGGCTTCCCCTCTTCCTGCAAAAATGGTCTCTTTCCTTCTCCCCTTGCCTTCACCTGGCATAGCCTGGCCAAGTTTCCCTAAACTGCTGCTAGCTGACCACTCATTCTTGCTGGCCCAAGTGCCAGCTGCAAAAGAGAAGCTTTCTTATGGAGAGGGAAATCTGTGTGACAAGTGTGTGCATGGAGCACTGGAGGTCTACTTGGCGAAGGTGGACAAGGGCTGAGCTGGGGAACAGCAAGAAGGCAACAAGGAGCTTTTGTTAAGATGGGGACGGTGGCAACAAACATGTGTTGGGCACTGAAGGATTGATTGGTTGAGGTGGAGGTGGCTAAGCTTGGCGGAAGGAAGGCAAGAAGGCAAAGGAGAGCTTCTCGGGAGAGGGGAATCAGTACTTCTGCCTGTACTAAAAAGGAATCCTCTCCATTGTTGAGTGACTCCAGTGTATCATTCTGGGGTTCCTCTCAACATGTGTGCAAAGGGAGACAGGGGGGCAAGGCACCCTTGTTCTCAGTACACGTACGTGAGTGGTAGGGTCTTCCAAAAGGCAATGAAAAGGGCAGCTGAGTAGGGGCAGAGACTCAATAGATGAACCCATGAAGACTCCTGACCTATATATTGAAGACCACTGCTATAAAGAGCAGCAAACTGAGACATGAAAGTTTCAGTTCTAGCCCTATTGAGTCCTGACAGACTATGGAGATGTTAGAGTGATATTTGTTTTACTATAGGATTTATGTCCTCTAGCATTTACTGTTTATGCGCAGACGATGCACTGGTATTTCATGTTTTCCTTATTTTTTTGTGTTTTAAGTCCCACCCCCCAAAAAAATCTTAAAGATTAAATCTTTAACCAAAGATTAAATCTTTGGTTTAATCCTGATGTGTTCAAAAGCCCTAACATCCACAAAATTCTTAATCTGCCTGAAAATACATTACTGTTGATGATACACATAGATGTAATAAATAGTGCAGTTGGAATGCTATCAGACTTAGCGTACCTACAAAGCCTCCCAGTTCTCACTTGAACCCAGAACTGAACTTTATTTGTCTTCTAGGTGCCACTGGATTCAAATTTCATTCCCTCATCTGTTTGTTAACTCTTGTATTTGTATGCTAATTTACTGCCATTCTAGGGTTGCCAAGTCTTGAAAACTCACCGGAGGGGGGGAGTCCTCCTCCCGCCGGGAGTTTCTTCTGGCGCGCACGCCCATCAACGTCACCGGAAGTGACGCAGCACGTTGGGGGCGTTGCTAGGGCGATGCTCTGGCAATCGCCCCAAAACTCTATGGTATCATACTTGGCAGCCCTGACTTGGCAGCCCTATGCCATTCGCAGATCTTTCTTACATCCAGTCTCAGCTATGATCACCCAGTTCTTATGCATCTTGACTCTAAATGGCCTTTTCTGACAACAATCCCCCCCAATAATGATTAAGGAGGTTCTGTACCATTGTATCTGAAGAAGTGTGCATGCACATGAATGCTTATACCCAGGACTCATTTTGTAGCAGGAGCTCCTTTGCATATTAGGACACACACTCCTAATGTAGCCAATCCTCCAAGAGCTTACAGAGCTCTTCTTACAGGGGCTACTGTAAGCTCTTGGAGAATTGGCTACATCAGGGATGTGTGGCCTAATATGCAGAGGAGCTCCTGCTACAAAATGAGCCCTTCTTATACCATAAATAAAACTTTGTTGGTCTTAAAGGTGCCACTGGACTCGAATATCATACACTTCACAGAACTTCATCAGTTTACTTCTATATCTTGTGTGCCTCCAGAAAACAGTTCCCATGTGGGTGTTATGAAACAGATCTGGTTGTGGGATTACTTTGAATGTATTGTCAATGTGAAATCTGGCTAGTGCACTCTTGTTTGTACTAAATGGCCATGGAGAAGTTCAGAATGTGACAAACACAGAATGTGGAATAACAATAAGCCCTAGGTGACCCATTTTAAAAGATGCCAAGTTATGGAGACCCCTTCTGAAAATCCCATATGAATAACCTCAGCTATAATTATGTTATTTCTCAGTTCAAGGGCAGGATGGACTGGCGGACAAAAGGAAAGACCTACATTGGGCCTGCTAGGCTCTGAGGCTGCTGGAACTGATGTTATCACATTACCATCTATGTAAAGATGCTCTGGTATTAGACAAAAACTTTATGGAAAAAGCCATTTTTACCATAATTTTTTTGACAAAATGCCAGAGAATCCCCACATCACTGACAACATGATGGCATCACTGGAAACCAAACCAGAGGGATCTAACCCTGCCCCTGGTATTACTTAGCCCAGGCCCAACTGACTTGGGCAATTTCAGGTGTGCAAAGTCTTTCTATTTGCCCTGCACAAATCACTGCAGTGTATAATCTGGTCCTCTGCCCACCTAGAAAGGGAGCCATCTTCTTCATTCTGACATTTCAAGAACTGAAAAGATTCCTATTCCTGTGAAAACCTGTGGATCACTTTCCCCTACCTTGTTCAAGTTCATCATTTGACTGCTATTTATTGTAAGCCTATAATAGCTGGTGAAAGTTCCTCAGTTTGATAATACCCCAGAGAGATATAGAGCCATTCTTTAAGGCACTTCACCTAAAGGTTAAAAAAATGGCACACTTCCCTTGTGGTGGAGAAATTAAATTTTGCGAAATAGGACTGGAGAGCAGGACAAAGTGACCTACTTGCAGTCAGAGACTACAGTCTTCAGAGAAGTCAGACACTTCGAACAGGGCTTGGCCTAATTTTCTGGATCCGTACAAAGGGGCACAAAACATTGGGCATTTAATGTGCTATGTAGCACATCTGGGTAGTTATGTGCCCTGTTCTTTTATCCCTATGCTCTTACACAGATAACAGCAAGGGTAGCATATACGGGTTGAGTAATTAAAAGCTCAAGACCCTCATAACAGCTATCATTTTTTTAAAAAAGGTCACAGTGACAAGGAGCCATTCCAGCGATGCTATCAAGTACGTTGTTAGTGGATGTTCTTTCTGTTGCTAGCTCTTCTGTCCTGGCATGATATGATTTTGAATCCTTACCAAGAGATAGTTTAATCATCGGTAAAGCAAGGGCTGATTTCAGAGCTACGGGCACTCTGCTAACACACTTGCCATGAAGTTTGGGAACTACAGAAAAGATTGCTGTTTGCCCTCTTCACACAGAAATGCACCAAAACAAGCCATAGAATCCTTGTGCAAAGGCTAAACTACGCAGGTCATTGGCGATTCATGATCAGATCACTGAGAATATAATTTAAGCACAAAATATCCACACAAAGCTATTACACCTGAGATGGGGGGAGGCAAGCACCCATGTTCTACATGGGTATGTGTGTGTGCTTTTTTACCCTGCGTTTCCTTTTGACTCAAGGCAGCTCTTGGCTCAAACACCATCTTGTTCTGAACTTTCATGCCTCAGGACTACATCACATATAACATGTGAAGAACAACTGAAGATAACTGTGTTTCCCCCCTCATCTCACCTTTATTTAACAGCTTCTTTAAACATCCTGAAAGTAGTTGAACTTGGTTGCTTAGCAGAGAACATGGCCTTCTAGGGAGACTAATGACTACCTATTCTGAAGGAGGAGGAGGAACAGTCTCTAGATGTTTTCCCAACTGTTCCAATTTATGTTGGAAATGTAAAAAAAATGTCGGTACATTTTACCACATGTGGTGGCGCTGTAGGAAAGTTCAAAAATTTTGGAAAAAAATACAAAAACTTGTATTGGGAATATTAAAACTTAAGATACCGTTATCACCCGAAATATTTCTATTAAACATGATCCCGGAAAATATAATTAAGGAGGAAGCAAAATTACTGGTACATATACTTACTGCAGCACGATTAAGTTGGGCTAAATTATGGAAAAGTGAAGAATCCCCAAACATAGAAACAATTATAGACAGAGTGATGGATATTGCAGAGATAAGTAATGTTGGCCACATAATTAAACAAAAGGATAGAGCGCACTATCAAAAAGTATGGGTAAAATTCTTTGACTGGTTAGAGCGGAGGTAATGACTCCAACTTGATTGTTAAGGAAAAGTACTAATTATATCTGTAACCTTGTATAGGTAGATTTGTGGGTTAAAAGAAACTAAATGTGTTGGTTAATTTAAAAGCAAGTAAGAAGGATATGAAGAAGTATTAGTTAATGTTAAGTTGTTTTGCACTGAACGGTATGTTAAGAAATTATTATGTTTATTTTCGAATAATGTTATACTTATACAACAATAAAAATTTTCCAAAAAAAAAAAAATTAGGAGGAGGAGATTGGATTTATACCCTGCCCTTCAATACCTGAAAGAGTCTTAGAGCAGCTTACAGTCTCCTTTCCTTTCCCTTCACCTGAGATAGGTTGGGCTGAGAGAGCTCTTTCAAGGACTGCTGTTGAGAGAACAACTCTGAAAGAATTTATAATTGACTCAAGGTCACTGCAGCAGCTGCATGTGGAAGAGTGGGGAATGAAACCTGGTCCTCCCAGATTACAATCCGTGCTCCCAACCACTACACCAAACTGGCTGTATATAGATATAATCTAGTCTCTAAAATCTCTCTCTCTCTTTTTTGCCATCAAGTCACAGCTGATTTATGGTGACACAGTAGGGTTTTCAAGGCAAGAAATGTTCAGAGGTGGTTCATCATTGCCTGTCTCCATGTCATGCTCCTGGAATTCCTTGGAAGTCTCTCATCCATATACTAGCCAGGACTAACCCTGTTTATCTTCTGAGATCAAATGAGATGGGACTAGCCTGGGCTGAGGACAGACTGGCAGTCTGGCCCGCTCTGCCTCCGCTTTAAAAGCATCCAGACTGCTGCATCTGCCTCGCGGAGGTGCCCTGGACTTACCTCGTCTGGCAGCGCGCTCCTCCTGCAGCAGCTGGGCACCACTTCCAAGTGGTGTCCCAGCAGCTGCACGCACGTTCCACCTGCTTCTGGAGGGTGTGAACATGCGCAGGTGGGCGGAGCCGGCAGAAGCCACCCGCAGTGTGGACGCTGCGGGCGGCTTCTTTGCAGCAGCATCTGAACACCGCGCTGCGGGGCAGTTCCCCCCGCCTTGTTCTGCCGCGCTCCTGTAGCGCGGCAGAACAGTAGTCTGTCTTCAGCCCTGGGCTATCTCAGTGGAGGGGGGGAAATCTCCCTAACTTAAAATATATTTTTAAGCAGCCTAAAGGGAACATCTACCTGGCACAAGCTGAGTCTTTTTGTTTACAATTCAGATTCCGTTTAGTGGGGGTTTTTTAAAGACCACTCGATTTCAGAGTGAGGTGGGTGGTGAGGTGGAACGCAGGATGGCATCGTATTCTAGAGGCACCCACCCCCACCTCGTATTAGCCGTCTTATAATCACATTAAGGTAAGCTGGGTGGGGGAGGGAAATTCAGCTAATTCTTTTCCCTGACGCCCAGCCGGCAATGAAAGTAAAAATCTGTGAAATAGGATAAATACAATTCAATAATTATATTGATAAATAAAATGAAAATCAACTAATTGTGCCTTTCAGTCAGATGCTTGCCTCCGTTGTTGCTGGCTTTCTGCTTCAGTGCCTGCTAAACTTTTTCTGTCACACTTCAATAAATTTAATTGTGCAGAATAAATGAGCTAATTTTTGAAGTCACAGGCTCTGTTTGCAAGATAAGGGAGGTGATTTATTGACCTCCTCCAGCTCTGGAAGAATGTCACCCTCCTATTCTCCTGACAACTGTGTGAAGGTTTCTTCCACCTTTTTTTTTGTCCCTCTCCTTCACAGTCCAGCTAAACCCTTCCTTGATTTACCTCAGAGTCTTATTTTGTGAAATCATTTAACATACCACAATAGGCAAAGCTCCCTGTTACACTGTGCGGTTAGGGTAGCCCTGCTGAGGGAATTAGAAGTGTGGGTGGGGGACGGGGAGATTAACACATCTGCTACTTGCAGCTTCAGATTCCAAGTATCATGTGAATAGGAAAATATTGGACTCAAGCAGTCTGTCAGTCAAGGGGGGAGAGACAGAATAGTGTAGTGGTTAGGGCACCAGACTGAGATGGGGAAGACCCAGGTGAACTTGGCCCTGTCATTTTCTGTCAGCTTAACTTACTTCACAAAGTTGTTGTGAAAATAAATGGAGACGGAGAGAACAAGGTACGGTGTCCTGAGCTCTTCAGAGTTGTTAGCTTGAGGAGGTTAGAATCATAGAAGCACAGAGTTGGAAGGGGCTATGCAGGCCATCTAGTCTAACGCCCTGCTCAGTGCAGGATCAGCCTAGAGCATTCCTGACATGTGCTTGTCCAGATGCTGCTTAAAGACTGCCAGTGAAGGGGAGCTCACCACATCCCTTGGCAGCTGATTCCACTGTTGCACAACTCTTACTGTAAAAGAGTTTTCCCTCATATCCAGCTGGTACCTTCCCGCCCTTAATTTAAACCCATTCTGGAAAGTCCTGTCCTCTGCTACCAACAGGAACAGCTCCCTGCCCTCCTCTAAGTGACAACCCTTCAAATACTTCAAGAGAGCAATCATGTCCCCCCTCAACCTCCTCTTCTCCAGAAAGCCTTTCCTCATAGGGCTTGGTTTCCAAGCCCCTGATCTTCCTTGTTGCTTTTCTCTGCACCCGCTCTACTCTGTCCACATCCTTTTTGAAGTAAGAAGGTAAGCAGAGGGGAGACTGCCTTAAGATGGAGTTCACATGAGTTTTGCTTCTTTAAGAAAGGAAAGGATAGTCTTTCTTGATAAAGTAATCCATACTATAATAGGAAAGCTAATTAAGGTCACAATCAGATGGGTGTTTAGATCCGACCCAGGCACAAGTGCCTGGTGGATTTAAAGGGAACGTCCAGACAGTGAAATCTGGCAAAAGGTGCCATTTTCGTGATCAGCCCATCGAGCCCCATCAGGGAGCCACACTTTAAAGATACCAGTGAAAGTCCAGGCTAATGCTGGCTGATGGGCCAATGGTGGACTTTCCCCCGTCTGATCATTCCAGTGCACAATCAGCCCATCAGGATGGTCTGACTCCAGACCATCCTGAATGGCTGCCATTTAAATATATTCTTAGCGATATGCACATAAATGCATAATACATGTGACAGCCACAGAGCTTCGTTCAACTGTTCCGGACAATTTCATGTTTCTGAATAGCCCGTGAAATTTATGAACTTTATTAATTGAAATGGTACCTAGAGGAAGATACCACAGTGCTTTTACCATTCAAGTCTGCACATGCACAAAAAAACAAGTACATGGTGAGGCACATATGTGCATGCACAAACAGATTTTTTTTTAAAAAACAAAAACCTGACCACATGGCTCCTTCAGGTAGATGCCATCTAGACACCATTTAGGCTCCGCAGCAGCCGCCCAACAACGAGGCCCCAGGTATGTTCTCGCAGAGTTCCTGGACCTACGCACAAAAATTGCTATACTTCAGGAAGTGAAGAAATTGGGCTCACTTAAGCTCAACAATGCTGAAATCAATGTGTATCCCAATGTGGCGCCTGAGGCATTAGTAATTAGAAGAAATCTCAAACCAGTTACCCGACAACTAAATGTAGCAGGAATTAGATACAGATGGCTACAGTCAGGGTATCTACAAGTGAGACACCAAGGCATCAGCCACCAAGCCAATGATCTCAAATCAGGGGCTGAGATGTTAAAACTCCTGGGGCTCAAAATCCCAATGGAGGCTGATCCAGCGGCTTTGAAAAAACACAAACGGGACTCCCCAGGAACTCCACACTGGTGGAGTAAAATCCCAGTTAGACCGGACTTAAGTGCCTGAAAAGCATGCCTAAGCATCTACTTTCACTTTCGTCCCATTGCCAACAAAGCACTGTGCAAACTGCAATGCCAATTACTGTGTCAGTCTAGGGGGGGAGCGGGGAGGACTTCTCCGGCGTTTTCCTCATCAGGATGAGTTGGTTTTTTTGTTGTTGTTACCGTGCATTGATTTAGTGTCCCTATAGGAGAGCCGCATTGGCTCTGTGGGTTTTCTTCCCACACCACAAGGATTTGCAAACTATTGGAAAAGTGATTGGGGGGTGGGGGGGAGAGAAAGGAAGGGGGGAGAGGAGGGGTGGCTGCAGGGTCTAGTTAAGATACAGTTCTGTTATATTGAGTTATTTGAGGAAATAGGACTATGTAGTTTGATAAAGAGTTTCAAAAATGTTTTTAGCAACAATGTTCTAGTTTATATAGTTGATTTATTAAGCTTGCCTTGTTTCATAGCCAAATGCACTACCCAGACACAGTCTGGCTTAAGCTACGTAGCCATGATTCTTCCCACAAAGACAGGCCCCAGCATGGGGAATAAATGACCATGGTTAATCAGGATCTGAAACTACTCACACTAAACTGTTGAGGCATGAATAGCAAGATCAAAAACAAATGCATAGCCGCTGACTTTAGAAAGCAAAAAATAGACATAACGTTCCTCCAAGAAACACTTTCCCAGAAATGAAACAAAATTTTATTTTCTAACTGGTTTCCCCAACAATACGTGGCCCATGGATCATCCAACTCTCGAGGAGTGGCCATAATTTTCTCCAAACGGACCTCCTTTGTGTTGGAAGCAATGGATACTGATCTGGAGGGCTGAGTGCTTTTTTTGAGAGGGGCATTAAATGGCATGCTGCTCACACTGGCAGTCCTTTATGCCCCCAATAATGGCCAAAATGAAATTTTTAATTAGCATCCTTGATAAACTAAAGTCCTTTGCCAAAGGTCTGATTATTCTGGGAGGAGACTTCAACCTCCTAATGGACCAGGTAATCGACACGTCTAAAACTCAAGTCAACAAATACGCATCAAAAGCCAAAGCTACCTTCAGGTCAAACACCTTTGCCAATTTAATGAAGCAGCTCGACCTGCTCGACCTATGGAGGCATCATCACCCCAAAGAGCGGGACTACACCTATTTTTTGGCGGCTCACAATGTGCACACCAGACTGGATTATGTTTTTATTTCAAAAGAGCTGCTAGAAAAGCTACCAATCTCAGCGATAAATACACAACGTTGGTCTGACCACGCATCGGTGGAGTGCCTTTTAACTCTTGCAGAACCAAAGAAAACAAAACCACTCTGGACTTTTAATCATATGTTATTATCTGATCTGCATTCTCAAAATACACTAAAGGACGAACTTCAAGAATACTTTGACCATGACTTCTTGAACAAAGTATCGGAAGCCACTGTATGGGAAGCCTCCAAAGCTGTCATGAGAGGGAAATGCACTGCAACTCTCACAGCCTGCAACAAAGAGCGAAATCAAAAGAGAAAAGAACTTCTTCTGAATATTGGCTACCTGGAAAGTCAACGTAAGAAAACGTGTAACAGCAGAATTTATGCAAGACTCCTCCAACTTAGAAAGCAACTAGAAACTATGGACATGCAAAACATCTGCAAAGAGGAACTCCAACAACGACATGCTAGGATGATCAAAGGCCCCAAGGTGCTGAAGATGCTAGCATTTAGACTCAAGAAGCAATGCGCACAAAGATATGTTGCCAGTCTCAGAGACAACTTAGGAACTCCCCAAACATCCACCACCAGTATTCTCAAAATCCTTGAGTCCTTCTACACTGAACTCTACTCATCAACCAAGCCAGCAATAGCGAACATTACTTCATTCCTACACTCGCATGCTGACATTCAACGGATCTCTGATCAACATTGGGAATTCCTAGACAAACCAATTCAACCCAAGGAAATGATGCAGGCTTTCAAAAGCCTTAAACCTAACAACCTAAAGAGCCTAAAACCTAAAGAACCTAAAATCTAAAGAGCCTAAAACGTAACAAAGCTCCAGGCCCAGATGGGTTCATCTCAGAATACTACAAGGCTTTCTCCAAAATACTGCAAGGCCTCTGAGAAAAGTCTACTTAGCATGGGTGTAATGCCGCAATCCTGGAGTCATGCCAATGTGATCCTTATCCCAAAAAAAGACAAAGACTTAACGGATCCCAAGTCATACAGACCAATCTCACTGCTAAACTACGACTACAAGATATTCACATCCATCCTTGCGTCGAGACTCAAGAAAATTGTAACAGAATATATTCACATAGACCAAACAGGTTTCATCCAATCATGTGATATTTCTGACAATTTACGAAAAACCCTTAACATAATACACCACAGCCAGTCCTCTAAGAACTCGGACACTATCTTGCTTTCCATAGACACAGAGAAAGCCTTCGACACAGTCGAATTCGGCTACCTCTCCATGCTTATCAATGAAATGGGCCTTGGCGGTAGTTACAGCAAAGCCATCTTGCTATCTATTCAAACCCTATAGCAAAACTTCTATTAATGGAGATGCCAGCAACAACATTGCCCTAAACAGGGGAACATGCCAAGGCCCCGATTCTTTTTTTTGCTCGCCATGTAGCCTCTAGCAAGGACAATCCGAAAAGATTCAGAACTCTCAGGCATCCAAGTTAAAGACAAGGTTTACAGACTCAGTCTATTCACGGATGACATCGTGATCTATCTATCAAACCCTGCAAATTCGCTTCCAGCGCTACAATGGCAATTGCGTGAATTTGGAATGATATCAGGTTAATGAAGCTAAAACTTTACTATAACCAATCCAACTGAAGAATGAGACAACACAGTTCATAAAGAAATACTACTCCTTCAACTGGGTCCACAAATGTTGGCACTACCTGGGGACAAACATCCCATCAAAACTCTCCGATCTCTTGAAGTTTAACCACCTGCAGATCGCAAAGGAAGTATCAGATCTTCTAAAATCGTGGAACATGCGCAGCCTGTCATGGCTCGAAAGGATTCAGAATGTCAAATCATATGCCCTTCCAAAATTTATGTACTGTTTCTAGACCCTTCCTATAAGCCTACCCAGCTCTCAGTTAGTAAAGTGGCAAGGCATCTTAAATGCGTTCATCTGGCAAGGCAAAAGACACAGAGTCAACTTCAAAAGAATGCGAAGACCCATGAAGGAAGGCGGAATGGTGGCACCAGATCTCAATCTCTACTATCAGGTGTCCCAGTTGTCTATGCTAGTCCGACTACACCACCAGAACAATACTCCTGATTGGAGCTGTATTGAAGAAAACTCGCTCCTCAACATGACGATCAAAGAAGCCC
Organism: Lepidodactylus listeri; assembly: GCA_029233225.1. Classification (NCBI taxonomy): domain Eukaryota; kingdom Metazoa; phylum Chordata; class Lepidosauria; order Squamata; family Gekkonidae; genus Lepidodactylus; species Lepidodactylus listeri. The sequence continues at coordinate 94,511,428 of JARCFY010000006.1, forward strand.
TTTGGACTGATACACCAAAGAAGATTTTTAAAGGTCTCCAAAACCCGTTCCTAAAAGCTACACTCCAAATATGGTACCAAAACAGAAACAAACTGACCCAGCAGAAATCGATGGCTTGTGTATTTACATTTCAAAGCTAGTTTCAACCTGCTAAAGATCGGCGGTCGTTTGTCACCTGGAGGAAAGCGGGTATTACCAAACTCTATGACCTCACCTTAGCCGAAAGGCAAGCCATGAAAATGGAATTAGAAAATAAATTCAATACAAACTTACCTTGATACGAGTATCTTCAAACTCTCCATCTATTGGACGACCCTGAAATAAAAAAGAGCATAAAATCACCATTAAAACCCTTTGAGCTACTCTTGATACATCCCTCTCCAAAGAAAGGATTAATATCCCAAGCCTACAGACAACTGCTAGATAATGATCCCAGGCAGAACCTTTTTTACCAATCAGCCTGGAACTCTGATCTCCAGCTTCAGCTTACTGAGGAACAGTGGCAATCTATATGGTCCACAACTACTAAAACAACGAAATCTTTATCCATACAACAGATCCAACAGAAAGTAATGCTGAGGTGGCACACAACTCCTCAAACGCTCTCGTATATAACCCCGCAGGTTAAACCCACTTGCTGGAAAGGATGCAGGCTCACAGCTAACTACTTCCACAGTTGGTGGTCATGCAATATCATCGCTACGTTTTGGAAGGAAGTGCTAGCACAAATTAAAGGACTCACAGACCATCACATCCCATTCATCCTGGCCTCGATTCTTCTCAATTTCTGGCCATCAAGGGCCCACCTCCCCACGCCCGAGACCTAGTAACTGTTTTGATAGCAGCAGCTAAGGCGGTAATAGCTAAACAACGGAAATGCGAGAAACCACCAACAATTCAACACTGGTGGAAAAAGATTTGGGACTACTTCATGGAGGAAAAATGTATGCTATGCTTTGACAAGACCTTAGTTATAAACGAGCTATATTACCCTCTGGAGAAGTGGCTCCCTTTTTTAAACAGAATTGACAAAGAAAAGTTTGAGGGTGAAGTACTATCCTTTTGTAAATTTAAGTTATACTCTTATGCGTAAACTGTACTTAGACAACTCTAATTTAATTAGATAGTAAGTGGATATAAATTGTAATAGAAAGTTTTAGGCCCTTTAAAGAGATGTATCTCATTGGTTACTATGTTTTACTGTCTCAACTCTCTTTCACCCTACAATGTAACTTCTTTTCTCAATAAAGCTGTTGGTTAAAAAAAAAATCTAGACAATCCACCACAGAGTCTGTGTGTGGTAAGGCGATTCACAGGGGAGCTGTCTGGTTGTGCGACACTGGATAAAAAAGATCAAGATCAAATTAGAGCCAGGCCAATGGCAGGATTAGCTGTCCATCTGAACTCACCCATAGACATTCTAACTCACTGTCATGTAGCCTTCTTGGAGGTAAGAGAAAAGAAGAAAGGGGGGGGGGGAGGGGGCCACCTGGAAGGAAGTCTCTGAGATTAATGATCTAGACAATAAAGGGACAACAGTAGAACAGACAAGATGAAAGCACTGAAAGCACACAGAAGAATCTGACCAGTCCACTTTGATGTTTCTACTGCCCATCCCCCACAGTACAGGTGTGCTTGCTTCAAGGGATGTTGCATGATTGCATCATCCTTCACTTTCAACTAGAGGAAGGATGGGATAAAAATATAACAATGAATAAAATATTGTTCTACTTACACTTCAGAAAAGATATGACTGACCCGGTCATCAGTTCATTCATGTTAACAATATTCACTGGCCTCAGTGTAAGTGATATCATGTTTCGATCAAGGTTGTCGAGATATTATTGACTGTGTCCAACTAGAGTAGGCCTGTCATGCACACTATAATAATCAGCTTTATGGTGTCTCAGTAGTGCTCTTATGGCAAAGTTAAAACCATCTTCATAGATCTGGGGAAATGGAGACCTAACAAGTTTTTAAATGGAGACCTAACAAGTTTTTAAAAAATAAAGAATAAATGAATAAAACCAACTGGGGTGTGTGTGAGTCATTTAAGCAAAGAATTAGAAAGGAATTGGGTGCTTATTTCCCCAGTATACTGTTTCTCGGTTAACTGTCTCAGAGCTTTCCCCCCATGGGGTTCAAAACACAGTTTTAAACATGCATTTTTAATCTCGCGCAGAAAAAGCAGCTTTGGGGAAATTTGTAGCTGAAAGAGGTTCAGTACCTCACTGTGCCATCCTAAGCACTTACAGCCTTCTAAACCCAACTGCTTTTAAAAGGGAAACAAAAAGCAAAAGCATGTTACTAACTTCTTTCCCCTGCCCTGCAGGATGGTATTTTTGGATTTCTTATAGAGATGTGTCTTCAGATATATCCAGTCTGAATATATACCCCCCCCCCCAAATACATCATTGGTATTTTCCAGATATACTTGGGTCTCCAGATGGTATCCAGGATATTCCAGCATACCAGGACATGGGTCCCCCAAATCCCACAGATATTCAGGAGTAACTGGGAATATCAGGCACAACATTTTAAGGCTCCCAAGACTGGTTTTTTGTTTGTTTAATTTTACTGTGTTTCTGTGTCTTTCTGGGGCTTGGTATCAGCTTGCCATGTTGTTTTTGCTTTGATTGCATCCTTTGAAATTGATTTTGTTGGTCTTGCAACACTGTGTTCTTTGCTTAAATTGGTTTGCTCCAGGTTTGAGATGGATTTTCAGAGGATTGTCTTAAATTCTCGGGTTGTACATTGGCTGGATTCTCTGAATTTACATTTGTTGGGCTTGCAACAGGGCTTCTATCTGTTTTGCTCAGAGAATTCTCTGGTTTGACAGTGGCTTGGATTCTCTGCTTTGACATTTGTTGTATTGGACTTGCGACATTGTCCTATGCTTCTACTGGGATTCCTTGGTTTTGCACTGGTTCTTTGGGCTTGCTGGTTCTGTTCACATTGCAAGGCTTTTGGCCAGTGGTTGCCTTGTTCATACGGGGAGCTCATATGGAGAGATACATGTGATATGACAACTTGCACTCCTCTGAGACAATTTGTATTTGAAAGCCGATGTCTGAATACAAAATACTATCGCTGTTGCTTCTGTCACGTATGGCACTCATATGCTGGAATTATGGCTTTTCCTTTCTAACACACCTGAAGGATGAGGTGTGAGACTGGATTCGTACTCACTTGTATTTTGTAAAGGAGAACTGTGAGGCATACCTGACAGTATCTTTCATAAAAGACAGCTTTCCCACCTTCTCTCAGTCTAGGGCTGCCAAGTCCCCCGGTAGGGCGGGGGAAACACCGATTTTTAGTGCTTTCCCCCGCCTTTTCCAAGTTGGCCACCGGGGGGACAAAATGGCTGCCTTAAAAGGGAAATGTCTGCAGAGAGCCTGCCCTGCAGTAAAAAGCCTCACCAGACATTTCCCCTTTAAGAAGTCAGCAAGAGAGCTTCCACAGCAAGAGAGGTCCGCCCAGAGATTAAGGAGGGACTGAAGGAGCTGCTTTTGCATGTGGCTGGCAACGTTGCTGTAGTAAGTTTCTCTTCCAGCTCTTTTCCTTCTCTCTCCCTCTTTCTTTTTTCTGTCTGTCTGTCTGTCTCTCTCTCTCTCTGTCCCCATCCAGCAGAGGTCTATCAGTGGCTATTATAGCCACAAGGTCTAAATGGAAGTAAGTGCCTCTGCCAGTTTTTTTTCCTTCTCTCTCTCCCTCTTTCTTTTTTCTGTCTGTCTGTCTGTCTGTCTGTCTGTCTGTCTGTCTCTCTCTCTCTCTCTCTCTCTCTCTCTCTCTGTCCCCATCCAGCAGAGGTCTATCAGTGGCTATTATTAGCCACAAGGTCTAAATGGAACCCTTTGTCTGGGGCAGTGATGCTCTGAATTCTTGGTGCTTGGGGGGCAACAGTGGGAGGGCTTCTGGAGTTCTGGCCCCGCTGCTGGACCTCCTGAGGGCACCTGGTATTTTTGGCCACTGTTGTGACACAGAGTGTTGTACTGGATGGGCTGTACTGGATGGGCCGATCCACTGTGGCTTCTCTCCTGTTCTTATGATATGAAAATCATATTTAGCACTTGTGTAGCGCTTAGTGCTTCATATTCTGCCGAGATGAGGAAGGATTCAATAGGGCTGTTGCTCAGTGATAGAGCATCTGCTTGACATGCAGGAGGTATCAGCTTCTTCAGCTAAAAAAGGATCAGGTAATAGGTGACATTAAAGATCTCAGCCTGAGACCCTGGAGAGCCACTACCAGTCTGAGTAGTCAATACTGACCTTGATGGACCAATGGCCTGATTCAGTATTAGGAAACTTCATGAGTTCATGTGTCAGCATGTGGAAGCAACATCACAGGATGTGACATCACAAAATGATGTCACTTCCTTTCTCCTGGCTCCACCCCCAAAGTCTCCTGGCTCCACCCCCAAAGTCCCCAGATATTTCCCAAGTTGGACTTGGCAGCCCTATCTCAGTCACTACAGCTCTCTGTCATTCCAGAAATGATGCTCCTGCGGGTCAGTGGAACTGCAGGAACAGAGCAGAGAGCAAACTGGGAGTCTGAAGCAGAAGTGGGAATTAGCAACAATCTCCCTTCCCTCCTCTGTATGTGGAAAAGTTGTTCTGTTGGTGTTATGTATTGAGACTGAAACACTGCAGAACTGTGCCTCCAGAGACTTTTTGAGCTTGGAGCCTAAGAACAATAGCCCACTGGGTTTCTGGCAGTAACCAGTCAAGCAGTAATGTTATGTAAATAGCCTATCACTGGGAGTGGGGTGTGTTTGGCTGTGGCAATTGCATGCTATTTAAACAGGGCATTTGGCCCTGTTCTTCAGACTTGCTCTGGCTACAAAGAAAGTTGAGCTGATCACTAGCAGTGAGGCCACGGTCACACGACCCTTTAAAGTGGGAGGAACTGCTGTTTCCTCCCATATTTAAAGGGACTGACCAGACCAGCCACGGCTACTCCCGTGCCAAAGCAGGCTCAATCGCAGGTTCCTCCCTCATTTTCCAACCCTGGGAAAATCAAGTATTTTCCCAGAGGTTGCGCAAGGAACCCGCGACTGAGCAGATCTGGACAGCCCTCTCTTGCAATGATTGTGAGAGAGGCCTGTCTGATCGTCCCTCTCGGGTTTTTTTTTCCTTTTATGCACTTGGGCCAAGTATAAAAAGGGGAAAAAACCACCCAGCGCTCCACTCTGGGCCCTGAGCCCTGCCAGTTGCCGCCACCTGGCACCCCCCCCCCCCCCCCGCATGCTTCTCCCCAAACTTACCAGGTGGCGGCTGGCAGGGCTTGGGGCCCGGAGCAGAGCACAGAGCAAGCTATCCAGCCAGGACGGGTCTGGATTCACCATCCTGGTGGCAGCAGCAGTGGCAGAGGGTGTGTGTATAGAGTACTCTCCTGCCAGCCGATCTGGAAGGGTGTCTCCACCAGCCGCTGCTGCTGCCGGCGCCGTTACCGGGATGTGTAAACATCCCAACCTGAAAGAAAAAATCCCGGATATCTGGGATTAGGGTGCCGTTGACCACGGCCTCAGTCTGCTGATCCATGGAACCCACTGTTTAACAGTTGGAGGGGCTGCTCCTGCACCAATGGAACAGCACCTTAAGATCCAGAGCTTTCTCTCTCTGAATATAGGTTTGTGTGCAGTAACAGAATGTGAAGGTGCCGAGGCTGGTGTGGAGATGATAGTGATTTAGCTGCTATTGTGTAAATGTCAGTAATGTGTGTTGATAAAAGTTAACAAGTATTGCTCATGGTGAGTTGATTTTTTTCTTCTTCTTCAGGGAAGGACAATTCATTCCCCAGGGACAGCCAAGTAAGGCCATCACTAATTTAATCTGCATTACGTGAAAGCAATGGAGAGTTCACCGAGGCAGGCAAAAAGGCTGAGTTAACAAAACTGATGATTAAAGCCAATAACCTGGATAAAAAATTACAGAACTTGTTCAATTTGATTAAAAGATTGGAAAGCCATTCCTTGTCAGCAGTCTTCATTGCTGGGGAAGGGCTGGGAATGATATTGCCCTGGGCTGTAGCAATATCAGCAGGGCTAGAGGGGACAAGCAAAGGGGAGCGGGGTCCTATGGAAGGAAGCGAAGTGTGCGTACACATGAAAGGTGATACCTTGAATACAATTTTGTTGGTCTCAATGGTGCCACTAGACTCAAACTTTGTTCTATAGCATTAATTGTGTGCCACAGAATGGAATTCCTGACCTGACCTTTCTCGAGCCGCATGTGGTAGTGGGAAGTGTCATCAAGTCACAGTTGATTTATGAAGACCCCTCAGGATTTTCAGTGCAAGAGACATTCAGAGGTGGTTTGCCATTGCCTGCCTCCACATCAAGCCCATGGTATTCCTTGGAGGTCTCCCATCAAAATACTATCCAGGCCCAACCCTGTTCAGCTTCTGAGATCTGACAAGATCAAGCTAGCCTGGGCTATCCAGTTCAGGACTAAGCCTCATAGACCTTCTTACATCAGAGTCTTGAGTTGGCATTTGGGATCAAATGAAGGGCAAGAAAGTTCTTAGTTTGGGGTAGGAATGCAGAGAATTGGAATTTAGAGAGATGAGGCAAAAAGTATATATAGAGATAAGGCAATAATTCAGCTATGTAAGGCCCACTCAGGCATGGGACTCATTGAATGAAAATAACCCCATCTCTTACTCTGGCACTTGAAAGCATATATACTCCCAGCCAAGCTCCAGTGTGGGATATCAGTAGCTAGGGATGGGCACGAACTGCACAAATGTGGTTCAGTTCAGGTTTCATGGCCAAACCACAAACTCAGCTCAACTGGTTCACTTCCTGGCGAATTGATTCAGTTTGTTGTTTGTGAGCACAGCAAATCTTGTTTAAAGGGACCATAGTACATTTAAACAGAGTTTTCAGAAAGCTGCAAAAACTGCCAAGTGGTGGGAGCACTCGGGCTTTCTTCTGCACAAGAAAGCCAAAAACTGGGGAGCAGCCTGTTTGGGGTTGGGGCTGGGTGCCACTTCAACAGGGGAAGACCCTATATGTCACTCAGCAATCCATGAGAACCCAGGAACTCACCCGTCCTCACCCCATCACCTGAGGATGCCCCAATACCTGGACCTCCCAGCGCGGGTAGGGAAGGAGGCTGCTCCAGCCTGGGGAGCATGTGGGCATCCTCTAGTGGCGGTGGCAAAGCTCGACTCAGCAGGAAATGGGCTGGCCATGGGAGATCCCCAGGGCTGGAGCGGCCTCCTTTCTTGCTTGTGCCACCTCCCCCACCCTGCCTGGGGCTTCTGGGGTGGATCTGGCTGCTGTACTGCCATGGTGGCCCATAGCCATGTCCCTGCTGCTACACTGCAGCTTGCTGCAGCTGTCTCCTCTGCCTTGCTGCCAACAACCTCAGCTTTTCCACCACCAGCTTCTCCACCTCCGCCAGTCTCTTCTCCACTGTCCTCCTGGGTGAGTACCAGCTGGGAGGTCCAGATGTTGGGGACATCCTCAGCTGATAGGTGAGGGTGGGTGAGTGTCCAGGCTCTCTTGGATTGCTGGGCAATGGACAAGGGCTTCCCCTGTTGAAGTCATGCCCAGCCCTGGCCACGGTCAGGCTGCTCCCTGTTTTCTGGCTTTCTTAGGCAGTGCCTTGAAACTTTAAAGTGTCAGTTCATAAACCACAAACAGGGCAAAATTCATCACGAATTTTGCTTTGTGGTTCGATTCATGCCCATCCCTATCAGTAGCCTGTGGGGAAAATCTGGGAAAAATGGAATATAGTTTTGTAAAGTGAAGGGAGTCTTGGTTAAACTATTCTCCAGTGTGCAATCCATGGGGGGGGGGGGGGGGGGGACGGACGGACAAATCACCATCTACTCCCTTAGTATCTTGTGAAAGAAGAGACAACGGACTCCAGTTCGCACCTGCATGTGCCCGCTCTGCAAGTGAGAATTTAAATTGTTCGTAGAACAGAGCTGCTTTCTCCTATCTGCCAGAAAACTGAGATGAAAGATCTCACAAAACAGGGGAACAGTCCCTGAGTATTCCATCCCAATTAGGAGTGTGTATATGTGTGTTACACCCAGAAAATGTGTTTCCTATTGAAAACAATGGCTGTTGGACTGCTATTACTTCCAATTCTCCCCCCCCCCCATTTTTTTTTTACACTATCAGACCAAGGGTCTATGATGCAAAAACATTCACCCTCCTCCTTCCCTCTGTAAGAACATGAGAATAAATGCAGACAAACTGTAATACATAGATCTCAACCAAAAGTCTTTAGACTGTGAGCTGTTTGCATAGATTTTGGAATGATATTTGCATGTATTTTGCTGCTGCTTTTACTAACTCTTGCTTACTGTACTATGGGTCGTATTGTTTATAGCTGTTTTCAGGAATTGGGCATTATCATTTTTCGATCCAAGTCCCTGAAAGCTGCATGAGGTGCCCTAATGGTGAGACTGAAATAGAATATTTTGTGTGTGTAATTGGAACAAGCCCATGATGAATAACAACCATATTGTACTTGAGTATGCAATATAGATTTTTTTTAAAAACCTCACTTACAACAACATAATCAATTTTCAGGTAAGTACTTAGACATCAGAAATGGTGGCACCCGAATTCACCACTGGGCCCAGTGGCTGAGCGGGACTTGTGCGCTGGTTCCTCTCTGAATCTGTCATTATCAGGACTCACTGGCTCTGACACAGAGTGGATTTATTTGTACACAATGCCCAGTGAATACCTAGAAGGACATACCTGCCCAAAGTGACATTTGCCTGCCTTCCCATCCCATTATCGCTGCAAAACAGAGAAGAATGCACTAAACTGTGAGGCTGCTACATGATTTCAGTGAGAAGACAGCCTGAAATATTTTCTGTGACATTAGCCAATGTGCAGATTTGTGTATTGTATTGTAATTACCTAAATAGGGATTTTGCATGCTATAGCCAGTGATTCATGAACTGCAGGGTATCTGCAGAAACAGGCTGTCATTGGGATTAAGGGATGTAAAATGCCTGAAGGTTTTCACCCCCTTTGATAGCAGACCTGTTATTGCATCCTCCTAGGCTTTGTCTAATACATTGTATTAGTGCTTTGCTGCACCATCTTATATCCCTGCTTTTTGCTTATGAAAAAAAATACATTTATTCAAGAATTTCAGTTCAGAGATGCCTAAGAAATAAGAACTAAAACTATACATGCTGAATTGCTGCCTACTTTCAAAGGATCTGTTCTACATTAGAATGTAAAAAGTAGTAAGTCGTCTTTGGGCTTTTGTGTGTGTGTGTGTGTGTGTGTTGTAATTTAGTCTTTGATTGCTCCAGCAAAGGATAACAATTGTGTTAAAAGGTGGGTAGAGTTAATTTGCTGGTAGCAAGCAGGTCTGTACTCAGCATAGGGAACAGCTCTTGAGTCAGTGAGCAACTGCTATGGGATAAAATGAATGTATGCAAAGACAGCAAAATTGATTCATTAAATGCCATTACATCATTTAGGGATAGTTTCAGAGGGTAGCCATGCTGGTCTGTGGAAGAACAGCTGGACTGTGTATCTAGGTAGACTGGTATCTGATGAAGGGAGATTTGACTCTTGAAAGCATATACCCCAAAATTCTTGATGAATTGAAATTGATAATGAAGCTCAAGACAATGGACTAAATAGAGACCTAGGTTTCCTGTCTCATTACCAATGCTGATTTCCCCCCGCTTATTACCCCTCTTCATATCTCACCTAAATCCAATCACGCCTGCTATGGTCATTCACCTGCTATTGTCATTCGGCTTTTGAAATCACTCCACTTTCCAATATATAGAACAGATGGACTCCCATTCTAGCTGTATTTGAAAACTTTGAAGATTTAGGACTTCCTTCTGAAGAAGGGGATGGCAAAGGATGAGATGGTTAGATAGTGTTACTGATGCAACGAACATGAAATTAAACAAACTCCAGAGCACGATGGGCCTGGCGTGATGTGGTTGCGAAGAGTCAGACTCGACTGTGTGACTGAACAACAACCTAAAGATCAAAAGTGAGGGGGTCAGGTGCACCTCCCTGGGGAGGCTATTCCATAATAGTGGGGCTGCCACTGAAAAGGTCCCCTCTTTGATTGATGGGACAGTCAAGAGGGCCTCTCCCTGTGATCATAATTCCTGGACAGCATCAGACTTAGAAATTGCTATTTTGCACAATATGTTTTAATTTATTCAAAAGATTTGTATTCTGTATCTCTCCCCTTCCTCAGCTTTTTGAGGGGTTTTTCCGTGTGGATACAAACAAGGACTCAGTTTCCAGATCTGCAGCATATAATATCTTTCTGAATGGCCTGCAGGTCCATTTGTTTTACCATTTATCTCAGCATGTCATGTAGAACAGGAGGAAACCTGGTCTTGGAAACTTCAGCCCTGACCTATGAATGAATAATATGCTAACTCTGGCTCAGTGTGTCAAGGTATTTCAAAGGTAAATGAAGCTCTGGGAGAAAAGGGCGACCAAAAAAAAATGTTGATTGTAGTAGAACATTCATTGGCCTAGCAGACAACTACATAAAGCTCAGGCTGTGCAGTGAGTCCTTGGTGCGTGGAAGAAAGAGTGGGAAGAAGTATGAGTAATAATATTAGTCATGTGTTCACCTGTTCATAAAACAATAGAAATACCTACACTAGTGGATCCTCAATGCAGTACCCATGGGTGTCATGGCTCCTACCTATGTGTTTCTTGACACCCATTTACCTCTTCCCCGAAGCGTCTCTTCCTCAAAGCAAAAGGGACAGATCTAACATTATTCCATATCATTGGAGTAGGAACAGCCCAAGAGTACTAAGGTTTTTCTGCAAGGCAACAGCTGACTCCATCATGGAAGAATGTTTGGCAGGGATATCCTCAACTTTTTATGACTGAATTGAGCCTCATGGCTGCCATTCCAGACACCCCCTCCCATAACAGCCATTTTGTTGTGGCCCTCATTACTTGTTCTAAAGATTCTAGAAGTTCCCACAAGTTCAGTAAGGCTGGGGGAACCCTGGCTTAAAGAAATAATATTCTGTGATGGGAACATCTGCTAGCTGTTTTGGTTGGAAGATACTCCTGTCAGTTAGACTACCTGCCAAGTCCCTATCTTCTCTCACTGCTGTTCTTACTGGTGTCACTTTGGGCAACAGTGAAAAGCCAACAGTGGCTGATTCTGCACTGGCTTTCCCCTCCGTTGTTTTATGAAACCCATGTGGGAACAGAAATTCCCCTCTGCATTGCATGCTGCTTTTACTTCCTTTGATTATCGGGTTTTATGGTAGCTTCCAGACTCTATGCCACTTTCGAAGTTCTTTGATCGTTGGATTTAGTGGTACCTTCTGCATAGATTTATGGCTGTTTTATAGCCATTTAGGGGTGACTTTGCTATCAGTACAGCATTGCCCCAAGGTGTTGAGCTGCACTTTTTCCTCCCAGATGAGAAAATGTGGACCGAATGCTTAGATGCAGATCCAGTGTCACAACAGATGTTATGTATTGACCATGCAGTCGCCATGTGCTCCAGTAATGGCAACCACCATGTGGCCAGAGCACATGGCCAAGAAACTACCTGAGCTTCAGCCAGGTAGAACAAAGGCCAGGTGGATTCTAACCAGCCACCAATCATGTACCTAGGTTTCTCCCAGGGAACCTATGAAATGTAAATAGACTGCTAATAGCCTATCAGGCCAGTTGGGCGAGGCCCTGACCAGCATAAAAGGAGGGCTCGGAGCCCTGGGTTGTATGCTTCATCCGGACCAGCAATAAAGATCTAGCTGTTTCACTGTTCCATGGACTCCCGACTCTAATACTTCTCAACAGAGAAATGGCTAACTTGTAAAATTTCTGGAGATTGGTTGTTGTAGATTTTCCAGGCTGTATGGCCATGGTCTTGGCACTGTAGTAACTGAAGTTTCACCAGAAGCTGTGACTGGCATCCTCAGAGGTATAACACAGAAAGATGGACTACTCTCTGTGTCAAGGTGAGTTTTGACACAGAGAGTATTCACACTGACAATACGCCATCTTTCTGTGTTATATCTCTGAGGATGCCAGTCACAGCTGCCGGAGAAATGTCAGGTACTACAATGCCAAGACCACGGCCATACAGCCTGGAAAATCTACAGCAATCAATGAACTCTCACTGTGAAAGCCTTCAACAACACATTTCTGGAGATTACTTTTTATTTTATCAATCAAACTAACTGCATTTGCAGTATTAGGTAACTGAGAGGGTTTGGTTTAGCTTTTATTCATTAATTTCTGAAGGTGCACTCCTATGGTTCACTGCTCTCAGCTTTCCTAGCATTCATCAGCTTAGAGCACAGGCAAGACCTAATGGCCTTGAGGAATGAAGGACATACAACAGGAGCTACCTAGAGTGGAAAGAAAATTCATATGAGAACCAGTTTGGTGTAGTGGTTAAGTCCATGGTCTCTAATCTGGGAGAACTGGGTTTGATTCCTGCTGGATGACCTTGGGCAAGCCATAGTTCTGTCAGTGCTGTTCTTGATAGAGCAGTTTTCTCAGAGCTCTGTCAGCCCCACCTACCTCACAGGGTGTCTGTTGTGGAGAGGGGAAGGGAAAGGAGCTTGAAAGATGCTCTGAGACTCCGAGTAAAGGGCGGAGGTATAAATCCAGTCTCCTCTCTGTCTTTCTGTCTCTCTGTCTGTCTGTCTCTCTGTCCCCCCATATTTGGAACAATACTAAGCAGGTCTACTCAGAAGTATTTCTCATGTTATTCAGTGTGGCTTACTCCCTGGGAAATGCCATTAGGATTGCAGTGTGAGATGTGATGGGCTGTGAAACACAGATGTCCCTTATGTTCTTTGAGGCTGTGATGTTTTAAAAGAAGGGAGAAGCACTTCAAAATAAGATCCAGTTCTTTGAAGCTTTCGGAAAGTTGGACTTTACTTTGAAAGGTCTGTCTGGGCTACTCTAATTGAGAGGTCTATATTTTCCTCTAACAGTCATGTCATGATAAAGCACTAAATGAGAGTTCAGTAAAGGTTATTCAGAGGCGAGGCATTTTAAAGGAATGAAAGCCTTTTAATGCGTGTCTTTTCTGCTGTAGTGTTACTCAGCCATGCAAAATAGTGCCTGAGTACAGAGCCTCGGAGGAAACGCAGTGCAGCAAAGCTGAAGGTGAAATAGGCTGCGCTACTGACCTTTTCCCCATATGCCTGGTCTGCCAAGACTTAGCTGAACCTTGACCTAAAAGCAAATTAGACTGCATATAAACTGAAAAAACAGAAAAGTATGCCAAGTGCAGAGGATTTTCTGATTGAAAGTAGCTTTGATCCCTTGTGAGAGATTCCATGTGATATTGGTGCTTTTAAAAAAAAAAATCAGTGCCATTGTGAAGAGATACCTATATCTTCCTTCTTATTATTAAAGCTGATTTATGCCTGATTACATAATTAATTTTGTTCTGGGTAGTTATCTCCTGAATCCACTCCAATCCTCATTTGTTTCAGCTTGCAATGGGTAAATCTGAGCTGCCTAAATATTAGATCATTTTCTTATTTATTTATTTAGAAAATATAAATACCATCTCTCCAGGTAGCTCACAGAGGCAGCTCACAGAGAAAGAACAAAACATTAAAAACAACGACATAAGACAGAATAAACTTAATGAAAGTAAAACACACGTAAGAAATGGCCCAAAATGAGTGATGTTCCTGCAACGTGTTTTGAGATCGGGATGCTTGTAGGTTGTGTTTCTGCCACTTGGGATGTGTGCTTGTATATATCTACTCCAAATATATACCTGAAAAATACCTTACTGGTATTTTTCAAATATATTTGGGATCCGGATCGATATTTGTAATCTCAGCAATACTAGTACCGCAATCCTGAATATTCCCTGAAATATTTAGGACTATTCAGGAATATCTGGGGCTGGCATTTCAAAGCTCCAGACTGGGGGGGGGGGAGGCTTTTAGAGGTTTTCTGGGTAACAGGAGGGAGGGGGGAGGGAGGCAGCTCTCACCCACAAATGAGATCACGTTGGGGGAGCTTGCCAGGTTGGTTCTGCTGGGATTCTTTGGTTTGATATTGGTAGTCTTGGGCTTGTGCTGCCACACTGGCCCGGCAATTTGCTTGGATTCTGTGGTTTGACTTTGGTTATGCTGGGCTGAAAATAGTGTCCCTTCCCTTGCTTCAGTTGGTTTGGCTAGGATTCTCTGGTTTGACACTGGATGTGTTGGGCTTGCCATACTGGACAGTGGTTCTGTTTGGATTCTCTGGTTTGGTGTTGGTTCTATTGGGCTTGTTGGCTCTGTTTGAACTGGGAGACTTTTAGACAGTGATTACTTGCTCATGACTGTTTGACTATTCATGGAATCCCCCCCCCCATAGGAAACAATGTAGGACGGCTGGGGGCACATTTGTTAGGGGTCTATAGAATTGGACCCCTTGTTCTAATTCACTTGAAACTTGGGGGAGGGGAGTGAACAGGCAGCACTAACTCCACTGCAATTTTGATGTAATTTGCTTTTTAAAAAAAACTGCTCTCCCCCCCCCCCCATAGATTCCCTATAGAGGAATTCAAAAAACACAACAACAAACTGAACCAGTATTGGAGACCCAAATAATGCAGAATACCAATAATTTTACCCTCCTCAAAATCTGGATCAGAAAAATACCATTCTCCTTCCCCCCCCCCCCCGCCCCCCGGTGCACATCTCTAGGTGAAACAGAGATGCTTGAACATCCACCAGTTTGGCTCATCTCCTCGTACTCTGTTTGCAGTCACAAACAGGGAGTTGATTGTTGAAGGACTGTTTGTTGGCCCATTCACAGCTGTTCAATAGGTTTCTTCAGTGTGTCCCCTTTTCAGTGGCGTGGTACAGTGCAAGCAGCTTTTCACAAACACATGCTCTCACACAGCCTAATTGAGTTCCGCTTCCTCCATCCTTCTGTTGTTACTGATCTGTTCAACGTGAAGTTGTTTAAATAGACAGTTAAATCAGCCACAAATCATATAAATCAGTCATAAATAAATCCTGTGTTTTTTTAAAAAAAGCATTTATGTAATCTGTAGTAATGTTGACGGCTACTGATCTTTTTGGATTGGGGGCAGATCTGTTCAGCGAACACTTCAGTCATTTGGTGCTGAACGCAAGAGGCCTGGGGATTTACCTCATGCCATTATTGCATCGGTTCTTGTCCCAACAGTGGTGGACCTACATTTTTGGGACCCTGAAGCCTGAACTGTTATGAGGGTGCCATCTTATCCAGCAACAGTAGGGCAACAGTGCTGCAAGCCCCCGAGAAAATTTTGAAATTTGACCAGTTACAGGGACATTCTGAGGCTATATGAAATGGGTATTAGAGCATATTCTAAGGTCAATATTAAGTACTTCAACCCACTGGTTTATGATTCTGTCACTAAAATAGACTTATTTTAATAATAACAAACACTTCAAAAAAAACACAACTCCATCAATTTTGTTGAAAAATTCACTCATTTAAAAAAAGTTGCTTCAGGCCCCTCCAGGGTTAGGGGCCCTGAAGCTTAAGCTTCATTAGTTTCCTAGTAGATCCATCCCTGCGTCCATGGTACCTTGGTTTATCTTCGGTCTTCTGCACATTCCCTGGGGCTATTAGTTTTCACTTCACATTTCCCCTGTTTGTTTTTTGGTTCTTTGGGGAAGCACTTTTATTCCAATCTGTTTTAGCAGTTGCATTTGAGTCACATTTGTTCACATGAGTAATGTTCCCTGCCCTTGTTTTGGTTCATCCCACTTCCCACCCACTTTCTGCTGACTGGACCATAACTGTGGAACAGCCCCACCCTATGCTCCCCCCCCCCACACACACACACACCCTGGTGATGGGGGGCTTTCATAACTCATGCCAGCAAATTTTCAAGTATTTTTTTATAACACCTGCCTGATAGAGCCCTGTATTGCTATAAGAAGGCACAGAAGTGATCATTGCTCTCCTCGCATGCTGGCAACAATTGCTACCTCTTTCTTTCTCTGCCTTGGGGGGAAAATTGCTTTCTCTGCCTCTGCCTTTCTCTTTCTTTGCCTTTTTCTCTCTTTGCCCCCAGAAAAACAACTGATACACCATTTGCTTCCTTGCACTTTCAGAAGGCACAAGAGCACTCGTTGCTCTTTGTGATGACTCAACCGGCATTATTTGCCTTTGTCCTGGGCTCTCTTGACATGCCCCAGTACCCCCTTGCCACCCATGAAAAGGAGATTTCCCACACACAAAGGCAAATCTGTGAGCAAGTCTTGTATTATTTTTATTATTACAATGTTCCCTGATAGGGATATTTTACTATAATATGTGCCTGTGCCTTGAATTCCAAGTCCTCCGCTTTACTATGCTTATTTTTCATGGGCCTTTGAAAAAAATGTGTTCAGGGGTGTGTGTGTGTGTGGTATTTGTTATCACTTTCCATTCTGGTGGGGACTGTCACGCAGCAGCCCCACTGGCCTGCTTTCTTGTTCTCAGCCTGCTAGAGACGCTTACAGGAGTAAACATCAAATACCCGGGACTTGAAAGCAATTGACTAGGTGAGGGAGCCATTGACTCCTCTCCATTTGCCTGCTGTTTGTCAACAGGAAAACTTTTTAAAAAACTAGCTCGCAGCTCTAAATGTCCAAATACTGGGGTAAACCTTTGAGTGGATAGGATTTTTTTGCATTTTTTTTTCCAGAGAAATAGAAGAGACTGGATTTATACCCCACCCTTCACTACCCGAAGGAGTCTCAGAGCGGCTTACAATCCCCCTTCCCCTTCCCATAACAGACACCCTGTGAGGTAGGTGGGCCTGAGAGAGCTCTTTCAAGGACTGCTGGTGAGAGAACAGCTCTGAAGGAAATTGTGACTGACCCAAGGTTACTCCAGCAGCTGCACGTGAAGGAGTGGGGAATCAAGCCTGGTTCTCCCAGATTAGAGTCTGCACTCGACCACTACACCAAACTGGCTCAAAGAGGGACAATATAGCAGTTCTTATGCATCCGCATGGCTAGCTCCTCTTCTAGTAGTTTATCAATATAGGACATGCACACCAAAAAGCATAGGAAGGGGAGGGGGTTGGGGTGCTATGACACCACCAATAATGGCAGCACCCGTGCTCATTTTTTAAGGCCCGTCTGTAAGAAAATTAACCAGTGTCGCAACTGGAAAAATGTAGAGATGGGGGAGACATGTAGAAACCTCCTGCTCAGCACAATTCCAGTGCTAGAGAACTGACCACTAAGAGAAGCAGGAATAAGTTGTGCATGCAGAAAATCACATGGTGATTGGCTGAAGCCTGATTGCTGTCACTGAATACAGCATGTTTGACTATTGGCTTTAAAAAATGTTTAATTCTTAGTCTGGGAACCTAATAGAGTCTCCATTACTCATGGGGTGAGATTTCCCCACCGTAGGTCATAATTAGCTCAGTGGAAGGGGTGGGAGAATTCCCATTAACTCCTCTTTCCTGCTGCAGATCTCCAGTTTGCCTCTCATGTGCTGTTCCTAAAGGTCCCTGTCCCACAGGGGGAGGGGGAGGTACCAACAACTGCCTTGCATGAGCAGAAAATTTAGTCTGGATCCAACCCAGTGTTCCTGAAGCTCCCATCAGCAGTGGAGGCTTTAAGCATGCCCAGTGCAGGCAGGAAGCTGGGATCACAGACAACTTGGCTTTTGACAGTCTTCCCTGAAGTTGGTTCTCCCCCCCCCCTTTTTTTTGACCTTGGGATGTTTGGGAATACATGAGATATGGAGGGAAGAGAAACAGACCATGGGGAAAGCTGGCACTGAGACATTACAAGCCAGGTTCAAGTTATTTCAAGTACATCTCCAGGCTGCAGTTTGGTGTAGTGGTTAGGAGCACTAGACTCTAATCTGGGAAAACTGGGTTTGATTCCCCACTTCTTCACATGCAGCTGCTGGTGTGACCTTGTGTCAGCCACAAGTTCTTTCAGAGCTTTTCTCTCAAGGACAGTTCTCAGGAGAGCTCTCTCAGCCCCACCTACCTCACAGGGTGTCTGTTGTGGGGAGGGGAAGGGAAAGGAGATTGTAAGCCTCTCTGAGACTCCTTCGGGAAGTGAAGGGCGGGGTATAAATCCAATCTCTTTTTCTTCTTCTTCAAACTAGTCATCATGTTTCCATATGGACACATATATGTGTATTTGTACAGGTCATTCATATTATTGCCCATACAAGAAATGTTTAGTTAAAGGTCTTTCATTCTCTTTTCCAGAAACCTAGAAATCTTTTTCTTCCTCAGAGATACCTTCCCAAAAATGGCATATGTCAAGAGACTCCTGTATCTCCTCAACAGACAGCATAGTAGTATGTGTAGGGACTATGACTTAAGATCAAGATATTTTCTGTGCATATTATCTCTAATTTACTGAGAATGCTTTCTTTCCCAAAACTTTCAGAATGTCTCATGTACGGTTGCCAACCATTCCCCATCCAGTACCTGATCAGATCCACAACAGTGCTATAGTTTTAGGTGCCTCCAATCTATTCACTGAACCACACAGTGCTTATACCTGAACTGTCAATTAGTCCAAATCGCCAGTGGATGGGTAATAATGTATGGATTGGTGATTCTGTATAAATCGTTCTGGAAATTCAACATTTTTTTTGCAGTTTGTACTTGGATGTTGAGTTTAGAATCTTGAAGTGTGCTATATTGGGAGATGGTGGTAGGTTAGTGATGGCATTTTTTGTTAGAAGTTGTTAATGCTTGTAATAAGCATGGCAATGATGAAAAGACTTCTAGCTTCAAAACAGGACCCCCGTCCAAATTTAAATTGGCTCCCCACCATGAACCAGCCATTGCTCCTCTTTTTCCGAGGGACTAAAATGGTTTTCTTGCTTCTCTGAATGCCTAACAGCATGAGTGACCTTCAGCGTTTGCCACTGAAAGCTCACACACAATCATCTCACTGCTTGCGCCGCATTAAAGAAAGCCTCCCATGCTGCCAGTGAACTCACTATCACCACGGCCATGTGCTGGATCTGCCAGGATATAGGACTTAGCTTCTGGGTGGTGCAGCCTCTTCCCCCCCACCCTGCACAAAACTGACAGCGAGATTTCTTTTTTCACTTCCATACTTTTGCTTTTTTCCTCTTTGATTAACTTTGGACCAGATGGCCAGTCCCCAGTCTCCCAGCATGCCTTTGACTGACAGGAGCCTTTGATAAACCTCAGAAGAATGGAGTCATCTCCAGGTCACCTCCTCTGCCTGGCCTTTAACATCCCACACATACCACCATTATCTGCTGAATAGGAGACAAAGGAAATTAGCTCCAATTCCCTATCATCCCCATTATTTCTACACTGCTTTAAACAAGGAAGCAATGAGATGCCCTTCACTTTCCTTGGAAAGGTACAAATGTCAGCTGTTAAGAAATGCAAACAAGCAGTTTCCCATGTTAATGGATGGGCTTCTTTTGTGAAGACCTGAAGTGGTAAAAGTGGGTTTGTTCTCTGTCTGCCTGGAAAATGCTTAACACACTTTGAAAGATGTTCTTTAACCATCTTTTAACTTTTTCACTTTTTGGAAGCTTTGACCTGAAGAAGGATGAGATCAGCATTATTTGGACTTCTGGTCATGGGTGACAACTGAACCTTAATATTATAAAATAAAAGTAGGCTTGAATAAAGATCCTGCATGCAAGTAACACTGAATTTTCTCGAGTCCCCAGTACTAAAAAATGTGCCCAGTCCTTGCACAACCAGATCTGAGTCTGCCTCAGTACTGTTTATTGGGTTTCTACAGCAAGCATGAGAGGGTGTTCAAAGGGTCAGTCCCTGAAGTGGTACAGTCTTCACATGCAATTGCACCACCTCAGTTTTCATATCACGTGTTAAAAAATGCTCTTAGGCTTTTTTTTTTTAAAAAAAAGTGTCAAAACATCCCCCTTCTAGATGACAAACAAACAAACCTAGATTCTGGTTTCCAGGTTTCAGTTCATATATGATGGACCTTCAGAAGACTTAGCAGTTACTGGACGAGAAACTCAGTGAGCACATAAGTCTGAAGATGTAATTTAGGAGAATATCATCAGTGTCTGCATCAGTGCAAGAACATCTCCTTGAATTAGTAAGGGATCATGGTCCAGAAAGAACTGGGTGACACTGGATTATGTGCAGACATCTGGAAAAATAACATTGTAGGCCTTAACAATTGTGGCCTGAAGAAGATTAATTTTGAACAACTCGCCTTCCTTCTAAGGCGGCAAGTTTTGATCTGGTGCATGATTTATCATATTCCATGAGAGCACAAAAATGATGTGGGCCAATGAGAGGACTGTAGTGCCTCAGCAATTCACTGTTTGATTCTCTCCTGGTTCTTATCATCTCTGCCCTTTGGCCTACCTCCCTTGCAGGCACTGTCTGGAAGCCTACTGTGAGAAGGTGGTAGATTAAGCCAGAATGTCCACATTCATATGGCACGCAGAACTATAGTTAAGACCATGGGCATAGGAGTGGTTCATTTTTCTGCTGCCCTGTAGCTCAAAGATTAAAAAAATGGGCATGTAGTTTCTTAGGAGGAGGTTCCAGTGACCACACTTGGCTACCACCAATCACAAACAGTTCTGAGGTTTGGGGCAGTTTGGTTGTAGTACATGGAAGTGAGCCCAGAGGTGGAACTTCTAGACTAAGACACTTGGTTTTCAGTTTCATTTCAAAAATTCACCAATTTATGTCTGCTTGGCATGGTAGACCCTGCTCCCAACAGAAAAAAAAATGGTGGGCAAGGTCAAGCATTTCATGGCAGTGCAAGTAACTTATGGGCATGGCCCATTGTGACAGACTGCATTTAATAACAGGTTTCCTAGAGCAGCAATTTCAGAGAGCTGGGAGATGAAGAGTTAACTCTGCCACCCCATTGATCACCAGGGTTGATTCGGCTAATCTGGCTGGCTAGGAGGGTGTCCCCTCCTTCCCTCATCACTCCATGTGAGTCCCTCCCAAAGCTGTGCGCTCGGTCGAAGAGGACGACCATCCCAGTTGGCTTCTGACAGAGACCAATTCCCCAAAAGCAGCTGTGCTGCCCTCACTCTTCTGTTTTCCCAGGATGCATTGGTCAATTTCACACTCTTCACTGCACAGCCACATTTTGATCCGCATCTCCCTCTGATTTTTTCTGTGTCTTCTTGATCCTTGTTTGAGATCAAGAAAACGTGGGGAAAATTGGAGGGAGATGAGGGTCAAAGTGCAGCCGTGCAGTGAAAAGTGTGAAATTGACCAATACAACTGGGGGAAATGGAAGAGTGAGGGTTGCACAGCTGCTTTTGCAGAATCGGTCAGGGTTGGTTGGAGTCTGTGAGTCTGACAGAGTCAGTCACACAGGTTCACCTCTGGAGTGAAGGGAAACATCTCCTTGCCTTAACTGTTTTCTGTCAATTCTGAGGAAGAATTAGTAATCAGAACTGAATGTCTAGAAGTCACCTTAAGCTGAAGTCCATTTTACACAGACACCAGAACTGAGATTGAAATTTTGGCAAGGGCAATTGGGTAGTATGCTGAAACTCCCACTGAATGATCAGCTTCCTGCTTACAACTGGCAATGTGAACCAAACTGGCAGGTATTGAAACATAATTACTTTTTAACTTGGATCTGATCTGGGGGGAAATGTGTTTTGACCTGAAGGTTTGGGATGTTCAAAACCTTTACATTTAGTTTTTTAAAAGTTTTTCTCTGTCCTAGCAGAAGACAGGCAGGAAGGAGAGGATTCTTTGACGCCAGTTTGTGTGTGTGTGTGTGAATGGAGATGATGAGATCCTTCCTCATTAAGGAAATTAAGGGAGATAGAGGTCTGGGTTTTTTGGCTGATTCCATCTCACACCTGAGCTCCAGCTGAAAGCCACCGTTTCCATGTGGAGCAGATGCAGGGCTGGAGGCCTGAGCAAAGACACCAAGGTAATGGGAAGCTTTTAGAATGCTGTGACTTCTAAGCTTAAAGACCCTGCTTTAGAACAAGCTAGGACATGTACAGACTGAGAGGCAGAAGAATCACATGTTTACACCCTTCTTTTGTATTCCTTGCTCAATCTGCTGCTGTGCTGAGTGTATGTGTGTGAACATTTTACTTTTAATAAATTATTTACTGTTTTGAATGCTGGTAGTTGTTCTCCATGCCACATAGACCTCTGCTGTTCAAACGTGCTGTTTAAAAGGGTGCTGGGCAAAGGGAGGCACGCAGCTGGTAAACTGCAAATTCCATATGAGTGTGCAAGTGCAGTATGAGCCTTCACAGTAACCAGTTGCTTGGCAGTAGGAGATGCAGGCAACTACCAGTTTTAGAACAGCAATGCAGAAAAGGAAGCTGGGGGCACTGGCCCTTTCAGCAGGTAATTCTTAAAATGGCCAGATTGTGGCAGTGGTACCAAAAGAGGGAGAGAAAACCCCTCCAAGGGCTCGGCAGGCTAGGAGACTGGCACATCACCAGGAGGAGACTTTGGCAACTGCTGGTGCCCAGATGCTTCAGAAGTAGAGTTGCCAGGTCCAGCCTCATCCCCAGCAGAGGACTTGGAGGGGCATTCCTGGAGGGGGCAGGACATGGCCAACACAATGATGTCACACTGGGGACATCCCTGCCCCCAACAACAACCACCCATGGCAACCCCTCTCCCTCCCCTCCTGTGAGATTTAAAGGGCCTGCCGATCAGCTAGAGGGCCCTTTAAATCTTGCAGGATGGGAGGGAGAGGGGTGGCCACAATGCCACTTGGAATTCAGGCATGCGAGGCCCAGCCGCTGTTGGCCAGAAGCATTTAAAGGGACCCTTTAAATTCTTCTGGCCAGTGGGGCCACAGGTGCCTGAATCTCAAGTGGTGAATTGCCACTTGGATTTCAGGCATGTGTCTGGCAGCCATCCCTCTCTCTCTCCTCCTGCAAGATTTAAAGGGCCCTCCAGATGATCAGTGGGCCACATGCTCCCCCAATCAGCTGAAGGGCCCTTTAAGTCTCTCAGGAAAGGAGGGAGAGGGGTGGCCCCTGGTGATCATTCTTGGGGGTGGGGCTTCCCCTGCTGGCCAGCTGGCCGACAGCAGGCTGGAGTCCTGGAAATTAAGGGAACCCCTGCTCAGACTGGGGGTCTGGCAACCCTGTTCAGAAGGCCGGATGGAGAGGTACCCACAGGTCAGTAGGGCTGTTCCACCATGTGCTTCAATAATGAAGAAAGCATTATTTAAGGAAAAATTATTCATGAATGAGAGAAGCTAAACTCTCCCCTCTCTTGTAGCTTAACTGCTCACAAGCCATTAACCCAGGCACTTTCCTCCATTAGCTGGGAGGAAAAGCAGCTGAAAGCTGTAACACTCAGCAATGCCTGTGCAGGCGCAAAGCTGTTAGGCACAATACAGGGCTTCCAAAGAACTTTGCCAGGGAACATAGACACAAACTGATCAGGTCTCATCTCTCATGCAGTAAAGGGAGTTTGAACAAGAGATGTTTACTTGGAGAGCAGAACTGCTATGAAGTTTTCGGTTTGCATAGTGGGGACCTGACACAGATGCTGCATGATGACACCATTGGCTGATACAAGCTACTTAATAGCTGCACATCTGCACAGTGCTGCAACTATGGTCCCAACAACTCTATCAATGTCTTCAGTACCTGCTAGCAAGGGCACCACCTCCCCCTCCTCTTTCAATGCCACTCAGTGGGGAAGAGGATGGGATATTCCCTTTGCCTTATTCCCATGACGAGCTGCTCTTCCTATAGTCTAGGTCAGGGGTGTCAAACATGTGGCCTGGGGGCTAGATCAGGCCCCCAGAGGGCTTCCATCAGGCCCACAGTGGAACTGGCCATCTCCTGCTTCCAGTTCTGCTGCTGCTGCTGCTGCATCATAGCTTGCTTCACCAGACTCTCTTAATCACTCAGCCATTTCATGTTTTAACCTGGGTCCTAGACTCAGAATTTTGAGCATGAGATTTCTGTGGTGAATGTCAATAAATCAAAAGTAACTTTGCAGCTTACAGATACACGTTTGAACAGCATAAGATTGCAGCAGCACAGACATTTTGATGCAAGAGGTGTCAGTTATCAAATACTGTTAAATAAACAAAATATTGCAAGAGTGCTAATGTTTTAAGCATGTTTTTATTTTAAGTAGGAAATTTTTGTGTGTGTGTTTGTGTCTTTTATAAAATTCATATCTCCGCTACCTGGCATTACATTTTATGACACACATAGCCCGGCCCAACAAGGTCTACTTTATGTCAGACCTGGTGTTTGATACCCCTGGTCTAGGTATTACTAATACCCATAGGAGAAAGAAGATACCACCTGTGGCCAACTAAAGGATTAGGCAGGAATACAGGGTGATGTGGAGGTGAGGAAGGTGAAGAAGAGGAGGGACCTTTATTCCACACTGGGAAAAACACTGTTCTAGTCCCGGTTAACAAATGGTGGTTTTCCACGGAGGAAAGCCTTCTGAATCCTCTAGTCATCGAGAAGGATGGTTTTGCTGATATATGTTATCTGTTCTCTTTGGGAACCTTCACTTGTTGATTGGTGACATAGAGAGGAGTAACACAGTCGGAGTAACCTGTAACTTTCGCCAAGCTCAATACTCCTTCTTGAATAGCCTCAATTGCAAAGCACACAGGTAAGTCTTGTACTTGTTACCCCAAGAGTTATTGGTCATTTTCATAAAGGACGCTAAAGAAGCCCTCTCCCACCTCTCTATTGGCTGTAATTTCAAGTTTTTCTTATACACCCAGAGAGAGAGAGAGAGAGAGAGAGAGAATGTATTGATTCTCTCTTCAATTTAAAGCCCAAGAGTTATACTCTTTCCTTTTTGCTCTTAAGCCGGTCATGACGAAGCACGTGATCGAATATTCTGAACAAAGCTGCCTATGAAAAAAAAAAAAAGACAAAGGATGAGTTTTGCCAGAGTGCCATGAAAGGAACAGAAAGAAAGAAAGATCTGTATTAGATTTTTTAGGTATATTTGAAAGACTGGGGGGGGGGGGGGGGGTTAATAAAAAAAATCTGCTTTCAAATCCCCAGGGACTTTCCAATTTATCAAGAGAGACACATTCTTCCTAATGAAAGGTTACTGACCTTCATGAATGTGACAGTTCAATTACAGCCCATTCATATGCAGAACAGCCGTTGATAAAGGATTTAGAAAATGTGACTAGCATAGCAAAAGAAAAAGAGAGAGAGAAAGATGTCTGGGAATTTATTTTTTATGGTGAATCGGGAATTATAAATAAGATTCACTCAGGTGGTAGGTAGGACCTTTCTCTCTCTCTCCCTCCTCTGGCCCAGCAACCCACTAGATTTGCTTCAGTGAATACATTGACTTTTCTCCCTCTTCTTTTTTTCACCTGCTAATATTCTTGTCTTTTTAATCCTCTGAACTACTAAACCTAACAAATCATAAAGCCCTTGGGGTGCTCAGATGCATGGTTGCTAATACTATTATTTTTTTCCTTCTGACTGGCGGGGAAAGCTGGACTGGCTCCTAATGTTATTTTAAGTGTTTCAGTAGTATGGAGACTCTTAGAAGGCAGGGAAGTTTCTAGAAAAAGAACCAGAATAAAATACAAACACAAGATATATTCGTTTCACCCTAACTCTCAGAACACATACATACACAAGAACACACAAGAAGCTGCCTTATACTGAATCAGACCCATCAAGGTCAGTATTGTGTACTAAGACTTGCAGTGGCTCTCCGAGGTCTCCACTGGAAGTCTTTCACATCACTCACTGCTTGATCTTTATCTGGAGATGGTGGGATTGAACGTGGAACCTTCTGAATGCAAAACAGTGGTTCTGCCAATGAGCCACAGCCCCTCCCCACAGAACACACATACAGAAACTTAGACTGAGTTTGGCATCTATGTGCCTGATAATGTCCATTAGATTTTGGCTAAACTATCCAAAGCCAAGCATTAACCAGTGGAGAGAGAGAGACCTGCAAAGCTGATTTTAAAAAAATTCTTCTCCAGGCATAGAGATGATGCTTTAATTGGCATAAGGCGGATGCTACTAAAGAATACAGCTCCCTAAAAGAATATGGTGTGATATTTCAAAGCAATCAAAGGGACTAGAAACAAATTCACTGATACGGAATTATTTCCAAATTTAAATCTCTATTCAGCCATGATATGAAAATGCAACTGGATGCAGCTCCAGGAAGAAAGAAAAGGGAGGCCTTGTGTGATGCAACCTCTTCCTGTAAGAATGGTGTGGTGCCAGTGTTAATTAAATTGTCCCTACATTGCAGGAAGCCACTTTCCCCAAACTTGAGATGTCTGTGTGAACTACATAAATGTTCAGGCTGGTGTAGGAAATTCCTGGAGATTTGTGGTGGAACCTGAGGAGGTGGGCTTTGGAAAGAGGTGGGACTCAGTGGAGCACAACACCATAGCCTCTGTCCTCCAAAGCAACCTTTTTTTTTGTTTCAAGGGGAACTGATCTCTGTTGTCTGGCTGGAGTTGTAATTCAGGAAGGTCTCCAGGTCCCACTTGGTGGTTGGCAACCCAAGAAACATGCTGAGCAATGACTAGGGATAGGCACAAGTCAATTTTTTGCAGTTCAGTTTGTAGTTCATGGCTGAACCACGAACTGAACCACAAACTGATATGTTGGTTTGCAAACTGAACCAGTTTGTATTAGTTCATGACCCCTGCTTTCTGCTCCCTGCCACTTTTGGCAGGAAGCAGAAGGCAGGGGTTTAAATGGCACCATTTGAACCCTTGCTTTCTGCTCTCCACCACTCAGCTGTTTTTCATGAAGAACAGAAAGCAGGAGTTTAAACGGCTCAAAGCCATTTAAAGCCCTGCTTTCTGCTCCTCATGGACCGCCACAAACCGGTGGCTCTTCAGTTCGTGAACATCATTTTGCAAACCCCAAACCACCCAAAATTCATGATGAACTTTAGTCCGTGTGCCAGTTTGTGCCCATCCCCAGCAATGCCTGGCAAATGATTCTGTCTGTAAGGGAGGGGAAAACAATGCAGTTAAGAAGTCAAGCTGGAGCAAAAACCTTGTACATTAACACCCCAGGTCTGTAAATGTGAGCGGTCCAAGGTCAATCTGACGAATGTCATGATTTGAACCCAGGCCTCCATGGACTACATCCACCACTAATTCCTGCACATCCCGGATGATCTTGTTAAAAATTATGAGCAAATAATCCTGTAGATGAGCTTGGTTAAGCCTTTCAAAAATGGGATATGTTTTTGCTTGGTTTTTTTGTGGACAGCTTTAAAGTTTACTGTTCCTCATGAGAGTTAAGAGTGCAGCCAGCCATGTAATTAAGAGCCATTCTAGTGGGCAAACCAGCAGAGGCTAAAGTAGCTAAAGGTTGAAGACCATGAGGGGTTTGTTCACTGTGGGGAAAACATAAACGAAGATGAACTTTACATACTGTGGCCTTCGCTGCTTGATTAAAAATGCGTTTATCCTTCGAGGCAAATCACCCAGTGATTTACAATAAGTCACAGTTACAAAGATATATTTATTGAACAGCCTATTCTTGGAAGGAAAGCCATGTCTGCAGTGTCAGGGTTATTTGGTTGGTGGCACTCAGTATCCGCCAGTTGAGGCAAGTTCCTGTGAATCAGTACATGTGGGTTGTCAACAAGCAGCACCTGAGCAAATAATGAAGGAAGGGAAGCGGTTGGTGCCTTCCTTCTGGTTATAGGCACAAAATATTATGCTGCCTTCTGTTTGCTTCATGAGGGACTAAAATCCTGTACATGAGGAGAAGTCCCACTAGGGGTCCCATGGATGGCACTGCCATTTTAAAGCGAGTCTAAAAGGCCTGAGAGCCCAACTCTAGTCAGAACTGCAGCTCAGTGGGCTGAGGCACTCCTGTACCCACCCCCATGCCTTTTCAAAAGTCGAAATGCCCCATTGCATCTAGTTCAAAATGAGTAAAGGTGGGGGGAGCAGTACTAATTTGAAGTTAGTCTCCTTCTATACATTTCTGGGAATTGCCAATTCTTTAGCATTCATTTTTAGCATATGTGGGAGCAATATACGATGATCCTGATGGTACCTTGTGGAATTATTTCTGTTTCTGAACCCTTCTTTTGGTGAATATAATTCATGGGAAAGATTCCTTGATGTTAAAAAACTAGAGATAAAATATATTTTGCACCTCATAAAATAATGGAGGCATGGGGGGTGGGAGCAGAGGCAGGGAAACCCCCAAAAGCATTTGGTTGATGGATATGTTGAGAGATCTAATTGACGGTGAGGGAGCTTCTAAGATGAACTCCTGGCATTTTTTAAAAATAGTAACGTCTCTCGTCCTGTATAGAAACAGGAATTATCTGAAGGACAGATCATGAGAGGGAGGACAAAAAGTGTTGCATCAGTGCATAGTTCTTGTGGCCCTTTCTTACACACCCAGGGAAATGTTGAGCACCACTTTGGGGTCAGGAAGCAATTTTTCTCCAGACCAGTTTGGCCGGGGATCCTGGAGGGTGTTTTTTTTTTTGTCATCTTCTGGGCATGGAACAGCAGTCACTGGGAGCGGGGTGGGTATTTGTGAATTTCCTGCATGATGGACCAGATGACCGTGGAGGTCCCTTCCAACTCTATGATTCTATGATTCTCATTAAGGTACATCTTCACATTTATCTAATTATTAGTCCATACACTGTCTTTGCTTCTTAAACCAAATCCTCACATAATGTAAATGTGGTTTGTGTGTGTGTGTACAAATGCACACAATTTCCTTTTCAAATGTGGGTTCATCCCATTCTGAAAGCATTTTTGGATCATCACAAAACATCACCATTTTGTTTTCACTTTGTGATAGGTACTGTTGTCTACATTTAAAGAACTGATAGCAGATAGGACTTGTACTCAGACTTCGTAGCCAGTTAAGAAACTGCAGCATTGGAGGGAATTCATGGAATGAAAATGCAGTCAAAGAGCAAAGAGAGACTCCGATAGGAACAGGAATTGAAATGCCTTTTCACTGAAGCAAACACTATTTTCACTGAACAGGTGACAATAGGAAGTTCAATACAAATGGAAGATGTTCAATGTAGAATTGATAACAGGAAATGTACTTTATGGAATATTTATTTAAAATATTGGAATTCCAACTACAGAAAGTAGCTGTCCTTACATTCATGTGTAAATTGGATACAGAGATAACTGGCAATATATTTTGAATGCTGTATTTTTGTGTAAAAGCTGGAAGTTTTTAAAAATGTACAGCTGTCTTTGTAACTATGTTTTGCCATGTTCAAATGAAGGGCATATGTATTAATTTTAAGGCAACATAGTTTTAACTACACTGAAGTAGAAGGCCTGTATATGCTTCTGAACACTCTCTATCACAGTGAAGTCTGACAGCGCAGGAAAAATTACTGGGAGAGAAGACTGAATCAATTGTTTTTTCAAGCATGCTGGTCATTCCTATACTTGTTGTATTCATCATGAAACATAGACCCTTTCTGCATTCTCCTTTTAATCCATGCTCACCGCGGTGTGCCAAGCAATTCTGCACTAAAATCAACCTTTTTTTCCCTGGATTTCCCCCCCCCATTCTGCATTATATTACCTCCCTTCAGTGGTCAGCCCAGTTTCAGCCTGCTGTTGCCCTGGGTTATTTGGATGCTGTTTTGCCGTGGACTTAAATTGCCTTGACTCGAACACTAAGTAAATCTGGAGTGGCAGGCAAATGCGGAAAGGACCATAATATTGTGTAGAAGCCTCCTCCTACTGCAGCTGCGGTGGCTTTCAGCGAATCCATGCTGACTTCAAGCCGTGTCATGCTGTAGCAAGACATTTGTAAGAAGCCTCTGGGGTTGGATTCAGTGCAAGCACTTCCAAAGATTTGCACACTGCACTCTGATCTTCTCATCACTTCCCTCCTCCTCAGCAGCCGTTTCTGACCCCAGGAAAGGTAGCAGCACCCATGTGGACTAATAGCCATGCCGGAGGGGATGACAGGCTGCAATGGAAAGAGGAACCAAATGGCCATCTCTCCCTCTCCTGTCAGTGGAGCTCCGTTCATGGAAAATGCAGGAGGGTGCCATTATGCCTCCTTCCTCCCCTCCACCATGTAACTTCTTGCCTTCTGTGATTCCATGCAAGTCTACCTATTCCAGGAATTAACTTTCTGAGGCAGGCTGGCCCAAGCCTTTTTGGTTAGGCAAATGAATCCACTGCCTCTCCTGCCCCACAGGGAAGCCACCACCTGCCCTCCCCACCACAACCATGGACAATTGCCTAGGTGAACCTAATGGATGGATCAGCCTGTTCCCAAGAATTAGATATGGCTGCTGGGGAGAAGGGAGAGTCAGGAAGACCACAACCATCTGTGCTTTCTGTTGATGACTGGGACCCGCAAAAGGCTCACTTAATCCCAGTTCTAGGGCAGTCCAGGAAAGTGGTTTATCAAGTACTTGCATGGTATGCTAAACAGTGTGTGTTGCAATGGAGAATGTTTTTGCTCCCTTCCTCCCAAGATGTGCACTCTGACAGGCATTCTGTGACATATGAGGACATTCTTTGCCTCCATTAGAAAAATATCCATGCTACTGCATATTTCACGCATGCTCGTTTACCGTACCAGATACATCTAATTTTCTCTTTGCCTCTCTCAAGCACATGGACAGACACATATCTGTGGCCAAATCCTTAAACATTTTGCCAGATGTTATCCTGTATATCTGTAGAAAAAATGCAAATAATGGTAAGATTTAAAAAATGCTCATTTGTTTGCATTCTGTCTTTTTTCCCAGAGTGTCCACTGCTAGACAGTTTTGGTCTTTAATGCAATTATCCACATACTTAAATGGTTTTTAAAAAGATCTTTGTTTTAGAATGTTTGGTTAATTTCATTTCATACCATAGGGAGAGAACACAATGGCATAACTCTGCCAAAGCTGAGCACCTAAGCACCAATTATTTTTGCACAGAAATCAAGAGATTTAACAGTGAAATCTAGGGTTACCAGTTCCTTCTTGGCAACTGACAGGGGAAGGGGAGAATTTACCAGGAGTGGGAGGGAGGCCCAGGTTATGTTGCCAGTGATGTGACACCAGAAGAGACATCATTCCATTGCAACATCATAGTGACACTCTGGTATTAGGGCAAAAGCTCTGTGGTAAAAATGGTTTCTATCATAGAGTTTTTGATCAGGTACCAGCGCATCACCATGATGTCACCAGAATTATGTCATTTTTAGTACACATTTGAAGTGACATTGCCATGTCACCAGTGATATAGCCTGGGCCTCCCCCCTCCTGGTAATTCCCCCGCCAGCCAGTTGATCAGCAGTGGGGAGTGAGGCCTGGCAGCCGGGGCCCCCCACCTCCAGCAGCGGCAGGGTGTGTGTGTCTAGCAACCCTACTGCATCCTAATTATACCTTTCTAAATTAATTGAAGTTAATGGGCTTAGAAGTGTTAAAAATTCTGTTTAGGATTGCTCTATAAATCCCTGACAATGAAATTTAAGTCGTTAAGAAATGTTTGACTCTGGCGAGGTTTACTTTAGACTATGTGTGGGTCTCTTTAACAGATTTTCTAATGGTGGCTCAATTCTTTCAAAGTACCCAGTAATATTTTATTGAAAGATAATATTTACAGAAAAAGTTGAAATCAGTTCTTAACAGTGCTTAAAAAGCAGGGTAGTTCCATTTTTGTAGACTTCTCTTTCTGGCTGTAGAGCCAGAGCCAGGACAGAACACTAATTTGTCACAAAATA
Organism: Lepidodactylus listeri; assembly: GCA_029233225.1. Classification (NCBI taxonomy): domain Eukaryota; kingdom Metazoa; phylum Chordata; class Lepidosauria; order Squamata; family Gekkonidae; genus Lepidodactylus; species Lepidodactylus listeri. Next base: position 94,543,065 of record JARCFY010000006.1, read on the forward strand.
AATCCTTCCTGTCTTGGTGAGTGCTCATATTATTTCTTACACTGTCTTCTTTATATTTGTTTTCTTTATCTAGCCAGGACCAAAGGTCTTATTTCTTGTAAATGAAGGCACCCTGGAACATGAGCCATGAGTGGGGGCAATCAAAACAGTGGGGGATTTTTTTTTTAATTTGAAAGCTTCCAGTCTAGATGATCCATCAAGCCCTGAGGCCTGTTTTACTCCAGAGCTCCAGAACTGCTCTGAATTATGGGAGATTACCAGTGACCTCTTTATAGCTAATAATCGTCTGATAAGTGAAATATTTGAACCTTTCCGCAAAGGCTTTTCAGTAATGGACAGTAAATCCTTTGAAACACTTTGATATACACAGTCTTATTGTTATCCCCAAGACCTTCAGTGCTTGCTGTTTCAACTGTCAAACGGTTCCAAGTTCAAATAAACAGTTAAGAGGCAGAATGACTTGACATTTCCAGTCAGAATAATATTCCAAACACAGCCAGGAGGAATATGTTTAGCACTGGTCTAGCAGAGCCACCTCTCAAGATTTGTTTGTGATGCAACAATTACAGGCTCAGCTACCCCTCAGCTAGCCAGTTTGGTGTAGTGGTTAGGAGAGCAGGCTCTAATCTGGGAGAACTGGGCTTGATTCCCCACTCCTCCACATGCAGCTGCTGGTGTGACCTTGTGTCAGTCACAAGTTCTCTCAGAGCTGTTCTCTCAAGAGCAGTCCTAGACAGAGCAGCCCCACCTATCTCACAAAGTGTCTGTTGTGGGGAGGGGATAGGAAGGAGATTGTAAGCTGCTCTGAGTGAAGGGCCAGGTATAAATCCAGTCTCATCTTCTTCCTCTTCCCATACCCTCCACAAATGAATAAAGACATGCTTGGGTAGCAGTAATACCTATGAACCAGGTTCAGTGGAACCTGGGTACAGAGTGCCCAGCTTGCCATTGTCCCCCTCTTGAACCTCCTTGTTCACCTGTCTGCATTCTCCTCCACCAGTACCTAGCTATCTTTTATCCACCAACTTACTCATTTTCCAGTATGTCCAGTGCTCACCCACCCTTCCCTTACTATGCAGCGGGGAGTGTGGATGGTTGGAGGGCTTACAACAAGCAAATGGGCAGCAGGGCAGGTAAGTGGGTGGAAGATGGAGGCACTGGGCCCCACCAGGAGATATGAGCCTTGGCAGCGGCCCCACCTCAGGCTATGGTGGCTCCGCCCCTGAATACTGACTTCCATGTCAAGGGCTACTACCCAAGCCCGCCTTTTCCTCCTCCTAAAGGTAAAGGTTTCCCTTGCTTGAAAGCCAGTCAAACCTGACTCTAGGGGGCGGTGCTCATCTCCATTTCTTCAAAAGCCTGTCCTCTGTTGTTTAAAAATGTTTGAAAGAATGTTTAAAGATCACAGACCTATTTAAAGATCCCAAGAAAGGAGGGGAAAGCTGAGCCCCATGAATTCATGCTTCCCTTGTCTACCCTCCAAATGTAAATGTTAGCTAGAGGATCAAAACTTGTTCTCTGATCTGCCCCCCAAATCAGAAGAATGTCTTTTGAGTGGCATGTGCTGTCTCTGAATATTTCACCCCAGTTAGGGGTGGGACCAATGAAAACCACTATTGGACTGAGTTCCTGCTTATTTGTATGCCACCTTTACACAAACTGCTTGAGGTGTATAACAACAAAACAATATAACAAATTTAGAGTCCAGCGGCTCCTTTAAGACCAACAAAGGTTTATTCAAGGTATGAGGTTTCGTGTGCAAGGCACACTTTTTCAGATACATTGGAATGGTAGGTAAGGTTCAAACTTATAGACCTTACCTCCCATTCCATTGTATTTGAAAAAGTGTGCATGCACATGAAAGCTCATACCTTGAATAAACCTTTGCTGGTCTTAAAGGTGCCACTGGACTCTAAATTTGTTCTACCGCTTTAGACCAACATGGCAGCCCACCTGGATCTAACAAAACAATATGACTAGCTTTAACCCCCTGGTGTGAAAGAGTGCAGTTGATGTGGCACTTTTGTACATACATGAAGATATTATACATGTTGGTCCATGCCTGATGAAGACTATTGCAAATGAATGTATCTACTGGATGTTTCGTTGTTGATAACTTTGGACCTCCATCAATTATAGTATTAAATTGTATATATATATATATATATATAGATAGATAGATAGATAGATAGATAGATAGATAGATAGATAGATAGATATTGCAATTAGTGTATTTATATGCTTTATTAGGAGAGTGTGTTGTTTCAGCTGTGTGGTTCTCTGGTCTTAACTTTTGTATATGCCAGCAGACCACACATATGCATTAAATATAAATGGTGACTCTTTGCCCTCAGTTAGCCAGGAGGTTTGCACAGTGCTTTCAGTAACAAGCAAATGTGCACACCATGTTTATCTGTCCACATTAAAAAAGAATACAAAACAACTAGAAGGACAAGTAGCAACTGCTTCCATTGCAGCTGCACAGATGTGGGTTGGAAGGGGTGGAGATCAGTCAATAGATCTGTAAGCATAATAACATTTTTCAGGGAAGTTGTTGCTGATGTCCTTCTTTGGAGCATTCTACGAGAAATTGCTGGAGAATTGCTGGAACATGGCTTAAGAGCTATAAAAGTCTGGCAATGTTTCCTGCATGTCTCTGCCTTGGAGGGACTTTCCAGGGTCTGCCCAGAAAGCAGTTTGTGATGCCTTCTATTCTGTCTTGAGAAACAGGCTGGATAGTTGGGATGATCCAATTTGGTAGTGCATGGGACACACACAAAACCCCCTAAATCATGTCCCATGGTTGTAAATGATAACTGGCAATTTGCTTTTAGCAGCTGATTTCAGGAAAAGTGAGCTCATGCAGTCTAGAATTCTAACTAACAAACAGAACTAATGAGCAGGGACTCCACCCCCTGAGAGTAAACAAGCACACACAAATATCTGGAGGGGAAGCAGACTTGTTTCACTGTAATGTAGGCAGTAAGTCCACCACACCATTGTGTTTAGCTTAGGGAACCTGATCTGCAGATTCATCTCTCTAGTCTGATTCCATTCTAGTACAGGTCAATTATGTGGATAAGCAAGAGCTAGCATTGGTTAAAGCATCTAACGCCTCCAGGTGATGAAGATCTGAATCACCGAAACTCTTGGTCCCTGAATAGTTAGACTTATTTGGGTTACACTCCAAGTTATTGTAGTGGCCACCACTAACCACAGTTTCTCCCCAAACATCATTCCCAAAATGTGAACAAAATAAGGTGTGCATACAAATCTCCACAATGCTGATCTTGCCAAAGTTGCTAATTCTGCAAGTGGACATAAGTCATTTGCAAGCACATTTATGGCAAATGAAAGAACTGCATTGTTGAATCCCCTGCTGTAATGTTTACACTGTTTCAAAATATAATGCAAGACAACAACCCCCTCCGCCCCCAGCTTCTAAACTTGCTATTCACTGGGAGTCTCTCATATATATGCTGAAGTAGATGTCGAAGTCACCAAGCAGCAATTATTGAAAATTGAGACAATGCTACTGAAAATCGAGACAATAAGATGGGGGGGGTGTGTCTCTGTATATAAAGGTACACTATCCCTAATTGGGTTTGCAAGGCAAGATTGAAAGAACTGGCATTGTCTTCTGGTCTTCCTTAGAAGGGTCTGTGACTCCCCTAACAACAAAGATGGAGCGCACATGTACACACACAAAAGGAACGTATCAGAATAATAAATACAATCCTTTCCCTTCCGGTGATGGATTTTCTGTAGATTTTATCTCAGGGAAGTGCAGAAATGAGATGCATATATGTTCCTTCTCCTGAGGAGAGCCAGCGTCAGAATTCCGTGCCTCAAATATATAGATTTAAAAAGCTCTTGCTGTTTGTGTCTGGCGATGCTATCAACTTCAACTCTGTTTAGGCTCCCCTCCCCTCCCACTCCTACGCTTCCTATCATACTCTGACTGGAAACTGAAGTAAATATTTTGGCAGGCCAGTGTAGACCTTTAAAAAAGCAGGCCACTGCAGAGTAAAAATGGTGTTGCTTCTACCTTTCATTATTTTTTTTTTAAAAGTACACTAAAGAGTACCCAACAGCTTGTGTCGTTGCACAGCAGTGAAAACGATGCCCTACATTTCCAAAATCCACAGTTTAAATGCAGCTCACCCCAGTGAAACACTTTTGAGGATTAAATAAAACAACGGTTCCTGCATTTCAAATGTCCTGCTTGGCTAAACTCTGAAGGAAGGACGATTGGGACAAGCCAAGACATTTGAACAGGAAAAGAGGAGGAGGAGGAGGAAAGAGAAGAGCAAACAGGCCACCCAGGCATGGGGCAGAGCAGGACAAGGAAACAGAGAATAAAGTGGGTCCAGACAATGTAGCCTGAAGCAGAAGATGTTTTGGCCGGGCCACCAACATCCTCTTCCTGTTTTCTTTTACAGAGGTTGCTAGGATGCAGCAGCAGCCTAATTGGCCTCTGTTCACTTGTTTAGGAAATCTGTATGCCACCTTTCCAGACTGGCTTGAGGCGGCTCACAACTAAAACAATAAAACAAAATTAGTCAAGGCAATAAAAACCAGTCAATAAAACTAGTCAATAAAACTAGTCAATAAAACAATGAACACAATAAAACAAGTAGCCTTGCCAGGCCTCCCGCTGTGGTTGGAGTCCTGCCACTGGGAAGACCCAGCAATGGGTTGCCAGCCTCCAGGTGGGGCCTGGAGATCTCCAGGAATTCCAAGTGATTGCCAAATGACAGAGAACAGCTCTCCTGGAGAAACTGGCTGTTCTGGAGGGTGAACCCTATGGCATAATACCGCCACTGAGCTCCCTCCCCGCCTGACCTCCAAAACGTCTCCCCTTCCCATGGTTTCAGAGGCTGAGACAGCAGGGCTCCCAATCTCCAAGCCTTTTCCCCCTTTCCACTGTGGCAGCTGGAGCTCCTGGCCTCCATGCAGGGGCCACTGAGGCTTCCTGCCCTCCCCCATGGATGCTGGCAGCAGAGGCCAAGAGCCTTCTCCCCCCTCGTGATGTACCCAGAAAGCCCCTGCCCTGACAATTCTGGCTTCTGACTGGAAGCCGAGGAAGGTGAGACAGACCACTCCTGAGGTAAGTGTGTTGTGTTGCAGACAATGCTTGTTTTATTTGGGGATATTTAACCACCCCACAATGTATTTTTTAAGGTTTCCAGAGTTTTCTGTAAACTTGGGGGGGGGGGGGGGGGGCGTTATTTAGCATCATCAGTATAGCCCTGAGCCATCGATTTAGGTATTTCCAGAAGGGAGCCACGTTTCAGGGAATGGGCGGTATAAAAATCAAATATAATAAATAAATAAAATAAAATAACAACAAAGAAGCCCCTTGCTTATAAACCTGGGTAAAGAGAAATGTATTGGCCTGGTGCCTCACAGAATGTTTATTTATTTATTTATTTATTTAGGCTTTTATTCTGCCCTCCCTATTGCAGCAGGCTTAGGGCAGCTCAAAGTAAGGTAAACACCTAAGCTCTGCAGGTAGGGACACAGCGTCTCGCTTGGCCGGCTGGACAATAGGGCATTCCAAGCCAGGGTCAGGCTGAGGAGGTATTCAAAATCAATTACCCAGCACAGGGCAGAGGTTAGGGTGCTGTGGCCTAGGAGCTGGGAGATCTTCAAAGCCATGCTCTGCTATGGAAGTGCTCTCAGCCCAACCGACTCACAAGGCTGTTATTGTGAGGATAAGATGAAAAGAGAATGTTATTGGGACCCATTTCAAGTGGGGTAGTGGTTAACTGAGAGTCAGGCAGGAGTAATTAGGAAAAGTCTTATACCTCCTAAACACTCTCTGACCATTTCCGCAGTAGTGAAATTCCCCGCACTGACATTTTAAAACTGCCCATTATGTGAAATTTTCCACAGTCGATTTTTCCTCACCAGGCATAAACCTAAAGTTTTCTCCTTCTTACCCCGTGTTTTCAGACTCACTGAAACTGGGGATTCCGAAAATGCGGGGTACAAAAAAGAAAACTTTGGGTTTGCACCTGGTGAGGAAAAATCTATTGTGGAAAATTTCACATAACATGCAGTTTTAAAAACGTCAATGAGTGGAATTTCAGTACTGTGGAAATGCTCTCTCTCTCTCTCCCTCTCTCTCCTCAAAGTTAGATGTATGCACTTTCCCCCAAATTAAATTGGATTCACTTTATTTGATCCTGAAATTGGAATGTCTACACCAAGATAACTAGAAATTACAAATAAAGAAGCTTCAGTATATCTTGGCCATGCAATAGCACGGCCGGGGGGGGGGGGGGGGGGGGAAGGCCCATGGAGACACAAGCCATAAGCTGTCTTCTGTTATCCATGGAATAAAGGGGAAAGGTCAAATTCAACCCCAGAAAGCAGAGAGGAACAGAAGGGGAATCCCCCCCCCCCTTTTACACAACATCTTTAAGCCTCTGAAATGTCCAGAAAGGGCAGAGATTTGGGGGCGGAACCTGGGGAGGGGAGGGGCTTCAGCAGGGTATAATGCCATATAGTCCTTGCTCTAAAGCAGCTGATTTCTTCAGGGAAACTGATCTTTACAGTTTGGAGATAAGTTGTAATTCTGGGGTATTTCCAGTTCCCACCTGGAGGGTGGTAACCCTCAGAGAAAATTGCTGTGGCTGCTGCCATGCTATCCCATTTACCTCCAACCCATAATCTTCATATGAAAAGCAGGAGGAAAAAGCAGCAAATTTGAGAACAAGAAGAAGGGTCTGCTTAACATCTGGGACCTTAACACTAGGTCTGCCAGCTCTCCCAGAATAGTAGGAGACCTCATGCTGGCAGCCCTCTTCTCCCACTGACACTTGGTGGTCCTGTGAAGAAATGAATTTTTTCTTTGGAGGTCTGAAATGAGCAAAACCTTCACTCTGAGTTTTAAAAGTCCCCCCCCCCCTCCTTCTCTCTGGGCAGAGAACAGGCAGGCAGGCAGGAAGTCAGTGGCTTTCCATACTCACCTCAGCTACCTCTTAAAAATGATAATAGGGAGGGTTCAATCTCTTCCCCCCCAGCCTCCAAGCAGGGAACAGAGATTTGGAAAATTAAATATTAGAGTAACTTCAGGAAGGAACTCCAGGAAGAATCTCCAGAAAAAGTTTCTCTGACCCCGCCTGACCTGGTCAGTGGGTAGGGAAAAGAGAGGAGAAGCGAGGAAGCGAGGTGTTTTTTTGTGCTGAGTCCATCAGAGCAGACAGATCTCTTAATTGAGGTCTGGAGGAGGCAGCCATTAACCATGTGCTGGCCTGGAAAGCTGGAGAAAGCTTCAAGGTAAGGCAAACTCTGTAGAGATCTGTGCTAAGCTAAGGAGCCTGTCCTATATTTTAACATCTGATAGGGCATGTATAAAGAGAGGATCATAGGATTTGCATTTTATCCATTTCTTTTGAATCCCTTGCTCAGTCTGGTGCTGTGCTAAAAATGTGCTTGTGAACATTTTCTTTTTAATAAATACTTTATACGTTTTGATGCTGGTAGTGGTTCTCCGTACCACATAGACCTCCACCATCTTGGACACACTATTTTGAAAGGAACACCAGGTGGAAATAGTCAACTGGAAAGTGGCTATTCCTCCAGTGGTGCACAAAGCAGTAAACTGTCCCTGTGGTGACCAAGTGCTGGGCAGCGGGAGACACAGAGGCAAGGCCTCAGAACTTGGAAGGGAAGGTGGGATTCCTGACCCTCCCAACGGGCAATTCCTTACAAAGGTCAGGTGGTGGCAGTGGTTACCCAAGAGAGAAAGAAAAGCCTCTCCAGGTATTGGGAAAACCTTGGAGGGCAGAGTGGAACAGGGCCTGCAGGCCGGAGCAGGCCCATTCCATGACAGAACCAATGGGGGGGGGGGGGGTTTGCCATCATTAGCAGTGCGATGTTGTCATTTCTGGTGCAACTTGGAAATGATGTTGCCATGTAGAATGTAGAATGCTCTAGAATTTACCCCAAACTCTATGATTAAACCACTGGGTTTTGGGCATATGCTGAAGCATTGCCTCTACAAGGTGATTTAGGGGTTATTTCCTGGAGATTTGGAGGTGGAACCTAGGAAGAACAGGGACCTCAATGGGGTACAACGCCATAGAGTCAATTCTCCAAAGCATCCATTTTTTCCTGGGGAACTGATCTCTGTAGTTTGGAGATGAGCTGTAATTCTGGGGAATCCCCAGGTCCCACCCAGAGGTTGGCATCCCAAGACCCTCCAGGGCAGTGGCCACTGGGCACCTTTCTAGTCAATTGAATGGGCAGTCTAACCCTAATCTGCTTAATTTTTTTTCTTTCAACCACCTTGCTACATAAAATTTTCACCTTAAAAAGACACACCAATTTCAAGATGCTCTTCTGCTCAAGTTGGGAGAGGTGCCCCCTCTAGGGTTGCCAGGTCCACTCGTCACTCCAACAGGGGGATTTGGGAGGTGTTCTGGGGGTAGACAGGGATGCCCCAAGCCCTGCCCCCAAGCGTGATCACTCACACAGCCACCCCTCTCCCTCTCCTCCTGCCAGATTTAAAGGGCTTCGGCTGATCAGGGGTGACCACTTGGCCCACCAATCAGCTGGAGAGCCCTTTAAATCTAGCAGAAGGGAGGAGGGGGTAGTTGCAGGCCACACACTCAGCTTGCAAAAGACCCCCCCCCATGTGGACCCCGCTGATCAGCTAAAGCTCTTTAAATCTGGCAGAAGGGGAGGGAGAGAGGAGGACACGCAGGTGGAACCCCTGGGGGCTGGCAATTATAGCCCCCTCATGTGTTGAACAGCAGTTTTGGGTGATTTTGAATAAAGAAGAAGCTGGAGGGTAAAAGGTTAAACACCCCTCCTCCTGCTCTTCTGCTCCTCAGGCTGCTTTCATTTTTAAAAAATTATAAAGAAACAGCTACATGTATAATACCATATAATGTCTGGTCTGGATCTTAGCCAGTGAGGAACCAGGTGGGTGAAAGACAAGATTTACTCTGGGTCATTGGGAAAGAAGCAACTCTTATGGAAGGAGTTGGGTTTTCTTAAAAACTGCTGAGCGAGGCCCAATTCTACAAATGTCAATTGTTCAGATTAAAAACCAACTGTCCTAGAAGTCCATTAAGTGCTATTATATTGGAAATGGTGTTGCATCAGATTGCATGGGGTAGATTACCCATTCTCTTCAGTACATGATTCATCAGCAACGTTATCAGCTAAGGGCATGATCTTGCCTCAGAAGCGCAATGCGGCAACTAACTCTCCCAGATGAGAGCAAATCCAGCCAGTGCATTATTGGTCAGATTCAGGTCTGATTAATTGTATTACTGAACAACCCCTGGCAATTGCACATTCGTCCTTTGGGATGCCCTTGTCATCAGTTCAGAAAAATAATTGTGAGTGGGTAATGCTATTTTTTGAGGCATGTCTGGAACCTCCTGAATACCAGTGATGTTTCCTGGGGCTGAGTAGGGGAATCCATATGGTACTTTTCATGCTCAGCATAACTCTTGATATGGTGTGTAGATGCATAACATCCTGATCTTGTATTGTTTCTTAGCATTCTGCCTCCTTGGGACAATTTGCTCTTTTGGCATAATTTTATGTTGCATCTGCTCTCTTACTGTGTGTTCTACAGTACTGAATCTGGTGTTATCCTGCCTTGTCATGGCATAGGGATTAGGTTCATCCTGGTGTCTCTGCTGTTGATGATTATGATAAATCTGCAAGGGAAGTGAAATGCCACCTCTTGGCTACCACTGCTGATTTGGCTCTCAGTTGGCTGCACCAATCAACTATTTTTTTCCAGGCCCTATTCAAAGAGCTCCCTGACCTGGATAGCCCGGGCTAGCTGATCTCATCAGATCTCAGAAGCCAAGCAGGGTCAGCCCTGGCTAGTACGTGGATTGGAGACCTCCAAGGAATACCAGGTGTGTGATGTGGAGGCTGGCAATGGCAAACCACCTCTAAATGGCCCTGACAACTTAATGGGGTTGCCATAAGTCAGCTGTGACTTGACGACACTTTCCACCACCTTTCAATGAGCTGGTGTTTTAAAACCCTAAATCCCAGAATCATAGTTCTTGAATTAGTGCCTTTATCCATATAGGACAGCCCTTACCTTGAGATGAGCTGTTGGTGCTCTTTTCTACATGGTTCTCAGGGAGACAGCAGAGACTGGAAGTACGCAGAGCAGCACTTTCTCAGTGGTGCCCCCCCCCCCCCCCCAGTGTGGAATTCCATGGCTTGGGAGGTTCTCCTAGTGCTTCACTTTTAGTCTGACAATGTTTTGTTTCGGAGGATGTTCCCCAGTCTAATCTCTTGACCTTGTGTGGGTTTAGCTATTTTTAGAATATATTTTTCTACCAGTGCTGGGGTTTTTTTCCTGATGTACTTGCTGATTCAGAAAGAAAGGGTAGCAGCAAACTATGTTCTCCATCACTTTGTCCATTTCCTTCCCAAACTGACAAACTGGAAGTCCTGGACCAAAGAGGGGGCTAGTTAGAAAGTGTCAATATGTGAAATTGCTTCAGCTTCTGTTCATCTCTGTTTTCCTTCACCTGTCTTTTTCATCAGTCCTTCCTCCACTCTCCTACCCTCTTTCACCTATGCTGCCTCCGGAAAATTACCTTTTAGAATTTCTGGTATTTATATTCTAAGGTATGGAACTGCCTGGACATTTGAGGGTGGAGCCTGAGAGGGTGGGCTTTAGGGAGGGGAGGGGCCTCAGTAGGGAATAGTGCCGTGCAGTCCACTTTCCAAAGTAGCCATTTTCTGAAGTGGAATAAGTGTTTTAAATAAATAAGCTATCTATGTAGTCTGGATATCAGTTGTAATTCCAGGGGATCTCCAGCCTCTTCCTGGAGGTTGGCAACCCTATTATATTTCCAGTTCATACCCTGCCCACAAAGCTGCAGACATCCCTAGGGCTTGAGTTTTAACCATAGGCAAACAACTTTCCTGTTCCTCGGAGAAGTTAGCCTCTGAATATCCTGAAAACCTTGTTTTACAATAGATGGAATGTTCATGAACAACATTCTGTGCTGTCATACTAATTCAGTAAATTATTGTCAGTGTTGATTGACAACCGTTGGGATACTTTGGGGAGTGGAGACTTTCCAAAACACCATCTTACAGCATCATGAGTGACATCATTACCAAACATGTAACCAAAAGTGACATCACCAGCTGCTCTAGCAGTCACTCGACTGCATCCCCCTCCCCAGGTAAATGGCAAGCCTAGCCCAGAAACTTGTTTCATTTCTGAACTCTACACATTTTTGTGGTCCCTACTAGTTGCCCTCTCTTTCCTTCTGATTAACACAGTGAAGGGCAGCAGCACATTGCTGTTGTAAAGCAGTGAACGGCTTCAAGTTCTTGTTTGCATACATATACTGAAACAAGGGACACAAAATGTTAACCCCAACTACCTTCCTTTCTTCCTTCTAATGTGCTAATGGTCATTACCACTAACCTGTGATTATGCACAACATTTATCAAAGTATTCAGGATAAGAAATGCTGCTATTTCAGGATAAGAAACGATTGCTATTTAATAACAGCATCTTACATTCCTTAAGAAAGATGCACATAATAGGCCTTTCGTAAGTAGCATTCTGTATGCTTGTAAAGCAAGAGGGCTGACGGAGCTAAATGATTCTACAGTGGCTTTTCGAGAGATAACAGCAGTGGGCACTGACATTTAATAAAATGGCCAGTGGCATCTCTGGCCTGGAGAGATCCTGGGATGAATTCCAAGCTGCCAGTTCAACAGTTGGATGGGTCTGTCTCAAAGCCCCTCAAGACAATGCTTGGAGAAATGTCTACTAACTCCAGGACAGTGTGGTGTTGTATATTAATCGAAAGGTTGGAACAAAAACTAAACTTCAATTTGAATTAATAATAGAGAAGCTCAGAACTTTTTAAGCCTTTGAAATGTGATAATTTATTGTACCAGGCAGAGCCTTTCCTGGTGGCCTGAAGATGAGCAGCACCACCCTTGGATAAAAGCAACAGAGCCAATACTGGGGTAGTGTGAAGCATGTCACCACAATTTCCTGAGCAACAAAAATCAATTTATCACATTGCCACATCTGTGGATACTTAAATATAGAGACAGGAGCCATGAACAGACAAGACAGGTCTTTCAACAGACCTGAAAAATGCCCCAGGTTTGCAGATAAATCTGAAGTCTCAAAAACACGCACATACACAAACATTGGGTGATTTTAAAAACTCAAAATAATAGAAGCAGCACCTATAGCTTTAAGACATGAATACCCTCAGTAGCCATTGCTAGGCAACCACATCAATATTGCCAGTCTTCAAGCCTTGGTTTTGTTAATAAAAGGTGGGGGCAGACTTTTCAGGGCTGTTGTGACCTCTAAGGAAGGATTAATCAGAGCCAGGTCCAGTAGCAACCACCAGGTGACTTGCTACTATGTAACTCGCATGATTCACCTGCTTGCTACTGTTCAGCATCAGCCATCCCACCAAAGCCATTGCAGTGTGGTATAGTGGTTAGAGTTTCAAACTAGGATAAGCGACCCATGTTCAAATCCCCACTCTGCCATGGAAGCTCACTGGGTGACCTTGGGCCAGTTACACATTCTCCTCACAGGTTGTGAGAATAAAATGGAGGAGGAGAGAGGAAACTGAGTCCCCATTGTGCAGAAAGGTAGGGCATAAATGAAGTAAATAAATAATAATTATAACTAAAGATGGGGGGCAGACTAAAGGCAGGAAGGTTGGTGGGTGGGAAGGAGATAAGGAAAAGGGCTATATGGGAGTCACCAGGAGTGAAAGAGAAAATAGAGTGGGGAAGGGGACACAGGGGGAAATGAGGTGCCTCCTGCAAGTCCTTACAAGTTCCCCACAGTGCAGTGAGCCCAGAACAGTAGCTGGCACCACACAACTGGGTCATAGTTTTCCCAGAGACAAACTGCCAGGGAGAGGGAAGGAGGAAAGCTTAAGACAGGGGGGCAGATAAAGATAGGTTGGCTGATGAGTGGCAAGAGAAGGAAAGAGGAAAAGGGGAGACAGCACGGAGCACTCTCAGGGAAGGGAAAGATGAAATAATGAGGCAGGAGGAAACGGGATGCCCTCTTCACATCCTTGCAGGTCCCCCACCCCCCACTTGTGCACTTCTATAGCCAGGAGCACTTACAGAATTTTGGGAGATCTGGATGTGCATTTTGGGTTCTGCAATAGGCCAGGAAGAAATCCTCTAACCCGAACAGAGGAGAAGGAACTGGGCACCAGAAATCCCTTTCCCTCAGCTAAAGAGGCTTATGTTTGGGCCAGGGTGAGTGGCAAAATCTTGACTGCTTCTTACAAAACTCTGAAAGTTCAAGCATGGGTTGTGAAGAGAAAACCAACCAACTGTTTTGCTGAATCAGAATCACTGTGTATCTGGTTAAGCCCTCTCTCGAAAAATAACCAGCCAGTTGCTGCCAAGTAGTTCACAAGCAGCGCATGATTAATGTGCCACAGGAAGTCAAGAAAACCGGAGATAGTCTAGGCAGATGTCTTGGGTCATAACATAGCAAAAAAGTGCCCCATGACCTCCTATTACATTTCTACCAAGGGTATGATGTGCAAGAATCATGTAAGTATCATTCGCCTAACGTTTCAAAGGCTTAACTCTTCTGGTTCTGAGGAAGAAACATTGTTGATTACCCAGAATCCAGCAAATGTTTCCTTTCCATGTGAAATTAACATGAAATTATATCTTAGATCATTGGCAATGCACATATGAATTCGTGTAAGAATGAAGTATATATGAGAAGCATGTTTAAAAAATTTGCAACATAAAAGGGAAGGGTTATTGTCGTCCAGAGTGAGTGGACCCCAAGCTAAAGCCATAATTCACTATGCCAGTCATGTTCTGGGGGACTACCTCACATTGAAGATAATAAGAAGTATTCCTACCATGGTGGTGTTGAAGTCAGGTGTTACAATTGCTCCAATTGTGGTCTTCAGGTTACCACCTTCTAGTTGTTCCCCTGCTTAAAGTCGCACATTTAGCATCTACTAAAGCCAAATTATTTTCTATAGAGGGTCATACCTTGTGGAACAGGCTCCCTGAGGATAAGAGGGGCACCATCTAGAGACATTATTATTAGGGCTGCCAACCTCCAGGTGGCACCTAGAAATCTCCCAGTATTACAGCAGATCTCCTGGAAAAAAACAGCTGCTTTTGAAATTGGACTCTATGGCACTATGCCCTGCTAAGATCCCTCCCCGCCCCAAACCCCACCCCCAAATCTCCAGGTATTTCCCAATCCAGAGCTGCAACCCTAGTTTTCGGGAGTAGGGATGTGCATTTGGATATTCCCCAGCTGAAATTACTCCTGAAATTTGCTGTTCTGGGTCAGCTTGAGGATATCGGAAATGACCCCAAACACTCCAAGAATTTTCCTTCAGGAGTGAGGAAAATTTATTTCCCAAAATTTATGGAGTGTTCTTGGGTCTGAGAGAGATAACAGGAGCAGCAGGAGGAGGGGGAGAAAGACCAGAACACCCCAACTGCGGTGCTCTCTCCCCCTTTCCTCCCTCACTGCTTTTACTCCTGCGGGGGTGGGGAAAGGAGTTAAAATATATCTTTATTTATTTATTTATTTTTTAAAAAACCACATTATTTTCTAGTGCCAGTATTCCCGAAGGAATCTTAGAGCGGCTTACAAACTCCTTTCCCTTCCCCTCTCCACAACAGACACCCTGTGAGGTAGGTGGGGCTGAGAGAACTCTTTGGATAACTGCTCTTTCCAGAACAGTTCTGAGAGAACTGTGACTGACCCAAGGTCATGCCAGCAGCTGCATGTGGAGGAGTGGGGAATCAAACCCGGTTCTCCCAAATTAGAATCTGCGCTTCTAAACACTAGACCAAAAGAACCGACCATGGTAGCCCCTGACCTTGCAAAAATAATAGGAGGATACTAAGGATGCCAGCCTCCAGGTGGGACCTGGGGATCCCCCAGAATTACTGCTCATTTCTGGACTGCTGTCACAAGCCTGCCAGCCAACACCTCCTTGGATGAGGAAGAGATGAAGGAAGCTGGCCCCAGCCCTTGGATGCTGCAGGAAGATCCACCAGACAAGGTGGAGACTCCATCAGGTGCAGATAGGGAGCCTGCACTCAGCGTGCCACACCCTCAGTTCTGCAGCACTTCTGGTTTGATGCTTGGACTTTTGCATATCTGTGCTTTGACCCAGGACCATTTTTGGATTATGCCTCTTGCCCCAGGTGCCTGCCTGAACAACTACAGAGATCAGTTTCATTGGAGAAAAGGGATGCTTTGGAGGGTGGACTCCATAGCATTGTAACCTAGTGAGGTCTCTGTCCTCCCCATGCTACAGCCCTAAGTCTCCAGGAGTTTCCCAACCTTGATCTGGCAACCCTATCACCCCCATCACCCACTGGTGGCCAGAGGGGACCTGGCAACCCTAGAGGATACAGGTATACCAAACAAGTTATTTCGTTGCTTATCTTTTAGATTGTTTTTCAACAATGCTATCTTGTAGGACATCGAACTGTAATTTATTTCTAAATGCTGATAGTAGTCTCAGACCTTACGTTCTTCAAATACATTGAGGTTGGTGATTGTTTGTTTGTTAAAAAAAAATAGGAGTTTTCCCACCTTCCCTTCCAATCCCCTTTGCACTCCTAAGAGTGATTTGTCTTTTGGAGTAACTATTTCTCTTACTAGCAACCAGACAGTCCCCACCCAGCTACATGCTGGATGGCAGTTCTGAGCTGCCTCTCTCTCCAACCCGGCAGCCAAATCAGCTGCTGCCAACCAAGTGACCAGTAATGTTAGGAGGAGCTGGAATATTACGCACAGCAAAAGCCAAGTCTTGTCACCACTCCCAAAGATTTGTAGCTTGGGCCTTGTGACATCTGGCTGATATATTTACGGCCTTGTGCTCTCGGAGGCTGTACATCCACATCTGGAGTCTAGACTTACTGACTCTGTGCGTTGGTCTTCAAAACTCTGAGCAAGCCTTGGCTGTTTCCTCATTTTCATCCATTCCCCCCCAATGCTTGATGATTGTGTCAGTGTGTTTTAGTTACTTCCAACTGCTGGCACTGAACTGCTGCGCTCCGAAATTCATGCTGCAAACAGTGTACAGATAACAGAACTCCTTCTCTCCTATGGTTCCTGTTTACCAGGGATATCACCTACTTCGTGATCTCTTTCAAGTAAACCTGTCTTGGTTTTGTCACTATGTCACCTTGGGGAGAGATTATGCAGATACCTCTCAAAACTTTTCTTAGCACAAGCTCATAGAAAAGCTGTGATCCCTTTTTTAATGCCCCTCCTTTAGGTCATATGAAGGGAAATCTCTTGGGAGGGAGGTGTGTTGGTGAATGCATGCATATGCTTGTATACTGGACACAAGGAACCATGTGGTGCATAAACAGCTCTTTCACAGAGGGTGAAGTTCATTTTGAACTGCTGATGACCTTCTCTAGGACAGTGATAGTGTGTGTTTTTACAAAAGGTTGTACATACCCCCCCCCCTTTGACTTATGAACTGTTGGAGAGAGGGAGTGATTCATCTTAGTGTGACGACCAAAGTGTTGCAAGTCCAGACCAGAAGAATGTTCTGACGTTCCTCAGGGCAGTCTTGGAAGGTTCACTGAACAGTCTGGTCTGAGGCAAAAACCTGAAATGCTTCTTTCCTTACCTATTCTTGATTATGCAAGCAGGGGCCAGCCAATGGGACATGTGAAAGCTTTACCTAGAGGGTGTCATTCAGCAGGTCAGGAACAAATAGGAGTCTGACAATATGGGTAATGGAGGGCTAGAACTCATGAGGACTATGTAAGAAGCTAATTTCCGTCTACTTTGCTTTGACCTTTGATTTGTTAACACCAAGAAGAAGTCAGGTGATATAAATGAAAAGCAACCCTGTAGGGTGGCTGGCCAGCTGCTTAACCTTCGAAAAACAGAACATTGCCAAGCATTTTAAAAACCTGCAAGGCCAAGCTGGTAAGCTGCATTGGGCCCACAAATTCCTCAAGCCTGATTTTAGATATAATAGGGACTATTTGCACACCTTTATTTTTACCTCTAAATAGAGGAAGAAACAGCATGTTGCTCATAGCACACTGCTGACATATTGCAGACCAGGCAGGGAGGAGGGCTGTTTAATCTTTTCCTGTGTCTATTTGTGTTGTAAGTCAATTCTCCCTCCCCTGAGTTTTGAGCCTACTAAGGAAAATGTATGAGTACGTGTAAGTTCTATACTGTTGTTTTAATGTGGTTTTAACTGTATTGTATTTTATATTGTTGGAACCCGCCCTGAGCCTGCTTGCGGGGAAGGCGGGATATAAATCCAAACAAACAAACAAAAGCATCTGGGAACGAAATGTTCAGCAGGAAAACAGAGCAAGAGTTAAATACCTCACCTTTCTTTCCCCCAGCAACAGTCCTCCCCTTTAACCTTCAACCTCCAAAGCTACACTGCACAAATCAAGACAAAATGATTAAAAAGTATAAAAGTGGGACACCGGATAGCATGGGGACATAGGGGCAGCAATCAACAAGAGTGTTTTATCATGACCATAGAGACCAGACCTAGAGAGGCATGATATCACTTCCAGGTCTTCCCAGAAGTGATGTCGCAGTTGCTACAGGTGATATTTTTTCTTTCTTTCTCTGATTGGCGACTGGAGTGCCAGTAGGAAATGCCTTCTGAAGAACATCTCCCACCCCCCACAGGCACATGGCAACCCTAATCAAACCCTACACTAATAAGCAGTTTCCCCTTAAATCATCATGTAAATAATTTAGCTGTTAATCTGCAGGAATTGTTTTCCTTTTACATGTTCTAAGATAGCTGAAAGAGTGTAGATAAATAATCTCAGACTCAATAAAATCTGAAACAAGTGTACCAGCATGAACAGTTCCAGAATGGGAGAATTTTTGGTCCCGTGATTGTGATCCTGATTGGCAAATTTGTTAAAGGACCAGGAATATGAATATCTACAACTTTGTTCTCAGAGCAGGATTGTAGTGGGCATTCAGAGCAGGAAACAGGGCGCTGGGTAGGCAGGAGATCGGTGGCTCTTTAAGGTTGGAAGCAGAGGTGTTCAGGGGGAAAATTGGCTTTTTTTCAGATTCGTGTATAATGAAGCTGAATTTTTTTTTTTTTGGTATTCCCGAACATACCCAAATGCCAATACTGGTAATGTATTGGTATCCAGAAATATTCGGGAGTACCAAAAAAATTCGGCTCCATTATATTCTATGGGGCTATTGTAGTCAATGGCAAAAATCTTCTAAGGAGTATTCAGTGGGCGGTGGGGGGGGGGAGGGTTGAGGTCAAGGCACCAGATTTGTACTGTAGCTGCTGGAGCCTCTCCCCAAAAGAACCCCCAATTTTTTCCCCCAGTTCGGCCTTACTGAATGCACACCCCTAGTTGGAAGGGTAGAGCAGGCATGCAGCTGAATTCTTGGAATGAAGCTGATAAAAGTTGTTCATAGCTGGCTTGGTGTAATCAAAATAAGCCAAAAGCAGTAATGGAGCCTTGAATTCCCCCTGATGAGCTTTCTGTCAGGCGTGTGCAATTGCATCACCCCAACAGCCCTTTCTTCTTTCTTTTCTCTATCTTGCATATTGCTGCAATCTTCTGCTATCATGCTTTTGGCCATTGTGGGTGCAGCAGCTTCTTCAATGGCCCATTATGCAGGGACCAGCATGCTATCGGCCAGATAAGCAGTTTGCCTTACATCTCTTTACTTAACTTGATGCTATCAGGGATATTTGGTTGAAGAAGTTACCACATAACATAAGCATTAATTTTGGCAGTAGACAAACTCCTGTGTGTGTGTGTGAGAGAGAGCGAGAAAGAGAGAGAGAGGTGTCCACCAAATTAAGGGGCTGTACTTTAATAGCCTGGTTCCATTTCATTAAGAAACTGTTTATTTTCCCTGGAAGGCTCCTAAATAATATGAATTTTCAGAAAGCCTAGAAACTGTTACGCACTTTGGGCCATGCTATAACTGAGCTATAGGCCAGAACAGGAATACCCTTGATCAATAAAAGGATGAAAGTATGAGCTTTGAAGTTTAAAAAATTTCCATTTATTTTCTACCATGGAAAAAAGTTGACTGCTGTGATATCCAAAGTTCCCTGGTAAGAGCAGAAAAAACATTTGGAACGCTGAATATGGGTCAAACTCTACCCCTCTGCCAAGCCCCCCCCCCCCCCCCGATATGAACTGAGGCTTCTGCCACTGCAAAATAGCAATAAAAATGTGTTGACAATCCGTTCCCAGACCTTCAAGCAACTCATCTGATTTGCCCCTACAATAATATCTAATATACATGAAAAGGAGAAATGTGATTTGCTATGGTTTGATACAGTGCAAGACTAACATTAAAGTCTGTTCACATTATTCCCTTTCAGTTTGCTGTATGTGTCAACATTTTATTTTCTTGTCCATTCATACAATCTTTTTCCCCCCATTCAGTAGTCTCTTTCTAAATTAATCAGATTTCAAAGGTGTCTGCTGGATGTAGATTAATTTACAAATGTTAATGGACAGTCATGCCTTGTAATGGCTAAATTGTCTTGATGCTGTGAAGACAAGTTCAGTTTCCTTAGTCTGTGTATTGAAAAACCTCTAGATCCACAAAATAGTTGCCCGCTGATTAAAATTCATATAGAAGGGAGGAAAGGAAGCATCTTTGTGCACAGAGAACTGAAAGTATTTAGATCCTCTCCAGCGCACACACACACACACACGCACACGCACACACACACACACACCCTGCTCATTAAGAATATGAGCTCTGTAAACTCTTGGAGGATTGGCTACATCAGGGGTGTGTGGCCTAATATGCAAAGGAGCTCCTGCTACGAAATGAGCCCTGAGAATATTATTACAGGCTGCAATCACACACACTAAATAATCCACTTTCAATCTACTTTCAGTGCACTTTCCAACTGGATTCTTACTGTGTGAACTGGCAAAATCCAACTCAAACGTGCACTGAAAGTGGATTGGAAGGGGATTATTTAGTGTGTGTGATCACAGCCGTAGAATTTAGAAATGCACAATGTACATTTAGAATATAAGCATTATCATCAGGACTTTTTTCCTGGGGGAATGCACCAGAATGGAGTTCCAGAACCTCTTTGACGAAATTCTTTTAAAATCGTTTAAAAGTTCATTAGTTTTCAGTGTACAGATTGAAAACTTCATTTCCCTTTTGAGAGTTCTGGCATCTCTTTTTCAAAAAAAAAAAGAAGCAGCCCTGATTATCGTAATCTAATTCACACAAGAAGCATATAGTCCATTTAAGTTTATTATGGCTTGGCACAAAGTGGTAAAGATTTTACCATAGGAATAAACAAAACCTACATTCTACCTCACACCCTATAATGTCAGAAATGACCGAGCCTGCTGAATGGCAGGGAGGGTGGGATAGAAATCCAAATATAAATAAAATAAGACCACAGGAACATGCTTGTTTTAACACTCCTGTTCAAACAGGGTAGCAAGCCTCCAGGTGGGGGCTGGAGACCCTCCCAGAATTAGAACTGATTTCCAGGCCACAAAGATCAATTCCCCTGGAAAAAATAGCTGCTTTGGAGGGTAGAATCTATGGCTGTGATCACACACACTAACTAATCCACATTCAGTCCACTTTCAATGCACTTTTGAATTCGATTTTGCCAAGTCACACAGTAAAATCCAGTTGCAAAGTGGATTGAAAGTGGATTATTTAGTATGTGTGATTGCAGCCTATGACAGTATACCCTGCTGCAATAGATTCCACTATGCTCCCTAGGTCCTATAACCAAACCTCCAGGGATTTTTCCGACCCAGAGTTGATAACCCTGTGTTCCAGTATCAAGGATCCCACAGCTAGCTGCACACTGCCCTATTAGACACTGCTGATGGCTTTGTTCCAACTGGTATATGCTGGATCTGTTTACAGTAGCCTTTCTCCTACTAATTTAAAAGTCAAGAGGATGGTGATACATTTGATATGTGTATACAACGAAAATATTGGCCCTACAACATCTTACCAGGATTTGGAACTTACCTTGGTAGTTGCAAGGTATGTAGTGGCAGACTGCACAGTGCCCACTTTCTGATACTTTAGGGTTTATGTGCGTGGATGTGTGCCATAGGCAAGATGCATCTACCAGCTTGTAGGGACAAGTTGAGACAGTGACTTGCCAGGAAGTGGTGGGAAACTATGCATGGTAAATCAGGGCAGCTGGAAGGCCTGTGTCAATCACAACACACTACATTCTAGTCTGGTCAGTGGCTTGTACCCCATGAATAGGGCTGCCAAGTCCAACTTGGGAAATATCTGGGGTCTTTGGGGGTGGAGCCAGGAGACTTTGGGGGTGGAGCCAGGAGAAAGGAAGTGACATCATTTTGTGATGTCACATCCTGTGATGTTGCTTCCACATGCTGACACATGAACTCATGAAGTTTCCTAATACTGAATCAGGCCATTGGTCCATCAAGGTCAGTATTGACTACTCAGACTGGTAGTGGCTCTCCAGGGTCTCAGGCTGAGATCTTTAATGTCACCTATTACCTGATCCTTTTTTAGCTGAAGAGGCTGATACCTCCTGCATGTCAAGCAGATGCTCTTATCACTGAGCAACGGCCCTACTGAATCCTTCCTCATCTCAGCAGAATATGAAGCACTAAGTGCTACACAAGTGCTGAATATGATTTTCATATCATAAGAACAGGAGAGAAGCCACAGTGGATCGGCCCATCCAGTACAGCCCATCCAGTACAACACTCTGTGTCACAACAGTGGCCAAAAATACCAGGTGCCCTCAGGAGGTCCAGCAGCGGGGCCAGAACTCCAGAAGCCCTCCCACTGTTGCCCCCCAAGCACCAAGAATGCAGAGCCTCACTGCCCCAGACAAAGGGTTCCATTTAGACCTTGTGGCTAATAATAGCCACTGACAGACCTCTGCTGCATGGGGACAGAGAGAGAGAGACAGACAGACAGACAGAAAAAAGAAAGAAAGAGGGAGAGAGAGAGAAGGGGAAAAAACTGGCAGAGGCACTTACTTCCATTTAGACCTTGTGGCTACAATAGCCACTGATAGACCTCTGCTGCATGGGGACAGAGAGAGAGACAGACAGACAGACAGACAGAAAAAAGAAAGGGAGAGAGAATGAAAAGAGCTGGAAGAGAAACTCACCTTGCCAGCCACATGCAAAAGCAGCTCCTTCAGTCCCTCCTTAATCTCTGGGCGGGGCTCTCTTGCTGTGGAAGAAGCTCTCTTGCTGATTTCTTAAAGGGGAAATGTCTGGCGAGGCTTTTTACTGCAGGGCAGGCTCTCTGCAGACATTTCCCTTTTAAGGCAGCCATTTTGTCCCCCCGGTGGCCATCTTTGGAAAAGCAGGAGGTAAGCTCTAAAAATCGGTGTTTCCCCCGCCCAAGCGGGGGACTTGGCAGCCCTACCCATGAATACTTTCTGCTGCAGAGAGCACTTTCCCCTGCTAAAAATTCCACGAGCCAATGGAGTTTTGCAAACTCAAATCTTAGCCAAAGAGGAAGCGTACTCCACTGCAGAGTCAAGGGTTCACAGAATTAATTCAAGCCGCAATCTACACTTCTCTCTTCGTCAATTTGCTATCTTGCTATCATGGAACTGCTGCCACCGTGGACACTTACCTAGTTCCATCCGTAGTCTATTGGAATGGGTGTGAGCCTGCCCTGATAGCATTCAGTAAGGCAGTGGTCATTTTGCTAACCCCCTTACAAACTTTTGTATGGTGCAAATTTTTGTAGTTGTGGATGACAATGCGTCTTCTAACGTAAAACCTGAAGAGTACATAGAGACTTTATTGTGTGTAATAGATACTGTGTGTGTGAAAGAGTATTACATGCATGAATAATGCTTGCAGTAAAATGAAAAAAGGAATACATCTCTAATGCATGTGCGCGCACACGCTTCAGATCAATAAAATATGAAAGGGCCAGGGCTACATTCATGCAAAGAGCATTTCCCAACCGTATTAGTATTCTCTGCTCAGCATTCGTGGCGAGTACAGTTCAGACAGGCCCAGACAACATGAAGCAGACAGAGTAAATAAGAGCAGAGAGAGGGGAAGGAGAACAGAAAACAGAAAATGGAATAGTTGCAATGACTGGAGCATGCCCATGAATTATTCAGAGACATGGGGAGCAGAATCCCTGTTCTCTAGTCTATTCATATGGGCGAATAGTTTCTGAATGTAAGCCCTCCTATCAATTATGACCTGTGCTGATGGGTACCTTTTCCCTGCTCTTTCCTTTACTATTAAAAGAAAGTACCAGAAAGGCATACGTTTTAGTTTAGTTTTTAATCCAAAATATTAAGGACTTTTTTTTGAAAATCACTTATCATCTCCAGAAAGAAAAAGAGAAAAGCCGATGTCCTTCGACGAATTAGACATTCCAACCAAATATAACCAGAAAGTAGCCCTTTTCAGACGTTACAGTTTACATGTGTGAAGAAGCTGACAACGATGCATAGGACTTCTGGATACACACAGTCGCCATGCCTGAATAGGAAAACATGCAGTTTTTTAGGCTTCAGTATATGTGAACTAGAATGTTGAAAAATCAGGATTTTATTTATACAGAGGTTGTACAGACAGACAAAATCAGCATGTTGCCCTTTCGAGATGACATGCCAGTCATGCATAGCGGGAGAATCGTGGGTAGTGCATGTTTGGTGTAGTGGTTAAGAGTGCGGACTCTAATCTGGGAGAACCCGGTTTGACTCCCCACTCCTCCACATGCAGCTGCTGGCTGCTGGTCAGCCACAAGTTCTCTCAGAGCTGTTCTCTCACGAGCAGTCCTCTCAAAAGAGCTCTCTCAGCCCCACCCACCTCACAGGGTGTCTGTTGTGGGGAGGGGAAGGGAAAGGAGATTGTAAGCTGCTCAGAGATTCCTTTGGGTAGTGAAGGGCGGGGTATAAATCTAATCTTTTCTTCTTTTCAATACATGTGGCTTGCAGGCTACCAGTGCATGTGATTGTAATATCTGAAAAAGGCCAAAGACTTCCATCCATCTTGTCTCACAGGGACTTGCAGGCTGGGTGGAGGGGACTCAGGGCTGCCAAGTCCATCCGGGGGGCGTGGGATCCCCCACTACAGGGGCCCCCAATCCACCGGCCCGGATTCAGCCGGCGGGGGGAACCCCACCCCCAAAGTAATCCGGTCAGGACAACTGCCCCAGTATGATGATGTCACCGGAAGTGACATCATCACGTTGGGGACGTTGCCTGGGCGATGCTCTGGCAATCGCCCAAAAACTCTATGGTACCATATGAACTCCCAGGATGAAGAGGACTCCCCCCCCCCCCACCGGTACATGGTAAGTACTTGGCAACCCTAGACTCACTCCAGCATTGGGCAGCTCCACCCAGGTGCCACTGAGATGGGCAACCCAGTTGGAGGCTGCAGGGAAAGAAATGAGGGTTAGACGACCTCCAGAACTGTGCCTCAAAGCCCAGCAGGCCCAGCACAGGCCTTAAAGGGGAGGCAAGGCTCAGGCAGAAGGCTGCACCCCAGAGCAGAGAGGAGGAGGAGACTGGAAGTGGCTTGGGCCTCCTGGGGCCTGATCAGGCCGGCACAGCAGCCTCTTGAAGCCTCAGGAGAGGAGGGGGCAGGAAAAGGGATGGCCCAGCCAGAGAAGCCATTGGCCCAGGTTCCCTTCATTCAGTATGGGCCTGCCCCCTGAAGTAAGGGTTGCCAACCTGCAGGTAGTAGCTGGGGATCTCCCAGAATTACAACAGATCTCCAGGCAATAGAAATCAGTTCATCTGGAGAAAATGACTGCTTTGGAAAGAGGACTCTTATACTTCATTGAAGCTCCTCCCCTCCCAAAGCCCACCCTTCTCAGGCTCCACCCCCAAAATCTCCAAATGTTTCCCAACCTGGAGCTGGAGGGTGCCACAGCCCCGGACCCCCTGGGAGAACCTGACACATCTATTCATTAAGGCACAGATACATTACATGCAACATTAGTAAAGGTAAAAGTTTCCCTTGCTCAAAAGCCAGTCGAATCCGACTCTAGGGGGCGGTGCTCATCTGTTTCCAAACCGAAGAGCCAGCACTGTCTGAAGACGTTTCTGTGGTCTCTCCGTGTCTGTGGCCGGCATGGAATGCTGTTACCTTCCCACTGAAGCAGTATCTATTTATCTACTTGCAATTTCTTGCTTTCGAACTGCTAGGTTGGCAGGAGCTGGGGCCAGAGACAGGAGCTCACTCCATCATGTGACACTCAGGTCTCAAACTGCCGAGCTACCAGCCTTCTGGTCTGCAGTTCAGTCCTTAACCACTGAGCCACCGTGGCCCTTACATGTAACATTACAACAACGCATACCAAACATAAGCAATGTTGGAGTCTGTCTAGAGAATCAATGTGTTTGTAGCTCCCCTTCCTTTGGAGCAGAGGCTTCCACAAACCAAACAGCACAGGGTTCAGATTTCATGGCCACGGACTTAGAACAGACAAGTGTTGCAGACATAGGTGCATTGTCCAAGATAACCAAATGCTTTACTACAAGATTGACATTCTCTCAAAAAGAACTGAGGAAAGCAAATTATAGCTCTAGGTAGACCATATTTATAACCTGGCAAAGAACCATTACTCAATTAAACTTGCAACCTGGCTCCATGTAGCACATGTCAAAGAACGTGTTAGCAAGAGTTATGGCCTCCTGGAGGTCTGTTTAGGCTTTGACAATTAAGTGCTTTCTTCTCTCCCCCCCCCCCCCCACCTTGATAGAAAGATCTCCTGGCTCCCTTCTCTGATCCCTGCTAGGCCACCAGTGGGGGGAAATGCTTTTTTTTTTTAAAGTGGGGTTGTGTCAGTGGTGCAATGTCCCTTCCAGCAAATAACTGGACAGGATATCATGTCTCTGGTATGATGTCAATGTGACCCTCTCAGATTCAGGCAAACTTGAAAGGAACCAGCCCGCTGGGCATTTAGGAAGGGGTGAGGAAATGAGTGGCCAGGCTGGTCAGGGAGGAAACAAAACAGGCAATTGGATGAGTTTGGGAGGCAAACAGGTAGGGGGGAACAGAGGAAGAACTCAGCCCAATGGCTTGGACAATCAGTCTTGCAGGAATGGTTTATGATTTCAGGGCTTTCCCTGAAAAGTCGAGGGGGGGGGGGACAGCTCTCTCTGATCTTGCATGTTTTCTGGCATAGTGATTGAGCCGGCAAATTAGGAGGGAGAAGGTGGCCTAGCTGCTGCTTTTGGGCAGAAATCCCCCACCATGCCCCCTGAAACTTCCGTTCCCTCAATAAACAACACAGCACCAATATAAGCATTACTGGATTAAAGACCAAATCCCGAGAGAGGCAGGAATAGAGGATTCTGACTCTCGGACATAAAACCCAGGCGTTTCAGTACCTCTCTCAGGAATTGCTCAGAAGGCACAACAACTGCTTCTAATGATCTGGCCTGAGATATAAGGGAGGGATTCTTTTAAAGCATTTGGAGTGCTCTGGCCTTGAGCTCTCCATTTGAAAGCATTCAGTGAACAATAACAGCCAATCTTTTTTTGGCTAGGAGTTGTGGTGAAATGAGGAAAGTTGCTTATAATATCACCGTGAGTCCACTAAACAAACTTAAGCTTTTAATAATCCAGAACAGCCAAAGTGACCTAGACGAGCGACCATTTCTTTGGCAGAACTTTGTTCGCACCCATCCTGTTGTATTTACATTGAAAGAAAATTAAAAGCTGTCTAATGATAAAATGACTGGCCTCTAGGAACTTATCTAGTGCAGCTTGAATTGGTTGGTTTAAGAGTGAAATAGCTAATTCCGTGATCTTTTAAATCAAAGTCTTGGGAGGAAGAGGAGGAGATTGGATTTATACCCTGCCCTTCACTTGGAGTCCCAGAGTGGCTTACAATCTCCTTTCCCTTCCCCTCCCCACAACAGACACCCTGTGAGGTAGGTGGTGCCGAGAGAGTTCTTCAAGAACTGCTCTCGAGAGAACAGCTCTGAAAGAACTTGTAGCTGACCCAAGGTCACTCCAACAGCTGCATGTGGAGAAGTGGGGAATCAAACCCGGTTCGCCCAGATTAGACTCCACACTCTTAACCGCTACAACCAGACTGGCTCTCAGACTTAAAGGTACCTTGTAAAGCATCTCTTATTTTGTGTTACTTGTTGCAGTATGCACACATTATTGACAAAACGCTGCCTCATGTCTGGAGGAGAGGCAAGTGCCTCTATCCTCTCCCAGTCTGCATTGCTGCTTGTGGTCTATGGGCTGTAAGAAAAATATTCTTCCCCATCTCAATGCGTTTGCAGTGATGTTTGCCATCTGGGCTTGCAAATATATCATTAGCCTCAATTTTACCCAGTCTACAGTACCGCTTCTGGTCCAAGGAGCGCAAACAAAATCTTTGTCTCCTTGCATATCAAACAGCACTGTACAACAGAACAGCTCAAACGAACAGGAGCTTGTGTTTATACAGAAATAAACCCTTTCCCAAACCTGTGGTCTACAATGTGCTTGGTGCAAAAGGTTTGGAAAGACAGGTCTATGAGTGCAATTGGAATACATCCCAGTCAGTTACTTTACCAACTAATTCCATCTTTCCCCTCTCACTCCTTCCCTTTGCCCTCCTTGAACTCTAAACCAGACAACCAGGCACCAGACCCCAGTATTACAGCATGTACCCCTAGACATGTTTGGTATAATCATGAATATAGCAAAAGTAATTTGATTATTTATGCATGCATTTATATTGTGCTCCCCCCCCCCCCGTGGGGACCCAAAGCTGCTTACAACATTGTTGTTCTCCCCTCCAGTTCATTCCCACAACAGACACATGAGGTAGGTTGGGCTGAGAGAGCATTTCTAATCCAAGATCACCAAGCAAGCTTCCAAGGCTAAGTGGGGATCTGAATCCAGGGCTGTGATCACACGAGCAGTTTGGCCCGACACAGCCACTCCTCCCTTCCAGATCAAATGGGCACAGTCAGACAGCCATTCAAGCATTCTCCAGCCATACTTATCTCATCACAGGATGACTTGGAGCCAGGTTAAAAAGGCACCACATCACAAGTGGTGTTTTCGGTTCCCTGCACAGTCAGTGTGCATGGCCGGATGTCTGAACGCGGGGGAACGCGCACAGAATGGATTTGGCAGTCTGGGCCTGAGGATCCGTCCTGCCAGCAGGGAGGGTTTTTAATTTTTTGCCTATATGTGCATGTGCATGCATGTGCATGAGTGCATATACATATATGTATGTGCATGCACACTTATGCACATGTGTGCATGCACATGCATGCACATACATTTTGACTTTTTTTGGCAGCAAGCTCTGTGGCTGAAGTGCTCCAGTAATGTGGGTGCTTGACCACAGGATGTCTGCATGGGTAACCCGCAGCAGGGTGTGCTATCTGGCTAATATGCCTCACAACACTTTACACCAGTTCAGTTAGAGGCAGCACCATATCACACCAAGCTGCCAGTGCGACCACAGCCCAGGTTTCCTAGATCTTAGTCTGGTAATCTATGCACTACACTGTGCTGCCTGATGCCCATTCATTATGAGATAGATTCAGGTGGGTACCTATGTTGATCTGAAGCAGCAGAACAAAGTCCAGTGGCACCTTTAAGACCAACAAAGTTTTATTCTGGGTATAAGCTTTTGTGTGCAAGATGAAGTATCTATCAGTGGCTACGAGCCATGGTGACTAAGGAGAATCCCAGAGCCAGGAGGCAGCATCAGGGGAAGGCCTTGGCCTCTATGCCCTGTTGTTAGCCATCTGGAGGAACTGGCTGGCCACTGTGTAAGACAGGATGCTGGACTAAATGGACCACTGGTCTGATCCATCAGGGCTCTTCTTATGTTCTCCTGAGACATTAAAACAGAAGTCACCAACCATTACATATATGTAGAGGGAGGGGAGGGTGTTGCTAGGAAGGGCTAATTAGAGTCAAAATGCATAAGTAACTCAGCTATTAATATAGCTAAGATTGGATTGAGGCAATTGGTAAGACCTGTGAATAGCAGCAAATTAGCATAAAACATAATAAAATAGTTTACAAACAGATGCGAGAACTGAATGATATTAACATGTGTAATGAAATAAGAAACTGATATCTCTGTTAAGCCCTGGGGGTTCCATTGTCCTGAGTGTTGTAATAACTTGTAATTTAGCAGTCTCCCATTCCAGTCTGTTTCTGAAATTCATTTGCAATAAAACAGAATGAGACCGCTTGCGGGGAGGGCAGGATAGAAATCAAGTAGAGAGAGAGAGAGAGATTATCTGAAGCTCCTGCCTCCCTTCTCTCTGCCCCAGCCTTGGGTTACCAATATTTATGGACTTGATACTGAGAAATGCTCCAGGTGATGCGCATGTATTTGAAAATATAGGGCGCTTTCACACACACTAAATAATGCATTTTCAATGTACTTTGCAGCCGGATTTTACTGTGTGAAATGGCAAAATCCACTTGCAAACTGTTGCTGAAGTGGATTGAAACTGCATTATTTAGCATGTGTAAAAGTGTCTGAAGTTTGTCTAGAGTTGGGTGAATCAATAATAATGAACAGGGGTTGCATATTATGTGTGTAAAGCTGTCGAAAAGTGACAGTAAGAACTAGAACATAAGAACATAAGAGAAGCCAATGTTGGATCAGGCCAGTGGCCCATCCAGTCCAACACTCGGTGTCACACAGTGGCCAAAAACACCAGGTGCCCTCAGGAGGTCCAGCAGTGGGGCCAGGACACTAGAAGCCCTCCCACTGTTGCCCCCCTCCCCAAGCACCAAGAATACAGAGCATCACTTGCCCCAGACTGAGAGTTCCTATCTATACGTTGTGGCTAATAGCCACTGATGGACCTCTGCTGGTGGAAGATCTGCTGTTTTTCCCCCTAACCAAGAAAAATGTTGATTTTTTTTCTTAATAGGTAAATTTTAAAATGTCACAACCAGTTAATCACTATTTTCTTTCCCAATGGAAAGGCATTTATGAGTGTGTGCATGGGGGAGGGGTCACCCAGTGAGATTTATGGCCGAGTGGAAATTTGAACTCAGGACTTTCCAGACCTAGGCCAACTCTCTAAATTCTTCCTCACGCCAGCTCTTCTGCCTTTATATTAATGAAACCGGTGTGTCAACTATATGTTCAGTTTGTGTGCCACTAAAGGAGACATATTATTTAATAGTAGAATGTTTTGTTAATTGAGTCCGTTTATAGTTCATACATTTGGTCATTTTGACTTCACATTGTAGCAAAACTCACAATGATCACAGTGAAATCTGGAAAGTAGAATTACATACTATAGGATTAAGTCCAGTAGGTTTTTGTTTGTTTGTTCTATTTTTATAGTAAGACTAGTACCATCCAGCTTAAAACAGAAGGTCACATTTCACTATTTTATCGTTTCTCAAAAGCTTCAAAAAGCAGCCCATACAACAATTAGATGGAAGCAGTAACAGACCCCCAAATCCTTTAGGAGGATTATCTTTGTTATCTCATCTGGCGTTGGAGCATTACATGTAATATAGACATATAAATGGCTTAGCTGCAAGAAAAGTGTGTTAAAGAACAGTAAGAGAAAATAAGCCTCTTCAGGTCTTCTGGAGTGTTCAAAGGACATCTAGGCCTACACCAAAATTCTGGACCCAGACTGGAGGGATGCTTAACACTGGATCACAAGGCAGAGGGTTCTGTTGGACCCTAAGCATGACTCTCCACTATACTGAAGCAGGGACAGTCTATAAAACTTTGAACCTGGGCACATTCACTACAAATTGTTACAGTTATGCTTAAATGGCTCAAATGTCGTATAAAGGTGCGTTTTATTTATTCATTTGCTTACTCTGTTGAGACTTAATGAGATTCATACTCATTATCATATAAGCCCAGGATTTACATAGAGTAATCCAATCACAGTATCTGATCTTGATCCTCTGAACTGAAATATGTACCTAGTTTAACCTATTGGGTTTAATCCTATAAACACCACAGGCTCCAAGAATCTAAAATTCCTCTAGTCAGAGAGGCCTAAGCATTGTGTCTCCTTCACTGGTTTGTGGTAAAGATTGCTAAAACAATCTAAAGTAAAACACTTATGGAAATAATGCTCTGCTCAACATCATAAAAAAATACTTTGTGCCATGCGCTGTTTAGCTTGGGGAAAAACAGGCCCGAAAAAATAGCCTAAAAGGGAAGTCTGCTATCATTTGAAATTTCTAACACGAAGGACATGGAAAGCTCTAATGACATGTTAATTTCTCAATCAAGATGGGTAGCCAAAGTTAGTCTGTCTGTAGCAGTAGAAAAGAGTAAGAATCCAGTAGCACCTTAGAGACTAACAGAATTTGTGGTAGGGTATGAGCTTTCATGGGTCACTTTGTCAAATATGTAGGGTCAATGACTTTTTTCTACTAAGGCCTCTGTGCTTTTAGCATGCCTGGCAAAAATCCAATAGGTAAAGCTTTTCCCAGCATCCAGTGGTGGTAAAAGCTTCACTTGTAGATTCTCTGACATCTCTGCAGCTGTTCAAAATAAAGAAATCAGGTTGTATCCAACTACCTTTCCTGCGTGTGAAAAGGTGAGGAGAGGGGTCCCTTTTGGCCATCGGCAAAGGTATGCTATGCCATAGGACCTGCATGGGCAAAAGGCTTGTGAGACAGAGGATGTTGTAAGGAGGAGGATTAGGTGAGATCAAGTGGGAAGGCTGGCTGGATCCAGCCCCATCCTCCTGTACTGATTTCTTTCAAGAACACCCTTTTATCACTGCTGAAACTACCATTGGCCTCTTCCTGTGAATTTTCTTTGGGGTCATGACTATGGACACCAGTGTTCCCTCTAAGCTGAGTTAGTGTAAACTAGCTTGCAGTTTTTTAGCCTCCAGCTCACACATTTTTGTCTTAGCTCAGGCACCAGAGCAACCTAATTTATGTGGTAGCCAAATCACTCACTCACAACTTTAATGCCAGTGGATCACAAAGTAGAATTTTTGCTCTCAAGACTCCACTGCTTAGAGGGAACATTGACTGGGCACTGTTCTGAATTGCCTCAAAATGTACTTGTACTCACTTGTAGGATATGAGTTTGAAGTGAGAAGAAGATTACTACTACTACTGTGAACTCTGTACATTGCTCAGAAATCGAGTGCACAGCAATTGTTTTGTATTCTGCCCTGGCTCAGAGTCTTCAGCCATGCATTTACCAAACAAAGGCATCTGTGATGCCATAATTTAGTAAGTTTCAGTACAAAGTCACCCTTATGAATAAGGCAGAAACAAGACTCCTGTAAATGAACATCCAAGGAAACTTCTGTTTGCATCCATAATCAACTGGATCATGCAACATCACAAAAAACGTGGTTGGTAACAGGATTCACACAACAACCGAGCAAATATTCTATTTATCTGTGTTAATCGTGGAGGAAAGTCTTCCCTGCTCTCGACGTTCCCAGTCCATGTCAAAAACCGTGTTACCATCATGCTAATTGTCAGTAAACCAAATACTGGAAAGGAAAGTGCTTCCTGGAATTAGGAAGGAATCCCTCTGCCTTCAACAACATACTGCTCCATCTAGTGGATGTAACAAGCAAAACCTCCAGATGCATGGGAAGTCAAAATACTGTCTGCCCTCCTTCTGAATCATGTGTTATTAACGTGCTGTACCTGTTCTCTTCCCTGGTTCCCCTGTTTCTTTCCCTTATCCTCCTACCATCCAAACATATTGCCAGCTGGAAGCAAGGACTGTTGTAAGCATTTATTGAGCTCAACCCAACCTCCCACCATTTTTGAAAACCTGGTCACTCACAACCTCTAATGTCTGAAATCCAGGGCTATTTTTCGGCAGGAACACACAGGAACGGAGTTCCAGCTGGCTCTTGAGTTGGCCACACCTACAACCAAAACCTCTGACATGCTTGGCTACAGAGCACACAAGAGAGAAAGGTGGCCTGTGAAAATGCTGTCTTTCTCTCTGGGGAGCCTCTGGGGATTTCCTTGTCAATTTCACTCCTGCCAGTCAACTGAGAGTGAAATTGACAAGAAAAAGCCTCTCTTGCCTTCCCTTCTCTAGCTGACATGTGGCAGCTGGAAAAGGGCAGGCAGGGAACCCAGGCACGTTGAAAAGGCCTTTCTTTCCCTCCCCTATGCCCCCCCCCCGCACTTCCCTGACTAGAAGGGTGTTGCTGATGTTCCTGGGCTCTTTCAGATCCCAAGGCACTTCAACACTGCATTTCCCCAGTTGTCTGGTGGGGGAGGGGTTAGACTAGAAAGGCGATGCTGAAGTGGGGTGGAAAAGCTCGTGCAGTGTGGGGGGGGAAGCAAGCTTCCACACCTGCCCTGTGCCTTCCCAGCTCCCCCGCCTAATATGCTAATGAGCTGTGCTGTCTGGTGTAGCCCAATATGCTAATGAGTTTCTGCTGTTTGGTGTGGCCTATTATGCTAATGAGTTCCTGCTGGGCTTTTTCTACAAAAAAAGCCTTGCTGACATCCATTTACAATATTCATTGGAACACCCAGTTTCTCTAGCTCACCGACCACCAGGCTGATGTGGTGGGTAAACTCCTCTGGATTATCCTCCCGTCCATCAAGATCAGAAAGGAGTTGGTTTGGTCCAATCCCAGTTATTAAAATCAGATACCCAAGTGCCTTCTTGATTACATTGATAGAACAATGGGATTTCTAGTGTCCCTGATCCACAGTTCTCCCAGACACCGACACTACAGCCCCCACCCCTCTTGACAAACCTGGCCTGGCAGTGGACAAAACAACCAGCACCTGCCACAGACCTAGGTACTAGAGGAGGGAAGTATGTTTCCCTATCTGCTGCTTGCCCTGGTTGCTGCAGCTACTACACCTGCTAAAGTATATCAAGGAGAGAAGGGATGGTGGAGCAGGATTCAGGAACTCCTTTCCTGACTCAGTTTATGAATTCAAATGAAACGGAACCCTATTTATTTGTTTACTTCAATGTTCTCCCCAAAGGGGATCCAAGTGGCTTACATAATTCTCCTCACCTCCATTTTATCTTCATAACTACAGCCCTGTGAGGTAGGTCAGACTGAGAGTGTGTGAGCTTCTATGGCAGAGTGTGGTCACCCAGTGAGCTTCAATGGCAAAGTAGGGATTTGAACCTGGTTCTCCCAGATCCTAGTATGACACTCTAACCAATATATGACATTAGAACTACAAGAGACAGAACCTTGGGAAAATGACTTTCAGTTTGGAATATGGCAGAATAATACAAGCTGGGCAAATTCATATTCCAGACTGCCTTCTCTACCTCCACATTTCAGCAGCATTAGGTGATAATAACCAAATGAGGCTAGTTCTTGCAGAGTCCAAGAGACTATATATCCAGGTCACCCTCTTCCAGGCTGAGGACCTTTCCTGTGGTGGCCCTGTTCTAGAGGAATGCTTTATCAGAGGACATGTGTGCCTGGTGAGACCTTGTTAGCTTCCACAGGGCTTGCAAGACAGAGCTCTTCCAACAGGCTTTCAGTTTGTCATTATGTATGTCTTGCGATTCTTGTGTTGTTTCCACCCGATCATTTTACTGTTGGGTTGTTGGATGCAGTGATATTCAATAGCCATGTTACATATTTATTACTATTGCTTTTAAGATTGTTTATCTAATTGTATTTTGCTTTGATGTAAACCACCTAAGCCTCAGTTGTCAAAGGAGTGGTGGGGTATAAATCTGATACAGAAATAAAATAAATCGTGGGACTTGAAATGCTGTATTGCTGTCACATGTTATGATGGACCCTTCCACTTCCCTTTCTCAGAGGCTAGATTTCCCCTCCATTTTTCTGGCTCTTCACTGACTGAGCAGCCCAGGTAATGTGTTCTCTTCTCCCCTAAAGAAACCTTGGCTGTCCCACCCTGTTCAGCTCTTACTCCTTACTCAGCCCAAGAACCTGAGGGAAAGGATAGGATCACCCTTTAACTTAAACCCTTGAAAATGGCACTTGAGGTTCTTTAAAATCCAAAAATAACAAAAAGGTTATATTTAATATTGAGGCAAAAGGTCAGGTGAAATCAGGGGTTGAAATTACTGAGGTAAAACTAGTACAAGCACAGACTTTTCATCTTTATATCAGGCTAATGAGAGATTCACAGTTACTTAGTAATTTATTCACAGTTACTTAGACCTTTATATCGAGAGGCTTTTGTTCCAGTGTTTTCCCAAACACTCTGATGCACTTTATTTGAGTAATCGTTGACCCATTTGGTGCCCAGAAGGCTGGTACCCTCTTTCCAGTACCCAAACGACTTCTCTTGGAACACCAGTACTCTTCTTCAGTTGTCACTAACTTTTGTGGTCTCTAATCACACCAAACCATGGAATTCTGTACTCCTCAGAGATAACTCTCTCTGTTTGACTGCGTACACAATCTTCTCTCTCTAGAAGATCTGTCCTCTTTCCTTTGGCCTGAATGGGAATCTTCTCTACTACCCAGACTTCCTTGCCAAACTCTGCCCAAGTTCTCTGTGTTCAAACTGCTCTCAGCTAATACTGAACTCAGATTGAGTCCAGTCAAGGTAGAAATCTGACTCTGTCAGCACTAAACCCTTTTTCTATCAGGGCTATACTCAGACAGTCTCAATACATGTCTCTTCTCAGTTAAGACAGAAATCTGACTGAATTTCCCCAGCATCCAGCTCTCTCAAGACTTTTTTTTTTTTGCTCAGCTGATGCTAACCAATCAGATTGCTTACAGCAGCCTGTCACTCAAGACTTTCTGGCTCTGTGACAAATTAGCCCTTCACAGTCCTTTAGTTTTTGTCTAGGGATGGGCATGAACCAGCTCACAAATTAAAATTCATGACAAATTTGAGCCAATTTGTGGTTTGTGAAGCAATGTTCATGAACATCACTATTGGCTCAAATTGCCATGAACTACCAATCAATCAACATGTTTTCCAAACTTCCCAGCAACAGTGGAGATGGAATTCTTTGCACTGCCACAGCGGCACTGGTTCTGCTAGGCTTGCAAAAATGCCCTCCACTTCAGTTTCTACTGAGAGATTCTCTGGTTTGACCTTATTCCATTAAAAACAATTAAGGAGGGGGCACCTTCTTTGGGGGGACACCATAAATCCAACCTTCACCGAACTTGGAAGGCAAGTAGAGGAGATTCCCTGTGAGTTTGGTGTCCCTAGCAAACCGGGGGGGGGGGTTGTTCTACTGCATCATGAACTGAACTGAATCTGTTCATTTAGCCCCAAAAAGTTTGTGATGGTTCCCAGCAGTCACCATGGCTAGCCATTGATAGACTTCTTCATGAATCCATCTAATCCCCCTTTAAATTCTCTGGCAGTGAATTCCACATTTTAATCACTCTCTATGTAAAGTAGTATTCCCTTTTGTCCACCAGAACCTACTGCCCAACAGTTTCATTGGATCCCCTCGAGATGTAGTATTTTGGGAGAGGGAGAAAAATGTATCTTTGTCAACTTTCTCCATCCCATGTATAATTTTATAAATCTCTATCATGCCCCCCTCCCCTTAGTCATCTTTTTTGTAAACTGAAAAGTCCCAGATGCTTCAGCCTTTCCTCATTGGAAAGGTACTCCAACCCACTAATCATCTTGGTTGCCCTACTCTGTACTTTTCCAGCTCTGCAATGTCCTTTTTGAGATAGAGGGAACAGAACTGTACACAGTATTCCAAATGAGGCCACACCATAGATCTATACAGGGGCATTACAAAATCGACCGTTTTATTCTCAATCCCTTTCCTAATAATCCCTAACATAGAGTCTATCTTTGATTACAGTTTCTACTAATTTGCCTGGGATAGACATTGGACTTACTGGCCTGTAATTTCCCGGTTCCTCTCTGGATCACTTTTTAAAAGTTGATGTCATATTTGCTACTCTCCAGTCTTCTGGTACAGTGGCTGATTTTTGTGATAGCTTACATATACGGGTTAGTAGATCAAAGATCTCACATCTGAGTTCCTCATCAGGACCCAGAGACTTATCCATTTTTAATTTCCCTAGTAGGTCTAGAATGTCATCTCTGGTCACCTCAATTTGGCTCAGTTCCTCCACAGTGAACACAGAAGCAAAAAAGGCATTGAGCTCTGCCATCTGCCATCTTCCTTTAAGCAATCCCTTGATTCATTTGTCATCCAAAGGCCCCACTGCTTCTCTGGCTGGTTCCTGCTCCGGATATATTTTTTTAAAATGTTTATTGTTTGTCTTGATGCTTTTTGCAACCTGCTTCTCAAAATCTTTTGTGCATCCCTAATTATTAACTTACATTTATTTTGCCGGAGCCTGTGGTCCCTCCTGTTCAATTCATTTGGGTAGACTTTCCACTTTTTAAAATACACCTCTTTACTTTGTATAGCTTCCTTGATTTGCATTGTTAACCACACAGGCCTTCTTTTGGACTTGGCAGTGCCTTTCCTCACCTGTGGAATGCATTCTATTTGGACTTCAATAGCATGGCTTTAAACAGCTTCCAAGCATCCTCTATGGATTTGACTCTCTTGTGTTTCCCCTTCAGCTTCCTTTTTACTATTTCTCTCATTTTTGTAAAGTTCTCTCTTTTGAAATCAAATTACTGTAGTTTTTGCCTGTGAGGCACCTTGAAGATTCTTCTCGTTTCAACAGTGTAATACAAAATATAAACAAACTACTAAATGTGTTCTTTATAAGTGTCTATAAGTAGTTAATCTCCCCAACCCCTATCATTTAATTGTAGTTCCGTTCATTGTGAAAGCATTATTAGCAAGTATATATAACCAGTATATATTAGCATTAAAAGATTTCCTATCACCTCTCCTTTCATTATTTTGAATGTTTTTGCTTTAAAAGGTTTTGTCGGATGCAGAGTTTCCTCTTCTTCCTCCTCCTCCTCCTCCTCCTTCTCCTTTCCTTTGGCAAAAATAAATCCAATACAAATATTTTAATTTGTCTTTCTAATGGAGTCAATGGATGTATTTGAAGTTCAGGCCCTCACTGTAGTGAGGCATACATTCCATGAAGTAAAGCTTTATAGTGACTGCCATTTTTTTATTGCTCAGTGGCTTGATTTTCTCTCAGCAGATTCCCACTATTACGAGAGGATGTTTGATGCCATTCAATTATATAGTCACCATTAAAAAGCAAGATGTGTAGAAGTTCACATTAATGAAAGTGTTTCTTGTACTAAATGCCTATTAAGGGCAGTATTGAAATTTACTTCACAGCAGCTTCTGGGAAATGTGCATTCTGAAATTAAATTCTTTGGCAGGCCATGTTTGTTACCAGCCCAGATTCTCTCGACACCATGAATTCCTGAAATAATACAAGTGTACGCATGTATTTCTGTTTGTCGAGAATATATTACTTTCCCTTGTGCATTTGTGAGGTAATACAGTGAGCTGGAAAAGCTTATCTGGTGTTTAAACTAATTTATACAAGGGTTCAAAAAACAAAAGCAGGCCTCAGAATGTATCCATCTGATTGTTTTTCAAATTTAACTGTTATATGTTGTAAACTATATTTTTATTTTTATTGTAGAATATTGTATCTTGTTTATTATTAATTTCAATTTTTAAAAGTGAAAAAGAATTAGAAAAATGTATCCATCTGGTGACATGTTTGCCAAACTGAATACAAGGTCATATAATCAGCAAAACTCTTTAGTGGCTTCCGGAATACTTTCTTATTCAATGTGTTCTGTGTTCCGATTCAACACAGGATCTGTGTTTGTGTGAGCTATTTCATTCTCCAAGACTGCTCCTGCTGGCAGGGGCAAATGTTGTACTTTCAGCTCCAGGTTGGGAAATTCCTGGAGATTGTGGGGGTGGAGCCTGGAGAGGGCGGGGTTTAAGGAAAGTCAGGAACACAGCAGGGTATATTGCCATAGAATTCACCCTTCAAAGAAGCCACTTTCTCCAGGTGAACTGATCTCAGTTGTCTGGAGATCAGTTGCAATTCCAGGAGATCCCCAGGCCCCACCTGGAGGATGGCAACCAATGCTCCCTCTAAGCTGTGGAGTCCTGTGAGCAAAAATTCTACTTTGTGAGCTACTGGCATTAAAGTTGTGAGAGAGCCATTTGGCTGCTGCATACATTAGTTTGCTCTGGAGCCATCCTTCCTGAGTTAAGACAAAAAAGTGTGGGCCGGAGGCTAGAAAACGGTGAGCTAGCTCACACCAACTCAGCTTAGAGGGAACACTGATTGCAACCCTATCTTGTCCCCTCACTTGTAGGTAGTCTGAGCATATGGGTAGAAAAAGAGATCCTAAGGTCCTGTTCTCTTGCCATGCTTGGAAGCTTACCTGCAGGTTAGGGATGAGGACAGATGTAGTGGCTGAGGCTTGGACTCATGAAGAACACCGCCTTGCTTATCCTGAAGAACCCAGTTTGGCTTGTTATCAGTTCACCTGCCACAGACAAAAGGAATCTTGCTTAAATAGAAGGAGCTTAATACTGTGATCAGAGATGTGGAGATGGCCACTGCAGACTATGGGCACTTTCACACACACTAAATAACGCACTTTCAATCCATTTCCAATGCACTTTGCAACTAGATTTTACTGTGTGAAATGGCAAAATCCACTTGCAAACAGTTGCAGAAGTGGATTGAGACTGCTTTATTTAGCACTAGGAGTAAGGCCCGTTGTGGGAAGAAATACAATGGGCTCTAGAGGGAAGCTCCAGGCGAGTGTCCCGGCTGTGGCTGGTGGGGCGGCAGAGGGAAGGGGAAAATGGAGGGAGGCAAACCATGTTTCTTTCCTTCTGGTTAGTTAAAAGGCAGGGCTGTCTCAAGTCAGTTTGCTGCCCCAAGTGGGTAGTATGGGAGGACAGCCTCATGGTAACAGGTATGGTTCCCTTCACCCCTGACTCATGTTGATTTGGGGCTATGCAGTGGCAGCTGAGGCAGAAAACCACCTCCTCCTACGCAATGTCTTCTGGGTTCCAAGGGTCTAGAAAGCAGTTCCATAGCCAGTTACAGGGTTGCCAACTCTGGGTTGGGAACTACTTGTAGATTTGAGGGGTAGAGCCTGGGGAGGGAAAGGGTGGGGAGGGACCTCAGCAGGGTATAATTCCATAGAGTCCATTGCCCAAAGCAGCCATTCTCTCCAGGAGAAGTGATCTTGGAGATCTCCAAGTGCTGTCTGGAGGCTGGCAATGCTAAGGGGAGGGCCAGACCTGTAGATTTGAGGGGTAGAGCCTGGAGAGGGGAGAGTTTGGGGAGCCATTGTAGCCCATTGTAATAGCTGGGAATTTTTCTGTAATAGCAGCCATTGTAATAGCTGGGAAATTTTCTGTAGGAGAAATTATGTGCTGTGACTGGGGAACACGGTGATTTCTGGGAGATCTCCAGGCCTCACAGGAAGATTGGCAACTCCAGTGACCATTTAAGGGAAGATTGGGAGATTTATTTTACCTCAGGACACATTCAGTGACCCAACAGTAACAGTAAATTGTTTAGAATGTTAGAGAAAAAGGCCAATCAGGCTGCATATGCAAATGACCTCTGTGTTCCAACTGGCTGTTGGGGGGAGAGGAACAGCAAACTGTTTAGAATATTGGAGGTGAGACTCAGGCAATGCAGCCAGTGGACAGGAACAGCTTGAGTGACACATCAGGCAGCCAACTGATTTTGGCAAGCATAGAATGTTGCCACCCCAACTGAGGATTATATATAACTGACAGGATGTGTGAAAGCATGATATGACTCAGCAGTTTGGTTGATCAGAAGACAGAGGTGGCATATCTTTGTTGCATGCTTGATGACATAAGCATAATACAATTGATGATGTATAATAAAGCTGAAGCACATCAGTGAAGAGCTGGTTTTGTAATGAATTAATGCTCTCACATGTGCCTTTGCCTGCTGATAACAAGGGATGAACAGTTAACAGGGATGTTTTCATGAGATTGCAACAGACAAGGAAGAGAGTCTTTGTGGAAGATACAGTCATTTTTGTACCGTTAAAAAAAATCGATAATACATTTTGATAACTCAGAGCAATTTGAGTGGAAGGTGCAGTCTCTCTTTGTTCTGCCAAAGGCAGAATAGAACACAATGGCCAGACTTTAGTCTCTTTATTTCTCAAAACTTTATTCCATCTTCATCCAATTTCTTTCTTTCTTTCTTTCTTTCTTTCTTTCTTTCTTTCTTTCTTTCTTTCTTTCTTTCTTTCTTTCTTTCTCTAAAGTGTTCCTCTGTCTTTTCTTTGTAGGATATTTTGGTGGCTCCTTTCCTGCAGTTTAAGGGACATTTGTGAAGTGCCACAGGGCTCAGTCCTGGGCCCGGAGTTCAGTGTTTTTATAAATCATCTGGAGGAAGACATAGAGGAGATGCTTATCAAATTTGCAGATGATATGAAGCTGGGTGGGATTGCTAATACTGGGGAAGACAGAATCAAAATTCAAAATGATCTAGATATGCTGGAACAGTGGGCTGAGACAAATAAAATGAATTTCAATAGAGATAAGTGCAGTGTCCTACACTTAGGTACAAAAAAATCAAAGGCAAAGATATAGAATTGGAGGGACTTGGCTTGACAGCAGCACATAGTGAAAGGGATCTAGGTGTTCTGGTTGGTCACAAGCTAAACATGAGCCTGCAGTGCAATGTGACTGCAAAGAAAGCTAATGCAATCTTAGGATGCATTAACAGAAGCACTGTGTCCAGATCACAGGAGGTGGTCATTCTGCTCTATTCTGCTATGGTCAGGCCTCACCTTGAGTACTGTGTCCAGTTTTGGGCACCACATTTTAGGAAGGATGTTGACAAGCTCGAGCATGTCCAGAAGAGGGCAACCAGGATGGTGAGAGAGTTGGGATCCAAGTCTTATGAGGAAAGGCTGAAAGAGTTGGGTATGTTTAGCCTGGGAAAGAGAAGGCTTAGAGGGGACATGATTGCAGTTTTCAAATATTTGAAGGGCTGTCATATAGAAGATGGAGCAGATCTTTTCTCTCTTGCTCTGGATTGCAAGACTAGATCTAATGGGTGGAAATTACAAGAGAGTTGATACTGGCTAAATATCAGGAGAAACTTCCTAACTGTAAGAATGGTTGAGCAGTGGAACAGACTGCCTCGGGAAGTGGTGAATGCTTCTTTGCTGGACGTTTTCAAATGGAGGCTGGACGACCATCTTTTGGGTATGTTGTAGCCAGGGCTATCTTTCGGCTGTGCTCCTGCATAGTGCAGGAGATTGGACTAGATGACCTGCAAGGTCCCTTCCAACTCTAACATTCTATGATTCTATGATTCAAAGGAGGGATGTGAGCAGCAGAGTCCCTCAGGGATCTGTATCAAGACCAGTGCTTTTCAACTTGTTCACGAATGGCCTAGAGGTGAGCAGTCAGGTGGCCAAGTTTGCAGATGACACCAAATTATTTGGGGTGATTAAGACAAAACTGAATTGCACAGAGCTTCAAAAGGATACCTCCAAACTGGGGGAATAGGCATTACGATGGCAAATGAAATTCAGTGTGATCAAGTGTAAGTGATACATACTGTGGCAAAAAAATCACAACTTCACATATATAGTGATGCAATCTGAGCTGTCAGCAACAAAAAAGAAAGGAAGGGATCTGGGGGTAGTAGTGGACAGCTCAATGAAAATGTCCACCCAGTGTGCAGCTGCTGTGAAAAAGGCAAATTCCATGCTGGCAATAATTAGAATGGGAATAGAGAATAAAACTGCAGCCATCATACTGCCCTTATACAAATCTATGGTTAGACTACACTTGAAATATTGTGTGCAGTTTGGAATACCACACCTGAAAAAGGATATTGTAGAGTTTGAAAATGTGCAGGGAAAAAGAAAGAACCTAAGTGATCAGGGGGCTAGAGCAGCTGCCCTGTGAGGACCAGTTAAAACACTTAGGGTTGTTTTGGCCCAATTTACACCTCCCCTCTGAAGTAGTTTGACTGCTGTCTTTTCCCAAGCTCATTTCACGCTGGTTTCAAATTTCACTCCAGGGGGCCTGAAGAGTACTAAGCAACAGCATTTGTTTAAAGCAGTATAATGCTAGCTTGACCACAGGAGGGCAATTAACAAATGTAAAAAATAATTTATAAACTAGAACAAGTATGGTTTGAAACTAGAAACAGGTATGGACAGGGTTTTTAAAAAAACTAGAATGATTCTAGCGGGAAAGTCAGATGTAAATTTGACCTAAGGTGAGCAAGGAGAGACTTGATAGAGGTCTATAGCATTTTGCATTGTATGGACAGAGTGGACAGGGAGAAACTTTC
Source organism: Lepidodactylus listeri (assembly GCA_029233225.1). Taxonomy (NCBI): domain Eukaryota; kingdom Metazoa; phylum Chordata; class Lepidosauria; order Squamata; family Gekkonidae; genus Lepidodactylus; species Lepidodactylus listeri. Next base: position 94,586,240 of record JARCFY010000006.1, read on the forward strand.
TTTCTTCTCCCATAATACTGGAACCTGGGGTCATCCACTGAAGCAGAACAGGAAAAGAAAGTGCTTTTTTATGCAGCACATAGTTAAATTGTGGAACTCACAGGAAGTGGTGATGAGTACCAAATTCATGGAAGACAAAGCTATCAATGGCTATTCGTCATGATTAGGGGTATGAAAAAAAAATTCGGGTTATTTTGGATTCGTGTCTGTTGGACCCAAGAAATATCCGTTCGCACAAATATGTATCGGTATTCCATTGGTATACTGGTCAATATTTGGGAACCCAAATATGTTTAAATATCTTCTCTTGGCTGGGGAGTCATGCCATGGAGGCAGCACAAGCCCCAGAAGAAAGGAGAGGTATTTGAAGTTAAAATACCTTCCCTTCGCTGGGGAGGCACACCGTTGCAGAATGCCTCCCCAGCAAAGGTATTTCTGAACGAATGCTGAATAGGTACAGCACGATTCAGGGAGTTTGTCCAAACCAAATGCACATTCCCTAGTCATGATGGATGTCTACTCCCCCCAGTACCACAGGCAGTATGCCCTTTTCTATCAGTTGCTGGGGAGCACAGGTGGGAGGAGCTGTTGCAGTCATCCTGCTTGTGTGCTTCCTGTTTGGCCCCTGCGTAAATAGAATGCTGGGTTTGAAAGGCCTTTTGGTCTGATCCAGCATGAATCTTCTTACACTCATAATTAAATTTACTGGAACAAGAGTAAAGAAAGAGGCAAAAAGTTAAATGGCACATACGTTTTTCACTCAGAGGCACTTCCATAAAGGGGGGGGGGAGATGGCTTTTGTGCTTCCCACCCTTCCCACTGCAGCTTGCCATGCTCTCTGAAATGCTGATCCAAGAGTTCCTGTGTCCCAAGAGGAGTGTAAAGGGGGACGGGGAATCAACAACAAAAAAATCATCCTCCATGAGTAGAAACATAGGATCTCACCGAAAGATTTCTCGCAAGTACGTCACAGCACTTGCCTGATGAACAGGAAGATCAGCTTTGGAGGGTTCACAAAACTGTTAAGAGATGGTAAAGAAAGACAAGCAGATTCCCATTCGAGAAGGAGGGGAACATGGCAGACATCTGCTCATCGTTGTATATTGTGCTATCCTTACCACTATTTCAATCATTTGCAGTCATCCGCTTGTCCACACAGGAGTATTCAGTTGCAATTTATTGCTATAATCTATGGATGCTGCCCTGCTTTTGACTCCCTAGTGCATGAATTGCCTGTCTGGAAGTCTGTAGTCATGGTTCTGGGGTGATCCCCTTCCCTAGAACTTTGCTGAGAATTCTTACTGGAAGGACGGCCACTCCCCAGAGAATCAGACCTCGATGCAAAACTCAGCAGGTGCCAGACCAGCTACAGCTCCAAAACATAAACCACATCCTCTTCAGACAATGCGTCCCAGATGGAAAGAGTGCACAGAGAAGGTCACAGGAACAAATGTACTGGCCCCAGCTCATGTTCACATGCGGCAGCTCCCTTCCCATGACTGGAAATGGTTTAAAAAGAAGCAACATTCTCAGTCATGGGAAAGAAGCCTGCGTTTGTGAAGTCCTGTCGAGTCACAGCTGACTTACAGCTACGCCAGCAAGGATGTTTTCAAGGAAAGTGATTAAGCAGAGGTGCTTTGCCCATGGCTTTCCTTCGCAGAGTCTTCTTTGGTGGTCCCTCTCCCAAGTACCAACCCTGTTTAGCTCCCGAGATCTGACGAGATCAGGCCATAGGTGTAGACTACGGGGGGGCTCGAGGGCTCAAGCCTCCCCCAAAATTTCCTGGGGGGACTGAGCTCCCCCGGGAAAACTGAGCCCCCCCCCCGGGAAAACGTAGCACCTGCCGCTGCGCCTCCCGGGGCCCTTCCAAGGCCGGCAGCTGCTGCTGCTAGTGCCTCTCCCCCCTGCCCCCACCTGGCCACTCTTCCATCCTTCCCTTTCCCTCCCTCTTTTCCCAGCGAAGGGAGAGGGAAGGAGTGGGGGGGGAGAGAGGCTCCAGCAGCAGCGGCTGGCGGGCCTTGGAAGGGCCTGGGGAGGCGCAGAGGTTTCCCGGCAGGGGGGGACATCGCCCAGCAAGCCCCCCCCCCCCCCCCCCCGGAATTTACAAAACTCTACGCCCCTGGATCAGGCTATACCATGCCGTCTTCCCTCCCTGGCGAGAAGCCTATGTGCATACATTTGGTACAGACATGCAGTTGGGCACTGGTAGAAGGGGGAAGACAGAGTACTTGTTTTCACTCACTGTCTACATGCATTGTTTCTGCCCGGGATATGCCCTCTGAAGAGGGAACAGATATATCGAATCACTAGGTCAGCAAGTTGTACAACCATACCAGTGACCAAAAAGGAGCTAGAATTGAATGACCAAGTATATGGTAAAATAAACATTTCTGTGCCTTCTATGTATCTTTGTGCCCCGAGATAAAGAGGGATTTTATTACATTAGGAGCAGATCTGTGGAAAATACATGGGGGAAGATGGCTCTGGCTCATGGAAGTGTCTGCAACAAACAGTGTGCTCATCTTCGAAGTACTGCAAGACATTTGGTTGCTGCAGCAAAAACCATTACATGTGTCCAGTATATGTGCTGTTTCTACATACGCAGAGCTTTCCTATAGGGTTAATGGCAAGAGCATTTCCTCTTCCCCACTCTCTCTGTTTTTGTGAACTTATAAAATTTGCCTTTTATTAGCCCATAAAAGCTGTGTTTGGAGAGAGAGCAGAATAAAAATTAATGCTTCTTATTATCATCCCAATGTCAAACAAGTGGCTCTTCTGTTCATTTATTTAAACACCCTGAATATCTGCTGCTAATAAAACTCCTTCCTAACTCATCAGCTTTACATTGTGAGGTGTAGCTTGACATCTGTGAAGAGACCACGACCGGCACCTAAACCCATAAAGAAGCCCTCTTCTAAAGGTGCAGACAACATCGACAGTCGCATCACAGGAACATTATCTCTTTTTATTTCTCTTCTTTGATGCAAAATTTATCCACCCAGCATGAGGAAATACATCCCAAGATATAAAGTGTCACCTAGTCTCTATTAGAATATTATACATGGCTAAATTAAACCCTGTCAAAGTGTACATCAAAGCAAGATAATATCTCAGGAAAAACCAACAAATGGAATAAGCATTTGGATGAAGAGTCAACGTTAACTGTGGGACTATTATTTATTTACTTACTTTATTTATACCCTGCCCTTCTCCCCAGTGGGTACCCCAAGTGGTTTACATCATTCTCCTCTTCTCTGTTTTATCCTCACAACCACCCTGTGAGGTAGATTAGGCTGAGAGTGCCCAAGGTCACCCAGCGAGCTTCTGTGGCATGAGTGGGGATTCAAACCTGGATGTTCCAGATCCTAGACCTACACTTTAATAGGGATGGGCATGAAGGGGCTCACAAACTAAAGTTCATCACAAATTTTGGCCATTTCATGAAGAGGTATTCGTGGAAGAGTGCCTGGCTTGAAGATTTCATGAACTTTGGTTCGTGGTGGTTTGTGGCAGTTTAAGAATGATTACGTTTTCCAGACAGATTGTCTCCGCTGTTTACAAAACTCCAAGACGACGGGGTGGGGCGGGGGAGTTCTCCAGCCTTGGAAACACCAATAGGAACCCTCCGAAGCTTAACAGGCACTGCTGGGTGCCAATAATAGAGTTCCCATTGTTTTCTATGGGATCAGAAAGCTATATGTATGCTCTAAGCTCTGCAGCCTCTTTTGCCTCAGCTGTTCACAGTTACAGAGAGAGGCAGGGAACTTCCCATTCCCTCATGATTGGGAACTCCTCTCCCCTGCTAGAGTTTTGGCATCAGATGGACTCAAGTCTCTGAGCCACCTTTCTCTCTGCTCATGCCAAGTAGAGGCGCTTAGCTAGTGGGTTCCCTGGGTGAGAACCCCCATTTTGATTATGATTCCTCTCCCCTGCTGGGATTTGGGGTGCTTAGGTGGACTCAGAGCTCTGAGCCACCCATCTTTCTGCTCACACTGAGCAGAGGGGCTTAGCTAGTGGGTTCCTCAGCTGAGGACCCACAATTTATAGTCTCCCACCTGTCCTGATTGTGAGCCAACCCCTCTGTGCCATGAAGGTGAAAGTGGGTGAAAAGGTGCTCATTGTGTGTGCGGGGGGAGAAGTCCTCCAACCCCTGTACCACAGGCTGCTGTCCCCGGGCACCAAAACTATCCTGCCAGCACACAGGAGCCTGCTTCTAGCAGGGAATCACCAAGAGTCTCAGAGCCTCCTTTCCCTGTTGTATATAGTTCACTGTTGAAAACGCATAAGTTTGTGTGCCGCTCTGCTGGAGCTGTCTGGAGCTGAGCGATGTTCAGAATAAAAGCCTTGTTATGATTCATCGCCTCCTGACTCGCAATACTTAAAACATTTTATCCTCAGTTCTTTTATCTCATCTTGCTTTGATGCATTGCTTTGAATTCCAATGTTAAAAGGCTTTCTTTAGAATTTTCACTGGAACCTGCTGGTTCCTTAACACTTCTAAAAATATGTTAAAATTATCAGGGTGGGAGACTGGAGCAGCGCTTTCTGACCCCTTTCCAATGATTAGGGACTCTATCTGCCATAGATTTAGATCAAGATAGGCAGCCACATTAGTCCACATGATCTGTCCAAAGTGGGTCAAGTCTATGGCAGCAGAAAAGAGCCAGAGTCCAGTAGCACCTTAAAGACTAACAAAATTTGTGGCAGGGTAGGAGCTTTCGTGAGTCACTGGTCCTTTCCACGTTTGCCTGTCACTCTGGATTTTCTCATTGTTTGAGTCAAGGCAATTTAAGTCCATGGCAAAACAGCAGGCTGAAACCGGGCTGGCCACTGAAGGGAGGTGATGTAATGCAGAATGGGGAGGAAACCCGGAATAAAAAGAAGGTTGAACTCGATTTTAGTGCAGAATTGCTTGGAGGACACTGCAGTGAACACAGATTAAAAGGAGAGTGCCGAAAGGGCCACTGCTCACTTCTTCAGACATCTGAAGAAGTGAGCAGTGACTCACAAAAGCTCCTACCCTGCCACATATTCTGTTAGTCTTTAAAGTGCTACTGGACTCCTGCTCATTTCTGCTGCCGTGGACTCGACCCGCTTTGGACAGATCATGCAAAATGCAGTATATATTTTGTCTCCAGCTGTTCTTTTAATTATCAAAATGTAGCTGCAGAGCCAATAAACTAGAGCAGGACACTGATATGGTCATGAATTGTTTCTTGGCATGCAGCTCTTCTGCTAAACATAAGGTTGCTAACTCTGGGTTGGGGAAAACCTGGAGATTTGGGGGTGCAACCTAGAGATGGTCAGGTTTGGGGAAGAGAAGAAGATGAACAGGGATATGATGCCACACTGTCTGCCATCTGAAGGAGCCATTTTCTTCAGGGGGACTGATCTCTGTTGTTTGGAGATCAGTTGTCATTCCAGGAGATCTCCAGACCTCACCAGGAGACTGGCAACCCTAGTTAAACATTGTCTATACAACCTGCTCTGTAGTCCTGCAAGGGAATCTGTTCCAGCAGGGCAAAAGGCTGCTGAGACAAGAGCAGTTTTTATCAGACAAATGGCACAAGGATTAAGGACTTCCCTTCCTGTGCCAATTTGATGCTGTATTTCTTGAGGTCTTTAGGTGAGGAGAAAACGCGGAGTGGCTGCGTCAGATTCCTGCCTATTGGAGTGACTCTTACAAACTCCCCAGACCAGGCCACTATGGTGGTGTCTCTCATGAGAAATTCTCTCAGAGCTCTCTCAGCCCCACCTACCTCACAGGGTGTCTGTTGTGGGGAGGGGAAGGGAAAGGAGATGGCAAGCCACTCTGAGACTCCGAGTGGAGGGCAGGGTATAAATCACATCTCCTCCTTCTCCTCCTCTCAGAGGGAAGACATGCAGCAATAGAGATGGCAGAGAGAGAGAGTCCTTTAGATATGTGGGTCAAAGGTAAATCCAGCAGCATAGACTATTCCCTGAAGCAGCCAACTTAGTTGCTTTGAGATAGGAATAATGGGATGAAAACTCGCAGTCCTAGTTAAAAGATGAACCTTGGGATTCTCTGTTAGAAACCATGGCTGTGGCCCTTTGTATTGTTGCTAGAATTTGGAACACTCACAATATCTGAAGTTCTCAGGACTCTGCATGATCATTTTTGTGAACTTTATATAAGAAACAGTCTTATCCCCCTCCCCCAATAAAATAGTCTGAGATTTGTGTTCAGCATTTTATTCTTGCATACAAGAGCTTGGCTGCCTCTTAGGGTTTCTTTGGTTGGAGCACACGCTGCATGTTTTTCCCAGTGAAATGTAAAAAGGCCGAAAGGGGGAAGGGGAGAGATGGGAATTCCGCAGTGCTACACACAGCGTGTGAATTGCCAAGGGGACCACATGTTAATAATTAATAGTGAAGATATTTTCCCACCAGCAAGGACAGTTAAGTCACACTGCTTCTTTTTTACAGATAGATTTTTCTTTGTTCTTAGAAACCACAGAACCAAGAACAGCAGAGGAAACTTCGAGGAAATCCTGTAGTTGCCACTGATAACATGCTAAACATGATAGCCAGCTTTCCCACTGGTGAAGAAGGGAGGGGGGGTCCCTCATGGCTGCCAGAATGGTGAGGCATGGGGTCATGGGACCTACTTGGACAAAAGCCATGTGGGACAGAGACCGTAGTAAGGAAGGGGATTCAGTGAGATTGAATTTAAAAAATGGCTGGATCTGGCCTCCACACTTTAATTATTTTTAACGACATGATTGAAGCCGGGTAATAATAAAATATAGTTTAATATGATTTATTGTTTTACCTGGTTATTGTTTTTAATGATATTGTACATTGCCCAGAGTAGGGATGGGGCAATTCATAAATTTAATAATTAATTAATTAATTAATTAATTAATGCCTGTGAAGGGTGTGGCTGGGTAGGATTTTATTATTTTATTTAGAATATTTAAATGCTGCCACTCCACCCTCACACAGGCCCTTAAAACAGGATGACATCTGAGCCATACGAATTCTCGTTAATTGTCAAATCGCAGCCGATCCATGGGATCCCATAGGATTTTCAAGACAACAGATGAACAGGGATGGTTTGCCATTGCCCACCTGTGTGTTACATCCCTGGACTTCCCAGGTGGACTCAGATCCATGTCCTAACCAGGGCCAAACCTGCTTAGCTTTCAAGATCTGACAAAAGCAGCTAGTAATGGTAGAGCATAAGACTGGGGAGACTGAGGCTGAAATCTCCACTTACCCCCAAAGCTGAGCATGAGATCTTGAACAATAATCAACCTACATGCTACACAAAGTTGCTGCAAGAACAAGACTGAGGAGGGAAGAACTATGTAAACTACCTTGAGCTCCTTGGAGAAGATGAAGGATTGTTGTGCTGTTGCAGCTATCCACCACCTGGTTCACACTGGAAAATCCACAGAAGATTAAGCAGCAGCAGCTTTACACCCTGTAGTTCACTACCCAAAGGAGTCTCGGCACAGCTTACAATCGCCTTCCCTTTCTCTCCCCAGAACAGAAACCCTGTGAGGTAGGGGGAACTGAGAGAGCTCTAAGAGAGCTGTGACTGACCCATGGTCACCCAGCTGGCTTCATGTGGAGGAGTGGGGGATCAATCCCAGTTCTCCAGATTAGAGTCTGCCACTCTTAACCACTACACCAAGCCGCCTCTCAAAGGACTGCTATAGTGCAAGAAGAGTGCAATTACCAGCAATGTGTGGACACCAGAGTTGCCAAGTCCTCCCTGGCCACTGGTGGGGGGGGGGAGATTGAGTTGCCAGCTCCAGGTTGGGAAAATCCTGAAGATTTGGTGATGGAGTTTGGGGAGGACAGGGATTTCAGTGGGGTACAATGCCATAGTGTCCACCCTCCCACCATCCATTTTCTCCAGGGGAAATGATCTTTGTAGTTTGGATATAACCTGTAATTCCAGGGAATCCCCAGTTCTGACCTGCAGGATGGCATCCTTAGTGGATGCAACACAGGTGTAAGTAAAACTCAAACTGCATTCCTAAGAACATTTTCCTGGGATTAAGCCCATGGTATAAAATGGGACTTCTGAGCAGACCTGTTTAGGCTTGCTCCTTGCACATACGTCACCTGGCCTTTCTTCTATTCTCTCCATTAAAATGGAAAACCGTCATCTGGCAGCCAACCAGAAGGGAGAAGAAGCGGTCAGCTCAGTCGACAACTGGTTTGTTGGCATTTCTGGATACAGCTGTCCTGCTCAAGAAATCTAAGAGAGAACACTTCAGGAGTACAAAGGTGTGCTCCTCATCAGAAACGAGTCAATGTCCTTTCTTTCAGCTCCTCCCTCTGTGAAAATACAGTATGCATTCAAGAGAATGCCATTTGATCAGACTGAAATAATACTTGGCTCTGAATCCTTGCTTATATTTTTAACATTCAGCTTGATGAAGAACTCCGGAAAACTCCAAAGCTGGCATGGAGTGTTGTGTTCTTTTGGTTGGTCTTAATAAAAGGTATTACATGGCTTTTATTTTTGGGTTTCATTTTACTAATGTCTCACTTACTTCTTTACAAGCTTGTAAAAAAAAGAGAGAGAGAGATAGACCTGCAGCGCTAGTGCTTAAATATGGTCCTTCAAAGGAATCTTGTGCCTTAGCCAGAGTGATAAATAATGAGAAAACATCTGCTCTTTAAGCCTTGGACTCACCTATAAATCTAAATGACAAATACAATCCCAAAAGCAGAAATCATCTACAGTTTGCAATTTTTATTTTCTGTTGTTTCTCTCCTGATTTGGGATTTTCATGCCTGTTCTTCTATTTCCCTCAACAATGCAGGATGATGAAACAGGCTTTCCATTGTAGGGGGGTGGATGTTGAGAACAGAGCTACAAATGATCACCAATATTACCAATGCTTCATATTTTGGAATACTTTGAGAGCCAGTTTGGTGTAGTGCATGGACTCTAATCTGGGAGAACTGGGTTTGATTCCCCAGTCCTCCAGAAGCAGCTACTGAGTGACCTTGGGTCAGTCACAGTTCTCTCAGAGCTGTTCTCTTTCAGCCCCACCTACCTTACAGGGTGTCTGTTGTGGGGAGAGGAGGGGAAGACAATTGTAAGCCACTCTGAGACTCCAAGTGAAGAGTGGGGTATAAATCCAATCTCTTCTTCTATATGAGATGTTTACATGTCCATTTCATCTTTCACCCAAATGAAGATGGGATGTTTAGGAGCACAGCTTGGCAGGCTGCATCGAATGTGATTATAGGTTACTATCTCAGGTGGAAGATGCTAGGAAAGAACAACAAAGACTTTCCCTTCTCTTCCTATTTGTTCTTTCCTGGAGCTTGGAGCGGCATCTGAAAGACATCCTTGAAAGGATTAATGAGACTAGCATGTATAAATCCAAAGTGGCTGAAGAGAGTTTTACAAAGGATGGGGGAAAGGATTTTCATATGGAACATACATTATGTATCATCTGCTCGATGAACATAGACAGATGAAAGAGCAAACCTCTTGCATTTGACCAGCATGATGGGTGACAGCGCAAGTGTCCTTGTGATAAAGTGAATCACTTTGTCAGGAGGATGGGCTGTTTACTTATTTATCACAAGGTCAGAGCGATGCAAAGAAATCAAGTTGTCTGCCCCCCCCCCATCTACTGCAGAAAGGAAAATAACAAGGAAGCTAAACAGAGCTACATGTGGATTATGTAGATGCCAACTCCGTTTTTGAATAGAAGACAAAAAGTGTCCTTCATTGAAAGTCTTCATTTCTTCTTTTTTTGTATAGAAATTTTTATTTTTCAAAACATCAAAATTGATACATTTGTATTATACAAATCCCTTTTTCTATATTATATAACATTTTGTTCTATTTGTACATTTTTGTTCTTATCTTGTGTTGGTGGTTTCCCACCCCATCTGAAGCATAACACATTTTCCATTTTATCCAAAATAGTAATACTTATATCTATGTTTACATTTCTGGTAACGGTTATATATCTTAAAATATTTAAACACCAATTCTTATTCTCTATACTCTTATATAATTCAAAAAAACATCTTCATTTTCTAATTTTCATTAATACATTCATGTACTCTATTTCTATTCATTTATGCTATTATATCCATGTATAAATGTAATTTTTCATATCCCAATATTTTTTAACATATTCTTTCAAATCCTTCCAATCCTCTAAAAAGGTCTCTGAGTACAGATTATTCAATTTTCTAGTCCATTTATCCATTTCAGCCATATATAACAATTTTTTCAACCATTCCCACACTTCTGGTATTTTTTCATTTTTCCAATTTTGTGCATACACCATTCTTGCTGTTGTTATCATATACCATATTATTGTCCTTTTCTTTACATTTATCTCTTCTAGTTTAAGTCCAAGCAATAACATTTCAGGCAACTTCTTAAATGTGCATTTCAAAAAATTTTCCATTTCTGCATTATTATAGACCAATAAGTCTTCGCTTTATCACAAGTCCACCACATATGATAAAAAGAACCTTCTTTCTTTTTACATTTCCAACATTTATTAGATATAGTTTGATTAATATTTGCAATTTTTTTTGGTGTCATATACCATCTATACATCATTTTAAAACAGTTCTCTTTTAAATTATAACATGTAGAAATACTCATAGCATTTTCCCATAAAAATTCCCAAGATTCCATTTCAATGTCTTTGTTTAAGTTTATCGCCCATTTTACCATTTGTTCCTTTACCATTTCATCAGCATTAAACCATTTTAACAATACTTTATACATTTTAGAAATCATTTTTTTCCCATCTTCCTCCCAAATTTGTTCTATTTCATTATCTTTTTCTCTAAAACCAGATTTTTTATCACTTCTGTACATATCATATATTTGTCTGTACCTTAACCAGCCATAATCAAAGTCCAACTGCTGCTGCTCCTTCAATTTAAAGTCTTTACCATGTCTTGTTAACAGGTCTCTATATTTCAACCAGTCTTGTCCTTTGTAGTGAGATGATGGATTTAAAACTTCTGCAGGTACAATCCACATAGGTATTTCTTCTGGAAAAAAGTTTTTATGTCTTGTCCACGTATCGATTAGTGTTCTTCTCAAATAATGATGCTTAAACATATTGTCCATTTTTGTTTTACCATAATACAAATATGTGTGCCACCCAAACCTACAGTCATGACCTTCCAGGGACAATAACTTTCTATCTTGTAACATAGTCCATGTCCCTACCCAAGTCAAACATACTGCATCATGATATAGCCTTAAGTTTGGTAACTGGAACCCACCTCTCTCTTTAGCATCACACATTATTTTCATCTTAATTCTTGGTTTTTTCCCTCCCCACACAAACTTAGTCAATTCCTTCTGCCAGCATTTGAATGTTTTTACATCTTTCACAATCGGAATAGTTTGAAACAGAAACATTATTCTTGGTAGCACATTCATTTTAACCACTGCAATTCTACCCAACAGTGACAAATTTAATACATTCCACCTTTTAATATCTTGCATAATTTGCTGTCATAATTTCTCATAATTATTCTTATACAAATCAATGTTTTTCATTGTTAGGTTTACACCTAGATATTTTGTCTTTTTCACCACTTCACATTCTATAAGATTTTGTAATTCAATTTGCTTATTATTTGACATATTTTTACACATCACTTTCGATTTGTTCTTATTTACATAAAACCCAGCCAAATCACCAAACTCTCTTACTCTCTGCAACAAATATGGTAGTGTAGTCATAGGGTCTTCGACTATAAACATCACATCGTCTGCAAAGGCTCTGTATTTAAAAGAAAAACCTTTTATTGTTAAGCCTTTAATTTCTTTATCTTCTTTCAGATTTAGTAGCAAGACTTCCAAAATCCAAATAAATAGCAACGGCGAAAGTGGGCATCCTTGTCGTGTTCCTTTTTCCACTTTAAAGTAATCCGTTTTTTCAGTATTAATTATTAAAGAGGATTTCTGTTCTCTATATATTGACTTAATAAGATTAAACATATAGTCTCCAATTTCAAGATGTTCCAGCACTTCAAACATAAAATCCCAATTTAAATTGTCAAACGCTTTCTCCGCGTCTAAAAAAAGAAAGCCCACTTCCTTCTCCGGATGTTTATCATAGTACTCTATAGCATCCACTACTACTCTTAAATTGTCTCTTATTTGGCGATTAGGTAAAAATCCTGCTTGTTCTGTCTGTATAGTCTCTTTAAGATGTTCCTTAAGCCTATCAGCTATAATCTTGGCAAAAATCTTATAGTCATTGTTTAACAAAGAAATTGGTCTATAATTTTTAACATTGGTTAAATCTAGACTTTCTTTCGGAATGAGTGAGATGGTTGCTTCTTTCCAAGTCTCCGGGACCTCACCTGTCACTCCTATGTCATTCATTAATAGCAATAACACTGGTGAGATCGATTCCTGTAGTGATTTATAAAACTTAGCTGTAAATCCATCTGATCCAGGTGCTTTCCCTAGTTTTGAGTCATTTATTGCATTTTTAATCTCTTGTAGTGATATTGGGCTGTTAAATAGTTCTTTGATTTTCTCTGTTGGTTTTGGTAATTTTAATGTCTGTAGGTATTCTTTAATCCTTCTTCTGTCTTTATTTTCCTTCTTAAAAAGCTTTGCATAGTATTTTAAAAATTCTCTTTTTATTCCCTTATTGTCTATTATCTCAATATTGTCCCGTATCACTTTAGTAATAAATTTATTTTCACGTTTTTTCTTTAATTGCCATGCTAAATATTTTCCAGGTTTGTTTGCACCTTCAAATGCTTTTTGTTGCAGTTTTTTCAGGTTCCAGTAAGTCTCTTGATTCAAAATAGCTTTTGCTTGGTCTTGTAACATCCAAATTTCCTTTTGTAGTCTTTTTTTTCCTGGTCTGTTCTTCAGTTCCTTTTCTTTTATTTTAATGGCTTGTACAATGTTTTCATATTGTTCTCTTTTCTTTTTATTGTCTTTAGCATTCAGTGATATCAATAATCCTCTCATCACTGCTTTGTACGCATCCCACACAGTTTGAATTTTTACTTCTTTTTGTATGTTCGCTTGGAAATATAAATCTGTCTCTTCATGTAGTTTTTAAACTATTTCTTGGTTATCTAATAAGTCCTCATTTATTCTCCATCTCCCTTGTCTTTTTGCCTGCCCAGAAGTCCATAGACAAGGATTGTGGTCTGAGATTATTCTAGGTAGAATTTCAACTTTTTTTGTCTTCAATGTTAGATTAGTAGACATCCAGATCATATCAATTCTTGAATGTGAATTGTGTCTATTAGAGTAAAAAGTGTAGTCTTTCCCTTGTGGGTTAACCTTCCTCCAAATATCCTCCAGCTTTTCCTGTTTTATCAGTTCAAAAAAGTTTTTTGGAAGTTTCCCTAGTGTGTCATCTTTTCTCTTTGAGCGCCTATCTATTTTATTATTCACAGTCCCATTAAAGTCTCCCAACATCATGATTTGTTCATAGTTTACACTGTCCAGTTCCATTTGTAGTTTTTTTAAAAAAAATGTCTTTAGCTCCGTTGGGGGCGTAAATATTTACAATCAAAGTCTTCTGTCCATGTAAAAAAAATTCAATAGCTAAGTATCTTCCTTCTTTATCTTTAAATATTAGTTTGGGTTCCAAGTCTTTTTTGACATATGTTACAACTCCATTCTTTTTATTACTTGCCAATGAGAAAAATTCTTCTCCCAACTTTTTTCTTATTAAATATTTGTAGTCATGTTTCTTAAGATGGGCCTCTTGTATACAAATTATACTGCATTTTTGTTTCTCCAGCCAGTGACCTACCATTCTACGTTTTTGGGGTGAATTAAGTCCATTTACATTCCATGAAAGTACTTTATAATCCATCTTGTTGTAGTCTTAAATATCACCAAATTCTCCCTTGTTCTCACCAACAAAGGCGTACATTTCTGCTGAATTTTTTATCACTATTCTGTTGTTGCCATAATAAAAACTCAGTCCTTGTGGTATTTCCCAACGAAATCTTATTTTTTTCTCTTTCAGTTTATCAGTCAGACGCTTGAATTTGAAAGTCTTCATTTCGATCCTATGTTCAGCTTTTCTTGGAGCTTTTTCCCAACCAGGAGCAAGCAAGATAACCTCATATGGAGGCCATGTTATTCCCGGTATCTCAAGGCATGTAAGTGGGGTAGAACTGCGGGACCTTTTATCGTTCCCCAGGGCCTTCAAAACAGAGCTGTTCTGCCAGGCCTTTGGTTCAGGTGATGGGCGTCCATCACTGTTAGCCTCCCTGCTCTCAGTCTGGCTCCCAATCTGCTGAAAGGGCCCACTGATTCCGCCTGTGGCTCTAACAGATATAAGATTCTTGCTACCTGTATGAATTTCTATTATTAGTTTTTAACAGTTTTTAATGTGATTCTATTGTAATGAGTCTTGGACTTGGCTTTTGTGATCCGCCCTGAGCCTGCCTTGGGGAGGGCAGAATAAAAAATCTCAAAATAAAATAAAATATTCTGAAAAATACATCAGTTGTACAAATATTGCCTTTTTATTATTTGGGGATTTTATTATTTGGGGGTCATCGTTCCCCCCCTGCCACCGCTGCTGCCAGCAGCTGCTGCTTCAGCACCAGTTTCTCCTGGCTTCTGCTCTGCTTACTTTTTGTCCTCATGTTGATCTCACCCAATCAGGAATCATATGGCCTGCCACAATCTCACCCAATCAGGAATTATGTGGCCTGCTACAAGAATCTCACCCAATCAGGAATCATGTGGCCTGCCACAAGAATCTCACCCAATTAGGAATCACATGGCCTGCCACAAGAATCTCAACCAATCAGGAATCACATGGCCTGCCACAAGAAGTCAGGTTGGCCTACCTGATGACCTCATTTAAGGAATGAAATTAACAAGCAGGCATTCTTGAAAGGAAGGCCGAAAGGCATTTTAAAAGTACATGTTTTTTAGCATTGCCAGTACATGTTTTTTAGCATTGCCAGCATTGCCCGTCCCCACCCGTGCTTAGCTCCATTTTTTAATGAGAGTTACATAGCCAGAAAGGCCTTTTTCTGGAAGCAGACTTACAGTACAATGGACCTAGAAGGATCATGGTTGTAACTCTGCTTAGAACTGAACTATAAGAATGTTTGTCTGAACTTGATTCACAACTAAAGAGAAATTAAATGGAGAATGTACCCCTGTCCATCAAGGGCCTGAATACAACAGAACAGTGGTGGCCCTTGCTTCTGATAGAACCACCAGCAGTTGTGGGGGGGGGGGGTCATTTTCATGTGAAACAGCCTCGGCTATGCATCCTAATGATCATCTTGCAAGAGTCAGCCACCAAGGCACTTAAATGCTCACATCGTTTTGAAAATACTGAAAGAGATCTATTGTGCCTCTCAATCCGTTATCCCTAAAAGCAAAAACGGGGAACAAAAAACTAAACATTAAGGCCCTCCTGAAGTGTTTCTTTGCTTTGAGTATCATTGAAAAACTATTTGCTTTACTCTCAGATCCCAAATTATAACACCCAGGGCTACTTTTGGGCAGGAGCACACAGGAACGGAGTTCCGGCTGGCTTTTGAGTTGGCCACGCCTACAGCTTCCCCCCCCCCCCAGGTTCCCCAGGCACCTCGCAAGCTGCAGGGCACCTGGGGAAGCCAATCTAAAAACTGCCTTTCTTCCCTCGGGTTCCCCATGCGCCCCGCAAGCTGTGGGGCACCTGGGGAAGCCGATCCTGGGAAGGAGCTGCACTGTCAGGGGTGTGGCCTAATATGCTAATATGTTTCTGCTGTTGGTTGTGGCCTACTATGCTAATGAGTTCCTGCTGGGCTTTTTCTACAAAAAAAGCCCTTATAATACCTTTCATCGAGTTGACCACTACGGCAGCTTGATTGGTTGCAACTGTGTTCTCAGCAGGGATTGATTGGACTGATTCATGCACAGCCACCAACTAGTCCCTTTCGGTTTCCATCTTTCCTCTTGCCCCCTGTCCCATCAAGCAAGTTCTATGGCAGCTATTTTCCACTTACAGTGCCATCCTAAGTAGAGTTAGACCTTTCCAACCGCATTGACATCAGTGGACATCCCAGACTGTAACTCTGCAAATCAGCGAAGACCAAACTAGATTTTTTTTAACAAGCTTGGCACAGGTTTTTGCATCCCAGCTCTCATTGCCCTGAATGAGATAGCGGCTGCTGAAAGCTAATTCCCCAAGGAGTGCAGGGCCTGGTTTGGATCAGGACCAAGGTGCAGGAGGAAAAAGAGCTTGGGAGGGTCCTCTGGGCCTTTCCAAGGGAACCTATCACCAGAGTGGTGGCAGCATCAGGTGACACCCCACCTGAGTCATGGCACACACATATAATGCGATCTTTCCCTACCACATTGTCAGAAAGCCAATATGGGCCACATCTACACTATCACTTTTGTCACTCATTTCTCCCTATTGCTTTGGGTCCCCCTCTTTTCCACATGTGTTTTGTTCCCTCTGGGACTATTAAAGAGAGCAAAACACATTGGGGGAGGGGAACCTGAAGCAGTAGGGAGAAATGAGTGACAAAAGTGACAGTGTGGACGTGGCCATGATGGTGTTGCAGTTAAGAGCAGTGAACTCTAATCTGGAGAACTGGGCTTGATTCCCCACTCCTCCACATGAAGCCTGCTGTTTTAAGTGTCTCATATGGATATGCTCCAGTGTTAAGGGCTTCTTCACAAGCCCCATATGCCCTGACTTGACTTGAGATGCAGGAGAACTGCTGCTGGTCAGAGTAGACAATATTGACCTTGACAGACCAATGGTCCCATTCAGTAAAAGGCATCGTCATGTATTCTGATAAATGTACTTGTATGATAATCATTCTTGGGAAAATGTATTTGTTCCCTTTATGTGTTATAGTTTTAAGAACAAACTGGTAACATATCCCATGTATGCCTAAAAGCATAATATATGAAGCGGCACCAGAGCTTAGAAAGATCTTAACTATCACCACATCCCTGGCCTCCATACTGAAAACATCTCAGGAACAAGGGGAGAAATCCTTCTGGTGCCATATTATTGAAGCAAATAACTAAGACCAGCCCTGCTAATATATGCCTAACTGTACAGACATTGTACAGCAGCCTCAAGTAAACAGGTTCTGAGGATGATGGAGACATTAATCTCAAATGCACTCATCTGCCAACATAAGAGCCACTTAACATTTTCCTCACTACTAGGGGGTAGCTCACTACTCACTACTATGGGAATATCCATAGCTGCAAGTATAGACATCTTCAGAGATATGGGTGTTTTTTAAAACAAAAATTGTTATTTCTTACTTACTGTGCTACCTGTGTCGGCCACAACCAACAGAAAATCAGTGTGACATTTCACTTGCTAGACAGAGAGTGAAAAACAAATAACAGATTCAGATGGCTTCATCTCCAGAAATGTCCATGGTTCCTCATAAAAGCAATCCTTCAGAATCAGCGGAAGAGTTCTGGCAAATTGCATCTGATCCCCAGCATATCTAGGTTATTTTGCACACTGTGGTATTTGCATGCTGCAATACCAAAGGTTGGGTGAGGTGGTGTAATGATATCACAGTCCTGTGATGTGGTGAAAGTGATCATATCTGGGGACAATTGCATGAGATGCCCAGCATTACCAAAGACAGGGGTTTCAATAGGAGCTTTTAGTGCATGCATTGCCAAGGAAACTTCATTAAGAGATGGCACACATCAATACACTAAATCAGTATATTAAATCAACAAAGAAATAAGAGTAATAATTGGCAGGATTTGCCACTTTAGAAGATTGACCCTAAGAATTGGCCAGAGCTCCATTGGTAGAAGCCATGACCTGTGTCCTGCTGTAGCTGAATTATTCCTGGCAACCTAGCAGAGTCATCTGATGATGTTCACCGGCAACTCTCTTTCTCTTATATACTTTGGTGCTAGTTTGAACCTGCTTCCATGACTGACAAATTACGTAAGATGCTACATAGCAGCCCCTGTCCTCTCCTGGTCTTTTCCATGTCCCTCTGAGTAGTGTGCACTTCCTTTGTGCAACACAACAGTTCTGTAGTAAACATTGAGAGCTGTTGGTAGCTTGTATGCTGGCCATGAAGTTGAGGTCAGAACAAAGTCCAGAACATGGTCACCACATGTGCCACCAACCACACACAAGGATGTATAAAGCAGGAATAAGCATGCTAAATGCTTCTCTGGCTTGTGACTCACTTCCTTCAACACATGTTCACCACACATAGGCACAGCACCTACATGCAAAGAAATTGTACACTCATCAGTTTGATTCTCGTGATTTGGAATGATCAGGAGAGAAATTCCGGATCACGTGGAGAGAGCTTTTATTCATAGAGCTTGTATGTGCATTGGTGCTGCGTTCACAAGCTGTGAACATGCACAGCAGGGACTGGGGTTAGGGCAGTCAGTCACCAGTCTATGCACACTGGACCTGTACACCAACATGTCATGTGTTACAGAGCTTGTAGGTTGCTGTTGAATGTGTGAACTGATTTCATTAGAATGCATAGGGCTGAAGAGAAGGCAAAATTAACGGAAGGCAAAATTGCACTCACATGCCCATGCTCCTATTGCTATAAAACAATCCTAACTCAGGCAGAAAGCTAGATGTCTTTTGATAGTCTTTCTAAAGACTAAAGAGGGTGCCAAACCAGCACCCCAGGACAGGGCTTTCCATAATCTCAGGGCCACACCTGAAGGCCCTGCTATCTATTGCCACCTGTCAAAAGGATGAAATAAATCACCCTGGTGGGTGACCTGCGTTGGAAGAAGAAACGGGAAAGTATGGCCCTGCTGATTCTCCTGGACCTCTCATGACTTTTGATACCTTTGATCATGGTATCCTTCTGGAACACCTTTCTATGTTGGGACCAGTGTTCCCTCTAAGATGAGTTAGTGTGAACTAGCTCACAGTTTTTTAGCCTCCAGCTCACACATTTCTGTCTTAGCTCAGGAAGGATGGCTCCACAGCAAACTATTCTATGCAGTAGCCAAATTGCTCGCTCGCAACTTTAATGCCAGTAGCTCACAAAGTAGAATTTCTGCTCACAATACTCCACAGCTTAGAGGGAGCATTGGTTGGGACTAGGAGGCACTGGTCTGTTGTGGTTTTCGTCCTACCTAGAAAGTAAGTTTGAGAGTGCGGTGTCAGGGAACTGCTCTGAGTCTCTTGGCCTGTGACCTACAAATCTCCACTGTTTGCCCCATGCTTTTTAAACATCTGCATGAAGCCACTGGAAGAGGTCATCTGGAGATCTGGGCTGGCTTGTCACCAAAATAAGGATGATACTCCATTCTGTTTTATGCTTCCAGAGGGTCCCACAGAGGATTTGGAAATCATGAACTGATTCCTGGAAGCAGCTTTGGGATGGATACAGACTAACAAACTGAAATTGAATCCTGACAAAATGGAACTATTAATGCTGGGGAGAAGATATTGCCCAGGAATTGGGGTTTCTTCTGTTTTGGATGAGGTTGTGTTCCCCCTAAAGGCGCACATAGCTTGGAGGTGCTGTTGGACCTGGGCCTTCTTTGGATGTAGGTGACAGTGGCAGCCAGGGCTGATGTCTACGAGCTTCTGCTGGTGAGCCGACTGTGTACTTTCCTTGGCAAAAAAAGGTCTTGCCACTGTGGTACACACTCTGGTAACATTTAAATTGGACTACTGCAATGCAACGTGCATGGGGCTGCCCTTGTAGAGTCTCTGGAAGCTACATTTGGTACAGAATGCTGCAACCAGAATTTTTTTTTTGGTGTGTGTGTATGCACCTGGAAGTCATGGTGACCTTTGGTGACTAACCCCTACTGGAGGCCTGGAGGATATTCAGAGAGGTGGCTGAATAAAACCTGCCCCTGCCTCCCAATGGCTGGTATTCCAAGGAGGTCTCCCATCCAAGTACTTGCCAGAGTCGATCCTGCTTCGATTCCGAGTTCTGACGAGACTGGGCTTGCCTGGGCTATCCAGGTCAGGGTGCAGCCAGAATATAGACCACAGGAGGCAGATATCACTCCAGTCTTGTTCTACCTACACTGATTCCTCATTTGTTTCCAGTCCCAATTCCAGCTGCTGATGTTGATCTTTAAAGCCTTATTTATATTAATTTGTATGTAACACTCGTTTTTATGTTGTGGGTGATTGTTACCTTCGGGGACCCCAAATTCGGTGGAAAGCTGGCATACAAATATTTTAAGTAAATCAAAATAAATCCATAAATGTAAAGCCAGGCCTCACTAGGTAAGCTTAGCACCTGGGTAGATTTATGTGGCAGAAGACAGTCTTTTAGCTGTCACCACCCTCAATAGCTCACAGTGGAAACCAGGACTTTGGATTGTGCCCAGATCCAATGCTCAGGCAATGAAAATGGATCAAAATATATGTAATGTGAACATGGCAGCAAGCTCCAGACAACAACTGGGCAGCTGCCCCATGTTGAGTGCACTGCAATAATCTAGACTGGCTGTTGTATTTTCTGGCAACTGTTCTAAATCATCTCTGTTTTATATTATTCATCTCTGGCCTTACTTTGGGGGGACTTGGCTATTGTACTTTCTCTAAATCTTGCCTCCTCTGGATTAAGGCTGTTGTTTTTCTTCAGCCTCTTCCTGTATTCTCTGTCCACCAGGCAAATAGATTGTCTGTGTTATCTGCCCTCCATATAAATGGAATTTGTGTGTCATTATAGCCCTCTCTAATTAACGAGTGTCCATCGCATGCACTTTGCAGTAGGCCAAATCAGTTGGATGGCCAGGTTTAGAGCCGGACACTACATTTTATTGAAAGTGAAATCTGACCTGAACATAAAGTACCTGCAAAATAGCTGAAGAATCCTGACAGAATTAAAAGAGCGATATTTCCTCAGGGGCTGGGGAGGGGGGTTTGTTGTTTGTTTATTTTTGCCCCTATCTAGACTGCTGCCAAATGTTGCTGCCAAAGAAAAAACATCTGAGGGATTCTGAAGAAAGTCAAAACAATTTGGGTAAGGCCAATAAAATCTCTCACGTATCTCTTACTCATTTGCCAGGTGCAGGTACAAATTCAGTACTGAAAACAACACCTGGCTATGAACAGGGTACAAAGTTCAGTGCAAAGGCATGCTAAGAGCCCAGAAGGTCAGTGAACAGTAAATGAAAAATGGTCATATAACCTTTGCCAGTTCAGGTATTCTCAACCCAGAATGGGTTCATGTTTATCAGTCTTCAGCAGAAATGTCATTTTGGTCAGTCAGTCTCAGTTGTCGGACAAGTGGGAAAATTGAAATACCAAATTTCAAGACACTGCAGACGAAGGGCCTTTCTCATAGCCCTGTTTGGCAGACCAGTGTGTTGGATGCAGCTGCAAGAGTAGCTTTCACAGCACTTGCATTTGGAGTGCAAACAGCCAATTTGCATAGAGTTGGCTTTCACGCAACCATCACAGCATGTGGCATCTCTGCTGGCGAGAACTGTGAGAACAGGTGTGATGGACTGTCAAGGGTTAATGCCTAACAGAGTCTGAGAACCTTTGAGTGACAGGTTGTTCAAATGGAATTCTGTGGAGAGAGTCAGTTAAGAAATGACAGTTGGAAATGGACAGTTGAAGAAGAGAGAGTTAAGCACTGACTCTGAACTGGGAAGGAGGCAAAAGGAGTGAGAGAATAAGAGATAATCCTCATTCAAGACAAAAAGGGAAATTGCTTCTAGTTAAGAGAAGTAACCCCTGCCCAGTGAAAAGGGAGGGAACCCCTGGTCTCTGTATATAGAAGGATTCTGGGAACTTGGTTGTATGTTCCTGTCTATACTTTAAGAGTCAGTGAAACTCAGAAACCTATGCTTGAGTAGTAGAAAAGAGCAAGAGTCCCGTAGCACCTTAAAGCCTAACAAAATTTGTGGCAGGGTATGAGCTTTCATGAGTCACTGCTAACTTCTTCATTCTAGCTGTCTCTGAAGAAGTGAGCAGTGACCCACGAAAGCTCCTACTCTGCCACATATTTTGCTGGTCTTTAAAGTGCTACTGGACTCTTGCTCTTTTCTGCTGCTACAAATAGACTAACACGGCCAGTTATCCTTCTTGATCTATGCTTGAGTGTTTAAGCAGAAACTGAAAAAGAAAGCCTCTCTCCTCAAAGTTTTAAAAGACCCTTTGAAATAGCAGGAACACTTACTTGTTGGCAACAAATTATCTGGAGTTAGTATAATTACAAAGTTACCTCAGTTTTATTATCGGTTCACTTCATACATCCTACCCCTGATTCCACTTGACCTTTTCTCCTCTAAGTTAAATAAAACATTTTCTTTCTTTTGAACTTTCAAAAGCCTCTTGTGTGCCATTTCAGAAGTTGAATATAAGAAGTTGATTGTGTCTCTTTCCTCAGTTCCCTGGGCTGGGCCAGCATCCATCCATCCATCCATCCATCCATCCATCCATCTATCTATCTATCTATCTATCTATCTATCTATCTATCTATCTATCGGAATGGGTGGGACAGCCATAGACAAACAAATAAGAAGAAAATAGATACAGGGGCTGCTCAGCAAGAAAGAAGAGTAAGAAAAAGTAAATCCTGTGTGTGAGGGAGGAAAGAGGGCAAGATCACCATAACAGGACATACGTAACTACAGAGAGAGAGAGAGATTTCCAAATGAGTTATAGTGGTACTGAAACCAAGTGGTACTGAAAGTAAGGGGTCTTAGACCCCTTCCAGTCCAGCTTTCACCTGGGACATGGGACGGAGACAGCACTGGTCGATCTTACTGACAATCTCCAGAGACATCTGGATCGACGCGGTGTGGTGGTGTTGCTGTTGTTAGACCTGTCAGTGGTGTTAGACATGGTCAGTCATCAGCTGCTGACCCACTGCCTCGCCGACGTGGGTATAGAGGGGTGGGCCTTGCAATGGCTTGCTTCCTTTCTCCAGGGTCGGGGACAAAGGGTGGTGCTTGGGGAGCGGCAGTCCATGAGGTACCCACTTGAATGTGGTGTGCCTCAAGGGGTGGTGCTCTCCCCAATGCTGTTTAACATCTATATGCGCCCCCTTGCCCAGATTGCCTGGAGATCTGGGCTGGGATGTCACCAGTACGCTGATGACACCCAGCTCTATCTGATGTTGGGCGGCTGGTCGAACTCCAGCCCAGAAGATCTGGACCGGGCATTGCATGCCGTGGCTGGTTGGCTTAGGCTGAGCCGGCTGAAATTGAACCCGGCAAAGATGGAGGTCCTGTGCCTGAGTCGGGGTGGCTTGGAGAGACGGGTCCCACTCCTGACTTTTGATGGGGTGCCATTGGCGCCTGCATCAAGAGTTAGGAGTTTGGGAGTGCTCCTGGATCCCTCCTTAACAATGGAGGCCCAGGTAGCAGCCACTGCCAAGTCAGCCTTTTATAATCTTTGGCTGGCCCAGCAGTTGGTTCCTTCCTCAGCCACGAGGACCTAGCTATAGTGATCCACGCGATGGTCACCTCGAGGCTAGACTACTGTAATACTCTCTACATGGGGCTGCCCTTGGTGCAAATCAGGAAGCTGCAGCTGGTGCAGAATGCCGCAGCCAGGCTACTGATGCGTCTTTCTAAACGGGACCACATCCAGCCTGTGATGGCGACACTGCTCTGGCTGCCTGTAGCATACCAAATTTGCTTCAAGGTGCTGGTGCTTACCTTTAAAGCCCTATATGGCCAGGGTCCAACATACCTGAGGGACCGCCTTTCCCCACATATACCCCAGTGAGCATTTTGGTCAGGGTCGCAACACCAACTTCAGGTCCTGGGCCCTAAGGAGGCCAGGCTCACTGGAACCAGGGCCAGGGCCTTTTTGGTGGTGGCTCCTCTCTGGTGGAATTAGCTCCCGGAGGAGATCAGGGCCCTGTGGGACCTTATGCAGTTCTGCAGGGCCAGCAAGATGGAGCTCTTCCACCAGGCCCTTTGATTAGGAGTCTCCACCGCTTACCATCATTTACCATCAACCATCGCCAGTAACATCAGTGATGAGGGCTGGCTCTGAATGAAGCCTAGGCTGGGCACAGGGCTGTATATGACCCTGATGCCGGCACAAAGGGTATCAGTAGGAAGCCATTTGAAGATTTTGTATTAACATCACTGCGAGCACTTTACTTGCAATTTACATTGCAATTTGCACTGTTACTGTTGTTGTTACTGTTAGTACTATATTTTAACATGTTTTAGGTCGTGATCATATGCACCCATTTGCCATGGAAGAGGGACAATTCACCACTGGATCAAAGCGGCGTAATCACACCAGCACATTTGGGAAGTGTCCTGCAACCGTCATCCAAACTGTCTCAAACCATTTTGATCTGGCGGGGAAGCATGGTAAAAAGCTACTAGTGAAACTCCAGTATCAAATGGTTTGCTGCGGTTCAAAGCCGGAGTTTCCCCATGTGATCACTCCAGCACCGAAGTGTGCCATTGCAGATAGCATGATCACACACTATCCCGATACCACACTGGTTTTTTTCCCCTTCTCCGTGTGCACATCATTGAAAGCCTTTAGGGTGGGGAGGCGATTCATCAATCCCCCATTTAAGCACCTCGGAAACCAACCACAAAAAAACCCCCAACTTGCCTGCGGTTGCGTCTGATCACGCAATGGCAAGTTGCCCTGGCAGGTCCACAGACCACATCACAAATTGTTCAATCTTTGGAGATACACAATCCAAGCCAACCCTGCAGGTTTATGTTCTGCCTTTAGAGTGCATAGGATCTAATGCAGCTGCTAGGATTAGAGTGATATTGGTGCAGTAGCTGTTCCTGCCCAGGGATGGGACACAGACATCTTGTATAGTTTCCCTTCCGTTCTTCCACTTCAGAGCTTCTGAAGACAACACTAATTCATCTGTATACCACAGAATCTGGCAACCATATTGTTCACAATTCCAGTGAATCAGTGATTGGTTAATGACTCAGAATTAGGAATAGGCATGAACCAGGAAAATGAGGTTCCATTTGTGGTTCACGGCGAGCTCATGAACCAAACCATGAACCATCTCAAACTAGACTTCATATGAATCAAACCAGTTTGTGATGTGGTAGAACAGCCATCTGGTAGGCTAGTGACACCAAACTTGCAGCTGATTATCCTCTACCTGCCCTCCAGGTTT
Organism: Lepidodactylus listeri; assembly: GCA_029233225.1. Lineage (NCBI taxonomy): Eukaryota > Metazoa > Chordata > Lepidosauria > Squamata > Gekkonidae > Lepidodactylus > Lepidodactylus listeri. The sequence continues at coordinate 94,611,302 of JARCFY010000006.1, forward strand.
ACTGACAATTGAATTTACAGGGTTCGAATTATGCCCCCCCCCCAAGAAGGTGCCCCCAGAAAACTGCTTTCTGGAGGAAATGACAGGTACAGGTTCAGGGGTGTATAGAATAGATCCTATGCAAGATAGAGACACCAAATTCACAGTGAAACTCCAGCTGAATCTCCTCTACATGCCTGAAAAGCTATGTGCAGATTGGATTTAAGGGAGCTAAATTATGCCCCCCCAAGAAGGTTCCCCCATCCTCCATTATTTCCAATGGTGGGGGAAAAACAGCAAAAATAGCAAGGGCAATAGAAGCCTCATAGAAGCCTCCCAGAGAATCTCTGCAGTAGGAACTGAAGGTAGAGGGGGGCATTTTTGCAAGCCCAACAGAACCAGTCCCACTGTGGCACTGCAAACCCAACAGGACTAAAGTCAAGCCAGGAAAGTGCTTTTGAGGGAAATGTCAGACACAGGTTCAAAGGCATACAGAATGGACCCCTTGCAAGCTATATAGACCAAATGCACAGGGAACCTCACCCTGCCACTTACTTTGCTATGACCTCTTCAAGGTGGGAGTTGATTACTTTTCTGGGATCCTGGTTATGGACCTCTCAAAAAGGTCTCCCACCTCAGTGCTCTGTCTGGAAAAGACAGCTGCAGTTACAGCCAGGACCGGAACATGTACAAGCCAGTGACATCAAACTCACAGGGCAACGTCACCTGGACAGCCCCTCCCCCTCCAGACACCAGAAGCCAGGCAAGCATCCCCCTACGCTCACAGCCCCCCAAGTCTCCAATGGCAGGTTCTGAAAACCAGAAAGGCAGACCAAGCATACCCACAGTTTCAGTGGGGGCTCCTTCAAAATAACCACATGGCAGACACCCCAGCCAGACACCACAAGGAAGGGAAGCATGCCCACAATTCTCACAGCCCCCCTCCCAAGCTGAAACACACAGGTCCAGAGCACATCACATTATCCCCTTGGGTATATTCTTCTACTCTGCAAAGGAATGGAACACACATGTTGAGCTGGCAGTCACCAACACCACCCCAAGTCTCCAAAGGCAGGTTCTCAAGGACAGACAGACAGAGTGAGGCAATGTTTCCAAACGGTGGCCTGGAAACAGGACACCATGATTGGAGCAGGTGGGAAGTATAGCTGCTTTCACAGCCCTGAGTCCCCTTAAGGCCCAAACCCCAAAAGGGTGCAATGATATATGTAGACGTGGTAGCTCAAAGCCCTGGGACCTCCTGAGACCCAAACCCAAAAGGGTGTAATGACATATGTCGACGTGGTGGCTCAAAGCCCTGAGACCACCCGAGCAGCAGGGAGTTGGGATATGGAAGAGGAGGATGCTTCCCCCCGATCTCCGAACCACTGCTGTCAGAGTCCTCTGCAAAGTCTCTTAGCAACCACTGGTCTCTGGGCATTGCTAAAAACTCTTGCCTCTTGGGAGAGCCCCATGGTCTGAGCAAGAGAAGGAGGCAAGACTCCAGGGGGGTTTCAGGCTAGGATTGGTGCTTGGGGACAAAGTCCTCTGGTATGCAGGGGGTAGGGCTTCAGCTGAGGAATCCAGTAGCTAAGCTCCACTGCTCGACATGAGCAGAGAGACTTGGTGGCTCAGATCCCTGAATCCACCTACTCCCAAACCCCAGCAGCAGAGAGCAGATCACAAACAGAAAGTAATTAATCTGCTCTACTTTTAACAAGCTCCCTGCCTGTTTCTCACCAGCTAACACAGGAAAGGGTGGGAGGGGAGCTGACTGAATATACAGAATTCTGAGCCCAAGGAGCAGAATGGGATCTATGTGACCAGCAGTGCCTGTTAAGCTTTGGAAGGCCCCTGTTGGTGTTTCCAAGGCTGGAGAATTCCACCTTCCTTTTGCCTTGGAGTTTTGTAAACAGTTTAATTGATTGTTGCCTCCATTCATGAGCTGCTATGTCTCCATTCATGAGCTGCCATTCATGAGCTGCTATGCTCTGTCTCCATTCATGAACTGCTATGAACAGCGCTAAAAGTTCATGGAAGTTCGTGGTGGCAGAGCAGCCACAAACTTGACTTCACAACCCACGAACCAGCCAAAGTTCATCACAAACCTTAGATTGTGAGCCAGTTTTTGCCCATTCCTACTCACAATTTTCAGCACGAGGGCATTATTGGAAGTGGCTTCAGGCACAGTTCAAATAAGTGAGCATCCATCTTTTCCTGTACAGTGTATACTGAAGGCAAAACACATGAATTATAATTTGGTCGCATTTCTTCCTTTAGTGGTTCATCTCAAACTTAGTCATTCTACCAGGATTTATTTTCAAAACAAGCCCTAATACAAATTTAGGGATCCTGTGAACTTCATGAAAATGTGATTGGCATTCAGACTTACCGTGATCAAACTGCTAGTTTGCACATAAATAGAACCCACCTCATCAGACTTGCTTGGGCCTACATGAGTCTGTGGCACTCAACCTGGGAAGCAGTCCATGTAGTTGCTTCCCCAGGCTCTCTTGCATAAGCCTTCCTGCAGAAGACCGACTGTGCCTTGGGAAAGAAGCGACATCTAAAGCACGTGGCTGCAGCCAGTCAGAGAAGCTCTTCATCATGACTCAGGGTGAGAATCTCATGGTTGCTGAGGCTGCGCTAGGTCTTCCCTCCCCAAAATAACGACAATTCCCATGCAACACTGTGAGACATGCATAAACAAATTGATTTGGCTCCAGACAGTTTGCTTGTTTTTGCCATTAACAATCAGTCACGCAACTGTAATAGTCAGAGGAAGACACCTCTTCCCAACCCTGAAATGTTAATGCTTTGTGTATATAGCAACAGGTGGTGAACAACAGACAGGAAAGGCAAGTGGCAGTGGGGGGTTTTGCAGGGGGGGAGCTGTGAGAAAGTATTATGTGAACATGCATATGCAATCAGCTTTTATTTATTTTTGCTTGCTTACTTTATTTATTTATACCCAGCTTTTCACCTCAACAGGGCCCCGAAGCAGCTTATATTGTTCTCTTCTCCACTTTTATCCTCATAACAATCTTGGGAAGTAGGTTAGGTTGAGAGAATGTTACTGGCCCAAGGTCACCTGGTCAGCTTCCATGTCATGACTGATCTTTCCGCACAAGGAAACAGTCTGTCCAGAGATTGACAGCACGGAGCACAACTGGCCGATGAATTGCAAAGCAAGCCAGCAGAGAAATGAGCATCCCCGAACAACTTGTAAGAACCTTTTCTCATACTGAGAAAAAGAGAGAAAGATCTCTTTTCTTCCTTTCAGCGGGTCATTTCCTTTGCCTCTAAACAGTAAAAGCATATTTTAAAAATTCAATGATACAAAGCAATTACTGGGTAAAAAGGAAATTTAAAAAATTGAAAGGCTTCAACATAGAAAAGTGGAGAAAATATAAACCATAAAAAAGGTTTAAATAGAAGCAAATACCTAAATGTGATCGTTTGAGCAGAAGAGGGTGGCTTTTTGGTTTTGTGTTGTTTTTTTTTTTAAGGCAGCATTTCCTGGGCAGTTATTGTGCATCGAGTTTTCCAGTTAGAAAAAAAAAATCTCTTTACATATTTAGCAGTGTTTACAATAGACTGGGAAGAAAGGATGGCAAACGCTTCAGGGTAAACCTGGTTCGCTAAACTGGCTTTTGTTGTGCCAATGCAAATCACTTAATAATTCATATTTCAGAATACATTAATGCAAATGATAATTTTAGCTTGCACTTGAATTTTAAATATGCAGAACAAGCTATGTATATGGCTGCTCATGCTGAAAAATTAAAATATCTGGAATTTTTAAAAACATTTGTGAGACCTTTATATAATTGACCCAATCCGGGTATTAGCCTATGCATTTGATGGAGGTTCTGCAGAGACAGAATTGCCATTTTTCATGTGCAGCCTTCACTAGCTTGCATTGTGCTGAGAGGAGAGGAAAGGTAGACAGAGAACTATATTCCCATCCGAAAGTCATTACTGTAATGTACGAAGGCAAAAAAGATCCTCTTCAGACATACTGAGCAACCCAGGGAGCTATTTCCCTGTGGGGACTTCCCATTTAACCGTGGGATGTGTATGAGTGCTGCAACTGCAACCCTCCCAAGGGGAAGGCTACCTATCAGGCAGAAAAGATCCATGCAGACAGCCTTGACCATATGGTTCACATACCAGACACGATGTAGCCTAGCAGCATGGGGAAGCAGAACGCCAGTTGGTTTGGATACGAAGGGAAGCTAAGTGACTTGGGCAGACATGCCCATCGATCCACTGAAGCATAGACACAGGAGCCTGCCATTGTGACCTATGCCATGGAACCCTGGCTTCCACAGACCAAAAAAGAAAAGAAAAGAATGACAGCTCCTTTCAGTTCCTCAGTGCAGATATGAATCCATATGCAGAGTCTATGCTCCCACATGTGGCATTCATTACCAAGTTTTGTTAAGTATGTTGAAATAGTCCAGACATAGGGGGAGTGTTGGGAAGAATAATGTCCTTTCAATGGTGGACATGGCTTAGATGATGAGCAAAGAGGCAGAGGGCGTACATATATGTAGATCACGTGACTCTTTTTCAGATTCTGAGAAAAGTTTAGGAGTTCTGTTAAATCCTGCTCTTCTTTCAGGGAAGCAGATTTGAGTGATGGCTAGGAATGCATTTTCCCAACTGCATCAAAGCCACAAGTTATCTCCCTTTCTGGATTCAGACAACCTGCCATGTCGATCCACACTACTTAAGGTTTCCAGGTTTCTCCTGGCAACCGGTGTGTGGGGGACTTATCAGGAGCGGGATAGAAGCTTAGGCTATGTCTCTGGCAACATGGTGATATTGCTGTCAGCGTGTACCGAAAGTTATATCATCACATTGTGACATTGTGACAATCTCTGGTATTTGGACAAAAACTCTATGGTAAAAATGGCTTCTCCCATAGAGTTTTTGCCCAAATACCAGAGAACCACCATGATGGCACAACATGATGATGTCACTTCCAGTACACACTGGAAGCAATGTCGCCACATCACTGGCCCAAGGTCACTCAGCAGGTTTCATGTGAAGGACTGGTGAATTAAACCCAGTTCTCCAGATTAGAGATCCCCACTCTTAACCACTACACCACACTGGTTAGTCATGTTGTAATTGGATTTTATATGTCTCAGGTTGCTTCCACACAATTTCCTGTGCCTCCTCTGCCTTTGCTCCCAAACTGGAACACTGTTTTGGGTGGACAGCTGTACAACATCATCCATTGTTTAGATTTTTCCCTGTGTTTTTTCTCAAACCTGTTTTATTGTGATATTTTCTGAAAGAATGCAGTACATTAGCATGCCTTCTAGAAAGCATGCCTTCTAGAAAGGTCGCAATCCACACCAGCACTATTTTCCTTCCATCAGCCCCTTAGGACCACCATTCTTCCTGCCATGCCATGCCACCAGAAGGCTTTTGGAGGGATTTAAAAAAAAAAAACACTACAAAAACACTTTTAAAAGTAAAAGCCCTCAGAAAGCCTTCTGTGGTACAGAAGGAGAACAATGGTCGCTGACAGGGGAAAGTGCACAGAAAACTCCTTTGTGGATGCTCAGTGGCCAATATGAATGCCTCTCCATCTACAGCAGTAATGAATGCTAAATGGAGAATCCTAACTGTGAACGGACCCTTAATTGTGTTATGTGCTTTGGTCCCGAAGTATTGGATAAAAGGTGGGTGTACAAATATTTGAAGAAAAAAACACATGCCACACATCAACTTGACTGGTTTCAAAATCTCTAGCAACCGAGTAAAACTATACAATTAGAATTGTACAAGAGGCGGGACCCGCGGGACCTGCAGGGGGGGAGGAGAGAAGGAGCTCATGTGGAGCGGCAGCCCCAGGTAAGGCTTCCTCTCCCCTCTGCCTCCCCCCCACCCCTGGTTGCCCCAGCGAGGCCCAGGCGGTGCAGAGCTGCCGAGCCTCACTGCTCTCTCTCCCCTCCTGCCCCAGTTGCCCCAGTGAGGCCCATGTGAAACAGAGCCACTGGGCCTCGCCGCTCTCTCCCCCCCACACCCCTGGTTGCCCCGGCAAGGCCTGCACGGCACAGGGGATGCTCAGGGGATGCTCCTTAACTTTTGTGGGATTTAAATATCCCCCGAATATTTTTTTAAACTTTTCAGATTTTTCTGCACTCTGGGGGAGTACCCCCGTGTGTAAGAAAATCTCCCTCCCCCCAAGTGCCCCCCCACATGGATTTAAATATCCGCACGGGGGTGGCCACTTGAGAATTAGTATATAGATAGCATAATGAAGAGACGGCACACTACTTATCTTGATAGCTTTAAGGAGTCCCCAGTCACTGGTAAGATTACTAGTTGCATGAGATTTTCATCAAAGGTATACTCCAGGGAGTGACACTGAGAACCAGAAAGGGAAGGGAAGGGAAGGGAAGGGAAGGGAGGGAAGGGAAGGGAAGGGAAGGGAGGGAAGGAAGGAAGGAAGGAAGGAAGGAAGGAAGGAAGGAAGGAAGGAAGGAAGGAAGGACCTTTGATTTCTTTGGCACCTTCACATTTTTGTCTGTCCAGTGTTTTCCTGACAAACTGAAAGCATTTTTTGAATGCCATGACTATGAGCCATTTTGGTGGGATTCCTTTGGCTTCAGGAAATGGCAAAAACAGAGACAACAAATGAAATCAATTGTACACCTGAGGATGATCAGGTATCCCAAACATGCACCCTCCCTTCATGTTTGATAAGACAGCAATGCTCAAGACTTTTGAAGAGCCAGTAAAATCCATTTTAAGGAAAATCTCAAACAAATATTGAGAAACCAAAACAATTTGTTATAAATGTTTATTAAAACTTGGGCCCATAAATTTGTCTAGTTATTAGAACGTGCTTCTTTTTTCCTTAGAAAATTGCCAGGTGCATAAAACTTCCCACAGCATGCTGTACTGGTCAATGCATCGCTGTGAGAAGGTGCTTTGTATCTCAGAGGTAGCATAAGAGCCATTAGATGTGGGTGTTGCTATGGTAACTGCTTTTTTTAAATTGAATAGCATAGTAAGTAGTCTTGTAAAACCCACCAACCCAGAACTTGCTGGTGCCCTGAGGCAGCTTTCATTCAAGCTCCTTCTCTTTTGTTTTGTTTTGTTTGTAAAGATATTCTGATGCTTTGCAAATGCCTAAAAAATGGCACTTACTTTTCAGACTATTTTGACTCTGAAATCTCTGCTGTACTACCTTGAACAGAAGTCTGAAACTGTGCAGAACGAACAAAAATATAGCCTCGCTTTCAGTAACGTCTCTCATATGACCTTATTAGGAGCTATAAAGGACTGTTAGCTCCCATCACAGTAAGGGACTTTTAAAAAATGTTTTCCAACATTAAAAACATAGTAATATATTTATTTCCATTACTGCTTTTCCTGCCCCTCAAGGAAATGAGGAGAGGGACCTTTCTTTTAGCAATGGTCTAGAAATCTCACATAATCTCTGCAGAAAAGAACATAGAGACTAGGAGAAGGCCAGAGTGTCACCCAGAAGAGACATCACATCCTCTCAAACTCTGGCTGCTGATGCACTACCTACAAATCTCCTGGCATTTGCCAAGGCAGTGCTGGGAACCCTGACCCCTCTCCATTCTCTTTAAAAACTCTGACACCCCCTGGCTTCCTCCCAGGGCCAAGGACTCTCAAGAGGGCAGCAGAGGAAAGGTATATTAGAAATCACCCCATCTAGGAAAGGCACCAATAGATGAAGCACAAGATGGACAATATCATCTACTTAGACTGCCAATAGCTCTCCAAGATCTTAGGCAGAAGCCTTTCACACCACCTGTCATCTGATCCTTTTCACTGGAGATGCCAGGAGCTGAACCTGGGAGGACCTTCTACATGCCAAGCAGAAGCTCTATTCTGAGCCACAGTCTCGCCTTCCATGTACACATTGATGTACATAATCACATGTTTAATACAATAGCATTCCTCCACGAAGAACTTGAAAATAACCAGAATAGGACAGGCATGCGCTAGCAAAGAATCTGAAAGAGGATGTCTCTTTTTAAAAAAAAAATATAAATTTTATTTTAACTTTTTAAGGGAACACAGAATAAAGAAAGGGAATGGGGGGAAGGAATTAAAGGTATGATTACAAAAACACAATACAGAGGACAGTTTTGCAGATATTAAGGACAATCCTTGATTACAATACATGTGTATATACAATGAATATATGAGATGGTAGCAGCTTAAAAAGCAACTATAACAACCTATTTGACTTATTCTACTGTTTTCTCATAATATATTATTGTTTTTATCTTATCTTATTGATTATTTTATAATAAAACATAAAAATTGTTTGTCATTGAAATTTTGAATATAATCTTAACATTTTAATATAACAGTTTATTGTTATAAAAGATAATATCCTTTCATATTAAAGTTATCAAATAATATTAAACTAGTAAAATATATGACTACAGAGATTGGTTATAGTAATCATAGAAGAAGGTTATAGTAATCATAGAAGTAATCAGTTATTTTCAAATTCATCTTTCAATCTTTGATTTGTCAGTTTTGCCATAACTACATATTCTTGCATTTTGTCTATCCAGTTCTCAAGAGTTGGACAGCTGTTGATTTTCCACTTTGATGCAAACACTACTCTTGCTGCAATTAACATGTATCTGAGCAGTTCATGCATTGTTCTTTCTGCCTTCACTGGTAGAATTCCTAGTACCATTGTCTCTGGTAACATAGCAAATTATATTCAAAATTTTTTGACAAGGGCAATGCAGGACATACATACCCTCTGATAAAACATTCCATCAGGGTGGGGCCACCCTCGCACCACCAAAAGATTGTGTGATGAAAAATGTAGGCAATGTGGGGGATCATAGCAGGAGAGGCAGTCCTTCAGGTGCAATGGCCCATGACCATTTAAAGCAGTGGTGGCAAACCTATGGCACGCGTGCCAGAGGTGGCACTCAGAGCCCTCTCTGTGGGCACGCACAGCATCGCCCCAGCACAGAGTTCACAAGATTGGACAGCAAAAATCACATTAATTGTTCAAAAGCATGCCAAATGCAAACTTTTACCTTTCAATAAAAAGTTGTTTGTATCATTGAAAGCTCTGTTATTGTGTTTTTCTTTTAAGATAAAAGATGTTAATGTATGAGTTGTTTTTTCTAAAACGAAAACCTCAGTATTCAGGTTAAATTGCCGTGTTGGCACTTTGTGATAAATAAACGGGTTTTGGGTTGCAGTTTGGGCACTCAGTCCCTAAAAGGTTCACCATCACTGATTTAGGGCTTTTCCCATTATACCACTTTAAAAAGGCTAGGTTTGCTTCCTGTCTGTCTGTTACAATGTATGTAAGGAAGAGTCTGATTGTGTACTGCTAGTATTAACAGAAATCTACACAAGCCCAGCTCTCAAGAAACAAGCAGTCTGAACCTGTAACACAGCAGCATATGATTCTGAGAGGACACAGTCATTCTAGGAGACTCTTTACCTGTAAGAGGTGGTTTCTTTGCTGTTTGTGATATTTGTGTGCTTAAGAAAGATATTGCACATATAGTTGTGGTGGGCTCAAAGGAGAATTTTAAATTATTAATTTTGCTCCTATCTGCAGGAATTCCTTGTATGAAAAAAAATTTAAAAAAGAAAGCCCTAAATGCACAGGGGAAAAAAGATATCTTCTCCAGTGAAAGCTCCCCCATCTTATTCTCCGAGTCATTGCAAGAAAATGCTGAACTTTCTTTTCATCTGAATAACAAAATTTAGTGTAAAAGAAAGGTCACTTGGACTTGTATGCCAGGGCATTCTTTTCTTCACAGTTCTCCTCCGTACGATCTTTCCTTTTGTATTAATATAGATGCACCTTGGTTTTGAACTTCTTATTCTTATTCTTTTCTTTCCCTTTCTTAGGGAGACCTGACATTACATCTTTGAACAGAGTTTTTAAAACCAGCAATGTTTTTTTGAGGGAAAGGAAAGAACCATGTCACAGCTCATGCCTTTGCATTTTATCAAGATGCCCTTGCTTCCAGATCCACAAATACGGACACTTTTTTAAAAAAAATTCTTCCTGGCTGAAGGTATTTTAACATGGGGCTAATACATTGCTGCTCTCTGCCTTGTGTGATAATGCATTACGTTATCTACTGATGTGCCCATGCTGCTTGACTTTAAATGTTAAATCTATTGTTTGGCCAGATGCTCTTCTGGAAGAATTAAGACTCTGACAAAGCACACAACAGAATCTATGCTCTTTCTGATTTTTAAAAAAAATAATAGTAGTAAATATTGGTGTTAAGTGGGTCACTGGAAAATAAACAAACATCTGGACATTTGCACATATTTTGTGAATTCCCTAACCTTTCAGTCATATCAGACTGTGGAAATGTCTCTTCCACTTGAGAATCATGGAGGAAACTGAACAGTAAATGAGCCATGGGTCTCTATTGAGCACCAGTACATGTAGAATCCCTTCTAAACAGGTGGGAACAGTGTATGGAGTTTTTCCTTGATTATTGCAGGCATAAACATGTAGAGAATTGTGTTGCTACATTTCTCCACCTCCGTGTGTCCTGTATTTTGTGGAAAGGGGGCATACATGCATGCATTACTGAGAAAATTAATGAGGAGCCCCTGCTGGTCTTACTACTCTGGAATTCACCAGGACAAGGGAAAGAGAGAAAGGAAACTAACATATTTCTTACAGGACTAGATTATTATTGAGCTGTAATCTCACTAATGAGAACATTACAGAGCACAGGCATTTATTGATGTTGCTAAAGGAATGCCTTTCATAGCCTGATAATCCAATAGTGCCTTTGCTTTGGGGGGAAACTGTCACACTGCAGGCCAACACAATGATTCCAAATGATTTCACAATAGGAAGGAAGGAAGGAAGGAAGGAAGGAAGGAAGGAAGGAAGGAAGGAAGGAAGGAAGGAACCTTTCACATAAAAATGAACAGTTGCAAATGAATATCAAGAAAATATGAATGCTAAATACTAATGTTTTCTTTTATGCAGAAATAATTAGCAATATTTAGGATTATTCACTACCAATGATGGTGCAGCATGCATCAGAAGGCAAGAAACTAGACTTGCTTACAGGAGGCCAGTTTGCAGATAGCCAAACTGGCCTGTGCAGACTGTGCCCATTTGTATGAACTGCACAGAGGAATCCCTGCAAGGTAAATAAACAGAATTGTTAGACTGGCCAGACCAATAACTACTGCCCAAAGTCAACCAGAACAAATAGGGATGCCAGCCTCCAGGTGGGACCTGGGGATCCCTTGGAGTTACAGCTCATCTCCAGACTACAGAGATCAATTCCTGTGGGAAAAATGGATCCTTTGGAGGGTGAACTCTGTGGCATTGTACCCCACTGAAGTCTCTGTCCTCCCCAGGCTCCATCCCCAAATTTCCAGGAGTTTTCCAACCCAGATCTGGCAACTCTACCCCCATTCCCCGCTGGTAGCTACAGGCAACCCTATGACAGTGTAGTCCTAAACAGGTCTGCTCAGAAGGGATTACACCCAGAAGAGCTTTCTTAGAGTTGCACTGTAAACTACCAATTGGACTGAACCCACTATCCAATGGATCATACCTGTTCGCTTGCTAAATATCATATTTTGGAAAACCGTTCAACATTGCAATTGTTAGAATGATTCCGTAGAGTTTGACATTTACCAGCATCTGTCTTTTTTTACTTCCAGGATCAATATTGGAAGCATTATGTACAAGTTAATACTAAAAAAAAGAAAACAAAAATGAAACTCGACGAATGTCAACTGACAGGCAAATGTTCTGGCCTGCTGTTGGAGCCTGGCAGATGTTTTTTCTGGGTGCCAGCAGAAATAAATAACTGCGACATGAATAAGATATTTTTGTAAAGATTCTGTAAATACATATTTTCTTGGCATGGATAAATTTGCCAGTCATTAATCCTTTTTGGCATCAAGTTATACAGAAGGCAGCCAAATTTATTTCTGGGGAAAAAATGTTTTCACTGCAAGATTGAGGGTTAGAATGTATGTGAATCAGTCCAGCAATTTACCACAGGTGCAGGGGTCTAACGTATACACAGATCTCCCTTCCCTGCAAAATCTGCTCAGTAGAGGGGGAACACAGCATGTGCCTTCCTTTCAGCATGAGGAACTCCCCTCAGTGAAAGTCATCTGGCATCCTACACATCCCAAAGCTGTACATCAGAGGCATTCAGAACTCTAGGGTGAAACATGTGAAATGCTGTCTATTTGTACTCAGACAGACATTCTACAGGGATATACTCCTAGGTAACTGTGAATAAGGGGCTGCAGTGGCTCAAGTGTTTAAGACGCTGAACTGCAGACCGGTAGTTCAGCAGTTTGATACCCAAGTGCTGCATGATGGAGTGAGCTCCCATCTCTAGTCCCAGCTCCTGCCAACCTAGCAGTTTGAAAGCAAGATACTGCATGTAGATAAATAGGTACCACTTCGGTGGGAAGGTAACAGCATTCCGTGCACCTCTGCGTCTAGTCATGCCGGCCACATGACCACGGAAACATATTTGGACAGTGCTGGCTCTTCGGCTTGGAAATGGAGATGAGCACGGCATCCCTAGAGTTGTATTTAACTGGTTTTCGAGCAAGGGAAACCTTTACCTTTACCTTTAACTGTGAATAAGGTTGTAACCTCAGACATACAAAACATGCTGTTAATTACAGTAGCTGATCTATGTGGAGATTTTCTATCAGTGATTTTGTGCTCTAAGAAGCATGAAGCTGGTGATGAGCTATCACCATCAACCCTTTTGTTCATCTTGCTTTAAAAAAAGTTTTAATTCCAAAGAATTGCACCCTTCCTCCACAAAAATGGAGTGCATACGGTCTGTGAGTTATTTTGTTAAAGTGTGAATGGGCATATATACCCACCTGTGTGCTTCACAGAGACTGCTATGGTTTCACTTGTTGCTTGATCAGTAAAAATTAATCTAAGCATTGCTTCATCGTAACACAATTGGTTGGGGGGCTACCAAGGTAAACAACTCTACCCACAATATTTCGGCCTAAAAAATCCAGCTTCCCCATAGTCAGAACAAGAAGAGAAGAAGAGATTGAATTTATACCCCACCCTTCACTACTCAAAAGAGTCTCAGAGTGGTTTACAATCTCTTTTCCCTTTCCCTCCCCACTGAGAGAGCTGAGAGAGCTCTTTCAAAAACTGCTCCTGAGATAACAGCTCTGAAAGAACTTGTGACTGACCCAAGGTCATGCCAGCAGCTGCATGTGGAGGAGTGGGGAATCAAACCCAGTTCTCCCAGATTAATGTCTGTGCTCCTAATCACTACACCAACATGCCAGTCAACAAAGAACACTGGCATAAATGAATGAAAACAAAATTGGACTGCTGTGCTGCAGATGGTGGGCTGAATCTAGTGGATCTGCTCCACTAGCAGAGGCACTTTCCTCTGGTGGTAGGAATTCTCTCCTGATGCAAGACACTAGGAAGATTATCCTGCATCAAAGGGAAAGTTCTTGTTGCCACAGGAAGGCACCTCTCCTATCAGAATGTGTATCAGTGGGATCCAGTAAACTAGATGACAAGACCTTTTTAAAACACAACGTTCTATTAGGAAGAAATGAAATGTCAAGTATTACATACACAAGGCCTTTCCCGAGAATTATACTAAGATATTCACGACATTTTTTCTTCTGGAAAACAGTAGCTCCTGCAAATGATCGTCCACTTTCCCCTGGGGCAGCAGCAAGACTATATTACCATTTCTTATTAGGGAAGCTGGACTCAAGGTCTGGGACAAGCACTCTTATTTAAATATCAGATGGAGTAAAATTAATCAGGGCTTTCAGGCTAAGGCAAATCCTCACCACCAACAAAGCCAGCAAAAACCTACCTTTGCCAACGAGTAAGATACAGTTGTTCTCATGTTATGAAATAGCTCCACCGATTCTGTAAGCCATCGCGTCAGTGTATATCTTTACATTTGCTCACCACAAACTGGTGAGTATATTTATCACCAGCCTGAATCGAAGTTCTTTTAAAAAACAATACAGATACCGTTGTCCTGCTTTTTCAGTGAGATATGAATAATCCAGTAATCTGATGCAATGGAGAAAGATAATCTTTAATTGGTTATCTCAGTTCTGCAAACAAATCCATACATTGATACTAGTCAAACATATTTACTAGGCATAAATAATGCCAGTAGAGAAGGGAGAGGGAACCCGGTGTGGCACCTTGTGAATGGTCCTAACCTGGCAGAAACCCATTTAGTCTGCTAATGCCAGTGAAGGCACCCATTTCCTCAACAGCTGCAGGTAAGGATGAGAATTTCCTGCCACCCTCAGTTATCCCATGTTGAAGAGAAACAGTTTCCACTGGTGAGCCATCATCTGAGATTTATCAAGGCCTTGGTGAGCTGTCACATATGGCTGGGTCTCCTCAGTTCAACTTGGTAGATAATCACAAGTTGAGCAGAGCTGCTCAGTTTCTATTCTCATCATTCATTACATGGAAGAAGAAGAAGAAGAAGATGATGATATTGCATTTATACCCTGTCCTTCACTACCCGAAGGAGTCAATGGCTTACAATCTCTTTTCCCTTACCCTCCCCACAACAGACACCCTGTGAGGAAGGTGGGGCTGAGAGAGCTCTCTCAAGAACTGCCCTTGAGAGAACAGCTCTGAATGAACTTGTAATTCATCCAAGGTCACACCAGCAGCTGCATGTGGAGGAGTGGGGAATCAAACCTAGTTCTCCCAGATTAGAGTCTGTGCTCCTAACCACTACACCAAACTGGCTCTCATCGCATGGATCATGACCAATGTTCTTTCTGAGCTGAGTTAGTGTGAGCTAGCTCACAATTTTTTAGTCTCCGGCTCACACATTTTTGTCTTAGCTCAGGAAGGATGGCTCCAGAGCAAAGTAATTTATACAGTAGCCAAATCGCTCGCTCACAACTTTAAGGCCAGTAGCTCACAACGTAGAATTTTTGCTCACAAGACTCCACAGCTTAGAGGGAGCACCGATCATGACCTATTACATCCAACCCAAAACATATGGATAGTGATTTTAAAAAGTAAAACTGGAATGGAGCAGTTCAGTGATAACTGCAGATCAAGAAACCGAACTCCTCAGGCATCTGAGAAGGTTTAATTGTGCCGTTCTAAGCAGAATAACACCCATCTCAGTCCACTGGCGGATATAACTCCACTTAGGATTGCACTGTAAATATTCTTCATCTTTGTAAAAAAAAAAAGTTCCTACTTTGCTCCCTTGCAGATTCTAATTTCCAGATGAATCATGATTATTGCTTCAGTCCATATGCCTAAGATAAAATTTGTCATTGTCGGCTGCAGTCGCTTTCCCAGTCCCCACACATCACAGGCATACTATAGCGATACTTCTCATTCCCCATATAGCCGATATCTCAGAGCTTTTCCATGCAGGGATGGCTCTTAGACCACAGGACTACAAACCTGAGCGCTGTCTTGAGTGAGAAAGATCTCATCAAAACACAGGGGATGATCCGAGATGAAAAAGCTACCCTGAGAACATGGCAAGAATGAAAGAGGAAACAAATGAGGAATAATAAATCCCCATTTTATGCTGTCAGCCCACAAGGGATTGCTCGCAAAAAGGAAAACCAGTGGCAAGTAAAACTCAGTTCAGCTTGTTGCATACAGAACTCTTTCTCCCCCCGTTTTTAAAACATTTTGGCTTATTCAGCAAAAGGGAAAACAAATGAAAATGCCAGAGCATCATTTTTACAAAGACAATTTTTCTTCATTTTCATACGCAGCAAAATCTTATTGGCTGAGGCATCTCTTAAGAACAGATTTGGCTGAAGCACGTAGAAGTCCTGATCAAGCAGGCAATGTGAACACACATGGAGACCCACAGTCTGTACAGAGAACTCTGTGCAAAGAGGCCTTGCTTGGTGGAAGCAACAGGGAAACTTCCACATGTGTGCCTATGCACGGAGCTGTCATTGCCATTAGAGCAAATGTTCTTGTTTGCACTGGGCTCTATGTGCAGTTTGCCCCCACCCATGCCTCATAACAGTAAGTGTCCTGCGAGTTCCTGCCAAAAATCAAGGGCAATATTTGTTAACAGAAGGATGAAAGAAAATTAAGGCCACAAGCCTAGGCCGAGTTCAGACTGGCAGTTTGGCCGGATATAGCCACCTTTCTCTAGCGGATTAAGTGGGGCCTTTCACACAGCCACAACTGCCTCCCATTCCCCTCCCGCACTCACCCCATCCTGTGTCACTTTGATTCCGCGTTTAAAAGTACCTGGCAAACTGTGGAGGGCACGTTGGTCCCACTCCCTGGAAGTGTGGATGTGTGCAAAGCCACAATAAAGCGGTGGTAGTAATGTGAACCTGCTGATCTGGCAGGGATGCGCATAACCGCCCATGCGGACTGTGCACTTGAGTGCACAACTGCCCGCAGGGATGCTTCCGGCTCATGGAGTTAAAGCTCCCAGCCACGGGATCCTGCCCCAATTGCTGCTGCACCTATGCACCTATGTGTCCATGCGCCCATGCGCAGGTTGGCGAAATGGACCAAAGCCATGTGCAACCATGGTGCCACCATCAGGAGCTACCCCACAGTGCAAATGCTCCATTCTACCTCCTCCTCCCTGGTATGGTCCACATCAGTCCACGCAGTGCGACCGGAAAGCCCCGCAACAACTTGGCTCGGGTCTTTTTGCCCCACTTCATTCTGCTAGTCTGTCCTCAGTCCTAGCCAACCACATGGTTAGATGTAGATAACATTTCTGCAGGTGCAAGGATTTCTATCCATGGAGAATTATTTCCTCCCTCCCCCCCCCCCAGCCTGAAATGCCCTTTGAAATCCTGCTCCAGGGGATCCCATCTGCCCCAAGACTAGGATTTCGGGGCCCATTTTGAACTGGGGCATACAGCAGGAAAATTGAGCTCTGTAGGTGGAAGTCCTTGCGCTGGCAGAAACATCTAGTCTGAATCCAAGCCATAGTGTGGGCATTTTTAAACATTTTTATTGTAGTGATTCATCTGGTAGAACAGGTAAGATATATTTACCCATTGATGGCCTTATCTGGCAATAATCGCCCATTGATTTGTTGCCATAAAAATGATAAAACTTGTTCCCCTGCACATTTATTTCTTTATTTACATTTTTGAATCACCTAATCCCCACATGGTGGGGCTCTAGGTGATGTACAGATTTAAAACAATAAACACCATAAAGACCATTTTCAATGCATGTAATTCATTAATTAAAATCAAGTGGCAAAAAAATGTTTTAAGGCCCTTTCCATTTCTGGCCTGTGCGTGCCTCATGGGTATTGGGGGGAGGAATTAAATCCTTCAGGGGACAGAGGTCCGGGAAGTGTGCCAGCCATGTTGTAAGCCATCGCTGTCCTCAACCAAATGCCTGGCGGAACATCTCTGCCTTATAGGCCCTGTGGAATTGCACAAGATCCCTCAGGGCCCTAGTGTTATTTGACAAAGAGTTCCACCAGATCAAGGCACATGTCCTTCTCTGCCATTCATGCTTTGGAAGTCTAATATTATAGGACCAACCCTAGAAGAAAGAAGGTGGAGGGCAAGAGGGATCACAAGCTCATTCATTTTAGTACTTCTTTCCTGCTAAGTGAAGAAGAAGCCCATTCATTGGAAGACACTTCAGAATTTATTTATTTTTATTTATTTACTTCAAATTTCTACCCCGCCCTCCCAGCCAAGGCTGGCTCAGGGCGGCTTATGCAGACACATAGAATTCATTAATACATAAGTTACATAGGGGGAACCCAGACCAAGGCATTGGAAGATGACCATAGCAATCAAACCAGGTTTGCATGAGAGTAGAAAGTCCTTCAAGTATGCTGGTCCCAAGCCATGTTGGGCTTTGAAGTTCAACACCAGCACCTTGAACTGTACCCACAAACAGAACCTCCTGTACCTCCTACTTGGGTAGGAGTAAAACCCGGCAGAGGGTCCTGCAGAATTTTTCTGGCCTGCCTCCCTCTCACAAAACACTAACTCAGGAGGCTCCAAAGAAGCTGATGGGCAGGACCTCAGTGGGGGTACAATGCCATAGAGTCCACCCACCAAAGCATCCATTTTCTCCAGCGGAACTCACCTCTGTAGCCTGGAGATGATCCGTAATTCCAGGGGATCACCAGGTCCCACCAGGAGGCTGGCATCCCTAAATGTAAGAGGTCAGAACAGGAAGCAACCAGGCTTAGGAACAAAACCTGTCTGCAGTTGCATTGGTGCAATCTAACAAGGTAAGTCGGCCTCCTCTTCTCCGTTTGTACTTCTTAGCACTTACAATCTTCTCTCGTTTTGCCCTTTAAGCTATCTCATGACAAATGTCAATTGCGCCTTTTTGGTCTCTGTGTCACCATAACTGGAAAATACTCCTTTATTTGCACAGGAACAAAGAGAGCTTTCCTTGCACATGTAGGACAACAGGTGTACAATCTGTGCAGGTGTGTGGGTGTGTTGCTGATAGCTGCAGAACCTTTTTTTAGTGAATTATTACTTTGCGAGAGATTTGCCATTATTTTTGTTCCATGTCTAACCTCATATTTCCCACAGCTGTTAGCTTACCACAACCCACTGTTTCGTTCCTAAAGGATGACTATTGCAGAAACACCATTTCCCAAACAAAACCAACCTCTGTATTCATCCAGCACTCTGGCTCCCATGAATCTAGGGATGGAGGAGCCCTGGATTAATCATTAAGCAAAATAAGTTTAAGGCACCAACAACACCAAGGGAAAGGGGGCACCACAGTGTTCCCCCCCTTCATTATTTATTTAATTACATTTTTGAATCACTCAGTCCCCGCGATTGTGGGGCTCTAGGTGATGTACAGATTTTTAAAAATGGAAACCACAAAAAACCATGATCAAAACATATAATTCATTAATTAAAATCAAGTGGTGAAATTTTGTGGTTCCCTCCCATTTCCTGCCTGGGTATTTCAGGGGGCAGAGATCCAGGAAGGGTGCCAGCCGTGGTATAAACCATCAACCAAACACCTGGCAGAACATCTCTGCCTTACAAGTCCTGCTATCTTGCCATTAACACTTTCATTGAGACACTCAGCTTTAGTCGAGCTTTTTGCAATTGTCCTTATCCTTATCCACTGTGTCCAGCTTTAATCTGCATTGGGTGTTGTTGTTGTTTTTAAACACATTTTCTTTGGCATGGCGAGCAATGCTCCCTCTAAGCTGTGGAGTCTTGCGAGCAAAAATTCTACTTTGTGAGCTACTGGCATTAAAGTTGTGAGGGAGCAATTTGGCCGCTGCAGAAATCAGTCTGCTCTGGAGCCCATCCTTCCTGAACTAAGACCAAAAATGTGTGAGCCGGAGGCTAAAAAACTGTGAGCTAGCTCACACTAACTCAGCTTAGAGGGAACACTGGTGGTGAGCACTTATTGGGCCTTAATGTCTTGTCGGTTAAGCAATGGAAAGGCCGAGAGACACCATTGTTGGGCTGTGTTTAGGGCATCAGTTGGCCTTAATCCAGCCGTGGGATGGAGCGATTGGTCCCCCGAGTATATCAACTGTCACTGTCTATAGACATCTTCTGCAGAAGAAGACGATACTGACCTGCTTAGCAGCTGGCATGAGATTCCCTTCCTCCTCTTCTGCAGTGTAAAGCTGTCTTCAAGACACAAGGAACACCGAGGAGAAACTTTGCATTTTCGTTCCCTCTTGTTCACCACCCAAAAAAAAAAAGCACTTAAGATTTTGGATCGGAGCTGTGAGAATACTCATTAGAAACAACTGTACTCTCATCTCTTGAATAAACAATTGCAGCTCTGTGCAACTCCATACTTGTTAGCCAGATTCTAGGATGGAGTTCCTCCCTTGCCATGGTTACTTGTCTTTTAAACCGGGTGGCTTCAACCCCCCACCAACCCCCTTGCCTTTTTGCCAAGATTCTTTCCTCGCTTGGCAGTGGCTCGCTCTCATTTGAACTTCTGCCCTCTTTTAATCTCTTCCAAATTTTACACTAAAAGGACTTTTAACTGATACCTTTTGTTGCCCAGAATGCCTCTGGTGTGTGAGAATGAAGTTGGGGGATCGGCTTGCTGTAAAGAGCACAAGGGACGGGTCTTCTTTCCTCTGAGTAACCAGCACCTGACAATGACAGGCATCCGTGGGAAGTTTCAGAACAAAAACACAAGAGCACAAGATGCCAGCCAGTTCCTGAAGCAGAGTTAAAAAATAGAGAGGACACACACAAATGTGGGCGCTCTCTCCCCCCTCCTTTAGCCCATTCAGTTAGAAGTTTATTTCCATTTAACACATCCAGGATCCACTCCACTTGAATTCAGCCAGGAGGAAATGGCGGGAAGGGGGCCATCGTGTGGAATACGGGTCTGATTCTAAGTTCTAACATTCCTTGTTTCACTACTTGAGGGACAGTACAGAAATCTGACAGGAAATAAGCAGAAAAAGTGTTGAGGCCAGAAAAGAAACATCTAGCCTACTCTTCAACAATGCTTTCCAGACTTTACTGTAAAAAAAAGAATTACATCTGCCACCAAGCTATTTCTAATAAGGGGCATAAGGTGGTATGAGAAGGTAACTTTTTCCCATATACTTTTGCATTCAGTACATTTATCTTAGGGAAGGAAGGCAGCATGGTATAGCCCAGTCTTGTCAGATCTTGGAAGCTAAGCAGGGTACTTGAATGGGAGACCCACCAAGGAAGACTCTGCAGAGGAAGGCTCTGGCAAACTACCTCTACTTCTCACTTGCCTTGAAAGCCCCTAGCTGGGGTCACCATAGATCAGCTGTGACTTGACTGTGTACTTTATATACACACACACTTTCACATTAACATACTACACCCTGAAATGAACGGGGCAGGAAATGACCCCATGGGGATATATATTCACAGAAAAATATTTTAATGACCTTAATTAGAATAAGGAAATAAAAGGGAAGAAGAATGAAAGAGCCTGTTGGACCTCAGCTACGTGGATTGATGAGGGAAGCATAAATTCCCGCCTGGTTCCCCTCACCACTATCCAGTTTTGGTGTCCATCTTAAATGGAGCAGGAGGAACTACAGTGAATGAGGGCTGCTATCCAGATTTGAAATGCACAATCAGATGGCAACATCTGCTTCCCATCCCTCAGTCATCAGCCCCCTGTGCTCACCCCCAACTTTCCCAACACCAGATAAAGTCCGGTGTTTACGACTGAACTTGTCTCACCACCGATTTCTGGGCATCTGATCTCTCCCTTGGGCACTTAAGCCACTTGATGAGGGTTGATGCTTCTGGTTCTCATGTTTTGTTTTGTTTTTTGCAGATAGCAATGTGTGCATAACCACATATCCACCTGCAGTGAATAAGCAGTTGTGTGCATGTGAAAATTTGAGTTTTTTAAAAAGAAGCTGCCTGCCCACCCTCTCTGTGGTGACCGCACAGCAGCGATCTGAACGGTCAACCACAGGGTGAGGCAGGAATAGGGTGGCATTGCTGGTCATACCGCTCTGGAGCGAATAGCTCTGGAGAAATTAGAGGTGCAACCAGACTGTGCCAAAGCCTTCCATCTGATCTCAGCTTTAGCGATACATTTCCCTCTATCAGGCCCAGGCATGTACTCATGGATATACTCTTGAGAGTTTCTCCATTGTCACTGATCTGGGAACTCCTCCAGACAGGCCCAGAACAATAATCCTATAGGGCTGCCAACTCTTGGTTGAGAAATTCCTGGAAATTTGGGGGTGGAGCCTGGGAAGGGACCTCAGTGGGGCATAATTCCACTGAGCCCACCTTCCAAAACAGCTATTTTCTCCAGGGGAACTGATCTCTGTAGCCTGGAGATTTGTAATTCTGGGACATCTCCAGCCACCACCTGGAGGCTGTGATACGAAAGATCAAACCGTGCATAAATAACAAAAAATATTCAGCAGTTAATGAGTATGATAATCAGAACCTATATAAATAGTGTAGTTTATCAAAAATACAATATGATAGAAACTCAAAAATACTTGGTCCAAATACACAAACAACCTTCAAAAATAGTCCAAGTCAAATTCCTCAAACAGTGAAAAGTCCAAATAGCAATGTTTATAATTCCTCTTCAAAAAAAACCCTCATCTCGTCGCTTGTGTGTCCACTTAATAGCCCCATCAGCTTCCAGTTGCTGTTTCACCTTGCTTCCTCAAAAATGGAACACCAAACCCGCCCAGCTACAGTACTGTTGAATAATACACAGCATATTTTACATTCTTATTGCACATCAGACCAGCTACTGTGATGTATCTCATTTGTATGCAAGATACCTGGAGGCTGGCAAACCTAGTGATCAAAGTAGATATTCTCTCCCATGTTTATTCTACCACTCCTTCAAGCAGCTCAAGGCAGCAGATAGTATTCCTTGGGGTTTTTTTCAGTTTTATCCTCACAACAGCCCTGTGAGGTAGCTTAGGATGAGAGAGACTGGCAGGCCCATGGTCATCCAGTGAGCTTTTAAGGTTGAGGAGGATTTCAGTGAGGGTGTCTACAGCCCAACACTCTAACTGCGACACCACCCAGCCCCTCAATCCAACTGGCAACTCCTCAGAAACCAGATAAATCCGCAGTTGCTCTCAAGCAAGGATAAAAGAGAGTGATTCAGACAGTTCCAATGCAGAGAGACACAACAGAGTTAGCCACTCGGCAGAGGATAACTGGAAGGAAGGCAAAGGTGCAGCAGGCAGCTTTTTTGGCAGGTGTATCCTTGAGGATCCTGGAAGACTTTACTTATTTTATTTTATTGTACTAATTGTGGTACATGAGCAGATCTCCCAGAAGGTATTAGTTTCAGAGTTACAGCACTACTGTGAAAGGAAGTTAATGCTCTACTGTACTCAAGATTTCAAAAGGAATTCCACTTTGTTCTTACAAAAACTTGAGACTGAGAGCCATCTAATAGGAAGCTTTCTTGCAATACCCGTGCTCAGGTACCCAGTCTTGTGAGTTGTTCCACTGACACAATCCATTATTCCTGGTGCATGTGGGCTTATGGCCTTTCCTCTATACAGCAGCAACTTCTTACAGTCATTCACAATGCCCTTGGACACTCCTGATGCAATTCTGAAACTGTGGTACAAAAATATGTGCATCCATCCCCATATTGTAACTACAGTGAATTAAACTATGAGAAAAGAGAGGAAGAGCACAAGAGAGCAAACATGAAAGAAAATAGACTTAAGAAAACACAAAAGCTAGAAGCAATCAATAACATACGGAATAAGGAGGGGGAAACGTTGAAGTGCCCACACTTGAATGTCAAGAGTCTTAGAACAAAACAGCTCAAAACTGAAGAATGAGCGGCAGAGAAATGCATTTGCAGGACCACAGAAAGCGAGCTCCTTGTCCAAGTTGCGAAATAATGGCAGAGGAAGGCCAAAAGAGACAGTACGATGTAGAGCTCAGAGTATCAGAGTAGGCTCTGGGAGACTCAGGTTCAAATCTCCACTCTGGGTGGCCTTGAGCCAGTCAGACTCTCTCAGCCTAACCTATCTCACAGTGTTGTTGTGAAGATAAAATGGAGGAGAAGAGACTGCTATAAGCCACTTTTTTGTTGTTGTGAAGATAAAATGGAGTAGAAACTGATGTAAGCCACTTTGGTTCCCCATCAAGGAGATCAGCAGGATTAGGGTTGCCAGGTATGGGTTGGAAAATACCTGGAGACTTTGGGGGTGGATCCAGGAGAGGGCGGGGTTTGGGGAGGGGAGGGGCCTCAGCATGGTACAATGCCATAAAGTCCACCCTTCAAAGCAGGCATTTTCTCCAGGGGAGCTGATCTCTTTCAGGTGGAGATCAGCTGTAAAAGTGGGAGATCCCCAGGCCCCATCTGGAGGCTGGCCACCCTAAGCAGGGTATAAATATGTAAATAAATGAAACCAAATTTAAAAGGGGAAAGTACAGTATTGCTTGTAATATGTATTAGTGAATTAGGAGAGGGGGAGTTAAGTCTGAGTGTTGCCATTCCCAAACGTTCAAAAATTAGACCATGGGCCAATTCTGCATAAGAGAGCTGACTCAAATGTGGAATTTGTATAATTCCTCGGTAGTCATTACCTTTTTATTCTTGAGGTTCAGCTGTAATCCTGCTGTGGCCCTTTTTGCTTTAACCTTCTGCTTCAACACATCCTTACACTCAAGAATCTTTTCTAGCTCCTTCATGGCTGCCCTTCCATCCAACCTGAGGAACTGGTATATCCTGCCTAAGAAAATAGGTAGGCTTTCTGAGTTGTGCCATTGGAGAAGGAAAGCTTGCCTCTGGAATAGAAAAATATCTTATTTTTAAAAAACCAGTGGTGACTTTTGCCCTGCTGGCTCAAGTTTCCCATTGATGGGCTCATCCTTATCATGTTTTTGTGGTCTTGAATAGCCCCCCCTTTCGCTGCTGTGTCTGAGCATGGATTGGTGCATTAAGGATGAAAGGGAAGTCATTTATGCAAGGAAAAGATTCATTATAAATGCACAAAAGCTTCCAAACTTTAAAATGTTCCATTCAGCTTCAAACAGTTCAGAAATGCTAGAATACAAGTCGACACATGCGCTCGGCAAAAGAATTCTAGAACTTTCTGTTGGCTATGGGGGAATTGCTTTCCCCATTTATTTCTTTGAAGTCCCATCTGAAACAAGGCAGTCCGATGCAGCACATAAGGCTGTCTGTTCCCATTTGCAAACATTACTGGGATAGTACAGGAAGAAGGTTTCAGGGCAGCAGATCCCTTGATCCTTTGCGGGGGGTAAGCTAGTATAACTGGGGGGAGGTGGAGTTTGCAGAAAGGAGCTATTTCCTCTGACCATCAGGATCAAATATGGGTTTCAAAGTGTACTTTTGGAATATCATTGACTGCCAACGTACGGCTGACGCATGCCTTGTGCAGAATGAAAAGAGGACATATTTACTGTTTTGATTCCATTTTGGTTTGTCAGTCTTCTAAAAGAGCACCTTTGATTTTTCTTTGTGACATTAATTATTGATCAGTAAATAGCAACTTGACTGTGGAGCTAAGAAACCCGGATCTGAACCATGCAGTATGTTATCACTACACAAATTGAAAAGAATAAACACCATCTTTTTTTTTCTCAAGCGGCCTGAATGTGTCGCTAACTGGCAATTTGGCAGCAGACTTTCGCAAATAGCTGCACACTAAATGGGTTTATCCTTAAACATAATGCTCTTTTCCATTTTAACTGAGCATAAAATTGTATCTTTTAAGGATCTTCAGGCAGGGAAACTTGATGCCTCGAGTTGTTTGGTGTGACATATGTTCCGTCTTTCTAAGCAACGGTTTTATCTGCCACATATAGTATCTGCAAATTTGAGCTAATGTTGCTGTGAAAACAAGTAGGGATTTATGCCTCAAAACAAAAAGAGGGAATAAAAATAACCTTTCGTCTGCCGCATTTAGGCAACATGCATCATATTCATACAGTGCAGTCGTAAGTATATGATTAATTGCTTCAGTAAAGTTAGAAGGGTGTAACTCTCCTTAGGACAGCTCTGTTAAATATGCATTCGTGCACATACTGGTAGGCTTTCCAGGCTGTTTGTAGCAATAAGCAGGTGGTTTTGGAGCAGGCACATGAGGAGCAGTGACACTTGTGCACTGCTTTGACATTTCTAGGGAAAACCTGGAAATGGCATGGGGTAGCTCTAAGAATTTCCAGCAACTCTATGGTTTTATCATAGAGCTCCCAGAGATTCCTAGAGCTACTCCAAATCACTTACATGCTTTCCCTGGAAGTGACACAGCAGTGCATCTGATGTTTGGCTTGCAGACCTAGGGACAAGAGCTGTGATGTTCTCTCAGTAGCCTTTGAGTGCTATGTGTGCAACCATATTCTCAACTGCACTTGAAATAGCAATACCCACACAATCTGGTGTGTGCATGGGGTAGAAAGAATGAAGAAGTTACATGAAAAAGTTATCTGAAGAAGTGTGTGTGCACATGAAAACTTATACCCAGAATAAAACTTTGTTGGTCTTAAAGGTGCCACTGAACTCAAAATTTGTTCTGATGCTTCAGACCAACATGGCTACCCCACATGAATCTATGGTATCATACAGTCAGACTAGACAACACGCTGACTCAGTATAAGGCAGCATCTTTTTAAAATGCAAACTGTAGCCCCAGGAAAATCTGGTTTTCTTCCTTTTCAGGAGCCAATAAGTGTGTAAGGGTGAGGGCATGCAGTTTTGATAGGTGAAAACGTGCAGGTGAGGGACCTCTTTCTCCCGTCCCTGTCCAGCCTGGATGCAATTTTCTTTTTTTTAATGTTGGTAAGATCTTATCAGGTTTGGACCCTTACTGTGCGCTTGTAGCTAACCAGCAGCACTATCCCAAGAATGCCTTCCTGATAGTAAGCCCTGCCTTTGGTACGATTCTAAGTAGACTGGCATAGGATGGTATTGCAAAAAGGCCCATGCAATGCATAAGCAACTCCTCTTTTCCATTTTTAAACACAGATATTCCATGACAAAATGCATTTGCCAAGAGTCAATGCATCTCTCTTTTTCCCAAATGTCATTAGTGAATTGTTTTGTTACAAAGCAACACCAGATGTTTGTGATCTGCCTTGTCTCAGCATCCCCTCTACACACTAGTGAATATTCTGCACTTAATCTTTCTTTTCTTTTCAAGCAGGAGTTTTTATTTTGGCAGTGCTGAAGTTTTTATGCCCCCCCTCCTTCCCCAGCCTGATTTAGAAGCGTCTATTAATAAATTGACAGGCTGTGACATATCATAGCAATTTAGAGCTTTTTCATCTCTGCCTGCAAGTGCTGCTTTTAGTGTTTCTGCAGGGTTTTATTTGCCAGGCCATCGTTTTCCTCGAGCTGCTGTCTGAATTGGGTTGTCAAGCCAGCTCTATCTGAATACCCACCCACTCCCCAAATTGTAAATACTAGTACCTTTAAACCTTCAGTAATTCATTTGCTTTCCACATGCACATTTCAGAGAGAGCTATCTTTATTTTCGGTATGTGCAGGCTTTGCAGTCATTTACCATGCAGTCCTAAATAAGAGTTACATCCTTCTATGTCCATTGAAATCAATGAGCTTAGAAGGGTCTAACTCTGCCTAGAGCTGCACTGTCAAATACTTTCCTTATGTGCCTAGATTTTAGGGACTGTGGTAGGAAAATCATTCTGCCAACTTGTCTTAATCATTTCCTTTCTTTAGTTACTGTACTCAGTGTTTTTTTTAGTTTTGAGAGTATTTACCCTCCCACTCCTGTGCTGAAGTATTCATCACCAATCTTCGTACAAAACAAAACAGACTTGCTGCAAGAAGACCATTCCCGGTAGCAAATCTACTCCACCCCTCCATACACATACATACATAAATTCACACACACCCTCTCACTTTCATGCCACCCTCTGGTTTCCATTTTTTCCCCATTATATACCAATTGCACTTCACTGAAAGTCATGGGGGGTTTTTTTACATGGCAAGAGAGATGGCCAAAGTGACTGTAAAATGTTGTAGTCCCATTGTATTGTCTGCCCAGATTTGAATTGCAAATATGTACATCTGGCAATTAGAACAGGGGCTCTCATTAATACTGATCATTGGTAGTAGATTCATACTGGCATAGCTGGAGCATATAGTTAATTCTCTTTTTTTCCCCTGGGGTAAAAATCAGTTCCAACTAAGTTGTTAATGTATGAAGAAAGACAAACAAACCCTCAGTAAATTTGATCTGTACTGTTATAGGATAACGATGCTCTTAAGCATCATGAATGAGTTCTCCAAAAGAATAGAATATTGAAGTGATTCTATCTAGTGTGGAATTTTGATCTCACAAAATCAGTCCAGTATGAAAGCTCTCCGGCAGACTTCATGAGGTGTTAAATCTATTCCCTCTCAATGAGCACATGATCATCACATTAGTGGGTGGATCAGCTTTAGGCTACCATTCCCACAAAATCATGAGTCACTTCCCATGCCTTATCATAAAGTCAGCCCATGTTTATCCAAGATTATCTTATGCACCTCTCTCCCATTGAACAACCAACTAACAAAGGCACTGTTCCGGTAAAATGATGTTATGCCTGGAATAAACTAAAGGCTATCTACATAACAATCTACATATTATTACGTCTAACAGTGCAGTCCTTAATCCCATGCAGATTGCAAAATCAAAGCAAGAGGGCCAGATGGAAAGGGAAGAAAGGTTTCTGCATACCCAGGAAACCCCCGGATATTAGGGCTGCCTGGTCCCCCCCATAATGCCATATCCAAGTTGGGAAACTTCTGGGGATTGGGGGATGGAGCCTGGGGAGGGCAGGGAACATCCTGGAGATTTGGGGGTGCAGCCTGGGGAAGGCAGGGACCTCAGTGGGGTCCAACGCCACAGAGTCCACCCTCCAACGCATCCATTTTCTCCAAGGGAACTGATCTCTGTAGTCTGGAGATGAGCTAGAATTCCAGGGGATCCCCAGGTCTCACCCTGGGGAGGCTAATATCCCTACCAAATATGCAGGAAAAAGTGACATGACTGTGACCCCAATATCAGGGAATCTCTTCCCCCTAAAACGTAATGATGTCTGTGTACATGCAGAGTTCAGCAGATTCCCACATTATCAAGAGTTAGGGTTGCCAGCTACAGGTTGTGAAATTCCTGGAAATCTTGGGGGGCCCAGGGTTTGGGGAGAGGACAGATATCAATGAGGTATAGCACCATAGAGCCCATCCTCCAAAGCTGCCATTTTCTCAATGGGAACTGATCTCTGGAGTCCAATTCTAATTCCAGGAGATCTCTAAGCCTCACCTGGATGTTGACAGCCCTAGTTAAGATACCATTTGGGTTGTCTTAGCTACTTCATTGGATGGCAAAGTGTTAGCCTCACTCCTTTAATGTTGCCTAGGCAAAAAAAGGCCAGTTCCCTCATTGTAGCACTGGGCATCAAGTGGGTTGCCAAATACTAGCGAGAGGGAACTGACCTCTCAGCCAAGGCCTGGAGCGAGCATACAAGGTGAATGCCTCACCACCCAGAGAGGTTGCTAAGGCAATGAAAATGGCTCCCAGCCTCTCATGAGACATAATGAGGATAGGAACCATTTTGGTTGCCTTAACAACCTCAGTGGACAGTGAGGCATTTCTCTTGCATTCTACTCTGGGGCCAGTGAGAAGTTCCGTTTCCTTGGCCTAGGATCAGGTAGGTCAACCAATAGTAAGAGGAGGAAACTGTTGTCTCCTGTGAGGTCCTGCAGAATATAAATGTAACACAGATAAAAAAATAAATTTATTTTATCCTCTGTGTGTGTGGGGGGGGGGGGGGGTCTCTGGTTCAGTGTGTCTATGTTTCTGGGATAGTAGTTACTTAGTGTGCCAACCAATGCTCTCTCTAAGCTGTGGAGTCTTGTGAGCAAAAATTCTACTTTGTGAGCTACTGGCATTAAAGTTGTGAGCGAGTGATTAGGCTACTGCATAAATTAGTTTGCTCTGAGCCATCTTTCCTGAGCTAAGACAAAAATGTGTGAGCTGGAGGCTAAAAAACTGTGAGCTAGCTCACACTAAGTCAGCTTAGAGGGAACACTGGCAACTTTAGGTGAGTTGGCCAGGTGAGACAGGAGCACAAGCATGTGATGGGGAAAGGTTAGAGTGATTTAATATTATATACAGGAAGTATTCAGCAAGTCTTGCTTTACTCACCACAAAGTTTGAGTCCAGTGGCACCTTTAAGACCAACAAAGTTTAATTCTGGGTATAAGCTTTCGTGTGCATGCACACTTCCTCGGATACATTGAAACAGTTTTCCTCAAGCCTTATATGTAGGTGCAGGGGGGGTCAGGGATGCCATTCCCCAGTTGGGGCGGGGGATCCCCTAGTTTTTTAAGCTCCTGCCTGCCGCCGGCTGCTGGATGGCAAGGTAGAATCCCACCCCCAAACACGACATGCTGACATCATGTGGAAGTGACATCATCACATTGGCAACATCACACAGCAACATCTGGTTTGGGGGCAAAACTCTATGATTTGAGGGTGCTATTACCATAGAGTTTTGCCCCAAAACCAGAGCATTGTCGCATGACATCACCGACATGATGACATCACTTCCGCATGTCAGCATGTTGCAACGCTCCACCCCCACTCCCAGAAAGTCCTTCTCCCTCCCCTGCTGGAGTGATCACTGGACCGGGCAACCCGGTGGGAGGGGAGCAGTTACCTGGAAGGGCTAGTTAGTCAAGATGTGTAAGTAATTGGGCAATGACTATAGCTGAGATTGGATGCCACTGGATTCAAAATTTGTTCTGTTTCTTCCGACCAACACAGCTACCCACCTGAATCTATTTACTCACCACAGTATGCACCTGATGGTTCCTATTTTTAATATTAAAGGTACAGGACCCATTGCATTTGGTCTCCCAACCTTACCACCGCTGGTCCTCAAAGTGTCAGAGAAAATATGAGTACAATGGCAAGGAGGAAACAGATGTGGCAGCTTTTACTGGTTAGGGAAAATGGATAGGGAGTGGCCAGGGCTGAAAAACTGAGAGGGATACACAGTGGAAACCCCATTCAAAGGAAAACAAATGCTAGGTTTTAGCATAAGCCTCTCCTGAGAAGTATTATTTTTGTTTACTTGAACATTTTGACAAGCAGGAAAGATTTATTGCGTGGGGTTTTTTTTACACAAGACCCCCCCCCCCCCCTTCATAAAAAAAATGGGAGAAAGGTCATCCAAACAGGCCCCTCTGCCCTTCCCAATGATTTCGCTCTAAAAGACTTCCACTCCCTCCCAGCCACCAAGCATTTCACTGCCTGGCACTAGTTCGCCTTCTCCTGACAGATGCTCTAATTGTGCTCTCAGAAAAGCCAGCCTGCCTCCCAGAAGGAGCTAGTTAAACACCGGTTCTTGCTGGAGGCTGACAGCCGATGGGCTCCCCCTAGGGGTAGATGAGTCTCAGCGGAGTGAAGGCGCTGGGGCCCGTTGCCAGGAAACAAGCCCCACAGCCTCTGCTGACAGGAAAACACAAGGAGCAGAGACTGGGGAGGGGGCACCGGGAGAAGTGTCCTTTGTTATGCTTCTGTAGCTTCTTGCCAACATTACCTCAGTTTAGTATACTATGATTTTTTTTGGCACTCGTCCCACTTGGAACACTCTAAACAGCAGGGCCAAGTTCTCACACTGCTGAGCAACCTTTTAGAAGCTGTTTTTCATTATTTGTTCCTTATTTGTAGAAATGAGATTCCATGGCTGTTTTTAGAAATCCAGGGATGTTTAGCAATTGTGTTCACGAGAAGCTGGAGAGCCACTAGAATTTAGCAGTGCCCCTCCCCTCAGAGTGAGAAAATGGTGGCCAAGAACCAACTCGGATCCCTTTCTTCAAGCCTCGTCCATCTTCCACGTGGAATCCCCTCTTTGTTGGGCTTCATGCTGTTTGGGGCTTGGCCTTTGGCTGTGATTGCAGTGGTCCCTTCAGTTATGGGAGAGTTTTCTAAAAACATGTTCACCGGTTTGTAATGTAAACAGAGTCGGACAGAGTGAAGTGTTTCAATAGACACCATTGCAGGGTGACTGAAAGAGAGAGAAATTTCCACCCTTGTCTATGATCTCCGGGATAGCCACTCTAGATAGGCTGCCAGCATCTCTGAGGGCGGCTGTACAGTCAGCAACGACACACATTTGCACTGTGAAGACTGATATCCCTGCCTCCATCTCCGCTCCCAGCACTTACAGGTGATGATGGGAATTCCCTTGCTCCTTTGATAGCTGGCACTCAGCCAGCCTGAGCCGCCTTGGCCAGCTGCTGTTTTGTGCACAGGAAATCTCTATCTGCCAGGTTATTCATTTGCATCACAAATGCCTCTTATCAGTTTCCCTTCTTATTAGCAGAGAGCACTGGGAAAAGGATAATTCATAGAGAAAAGACAGGAATGGGGAGGAGTATTGGTTAACATGGATCAAAAGGGGACGAGAGAAAGGGATTTTTTTTTAAAAGCCTTTAAAGGCATGATACATTTTATGGATGGTCCCATATATTCTGTTAAGCTTTGTGTGTGAGAACTGTAGGAATTATAGGCAGGGTTAGCAACTTTGGGTTGGAAAATCCCAGGAGATTTTGAAGGTGAAGGCTGGAAAGGACAGGGGGTTTTGCAGAGGAAGGGACCTCAGCAGGTATAATGCAATGAATCCACCCTCCCATGTAGCCATTTTCTTCAGGGGAACTGATCTCTGTCTTCAGGAGATCAATTGTAATTCTGGGAGATCTCCAGGACCCACCTGGAAGTTGGCAAGGCTAATCACAGGCAATTCAAAATTGTTGGCAGCATCCCCTTCAACCAACAACAATCCCTCCCAGCTTTAGTTATCGTAGGGAAATGAATTCCACACTCTCTAGAGCAGCATTCTCCTTAAGAGCTTTGCATGTTCTAGCTATGTGTAAATGCATTTCCAGCAACACATAAGTGAAGAAGCACAATTTCTAAAGTGAGTGGTACTGGAACTAGAGTTACTAACTGTCTGGAGAGAGAAAAATGTCCTGTCCATTTAACAGAGGCTTAATGGGATGTTATTTACTAAGGGATGTTATTTGGTTCTATATCATTAAAACCTTCAGCTACCCATTTCCTCACACTAAGCCTCCATTAAAGGAGCAAGATGTTTTTGCCCCAGGCCTACTGGCAACCCTAGCTGGAACTGAAGCCTGTGAAGAAATCATAGCCTCCTGCCCCGAAGCTCTTCTTTCTGGTTTCAGGTCTGGGAGGGCTGGATATTCAGTGGTGAAGGAAAGACCCTCTGCTCCATTATCTCCTTCCATCCTCCAATAGCATTAAAAATAGCCTGGGTAAGGGTACATATCTCTTGAGGGCTATGCAAAAATGCAGCCCTAAGTTTGTTTGCAAGCGTTTCCTGGAAAGGGCAACGAACAATAGTTAAAGTAGTTTTGGAATCCATTGTAGAAGGAATTTACATTACATATTCTGTACAGTAAACCAGGCTTCTGCAAAACGAACTTTGTTCCCACAGCAGTTAATGCAGAAATAAAAGCACTTGTATTACCAATCAGTGTTCTGGAATTATAGTCATATTATAAATGAAGGGAGAATCATTTTAAGTTGCATGCTTTAAAACAGGAAATATATAATGATTTGTTTCCCACTCCTCTAACTTTTTAAATTTTGTAACATCCAGACTGTTATACTGAGCTCAAAAGCTGACAAAATGTTCTGTGTCAATTTGCTTGGTCCTAAGGAAAGGGCCGTGGTGGCTCATTGGTTAAGACACTGAGCTGCAGACCAGAAGGTCGGTAGTTCAGCAGTTTGAGACCTGAATGCCACATGACGGAATGAGCTCCCGTCTCTGGTCCCAGCTCCTGCCAAACTAGCAGTTCAAAACCAAGAAATTGCAAGTAGATAAATAGGTACCGCTTCGGTGGGAAGGTAAACAGTGTTCCGTGCACCTCGGTGTCTAGTCATGCCGGCCACATGACCACAGAAAAATCTTCAGACAGCGCTGGCTCTTTGGCTTGGAAACGGAGATGAGCACTGCAACCCTAGAGTCAAATTCAACTGGCTTTTGAGCAGGAGAAACCTTTACCTAAG
Source organism: Lepidodactylus listeri (assembly GCA_029233225.1). NCBI lineage: Eukaryota > Metazoa > Chordata > Lepidosauria > Squamata > Gekkonidae > Lepidodactylus > Lepidodactylus listeri. The sequence goes on from JARCFY010000006.1 coordinate 94,644,835, forward strand.
GAAAGGTATTATACTGCTTTTTGTTGTTGTTGTTGTTGATGATGCTTTAGTATCTTACCTTATGCTGTGAAAACTATTATTCTTACCTAGAAACTACAGCCATCGTGATTGTTTTCTAGAATTTGGCTGAATATTGTCATGGGCACTTTTGGGATAGCTGCATGAATCTAACCTTCCTGCAAGGAATCTTCCTCTAGCCAGCCAAAGGAGCTTTCTCCCAACTGAAGTGGGTTTTCTGGTGAAGAAAGAGCCACTTAAAGTTGGAGAAAGGCTTAAAGTTAGGTGGGGACTAATAACACCAGATATTGGGTTGTAACCAGCTAGTTTTTTAACTGATGAAAAAGGATGAGGAGTCCCTTCTGATCACCCAAAAATGCTACGCTGGGGAGAATGGGAACCACATGGATAAAAATAACAAGGGATTGGGGCGGTGGTAAGGAAGGGAGTTGGGCAGGACTGAATGAAAAAAACCTGGCCAGATCTAACTCATTATCCATGTTGCAAGGACAGAGGACAAAATGACACTGGAAAAGACCCTGATCTGAGTGCCAGATGCTTATTTTGATAATCTTTTCTGACTCCCAGTTTAATTCTGGGACCAATTAAAAATGCTGGTTTTGAGCTTTCAAGCCCTCAAGAGTTTGGGCCCAGCATCCTTCAATAGCCAGTTTCTCCAACATGAGCCTCCCTGTTCTGTTACTTTCAAAGTTTGGCAGTAGGCTATGCAGGACAGGCCTTTCTTGGTGGTGGGCCTGCGACTGGGGATCTCCCTCCCCCTGGGACTTGCTTTGGTTAAAAGTTTTCTCTAGCAGGCGGTTGGATCTGTCAATAATTTCCAGCTCTCAGTCTTTGCTGGTGTTATAATAGATTTATGAGTTCTCTTAGCTTGGTTTACATTTGCACTGCTGGATTTAATTTTTGTTGCGTTTGTTAGCAAGGGCATGTTATATGTTTAAAGCGGGATTTATCATTATAGGTCCCTTTGAATGTCCTGGTGAAATAAATAAATAAATTTAGGAATGCATTCATAGTTCAACAGCCCCATGCCGCCAAGCCCAATCATACGTGAGAAGGGAGTTCTGGCAAGGGTTTATATAGTGCAGCTGGCATGCTATAACCAGGGCTCCGTTGGGGCCGGGGCGCGCCGGAGCGCAGCTCCGGGAGAGCGGGGGCAAGGGGGCGGGCACTTAAGAAAGCCCCGCCCCCCGCTCGCTCTTCCCAGACTGCGGCAGGCCGCTGCCGGCCTGGGAAGAAGCCCCCTCCTTCCCCCACTCACTCAGCCTGGGAAGAAGCCCCTTCCCTCCCCCCGTCAGTGCTCCCGGGGCCGGCGGCGGGAAGAGGCACCCAGCGGCAGGCAGCCCCGGGAGCAGTGGGAGGGGGGAGGGAAGGGGCTTCTCCTTCCCGGGGCCGGCGGAGCACCGCGAAGAGCCACAGGGTAAGTGGGAATGCGTGCACGCCGCCCGTCCTGCTCTTGCAAGGAAGGCGACGGTTTTCAGCTTCCCCGTCCCTTGCCCCGAGAGAGCTGCTGCTGATCCACCTGCTTTAAAACGCGCGTCGTTGTGGGAACTTTCCTTTGCGCGCACACGCTCGCCCTCCCCTCCCCTCCCCTTTCCCTTTTAACCCACTGAGTCCCCTTCTCAGCTCACGAATCATAATGTGCAGGGCCTTCAAGAGTTCAGTGTACCTTCCTGTATGTTATGTTGCAATCGTTAGGAAAAACCCATATAGGGTATGACTATCCCCATATGGGGCGGAGGCACAGAGAATTTCCTATGGCGAGCGAGTGAATGCAAGACTGAGGCATCATTCGAACCCACAACTTCCCAGCACAAGGCTCACCCACGATACTGCTACGCTGCCTCGGCATCTATTTAGCCATGCGATCTTCCAGCCCTTTCCCGGCTCTCAAACTAGTAAACCTCCGTTCCCTCCCCGAGAAGCGAGAAACCGCGGCTCTCAGCCCTTCCCTTCGCCTAACCTACTAAATTTCACTTCATTCCCAAGGGACCCAGGAGTCCTGATTTTGCGATAACCAATCCAATGACAGCAGCGCTGAGCAGGACTTCCCTTTGAATAAACTTCAAAGCTTTGCCTCCTTACTAGGGAACCTGAGCTTTAAGGTGGCACAGCAGAGATGCGCCTGGACCGTGGCTTCTTGTCACAGGGGGGAGCGCTGGTGCAAAAACACCATAGGCGAGAGAGGTTCACCTGCTGCAGACTGCCAAAAGCCTGGATAAAGCCCTCAAGCAGAATAATGACAAAAACTATAGTTCAGTGAAAAAGGCCCCCTCAATGCGCCATCCCCTGACTTCTCTATACACCCATTCACCTTGTGAGCTCCTGGCATTAAAGTGGTGAGCGAGCGATTGGGCTACTGTGTAAATTAGCCTGCTCTGGAGCCTCCCTTCTGGAGTGAAGACAAAAATGTGTGAGCTGGAGGCTAGAAAACTGTGAGCTAGCTCGCACTAACTCAGCTTAGAGGGAACACTGCTCTACTTAAGGGACCTGAGTGTCAAAAGCAGACCCCCAACCTGGCAGTTTGTATGACCCTCTCAACGCAGTCGGGACATCTTTCCTGGCTGACTACTTCAAACAAGCAACTGCTGTGACAAATTTCATTTTAAATACCCCCTGCTATTTAAGCTGTCATCGTTGCTACCAACTAGCAACATTCCTAACCTTCCAACCCCAAAAGAGGAGATTTTCACCAATTTTTTAAAAACAGCAGCAGAGAGTTCCATTATGTGGCAACAAGCCCTGGTGCATGCGAAGTAATAAAGGGGCCTCCTCGCATGCAGAGCAACAAGTTGAAGGATTGTGGGATTTTACAGACTAATTGCAACATGCTGCTAGAGACTTTTCCTCACTGAGGTTAATAATGCTGATGCAGTGTGGAAGACCAAATTTGCAAAACTGGGTGGAGAGGGAGCCAATCTGCTTTGCACAGAGAGTGATTAGAATGTTGGATTCGCTGCCAGAGGATGTTGTGATGGCCACAGGAACAGACAGCTTAAAAGAGGGGATTAGATCGATTCATAGAGGGTAAGTCTTATCAAGGGCTACTAGCTATGGTGCTTGAAGGGAACCTCCACATTCAGAGGCACTAAGCCTCTGAATCCCAGAGCCGGGAGAATGGCCTCTGCCTCTATGCCCTGCTGTTGGCTGTCTCTTTCCCCCCACCTACCTACCTACCTTCCTGTTCCTTCCTTTCCCCCTTCCTTCCCCTCTCCCTTCCTTCCTTCCTTCCTTCCTTCCCTCCTTCCTTCCTTCCCTCTCTCTCCCCACCTACCTACCTACCTTCCTGTTCCTTTCCCTGTCCTTCCCCTCTCCCTTCCTTCCTTCCTCCCTCTCTCCCCCCTTCCTTCCTTCCTTCCCTCTCTCCCCCCCACCTACCTACCTACCTTACTGTTCCTTTCTTTCTTTCTCCCTCCCTCCCTCCCTCCCTCCTTCCCTCCCTCCTTTCTTCCTTCCTTTCTTTCTTTTTCTTTCTTCTCTCTCTCTCCCCCACCTACCTACCTTCCTTCCTGTTCCTTTCCTTCCTGTTCCTTTCCTTTCCTTCCCCCCCCCTCCCTCCCTCCCTCCCTCCCTTCCTCCCTCCCTTCCTTCCTTCTTGCCTTCTGACACACTGCCGATGACGTCAGGGATGTGTGGCCTTATGACACTTCCGGTGACGTCAGGGGGTGTGGCATATGCAAATAAGGTATGCTAATGAGCTCCTGCACCTCTTTTTTTACGAAAGGACCCCTGGCTATAACCTGTGATGGAGTTCACTGGAGTTTTATGCTGCATTGTGGCTCTGCAACTGGAGTTGGAGAAGGTGATTTGGATGAGGAGGGGTGTCAGTTCAAACACTGTATCTTTTGCTAGCACAGTGCTAAACCAGCATCAGGACTGGGACTGTGGTCTGAGAGATTTCATGATAACGTTTGAGCCCCATTTCTCTTTCCCCTTTCCCCAGGCCCTGGATATAAATTCATGCCCTTATACTAACAAGGCCATATCAGTGCTACTGTTGAGCCACTGGTCCTTTCCACATTTGCCTGCTACTCTCAGTGTTCGGGTCAAGGCAATTTAATTCCAGTGCAAAACAGCATCCAAATAACCCAGGGCAACAGCAGGCTGAAACCAGGCTGACCACTGAAGGGAGGTAATGTGACGCAGAATGGGGGTGGGGGGGACCTGGAATAAAAAGAAGGTTGAATTTGAATTTAGTGCAGAATTGCTTGGAGGACACTGTAGTGAGCATGGGTTAAAAGGAGAGTGCCATCGTGAGATTAACTGTTACACCGCTGCTACTTTATACAGTATAGATGAAATAGGCCACATAACCTATGGCTCTGCACCTGGCATAGCAAGAATGAGATTACCCCATAACTAGTTTGGTGTAGTGGTTAAGTGCACGGACTCTAATCTGGGAGAACCGGCTTTGATTCCACACTCCTCCACATGCAGCTGCTGGATGACCTTGGGCAAGCCATAGTTCTGACAGAGTTGTTCCCTCAAGGACAGGTTCTGGAAAGAGATCTCTCAGCACCACCTTCCTCACAGGTGTCTGTTGTGGGGAGGGGAAGGGAAAGTGGATTGTAAACCACTCTGAGACTCCGAGTGAAGGGTGGAGTATGAACCCAATCTCTTGTCTTCTCTTCTTCTTCCATTTTTATTCAGAGATGGTATTGCATTAGCCACTGCTGATTTTCCTCTTCCCGTTTGCCACAGATAGCTGACAAAGGTGCAGTGCCAGCATGGCCCACTCCAGTGGAGAATGTCATCCGTACATTCCCATTCTGGCATAATAGCCAAGCATTTTAAATACCTGCTCCTTTTTTCCCCTTTTTTTGGCTGCCATTCTGGTTGTAGGCTAATAAGAGAGTGTAACAGAGCAGGAGAAAGAGCTAGCATAAGGCAGGAAATAATTATTGTTTCCTGCCAAAATATGACCAGGACAACAATGGGCAGGCGAGCTATGAGTCAGTGACCCGGGGCAATGCAATGTGTCATGGAAACAGAGAGGCAGCCCAGGGACAGTGGTGGCCCAAGGCCTATTTGTAATGACTGTGTGAGGCCTGCGTGCCAAAAGGTTCCTCCGTACCCCTTTTCTCTGGAGATCGGTGCTGGTCCTCTTCTAGCCACTTGGACATAATGGGGGTGGGGGGTGGGGGACGCTTCACGTTTCCAGCCTCTCACCTAAGGCATTTGCTCAAAACAAAACACAGCAGCGAACCTGAATGTAATCCAGTGCTTTCCAAACACCTGTGAGTTAGTCAGTGGAAAATCCTCCTCATCTTCGCAAGCACAGATGAGTTGAACCTTCTGGGCATTTTAGCAGTTAACCATCTGTACACATAACCTTTTTTTTTTTACTGCATAGAAGTCTTGTAGGAGGATGCAAAATCTACTCAGTGAGATAAGAAACATGTTTACACCAGCTACACCTGTTCTGGAATTTACAGCCTGTACTTTTGACTCCCTCTCTATTTTCCCCCTCTTTGGATAAATGCCATTTTTTAGCAGTAGCGATTCTATATTTTCTCCCCAGATATCCTCCTGAAACCCTGTAACACTGGCTGCTTACGCTTTTTAGAATATGCACGTGTGTGTCTGTGAGTGTGCATGCAAACACTCATGTATGCATGTGAAGATATTAATAAATCTAAATACTGCATTAATTATTATAAGTCATCTGAACTGGAAAAAATAACTATAGTATTTGGAGATCTTCAGTCTGGGCCATTATTCTGGCTCCTGGCTGTCTGTATTAGAATTCACTGAGGGCAGAGGAAAGATGGGAGAATGAGGAGAGAGTAACTCTGTTCGTAATGTACCCAACCGGGACCTTTTGCAACCAACAGAGATACACAGATGTTAAACACAGAAATAGATTATGCCAATAGGCTGCATTCACAAAGTCGTTACCAGTCACATTGTTGGATCACTGGTTTTGGAAGGATTTGATTCTATAAAACCAATGTCTTCTGTTTGCTAAATATTCTGTCATTTGGTGGGCTTGGGCGGTGCTTTTGTTGGATCTTCAACTGATCCCTGTAGTCACAATATAGAGATGGTCCTGCATTTTTTTGTGTGCAGTGTAATTTTATTTATATTCTAATAGAGAAGTCAGCTGATCTTTGGACTTAAATCTGGTGACTGGAGTTGCGAATGGACAAGACAGATCTTTCTACTAGCCTGAAAAGGGCCCGGGGTTTGCAGAACAATGTGAAATTTTTAAAAAATACTTTGGGGGCTTTTAAAAATCAAAAAATGATTAAAGGAGTACCTATAGCTTTAAGCAACAGATTTCCTCAGTGGCTGTTGCTAGGCAACCACAGTATTCCAGGCTGGGTTTTGTTGGTAAAAGGTAGGGAGAGGAGGTAGGGCCCTTTCCAGTCCAATTTTGGCCTTTGAGGGAAGACTCATTCAGGTCATGCCTGACTAAAGTTGCCAGCTCCATGTTAGGAAGTTCTTGGAGATTTTGTCATGGAGTCTGCAGAAGGCAGGGTTTTTGGACCGGAGAAACCTCAGCCAGATATAATGCCACCAAGTCCACCCCCTAAAACAGCCATTTTCTCCACAGGGACAGGTTACTGTTGGCCAGAGTTCAGTTATAATTCTGAGGATCTCTGGGCCCCACCTGAAGGTTGGCAATCAAGGTTGGGTGACTTGATACCATGACTCAAGTAGGCCTGGCTGCTTCCTACTGTTCAACAGCAGCCACCCTGTGAAAACCAGTATGGTGTAGCTGTTAGTGTTTCAGAGTAGGGTCTTCAGGACCCAGGAAGCTAACTAGGTGATTTTGGGCCAGTCATATATTTTCAGCCTAACCTATCTCACAGGGTTGTTATGCAGATAAAAAAGGAGGAGAGAATAATGTAAGCTGCTTTGGTCCTCACTGTGGAGAAAGACTGTAGTTTTCCTAGGTAGAGACTGCAGGGGGGGAGGAGATGGAAAGCTGAAGTCAGAGGGACAGATAAAGGTAGGTTGGCTGTTGGTTGGGAAGGAGATAGGGTTGCCAACTCCAGGCTGGAAAATTCCTAGAGAGTTGAGCAGGGCTGTAGCCAGTCGTGGTGCACATGGGGTGGTGCCCTCTATCAAATTTCCAGTGCCCCCCCAATCTTAATTCATCGCCCAGGGGTTTTTCCCTTCTGCATTGACTCGTGCAGTTAATGAACACAGGAAGAAAGGAAGGCCAACAAAACCAACAATGTCTCTTGGCTAGTAAATGAAAGTAAAGTCTCTACATTGCCTCCGTTTACTCTCCCTCTTCCACTCCCCTTCTCCTCCTCATCGGGGGAGGGGAGAAGGGCAGGATGGGGGTTGGCTGGCTGGTTGCTGCCCCATGCAGTGTTCCTGGCAGGCTCCCCATGCACTCTGCGCCCCTCTTGTCGTGTTTGTGGTTTGGGATGAGAAGGTGAGTCCATGCGGCAAGAAAAGCCGAGCACCCTCAAGGAGCAAGGCAGCCAGGCAACCGGTGGAAAGCTTCCCACTGGACTTTACTGCTGTCGTATTTGTAACGGCCATTGGCCATATGCAATACATCAAACAGAACAGAACCTACTTCCAATTAATTTTACCGACTGCACCTCCTGCTCCTTTGATAGGCCATTGCTATGGATACAAAGTATAGGTGATGCTGGTAGGAAACATTAGGGGCGGTATCAAGACAGGTGCAAGTACTGGGGCTGAGTTTAAAAGGGGGCTGGGAAGCTGGCCAATGAAGAGATGACAAGCCAGGATTGCCCGCTTCCCACTGGGGACAGGAGACCTCCCACCTCCAGCATCCCTGGCCTGATGATGTCAATTCTGGCACAACCTGGAAGTGACATAATCACACCAGGGCCGATTCAGCACTAGTTGTTGCCCTGGCGTCACTCCCCTGATAAATCCGGGGTAGAGCAACAGTTCCCCACTTGTTGCTCCGGGTCTGCAGTTGGCCCGAATATAATCCTCAGTTCCCCCGGATCTTCTGTTTCCAGGATTTTCAGGTGTGTTTTTTTTTTGCCATGGGAGTGAAGTCGGGTCATTCAAGTGAGAAACTCCGAAATTGGGGTTTCTTGCTCCACCCCTTTAACGCCCCTCTGCTTCTTTCCCTCCCCTTTCCCACCTATCCTCTCCCTTTCCTGCCCTGACGCGAGCGGGTTTTGTTTTGTTCCCCCCTTTGTTGCATTACAACAACACGACACAACATTGATCCATCGTTGTGTGGTTAACATTTTTTGCAAGGCTAATGTATTGTGGGTGGTGTGGACACAATTTTTGGAGGGGTTACATGTGTTGTTGATGTCTCCACATTTCTGTGTTGCATTATTTGCACAAAAGTCATGCCTGAGTCATGCCACTATAAAAATATGTATTGATGGCTTTGAGGCTCAGTGTGAGCTGTTTGCCCCCCCCCCCCCCCCCCCGTTGCATTACAACAACACGACACAACATTGATCCATCGTTGTGTGGTTAACTCTTTTGCGGGGCCAATGTATTGCGGGTGGCGTGATGGTGTGGACACAATTTTTGCAGGGGTTACATGTGTTGTGTTGCATGTTCCCCCTCCATTTCCCATCCCTTTCCCACCCTCCATTTCCCCTCCAACCCTGGTGCAAGCTTTTTTTTCTTTTCGCCGGCATTTTCAAATGGCGAAAGTGATAACATGATGCAGTAATGGCGGCATGGAGGTCCACCTACGTTAAACTCCACCTACGTTTAAAAAGGGGGGGGAAGGGGCGGGTGCATGATGTACTTTCCCGGGAATTATGAAAAACCTTGGCCAATCATGACTTTGTTGCATCACAACATCATAACAAAACTCCGCCTACATTTTTTTTTTAAAAAGGGGGGAGATGGGCAGGGGCTCAAGATTCAGGGCAAGGAGAGATGCGGAAATGAAGAACCGGCATCAACCCGGGTCAGATTCCTGTAATGCGGAAACGCACACACTGATTCAGACCAATTAAACTCGGGAGGAAAGGGAAGCAAAGCACTTGTGCAGAATCAGCCCAGGTAATGCTCTAGTATTTGCCCAAAACTCTGTGGTTAAACCAAAGAGTTTTGGATGAATTACAGAGCATCACCCCCTGCCAAAAGTGGCTTCATTCCATGAGGATGCCAATCTCCCCCCCCCCTCTCCATGCCCCGGAAGTCCTCACCTTCTCTATACCTGGTAGCCCTATGCTGAGCCTTACCTCTCAGTGCTGGAAGGAGAAAGAGATAAGCTGGAAACATGGGTGACTGTTAACTCCCTCTCTCCCATTTCTGAGGCCATCAGGCAGCAAGGTGCATAGCCAAAGGAGGAATAGGCTACTTATAGACTTTTGGGTACTATTCAAACAGCTGACTTTAAAAGCTCTAAATGATTTAGGACCATGACACCAATATCAACTGCTTCAACCTTTTTTTGCAGGTCCCTACAAAGATTTAAACTAGCAAAGTACTCATCACTATAGTGGAGAGTATTTACTTTTTTCTAGTCATTCTAGGAAAAGCAAACTATCTGCAATCAGGGTGATAGATAAACAGCCTATTGATATCAATGGAATTGGAAGCTGGAACTGAATAAAGTATTTGGCTGTACAGTTCATGTGCATACCCTGTTAAGTGCATTTGAAGTAGAACTCAGAGTGGCCTCTAGCATGGTACTTAACATAAGTGGCATCTGGAGACATTTTTTAAAAGCATAGAAAGTAGTGGCCGGGAATCATATGAATACGTGGCCCCCTCTGTCTCCTGCCTTCCAGTCACTCTGTCCTCGCACTCATTTAACATGTCATCTGCTCATTGATGAGGACACCCACTTTGACTCACAGCATAAATGACCAACTCAGACACGCTCCTGTCAGTGGTTTGTTCCTTGCAGCACTGAACAAACTGCTTGTCACAAAAACTGCCACCTCCTATCAGCCTCTCGTGTGAAGGATTTCTGGATACCTCTCAATATGAATTAAGGAGCTGACATTCATTTCAAAAGCAGTGTGCTCCAAAAGGCATGCTCTTTTATCAGCGCACACCTATTTTTGCCCCTGCCCCCGCATACCCTTTAGTCAACTATAAACAGATCGATGCACAGTTTGGTTTCTCTGATTGCCCTTTCCATCAAATTAATGTTTCATCTTCCTGCATATTACTAGTCGTTCAGTCCTTGCCCTCTGGATTAGGCAGGCTGTGCCATGCATGGTGTCTCATGCCATATCACATGGGCAGATGCCCTAGGAGACCTTGAAGCAGAGGACACGGTGGTTGAGGCAGACTGGTTTCTTTAATCTGTCATAGTATCCGAGATCACATTCTACAAGAGCCCCAGAGAATGGAAGTATTGTGTTAGCAAGAGTTTAATATTTTATATGTAGCCATATACAACAAGTTGCATTAAAAATCAATTTTTAAAAAATATGGAAAACGTTAGGAAACAAGCACTTACAAAGTCTTACATGATGAAGAAGTTTAAAGGCACATCCTGCCACCTCATGCCTGTATTGTGACCAAAATACAACTTGCTAGTGGTGTTGTTTCCTTCTGTTACCATGACTGCATAGATTGTGGGGGATTTTCCCATTCAATGTGGATGAAGGATACAGCAGCCACTTAAAACCCTTGGTAGAATATTGCACACTAGGACCAGTAATGGCACTCAAAACACAGTGAAAGAGGGAGGTCTCCAGACATGAACCAATGGTATGAAACAATGCTTTGTGAGTTATTGCCCCTTTTGGTTTGTAATTTGTCCTAATCTGATAATCTCCATGTCAGATATTGTGAAGGGAGAAGGATCATAAGGCTTGCTTGATCCATGCTAACTCAAGTAGTGCCTTCAACAATGTAATACATCTAAAAGGAGGAGGAGGAGGAGACTGGATTTATACCCCACCCTTCCCTACCCGAAGGAATCACAGAGCAGTTTACAATCTCTCTCTCTCTCTCCCCCTTTCTCTTTCTTGCCTTCTGACATACTTCCAGTGATGTCAGGTGGTGTAGCATATGCAAATAAATTATGCTAATGAGTTAAGCTAACACCTCTTTAGCTCCTGCACCTCTTTTTCTATGAAATGACCCCAGGTCCAAAGTATTTATTAACACAAAGCCAACTTGCTACTTGGAGCCACAAAACCAGGACTGATCATGGAGCTCCATCTCCATGTTTTGCATTGGTGTCGCTGCAGGCATCACAGGCTGCTTAAGATAACACAACCATTTCACACTTACAGTGCAGTCCTTAGCATAATGACAGCCCTCTGTCTAAACCATTTCTAAATCAATGGGCTTAGAAAGCTGTAACTCTGCTGAGGAACGCACTGTGAGTCATACACTTATTACCATACCATGATTAAACAAATCTCATGATTAATTTGGGAGGGGGTACCTGACAGACAAGGAAGAAATATGGAGATGGTAATTTCTTGAGAGCCAGGCTGCAGTCACATGGCCCTTTAAATCCGGGACGCCTCCCGGATTTAAAGGAGCTGCTTCCCCACCCCACCCCCCACCCCCGGTTGGGATAATTACACATCCCAACCCCCAGCGGTGAAGGAGGCGATGTGCGGCGGCGTCAGCAGCCAAGGGAGGCTTCCCTGAGCCCCGGCAGCAGTGGGAAGCAATGATGTGTGGCGGTGGCATGCAGTGATGTGTGGCAGCAGCATGCGGCAGAGGCCGCGGAGGTAGCTGGCAACACTAGCAGCAGCGGCCAGGGGAGGCACCCTTCCCCGAGCTCCACCAGCCACCTGGTGAGTTTGGAAGAACGGGGGAAGGCGGCGGCAGCCGGCGGGGCACGGATCAGACCGGGGTTTGTTTTTTTTCCCTTTTTGCTCTTGGGCATTTGAGCGCCCAAGTGCAAAAAGGGGGGGGGGAACGGGAGGGCCGATCTGGACATCCCTCTCTCGCAATTATTGCAAGAGAGGTATGTCCAGATCAGCCCATTGCAGGTTCAAAGCGCGACTCCTGGGAAAATAGTTGATTTTCCCGGGGTTGGAAAAAGGAGTTTGAACCCATGCTGGAGCCCGCTTCACCTCGGGAGTAGCTGCGGCCGGTCTGATTGGCCCCTTTAAATGCGGGAGGAAACAGCACTTCCTCCCACATTAAAGGGCTGTGTGGCCGCAGCCCCAGTTTGGTGTAGTGGTTAGGAGCGTGGATTCTAATCTGGAAGAACTGGGTTTGATTCCCCACTGGTCCACATGCAGCTGCTGGTGTGACCTTGGGTCAGTCATAAATTCTTTCAGAGCTGTTCTCTCAAGGGCAGTTCTCGAGAAAGCTCTCTCATCCCCACCTGCCTCACAGGGTGTCTGTTGTGGGAAGGGGAAGGAGATTGTAAACTGCTCTGAGACTCCTTTGGGTAGTGAATGGTGGGGTATAAATCCAATCTCCTCCTCCTCCTCCTCCTCCTCTTCTTCTTATTCTGCATCACTAAATAAACTCAACTTCATATTAAAGCCTACGCCAGAATAGGCAGGGTAAAAATCAATAAAATCAATAAAAATAATAAATAAAGGGCAAGACGATAAATACTGGTAATAATTTCTTAGCTCTTTTGGCACAACACCATGGCCCTCTTTGAAGAAGACCAAGTTTACATATGATCAGGGAATGGTGAAGTAGAATTCATGAGCTAAGACTTGGGGATTAAATAATATTTTTCACATTGGAAAACCTTTTATAGGTGGCATTTTTTCTACACACTAAAATTATCCAGGACAGGCAGGCATTAATGAATACTGCAAATGGACAAACTACAATTACTTTCGCTAGAATAAATACAATCTTTTTTAATATTCACAAAAACAGAGGAAGCAATTTGGAAGAATCCCTCCTACTAAATATTTGCTGTTCTTATTGTGCTAGCAAGAGGTTTTGTTTTCTTTTTAGGTAAGATTAGGGCCAGTGGAGAAGGACTATATGAATAACACTTGATTGGGTAAGGCAAATAGCCGTGTAATTAAACTGTAAACACTGTATGTGGTAATTTTAATGCAGTTTAAGGCCTTGTAAATTACATGGTCATAAAATGGCACTTGGGGTTATGCTTTGCAAAAATATTGATGTTTGTGTTGGATTAATTAGTGTCATTTGCATACAGAGAGGAGCAGAGCGCCCCATTCCTGATCAAGGTCAGGCCTTGACTGAATTTTCTACAAAGGAAGACACCAAAAAGGGCTGGTCAGGCTGCATAACCTTCCTAATTAAACTGAATTTTTTAATTAGTGAAAGAAAGAATATTAATAATGTCTAATTGAAAATAACAATTCTGAAAAGGCACATCTTTAAAGTGAGTTATGTACAGGTTTTTCCTTGAGAAATGTGTAATGACTCACACTGTTTGAAAAAGTGTGCCTTGCACACGAAAGCTCATACCTTGAATAAACCTTTGTTGGTCTTAAAGGTGCCACTGGACTCTAGATTTGTTCTACTATTTAGGTGGGCATTCTACACTAACAGGTGCCCGAGTTATTTGTTTTCTTACACCAGGTCCAGGCAAATTTCTCTCTTGTCTAGATATTTCTGAAATGGGAACCCAGACCAGCCTAGCTACTGTAGCTGGAAACAGGCCAAGTAACCATCAGTGTTCCCTCCAAGCTGAGTTAGTGTGAGCTAGCTCACAGTTTTTTAGCCTCCAGCTCACACATTTTGTTCTTCACTCAGGGCAAACGAATTTATGCAGCAGCCAAATCACTCACTCACAACTTTAACGCCAGCAGCTCACAAAGTAGAATTTTTGCTCACAAGACTCCACAGCTCTAGAGGGAGCATTGGTAACAATGCAATATGCTGTTTCTATACAGGTCCGTATCTTGTGGTTTTAAGGAGTAGAAACAGCCACAGTGGGGGGGGGGGGGGGTCACACCTTATGAAGATCCCCAGTTGGGGTGTATAGTGGGGGTACTTGGAAACAGCCCCACAGGGGTGGCACATTAGCTAACAGGAAGAGGGAGAGGCAGGACTGGATGCAGAGTAGGGATGCCATGTTCCCACTGGGTGCAGGAGAGCTCCCACCCGCAGCCCTCATTGCCCACTGTGACTGCAACTCAGTCTGCTGACCTTAGTGAGAAGTCGTTCCAGTTTTTTTAAGTGCTTTCAATGACAAGGAGAAATTTCAGCTTCTGTGGCCGCTTATTTGGAGGGGAAGATCTCTAATACAGTGCAAGAGTAAAAATAGATTTTTAAAAAACGGAGACTTCCACCCATCATAACCAGTGATTCCATCTCAGCTACTATGTTGTTCCAGCATGCAAGGGAGCTAATGCACTTAACAAGCCAGTGGTTTCCTACAGCTCAAGCTATTAGAGTGTTTCACTTAATATATATTGTGCCTTAGAGGCAAATTAAATGTCACAGATGAAAGATGGTCCCTGTTACTTTTGTAGCCTAATTCCCTGTGCTTCAGAGATTCTCCAGGAAACTACAATGCAACACACAGTTTTTATGATGGTTTTGGGATCAACAGAGAGAATTGTAGTCTCATGAGATAATTGACGTGTAAAGTTAACACTGAGGAAAGCACAGTGCTCATGTTCAATCCCAGAAAGACTGGACTTGGATCCAAAGGGGTTGGATCTGAAGTACCATGGCGCTGATGGAATGGATCTTTCTTGCCTACATCCTCTGGCCACAGTCCACTCCCAAGAACATTATGCATGGTGTGGGGACTGCAGTGCGAGAGGTAAATTGGCAAATACAGCTCACTCCTCCACAAGCAGAAGTCCCTTCCTGTTCCAAAAAATAACCTCTATATCCATCCCTAAAATGGATCAAAGGTTCCTTAAGGCCTTCTTTGGGTTCAAGGATTGTCACTGATACGAATGTAATTGGAAAAACCTCAAGCACTTTAGCTTGTACAATGATTGCACTTTAGAAATTATCTATTTTATCTCAGAGGGCTTTCAAATCAAAAATGTATAACCAGAGAAGGATGGAAAAGGAAAGGCAGCGGGACTGTGGGGAAAGGAAGTAGTCAGTATGCTGTTGTGGTATAACAAAAATGCCTGCCGGATTATAGTAGAATGAATTACATATAGCACAAACTCTGCCTACCATTTTCATCTCGTTTCTTTACCCCATGTCCTTTTTATTTTATCTTGGAAGTTCTGCATTTTACTCATAATGATTTCTTTTCACCCTTTCCTTTGTCACATATTCATTCTATCCACAAGGAACCACAAGAACACTAGAAGGCTGCACACATACTGCTTATTCGTACATGCACACAGAAGAAGAGGAGATTGGATTTATACCCCACCCTTCACTACGCAAGGGAGTCTCAGACTCCTTTCCCTTCCCCTCCCCACAACGAACACCCTGTGAGGTAGGCAGGGCTGAGGGAGCTCTGACAGAAACTGCTCTTTTTCAAGAACAGCTGTGCCAGAACTATGGCTTGCCCAAGGTCATCCAGCAGGTGCATGTGGAGGAGTGGGGAATCAAACCTGGTTCTCCCAGATTAGAGCACTGAACAGACTATTGCTAGATGGCGATTCCTAGGAAGTCATCCGTAGGACAGCTGTGGGGGTTGCATTACATACAACAGCTGTGTAGGCTGAAAGCAGATTTCATTTGTTGGACAGGGCCTTAATATTCTCAACTAAATTAACCAAGTTAAAGTAAGAGAAGGATTCTAGTGGAAATTTGGGAGCCCTTACTTTCTTATCCTGGTGGCCATCCAAGATAGTTTTCAGGAGATCTGTAGCTCGTAGTCTGACTTTGCTGCTCCAAATAATCCCTTTGCCACTAAGAAGTATATATTAAACTATCTCACTGGACTTCATGTTCATGCAAAGGGAAAGTCACTGTTTAACGTTGATAATAAATCACAAACAGTATAAAGATAAATGCAATATAATAGCCCAACAGGGTCTATATGTGTAGTGAACAACCCAAACATGCAAAATATATAGATCTCTCTTATACAGAGTATCTTCAAACAAAGACACATAATCTTCAGACGAAGGACTAAGATGCCAGCTTTGATCCTTCGTTTCGTCAGGATCTTCTTCAGCTTACTAAATATAAAACATACATATAACTACTCCAAATACAAATGTGTCTTTGTTTGAAGATTGTTCTTTATATTGTTTGTGATTTATTATCTGTATTAAACAGTGACTTTCCCTTTGTTTGTACATTACAGTGGTTATCGCTGTATTTTGCTTCATGTTCATGCAACATAACCAGGGAAAGTGAATGTGGGGTGATGATGGAGGATGGATGGTTTCCATCTCTGGCTTGGAGATTTGGAGGTGGTGACTGTGGAAGATAGTATTTGGGGAGGGGAGGGAGCTCAGCAGCGATATGACACCATCACTCCAGGACTTCCATTTCCCCTAAATTCTATAGTATATCAACGCTGTCACTTCCTCCAGGGGAACCTGCCTCTGTAGTCTGCAGATCAGTTGTAATTCCAGGAGTACTGCAGACCCAGCTTGAGGAAGCTAAGTGGAAGCTATGTACCTAAGTGCTGTCAAGTCACTACCGACCTATGGTGATGCCAGCAAAGGGTTTTCAAGGCAAGTGGGAAGCACTTGCAGAGGTTGTTTGCCATTGCCTTCCTCTGCTGAGTCTTCCTTGATGGGCCTCCCATCCAAGTACTGAGCCTGCATAGCTTCTGAGATCTGACGAGATCAGGCTATACCCCATGCCGCCTTCCCTCCCTCTGAGTGGAAGCTACATATACGCAGCTGAATGTCATCAGAAACATATTCAGTTTTCCCACATGGGGTTCACCAACTGAATGGCTCCTCTTGAGTAAACAACTGGATTTAGACAGGTCAGAAAACCCCACAAGATTTTCCCTGCTGCAAAATTCTATTTAGGGGGGTGAATTGGAAGCACGTACAGGTTTGTGTGCACACAGGTGTAATGAAATAACCTCAAGTAACTGAAATGGAAAAGTTTGAAAGAATAGCCAACGTGGCTTGCATCCGTCTGTGTCAGTCTTAAGAAAATCTACTTATGTTTTCCTTTGTGCTTTTCATGGAGGCACAAACTAGATCAAAATGCAGAAAGGTCAAAAATCTTTATTGTGCTCCTTCACACACACCCTCAGGGGCAACTTTTTTACCACCAGGAAAGAAATCTCTGCTGAACACTATACCTCTCTACTTAAGGAGACCTCCATGGATAAAGGAAATCACTTCTACCAGTTTTCTTTACCTTTTCAGCATGTCAAGCAGAGCAATACTTAGCAAAGTAAATAAAGTACTTGCAATTTTCAAATATAAATCACTGAAATCTGGAAGACAATAAAGCTCCCCGAAAGCTTGGTGGTGGGCAGCTTCCAGGTTTTTTTGACAGATCAAAAACACAGGCAGGTATAAAGTATTATTTTATTTTATTTATTTTTATTTAATATTTTCAATGTTTTTACCTCTATTTCATAAAAAGCTGCCCTTTCCCACACATTAAGACTCTATTGAAATGAAGAGAACATCCACCCCACCCAAGCCTGCTGGCAATATGTAAGTCCAATGGATTTAGAAGGGTGTGCCTCCGATCATAGGCGTAGAGTACGGGGGGGCTCGAGGGCTTGAGTTACCCCTGAAATTTCCCGGGGGGGGGGGCTCAGCCACTCCCGGGAAAACGGAACGCCTGCCACCACGCCTCCCTGGGTCCTTCCAAGGCCCGGCAGCCGCTGCTGGAGAGGGAGAGGGAAGGGGTGGCGGGGAGAGGAGGGGAAGAGAGAAGCACTGGCAGCAGTGGCTGGTGGGCCTCGGAAGGGCCCGGGGAGGCGGGCGGTTTCCCGGAGGGGGGGGGAAGAACCCCCCCAGGGTTTCCAAAACTCTACGCCCCTGCCTCCGATGGCACTGTTAATCATTGCTATTATTGATTTATTTTATTTATTTAGCATATTTTTGGGCTGCACTTTTAAACTGAAAATCCACAAGGTGGCTTTATTGTTCACACTAAAATCCTCTAGAATATTGGAGGCAGTGTTTTCATTGAGGCACAGCCATTATCACAGGTAAAGCTGTATTATCAAGTTGTGTGTATCCTTGGTTTACAAACACGGCCCAGAATGGCGCAGATCTTTTTTTTGTTGCCAGTTTTAGTATGTTGTGCTGAGTTTAGTAAAAATGATCATCCGAGAGGGCACAATTTAGGGTCAGGCCAGTTCCCCCCCCCCCCCCCCGCATGCAAAAGTATCATTCAAACAGGTCCCATTTCCTGTGCATATAATCTTATACCCCAGGAAATAAACTACACATTCTGGAGACTATTTGCATCAGTTATACATCAGTCCCCTTTATGCTAATTGCATCAGGATGGGCACAGATCCAGTGGATTCAACCCCAATCGTACCACTCTGTGCATTCCTTTGTAGATAAATGTCAGCAAAGGACAAAAGTGTGGCTGACAAAACACCTCTGGCCCCTTCTTCCTAATGCTGATGCCTAGCCAGACTGCCTCCATTTGCATTTCCTTCTTTCCAACATGTGCTAATTTGCATTTGTCTTTCTTTCACCCCAGTGCTCCAAAGAGTCAAGGAGATCTTGAGTTTTAATCCCATCCACAACAGATTTCAGTTTTCTGTCACCTAGAGATTAATCAGTATCTCCAGCTTCTTCATTCCAGACCAGATGTGACGCAGAACTTTGCAGTGCTTTGATGGTGCCTCACCAATGCACTTACACACATTAAAGCAGCGCCTGGCCCTTTAACACAAGGATGCAGAGAAAGGACAAAGCTGTTCCCAAGAAGTCAGTAAAAGTGGTAATGTTTATTAATGATTGCGGCAGAATGCTTTTCGGTTGCCCTATTAAAGAAGCTCTTTGTCCTAATAAACACCCGCACGAAAGAGATTGCTCTTAGGGCACCTTCTCTGCACTTTATTTATAATGAGACTTCTAATGAGTACACAGTGTTTATGTTTCCTTGAGAGACTCATCACTCCCTTTTCTCAGTCTGTTGTCTAAAAAGAGTACTACACAAGGCGCTCCTGTTTTTTGCACCCATTCGTACACATATACCTGCCCACCCCCACTACATTTACATATGCCTTTTTGCAAGGGCATGCAGTCCCGAAGGACAAATGAGCAATTGAGCATGAAAAGGATGAACAGCAAAAATACAGTAGACTGAAGGACGCGGCGCTGCTCTAGGAGGACGTACTGTGTGTCTGTAACATCTTAGGGTCATATTCAGTGAGGTGCAAAGAGATATGAGGATTGGATTCCTCTGCAGGGGTGGGGCTGTGCAGGAACTAGCATGGCACTGGGTTTTCTCTGCATTGGTTATTCCCACCAGAATCCCTACCACTCATCCCAAATCCTTTCATTAAAACAATAACTTTCTGCCAATAGCTTTTCCCTACTACCAACTATATCCTGCCATAAGTGGTATTATTTAGGATTGCCAGCTCCAGGTTGGGAAATACCCAGAGTTTTGGGAGGTGGAGCCTGACGAGGGGAGGGTTTGGGGAGGGGAAGGGAGGGACTTCAATGGGGTATAATGTCACAGAGTCCACCTTCCAAAGCAGCCATTTTCTCCAGGAGATCTCTGACACCCGGAGATCAGTTGTAATCTCAGGATATCTCCAGCCACCATTTGAAGGTTCGGATCCAATTCAAGTGCTGTACAAAACATAAATTATTATACAAAAAAAAATCTTTCTCCATAATTTTCTTCATACAAAAACATTACAAGGAGACATCGTCTCAAAAAGTGAAACACAAAGGCACTTTATTTTGGAATTGTGTGCCTAGGCACAACATATTGGACTGTCTATATAGTGTCTTTAAACCTATGTTGCCTTTGTGTTCCACTTCTTGAGACTGTGTCTCCTTGTTATGTTTTTGTATGAAGAAAATTATGGAGAAAAAAATATATTTTGAATAATAATTCATGTTTTGTACAGCACTTGGATTGGGTCCTTTATAGTGAGCTATCATAGGTGCTGGTCTATTTATGGTTGTATACCATCAGGAGATTGGCAATCCCAATCATGGTTGAAGTGAACTTTACATTTTTAAGTACAACAGAGCTATGTTATTTTTTCTTGCAGCCCCCTTTAAATTTCCCCAAAATGGACAATAAACATGTTTGGCATGATCTTATGTCATACAATTTCAAAAGCTGTAACAAAAGTTCTCTAAATCTGCAGCTTAGTCTCTCTATATAATAATTCTCTGATGGTGGTGGCACTCTCTAGAACATTCCACATGCCACCCCAGCCTTTGGTCCCCTGGCCTGTCAATCAGAAACTGTCCCTATCCACTGGCTGTGAATACTCGCATGCCATTGGCTAGGTCTGCTCCTCTTCTCCGCCCACTCCTTCAGTCTCTGTGCCCTGTCAGAATTCCTAGCAGATGGTTTTTTGCTCTTGACAAAGACACTTCTCCAGCTTCCTTCCTGTGGGGGGATTAACTGTTATCTCAGTGGCTGTTGGTAGGTGAAACAAAATTACAGTTACCTGGGTTTATAAAATGGCTGCTGCCTGTGATTTGTTTAAAATGTTCCCCCATAAGGTTCAACTGTTACCTCAGTGGCTGTTAGTAGGTGAAACGAAATGGCAGTTACCTGTGTTTATAAGAGGGGGTTCAGAGCAAGGTATGTTGATGCTTGGCTGGGAAGGAGATGGGGTTGCCAACTCCAGGTGGGGAATTCCTGGAGATTTGAGGGGTAGAGCCTGGAGAGGGTGAGGTTTGAGGAGGGGTGGGGCCTCACACAGGTACAATGCCATAGACTCTGCCCTCCAAACCACCTATTCCCTCTTGGGCAACCATTGCTGCCAATCTCCAGATGAGGGCAGGAAATCACTCAGAATTACAGCTGCTCTTCAGGTAGCAGAGATCAGGTCTCCTGGAGAAAATGGTGGACTCTGTGTCATTATACCCTGCTGAGGCTGCCACAGCAAATTAATGCTGAGTGCCCAAGGCCGGGGCACTCTCCCAGAGCCTCTTTCTAGAGCCCGTTGTATTTATTCCCACAACGGGCCTTATTCCTAGTGTAATATAAACACTTTTTTTTCCTGCTAGCTATACCATACATGGTATCAAGTCTAAATGTCAGGTAAACTATGGCTGCGATCACACGCACAATTAGCCCCAACATAGGCACAAATGCCAGGTGGATATAACATGCGCAATCAGACCCGAAGATCTGGGAAGCATCCCACACCCAGCAGCAGCCTATGTTGCTCCGCCGCAGAAGTGCAGTAAACAGGCACTAGGGAAAGTCTGGTAGCAAACGGGTTGCTACAGGCTGCGGGCGGACTTTCCCCTATCTGATCACTCCAGCCTGCTCTCATGGTGTCGGGATGGCCTGATGAGGCTATCTCGACTCCGTGCTGTTGATTTTTCCCCTTCTCAGTATGTGCATCATCGCACACTCCATAGGGAGCCCTCAGGGCTCAGGTGCGAATCATCAATCCCTCATTTAAGCGCATCAGGAACAAACAGCAAAAAAAAAACCTGACTCACCTGCGGTTGCATCTGATCATGCAGTGGTGAGTTGTGCCTGCAGCTTCAAAAGACTGTGTGATCACACTGTGGGTCAACTTGCACCAGAGGAAACAGCCTCTCTTCCCCTCCCCCCACTTTATCTCGTGCGTGTGACTGCAGCCTATAATTATACCATTGAGTTTAAATGGGCTAATACCTCATATCACAGCCACATGAAGATACTTAACAGAACATTTAAAAATAATGGCTCAAATCCTGCCCCATGCTCTTCTAATATCTTAATATTCCATTCCTAGCTACCTTCTATATATGGTTTACAGTGCAATCCTATGCAGAATTACTCTAAAGCCGTGTATTAGAATTCTGACACAGCATGGTGGGCACAGCCATAAAATGGCTGCCACAGGAGGGGGACTGCTGCAGCTTATCTTCACTCACACAGTGAAGATTCTTGTGCTTCTGCCAAAGCAACATTTTTAAATATCTGTGCAGCCAATCAAGTCTCCAGTGGCTAATCAGAAGCCTTGTTGGACAAAAGCCCTACTTTGCCCCACCCAATTAAAAAACACCTGGTGGGCACCAGGATAGGCATCAGTAGGCACCATGATCCTTATGTGGAACCAAACTGGAGACCTCTGGCCTAATCACTGGCAAACATGTTCTGAACCAGCCCCATAGCCAGGATTTTGTGGCTTGTGGGGCCACTTTTTTTTTTCTGGTGGGGCTGCCATTATTTTCCATAATGATGCACCTCTCTCCTTCCTCTCCTCCAAGATTTAAAGGGCTCTTCAGCTGATCTATGGACCACATGCTCCCTGCTGATCAGCTCTACAGCCCTTTAAATCTTGCAGGAGCAGAGGGAGAGGGGCGTGCGCCACCCGACCCCCTGCTTCTTCTCAAAAGAATTTAAAGGATCCCTTTAAATGCTTTTGAGAGGAAGCAGGGGCCCTTTAAGGAACGGGCGGAGCCCCCAATAGCCCCAACGTAACTACAGGCCAGTTCTGAACACAAGTATATAAATGAAAGCCATGGTGACAAAGATCCAAAATAATACTGCTTTCAAAAGTCCCCACTATTGTTGGGGGAATGTGCTATTAAAAGATCTAAATGGAAGCCCCACTCGCCTCACTTTTAAGAGCTAGCCCACAGAAAAGATCCCTAGGTAAAAATGGCACTGGATTGTGGTCCTCCAGACTGTGGATAGAAGACTGTCCCTCTCATGACAAGCCCCTGTATGTTCAGCATTCAGACATAAAAACTTCTCTCTTGCTGTCTGGAATGATAAACATGCAATCTTCTGTTTGTTTTGTGGGGTCCCAAGGTTTACTACAGTTCACAGTTCTCTTTGTCAACATGCAAGCATGCCAAATATGACCCCTGTATTGTTTTGCTCTGTGCTCTCAGTAGATGTGACCTTTCTAAAGCTTACCTGCTCGATTTTTGTCTCCTTTAGGAAATGTATTCCCTCCTGCAGAATGTTGAGTAAGTTGATGGCACTCCCCTAAATGCTTTTGACCTCATTTAATACTATCTCTCCTCTCTTGTTTATAACCCAACCATAAACCTTACGACTGTGCTGTAAAGAAAAAAACTATTTTAATAGAGCTCCAAGGGCATAAGATCCAATCACTGATGCTACATTGCACATCTTGCCACAAATTAATTCTAATCTTAATATACAAATGTTTATATAAAAGGCTCAAGTTCAAAATTTCAAGCGTGGAAGCCCATTAATCAAAAAAAGTGAAATGGGTATTCTTTTCTCACTCTTGCATTTCTCTCCTTTTGAGGTCTCCTACCGTCTCGCAGCAGGAGATCTGGAAATTACTGCTCTTCTTAAGTACTAACCACTGCTACCTTTCTTGATTTTAGACCATTCTAGGGGGATAGCTATGTTAGTCTGTTGCAGCAAAAATAAACAGAAGTCTTGTTGCACCTTAAAGACTAGCTATTGTTTATTCTAGCATATGCTTTCCTGGACCCCAATCACACACAGAATTAGCCCTGCGATAGGCACAACTCCCAGCCAGATTTTAAGGGTGTGATCACAAGAGAACATCTGGCAAGCGTCCCGCACCCGTCGGCAAGCCATTTTGCTCTGCCAGAGAAGTGGAGTAAAAAAATTCTAGTGAAAATCCAGTATTGAATGGGTTGCTACAGGCCACAGACAGACCTTCCCCATGTGATCACTCCAGCGTGCACTTGTGGCGTCAGGGATAGTCTGATCAGGCTATCCCAATGCCATGCCGTTGTTTTCCCCCCTTCTCAGTATGCACATCCTCGCATACTGCCATTGGAAGCCCTCAGGGTGGAGATACAATTCATCAATCCCCCGTTTAAGCGAATAGGAAAGGAATGACAAAAAAAACCCACTTTTAAGTGGTGCCCGGCTGCTGCGGGAGGAGCGCGGCACTGGACGCGTTACGTCCGGCCCACCTCCTCCAGGAAGTTGTGGCAGTCTGGACTGCCGCTCTGCCTCCACTTTTAAAGTGGAGGCAGAGCGGGCCAGACTGCCAGTCTGTCCTCAGCCAAAAACTGATAACTAGAGAATATAAGAAATGATATTGGAGATATCTTTAGATATATTACCCTCCATCTACTTTATGTATATTTGTCTTGTGTGTCTTGTATGTTTTTGTTTTATGTTTTCTTTGTGTTCTAAAAAATAAAACATACATATACATATACATATACATATACATATACATATACATATATATATATATATATATATATATATATATATATATATATATATACACATATATATATATATAAAAGAAGTTAACTGTGGTTCACCAAAGCACTCGTGTTTATCTTGACCATACATATCTAGCCCTAGCATATCTAAATTGTCTTTAAAATAAGACTGTGGATTCTGAATTAAAAGTTCATGCTGAGCAAATGCTTCTGTCCATGCAGTCTTCTAGTGGTACTTGTCTTTACCAAGCATCAGTTGTGTTAGGAAAGGATAAGACTCAAGTACCAGTGAAGAACTCTTTGTTTTTTCATTACACTGTACAGCTAGGTTACAAAATTTATACCAGTATCAAGTACTGTGATTTAAAAGACTATATCTGGAACAAAGTAACAGTGTTCATTATTTGAGTCTCAAGTATTTTAATAGCACCTAGGTACCTCATAATATTTTCACGTTTTATGCTTCTAGCCTGTGGACCATTTCATAGACATTTTTTAGGCTCCTTGTGCAAAAATACCTATTTCCTTCAAGGTTTGGGCTTGACAAAAAAAACCCATATTTAGTTTTTAAAGTCTCTCTCTCTCTCTCTCTCTCTCTCTCTCTCTCTGTCTCCCCTAGCAGAAGACAGGTGAGGGAGGGGAGTCGATCGTTCCTAAGCATCTCTCAAGTAACAACCATCAAAGCTTGGGAAATGCTAATGGCCATAACTAGCCAAATACAATGAAGTGGTCATCTCACACTGTAAGCTGGAGTCTGAAACTTAGAAAAGATATAGAGACTTGGAGAGTGCAAGAGGCTAGACTGTATCTTCCTGGAGTTTCAGGAAATTTATTTGACCCACAAGGGCGTGGGAAAACAGAAGAGAGAACATACCTTGGCACAGCAGGAGAGGGGTCCATTTTCGCTGATTTCACCTGCAGGAAGGAGCACCCAACCTGAACTCCATGTTGATTGCCAACATTGCCATACGGAGCTGACAAAGAGCTGCCTGCCTAGACAAAGACTCCAAGGTACTGGGAATATTTAAGAATACTGTAAATTCTAAAAGAGCCTGCCTTAGAATAAGATCAGCTAGGATATGTATAGGGCTGAAGGACAGAAGATTTTTTCTTTACTGTTGGTATGCAGACTTTTTACTTTTAATAAATTATTTACTATTTTAAATTCTGGTAGTTCTCATAATCACATATGCCTCTAGCATTTGAGTATCCAATATAAAACAGGTGTCAGGGAAAGGGCACAATCAGTTGCTGAACTGCTATTACCCTTGGAGTGAACAAGGGCAGCAAGCTGTCCCCGTGGTAACCAGACCTTGGGTAGAGGGTCACATGGTTACCAGGTGAAGCCTTAGAATGCCAACCTGATAGAGAAGCTGGGAGTACTAGCCCTTTTGGTGAGTAATTCCTAAAATGACCAGGGTACCAAAGGAGAAGTGAGAGGGGGAAAAACCTTTCCAAAGATCAGGTGAGCCAGGAGAGCGGCTCATCACCTGGTGAAGATTTGGGATAGTCACTGGGTGCCTAGACATCTCAGAGGACTGAACAGAGTAGTGCTTGCAGGTCAGCAGGCTGTTATGTCACAATGTTCAAAGGCTCTTTTGTTTTTATGACCCTGGCTTGTTTTAATATTGATAATTTACATTGGTGTTTCTTTGGTTTCATAGTACTGTTTTTATTTGGGAGACATCTTGAACAGGTCTCTGGAGAAGTGTTACATTAATTCCCTAAATCAATGAAAGAAAAATACATTATTGTTCCCCTTACGAATACATATCAGATTTTTTGTGTGTGTACATTATTCCATTCATTTTATTACTGTTCCTCCCACCTACGCACACACACACACAGAGAGACACACATACACACACACACTTACTGTGCAGGCTGATGTCACAATTGGTGCTGAGAGCAGATGATTGACTATTGCTGTTGCAAGCCTGATCCAACCAGGCCGAGGATGGTCCATGAGAAATGAAATCTTTCCCCCTCGTTTTTCGTGTCCAGTGCTTTTTGTTTGTCCACCCAGGGTACAATACCTTGTGCACTGTAGGAAATGATATTAAAATCAGTCACCATGGGACCACATTTCTCAAGATTCACCACTATGCAGTATCTTAGATCAGAGGTCATTTCGTAGCAGGAGCTCCTTTGCATATTAGGCCACCTCCCCTAATGTAGCCAATCCTCCAAGAGCTTACAGAGCTCTTCTTACAGGGGCTACTGTAAGCTCTTGGAGGATTGGCTACATCAGTGGTGTGTGGCCTAATATGCAAAGGAGCTCCTGCTACAAAATGAGCCGTCTTAGATGAATCACAAAGGGCACCCAAGGCACCAGGAGAGGTGTGGAAAGGGGGGGGGTCCTGCCTGGAAGATCCCATATGGGTCCTGTTCCTGGCCATGAAGGGCTGGGCTGGCAGCAGCTCCAGCTTACACAATAAAGAGAGAAGAGGTGGTCAGTTTTACCTTTGCCCCCATCCCATTCTGACGTCTATGGCCTCTGAACCAGTCTACCAAATGTCATTAACTGTTTCTATTAACAATAAATTTTAGTAGATTTTTTTTCATTTCTTGATTGGATTACTTGATATTTGAGTATACGTTCCTATTGGTAAATTGATCGTATCATGTTTTATTTGTTGCAAGAAAATGTCAGCTATACATAGTGTGCCAGCCAGCTGAGATACACTTTGTTATGTCCATTGACTGTCACTGGGCACCTGCGGCATACAGTCAGAG
Source organism: Lepidodactylus listeri (assembly GCA_029233225.1). Lineage (NCBI taxonomy): Eukaryota > Metazoa > Chordata > Lepidosauria > Squamata > Gekkonidae > Lepidodactylus > Lepidodactylus listeri. Next base: position 94,671,630 of record JARCFY010000006.1, read on the forward strand.
CTTGACTCCAAGAACAATAGGGGTCAAGGATCCTAGACCACCACTAGCCCACCAATAAGAACTCTGGTGGGAAATTCAAACCCGCCAATAGGACTTTTGGGTGTGTCCTAGGAGTTGTATATAGTTGGCCACCTCAGCCAGTATTGCATGCCTGTTGTGTACTCAATAAATCTATGCTGATCACTATGTCGTAGTCTGGGCTTTCCATGCATCGAACCCAGTACACAATACACTGGTTATCAAAAGTTACTTTTCCCACAGTGTTGTCCGGGAATGAAGCTTTGTGCATGAATAATAGCTAGTGAGAGGCAGCAGGAACATTTGATTTCTCCTCTAGAGGACAGCTCCTCTGGTTTTGCAGAATTCCCGCTCACCTTGCACTGCGGTGCTTGCACGTGTCTCAATCTCAGAGAGAGACTTGAACCCAGAGGTAAGAGCCATGCTAATTGAGCCATTGTGGCAGAAGCACTAAAAGCTCTGTTTCCTATCAAAAGGATGTCATTTCCCACAAGCACTGAAAAAGCTCTCACAAAAGAAACTCCCATTTCTCTGTCTTGTTCTGCATTATTTTCACAGCATATCTCTTCTCTCGAGCTGGCTCCTTTTAACTTTAAAAAAATGTGTGCTATTTTATATAGTTTTTAGCACAGTAGGCTCAGATAAAAGGGAAGCAGGTGTGGAGGACACTCAGCCTTAAAAGTAACCCAGATTGTTAGCACAGTGTCTTTATGTGTGTGTGTGTATGTACACACACACACACACCCCTACAACCCTTTTTGCTTATTTATCATGTCTCTCAGAATATAAATCTACCAGCATAGCTAGCATACTATAGGTTTTTCATGTAAATTACAAATGCAAGTAATACAACAAGTATACTGGAGGTCATCAGGGAATCAAAGACAGGGCATGTGGGAAACGTTTCATTTCATTTGCATTGACTGTGACATCCACTAATTCATTTTTGTTTTGAATGATTTCTTAGAAAGGGCATCTCCAACTGTATTTCTTTGTTTTCAGTCTGTTCAGATGTAATTCTCAGTGATTGTACACGTTCCCCAAGACATCATCCCTGCCAGATTTCAGAGAGAGGATGAGAGGGCCAGCTTTCACTGACAATTAAAATACTCATGTAACAATGCAAGACATGGTTGTGTTTGGCACCCCAAGAAGACTGACAGAATTACATACCAGGCAATAACTTGGATCCTGCCTTAAATTTCGGAGGTAGAAGGATTTCCATCCACAGAAGTGTGACTTTCCCATCTCCCATCTCCTGCTGCAATCCAAAATGCTGTTCCTGAGGGGGGTGGAGGACCCCCAGGAATAGCTTGTTGGGGTCAAAGGTCTGCCACCAGAGGAGGAATCAGTAAAAATCACACACACCCTTTTTCACACAGAAATTTTAGGTGGGATGATGATTATTATTATTATTTACAGGTTTTTCTATAACACCTGTAGCTGAAGGTTTCTGCGCGGTTTACATGACGTCTAAAAACAATAAAATACAATAGATAAAACGCTAAAAATTAAGAATTAATTTAAGATAACATGACAAACATTAAAAACAATAGGCCAGACCCAAGAAGACCTAACCAAAAGTGAAAGAAAAATACCTGGCTAATCATATCAAGCCCTCGCTTGGCCAGGGAGGTCTTTAAAGGACTCCAGAAAGAGGGCTATCTTAACATGGTGTCAAAAAGATGGCAAATTTGAGAAAGCGTTTGATAACGTTAATTGGCAGTTTATTTTGTCACAATTACTTCATTGGGATTGTGGGGAAAAGTTTTATAACATGGTTAATGTGATTTATGATAAACAAGAAGCAAGTGTACTGGTTAATGGAGAGAACACTGGAAAATTTTTGATAACCAAAGGTACGAGACAAGGCTGCCCCTTATCCCCTTTATTGTTTAATTTTGTTACGGAAACGTTATTGGATGTGATTAGGGAAGAAGTAAATATTAAAGGTTTAAAAATTAAAGAGCAGCAATACAAAGTCCAAGCATTTGCAGACGATATGGTGTTTATCCTAGAAGACCCTATGTCTTCAATAGTCAAGCTACCTAGTTTGTTGCAGGAATATGGTTTAGTGGAGGGCCTTAAGATTAACGCTAGAAAAACAGTTATATTGACAAAAAACCTGTTCTAAGGAAACTATGGAATTCTTGAAAGAAAAAACTGGTTTTGAGCTAGCCAGAAAAGTGAAATACTTAGGTATTAACATAACGAATAGGTGTAGTTCGTTATTTGATGATAATTATATTAACTTTCTGTCAGATATCTGTAAAGATTTATATAATTGGGGGAAGTTGCAGCTGTCTTTGCTAGGCAGGGTAAATATAATCAAAATGAACATTCTCCCCAAGATATTCTTTTTATTCCCGATGATACCAGTAATTAAGAATCAGAGGTTTTTTCACCAATTAGAAAAGCTAATTTCAAAGTTTATTTGGCAAAATAGAAAACCAAGGATTAGACTTAAAGATATGCCGGATAGAACAGATAGGGGTGGTTTAGGTCTTCCGGACTGGCTAACATATTATAGAGCTGCCGCCTTGGTTTGGATCAAGGATTGGGCATGGTTAAAAGATACAAGATTATTAAATTTAGAGGGACACGATCTGTCAATGGGTTGGCATGCTTTCTTTTGGTATTCGCAGAAAAGCGCTGCCTTTAAACATCATATAATTAGAGGTGCGCTTCTTAAAGTCTGGGAAGAGATCAGGTCTAACTTTTACACCAAGATTCCCTACTGGGTCTCACCATGTGAGGCATTTATTAAACCAACACTGTTGATGGAAGAGAAGAAACTATGTTATGGTCAGATTCTAGATAAAGATAGTAAGCTTTTGCCACAAGAGAAATGGCAGGCGCAAAAATTTACTTTATCATGGTGGGAATCATTACAGCTCCAAACTAGATATAATATTGATAAGAAAAAGGGTTTTTACATGGAGGCAACAGTGTTTGATAAGGTATGGCTGGAAGCTACCACCAAAAACATCAAGAGGATTTACAATTTTTTATTGGATTTTAAGATGTTGGACAAAGCGGTTAAACCCACAATGATATCTTGGGCGCGCGATCTTGGTCATAATATTGAGTTAGAGGCATGGTATAAAATTTGGTCCACAAATATTAAAATTACCAGGTCTGCAGCTTTTAAGGAGAATATTTATAAAATGTTCTTCAAATGGTATTTAACACCCGAAAGACTTTCCAAATATTCAAAGACGATAGCAAATGTTTGTTGGAAATGTAAAAAGAACTCCAGTGCTTTTTTCCATATGTAGTGGCTATGTGATAAAGCAAAAAAAGTTGTTTAATGGTCCAACATTTACTTCAAGAGGTAATTAAATCTACAATACCATTTAAACCAGAACTATTCCTTCTTAATTTGCTACCAGAAGTCTATAAAAGGGCAGATAAGATAATTCTAATACATGGGGTTACAGCAGCTAGAATTACATATGCAAGGTACTGGAAGACCACTAAAATCCCGAGTAGTCAGGAATTTTTGCAAAAAAATTTTCGAAGTGATTGAGATGGACAAACTAACTAGAAGGTTAAAAGGTAAAGATGATGAATCTTTCAAAATGGTATGGGCTAAAATGTATAGTTGGTTGAATGAAAAGACCAATTAAGCCTTATAGTTGCATTTTTGGAAATTTAATTTTTTTGTTTGTTTGTTTGAAAGCTTTTGAAGGTGATTCTGTATTTGAATTTATTGTATGTGCCCTTGAGTGGCTTATTTTAGAGTGCTTCTCTTCAATGGAAAGTTGATGGCAGTATTGTTTTGTTTATCTTTAAAAACCAATAAAAATATTTAAAAAAAGATGGCAAATTTGGCACCAGGGAGGCTGCAGCAGGGAGGATGTGCCAATGACAGGGGCCACAGCTGAAAAGGCCCTCCCCCAGTTGCCACCCTCCAAGCCTCTTGAGGAACCCAGAGGAAGGCCTCAGAGGTTGAATGTAGTGTCTGAGTAGATTGGGGTTGGGAGAGGCACTCCAACAGATATTGTGGTCCCAAGCCATGTAGGACTTTATAGGTTAAGTCCGGCACCTTGAACTGGGACTGGAAGCATATAGGCAACCAATGCAGGCGGGCCAGAACTGGTCTTGTGTGTTTGGACCTCCAGGTCCCAGTTGTTAATTTGGCTGCCGCACTCTGCACCAGCTGAAGCTTCTGAACCATTTTCAAGGGCATCCCCACGTAGACTGTGTTGCAGTAATCTAAGCAGGGGCTCACCAGAGCATAAATTACTGAAGCCAGGCTATCCCTGTCCAGATAGAGGTGCAACTGGGCCACCAGCCAAAGCTGGTAGAAAGCACTCCAAGCCACCAATGCCACCCGAGCCTCAAGTGACAGAGGGGGAGCGCAACCTCATCTAGAACAGGTTGAACACTTTCCATCTGGTCAAAGGAATCACCCACCAACAGTATCTCAGTCTTGTCTGGATTGAGTCTCAATTTGTTAGCCCTTATCCAGTCCAGTATCATAGCCAGACACTGGTTTAGCACAGCCTCACCTGCCAATGATGAAAAGGAGAAACAGAGCTGTGTGTCATCAGCATACTGATGACAATGCACTCCAAAACTCTGGATGACTGCACTCAGCAGTTTCATGTAAATGTTAAATAGCATGGGGGACAGAACAGACCCTCAAGGAACTCCATGCTGGAGAACCTATGGGGCTGAACAATATTCCCCAAGCACCACCTTCTGGAGACAGCCTTCCAAATAGGAGCAGAACCACTGCAATGCAGTGCCCCCCACTCCCATCTCAGCCAGCTACTTCACAAGGATACCATGGTAGATGGTATCCAAAGCCTCCAAGAGGTCCAGCAGTATCAACAAGATCACATTCCCCCTGTCTTACTCCCAAAATAGGTCATCATATGGGGTGACCAAGGCTGTTTCTGTGCCAAAACCATGCCTGAACCCTGACTGAAATGGATCCAGATAAACAGATTCATCCAAGATTGCCTGGAGTTGGTTGGCAACCACCCTCTCTAGAACCTTGCCCAGGGAAGGAATATTTGCTACTAGCCTATAGTTGTTCAAATTTTAAGGGTCAGTGGAGGGTTTCTTGAGAAGTGGTCTCATCACTGCCAGTTTGGTGTAGTGGTTAAGTGCACGGACTCTAATCTGGGAGAACCGGGTTTGATTTCCCACTCCTCCACTTGCACCTGGCTGGATGACCTTGGGCAAGCCATAGCTCTGTACCAGCTGTTCCCTCAAGGACAGCTTGGGAAAGAGCTCTCTCAGCCCCACCTATCTCACAGGGTGTCTGTTGTGGGGAGGGGAAGGGAAAAGGAGTTTGTAAGCCGCTCTGAGACTCCGAGTGAGTGAAGGGCGGGGTATAAATCCAACCTCTTCTTCTTCTTCTTCTTCTTCTTTAAGGCATGATGAGGCCACCCCCTCTCACAAAGAGGCATTGATGACCTCCCTGGCCTAGCCAGTTATCCCTCCCTTAGTGGCTTTTATAAGCCAGGAGGGACAAAGACGCAGTATTGAGGTGCAGACAGAAGAACAGGGAAAGCCATACTGGTACTTGAGAATCCTAGGAAGACATCACTGGTTTTAACTTGCCTCTGGCCCCAAAGGTGGGGTCAACTCAGTGTCTCTTGTTCATTGTGCTTAATACTCTGCGAGTGCCTGATAAAAATTCCTTGACTGTGTAAACAGCAAATAACACAGACTGTGTGTGCATTCCAATTAGTAACATAACAAGACAAACTAGCTATTTGTGTGCATGTGGTCACGTGCAATGCAGACATAATCCACACTGGAAACAAGCAATCACATAAACAGAAACAGGCAAACCTTAACTAACAATGAGGAAAAGGAATTTCTGGGAAAACAACATCCCAGCTATAGCTCATTGACAAAAAGAACAGAACTCACTTAGACAAAAAGATAACTTCAGGAAGGTGATTATATAGTCTCAAAAAAATCCTTGTCCAAGCCATCGAGATGGCTATATGATTGGTAGAAACTAGGGTTACCAACTTCCAAGTGGGGCATGGCATTCCCCTGAAGTACAGCTGACTTCCAGCCAACAGAGATCAGTTCTCTTGGAAGAAATGACAGCCTCAGATGGTGGGTACAGCCCGGCTGAGCCCCCATCCCTCATCAAAGTCAGACTTCTGGAGACCCTGCCCCCAAATCTCCAGGAATTTCCCAAGCTGGAGATGGCAACCCTAGCAGAAGCACTGTAGACAAAAACACCTGCTGGCAGAATCCCCTTATGTGAGAAGACTGTTGGAGGAGAGGAGGCAGCTGAGGAAGATCCTGCTGGCTTGCTGCGGCAGGCTTGCAGCAGTGGAGGTCCATCTAACAGCAGGAGGTCCATCTAGCAGCATCTAGTCCAGATCTAGCAGCATCTAGCAGCAGGAGGTCCATCTAGCAGCAGTGGAGGTCCATCTAGGATGACCACTTCTCTCGACTTCCTGCTGGTATTTAAGCTGGGCTGGGCCAGAGGCACAAACCCTCCAGCATGAAATGAAGTACAATAGCCTTGGCTCTTAGCCCAGGGCACACAGCCTGGGACCTGTGAAATTCCCCTTGCCAGCCAGGACCAGCCCAGATTTATTTATTTATTTGTAATTTTGAACCTTTTGTGTTTGTAAGCCATGCTGTGTTCTTCCAGGGAGAAAAGCAATCTAAATATGCTCAAATATATACTCTGGTGTTCATCTCTCTTTCCTTCTCTCTAACTCTGAAACTTGCTTAGAGTCTCTCAACTTAGACCATCAGACATGAAATAAATGAATGCAATTCATTCATTCATTCGTTTTCCCATTGGTTTTTATTATCCAAATGCAAGTAATGAATGGGAATCTTTCATTTCATTGTTTTACATTAATTTTTAAAAAAATTACATTAATTAAAAAAAAAACATAAGTTTCTAATAATGTCAGTATATTATTTTATTAACTACACTTTTTTGTAGCATTCTTAGCCTGAAAATCTACTAATGAAAATACGTAAATTCAATGGCCCATTTTACTGTAATAGTAGAGATAATCAGCATGGAATCAGACCTGCTTGTATCTATTTGTTTTTCATATGAACAATTAATGTACTAAGATGTGAGAATATTATACAGAGCCTTGCAAGGTGCTCCAAGAGGGGCTGCCCTTGGAGATGATCCAGGAGCTGCAGCTAGTACAGAACCCTACAGCTCACCTCCTGGACAGGTAAAGATACAGTCAGTGTAAAACTGTAAATGCTGAGTTAATAAACACAGCAGAACACTTGTATTAGCTTTTAAACAAAGAAACTTTACTAATGAAGGAGGGTAAACTGGGAGCTGAAAATAAGAAAACAATACTGGAAAAATTATCCTGTCTAGCTACTCTCTAACCTACATCTTTTCTTAAGACACTTCTATACCTTGTGTGAGAATGAACTAGAGAAGAGCAATACGCCTGAAACCCAAAGCTTACTCTCTAGTCCACCCCAAAGTATTGATTACCCAACTGGAGAATCCCAGTGCTGACTAATTATGCATTTTGTCACATTGCTCTGGCGGCAACTACATGCAGGGTTCCCCATTGGGTCTCTAAACTAGCTAAGACACCAGCATGCATAATCAAACCGTAAATTCTTTCATGATTACATAGAGAGAACTTGCAAATTCCAACAAAAAAAAAGGTAAGAACTTCCCTGGAGATCGAGTGGCTAATATTCAGGCATCATCTTCAAAGAGACAATGACCTCTGTTAGAAGTAGGGCTTTCTTAGCAGTCACTCCTAAGCTTTGACACTCCCTCCCCAGAGGAATTAATTTGGTACCATGTTTGTTACCAGTTTCCAAAAGACAATATATTACCACCCCATCAAAGGTGAGCCGATCTGGACAAAGACCTGATCAAAGATAACCAATTAACACTCGTTTTTATCGTTTCCATCCTCCAAAGACCTCAGGGTAGTGCACAGGGTTTTCCATTCTGTCCTTACAACTACCCTGTGAAACAGGTTACGTGAGTTCATGCCTGACATCGCTGCCAACTGGAGTGGCATGGCTTGGCTTGTTGCTGGGACATTTTAATACCCCAATCTGCCATGGTGAAGTAATAATACATTGCTATATAAAGAGGGGCATGAAATCATTACATCCAGAACCTCAAATTACCTAATTGTACCACTATGACCCCTAGAATTTGCTTTTTCACCACTGCTCCACCACTACCTTGTGTCACACAGGGGTAGGGCTGCCAAGTATTGAAAACTCACCAGCAGGGGGGGAGTCCTCCTGCCATGCACGCGCCCATCGACGTCACCGGAAGTGACGCAGCACGTTGGGGGCATTGCCAGGGCGACGCTCTGGCAATCGCCCCAAAACTCTATGGTATCATAGAGTTTGGGGGCGATTGCTAGAGCGTCGCCCTGGCAATGCCCCCAACGTGCTGCGTCACTTCCTGTGACATCATTACGTTGTCCTTGCTGGATGATGTCAGGGGTGGGGTTCCCCCTGCCAGCCAAATGCTGGCCGGCGGATCGGGAACCCCTTTAGCGGGGATCCCCCGCCCCCCCGGGCTGACTTGGCAGCCCTACACAGGGGCCTTGATATCTCCCAGAATTACAAGTGATCTCAAGACTGCAGAGGTCAACTCTCCTAGACAAAATGACTGCTTTGGAGAGTGGACTCTGGCATTTTACCCTGCTGAGGTTCCTCCCTTCCCCCAAAACCACCCTTTTCAGGCTCCACCCTGAAATCTCCAGAAATTCCCAAACCTGGAGCTGGCAACCCTAACTGCCACATACTGAGTAAACATTTTCACTGAGCACTTCACCACAAACCTAAGATCTCTTTCCTGGTTAGTTCTGATCAAGCACCTGAAATGTCAACAGGAGGAAATAGGGGAGAAATGCAGGTGTACATTGGAGATGCAATGACATCACTTCTGGTGAAAACCAGAGTGATATCATGAAATGCTCTAGGTATTGCAAAAACTGTATGGTTTTACTGTAGAGATGTTAAAATCCTAGAGTGTCCAGTGATGTCATTTCCCATTTTCACCGGAAGTGATGTTAACATGCTGACAATGACACAGAACATAAGAACATAAGAGAAGCCAATGTTGGATCAGGCCAATGGCCCATCCATTCCAACACTCTGTGTCACACAGTGGCCAAAAACACCAGGTGCCATCAGGAGATCCACCAGTGGGGCCAGGAGACTAGAAGCCCTCCCACTGTTGCCCCCCCCCCAAGCACCAAGAATACAGTGCATCACTTGCCCCAGCAACAACAGCCACAATAGTCCCATTCCCTGCCCCCTAAATGCTCCCTGGGGTTGCTAGCTGCTGCACCTCCTAATAAGAAAGATTTCTGCTTCTGAGGAGTTGACTTCCAACGACTGGTGATCTTGTGATGGTAGTGATACTTTTATGTGGTAAAGACCACCTGTTCACAGGATAATTTTACCTGTGGGACAGACTCCATGGTAACCACTCCACTGGTACATAATTGCTTGTAAAAAGTATTATAGTGTAATAATTCAGGTGGGTAGCCATGTTGGTCTGAAGCAGCAGAACAAAGTTGGAGTCCAAAGTTTCATCCAAGGTATAAGCTTTTGTGTGCATGCACACTTCTTCTATCTGAAGAAGTGTGGGTGGCACATGAAATCTTATACCTTGAATAAAATTTTGTACCTTGAATAAAATAGTTCACAAACTACTCCCGTCCAGTGCATCCACAAACCTAGAAGAAGAGGAGATTGGATTTATACCCCACCCTTCACTACCCAAGGGAGTCTCAGAGCGTCTTACAAACTCCTTTCCCTTCCCCTCCCCACAACAGACACCCTGTGAGGTAAGTGGGGCTGAGAGAGCTCTGAGACAACTGTCCTTGAGAGAACAGCTGGCACAGAGCTATGGCTTGCCCAAGGTTATCCAGCAGGTGCAAGGGGGGAGTGGGGAATCAAACCTGGTTCTCCCAGATTAGAGTCCGCGCACTTAACCACTACACCAAACTGGCTCCTAGCGTTGTTCTGCCAGTGAGCTAGGTTTACCAACTCCAGGTTGAGGAAATCCCTGGAGATTTGGGAGTGGAGGGTGGGGTTTAGGGGAAGGAGGGACCTAAGTAAGGCATAATGCCATGGACTCCACTTTCCAAAGCAGCCATTGACCTGATCTCTGTAGTTTGGAGTTCAGTTATAATTCCAGGAGATCTCCAGACCCCACCTGTAGGTTGGCAACCCTAAAAAATCATATTCAGCATACTAGTTCTGCAGGAAGGCAACCTGATTTCCATGGGAACCTAACCCTTAGGAATTGATTCCAATCCAGTGTGGGAATAATTGTTGGACATAAGATATTGGTTCAGGCAAGGTTTTGTATAGATGGGACAGAAAATAATGTTTCTATTGGTTTTGTCAAAACTGTTTTGACAACAAGGTAAACAGAATAAGAAGCAAAAGGTGGATGTGGCTGGATGACCAAACTTCTGGTAACATTGGGTGTGGCCTAATATGTTAATGAGCTGTGCTGTCAGGGGTGTGGCCTAATATGCTAATGAGTTCCTGCTGGGCTTTTTCTATGAAAAGAGCCCTGTGTACAGACATGGAATGAAGTTAAAAAAGACTTGTCAAGATGGCAGAAACTGCAATTGTCTCTGTTGGAAAGAATATCTGTGATCAAAATGAACATTTTATACAGAATGTTATTTCTGTTTCAGACTTTACTAGTGCTGACATCTGATCTACCATTTAAACATTGGCAGAAAGATATTTCTAAATTTGTTTGGCAAGGGGGGGAAACACATATCAAATATATGCAAGATGTAAAATAAAATAAAGAGGAGGACTGGGTTTACCTGATGTGAAATTATACTTTACTGCCTGTTGCTTAGTTTGGATGAAAGATTGGTTGTTGTTGAGAGATAGAAGGTTATTAGAATTGGAAGGTCACAATTTGAGATTTGGGTGGCATGGTTATCTGTGGTATGAAAAAACTAAGGTCAATGTAGATTTTAAAAACCCTTATGTTAGATGCACAATCTTGAGAATATGGAATAAATTTAAATCTAGGTAATGTCCAAAAACACCTTTGTGGCTTGCAACACAAGAAGCATTTTATAGACGTGAAATGTTAATTAAAAATAAATGGTTATGTTATCGTGATATACTGGATTTCTCTCAAGGAGAGCGTAAAATGAAATCAAGAACAGATGACACCAAATTATTTAGGGCAATTTAAAAAAAAAACAGATTGCAAAGAGTTCCAGAAGGATCTCTCCAAGCTGAGAGAATGGGCATTCAAATGGCAAATGAGATTTCATGTGACAAATGATAAAGTGATGCGTTTTGGGGCAAAAAAAATTCCCAACTTCACATATACATTGATGGGATCTGAACTGGCAGCAACAGACCAAGAAAGGGATCCGAGGGTGGTAGTGGTAGCCAATAAGAATATTAATCAAGCATGCAGCTTGATTCATGGTGAGACCACACTTAAAATACTGTATTCAGTTCTGATCACCTCACTTAAAAAAGGATAGTTTGGAGCTTGAAAAGGTGCAGAAAACAGCAACCCAAATGATCAGAGAGCTACAGCAGCTGCCCTATGAGAACCTGTTAAAACACTTAGGGCTGTTTAGCCTAGGAAAAAAATGTAAGTAAGGGGAGCCATAACAGTGGTGTATAACATTATGCATGGTGTGGAGTGGAGAGGAGTGGGGGAAGCTTTTCTCTCTATCTCATAATACTGGAACCTTGGGTTCTTCCACTAAAGCTGAAGGGTGGGTGATTCAGAACAGACAAAAGGGTGTACTTCTTCACACAGTGCATAGCAAATCATGGGACTCACTGCAACAGGATGTGGTGATGGCTGCCAACTTGAAAGGCTTTAAAAGGGTAGTGGACAAATTCATGGAGGATGCATAATCAATGGCTACCTGTCATGATGGATATCTATTCCCTCCAGTACCAGAGGGTATACGCCCCTTTATATCAGTTGCTGAGGAGCACAGGTGGGAAGTCATCCTGCTCGTGGGCTTCCTAGAGGCAGATAGTTGGCCCCTGTGTGAACAGAATTCTGGACTTGATGGGCCCCAGGTCTGATCCAGCATGGCTCATCTTATGTTCTTTAATCTTTAGAGCCAGATAGGAATGCCCTCAGAACTCCAGGTTGGGGAATTTCTGGAGATTTGGAAGTGCAGCCTAGGGAGGGTGGGGTTAGGAGAGGGGAGGGACCTCAGCAGAGTATAATGCCATGGAATACACCCTCCAGAACAACCACTTTCTCCCAAGGAACTGATCTCTGCAGTCTGGAGATCAGTTGTAATTCTGGGACATCTCCAGGTCACACCCGGAGACTGGCAACAGTATCCTGGAAACTGGTCTAGTCTGAAGCCTCTGGTTATTTATCCTTGTTGTACACACCAGACAGAACTAGACATTACAAGGAAGACACTGAGTTTTCTTCACAATACCAATGGAGGGAGTGGAGACTGTGCAGACAGGGGAGGGGCACATTTTTCTTTTTTTTAAATCTCCAGGTAAGCTATAAAACTAGGGATGTCAACCTCCAGCTGGTGACTGGAGATCCCACGCTATTACAACTGATCTCCAGGTGACAGAGATCAGTTCATGTGGAGAAAATGCCCGCTTTGTAAGGCAGATTCTATGGCATTATGCTCCATTTAAGTCCCTCCCTTTCCCAAAGCCCACCCTCCTCAGGCTCCACCCCCCACCCCATCCCCAAATCTCCAGGTATCTCCCAGTTGGGAGCTGGCAACGCCATATAAAACTGAAAATAAGCCACCCCCAAAATAGTAAAACAGCCTGTAGACTTCTGCACTATAGAACTGCAGATTGTGTAGGCCAAAAAGCAGCCCATTGTTGTACCTATTACACTGCTGTGGGAGGGATTAAACTCCCTTGTAAACCTCCCTCACTCATGCTTTCCTATTTTCCCAGCTAATGCAGTTGTGAGGGTTCATTATTAGTTCTGGCCTGGGACAATGTTGATTGTTAGGATAATTGGCTTTTGTATCTTCTTGGCACCTAGAGATGAACAGATTGAAAACCTGATTTGGCCTTGCTTTTATTCCTCGGTATATCCAAGCAGAACTGACTTTTCTACAGTCAGCTCACAGCCGGAACTAAAGCCAATACAAACTTCTCCCATATTAGCCAAACAACAACAACCCGTGGAAATCTGAGGATATCAAGCTAAATAGGGAAACCTTGCCACAAGCATGTATACAGTATCAAATAACTAAAGGGAATATATAACAGAATAAATAAGAACAAAATGGATTAGTATATAACCAAAACAGAATAATAATACGAACTGTAATAAAGATTTCTGTCTGGAATAAACCTAAACCACTGATCCACAGGTTGGGGCAGCTAACCACAGAATAATGGGAGTAAAAAAATAAGGAAGTATCTTCTTTCCGGAAGGCTGAAGCAATCAGAATTATTCTGAATTGCCTTTCATCTTCCACATCATTTGCTCATTTGAAATAAGATTTGATGGCTTGCCTGTATGCCTTTTTTTAGCATCTTTTGTTACTCCAGCAGTCCATGTACGTCTACATTTTGTTTTACACACAAACACATACACAAACGCACTATATAGATAGGTTGGAAATTACAGAAAGATTGCTATGTGCTGTTAGGCAGCGCATAATGGAGACATTATGTTCTCGGCTGATATTCTATCCATAGAATGGGCCTTTTCCCACATGCTCTTCTTTTCATAGCACTCCTGACCAAATCACAAAGGATTCCATCACAATTCCATAAATGCACAGCCTACTTTGTGTTACCTCAGACAATTGCCTTGGTAGAGATGCTGATGAATATGTTTTTTATTTTTTTCCAGGAGCCATTGCACCAGTGTATTGTATAGCTACATCTATTACATTCATAGGACTATACTTTTCACTGGCTTTTCATACGGAGAGGGAAAAAACCCTACTTTTAGTGCAGTTTTCTTTACTCTGGTAAAAATGGAGACCATTTGGATGCCGAAGCACAATCCAATGGATGTTCATTTTAAAAACCTCTATATGTGAGTTGTTAGGGTTTTGGTTTTGTTTCAGTAGGGCCATCACAGCCTCCACTTTAGACCAGGTGACATTCATCCAATTTTAATCAAGTTAAGATCTCAAAAGCCTCAATGGTACACATTTCAATAGTGCTTGTTACAGTTATCTCAGATCCCAAAGCATTGTGCTGTATATAATTCCTGAGAAAATAGTCCTTCTGGCAGATTAAGGAACAGTTTGCTTTTGCCTCAGGCGATTAACATTTTAATAAAATGGTCATCAGCAATAACAAATCATCTTTAGGTGACTTTATCTGTTATTAACCTCATTAAGTAACATGTTTATTTTTGCTGGCAGTCTGGTTTTTCAGCGGCTGCAAAGAGTGCCTCTTTACCTTTTTTTTTCTTTTTTAAAAAAAACCACTTGCCCAGTTAAGTTGCATTCCTGGACTAAATTGTGTTTACAAGCTTAAATTGCTTCAGGTGAAACTGGTAAACAGCTTTGGGCTTAATAAATATAATTTGTGAAAGATATGGATTGAAAAGAGAAGAGAATTGAGTAGGGTAGCTTCTGTATTGATCAGGGTATGAAGAAAAGAGTAGGTTTTTACACCCCGCTTTTCTCTACCCTAAGGAATCTCAAAGTGACTTACAATCACCCTCCTTTCACCTCCCCACAACAGGCACCTTGTGGGGTAGGTGGACTTGAGAGAGTTCTGAGAGAATTATGACTGACCCAAGGTCGCCCAGCAGGCTTCATGTGAAGGAGTGGGGAATCAAACCCAGTTCTCCAGATTAAAGTCCGCTGCTCTTAATCGCTACTCCACACTGGCTCTCGGGTATGTGTTAATCTTTTGCTTAGCTTCCTAAAAATCAACAAAAGCCAGATAAGAAACTGTCTTATACAGCTCAGCTTTGCTATGTTTGAATTAGGAGGAGATCCATCTCTTCAGTCCACTCCTTTCCCCGCCTGATCAAACTCCTGTGGACACGAAAGGCCCCAAACACTGACTCACTCTTTCCCAGTTGCCTTCCTGCATACAGCTGACTCATGAAAGGACTCCCTGCATTTGTAGGGAAAGGAACTGCACCGGATTAGGCCCCAGGTGCTCACAACATTTGGCAGGCCAGAATTTGACATGCTCTGTTGCCAGTACCGCCCAACACTGCTGTCCAAAAATTCTAATTTGTCTCCAACAAATACACAGAGATCTATGCAGGCTGGAGCCACCTCATTTATTTCAGTGCCAGGGAAAGATATATGCCAATTCGGGCATGGCAAAGCATTATTCTAAATGCTGTAATATGTGCTGTAACCCACTGTATCATTGTACAACCTAGCTTCAAAGGTTTTCCCCTGCAGAACTCATTGTCTCATGGTGAGTTTTCCTCACAGACTCTCAAGCTACCCCAGAAATTTCATGGACTTTTACAGTTTACAGCTGCCAAAATGGCTATTTCTAGGATTGGATTGGTGGGGGGGGGATCTTTTTCATCCTTCCTGTGCCATTTCCCCTCCTGAAAACTGCTATACCAGAGCCTCTTTTACCCCCACTGTGTGAAGTTTATTTTTTTTTTATTTGAATAGATTTGTATCCTGCCCTCCCAGCATAATGGGTTCAGGGCAGATTTGATGAAATATAATATACAAACAGTTAAAAACAGTTAAAATACATCAAATAAATTACCACAGAAAGGGAGGCCCGATAAGATAGAGGGAGGAACCTGCTGCCTCAACGCCCTCTCCATCCCATGGGCAGGGTGAAAACTGGACTGGAAAGGATCCGGGATATTAGCATCCTCCAGGAAAGCCTGGAGCTGTACCACCACCACCTTCTCCACTATCTTACCCAGGAACGGTAGATTAGACATTGGGTGGTAGTTAGTAAGAACCATAGAGTCCAAGGATGGTTTTTTGGTTTACACATTTCTTTAGTTTTTTACCTAGGGAGTGTGTGATGTGTGAAGAAATGCATTTTGGGTGGAAGTCTGAACTGAGTAAAACCCTCACCAGGAGTTTTAAAAAGTTTTTCTCTCTGGGCAGAGAACAGGCAGGAGAGAAAGTCAGTTCAATTGCCTTCCAGCCCTAAACCTCAGCCACCCTTTTTAGAAATGTGAATCGGTCTAGCAAGAGACAGTGGGATGGTCAAGCTTCCCACTCCCCAGCAGGGAACAGAGATTTGAAGGTATTAAGTACTAAAAGGACTTCACGAAGAAACTTCCGGAGACTTCAGGAAAAGCTTCTTTGACCCAGCCTGACCTGGTCAGTGGGCAGGGGAAAGAGAGATGATAGAAGTCCTGGGAGCAAAGAGGAAGCTCTCTTTTGTGCTTATTCCATCAAGGCAGGCAGAACTCTTAACCGAGGTCTGGAGGAGGCAGCCATTGCCGTGTGCTGGCCTGCACACCTTAAACAGGCTTGGAGGCAATGGAACTCCTGTAAAAGATCTGTAACTTTCTAAGATAAGGAGACTGCCTTATATTTAACATCTGATAGGGCATGTATAGAGGGAAGGACAAAGGAGTTGCATTTTACCCATTTCTTCTGAATCCCTTGCTCAATCTGGTGCTGTGCTAAGGGTATGCTTGTAAACATTTTCTTTTTAATAAATACTTTATAACTTCTAATGCTGGTAATGGTTCTCTGTACCACAGAAACCTCCATCTTGGACATGCTATTTTGAAAGAAGCACCAGGAGGGGGGGTAGTCAGTTGGCAAGTGGCTACTCCCTCAGTGGTGCACAAGGCAATAAAAACTGTTACCATGGTAACCAGATGCTGGGTAGCAGGAGACACAGAGGCCTCAGAGCTTGGAAGGAAGGTGGGAGTCCTGACTCTTCCAGTAGGCAATTTCTACAAAGGACCAATAGTGCCTTCTAAGCAACTTCTGCCTTATTACCTTTCCTCTCCCATCCCCATGGTGGGGCTTCCCTATAACTGATTGTCAGGCAGCTGGCTGTCAAATGGCCAGCTGGGGAGGGGGGCTGACTCTTAAAGGAGCAGCTGCCATGGATCAGCTGGCTGGCGTGCAGCTCTTTATAAGATGCATCAGTCACCTTGGAGGGTTGACAAAAATGGGAGCATGGTGTTGTCTCCACCACCCCATGACACTAAGTAAGTCGCAGATCCTGAGAAGTTAGTTTCAGAGGGTAGCCATGTTGGTCTGCAGTAGGACAGCTAGATTCAAGTCTGATAGTACCTTAGAGACTGACAAAAAAATGGGGCATGTGCTTTCGAGAGTCAAACCTCTGACAAAGGGAGCTTTGATTCTCAAAAGATTATACCCCAAAATTGTTGTTGGACTCTAAGGGGCTATTGGACTAGAATCCGGCAGATCCTGAAAAATGAGTTTTTGGATGTCAGGGCTGTTGACAGTCTGGCTGTTTGCTAATGCAGCAGAAAAAACCCCAAGGTGCTGGGGAAAAACCTTTTTATTATTATTCTTTTTTGATCCCAATGTGTTTCGCCTAGAGCTTCCTCAGGGGATCTTTCATACCTACAATTGGAAGCTTGTGTTATGAAAGTTCCCCTGAGGAATGTCTAGGCGAAACGCGTTGGGATCGAGAAAGAACAACAATAAAAAGGGTTTTTTTCCCAACACCTTGGTTTTTTCTTTTCTGCTGCTACTGCTGGGGTGACCCTGACTTCTTCTAATGCAACCATGGAGAGACCATAGCCTTGAATGCTTACTTTGTGGTTCTCTTTTTAATATAATGACTTTTAATTTGAGAAAATTAACATACAATACAATAAAAACAACATACAACATAATCTAGAATTCCCAAATCTATAGAGTAAAAGAAAACATATAACATATAATATGTAACATAAATGTATAATGTTTACCAAAGAGCAGAGCAAAAGCAGGAGGTGCACTCCCAACCACTGTGTCTCCACCTAAGTGATTGCTGTCTCAAAAAACCTGCTGCGGTACTTGCTCCGAAACAAAGGCATCACAGTTGAATCCCATTATGTAGGGAAAAGGGTTAGATTCTCTTGGAGTTAATCCATCTCTTACTTCACATGCATCCAAACATGTAAACAGGCCACAGTGGAAGTGCTGAACAGGTAATAGGCCAACAAGAACCATCCATTTCTACAGTACACAGAGTGATGTGGTTTGCCGAATTGGCCCATTAACCTGTTACTAAACATCCAATTATTCTGTCGGAGGCTACAGCAGTACATAATCATCAGAATCTCTTATCTGTTGACAGTTTGCTTAGCATGTTGGTTTCCTCCCTGCAAACATACTGGGTCACCCACCACAAAAAAAAAAGAAATAGTTTAATTATAGTTCTAATTAGTAAAATTATCTCTCCTTGTGCTAGCATTAAGAACAGTTCTCAAATCTCTGAATACTTGAGTTCATGGATAGGAGAGAAATTTACATCTCAAGCATCCCACACGAGACCATTTCCAGATCTGAAGGCGGTTGCACGGTTGCTTCAGCCACAAATGACAGGAAAAAAATCTACATTCATTGTACAAAAGATAATGATCAGTAGTGGGGGACGGGGATGGCAGGGGAGCAACAGCTATTTCTGTTATTACAGCACAAAAGGCATTACAGTTTGCAAGACAATTCAAATTCTAAACCATGAATTTCAGCATATGTTATGCCCTGGCCTTAAACAAAGGTAGACATAAATGAAATAATATTTCTGACCTCCCTATTAATTATCTAAAATTTAAAGCTTTCTGTCAGCCACCAACTATTTTCCCAGCTCCCTCTTCTGACAGATCTTCTCTTTAGCCTCTCTCATAAATTGCAACGTAAAAGTCCTTTTATAGCTCTGCTAATTCGTGGTTCAATATTATGAGTCACTCTGTCTCACACATAGACACAGAGCACTTGATGTGACGGCATCCCCAGATGAGAGCTATTTTGCCCAAGAAAGCATGTGGGGAGCTGCCATGACCCGTCAAGTGTTCTATGTCTATGTGTGACACAGAAAAACTTATAAAATTGACCAGACTATTAAAATGAAAATGATGTCTCTGCTTGGGGCTGCCATAATCCATGTGATTATAATATCTTTTTAAAGAACAATCACAATTTGTGTACTTCATTTATACCCTGCCTTTCTCCCCAGTGGGGAGGCAAAGAGACATAACATCATTCTCCTTCCTTCCATTTTATCATCACAACGATCTGTGAGTTAGGTTAGGGTGAATCTGTGTGATCGGCTCAAGTGGGCTTCCATGCCAGAGTAGGGATTCGAACCTGCATCTTGCAGATCCTAGTCTAATGCTCTGTCTACTATATCACACCTATACAACCTCATGAAGAGACACTTGTTCAAGCAAACATTTCTCCCAACTCTCTTAAATTTGGCAGGGATGATTCCTTGGGCTAAGGGTACAATCTCTGAGAATTGCATTTTGACTTAAATTCCCCATAAAACTGGGACTCTTGCTTTTATCTGTTTGAAATGTGGCAAAGATGGCCAGTTCAGTCAAAACTTGGACTGAGAACAAAGGAACTGCAGCTGTAAATGCATTTCCCATTAAAATCCATCGCAATGAAATGCAAGTAGTCGCATACAAAAATGAACAAAGCAAAAACAAACAAAATTTTGAAACAAAACCACAAAAAAGGCACAAACTTTTGATGCGTCTGATTTCACATCTATTTTATGCTACTGACTTCAATGACAGCAGTTCTTTTATTTCCTTTAGGAAGTAGGGTTGCCAACTCTAGCTTGGGGAATTCCTGGAGATTTGGGGGCAGAACCTGGGGATGGTGGAATTTAGAGACAGGACAGAGTTCCGCAGAGATGCAGTTCCATGGAGTCCATCCTCCGAAGCTGCCATTTCCTTCAGGGGAATTGATCTCTATAGCCCAGAGATCAGCTGCAATTCCAGCAGAACTCCAGGCTCCTCCTTGAGGATGGCAACCGTAACAGGAAGAGAAGCTTCGTAATAGATTTGTATATATGGTACAGTCCTGAAGGCTGTGATCATAGGCATACTGACTTAGACATATGGCCCATTACCGGGGTGGGGGGGAGCATAACTAGAACCTTTCTAGCACAATGGACATACTGCTTTAGATCTTAATGAAATCTAGGTTTGCAGTTGTCAGGAGCAGGTGCCCCTGCCCTGCAAACAGGCGGGGGCCTGACTCACCCATGTGAGGAGGGTCTGGAGAGAGAAGTGGCCGGAACCTGGGCAGAGTGCTCTGACCCAGCTGAGGACAAGGCCAGGAGCCAGGCAGCTATTGGGAGAGGTGTGGTCATATGGGAAGGCCAAGCCTGGACTTGAGAGTAAGTGGCAACTCAGAACAGGAAGGGGAAGGGTAGAAAAACAGCAGGGGAAAGAGGCAAAGAATGGGAACTAAATGAATGATCATTGTCCTCCGTTTCCCAAAATGTAAAATGTGAAGGAGTTGAAAAAGAAAGGTTAGAGATCCCCCATTTTACCTCTGCTCAATATAAGAGGAATTAAGGCTCCTCTTTCCTTTTATAGCCTCCCAGTTGGAGCAGGTGGAAGGAGATTGGATGCAGGCCGGGTGGGGCCAGGGAATCCCATAAAAGGGAAGGCACCATACCTGGCCAGGGAGGGAGGAACAGAGCTCCAAGAAGGAAGGGGAGGGGAGGGGGGGGGAGGGGAGGGGCATGTGGGCAGGCAGGCAGGCCTGGCAGTCCAGGGAAGGAAAAGAACCTGGGTGCTAGGTCCCCCTCACCTCCCCCATTCTGAGTCTGGAGGGAGGGCCTCCTTATACAGAATCAGACTTTTGGTCCATCAAGGTCAGTACTGTCTACTCAGACTGGCAGTCGGCCGCCAGTGTCTCAGGCTGAGGTCTTTCATATCACCTCCTACCTGGCCCTTTTAACTGGAGAGGTCAGGAATTGAACTTGGGACCTTCAGCATGAAGTTTACTCCCAGGTAACTGTTTAAGACTGCGACCTTACAGTAGCTCCCCTTGCCATGTGACATCTTTTAAATACTTGCTTCTATTGTCTACTACGGATTGAAAGCTTGTAGAACACAGCATTATGCAGAAACCAAAATGATACTCTTGAACAAGCCCAAGCGCCTCCCCTGCCTTTTTAACAGCAACTATTAAGCATCTTTACATTTTCATTTATTTGGACTTGGCCGCTGAGTTCAGGTAGCCTTGTTAAAAAGGGATTTGCAGGTCTTTGCAATGTTACATCCCTGCCAAGCTGGATTCCGGAGACAAGGTCAACGTCTAGGACTCCTTTGTATTAAATGAGCAAGGAAGCTTATATGCATTGCAGATTCCCTGCCCATGAGATCTGTTGTCTAAAACAATCTGTTGGAAAGTGATAGGGTTGAAGTTTAGGCTAGACAACATACATATGGCAGAGAGTTTGTAATATTCCGAGTAGCATAAACTGTGCCCTCGCGGGTCAACATACAAAGAGTATTGATGTGCCATAGTTTAATTGGAGAGAGGCAAAACTATTCATCAGCCCCCTTAAAAATCCTTAATTCCTCTTATATTGAGCAGAGGTAAAATGGAGGATCTCTAACCTTTCTTTTTCAACTCCTCCACATTTTACATTTTGGGAAACGGAGGACAATGATCATTCATTTAGTTCCGATTCTCATCAAAGCCTCTTTAGCTGGATTTGCTTGCAAAAACTGATCAATTCAGCTCTTCTTTCTTTGCCTGTCAGTCACGACACTCTCTTGTCTCCTTGATCCCTGCTTTTCCCTCACTCACATCCTTCTGGCGGTGCTCACACTCACTACTGCAAAGCTGGTGCCATTGTGGGGTTTTTTGTTTGTTATTTGTTTAGAAAACATATAATGATATGAAAAGGAAACAAAAGAAAATGAAGGACTATGTAACAAATTCTATATATACAAAAATTTATACATTACAGGGTATATAGAACAGAAAATATTTCTCCCCAACATCTCCTTCTATAGAATCTCTTTTCTATAGAATACAATAGTCCTTACTTCAAATATTTTAAATTTCAAATTTCGTAACTGATTTGTTTTATAACTATACTACCAGTAAAGCCCGTTGTGAAAGCAATACAATGAGCTCTAGAAAGGCGGGGGGGGGGGCTCCCCACACCCTCCCGGGCCCTTCCTGGCTCACCTGCCTTGGTGGGCAAGCTAAGAAAGGTGGGGGGACTCCAAGAGTCCTGCTCCTTACCTTTTGGGTGCTACTGGGCTGTTCCCACATACCACCTTAGTTAGGTGGGAGTCATGTAGAGACATTAAGAGAAAAAGCTGATGTCATTTTGGATAGATATGGCAAACAAAAATGCCAGCCAAACTTTAGGGCTTTGCTAGAGTTGCCAGCTCCAGGTTAGGAAATTTCTGGAGATTTGGGGGTGGAGCCCACATCAGCAGAGATGTGATGCCATAAATTCCACCCTCTGAAGCAGCCATTTTCTCCAGGGGAACTGATCTCTGTAGTCTGAATTCCAGGAGATCTTCAGGCCCCACTTGGAGGCTGGCGAACTTAAGTGGGATGAACATACATAGCCTTCTCTCTTACCACTGGAGAGGTTACTCCCTGTTTGTTTTTCCTGAAGGCCTCGGAGTTTCCCTGGGTTTGCAAAAATCTATACCCTAGTCCTCCTGGCTATTATAGAGCTAACCCCTGAATATATCTAATTGCAATGTGTGACCCCCATCTGTGGTATCTAAATCTATGGATCAGGGCCACACCAACACTGAACAGATTTTCCTGCAAACTTGGAAGGACCCCCCCTCCAGGTTAGCAGAAAAAACTGAAATCTTTAAAAATGTACATTGGGGGGTAGGATTGCCAGCCCCCAGATCCAGGCGGGATCCCCCACTTTTGGGGGCTCCAATCTGCCCCCAGCCAGCTGGCCAGTGGAAAGGCCCTGCCCCCAAGCACCACTCCCAAGAGCAACCACCTACTTGGCCACCCCTCTCCCTCACCTCCTGCCTGATTTAAAGGGCTTCAGCTGATTGGCAGGCACCATGTGGCCCGTCGATCAGCTGGGGGGCCCTTTAAATCTGGTGGGAAGGAGGGAGGGGTTGTGGGCTGCATGTCTTTTTGTGAGCAGGGTGGGGGCCACGGGGCAGAGGGCTGATTTTCTCTAGCCCCGCATGCCGCGGCCCCCATGTCGCTCGCAAAAAGACTCATTAAAGGTTTTTTTGTATTGAGCTGAGCATTTGGCCTGCGACCACCCCTCTCCTTCCCTCCTGCTAGATTTAAAGGGCACTCCAGCTGATTGGCGGGCCACGTGGTCTCTGCCGATCAGCTAAAGCCCTTTAAATCAGTCAGGAGGGCTGGGCAGGTGGTTGTTTGGGGGGCAGGGCTTGGGGGCATCCCTGTCCACCCCTAGAATGCCCCCCAAATACCTCCGCTGGAGCAACGAGGGGACCAGGCAACCCTAATTGGGGGGGGGGTTAAATTTCCCCCAAAATAGTGTTATCTGCCCATGTAGACAATACACTTACCTTTCTTCTTCAGAGCTGGCAGCAGCAGACTCCAGAAGCCACACCGGCCCCAGTTGCAGAGGCCACTGGGAGCAGCTCAGGGCTCAGAACAGCTCCCAGACACTGCCACCACTGGAGCTGGGCTCAAAGGTAGGTAGTGGGGCTTGGAGCCATGCCAGGCTCAGTGATGTCAGGGAGGTGGGATTCCCCCACTTGGTAGATATATAATCTTTTCAAACTTCTACTTCAAACTTCTTGTTTTGTCCAGCAACACATTTTATTCTTCAGACCACATGTTAGAACTTCAGGATCAGAAACAGGTGCCCTAGGACTTACTCAACAACAGCAGTGATGGCAACCACCATATTCAGAGTGTGGCAGCTAGAAGTAGGGGATGCTGAGAACGTTGTGGCAAGCACTTGTGAGCGGAACCTCAGTTCTTCTCCTCTCATTGATGCAGTGTCACGGTGGCTGTGCTAGTGGAGTTTCCTTTCCTTTTGACCCGTGGCCATTTGTGCACCTGAACTATAGGTGAACACGATTCTCCCCCAGGGTCATAGACAGCTGGGTTAGGTAGTGAAATGATGCAATGGGGAACCACAGTTCTCATAAAATTCTACCAACATGTGCTTGTGTAACTATTTCCAGACAGTTCAAAATGCTGGTTCTTCCCTTTAAGGCCCTAAATGGCATGGGGCCGGAGTACTTGATGGGCCACCTTTACAGGCCCATTTTTACCCATATTGTCCAGCCTGCCAATTAAGATCCCCTCTGAAGCCCTGATCTCCATGCCCCCCATCTGTAGAGCTGCCTTTGAAAAGCCCTCCTCATGAGCCTTGCCTGGCACTTACCTTACATCCATTTAGGCGCCCAGCTAAAACATTCCCCTTTATCCAGGCTTTTATTTCTTATAGTTGTTTTATTGTCTGTTTATGGCTTGAGAATTGTTTCATCTACACGATTTTAGGCTGTTCATTATGTGTTTTATGCTGCTTTTATGCCCTGGCTGCTTCTTTCAGTGGCTTGTCTTAATGGCTTTGACTTGTTTTTAGTGGTTTGTTTAAATGGCTTTGTTGTAATGGTCTCATTTTATTGTTTTAATTTTAAGCCACCCTGAGCAGGAGGCAATATAGGAATTTTCTAAATAAATTCTGAATAAATAACAAGAACACAAACACCACAAAGTAAGATTTTTTTTAAAAAAAAAGATCTATTGCTTATTTATAACCACTGACTTGTTTGTATTTAAAGAAAGATATGGAATGGCATGCAGTGGTGTGGGACTCCCAGGACTCCCGTTGCACTGTGAGAAAAAGCATGTGCATAAATTGTTGTCAATTGCACTGTCCCATACTGTTTGGATGCATGGAAAGGAATCCACTGAACAGGCTGGAGCTGTTCATGAGCAGCCAAACTGCCCCATGAAAAATTGGCTCCCTGCTTACAACCACCAAGTGGAACATGAGCTGAACGAGTGAATGCTTAAGCTTCCCTAATCGATAAAGTCCACACCAACCCAATTGTCTTTACTTTTTGCGGTCCAGGAAATTGTATCTTGTGTAAATTATGAAAATTTCAGTCAACCATAGTAAATTTTGCAAAAGAAGAGAAACAGAGAATTCCCAAGAGACTAGGGTGGCCAGGTCTCCCATTATATCCTGGGTGTTTGCCATTCCCACCCTGGAGCCTCAGTATTCACTACGGCAAGGGAGGGAAGGGGAATATGCACCATAGCATCACTTCCAGTGCTAACCCAGAAGTGATATCAGTGCACTGGTGTAACACTCTAGGATTCCATGTAAACTCCATGGTAGCATTTTAGTGGAATCTTAGAGCATCATACTTACATACAGACATTGGCCACCCTGACCCTCCCCAGGTGCAGCACACAAATGCAATAAATAGTTCCCACTGTAACCTGAAAAGCCACTCGCTCCCCTGTAAAGTGGTCAGAATTTTAAGGCCTGTGAATGAGACCCCTCTTGTGGGGACCTGCATTATTTGAAGGTTGGCAGGGACTCAGAGCAGGCTTTGCAGCTGCACTGGCAAACTGTGGAACTCCCTTCCCCAAGAGTTCAGAATGACACCATCTCTCTGAGCCTTCCAGAAAACTTTTTTTCCCTCATGAAAGGTCACTGAATAATCATTAGAGGCTGGCAGTCTTCTTTTATATCTGATAATGCTGCTGACTTCATCATGCTGTCTTGTGGTACACATACACACACACACTCATATATATAATAAGCAGCATCAACTGCCTTTTTAAAGCAGAAAGGCAACACATACATTGTCCAAATAAATAAATAGCTTGATGACCACAGGTGTGTGTTTCCCTAAGGAAATCTGAATATCATTTCAATTAAATAAAGACAGACTTATAAGTGGTGGCAGGGACATTCATCCATTCGAGTCCTTGTTAGGGATAGGCATGAACTGGGAAAATGTGGTTCAGTTCAGGATTCATGGCAGACCCACAAACTGAACAATGAACAATCATGCACAAAAACATGCCCGTACAAACTAAACCAGTTCAGGCAGCTCGTGACATGGTAGAATGCCCTCCCCCGGTATGCTAGAGATACCAAACCTGCAGCAGATCTCCAACTAACTCTCCTCTACCTGCCCTCCAACTTCAGTGATGATTGGATTTATAGGGTCTGAGTTACATACACACACCCCAAAAAGATGGTGCCCCCAGGAAAGTGCTTTCTAGGGAAATGAGGGGTACTTTCAGGAGTGTATTAAACCACCCCCCAATGTGCTAGAGACACTAAACTCACTGTGAATCTCCAGCAGACTTTTCTCTACCTGCCCTCCAAGTTTGGTGAGGACTGGATTTATGGGGTCTGAAATACCCCCCCAGAAGGTGCCCCCATACTTCATTGTTTCCAATAAAAACAGCAAAGGGGGGCGGGGCAGAAGCCCAGCAGAACAGAAACATAATCAAAGACCCAGAGAATCTCGCCAGTAGAAACTGAAGTGGGGGGGGGGCATTTTTGCCAACTCAGCAGAACCTGGGCAATGGGCCCTGAGACCCAAACCCAAACCAGCATACAATGACATATGTATATGTAGTAGCTCCAAGACCTGAGATGTATGTCAATGCAGTGGCTCCAGACCCTGAGAAGTAAGTTGATGTGATGGCTTGAAAGCTCTGAGTGGCAGTTAGACTTGGTGACTTGAAGCCCTGAGAAGTAAGTAGATGTGGTAGCTTGAAGCCCTGAGAAGACAGTACACATGGTGGGTTGAAAGCCCTGAGAAGTGGTTAGACGTGGTGGCTCAAAGTCCTGAGAAGGAAGTAGATGTGATAGCTTAAAAGTCCTGGGTCCACCGCAACACCCAGTCCCCAAAGTGTGCAATGACATTTGTAGACATGGTGGCTCCAAGCCCTGTGGCCACCTTTGACACCCAACCCCAAAGTGAGCAATAACATATGTAGACATGGTTCCAAGCCCTGTGTCCACCTCTGACACCCAATCCCAAAGTGTGCAGTGACATATATAGTTGCAGTGGCTGGAAGCCCTGAGTAGGGAGTAGACATGGGTCAAAGCTCTGAGACAGAAGTAGACATGGTGGGTCAAATCCCTGAGATGGAAGTAGATGTGGTGGGTCAAAGCCCTGAGATGGAAGTTAATATGGTGGCTAAAAGGCTCTGACAAGGAAATTGACTTGGTGGCTCAAAAGCCCTGAGTTCACCCCTGAAACCCAAACCCCAAAGCATGACCACCCCCACCCAGGGCTGATACATGCAGCCAGTACCCAAAAGAGAGGTGGAAAGGCAAGCACCCCCAGACTTTTGACAGGTGCTCCCCAATGTACCCCCACGGCAACAGGAAGGGTGTAATGAATGTGGTTACTCAGCTGAGGAACCCACTAACTAGGCAGGGACACCCCTCAAGTCTAAAAGGACAGGTTAGGAGGGACAGAAAGGCAGACCAGGCATCCCCAGAGTTTTTACAAGGGCTCCCAAAAGTACCCCCATGGCAGCTGGGAGGGTATAATGAATGTGTACACTCAGATGAGGAACCCACTAGCTAGAGCAGAAGCAGACAGATGCAGAACACATCCACTGACAGGGTGTTTTATTTGAGTTTGCAACTGGGTCTTGAGTGCACCAATCCGCTCACAGCACACACACCCTGGCTGAAACATGCAGCCAGTATCTGAAAGATGGATGGAAAGGTGGGAACCATGAGTTTTGGCAGGGGTTCCCAAAGTACCACCATAACAGAAGAGATGGTATAAGGGTACTCTGGTAGGGTGCAGAAATGTTTCCACAGATTGGACTGGAAACAGGGTGCCATGATTTATTCAGGTGCCTTTCTGGCACCGGGCTGGGAGGTACCAGAGGCGGGTGCAATTGGGGGAGCAGGAGGGAATGGGGCAACAGGAGGGAGTTGAGACCTGGGAGGGGAAGATGCTTCCCCCCAATCTCTGAACCACTGCTGTTAGAGGATTCCTCTCCAAAGAGTTCTAGCAGGTGCTGGTGTCTGGACATTGCTAATACCTCTGTTTCCTCTTGGGAAAGCCCCAAGTACAGAGGTGAGGAAGAAGGCTCTGAAACCCCTGGTGATGCCCTGCTGGGTCAGGACTCCAGGAGGGGGCTGGATTTCATGCTGAAGGGTAGGGGCTTCTGGTTCTCTGTGGAAGGAGGGCTTCTTTCCCCCACAAGTGCCCCTTCCACCCACTTTCACCCTCATGGTGTTCAGCATGAGTGCAGGAACAAGATGCCAAACCAGATGCTCTGGAGGACTTCCGGCAAGATTTGCGACCATGGCGGACGCGCTCCTCCGCACTAGCGGGGAGCGCGATCCGTACCCGGCGGGAAGAAGGGGCTTCGGACCGGTGCCGAGCCCCCAGAGACCCTAGTGAAGGGGCTCTGCCTGGGGTGGCACGAGGGGGATCTCTCCCTACGGTGGCGATCGAGGGATTGAGGTCCCCTTTCATCACCCCCATAGGTTCCCCCGTCCGTGGGAGCCGTATGGCTAAAAGCGCAAAACTGAGAAGCAGCAGAGAGTGTGAAGCAATGAGGCTGGAACTGACAGTTACGCTTGGAGAAACAGTGAGTCTGAAGTAAAAAGAAACAGAATACAGCGGGAAAGGCGGGTGGAGTAAACCCCCCCCCCCTCGAGACTGGCGTACTTACGGGACTCTTTACGTGGCGTTACTGCATGAAAAAACGTATGTTCGGCTTGCTTGATGGCAGCATCGCTCTTTAGAGGATATGAACTTTAAAAAGATATAAGCGCAGTCGTGGAATTTGCTCCTTTCGTCCACCTTATCTAACTATCAACAAAGAAGCACAGTCTCAACAATGGCGGGGAAACCGAAACCTTCCCCCAAACTAGGAAGTACAGCTCCGAGTTCAAAGGTTGATACCACGGAGATGAGCACGGTGTTCTCCTCGTTA
This sequence comes from Lepidodactylus listeri, assembly GCA_029233225.1. Classification (NCBI taxonomy): domain Eukaryota; kingdom Metazoa; phylum Chordata; class Lepidosauria; order Squamata; family Gekkonidae; genus Lepidodactylus; species Lepidodactylus listeri. Next base: position 94,700,447 of record JARCFY010000006.1, read on the forward strand.
TTGCGACCTCTAGTGGACCAAATGACAGCTCTCAACGTTAAGATGGACAAGATGCAATTGGACCTGAAGGAGTCGAATAAAACTACAGAGAAGCTGCAGCGAGAACTTCTGGAAGTTAAGACTTCAGTTAAAAATCATGATTCAAGACTACAAAAAGCGGAGAAAGAAAAGGCCTTCCATTCTGATCAGCTCTTGAAACTTCAGATGGAAAGATCGAATTTTTTCCTAAGACTTCAGAATGTACCAGAGGATAAAGGAGAAGACCTTAAAAATCTGTTAAGTGAAGCGCTTGAACCAGTGACGGGCTTAAAAGCAGCGGAAATAAAAAGCGATATGGATATGGTTTACAGAACCTATCCAGATTATACTAAAAAGAAAAGCCTGCCTGGTGAGATTCAGATAAGGTTCTCCAAAAAGTCAACAAGAGATGTGGTGCTCAGGACCACAAATAAAGCAGTTCTGAAGATCAAAGGAAAAGAAGTTAAAGTGATGAAAGACATCCCATTTGAAATAAGGAAAAGAAGGAAAGCCTATGGAAAACTGACATCTTGGCTACAGTCTGAATCTATTATCTATAGGTGGAATGTTCCGGAAGGACTGAGCTTCAGCATCAAAAACAAGAAATACAAGATTGACTCTGTCCAACAGGCGAAAAGTTTTTTGGAAAAAAGCAAAGAAAAGAAAAAAGAGAAAGACTCAGATGGTTCACTGGCATCGCAAGAAAGTATGTATGGATTTGATAGCTCAAAGAGCGAAGAAGAAACGTCTGACTCGGAAAAGGGAGCAGCAGCCCCAAAAGTACAAGAAGAGACTGTTAAGACAAGAAGAGGACGAAAGAAGAAATAAAGGCTGAAATGTTTTTTGAAACTGCACTTATATATAATAGATTATGTGTATAATTAAGCATTCCTTCAAAAGAGCATGTCTGTCAAACAGCTTTTTTTTATTTTTCATGTATCATCAGTAACAATTTTATCTAAATATTAGCCAAGGTTTAAAACGCTTCATATGTATTAATGGCATAGCAATATTAAGCAAATGATAAAGCACACTCTGTATAAGGTAAACATAGCTTAGAAAAGTAGCGTTGTAGAATTAGATATAGATAAAATTAATAAAAAATAATAAAAAAAAAAAAGATGCCAAACCAGTCCCTGATTCCAAAAACCTCCCAAACCCCAATGGCAGACAGCAGTTGAGATCACTAGCAGGAGGGGGTGAGGAATATAGAGGCACCCAATTGCCTGAACAAGAGGCCAGTCCAATCCCTGAATTGAGAAACCTCCCAAACCCCAATGGCAGACAGCAGATGAAATCACTAGGTGGGGGGGGGGGGGAATAGTAGCTAAGTCCCTGTGCTCAGTGTGAGCACAGAAAGAGCAGAATCAGATCCCTGGTTCTAGAAAACCTCCAACCCCCCCCCCCCCAAACAGAAGAGCAGATAACTAGGAGCAGAGGTGGGGGGAGGGAAAGCACAATAGCTAAGCCCCTGTGCTGAAAGTCAGAGCCCAGCAGAGTCCACTACACCCTAATCCCAAACCCCAGCAATAGACAGCAGATCAAGCAAACAGAGAGCAATGAATGAGCTCTGTTATCTTCATGTCTCTCTTTTTCTTCACCAGCCAACAAAGGAGGAGAAGGGGAAGAGCTCACTCTATATATAGCCTTCTGAGCTCATATACCACAATGCAGACTCTATTATTGGCAGCCAGCAGTGCCTGTTAAGCTTTGGAAGGCTCCTACTGGCATTCCCAAGGCTAGAGAATTCTGCCCCCACAGTTGCTTTCATGAACTGCCATGAACCGCAATAAAAGTTCATGAACATTCATGATGGTAGAGCCTCCACAGACATCGCATCATGGACCACGAACCACCCAAAATTCGTGATGAACTTTCATTCGTGAGCCAATTCATGCCGGTGTCTAATCCTTGTAGATCTCCTTCCACTCAGCACAGGCTCTGTTGCACTATGTAGTGCTGCTAGGGTTGCCAAGCTCAAGGTGGGGCCTGAAGACCCCCCCCCCGAATTACAAATGATCTCCAGAGAAAATGGCTGCTTTGGAGAGTGGACTCTATGGCACTATACCCCACTGCAGTCCCTTCCCAGGCTCTACCCCCAAATTTCCAGGAATTTTCCAAGCCAGAAGTGGGAACCCTAGCTGCATGAGTTGATCTGTGTTGTTTTCTCTGTGCTGTTAGATCAATCATGGCCCATCCACACATACCAGTTTTCACTCAACTTGTCAGACCCATATAATGTATGTGATTCACAGAATTTTAGCTTTTAAAAGATCCTTCTGTTGAAATTAGAGGGTCTCACTTCCAGGTAAGTAAGTACAGTTGCACCTGCATCCTAAATGTCCATTATCAATCACAATAATAAGGATAACAGGAAAACTCAAGACTTAACGTATCCTGTTCTCTCTGTGTATTTTGTATAAGGAAAATAATTGCTCAAAATCTTCTCTCTATACAAGCAACCTGATGAATATTTAGTCAAGAGCATGTGCTGAATAGGATCTAAATAAAAATAAGAAAACGAATGTATCATTCTGTGCACTGTGACTGACTACTCTAGAGAAATGTCAGCATGTATAGATTTGCCATGCAAAAAGTGCTTAATATTTAAGGGAGCCTTTAGAAGACGTTGAACTTTTCTCCCAATTAATTATTCATTCATAAAACTTTGCCGCTTCATAATATTCTAAACAAATTGTCAGAGGGCTTTTCTCTCCTCCACAACGCCCCCCCTCATTTTAATACTACCCATGTAGTGTAATGGTGTGCCCACTTGGAGAAAAAAAAAAACCCAAAACCCTCAACCTCCTGCAACCTTCCCCAGTTGTACATTCGATGCTTTCTGGTGCCGTCATGCGAGCACGAATCAACAACAAGCGCATTCTGTTGAAATGTTTAGCTAAATGGAACCAAAACAGTCACAGTTCACTATTTCATAAATACATTAATTAGAAGTGTCTCCAAATAGCATGTGATTTTGAATTATTAACAAAAAATACTGCATTATAAATGACTGCAAATTGCATTCCTACTGCTCTCCATGCTTAATTTATTATGCCGTAGGAAAATTTGCAAATTACTTCGCTGTTTTATATTTAATGGATAGTTTTATATGTATATTGTTTCATTAAGATAAAATTAAATCACAGTGAACATGTTATAGGCCTTTCCAGTGACATAAATGTCGCTAGAGAAGCTCACACTTTGTCAGGGGAGACATGTGCGTCTGTCACTGTATTGGCTCAATAGAAAGACTGGATTCAACTTGCTAAAATCCCTAACCACAAATCCCCGTTTTGTCCAACGTCCTCACTCATTCCTTCCCTCAGCCAGGCTTAAAGTTTATAGAGAATGTCAGAAAAACTCTCTTTAAGTTTGTAGCAAATTACTGCTGGAGGTTTTTTTTGTCTCCAGTGAGCCCCCACATGTTTAAAACCAGAACTATGCTTCAGTTCGAGGCACAGGTTGGCGTAGAAAGCTTGATATATCTTATAGCACCAGGAAAATTAAAGAAGATCTGTTGAACTTAAAAATGACTCAGAGTCCCCTGCCAAATAAAGGGATCTGTTGTACACTCCAGCATGGTATCTCTTCATGATTCAGTCCATAATGGTGGTTGGTTTCCCCCCCATAAAAATTCTTCCCCATTAAGCTGAATACTTCTTCACCAACCATTTTCTCCATGTTGAACTTAAGACAGACCCAAATCTCTGCTGGGATGGACCCAGAATTTCTCAGGGCAAAGTAGCTAATATTTCAGTACAAGCTAATATTTCAGAAAAGTAGCCAGTATTGTATTGTTTTTGTAATGGTAGACACATAAAAACAATCAGCCAAACACATTGTAGGAGTTTCATGTGACTGTGACCTAGCCCTCTAACTTTCAAGGGCTGATTTGAAACATCACATCTTTAAGAGATTTGTAATGTCTGCATGTACACTTAATAGGGCTGCCAAGTCTGCCCAGGGGGCGGGGGATCCCCCGCTAAAGGGGTTTCCAATCTGCCGGCCCGGATTCGGCCGGCGGGGGGAACCCCACCGCTGAAGTCGTCTGGTCAGGACGACATCCCCAGAGTGATGATGTCACCAGAAGTGACATCACGTTGTGCACATTGCTGGGGCAACGCTCTAGCAACCACCCCAAAAACTTTATGGTACCATAGAGTTTTGGGGCGGTTGCCAGAGCGTCACCCTGGCAACATGCACAACATGATGATGTCACTTCTGGTGACATCATCACAGCGCGCGCGCTTTGTGCGCGCACTGGGAAACTCCCGGCAAGAAGAGGACTCCCCCCCCCCCGCTGGCCTGTGGTGAGTACTTGGCAACCCTAACACTTAAAAATGAAATGTGTGAACAGGCACGCAAAGGCTGATGAAGATCATAGACTTCCATCCATCAATAAAAGGCAAATTGGGGGTGGGGGGTGCAGCCCTGATTCACACGGGGTAATATGTACACTGTATGAGGGAACAATTCCTCTGTCAAGGATCCCATCCTCTGTCCACCACAGAAAAATCACATTGAATAAGTTCAAGGCAGATGAGGCTCTTGTTAATGGAACAGTTCACTTTTAACCAGACTCAAGAGCCTGGCACCCTAACTAGAGAAAGATTATTTACTGTGTTTAGTCTCTGCTAGGCAGCTCACCTTCCTGTGTGCCAACTGGCCCCAGTCCCCTGCCCTTGTAAAGCCTCCTGGATTAACTTGGTGTCCTCTGTCATATGGTCTTGCCCATATTAAAGAGCTAAGCTTCTTACCTCCTTCCTTTGCCTTTTATCTACTCTTTCCCAGCCACACTCATTTCCTTTTTCAGTTGCTTTGCTCACAAGGTCTTTTCTCATGGTCTCTCAAGATGGCTTCCCTCCTGTTCCCTTGACACAGATGAGTGTAGAGCCTGGCCACTTGCCACTTCCACAATAGTACTGCAGGTTCTTCTTAAAAAATTATTAGCACCAGCGCTTCTAGAACCTCAAAACAACACCAGCTTTCCTGTATCTAGGGCAGAAAAATGGCACTGCAACACAGCAAGGCTGCAGTACCTCTGTCCTAGAAAGGCCGTACATTCTGGCTGGTTCTCCATTTTACTCTTCCAAATTCATGAGGGGGAACAGAGCTACCTCTGATCTGTTCTCGCCTGTAATGAAGATGAGTGCCCGTGATTGAGGTGGCAGAATTGGAAGTGATGTAACAAATTCACAAATTAAGGAGCAACAAGTCACCCAGACCAGATGGTATACATCTGAGAGTTCGTCTAAAGGAACTTGAGAATGAAGCCGCTAAATGCTAACCAAAATGTGCAGCCTTTCATTCAAATCAGCGGAGATGCTGGAAGACTAGAGCAAATCTGTAACCTCTTTATTTGGGAAAGGCTCATGGGAGGATCATATAACGACAATAAAAAAAAATCTTTGATGTTGCTTTAATTGAATGTATGAGAGCCACACAGATACAGTCATGTGGAAACCTTGACATACTATTCTTTGTTGGTAACATGAAGCACTTTCCCAAGAAAATCAGGGGCTCCTACACTCCCATTTTAGAATTTAGTTATTATGTATTTAAAACACTTTATATGCTGCCTCTTCAGAAGCCTACTTCAGGTGGCTCGCAATGTAAAAGATAAAATCATAAATCCATTAAATTTAACAAACATTAAAACTAACCATTAAAACCAAGAAGCATAAAAGCTAGGGTTGCTGCCCACAGGCAAATAAAGCGCCAGCAGATGGAAATGGGGGGAGAATGAGGGTGTGTACCAGCAAACTGACATCACTTCCAGTGAAAACCAAAACTGCCATCATGGGACACTTGGGGGTTTGCAAAAACTCTATGGCTTTACCATAGAGTTTTGCAAATCCTAGACCATCCCATGATGTCACTTCTGGTTTTTGCTGGAAGTGATGATGCTGAGTCAGCATGTGCCCCAATTCCCCCCACCCCCAGGAACAGTAGAAACCACTGCCAGATTATAAAAAAGCAATATAATAGAAAGAGCTGTGGCTCAGCGATAGAGCACCTACATGGCATGCAGAAGGTCCCAGGTTAAATCCCTTGTACCTCCAGTTAAAAGGACCAGGCAGTATGTGATGTGAAAGACCCTGTCCTTGACCCTGGGGAGCCCCTGCCAATCTGAAAGAATACTGAACTTTAATGACCACTGGTCTGATTCAAAATAAGGTGACTTATCATGTTCAAGAAGTCTTGGGACTAGCCTTGACCTAGATAGCCCAGGCATGCCTGAACTCGTCAGATTCCGGCAGCTAAGCAGGGTTGACTCTGACAAGTACTTCGATGGGAGACTTCCTTGGAATACCAGCATTTGGGAGGCGGGGGCAGGATTTATTCAGCCACATCTCTGAATATCCTCCAGGCCCCTGGTAGGGGTTAATCACCAGAGGTCGCCATGACTTCCAGGTGCACACACACACATACACAAATGAAAAAAAGAAGTCTTGGGACTAAATTAATATCAAATCCACATTTACACGTGCTTTGAATATCTAAAAAGGATCAGAGTGGAATTTTTTAAGAATGCCTGGGGGGGGGGGGCAGCATGGGATTGCTTGTGTGTTGCATTACATCCTACCTATGTTCACTGAAATCTATGCACAGAACATATGGCATGGAACCTGTTGACAGAAGTCTCCAGATTTCTGCTGACAGAGGGGATCTGTCAGTAATCCGAGAATGATCACTAAAATGAGTCCCTGGGGGATCGGGGACCCTCTGGGAACAGTGAGAGGGGAGAGTTGGAGGTTTGCAGTGAGGGGAGAAATCATGGGAGGAGGAACTGATATCAGACAAACCTCTGCAACTGCTACTGGTGTCAGGCAGCCTTCTCCCACTAAGAAGAAGAAGAGGAAGAGATTGGATTTATACCCCACCCTTCACTACCTGAGGGAGTCTCAGAGCTGCTTATAATCCCTTTCCCTTCCCCTCCCCACAACAGACACCCTGAGGAAGGTGGGGCTGAGAGAGCTCTTTCGAGGTCTGCTGGTGAGAGAACAGCTCTGAGAGAAATTGTGACTGACCCAAGGTCACACCAGAAGTTACATGTGGAGGAGTGGGGAATCAAACCCGGTTCTCCTAGATTAGAGTTTGCACTCCTAACCACTGCACCAAACTGGGGGTTGCCAGGAGAAGGGGGAAAGGAAATAATGTGGGGAGGGGGATGCAGGAGAAAGTGATGCGCCCCACCCCACAAGTCCTTAAGGATTCCCTACCATGTAAGTGCTCTGGTGCCATACAACTGGACCATAGTTTTTCTAAATAGTGCCTGAGGGAATCATAGGCACCATCTTCGGGGGGGCTGGGAGGCTCGGGTCCCCGCTGAAATTTTACAGGGGGGACTGAGCCTCCCCTGGGGCAACCAGTGCAGGTAGGCTTTAAAGTGTGGGCAGCCAGTTCAGGGTGCCCTTTCACACACACACACCTGCCTAAGAACAGGAGAAAGCGAAGAGGAGGCTTGCAATGGCTGCCTGCCCTTTAAAGTGAGCAGCCTGGCAAGTCCGCCTGCCAGCTGCTTGCTTTAAAGCTGGCAGCCAGTTCAGGGCGCCCTTTCGCTCCCCCCACATACCTAAGAACGGGAGGGAGATCCAGCCAGGGGGGAGTCCAACTTTCTACATCGATCCTTTGCCCTTCCATGGCAGAGAGGCAAGCAGGGAAGTGGCTCCCACCATGCATCTCTGGGGGCGAAGAGGGCACCTTCTCCCATCTCCACGCAGGAGGAGTGGATGTAGGCAGAAAGGCCACATTCCACCTCAACTGGAGCCAGCCACACAAATAAAAAAGGAGCAGCTCCTATCTTTATATCTATTCCACCCGGGTTCCAGGAATGTAAATTGTCAGGGGGGGGGGGGGACAGGAGGAGAGACACTGAAGAGTGTTTACAAAGGAGAGGGGTAGTGGAGAGAGGGCTGGTCTGCCCAGGCAGAAATGGGAACATTTCAACGCTGGCAAGCCTGGCAGGGATGTTCGTCACTCAACTGGAATCTTCCTTCCTATGATTTTTCTGCCTCTCTTTCTGTCTTTTTTCCTTCCTTTCATTTTTCTTTCTCTCTTTCACTCCTCTCTCCCCATCTTTTCTCTACCTCTCTCTTCCTTCCTTTTCTCTTTCTCTCTTTGTTTTTCTCTCTTTTTCTGTCTTTTTCTTACTTTTGTCTTTTTTTCTCTTACTCTCTCTCTCTCTCTACCTTTCTCTCTTTCTCTTTGTCTCTCTGTTTCTGTCTTTCTTGCTTTTCTCTCTCTTTCTCTCTTTCACTCCCTCTGTCTGTCTTTTTGTCTTTCTCAGTCAATTTTTTTTCCTTTTGGTGCATAATGCCTTCAGCTCACACACACAATGCCACTTCTGTCACCTCTTCCAGATAATTCCTTAAAGTCCATCTTTTCTATGAATTGTTAGGAACAACTGCCTAATCCCTATTTCTGCTGAAATTGACATAAGAACATAAGAAAAGCCAATGTTGGATCAGGCCAATGGCCCATCCAGTCCAACACTCTCTCACACAGTGGCCAAAAACACCAGGTGCCCTCAGGAGGTCCACCAGTGGGGGCAGGAAACAGCAAGGTTACAGAGCATCACTTGCCCCAGACTGAGAGTTCCTATCTATACTTAGTGGCTAATAGCCACTAATGGACTTCTGCTTCATATGTTTATCTAATTCCCTCTTGAAGCCGTCCATGCTTGTAGCCACCACCACCTCCTGTGGCAGTGAATTCCACGTGTTAATCACTCTTTGGGTTAAGAAGTACTTCCTTTTATCTGTTCTAACCCGACTCATGGAGTTTCATGGAGTTCCCATGAGTTTTTGTATTGTGAGAAGAGGAGAAAAGTACTTCTTTCTCTACATGCTCTATCCCATGCATAATCTTATAAACCTAGATCATATCACCCCTCAGCCGTCATTTCTCCAAGCTAAAAAGCCCCAAGCGCTTCAACCTTTCTTCATAGGAAAAGTGTTCCAACCCTTTTATCATTTTAGTTGCCTTTTTCTGCACTATTTCCAATGCTATAATATCTTTCTTGAGGTGTGGCAACCAGAACTGTACACAGTACTCCAAATGAGGTTGCACCATCGATTTATACAGGGGCATTATGATACTGGCTGATTTGTTATCTATTCCCTTCCTAATAACCCTAGCGTAGCATTGGCCTGTTTCATTGCAGTTGCACACTGTCTCGACATTTTCATTGAGTTATCTACTACAACTCCAAGATCTCTCTCTTGGTCAGTCTCCGCCAGTTCAGACCCCATCAACGTGTATTTATAGTTAGGATTTTTGGCTCCAGTGTGCATCACTTTGCACTTGGCCACATTAAACCCCATTTTCCACGTTGATGCACACTCACCCATCCTTGACAGATCCCTTTGAAGTGCCTCACAATCCTCCCTGGTTCTCACCAACCTGAACAACTTTGTGTCATCTGCAAATTTAGCCACTTCACTGCCTACTCCCAACTCCAAATCATTAATAAACAAGTTAAAAAGCATCAGACCGAGTACTGATCCCTGTGGTACCCCACTCCTTACCTCCTTCCACTGAGAAAATTGCCCATTTATACTCACTCTGTTTCCTTTTAATTAGCCAGTTTTTGATCCACAAAAGGACTTGTCCTTTTATCCCATGACTATTGAGCTTACTTAGGAGCCTTTGATGAGGAACCTTATCAAAAGCTTTCTGGAAGTCAAGGTAAACAACATCTATTGGGTCCCCCTTGTCCACATGTTTGTTTACTCCCTCAAAGAACACTAACAGGTTAGCGAGACAAGATCTTCCCTTATAGAACCCATGCTGAGTCTTCCTCAGTAGATTGTGTTCATCAATGTGCCTACTAATTTTTTCCTTAATAACAGTTTCCACCAACTTACCCGGTATCGATATCAGAATGGCCTGTAATTTCCTGGATCTCCTCTGGAACCCTTTTTAAAGATGGGAGTGACATTTGCTACCTTCCAGTCCTCAGGAATGGAGGCAGATTTTAAGGAAAGATTACATATTTTTGTCAGGAGATCCACAAGTTCACATTTGAGTTCTTTCAGAACTCTCAGATGTATGCCATCCAGGCCCAGTGACTTATTTGTTTTTAAGTTGTCTATCAGTCGTAGGACCTCCTTTCTCATCACCTCAATCTGACTCAGGTCTTTCAACACCCCTCCCGAAATCAGTGGTTCTGGAGTGGGCAGGCACTTCTCATCTTCCACAGTGAAGACAGAGGCAAAAAATGCATTTAGCTTCTCAGCCATTTCCCTATCATCCTTCACTACACCTTTTACCCCATGGTCATCCAAGGTCCCCACTGCTTCCCTGGCTGGTTTCCTACTTCTAATGTATCTGAAGAAAAACCATTACCACTTAAGACTAAACTGCATATTTTTCCTCTTTAACCTTGTCTGGCCTGCCTGCCTGCCTGCCTGCCTATTAAGGGAAGTGAGATTATATTTGAATAGTTTGTATAATTTTTTTTTTAAGTCGGTCTGCTCACAATTTTAAAACTAGCTCCATAGCCAACACATGGTAACCCTGTAGGGTTTTCAAGGCAAGCGACATTTAAAGGTGGTTTGCCATTGCCTGCCTTTGTGTACCAAATCTGGGCTTTGACTCCTATCCAACTACAGACCAGAGCTGTCTGTCAGAAAAGAAAGTATAGTCCTTACCCCAGCTGTCTCCACCCACTTTCAGTGTAGCGACAGTCAGACTGCAAAGCCTCTGTTGAGCTCCAATTTACATTTTGGGGGACAGTGTGTCTCTATTTTATTTTACTTGGGTCTATATATCCTTGATTGAGAACAGCGTTTTTTCCGGGGGAGGGGGGGCTGCTTCAACCACTCCTAAGATCTTCTTTCAATTTCCTTTTCATTTTTAAATAGTAAGCCCATCTGCATGAACAAGGGGGACATGCAGATCAGAGGCCTTTTAAAATTTCCTTTTGCCCTGTGTGCAGCCCAGAAAGAACATTGGCAAGAAATGTGCACTCTGTATATGTTCATGCTCTTTATTTTGCTGTTACTTAAAATGGTGTGGTACAGTTGCAAAGGGACAACTAACTGGGATGTATAAAAGGAATGACAGGATTGCCCATTGGGAACAATGGGAGAGGCTTGAAGGCCCATTGGAAATAATGTGAGCCAGGAATGCCAACTGATTTCTGTGGGCTCCACTGAAATATATTGCAGCACAAAAAAAAGTTGCAAAGAAAATGTGGAATGGGTTTTCCATTAAGGTCTTTTGGCCCAGATAGGCTACTCTGGGACTGGAATGACTGCCCCCAGAGTGGAATTACGATCCCTAGAAAGAGAATCTGTGATTTGGTACTAGAATGACAGTCCCCAGAGTGGAATGATGATCCCTAGCAATAGAATCTGTGCTATGGGACTGGAATGAGAGGTCAGAGTGGAATGAACAGGACAGCCCGTGGGAATAGGTTCAGTGTTCTGGGACTGGAATGACAGGTTGCAAAGTGGAATGACAGCCCCTGGGAATAGGCTCTGTGCTCTGGGACTTGTACTCACTTGAAGTGAAAAGAAGATTGCTGCTACTATGAACTCTGTACATTGCTCAGAAATTGAATGCACAGCAACTGTTTGGTATTCTGGCTCAGAGACTTCAGTCATGTATTTACCAAATGATACCATAATTTAATAAATTTCAGTGCAAAGTCACCCATATGAATAAGGCAGAAACTAGACTCCTGTAAATGAATATCCAGGAAAAATTTTAAAATGTTCCCTTACAGGCTTTTCTGTTGCCCTCCTTACTTTCAAATTTGTGACCATTTGTTTGTTTTATGCACATGTATGCATATTTGCAGATTTTAAAGTGACTATTCTAAAAATGAATTTAAATAAAGGGCACAGCAGGAGACTGCTGAGATACCACTATAACCACTGGCCCACTCCCACCTTTTCCTGGGTTTAGCCCAGTCCAGGGGCATGGCTAGGGGGGTTCCCAAGGGTTCCCCCCAATTTCTGGGGAGCCCCTTCCTAAATCCCACATGGTTCCACCTCCATAGATAGTGACAATGGCCTGTGATGTCATTGGCTTCTCCCAATGATGTCACTAGGCCTCGGTTCTTTTAAGAACCTAGCATAGCAATGTCTCTAGCCCAGCCCCCCCCCAAATTGGAAAGTCTACGCCCTTGAAGGGAACTGAACACAGGAGTGCAGGTAAAGGTAGGTTGGCTGTTGGATGGGAAGGAGAGAAGAAAGCAAGAAAAGGGGAGAGGCTGTGGGGGCTTATAGGGAAGAACAGGAAATGGTGGGGAGAGGAAGAAATTAGATCCCCCCTGCAAGTCCTTGCAGACTCCAACTTGTGATTCCTGGTTATCTGGCAGTGTACATACTGAACATTCAGAGGCTCAATGCACACATTCCAAAACAAATGTACAGACTGGTGGGGCAGAGCTCTCTGCAGCAATCCTGTTCCCACTTACATTCACTGTACACACATCAAGTATCTGGAAAACACTGGATGGCGTTTCTTCCCAAGTGTTGCAGGTACACAGTTGCAGGGATAATAAGCCCAACGAACTCAGGAGGCTTTCCATCCCAATAAAGATGCATAGGATTGTGCTGTAATACCATTTAAACAAAATTTGATGGAAATCAGCAAGTATGACTAAGCCCTGCCTTTTAACTACATGCATCATTATTCCCCACAGAGGTATGAATAATAAGCCCCACAACCCCAGGACACCCAATTGATTATTTTGTGTTTCTATGCAGTAGTATGAGGCCTTGATTGACTGGTGACCAGGCCAGTCCCCTTCTCTTTTGAGACCTGTGGACTCTTTCTCCCGCCCTGAGGGCCAGCAGCAGCCATTAGTGGTGGCACGGCCTCTCTTTTCTATGCTCACAAATCAAGTTAATCCTGCTCAGTGAAAGATGCAGTTAAATCTGTGGCTGGAGAAACATTTCTTATTTTTAGGAGCAAGCATCAAGTCTGTAGGCAGTCGAGATTTTCCCCTGGCTGTGGTTTAATTAAAATAGCAGAGGCATGTTTGTGTCTTTGGTCCTTCATTCCTGGCAAGACTGGAGCTCGACATTCAGGTAGTGAACAGCTGCAGTTACAGGGGTAGGAAATTTGCTATTCTTCCTCCCTCTTTGATTGATACTTCAAGGCCACCTCTGCGGAAGCAGCACTCACAGCAAGGCCATTAACTTTGTCTTATGATAGTTTTCCCCTCACCCAACCCCTTTCTTCCTTCATGTTTTACTTAAGTCTTTCAAGTCACTGAATGTTGCTCAAGGCTCTGAATTGAAAAGTTTTGTGTTTTTTTGGTCTATTTTCTCCCTGATAAGTCTCAGGGATGTTTAAAAAATAAAAGGCAACACCAAAACGGGAATAAAAGCCTTTTAAAGTGTTCCTTTTACTTTTGGTCTTAACTCACACAACGGAGTATTTCGCTTGCCTGCCCCTTCCTTTAAAGTGCTCCTTTTTCTCCTCTGCCTCCAATAATTACTTTTTTTCCGCATTTCTTTTCTATTCCCTGACTTCTTTGTGTCAGATCAGATTATAATACATTAAATATCCAAGAAATACAAAGCACTCAGAAAAGCTCTTTTGGGGGGGTTATACATGTGTTCTCTCACGGCTCTCATTAACAACTGACAGGGTATCAGGAGGTGTTGACATACCAATAAAGCAACACCAGCCAGTTGTGGCTGGCTGCATTTTAAGCAATGTGTTTTATGGCCAGTTGCTTCACGCCGGCACTACTGACTTGACTTCAAGCAGCCATAACAGAAGTTTTGCAGCACTGGGTGCCAGTAAAAAACAAACATCGCTGTCAAGTACAAATATTGATTCAGCTTTCATCTCAAGGACACAGGAGGAGCTCAGCCTCAAAGACAAGTTGAAACATGATAAGTGGTTTTTTCCCCCCATTAGACTGCACTAATTAAAGTTTGCCATGGCTTTTCCAAATAGTTTTTGTAAATGACTGGTGTCACCAATCGGGTCTCCTGTTCCCACCGTACAACTTTTTCCAGTCTGAAGACGTTATGCACCATTTTGGAAACATTCGGTTAGAATGGGGAATGTCCCGTTTCAAAGTGTTTTATTTCCACCTTTATATTAAATCACTCTCCTATTATATTATTTCCACCTTTATATTAAATCACCCTCAGTCCTTGAACAAACTTTAAATTTTGTGTTAACAACTACTTCACAGAGCTCTCTCAGTCTCAGCCTTTTCTCATTCTGCTCAGGCTCCCGCTGAGGAGAAACAAGAAATGGGTGTTACTGTTGCCTAATTCTTTCCTCCTCCCAGGAACTACACATAACCAGTTGTTTCCATATCACTGCATCTCTGTTGATTTTTTAAATGCTGATTTAGTTTTAATCTGTTTAATTAATTTTGATAGTTGAATTGTCCATTATTGCATTATTTTACTTTCTATTTATTCTTAGTCACCCTAGCTATTCTTCTGAGTAGAATATAAATTGACTAAACCAATAATCATTCCCATTCATTTGGGCAAATCTCTCAAGGAAGGCCAGGGTTTGGTTCTTTGCTTCAGGAGAGAAGCAAGTGGGTAGTAGGAAACAAACATGGTGTAACTAGAGTTTCCAATTCCAGGTTGCATAGCTCCTGGAGATTTGGGGGTGGAGGCTGGGGACAGCGAGGTTTGGGGAGGGAAGGGACTTCAGTGGGGTACAACGCCATAGAGTCTACCCTCCAAAGCAGCCATTTTCTTTAGGGGAACTGATCTCTGTCACCTGGAGATCAGTTCTAATCCCAGGAGATCTCCAGAAACCATCTGGAGGTTGGCAGCCCTAGGAGGCACCACAGTGGGATCACAGGTCTACTGTGAAAATTAACCATTCCTAGCCCAGTGAAATACATTCTTCCTCTGAGTACATGTAGTTAGTCCATGCTTATTTATTTATATTTCCCAAATATAGCTATATCTTTTCCTCTGTACTGGTCTGATTCGCTTCCTCAGCTACACAAGGAAAAAGTTATAAAAATACATCTTTATAAAAAAATCCCCCGTTTCTACCATGTAATATCAAAATGTTTTGTTTGATTATAATGGCTAGGAAGGATTTGCTGCTCTCAGAGCGCAAATGTAGATGACTGCTTCCACATTTGACAAGGTTATAAAAATTATACTGATTTGGAAATTATAATTTCAGATTGGTTCTGTCGTTTTTGCCTATTAGCGGTCTTTAAATGAAGTGATGCAACACTGCAATTAATCTTATCTTCCATTATGCACTTCCTGATGCTAAAAAGTAAGATCAATTCTAATTAACCAATCTAGTATAGACATTTGGTTAGGATTAATTCTAAAAAGAACCTCATATAACAACACTGATCACTAAACAAGGTTTTTTTTTTAAAGAACCCTACATGTACCCATTCCACACTACGATTAAGTAGGCAATAAAAATATTAATATTGTTTCTCTGTTTGTGATGAGAGCACTGATGCTGTTGTTAATCAGGACTTTAATGTCCTTCTTTAGCTGTGGGTTCCCAGGTTAGAGTACTCACTCAGGCACCCGTTCTCAGGTCCATTCAGCAGAGACAAGCTGGCTAAGAACATCAATCTTTTATTTGCAAGGGGACAACTCTCACAACCAACATCTACAACTAAAACACTAAACTGGAGACTGAAACAACAGCTCCACCCAATAGGACCAAACTAAATCACACAGATATGGAGGGATCAGACTGTTCCATTATATATATACAATAAATATACCACAAGAACAGCAGGTAAAATATATCTTGTTCTCCTTCCAGATACATTAGTGCTGTGGTCAGACATGCCTTTAGATCCGACTTAGTTGCGAATGCCTGATGGATCTAAGTGCACAATCAGACTGCAACAATCAGACTGGGAAAGGTCCTGCAGTCATCAGCAACCCATGCTGCCCTGCCACAGAAATGGAGTTAAAAGACACCAGGGAAAGTCTGGTCCTAACACTTGCCAATGGGCCATGGACGGATTTTCCCCAGTCTGACTCAAGCATGCACTCAGGCCATCAGGATGGACTGCTCAGTCCATCCCAACTCTGTGCCATTTTTTCCCACTTAGCGATATGTTCATAACCATATAATTAGTCCATGGAGACCTCTTCGCACAGGGATTCAATTCCTTGTTTATGTGCATGCGCACAAAAAGGCAAAAAAATCCCACTTGCCCACTTGTCTGATCACACAGTGATGGGCCGCACCCACGGCAAAACAGATTATACTGGGATGTGTGATCTAGCAACTCCATGCCAAATACCAATGGATGGCATAGGAGCACTTCCCACCTGCACCAAATAGCATGTCTGATCGCAACCTAGGGCTGAATCACGTTTGCTATGTAGGAGCCCAAAGGTGCACAAAGCAGCAATAATACACTGTGTGTTTGAATCTATGAACAGCTGGATCATACAAGCACACCGTTTGGTAGTAAGCCCTTGTGGCTCCCCCATGTGGAACAGAAGCAAGCTAAATTCCCCCCAAAATATGGCTTCCACATGCTACTTATGGTAGGCATATGAGGTTGAATACTGCTTTAGAGGGAGAGGAGAGAGGGGACCAAAATAGCTGGATAAACAAAAAACCTCAACTTTAATCCCTAGTAATATCTGTTTCATGCAGAAAGGCTGGAAAAGACCTCCTGTATGAGGCACTGGAACAATACTAAATTGAGAATACTTCATCTAGTATAAAACACTGATGCTAACTCATATAAATTATTTATATTTTGCTTGTGCTTAAAAGATCTGCACTGGTTATCAATTCTTTTCTGGATACAATACAGGTTGCCAGTTTTGATCTAAATGGATTGAGACTACAGTATCTCAAGGACTGCATAATCCTCCTCTTTAAAGTTTAAACATGATCTTCTAATGAGGATGATGGGGCCATGCCTCTGGGATAGAATATTTCCTTTTTGCATAGAAGGTCCCAATAGGGTTAGCAGGTCTGGGTTGGAAAATACCTGGAAACTTTGGGGGTGGATTCAGGAGAGGGTGAGGTTTGGGGAGGGGAGGGGCCTCAGCAGGGTACAATGCCATAGAGTCCACCCTTCAAAACAGCCATTTTCTCCAGGGGAGCTGGTCTCTGTCAGCTGGAGACCAAGGCTTGCCAAGTCCCCCGGGGGGGGGGGGGGCGGGGAAAACCCCGCTCCAGGGGCTCGCTGCCCACCAGCCAGGATTGGGCCGCTGGGGAAACCCCACCCCCAAATTGCTGGGCTGCAGCGACGTGCCCGGCGTGATGACGTCACCCGGAGGTGACGTCATCGTGTCGGGCATGTTTTTTGGGGGACGCTCTGTAAATCAAGGGAAAACTCTATGGTTTTCCCTTGAATTACAGAAGTCCTGCCCCCAACATGCCTGAAGCGATGACATCACTTCCGGGTGATACCATCACGGCACGCGCACTTCATGTGCATGCCAGAAGCCTCCCGAAGAAGAAAGGACTCCCCCCCCCCCAACCGCAGAGAGGTAACTACTTGCAACCCTACCCAGACCCCACCGGGAGGCTGGCAACTCAGGGTCCCAAATTCAATCCCTAGCATCACCAGTTAAGAGGATCATAGCAGCTGATGTGAAAGGCATTCATATGAGACCCTGGGTACCAATGCCAGTCAGAGTAGACAGTACTGACCTTAATAGATCACTGTTCTGATTTGGTATATGACAGTTTAATGTGTTCGTGTGAGGCCTCGTCCCATGTTATCTATTCCTTTGGAAGTAAGGCCAATGAAAAACAAAGGTTTTTTTGTGGGAGTAATGAAACTTCAGATTTCATTCATCAGGTGTCTTCATTAGTGAACTTTAGTTACTAGCTGCCTTTTTGTTTTCTCATCTGTTTGTTGTTTTTGTATATTGGCTGTTGCTTCTTTGCATAGTTGTTTTTAATTGTTTTAATGAACTGGTTTTAATCATGTTGTTAGCTGCTTGAATGTCTCAATAGAATATAATGTCAATATATTAAATCAATTAAGTTATCTACCAGTCTGAATTGGTTTAAGACAGCTTCCCACGTGCAAATTTGCCCCATTTATTCAAGATCCAGAAACTGGTTTTGCAAGTGCAGAGTCTGGGTTTCCTTGATATAGAAATGTAACGTCTGAAGGGATGCTGGCCCCCAAGTATAAGCAATAGAAATTAATAAATTGCTATTTCTAAAAAATAATTTTTGTTATTCATTGTAGGCAGCATATATATTTACAGAAAATATGTCTTATTTTACAGGAAGATGATCTACCTAATGTTTGTGAAAGCAAAGATATATTTCTCCTTTCGACTATGCATAGCATAGATCTGTATCTGTTTATCATAAGAAGCATCAGAACTGTTATTGAAATGTCAGTTCCAAGAGGGAGCAGTGGGTGAGGCAGATATTTTTAGATGCTCTTTAATCCATGATGAGCAAAGCAAAGGCATTGGATCAAACAAGCACTAACTCTCCTGATTTTTCCCTCTCGTCCTTGGTATTCTATTTTTAACTTTAAAGAGCAGCAGAAAGGTTGGAATGAGCAATACAAACTATTGTCCAAAAGATCCAGCTCTTTCCTTCCTTATCTTATGCAGGTCCAAGTAGTACATGAGATGGAACAGACCCATTCTCCTCCACTCAAATTCTAAAGTAAATTTTGGCATCTGGAATGGATTCGTAATCTGATTAGAAAATGCAAGTGACTTTCAAGGTACAAAACAGTAGCAGTATCTTCACCCCTTCTGCATGTGGTACATGTCACAGCAGAACCGCTGAGGCCTGATATGTTACTGGGTCCAATCTAAACCTCTGTTTGTCATCTCCAAGCTCTGTGATGCATCAATAGGGTTGCCAGCCTCCAGGTGGGGCCTGGGGAATCTCCCGCTTTTACAACTGATCTCCAGCTGACAGAGATCAGCTCCCCTGGAGAAAATGGCTGCTTTGAATGGTAGACTCTATGGCATTGTACTATGCTGAGGCCCCTCCCCTCCCCAAACCCCGCCCTCTCCTGGCTCCACCCCCAAAGTCTCCAGGTATTTCCCAACCCAGACTTGGCAACCCTATGCATCAAGTAGCCAGTGATGTTACCGCCAGTCACTCCTACTGAAGGCCTTGGTATGCATTGATTGAAGTGAAACCTAGAACAGTTAGGAGTGGCCACTTTAGGCTTTGCCCTGTCTTCTGCAAGGCCGCCAGTCTGAGGAACAGGAGGCAATAATGCCATTCCATCAATGCCGCTGTGAGGCTCCATGGCAGACAAGTCCAGGGATACATTCTTGTACTCAAATTTCAAAATTTAGAAGAGTAGCCATTTCCAATTTCTGTAATAATATCTAGCTGAGCAATGGCAATGAAACTGTTGTCAAAAATAGTAATTGCTGCACAGAGGCCTTTACAACAGTGCCCCCCCCCCCCAATTTAGAAACTTTCACTGTCTTTGCATAGTGAAAGAGCAATCTGGCAATCCTCAATGCAGATAATGCTACCTATGATGCATCCTCTTCCTTTAGATGACCAAGTTGTATTGTCCCCTTCCTTTATGTAAGTATCTGTATGGAGTGTTCATAGTGTATGTGACATTATCTGTATGAGAAGAGGATAGCACTTATTCCAAACACTGTCACTAATGAGTTAAGGATATAAAGAATGACAATATAAAAATGATAACTAGTCAATTCCACCTCTTAGCTAGATGTATCTATAAAAGGGGGGAGGGAACAAAATTAAAATAATGGATTATGCTTCCAAAGACTGACATCTGAGCCCTTGATCTTACTCTTTGATTGTTTATGGAGGTATCTGCATTGCTGCAATAATGGTAAAGATCTACTGGAGACTAAGGGTTGGATCCAACTAGCTTCCTGCTGAAGATCATTGGACCTGCATAGATGAAAGCCATGTGGTAAGGGGACCAGAATAGGGAAGGAAATTGGCTGAGACTGAATGAAAAAGATGGATCCAATTGAATAACATTTTATGTGCAGTCACAATATAGTGTGGTGAGTTGTCTTGTGAGGGAATCACCTGGTGACAAGATCACATTACCATCAACTGAAAAAAACCATCATGGGTTGTCAGGTCCTACCTGGCTGCTGGTGGGGGGGATCCTGCCTCTCCTCGAGGATCTTCTGGTTTTTTGTCTTCAGAGTCATAGAGTTTGCCCCAAAACTAGAGCAGCACCCCTCAACGTCCCCAACATGATGACATCACTTCTGGGTGATGTCATCATGACAGGGACATTGCAGGGCAATGTGCCTGTTCAGGGGTAAGGCTTCCCCGCCAACCAGCTGGCTGGTGGTGAGCTGGAGTCCCAGAAATCGGGAAAACCCCTCTCAGACTGGTTACACTGGTCTGTTATGTTTTCTTAGCAACCCAGGCTCTTCCTTCCTTCTTTGAGAAGCACTTTTTAAAGTCTGGTTTTCTTCACATCAGCTGGGTGTATATTGTTCACCAAAATGGACAAGAGAATGTGAAAGGACAAGAGAATGTGATCATGGGAGGAAAAAGGTCTTAAGTATTCTCCATCTACACATATTCACACACACACAAGGAATTCATTTGAGGATGCTCCAGCATTTGGAATCCATTTCACTAATGCTCCAGATCTTTGTACGGAAAGTCTAACGTGATAGAATGCGAACCATTTGCCCAAGCTTTGCCATCAGTTCCTAGAGAGGTATGCCTTGCCCAGTTACCGGCTAAAAACCTCACAACCATTTAAGAGAGATGGCAACTCTGCCCAGACAAGCCTTGCCCCTTTAGAAAGTGTCAGATCTGCTACTCCAGTGGTCTGATTTGCTTTGTTCTGAAAATGACCCTCGTGAGATTCCATTTTGGTTGGGGGAAAGTCACCTCATCTGTCTCAAGAAGAAAAGAAAACACACCAGCAACATTTATGCTGCCCCCCTTTAGATCTTGGAGTGCCATTGTCCATTAATTGGCCCTGAAATCCAATTACCCAACAATGTACAAATATATTGCTGTGCGTGGGTCTATGGGAACAGCTGCAAAATTGCTAATATTAGGTCTAATTTAGCTACAATAAATTAGCGAGTGTGTGGAAGTGCAGTGATGACAGCATAATTATAACAAAAGTCTATGTGTTGAAGTATACAGATGACAATACATACTAATTTTAGCAAAGGAAAGGGGGGGCTGAAGAGCCCCACACCAAATGAAATGCATGCAACGAACAGACGGGACTAATAGCTCAGACACATATACTTAATGTGACCAGTCACTGTAAAAACAAAAAAGATAGATGAAGCTGTTCAGAATCGAGTGCTAACAAGCAATGCAGTCTGCAACCATTAACTGTCAGGGGTAATAACACTCAAATACTGAAGTGCAGTAAAGCAGCAGCACTTTGCAGGGGACCGTGCACTGATGTGCAAGCGCACACCTGTGAAGAGGACAGTAAATCTCTCCCTGCATTTATGACTATCGATGGAGGCAAAAAAGAAAAGAAAAGAAAACCACAACGCTAATAATGTAAGGTATAAACGGAAACAGGCAGACAGCAAAGAGTGACATTTGCGCGGTCCCAGTCAGCTTGTTAGCTGAAGTGGGTTTTAATTAGCTATTTTCCAGCAAGCAAATGAGCAAATTAGTGGCAGTCATAAACAAACAGAGACAATCAGGCCCAAAGAAGAAAAATTGATCATAAACCCCCCTTTCCTAGTCCGGTTTCAGAAATACTGTGTTTTAATGCCTTGTCTAAATTTGCACTTTGAGACAGCAAACCTTGTCAGGTAAAACACAAAGATACAACTGGACAGTTAACAGATGAACCGGAAAGATGGGATGAAGCATGTTGTTAAACACATATACACATACAAAGGTATTGTGCTACAAATGGTGTCCAGAAGCATGTGCCACAGAGTTCAACAGAATTTTCTACCTAGTATGTATGCATAGGAACTCAGGACGCAAAACCCAAACCATTTAGATATATGTACAGATTTGTGTGCACGATGGGAAATAACCATAGAGGAATGACCATATGCAGGCCTTCAAGGGACCTAATTATTGAGCACAGTCGGAAAGGATTTCTAACCTTTGCAGGAAAGACGCTGAAAACGTCGACACAAACGTGGCTACTAGATGAATGTCCCTGGACTGAACTCTGTGACTGATTTCAAACGTTGCTGCTCTGCCCCCACTCTTCCCTTTCCCCCGGATTGCACATGTCAATTTCCCACTATGTGCTCCATGGCTGCATTTTGACCCGCAGCCTCGCCCAATTTCCCCTGCTTCTTCACAATCCTGTTTTTTGAGGATCTAAAAGACACGGAGGAGATCGGGCGAAGCTGCAGGTCAAAATGCAGCCACGCAGCACATAGTGGGAAATTGACGCGTGCAATCGGGGGAAAGGGAAGAGCGGGGGTGGAGCAGCAACATGTGAAATGGGTCCTTGCTTATGTAACAAGTTGAGCCCCTCACCTAAATTCTCAGTGGTTTTGCTGCACCTTTGACTTGAACATCATGCCAAGAAGCTTTGGTCCTACAGGACCATGGCCAAATGATGTCTTGGTATATGTTACATGTCTAACTTGTGAGTTGCAGCTTGTAGCTGCATTTGTGCATGACTGCATCCATGTGTGCCACTGAAACAGGCCCTGGACTCTTAGAATGGGGATGCAAAGAGAAGGTATGTCTCCCCCAGTGTTGTGGCTGAGTCATGAAGATGGCCTACTGACTGAGCACAGAATCATGAGCCCTCTCTTTGCCCCTTCTTTGCACATGCACAGTCAGATACATCCTTTGACTGACTGACACCAGATATTCTTTGTCTGCCACCAGCTCTCAGTGGGACAGTGGAAGGGGGAACAGTGTCCACAACTCCTCTTCCAGTTATATAGCCAGAAGTGATGTTGCAGTGTCATGGGACACTGTTAGGGTCAGACCAACCCCTGCCAGCCTTCCAGAGGTTGCCATCTGACAACCCTGTTGGATAGATCACCATATAATTATCCCTGATCAGTTTGGCTTTTTATTCTTTTCCTTGTCAATGCAAGTGGCATATGCCAGGACATAAATGCTGCACTGCTTGTGCAAAAATCTTCAAGACTCCTCATTTTTAATCACGTAAAAATTGTAACAGAAGGGGGAGGGGTTAATGGTTGCTCGGGAAGGAACTGCAATTCTCATGATACCGTGCAGGAACATAGGTAGATCCAGACAGCATGGCAGTTGTGAAGTAATGCATTTTTTTCTTTGGAGGTTTGAATTAAACAAAATCTTCACTCAGAGTTTTAAAAGGGGTTCAGTTGCAGAAAGCAGTTCAATTGCTTTCCAGACTTACCTCAGCCTGCCTTCATACAAACGCTAATAGGTCTACAATGGGATAATCGAGCTTCCTTCCCTGCCACCTTCAAGCAGGGAACAGAGATTTGGAGGTGTTAAATACTAGAGAGACTTCAGGAATGAAAAGTCTGGAGACTTCCAGAAAAGCTTCTCTGAACTGACCTGACCTGGTTAGTGAGTAGGCAAGAGAGAGGTGATAAAACTAAGAGGAGTGAGGAGGAAGGTCTCTCTTTTGTGCTGAGTCCAACAGGGCAGACAGAACTCTTAATTGAGGTATGGAGGAGGCAGCCACTTAACCATGTGCTGTCCTGGAGAGCTGGAGAAAGCTTCTAAGTAAGGGAACTCTACAACATCCTAAGCTAAAGAGCCTGTCCTATATTTTTAACATCTAATAGGGCATGTGTAGAGAGAGGGATAGAGGAATTACATTTTACCCATTTTTTTTAATCCCTTGTTCAGTCTGGTGCTATGCTAAAAGTATGCTTGTGAACATTCTCATTTTAATATATATTTTATAACTTTTCATGCTGGTAGTGGTTTTTTGTGCCACATAGACCTCCACCATTTTGGACATGCTATTTTGAAAGGAGTTCCAGGGGGAAGGCAGTCCGTTGGCAAGTGGCTATTCCTCCAAGGGAGCACAAATCAGTAAACTGTCCCCATGGTGACTAGGTACTGGGCAGCGGGAGGTAACAGAGGCAAGGCCTCAGAACTTGGAAGGGAAGCTGGGAGTCCTGACCCTCCCAGTAGGCAATTCCTACAAAGGTCAGGTGGTGGCGGCGGGTTACCAGAGAGAGAGAAAAGCCTCTCCAGGTGTTTGGAAAATCTTGGAGGGCACTGGGCAGGGTAAAACAGGGCCTGCAGGGCAGGCCCATTCCACCACAGCAGCTAATAACCAGCACCAAGTGATCTTTCCATAAGGGACATAGAAACATGTAACTAGCAAGCAAATCTCATCTCAAAGTGTGATTTCTCTCCCTTGTAACAATGTGTTGTTTAATTACTGGAGACTGGGATGGGGGGAGGCATAAGTAGCAAAGCAGGTGTAGTTGTGCATTTATTTTCAACACATTAAAGATGTTTGGACAGAGACTGAACAGTGTATTGAAGATTTAAGTCCACTGCTGGTAATTCATGAGCAGGCTGAGAGCTGAGCGAGTGGGCGATCAAGCATCCCCAATTGGCAAAGACCCCCATATCCTTGCAGAAATATACTGGAGTTGGAATAACTGCCTGCCTTCCCCGCCTCTAAATTTGTCCCAGATGAGTTTTGTCGAAGAACCTCCACTCAGGACTCTGAGGAATCCTGACAGCTCGCCTCATTCTCTCCTCTCTCAATTACTGCTGGTTCTTTACTGTGCGCTGTGGCTTAATGCGCTTCAGTGAAAGATGTTTATGAGGCTGGTGCAGCTTCAAGAGCAGCTCATTTGCTGGCAGATGGAGGAGGGCCCCAGAAGCCACATGGGGCATATGTTTTGGGGGGTCTCACGCTGCCATAATGTACTGTCTATGCAAACTACTAAGGTGTCAGAACCATTGTTTTCAGGGACTGAACAGAACTGCAGGACCTCACAAATAATAACAATGCCAACGTTTGTGGATATAGTTTCATAGAACTATTTATCTTAAGTGTTTTGCAATCGAAATGTATGGTTTTATTGATTATGCAAGCCGCCCTAAGCCCACTTTGGCGGGGAGGGCGGGGTAAAACTGAACATAATAAATAAATAATAAATAAATACCTTGCCTTCTACTTACTAAAAAAAAATCATTTTAAAAATGTATGACTGGTTATTGAAAGTAAACACCAAGGATCTGCCAGTCTACGTGAATGCTTAGCACAAAAACCATGGATGACAATTAGAGAAAGCAAGCGGGAATCCGCAAAGACTTGCGGGAGGCATTTCATTTCCCCCTCCCTTGCTATGTCCTCTTTCCCTTTCCTGAAAGTCCCTGAACCTCTCCTATTTTCCTGCTTCCTTATCTCCTTCTAGGGTTGCCAACCTCCAGGTACAGCCTGGAGATCTCTTGGAATTACAACAGATCTCTCAGCTACAGAGATAGGGTCCCCCATTAGAGCTGCCAGCTCCAGACAAGGACATTCTTGGAGATTTGGGGGTGGACCCTTGGTAGGATAAGGTTGGGGGAGGACAGGGAACTCAGTGGGATACAGGGGAACTAATCTCTGTC
Source organism: Lepidodactylus listeri (assembly GCA_029233225.1). Classification (NCBI taxonomy): domain Eukaryota; kingdom Metazoa; phylum Chordata; class Lepidosauria; order Squamata; family Gekkonidae; genus Lepidodactylus; species Lepidodactylus listeri. The sequence goes on from JARCFY010000006.1 coordinate 94,725,911, forward strand.
GGCAGGAGAGCAGTTGTTAATTCCAAGTGATCTCCAACTCTCGGCTAGGTGTTGTCAAGCCTAATTCCCCTGAAGGAAATGTCTGCTTTGGAGGGTGGAGAAGGCATGGGCATTAACTGGCTCATGAACTTTGGCCAGTTTGGCCATGAAGCAATGTCCATGGAGGCTCTACCATCATGAGTTTTCACAAAGTTTTAGTGTGGTCCATGGCAATTCATGGTGATTTGACAGTGGAGACAGACAGCAGCCACTCAACTAAACTGTTCACAAAACTCCAGAGCAACAGTGGGGGTGGAATTCTCCAGCCTTGGAAACACTAATAGGAGCCTTCCAAAGCTTAACAGGCTCTGCTGACTGCCTATAATACAGTTCTCATTGTGGTCTGTGGGCTCAGAAAGCTATATATAGAGTGAGCTCTCCTCCCTCCCCCTTCTTTGTTGGCTGATGAAGAGAAAGAGAGGCACAGAGCTAGCAGAGCTGATTCATTGCTTTCCTTTCTGTTTGCTTGATCTGCTGTCTGTTGCTGGGGTTTGGGATTAGGGAGCAGTAGACTCTGGGCTCTGACTTTCAGCACAGGGGGCTTAGCTATTGTACCTTCTCTCCCCCCACCTCTCCTACTAGTGATCTACTCTGCCCTCTGCTGTGGGGGTTTGGTCCAGAGACCAGCATCTCTGCCTCCAAGAGCCCAACCAGGCAGAACCCCCACTACTGGTTGTTGATAGTGAAGTTGGAGGTCAGTGGTGGCAGCAGGCAGGCCAGGCGTGCCATGGTGGAGGATTCAGCAGAGGTGAAGAAAAGGAAGTAGCTCACTGAGTCCCCCGAGCCCACCTCAGTCGATCCTCTCATGTATTTGGTGTATCATCTTGCATGGCCATGAATCTCCTCCATCAGCATCCAGAAAGAACCCCCACCATTGCTGCCTGGACTTGGCCAGGGTGAATGAGTTGGCCTTCCTGAAGGTCAGCCTCCCACTGCTGGGCCATCCTGCTCTGGACCTGTCAGAGTAAGATCCAGGCCTCCCAGTTTTGTACCCTTGTGTGTCCCCTCTCCCCATTCCTCCTCCTCTCTGTGTGATCCTGCATGCAGCCCAAGTATTGCGCCCTTGGTGCTTGGGTGGGAGGATGGCCACCTCTGCGGAGGGGGGTTCAGCTTGCCCCACAGCCAACAGAAACATCATCTACCTCATAAGCAAATACCTACCTCATGAACCCCATCTGTCTCACAACAGAACATCTACTTCATAGCATAACACCTATCTCGTGGAACAACATCCATCTCAGCAAACATCCACCTCTACAAACATCTGCCTGTACAAGCAAGACCCTTTCCACTGCAATTGTACCATTTATACACTGCATTTGTACAATTTGTATGATCACAACAGATGGTCTTATCTGTACAATGTGTTCCGCTGATGGTGAAGAATCGTCCAGAAATTTCACCTAGGGTTGGGCCGTGACCAGGGGATCTTTGTGTTAGGGTCTGAGGAGGCCTGGAAGCATTCTGGGCATGCTTCTTTCCTTGTGGTGTCTGGCTGGAGTGCCCACCAAGCTGCAGTGGCATCATTGTGGGGAGTCCCTGTTGAAACTATGGGGATGTCTGGTCTGCCTTTCTGTCCCTTGTAACTGGTCTTTTTAGACATGAGGAGTAGCCCTGGCAGCTTCACATGTCTTTCCATTTATCCGTGGAATAGAAGTATTTGCCACGATGGATGGGCATGCTACAGAACCAGGTGCAGAGTTGAATAAAACACCCCCTTCAGTGGGTGCTCTCTGCATCTGTCTGGTTCTACCCTAGCTAGTGGGTTCCTCAGCTGAGTACCCACATTCATTACACCCTCCCTGCTGCTGTGGGGGTACTTTGGGGAGCCCCCATCGAAAGTCTGGGGGTGCTCACCTTTCCATCTCTCTTTCAGGTACTGGCTGCAGGTATCAGCCTGGGTGGGGGTGGTTACACTTTGAGGATTGGGTTTCAGGGGTGGACTTAGGGCTTTCAAGTCACCATGTCAACTTCCGTCTCAGGGCTTTAAGTGACACCTCTGCTTCTTTGTCAGCATTTTGAATCACCACATCTAATTCCTTCTCAGGGCTCTGACCCACAATGATGACTCCCATCTCAGGGCTTTGACCCACTACATCTACTCTATTGATGGATTGACTGATTGATTGATTGATTTTCAATTTATATCCCGCCTTGCCTGCACTTCCATCTCATGGCTCTGACTCACCACATCTACTTCTTTCTCGGGGCTTCAAGCCATCACATCTACTTTCTTGTCAGGACTTTGACACACCATGTCTACTTACTTCTCAGGGCTTCCAGCCAGCATGTCTACATACATCATTGCATGCTTGGGGGGTTGGGTATCAGGGGTAAACTAAGGCTTTTGAGCCACCACGTCAACTTCCTTCTCAGGGCTTTTGTGCCAGTACATCTACTTCTGTCTCAGGGCTTCAGGCCACCACATCTAATAACTTCACAGGGCTTTCCACTCACCATGACTACTCCCTACTCTGGGCTTTTGAACCACTACATCTACTCAGGACTTCAAGCCACTGTATCTACTTACTTCTCAGGGCTTCAAGCCACCAGGTTTAGCTACTTCTTGCGGCTTTTGAGCCATCATATCTACTTACTTCTCAGGGTTTGGAGCCACCGTGTCTACATACATTTCAGGGCTTGGAGCTACCACATCTACATATGTCATTGCATGTTGGTTTGGTTTTGAGTTTCAGATAGTCTCAGGGCCCATTGCCCAGGTTCTGCTGAGCTGGCAAAAATACCCACCACCTTCAGTTTTTACTGGAGAGATTCATGGGGATTTTGATTCTGTTTGTGTTCTGCTGGGTTTCTGCCCTTGCTTTTTTCTTTCTTTTCTTTTTTTGCTGTTCACCCTCCTTTGGAAACAATGGGTATGGGGCACTTTCTTTGGAAACAATGGGAATGGGGTGTAACTCAGACCCCATAAATCCAAGGGTCCTTTAGTAGAAAAAGAGGTGCAGGAGCTCATTAGCATAACTCATTAGCATAACTCATTAGCATAACTCATTAGCATATGCCATGTCCCCTGACATCACCAGAAGTGTGTCGGAAAGGGAATGTCCGTTTCAGCCCCATTATGTGCTATGTGCTATTGAAATCAATGGCAAAAACTCATAGGGTATATGAAGGGCTGGAGGAAAGGGGGTTTGAGGGAGAGGCTCCAAACTTGCAGGGTAGCTGCTGGGGCCTCTCCTTGAAATACCCACCAAGTTTCAAGAAGATTGGACTACGGGGTCTAATTCTATGAGCCCCCAAACAGGTTGTCCCATCACCTCCATTGTTCTCTATGGTGGGGGAAATGTTACACAGAGAACAATGGAGGGAATGGGGGCAACCTATTTGGGGGCCCGTAGAATTGGACCCCCTAGTCCAATATTCTTGAAACTTGGTGGGTATTTCAAGGAGAGGCCCCAGCAGCTACCCTGCAAGTTTGGAGCCTCTCCTTCAAACCCCCTCCCCTCCAGTTGCTTTTCAAGTTGCCGCCGAATTTCGGCAGCGGGCCGAATCAGATCAGAGAATCTGATTCGACCCGTGGCTGCTCTAGTGGCCACTCCTGAGCTGGCGGAGCTTCACTCTGCCTTGCTCCGGCCCCAAAGGACCCCTGCATAAATCCAATCCTCAGCAAACTTGGAGGACGGACAGAGAAGAGTCAGCCGGAGATGTGCTGCAAGTTTGATGTCTCTAGTATGTCGGGGGGTTCAATATACTCCTGAACATCCTAAACCTGCCCTTCATTTCCCCAGAAAGCACTTTCCTGGGGGCACCTTCATTGGGGGGATGTAACTCAGACTCCGTAAATCAACTCCTCACCAAACTTGGAGAGCAGGTAGAGGAGAGTCACTTGGAGAGCCACTGTGAGTTTGATGTCTCTAGCACACTGGGGGAGGGGTTGAACTACATCGCAAACTTCCCAAACCAGTTCAGTTCATACAAGTGGGTTTTTTCATCTGTGATGGTCCATGGCATAGGCGTAAACTACGGGGGGACTTGAGCCACCTTCAAAATTTCCTGGGGGAGACTGAGCCCCTCTGGCAAAATGGAGCGCCCACCGTCGCACCTTCGCACCGCCACCAGAGCCACTCTTCCCACCCACTCCTCCCTCCCTCCCCCTCCCTCCCAGAGAGCGGTGGCATAGCAGCTCTGGTGGCGGGGACATTGCCCCAGCCGTGGTGGTGTGGCAGTGGCTCTGGCCACGGTGGGGACATTGTCCTGGTAGCGGGAGCATGGCGGCGGCTCTGGTGGCAGCGGGGAGGACACTGCTGCCATGCCTCCCCTCCTGCCGCAAGCCTCCCCGGCTGCCGCTGCCGCAAGAGTCCCCCCACCCGGCTCCCTCCCTCTGATGGGTGCAGGGGAGCCAGGCGGGGAGGAGAGGTAGTGGGGGGACATCATCCTGGCAGTGGCACACATGCAAAGTGAGAGAGAGAGAGAGCCCCCCCCAGGAGAATGGAAAGCCTATGCCCCTGGTCCATGGTTTGGTTTGTGGGTGCATGGTTATCTGTCCCCCTGGGAAAAAATGACTGCTATATTCAGCTGAAACCTCTCCCCTCTCCATACCCTGCCCTCCTTAGACTCCACCACAAAATCTCCAGCAATTTCCCAATTTGGAGCTAGCAACCCTACCCACAGGCCTGGCCTCAAGATGCCCTCCCTCAACGGCCAAAATAGGCTTGGAAAGTGCCATGCCCCCTCCCCCTGACTTTCACTCAGAGATACCCAGTCTGGAATATTGTTGCCTAGCATACTGTAGCCTAGCAACAGCCACTGAGGGAAATTGTTAAAGCTACAGGTGTTCCTTTTATCATTCTTGGGTTTTTTAACCCCTCCCCAGTGTTTAGAACATAAGAACATAAGAGAAGCCAATGTTGGATCAGGCCAATGGCCCATCCAGTCCAATACTCGGTCACACAGAGGCCAAAAACACCAGGTGCCATGAGGAGGTCCACCAGTGGGCTTTTTTAGATTTCACATTTTTCTGCAAACCTGGAGCCCTTTGCAAGTTTGTAGAAAGATCTGTTACCCCTTCACAGCTCGCCGACTTCACTATTTGAATATAAGTTACTGGAATAGTATATGGAAAAGTGGTCTGTAAATTTCAGTGTGCCAGCACTAAAGATATCAAAATGAGTACTGGATAGACCCTTATTCCTTAGAACAATTTCAGTGTACATGTGTACGTGCCTTTTGCAAATTATTACCATTTGTAATTTGTTTCAACTTTAAATGAATTGTTGCAGGGGGAGTACTAAAATGGAATCCAAGCTAACAGGAAAACAACAGCTTAGAGACTTAGGCATATTAAAAACACCTTTCTCCCAACAATGTCCTACTATTAGCCACCTTTGGCTATTAGGCGGCTGAGGATAATGATTCCCAGTCTTAAAAATCTGCTTACTGAATCGTCTAAAAGTGAAACCATCCCCAAGTGTGTGATCATGCAGTTTTTGACATATGCAGCAGTTCTGCAATGACCTCGCCTTTTTTCCTGAGGGGGAAATGAGTCAGCATACAAATGGAACAGTTACTTGAGTTCACGAGTAAGGACTTCAGGAATAAATAAAAACCTGATTAAAAAAAGTATTCAGAATGCAGGGGAGTGTCTGAGAGAGAAGAAAAGAGATAGGAGTGAATGCGGGATGGCAATCCCAAGACTGTGTGTTTAGTACTAGAGTATTCACTTAACCATGGGTTGCACACATTTTGGGGTGGTTCCCATGACTCCCAACCATTACATCTTCCTCTACCAGAAAAGATTTTCATCAACAATAAAATGATACATGGAAGATGCAATTTGGTACAGTGGTTAGGAGCACAGACTCTAATTTGGGAGAACTGGGTTTGATTCCCCACTGCTCCACATTGCAGCTGCTGGTGTGACCTTGGGAAAGTAATAAGTTCTTTCAGAGCTGTTCTCTCAAGAGCAGTTCTCAAAGAGATCTCTCAGCCCCACCTACCTCACAGGGTGTCTGTTGTGGGGTGGGAAGGGAAAGGAGATTGTAAGCCATTCTGAGACTCCTTCAGGTAGTGAAGGGCAGGGCATAAATCCAATGTCTTCTTCTTCATGCATGGAGCCAGTGACTTCCAGCTATGTGTACATGTTTTTCTCAAGTGTTGTGATTGTTTCCCACAATATGAGAAGCAGCCCGGCTATTTGAATTCTCTGCTTGCTTGCTGCCTAAAAGCCCACTTCAGGCTCTGTGACATTAGACCCATCACTGAGTGTTAAAGTGTATAAAGACACATCTCTTGTGGGAGCTGAAATGTACACAAACAGAAGAAAACAGTGTTATTACCACAACAAAGACAGTTTCCCACTGAAGGTACTCCAATGTGACCACCAGATTTCATAGCATCTGAAGCTCTTCTGGGATCCTGCGGAGTTGCAAGTCAAAACGTTGCTGGTATGTCATGAGAACATTTTGCTTACAAAAAAGGGATTAATTGGAGGAACAGCCCAGAGCCTGAGCAATGATGCCAGGGAGACTGCTTTGATTTAGCCATCCTTATTCCTTATCCTGCTTTCCTCTTTTAATAACATTTAGAAAAAAGAACATATTGCTTCAGGCCATTCTCATTTTTCTCTTGGCGAGCTAATTCCTATCAGAATTCTCTTGGAGAACTAATTCGTATCAGAATTTTCAGGCAGAAAAAGACTGGCTTCTTTAAGGTAACTGGTAGGGTTGCCAGCCTCCAGGTGTGGCCTGGAGAGCTCCCATTTTTACAAACTGATCTCCAGACAACAGAGGTGAATTTCGCTGGGAAAAAATGGCTGGAGGATGGACTCTATGGCATTGTAGCCTTCTGGGGTCCCTCCCCTCCCCAAACCCTGCCCTCTTCAGGCTCCACTCCCCCAAATCTCAAGGTATTTCCCAACTCAGAGCTGGCAACCCTAGTAACTGGGCAACTACCACCAGTTGCTCCTGATCTACCATATTTCCCCAAATGGGTAAAGCGTAACATTGGGAAAGAAGTAAGAAAAACATCTGCCTCCATTCCTGAGGACTGGAAGGTAGCAAATGTCACTCCCATCTTTAAAAAGGGTTCCAGAGGAGATCCAGGAAATTACAAGCCAGTCAATCTGATGTCAATACTGGCTAAGTTGGTGGAAACTGTTATTAAGGAAAGAATTAGTAGGCATATTGATGAACAAAATCTATTGAGGAAGACTCAGGATGGGTTCCTTAAGGGAAGATCTTGCTTCACTAACCTGTTACTTTGAGGGAGTGAACAAACATGTGGACAAAGGGGACCCAATAGATGTTGTTTACCTTGACTTCCAGAAAGCTTTTGATAAGGTTCCTCATCAAAGGCTCCTATGTAAGCTCAATAGTCACGGGATAAAAGGACAAGTCCTTTTGTGGATCAAAACTGGCTAATTAAAAGGAAACAGAGAGTGAGTATAAATGGGCAATTTTTCTCAGTGAAGAGAGGTAAGCAGTGGGGTACCGCAGGGATCAGTACTCAGTCCAATGCTTTTTAACTTGTTTATTAATGATTTGGAATTGGGAGTCAGCAGTGAAGTGGCTAAATTTGCAGATGACACAAAGTTGTTCAGATTGGTAAGAACCAGGGAGGATTGTGCAGCACTCCAAAGAGATCTGTCAAGGATGGGCGAGTGGGCATCAACATGGCAAATGGGGTTCAATGTGGCCAAGTGCAAAGTGATGCACACTGGAGCCAAAAATCCTAACTATAAATACACGTTGATGGGGTCCAAATTGGCGGAGACTGACCAAGAGAGAGATCTTGGAGTTGTAGTAGATAATTCAATGAAAATGTCAAGACAGTGTGCGACTTCAATGAAAAAGGCCAACACTATGCTGGGGATTATTAGGAAGGGAATTGAAAACAAATCAGCCAGTATCATAATGCCCCTGTATAAAGCAGAGATGTGACCTCATTTGGAGTACTGTGTACAGTTCTGGTCACCACACCTCAAGAAAGATATTATAGCACTGGAAAAAGTGCAGAAAAAAGCAACTAGAATGGTAAAAGGGTTGGAACATTTTCCATATGAAGAAAGGTTAAAGCACTTGTGGCTCTTAAGCTTGGAGAAATGACATCTGAGGGGTGACATGATCAAGGTTTATAAGATTATGCATGGGATAGAGCAGGTAGAGAAAGAGGTACTTTTGTCCCTTTCTCACAATACAAGAACTCGTGGGCACTCAATAGAATTGCTGAGCAGTCAAGTTAGAACGGATAAAAGGAAGTACTTCTTCACCCAAAGAGTGATTAACACATGGAATTCACTGCCACAGGAGGTGGTGGCAGCTACAAACATGGACGGTTTCAAGAGGGAATTGGATAAACATATGGAGTAGGAGTCCATCAGTGGCTATTAGCCACAAGGTATAGATAGGAACTCTCAGTCTGGGGCAAGTGATGCCCTGTATTCTTGGTGCTTGAGGGGGGGCCAACAGTGGGAGGGTTTCTAGTGTCCTGGCCCCACTGCTGGACCTCCTGATGGCACCTGGTATTTTTGGCCACTGTGTGACAGAGCATTGGACTGGATGGGCCATTGGCCTGATCCAACGTTTGCTTCTCTTATGTTCTTATGATCAAGCTTCGTCTGTAAGAATCCACTGACCATTTAAGGACACAGAGGGAGCCATGAGGATGATTCCCTGACAAATGAACTAGTGACTTGGTGTAAATGAGCCTGGATTAAAGGGTGGGGGAAATGCCCTGTGCACCTCTCTTTTTAGGGAAGGATTTAACTACTAAATAAAGATAAGGCAATGATTGACTACAGAGCTGACAGCCTTCTATTTTCTGGACTGTCTGATGAGGACAGTAAAGAAAAGAGGCAGGCTGTGTTCATTACTTAAATGTAAATAATTTGGCCAACAATTAATATGCTAAAATGTATTCAGTGATAATACATTATTACAGATTTCAATGTTTTCAGTGTTATGACGTTTACCTTAATATCCAAACATGTTGGTAGTCCTAACCTGTAAGACTGCCAGCTAGTGGCTTGCACCTGGCAGGAATCAGGGGGCAGGGACAAGGAGGTGGGTGCCAGAGACACAATGGTGTGATGTCACTTCTGGGGGAAACCTGGAAATGCTATCATGGCACTCTAGGAATCTTTGAAATATGCTGCAGTAAAACCATAGAGTTTCCACCAATTCCTAGAGCAATGTGATGTCTCTTCTGGATTTCCCCAAAAAGTGATGGAGCACCACATCAGTAGGAAGCAGGGGGTGCCAGCTGGGAGACTTGGTTTACTATCTACCTATTGTGACTCTATGAGAGAGTTTATGTCCAAATAATACACTTCCTTTTGTTTACCGCAGGATTTGTTTTCTGCCTTTCAGATGGCAAAAATTAAAGATATATGTGCTATGGTGGCATACAGTACAGCAGTTTGCAACTCTTTCTCAACTATTGGGTATACTTGCAATTTTTCTTATAGAAAATGAAAGTGTGTGTGTGTGTGAGAGAGAGAGAGAGAGAGAGAGAGAGAAGTGTTGTCAAATCACAACCAACTTACGGCAACCCCAACAAGGAGCTTTCAAGGCAAGTGAGAAGCAGAGGTGGTTTGCCATTACCTTCCTCTGCAGAGTCTTCCTTGGTGGTCTCCCTTCCAAGTATTCACCCTGCTTAGTTTCCAAGATCTGACAAGACTGGGCTATACCATGGCGCCTTCCCTCCCAAAGAAGATATACTAAGCTATAAAGGATGCATTTTATGTTGGTAAATTAGTCAAAGAAGTGTAAGCTTGATAGAAAGCTCCGTATTGCATTTATTTCCATTTCCCCCAAAACTTCTGTTTTATTCCAGGGCTTCAAAATTTCCAGAAATTTTGCACCTCTGATCAGTTCAGGCCTCCTTTAACATTTCCTGCTCTGCAGCTGAGCTTTGTCCATTTCACAGAAGATGTCACAAAAACCATCTGAATAGCATTTGCAATCAGCATATCCAGTGTTTAGAGAGAGAGAGAGAGAGAGAGAGAGAGAGAGAACGGTCCAAGTGTCTCAAGCCTTTCACATACATTGTCTCAGTAACCCATACTGAATATATGGGATAAGTGTCAGCACTGCCAATAAGTTCTGTTGCCCACCTGTCAGTTGTTACACACCTGTCAATTATCATTACCAGTGAGTTCTACTGATGTTTGGTTATATGTGATATTGCTACTGCTTTGAACCTCACATGCATTCCTTTTGATCCCGGACGAGAGATAGCATCGGGGACGTGACTCCCACTTTAGGAATGTGCTTTTTGGCTTCCTGCTGGCTTTGCACTCGCTTGCTGCTCATTAGCTTCCAGCATTATCTCTAGCCCGCTTCTCACCAGCTCATGGCCTTGAGTTGGAAGCTGCCTGCTACATGTTATTTCTTCACAGGTGCTGAGTTGCTAGAATCTGTTCCTGGGAACTTCCGCCCCATAACCCTTACCGGTGTTTTTCCTTGGGAATATCTTTTGCCGCGCTTTCTTTGGGAACTTTGGGCCAGTATATTTGGGCACCAATAATTCAGCTATATGATTGGTGAGACATGAAGGGGGGAGTCATTTCATATTAGGTATAATTATAGTTGTATCACTATGCTTGGGCATTACTAACAGAAGAAGTGTATTTGACCAACAAGAGCCTTTCTGCAAATAAAGGACTTTCCTTTTAAGGAGACCTGTTGTGGACTGCATCTATTGGGACAATCTCACAATAAGACTCAGACATGGTGGCTTATCTCAGGCCATGTAATGAGATCCTAACAGGGGTAAAAGTTGCACTTAGGATTTCCTGGCTCACAGCTCACACTCTCAACCATAATTCCACACAAGTTCAAAATATCAGTCCTTTAAAGAAGCTATGAACTGAATTTCTTGACGCTTGTGAAATTCTGCATCATATATTTAATACTAATCAAATGTGTGTTTCATTTCACAGTGCTAAAGCATTGCTCATAAATGTATTTAATTAAACAAATGGAGAAAGGGAGTCTTTATCACACAGTCAGTAATTGCTCCTCTGCCATACAAAATATCATCTAACGGCATAATGGCAAAGCTATTTTTCTAACAGGTATTATATACTCAAAAGACCACAGGGCTTTGCTTCCAGCCCCAAAGATGCTTCTCTGTGCTTGTTATTCTAGTCTATCAGGTATTGTAATTATGTAATTAGGCAGTTTTTAAAGACTGTTTTAGGTACCCAATATATTAAAATGGCTGCTCTGAAACAGATTTTGGACTGATGTGTAATTACATAATTAAGTCTATGAAGTGAAAAATCGTTACCAAAAAGTGATGAAAAAATGAAATACGAGAGATGATTTGAACACTGGTAAAAGCAAATGAAAAGAAAAATGCTTAAAAACATCTGATGGGTTTAATTTCTGTACGAGTCAATTATTACTTTATGAACAGCTATGAAAGAACAGCAAAGACTGGCCTGGTTAGGCTGCTATGCAACCTCACTGTAATAAAGCCACTCGGGATTGGATCAGATCAAACAGTCTGAGTGTCACCCTTCAGCAACAGGCACAATGATTGGATCACTAGTATTTCAGCTGCCAAAGTTGACAGAGGCTTAGTATAAATTGGCTAGGATAGATAGAAACAGGGAACACAACCCAGCAAAAGTTAGGCATTATGAGGTCCCATTAATTTCAAAAAAAGAAAGATTTAAATAAGTGCTCAGCAGCCATTGAAACTGGGATGCAAAAATGTTTAACTTGACTGGCTTGGATATCTTGCCAGTTTTTTTATAATTTGGCAAAATATCATACAGGCCTCAGCCACATATGTTGTAATTTCTGTACTGCAATGCAAATAAGACATATGGGTCTAGCACGATCAAAATTCAGTTCTTCACACCTTAGCACACCTAATATTTCCACACACAAGCCATTTCCCCTGCAGCCCTAGTCTGTCACAGATGAAAATATTGTTACCTCCATTATTATGCCCTCTAGTTCCTGCCAATCTATTATTAATGGTAGGGAGAAGGTGCTCAGAAGTAGCCATGTCACGAAACGAGATGAATGGGCAGATATTGGAGGTTTCAGGTGTAAGATTTATTCATCTGTTTTGCATTTTAAAATCCACATGACACACCTTAATAGAAGAACCAGGTAACTGAGTTTCTTACATTATCAAGCATCATGAGACATACGAAAAGGAGAAATGTACAAGCTGCCCTCTGCTCCTTTTTTCAAGACAGCCTTTGTTCTCATGTTACTGTGAACACAACATACTTCCTGCGTGTACATCTGTTTGTAAGAAAAAGCCAGTGTACATTCACTTTACAAATGAAAGCAGGAACCAGAGACCTGAGTGGATGCAAGGTTAAAATCACACTCTCAGCTGTGCAGGTATTGGATGGAACATCAGAATCACTCAACCCATGCCTAAAGAACAATCAAGTGTACGCTGTACATGGACTGTACTTGTGATTAATGCAATCAGTGAACAGGGCTACTGTTTAAAAAGTAATGGCTAGGGGTGTGCATACAAATCAGATTTGATACCTGCATGTTTAAAAAATGCAAATCGAGTTCTTTAATACCGGAATTAAAGCTAGTTGTACTAAGAAACTAGGTCATCAGTTTTCCATTTGTTTCAGTGGGAAACAAATTGCCAAGTGCCACTTTCCCTTCCCACACAGCTAGGATGAAATCCTCAAGAAATAACACTCCTCCCCCCCAAAACTTCTTCTCCACCAAATGCAAGTAAATCAGATAAAGTATCCTATTCTGTAACAATTGAAGTTCCCATTTGCAGAGCAGCAAGGTTTTAAAGGGTGGTTTGGAGTCCTTTTGTTTTTTACAAATGTGGAGAGCAAAACTCTGCCCCCCCTACCTTATAGGGCTCTGATCCCTTTAGAAGCTTCCCCCCAAAACTTGGCTTATTTCATATACTGGAGCATCAAACAGGAAAAGGCAGCAAAGTAAGGTGTGAAGGAGAGGGTTGGATCCAAGTTGTCCGTGCAGTCTGGTTTTGTTTAAAAATATAAACATCCTGCTGTAAAGTCTGGAGACCACACCAGCATGTGGAAGCTAAAAAATCTGCTTTATTTGAACTGCAATACACAAAGCTTCAGCCTGGCATGCATCTTAGAAAAAAGACTGCTACAACCGCCACCTTCCCCAGGAGCATGCCCAGCCTGAGTGCTCAATGAAAAGAATTTTCCACTCAGCTACTAGGAGGCAACTAACGGGAACATCTATTACACCCACTTTGTCCTTGAATTACACATTTAGGTTCCTAAAATGGCTGCAGTGCTTTTCATAATAGTGCAGATGTCCAAGACATCCTAGATTAGGGCTGACAGGTACTCCCTGGCAACCAGTGGGTGGGGGACTTACCAGGAGCAAAATTAGGCCTAGGCCAGCATCGCCATGAACTCGGTGACATCACTTCCCAACAACACACTGGAACTGATGTCATCATATCACTGCCAACATGGGGACACTCTTGTATTTGGGCAAAAACCCTATAATAGAAGTCATTTTAACTACAGAGTTAACCATTTTAACCACAGAGGTCATCTTAACCCAGACATAGAGCATTTCCTCATTGGCGGTGATGTGATGATGTCACTTCTGGTGCATGCCAGAGATGACGTTGCCACATTGTCAGCCTGCTTATGCTGTCAGTAATCCCCCCACCAGCCAGCTGATCAGTGGTCAGGGGAGGGGCCCCAGGGTGGAGGTCTGGCAATAGGTCGAATCTTCTCTCCTGTAGGGGGATTTGGCAATAGGTCAAATCTTCTCCCCGGTAGGGGGATTTGGGGAGGGCATTCCAGAAGGGGGAGGGGACTTCCTGACATGATGACATCACATGGAAGTGATAGCATCATGTCCAGGAAGCCGGTGCTCTGCAGTGGCCCCCACTTGAAAAAGCCATTTAGAGGGAATGTTCCTGTCACGGTACCTCTCTTTTATTTTGTGTGGTGAGGTATTATGTGGTTTTAAATTTCTTGTTGTTTATTTCTCTCACTCAGTGTATGTAATGCTGCCACTAGGAATGTGATTCCAGTCTTTAATTAACCTTTTCCACAGTATTGTGCCCAAGCTGTGAGGCTCCTTCATTGGACTATGTGATTCTGAGGATAAGACTCTGGTTTAACAATAAACAAGATAAAACTTTATTGGTAAAAGAAGCATATTGGTTACAGGATGTTTTGTTAATTTGCTCAGTAAAATCTTTCCCTTTTTATTCAGGTTCTCTGTCAGCTTTTCCCCCTCATACTCTTATAATACTTTGACAATATTAGATTTTGCCTAAATTGCCCCCTGAAGTCCTTTTCTTTCTCCTTTAGAATCTTAATGCCTTCCACCTCTATATGATTCCAATTAGAAGACTGCTTCTCAGATCCTGTGTAGATTGACCACAACTGACAGCTGCTGACTGAACACTCTGCCTTCTCTCGCTCGCTCGCTCTCTCTCTCTCTCTCCAGACACACACCTTAACTCTGCTCATACATTCTCAGTCACCAACCAATCACCTCAGTCACTCATTTCCCTCTTCCACCCCCTTATTCTTCTGACACTTACCAACCATTTTTAAAGAAACACACACATATAGCTTGAAATCATTACAGTTCCCTTTAAATGGTTTTTTGCAAGCAGGCAGGCACCATACGCTTTAATGGCAAACCACGAATTTGCTGTTTGGATTTCAGGCACCAGTGGCCCCCGCTTTTTGCAAGTTGGCACCGCACGCCTGAACTCCAAAGCAGTGAATTCGCCAGTTGGAGTGCAAGCATGGGCAGCCCCCAGTTGCAAAAGGCAATTTAAAGGGAACCCTTTAAATGTTTTTTTGCAAGTGGGGGCTCCCCGTGCATGAACTCCAAGTGGCAAATTTGCTGCCTTAGAATTCAGGCATGGTGGCTGCCTCTCTCCCTCCCCACCTGAGACATTTAAAGGGCACTCCAGCTGATCAGTGGGCCACAGATGGGCCCTTTAAATCTTGTAGGAGGGGAGAGGGGCAGCCATCCCTGCCCTGACCTGAGGGATGGCAACCCCATCTGGCAACCCTATCCTAGATCTTGAGTCAGCACTTTTCTCTCACATAAAGAGATTATCTGATACATCATGATTACAAATCTCTTTTACATCTCCTAAGTATGGGCCAAACTACATTATACACATTTACATTTCTATTTTACCCAAGTACCTCACAAGGACTAGCAGCCATATTGCAGTATGTATAAAATCACTGCAAGGGCCCAATTCAGATTGGAACTGTGGTGTGGGAGGAGGAGGAGCTCCTTTCTTCCCACCCTCCACCATTTTCCTTAGGCAACTGCCCTGGGGAGAGGGTTACTTGCCCCATGGGGGGGGGGCTGCAGATCCAAGCATTGTTTCAATGTACATGCAGCCCCCTGACAGAGAAATAATGCCCCAGGACCATTTTGGCTCTGGAAAACTGCACAGGGGAGGCAGATACCCCTTCTCCCCACATGCCACAGTCACAATCAGGCCCCTGCAATGATTTTGGATAGAATTGCCACCATGGCCTTGAAGCTGCAATATGGCCCTAAGTCCTGGAGTGAACTTGTTTTAAAAGTAACACATAATCTGGCCTGGTTTGTTCTTTGCAGTCACGGAGTGCCGGGGTGACTCTCTGTCAAATCACTCATCACTCGGTTACTTTAAACATGAAAACTGCTTCCGTTGAAAAGTATTATGATGACTGATCTGATAGAAACTCTGTGTATTATATTTCATCAATGACAACTATTTTCCCCATCCTAAATCCACAATGAGTGAACGTGCATAAGCACATTCATCCCAAGTTGGCCAAACACAAAGTGAAAGATTATAATTGCTTTTAAGACTGTTTTCATTCCTGGGGCTCAATCTGGTTTATGATTACGTTTTAATGGAAATGTACAATTTACCTTGGCAATGTCTCTTCCACAGCTCATCCCACACAAACAACACCTGTGTGTCAAGCAGCACAAGCAAGGTTGCAACAACTCGGATACTTCTCTGAAGTACAAGAGGTCACCGACGTGGGTAAGAAGAAGGCTTGGCTCCTAAACACGTGTGGGGTCGACACACTTCACTTAGTGCAGAGCCTCGTCTCGCCAAAAATGCTGGGACCAATGAACAAGTCTGCATCCTGGACCCTTTTAGGATCCGGGGGATCTATTGTCTCTGGAAATGTGTTTGGCAGACCGTGTGTGCGGTTCCTCGGCCAGAACATAACACTATCTCATGTGAAAAGGACCTCTTTGTATCAGTGTGGTGGTTGTATCCCATTACAAACCAAGACTGCCATCACACACACTAAATAATCCACTTTCTATCCACTTTCATTGCACTTTCCAGCCAGATTTTGCCAGTTCATGGAGATTGAGATTGTGTTAATTAGCTATGCGGCAGAGTTAACCTGGAGCTTTTACTCGTGTGCTAGAAAACCTTTTAGATAATTTGCTGCTGCGTAGTTTTATCCAGTATACTGTTTTAAGGGGAGTGCTGGAAAACTTTTATATACCCCTTTTATCTGGCTGGAAAACATGTAACAAGAGATACAGAGTGAAGGTTGGGTGTGGACAATAGAGGAAAGTGGCCAGACTAATTGTGGCCCTTTCTGTTAGTCACTTGAAATGGGGCAAAAGAAAAGAGCATACCCATTTGAAGGGGAGAATTTAATACCAACCCCTAAGCAGACTAAGATGGAAGACTTCTATGTCCCAATTAAGCTTCAAAATGGATTCAGCTGCCAGGAAATGGATGAAGAGGTTTCTGATGGCTTGTTAAATCAAACTCCTCCCGAGGAAAGTCATGCTTTAAAGGCTTCTAAGCTATCACCCTTGCTAAATGTTACCTCAAAAACATCAAAAATTAGGCACTCAGAAGAGATGGAGCTACTTGCACACCAGGCAAATTTAACAGCAAAGTCCTTACAGATGATTTTTAAGCAACAAGAATGAATCCTACCCTTATTGCATGAGCGAGAGAGGAATCCCCTAAACCCCTCAATAGAAAGGACAATATGGGACTCCAAATCAAATAAGGGGATAAGCTTTAGAGAATCAATACCCCCTTTAGGTAACTTGGGGTGCGGTCACACTTACCCGTTTGCAGCGGTTTCTCTCCCGTTTTTGTTTTATCTGCGACAGTTTGTTCCGGGAGCAAAGTTTACACGGCCTCTCTGAAATCACCATGATCATGCTCCCCACTGTTCAGAAAGCCTCGCCGCTCTTTGTGGTGGCTCCCTTTTTTAAAAAAAACCTCTTTTGCACATACGCTTTTCTGTATGGCCATATATTTCCTTAAACGCTTTTGTGTGCATGCACATAAGGTCAGACAGGGATTTTTAAAAAGCGCGATTGTGCCTATCGGATGTTCACATGGGGGAAATCGCGGGATCAAGGTGAGAATACCCAGAAAATACTTGTTTTTCCAGGGGTCGTTAAATGCAGGAGAAAAGTGGAAGGGTTGCATGAGTGAGCAAGCTTCAGAGTGGGATCCATCTGAACAGCAGAGTAAAAAGCAAGAGGAAACAGCACTAATTCCCACGGTAAAGTCCCGTGTGACCACACCCCAGGAGAACAAGCTGAAGTATGCAGGGATCATTTCATAGAAAACGAGGTGCAGGAGCTCATTAGCATATCTATTAGCATAACTCATTAGCATAACTCATTAGCATAACCAGCTGAATGTCAGTTTCAACCATATTATACCCTATGGGCCATTGAAGTCAATGGCAAAAACTCATAGGGTATATGAGGGGCTGGAGGAGAGGGGGTTTGAGGGAGAGGCTCCAAACTTGCAGGTGTCTTCTGGGACCTCTCCCCAAAATACCCACCAAGTTTCAAGAAGATTGGACCATGGGGTCCAATTCTACGGGGCCTCAAACAGGTTGCCCCATCCCCTCTTTTTTTCCCACCATAGAGAACAATGAAGGGAATGGGGACAACCTGTTTGGCGGCCCGCAGACCCCCTGGTCCAATCTTTTTGAAACTTGGTGGGTATTTCGGGGAGAGGTCCCAGAAGCTACCCTGCAAGTTTGGAGCCTTTCCCACAAACCCCTCCCCTACAGCCGCTTTTAAATCTGCGGCCGAATTTTGGCGGCAATTCGGCGGTGAGCCGAATCAGATCAGAGAATCTGATTCAGCCTGTGGCTGCCCTAGTGCCCACTCCTGAGCTGGCGGAGCAGCACTCCACCTCGCTCTGGCCCCAAAGGACCCCTATGATCCAAAGAGTGTTGTAATAAATGTCTTCTCATTAAAGGGGAGACTAATTG
Organism: Lepidodactylus listeri; assembly: GCA_029233225.1. Taxonomy (NCBI): domain Eukaryota; kingdom Metazoa; phylum Chordata; class Lepidosauria; order Squamata; family Gekkonidae; genus Lepidodactylus; species Lepidodactylus listeri. The sequence continues at coordinate 94,744,161 of JARCFY010000006.1, forward strand.
ACTGGGGTACAAAATGGAAGGCAAAAGGACATCTGGCTGCACTTCTTAAGACTATTCCAGCTTGTATTGATCTCATCCAGGTGGAAAGGCTGGGGGGCAGGGGTCATTTCATAGAAAAAGAGGTGCAGGAGCTCATTAGCATGACTCATTAGCATAACTTATTTGCATATGCTACACCACCTGACATCACCTGAAGTATGTCAGAAGGCAAGATAGGAGGGAGGGAGGGAGGGAGGGAGGGAAGGAAGGAAGGAAGGAAGGAAGGAAGGAAGGAAGGAAGGAAGGAAGAAAGAAAGAAAGAAAGAAAGAAAGAAAGAAAGAAAGAAAGAAAGAAAGAAAGAAAGAAAGAAAGAAAGAAAGAAAGAAAGAAAGAAAGAAAGAAAGAAAGAAAGAAAGAAAGAAAGAAAGCTGGCAGAGAGGGGACCACTACTAATCCAAGCCTCAGAAATACCACTATTCTGGGAGGATAGCTTCAGTGGTGGCTGAAGCCTTCAGAAGGCTGGTCGGAGGAACAAGGACCTTTCCAGGGGCATTTTGCTGCAGCCATGACACAAGCAGGCATTCCCCCGCGGGGGGGGGGGGGCTGGCACCAACTCCCGGAGCTGCGCTCCCCCGAGCTCCTGCTCGAAATGACCCCTGCTGTAGTCTATACACTATGAACACTACCTACTACAGTTTCTCTCGAACAGAATTCCTTCATACATGTTTGCTAATGCAAGCCAGTATTTCAGGCTTGGGATTAAGTTACAGAGACATTTTAGAAATCTCTCAGTCAGGAGGATAAAACTAAAACCAGGAGCTGCAGAGGATCTGAAGAGTACTAAAACCTACTCATAAGAGGAAGCTAGTGGAAACTACAAACTTAAGTAGGGTTTTAGACCAATCTTTACCCAAAAACCTATCATCACCAATGGAAGTATCGGCACCAAAGACAGCCAACTTTTTTCCTGCCCCAGATAACCATCTATGGAAACGATTCAAGGAATTTGGTCCCTAACTGGACAGAAGAAGAGGTGGAAACCAAACTGATTTTGTCATTTGCAGATCTACCAGCTGGTGAGCAAAAATCACTGATAGAGTGATAGAAGGGTTGCCAGCTCTGATTTGGGAAATACCTGAAGATTTTGAGGGTGGGGTTTAGGGAGGGAAGGGACCTCAGCATGGTATAATGCCATACAGTCTACCCTTCAAAGCAGCCATTTTCTCCAGGGAACTGATCTCTGTTGTCTGGAGATCCCTTGCAAAAGCTGATGATCTCCTGGCCCCACCTGGAGGTTGGCGTGATAGACAGACAGACAGAGGAAATTGCATAGCAATCAAAAGCATTTCATGGGAAAGAACCCCACCAATTCTACCTTAAGTACAATCACTAGTCCAGCTGGTATATTCACCAGGGCATAAAATAAAAAAAAATGTTTTAGGGATGTTTCCCCCCCCATCTCTGTATTATACTGAGTCTCCTGAAAAGATTGGGATATAAGAAGATCTACAGATGATGGCTGTGGTGCTGAGTAGCCATTTCCTTCAGCTGCTGCGTCTGCACAAAGCAGATATTCCTCATAGAGATTTGCCTGGAGCAAGTTTCTCCACTGCTATAATATTTGGGCATAAAAAAATTACATCCAGTCTACCTAGAGCTCTAACCCCACCCACATCTCTCATGCCTGCACATTTCACCTGGCCCTCGTATTTATATTCTGCACAATCTGAGGTGGGACAACAGCAGAGTGATTGTTTATATGAAGCTAGCTCACCTGCCTGCCTGCCTGCCTGCCTGTGTCTCCTATTCCTACATAGCTTTTCCAACTTCCTTTTCTCTCACTCGCTCTGCCTCCCATTGCTCTTGTGCACACTCAATCACCTTGTGCCTGTCTTTGGTCCCACTTTCAGCCCAATGCTGCATGAGCTCTGCCTGTTTTGTTGTTAAGACACTCTTCCTGGACTCGGGTCTAGAATGTGCTGGAAACCCTCTTTCTCCCTCCCCGCAATGCACAGAGTGCAACTATCAAACTCCATTGTTATGTGTTCAATATTTCTCCTCATTAATGATGTGAAATCTTCCCCCCCTTTTTTTTTTAAACAAAAGGCTGCCTTGAATTTTCTTCAAGATAGCAGTAATGAAGCTCTGAAGAAACAGTCAGGGGAACTGCAGCTAATTAAAATGCAGCAGGGTGTAGAAGTAAAGGTAGCGGCGGCTCACTATGCCATGTCTCTGGTAATCAGCAGTCCCCGGTTTACCCACACTAATTGACAGGAGACATGGCGGTTCTGAGGGCGCACACAGCTAACGTTAATGGAGCCAGCGCACGGTGCTCTCCCTGCCTGACTTGTCTCATTATTGGCCTTGAACTGGCAAAGGTCAGCTGATGGTGCTGCTTTCATCAAGATGACAGGTGTCTGCGGATCTTCTCTTTGTAGTATTATCATAATTTGGCACTTGTCTCATCCTGTACATGAATTAGTGATCTGATCCTGAAGACGGGATGGATAAAAGGGACTTGCCTGTCACACAGCTAAGAGCCAAACCCCTTTTACATTGTGAAAAACACCAGGTTACAAAGACACTGGGAGTGTTATCAGGCAGGAGAAAATGAAGCTAAGGAGAAGATGAAACTATGCTCAGCTTCTCTCCCTCTCTCTCTCTCTCTCTCTCTCTCTGTCCCCCCTTATAGTCTTCACCATTGTTAAAAATCAACTACTGTGACCAGTTTCGTTTTGCTATGTAGATAATCAGGGGTCCTTTCCTAAAAAAAGAGGTGCAGGAGCTCATTAGCATAACTTATTTGCATATGCCACACCCCCTGACGTCACCGGAAGTGTCAAAAGGTCACACATCCCTGATGTCATGGGCAGTGTGTCAGAAGGCAAGAAGGGAGGGAGGGAGGGAGGGGGAAGGAAGGAAGGAAAGGAACAGGAAGGAAGGTAGGTAGGTAGGTGGGGGAGAGAGAGAGAAGAAAGAAAGAAAGAAAGAAAGAAAGAAAGAAAGAAAGAAAGAAAGAAAGAAAGAAAGAAAGAAAGAAAGAAAGAAAGAAAGGGAGGGGGAAAGAAAGGGAGGGGGAAAGAAAGGAGGGAGGAAGAAAGGAGGGAGGAAGAAAGGAGGGAGGAAGAAAGGAGGGAAGGAAGGAACAAAGGAACAGTAAGGTAGGTAGGTAGTTGGGGGGAGAGAGAGAGAAGAAAGGAAGGAAGGAAGGGGGGAGAGAGGGAGGAAGGAAGGTAGGTAGGTAGGTAGGTGGGGGAGAGAGAGAAGAAAGGAAGGAAGGGGAAGGAAGGGGGAAAGGAAGGAACAGGAAGGTAGGTAGGTAGGTAGGTAGGTAGGTAGGTAGGTGGAGGGAGGGAGGGGGGGCGCTTCTCCCCTCACTGGGGCTGGTTTCCCTCCCACCCACCCCCTTGCTTGGGCCTGAGTGGCATTAAGCCACTCAGGCCCGGCTTTTCCCTCCCTTGTGACTGGGGAACAGGTGAGTGGGGGAGGGAGGAGGCTTCAGTGAGTGGGGGAGGGAAGGGGCTTCTCCCGGGCTGGCGGGGCTTGCCGCCAGTCCCGGGAAAGATCTAGGGGAGGCTGAGGGGCTTCTCCCGGGCTGGCGGGGCTTGCCGCCAGTCCCGGGAAAGATCAAGGGGGGGCGAGCGAGGGGCTTCTCCCGGGCTGGCAGCGTTTGCCGCCAGGCCTGGGAAAGATCTGGGGGGGGGGCGAAGGGCACGCCCAGGAAGGGTCTGCTGGGGGGGAGGGAAGGGGCTTCTCCCGGCCGGCGGCGCTTGCCGCGCAGCCAGGAAAGGTCTGCTGGGGGGGTGGGAAGGAAGGGCCTTATCCCCAGGCCGGCGGCGCTTGCCGCTGGCCCGGGAAGGATGAGCAGGGGAGGAGGCTTTTTCCGGCTCCGCACCGAAGCGCAGGCCAGGAAAGCGAGCTGGGGGCGGGGCTTTATCATGTGCCCGCCCCCCAGCTTCCCCTCTCCCGGAGCGGCGCTCTGGTGCGCCCCGGCCCCAACGGAGCCCTGTAGATAATATTGGGTGCTGAAGGCACAATAAGGTCTCTCTAGTAAAGGTAAAGGTTTCCCTTGCTTGAAAGCCTGTCAGATACGACTCTAGGGATGCGGTGCTCATCTCTGTTTCCAAGCCGAAGAGCCAGCGCTGTCCAAAGACATTTCCATGGTCATGTGGCTGGCATGACTAGACGCCAAGGCACACAGAACACTGTTACCTTCCCACCAATGTGGTACCTATTTATCTACTTGCAATGTCTTGCTTTCAAACTGTTAGGTTGGCAGGAGCTGGGATTAGAGATGGGAGCTCACTCTGTCATGCAGCACTCAAGTGTCGAACTGGTGAACTACCGGTCTGTATTTCAGTGTCTTAACCACTTGAGCCACTACAGCCCCAAGGTCTCTCTACAGCTGCATAATAAGAATGACAGCCAAAACAGGCTTGGATTCTAAGACATATGAACCAAGCAGAGTTTGTTACTACCAATACCCTTTGACACTGGAGTGTCCTAAACCTCCTGAAAAGCTACTCCTGTGGGTTGAAGGGCCATGGAAATCACATGTCTCTGGCACAGGGTCTTATTTCTTTTGCCCAGCAAGTCATGCAAGAGTGGGGATGATTTCCGTGACCTTTCTTTCCAGTTGCATCACAGAGAGAGAGAGAGAGTGCATCCCATTCAGGAGCAGCTTGTCTTGGAAACGGAAGGTTACAGAGGTGCTTTCCATGAACTTGCTCCATCACCAAGCCCCTAGGACCACCTTTCCACATAGACGTTCCATCATTCTCCGGGTGTTCCATTAAAAAAGACAGATACCAGGGGGATATCTAAGGTTCTGGTTAGCTTGCAATAACAGAGTCTGGGGTTCAAATGCTGGATTACAATTCAGAGTTCTTCCTATCCCAGAAGTACCTCCATCCATCTCCATCATGTTTGCGGTTCTGCTCCCTTCATTCCTGCCTGTGGCTGCTGTGGCCTTACCGCAGAGTCTGAGGTAGGTAGGCGCCAAGAGAGTAAGCTGCTGCTCTCCTCACCAGGAGCGCCACTTCCCTGGTCCATTGGAGAGCCTGGACCTTTCTGACCTCCAAATAGGGTTGCCAGCTTCCAGGTGGGGCCAGGGGATCCCCCACTTTTACAACTGATCTCCAACTGAGAGAGATCAGCTCCCCTGGAGAAAATGGCTGCTTTGAAGGGTAGACTCTATGTCATTGTACCATGCTGAGGCTTCTCTCCTCCCCAAACCCCACCCTCTCCTGGATCCGCCCCCAAAGTCTCCAGGGATTTTCCAACCCAGACTTGGCAACCCTACCTCCAAAATCCTGCTCTTGCCAGCTGTCTAACTTCCTGCCCATAGCTGTAAGCTCGCCATTTACTCACTACCAGTGGACAGTGTCCCACCCCGGCCTTCAGCCTCATGCCTCCAGTAATTTGAGTAGTGAGAGAAAAAATGGGCGAGATGGTATTGATGGCTATGCTCTAGGAATTTCCCATAGTCTCTGTGGTCTTTACCACAGAGATTGTTTGTTTGTTTGTTTATTGGATTTCTATCCTGCCCTCCCAGCCTGACTCAGGGCGGCTTGCATAAAATCAATACATAGTTTACAATAAAACCTGGATATAAATTTAGACTAAAACCATTTTAAAATCATTAACTATACAACATAGTAAAGTGCTAGAGTGCTCCTGAAACTCCACCCCTCACCAGGCATCAGCCCCCCAAGTCTCCTGGCATTTGCTGGCACAGGGCTGGAAACCTTACTTTATCAGCCAGCTGTCTCTCTTCTCTCCCTCTCTTCCCTCCCGCTCTGACCTTTCATTCTGCTCCTTGTGCCTCACCCACTGCCTGGCTCTCTTAACCCAGAAGAAGAAGAAGAGAAGAGATTGGATTTATACCCCGCCCTTCACTACCCCAGGGAGTCTCAGAGTGGCTTACAATCTCCTTTCCCTTCCCCTGCCCACAACAGACACCCTGTGAGGTAGGTGGGGCTGAGAGAGCTCTGACAGAAATGGCTCTTTTTCAAGAGCAGCTGTGCCAGAGCTATGGCTTGCCCAAGGTCATCCAGCAGCTGCAAGTGGAGGAGTGGGGAATCAAACCCAGTTCTCCCAGATTCAACTCCATGCACTTAACCACTACACCAAACTGCCCAGAGGCAGTCTTTGACCCTAAGTAGGCTTTGCCCTGGCTGCCTTTTAGGTGTTCTCAGAGCCCAGTCCTCCCGTTCCCTCCTTCTGATACCAAAAAGTCAGAGTTCCTTGGGGCTCTTCCCCAGGTACCCCTGCTTCGCACCCTGATTTCACACATGTACCATGGGGTGTGACATCCATGCACAGTTCTTAGGACCCAAATCATATTTCTGAAATTCAGCAGTATAAAGATACAGCTAGATACGAGTCCAGTAGCACCTTAGAGACCAACAATATTCCCAGGGTATAAGGTTTTGAGGGTCAAAGCTCCCTTTGGCAGATACAGTATGAAGGCAGTGAGGCTATTCTTGGGAAGATCTGCATGAAACAAGATGGAGATGGAGAGACAAAACGTGTCCTTAGTGATTCATCTGTTGCTGGACTGTAGCACTTCTGTTGCAGGACTGAATCTGTTGATGCTGCGCCTCTCCATTTTGTCCTGAGGGGGTTAACAGCAGCTGGGGGGGGGGGTAAGAGTAGGGAATGAGAAGAAAGGAAGAATTACCCCTCCCTTCTTTAGCATCATGGCTGTGATCTAATTTGCAGGCTGCAGTCTGGTTTTTACTAACATTAAAGATGCCAGGAGATCCAGTCACTCGTCTCCTGCATCATGTCCAGTTTGTCAAAACTACAACCAAGTAAACGTCTAGTCTAGATTTTTCTCTTTGACATTTTTCACGTACAGGGAGATTTTTCTATGAACACATTCAGACATTTGATCTCCCAGCTGTGCGTAAAACGGGATAGCCCAGCAACCTCAGGGTTCTCACACAGGGATTCAAGACATCCATTTCAGCCCTCAGGGCTGGATCACATGTTGAACACATGATGCTGTCTTATCACACCTCTGCTCTGTTAAGGTCAACATGGTTCCTTTGACTGACAGTGGCTCTCGGTGGCCCCAAACTCCCAGGTACGAGTTTTTCATATTATCTACTTCCCGAGCCTTTTCACTAAGGGTGCCGGTGATTGAACCCAGTGCCTTCTGCATTCAAAGCAGATGCTCTGCCACTGAGCCACACCCAAAAATATGGCCCTTTCACAACATGAAAACAAACCAGCCCTGCATGTCCCCTTCCACCATGAACATATGAGCACAGGAAGCTGCCTTAACTAAAAAGTGTTGTAAGTGAAGGACTTTGCAATGTCTATTAGTCTCAGACTTCAGAGGGGAAACTATAGAGACAGAGAAATACCTAGGTCAATATCCTCATGTATGCTTCCTTTCCAGTGCTATGGAACTGTCCCTTGGACATGTAGTTTGCTAGTCTCAGACCGATTTCCCACTAATGCTGCCCCGGCGTCGGGTCCTCCGTTTGCCCCGACTGCCTGCTTGAATTTCCCACTATTTGCAGCTGGGCACATTTTGACCTGGGGCTTCGTGCAATTTCTCCTCAAAAAACAGAATTACCAAAGCTGCAGAAGAAATCGCACAAAGCCCTGGGTCAAAATGCGCCCCGCAGCAAATAGTGGGAAATTCAAGCAAGCAATCGGGGCAAATGGAGGACCGAATGCCAGGGCAGTGCTAGTGGGAAATCGGTCTCAGGGAATCTTCTTTCCAGCTAACACCTTCCTCTCTCTCTCTCTCTTCTTCATCTTGCAACCAATGCTCCCTCTAAGCTGTGGAGTCTTGTGAGCAAAAATTCTACTTTGTGAGCTACTGGCATTCAAGTTGTGAGCGAGCAATTTGGATACTGCATAAATTTCTTTGCTCTGGAGCCATCCTTCCTGAGCTAAGACAAAAAATTTGTGAGCCAGAGGCTAAAAAACTGTGAGCTAGCTTGCACTAACTCAGCTTAGAAGGAATACTGCTTGCAACCATGGCAGCCGGCCATATTTCCTTCATCTCCATCTAGCCTAGTTTAGCTAGTTAGTTTATAATGCAATCACTGCTCTATCCTGTCTAGAATAAAGAGGCTGGGGTAAAAGTATGAAATAAATAAATAAAATTAGCTCACTTTGGCCCTTTCCACACTTGGACTCTCACCCCAGGTTTTCTCTGTGTTCGACTCAACAGCCATTTACCTTGCTGTTATCTCTGTTCATCTGTTGTTAACTCTATCAAAAGCCTACTAAAGATTTGTTTGTTTATTTCTTTTTATATCCCCTTTTTTTTCTCAATGGGGACCCAAAGCAGCTTACATTGTTCCTTAATTTTATCCTCACAACAACCCTGTGAGCTAAGTTAGGCTGAGGGTGTGTGACCCAGCAAGCTTCCATGGCAGACAGCATAAGACATCCAGTAACAGTGCAACAGAACCCAGGTTACAGAAATTAGGAAACAAAGCAAACAGAAAGCTGTGTCAGGCAAGACATACACTAAACAATGCAAAGAATAGATTGCAAAGGAAGAAGACAGTGCAGTGAAAGCAAAATGGTACATACTATAAACACTGTCACATCGGCGCCATTCCACCCTGAGACGAACGGCCGGGCAGAGTGGATAGTAAGAACTGTAAAGGATTCACTCCGCAGGCTGGGGGACGGGAACTTCCCAGCCAATCTTGCCAGTTTCCTGCTATAGCAGCACACCTCACCGGAAAGTTGCCAGCCGAACTCCTTTCGGGCCATCAGTTGTCCACCATCCTGAGCCGCATACACCCCGACCTGGCACCAGACATTCACCGCGGCCCCATCATGTTAGGTTCCACGCGGTCCTTCGTGCCAGGTGACGTCCTTCTATGCCTGGAACTCCGGGGCAGGTCCACACTGGGTTCTGGCTGTTGTCCTACGCTCAACAGGCCCTATTTCCTATGAGGTACAGGACGACGTAGGACAGGTCTGTCGCTGGCACCTGGCCCAACTTAGACGCCGGTGGCCAGCACAAGAGGATCGGTTGCAGCGTCCCCCAGTTCCTGAGCCTGGACAGCATTCTCTAGCTCCGGAAGGTTTGCAACGCACCCCAGTTCCTGCAGCCAGCCCGGGAGATCTCCCGGTCCAGCAAGACGCCAGTGCCCGGGAGAGCCGTCCAGCAGAAGGCATTCCCGTGCCAACTCCTGCCCGGGACATTCCACATGAACAGTCTTCTGAGCTGCTGCCTGCTCGGGACTTGGCAGACTCCCTACTGGAGGTGGGACTTACCTCGGGGCGCTTGGAGCTCCCGGACTCAGTAGAACACTCCCAATTGAGTCTGCCACTGCCGCAGCTCATGCCAGCCTGCTTGGAGTCCCCGGACTTAACTAGACATTCTCTATTGAGTCCGCCATTGCCACGCCGGTCCCATGGGACCAGGCACTCCCCCATGTTTCTGAAAGACTATGTTATCTGAACTAAGGGGGGAGGAGTTTTATGTTCTGTTCTGTTATGTTGCATTGCATTGTCAGGGCTCTGGTATCCTGACTCCCTCATTCCTATTGGCTGCCGAATAAAGCCTCCTTATTGGTCCTGAAGCCAATCCAAGGAACAAATCACAGAGCCCTGCTTAGGTCCAATGAGACTGCATGTTTCCAGTTACAATGTATATAATTCTTTGTTGGAACACTATAAGTTGAGTGCCGCTCTTGCTAGAGCTGTCCCTGAGCTGAACGATGTTTTGAATAAAAGCCTGCATTTGATTTATCGTCTCCTGGCTCAATACTTAACAAACTCTCTCCTGGATTGTTCCATTATATTGCAACTTTGCTTCCCTTATAAAAAAATATTTGGCACATTCTGCAAAATGATAGAAGTATGGGAGCATACCTGACCTCTTCAGGAGGAATAAAACAGAAGTCCAGTGGTGCCTTTAAGACTGACAGCACTTATTTCAAGATGAGCTTTCATAAGTCACAGCCCACTTCAAATAGATATGCAAAGGGAAGATCATAGTGGGAAATTTTATTGTGGGAAAGGTTGTTGGGGGAGAATCCAAGGTTTGGTGTGGATTACACTGTAAATCCTTCAAGCAAATCTTAATGGAAGGGAGAAAGGAAGGCATTGGTGTCGAGCCACTGGGGCCTTAGGCAGGCCATTCTACAAGGTGGAAGCCACAAGAGAGAATGCATGTATTTGGGAAGCTGCTGATCTTACTCATTTGTAGGGTAGCACCCTTCGAAGGCTTTGTGCAGCTAAAGGAAGCTGATGTGGCAGGTAGGGTTACCAACCTCCAGGTAGTGCCTGGAGATCTCCCTCTATTACAACTGATCTCCAGACAATAGAGATCAGTTTCCCTTGAGAAAATGGCTGCTTTGGAGACTGGAATCTATGGCACCATACCCTGCTGAGGTATATTCTCTCCCCAAACCTCACCCCCCAGGCTTTACCTCCAGGTATTTGCTAATCCAGAGCGGGCAATGCCTAGTGGCAGAACATAGCAGGAGAGGTGTCCCTGCAGGTATTTGGGTCCAAAGCCAGTAAAGGCTTTGTAGGTGATAACCAATATCTTCAAATAAACCCAGTAACTGATTGCTAAATAATGCCTTAGGATCTCATAGCATCATTGGGGCAATCTGGATAAGGAAATATAGAGCTGGGTGCTATCAGCAAACTGATGACAACTGTTCTGAAGCTACAAATGATTTCTCCCCGGGGCCTTACAAAAATATTAAATACTTCTTTCTCCAGTTGCCTCAACAAGATGTCATGGTTTGCAGTGTCAAAGGCTGCTGATAAATCCAGTAAGAGCAGCAAACAGGCACTGCCCTTGTCTACATTCAAATGGAGATCATCCACTAGAGCCACCAATGCCATCTCCATCCCACAAACTTCAGGAGAGCCATTATGAGGGGAAAGAAATTCTGAGAAAATTTCCAAATGTCATCAAAATTTTGATGTTTTGTCTGAGTAGAGGAACCTTCCAAATATGCTTTGAATGTTGCTTCTTTTTCAAATGTGGCACTAATTTAGATGTATGAAAATGTCCTGGAAAAATTTAAATTATTTTAAAATACATAGATGCTTATCCTGAAATTATGCTTATGTGAAGTTTGGAATATGTGAGACTCATCTTGTGTGCTCTGAGAAATGTCACTGTTTTCGCTGGGATCTCTTCATCAACTTCTCCTGAAATGCATGCAGGTGTTTTTACCTGAGAAACAGACACTGGGGAAAAAATGGATAATTTGCAGAGGACGGTATAATAGAAACAGGCCCACAATGACACTCCCTTGTCAAAGTGAGAATAAAAAGTGCCCGCTGTTCTCTCCATTACACTGTACCGGTCTCTTTTACTGATAATCTCTTGTTGTTTGGTTTTCTATTTGTCACACAAAGATGGATTTCTGTAATTATCTTTTGGAAAATTTCATACTCTCCCCTGACTAACTGGTGGACAGCAGCAAAGACAAGAACTACAGTTTTCACTTTGCGTTTCAGTCATGGGTCTTTCCTAAAACTCGGCATAGTTTTAAGCAGCCAGACAAGATACGAAGCCAGAAAGTACTATGATTAAAAACAATTTCTCATCTACTGCCTATCTGAGGACCTGACTTCTTGTCACCTTTCTCATTATGAATATTAATCAGTGTTCTCCTCATTCCTCCCCCCAATTTATGCACTTCTATCTTGCCTTCTTATATTAAAAAAGCAAAATATAATTAGCCACCATGTGAACTTTCAGCCTGCTCTGATACCACTGAAAGAGATTCCAGTTTCATTAATGAACGGCATACTGATCAAGAGTGGAGAATGCTAATGAGATGGGTTTCTTTATTATCTTCAGCAAGTCTGACAACCTAATGACTGGCCTAGGAAGACTGGACAAGATTTCTAGCTCTAGTTTCCAGTCTTGAAATGTAGATTAGACAAGGCTCTGTACAGCTGGGGTTGCCAGGTCCCTCCTGGCAACTGGCAGGGGATGGAGGGGGGACTTACCAGGAGCCAGATGGAGGCCCAGGCTACATTGCTGGTGATGTGGTGACATCACTTCCATTGTGTACCAAAAGTGATGTCATCAGGTTGGAACATCCCAGTGATGCTCTGTCATTTGGGCAAAAACTCTACAGTAAAAACAGCTTCTACCATAGAGTTTTTGCCCAAATACCAGAGCCTTGCCCCGGATGTCGCCAATGTGATGACATCCAGGGCTCATTTTGTAGCAGGAGCTCCTTTGCATATTAGGCCACACAGCCCTAATGTAGCCAATCCTCCAAGAGCTTACAGAGCTCTTCTTACAGGGGCTACTGTAAGCTCTTGGGGGATTGGCTACATCAGGGGTGTGTGGCCTAATATGCAAAGGAGCTCCTGCTATGAAATGAGCCCTGATGACATCACTTCTGGTACATTAAGGAAGTGAGATTTCCGCATTGCTGGCGACATAGCCTGGGCTTCCCTCCTGCTCCTGGAAAGCACCGTCCACTGGCCAGCTGATCTGGTCCAGGGGCAGGGAGCCCCCGCCTCCAGCAGTGGGCTGGCAACCCTTTGTACAATGTGCATTACCACCAAGATAGCACCAGATTCACATGACCACATTTACTTTCAAAATGTGGATCATGTGGAGAATCCCAGAAAATACAGTTATGGTCGTTCTAGCATCCAAGGCCTAATAAATATCTGCTCAATGGTGGACACATCATAGGCCCTTCCTAAGGATGAATTAATCCACTCGGTATCATTCTTTGTGATATGCAGGCACATTGTCTAGTAGTATTACAGTTTTAAAACAAACAGGAATAATAACAAACATCCTGTGGGCTTAATATTATATACATTTATAATGCTATCAAACACTCAAGCCAAATAGACGCTACAAATGCATATTAAAAGGATATATTTGCATGAGAGTGTAGCGGTTCTTCTTCATCTGAATTATTGACCTAAACTCTACCTGCAGAATAATAATGTGAACTTCCCAGTGTTTTATATTAGTTTCTTTTTCTGTCTCCCCCCCCCCCCCCCACCGCCCAATATCCACCAAATGCTTCCCACTGTTCGGCCTATTTGTTTGGTTGCTGCGTTGTTGTTGTTCTTAATCCACTGAAAGAGATATTGTAGAAAGCCATCATTCTGTGACCAAAAGCTGTGGAAAGCCTGAGGTCGAAAAATGCTATTTGTCCCCTTAATGACTTTTATGAACAAATGGAATGAAGTGAGATATTGGGTGAGATGGCTCTTGAAAATGTGACCATTCATCATCAAAGCCTATTTCCTGATCTTTTGCACACACTTTGTGAGCGTGTTACCCACCACCAGGGGAAAAATGTCTTGTGAGTAAAAGCAGACACATTGTGCACGTTTCTTTCCTTCTTCAGTCAACAGCAGATTGATTACAAAACCTAACAATATACTGGTAAAACTTCATTTGACAGCGTGTATTATTTTCTCTCTAAAACTGGTCATTTTTTAAAAAAAAAATTGAGGGTAGAAGGGTTGTGGAGCATTCTCCTCAGGACCAATAAAGCACCCTAGGCTATCACTGTAGATACTTCTTCATGAAGATGTATCTATTAATACCTGTATACATTCTAGATTTTTTTTTAAAAAGGCAGGGGTCATAGCTCATTGGTAGAGCATCTGCTTGGCATGCAGCAGGTCCCAGGTTCAATTCTGAGCATCTCCAATCAAAAGGACCAGGCAGTAGGTGATGTGACGGACCTCAGCCTGGAACCCTGGAGAGCTGCTGCCAGTCTGAATAGACACTGCTGATCTTGAGAGAGGGTCTGATTCAGTATAAGGCAGCTTCACTTGTTCAAACAACCGCTCTCTGTATACAAGCTTGTGAGGTATATCTTAGCCTTTCCTGAGATGAGATACAAGCAAGGGATCACAACATATGCACACACCCCACACCTAAATGTTGCCTTCCAAAAAAGCCCCATCCTACTTGACCTGGATTCCTAGTGGCTCTTTTGATGTCCTAGAGGATTTTTCCTCTTCTCACACACAGCTAACTTACATCTTTCCTGCTTGCCCTGGTAATTGTCCTCCAGTTTGAGCCAGTTTAGTGTCGTGGTCAGGAGCATGGACTCTAATCTGGGAGAACCGGGTTTGATTCCCCGCTTTTCCACATGCAGTTGCTGGTGTGACCTTGGGTCAGTTATACATTCTTTCAGAGCTGTTCTCTCAAGGGCAGTTCTCGAGAGAGCTCTCTCACCCCCCGCCCCACCTCACAGGATGTCTGATATGGGGAGGAGAAGGGAAAGGGGAAGGGATCATAAACTACTCTGAGACTCCTTTGGGTAATGAAGGGTGGGGTATAAATCCAATCTCCTCCTCCTCCTCCTCCTCCTCCTCTTCTTCTATCATTAGCAAGGCCTGCAGTCATCTGTTGCAAAGACAGTTCGTCCTAAGTAGGGACATTAGAACAATTTCTCTGAAACAAGATCTCTCAGGTTTGCTGGTTCACAAGAAGACGAGCAAAGAACTAAACAAAAAATACAAGCTGGAAGATCATCTCTGCATGTTCTTAATAATGTCAACACAGTATGTATATATATATGTATGTATTTATATGTGTGTGTGTGTGTATACACACACATATATATATACATATATATATATGCACACACACACACATATACATACTAGGAATAAGGACCCATTGTGGAAATAATACAACAGGCTCTAGAAAGAGGCTCTGAGAGAGTGCCAAGGCCTTGGGCACTCAGAGTCAATTTGCTGTGGCAACCTCAGCAGGGTATAATGACATAGCCAAGCATCAGCCTACCTTTATTTCCCCCTCACTCTTCAGCTTTCCATCTCCCTCACACACACACCTGCAGTATCCACTGTGCTCTAAAGCCCTGACTGCCATGTCACATTGGCTGTCATAGGGGGCCATTTCAGCAGGGTATACAGACACAGAGTCCACCATTTTCTCCAGGGGAACTGATCTCTGCCATCTGGAGCGAAGCAACCATCTTCTGAGGAAAGTTTTGGTGGGTACTACTTCTGTGGGTGGGACTTAGGCAATGCAGCCAGTGGATAGGGACAGCTTTTGACTGACACATCGTGGAGCCAACTGATTTTGGAGCATGCGGAATGTTCAGAAAGTGCCATCCCACTACTCAATTACATATAAGGAGAGATACTAGGTATAAGGCCCATTCTGAAAATAAGTATAATGGGCTCTAGAAAGAGGCTTTGGGAGAGCGCCCTGGCCTTAGGCACTCAGCGTCAATTTGCTGTGGCAACCTCAGCAGGGTATAATGACACAGAGTCCACCATTTTCTTCAGAGGAACTGATCTCTGCTACCTGAAGAGCAGTTGTAATTTTGAGTGATCTCCCCCCCCCTCACCTGGCCATTCGCAACAATGGTTTTCCAGAATGAAATGTCTGGTTTGGAGGGGGAATTCTATGGAATTGTACCTGTCTGAGGTCTCACCCCTCCTCAAACTGCTCCCTCTACAAGCTCCACCCCTCAAATCTCCAGGAATTTCCCAACCTGGAGGTCTCAACCCTATCTCCTTCCCAGCCAACCATCAACCTACCTTTATCTGCCCCTTTGACTTCAGCTTTCCATCTCCTCCCCCCTCCCTCTCGGAGAGCTGTTATCATTCTGAGTGATCTCCAGCCTCCACCTGGAGATTAGCAACAATGGTTCCCCAGGAGGAAATAACTGGTTTGGAGGCTGGAGTTCATGGCATTGTACCTGTCTGAGGTCCCACCCCTCCTCTAACCTTACCCTCTCTAGGCTCCACCCCTCAAATCTCCAGAAATTTCCCAACCTGGAGCGGCCAACCCTATCTTCCTCCCAGCCAACCATCAATCTACCTTTATCTGCCCCTCTGACTTCAGCTTTCTATCTCCTCCCCCCTCTCTCCTAGAGAGCAGTTGTAATTCTGAGTGATCTCCAGCCCTCACCTGGAGATTGGCAACAATGGTTCCCCAGGAAGAAAAGTACAGTTTTTCTCTGCAATGAGGACCAAAGCAGCTTATATCATTTTCCTCTCCCCCTTTTGACTTGCACAACAACTCTGTTTTACTGCCAAAATCAAGCTTGGTTGCTTAGTAAATTTCACTGTTTATTCTGACAGGAAAGTGGTGAAGCTGGCAGTGGGTGGGGGAGGGGTTAAGCTGAAAGTCTGTGACTGGTCCAAAATCACAGCTTTCACAGCAAGAACTTGGGTCTGGCAGACCCTGCTCTGAAGCACTAACTGATATGCCTAAGGTAGCCAACCTCCAGGTGGAGCCTGAAGATCGCCAGGTGTCACAACGGAACTCCAGACAACAGATCTCTCTCCCCCCTGGAGAAAATAACTGCTTTGGATGGTGGCCTCTAGGGCATTCTGTTCAGCTGAGGCCTCTCCCCTCTCCAAACTCTGACTTCCTTATACTGGCTTCCTTAGTTGCCTACCCACAGCCCCTGAGGGAAATGTTAGTCCCACAGAGGAGCCAAGCAGGAGAAGTGTCTTCATCAGGAGAGAGTGTATTCTGACAGAGAACAGTGACTGAAATGGGAGTGGGCGGGGCAGAGGAGCAGACCCAGCCCCCAGCCAATGGCACACGAGTACTCTTGAGTGGCAGCTGATGGGCCAATGGCTGATGGAGCACATTGCACAGCCAGTGGGAGAACTGGAAACAGCCAATATGTGAAGAGGATGCAAAGCAGTCTTCCTTCAGCAATGATTGATTCAATATTGGGGTCAGATGCCTTCATGTTAAATGGCAGGCCTCCTAAGAAGTCATGAACCCTATAATTTGTCATTTTAGAGCCACAAAGACAATGAAGGGCTTGAACGAGTAATGAAATGAGAACGCCATCTAGCTATCTCCAAGTTGGGCTGCCGGCTCTGAGTTGGAAAATTCCTGGAGCTTTGGGGGTGGAGCTTGGGGAGGGTGGGGTTTGGGAGAGAAGGGATCTCATCTGGGTATAATGCCATAGAATCCACCCTCCAGAGTTGCCATTTTCTCCTGAAGAACTGATCTCTGTAGCCTGGAGGTCAGTTACAGTTCTGGGAGATCTCTAGGCCACAGCTAGAGATTGGCAGCGTTATTTCCAAGGTAACTTGTGAATTCAGAAAACCAGTTCAGTATGACCCTCTTCTAAGTATCCCACACTGAATTAGGAATTCTTAACTAAGAACCCACTTTGAGAAACTTGATCAGCTGTTCTGAGCAGTGATAGCTAGCAAATTCCAAAAGGTTCATACTTAATGCACATTGTTGGCATTCATGTTGTTGTTGTTCAGACCCCTTGAGGGGTCACCATCAAGGGCGTAGACTTTCCAGTTTCTGGGGAGGGGCTGGACCAGAGGGGGGAGGGAGGGGGGAAGAGAGAGAGAGTAGGGTTGCCAAGTATTACCTTTTAGCTTGTAGTTCTTTGCACACACGTGCGCTTTGCATGCGCGCATGTGCTGGGATGATGTCTCCCCCACTGCCGCTGCCACCACATGTGATCACCTCTGCCGCTGCCACCACAAGAGCCACTCCCTCACACACGTCTCCCCACCCACTCCTCCCTCCCTCTCTCTCCCTCCCTCCCTCCCTCCCTCTGGGGCCGACTGCCCAGAATGATGACATCACCCGGAACTGACATCATCATACTGGGCACATTGCCATGGCGACACTCTGGCAATCACCCTGAAACTCTATGGTGCCATAGAGTTTCGAGGCGATTGCTAGAGCGTGGACCCAGCAACATGCCCAGCATGATGATGTCACTTCCGGGTGATGTCATCACACTGGGCAGTCGGCCCTGGAGGGAGGGAGAGAGAGAGAGAGAGGGTGGAGTGGGTGGGAAGAGGTGTGCGGGGGAGTGGCTCTTGCGGCGGCGGTGGTGGTAGTTTCTTCTTGGGCCGAGGGCCTGGAGGCTGGGGAGGTGCAGCAGTGGGCAGGCACTCTGTTTCACCAGGGGGGCTCAGTCCCCCCTGGAAAATTTCAGGGGTGACCTAACCCCCCGAGCCCCCTCGTAGTTGATGCCTATGGTCACCATGACTCAGCAGCAGCTCAACGGCACCCTGTACTTTTATGAAACCACTTAAAGTCTTTAACCAGGAGATGAGCTGAACTTTAAACACCCCCTTAGTCCTCTTCCTTAAAAATATAAATGGATGATGCTGGGAAAGAGGAAGACTGCCTGAAGGAAGTCAGATAGCTTTTATTTTGGAAGCCATTTATGTCCATTCATTCCAAAAAGTAGGGTAACTTGGTTTCCAGAGGTCAGAATAGATTACCTGATAGTTACTTGAATCCTGATAAATTTAAAGATGTACTGACATGTATTTTTAAAAAAACAGACAGTGATTTAAGGTCTTGGTGAGTTATGAAACTATGAGATAATCAACCTGAGAAAATTACTGCAGAGGAGGACGTTTTTGTGGGTCTGGAAATGTAAAAGAAAACCAATATTGATGAAAGGAAACCAATCCAACGGGCATTGTAATACTAATTTTACATCAGTTTGTTAATAATAATTGCTGTCTTCCCTCTGAAAAGCTAAACATTTTAAAAGACCATAATAACATTTTAAGAAAATAGTTTTAAGAAAATAGACTTTTTTTTTTTTTTTTTTTTAATTTTTATTTTTCTGAGTTTTTGATTTATACAATTCATACAACATAAGAGTTAAACAGTATATACATATATCCGAGCCTATCCCCTATCATTTACCTAGCCATACATACATTCTAGACCATTTGTCTTCTTCTTCGTACAGTACTTCCTCCTCGTTACCTAACTGTCTTTGACCCATTCGGTCACTTTCTGCAGCTTCTAATAATTTCTGTATAATTTCTTCCTGTGTTGGCACCTCTATTGTTTTCCATTTTTTTGCCCATAGGATTCGCGCTGTTGTTAGTACATATATTATAAAAGATACCTCTTTTTTTGGTATGCCGTTAGGAAGTATGTTCAGTAAGAAATATTCTGGTTTTAACTCTAATTCTATTTCTGTTATTTCCATAATCAATTTTTTTATCATCCTCCAAAATTTAGTTATTTTTCTGCATTGCCACCACATGTGGAAATACGTTCCCGTTTCTGTTAGACATTTCCAACATTTTTTGTTGACATTGTTATAACATTTCGCTAATCTTTCCGGCGTCCAATGCCATCTATAAAAAATTTTATAGATATTTTCTTTATAGGATGCTGCCTTTACCATTTTTATAGCTTTCCATATTTTATCCCAATCATCTGTTGGTATTGAATAACTGAAATCTTGCATCCATGTTACCATTTCTTTATTAATTTGCTCCTCTTGAACTTCTAAGTGTGTTAAGAATCTGTAAATTTTCTTTATCACTTTTTCATTTCCTATCAACAGTGCTTTTTCGAAGTCACTCAATGAGTTGTTAATCCCTAGCCTTTTATCCATATCATATCTAGATTTTAATTGTAATCTTTGCCACCATGATAAATCAAGATTATATTCTTTTTTTAGTTCTCTTTCTGTTTTTAGCTCTCCCTTACTATTTAGTAATTCTTTATAGGTGAGTATCTGTGTCTTAGTTATTAAAGATGGTTTAATAAAGGCTTCCAATGGGGAAACCCAACTCGGAACCTTTGGATATTGAGTTTTTTTTATATTTTGCCAAATTTTTATGAGAGAAGCTCTTAACAGTTTGTTAATAATAATTGCTGTCTTCCCTCTGAAAAGCTAAACATTTTAAAAGACCATAATAACATTTTAAGAAAATAGTTTTAAGAAAATAGACTTTTAAAATATGGAATTATTTCTTTTTTTGCATTTGTGTGTGTGTGTGTGTGTGTGTGTGTGTGTGTGCATGTGAGTATGTGCCCATGCCTGGAAGTCATGGTGACCTCTGGGGACTCCTGCTGGGGCTTGGAGGATGTTCAGAGAAGTGGCTTGATATCCAGCCTCTGCCTCCCGACCCTGGTATTCCTGGGAGGTCTCCCATCCAAATACTTGCCAGGGTCAGCCCTGCTTAGCTTCCAAAATCTGATGAGATCGGGCTTGCCTGGGCTATCCAGGTCAGGGCAAAATATGGAACTATTTCTTGATGGGACCCATCATAGATCATTATGTTGGCATCTTCAGATATATTTGAATAGGAATTCAAAAATACCAAGAAGGGGGAAAAATAATGTATATTGTATTTTAACAGTTTCTGTGCTATGTTTTCAAAGGGACTTCTGCTGAAATTGAATGGTTTATTCTCCTGGTGATGGTGTTGTTCTTTGAGCTTGGTCATTTACGGATAGGCACAAACCACATTTTTGTGCTTCAGTTTGTGGTTTGTGGCTGAACCATGAACTTACACATGAATAGGGATGGGCACGAACTGGGAAAATGGTGGTTTGTCCCAGTTCATGGTTCATGGGGTATCAGGGGGCTATTTTTTCTGAAGTTTTATCAACAGTGTACTGCTCTTTACACTCACAGTCATCATAGACCTTTCACAAAGCAATGACTTCTTACTTCAGTTTTACATGTTGTTCAGTAAAACTTATGTGAAAAATTAGTAAAATAAATAATATAATACAAGGTCTGTGGGCTGAGTGTGGAACATCAGTGTGGAACAAACCAGGATACCTCTCTTGTATATAATGCTGAACCACTTTGAACACAATCTAGCTTCAGATCCTAGTTTGAAGGGCCTAAACTAACCATAATTAGTTGGAGAACGAATTTTGAGTCCAGTGGCACATTTAAGACCAACAAAAGTTTATTCAAGGTATGAGCTACTGAACTCAAGATTTGTTCTTCTGCTTTGAACCAACACGGCTACCCACCTGGACATAATTAATTCTATGATCAATTCTTTTGGGAAGTTTAAATAAACCATTATTTTGCATTACATATGAACCAAGCCATAAAATTAGTTTCTTGTTGCTTAACAAGGCCACACCTTTTGCGTGTTCAGAGCACTTCAGATATATCTTCTCCACCATCCTTACAGAACCATGACAGGTAGGTTAGTATTAGCCACATGATATCGATGGGAAAGGGCAACTGAAGCCAAGAATGCAGTGGCTTACCCAGGGGTCATTTTGTAGAAAAAGAGGTGCAGGAGCTCATTAGCATTACTAATGAGGGAGGGAGGGAGGGAGGGAGGGAAGGAAGGAAGGAAGGAAGGAAGGAAGGAAGGAAGGAAGAGCTGGCAGAGAGGGGACAGCTACTAATCCAAGCCTCAGAAATGCCACTATTCTGGGAGGATAGCTTCAGTGGTGGCTGAAGCCTTCAGAAGGCTGGTCGGAGGAACAAGGACCTCTCCAGGGGGTGGGGTCATTTTGCTGCAGCCATGACACAAGCAGGCATTCCCCCACGGGGGGGGGGCTGGCACCAACTCCCGGAGCTGAGCTCCCCCCAGCTCCTGCTCGAAATGACCCCTGGGCTTACCAAAGAACACGCATTGGTTTTAGGGATGACATGAACATTAACTGAGAGCCAGTTTGGTGTAGTGGTTAACCAGGTTTGATTCCCCACTCCTCCACATACAGCTGCTGGCGCGACCTTGGGTCAGTCACGAGTTCTCTCAGAGCTGTTTTCTCAACAGCAGTTCTCGAAAGAGCTCTCTCAGCCCCACCTACCTCACAGGGTGTCTGTTGTTGGGACGGGAAGGAATAGGAGCTTGTAAGCCACTTGGAGACTCCTTCGAGTAGTGAAGGGCAGGGTATAAATTCAATCTCTTCTTCTTCTTCTTCTTAAACCTGAAACCTCTGACTTGCACATGAGTGAAAGGAATATGCTGGCCCTGTGGTGCCTGTGTGGCCAAGAATTTTACTTGCTGATCTATTCAATTTCTGGTGAGAGTTTTTTTTCCCTAACATATTCCAACAAGCTTACACTGGACTGAATGTTCATTTACTTTTTGGCTGACTACTGTATAACAATGCAATTTGGCCCCTGTCACTATGGTTTCTGCTAAAAAGAAACATGTCAATTGTGCCCCCCCCCTCTAAAAAGAGGGAGGGGAAAAGAGAACAATGCTATGTCTGTTCCAAAGTCAGATTTGGTTGATGGGAAATTTTTGTGTGTATCCTGATCCTCCTAAGAGTCCGGCAGATGACAAAGCAATAAAGTACAGAAAATACTTATAAATAATGAAGCATGCATCAACATCAGCGCTTTGAAAATCCCTGCAGCACAACTTTTGAACAATGACCATTATAAGCTCAAGGCACCGGGGTTGTTCATAATGACCTTAAATCTAATGTAAGCCTTGCTTCTGCATTCATAAATGATGCTATCTGGTATCGGGACTGTTATAAACAAACAAGCAACCTTTTCCACCCTCCAACATTTCCCAGGAAGACCAGCAAATGTTCTAGAATCAGGGGCCGACAGTGAAATTGACAAATCGGAAAAGCAGAGGCAAAGATTCGAACGAATGAATAACTAAATAAACGTGGAAGGGTAAAGGGAAATATGAGCTCATTAGAGAAGTTGTTCAGTGTAACTGAAAAGAAAGGAATAACCCACAGAAGAGATGTAAGAAATCAGCCAAACACAAATGAGAGATCTGCAAAAGTGGCGATAAAGCAGCATTAGAGGTAAGAGAAGCCAAGCAGGAATACAGTCTAGAAGGTCAATTGATAAAATGTGTAGCAAGCACTGAACCAACACCAATCAATACAGCTCAGTATGAACCGAATCACAGCCTAATAACCACATCACATCCATTTTATGGTCCTATCTATCACAGGAACAGCAGGAAGCAGTGGCAATTCAACTTACTGCACACTCCAGTGGACTGGCTTCACTCGAGGCTTCCAACATGGTTTCACACTGACAGTAAGGCAGCGAGGCTGCCACAGCAGAGAAGCTAGCAAATATATACAGCTATGCAAACCGAATCCTACAAGGGACCATTGAGATAAAACCGAAACAGAATACAAACGTTAACGTCTATTAGGGCACAGAACATCAAGGAGTCTGTCTAGGAAATGACGTCACAATGATGGAAAAGGAGATAAATGGGAACCCAAAAGGGAGTGCTACAGACAAAAATGTAGGGGAATAAATCATCAGGAATAAGAAATGTGAGGGATTATTACAAAGAAAAGCAGAGCCCTTCCAGCTGCATCATGAACCACCAAACTGAAAACAATGTCAAGAACGACACTCTGTTTTTACTGGAGCTGAAACTTGCCCTTGGGGGGAGGGAATTTGTCCAAATCTGATCCCCCCAAAATTGACATCTGGGTTTTGGAACAGAACTCTGACATCACAGTTTGACCTTTTCCTCTTTGTGAGTCAAGGGATGCTTTCTGTATGGTTAAGTTAGTGATTTTCAAACTTGTCTCCAGGGGGATTCTTCGATTTGAAAGGATAGTCATAGCAAACCAACTTCCAGGTTACTCCATTTGTCCCCCACAACTGATTCCCCCTCCCTGAAAAGTACAATTGCAGGAGGGTTTTGTACATGTTCCAGGGGGCACGTTCAGTTGAGTACAGGGAGCTTGAAACAACTGTCAAAGCAAGTGAAAATATAACATGGGGGGAAATAGCCATTGCCTTGTGTTAATCAGCAGCAACAATAAGAACCTGACCTTTGGATAAGACTGCACAAAGGTAGATTTCAGTGCTCAGAACCGAGATAAGTATGGCCCAACGGTGTTCTACAGAGTTTAGTTTCTTTGGTGGTTTGTTGCTTTAAATCACTTTAAAATATTCACAATCATATTTTAGTATTATAGGCAGGATTTCTCTTTTGAAAACAGATCTTCGGCTTTAGGTGATTCTGTTTTGACAGTAACTCTCAGGTTTGTCCGCATTATCAGACAGACATTTCCCCCCCTTGCTCTGTCTGTTCGGGGAATAGAAATAGTTTTTAAAGGCAGTACAGTGGAAGTATTGATTTGTCATCATGGTTGTGCTACTCACCTTCCAGACATCCTATGCTGCTGGAGGCCTCTGAAACAGAGTGCTGGAAGGCTCTCTGTATGCCACTGCTTCTGGACGACAGAGGCTCCAAGCCTTCTTTTTCTTTTAAGAACTCTTGATTATAATTTTCTTCATGTATGTGCTTCACAGAATCAACCTGTTTGTCTCAATCAGAGACTAAATCTGAATCCACCATATATTTGCTCAGCCACTAAAATCAGTCCTGATTTTAAATGGTTTCAATCATTTTTATTTACACCCTGCTTTTCTTCCCAATAGGGACCCAAAGTAGCTTATGAAATTGTTCTTCCTTCCTCCATTTTATCCTGCTAACGATCCTGCGAGGTAGGTTAGGCTGAGATAGCGACTGGCCTGAGGTCACCCACAGATCTCCTGTGGCAGAACAGGGATTTAAACCTCGTTATCCCAGGCTGTAGTCTGACACTCCAACCACTGCCATGAGGGCTTCACATGGCTCATTTTACTGAATTATTCCTTCAGATGCTTAGATCCTCTTTCTTCACTAGACTCAGGACTCAACAACAGACATTGCAAGGGAAATACAGGACTTCCTAGCCCTGTGTTTCTTGTATAATGCAGGCACGGAAGGGCATTTGCAAGACAGAACTGGCAGGCACAAGAAGATGCTTCACGCCTGAGCATGGGCCAGTTCAGAGTGATGACCCTCATCATCTGCCAGCACCAGGGACCTCTGACTGGGTAATGAGTGTGCTTCTGCCAGACTTGAAGGGGCAAAGAATTTCAGAGACCCAACAGAATCCAGAAATGAATTTATCAAGGGGAAGTCATGCAAAGCATTGAAGGGCTTTGTATGGCAGATCACGGTTAGAGAGTTATGCCAGCCACAGTGCAAAAGTGCACATTACCCCACTCAGATGGGAGAAAGGGGAGGAGGAAGAAGTGAGAAAAGGGAAGGGAGGGAGAAAGGGAGAAAAGATATCACTTCCTCCAGCAAGCCTAGCTCAGAGATGCCATAATGTTGTTAAAAGAAGGATAGGGACCATAAAGAGGTCAGGGAAGATCCAGACATGTCAAATCCAAGAGAAAGGACCATGTAGGTTTTGGCAGCTGTCAACCAACAAGCTGTGCCAGAGAAAGGAGGCAGACAAAAGGACACACATCTTGGAGACAGATCCCCCCACCCCATTACAAGACAACAGGTTTTGCCCAAATACCAGAGCATCACCTGGATATTGCTGGTGTGATGATGTCACTTCCTATGCGATGCCAGCAATGAGGCCTTTCTCTTTCTCTGGGTAAGTCTCTTCCATCCCCCCCTGGCTGCCAGGAGGGACCTGGCAACCCTAGGAAAGCAGACGGAACTGGGTTGGAGAGAAAGTGAGATGATGTGGAGCTGGCTGGCCATTTGGATTCCTGGCACAAGTTTTTCCCCATTGATTTCTGGCATTCTGAAGTGGTCCTGTTAAGATTGTAGCAGGTGGTGGTGTTCAGACTGTGATACAACACATCCTGAAAATTATTCTCAAAAGACCTGACTTGCACTAATGCCCCGTTAGAAATAGATACTAGGTGACTAGGACATACTTGAAGGATTCAGAAGAATGGTTCAGACTTCTCCTGGCTTTTCCAGCGAGGCTGCAAAAAAGATAGATCCAGGTAGTCAGCGGTGTTGGTCTGAAGCAGTAGAACAAATTTAGCATCCAGTGGCACCTTTAAGACCACCAAAGCCTTATTCAAGGTATGAGCTTTCGTGTGCACACACTTTTTCAAATGTTGCTTTGCAACTGTTGACCTTATAACCTTAGCTTGTTATTTAGTTTTGTCTTTGCCCATCTTCATCGTGTTCCATGTTAATTTGCTGTTCAGTCCTTCTGTAAATTTGAACCTTACCTCCCATTCCACTGTATTTGAAAAAGTGTACATGCACACAAAAGCTCATACCTTGAATAAACCTTTGTTGGTCTTAAAAGTGCCAGTGGGCTGCAAAAAAGAGTTATTCTAGACAGCTCTAGGGGACACCTGAACCTGGGCAAAGATGGAGCATCCTACTAGTGCGGAGGCATAAGTTGTTTTCAGTTGGTTTTTAACAGGGATTTGATGCTCTCTCTCTCTCTCTCTCTCTCTCTCTCTCTCTGCTTTTTTTTAAAAATCCATTTGTTTTTATATTGCTGTTAGTTGGTTTGGATCTTGAGATGCTTAGGAAGCAGGCACTAATAAAAATATCCTAAATAAATATCCAGTATAAGAGGAATGCTGTAACAATAAAAGAGACATGCCCCTGAGAATATGATCAGGAAGCTTAAAAGAACTATTCTGAACCACACATACCTATTTTATGTCCTTTGTTTTCTGAAAGGCCTTGATGGAAGGGACCTACTGATCATCCTTCAGATAAGTGTGGCGTTTTCAGATTTGGTTCCATCAAAGTTTCTTTTCAATTTTTTTTTTTTTTTTAGATTTAAATTGGCAATACCAAATTTAATGACAAGGATACCCCGCTGAGATTGGAGCCCAGAAAGCAATTCTCTCCCCGGTCTACGTATCCGAGACTGTGTTAATGGTTCCTATAATGCCACTAATAACCAACCATCAGCAATAAATGCCTTGTCATCTCATTGCGGTACGCAGCAATAGCTGGAGCAGTGATACTGACAAATGAACCTGTGTAATCACTTTAGATTTCTTTGTTACATTTTCACAGTGTGAAGATGGCTCCGGCTCAGCACGTCAGAAGACAACAAACAAGAGCGATTGCCGTCACCCCCCAATCAATCTCTGCTTATTTTTGTCACCCACCACCTTGCACAACCTCACAGCCCCTTGCTCACCAGCAACCTCTCTCGCCAAAGTCAAGTCAACTGTCGGAGAGGTTTTTTATCCCTGCAGTTAGGACGAGACGGAGTTCTGAATTCTCTCTCCTACTGTTCTTTTGTAAACAGTTTGTTAAGAGAGAGGGAAGGGTGCGCAGGGAAGGGTGAGGGGAGCGAAACAGAGAAAGTGAACTTTTGCTACTTTCCAAGACTGCTTTGCACAGGGAGGAGGAGACGGCCGGCGGGGGGGGGGGGGGAGAGCAGTCTCATTAAAATCCAGTCGAGGCTGACATTTTCCCTTTTACCTTTTCAATCTTTTTATAGTTTCAAATCATTAACTATCAGCATGAAGCTCAAAAGGTAGTTCGAGCCATCTATGAAACAGTGACACATTTGACAATAATGCTTTTGAAGAGCTTGTCACATCCTGTCCCCAAACAAGTCTCATTAATGCTCAAACTGTCTCTCTCTCTCTGCTTCTTTTCTCCTGGTTTCTCTCTAATTAGCTTTGGGGGGGGGGGGTGCCTTCTTTTTTTATGCTCCCTCGTTCCACACTTTGAGATTTGGGGGCGGGGGGGGGGAGAAAGGGAGGAAAAAGAGGTGGATGTCATTTTCATGAACCCTAAGGCCAAGTTAATCAGCAGAATTAATGACTCTATTACCCATTAGACTAGGGGCTATGATGATGCTTATATGCCAGCACCAAGTATATTCCTATGCTTCCCCCCCCCCCTTCATTTTATTCTGACAAACATAAACTTTTGCTTCTCTGCATGAGCATACTGCTAGACCCAGACATAAGCTGCAACCACACACTGTTGGGGATTGTACAATAATTGTGGCAATTATTCACCTCCCGGACTGTCTTGTCCATGCAGGAAAAATCCAGTTGCAAATGATAACTGCACAGTAACCAACGAGGTGTGGGTGTAGCCGTATACAGTCCAAATACACAGATTCAAGGCCAGCGGATACATTCAGTGGACTCCAGTAGACAATATCACTGTACAGCAGGGGTCTCTAATGTGGTGCCTGCCAACACCTTTTCTGGTGCCTGACAAGTGTTTTTAGACAGTGGTTGGGGCCAGTGGAGGCTGCTTGGTGTCAGTTTGGTGTAGTGGTTAAGTACGCGGATTCTAATCTGGGAGAACCGGGTTTGATTCCCCATTCCTCCACTTGCACCTGGCTGGATGACCTTGGGCAAGCCATAGCTCTGTACCAGCTGTTCTCTCAAGGACAGCTTGGGAAAGAGCTCTCTCAGCCCCACCTACCCCACAGGGTGTCTGTTGTGGGGAGGGGAAGGGAAAAGGAGTTTGTAAGCCGCTCTGAGACTCTTAAGTGAGTGAAGGGCAGGATATAAATCCAGTCTCTTCTCTCTTCTCTTCTTCTTCTTCCTGGCAAGGATTCTGATTTAACCATTGGAGATTTGATTGGCTGTGCAGATTTTTTAAAATGTTGCTTTGGCAGCAGCAACCACCACAGCACAAGGATCTTCACTTTGTGGTTGAAAGTAAGTTGCACTGGCCATACTGTATCTGTTTCTGCCTCCTACGGGAGCCATTTCATGGCAGCCATTTTGTGGCAGCACCCACCATGCGGTCAGAATTCCAAAGGTTCCTGCAGGCTCAATAGGGTTGGGGGCCCATTCTGTACAGGGCCATGCTAAGACACTGGCTAATGAGTCCCTGGCTTCACCTTTCTGAAGCAGGAGGAACTTTCATAGGGAGTTGCTGTGGCTCAGAAGAAGGGCATCTGCTTCATATGCAGAGGGTCTCCATCCCTGGTATTTCCAGTTTGGTGTAGCCAGTTTGTTGTAGTGGTTAAGAGTCAGTTCAGTGTATTGGTTTTAAGTGTGCGGACCTTAATCTGGGAGTACGATGTTTGATTCCCCACTCTTTCACTTGCAGCTGCTGGATGACCTTGGGCAAGCCATAGTTCTGGCACAGCTGTTCTCTCAAGGACAGTTCCGGAAAGAGCTCTCTCAGCCCCACCTGCCTCACAGGGTGTCTGTTGTGAAGAGGGGAAGGGAAAGGAGTTTGTAAGCCGCTCTGAAACTCCAAGTGAAGGGTGGGGTATAAATCCAATCTCCTCTTTTTCTTCTTCACTGCACAGAGGCAAGCAATGGCAAACCACCTCTGAATATCTCTTGCCTTAAAAACTCTATGGCGTTGTCAAACGTTGGCTTCCATTTGACAGCAATTTCCAACAACAACAACTATGTTACACCCAGTCTAAAAGACCTCTCAAAACCCTCTGCAGGTTGTTCTCAGTGTTAAGGAGAAAAATCCACTGAAGACTCATAGGAAGATGCCAGTCAACAGCTGCCCCATCCTCTCTCAGTCCCCAGCTGGCCCCTGGCCTTTCGTGTCTTCATACGCAACAGTCGATCAGTTTCTACCAGAGTCTATGGTATATTTGTTTGTTTGTTTATTATCAGATTAATACCCCGCCCTCCCAGCCCAGGGCAGCTCAGGGGGGCTTACAGAAGAGTAAAAACAATGAATAGACAGTTTAAATAATCCTAAAACCATATAAAACGTTTCAATATTAAAAGGAGCTAACATTATAATGCTAATAAATTATTAGATGATTAAATAGATTAAAAGATGGCAGCTGACCTTCAGTACGCCATCCTAGCAGTCAGCCCCTAGATCTGATCTTTGTGCAGCCGGCACAGGCTGTTCAGATGACTTCAGGGAACAGGGTTGTTTGTCAGGGCAGCTCCTAATCGAAGGCCTGGTGGAAGAGCTCCATCTTGCAGGCCCTGCGGAACGGCACAAGGTCCCTCAGGGCCCAGATCTCTTCCGGGAGCTCATTCCACCAGCAAGAACCACCACCAAGAAAGCCCTGGCCCTGGTTATAGCCAGCCTGGCATCCTCGGGTCCAGGGAAGGTCAATCGATTTTGGGACCCTGATCACAGTGCTCTCTGGGGAATATCTGGGGAAAGGCGGTCCCTCAGGTATGTATGTATACCATAGGAGAAGTGGAAGTCCTAGAACATTCATTTGTATGATATATCATAGAATCTATACTCCAAAGCTGCCATTTCCTCTGGGGAAACTGATCTCTGTTGTCCAAAGATCAGTTGTTATTCCAGGAGGACTCCAGGACCCATTTTATGGTTGATAACCCTTCTAAAACCTCACTTCTTTTTCATGGTTGAGGGAAAGAATATTTGGGGGAAATGATCTAACTGCTTAATAGCTCTATCTGATTTTCTCCACTACGGACCAGCTGGCCAGTGGGGAAAACCATGCCCCTAAACAGGGACGTTGCCACACGATGTCCCCGACACAATGGCATCACCCAGAAGTGATGTCATCGCATTGGGAATATCATACTGGGACACTCTGGTATTTGAGCAAACTCTATGGTTTGAGGGCAAAAAAACCAGTTTCACCCAGATACCAGTGTCCCTGATGCAATGATGTCACTTCCAAGTGATGTCATCACATTGGAGATATCACGTGACATTCTTGCCCACCCCGGAATGCCCCCCCAAATCCCCCTGCCAGAGCAATGAGGGGACCTGGCAGCCTTCCATGGAGTTGACATGGAACAGTGCAGCTACAGTGGGTTACTACTGTAGGCGAGAAAACACCACTCCTTGAACTCTGAGGCAGTCTGCTAGGAGCAGCCTTCTTCAGACTCTTAATCAGCATCTGGCCAGTTGTGCCTACATCCCCATAGCAATAGCATTAGTTCTGCCCTCCCATCCAAACTTCCATCTGTCCCATACTCAAGGTGCGTTCAGACAGCTCTTTTGAGCCACACCAGGCATTAGTGCCTGGTGGATTTAAAATGCACATCCTGACCTCAACGTCTGAGAATCATGCCGCTTTCGTTAGTAGCCTGTCGATCCCCGTTGGGGATCCGTACTTAAAAGATAGTGGCTAATGTCCAATCTAAAGCTGGCCGACAGGCCAATGCCGGACTTTCCACCATCAGGTCATTCCACCAGTGTGCAATCAGCCCGTAGGGATGGTCTCCAGACCATCCTGAATGGCCACCATTTTAAAAAAACTCTTAGTGATGCGCGCATAACCGCTTAAACATGTGATGTCCTCAGACAGTGATGCACATAAGCACATAAGCAGATATGTACACATGCACAAACAGAATTTTTTTAAAAAGCCAACCACATGGCTCCTTATGGTGGATGCCATCTAGACAATCCACCGCAGAGTCACACACAGTAAAGCGATTCACAGGGGAGCTGTCTGGTCGTGCAATGCTGGATTAAAAACATCTAGATCAAATTACAACCAGGCCAATGGCAGGATTAGCTGCCCATCTAAACGTACCCTCAGATAGCCATGCCTGTGCGGCTGCTGAGCAAGAGAGAAGTGCCTGTGCCAACTGAGCATCACAACATGCCCAGGAAGCAGCTGACAGGAAGAACTGCCCCTCCACAGTTATAGGTCTGTCAGCAGGGCAGCCACATCTCCTGCTATAGTGGGAGACCCCTTGACAGTAATCCCTAATCCCCATTGCTACTTATTAGGTTGAGCCAAAATCACCATTGCACCAACAGCATAACATTGTTTCTAGGCCAAACCCAGAAGTGACATCACACCATCTACACAGTGGTGCCCCTGCCATTTCCCTTCCCTACAGTTCCCAACTCTGAGTTGGGAAATTTCTGGATGTTTTGAGGTGGAGCCTGGGAAGGATGAGTGTCGGGGAGTGGAGGGACCTCGACGGGTTATAAGGCCATAGAGTTCACCTTGCAAAGCTGCCGTTTTCTCCAGCTGAACTGATCTCCGTAGTCTGGAGATCAGTTGTAATTCTGGGAGGTCTCTAAGCCACACCTGGAGGTTGATCACCCTACCCCAGTCTCCCACACACAAAAGCCAGGATTCACACACAGAAACACATCTGAAATTACATGCAGAAGAAAAATTTTACCTCTAGATTCTGGCAGATTATTACAGTGGGTAATAATATTCCTTACTAGTTCCATTCAGTATCAGAAGGCCAGTTTCAACTCTATTTAAGGCATATTTTAAGCCTGCTGTTTTTCACAACACTTCCAGCCATAAACATCTGAAAAGTGATAAATTTGGTTCACTATGCCAAACAT
Organism: Lepidodactylus listeri; assembly: GCA_029233225.1. NCBI lineage: Eukaryota > Metazoa > Chordata > Lepidosauria > Squamata > Gekkonidae > Lepidodactylus > Lepidodactylus listeri. Next base: position 94,775,839 of record JARCFY010000006.1, read on the forward strand.
AGGGAAAGAAATAGGAGAGCAGGGAGTTCAGAAAGTTTTGTTTATTGGCCCCCAGAAATCCATAATAATAATGGGGTTTTTTATCTCAGCACTCATACCTGATGTCTCTGAGACATTTAAATGAAACACCCAGAGCAGTAAAGGCAATTTAGACTTACTGAGCATCAGATTTTAATTTAGTGCGGATTGTTATTTCTTTGCACACATATTAGTTTAGTCATCTACCTTTTTATACCCACTTTTGCCGTATGACCAAGTTCTTAAGTACATTTATATTTCCACTCTATTTTCCCTTTATGCTTGTGTGATTCGTTATTTATTCATGACCCCCGTTGTCTTCGAAGTTATTGTTTGTAATATTTTCTTTAAAATTGGTGAAAGGAAAACTCCAGATTGGTGGGGGAGAGAAGGAAAAGACAAGCACAGGGGCCTCACTGGACAATGGAAAATGTTCCCCTGCAAGGGTTTTCCCATAACCATGGTCCAGAATTATTTAAACAGGCTATATATATCCAAGCCCTGACCTGGATAGCCCAGGCTAGCCTGATCTCATCCGATCTAGGAAGCTAAATAGGGTCAGCCCTAGCCAGTATTTGGAAGGGAGACCAACCATGGGAAAACGGGGTTGCAACACAGAGGCTGGCAATGGCAAAACCCCAAAAGAGGTCACCATAAGTCAGCTGTGAGTTGACAGTGTGTGTGTGTGTGTGTGTGTGTGTGTTTGTGTGTGTGTGTGTGTACAAATGAGGAGGAATGACTGTGCAAAGCAGAGAATGGGACATTATTTGGATCAGGGGTCATTTCGTAGAAAAAGAGGTGCAGGAGCTCATTAGCATAACTCATTTGCATAACTCATTTGCATATGCCACACCCCCTAATATACCGGAAGTGTGTCAGAAGGCAACACCCACCCCCTCAGGCTCCACTCCACAGGTGAGTGAAACTGACCTGCTCTTCCTCCATTCCCTTCCCCATCCAATACTTTGTGCAATAAAAATAAGCGTAAAGAACACACCCTCGTTCTCTTCCTGCTCCCTTGAAACCACCAGGTTTCAAGTAGACTTGAGATACCCAGGACATGTGCACCACCCATCCCTTTTCCTTCTCCTCCCCACAACAAGACTCCCTGTTAGGTAGGTGGGGCTGAGAGAGGTCTTTTGAGAACTGCTCATGAGAGAACAGCTCTGAGAGAACTTGTGACTCGCCCAAGATCACACCAGCAGCTGCATGTGAAGGAGTGGAGAATCAAACCAGGTTCTGCCAGATTAGAGTCCAACTCCTGACCACTACACCAAACTGATGGGGTGGAAGCTGCTGAAGGGTTGGTGAAATTTCTCCAGTACTTATGTGCCATGTGCCCAGATAGATATACTTAGAAAATTTATATGCCACCTTGAGCAAGTCTCTGGAAAAGCAGCACACAGTCATAAAAGGAACAATGATAAAATTATCAATATTAAAACAAAACATTAAAAACAATAAAGACCCTAGCAGTGCTTTCCCCAGGGCGCTGTGCCTCTGCACTGCTTGGGGAAGCCAAGGAAGGGGCGGGGCTTGGTCATGTGCCCACCCCCTGGGCTCCTCACTCCCGGAGCTGCGCTCCTGTGCGTTCCCGGTCCAACGGACCCCTGATTTGGATATTTATCTTGGTTTGTAACAAAGTAGCCATAATAAATGCTCTTAAAATGCATTGGCCCCAATCTAATCAGCTAGCCACGACTACCAGTCCAATCCTAAGAAAATTTTCTTGGGAGTAAGCACCAGTGTTCCCTCTAAGCTGAGTTAGTGTGAGCCAGCTTTTTAGCCTCCAGTTCACACATTTTTGTCTTAGCTCAGGAAGGATGGCTCCAGAGCAAACTAATTTATGCAGTAGTCAAATCGCTTGCTCACAATTTTCATGCCAATAGCTCACAAAGTAGAATCACAAGACTCCACAGCTTAGAGGAAGCATTGGTAAGCAGCACTGAATAGACATGAGTAGAATTTTGAAAAACCATTGAGACTTTAGTTTAGTCAGGACTGACTTTAACTAGTTCCAGGCTACTACCTAGAATTCAAAACTCAATACATTGCATAGTGGGCTTTTAAACAACTTGCTGAGAATCTTGCCATCCCTTTCCCCCAGACTCTCACCTGCAACTTTCCTGACACCAGATAAAGTCTGGTATTTACTGAACCTACTGGGTTCACCATGCGTATTCAGATGTCTGAGCACTCTGTTGTGCACTCAAGCTGTTTGGGAAGTCTGAAGCTTCCATTCTGTGGCTGGCCTGCCATTTTGTTTTTACTCAGTTAGCGATGTGCACATAAGCACATATTTCGCACCTGAGGTGTGAATCACTGCTTGATGGTGAATAAGCGCTACTGTGCCTGCGCAAAAGTGAAAAAAAATAAAAGATGCCACCTGATGCCCACTCCATGGTTACCACAGCAGTAGTCTGAATGGTCAACCATGGGGTGAGTGTGAGGTGAGTTGGGATAAGGGTGGCGTGTTTGGACAAAACTCTCCAGAACAAATAGTACCGGATAAATTAGAGGTATGGCCAGACCACACCAGCTTCTGACATCTGATTGCAGCCTATCTTATTCTAGAACATTCAAGGAAAAGTTATTTTTGTTCACCCCTGCATGTTACACAAAGTCTGGGATATATGTCTCACAAATGGCACTAGTAAGTTGCCTGTTTGGCTGGTGAATTGACCCATTGCTGATGTCTTCTTATAGGAAGAAAACCTGCTATTGTCATTGTTGTTTTCTGCTTGAGGGTGATCATAAGAGAACAGTAAAATGTCAAACATTGGTAAGGAGGAGAAAAACCCCGTAGGGAGAAAGGATGAATCAGATTTCTTAGTCACTTAGCAGCAAGCTGGTAGCCCTTTACCTGAAGAAATCTTATAAGATCGTTAATAATACAGCACATCAAACCGTTCTGATCTGCACATTTTTCAGTCTGGGATAAAAACTATAGAAGTTCCTTTGATTGCAGAAACTGGGCAGACTATCTATTCACACTATCTTTTAGGCTACAGTGCACAGTAGGCATTAGTTTCAAGCTGGGTTCCCCCTGGGAATTTAGTCATCATTAAAATAAAATAATCCCCTGTGCTAATTCTACATTTGTTGAAGAAAGTAACCATTCTAAAAGACACTTCATACGTTATAAATCTGGAAAGATTGTGCGAGGCGTATTGGTTAGACTATGACTTGGGAGAGAATCCTGGATTCAAATCTCTGCTAAGCTATGATGTTTTGGGTGACCATGGGCCAGTCTCTCTCTTTCAGCCTGATATACCTCACAGAGCTGTTGTAAGAATAAAATAAAGGAGGGAAGAATCATGCCGACCACCCTAAGCAGACAGATGGACAGACTGAAAAAAGGAAGTTAGATTCAAGTGGGTAGCCATGTTGGTCTGAAGCAGCAGAACAAAGTCGGAGTCCAGTGGCACCTTTAAGACCAACAAGGTTTTATTCAAGGTATAAGCTTACATGTGCACACTTCTTCAGAGACAATGAAATGGAAATAACCATTCCATATATCCAGGTAAGAGGATAAGCAGCAAATCAGCATACAGCATAATTAAGATGTTTAACAGATTCAGGGACCAAACAGGAACAACAGGCTTAGTTTATATGGTTACTATTTGTTTGGGTTTAATTCCAGGGGGGAAACATAGTGAAAGAAAGAAGTATGTCAGAATTGGAGACTGATGGGCAGATGTATCCTTAACTGAGGAATGCTGAGAGTAATTAACAGAAGACCCTGTCGTTATGCTCCATCCATCTCTCAGGCATGGAGGCAACTGGTATGGACTGGTAATTTCTGTTTCACTGTATCTGAAGAAGTGTGCTTGCACAAGAAAGCTTATACCTTGAATAAAACTTTGTTGGTCATAAAAAAGGCCACTGGACTCAGACTTCGTTCTGGGGGGTGGGGAAGTGTGCCCCATCGATGTCTCCTTCCCTCTCTTCTGGGGCTACATGGGATCATGCTGTCTTGCTCCACTGTGAGCCCCTGAAGGCTACTGGAGCTCACTGGGAGACACAGCTCTGAAAGCTCAAGGGGCCACAGCACAGTGGACATGAATAAAGAAGTAAAGCCACCTCGCTCCAGAGTCGAGCAAGCCACCATAAAGGCTCATCCAGTGGCTACAGCAATAGTGAAAATGATGACGAGGTGCTTAAACTCAGCCAGTCCTGCTAGTTGAGATGGAACACGGGTGTTAGAAGCTAGGCCAGCCCACTGGGTGGCAATGGGGAGTCACAAGGAGGAGGTGGGCCTTTCTTCCCTGACTGCTTATACATCTGCCCTGCCTCCAATACCAACAAGCATCCACATAGCAGGGTAACTGATGCCTGCATCTGGCCAAATCTAATGGGTGCAGGCTCTTTGCAGGCAGTTGGTCTTTTATCCTGAAAGTGTAATTCTAAGCATAGTTTATACCCTACTGAATTTATACCCCACCCTTCACTACCTGAAGGAGTCTCAAGAGTGGCTTACTATCTCCTTTCCCTTCCCCTCCCCACAACAGACACCCTGTGAGGTACGTGGGGCTGAGAGAGCTCTTTTGAGGACTGCTCTTGAGAGAACAGCTCTGAGAGAACCTGTGACTGACCCAAGGTCACACCAGTGGTTGCATCAAACCCGCTCCTCCCAGACCGGAGTCCACACTTTTAACCATTATACCAAATTGGTTTAGAATGGTGTTTGGTATTGAACTTCTAAATCTGAGAAATAAACATATGTGGAAGCCAACAGTTGCTCAGGATTTGATTAAATTCAGGCATTATACCCTTGCACAGATGGCCTCTAGCACTGGAAACAGGTAAGCTTGTGGTGATTGGGAGTTGCCATGCCCCTGGTAACTGCTGCTCTGCTGTCACTATTTCTCAATGTTTACATTTCTAAGTAAATAGATTTTCACAAAGATCTCAGTGACAGAAACTGACCCTGCAACAAAAGAGTGCTTTAAATTTCCTACCATTTGGGGGAAGAGAGAATAAAGAGCTATTGTGGAGAAAATTAAAGCTATAGCACTGAAAGAATACAAATGATTAATGGCATCTCTTTGACTATTTCGTTTGAAAGCTTGGTTTGCAAACGTGTGACTGCAAATCCTTAAAATAACTTGTTTTGCCTAACAGAGATGGGGGGAAGTCAAAACATTTAGGGGCCAGGATGGGAGAGGATGAAGGAGCAATGACAGCTCACAGTACAAAAGCCAGAGATGATCCAGTGGTATGGATATGATTCCCACACTCAGGATCAAACTTCAAGTCACATGGAATTGAATGGAATCTTCCAGCATGGGGTGTGGATGTGTTTGTCTTCCAGCTTAGATCAGGGTCTCAGTGCTGGGGCAAGCCCAAGCAGACTCACTCTAGTCTAAACCCGTTGGAATGAATGGGCTTCGGCTAGAGTAATTCTACATAGGATTGCACCGTTCAATACACCAGAGCCCAAACAGAAATTGCTCACTGCCCCACCCAGCCGCCAGTGTGGAAGAGAGTGTCAAAAAAACCCCAGTCCTTGTACTGCATTTTTTTATACATCACAGTGGAGCCATCTGTTCCCCCCTCCAATGCTCCCTCTAAGCTGTGGAGCCTTGTGAGCAAAAATTCTACTTTGTGAGCTAACTGGCATTAAAGTTGTGAGTGAGCAATTTGGCTGCTGCATGAATTAGTTTGCTCCGAAGCCATCCTTCCTGAGCGAAGGCAAAAATGTATGAGCCGGAGGCTAAAAAACTGTGAGCCAGCTCACACTAACTCAGCTTAGAGGGAACACTGCTCTGTTGCTTGTGTGTGTTACTTTAGCCTCATGGGTTGCAGTCCCAGCTCCATAGTTCCATGTGTTGGTTAGAATGGGAGACTGTTATGAGCACCCTCGTCCTGCAACTAATTGTTCCCATCCCTGTATCTTCTTGCTAATAAATGGATTTTGTTTTGAACTCACCCATTCCTGCTGTGTGAACCTCAGCACAGGAACCTGAGTGAGCCCCCGGATTCTGATTTGCAAGCAAAAGGGAACATCACAGCCTGGGTCCAAGCCAGCAATTCCATCGCTAATCTTACTGTTAAGGTCAGAAATCAAGTGATAGGTTGATAGCTCAAGTGATAGCCTGACCTGTAGCTTGACTCAGCCCTGGGTTGACTTGTTATTCAAATGTAAAGCAGGATGGCTAGAGATGCTGGCCTCCAGGTGGGACCTGGAGATCTCTTCGAATTACACCTCATCTCTAGACTACAGAGGTCAGTTCCCCTGGAGAAAAAGCATGCTTTGGCAGGTGAACTCTATGGCATCGTACCCTACTGAGGTCTCTGTCCTCCTCAGACTCCATCCCCAAATCTCCAGGAGTTTCCCAACTTGGATCTAGCAACCCTACTCCCCCCATTCCCTGCTGGTGGTCAAGGGGGACCTGGCAACCCTACAGGATGCTGTCTTTAATAACCCCAAGCTAAACAGTAATATACATGTAGCAAAGAAAGAACTGGCAAAAACATGGTCAGCACTTGAGAGTAAAAGAAGATTTATTACAACAGTAAGAAGCCCAGCACATTTTTGACCTATATTCTGCTCTTTAGCGAGACACATTTAAATCCAAAGAAAATTAAGCTGCACTCAAACAATTCATATGAACAGATGGAGGGAGATGATTGGGGATGTTCCCCACCCCCACCAAGATATCCATATTTTCAAGAATTTCACTGGCAATGACCTTTTCCTGATGTTACATGGGGAGAGAGGAATCCAGCTGTGCACAATGGTGGCATACACTTCCTGTGATGCTCCTGGTACACACTGCTGCCATTTTGTCCAGTTAGGGAAACATGTGTCTTTTCAACATTTAGTGCAAGGAAAAAGGGTATGAGCTCATGCCTATCAAAGCCAGAAAATATACCTGTTTTGCTTACTGGTGGTGGTACATAGCATTGCCACTACCTAAAGCCAGCTGGGTGACCTTGGGTCAGTCACAGCTCTTTCAGAGCTCTCTCAGCCCAAAAATAAGTCTAGCTCACCACTGAAAGAGCTAGGACTTAAGGCTGCCAGCACACTTAGGCTCTCCTGGCTATACTACACACAGTGCCATATGATAATTAATTAATTATTACTACATAGCAAGAGCATTGCAGCTATATCATTTGCTCTTAGTATGCATGGTTGGATTTCCCCCAAATGTAACTCCTGAAAAGGTCTGCCCACATCTGACCATGTGCAAATTCCTTTATTGTGTGTAATCTGTATTGTCCCATGGGTGCATGTTTGCCAGTGGAATGCATGAGTACATGGAGGTCATGGGTGGGGTCAGCAGACACAATTCCAGGCCTTCCACTCCCAAGCTCTCGTTTCTACACAAATGAAAGCCTGAATAGGGTTCTTGTCTCAAATAATTCCACTTACTACAGTTCACATAGGAATCTCTGAATGATAAACCGCCAGCCTGAATAGCCTTCCGATGTCCATTTCCCCTGATAAAGAGCAGACTGCTGCCGAAATGTCCATCGGTTATCTCACCCGGCAGAAGGCACCAGCAAGCAGTGCACTGGAAAGTGTCTGGCGAGGGCATGGGCTGCCAAGCTCCACTCCTAACCCTTCCTGACTGTCTTTCCCCAGCCCTGACCTCAATATGCCTCCTGGCTTCAAAGTCAGCGGAGCCATAGTCACATTAACTCTGACAAGCTCCGTCTCTGATTCTGACACTAAAATAAATTATTGTATTTTTGAAGCCTCGTTAACATGGAGGGGTTTGTGGTGCCCTGGCCAACACAGTGTTGGCTTTTCAGAGTTCAGGCCTCCACAAACACCAGATGTGGATTCCTCCCCCCCCATGCAATAGTCACTGTTGAGACTTGAAACTATTTTGCTGAACTATGCCTGCCTGAAATGTTGGCATACTAGCAAGGACTCGTCTATGAGATACACTGGATTGCATCACGATCAGAAAAGACCTTTCAGGCGCTTCAAAACAAAGGCTCTACTTTAGTAAGCGACCATGGCCTGTAAATATAACCCACAATCAGGCCTCTCAGTCACCAAACGGCAGACTATCTACTCAATTGCTGATTTAATCAGGCACAGCAAGAACTTGAGTGAAGACACACGCACCCCCAGATGGACAAAGGAAGTTCCTCGCAGTCTTTGGGGTGGTATGTCATAGTCTATAATGGAGACAATAGCAGAGCACCCCCTCCATAAATGGTCCTGTTTCTGTGAGGTCAACAATTTATTTTAAAAAGTGACACTGAGCTAGAGCATGTTCCAACAACGTGCTTATATACAGTACCAGTAAATAACAGGCATTGTGAAATCTTAGAACTGTTTCCACACCATCCACAAAATGTTTTCAAAACTACAGAAAAGGCCAAAGCTTCATTTCAATTGATCTCCAGGCCACACAGGTCCATTCACCTGGAGAAAATGGCCGCTTTGGAAAGTGGACTATGGCATTATACCTTATTGATTCCCTTCCCCCAACCCTGCTCTCCTCAGGCTCCACCCCCAAAATCTCCAGGAATTTTCTGAGTCTGGCAACCCTATCTGAGTCTTCGAATGCTCATGTCTCAAATAAACCTGATAGTCTTTAAAGGGCCCCCAGTTCCTAGCTGGTTGTGCTTTAACAAACTAACATTAGTAACCCTGAAGAATTTGTCTTCTGCAAGGTAGGTTAGACCAAGAGTCAAGGCCACATGTGAATTTCATAGTGGTAGGGGGTAGCAATTAGAGTCAAACTATGGTGACCTACCTTTGGGGCAAGTGTGCCATAAACTGAAGCCAAAATACTAGACAGAGCTTCTCTAGTATGTACTAAAGTACATATATAGCTTTTCCTGTGGTGTTCTGAACTATTTGGTTACAATTACAGGAAACCTGCACTTCACCTCCGCTCACCTGTGCTACACAGCAAGCACTTCCAGGTTCTTTCTTACCAGATAAGCAATCAGTTCCACCACCCCTGAAAAAGCAACAAATGTAGTAAGTTCATTGTTATCATAATGGCATCGCAATTATTGGTTGTGGTTAATAACTCCAAATGTGGGTGTTGATTCTTTTTTCCTCTCAGAGTCCTAAATTCATTATTGCAGTCCCAACTGGTTTTCCCAGAGAAAAGGAAATCTGATTTACATAATAATTTGGGGGAAGGGATGGAGTTTTGTTATGGCTTTGCACACAGATGTGAAACTGAGTGCTAAATATCAGAGCTTTGTCTCTCGCAGGCTGCCATGTAGCAGGAATCCTCACCTATTTGTACGAAACACCACATGCCAGATGGCTCCATGGGAGTCAGGAGGCCTGAAATGGAGTAATCACTTGGTCTGCAGATGGAAAACAGTGCGCACTCCCAATTAAATAAGGGGCTCATTTATTCCGATGGATTTTGCATATATGGAGTATGTCTCTGAGGACATGTTGCTTTCAGTTTCCGAGATTTCGAGCAATTTGCAAAGCTTAGCAGCCACCCTCGGTCCCCCTTCCAAAAACCAATCGATATTAAAAAGACAGAGATGCTGGATTAAGCTGAATTCAGATTGCCCCCACCCATATTTATTATTCTGACTTGGAAAAATATGGAATTCTCAGAGTCCAAGTTACACAGCAAAGTTAGGGTTGCTGCAATTTGCCTGACTGGGTAGGCTTCACCCGGAATTTCCTTGTGCCACCGGGCACTGGCTGATATATTAGCCAGCTCAGATTCCAAGTTTCCATCCTTCCTTCCTAGCAGCAAGTGTCTACGCCTTTAAAATCCAGGGAGAGATGGCAGTGAGGGAAGTTCCAGGTGGGCAGCCATGTTGGTCTGAAGCAGTAGAACAAATTTAGAGTCCAGTGGCACCTTTAAGACCAACGAAGGTTTATTCAAGGTATGAGCTTTCGTGTGCAAGGCACACTTTTTCAAATACATTGGAATGGAAGGCAGCATTCAAACTTATGGACAGATGCTGACTAGCAAATTAGCATGTAACATGACGCAGATGCTTTTAACCTTAGCTTGTTATGTAGTTTTGACTTAAAGTTCATATCTTGAATAAGCCAGTGAGGGGAGTCAGGGCTGTAGAAGACAGGTATGGGAAGCCCAAGGGAATTATTTACTTTCCTGTTGCCAAGAGGGCCTCCAGTGGCAATTGGTAGCTCTCTCTGTGATTTCTGCATCTGGACTTTTAATGGCTTCTAAAAGTAAATAATTTTAAGGGAAACTATCTGATTCTTTCTTGTGAATTTCCAAATGGAAAGGAAAGTGACTGGTCTCGTTCCACAGTGCCTTGCTCCATCTTTCTCCTAGGCAACCTTCACTGCTGTCTGTGAATACAGCCTGAGCAAATCCTGGCATGAGCAAAGGATCAGGTAAGAATACATTTTCTATCATTTTTCGCAACCTTTCAGTGGAAGGGATGAAAAGCAACTGGTAGAAGATACAACAATTAATGTACCTGATTTGCATAATTAGCATAATTAACTTAATGCGATTCCGCAGGGCCTGTAAATCGGAGATGTTCCGCCAGGCCAATGGTGGAGGCAGCGTGAATCTAAACTGAAATTGGCCTCCCCCTATGCTGCTCTGCAATGTTGTGCTCGGTTCCATCTGCACTGTTTCCAACCCATATTGATCTTGTCTGCCCCCCCCCCCCAAACATAGCTACATCTACCTGTGCACACTTAGAGGCCCAGGAGTAGATGATTACTGGTGCCATCAATACTGGACTATTAATGGAATGTAAATTGAGACATTTGATTTTAATTGTTAAAATGTTTTTAATTGTTGGTTTAAGTTAAGTAAGTGCTGTTGTAACCCACCCCAAGCCTGCTTGTGGGGAAGCCAACTAAATAAAAGCCAAATAAAATGAAAATAAATCTTCAATTATTGAGGATAAACAAATGTATATACAACCTGTGAAGTCTGCTTGAGATTACTGTAAATATCTCTTCATAGATTATATGCACAATAATTTGTTGTATGTCCTTTACTTGATATTTGCTCAGGTCTCTTTCAGATCTCTGTGTGGCAGTGCTGGACCTCAGGCACTCTTAGAGAACTAATAAAGTAGAAAGCAAGGAGGCACAAGTTCACAAGCTGGGGAGTGAAAGCAATGGAGTAAACCTTTACAAGGGCTAGATTTAGCAACCAGACCAGCACAGTAGGAACTGATTATTATCCAAACAAAAACCTCAGTGCCCTAATAGCCTACCGGGTGAGGGGAACACACATTTGGGTGGGTAGAGTCTACATGAAGGCCAAGAGGACAACAAAAACAAAAGGACCTTCCAATTTGCAGCCCTAGAATGCTCATTACAGTTAGGGCTGTCATGCCCCCAATAGGGGTGGGTTTTCCCCCAATCTACTGCTGAACAGCAGGCTGGTGGGGGAGCCCTGCCCCCCCAAAAAAGCCCTGCCACGCCTGACATGTCCAGCATGATGACACCACCCGGAGGTGATGTCATTGTGCCAGGCATGTCATGTGGGGGATGCTCTAGCATTTGGCTACAAATTCTATGGTGACCATAGAGTTTTTGGCCAAATGCTAGAGTGTCCCCTGCATGACATGCCTATCATGATGACATCACTTCTGGTTGATGTCATCATAGTGTACATGCTTGGTGCTGGAGTAGTCCACTGGAAGAAGGTAAGGACCTGGCAACCCTAGTTACAGTGCAGTGAAAAGACTAAGCCAAATTAGATGTAACCTAGAGGAGACTAGGCCTAGAAAAGACAATTAGATGTAACCCTTTTCATGTTTTCATGCATTTCCAGGTGTTCCCCACAGCCTCCCAGCAGCTGCAGGCAGGGGCGTAGACTTTTGGAAATTTGGGGGGGGGGGGCGGGGGCTCTTTAGCATGTGTGCAAAGCGCGTGCGCTCGCTGGGGCGATGTTCTCCCCCCCGGGAAACCACCGTGCCTCTCCAGGCCCTTCCGAGGCCTGCCAGCCACTGCAGCCAGTGCCTCTCCCCCCCCCCCCGGCCACCCCTTCCCTCTCCCTCTCCAGCAGCGGCAGCCAGGCCTCGGAAGGGCCTGGGGAGGCGCGGCAGCAGGCGCTCTGTTTTGCCAGGGGTGGCTGAGCCCCCCCCCGGAAATTTTGGGGGTGGCTCGAGCCCTCGAGCCCCCTCATAGTTTATGCCTATGGCTGCAGGGAACTGCTTCTAAACAAAAAAAGGAGAGCTCAAACAGGCTCAGAACAGTGCTTGGGGGGAGGAGCCCAAAGTTTTCTCACACAAAGCCCAAAGTTTTCTCACACAAAAACCTTACTTAGGAGTTATTTCATCAATTTTGCTGTTCCACATGCACAGATTCTTCAAGTGGAGAAGCAAAAGTGGCAAAATAATTCCCCCCAAGCATGATTTTCACTCAAATAAACTGCTTGGGGGGTAGAACACCTTCCTTCCCTGCAGCATCATTCTGAGCCCAGTTGGGCACTCTCTCTCTTTTTTTCCAGGAGCAGTTCCCCACAGCCGCTGTGAGTTTGTGGGGAACACTTGGAAATGCATGTAAACATTTTAAAAAGGTAACACCCAATCTGGCTCACTGCTCCAAAGTTTCCTGGTTTTAGCCCTAGAACATCTATGAACCTCATCTGCCACTCTAATACAAACCACATCTGTAAGTCTCATCTTTCACTCTAATAAAAACAATAGTAAGTAGCAGAGTGCACTGTTTAAAACATTGATCTTCGCAAAAGGACTACCACTGTTTATCCTTTCAATATGAATCTTCTCTACTTGGGGGGGGGGCTCTGTTCATAATGTACAGAAATCATTGGTAGGAGTGAGCTTATGTATCAAGCCAAGTTAACTGGGCTGGGCTGTAAGAACCACAGGCAGGATTCAACTCATGGAATGGCGCTTTCCTACCTGCCTCTTCATGTTGTAAATCCCGGCCTCCCCACACACTCCAAAGCTGTTCCTGAGAGGTGAAGGATCTTCAGGAATAGCATGTGCAGCTCAAAGGGGGAACCAATGGAAAACACAGATGACCATTGGAAGTACCTTCTGCTCACATAATGGCTAATGTAGATCCAATTTATAATCATAGGCCAACACAATAGTTATTTTTAAAATACTGCATTGCAAAGTACAAATTGTCATAAACTTCACTTGGTTCCCAGCATCCTCCAGCTGTCCCACTCTACCCCATCACTTGGGGGCTCAGCACGGTACACTAGAGTTAGCCGAAAACCAAGGGGGTCTGTTTTTTAAAAATAAAAAACCCCACCTATTTCCAGTTCCCCAGAGAACAAGGGACCACTTCCCCTCCTTCTTTGGCAATCCTTTTTGGTACTGGCTGCCACCATCAAAATAATTCATTTTCTTGATCATTTATTTATTTTATTTGCAGCATTTATACTCTTACTTACTTTATTTACAGTCCATGACCAGAAAAAGCATTTATACTCAGCCTTTCTGCCATTATGAAGGTATAAAAAAAATTACAGCACATCCTAAAAACTATTAAAGCAAAACAAAAACTCAACATTTAAACAATTAAAACCAAAGTGAAAATACAAAGAACATAAAAACATCAGAAGACAGGGCAGGAAACCCTGATTCTGGCTCCCTCGAAGACCAGAAATCTCTGTGTTTTGCATGAAGGTGAGAAAAAGACTATTTCAGTTTTCCTCCTCCTTTCTGCCCCCTCTCCCTCGATGTCCAGAGCTATCTGTCTGCATTGGCTTACTCTATGTAATATAACAGACCAGCGTTTCGTGAAATGTGAATGGGCCTCTGAGTGAAGTGTGGGGTATAAATTCAATCTCCCCCTCCTCCTCCTCTTCTTCTTTTTCTTCTGTAAGCAGGAGGTACTTCCACTGGTACAAGTATACTTGAAAGCATAGATACTTAGTGAACTACAAGTGTACTAGAAAGCATAGATACAGGAAGAAAACAAAAATGTATTTTGCTAGCTAACATTCACTTACTGCCTACATTCCCCTTCTGCAAATTTATAGATAGGAACTCTCAGTCTGGGGCAAGTAATGCTCTGTATTCTTGGTGCTTGGGGGGGGGGCAACAATGGGAGGGCTTCTAGTGTCCTGGCCCCACTGCTGGACCTCCTGATGGCACCTGGTATTCTTGGCCACTGTGTGACTGGATGGGCCACTGGCGTGATGCAACATTGGCTTCTTCTATGTTATTATGTTCTTACTCCAAGATGGTTCCAAAGTGCTGATACCTGCTGACAGGGTCTATGCCCCATTCCCTAAGACTTGATGCAGAACAGCCACCCAAGATAACATATTTATGGACTTTTCTGTAGCCTAGAATTTTCTTCCTAGAGCCAATCAGAATTTAGGGAGCAGGCTCAAAGTTTCCCCCCAAACTGACCAATCACTTTAAAAGTCTGGATTAAAGGAGGTTAGCCCACCAAAGGGAAGCCAGTAACAATTCATCAAGGACATTTGACAGTTTAGCCAGCTTCAGTGAAATTGAGACTAGGGTTCAGTTTCCTTTCCCAACTCAATCAATTGCCATATATCTGTCCCTTCCTTCCCGTAATGTAATTTAGAATCTCATTGTCCCAATCTAGTGGATAAGTCTGTGTGATTCTAAAACTACCTTTTTCCTTTCCTTTTTTTTTTAATTGATTTTTCTCTATAACTACAACTATAACGCTACAATCTAAGCTACATATACCTTATACAGAGAGTACTTTATCATTTGCTTAATACTACCTTGTTACATAAAATAATTATGAAGCATTTAAAACCTTGGATAAATTTCAATTACTTATTACTGCTACTATAAAAGTTATCAAAAACTATTTGGCAGGCACACCCACCTAGAGAAATACGGTTAATTAAACCATTTATAATACATAAGTGCAATGCTTAATAAAACAGTTTAATCACTATTTCTTCTTTCGTCCTGTTCTTGTCTTAACAGTCTCAACTATTTTTGGAGCTGCAGCTCCCTTTTCCGAGTCAGACACTTCTTCTTCACTCTTTGAGCTATCAAATCCATACATGCTTTCTTGCAAGGCCAGTGAACCATCTGAGTCTCTCCCAGTTTTCTGCTCTTTGCTTTTTTCCAGAAATTTTTTCGCTTGTTGAACAGAGTCAATCTTATACTTCTTATCTTTGATGCTGAAGCATAGTCCTTCTGGAGTATTCCAACGATAGATGATAGACTCAGACTGGAGCCAAGATGTCAATTTTCCATAGGCTTTCCTTCTTTTCCTTATTTCAAATGGGATATCCTTCATCACTTTTACTTCTTCTCCCAGGATCTTCAGAGCTGCTTTGTTTGTGGTCCTAAGCACCACGTCTCTTGTAGATTTTTTGGAGAACCTTATCATAATTTCACCAGGCAGGCTTTTCTTTTTAGTGTAATCTGGATAGGTTCTGTAAACCATATCCATATCGCTTTTTATATCCGCTGCTTTCATGCCTGTCACTGGTTCAAGTGCTTCACTTAGCAAATTTTTAAGGTCTTCTCCTGTGTTTTCTGGCACATTCTGAAGTCTTAGGAAAAAATTTGATCTATCCATTTGTAATTTCAAAAGCTGATCGTGGTGGAAGGCCTTTTCCTTCTCTGCCTTTTGTAGTCTTGCGTCTTGGTTTTTTACTGAAGTTTTTACTTCCAGAAGTTCTCGCTGCAGCTTCTCTGTGGATTTATTCGACTCTTTTAGTTCTAGCTGCATTTTGTCCATTTTAACGTTGAGAGCTGTCATTTGGTCCACTAGAGGTCGCAATAACGAGGAGAACACCGCACTCATCTCCGTGGTATCAACCTTTGAACTCGGAGCTGTACTTTCTAGTTTGGGGGAAGGTTTCGGTTTCCCCGTCATTGTTGAGACTACGCTCTTTGTTTATAGATAGATAAGATGAACGAAAGGAGCAAATTTTCAAACAGCACTTATGTCCTTCTAAAGTTTATATCTCCAAGTGAGCGATGCTGCCATCTAGCAAGGTGGATGGGCTTTTATTCCTGCAGTAACGCCACGTAAAGAGTCTCGTAAGTAAGCTAGTCCCGGAGAGGGGGGGGTTTCACTCCTCCCGCCGTCTTCCCGTTGTGTTCTGCTTTTCTTACTTCAGACTCACATTTTCTCCATGCGTAACTGTCAGTTCCAGCCTCATTGCTTCGCACTCTCTGCTGCTTCTCGGATTTGCGCTTTCAGCCATACGGCTCCCACGGCGGGGGAACCTATGGGGGTGATGAAAAGGGATCTCTATCCCTCGGTCGCCACCGTAGGGAGAGATCCCCTTCGGGCCACCCCAGGCAGAGCCCCCTCACTGGGGGCTCTGGGGGCTCGGCACCAGTCCAGAGCCCCTTCTTCCCGCCGGGTACGGATCGCGCTCCCCGCAGATGCGGAGGAGCACGTCTGCCATGCTCGCAAGTCTTGCCGGAAGTCCCTTTTTCCTTTCCTAACACAAATAATATATTCATATAAAACATAGAATTGGTTAGATAAAACTATGGTGAGAGTAAACTGTAACCACAGTTAGATTAAAGCATAGCAATTTTGATCAAGTGATTACCAACACAGGAAATGGCAACTGATTACACAGATTAGTACTGAAGGTTATAAACTACAACAGCAAACAAAAATATTCTGTGGCTGACATTTATCTTTATCTGATAATAGGCAGCAAACTCACTGAAGGTCCCCATCAACTTTGACAGAAATCTTTGGCCATCATACAATGACAGCTATTTTAAACAATATGCATCTACCCTGCTGTACTCCAGCTGCCTGGAAAGACATCTTGCTCAGGGGGAGGAGCTGAAAATCTATCATCAGGAAAAACAGATGGCATTGTTTGGAAGCACAGCCTCATGAAAGCCTCCCTTCAAGGATAGAGTATCAGGGTCAGCTTAGATGTGATGTGGAAGATCCACCGTCAGGATCTCCCATGGATTTTTTTTAAAAAAAAACTTCAATTAATCTTGCTTGAAGAAAAATGTCTTTGGGAATCACAGAGAGCAACATGCTCTCCCCTCACAAAGGAGTGGGTGTCAATGAGGTAGGACCTCGTGCAGAAATATAATGAATAATGCTGTTACTTGGTCATACCTGTTCTTAAAACTAAGATGTCTTTGTTTCCGATTCTTTGTTTAATAATTAACAAGCAAAATGCTGTGGCCAGATACCAAGATTTATAATATGGCTTTAATCATTACCATGGGGTCACATGAATATACACACAAAGCTGTCTTACAAATGAGTCAGACCATTAATCCATCATTTAATTTATTTATCTTTTATGCTGTTTATAGTTCGCCTTTCTCACAGGGAGTCAGGGCCAATTACACATAGTAAGCCAGTAGAGTCACAAAAATATGGGACATTCAGGAACCATTACCTGCGCAGAAAAGACCTCTTGAATAGTTCAGTTTTGCACACTTTGGAGAAAGCCAGGAGAGGGAGAGCTCATTGTCTGCTCTAACTGGCAGCAGTTCCACAGGACCATGGGTAGAGTCTTTCATATTACCTTTTAAATAACAGAAATTGAACTAGGGACCTTCTGCATGCAACCATGTACATATAATATTATGTGTGTGTGTGTGTGAGTGAGTGAGAGAGAGAGAGAGAGTGAGAGAGAGAGAAGCACCTTCAAGTCACAGCCAACTTATGGCAACCATATCAAGGGGCTTTCAAGGCAAGTGAGAAGCAGAGGTGGTTTTCCATTGCCTTCCTCTGCAGTTTTCCTTAGAGGTCCCCCGTTCAAGTACTAACCAAGTCCTGCCCTGTTTACCTTCTGATATCCCACGAGATCTGGCCATACCATGCCTCCTTCCAGAGAGACAGACAGACAGATAGAGAGAACAAGAACCTTTTTCTGGTATAGTTTAATTTTATTGCTTAGAGCCAAAAGCCATTACAAACAAGAACAAACGTGAAATAGTGGATAAATGAGAAAAACCTGGATTGCTACCATATACCTTTAAAAGTTGTGTTTCTGTAGCAATTAAAATTCATTTAATAAATGTGGTCCTTCAGATATCCATCCAGCTGGCTAAAGGAAAGAATTACATTCTGCTGGCCGAGTCTTCGGACGCTAACTTGGATTGAATTTTCTTGGCAGCTAAGGCAAAAAGGGCAGCCTTGTAGGAGTCTACTGGTTCCTTATCAGCGAGGAGAAAAAACTTTCTCCCATCACGATGCATATAGGTATGTGTATGTGTCAATCTGTTTTTCATCAACTCTAACATAAGAAGAACATGCTGAATGATACCAAAAATCCATTTAGTCCAGCATTCTGTACACCTGGATGTTTGGAGGAAAGGAAGACAACATCCGTTAAGGTGATAGCTTCATATTTCACATGTTTGAGCCCTGAGTGTAGAAAAGACACTTGCAAGGCCCCTGAGAAAGAGAACTATGGGTACAAAATTCCTGGTGTGGGTTGCCTTGGGGGGCCTGAGAAGCTAGGCAATCCACCTATTTCATTCTATTCCGATGCAAGAGCAAGGGAGCATTCAGCATGACACCATATTGGTCTGGGCTAGGAACTTAAATCACAGAGCTGTAACAACAGCCAGAAGCCTCTCTAGAAATCCAGCATCATCCACTTTTCTTGACTTGAAATTATACCACGTGTAAAGACCATGCTCGTGTTTTCCAGTTAAGGATAATGTGTAAGAATCTGGATTCCTAAGAGGTTTTGGTGAGCATGTATGTGTGCTCCCTCTTTTTTGCTGTCTCCCTAATTTGCCATGAAGACGGAGGGAGGGGGGCTCATCCACATTCTCATTTTTGTCACTCATTTGTCCCTATTGCTTTGAGTCCCTCCCCCTTTTCCACATGTGTTTGGCTCCTTCTGGGACTACGAGAGAGAGCAAAACACATTTGGGGGGGGGGGGCTTGAAGCAATAGGAACACACAAGTGATGAAAATCAGGATGTGGAAGATAGATACTCTGCTGGCCTTTATTATTTCAACCGTTCTTCATTTTCTTGCCAGTACTGGAGGTGATAATTGCCATGTAAATGTAGTAAAGGGGAAAAAAGTAAAGGGAAGATATTGACTCATATTAACAGGGAAGTTTGAAAAGGCAATTGTCAGCAAGGGCTGCCATTCCCGGTCAGGAGGTGGCACATTCGGATGCTCCATGTCATCCCGTCATACCCCCCGCCTCTGGAATGTATCTCGGCTCTCACCAGCAGCAGCTTATCTCACTGTGCCACCCTAACCTTGAATGTGTTGCCTTTCACAGCATCTTTGCCACTTTGCTTTTGCAGGTGCTAACTGTAACTTTTTTCCCACTTTAAGTCTGGGAATGAACCGTCCAGCATATCTGGGCGCCTTTTTCTCTGTTTAATGATTGGAGGTTTCACTTTGCATTACCCTGTTTGAATACACTATATCTGTGACCCCCCAACCCCTTCCCTCTATTACTGACTCAAGACATGTAGACGACTAAAGATCCACTGACAATAAAAGACTTTCTGATTAAGAACTTCTGGTTGCAGTTTGAAATCTCTTAGACTCTCACAGGAATGCTGTTTCCTCTTAATCTGGCTTTCTATCACTTCAGAAAAATGGCATGAACTCAATTTGTACTTGGTAGCCAACATCTAACTGTTGGATATTGTAATTCTGCATGCCAGAGGATCTGGGAGGAAAAGGTTAAGAGAATTCTCTCACTCGGGTAAACTTGACAGTTGGCCCCACCCTCTCACTGGTTGGGTGCTGAGCCTCTTTGGCCCTTGCTTGCCTCCTTACGTGGGTTTCGAACTGTAGCACATTAACCTTTTTGAAGTTATTCTTTTCACAATAAGTTAAATGTACATGTATTTAACATGAATATGTCATGTAAGATGTGCTTCTATTTTTGTAAGTAAAATATGTTTCAGTTCTCTTCTTACCAAAGGAATGAGATCATCTTTGTAATTTGGTTGAACAGCATTTTCCCCTGAAATGGGAAATGTGGAGGATTAGGGATACTGCGTAAAACTTCTGTGCTTCCAAGGCAATTGATTTTTTTACATTTAACCCAATACTAACATCAGTGTTATTCTCTGGCTGCTTGCCTTTGAATTGATTCTCTTCCACAGTACCTTAACAACTTCTTCGTCTGCAGTTTCAAAACGGAAACAAAATCCAAGTCCAGTAGCACCTTAAAGACCAGCAAAATTTTCCAAGGTATAAATTTTCATGAGCCAAAGCTCATTTCATCAGATCCTGACAAAGTGAGCTTTGATTCATGAAAGTATATACCCTGGAAAAATTTTCATGATTTTTTTCTTAATTTTCTCCCCAAAAAAGTAAGGTACAAAAGGGAAGAGGGGGTAGGGGAAAATATAGGCTGAGGACAGATTTGTATTCTGCCGCGCCTCCGCGGTGCGGCAGAATAAGGCGGGGGGAATTGCCCCTGCTGCACGGTGTTCGCACGCCACCGGAAGGAAGCCGCCCGCAGCGTTAAGACTGCGGGCAGCTTCCTATGACGGCGTGCGAACGCCGCGCGGCTCCCCCTCCCGGCGTGCGTTCACACCCGCCAGAGGCGGGTGGAACGCGCACTGCAGCAGCCGGGGCACCACTTTTAAGTGGTGCCCGGCTGCTGCGGGAGGAGCGCGGTGCCAGACGGGATGCATCCAGGCCGCCTCCTCTGGGCAGATGCGGCTGTCTGAACGACCGCTCTGCCTCTGCTTTTGAAGTGGAGGCAGAGCGGCCCAGACTGCCAGTCTGTCCTCAGCCATAGATTCATCAAATTTATCAAATATTATGGGTTACATACAACAAGTTAAATCAGCTGTATTAGTAAGAAAACATATTTCAAATATAGAAGCAGACAATAAAAATTCACTGTTACAGTGTTTTGGGATCGGTTCTATCTTTAAAAGAAGAAACAAGAACTTTCCCAATGTTAGTGATAATCTATTAAGGATAAGAAAGACTACATCTTTAACGGTTGGACAAATTTCTGCACTAAAATTAAATCATTGTTAAAACCTGAATATTATCTTAATCTTTTGTCAAAATCTAAGTTTTATTCTTACTAAATATTTAAATACCAGTGGAATACTAAACAAAAAGATTAAAACTATGATCAGTATCTTCATCACTTTTAATATGATATTCAGATACTTCCAAAAAAAATTAGCTATTCCCATAATATGATCTTCTGTTTATATAAGTAGTTTTGCCAATGTTGCATACTCAGCTAGTTTATACCCTGGGAAATTCTGTTGGTCTTTAAGGTGCTACTACTGGATCTGACCTGGATAGCCCAGAGTAACCCGGTCTCATCAGATCTTGGAAGCCAAGCAGGGTCATCCCTGTCTAGTATTTGGATGGGAGCTCTCCAAGAAACACCAGGGTCATGATGTGAAGGTGGGCAATGGCCTACCACCTCTAACATCTCTTGCCTTGAAACCCCATGGTGTCACCAAAAATCAGCCTGTGACTTGATGGCACGTTCCACCACCACTGGACTCAAATTTTGTTCTACTACTACAGATTGACATGGTTACCCACCAACAATCTTCAAAAGGAAAAGGTTACTATCAACCATTTTGGAAGACCTGTTTTGTTTTGTTGTTGTTGTTGTTTTAAAAAAAGAAGAAATAAATCCCTATTGAACCACCCTGTCTTCTCTTTCTACTCCCTTGACATGCAGAAATTCTCACTTATCATGGATTCATTTACTGGTAGATAGTAACTACACTGGATGCAATTGCAGCCTCTTGATTTTATCAAACACATTTTCTTGATTTGCTATACACAGAGAGAGAGAGAGATCTTGCCTATATGCTGTGCCAAGTCAGTTCTCGTGGAAGAACCCAGGAAAACAAAGACAAATGTAACAGCAATTAATAAGCGGATGTTTACTGCTCTAATTAAGCATTTCCTAGAGGGCCTGATTATGTGTTTATACCAGTCAGATACTGCTCAGTATGAGAGAATACCCACATTTCATACACCAAAAGCCACTCCTTTCATATTCCCCCTGCCATCCTCACTGTAGTGGAGTGTGCGACAGGCGCATGAAAGAAGGTAGAATTATTCATTACCTTGTCTCCTACTGGTTTGTATGTTCCATTTTTTTAAAATAAACACAAACTCATAAATTAGCTTGTAGCAGAATAGAATTAATTAAATGTCGTTGTAAGATCATCACACCGAGGTTTAAAGTCAATTTAGTTACCAAAGACTTCTCTAATTTAGAAGGGAGCAGGTATTTTTGATCTCACACATGCATGTCCGCATGCGTGTACCCACTGCGAAAACATGACTTACCTTGCAAGAAATATCTTAAGATTCATAGATGATCTTTTTTAGGATGAAGTGGAGGTGTTTTTTTTTCATATCACAGTCTGAAGAGCCTTCCAGCACAATCCAATCCCCTCCCCCTGCTTTTTACATATCTATATGGGTTGTTTTTTTAAAAAAAAATTAGAAAAATGCATATTTTAGTATTGGACTGGGAAGTATACAGCTTCCACAGCAATTTGGAGCATAATACAAAAACAAAAGATTTTAGAGAATGGTATTGCTGAGGGCAATATGGGAAGTTAAACCATGCTTTCTTCTAGCCATATTTTGAAAGTAGCAAAGATCCTCACAACTTGTAAGCAAAACACTACAAAGAGCATAATTTCTGCTGTGCTGCTGCCCACTGAGCCTGCCCCCTGGAGATTTAGGGACAGCAGGGTTTGGAGAGGAGAGGGACCCCCACAGAGTATACCATAGAATCTACCCTACAAAGCAACTATTGTCTCTGAAGGAACTGATCTCTGTCATCAGGAGGTCAGTTGTAATTCCAGGAGATCGCCAGACCCCACCTGGAGGTCAGCAGCCATATGATGGGCAGTTGAACAAATGGATTACTTTTTCAAGATTACACAATTCAAATAAATATGCAGCAGTAGTACAATAACTGTATTAGGGCCAAGCAAACTTTCAAGATCAACAGATCCTTTCATCAGGCTCTATGCAAAGCAAGAAAAGAAAAGAAAAAACAGGAAGGGCATGCAGGGCATGATGTAACAGCCTCAAACTGAGCTGGCAGTAGGGTTATAGTCGTCCGGGGGGGGGGGGCGGTGCTCTCCTGGAATTACAATTGATCTCTAGAGTACAGAAATCAGTTCCCCAAGGGGAAATAGTGACAGAAATGGGAATCCTAGAGTGCCATCCTATTCCTGCTGCACTCCTGTTTCTCCCTGAACTCTGCCCTCCCCAGGCACCACTCCCATATCTCCAGGAATTTCCCAAGGCAGAGCTGGCAATCCTAGTTGGAAGGTGGTGGTGGTAGTAGTAGCAGTAGTGGTGGTGGTGGTTGTCGTTTTAGTAGTAGTTGTTGTAGTAAGATTTTAATATATATGTTCATTGGCCTTTACAAGTTAAAACATATTTACAGCCAAAAGATTTTAAAATTCTAAAATTAAAATTTTTCAATTCTCTTTGTCTGAGTGAATAGTTTAGCTAATATCGGAGACCACCAAACGGGAAAGGCTTTTATCAGATCTGTAGATCTTTCCCAAGATTGGAAAAGTTGGAAGAGTGTTATAATTTTAAAAAAGAATGCAGAAGACACAAAGACACAATAAAGCAATAACTGTTCTCTCTTTGAGAATTCACAAACATTTGGATCTGTCTGCTAACTGGATCACACAAGTCTCTTATAAAACACAGTAGAAGCAAAGTAAAATGTCACAGTGGTAGCCCTTAACTAGTAAAGCTGGAGTTTAATTTAAATGGTACATTAAGTGTAGGGACAAATGAATACCTACGGGAGCTTCTACCATCTACAGAGCAATTTACTGGGCAGGGGGAGGCTGCGTGTCCTCCAGTCACAAAGTAAGAGGCAGATTCAAGTTGCTGCTGAGATTTGTATTCATCATCATCATCATCATCAACCCTTATTGGGATTATAAAAGGAAGAACATTAAGCTAATACATAGAAGAACTATACATAAAATGAATCGCAAATTAAAATATCCCAAGGTTACAATATATTACTTCGTATAAAAACGGCAACATATAAAGAGTTTGCCACTGAATCAGTTATATTATCATCAGTGTTGTTAAGTAGAAACAACAGTTTATATGCATCAGGAAAATCCATAATGCTAGATAAGGTTGGAGAGATTTGTATTTTCAAAGACAGAGCTCTGTGCTTTACAGTTCTGTTCCTTGTCCCTTAAGGATTCGTGTCCAATGAACAATTATTAACCTATTCATAGTACTAGCAAGTCACATGATTAATTTTCTTCTGGTGCTTGGCGTGAATCTAGGTGGTATTAGGGTGGCCATAGTAGCTCTTTAGCTTAAGCTAAACAGGGTCCATACATAGACCCAGAGCTATATCTGTGACACAATCACATTCCAGAGGGTAATGACAATAGCAGCAATCAGTGGGGAGCTGGGACCATAAGAACAGCCTGGTGGATCAAAAAGAACATTTGTAATTTCAACCTTCTGTTTCCAATAGTGACCAACCAAATACTTCCAGAAAGCTCACAAAAGGGTCATGGAAGCAACAGCCCTCCCTGTTGTTTATCCCAATCATCAAATATACACTGTATCTATGGTTGCCAACTTCCAAGTGGGTACAGTATTGTAAAATAGTCACTGTGGAAAACGGTGCTACTATAAATATCCCGATAATCTTTAATGTAATATATTCATTTGTATATCTTGCATTTTTCTTGTCTTTATATATCTTCTACTCTTTTACATATGTTCTTTGAAATCTTACTACAGGTTGCAAATAATCTTTCTCATAGTCTACAAAGTTTTCCGGTCACATGAGCGAGATAGTCTGGGAGGGAAGTGAGTCTATTTGCTCTGGAGTAATTTGACCTGCAGCTGTGCGATCAGACAGTTCTGTGAAGCTGTGGGCACAGCCCGCCACTGCGTGATCAGATGCAATCGTGGGTGAGTCAGGGGGGTTGCCATTTTTCCCCCGATGCGCTTAAATAGGGGATCGATGAATCGCATCTCCACCCTGAAGGCTTCCTATGGCAGTATGTGATGATGTGCATACTGAGAAGTGGGGGGGGGGGAATGGCGTGGCATCAGGATAGCCTGATCAGACTATCCCTGATGCCATGAGTGCACACTGGAGCGATCACATGGGGAAAGTTCATCTGTGGCCCGTAGCAAACCTGTTTGATACTGGAGTTTCCCTAGTATCTTTTAACTCTGCTTCTTCGGTGGAGACAAATGGGTTGCTGACAGGTGTGGAACACTTGCCAGATGTTCTGGTGTGATCGCACCCTTAAAATCCACATGGCATTCGTGCCTATCACACAGCTAATTCTGTATGTGATAGGGGCCAAAGTACAATATCCACTGACTTGACTGTCATACGTAAGTGATTGTAAAGAGCACGCATGCCAATAGTCCCAAATTATTCAACAGGTAAAGCACTCATTCAAAAAGAGTCCAATTTTGAAGTTGTTGCACTTATCCAAAAAGAATCTAAATTTGAAGCTGTTGGACGTGCCTCTGGTATGGCGCATTTCAGATGTCTTCATCAACAACCAAACATAATCTTCAAGGCTTGAGTTAATGCCCATACATCTTATTCTGACATAAGTCTTGTCTTAACCATGTTATTAGTGGAACCCTTGCAACTTAATGAAATTCCTACAAGTCTGAAGCCTTCACCGATTGCTACCATTGCTAATGGGCTCCAGGTAGGGCCTGGAAATATCCCAGAATTACAACTGATCTCCAGACTGTGGAGATCAGTTTCCCTGGAGAAAATGGCTGCTTTAGAGCAAGGACTAGATGGCATTGTACCTTGCTGAGGTCTCTCCCCTCCCCAAACCTTACCCTCCACAGGCTCCAACCTGCCCCCCAAATCTCCAGGTATTTCCCAACCCACAGCTGGAGGTTTAGAACCTGCAGGTTCCATTTGCTATTATGGCAAATAGTTGTTGCATAATGAGTACACTTCTGAATAGATGGGCCTCTTTTCCTTCATGCTGTTACATAAAATTCTCACATCATCCCCCTCAAGGTGGCATTCATGTTATGTGGATAGTACATTTTCTGAACCCTCTGTGCTTTTCTGTACTCAGAAAAATGCAAGAATTCCATCCAAACAAGCCTTTTATCGTTGCAGTCCAAGTACCCTTCACTGTCTCTGGGCCTTTTAT
Source organism: Lepidodactylus listeri (assembly GCA_029233225.1). Lineage (NCBI taxonomy): Eukaryota > Metazoa > Chordata > Lepidosauria > Squamata > Gekkonidae > Lepidodactylus > Lepidodactylus listeri. The sequence continues at coordinate 94,801,864 of JARCFY010000006.1, forward strand.
CACTGTGCAGGCAGCCCAGGATAATAGTTTCAAGTATAAACAACCCTGTTCTTAACAAAGGTCAAAGATGAATTGTTTTGAAAGGGAAAACTGCACCCTTCAGCTGCTTTTGTAATGGTGAGAACATGAACCTCTCTGTGCTCCGTTCAAAGCGACTTGGGTTTGCTTCTCTCTCTTGCAGAACAGCAATAGCAGCAAATGGGATTTGGAAGCCAGAAAAGCATTGGGCTCCTGTTCAAATAGCTCTTAGGGTTGCAATAATACGAGTCATGAAAGGTCTCTAAACAACCACGCGCAGTTTAGAATTTAATCTGAAAACAGCGACAGGGATGCAATTCCAACTGGGCCGTTCCAAAGTCCAGGCACCCCCCTTCTGATGAGTCAGCAAAATAAATGCATGGGGTGATCATCCAATTCGATGCCTCCTTAATAAATGTTTACTCCTTTGGCAAGCAACTGTTTCTCAGACTATAGTCTGAGTTGGCCCAGAGTGCATTACCTAATTATCAGTCGGAAAGAGGTAAGTATAACAGGGCACATCCTGCATCAGTAATGCATTAATGGAAGAATATCAAAAGCATTCTCATTTCCTTCACAGGGTGCCTGTTGTGGGGAGGGGAAGGGAAAGGAGTTTGTAAGCCACTCTGAGACTCCAAGTGAGTGAAGGGCGGGATATAGATCCAATCTCTTCTTCTTCTTCTTCTTCTTCTTCTTCTTCTCCTCCTCCTCCTCCTCCTCCTCCACCTGGACTCTGCTTGTGGCTCTTCATGGATTGCTATAAAATGCAGATATGTATGTGTGTGAGGCAGAACAAACAGAAATCCAGACATCTTTCCTTACACTGCAAGGGTATTCTTTATCTGACCTTGTCCCAGCAAACAATACAAAGTGAGTAGATGGTCTACTTTGTATCATTTTATTTTACAGAGAATAGGATTATGTAGTTGGGGGGGGGGAGCTCAGCCGAAGTCCAAAATTAAGCCTGTGGATGTGGCTCTGACTAAGACCTAAGCAGCCTCCAGCGGACTACTTAACAGTGCCACCTTAAGCAGAGCTATACGCTTCAAGTTCATTGAACTCAATGATCTTTAAAGCTGTCTTCTAATGGGTTTTCCCTACAGACACAAAAGAGGTGCCTTCTGGGTGCTTCTGAAGCCCCTCCTGCTCCGATAAAGTAGAAGCGAACTAAGGGCTCTTTGCATTTAATATGTAGGTCACAGACCCATTTAAGACTTCTGTGTTCCTTAAACGTAAGCTTCTAAGACTCATTGGTTCAAAGAAAAATGTTGAAGCATATGACAATTCATAAATAATAGTGCAAGTGCAGGACACCTGGGGAAATCTGGCTGGCAGACAAGGGTGGTGGCATGAGTGATCAGGGCAGCAGTGGGTGAGGTGGCAGGGAGGCCAGGAGAGGTGCTGCCACAAGGCAGACAGCTGAACCACACAGGCAGAGGCAGTAGGAAGGCAGAAGAGCAGTAGGGAGGACAAAAGATGCCTCTGGCTGGCAAGCAAGGGCTGTTTGCAAGGAGGGTAGCAAGGAGGAAGCAAGGAGAGTGGAACTCCTTCTCCACCACAAGTTCCTTGTAGCATAGGCGTAGAGTACGGGGCAGCTCGAGGGCTTGAGCCACCCCCGAAATTTCCCGGGGGGGCTCAGCCACCCCCAGCAAAATGGAGCGCCTGCCGCCACGCCTCCCCAGGTCCTTCCGAGGCCCAGCCATCGTTGCTGGAGAGGGAGAGGGAAGAGGTGGCCGGGGGGGGGAGAGGCACCAGCAGCAGTGGCTGGCGGGCCTCAGAAGGGCCCGGGGAGGTGCGGCGGTTTCCCGGCAGGGAAGACATTGCCCCAGTGAGCGTGCACGCAAAGCGCACGTGCTAAGGAGCCCCCCCCCCCCCCCCCGGAATTTCCAAAAGTTTACACCCCTGCCTTGTCGGTCACCATTTGTACATGTATATTTTTTCAACACTTTCAGTTCTCTGATTTTCTTGTTGGTTTTGGAGATTTGTTTGTATTATATGGTTTTATGTGCAGCATATATAGTACAAGTGAGGGACCCACAAGGACTTGCAGGGAGCATATCATTTTCTCAACTATGTCCTCTTTTTAAAAGCCTCCATCGTTTCTCCCTTTTTTCTGCTTCCTTCTCAATTTCCCACCCACCAGCCAGCCTACTTTTATCTTCCTCCTGTTTTCAGTTTTCCCTCCTTTCCTCCCACTGGCAGCCTCTATTCAGGAAAATTCAGTGCAGGGCACCAAACCAAGGTGCTCAGAAAGGAACCTGCAAGGACTTGCAGAAAGTCTCTCCAGCCTTGGATTAACCATTAAGCAAAATAAGCATGTGCTTAGGGCTAGGGATGGGCATAAACCTGCTCACAAACTAAAGTTTGTGATGAACTTTGGCCAGTTCGTGGTTTGCAAAGTGAAATTTGTGGCAGGTCAACTGGCATGAACTTTCCATGAACTTTCAAACTGTTCGTGGAGGTTCATGGAGGTTCATGAATGGATACATTTCCAGACAGACTGTCTCCACTCAATCAGAAGCAACTGGGAGGGAGGAATTCTCCAGCCTTGGAAACACTTCCAAGCCAGTTTCAAACTAGTCATGTCAATTTCAAGAGGGTCCCCTCCCCCTTTGCTAGGGTTCCTGTATTCCCTTCCCATTTTCTTGCAGACTTTGCAAAATCCCCCCTCCTTGCTTGAATTTGTTGTGACTCTGTGCTTGGAGAACAGTCCTTTTAAGCTTGCAATGCCAGTGGCACTGGGTTCTGCTGGGTATTCTGCATGTTATAACTGCAAGGATTCTCTGGTTTGACATTAGACATCCCCTTTGCTTGCATTGCCACAGTAGGACTAGATTCTGCTGGGCACTAGTACATTGTACTGGTTCTGCTGGGCTCTTTTGGGAACTAGTACACTGCACACATGCACACCCGATTGGAATGTGATTCTGTGCTTCACATCAATCCTGTTGAGCTAGCATTGCCACAATGGCACTGGATTCTGCTGGGCACTAGTACGTTGTACTGGTTCTGCTGGGGGGTGTACTCAAAGGAATGAAAGGATTGCCCATTGGAAACAATGGGAGAGGCTTGAAGACCCATTAGCGATAGTGGGAGCCAGGAATGCCAATTGACTTGCATGGGCTTCATTGAAATACATTACAGCACAAAATACCTGCAATGAAAATGCAGAGTGGATTCTCTTAGTGTCTCTGGGCCCAGAAACAGAGCTTGTGCTCTGAGACTGGAATTACATTCCCCAAAGTGGGATCACAGCCCCTGAGAGTGGCAGAAGTGTTCTGGGAGCAGAATGACAGCCCCCAGAAGGGAATTATGGCCCCTGGGAGTAGCAGAAGTGTTCAGGGGCTGGAATGATAGCCCCCAGATTGGAATGGGGCCTCTAAAGAGTAGGAGAAGTCTACTGGCACTGGAAGGACAGGTTGCAGAGTGCAATGACGACCCCTGGGAGTAACAAAATTGTTCTGGGACTGGAACGACAGCCCCCAGAGTGAAATGACAGCACTCTGTTTTTTTCTAACAGAGAAAAAGGATTGAAGGATAGCAATACAATTGTCATTGCCTGGAAATAGCAACAGAGAACATTCATTTCTTAAAGTGCTTCTTTAAAGACAATGCTTCTGTAATTAGGGGGGGGGGTTAAGCCCCCAGTGGGGGGGGGTTGTTCTGTTTTTATATTACAGATTTTTTTTTCTGCAAATGGGCTTTTTCAGGTTTGTAGAAAGATGTATCTTGTCTGTTAGTGGCTCCAGTCTCCAGATTTAACTATCCACACATGATACCACAGTGAGAATTAGATATATTGATAGTCTCCCATTTTCTTAGAAGGAAGTACTTCTTCACTCAAAGACTGGTTAAACTGGGGGAAGTGCTGCTAGTGGATGTAGCACAGGTTCCTCTTAATGGTAGTTAGATATGTGCATAAAGGATGTGAAGGTTTCTGGAGTTCTGGCCCCAGTGGTAGACCTCCTGATGGTACCTGGTTTTGGCCAATGTATGACAGAGTGTTGGACTGGATGGGCCACTGGCTTGATCCAACATGGCTTCTCTTACGTTCTCCTATGTTCTCAAGTGCATCAGTGGGTAGCTATGATTACTAAAGAGAATTTTCATGTCCATAGACAGTGGTGGGTCAGCATCAGCATAGCCTGAGATGGGGCAGCTGCCCAAGACCCAGAGATTATTTTGGAGCCCACTGCTGCTGATCCCCACACATGCATCTTCCCTGCCACTAATTTGTATATCCTTCCACATCTGTTTGCATGAAGTGTTTGGCCACCTATGCTCCCAATTGCCCAGTATCATTGGGGAAAGATATGTGGGTTGTGCACATTGGTGATGCTCCTGGTAGCCATGGTAGCAGCATCCCCAGCAGCATGCACCAAGCAATGTTATTGGGGAAAGAGTGTGCAGATGGTGCAAACAACTGAGCATGGGTGGTGGGAGGGCCTGGAGTGGAAGCACAGGAAGGTGGGAAGCACACAGGTGGGTTTGTGGAAAGGGAGACATGAGTGGGGTCCTGTGGTAGGCAGATGTGGAGTCTCTGGGCACTGTCTGCCTAAGGCCCTGCCAAAACCTGGAACCAGCACAGGACAGTGGCCTGTTTCCTTTTACTCCTTTCAGCTTAGTTCAAAGCCTTCCTTCTGCCAAAAGACTCTTCCAGTGTCTCTTCAACCAGAGGACAAGCTACTTAGCATGGAGGAAGGCTCCATAGGCTGGAAGAATGCTTCAGATGTGGCTATATCAGGTGGTAGGATACCAGCCAGTCAACCTCAGAATACTAATGGTAGGAGGCAGCAATGGACAGAGGTCCTGGCCCTCCAGAGCAACTGGTTGGAAATAAGGATGCTGGACTAGATGGACCACTGGTCTGATTCAGGGTGAGCCTCATATATTCTTAAAAGGTATTTATAAATGTAGAAGAAGAAGAAGAGATTGGATTTATATCCCGCCCTTCACTTGTAGTCTCAGAGTGGCTTACAAACTCCTTTCCCTTCCCCTCCCCACAACAGACACCCTGTGAGGTAGGTGGGACTGAGAGAACTCTTTCCCAAGCTGTCCTTGAGAGAACAGCTGGCACAGAGCTATGGCTTGCCCAAGGTCATCCAGCCAGGTGCAAGTGGAGGGGTGGGAAACCAAACCCGGTTCTCCCAGATTAGAGTCCATGCACTTAACCACTACACCAAACTGGCTCTCATGTACATCATTTATAACATCATTCACAACATATGCATAATATTGATGCACAATGTTGGAAAAGGCATACATCTTTGCTGAACAATTTTGGAATGAAGGAACAGAAAATGGCATAGAAATGAAGAACTGTGGTTTTCATACAGTTACATACAGAACACTCCTAAACAGAGTGACACCCTTCTAACTAAACTGAAGTCAATGGGATTAAAAGGGTGTCACTCTGTTTACACGTGTAGTGAAGAGGTGATAGTGAAATTGAAAGAGGGATTTTAGGGTGAAAACAACAAAGGTGAGCTATTTGAAATCATCTCTATGTAATGTGACATTTATTTATGCTGCAGTCCACATCTGGATTCATATGAGACTTGGAAACACACCTGTATCCACCAAAGCTGGTGGTGATTTATAACCTCATCCCATCACTCAGAGTATGTTATGCGCCATCAGGTTGCAGACTGAAGGTCACGGCTTTCTTTCAACCATCTCAAGTTGGCTCTTCCTTTTTTCCTGCTACCTTCAATTTCTCCTGGCATTATTGTCTTTTCAAGTGACCCTTGTCTTCTCATAATGTGACCAAAGTACAATAGCCTCAGTTTGGTCATTTCTGCTTCTACACAGAGTTCAGGCTTGACTTGATCTTACTTGTCTTTTTTGGTGGTCCATGGTATCCATAAAACTCTCCTCCAACACTACATTTCAAATGAATCAACTTCGTTGTCCAACATCCACACCCATACATAGTAATACTAGGGTGTGGATCATCTTGATCTTGATTGCCCATGATGCATACTTACACTTAAGGATCGTTTCTAGTTCTTTCATGGTTGTTCTTCCCAATCTCAGTCTCTCGATTCCTTGGTTGCAGTCTCCCTTTTGGTTGATGACTGAGCCAAGGAATAGAAAATCTTGAACAATATCAATTTCTTCATTGTGTCATCCTTAAAGCTGTGTAATTCCTCAGCAGTCATTACTTTTGTCTTCTTGATGTTCAGCTGTAATCCTGCTTTGCTACTTAACTTTCATCAGCAGTCATTTCCAATTCTTCACTATCTTCTGCCTGTAATTTGGGGTCATCCGCATATCTCAAATTGTTAATGTTCCTGTTACCAATTTTCACTCCACCTTTCTCTAAATCTAATCCAGCTTTCTTTATGATATGTTCTGTATATCGATTGAATCAGTGTACAAGACTACAATCTTTATTATTAAAAAATCTACAGCTGTCAGTGTGGAATGTCCCCAAATAGCCACTGTTTAGCAATTTGGAGGTTGAAGGTGTTTTCTTAATAAGGTATAATATTTCCTAACAAAGGATAGCCTGCAGTAAACATGTCTCATTTGAAAAGGCCAAAAGAGTCCATTGCCCAGATATCTCTATTTAAAGGAGATTTGCTTTTGTTCATCAGAGCAGAGCACATGGCTGGGAAATGGCAAAGTGCCAGAATGAAACTGCTCCTAATTTTTGGAGGAGGCCACTGGCTAATTACACAAACTGCAGGTGTGAAGAGAGAAGCTTGAAGTAATCAATAGCAGTAATTAATCTGCTAGACTGGAGCTAAAGAGCTAACAGCTGGACATCAGCAATGGACACATGCAACAAGATCAGCAATAATTACCTCTTTAAATATTGAATTTCCATAGCAACAATTAGGCATATAAATAAAAGCTTGGAATGCAGAGCACCGAAGCAGTACAGAACTGCAAACCCAACCTTCTCCAGAAATCAAGCTCTTTTAATAATCACAACAGTGTCTCTTTCCGAGCTGCATCTCAGCCTTAACTTTTCTAAAGGGAATGGGCAGTGTCTCCCCGCTCACCCAGCCTGCCATGACAAAATGCATCTTTTCGTAATGAGATAAACTGGGCATCAAGTTTGTTAGTTTGTTGCTGCAACTTTGTAATTTATTTTCCTAAAGCTTTCTGAAAGCCTCAGATCACTAATTCTCAATTAGTGGACTGTGGCTGCTTCCACGTGGACTTTTTCCCTGCACCTTGGCTCACAGACTAGACCACCTTTTTGGATCATCCATATAACATCATCTTCTAACCATCCACTTCCCAAGTTTTCCCTGTACACTGTTGCTCAGATCTGCTTTGCTCTGAAAAGAACATAGGCTGTCTCATTTTCCTTGCAGTTGCTGATTACTCTTCTGGTTTTTGTTGGCATTTTTATGCTATTTATACAGTATTTATCGGCCTTTTAAAGATCATTTATATGCAGTAAACACACAAACAGTGTTGGGAAATGTGTACATTGTGATGGTAAATCTGATATCAAAAAACCAGAAAATAAACAGAAAATGATGGGAAATTGAACATTTGGGGTTCCATTTCTCAGAAGGGAATAGCAGAATAAAAATGAGGATATTTAAATTGAACAAAGAAACCTTGAGAAGTTCTGTCTCATTCGTAGTTGGAACACTTGGTGTTAGGGATGCCAGACTCCAGTTGAGACCTGGAGATCCTCTGGAATTACAGCTCCTCTCCAGACTACAGAAATCAGTTCCCCTGGAGAAAAAGGATGCTTTGGAAGATGGACTCTGTGGTATTATACCCTATCAAGAGCCAGTGTGATATAGTGGTTAAGAGCAGTGGACTCCAATCTGGAGAACCAAATTCAATTCCCCACTCCTCCGCATGAAGCCAGCTGGGTGACCTTGGGCCAGTCACATTTCTCTCCAAGCTCTCTCAGCCCCACCTCCCTCACAAGGTGCCTGATGTGGGGAGAGGAAGGGAAGGTGATCGTAAGTCACTTTGAGACTCCCAAGGGTAGAGAAAAGTGGGGTATAAAAACCACTCTTGAAGTCCCTCCACTCCCCAAGCTACATCCCTCAAATCTCCAAGACTTCCCAGACCGGAGCTAGCAACCCTAACCACCCACCCCTGGTGGGAAGGGAGGGACCAGGCAATCCTGCTTGGTATGCTTTGCCCAACATGGGAAGCACTATCAATTTTACCCATGCCTAAGGAACAGTTGGTATATCATTAGTAAAGGCCACTTCTGGTGTAAGTCTGATTTCAACCTGCAGAGCAAACTACAATGAAAGTGTCTTTGAGAAGGAAAAAAAACCCCAGTGTTACTAGGGCAGAACTCTGTGTGGGCTCTCTCCAGTGAAGCTGCTTACAAATTCTAGTCCTTGTGGGCTTTTTGTCTGAAAGCTAAAAAGTCTTTCACAAACCACTCGCAAGTATTGATTGCTGTGAGCAGCACTTCTGGGTCTCTGCAGCCTGTGATATTTCTTTACAGAGTGTTTCAAAGTCTGTAATAATGATTTGTATGGCACATCTCAATTCTGAAAAGTTCTGTTTTGTTCTCGCTCAGTATTGACTGCAGTAGTACAATAAGATGGGGATAATACACATGTGGCTTTCAAGCCTGTCACGGCACAACTGCAGAATTAGTCCATTTCCATGCACCCCGATATCGGGGTGCCATATCGGGGTGCACAATAATTCCAGAATTGTTTTCTGTCTCTTTGTTGTTTTCTCAGATGTCATAGATGTAGATCCTCCTGTGGCAGCACTATGCAGAACCTTATGTGATATGTGGAGAGTCAAATATCTCTGCTTTCTTTTAGTGGTGGGAAACAAAAGCTTATAGAGTTCATGGTCCTGGGTGGAACTTGAAAAATTATTGACAGTCTGGTGGAAGGCCAAAAAAAAATGAAATGAAGGTTATGGACCCTGTACACACCTGTGACAGACTGCAGTTTTAAAAGTTTAGAAGTGCTGTGTAAACAGATAAAAGACTTTTAAGGATTAATCCTTCACAAAGCCAGAGTCTTGAGTGACAGGCTGCTCCATGAGATCTGATTGGTTAGCATCAGTTGAGCAGAGAAAGACTTCAAAGCTGTATGCTGAGGAAAGTGTCAGTCAGATTTCTGCCTTGACTGAGTTGAGTACTGACAGTCTGATTTCAGCCCTAGCTGAAAAGAGTCGAGTACTGACAGTTTTGGTATCCAGCCTTAGCTGAGAGCAGTTTAACACAGACAGGAGAATTGGGGGAAAGTTGGCAAGGAAGTTTGGGAAGTAGGCAAAGACTCCCATTCAGGCCAAGGAAAGGGGATACATCTTCTAGAGACAGAAGAAAATTCCCTACCCAGTCTAAACAGGGAGATAATTCTGAAAAGTGCAGATATCCCTGGTGTGGTGTGGTGTGGTTAGAAACTGCCTGTAGAAACCTTAAGAGTCAGGTAACAACTCAAAACAAGTACTGGCATTTCAAGAGAAGAGGGTTTGGTACTGGAAAGAGTGTACCAGCCTTCTGGAAACCGAAAGAGTTAGAGAATAGTCAAAGAAAGTGTACTGGAGTGTTTGGGGAAAACACTGGAACAAAAGCCTCTTAACCTAAAGATTTTAGTCACTGCGAAAAGCTTAAAAAACTCTCTTCAGCCAGAAAAATAAGTCTATGCATGTACTGATCTTATCTCAGAGTTATCTATACTGAATAACCACAGAAATTCACGACCCTTCCCCTCTATATTGAATAAAATATTTTGTTAATTTGGAATATAAAACCTCTCAAGTGACATTTAAGTTGTATAAGTTAAAGGGGGTTCCCATTCCTTCCCTCAAGTTCCTGGGTTGAGCAAACAGCCAAAATATTATACTGCGACAGAGTGGGACAGCCAGTATTCTTCAAGAAAGAAGAAAACAGACAACAAGGGTGGCTCAGTCACAAAAGGGAAAGAAAAATGGAGGGAAAATCTTGACTCTGAAGGAGGGAAGTGGATGGGGGCATCATAACAGCATAGGGAAGCTAGCCTTCAAGTAGGGCCTGGGGATCCCCCAGAATTACACCTCCTCCTCAGACTACAGAGATCAGTTTGCCTGGAGAAAATGGATGCTTTGGAGGGTGGATTCTATGGCATTGTGCTCCACTGAGGTCCCTGTCCTCCCCAGGCTCTACCCCCAAATCTCCAGGAGATTTCCAACCTTGAGCTGACAACCCTACACCCCCTGCCATGGCCAGGGGGGACCTGACAACCTTAACACAGCCCCACATAAGACCAAGATCTCTCAGTTGCCAAGAAAGAAAAGTAAACTATAGGAAGCTATTCCAAACTCAGATGATGGATTTTCCTAATTTCAGTAGTAACTGATTAAAAAGTAATTGCATACTGGTGTGCAAATTATAGAAATTGCATAGATTCAATCCTTGGGTGGTTAAAATAATTTGAAATATTCTGTGTCTATTACAATGTGTTGATATCTTACATATGTCACTTGGCATTATCATGAAAATAAACAATAAAAAGTAGGTGCATGGGACATCCATATTTTAAGACAAGGTTTTCCAAAGGAGGTACTTTCTGCTTGCCTCTCCCCATGATTCCCCAGGTCCTTCCCGCTTTCGATTCAGCCAGTGGGCCCATTAATTCATTATTATCCAGCATTCCAGTTACAACAACAGAATTATTACCCAGCATTCCAGTTATAAAGACACAATAACGCATACCTTTAATCTAGAGAGTGACTAAGCAGCTACTACTCTAGGCTTTTCTAATCTAATAGCTCCCTGGAGTCATTAGGGTTTATCATCAAAGTACTCTTTCCTTAATATTGTTAAAAACTGCCCTGCTGTCTAAGGGTGTGTCTCTGAATTATGAACTCGAGTCACTACCATCCCTTTTGCAAATTCCAAAAATGGAAAGTCACCTCGAAACAAACAAATAAGGACAATAAAACTGTGTTGATTGTAGAGTGCAGCTTCCTCATTCAGAGTTCACTTGCACTGTATTCTCTCGTTTGCATTATGAACAGACAATAACCTCTACTGTGACTTGCCCATAGAATTTTGATGTCATCCCATTCACTGAGTGATCCCTAGTTGGCTGACATCACCCCTGTGATTAATCCAGGAAAGAGTAAGCAGCAAGCAGGGATTGGGGAACAGGGCACCAAAACAGCAGCAACAACTGGGTTGGTCACCTGTGCTTCTGCTATCAATTGCCCTCATTTGACCTTGGCAATGTCATCACATTGCTAAATATATTTGGCTACATGACAATAGACTCATGGCATAATTGCATTCACAATTTGATCTCTAATTAGCCGGAATAACCCATGTGCCTAATTGAGAAAGGACAAGGAAGCAACAGTAAACAAATACATGTTCAAACCCTTTATTTAAAATTTCAAGCATAATGATAACAAAGATTGAAAACTATTCATCATGATTCTAAGGGGGGGATTCTAAACAGCAAAACTGCAGTTTTCAGGGTGAAAAATTAAAACTAGGGAATATTTGTTGGAGCAATATTGACTAATTAGATGAGCCCAGCTTGGGGGGGGGGGGGAAACCTTGCCACAGTTATCTATGCCTGGTTAATAACCAGGTTAGACAACTTGAATGAGTTATATGTGGGTCCACCTACAAGAACTTTCGAAGCTTTAAGATACAGTGGGCAGCATATTACCTGGAACCCCAAGTGGAGAACAAATTATAATGACCTTAATTGGTTTTCCAATCTATTTCTTAAGTACAGACTGTTAGCTTTGATCTGTAATAGAATCAGGGTCTCAGAACCATCACAACTTCTAATATGCTCCTGCTCATTTGCTGAGATCATCAGAAGCCTTGCTCTACCCACCTTCAGAGGTTTAGCTATTTACTTACTTCATTTACATCTCACCTTTCTCCCCAATCCAAAGCAGCTTATATCATTCTGTTCTCCTCCATTTTACCTTCACACCACCACCATTTTGAGGTAGGGTGACTAGCCCAAGGTCACCCAATGACCTTTGCATGGCAGAGTGGGGATCCGGACCGGGGTCTCCTAGAGCTTAGTCCAAGACTCTAGCCATTATACAACACTGTCAGCAGCTAAATGGGTAGATACTGGTTGGGGACAGCACTTTTTATTTATTTATTTATTGGATTTCTAGGCTGCTCTTCCCGCTGTTGCAGGCCCAGAGCGGCTTACAGGACTTGGACATGCCAAGAGTCATAAAACAATAAATACAATGAAAATTAAAACAGATTAAAACATTTATGGACATAGGAATGTTCAGTGCTATTCAATTAAAATTAGATGGTGAACTGTCTACCCATACCCTACCTGGCCCCGATACAATGTCATGGAGCGAGATGATGTTCACTGTTCACTGGGCCCCTTGTTGATGGTAAAACAAAGGGGGGAGAGATAGAGGGGCAGCACCCCCTATTCAAAGGCCTGGCAGAAGAGCTCCGTCTTGCAGGCCCTGCGGAACTGCATCAAGTCCTGCAGGGCCCTGATCATTACACCAGGAAAGGGCCACCACCGAGAAGGCTCTCCCCCTAGTGGCAGCGAGCCTGGCTTCTCTGGGGGCTGGTACAACAAGACAGGGTTGGGCCCCAGACTGCAGCGCTCTCTGGGGTATATACAGGGAAAGGCGGTCCCACAGGTAGGTCGGACCCAGACCATTTAGGGCTTTAAAGGCAAGTACCAGCACCTTGAAGCATATTCGGTATGTTATAGGCAGCCAGTGCAGTGCCACAAGCACTGGTCGGATGTGCTCCTGTCTTGGGAGATCCATCAGCAACCTTGCTGTGGGATTCTCCACCAGCTGTAGCCTCCGGATTTACAACAAGGGCAGCCCCATGTAGAGAGCGTTACAATAGTCTAGCCTCGAGGTGACCATTGCATGGACCACTGTAGCCAGGTCAGAATGGCTCAGGAAGGGAACCAACTGCTGCGCCAGCCTCAGATGGTAAAAGGCCAACTTGGCAGTGGCTGCTACCTGGGCCTCCATAGTCAACGAAGGATCCAGGAGCACTCCCAAACTCCTAACCACCGGCGCAGGCACCAACGGCACCCCGTCGAAGGCTGGGAGCAGGAGCCCTGACCATGGTCCGCCCCGACCCAAGCACAGGACCTCCATCTTTGCCGGGTTCAGCTTCAGCCTGCTCAACCTCAGCCAACCAGCCATGGCATGCAATGCCCAGTCAAGATCATCTGGTCCAGAGCCAGACCAGCCACTCAACATCAGGTAGAGCTGGGTGTCATCAGCATACAGGTAGCAACCCAGCCCCACCCCCCGGACAATCTGGGCAAGGGGACACATATAGATGTTAAAGAGCATCAGAGATAAGACAGCCCCCTGAGGTACTCCACATTCAAGCGGGCACCTCTGGGACCGCTGCTCCCCTAGCACCATCCTTTGTCCCTGATCCTGGAGAAAGGAGATGAGCCACTGCAAGGCAAGCCCCTGTATCCCCACATCGGCGAGGCGATGGGTCAGCAGCTGATGATCGACCATGTCGAACGCCGCCAACAGGTCAAGCAACAGCAACACTGCCACGCTGCCCCGATCCAAATGTCTCCAGAGGTCATCCGTGAGGGCAACCAGAGCCATCTCTGTCCCGAATACCGGGCGAAAGCCTGACTGGAAGGGATCTAGTACTGAAGCGTCATCCAGGAAGCTCTGGAGCTGTATCACCACCACCCTCTCTATTAATTTGCCCAAATAGGGCAAATTGGAAACCAGTCAATAATTAGCCAATTCGGCCGGATCCAAGGATGTTTTTTTTAAGAGAGGGCGGACCATTGCGTCCTTGAGTGCACTTGGGAACTGCCCCTCTAAGAAGGAGCGGTTGATAATCTCCCACAGTGCACCTCGAAACCCCTCGTGGCCAGCTTTAATAAGCCAGGAGGGGCACAGATCAAGGTCACATGTGGTTGGATGTACGGTCGCGAGTAACCTGTCAACTTCGTCGAGGCTGAGCTGACTAAAGGAATCCAAACCCAGATCCTTAGATGTGCAAGGGGCCTTGAGTTCGCTCATTGTATCAATTGTGGCGGGGAGAACACAGCGGCGCGCCAAGACTTTATCCGCAAAGTAGCTCGCAAAAGCCTCGCAGCCAATCTCCAATTCCCTACTATTTGGTTTGCCCTAAGGCAATGCTGTTATAGACCGAATTGTCCTAAATAATTGTGCCGGGCGTGAGCTAGCAGATGCAATCTCAGCCACATAATAATCCTTCTTCGCGGCCTTGACTGCCATCTCACAGGCCTTCATAAACGTCCTATAAGATGCTCTTGATGCTTTGTTGCAAGCATGGCGCCACCGTCTCTCTAACCGTCTGAACTCCCGTTTCATAAGCCGTAGCCCCTGTGTATACCGGGGGCCAGCCTAGTCCAGGGGCACAGAGGGCGTCTGGGAGTGATCTCATCGATGGCTGCAGAGAGTCAGGAATACCAGTCCTCCACCAGCTCATCCGATGAGCCGCCAGAGGGCCTCGGGTCCCTCAGAGCTGATAGGAGCCACACTGGGTCCATTGCACTCCGGGGGCGAGCTAAAATACACTCACTGCCTAAATAGGGTTGGAGTGGAACACTCAGATGAGACCTCAGGGCATAGTGGTCTGACCATGGTACTGCTAAAGCAGTAATCCGGTCCACTGTCTCCCCCACCGCGAAAATCAAATTGAGCATGTGTCCAGCCTGGTGGGTGGAGGTTGTCACAAACTGGGAGAGTCCCAGCGCAGCCATGGATGATGTCAGGTCCGCCACCTGTATGGAAGTCGTGTCATCGGCATGGACGTTGAAATCACCCAGGACTATCAGCCTTGGGTGTTCCAGCGCCCAGCCTGTTACGCCCTCCAATTTTTGCTATTACGGCACCTTGATTATGGAATGTACATACCAAATATATTCACTTGTTGCCCATTTTGTTATTGTTTAGGTGCCAGATGAAACCTGCCTTGGGAACAGTGTATGATCTTTATTTATTATGTTCTTTGCCACTGATTGTGCTGTTTGCTGGTTCTGTTTTATGGGTATTCTTTCCCTCTTTTAGTCTGTTTTATTGGCTTCTTTACATTATTCCTGTATACAAACTGCCTCAGAAAACAGCTGGTGAAAAGGCAGATCATATGATCCATCGGCACAAGGAGCACAGTGGTATATTCCAACCCCAGGAAAGTGGATTCCCAGAGTCACTGAACCTGTGTGGACTAGCAGCCAGCCACACGGATCAGGGCTACACTGAGATGGGGGGAAAGAGGAAAACTGTCTCTTGGGCTCTTTCACATTCTCATTTTTGTCATTTTGTGTGTCCCTATTGCTGGGTGGGGGGTCTTTTCTGCACTTGTTTTGCTCACTCTAGTGGTCAATTTGATCTCTGTATGTCTGGCATATTCCCCCTGCAAATTTAAACTTCAGGTGTTTATGCCAGACATACAATGATGTAATATTGAATTGAAATATGAGCAGAAAAGAACCCTCTCAAAGTACTAGAGACACAAAAGCAATGAAAATGTGAATGTGGAAGAGCTCCCTCTTGCATAAGTCCTGCAGACAGGGAGAGGCAACTTTCTCCTCCTCAGTGCAGCTTCCTGACCCTGCATGGCTACTAGTCACAACTATGAGAATCAACTTTCCTGGAGTCAGAAGGGATTGCTGGAGGAGGCAAAGATCTACTTTATTAAGTATTGAGTCAGGAGGCGATGAATCCAACAAACAGGCTTTTATTCATAACATCGTTCAGATCTAAGACAGCTCTGTGAGAGTGGCACTCTAATTTATGCGGTTCCAGCAAATAACTTTCAACAATGTAACTATATACAAGCGATATTATTGGACCCAAGCAGAGCTCAGTGATTGGGTACCTAGATTGGCTTTAGTCAGCCAATGAGAAATGGAGCATTAGGATACCAGAGCCCTGTCATAGGTAAGCCATAGTTATTAACGCAACATATTCAAGAGCACAAACACAACATACTTCAACCAACATCCAGCCAGGCATCCAACAGAACATTTGGTTAAAAGAATGGGGAATGTGTCCATAAAACTGCTTAGGAGGGAGGAGCGCCACCATCAGCAGTTACCTTGCGCTTGCACATGAAAGCTTATACCTTGAATAAAACTCTGCTGGTCTTAAAAGTGCCACTGGACTCAGACTTTATTCTGAACAGCCACAATTATGGTTCTTTGTGTCAGCTTGAACATTAATGATTTTTGTTCACACAGTTCCAAATTCAATACAGTGAACGTAACACCTAGAAGAAGAAGAGAGAAGAGAAGAGATTGGATTTATATCCCGCCCTTCACTCACTTAAGAGTCTCAGAGCGGCTTACAAACTCCTTTTCCCTTCCCCTCCCCACAACAGACACCCTGTGAGGTAGGTGGGGCTGAGAGAGCTCTTTCCCAAGCTGTCCTTGAGAAAACAGCTGGTACAGAGTTATGGCTTGCCCAAGGTCATCCAGCAAGTGGAGGAGTGGGGAATCAAACCTGGTTCTCCCAGATTAGAGTCCGTGCACTTAACCACTACACCAAACCTACCGCCATATACAATTGTATATCTTCAAGATGAATGGCCTTCAAGATACCAATTCAGAAAATGAACACATTATATTGGAAAAGCTTTAAAATAAGAGAAAAGCCCCATTCTGCTCATTCCTGTTATCTTTCTTACTTTCTTTTCCCTCTCCGTTAAAGGGAGTTTCCATCTGCTAATGCTCACCGACCAATAACTTCAATTTTTCGTACTGATTTAGAAAATATCCTTCCCACCTGCTTTCTCCTTAATGAGCTGGCTATCTAAATGCTGCAGATTAGCTCCTGCCAGCTTCTTATACTAATAGGAAGATTATTTAATATCCCCCCCCAAAAAAAAGTCTCATAGAGATGCACTGAGAAGAATTCATTACCACACCTGGGCGATGACTCTGGGCCACTCCTCATGTTGCATTTTAAAGACACAGGTGTGTGCTAGTCCTATAAAATAATACAGATGTCTGAGAATGGAGCACAAGCAGTTCAGAACCATTAACCATCTCTGGAAAAAGACCAGAGGGTAACAGAACTGGTACTGCAGCCTTTGCCACTAACAGATCTGATTTGTGCCAGCAGTGTGAGCCGCTCTGAGCCTGCTTGCGGGGAGAGCAGCCTATGAATACTCCAAATAAATAGATAAACAAAAATTGTTCTGCTGCTACAGACCAACACGGCTACCCACCTAGATCTACTTGTGGAAACATTTGCATGCTTTTTAATGCTCACACCACCATTGTAATTATTTTGAGATGCCAATGTGACTTGCAAAACAGCTCCTACCTAAAGAAAATGAAAGTCCTAACAACGTGAGAGAGGAGGACCGGGAAAGGTGGACTGGGCCAGCATGTAAATATATAGAGATAGCTAGAGATCACTCAGCAGTTTGGTGTAGTGGTTAAGTGCGTGGACTCTAATCTGGGAGAACCGGGTTTGATTCTCCACTCCTCCACTTGCACCTGGCTGCATGACCTTGGGCAAGCCATAGCTCTATACCAGCTGTTCCTTCAAGGACAGTTCTGGAAAGAGCTCTCTCAGCCCCACCTACCTCACAGGGTGCCTGTTGTGGGGAGGGGAAGGGAAAGGAGTTTGTAAGCTGCTCTGAGACTCCAAGTGAGTGAAGGGCGGGGTATAAATCCAAACTCTTCTTCTCTTCTTCTTCAGGACATATTTCTAGAGGAGATTCACACAGGCATGTATCTTATCTGATAGCTGGCCATTTAATAACTGATCTCCCTCTGCTGAATACATGAAAGCCTTCCATTTAAAAGTCTAGTGTCTGAGAAGATACGTGTATTGATAAGAAAGGTCTATCTCTGTGTTGTTCTGTTCTGATCTATTTTATATGAGCAAGGCTGCAGTCATTGGTTGATGCGTGTTCATCTGTGAGCTTACCCTTCAGCAGGTGTTATGCAGAGATGGCCCGAAGCAGTTTGCATTAAAACCTGCCTGCCATCATTGCAGGGAGACTGAGGAGAAGAAGGAGAAGAAAAGAAGAGGACATTGGATTTATACCCCGCCCTTCGCTACCTGAAGGAGTCTCAGAGTGGCTTACAATCTCCTTGCCTTTCCTCTCTCCACAACAGACACCCTGAGAGGTAGGTGGGGCTAAGAGAGCTCTTTCGAGAACTGCTTATGAGAGAACAGCTCTGAAGGAACTTGTGACTGACCCAAGGTCACACCAGCAGCGCCACATGGAAGAGTGGGGGATCAAACCCGGTTCTCCCAGATTAGAGTCCACGCCTCTAACCACTACACCGAACTAGAGACACTCTTACCCTTACTGGTAATCAGCAGGGGAAAGCTCTGGAGGCAGAGGGTGGAAACTCATTGTAGCTAACTGGCTAGCTGCCTTTGCTAACATCAGCAACACATCTCTATCCTAAGAGCAGCTTACCCAGGAGTCCCTGACACCTTTCCTAGTGCTTACCGAGTGTTTTTAGAAAGTGGGTGGAGACAGGTAGGGCTCAAGTTGTCCAGCAGGGTTTCTGACTGTCTACTGTAGAACTGGGCAGATTGAAATAACATTCAGCAGCAGCTGCCACCAGTGTTGGTTGTGTTATTTCACACCCCTTTCCCAGCACATTGCTTCAATGATCCCTCTGCTTCCCAGCATTTGATATACGTCTCTGTGTGGCTCCGCCTCCTATGGAAGCCGTTTTGTGGTTGTGCCCACCACCCAGTGTCAGAATTCCAGAGGACCCCACAGGCTCAAAAAGTTTGGGGAGCCCTGAGCTAACTAGTCAGCAGCGGTCTGCTTGCAGGGTGGTTTCTGAGACACACCATGCCTCCTCTGCAGCTGCATCCAGTAGGTTACACATAATAGCAGGAATTTCCTTTCACTGCCTCCGCACTGGTGACTGAAGAAAGCATCCACATTCAGAGGCAGTCAATCTCTGAATACTAGTTCTGGGAGGCAACATCAGGGGAAAGCCTTGGGCTCTATGCCCTTTTGTTGACCATCCAGAGGAACTGATTGGTCACTGGATGAGATAAGATGCTGGAGTGGATGGACCACTGGGCTGATCCAGCAGGGCTCTTCTGATGTTCTTATGAAGGCCTTGGCCTCTATGCCCTGTTGTTGGCCCTCCAGATGAATTGTTTGGCCACTGGGTGAGACAAGATGCTGGACTAGATGGACCACTGGTCTGATCCAGCAGGGCTCTTCCTATGTTCTTTCACCCTGCAGTGGTGGGCCATAGTTCCTACTGGTGAGTCACTTGCCCAGCTTCCATTGGCTGGCCCCATATATATTCTACATTTCTGAAGATATTAAAGGGCATTTTACATATGATCATTTCCTACTTGCATGTCACAACCATGTGGTGACAGTGATCACAGATCTCCATCCGCCTGTAATGCAAATTGCAGGCTTATGCATTCCCTGTCTGCATTGGAGACATCCAGAGATGGAAGAGGGGGTTCAGCCTTTCAGCCTTCTCTTGCTTTTGCTAATCAAAAACGGCTCCCCTGCGCAAGTGTTAGTGTTGGGGGGGGGGGTATGGTTCTTTCAAAACATGCATTTTCCTGCATAGAAATGATAATAGCAGTGCAGGAAAGCCAGTCAAAACTAAGCAGAAGTTGAAAGATGAAGCCTCCTTGCTCTTCCTTGCAGAGCTGCTGCCAGGGCTATTTTTGGGCAAGAACGCACAGGAACAGAGTTCCGGCTGGCTTCCAAGTTGGCCACGCTTACAGCTTCCCCCCCCCCCCTTTCAGGTTCCCCAGGCGCCTTGCAAGCTGCAGGGCACATGGGGAAGCCAAGCCGATTCAGGGAGGGAAGGCAGTTTAAACTGCCTCCCCCTCCTCGGGTTCCCCAGGCGCCCTGCAACTGCGGGGCACCTGGGAAAGCCAATCCAGAAACTGCCTTCCTTCCCTCAGGTTCCCCATGCACCCCACAAGCCGTGGGGCCCCTGGGGAAGCCAATCCTGGGAGGGAGCTGCACTGTCAGGGGTGTGGCCTGATATGCTAATGAGTTTCTGCTGTTGGGTGTGGCCTCTTATGCTAATGAGTTCCTGCTGGGCTTTTTCTACAAAAAAAGCCCTGGCTGTCGCATATATTTAGGTGCACAGAACTGCAGTTTGCATATGTTTGGGTCCTTAGTCGCATGGACTAAACATGGATGGACAAAGCCTCATTGTCTGTAGCACTCAGCCATCCATCCAGGGGTGGATCTACCATGAAACTAGCTTAAGCTTCAGGGTCCCTAATCCTGGAGGGGCCCTGAAGCAACTTTTTTTATGCATTAATTTTTCAACAAAATTTAAGGGGGGGGGGTTAAGTGTTGGTTATTAAAATAAGGCTATTTTAGTGATAGAACCATAAGCCAACAAGTTGAAGTATTTAATATTGACCTTAGAATATGTTCTAATACTCTTTTCATATGGCTTCAAAATGTCCCTATAATTGGTCAGATTTCAAAATTTTATCGGGAGCTTGCAGCACCCGAACCCCCAGCTGTGTGGGCTCGCCGAGCTCACCAGAATCTATTCATAGGCTACATTTTGGCAGCTGGATCCTCGAATCCTCCGTTGATGCATGGCTTAATAGTTCTACAGCTCAGCCCTTAGCCAATCGGAACCCTAAAAAGACATCTCAGTTCAGGCCCTTTCAACTTTGTTGAATGTTGCCCTATTGTTGCTGGTTGAAAAGAGGTCCCCATAACAGTTCAAGCTTCCCAAAAATATAGATCCACCACTGCAGCCATCCCAGCACAGTGCAGCAGTGTAGATAAGGACGCTGTCAAGATTCATGTGGAAGTTTCATGGCTATGTACCATCCAGGCTGATTTGAAGACACTATTGCCGTTTTCAGGCAGGGAAGATAGAGTGGGGTAGCCTTATCTCTTCAGATCTTGGAAGCTTAGCAGGGTCGATATTTGGAAAGGAGACCACCTTTGGAAAGGAAGAATCTCCAGTGGAAGGCAATGGCAAACCGCTTCTGCTCCTCACTTGACTTGAAAGCCCCTTACTGGGCAGGCCACAATTCAGTTGCAACTCGCTGGCATTTTAGACAGACACAGTGCAGTTTTCTGTGGCTCTCTTTGAAGACCCAGAGAGATTCGTGTTCAGGATAGTACCCCTCCCATATTGAGGTCTGAAAGCAGATTCCCAAAGTGTGTAATACCTGCACACGCAAAACCAAAAAAACACTTGCATTTCCCAACCCAGGATTCACCGTCGCTTCCCACCTTCTCAGCTCCGTGTCCTTACCTCATCACCTTTCACATCCCTTTGTGATCCAGCTGTACCATGATGCCCACAGTCAACTACTTAATTACCATTGCTGAGCAGGTGGCTTGTTAAATATTCATTAAATTTCATTTATTCATTACAGTAGAAAGCACTACTTTTGAAACCTGCCGTTTGTGCATGTGGCTATTTTGTGTAACCATGTGGTGCCCCGGTTATTTTAGTTTGTCCCATTCCGTCTGCTCTATCCTTCCCAGAACGTCTGCTATGGTTCATTCAAAGCCTAGTTCCATTGCAGTCAGTGGGTTTCTTCATTCGATACTCAAACTCAACGTGATGTGGCAGTTGCCACCCAAGCTAGTTAGAACTTCTCATTAGTCCCTCTAATCTGTTCTTTCAGCCATGATGGTGCAGATGTCCTCCACAAGGATCAAAGCATTTTACAATGCCACTCCCCCTCCTTTAGAATACAAAATTCTTCCCTAGTGGTATTTAAAAGAAATTGGGAAACAACCTTCTTTAAAAGGGTTTTTTTTTCCAACTGATGTTCTTTGTTCATTGAGCTGAGCATATGTTTGTAAAATATTGATGGGACAGTTTAGACTTAGGGCAAAGTTGTTTTAATGGCTGTGACTTTTAGATTAATTTAATCTGTTGTCTAAAGTACTTTGAGTAGAAATTTGGAAGAGTCACATATAATGTACACACAGGCTATTCAAGGACAAAACTTGTACCTGGGGCTGCTGAGGAGGAGCGCTTGAGGAACAAAATTCTGGGCACTACAAGGTTCAGACATGGAGACATGCAAAACGCCACTTTCACGTGGCTATAAATTCAGTGACCTCTTTGTTGAAGGTGTAGGGAAAGGGACATACAGGTTTGGGCCCATCTCCTTCTTTCACTCTAACTTATGGAGTTGTTACAAAGATAAAATGGAGGCAAGACATCCCTCAACTCATTGGAAGAAGTGTGGGTATAAATCTATCCAGATGGGCTTTGTGGTCTGAAAGCCCTTAAGAATGATGCACTATATTGGGGGTAGGATCCAGTCTGGTGAAGTGGCTAAGAGCAGCGGACTCTAATCTGGGGAACTGGGCTTGATTCCCCACTCCTCCACATGCAGCTGCTGGAGTGACCTTGGGTCAGTCACAGTTCTCTCAGAGCTGTTCTCTCAAGAGCAGTTATCTCAGAGCTCACTCAGCCCCACCTACCTCACAAGGTGTCTGTTGTGGAGAAAAGGAAGGGAAGGAGATTGTAAGCCGCTCTGAGACTCCGGGTGAAGGGTGGGGTATAAATCCAATTCTTCCTCCTCTTCTCCCTCTTCCTGTGTCTTACCACCCCAGTTGATCTTTCCTGTTTCCATACACTAAGCAGCTTACACAAGGCTACCACTGCTAATACTAGCCGTTCCTATTGAAACTGTGTCAATCCATGTTGCTCTTCCAAGTCCCGCTACTGGTTCAGTGCAAGATACCATAGTTCACATCATGGCAACAATCACTGTACACAGTCCCATACACTTCTTCACTGACAATGAGATCTTTTAAGCCAACACAGACCTGATGTTTCATATGAGACCAAATCTCCATTAAACACACTCCCATGGATATATGTCCCTAAATCCATAACAGCTATTAATAAGTACAGTTTTCCAAGTACAGATAAGAGGCGCCACAAACTTCACAGTGTACATCTTTGGCAGGGGACCATACCTTTGGGGGGAGATATCTTTGGGGGGGGGGGTTGTGTGTGTGCACCTGGAAGTCATGGTGACCTCTGGTGACTGACCCCTACCGGGTCAAAGAGGTGGCTGAATACAGCCTGCCCCCGCCTCTGGTATTCCAAGGAGGTCTCCCATCCAAGCACTTGCTAGAGTCGACCCTGCTTAGCTTCCAAGATCCGATGAGATCAGGCTTGCCTGGCCTATCCAGGTCAGGGCCGGGAACATGCCATTTTTGGCCGACCGGATCATTCGTGAGCTAAGCCTCCAAGCCCCTTGCCTCACCACCATCCAAATCGAGCAGTGGCCCGACCACTTTGCAGCTGCATAACACTTATGTAAGTGGAGTTTGATTTCCTTCAGACATGCTGACACACTTTTGCATCTGTGCAGTTGGCAAAATTGGTTCTCCATCAGGGTCTTGGATGGTTGGGTCAGGTAATTAAAAGGACACGGGTGCAGTGGGGGACTGTCGCTCCCCTACAGCTGAAACATGCACATGCATGAAATAACATTGCTAATGCAGACTTAGATTAACACAGAGTGATAAGACTTTTTTTTAACAAAATAAAGTATTCTTTGGTAATCCCTGGCTGAGTGACAGGCATGCTCACTCTTCATTTAAATGACTGGCAGCTGAGCCGCATGCAGCAATGACTGGTCTGTGAGGTGGGAAAACCAATCAGGACTCCCTTCAAGAGGTATGAGAACAAGAGTGCATGAAACGCTCCTAGTTGTACTTCACTGTACTATTTGAATACATATTGAAAGTAACCTTCCAAACGGGCTCAAGGAACTCACAAATAGACAGATTGCTTGATTTTAAAAAAATGGTCCCTTCTTGCAACCGGTGATCAGAACGTGAGCTGAACTGGCAGTGTTCAAGCATCCCTGGAAAAGATTAAAAAAAAGTTTGCCTACTTGTTCTGACTTCATTTGCCAGAGCGACAGCGACCATTTAAAATTCAAAATGTCACTAATATTTGCATACACACTTTAAATAACTCGCAGCTAACTTTTGCAAAGCCGATGGCATTGCCTGATTGGCTGGGTGATTGGATCTCCCCGGCATGTATACATATGTGCATGCACAGAGGTGTTGCCTTTTTCCCCCGGTACAAAAAAAACCCCACAAATGTGGCTGGAGCAGATAAAGCAAAAACTCCCCGTATCCTCAAATTGGTTGCCTTAGAGATTAAGCAGCAGGAAGAGATGCTCACTGATTCAAAAGCTGCCACTGTGTCAGAAACCGGAGGCGCCTAAAACAGATTTGAGTTGTAATCCTTGCGTAAATTATATGCCCCAGTTTAGGAGAATACAAACACTGAATTATTAAAGGCTGTTACTGAAGACACCTTCTAGTGTGCATCATTACACCTTAGCATCACTGGGATGGCTACATGAAAGAGCCTGTTGTCTTGGCACAGCCGCATAGACTCCTGATCCCTGCCATGTCATCGCTGGCATGCAACACTTCAGCTGTGTGAAAATGTCTGCATAGAGCAAAACATCCACCATGCCTCAGCACTTGAAGATCAATATTATTGCTCTGGCTACCAGGCAGGCTACAGCACCAGGGGATATCTTGATTAACAGAAAAGTCAGTCTTTTAGATCCTGTCCTGTCAAAAAGTGAGGCTTTCACACGTTTTTACAGCACAACAGCCCTTCCTATAAGCGGCCAGGGGAAGGGACGATGGCAGAATGGCCCAAGACCAAGTCTCCTTTGTTTTATGCTAATTAAGCAAGGCCACAGATTATGTCGCTCTGAAAGTCACTTCACATGAACATCCTGTCCTGACTGCACCATCAAGTGACAGTTTGCAGGTATGAATGGGCCATCACGGTTGTAACACAGCAGACAGGAACTTACATCCCACTTGAGACTCAGTGCTTTTCAGTGGGGTCAGTTGTAAGAGCCAGCAATCAATAATCAAGCAAAGAAATCAAGCTGTGCAAACGTATGTGGAAATGTGCACAGCCTTTCAGTTCTAAGATAAACAGCTTTCTATGCTGTAATTTATTTTGGCCTGTTTTTGTGATGTATTAGTATTTAAGTGGATGTCACAGGTATGTGTAAGTCCAAAACGATTACAGATTTTGCACCGTGCTATTTTGCAGCACCTGTGAACTGCAGCAAATTACAAATGTGTAGAGTTCTATTTTTCCAACAACATTATCTCAGCTAAGTTCCAGCACAGTTTCTGAATGGACTTAAACATTTACAGTAACCGTTACAAATTTTTCTGCTATGACTTATTAATGAATGTTTTAACATAATTAATGAAATGCAGCTTTTTAATACGGGATACCCATATGTGTGTTTTAGTATGTGCCATAATTTTATATCACATAGTTTATCCATTGTCTTAATCTGTTGTCTGGATTGTATTACAATGAGTTCTTTTTGCAAGTTTGATTTGAGTTAGAAATAAGCATTACAGGAAAAGCAGCTGCTTTACCTGGCATCCTTTCAGAGTAAGGGCAGTGCTTTCTGTCCTCACTCTGTATTGGCTTAACAATGTCATTATCTGCCTACAGGAACAGAACCACTGAGCTCACTCTGAACGACCTTCACTATTTAGCCAAATCCAGCTGAGAGAAAGTCACATCACCACATTTACATCATTCATGACCCCCAGTGGCTGGTCTCAAAGTCCAAAGAACAAGAAGTGGCAATCTAAGAGGGGAACTGACATTAAAATAGCTGTAAAACTTGGACTTTTGTACAGCAGGAAATTAATACAAATGGTGAATGGGGGGGGGGGGGACTTTTCAGTGGAGAATCGTCACCATGGCGCAATCTGTAACATCTAGCTCCAGTCTGTTGAGCATCCTGCATAAGTTTCTGTACCTTCATTCACATCTTTATACACCTTCTGTGGAATGAGCAAAACAAAAACAAAAAAACACCACCATCCCTATTGTCATATTCCCCTCTAAATACTTTTAAACAGATTTTTTTACGTTGTTTTGAGGCTCCAGCTATCTGCATTGTCTCTGAAAGCCCAAATAGGGTTTTGCAAGAAGGTACAGTTTATGCGCCTGGAACCTGGAGCTGCTTGCTGAAGCACAGTCGCTAAAGAAATTAATCAGTCAAGAAAATGGCTTCCCCTATGCAGCTAGAACCCTCCACTGACTCAGACTCCATTTAAGAGAAGGATATGGCCCAGCAATTGTTTGTCATAACTGAGAGGATAACAATACCGTTAACTTTTATAGCAAAGGCCAAAAGCATCAAGACTAATGGAGGCGGTGCTATTAAATCCATATCTCCATGCCTAGCCATTCCACATATATTCTTCACTCAGGAAGCTAGCATCCTTGGAGTTATTACGCAACGCTATGTATCATGCACCTTATGCTCAGAAAGGATTAGAGCCACCCTCTTTCCCCCACCCTCAGCTGTCACTTTCACCTCCAAATGTTTAACAGGGGTACACCGGGTGAGCCTCGGGCCCCTGATGCTGCACACGAGCACATCTTTGAAGATGCACACTGTGGCATGGATCAATGTAGCTACAGCAACCTGAGCTGCAAGACATGAGCAAGGAGCCCATTCTTTTGAGGTCCCTGTCAGCTGTAAAAACCCATTCCAGAACAGCTGACTACAATGAATCAGGCCTGCAGTATGTATTGGACACACAACACTATCTCCTGAGTGGTTCCCAGGGGCCTTGGCAGAGCCGCATAGTCACCTCAGCTCTTGTTCCCATCCAGCCCTAAACCCTCTTCCTCCTAGGCTCACTGGCCAAGGTGGCCAACTCTGACTTGGGAAATCCCTAAAGATCTGAGGGCAGTGTTTGGGGAGGGAGCTCCGTGGGAACGGGATGCCATGGAGGTTTTCCTCCTTTGCTGCCATGTCCTCCAGGGGAATGGATTGCTGCACTCTGGAGATCACTTGGCATTCCAGGAGAGCTCCAGGCCCCACCTGGAGGCTGGTAACCCTATGAGTCAACTTGTCATTCTTTCAATGAAAGCCACTGACAAAGAAAGAGGAGGAGGAGGAGGAGGATTTATAACCTGCTTGCAATCTCCGTCCTTTCTTCTCCCCACAACAGACATTTTGTGAGGTAGGTGGGGCTGAGAGAACTCTGACTGAGAACTGCCCTTGAGAGAACAGTTCAGAGAGAACTGTGACTGGCCCAAGGTCACCCAGCTGGCTTCATGTGGAGGAGTAGGGAATCAAAACTAGTCCTCCAGATTAGAGTCTGCCGCTCTTAACCACTACACCAAACTGGCTCTTGTTGGTGTGCCCTTGTATGCCAGCCCAGTGTTGCCAGCCCAGTGTTCAATATATAGCTTGCAGTGCTGGCTATATATTGCAAGATCCCATTCATGATTTGTGTGTGTGTGTGTTATTTGCCAGTGCAGGGGCAAATTTAGTTCTTTAAGCTCCTGTGTATTCAATGTCTCTGATTGGCTCTGGCTTCTGCCCTTCCGTTCTCACGAAGGGCTCTTTTTGTCCTGACATCTGTCAACGAAGCTGAAAACTTTAAAGCCAAGGCAGTGCACGACTGTGTCCAATATCCTCTGAAGCCGCATCCAGGTCCCTGCTATGCCTTCTGGTGTGCACCGCTTCTGTCGCAGTGATTATGAAGGCAGCCGTTGTGCTGCAATTAGGATCCTCATGGGCCAGCCAATCTGCATCAGCCATTGATGCCAGCTGCTCCATCGCCAGAAACATCTTCTTGGCACACCTCCCTCTTCGGCACCCGGTCCTTTCCTGGAATCCATCTCCTTTTCCAGACCACTGCCACTATTCAGCTAGGCCTCCCGCCAACAAGACTGCCTCTTCCAACTGCAGACTTTATTCACTTAAGCAGCTCTCTTAAGACGCCACCTGTGCCATGACCAGGATCCGTACTTCAGACTCAAATAGCCCTGGAAACAAAGACTCATACTTAAGAGTGTCATGTCTGCTGGGCTTTTTTCTCCTCTCTCTCTCTCTGAGTGGTCCAGATGTTTCAGAGCTTCCACTGGGAATGCCAAGTCCCTCCGGTACCATCCCGGGCTCTTTTTGTACTAACCTTCATCATTCCAGATGATGCATATTCTTCTCTCATAGTGTGTCCTTCTATTGTTCCAATTGCTTCTGCAAATTTAATCCGGGGGTCTTCCGATTCTCAGATTCCTACATGTGGACAATTTTCCTTTTCAACATATTCTTTTATATATATATATATGAAGAAATTAGTTTTGCATACTTTGTTCTACTGTTGATATCACTGTACAATATTTGGTAACAGTTTTTCTTTGAAAGCCACTGTCTAGGAATTCACCTTTTTCATCTATGTTGGCAATACTCTGGTGTAGTGATTAAGTGCGCGGACTCTAATCTGGGAGAACCGGGTTTGATTCCCCACTCCTCCACTTGCACCTGGCTGGATGGCTTTGGGCAAGTCATACCTCTGTACCAGCTGTTCTGTCAAGGTTGTCTCAGAGCTCTCTCAGCCCCACCTACCTCACAGGGTGTCTGTTGTGGGGAGGGGAAGGGAAGGGAAAGGAGTTTGTAAGCCGCTCTGAGACTCTTAAGTGAGTGAAGGGCGGGATATAAATCCAATCTCTTCTTCTTCTTCTTCAATGTCTTGTTGACATACATACTTATCTAGATCAAGATGGATAGCCCTGTTAGTCTGTCTGCACCAGTAGAAAAGAGCAAGAGTCCAGTAGCACCTTAAAGACTAACAAAATTTGTGGCAAGGTATGAGCTTTTGTGAGTCACTGCTCACTTCTTCGGATACAGCTAAAATGAAGAAGTGAGCAGTGACTCACAAAAGCTCCTACTCTGCCACATATTGTGTTAGTCTTTAAGGTGCTACTGGACTCTTGCACTTTTCAATATTTATCTAGCTACTTACATGTGGAAAAGAACACATATTGCTTTTGGGGGGGGTTCATTTTTGTTATTGACTGGGGGGGGGGGGTACTGACAACTGTAGTATGCATTTATATATGGCCCAGTCTTCATACAAGAGACACTGTGGTCCAGTGGTTAGAGGGCTGGACTGTGATCTGCGAGACCCAGGTTTGAATCCTCACTCTGCAATGGGTGAACTTGAGCTAGTCATTCTCTCTCTCAGACTAACCTACCTCACAGAGCTGTTGTGGGAAGAAAGGAGAACAATGCTTTAAGCCTCTTTGGAGAAGAGAAAAGTAGGGTATAAGTAGGGTTGGCCCCGGTTAGTACCTGAGTGGGAGACCTCCCATGTGCATCAGCCACCTGAAATCAAACACCATGGAACAGGGTCGTAACTGCCTGGAGAAGAAAATGCCCTGTCCCTTCCATAGAGGCTTAATTGGATGTTATCTACCAGGTAATGGTATTGACCTCCAGGACCTGAAGAGTTCCAGTTGCCCATTTCCACCTACATGAAGCCATTATTAAAGGGGCAGAACATTTTCCTCTGGGGCTGCTAGCAACCCCTCTGCTCAGTGTCCCACCAAAAGTAATTGGCAAATGCTCCCTCTTGTCCTGCTTTTCATCCTCTACATGAAACCACTGGGTGAGGTCACCGAGAGTTTTGGAGGCTGGACTGTCAGTAATATGTGGGTGGCACTCAGCTCTGTCTTGCACTCTTGGTGGGTCCCAGGGAGACTGCAGAACACATGCCCAGAGGCAGTCTTGGCCGGGGTGGGTACAGGCTAATAAACTGAACCTTGATCTCTCGGCAAGGCAGAAGTGCTATTGATAAGCGGAAGGCCTGACCAAAGATTGAAGGTGTCAGCTGTTCTTGATGCAGTTGTACTCCTCTTGAATTGCATTGCACCGGAGCCTATTGCTACACGAGCAGGGGGCAGCTGGTGCTAAAAGTGTCTTTTACCAGTTTTGACTGGGAAGCCAGCTGTAGCCTTTCCTGGGCAGAAAAGTTCTGGCCACTGTAGCACAAGCCCAGTTAACATCAGCCCCATAGCCAGAAATTTTTAGCTGGTGGGGCAGGGGCGCTGGGACAGGGGAGCGGGGAGTGGTGAACTCAATTAGATTAAGTGGGGTAGCAAAGGAAAGAGAGAGAAGGCATGCCTTTTCTCTCTCTCTCTCTCTCTCTCTCTCTCCTTCCCCAGCCCCCCACAGGGAGGGGTTCATCAGAGGGGAGGGAAACTGACCAGAAGCAACAGAGCAGCTTCCCTTTCCCTCTCCCCAGAGACACTTGTCTGTCCCCTTCTGTTTCCATCTTCCACCAGCAGGTGAAGCCTTTTTTTGTTACATTTGTGTGTTCTTTCAGAGATCCCGCCTTCCTGCCCTATGTCTTAATTACTATTTTATGTGCTTTGAATATGCATTTTGTTATTTCTGCTGACAGCCGCAAGGCGGCAGCGGCATATAGCCTGCCAATAAGATCTCTGGCAGGAGTTTTAGGCCTGCCGATAGGGCCGGGAAAAGTCGAGGCTACTGTATATAGTTGGCCCCTTGCAGCCAGTATGCCATTACTGTTTTGTGTACCAATAAACTAGTGACAGCTATGTCATTGTCTGTCTCCTCGATGCCGTGAACCGAGTACACAAAACATTTAATTTTGATTTTAATTGTTTTTCATCATATGGTTTTATGCTCTTTTGTTCTGTTAGCCACCCCAGCGAATCTGACAGGGCAAAAAGGCAGCGTGCAGATTTTGCAAATAAATAACCAAGGGAGTAATTTCCAGTGCAATCCTAAACAGACATATACTTTTCTAAGTCCATGGACGTTAATGGCATTAGAAAGGTGCTTAGGACTGCACCGTTCAGTGCTCAGACATGAATCAGCAAGGACTGAATGAGCAACTGGTAAGAAACCAAGTTAGTGTTTGTGCTCCTTAGGCCAGCACAGTCAACCACCAAGCATATGCTGTGTGGCCTTCCAAGTGCTTGACAGTCCATTGTATTCCTTGTGTTATTCTCAGCAACTAAGACTGTTGGGGGCAGGTTTAAAACAAGGTCAAAGCTCTACAGCCATCTTATTAAATCTTACACATCTGTAGATGTCCTTAACTCTAGCGGTGCTATCAGACATAGCAGCCTAGAAGTGGCCAGGCACATTTAATCTCTCGTTAAGCATTGGTTTAGCTGGCCAGGGATATGTTTTATTTAAAATATTTTATGCCCAACTTTCTCCTAATAGCATGGGTTAACAATAAATGTAAAATAGATGAAAACTATATGCATTCAAACATGAAAAACAACAAAAACATTAAAACTACATTAAAATAACCAGTCTAAAAACACCCTGTTTACAGCCAGAAAAATGTTCCCAAACTCAGATTGCCCCAAAACTCTCCAGAATAGTTCCGTTGTATAGTCTCCCTGGGAAACCAGAAGAGTACAAGCCCCACCCCCCATCCCTGACCTCTTCTGGGAGGCAAGGATATGAGGCAGCCACCCAAAAAAGTCCAAGCCCATTGCAGATCAAGCCTTCAACAAAGATTTCAAGCAGACTTGCAAACTTGGCAAGAGCCAGTATTTATGGACCAACTGCAATGCTGCCATCCAACTTGCTCTCCATATTCTTCAGATGCTTAAGAAAGATCTACTATTCTCTGTGGTCGGAGGGACTTCTCAGATGGGTGTTCCATCCCTCAGTCAAGATCATAGGAAAAGGGAATCCCGGCCCTAATATTCTTCATATCTATTTTCCATTTTCACAAAGAAACAAAATGAGGCCTGTAGTGCACAAACCCAGACATAAAACAGTCTTTACAGCTGAGATGGACGATACAAAAGAGAGAGAGATGGAGGCTGATAGGTATATAATTCCATGTAGTTGCCCTCCCTCTAGTGACGGATACAAAAATTACAACTCACTAATGGATTAAATGGTGGGATTTTACATGCTAAAACAAGGGCTGGTTCCTGCATCTGGTACTCGCTCCACATTTTCTCAGCACTGAGAAAAAGGTGCAGCTCAAAACTGTATTCAAATATCCCAGGCCAATTCTGTACTGACTGCAAAGTCACCCCTGAACGGCCGTAAAACAGCCATAAATCTATGCCGAAGTTAGCATAAAACCCAGTGATCAAAGAAAGTGAAAGCGGCATGCAACGCAGAAGGGAATTTCTGTTCCAACGTGTGTTTGCCAAAAAAACGAAGGGAAAAGCCAAGGCAGAATCCCCCAAGATCCTTGCTCCCTTCCAGCTAAGCAGAACTATACATGTCAGCCTCCATGTGTATAAGCTTGCTAGATCAGCAACCATCAGGAGAAACTGG
The DNA here is from genome assembly GCA_029233225.1 of Lepidodactylus listeri. Classification (NCBI taxonomy): domain Eukaryota; kingdom Metazoa; phylum Chordata; class Lepidosauria; order Squamata; family Gekkonidae; genus Lepidodactylus; species Lepidodactylus listeri. Next base: position 94,833,919 of record JARCFY010000006.1, read on the forward strand.
ATGTGCAACTAAATGCCACACTGGAATCCTCATCCAAGAATGGGCATGCTACATTGTTTTCAGTGGAATGCAAATCTGAATATATATTTGAACGTGCAGCTGCCTTCACATTTTGGTTCAACTGGCCAAGTGCAAATCCTTTTGAAATCATGGCTAGAGCAGGACATTTGTCTTTATTTATATATATGAGAACGAAAAGAATGAAATGGGATCCTCTAAGTACTTGTTCACCAAAGCTGCAGGCATAAGGAGCATGGAAAGGAGATAAACCAGGGCAGGAGTTTGAACAGACCAGCAGGCTTTGATTCCCTGCTGGGAAGAAAGGTGAAGTCAATAAATAAACAAGGCTTGGGAAAGGACTTAAAGACCTTTAATGACAAGAGAAGAAGAAACAATACAGCCCAGTCCAAGGGCTTAGATGCAGGTGGAGATACAGCCAGGAAGTTCCAACAACATAAACTGTTGAGCATTTTCTGGATTCCTTTTATAAGAGCCATAGGCGTCAATTACGGGGGGGCTCGAGGGCTCGAGCCACCCCTGAAATTTCCCGGGGGGGACTGAGCCCCCCCCCCAGGAAAACGACTGAGCCCCCCCCCCTCCGCCATGCCTCCCTCGGCCCTTCCTAGGGCCGCCGCCGCCTCTCTCCCCTTCCGCCTGGCAACTCCGACCCTCCCTCCATCCGTCCAGGGGCCAGCTAAGCAAATGCCCAGCTGGCCCCTGGATGGATGGAGGGATGGAAGCAGGAGTGGTCAGGTGGGGGGGAGGCGGCGGCAGCAGGGACATGGTCCCGGTGGGCGTGAAGCGCGCGCATGGAAGAGCCCCCCCCCCCGGGAGTTTTTAAACTCTATGCCCCTGATAAGAGCTGTCCGGAGGCTGAACCAAAGACAGCAAGGGAAAGTCATGGGCAGGATCTAGCTGAGAAGCATCCCTAACGCACATAGTCTCTTGGGTGCATGATCTTGTCTCACATTTCAGTGCAGGCAGCTGAGGCACAGGTGCCCTTCCCCTCAAAAGTCCTTCTAAACAAGGGAGCCCCATTAGGAGACTGTTGCTCCTGGCCTCATTAAAAAAATGGCTAGATTCGGGCACATAGGTTTATTCTAAATCACGCTTTATAAGTACTTGCTAAATTAACTCTGCCAGACCTCATACAATCCTTGTAAACAAAAACATCAGGGATGCAACTACACTGTTTAAATTAAACCCAGGTTTGTGGCTCATCCCATCTGCAGGTAGATCAAGATGAGTAGTCATGTTAGTCTGTCTGTAGCAGCAGAAAAGACTCCCATTTGTAGAGTAATTATTGGAAGATTGCTATTGATTAAAATATTTTACAAGCTGGCTCGTAGCCAGGAACTCCTGGACCCTTCACTGCATCCTGGATTCTGAAAAACAATACTCTTGGATCCTTCACCAATTTCAGCTCATGCACCAACTGCAACATTTTGTGCTTTAGTAACATCCAAAATGGATTACTATAATGTTCTCTATGCAGGGCCACCTTCAGAGACTATTCAGAAACGACAAATGGGTCAGAATGCAATGGCGAAGTTGTTAACTACATGGCACATGAAAGTCTGACATTATTCCCACTACATGAGCTGTTTTGTGGCCAAATTCAAATAACTGGTCTTGACTTCAAAAGCCTGGGACCTGACTTATTTAAGGGCTGTCTCCTATCATACACCTAGTTACTCAGATCATCATTTCAGGCTCTATAGGTTATCCCTTCACCATCTGAAATGCAGCACTGGAATGATTGAAACAGCCTTTTTAGTGGTTGCACCTTCCCTTCGGAAATCGTTTGTCTTCCTCTCTGCTTATTTTTGGCTTTTAAGACCATTTTAAAGTCTAGTTTTAGGCTAATCTGGTCTTACCGCCTATGAATTAAAATGCACGTAAAATGTCTTCTTGCCTGCTGGTTTTACTTGATATTTGACTTTTACACTTCTTGTTTGCTGCTTTGACATGGTCTTAGTGGGAGAAAACAAGAAATATAATACCCAACAGGGACACGGTTCTAGAGGTTAATGCAAGGAATCCGTTATCTAGTACATAGCTAAAAAGGAGGCATCATTTTGCATGAAAGGAGGTTCTGTGTGTGAAACAGAGGCAGATTCGTTGGATGTGTTTTGCTTATGCTGCAAGGGTGATCAAGATGGAATTTTTATCTCATTCATATGGAACATTGTATGGCCTATAGCCTACGGCTTGTATCACAGGTGTTGGGGCTGTAGCTCTATAAGCACTTACGCAATGAACTTTGTTGTGACACAAAGATTTCTCAACTGCAAAAGTTCATCTGGAGGGATCCAGTAGCTGGATGAGCTTGTTTTTGCGCAGGGAGCTGAACAAGATGTTAACAGGCTTGGCATTCTAATGATGGGACAATTGAAGTCTGCTGGATGTTTCCATGCTACATAAACAGAGCGCTTTAGGTTGTGTGCCAGTTTTTACACAACATTAGATCACTTTCATCTTGGCTGGAGTGCTGCTTAGTACATCTTGTATACCAGCTCCATGCCCTTGACGCAGCCATACACTGACCGACCCTGTTGGTTCTGGGAGGGTTGCTATACAAGGGGATTCTTGTTGTGCCATAAAGCTTGCACTAACATCTGTCTTCCTCCCAAGAATTGCCCTTGTAGATAGAGCTGCCAGATGTCCTATTATTCAAGAGCATCACAGCTACATAAGAGCACAATGGCTGTTCCATAAAACAGCTCCACAGCACACAACTAAACAGACCGCACGGCTTCAGCCTGTTATTTACTTTTGCATTATAGATGGCTTATGGAAGTTATTAAATAAAACATTGCATTAAGTACATATAATCTCTTCTTTCAACATATCTAACTATTCTCAAGTCCCTCGCACGTCTACCCCCACAGTGAGAAGAGAGAAAGGAACAGGGGGATGTTATGAAATTGCCCTGTCTACAGAGCACCAATTATGAGAGCAGTCCTAAATAGGTCTCCTCAGAAGTACGTTTGATTTTATACTATGGGGCTGTTGATGCCTACAGTTCCAGGGGAGCCTCTGACTGGAGGCTCTCCCTTTGTCTCACTGGATGCCTCAGGTATGCCAGATTGGTCCTCCCTTGTTTGCCTTTCATCAGTACCTCTTTTACTTTACAGATAATCAGGAGAGGGCAGAAGCCAACATGATTCACCTCAGCTGACTCTGAAGTCTCCCCACATGCCCCTAGGTGGCCAAGCATTTCAGCAGAGACAGAAAGCTTACCCCAAGTGAAGGTCCTAGGTCCCCAGGTGGGCTTCAACCAGCTCAATCTCCCCAGGTTCTTCTCTTCTTTCTGTCTGCTCATGGCTGCTCTTAAGTTGTTCTAATTCGTGGGGTTGGTCCTTACTCTCCACTCTGCTGGTGTCACTTCCACCCTGGCCATATTTACATCTGGCCAAGATGAGAGAAGCACAAGACTGACACCCAGTACTCATGGACTCATGCCCCACTCATGGGCGCTTAGGCCCAGGGAAGAGTTCTTAGGATTGCTACCTCTGTCATGAACCTTCCCACAACACGGACAAGTGATTCTTACCCATAACAGCCGGAAGAACTAGTAAAGAGTTCACTATAGAGCAAGGATCCTTGTGGTAGCAGAAGACTTGTTGCACTGGAAATATAATATTGCCATTAGCTAGCTTGTTATGGTTAGGGGAATAAGAGCGTAGGCTTTGTCCCTTCCTTGCAGCCAGTCTGGACCCAGCCCAATATCTGGGGGGGAGGGGGTGTTTTAAAATATCATGGCTCGTAGCAATTTTCTTATCTCAAAAATTATCGGGGAAATCAGTCCATAGACTATCAATCTCAATATAAATAATTTTGCTGTGTTGATTGTTAATTAACAATTGAACTCTGGATAGACTACATGAAGAAAGGCTTTGAAGAACACAACAGATAAATCATTCCATAGATCGATGATATTAGTACTGCATAGTATTAATTATGTAGGGTTGGATCCAGACTACTGTGGAGCATGTGGGAAAAATCTTTGCTGTGTTCTCTTCTTTCGGCAGCACTCTTTGCTCCCTGAAAAGGCGCTCGTGAGGCAGGGATTGACCGGCCATTTAATTTACCAGGAAAGTTAATTAACTATTGTTTGGTCTTTCGGAAACATATTTTTAAAACAAATAGGTGTATGCCTTATAAAGTTGATATGGTCTCTTTTCTTCTGTCAGCTGCTAAGGCAGTCATAGCGCCCCCCTGGAAGAATGCATCTGCTCCTTCACGATCCCTCTGGTACCAAAAACTATGGAATTATTCCATAATGGCCAAAATAACAGACAATATCTATATTCCTGAGTATCCCACTTCACAATCCTATTCTTGACTTGGCTACCTTGAAATACGATCCCTAGACTGGCTGAGTATATTATATTATATTATATTATATTATATACATGATTTTCCTTTTTTCTTTTCTTTTTTTGCTCTGTAGGACAAGTTATTTCTTTGCTACAGTACTTTATGAGGTCCCTTTTTTTGACCAGTTCTTTAAATTAGTGTTAATTTAAATATCAAAATATTTGTTCATTTCTGTAACATTTATTTCTTTCATGTATTTATCTTGATTTCAGACAGACATGTATTGCAATAAAATGTATTTTGAAGAACAATTGTTTGGTCCTACATTACCAAGGCAGTTATTTCTGTTTTTAAAAAAAAAATCTGTTCTATGTGAGAAAATTTTAAAAAGTGCAGACCACAATTGGTTCCCACTAGAAAAAGTCCTTGACCACATACTTAAGAAATCAAGAAATTTTCTTAAGGTATTATTTCAGTGTTGGGTACTAATTTGAAACAGAAACAAACCAAAACAAGCCTCTCCAAGGAAGGAACTTTTCTTCAGGAAAAGAAAGGAGGGAGTGTTCTTCATGGTACAAATAAAGGTGATTGCTGTGTCACCTTTCTCTGTAGGTGACCGGGCAGGTGGGAGCAGGATGCAGGTTGCCTCTGAAGTGACAGCACGCTTCTCAGTGAGGGCAGAAGGATGTTGGGACCAGATGTGTTAACACCAGCGCTCAGCAGCAGCAAGTCTGCTCTTGTAGGGCATGCCAGGGACTCTGGGAAATTTGGACTAAAGCCAGAGTCAATGGAAGCCTGTCTCTCTCCACTTTTCAAGGACAATCTAGTGTCAGTCCAAGGATGCTCACCAACACAGTTTCCACAAACATGTTCCATGCAAAAGGTACAAGTTTATTGTCTCTGGGGGGGGGGAAGTTCTTTTCCACATAGGATTTGGATAATTTTTATCCCTTTTCTTTATTCTACTGTATGGCTTCAGCCTGAGTATGCAGCCTCCTTCTAAGGATGCAAACATGGTCAGGATAGAAATATTTGTGTTATGAAACACTAGCTGGAGGAAGACTCCTGGATGGTTGTGCCATGCCTGAAAAGGTGGTGGATGGCCTTTAAGTTCCTTAATGGCTTCATGGAGCAGGATATTTAAAAGTTCTGGAGAAAGTGGGAAAGGGATATATTGCTAGATAACATTTGCATTTTTTAAAAGAAAGAATAGCTAGGGCAGGGGTGGCCAAACCGTGGCTTGGGAGCCACATGCGGCTCTGTCACACATATTGTGTGGCTCCTGGCAGGGTGGCTGGAGAAGCGGTGGGGAGACATGTCTCCCCAGTTGGTCTTTCCTTCCCTAGCCAGTGTTCCCCTTCCTGGGTAAGGTTGATGTGGGAGGGGGAGCAGATAAAGAAAGTAACTTGGAGAAGGCATTTGTTTCTTTAAATCCCATCTCCAAGCCAAGCTAGCCGGTGTGGGGGCAGGGAGGAGCTTAGATGATGCATTTAAAGTTGCTTTCTTTCCACATCTCCCTCCCTCCTCATGTGTTTGCTTTCTTTCCTCCCTCCCCCCTCCATCCCCATCTAAAGTAATCAATTTAATGTTAATTTTAAAAGGCAAATTTGCATATTTTCCAATAAAACATGTGTGTAATGTTTGTTCATATCTTGTGGCTCTCAAACATCTGATGTTTATTCTATGTGGCTCTTCTGTTAAGCAAGTTTGGCCATCCCTGAGCTAGGGAAGTGTTAGCCTACTGGCTGTCACATACAAAGCTCTTCATTGCCTCGGACCTTCATATCTGCAGGACTGCTTCTCCCTCTGTGCTCTGCCATAACAGCTTCACTCATCCAAGTAGCACTTTCTGCACATGCCACCCTGCAAATGGGCAAGATCAACAATGGCCTGTACATGTGGATTCTCTGTTGTGGCCCCACTTTATGGAATGTCCTGCCTGATAAGATCAGGAAGGCTCCCACACTTGCAAACTATGCAAAAATCGAATTATTCAGGAATGCATTTTTACAAAGGTAATAGAACTTCATTATTACTAAATGGTGCGGGAAGACTGCTTTAATAAAAGGGGGAAGACTGTGGACTATACAATCTGTTGCTGTATGTATTATATTCTGGAGGCCTCACTTCAGTTCTGGAGGCCTCACTTCAAAAAGGATGTGGACAGAATGGAGCGGGTGCAAAGGACAGCGACGAGGATAATCAGGGGCCTGGAGACCAAGAAGCCCTACAAGGAAAGGCTGAGGGACTTGGAAAAGTTTAGTCTGGAGAACAGAAGGCTGAGGGGGGGACATGATTCCTATCTTGAAGTATTTGAAGGACTGTCACTTAGAGGAGGGCAGGGAGCTGTTCCCGTAGGCAGCAGAGGATAGAACTCAAAATCATGGGTTTAAATTAAGGGCATGAAGGTACCAGCTGGATATTAGGAAAACTTTTTGACAGTCAGAGTTGTGCATCAGTGGGATCAGCTGCCTAGGGAGGTAGTGAGCTCCCCCTCACTGACAATCTTTAAGCAGTGGTTGGACAAACCCTTGTCAGGGATGCTCTAGGCTGATCCTGTATTGAGCAGGGGGTTGGACTAGATGGCCTGCATGGCCCCTTCCAACTCTGTGATTCTATGGTTCTGTGTTAATACGTATGCTTTCAGATTTTCACTTCCCACAGATTTTCAAATTTTCACTTTCCACATCCTAATCTCATTACATTGCTTATTGGCTGTCCCATTCTATTGGGTGCATTGACTTACACTTTGTAATAAGCCTAGGCTCTCAGAGGGGAAAGTGGTTTATAAATACTGTAAATAAAAAAAACTACTGGTCTATCAAGGTCAGTATTGGCTCATCTGACCAGCAGCCACTCTCTACAGTCTCAGTAGAAGTCTTTCAATCACCTGCTACCAGATCTGTTTAAATAGACTTGCCCACGAATGAATCTAGGACCTTCTGCATGCAAAGCAAATGTCCTGCAAGCCACAGCCCACCCTTAAGTGGGGGAACACGTGATCAGTTCCTAGTTCTGACAAAGAACATAGGAGCACAAGAAAGATCATAACTGGGTAATAACAAGACATTTATTACAACGGGTATGTTTTTGATGGCACAAATCTCTTACTTGGCTGTTTAATAAAGTTGGAATCGCTGAGAAAAAGAATGTGTTTTTCCAACACGAGCTGCAAAATTTTGCAAAGAAAGTGCTAATTTCTCCCCTTTTCAAACTATGATGTTTACTATGGGGCTAGTGGTTGGACACATTCTGTAAAAATGTACTGTACAGTGCCTGTGATATTACTACCATCCAGAGCAACCTTTGTCCCCATGGCAGGGGCCATAAAAATACCTCGCTGGGTCAGACCAGTCCAGCATTCCATTTTCAACAGAGTCAGATAACTCCGGAAACTCTTATGCAGAACATGTGGTAGGTTCCCAACATCTGTTGCTCATCTACTGCCTCTGAACAGGTCATTTTGTGCACCAATTTTATCTTTTATTTCTTATGGACTACAGCAGGTGTGGGATTTCTTGTATGGCATTTCCACACATGAGGCTTTAACTTAAGCTAGTTCTATAATGTGAATGCACGAGACTAAATTGTGCTTCTCATTGTATCCTGCATTAACATGTGTCAGAAATGGTATAAAAGAGGTTTAAAAATATAGTAAAGCCTTGTATTTGAAAGGCACCTAAGGCCAAACCACTTATTAGTGACTGGGATTTCTAGTAAATCAGGAATTGCTTTTGTGTTGAGTAATTTCAAATGTGTACATGATTTGCCCTTCATGAAGCTTCAAGCCTTGTCACAAATATCCTTGATTTACACCCTATACCTGCTGCTGTCTGGAGCACACAGATGGGGCACAGACTGGAAGTAAATAACCAGAATCATGGAGTGAATGTGGCTGAAATGACAAGGTACACAGAGTTCTGCTTCTCTTTCTGTCTCCAGGTTTCCTGCAAAGTCAAAACTAGCCTGTAATGGGAACCGAGGCGGGTGGGGGGGGCAAAATGGAGATACGCTGCTAAACCATTTTCATTCCATTTATTTGTCAGTTCAAAAAATCACCTTTCCCAAACAACATTTCCTCCTCACAGATGAAAATAAATAAATAAAGGGACTCCATATATTTCCACTCACAGATGAAAAAGCCACTGTGGAAGGGTTATTTTGAGCTGGAAAAAAATAATCTGGGAGAAAAATTTGAACAGCCTCTCTCCATCTATGCTTCCTCTACTTTAACAAAGCTGAATTTGGCTTTTAAAAAAAAACACGAAGGGGGGGGGGGGGGGACACATGGAATTCTGCGGAGCAACAGTAGACACAGGTGACCAGGCCCTAAAAGAGGGAGAGGGTTAACCCAAGGCCAGCCTTGGTATTCGTGGGGTCTTGCTCCAGGCAATAGGTTAACAATGTCCCCCTGAAGTTTAAGGTTCCAGTTGCTGTCACTTTTCTGTTAGCGGAGAGAAGATTTCAGAATGGAAAGAGCTGAGAGCTTCATGCTGCTGAAGGTCCAGTGAGAAAACTGGGAGCTACATACTACTGAACAAAGAACAGAGAGGAGCGCTCAACTAGATAGCTCCCTGGGGCCAAAAGTCAAATGCTTCTCTATCCCACTGCTTTGATGGGCCTCCTCCTGCCTCAACACCAAAGCCCAGCTGTCACACACTTCTTGGGGTAGCCCTGCAGAGGTACTAGAAACCCAGCCTTTTCTTTTACCCCACTAAGGCGACAATCTTATATACTATCTCCAAAGTGGCAGCTCCGTACTGGTGGAATGAGCTCCCAGAGGAGATCAGGGCCCCGTGGGACCTCCTACAGTTCCGTAGGACCTGAAAAATAGAGCTCTTCCACCAGGCCTTCGATTAGGAGCCGCACTAAACACTTGAGAAGTGACCCTGTGCCCTGGCCTACAACTTACAGCCTGTGCTCACCCCATACATAATCGGATCAACTGAGCTAGTGCAAAAATGTCATCATGACTGCCACCAAAGTAGTACTGTTAATCTTGAAACTTCTGCTCTCGCACTTTACTTGAATATTGTTCCAGCACTTTAGGATAACTAATATTTAATTGTTATGGTGTTTTTATGAATGATTTTAACTGTATTTATATATGTATTTTTATGTAAGCTGTCCTGAGCCTGCCTCAGCAGGGAGGGTGGGGTATAAATAGAATGAATGAATGAATGAATAACTAAATAAATAAAATAAAGAATAATATCTGTTGAACCGGGTGCATACCAAGTTCACAGAATCATAGAGTCATAAGTCATCTAGTCCAGCCCCCTACACAATGCAGGAATTTCACAAATACTTCCCCACACACACACACACTCACTCAAGTTCATAGGGTTTCAGCTAACTTCATCTGGAGACCAATCAAAACCAAAAAGAAGAGGAACCACCCACTCGCATTCTCAAAGCCCAGAAAAATGGGAAGCTGAAACTGCCCCGTACATCACAGAACCCAATAGGACTTATTTCCATTCATATGATGGCTCTGCATACATATTTATTTGTTTTATTTATCTACTAGGAATAAGGCCCGTTGTGGAAATAAATACAACGGGCTTTAGAAAGAGGCTCTGGGAGAGTGCCCCGGCCTTGGGCACTCAGTGTCAATTTGCTGTGGTGACATCAGCTGGGTATAATGACACAGAGTCCACCATTTTCTCCAGGGGAAGATCTCTGCCATCTGAAGAGCAGTTGTAATTCAGCGTGATCTCCATTCCTCCCCTGGAGATTGGCAGCAATGGTTCCCCATGAGGGAACGGATGGTTTAAAGGGTGGAGTCGATGGCACTGAACCTGTCTGAGGTCTCACCCCTGCTGAAACCTCACCCTCTCCAGGGTCCACCCCTCAAATCTCCAGGAATGTCCCCACCTGGAGTTGGCAACCCTACCTCCCAGCCAACCATCAATGTATTGTTATCTGCCCCCTGGGTTCAGCTTTCTATCTCCTCCCCCCTTCCCCCTAGAGACCAGTTGTAATTCTGAGTGATCTCCAGTCCCCACCTGGAGATTGGCAACAATGGTTCCCCATGAGGGACTAACTGGCTTGGAGGGTAGAGTCTATGGCATTGCACCTGTCTGAGGTCCCACTCCTCCTTAAACCTCACTGTCTCCAGGCTCCACCCCTCAAGTCTCCAGGAATTTTCCACCTGGAGTTGGCAACCCTATCTCCTTCCCAGCCAACATCAACCTCACTCTTCAAGTTTCCATTCCCCACCCCCGCAGCCTCCACCATACTCTGAAGCCCTGACTGCTATGTCACATTGGCTGTCATAAAGGGTCCATCTCAGCAGGGTATGAGGACATAGAGTCCACCATTTTCTCCAGGGGAACTGATCTCTGCCATCTGGAGAGCACTTGCAGTTCTGAATGGTCTCCAGCCCTTACCTGGAGATTGGCAACCATACGCCCCCTGGTGGAAAAGTAGTCTTTCTCTGCAATGGGAACTGAAGCAGCTGACATCATTCTTCTCTCTCCCTTTTTGACTTGCACAACAACCCTGTGAGGTAAGTTAGGCTTAAAGTCTGTAACTGGCTCGAAATCACCCACTCAGCAAGAACTTGGGTCTAGCAGATCCTGCTCTGAAGCACTGACTGCTACACCTAGGGTAGCCTACCTCCAGGTGGAGCCTGAAGATCGCCAGGTATTACAATTGAACTCCAGACAACAGATCTTCCCCCCTCCCTTGGAGAAAATGTCTGCTTTGGAGGGTGGCTTCTATGGCATTCTGTTCAGCTGGCCCCAGTGAGTTTTCTCCTAGAGGCCATCATAGGTGTGGAAAGGGGCTTTCAGAGAAGCAAGCTTGGTTGCCTAGCAACGGGCACGGAGGAGAAAGGCTCTGATGATGGATTTTCATACATAGGAGACATATAGAATCATAGAATCATAGAGTTGGAAGGGACCTCCATGGTCATCCAGTCCAACCCCCTGCACCATGCAGGAAATTCACAAATACTTCCCCCACACACACTCCCAGTGACCGCTGTTCCACACCCAGAGGATGACAAAAAAACCCTCCAGGATTGCTTCCTGACCCCAAAGTGGCAATCAGCGTTTCCCTGGGCGTGTAAGAAAGGGCCACAAGAACTAAGCACTGAGGCAACCCTTCCTGCCCTCCCTCTCATGATCTGCCTAATATACCCATGTAAAGAAAATATTAGTGTCCTAACTCCAGCAATGAAAATTATAATCCTGTATTGGACTGGCTTTGTACAGAAACAAATTAAACACAGAGGTATCTTGACGGACACCCAGATGAATAGCCTTAATATACGCTGCAAATGTTACTTTAATACAGGGGTCCCTGACCTTTCTGACCCTGCAGACACATTTGGAATTCTGACATGGCATGGTGGACTCAGCAACAAAATGGCTGCCACTGGAGGTGGAGTCAGCCACAAAATGATTGCTACAGCTTAACTTCAGTAACACAGTGCAGATCCTTGTGCTAATTGTTGCCAAGGCAGTGTTTTTTTTTAAAAAACTGCACAGCCAATCAAATCTCCAGTAGCCAATCAGAAGCCTTGCTGGACAAAAGCCTTACCCCTGGCCCCACCCACCTCTTGAAAACACTTGAAGAGCACCAGAAAACGTGTTGGCAGGCTGCATGGTACCCACGGACACCTTGTTGGGGACCCCTGCTTTAACAGAGGAGCAGCCAGTAAGCAAGACCCCTCAAAGAGAAGTTATTTCATGCCACTTAAATTCTAGATCCTTTCATTTCTTCTTTGCCAACTCTCATCCGACTTATGCAAAAAATTAATCCACTAACTACTAATAAGATTGTATGTATATAACACATTAAAATGGACCTCAAATACGTGACATATTACAAAAATGACATTCTAGGAATATGGCAGGTTGCTTTTGTAATTTATCATCCTATATGTATATCCTTTGAAGCTAAACTGCAGCGTTTTAGTTTTTAAAAAACTCTAAGGATCAAACAATACCACACATGCCATTGAGGTGTGCAAAACCTTTTCAACACTGACAAAGATCAAATTTACATCTGACTTTCCCGCTAGAATCATTCTAGTCTATACCTAAAACTGTCTATATCTGTTTCTAGTTTCAAACCATACTTGTTCTAGTTTATAAATTACTGTTTACATTCGTTAATTGCCCTCCTGTGGTCAAGTTAGCATTATACTGCTTTAAACAAATGCTGTTGTTTAGTACTCTTCAGACCCCCAGAGTGAAATTTGAAACCAGCGTGAAATGAGCTTGGGAAAAGACAGCAGTCAAACTACTTCAGAGGGGAAGTGTAAATTGGGCCAAAGAAAGACCAGAAGAGACAACATGTCTGGTGTCCACAACTGCGCCTCCTTTCCAAAAGATTGGGTTGGTGTGGCATGGGGAAATTTTGTGGGGCAGCAGGGGAGGGAGGAGGGAGAGGAGAGGGGCAGCTGCTGTGGTGGTGCGTGCCTCACATCTGAGGGGGTGGAGCCCCGAATGCCCCACCGTAGCCACAGGCCTGATTGGCTTTGTGTGCAGGTAGAGATCGGCAGGCAAGAATCCACGAGGCCGGATGAGGCCTGAGAGGGAAGGGAAAGTCCCAAATAAGTTCCATAGAGTGATTCATCCTTGCAGTGACATTAACATTTCAGCTTGAGCCAGCTGGACAGCTGCACTGAATAGAATGGGAATGTTTTGTTCTTCGTAGAGAGCAAAAAGAAGAAAGAGCTTCCATGCATGTTGGCATTTAGACAATTGTTCAATGGCTCCAGCTGTTGTGACTCTCAAAAAGAAAGTTATGATGGGCCAGTTCGTCTACTGGAAATCCTGAACGCGCAAGGAGACTGCGATCATTTTTGAAGATTCATTTTTTAAAGAGAGTCAGGCTCTGTGACCATTGTTGCGTATCGCACTTCATGTACATTCCAGATGCTCAGCAGAAGGCTGGTCTATTAATCTCTTTCATACAGAGAGATCATAAGCAGAGAGTTTATGGTTATACATTTCACAACACTCCCATCAAAAATACATCTTTCAAAAATGGTGGATAGGGTTACACTTTTGACAGCCCAATCCTAAGGCCAGTCTGTTAACTAGGATAGCCACTAAGCCCCACAATGACATCATATGGAGGTACAGTGCTGTACTGCCCTGCCAATGCTGGTGGAACCGGACTGGCACACAGACCAGAAGTGAGCAGAGCCAGGCCCATGGCAGGGAAGGAATGGGGTCTAGTCCAAAGCCTTCTCAGCACATAGCCCACCCCAGTTCTCATAGAATGTTACACCTGCAAAACTTCTCAAGCAAATATAGACATTTCCATGGACCTTCCACCATGCCTCACTGCCACAGCACAACTTAGGATAGGGTTGCCATCCCCCAGTGGGGCCAGGGGATCCCCCAATTTGGGGGGAAGCCCCAGCCCTGAACAACAGCCCACCAGGATGCTGCCGATCACACTGGGGCTGTTGCACAATGATGCTCTAGAATTCAGGGGAAACTCTATGGTTATTATAGAGTTCCTGCCCTGAATGCTAGAGTGTCACCACACGATGGCCCTAGCATGATGATGTCACTACCAGTGACATCATCATGCCATGCATGTGGCAGAAGAGTCCCGGCAAGGAGCCAGCAGCCCCCCACTGCAGGAAAGGTGAGACCTGGCAACCCTAGCTTAGGATGCCAATAAAATTTTCAGCCAGAACATTCTTGTCCACATAGGACAGGGTGCATGTTATAGGGCCTCACACTGAGCAAGAACAAACATAGAGGAACTCTAGAGAAAGGGCCCTTTGCACAACAAAGTAACCTCTGCTTTGTACAAACAGTCAAGGGAGAGTACAACTGTTAAGGATCTGGGTGTTAATACTGGAACCAGCGTTACTGCTGAAGGGACAAGTTAATTCAACTGCCCCCCAAAAAGGGCATTCTTTCAGCTTAACTTAGCTTGGAAGAAGATATCCCCCTAGCTTGATTTGGCTGGCCTTGCCACATGGATCCATGCTATGGTTACCTTGAGGATAGACTACTGTCATGCATTCTATATAGGTCTGCCCTTAATGATAACTTGGAAACTTCAATCGTTAGAGAATCCAACAGCCCAGCTACTATCAGACAATAAGTGGGGTGTGTGCATGCTACACCCATTCAGCAGATGCCCACTTGGTTACTAATCAGTTACTGGGTTCAGTTCAAAATCCTTCATAGCCTTGGACCAAAATAGCTGCAGACTGCCTTTCCAACTATGCCCCACCATGACAGCTTCCCTCTTCTGAACAAAGCCTTCTCTGGGTGCCACCCTGCCAATGAATAAGGTCAGTAACAGGCCATTCACTCACATACTCTGAGGTGACCCCCACCCAGTGGAATGGCCTGCCGAGGTAGTCGGGAAGGCCCCACACCCCTACTGCTCTACCGAATGTGCAAAATAGAAATGTTCAGGGGGCCATTTTTACAAAGGGATTAGAATAGGTTAGGGTAATGGAACAGCTCAGGGGGTCGCTTCTATAAGGGATGTGATTGTGGACTATTGCAACTGATATTGTACGTATCACCTCCCTTTCCTTACTGCAACATCCCCTACCTTTGCAACTCCTTTTCATCCTTACGTGTCATGCCTTAGAACATTTTTGTTGCCTTAAGCGTCTCTTGTTCCCATTGTTTTCCAGTTTTATAATCCTAGTTCTACTGCACTGTTTACTGGAGATCTTTGCTGTCTGATTAAATTGCCTTCCATCTTTTGTCATTTGCCTAGTCCCTGTGAGAAAGGCAGGGTATAAATGAAATTAATCAGTAAAACACTGCTAACGCCACTCTGCTCAGAACCCTTATAGTTGGCGGCACTTGGCCTTCAGAAATCCATTCAACTACTGCTCTATAACTGATTTCACAGGGGTCTCCCTATTTTTATATGGTTTGCTAGGTACTCTTGAAACGGGGCTTTTGCCAATTTGAAGAGGGGGTACTGAAGAGCTAGCGTGGTGAACTGGTTTGAGTGTTGGACTAGGACCAGGAGACCTGGGTTTAACACACACACCCTTTCGGTTAAGTTCTTTCTCTCAGCCTAACCTAGCTCATAGGGTTGTTGTGAAGAGCAGGATAAAAACTTCTCCATCCTACTTTTCTCACTGCTGAGCAGCTTAAACCATTCACAGTGATTATTTCTTCTCGATGTCAAGTGTGTTTTCGTTTTGCCCTTTCCAGCTGGTGACCAAAACCTAGTCTTCCTAGGATGGTGTGCAAAAGTGAGTCTACTAGGACCAGCCTCATGGGACTTGGGTCATTAATTAACTCCAGTTTGATTAGAAAACGTGTTCATGACAACTGCTTGACTGTGGGAAGAAAGACAAAATCTAGAAAGATCAACACTGAAATGATGTAATAGCTCCAAACGAGTTTTAGAAATCAGTTAAATGAAGCCTTGACCCTTTATTGCATCCCAGAATAAAGCCAGCTTTTAGCCAGCTTTAGATTTTGTTTTGAAGGGTTTTGAATTCCAGGTGTTCTGATTTCCTAATGAACCGGCTTTTATCTATTGCATTTAAGTGCCTTTGAATATAAATCCAATGTGCTGTGCTATGCGCCACTGATAGATGGCTAATGGAATGTATGGGAGAAACAACCTCCCCCACCCCCAGTGTACGGGAGTCTAACTAAAAAGGCTGTCTGAAAGGAAGTCAGTTGATAATTAGAACTGTGGGGATGGTTTGAATTTTCAAAACAAACTGGCTGCAGGTACAGCCTAGACTGACTGAAACAACAAAGCTTTTCTTGACAGATGACCTGTACTTTAGAAGATCAAGGACATGTTGCCACATAGCCTGTTAAAGGTAGGTTGCTTCGGCGTGGAGGCGTTCCCCCGTATGACTCTGATCCCTGCTGCAAATGCAAGACCTTTTGCTCTGTGCTTTCCCATGGCTGCCACCACTCCACCCCCCACATACACACATCACCAATGGACTTTTTGCCCTTGTTATGGTAGCCAGTATATTGCAACAGTATTTTAACACTATGTGTTGGATCCACTTTTCCACTGGTGAAATGGGGGTGAGGGAATCCCTTTTGGCCACCAAAAAAACTATGCCAGGGAGTATAGGGATGGCATGGGCAAAGGCCACATGGGGTGGTGGTTTTAATAAGAAAGGGAATGGGGTGGCATGGAGCAACACAGTTGGCAGGAGCAACCCTTATGGCAAAAAGCCTCATGGGAAATCCACAACTTACTTTCCACACTCTCTGAAGCCAGCTTTGGACGCAGTCCTCTAGAAAACACCATGCCAAAACAGAACCGGGCGGAACTTCAGCCAAGCTAGGGAAGACCCAGAATGGTGGTGGAAGCACGACAGTGAAGCCAAAACCAAATCCAGAGAGGTCTGGTGAAGAACATGGAGCCAGGGCTTAAAGCAGAAGCAACATCAGGCTCAGCTAGGGGTGGTCAGTGAGGGTTGCCAGCCTCCAGGTGGGGCCTGGAGATCTCCTGCTTTTACAGCTGATCTCCAGCTGACAGAGATCCGTTCCCCTGGAGGAAATGGCTGCTTTGAAGGGTAGACTGTATGGCATTTTACCATGCTGAGGCCCCTTCCCTCCCTAAACCCTGCCCTCTCCTGGGTCCTCCCCCAAAGTCTCCAGGTATTTTCCAAACCAGACCCGGCAACCCTAGTGAGAGTCAAAAATTTCGGAATACTGCATATTTATAGTGTGTATGAAGAGACACAAGGAAGTAAACTTAAGGGTGGTTTCCACATAGGAACACTATTGTGAAGGGGGTTTTCCCCTATTGTTGCTGCCAACAGAGCACAGCAGCAATGGAGATTCTATGTTGCAGGCTTCCCCATGATATCCCAGTCCCCCAGCAGCAGCCATCCTCCCTCTCCTGGGCCACTAAGACTTCTTGAAAAATTTTGTCTATTGTTATACCATTTTATCAATGTGTGGCAAGTCCTATGAGTTTCCAGCTTTCATCTTGGGGGGAAATTAGCCCTTTCCATTGTAGGGATATAAGGGGGAAGTGGCTGCATACTTATATTCTTTAAGATGAAAGCTGGGAGTTCACATGGCCTGTTATGTTTGTTGGTAAAGTCGTAAATCAATATAACTATATGAAATTGACAATTTAAAAAAAAAAAACCAAGAAGAACCTGCAATACAGGAGCAGCATCAGGGAAATGGCCGCTGTGCAGGTGGGGAAATCCAAACTTTCCCACACAACAGCGATCCTGGCTTGGCTGAGATCTTTCCCAAAACATCATTATTTATTTATTATTTATTTTATTTTATTTATTCCCAACAGCTAAGAACATAAGAACATAAGAGAAACCAGTGTTGGATCAGGCTAATGGCCCATCCAGTCCAACACTCTGTTACGCAGTGGCCAAAAATACCAGGTGCCATCAGGAGGTCCACCAGTGGGGACAGGACACTAGAAGCCCTCCCACTGTCCCCACCCCAAGCACCAAGAATACAGAGCACCACTTGCCCCAGACCAAGAGTTCTATCTATACCTTGTGGCTAATAGCCACTGATAGACCTCTGCTCCGTATCTCTATACTAATTCCCACAGGGGTTTTTTCTGTGTGGATACTTATATCTGCCAAAAGAGAGCTCACTCTCCCCCAGCAGCTTTTCCTACATAGTCAGGGGCCTTCCTTGAGCTGCAGAAAAATCCAAAAAGTTTAAAAAAAACCCTTCAGGGACCGTTGAATCCCCCCCCCCAATACCTTTTGAAATGGCCTTTGCAGGGATCTAACTCCAGATGACAACTGTGAGAGATTAGAATGTTGGGGGGAGGGGTTTCTAACTGCTTCTGTCAGTAAAAGGCAGAGTTTTTACTGGCAGCAGTCTAGGGTTGCCAAGTACCCCCCCCCCAGCAGCAGATCCAGATCCAGGCTGGGAAACTCCTGGAGATTTGGGGGTGGAGCCTAGGGAGGACAGGAACCTCAGTGCCATAAACTCCACCCTCCAAAGCATCCATTTTCTCCATCAAAAGTTATCTCTGTAGTCTGGAGATGAGCAGTAATTCCAGGGGATCCCCAGGTCCCACCTGGAGGCTGGCATCCCTAGGCAGCACCCTCCATGTGACTTGATTCTACCTGATTTGCATGACTCATGTAGGCCCAGCTGCCTTCTACTGTTCAGCAGCAGCCACCCTATGTAAGCCAGTGTGATGTAACAGTTAGAGCTTCAGATTGGGATCTGCGAGACCCAGGTTCAGATCCCCATCTTTCAGTGGAAGCTGACTGGGAGATTTTGGACAAGTCACATACTTTCATCCTAACCAGCCTCACAGGGTGGTTGTGCAGATAACAAGGAGGAAATAATAATGTAAGCTGCTTTAGTCCCCACTGTGGAGAAAGACTGTAATTTTCCTAGGTAGAGGCTGCGGGGGAGGGGGGTGGAGACGGAAAGCTGAAGACAGATAAAGGTAGGTTGGCTGTTGGGTGGGAAGGAAATAGGGTTTCCAACTCCAGGTTGGAAAATTCCTGGACACTTGAGAGGTGGAGCCTGGGGAGGGTGGGATTTGAGGAGGGACTACAGACCAGTATAATGCCATAGACTCCACCCTCCAAATCAGCCATTTCCTTCACTCAACCTACCATTGCCAGCCTGGGAGAGCACCCAGAATTACAACTGTTGTCCAGGTGACAAGAGATCAGTTCCCCTGGATAAAATGTCTGCTTTGGAGGGTTGCTGAGGCTGCTTGCCTCCCCAAGCCTCACTGTGCCAAGGCTCCACCCCCAAGAATTTCCCAACCTGGAGCTGGCAGCCCTAAGATGAATTGATCTCTGCAGCTGGGAGATCCATTGTGATTCCCAGAGCACTGCCACTGCTGCTGTGGGGGGAGAGGAAGCAGGCAGGAGGCTGGGAGAGTGAGGGGGGCAGAAAGAGAGAGAAAGAGTGACGAGGTGGGGAGGCAGAAAAACAAAGAGAATTATGACGGGTCAGAAAGAGAGAGGAAGTAACATACATGGAGGAGAGAGAGTAAGGAAGGGGGCAGAAGGGAGAAAGAGTGTGAGAGAGGTAGGGGGAGAAGGGAGGAAGCAAAGGTGTGAGGAATGGGATAACCATCCTGCAAGTTTCTTGCGGGTCTCCACTTGTCTATATACTAATAGCCAAGTGTCCCCTGTGCATGTGGATATCTAAATTCGCACATCGGGGGCACTAGGGGGGCAGGAAGATTTTCCTGCACACTTGGGGCAATCCCCAGGTGTGCAGAAAAATCTGAAAACTTTAAAAAACTATACTGGGGATATTTAAATCCCCCAAAAAGTAAAAAAGTGTTCCTTGCGCACACGCAGAGAACACTCTGGGAACTGCGGCTGGGAGTTGCTGGGAGCCGCTCAGGCCTCGCCACAGGTGTCTGGGGGGGAAATTGGCAGGCCCGGAGGCTGAATGCTGCTCAGGCCTTGCTGCCAGTGCCTGTGGGGGGGGGAGAAGGATTGGTGGGCCTGGGCCTCACTGTTGGTGCTGGGGGGCAGGGGAGAAGGCTCACCTGTGAGTGCTTCCTCCTCTTCGATGTGGAGCTCCTTCTCCTCCCCCCCCCCCCCCTCGCAAGTATCACGGTTCCCTGCTTTTTGTATTTATCTAATTCCCTCTTGAAGGTGTCCACGATTGTAGCCACCATCACCTCCTGTGGCAGTGAATTCCAGCTGTTGAACCTGGGGTAGATAATCCATGTTGAAATGGACTGGGATAATATGGAACAATGAGCAAACCTAAGAAATGAGGAACAACTTATTGTAAATGCTCAAGTCACCCTACCTGTTTAACTCATTCAGAACCTACATTTCATTCTGAAGCCCGTCTCTGACATTTGCTGTGTACCTCTGTCAGTGGAACTAAAGCTTAACCAGAAAGCAGAAGCATCAGGAAAAACTAGTTTGTACACTAAGAAATATAGCTGTGGGTATCCAGGTGTTCTTTTCTATTTTTAATATTGAGGAAGGTAGCATGTATTTTTTAAACAGAAGATACTCCTGTTGGTGTTGAGTTTTCCGATTAAGCAGAGAGGAAAGGAAGGGAGACTTTCCATTTTGAAATAATTCTATGCATTTAACTGTAAAGATTTCCCAAACGTTGAAAATGTGTAAAGGGCATGCACAAACACTTCATTTTCATTTCAAAAATATAAAGAGCAAATTCAAGTGCAAAAAGGTTTTAAACTGTTGATTGGAATATTTGCATGCAGAGTATTGTTTTCTTCTCCTTGTTCCCTGAATAGCAAAAACAGAAAAATTAGATGTAATTAAAATGGAAAAGTATCAATTAGCAGTGATTCTCAAGAGCCGGGAAGAGAGTGGGCTAATGAGAAAAAGCATATCCCATCCTTTGGCAGTCTCTCCACATAAAGATTCCGGAGAAAACATATTCACTACCCAATAAAACCTAGATTTTTAAAAAAAAACCAGACATGAAAAGGCCTCATTTATAAGTGATCCAATTCCTTTCAAAGCAACTTAGGCCTTTTACAAAGATATTCTTCTTTTAGGATAATTCTTCAGAAGGTACTTCTTAATAATGAAGCACAGTTCCCCCCCCCCCCCTTTTCACTTTGTTGTAAAAGGTAAAGGTTTCCCTTGCTCGGAAGCCAGTCAAATCTGACTCTAGGGATGCGGTGCTCATCTCCGTTTCCAAGCCGAAGATCCAGTGCTGTTCTAAGATGTTTGCGTGGTCATGTGGCCGGCATGACTTGACACCAAGGCACATGGAATGCTGTTACCTTCCCACTAAAGCAGTACCTATTTATCTACTTGTAATTTCTTGCTTTCGAACTGCTAGGTTGGCAGGAGCTGGGGCCGAGGACAGGAGCTCACTTCGTCATGCAGCACTCGGGGCACGAACTGCCGAACTACTGATCTTCCGGACTGCAGTTCAGTGAGCCAATACTTTTATTGAGCTACCTACTATGCCCCCAGGATCTCTCTCCTGTTGAATAAGCAACAGTTCAGACCAAACCAGTGTAAAATTAAGTATTGGGGGGTTGCTCCAGTAGGCATCATTTTATTCTTACTTGCATTATGTATTTCTTTAGAAAATCTATATGCATTTCCAAAAACCAGATGAAGGCTGATCACAGCTAAAACAATAAAACAAACAAGCCATTTAAAAAAAAAACCCTGACCCTTGTTTGCCATACTGTTGTCCTTTCACCCCAGTTTGGAGAGATTCACTTGGAACTTTTCACAGTCAGCTATGGTTTTCACCAGTGTTCCCTCTAAGCTGAATTAGCGTGAGCTTGCTGACAGTTTTTTTTAGCCTCCAACTCACAGATTTTTGTCAGAGCTCAGGAAGGATAACTCCAGGACAAACTAATGCCCTTTCTGCACTCTCGTTTCAATCCATGTTCACCGTGGTGTCCTCCAAGCAATTCTGCACTAAAACTGAGTTCAGCCTCCTATTTATTCCTGGTCTTCCCCCAATTCTGCATGACATTATTACTTCCCTTCAGTGGTCAGCCCAGTTTCAGCCTGCTGTTGCCCCGGCAAACTACACCACTTCACTGCTCACCCCCAACTTCCTTTACAAACAGATTAAATAGCACTAGCCTTAATACAAAACCCTCAGTTACTCAACTGCTTACTTACTTCTATCGTGAAAATCATCCATATATTCCTGCTCTTCCTCCTACTGTTGTTTTAAACACATACCAATCTACTAGAAGGCCGATCCTCTTATCTCCTGACTGTATGTTTACTCAAGTACTCTTCATGAGGGACTATGTTGGAAGCTTTTTGGAAGTCCAAGTACAGGGGTGGAGTGGCCATTTAATTTACCAGGGAAGTTCCTGGCAGGCCACCGGGGGGGCAAGGACCAGAGCAAGGACAGCCAAGCCCCAGTTGCCCTTCAAGCACTGTCACCAACTGTTTCCTCCCATACTGTAACCAGTTTGCAAGAGAAGACAGTGGATGAGCCAACATCTATTGCTGGTGCTGCTGGAGATGCAGGGTTTTCGGCAGAGGAGGAGTAGGGATGCCAGCCTTCAGGTGGGACCTGGGGATCCCCTGGAATTACGGCTCATCTGCAGACTACAGATGAGAGAAAAGGGATGCTTCAGAGGGTGGACTCTGTGGCATTATATCCCGCTGAAGTCCCTGTCCTCCCCAAGCCCCATCCTCAGATCTCCAGGAGTTTCCCAACCTGGATCTGGCAACCCTACCCCCCATCCCCTGCTGGGGGGCTAGGGGGACCTGGCAACCCTCTGAAGGAGTCATGCAGCTTGGCTTGCTCCTGGATCATTTTAACTTCAGAGTCCACCCCTGCCCAAGTATATTCTGTTTGTGGGGTCACTCTTGTCCACCTTCTGAAAACACTTTGAATCATTGGTGAGGCAAGATTTTCTATCTGCAAAAGCCATGCTATTTTATTCTCAGCAGAGCTAATCTAAGAAGATATATCAAAGAACACTCATTTCTGCCATTTTTTCTGGAACTTGAAAATATGCAGGGATTGTCTAGTTTGCTTCTTGCTTCTGTTCTTCGGAGGTATATTGCCTGCAGCAGATACACTTTATTGTGAACTTTTGTGCTCATTTCTCTCCCGCCCCACCTTTAGGGCTTTATCACTTTCCCACTATACCAATTCAAGCAGGAAAAGCATTTAAATAAACAACAGATCAACAACAGCAGCAAAGCTCAAGTGAGAAAGATCTGAACAGGAAGAGCAGACATACAGAAGAACTGATGGGAGAATCAGGCAAAAGAAGGGGGGAGTGTAGTTTGCAAGATCGCCCAGAGAAATCCTTTCAATTTAAAAACATGAAACTTCTCTAGACTATACAGTGGTCTAATAGAAGCCACTGTGCCAAGTTAGCCTCCAAAGAGAACAGTTGTGGCTCCTTATCCCCACAATGGTCCAGATTTCAGACTACTTGTTTCCTTCCCCTATTGTCTTGAGTCTGTTTATGGAAATGCAGTTGCGAGTCCAAAAGAGGGAGGGACAATTTTCTTTGTCTTGGGTATCAAAAAGCTGTGAATTTCACTGATGGTATGCTCAAATTACGGTGAAAAAAATGGCAAGAACTGCTATTCCTAGTTTTGATGTGTAAATATTACAGAACAATTTATAGGGTTTTGTGGGGGGGGGGGGGGGTTGCACACTTGCATAAGGTCTAACACTCTGCTAATTTGTTGCCAGCAGCTGATCATAGGTTTATCTCAGACAAATAAGTTATGTATTCTCTTATCATATATGCAAGGAATTCAGGCCAGCTCTATCGCTTGTGAACGGTTTCTGAAAGTGAGTGGTAAAGCACATGTTTTGCATGCAGAAGGTCCCAGGTTCAGTTCTGCACATCTCAGGGAAAGACATGTCTCAGAACCTTCAAGAGCTTCTGCTTATCACAGTAGACAATACTGAGTTGGATGGACTGACCGTAGCCCAGTCTGCATTGGCTATGTAAGGCTGTTTTTACATCTGACTTTCCCGCTGGAATCATTCTAGTTCCAAAAAAATCTGCCCACACCTCTGTGCGGTGTGAAACCGTGCTGCTACTGAAATGTCCACATCTACTAATTGCCCTCCTGTGGTCAAGCTAGTATTCAACCGGCTTGATTCTGCTTTAAACAATTGCTGTTGATTAGAGCACTTAGACCCCCTGGAGTGAAATTTCACACCACTGTGAAATCAGCACAGGAAAAGACAGCAGTCAAACTACTTTAGAGGGGAGGTGTAAAATGACCCTCAAGCTGCTCCGTGCTGCTGTGGCACCGGCTTCCCATTTGGCTCAGTATAAAGCTCTGTCTGCATCAGGACTCGTTGTTTAGGGGAAACGCAAGAAAGGGGGGAGGAGCAGCCACCCAGGAGCCCCTGCAGGGCACTGCGGGGAGGAAATGGCACCCATGACCCCCACACACAAAAAGTAAAGGGGGTGACCTGGAGGACGGGGAGGCAGGGGGCAGGAAAGACAGAACGAGCTGGGGGGGAAACACAAAACACCGGGCGGTTGCCAGGCAGGGCATGCTGGGGACTGCCCCAGGAAATAACAAATGGTTCGGGGTGGGCATGCTTCTAACCCCCCCTCCCCAAATATGATCACAGAAAAATGTTCCCTGGCTGCTTTTAAATGCAGATGACTGGATTTTCAGCTAACTTATTTCCTTTGTGACAATTTGCGTATCACCTTAGAAAAGATGGGGGGGGGGGGATTCGGCTCCAGTTGTCTGCTTTTTGCTCACAGAGGCTCGAGGGTGGGGAGGAGCACTTGTACCACCTTAAAACCAAATCCAGATAAGGCGGTTAGACACCGTAGTGACCTCAGAGTCACCACTAAATGGCAATAAAATGATGCAGACAGCTGATGCAGAGATGAAACAATAGAAGAGGGAAGGCAGCATGAGATGCAGACAGAAATTTGTGAGATTATGTGAGATCACTGGCACAATGGTGGGAAAGACCAATGCAGATTGGACCTGAGACTCAGTATAAAGCGGTTTCCTATTTTCATTCTCTATGACAATTGGTGTTTTACTTCTGTGCTCAAGCTTGCTTTTCTAAAGGCCAAAGTAAATGAGACACAAGCAGCCACAGGGTAGGAGGGGAGGGGGAAATCACATCTCATTAACTACCGTTCTTGTTTTCTGCTGTAGAACACATAGTAGCCCCAGTAGTGGGGGACAATTTGTCTCAGAAAATGAAAATAACAGAATGAAAATAAATGAAAATAAATGAAAATAACCTTCCCCGTGCTACAGTTTCTGTACAAGCCTCCCTGCCTTCCTACAGCTGTAGGAACCCTTATGGAGACATCCCATCACAGAACCACCAACCCATATCTCATCAATTTTGACCCTCAAGCAAAAAAAAAAAAGCACATTTAAAACAGTTCTAAATGGACTTTGAATTCCCAAGCACGCTACATCCTTGAGAATCTGCTCCCCTTAATGCAAATTCCTATTACTATTCCCACTGTAAAGGTAACCCTATTTGTTCAGCTCCTATATTTACAGAATGAATTGTCTGGTTATTTCAGTAATGGACAGATTCCTGCATGAATGTTGGACAAATTGCACAAAGGGGGAGGATATGAAATAAAGAACAAGCTATTCATTAAGAAAATGTGCTTGGATCTTAAAATTATTCTAACTTATTGTTGTATGTGTGTTTTAGCCAGACAGTTCACATTAAATTAGAACTATACAGACATGATACTCCTTCTGCTCGGTGGCTGGCACAAATATAGATAGTGTTGATTATATGGGATTATGTTCTCTACTAGTACCATTTGTTCACTGATAACATTTTCTATATAGCAGTTGAATAGGTAAGAACATTTACATTTTCCAGCTTTATCCATATAAATGGATAAAATGACAGGGAAAAGGATTATCTGGCCTGTCTAAATATTTGGCCAAAAGGTGCTATGGACCCATAATGATTTGAAATTTGATAGTAATTTGGGGCATTGTTTTTGTGCAATGTCAAAACTGCTTCTGGGTCATAGTTAAGGCAACTGTACATCTCATTCTAAACAAGGGACAACAGAAATTGCCAAGACTTGAAATGTGACACTACACAGCACAATTTAATGAGGCCTCTAGGGCCGCCAGAAATATAGCCTCATTCTAATGGCATATGCACACAAACCCTGCATTGGAACCAACAGCCTCAAACTTAGAAAATAATGTTTGTCTACAAATAAGAGCACATACATGAGATCACACCTTTGTGTTTCAGATTAATTAACATGGTTTAGTGTACTGCCTGGTAAGTTTTTTTAATAACCACCTATGTGGATTAGACTTGCTACTTCATCTATAAGCACGCATTAAAAGGCAAAGAGAAAACCCACATTTTGAGCACATATGTTGATTAGGACTGGAGCATGATATGGCAAAAAAGATTAGGAACAACTAATCTGCATTGACAGTGTTCAGCTATGCAGCTAAATGCCTTGCCTGGGACATCAGTGACGACATCTGTAACTGACACCTCCCCTCTGAAGTAGTTTGACTGCTGTCTTTTCCTAAGCTCATTTCACGCTGGTTTCAAATTTCACTCCCTGGGTCTGAAGAATACTAAGCAACAGGATCTGTTTAAAGTAGTATAATGCTAGCTTGATCACAGGAGGGCAATTGATGAATGTAAACAGTAAGTTTTAAACTAGAACAAGTATGGTTTGAAACTAGAAACAGGTATAGACGGGGGGGGGGGGGTTTAAACTAGAATGATTCCAGCGGGAAAGTCATATGTAGATTTGACCTTAGGCGTTTTGGGGGTACTTCTGGACTCTAGCTTCATTCTCACATCTTTTTGTAAACTCTTGCATTTATGTGCTAATTTGGTGCTATCCATTGATCTCAACAGTCCATCTGATCCAATTTCAGCTCTGCATATGCATCTTGGCTCTGATGTGGCCCCTCCAAATGCCCCCCCCCCCCGCTTCTTCCCTGTAACAAACCTTTGAGGAGATCTTATTCCATTTGTCTCAAGAAGTGTGCTTGGCACATGAAAGCTTACACTTTGAATACAACTTTGTTGGTCTTAACGGTGCCCCTGGACTCCTACTTTATTTAGGTGAAAGGTGACTAGGAAACCTCATTTTAAGCAAATCGTTATCACAAGCCAGCAGCACCGCTGAGAACAGCCACCACTGCAAAATATGGCCACCATGCAAAGCATAGTCCCTGGTAGAAAGGGAGCAGGAAGAGGGCATGAAAGGAGCATGGCCAAAAATCCTAACTATAAATACACGTTGATGGGGTCCGAACTAATGGAGACTGACCAAGAGAGAGGTATTGGAGTCGTGGCACATAACTCACTGAAAGTGTCGAGACACTGTGCAATTGCAATAAAAAAGGCCAGTGCTATGCTGGGGATTATTAGGAAGGGAATTGAAAGCAAATCAGCCAGTCTCATAATGCCCCTGTATAAATCGATGGTGCAACCCCATTTGGAATACTGTCTGCAATTCTGGTCACCACACCTCAGAAAGGATATTATAGCATTGGGAAAGGTGCAGAAAAGGGCAACTAGAGTGATCAAAGGGTTGGGACACCTTCCCTATGAAGAAAGGTTAAAGCGCTTGGGGCTCTTTGACAGTATAGATGCAAGGGATACAACTCATAGCTGACTGTGTTATCTTTGCTTCATTTGTAGTCCATAGTGACGGTTTAGTGTTTAAATTTTAGCTTCTGTCTCTCAAACCCTGCTGGAACTTTTGAATGGTTGTTGAGGATGATCTCTTGATCTCTGCCTTATCAGAATAAAACTATTCTCGTAAAAATACAAGTTCATGTTCCTACATAATTACCAGGACTTTTTGCAAGTATTACCTTTCTACATCCAGGGAAAGACTGGCCATTTAACTTACCAGGAAAGCTCCTGGTGGGCTGCTGTCCTGGAGGACCACTGGCATCCCAGAAGAAGCCAAGCCAAGCCGGACCACCTCCACAAGTCCCAACTAAGTATGATACCCAGCAGGTAGAGGGGGATGGCTCCAAAAGGACTGGCCCACGGGTGCTCCTGAGTCCTTTTAATGGGTAGTTTTAAAATGGATCAAGAACCTGAAAAGGTAAGTCAAACAGAACAGATGGCCAGTCTGTACAGTGCAAGCTGTACTGTAGTATGATATAAGCCAATATGCTCCTCTTTGTGTTTGACCTCTGAAGAAGACCTATAGAGGCCGAAACACGTCAGGCCAAATCCATTAGCCCTTGTGTGCTAAATTCTGGTATTTTTACATGAGGTGTGATTGGGCCCTTATATGTTTTCTAATTCTTTGTTAATAAATACATGTATCTTTTTATATCATAAGTTTTTATTGTTGGCCCTCTATTCTGTTTGACTTACCTTTTTAGGTTCTTGATCCCAGGTTTTAGGGTTAAGTCCCCCCCCCCCTCTTTTTGTCCCTAGTTTTAAAAGGGCACAGAAAATCTCTGGGTTTCAACTTGACTGTGAATAGATTGAAGGGATTTAGAACCAAAATTTATCACAATCTTGTGCTGAACCTAGCTGAGAAGCTCTTGCTGAACCAAGGAGCCTCATCATCTTGCCTAAGAGTCACAGAAACATAGAGTTGGAAGGGATCTCCAAGGTCATCTAGTCCAACCCTTTGCACAATTCAGGAAAATCAAAAATACCTCCCCCACATACCCCCAGTGACCACTGTTCCACACCCAGAAGATGACAAAAAACTTCCAGAATCCCTAGCCAAACTGGCCTAGAGAAAAATTGCTTCCTGGTCCCAAAGTGGCGATCAGCATTTCCCTGGGCATGTAAGAAAGGGCCACAAGAACTAAACACTGATGCAACCTTTCCTGTCCTCCCTTTCACGATCTCCCTAAATTCACAGAATCAGCATTGCTGTCAGATGGCCATCTAGCCTCTGTTTGAAAACCTCCAAAGGAGAACCCACCACCTCCCAAGGAAGGCTGTTTCGCTGAGAAACCATTCTAACTGTCAGGAAGTTCTTCCTAATGTTCAGCTGAAAACCCTTCTGATTTAATTTCAACCTGTTGGTTCTGACCTGACCCTCTGGGGCAGCAGAAAACAACTCTGCACCGTCCTCTATATGACAGCCCTTCAAGTACTTGAAGACGGTGATCATATCACCTCTCAGTCATCTCCTCTCCAGGCTAAACATACCCAGCTCCTTCAACCTTTCCTCATAGGACTTGGTCTCCAGACCCCTCACCATCTTCGTTGCCCTCCTCTAGACACATTCCAGCTTGTCTATATCCTTCTTAAATTGCAGTGCCCAAAACTAAACACACTACTCTTCACAAAGTTTTCAGCAGGTACAGAGGAAATTCACAAACACCTGGGAGAAGCCTTACAAGTTACTAGGGAGTTCAAAGCAGGTCCCTGGGAACACTTACTTCCCCAGAATCCTTGTTAATGCCTTTCAAGAGGGTTGTTATT
Organism: Lepidodactylus listeri; assembly: GCA_029233225.1. NCBI lineage: Eukaryota > Metazoa > Chordata > Lepidosauria > Squamata > Gekkonidae > Lepidodactylus > Lepidodactylus listeri. Next base: position 94,863,057 of record JARCFY010000006.1, read on the forward strand.
TGACCAGCCTATCCAGAATTCACCAGGCAACTTGACTGACTGATTTCTAGGGCTTCTGTATTTAGCTTCACAGAACACCAGAGACCAGATCCGTACCAGCTCCGCAGTGCCCTTATTTCTGAAAAGTTGATCTGGCAACCCCACAATAGAGAACAAACCGAAATGCTTTTTTGAGAAGGGGGGGGGCAATCTTGAGAGACAAGCAAAGAAATTGTTTCCCGCCTCTCATGTTCAGATGTGCCCTGCGGTAACCCTTGTGCTCTGAAATACTCGTATTAGTTATTTCAAAGTTGGGTGCAGAGCTGTGCTTTCCCATGTCTGCCACTAATGACTTGCAGCTGTTGCTAATCTGTGCCTCTGATTTCCTTTGATTACTATGTGTATTGATGCCTGTGGTAAATAGGCATCTGCCAGGTGCCAGCACAATTGGGGGAGGGGGGATATAAAAAGTTCCCTGTTTCAAATTCAATGTGACATTGTGCGAGCTGAGAGGCGGCCATTTAACTATTTAAGGGGAACCGTTTCCTGGGATCATCACTGGCTGCCTAGTTAGGGAAATTCCTGTGTGTTTTGGTGAACTCACGCAATCCCTTTTTTTCTCTTCCTACATTCCTTTTCAGGAAATAGTTATAAAGGGGGGGACGGTATTGGAGTGGCTGGGAACATGTGCTCTGAAGTGAATCATCCCTCAACACCGAAACTTGGCTGGACTTAAAAACTTTTGCACTAGTGACTGTTGGGATGCCAAGTGACCAGCAATCAGCAAGGGAAGTTTACCACAGCAGGAAGCTAAGCAAATCAAGCCATAACTGGTTCTAGAGATGTCTGCTCCAGTGAAGGAAAAGGAGAATAGTAGGCTGACTGAAATCCTTTACAATAAGGTGAATTTTTAAATACCATATTTAAGGGAATATCTCTATATAATAATTGTGTTTTGGTCGTGGACTCCACATTCCACACACTCCTGAATCAGTTGGCTCTATGATGTGTCACTCAAGCTGTCCCTATCCACTGGCTGTGTTGCCTGAGTCCCACCTCCAACATTCTAAACAGTTTGCTGTCCCTCCCCCCCCCCGCCCGCCCCCGCCCGCCCCCGCCCATAGCCAGTTGGAACACAGAGGTCGTTTGCATATGCAGCTTGATTGGCCTTTGCCGCTAACATTCTAAACAGTTTGCTGTTGCTGCTGGGAGTCATTGAATGTGTTCTGAGGTAAAATACATCTCTCAAACTTCCCTTCAACAGTCACTGGAGTTGCCAATCACCATGTTCCACAGCCACAGCACATCCTTTTCCCTACAGAAAATTTTCCAGCTATTACAACTGATCTCCAGATGACCAAGATCAGTTGTCCTGGAAATAATGGCTGCTTTGGGCAGTGGGCTCTATGGCATTATACCCTGCTGAAATCCCTCCACACCCCAAACCCCGCCCTCCCCAGGCTCTACCCCTCAGGTTGGCTCTTCCACACACACCAGGCTGTCCTTTCCCAAGAGTCATTCTAAATGGGACACAGGGCGTGTTTAGATCGGCAGCTAATCCCGCCATTGGCCTGGCTGTAATTTGAGCTAGATCTTTTTGATCCAGCATTGCACAACCAGACAGCCCACCCGTGAAGCGCTTCACTGCACATGACTCCCACAGTGGATTGTCTAGATGGCATTCACCTTGAGGAGCCATGCGATCGGCTTTTTAAAAAAAAAATCCTGTCTGTGCATGCGCATAGGTACCTCACCATATACTTATTTTTCTGCACATCCACTAAAAATGGTAAAAACACAGCCAGCAGTACCTTCCTTTAGGTACCATTTCACTTAATAAAGTTGATTGAGTTTAGGGGACCATCAGAAACATAACATTGTTTAGACTGCTTGAGCAGAGCTCTGGGGACATCAGATGTTTAAGCAGTTATAAATGCATCACTAAGAGTTTTTTAAATTGGGGGCCGTTTGGGCTAACTGCACACTGGTGGAATGACCTGACGGTGGAAAGTCCAGCATTAGCCCATCGGCCAGCTTTAGACCAGACTTTAACCACTATCTTTTAAGTACAGATCCCCGATGGGGATCGACAGGCTACTAACGAAAGCAGCTCGATTCCCAAATGTTGAGGTCTGGATGTGCATTTTAAATCCACCAGGCACTCGTGCCTGGCATGGCTCAAAAGAGCTGTCGGAATGCACCCAAAGTCTGCTTGTACCAGGCCTCGTAACTATGGTGTCCTCTCCCAGAGGCTGAGCTGAACCACTCTGCCATGCTACCAGGCAGAGCAACCCGTCAAAATGATCTCTTGCTGAGCCTGAGGCAAACCCAAAATATCCATCACTTCACTCTCCCTGAGGTAGACCTGAACTCCTGCTCTGTTTCCCTCCAACCTTCCATCCCTTCTCTGAAAGGTGACTGGATGCTGAAGCAGCACTCCCACAAACAGGGATGAAACCACTGAATGTAGGGTTGCCATCCTCCAGGTGGTGACTGGAGATCTCCTGGTATTACAACCGATCTCCAGGCAATAGAAATCAGTTCATCTGGAGAAAATGGCCACTTTGGAAGGGGGGCTCTCTAGGGTTACCTGGTGCCCCCAGCCATTGGCAGGGGATGGTAGGGTAGAGTTTTCAGATCTAGGTTGGGAAGCTTCTAGAGATTTGGGATGAAGCCTGGGGAGGACTGAGACCTCAGTGGGGTACAATGCCACAGAGTCTGTCCTCCAAAGCATTCATTTTCTCTAGGGGAACTGATCCCCATAGTCTGGAGATGAGCTGTAATTCCAGGGGATCCCCAGATCCCACCTGGAGGCTGGCAGCCCTACTCTATGGTATTATACCCTACCGAAGTCCCACCCCACCCTCTCTAGGCTCCATCCCCAAAATCTCCAGGTATTTTCCAATCTTGAACTGGCAACCCTAGCTGAGTGGCTGTTTTTCCCTTCAGCCTCCTGTCCAACACAGGGGGTGGGGAGTCTCTTTGTTTCTGTTTGTTTAGTATACTTTCCTACTTCCCCCCTCACACAGGCTTTTTCCCTGATTTAGTTTTATTTATGTTTTTTTTCTGGTTTGGATTTTTTGTAAAGATTTGGTAATGTTGAAGGGTGTTATCTGTTCTTAGGGTTATGTTTGTTTGGGGGGGGTTCTCTGTTTCTGCTGGCTTCAATATTGCTACATCTGAATGTATGTTTTGCACTATAATGTCATCAAATTCACCACATGAACACATTGCAAGGGGAAAAACAGCCCCAGTAGAAAAAAGAAATGGCCCTTAAAAAGCTACCAAGAAGCAGAGCCAATAGTCTTGAACCCAGATCTCCTAGAGTAAGGGGGACCCATTTCTGCATTCAAACAGTCTCATGGGTTATTTATACCTACATTTTGCATGGTCCAAACCTAACAATCCAGTTTTCCACTGTATATTTTGTCACTATTAAAAACAAATAGTGCACCAATCACATGTCAAATGTTACTGTATCATCTTCAAACACATATAGGGCCCAAGCAACAATAAGACAAGACAGGGCTTTTTTTGTAGAAAAAGCCCAGCAGGAACTCATTAGCATAATAGGCCACACCCCTGACAGTACAGCTGTCTTCCAGGATTGGCATCCCTAGGTGCCCCGTGGCTTGTGGGCAGGGCACATGGGGAACCCGAGGGAAGGAAGGCAGTTTCTGGATCAGCTTTCCCAGGTGCCCCGCAGATGCGGGATACCTGGGGAACCTGAGGAGGGGAGGGAGTTTAAACTGCCTTCCCTCCCTGGATTGGCTTGGCTTCCCCAGGCACCCTGTGGCTTGTGAGGTGCCTGGGGGACCCAAGGGGGGGGAGGCTGTAGGCATGGCCAACTCAGAAGCCAGCCAGAACTCCATTCCTGTGTGTTCCTGCCCAAAAATAGCCCTGAGACAAGCCATCTCACTTTCTAGTTTCACTGTGAAACTAACATATTAACAGAAATTTCTTGCACTCTGCAAGAGAACCAATTTTGTCAGATTTTTGTCTTTTAAGATGAAGCACAGAAACTGTGCACAAACAAGCATCTATCTACAAGCATCACTGCTATAAACAAAGCTGATCTCTAGACTTACCCTATACAAAACAATCTTAGCTCCAGATCACATCTAGCACAACTGCACACCCAGCACAGAGAGAAGATCCTAATTGCTCACGCAGCTCCCCATTCTAGTTACACTACCTTCCATTCAGCCAAAAAAAAGTCCTCCAGGTCCAGAGCAGCTGGTCCTTGCCAGTAGCAGGTAATGACTTCCAGCTGTTAATTATCTAGGATTACAACACCTGACCACACTCTTCGCCTTCAGTTTTGCAGCCTGCATCTTTAAAAGCAAAGCTTCAGAGACAAATGAATAGAAAGTTGGTAAGACCAATGGGGGCCCATCATGAAATCCTGAAAGGATGTTCTTGTGAGAAGTCACTGCATTTCTGATCATCCATTTGTTTTGCCACCAGAATACTTTCTGAATAAAGCAGAGTTTAGTAGCAAACTCTAGCAAACTCATATTTAAAGTCTTAAAAAGTTAAAGTTTTCTTGAATTTCTATTCGGGTCCTATTCATGTTTTATTTGGAATATAAATTAGTCTGCTAACTTTTTTCTTCTGGTGCCACTCCTGTGCCTTTAAAAGCTGTAAGCCAAGAGAACATTCAGATGGACAAATTCAGTGTATGTGCAGATTAGGAGAAAATCCCCTGCTGTGTCAAGCAGACACAGGATCCCTCAGGGGCGTAGAGTTTTGGAAATCCGGGGGGGGGGCTCCTTAGCACACACACAAAGCACACACGCTTGCTGGGATGATGTTCTCCCCCCCCCTCCAGGAAACCGCCCCGCCTCCCCGGGCCCTTCTGAGGCCCGCCAGCCACTGCTGCCGGTGCCTCTCTCTCCCCCCCCCGCCACCCCTTCCCTCTGCCTTTCCAGCAGCGGCCGCCAGGCCTCGGAAGGACCCGGGGAGGCGTGGCAGCAGGTGCTCCATTTTCCCGGGGGTGGCTGAGCCCCCCCCGGGAAATTTTGAGGGTGGCTCAAGCCCTCGAGCCCCCCCGTACTCTACGCCTATGGGATTCCTTGACTAAAAAGCTGGCAATCTTAGACTAGAGAGTTGTAAGCGGGATTGCAAGCAGGCCTGGAGAAAAAGGTCCTGTCTCTTTAACAGAGCTTTAAGGGGCGGGGGGGTTAAAAAAATTCAGGCAATGTTTTGTGTTGTACACATGGTTTTGTATATGGATTGATTTCCTGTTTCATGTAGGGTTTTCCCTCCTTGACTGAATAATGCTTACTATGATATAGGTATTTAATTATTTATTCCCAGAAATATTTAACAAAAAAATCTTTTAAAATTCACAATTAAAAAAACAACAGCACTTTAAGGAGATGTTATTTTAACAGGTGATGTTACTTAGCTCTATACTATGAAATGCTTCAATTGCCTATTTCCACAAATTAAGCCTCTGTTAAAAGTATAGTACATTTTTCTCCCGCCTGTTGGCAACCCTAGTTATCAGCCGAAGCCTCCGTTGTCTTAGGCAAGTCTCTTTTTTTTGTTAGATTTGTTTGTAAAAGTAAGTTAAATGAAAGTTAGGCCTGAGCCAAAAACTGGTTTCAATTTTACCACAAAAGTTTTTTAAAAAGACTGTGGCTGCAGTTTTTGGCAGTCCTCATGAAAATGTGTTTGTTTGTTCATTGTCATCATTGCCCTTACTTGACCTCAGTGAGATAGCGAAATCTGACTGGTGATGCAAAATTGTGATGTCATCCCATTTGCCCTGCGATCCCCGACGGTATGGGATAACCTATTTGACGAATCTAGGATGAAAAGATCTACAGTGGTCATATCCAAGATTGAGAAATGAAGGCAAGCTGCCACTGTCAAGGGAAACAGTTAATTTACACCGGATTGCAAAAAGACAACTCTGTTGATTTGTGTTTGTTTGTGTGTGTGGCTACACAATAGGGTTGGCAGGTGCCCCCTGGCCACCAGCAGGGGATAGAGGGGTAAGATTGCCAGCTCCAGGTTGAGAAACTTCTGGAGATTTGAGGATGGAGCCTGGGGAGGAAAGGGACCTCAGTGGGATACAATGCCAGATAGTACACCCTCTCAAGCATCCATTTTCTCAAGAAGAACTAATCTCTATCATCTGGAGATGAGCTGTAATTCTGGGGAGCCCAACATCCCACCTGGAGGCTGGCATTCCCTACTATATGATTTTCTAGGCAGCCTGAATAGCCCAGTTTGCCTTCTTGCTTCCTGTTAATGGAAGCTGCAGTACACACTGCCATTCCCTTCACCCTTAAGAAGGAAGGCTCTAACTTAGTGGCCAAACACAATTATAAAATCATAAGTTCTTCTGGTTGTAGATGGGAGGAGGCGTGAGGCCTTTGCTTGAAACCCTAGGGAGTTTGTTCTGAGATATGCCAGGATTGAATTTGATGTAGTTCTTGTCTGACACAGTCCGTGATGACTCTATCTATTCTTGTAGGGAAATCTGGCAAATTAATTTTAATAACAAGAACAAAATTCCTTATTTAATGGGTACATCAATGATGGTATGACTATAATGACAGAAATTACAATTAGAGCCCCTCCCTTACATTTTACAGTGTTAAGGAACTGGTAATTTGTGGACTTGCCCAAAGATCACATGACCTTAGTTTACAACACAGAGGATGTTGTAAAAGATGTTTTTGTTGTTCTTCATATTAAAGTTGTTTTAAACTGTTTCTCACTCCAGTCATCTGTGGACCCAGAAATATTACAGTGACTTTGAACTCCTCCAGTCATTTCTTTTTTCCTGTATTCCTATTATTGTAATATTATTTTGTCTAAAAGCTGTGTAGGTAGGTAGGTAGGAAGGAAGGAAGTCCTTCAGCCAGCTAAGCTTTTAGATCACTAGGCTTCCAAGCAAACAAACAAAAAAGTTGATTTTTTTAAGTCGTCATTTTCCACCTGTGTGATAATTTCAGCCCAGGATGGTTTGTGTGTGTGTCCACACAGGCACACAAATAAAGTTTCCCAGTTCTGGTAGAGGGGAGAAAAAAGATGTCTGACTACAGTAGCCAAGTTCACAACCTTTTCCAATTAGTATGGTTACACTGACATCAAGAAGTCAGCAGGCTAAGGGAACAGCTTTTTCCAGGGCAACAGGGGATGAATAAAGTACAGGAAGGTGTTACCTTTCACTTCAGAGACTCCCAAAGGTTCTCTGAAGAACCTTTTAATATAAAAAAAAGAGGAATCCCCACATGGGCTTTTCTCTTGTTTATGGCATGATTTGTGTTCAGGAGCCAAGAGAAACCTGTGAGGGAAAAAAGTATTTCTCTTTTTAATGGCATGAGGGAGATGGGAAATTTATTTTATCATCCCTGCGGCGTATCTTGTTTTTGGAAAGCTACATCTCATAACTTACTGATGGCTGAACTGTATGTTACCAGGCAGGGGGTGAAACAAGAGGAAACTTTAGGTCAGAAGTAAAAACCAAGACCTTGCCTGCCTCCCCCCACCTCGCAGGATGCAAGCAAAATGTTTGCCTCTCTCACTTCTAAGAAACATGTTCAAAAAGGAAATATACAAGGATAATAATACTGAATCGATTTTCAGAAAGAATATTTAGCATTGATATAAAGGCATACTTGCCAGTCATAACAAAGCAGAACTCCAGTTTGGCCTGATAAATCACTAATGGGGTTTTGATATTTTAGTCAACAATCCTATTCCCTCTGTTATGACACTGATTTACCTCTGAATAAACATACATAAGCTCAGGCTGTAAAACACCTAAGTAGAGTCAACATGAGAGGGAATAGCTGCTACAGCCCCCTCCCCCCACATAGTGCTGATCTGAATAGAGAGAAAGGGTTATGGAGCACAACTGAAAAATACCTTTCCTCCTTCCCTCTCAACAACTGTCATGCTAAGTAAGAAGCTCATCGGTCTGGGATCAGATCCTCCCAACATTTTAAAATAAGACCCTTCCTTTGTTCATGACAGTGCTCGTATGCACCCCCTTCTAAGCCACAGTTTAATTCTGGTTCAGGAATCAGATCCTGGTTTATAGACAAGATACATCTCTCTCTCTCTCTCTCTCTCTCTCTCTCTCTCATTCTCTCTCATTCTCTCTCACACACACACACACACACACACATACACACACACAGCTGGGACCTATTTTGCTCCAGGGGCCAACACTGACCAAAGACAAAAAATATGCAGGCTCATTAGTTATGCTTAATAAATCATTTCCATTTATTTTGATCCACGTACAACCCATCAAATAAAGTAACATCAAAGCTATAAACCCTTCAAACCAAGACAAAATATGAAACCACAGACAGCGGGAAAATGTAATTCATTTCAGGCAAAGTAATTAAAAACCATAGATATGGATACTAAAAAGAAATTATCAAGACCAATGATTGTATAAAAGCAAAATATGCAATAGCCTAACTTCCCAGTCACCTCCAGCTCATCTAGTTGACGTAAGGTCTTGGGGAGAGTCTGGGGGGCATGGGAAGTACCGTTGGTAATGGCATTACAACACTTCTGGGGAAAACCTGGAAGTGACATCAAGCCTCTCTAGGAATTGCTGGAAATATGGTAAATCCAGTGATTCCTAGAGAAGTGTGATGTCACTTCCAGGTTTCCCCCCAGAAGCGAAGTCATGACATGGGTCCAACAGTGGTGCTTTTGTTTGCTTGCTTTTCTTCAGCTACTGCTCCAACAGGGGGGAAATGTAAACCAAGATGGAGGAATCTCCCATCCTAGTGAAAAGATGGTTGCCCTGAGCTGAAGGCTAACCTAAGCCCCTTTAAGTTACTCTCTGCTTCTACCTTAGTCTAAAGCAGTTTTCTGCCTCAAGAGTTCCTATATAGAATCCTTCCAGCAGGGAACCTCCAAAAATATTACAAGAAAAGACCAAGAAGATAAAGAAAATTATGATTATCTTTTAAAAGATAATGAAATAAATGAGAAGCAAAGTAATAAGGCAGTGCAAGCAGCAAGAAAGGAATGGAGGGAGGGAGAAGGACTGAGAATGAGGCAGAAAAACATTTTAGAACTTCAGAGAGGAAAGTCTGATTGTGGGATGTTCTGACCTTGTCTTTTCTATGCTTTTTCATTTTTCAGAGGCAGCCCCTCCCATTCTTAGAAATAGCAACTTTTTCCTGCTTATCAAATTATCCAAATTTATAACCCAATTATTTTATTGGGGGGTTCAACATGACTGCTGTTTTCCGAGAAAACTCCTGTCATCCATTGTTCTCATCAAAGGAACCCTTTTAATTGTAGACCCACCTTTATTACCACACACAGGTGCTTGGTTGTTGGCTCATCATCCAAACAACTCCACAGCTCTTCCACTTGATGTCAGCGATTATATAGCCAAGACTCGCCACCTCTGTTTTCTCATTAAGCAATCAGTTGAATTATCATCTTCACCTGGCCTTCACCACATCTGTAAGCTCGTGAGATCTCCTGATAAAGTGACTTCGATTTACAGAAGATTCTTTTTGTCCATCATAGCTAGGTTTGTAACATGCCAAGATTCAGTGTTCTTCAGAGTAATCCAACTGGACTTCTTTGGGGTTCACAGATTGGTTTAGGGGACTGGATTAACACTACAGTTTAAATAACATGATAAACTGTGGTTTGTTCCAGAAACACTTCAGTCTCCAGACTACCTGCATGCAAACCAAAGGACTTCCTGTCTTGTTCTCTCAAGGCTTTCTTGTGACATCTGAATGTAGTCATCGTTTACAGAAACCTCCACTTCTTGGTGAAAGTAAGATACATACAAAAGATGGCTGGGGCTGGGGGTAGGGGTGGATCAGGTAACAACATACATCACTTTACTGGGGTTCATTGCTCTTTGCAACCTCTGGCTCATGGGCGTCAACTACGGGGGGGCTCGAGGGCTCGAGCCTCCCCCGAAATTTCCCGGGGGGGGCTCAGCCACCCCCGGCAAAATGCTCGCCCAGCCGGCCGTCGCCGCCTCTCCTTCACCCCCGGCCTGCCCTGCCTCCCTGAGGTGGGGGGGGGAGAGAGGCGGCGGGGACATAGTCGCCCGCGCGCTTCGTGCGGGCGGCAGTCCCGGCCAGCTGGCTGCCGCCGCGGGTCTGCCTCCCTGGGCCGGGGGGGGAGGGAGCGGCAGAGACATGGTCCCGTGCGCGCGCGCTTCACGCGCGCGCACGAGAGAGCCCCTGCCCCCCCCCGGGGATTTAGAAAGTCAACGCCCCTGCTCTGGCTCTCTATTAACTAAGAGGTCTGTGCTGCAAAGGATTCAAATACTGATTGTCTGTTGAAAAACTATTCAACCCTCCTAGGTTCCTCCTCCTAGCAATTCGCGGATCTCTTAGCAGACCTCATTGGTAATATTATCACTTACATCTTAAGCATGTTGCACACATTTTATATGACCACTGTACAGTAGGTATCATTTATTTATTTATTTATTTATTTCATGTGATTTATATCCCGCCCTCCCCGTCATAAGGCGGGCTCAGGGCGGCTAACAACATATCCATACATACATAATTTAAAACATTAAAAACATTAAAACATATAATCCAACATAATATCATACAGATGGCGTATCATCAAATTCAGCGCAGCACCCGAATACCACCTTAAAACAGCTGCAAACTGGCGGGTGGAATCGGTCCAGGGCCAGATGTAGATCTCAATACTGTCCTTGCCCTCAATACTGTCCTTGCCCATGTCCTCGCCCTGTACAATATGCGCCCTTTGGATTCTAGCGTTTGTTCCACAAGAATTTGAAAGCTGGCAATTTGAAAAGGTGCCATAATAGTACATTAAGCACTTGAAAACCATGATGCGTATATCATTAAGATACCCTTCCACAGAAGGAGCCTTCTGCTGGCAGAACGTGCCTTTTTTGCAAGAGCAAACATGCTAGTGCCAAGTTCCTTGCATTGGAGGAAGGTTCCACCATTCATGGAATGGAAGTTTTTGCTCCATCTAATAGGGGATGGCCCCTGTGTAGTCATGAAAGCAGCTAAACCAGGCCATCCACCAACAAGGTAGGAGTCTCTGCATATTTTGGGAGCTCTCCCTGGTATGCAAAAAAAGGGGGGAGATGTATAAATTGACTAAAAGAAAAAATAACCCCTGATAACAGACAGTTAAAAACTAAATATATTCCAAGAGGATGGAATGTTGAGAGCCCGTGAAAAGAAAATAGGGGTAGGGCTGGAATATTAGCCTGCTTAAGCCCCTGAGAATATAGAGACTCCTGGAGGGGGTGAGTTGGAGGATTCAAATTTCTGAATTCTTCCCTCCCTCAGTTCTGCAGACACCCAGCAGCTTGTTTTAAAGTAAATGCACATCAAGATATAATAATATAAATCAATAAATGAGTCCAAGTCTGGAGTCAGGTTACTGGGATTGTTATTAACTTTATTAGTGTGATACAGCTCAAGGCCAAATGAGTTGTTTCATTTGAGTAGGTAATAAATGCAAACATGCCGAGATCAGCATAAGGGCACTGGGGATTCTTGGGTCGAACAAGGACAAGAGTGGGGATTTGGATAGTCCAATTCATGTCCAACCAATGCTGTGCACACAGTCCAACATGAATTGCACAAGTATCTCAGCTCTGCGGTCATTGCATGTTTGACTTAGTAACCTAAATTTTTAATGTCTAGTTCAAGTTGGAGGCTTTAAGTGTGTGCCTTGTTCAATACTAGGTCATTACAGAACATTCCATTATGAAAATCATTCCCAAAAAATGTCTGATTTGGCTCAGTGAGGGGGGAAAACCCAGTCCATGTCCAAGCATGATATTTCACTAGTCATTTAATATGCCTTTGAAAATAGGTTAAACAAATTAAGATCAGCCATATTGTGCATCCTCAGCTTTCCCTCTGTGGCTCTTCATCCATAAGTGATAATCCACAGAGTGAAGGGAACATACTTCACTCTAATTAGGGAGGAGCTAATTATCTCCCATCAATTAGACCCTACAACATTTATCTGTAAACAGTTGTTGGAGACACACAAACAGATTAGGGACTGAAAGCCTAATTAATAAGGAGTAATGAGCTCCTTCCTGTACAAGGTGCTAGGAATGCTGTTCTTCCACTGCAGAGGGCACTGCAGAACGGCCATGAAGATACGCGGATTGCACGGAGGGTGGACATTTTTCCTGAATGCTTCGACCCAATTAGTGGGAGGGGAGGTTCTTTTCCCATCACCACTGCTACTGCTATTTGGAATTCCCTACCATTTACCCATGTCATTTAAAGCACTTTTCAGAATTTTTCCTGCTTTTGTTTTGCATACGTGAAACACAGAAAAACCGGTGGCTGGCTCCGACCAGCTTTCCACTGGTGGAAAAAACAGGAACACTCAAAAGGCTGTGCTAGGGGTCACAGAACCTGCCTGGATAAAAGCCACCTGGGATGGGAATTGTAACAAAGAGGAAAGTTAGGTGAGACATAACGTCAAGTTGCCTGGATCCAACCAGTGACTGCGCAAATATCAGATTTCTGATATATGATCAATCAAAAAGGTGGTTTTTCATGTCTGCTTGTACAGAATTTTTAAAATGGCCATATTGGAAAGTAGGTTTACAATCACATTTCAATCATCCAGTGCTTTACATTGTCTTCCATTATAATATTCCCATGGGGCTAGCCATGTCACTCTGTTGTAGCACAAGTAGACAGGAGTCCAATAGCACTTTGAGGACTAAGAAAATGTATTCCAGCATGGGTTTTTGCAGGTCAAGAAGTTTAATGCTGTCTGCTGTGCCAGTTTACTTACTAGATTGTGGTTTACTTACTCACTATAGTTCCAGCATGACTCCCCCACCCCAATCTTAATTGAGCTGTATCTTTACATGGTCTCTGTACTGACCTACTGAATCCATTTACCATATTTTACACCTTGTTTTCCATAATTAGACATTACATGTCTATCAACAGTCGAGAATTGTTGTCAGCCACTCTTAATAGGCTAATTACTCTTTGATTTGTTCTTGTTGTACACAGCCCCTCCTTGCAACTTTTCCCCATTCCCTTTTCTATTTCTTGAACTCTTAGAATAACTTCAGCTGCTTTGGATTGGATGGACTCTCCAGTGCATCTGATGAAGTGAGCAGTGACTCACAAAAGCTTAAACTGGAATAAATGTTGTTAGTCAATTAATAAATGTTGAGAGCCAGTTTGCTGTAGTGGTTAAGTGCGCGGACTCTAATCTGGGAGAACCGGGTTTGATTCCCCACTCCTCCACTTGCACCTGGCTGGATGACCTTGGGCAAGCCATAGCTCTGTACCAGCTGTTCTCTCAAGGACAGCTTGGAAAGAGCTCTCTCAGTCCCACCTACCTCAAAGGGTGCCTGTTGCGGGGAGGGGAAGGGAAAGGAGTTTGTAAGCCGCTCTGAGACTCCAAGTGAGTGAAGGGCGGGGTATAAATCCAATCTCTTCTTCTTCTTCTTCTTCTTCTTCTTCTTCTTCTTCTTGCCTCTAAGGTGCTACTGGACTCCTGTTTAATTTTGTTCTACAATGAGAGTTGGAGCTGGAGAGCTGGAAAGTGTTTTTGAAGCTCAGTGATGTCTGTTGTACTAAGGATCAAATACGAATATACTTTTTAACTATCATGTCTTCAGTACTGCTTATTGTTGTGTTATAGATAAATGGAACCCTCAGAGATCAGACATAGGATGGATATAATCCAGCATCCTCTTCCAACAGTGGCTAATAGGATGTTTCTAGATAGAACAGAAAGAAGAAGAAGAATGTGCCACTGAGTCACAACCAACTCATGGTGACTCCAACCATGAGGTACTCAGGGTAAGAAATGAGCAGAGGTGGTTTGCCATCGCCTTCCTCCACATAGCAATCCCAGTCTTCCTTGGTGGTCTCCCATCCAAGTACTGTGACTAACCCTGTATAAGCTCTCAGGCCCTGATAAATGCAAACCAGTACAGAAAGCAAGGTTTTAAAGTAACGTGTGTCCAAGATCAGCTCTCCAGCTACTGGTGTTCAGATATATACTACCTCTGTACATGGAGGTATAATTTAGCTATTCTGCATATAGTCATGAATTTGTCTAATCCCCTTTGAAAGCCTTTTAAGACTGTGGCCACACACTGAAATAATCATTCATCCTGAGAGATTCAGAGGGCCAGATCAATAACTGGAGTAAGAGATTGAGGAAATTTGGACTAAGAGCCTTACTATATTTTTGGCTGGTACCTTCAAATCTGTTTCAAATTGCATGTTACTATTTACTCAGGACTGCCAATCTCTCTGTTTGACCAACAACTTGGTTCTACAAACTGAGCTGTTGTTCCAGTCACGTGGCCCCACATACTAAGTATAAATAGCAAAGTTACACATTCTGTTTGCTGTGAACTGACACAGTCTTATTATATGGTATATAAAGCATAACCACAGTTAATGATCTTAAAACATACTTGATCCCTTTTTTTGACCTTCAAAAAGGCATAAACGATGAGAGATGACACTGCCATTAGATGTTATTTCCCATCCCTTTTCTTACTGGGTCTCTGAAACTTATCCTCATCTCCTGTCTGCTGCGAGGTAAAGTTAAAAATCTATTTGCTGTATAGCCCCTGCTGGGCAATGCTACTGGCTTGGTCAACTGTGATCACCATGGTAGATCTTCTAAGCAGGCCCAGATTAATGAAGGGAAGCATGGTCACCCAAAGAAAAAGTTACCCTAAAAACCCCCAGCAAGTTCAGTTTTCCAGTTTTCATTGTCAGTTTATGTAAACAGGATTCCACTGAGTGTGCATTCATGGATCCTTCCCAAAAGCAATCCCAGACTCATCAACTTCAGTGCTGTAACTCACTGATCATTAGTGAATGGGCTCATCAGGCATAGCCATTCTGGGCAGAGCTATATCTGTTTCAGATAAGTCACCTTCATAACCATGATGTGTATTAATGTTGCTACAGCTGTTAAGTCCTTGGTCTCAAAGTCACTGGGCTGGAAACCAGCTAGAATTCCTACTTTCTTTTTAGCACTACAACCCCACCCCCCTTTGTCCATGCTACTGAACAACATAAGTAAGCAGTCAAATAAGACTTATTTATTCCAGATGGGTATCTCATTAAATTGTCTGGATGTTCTCTTTTCTTTTCTTTTTTTACATATCTTAAATCTGCAATTAAAATTTATTTCGGCTTACGAGGCATTTGCTGAGAGAAGGGACTGACTTTCCAAGTGAATCAAAACAGCCTTTTTTTCCCCCAGGTGCACAGACATTAGAGGAAAGATGAATTAAGACTCTGTTTCTATAATAATTAACCTCTCCCATAAAGAGAAAAATTCTTATCTGTATCTAAGCTTTTGAATCATATTAGGAGTTCACAATGTGGATCTATTAAATGTGGCTGGAACTGCACATTACATGGAGTTCCATCATCATTTTTATGGACTTTTCTTTTAACAGAAGGCAGCTACTGGAATGCTATTTTATGTAAAAGACAGACAGACAGACAGACAGACAGACAGACAGACAGACAGATCGATAGATAGATAGATAGATAGATAGATAGATAGATAGATAGATAGATAGATAGATAGATAGATAGATAGATAGATAGATAGAGGGGTCATTTTGTAGAAAAAGAGGTGCAGGAGCTCATTAGCATAACTCATTCACATAACTTATTTGCATATGCTAAACCACCTGACATCACCAGAAGTATGTCAGAAGGCAAGAAAGGGAGAGAGAGAGGGGGAGGGAGGGAGGGAGGGAGGGAAAGAAAGAAAGAAAGAAAGAAAGAAAGAAAGAAAGAAAGAAAGAAAGAAAGAAAGAAAGAAAGAAAGAAAGAAAGAAAGAAAGAAATGGCAGAGAGGGGACAGCTACTAATCCAAGCCTCAGAAATACCAGTATTCTGGGAGGATAGTTTCAGTGATGGCTGAAGCCTTCAGAAGGCTGGTTGGAGGAACAAGGACCTTTCCAGGGGACTGAGTCATTTTGCTGCAGCCATGACACAAGCAGGCATTTCCCCACGGGGGGAGGGGGCTGGCACCAACTCCTGGAGCTGAGCTCCCCCGAGCTCCTACTCAAAATGACTCCTAGATAGATAGATAGATAGATAGACAGACAGACAGACAGACAGATGATTGATTGATACAGACAGACAGACAGACAGACAGACCCTGACTTTCTCCCCAGCTAGATCCCAAAGCGGCTTATAACACTGTTCTCCCCTCCTCCGTTTTATTCTTACAATAACTGTGTGAGGTGGGGTTAGGCTGAGGCTGTGGTCATATGGCAAGCTTATCACAATTTGTTCTCAATATAGATTTGATTGGGGGGGGGGGGTTTGCGGTTTGGGATGATCGCACATCCCTCCCCAAACTGCTTGCATCACATGACGAGGCTCCAGGCACTGTCCAGATAGCCATGCCACCCAAGCAGTGGCACAGTGCGAGGTTTTTTAAAATTTTGCTTTGTGCACGCGCATATGCACATGGCTGAATCACTGCTCCCAATTGGACTCATTGGACTCCCTTGTTTTTGCAGTTCCTCCCCACAAACAATGAACAAAATAAACCGCTGATGTACAACCGAATCTATATGTGTGCTTGAACGTTTATGCATTTAATATATTCTGTGCAGGATTGCTCATCTGCACAATGGCAGAAGCTGGGGGGGGGGGGAGATTCATTGCGAGAAAGACATTCAGACGACCTAATCGCAATCATAGTAAGAGATGGCTGTCCAGATCAGCGAAATTGCAGATTCACAGCGAAAATATCTGGAACGTACTCAATTTTCCAGGTGTCAGAAAATTCAATAGGAAACCGGGAGGATTGCATGAGTGAGCCCACTTCACTATGGGAGATGGATGCAGTTGTCTGATCAGCAGTTTTAAATGTGATAAGGAACAGTGGTGACACCCATTCAAAATGACCGTGTGACCACAGCCTGAGAGAGACTGGCCTGATGTCACCCAGTGAGTTTCTGTGGCAAAATGGAGATTTGATTCTAGGTCTCCCAGACCCTAGTCCAGGAGTTTAACTACTATTCCTTTGAGACTGACCCAAAAACTTCAGCTAATCCAGAATGCGGTGGCACAAGTCCTGACAGGAATGCCAGGAGAGAGCATTACGCTCCGCTGAGAGTAATCTGCGGGGATCTAGATATCCAGCTGTCTTCAACCAGAACCAGGGCTTTTTGGCCCTGGCTCCGACCTGGTGGAACTCTCTGCCAACCTCCATCAGGGCCCTGCAGGACTTAATGCAATTCCACAGGGCCTGTAAGGCAGAGATGTTCCGCCAGGCTTTTGGTTGAGGGCAGCAACGGTTTCCATCATAGCTGGCACCCTCCTCTTTACTCCGACCCTGCCCGTTTCGGCCTCTTCCAATAACCTGCCCATGAGATGGAAGAAGAGTCCAGAGGAGGTTTTTAAGTTAAATTATAGATGCCTTCTGGAGACACTGAAATTAAGACAGATTGTGTTTTGATTTTAATCTGTATTTTTGTATGTTTTAACCTGCTGTAAATCACCCAGAGCCCTGTGAACTCAGGGATTGGGCATTTCAGAAATATAGATGATGATGATGATGATGATGATGTAGCACATTGGGTCTCAAAGCAAAAGCTCAGTAGAGAGACTGAAGAGAAGGTGGCACTTAATCATTGCCTCCCTGAAAATCACACCTACTGCTGTTGCAACCCCATCGGCGCGTCGGGGATACAGTTTCCATCTCTGGGTTGGGAAACTCCTGGAGATGTGAAGGTGGAGCCTGGGGAGGACAGGGACCTTAGTGGGGTAGAATGCCACAGACTCTACCCTCTAAAGCATCCATTTTCTCCAGGGGAACTGATCTCTGTAGTCTGGAGATGAGCTGCAATTCCAGGGATCTGAGGTCCCACCTGGAGGCGGGCATCCTCTTGCACCACCATCTACTATGCATAAATCCCAGCCATTGTTAGAGACGCAATACCCAGACAGACAAAATGGTAAGGTTCTTCTTTTTCTTACCCTATGCTTAATAATGCCAACTTTAATTTAAAGGCTACACCCAGCATTTGATGGACTGGCTGTCCAAACACTTAGACAGACATTCAAGTTCAGCTGCAGATTTTATTTTCCGACACACACCGCCTAGATTACTAACACCATGAGTTTTATATATCTACGGATTATTGATGGAAAGTATGGCTGCAGCATTTTTCATAGTGCGCTATTTCTGTAGGGGGGGGAACAGGGCAAACTAGGCATTCATCAAGTGAAAGTGGCTTTGTCTGCTTGTGTGTTATCTTGATTGGGCATCCACTGCAAGTGACAAGGACATTCTGACCATTAACTATAAGATTTAACCAAAAACTATAGCTTCAAAGTTTCCGTGAACAAAGGCTAATACAAAATCTATTCACCATGAGGGAAAAATATTATCCTGCAGAGACTATATTCTATAGCAAACTCTGTTTGACTTGAACCTCCTGAGGGTAGTTGGGGAAATGTACCAGAACTTTTTGACTTTGAGAATCCATTTGAGCTTTGTATACCCCTCATATTCAAAAGGTACCAGAAGCCTATTACAGAGAAGATGGATACACCTTTGGAGACACTCAGTATTGCTTTACTGTCTTATTATGAGGTTATCTGCTTCAAGAATATCTCTGATACACGACTCCCAATTCCACTGAAGTGTCTTATGCTTCTCCCATGAAACATGCGTATCTCTAGCCTGAGCAAAAGACTGGTCTCCAGTGCGCAGTTCTCCAAGGGGATGGACGTTGAATCTGTAAGTAATAACCTTTTTCCTTTCATTAAAAGAATCCTACATCATTGTAGTCTGTGAGGAATTATACACTTGTTCTTTGCAATAAAACATTAACCTTGTTTCAAAGCTCTCTTTGCATTGTGATGGCAGAATGAGATATTATGCCTCAATGCTTTTTCCTGTATCCACTCATTCTGAATTAAAGATTGAAGTAACAAGTTATTAGGGCAGGAGGGGAGGGAATCTACAATAGAGTTAACATCTATCACCAAGGGCATTGTTTACCGATGGAAAAGGGGAAACAGTACGCATTTGTTAAGTACGCATTTGATATGTCTGTTGCATATCAGTGTCACTTAAAACAACTGCCCACATTCGTTTTGCTGCCAAGGTTTAAGTTTAGCTTCTGGGGGGATTTCTGTAGTGAAAATAGTAGCAAAATAGATCTTTGTGGGCTCTGGGAAAGGCAGTAACACCGTTTTAAGAGAATGTAATGCAGGTGATTTCTTGGAGCAACACAAACGGAACATAACCTTCGATCACTTTTTCCCCAAAACCAGAACCTGAACTAGCTGCCTTATTCATTCTCTCTAAATTCTAGCTTTTACCTTCCCATAAAAAAACCATTCCACAATGTGCATGCATGCAGGCAGTTACTAATAGCCAGATACTGCCATAAGCATTAAATAGGAATTAACCTGAACTAGATCATTTGACAGAGTTTCTTTTGCAAATTGCGTATGTCAGAGAACATATTTCTACTGGATTTTTACACCTCCTTGACTGTTAGAACAGGGAGAAAGAGTTGCCTGGATTCATACTGTGTCACCACAAGGTGGTGCAAAGATACTGTGCTTCAGTAATACTGTGCTGTGTTGCCTGGAGCATCAGCTTCCTTTGTCTAGAAGTGGAGGCAAACAAATACAGTTTGCACTGAGTCCACAAAGTTCGTCAGACTGGTCTGCTCCAGGAAGGCACAACTTGGTGCTTCTGTATTATTCTAGAAGATATCATATACCTGTTCAAGCTTACATATTAAGCTGCAGGTGTGTCCACAATTAAGAAATAAAGCCAAACCCATTTCTATTTGAGTGTGAGTTGGCTGCCAACTGTTTAAGATCCAAGCTGAGTATTTGATCACAGGGAGAGGGCCTCCTGACTCTCCTGTCAATCAAAGCAGCTAGTTTGGTGGGGACACAAGTGTGACGGATTGCACTTTTAAAAGCTTAGATGTGTTGTGCAAACAGATAAAGGACTGTGAAGGGTGTAGATGTGAGCCTCTGTACTTGCTCCTCATCTGATTCCTGGGTTTTTTGGAGAATGTGGGCATCAGTTGTTGTGCTGCAGCAAAAGTCAGATTCTGTTCAGAGAGGAGGCACCTCTGGATGGGCCTCATCCTTAACTCCACAGATGAGCCGATCTTGGAGCAAGCCTTCCAGAAGATCCCCAAACTCACAATGTTCAGCAAGGTGACAGCACTCTGCAGTGTATTCTGCTGTGTTCTCACAGGGTTGCTGAGCATGCTTTAAAAAACAGAGCCCCTGTAGAGCAACAGATGGTGTTGAGCAAAAATGTGTCTCCAACAGAGCAATCCGTTCATCATAAGTTTTTGTACTTGGCGCAGCAGGTGCCATCAGAGAAAACAAGCAAGTGCAAAAGTTTTTGCTCCACAGTCAATAAAACTGCGCACTTTTGTTCTGCCCCTTCAATCTTATTAAATTGTAGACAGAAGACAGTCAGTCCCAAGAGTCGGGTTCACTTACATCAAATTCTTCTATCTGGCCCAGTGCAGCCATTTCTGTAGTGAGTCAGCACTAATGTGGAAGGCAAGGAACAAGCTAGTCTGATCTCAACTTATTTCCACAGCTTCCTGGGTGTTTCAATAGCAGGGAGATCCCATCCTCATCATCACAGTTTGTGTAGTGAGCAAACAACAAACAACCATAGGGTTGCCGAGTCCCCTCCTCACTCCAGCGGGGTGGATTGGGGGGGGGCATTCTGGGTGTGGATGGGGATGCCCCCAAGCCCTGCCCCCAAGAGTGGCCACCCACCAAGCCACCCCTCTCCCTCCCCTCTTGCCAGATTTAAAGCACTCCAGCTGGACGGCCCTTTAAATCCAGCAGGGGAGAGGGCAGGGGAGGGCGTGGGCACAGGCCTCCACTCCTAAAAAGCCCCTTTAAAGGAGAAGTTTTTGGGATTTTTGCATGTCTCACCTCCAACAGGAAAAGGTCTTGCAAGCTTTGTCCTGGACAGGGGGACAGGAAAGTGTGGATTCTCTGAGACTATTAATATTTGTGAATAATGCTATATAATGGTGCCAAAGGACAGCAAGCCATTGTTCCAGAAAAAAATCCTCAGGCTTTCTTTGTACCTTAGATTCATACAATTTAAAAAGTTGGAAGACCATTTAAAGATCATCCAGTCCAACCCTCTGCCCCACGCAAGATGACCTAAAGTATCCCTGACAAATAAATGTCCAATCTCTGCTTAAACACCTCCAAGGTTGGAGAACCCACAACAGCCCTGGACAACAGATTCCACCACTGAACTGCCCTTACTGTTGTAAAGTTTTTCCTAACATTCCGCTTATATCTCCTACCTGCAATTTAAACCCATTATTATAAGTCCTGTCCTCCACTACCAACTGAAATAGTGCCCTAAGTGAAGGTAAAGGTTTCCCTTGCTCGAAAGCCAGTTGAATCTGACTCTAGGGGGCAGTGCTCATCTCTGTTTCCAAGCCAAAGAGCCAGCACTGTCTGAAGACTTCTCCGTGGTCATGTGGCCAGCATGACTAAATGCCTAGGCACTCTGAACGCTGTTACCTTCCCACCAAAGAGGTACCTATTTATCTACATGCAATTTCTTGCTTTCAAACTGCTAGGTTGGCAGGAGCTGGGACCAGAGACAGGAGATCACTTTCCAGTCTGCGGCTCAGTGTCTTAACCTCTGAGCCACTGCAGCTCCAAAATAGTGCCCTACCCTACTCTAAATGACAGCCTTTCAAATACTTTGAAAAGGTAATTGTATTTCCCCTCAGCCTTCTCTTCTCCAGGCTGAACATACCCAGTTCCTGTAACCTTTCTTCATAAGGCTTCATTTCCAAAGTTGTAAGCATCCTAGTTGCTCTCCTCTGTACCTGCTCTAAAATCTCTATGTCCTTCCTAATTAAAAAAAGGCCACCAGAACAGGACACGGTACTCCAAATGAGCATCTCATCTCATGTCCTGGACACTATGCATCTGTTGATACATCTGTGGATACACCCTAAAATCAAATCTGCCTTCTTTGCTGCCACAATCATACTGGCTACCAGCGCTCCCTCTAAGCTGATTTTTTTAGCCTCTGGCTCACACATTTTTGTCTTAGCTCAGGAAGGATGGCTCCAGAGCAAACTGATTTATGCAGTAGCCAAATCGCTTGCTCACAACTTTAATGCCAGTGGCTCATAAAGTAGAATTTTTGCTCACAAGACTCCGCAGCTTAGAGGAGCATCATGTGGCTACTCATATTCAATTTACAATCCACCCAAACCCTGTTCACACATGCTACTACCAAGAAAAATAGCCTCCACCTGGTAGGTGTGTATAACATTTTTAGTATCCAGACACAAAACCTTCATTTATCTCTATTAAATCACATCTTGTTCACATCTGCCCATTTTTTCCAATGTATCCAAATCTGATTATATTTTATCTCTCTCAGCCCTTTTAAAATCCACTCCTAGATTTTCCCTGAGACAGAGGTTAAACTGACCAGCCTATAGTTCCCTGGACTATCCTTCCTCCCCTTCTTACAAACTGGGACAATATTCTCCCTTCACATCACCTAGATTACAGCTCTGTCAACTCCCCAGCCAGTTCTTTAAGCACTCTTGGGTGGACACCATCTTCTGTGATGAGACAGGAGAAATTTTTCTTCAGCTCCTCAGACTCCGGCTTCTCCAGAACAATAGTTGAATTCTTTTTACACAAATGGTGCTAATTTTCTTGAATAGTGCTCCAAATAAAATAATGGAAAGCATGTTTTCTTCTCACTGGTTTTATACAAAGCAATAAAAATAAATGAGAACACAAAATTTTGTATAATCTTTTTACCAGAGTAAGCAAATTGAAATGGAAAAGGGAATGGCTAAAAAAGAGAAGGTGAGGGGCTAAATGGAAGGGTGTGGCTAGAGACGAAAGGCGCTGTACCCTAGGGAAAGGGGGCTCAGTTTATCGACCCGGGGGGGGGGGGGAGCTCACACAAACCTGAAATTGCCCTGCTTGGCTTGTTGGCAAAATACTGGAGCCCAAAACAGGTGTTTGTCTTCTTCTCCGCATCCTGAGATGGAATATCTCCACTCCATTTCACAAGGCATAACTGTTCTCCATGTAAAGATGAGAAATATAGCCAAGGAGGTCTAGTTATATTCCCAACAGTATCTGTTGTGTTTCTGTCTTTTTCTCAAAGAATCCTTGGGAGTCACCATTTGGTAAAGAATTCTTCGTAAAATCTTTTTTTCCTGCCTTTTCTCCGCGGGCTTATGGTAGCATATATGGTAGGGTTACCATATTTTGAAAAGCAAAAAAAAAAAGGGGGACAGGACATATTCCAGAGCTACAGTTACCAGTGTTCCTTGGGGAAGGGAAATTGCACACACACACACACACACACACACACACACTAATGCTTCTGGTGATGTAGTCCATGTGACCTCTACAATTTAGAAGATATAGTCAAAATTAAAGAAAACAAATCATTGTTTACTACAGATTCAATAATTATTTCAGGTAATCTGATGTCCTGGCATTCCAGCTCGTTGCTCATTTTCTTAATTTACAGCATTGTGCACCAGCTACTTATTTGGGGAAAATGCAATGTAACAAAAGATTAAATTTAGAAAATGACAGTAGTACGATTTTTTGAGCTGCACCAGCTCAGTGATGGGGCAGGGACTGATTGCATCGTGGTATCTTGGAGTGCAAGTGTACCAGACAGACCATAATTTTGGAATCCCTTCAGCATACAGTTTATTTCGTTCTTTCCTGTGACAGAATACCTTCACCGTGAATCAGAATTGCTAAAGAGCCAATTATCACATCTAAAGTGTTTTGAAATCTGCATGTCAACAATTATAAAAGCCTTATTTAACATTAAGCAGTGGGTCAGGAAAGGGGCTTAAAAGGAATAACAGCTGAGACGGATGATTAATATCGTGTTGTTTTATTTCCTTTTACCCTCACCCTTCTGTTCTTGCTGCTGGCCTGTGCTTGGATTCTGCCATTGTGAAAAGCATAACCCCTAGAGGGACCAAGTAAGAACCTTATTGTCCCAGTCATTTTGAAAACACTGTATGAAATATAGATGAGAGTAATTAAAATTAATGACAGGTTTTTAGCTACCTTGGACTATATGTAAACATTGCACTGCTGATATGGGTTGGATTTTTTTTTTCTGCACACACTACATGAAGCCCTAAGCATTGCATCTCATGGTATGAAGTGTTCGATTCTGTGCCCTTATCAGGAAAGCTGAAGAATCTATCACAACCACCATCACACCTTTTTACTCTCAGAAGGCCAGAACTGTCCATACCTAGCCTGCTTGATCGATAGGACTAGACAGGGCTTTTTTTGTAGAAAAAGCCCAGCAGGAACTCATTAGCATAATAGGCCATACCCAACAGCAGATACTCATTATCATATTAGGCCACACTGACAGCACATCTCATTAGCATATTAGGCGGGGGGGGGGCTGGGAAAGCACAGGGCAGGCATGGGGAGGGAAAGAAAGGCCTTTTCAATGTGCCTGGGTTCCCTGCCTGCCCTTTTCCAGCTGTCCTATGTCAGCTAGAGAAGGGAAGGCAGAGAGAGGCTTTTCCTTGTCAATTTCACTCTCAGCTGACTGGTGGAGAGTGAAATTGACAAGGAAATGGGGAGGGGCTTCCCAGAGGGAAAGCGGGCATTTTACCACTGCCTTTCCCTCTTGTGTGTCACATGGGGAGGGCAGTGTGCTCTGTAGCCACGCATGCCAGAGGTTTTGGTTGTAGGCATGGCCAGCTCAGGAGCCAGCCGGAACTCTGTTCCTGTGCATTCCTGCCCAAAAATAGCCTGGGACTAGACAAATTTATTGTTACATATTTGCTACATCCAAGCAGTGTTTGATGAAGAAGAACTGAGACATTTGCATTGCCGTTCTAAGCAGAGTGCCTTCTGTGTCTATTGATGCCCTGACCTGGATGGCGCAGGCTAGCCTGGTTTCATCAGATCTTGGAAGCTAAGCAGAGCTGAGCCTGGCAAATATTTGGATGAGAAACATCCAAGGAATACCAGGGGCATGATGTGGAGGCAGGCAATGGCAAACAACAACCTCTTGCCTTGAAAACCGTATGGGGTCGCCATAAGCCAGCTGTGACTTGGCAGCAAAAAAAAGTCTCTTGATACTTGGAATGGCACTGTTGGTATCTTGGTAACATTTGGTTTATCCACAAACATATAAACAGAATAGAACTGAGGCAAATGTGTACTTCTTCAGCAGGCAATAAATTCCCATAGAGAAGCTTTTGCATACTTCCACTTTAGCTTCTTCACACTTCTTAATCTCTGCCTCTGTATCTTTCCATCTGGCTGAAGCACTGCTTCTTCCTCACATAGTGAAGTCCTGGGCTCAGAAGAACCCACCCTACAGGACAATAGATACTCATTTATTAAAAGCCCACAAGTCAAATCCATAACAGTATACCCATTCACAATAATCAGAGAGCTATCCTCAAAAGACTAGTCAAGAGGGATGTCATCACAGAAGTAAAAACAAAGTTATTGTATTGGTTGTTGACTCCTGCCTGTATTCTGTGCTCCATATCTTAATGTGCAAGATGTCCAGATCCTTTGAGTGGGAAAAAATAGCCTAAATCTGAAGTTACTGGTGTGTTGTTGTTGTTTTTAAAAAAAGACCCAAACACAAAACTATTTATTTCATGTACCAGCTCCAAAATGGCACCCACTGCCACCGCCACTGCCTACTGATGCTTAAATGATTCAAAGAGAGTATTCCTTTCTACCAGGTCCTTGGGAAGGGAGCTTGATCACTGCTTGCATCTCCAGAGGACTCCTTGCAAAATAAGAGAAAGAAGGCTGGTATTTCAGTTGCATGGATTTTGTCCTCCAGCCCTGGAGGTTCCCAGTTTTATGGAGAGTCATGGGCACAGTTCAGATCTTGTACTGAATGCATGTAAGGATGGGGGTGGCAGGGCCTGTTGCTATAAACCCAGCCACTAGGGCAGGCATTCACTCAGCCAGTATCTAGGCTTAGAAAAGGTCTAGAGTCTGAAAGAGCAGGAGCCTAGAAGAGCTTTTCGGAGTTATATACAATTTTTGTACATTTCTGAGCAGATTAAAAGAAACTATGAAAAGACACAGGTCGCTTATGCTTTCCAAGCATGAAATCCATTTGTCTTTTTTAATTACAAAAAAATCCTTTGGTACTCTGGCCTGAATAACAGAGATAAGGGATAATAGAAAGTCAAATTCTGCTGTCCTGTGTTTGTGATCTTGATGTTTAGAGTTAGGTATTTTCTTTCCTGCTTGTAATAACTTGAGGGTTACAAGGGCAATTAAAAAAAAAAGTAGTGATGGGAGAACTTCTTTCCCTTAAAGGATAAGTAGATGTCACCACTCAGTACTGTTCCATTTTTAATAGTAGTTCTGAAAGGAGAATTTCCGCAAATACAATATCTCCAGTCATTATGCTACAATGGCAGGAAAAAAATGACAACTACCTACCAATTGTTTGATAATAGGTAGGAGCCCAGTCCTGTACTGTACATAGCGACACTTGAAATAGCAGGGCCAGGAGAAAAAATACAATGCAGTGGATATTTTTAAAGCAGAGATTCAAAAGAACTGGGGGGGGTGTTAGTTCTGCAATTACAAGGTTCATGCAGGAAACACATCTGAAAGGTTGGCTAGTTCTCATCTTTCTGGACTTAATTGCAATAGAGTCTGTGGTGCTGTTAGCTGGTTTCATCAAACAGATGAAAACCGGGTAGTTCCCAGTACCCACAAGATGACATTATTAGCAGAAATGGGAGAGGGGCAGAGTCAGGGGTAGCAAAGGACATAGAATCGGGGGAGGGGGGGCAGGTCTCAGTCTGCAGTAAGAGACCTCCCAGGTGGGACCTCTAGACCTTGCTGCTGTTTAACAGGCTGACAGGGTAAACGAAAGGGAGCTCTTCCATGTTCACTTCTGGTGGAAAAAATTGGAAGTGACATTAGGGTTGCCAGCCTTCAGGTGGGGCCTGGGGATCTCCCGCTTTTACAACTGATCCCCAGCTGACAGAGATCAGCTCCCCTGGAAAAAAATGGCTGCTTTGGAGGGTGGGCTCTATGGCATTGTACCATGCTGAGGCCCCTCCCCTCCCCAAACCCCACCTTCTCCTGGCTCCACCCCCAAAGTCCCCAGGTATTTTCCAACCCGGACTTGGCAACTCTAAGTGACATCATCATACTGGGGAAACAGTCTAGGATTCACTTTAAACTTTCAGTTCAGGTTTTTCATTAGAAGTGATGTCACATGTTGACACAATGTTGAGAAGAGCGTCCCTACCACCCAAACTTTATGAAATCAGTGTTATGTCAAAGGAACATATGAGCCATTGTGGGGTTATCAGACCAGTGATCTGGTATCTGGTTTCACACAACAGCCAACTAGTTGCCCTGGAGACTAAAGTCTTCCCAGATGCTGTTTCCAAGCACTGGTATTCAGAGGTTTGCTGCATCTGCATATAAAAGTTCCCTTCACTCATCACAGCTAGTCGACAGTGACAGATCTGTCCTCCATTAATCTATTTAACTCCTTTAAAAAGCCATCATTGCTCACAACCATCATATCCATTTATAGAATTTAATTGCTCATTCAGTAAAGACTATTTCCTTGTGCTTCTTTTCAATCTATTGTCCGTCAACTTCACTGGGTGCCCCTGAGTTCTAGAGTTATGGGAGGGGAGAACTGCCGCTACCCACCCCATGCATAATTTTATAAAAATCTGTCATACCCCCACAGTCTTTTCTTTAAACTGAAAAGTCCCAGGCTCTAGTCTTTCCTCAAAGATTATCATCTTCTTGGGTGTTTTCCAGATTGCCCTAATGTTCCATTTTCATTCCCCTGTGTTACTGGGTCGTTTTTTTCTTGTGTCCTGACAACTTTGTTAACATCCCCATGATGTCCCAGTTTTTCCTCATCACCCCCTCCCCCCCCCCCCCCCAATTCTTTCTTAAACTAGTTTTTCCCATATATTTCTTTTCCCATTGCGGAATGAATTTGCGAGATAGCCTCTTGCTCAGAATTGGAAACTTTTTTCCCCATCTCGTGGATTGCCACCCAAACCTGCCCAGAAAGGGCTGGGTCTCAGGGCTGGGGGTGCCTGCGCTGAAACAAATAATCAGAGCCAGCAGCCAGTCATTGCCTTCCTTATCCTTCCTTCATTCACACTCGAGCAAATTCTAGCATGTCCCCGGGCACCATTTTCCAAAACATTCTGCCGTGCTAGCAGCTAGCTTAAAAACAACCCATCAAAGGAAACAAGCTGTTGTAAGCTGTGTACCTGATGCAAGTCAGGTAAATCAAGATGAGTAGCCATGTTAGTCTGTCTGTAGCAGTAGAAAAGACTAACAAAATATGTGGCGGGGTATGCACTTTCATGAGTCACTGCTCACTTCCTCAGGTAAAATTAAATGGATGCAGAATTTTAGAGAGCAGATACCGATGCATCAATGGGAACAGTTATGAGTGAAATGTTGAATATAAAAGTACCCTAACAGAAGTAAGGACCCTTGTATTTTATAGATAATGTCTTAACAATGAAGATGAAGGGGATGTTGGGGAGAAATGTTTTCTGTTTTATATACCCTATAATATGTAATTATCTTTGAGATATATCATTATGTTACATACTCCCTCTTCTCCTTTTTGTATCCCCTCTATACTATTACTTTGTTTTCTAAAAAAATTTATACACACATACACACACACACACACACACACACACATAATTGCAGTGTTATTCTCACAGCCCCACCTACCTCAGATATTATCAAGAAGATAATATGGACACCATCCAGATAAAGATGCTGCTATCCTGAACGTCTCAAAAGAGGAGTATGGAATAGTAAATAAATAAAATTATACAGCTAAATCCACTAAAATTTCAAAGCTACATTTAAGGCAGGGGCTTCCCCCCCCCCCCACTTCTGCCTAACTCCAAAATGGTCCTTAAATATGACAGATAGTTTTAAATAGTCTTCCACTGTTAATAGAACTTTATTGACTGCTTGAATGATTACACTTTAAAAAGCAGCCTGTTGAACAGTGAAACAGAGACAAACTGTGCTAAATAAATTTTTAATTTTGCACAAGTTGCACATTATGGCATTAGAAGGAAGTAGGGGGGAAAGGGACAGACACCTCAGAGACTGAAAATATATATTGTATGAATGTACACATAGAATGAACTGAAGTAGATTTCCATTTCTGAAATTTCCCAAATGCTGGATCATTAAGTAAAACTTTCTTTTAAACTTTTGTGCTTTCTTTGAAATAGCAGAGATAGTTTCTAATACGCATTACATAGATCCCAGCCTTGGCCCTTCATCAAGTTAAGAAAGGGGAGGAAAATTTATTTGCTGGAAGCAGGCAAGCCCAAGGTACTAACAGGTGCCAGTACAATTTTTACAGTGTACACCAAAGTTGGGCATCCCTTAAGTCCTCGTCAGATGAACTGCAAAGACATTTCAGGCATCTAGATTTTCTTCTAGTGCTCCAAAATAAAACTTCACTTCTGCAATACTTATTTTCAAATATAGAACAATGTAATGTATTTGTTTCCATACTATTCCAGCGGACGGTTAATGGTTTAACCACAATTAAACTCTCTACTGGAAATATACGGAGATTTAAAAACAAAACCCAGTCCTGTAGACAGTGAAGAGGACTTTCACCTTGGTTGGTGGTTGGCTGTGGCCTAGCTCATTGCCACTGATAGAAAAAAATCTCACTAGCAGTACATATTTAGCATTAACACAGCTCTCTGTGACTGGTTAAGAATACCCATCCCAAAATATTGTCATCAGCACCAAGCATAGTGCTTTTTTTGTTATCAAGTCACAGCTTACTTACAGTTACCGCAAAGGGTTTTCAAGGCAAGAGACGTTCAGAGGTGGTTTGCCGTATGCCTGCCTCCGCGTCATAACCCTGGCATTCCTTGGAGGTCTCCCATCCAAATACTAGCCAGGGCTGACCCTGCTCAGCAGCCAAAATCTGTTGAGATCAGACTAACCTGGGAAGCTTTCTGGAATTGACGAAATTCTCTGGAATGATGATTTGTTTCGACAGTCTTCATCCGAATAGGAGCATATAAGACCAATGTGATAGGCTGTTTAGCCTTAGATGCTAATTGTGTAGGCAGCCTTGATGCAGATGATAAGAAAGAACTGGCCGTCAGAGTCAAAAAAAGAGGAAGCCTTGACTCCGACGGCCCGTTTTTTCTTATCACAGAAGTAATGTGATTGTTTCTAAACTATGGAAATTTTCTATGAAGCTGTTGAAACAAATCAGCATTCCGGAGAATTTCATCAGTTTCACCTCTTGTTGGACCTTTCACTCTTTATATATATTGTTTGATTATGTATAAGTTTTTGTTAACATGTTTATTCTTTATATAAATTGTTCTAGCATCTACACACAGCTCTTTTTGTTTCTTGGTACCTTTGATCACGAGCTGTGATTCTCTGTTAGGTTACTTAACAGGAGAGAAAAGACGCCCTCCTGTTGTCTTCTTGCTGCCCCTTGCAGGGTCTCCTCTTCTTCTTTGTACACCGGACACTGCCTTTTCCAGCAGCATATATTTCCCTCCACAGTTTTTAAAACTACCAGTAGGCTTGGGAGACTACAACTGCAATTTGCATTTACTTTGGACCTTAAGAATGATAATCAATGTAGAGTGTCAAAGGGATCCTTTGCAATGATTCTAGAAGGCGAGTTTCTTGGCAAAGTGATAATCATCTCCCTAAACCAGAGAATCCAGTAATTTAAGAAGGCTGTTGAGTGAACATAAATAGATAAATGAGGACAGTGTAGCACAGTACATACCCAAATGCAAAATATCCAGTATCGTTTTGTACAGCACAGACACGACAACATAATGTGACTTTCCTTGAATTGTTAGATTTATTAACACTGGCATTCAAGCTCCAGATTACATTGTGCAGAACAAAATGAGATGACAAGTCAAGATAGCAATCAGGCCAGAAGCTGCAACCAGGAGCAGGTGAAAGTCCAACCAAGCAAGAAAGAAAAGCTGCTACATCTTACTTATATGACACCACTTTTTACCACAGAAGTTGGAAAACAGCAGTTTGCCCTGTTGAGGACAGAGCAATTGTTGTTATGCAATCGAAGTCAGGGAGCAGATTGACAAGGAGTTTCTCTCCTCATTCCTTTCCTGCCCTTATTTTGCTCTGATACAGCTTCAGACCTATGAGAAAGTTGATGTGACTCTAGTGGAAATGAACATGTTTATTGTAATATTCATTGCAGAAGAGGAGATTGGAATTATACCCTGCCCTTCACTACCGAAGGAGTCTCAGAGCAGCTTACAATCTCCCTTCCCTTCCCCTCCCCACAACAGACACCCTCTGAGGTAGGTGGGGCTGAGGGAGCTCTTTCGAGAACTGCCCATGAGAGAACAGCTCTGAAGGAACTTGTGACTGACCCAAGATCACACCAGCAGCTGCACGTGAAGGAGTGGGGAATCAAACCCGGTTCTCCCAGATCAGAGTCCACAATCTTAACCCCTACACCAAACTAGCTGTGTAATGTTCGTTGTACACCAGTGTGGAAAGTGTGCTGAAGGAACTCTAATGCCCCCATAGTACTTCAGAGCTCCCCATCCCTGAAGCTGGCTTTAGCTCATCTCCTGAGCCCCACAGCAGGACACTGATGGAGTGAGGCTGAGGCCTGAGCCCCGATCCTCTGCCACAGCCAGCCCAATTGACCCTTCTGCTCCTGTCCAGGCATACCACACGTTCTGACTACTTCTTTTATTTATTTATTTAAACACTTTTATGCCACTTTTCCACCCAATCAGGGTCCACAAGGCAACAAATATTTATTTTAAAAAATTAAGCAAAAAAATACAGTTGAAATTATAAAATTCAGTTTAAAAACACATAAACGCGCAGCAGCAGCAGAAGATGATGATGATATTAGATTTATACCCCGCCCTTCACTACCCGAAGGAGTCTCAGAGCAGCTTACAATCTCCTTCACTTTCCCCTCCCCACAACAGACATCCTGTGAGGTAGGTGGGGCAGAGAGAGCTCTTCCGAGAACTGCCCTTGAGAGAACAGCTCTGAAAGAACTTGTGAGTGACCCAAGGTCACACCAGCAGGGGCAAGTGGAGGAGTGGGGAATCAAACCCGGTTCTCCCAGATTAGAGTCTGCACTCCTAACTACTACACCAAACTGGTTCTCAAGAAGGGAAAATACCATCATTGGGGTTATGCCAGACAAAACAAAAAGACCTTTCCTCTGCTGGCAAAAGACTCCAGTAGAAGGAGAGAGATGAATCTCCCTGGTGAGCGAGTTCCAAACTTTTGGTGCCAAGACAGAGAAGACCCTTTTTCAGATCACCACCTGTCTAGCCCCAGTTGGCAGGGGCAACCAAAGCAGGGCCTCCATGGATGACCTGAGTGAGCGGGTAGGTTCATATGGGACAAGGCGGTCCTTAATGTATGTTGGACCCAGGCTGTAAAGGGCTTTAAAGGCCAATACCAGCACCTTGAATTGAGCCCAGAAGCAAACTGGAAGACAGTGTAGATGGAACCGGCCTGGAGTGATCTGGCAGGGCCAGCGTCAGCATACCCTCAGGTGGGGCAGCTGCTAGGCTCTGGTCTTCTGGCTGGGCTCACTGCTGCCAGCCTTCTTCCTGCTTGCTCAATGGTAAGCATCCTGCCACTCAGGCTCCCAGCTGCATACACTGCCCAGTGCCATCAGGCAAAGGGCTGTGGGCAGTACAGACTACTCTGAGCATGGGCAGTGAGAAGGGCCTGCAATCAGGGCACAGGATGGATGCACAGGCAGGTAGTGAGACCTGTGGGTGGGTGGGAAAGAAACTCTGTCCAGGTCCCCCCCCCAAAAAAAAATTGGAACCAACCCTGTGATACAGTCCCTACAGTCCACTCCAGTCAACATCTTGCTGCAGCGTTCTGTACCAATGTTAGCCTCTGGACAGTTTTCAAGGGCAGCCCCATGAAGAGCACATTGCAGCAATCAAAGCTAGATGTTACCAGACTATGCACCACAGTGGCAAGATCTTTGCTGCCCAGGAACAGTTACAGCTGGCTCACCAGCCAAAGCTGGTGAAAGGCACCCCTGGCCACTGCTGCCATCTATTTATCCAACAAGATAAGTTTCCACTTGTTAGCCCTCATCCATCCATTCCAAATCTGCCTCCAGGCACCTGTTCACAGTTTCCATAGTCTCCCTGGGATCTGCTGGTGGATTTCTGGCACCAGTGCCACCCACTGTTTCCATGATGCTTGATTATAGTTTATGCCCAAGTTCCAAACAGTACAGCAGGATCATTTGCTTGGTTTATTGATGCTGCATTCCTACAACACCTTACGGTCACAGTTGGCAAAGTTGCACTAGTGCAGATCCCAGTTCCAAGCTCTTTCTGTTGTTGGTACAGACTTTTAACTGGGTT
Organism: Lepidodactylus listeri; assembly: GCA_029233225.1. Classification (NCBI taxonomy): domain Eukaryota; kingdom Metazoa; phylum Chordata; class Lepidosauria; order Squamata; family Gekkonidae; genus Lepidodactylus; species Lepidodactylus listeri. Next base: position 94,896,511 of record JARCFY010000006.1, read on the forward strand.
TTTAGCAAATGCATATGGTCAAGGTCCCAAACATAGTATTCAATACCATTCTTTCTATCAGATTAAACAAAATTATTAATCGCCAGGAAGCAAACCATTCATAGCAACAGATGTACACCATCCAAAGAATCTGTAAAATAGGTCTAGATAGCTCACTTGTATTCCTATACCTTAAAAATAAGACTACTTCAGAGGATGAATAATTAAAGTGCTCAAAAACCAATATACATTCAGAGTCTTGGCTTGGGGGTGGGGGAGATATCTTCATCTGGAGGCTTCAAGCAGATTTAAGAACAGAGGGTTTTTCTGAGGAATATTAAAATATTTTGCAGGCCCGACCTCATAAAAAAAACACCACTGGATCCAGCACACGCCACTGCCCAGTCCTTCGCTGAACTGCAACTTGCGAATAATACAGTGTCCTGTGAAACTGTAGGCACTTCTTTTGCACAAAAGTTGGCAAAGGGGGGAATGGCACTGATACCGTTGATCCGTTTTCATGTCTCTTCCCTTGCATGCGCTAAGCAGACATTCGCACCCGACAGACAGAGGACTCTAGGTTGTCAGGGGGTCATGTTTTTTTTTCTTGCCTCGGCAAGATTTGCAGACGCAGCAGATGATGCACGGCGAAGCTAAGAGCAGCAGCGGGGATGTCACCAGGGCAATGACGCCAAGGCCCACAAGAATCCCAACAACCTGCAAAGTTGAAAAGGAGAAAGGCAAATGTGAAACAGGGAAATGTTATGCATACGCACAAAAAGTTTATACAGTTAAATCCAGAAAGAGGGGGAAGACGAAGAAGAAGAAGGGGGAGTTTTTACACCCTGCCCTTTGCTCAGAAGAGCAGCTTCCTTCCTTTCCTCTCCCCACAACAGACACCCTGTGAAGTAGGGGGCTGTGAGAGAACTGTGACGAATCCAAGGTCACCCAGCTGGCTGCATGTGGAAGAGTGGGGGATCAAACCTGGTTCTCCCAGATTAGAGTCCATGCTCTTAACCACTACACCAAACTGGCTCTCTTCACCAAACTGGCTCTAAAGATATCTTATTACTCAATCAAACCATTGGCCTACCCCTGTTGGTCCTGTCTACACTGACTGACAAGAGTTCTCCAGGTTCTCAGGGCTTTCACAGTAACCACGACCTGATCCTTTTAACTGCAGGTGCTGGAGGTTGAACCTGGGACCTTCTGTAAGCAAAGGAGATGCTCTGCTACTGCGTCATAATGATAAAGTGCCATCAAGTTGCAACCGACTTACAGCAGCCCTTCATGGGGTTTCCATTGCAAGAGATGGGCAGAAGTGGTTTGCCATTGCCATGCTCTGCACAGGAACCACCGTCTTCCTTGGTGGTCTCCCATCCAGGAAATAACCCTAGCCAAGCCTGCTTTGCTTCTGAAGTCTGATGAGCTCAGACTAGTTTGAGCTATTCAGGCTGCTCCGGTGAGCCATCCCTCCCCCCCCCCCCCCCCAATATTACAAACAATTAAGGATTCGGGTTATTAGCATATACCTGTGTTCTGTTCCACATAACCGAGGCACGGGAGTGGCCCAGTTTGTTCCGGCATGGGCCCTTGTCGTAATGTCTTAAGAAGATATCATTCTGAAAGGCAAAAGGAAGGAGCACAATAAATCATGGACAGGAAACATGTAGGACCGGCCTCTTTCCCAGAAGAGGAAGCAGCCCCATCTAGTTCATAGCATCTTTAATTCCGCTTCTGCATCTCTGCAAAGCTGAGTTTCACAATTTGAATACCACAGAAATGTCATATCACTTGCACTGACACACAGAGAGTGATCACTGACTGTGTTTATTGTGAAAACAACCTAGTAAAGACAGGGTGAGACAGGCCCATAGCCAGAATTTTTTTGTTGTTGTTCAGGGGGCATTTAAATTTTTCAGAGGGCAGTTGAATTACAGTTAATTAAATTAACCTGAATGCCTCTCTTTAAAAGGGGAGGCTCCATGCCTGTTTCTAGCCCTTTCTTTCAAGGTTATTTGTGGGGCAGTGCTTCTAATTAAGGGGGCAGAGCCCCGAAATGCCCCACTGTAGCTACGGGCCTGGGGTGAGAAAAGAGAAAGACGTACTCGCAAAAGTGAAAAGCCAGCTGATGAAACTGAACAAAAGGAAGAGGCATCCTCTTCTGAAAACATCCGTACAATCCCTGCCCCAATTCCTTTGCTACATATCACTTACATCCAAGTTTTGTAGACAGTACCAGCAAAAGGTATGCTTGCAATTCTTACACATCATTTGAGCACAGCCTTCATTCCTCTCGATATAGATCCGGCAGACTGGGCACTGCTTAATTGGTGCTTCTGTGTCAGTCTTGATAAGTGATCTAGAAAAGCAGAGGGGAAGGGAATAGTTCGACGCTGAGGCTTAGGAATGCCTGCTGTGAGGCTGCTGCACAATTCCTTCATTCTCACTCAGCTGCGCTGCCTGGACATGCAGCCTGCAGAATTCCCCCAATGAATCTGGATCAATATAAGCATCCTTGCCTCTGTGTAAAGGCTACAGAAAAGCATTTCCTTGTGACGGCATGATGCAGACAGCATAAGATAAAATTGCCCAGCCATCAACCTAAATGTGTGAAAAATCTGTATATCAGTGGTGACTACCAGCACACGGATAATAAGTGCATTGAGGACACTGAAGAAAAAGAGATTGGATTTATACCCCGCCCTTCACTACTCAAAGGAGTCTCTGAGCGGCTTACATTCCCTTTCCCTTTCCTTCCCCACAACAGACACCCTGTGAGGTAGGTGGGGCTAAGAGAGCTCTTTCCAGAACAGCTCTGAGAGAACTTGTGACTGACCACCAGCAGCTGCATGTAGAGGAGTGGGGAATCAAACCCAGTTCTCACAGATAAGAGTCTGCACTCTTAACCACTACACCAAACTGATTCTCTGCATGCAAGAGTTACTTTTCTACATTAGCTCCATCAGAAGGAAGTAATTTTTGTAGTCAACATGCAAGGGCCATTATGATCAAAGAAAGTTGCACAAAAAGGCTAACTATACTAGAATTGTGTATACTCAGAAGGCTGCACACATACATATAACTTACTGTGTGCAGTCTCTTTCTGCAGAAGATTAGAAGCACACATTCATATATTCTGTTTCCATGCAACCACATATTGTGTACCTATTCCCCACTGGAGAAGTGTGCACATTTGTACGTATAGTTGAAGCACATGTCTCCCCCACCCTCCGGTTCCAATAACTAGTTTGAAGTTTTTTTTCAAAATGTGCAGATTATGGCATTTTTCAGCACCATAATGTGCAAAATAGCTCCCCCAAAAAATCCTTATACAAGTTACATATTCCTACAAAAGCTTCTCACATAAGTCCAGTGGGTACTGCAGCATGCACATGTAACATGTTCATATCAAAGAACATCAGACATGTGGAATGCACTAAGAACACGCACTGGAGGACACCGCCTAGCCAGCATGGCCATACTCCTGCAACTGGATGACAGGAATGTGAGACAGCATATCGAACTCCTGCATTAAATTTATCTGGATGTGACATGGTATTCTCTCTAAACAGCTTGTATCAGAAGTTGTGCAAAGAGATTTTTGTCTACATCTAAAAATTGCATTTAAATAAAAATGGAATTTGTTGCAGTTGACAATATGGAAAATTTACACAGACACACACCCTAAGCCAATCCTTCACGTACCCTTGTTCATTCGGTACCATACTGAGTTGGCTTTCCAGACATGATCTCTCCAGATGCCAAGGTTCTTTGCATGATGAACAAAATGTCAAATGGCAAACCGGGCAGTTTACAGGCACTGGTAGTCCAGATTCACTGGGTTCAATTTGGCACACAGCCTGACAGTCAGCAGAGGGGCACCACGTCCTGAGTGGATCCAGGTGGACTTCTGAAGAGGTTTAGGAAGAAGAAGCAGAAGAAGAGATTGGATTTATACCCTGCCCTTCACTACCCAAAGGAGTCTCAGAACAGCTTGTCCTTTCCCTTTCCCTCCCTACAACAGACACCCTGTGAGGTAGGTGGGGCTGAGAGAGCTCTGACAGAAACTGCTCTTTTTCCAGAACAGCCGTGCCAGAACTATGGCTTGCCCAAGGTCATCCAGCAGCTGCAAGTGGAGGAGTAGGGAATCAAACCCAGTTCTCCCAGATTAGAATCCGTGAACTTAACCACTACACCAAACTGGCTCTCAAAAAAAATTCCACACACCATTTTAACTTGCATATTTCATTGCCTACTTCTCAGCTTACATTCTGCCTGAATTTTTCTACTAGCTTCATAAGTCAAATCACTGATGGAAGCATCGAGCTGGGAGGGACCTCAAGATTCATCTAGTCCAACCCCCTGCACAACACAGGAAATTCACAACTACCTTCCCCTCCCCACTCCCCCCCCCCCCCCCCCAGTGATCTCTGCTCTATGCCCAGAAGAAGGCAAAAAACCTCTAGGATCTCTGGGCCAATCTGGCCTGGAGGCAAATTCTTTTCTGACCCCAAAGAGGAGATAGGCATTACCTTGGGCAAGTAAGAAAGAATCATCCTTTCCCTCCTTCCCTCTCATGATCTGCCTAAATTCAGAGAATCAGAATTGCTGTCAGATGGCCATCTAGCCTCTGCTTAAAAACCTCCGAAGAAGGAGAGCCCACCACTTGCCGGTGCCTTAAGCTTCGATCACATAGAGACTTAGGACTCAGCAGAACTCATGCTTTAAATCTTTTCCCTTAAAGGATGAGAGTACGGCATGGAAAATTAATCAAGACAAACTGGCCAATATAGAAGAATAAGAAAAAGCTATTGGATTTATACCCCGCCCTTAATTTGTAGTCTCAGAGCAGCTTACAGACTCCTTTCCCTTCCCCTCCCCACAACAGACACCCTGTGAGGTAGCTGGGGCTGAGAGAGCTCTGTCCTTGAGAGAACAGCTAGTACAGAGCTACGGCTTGCCTAAGGTCATCCAGCAGGTGCAAGTGGAGGAGTGGGGAATCAAACCAGGTTCTCCCAGATTAGAGTCTGCGCACTTAACCACTACACCAAACTGCCTCTCTTAGTTCTGCAGCTGTCGCACTTAGTTCTGTAGCCACTGCACTTTCTCTAAGTGAGGAAACCATTTCAACAAAAGGATTGTTGAAAACACCGAATGACTTTTGACAAGATATACAGGCCACATGCAATGAAATTTTGCACAGATCCATTTTTGAGACATCAGATAGAAGTTACAACAACTTTTCTATGAAAAAAATGGAAAACAAGAAAGGTGTTCAGCTTCCAGTCCTCCCCCCCCCCACACACACACACACTCTTAAATAAAACTTTTGAGCATCTCACTTTCAAAAAGCTTTTAGATTTTTTTTTTTAATATGGGGCTGTGAAGAGACAAGGTGGAATTTCTTTTTGGTCCCTTACTGTCACTTGCAATAACACCAAAAGCAAGCTACCTATTTGTGACAGCTGCAAGCATTGTCAAAGCAGAATTGGGTGATCATGCACCCGTACTAAAAAGGTGCTTACTATTATGGACACATGCAGTAAGCTTTGTTTACTGCACACCAAGGCAAGTAACTTACATAATCGCTCCATTGGGCATGTGCCAAGGGCCTCCCTTTATTCAAGATCCCACGATTAGACAGAAAGGTGAAATATACGAACATCAGCATAGCCAGTGTTTTAATGTCGCCGCTAAGTTTAGCTTCCTACCAATTCTCTGCTTGTAGTTATCACGGTTGTGCTACTCAATATTAAATGTAACAAGATAGTATTAATGTCCTATAAAGTGAAGGTAACATTAACAGTGCACACCTCTCTCAAATTTCAGTCGCTGATATAAATGAAACTGATCAACAGGCACCAAACTGGAGATCTGAAACAAAAAATAACAGAGAACAAGACAAACATTAGAAATCAAAGAATGGGAGTTATCTACACTTAAAAGGTGATTTGAAGTCTTCGCTGACCCATAACCCCTCCCAATATTGTATTTTATCACGTCTCCCTTTTCTGTCTGTCTTTCATTTATCGTTTCCACCATGTATCCTAGAAATCATATGTCAACATCTTCCATTCACCTATTAATAACAACAGATATTTTCAAGTAGTCTGTTGACCCATGTTTCTACCCAGTTCGGAATATGGATCTCACTTATAAAAGGCGGATTTTTCCCCAGGCACTGAAAACGATAGCTTTTTAATTGTGTACTAACATCCATTGGTAGTGGAGACCAGAAAATAAATGGAGAAGGAACAAAAGAGAAGAGGAATCGCCCCAGTCTACAAGTCTTATCTGAGCGGAATCATTAGTTGAAGTTTCAGGAGAAATAAAGATGGGAGAACTCGGCAAGAGCAGTCTAAGCACTGATTACAACACTTTTACATTTGCTATGATTTGGCAATTAGTAAGAAATATAAATGTTAATTAAACTGACAAAAGCAAAACAGGTTAATGTTTGCACGTACTCCACTGCAGAACAAATACAATTATATAAACAAAATATTTATTTATTTATTTATTTATATTTATTTTTATACCCCGCCCTCCCCGCAAGCGGGCTCAGGGCGGCTTACAGGGGCGTAACGCCGGTTAAAAACATCATAACAATTTAAAATTCCAACAAGAATAAATAACAATAAAATTTCAATTCCTATGCTATCCTAATCACAATAAAATATTTCCTACTTTCACTAAAAGGCTTCCAGTCTTATTGATCTGATGGGGTGATCACAGATTTTGGGTACCATCTGCCAGAAAATTTTACATGATTCCTGCAGCCATTAATTGCAATGGAATGTGACGAAACATTCCCATTGTTGGTATCTTTTGCAATTAAAATGGAAGAACTTTTTGACTGATTGGCTGTTATTAACAATTGTCTTTTTAATAAAGGCTGGTGATCAACTTCCACTATTTTAAAATACTCCAGCTCCTATGGAATTTGAACCAAGGATCTAGTGGTAAAAGTCACAGCCTAATTTTACTGTAAAGTTTGACCCAAATCACCACTACATTACCATTGCTCAAAACAATCCAATACATGCAAGACAATTTCAAATCTCCAAAATGCCTCAGTCAATTTGCTAATTGTTAAACATTGTTTAAAGCTGTTCTAGAAAATAAATGGGACGTAAACCAATGCTTGTAACTGAAATACATTTAAGTAGTATTCTGTTAATATCTTGTCTACAATTTCAAAATTAGTTGCACCACTATAGTGAATGCTGTATAGCCCTTATTATGAGAACTATATACTGTTCCAGATGACACACTTCAAAAAAGGTTTGACTAACAGAAATTCAGAAAATATTGACATGGATGATAAAAGGCCTAGGAGACTCTATTTCCTTCCATTATACGAAATGTTTGTCAGAATTATGCTTAGTTATTCTAAACCATGTATTAAGGGCAGGTTATATTTTTTCAAATATTTTGAGATGATGCCAAAGTGGAAAGGAAGTACGTCAGGAATTCTTTAGGAGTAATAGGATTAATCCAATAAGAAAGGACTTGGAAGGAGTTTGGTGGATTAGATCTTTCCCACATCTACCTATAGCAAAGTATTTGCTCCTAAAGCCTTCTCTGAGAACCTCTATTTTGCTCAATTCACCTCCCTCACTATGACCCCCTCCTCCCATAAGTGTAGTGCATTTTGTACATGAAAGTCCACATACTCAGGATTTTCCACTGGATCCAACCCACTGGAGAGCCTTGGACTAAATATTTATGTATTTATTTATTGTTCTCATTTTTATCCCGCCTTTCCAGCGAGCCGGTTCAAGGCGGCTTCCAACATACAGATACCATCAAAATGGTTTACAAATTAAAACATAAAAACAACATCAGAGTTAAAAACAACATATACGCAACGAATACTGGCGGCAATCTGTGTTCTCCTGATGCAAAGCAGCGGCGGCAGAATGTTCGGCCCGTGTGTCCAGGGCGATGTTGTCCTGCAATTCCCCCAGTGGCGGCTCCTAACTGAAAGCCTGGCGGAAGAACTCCATCTTACAGGCCCTGCAGACTGTAATAAATCCCACAGGGCCCTGATGTCATCCGGGAGCTCATTCCACCAGTATGGGGCAGCCACCGAGAAAGTCCTTGCCCTGGTACCAGCCAACCGAACGTCCCTCGGACTGGGGAGAGTCAAGTGATGTTGTGAGCTTGACCTCGGTGCCCTCTGGGGCCCATGTGGGGAAAGGCGGACCCTCAAGTAGGCAGCCCCCTGACCATATAGGGCTTTAAAGGTCAGCACCAGCACCTTGAAGCGGATCTGGTATGCTATAGGCAACCAGTGCAGCAACCTCAGCATAGGCCGGATGTAGTCCCGCATAGAGAGGCCCATCAGCAGCCTGGCTGCGGCATTCTGCACCAGCTGCAGCTTCCATATCTAAGACAAGGGCAGCCCCATGTAGAGAGCATTACAGTGGTCTAGTCTCAAGGTGACCATAGCATGGATCACTGTAGCTAGGTCATCGCATTCGAGGAAGGGAACCAGCTGCCTAATCAGCTGTAGGTGGTAAAAGGCTGCCTTGGCAGTGGCTGCTACCTGGGCCTCCATTGTTAGGGAGGCATTCAGGAGCACTTCCAAGCTCCTGACCCTCGGCGCTGGCACCGGTGGCGCCCCACCAAAGGTTGGTAGTGGGATCCCTACCCCCGACCCGTTCCAACTCAAGCATAGGACCTCCATCTTCATTGGATTCAGTTTCAGCCGACTGAGTCTGAGCCAGTCTGCTATGTCCTGAAGTGCCTGTTCCAGGTCATCTGGGGTAGATTCAGACTGGCCACCCAACAGCAGATATAGCTGGGTGTCATCTGCATATTGATGACACCCAAGCCTATGCCTCCGGGCAATCTGGGCAAGGGAGCGCATTTAGATGTTGAATAACATCAGGGACAGCACCGCCCCTTGAGGAACACCACATACTAGTGGGTACCTCTGGGAGGTCTGTTCCCCGAGCGCAACCCTCTGTCCCCGATCTTGGAGAAAAGAGGCAAGCCACTGTAAAGCAAGCCCCCGTATCCCCGAGTTGGCGAGGCGGTGGATCAGCAACTGGTGGTCAACCATATCGAACGCAGCCGACAGATCCAACAACACCAGTGCCGCCATGCCGCCTCGATCCAGGTGCCTCTGGAGGTCATCCGTGAGGGCGACCAGTGCTGTCTCCATCCCATGACCTGGCCGGAAGCCGGACTGAAATGGATCCAGCATGGAAGTGTCATCCATAAAGCCCTGCAACTGAATCGCCACCTCCTTCTCCAATACCTTGCCCAAATAGGGCAGGTTGGACACTGGTCGGTAGTTGGCTAATACGGCCGGGTCCAGAGATGGTTTTTTCAGGAGAGGACGGACCATCACATCCTTGAGTGCTCCCGGGAACAGCCCTTCTGCAAAGGACTTGTTGATAATCTCCCGAAGAGCACCTCGTAGCCCCTTGCAACCTGCTTTTATGAGCCACGAGGGGCACAGATCAAGGCAGTACGTGGTTGGGCATACAGTCGAGAGCAATCTGTCAACTTCCTCCAGACTGAGAGGGCTGAAATGATCCAGAATAGAACCAGAAGACGCACATGGAGCCTCGAGTTCCCTCACTGTTTCAACTGTGGCTTGGAGATCCCGGCGGAGTAGCAAGACTTTATCTGCAAAACATTCAGTGGGATTTTACCTTATCCAGGTCTAAGGTTCTAGTCTAAAGGACAAGGAGCCATGGAAGAACAGTGACCATGGAAGAGTCTCTATTTCTCATCTCCTGTCCTAGCATAAACTTGGAACATTCTTTAAAATGAACTGGTGCTCATAACTGCTGGAATCCCCTGGAATAAGCAAAGAATCTTGGCACCTTACATAACCACTACACAATGTGTAAGATAATGTAAGTATAAACATGTACTGCATTAATAGTTTGCTACATACTCTGAGCCAAAAGTGACTACTTAATCACACCTGCCAATAACCTCCCTCTCCATCTCCTGGACTGAGAATGGGCCAACATGAATAGCCAGCAAAAATGATAGAATCTTCCAATCTGGCTCGCCTCCGACTGGACTGCCCTGCCTTTGCCCGTAATAATCAGAGCCAATAGGGTATAATAAACAGAATGCTAGACTTGAAAGAACCAAGTTCAAACCCCCACTTGGCTACAAAGCTTATGGGGATTGCTTTGGGTCATTTCCCCCCAGCTTGATTTTCCTCACAGGGTTTAATGGAATAACCTCCAGTAAAATCAGGGAGCAAATTCAGGGAGACCAACCTATCAAATTACAGTCTGGACTCCAGGATATTAATGCTGATAGGCATCAAGGAAGTGACACTAAACACCAAAACATCTGAAGAACCATAGTGAAGAAACTTAACTCAATAAGAAAAGTTCTAATATGTTGGGTTTCTTTTGTTCATAGCAGTTGTTCTAAATAAGGACTGCCAAGGAGTTGGTATGGGATGGAAGATTCATAGGGCCCAGAAATCATATAAATATTTGTCATAACCTTCTGAATCCACCCTACGTATTGGCTGTAAGATACTAACCATTCAATCACTAAGCTATTTCTCTTCTCAGAGCAAACACATTCCTGTACGTAAATGAATTAGGAGAAAGCACAAACACATAGCATCTTCCTTAGATGATTAATCATTTGGACTTTGATCCTGCTTTAATCAAAACAGGAATGTCAGATTCTCCTGAGTTGAACCAGCTGACAGAAAAGCTATTCTAACTTATTATTCTTAGAGACAGAAAGGTGGGAAGAAAAGCAAATAATTTAATTCCTACAAAATAATCTACTCTCTCTATTAAAAGATATGATGTCAGATTGCTATCAGGCATGTCTTCTGAATCATACCATTTATGTATCAGGCACAGGATTGCCCAGTTGGCCATGTTTCACCTGGAATCTCAGCATGCCACACAGGAGCCATTTGGCTTCTTACCTGGCCAGATTCCGAGGCTCTAGGTCTCTAATGCTGTATTCTGCTTGTTCTAGAGAATGAGGGAGATCATGGCTGTGATTGATAGGTATAAGAAGCAGCGAGGAATGCTTTCCTTTCCTGTGGTCAGGAGGGTTTGCAGCAGCAGTTCATAGAGCTGTCTGTATTTTCTGATGTTTACATTTTAACCAACTTCTTTAAGTAAGCAGTTTTAAGGAGAAAAGTTCTTCATGCATTCTGTGCATTCTGCAAATTATTCCAAAAACAGTAATGAAGTCTCTCTCTTTCTCTCTCAAGATTCTTTTTCTATGTTGTAGTGCAGAAGAGTTGAGTCCTACATGTGAAAAATATGCCTTCTAAATGTTGGAATGAGCAACTTAGCATGCCTGGACACTTGGGGGCACTATAAGTGTATAAGTGTTATCTCTTTGGGTAATTCTGCATTGGCTCCCTGTTTTACGAAATCCACATTGGAACAGAAATTCTCCTCTGCATTGCATGTCGGTTGCACTTCCTTTGATTCTTGGGTTATATGGTACCCTCCAGATTGGATGCCACTTCCAAACTCTTTTATTGTCAGATTTTATTGAACCTTCTGAATAGATTTATGGCCATTTTATGGCCGTTCAGGGGTGACTTTGCAGTCCAAGGCATTTGAATGTGGTTTTGAGCTGCACTTTCCCCTTCCAGTTGAGAAAATGTGGAGCAAATGTTAGATGCATAAGCGGTCTCTGAATGGAATGATCTCTTTCTCTTAACCTGAGAGCTGCCCTCTGACCTTTCTTCTCCCTGTCTGCCCTTTGTTCTTCCCCTGCCTTTCACATGGCTCTTCATGGAATCACATGTCACTACAGGTCTCTCTTCTGGAATTAATGACCTAATACTTCCATACACATGATGCCAGATTTGCTGGCAACTTGTAATATGGAAAGTACTCTTTAGATTCCGCTTCTCCCTCTCCTTTCAATTGCAACCCGAATGTGAACTGGATCTACCTGAATAAAGGTTAAGTTTTACTTTTGCAAAATACTTCTTGGGAAATTTATTTTCTGCATCCAATATCATACTTCCTTGACGGTACAAACTCTGCTATATTAACCAAATATCTCAATACTAAAATCATGTCCTAGATTTTGGTCCTTCAGGAAGTCTCTAATCTGGTAAACAAGCAGCAAATATCCCAAGGATTCCTCTGTATCATTTGCAAGTAAAATTCCCCAGACCTTTCCTTTGAATTTATTGCCCAGAATACAGATGTCTGTAAGATTTAGCACAAGCAGTTATTAAATGAGTCAGCTCAGCTGATGTATCAGTTAAAAAATTCCCCTCACCAAAATTAACTTTTTCCTTAGTATTCTTGAACACCCAGGACAAAGTTTAGTGCTTTCTGCCATCTCACACTGGTGTGGTAAGTAGGGTTGCTAGCTCTGGATTGGGAAGTACCAGGAGATTTTGGGAGTGGAGCCTGAAGAGGGAGGGGTTTGGGGAGGGGAGAGACCTCAGCATGGTACAACGCCATAGAGCCGTCTGGGTGCACATTCATCCCGCTTCCTGGCAGTGTGGATGCAAATAAGCCACGCATCAAGCGGCGCCAGTAATGTGAACCCGCTAATCCAGCTGTTGCGCCCATGCGCCTATGTGCTCATGCGCGCCTCAGCAAAACAGACCAAAGTCGTGGACCACCATACTGCCGCCACCAGGGGCCACCCCACAGTGTGAACGCTTCGTTCCACCTCCTCCCCGGGAATGGTCCCATATCAGTCTGGCTGGTGGGAATGGAAAGCTCTGGGACAACTTGGCCTGGGGCTTTTTGCCCCGCTTCCATGGCGCTTCATTTTCCCAGTCTGTCCTCGACCCTCAACAGCCCAATAGTCCATGCCAAATGATTTCCTAAATCCAGGCATTACAAGAAAGAAATTGCAATCAAGGAAGCAGCAAGTGGCACATATACCACCCCTGCCAGCCGTAGGCGTCAACTATGGGGGCGGTTGAGGGCTTGGGCCACCCTGAAATTTCCAGGGGGGACTGAGCCCGCCCCCAGAGAAATGGAGCACCCGCCGCTGCGCCTCCCCACCTTCCAGGGCCCTTCCTAGCCCGCCTGCCGCCACCGCAAGAGCCTCTCCCCCCCCCAGCTCCCCTGCACCCACTCCTCCCTCTCTCCCTCCCTCCCTCCCTCCAGGGGCCATCCAGGCAACTGCCCAGCATGATGGCGTCACCCGAAAGTGACGCCATCATGCTGGGCACGTTGCTGGGGCAACGCTCTAACAATCACCCCGAAACTCTATGGCACCATAGAGTTTCAGGGTGATTGCTAGAGCATCGTCTTGGCAACACGTCCAGTGTGATGACGTCACTTCCGAGTGATGCCATCATGCTGGGAAGTCGCCTGGATGGCCCCCAGAGGGAGGGAGGGAGGAGTGGCCAGGCAGCGGGGACATTGTCCTGGCGCGTGCGCGCAAGAGGCCCCCCCCCCCAGAATTTGAAAACTTGACGCCCTTGCTGCCAGCTGCCATTTATTTTTCACCCAGGCGAGAGTAGCCATGACCACTTCACAGCTATTCCATTTGTAAACAATTTTTCATGTGGGAAACTGCACTCAAGACTTTCTTCCTGAAGAAACGGCTTCCTCTTGCTTCATTAAGGTTGCCCTGTGATTCAGCTCTGTCTACTTGCCATTCTGGCCACCCCTGTCAAATTGAAAAGAACGTATCTCAACGTTGGTGAGAAATCTAACAGGCAACAGTGTAGTGCAAACAGCAGTATGTAACTATTTTTAGTCTGTGGATACTGTTCGTGCGCCACCACTTTTAGTTGCCATGGAAGTTATGCAATCCTATTTGATTAACTTTGAAGGGTTATGGTTCCTTAAGAATGTGACACGGGCTTCTTTTGACAAAAAGGGGGGGAAGGTTCTGGCTAGTTCAAGTTTCGGGAAATTCTTACAGGGCTGAAAAGATTGTTTCCTGCACAGGGATGGTTTTAGGAATGATGAAGTCTCATGGTGAGCCCTGTAGCCAGAAATTTTGGGTTGGTGGGGCATGAGTAAATTTTGTGGAGCAGCAGGGGAGGAGGGAGGAGGGAGGGGAGGGGGAGAGGGTGGCTGCTTGGAGTTCAGGGAAGGCATGCAGTCAGCAGCTGTCCCTCTCCCTCCCCTCCTGCGAGTTTTAAAGGGCTTGTTAATCAGCTGAAGGGCCCTTTAAATCTTGGGAGAGGGGAGGGAAAGGGATGGCTGCAAGATTTAAAGGGCTCTCCAGCTGATTGGCAAATCACATGCTCCCACCAATCAGCTGAAGGGCCCTTTTAATGTCACAGGAGGGGAGGAGGAGGGAGAGGGGCAGCAGTGGTTGTGAGGCATGCCTCACATTTGAGGGGGCAGCACCCCGAAATGCCCCACTGTGGCTACGGGCCTGCTTTTGGTGCTCAGCATAGGGGTAGTCGTTAATAGTGACTGAATGGCACAACTGGATATGGCTGGCTTGCTGTCCTGCACCCCAGCCAGCTTTCTTAATGCTGGTTTGCAAAGAACAAGGACTGCAGATGTAAGTTGCCAGGTGGTGAATGGATCTGCAAAGGAAGTTTAACAGGCCTTCCCACTGGCATGTGGGGAGGGGGGGGTTGGCTTGGTTTTTTGCCTTTCTTGCAGCAAAGTCTATTGGTCCTCTTGTCTCTATTGTGCAGTTATCACTAATGTGATTGTGCAGTTATCACTAATGTGACAACTAGTGTTCTGCACTGGGGCAGGAACTAGAGCTTTGGAGGGAGCAGGGACGAGTTCCACAACCACTCCTATTAAAGGAGCAGAAGGATGTTTGGGTCTCAGTCCATAGTGAGGGCTGGTCATCAGCCATACACCCAGGTTGCTGACTTCACGAGAGACCAATGCTGTCCACTGCCATGGGATGCTCTTCCTCCCTGGTTTGGCCAGGAGTTATGCAGTCAGTCACAGCACAGTGTCCTTGCCCACTTCATCGCAAAGGCCAAAAGTGCATATCAAAAAGTCAGCCCACTTGCCATGATCCTTCTTGCCAGCTTCCCTGTGCCTGAGCTGGCAGGGCTAACCCAGACACTGCTGGGCTCCTGCTTGCCAGTTCCACTATGGGGGAAGCAGTCAAAGCCCCCCCCCCCCCGACAAAGGCCACCAGGATTTTCCCATGTAAACAGAATAACAGAATCACAGAGTTGGAAGGGGCCATACGGGCCATCTAGTCCAATCCCCAGCCTAAAGCATCCCTGACAAGCATCCATCCAGCTGCTGCTTGAAAACTGCCAGTGAGGGGGAGCTCACCATCTCCCTAGGCAGCTAGTTTCATTGCTGAACTACTCTTACTGTAAAAAAAAGTTCCTAATATCCAGCTGGTACCTTTCCACCCATAATTATTTTAAGTCCTATCCTCTGCTGTTAACAGAAAAAGCTCTCTGCCCTCCCTTTAAGTGGAAGCCCTTAAAACACTTAAAGAGAGCGATCATGTCCCCCCTCAGTGTCCTCTTCTCCAGATTAAACATTCCCAAGTCCCTCAGCCTTTCCTCATAGGGCTTGGTCTCCAGGCCCCTGATCGTCCTTGTTGCTCCACCTGCCCCATTCTGTCCAGTGAGGCCTCCAGGTGCGGCCTGACCAATGCAGTATACAGCGAGACGAAGGCCCGTTCTGCATCTAGCATTCAATCTGCTGTTTTACCAAACCCAAGTTGGAACAGTAATTCCCCTCAACACTGCATGCCACTTTCACTTTCTTTGATTGTCAGATTTTATGGAAGCCTCCACACTGCATGCCGGTTTCACTTCCTTTGATCTCTCGGTTTTATGGTACTGTCTGCATAGATTCGTGGCTGTTTTATAGCCATTCAAGGGTGGCTCTGCAGTCACTACAGTGTTCGCCCGGGGTATCTGAATGTGGTCTTGAGCCACATCTTTTTCTGTTCCAGTATGGGTTTGATAAAACAACAGTGCGAATGCTAGATGCAGAATGGGCCTAAGACATCTTGTGATTCGGATGTTGTGCCTATAAATGGCCAATCTGACTCTGGTGCAACTTATTAAAAGACTGGCTTGTATTTTGCATATCATGTGAATATCAGCTTCAAACTCGAACAGTTAGATTCGAGTCCAGTAGCACCTCGAGACCAACAAGAGTTTCAGGGCAGTCTTCTTGTTCTTTAAGGTGCTACTGGGCTTGAATCTAACTGTTCCACTGCAGACCAAAATGGCTGCCCTCTGACACTCAAACAATGCTTACTGGCTTCTCCCCAAGTGCTTGGAGGCCCTAGGTGTACTGCAATATTTTATTGTATAGTTAGTGAGTAAATCAACATAGAGTACTTGTGAAAGGCACAGGCAGATCAGCAGCAGAGACAGCAAGGACGCTTCGCTCAAGAACCATCAGCTTGTTAAAACTTTACTATATTAAGCACTTAACTTCTTACTTTTGTTCCTTAGAGTTGTTATTCCTAACTGTAACACACATGCCATGAAGACCATAAATACAAGCCAAATAACAGCTCTGAACAGAATCCATAGCATTCAATCATTCACGGGCCATTAAATGCATGTTTTGGCTGTTTATCTATTCAATCTTTAGCCCCATAGAGTACTAAGGGAAACGTTAATGGCCCATTAATGCATACCCTCAAGTGCCCTCTTGCTTAGCTAACTGAAATGGATCTCTAGATTTCAGGAGCTCTACAGATAAAAATCACATTTGAAAACTAGAGACAAAAAAGATAAACTTTGGACTAGTTTTCTGATGAAATATTAGCAGACTACTAATACTTCATGTTTACATTAGCAGAGCAATAGCTGGTATAAACCACATGCTACCTCACACTCCACCAAGAATATGTCAACTGTGAGTTCTTCAGCACCTAATCTGACACTTGCAAACTGAATATATAGAATCTTATAAATCAAACGGAATCCACAGGTCTTTCATCCAAATGTGCTCCACAGAAGTGAATGGAGAGCTTCCTGAATTCAGGAGTTCTGGTGAATTTAGTTTAGAACTTGCTCAGAAGGCAACGGGCAGACAGAGAAAAAGCTGCATGAAGGAAATGAAGTAACTGATTAACTTTCTTCTTGTCCGTTCATTGTCCTTCCTTAGATGGAAGGAGGAAGATATGGTGGAGAAGTGTAATGCCCAAATGGACTCCCATTTTTTAAAATTTATTTTTATTGGGGGGTTTGCATATCATACAACAACGCTTATACAACAAAATTATACACGAGAACCTTCCATTATTTGTAACTTATTTTTGCACCTCTCTAATAATTATAAAATAAATAATTTAAGATAGCTTTCAATCCATTTGTAAAGTCTTGACCATGATTTCTCAAACGGATCTTCTCTTTTACCCCTGTATTAGGATTGTTAATTTATCAATTTCCATTTCTAGTAACTTATAAACTATTTCTTCCTTCGATGGTATTTCTTCTTTTCTCAAATATTTAGCATACAAAATTCTAGCTGTGGATATAATATGTAGAATCATATAAACATCTGTTTTTTTGTATTTTTCTGGTATTGTATTTAATAAAAATATTTCTGGAATAAAAGATATGCTTGTTTCTATTATTTTTTGCAATATCTCATGTATCCAGACCCAATATTTTTTACTTTTTGTCACTTGATCATCACATATGAAAATAAGACCCAACACTTTGTTTATATTTCCAGCAATCATTTGAAATATTGGGATAAAATTTAGCCAATCTATCTGGTGTCATATGCCATCTGTAGAACATTTTGTATATATTTTACTTATATGAAATGGCTCTAGTAAATTTTATATTAATTTTCCATACCCTAGCCCATTGGTCTAATTCAATATTATGTCCTATATTTTGTGCCCAACTAACCATTGAGCATTTAACTATCTCATCTTGCATTCTCATTTCTAATAAGATTTTATACAATTTCTTTATAGGTTTGTAGAAAAAACCCAGCAGGAACTCATTAGTTTAATAGGCCACACCCAACAGCAGAAACTCATTAGCATATTAGGCCACACCCCTGACAGTGCAGCTCCCTCCCAGGATTGGCTTCCCCAGGTGCCCTGCGGTTTGCGGGGTACATGGGGAACCCGAGGGAAAGTAGGCAGTTTCTGGATCGACTTCCCTGTGGGGCGCCTGGGGAACCCAAGGGGGGGAGGCAGTTTAAACTGTCTTCTCTCCCTGAATCAGCTTGGCTTCCCTAGGCACCACATGGCTTGTGAGGCACCTGGGAAACTGGAGCGGGGGGAGGCTGTAGGTGTGGCCAACTCGGAAGCCAGCTGGAACTCTGTTCCTGTGCGTTTTTACCCAAAAATAGCCCTGGGTTTGTCCTCAGTAAATAGCCATATTTTATGCACTCCCATTTTGACCTCATATCCTTCAGAAACCAGATTCTGGCCAGGTTCGTGAATGACTTCCCCAAAATATTTTAATCGCAGACCCTTTCCCACTGCCCCATCCAACTGAATGAAGCCACTGTGTGTCATTAGATTTTATGGCACAACAGCAACAGGACTGATTGGGGAAATGTAGGGAAGGTGTTGGTAGGTATGCCTTCTTTTAGCTATCCTGACTGCAGTTCCATGTCCTCCGCCACAAGAGAAATCCACAATTGTAATTTTTAGTCTATCATTGTAAATGGAACTGAAAACCCCATAGAAGAAAGACCAAGGCCAGACTGTTTAAATCAATAAGTACATAACAAGATATGGAATCTATATATAACAGAAAAAAATCACTGATCAAATAACTCAAAGTAATATGGATAGGGATATATACTCCAAATCTGTGGTAAAATAGTTTCCTGTATTAGGTTATTTGGCTTCCCACAACGTGGTTCCTAAAAAATTGGTTCATATGAACTTGTTTAATATCTGACATTAAAGTGGTATGATACATTTGGTAGTTGGTTGATTTAAATTTGGTGTTATGATCTACTTCTCTAATGCAACATAATAGAGAAGTATTTTTGTTTTGTGCATTGTGCATCTTATAGGTTTGATATCTTAATTTATCACAAGGCTGTACGATACTGATGTGCTTGTTTTGTATATATGTTATAATCAGGGGTCCTTTCGTAGAAAAAGAGGTGCAGGAGCTCATTAGCATAACTCATTAGCATATGCCACGTCCCCTGACATCACCAGAAGTGTGTCAGAAAGGGAATGTCAGTTTCAGCCCCATTATATCCTATGGACCACTGAAATCAATGGCAAAAACTCATAGGGTATATGAGGGGCTGGAGGAAAGGGGGTTTGAGGGAGAGGCTCCAAACTTGCAGGCTAGCTGCTGGGGCCTCTCCTCGAAATACCCACTAAGTTTCAAGAAGATTGGACCACGGGGTCCAATTCTACGGGCCCCCAAACAGATTGCCCCATCCCCTCCATTGTTCTCTATGGAGGGAAAAATGTTAACTTTTTTCCTACCATAGAGAACAATGGAGGGAATGGGGACAACCTGTTTGGGGGCCTGTAGAATTGGACCCCCTGGTCCACTCTTCTTGAAACTTGGTGGGCATTTCGAGGAGAGGCCCCAACAGCTACCCTGCAAGTTTGGAGCCTCTCCCTCAAACCCCCTCCCCTCCAGTGGCTTTTAAAGTTGCCACTGAATTTCAGCAGCAATTCGACAGCGAGCTGAATCAGATTAGAGAATCTGATTCAGCCCGTGGCTGCCCTACTGGCCAGTCCTGAGTCCAAACTAACTCGCTCCGGCCCCAACGGACCCCTAATTATAATAAACTCAATAATTTTTTTAAAAATTAAAAAAATTAATAAGTGCAGTGTCAGTGCTAAACAGCATGAGCACTGAAGGTCTTGCCAGCCCTAAAATACTGCCCGCTCACACATATTCTCTGGGGTGGCTCCCACCCAGTGTTCCCTCTAAAGCTGAGTTAGTGTGAGCTAGCTCACTGTTTTTTAGCCTCCAGCTCACACCTTTTTGCCTTCGTTCAGGAAGGCGGCTCCAGAGCAAACTAACTGATGCAGCAGCCAAATCACTCGCTCACAACTTTAATGCCAGTAGCTCACAAAGTAGGGTTTTTTGCTCACAAGACTCCACAGCTTAGAGGGAGCATTGCAATCTTGTGAAACACGGAAATGTTCAGGAGGGCATTCTTGTAATAGAATTGATCTGTAGTCGGACAGAATGCTGATGCAGGGTGCCTTCATATGGGAGTGGGAAGGGGTACAGCATTGCTTATATCTCTGTTGTCCCACATTCTGCATTGCTTTAACTACCTTGGCTTGGGAAGTTAGCTGCTTGCATGATGAATTAATTTTGTATTCCTAGTTATCACCTTGTTTAATATGTTATCTTATACTGCATGGCTGCAATGGTGTTTACTTGGTTCAGTTTTGTATTCCTGGAGCTATACAGTTAGCCACTCCATGTCCTGTACTGCCTTGAGCCTTAGTGAGAAAGGCAGGTGATAAATAAGCTAAAGAAAGGAAAGAGCCAACTCACACAACCCAACTGGTGCAGCAAGGAATGGGTGGTGAGCAAATCTGAGCAGAGCTGTGGTGATGTCAGAGTGGTCACACAGCAAACGTGCGTCCCTGCCACTGTTCAACCCACTTGGGCAGTTATGCAGTAATGCACAATTCAGACTGAGTTGCCGATTATACTCATGATTAATTGGTTCTAGATTGGGAATACAATGTTCTTTCTGGCAGAAGGGCACAGAGTACACAAGAACAGAGTACAAAAAGCAGAGAAGAAGAGAAGAGATTGGATTTATACCCCGCCCTTCACTCAGAGTCTCAGAGCGGCTTACAAACTCCTTTCCCTTCCCCTCCCCACAAAAGACACCCTGTGAGGTAGGTGGGGCTGAGAGAGCTCTAAGAAAACTTGTGACTGACCCAAGGTCACACCAGCAGCTGCATGTGGAAGAGTGGGGAATCAAACCCAGTTCTCCCAGATTAGAGTCTGCACACTTAACCACCACACCAAACAACAGAGAACAGCAGCTAGCAGAGGTGGATGAGCCCTAAAGGAATTACTTGCAGATTGCTTATAAATGTTGACTGTTGAGACAGTGTAGGGTTTTTACTTCATGACCTTCAGATTTCTACAGATTTTTGTTCTGAGCCTTCACAGTTTCAAGTTGGTAGCCTCAGCAATTTGTTGCCAGGACACATGCACACAGCTCTGTGTTTACCATCACCTACCTCTATAACACTGCCTTTTTATTTACAACCAGCTCTCTTGAATAGTATTCTCACACTGCTCCACTTTACAATGTAAGCAGCAAGTACCACATTTAAAACTTCCCACCACCTGTATTTTGCCATCCAGCATGCCGTACACATCCCGGTTCTTCACTAAAGGAGGAGAACCGGTGACATTCAGAGGGGACTACTGTAGCTTTTAAGCAGGCAGCTCTGAGTCCTCTGGATGCCAAGTAAACATTTCCCCAGGAAAGGGAAAACAAGAGGGAAACCATCTGGTTGTTGCTAGTTTTCCCTGTCAAGCGGGCCTCCTGCCAAGCAGTCATTAGAGGTAATTAAGGAGAGGAAACAGTCTAATATATTCATTATGTAAATGAACAAAGACGATTAAAAGAAAGAAGAAGGATGACAAGTGTCGAGATACCTCCGTTTCTTGCAGGGTCCCACGGTTTAAACACACCATGTCGGGACAAGTGATGGGCGAGCCGCATGCTTCACGAATCGCCAGCTGCATGTACTGTTTTAGACACTAAACATGAGAAGGGGAACAAAAATTTAAAAAGATACAGATAAGTTGCAATCCATATTTAACACAGGAGATTATATAGTTAGTAGATGCATCACACAGGGTGCCTTAATCGGCTGGCCTGGAATCTGAAGAACATTCCTCGTTATTCCAGAGAGATTAATTTAAGAATCCAGTGCAGAAAAACTCATTATGGGTTATGTTATCCTCCCTGTAGATAGTTTGTTCAAGTCAGAGAGTCAAATCTTTCGGTGCTAAGGTGTTTTTTCCCCCCTGTACACAGCCTTGAAAAGTATCAGGAAGGATATATTTTGCTTTAATTAAAATGTGCATGGGATAGTTTTTGTTTTTTTCTTTTCTTTTCTAGCCTCCCTTTGTGTATTCCTAATTCAAGCATTCTCACCTAATGACTAAGGGTATATTGCCTTTGTTTGCTTCAAGGACACACTTTTCTTAGTGAACTGCAGTGTAAGCAAATTATGCAGTTTAGCAGGAAACTCCATTGCTTGTAATGATTATAAGCTTTCCTCTTTAAAAATGCACCTATTGCAGTTCCATCCCTGTTGCAAATGTACAAGATGTACGCTCACTTGTCCATGTCCACATTATTTAATTCCCCAAACAGGTGTACATTAGGGTTTTTTAAAAAAATAAATAGAATATTTCGTCAGCAAAGTCAACAGTGAAAGCTGATTGCAGCTACAGAATGGATAGTTAGCCATTGCACTTTTGCAAATCTAGTTAACCAAAGCAGTCATGAAAAGATGACATCCATGTGACCCAAGTGTGAACCTGAATAAGATGTCTGATTAGACGATACATTAAACATAAGTTGGACTGTGCCGCAGATGCATGAAACCAGCAGTGAGACAAAGAATCTGCTCCCCTGTTCATTTTCTGCTAGCAAAAGCACATGGGGTGGAAGGGAGGGAATGATAGCTCTCCTTCTACCGCTGCACCATGCTCAGGAGGTGGTCCCTCCCCACCAGCTCTGGGTTGGGAAATACCTGGAGATTTTGGGGGTGAAGCCTGAGGAGGACAGGGTTTGGGGAGGGGAGGCACCTCATTGTGGTATAATGCCATGGAGTCCACCTTCCAAAGCAGCCATTTTCTCCAGAGGAACTGATCTCTACTGCCTGGAGATCAATTGTAATAGTCATAGAATCATAGAATCATAGAGTTGGAAGGGACCTCCAGGGTCATCTAGTCCATTTCCTGCACAATGCAGGAAATTCACAAATACCTCCCCCTCCATACTGTTGCCTGCTGTTCCACACCCAGAAATGACAAAAAAACCTCCAGGCTCCCTGGCCAAACTCGCCAGGAGAAAAATTGCTTCCTGTCCCCAAAGTGGCAATCGGCATTTCCCTGGGTGTGTAAGGAAGGGCCACAAGAACTAAGCACTGATGCAACCCTCTCTGCCCTCCCTCTCATGATCTGCCTAAGTTCACAGAATCAGCATTGCTGTCAGATTTAGTTAGTTAGTTAGTTAGTTAGTTAGTTAGATAGTTAGTTAATTATATTTATACCCCACCTTGCTGGGCAAGCTGGCTCAAGGCGGCTTCCAACAGTTTAAAATCTCATAAACCGTAAGTTACAAATTTCAAACAACATCATAATTTACAAATAAAACAACATCATAATTTACAAATAAAAACAGACAATTAACAACTAAGCGATGGCGGCATTCAGAGTCGCAACAGTGAGCGGGCATCCGGCCAGGTCTTGTCCAGCAAGTTCCAGAGGTTTAGTTGTCCTCAGTGCCCAGATGCCCATCCAGCCTCTGTCTGAAAGAAGGAGAGCCCACCATCTTCCGAGGAAGCCTGTTCCACTGAGGACCCGCTCTAACGATGCTTCTCCAGCCACCACTTGGAGACTGGCACCCCCCCACACACACTATTTTTAAGGTGAGTCCACGGTCACACATGAAACACCATTTTGCACATTCCAAAATTATTTATCTTCTCCCCTGCAAGTTTGCAACAATTTTATATATTTGTGTTACACGCCCCCTAGCAAATTCTTGAATAATCTTCTGTTGTTCATCTTAAATGAAAGCTCTAAACAGCATGACGATCAAAGCTGAAATCAGTGGTTAATCTGTGAGAGTTCTGCTGTGTTCAGACCACACCCGAACATCAGAAGATCACAGAATAAGAGAGCTGCAAGTGACTAGTCAGGCACACGAAGGCATGCACACCGACCCAACCTGCTCCTCACAGATTTATGAGGGTGACAGGTGGTATCACGTGGGCTGGGACACAGGAGTTAGAAAACAAGGCTGCTGCCCAATAAGAACCTCCTCAAACGCCTATATAGGTCAGTAGAACACCTAAAGCCGCCTTATGCTAAGTCAAACCATTAGTCTATCAAGGTCAGTATTGTTTACTCCAACTGGTAGTGACTCTCCAGGGCCCCAGGTTAAGGCCTTTCACATCACCTACTGCCTCATCCACTGGTTTATTTGACATCCAAAAGTGCCTGCATAGCCAGAGGTAATCTTGAGATCTTAACCAAAACTGGGCTCTCAGAGTGCATCTATGCCTGTTTCCAGTAGGCCAAGAAGAGTATAATGAAAAGGAAGAATACATATAAGTGACAATTAAACGTTAAGAGGCCACTGCCTCCCATTCATCGCCCACCCCAAACCCCAGGCTCTCAGGCATTCTAGTCGTAAGTGTCTCAAGGAGGAGACCTACATTTTACAGGATTACAGCCTGAGGAATTAAGGAGGTAAAATTAAATGAACATTCTTGATTTAACAACCATTTGTTAATATCCTTGTCTGATTACATTCCCAAGAAGTGCTAAATTTGCAGTTTTTAAATGTTTCTTCACTGCATTCTGTGCACTCCTAAAGAAAAATCCAAATACTTTATTTCAAATTTGTTTAAATTTGTTAACTATTTCCTTGCAATCTATTCAGCAATACTAGTGTAGTAGTGCCGGGGGATAGGGGTGGACAGGGTTAGGAGCAGTGTTCCCTCTAAGCTGAGTTAGTGTGAGCTAGCTCACAGTTTTTTAGCCTCCAGCTCACACATTTTTGTCTCAACTCAGGAAGGACGGCTCCAGAGCAAACTAATTTATGCAGTAGCCAAATCGCTCACTCACAACTTTAATTCCAGTAGCTCACAAAGTAGAATTTTTGCTCACAAGACTCCACAGCTTATTAGAGGGAGCATTGGTTAGGAGTTAGGATGCTCTAGATTTTGAAAGCATAGTCTAATGAACAATGTATAGTATATAATCTTCATTTCTAATATTGTTATTGCGCTGCATTATACCAGCATTTCATATATATCGTTATACACACACACACACACACAAACACACACACAAGCAGGGGACCCATAAGATTCATGAAGAGAAGTCTCATCCTCCCCTCCCAGTTGCTCACTAGGCCACCCACTTGCCAGGTTCGCTATACTTGCCTGTAGCACCGCCACCTCCACCCACCTGGTTCCCATAACAGTGGTGGTTCCTGCTCCTCCCCTGCTTACCTGCAGCACCACTGCCTACACCTGCTCGGCTCACATGGTAGCATCTCCCACTCTACCCATCCACCCCAGCCCTGTAGCCAGGTATTTTTTTGGGAGGGGGCACCAGGGTGCCCGGAGGGTGCTAATTAAATTAAATTGAATGAGCTAATCTGCAGGCCTCCATGGAAGGCCTGCAGGGAGGAGGCCGGGGCTGGGTTTGTTATCTTGCAGCTACATTCGGATCAATGCTAGGGCCTTGACAGGGAGGGAGAGAAGGAGATGGGTGACGCGAGTGGCTCCCAGCTCAGGTAAGCTGCTGGGATAGAGATGAACATCAATCAGAGGCTTGGGGCCTGGCTGACCCTGGCCAGCTTGGGGCCTCATTCCCGCAACACACAAAGCTCCCCTGCTGGGATAGAGGCATACGTCAATCAGAGGGCTGGGGCCCGGCTGACCCCGGCTGGCTGATCGCCTTGTCCATCACCACAATGCACAAAGCTCCCCGGCCATCTGGAGAGTAGAGGCTGGTGAGGAAGAGCCATTCACTCCCGAGCACAGAGCAGCAGCAGTGGCAGCGTGGAGCAGGGTCAGCTCTTCCTCATCATAATTTTACAGGGGAGATGGGGGGAGCAGAAACATTGATAGGGGACACCACCTGCGGCACCCCCCACACACACACTGGCTACAGTTAATCCACCCACTTGCCTCCCATAGTGCATGCCACTGCCTCTGTCTGCCTGGCTCATGTAGCTCACGTGGCAGTGGGAGCAGGAAGGCAGCACAGCGGGGACTCCCACTCCTTTCCCCCTGCATTGTTGCCATCACTGCCGCCAACCTGGCTCATATGAGGGTAAGGACAGGTGGGGGCAGCAGCTCCCCTCCCTTTTACTCTGTCAAAATGGCAGCCAGGATCTCGCAACATAGTGCTGCAATACCTGTTTATTCCCCACGATTAATTTAAAAAAAACTTCTTTTCTGAATGTGGAAATTTGGGAGCTCACACAGGTTTGTAGAAACATCCCCCCCCCCCCAGTCTGTACCTGACCCAGTGTGCGGATTTAATGATTCGAACACCAAGATCCCAGTTCAGAGTTTTTATATATACGGGGGGGGGGGGGGGAGCATCCATCAAAACACTGCATGCAAGCAAGTTTTTCTGATACAAGAGAGAGAGAGTTGTCATTCCTTAGTAGTGTATTTCCATGCCGCTTCTGTAACTTTGAAGTTAGGGAACCAGGTGGGGAGTAGCCCCTTCATTAGTTCTTCTAATTCTGTTCCTGTTACCAACAAACCACAGAACAGAGAGCAAACAGCACTCCAGGAATGTAAGAACTGACTGATATGTAGTAACTTTTTGACAAGGAGGGGACAGAGCAGGAAGGAAATTAACAAATTCTGGCTTGATACATTTCTGGAAACAACAGCATAGTTCCTTTAAGAGGTCTGTTGCTCTTTGGTTGTAGGTTGTAAACGAACAAAAGATTTGTCTAGAACAAATGACAGATCCATCTTCACTGTCCTGAAGCTGACACCCTGAATAAGTATGTGATTTTTTAAAAATATATATTAGAGCTAAGCCTAGTACAATTAATAATGCTTTGACAGCACTGGGGTTTTCAAAAGTCATATTTTAAGGGATTTACAGTGCAAACCTAAGTAGAGTTACAGCTGACAAAGTCGACTGAAGTCAACGGTCTTAGAAAAGTTTAGGATTGTACTACTAAGCCTTTGAAATTATACTGTCAGAATTTTTCTCTATTATTTATTTACTTTATTTATAGCCCACCTTTCTTGCTGATCTAGTCTAGTTTTGCTTCCTGTCTTGGTAGGGTATTCAACCCATACGATTTTTTTTTTTAGATTAAAAGGGTGGGGGGAACCGTGCAAAAATACACATTCCATACACAAAAGAGTACTAACAAAACACATACACACTCAAAAGCTGTAGTTTGGACTGGCTGGGTAGAGATAAGGCGGTCTCAGTCCTTTCCACACCAGCTGTTTTTCCAACTCAAAGTTCTTCACCTACCAGAAACCACATTTTTCCCCACAGGGTTTCATACATATATTTAGACAGACAATGTCAGATCTATAACCCGGTGAAGAGAGACCAGTTTATGGTAATTCTGAGAAGAAAACTGGCTGATGGAGAAAGGGTTAAGCAACATTCTTCCCTTCTTACCCCTCTCTTCTGTCAGGGTTCACTCCACCCTTCTGAATGTACCACGCAGTTTGCCCCTTAGGGAGTGCACTCAGATCTTATGTTTCTAGGTGATGAGTCAACAAGGCACTTGGCTCCTCTCACTAAAAGCCCAGGTAACTATTTGGGATCACTTCTAATCCCCCCCATAGCTAAACACATACCAAAGAGGATTGATCTCAGTCAGCATACGACCTAGCTTTTTCTGAGAACATCTTGTCCTTTGTTCAATATGTTCCATTAACTCTCTCAAAGGTTTCCAGCTGTACCCTTTATTTCTTTTGGAAAGCAGAACACCACAAGTAAGAAAAACTACAAATCCTATGGACGACAGATGTTACCATCTGGCTTTTGGCTGTCAGGAGACAGGTAATTAGGCCAAACACAGGTCAACAAGAGAATATATACACAATACACCAGAAATACTAAAGCCTTGTACACATATCATACCTATGTACAGGTAATACTTGGGGGGGGGGCCTGCCATGGAGCCCCATTTCTGCATGTTCAGCCTCACAGATACAAAGCAATTGTAAGCAGATCTACCCCGAATTCTACTCCAATCTACTTAATAAGACTTAGTACCAGGAAAATGAAAAAGTGAGAGCTAGAATGATATAGCCACTAGCAGTGTTCCCTCTACGCTGAGTTAGTGTGAGCTAGCTCACCGTTTTTTAGCCTCCGGCTCACACATTTTTGTCTTAGCTCAGGAAGGATGGCTCCAGAGAAGACTAATCTATGCAGTAGCCAAACTGCTTGCTCACAACTTTAATGCCAGTAACTCACAAAGTAGAACTTTTGCTCACAAGACTCCACAGCTTAGAGGGAACGTTGGCCACTAGGAGTGTCAGATTAGGATCCAGGTGATCCAGGTTCAAATTCCCACTCTGGCATTCAAACTTGCTGGGTGATCTTGACCCAGTCACACCCACTCAGCCTAACCTACCTCACAGGGTTCTTGTGAGGATAAAATGGAAGAGAAGATAATGATGTAAGCTGCTTTGTGTTCCCATTGAGGGGGAAAGGTGGGGAATAAATGAAGTATAGAAATAAGTAAGACACATACAGTATTCACACATAGGTTCTTCCCACAATTGGAAGTGCTTGAAAAGCAGCATTCCCAAATGTGTGCTTCAAAACCCACACCCAAACTTTAGGCTGGACACAGATCAGTAGGGAACAGGGCTGATAGATGCAACTCCATCTCCCATGCACTGCTCTACACAGATATATCATGAGCATAGATCTTAGAGAACTCAGTCTTGTATGATAGCTACAGAAGTACGTGAATTTTTGAATAATTGCACAGTACCTTTTGAGAAATAAGATACAAGGAAATAATCTACAAACTTTTTCAAATAATCTACAAACTTTTTTACAAATAATCTACAAACATTTTTCAAAGCACACTGCCCTTCTCTAACAGGACATCAACTGGACCACATGCTTATTCTGCAACGTGCTCTCAGCTTCATCTTCACAGACATGGAGTAGAGTGAACCTATCATACTCTAGGGGAGCACCAGGATTGACAGTAGGAGGTTGCAGTAGTGAAGCCAGTATCTGGACAGCACAACTGATAAGTTGAGGTAGCTATTATTGGGACTGGCTAGTCCCCAGTGCCCTCTAGCACATCTCTCTCACACTGTAGTGGGAGCCTTCTGGATCACTTCCACCTCGAACAGTCTGGTAAACTCAGTGGGTGATTTTGGGCCTCCATTAATGGGGTTGTTGGTGGGAAATGAAACAAGGAAGGAAGAACTATGTAGGCTGCTCTGAACTCTGTGGAGGAAGGATGAGATAAAAACGAGCAGACAAGAAGACATATCACCATGGAAAGAGACTGGCCCACAACCAGAGGGCTCAACCTAATTACATGTGAGGCTGGAGTTGTGTGACTTGAACTGCAGGCTTATTTTCTGTAGTTAATATTAGAAAAGGCATGACCATTCTGCCTGCCCAAGTCCTCTGAGCACCAAAGTATCTGCATTTTCAAGTCCATACATGGGTTCTAGATCAAATCAAGCTTGAACTCTCTGTAGATGCTAAAATGACTAAACTGAAACTATCATATTTTCATTACATTATGAGAAGATAAGAGTCACTGGAAAAGACAATAAAGCTAGGAATGGTTGAAGGCAACAAGAAAAGAGAAAGGCGCAACATTAGATGGATTGACTCAATCAAGGAAGCCAGAGTCCTCAGTTTGCAAGACCTGAGCAAGGCTGTTAACAAGAGAACGTTCTGGAGGTCATTAATTCAGAGTCACCGTAAGTAGGAAGCAGCTTGATGGCACTTAACACACATACACACAGAGAGAGAGGCAAATTTGTTAAACAAAACATACTATTAAGCACAATGCTAGCCCTACTGAGACCTTCTTCTGAGTAAACATATTTGAAAGTAGAGTATTAGATCTTGCTGTGAGCTTTTGGAACAGCAGTGGATATCTGTGCAAAATGGCTTGGCAGAACCTGACCCACCAGAGACAAGTGAGGCTTGTATCCATCAAGGAAAGAAGGTACGAATTCATCTGCCTACTATTTGCTACACGATTCTCAGAAATATTGCTCAGAATAGCCAGTAGGTTTAGACTTTTTACACAAGTCACTTATCCAATACAGTTCAAACAAGCTGAGTGGACTACATGTGCTCCCACACTTGTCCAATTTGCCCACACACAGTATTAAATTAGTCCAAGTCTAAAACGGGAAAATCCTATTCCGTTACAAAACCACATCTACCAATGTGATGACACTTTTTCTTTGCTATATTTCCCATTGCAATTACTTGGTATGCTTCTAAAATCCTAGGCCATTCTGAGAATGATGAATCATCCCGCTACCATCTAGATACACAACAGCTGCCTATTCGTTAAAAGATAAAATTATAGCTAGTTTTCAAACAAGATTGGCCTTCTATTTTCTGCATAACAAGAGGCAGCAAAAAACACTGTTTTCAATGGGATTACACAAATATGTGGTAGATTTCTTAGCATTCGCAACAGAGCATGCTGACTCATTGCAAAATATCATTTAACTTTAAAAGGGACTTGAAAAAAAGCAAGGAGCCTTGGGGCACCATAAATGACAGAACTATTGTGGCATAAGCTTTCATGGACTTGAAACCGCTTCCCCAGGTACATGAAGTATGATCTCACTCAGCAAATATACATCTGACATATAGGAGCACTGAGAGGGCAAAAAATAGCAAGCAGTTTGGACCAAAAAGCAATTAAATGCAAGAAGTCCAGTCTCACATTACTAGGCGAAGCTCAATTATATACCAGCACAGTGATCATTCAACAAGGCAGTAACAGAGGGAAACACAATCTTCCTGATCTAACCTTGGTGGTTCAAAGTCGTCAACAAACCAGAATGGAATCCTGTGCCTCATAGGCAAATTGAATATTCTAACATTGATGATAATCCAGTCTTCTTCTCCTGTTAAGCCTATTAGTTTACTTACTTTATATTATCAACTGTACACTAAACTATGAATTTGTGGTAAGTTGCCAACTGCCCATTTAGAGCCCAAAAATTTTAGGGTATGCACATTTCTTTTCCCTTTGTTGCTCACATTTGAACCCCCTACTTCTGTTATTCACCATGTCACTGGAACTGTAGAGGGTTTTTTTTGGCAACTAAGTCACAGCTGACTTATGGTGACCCTGTAGGGTTTTCAAGGCAAGAGACCATTAGAGGTGATTTGCCATTGCCTGCCTCCACAACACGACCCTGGTATTCCTTAGGTTGCCCATCCAAATACTAACCAGGGCCAACCCTGCTTTGCTTCTGAGATCTAATGAGACTGGGCTAACCTGGACTATCCAGGTCAGGACGCACAAGGTTTAATAAATACACCTTATTTAAATTAACAGCAAAACTCACAAAGCTTTTCACAACACTGAATTGCACCCTTATCGCACCCTCTGAACAGGTACCACTTCTAGATTAAACCAGCCTCTAACAAGGGAGAGGAATATGCATTATTCTTAAGGATGAATAATTACTTTTCCTGAGATAAGTTTTATGGTAGAATAATGTCTATTGCAACAATTCCAAGTTTCGGGGGGGGGGGGGTTATGTGCCATCAAGTCGCTTCTGATTTATGTTGACCCTATGAATTAATGACCTCCAAAATATTCTCTCCTTAGCAGCCTTCCTGAGGTCTAGCAAACTGAAGGCCATGGCTGCCTTTGTTGAGTCAATCCAAGTCATGTTGGATCTTCTTCTTTTCCTGCTTCCTTCAACTTTCCCTAGCATTGCTGTCTTTTCCAGTGAGTCTGGTCTTCTCATAAAGTGACCAGCATCAGGCATGCAGTCATAATTCATTTGTTTTGTTTTACTGACCACAAGTGGAAAGTAACACGACTTGGTGCTTTTCGTTAAGCTACCACCCCCAAGTAGGTAATGGAAAATGCATTTCATATGGGGAATTACAAACTATCCACCCAGATTAGTTGCCAAAAACAGCAACGGAAAGCCACAGGTACACTTTACTACACGTCTCACCATACCACTCGTTGCATTAGACTACTGACCACAGACCTACGCAAAAGCCTCAGCGACAAGCATATCAGCACAAAGTAGACCAAATTACAAATTAAGCCCCAGAAAACAGTCATTGATATGTTACGAGTAGCAAGAGAGAGATGTTGTATAGCATTGCAGCACTAAGAGGCAGAACATTCCCTAAACTCTTCTTCACAGCTGTCCCTTGCTGGCTCACAACATCCCTGTCACATTGCAGGAGGACACAGAACCATGCCCAGACTTCCACTTGGCCCCTTAATCAGCTGTATTAAATTGCACAGAAACATTTACTACCCAGACCACCAATGTGCAGCTTGTTTACAGGCTCATAGCCAGCTGGCTTTTCGGGTTATCCCATGTACCTTGAGAAAAATTACCATTTGGCAAATTGCAGTCTGTATCCACTTACTGCGTATGATTAGCTGGAGAACTTCTACGTTTGACTTGGGCTTAGATCTCAAGGTGCCATTCCATCAGCCCAGCACCAGCTCAACAGATGGAAAAGGGATTTTTGCCAGTTCTCCCCTCCTCTTGCAGATTCCCAGTTTGCTCCCTGCACTGTCCTGAAAGAATAGGGCTGCCAACCTCCAGGTGGTGGCTAGAGATCTTCTGGGATTACAACTGGTCTCCAGGCGACAGAGATCAGTTCACCTGGAGAAAAAAGTAATGTTTTTTCCCACCATAGAGAACAACGGAGGGGATGGTACAACCTGTTTGGGAGCCCGTAGAATTGGACCCCATGGTCCAATCTTCTTGAAACTTGGTGGATATTTCGGGGAGCTGCTCTGCAAGTTTGGAGCCTCTCCCTCAAACCCCCTCTCCTCCAGCCCCTCATATACCCTATGAGTTTTTGCCATTGACGTCAATGGCCCATAGGGTATAATGGGGCTGAAACTGACATTCAGCCTGCGGAATGACTCCCCCACCCCCGCCCGCCTTGTCAGGCCAGCTGGGGAGGGAAGAGGAGGGTTCTGAAGATGCCCCCCCTTTTGCTTCCCTTTCTGACACACTTCCAGAAATGTCAGGGGGCATGGCATATGCTAATGAGCTCCTGCACCTCTTTTTCTATGAAATGACCCCTTACCAACAGATTGTAATAAGTTTTTGTTTATGGTCTGCATAAGGGTAAGAACCACTAAAGGTGCACAGACCAACTACACCACAGGCACAGTTCCAACAACCCTTTATCGCACATCATCACTGTGTATTTCGAAAGGCTGTGGCAATAAAAGGGGTTTTTCCTGCAACTCAAACCATTTGTTGAAGCACTTTTGCCTCTGCAAAAGCCAGCAAGTTAAAGGCAGCCTCCCTCAGATGGGAAGTGGTAAACAGGCTTTCCTGAAATTGTCAAAAAATAAACTCCCCAAAACAGAAACAGAAATGAGATTAGATGGATTGACTCAGCAAAGGAAGCCACAGCCTTCAGTTTGCAAGACCTGAGCGAGGCTGTTAATGAGAGGATTTTTTGGAGGTCATTAATTCATAGGGTACATAGGACCAAGTTCTAGAGTTATCACATGAGAAGTCATTTCTTTGCATTGCTTAAAGACTTACTCTTTGACAAAGTTTTTCACGTATATTTACACTTCAATACAATATATATATTTGATTGCTTAGGTGATTGTTTCAGGATAATGCCCCCCCCCCCTTTTTTTTCTTTCGGCAGTTAGGCTGCAATGCCAGTTGGGAACTGATCTGCAAATACAAAATCTGTCTAAAATATGTGTTGGTAATTCCCAAACCCTATACAAGATTAGCCTTAACCCACGGGATTGTACTCAGAAAATACTACTATTCTGAACTATATCAAGGTCTCTCAGATTTATTGTGGAGTTGGTGTAATTCAGACACCCATTACAGAACTTTGTACTTGTTGCCCTGCAAGGCGCTTATGCACTATTATGGAAATAAAATTCATAAGTGTTAATAATAGACTGTGTTGCTGAATGTGTAAGAGGGACTGAGATACAATGTGACCAGATCACGATGCCAGCTGTACACAGATGCCAGCCGATGCCTGAGACGATGTGCCAGTGGTTCCCGAGATCGCCAGCTCCCAGAGGCATCCCTTAAAACAAATACTCACACAGAAAGAGCCGCTCCCCATTGTGATTTGAATATGTGCTTCCAGATGCCATTAGCGAAGCTCTTCTTCATCACGCACACAAACCTCCCCCCAACCTTTTTTACTATGAAGGGACAAAAGAACTCTTTCCTGCCTTCTGTAAACAATGGACTTGGCCAGCCAGAAACTGGTTCTACAGCTCTGAGAGGAACAAGCTCATCAACACCACAACAGAGCCATTCCAACCCTCCAGGTATCTCTGTCACAATCCAGGTAGAGTGTAACATTGCCCAACCCCTTAAGCCCTTTTCCTCTAGTGGACAGGACTTTGGGGGCAGACCATCAAGGGGTGGTCTCAAGGGAGGCGTCCAGTCAAGCCCTCCCCCAGAGCCCCCTAATAAAAGAGGACACCCAGCAACATGTTCTCTCTCTACCTCCACGGCTCTTGGTTGCGCAGCCAGAGTCTCCACATGTCATTGCGGGTTCAGGACATGCTCCCTAATCCCCTCATAGCCTCCCCTTATTTTTCCAGCGAGAACTCAGCATCATCTCTCCAGACAGGTAATTATTGCCCTCAATGGATACCAACGATATTCCTAGGGCTGCCAAGTCAGCCCGGGGGGCGGGGGATCCCCCGCTAAAGGGGTTCCTGATCCGCTGGCCAGCATTTGGCTGGCAGGGGGAACCCCACCCCCAACATTGTCCAGCGAGGACGATGTAATGACGTCACTGGAAGTGACATCAGCACGTTGGGGGCGTTGCCAGGGCGACGCTCTGGCAATCGCCCCAAAACTCTATGATACCATAGAGTTTGGGGGCGATTGCCAGAGCGTCGCCCTGGCAACGCCCCCAACATGCTGACGTCACTTCTGGTGACATCGCTGGGCACGCGCCAGGAGAAACTCCCGGCGAGAGGAGGACTCCCCCCCGCCGGTGAGTTTTGAAGACTTGGCAACCCTAGATATTCCTGCTAATGCAAACATCTTTGGTCTATCTCTATTTCTTAGGCTCTGTATAAGTGTGTGTGTGAATCTGTATTTTGTCTGAGTAAGAACCTTTCAGTAAAGAAACTATTTGATTACTGAAGCCAGCCTCCTTGTTTATTTCTGGTGCTTCTGGAAGAGGTGGGACCTCTGTATATATTGGTGGTGACCCCTTTTGCCTATTGCCATATTATTAATAAGCTATACTTCCCCTATTATTGAGAAATCAAGGCAATTTGGCTAACATATTCATGTGTTTTCTATGACACTATAGAAAGACAAAATAAATCATTGAACTTGGGATACAAGCAGATAGTTTTTTAAAAAAGAAGAAATTAGATTTATACCCTGCCCTTCACTCGGAGTCTCAGAGTGGTTTACAATCTCCTTTCCCTTCCCCTCCCCACAACAGACACCCTGTGAGGTAGGTAGAGCTGAGAGAGCTCTTTCGAGAACTGCTTGTGAGAGAACAGCTCTAAGGGAACCTGTGACTGACCCAAGGTCACACCAGCAGCTGCACATGGAGGAGGAGGAGTGGGGAATCAAACCCAATTCTCCCAGATTAGAGTCCGCATTCTTAACCACTACACCAAACTGGCTAATTTCATTGGTTGAAATATTGCAGGAAGAAGGTGTAGGACCCTTACAGTGTGTTCCTGTGCAGAGTTTCTTCAGTCTAAGTCCACTGAAGTTAATGGGCTTAGACTATAGTAATTCTGCATAGGATTGCATTGTCGTCCCCCCCGCCCCAGCCTCTTTTTGACTCTCAAGCCACTTATATGCTTGTTTACTTGGCAGTAAACTGAGTGCAGTAGGTTTTGTCCTCAAGTAAACATGCATAGAATTGCAGTCTGCAGCTTTTTATTAACAGAGCTTATTGCTGTTATGTGTATAAAGGAAATTGAGGTTGTGGTCACATGTGCGATATAAAATGGGGGGAGAGGCTAGTTCCTCCGGCGGAAGTTGACCTGCAGTTACGCGATCACACAGTCTTTTGAAGCTGTGGACACAGCCCACCACTGCATGATCAGACGCAACCGTGGATGAGTCGGGTTTGTGGGTTTTTTGCAGTTTGTTCCCAATGCGCTTAAACAAGGGATCAATGATTCACACCTCAGCCCTGAGGGCTCCCTATGGAGTGTGCGATGGTGCGCATACTGAGAAGGGAAAAAAACAACGGCATGGAGTCAGGATGGCCTGATCAGACCATCCTGATGCCATGAGAGCGCACTGGAGCGATCAGACAGGGGAAAGTCCGCCCATGGCCCATAGCAACCCATTTGCTACCATACTTTCCCTGGTGCCTGTTTACTCCACTTCTGCAGTGGACCAATACGGGTTGCTGCCGGTTCCCAGATATTTGGGTCTGATCGCACACATTAAATCCATCCAGCATTCACACCTATGTTGGGGCTAATTGTGCGTATGATCGCAGCCTGAGTACAAAACTGAGACAGAAATCTAACTGGGGGTTATCGGGAGTGGGAGTTGTGGATAGAGATGGTTGGAAGGGGTGGCGGACGCCGCAGCATTTTCCCCTTATGAGACTGAGCCAAGAATGTCAGCACACAAGCCTCCTGAACTGAGGTAAGAGACTCTTCTGTGTGTGTGTGAGTGTTCTTCTGATTACTGTGTGTGTGAGTGTTCTTAGTGTGCAAGGGACAAGGATGGGACAAAATTCACGTTAATTTGCTCTGGCTCTTTTCTCTACCTGTACCCACCATTTGCTGCCCTCTGCCCTACCAGCCCCACTGGGTACCAGCTACCACTGCATTGTGAATTTCAAACATGGTGTGGTACTGTGTACGTTCATGATTCCATGCTGCCTGCTCTCCGACTCCATCTGCTCCTTTCAAGGACACTGGTTGCTTCTTTGTGGCATCAGAGAATATTTGAAATAGAAACAGTTAAGATTGAGCTAGATGGCTCACGTTAGTGTGCCTGGCTCCCTGGCAGTAAGTAGACTTTAAAAATAAAAACATATTTGTATTTGTTTAATGTTAATGTCGCTGCAAGCACAAGTGCAATTGTAAAAATGGTCATATCTGATGTAATTTAATTTTGTGTTTTTAAATAGTAAGTTAAATAGTCACTTACTTGTGGGTTATTTATTTATTTATTTTTCGGTTTTTTTTTAAATTTTGCGCTCCCCGAAGTGGGCTCGGGGGAGATCACAAGAAGCAGCGTTACAATAAAATTACCCTACATTAAAATCATTAAAACAGTAAAAATGAGTTGATTGTGTATGCAGATCTCATGACTAAAATAAATATTGTGTTATTATTCTTGTTATTTACATATTTATTCTTGCCTCAGGCACAGATTTAGTTAGTTAGTTACAGCTCTGGGGCACACAGAGTCATATGCAAATATTTGGTATTTTGACTTATTATCTTCCCCTATACCATAAGCTTTGGGTTGGTTCAATAATTTTTTAACTTAGAAAAACGTGTTTGCTTGTTTGTTTGTTTGTTTATTACTTTGATTTATATCCCGCCTTGCCAGACAAGAGAGGTCTATGTTAAATTAAGATAAAATAAATGCACTTTCTAATGTTTCAAATTTACTTTCCAGTTGAGTTCTTCAAACCAAAATCCTGTATTGCTTATTGCATAGGTCTTGGTCACCTTTTCCCCATGACCACTCACTCAAAACTTCTCCTCAAATAACTGAAAGCTTCTTTTAAAAAAAAGATGACAATCATTTAAATTCTTAAGATTGAAGGATACTAAAAGGCACATTTATCTGACAAAATTATCTGAAGAAAGGAGCTTTGACTCTCGAAAGCACATACCCTGAACATCTTGTTGGACTCTAAAGTGCTACTAAGCTCGAATCTAGCTCTAAAAGACACAGTAAAATTCCACAGAAGTGATAAGCCTTGTTTGTAGACTTGGGCCTAGAAAGAACCTCCAGGGTCATTGAGGCTGAACTTCTAAGAGAAAAATGTGGGGAAGTTCCATGAGACTGCACAATGTCTTTTCAACTGGACTTTGTAAGACAATTATCACCCCCTCCTTGGACAAACTTACAAGCAAAGAAGATAGTGGTAATCCAATCATGCATCTTCCAGTCTGAATCCCAATGCCCAGCAGTTCCCACTCATATTAGGAAAAATATACAGTGTACCAATAAGCACACTCAGGATTAGAATACACAAGAGTGGATTCTGGCACTATACTGTGTTTGATTTCAATACCAAGAGGGACTGATATTTACATTCCTTTCTTAACAATGCACAGATACTGATGAAACATACAGAGATGTTGTTAGACTACTTCCATTTACCAGGTTAAAAGTCAGTACTGTAATATTTACCCGGCAAAACAAACACTGCCTTGTGTACTCTAGATGGTAAATCTATTCCATTGTAGGAACTTGGTAGCAACCTGAACAGGACCCCTATTTAGGTCTGTCATGGTGAAGGCTCCATAACACAATTTACAAGCATTATTCTTGGACAGTGAGTGGACTTTTTTGAACTTATCTTCACTTGCTTAGATGATAGCTACTATTTCTTAAGGACCTTTCAAACAATAACAAGACTATTCTGTACAACTCAAACTCCACCACCACTGCAGTATTCCCACG
This sequence comes from Lepidodactylus listeri, assembly GCA_029233225.1. Lineage (NCBI taxonomy): Eukaryota > Metazoa > Chordata > Lepidosauria > Squamata > Gekkonidae > Lepidodactylus > Lepidodactylus listeri. The sequence continues at coordinate 94,934,947 of JARCFY010000006.1, forward strand.
TAACTGGGAGATGGGGTGGGGAACATCCTGCTTCCTCCAATGAAAAACTCCAGGAGAATGATGCACTTCAGCAATGGAGGGGAAGCACTTAAAGCTTTCAAAGAAACAAGATTCATTAAATGGTACCATAGTTTCTCTTGGCATTTGCTGCTGTAAGAACTATATTATCACATCTCTGTTGGCCCCGGCCTTGTTTTAACACTGTTATTTTTAAGCATATTGTTAGCCACTATCTGGGTTCAATAAATATCAAATTCCCAAGATGGCAAAAATGTGCAATCATAACTTCATGATTCTTATGCTCTAAAAATGGGGGGCAGGGAGTACTATATGCTTACAGCAGCCTGGGGATTCATCTGACATCTCTAATAATCTCAGGGGCTACACCCAGCTACACCCAGCAGCAATAATATGATAGTCTTTATGCAAACATTTTCCATGTACATTCACCATTGCAACAGATGCACTAAATGAGAGGAAAAATTCTTACAGGTGACAATTGCAGCTGTTAAGAGCGCACATTAGCTCTGCAATGGGATCTATCTTGAGTGTTGGGAAATGGCCTATAATTCAACCAAGCACATGCTTGGCATACTGAACTTGCTGTTTAGTTGCCAGCATCTGCAGATGAAAGGTAACAGGGCTAGGGGAAACCTCCAGGAGATACTTGAAAGCCGCTCCCAGAGTACTGGGATAGATAGGCCAATGGCAGCTGGATCCTGGAGAAGATTTCTGTGGGCAGAAGATGTGGCAAGCTTTGCTGATTCCCCTCCTCCCATTACAGATGCCCAAATCCCTTTTCAGGCTGTTCCCCTGTCCCTGGCATTGCCAGCCTCCAGGCAGGGCCTGGAGATCTCCCAGGATTACAACTGATCAGCAGGCAACAGAGGTCAGTGTCCCTGGAGAAAATGGCTACTGTGGACGGTAGATTCTATTGCATTATAGCCCACTGAGGTCCCTCCCCAGGCTCCACCCTCCAAAATCTCCAGGTGTTTCCTAACCCACAGTGGGCAATCCTACCTGTACTTTAGAAGCAGCATGGGAGGGACATTTGGGGCTGTAGTGGGAGGGGGGCATTTGGGGCGGTAGTGGGAGCAGAGGCAAGAAAGTAAAGCTGTGCTGATGAAAATCCTTCCATCACCAGATATCTTTAGGAGGATCCAAGCAATAGTCTGATGCCCTTTTTGGTTTTTTGCCATCGAGTCACAGCCAATTTATGGCTCAACCATAGGGTTTTCAAGGCAAGAGACATTCAGAGGTGGTTTGCCATGGCCTGCCTCTGTGTAGCAAGCCTAGACTTCCTTGGCGGTCTGCCATCCATGTATCAACCTGGGCTGACCCTGCTTAGCTTCTGAGATCTGACGAGATTGAGCGAGCCTGGGCTATCCAGGTCTGAGCAGATATTCAGTACACACTCCATAAATTCAGAAGAGTCTATCAATAGCACTCTTTGGAAGTATAGCGCACTGGGAAGGAGAAAGAGAAAATGTTCCATAATCAGCCCTAGAAAGTGCTTTATCATGTCCTGAAGATTTGTCACCTTTGAGGCCACCCAGAGGGGATATTTGTAAGAAAAGCTCCACTATGCTTCTCATCAGTGAATCTAGTAACCTGCTGAAAATTATTACAAAATGGTTTGATTATTTCAGCCTACTCTGTTCCTTCAGCATTAATGATGTTAATGTCAGTGCTTTTTTTAACTGTGGGGCTGTATTTGTTTTGTCTGGCATTCCCTCAGTGATCCCTCCTTCCTGACCAATCTTTTAATTGCTGGTTTTATGTCTTCATAGGTATTTTAACTCTGTTTTGATGATGTGCCTTTGGAGGGGATGATTTTAATGGTTTTTAAATGCAATTTTATCATGTATGTTTTAATTTTTTAGCTGCCTCGGTGGCCCTTGTGAGCTGGCCAGTGGGAGGAAATCCCCCCCCCCCCAATAGCAATGTCAAGCGACATGCCAACATCACCCAAAAGTGACACAGGTATGTCGGTGACATCAGGAGGGTGATGCTCTGGTTTGTGGGCAAAACTCTATGGTTTGAGGGCATTTTACCATAGAGTTTTGCCCAAAAACCAGAGCATCACCCCCAATGTGCCTATGTCCCTTCCGGGTGATGTGCGACATCACTTCCAGTGATGCTGGTATGTCGGGGTGATGCTTCTGTCTCCCAGAGTGTGTCCTCCCCCCAATCTCCCACCAGCACCTTGAAGAGACCTGGCAACCCTAGCAGAAAAGCAGGATATAAATTTTGTAAATAAAATGCTTACTGCGGTACAAAAGATGCAGCTGCAGTCTTGCAGAGTTGTCATCTTATCCAGTGAATATTCACACAGGCACAATTTGCACATGATCAAAGGTTCCAAGGATAATTCTCCAACTTCTGAAATTCCATCCATCATGGTGTGACGACAGATCTTCCCAACAGAGGCCATCAACACAATCAGGCCCACCAGTTCTGGAAAAAAAATGTAAATAACAGATGGTATACTACCAAAACTAATGTTGTTCGCCAACTGTTACCCCTGTTTAAGATTCTGGCATTTAGAAGATCTACTGGAAGGTGCTGATATTAATTCTATTCAGGTTTACCCCTCAACATAGCTTGCTGATTACAATATCTCTGGCTGACTTAGGTATGTTCACAGAGCATTAAAAGACACCTATGTACTGTCCTCACACTAGAGGATAACCCATATTAACTTGCTAAAAAGAACACTTTGTTAGAGGTCACTGCAAAGTCTAGCACTGTTTACTATATTTAATTATCTGAATGAGATACCTTTGAAATCATATATAGAGTTGCCAGCCCCCAGGTCTGGGTGGGGTTTTCCCCATGGGGGGGGGGCTCCAATTTGCCCCTGGCCCTGTGCCTCGCCTCCAAGTGCAACCACTCACCCAACCACCCCTCTCCCTCCCCTCCTGCAAGATTTATAGGGCTTCAGCTGATTAGCGGGGATTGTGTGGCCTGCCGATCAGTTGGAGGGTCCTTTAAATCTAGCAAGAAGGTGGGACAGGGACAGTCGCGGGCCACAAGCTGAGAAGACCCTTTAAAGAGTCTTTTTGCAAGCAGGGTGGGGGCTGTGGCGCACAGGGCTGGGACTGCCAGCTGGCCTGTGGCAGATCAAAGACCTCAAAAGCAGGGGAACCTGTGCTGGGACCTGGAGGCTGAGAATCCTAGTCATGTTGTATGTTGTTGATCTGCTAACTTCTCTCATACTGCTTTCTTCTCTGTTCCATGATATTGGTTGGGCCTGCTGATGGGCACAGGAGCCTCAGACATGAGTGGGAACATTTGCTCTAACTCCTAAGATGGTCTTAGTTCCTTTCTCCTTATGGCTCTGTGTATCTTCTACTGTTTCTTGTCACTGTTTTTTCCCTCCCTGCCTCTCCTTTCCTGTCTCCTACCCCTCCCCAAAACTCAGAGGCAGCAGATGGAGACTGAAACTCCCCTAAATGGGGCTGGTGAGGTAGATTTCTGCTTACTGATGTTTACACATACATCTGCTACCCAGCTCCTATTTCTAAATTATCCCTAAACCATATCATGGAACGTCAAGGGCCTCGGGAGCCCAAATAAGCGCAAACAAATACTACATAATCTTAGAAGGCAACATGCTCCAAGGGACTCATATATCTCAGTGAGAATAAGAGTGGCTTACTAAGGGATGGGTGGGAGGGGCTAGACTTCTGGGAACTCTAGTAAGGCTAGAGGAGTTGCAATTCCATTCCATTTATTTATTTATTCCAACTTATAGCCCCACCCCCAAATACAGAGCTCAGGGCAGGGAACAACATTCCATACAACACTCACAATTGAGTTAAAAAAATTAAAAAATACAGAATTAAATTTAACGTTAACTGACAATTTACTGATGGCACATAAACAGGAAATTCAGTGTCCTTTCCCCGTGATGGAAGAGGAAGGACAGAGCCAGGCTGGACGGGAAAAAAAACCATTGCACTCCTCAGTCATAGGCAGAACATTTCAGGCTTACAAGCCGTGCAGAACTGCATTAGGTCCCACAGGGCATGGATATCATTCGGCAGAGAGTTCCACCAGGCCGGTGCCAGGGCTGAAAAAGACCTGGCTCCACTTGAGGACAGCTGGATGCTTTTCAGACCACATGGATGTACTTGATTCCAGAGCAGACACTGAAGGAAGATGTATTTTTCTTGGTTAAACAGGAAAAACTAGGGTCGCCAGCCTCCAGGTGGGGCCTGGGGATCTCCTGCTTTTACAACTGATCCCCTGCTGACAGAGATCTGCTCCCCTGGAGAAAATGGCTGCTTTGAAGGGGGGAACTCTATGGCACTGTACTATGCTGAGGCCCCTCCCCTACCCAAACCCCACCTTCTCCTGGATCCAACCCCAAAGTCTCCAGGTATTTTCCAACCCAGACCTGGCAACCCTAGGAAAAACTTACATTTGTGCTTGGCAACATCTATGAGCCTCAGATGATCCCTTTTTTCTCTCTGCTCTGGCAGCTCAGAGAATTTGGGGATTACCCGGTGATCAGGGTAGACAAAAGTGGTAGGGTGTTCCTTACCCCCAAGTTGCTCTAGATCAGCCCTGCAAGGCTATATCCTTGATGCAGATTTGCATGATGCATGGCATTTAGTGGGCCATGGTGGCTCAGAGGTTAAGACGCTGAGCTGCACACCGGAAGGAGTGCCGCGTGATAGAGTGAGCTCCCGTCTCTGTGGCCCCAGCTCCTGCCAACCTAGCAGTTCGAAAGCAAGAAATTGCAAGTAGATAAATAGGTACCGCTTTGGTGGGAAGGTAACAGCGTTCCGTGTGCCTTGGTGTTTAGTCAGGCTGGCCACATGACCATGGAAAAGTCTTTGGACAGTGCTGGCTCTTTGGCTTGGAAATGGAGATAAGCACCGCCCCCTATAGTCAGATTCGACTGGCTTTCAAGCAAGGGAAAACCTTTACCTATGGCACTTACTACATCCCTTAAATGCAGGCTACACATATATTTCTCAGACTCACAGAGTCAACTCTTGACTGACTATTTTCTTGTCAGAGGCTCCCTGCTACCTCAAGTGCTTTCTTGCTCCATTGGTACCTGTGTTATTTCCGACCAATCCCCAGTTTCATTGACAGTCTGGGAGATGCTGAAAAGACATCTCCCTTATGGACATTCAACACATCCCTACTCCATGACAAGGCCTTTAAAACAGGAATGGAGCTTCATATGAAAGACTTTCTGCCTACCAGTTTTACACGTGAGGTCATCTGGGCCCCATTTTGTGGGACACTCTTAAAGCATACTGAAAGTACTGGAGTTGGGAGGCCGGTAACAGTAAAATCAGCATGGTAGTTTATTGTGGGTCAGATAGAACATGAGAATCCCTGGGCTTAGAGCCCTCTTTTATCCCGGTCGGCGATAATCCTCCGACCTCGCCCAAATGTTCTGATAGGACCTTATGATTGTGGTTACCTGGCATAGGTCCCCGAGAGGAACCTAGGTCCATGATTGGTGGCCAGTTAGGATCCGGCTCTCTATTGTTCTCCCTGTCCGAAGTTCGGCAGCTCCGAACCATGTGTGGACAACCACGTGGTGGTCACCATTACGAGACCGCATGGCAACCACGGTAACAACACATAACACATACTTAAGCAGCTTTACCACTGCTTACGCCTCCCACAAAACCCCCAACGTGTTGAAGAGCTGAATAAGCTAGAAACTAAACTACAGGATGCCACAAATCTATTTTAATTCCACTCCCACTTCTGAGAATTAGAATAACATGCTGAAACTCAGATACGAAATTAACCAATTGCCTTCATTGCAAACTGAGTTTATGTCAGTCTGTAATTTGAACAAAATTATTGGGAGTCAGGAGAAAAAGCTGGCAAATTACTGGTGGGGGGTGGGGTGGGGGGATGCATACTTGCAACCAAACTGCAGCAGAAGAACACTAGATTTGTCTACCGAGCTAAATTCCGAGGAGTACAGTGGGAACGGAAACACGAATCTAACACACAATCCCACAGCTCAAAATCCCCAGCCACATTTTTGATCTATTACACTAAAAACATTTTGGGGGGGGGGGGACAGAAAGCAACACCACCACTCTGCCTAGTACAGGCACGTCCAGGCGCAGAGCCTTGTTTGCCCCTCATCAGCCCCATAGTTCATGCACAGTCATGACAAGCAAGGAAGGAATAAGAATTCAGACCGGACTCTTACTGGTTTGGACAAGCCTTGGTAGCCTGCTGTTATTTGTGAGTGCTATTCACCCTGTTTCTCTCACCAGGTCTCCTGGGATACAGACTCTCTGAGAGGATGGGATCGTACCCCTGGCGTTATGCTCAGTCCCAGGGGCACTTAGATGAAACAAAGAGGTGTCAGACTCAGAGACCAGATGAGTTTTATGCCAAGTTTTGCCAGCAGAGCAAGAAGTGGCTTCTTGGGATCTTTCAGCTCAAAAAAACAGCATGGGGGGGAGGTGCTCAAGCCCCCCTGTCTCCAAGCACCATGGTTCCAAACCAAATCAGGCTCCCATGCACCTGGGAAACATGAGACTCCCTTATCATGCCTATTGACTGGACCTTGGGGCATACCTGGGGAAAGCATACCCTCTGGAGCTAGACCAGGTGCCTGATCTTACTTATACAGTGGGCAATTCTGCACTGGCTTTTCCCTCCATCGTTTTACCAAACCCATCTTGGAACAGAAATTCCCCTCTGCATTGCATGCTGCTTTCACTTCCTTTGATAGTCGGATTTCATGGTACCCTCCACACTGCATGCCACTTTTGCTTTCTTTGATCATTGGGTTTTATGGTACCTTCTGCATAGATTTATGGCCATTCAGGGTTGACTTTGCAGTCAGTATGGCATTGCCCCAGGGTACTTGAATGTGGTTTTGAGTTGCACCTCTTACTGAGTGTTGAGAAAATGTGGAGCAAATGCCAAATGCAGACTCGCCCAGTGTGTATGTAGTATAAATTAATCTGTTCAACAGTGGTACCTCAGGGCTGCTTTGCCATGGTACGTTTCCATTCCTGAAGTGGTCCAAAAACCAGCACCATCTGTACACTCATTGCAAAGTAAGAGTCTGTCCTGCACATACTTTTGTGAGGAGTGAAGTGGTTCTCCGTAACTAACCTGAGTAGGAAATGGTTATTTTTGTTGTTCCTGGTGCAAATCAGCGGCATATAAAGCATCTAGTACAAGAGGTAACCTCTAGCTGGCTACATTACATGCTTTTAAATGAATTGCACCGCAAAGGTGATTGAATTGTTGAGGCTGTTAGTGGGAAAGTAACCAACTGCCTCTGAATGCTTACAACCATGCCCTGCATCCTTTTCCATGCCATTAGCCGCAAATAATTCCTTGTGAGAACAGAACAGGAACTGCAGCTCATTACCAGATGCGTTCAGAACAATGCCTTTAATCCAAGTCAGAATCCACAAACCACTGTTCTACAACTGCTGCAACAATGATCATTATCAGTGCATGATCAAACAGTGCAATGATGCACCAAAGGCTACGTTTCCTTTCATCTGTAGTTTACTCTCTACGTGACACCTACATATGCGTCTTTACAGAACGCAGATGGGTTTGTTCACAGGTCTGCTTTTACAAAGGCCTTCTGCTGGCATATGCTAAGAAGTAGTTCCTGCATTTAGTCTCAGCAGCAGGTGAGCTTTAATGCTTTACTGCTTGGAAATCATCCCACCTGTTTTAGCTTTTGTAGAATAAGGTTTCTGTTCTTTGTAAAACTTGTCATGGATTTCTTTCCAAAAATCAAAATGAAGAATTTAGGACACATCAGCCTGCAGATTTGGCCTGAAATCCTGCACACACTTGGGGGGAGTAAGCCCCACAGAGCACAGCAGCCACATTTGTTGTTCATATGTCATACCCAGCAGTACGTAAATATGGTTACCAGCTGTAGGTTGGGAAATACCTGGAGATTTTGAGGGTGGAGTCTGGGGAGGGCAGGGTTTGGGGTGGGGAGGGGAGGGGAGGGACCTCAGCAGAGTATAAGACCATCCAGTTCACCCTCCAAAGCAGCCATTTTCTTCAAGAGAAATGATCTTGGTCATCTGGAGATCAACTGTAATAGCAGAAGATCTCCAGGTGCCATCTGGAGGCTGGCAACCCTATGTGTAAACTGGGGGTACTGGTACAATTTTAACATAAAAAGGGCTACACAGCTCAGAACAACTGAATGTTTTCCCCTTAGTACCACCCTGGAGCAGATACCTTTCTCCCCTTTAAAACTTTGTAGTCCAAACGGTTTTGTAATTGACCTTTAAGTCCTTGAGCAGTTTGGGACCTGCATATCTTCAGGACCGCCTCCTCTGGATTGTCCCCAGGAGAGCATTACACCCTGCCGAAAACAACCTACTGGTGATCCCTTGACCAGAGGTAAGGCTTTCTCAGCCCTGGCTCCAACCTGGTGGAAGTCTTTGCCAAATACCACTAGGGCCCAGCCCCTGCGGGACTTGCAATTCCACAGGGCCTGTAAGGCAGAGATGTTATCCCAGGCCTTTGGTTGAGGACAGCAACAGTTCCATCATACTTGGCACCTTTCTCTTTTCCTCCATCTTTTCACTTCAGCCCCCTCCTCGCCCTATCCGTAAAACAGCAACATAGTTTGGAATGGGTCAAGATGAAATACTGATGCTATCTGAGAGTCTGTAACTGATATATAGATTTTATTGGTTTTAACATTATTTGTAACTGCTGCACATCGCCCAGAGCCTTGAGCTCACAAGGATTGGGTGATTCATAAATTCAATAAATAAATAGATATTTTCCCTCACCCTGATTCAGACCGTGGAAGTGAGCAGGACTGGAAGGGAAATACCTCCAGCAACAGGCTAGGATAATGCAAGGTTTAAGTGTGCTCCTTAGGATAAAATGTGAACACTAAAATTAGAGCCCTATGTGCCACACTATATGTAAGTGGAGAAGATACACGTGCAAACAAAGATCTCACTGTCATGCTTATCTTGGCCTTTCCTTCAGAGTAATTTGAGAAACACCATGACCGATTTCACACAAGCCACTGCTCTGCCCCAGCTCTTCCCTTTCCCCGATTGCACATGTCAATTTCCCACTATGTGCTGCGTGGCCGCATTTTGACCCGCAGCTTCGCCTGATTTCCCCCGTGTTTTCGCGATCCTGTTTTCTGAGGATCTAGAAGATGTGGAGGAGATCGGGTCAAAATGCGGCTGCGCAGCACATAGTGGGAAATTGACCCATGCAATCGGGGGAAAGGGAAGAGCAGGGCGGAGCAGCAACTTGTGTGAAATCAGTCCATGACATACCATTCTGGCAGCTCCAGTGGTAAGGAATTACATTTCCTTTGCGTAGCCCCTCCTTCTTTAGTTTCACCAGAAAATGCTTACTGGAAGCCCCCAGAATAAGGGGAGAGAGATAGCACTCCATTGCAAACAATATTACCTAATCACAGTATACCATAAAAGGACACCAAAAGCTAACATATCAGACAGGGCCCCTTAAAACTGAAAACCACAAATCTCCCAGAATTAGAACTGACCTCCAGACTATAGAGATCAGTTTCCCTGGAAAAAATGGCTACTTTGGAGGGTGAATTCCATGGCATTACACCTCACTGAGCTCCCACCCCTCCCCAAACCCTGCTTTCCTCAAGCTCCACCCCAAAAATCTCCAGGCATTTTCCAACCCAGAGTTAGCAACCTCTTGCCCTATACACAGTGAAAATACATGGGCAGACAATCAGAATATTTCTTCCCCAAGAGAACTTCCAGGTTTAACCAAAAGCACTAGAAAAACTTAAAGTTCAGACATCTAGGCACTTTCACATACATTAAATAATGTACTTTTCAACCCATTTTCAATGCACTTTGCAACTGGATTTTGCTGTGTAAAAATGGCAAAATCCACTTGCAAACAGTCACTAAAGTGGATTGAAACTGCATTATTTAGCATGTGTTAAAGCGCCCATCAACTACAAGGATTGGCAACTCCGGCTTGGGAACTCCTGAAGATCTGGGGGCGGAGATGGGGAAAGGCAGTCTGGGGAGGGCAGGGGAAGCCACCGAGCCCTCTGAAATTGCCTTTTCCTCAAGGGAACTGATCCCTGTAGTCTACTGATCGATTGCAATTTTGGGAGAAGACAAGGCCCCTCCTGGAGGTTAGCAACCCCACCAACCAACTGACTATACCAAGTGGTTTAAAAGGCCTTGTACACCATAGCTGTTCCTTTGCTTGGGTTCTAAAGAGACAGTCCAAATTGAAGCTTACAGACCTGGCTCTGGGGAAACAAAGAGAGTTAGGAATGGCCTCCTGAAAACACAAAGGTCTGCACAGAAACACAGCACATTTAGCTCAAAAAGATTCTACACGAGACAAATCTACCCCCAAACCCCAAGCCTCTTAAACCAAAGAGGATCATGACACCCTCAGAGAAGTCCTTGTAAATGGAATTTTAAGGCAGCTTATGTCAGCTACTGAGCACAAATGTATTTACCGACAGCAGCTCATTGCATGTAGTATCATCATTCTGCATAGTCATATCTGACTTTTATTGTTATAGCTCAGAGCTAGCACAAATATACTCCCACTAATAAAAAGCCGCAGAGAAAGTAGACTGGGAAGGCACTGGGGACATCTGCTTACGACTCTTTACAAAGCCCGCCCCACATATTTTTAGGGTGACACCAGTCTACACAGAAGCAAGCCCTTACTAATAAGCTAGTGGCATTTAGTGCTGGGTGCTAATTAGGCCTCTATGCGTTGTGTTTACATCACAAGTCCTTTGTAGTCCATTGTCTGAAAAATACACAACAGGCAAAAGTGATGTTTGTTCTCCTGTTTCTGTGAACTTGCAATAAGTGGCAGATGAAGGCACTCCTGCTTCTGTTATTACTGCCAAACCCTGGCACAGTATATCCAGAACGTAGGGTTGGCCCCGGGGTGAAGTAAACAGCAGAGCTTCCATGAGCTGAAGCTGGAGACCCTCAGCACTGTCCATGGTATCAAATATGATCATCCAAACATGGGCTACTTCACTAAATATGACTAAAGTACACCAAACCAGGATTTGAAATGGTTTGGTTTATTAATTACAGGCTGATTCTGCACCCATCTGTTCCCCCACAGTTTCACATCGGAACATTAATCTCCCTCTACACTGCATGCCGCTTTCACTTTGCTTGTTCATCGGGTTTTATGGTACCTTCTGCATAGATTTATGGCCATTCACGGGTGACTTCGCAGTCAGTACAGTGTTGCCCTGGGGTATCTGAATGCAGTTCTGAGCTGCACCTTTTCTTTCCTCCACTTCTGATTCGAAGGGAACAATAAGCAGACAACTTGATGCAGTTTCACTGATCTCTGTCAGTTCCCCCCCCCCGTCCCTATTTCCCCCTCTGTATTTATCACTTTGCCATGAATTACTTGGCTCAGTTGGTGCAGTCCACCATCCAAAGCACCTCCTACACTGCTAATGACTGCTGAGGCAAGTACTGACACAGAAAAATCTGCATATCGATGCAGGAGCGACTACTGAAAACAAAATAGATGGCAAGCTGACACAGGACTTAATGGGTAGCCAATGCAGAAACCAGGATCCGAGGCAATTCAATGAAAACAGATATTCCAAAGCAAGGGGGAACCCAGGTCGAGTGCTGAGAAAATGTGGAACGAATGCCAGATGCAGAATGGACCAATGTCAGTCTTCAAGGTTTCATATGATGTACAAATGTGGACATCTTGTCTCACTCCAGGCTTGTTCCCTAGTGCCATCCCCACCACAATGCAGGATATGACACCAACCAGATCTCTTTTGAAAAACAAGCAATGGCAACCAAACTAGCATTTGTTGAGGCAAGCCGAATCCTGGCATCACAACATTACCACAGTTTTGCACTATGTCTAAACTGAGACTATATCCAGTGTTTGCTACCACTGAGAATAAACACTGCCAACTGTATTACTCTTTGTAAACTTGAAGAAGCTCGTGAATAGTTTTCTTGATTGCCATATTGCAGAGGACATGCATTGCAATTCAGTTTAAGGACCACTGAACTCAGCTTCCTGTTACCAAAAGATGCAAATTTAGTGTTCAGTGCACTTAAGTCAACAATATAATTTAAAATTATGTTTTGTTTCAGTTTCAAAGTTTATTTAGGTTTAATAGTCCATAGGCCATACATCATTAAAAAATTAAGAGTTTAAAAGAACAGTAAAACAAAGATTTGCCACATCCATGATGCAATTTTGGCAGAGGCTGCTCAAAAGTAGTCTTAATCTTGCTGCATCAGGAAAAAGACGAATATTTGTTTGTGTCAGTCCAAATCTACACTTAAGCACAAAGGGTTTCATCCTCAAACTCCTTTTGCCAATAAATGCAATGTCATTAAGATGCTTCCATACTCGTATCTCTGTCTGATCCAACAGAATTACATCCAGGGCAGTTTTGGAACATGAAGTAGTTATTACTAATTTTTTCTGGATAATCAATGGATAATTAATCAAAAGTGCACTGCTGTCGAAAACAGTGCTAGGAAACAAAATGCAGTGGGGAAATCTAGTCCATATCTCAACCTTTCTCCAACCATACTTGATGGGATTATAGTTCAATTGCTGGGTTGTCCAAAGATTCTAAGTGTGCCACTGAGCTGTACACAAAACCTTCTTCATTGTCCTTTATGAAAAGCTCTCTGTTGGCCTGACCCATGCAGCACATTTTTCTCCATTCCCTACTGCATATATACATAACTCTGTACCTCACCTTTTACCTTTCTTTGTTCCCTCAGCCCAACCTACATTCCTCAGGGATTCTCTTCCAGATAGGGCTGCCAACCTCTAGGTAGTAGCTGGAGATTTCCTAGGATTACAACTGATCTCCAGGTGACAGAGATCAGCTCACCTGGAGAAAATGGGCTCCTTCGGAAGGTGGACTCTATGGCATTATACCACATTGAAGTCCCTCCCCTCCTCAAACCCCGCCCTCCTCAGGCTCCACCCCCCCCCCCAAATCTCCAGGTATTTGCCAACCCAGAGCTGGCAACCCTAGGTAGACTGCAAGCTTTCCACCCAAAAGTTGACAGGTAACTCTGGTAGCAGCTGTTAGGAAAGACCTAGTTCTGGACCTGGTAAAGTCACTTCTGTTCAGATCCACAGGGTCCAACAATCTGATGTGAAGCATCTTCCTATGCCCAGAAACGCAGGTCTCGTGTGGTTTCCCATGCAGGAGCTAGTCAAGCCCAAACCTGCTTAGCTTTATTTTTTATATTTTTATAGCTTTATATGATTTAAAACTAGACCCTCCAAGGGAAAGCTTGCATTGCCGTCTGTTGCTTAAAGGAAGTTAAAATTGGACTGCAGTCCTCACATTTACTTAACCTTTAAATACCATTCATCAAAGAATGCTTCAAGATGCCAAGATACACAGAGAGAGTACACTTGCATCCTCTTTATTCATTCACTTAGATTTTATTTTAATTTTTTGCCTATCTACAGGACTAAGTCACAAGCAGGTCATAAAACTGAACTGCTTAGTAGAACATAGGAATATGTTCGGGCAGAAGATACAATGCAGTCCAAAACAGAGTTATACCCTTCTTACTCCATTGAAGTCAATGAGCTTGAAGGAGTAAAAATCTATTTAGGACTGCACAACAAAAGCACAGTGTTGTTTTAAAAATCTTCTCAGTGTCCTAAAGACCTGAAAAAGAATGAGGTGGGTAAGAAACAATTGTACAAACAACAACCCCCCCCCTTTTGTCATCAAGATTTACATTACACCAAAATACGATACTCTCTTAAAGAATACTACAATTTTCTATTAGTACCTCGAATGGTCCATAACTTGCTACTTATTTGTTTTTATCATCTTCCAGGACACATGTCATTTTGGGAGTCAGAGCTGATGTAAACCAGTAGTTAGGATCGTTAGTAAGTGATAGTTCAGATTTTTAGCACTGCACTTTCCCTCCACCTTCAGCCCAATGCTTGCACAGGCAGCATTTTAAGTGCTAATCAAAGGAAGGAAGGGAAGGAAAATACCAAGGAGTTTACTGTACCAGTGGCAAGCCTGTTCTAGAGATCTAGCAGGCCATCTGCTAAAAAAATAAATTGGTATCAATGAATACATCCACCAGAGATGATTTCTCTAACTGAAACTCAGTGTCTGAGTTTGAACCATCTTAATTGTTTGCCTTACTCATAAAACAAAATCTGCATGGAATATTAGAGTGATAACTCTAAACTAACAATACCCGGCTCACATTTTCTTTGCACTGACAATTCTTAGCAGTGATAGATGCTAACAGTTTTAGCCTACTTAATGTAAAGCAGAAAAACGGAGCACGCAGTAGAACTGTGAACTTTTGAAATTAAGCAAAATACTCTACCTTTCAGGGTTCACAGCAAGAAATGCACTGCATAACACAGGAACCATCAGACGTAAAACTGAAAGTGACAGAAAAATAATGCCATCAGGTCCAGGAAGTGTGTTGGGTGGAGGAAACAGTGAAGAAACCACTTATGTGGCAATGTTTTGAACATGATGCAACAAAGGGAAGCACACAATTATTTCTACTTGAACACAGACCATAACAGCAAGATTAAAAATTAATCAGAAAAGCTAAACTTATACTTCGCAAAGTAAATGGACGTTTGTTAATGTTCAACTTCAATTAGCTCTTATAAAAATTAGACAGCTGTGATCTAGCCACATGACATTAAAAATACAGACGAATCACTATTCCAACTTGAGACTAACTAAAAACAACAATAACGCATGGTGTAACTGTGGAGTTTCATTCAAAGGAAGTCGTTTTCAAACTGTATTCTGGGAAACTCCAAGATAGCAAGACAAGCTTTCTTGCAAGTACACTTCATTCTCAGCTTCAATCTTTTTGTTGCTGTCTGCAGCTGAAACTGTGCTGTGGGCCACATGGCAGCTGCCCACTTATTCAATGCACATTCCCTCGAGGATCTCTAGAATCTTTTTAAATACTAAATGATCCCTCTGCAAACAAATTAATCAACAAAGCATTTCCTGAAAGTGGGACGTTTGTAAGCCAATGCTCTAAGGCTTATTTAGGTACAGGTTCTGCTGTGGCTTTAGGCCCGTAGGCAGGATTTTTAAAGTTGGGGGGCATTTAAATTTCTTAAGAGGCACTGGCTAATCAAATTAAAGGAATACCTGGCTCCTTCCCCGCACCTCCTGCTGCTCAGGGGGCCCTGGGCTGCATGGGAAGTCATGGGGCCTTGCCAGTAAGTCAGGGGGTCTAGCCCCGAGATGCCCCACTATAGCTACGGGCCTGAGTGGCTGCCCCTTAGAGGAACAGTTATCTTGGTAATTCCATTTTCTTTTATTTGAGAAAATAAAACAGCACAGATGTTATGCAGTAGCAGCATGGTGTCTTGGTCAGTGTCAGACTAGGATCTAGGAGACCCATGTCCAAACACATACCTTGCCATGGAAGCTCACTGAGCAAGCTTGGGCCTCCCTCCCTCCCTCTCTCTCTCTCTCAATGTAACCTATCTCACAGAAGTCTTTACAAGTTACAGTGAAGCACAATCCATGTACAGTGTACACTTGATTGTTCTATATTATTTTATATAACTTTATTTCATATAAACTGCTTTGTGGGTCTCTTAGATGTAAAGTGGGACATCAAATTCATACACTTTTATGTTTGTTTATGTTTATTTGGACTTATATCCCGCCCTCCCCTTGATGGGCTT
Source organism: Lepidodactylus listeri (assembly GCA_029233225.1). Taxonomy (NCBI): domain Eukaryota; kingdom Metazoa; phylum Chordata; class Lepidosauria; order Squamata; family Gekkonidae; genus Lepidodactylus; species Lepidodactylus listeri. The sequence goes on from JARCFY010000006.1 coordinate 94,950,658, forward strand.
GTGGTGGATAATCGTTATGATAATGTTTTATGGTATAATTAAAAAAAAAAAAATCTTCTAAATTACGACACTTTCAACCAACAGTCCACCTAGCTAAGTACTGGCTGCTATGGCTGACACTGGGTATCAGATGTGGCAGTTCCAGGTTCTTGGTAGGGCTGCCAAGTCCAACTTGGGAAATATCTGAGGACTTTGGGGGTGGAGCCAGGAGACTTTGGGGGTGGAGCCAAGAGAAAGGAAGTGACATCATTTTGTGATGTCACATCCTGTGATGTTGCTTCCACATGCTGACACATGAACTCATGAAGTTTCCTAATACTGAGCTTCTGCTGCTGCCTTGAGCTTTATAGGCTTGCAAGCAGCATTACCTAGACTGTGACTTTTATGCCACTGTTTTTTGTCGCTGAACAAGAGTCAGTGTTATGTAGCAGTCAGTTTGTTTGGCTGGGATCTGGGAGAGCCTGGCTCAAAACCCTGCAGTGCCATGGAATCATTTTATTTAATATTGAATCAGGCCATTGGTCCATCAAGGTCAGTATTGACTACTCAGACTGGTAGTGGCTCTCCAGGGTCTCAGGCTGAGATCTTTAATGTCACCTATGACCTGATCCTTTTTTAGCTGAAGAGGCTGATACCTCCTGCATGTCAAGCAGATGCTCTATCACTGAGCAAGGGCCCTACTGAATCCTTCCTCATCTCGGCAGAATATGAAACACTAAGTGCTACACAAGTGCTAAATATGATTTTCATATCATAAGAACAGGAGAGAAGCCACAGTGGATCGGCCCATCCAGTACAGCCCATCCAGTACAACACTCTGGGTCACAACAGTGGCCAAAAATACCAGGTGCCCTCAGGAGGTCCAGCAGCGGGGCCAGAACTCCAGAAGCCCTCCCACTGTTGCCCCCCAAGCACCAAGAATGCAGAGCATCACTGCCCCAGACAAAGGGCTCCATTTAGACCTTGTGGCTAATAATAGCCACTGATAGACCTCTGCTGGATGGGGACAGAGAGACAGAGAGACAGACAGACAGACAGACAGAAAAAAGAAAGAAAGGGGGAGGGGGAGAGAGAGAGAAGGAAAAGAGCTGGCAGACCCCAGCAGCTTACCCCAAGCAGCTTACTCCAGCAGCAGGCCACATGCAAAAGCAGGCCCTTCAGCAGAAAGAGCCTCTCTGGGTGGGACTCTCTTGCTCTTTCTTAAAGGGGAAATGTCTGTTGAGGCTTTTCACTGCAGGGCAGGCTCTCTGCAGACATTTCCCTTTTAAGAGGCCAGGGCAGGCTCCGACGTTTCCCTGCTGGCAGCCATTGCCTCCCCCGGTGGCCAATTCTGAAAAAGCAGGGGAAAGCTTTAAAAATCGGTGCTTCCCCCGCCCTACCCGGGGACTTGGCAGCCCTAGTTCTTGGGCAGAAATTCTTTTCAGACCTACCATTTTAGAGAGCCAGGAGAAAGCTTTGCTGTGCCTTTGCTGTTCAGGAGCTACAGATAGGAGATGGAGGTGCAGATGCTACACGGAAGCCAGACATTACGTACGCACGCATGCACAAGTGTAAAGACCTGTGAATCCAAGCCCATGGTCAAATTATGGGGTTTGAGGAATCTGGAACTGTGGGCCCTCTGACATAGGTTAAAGAAATACTTGGTCCTTTTTATTACCCGTATGAAGGCGTCAGCTCTCCTTACTGTGTGTCTGCATGCAAAGCAGGTCTGGGATGCCAGGATGGAACAGTTGACTAGCAGGATTATGGGAGTGATCTTTTGTAATGTCATACAAAATGAGAGATATAGAACTGATAAGAAAACAGCAGCCATGATAAAAATTAAGATATTTCAAACTCAGTTATCTTGCTGCCTTCTCAAAAGTTCTACAAAGTATAATGTTTTTAGTCATATCCTGGCCTTCTCACTCAGGTATCAGAAGTTGTCCTTGAGAAAGAACTCCACATTCTGAGACCTACCAATGTCCACATTCAGATGACCAGAGTAACTACAGTTTGACAAACAAGCCTCAAAAGACCCTGGATTGAAATCTTCCCTTTTCACCTTGTATGTGGTTTATAGTATGAAGACTTCCTGCTTTGTAGTAAAAGTAAATTTGCTATGACATCTCTATCAGATGGAATACCACACTGCAGTTTGCTTTGTTCCTACACACCTGGATTAGCGGTCATTTGAAATCCTAGTTTGTAAACAAGGAACAAATTGTAGTGTGTCATCTCATACATTAGAGAGGTCACAGCAAACTGCTGTTTGTCATAAACCAAAAAGTCCACTCTCTATGAGCCACTTGCTAGAGGAGCAGGGAGCATGTGTCACCTGGGATTATAAAGGGACACAGAAGAGAGCCTACAAAGATTCCTTTGAATTAAAGACTATGCCCATGTGGCAGAGGTGATATAGAAACAGCAGAACATGTCCTCCCCCACTGCCCTTTTTATCAAAGTATATTTCCCCCTTGCTCAACAGAAATCCTGGGTGTTCAACTCTAGAATGTTAAATTGCTGCTTCTGGGAGAAAATCCACAGGTGACTACACCTTGTGTGAAATTCGGCACAGCAGCCTACAAAACCTGACAGAACAGCCAAGAAAGTAAGGAAACAAAGTATGACATAAGTAAATTTAATATATTTATTAATTATTTATTTATTTCATTCGATTTCTAGGCCGCTCTCCCTACACAGTAGGCTCAGAGCGGCTTACATAATAAGGTGAACACGTTCACGGTAAAACATTTAAAACAGTTAAAATTAATCATTGATTAAACAATACAATTACAAATCTTAAGTGCTCAGTGCTGTTAATGACATAAATCTGACGGTCTTGTGCATGCTGGAGTTATGCATGCTGATGTTGGGAGCACTCGGATCATCGGCGACGTTGGTATCACTAGATGTTAACCGGAGGGAAACAGAAAGGCGGCGGCCCCTATTCAAATGCCTGGCGGAAGAGCTCCGTCTTACAGGCCCTGCGGAACTGCATCAGGTCCCGCAGGGCCCTGATCTCCTCTGGGTGCAATCATACGCACCCATTTGCGATGTGAGAGGGACAATTCCCCACCAGCTCAAAGTGGCGCGATCACAGCAGCCCATCTGAGAAGCATCCCACAAGTATCGTCAAACTGTCGCAAGCCACTTTGAGCCGGCGGGGAATTGGCGTAAAAAGCTACAGGTGAAAAGGCAGTAGCAAATGGTTTGCGATGGCCCGAAGCCGGACATTCCCTATGTGATTGTGCCAGCGCAAATGTGCGGCATTGGGGATCAGGGTTTTTCTCCCCCCCCCCCCCCTGGTATTCGCGTCATTGGACAACCCCCAGGGTGGAGAGGCAATTCATCAATCTCTTGTTTTAGCGAATAAGCAAATTGAAAACGGCCAGGGGGGGAACCAACTCGCCCGCAGTTGCGTGTGATCATGCAGCGGTGGTTTGCCCTTGCAGGTCCATGGACCTGTGTGATCCTGCAACTGCGGCGCAAATTGCACCGGCACAAATTTGCGTCGCTTCCTGTCCGGCTTATCTCGCTTGTGTGGCTGCAACCATAGTTTTATAAATTTTAAGTCTTAAAAGGTAATACTTTTTTCTTTATTTTATTTTATCTTTTTGTCAAGAACCTTTTCACTCAGTGTATTTCTATGTATTATTGGAATACTATTTATAATCTCCTATGTATAAGTATTATATTTTTATCTGTGATTTTAATGCATGTGGGCAATGGCTTTGGCCAATTTATTCTGTGCTTTAAGCTGGCTTAATACTGTAATAAATGAATGATGAATAGGGCCTACAAAGATGACATAAGCAATTGGGCCGGATTGCTGGGAGCAGGCAGCCCTTGAGGTCAGTACTACTAACTGAGCCCAAAAACCAACTGCACATCAATACTACAGTAATATGCTCAGTACATCGGGGCTGAGGAGTTTTATAAATTTTAAGTCTTAAAAGGTAATACTTTTTTCTTTATTTTATTTTATCTTTTTGTCAAGAACCTTTTCACTCAGTGTATTTCTATGTATTATTGGAATACTATTTATAATCTCCTATGTATAAGTATTATATTTTTATCTGTGATTTTAATGCATGTGGGCAATGGCTTTGGCCAATTTATTCTGTGCTTTAAGCTGGCTTAATACTGTAATAAATGAATGATGAATAGGGCCTACAAAGATGACATAAGCAATTGGGCCGGATTGCTGGGAGCAGGCAGCCCTTGAGGTCAGTACTACTAACTGAGCCCAAAAACCAACTGCACATCAATACTACAGTAATATGCTCAGTACATCGGGGCTGAGTTGTTGTTAAAACCCTCATTGTCACCTTCACCAGTGGTAGATCCCAAAGGAAGCCCCAGTGAGGTGCACTGCAGTAGACTGACTTGTAAGTTTCCTAAGCATGAATGTCAACAGCCTATCTTTCCTACTCAGGACCGCACCTTTGAGCCCAACATGATAAAAAGGCACCACCCTTTACCACTTGAACATCCTGGAGCATGGCTTTCTCCAGAAACACTCCAAAACTAAAAGCCTGATCTTTAAGACACAATACAATCTGCTCCAGAACATGACAAGCCCTGCTTCAAGGCTGTGCTTCTGCCTCTTACCCAGAGAAAGCGCTGCCTTTTATGAATGAGTCATAATCATACTAACTCTTCTAAATGTTTTCTTCATTATTCCCATGACTATAACAGAGGAACAGAGGCAAAGCATTATACTAGTCCTGAGCTTCGTATTACTGAAAAGTCAATACTGTTAAGTGGGAGTAAGTGTAGGCACTAAAGATCAGTGGATTTATTTTATTTTATTTTATTAGCTTGGGGAAATAAGGCTGCAGTTTGAAGGCATTGAAAATCCTACCTAACAATCCCCTTGCCAAAGCAATGTGAAGAATCCTTGCAGTCATAGGCGTCAACTATGGTGGGGCTCGAGGGCTCGAGCCACCCCCGAAATTTCCCGGGGGGACTGAGCCCCCCCCCCGGAAAATGGGCGCCCTCTGCCGCGCCTCCCTTGGCCCTTCCTAGGGCCGCCACCGCCTCTCCCCCCCCCCCCCGCCTGGCCACTCCGACCCTCCCTCCGTCCGTCCAGGGGCCAGCTAAGCAAATACCCAGCTAGCCCCTGGATGGATGGAGGGACGGAAGCAGGAGTGGTCAGGCGGGGGGAGGCGGAGGCAGCGGCAGGGACATGGTCCCGGCGGGCACGCGCACTTTGCACACGTGCACGGAAGAGCACCCGCCCCTCCCCCCGGGAGTTTTTAAACTCTACACCCCTGCTTGCAGTAGAGGGAAAGCTTGCCTCCCTTAACCACGAAACTCTGTCACTCTCCTGAAAAGCCATAAGAGATAAAAACCCTAAAAGCAGAATTCACCCTTCCCAGTTGATAACAGCAGCCGTAGTTTAACTTCTAGTCTCACCAAATTCACTATAGTAATTTCCTTTCATTTCAGTCGCAAGACAAAGAGAACAAAGTGGAAGAACATTTCACATAATATTACATTCAATGAGTGGTTCAGGTTCATTTATTATTATGGCAATAAGCCATAAGACATTCAATAAGTGCCACAACTTTGCATGAAGACTTGTTTTGAAAAAGAATACGAAGCTCTCCTTGTCAGTGCCAAGTCCCATGCGTATTTGTACATGTCAAGGTCTCTGGACAAGCCGAGAACAACAATGCTATTAGAGTTGAAATGCCTCAGAGTTTACAAAATTAGGTCTCAAAGGGAAAATGTAATCAGGTAATACACCTAAAGCTGCAACGTGGTCCGATCCTGCACTTAACGGCCATAGGCATGTGTCAGGTTTCATTGAGCTCACTGGGAGATTTAGCCTAAGGTCATGGTCATATAAACACTTGGAGTCATGTGGCACACACCATTTTTTTTTTATGAAACCACAGAAATTGTGTGTTTTGGCATACAAAGGAGCAAATGTCTCCAAGTTTGAGAGTTAGTACAAAAGAAATGTGTCCTGATTTAGCAGTTTCTTTTTTAAAGTATTTTTTTAAAGAACAACACTGTATTTCATTTCCTTTCTATATTACAGCAATGACCAGTTAGAAACTCCTGAAGTAGTACTTTGTATGTTCAAGACCAAGACAATGGAACACTCCATGCAAAGGCATTTGGCAGGAAGTTAAGTAAACATTTGTGAACGCTGCAAACTTACCCAATGCTTCCAATGGCCCTCAAACTGCATTTTTAATACAGTTCAGTCTCCAGTGGCACAAATGCTGGTGCTGTAGTCAAGTAGGCCAGAACAAAATAGAATAAGGTCTTGCCTTGCAGCTTCTGAGTTTATTGCTATTACAAAACCAGCCCTTCTGTGTATAAGGACAACCAGCTTCCCGTGCTTTCCCATTGAAGAGCTTATTTTCAAAAAGGAAGAGCAAAGTATTAAGTTCATCATATCACACCAAAATCCAGTGCTCAGAGGCAGATACACAGGAACTCATTAAAACAAATGGTCCGGAAACCGTAAGGGATAAGCAATACGGCAGTCAAATGGCAGAATCCCCATTCAGCCAAGAAGCTCACTAGGGGATCTTGGGCCAGTCATGCTCGCTCTCTCTCGCTCTCACTCTCTACCCCATCTCCCAGACTGCACAGGATTATTGTGAGGATCAAGTTGAGGAAGGAAGAATCATGTATATCACCCTCATAGGGTTTCCAGCTTCCAGGTGGCACCTGGAGATCTCCTGCTATTACGATTGGTCTCCAGACAACAAAGCAGTTCTGAGGGAGAAAATGGCTGACCTGGAAGGTGGACTGAGGTCCCTTTCCTCCCCAGATTCCACCCCAAAATCTCCAGGTATTTCCCAACTCAGAGCTGGCAACCCTACACCCTCAGCTCTTTAAGGAAGAGCAAGAGAAAAATAGAATGAACACAGCGGCTTTTAGAAAAGACTATCAGATGTTCAGTATAAAATTGGGGTGGGGCTAGAGTTGCCAGGTCTGGTTTGGAAAATACCTGGAGACTTTGGGGGTGGATCCATGAGAAGGTGGGGTTTGGGGAGGGGAGGGGCCTCAGCTTGGTACAATGCCATAGAGTCCACCCTTCAAAGCAGCCATTTTCTCCAGGGGAGCTGATCACTGTCAGCTGGAGATCAGCTGTAAAAGCGGGAGATCTCCAGGCTCCACCTGGTGGCTGGCAACCCTAGGTGGGGCAGTTTTCTAAGCTACCAAAAGAACAGAAACGAGTTCAGGCAATTTCAAGCTCATAAAAGGGGAGGGAATCAAGATATTCCCTTTTTCAGAGGTGTGCTTTTATTGCCTCCAACAAGTCCTGATCTTCAGTCCCATCTGCCCATTTGTACCCACATTCCTCCCCCTCCACAGCCTTAGCACTGCTAGCCAGTGTTCCCTCTAAGCTGAGTTAGTGTGAGGTAGCTCACAGTTTTTTTTAATCTCCAGCTCACACACTTTTGTCTTTGCTCAGGAAGGATGGCTCCAGAGCAAACTAATTTATGCAAACATTGCTTGCTCACAACTTTAATGCCAGTAGCTCACAAAGTAGAATTTTTGCTCACAAGACTCCACAGCTTAGAGGGAGCATTGCTGCTAGCTAACCCCCCAAATCTGAATGCTTTGAGAAAAAGATCACCACCTATAAGGCTGCGGCCACATGGCCCTTTAATGCGGGAGGAACTGCTGTTTCCTCCCACATTTAAAGGGTCCATTCACAACGGCCACGGCTAGTCCCGCGCGGAAGCGGGCTCAAATGTGGGTTCCTCCCGTATTTTCCAACCCCGGGAAAATTAAGTGTTTTCCCGGTGGTCGCACAAGGAGCCTGCATTTGAGCCATCTAGGCAGTCCTCTCTCTCAATCATTGCAAGAGAGGGCTGTCCAGATGGTCCCGTCCTCCATTCCCCCCCCCCCCTTTTACAGTTGGGCGCTTGGGCAGTCAAACGCCCAAGTGTAAAAGGGGGGGAAACCCAAACTTACCAGGCGGCCGGCGGGGCTCCAGGAAGGGTGCCTCCCCCAGCTGCCGCCACCGCCAGCCACCACCACCGCACCAAAAAAGCCGCCACCACAAAACGCCTCACAACTCCGCCATCACATGCCGCACACCGCCGCTTCTTCTGCCTCCGCCGCCTCCTTCGCCGCCTCCTCCACCCGCTGCCGCTGCCTGCCGCTGACCGCCACCACCAGGGTTGGATGTGTGTACATCCCAACATGAGGTAAAAAAAACACGGCCCCTTTAAATCCAGGAGGGCTCCTGGATTTAAAGGGCCTTGTGACCACGGCCTAAGAGACGCAACTGGAAAATCTGATCTGATCCAAATTCCAGAGCACTCAAGCATGACCTGGAACAAACACTAGGCTTTCTGGTGGTTGTACCTTCTGTATCCTATTTATCAGCATGTAGCTCACAAGCTAAAACAGGTCTGAAGTCACTAGAGCCATTGATATTATCTTGCCATTTTACCTCTGGTCACCATGTGGAACTTATGGATAAACTCTGGCAGACTTCCACTGAAAACAGTGGAACAATAACCAAGGGCCAGGAAAGCATTAAGTCCTTCCCCAAGATTGCCATTGGGTACAGGAAGGTTGTGCCCAAAACCATGACAAATTTTGTAGACGAAAAGCCCAGTTGAGGTGAAGAATGACAGCTGGTGCTCTATAATCAACAGAAAGAGTGCCCCAACTTCTCTCACATCAATCAGCAGTAGGATTGTCAGCAAGGTGTGGGGAGGGGAGGGACTTCAACGGAGCATAACACCAGGGCTATTTTTGGGCAGGAACACACAGGAACGGAGTTCCAGCTGGCTCCCAAGTTGGCCACACCCAGCTGGAACTCATTAGCATAATAGGCCACGCCCAGCAGCAGAAATGCATTAGGATTGGCTGCATTAGGGGTGTGTGGCCTAACATGCCAAGAAGTTCCTGCTACAAGAAAAGCCCTGGGTTTTGACAACAAACAAGGTAAACAGAATAAGAAGCAAAAGGGGGGTGTGGCTGGATGACCACACTTCTGGTAACATGGGGGTTTGGCCTAATATGCTAATGAGCTGTGCTATCAGGAGTGTGGCCTAATACGCTAAAGAGTTTCTGCTGTTGGGTATGGCCTATTATGCTAATGAGTTCCTGCTGGGCATTTTCTACAAAAAAAGCCCTGCATAACACCATAGAGTCCCTCTTCCAACATGGCCATTTTCTCCAGGCAAACGGATCTTTGTCACCTGGAGATCCGTTGTAATCCAGAAGATCTTCTGGCCATCATCTGGAGGTTGGCAAACAGATTATTTTAAAACAAGCCAAAACATATAACAGTTGAGAATCTACTCCACTTACTGAAGGGCCGGCTACTTCAGAGAGTTCAGTTCTTCACTCCAGGCTTTCAATTTTAATTTGTTGGGTGAGCAAATAAGTCAGGCCTTACTCTCTCTTGATTGGAGGAGATGAGTGGAAGCTGCAGAGTAAACAGGCTGTTATCAGAAAAGCACTCTCAGATGTATCCCGAGGTGGACCAGGTAAAGAATTTAAGAACATAAGAAAAACGCTGCAGGATCAGACCAGTGGCCCATCTAGTTCAGCATCCTGTCTCACACAGTGGCCAACCAGTTCCTCTGGAGGGCCAACAACAGGGCATGGAGGCTGAGACCTTTCCCTGATGTTGCCTCCTGGCACTGGGATTCAGAGGTTGGCTGCCTCTGAATGTGGAGGTTCCCCTCAGTCACCATAGCTAGTAGCCACTGAAAGACCTCTAATTTATCACACCTTACCCCACAGCTCAACATTACAACTTCAAGTACCCAGCATTCACCTTTAAGGAGCATCACCACCTATGAACAGATACAGCAGTAAACAGTCCTGTTGTGACATCGATACACAAGCTGATCATTACCAATTAGTGAAAACACTGGTCATCAAACCAATATTTTTCTTTCCAGACAAACCTTTCCTAGCACCTTTATTTAGAGACTCCAGGAGCTGAATCCAGGACTTTAAAGGGAGAGGCTACAGCTCAGTAGTAGACAAATACTTCACACACTTAAACTGCATGAAAATATATACAGGGGGCAGGAGAGACAGGGGTCAAGTCTGCTGGCTGCATCTCCTTTCTGATTGTAACTTCTGCAGAAGTTTGTGTGTGTGTAATGTAACTCTGAATGTGTGATCTGTACTCATCATGCATTCAGGGCCATCATGTGTGGTCTGTACTGGCACACAGACCTGCGCCTGCGTGCAGAAGTTACCACCATTCCTGGAGGAAGGGATTGGGCTGCCAGGTTGCACTTGGCCACTGGCAGAGGGATGTGGAGGGGGGGGGGGTACAGTCCAGGTTGGGAAACTCCTGGAAATCTGGGGGTGGAGCCTGGGGAGGACAGGGACCTCAGTGGGGTACAATGCCACAGAGTCCACCCTCCAGAGCATCCGTTTTCTCCAGGGGAATTGATCTCAGTAGTATGAAGATGAGCTGTAATTCCAGGGGACGTCCAAGTCCCACCTGGAGGCTGGCATCCCTAATTCACAGCCACTGATGTTCTGTATTGGCACACAGACCTCTGTGCAGAAGTTACCATCACTGACAGAGGAAGGGGTTGGGGACAGCAGGTACAATCCTGATACTGCCTCCATGCATACTTGTCTACACAGTTTGCCCATCTGCAGAGGGCTAAAGCTATGGTGAAACAACTGTTTTTCTCCTTGTCCCCAAACATACAACCTTGCACACTGAATCAGTGTCTTCAGAAATAACTCTGGCAAATCTGTTAGGGAAAAAATGCTGCACTGTTTCTTTAATCCTTTCAGTATCTTTAACTGGAGTTATGGGGCTTGCATTTGACTAGTACTTTATCATATGAAGCCTTAAAGCAACAAATCACTCACAGACTAAAGAGGAGAGGCCACTTTGTGCTGTGTAAAACAATGTATACAAGAAGTCTATAAATATGCAGGGACACATACATATGGCTTTTATTTTCTCTACTGGATAATAAAATAATCCACATGAGGAACCAAAAATATTTATATTATGTGTTTGCCAGCAGAATGTCACTATTTCTAGATTCCTAATGGAATTAGAGAGGAAAAAATGATACTTGAGCACTTACGACTTAAATAGGATACAGGGATTTTTGCTCAGTGCATGAAATTTCAAATAGATTTGCACAGTTGCAATCCTCCTCTGACAGAAAGTTTGACACCATTTGCAGCACATAAGTTACCCATGCCATTGAGTTTCTACTCCCATATAATTATGAATAAGCATTTCCAATCACATCTCCAAAAGTGTTTTTTATCCTGAGAAACCCAACATGTTTCTCCCCTGCAAAATATTTTTTTTAATGCACTGTGGCATTTAATATCCAAGAAACTACTTCTTACCTCAGAAGATTTTCTAAGCACTGCAATACAGACAGCTATCATTAAAATTATGCACCCAGAATTATTTCAGTTTTACTTTTACTTTTCCCATCCAGCATTCAAAATGAAGATTAGTTTTATCTAGCATCTCCGTCTGTAAAGGAACACGGGTCACACCAACATACCTTGTGAAAGGAGAGAAAGGATTCAGCCCCCCAGCAGTTTGACTTTTTAAATGCTCCACTCACGCTGCGCTTCCAAGACTCATGTCACAGCCAGCAAAACACTCAGAGCCTGAGGAAACAGGTTTCATTCCTTTCTTTTCCCTCCTTCCTTCTCCCCATGTCTGAAAGCTTTACACGTTACAGATCTGAAACAGGACGCATCTCCCAAACCTCTCATCACTCTGAGAAAGAATCTCCTCCCTCCCTCCTATTAAGAGCATGTTGCCATTATCTTTGGAAGAGAAAAAAACCCCACGTCACCATACACATATGCAATAGCTGTGGGAAAGCTGCACTTATTCATACAGGAAGCTTGAGCCACAGCACTTCCTAGTTCCCAAGTCTCATTTCAACTACAGGTGATTATTTTTAACCTCCCTCAGTCCAAGCTGATGCATACCACAGCTTGCTGGGGAGCGGGGGGAGGGGGTGTCTGTCAGAAAGGTTATCATGACTCCCCCAGCTGGATAGCTAACGATTCAGATCTTAAACAAAAAAAATCTTCATGTTGTCAAGAGCAACACATAGCTTCTTTAAGGTAGCTATATTTTTTGTACAGCAGATCCTTGAACAGCTGCCTGGCAGGCAAAAATACAGCCAGGGATGTTTCACCCATGACCAGTGTTCCCTCTAAGCTGAGTTAGTGTGAGCTAGCTCACAGTTGTTTAGCCTCCGGCTCACACATTTTTGTCTCAGCTCCGGAAGGATGGCTCCAGAGCAAACTAATTTATGCAGTAGACAAACAGCTCACTCACAACTTTAATGGCAGTAGCTCACAAAGTAGAATTTTTGCTCACAAGACTCCACAGCTTAGAGGGAGCATTGCCTATGACCATCCAAGAAAAGGCTAAACCCATAGGCGTCAACTACAGGGGGGCTCGAGGGCTCGAGCCACCCCCAAAATTTCCCGGGGGGGGACTGAGCCCCCGCCGGGAAAACGGTGCGCCCTCCGCCATGCCTCCCTCGGCCCTTCCTAGGGCCACCGCCGCCACCATCTCTCCCCCCCCACCTGGCCACTCTGACCCTCCCTCCGTCCGTCCAGGGGCCAGCTAAGCAAATGCCCAGCTGGCCCCTGGACAGATGGAGGGACGGAAGCAGGAGTGGTCAGGCGGGGGGGAGGTAGCGGTGGGGACATGGTCCCGGCGGGCGGGCGCGCACGCATGGAAGAGCCCCTGCCCCCCCCGGGAGTTTTTAAACTCTACGCCCCTGGCTAAACTTGCTGAATTTCTGCATGTCACTCAGTTGCTAAAGCCAGTTTGGTGTAGTGGTTAAGTGTGTGTACTCTAATCTGGGAAAACCGGGTTTGATTCCCCACTCCTCCACTTGCACCTGGCTGGATGACCTTGGGCAAGCCATAGCTCTGTACCAGCTGTCCTCTCAAGGAGAGCTTGGGAAAGAGTTCTCTCAGCCCCACCTACCTCACAGGGTGTCTGTTGTGGGGAGGGGAAGGGAAAGGAGTTTGTAAGCCGTTCTGAGACTCCAAGTGAGTGAAGGGCGGAATATAAATCCAATCTCTTCTTCTTCTTCTTCTAAAGGCACAAAAGCTATGCCACAGAGGGAAAAAAGGTGGCAGGTCTATCCAAAGAGACAGGAAGAAAATGATCATAGATTGCAAGGGGGAAAGGTACAGCAACAATAACCAAAATTCAAATCCAAAATGCCACATACAGCAATACAGCACATAGAACTCTTAACTACACTGGAAATTAAAAACAAAAGGGGCAAGAGAGAAAGGCACATCTTTCTGGCCAAGGGTTTTCCTCCCTCTCCTTTTAAAAACACAAAATCAGCCTAACGAATAGTTCAGAAGAACTCAAACATTTGCACAATGCGTTGGTAATAATAAAAGCTAGTGAGCCAGTCTGGTGTAGTGGTTAAGTGCGCGGACTCTAATCTGGGAGAACCGGGTTTGATTCCCCACTCCTCCACTTGCACCTGCTGGATGATCTTGGGCAAGCCATAGCTCTGTACCAGCTGTTCCCTCAAGGACAGCTTGGGAAAGAGCTCTCTCAGCCCCACCTACCTCACAGGGTGTCTGTTGTGGGGAGGGGAAGGGAAAGGAGTTTGTAAACCGCTCTGAGACTCTTAAGTGAGTGAAGGGCGGGGTATAAATCCAATCTCTTCTCTTCTTTTTCTTCTTCTATTACATGACTTTTGGTTTTGTGTTTTGCTAAGGACCAACATACCTGCCAACTCTTGTGTTTCATCTATCGTAATAAGGAATCACAATGACTGCCATTATAAAAGTACCACAAACATCCAAGCAAAGTACAAAGTTGACAATTTGACACATGGGAGCAACACTGATAACCAGTGTGAGGCATGACAGGACTGGGAAGAATATAATAAGCATATGTAGCACTTCAAAGAGGTCAAAGGGCTTCACATGTTGAAAATGGGGGGGTCTGAGACGGCGGTCACACACACTAAATAATCCACTTTCAGTGCGCTTTCCAACTGGGTTTTACTGTGTGAACTGGCAAAATCCAGTTGGAAAGTGCATTGCAAGTAGATTGAAAGTGGATTATTTAGTGTGCGTGACCACAGCCCAAGACTAAGAGAATGGTATATTTATTTATTTATTAGTTCAATTATTCGCCACCCTTCACACCGAGGCGGGCTCAGGGTGGCTTACATAAAATGTGTATATGAGTACATTCAAAAACATACACAAAGCATCCAAAAATACTCAAAATTTATAGCTGGAAGGTTGGTAGCTCGGCAGTTTGAGACCCGAGTGCCACGTGACGGAGGCCCCATCCCTGGCCCCAGCTCCTGCCAACCTAGCAGTTCGAAAGCAAGAAATTGCAAGTAGATAAATAGGTACCACTTCAGTGGGAAGGGAGCAGTGTTCCATGTGCCTTGGCATTTAGTCATGCCAGCCACATGACCACGGAAAAGTCTTTGGACAGTGCTGGCTCTTCAGCTTGGAAACAGAGATGAACACCGCCCCCTAGAGTCAGATTCGACTGGCTTTCAAGCAAGGGAAACCTTTACCTCTAATGGTAGAACAACTAGATTCGAATCCAGTAGCACCTCAAGAGACCAACAAGATTTTCGAGTATGATTTTTCGAGAGTCAAAGCTTCCTTCGTCAGATACCCGACTCTCAAAACCTCACACCCCAAAAATTATGTTGGTCCCTGAGGTGCTACTGGACTCGGATCTAGCTGTTCAACGGAAGACCAACACGACTAACCTCTGAAACTAACAGCAGAGTTCACAATTGACCCTCTTCTTCCTGATTCATGTCTGCAAATGCACGACACTGGCTTTCTGATTTAAGTATGTTTATATTGTGAACATACTCCCATAGAGTAGATTGCTCTGGACTTTCAGAATACTTCAAGTGAGATGGTTTTACAAAATAAGGCATCAAGTTTCAGCTGCTAACATATCTATTTTTATCCAAAGTTCACACAATGGGAGGGGGGAAACTGTTTCCTTTCCACTACTGGGTTCACAATGAGGATGTTGGTGACTGCCCTTGGACACAGAATCATTATGGTTTAAAAAGAATGGAAAGAATGGGCCATTGCTAATTTTTCCACTCAAATTTAAGAATAGTGATTCTAAATGCACATATGCATTTTGGCCCACACAGGTGACCATGTTACTACAAGACCATTTATTTATTTTTAAAACATTTCTGTGCTGCCTTTCCATTCACCTCAGGGTCTTCCAGACACTAAACATTTCAAACATTTAAACAGAGTTTTAAACCCAAATATTTGAAATACTTTAAAATATTTAAAACAATTTAAAAAACCCAAAACCAAAAAGAAAAAGAAAAGAAGGACCAATGAGAGTTACTGCATGGAAGCCAAACAAAACAAAAAAGTCTCCACCCAATGGCAGAAGACAACAAGCAAGGGAGGGAGACAGATCACCTGGGGAGGTTGTTCCAAGGTTTCAGTGCCATGACAAAGTCCTTTCTCAGGCTGCTACCTGTCTAGGTTCAGATGGCAGGTAGCAGGGCCTGAAGATGGCCAAAGTGGTTAGGTAGGTTCATATACGAGTAGGAAGTCCTTATTATGCTGGCCCACAGCCATATAGGACTTCAACATTCAATACCGGCAACCCTGAATTAGGCCCAGAGCCAAACTGGGAATCAGTGCAGATGGAACAGCAATGGAGTTACAAGGTCACTAAAATCCACACCAGTCAATGTTCTGGCTGCAGCACTCTGTAACAATTGCAACTTCTGGACCATTTTCAAGAACAGCCCCATGTAGGGTGCATTGCAATAGTCTAACGTAGATGTGACCAGGGCAAGATACTATAGTGGCAAGATTTTTTTTGCCCAGGAAGAGCCAAAACTGGTCAAAGACACCACTGGCCACAGCTGCTACATGTTTATCCAACAGGAGGCCATATCATTTGGCAGGATGACAAAAACAAGCAAAGTGTATGGCTGAGAGCACTTGGAGAAGGGAACAAAACAAACGTGTTTATATGTAAATACTAGAAGCCTCAGAGCCAAGAAAGGAGAGTTGTTCTTAAACAGCAGCACAACCATAATGGACATTTCAGAACTGACTGGAACACAGCTACTCTGGACGTAAGCTATATGGGAAGGGCATATTGGCAGTGGAGTGGTTCTGTATGTCAGGAAGGTCATAATGCCTGATAAACTAGAAAACAGGAGAGGTTTGCAGAGCAATCTAAACAGAGTTACATCCTTCTAAGGGCCAAACTGAATGAGAAGGTTTTCTGCAAGTTGGGTCTGGATTCCCTGGATCCAACCCTCATATTCCTACAGTCAGAGGGCCACTACTGGAAACTCAAGTTCCCAAGCACCACAGGGGCCCACTTCAGATCAGGATGATGCAGAAGAAGATGACGAAGAGGAGGAGAAAGAGGAGGAGGAAGATGAGGAAGAAAAGGAGGAAGAGGAGACTAGATGTATACCCTGCCCTTCACATCCCGAAGGAGTCTCAGAGCGGCTTACAATCTCCTTTCCCGTCCCCTCCCCTCAGCAGACACCCTGTGAGGTAGGTGGGGCTGAGGGAGCTCTTTCAAGAACTGCTCTTGAGAGAACAGCTCTGATGGAACTTGTGACTGACCAAAGGTCACCCAGCAGGTTGCATGTGGAGGTGTGGAGAATCAAACCACTTCTCCCAGATTAGAGTCTGTGCTCTGAGCCACTACACCAAACTGGCATTTCACTCTACATCAATTGGCTCCATGAGCAGCTGCTCCAAGGCACAAATTTGTGGTAATTCGAACCATTTCCCTGAGCAAAAAGGGCCTGGGATGGCATTATTTGCCCCTCTAAGGTGCTGTACTAGAAGCATTCTCTTTTTCAGATTGCACTGTAATAGTGAAATTATGTGCAGCTGCTCATGGAGCCAACTGAAAGAGGAGACAGCCTTGGATTTGGTGCTGAGTGGTGCTGTGGACATGATACGAGATGGCAGTATTGTTGCAGCCACTGAGAACACTGATAGTGCTATTAAAGTTTAACATTCATGTAAATAGAGAGTTGTCCAAAAAGTCCAGCAAAGCATGATCACCTTTGATTTCAGGAAAGGAAACTTCTAATACATGATTTCAGAAGAGGAGATGAGGAGATCAGATAAAAGGAGATCAGGAGATCAGATAACAATGAGGAGATCAGATAAAAGGAAGGATAAAAAAGTCAAATCCCTTCAGGATTCTTGCAAATTATTTAAATCTATAATAATACAAGTCTAGATAGAATGTATATCGAGATAGGAAAGGTACCACCAAATCTAAGCAGATAGTGTGGTTAGCAGCAAAAGAAGTGAGATTCTTGTCCGAGTGAGATGAACAAGAATGAGCACAGATTCTCACAAAACAAATACATGCAGTGTTAGTCTGTCTGTAGCAGCAGAAAAGACTAAGACCGATTTCCCACAAGCAGCTGTGCCACGGTTGCTCTTCCATTTGGCCCAGTTGCATTGGTCAATTTCATACTATTTACCTGTGGCCACATTTTAACCCGCAGCTCCCCCCCCCCCCCCCCCGATTTCCTCTGTGCCTTCTCAATCTTCAAAAAACAGGCCCTGGGCTGGGAAATATGGGGTGGGGGGTGGAGCCTGAGAAGAGTGGGGTTTTGAGATGGGAGGGATTTCAATTGGGAATAATGCCATAGAGTCCACTTTCTAAAGTGACAGCTCAGCTAGATTTTCTACTTCCAGCTCCTTTTCCTGTGACAAATAGTGCATTAGGCAGTAGCTTCCAAGGGTAAATTCTACTATGGTATAGAGACATTTTTTGGGGAGGGGAAAGAGAAATGTCTTTTAAAGGGGGATTCCCCCCCCCCCAGGAAACATTAAACAAGCAGCAGGCTAGTTTTGCCAATTTCAAAAAATGTCCTGTTCTTAGAGCTACATAGTGACTACTAAGGGTGCTCACTGATTAGAATACATTACGCTTTTTTAAACAGCATGCTTTATGGCAACTTTACAGTAGTTCTGTAGCACTGTATGTCAGGAAGATATCCACTGATTTCACATGTAAGAACAGAAGATGAGCCCTGCTAGGTCAGACCAGTGGGGGTCCATCTAGTCCAGCATCCTGCCTCACACAGAGGCCAACCAGTTCCTTTAGAGGTCCAACAACAGGGCACAGAGGCCAAGGCCTTTCCCGATACTGCATCCTGGCACTGGAATTCAGAGTTCGATTGCATCTGAACATGGAGGTTCCCCTCATTCACCAGGGCTAGTAACCATTGATAGACTTACCTTCTATGAATCTATCTACCATATTTTTCGGACCATAAGATGCACTTTTTCTCCCAAAAAAAGTGGTGGGGGGGGAAGTGTGTGCATCTTATGGAGCGAATACTGCACGTTGGGGCAGGGGGAGTGACTTTAAAAATTCCTGGGGGGGGGGTGCCGAGAGGCCCGTGTTGCTGCCACTGCCAGGCCGCTGCCAGCAGCGCGGCAGGGACCAGGCCGCTACTGCAGCAGGCACAAGGTTACTGTTGCTGCCGCAAGGCCGCCACTGCCGGCTCGCGCAAGGCCGCTGCTGACGCTGCCGGCTCACGCGAGGCCGCTACTGCCCACTGCTGACACTGCCGGCTCGCGCGAGGCCTCGCTGACCAGCGCGGAAGGCGTGAGCCTCCCCCTGCATCTTATGGTCAGGTGTGTTTTATAGAGCAAAAAATACAGTAACCCCTTTTTAAAACTGTCTATGCCTGTGGCCGTCACTACATCCTCAGCAGTGAATTCCACATCTCTTTCTGTGTAAAGCAGTATTTCCTTTTGTCTGTCCTGAACCTACTGTCCATTCACTTAACTGGATGCCCTCGAGTTCTAGTATTTTGTTCTAGTATTATGTGGCCAGTCCACTTGCTGCTTTCTACCAAGAGCATAGGAGGAGTTGGCCCGTTGAAAAAAAAAAGACTAAGATAAAAGATTTATGGTTGTTTGCACCAATCTCACAATGCAATTCTGGGCAGAGTCATAACTTTATTACAATCATGAAGAAAATACAGTAATAAAGTTTTTCTCTCTCACACACACACACACACACACACACCCAAATTACCCACCCAGTAATATCCAGAGAGAAGAAACTTAACGCCCAGACAACAAAATAGCCTGAAAGCACTTCCTAAACATCTGTAAAAAAGAAACTCTCCTCACTTACTCTGGTGGCATATTCCATGAGGTGGGTATGACAACACAAATCACCGTAACAGAGGAACAGTGTAAAATCTCCTAAGCAGAGGAATGGTGAGAAGACGATGACATGATGGATTCAGCTGGCAAATCGTTTCACTTGGGGTGAGAGGGATCTTTCAAATATACTTTCTTTGATCTAGTTTAACACTGCAGAAACTAAATGACTAGTTTAAGGCAGCTTCCTGCACAAAATGCAATACTGTTTTTGTCTCCCTTTTATCTTATCGACATATGTTGACAAAGCTTTGAACTTAACCACCTACTGCATAAGGCCTACACACCCATACTGCTCCATTGCTGGGAGTGTCCAGGGTTGCTACCCAAACAGCAACAGAATCTCTCCCAGAGCGTAGATCCTACTTATTGCCACTATCCCACACAGAAATGCATTGTGGAAAACAGTTAAGAAACAGTCGTGGAGATTTGTGCTACTTATTTAAACAAGCAAGCTAATTCAACAACTTAAAGGGACTGAAATATTTAACTGCTTCTTTCTTACAAGTGGAACTGGTGTTCTCTAGTGACTTCTGGGTGAAGGGCAATTGTAGAATGGCAGAGGAGCCTCTTAAATTGATGCCATACTTTGCCAAGTGCAACAGTAGGTGGGCCACCTAGAATTCAGTAATATAAACACTGCACATTCTGTGGGAAGCTTATAGAACAAGGAATTATCTAAACAATAAGAAATATCTTTTAATGCAGATTTCAGGGTTACTTACACAAAATGGTATTGTACAGTTAAAACCAAAAGCTGCTTAAATGTGCAGGAACCCACCTTCCTGCCCTATGTTTTCTTATTTTTTATGTTTTTGTTTGTGTGTTTTAGCTTTATTTTAATTGTTTTAATGATATGTTTTTGTTTGGTTTTAATGTTTAAGACATGTTCTTATTATTCATGCATGCATGCATGTATGTATGTATGTATGTATGTATTTAATTTGCATTCCGCCCTCCCCACCAAAGTAGGCTCAGGATGGCTTGCATAAAATTTTTGTTGAACAGACGAACAGAAAAACATATAAAATATAAAAAAGGGATAAATATAAAAACACCGTATAAAGTGCTAGTGCAAATTGTATAGCGGTGGTGAGGCATTAGTAGCATCAGCATAAAAGTACAGTCAGCTGGTATCTCAGTCTGGGTCATCTCAGCAGTTCACAGGCTGTCAATGATGGTATTAGTATTGGGACCAGGGCCTTAGCTTAGTTTTTAAATTGTTAAGCACCTTGGTGGCCCTGGTGAGGGCAGAAAGGTGCATCTGGAAGTAGGGATGCCAGCTCCATGTTGGGAAATACCTGGAGATTTGGGGGTGGAGCCTGAGGAGGATGGGGTTTGGGGAGGGGAGGGACTTAAGTGGGATATAATGCCATAGAGTCCCCTTTCCAAAGTGGCCATTTTCTCCAGGTGAACTGATCTCTGTCATCTGGAGATCAGTTGTAATCCCAGGAGGTCTCCACCCACTACCTGGAAGTTGCCAGCCCTGTTTGGAAGAGAATCCCCAAGGAACATAGGTTGGGCTGAGGGATCAAAGAAAGGTAAAAGCTGAGGAACAGAGTTATGTATATATGCTGTAGGGAATGGAGAAATATGTGCTGCATAGGTCAGGCAGACAGAGGGACTGGTTCCCCACAAGCAACTTTGCTGCCCTTGCTCTTCCATTTCCCCCGGTTGCATTGGTCAGTTTCACACTCTTCGCTGTGCGGCCACACTTCCACCTGCATCTCCCCCCGATTTCCCCCGGGTCTTCTCGATCTCAAAAAACAAGGATCAAGAAGACGTGGAGGAAATTGGGGAGAGATGCGGGTCAAAATGCGGCCACACAGCAAAGAGTGTGAAATTGACCAACGCAACTGTGGTAAACGAAAGAGCAAGGGTAGCACAGCTGCTTGTGGGGAATCGGTCAGGGCTTTTCATAAGGGACAATCTAGAAGGTTTTGTGTACAGCTCAGTGGCATGCTTAGAATCTCTGGACAGCTCCTGAAGTAGAAGAGTTCATTTCAGTTTATTACCAGAAAAAATAAAATCATCATCAACTGCTATTCAAGTATCACCATTTCTCTGCAGACTTGAAATTTTAATTATCCCCTTGAGCTAAACCATAATTAAATTTTCTCACATATGGTATTTAACTGTGAAGTACAGCCTATCAAATTGAATAATTTAATAAAACCTCTCAAGGAACAAACTTTAGCTGCAACATGGGCTCTTTAATATGGGAGGACATCTGAATGAAAAGCTGCATCACTATCAATGGCTCATTCTCTCATCCCAAAACCAGTGGGGTACTGAAGTTATGGATATATTTCCTTCTGAAAACCAGACCTTATATGGTTAATGGGGATAAAATGAATGCTCTGATACTGCTATTGTGGACACCGAGAACAGCAACAGGAAAGGTTTTCTGAGCGTTAACAACCCCAGAATTGACCAGTCATAGACTGCCCTAACCACGTGTCATATGATATCATGAAAATGGAAACCTGGAAATTGATGAAGATGAATGACCAGTAAACCGAAGCCTACATGTTCCAATGGATAGCCATTTGGATTTGAGATATCTGGATTCAAGTAGGAAGTCAGCCACAGCACTGCTAAATAGACCATTATAGCCATTCATCCAGAATCCATTTGGATGTGTTTGCACATGAATAGTGCAAAAGGCAGCACTGAGCTGGCCTTAGAAACACCTTATATTGAACCAGTCTCCATCCCATTTTGCTTTGGGTAAATATGTGTAATCCAGGCAGGCACTACATAAACAAATCTATTCACAGTGTTATTTATTTATATTTTATTTACCTCACTGATGTCTTGCTTTTTTTCCCAGGTGGGGACACAAAGCAGCTTACATTGGTCTCCTCTCCTCCATTTCATCCTCACCACAGCCATGCCAGGTAGTTGAGGCTGAGAGAGTACAACTGGCCCAAGGTCACCCAGCGAGTTTCCACGGGAGAGGAAGGATTCAGAGCTGGGTCTCCCAGATCCTACCCTAACAGTTTAACCACTAGAACACTGGTTCCCTCGATTACAGATACTACAGTCCAAAACAATGACTTTATCTACATGTATCATAAAAGCCATTTTTAAAAATGTTTAATCAAACGCCAGATACGAGCGGCTGATACTTACGAGATACTCAGTAGGCAGGGCTCATTTTGTAGCAGGAGTTCCTCTGCATATTAGGCCACACACCCCTGATGTAGCCAATCCTCCAAGAGCTTACAGTAGCCCCTGTAAGAAGAGCTCTGTAAGCTCTTGGAGGATTGGCTACATTAGGGCTGTGTGGCCTAATATGCAAAGGAGCTCCTGCTACGAAATGAGCCCTGTCAGTAGGTGTAGCTAAAAAAAAAAAAAAAATTGGAAACTTAATGCCATCAGTGAGATTTGACCAAAGAGAACAGCATTAACCTCTGCCAGCAAAGGACTAATAACTATGCGTCAGATTGCTTCCAAGAAAAAAAAATGCAGATACCCAGCCAATTTCCACAGCCTGATACTCAAATAGTGGGCTTCCTTTCAAATACTAGAAAATCTATGAGTACTTCCTTGTACTTTCTCCGCAAGAATTCCCAAGTGTGGCTGCATACACATTCCCCCTTTAGTTCAAAAAATATATTCTATATTCTGAGACATTATCAGAGCAATCCAAAGAACACTTTCCCAGGTATATATTCAATTGAATAGACCTGAGTAGAATTCTGAGAGCCAGTTTGGTGTAGTGGTTAAGAACGGTGGACTCTAATCTGAGAGAACCGGGTTTGATTCCCCACTCCACATGCAGCTGCCGGTCAGTCATAAATTCTTTCAGAGCTGTTCTCTCAAGGGCAGTTCTTGAAAGAGCTCTCTCAGACCCACCTACCTCACAGGGTGTCTGTTGTGGGGAGGGAAAGGGAAAGAGATTGTAAACTGCTCTGCAACTCCATTTGGTAGTGTAGGGTGGGATATAAATCCAGCCTCTTTTTCTTCTTCTGAGTAGACTGGTTTAAGATAGCACTGTAAATCTCCAGTACTCTAGAATGTGGATTATGATTTAGGGTTACCATTTCGTCTGGAGAAAAAAGTGTCCTGTCTCTTTAAATAGAGGTTTAATGGGAGGCTTCAACTGCCTATTTCCACACATTAAAGGCCTCTGTTAAAGAGACAGACTGTTTTTCTCTAGGCCCGCTGGAAACCCTAATTTTAATCTAAAGAAGGGCTACTTACACAGTAAGTTATATTTCCATAGCAGGTAATATCTTCATATGTATGAAAAGGTTTTTTTCTGCGTCTGTCAATTGATTAAAGATTTTTGACTAATTATCTGCCCTTTAACTGAATAGATTCATGAATTAAATGTAAATAAATGTACTTATTAGTAATATTTCAATAAAGACACCTTTCTGAAATAGTGAAGAATATGTAAGCCGTGATCTGGATAGCCCAGGCAAGCCCGATCTCGGAAGTGAAGCGGGGTCAACTCTGGCAAGTACTTGGAAGGGAGACCTCTTTGGAATACCAGCAGTTGGGAGGCGAGGGCAGGCTTTATTCAGCCACCTCTGTGAATATCTTCCAGGCCCCCAGAAGGGGGTCAGTTACCAGAGGTTGCCATTACTTCCAGGTGCACACACACGCACACACACACACACACACACAAATATTTTAAAAAACGTAAGATATGTTGTTGAAGGCAACATATATAAGATAACTTGAAATTTAAGAAACAAAAGGTATATGGTGTAGTGATAATGGTGTTGGACTAAGATCTGGATGAACCAGGTTCGAACCCTGTCTCTGCCATGGAAGCTCGCTGGGTGACCTTGGGCCAGTCACACACACTCCGCCTAACCTCTCTCACAGGTTGTTCTGAGGATAAAACGGAGGAGAAGAGAATGATGTAAGCTGCTTTGAGTCCTCATGGGGGAGAAAGGCAGGGTATTAATTAAGGCAGAACAGGTAGTTTACATACATAAAGAGTTGCACAACATGCAGTGCAATTAGTCTGCGATTCTGCGCTGGCTTACTTGGGAACAAGCCAACTGAACACAGTGGGACTCATTAAACACGCAAAGGGTAAGGATGCGTAATATTAGGGCTGCCAAGTCCAACTTGGGAAATATCTGAGGACTTTGGGGGTGGAGCCAGGAGACGTTGGGGGTGGAGCCAGGAGAAAGGAAGTGACATCATTTTGTGATGTCACATCCTGTGATGTTGCTTCCACATGCTGACACATGAACTCATGAAGTTTCCTAATACTGAGCTTCTGCTGCTGCCTTGAGCTTTATAGGCTTGCAAGCAGCATTACCCAGACTGTGACTTTTATGCCACTGTTTTTTGTCGCTGAACAAGAGTCAGTATTATGTAGCAGTCAGTTTGTTTGGCTGGGATCTGGGAGAGCCTGGCTCAAAACCCTGCAGTGCCATGGAATCATTTTATTTAATACTGAATCAGGCCATTGGTCCATCAAGGTCAGTATTGACTACTCAGACTGGTAGTGGCTCTCCAGGGT
This sequence comes from Lepidodactylus listeri, assembly GCA_029233225.1. Taxonomy (NCBI): domain Eukaryota; kingdom Metazoa; phylum Chordata; class Lepidosauria; order Squamata; family Gekkonidae; genus Lepidodactylus; species Lepidodactylus listeri. Next base: position 94,975,319 of record JARCFY010000006.1, read on the forward strand.
CTCAGGCTGAGATCTTTAATGTCACCTATGACCTGATCCTTTTTTAGCTGAAGAGGCTGATACCTCCTGCATGTCAAGCAGATGCTCTATCACTGAGCAACGGCCCTACTGAATCCTTCCTCATCTCGGCAGAATATGAAGCACTAAGTGCTACACAAGTGCTAAATATGATTTTCATATCATAAGAACAGGAGAGAAGCCACAGTGGATCGGGCCAACAGCCCGTCCACTACAACACTCTGTGTCACACAGTGGCCAAAAATACCAGGTGCCCTCAGGAGGTCCAGCAGCAGGGCCAGAACTCCAGAAGCCCTCCCACTGTTGCCCCCCAAGCACCAAGAATGCAGAGCATCACTGCCCCAGACAAAGGGCTCCATTTAGACCTTGTGGCTATAATAGCCACTGATAGACCTCTGCTGGATGGGGACAGAGAGAGAGAGACAGACAGACAGACAGAAAAAAGAAAGAAAGGGGGAGGGGGAGAGAGAGAGAAGGAAAAGAGCTGGCAGACCCCAGCAGCTTACCCCAAGCAGCTTACTCCAGCAGCAGGCCACATGCAAAAGCAGGCCCTTCAGCAGAAAGAGCCTCTCTGGGCGGGACTCTCTTGCTCTTTCTTAAAGGGGAAATGTCTGTTGAGGCTTTTTACTGCAGGGCAGGCTCTCTGCAGACATTTCCCTTTTAAGAGGCCAGGGCAAGCTCCGACGTTTCCCTGCTGGCAGCCATTGCCTCCCCCGGTGGCCAATTCTGAAAAGGCGGGGGAAAGCTTTAAAAATCGGTGCTTCCCCCGCCCTACCCGGGGACTTGGCAGCCCTACGTAATATCAAGGTAGGAAAATTTAAATTCTGACAGATTTGTAGACCCATTCAGATATTTGCATGACCCTTAATTGACTGGTATATATATATCTTTCTGGGTTTGACTGCACGCCAAAAGAGATACCATCTTTTTTACTGTTAATTATATACCTCAACCTACTGAATGTTGCAATGATTCCAGACGGTGAAGTTACATTACATTAAAAACTGGAGGATCAAAAATGTTTCCAAACAGATCATAAACACTGTAATAAAGATCAAACAGATAGCCCTGTATGGGACACGGACACACACACACACAGCTTGAGATCATAGACTTGGGCTTCTTAGGATGGAGTCCCTTTTTTTGTCCCCTTATTACCGACATCAGTTTATGGTACTAGCAGCGCAATCTGGGGGGTGGGGGAGCTGAAAGTGCTTAGGGAGCCAACTGACCTGTATGCCGGCATATCTCCAAAATGGGTTGGCATAAGGGCCAGTTACAATGGGTGCAAGCTCCCAGCACCTCTCCGTGGCTCTCGAGTGCCAGTGAGGCCCATGGCAGCTGCCTGTTGGGGCAACCAAGGAGAGAGCCATGCACTGGTGTGGTTATGGGCAGTTTCAGGGGCGTGGCCAGAGTTAGTTGGCTCCCTGATCCCTTTCAGCCTGGGAACGCCCCCTGTCAAAGGTGGAATGTCATGCCAACAAAAAACACGGTGTGGCCCATAGGCATCAACTGAACTGAAAAAACTAGTGCCCCCCCCACTGCACCCATTGAGCCCAGAGGAGCTCAGGATGCCTACTACAGGCTCAACCAATCACCTCCCTCCCCAGGCGTGGCTAAGTCCCCTCCCTGGCACCCAATCACGGCCCCCTACACCCTACACCTCAGCCAGGACATCTTACAACTCAGTAGTGAGGGCACATGGCACGGGACTCTGTCTCCCTGCTGTGCAGACTAAGAGCAAGCAGCGAGGCACTTTGGTGGTGGGAAAAGCACAGAGAGGGCACTTAGCACTACCGGGCAAGCACTTTGCGCTAACACCCAATGATTCCTGAGGACTTCAGCACAGGACAGGTGAGTGTAATTCAGATGATACCATCATGTGCCTCAAAGGGGGATTCGTGGTGAAGCCCCACCCCCCTTGGGACTGCATTTGCAGGCCCTGTCAGGATGACACCTCCATGGCTAACCCCGGCATGGCACTTGTGCCCAGTTGTCATGGCTGCATGTAACTCTGTTCTGGTTTCCTGCAGGTGAAGATTCAAAAGGGAGACTTGTAGGTGTGCCTTGTCCCACCTCCCCCCCACACACACACACACACTCTGTTCAGTCTACTAGCTCGGCCCTCCTCTTGGAGTGGAGCATTGCATCTGGCCAGCCCTTCCAAGTTCCACCTGCAATGCCATCCCCATGTAGATGCATGCCATGCCAGTGGATCCTTAGTCCTCCTCCCCATGGCCCCAGGGAGGTGGCGAATGGAGTTTTCATGCCTTGCCATGGTTTTCAGTTCAGTAACGTCTGTTTTGTGCCACAGCTGTGTCTCTGTCTTTTTGGTTTTGACTACATGACAGGAGCTCCACACCCCTCCCTGCCCCACTCCCTCCTCACCCTGTGACTCCCCCTGAGATGGACACTGGACTCAACTCCCTTGCCACATGGCCCCTGGTTGGTTCTGGTGGCCCTGTCCATCATAATGCCACCACCTCCACACAATACCTCCACTGACCACAGCAGTGTGGTTGCTACAGTTGCAAGCCTGGTGACGCCCAGAAAACACTGTGAACCCACTAAACTTGTCTGCTGGCTGCTGCGTAACTTATCCCCATAGGGAACAGACTAGTGCTGCTGTAGTTACGCAGCGGCCGGCCACCATGATGCAGGCACAGCCCAGGGTTGCTCTGCCCATGTGTGTTGCTGATCTGAGCTCCCCAGGAGTTTTAGAGTATAGAGCAGCAGAGTGCTCGCTTGTTTTTCTGTTTCATAGTTAAGGTTTAAATAGTACAGACCTACATCTCTCAGGGTCTGTGCAATGTAGCATTGCTGACCACCTTTCAATAATTTATACAACTGACAAAATGGCCATCATTATGACACAGAAGAGTGAGAGAATTCCTGCATTACAGAGCACCCAGAGAAAGCGGATACAAAGGTATGTCTTCAGATATTCCATAGGGTCTGTCAGTAAAAGCAAGACTACTCAGAGTTAGCCATGGCCTCAAAGTAGGGTTGCCACTCCCCATTTGGGGGTGGGGGATTGCCCGGTTTAGTGGGCTCCTGCCCACCAGCAGCCAGCTGACCGGCAGGAGGAAATTTCCCCCAACAGCAACATCGTGTGACGTGTCTACATCACCTGGAAGTGACATGAGCACACCAAGGGTGACACTCTTGTTTTTGGGCTAAACTCTAGTTTTTGGGCAAAAACCAGAGTGTCGCCCCTGACATGCTTGCGTCACTTCTGGGTGATGTAAGCACGATGCACAACGTCACTTCCAGAGACGTCGGCACATCAGGAGTGATGCTTCCAGCTCCCTGAATGTTCCCCCATCTCCAATGGACCTGGCAACCCTACTTCAAACAGCAGCAAGACATTATCACATTATCATCAATATGTCCAGTGCTCCATTGGGCCGGAGCGAAGTGGAGCGCTGCTCCGTCAGTGAAGACGCTGGGGGGTGGGCACATTACGAAGCCCCGCCCCCAGTAGGGCCGCCGCTGGGTTGGACCCCCTCCCACCCATCCCCGCTCAATGTCCCCGAGCCGGCGGCAGGCCGCCGGCCGGGGAAAGAAACCCCCACCCACCCCCGCTCAATGTCTCCGGGCCAGTGGCAGGCCACCGACCGGGGGGGGAAAAACCCTTCCACTCACCCCCGCTCAATGTCCCCAAGCCGGCAGCAGGCCGCCGGCCGGGGAAAAAACCCTCTCCCACCCACCCCTGCTCAAAGAAACCCCCTCCCACCCACCCTGCTCAATGTCCCCAAGCCAGCGACAGGCCGCCAGCTGGGGACAAAAAACCCCTCCCACCCATCCCTGCTCAATGTCAAAAAAACCCTCTCCCACCCACCCCCGCTCAAAGAAACCCCCTCCCTTCCTTCCTTCCTTCCTTCCTTCCTTCCTTCCTTCCTTTCTTTCTTTCTTTCTCCCCCCACCTACCTACCTACCTTCCTGTTCCTTCCTTCATTAATTCATTCCTTTCTTCCTTTTCTTCTCTCTCTCTCTCCTCCACCTACCTACCTACCTTCCTGTTCCTTCCTTCCTTCCTTCCTTCATTCCTTCCTTTTCTTCTCTCTCTCTCTCCCCCATCTACCTACCTTCCTTCCTGTTCCTTTCGTTCCTTCCCCCCTCCCTCCCTTCTTTTCTTCCTTCCTTTCTTTCTTCTAACACACTTCCAGTGATGTCAGGGGTGTGTGGCCTTCTGATACTTCTGGTGACATCAGGGGGTATGGCATATGCAAAGAAGTTATGCTAATGAGCTCCTGCACCTCTTTTTTTACGAAAGGACCCCTGAATATATCTAATTCTCAATCTGGCCCCATCTGTGAGTACTTAAATCCAGAGACTGGAGCCATTAACAGAAAAGACACATTTTTCTACAAACCTGGAGAAAAACCTCTGGTTTGCAGAATAATCTGAAATTAAAAAATAATACTGGGGGGGAGTTAAAACCCCTCAAAATAATAGAAGCAGCACCTATGGCTTTAAGAAACAAATGCACTCAGTTACCATTGCTGAGCAATGAGAACAGAATTGTCAGTCTTCTAGCCTTGGTTTCTGTCAGTAAAAGGCAGGGCCTTTTCCAGGACTCTTTTGGCCTTTGAGGGAAGAGTCATTGTCACCAAACACAAATGAATTGCTACCACACAGCCTCCGTGACTCACCCAGGCTTCAGAGCTTGCTGCTGTTCAACAGCAGCCACTGCATGAAAGCCAGTGTGATAAAGCGGTTGGAATTTCAGATTCAGATCTGGGAGACCAGCTTTGAATCCTCACTCAGCTATGGAACCTCACTGGCAGTAATTGGACCAGTCACACAATCTCAACCCAACCCACCTCACAGAATTCTTGTGCAGATAAAATGGAGGAGAGGAGAATTATGTATACTGCTTTAGTTTATGTAAACTGATCCCTATTGTGGAGAAAGGCAGGGTATAAATGAGGTGAATAAATAGTATAGCTGAAAACAGGGGAGATAAAAGGTAGGTTAGTGGGTGGTAAGGAGAGAAGGAAGCAAAGAAAGGTGAGGGTATGGGGGTTCTAGGAGGAGGGAAAGAGGAAATAGTGTGGGGAAGAGGTTAGGGGGGAAAGGAGGTGTCTCCTGCAAGTCCTTGTGAGTCGAGTCCACTACTGTGTACCTGGCTGGCCTGGCAGCCAGCACCATGCAGAGTTTTCCCAAGGAGAGGCTGCCAGTTGGAGGGAAGGAGGGAAACCTGAAGATTGGGGGAGGGGCAGATAAAATAGGTTGGCTGGTAGGTGGGAAGGAAGCAGGGAGAGGGGAGAGAGGCCATAGATGCTTTCAAGGAAGCAAAAGAGGAAATAATGGGGAGGAGAAACTGATATGCCCCACTCAAGTCTTTGCAGGTCTCCTGGAGACTAAAGTTTGGATCATCCAAAAATTTTGTTTTAAAGCTATCTTCAGATTGGAGAAATGGTGCTTGGACAGGAAGTGGAGCATGAGAAAATGGTTAAGCATCCTTTCCCCTACTATTGCTGCTCTGATCAAACACTGGGTATTCCAGTCATGGATCTCTCGTGTAACATAAAATTTGGCCCCTACTCTATAGAAAACTTACAAATTACACTATGGCTGCAGTCACACATACCAGTTGAAGCAGAAGGGAAGAGAGGCTATTTCCTCCAGAGGGATTTGACATGCAGTTGTGAGATCACACAACCCCTTGAAGCTGCGGGCACAGCCCGTCACTGTGTGATCAGACACAACTGTGGGTGGGTCGGGTTTTTTTGCCATTTGTTTCCCTTGCACATAAACGAGGAATCGAAGAATTGCACCTCTGCACTGAGGGCCCCCTATGAAGTATGTGATGATGTGCATACTGCGAGGGGGGTGGACACGGCATGGAGTCAGGATGGCATGATCAGACCATCCCAGCAGCATGAGAGCATGCTTGAGCAATCAGACAGAGGGATATCCATCTGTGGCCCATCAGCAAGCATTAGGACTGGACTTTCCCCGGTGTCTTTTAACTCTGCTTCCGTGGCGGAGCAGCACAGGTTGCTGTGGGACACATCCCAGATGTTGCTGTCTGATCCGGTAGATCCGTCAGGCATTTGCACCTATGTTGGATCTAAAGGAGCATGAGATCACAGCCTATGCATGGAAATTTACTGCATGACACAGGTATTTCTCAGTGCCTTGTTCCACGGTTTGTGCCAGAAGCACTCTTCTCACTATGTCTGAGCAAGGGATGAAGGATAATGAAAATAATCCCTTTGGAATGTTCTATCTCACACCCAATACCTAAGTGCTGCATGCCTGAGATTAGCACAGTAGAGCAAAACAAGGTGGGTGGAGCAAGAATATTTCCACTTTGCTGAAATTTACTGCAATAACTTGGATCTTTTCAACAAGCTGAAATGCCAAAGGTTCGTTTTTATCTAGATTGCACTCTACCTTGTGTACAGACCACATATTTTTACGAAGGGCAACATGCTCTGTTTATAAATTTTGTACTTTAGAACCTGCTTGCTATAATAAGTATGGCCAGTAATCATTTCACCTGGGGGTTCAGTGGCTAATGCTATTGTTTAAAGCATCCATCTATTATAGCAGACAAAATGAGTTTGAAGTAACACATCAAACAGGGTGGTATTGAACTGTACAAGCCAAAGATGACCCAAGAGATTTTGATGCCAGAGGCAGAAAATCCAGATAATTTCTCCATTTATGAGGCAGCCTGTGTGTCCCATCTCTTCTGTGTAGCACAAGTATTGCATCAGCTACCCGTTACAACATGGTCCAGCTTGTACCTGATCAAGTTAAGCAATTAAGACCACCTCCTCTTCACTCAGGCGGGAGCATTTATGCACAGCTTTCAGGCTTGGCTATAGGAGGAGCAGGCTTCAAAGGTTAGGGCCCAGCTTCTAAGTAGTCTGGCTGGCCAGAAGATTCTGAGCTGTGCTGCTGTCGTGGTATGTTTATTAGTACAGAGAGAAATAGCTTGCACTTCTTTTAACAGTTGTTTACATTCAGTCAGCCTCTTTTTAAAAATGCTGTCTATATAACCATACCCTCGTGTCTTTCAAAGTACAAGAGGGAATTGTAATGGTTCAAGGTCTACAGACAGACTACCAGAATGAAGAAAGGCTTAAAACAACTTTTATATGCACAGCAAATAAAACATCTTGTGCAGAAGTCTCTAAGGCTTGTTCTAGAACAAACTGAGGTAATATGATCTAAGGAGGGGTCTACAAACGTCCAGTTTGTACCACTACTTTAAAATATACGGGCAAGTTTTATCCAATAGGAATTACAGACCAAAATCTTACTGTAATGTATTGGCAGTGAATCCAGGTAAGTAGTTCCAAGTAAATAGTTTCCCCAAACAAGTTGCCCCCATTCCCTCCCTTGTTCTCTATGGTGGGAAAAAGTAACGTTTTCTCCCACCATAGAGAACAATGGAGGGGATGGGGCAACCTGTTTGGGGGCCCATAGAATTGGACCCCGTGGTCCAATCTTCTTGAAACTTGGTGGGTATTTCGGGGAGAGGCCCCAGCAGCTACCCTGCAAGATTGGAGCCTCTCCCTCAAACCCCTTTTCCTCCAGTCCCTCATATACCCTATGAGTTTTTGCCATTGACTTCAATGGCCCATAAGGTATAACGGGGCTGAAACTGACATTCAGCCCACCGAATGACTCCCGAATCGGCTTGCATTGCCAAAACTGACATGTGGGGATCATTCGGCAACCGGAACAGATGTGGCCTGATTTGGCCTGATCTGAACTGGGCCAAAAAAAATTATTTGCACACCCCTAGTGGGCACAAATGGCAGTGGTGGCAAGCCCCTCCCCCAGCTCCCTGTGGGCCTGTGGAGGAAGCAAAGCGAGAAAGGGTTTAAAGTTTAAAATCCTTCTGTTTAGAGTCGTGCGGCAGTGGCGGCACGATTTTTCCACTGTATTCTATGGGGCCCGTCTTGCTTTGGCCCCCCCGCCCCCCCTGGCAGGCCAGCTGGGGAAGGAAAGGGGAGGCTTTTGAAGATGCCCCCCCCCCTTTTGCTTCCCTTTCTGACACACTTCAGGTGATGTCAGGGGGCGTGGCATATGCTAATGAGTTATGCTAACAGGTGTGCTAATGAGCTCCTGCACCTCTTTTTCTACGGAATGACCCCTGTTGCATGCTATATGTTGTAAACATGCATTCGTGCCCGCTGCCAAATCTCTCCCTTAGCAAGAGGCAAGTGGATGCGATTGGCAACATGCTGCAAGGCGCATTTGGAAAGACTGTGCACATGGTGCTGGCGTGGCTGTCCATCCACCAGCATGTAGACCAACCAGATCGCTCAGAGTATAGCTCAAGGCTCTTTCCCCCGGTTGAGTAAATGTCTCCCGTCTTTTTTTTTTAGCTCTGTTTTATTAGTTTTAACTTATCAAATACAGTACAGAACAACCGGTTATATATTGTGCATACAATACAAAACAGCACTGTTTAGCAGTAATGCTCATGTTTAAAGTTCTACAGAGTGATAAAATTTTACCCACTTCTTAAATGTCTCCCATCTTGACCCACACAAACTTCCAGCCAGTTCAGCACACATGGGACTGTCACCTGTCCAGGTAGACAGCTGGGGCAGCGGAGGTGGGCTCTAAGACATGCCTAAACTTTGCCATTAGATAATTTTTTAAGTGTGCTTACCTTCATGAAGGCAGTTTTGACCATATTCAGCGGCATTCAGTCCAAGGATCCATACCTTCTGGAACAAAATGTTACATTAATCATAAAAATCTAAATGCGTGTTTAAAAGAGAGAGAGAGAGAGCATATTTCATGCCGTCAAGGTTATAGCAGAGAGCACTGAGATACATGTTCAATTAACACTGTGTGTTAAGGAATCAAAGACAGACTGGGTGGCACCTCTAATATACATGAGCTGGGACATCTTCCACTAGCTCACGCCCAGTCCCAGCCTCCTCATCAACATTTATACACCCATTGCCTTACCCACACAATGTCTTGAGGATTCATGTCTCCTCCAATCCGTGGCAGAAAATAAAACCATTCTTTTAAGTACAAAACATGCTACAATACTACCCCACAAAACTCTTTCAGTTAAGATGAGGCATACAAAGTAAATATATTTTTCCTTTACTCTTCTGGGTGTCTTGACAAAGTTTGTGCATGTGGAATTCTGAACTGCTGCCTCTGGAACAAAAAGAGAGGCCCATTACTGTCTGTACTTATGCTATTGTAAAGCTGGAACCCAGGCTAGTAGACAACAAACATTAGATGAATAAACTATTCCAACAGGTTTGACAAAAAGGCATGTCGGACAAAAACATGATCAGACATGTTTATACCTGGTATTAGTGTACCTAAACAGATACTTGGAAACCTGTACAGGTGAACTACCTTCTGTGGCTCTCAAATTAGAATCTGGTTTTACATCACTTATAAGTTTGTCCTAGCTAGCAGCTCTAAAATTCAAAATCCAACTTTTTTCATCAGTGATTATGACAATTTTCTTTGTAGCCTAATGACTGATCTTTATGCTTGCAACTTGGCTTTAACCCAATAGATGAGAAATTGACTACATTGGGTCTTTCCCCTTGGGCCTAAGTAAAGCTGTTTTAGCAATCAATTACCACATAAACTTAGGGCTGCCAAGTCAGCCTGGGGGGTGGGGGATCCCCCGCTAAAGGGGTTCCCGATCCGCCAGCCAGCATTCGGCCAGCGCGGGAAACCCCACCCCCGAAGTCGTCCAGCCCGGACAACGTAATGACGTCACCGGAAGTGACATTAGCACGTTGGGGGCGTTGCCAGAGCGTCGCCCTGGCAACGCCCCCAACGTGCTGACGTCACTTCCGGTGACATTGCCGGGTGCGCGCGCCAGAGAAACTCCCGGACGGAGGAGGACTCCCCCCCGCCGGTGAGTTCTTTAGACTTGGCAACCCTACATAAACTGAATACTGATTTTCAAGAAACTTTGTTTAAAGTCTTCCAAACTATGGTTGCCTAAGTTCAGGTGAAGCTTGGAGTTCTCCTGGATCTACAGAGATCTGTTCCCCTGGAGGAAATGGTGGCTTTGGAATTCAGGCTCTATATTATATCCCTACTGAGCTCCCTTAGTTTCTCAAAAAAGACCCACCCAAATGTCTAGGATTTTCCCAAGGTGGACCGAGGGTTGCCAAATCCTCCCTGGCTACCAGTGGGGGACGGGGAAGTAGGGTATGGAAACTCCTGCTTGGGAAACTCCTGGAGATTTGGGGATGAAGCCTGGGGAGAACAGAGTCCTCAGTGGGGTACAATGCCATGAGTCCACTCTCCAAAGCATCCACTTTCTCCAGGGGAGATGATCTTTGTAGTCTGGAGATGAACTATGATTCCAGGTGTTACTTCAAATGCTATATTTGTCCAAAAAGTCTGTCTCCTGTTTATTAGGGGAACTAGCAAGGAGACAGGAAAACTTGCAGGAGGGAAGTAATTAGTGAGATTCTCCATCTATGTGTTACAGGAATCTTTCCCTTAGAGACACTCTCAGAAATGAACCAGGCAGTGGCTTAACCAAAAGGGTTATTTTTATTAAAAGAAGAAATCCTAATAAAATGTAGTCATACAGAAATAAAGCACATGTTACAACATACACACAAGTAAGGGAAATACAGAGGTGAGCGGGAATAATAGCAGGTTGTTGAGGGTTATAATTACCATTCCATATGTGCAGAAGTCCACGGTGAAGAGGCTGTGAAGATGAAAAGGAACTCAAATGAATTTGGGGGTGACCTATCAGTAGGTGCCCAGCACTGACACACAGCAATGGAGCTGTGGCTGCCTAGTTATAGAAAAAATGGGACTTGAGGGCAAGCTATTGCACTTGCCCCTTGAAACAATGTGCTGAAGGGATTAACTGGGACCAGAACAATGTGCAGAGGAGGCTCTAAGTAGTCTTCCCAGGAGAAGACAAAGACGTTGAGAAGTTAACGATCCACTGATGATCCCTGATTGCTGGAGAGAAAAGGCTACCCAGTTGTGTGCATAGCCTATTGATTAGGGTGATTTGACCAGGAAGGGAGGAACCAGGTTTTAGAATCTTGCATTCAGGAGGAGATCTTCTTTCCTGTGGGTGCCATTATGTAGAGAAATATCTCATTGTTTTGGATGGGGGCGGGGAACTGTTAGTCTGACAGATGCCCTAAGGCCACCCCCCCACCCCCAACATAGCAAGCTCAGACTTGTTCTTTGCTGCTAGGAACCATTTGTTTGGCTCTGCTCCATCTTGCTTTTGTGTACATTTCCAGGCCACACTCTGGCCTACTTCAAGGCCAGACATGGCTAGCACTCACACACAGAGGGTGTTGGGGGGGTACATAGAGATGCCAGCCTCCAGGTGGGACCTGTGGATCCCCTGGAATTACAGCTCATCTCCAGACTACAAAGATCACTTCCCCTGGAGAAAATGGATGTTTTGCAGGGTGGACTCGATGGCATTGTACCCAACTGAGGTTCCTGTCCTCCCCAGGCTCCATTCCCAAATCTCCAGGAGTTTCCCAAACTGGATCTGATAACCCTAGCCCCCCATCCCCTGCCAGTGGTCAAGGGGGACCTGGCGCCCATAGGGGTAGAACATGATAAGGAGTGTTTCCTACCAGTTGCTCCCCTTTGCATAGGCACATAGGGGGCCTTACACAGAGGAATCCCCAGGCCGGCTGGCATCCCTAGATTGACCTGGCAATCCTACAACAAAGTCTCACAAGCTCCAGCTAAGAGAAAAGATCCACACCAAGAGACACACAATTCTGTGTTTAATACTGCCAAAGATTGGTTTGGATGCTTGGCCTCCTTAACACTGCCACCTCTAATCAAACCTTTGGCAGTATTAGATGCAAAATTGAAAGAGAGAACTTTAAACTCCCAGACAGAATACTACCACCACGGAATCGTATCAAGCAGACTATTATTAGCATTGCCTCCAGACCGCACTCTGCCTGATTCATAACTGCTTCATCTATGCAACAAAATACACTGTCAAAAAAAAACATAAAGAGTTCACAAAGGTTCAAGTATAGCCTACACTGAAAATGGTCTTTGAAGTATTCTCTTTCATCATGTTCGCTAAATGAAATGATTCAAGTCACATCTCAGAGCTGCAGGAGGTGCAAGCAGACCATCCAGACAGTCAGCAGAATACCGCTTAGATTTATTATGTACATAACAATCAGAATTGGCAGATGATGCCCATGGCTCCGTGGTGTAGCTGTACTAATTGCTGTTTCTCTGGCACCTTGGATTCAAGTCCTCCCTTTCCAGGTCGGGAGCCTACAGGGGCCTCTATATTTCTAATTAGTAAGGGGGAGAGAGATTGAGACATAACAGAAACGTAGAAAATTATGATTGTTGTGGGGAGAAAGAAAATATTTGCTAACAGTAGAACTTGATATCACCCAATTAAAATGCTTACTTTATTTTTCTGTTGTTCTATTTTTTTCCTATTCTAGTTTTTCCTGTTGCTTTGGGTCATGTCAGGGAGAAAAAAACAAGGGATAAATACTTAAGTGGAGCGAAATAATTAGGAGCAGGTTCAAGCCAGGCAAAAATAAGCATTTTTAACATGTTGCTGCGAACTTATGGAATTCATCATCATAAGAAGAAATAGCACTACCTCATGGTTAGGTGGATTTTTAAAAAGAACTGCAGAAATTCATGGAGAATAATTCTGTTAACAATTATGAGCTGTGGTAGCTAACTCCCTATTTCAGAGGCAATATACCTCTAATACCTAATTTAATACCTAATACTAGGAGAAAATAGCAAATAACAGTGATTCGTGTCAGCCCTACTTCTATACCCTGACATTCTTATCCACCCTAGCCACTGTACGCTGGAGTAAATCAATCCTTCATTTGATCCCATAAAACTGTTCTTATGATCAAGACTGAATTTTAAAATGTAATGACTATTGTTTTAATCAGTATTGCCTACTACTCCATTAAATAAACTCTGTGGACAGTCATTCTCAGACTGCTTAGTCACACGTATAATTTGTCCCTAAGAAGTAACCCATAGAGGACTCTGGAGATAAAACTTACCTATCCAGTGATAATGTATCAGTCAATAATATAACTGACGTTTTCTTTTTTATAACCGTAAAGCGCCATCAGTTAAAAGCACCAACGCTCCAAAGTTTGTTATTCTTGACCAGGAATACGGCCCGTTGTGGAAATAAATACAATGGGCTCTAGAAAGAAGCTCTGGGAGAGTGCCCCAGCCTTGGACACTCAGCGTCAATTTGCTGTGGCAACCTCAGCAGGGTATAATGACACAGAGTCCACCATTTTCTCCAGGGGAACTGATCTCTGCTACCTGAAGAGCAGTTGTAATTCTGAGTGATTTCCATCCCTCCCCTGGAGATTGGCAACAATGGTTCCCCATGAGGGAACGGGTGGTTTGAAAGGTGGAGTCTGTGGCACTGAACCTGTCTGAGGTCCCACTCCTGCTGAAACCTCACCCACTCCAGGGTCCACCCCTCAAATCTCCAGGAATTTCCCAACCTGGAGTTGGCAACCCTACCTCCCTGCCAACCATCAATGTATTGTTATCTGCCCCCTGGCTTCAGCTTTCCATCTCCTCCTCCATCCCCCCCAGAGAACAGTTGTAATTCTGAGTGATCTCCAGCCCCCACCTGGAGATTGGCAACAATGGTTCCCCTATGAGGGACTCGCTGGCTTGGAGGGTGGAGTCTATGACATTGTACCTGTCTGAGGTCCCACCCCTCCTCAAGCCTCATCATCTCCAGGCTCCATCCCTCAAATCTCCAGGAATTTTCCACCTGGAGTTGGCAACCCTATCTCCTTTCCAGCCAATCATCAGCCTCACTCTTCAACTTTCTATCTCCCCCCCCCACAGCCTCCACCGTGCTCTGAAGCCCTGACTGCTATGGCATTGTATCATGCTGAGGCCCCTCCCCTCCCCAAACCCCAACCTCTCCTGGATCCACCCCCAAAGTATGCAGGGATTTTCCAACCCAGACCTGGCAACCCTATGATGGAAATACCTGTAGATTTGGGGGGTGGATCCTTTGGAGGGCAGCATTTTTTGGAGAGGAGAATGGAAGGACTCTGCAAGTTATAATGCCATAAGGTCTACCCTCCAAAGCAGCCATTTTCTCCAGGGGAACTGATCTCTGTCATCTGGAGATCAATTGTAACAGCGTGAGATCTCCAGGTCCCACATGGAGATTGGCAGCCCTAGGGGGAAGTCAGCCGCACAGCAGGGGGTTGAAGGGAACGGTTTGATGGTTGCTGGCCCACCTCATTAGCCAGCCAGCCATGGTGGAGCTAAGCAGGAGAGAGGGCCTGAGGAATTTCACACAGCCAATACGTTTCATTTCAGGAACTCTTCAGTAACGGTTTCTGTCAGGCATTTTACACAGAGCCGTAATAGTACCGGTTCCCTAACGGAGCATAGTGGCCCTTTCACACAGAAACGTGCCTCTCCCGTTGGGGAAGCATTCCTCAGCCGGTTTACCTTGAAACCTCTTCCCAAGAGTTCTTCTGTTCTTTTTACCGGTCCTGAAGCGCTACGGGGTGCTGTGTGAAATGCCCCCTGTTTCTGACAGTTTATTCTGACAGTTTATTCTGGGCACGCTGGCAGTGTGCGGGGAGGGGGTTATGCTGATAGTCCATTGTCTTTTCACTGACAGAAGCAGGCCACTGAGGAGACAGTTAGACCCACCTGGCAGTGGGCGGAGGAGAAGAGTGGACCCAGCACCCAGTCAGTCCTTCCCCTTCGATGGCTCCCTCCAGACTGAGGCTGGGATGCTGGCCGGTGGCTCTGTGGGCGGGACTGAGGCAAAGCAGGGAGAGAATGCAGCCAATCGCCAGGGACCCCCTTTTGAGTGACAGTCCATCTAGCCTACTGATTTTGGCGCCCCATGGAATCTTGCCCCTTGGAATCTTGAAAACGGCTTTCTATAATAGGAAAGATTCCCATTTTGCCTTCAAGAAGCACAAGACAACACAGATGGGGTTATCTTATTTTATCCGCATAACAGCTCTGTGAGGTAGGTTATACTGAAAGAAGGTGAATTGCCTAAAAGTTTCCCTGATCCAAATTCAAAATACCATCTACTCCATTGCACTGACTGTATAAGATGACTTTATAAATAAAAACAGCAAAGAAATTACATGGTTTCTTGTTCCCAGGCAAGAGAGCACCAGAAAATTATTTCTGATTTTTTCTTATCTGTAGACTATTAGGTGTGGGAACAACCTGGAAAAACTAACAAGAGATTTACTCTCAGCCTTTGAGGAGAAAGTACAGCCCGGTTTGGAGTTCAGTGAGATATTTTTCACCTCATCTAGATGTTATTTCTCAGAGATACACCAAATTGTTGAAGATCATCACCACGGTTAGAAATGAGTGGGTTACATTTTACTTATTTCTTTTGTTCAGAGGTGGCCAGCAAATATTCTATCAGTCATATATGGTTCCCAAAGCATTTTCATCTTATTCCATGCAACCCTATGGAATTTTAAGTAAGGTATAATCAAAAGTCTGATCACAACATGATACTTCAGAAGAAATAAAAACAATGGTTTCCAGAAGTTATTGGGCAAACACTCCAATACACACACACACATTTTTTTACATCATCTCCTGATCATCGGTAGCTATTCAAAGAATGGTATGCAGCAAATCAGCCTCCTGCCCTCAAATAACTTTCTGAAAAAGAGGACACCCCCCCCCCCCCAATATAGATGTTGGCCATCTCTGCTTTAGAATATGTGACAGACTGAGAACAAAAAGGATTAGTGCTAATCATTGCTGTTCTTGTGACCTAGTTGGACGAACAAGATGGAAATTGTGCTGCTCCTTTAACCTTTCTGCTCTTGCTGGCAAATATAAAAGTAAGTGGAAATCTTTTTTGACAGACACTTCCAGCCTTATTGGCAATCTGTCAGGACTCCATTTGAACATGCTGCTTTGTCCTGCACATGAAACAATGCCCCCTAGGTAACACTTCTGTGGCCGGCTTTCACCTTATAGAGCACATCACCCACCGTCTGAAAAGAAAGCCAGTTCCTACAAAAAAAGAATGTTAATTTTACTGACACTATAGACAGAGAGCTCTTCTGTTAAAATGTCCTATATTATACAATGGAAAAGAAGAAGGAAAGAAAGAAAGGGAGACAAAAATATTCCTGAGTTTCTGACATAAGCTGTTAGCTCTGTTCACAGACATCCTAATAGACATCTACGAACTGGCATTGATCCAGTGAGATAATTGATCAAGTGAAGCATAAGCAATAGAGTATAACAGTAATGTGGATTTAATATGTTTTTGCCCCACAGTCTTGGCAGGAGCAGTCTAACATCGGGGGATCCCAAAGAAAACTGACAAAGGACACTATATATATACCCAAAGGAGTCTCAGAGCGACTTACAAACTCCTTTCCCTTCCCTTCCCCACAAAAGACGCCCTGTGAGGTAGGTGGGGCTGAGAGAGCTCTTTCAAGAAGTGCCCTTAAGAGAACAGCTCTGAGAACTGTGATTGACCCAAGGTCACACCAGCAGCTGCATGTGGAAGAGTGGGGAATCAAACCCGGTTCTCCCAGATTAGAGTCCGCGTACTTCACCACTGCACCAAACTGGCTCTCCAGTCACAGGCATATGGCACTGGCATTAACAGCATGACAGCATCACAGAAACCATCCCACACTTTCAGAGCACAAACAGGTTAGCGGAAGAAGCTCACGACATCATCCTATGACAGTCCACCATATTCCAGAAGGCAGGAAAGCAGCAACTGTTTTCTGCAACCACAAGTTATAAAAATCACCCATTCAGGGGTCTATATCTACACACAAGCCAAAAGCAACCCTTTTGTAAGCAGCAGTCTCCAAGCAACCCTTTTGTAAGGGAAAAATATAGGGTTGGACAGGAGTGCTATTCCAGTCAAAGCACTCTGTTAACTCTATAGGCTAATGGTTAAAAGACCTGTCTGTATAGCACATGCAGAACAAGCAGCTCGGGTGAAATGTTGCCACACTATCCAGGACTCCACATTAGAGCGCAAAGACCACATTGGTATTAATGTGTCTGTGAGCTGAACAAGGGTTTTTGCCAATCAAAAAGCTACATGGACATGAATACTCACTACCCTAGGTCAGAGGGATATATTTCCAGTTGGCTGGTAGCTTTGTAGGAAAGAGCAATGCAAGGAAAAATAAAAACATTGGTCTGAAACTACGGCTGTTACCCAGTTATATGGATACAGGCTGTTGTGATTTTGAAACCCCAAGTTTTTGAAAGGGTTCTGCTTACAGTTGTCTCCCCCCCCCCCCCCCGCCGAATCTAATAATAAAACTTGACAGAATTACCATTAAAATTGACATCTGTTGGTTGAGCCTGTTGCATATAAATAGCAAGGAAATGGCATTAAAGAGGAATATAATATGCACATGACAAAAATGGAGCAAAAGGAATAATCAGGAATGTCAGCAACAACAGTAGGAGAAACACAAAGGCTACCAAAACATATGAAAATGAAATAAATGAAAGAGGACATATGTATTCGTTTCTATGTAAGTCCCACCTACGCAAGATAGAAATATGGGATAGAAATATGGGTAAGTCCCACCTAGGCAAGATAGAAATATGGGATAGAGATATTGTTCTCAGCAAAGCTATCTTTTGGAAAGCAATGATTTGAGACAGAAAGGGAAGACACACTATGACTAAAACTGAACTTCCTGACCACATCAGCCACACAGTCACAGAAACAGGCAAGGCGGATGTTCACAGTAGGCCCCTGTAATGCCATTCCACCTACTCTACCCAACACGAGTCTCAGGGTACCCAGGCCATACAAAAGAGTATTAACGGGCTGAAAATGGAGCTGTAGGTCAGTTAAAAGTACTGGCTCAGTACACAAGAGATCTCTGGTCTAACCCCTAGCCATTGGCTGAGGACAGACTGGCAACGTGGCCCAGGAGAGCTCTGCTTCAGAAGCAGGGAAAGGGGAGGCAGTTCAAACAGCTGCAGTTGTCCTCCGTCTCCCTTCCATACTCACCTGTCTCTGAAGCGGTTCCCTGCCACCTCAGATGGACACCGGCAGAAAGCGGTGTCCAGGGGCCTTCCTCCACTTGGATCCTACTTCCCGGCTGTGTGGACGGGAAGAGGCGGGATTCAAGCGGAGGTGGTGGTGTGAATGCGCCACTGCAGCGAGATGTGCACGAGCGCATGTGCAAGCGGCCCCAATAGAGGAGGTGGGGAGATTTTAGACTGCTGTTACAGCCAGGCGCATAGGTGCCCATGTGCCTATTGCCGAAATGACCCCACCACAAGTTGGGGGGGCTGGCTCGCCTGGGGCTGCTCCGCAGCAGTCTGAACGCTCTCTTCCCCATCCTCCCCAGCATGCTCCTGCGGGAAACTGGCCAGTGTGAACGGCCAGCCCTGGGCCAGTTTTCCCCCGTGGCTTTTGGCCCCGCTGCTGTTCTGCAGCATATTACCAGTCTATCCTCAGCCATAGACTTACAAGAAAACATGCTGGGAAATAAAAATTACACACACACAAGAAAATTTAGTGAGATAGCTGCAGTGGCTGGCTTAATGGACAAACAGCCTAACTCAGGATAGACATCATTTTGCCCCATGTTCATTCAGTTGACTGTCAGTGTTCAATTTCCAGAAGACCTTCCTACTGATCTTCCCAGTGTGGCAACAACACTGCTTGGCTTATCCTACTACATAACCAACTGTGTGTTGGAACTGTTGGTGACACAGTCAGCAAGAGGTGTAGTGATCAAGAGCTCAAGACCTAGTGCAAAATGTAAGATGTTGTTGCACTAATAGAGAACAGGGGCCATGCTGCTATAAAGTTCAGCATCTATGTTGATGGGAAGTTGCTCCCAATGTCCAGAATATTCACATTTGACTTCAAAAGAGAAAACTTTACAAAAACGAAGTACAAGTAAGATGGAAGTTACAAGGAGAATTAAGACAGTAAAATCTCTCCAGGATACCTGGAAACTATTTAAAACTACACTGAGGCCCAGATACAATGCTTACCTCAAGTTAGGAAATGTTCCAAAACGTCTAAACGGATGCCTACATGGTTAAAAATCCAAGTCAAGGAAACCATAAAAGACAAGGCTTCATGGAAAAAGCAGAACATTTTCTCATATTAGGTGAACAGAAAAGAGCACATTTCCAGTAAAGCAAATATAAGTTGACAATAAGAGAAGCAAGAATAAAGAGTCCTCAAAAACATCAAGACAAACTCAAAGTATTTCTTCAAATGTATCAGTAGCAGGAAACTGTCCAAGGTATTAAAGGATTGCTTGTGGAAAATGGGGAGACAACAGAGGAACAGTGAATTATTTGCATCTATTTTCAGTATAGAATACGTGGGACGTGTTCCAGAGCAACTATTTTGGGGGAGGGTGTCTGAAAGACTGAGTAAAATTGAGGTGACAAAATAAGGGGTTCTAAGAACTATCATGCAAATTGAAAATGAATGAGTCTCCAGATCCGGATGTATTGGACCCAAGGGTTCTTAAAGAACTCCAGCATGAAACTGTTGATCTACTGAACTGTATTAGTGACTTGTTACTAAAATCTGTCTTCATACCGGGGGACTGGAGAGTTGCAGATCTTTAAAAACAGGTCCAGAAGAGATCCAGCAAATTATAGGCAGTCAGCCTAACATCTGTTCCTAGTAAATCAACAGAAACTGTTATTAGAGATAGGATTATTAAACTCAGAGAGGAACAGAGCATGCTGAGGGGAAATAGGCATGGCTTCTGCAAAGGGAACACCTGCCTTGCTAACCTTTTGGAGTTCTTTGAGCAAATTAACAAACATGTGGGTAAGGGTTTTCCAGCAGACTATACTTGGACTTCCTTAAGGATGTTGTCAGGGTACCTCATCAAAGACTCCTGCATACATTTAGCAGTCCTGAGATAAGAGCACGGCTATTTTATAGATTTAAAAGTGGTTAAATGACAGCAAACAAAGACTAGGAATAAATGGACAGTTCTCAAAATGGAGGGAAGTAAACAATAGGATCAGTATTGGAACCAGTAATGTTCAATTTGTTCATAAATTATTTGGAATCAGGGGTGGGCAGTGTAGTCGCCAAGTCTGCAAATTACTCAGGATAGTGAAAATGATAGAGAATTGTGAAGAGCTACAGGAATATCTCTCTAAATTTGGTGAGTGGGCAACAATGTGGCAAATGTAGTTCAGTTTTATTAAGTGCAAGCCAACACACATTTGAACAGGGTTCTCCAATATGGCAGCCATCACTAAATGAGTTTTCCACTGGAGGATCAGGAGGACTCATAAGCACCTGGGGTTTCCTTAATCAGTTTGTGGTTCCATTCCCCCTTCTGGTTTTCCTTCTTCCCAGGAGGTATGAGGAAGGAGGTATTCTGTTAGCTCCACCTCCTATGACAGCCATTTCAAAAGTGCCCGCATCTACACCCAAAAAAAACATGGAAACCCCTGCATTAGAACGAAAAATCTTAAATGTTTACATTGGTGGGGTTGATCTCAGGGATGTAGTTGATAGCTCAATTAAGAATTCAACTCAGTGTGCAGCAGCACTGAAAAGGCAAATTCCATTCTGGGGATTCTCAAGAAAGAACTGAAAATAAAATGGCCAGTATTGTAATGATACTATATAGATCTGTGGTCGTCACATTTGGAGTACTGTGTACAGTTCTGGTCACCATTTATGAAAAAGGGTATTGCAGAGCTGGGGAAAATTCCCAAGAGGGCAGCCAAGATGATTAAGGGGTTGGAGCACTTTTACTATATTGAAAGGCTGGAGAGTCTGGGACTTTTCAGACTTTAAAAAATGGCTAAAGAGGGACATGACTGAGGTTTACGAAATTTTGCATGGGGTAGAAGAAAGTGAGTAGAATGATCTTTTTCTCCCTCTCTCAAAAATCTAGATCGTGGGGGCACCCAATTAAGTTGATGGGCAATAGATTCAGGACAGGCAATAGGAAATACGACTTTATTCAGCAAGTAATTACATTGTAAAAGTCACAGCCAATGGATGTAGTGATGGCCACAAGCATTGATGGCCTTCAAAGAAGGTTGACAGATTCATGGAGGATATGGAGGGAAGCAGCAAACCTCTGAATACCAGTCCTAGGAGGCAACGTCATGGGAAGGCCCTAGCCTTAATAGCCTATTTGCTGGCCCCTTCAGGGCAACTGGTTGGCTGATGTGTGAAATAGGTTACTGGCCCAGATGAACCATTGATCAGAGCTGCTCTGATATTCTTATGAAGATTTGGCAACAGGTTCTCCATATCTTCAGTGCATACCTTTTCTGTGCCTTGGTTATGGAAGATGCTGATACTGGTATAGAGAGGAGTGGCTATTAAGCGGTTATAGTGTGCTCACAGTGCAGTAGAAAGAAAGAGGTAGTCTGTGGCCACAGGTGTTGGAGAGCTTATCATTCTTTGGGTGCCTGTGGGCAGGGGTGGAAATGTATTCAAGAGTCCTGTTGTGAAGCACCCAATCTCCCCTCCCTGGTGACTTCCTCTCCCTTGCTTATCTGTCTGGGGAGTCTTGTCCTTCCAGTTCCAGTAGCAGGAATAGCACTAAGATTCCTGATGGATGTTTGGATCTAGATTCATGAGTACCCATAAAGGGTCACTTGTTCTTCCTGTTTATGGTTAGCCTTGCTGTCTGTTTGTCAAAGTGTTCTGTTTCGGAGTACCCAACAACCAAGTTGAGTCTAACCCGGAAGCTTCAGCTGGTACAGAATGCAGCAGTGTGCCTGCTGACTGGGACGTCTACATCGATACATATTCAGCCAGTAGGACTGCCAACCTCCAGGTGGGGCCTGGGGAGCTCCCACTTTCACAACTGATCTCCAGCTGACAGAGATCAGCTCCCCTGGAGAGAATGGCTGCTTTGAATGGTGGACTCTGTGGCATTGGACCATGCTGAGGCCCCTCCTCTCTCCAAACCTTGCCCTCTCCTAGATCCACACTCAAAGTCTCCAGGTATTTTCCAACACAGACCTGGCAACCCTACCAGCCAGTGCTGTGCCAGCTGCATTGGCTGCCAGTTGAGTACCGGATCAGATTCAAGGTTATGGTATTAACCTTTATGGCCCTATGTGGCCAGGGACCAGCATATCTATGGGGCCATCTCTCCCCATATGTGCCTCAAAGAGCCTTGTGCTCATCTGAGCAGCACCGTTTTAGCAGTCCCCAGCCTGAAGGACATCCACCTTGCCTCGATCAGGGCCAGGGCCTTTGCAGCCCTGGCCCCTGCCTGGTGGAGCATGCTCTCAGTTCAGATCAGGGCCCTGCGGGATTTATTACAACTCCACAGGGCCTGCAAAATGGAGCTGATCTGCCAGGCTTTTGGCTGAGGTGGCGGATGTCCAAATGATACCAGCCTTCCTTGCTCAACTTGATCAATCTCCTCCAGCCTCATCTGCCTTAGGGCACCACCTACACCAACTGTTGCCAGCACCAGCTGTTTCTGATTTTCCTGGGAGAAATGTGCCCGCCCTAACATTGTCACCACAGCAACTGTAATTTGAAATGGGTAAGCTGCCTTCAGGGAGTATTTTAATGATTTATTCAGATGAAATCTTTGGTGTTTTTATGAATTATTATTTATTGCTTTATTATATGTTGTGAGCCACTCAGTGCCCGCATGTGGGGTAGGGTGGGATATACACTGAATAAATAAATAAATAAGTTCTCCAACACCAAAGTCCATACTGTGATCTTGGGAATTGCCCTACTGAGCTCCATGAGACTTGTTTCTGAGTATACATGAATAGGACAATGGTGTATGAGCGCAATCCTTGCAAGGGAACAATCCTAAGCAGGTCCACTCAGAAGTAAGTCCTATTTTATTTAGTGGAGATTACTCCTAGGAAAGTAGCCTTAGGATTGCAGCCTACTTAATAGAGATTCTTGGGGCCACACTATACATATACATAATTTCCTTGGGTGGTTTTCTCATATAATATGTGGACATCGGTTTCACTGTGTTTAGTGGGGTTGATTTCCAGATGAGAGTACAAAGGATTGCAGGATGCATTATCTGTGAAGAGTTCCCCTGCACTTTTCTTCATTCTTTTTGAACTGGAATGCTGAAAAACTGTTGCTAGTGCTCTGATCAAGTTCTTATAGTTGGGGTAGACTTGTCTTGTGCTGAGTTTCTGCTGTAGATAGCAAGCCGATTTGTCTAATGGGTGGGCCGCTACTATTGTTAGTGCATGCCCAGGATGCTGGGACCCTGTAATTATGTTCTGCTGATTGTTCCACGTTAAATTAATGAGCCCACTGTGCACAAATTATTTATCATGCATTAGTTAATGAGCTGTCTTCCTACACCGGGGGGGGGGGATACCTTGCTGCCCTTATTCCCCTTCTAGGACCCCACAAGAGGATAAACAGAAAGGAGCAGATCCTATTCCAGCTGTACGATCCATTACTTTCGTAAGCAGTTAGAAGTTAGCTGTCCTGTCATTCATGTCCTAACTTGTATACTGGATGTGTAGGAGCACAATGAATTTGGTAACTATATAATGCAATATATGGAGGCATGGAAGAGACAGTTAAAAGGAAGCATAGACGACATGAGGCATTCATTTTAGCAGAGGCTATTATTCTGACAAAACGTATAGCCAGCAACAACAAGAAAACTACTGTAATGAGGTGCTAAATATTTAAATAAATATGAAAATTTAAAAAAGACAATTGTACTGTGATTTTTAAAATCTCTTTAGTGTATGCTATAGAGGTGTCATATAGAGTACAATTATGAATTTTACATTTTACAGAAAGTATACAATTGTGTAATATAAATCCACTACGTCTGAACAACCTAGAACAAGGTAAATCAGAATTCATGAAGCTATCAACATCAAAGAGAAATGTCATTCAAAACAAGGTAAGTCCAAATTTACAGAAACTCCAACATCAAGAGGTGAATCATCTAGGAGAATCATCACATGAGGATCCCGGAGATAAACGCCCTCGTTTCAATAAACTTCTTCAGGGAGACCGACTTCAGTCTTACAACTATTTCTAAAATGTTCACTCCAGAGTTTGTATGAATACCAATGAAGATGACATTCATTCTTATTATTGTAATGAGTCTTGGATTCAGCTTTTGTGATCTGCCCTGAGCCAGCTTTGGGGAGGGCGGAATAGAAATCTCATAAATAAATAAATATGATCAAATTCTTGTATATGGGCACAATTCAAAATTAATCAGAACTTTCTAATGCTGGTATTGCCTCCTGTGAGGCAATACCAGCATTAGAAAGTTCTGATTAATTTTCAGTTTGATATATTTTGAATGGTGCCCACATACAAGTAAATCATTTTGTTGAAAAACAGAATACCACGGAAGAATTAAGATACTGTATACTTTATAAATATATGCCGCACAAATATAACCGAGTCAATAGTGCTAAGTTATTATTACAACAGGAGGCATGATATATATATATAGGATAAATATATTGGAGCTTGCAGGACTTAATCGAAACATAGGTTTTTCTTGTTTTCTTTAAGTTATGGTAATAGTTTACAAACATCCATATTATATAAATATGTACCACACAAATAAAGCCAATAAAGCCAAGTTACAATTTATCCAAGTGTCAATAAAGCCAAGTTACAATTTATTTATTTTATTTATTTGTATATAGGAAGTAGGAGGATTTAATAAGTGGAGCCATGGTGGCTCAGAGGTTAAGACACTGAGCTGCAGACCGGAAGTTTGGCAATCCGGCAGTTCGTGACCCTAGTGTCGCGTGACGGAGTGAGCTCCTGTCTCTGGCCCCAGCTCCTGCCAACCTAGCAGTTCGAAAGCAAGAAATTGCAAGTAGATAAATAGGTACCACTTTGGTGGGAAGGTAACAGCATTCCATGCACCTTGGTGCTTTAGTCATGCCGCCCACATGACCATGGAGAAGTCTTCGGACAGTGCTGGCTCTTCGCCTTGGAAACGGAGACGAGCACCACCCCCTAGAGTTGGATTTGACAGACTTTCGAGCAAGGGAAACCTTTACCTTTACCACCTTAGGATTTAATAAAACATTTTCTAGGTTCCTTCTTTAGTAGGATTTGATCAAGACTTTTCTAGGTTTCTTTAAGTTGTGAAACTATAAAGATAAAATACAAAGATAAAAGTAAGAATCATCAGAAGGGTGTAACAAGTAGACACTGAAAAAATAGCAACTCTAATTATATCTGCGTACGTAATAATTACAAGTTTAACACTTTTAAAAGTTTTTTTTCTCTTTTCCCTTTGTTATTCAAGAAGCATAGGCCCTTCAAGACACTAGAAGTTAACTAAAATGTTCACACCTGGTGGAGAAGAGTAAAAAGATATATTAACATATAGGTTACCAAAGAAGAGCAGAGGGTACGCTACAGAAGCTCCGACTACAGTTTGCCTCAGGGCTGGCTACCAGAAATAGAGCCAAGCACTGGCAGGCCAGTTAATAAGCATTTCTTTAGCCTCTGTCCAAGCTGTTCTTGGTGTTGTAGTGAGAAGTGTGGTCCAGGAGGTAGTCCTCAATTAATCCCCAAATCAATGAAAGCTGCCATACTGAGGACAGTGGCACTGGAACAAGTTGGGGGTTTCCCACATCTCCTGCCAACCCCACTTGCCACACTAGGAAGGAAGGAAGGAAGGAAGGAAGGAAGGAAACTTCACATCCTCCATTGCCCTGATTCAGATTTTCTCCTAATCTGCGGCTACATGGTAGATTGTAATTATGGATTGTCCAGACAACATCTAGCTTGGTCCTTAAGAGTGATTAAATGAGCTGAAAATACATGTTCCAGCTAGCTCACATGAAGTACCACAGATCATCATCTGCCAGAGAGGACCCACATGTCCTTATGCAAGGGAAAAAAATCCTGCAGATCAGGGATAGGTCACTTGCAAAGTACTGGTGTGTGAGAGGAGGACTATACCACACATAGGAAGTAGCCAGAAAGTAATGCAAATAGTAATTCATCCTAACCGTGTTCTATACTGAGTTGTCCCCATTTGGAATCGAGGAACTGTTTATGAGATCCTAAACAGAGTTCAAGCCCTTTTAAATCCACTGAAGGCAATAAAGAGTGGAAGACTAAAGGGAAATATTACTGATGAGTTAGAGAGAAAGAAAAATCTGTGCAAGCATACTGAGAAGTAAATGGAGAGTTGTCTCAGGCTTTAAGATGACTTGGAGACATGAAGAAAACTGTAACCAGGAAAGACGTGAAAGAGCTAGATTAATCCCATCAGGCTAGAATATCTAGTAGCTGCCTTTTCTCCCAAAACGTATTTGTTTAAAGAATAATAACAATAATATTGCTTTTGTCTTGTTTTTGTTCTGCTTTTGTGGGGGCTTGTTATTACAGAGAGAAAATGTACATTGTATTTCAATATTATAGCATCCTCTGAGGCATGGTGGGTAGAGGTGAGTTTACCTACCTTGCTTCGGCCCTTCTCTTTAATAGTCGTTATGTAAACCAACACACAGGAGAATCTGGTAGTTTCACCAACAGCTCTCTTTACTGCTTCCAGATGGGAGAGGACACTTACGAATGGAGAACGTGACCAGTACAATCCTAAAAACACTTTCCTGGGAGAGGTGGCGGTGGTAGAAAGGGCCGATAAGTCTCAGCTAACTTATGGCAACCGTGTAGGGTTTTCAAGGCAAGAGACGAGCAGAGGTGGTATGTCGTTGCCTGCCTCTGCATAGTTACGCTAGTATTCCTTGGTGGTCTCCCATCCAAATACTAACCAATGCCAATCCTGCTTTGCTTCTGAGATCTGTTGAGACCAGGCTAGCCTGGGCCATCCAGGTCAGTAAACCTCATTAAATAGGCCTGCTTAGGATGGCACTGTAAAATCACATTGAGGGACTACAACCTCAGCACAAGACCCGTGTGAAGCTATGAGGATGGATTAGACACCATCTCAAAAGGCTCACTCGAAGCTATACACACCCACATACGTCACAAATATAAGCAGTAAACTATATCTTATGCAAGTTATTAGATACTTGTGCACCGCTAATCCTGATCCTATGTGTTCTTAATGTGATGTGAGTCCCACAGAATTCAGTGGGGCTTACTGCAGTTAATAAATGTGCAGAAAATTGCAGCCATGAAGATTTTTCTACCTATTAAAGCATTGCTGCTGTAGAGTTACAGTATGAAGAGCCCCCTAGTGATCACATAGGTACTTTCACCATCAAATGTAAATGGCAACTTAGGGATCCATTCCAGATAGCACAAATTCCATAGCACAAATTTAACCAGCATCCCATAAAAAATCATTTAAATAGGCAGCTTATTTCATTATAAGCAGCAATAATACACGTGACATTAGGATTTAACAGGTACTATGCATGAAAAATAGCCTGATGTACTTTTTATGCAATAAATAAAAATAAAATAAGCAGACTGTCTTAATTTGGGGGAAAGGAAATACATCAAGGGCCTCAACCTATAGAAGGACAAGAAGGTGATCGTGGATATTTTCTCCCATGTGCCACAGCTGTCAAGGTCCTATGGTATGGCTGGAGGCATATGATGCAACAATATTATTGAAGTTAAGTTGATCTCTAGTTCGTTAATAATGCCTGGCTGGGAGACCTCCATCCTGGGTACTCTTTGTAAGCTTTCCTATGTTCCATTGTAGAAGAAGAGGGAATATAAATGCAGTAACTATTGCAAAGTGATGTGACATGTGACCATTCCAATTTTCCTGATAACAATACAAACAGCTGATGAGGTGGGATATAAATAGAAATAATAAATAAAATAAATATACCAACAGTGTTACATAACTGCTATAAAACTTTTATGCACATTAAGTGGTATAACTGATTAAGGTATCCCCAGTTGGGAAATTCCTGCAGATTTAGGGGCAGAGCCTGGGAAGGTCGGGGGTTGAGGATGGGAGAGAGTTCAGCAGGGATGTGATACCATGGAGTTCATCTCCTGAAACTGCTAATTTTTCCCACAGGAACTGATACTTGTAGTCCAGGTGTCAGCTGTAACTCCAGGAGAACTCCAGGCCTTAGCTGGAGGTTGGCAAGCCTAGTGCAGGTTTGCGAATAAAAGTAGCATTATTCTCCTAAATTAGGGGATTCTTATCAAATTCTATTGTATTCAAAGGGAGCCAACCCAGAATTGTAATGGAAAACCCACAACTCACCAAATTTCCACATTTCTATCCCTTCCTTTTGCACTCCTAACATGGTTTACAAGACCAAAATCTTTGCTAAAATACCACCAGTGTTTCTCGAACAAGTACCATCAGTGGTGCTTCCTTTCCTGTAGAGGTTTGGGTTAACTATGCAAGGACCAGCAAAGAAAACTATCTGTTGAAAAATAAATATATTGAGCAGCAGTACACCAGGCCACCAGTTATGGATTTGTAACAAAATCTTTCTTATTGATGGTATTCTGGATAGAGATTTTCTTTCTTTTTCTGTTTACTTTTCTGGGCCTTGAAATGAAAAGTGCAGTAAGTGGTCTGAAAAGTAGCTCATTTTACAGTAGTTTCTTTGTGCAGGTAGCGCTGTGCCCTTTGCAAACATGACAGGCCATTTCTTTAGAACAGTACTTGCTGTTAGAAGATACATCTACATCTAACTTGGCCTTCTAAAGCCACAGGGTGACCTACAGGTAGCATATCCCTAGACAAGCCAAAACATTAAAAATGGGCTAATGTAAAGATACTCATCCATTTCTAAACTGACATTTAAATATTTGTAGATGATGACCTAAATATTAATTTTTCATTTCTTGAAGCTAGAATAATCTAGGGTATGTTCATGACTGACATTAAGAACATTTTTCAGTTTCCAGTTAATGTGATAAGGAAAGTGGAAGAGTGGCTATTTACAGTTCTGTGTACATTCTGATCAATATCGTTCTTGCTTTCAGAGACAAGATTTTCCCTCTGTTTTTCTTTCCCTTTTACTGACTGGGCTGGGCTGGCTCCTTGGGATGCACTCAGGGAACTTTGGGGCACACTCCTTTGCATTGGGGTGGCCACAGAGATGCCAGGGCTTCGGCTCTCCTCCACTTGAATAGGCCATTGGAGGTCTTCCACCTTTAAAGCCTACATTCACCCCACTGCTGGACTGGTTGCTAACTCCCTTTAAGTTATAACAGGGTGGCGCAGGGTCTAGATCACAGGCCACAGCATCGTACATTGGGCCAGGATCTATGCAGCTTCATCTGGATGGGGGGTAGCCCTGGGATGAGGATTAGCTCATGATCACTTGGATCAGGCATAGAGGAACATATTGGGACATGTCTGCATCCCCATCATTCAGTACGGTGCTCTTTATGGAGCTCCAGATGCTTTGATCATCTCATCCAGCTGATCAAGAACAACCTTACTAGCAGGAAAGGGGTGGATCTACAGTTGGCCATGGACACAAAACTGCTCTTTCTCATTTCCTGCATCCCGGGCACATGGCTTTTCTGAACTGAGTTGCTAGAGCAGCACAAATGGCGTGGGGCCATCTCCCTGAACAGGGTCAAAATGACATGGCAGTGTCATGGGTCAGCCAGGGCTCAGCAATAGCAAGGACTTCTCAGAAGAGGACTCCTGTGTAGCCAGCCTTGAATTAACAGAAGTTGACCAGCAAGAGAATGAGCTGCAGGCTTGTCAGGATTCACAGCCAACAGCTGGTGCAGAGCCACCAATAGCCTTCAGCCCTGATTCAGCAGGTGAACCTCAGTTGGTCGTTCCTAGCCCACCGGTATCACCTGCACCCTTAGAGTGCCACAGACAGAGGCTGAGAACAGAACTACAGGCAAGAAGGCAGAGTGCACACCTCCTGGCCTGATGCCAGCTGCTTGTTGATGACAAAAATGAGTAGTTGCAGGATTACTTCTGAGCAGCTGGCTGCAAGCATGACCCTTAGGCATTGGGCTATAAAAACAAGGCAAGAAAGGCTGTGAGGTGTGGGTGCAATGCATACAATAGATGCTCAGCCACTAAGTCTGCCTTGCCTAGTTCCTGGAAGCCTCAGTTGGACTGAATGACCTTGCCTAGCCTGACTTCTGGAACCCTGGCTTCGGACTGAATGACTCCCACTTTGCCTGAATTCTGAAAAGCGGTACTCAGAGCCTGCAAGCTAGTTCAGTAAGTGAGCAAAACAGCTGGACAGCTCCTAGAGACATTGGGTGGCTCCATCTTACAGCATCTGGACAATTCCTTTAGACAAGCAGTGCTCTTTCAAACAGACAGCACACACTGCTCAGAGAGGGGTGAGGATGTTTGGCTTCTATAAAGTACTGGAGTCAGAGACACGTAGTAGTGAAATCAGCTCATGGATTCTTAGGTGGTAAAGATGAGCATGCTGGACAGAGGCTCGGGAGGCCTACTTAAATACACACTTTAGCCACACGCCCGGCCTCGCCCAAAATACCCGATAGGATCAGTTTCGTGCGGTAGTGCACCATAGGTCCCCTCACAGATCCTAGGCGCCCTATTGGATGGAATTA
The DNA here is from genome assembly GCA_029233225.1 of Lepidodactylus listeri. Taxonomy (NCBI): domain Eukaryota; kingdom Metazoa; phylum Chordata; class Lepidosauria; order Squamata; family Gekkonidae; genus Lepidodactylus; species Lepidodactylus listeri. The sequence continues at coordinate 95,005,809 of JARCFY010000006.1, forward strand.
CGATCCAGCCAGGCTATTGTCTACCGAACCGAAGCTCTGGTAGCTAGCCTGGCCATGTGCATTGCCCTGACCACGTGGCAGTCAACATTGAATACATTACAGCTTACATGACAGACTGTTTTCTTGGGTGCAGTTGTTGGAGTATTGGTGGGAGCTGGGTGGACACCCATCTCAGTGGCAGTTTGAACATCAGGCTGGATCCAATTTTTCGGGAAGGCTGAGCCTGCATGCCTGCTCCCCCCTGTCTGGTGACCCCTAGAAGAGGTCTTGAGAGTGGGGCTGTTCCATGTTATGTCCAGCTCAGGGGCTGGCACCTGACACTAAAACCCTCAGGGGCCAGGGGACCACACAATGGTGTATGCCTATGTGGGACCCCTGGACTTGCCATCCAACAGGGCTCCCCCAGCAGGCAAGCTACAGGGAGGGTTGGTGTCATCAGCCCTCAGGCGGGTTGCCTGATGCTGGATCTGTGCCCTATGCTGCACCAGTGCTCCTGAAATTGTATTCAATAAAAACTGCAGCTGTTTTTCCCTCCCTCCAATCACTGTATATATATCAATACACATAATCACTGCATGAGGCTCTGCCAGGGTGTACCCTAGCCCATCATACATTAATTATTTTACTGCTGTTGCTGACCTGAAGCTTGTCTTCATTGTAGCTGCATGTGAAGAGGCCAATATTTTGATCCCCCCCCCATGTAATTCTCTAAAAGAGGTCATAGGCATAGAGTACGGGGGGGCTTGAGGGCTTGAGCCACCCCCGAAATTTCCCGGGGGGGCTCAGCCACCCCCAGGAAAACGGAGCGCCTGTCGCTGCACCTCCCTGGGTCCTTCTGAGGCTGGCGGCCGCTGCTGGAGAGGGAGAGGGAAGGGGTGGCGGGGGGGGGGGAGAGGCACCGGCAGCAGCGGCTGGCGAGCCTCGGAAGGGCCTGGGGAGGCAGGGCGGTTTCTGGGGGGGGAGAACATCGCTCCAGCGAGTGCCCCCCCCTGGAGCGCCCCCCCCGGATTTCCAAAACCAGGACAATACATAAAGAAAATATGGGAGTGGGGGTGGATGATGATATAGTTCATGGTTGACAGACAAGTTCAAAGACTACCCAGTAAGTCCATAGCTGAGCTGACTTTGAACCCAGATGTGTAAGGAAATATTCTGTCCACTGACTATATCTGCTTGTGCAAAGAGAATATATCAGTGTGGATTATTTGCACATTTGCTGAGAAACCTTTCAGATGTGGGTTACAAAAACTCATAACCTAACCCATATTGAGGAAAAACCGACAGTGCAGTAAAGGTAAACATGCTTTGTGTGCATATGGTCTCAGGCTCATACCCAGGAATTTCTGGCTAAAAATCCTCAAGTAGCAGAGCTGGGAAAGAGGCCTGCTTGAGACCTTGGAATCCAATTGACAGTTATACTGGGCTAGATTTGTCAATGGTCTAAGACATATTTATATGTTCATATGAACTAATGGGTATTATTAGGTTGCTTTGATTTTGCCTTTGTGATGATGATTATGACAATAACAACAACAATTATAATAGCTGCATAGAATTGCCAGCTGATCAGGATTCTATCAGCTGTACCAGTCTTCATGCCTGTTACCAGGGCAGGGAGGAAAAGGTAATGGCACTTTTTCTGCTCCTGGCCAGTATGCCAGCCCACTTTAATTTATTATGTACTGCATGAATGTTTTCAGAATGCATGCATGAGTACAGGAGATGTGCAGACAATGAGATTCGACAACAAGAAAGGTGGATGATACACAAATAAATATTTACCCGACTTTCTAATTTAGACTGAAATTATAGCCAGTCCAGAAGCTTACTTGCCAACTGTGCAGATCTTGCTAGCATGATCAGACCTGAGAACTCTGTTCTAAACTACCTTTCAAAATTGTGTTACAGGAAGAGCTCTGGTGAGCTCAAAGCTTGCACAATGTTCTGTGTAGATTTGGTTGGTCCTAATAAAAGGTATTACACAAATTTTGCTTATGGATCCAGTCTGCCTTTTAAGAAGTAGGATCTCAAAAAATTCTGTCAAATGGAACCAGTTTGCATCCCAGATACTGCATGGCTGCAAAAATAAATTACATATGCTGCCGAGGATGCAGGAAAATATATCTTTTTAAATGTAATAATTCACAGATTCTTTAGATCATTGACCACCACAGAATGAACCGATTTAATTTAGCACATAGGTATATATTTTACTCTGTCAGATGTAAGGGTTTGAAAATGATCAGGTATGCCTTTTAAAAAAAAAAACACCCTACAAATATCTTCAGTGTCCCAACTAAACTTGTGTGGGCAACTTTTTGGCTCAACAGCAAATTTCCACTCACTTCAACCGGACCACAAGTTTCCTCTGTGAAAGCAGGCTGTGCAGTGCTATGCTAAGTGGGCGTAGCTGCTTCAAGAAAACTGTGGTGAGAGCGCCACCGATCCTTTAGAAGGCATGATGCCCAACACATGCACACACACACACACACACACACACACGCAACTTCACCACAAGTATGAATGCAATGCTTTGCTGTAACTATGAAGTCTGAAGGACAGCTAAAGGCAATGGCAAAAGAAATTGAAAGAAAAGATTCGATCTCTGTATGCATGACAAGGTCTGGGGAAAATACACCATTATTTACAGTAGTATAGATCAAGGGGGGTCTTGGTCTCACCTTTCTCTTCTGCCTCGGAGATTCACAGAAAGTCACTAACAGTCCCGGAGCTGTTTCTGCTGGATACAGTTGGCTTGTTCTCTGGTCACGGTAGCTGTTTCTTCAGCATCAGATGTAAAGAAACTAATAGTAGCTTCCATTTCAGGTAAGCTCCTTCTCTTGGCTAGTCCTTTTGTTTCTTCCCTAGACTCCCTTTCAGTCCTAACTTACTGTCCTTCCAGTTTCCACGAGAGAGGAGCTGCCAAAGTGCAGTCTCCATGCCCCAGCAGTGTTAGGAGTAATAGGAGTTTTCCTGCTGTACACACATCTCCTGTTTTACATGAGAATAGGGCAAACTGTGCCTCCAGCAACTGGCCTAGCCCAAAGAGGGGCTTTACAACTACAAAAGTCTGCTCACAGCAATTAATACAGGCAGTTTGTGTCTGAGAGGGCACACCTCCTCCTCCTCCTCCTCCTCCTTCTCCTCCTCTTCCTACAAAGGGTAAATTCATGCTATATTTCAGGAACAGAGTGCTAGAAAGAGGCTGCCTTTGAGGTTTCTCACAGTTACTGCCTGTTGGGGTGAAGAATAAGAAAGTTCACCCTGGAAAGAAAGGACTGCTGTGTACTCACTAGAGGATGATGTGAAATCATAGCTGCCAATTATGAATTTATTTTTTATATTTCTAAGAACGGCATGGAAAAATCAGAGCGTTGTAGCTGATTAGGAACGAAGGAAAGGTGTCTATGTAGGATTTAATGTCTCCAACTTACAGGCGTATAGCATCTTTATTTTTTCCTTAACTGTAACTATAGATACAAGCTGAGGGTTTGATGGATGCAAGTAAATTTTGACAGGATCAAATATTTCACTTCATTGACTTACAACCTTTCTACAATTCAATGCACAACTCTTTGAAGAAATTTAGCATGGCAGATGGGAAGGTTTGTTGTACAATATAAATCATAGATTCAGGTGGGTAGCCATGTTGGTCTGAAGCAGCAGAACAAAGTTTGAGTCCAGGGTTGGTCTTAAAGGTGCCACTGGACAAAATATAAAACATGCTTACCCAGATGCATATGTGCAATATCCTGAACAATATCATTGTTATGAACAGATAATTCACCACTCACTCTTAATCATGCAGTTTAGATGATTTCCAAACTCCTGAGTGGCTGTGCCACAAGGTTTTCCTGTTCTATACCTGGCAAGGAGAACCCTGTGTATACAGAGGGCTCTGTATCATGGTCTTTATTTTTAACTTTTTCTCCACAGTACTTACCAGTCTTTGAAGAATGTGATGTCCTAATTATTAATTTAGCTTTTTATCCCACAGGAACCAATTACACACAAGAGTGCTATCTACTATCTCCGTTTAGATTCTAGACAGAGGCTCAGTTTACCCAGCTAAGTGTTGTTATTCAATACAACCCACTGCCTATATCTGCAGTTGTTTCAGAGCGTTAGATGTCAGTTTGTTTTTTTCACGTGCTTATCTTGGAGTACGATGCTGAGGTGCCTTTTGCCCTTTGGACTGGAGAGGCAGCTGTATGTCAAAGAAAATTCAGTGTATTCTTTATCAGCCAGTCAGACCTATTTTTGATTACAGCTCTTTAAATTTGGCAAGTCCCAAACATACAAATCTAATCCTAAAATGTAAAATCTAATTTGTTTTTCTCTATAAAATAGTACAGAAGGAAAGAAAAACTGTCTCTAAAGCTTCACCAAGAATTCTTCAAAATCCATTTATCTGACCTTAGAAACAAGCCTGACCAAATCTGTGTTACTCTTTGAATAGTTATTTTGATATTAGGCACAATTTGTAAATTAATCATAAATGGATTTGTGTAATGATTCCTTGGCCCAGGCGAGCCCGCCTTCTTTAGATCTTGGAAATTAAGCAGGGTCAGCCCTGGTAAGTGCTAGGATGGGAGGCCACCAAGGAAGCCCAGGGTCACTACACAGAGGCAGGCAATGGCAAACCACCTCTGAATGTCTCTTGCCTTGAAAACCCTCCGGGGTCGCCATAAGTCGGCTGCTACTTGCCAGTACTTTTCACCACCAATCATTTTTATTACTTTAAAAAATTAGCACAGAACTTGAAAAATTTCACTACACTACACAAACAATGGCTAGTGATTTATTTAATGAAAAAACTTCATAAGAGATGTCAAGAAAAAAAAATATTTCCAGACTAACAGCGCATTCCTCAAGCCAATCTGTAAATTGTTTAGGATAGCAACTAGGACCCATGTTAGAAATATAGAGATAGGCTGATATATTTGGACATGAGCTGGTGAAATGCCCTACCAGGCCCCGTCAGATTAAAGCATCAGAAAAGAGCCCAGAAATAGAGGGCACTGAGGTGTGTTTTCGTGGTGGGGTGGGGCTTAACTGGTACCCTAATTCTAAATCTCACCCAATCATCCTGTACTGACACAATGTTATACCAGTGAAATGCTGGCATGACTTATAATACCTCCCACTGAACTCACTGGAGTACAGAACAGCACCATTTGATAGGGTTGCCAACTCTGGGTTGGCAAATACCTGGAGATTTTGGGGGTGTGGCCTGGGAATGGCCGGGTTTGAGGAGGGGAGGGACCTCAGGAGGGTATAACGCCAAAGAGTCCACCTTTCAAAGCAACCATTTGCTCCAGGGGAACTGATCTTGGACTTCTGGAGATGAACTGTCATAGCAGGAGATCTCCAGGAGCCACTCGGAGGTTGGCAACCCAGCTATTTGATCTGCTGCTCGCCGCACCACATAGGAGCCACAGTTCCATCCTAGGCAGAGTTTTACACCCTTCTAACTCCATTGATTTCAATGGAGCTAGAGGAGTATAACTGTTTAGGATTACACTTTAATTCTACAGCTAATCACAGAGTACCTGTGTAGCCAGCCTGGTCACCCAACATCTCAGATAACAAGATGTGTGACGTGGTGCAGGGCTACCACTTCCAGACTTCATGCTTACAACACACACAGGGGAACTTTGCTGATGGGAACTCTGGAGAAAGGGCACTTTGCAAACATGGCAAAAGATGAGCATGACATAGAAACAGCATGACACTAATGAACACAGATACCAAAGTGAGTCCTGCATGCAGCTAACCACTAGACATTTGTGGAAGGAGAACCAGACACACCTGTGATTTTGCACTATCAAACTCAGCCACTGCCCACTGAGGATGGGCTGCCGTTTCTGATAGGCTGACCCAAACACAATGATTCTGACCATCCATCCACTCAATTTGTGAGGATCTCACCTGTTTGCTGGTGCTCATCCCAGAAGCCATTATTCTCCATCTCTTTTCCCATCATGCAACCTGCATGGTTTCTTCCATGCCAGCAGTAGACAGGGAGTTAGTGAACCTGCCCCCTCTCTTTGCTTAAGCACAGCTCTGCAAGGTATGGTGAACCTTCCCAATGTAAGCACTGTGTGGAAGACAAGTGAGGTGAGTAACGAGGGCGTGAACATAGGACCCTGTCTACAAAACCTCATTAAATCAGATTTGTCTGTGAAACAATCCAAACATTTATTGAACAGCGTCAGGCAATGGAGCCACAAAGGCAAGTCAAAGGAAGGGTCTGGCCAGCACTTTGTAAGCAATTTCTCTGCATATTGCACTCACTCAACATCATGCCCATTTGTTTGCAGTTAGGGTTCCAAATTCCATCTTGAGAAGTTCCTGGAGATTTGAGGGTGGTGCCTGGGGAAAGGCAGAGTTTCAGGAGAGAGGGAACTCAGCAGCAGCCACATGATGCTATAGAGTCCATCCTCCAAAGCTATCCCTTACACCGATGGACTTGATCCAACATTGGCTTCTCTTATGTTCTTATGATCTCTGCAGCCTGGACATCAGTTGTAGTTCTGGGAGAACTCCAAGCTCCAGCTAGAGGTTGGTAACCCTGTTTGCAGTATCTTACTCAACTGTATTTTGGCTACATATAAGCCTCTCTGATTAACTCAGTTCTTCATCTTCTGACCCTTCTAGACACACATTTTAAATGCTTTGTTTGGATTTTTGGGGGTTCAGTCGAGAACTTTTTTCCCCTAACTGTTCCTCTTATCCATTTGCCATTGGATCCATTTATACTACGGTTTATTGTTGATTTTTTAAAATTGTGAGACATTTCATTGTTATGAGTTACTGAGTGCCATGGTTAAACAAAAAAGACACTAATCGAAATATAACTAAATGCACTGTAAATAAAGATGATCCATGACATACTGATCCTAATGGAGACAAATCAAGACTGCTGAACTGCAACTGATAATGAAGCTCAAGCCAATGGATCCACCTGGATTGAATCGAGACCTAGGTTTCCTGTCTCATTACCAATGCTGATTTCCCCATGCCTATTAGGTAAAGGTTTCCCTTGCTTGAACGCCAGTCGAATACAACTCTAGGGATGCGGTGCTCATCTCCGTTTCCAAGCCGAAGAGCCAGTGCTGTCCAAAGACGTTTCCGTGGTCATGTGGCCGGCATGACTAGATGCCACGGCACACAGAACACTGTTACCTTCCCACCGAAGCAGTACCTATTTATCTATTTGCAATTTCTTGCTTTCAAACTGCTAGGATGGCAGAAGCTCGGGCCAGAGGCAGGAGCTCACTCGTTCATGCAGCACTCGGCTCTCGGACTGAAGAACTACGGACCTTCCAGTCTACTGCTCTGCATATCTCACCTAAATCCAATTATGCCTGCCATTGTTATTCACCTGCTACTGTCATTTGACACCTGAAATCACTCCACTTTCCAATAAATGGGACAGATGGACCCCCATTCTAGCTGTATCTGAAGAAGAGAGCAGTGACTCACGAAAGCTCCTACCCTGCCACATATTTTGTTAGTCTTTAAGGTGCTACTGGACTCCTGCTTTTTTATACTGACCCTGTTCATATTTAGTGGGAGACTGATTTCCCCAAATACTTTAGAATTCACACGGACACTTTTAAGTGCAATCCTAAACTGAATTACGTCCTTCTAAATGTACTGGAGTCCAGGGGCTTAGAAGGAGAATTCTTTGTTCAGGACCACCCCGAGTGAGTTTCCAGGAAGGCGACAACGGCCAGAAAAGGGTTTCCTCCTCGGCTCCCTCGACGCAGAGGTGAAAACCCGTCCGGGCGAAGCAGCAGCCGCTCGAGGCAAACACACGCCTGCGCACTCCCCGACCAAAGCAACAAGCCGCTCGTGGGCTCGGCCCGACCCCCCCCCCCCCCCCGTAAGCCTCACAACCCCGCGCGCATGCTCCTTGCCTCCTCCATAGCAACCTCCTTTTCTCACTCTCCCCTTCCTTCCTTCCTCCCGCCCTGCCTTTCACTTTCCCGCTCCCCCTCCAACCAGACTCCCTGTACGTCCTGCGAGCTGATTGGCTGGCGCTTTCCCGCTTCCTTCTTCCCCTTTGACAACCCGCCATTTTGAAACGTTGTTGCTTTTCTGAAGAGCGGCGCTGAACTCGCCCCCAGTCCCGCCCCGCCCGCTTGCCTGGCCTTCCCCGTCGCTTCCTGGGCCTGGTCCCCCCCACCCCCCCGCGGAAGGCTTTCGTCGCGGTCGTCCTCACGCCTGGGGGGGGCCTCTCTGGCGAGCAGGTGGGTGTTCCGTTACTCCCTCAGCAACCGCCGGAGACGGACCGCGCGCGGGGGGGGGAGGGGGGAGCGGCGTTTGCGTCGACCGAAAACGTCCCGCCCGAAGCCGAGCTGAGGCCTCGCGCCGCGCCCTGCCGAGAAGGGGCTTGAGAAGGGCCGACTCTCTCTCTCCCCCCCCCCCTACTTCCCCGGGCCCAGAGCGAGCCTCTCGTGACTCCCTTTCCCCGTCTCGTCCTTTGTGGGTGCGAGGCTCCGCTTTCCCGCCGGAATTCTCCGGTTTCATCCCTCCCGTGGCGGCCGTGGCCCGCCGTTTCCCCTCGTCTTTTTAAGCGGGCTCTGGCCCTGCAGGAAGCTCGTCCGGGGTGGTTAAAAAAAGGGGGGGGAGGTTCGTTTTCGGGCTGTCCCTCTTTGCTGCGGTGGCCTCACGCAGCTGCCTCGGGTGGGGTTTGAAGCGAAGGGGGGGGGGGGAGCCCCAGCCGGCTCCCTCTGCCCTGCGGCTCACGGAGGGTGCGGAGCCATCGTCATCATCATGGGTGAGGGGGAAGTTGGGACGCGTTTGGTTTTTCGTTTTAAGCCAAAAAAAAAAAAATGCAGAAGAAGTTATACGGCCTGGCTTTTTTAATATTTAGAAGCGGGGGGACGGGGACGACCAAAACCTACAGGGAAAGTTTCTCCTGAAAAACTGATCTGTGTAACCGGACTGCAGCCTGTGCTACATTGTTCTAAAGAGGTCTGGTTAGTTGGTTGCCAGAACGACACTTGTGTCGTGCCTTAAATAGGAACAACGCTTGGTGTGGCTGTGGAATAAGCTTTCGTGAGCTAGAGTCTGCTTTGTTAGTTGCATGAAGCGGTCTCCTGAGTCGGTGGTAGTTATATGTGTGTCTGAAAGTTTTAAATAGAACCAAAGAGGAAGGAAAATGTGTCCAGTTGATCCCGGGTTTGTTTGTTTTTTTGATACAATGTTTTTCCTTGAAAAAACACAACAAACTTCTGCTCTAGGGAGCATAAAGAAGGCACCTAGTGGTGTATCTTGTCAATTGCCTGTTTACAGGAGATAGGGTCACCTGATGGCACCTTATTTATTTGTTTGTTTGTCTGGGGTTTATATCCCGCCTAGCCAGCCTTAGCCGGCTTCCTGACCCCTGTTACTTTTTATCCTTGAGGGTCCAGTGACTCCCAGCGCCTCCTATTAGGGGTTGTAGAAGGCAGGGCCCAGTCCACAAGTGCAAATCTAGTGAAATCCAGCCATATGAGTTTTGTAAAGGGGGGGGAAATCAGTTGAAGTGATTGGAAACTCTGGTAATCAGACTTAGATGCTGTATTTTGTGCTCAAAATGATATATGTAAAAAAGAAAAATATTTTTCTTGCATTTGTTCAGTTTTGTGTGCTTTATTCTGTACCCAGTATTTACATTTTTTAAAACGAAGATCACTGAGGAATAACAACTAAGCCAGCCAGCAAAGAAACTTGACTTTTGTTTTTTCACAATGTTACCTATATGTTTCTGGGCTAAATTGTGTTTGATAAGCTTTTTAAAACAAAGCTGTGGCTTCACAGAGAGGACATCACAGTTATTAAGTGTGTGTGTGTAGCCTGCTTGCATAGAACAAGTTTTGTTGATGTTTTCCCCTCTTCTATTTCTGTGCAGAAGAACCAGCCATGACTTCTGTTTCTGAAAAAGATGATGTGCAGTCTGGTGAGCAAATAGAAGAAAAAGAACCTAAAACTGAAAATAGTGATGAGGAGGAGGAGGAAGAGGAGAAAGGTGGGTGATATCATCAGAAAAGACAACTATGTTATGAAACCATGCAGAGCAGGAGTTAGTGTAATGTTAAGGGAAAGACTTTCAGTATACACATCTTTGGGTGCCCATGCTAACATCTTTGTGTTTCTTTGAATTACTTACACATTTTAAGGCTGCGAGTGCAGGCAGTCTCTGATGATAAGGTTTAGATAAAATGTTTTCACATACACCGCTATAAGAAATATAATTTAAAATTTCTATTACAAGGAGGTATGTTCATTCTGTGTCTGCATTCAAAAATTGGAGTGTTAATATGTTCATGTGAAGTCTTCCTGGTTTCAGAAGCCTTCAAGCTCCAATTTGCTGTGGATTCCAGGTCTAATTTCAGGATATTCTGCACCTGTGTTCAGACTCCTGCTGTGGATTACTACCTCAGCTTGTAGGTTCAGTCTGTTCCTGTGCCGTGATTCCCACCACGAGCTTGGGGCCAACTGCCATCACTTCCTTAAACTTCATTGTCTAAGAGAGACAGCAGTGTGGGCAGTAGGAAAAAACAAAGGGGGTCAGTAGCCACTGCTTCACCAATAGTTTACAGAGCTCACTTGAGCACATAAGACTTGGGTCTCCCCTACCCTTTCTTGTTATTATTTTTAGTTGTATCCTGTTGCTTGTAGATTGTTACCTTTTTACAGACTATCACCCTTATGTGCCACAAAACGTTCCTAGTATCAGGGGTATGGGTATCTGATGGGACTTTGGTTTTTTTGTTTGTGCGCACTACATATTCATAAAGACATTTTATACACAGAACTGACTGCTTACAATGAAAGATGTGCTGATTAAATGTGTTAAATGCAATAATTATAATTGGTTTTTAGTAATGATGCTTTAAATTCTTTCTAGTAAACAGTAATTGTGAGGGTCCCAAAGAAAAATCCGACCCCCTTCTATCCACATAATTCTGTTTATTAGGCCCAGCCAAATTACACATAATGGTGTGCCATGGGTCCACAAACTCATTCAGTTTGTGAACAAACCTGAATTGATTTGTGGTTCAGCCATGAACCAAACTGCATTTTCCTGGTTCATGCCCATTTCTAGCTGCTACCAATCAGACAACATTCATGAAGATGTAACAGTGCCATCAGGATGCTGAGCCTTTCTATTTAATCCAGCCCTAACCCTTCAGGCTTGCTGCTTCCTCTGTGTCTAGCCAGTGAGGAGGGCTGGTTATAGGTAAGCTTAATTCGTTAAGTGCCACCAAGTTGCTTCTGACTTATGGTGACACTGTAAATTAATGACCTGAAAAACATTCTATAGTTAACAGGCTTGTTCAGGTCCTGCAAGCTGAGGGCCATGGCGTCCTTGATTGAGTGATCCTCCTCATGTTGGGACTTCCTGTTTCCTACAGCTTTCAGCTTTTCCTAACATTATTATCTTTTCCAGTGAGTCTTGTCTTCTCATAATGTGACCAAGTATGATAGCTTTAGTCTGGTCATTTTAGCCTCTTGGGCGAGTTCAGCCTTGATTTGATTTAGAACCCACTTATTTGTCCTCTTGGTGGTTCATGGTAACTGTGAAACTCTCCTCCAACATTACATTTCAAAGTAATCAACATTCTTCCTGTCAGCTTTCTTAATTGTCCGACACCAATACATATTAATGGGGAATATCATAGTATGAAGTATCTTAATCAACAGTGACACATCCTGACACTTAAGGCTCTTCTCTAGCTTCTTCGTGGCTGCCCTTCTCAGTCAGTCTCCTCATTTCTTGGTCACAGTCTCCCTTTTGGTTGGTAACTGAGTCAAGGAATAGAAAATCTTTAACAATTTCAATTTCTTCATTGTCACCCTTAAAGTTGATTAATAGTAAAGCCAATTCTAGAAAGACTGAAATAATAAGCAGGCCTGTGACTAGAAAAGTAAGGTATTTTGATTATTAAGAGGGTGCAGCCACACCTGAGCATGCTGGTTTGTAACCTTGGATTGCTTCAGGAGCTTGTCTGCCTGGAAATATCTCCATTTGCTGTCAAGGCTTCTGTCTGTCCATTTTAGACATGGCCACATCGGTACTTTGGTAACCTTGGGGCTAAACTAATGTGAGTTTGGCCCTACTGATTGCTCATCAGTGACTTGCTCCTGGAGAAAGCATGCATATTCTGCATCCTAGGGAAGAACTAAATGCTGGTTGAAAGTAGAAGGCATGGGAAGGTCTGGTGTTATCTGTAATGGCTAGTTTTGTTACATTTCAGCAGAGTGCCAATGTATTCTAGCAGACAGAGTATCCTACTTGAGGCAGTGGAGACCTGGATTCAGACCTCCACACGGCCCTGGTACTTACTGATGATCTTCAATTAGACTGTGAGATTGACTTGTCCATTTGACACAGTTGTGTAAGCAGGCAGACCCCCTCTCTTTACTGAGAGACAATATGGAGAACACCTCATTTTACAGGACCCCAGGAGTACATATGCTGGGCAGATTTGACCTGAATAGAAAACAAGATGGATCTCAGGCAGGAAGGCCTATGCAAAAACCATGGTAAGTCAGACATCTTGGTCTGACCCAGCTACAGCCTCTCCCTCTGCCCTGACACCTGCATACACCAAACAAGCTCACCCCAGAGCTAACACCATTCAACCTGGATCGCTAATCCTATCAGCCTCCCCTCTCCTTTTCATACCCACGTTTCTTTCATAACAGCAGCTCCCCTCTTTCCCACCTAATGCAAAAGGAGGGTCACCAAGCAGCATTGCTTCTTTTTGATTAGTTTAATTAGCAACCCATTAGCCCTCTGAATCACCCAAGGAAGCAACCAGAGTTCCAACCCAAACCCTATTTTACATCCAAAACTCCTCCTAAGAATATCTCCTATTCCCTTTGTCCATTCCTAGGGATGCTATTCACAGACACTTCTAGCTAATCTCATCAGAAACACATTGACACCTTAGTTTACACTGGACCTCAACTCTCTCGTGCAAATTGTCACAAGTTTTCCAGGTCTTTGTTTATCTTGGGAAAGCCATTTTTAGTATTATTTTGAGGCACAAATGTCAGACTGCCTCAGGACACATTGTTCTTATAAAAATAGCACCCAGGGCTCAGTCTTTCTGTGTGTATGTTTTCCTGGATCTGAACTACACACCCAGGACACTGGACATCTTGCTCTTCCCCCTGGATCTCTGCTCTCCTGGACAGGTAGATATACACCTTCCCCAACAACTCTCTTTTATTCCCGCTACTCCCTTTTAGAAGAAGAGAAGAGATTGCATTTAAACCCCGCCCTTCACTACCAGAAGAAGTCTCAGAGCAGCTTACAATCTCCTTGCTCTTCCCCTCCCCACAACAGACACCGCAATGCTCCCTCTAAGCTGTGGAGTCTTGTGAGCAAAAATTCTATTTTGTGAGCTACTGGCATTAAAGTTGTGAGTGAGCAGTTTGGCTACTGCATAAATTAGTTTCCTCTGGAGCCATCCTTCCTGCTCTAAGACTAAAATGTGTGAGCCAGAAGCTAAAAAACTGTAAGCTAGCTCACACTAACTCAGCTTAGAGGGAACACTGTGAGGGACTGAAAGGGCTGAAAGGTGGGACTGAAAGAGCTCTCTTGAAAACTGCTCGTGAGAGAACAGCTCTGAAACAACTTGTGACTGACCCAAGGTCACACCAGCAGCTGCATGTGGGGAAGTGGGGAATCAAACCCGGTTCTCCTAGATCAGAGTCCGCACTCCTAACCGCTACTCCAAAATGGCTGTCTGAATTGATCCTGTATGTGTTATTTCTTGTGTGCTTCCTGTATGCTAGCCTTATTTTCTGTTTAATAAAATATATCTCTATTTTACTTTGGACTGGTCATTTTAAGAATTCTCCCAAAGGGAAAGATTCCCGTAAACACTAGTAGCACCATCTTGCTAGACTACCTCCCTCTTGCCAGCTCTCCCTGTCTTCCTGCTAATTCTCCAACAAAAACAGGAGATGACCCCTTTTGGGCAATGCATATCATTTGAGGTAACAGTTGTGGTAAAAATAAAATGGGAATGGAACTTATATGCTGCCTTAAATTCCCTGCAGTGTAAAATGGGTAAAGTGCAAAGCTTTTGGCATCTTCTAATATGTGGGTGGGAAGAAGGCTCAAGAATACATGAGTAAAGAATACCTGTGCATACAACGAAAAGACATTTAACTTTCTCTTTCAGAAAAAAGCCTCATTGTTGAAGGAAAAAGAGAGAAGAAGAAAGTAGAAAGACTGACCATGCAAGTGTCCTCATTACAAAAGGAGCCTTTTACAATTACACCAGGCAAGTGTTAAAATCATATAAGCACATATGATCTTCCTTTGGTTTAGAGTCTCTAAACATGCTAAATTAAAACAGGTTTTCTCTTAGAAATTAATTGTAACAGCAATAAATTGTCACAACCCTTGATCCAGGCCTTTTTCTTATCTTATTTTCTACCATATTACCAATAATGAGTCCCTCAGGCTGGAGAAGTGTGAACCACCTTACTACTCATACCCTCAGATTTCACTATACCATATTCCCTGTCAACTTCCGGTGTGTGTGAGGCAAAGTGGATTTCTCTTCAGTGTGTATACTTTTACACGCAAGGATTCCTTAACCCTGTACCAGATAGTAGATCAGTTACAAAATCCAGACACCTTTTCTCTGGATCTCACAGCATATGCAGTGGGTTATATTGGTTGAGTGTAACACAGGAGTCACATATAACAAATCACATAAGTTTATTTAGTTGGCAAGTGAGACCTGTAATGCCTTCCCACTCTAGTCTGATAGTTGACACAGTTAACAGAGCTGTTTGTTCTTAAACATTTCATACTTAAAGACATTAACTAGACAACTTTAACACTTATCTGTTTTTATTGAGGAATAGCATCTAAACCTTGCCTGCCTAAAGTCATATACTACAGTTTCTCCTGGACTCCCTGCCTGTTGGGATACCTCCTACTCTTTCTGTCTCCAAACCCCAACTGCTCTCTTTGTCTGTTGATTGACTGTTACTCCTCAGGGATTTTTCCCTCACCCCAGCATTTCATTAAACCTTTCAAATCCAGTTGGTCTGTGCTGAATGGCAAGAATCGCATGTTTCAGAACTGGTGCTTGGCGGCCTGGTGATATGAGTAGGTTGTTGAAGCTGTAGTGATGCAAGCAGTGCCTTACATGGCAACATTTGTAACCCAGCTGTGTGTGCTTGTTAAGTGCAACTGAATTAATTGCTACTGCTTAACTTCTCAGGAAATCCCTCTCATCTCTCTCCCTCTTAGGTATATGCCTGACACATGCAGCTGTGCATTATTGCCATCACTTCACACTGCTTAAATTCCTGAGTCAAGCTTGTTTTTGGACACTTGACTTTTTCTCAGCAGGGCATTATATTATTAGTAGTAGTATTAGTATTATTATTATTAGCCCAATACCTGCTACTGCAGGGCTCTGGGCAATGTACAATATGAATAAGAACATACACTAGATAAAACGAAATCAAGTAGCACATTTTAAAACAGATGGTGAATAAATTAATCCCATTTCAGACTGCCGGCCACTTTGCAGGCGGGGGGGGGAAGGGGTAGAGAGTGGGAGAGGGTGCCAGCCAAGATGAAAACAATCGCTGTCCTCAACCAAAAGCCCAGCAGGACATCTCAGCCTTTCAGGCCCTGTGGAATTTCATAAGGTCCTGCAGAGCCCTGATGGTTCTTGGCAGAGAGTTCTACCAGGCTGGGGCCAGAACTGAAAAGGCCCTGGCCCTAGTTGAGGACAACCGGATGTCTTTGGGGCCAGAGACCAGCAGTTCTTACAGTATAACTAGAAATTAAATTGGGGGGGGGGCTTGCCTAGGTAAGTCTGTAGTCCTTCTCAGAAACACTAGAAATCCGTTTTAATAAGTGGTGCATAAATTATCGACTATAATAAACGATTCCCCTTTACTCCCTTTAAACTGATATTCAGACAACATTCTTCTAGTTGTGTGCCTAGAGTTCCATTGTTATGCATCTTTTTTTTTTCAGGAAAGGGGCAAAAACTCTGTGAAATTGAAAGGATACAGTACTTCTTAAGTAAGAAGAAAACAGATGAACTTCGTAATCTGCACAAACTTCTTTATAATAGACCAGGCACAGTAAGTATTCTTAAAATATTGTCTTTCACATTAATTTGAGATTAGTATGAAGAATAGAATGGGTGCCTTTTAAATGTATTTTGTTTAGGGTATTCCACCTCTTTGCATAGATGCTTGAGATGGCTAGATAGTCCTTAGTTGAACCCTGATGATGTCTAAATTGGAAATGTGTTCCTTGGAATTTGATTGAATAGACATCCAGATAATCAGTCTGGGTCCAAACAGCTACTCAAGAATGCTTTAATACATAGCCTGTGTTCGGTGTGACTTTTATTAAATGCACTCACAAACTGTTTGAATCTACTCCACTTCAAAAGCCAATTTCTTATGAAGAATTAAAAGGTGGTATTTGAGGGAAAAGTCCAACACCTTTCCGCTTCTGAAACTAGCTGCCCAGTTCCTTGGATTGTCTTTGTGATAGAAGCATCTGTATTTTCCATTTTTTTAAAAAAAAATGCAGTTCTGTTTATATTGGTTTGTTTGAAATATTTTCTGGAATGAAAGATGTGTACTAGGACAATGAATGCATGAAGCTGCCTCATAGTGTATCAGATTTAGCATGCAAACCAGAGTACACTTTCCTAGGATCAAGGCCCATTGAATAAAATGGCGCTTACCTCTGGATGGGCCTATTGAGGATTGTCCCCTCTGTTTATCAAGATTTGTCTGCTTTGACTGGTAGCGGATCTCCCTGTCTCTGTTAGATGCCTTTCATATCCTCTACTACCAGATCCTTTAAAATGTAGTTGCCATGAATTGAACCTGGGACCTTCTGCATGCAAAATAGATGCTCTCCAGTGGAGCTTTGTGTTGTGTTTCTTAGGTACTTGTGTTAATGTGTTAGAATATATGGCTATTTCTGGTGCCTTCTTCCAGCACAATGGGTCTTTCATCAGTGCAAGATGCTCTTCTGTTGCAGAAGTGGCTTTTGTGTCAGTAAAAGTCTTCTTTCACTAAGAGGACACTGTCTAGCAGAACAGATCAATAGGCATGCCTGGGCTGTTAAAGCTGCATTTACAGAAATGGGGAAAACTGAAAACAGCTTCCATACAAACACAGGAACATTTCTATTCATGTTTTTTTATGATTGGATATAATCATTAGACAACCAGTTTTATCATATCTTTTGTTGCTCGCAGTGGCTCAGTGGTTAAGACACTAAACTGCAGACTGGTATACAGTTCAGCAGTTCAAGACGTGAGTGCTGCATGACAGAGTGAGCTCCTGTCTCTGGTCCTAGCTCCTGCCTACCTAGCAGTTCAAAAGCAAGAAATTGCAAGTAGATAAATAGGTACCATTTCATTGGGAAGGTAACAGCGTTCCGTGCGCCTCGGCATCTAGTCATGCCGGCCACATGACCACGGAAACGTCTTTGGACAGTGCTGGCTCTTCAGCTTGGAAACAGAGATGAGCACTGCATCCCTAGAGTAATATTCAACTGGCTTTCAAGCAAGGGAACCCTTTACCTTTACCTATAATTATTAGACAACCAGTTTTAGCATACCTTTTGTTGCCCACAAATATTCACAGCTCGAAGCATTTCTCTGGCCCACCTCAAATTAAGGGAGGTTCCTTGAGCCTATGGATGGGTTTCTGTATCAGGAACTGCTGCAGCAGTTCCAAGTAGTGATCGGTGTTCCCTGTACTGAGTTAGTGTGATCTAGCACAGTTTTTTAGCCTCCAGCTCACACATTTTTATCTTAGCTCAGGAAGGATGGCTCCAGAGCAAACTAATTTATGCAATGGCCAAATCGCTCTCTCATAACTTTAATGCCAGTAGCTCACAAAGTAGAATTTTTTGCTCACATGATTCCACAGCTCAGAGGGAGCATTGGCAGTGATGATGTTCAATCTTTTTGCTCTTCCTTAAGCATCATGAAATAGTAATGTTTACATAAAATTGGCTCATGGGCCAGAGGTTTTGCCCTAGCAACTCTGTATTTGAGTGTTAAAGAAATGGCTTGTGGTGCAGTCTCTTCAGTTGAGGCAGCTGGTACCCAATTCAATCTGGCCTCCCCCTCCTCCCCACAATGAATTGCTCTAGTGTGTCTGTTGAGATAAAATTTATTTTAAAGTATTTAATGTTGTACTTATTTTATTGTATTTATTGTATGTATTTGGTTTTTCTGTTTTTGTAATGTAAATCTGTAATCAGCAGATTATTATAGGTTGGAACCTGCCCTGAGCCTGCTTTGCGGGGAGGGCGGGATATAAATGGAAGGAAATAAATAAATTCAAGTATTTAATTCTTTTACATTATTTTTTGTGTTCTGCCATAGGTTTCTTCATTAAAGAAGAATGTGGGACAGTTCAGTGGGTACCCATTTGAAAAAGGGAGTGATCAATACAAGAAAAAGGAAGAAATGTTAAAAAAGTAACCTATTAATACCTCTTGATATGATTAAACTGTATTAATGCATATATTCCAGATCTTGGGTAAAGCACCTGCACCTTTCTATTCCAGAATATCATTTAGTGAATATTTTCACTGTATAAATATTTTGTTTTAAGCTACATCCTAAACAGTACTCTTTCGGCCTTCTGATTTTTGTGGCTGAATAATGTAGCCAATATGAGTTTCTTTGCTGATTTTAGTAAACATACACTCAGCAGTAAGATAATGGGTATTTCTGCGACTTATACAAGTATTTTAGGATTTTTATTATGTTTATAAACCTGCATTTCAGCCAACATTGGCTGTCAAAGTAGCTTGCAACTAAAATCTATCACACAAAATACATTAGGAATATATGGGTTTATATATCACAGTGTCTGCTGGGCCCCTGGCAGTTGATGACATCATCCAGTTTCCTGGGTTTTCCCTCCAAAGGGAGAACGTAGAATAGGAGGAGGCTGAGTTGATAATAAAGATAACCATCTGCGGAGGCAACTGTTCTATTGGTCTGCCAGGCTCTTCCGCACTTTAGCTATATTACCATATTGATACATCACGATATGCTAAGCATGACAGCTTTTAGAAGTTCGAACTGCCTTTTCCTTTCTCATTCCTTCCTTCCTTTGGGGGGATGGGGCTGTGATTGCTGGAGGAGAGGCCCCTGTTCTAGGAGGTTAGTTCCCAGTCCACCACTTCTCTGTTGATAAAATGCAAGAGGGGAGAATGATGTCAGCTGCTTTGGGTCCTCATTGTAGAGAAAGTTGGGATAAAGTAAAAAAAAAAAGTTAAAGTGGAAGATGGGGGTAGGTTGGTGTGTGGGTGGGAAGCAGGAAAGGGTAAGAACATAAGAAAAGCCAATGTTGGATCAGGCCAGTGGCCCATCCAGTCCAACACTGTCACACAGTGGCCAAAAAACACCAGGTGCTCTCAGGAGGTCCAGCAGTGGGGCCAGGACACTAGAAACCCTCTTCCCCCAAGCACCAAGAATACAGAGCATCACTTGCCCCAGACTGAGAGTTCCTATCTATACTTTGTGGCTAATAGGCACTGATGGATCTCTGCTCCATATGTTTATCTAATTCCTTCTCCTGTGGCAGTGAATTCCACATGTTAATCACTCTTTGGGTGAAGAAGTATTTCCTTTTATCTGTTCTAACCCGACTGCTCAGCAGTTTCATGGAGTGCCCATGAGTTTTTGTATTGTGAGAAAGGGAGAAAAGTACTTCTTTCTCTACCTGCTCTATCCCATGCATAATCTTATAAACCTCAATCATGTCACCCCTCAGCCGTCGTTTCTCCAAGCTAAAGAGCCCCAAGCACTTCAACCTTTCTTCATAGGGAAAGTCTTCCAACCCTTTTATCATTCTAGTTGCCCTTTTCTGCACTTTTTCCAATGCTATAATATATTTTTTGAGGTGAGGCGACCAGAACTGTACACAGTACTCCAAATGAGGTCGCACCATCGATTTATACAGGGGCATTATGATACTGGTTGATTTGTTTTCAATTCCCTCCCTCATAACCCCCAGCATAGCATTGGCCTTTTTCATTGCAGTCGCACACTGTCTCGACATTTTCATTGAGCTATCCACTACGACTCCAAGATCTCTCTCTTGGTCAGTCTCTGCCAGTTCGGACCTCATCAACGTGTATTTATAGTTAGGATTTTTGGCTCCAGTGTGCACCACTTTGCACTTGGCCACATTGAACCCCATTAGCCACATTGATGCCCACTCGCCGATCCTCGACATATCCCTTTGGAGTGCCTCACAATCCTCCCTGGTTCTCACCACCCTGAACAACTTTGTGTCATCTGCAGATTTAGCCACTTCACTGCTTACTCCCAACTCCAAATCATTAATAAACAAGTTAAAAAGCATCGGACTGAGTACTGATCCCTGCAGTACTCCACTGCTTATCTCCCTCCACTAGAGGTTACCAGGAGGAGGGAAAGAACGTGCGGAGGTAAAAAGGGAAAATGAAGTCCCCCTTCACAATTCCTTAAATGGGCTGCAGTTTTCCTAGGTTGAGGCTGCCGGAGGTAGAGAAGGAGGAAAAGCTGAAATCACAGCAGGAGAGAAGGAGACAGGGAAAGTGGAGAGGCTATTGGGGCTTTCAGAGAAATGAAAGAGGAAATGGTGGAGGAGGGGAAAATGAGATTCCCCCCCCCCATAAGTCCTTGCAGAGTTCCATGTATTAATACTTATGGGTGTTGGATTCAAGGCACTTTCTTGTTTGCATAGTTTGATAGTCCTTTTGATTAACAAGAAATATTGAACATTCTTTCTCTGTATTGAATTAAAATTATGTTTAATAAATTTTATCTCTGCAGATACAGAAATGCTATGCTGAAAAGTATATGTGAAGTTCTTGATTTGGAAAGATCGGGAGTAAATAGTGAACTGGTAGCCAGAATCTTAAACTTCTTGATGCATCCAAAACCTTCGGGCAAGGTGAAATGAGATATATCTGTTTTTAAAATCATTTTTGTAAAATGAATTGGCAATAGGAAAGGGAAAGGAAAATCTGGAAAGATGTTCATGCTTTTAATATCTAGATTCGAGTCCAATAGCACCTTAGAGACCAAAAAGATTTTGGGGCTATGGACTTTTGAGACTCAAAGCTCCCTTTGTTAGATACCCTGACAAAAGGAATTTTGACTCTCAAAAGCTCATATCCCCAAAGTCTTTTTGGTTGCTAAGGTGCTACTGGACTCCAACTCTAGCTATTCTACTGCAGACTAATGTGGCTACCCTCTGAAACATGCTTTTAATATGTATTGTTTCCTTTTATCATCAAAAGTATATGTAAACAACTTTGAGCTACTAGCAAGCATCTCATAACTTTTATGTTTTCGCTTGTGGAAAACGGGAGTGGAGAAAACAACTAAATAAAAGGCAGAAATGGGGAAAGCTTAGTTTTCTTAAATAATAACAATAGCATAAAAGCTGAATTGTGCAATAGGGTTGCCCCTGGAGATATTTTATCAAGGGATTGTGCCTGACAGCTATTATGATTATGCTTGGGCTGAGGGGTTTTTCTGGAAATCTGGCACTTGTGGCATTCAAACAAATTGAGAAAGAGATGTTTATGGAATGTAGTGGATAATGGCCATAAAACTCAAACAGGGAATGGGTCCTCTCCTTTATTTTTTACCTACTTCCTAGAATTTTTCAGTAAGTGCTGTGAAACTGAATGCCTGGGAGCCATCACTGCCCAGAGAAGAAATGTGATTAATGACTCACTACTTATTAAATACAGCATCTTGCTGCTGAAAACAAGGCAGTATTGCACTTGCCAAGCATTATTTAAAATATTTTACACTACTTTTCTTCTGTGTGTATCCAAAACAGTTTAAAGAAAAGGAGGGAGCATAGAAGTAAAATCGATGTGATCAACTAGGAGCCAGCTGGCAGAAACAGAGTACATAAATCAGTCACACAGGACAGCAATAAGTAGCACAGCAGAGGGGAAAAGGGGTCCATGAGCACCAGTGAGTTTTTCTGGTGCCTAAAAGATAAAAAGAATGCACCAAGCAAACTTCTTGGCAAGGATCCTTTTGTTTGATAGGCAGGGTGTTGCTATAATACTTTCCCCTGTAGCTTCCTAGTTGTCTTCAAGAGAAAAAGAACAACTGTAGTTGCTGGAATGCCCCTCAAGTCCAAGACCATTGAGCACTCTGAAGGTAATAACCAGCAGTTTGAATTGTGCTGGAAACAAGCTGGGAGCCAGTGAAGTTTTATGTATAGGTGTAATGTAGGGGTGTGCAAAAAAAAATGCCGGTATTTTTTGGCTTCAGGTGTATCAGACTCGAAAAATATTGGTAAATGCTGAATTTCCCCAGTCCAATGCCAGTGAAGTATCAGGACTGGGGAAATATTCGGTATTCCTGAATATTTTGGGGTCTGATATACACCTCCAGAGGGAAAGGAAACAAGTTAAAATGCCTTCTTTCCCGCTGGTAGCCCCTTCAGGTTTCCAGGACAATTTAACTCCCCACCAGTCAGCTGTAAGTGAAATTGACCAGGAAAAGCCTTAGCTCTCTGACTTCCCTTCTCTAGCTGACAGAGGTTAGCTGGAGAAGGGCAGGCAGGGAGCCAGGGCATGTTTTAAATGCCTTTCTTTCCTTCCTCGATCTGTGGAAGGGAAAGAAAGGCATTTAAACCCTTCCCCGAGTTTCTTCGCAAAAGCGGAGAGACTCAGGGGAAGAAGGAGGCATGTCTAGATGCCTGCCGTTCCCTTCCCCAGCCAACCCACCATAGCAAGCAGTCTGGGGAAGGAAAGGACAGGCATGCAAACATGCCTGGCTTCCCTGCCTGATCCTCAGGTGCCCCGCAGCAATCAGGCAAGGAAGCCCAGACATGTTTTAAATGCCTTTCTTTCTCTCCCCAATCTCGGCGAGGGAAAGAAAGGCATTTAAACCCAACAGCTGACTGGGGGGCTCAGCCTGTTAGGTTTAAATGAGAGGTTTTCGGTAAGGCAAAATGAACCTGAAAAAAAGCCAGATAATATCAGCTTTTTCAGGTTCAGCTATACCGGTAGCCAAATACAAATCTCTGTATTTGGCTTGTGTAATACCCGAAAAATACCGGAAAAGTATTTTTCGGGGTTTTTTTCAGTTTGGCTATTGCCGAATGCACACCCCTAGTGTAATGTGCTCATTACAGAAGACTCCAATTTGTAAACTAGCTGCCCTCTGTAGTAATTTCAACCAGATAAAGTTTTCAGAGTGTCTTCAAATGCAGCATAGCATACAAAGCATTACAGTAATTGTGTGGAATTTACTGAATCACAGATAACTGGTGAAATAGTGACTTCCCAAAAGGAAGTAAATTTGGCAGTACCTACTGCAGTTAAAAAGGGGCGCCATGCTAAGGACACTAACTTGACCATCCCTAAGTAGTGCTAGGAGCACTAGCAAGCTCTGGACACAGGGTTGGATCTAGCACAGCATTTTTTGTAGAGTGCAGACTTCTCAGCTCCTGCCCCCAATCCTGTTGCTGAGTTAGGATTTCCACCTGCCAAAATTCTGTTCTGGATCAAAGCTGTAATCTTTAAAGGGAAGTTTAGTTTAGCACCATGAACACCACATTTATGGTTTATTGCATTGCCCACCAACAGGCCATCCGGTTTGATAGCAACATGGATTATCCTCGACTAATAATTTTATGTGGGTTCAATGGATTTGTGCTTAAACAGTATCCTGGGATCCCATTGTATTTTAAAATGATTTATTAGCACAGGGTTACACTTAAAGGTGATTGCAGTCTGGGCAATTTCCCCCTTATGGTTTGATTAAGTACATCTTAATATTTCTGTGTAATTGTACTCCTAAATGTTTCAATATTTTATAGCCATTACCAAAATCCAAGAAAACATCCAGTAAAGGTGGTAAAAAAGAACGCAGTAGCTCTGGAACAGCAAGAAAAGCCAAACAAACCAAATGTCCTGAGATCCTGTCAGATGAATCTAGTAGTGAGGAAGATGAAAAGAAGGAAAAGAATGAATCATCTGAAGAGGATAAAGAAAGCGAAGAGGAGGTAAGTATTATCTATACCAGGGGTCATTGGGGGCTGGAGCGAGGTGGTGCTCCGCCACCCCCGGAATGGGCACTAGGGCAGCCATGGGCCGAATCAGATTCTTTGATCTGATTCAGCCTGCTGCTGAATTGCTGCCAAAATTCAGCAATGGCTTAAAAAGCAGCTGGAGGGGAGGGGGTTTGAGGGAGAGGTTCCAAACTTGCCGGGTAGCTGCTGGAGCCTCTCCCCCAAATGTTTTTTCCCACCATAGAGAACAATGGATGGGATGGGGCAACCTGTTTGGGGGCCCGTAGAATTGGACCCCGTGGTCCACTCTTCTTGAAACTTGGTGGGTATTTCGGGGAGAGGCTCCATCAGCTACCCTGCAAGTTTGGAGCCTCTCCCTCAAACCCCCTCTCCTCCAGCCCCTCATATACCTATGAGTTTTTGCCATTGACTTCAATGGCCCATAGGGTATGATGGGGCTGAAACTAACATTCGGCTGGCCGAATGGGCTTGCATTGCCAAAACTGACATGTGGGGGTCATTTGGCAGCCGGAACAGATGTGGCCTGATTTGGCCCAATCTGAATCAGGCATTTTATTTGCACACCCCTAGTGGGCACAAATGGCAGTGGTGGCAAGCCCCACCCCCAGTGGGCCTGTGGAGGAAGTGAAGCGAGAAAGGGTTTAAAGTTTAAACCCCTTCTGTTTAGAGTCGTGCAGCAGCAGCGGCTCGATCTTTCCATTGTATTGTATGGGGCCCTTCTCACTTTGTGCTCCCCCCTGCCCGCCTTTGCAGGCCAGCTGGGGAAGGGAAGGAGAGGCTTTTAAAGATGCCCCCCCCCCGGTTGCTTCCCTTTCTGACACACTTCTGGTGATGTCAGGGGATGTGGTATATGCGAATGAGTTATGCTAATAGGTATGCTAATGAGCCCCTGCACCTCTTTTTCTACGAAATGACCCCTGATCTATACTATAGAAGATAATGCTGACACTGCACTAGGCTCACTTGGAAGGGTGGGAGGCAGCATTGTTACAGCTATGGTGGAGTAATGCTTTCAATCACCTTAGTGGTAGAGAATGATTTGTCTTGAAGTTCTGCCATTCTTTCTTTATAGTCACGACTGGAATTGAGGAAAACATGTTTCTAAACTACTGGGTTCTAGGAAGCACAGATACAAATTACTAATCCCAAAATGTGACTTTAGGAAAAATTATGCTAGTAAAAGACTAGATACTAAGTTCAAATTTGTAGGGTGTATTTTGTGTACCTTAACTTTTTTGTTAAGATCCTTGTAAAATGAGTAGGAACCATTCTCTGGCACTGCATCAACTATGGGTTACATCCAGGCTCCTACAATAGGGCAAGCTTGTAGAAATGGATTTTACCTAACTTCCTCTTCCCCTCTTTCTCAGGAGTCCCCTATTCTTCCATTCACCCTTAATGTTGTTCAGAGATGACTGTAGAGTTTAGGCCATGTAGCACTCGGGGAAGATGGGTAGCTAAAAGTAGTAATTGGCTGAAGTCTGCATGAGTGGACAAGCTCTGTGGAGCGAAAGTTCAAGCAGGAGTAGAGGATGACCTCAACTGTTCCTCCAGTCTTTGTGTGAGATACTATTTTGAAGGGTCCCTTGATCCTCAACATTGATGTTTTGGGTTTTTTTGAAGAACACAATGGGAAATATTCAGCACACTGTCTGCTATCACAGGAGTTTGAATCCCACCCATTATGTTAAAACTGCAGGCAGATAATGCCAAGTACAAAGGGTTTGAATTGAGGTGCTGCTGTGTTTAGTCTTTGGTACAAGTAAAACTTTCTGTCCATACATTGTAAAATAAAATTTCTGAAGCATTAGGAGATTACTGTAGTGTGAATAAATGTAATAAATATTTTAATGTTTTTTTCTGTCCCTCCAACAGCGACCTAAAAAATCAACTAAAAAAGAAAAACCTAAACAGAAGGCAACTCCAAAAACCAAAAAGGGCACGAAGAATGCAAATGTCAAGAAAGCAGATAGCAGTACAACCAAGAAAAGTCAAAATAGCTCCAAAAAAGGTAATTCCCTCTTTCAAAAATGTATCAGAGCTTTACTAGGTAGACCAGGATAGTTTTCAGTAATCTGCAAATTTTGGGGGAATCGGGTGGTTTTAATTTTCCTAATCCTTACCACTGCCATATAATCTTCAGTTTTCGTGTTCACCGTTGGCCATTGAAGCCAAGAACAGAAACTCTGAGTTGAGCTCAGCTGGAGGTGATATCTCCTGGTGAATTTCCCACTGATTAATTCATTAGAAAGATGTGGTAAATTGCTGTGAATCTTGAATTTTTATTTTTGCAGACAAAAAAGACAAGCCATTATTAGGGCAGAGGAGTTCTTTTTCTGGAAGAGTTCACCATAAATTACTTCAAATGATATCCTAATTGACTGGACCAAATGATTCTCATCAGTCGGTGGGAAGGTATCCTTTCTGGCCCTAGTTGGTCAGGGAGCAATCAGAGAGGAACTATTCATTAGGACAGGGAGTCTGCGTTGAACCACTGTTTGTTCTGTCCTTCAATATGACAGTATCTCCAGTTTGAGTTCAGTGGCACCTTTTAAGACCAACAAAGTTCTATTCAATTTTTATTTATTAGTTGGTCTTAAAGGTGCCCAGAACAGTTTGTTCTACTGCTTCAAAACCAATGTGGCTACCCATCTAGAAGTATCTCCAGTTGCAAGTCTCCAAGGGAAAACAGACATATTCTGAAAGCGCTGTGCCAAAGTGGATCCCTTGGCTCTGAAGTTTGGCAGTACATGGAGGTGGAGCACCTCCTTGGGATATGTGGAAGCCTTTGCAAAAATTTGCATATGCTCTCCCTGCAGAGCAAGGAGGAGGCACAACCCACATAAGGATACCTTCCAAACCACTGATGAGAAAAATCTTCCAGTGTTTTGTTGTGATCTGCCTTCATTAACTACCCGGCAATTTATGCAGTTAAAGAATGGGTTGTGGTGGTTTTTCAAAACTCAGGTTCTAACAAGCTGTGAAAGCAAAACTAAGCCTTACTTTTGCTGCTTCACTGTATCTTCTAGAATGATTTGCTCTGGGGTACTTGCTTGATTTCTGGGAGCATCTCAAGCATCATGTGCTGTGGATTGATGGAATAGCTCTGGTGACTAAGAATTGTTCTGTAACATTGCTCAACTGAAAGGCTGAAGTCTTCAAATGTTTCAATGATATGTTAGACTTCACCACTACTAAAGGGGGGGAAATGCTTTTAATAGGTAGAGCATTCCATACTTATACGATAAATTATGTCTGTATGATATATAGCATTTTACCTATTTGAGCCATAAAGCGTGAACATACTCATTTTTCTGTATCATTGTTCTCTTCATCAGTCTTCTCTACATCCCTCTGTCATGGGTCTTATTGTTTTAGAGTAGGAAAAGGGGCCGCAGTTTGGAGGTTTGTTCTTATGGCTTTAGGTGAAAGGCTATTGTGTTTTTCCTTATTGTGTCAGGGAAAACTGATTGTTTTCAAAACAAAGTTCTGAAAATGTTTAATAAAGATGTTTAACAGATTCAAGGACATCTTCGTTATGCTATATTCTAATTTACTGCTCACCCTCTACCTATGTATGTGGACTGGTAATTTCCATTTCATTGTATCTGAAGAAGGGTGCATGCACACAAAAGCTTATACCTTGAATAAAACTTTGTTGGTCTTAGGATTTAAATCTTTTTATTAAGTTACAGTACATAAAAGAAAGTATACACACACACAGAAATTGGGATTAAGAAAGAAGAAAAGGGGGAAGGAGGAAAAGGGAAAAGGGGAATGTGTTTTGACTTTAATCTGTGTCTATCTAGTACAACTTAATTCTCTTTCTTCTCTCTAAATGTGCATGCATAAAAGAAACCCTCTCTTTTATCTATAGTTCTTTTCTTATCTTAATCTTCAAACCCAAAGATCATTAATTCATTTTTTTCCGTTTCATGCAAAAAGTCTATCAGGGTTTTCCAGTTAGCTATAAATGTAGTTAATGTCTTTTATCTGATCAAAAGTCAGCCATCTCTGCAAGTTCCATCATCTTCACCATCCATTCATCTATTTTGGGTATCGCTAAGGATTTCCATTTCTCAGCATATAGTTTGTCGCTATTGTCACATACAAAAATAAAGTTCCATGTGTTCTTTCTAATTGACCATCCATTAATCTCAACAAAAAAGCCTCTGGTTTCAATCATATATTAATCTTTAATATTTTCTGATAACAGAATGTATTTGTATCCAAAATTTTCTAGCTTTAGTACAAGTCCACCATAAGTGATAGAATGTCCCTTCTTGCTGTTCACATTTCCAACACTTATTTGAAACATTTTTATATATTGTAGCTAACTTTTCTGGAGACATAAAATATACTATTTTGTAAAATTCTTTTAAATTAGTACTTAATGTAAATTTAAGACCTTTTGACCACATTTTGCTGTTGTTCCAACTGTATGTTATTACCCCTTTTTTGCCCATTTTACCATATAATCTTTTATTTTTCCTCTGTCTCAAATTCCAACAACAGTTTATACATTTTCGCAATAACGTGTCCATCATCCTTACACCATTCTATTTCAAATTCCATCTTTGTTCAAAACCACAAAACCTCTTATCCATTTCAAACCTTTCTGGTAGTTGTACATAAAAAACCATTGGCAACAATCTTCTTTCGATTTCATTTAAAAATCTCCTTGTGTAAATTGTAATATGTTACAGTACATTAACCACTTGTGTCTGATTACCATCTCTCGTCTAAAAAAACACTTCCTGTGTTGATAGCCACAAAGGTGTTTTCTGACAAAGCCTAGGCTTATATTCATTCCACATTCTCAGAATGGCACATCTAACACAAATAGGTGTGCCATCCAAATCTTATGTCATGACCTTCCGACTCCAACAATTGTTTGTTCCTCAGTGAAAGCCATTCTTTCAACCACACAAAGCAACAAACAGCAAAGTATGTTCTAAAATCAGGTGGACCCAATCCTCCTCTGTTTTTGGCATCTTGCAGTACTTTATAATGTGTGGTTATTTCCCTTGCCACACAAATTTAGAGATATCTTTTTGCCATTGTTTAAACGATGTATCAGTTATCAAAATTAGTTTTGTTTGTTTTACCTAGAATGTTGTTTCTTTTTTATTCTTGACCACCACTATTCTTTCCATATTTGAACATAATTGTTTTGGAATAACATACAATTCATATTTGTCAGGATGGTACCCAAATACTTTGCTACCTTCTCCACCTTAAAACCTGTCGTCTTCATTAATTAAACTTCAGTCTTTTTAAACTCATATTTTTTGTTCAAATAAAGATTTTTTTATTAATCTTAAAACATAACTCACCAAATTTTTTTAATTTAGTCCTCAGTAAGTCTGTTTAAAGGATCTTCTCAAATTAACACCAAGTCATCCGCAAACACTCTTCACTTTTAAGTCTCTTCTTTAATCTTTATCCCCTTAATTTTCTTCTCCTGTCTTATGTCTCTGTTCAATATTTCAAGTGCTAAAATAAACAAAAGAAGAGAAAGTGGACACTCTTGTCTTATAGCTTTTTGAATAACACCAGGTTTGGTTAGTTCTCTTAACAATTATTTTTGCAGCCTGAAGTATAGATTGATTTCACCCATTTTATAAAATTTTCTCCAAAGTTCATATTTTCTAAGACTCTAAACAAAAGATTCCAGTTCAAATTGTCAAACGTTTTCTCCGTGTCAAAAAAAAATCAATGTGGCTTGTTTTTTATTATGTTTCTCTGATGATAAAAAGGTTAAAATTCAAGTGTATACATACATCACAAGATGGCAATAATACAATTAAAGTGTTCTTGGAAAAATGTTGCCCTTGTATGTATGTGTACTAAGAGTCATTCATATGCAGGCACACAACATGTGTAATGATTTCATGTTTAGGTGTGTGTGTTTCTTTAAATGTTTAGTGTGACTGCAGTACTGTAAGGAGGGTGATAGGGGGAGACAGGTGTGAATTTGATTGGCTGATGACTGAGTGGGAGAGGAGATGTTCTGAGAGGAATCTGTGAGTATGGGTGTCT
Source organism: Lepidodactylus listeri (assembly GCA_029233225.1). Lineage (NCBI taxonomy): Eukaryota > Metazoa > Chordata > Lepidosauria > Squamata > Gekkonidae > Lepidodactylus > Lepidodactylus listeri. Next base: position 95,035,944 of record JARCFY010000006.1, read on the forward strand.
ATGAAGGATTCTGTGTGGGAAGTTTGAAGAGTAAGAATATTCTGTGTGGTTATGGGATTTTAAGTCTTTTTCTGAGTTAATAAGACCAACAATTTAGTCTGTTTTACTAAGAGAGATGATTCTATTCTGCGTGAAAAACAAAGACTAGCCTGTGTGGCTGTATATGGGAGAGAGAGAGAGAGAAGCCTGTCAGAGTGGAGTTTGAGAGACTGTAGCACCAAGCATTACTAGTTATATTTACAAGTTCCTTTCTTCAGCAACAGTTCAAAATAACCAGAAACCTATTTTGTTCTTTATTAAATAAATCAATTTTTGTTTAAACGTATCCCAGGAATCAGTACAGTACTTCCTCAGGGCCACATAGTCCTCTGAAGTGTCAGACCCTAGGTCATTCTACCAAAAGAGAGATTTGGAATTTTTAATTCCTGGTGGCAGCAGAAAACTACCAAATTTATATACCCAGAGTGGGTTTAAAGGTAAAACCGTTTCCCCAAGTAGCAAGAACCTCACAACATGTTTCTGATTTTCACTGTGCCACCTCTAAAAAATCGCAGTGAGAGCTTAAGATTCTTGATAGTGTGCTTTTCTGTAAGAGAGAACTTACTCTTTATACCTCACCTGGTTACATGATGAAAACTCAGATTATACAACAGCTAGGAGCTGGGATTCAAAAAGCTGCTTTAAATGTGCTCGTGACCTTGCTAAAAGGGGAAGCTACGGTAGCAGAATATCTGTAGGTTCAGTTTCAAATGCTTTGGTAAAGTTTCTGTAGGGGTGAAGACTACACAGTTAAGCCAGACTTCATGGGGGAAAGTTTTGAGGAGCCTTTGTAGCTCTTATGGAAAGAAGTTCAGGCATAATAAGCAGCCAGAGGAAATGTGGACTCATTTGAAGGAACAGGAGATCTTTGGGTGGCCAAGACTTGGTATGGCTGGAAGTGAAGAACCACGTGCATCACCTCACCCCCAAAACCTGTGTTTGGAATTTCCAAGGACACACAGTCACATAGTTCTTTTGACCCCAGCCAAAATGTTCACTTTGGGAAAAGAAATTTCCAGCCTCTGTAAACAAAATGTCTTTTGTATTTAGAAAGTGAGTCTGAGGATAGTTCAGATGATGAGCCTTTAATTAAAAAGTTGAAAAAGCCACCCACAGATGAAGATCTGAAGGAAACTGTGAAGAAGCTGTTAGCTAATGCGAACTTAGAGGAAGTCACCATGAAGCAGATTTGTAAAGAGGTAAGGGTTTGACGTTAGTTTTGTACACCAGTATGTTACTGAGCGTGCACATGTGTGTGTGTGTCGTTTTCTATAAACGCTTGTGTTCTCTTGGTGCAGAAACAAGACAGTAAATTAAATTGATGCCTTTTATTTTCTTTGACAGTATCTAAGTCCACTACTTGCAATATTTTATCAGTTACCTTACCAGAATGTATGTAAATTGAGACCTGAAAGAGGGCTAAAACTGGTAAAGAACCTATTCTGCATGTATAAACTCTTGAGCTCTAGGTCTCTCTGGCATAAGGCCTAGGAAAGCCGTCGGTCTACCTTGATTGGCTATTACTAGTTGGTGTATAAGTACTCTTCTACTTGAAACACTGTCTGTCTCTATATAGACTAGTTCCATATGGTAAGTCTGAACTAACATGGTATGCTTCAGCTTATGTTCACTTTCTGCATCCTGCCAGGGCAGTGCTCTTCAGCATTTACAGGTTGTGTTCTCCCTCTGAGGTGGAGGCCATCTTGTGGGTGATTCCCACCTATCTCCAGGGAGGCAGGATTAAGTTAAACTTCTTCCTGTTTCCTGTGGTGGGCGTCACCCTCAACCCAGTTCTTTTCCTGCCTCTGAAGGGAGAGCAGCTGGGTATTGGCTCTGCCTAACCCTTTCCTCTACTTTCACCAAACTTTCACCAAACTTCCATACTGTATTTCCTTTTCACAGCTTCCTCTCTTTATTCTTCTCCAAACCAAAAAAAAAAAAAAAAAAAGAACCCTCTCCTCCCTCCTCTCCTTGCAGTCTTTTCTATACCCCCCCCTCCACCCGCTGCCGATCGCAGAGGCGAAAAGGGATTAGAACAAGCCCGTTGCGCTCTATGGAGTCTGCTGGGCACTCGGAGGAGCGGCGCGACCGCGCGCCGAAGAAGCGCCCAGTCCCTCACAACCGGGACGCGGAGCCTCGCAGCAATGGCGCCGGCGGCAAAAAGCGCGCCAAATCGGTCCGCCCTACTACGCCAGAGGGCGCGAGGGGACCGGCGGCAGCGGCAGCGGCGGCCATTTTGTCTGAACACGGCCGCGATTCTGAAGTCGGGTATGGCCTTTCGTGCCCCCCCCCGCACTCTGATACACCCGGGGCATCTAGCCGATCCGGGGAAGAACAAGTGAGGATGATACAGGAGAGTTTCGCCTGTGGAGAGGCGCAGGAGGACGAGGTAGAAGACGACCAGGGTAATGTAGACGACGACCCCTTTCCCTTTTCCCCTGCAGCCATGGCATTTTTTCAAAGGGCCATGAGGGCCGAGATTTTTCGTTTCTGTGCCTCGGGGGGGCATACTACACCCAGACCGGGGTCCTCTCTCTCTCCTCCCCCTTCTACCCAACACCTGAGTTCAGGGGGTAAATGGCCCACTAAGGCAGCCAAAAAGAGTAGCCAGACGGCTCATCAAGCGGCAGGGCCCCACTATTCGGACTTAGACGATTTTTCCCAATCTGCCAGTGATAAGGAGGAGGGAGAATTTTCCTCTAACGAGGATGAAACAGATGCAAATCCAAAACCTCCCTCTGCCAAAGAACAGTCTTTCAGGTTTTTTAAGCCAGAGGATTTGCACTATTTACTTTCAAAAACACTGGCTGCACTACAAGTACAAAGCAGTCAAAAAATACAAAAACATACCCCTCCCTCACTAGAACAAGGAGAGGGAAGTGAGATTTTTGATGAGTTTTTTCCCCCGGTGGACCCGGCTGAAATAGCCTTCCCCTTTCCGAGCTTCTATTTAAGAAAGGTTAAAGCAGAATGGGAGAGACCCCTCACAGCAAAGCCTTTCCCAAGTTCTACCAAAAGGCTTTATCCTTTGCATTCTTCAGCTTATGATTTACTACAGGTTCCAGTGGTAGACGCACCGGTAGCAGCACTCCAGTCCTCTGGTGTAGTCTCAGAGGACGGCCACGGCACCCTCAGGGATAACCTAGACAAGAGGGCAGAATTCGCCCTGCGCAGGGCACACGAGGCCAATGCCCTAGCCATTCGGGCATCATCTGCAGCATCCACAGTCTCCAGAGCCTCCATAGTCTGGATGAGGAGACTCATCCAAATGTTGCCCGAAGGAAATCGTGGACTACTCGAAGGGGCAAATAGGCTGTTAAAGGCCATGTCCTTTTCCGCTGACGCGACACTGGATGCTATGGTGTTTTCGGCTAGAGCCATTTCCACGGCAGCAGCCGCACGTCGCACCTTATGGCTGAGGTCCTGGCCAGCTGACTATCAGTCTAAGGCCATGGTATCAGCTTACCCCTTTCAGGGAGACAAACTGTTTGGGGAACCTCTAGAGAAGATTTTGGTCGAGACCAGAGACAAAAAGAAGACCTTACCCAGAACAATCCGGCAGGGGGACAAAAGACCAACTGCATCAACATCATTTCGTCCCTATAACACTCCATACCGGTTTCGCCAAGACAATAGAAGACCAGCCTGGGGTCAAAACAAGCAGTCCTTTCGTAGAGGCGGCTATCGAAACGCCAACAGATTCAACAGAAACTTCAACAACAGATCAGACAAGGGCATGGACTCCAAGCCCTCCAAGGCGTGACTATGCAGACGTTCCGGTGGGAGGCCGCCTTCTCCTATTCAATCAAAGGTGGCTAAGCCCAGAAATCGATACATGGACAGCGGATATCATCACCAACGGCTACAAAATAGAATTCAGAACCATACCCCCACCACGCTACCTTACCTCCCCGACCCACAGGAATCTGGAAAAGCGGGACAGGACGTTGATGGCAATCGAACATCTCAGTCAGACGCGTGCAATAGAACCGGTTCCGTACCAAGAACAGCGGACCGGTGTTTATTCAATTTTCTTCACTGTGCCCAAGAGAAACGGGGATTGGAGAGCAATCCTCGATTTAAAATACTTAAACAAATATGTACATCTCAGGCACTTTCGAATGGAAACCCTCAGGTCTATTGCAGAGTCTCTTCAACCCCGAGAGTTTCTAGCCTCCGTGGACTTGACGGAGGCATATTTACACGTGCCAATCTTCCACCAACACAAAAAATTCCTGAGGTTCTGCACGGGGGAAGCGCACTGGCAGTTCAGAGCACTCCCCTTCGGTCTTTCTTCAGCCCCTCGGGTCTTTACCAAGGTCCTGGTTCATCCTGTCGTCTGTCTCAGAAAACTGGGAATTCACATTCACCCTTATCTCGACGACCTGCTGATCCGATCGTCCTCAAAACAGCAAGCTTACAGGGATGTAGCCAAGACCATTCAAGTCCTGGAGGAACACGGCTTCCTGATAAACAGGAAAAAGAGTCATCTGCAACCGTCTCAGCGTCTAGAGCATTTAGGAGTCGTGATAGACACTCACTCCTCAAAACTCCTCTTGCCAAAGGAAAAAATCCTCAAGCTCAAAAGGATTGCAACCCAAATAATCACGGCTCGCACCTCGTCCCTCTCCCTACTCACCAAGTTGATGGGAATGATGGTTTCCACATTCGATGCTCTACAGTGGGGAAGATTTCATTCAAGACCTCTTCAGGCCCTATTAAGACCTTTTCAGAACTACATTACGCTCAAATTGGACAGATCTCTAAAAGTTCCCTTACACGTGAAGTCCAGCCTTCGATGGTGGACCAAAACTTCCAATTTATGTCGGGGCAAGTCCTTCTGGAGTCACGAACAGATCCAAATATTCACAGACGCCAGTCTGACAGGTTGGGGGGCGACCCTCAATCATCAACCGACTCAAGGAACATGGTCGCCATCAGAAACCTTCCTACCCATCAACCTGTTGGAACTACGAGCTATCCGACTAGCTCTACTGCATTTCCTACCTCAGATACAGGACAGACACATTCTTATCCGCACGGACAACATTGCGGCCAAGGCTTACTTAAGCAAACAAGGCGGTCTGAGATCTCTAGCCTTGTCAAGAGAAGCGAATTTACTCTTGGCATGGGCGGAAACGCATCTGGCATCCCTTCAAGCGGAACACATTCAAGGGTCGATCAACACCCAGGCCGACTGGCTCAGTCGACAGATCCTCCAAGAAGGGGAGTGGTCTCTTCACCAAGACATCTTTCTGCTGATCGCTTCAAAGCTGGGGATGCCTTTACTAGACCTCTTTGCAACTCCGAACAATGCCAAACTGGACAGGTTCTTCTCTCGCTTTTTTCATCCGACAGCAGAGCAGACAGACGCACTTCTAGCCCCATGGCCGGCGGGTCTACTTTACGCCTTTCCTCCACTACCAGTACTTCCTCGTCTTCTGCGCAAGATAAGGGCCCTGAGAGCAGAGATTATAGTCATAGCTCCGTATTGGCCGCGACGGCCATGGTTCACTTCCCTACAGGAACTAGCAGTATCACCTCCATTCCGTCTGCCAGTCCGAGTAGACATGCTTCAACAGGGTCCCATCTGCCATCCAGACCCGGGATGGTTTCATCTGACCGCATGGAGATTGAGAGGGAGAAGCTCCTCAGACTAGGTTACCACGATTCTGTCATCAACACTATTCTGAATTCCAGAAAACCATCCACGAACAGGATCTATAACGTTACCTGGAAGGCCTTTGTTAGATGGACCAGGAGGAAGAAAGTGGATCCTCTGCACCCCAAGATCCGTTCAGTCCTAGACTTCCTCCAAGACGGCAAGTCGGCGGGCCTCAGGGCATCCACGCTCAGGAGACAGATGGCAGCGTTAGCTTCGGTTTTGCCTTATTATAAAGGCTTACCTATCACTCGACACCCTCACATACGCAGGTTTCTCCAAGGAGCCTCTAACAGTGACCCGCCTGTACACCATAGATTTCCTACGTGGAAACTTAACTCAGTCCTGTCGGCATTGACAAAGACCCCCTTTGAACCCCTCAGAAGTATCTCAATCAAGTTCCTCCGTATGAAGACACTATTCCTCGTAGCCATCACTACGGCCAGAAGGGTCTCAGAACTGGGGGCCCTTTCCATCCGATCGGACCTGTGTGTATTCCATAAGGACAAAGTAGTTCTTCGCACAGATCCGTCCTTTTGCCCAAAGATCAATGCCAATTTCCATAGATCTCAGGAGATTTTTCTACCTTCCTTCGTCCCCAAGCCATCACACCCTAAGGAAAAGATCTGGCACACACTGGACGTACGTCGGGCTCTTAAAGGTTATATTCTCAGAACAGCGCCCTTTAGGAAGACGGAAGCTATGTTTATTAACATTTCACCTCCTCACTTAGGAAAAAAGATGTCCACTCCAGCTATCAGTTCGACCATAAGGTCCTGCATTACGGAGGCTTATAAAGCCCTGCGCCTCCCAGTTCCAGAAGGTATCACAGCTCACTCTACCCGCAGCGCGGCCACTAATGCAGCATTTTCTAATAGGGCCTCAGTGGATGAAGTCTGTAGGGCAGCGACATGGTCATCCCTGTCCACTTTCATTAGGCATTACAAGATCAATGCTTATGCCTCGGCTGATGCTACCTTTGGTCGTAGGGTCCTTCAATCAATTGTACATGAGGATGACGATCCCCCACCCATCGATTAGGACCATTGCTCTGGGAGGTCCCACAAGATGGCCTCCACCTCAGAGGGAGAACGACCAGTGGTTACTTACCGTGAGGGGTCCTTCTCCTCTGAGGGTTGGAGGACATCTTGGCCCTCCCGGATCGTCAAATGTATTACACATAACGGACCATTACAGAATTTCTTAAGAAAAGGAGAGAGAGAGTGGAGTTGGAGAGAGGTTTGTTTATTGAATTTATATTGGATTGAGCGATTAACCTCACGTAATCGCAAAAATTTGGTTTACGAAACAGTTCCTAATTTGTTTTCATTCTTCCTGTTATATCTGTTCTTCTGTTCCTATGCTATTCTTAATGTGTGACTAAGTTTTCTTCAGCTTTGGGAGCACCCGAACTGGGTTGAGGGTGACGCCCACCACAGGAAACAGGAAGAAGTTTAACTTAATCCTGCCTCCCTGGAGATAGGTGGGAATCACCCACAAGATGTCCTCCAACCCTCAGAGGAGAAGGACCCCTCACGGTAAGTAACCACTGGTCGTTCTCTTTACCTCCCTTTTTATTAAACAGCGACTGGTTGCATTTCGCATCCCATTTATGCCTGAGGTGATTATTCTTATGTAGCAATAACATGAGCATTCTCACTATCTTTTTTTTGTTCTTTCTTACTTTGTTCTTGGTTTTTAATTGGATTTCAGTCCTAAACCTATTGATTTTTATCAGTCAGTGTGCCTAGGAGTGTAACCTAAATGTTAGATATTTGCTAATGGTTAGAGGTAGACTAATAGTACAAAGAAACTTGCCTGTTATATGCAGTGAAATCTGAAGCACGTTTTGTAAGTCACACTTTGTTCAGTGGGGCTTACTTTCAGGTCAACTTATATAGAATTGCAGCCAATTCTGGTCTGGTGTGAACTTGTTTGGTTATTAGTGTTTATAGATTTCAATTATTTATATTCCACTTTACCTTCTTAAGGTGGCTAACAAAACAGCAGAAGTTGCATGGTCACAAACATAGGTGTAGAGTTTTCCTGTTGGTTTGTCACTACATACACCAAACATTTTTGATTGTACACATTTAATCTTTGTGGAATATGATGCATTAAGATAAAACGAGGAAAGATATTCTCAGTTGGAATAGAGGAAGCTTTTGTTTTGTATCCTACCTAGACTTTGCCAGAAATCTTCAGTAATAAGGACCATACTAATTTGCAAACCGAATAAAATATTTGTTTCATATTTGGTGAGACAAAGGTACAGAAAACTAAGCATAGGGGCTGCTCTGGATGTCAGGGTCTTTGCCCTCCATTTTCATGTGCAGTGAGGTAGAAGCTTTTGTTCAGTATCCAGGATAAAGGAAGATCCTTCATTTAAACAAACCAGGCACATGCAGTGAGGGAACAGTAGGGGGTGTGAAGGATCTTGGAGGCCTCTGCTGATCTGAGTGTGTTAGAAAAGCGGAATAACATTCAAATACCACAGGCAGTTTCATTACTCTTGTTTAGGTAACTTTCTTTTAGATCATCAGGAATGTATTCTAATTGTACTACTTCAACTGACGTTCATGTTACATTGTTTCCTCTAGGTATATAAAAGCTATCCCAATTATGACTTGTCTAACAGGAAAGACTTCATCAAAAAGACAGTGGAAGAGGTAAATACTGGATGAGGGAAACGTGGTGTGACAGAAGGACTTCATGTTTCAGATGTTCGGATAACTTTTGAACTTTTAATAAGTGTTTTGAGTCGATATTAAATTTTTACTCGAAATGGTTTTCCACAAAGGTATTAGTTTAGGAGAGAACCAGTATAGGAGTGGTTAAATGGGTTAAACCTCCAGTCAGGTATGTATGTATTTATTTAAAATAATTGTATCCCGCATATCTTTAGAGTCAAGGTGGCTAACAGTGCAACAAAATTGGAAGGATGCAGAACATAAAAGAGTTCATTAACAAAATTTAAATAATGTGCAAATTAAAAAGACACAGCCAACTCTTTTTGATCTTCTCTCCCCCCTGCCCCCCGGCCATGCCCTCCGAAATAGAGCTGGCTTGCAGAGCTCCTTCTTAAAATGTAGCAAATGGAAGCGTTTTCCACACCCACTCTGGTAGGCCATTCCAGAAGACTACACTTACTGTTTCTCTACAAACCCAAGAAGATACCACAAGGAGAAGGCTAGCTGAAGAACATAGCTGGCAGGTAGAAGAATACCAAGAGATGCAGCTCAGTGATATGTTAGCATATCAGGATAGGATACAGTAATTTTAAATAAATACATATATACCTGACTGCAGGGTTAACCCATATGCATGAAGAAGCATCTGTGCTAACTTCTGAATCAATCCACTTGCTCAGGTTGCTTAACAGTTTTTAATTGTAATACATGTTCTAGTAGTTTTTATTTTTCTTTAACTGCTTGAGAGTACCTTCTATGCCTATTCATGTCAGTGATTTTGCAGAAAGGATTTGTCCCTAAACTGGGACTTCACAGTAAGTTATGTTCATAGTAAGTTGAAGTGAATACTGCATACTCAGCAATGCAGTTCAAAGAAAAGATCACTGGTGGCAGCAGAAAGGAAAGTAGAGGTGTATGGTAGTATAGGGGTCTCCAGTATCTACTGCTCAGTCCCTGCCATGTTTACTTGGAAGTAAGATCTGATTTAAGTGAGAAGATGGCAAGGCAAAAGCACTTCCATGTAAGGTTTTGCAAAGCCTCAAGGACTCATACTGTGCTGTAACCTGTGCAAAGCATTAGCGTGCACATCATTTGCATGCCACAGATCTAAAGCCCTTCCTTGTACTGTGCTGGCAAGCTGTTTAGATTGTGAGTCATGTTAATTTCCTTGGAACTTTGTTCCAAGTAAGTAGTTAAAATGGCAGTCGTATAATAGTATGTTTTGAACAAGGGTGGGTTTAAATAGTCTGCGAAAGATTAAAAGTGTAAACCATCTTCTCTTCTAGCTCATTTCGTGATCTGATGGGAAGAAAGCGAAGAGTGGATATTTGTTCCCATGGATTTAAATATTTTGTACACACCAGCGAAAATGTTAAATTTTTGCCCTTTTTTCTATAACATAGTGTTTTGTCAGGGAAGATTCTACAGACTTAATGTTCTGAGTGCTGAAATTGCTTTAACTTTTAAAAACTGCATTTAATGCAGTTCTTAGGTTTCTGCATGGTGATGAGTGTTCCTTGCTTTTTACTTTGTACATCATGAAATTTCTTTTTACATGTAGGAATGTGATAGCTGTTGTAATTTTTAGTGCATTGTAATGTAGAGAATTTTTTAAAGAAATCAAGTAATATGAAAACTATCAGCACATATGTATGCGGAGATTAATATTGCAGTGTTGGGCATTACATTTATTTTGGATGCATATCCATTCTCTTGATTAGGAATTAAAACATTTCTTAATTGCAAATACTCTAAATTACCTTGCATGCGTATACATCTGAGAACTCTCAAAGTAAAGTAATTGGCAAATAGATGTTATTTTTGTACCTTTAAGACCTTTCCGTTGTATATAAGCTTGATTCAGATTTCTTGACAAATTTTTTAAAAAAAAATAAGTGTGTGAGAGAATTTATGACCAATATCAGTGTTCAGGAATAAGCTGAGATTAATTAGGAATCAATTGTAACTACTGTATAAAAGTTTGCTTACCTTGAAAGGAAATTCTAACTGCCATCTTATTTTTCAGTGTTGAAATTGGTAGTGGGGATTATAAGCCTTGTTCCAAAGGTTTGACAACAATACCCTGTATGCAGAACCTTAAGGTTTAGGGAGAGAAAACATATGACCTGGACTTCTAAGATAAATAATAAACTTCCTTGCAGTGGTTACAATTTGAGAAATGGATCATGTTGAGTGGGTATATGATCCACAGTTCTTGAATAGATGCAGTACAACTAGCAAACAGTTCCTAGAAAAAACAAGCCCAGTTATGTAGGAATAACTTTAGTATGGTCCCTTAATGTCTTGGTAGCCTCAGCTAGACAGTTCAGTATTCTTGTCCAGAATGAGGCTGTACTATAAATAGGATAAATGCTTAACTGTTGCCTGTAGTGCTAAGTCTGTTTTTGTTAAATAATCTTTTTCTTCTAAATTAAAACCTCAGTTCCCCAAATAAATATGCATTGAAGTCTAGACCAATAAATACTTGTTCACAACTTTATGTTACTATGAAAAGGTACATAACATGATCACGAATTAGTCCAACAAACGCCAAACAAGTATGTGTCATAATGTAAAATGTAACCTCTCCATGACTGTGTTGGTTACAAGTACTGCAGATTTTTAAATATTGTAGTAATGTGCAGTTGATGAAAGCATAGATCTACATTCTGGAAATACTAAGCCAGTTAGTAATCTGACAGATCTCAACCATTTTTACCACTTGCTGTGTATGTAATTCTTTATATTAAGGCAAATGTAACTAAGTTTTGTATTCAATAAATGTCTTTAAGGAACGTATATATTTTGACATTTTAATACATGTACAGTAAAATTTGATAAAGAACCAAAGGTGCCTGTTGTGTCTCATATAGATGAAAATATTCATCCTGTTCCTTGAAATAAGGTACAGAATTTCCAAATCCAGGCGAGGAGGTAAAATTTCAATGTAAGATTATCTCGTTATAACAAACTCACCTACTGTGTATATGTGTGCGGATTAAGATATATTGCCCTTAAAAGCAATGGGGTTTTGGCACCTTTGTGAAATCAGCTGTATCAGCCTGTCTGAATTTAAGTATTTGAATCCTGCTTATCTCCCAGGAAAGACCCAAAGCAGTCCCCCCCCCACAAATACTATACACCAGTAACGAACAATACTGTAGCAAACTATATCTTGGGGTAGGTTCTGAACTCATGCCACTTTCTAGTGGGAGAGCCATAAGATTATAGCAGCTGTTAACACCTGCTGCAATGATTACTAGTACTATCTATAGTCTGTTTCATACAGGCTTTTCTATGCAAGGATCCAAGATGTATTGGCTTGGATATGTTAGATTAAGTCTATAATTTTCAAAGTTATGCACAAAATTTTGTTGAAGAACCAAGCTTTAAAAGTAGGATTCTGCAGAGTTGTAGGAACAATAGAGATATGACAGGTAGTGCAAAGAAAGATAACTGAATGGAAGACATCCTATTTTCTACTGGTGGAGGAGGGTACTTGTGGGAGCATTAGGTCTACAGCCAACACTGTACTGAGGATCTTACAGGTACCCTGTTTCTGGTGGTAGGTAGATCCCCAGCACCTGCCCTGCCTGTTCCTCAAGCGGGTCATAAAGCTTTGCTCTTCATCTGCCAAGAGGGTTGCCAGGGCCACAAGTGGGGGGTGGAGGGTAGGGCTGCCAAATCCAGGTTGGGAAACTTCTAGAAATTTGGGGATGGCAAGGACCTCAGTGGAGTACACTGCCACAGTGTCCACCCTCCAAAGCAACCATTGTCTCCAGGAGAACTGATCTCTGCAGTCTGGAGATGAGCTGTAATTCTGAAGGATCCCCAGGTCGTACCTGGAGGCCGGCATCCCTCTCTGTCACCTTTAATGCTCAGGTGCTTGAAAAGGACAAGAGTGACCCAAGTCTCAGCCATTGTGAGGCTGGTCATTTGCTACTGAATTTGTGGTTTGGGCCCATTACTGCAGATAGAGATACCAAAGACTGAGCCAGTCACTGGTGGTGCTGAATCCCCCATTGAGCTGTTAGGCTAAGGTAGAACTGGTGTTTGGTGTTCCTGCAGTGCAGCAGAAGACTTTCCCCTGGTGGAAAGTCAGGGACTCCATTCCATGCTGTGGTACCTGTTAGTGTGAGGTCAGGGCTTCCCACCACCTGTTGTCTGAAGAAATGAAGAGTTAGTCTGATCATCCAGCTTTCCACTTAGTGTATACGGAAGTCTTTCTTGCCCTTGGACCACTAGGCTTGAGCTAGGCTATTGGGCCACCTTGGTTCCCTTGCTGGCTGGCTGGAGAGGACACAGAAACTCCCAATTATTGGCATTCATGGTTTCTTTGTTAAGCAAAGGTACATGACCTGGGCAGTATAGTGGGTTATGAAAACCCCAAGGTATCGTTTGCAACAGGGATGTGAAAGGCAGGCTTCCACAGGGTCAGTCGTATACAGGGCTTCAAAGGTATGAACAAGAAGCTGCTTTACACTAGATCAGGCCACTGACTTTCCCGAAGTAGTGCCACAGCCTTAGTGAGCATAATGACAGTTTTCTCTGCAGCAACTGAATAGCAGCGACATTGCAAATGCATGTGGAGCAGAAGAGAGATTTATCTGGTTCCCTCTTTCAGGCTTTCAAAAGCAAGACTGCTTCCCAGAACCTGCTGCATAGTGGCTTAATGTACTTCTAACACACCTTGTTATCATCCATCATATTCTCTATGAAAGAAGTTATTCCATATTAAACTTCATACCTGAGAAGGCTTGTAGAATCCCCCCATTTATTCCCAGAGGGATTAATATCAGCACAACCAAGTGAGCACTTTCCAGTTTTATTGTGTCACCATTAAGTCATATGAGCTGCACACTGCAGACACCATGCACCACAGCCAGAAGAGATTGCTTTTTTAATGTTACCCCAGATTATTTACAAGGCATATATTTTGTATGTACACAGTAGAAAATGAGCATGCTCAGAAAATAAACTTAAGGTTTTTTTAAAAAAAAAATTCTTTGGGATCGTTACATGAACCCTCTGACTTCCTGAATGATAAATAAACGCTTTAAAAAAGTACTTTCCATTATTTCAACAGTTTTTTATGGATTAGTGTTTCTGTTGCTTAAGTACTTCTGCAAGGCTATTATTTACAAGTATTTATAGAACAAATGGTTGCATATTTACAGAATGAACTTCCATTTTGTCTTTGTACCAATTACCACAAAATCCTTACAAGTAATGCCTAATTTCAAGTGCACAAGAGCTTTGCTTTAAAGAGGCTTGTAGTGTTCACTTCGGACTGTCCCTGAGTGCAAATCTGGCTGTTTTTGAATCCTGATAAAACAAACTAGCACTTCAGCTAATGGCAGAACCTACTACCTACCAAGGAGACTAGTTTCAGAGATGGGCTAGTTAACCTGTTCTAGATAAATGTTCACATCACCATCTTGCCTATTTAAAAATTTAAAGAGCAGGAAATGCAGGGAAATCACACACAACACTTCATATTTTCCATTCCTTACTAAATATTTTCTGGTACACTAGTAAAATAACAGCAGTTCAACTGTAAAGATCGTCCTTTAACAGAGTTCCCCCCCTCGCCCCCCCATCATCTCTCTACTGTGATCCCATAAACAAAGTACACTGCTATGCTCTATAGGCCTCAGTGCCTATGTTGCCAGCCTTGCTGGTTTTAGTGGAAAAGATTAAAACCTCTGCTTAATTCTGTCATGGAAATCAGTGGAATTCAAATGTGCTTAATGCAGCCGGATGACAGCATCTTATTTTACCTCTCTGTCAAACAGCACAGCTCACAAAAGTCTTACAATGTCCTACCCTCACTATGGCATAACAACCATACATACAAATGACTCTACCTACACACAAATGATTTAATTGTTTCAGCTGATCTGTTTCCATGATCAGCAAATCTCAAGCCCCACACTATTATATACATACACAAGGTGTTTGACATTTCCAATGACAATAAAATAAGGTTTCTATGGGACTGTTCTATGCATCTTTTGATTACCAGCAAACCACTGCTACATTTGTAAGCAGTTCCAGTTGTTTGATCTAAAAGGAATCATCTACATTGTTCAAAGCATGATTGGAGGTAGCTGACAGCTTTCTTGCAGATTCACCATTTGCTATTCAACAGTTTGCCTGCTGCCATTTTGAAAACACTTATCATAATCAAATATTCTACATTCCGCACTACTTAACCTCAGAGGGTCCATAAGGGAAAGTCTAGAGGTCTGGGCATTCAAATGTCTACTAACATTGTTCATATATCAGCATCCCATGCTGAGAAACATGGACATAATTGCATCTTCAGACTGAAAAAAGTAACGCGCAACAAAAGATGATGAAGGCTGTCTCTTGTAAGTATGACTTAGAATGATACGTAACCCAGAAAATTTAGATGGAATAAGTTGTTTTTTTTTAAGTCTAAACAGTAGTTTAGCATTCAGAATGCTGCTATCTTGCTTGCTTCTCGGACGCCGCTCAAGTATGCTCCCGTAACTGTCTGCGGAAAGTGCCTATTGGTGGCCTATTTAAGAGAGAGAAAAAGAAATCTGAGAATATGAAAAGAGAAATGCATCAGTAATACATAAAGCTTACACAAGCACACACAAAGTTTCTCATTTTGATTTGGTCAGAAATGTATATGAAGTAAAAGTCCAAACAATATTTAAGATTACAATTACTGGGCATTCTCACAATGGAGAGATTATAATTTACACAGCAATTTGATTTGGTATGATGAGCTGCCTAGACTGTGGAATCCTAGTTTTTTTAAAAAATGGGGTTTGCTGGTACAAGAGAGTGGGGGTGGATCCAGCCATCTTCCAAAGAGCCTTCCTCCAATTTAAGCAGCTCTTCCATTGGAGGATGGTTTCTTACGCCGGATGACGTTTTCAAGGTTTGTTCCATGGAGTGGTAGGACAGGGGCAGGGTGGGAGTTGGGCCAGTTGCACTGGATCATTTCCAAGCTGGACTGCTTAACAGGTTTCCTAAGAAGAATCAATTTACTGGCAGAAATAATTTTGAATATTTATTTTCCTACCCGACTTCTAGCCAAAGTATAGTCTCCTGAAGCAGTTCAATCATAAAAGCAAATTACATAATGTAAGACCTAATTTAAAGTAACAACACACTAAAACCAGACTAAAGACCAGCAAAAGACATCAAGAAAAAAAAACATTAAAGCCAGTGAACTACCAGTATGACATCCTTCACCGCCTTCCTACGAACATAAGAGGGAGCTAGGGAGCTTGGTAGGGAGGCCCGCAGAAAGGGTGCCAACCACAGAGAAGGCCTACTGCACCGCCGACGGCAGGGGTAACTGCAGCAGGGTTTCTCTAGCCGATTATGAGGGCACAGGAAGGAAGGCAGAAAAGGCAGTCCTTCAGCTATCCATGACCAAGACAGACTGTTAAGGGCTTCAGGGGTCATAAACAGCATTCTGACTTGTGCCAGGACATTAACTGGTGGCCTTTTTTTGCCATCAAGTCACAGCTGATTGACAGCAATCCCCATGGGTTTTCAAGGCCACTGAAGTTCACAGGTGGTTTGCCATTGCCTGCCTTCACATCAGGACCCCAGCATTCCTTGTTGGCCTCCCTTCCAAATACTGATCAGTGCTGACCCTGCTTAGCTTCCGAGATCTGATGAGATCAGGCTAGCCTGGGCTATCAAGGTCAGGACAGTAGCCATTCAGATGAGGTATTATTGGTTAAATTCAGACTAAACTGGCAATTTCCACCTCGTCCCCCTTCCTACCCCAAACCCCACTCCCATGTAATTTCTCTAGGTCCCCTATCCCTCAGGAGCAGTATTTTGAGGCAATCAATGGGCTGCAGAGGGATGCAAGTAAATTCCATTCCGCCACAGGAAAATTTAGCCTGGGTCCAACCCAACGACTTCTCTTCTGCTGAAGCCCATCAGCAGCCCCTTCACTGCACTCATACACTCCATGACGGTTTATTGCGGTTTTCTAGTTTAAACATTACTAAGATGTGCATTAATTGTGGCCAGATATCCATTTCCCAGGAAAGGATGGCATGCTCATTAGCAGCTATAGCGGTAAAAGGGCTGCAATCACAGATTCTACTAAGAATCCAGGACCAGAATCTAATACCTCAAAGCTGCAAACTTGGAGCTTTCCAGGATAACATGGCTATCCAAAAGAGGCCCTGAGTTAACTGACTCACCCACCTTTATTTGCTCGCTCTGGTTTTATTTGCACATTACTAAATCAATTTCAAAGAATCCGTGGCCTCACTTGGATTAGAAGGAAACAAAATTTTAAGTGGATGTAGAAACAAGGAAAACCACTGAGGCGCAGTACCCTGTATCCCCCAAGGAGGGGAGGCAGTCAATCAATATTGGGTGGTCAACCATGTCAAACACTGCTGAAAGTTCTAGTAAAATCAGTAGTGCTGACCTGCCATGGTCCAATTGCCATCGAAAGTTGTCAACCAGCGCCACAAGTGCAGTCTCACAACAGGTTTGAAGCCAGACTGGAATGGATCTAATGTGGGAGTTTTCATCCAGGAATTCCTGGAGCTGCCCAGCCGCTGTCCTTTTAAATTACCTTTCCCAGAAATGGGAAATTTGAGACTAGGCAGTAATTTGCCAGCTCTGCCTTATCCAGAGAAGGCTTCTTCAAAATAGGTCAGACTATGGCCTCCTTTAAAGATCTGGGAAAGTGGCCGAGAGAGAGAGAGACAAATTCGTAATCTCTCTCAGGGAGCCTCCTACCAAATCATGGCAAGATTCAACCAGCCAAGACGGACAGGGATCTAAGGGACAGGTCATCAGCTTGACAATGGCCAAGATCCTGTCCATATACACCAGGGAGAGTGGGCAGAAGTGGTGCAAGAGAGGACCTCTATGAGCCACAGACGCCGTACACAAACTGGTGGCGATCTCGTGGCAGAGTTTCAATATTTTACTGGCAAAGAATAAGGTGGTCCAAAAGAATAATGTGGCTGATGGTATCAGATCCTGCTGGAAGTCCAGGAGACCCAAAGGCACATTTCCCATCTGCGTCTAACAACTGTTATTGATCAACACAATCAGGCAATTTTAGTTCCAAAGCCAGGCTAAAATAAATTTGAATGTACAGTCCCTGCCATCTCTATATACATGATCCAGGCAGTGGGGATGAGAAATATTTTTCTACCAAAAATCCTAAAGATCTGTTGCCACTCACTGTAGGTGGTCTACTGGCCCACCTCAGTGCAAAGCAGCTCATTTTTACAGGATTGCAGCACCTATTTCTGGTTTCACTGGCTTCCCATAAACCTCCATCGATAGCAGTTTATCATCTGTTTCGGCTTGTAGGTTGTTCCAGCAGAGACAAAGTCCTTCAATAGATAATCAGGCACACGCTCAAGAAATTTACCTCGCCAGCAAAGAAGATGGTTCCTTGTATGTCTTCTGCTAGGATATCATAAGCTTCACCGCTGCCACCTGTCTTTACAAAACTATATGCCATCTGGATCCAAGGCTCTTTGTTCCATCGTGTCACAAAATACTTGACTGGGTCTGGCACTTCCTGCATTATAAAAACAAATGAATCATACGATCTAATAAACAGAGAGTAGACCAAACGCACAGTACTGTATGTTTTAAATGCCTATTAACTCCTAGAATGCGTAGAATAACACTGTTGCTGAAACATGGGAATGTATTGCTTTTCGCATTTTATTTAGGTACTTTTTTCTCTTTCTTGGTATTTTTGCATTTGTGTGTGCACAGGGCTCATTTCCATTCAGAACAAACAGGAATGCCGTTCCGGCAGTAAAAAGCCCAGGAGCTGCAAGCCCCACCCCTAGCAGCCCTCCCAGCAACCCCCCCCCCAGCCTTTCCTGCCTCCCCGTGCCTTCCCTGGCCTTCCCAGGGCCTCCCCCCCCCGTGCCTAGGCGAGCAAGCCAGGGAAGGCTCTTAAAGAAGCAGGAAGGCATTTAAATGCCTCCCTGTGCCTTCCCTGGCCTGTTTGCTGAAGTGGGCAAGCCAGGGAGAGCCCCCCCACCCAGCGCTTTGTTTGTTTGTTTGTTTGTTTTTTGCTTTCCCAGCTGGCCCACTTTGGCAGGCCAGCTGGGGAAGCAAAGCAAGATGTGGGAAACATCTTTAAATGACAGGGGGTGTGGCATATGTTAATGAGTTATGCTAATGAACTCCTGCACCTCTTTTTCTACTAAATGACCCGTGTGCATGTATGTGCATGAGTGTGTGTGCTCGTGCCTGAAAGTCATGGCAACCTCTGGCAACTCCTACTGGGGCATGGAAGACGTTCAGAGAAGTAGCTTGATCCCCTGCCTCTGGCCTCCCAGCCCTGGTATTCTCTGGAGGTCTCCCATCCAAATACTTGCCAGGGTCGGCCCTGCTTAGCTTCTGAGATCTGATGAGATCAGGCTTGCCTGGACTATCCAGGGCAGGGCAGGCTTCTCTTATTGGACCGCAAAGAAGAATCCAACGTATTATGTTTTGAATAGATCCACAAGTGTTTTAAGCCAAAATATACATGGCTACGTCTTTCCTAGTGCATTCTTCAAAGGGCATCCACGCTCGCTGTTTGAGAAAACAGACCTACCTGTTCCTTAAACAGCTCACGGAGGACAATCATGCACTGCTGAAGAACCTGCTTATCTTCCATGTTCTTAATACTTGAAACGGCATCGCCAGTAATGACAGACATCAGAACACAGCATTTCCGCTAAACAGCAAAACAGATACAAGAATAACGGCAATGAAGGCATATTGTAGTTCTGTAATCAAAAGCCTCCCTCCTCAACAAGCCCCTTCTAAACTAATGCTGCTTACCCATAAAATGGGAAAGAATATAGGCACCTATCTAAGTTGTAGACTCACTGTGAAATGCTCATAAACTGTGGGCATATAGTGGGACAGTTTTGACGAAGTGCCCATGTTATTGTTTTATTTATTCAGATCCCTGCTTTCCCCCCCAAAGCAGCTTCGGGAATCAAAGAAGCTTGTAACATTGTTCTGCCTTCCACCATTTTATCCTACACAGTTGGAGAGGTAAGGCAGGAGAGAGACAGGCCCAAGGTCATCCCATGAACTTCCATGGCAGAGTGGGAATTTGAACCTGCGTCTCTTGAATTCTAGTCTGATGCTCTAACCACTATACCATGCTACCTTACTAAGAAACTAATTTTAAAAGTCAACAGTCGAAAGCCATCAGACATTCTTAACATTGACTGCATTCTACATCAGCTCAACTTTTGAGAATCCCACAGAGAATTCATTACGCAGCAATTTACACTGAAACAAAGACAGGAAGAAGAACGTATTTTAAACCATGCCCCATTTCCAGCATTTTATATCCAATCTGAAGAACAGGAAAGGCAGGCAATTCGGCATTCAATGTACATAACGAAGTATACACAATACCTGTGGGTCCATGTCATAGAAAACACTGAAGAGACCACGTTTGTTGGAACTAGGAGGAATATGGCCAAAGAAATCAGCTCCTTGAATTTTGCTGTCCCAGAATCTGTAAGGAAACTGCAGTGCAATCTGGACAAAAAGAGCAGAAGTCAGAACAGTCACAGACCTGTCGCAACCTCTTTGTAAAATCCCATATTCGTAATACATTTTTAAAACCTTTGTTGATCCCAGTTGTATGCTTACTTGCGAGTAAGCACTATCAAACTTAGATTTACCTCTAAGTAAACGTACAAAGGATCTCCCTTCCCCAAACCATCACATATTTAAGAACGATAGTCAAGTGATCCATTGTGAAGATGTGAGTGCAAATTCCAGAAGCACCTTTAATATTTGCGGATGCTTGCAGTATAAATACAGCAACCTGAGCTTAGTTCTGGCTTGCAAAAAGCGAACAGCCCTAAAGAAACGGCTTTCTTTTTTTAAAAAAATCAAGGGAAAAGGGATTCTTGGGAAACAAATTTGCATGGCATTGCTTCTGTAATGCACACATTTGCAGAAGAACACAGGGATACACACACACAGTCATTTTTAGAGCAACAGACCAGCCCTGCTATGTCGCAACTGCTTTACAGCAGAGCATAAAAGCAGGTTGTGGATAGAGATAGGTTGGAACAGGTGAAACCAGGATTCAAATTGCCAAAGGAAAGGGAAATTGAGGGCAGGATTTTTATTTAATATATCTATACCACATCCCCTACCAAAGTACCCTTGGAGGCTATTTGGTTATTCACCACAAGCAGCACTGTTATTTTTTTCTTTGAGCTTAGAAGTTGTGATGTTTCTTTGTACATCTAAACTAGGGGAAGCATACACTGCTTCCAGACACTAGACTACGGGATAGTTCTTCTGAATCCTGTAGAATAAATAGCCAGAAGGACATCATATCGCTCTGACGGATGACCTCCGGAGGCATCTGGATCGAGGTGGTTCGGCGGAACTGTTGCTGTTAGATCTGTCGGCCGCGTTTGACATGGTCGACCATCAGTTGCTGACCCACCGCCTCGCTGAAATGGGGATTCAGGGGCTTGCCCTGCAATGGCTTGCTTCCTTTCTCCAGGGTCGGGGACAAAGAGTGGCGCTAGGGGATCAGCAGTCCAGGAGACACCTGCTGAAGTGCGGTGTGCCTCAAGGGGCAGTGCTGTCTTCGATGCTGTTTAACTTATACATGTGCCCCCTTGCCCAGATTGCCCAGAGGTATGGGCTGGGGTGTCACCAATATGCTGATGACACCCAGCTCTATCTGATGCTGGGCGGCCAGTCGGACTCCAGACCGGAAGATCTAGACCGGGCACTGCAAACCGTGGCTGGTTGGCTCAGGCTGAGCTGGCTGAAGCTGAACCCGATGAAGACAGAGGTCCTGTGCCTGAGTCGGGGCAGCTCGGGGTTGGGGGTCCCACTCCCGGCCTTTGATGGGGCACAAGTAGTGCCAGCGTCAAAGGCTAGGAGTCTGGGAGTGCTCCTGGATACCTCCTTAACAATGGAGGCCCAGGTAGCAGCCACTGCTAAGTCAGCCTTTTACCACCTTCGGCTGATTTGGCAGTTGGTTCCCTTCCTTGGCCGCGATGACCTGGCTACAATGATCCATGCAATGGTCCCCTCGAGATTAGACTACTGTAACGCTCTCTACATGGGGCTGCCTTTGTTGCAGATCCGGAAGCTGCAGCTAGTGCAGAATGCCGGGGCCAGGCTATTGATGGGTCTCCTGAAATGGGAGCACATCCGGCCTGTGCTGAAGGCACTGCACTGGCTGCCAATAGCATACCGAATCCACTTCAAGGTACTGGTGCTTACCTTTAAAGCCCTATATGGCCAGGGTCCAACATACCTGAGGGACTGCCTTTCCCCGTATATACCCCAGAGAGCACTGCAGTCAGGGGTGCAACATCACCTGACCATTCCAGGCCCTAGGGAGTCCAGGCTTGCAGCCACTAGGGCCAGGGCCTTCTCGGTGGCGGCTCCCCACTGGTGGAATGAGCTCCCGGAGGAGATCAGGGCCCTGTGGGACCTTTTACAGTTCCGCAGGGCCTGCAAGACAGAGCTCTTCCACCAGGCATTCAATTAGGAGCCGCCGCACTATCACCACTATTGACATCTGTGGTATGGGTCGCCCCTGGCCTGGAGAGTGAGCAACACCATCATGCAAGCCTGAAGTTTAATGAACTTGTTGAAGGGCATACAGTACGCCATCTTTAAAACTGGATGAAGACCACTATACTAGCACTTTAAGAATTTCTGTGATGTTTTAAATGTGATGTTTTAACTTTGTAATGGTTTTATAGTACTGGTTACCGATTTTTGTAAGCCGCCCTGAGCCTGTTCGCAGGGAGGGCGGGGTATAAATAAACTAACTAAATAAATAACATTGCTGGATCCAAATCAAAACTCTTACCTTCTCAATGACCCCCGCTCCTAAACTATTGATGGCTTTCGTTTTTCTCTCAGGCAAAGTTGGGTTAAATTGAATGGCTCCTTTCTGAAGTATAGTCAGAGGTATAGCAACTAAAACCTGGGAAGACAGGGACAACCTGATTAAAGTGCAGTTAAAGGAGCTCAATGTAATGGCTAATCTTTTAGGATTCCTGTGGCATCAGATCATTCTAGTCCTTGGAGTCTTAGGCATATGAGCTGCTGTTCCAAGATGTTAAAATCAGATGGTAACCACTGAGTGACTTCAGGACTGCCTTTGTAAGGAAGTCTACACTCTCTTCATGTCCTGAGTTTAGCTGAAATCAAGGCCTGTTTTCCAGCCAATAACAGCCTGGGTGCAGCACAATGGACATGTTAAACCCTCAACTAAGATTCAACAGTTGCTGGTACAACCACATCTTTCTACCTTAGCCCTAGAACTCCTATTGCTTTCTCTGGTATCTTGCTGTAGGATAACATCTTATTCTGTTTCAGACTTCAGTCCTCCACCTCCTCCTGTTTTAGACTTCAGTCATCCTTGGCATGAATGGACAGATGTATCAAGCAAGAAGTTCCATATTCAACCCCTGGCATCTCCACTTAAAAGATCTTGGGCACTAGGAGTTGAGAAAGACCCTTCTCTGCCTGAGATTACTTAGATCTGTTCCCAGACAAAAAATACTGAGCTAGGTAGGCCAGTGGTCCAACTCAGTATATGGCAATTTCTTGTGTATAAACAAAGAACAGGGAAGTTTGGCTGGCTCTGTCCTGATTGGTGAGTTTTCACTCCAGATCTCTGAATGATCTCTCACAGCAGTTCATGTAGATATTGAATTGCATGGGAGACAAGAGGAAGCCCTGCGGAACCTCAAATGACAGAGCGGAGACTGTCCAATAGTTTTGCAATGCCATTTTCTGGAACCCACCAGAACCATCACAAAAACACTGCCCCCTAGTGGTATTGAAAGCCATTAACCAGTCCAGGTGTTACTAACAGGGACGCACTCCCCATGTCAGCTGCCCAGCAAAGGCCATCAAACAGGCAAGTGTGTGGGTTCCACAAACAGGCTGAAACCCAATCAAAAAAGATCCATATAACCAGACTTCATCCAGAAATCTATGGAGTTAAGCCATCACTGCTTGCCTGAGCACCTTGCCTTCCAAAAGGCTGATCTGACACAAGGTGAGGGTTATTCAAAATGAATGGGTCCAAGGATAGTCCTTGCCTCTTTCAGTTTTTCTAAGGAATGGACTCCTCTTGTAATGAAGCAATTGTATCTTTGTTTAACTTTGTTCAACTTTGCTCAACTTTAACTTTGTTCCTCAGAAATTAATGTCAGAATTTGGGAAAGGAATGAGAAATGTGACCTTTTGAGCAGTCCACTGAGTTCCATCTGTTGCAGTCACTTGGACCTCTTCTCCTGAATAGTCAATACTCCGGACCTGTTTAAAAAGTGTGGGAAAGCACAATTGTGAAATAAGTTTTTGTAAAATACTGACACATCCATACAAGGTTGGGTTTTTTTTTGTAATTTATACTTTTCTTTTGTTTATTCATTCTAGTTTTCTTTTTTAATATAAATGGAAGGATAGTCACTAAAAGAAATAATGCTAAAAGCAGAAAAATGAACCTATATATCAAGGATAAGAGGTCAAACTACTAATAAAAGAGCAACTGTGCTGTATCAGATCAATGGTCCATCTAACTCAGCATCCTATTTCACACAGTGGCCAGATACACCCCCCCCCAAAGGCCTACAAGCAAAGAACAGAATCCAAAGCCTTCCCATGTTGTTGGCCCCCATCCCACCCCAGCACTGCTAGAGTTTCTGTTGTCTATTCAAGGATCAGCTCACTTTGTGAATGACCAGAGGAGGAGGCAGAAAATATTTCACTTTTTATTGTTTTTCACAGGAAGGGAAGGATGTGGAGTAAACTGGTCCCATTGCTCTTATGATTCATGGGCCCTGAGCAATTGACCCTGCATGATGAATCACATGTAGCATGTATCGTGATTCTAGACAAAACCTCTCTCACCGGCCAAATCTCACAGGATTGCTGAGAGAATAAAATCCACTTAACATCTATTTTAACAGTTGGAGCATGTACATTAGGAAATTATAAAAATTATGGCGTGAATAATCCACGGGGGGGGGGATCATATATTCCAAAGTAAAATCTATCAACTAGCCATCACTGGAAAGAACTTCAGAAAGTTCAGGCAAGTTAAGTTCCCTCTGCAATATGTCTCAAACAAAGCAAGCCAAACCAGACACCGGTGAGATGAAATAATGCTGTGCTCTGCTACAAAGCCAATAAAAAATGGCCACTCTTCCAGTTTCTTTGTACTTACTGGGGCCTTTAACCGAATGTCCAAGCCTTCAGCCATTTTCTCCATTATGGGAGAGTACCCTGAGTTTAAAAGAGTGTGATCGCCAGCGAACTGAGCAAAAAATTCGTTGTGATCCCAGGAGCGTGCAGAAACCTGTTGGGAGAGCATAACTGTTGCCATAATGAGTCATGTAACAATGCCTGAGCATGGAAAAATAGGCCTTCTAGAAACTAAACTAGACTGATACATATTTTGTCTCCTCTCAGCTCTTAAGTACGCAGGACAGGCTTCTCCCTTCTTTTTGACGGAATGGAGGCGAAGAGTGCTTATCTTGAACCACAACTGCAGCATCTTTCATAGCCCAAGACTCTGCAGTCTTGGAACACTCAATATGTTCATTTCTCACAGCTGACTTGCAGCATTTGAAAACGAAAAGCCAGCATGGTGTAGGGGTGGCCAAACTTGCTCAGCGTAAGAGCCACATAAAATAAACGTCAGATGTTTGAGAGCCGCAAGACATGAACAAATACTACACACACATTTTTATTTAAAAATATACAAATTTGATTTTTATTAACATTAAATGAGACTGCCAAAAATAAAAACAAAAGGGGTAAAAACAGATATAATTATTATTTATTTGTTTGCTAGTGATATTTATGTGCCTAAGAGAGAGAGAGAGAGGTGAAAAGAAGGAAAGAAAGAGAGAGAGAGAGAAAAACAAAGAAAGTGAATAGGTGGGAGGGAGTTAGAAGAAGAGGAGGAGATTGGATTTATACCCCGCCCTTCACTTGGGAGTCTCAGAGCAGCTTACAATCTCCTTTCCCTTCCCACGGCAGACACCCTGTGAGGTAGGTGGGGCTGAGAGAGCTCTGACAGAAACTGCTCTTTTTCAAGAACAGCTGTACCAGAACTATGGCTTGCCCAAGGTCATCCAGCAGGTGCAAGCGGAGGAGTGGGGAATCAAACCCGGTTCTCCCAGATTAGAGTCTGCACACTTAACCACTACACCAAGTGTACACAAGGAAGGGAGTGAGAGGGAGAGAGAGAGAGAGAAAGCATGGCTCCCCGTCACTTCCACAGCCACCCTGCTGGAAGCCGCACAATATGTGTGAAAGAGCTGCATGTGGCTCCCAAGCCACAGTTTGGCCACCCCTGGTGTAGTGGCTAGAGTGTCAGACCAGGATATGGCACACCAAGGTTTGAACCCCTTACTCTGCCACAACAGTTTCAGCAGGGTGATCTTAGTCACTCATTCTCTTGGTCTAGACTACTACATGGTGTAGTTGCTGTGAAGCTAAAACAGAGGAGGAGAGAAAAGTGTTGTAAACCACTTTGGGTCACCACTGGGAAGAAAGCAGGCTGGAATATCCAAGTAAATAAAGATGTGACGTTAGCCTTAGTTTGGCTGGAGGCCATTATTTGGTTGACAGTGTGGAGCTAGCCCAACTGGTCTTACAAAGTCATGCCGTGTTTTTCCACAGCTCATGGCCAGAGTAAATTATTCTAAAGGATCACCAACACTCAAACCAGACCCATGTTTAATATGGATAAACATGATTTGGACCTTTCTTATATGGTATACTGGCAAATAAATCAAATAGAAGAAGAAGAAGAGAAGAGATTGGATTTATACCCCGCCCTTCACTCAGAGTGGCTTACAAACTCCTTTCCTTTCCCCTCCTCACAACAGACACCCTGTGAGGTAGGTGGGGCTGAGAGAGCTCTTTTGAGAACTGCTGTTTCAAGAATTGCTCTGACAGAACTATGGCTTGTGCAAGGTCATCCAGCAGCTGCAAGTGGAGGTGTGGGGAATCAAACCCGGTTCTCCCAGATAAGAGTCTGCACATTAACCACTACACCAAACTGGCTCTCTAATAAATAAATAAAACACTGTGGTATGCAAAAAAATGTTCCATACTCACCTTATGGAGGTTGCTGCCGCAGGCATATTCAAGGTTGCTGAGGTGAAACTGCAGGACTTTTTCCTCCAGTTCACTGAACTGGATACCAGATTCCTGAATGAAAACTTTATAGATCTCTTGGATTTTATCTGCAACATAAGAAAATATTACAGTTACCAATAATTGTTCATTTTTCTTAGAACCTCATCTGCAGTAACATTATTCTCCTCTCCTCCATTTTATACTCACAACCACCCTGTGAGGCAGGTTAGGCTGAGGGTGTGTGACTGGCCCAATGCCACCCAGTGAGCTTCAACAGCAGAATGGGGATTCAAACCAGGGTCCGCAGATCCTAGTCGGAAACTCTAACCACTATATCACACTGGCTTTTGTGGGGTGGCTGCTGTTGAACAGTAGCAAGCAGCCAGTCCTGGTTGAGTCATGCAAGTAGCATAGTATCAAGTCACCTGGTGGTTCCTGTCAGGCCTGGATCTGCTGCTTCTATTATTTTAGGGGGGGTTTAACACACATACGTAGTGTATTTTGCTGCTACATTTCTCTCTCTCTCTCTCTCTCTCTTTTTGCAAAGGTCTATCCATCCATGTCTCCAATCTCTTGGTTTAAGTATCCACAGATCTGCCCATGCTGAGAGTTATATATACTGATGGGCACAACCTAACTACACTTCAAAGCGCTTAAGTCCCATTGATTCTGGGGCGTATACTTGATGTTTATGTCTGTTTCTTTTTTCTATATTTAAATAAAAATTCAAGTTAAAAAAAAGTCTCATTGATTCTAACAACGGAGTTAAACATATGCTTAAATCTTCTTCCACTGAAATCAATGGGACTATAAAGTGTGCTTAATGTTAATTGGATTGTGTCCACGGCACAGAACTTTTTCATATCAATGGACTAACAGCTACTTATGAAGCAACCTCCACAGTCAACCTAGCAAACTTTTTACTTTCAAGGATCAGCATGCTTTGCACAATATCCCCATTCTCTATGCTCAGAATATACTAAGTCAGTGTTACTCAGTGGCTTGGGAGGCACATGGGACTCTCTGACGTACCACCTGTGGTTCCTGAGCACCATTACCTGATATGGCAGCTATCCTGTGTTTCAGGAAAGTGGCCTCGATGGAGCTTGTGACGGCACGTTTTTCCCACCTTAAAACAACCACCATTGGAGGAATGGGTAAGCTGTGAGCCTCCCCTCATGTTAGGGACAAAGTTCCCTTTAAGCTGTGCTACAGGGTGCTGGCACACCCAATTTTAGCCAGCAGCACAGGGATTTTTGCCTCAGCCCACGAAAGAAGGCATTTTCCCCCTCCATTGGAAATGATGGAGGATGGGGCACCTCCTTCTGGGGCCCATAGAATTGGACCCCCTGGTCCAATATTTTTGAAATCTGGTGGGTTTCTTGAGGAGAGGCACCAGCAGCTATGCTGCAAATTTGGTGTCTCTACCTCAAAAAAACAGCCCCCCAAGCCCCAGATACCCCTGAAGCGATTCTCCAGTATAGCCTCAGGGGCCCATTGATTATAATGGTCCCCATAGGCTATAAGAAGAAGAAGAGAGAAGAGAAGAGATTGGATTCTATCCCGCCCTTCACTCACTTGGAGTCTCAGAGCAGCTTACAAACTCCTTTCCCTTTCCCTCCCCACAACAGACACCCTGTGAGGTAGGTGGGGCTGAGAGAGCTCTGTCAGAAACTGCTCTTTTTCATGGACAGCTCTTATCAGAACTATGGGCTGGAGACAGACTGGTAGTCTGCCGTGCCTCCACGGCGCGGCAGACTAAGGCGGGGGGAATTTCCCCTGTGGCATGGCGTTCGCACGCCGCCGGAAGGAAGCCGCCCGCAGCATTCAGACTGCGGGCGGCTTCCTACGGCGGCGGGCAGACGCCACGCGGCTCCCCCTCCCGGCACGCGTTCACACCCGCTCCAGCGGGAGGAGCGCGGCGCTGGACGCAATGCGTCCGGGCCGCCTCCTTGAGGCAGATGCGGCCGTCTGAACGGCCGCTCTGCCTCCGCTTTTGAAACGGAGGCAGAGCGGCCGAGACTGCCAGTCTGTCCTCAGCCATGGTTTGCCCAAGGTCATCCAGCAGCTGCAAGTGGAGGAATGGGGAATCAGACCCGGTTCTCCCAGATTAGAGTCCACGCACTTAACCACTACACCAAACTGGCTCTCAATGGAGTTGGGTGGAACAATTTTTTTTTGCTCACCCCTATTATGCTTTTAAGTATGATCTGTAAGCTGCCTTGAGTCACAGGGAAAAGTGGGATATAAATATTTGAATAAATAAGTAGTTTGAGCAGGTTGATAACATTTAAGGAACTTCCTGTTTGTTAGGTTAGACAGGGTCTTGACAATGATTGTTGCACTTCTGTTATACTTGACCTGTAATGTTGGTTGTCATATTTCACTGAAAAAAGAAAGTAGACTGCAAGAGTTCCCCCTCCCCCATGCTGGTATATTTTCTAAGGCTCAGCGCAGGGCAACAGTCCACAGCCAGATCTACCAATATAGTGGAACAGGGTGAGAATACCTCTTCTCTGGATACCTGGTCTATCCCAGTAGAGGACAACATTTTCTGTAACGAAATTTGACTTGATTCTGTTCTCTCTTATAATGTTTATGTTATTCTTAAAATATAGTTTAAATATAGAGTAAAAGAATTCAGTTCTGAGATTTTTAGAAGGTTATGGAAACAATCTTCTAAAAAATTAATTGACATGATAGTCAAATGTAAACTCGCTCACAACTTTAATGCTACTAGATTTTTTCACTCATGAGGTAGAATTTTTGCTCACAACATTTTGTGGAGCTTAGAGGGATCATTGGTTAGTGATGGAAGTAAATGTGTGTGTTTTTTAAGGTCGGCGGCCACTGTGAATGCAGTTTTCCACGAGACGCAAAGTCAATGCCACTGTATTTAGTATATGACTGACATTGCAGCATTTTGGCCGAATTTAGTCTAGGGCTCTCAATCAAAAAAATCTTTGACTAAACAGGCATGAATCAAACAACCACGTGTAGGGGGGAAGCATTATTTGATTTTAGATCAAGGACATAAACCTTATAGCATATATAGCATTCTCTTCCATTTGAGAAAGAAGGAATTACTTTTCTAAGATGGCATCTGTGAACTGATTATAGTTAAGAATTGTTCTGAAAAGTTTGTGGGCTGATTTTATCAGGGCACTTATGAAACAAAAATGATCAGACCATTTTTGAACACATGACAGTGCCTTAGAGTGAATCATACCATGGGTCTTTTCAGCCTGAGACTGTCTTTCACATCATCTGCTACCACAGCCCATACCTAACATGAGGCCCATGGGGCCCAGACCCCTAGCATTTCTTCTGGGTCCCCTCCCTCCCGGGCTGGCCCCAAATTGCATTAATTTGATTAGCTGCAGCCCCCTGAGGCCCCCTCCCAAAAAAATCCCTAGCTACAGGGCTGCTGCTATCTCATCCCTTTAACCAGAGATGCCAAGGTCTGAACCTGGGAACTTCTGCATGCAATGCAAGCACTCTGCCACTCAGCCACAGTCCCAACAGTTCATTTTAATCAATTAAATATTGCAGCTCTAATTTATTCTGATTGTGGTACTTTCATAAAGTTTCTCAAGATGAAGGAAGAGCCAAATCTAAAGCTTGGGGAAGGGGACCCTAAATTTCAGAAGTAGACTCTTTCATTTTATTTTAATCAATTAAATATTGCAGCTCTAATTTATTCTGAATGTGGTACTTTCATAAAGTTTCTCAAGATGAAGGAAGATAAAGCGCCAAATCTAAAGCTGAGGGGAGAACCCTAAATTTCAGAAGTGGACTCTTCCTCCTTGCAATGAAAGTTTCAGAACACATCAATCTTCTTACCCACTTCCAATAACATGGTGTAAGAGGAGCACTTGATAGATTTTATCCAGAAAGATTTCAACACATTGATCAGAATGTAAATGAAATCGAAGAGCCATGTGAATGTAAACTCTGTAATTTGTGCACCAATAGATGATTTGCTTCCAGTGGTAATTAACAGTACCTAAGAGAATGCTGCTCCAGCACGTCTCTTCCTGGTATCTGGAAGCAGTTTTTCTGCTTCCAGCAAAGCACAATATGGACGCTGAAGATCATTATTTTAAAAAATCAATGAATTCCAAAGCAAGGTAGTAAGGATTTCTGATACTGCTTCCACAGCCACAGTACCACCTTTGTTCCTACTTACTACCTTTTGGGAATCTCAAGTTGTTTCTCCTTACCTCCAAGAGGAACATCTTGATGCTGGTTTTTATCTTTTCTCCAATCAGCTACAACATCAAGGATGGCATTGAAATGGAAATCCATCCGCTTATCTATGGTAGGGTCAGTTATCCTCCCACCTTCCTGAATCAAGTCACACTTCTCTCCAAGTTTATGCATCTTAATTCCCAGCTTTAAAAAAAAAGATTTAAAAGGGGAGAGGGAGAATCAGAGTATCTTTCAAGAAGAAATACTGATCAACACCGCCACCCGACAGTAAAAGGCTGTTGCAACAAAAAAAAATTTTTTTTTTAACTTTTATACAAGTCTCTGGATTAAAAAAACAACAACAGGGTGGACCAAAATTCAAATAAAAGCTGAAAGCCAGCATTGAGATATTTGCATTGAGGGGATCAGAACTATTTCAGTTATAATAAAAAGTTATGAGTACTAAGTACTAATTGTCTAAGAAGCTGATTGTGTACAACAAGATATCACAAATTTCCATGAAGGCAATGCCATGTGGCAAGGAATTAATCACTTAAAACCGGAGCCAATGCATGAGAAGAAACCGTCAAAACAGAACACTTTAAAACAAATGTGGAGAACAGACCGTGTAAGATAGATCTTTCACATACGGGAAAATAAGGCAGAGGAACTACTTTCCCCAAAGCCGCCCAATGTCTCGACGATCTAATTTACACCTCAGACCAGTTATCTCAGACCCAAGCCCAACAGGCTTTTCAGGAGACTACAGCAGAGTGAAAAAACATGCCTCCAAACTACATATAGATACATACATATATTAACCATATGCTTTCTAACCACAAGGTTTTCACTGGTCAAAATGCAAACCCACCTGCTCACACATAAGCGCTACTGGATTGTTCACACAGCCATTAACAATCTGTGCCCCTTTCCCGACAGTGAGTCCCTTGAAAGACTTGTCATCCCACACACGCCCTCCAATTCTTTCCTTCGCTTCAAGCACAAGCACCTGCAATGCACAAGCAGAAGTGATAAGAAATGCTGCTAAGAAAGGCAGCTCTGTCAATAGCAACATATCCTCCAAGTCATTAGTTGGCTAATATAAGCATCCTGCTAAGAGTTTGCCCAGCTTCTGAGATAAAGGCGATTAACTGAAGTCCTCAATGAGTCCTGCACCTGGGAGATTCAGAGCCCACACGTTACCACCGAGTTTTTCTTTTTAAAAGTAGATAAACCAGATGCACAGGATCTATCTGAACACTTGATAGGCTACAGCATGCCACGCAACAAACCCCATTTTCCATAAGAACTTCCAAGTTTCATGAACATATGAAGCGACCTTATACTGTATCAGACCATTGGTCTATCAAAGTCAGGACTGTGTATTCTGACTGGCCCTCCCAGGTCTCAGGTAGAGGTCTTCTACCTGACCCTTTTAACTGGAGACACTAGAGACTGGTTCTTCAGTCGCCACTCTTAGTGTCTCATCCTTGCCATAGTGCATCGTATCTTCTGGAGCTGGGACACTCCATGCTCATGTGGCAGATGCTCAGCCTGAACGGACTGGAGTACTCAATTTCATTTTTCTTAGCTGAACAAGCCTTACCTTGATTCCAAAATTGTGAAGTTGCCTTGCAGCTGCTAATCCTGCTGGACCGGCCCCAACCACAATTACAGATTTCTTGAAGAAGAAGAAGAAGAAGAGGCACTAGTAAGAACACCTGAGAAGTCTATGCACAAGGTGGACCACTGTACAAAATCCTGCTCTTAAGTGTTCCACTGCCGACATCATAGGCACAAACTGAGCTAAAGTTAAAGTAATGCACAGGTAACTTTCTGTGGAGACTCTGTGTAATAACCTGGTTTTGGAAGAGGATTATGAATAATCACCATCATATAGATAGATGCAAATGTAAAGAATGTTATTCTTTAATGGCTTTTGTAAAGTAACACATTTTTACAAAAGGATTAGTTTTGAAGCAGGGCACAGAAGCTGCCTTACCCTGATTCTACCAAAGTTAGTAATGTTCATTCTGAGCGTCAGCAGCTCTCCAGAGCACCAGGGAGAGGTTTCCTCACACCTGGGATCTGTCGTACAAAAAGGTACTCTACCACTGTGCCACAGTCCCTCCCCAACTTGTGCTAGAAAGAAGAATGAAGTTGCTATTGCACCTAAAAGAATAAATGGATTTTATGCTTTCTAAATTGACTCCTATCCTAAACCTCATAGAGGGGAGGGAGAATGCCAAGAATTTATGATCTGGCCTGAAAAGATTTGGTGAGTACAGTGTGATCCACCCTCTCATTTTTTTCAGCGACAGACTTCCAGTTTTAAGAGATTGCCCCCCTTTTGAGACAGTTGTAAAGAGGCAATAATTCTCAAGAAAACCATCCCCATTTCTCTCCTTAGCCACAAATAAAGTCTTTCATTTTACTTCCCTTTATCCTCAGCCCAACAGAATTTGTCTGGATCTAGTTTATTTGTACACTGGATCTTAAAATACTCACTTTGTGATAGTCTTTGGGAAGAAGAGGCTGGTCAGGGTTAACAGACAAAACCCCTGTATTAATCAGACCTTTCCTGGTCATAAAATGAAGTATCCGCTCTGTCTCCCGTACGCAGCGAATACGCACAAGACCTCGAACAATGATGAAATGAGTACACTTCTGAGGGGTCAGAGGTTCCTGTATATTGAACAGAAAGGACAAAACCCTCTCAAGAGACAAGAATTTGGCCCTGCTCAAACCATATAACATACTGGTACTTCAGATGATGAAGCTTAGCTGCTAACCATTTCTCGAAAACTCATGAACTATGGGTAAACTATGTTGTTATAAACAATATTTCACTGTCATTCAAGAGAGCCAGTTTGGTGTAGTGGTTAAGTGCGTGGACTCTAATCTGGGAGAACCGGGTTTCATTCCCCACCTCTCCACTTGCACCTGCTGGATGATCTTGGGCAAGCCATAGCTCTGTACCAGCTGTTCTCTCAAGAACAGTTGTCTCCGAGCTCTCTGAGCCCCACCTACCTCACAGGGTGTCTGTTGTGGGGAGGGGAGGGGAAGGGAAAGGAGTTTGTAAGTCGCTCTGAGACTCCAAGTGAGCGAAGGGCGGGATATAAATCCAATCTCTTCTCTTCTTCTTCTCTTATTCATATACAACTTACAAACAAACCACAGTATAACACAACACTTCTCTAAAAAATATCTGAAATATACAGAACAAAGTCCTCAGAAGAAAATAAAGCATATACACCTCAGAGGAGACAGCCTTCCAAGCACCCAGACCTCCCAAATATGAGGTGAGCAGAATATATTTACATGCTTGTCCCAAGGCTGGAAGGACCTGGATTTTAAAACCCTCTGACAGGAATCCCCTTCGGTAGCTCACTGGAAGGAGTGGAATTATTACCCACCACCACCTGCTGGATACTCTGTAGTAAATCCTGCTGTCACTTCCTGAACTACTCCTCACCATTCCTTGAATGTTCTCGCCTCATGATTCTTGAGTGTTTTTCTTTTCCCTTTCTTTTCAAGGAATTTATTTTATTATTATTTATTTTATTTATATCCCACCCTCCCCTCCAGGGCAGGCTCAGGGTGGCTTACAAAATGTATATCTACATAAAAATATATATGAAAACAGCAAAATATGTTAAACCACAAGTTTAGATAAAATCACAACCTAATAAGATCATAGGTGGAAAGCTCTTCTGGACATTACCACACATACAAGGAAATCAAAAAGTCTCCTCTCTCCTAGTCCAACTGCATTACCCCACCTCCCGCTGGAGAAAAATGAATTTTTCTTAAATAGCACCTTATCTTAACACTTGTTGTGGCTGCAGATCGTAAGAGAGAGTCTTATCTGGGGTCATAAGCATTAAATTACTCAATAATAATCATATCAATCATCATATCAATAATGACAACCAGGGTGGAGTAGTTAGAGTGCTAGACTAGGATCTTGGAGACCCAGATTCTAATCTCTGCTCTGCCACGGAAGCTTGCTGGGTGACCCTGGGCCAGTCACACACACCCAGGCTAGCATACCTCACAGGGCAGTTGTTGTGAGGATAAAATGGAGTAAAGGAGAGCAATGTAAACCACTTTGTGACCACTGAGGAAAAAGGTGTGGTATGAATGAAGTAACCTAACAATATTAAACAAGCAATGTATTTTCTAAAACAGTAAAAATAAATTAAATGTTTTAAGAAATGGGTACCCCTCTGGGACGTATGAAAACTCAGTTCACTTATTAAAAAATGTTTATGGTTATAGAGGCAAGTCCATATGCACTTTTACCTAGGAAGTATGTGAATGAAAATGGGGAAAAATTATTTCAACCAATGATTTAAAATCAGACATCCCCCCCATGATAATGTAATTAAATTCAGGATTTAAATTGTCCTGATTTAGATCAGTCTGTCCTGCACTCTCTGGACAAACAAGTTTTCCCTTTTGTTTCAATGGAGGAGACAACTAAGTACATATACTCCTTTAGCAGGTTGTCCCTTCCACTGAAAACTGATCCCATGTGCTTTGTATCAGCATACCAACGTATATTTGAGATAGGCAACATACAAGACATAAAAGACAACAAGGCACGATTTGTAGAAAATATACTTAAATTACTTATTTGATAGTGGCATTCCAAACTTTTAGTCTTGCTTACTTTGCAGTTTGTGTACCACAGGGCCAGAATGAGGTTCCTCAGCGCCAGGTACATGGTGGGGTCTCTTGAATATTCAGGAAACTCATAGAGTTCATCTAGCTCCATTACATCAGGCCTTACGCACAGTGCTTTACCACATTCATTGGGCTGATAGAAAGGCCAGAAGTACTTGTTCATCCCTGAAAGATAACAGAGCAAAACACAGAATTAGTTTTACCTGGAACCTGCGCTATAAGATCTGACCATTTTTCATTAAAGGTGTGACAAATGGAGGTCAGAGCTTCCTCACAAACAGCACGGAAGGACACAGTGGAGAGTCTGCAATGGGAGAAGGAGAAGCAAAAGAAAGCACTCCCACTTCTTCACACCCACTTCCTTACTGGCTGAGCATCATCTTCAGAGCCAACCATTGGGCTACATGGCAGTAATCCACACACCATGGTCAAAGAATCCTTTGTGCTTTTGTTGCTTCTCACTCAGTTTCCCCATCATTTGGCTTCACTAAAGCCCTGCTTGCTCTCCGTGATTGTACCACCAGAACACAGAGCTGGGATTGACAGAAGCATAAGAGAAGGGAGCAAACAAAATGGAGGCAAAAAAGCAACAGAAGCTTGCCTGGCTCAGACCACCAGCATGCCCAGAGCTCCTCCTTGTACCCATCCTTACAAAACCCAACACACAATTTGTTTAGTTGGCAAAATAAGTGATGGGATGATGACTGCCAGAGTTCTAGAATGTGAGGCAATTTCCTAACATAAGTACCAAGACGCTCCAAGACTGCTGTGTAACTACTGCATAATATTACAATAAGATTGAGAGAAGCCCAACTTAGAGGAACCAAAAGTGGTACAGGAAGATCTCACTCAGGCTGAAGCACATATAAGAAGTTGCTTCCTGCATGCCCTGGATGTTCATACGCAGGATCAGAATTCACTTTACATGCTGTATTGTTAATGGATAGCCCAGGCAACCTTGATCTTGTCAGATCTCAGAAGCTAAGCAGGGTCAGCCCTGGTCAGTATCTGAATGGGAAATCACCAAGGAATACCAGGGTCACTACACAGAGGCAGGCAATGGCAAACCACCGCTGAACGTCTCTTGCCTTGAAAACCCCACAGGGTCACCATGAGTCAGCTGTGACTTCAATGTCAATTCAATTCCAACCTTTAATGGCATAACATACATAATCAGTAAATGCAGAATGGAAAAAGGATTTAACATATGTAAATAGTTACACCTACAGTCATACTTGATCAGGTTTAGATTTAAGAATATCCGCCAAAACACCTACAGTCATACTTGATCAGGTTTATATTTAAGAATATCCACCAAAACACTGGCTACAGCCTCAGTAGTATTCCATTTCGTGTCACTCAACAAATGCTGACAAAAAGAAAAATTAGTCAGATAGACAGGGGGTAAGCTTTCGAAATAGTTCCTTACAGAGACTGTCGTATCGAGAACAGTGGAGCAATATATGTTGAATTGAGTCAGAAGTATTCGCTCCACAGGTGCGACTTGACAGCAACAACAACAGCAAATTGTTAATGGCTTCACAAAAAGAAAATGCCTTTTAAATCAGACAGCTGCCTTGCATGGACCATGGACCAAGTGAAGTACTTGTCCACTCACACGAATCACAAGGAGACAGAAAAATGCAAATGGGAGGAATCGTTACCAGCTATAGTAGGCGGTGTCTTCAAGTGCTCCATTTTTACAGCGTTGGATTCCCCAAGCAGCTTGTGGGTGCTGGTGCAAGAGGGGCTCATGCCCACACAATCTGGGTAGTAGGCAGACAACAAAGGCGCCGCCACGCTGTCCTTCAGTAAAGGAGGAAGAATGAGCATGGAGTACCACCAGGAATCTGAAACTTCAGCAACTCTCTAGGAAAGAGCAGAAGTAGATGGAGAATATGAGGAAGCAATTTAAGATTCTTCTCACAGGTCCCCTCTCTGCATTAACTTCAGACCATAAAAGCCCTGGCTTACGAGACAGATTCATACAAGAGACTCCCTTCTTAGTGCTGTGATTACAAGCAGGACTAATTGTTTTTCCTGTAGCAATTCCTTGCCTACAAGACTAATAAGGTCCCTTCCAGGATCTGTGCATCTCACTTCCTGCACAAAGGTGTTCCAAGGGGAAAGTGCTTGCCTGTTACAAGACAGCTAACAGGAGCATGTGGAAATGCTTTGGCACCTGGCCCATTTGCGTAGAGAAATCAAAGATCATACTAGCTGATCCAGCTCTCAGCCATCCTTTCCGGATATAACAGTAATCCTAAATGCCACAAGTCTGAGAGGTGAGATTTTTACTATGACAACCATCAAAGTAGGGCTGTTTGTCAGTCATGATTAATGTATATTATTCCTTTTTGATACTCAGTATATGTAATCTATTTTACTTAAAAGACTTAAAATGATATCAAGTAAGCAATATGTAAAATTGTTTTATTTCTGGAAAGAGTTATAAATGCTACTTTAAAATTACCATATTAAATTTAAATTAAATTGTTTAAAAAATGGTGTGCTTTAAAAAAAGAAGTATATTAAAATTGAGACATTTGTGAGTTGAGGTGATATCCTAATCAACGTACCTGTTACACTTATTCTATATATTAGAATCGTGTCCTCAGTAAATGTAAGATGTAAACACTTTTGATGAATAATGCTTAATAACTTTTTTTCGCTCTTTTCCTTCTTTTTTGTTTCTGTACCCCTTAATTATATGATAAATAAAAAATTGTGTGTGTGTATTAAAAAGGCAGGGATGATTGTTTTTCTTTTAAAGGTAAACAACACAAA
This sequence comes from Lepidodactylus listeri, assembly GCA_029233225.1. NCBI lineage: Eukaryota > Metazoa > Chordata > Lepidosauria > Squamata > Gekkonidae > Lepidodactylus > Lepidodactylus listeri. The sequence continues at coordinate 95,074,158 of JARCFY010000006.1, forward strand.
CACCATAACCTACACACAGAAGAATATTAGCCGCATTAACGTATATCTTCCATGTGGAGTGCTGCAGAAATGTAAATTTATTTACAAAATTTATATGCCATCTTTCTACCCTCAACAGAGCCCCCATCACCTTGAATTGTGCCCAGAAACAGACTGGGAGCCAGTGTAGATGGGCCAAGACTGGACTGATATGGTCTCCATGGCCCACTCCAGTCAACATGTTAGCTATAATACACAGATTAGGTTCAGGATTTGACCTTTCCCCCTGGGTACTTTCAAGTACAGTGCCAAGACACAAACATGTATGCTAATCACTTGTCCACTATAGTACATTTAGATCAAGGGAGCATTCAGTCTGTGTCATTTTCACACGTCATTCCATCCTCACAAACACAAATTTAACATGCAACACTTACCAGATCCTCAGGCATGGAGCACTGATCAGAGCCCTCCACCTGGAATATATGAAACTATGTCAAGAACAGATCTGTACAAAGTCACAAGACATTGTTAAACAAGACAAGCATATAAAGCAATGGCATAAATGCTGTTAAACAGAAAACAAAAACTTTAGGCCAGACAAGACATTATACACATGTGTGTGTTTGTCTGTCTATCTGTGTGTAACATACCTTCATCATGGAGCAGCCAACATGGTGACCCAAGAGGGTTTTCAAGGCAAGAGACAAACAAAGGTGGTTTGCCATTGCCCGCCTCTGCACAGTGACCCCAGACTTCCTCGGTGGTTTCCCATCCAACTACTAACCAGGGCTGACCCTGCTTAGCTTCCGAGATATGAGAAGATCAGACTAGCCAGAGCCCAATGGCAGAATGCCACTAACTGTCAAAGGCTGGAGGGCAGTCAGCAGATAAAGGCTGTTGCCAGTGGGCCCTGTTTGTGGTCTTTTGGGCCATCTGACTAGCCACTGTTGTAAATAAGATGCTGCACTACATGGATCATTGGCGTGATCCAGCAAAGCTTCTCTTATGTTCTAATAGCTGCTGCTTCTAAGGAAAAGAAGCTTTGGGAGAGAGCAATTTTGAAGTGCAACAGTGGCACAGGGAAGAGATTTCCAGTTTTCACCACAACTCCCTCCCTGCAGCTGCTTTTTCAGATGCAGGTTTAACCTCACAAACATGTCTGGAATCTTTACTGGGAAGAGAAAATTGTTTGGGTAAGAAGCCGCAATGGATAGTTTAAGTACCCTCTCCCTCTTGCCATTTCAAATCACACCCTCCCAAAGCTGCTTTTTCTGTGTGTGTGTGTGTGTGTGTGTGTGTGTGTGTGTGTGTGTGTGTGTGAGAGAGAGAGAGAGAGAGAGAGAGAGAGAGAGAGAGAGAATGAATGAATGAATGAATGAATGAATGAATGAATGAATGAATGCTGTCTTGGCTCTGATTACTGTTTATTACTTTTCCTTCATGAAGCTGACATTTAGATATGTCAGAAGAAAAAAGGGCCATTTCAAACTGATTCGCAAGAAGATCTGCAAGCCAAGGAGGGCTCTCCGTCAAAAAGGAGACTGAAGCCCTTCCAGGCAGAAGACCAGCTGTTTCATACAGTGGTCAAGCTCCTCTTTAAAATGCAACAAGAGCACTAAACAGTGACACACACAAGTGTTTCAGCAACCAGCACTAGATGTTCCTGAAAAACAGCTGGGGCTAACGTATCATATAATGCTGGGGAGCACGCACAGCTACACTGCCACAATTTACGTAAAACATATTAGTAATTGGTAACAGATATTAACAGTGACATAATTTCTTAGTGATTTTTAGAGAAAAGCACTAGCACAAATGTTTGGGACTGAGGAAAGTATCTATTTTATAGCAACAATAAAGTCACTAGCACTTCTAGTAGGTCTGAAAGTAGACGACACCTTGATGGAATTATTCAGTTTCATGCCACAACGATATGTTCTGGCGATTTGCGAGGTAAGCTGGATTTCCTTTGTCAGTTGACGCCACTTTCCACACTCCGGTTTTGTGCACTGTACCTGGAAATACAATAAAAGAAGTGGTAATCTGTGCTTGTTGTTTTTTTAAAAATTATATCAAGAATCAGAGGCACACCAACAATAAAATATTCAGACACAGACAGAGACAGACAAAGCGTGCGCGAGCTTTCAATATTTGAACCAGGCCTCCTTTAAGAGGCATGAGCAACAGCCAGAAGGACAAATTCTTCTTGAAGCTTTCCATCAAACCTAGCTGTCATGTCTTAACTACAACACAACAGATTTCAAAAAACTAATGCAGTTAGTACCTCATCCGTCCTATCCATAAAGAGGGTTTCACTTCCTCATCATTTTGCAAGAAAATGAGTCCCTCATTTAAAGAGGTACTAACTCTCCTGAAATATTTTTTGATGTCTCCATAGTCCCTGCAAGAATTGTCCCCCTCTCCTTCCAAGTACTGCCTCAAATCCTTGAAAAAGGATAAAACACTGCAGCACTCTTTTTTCACTTAAGAAGAAGAGAAAAGGAAAAGAGATTGGATTTATACCCCGCCCTTCACTCGGCGTCTCAGAGCAGTTTACAATCTCCTTCCCATCCTCTCCCCACAACAGACAACCTGTGAGGTAGGTGGGGCTGAGAGAGCTCTCTCGATAACTGCCCTTGAGAGAACAGCTCTGAGAGAACTTGTGACTGACCCAAAGTCACACCAGCAGCTGCATGTGGAGGAGTGGGGAATCAAGCCTGGTTCTCCCAGATTAGAGTCCGCGCTCCTAACCACTACACCAGACTGGCTTTCGGAGTGGAAGTACATCAACAGAGAGGGCGTACATCAATGGATGCTGTTTCTGGCAACCTGCTACCTTGTCTTTTCTCAGGTAATCTTATGCAAGAAGCGGTATGAAAATGCCATTTCGAGCCACTACAGTGGTCTTCACAGGCCTGTACTGCAAACAACAGTAAGAGGAACAGCAAAAGGAAAATCCAAGCGCTACAATAAGAATAACTACAACTAAGGAGATTTGGTGCAGACTTTCCTCTCTGACCTAATCCTTGACAGCTCCCACCATGCCTTCTAAACCAATCAACTGCTGTCTGCTCTTGGCATCGTCCCTGGGATTCCCGTAATGTACCACACAGGACCACACATGTGTTGCTTCCTCCTTTTCCATCGCTCGACAACGCCTGGTCTTATAATGGAAGTAAGTGCTGCCACACTGTCCCATTTTTGTTGTAGTTCAAATTAACGGTATTAACTGTGGTGACTCACTAATTAAATTGTGGAATCTAAATTCAGAGATCTTGTTGGAGATGTTTCTTTTTTATTTAAAATATTTATTAGCTGCCTTTCTACCCTGTGGAACCCAAGGCTGCTTACAATAAAAGAATGATTTTAAAAAAAACACCTAAAAGACCACAATTTAAAATCTGTTAGGATTGCCAATAAATAAAAACTAAATTAGTCAAATGCAAGCCTAAATAAAACTGTCTTATGTTGACGAAGGTTAAAGATGTACCAATCCCACTCAATTGAAATAACCCACAAGCAGAAAAAAAGAGCAAGATTCACAAAAGTTCATGCCCTGCCACAGATTTTATTAGTCTTTAAGGTGCTCTTGGACTCTTGCTCTTTTCTACTGTTACAGACAGACCAACAGGGCCACCCATCTAGATCTCTCTCCATGAGTAGAGAGGCATACTAGCAAACTCTATCCACCAGCTAGGCCTCAAATAAGTCTGGTGACGGAAATCACAAAAGGGCTAATAAAGACTTACAAAGAGTTTACAGTGCAATCCAAAACAGAGTTATAGCCTTCTAAGGTCACTGAATTAAATGGTCTTAGAATTCATGGTAAAATAAGGAATGCCAAACCAAAGAAAATTACCCTCAAAACACTAGATGCACTCCAAACCATCTCCTTTTGGATATTCTCCCTCAGAAACTAAGGCCTACTTCCTTCAGCAATGGTTAGCATGGGGGGGGGGGGGGGAATCAAAAAAGGTACATACACTATTTCACAGTGATATATATTTATAAATAAAGCCCTTACCCAATAAGGGAGCTGTTGATCAGCCATGAACGCTTTAGGACTTGGTTCACTTTTCCCATTACTGGTCCAAATCCGTTTCCAGGCAGTGTATTTTTCATAGCCATCTTTATGACTAGAAGAAATGACAGAGTCAGTGGTAAATAAAGGCAACAAAAGGGACAGTACAGGTCAATCTATTTTAAAAGTTAAGATTCATTCCAGACATAAAATGCTAAGAACAAGAAAAAAGGCATGAAAGACAAAAGAGCTGATTTTTCTAAATATGAACAGAAGTTAGAAATACTATTATGTTCTGGTTGGTTGGTTTTTACTTTGTTCCCTCTGATAACTGTGCCAACTCAGAATTCCTCAAGTAGCAGTAATACAGACTTAAACTATGATTAATGCAGGAATGCACTTGCATGATTCCCTGATTATCAAGACCCTGAACTCCATGAGGGTTTCACTGTTGGAATACCTACCACCTACAGCAACCTGTTCTTAACTAAACAGATTGTGTTTCAAGAAGAAGCTAAGATCCTGACTGGTGTTGCAAGTTTTCTAGTTAACAGCATTCTGTTCAATAGTTCAAATTGGTATAAAGACCAATTAGTGTCATCCTAGCAGTAAGTCATCCTAGTGCTCACCTGCTGTCTTCTTCTTACAAGCATCCAGTAGATACTTAGTAAAGACTATACAAGTTATTAATGTTAATCTTTTCTTGTGTTTTACCACTGTTGCTTCAAAAAAAGGAGGTTTTGTATTATTGTAAAACAGCTTATTCGCTTTTTTATTGTGGCATCTTTTAGAAACAAGCACTAGTGTTGATTTCCAGCCAAGGGCTTGGATCCCATGGAGTGTTTTTGCTGACAGAAGGAATCCCCAGGAACAACACTACAAAGGAATCCATGCTCTACTGATGGAAATTCTTCCATCTGTGGGATCCATCCCATTACTGGCAAAGTTCCAATAGATTCAGTCCAGTAAATCATGCACTTTACAAACCAGTGTTCGGGCAGCACTGTTATTTTAAGCCACAAAGTCAAGTAGGGACAGCAAAGTATAACCGTTTTTGCAATTAACAGATTAGGATTACACAGCAAACACAAGTCATCACCTCGGGAGGCTTTAAAGTTACCTCCTGTAATAATGATCAAAACATTCATTGCAGAAATGTTCCCCACAGGAGAGATGGTACCATCTTGATGTATAGCCATTCTTAGCACACCTGAAACACATGAAAACAAAGTGTTACAGATGTGCAACCTTTTTAAAAAAGCTGTCTATGTAAACTGTCTGTGAAGTACCTCCACTTGTATATACTGAACTCCAAATTAAACAGAAGAGCAATGGGTTCCTAGAAAAGATGGAATGGATCCTACAGATCCATTCCCATTAATAGTGGCATTTTCCTTGATGCAAGGAGCCATCCCTTGATAACACAGGTTCTTGGCAGAAGAACCCCTTGCACCAGGAACAGATCTACAGCCCAGAATCTATTGCTTTTTTTCAACACCGTCCAATAACAGTGCCACTTCTACTTGTGTATACATTACGTAATACTTCCTCCAGCTGAATACTTCAGAAGTGTCCAAATCTGTGTTCTAATTACATTTCTGGACTTCCTTCATTCAGGAACTAGTAAAGAGGGAACCATGGAGGAAAAACTACAGGAGGAGTTACTGTTTTCTTTGTGGCAAGGCCTACCCATTAAGCAAAAAAAGCCTTTCTCAGCTTGAATCCTCTTGTTCAATTTTTCAAGTTGCCTTGTTCTGAAACTGCATGCTCTGATTCCTATCCATACTGTCTGAGGATACACTTATTGTGCTTTGTGAGAATATACCCGCTTAGCTCACTGGGTAACTATGTCATTCCAGCGTCGTGGCTGCTTCATGCAATTATGTGCTGTCCAACAATGGAAGGGTTCCATAGTGGCTTGAATAAAGGCATTCTTTAGCAAGAGAATTAGACAGAGTACAGTTGCCAACAGCTTATAACAAGCAGACTGACTTGCTGGCCTTCCCTACAGTCTGTTCCTTCCCACTACTCCAACTCCCACCTCCAAACCCTGTGGAGAGCGACTCTGTAGTAATGCATTCAAGAGCATTATTTTTGTTCCAATGCCTCTGTGCATCACAATCAGTATGCCCAAAAAAATACAAATATGCTGAAAGTGTGCTGTTAAGCACAGAAATCTTTTTTTAAAATGTGAAAGTAGGTGCAGAACTCATGTTCAGTTTTAAAAAGGAGAGAGTTTTTAGTCCTCATGATTATGATGTATTTGAAAGAGCACAGGCAATTCTGACAGAAAGCTAAGAACCCAACATTCCTAATGTTTAGGGACTAGGTTTCAGTGCACTGAATTCTACTTCCCACTTCCTAAAATGTAAGTTGCTATGCAAAGCAAGCTTCAACATACAAACAGGACTAACTTGCATAATATCTGTCCTCATCACAGAATTGAGATTTTCCTCTTTTTTAGCATGGAGTGCACACTGAATATTGGTTATATAAACACTTCAAAAAGGTGTAGAAAAGGGCGAGTAAATTTTTCAGGATGTTAAAGTAACTACCCTATGAAGAGAGGCTAAAGGCTCTGATTTTCAGTTTAGAAAAAAGACAACTAAGCAGGGATTTGATAGAGGTTTGTAATACTATATTTGAAAATGAACAGAGAAAACATTCCCTCTTTCCTAAACTACTATTGTTTAGGGGTACCCAATAAAATTGATGAGCAGTAGATCTATGACAAAAGAAAGTACATCTTCACACATAATGAGAGAAATCCTAAGGAGGTCTACTTGGAATCCTATTCGAATCTATTAAATGGGACTTACTCCCAGGAAAGGGTTGTTAGGATTGCATTGAATGTGTGCTCACCATCATAGGATATGGTGCGGGTCACTAGTATTTGTGGCTTTAAAAGAAAATTAGACAAATTCATGGAGGGAAGACCCATGATGGCTAAACAGGAACTCCTATGTTCAGAGACAGGACACCACTGAATGCCAGTTGCTGGGGGACAATAATAGGTAAGGTCTGACCCCTGCTTAGGGGTACTTGTGGGGCATCTAGTTGGCTGGGGGAAACAGGATTGTGAGCCAGTTGTTTGACTCTTCCAATATATATTTCTTTAATTGAAATATTTATATATGTCCCTTTCTTCTGGGTATCTCAAGACGCGAAGTGCGTACAATATAAACCAATTTGATAAAACAACACATTAAAAACAAAACTAAAAGTGACTTGACCTGGATAGGACAGGCAAGCCCGATCTCGTCAGATCTCAAAAGCTAAGCAGGGCCGACCCTGGCAAAGTATATTGATGGGAGACCTCCAAAGAATACCAGGGCCGGGAGGCAGAGGCAGGCTATTAAGCCACTTCTCTGAATGTCCTCCAGGCCCCAGTAGGAGTCGCCAGAGGTTACCATGACCGCCAGGCACGAGCACACACCCACACACACACACATAAAAATGCAAAAATACAAAAAAAAACCCCTAAAAGCAACTTGTGCCCCCAGTCAGCAGGGTAATCCCCTTTGCCCAGGAACATAGATTTTTTTTTTTTAGAAAACCATGCTAATTTCTCCAAAGATAAAGTGGAATGGCGGGGGGGGGGGGGGGAGGAAGCCCTCTGAACTGAAGAACACTTTGTTGACAGATGGGGACAAGTATCAAGAGAAACCCAAACCTTTCAGCTGCACTTGCGAAGCAAACAGGACATGTTGCCGTACACCCTGCCTTTTCACACTTCCGATACTTTTTCTCTGAAGCATCTTCATCATCATCCACTGTATCCGCAGTCTTCCTCCGAACCTAGCAGAAAACAGCAATGTAACTAAAGAATTCGCACCAGCTCCAGGGATCTACGGGCTTTACCTCTGAGGTTCTGTGATGCAGTAGGGAGAGAAAATGGCTACATTTTCACCTCATGGAGAGAGAGTATTCTAGCACAAAATTAACTCCTATAGGTCGCTTGGGATGGAGAACAAATATTTTAAAATAAACCCAAAAAGTTTCATAAACTGTATGCATGTATGGTTCATACTGAAATGTGTAAAATTGACTGCGGAAAGTCTGGCTCACAATTAACTTTCTAATAGACAAGGAAACATTTCAAAATAACTGTGTTTTATGCCAGGATACTGAAATGAACTTCACCTAAGCAAGCCTTCAGATCAGCCCAGGACACATTAAGGGCTAAAGCTATCAGTAGGGCAACAACAAACATGCACTCATCCTCCAAGGACAATATACAGCTTGGGCTGCAATCCAGTTCAGCTACATTACTAAGGTTTAAACCGAATCGGTTCTACTGACTTCAGTGGTACTAAGAGTGGAATTTGTTTACAAGCAAACACACAAAGGATCTAACGAACTATCACCTTAGTTTTCCAACTGAACTTTTAAACATTCTAATATACTACCAGTGTATACCTCATTAAAAGGTAATGGTATCCCTAGCTCAAAAGCCAGTCGAATCCAACTATAGGGTTGGGGTGCTCATCTCTGTTTCCAAGCCAAAGAGCCAGTGCTGTCTGAAGACTTCTCCATGGTCATGTGGCCAAGGCACACGGAATGCTGTTACCTTCCCACCGAAGCAGTGCCTATTTATCTACTTGCAATTTCTTGCTTTTGCTAGGTTGGCAGGAGCTGGGGCGAGAGACAGGAGCTCACTCCATCATGCGGCACGAGGGCCTCAAACTGCCAACCTTCCGGTCTGCAGTTCAGTGTCTTAACCACTGAGCCACCGCGGCCCTGAATACCTCATTACACCCTTCTAAATCCACTGACTTCAAGGGACTCAAAAGGGTGCAACTCTGCCTAAGATGGCACCCAACACGCATTCTGGATGCAACCCAAGTGGCTGTCTTTTATTTTTATACAGACAGATATATACACACACACATAATTTCACTTAAACTTAAATCTATTTCAATTACCTGCCTCCCCGAACTCCTCAAAGGAAGGCTGTCAGGAGACTGATCCAACGTCACTGTTTTCTTCTTTGCTCGGACCCTCCCAGAAGACATTGTGCTGCAGCATAAAAATCAAGGGGACATCTGGTTTAGAACACACAGGAGCATGACATATATGATAGCAAATATGGAGAGACTGGATTTATACCCTGCCCTTCACTACCCGAAGGAGTCTCAGAGTGGCTTACAATCTCCTTTCCCTTCCCCTTCCCACAACAGACACCCTGTGAGGTAAGTGGGGCCGAGAGAGCTCTCTGGAAAACTGCCCTTGAGAGAACAGCTCTGAAAGAACTTGTGACGGACCCAAGGTCACACCAGTAGCTGCATGTGGAGGGGTGGGAATCAAACCCGGTTCTCCCAGATTAGAATCCATGCTCCTAACCACTACACTACAAACTGGCTGGAAAATATGTTGGACATACTCTAAATCTGCACAGTGGAAGTCTAAAAACAAGGCAGAAGAGGTGTGATGCAGGCTTAATTAGGTACCAAAGGAGTTCTCAAGTTACACAACAGGATACCAAGATAGAGACGCCATGGCAGCTTTTCTTTTAAAAAGATAAAAGCTGGCAGTAATTTAGATGCTTCTCCACAGCTGTATTAAGAGCCCATTCACTCCTCCCAACCTTTCTGCTCTTTTTATTACACTTCTCCCCGTGTTCGCATTTATTCACATAGGATTTTCCTGGTGATTGTGTAAGGTTGGCCTGTTTGTAATGGATTTATATTATTTGTAACGGATTCATCATATTTCTGGTAAAACAAAAAAAACCCAAACATTTGGGTACACAGTAAACACCTAAAAAGTTTGCATGGTTTGTCATCAGGTCCACAGTAAGCCAGCCCATCTTTCTCCCAGTGCTGTGTTCAGAACCCAGAGTGTCCCAACATGTACTGAAAGCCGAAGTCTGCACACAGTGCGTGCAACCAGCTTGTTTCAGATCGGAAGGCCACACCCAGACATTCGTACAAGGAGAGCCTTGGATAAGAACTGCCGTTCCACATACAGCAAGCCTAGGTACTTTATTCATACTAAGCAGATGACGCAATCCTTATGAAGAATCTGAACTTCTCCAGAGCACATTTACAGTGTATACGAATACACATTAGCTTTTTTCTCTATTACCAAGCAACTTTTGTGACTCTCTTGGAACTGAATTAAATAATTCAGCATAGCTTCATTCCCGGTGTAGATTTGAGGAATTAATGCACACAGAATATATATTCATCATACACAGTTACAGACTTCCAGCTCCATATCTTCCCCCAAACTACAACTCCAAAGAGACCAGGCTACATTTACGCACAAAGGATTAATTATATTCAGGGTGGGTAATTTACCCAGCAGGAAGGGCAGGTTTCTCCTCACCTTGGAGTCAAATCGCCCAGTTTTCAGCTGGCGAATGAGCGTCTTTCCAAAGCACTTCAAAACAGAGCTGTAAGAGAAGAAAAAGGAGGATAAGGAGTTTGGATTTATACCCTGCCCTTCATTACCCGAAGGAGTCTCAGAGCGGCTTACAATCCCTTTCCCTTCCCCTCCCCACAACAGACACCCTGTGAGGTAGGTGGGGCTGAGAGAGCTCCCCCAAGAACTGTCCAGAGAGAACAGTTCTGAAAGAACTTATGACTGACCCAGGGTCACACCGGCAGCTGCAAGTGGAGGAGTGGGGAATCAAACCCGGTTCTCCCAGATTAGAGTCCACACTCCAAACCACTACACCAAGCATGATGAGAGCAAGGGAAAGTGACCTTCCTGGCCACTGAATTATTTTTTTTTATCCTCTGCTCCAGGAGACCAACTTAGATACCCTCCATAGAACACCACCCTAACAAAGACTTCCTGGAAGCAGGTACACCCACTGCCCCCCGAACTTTGCAGGAAGAAGACATGGCTGTTCTGAAGCAGCAGTTGCTACAACGAACGGCAGGCAGGCTGAAGGGAAACCATTTCAAGTGACAGCATGCCTTCATGAGGAGAGAAGCCTTTCGTCAGAGACACGTTCCAGTCAGTGCACCCAACAAGCTACATGATGATAAACCGTGGGGACACCTACTAGTTTACAAGGCCACCAAGGGGATTGAAAAGTTCAGCATGAGATGTGCTCATAAGGTAAACCAGCAGGTAACCCCCCCCCCCTAATAAAATTACCCCCCCCCTTAGAAAGTATTGCTTCTCCAGTTTCGGATGCAATACCAAGCCCCAACTACATACATTAAATAATGGGATTAATTCACACACTTCTGGGGCTCTCTACAATGCAGTAGATTACAATAGTGGATTTCAGGCCAGGGTAAGAGACTACAGCCAATTGTGCAATAAATTTTCCGGGGACTAGTACACAAGGTCCCATTGGCCTGAACGCACCACCTGCAATCTCTCCCTGCATGCCATCAAAAGGGAATGAAAGGAATACTTTGGATAAATCCAGGTGGGCAGCCATGTTGGTCTGAAGCAGCAGAACAAATCTGAAGTCCAGCGACACCTCCAAGACCAGCACAGGTTTTATTCAAGGTATGAGCTTTTGTGAGCGCGCACAGTTCTGCAGATACAAATGAAATACAATCCATTCTCATTCCATTGTCTCTGAAGAAGTGTGCCTGCACACAAAAGCTCGTATCGTAAATAAACCTTTGTTGGTCTGAAAGGTGAAACCGGACTCAAAATCTGTTTAATAAATAAGCTCAGGGCAGGTTCCTCCTGGAACTCTCGAACGGAGTGTTTCATTTCGACAAAGGGCAGAGAGGCGGCAGAGGGACTCCAGCTCGCCTCTGCCCCGATCCCAATCCCCGGGCTGAGGAGATGCGGCCGGGGCTTCTCATTTCAACCCTCACGCCTTACAGTAGTCCTCGCTGAGCGTGGAAGGTCGCTTTGCCTGGCCCAGGGGGCTCAGAAGCACGTTGACCTCGGTTACAACTCCCCAGGCACGGGCAGCTCCTGGCTCCAGCGAAGCCACGCCTCGACGCCAACCGATCCCTAAAACTTCACGTCCCCCCTCTGGAGCCCTCCTCGCTGCCACGCGCGCTCCCCGCCAGATGCGCGGTCCTGCCCGGCGGACAAAGCCCCCCTGCCGCCCCCCACCGCAGCGAGACCTCGCCGAGCGAGACTGACCCCACGAGGGAAGGAAGCGGAGCCCTCGCTTTGTGCCGGGCGCGCTGTCATCCACGAGCCGCCGCCGGTCGCAGCCAGGAAGGCGGCGCTCCTGCCTCGGCCAGAGGGAAACCCTGCCCCGACCCGAGCCCAGCGGCCCTTCGGCGTCTCCAGCCGCCCCCGAGAAGCAAACAAGCCGCTCACAACTCCCTCGCGCGCCGCCGGTCCTCCTCCTCCTCGCCGCCGCCGCCACCCTCCAGCCCTTCCCGTCTGCTCCACCTCCCGAGAGCGGCTTCCGCTGTCCTCAGCGCGTAACGTGTGGAGCGAGGGGAGGAGACAATGTAGCGAGCGGCTGGCTTCCTCTCCTGGCGGCGGGGAGGAGGAGACTGTAGCGCCGAGCCTGGGCCGGACGGCGCTCTCGACCGGCGGGGCGTCTGGAACACTCCGCCTCAGCAGCCTGTCAGGTCGGGACTCTGGTGCAGGCGAGGTGAGGCGACGCTTCGGGTTTTCTATCCAGTTCTCTCTGCCTGGCGCATCCCAAGGTAGGCTCGAATATCAGTGCGTCAGTATTAAGGGGGCCCTGGGAGACCTCAGGCGTTTGTTCTGTGCCGGGGGGGGGGGGGGGGGGCTGTGGAATGAGGAAAGTTGGAAGCACAGTGTTCCCTCTCAGCTGAGTTAGTGTGAGCTAGCTCACCGCTTTTTTAGCCGCCGGGTCACACATTTTTGCCTTCGCTCAGGAAGGGTGGTTCCAGAGCAGATTAGTTTATGCAGCAGCCAAATCGCATGCGCACACAACTTGAACGGCAGGAGCAGTTTACAAAGTAGAATTTTTGCTCGCAAGACTCCACAGCTTAGAGGGAGCATTGGTTTTAAGTGGTGAGATTCTAGCCCGGTAGCACCTTTCGAGGCCAACAAGAGTTCTCCAGGGGATGTGAGCTTTTGGAGTCAAAAATTCCCTTCGTCAGACACGAGGAGAAAGCCCTTTCCCCTGAGCAGAAAGTCCTCTGAGTCCTTCTATTGCAGCCAGAAGGTGGGAGGGGTGTGGTGAAGAACACTTGTAGAGGGGAGGCAAAGGCACAGTGCATATTGTGATCAGCTCGAGTATTTTATCTATATTACTTAGTCTGCTGTTCTCACTGGGAGGCAAGGTGGATTAAGCAGAGGGAGTCGATACAATCAATGAGATGGAACATTCAGTAAACAGCAACATAGGATTTCGGTTGTAGAACCAACCCAGAAGACTGAAAACAGAACTGAAGCAAGGCATGATTGTTAACGTGACACATTAAAGGATGTGAAATTACACGATAGGATCCAACCCACAGCAAACTATATACAATAGTACACAGACCATAGTCCCCAATAATTTATCTAGGTAACTCCTTTGTACAGTACTACCTTATTGCCTGCATAGGAAAGAAAGCCCTCTTAAATAATTTCGTTTTGCATCATTTGTGGAAAGCCAGGAGAGTTGGCGCCTTCCTGACTTCCTCAGGCCGGCCATTCCACAAGGTGCAAGCCCCAACAGAGAAGGCACATGTAGGGACAGTTGTTGATTTTACCCAGGGCTGTTTTGGGGCAGGAACGCACAGAAACAGAGTTCCAGCAGGCTTCCAAGTTGGCCACGCCCACAGCCTCCCCCCACCTCGGGTTCCCCAGGTGCCTCACAAGCCATGGGGCAGCTGGGGAAGCCAATCCAATCCAGGGAGAGAAGGTAGTTTAAACTGCCCCCTCCCCAGGCACCCCACAAGTCACGGGGCACCTGAGGAAGCTGATCCTGGGAGGGAGCTGCGCAGTCAGGGGTGTGGCCTAACATGCTAATGATTTTCTGCTGTTGGGTGTGGCCTGTTATGCTAATGAGTTCCTGCTGGGCTTTTTCTACCAAAAAAAAGCCCTGATTTTGCCAGTTTGCAGTGTGGCACCTGCAGTAGGCCCTGGAAAAATGCAGAGGGGAAAAATGTTGAATTTGTTGGTTGCTGGATAACCACTAAGTGTAACCTTTGACCACAACACACAATTGCCATGATCGTACCTGAAAACAGATGTAGATGGGCACATACCCCTATATTTGGATCTAATGGCATAACCCTCCTAAGCCTCTTGAGGTAGCACACAAATTTCTTTGCAGTACTTACCTTGAGCATTGTTCTCCTCTCTGTGTAGTCTTGGAAGCTTAAGAAAAAAACATGTTGTCTGTAGTGGATTTTTTTGAGTATATTTATCAAGGTTGAAAGGCACTCCCTCTTTCAGGAAACTTTCAGGGATTGCAGCAAAAGACAGGGAAAGTATTCACCTGTCTATGACATAGTGCTCTGAATCAGCTTTACTGGCTCTCACCTTGATTGGCTAAAAGCATCATGTGACCAGCCCTGGAAGAATTGCTATCAATTTCAGGTAGCTTCCTTTGTCTTCAGTGACATCAACATGCAGACAAATCTGATTGGCTGTGTAGTGTTAGGACATCATTAGGTTTCAATTAGCTGAAGTAGGTGAACATTTAGCATCATTTTGAGCAGGAACACCGTTCTGGGAGTAACAAGCCAAGGAGCGGGCACATATGGTGATACACTGTGGAAAAAATCAAAAGCATACTAACTTGATCTGTATTTTCATGCTTGTTGTAGGGTAGCTTCCTTGCAAGAGCAAAGGAAACCTAAAGTGTCTTTCATCAAAGTGTAAAGCTGGCTCGCCAACTCTGAGTTGGGAAATACCTGGAGATTTTTGGGATGGAGCCTGAGCGGTGGGTGTTGCCTTCTGACACACTTCTGGTGATGTCGGGGTGTGGCATATGCAAATAAGTTATGCTAATGAGCTCCTGTACCTCTTTTTCTACTAAATGACCCCGGTTGCCAGCCCCTGGTTCGCTGTGGGGGTTCTCCCACTTGTGGGGGCTCCAATCTGCTGCCAATCAGCTGGGGAAAGCCCCAACCCCAAACAGACCTGGAAGTTACATCATCTAGTTTTGGGGCAAACTCTATGGTTTTGAAGGCAAAATACCATAGAGTTTTGCCCAAAAACTAGAGCGTCACTACTACCCTGACATCCCCCCCCCACTGGCAGCCAGGTAGGACCTGGCAACCCTAGATAACACTTTGATGTGTAGATATTCAAAATGGACAGTTCAGACATTAGATACAGATGATACCAAATTGGGAGGAGTAGCGAACACCCCAGAAGGTAGAGATAGAATTCAATGAGATCTGAATACATTGGAAAAGTGGGCAAATGTAAACAAGATGCAATGCAACAAGGATAAGTGCAGGGTTCTATATCTGAGTAACAAAAATGAGAAGCATGCATACTGAATGGGGGATATACTTTTGGGTAGCAGTGTGTGTGAACAAGATCTTGGGTTACAGGTGGACTGGGTAAGCTAAATATGAGCAGTCAGTATGATGCGGTGGCAAAAAAAGCTAATGTGGTCTTGGGGTGTATCAACAGAGGCATAACATCCAAATTGCAAGGTGTCATAGTCCCACTGTACACCACATTGGTCAGGCCACATCTGGAGTACTGTGTGCAGTTCTGAAGGCCTCACTTCAGAAACAATGTGGACAAAATGGAGCAGGTGCAGAAGAGAATGATGAAGATGATCAGGGGCCTGGAGAACAAGCCCTATGAGGAAAGGGTGAGGGATTTGGGAACGTCCAGTCTGGAGAAGAGGAGGTTGAAGGGGGACATGATTGCACTCTTTAAGTATTTGAAAGACTGTCACTTAGAGAAGGGCAAGAAGCTGTTCCTGTTGGCAGCAGTGGACAGGACTTGCAATAATGAGTTTAAGGTACTAATTATAGGACTTATCTCTCTGTGCAAAGGTTTCCTGGGCCATGGAGAATTCTGGAAGGGAAGAAGGTGGTGACACCGTGTCACAACGGGACAGAGTGGTGACGGAAGAAGAATGGCTGAAGAAGTGGCAGTTGAGAAACATAGGATTTCACAATGAACAAGGACACGCGTACGTAATTCCATGCTCCGCCTATATTCTGTTATAATAAAACTGATGTTTGTAGAGAAGTTTGACTCTCACACATGGTTTGCAAAATTTTTGTGTTTATAACCACAGTGAATACCTGAAGTCATTTTTTTTTTTTAAGGGCAGCATACATTATCCCCTTTGCCCCATTTTATCCTCACACTACCTTTGGAAGTAGCTTAGTCTGCGAGGGTTTATGACTGGGAGAGGCCAACATTCAGTCACTGGTGTCTTCAGTTCAAAGGGTCGGGTCATACGTGAAGTGAAAGACCTTTACCTCAGACCTCAAAACAGTTGCTACCAGTCAGAGTAGACAATAGTGACCTTGATAGACCTGTGGTTTGACTCAGTGTGTCAGGCTACCTGGCAATGATCTGACAATAAGACTCACCTGGGTGAAGCAGGGTAGGATGAGGAGCAGGAGGTTGCAGCCAGGGTAGTTTCAGTGACAGGGCCCCTTTGGCAGTCTGTCACAGGTAGATTCAGAAGGCATGGAGGTAGCTTGGACAAGGCCCAAGTGGTTTAAGGCAGGGTGTGGCTGTGAAAAATACAAGCTGGCTAAGAAGCAGGAAACAGAGAAAAGGAGGATGGAGCTGGGACTATAAAAAGGGGAAAAGGAGGAAAGGGGTGGAGGCTGGTTGGAGGAGGAAGTTACAGCAGCAGAGGTAAAAAGTAGCAAGAAGAAGCCGATGCCAGAAAGTGGGGGAAGTATTGTCTTAGGGAGACCCCTGGGAAATAAGAAAGGTTACAGTGTTGTGGTCCTTCTCATTTGTAATGCATTGCAACCCTGTGGTAGGTGAAGCTAACCACACCTTCAACTGCTTGGTTTGGTCAACTTCTAATAAAACAACCTGTGTGAGAAAGCAGTGACTGGGCTGGTGCTGTTAAGACCCCATGGACCCCGCAGGTATGATGCTCCCATGCCCTCAGAGGGCATCACACTCAGTACAAGTCAGCTGCATGAGTTCACTGGACCAATGCCCCCCAAGTGAGCCTCATAGCTGAGGGAACCTTGGTATCCCATGTGTGGTCACTTGAGCCACTACACCACAGTGGCTCCCTTATTGCTAAGGGCGAATGCCAGTTAGATTCTTTTCCTCAAAGGGTCACAGGTTTTATCTGCTTCCTCTTGATCCCAGTATGGGACCTCTCTTGAGTAAGAGGCAAAGAAATCACGGTGGCTCTAACTGTTAGCCAGTTTGGTGTAGTGGTAAAGTGCTTGGACTCTAATCTGGGAGAACTGGGTTTGATTCCCCATTCCTTCACTTGCAGCTGTTGGATGACCTTGGGCAAGCCATAGTTTTGACAAGGCCTGTTCTCTCACGGACAGTTCTGGAAAGAGCTCTCTCAGCCCCACCTACCTCAGGGTGTCTGTTGTGGGGAGGGGAAAGGAGATTGTAAGCCGCTCTGAGTGAAATCCAATCATCTCCCCCTCTTCCTCCTCCTCCTTCTACAGAGCACTAACAATGGTTACTAATTTTAGAGGCTTGTTACTCCTGCCAAATTCTGATAATTTACTTTCCATTTTTCGCAGACATGTTTCCATTCCTCATGTTTTCAGTGAAGTAACACTCTTGAGAATTAGAAGTAGTAACTGGGGTATTATTCTGTTGCTCGTAAGAACTACTGTGGTGGATTATGTCAAGTGTCCGTCTACTTCAGTGTCTCAAGCCAGCTTGTATCCTATATTCAGTCACCTTCCCTGTGGGATCTGTTTGGAGCACCCAAATGTGTAGTTTCTTTGGCTAAAGGTTGGGATGAAGCCACTTTCTGCATTACCATGGTCAGTAGCAATTAAATGTAGGTTAATCTTTTTTTTTTTTCCTTAAAGATTTCATTCCCAACTTTGTTGCTATGGCTTCATTTGGATGCTTCATAGTAGTGTTTGAAGCCAAAGAATAAACAGAAAGATTACCAAAATGGGCTTCTTCCCGATGGACTAAGGAGCCCCCTGGGTCTAAAGGAAACTTGCTCTTTGGTGACTGGGAAACTTGAAGAAGTCATCTGGCAGCTTTTATTAGCTGATGCCAAGCAAGTCTTCTCCCCAGTGTTTGGGGGCTTTTTACTTTCATCCCCCTTTATCTGTAGCAAATATATATTCCGTATTTCAGTTCAGACCTGCTGTAGGTTGTTCTCAGTGGCACACTTTAATGCACTCTCTTTGGCAGAACTTCGCGGAAGATTCTTGGGGACAATTGGGACCTGAGAGGGTTCCTACAAACTTTGTAACAAACCAGGAGCCTCTATCCCTTTTTTAAAAAAAACAAACATATTTTATTAGGTTTTTCAGTGTTAAAGACAAACAAATCTTATACAGTGTTATAATCTAGGTTTTACCATGCTTAAGTATGTTGGTTGCTTGGACAACACATTTTTATAAGTCATCCATACTAGTGTTGTAATCAAAGTAATAATATTTCAAACCTCTAGTAACCTGTCTCTGTCTTACTAACCATACAGCTTTAAAGCATTAACCAGAAACAATAGACCAATACTTTTAGTGTGATCAGCTTTCACACTTATGTCTATTTTTAGCCATTTATCTAAGAAAGGAAACCATTTATCTATAGGATTAAACAGTTCATGTTCAAATTCTCCTCCTTCATTAAATAAAGAATATTTTTCATACATAAAGTAGTCCCACAATTTACTGTACCATTGCAACAGATTCGGAGAGGATTTGTCCTTCCAGTGCTGAGCAATGACAGCTTTTGCTGCAGTAAGCATTAGTATAATCAATTCCTTACTTAAATTGGGTATAGGTTCGTTTTGCCAATAATTAAGCAAAATTGTTAAGAGGATTCATTTCCAATAAGTGACCAGTCATCTCTTTGATTTCTGATACAATTCATTTCCAGAAGTCCTGTATAAATTGCCATTCCCACCAGGTGTGTATAAACATTCCTTCAATCCCACAGGATTTCCAACATAAGGCTGGTGTTAGGAGCCTCTGTCCTGGCCCTTGTCCTGTCTATCTTCCCCATTCATTCTGTAGAATATTGCTTTTTAAATACTCCTGCAGGTAATGACCAAAGGGTCACAGAAGCTGCTAAGTATGTTTCAGTAGCTTTGAAAATTCTTGCTAAAATTCTGACTCCCCATGGTTAGTTTTGTATTCTGAATTTTAACTATAAAAAAGTAGTTGGTTCAACAACATTTTACATTTGTCTTCTTTGTATGCTTTATTTGTACTTGACATGTCCTAATTTAATTGATAAATTCTTTTCCTGTTTGTGTCACAGAGAAATGTTATTGCTAATAGTAAAGGCCAACAGCCAGGGGGTTCTCTGAACAGTTCCAAAGTCAAGTCATCTATTTTCAGTCATATTATTTGAGATTTTCAGAATTACATACATTAGTTGTCTGGTCTTTCCGGCTTAATGTCAAAGTGGGCTAGTAGTGAATTGTTCTCCCCTGCACATGTGTGGAATGTGAAACACCAAAGCAGTCTTGATAGTTAAATAAGCAAGCATTTTTAATCTCAAAACCTGGGGTCCCCAACAGTGTTCCCTCTCAGCTGAGTTAGTGTGAGCTAGCTCACAGTTTTTTAGCCTCCGGCTCGCACATTTTTGTCTTCGCTCAGGAAGGATGGCTCCAAATTTATGCAAACTGATTTATGCAGCAGTCAAATTGCTTGCTCAGAACTTTAATGCCAGTAGCTCACAAAGTAGAATTTTTGCTTACAAGACTCCCCAGTTTAGAGGGAGCATTGGGACTCCCCAACCTTTTTGAACCTGTGGGCAACTTGGGGATTCTGATAAAGGATGGTGGGCATAACCACAAAATGGCTGCTATCACAGGTGGAACCACCCACAAAATGGTTGGCACCCAAGGTACAGCCAACGACAAACTGTCTGGAGGGAACTCATATATAACTTCAGTAGTGGCTCCTCAGCATTTCAGGCAGAACATCTGTTTAATAAGATGCCTTTTCATCTGCATAGCCTATCAGAAGCACTACTGGGCAGAAGCCCCACCCAGCCTCACCCACTTTTTAAAAAGCACTTGGTGGGCACCAGGGAAGGTGCTGATGGGGTGCCAGGGAGCCCACGGGTACCGTGTTGGGGACCCCTGGTCTAGACCATTATTATATTTTACATGTAGAATTCAGTCATATTGTTTTTTTAAAAGAACCTTCCTTTTCCCCTGCAGGCTTCTAAAGAAGCATCTGGATGTTTTTCTCAATGGCAGAAGTGGACTGAAGATATTTTTCCCACTTTGTGGCAAAGCTGTGGAGATGAAATGGTAAAAAGCAGCACTTGAGTAGAATTTGTTCTCCATGTATTCTTTTATATTGCTTACTTCATTTATAGTCTGCCTTTCTCATGGAGGCTGAAGATGGATTGCAACTAAAAACAATGCAGGACTGTGATCAGAATCATTGCTGGGCCAATCTCACATTAGACAAATCTGCCTTCCTTGGGTGGCAGAGTTTGATGTAGCATTAATGAGCAATGAATATAGTTTATATTTTGACTATCATCATCATCATCATCAATCATCATCAATTTATTAGTCTTATGAATCACCCACCCTGCAAGCAGGCTCTGGGCGATTTACAGCCTTGTAAAAGATTTAAGAATACAATTAATGCATAATTTAAAACACCAACAGAACAGAAAATTAAACCTATCCAAGATGGAAATACAGTTCCTCCTTTGTCAATCACACCACTGTTCTGCAGGGCAGGGAAGGGTACGTGGGGGGCCATAGAAAGAAAGAGAGGGTGCCAGTCTCAGCCTTCCATCGCTGCCCTCAACCAAACGCCTGGCGGAACATCTCTGCCTTACAGGCCCTGCAGAATTGCACCAGATTCTGCAGGGCCCTGATGTTATTCAGCAGAGGGTTCCATCAGGTTGGGGCCAGGATCGAGAAGGCCCTGGCCCTAGTTGAGGACAGCCAGACCTCGCTAGGGCTGGGGATCACCAGCAAGTTGTTACTGAGGTTTGCCATTTAGACTTTATTACTTAAACTATATTACTTACTTCATTTATCGTCTGCCTTTCTCATGGAGGCTGAAGGTGGTCACCTCTTATTGTCTATGTATCGAGTACAGTTTTATCCCACTTTTTCTCCAAGGTGCTCAGGGTGGGGTGCAGTGCTATCCCTTCACATTTTATCCTCGAAGTAACCACATGAGGTAGATTGGTCTTAGGAAGTGTGGCCTGTGGTTACTTGGCAAGTCTAATGTTAGAGTCAGGATGTGAACTCCCAGCTCCTAATCTGACATTCTACACACAGCACCGCAGTAGTGTAATGCTAGAGAAGAGGTAGGCCAGGACCTGTAAACAACAAGTGCTGCAAGCTAGTCAAGATGTGAGCGGCATTTAGTGAACCAGGTTCAGGGCAGACTTGGGATCATGAACATGAAGCTGAGCAGGCAAGAATGGAAAACCAGCGTTTGGGTCAACAGCACATTTTGGGTGGAAAGATCAGGGAAGGAGATGGATTGTACCATGAGGCTCTGTGCAGAAAGGGTCAAATCTGCATAATATTTATCAAGCTGAATTGCATCTCGTATTTCCTCTTGTGAGTGCGGAGCAGTTGGGTTATCTCATTTTTGGCTTTGTCCTTTCCTTTATTAACAATAAGCTACATTGACATGAAATCTTGAGCCAGCTTTTGGCTTTATAACTCTCTGAGTTAGAAGAGGACTTAATGTGTTGCACGAAATCTGGGGATGCAATCAGAAATAGCCTCCTAGTGTTGAGTTGCCCTGCTCTGTAACTTGTAGTATAATTTGTTCTGTATCCTGACATTGTTACAGTGTGCATTTCTGTAACCAACTCAGCAGCAGCCAATGAGGGATTTTTTTGCACTGGAATGGCATCGGATGACAAGTTTTACTATCCACTACAGATAGCGAGGGGAGAAAAATTACAAGTAGCCCCGGGTTTTGTAATCTGTAGTTCCACTCTCAGGGCAAAGGCAAGTCCTTTAATAGCCACTTTGGGGACCTCACCTTGTGTAAAATCGTACATGAATTGCAGGTTCTCCTCAGTTCCTGTGCAAGCAGAGCCTGATTCAAATCGTAGCGGTGGCACACATTGCGAAGGGGATTTAGCCTTCCTCCCTGTGCCATTTTCCTAACACAGTAAGGTCCAGGGGTACACCTGGGTTTCCCCAAAGGGCCCAGTAGTGCCCCCAAGAACTATTTGAGGTTAAGAAAATGACATGGGGGGAAGCTGAAACCTGTTCTTTACGTGTGCCACAGTTGTGATGTGAACTGGGCAACACCTCCATGAAGAAGAAGAGTTGGTTTTTAAACCCCTTTTCCTCAACTCTAATGAGTCTCAAAGCAGTTTATAAGCGACTCCCCTTCCTCTCTCCACAGTCAGAAATAGCATCCTAGTGCTGAGTTGCCCTGCTGTGTAATGTGTAGTAAAATTTGTTCTGTATCCTGATGTTGTTACATTGTGCATTTTTGTAACCCACCCAACAACAGCCAGTGAGGGTTTCTCTCCACAACAGGCACCTTGTGAGGTAGGTGGGCCTGAAAGAGTTCTGAGAGAACTGTGACTGGCCCAAGGTCACCCAGCAGGCCTTATGTGGAGGAGTGGGGAAATCAAGCATGGTCCTCCAGATTAGAGTCTGTTGCTATTAACTACTGTACCTCGCTGGCTGTCTTGTAATTGGGAACTGAGAAGAACCTACAACTTACATATGACTTTTACACAGGGTGGGGACCACAGACCCGGCCTCTTTACTCCATAACATGCATTCTGTCCTGAAAGCAAAAAGGCCCAGAATGCAGCAAATGTGTGTTCCTCACATAGCTTCCACCACACAACTGAACTTGTGTCTGTTTTTATCCTAAGGCTGAAAGAACCCTGTGGCTACCCTGTAAGCAGTAGGGTCACCAGGTCTTACCTCCTTGCCTGTGGGGGGATGGGGGATGCTTTCTGGGAGTGGGGGAGGGTGACATTGCCACACATGACATCCCTAATGTGATGATGTCACATGGAAGTGACATAATCATGCCAGGGATGTTGTGTGGCAACACTCTGGTATTCTGGGCAAAACTCTGTGGTAACCATAGAGTTTTGCCCAAAATACCAGAGCACCCATGGCGTGATGATGTCACTTCCATGTGATGTCATCATTTTGTTGACATCACACTGGACTGTGGCTATTGGGAGCAAGGCTCCTCTCCTGCCAGCCAACTGGCCGGCAGCAGGCAGGAGCCCATCAAATTGAGGAATCCCCTGCTCACACCTGGGGGCTGGCATCCCTAATAAACTGCAGTAGCTAAGTAAAAATTTGAAACTGAAACTTACACATCTGACCTAAGTACTCAAGTCACTGCACACAAAATTCAGCTATGCAACGCCTGTTCTCTTTCCATGGACTTTGCTAGAGCTGTGCAGCTAATTAAATGCAGAGTCACTTAAATTAGAAGTTGCTGTGTCCAGTTTGGTGTCTGCAAGGTGGGACTGAGGAATCAGTCTGGACAAGTGGGTAAAGCTGATGCAGGCAGAGTAGCATGGAAGGCCAAGTGAGAGGTGTGGCTATCACAAGGGCCAGGTAATCAGATTTTAAAGAAAACTAGACGGGGTCCATTTTTTTTAGCTTGGATTAACCAATTCCATTGTAATAGTCTGATGGTACCCAAAGGGTTTCACTAACCTTCACAGACTTCTCATTTCTATTTTTCTTTTTATGCTGCTTCATAGCTTTGTGGATGGGAGCACAACTGAATGCCAAAAGATGCAAGGAGATTGTATTGTGCAATACTGCTGAGTCACTTAGAAGGTCCTCCTCCAATCTCCCCCAAGAAACATTCCCTTCCTTTCAGCATAGTCATTAGTCTTTTTAAGGACTTCTTGCAAGGATTCCTTCTTAACCCAAATGACTGGTTCAGTTAATGTTATTAAATGTTATATTCAGTTAAAATGTTACTTCACAATCCATGGGAAGATAATAGCTCCCAGGGTAGAGCACATGTTTCATACACAAATGTTCCCAAGTTAAACTCCTGCTATTTCTCTTTAAAGGATCTCAGGTCTGAGATTTTGGAAAGCTGCAACTAGTTTGAATAGATAGATAATTCTGAGCTACGAGAGGGGAAGGGGGCATGGCTCAGTGGTAGGTCATCTGCTTTGTATGCAGAAGGTCCACATTTCAGTCCTCAGCATTTCCAGTTTAAAAGGATCACGTCGTGGGTGATGTGGAAACCTCTAGCTGAGACCATGCAGAACAGCTGCCAGTCTGATTCAGTATACAGCAGCTTTGTGTGTTCATCTGTGTTAAAAGGTGGGCTAATGGTCTGACTCTGGCTGAGTTCACAGGAAAACTCACCTTTAGAAACCACATTGAAATAATTAGAGCATGCAAGAAAAGTAGCCTCGTATGACGACCTCACCCACTTTCCGCCCCCAGAGGCAAGATTTTCCCTCTGTTTTTCTCTCCCTTTCTGACTGAACAGCCTTATTTATCTATTTTCTTCCTTTCTGAAGAACAATGGCTGTCCCACCCTGCCACCATATGATATTTTGCTGCTGGCTCAGTCCAGGGACTTGAAGGAAGGGACAAAGTATCCCTCCTTAAATTAAACTATTGAAATGGCACTCAGGAGGCTTTTTAAAGTTCAAAAATAACAAAATATTTTATTTATCATAGAAGGGAAAGGTCAGGTGAAATCAAAGGTTAAAGCTCTGAGGTAAATCAAAGAACTGAGGTAAATCAGTACAGGAACAGACTACAGTTTATATGTTTAAAGCAACTGAGGGTTCCTTAAGCTTTTCACAGTGACTTAGAATCTTTAAAATGAGAGGCTTTTGTTTCAGTGTTTCCTAAATACTCCAATATACTTTCTTGAGGGTATTTAGCTCTTTTGGTTTCCAGAAGGCAGGGATATTCCGTCCAGTACCCATACTACTTCACTAAACTCACCAGTACTCTTCTTTGTTTTTTTTTTTGTTTTTTACTGACTATTCAAGTTTTAGGAGGCAGTTTCTAAACACATCTGACCAGGGATCACTCCAGTCCTCAGAGCTATCTCCGTTTTCCAACTAGGTAGGGAAATTCTTCTCTCACTAGAAGATTTATCCCCTTTTCTGGCCTGAACGAGAGTCTTTGCCTAACTACCCACTCCTCTTGCCAACTTTCCCAGCCCTGAACCTGCATTGTGGGAAGGGTGGGGTATAAATGTGATTAAATAAATAAATAATACTCCCATCTGTGTTAAACTGTTTTCAGTCAGGGCTAAGCATAAACCCTGTCAGTATTAAACCCTCCTCAGTGAGGGCTAGACTTAGACTCTGTCAGTATTAGACTCTTCTCAGTCAGGGCTGAATTCAGACTCGCTCTCAGTATTCAGCTCTGAGATTTTTCTATGCGCAACTGATGCTAACCAATCAGATCTCTTGGAGCAGCCTGTCACTCGAGGCTCTCTGGCTCTGTGAAGAATTAACCCTTCACAGTCCATTACCTGTTTACACAGCACTTCTGATCTAAAAGTGTAGCCCATCACACCTCTCTTACATGTTTGCCTATAATTTATTATTACTTCCTCATCCTAGAGTATGAGGAGTGGCTTTACATTTCACCAGCCAGTTGGACTTTGACTCTTTGTTTGATTTTTAACCACAGTTACAAAATATAAGAAAGCATGCTTACGTTTATCATTCCTCATAGGTTAGCTGACATGGGGCATCATATAGTTGGTGTAGAAATCAGCGAAACTGCTCTGAAGGAATTTTTCACAGACCAAAATCTATCCTATTCTGAAGAAACAGTTTCAGAGATCCCTGGAGCTAAATTAATGAAGGTTTGTATTGAACCCCCTCCCCATTGCCTTCTTCGTTAAAAGCTTGTTTACTAATGCAGGTTGCCAAGGACCAGATGTGATGTAATACTGACTTTATGCAACCCATGTTTTACCATTCTGGAACCTTTCTCTTTTTCTTTCCTGTTTGGATGGATTTCCCCATCTTTTCTCAGCGTTAAGAGAGGTTTTGTGTTGTATGTCCTGACACAAACTCTGGTTAATGCACATATGATTCTCCCTATAATGCAGAAAGTAAAACCTGCTGAGATTCCTCCCCTTCCCAGACTCCACCCTCCCTGGACTCCTCCCCCAAATCTGTAGGAATTTCTCGACCTGGAGCTGGCCAGCCCCCAAAAAGGTCAGCTTATGAACTAGATGTAATTGAAAGATGGCGCTCTTAGCAACTGTACCTGCTAACAGTGATCCCTCTAAGCTGTGTTAGTGTGAGCTAGCTCACAGTTTTTTAGCTTCCGGCTCACACATTTTTGTCTTCACTCAGGAAGGATGGCTCCAGAACAAACTAATTTATGCAGTAGCCAAATTGCTTGCTCACAATTTTAATGGCAGCAGCAGCTCACAAGACTCCACAGCTTAGAGGGAGCATTGTGCTGCCAACCTGTTTATCTATCAACAAGCTCTTAACTCTCCCTACTTAAGAAAATGTAACCCCCATGTAAGGCTGGTAGATCAATACCAGCAAATTACTTTAAAGAGTAGCAAGAAGCATACATTTGCAAAGTCTGATTTGCAGGAAACTAGAGTTATCCTTGACCTGGGTGAAGCTTTTACTTATAGTCCCTGCATTGTTTTTCTGCCATCACTTCCTCCAGTGCAGTGGCTGTAGCAAAAGAATACAGTGACAAGCTTGTGTTGGAGTAACTGGAATCAAATGATAAAAGAACATTAGAATTTGGATTGGTTTATGTTTGGCTAGGCAGTTGTGGTGTCTTTGCGGGGTTTTTGTTTGTATTGAATTATTTAATCTTATTATTTTATGGTTTTATTTACTGTATATTACTGTGAGCCACTCTGAGGTTAGGATAAAAACTGCAGAATAAACAAATAAAAATGAATGCCATTTCTAATTTATATGTTTGAATATTTGAGTCCCACCTTTCCTTTGTGACTCAACATGGTTTACAATTCCAAATGTAAAAGCATACAAAGTAAATAACACCCCCCAAGTAATGATTTAAAGCCCTAGCATATAAAATGGTCTTTCAGTGCCTCCTAAAAACATCTAAAGATGACAACCCCCTCACCTCCTCAGCAGGAACCTGTTCCACAGAGAAAAAAGAGAAAAAGCAGAAGGTTTTTATACCCTGCTTTTCTCTACCCTAAGGAGTCTCGAAGCACCTTAAAATCACTGTTATTTCCTCTCCCCACAACAGGCACCTTGTGAGGCAGGTGGGGCTGAGACAGTTCTGAGAGAACTGTGACTGGCCCAAGGTCACCCAGGAGGCTTCAGGTGGGGGCAGAGTGGGGAATCAAATCCAGTTCTCCAGATTACAGTATGCTATTTTTAACCACTAAGAGGGCTTCCTGAAGCTGGGGGACCACTAGTAAGTAGTTCATAGTGATTTAGATATTCTTCTTGCATGTTGCTTTACCATGTTTTTACCTTAATGCCTTAACTGAGAAAAAACTCCCTGACAAACTGCATTTCGTTGTAGAAATTTCCTTGGAAACCATGCGTAGAT
Source organism: Lepidodactylus listeri (assembly GCA_029233225.1). Classification (NCBI taxonomy): domain Eukaryota; kingdom Metazoa; phylum Chordata; class Lepidosauria; order Squamata; family Gekkonidae; genus Lepidodactylus; species Lepidodactylus listeri. Next base: position 95,101,652 of record JARCFY010000006.1, read on the forward strand.
CATATAGCTTATGAATTTGTTATGCTGCTTATACAAACCCTGGATGCAACCATCCTTTTAATATTATTTGCATAGTGTTTTCTAAAAGGAAATCCTATTTGTGTAGGAAATTCATTTCAAGAAGCTCTTAGATAGCTGAAGTATTCAAGGTTAGAGTCTTTGTCTAAATTCCGTTATTTATTGCAACTCTTCAGTCCAACAGAGCTGTAAATAGTTCAAGGATCTTCACATTAAAAACTGCTTGATCCTAGTTGTACCTTCTGCTTTGTTTCATTTTTTAAAATATTAATTGGAAACACATTCTCTGGTTTTCATTGTAGAACACATCTGGGAATATTTCTTTGTACTGTTGCAGTATTTATGATTTGACCAGGTAAGAAAGAAATTGTGCTTTTGAATCTGTCCACGATTACTGATGTATTTGATGTTCTTTAGTTGTTTTTAGTATGAACTCACAGACACCTCAGGAATAAACGAAAGAGTACAGCTGACGCTGATCACTGCATGTTTCATCTTCTGAACATACTTTATCATTCCCAGAAGTAGGGTGTGGCTATTCATGATTCACTAAAAATGCTTCCTGTTCATAAGGTAAAAAGATCTCATGTGAACATTAAAAATGTGTTGTTGTATTTTAGCTTATGTGCATCCAGTGTTATTGTGGTTTGATGTCAAGGCTTGGTTAGGAACTCCTAATGCATCCCTTAATAGCTAAAATCAATGGGGAGATGGGATGAAACCAGTGCTCCTTCTAAGCTATGGAGTCTTGTGAGCAAAAATTCTACTTTGTGAGCCACTGGCATTAAAGCTGTGAGAGAGCAATTTGGCTGCTACATAAATTAGTTTGCTCTGGAGCCATCCTTCCTGAGCTAAGACAAAAATGTGTGAGCCAGAGGCTAAAAAACTGTGAGCTAGCTCATACTAACTCAGCTTAGAGGAAACACTGCATGAGACCTGTACCCTTAGGCTGAGACATAATTTTTGTTCTAGCTGAGCTGGTCTGTGATTACTTTTGTTCCCAAATGGACCTAAGAGGTCATTTCCTTGTTTCTGGCGATGCCATTTAAAAAAAGAATTTGGCCACTTGAAAATGCCACGAGGGCTTAGTCCAGAGCGGGCCTGTGGTGTGGTAGGACCAGGCGATCTTGTGTTCCCTTCCTTGCACCTTTTCAAGCACCCAAACTTTTCAGTGCTTGAAAAGGTGTGGATGGAACAGATCACCTGCTCTCACCATGTCCTGATCAGGCTCTTGTGGCATTTTAAAATGGCGAAATTCTTCTTTAAAACAATATAGATGGCCACAGATTGGACCCATGGCTGCCATAGCTTCTAGTCTGGCCCTAAGCCCATTGATTCCAGTCGACTTAGAAAGGTATAACTCTGCTTCGATTGCACTGTGCATTGTTTTACATATTCCAAAGCTACACTGAAGTTAAATTTTGTTTGGAGGGAGGATGGTTAAATCAGGCTGCAATCTAGTGCACACTTATTTGGAAGTAAGTCTTAGCAAACACAGAGTAACTTCCATCTAGGTAAACTTGCACAGCATTGGGCTGTAAGAAAGTTCAAAATTAACAAATGAATATTATTACCTATATCATCATTTCCATCAGCAAGTAGGCAATGTGATGCCTTTGGGGTTGCTAGACTTTCTCTAGCTGTGCACAGCCGCCATTGAACTGCCTGGTCTGTATACTTGTAGCACACAAGAAAAACCACCCCATGCCATATATTTTACATAAAGAAGTAATGTGTAGGTCTTTTCAATTCTGCACAAATATTGCTGTTGCAAAATTTGGGTGTTTTTTGTTCATGCAGTGTGGGATCACAGGGGATAACTTAAAAATCCTATGATTCTTTTGTGGAACATCTGCTTTCCTGTCCTTCAGCTAATAAAAATAAGTTACTTAACCATTTGTAATATACAACTTTTGTATCTCCTTGTAGCTCTGTTGCTGGAAAATTTGATGCCATTTGGGACAGGGGATCTCTAGTAGCTATTAACCCTTGTGACAGAGAACGGTCAGTAATTTATATTGCATTTTATTCTACAGTAATTGTTATTTTACTCTGTTATTTATTAGAACTTCTGGCCATTTCATTCTTTTTTTGTGTGTTCTGTATTTTTTTATTTGTGTACGTGTGTGCATGCGTGTGTGAGTGTGTGTGCACCTGGAAGTCATGGCGACTTCTGGTAACTGAGCCCTACTGGGCACCTGGAGGATATTCAGAGAGTTGGTTGAATAAAGCCTGCCCCTGCCTCCTGCCTCTGGTATTTCAAGGTCTCCCATCCAAATACTTGCCAGAGTTGACCTTGCTTAGCTTCTGAGATCTGAGGAGATTGGGCTTGCCTGGGCTATCCAGGTCAGGGCTGGCCATTTCCTTCTTGATTCAGTTTGGTGTAGTGGTTAAGTGTGCAGACTCTAATCTGGGAGAACCGGGTTTGATTCCCCACTCCTCCACTTGCACCTGCTGGATACCCTTGGGCAAGCCATAGTTATGGCACAGCTGTTTTTGAAAAAGAGCAGTTTCTGTCAGAGCTCTCTCAGCCCCACCTACCTCACAGGGTGTCTGTTGTGGGGAGGGGAAGGGAAAGGAGTTTGTAAGCCACTCTGAGACTCCTTTGGGTAGTGAAGGGCAGGGTATAAATCCAACCTCCTCCTCCTCCTCCTCCTCTTCTTCTTCTTCATAATTTTCTCTAGTCACTCAGCTTCTCAAGGCTACTTTTAATGGGGCTGTTGGGTTCCCACCTGAGGTAGGGAATCCCCCACCCTGGCTCCCATTTCCCACCACTGCTCGTGACAGCCAGCCGGAGGGGTGGAAATTGCCATCAGCTGACAGCATTATATCAGTTCTGGGGGAACCCAGAACTAATGTCAGTCTGCTCTAGGAATTGCTGGAAACTCTGTGGTAACCCCCCTTCCTTCTCTGCCCCCCGCCCCCCAACAACTTAAGCCAATGGCTGGCAATGATTACTTGTAATCACTGAATGTGTTGATCTCCCAGACCAGATGAAATACTTCTGGAAACCTCTAGTTGGGCATTGCAGTGAAGTAACTGCACATGACTTAAAACATTAGCATTACGTGGGCATGAAGGAAGGCTCAGCATTTCTGTCATGATCGAAACAGGGCCTCAGAAGCCTACACTATATGATCCCTTAAGCATCATGGGGCTCAGAGCCTGAGCTGCAAAATCCAAACAGCGTTCTCTCTCCTCCTGCCCTGTTAACTGGACAACACTGCACTGCACTGCAGTAAACTGGTAAATGGGCTGGGCTGGCAAGGAAGTAAGCCGTAAGGGAGAACTGAAACTGTGCTGCTGTTGCAGAACGTTGAGGGCAGGAGAGAGGACCTGGCGGTGAGCTTGGAGCAACTGCCCCTTTTGCCCATTGCATAAAGCAGCCCTAAGCGAAGCATAGTCCTCCGTGAAGCTCACCTGCCAAAGCCTCAGTGCCTCTTGATAGAATCCCCTCTAAGCCCATTATATTTTTATGGAACTTTTAAAATGCAAAGCCTGGTACAATAAAGATCTTGTTTAGTTTAGTTGTGCATATTCAGTGCTTGGTGCCTGATTTGATCCTTTTTTTTCTCCTTAGCTATGCCAATTTGATGTTATCTCTAATGAACAAGAGGTGTTGCTGTCTTCTAGTTACTGTTGCATATGATCCAAGCAAGCATACAGGTAACAACACAATAGTCCAATCTACAGCTAAAAATCATTAGAGTTTAACAGTAGCTTCAAACAACCCGATTCCCCATCTTTTTTGTGACTAATTGGTTTGTAATTGGGGAGTAACAGGAAATTGGGTCATGAGGTGAGTTTAATATGGGATGATGGGTTCAGGAAGTCTTCCAAATCAGGTTTGCCAAATGTATCCCACCAGACCTTTGGTGTCCCACGTCCAGTGTTCCCTCTAAGCTGAGTTAGTGTGAGCTAGCTCACAGTTTTTTGTCTTAGCTCAGGAAGGATGGCTCCAGAGCAAACTAATTTATTGCAGCAGCCAAATCGCTCGCTCACAGCTTTAATGCCAGTAGCTCACAAAGTAGAATTTTTGCTCACAAGACTCCACAGCTTAGAGGGAGCATTGCCCACGTCCCATTAAAGTATTGCATCTTGGTCCTTAAATGAGCCCAGAAGACAGTTTATAAGAGTTCCCATTTAAAATTCAATTAAAAATAATATCAAAACAGGTCAGGTCACTAGTTAGCTACAATTCCAAATAATCCCACTATTCATGCATCTGCCTGACAGCATGATTTCTTCCATGCAGCTGGAAAAACCAGTTGTGTGAATTAACTTTTTGGCTCCGTTCAAGTGTTAAAGTGAGACCTGGATTTAGGGATCAGGAGCAGGCCATGGCATGGTGTGAGGTCTCCCCACTGTATCATAAATCCCTCCCCACTCTTCTTTAACCAGTTTCAAGTAACGTTGAAAGCCCAGCTATATCAGAATGAGTTTAAGCTGCATACCGAGTTTTATTATTTCTCATCATTAAATGTGCCAGTTTCTTTTCCAGGTCCTCCATTCTATGTTCCCGAATCAGAAGTGAAAAAGTTATTTGGTGAGTCAGTTCAAGTGAAGTTTTCAATTTCTAGCAAAATGAATTTGACAGACCCAAACAGGTCATTTCACCTGCTAACAATGGATAGTAATAGTTTGCACCAAGATTTGCTTCCTGTCTAGAGGACACATGGTCTGAAAATAAACACCAGAAGGGCATCAGTGCACTAAAAAAAAGAACACTGCTTTCCCTAAATGGTATGGCTGCTGATTGTTTCATGCTAGGAAGAAAGAAACCTAAACCTACACTCCTGGTCTAACAGATAACAGTCCCCTTGTAGCTCAAGGTTATTTTCAATGCTGAGCCCCCAGTAATTTAACCTAGATTTTTGGATCAGTTTTATTATCTCATAATGTTTCAAAATTCCTATCTTCAGAGAAGTCAAGTATCCTTCACCTCGTCTCTGCTCTGGGTACTTGAGTATGTTGATGCTATTTCAAGAACCCCCTGATGCCTGTATCAGCTGCATAGTGCCATTCACTTATCATCACCACAGTCCACCTTATCAGCATAGTCAGAAGCAACATCTTAATGTAAAGCAAAATGCTAGTAACCCCATGCATGCCAGTATCAGCTATGTTGTGTTTGCCTGCCTGTTTCCATGTTTTTTTCATGCAACTACATACACAGTGGGTAAAATGATCATGTATGCAAATACAGCAGTGCTTGTAAGCAAGACCTCTGTATTCATTTACATTTCTTGGCCATTTTGTTGTCTGCATACACAGAAAATAAAATAACACAAGAACAGGCATTTCCAAACATAGCAGAGAGAAGGCTTTGAAGAATGGATCTGAGACCAGAATTTAGGTTTCTTCTACATAGGGGCACAAAAATGTGCCTTCACTGCAGTAGCTATGAGTGGAATCGAAGTGGGTGGGGATAGTAGCCACTGTCCCCATTCTCACCTGCAGTAACCACTGGGTGACCTGATACTACACAATTTGCATGACTAGTGTGCAAGAGCCACCTACCCATCTTCCTTTCCATCTTTTGTATTGGTGCAGAATCACCAATGCAATGAGAATTGCACCAGGATTCCTGAAGCCCTCCTTTTCCCCTTTCTAGCTGAACCAGAATGAAAAGCTACACAGCAGCTCTGCTGTGAATGAAAAGAGCCCATTAAAGGTCTGTAAGGGGTGGGCAGAATTGCATGTTCTGCCTAATCAAAGAGAGAGCATGGGAGACCCGTGAGTTGTGCTTGGAAAGAGCAATGTGTGGTGTGGATGCTCCCTTTAGAAGTGAAGGCATGATGCCATCCAGAGCTATTTTTGTAGGGGATATGTTCACAAAGAACAAGGGCTAGAGTATTTTTGGATAAAGTGGTCTCTTAAGTGAAGGCAAAGAGAAATGTGGCTTGCGTAAAAACAGAATTCTAAAATGCATAGCCAAAAGTATTGATGGAAACTTCAAAGAAGAGCCCTTTGGGCTGTGTCAGAGCAGAAGGCAGGCTGTGTGAGCAGATGCTAAGAGAACAGAAACATTGTCCCAAACAGCAAAATTTCCAGGTCAGAAGTTCTAATTCATCACTGAAGTGTTTTTCAATGAGTTCTCCTCTGTCTTGGAGACTGTATCAGTCAATATATCTAATTCTCAACATGGCCAAATATGTGGATACTTGAGTTCAGAAACTGGAGTAGTAAACAGAAAAGATAGAGTTTTTAAGCTTTTAAGCAGAATTATTTATCAATGATGGCATTTGTGTGTTATGGCTAAATTCTGCTTATGCAGTAAAGGGCCAGAAATGCTGAAATAAGAAGGGTTTTGCCTAGCAGACTGAACCCCTGAAAAATTGGGAGCAGTCTTTGCTCACCTCTATGTAGAACTGTAATGTGCTGTTCTCACTTTCATTTCAGGCCAGTGCTGTGATATTAGGCTGCTTGAAAAAATAGATGGCTTCACAGAGCGTCATCAAGCCTGGGGTCTAGATTATTTGTGGGAAGTAATGTACATGCTCCTGTTAAAATAACAAGGCAACACCCAAGAGAGCAACAATCCTAAGCGGGTCTACTCGGAATCCTACTCATCTATTCAATGGGCTTATGCCCAGGAAAGTGTTTTTAGACTACAGTCAAGACTCTTAACCACACTCAGGGGATGACTGCTTGATTTCACAATACCATATTTTTGCACGTTGAAAATGAACTATTTTCTAGATATTTGATTTGACTCACGATCATTGTGTCTAAATCCTGTGAATTTCTATAAAAATTATTTTATTTTTGTCTTTTGTCTCCTGAATTATTTTATAAACATGGTTGAAAAGTGAATTTGGGTACTGGGAAGGACGGGGGTGAGGGGTGCAGTTTCTGTACTATGACAGCCACTCCTGTTTTCAGAGAGCAACTACCGTGGGTAGGGCTGCCATCCCCCAGAGGAGGCCCCAGCCCTGGGTGCCGTGGCCCCCATCCCCCTTGCAAAAAGACCCTTTAAATAAAGGGGTGGGGGTTTTTTTGCAAGCTGAGTGTGTGGCTCGCAGCCACCACTCTCCCTCCCACCTGCTAGATTTAAAGGGCCCTCCAGTTGATCAGCAAGCGTGGTCCCCACTGATCAGCTGAAGCGCTTTAAATCTGGCAGGAGGGGAGGGAGAGGGGTGGCCAGGTGGGTGGTCGTGCTTGGGGACGGGGCTTGGGGGCATTCCCGCCCACCTCTGGAATGCCCCCTCCCCAAATCCCCCCACTAGAGTGAGAAGGGGACTTGGCAACCCTAACAGTAGGCCATGAAGCCAGATTCATATGACCACATAGTACATAGAAACCACTTAAAAACCCTGTGCCTTCTAGATTCCGGTGTTTAAGGGGTGTACATCAACCCCATTACCTTTGTACAGCTGTTGCGAGAATCATTGGTGGAAGAAGAACTTTTCCACAGCATACAAGATTGCCATGTAGAAGTGAGGAGTAGCTCTGATCTGGAGTTTAATTGTGCAGTCCTAAGCCAAGTTACACCATTTCAAGTCCACTGAAGTCAATAGGTTTGGAAGGTTGTAACTCTTTTTAGAATTGCATTGTAATTCAGAAACCCATAACCAGTGGATCAAGCTGTGAGGTATGATGTATAGAGCCACTCCCCTTTGCCATTTGGATCAATTGTCTCTCGTGTCAGAACAGTTAGTGGTATTCATTACCTGAGCTGTTGTCTTGATAATGAGAGCCTCCTTTTTGCTGAGGCAGCTGTTCCTCTGCTGTCAATCCACATCCTTGTTGCGGAAAGCGATGGCTGCATTTTTGATGAAAGGCCTCCAGTTGAGGAAACAGCTGTTGTGACAAGAACCCCTTTTTTAATTTGGGGAAATGTAGAAGAAACAGCAAGGAGAAGCAGATGGTGGTGTCAGCAGCAAAAAGAACATTTCCTCTTTTTTCCCCTTCTTGGAAACTTAAAGTTTAAAGCTTTAGCAAAAAAAAAGAAAGTGGGATAAGATTATGAAGGAACAACTTCCTAGTTGTCAGACTCAAAGATCTGTCTTCACCTGTTTCTTGAAAATAACAACTGGGTTTGAGATGAGCAGCTGTCTGGATGGAAAAAACCCATATGAGATTTTGCCGAGAAGAAACTGAAGTGGGCAGGGCTTTAAAAAATAGCTTGGTATCTGGCTGTAGTCCTAAATTGTGGGATTAGATTGTGTCAAGCGATCTGTTTTTGTAAGAAAACAGAACCTTTTAAACTGAAGCAGGGAAGTTTTTAGAGTCCTGTTTGTGGAATGAAGCAAGAATCATAAACAAGTCTCAAAGATGCGGAATGAAATACATAGGATTTGCAGGGCTGTATTTTGTACCTGCCTTTAACAAAAGAGGAAGAAGGCAGGCAGTGTTTACTGATTCCCTCCCCTTATAAGATCTGCAGTCACTGTGATTGTTTTTTCCTGCCAGGATGTCTCTGCATTTAGAAGTCATGTGGCATGCAGACATGACTAGGTACAGCTTTTCCCTGTTAATGACACACACACACACACACACACCCCGTGCTGAGAAGATTGCACCTGTTGAATTTTTCTTGCATCCAGCTGTTACAGACATTTTTGTCATGAAAGAGTGAGGGCAGGCTGCTCTTCTGGAGTGGCAGTTTGTCCCACCAGGATTCCTGTAGCGTGGCTGTTGCAAGGCTGATCAAAGCACTTTGTGTCACAGAAAAACAAAATGGTTCTCCCTGCTTATGTCAGTCACCGTTCTGCCAGTCAGTAGCAATCCTGGATCAACCCGTCAGAAACAGTCCTGTGAAGGAAATGTCTAGGCTCTGCAGTGAGGGTGGCCTGGCCACCTTTCCAAAAAGAGGCACGCTGCTTTTAACAGGCTCTTCTGAACAGCTAGCTAGTTCCCTTATTTAATTCAACTTGGTTATGAATATTATAAACTAAGTCTCCTTGTTTGAGTCCACTGGCTTCCCTGCCCATCACAGGGCCACCTTATGAAGGATCCTTAGCTGCTGCTTTCATGAGCTATTTGGGGAGCCAGGCTTTTTGCCTGGCAACTTTCAAGGCGGCCTCATGCAAGCTAGTGGCTTTGAAACGTAATCATTTCTGGAAACAATTCCAATGGGCCTCCTTTCCAGATGAGAGGTAGGTAGCGTAACTGATATAAATCAAGGATGTCTGGAAGGCATTCAAAAATCAAATGTCCTTGTTTGTTATGCCCATTTTCTCCCAAGTCAAGCATCTCATACTGCACAGATGACTTGTTTACAATTTAAAACAAGCATTATTTTGAGTAGTTTTCTGCCTGTGGAGTGGAAGCATCCAGCACAGTGCATGCTTACAGTTGACTGGCTTGCTGGGCTTCTGTATTCCCCAGGGTCAGTATGGAAAAATCCTACACTATTAAAAATCAGCTACATTTTGCATTTATGTGCTCCTTTTGTGCCCACACAGTGAATGGCATTCACCAGTGAGATCAGCCAACCACATTCATTGCATTGACACATGCTTAGAAATTATTGGATTGGACTACAGTTCCCAAGAAGGCAGTGCAAGAACGTGCAAAGCATTTGTGATCAAATTTAGGACACACTTTCCTTTTCAGAGCTCCTGTGATCAGATGATCTTGAGCAATGACTAAAAGAATAATACATTATTCACTAAAGGAAAATATGCTAGACAGAAGTTTGGTGACATAGTAGGTTGTTGTAGAAGGCTTTCACGGCCGGAGTTCATTAGTTGTTGTCGATTTTCCAGGCTGTATAGAAAATCTACAAACTAAAGTAGGTTGTGTTTGGGTCACTGGCTAGCATCAGATAGGAAATATAATCCCCTTGACATTTATTAAACGAAGAGCATGCTAAAAGCAGTGAGATCCAACAGATCCTAAAAATGGTAAAAAAAAAAAAAAAAGACATTCCAATATTTTGTGAAGCAGAGTGTCAATTTTACCCTGACCTCAAGGGGAGAGACAATCTGAATATGGAATACGACAAAATCTGCCCTGTAATACTTTGGAGGGGATGGCATTAAGGTAAACTAAAGCAAATGCCATAGTGGGGGGGGCGTTAGGTGTCTCATATACAGGGGTTATTTCATAGAAAAAGAGATGCAGGAGCTCATTAGCATAAGTCATTAGCATAACTTAGTTGCATATGCCACACCCCCTGACATCACTGGAAGTGTGTCAGAAGGCAACTCCCACTGCTCAGGCTCGACCCCAAAAATCTCCAGGTATATCCCAACTCAGAGCTGGCGAGCCAGCTTTACACTTTGACTGAAGACACTTTAGGTTTCCTTTGCTCTTGCAGGGAAGCTACTCTACAACAAGCATGAAAACACAGATCAAGTTAGAATGCTTTTGCTTTTTTTTCCACAGTGCATCACCATATGTGCCCACTCCTGGGCTTGTTACTCCCGGAACGGTGCTCCTGTGCGCTCCTGCTCGAAATGACCCCTGCTGATATAATGTCAGAGTCTGAGGAGGAAAAATACCAATGAATTGACTTGAACAGACTCTGCAGCAGCAAATCACTGTACTGTTGTAATCCAGCTCTGTAAAAATATGCTGGACAAGTAAAAGGGTCTTTGCCTTATCTAGCAAGAAGATATCTTCAGTTATAAGCCCTAGCTGCCTTAACCTAGCATCTACTGTCCTCATCCATCAAGAGTGGTAGTTGTTTAAGAAAGAACAGCAGAACTTCAGCTTCAAAAGCAAAAATAACCCTTAGCCTCAGTTTGAAAGTATTGAGCCATTCTCTGGTTCCCAATGACTATTGGCCGAGTTCCATTCTGAGGGATACATCTGAGATGCAACGAGGGATACCCATTATCCTACATGTAAAGTGACGGGATGGTCAAAAGATTCTGAGATCACTGGAATCCAGATAGCGACACCATATAATAGCTGGGGTATTATTTTAGAGCTGAACACTTGAATTGCTCTGGGGATATATTTCTCCACACAGACACCCACACCCATAAATAAGAAACGAGATGTTGCTCCAGAAGCAGGCTTAGTCTTATTCCGAACAAACTTGCGTTGGTGAGATCAGGAGAAGTCTGAAGAAAAAACAATCCCCAGGTAGCAGGAATTCCTAACTTATTCAATGTCTGAGTTTGCTGTAGTGCATTCAGAAAGACCCAGGTTGATATTTTTAGGGAAAAAACCAAGATTTTAGATTTGTTATAGTTTATTTGCAACTCCTCATTTAGGCAATACTTTGAGAAACATCTGTTTCCCTGACTAGGGAAGGCTTGAACCAACGAAAAGCCATTCTATTTCAAAACCATTGCTCTAAAAGTAGGCCTGAGAAAGAGACAAGTGAAATATTCCGTTGATATGTCAAAACTTAACTGGCAAGAAACAATATAGAAACTGGCTGAGATGACCGCAGTTGGCTGAAGACCATGGCTTTTGCAAACAAACCAGTCTGAACTATGCAAACAGGATGGAATTGCAGACAAGACAGTGAAATAGGTGGGGGTTTGAAAGTGAAGTAATGAGAACAGCTCCATAGCCAGGAATTTTTTTCCAAGGGGTTGCCTGGATGCATGAGGGATGCCAATTAAACTGAAGTTAATTAAATTAAACAGGTGCAGTGGAGGGGAGGGAACGCCTTACCCCGGTAGCTCCTGCTCCAATCACCTGCATCTGGCCAGAGAGTTGGGTTAGCAAATCTCAGCCTGGGCGAGACCAAATTGAGGTTCCCCAGGAGAAAGGCAGGGCCGTTGAGGAGGCTGTGGTGGGCCAGGGGCACAGCAGCAGGCAGCAGGATGGCAGAGCTGGCCAGGGCAGACTATACCTGGCTGCAGCTCTGCAGCTCTATCTGCTCTCCTCTCACCTCGCGCTGCCTGGCAGGGGAGCTGTGTGACTGAGGCAGGACAGACTCCCCCAAGCAAGCTGGACCCAGGGGAGCTTGAAAGTGAAATCTGCAAACAGCGGGGGGGGGGGGGGATTGGAGGGAAGGCAGGCGAAAGGGAGACAGAAATTGGACAGCCAGAGAGAACAGCTAGGAAAGGAAATTGGACAGCCAGAGAGAACAGCTAGGAAAGGGAGATTCGCAAAACAGACTGCAGGGGGAAAGATCCCAATCCTAGCTTACATATCTGGAAGTTTTATTACAATCAGTGCTAGGGGAATACAAATTTGATAGGGGCACTGCTGATTCTACAGGGGGCACCCCCCTTAGTGCCCCACCACTGGCTATGGGCCTGAATGAGAATGATCATTTTGCATGCATACACACACATTAAGATTTCAACAAGCACCCTGGGAAGATGGATAGAGGAAATTATACCTTAATTTGCCTGACCTCATAAGTCAGATAGGCTCTTTAGGAGGTAAGAATGGGTTAATAATTAGTGAGACTCACAAATGTCAACTTACCTGAGCTGCAGGAACTAGGCCAAGTAGAGGCTGGAATGAAGTTTGGGGTAGTAGAAAAGACTCCCATTCAGGCCAAAGGAAAGGGAATAGATCTTCTAGAGCGGGAAGAAGATTTCCTACCCAGTCAAACAGAGATCCCTGGTCTGGTGTGATTAGAAACTGCCTGTAGAGACCTTAAAAGTCAGTGAACAACTCAAGAAGCGTACTGGTGTTCCAAAGAGAAGCGGTTTGGGTACTGGGAAGAGGGTACCAGCCATCTGGGTACCAAGAGGATCAGCGATTACTCAAATAAAGTAAACTAGAGTATTTGGGGAAACACTGGAACAAAAGCCTCTCAATATAAAGATCTAAGTAACTGTGAATGAATTAAGAACCTCTCATTAGCCTGATATATAACATCAAAAGTGTCTGCTTGTACTAGTTTTACTTCAGTAATGTCAACCATTGATTTCATCTGACCTTTCCCTTTGCTGTTAAATAAACACTTTCATTATTTTTGAATTTTAAAGGTATCTCATGCCATTTTCAAGGGTTTGTTAAAGGGCAAAGGAAAGGGAATTTTGGAAGCTTTTCTTGCCCCTGCTTTACAAGCTATACCCTCTTTTCCCACCCCTAATTCTCTCAACTATGCAATTATTAAAGGGACCAGTAGGAAGAAAAGTGTAAAAAGGCAGCCAATGTGAAATTCCCAAAATGCAATAGTTGTCTAATTTTCCTAAACAACTTTCATATAGTCTGACAACAGAGAGCCTTTAGTGAGGTGCAGATGTTGCTGCCGTTTAGAAAATCAGATCTCTGTCCATGTCCTTTATTTGTTTTAGTGGACTTTAATCTCGCATTGATCCTTGTTAAGTAAAAGGGCCCCGGGTCAGTAGCATTTATATTTCCATCTTCCTGGACTGAATTGCCATGGATACAATTACATGGGAACATGACAGTTGGCAGATGCATATTTATGTCCATTTTAACTCAAATTAAAATTAAGACGCGGAAGGAAAAACAGGAGATTAATGGTATGCCAGAGCTCTCTTAGCATTCTTGTGAACCTGTTGTATTACACCAGATTTCCTAAAGAGGGCAGCAAACTACAACCAAGACTTGCGCGTGGAATCCAGACTTCATTGACCTCTGATGTAAGGGAGTCTTGTGATCATCCAATGCGACCACGTGGCAGAGTGCGCCGCCGGCGGAGTGAAGCAGATATCCGCTTAGAGTTGTAGAAATGTCTGTCAAGGCCGCTGAGAAAGCACAGATAATGACAGAGCTGGTTGATCAGACGGAGACCAGTCTGCTTGAATGCAAAGTGTGCTTTGAGAGGTACAGCCCGCAGAAAAAACGTCGCCCAAGGAACTTACCATGTGGACACGTGATGTGCCTCGGATGTGTCTCTTCTCTAGCCCATCCCCGGAATTATAAATTGGAGTGCCCTTTCTGTCGAAGAGCCTGCAAGTCTTCCGAGACCAGCGACTGTTTGCCGCTATTGCACTTGATGGAAATCTTGAGCCCTTCCACTATTAACGCTCCAGTTCCAGGAAGGACAATTGGGACAGGTGAGGATATGGCTGTACCAGCATCTCATGTCTTAACATTCAGTCTTTCCTTTGGAGGATGGGGGACGCTCATCAATCCAACCGGGATTGCCGTATGTCTGAAGTCTGGCTGCATAGCAGTAGCTCATGATGGCAAGAAGAGGATTAAGCTGTTTTCTTCCAACGGGAGCTGCATACAGCAGTTTGGAGAGAGAGGAGAGGCAGGAAATGACATCATGTACCCCACTGATGTCACAGTCACCTTGGACGGCCACATTGTAGTCACAGACAGTGGGGATCGCTCTGTCAAAGTGTTTGACTTCAATGGCAGAGGCAAGCTAGTGATCTCAGAGTCCTTTTCTTTACCCTGGGGCCTTGATACTACGCCTCAGAATGATATTGTCATGACTGATTCGGAGGCGGGCATTCTGTATCTCTTGACAGCTGACTTTAAGAAGGGGGAATTGAGGGCAGTGAAAAAAATGTCTTCTGATCTGTGTAACCCAAGAAAAGTGGCAGTTTCTCAGACCTCTGGGGCCATCACAGTAATAGAGCACTTGATGGCAAAAGGTCCAAGCTTCGGCTGCACAAGAGTGAAAGTCTTCAGTGTGGATATGAAGCTCATTAGTCAGGTGGATAGTTTCGGCCTGAATCTTGTGTTTCCTTCCAAGCTCTGTGCCAGCGCTGTGGCCTTCAGCAAGGAAGGGCACGTCATAGTAACCGATGCCTATAACCAAGCAGTATTTGGCCTTGGCAAACCTGAAGAATTCCCTGGATGTAAGCCTGTCATTACCCAGGGTCTATCCTACCCCCTGGCATTAGCTTACACCGCAAATAATTCTCTGGTTGTCTTGGATGGTGGGGATCATTCTTTAAAAGTATATACCACCAACTCAGGTATTGGGGGAGGGTGCTTTCTGGCAAACTGAGGCAAACTGTTCCAGTCTATAACCCAGCACAAGGTAATATAAGGGAAGTTCTTCATAACTCCCCAGCTCCTCCAGCAAGGAACAGAAGCCTCATCCATGTCAACCTACACTGAAATTCAGTCTTGCTGATATGAAACAGACGTAGGTCAGCTATCTTCTTACAACTGATTGCAGTAGGTAGCAAGAATTTCAAAACTGAGGCCTTTCTGAGGAGGTCAAGAAAGCTCCTGGTTTTCCTGGTTTTTCACAAACTATGCAAAACTGAACTATTCAAAAGGATTTTTCTGCACAAGTAGAAAATTGTTTTATAAACTTGCTTGGAAATGATTAGGGACTGTAGTCTGTACTGCTGTATATAGTTTATCGTAAATTTATTACAATCCACGATCAGCATGTAAATGTATATATTTGTTACATATCTGAACCTGGTAACTAGTAATGTAAGCATCCCTTGCCACATATCTGACTGTGTTAATTAGAAGTGTAAACATACATTACTAAAATAAAATCCTTTAAAATTGTTAAAATGAAGCAGTAATCTTCTGTCTAATTAGACATGTTGAAGCACAAAATCTTGCCACCTTGAAAGTAATTTCATCACAACAGTCAGCAAGGAGAAAAGAAGTATAAAGTAAGTAGGATCCTATTTGTGTGATTTCTGTATGGCTTAATGTGTCGCGTGAATAATTATGCCATGCTTCAGTTCTTTCTAGTAGTTCCAGGCTTCTAAAATCCTAATACACTGGTTAGTGAATGTCTCATATTTTTGTGATTGTACTGTCTCACTATGTGTAATTGGCCCTGACTCCCTGTGAGAAAGTCAAACTATAAATAATGTAAATGAATAAAAACAAAATTTCAGGGTTGGGCACTAGAGAGGCTCAAGTTGGTCGGCAGTGTAGATGGTTCGAGTGAAAGCATTCTTTCTGCCTAACTGTACGTCCTACTGCACCAACCGGAAAATAAACTACAACCACTGCATCCATACAGCACCATCATAGGCGTAAACTATGGGGGGACTCGAGGGCTCGAGCTACCCCTGAAATTTCCCGGGTGAGACTGAGCCCCCCCCGGCAAAATGGAGTGCCTGCCGCCGAGCCTTCCTGTTGCTGCCAGAGCGAAGCTGCCGCTAGAGCCGCTCTCCCCACCCACTCCTCCCTCCCTCCCGGAGAGCGGCAGCACGGCGGCTCTGGCGGTGGGGACATCGCCCCGGCCATGGTGGCGCAGCAGCAGCTCTGGCCATGGCAGGGACATCGTCCCGGCGGTGGCAGCGCAGTGGCAGCTCTGGCAGTGCAGGGGGGACACCGCCGCCATGCCTCCCCACCTGCCGCAAGCCTCCCTGGCCGCCGCCACCGCCACAAGAGCCCCCCTGCCCAGCTCCCCTGAACTCCCTCCCTCCCTCTGAGGGGTGTGTGGGAGCCAGGCGGGGGGGAGAGGCAGTGGTGGTGGCGGCGGCGGCGGGGACATAATCCTGCCAGCGGCACGCGCACTTCGCACGCACAAGAGAGAGCCACCGCCCCCCCTCAGGAGAATGGAAAGTCTACGCCCCTGAGCACCATAATTTATAAAACTGAACTGGCCATTAGAAGATAATTGGAAATGTAACACGGGGTAGCAGCAGCATCTATCATGCTACTACAGCCAGTATCTTCACTAGACATGTTGCAGTATGGACACACAAATCAGTTGAGCTGAACAAAACAGGGCAAAGAAGGGGGCATGTAGTTGAGGGGATGGAGGCAAATAATGGGGCCTCTCACTTCGATGCCATTGTAAATTCTTAAAATACGCTTTGGTGCCTCCTAAACTGGTCCCACGTACTCTGGTATCTAGAGTTATGCCTTTTCAGTGGTGTTGTGCTGGATGTATCTGAGGACAGACCTACTTCATTTGCCTTCTGCTGGATGCCTCTGCAGTGCACATGGTTCCACGCATCACTGTAACAACAGCTGAGACAGATAGCTTGCATGTTTATTTGAATTGTACTTTTGTGCATTTCATGTTTTTCATATAGTCATGTGATGGCTTTTCTTTGGATGAATGTTAAATATAGCCATGTGTATATTTCCTCAGATATTGCATTACACACACACACACACACACACACACACACACACCATGGACATCCTTTTCAACTATGACTTTTAGCAGATAAATAGTGAGGAAGATGAACCCATTCCCACTTGGCCATTTTTCTGCTCATTATTGCTTCCCCATCTATGGTCCACACAATCACATACACACGCTGCCACCACCACAATAAAAAGATAAGTACTTTTCTCTTCTGGAATGAAAAGCAACTGGGTGGGTGAATGGGGGAAATGGCCAGAAATGAGAGTTTCAGTGTTCCCTCTGAAAGTATCAAAGAAGATACATGCGATTGCAAGTAACTTATAATTTAGCCCTAATAGGCTTTTGCATGGTTAGAAAATTTAGGGTTGTCAGCCTCCAGGTGGTACTGGAAATCCCCTGGGATCACAACTGATCTCCAGACGACAGAGATCAGTTTACCAGCAGAAAATGGCCACTTTGGAAGCTGGATTCTATGGCAGTATACCCCAATGGAGGGTCTTCCCCTCCCCAAATCCCGCCCTCCTCAGGCTGTGACCACAAAATCACCAGGTGTTTCCCTACCCAGAGCTGGCAACCCTATGTACAATATAACAGAAGAAGGATCCAGTCTATTCCAAGCCATAAAAAGACATTTGTCTATTGCTGTGTAAAAGTAATTTTACAACTATATTGAGATGAATTTAAAAATTCTCTGAAATGCTATGTTGATTATCTGAGATGTTTTAGCTGTTGAGATAAGGAAGAAATTTAGTGCTTTGTGTCCTTTGGTTATTCTATTGGATCTCTTCACTTACACAACATTTCTTAATTAATTAAGGAAGGAAGACTTGTAAAACCTTAGGAGAGACCATAAACAGTTTTTCCGTTTGGAAATCCCAATGGCGAAAAAAATGTGACTCCCAATATGATTTTCTATTGGCCATTTGAGATTGCTGAAATCCTGTTTCATTTAGTGTTAGAATGAAGTTGTGGGTAAACTATTCAAAGTCCCAGTACCAATGCGGGGTAGAAATTGTGATATCACATCACCGCAAAAAGAGACTAGATGTACCATTTGTAAACATGATGTTTTAATATATTGTTGACGTACTTTAGGGGGTATATGTATTTTATTTATTTATATGGATTTAAATTGGGCTTGCCAAGAAGGTGTCATATAGACTGGGCTTGGAAGCACCTTTGCCTCTGGCTGACTCACTAGTTACAGACTGAAAAACTGAATGTAACAGTAATATTACAGTAATTTATTTATGAGTTATTTAAAAAGGAAACCACCCTAATAACAAATGCCTTTAAAATACCATTTTTTTCTTCACATTTAATCTTGAATATTTCCAATAATGGGCTTTTGAAGCCTACTCTAACTTTCCTCCCTCTAGCTGAAATCTCTTTCCCAATGAGCACTAGAAACCAGATCCTCATTCCTACCTGCACCTTTCCTCATTTATGTGTGTGCAGCTTTTTTTCTTGGCATACTCTACCTCTTTGTAGATCATCCATTAATTTCAATAAGGCTTACATTCAAGTAATGTGGAAGCTCCATGCAAGAAGCAGAAGAGATTGGATTTATACCCTGCCTTTCACTACGAACAGCTTGGCAGTTTGAGACCCGAGTGCCACGTGATGGAGTGAGCTCCTGTCTCTGGCCCCAGCTCCTGCCAACCTAGCAGTTCAAAAGCAAGAAATTGCAAGTAGGAAAATAGGTACTGCTTTGATGGGAAGGTAACAGCGTTCCGTGTGCCTCGGCGTGTAGTCATGCCGGCCACGTGACCACGGAAACGTCTTTGGACAGTGCTGGCTCTTCAGCTTGGAAACGGAGATGAGCACCACCCCCTAGAGTTGGAGTCGACTAGCTTTTGAGCAAGGGAAACCTATACCTTTACTTTACCTTTCACTATCCGAAGGACTCTCAAGAATGGCTTACAATCCCTTTTCCCTTCCCCTCCCCACAGCAGACACCCTGCACTCTCCTTTTAATCTGTGTTCATCACAGTGTCCTCCAAGCAATTCTGCACTAAAATTGAACTCAACCTTCTTTTTATTCCAGGTTTTCCCCCTATTCTGCATTATATTACCTCCCTTCTGTGATCGCTCAGCCCAGTTTCAGCCTGCTGTTGCCCTGGGTTATTTGGATGCTTTTTTGCCTCAACTTGAATACTGAGAAAATCCGGAGCGGCAGGCAAATGCGGAAAGGACCCCTGTGAGGTAGCCTCCTCATAGCTTAGAACTTTCCAGAAGGAAGGAGAAAATTTGGGTGTGGAGGACACATAAATGAAGGCATATTTCTAGGAGAGGGGCCAGGGCTAACCAGAAAAACGGCTGTCTTGTCTATAGGAAGTCCCAGATTCAACTCCTGGTTTAAGAGGATCCCAGGAAACAGGTGTTGACAAAGACCTTTGCCTGAGATCATGGCAAGGTCCTGCCAGTCACAGCGGACAGTGCTGAGCTAGATGGATCTGTGGTGTGACTCAGGTAAAGAGGCTTTTTATGTTCTTTTTCCTCCACAGGGCAGAAAGAAGCAAACCACTTCCCTTCTCACTGTCATGAGGACAAGGTGTGCATGCATAAGCTTCAGTGCTCCCTTGTTCCATTCATTTCACCTCCAGTAGGTGAAGGGAAGGTCAACATGAAGGTGAATCGATCACCTGCTCTCTGCTAGCAACGTCTGGTGAAAGAAGGACGGTGCTCATACACAGCCTGCTGTCTCCAAACTACACACTAGCTTGATATGTTTTTGTTTCACATGGTGGTACTTTCCCCCCCTTTGTAAAAAGCAGAATATTCCTACCTACTCTGGGAAACCCTTTCATCTGTACGGACTCCTTCCAGTCCTGTCTCTTCCACCACTTAGGTACCCACTGCCTCCGCACACTGAATTCTTCACAAACTGAGGTGGCAAGATCCCAAAACTTTCACAAAATACTAAAAACAAAATATATGTTTTTAAATAGCTAAAATAAAGGGCCACTGGAGAAGTCTCAAACCACTGCACATCTGAACAGGACAGTACTGGGAATCCAGATGTAATAAATCCACAAGGATCGTTGTTTTGGACAAGACTGCCAGATTTCAGACAGGTTGCCAGAAAGACTTTGTTGCCACCCGGCCCATTGTCCATGTAGAATTCTCAGTCGCATAGGGAACAAATATTAGCATGTTCCCCATTCAGGACCATCTATTGCTTAATGAACCTTCCAGATGACTACAGTCATCTTTGGAGACCCTGCTTCAGGTGCTTCACTTCTGAGATTAGGCAGGTGGCAACCTGGGAGAGGGTCTTCTTGGTAGAGGCTCCAAACTCTGGAACCCCCTCCCCAGGAAGACTTGTCCGTACCCTTCTGTTGCCGTCTTCCATCAGCGGGTGAACTCTTTGTTTTGTTTGGCGTTCCCTCAGTGATCCCACCTTCCTCCCTAATGTTATTATTTGTTGTCTTTATTGTTTAAATGATGGCTTTGGGGTGGTTTTAAAATATGGTTTTCTTGTGTATGTTTTAAGCTTACAAGTGTGGATAATCTGGTCTGGTCTGGAAACAAATACTGAGAAAACAGTCATGAGAGTCTGATCATCAAATCAAAATAGTCAACAAGACTTACAAAGAAAATATTTTCTATATATAGTTGCCAGTAAGCACTACAAAATAATCAACAAATTCCATCAAATCATAAGAAAATCCTTATGCAAGGATCAAATCATATGAAAATCTCAGTGACGCCTGGGATCCATCAGAAACTAAATAGCATGTTTGCAGCCTGAATACTTTTGAGATCAGTGTCCCCCCTAAATGCATTATTTTTCCTGATTCTGTGTATAGCCCTTTATGAGCATGAAAGTTCTTGTACTATTTTGTAGAATATTTCCTGAGGAAGATCCATTTTTTGAAACATGGTTATAAAATCCAGAAACAACGTTGATGCATACAAGGATTTTCTTATGATTTGAGGGAATTTGTTGATTATTTTGTGGTGCTTACTGGAAACTATATATAGAAAATATTTTCTTTGTAAGTCCTGTTGACTATTTTGATTTGTGGGTCAGACTCTCACGACTGTTTTCTCAGTATGAACAGGTTAGCTGCCTTGCTGTCTTTGTGAGGAAGGAAAGGTGGGATAGAAATTTTGTAAAAATAAATAAATAAACGTTACTCTGTGAGTCTTACTCCTAGGGAAGTGTCTTTAAGATTGCAGCCACAGAATACCACGTTGCTGTAGAACACTGTTCCAAAGGTTCACAATGTACAACAGCAAAACATTAAAAACAAAACAGATCTCTGTCCCGGAGATGACTGGGAATTATATCAGCCAGGCAGGAATGCCTGGGTCATTACAATCCTGTGAAGGATATAGGTCAACTGGAAAGGGCTTTTGATTTGTGGAGTAACCTTACAGCTTGCTAAGGCTTGAATCAGGTATGAAAGAGAACAAGAGACATATGTGACATATCAAAATTGATTCTGGGGCATTGAAGATGAAGCCACTTACACAAAACTAAGCTAAGAATGCCTTATTTTTGACATTAGAAGCTTATGAATATGGTTAATGTGGCACATAATGAAGGAAATAGTCGTTGATGGCCATTTGATTTGAGCTTTGCGTTACACATTTCCTGTGCTGCTAACGGATGCCATCTTTGTGCATGTTTCTAAGCATATATGGGTTGTCAGAGGTGTGGGGCATGCAGATTCAGTTGTAAACGTGACCAAAGAAAATGGTTTATGTGCCACCATTTTATAGTAAGCGAATCATTTTTAATTTTTCAGTGAAGTTTCAAGGTAATATGTGTTTTTATATACTGTTCCTTCTAGTGTTTTTTCTTTACATGTCGATTTCTAAAAGTGTAATTAAGAAACATTTTAAAAATTGTCCTGAATACATAAATAATGACCCAACAGTGTTTATGAATTGCTCCCCTTCTTTTGTTTACTAGAAGCCCCTAGTCTCAATTCAGGAAATATAATCACAATAGAACTGCAGGGATCTGTTTCAGCCATACTTGCATACCAGACATTCTTTATTGTAATGATGAAGCGAGTGAATGCTTTTTAGGGAGGGGCGAATAATGGAAGTCTTGTCCTTTCCACAGCTTATGCTCATTTATGTTGAACAAGTCACAAACTGTCTGTAGCAGTTAATTGCTTTTTAGGGATAAGCAATTCATTTTCCACTGAACCAGTGCAAAGAAATAAAGTAAACATGGTAGAACCAGGGCCTTACCTATAATAACACAAACTAGCTAACATTTTCAAAATTAATCTTTATGTTTTCCATTAGCAGGAAATTTTCTGAGAACATCAATATGATTGCCTTTTTTACACACAGAATTTACATTCTTATTCCGGATTGCTTATTGTAAAACATTGGCACAGGTGCATGCATGACATGGATTTAAATGTTGACAGAATGAAAGAAATATACTTTTCATTCTCTTTCCTTTTGTGCCAGAGATCTGCATGCATGCATGTTTGTTTTAATAGTTCTGAAAAAGAGATTATTGTTGGATTTTCTAAAAGACTGATTGATGCTCAGCTATCAGGTATCATAAATTGCAAGTCTGTTTCTGACCAACAGATTCTTACAAAGCCATGGAAGTCTGTTTCTGGCCAACACACTCCCATGGCTTTGTAAAAATCTGTAATAAATTATTTTAATCATTTAAATACTATCTGATATATTATATGTACTAGTAGTATTTCCCAAATCATGTTTTCTTGCAGTATCAAGAAGTAATTTTAATCAAATAGGTACTAGAGAGCATAATACAGATATTAATCAATACAGATATTAATCAACTAATATTAATACAGATATTAATCAAATAGGTACTAGAAAGCATAAAACAGACTCCCCTTCCCCCTCCAGCAACAAAAAGAATACTTTGCACCAACTTCCACTTATCCTGGAACTGCAGGTGTGAAGAGGATATTCTGGCCTTTGTCTAAGAGGGTTAGGCCTGGTTTACATATGCTGCAGAATGAGGTGACAGAATGTGCTGTACCACTTCAAACGGCATGTTTCAGTGTTGTTAAATGAACAGCGCCCTGCAAACAGCAAATGACCATAATATGCAAAGGGTCAGGCTAGAAACTTTCCCCATGATGTGGTTTTCTTTTATTTGCAGGAAGTTTTTGAATGGGTCATTAAAAAAAAATCCCTTCAGTTGCAGTCTGAAGTGATGTGGCTTCTTCGGCTACCATCATATTCTACCACTTAATTATCTTTCATGAGTAAACCAGGCCTTAAAGTTGAACTATGCAGGAAAAAGCATAGACAAGGAAGGAATAGAGACAGGGGGGAAATACGCTATTATTCTAAGCAGAGTTATACCCTTTGAAGCCTGTTGAAGTCAGTGGATTTAGAAAGGTGTGACTCTGGTCAGGATGGCCCTTTAAGAGACTGAGGGAAGCAAAAAAGAAAGCAAAAATGGGGTGGCAGAGACTTAAGAGCAGGGAAGGAGAAACGAAGGATATAAGAAATGGGTCACAGGACCAAAGCTATAAGGTGAAAGGGGGGAGTAACATGTTGTGCTGAGATGCCTGCAGAATGGAGAACCAGAGGAAAATGGGAGCGAAGATTCAGAGCAGTAGCATAGGAATGTTATATGGTTATACAAAAGAAAGGAGAAGGAAAAGAGATGAGATGCATAGAAACCTGTGGGGAAGTGTGGAAGTAGCCACACTGGCTGCGTTCACACTGGCAGATTTTGGCCAGCTGCAGCCGGCTCAGATCTGCACGTCTACATTGTCTGAAATCCGAGACCAGCTCCCCTGCTGGTCTCAGCTGTTGTCTTCTGGCTGCAGCCGCATTTGGAGATGTGTGAACGAGGAGCCGTCTCTGAAGCACTTCCGAGTAACCCCCCTCCCCTCCCTGCAGAAGCCTCTGGCTTCCGCTTTGCGTCCGCCATTTTTTTTTTTACTTTAGCGATGATCGCATGAGCACACATACAAACATATGTTAAAAGTTCAGATGTTCAAATGGAGGGTAGTTCTACTGAGTACATGAGTTTGCGATCACGATGAGGCTATTTTCGGGTTGAAATCTCAACCCGATTTCTACTGGTAGAAGGAAACAGTGATTCAGCCAGATCAGAATGCGCATGCGCAAAGAGATTTCTCTCATCTATGTGGATGAGCGCATGTGCGCATACATAAGTGGCGAAAAATTTTTTTAAAAGCCCCGAAATCCCTCCCCCCCCTGTTGTTAGTGTGAACGTGGGGGAGCCGCTTGAGGGCAGCTCGAGGAGAGGTGAGTGTGATCGTGATTTTTATAGAACAAGCCGTTTGCAGCCACTCCAGCAGGCTCTGGCACTCCAGTGTGAACACAGCCACTATGTATAGTTCCATTTTTCCATTATTAGGACTTTTTTTGTTTTTTGCAAAATATATTCAGTGTACAAACTGTAAAAAAATTCCACGTGGAATGCATTTCTTTTCATTAGTCTTCTGTGTAGCATGGCATAAACCTGGTGGGGGGAGGGACTTGAGTGGGGACTCCCCACCAAAATTTCCCCCTTACCTTTCTGTTAATGGTACCATAGATATTTTCGTTGGCTGATTGATAAATATATTACAACTTTAATAAGTTGGAACCACAGAATCACAGAGCTGGAAGGGGCCATGCAGGCCATCTAGGCGAACCCCCTGCTCAATGCAGGATCAGCCTAGACTACAGCATCCCTGACAAGTGTTTGTCCAGCCGCTGCTTAAAGACTGCCAGGGTGGGGGAGCTCACCACCTCCCTAGGCAGCCGATTCCACTGTTGCACAACTCTGACTGTAAAATCAACAGTAAGATTAAATTGCTATTTAGTTTTTCACTTTGCATAACTCAAACATCATCATGTTACATGTTAATTTGCAGTTAAGTCCCTGTCTATAAGTCTGAACCTTACCTACCATTCCAAAGTATTTGAAAAAGTGTGCCTTGCACACAAAAGCTCATACCTTGAATAAACCTTTGTTGGTCTTAAAGGTGCCACTGGACTCTAAATTTGTTCTGCTGTAAAATCAGTGAACACCATCCCCATTCTCCTTTCCTCACAAACCAGGAGCTTTGACTCTCAAAGGCTTATACCCTGAAACCCTTGTTGGTCTCTCAATGTCAGTTCGCACTGACAATGGTTCTGTTGCAGTCATGTCAGTTACCACTGCCAATGGTTTCTATTGCCTTTTCTGATGGTCACTTAACATTGCCTTTGTTTTGAGTTCCGTATCTACTCCTCTAGGTCCCGGACGGGAGATAGCATCGGTAGTGTGATTCCCACCGCAGGAATGTGCTTCTTGCTTGCTTTGTGCATGCTTGCTGCTTATTAGCTTTTCTTCGCCCTTATCTCTCTTTCGCTTCTCGCTAGCTCACGGCCTTGAGCTGGAATCCTCCTGCTACATGTTATTTTATTCACAGGTGCAAATTGCTCCTTTGCTTGATTTCTGCAAATAAAGGACTTTCTGCTTAAGGAGACCTGTTGTGGACTACATCTCTTGGGACAATCTCACACTCAGGTGCTACTGGACTAGAATCTGACTACATCACATCCAATCACAGTCCAACTTAACTCAATGAATGGAAAGTTGGGCTGTAATGTATTTTACCAGGCTTGGTGGTAAAATCTCACTGAGAGCATGCATCCTTACAAAATAATCATACTAGAACACAGCATCAGTGAAAATGCCTAATTTTGCTTCGATTTTGTCTCCAGTAATTCTCTGGGCTCAATATTGCAATCATTTTTATTATAAATTTAGCACAGATGTACTGCCTTCTTCCTCTACCTTCACTGAGACAGTCCATCCCTTGAGCTATTATAGCTGTTGGTAGCATTTTTCTGCTGTTTTTAATGTTTGACATTGCAGCAAATGTCTTAATATGACATATTAATGTGATATGTAATACCAGTATTACAGGCTTTTGACAAGGTACCTCACCAAAGATTCCTGAGTAAACTTAGCAGTTATGAGATAAGACAATGGGTACTCTTATGGATTACAAACTGGTCAAATGTCAGGGAGGAAAGAGCAGGAATCAGTGAACAGTTCTTACAATGGAGGGAAGTAAGCAGGGGGTCCCACAAGGATTGATATTGGGGCCGGTACTATTTAATTTATTCATAAATTATCTGGAACTAGGGGGGAGGAGTGTAGTGGCCAGGTCTGCAG
Organism: Lepidodactylus listeri; assembly: GCA_029233225.1. NCBI lineage: Eukaryota > Metazoa > Chordata > Lepidosauria > Squamata > Gekkonidae > Lepidodactylus > Lepidodactylus listeri. Next base: position 95,127,691 of record JARCFY010000006.1, read on the forward strand.
ATGACACAAGATTATTCAGGATGGTGAAAACCAAGGATGACTGTGAAGAGCTCCAAGAGGAGGCATGGGCAACAATGTGACAAATGAAGTTCAATGTTGGTAAATGTAAAGTGATGCACATTGGAACAAAAAATCCCAACTTCAGGTATAGGCTAATGGGGTCCAAACTTGCTGAGAGGGGGGAAGATCTTGGGGTCATAGTGAACAGCTCAATGAATGTGTCAACCCAGGGTGCTGCAGCAGTGAAAAAGGCAAACACTATGTTAGGGATTATTAGGAAAGGGATTGAGAATAAAACGTCTGATATTGTAATGCTCCTGTATAGATCTATAGTGTGGCTTCATTTGGAATACTGAGTACAGTTCTGGTCACTGTATCTCGAAAAGGACATTGCAGAGCTGGAAGAAGCAGAGAGGAGGGCAACCAAGATGATTAAGGGGGTTGGATCACCTTCCCTATGAGGAAAGGCTGAAGAGACTGGGACTTTTCAGTTTAGAAAAGAGACAAGTAAGGGGGGACATGATAGAAGTTTATAAAATTATGCATCAGGTGGAGAGAGTCGACAAAGATACATTTTTTGCCTTCTCCCAAAATACTAGAACTTGAAGGCGTCCAATGAAGCTGATAGACAGTAGGTTCAGGATGAACAAAAGGAAATACTGCTTCACACAGAGTGTGATTGAAATGTGGAATTTGCTGCCAGGGGATATAGTGATGGGCACAGAAATAAACAGCTTTATATAGGGATTAGATAGATCCATGGAGGATAAGTCTATCAATGGCAACTAGTCACGGTGACTGAGGGGAACCTCCATATTCAGAGGCACTAAACCTCTGAGTCCCAGAGCCAGGAGGCAACATCAGGGGAAGCCCTATGCCCTGTTGCTGGGCCTCCAGAGGAACTGGTTGGCCACTGAGTGGACAGGATGCTAGACTAGATGGACTATTGGTCTGATCCAGCAGGGCTCTTATTATGTTCTTAAGATGACATATTAATATGACATGTTACAAATTAATGAACCGTGCCATTCCAAGCAGAATTACTTAGAATGACACTGTAAATATATCTGTATCATTATGCATACTACTGCGCATAAATCTCACATTATCTGGATTAAACTAGAAAAAACAGAGTGTAACTTTTCACAGTTGTCACAGCAGTTCAACATTTCTTGGCTCATTGTACCAGATTAACAATAGTAACATGGCAGGTGGAATAAGGAAACATGAGTTTCCTCTCTCTATTTTTAGAGCAGTGGAGTGGGGATTATCCTGTACAGAATTTTATGTAGTTACATCTAAATGTCACTAAATTTCCCGGAGATATTCTCTATTCAGCCAGATGTTTTGTGTCCCTTTCCAGTTATGCTCCAAATTAGCTGTAGTGGGGTAGCCAGCAGAAACAAAAAAAAATGGATTACACTAATACTACTTTGGGGTGATAGTAGGAATCAAATGATAACCCAGAAATCAGCTGAAAATTATCATAGCTGCTTGCCCCGTGAATCAGCTGACTACTGATCCTGCCTTGGTAATTCTTCAGTCAAACTGCTCACCTGAAAAGGCTGTTTTCAACATTCCAGAATATATACATAAACTCTGATTCAGCTACGATGAATGCAAACTTTCATTAATTACAGGAGACAATTGTGAGAGTTTGGGAAACTCTGAATCAAGTTTTCACTGGGGTTCAAAAGCAGGATTAAACTGAAGTTTAGAATCCTGGTTTTCAGGAAAGAAACAAATGCTAATTTGCCGAGGCCTGCATTCAGATGTCACGGGGCAGAGCATGATGTGAGGCTTCCTAAACCGACTCCCAAATCAGGAAGACCTCAATTCTGCTTTCCATGGCAATGAGAGGAGGAAGGGGAAGGAATGAAACCAGAACGCAGGTTCATGTCCATCATGGGCAAACCTGTTTGCCTTGACATCTGAATCTATCAAGGGTTTTGGACAGAGAGACAGCTAGAAACATTTGGAAGCAGTTTTACAGCTCGAATTTAGAAGAACAGGCTGGCAGAAGGGGAAAACACTTTGATTTCCAGAGGTTTTCTTTGTGCATCTGATGCAGGTTTAATGGATTCACTACCTCGAATTTTCTTCCAATATGCTCTGCTTGTATGTTCACAAATTAAACAAATACAGGAAATAACACTGCAAGTTTTCAGTGCTCTTTCAGTAGGGGAAACTAAACTACTTCTGGAACTTTTCACAGTATTTAACAGTTCTACAATATATGCATAATGTGTTTGTCCATCTCTATATCCATATTTTGATGTTGGAATGTCATTCTTATAGGTCATCTGTGAGATAGGAAGAGCAATGAAGCAACAATGCAGCAACACTGCTCGAAGCACTGATGATTTTTACACAGAAGAAATTCCTTACTGTTCAAATGGTGATTTAGTGAGTGTATACCCATGGAATCTTTCAGTCAGGTATTGTCCATTCTTACTGGATATGGTATAGCAGTCTCCAATAAACAGCAAGGCCAAGCAGAGATTTGACCCTGCATTCAAACCTATGTTGTGTACTGTGTCACCATATAACTCTTCTGTGAGCAGGGTATATAAACACTGCAATTCCTAGTAACACTTTCCTTGGAGTAAATCCAATTGAATAGACCTGGGTAGGATTCTAAGCATGGGAGAGAAGGTGGCATGGTATAGCCTGATCTTGTCAGATCTCGGAAACCAAGCAGGGTCGGGAGACCCCCAAGGAAGGCTCTGCAGAGGAAGGCAATGGCAAGCCACCTCTGCTTCTCACTTGCCTTGAAAACACCTTGCTAGGGTCACCAAAAGATGGCTGCAGCTTGACAGAACCACAGGATTCTGAGCAGACCTGCCCAGGGTTGCTCTCTTAGTGTCTGCCATGTGATCTTGAACTTGGTCCATGTCAGCATACTGTCTAAAGCAGTGGCTCAAGACCCTCATGCAGTTGACATCTCAACTGTGGCTCTTCTGAGCACCCATCCACAATGTGGCACCCGCCTAGGGATGCCAGCCTCCAGATGGGACCTGGGAATCCCTGGAATTATAGCTCATTTCCAAACTACAGAGATCAGTTCACCTGGAGAAAATGGCTGCTTTGGAGGGTGGACTTCATGATATTTTTTTCCCATTGAGGTCCCTGTCTTCCCCAGGCTACATCCCCAAATATCCAGGCCTTTCCCAACCTGGATTTGGGAACCCTATGCCCCCCATTCATCAGGGGGTGAATTGGCAACCCTACACCTGACCTATGTTTCAGGAAAATGAGCAAGGTTATTGTGGTTGGCCGATCGTTCCCACCTTGATACAGCTGCCATCGCTGGGGATGGAGAATGGGTAAACTGCGAGTGTTTCTGAGCTGCAGGGCAGGCCTCATGTCTGGGTGCAGTGGGAGAAGGCCTGCCCTGCGACAAACCCTCACCTTCTTTGCAGCCTCTGAACTCTCACCTGAGTACCCGAGCAGCTGCCAGGAAGAGCACAAGATGGTCGCAGAGAAGAGACAATGCAACTACCAACATAGCAGCCACCCAGGAAAAGACCAGGCTGGCCATCATGGGGATGGTGATTTTGCTTCTTTCTCCACAGCCAACTGTTCTCCTCCTGATGCCTGGGCCATATCACTTTCTCATCTTGGTTTTTATGCCTCATGCTGAGAAGAAAATGAGAAAAGCTATAATGGGAAGCCCTTCCCCTCAGTACACAAGGGCTAAGGTTGAACTGTGGTGGGGAGAGACAACCCTACATGCACCCCTGGTCAGTGTGATTCTCTGTGGTCTCGAGGAGAGATCTTTCCCAGATTTGTTACTTGACATTTGTTTGTTTGTATTGTGTACATTTTTACTAAATAACTTGGGAATGTTGGCTGATATATACATCGGATATAAACTGCAATGAAAGGATGCAAATCTGGAAGTAACATCTGCTTCCCTGACCTGGATAGCCCAGACTAGCCTGTTCTCATCAGATCTTGGAAGCTAAGCAGGGTGGGTCCTGGTTAGTATTTCTATGGGAGACCTCCGAGGAATACCAGGATTGTGACATGGAAACAGGCAATGGCAAACCACCTCTAAATGTCTCTTGCCTGGAAAACCCTAAGGGGCCGTCACAAGTCAGCTATGACTCGACAGCACACACATACACAACATCTGATTATAAACAGAAAACATGTTCTTTACCACTAAGCTAGAGCTCAGTTTTTACAGCTCGCCGTTCATGCATTCTGCCGGCAAAAGCAGCTACTTCCACTATTCATGAATTATGTCGCTACCATGATTGCTGTGCTCTATAACTGAGTCCTTCAATAAGAAGCTTTTCATCTTACTATATAACACCATACCACTTACTTGCCTGAAGCCTTTAGAACTGCAATAAATAAGCCGTTCTCTGCATTAATTTTTGCCATGTCACGCCACAATCCTTTCTGCTCCCTGGATCAGAATTTGGGCTAATCTGTGCAAAGGGTCTGGGCAGAGAGGAGGTCAACCTTAAACTTGCAAGCCAAACACATTTAGTGGAAAGTGGTCAGATAATCCTTTGTGCAGAAATAGGGGTGTTACAAGTATATGTCCCGGTTTCACGGGTCAAATATTGGATGGTACAGCATTTAAGAGAAACAGTGGGCTCCATCCCAAATGTATGTTCTTGTTCTGAAACTGTAATTTTTTTTCTTCATGTATAATAAATAAAATAATTTGGGGGGTGGGGGTGGGCTCCATGTTATGGACTGCTGGAGCCTGAGTCAAGGCTCCAAAGTCCTCCAAGGCTATTGGTTGTGTTGCTAGTAACGGCCAAGCATACCAACGGCCTTATATCAAATAGCTGTACTGTAAATAGTTACTTTGTATATAGTTCATGCAGGTAAAGGATCTTTGCTGCCTGCTTTGTATTGGTTGTTGTTCAAGGTGGGTGTGGTTTTTATAGGTATAAACAGGCTCCTGTTGAGCCTGTGTCTTTGGTTCGGAAGTTCAGTAAAGGCGCATGTTGCTATGAAAAGGGCTGCTTCGTCTCAGTACCTAATACACCATGCTGCAGGTTGGGCCTAAAGACGGTGTGAAGGGCATGAAGACCATGCTTTCCCCCATTCTACTAATGTTGTACCACAGTTGAAGTGATCCTGGTTGAGTCTTCAGTGTGGGACCGAGGATTCTGGAATCCCCATAATGCTACAGCTCAGGATTTTACATTCTTACTTGGAACACGCAGCAGCAGCAGCATTCGCTAGTCTCCTTCACTGTTCCCAACCCTTCGCGCAGGCCACGCCGCGCACCCCTCGCACTTCGCTTCTTCTCCCCGGCCTTAAACTTCGCCTTGCTTGCACCGCCCCCTCCTCCTCCTCCTCCTCCCCCTCCCCTCCACTTGACACCCCGCACACCCCTTCCTCGACCCCCGCCCGAACAATCCCTCCGCCGAGACCCGCGCCAACGTTTTCTTCTGCGCTTGCGCGTTGCTCATCTTCCCCGGGAGCGGAGCTGGCGCACGGCCCTCGGGAGAACTTTTCCCCCAATGGCGCCCGCGAACGGTTGACTCTCTTCCTCCTCCTCCTCCCCGTTCCCACCCCCGCCAGCGCCGAAGCCGCTCGGCCTTTTCCGTCTTTTTCCGACGGCCCCCTGTCTGCTGGAGCCTGGAATCTCAGCAGGGACTGAGCAGCTAGACGAGGCAGAAGCCGCCGGCGGCGCCGGAAGATGGCGGTGGGGATGGGGAGGAGGAGGCGGCGGCGGGAGCAGCAAGAGCAGCAGCCGCCCCGGGGCTGGGGAAGAGGGCAGCAGGGCTTGCCGCGCAGACGAGGCTGAGGGAGGGAAACGCCGCCACCGCCGCCGCGCGTCTTCTTCTCCGACCTCTTCCAGCAGCCTGTTGGAGTCTCGGCCGACTCCCCGCTTCCCTTCCACCAGCCCGAGATGGACCAGGGCGCCGCGCTTGCCCCGGGTGGCGGCAGCGCTGTTGTGGGGGAGCCCTCCTCCTCCTCCTCCTCGAGAGCCCTCGTTCTTGCTGGGGCTGCTGCTGCCGCCGCCGCCGCCCTGGAGCGCTGAGTGGAGCGCGCCGCTTCCCGAGGGAGGAGGGCTGGCTGGGCGTGTGTGGGGCTCTCCCCCGCCTCCGCCTCCCCTGTGCGAAGGGGAGGTCTCGTTCGCTGCTGGGCGCCCCGCGCCGCCGTCTCCGGGGAAGATGTCGGATACGAAGGTGAAAGTGGCCGTCAGGGTCCGGCCCATGAACAGGAGAGGTAAAGCGCAGAAACGCGTAAAACCCCCGCGCGCACCCCTCCTCCTGGCAGCCCTCGGCTGACCCCGTCTCAACCCCTTTGGACACACCTTTTCCCTCCCTCCCCTCTCCCTCCTCCTCGTTTTGCTCTCAGCCGTAAATTGTTTGCAAAGTCGTCCGGGGATGGGAGAGAGCGAGAGCCAAGGGTTGCATGGCTCTTCTGGAGAACTTTTTGGCCTTTTTTAAAAAACAACAACGAACAAGGCAGCCCCCCTCTTGCTCCTGACTGTTGGAAGTTCAGGAACAATTGGGCGCGATTCGTTACACGAGTGTCTCCTATTCGGCTCTAGGGAATCTAGAGGTCTCGAATGGAGTGCGGGCTCCCTTTTGCAAGATAATCTGCAAGTAGAACAGTTAGGTTCGAGTCCAGTAGCACCTTAGAGACCCGCAGGAGATTTTCGAGATGTGAGTTTTTGAGAGTCAAATGGTTTTCGAGGTATGAGCTTTCGAGAGTCACTTCCCTTGGTATCTGAGGGAGCTTTGACTCTCCAACGTTTATACCCCGTCAGAAGATGTTGTTGGCCTCTAAGGTGCCGCTGGATCGAATGTAAGCGTTTCGTTTTCTCATTATGATTGGTGCGGAGCTCTGAATAAATCCCGTTAGAGAGCTATCCATTAACAAGTCGTTTTCTGGCTTGTTGGGTGGGGAAGGTTCACCATCATGTCTCTCTGGGCGGGTTCTCCTCGGATAACCTCCCACCCCCTGGCTCTCCCCTTTTCCTTCGCCCCATGGAAGAAACTGGCAACACAAGATTCATATTCAAGATCGGTATGGTTCAGTTGTTCCTTCACGTTCAGTGTTTAGACGGCTTTCACCAGTCAGTCACAGTAATGGTGATTAAAGAAAGGGTGAGAGCTGTTCTTCCCCCAACTTTTCCCATGAACAGTTTTGTGTGCCGTGTGGTTTTGTAATCTGCATTGTGAACTGAGAATATAGTGGTAGTTTATTCTGAATTAATACAGGCAGAATTCAAAGGTATGATCACACTTGTACGGCATTGACCAGCATGTAACCCTTGCAGTTATACTGAGCTCAATTCTGAAAGATGCTTATGTATTCCCTGTGCTTCAGAAACATCTGTTTCACTGCCAGTGGGGGATGTCTAATAATCTGTAGCTCTCCAGGTTTTTTAGACTGTGTGTATTTTATTGAGCAACACCCATATTACTTACTGTGCTCCTTGCAGCAAATGGGAACTGTTTTCTAGACAGAAGAAGATACAAACAGGCAAAGTGCTGTTGGTTAGGAGTGGAATGTCCTGAAGTCCTCTGTTGCATTATATTCCAGAGCTGGACTTGAATACCAAATGCATTGTGGAGATGGAAGGGAATCAAACAGTGCTGCATCCCCCGCCTTCAAACAAGCAGGGAGAAAACAGGTATAAAGGACAAATCCAAAACCTACATTCTCAGTTTGCATAAGTAGAAATGTTTGTGCTTTTTGTTAAGGAAGCAACTACAGTTTCTATAACTTGGCTCAGCTGATGGGGGGAAAGTTCCAGGACTTGATCCTTATCTCATTCACAGGAGTGTAAATGAAGAATATTGTCAATTAAGTCAGTGGTTCTGTTATAGCCTGAGTATTGAATTGTACAGGCCAAGGTTACCTGTGGATTCCAGTTGAAGACAGAGTAATATTTTTATAAAATGTCAAATTAGGAATATGTGAAATTAGAGCTGTTTATAGTTTGGGCTGTGTTACCCTGTAAGTGAATCATAGCATGATTGATCATGTGGCATTCAATCATGATTTCTGAGGGGGAAAATACTCTTGGTTTCTAGCCAGGGGCTATTTACTCAATTCTCATATTCATGCCTATCATGTTAGTATATCTCTTAGATTTCCTATTCTGAGTTGATCTAACGGCTAGAAAGTGTAGAAATAGTTTAACTAAATGACATTCATCTGTAGGGCCCTTGGAAACGGAGATGAGCACCGCATCCCTAGAGTCGTATTTGACTGGCTTTCGAGCAAGGGAAACCTTTACCTTTACTAAAAAAAAAACCCTTGGAAACAATCCAAAATACCAGTGTGCTGGATTATAAAAATAGATTCTATCTTTTTTTTCTTGTCAGAAGGGGAGGAGGGTGTGCAGAGATGTAGAAGGAAAAGCTATATCGTTGTCTAATTTTTGTTACCAGTTAATTGTAAGCAGTTGTTTCTATTAACTGTGTTTTGTGAAGAAGTAAGCAGTGATTCATGAAAGCTCATACCTTGCCACAAATTTTGTTAATCTTTAAGGTGCTATTGAACTCTTATTCTTTTCTGCTGTGTTTTGTGTAAGGATTGCAGGTATGAGTACTCTGTCCTAGAAAATAATGTTTCATGTAGAATAGTTTCTATCAAGGTTTTTTTAAAGGAATTGAATTAATTACCAGGAAGGAGGGAGAAGGGCAGAATGTATTGGTGACATATAAGGTGATTGGAGGACTTTCCCTGTGCTGATCAGATTTTTTATTATTTCAGTGACATCTGTGTTTGAACTTTGGTTTAAGGAAGGAGAAGTGTGAAAGAACATATCTAATGCATTTTCTGTGTCACTTTGAACAAATAAGTTAAGACACAGTCCTGTGTGCCTTTTGTCACAATAGGATGGAATGTTTGCTGTGACAATGTAAAAAAGTATGGCTTTTCAGTAGGACTACAAGTTGTCCACCTATATATTCAAAATCATTGTTCTAATAAATACATTAGATTTGTGAAGGTCTTATATTGATTGTCTACAGGTACACATGGAAGGACAAATGGGGGATAATCAATAGTAACTCAAAATATTTGGTTTTATATTCAAAGAGGCACTTTAAAACACTAAAGGGTAGAGATATAGCTGTAAAGCATAAGTAAAGTCCTCCTGGGTTACACACAATTTGTTGGACCACAGCTGTAATCAGATTTTACTTCGGGTTTTTTTCTTCCTGAATTTGGCCCTAGCCTTGCACTGTACTGGGGAAGAAGAGAGGCAAGCTCTGTGTTTGAAGATGGAAGGCAGGATAAAAATGTAATAGCTACGTAGTACAGAGCCCTTTTTAGAATAGCAGAATACAACGTAGTGGGTTGCAGAATTAGGTATTGGTGTTGGCTATATATCCTACCTAAGTAGTTCAGCACTTTCTGTTACAAAGTTGCTTTCAAGCTAGATTGCATTTATACTGCATGCACTGCTCAGTTAACAGTTTTTGACTTAAATGCAGTTACAGTTGAATAATTTATACAGATGACATTCTGTGGGTATGCTGCTTTGTTTGACAGAGCCCTTGCGTATATAGGTGGCTTTATTGCCATGAACCTGGTTGTTTCCCTGGAAGTTTCCTCTTATCTCTTACTTGATGGGATTTTTTAAAAAGGCCATTTAGTTGTAAATGGACACTTGATGTATCATATTTGATTAGACTAAATCCATTGTGATGATATTCTGGTCCTTCACCTCTGTGTGTATAGCTATTACACATTCTTCGTGAATCAGTTTGTCGTGGGTTTTATTTAGCTTTCACATTTATGAAGTGATTTGTTAAAAATTTGCTTCTGTTATTCAAACACACCAAAATTGATTTATCAGATGTTGAATACAGTCTGGGGCATCTTTTAGTTAGTATAGAAGCACTATACAGCTTTGTGTTTCTGGATTTTTTTTGGATAATATAAGCTGCTTTTAAACAAAGAATCTTGGTTGTTCAAAAACTTGATAGCCGTAACCAACCACATGCTCTAAAATGTTCGGAAACCAGAAAGTGAACAGAAGAGGCTTGTTGTATTTTATTTGATAATCTGCCTTGTAAATAAAATCCTTAGTTATTTAAAGACCAACTGGGTTATTTTAAAACTCAGTTTTCAGAGGGAGATAAATTGGACCCAGATTAATGTTTCTTCTTGTGCAAGGCTTTCACCTGTGATGCCCAATTTTTCTCCCCCCACTTCCCCCACAGCAGTCCAACATGTTCCTGTAAATCCTATTCCTGGGGTGGGGGGGACTGACCACTATGTGGTGTGCTGTTTTTTTGTGGAGTAGGAACACAAAAGTAGCAAATAACTGGGAGATATCAAGGAACAGATTGTAATTCATATAACTTTTAAAGTTCCAAGATCCGCTGTTAATGTTTAGACTTTAATAAATACCGTAATTTTTTCCACAATTTTTTTCTTAAACCCAGGTAGACGATAGACGCAAAAATGTGGCATTTGATGTGTTTTGCGCTTTCATTTATTTCTGCTTCAAGCCTTGCAGTTAGAAAGAAGAGGCTATAGCTCTGGGGAATTGGTGTTTGTTCCAAAAGTGTCAACTGAAACTTATCTCCATAGAGTGTCAAGTGAAATGAGACAGCCACCAACTGTCTTGTATCTGCAGAAATTATCAGCCAGAAAGACTGCTGTGCAGGCACTCTAATATCACCTGCCTAAGGTAGCGGATAGAATAACAGCTGATAGTAGCCTTTCACTTTGTGGGAGACTGTAAGAAAATAAATCTGATTTTGACCTCTCTTAAATTGCTGTTAAGTTATTGTTCAATTTGTGAAGTGCTAGCTTTGAATTGACTAGTGTTTTCTCTTTCAGTGGGAAGATGGAATGGGGGAAAAACTTTTCTGAGCCACTCCAGCATCACTTTAGTATCACTGTGACCTAGACACTATTCCTCTGGAGTACCATTTTCAATCTGAACATAATTAAAATCCAAGAAATCAGGTTATAGATCTGTATTAAACTGAAGCAAAAGGAATGTGCACTCATTTGTACTCATAAGATTTTAGATCCCATGCGTACTTCGTAATATCAATGTTTGAGTTTCCAGATGATCGCTTCCTATAAAAGAACTAGTGGAAGTCCTGCTGTGCTATATAGTAGATAATATATGCTTCAACAAGGCATATCTAAAGTTAGAGTAACTTCTGTTGATAATAGAATCTGCAAGTTCTTGATGTGTATATACCTTTGTTTTTGATGGTTTCTGTGCAAGTGAACAATTTGCACACACAGAAGTTTGTTGTTGTAGTGGCCTATGGCCAAAGGCAATAAAAACTGAACTGAACACATACAGAAGTTGATAAATTAAAGATATCACTATATTTAATATACTAAGCTGGTTTGCCCCGATGTGGATGACAAAACACAGCAAAGCAAGAGCACCCACAGACAAGGTATGGGTATCTATCTACATGGAGAACTTCCTTGGTATGCAGAAAAATATGATTTTGTAAATTTAAGGAAAGGCCTGATAACATTGGCTCTATAAGGGATAGAATGGGCTGATTGTTAGGGCAAGGGAGGAATTGGGCAGTTCAGGTTTCTGAAAAGGAAGATTTTGGTGTGGTGGAATTTCCAGAGTACCTCCCCGTGATACCCTTCAGGATTCTAGCGTGTCGCCATATCTAATAGTGAAATAGCTGGCCACTATTATGATAACAAAACCATCAAAGCTGGGCCACTAACAAGTACTTTTTAGGTATGCAGACTAATGTAACTTTGTAAATTAACCAAACAAACAACACTGTTCTCCTCCCCCATCCCCTTTCTGATAAAGGCTAAATAGGTTGCTGGAAGAACAGACTGTTGATGGTTGATGAGTGTCAGTTAAAGGAAAAACTGGGAGTGTCAAGAATCCTGGGGGAGAAGATTTTGGTGTGGGATTTCCAAATTGCCGCCCCCCACCCCAATTCTGTGTAGGCCCTTCTCTTTTTACCTTAGAAACATGGTTAAGTAAGATTGCCTTAACTAACAAACATTCATTCCCCTAATATACTGGGTAAAATGTTGTAGTCTGTGAGAGATTAACATATTTTTTAATATAGTTGACTTCTGAGGATACTGATCATTATGCTTCTTCCTTGTAGCTTGGAGAGATCATTTGTTTAAGTTTAAACTGTTAAGAGCGCGATCACATGCACAAGTAGCCCCGCCATAGGCACAAATGCCAGGCAGATTTAAAGGGCGCGATCAGATGCAAATATCTGCCAAGTGCCCTGCAGCCATAGGCAAGCCATTTTGCTCTGCCGGAGAAGCGGAGTAAAAAAAAAACACTAGTGAAAGTCCAGTAGCAAACGGGTTGGTACGGGCCGCAGATGGACTTTCCCCTGTGTGATCGCTTCAGTGTGCACTCATGGCGTCGGGATAGTCTGATCAGGCTATCCCGATGCCATGCCATTGTTTTATTCCCCTTCTCAGTATGCACATCATTACATACTGCCATAGGAAGCCCTCAGGGCGGAGATGGGATTCATCGATCCCCTGTTTAAACGAATCAGACAAAAAGGCAAGAACCCCCCCCCCCCAACTCACCCATGGTTGTGTCTGATCACACAGTGGCGGGCTATGCCCGCATCTACAAAACTCTGTGTGATCTTGCAATTGCGGGTCAGTTTCCTCCGGAGGAAATAGCCTTGCTTCCCCCCCCCCCCCCCCCGCTTTATCTCATGCGTGTGACCGCCACCTAAGTTTAGCTTTCATCAGTTAGACAGCATAATTTATATATAAGGATAACTATTACTTTATTTGTTTGTTTGTTCGATTTATACCCCACCCTCCCCACCAAGGTGGACTTAGGGCCGCTTACATTAAATGCATATATAAAGAATGTGTTGAAATTTATAATGGTAGTATCAGTGGCTTATACCATTGATGCTTATTAGTTCCAGTGTGTAAACATTTATAATGGAGCATCCTCCTTCATAGAGTTACAGTGTGCAGTGCAATCTACATAGCTGGTGGCTTTGGACAAATACCTGTTGTGGCTTGTGTATGTATAAAGATCTTTATAAAGAAGGGGGGATTGAATAGGCTTTTAAACCAGAAAGGTTGCCAGTAATGTGGCCTTCATGTTCCTAGTGCGAGTGATGTACAAGGTAACTCAGCCTTTAGAAAGACTCCCTAATGTGATCAGTAGGCAGATGTCTAGAAGTGTGAAGTAGTTCCATGAACAGCACTTATGATTACTATCTCATCCCTTCTGTGATTTAATGTTTCAGTTATTGGTTATAAATATTGCAATTGTGGTATTTTATTAAGATTATTTATTGTAAGCTCCTTTGAATACTCAGGAAAGGAAAAACGTAGGGGGCAAATATAGACTAATTGGTTTTTGTTAGAATATTTTGAACTATCTAATTTGCTTAATACACGATCACATCGTAGTTCAGTATTCGCAAAGTTATAATGGTGAGTACAAGCTTTGCCAGGTATATTACTACCATATATGTGAATAGGATCTGACTGAGTTGGAGGAGGGGGAGAAGAACCAGAGAAGCAGCATTCCAGAATTGAGGTCATTAATCACTGCCCTGTTCTGATATGCCCTCCAGTATCCCCATTTCTTTGGGTACCAACCCTGGAGTTGCAATAGCATTAGTGGGACTTGCTAGTCTTGGACTGCCACTCAGTCCCTTGCTCTAAGCATTCCTCTGGCAAAACTAGAAATCTAACATATTTGCCTACCAAACTTTTAGTGCTATTGCAAGCAAGACTTTTTATGTTCTTGTATATCTGGGTTTAAAACTGTCTTTTAAATCATTGAGTTTGAAGTAAATGATATGATGTCTATTGAAAAACTTTTGCCTGGCTAAGAGTTGCTTACAATTAATGTTAAGAAAAGTGTATTTGTATGGGCTGCAGCCTCCCGTTTCAACTGGAACGATTATATTTTCACATGTGTTTGGCAGGTGATCACATGGTAGGCAACAGCCTTTCTGTGAAAATGAGAACAGCTCACATCTGAACTATTCACATAAAATGTATAGAAATTTACAGGATTAAGAGTGAAGAAACAGGAAAGTATGATTTCCTTTGACCAGGAAGAAGGGTGCCAAAAGAGGGTTCAAATATTCTAAGATTTTAATTTTTTTCTCATCTACTTCTTCAGTGCCTGAGAGTATTTCTTCTTTTGTAGAAGGTTCATGCCTGTGAAACACACTTTTATTTGTGAATTCTGTAAGTCAGTTATGTTTGCATGGATTATTACTTTGTTCTCTTCATGAAAAGATGAAGTGAAGCAGATGTAAATATTTATACTGTCTGCATGCTACTTGTGTATACATGCACAAAGTAACACTGAAAGAATGCCTAAAATCAAATGAGATGTGTAAGTAACAGTTTCTTGCGAAATGTCCATCCTAGCTTCAGGTTAGCTTTTAGTGGTATGAGTAGTTTGAATGGGCATTTTTTTGTTGTTGTCTTTTACTGCACAAAGCAAGTATATTTATTCAGTATAACAAAGTTGCACTGGGATTGATCCAAAGGAAGAGAAAAAAGTTGGTTTTCACTGGGTTCTCCCTCATTGCACCACTATTCACCCTGCATGCTGTTCTCGGGGGGGGGGGGGTTTGAGGGGAAAAAATGAGTTAAAAAAAATCTGCTTTTTCCCTAAAGCTGTCTTTGTTTGGGGAACCTCAGGGAAAAAAATGACATTCTTTTCTTCAAAATGAATGAAGTGCTTGCTTTTTAAGACTGGATTTTACCTAAAATGTAAAGCATGGACCCAAAACCAGACATTTCTTTTGCATTCTCATTGGATTAATTGCTATGCCTTCAAATCACTGTTGTAGTGCAGAGTAAGCAGTCATTTACTTTGTTAACCCATAATTATGTACTAAAATTTGGTGTCCTAGAAAATGAGATAACTAGTGGCTTTAGTGTCTTGCGGGGCCCACATGTTGTTGCAAACGCACCATAAAGGCTTCTCATTATCTGGAATTCTTAATCATAGTTTTAAACATTCATTAACCATTACAAAATTATGAAAAAAAGAATCCTAAACAAAATAATTCCAAGCTGAGTTTTCAGCAGTTCATCTGTCATTCTTCTGGCCCATGTTATAACAACAGCCAAGGCTGACTTGGACCCAGGCAGTTGATATGGTATTAAAAAAAAAAATTCTAGAAATACAGAAATAATAATAAAAGGCAGACGTTGCAGTCAAACATCAAGACAGGGCAACTGCCTCTGCAGAGGAATGTCGGCGCCCCCCCCCCAAGTCTTAATTGACCTATGTACTGACTAATTGTCCATATACTTTTGACTAATTACCCTGGGGGCATTATGTAGAAAAAGGAGTGAATACAGCAGGGGGTGTGGCACATTGGGAGTGTCCCTCAGGGAGTACAGCTGGAAACAGTATTGTAAACTGGGATATATATTATCAATAAAGTGTGTATATGGGAACTATGTATTCTGCAGTAACTTTCAAATATGCGATGGGCTTCCAAATATGCCTGTCATGGGCAACTGGTTGGCTGCTGTTTGAAAGAAGATGGTGGAATAGATGAACCACTGATCTGGTTCAGCAGGGCTTTTCCTGTGTTCTTATGGTATGGCAGAGCATAACGATAAATTGGTACTGATCTTTTAAAAAAACCACATCAACAACATTGATAATGCAGCTTTTTGGGGGGAGGCATTTCCAGATACGTTTTCAGATCTTTAAATATTAGGGGTTTTTTTGTTTTTTATTTTGGTATTTGTTGTTGTGTGTATGTTTGTGTGCGTGCCTGTACCTGGAAGTCATGGTGACCTCTGGTGACTCCTACTGAGGCATGCAGGACGTTCAGAGAAGTTGCGTGAGAGCCTCTGCCTCCCGGCCCTGGTATTCTTTGGAGGCTTCCCATCCAAGTACTTGCCAGAGTCAGCCCTGCTTAGCTTCTGAGATCTTACAAGTTCGGGCTTCCCTGGGCTATCCAGGTCAGGACAGATCTTTAAATGTTAGTTTTCAGGACTGGTGACAGTTTGTTTTCTTTTGTATCAGTTCTCTTTTATGTAACCATTTGCAATCTTAAAAACAATGCTTAGAATGCACCTTTGCAGCTAATACACTTGGAAGAGTCCAGTAGCACCTTAAAGACTAATAAAATATGTGGCAGTTTGGGGTTGCAGCAGTAATAGGAAATTGGTGAAATCACCTCCCTTCCTTGTGCCCATGAAAATCTAGGCAGGATCCATTTCACCATCTTTTTAAATATAGGATTTTAGTTGTACCACTCTATATAGGATCAAAACTTCAGGTACAATGGGCTGGATCCAGTAAGTTGCCCATGCAGCGTGGACCCCAGGAAAGTTGATTGCTGGGTTTGGTGGGTTGCAGTGACAAAGAGGAGGAGAGTGTGAAGTGCTGGCAGAAGAGGCCAGAAGGTTAGTTTTGATCCCCTTACCCCGCCTCACTGTAGCTGGGGTTGCCAACAGGCCTGGAGAAATATATCCTGTCCCTTTAGTAGAACCTTAATGTGTGCTAATGGCCCCTGAATATTTTCATGGAATGAACATCACCAGGTAAATAATATGCTTAACCCACTGTTAAAAGGTTAAAGACATTTTCTCCAGGTGTTTTTGGTAGAGTTATGAGGGCTAGAGGGGAAAAAACAGGATTTTTTTCCTGCATCCCTCATTACATTTCCTCCCCAATGTAAACATAGGGAATCTGGGAACACTGGGAAAAAATTCCTGTGAACTATTCTTTTTTTCAAATGGAGAAAATGCTTCTTGCAACAAAGTTTTTCTTACTCAAATGTATTCATTCCTCAGTTTGTCCCGTGGGAAATAATGGAACATTTTGGGGAGCACTAAAAAAAAAACCCACCATGAAATATTTTTTTAAACAAGTGAAATGCTTTTTAAGACAAGGCTTTACTCACTCCAAATGTATAGCCTGAAAAAAAAATCTTAGGACTCTGTTCATTTTTTTCAGTGGAAAATTCCATAACTATGCTAAATAGTTACAGTTGTATATGCTAACGTAAATGATGCATTTTATGTTGTTAAATCAGTAAAAATAAGTTTAGGTTTGGTAGGAATGTAAATATTTCTTATATTTCAGTTTTTCCCAGGGTTTTTCTGGAAGACCCTGAGGAAGAACCCAGTTTTCCCCCCCTTGGCGGCAAAATTTCTACAAATTTTACTTCTCTGCCTGTTGGGCAACTCTGACAGCATCCCAAAACTCATGTGGCTGTTCCATGACTTCAAAAGTCAGCTTCCCCAGGACTGGAAACGACTATAGTGGGAGGGAAAATTGGGGAAAGTTGCTTGTTTTTCAGTGCCTTCTACTGATAAATCACTGCATACTGCTGCTCACTATCCATAATAATTTGTCAGTTTGCATGAACAGATGTTACATATAAAAATCTGTCAGCAGGGATTACCAGGAGAAAATGTCAGCTACAGATCTGAAATGTGTACAGACGATAATGCTATCAAAAGATGAAGGCAGCAGGAAAAGAGGAAGACCCAATATGAGACGGATTGACTCAGTCAAGGAAGCCACGGCCCAGCCCGGCCCTGGCAAGCCCGATCTTGTCAGATGTCGGAAGCTAAGCAGGGCTGGGAGGCAGAGGCAGGCTGTCAAGCCACTTCTCTGAACGTCCCCCATGCCCCAGTAGTAGGGTTGCCAACCTCCAGGTGGTGGTTGGAGATCTTCTGGGATTACAACTGATCCCCAGGCAACAGAGATGAGTTCACCTGGAGAAAATGGCTACTTTGGAAGGTAGATTCTATGGCATTGAAGTCACGCTCTGCCCCTCTCATGCTCCACCCCCAAAATCTCTGGAGCTGGCAATCCTACCCAGCAGGATATACAGCCAACATATCACAAAATTAGCGCCTAATGCACTAAAATAGTATAATACATATCTCATAGAATGTAATACAGCTAGATCACAAAAAATAGGAGAACAATGCAAAACAGTTTAAAATATTTAATTACTTCATTTATACCCCACTTTTCTCCCTAATGGGGGATCCAAAGTTGCTTACATCAATCTCCTCTTCTCCATTCTTTCCTTATTACAACACTGCAATAGGTTAGGCTGAAGAGTGGAGATTAGAGCCGGGTGTTGTAGATCTTAATCCAGCACTAAGCATTATGTTTGCTGGTGTACATACATACAAGGAACAAAAGCTATGAAAACTGCCTAAAACTCAGATGTTAACTACAGCCTCAAGGTTACCATATAGCATGAATCCACATAGCCAAATTATCTGGGACATGATAGGAAGCTATCCTCTGGACTTAGTAAAGATGGAAGAAAGCATTTTTCGCAGCTGGATAAAACTTGCTCCTCTAGCAATAGTGCTAGATCCAGTGTGACCCCTTGACTCAGTGAGTCGGCACTGTCAGAAACTTCAGCCTTCCCAGAGAGCACTACTGTTGGCCTGTCAGATGTTGGTTTGAACTTGTTTGCGCTTAGCCTCTTCACCACAGCATCCAGGCACTGGCTCAAAACTGCTACAACAGCACGGGGGGTCTGGACAAACAAACGGATGGCCCCCAAGTCCAAATCCATGAATGATGTCTCCCATGGACTTCATATAAAGATTAAACTGCATTAAGAGTAAAACAGTCTTGAGAATCCGGACAAGACACATCCCACACTGAAGACAATTGGTCTCTGACAGCAAACATGTCAGTCCAGTCCAGTAGGAAAGATTCAAATAAGTGCAAAGCACACCCCTTAGTACTTATTTCTGTCTCCAAACATCTCAACAGGATGGCATGGTTTACTGCATCAAAGGCTGTCGATCTAATAACAGCAGGTGTATAGTGTGAAAATTTTAATTTAGGAAAATCGGCATTAAATAAGTGTAATTCCTTTGTGTAATATAGATATAGGCATCATTTTGAAGGCTACATTAATTTTTAACTTTTATTTTGCCCTCACCTCAGATGGCAAAAAGTAAGATATTATTGCTTAGGTAGTATATGGTAAAACAATTTGCAGGGCTTTGTCAAGCATGCAGTGCAACAATTGGATACATTTGCATAAATATACCAAGCAGTACAGATTTGTAGATAGCAGAATAATAAACGAAGCATTTTATGTTGCCAAAGCTTCATAATAAGTTAAGATTTGATAGAAGGTAAGTATTGCATATATTTTGAGCAGCCAATATAAAAATGTTCTAAATGTCTGTGTGTGGTGCTTAGCTATTTTGATATTTTAGTCTTCATCAGAGATTTATCCACTGAAACACTGATAGTGTTGTTGGAGTTTAGCTCGCTCCCAAGATGTCTGACCAAGTACAACAATTCTCCCCCCTCCCCCCGCTAGCACAGTAGCACCTTCACAGGTAGCTTTTGCTGGGAGGGGGGCACTTGGGCCTAAAAAGATTGTCTGCCCCAATTAAAGGCTAACATTATTTCTGCTGGAAAGGATATAGTTTTGTGGTTGCAGGAGGTCATTAGCAGTATCCATTTGTTGAACAACTTCTGTTTTATTCCAAATGCTGAAAATGGTTACTTGGCAGTTGCATTAAATTAACTGAATCTTTAAGCTGCCTTATATGGAGGCAGAGATCTCACCTCTTAGCTATTTTGACCAGGTGACAGCTCCTCAAATGTTTCCCAGCTCTGCTATCTGAGATCTTTTTATTATATATTCTATAGTTTGAACTTGAAACACTTGCCGCCAGGCATGCTTTTGAACTTCTTGTCCTTGCTGTTTTGAACTTGGAAATCCTGCTTTTTATTTCTCCTTTGTGTCAAGGCTTTTTAAAAAATGTACCATATTGTTTCCTTGCATCAAAATTTCCCCATAAAATACATACAACTTTCAACATTGTGGATCCATAAATCGGTGTTGTATATTGTATCAAGATTATAATATAAATACTAGTAAAGGTAAAGGTTTCCCTTGCTCAAAAGCCGGTCGAATCTGACTCCAGGGGCCGGTGCTCATCTCTGTTTCCAAGCAGAAAAGCCAGCGCTGTCCAAAGACTTTTTCTGTGGTCACATGGCCGGTATGACTAGACGCAGAGGCGCACGGAATGCTGTTATCTTCCCACCGAAGCAGTACCTATTTATCTACTTGCAGTTTCTTGCTTTCGAAGTGCTAGGTTGGCAGGAGCTGGGGCCAGAGACGGAAGCTCCCTCCATCACGTGGCACTTGGGTCTCGAACTGCCAAAGTGCCGACCTTCCGGTCTGCCGGTAGCCATAGTGCCTAAATTTCATTGTGGTACCTACTATTTTCCAGAGTGATATCGTTTTGATGATCCTCATCGTGAAACAGTGGGGTGGTTTTTCAGGTATGCTGGTCCCAAAACATATAGAGCTTTAAAGGTCAGCACCAGCACCTTGAATTATGCCAGGAAGCAAATTGGGAGTCAGTGTAGAGTGAAGTGATGTGGCCCTAATGACCCATTCCAATCAGCATCCTGCCAAACACTTTTCAGGGGTGGCCCCTTGCAGACTACCTATAGGTAACTGGAATATGCATCACAGTGGCCACGTCTTGTAAGCTTAGGAAAGGCCGCAGATGGCTGACTAGTCAAAGCTGGTGAAAGACTCTGCTGACCACAGCTGTCTCCTCTTTATCCAGAAGTAGGCCTGGATTTAAGAGCACCACTAAAATATGACCTATTTCTAAAGGTGTAGGGTTGCCAGATCCCCCAGGGGGCGGTTTGCCTGCGTTAGGGCCCCCGATCCACTGTCCCGGATCTGGCTGGTGGGGGGAACCCTGCCCTCAAAGTGCCTGGATCAGGCCAATGTGCCTAGTGCAATGACGTCGCCTGGGTCAGCACCACCACTCCCACCCCTGGCCTCAGGCACTACCTTGGCAGATCCACTAGCAGAGGCTGAAGTCCCAAATTTACCATTGCCGGGGGCTTGAGGGGTTGCCAGTGACAGCAGGGACAGAGAATTGGGTTCAGTGAATGGGACTGGCTGAGGGCAGGCTGGAGGCCAAGACAGCAGCAGGAGCTGTGTTGACCGGGCGGCCCAGGCCAACTGTAGCCTCTCAGGGGCAGGTGGAAGCAACTGGATGTGGGCAGGGCTAGAGCAACCGGGGGGGGGGGGAGAGACAGATTGTTTGGGGACACTGAGCCCGGCAACCAGGTAAGAAGAGGGAAAGCAGCAGGCCTGGGATGAGCAGGAATGATGATGCGGGTGTGACCAGCGGGCACACCCCTTGCCAAGGGTAGGCATGGGGGGAGAGCCACTCAGAGAGAGCCTGATTGGGCACAGGGCAAGACAGACAGAACAAGCCTTTTCAGGGATGGACAGCATTGGTGGGTTTGGGAGGCAACTCCCAGTGGGGGAAGATTTAAGGGAGAGAGTTCCAGCTAGTCAGGAGAAACATGAGTCTCTCCCAGATGCCCAGGAAGAGCCAAACAGAAGCTGAAGCTGAAGATCTGTCCATGGGCAGGAGAGAGGGACTTGGGTGCACTTAACCCCCCTCCTCCCGCCATATCTGAAGCCTTATACCAAGCCCTCTGGATCTTGAATCACACCTGTGAGAAGCTTGACCCCCCCCCCCAAGCCCAAGGGGTCCCAAGACCTGACCCTTTGATAGGAAAGTAACTGCCACATATCTTGCAATTCTTCCCCCATTTTGGTATTTTTCTTTTGTTTTTGGCCTCATATTCTTTCATAAATACTTAGCAATAACTTTAAAATGTGGTCATTAAAGGATGAGAACCCTGAAGGATTAGAAACTGAGTCTGGCTTCTAAATCTTTGGACTGGCTCCTACACTCAAAACTTGTCAAGGTCTGAAATATATATGAATTGTATGTGAATCTTTACAACATTTATGTTCAGACAGGTCTTAAAACCAGTAGTGAAAAACTGAAACAATTGACACAAATATAAAAAGTATGCTCACAGGAAAAATTCACACGTCCTTATTTAGCTACCTGCAGTTCATGTGTACTACACTGAGATGTGGTCTTTCTCCTTCATTGTAATCTAAGTTGTACTCACATGAGAAAATAGCACCTGAAAAAGTTTGTAATATCTGCCAAGGATAAGTTCCAATTTGTGTTCTGTTGTTCATATGTACAGTCTTGTATAATCATTTAGTAGAGGTGGCTTTCCTTGTTCCTTCCTACTGTGAAGGCGTCTTAAGAGAATCTAATTAATCTTGCTCATGTGAATTTAGTTTAAAATTTTGCCTTGGTATTCTTCTCCCTTGGTTGTCTCACATCATTCTTGTTGGCAAAGCGAAGTTCCTGGTAATTGTATCTATCCGGAGTACTGCATGAAGCGGTGTTTCCATGATCGCTCAGGAAACTGAGACTTTGTGGAAACTTGAGTCTTGGTGTGTATGTGTGTGTGTGTGTGTATACATATGAGAATTCTTATCTGTGGAATGTCTGTGTTGTGACCATAATGGCTTTCAGGTTACTGTTTCTGGAAATACAATTAACGGCTGTTCCAATGGTTCAGTTGACTCTCTGAACTGCCTTAACTGAGAAATATTGTATGCTAAGGTAATATGAAATCTGTCTCTGATGTTTGTTCTGTCATGATGGTTTTGCACATGCAACTGATCACTGAGTGCAGTTTTCCATCCTGTTCCAGCTCTAGTCATGTAAAGTTAGGGCCAAAAGTAGACATCATAGGAGGCACATGTTTATTTGTTCAAAATAAAACTCTCAGGTGAGGAGAGCTAAATCCTCCCTTGGCACTCCATTGCTTTTGGTACATTCCTTTCAGCCTAGTCTTCTACTTGTATTAGAACCGGGTGGTAGTGTAGTGCTAAAAACACCGGAGTTGTTTTGAGGGAGAGACAGGGTTTAGCACACATACCCCTTGCCCATACACTTAGTGCAAACAACACAACCTCCTGATTTAATGGGAATGAGTGGACTTCTACATGTGTGTAAATACAACTCTGATTCCTTGATTTACTGTGAATTCTCATGGATCTCTGGTTTGTACTAGTAAAACTAAGCACTTGGTAATCTTTGTCGGTCCTCACAACATCTCATTAGTGAAGGTGGCAGATAGCTTTTGTAATGCTGGCCTAATCTTACAGTGGAGAAATGAAGGAAAAGCATCTTGCCCAAAGTAACCTTTATAAATGTAGGGCAATGCTTTGTGCCCCCCCCACGGGCATTCTGCCAACCACTTAGCTTGGAAGATGTCCTTGATTTAGCTGATCTTGTCACATGGATCCATGCTGTGGTTACCTGTTGTAACGTACTCTACATGGGTCTGGCTTTAAAGACAACTCAAACTCCTGTTGGTATAGAACGCCGTGTTCCTGCCACCGTTGGGTGTTAAGCAGAATCACTCTCATTCTGTAGACCCTTTATTGGTCAATGATCAGTTCTCAGGTTCAGTTCAAGGTACATGTAGGACTGCCCCACCTGCTGTGTTCTGCCAAGACAGCTGTACTGATCTGAGCAAAGCCTTCTTATGGCGCCATCCTGCAAACATGTAAAATTGTCAACTGCCAGTTCATGTGCATTCTCTGTGGTGGCTTCCACATTATGGAATGGCCCTCCTGATGTCATCAGCAAGGCTCCCTACGCTTCTGTCATTTCACAGAATGTTCAAAACAGAAATATTCAGGAGCACATTCTTATAAAGGGGTCAGAACTATGGCACAATGGATCAGCTCAGGAAGTTGCTTCTATCAGGGATTATATTATACAGGGCTTTTTTTGTAGAAAAAGCCCAGCAGGAACTCATTAGTGCAGCTCCCTCCCAGGACTGGTGTGAGATTGTCCCAATGGATATAGTCCACAATAGGTCTCCTTAAGCAGAAAGTTCTTTATTTGTAGAAAAGATCATGTTGGTCAAACACTTTTCCTGATAGTAATGCTCAAGCTTGGAATTGCAATTACAATTATACTTGGTATGAAATATGGTCTAATTACCCTCTACCAATCAATAGAGAGAATTCTTGGCACCCAAATATACTGGCCCAATATTCCCATGGAAAGCGCGGCAAAATGAGTTCTCAGGGAGAAATACTGTTGAATATTTTTTGGGAAAAAGTTCCCAGAGAAACTAAGCAAAAGGAATACATAACACCTGTGATTCTTGTAACACATAACAGGAGGCACTTTCGTTCAAGGTCGTTAGCTAAGGATGCTAGAGATAAAAGGGAAAAGAAAGCAAATGAGTAATGAGTATGCGCAAAGCAAAGCGAGTGAGGCGTGCATTCCAAAGGTGGGAGTCGGGTTCCCGATGCTATCTCCCGGGCGGGACCTACAGAGGCTAAATGAAACCTTGGAACACAAAGCATTGTGAATTAAACAGTTTTATGACTTAAGCAACTCAGGAAGTATTGCAACAGGTAACACAGCAGCTTCACTGATCATGGCAAGACAGCCACCCAGGCTTATGGCAGTTAGCCTATGCTCAACTGACAACCGACTTCCCCAGGTGCCCCGTGGCTTGCGGGGCACATGGGGAACCCGAGGAGGGGAGGCAGTTTAAACTGCCTTCCCTTACTGGATTGGCTTGGCTTCCCCAGGCGCCCCACAGCTTGCAAGGCGCCTTGGGAACCCGGGGGGGGGGGGGGGGCTGTACTCTGTTCCTTTGTGTTCCTGCCCAAAAATAACCCTGATATTATAGCATATTGCGATGTTTGTACATATTACACCCCTTTGTTTCTGCATTGCTTTTGTCATATTTTGTGATCTGTCCATAGGATGGGTACAATTGGCATTTTGTTGCTCTCCTCTTCGCAGCTGCTACTAATCTGAGTAGCAAAGTATAAGGCTTTCCACATGGTTATTTCCTTGCTCTGAAGTTGGCATTCATTTGTTTGCCATTTTTAGTGCACAGTTTGCACGTGGCTCTCTCTGGTAGCATTTGTGATAGAAATACAGAATGTTCACAGTAAAAAACACAGTGTTGTAGTTGGGAAAATGTAATACATTTCACAGATCATGCATTCACATAGATTACAGTAATAGCCTAAATTATAGTTCTACTGTTCACAAACAATATCAGCCTTAGTGGATTTAGCTTATTATTTATGACAGTTTCACTCCTTATAGCACAAAGTCCATAGCATGCTTACCTCTGTAACAAAAAGCAGGACATAGTTTCCAGGAAAAATTGGGAAAAGCTTTGAAGGATTGGGTGACTAATAAATTAATCTCTGCCACAAATGCTTTCTGTAACACAAATACTTCAAAAATGCACATAGCCTGTTGTTGAACAAGTTGGGGACTGTTAAACATATAGTTGCATAACCATGCTGAAAGGATTTTAGCATTTTTAGCCACTTACTTGAAAATTCAGTAACATAACCTGAGTGAGATTTCAAAGATGAGTCTACCCCACCCTTGCCATGTAATAGAATATGGCAACAAATTTGGGTCTTGATGGATGGCTGTAGTTTGAACAGTAGATAGTACGGCTCTGAACATGCTCATATGCAAATAGAATTCTGTGGACAAAATGATACGGACTTATGTAAAATTTCTTGGAAATTAACTAGCTTATAGACTGTTATAGTATGTTTCCATTTGAAATCATAATAAACTGGCTCTGAGATTGACAAGCAGTGGTAAAAGACAGAGAAATGTTTTCACCCATGAAAACACAAAAACTCTCAAAGAAAAGCTTTCTATAATGGTGCTTGTTTAAGTAAGACAAAATAAAAACCTTGAAATTAATAGTGTGTGAGAGAGCGTAGATGGGCTACTATCTTTGAACATTGTTCTGTTACTGGAAGTCTTTTCTGTCAGTGGAAACTGCTGTTGGATCCAAGCCATGGCATGCTTCCTTCAGCACCTTGGAGGAGATTGTGGGATAAAAATGTGATGGCTATAGAAATAAGCCCCCATTTAGTATGCTGTTAAAATATTCTAGTATCATGCTTTAACTTGGATTTAGTTCTTGAAGTTCAGCAGCAGATTACCTGTTTGCCAATTCTGTCTGGATGTTTTACTTACTATCAGCAAACAATGTGAATTGTTCCTAGAAAAATATTGCCACTGGTGGTGTCTTAGCCTATGAAATCCAACAGTCTTTCTCTTAGGACTGAATAGTATTTTAATAGTTTCAAGCACTAACAATATGTTCTTTCTTTTAAATCCCTTTTGGTTATGCTGATATTATTATTACCGCTGTTGAATTTCCATCCTGCAGGAAACCACCGAAGGTGAGTTTTTAAAAAGCTGTTTGTATGTATAGTTTGTTGAAATGCAGATCGTATTGTCTACAATGATCTCAAGATATTTAGAACATCTTTTAAGAGGTGTTCAGATCCATTATAAATAAAGTCCACTAAAAAGAAGATTATACACAAGAAGTTTTTGTAATTACTGTATATAAGTATGATGTATATATGAACTTAAGGCTCCTCCCTCTTTTTCTTGGTGGGACATGTAGGAGGAAAAACTAGCCTTCCTTTCAAGTAAACTGGGTTCTGTGTTCCTGCTGTGTACTTATATAAATGTATGTGAGACTTGGTGTAATTCTGTTGCTTCCAGTTTTTTGAGATGTGAAAGGTTTAGGGAAATTGTGCATCTCTGCATGAGGCTTGCATGCTTTCTGCAGGTGATAGCAAGCACATATGATCAAGACCCGTGTCTGTGCCTCACCAGAAAAGTTTTCATCATAAATAGAATTTGGGTTTCTAGGATCAGCAGCCACTGTATGAGCTTGAATACCCAGCAGTTTTTGGCTCCAAATTTTATTTGTCTACAAATATGTATATATCTTGTCTATGAAAAACATTCTTGTTTACAATGTATACCCATGTAAATAACAGTTTTGCATGATATCTAAAGAACATCAGAGTTAACTCAAGGCAAGCAAGCAAGCAAGCATAATGGGAGTTCCATTATGAGGTGCCAAAAGAGGGAGCTCTCATGGCCTCCTTTCTTACCTCAGAAAGTGGAGAGGCCATGGTTTGGCCTACACTGAAGATCTTAACTTCCAGACAAGCTCATATGGGAGAAAGTGGTTCTTATTTTGAGTCTCTAAATGGAGAAGAAAATCTGGGCAGTCGTTCTTACATTACTTACAAGACATATAAGAATGTTAGTAGATTAATGACCACAGCTGCTAGAATTCTGATACCGAGAGATGGATAATTGCATGCATTGCTTTTGTACAAACTTGATTTAGAATACACTGTAGCTGCATTGCTTATGAGAAAAGCACTACAAATAGTGCTTGATACACTATTCTCTGAGGTTTTTGCAAAGAGTGAGCCTGTCTTTCCTGCTGATCATAAGAGCATTCTGCCTACCAAACAGGAAGAAACTCATCTAGTATTTCATTGCTGACTGTAGTGCTGTTTACACATTCAGTTATCCAACTGAAATGGAAACAGAGGAAGGGAGAACATGTCACCCTGAGCTGCTTAGTAAGGAAAACTTGTATACCACTTTGAACACCTTTGAGAAAGGGTAAAATAAAAAGGTACAAGGTGAAACACTGAGTATTTTTACTATTATTTTTCGAATAGGGATTGAGGGTAATTTGTGGCCGCCTTGAAATGGCTGCTTTGAATTTAATAATTAGAAGGAAAAGAAGTGTATCATGCCAGTGATGAGGCAAAAGTGAACGATTAGCTTTCAAAAATGTTGACAAATCTGTCCTTGCAGCTGAAAAAAATGTTTGCACTGGTCATTTAAGTAGAGCTATTTGGGGTCCAGGTGATAAAAAGCCTGACTGATCAATCAGTTATTCTCCATTTGGAGAGAAAGGTCTACATGCTGTTGTACTGTGGAGCCTACATGCCATATATGTCCATATTCCAGCAGCTAAATTCTTACCTGAGGAAGAAGAGGATCTGCATATAGAGTCTCACTTATTTCAGGTCCTGCCAGGTTGGAGAGGGAGGCCTTCGTTGTTGAATGGATTTATGCTAACTGGCTAGGATGGCCAGTTGCCAATATCTGCATCTGGGATTAACTGTGTAGTAATTACAAATTAACTCTAGTTTGCTAGAGTTGAGTCTGATTTATTCGCATGCTTCTGTACTCCCTTTTCTTCCTTTGCACGTGGAGCTGAGTTTGAAGACTTTCACTTTTTGGAAGTGTTGCCTGTTTAATGCAGGTTTATAATCCCAGTTTGTGTGCAAGAAACAAACTCAGTTTCATTGAAGTGCATGTATACACATTTCCTAACAGATAAGTCTTCAGTCTTCTTTGTTCCATGCATGAGGAGAGGAGGGCAAGCACAAGAATGAAAATAAAGTGGGTCTAAATTCATCATGAACAAACCAGAGTCAATCTGTGTTCCAATATTATAAACAACGTGACCACAACTATTGCATATAAAAAACGTACCTAAGAACAACAGAAGAGCCCTGCTGGATTCAACCAGTGGTCCATCTAGTCCAGCATCTTCTTTCACACAGTGGCCTAGGAGGACCAACAAGCAGGGCATAGAGAGGCCTTTGCTGATGGTTTCCTCCTAATACTGGTATTCAGAGGCTCACTGTCTCAGAATGTGGATGTTCTCTTCTTTCTCTGAGGCTAGTTGCCACTGATGGACCTCTCCTCCATGAATCTATCTAATCCCCCTTTAAACCTATCTATATTTGTGGCTATCACTATGTCCGCTGGTAGTGAATTCTACAATGTAATTACTTGTATCATTAAAGAAGTAATTACTTTTGTGTGTCTTCAATCTGTTGCCACTCAACTTCATTGAGGGCCTATGAGTTCTGTTATTCTAAATGAAGGAAAATTTATTTCTGTCCATTTCTTCACCAGACTATCATATTCCCTTAGTTGTCCTTTTTCTAAACTGAAAAACCCTAGACTGTTTTGACTTTCCTTATAAGAAAAGTACTCCAGCCCTTAATCATATTGGTTGCCCTCTTCTGCACTTTTTTCAGCTCTGCAATATCTTTGCAATGTCAGCCTACTTATTTCCATTTCTTTCCTAATAATCCCCAATACTGATCTTGCCTTTTTGACCACTACCACAAACTGAATTAACATCATAATTGAGCTACAATATTATAGAGCCTAGATTTTCCCCACTCAGTCTTGACCAGTTCAAATCTCATTAGCATATATTTAAATCTGGGGGAAAAATTTGTCCCAGTATACATCAACTCACACTTACCTGTACTGAGTCTCATTTACCACATTGTTGGCCACTCGTCCTATTTAGAGAGATCTCATGGAGCTCCTCACATCTTGGCCACAACACTGCTCATCCACAATTCCCCCTTTTATGAAAAATACTCTTCAGGTTAAGTTTTATCTGTAAAAAAGTAGTTTTCCCCAGGTGTAGAATTTTGCAATACTTTCTCATGGAACTTTCTAATGGAACTTTCTAATGGAACTGGGGAACCTTAGAAAAGCTTGCTATACTCAGCTGTATCTCTACAACTGCTGCTGGAGAGGTACAACTTTTACAGTACTGTTGATGTTCATTTTTAAGACTGCCATACCTGTCTTAGAAGGTTATGAGTGTGGTGGTCCAGGTAAGAATACAGCTGCAAATTATTGGGGGGTGGGGTGGATCTGAGTTCTAAAATAAATTACTTAAATCCCCTTTCAGACCTATAAAAATAGATACTGCTCTTCAAACTAGGATGAGTCATGATGTCTCATGGAAAATCTTAATATTATGTTTATGTTCTTATACAGGTATTTGCCTTTGATTACTGCTTTTGGTCTATGGATGAATCAAACACTGCAAAATATGCAGGTATAATTTTTCGTCTTCAGTGCACTTAGCTAATTTCCAAGATTCTGCTTCCTTCCTCCTCTACATTTTGTTTAAATACTGGCTTCTTTCTGTCGTCTTTTGATGAGTGATTCTAGAGCAGCATTGCTGGTGGTCATGTAGTCATATTCAACAATTCTGGTTGCAACACAATATATATGATCACAAATATACATATGCCTCACCTACCTGAAGTGCTACTCCTGAATAAGTGATCTGATCCAAACAACAACAAACGCAGAACAGAACTCATCCACACACTACTGGCCTTTGCTGGGAACACCATTGCTGCACAATGGATTCATAAATCACCCCCAATGGTCCAATCCTGGCAAAACTGTATATGGGAGCATTTCATAATGTGCAAAATATCACTTAATATGTCCAATTCTTCTTCAAGTAAACTTGAAGTAAAAATTCATAGCGACTTGGTCATTCACTTGTTAATTATATGGCGGAGGCTGACATTATTCCTGCGAATCCTATATATAAAACACTGATTTATTTCTAAAACAAGATCCAAAGACCTTTTACTGTGATCTCTGTAACGACACTTAGGGACATAACTTTACTGATGATTTCACAATCATATGTTAAGTCAAGCAACAATATGATATATAGTAGTTTAGTGCTAATTGTTAAAACACTAGGAGTAAGGCCCATTGTGGGAAGAAATACAACGGGCTCTAGAAGGAAGCTCCAGGTGAGTGGCTGTGGCTGGTGGGGCGGCAGAGCTAAGGGGAAAATAGAGGGAGGCAAGCCGTGTTTATTTCCTTCTGGTTAGTTACAAGGCAGGGCTGTCTCAAGTCAGTTTGCTGCCCCAAGTAGGTAGTATGGGAGGACAGCCTCATGGTAACAGGTATGGTTCCCTCAACCCCTGACTCACATTGATTTGGGATTGTGCAGTGGCAGCTAAGGCAGAAAAGCACCTCTTCCTATGTGATGTCTTCTGGGTTCCAAGGGTCTGGAAAGCGGTTCCATAGCCAGTTACAGGGCTGCCAACTTTGGGTTGGGAAATACCTGTAGAATTGAGAGGTAGAGCCTGAGGAGGGAAGGGGTGGGGTGGGACCTCAGCAGGGTATAATTCCATAGAGTCCATTGCCCAAAGCAGCCATTCTCTCCAGGAAAACTAACCTTGGAGATCTCCAGGTGCTTCCTGGAGACTGGCAATACCAAGGGGAGGGCCAGACCTGTAGATTTGAGCGGCAGAGCCTGGGGAGGGCAGGGTGTGGGGTGCGGAGGGACCTCAGCAGGGATGTGCTGTGGCTGCAGAACACGATGATTTCTAGGAGATCTATAGGCCCCACAGGAAGACTGTCAACTCCAGTGATTGTTTAAGGGAAGATTGGGATATGTATTTTAGCAACTCCAGTGACCGTTTAACCGAAGACTGGGAGATGTATTTTACCTCAGAACCACATTCAATGACCCAACAGCAACAGCAAACTGTTTAGAATGTTAGAGGCAAAAGCCAATCAGGCCACATATGCAAATGACCTCTGTGTTCTGACTGGCTATTGGGGGGAGTGGAACAGCAAGCTGTTTAGAGTACTGGTGGCGAAACTCAGGCAACGCAGCCAGTGGATAGGGACAGCTTGAGTGACACATCAGGCAGCCAACTAATTTTGGAGGGCATAGAATGTTGCCAGACGAAAATGAAATTATATAATAAAGACAGATACTGGAATAAGTCTATAATACACATTAAAAATACACATAGTCTATAATACTATTAAAACACTGACGAAACAGAATGTACTGTCCTTACAATGTCAACCTTTGTATCCATGCTAGTTATAATAATGATTAATAATTTGTAATACTGTTTAATATTACAATTAAAATATATATTTAAAAAATGAGTTATTCTAGAGCAACATATCCCCAAGCTTGGTTGAGCTACACAGTATCTCAATCTTGGCCCAGTTTTGAAGTATATCATATTGATAATGCTGGTTAGTAAGTATGAAATACGTTTGGTTCATGTAAAACAAGACATTGAGAGATACTTCTCTATGATTATTTTATTGCAGTATACATTTGGAAACATAATCTCATTTTTCCTCTACAAATTCTCTTAAATCCTGTTGGGATTCCCCCCCTGCCCCATAATTCCTTGCAAATCACAGTACATTGACACCCAAAATGTAACTTCTTGTTATAAAGGGAATATTTATATTTACTGTGATAGCCAGATGATCCCTGAGACGAAGTCACATATATAGATGAGATATTCGTAATGCTAACAGTCCAGAGATGGAATACTTCTTTGACAGAAAAGGTTTGATTCTACCGCCTCCCCAAACTCTGCTTTGAGAACAGAACAGCACTGTAAATACATTTAACGTGGCTGTCAGTATGATTAGATGCAGCACTATCCTCTGTACAGTTCTGTCAGCTTCACTTGGGTTTCGCTCATCATGCCAGCCATGTAATCTTTGCAGTCTGATGAATTCTGCTGAGTGTACTTTTTGACTGTTTTGATGTGTAGATGTGTGGTGGCTAATAAACTGGCGAACTCTTATTATCAGCACTTCCAGAGTACTGGATTCCATGCCACCAGTGGGGATGACACTGTAGCTTTCTTATTCCTTAAAATGTGGCTGATTGTGGTGGAAATGTCCACAAGCCCTGAAGCTTCTGCTGAAGGCCAGCTGGCTGTGATAGCAGGAGACCTGTAATCCAACCTCTCACTGAAAAATTAAAAGTTCACAGTAGCTGCGTATGGGGCAGTATCCCTATCACTTGTATCAGAGTATGCTGCTTGGGGTGTTGAAATATTTAAATATTTTCTTTGTGCTATGTAGATACCTGGTTATTTACTCCTTTTTGAGAAACCGTATGGCTTAACATTCCTCCTTCTTTTAAAAAGATTGTGGAACTTGTACAGTCCCCTCTATTTGCAGCTGCAGTCTGCCCTCTTTCCCCTGCAATAAAAGTTGGGAAGCAGCTTGACTCCCCTCCGCAATTTGTTCTCTGGTTAATTGTTTCAGATCCATTAAGGAAAAAGTGGTACTACTGTGTTCTTTTTGACAGCCTGATCTGTGTGATATAAATGTCATTGTTTTGACTGAGTATCCGTTCCAATGATTTATTTTGGAATTTTCCACGTGGAGGTACTTATTTGGGAATTCGGCATCAATTTTTAGATGCCAGTCCTCCATTTACTTATTTTACAAAATTTATACCCCACCTTTTTGTCCTCACAAGGGCCACTTAGATGATCAACAATTTAAAACATACATAATGAAATAACATTTTAAAGCTAACATTTTAAAAATCAACACATGTGCTTAAAACAGTTAAAACAGTTATAATACTTACAAAGACGTTAAAATAGTAATTAAAACATTGGTCGGGAAGGAGGTATCACTGAGGAGTTACCGCTGAGGAGAGCCAGTCTGGTGTAGTGGTTAAGTGTGTGGACTCTAATCTGGGAGAACTGGGTTTGATTCCCCACTCCTCCACTTGCAGCTGCTGGATGACCTTAGGCAAGCCATAGTTCTGTCAGAGCTTTTCTTGAAAGAGCAGTTCTTGAAAGAGCTCTCTCAGCCCCACCTACCTCACAGAGTGTCTGTTGTGGGGAGGGAAAGGAGTTTGTAAGCTGCTCTGAGACTCCGAGTTAAGGGCAGGATATAAATCCAATGTCGTTGTCTTCTCTCTTCTATCATACCAAATAAAAAAAAGTCTTCACCTGCTGGCAGAAGATAGCAACAGGAGGGAACACATGACCCTCCCTGAGCCCTCTCCCAGGTTGCTGCCCACCTAATTTCAGAAGGCGGGAGAAGTCAAAGCAGGGCCTCCAAAGATAACTGTAGTGGGCAGACAGGTTCATAAAGGAGTAGGTGGCTCTTTAGGTATGTGTGTCCCAAACCATATAGGACTTTGAAGGCCAAGACCAGCACCTTGAATTGTGCCCAGAAGCAGATTGGGAACCAGCACAGATGGGCCAAAACTGGAGTAATATGGTCCTTACAATCCACTCCAGTCAGCATCCTGGCTGCATCATTCAGTACCAGCTAAAATTTCCAGCACTGCTCAAGAGCAGTGCCATGCAGAGCACATTGCAGTAATGTAATCTCTCACCTGCTTATCCAGAAGTAGGCCTGGGTCCAAGAGTATGCCTAGACTATGGACCTGTTCCGTCAAGGGGAATGGAGCCCCGTGTAGAACAAGTTGTCACCTGTTCTAAAACATTAGGGTCAAACCTTCCACCCACCAGTAGCACTTCCGTCTAGTCAGTATTAAGCTTCAGTTTATTAGCTCATATCCACTCTGAAACTGCCTCCAGGCACTGGTTCAGGGTTTCTACAGCCTCCTTGGGATCATCTGGAAGTGTGAGAGAGAGCTGAGTGTCATCGACATATTGGTGACAATTCAGCCTAAATCTCTGGATAACCTCAGCCATTGGTGAAAAATATAGATTCCTTGATATTGGCTTCAGATTTGGTGTGAGAATTTTGCATCTATCAGTAGTACCTTCATTGAATATGTCTTAATTTTCCATAAATCTCTGAGTAGAGAAGATTGTATCAAGGCCTAAATAAACTGGTTTGAACGTTCGAAAGTACCCTGTTTGCACATGGAACTAGCGTTTTTACAGTGTGTATTTCTGATAAATGTACACATGTGTGCTATATGTATCTGAGGGCACACATAAACAAGTTACCCTTATTTGAACTGTACAACTTTAGTCAGAATTCTAATCTGAACTGTAACTTTAATTTGGTTGTGCCCTTGGCAGAAGACCTAGTGTTTCCACGTAAAGTGGACGTAAACATGTTTCTACATGGAACCCTGTGGTGCTGATTGGAGCACATCTGTCCATTCTTGCACATACCCACCCACAGCTTGTCTTCTAGTAGGAGCCATCTTAATATTTTACTTGATATATGTCTACCTTCTTTTCCTTTGAATTAATTATAACTTTATTCAAGAAAGTAAGTGTAGGCTGAAGCAACACTGAAACCACATAGATCATGCATCTGTATTTCCTTAGCAATAAAAAATAGGAAGAAAAGACTGTATAGTATCTGGTTAAAGTATCAAATGACTCATTGAAACTTCTTACTTGACAAATTTGTTGGATGACATTCCAAGCTGGAGACCCACAAGATTTGTGGGAAAGAAGAAATCCCATTCTTGCTCCTGTCCCCTGCTTCCTTTCCTTTTGCACTGCCTATTGATCTGTTTTTCAAACCTTCTGAACCCAGTTGCTTGTTTTCTTCCCCAGCTCACCTGATTACCTGTTTTGTTACCTTCCCTGGTCTGCCTATCCTTACATTTTCCTCACCACTGTCTGCCCAATCAGACAGTTGTGTTCTCCCCACTGTGACTGATCCCTACCTTTTGTTTTTGTGCAGTTTGTCAATACAGTGTTTGTGAGTGCATTGTAAGTTACTGGGGGGGGGGGGGCGGAATAACTATTTGGAGTTGTGTAATTTCTTAAATGTTTACCTCCAACCAAATCTGGGATTACCCCACATTCCCAGTAACATATACCCTAGCTCTGGGTCTTCAGACTTTTTCATCGGCACAGCAGTGGCACCCATCTCTGTTACATATATAGTAATGTGGAAGTACTTGCTTCAGTTTGCTAACAAAAGAAAAAAAGCCTTCCACAACATAAAAGAAAAAAGTCTAACTAGATTCATTTTAATAGCTGTTCATTTATTTACCCACTGGCAATTGAGTATGAGAGCAGTAATTAATATTCCCAAACTTGAATTGCATTATTGTGAATTAATCTAAGTACATGCCCAGTGTAAAATACAGCCCAGTATATTGAACTGTGCCCAAGTTGCCATTTTTGACCCTTTTCCTATATGTTTTTAGGATATATATCATTTTATCTTTTCAGATGCTCCTTACAGCTGTGCTTTACAGCAAATAAAACAATCCCTCTCTTGTTTTCATGACTCATTACTGTAAGATACCGGGAGATATCAACTCTTAATTGTGCCTAATGACAGAAGTTTTGATCTAATAAATTGCTTTGGAAATGTTCGAAGTTAAAATGTTTGTTACTGGTTCAGAATGATTAAAATGAGTCCTAAGGAGACAACTTCCATCGCTACTTATAGAAAACAATCACTTCAAAAATCATGTGTATGATAAATTGATCTTATAATATAATCACATCTCTAATAAGAAAAATGAGTTGCTAGTTTAGATCAACAGCCAGTTTTTAAAACATCGCAATTAATATATCTTGTAGCAGATCTTTTTTCCTTCTTGATTCTGATAAGCTGATAACTATTATAAGGTGTGGTCGCTTGGGGCAATCATGAAAAAATGTGGAACAAGATTACCCAGTACTATCATCTCCTAGGAGACAGTGTGGGAAATAATGTTGTGATTGTACCTGAATTGGTTGTGGTATGAATCATCACACATCCAGTGCACAAAAAGACTATACGTTTATCCTAATGCAAACACAATAATCCTATCTTAAACTGAGGCAGTAAGAACCCATTATTAAGATTACTTTGGATTTTGTTTAGTTTTCACTGCTACAGCAGAATTCTGAGGTAACTAAAGAATGCCTTTATGAGAACCAGCCGGTGTTCACAATATAGTATGTGAGATTTTAATTACGAAGAACTGTTCCTGTAACTGGATGTTACCCATCAATTAAAAAGAGGATAACGAGAACATATTTTACTCAGCAGTGCATTACACTGTGTAATTTAAAAAAAAATCTAGGCCAAGAGTTGAACACACACACGAAGCTGCCTTATGCTGAGTCAGCCCTCTGTTCTGACAAGGTCATTATTGTCTACTTTAGCTGCCAGTGGCTCTCCAGGGTCTCTGGTAGAGATCTTACTACCTGATTCTTGGTTCAGCTAGAGATGCCTGATACAACCCTGGGACTTGTATGCAATCAGACTGTCTTACCATTGAGCCATGACCCAATCCCTGTTGCTTACTGCATTGTAAACATTGGATGGTTTTAATGAAGGCATTCTTTTTACATGCAGGAGTCATAAACAGATTCCAGTTTGTTAAATCCTAATCAGTAGACAAGAACAAATGTCTGTTAAAGGTCTTCAGTTTAGACACTGCAATAAACTGTGGCTTCTTTCAGACTGTGAAGTCTTTAATAGTTGTTTCATGGGTGAAGGGAGGAAGAAGGAAGAGTGAGTGCGTGAGCCCAATCATTAACCTAATCTCATGAGCAGACTGGATTAAGTTTGTAACAAGTAATGCAGCGATTCTTCATGAATACTTGAATATGTTGGAACTTATAGACCCATGAAGTAAGCGTGGCTTAAACTGTCCAAGGCAAATTCTTCCTGTACTGCTGCTTTACTATCAGGGGTCCTTTCGTAGAAAAAGAGGTGCAGGAGCTCATTAGCATAACTCATTAGCATATGCCACATCCCCTGACTTTACCAGAAGTGTGTCAGAAAGAGAATGTCAGTTTCAGCCCCATTATACCCTACGGGCCATTGAAATCAATGGCAAAAACTCATAGGGTATATGAGGGGCTGGAGGAAAGGAGGGTTGAGGGAGAGGCTCCAAACTTGCAGGATAGCTGCTGTGGCCTCTCCTTGAAATACCGACCAAATTTCAAGAAGATTGGACCACGGGGTCCAATTCTATGGGCCCCCAAACAGGTTGCCCCATCCCCTCCATTGTTCTCATTGTTGTCCACCATAGAGAACAACAGAGGGAATGGGGGCAACCTGTTTAGAGGCCCGTAGAATTGGACACCGTTGTCCAATCTTCTTGAAACTTGGTGGGCATTGGGGGGAGAGGTTCCAGAAGCTACCCTGAAAGTTTGGAGCCTCTCCCTCAAACCCCCTCCCCTGCAGCCGCTTTTAAATTTGCTGCCGAATTTCGGCGGCAATTCGGCGGCAGGCCGAATTAGATCAGAGAATCTGATTCGGCCCATGGCTGCCCTACTGCCCCTCCTGAGCTGGTAGAGTGGCGCTCCGCCTTGCTTCGGCCCCAAAGGACCCCTGTTCACTATCATCAAGGCAGTTGTACAAAACTGACCAGATCTAGCATTGCTTATCTTCAGCTGAGTTGCTCTATCATGTACTCTCCAACCATACTCTGGGACCAGTTTGCTACCACTAGTCATGTTTTTGGGAAACCATGTATGTTGGTCATGTATTTTAAAAATGGAGCGTTTGCTTAGTTCAAGGGTTGTCTCAATTTTGAGTGATTCAATATATATATTTTATAGGTCAAGAAGTAGTATTCAAGTGCCTTGGAGAAGGAATTCTGGAGAAGGCCTTTCAGGGATACAATGCTTGCATTTTTGCCTATGGACAAACAGGTGAGAGTGTTACCTTTTGTGGTTAAGTATGGGAAATGATTTTTTTAAAAATATATTGTCTCTGCCCTTGAGACTTTCTACCCTGGCATCTCAGACTGATATCTTTCCCTCTCCAGCCAGAGTCATGTCAGGAGTCCAATAGTCATGTTCTGGGTTCTGCTTCCTTCTTCTGTTCTTCCCTTCCTTAATCCAGCTGTATTATTTGTATAGGATAGGACTTACTTCATTGCGCAGATGTCATGTACACATCCTGAGTTCATCACAGGTATTAAATTAATTGTAACGTTTCTGTTTTGGTGTTATAAGTGTGGAAATTATTGGAGATAGCAGTAGAGTAATAGACACCAGTAGTAGAATGAACTCAGATTTAACTATTCTGGTGTCTTACATTTTTTTTCTTTCTGTAAGGAATATATATGTCCAAGAAGAGAGAACATAGTTTCAGTGAGCAAGGAATGGAAGTCATTTCACTGTTATATAAGTTAGTGTATAAATTACATTACAGTTACCATATTATAGCTTAAATGGTTAAGAGTCCCCAATTAATTTAAATTGTGCAATAATTATAATCAAGGTGTGTGAGAATAGGGTTACCAGCTCTGGGATGGGAAATATTTGGAGATCTGGGGGGTTGAGCCTGAGGGGGGTGGGGTTTGGGGAGGGGAGGGACTTCAATGGTGTATAATGCCATAGAGTCCACTTTCCAAAGTGGCTGTTTTCTCCAGGTGAACTGATCTTTTCCTGCGATCTGAGAGGGCCAAGCTAGCAAGTAACTATTATAAAAAATACAAATATTTATTAGGGTGTACACAAAAATAAAACATAATAAGGTTAAAAGAAACAGTCTAAATATCAGACTCTTAAAGCTTTTCAATCAGAACTGTTTGTAATACATATAAAATTGACGGATAAAACTTTTGACCTAAGGACCATACGCGTTTCGGTTCCTATGGGCCTTCTTCAGTGGTCAGTATTCCTTATTTTACAATGACACACATCCATAAATTCAGGCATAAAGAATATTGTATATATACATATGTGACCAGGTGTTGCTTTCTTAAATGCTATGCCTTTGCTACAAATTTGTATGATGGGCCTGAATAGTAGCTGTATAAATTTTCCAACTTATTCTGCTACCAAATGTCCCATTCATCAGGATGTGCGTCACTTCCATCAGGGGTAATAATCAGAACCTTACTGCATTTGCTGCATGTAGAAAAAGAGGGTGTTTATTCATAGTTTAGCAGCATCTGAAACCATTCTGAATCCCCTATAGTATAAACGAGTCTCCTGTGTATGTGTTTGTACCTTCCTAAATGAATGAATGAGGTGTGGAGATATGTGTATTTCAAAGTACTGTAATTCAAAAATCTTATTGAAGCTGGAATGTGAAGTAACAGATGAGCATAGTTTTACCACAGGATAACTAATCCCCAACAAAAACATAAGCTTCCTCCCTGTAGTTGGGACTATCACAGGCACCACAGTGAGGGGGGGTGTGTGTGCAAAACTGGTGCCCTTTAGGACACTCTGGAGTATGGCGGAGTCAGCGTGGCAGTATGTGTCTTCAAGTATGTATGTGTCTTATGTTTCCAGAAAGTGGCTTCATTTTTACATTATCCATCTCAGGGCTTATTGCTTTATTGTGGACATAACAGCTAGCTCAGTCAGTGATATAGACAAGACCAAAAATATGCTTGGCTGTTGTAGTGCAATGGAGTAGGAAGTCCCTAGTTCAAATGCCAACTGTTCTATGGACTCAGTAAGCAATGGACTCAGTAGGCAGAGTTACTGTGTTTTAATTTCTTCTTCCTCTCCATAATATTGGGGTAATTCTGACCTATTTTACAGGGTTGTTTTAAGAATTACTGATAATATAGGTGAAATACTGTCAACACGCCAAAGTAATTAAACATGAACCTTTGTCATACAGTAGCATGAATGGCTTGAAATAACCACAGTTGGGGGTTAGAGATAAAACAATCTCTTTCCAAACTGAATCTAGATTATGAGCAACACGTTCAGCACCAAGAACCAATTGAGTTGGAGTGTTGTGGCTTTTGCAAATTCTCCACATGCAAAATGTGTAATCTCTGTGAGTATGTCTTAGGTGTGATACCAGCTGCGAAATGAGAGGTGATATCTGGAAGTCGCAATTCATAAATTAACTGGTTGTGGAGATATGTGTATTTCAAAGTACTGTAATTCAAAAATCTGAAATTTCAAGCTATAAATCAACAGTTAAAATATTTGCTTAGCAGTATCAACTTTTAAAACTGGTTAATTAAATGTGGAGCCAAATTCATATGAAGGAATACCAGAATTTTCCTGCAGAAATGTTCTGAATCAAAACCTGTAATCAACTGTTGCTAAATCCAGTTTACTTGGATTAAATTACGTCTTAATAAATATGTACAGGTTCTGGTTCAAGATCTGTTTAAGTACATGGCTGAGATGAAATAAATTATCAGTAAATAGACAAAACTCTTCAGGGACAGAAACCATTATGTTGGGTGGAGGTACATGGTTCATTTTTCCAGTGAGAACTTCTTATAGTTCTCTATCTTGTGAATTGTTTGGAAGAGCTAAAGAAGCAGACAGCCCTATTTGCAATTTATATTAGTTATATTAGCATTCAAAGACATATTTCAAGAGCTTGCATGCTTCATAGAAGTGCAAGAGACAAGCTATCTATAAATATATATATGCTGCTAACTTACATCTTTCTGTAAAAGCAGAATTTTGTACATGTTTCCCATAAACTGAGTTAAGATATGCTTGTACAACAGTATAGTTCCAATTAAATCATTTTAAAGTCATAGTATGGATAGCTGCTCACCTGCATGCGTCTGTGATTATGAGTTATGCAACTTACCCTATATGTCAGTTATTACCTTGTAATGTTAATACTATCAAAAGAATAAAGCAATTGATGACAGAGTGCATGCTTTCTAAAAATAATCTGTTCTTGATTTGTCTGTGTACTTTGTTGCATATAATTTCTGCTCATAGGAGCATGCTGATCAATCATCATCTGTCACAATATTTAGGCATATACATTTATTTATTTGTTTATTTATCTGGATTTATATTCCACCTAGCCAGCACAGGCGGTTCTAGGCGGCTCACAACAATTAAAATTGATACATACAGAATATAATAAATTACAATAAAACCACAGACCACTAAAAACATGGGTTTTATTCAAATTGGGCAAGTGTAGTAAGGGAATGTCTTCAAAAATTTCAACACTGCTTTAAAAGGTGTACATTTCTTTCCCATATTCCTTTTTAGGCTCAGGAAAATCCTTCTCGATGATGGGCAACACGGAACAGCTGGGTCTGATTCCACGACTCTGCTGTGCTTTATTTCAGAGAATTACTTCAGAAGAAAACGACTCTCACACTTTTAAAGTTGAAGTATCTTATATGGAAATTTATAATGAGAAAGTCAGAGATTTACTGGACCCTAAAGGGTGAGTAATTGTGTTGCTGTTCTAACATAGCAGGTTAGAAACAAATACAGTAGCTGTTGTGTATTGTGAGGTCCTAAATACTTGTGGTGATGGCAGAGTTATATCTTTAAATGAGGTTTTGCCCCATTTTTTATATAGGTGGGAGGACAAATGCAGTTTATGCGGCAAAGCTGAATGAATTCTTCTCCCACCCAAGGTTCTCCTCCCTTTCCCCCCACCTCCGAGTGCTTCCTCTGTCTCACCTGGTCTCTCTGCTGGTATTGGAGTGCAAGTGACACAAAGTTGTTCAGGGTGGTGGGAACCAGGGAGGATTGTGAGGCACTCCAAAGGGATCTGTCGAGAATGGGTGAGTAGGCATCAATGTGGCAAATGGGGTTCAGTGTGGCCAAGTGCAAAGTGATGCACATTGGAGCCAAAAATCCTAACTATAAATACACATTGATGGGGTCCGAACTGGTGGAGACTGACCAAGAGAAAGATCTTGGAGTCATAGTAGATAACTCAATGCAAATGTCGAGACAGTGTGCGACTGCAATGAAAAAAGGCCAATGCTATGCTGAGGGTTATTAGGAAAGGAATTGAAAACAAATCAGCCAGTATCTTAATGCCCCTGTATAAATCTTGAGCTTGTTTGGAGGTTCTAGCAGGGGAGCGCAGCTATCGTGTACCCTTGACTGAAGAACGGTTCACTCCTTCTATCTGGGATGGTCATCCTCTTTGACCGAGAGAACAGCTTCAGGAGGGACGCACATGTATCGGTGAGGGAGGTAGGGGACACCCGCCTAGCCAGCCAGATCAGCCGAATCAACCCTGGCGATCAATGGGGTGACAGATGTCGCAGCCAGATCGCCCTCACAACTGTGCCCCTGTCTAAATCAATGGTGTGACCTCATTTGGAGTACTGTGTACAGTTCTGGTCGCCACACCTCAAAAAAGATATTATAGCATTGGGAAAAGTGCAGGAAAGGGCAACTAGAATGATAAAAGGGTTGAAACACTTTCCCAATGAAGAAAGGTTGAAGCACTTGGGGCTCTTTAGCTTGGAGAAACAACGGCTGAGGGGTGACATGATTGAGGTTTATAAGATTATGCATGGGATAGAGCAGGTAGAGAAAGAAGTACTTTTCTCCCTTTTTCACAGTACAGGAACTCATGGGCACTCCACGAAATTGCTGAGCAGTCAGGTTAGAACAGATTAAAGGAAGTACTTCTTCACCCAAAGAGTAACACGTGGAATTCACTGCCACAGGAGGTGGCGGCGGCTACAAGCATGGACGGCTTCAAGAGAGAATTAGATAAACATATGGAGCAGAGGTCTATCAGTGGCTATTAGCCACAAAGTATAGATAGGAACTCTCAGTCTGGGGCAAGTGATGCTCTGTATTCTTGGTGCTTGATGGGGGGGCAACAGTGGGAGAGCCTCTAGTGTCCTGCCCCCACTGCTGGACCTTCTGAGGGCACCTGGTGTTTTTGGCTACTGTGTGTCAGAGTGTTGGACTGGATGGGCCACTGGCCTGATCCAACATTGGCTTCTTTTATGTTCTTATGTTCTTAAGTGGAAGAAAAGAACTCTAAAACGATGCAGGTGCAAGAGCAGCAGGCCATAGGAGGCTCAGTGTCCCTTGCATGCCCTCCCCTTTGCTCTTTTAAATAGCATCCCCACCCCCAATTTTACACATAGGGTTGCCATCCCCCAGGTCGGGGCAGGAGATTCCCTGATTTCAGGAGGGCCCAATCTGCCACCAGCCAACTGGCTGGCAGTGAAAGCCCCACCCTTGAACAGCAGTGTCCCACAGGGATGCTGCCGACGCAGTGAAGTCACCGGTAGTGACATCATCATCGCCATCACACGGCGATGTTCTCACACTCAGGGACACCCCCCACTGCAGGAACAGCGAGACCTGGCAACCCTATTAAGAGACCAAGTCACAGGTTTGGCACATGTGGTTTAAATGTGCAGATATATATTTTTGTACATTTCAAAGAGGTTTTTGTGATAGTTAAAATGGCAACCGTAAATGCCAGTCACTGAGGCTTACATAGTTTCTAATAGCTTCAGTACTGGTGGTAATGCTGAAGGCCAATGGGAATTACTTCCCTCTAGCTGTTATTATGGCACTGTATTTTGGCAACCTGATCCATGTAGTTCACACAGTTGCCCTGTTTATACTGCAGCTGCTTCACTGAGTTGCCTTGTGGCTCTGAACATGGAAGAAAATTACAGGTTAAACTAATCAGAAGAAAAATCCTGAAAAACAGTTTGTAATATCAAAAAAAGTTAGAGTAGTTAAGGTATATCCTGCTGCTCCAATCCTGAAAATGTGAAAACTTCCTCAAGTTAGGGAGCCTTCCTCCAACTTAAGTGGCACTTCAGAGCCTCTTAAGTTGGAGGAAGCCTCCTTAAACTGGAGGAAGGTTTCATGCTTTGTTGAAGGGGAGTGACTAGGTAAAGCCATTATAATCAATCCTTTGCAGTTCAAGTGAAATTTTTTGGTGAATTTTTTGTTTACTTGTAAATTTTAGGCCTTCTGTTTCTTTATGTTTCAAAGGAGTCGACAGTCCCTCAAAGTTCGTGAGCACAAAGTATTGGGTCCATATGTAGATGGTTTGTCTCAACTAGCTGTTACAAGCTTTGAGGTGAGTGAAGGCTTTATGGTACATCATCACCATGGTACATCATTATTTGTTGAGCTTTTAGAAAGCAGTGAGTTAATATGAGTACTCACCAATGTCTGTGTGTTTGCACTTGAGAGAATGTGGACATATAAATTCTGCAGAAGGCAAGCAATTAGAAGCCTTTTCCTAAGTGAAAGAGCACTATAAGATGCTTTATTTTTTCTTTGATCATAGGAAAATCAATATTAGTATGCATTTTTGAAGGAAGAAAGGTAACAATATACCTGTATATTTCTGATTATAATATTCAAAATAAGAAGTGGCTTATCAAGGGTTCTTAATGGGGGAATAATATTATCTTTTTACTAGCTTCTGACAGATATTTCAAATATTCAAGAACTGGTATATCAAACAACTTGATTCTCCTAAGCCAGGGGTGCCCAACCTTGCTTAACGTAAGAGCCACATAGAATAAACGTCAGATGTCTGAGAGCCGCAAGACAGGAACAAATATCACACACACGTTTTTATTTTTAAAAATATGCAAATTTGCTTTTTATTAACGTTAAATGGGACTGCCAAAAATAAAAACAAATGAGGAAAACCAGTTATTGATAATGATATTACTTGTTTGCTAATGATATTGAGAGAGATGGAAAGAAAAAATTAAAG
Organism: Lepidodactylus listeri; assembly: GCA_029233225.1. Classification (NCBI taxonomy): domain Eukaryota; kingdom Metazoa; phylum Chordata; class Lepidosauria; order Squamata; family Gekkonidae; genus Lepidodactylus; species Lepidodactylus listeri. Next base: position 95,172,328 of record JARCFY010000006.1, read on the forward strand.
AAGTGGAAAGAAAGAAAGAGAGAGAGAGAGAAACTAGGAAAGCAAATAGATGGGAGGGAGGAGGGAAGGAAGGAAGGGAGAAAGAGAGAAAAAGCATGCCTCCCCTTTGCTTCCCCAGCCGCCCTGCCAGGAGCCACACAATATATGTGAAAGAGCCGCATGTGGCTCCCGAGCCACAGGTTGGCCACCCCTGTCCTAAGCCATTTTTTTGTTGGGACTTAACTGTGAAGTTTTGACATTAAGCATATTGAGGTAAAACTGGTTTGCATTATACACTTTGAAAAGATAGATTCTGAGCAAAATCATTTCATAAGCCAATTTGTGAAAATAGTTTAATCAGTAAATTAATACCTTATGTAATATGGCATACTGAACATGTTTGGATGAAATTAAAGATAAGGGGAATGTATTGGAATTGTGCTTAAACATAACAGAATAAACTATTACCCAGTTTACTGAAATTTCCCTCCTCCTCTTCTGAGTTAGTTCTGAACCGAAAGGCCTGAACCTGAATAGATAGGACTTGTAATTTTTCTGAAATTTATGCTGGGATTTTGGTGAGTCTGTAGTGGAAGGGAGTTTCGTGGTGAAGGAGACCAAAAATATGCTATGTAGCAGGTAATACTTGAGTTTATGCTAATTTTAATATGCACTTCAGAATTGTTTTACATTTTGTAATGTTGGACTGACATGGCATTTGGAATAAGTTGGAAATACAGCTTAATGGGAAGAACAAGTGCATTGTCATATCCATTGTTTCTTTTATGATTTGCTTCAGGATATTGAGTCACTGATGTCAGAAGGGAACAAGTCCCGAACAGTAGCAGCAACCAACATGAATGAGGAAAGCAGCCGCTCCCATGCTGTATTTAATATTATAGTAACTCAGACACTTTATGACCTGCAGTCTGGTGTAAGTAGATTCAGCCAGAGGACTCTATAAAATTGGTTATGCCCAAACCTAGTAAATTGTAAGTCCATTTCAGTGGCATGCATTTCCAGGTAAATGTTTAAAAGAATGGCACCAGCTTCAAAGTTTAAGAAGCTTTCAGTCAAATTTGAGTTTGCTGTCATGTCTGAATACAGGCACCAGGTCAAATTAGACTTTCTTTTCTCCCCACAAATTGGGATTTTGAAATAGGAAACTGAAGATTGATTGAAGGCCTTTCAGAGCTTGAAGCTTTATGTCACACATGGCATACAGTATGTTACATTAGTTCTTCACTGTAAAAGGATGTAAAAGTAACTCTACCACAAGACTAATTAAAGTAACTGTTTGAGATAGCTGAAGAACATCGGTATACTTCCAGTTCTTCTCACTGTTGTTGCAGTGTGTAAAGTTTTTAGAGGTCTTATTCATGTCTCTCTCTGTGCTCTCAATTGTTTCTGTTCAGAACTCAGGGGAGAAAGTGAGTAAAGTCAGTCTGGTGGATTTGGCTGGAAGCGAAAGAGTATCTAAAACCGGAGCAGCGGGAGAACGTCTGAAAGAAGGCAGCAATATAAACAAGTAAGGGTGCTGGTGAAATTAACTTTCCAAAGAGACATTCCTTTTAGTTATACTAATCAGAAAGCTTTTTGCCTAAAGATTCTGATCAGTAGGCTGCATTCTAGTTACGTCTTCAGGTGTTAAATAAAATAGCCCCTTTCCCTCTAGGCTCTTCCCAGTAATGACTAAAATACGACTAAAGTAAAAACTTTTAACGTGGAGTGACAGCAGCAGTCCTTTTAATTAAAAGGTGTTTCCCAGATTACAAGTATCCTTATGCACCCATTTGCCCAAGCAGCTGTGGGTGTTGCATCAGCTTGCAACACAGAGGGAGTGTGAATCCTGCGGAGTTTCAGAGTCCTTAGAAGACTTGCTGCAGAGTGTTATAAAAATGGAAGAGTAACTAACAGGCAGCAAGCCAAAGTTTAAGGGTGTGTAGCTTTTGAAGGAGCCTGAACTTCCCATAACTGAAGCAGCAAGTAGTTACATGACACTTCAATATAATAAGTATTGTTTTCTTTCACAGAAACAAAGAGAGTTAACACCATTGCTTTCAATCATAGCAATTTCTTTAGGAAGAAAAGCTATACGGTGCTGCCCGCAGAATGTTTAAAAGCTGCCTGATTTGCTTCCTATAAAGCTGTACTGTTTTCATAAAAAGCAACTGAAGCCTTAAAAATATCCTATTTAAATAGCAATAATATGGAGCCCCCCCCCCCTTTAATCTACTCAAAAATATTTAAGGGGAGAGAAAAGGTGTATTTTGGCACTTTGCCGGTGTGTGCCACTCTCTTAACTGAGCTCAAGATCCATCTAGTGCAGCAAGAGTGGCCAGCCAGATGTCCCTGAAAAACATGCAAGAAGACTATTGCCCCTCCCTCTCCTCCTTCACGCATGAGAAGACAGTTGCTTGTAAGAACAGAACATGTATTGTGTGATATGATGCTTTGATATTTTCTATATGAATTATCTGTCTCAAGTTGAACTTATCTGGGGAAGTCAGAAAGTTCTTTGTACCCAATTATGCTTTGCCCCACCCTAGGTTAGACCCAGGTCAGCCATTCAAAAGACCTATTGCAATTGATACAATGATATTGTGTGTTACCACTGTATAAATAGTTTTATGATTGTGTTGCTTCATTTCTAAAACCAATTAATAACCTTCTGTGTTGAATTTATTTCACTGAGTCTTGCTGGACTGAAAATTTTACTTATTTATTGGAAATATTTCTATGCTTTCCATCAAACTTGGGGTCCCCAGGGCAGTAAACAGTCAAAAACATTAAAACAACTTTATATAGTGAGGCAATGCCAAACAGAAGTCTTCACATACTGGCAAAAGACAGTGATAATAGGGGACAGATAATTCTTCCAGAGGAGGGAATTCCATGAAGCCACAGCTAGCTTAAATGAATGTGCCTCAGCCAGGCTTCTCCTTTCATTGTCTGGAGACCTGAGCTGCAGATCTATTCTTTAAAACCCACCTGTAAATAAATAAATCTTTATTTTTTGCATACAACTCCTGCCTCAGTGATCTTCATGTTTGTTTTGCTCACCACAAAACTTGTCTCATGGCAGTGAACCCAAGGACTTTACGCTTTGTTACCCTAAGAACATCTTTTAACTGAAGGGAAGTTTTACAGTTCAAAACAAACCTGGTTCCCTGAAGTCATAAGAGGCTGTTTGGGTCCCCTCAGTTCATAGAAAGGGCATCTCACAGTTACCTTGTATGAAAGAATGGGTGAATGAATCATTCTGGCAGCTTGAAACAGTATTTCATCAAGAAGGAAAAGAGAAGAGAAGAGATTGGATTTATACCCCGCCCTTCACTCACTTGGAGTCTTAGAGCGGCTTACAAACTCCTTTCCCTCCCCCTCCCCACAACAGGCACCCTGTGAGGTAGGTGGGGCTGAGAGAGCTCTTTCCCAAGCTGTCCTTGAGAGAACAGCTGGTACAGAGCTATGGCTTGCCCAAGGTCATCCAGCCAGGTGCAAGTGGAGGAGTGGGGAATCAAACCCGGTTCTCCCAGATTAGAGTCCGCGCACTTAACCACTACACCAAACTGGCTCTCATTTGTGTACTGAATGATGCATATTGAGGCGATCTGTATTTGGGAATACACTGTCCATTCTGTTAAACATTTCCTCCATTCTACTTTGATTCAGGAGTTTGTTTGCATGTAGGTCAATAGCATGTGGCCAAGCGTCTGTAATATAAAGATAAAATATGAAGCCTTATGGACGTGTTTCATATTAGGCTGCTACAGAAACACATTCAAAGGTCAAAGCAAACATCTGTCTGTCAGTGACTGGCACCACAAACACAACTAGTTCTCATGCTCACAAATTATTCTTTCTCTTCCCCTCATGCATGTCGTACAACTGAAGGACTCCTCATTTAAGAAGCCTTGAATCAAACCAGTTTTCCATGTCAGCTAATTTTAGGTGCCAGTGTGAATAACTTTTTGTTCATTGCCATTGTCCTGTGCAGTCCCACAGGGGTACTGCACAGGCATGCAGGCCAGCCACCGGAATATTCTTTTAGCTAGGCTAGCAACAGAGTAGGAGGAGCCGTTGGAGCCGTTTTCCTGCCGAACAGTCACGTGCCCCTGGGAGGGGCTCTGTGCACTTCCTCAGTTCTCTCTTTGCCGCCACTGGCTCCTCAACTTTAATCAACAAAGATGTCCATATTAAAAAAATGTTCATCATTTTTGACTAAAATGACAAGGACAGATGAACACACAGTCTGTCTCCTCTGTTTGGGTGAGAGTCACAATGTTTTGGCATGTAAAATCTGCCAACAATTCACCCCAAAGTCTAGAGCCAACTGCACCTCCAGACTAAAGGCTGCTTTATGGGAAAAGGCTCTTTCTGCCTCTGTTAATCTGGCAGCAAAGTCATCTGCCCTGGTACAGCAGACAACATTTTCTGCACCAAAACTGTCCGACCACACTCCCCATGCTCCATTCATCTGGTGAACTTGCTTGGTTCCAAAGTTGAACCCAAACAGAAGGTGTTCTAAGACACCTGAACACCTTCAGAACCAGTACTGTAGTTGTCGGAACCGCCCCCCCCCCCCAAAGCAAAAAACAAAATCAAAACACAAGCCTCATCAAGCAGGCTCTGTGGGCTCAGCAAAACTTATGGGACCAACACGATCAGACTCGAAAGACTTGGCTCCGAAGGCAGGATTGGAGCCTGGAGAACACATTACCCTACATACTCCATCCCTGATTTGCCTTTCACTCAATATTCAATATTCTTATTTTAAGAGTCAATATTCTTATTTTAAGATGACTTGGTTGGCTGCAGTCCACAGCTCTTCCTCTTGAAATGCGCACTAGGGTGGAAGACCTACCCTTCGAAGGCTCCTCACTCTTCACTTCTAGAACAGACGAATTCTTACAACAGATCAAGAAAAACAAACAGCAAGATCCTTTGGTATAACTCCACCACAAGCTCCGCAATACAAAGATTCAAATAAAGTTCCACTCTTCCTATCAAGGCTAACATCGGCTGTTTTACCAGCAACAATATCAGTATCCTCAACTAAGATCCTTTGTGGAACCAGCTCAGCAAAACCACCATAGACCTGCTTCGGGATCCAAGTCTGGTCCTACCTCACACCAGACCTCAAAAGAATATACACAGGCCTCTAAGCCCACAATTTCACTATTACCAGAGGATAACCCACTTGTTCCTTATTTCCAAAATGAGTTGTCCAAATTTCTGCTGCAATGGCACAGTATTACAGCTGATTCTTGGGTGTTATCTATTGTTGGAAAAGATTATCATTTAGAGTTCAAGCAATTTTCCCCGGTTGTATCTTCCACTCAAGCAGTGGATAATGTTCTCCCAGAGTTACTTACATAATTAAATGTGTTACTGACGAAGGGTGCAGTTCAATGTTTAAGCCCCTCTGCTTCACAATTCGGTTTTTATTCTAAAATTTTCTTGATCAATAAAAAAAGATGATAGTTTATGTCCCATTCTGGATCTGAGAGGTCTCAATTTCTTCCTCAATGTATGGAAATTTTGAGTGGTCTCCTTGGCCTCGGTTTCACAACTGCTCAATCCAGGGGACTGGTTCACAGTCTTGGATCTCCAAGATGCTTATTTTCATATTCTCATTCATGGAGATCATACGAAGTACTTACGATTCTTGGTCCAAGGTACTGCTTAAGAATATAGAGTGCTCCCCTTCCATTTAGCCACCACTCTTTGAGTGTTTACTAAATGCATGTCAGTAGTAGTGGCCCATTTATGATCTCAAGGATGCTCTATTTTCCCTTACCTGGATGATTGGCTGTTTACAGCCCCTTCCAGTTCTCAGCTTCAGAGACATCTGTCTCTAGCTTAACAAACTTGCCAAGATCTTGGCCTCCAAATTAATGGGAAAAAATCCAATCTCAACTCCCACCAACAAACTCCTTTTATTACAGCTCATCTAGATTCAGAGTATTCTTGCCAAGAGATAAAGCACTACTAATTAAACACATGGTGGAACTTTTTGGTCCAATTGCTTTCAAAAGCCATCACCATCCAGAGACTATTACGTTTAATGGCCTCCACAGTTTTCATGGTCCCCTTTGCTCAATTAATAATGTGATCTCTGGCCTTGACCTGGATAGCCCAGGCAAGCCCGATCTCATCACATCTCAGAAGCTAAGCAGGGCCAACCCTGACAAGTACTTGGATGGGAGACCTCCAAAGAATACCAGGGCCAGGAGGCAGAGGCAGGCTATCAAGCTACTTCTCTGAACATCCTCTATGCCCCAGTAGGAGTCGCCAGAGGTCACCATGACTTCCAGGCATGGGCACACATACACACACAGCTTGCCAGTCTCTCATGTGGGACTGCACAGGGCAACAACGATGAAAACAGTGTTGCGGTTACCTGTAACTGTTGTTCATCAAGTTGTCACTGTGCAGGCGCACATCCCTCCCTCCTACCTCACTGTGAGCTTTGTTTCGCTGATAAGAAATTTTTATATCTTTATAAAATATATCTTTAGCTCATAGCAGCTGTTCAGGAGAACTGAGGGAATGTGTGGAGACCCTCTCCAGAGCACATGACCTTTCAGTGGAAAAATGGCTCCAACGGCTGCAGTTGGGAGGGGCCACTCTGTCGCTAGCCTAGCTAAAAAAAAATCTTCAGGCAGATGGCCTACACAGTAGCCATGTGTGCCTGCACAGTAACAACTCAATGAACAACCATTACAGGTGGAACCAATGCTCCCTCTAAGCTGTGGAGTCTTGTGAGCAAGAATTCTACTTTGTGAGCTACTGGCATTAAAGTTGTGAGTGAGTGATTTGGCTACTACATAAATTAGTCTGCTCTGGAGCCACCCTTCCGGAGCTAAGACAAAAATGTGTGAGCCGGAGGCTAAAAAACTGTGAGCTAGTTCACACTAACTGAACTTAGAGGGACCACTAGGTGGAACCCTGTTTTTTTGTATCCCTGCTTAGTGGGATTTTAAACTGGGGATTAGACCAAGTTTTACAATCCACTTTGGGGAGGAAACAAATTCCAGTGTGCCCTGGCACCTGTATTTGGATGTCATGGCAAGTTGGCGCATGATTTGTGGCCACGAAGCCTTTAACCCTGCTTGGCGTGTAAACAAAGAAGGGAGGGAAGCACACAAGAACAAGCTGCATTTGTGCCCATCAGAATCAGTACTTAACATCTGAATGCAGCTGCTGTGCTGTTTCTTAGCTATTTAAATGATTCCTTTATTATATAGTGTAGTAAATATATTAGATATATGCCTGAACTAGTTATGTGCTTTCAAGTGTATTAAAACAAAACCCTTTTTATTGCAGGGCAGCACCTTTAAAGATAATTGTTCATTTTCTTTGTTAAAGTATGCTTGAACAGACTGATTGTTTAAAAGCCAAGTAGAATTAAAAGCTTACTATTCTCTAATGTTTGTTTATTAAATTGTCTGTTCGTGGTTTGGGGTAAAGCTCTCTATTGTGGCACAGTTTGGGTTTAAACGGTTATTTCTTTAAGGCTGCATTCCTTGTGAAATCCTACCCTTTGCTCCTTCTGTGTCTTATATCTATCCAGTGTCTCGGAAGTCTTTCCTTTGACTGTGTTTGGCACTACATAGTAGTCCTGTTACAACCTCCTGGTGGTGCTCCTTCTGACCTTGAAGTATGTTGCCGCTTGATAATGCTTCTAAGTTTCAGAATCTGTAGGCTTCACAGAAAGGTCTTCTCAGTCTTTATAACCTCTGTGATTCATGTGATTGGAATTAGTTTATCTTCGCAAATTTATTTTACATTACAGTCTGTTTTCTCTTTCAGAATTACCTTTTATTATATATTTTTGCCGAATCATATGTTACATGTTCAAGCTGATGGCAATTTGCTGCTTCCCTAGGTCACTCTCAACACTAGGTTTGGTTATCTCGTCACTTGCAGACCAAGCAGCAGGAAAGGGGAAAACCAAGTTTGTGCCTTACAGAGACTCTGTACTCACCTGGCTCCTCAAGGTAAAATACAGTTTTCTCTTCTACTCTTAAAGGAAAATGGAGTGATATCTCAGTCCATTGTAACCAGTGTACAAGTGTCTGATTTTTAATGAAGACAGAAATATCAGAAGTTCTTTGAATGATAGGATATACTCCCCCCGCCCTTCTTATGCCAATAATCTCCCCTGCTGCATAGATCATAAGGTTAAATCCTGCCTCCTGGGACCAGAAGGTGGGAAAAAGGTAGGACCTTCCCTGTAGTTCCTAGTTGTCTTTTTGGATCTCTTCAGGGTAGGGGTAGTCTATGTTCTGTCTTCCATGTAACGAGGAAATTTCTCAGGACGTGATGCTTGCTTTAGTTAAGGAATTCCTTCCTAACATCTAAAAGCAGTCCTTCTGTTGTGAAGAAAAGAGAATCATACTATTCAGACATCCGTGGAACTTCTGTTCTCCATTTAGACTATACCACGACCACTAAAGAGCACACAAGCTTGTTTCCATATGCCATCCGTAAGAAATATGGTCTCCATTTCATCTTAGTTTAGGGAGGGCACAGCTTTGGCCTTCTTCTCTTCCAAGCTATCCATTCCTGATGGTAGCTTGGCCCATGTAGGAGGGCTGCCATATGTGGAAGGGTCCCTGCAGAGGAAATTTGTAGAGCCATTCTTTGGTCCTTCATCCTCTCTACCATAGGCGTCAACTACGGGGGGGCTCAAGGGCTCAAGCCACCCCTGAAATTTCCGGGGTGCATGCAAGAGCCCCCGCCTCCCCCGGGGATTTTAAAACTCAACACCCCTGTTCTCTACCACAAGATGTTGCAAAATAGATACCTTCATCATTGGTGAAGCTGCCCTTTGAGTGCAAAGAGTACTTACTCCATGAGGACACTGGCCTCTACTGCATTATTTGGAAGCGAGAGACGTCTTATTTCTGTCCCTAGGATCTATAGCTTCTGAGGAGTCTCATATAGAATGGTCACCTATACGCAGTGGGAGAGAAAAAAACTGCCTGATGAATTCTTGTGGATAAGAGGTCATTCTATTGCCCTGAGTAGTAAGGCAAGTCATTGTTGGCTTTAGCAACATTTATTTTTCTAAATATTTTACCCAGCTTTTCTCCCACACTTGGTTCTCAGATTGGCTTATAAATAAAATACATATCAACAATACAAATTGAAACAAAGATATGCAACAAATGGGCCCACAGTTCAATCTTAAAACAGTGATGAGCCATGAGGTAGTACCAGACTGAGGCTCATTCCCACATAGAGATGCCCACAGACTGCAGGCCATGATCTTAAGAACCAAAGGCCAGCGCCGTTTGGCTTGCTTCTGGTCACAACTAGCCTTTAAGTTACCCATAAAAAGGGGAGTGACAGATGCTTATCCCACTTCTTACTCAGCTAGCTGAACCGTTCCCAATTTTCTGCCTTCTATATTATTTTTTGCTTACTGTGGAAGTTTGTTATTGCCTGTTCAATTGTTAAACTGTTTTTTTCTTCCCATTCCGTTGTTATGTGGCCTTACTGATCATTTCTGTAGCTTTTTAAAAAACAAATGCAGTTGAGATGTGCATCATAATTTTTGAACTAATATGTGTTAAATATGATAAAATAGTACATTTAAGGGTTTTTCCTTCCCAATCTGTTTTGATTATTTGATGCTTTCTACCATTTGTCTGGCTTATAGGGGGTCTGAACTGTTATATTTAATTTGTCATCTTTTAATTGTTTGATGTTTTAGTTGTTTTAAGAATTAATTATATTACCTGGTTTAAATTGTTATTCCATTTGTTGTTACCCATCCTGAGACAGTTAGGGAAGGGTGGGATATAAATTTAAGCAATACATAAATTAAATAAATAAATATACCACATAGGACAACTTGGGAGGAAATAGCCAAACAGCCATGATAGCTACAATCAGTCCAGCTGCTGATAATTATGAAGAGACACTCTCTACTCTGAGATATGCAGACAGAGCCAAAAGGATAGTTAATCATGCTATAGTAAATGAAGATCCAAATGCCAGAGTCATCAGAGAACTGCGTGAAGAAGTAGAAAAGCTTAAAGAACAACTTTCTCAAGCTGAGGTAAACATTGTCAAAATTTTACTCACCTGATAATTTTCAGTGACGTACTGTATGCTTTTGATTGTACAGCTCTTACAACAACAAATAGAAAGAGGTGTGCTTAATTTTGCTTCTTAAAATATATTTAAAGTAGGTTCTGAAATGGTTTTGGGTTGCCTATAAGAACTGTACCTCACAGAATTGTTCGAAGATGAAATCTTTCTTTGAAATCCCCTTGGGAAGGGAAGGATACACAGGAGAGATACACAGTGACAAGCCTCCCCTTCTTAAGAAAAAAAATTGTTAATAATTGTCATTTTCTTGCTGTTAAGGCTATGAAGGCACCAGAGTTAAAAGAAAAATTGGAGGAATCTGAGAAACTGATAAAAGAACTGACTGTCAGTTGGGAGGAGAAGCTTAGGAAAACAGAAGAAATTGCACAGGTATTTAAGGATTTCTGTCTTTATATTAAATATTTGATAGTGATATTTGATAGTGATATCACTTAAACTAAGTGATAGAACAAAGTCTGAGTCCAGAGTTATCTTTAAGATCAACAAAGTTTAATTCTCAGTATAAGCTTTTGTGTGCATGCACACTTCTTCAGAATTAAACTAAGTGATATTATGTAAAGGATATGGATGCACTTTACATTTCCATTGCAGGTTTAGCTGTGAACTTTTCTAGTACTTGCCACATTTGTTTGGTTGTTTTTAATATTATATAAATTTATATAAACACTATACCAATAGGTTGCTAGCTCAGACTTTGTCCAGTGTGTAAACAAAGCAGTGCTCTGGTGTACTGTGGACCAAAAGAACAGTTGACTTGAAACTCTCTACTATGGTATGCGGAAGACCAAAAGATCTCCAGTATGGCAAATAAGTTCAAAAGCTCTGACTTTACTGTTTCAGATGCTTGAGTACTAAATAGTGCATGCTCAGTGCTGGTAATAGCATACTGGCCAGAACTGAGGTACAAAGTAAGAAATTCCTGGTTTGACCCTCATTACTGTTGTGCCCTCACTAAGGGGCAGTTAGTAACACACTGCCCTTCAACAGTGTTCTGTCCCCCAGTTCTGCAATATGGACACAATGGCTTGTGTTACAGGGCTACATGATGATAATATTAAAGAAAAGCTGGAGAGTTTCAAAGTTAGGGACAGGCTTAATTTGTGCATTTGTCAACATTTTGTCTGTGAAATTTGCAATGGAGTTTTCAGTTAAGGGGAAATCACGCCTGACTTGATTGCATAATATAACAACTTCGAGATCCATTAATCAGTTTCATCTTCGTTAACACCTCTAGTGGTAACTAGCAGTCAGTTATGATAAAAGGAAATATGAGAAAACAAGTTTATATTTAAAACCATAGATTTTTAAAAAAACAATTAAATAAATGGGTCAACTAAAATATACAAATATGCTGTAAACTGTAAAATTATATTTTTCACTGCTGACTTTAAATGCTAGTCCAGGAGACCCCGACATTGTTGAGCCTACGGGCACCTGTGGAATTCTGACACAAGGTGGTGGGCACAATCGTCAAATGGCCGCCACAAGAGGTGATGACAACCACAAAATGTCAGGGAGCAAGGTTATATATAACTCTAATGGTGCTTCTTCAACCTGTCTGGAAGAAGTTCTATTTAACAGCGTGCCTTTTAACCTGCACAGCCAATTAGAAGCTGGGTAAAAGCCCCATCCACTTCCTAAAAGGACTTTGAGGTGCTAGAAAAGGCACCAGGGTGGTTGTGGGCACCACATTGGGGACCCCTGCGGAAGACTCTTTCACAGCTTGAAGAGCTGTATTCTGGCACCATTGTAGGCATGGGGATGACTTGCGCTGGTGCAGATTAATGTCTTTTGCTTTTATTTGCATTGTGTTAGGAGTTCATACTGCCGAAGCTAACTGTGTCTGGCAAGTTTAAAATACACGGTGTTCTTTGCAGGAGAGACAAAGGCAGCTAGAAAGCATGGGTATTTCCCTTGAATCTTCTGGCATCAAAGTTGGGGAAGATAAATGCTATCTAGTGAATCTAAATGCAGACCCTGCCCTCAATGAATTACTGGTTTATTATTTAAAGGTAAGACGGGATTCACAAAGCTAATTGCAAATGCTTTGGAGCTTCTTTCTTTAATTTACTTGCTAAATCAGAATGTTATGGCACTGGATGCTTAGACATTAAAATTGTTAAAGATTTGTTCTTTGCTAAGCAAGTTAGGAGCCATGGTGGCTCAGAGGTTAAGACGCTGAGCTGCAGACCGGAAGGCCAGTAGCTTGGCTATTCGAGACCCAATTGCCACGTGACAGAGTGAGTTCCCGTCTCTGGCCCCAGCTCCTGCCAACCTAGCAGTTTGAAATCAAGAAATTGCAATTAGATAAATAGGTACCGCTTTGGTGGGAAGGTAAACAGCGTTCCGTGCACCTTGGAGTTTAGTCACGCTGGTCACACAACCACGGAAAAGTCTTTGGACAGTGCTGGCTCTTTGGCTTGGAAATGGAGATGAGCACCACTCCCTAGAGTCGGATTTGACTGCTTTCGAGCAAGGGAAACCTCTACCTTTTAAGCAAGTTTTGGTACATTTGTAATATTTAGTTTTTGGAATTGAGAAACTGTGATTTTTTTTCCTATTAGTGCTGCTTTGTAGTTGATTGCAAAATATTGATTTAAAGTGGTCCCCAGATTGTTTCTTCCTCTAGCATTTTGTAACACTTTATGTCCAGAAATTCAAGTTTAAATTCTAAACTTGTACTCTTTGGTGTACACACAGCATGGCTCTATTCCTTCAGACAGGGATATAGGTATCAAATTCATGTACCTTGGGGAAAGAAAAGTCAAATAGCCAGCTTTACTCAGAATATGTATTCAATTAATTAATAAGCATAATCATCAGTGTGCGTATTGGCAAGCTTTGCCCTCTTGACTGAGCTCTACGTTTGAGATTCTGGAATTTTTTCCCTTCTCATGTGTATCGAACAATACAGATTCAGGTCTCCCATTATAATGCAACTGGGAAGACTTTAGTTATGCTTCAGTTACTAAGTTATGATTAACCCTAACCCTTTAATTCTTACTAATAATGGATGCATAGAAAGATGTTTTCTTAAACATTTCTAATAAACCAAAGAGATTGTTCCAGTGCTTTCTGTTTGAAATCCTGACAAACAGTGAAAACATTACTTGCTTGCAAAGATTGGAGATATTTTTGCTTGCAAAAGCAGGGCCCCAAGGATTTCATCTTCAGCTGCGGTCTCCTCTGTCACCTTTCACATTGTTCCTGAAAGTCTCTCAACTCTCAGGAGCAGGTTTTTGGAGGTCTGCAGCAAGAAGATGGGAAAGATTCTATTTTGTGATAGGAGCTCATATTTTGTTCATAGTCTTGGTACTCCTGTGACCTGTCATACTTTTCATATTCTGGGAAATCACTTAGAATGCTATCTAACAGGACATAGATCGTATCTGCCAGGCAAATAATATTTCACCATACAATGAACTTGATCGTAAGGCTTTTTTGTGGGCTTTGCATAACTATAAAAGCAGCAAGTTTCATTTTCATTGCATCTGTCTTTAACGAGGATCACACCAGGGTTGGCGCAGATACATCTCAGGATATACAGCTGTTCGGAATAGGTATCCAACCAGAGCATTGTGTGATAGATATTACAACAGACGGGGAAGTGTCTCTCTCACCAAAAGAAAATGCAAGGTAAGCACGGTGGGCTTAATACCCCATAAAATCTTGACCCACAAAAATCTCTCTCTCCCCCCAACTACCTACCTACCTTCCTGTCCCTTCCTTCCTCTCTCCCTTCCTTCCTTCCTTTCTTCTCTCTCTCTCTCTCCCCCCAACTACCTACCTACCTTACTGTTCCTTTCTTCCTTCCTTCCTTCCCCCTTTCTTCCTCCCTCTTTCCTTCCTTTCTTTCTTCCTTCCCCCCCTCCCTCCCTCCCTCCCTCCCTCTCTTTCTTTCTTTCTTTCTTTCTTTCTTTCTTTCTTCTCTCTCCCCCCACCTACCTACCAACCTTCCTTTTCCTTCCTTTTCCCCTTCCTTCCCCTCTCCCTTCCTCCCTCCTTCCTTCCTTCCTTCCTTTCTTCTCTCTCTCTCCCCCCAACTACCTACCTACCTTACTGTTCCTTTCTTTCTTCCTTCCCCCCCTCTCTTTCTTTCTTTCTTTCTTTCTTTCTTTCTTTCTTTCTTTCTTTCTTTCTTTCTTTCTTTCTTTCTTTCTTTCTTTCTTTCTTTCTTTCTTTCTTCTCTCTCTCTCTCCCCCACCTACCTACCTACCTTCCTTCCTGTTCCTTTCCTTTCCTTCCTTCCCCCTCCCTCCCTCCCTCCCTCCTTGCCTTCTGACACACTGCCCATGACGTCAGGGATGTGTGGCCTTTTGACACTTCCGGTGACATCAGGGGGTGTGGCATATGCAAATGAGTTATGCTAATGAGCTCCTGCACCTTTTTTTTTACGAAAGGACCCCTGCCCACGCCCCTCCGCCTTTCCTCCTAGGGCTTGGTCTCCAGGCCCCCAATCATCCTCATCCCTCTTCTCTGCATGCACTCCATCCATTCTGTCCACATCCTTTATGGAAGCTCTATAGAAGTCTGGAAGGAAATGGCAAGTAAACAAAAAAGCAATCAAACTTTCCTTAGGTAGTCATTATTATAAAGCAGTATTAATAATGTGCCTCTTCTTCATCCTAACCTTTTGATGTGTATTTGTGCTGTCACTGCTTTATCTTTAGCAGCAAGTGGTTCTGTGGATTAGAATGAATACAGATGTGATGGATTAGAATTGTTCTCATGGATCTTGTTTCATCAGCGTTTGCATTTTATTTTCAGGTCCTGTGTAAATGGTACACTGGTATGTTCTATGACCCAGCTGTGGCATGGAGACAGAATCTTATGGGGAAACAACCACTTTTTTAGGTAGCAGTTTTTGTCTCTCTGTCTTATAGAACCATAACCAATGTTATGTACTTAATTTAAAACTCTCTTCAGTTGACAGTGTTTTTTATTCTTGCACACAATTACTGGTCAGTATGGGTTATGTATGGCCTGTAGACTGTTTTCAACCCATTTGGGGTTTTTAAGCCACCCACACAAGGTTTTCTCAGACATTTTTTCTTGTAAATATCAGTGGATCAGGGGCAGCTTGTGTATGTGAGTTCCTCTCAAAAATCAGGTTGACCTTATCAGAAGTGCAAGGCTGACTGATTGCATCAGACTTTAAGTGCAGTACAGCATGTGTACTGATCAACAGCAACAACCTTGTAAGCAACATGCAACTAGAGACCTCACACTGACTATGGCAAGTAAAAATGTTCCAGTGTGGAACATTTTGTTCAATCTGGTTTGCTCACCCCCACCCCCAATTGTCATATAAACCCTGGTGGAGAAATACCAGCATAATAAATTATGCACTGATTCATTCTTCATGAAAGGATGATTATCCCTCTTCTTCTCGGCACCACAGCAGCTAGCAGTTGCATACTGCCCCAAGAGCTTCAGGAGCAACAGTAACAAAAAGCTAATAAAAGAACTTATTAGTATTGTATCCAACACTCATATGCTCGCATTGTGCAGTGCAGAAGAGCTGCAGCTGAGGGTGTAGCTTGTTGCATAGCTTCCTTTTCTGGGAGTAAGCTCGCAGTCCCTTGTCCGACGTATAAAAGTCTTCTCAGTAGAATTAATTAGTCTGTTCTTGCAAAAAACAAAATCATTACATTGACCTCTAGGAAATACCTTCTTGACTTTTAAAAACAGAATCAATTTACCTAAACGAAAGCGACGAGATTGGTTGAGAGAATCAGAAAAAGAAACGCTGTTCGCAGAACACGATCTGGATGCTGCTAGTGAAGCTTCTTCAGAACCGGACTATAACTATGAATTTGCACAGATGGAAGTTATAATGAAAACACTGAACAGCGATGGTAAGAAGATGGTTGTTTGGAGCCATTGAAAATACAGGAAGGAGTACAGAAATATTTAAACCACAAACTGTATGTCTACTTAGTCTGTTTTATTTTGTTGATCCCTGCATGAAACTCGAATAAAAAATGATGCATTGACTCTTCCTCCCCCTCCCTCTGTGTGTGTTTGTTTCCCAGATCACTGTAGCAGCTCTGGACTTGTACACTTTCCTGTGTTTTTGAAATAGCCTAATTTTGCTGTTACACAGCAGTATTAATAGCTGTGGTGTGGTAACAAATTCAAAGCTGCGATTCCTTGTCTACCTAGATCCCGTACAAAATGTTGTCCAGGTCTTGGAGAAACAGTACTTGGAAGAAAAGAGGAGTGCTTTGGAGGAACAGCGGATGATGTATGAACGTGAATTGGAGCAACTACGACAGCAGCTCTCCCCCGAAAGGCGATTTCAGGACTGCAGTGACAGGCTTTCAGACACTACCCAGGCTGCTCGGCAGAAAGTGAACCTCTGGTCAGAAGAAAGGTGAGAATATTTGGTCCTCCTAAGACACGCTTGCTGATAGTTGCTTAAATAGCTCTTCGGTTATTCTGTAGTTTAGAGCTGAGATCTGTGGATGTATTTTGCAACTTTTCTTGACTGGGAAAGGGGAGCAAATGTCATTGGGTGTCTTAACATGACTACAGTTCATCAGCGTAAAAAGCTATTCTTTCTCAGATCAACTTTGTTCACAGTTTAATTGTCCAATTACATAATATAGGTTCTACAAACAGAAATATGTATTACTGTCTTTGCCTGAAAGAAATATGACTCTCTCTTCGTCAAAACAAGATTAAAGTCGAAAACAGGTGACCCTAAATGTAAGATGAGCCTACTTTCCTTTCTGCAAGAAATGTAGGGCTGCCAAGTCCAACTTGGGAAATATCTGGGGACTTTGGGGGTGGAGCCAGGAGACTTTGGGGGTGGAGCCAGGAGAAAGGAAGTGACATCATTTTGTGATGTCACATCCTGTGATGTTGCTTCCACATGCTTCCACATGAACTCATGAAGTTTCCTAATACTGAATCAGGCCATTGTCCATCAAGGTCAGTATTGACTACTCAGACTGGTAGTGGCTCTCCAGGGTCTCAGGCTGAGATCTTTAATGTCACCTATTACCTGATCCTTTTTTAGCTGAAGAGGCTGGTACCTCCTGCATGTCAAGCGGATGCTCTTATCACTGAGCAACGGCCCTACTGAATCCTTCCTCATCTCGGCAGAATATGAAGCACTAAGTGCTACACAAGTGCTAAATATGATTTTCATATCATAAGAACAGGAGAGAAGCCACAGTGGATCGGCCCATCCAGTACAGCCCATCCAGTACAACACTCTGTGTCACAACAGTGGCCAAAAATACCAGGTGCCCTCAGGAGGTCCAGCAGCGGGGCCAGAACTCCAGAAGCCCTCCCACTGTTGCCCCCCAAGCACCAAGAATTCAGAGCATCACTGCCCCAGACAAAGGGTTCCATTTAGACCTTGTGGCTAATAATAGCCACTGATAGACCTCTGCTGGATGGGGACAGAGAGAGAGAGAGAGAGACAGGCAGACAGACAGAAAAAAGAAAGGGAGAGAGAGAAGGGAAAAAAACTGGCAGAGGCACTTACTTCCATTTAGACCTTGTGGCTATAATAGCCACTGATAGACCTCTGCTGGATGGGGACAGAGAGACAGAGACAGACAGACAGACAGACAGACAGACAGACAGACAGACAGAAAAAAGAAAGAGGGAGAGAGAATGAAAAGAGCTGGAAGAGAAACTCACCATGCCAGCCACATGCAAAAGCAGCTCCTTCAGTCCCTCCTTAATCTCTGGGCGGACCTCTCTTGCTGTGGAAGCTCTCTTGCTGACTTCTTAAAGGGGAAATGTCTGGTGAGGCTTTTTACTGCAGGGCAGGCTCTCTGCAGACATTTCCCTTTTAAGGCAGCCATTTTGTCCCCCCGGTGGCCAACTTTGGAAAAGCGGGAGGTAAGCACTAAAAATCGGTGTTTCCACCGCCCTACTGGGGGACTTGGCAGCCCTAAAGAAATGCCAGGGGCAGAGAATGCATTCACCAGCCATCTTGTTGGACTGCTTCCACTCCAGGGAGCTGCCTGATGGGGGGCACTCTCCCCTCTCTGCTTCCCCATCTTCTGCCTGCTGTCAGAAGATGGGGGGCAGAGAGTGACACCCACCAGCCAGCTCCCTGAGCTGCTTCAAGCCTGGGAAGCTAGGCGATGGGCTCTTCTCTCTCTGCCCCCTGCAACTTTTGCCAGTAGCTCAAAGATGTGGGACAAAAGGGTGTGCCTGCCATCTGGCATGGAGGGGAGGGGTGACTAGAAGCAGCCACAACTGCTAGATGGGACCAGAAGGCCTGGCTGGAGAAGAGGGGCCTGGCTCTATTAATCATCTGGGTCACCATGACAACCTTTTATCCAAATGGAAGACAATCCACCCCTTTTGTAGTGTGAGAAAGGTTTTTTTTTTTTTTAAGTCTTTCTTTTTGGTAAATATGGTACTTGTACAACATTTTTTCCTCCAAAAGCAGAGGTGACATTTTATATTTGAAAATGTAAGGTTCACTTAATTCTGAGTGCAGTGCCTGTGCGCAGAGGAGGGGACACCACTTCAGCACAGCAGGATGTCTCATTCCTTGATCGAGTAAAATGGGCAAGTTAGAAACGTTTGAGAGCCATATGTATGTGACATATTCCCCGATAGCCTGGTGCAGTTCCTGATTGTCTCCACACTTCAACTTCAGTGGCTATTGCTTTAATCTGAAGCTTTGTCCAGGAACTACAGTTATGCAGTGATTGAATAAAGCTGAGAGCAAGCTACATCAGGACAAAATCTGGATGTTTTTAGTACTTCGCAAGAAGCACATTACAGCTCCACATGGAGGTTTTATGTTTCACCTTAGACATCGTATAATTTTCCTCAGAATCTTCATAAGGGCAAATGATGGTATTTACTTAAGACATTTTAAAGCCACCTTCCCACCCAACTTAAACTCCTCAAGGTGGCAAAGAATAAAAACATTAAAATAACATTTAAAACACATGTAAGTATGTAGAAAACCATTAAAAATTATTAAAAGACCTGAATGGGAGGAAGGATCAGTGAGAGAATGCCAGACAAAACAGGAAAGTATTCACCCACTGATGGAAGACAGTGAGACAGGAGGACAGATGAATCTCCCTGAGGAGAGAGTTCCATCATTTTAATGACACAGCCAAGAAGGCCTGTTCTTGGGTTACCACCCACCTACCTTCCAAAGCCCAGCCTTCAAAGATGACTGTAGTGTTCAAGTACATTCATATTGGAGTAGCTGATCCTTAAGGTATACTGCTGCCAAGCCATACTGGGCTTTAAATGTCTATAGCAGCTCCTTGAAATAGGCCTGGAAGCAAATTGGGAACCAGTGTAGGTGGAACAAGGCTGGAGTTCTGTGGTCCCTACAACCTACTTCCACCAGAATTCTTGCTGCAGCATTCTTTGACAGTTGTAACTTTCAGATACTCTTCAAGCGCAGCCCCACGCAGAGAGTCTTGCAGTAGTCTAGATGTTCCAGGACATGTACCACTGTGGCAAGATCTTTTTCAGCAGAGATTCATGAAGGAAAATCATTCTGTCTAAGCCACATATTCAAATCATATGGAGAAGATATAGAGGTGGTTGTAGTATTTTTTAAGAAATAGGGTGTTTACTTGGAGTAGTAACTGCTGTTATGGCCTCTTGAAAACTTTGGACATAACATTCTAGACCATAAAGTTATGATTACATGTGCTAATATTTTTTTACTGATTTCTTAATAAAAGACCCTCTCAAACCTCCCTAATAACTTTTTTTTTTTTTTTACTAATAATAGGTTCTGTTTTTTTCCATTTTCTGTTCTCCTACAGGGATGAGTTATTTCGACAGAGCCTAGCTAAATTAAGAGAGCAGATAGTTAAAGCCAATACACTAGTGAGGGAAGCAAACTTCTTAGCGGAAGAAATGAGCAAACTAACAGATTATCAAGTGACCCTGCAGATTCCTGCTGCTAACCTGAGTGCTAATAGGAAGGTAAGAAATGAAAATCGAAAGAAACATATTCTCTTAGCCTTCAAAAGGAGCAAAGTCATTTGGATTCAGAAATAAATTATGGTGTGTTTTTGTACGTGTGTGTTGGAAAACAGAGAAATTATAAGCACTAAATATACAGACTGGATTGGATTCAAGGTCAGTTTAAGATGGAGGGGGCAGTAAGTTTTTCCAATTTCCCCCTCGCATTTGTCCCTCATAATGATTCTGGGAGCCCCCTGTACCTCAGAACCACATTTTTGGGAACGTTAAGAGGGTTGCAGCGGAGGAGGAATAGCAGAAAAGTTGTGTTCTGCTGATGGAAGTATGTTTCATTAGTTAAAGCTGAATTTGGGTCAAACCCAGTGATTACTGCTTCTCTAATATTTTTCTCTTAGTACTCTGTAATTATAAACATACACCACAGAGACATGATTTTCATGCCTGTGCTGTGACTCTTCACAGTAGTGATTTTTAGCTTTATAATGAGGAAATTGTGGCTACCGTTAAAGTGGAAATAATCCTCAATAGTATTAGCATTAATTTTGATCAAGGGACAAGTCAGAAATCCAGTAAAGGCAAATAACAAACAGGGCTTCATTTGTATGAACAAAGGTACAGTCTGCATATAGAAAGTTCGTCTGCTGACATACCAAGTTCCTCTGTGACACAAGTAGTTTTTTATGTGTGAGGAGATAGGTGACACTTTGAAATGCATCCTGTAAAGGCAGAAGCTTGTTAGAATGTTACAAGTGTGAGCCTGCGAGATTCACAGGGGGAAATCCCCCCCCCCCCGCCGCTAGGCCCAACACGGCACCCGGGCTGCACTGCCACTGCTGGGCCCTGTGCAGCTCCCAAGATCCTCTGATGACTGCCAGAGGTAGGTGCGTTCTCTGCACTTATGCAGACAACCCACTGTGTATTTTTTAAAAATTTCAGATTTTTCTGAAGAAAACTCTGTTATGGGTAAATATGGCTCCAATCCACAGATTTATATATATAGCTATATGTTTATATACAGGGGTCATTTCGAGCAGGAGCTCAGGGGAGCGCAGATCCGGGAATTGGTGCCAGCCCCCTCCCCCCCACAGGGGAATGCCTGCTTGTGTCATGGCTGCAGCAAAATGACCCCGTCCTCTGGAAAGGTCCTTTTTCCTCCGACCAGCCTTCTGAAGGCTTCAGCCACCATTGAAGCTATCCTCCCAGAATAGTGGCATTTCTGAGGCTTGGATTAGTAGCTGTCCTCTCTCTGCCAGCTCCTTCCTTCCTTCCTTCCTGACACACTTTCGGTAATGTCAGGTGGTGTAGCATATGCAAATAAGTTATGCTAATGAGTTATGCTAATGAGCTCCTGCGCCTCTTTTTCTACAAAATGACCTGTTTATATATATAGTTATATAGATAGATAGCGAGTGCCTTCCGACCTATTTAGTTATTCTGAACTTTTTCTGACAACTTCTGATATGAAAATATGTTGTGAAAATAGAAGTATGCATTATGTGAAATGTCAGCCAACAGTCTTACGTATGTTCAGAAAAAGTAATTGAGAGTAGATAATATACAGTATTCTAGAAATGCTTGAGAATATAATGAAAATTGAAATGCTTCATTTACGTGTCTATATTACCACTCAGAGAGGGGTGATAGTAAGTGAACCAGCTATTCAAGTCAGAAGAAAAGGAAAAGGCACTCAGGTCTGGAGTATTGAGAAACTGGAGAACAAGCTAATCGACATGAGAGATCTGTATCAAGAATGGAAGGAGAGAGTCCAAGAGGTAATAAACCATAATTTTTTCAGCGTTCCCAAGATGCTTCCCCCCAGTACTGTTTTTAGGAAAGAAGAATGTGTCTGTAAACTACGTATACAATTGTTGTACGTTTTACGAGGAAAACTGTATTGTTTTTCAAACACCGTTGCCCCATCTGGTTGCATCTTAAAATTGTGCTTGAATTTAAGAAAAGACTGGTGGTGGAAAGTGCCATCAAGTAGCAGCTGACTTACTGCAACCCTGTAGAGTTTTGAAAGCAAGAGGCAGAGGTGATTTGCCGTTGCCTGCCTGTCTGTGTGCAGCAACCTTGGATGTTCTTGATGGTCTCCAAGTACTAATGGTGGTCATCCAAGTTACTAATGAAGGCCAACCCTGATCTGAGAAGATCAGGCTAGTCTGTGCCATCTAGGTCAGGGAAGAATAGACTACATAGGGGGAAAAACTGCAATCTATTGTTTCTATAAAGCTGTGTTTTGGTATGCATATTGTATTTACTTTAAATTCTTTTTTGGGTCCTTTCTCTTTGTGTACAGGAAATAGCATATGATTGGTCATAAACCTTTATGAGTTTAATTACTTGCCACCCCTATGAATTTTTTTAGTTTTCTTCCATAATCTGTCCCTACACAGTGATATACAAGCAATATAGCCCACTATTTTAAGTGGACTGGCAAGAGCTCATGTGACTCAGATTTCGGCTGTTTGCCTTTCTGTTAAACTTCATTTTCTTGCATGCAGTGGTAAAAGTTTTGTTATATTGTATAAAATTTGTATTTCCTACAACAGAAAAAAGTTTGGCAGTTTCATACACTTAGAATTAATTTTAGAATTCTATACAAACTAGAATTCCTGAAAGTCTAGATTATTTTTTTATTAAATAAGCTTTAGTCATCACAGTTATTAGATTCTAACACAAATAATGCAACATGTAGAATTACACTGTTCTGTCTGTGGCTACCTCTGCTTCTCTCTTTGTTATACATATAATTGCATAACCTTATAGGGTAGCTAGTAATTATTGTTTATTCTTTTGTCACTTTTCAAATATTGCCTTTAAAAAATAGGTGAAGAGACTTGCTGGCAAAAAGGGTGACCCTTTCTATGAAGCACAAGAAAACCACAATTTAATTGGTGTCGCAAATGTCTTCTTGGAGTGCCTTTTCTGTGATGTGAAACTTCAGTATGCAGTGCCAATAATTAGCCAGCAGGGGGAGGTAAGGTTAATTTATTGGTGCTTCCCCGGGTGGTTCTGTGTTTGTGATAGTGATGCTTTGCCACAAAGAGCCAAAGAGATGTTGCTTTCTGAGGCGCGCATTGTGTAGTCCTTATTTGCATTGTTGCCGGTGCTGCAACCTTTTCTAGTCCTTGGGTCAAAAAGAGGCAATGTGTGTGTGGCTTGAAGGGAAGGAGGAATTGTGCAGTACATTGGATGTCCAATGAGAAAAGGAGGCTGAAGGAAAAGCACAACAATCCCAGCGGACAATCCTATGGCATTATCAACAGAACAGGGTGGACATACAAGGAGAACTTTGGAGCTCCAGGAAACCTAAAGTGGTGGGCAGGAAGTAAGGGGATAAATTTTGGGTTACTGAATGAGACTCACCATCCAGATCTTTGGTCGTAGGACCTTGGCTGAAGCTAAATAAAGAGAGTTGAGTAACTGCTGTTGGAACTTTACTACTACATATGTAAATTGTGAAGATAATGGACTAAACAAATCAGAACTTATTTTCTTCATTTATATCCTGCTTTTCTCCCCATTGGGGGCCCAAAACACTTTACATTGTTCTCCTCTCCTCCATTTAATCCTCAGAACAGCAGTACGAGGTCGGTTAGGCTGAGAGTGTGTGACTAGCCACAGGTCACCCAGCCAGCTCCCATGGCAGAGTGGAGATTCAAACCTGGGTCTTCCAGGTGCTACTCTAATACTTTAACCAACCACTATACCACAGTGGCCCTTTGAGAGTCAGCTATCAAAAGCCTGGTGCTGACATGTACTTTTGTAGCCTCAGTGAGATTTGAGACAAATTTGAGAATGGTAGCATGTGACTTGAAAATATGCGCACAGATGTTCTTTCTTTCAGTTTTAGAAGATTCAGATAGAGATGTGCGTCTATTTGTGTGTGTGTGTGTTCATATATATGTGTCTGTTAGGTGAGTGACTGGTGTTACCTAGTATGTTCAGCTCTCGAAAATGTTTTTGTGCTGTAGGTTGCAGGGCGTCTGCACGTTGAAGTGATGCGTGTCACTGGTGCTGTTCCTGAGCGTGTGGCAGAAGATGACTCTTCTGAAAATTCCAGTGAAAGTGGAAGCCTTGAAATCATGGACAACAATGGAGAAATCATTCACAGGCCTAAAAAACTCATCTGCAGGGTTAGAGTACTACTGCTTATTCACTGATATTTTTAAAAGGACAAATATTTTAGCAATATAATATACTTGAACCTATTTGGGATTTTAAAAAAACAAACAAACCTTGTTGCTGTAGGAGATGCTTCCGTTCCTGGACCGATCCCAGTGCTATTCTGCATAGTACTAGAGATCTCAATATAGTCATTAATGGGCCTGAGTTCATACTAAAAAAAAAAATTGTTGCAGCTGTAAAGTTTACAGTTAGAAGAGCCTTCTGCTTGAATAGTGGGTAAAGTAATCAGTTGACTAAATTAGTCTTCATTTAAAAGATGTGATAACTCCATAACAGAACTATGGTTGGATAATTTGCGTATAAAATCAGCAGTGCTGCCCTTGGTGATAGGCATGTATGGACATGGATTATTTTCAAATCAGTTCAAATTATTTTGATCTGTTTAATATGAGTGGGGACCCAAAAGGACTAATAAGGCAGGAGAAATCCCTTCCCCTCTCCCCGGTGGTCTGCGCTCCCTGCTATTTCCATTTCTTGTCCCCTCTTTTTTTCCTTTTTGCTGTTTGCACCATTTCCCCATCCTCTTCCTTCTGTCTCCCATTCCCCGCACCACCTCCTAGTTGCCCCTTTGTCTGTTTCCTAGTTCCTCTCCCTGCTATGGCCTCATCCATGTCCTTTCCTCCATCATCCTGCTACAACCTACCATTTCCCCTGTTGCTATAGCAACCCTAAATGTAGCTGGGGCACTTCTTTTTTTGCGATGCTTTCATGTGTGTACATTGTTTTCTACTTTTGAATTTTTAAAACCCCAACTTAATTTTTTAAGTTTACTGGAAGTACACATTGCTTAGCTAAAGTTGGTGTCTGAAAATACTATATGTATCTGTGTGATTATTCAAATCCTAGTTCACTATGTAACTGGTTATCTTGTTTTGAAATAACTATCAAGCATTGAACTTGCTGAATTTCATTTCTATTGTTTTCTAGGTAAAAATTAAAGAGGCAACAGGTCTACCATTGAATCTCTCAAACTTTGTCTTCTGTCAATATACCTTCTGGGACCAATGTGAACCAACTGTTGCAGCACCAGTTGTAGATCCAGATGTGCCTTCGCCTCTAAGCAAGGAGGCCCAGTTTACAGTCACCTTCTCGCATTGTAAGGTAATTATTTTGTGGTTTTTGTTTTAGAAAATTGAAAAGTATTTAGTACCATTATCCTGCACGGATAAAGGAAAGTTTGTTCACTTACCATGAAGTTCCCTTCTCAGTGGACCTAGAGTAGGGCAGTCATATGTAGAACCTCCCCCTTGTTGGAACCTGGCCCATGGGATAACATCCTGGCAAGATACATGCCCAGGAGGCTTGCCAGAGTTGAGAGGGACTCTTAAGATTCCTGCGCCCCTTCCTGTATTAGCACCTTGATCTTGAGTTGGTGCTCAGGAAGATCATGTCCAGGTGGAGGATCTACTGTACTGGAATGAGGCAGCTCTTCTCCTAGTTGACTAAAAAGCTGTGGGTCTGAAGGCAGGAAATGGTCCAATCCACATCCACCAGTGCCTGGGAAAGTAGGGGGACCTGATGAGGATGTGATTCAGGTAAGTGAAGACTGGGATTCTGTGTGTATGCGGAAGTGTGACCAGGGAAACCAGTGCTTTGATGAATACTTCAGCCCAAATTCTTCAAGCTCCATCTTGTTGCCCTCTTTAACTGCCTGTCTCCGAAGGAGAACAGGAGGGGAACCTACTCTCTCTTGGTCCCCACCAGCTATAGTGAGAGCTCTTCTGCTTACTGCTCTGGATCACTCTGGCAAGAGAGGATAAGCTTAGCTGCAGGCTCCCAGGAAACCTGGGTGATGTGGAGAGAGCATCACAAGCACCAAAGCCCTTCTCAGCCAGACCCGGGTCAGGCAGCCAGAGCATTCCTCAGTCCAGTCCTGAGGAACAGACGCCTTGACAGCAGCATCCTCACACCTTTGGAGGGAACAACAGAGGAAGCTCTTGGCTGAAGGACAAAGGCCCCCCAGCATTCCTTCCATTCCAGGGAGAGAACCTTGGAGTGAAGGGGAGGGTATGCCAGAAAGGCACCCCTAACCAGTGTCCCCTCTAAGCTGAGTTCGTGTGAGCTAGTTCACAGTTCTTTATCCTCTGGCTCACACTTGTCTTAGGTCAGGAAGGATTGCTCCAGAGCAAATGAATTTATGCAGTAGCCAAATCGCTCACTCACAACTTCAATGCCAGTAGTTCACGAAGTAGAATGTTTGCTCACAAGACTCCACAGCTTAGAGGGAGCATAGCCCCTAGCCCTGCTCCTGCAGCAACAGAAGGTGAATCCCCTCAAGATAGTCAAAGAGGGAAAGAGAAAACAAAGAAACTGTGCTCTTTAATGAGCCCAGTAAGATGACTACGTGTCTGCAAGCCAGATAGGACTGAAACTGGGGATTGTGAGAGAAGCCCCTCCCACTTGGAGTCAGGAAAAAACTGACAACCTTGCGGGTCTCCAGGGGCAGCTTCTACCCATGAGTCGTGATTGCCCCATCCTGGACCACTGGAGAATGGGCGAGGGGCTGTGTGAGGGACTGTATTGTTCACATATAAACCAGCATTGCCCTAACTTACTGCAGTACACTTTTCAAAACTGATTTTCACTAGGTGTCACCAGAAAGGCGTTAGTGACCTTGGGTTATCCTGAAAACAGGTGCCATGGTAAAGATCGGCTTTATTTAAGGTCTTTATTTATACTCCACTCTTCTCCCTGAAGGTATCCAAAATAGTTTATGGCAAAAAAGGCTCTACACACACAATAAAAAACAAACCAGAACTTAAGAACGTAAGAGAAACCAATGTTGGATCAGGCCAATGGCCCATCCAGTCCAACACTCTGTCACACAGTGGCCAAAAACACCAGGTCCCATCAGGCAGTCCAGCAGTGGGGCCAGGACACTAGAAACCCTCCCACTGTTGTCCCCCCAAAAAAGAATACAGAGCATCACTTGCCCCAGACTGAGAGTTCCTATCTATACGTTGTGGCTAATAGCCACTAATGGACCTTTGCTCCATATGTTTATGCAATTCCCTCTTGAAGCCGTCCATCCTTGTAGCTGCCACCACCTCCTGTGGCAGTGAATAATAGCAGCATAACAGTAAACTAAATCATGGGCAGGTCCTGGTCTCAGATGCTGGATCCTCTGAAGGCCCTAGGATGCAAGCCACGGTCTTAAGAGCCAAAGGGCCAAGAGCCCTTCAGCTTGTATCTCTGGCCGTGCCCAGGCTTTATAGGTACCTGAACAGCAGTAAGTGGGAGAAAGCCTCAGCAAGACTGTGCAGCTGGTGAAGTTGTTCCTTCGCTCTTGAAACAGCCTTGTCTGTTCCAGCTTGGTTGGAATTCCCTTGTCTGATCTTGGGACAAGGATTTTTCCAAGAAGTCATGAAGCCCAAACAATCTGAGCAGTTTTCCATATCCAGTGAGTGCAGTTTTTAACACCTGTGTTAAAATTGCAAAGCAGCTCAGTGATAATTAAAACCATCAAGGTGAGAATATCAGAAAAATAGGAAACAATAATTATTTAAACGCCTGATCTCTTCATTCAAGAGTTCTCCCTTCCTTGTTTAAACCTATGTCCTCTCATTTGGGGTAAAGATGCCATGCTTCCACGTTACTAGTGCCATGGGTCAATTTTGTTGAGCCATTACTGACCTCAGACACAGAACATGCATAGTTTGCCTCTTTTCAATATAAGAAGTCTATTAACTATGAAGTTCGTTGTATTCCTCAACATAAAATGTTTGGGTTTGGACTGTTTCACAAATTAATAAATGTGAATATTGAAATGTACATGTGAATAGGTTTCTGGAATTTGTTGCTTCCACTAGAAGCTTTTACCACAGTGTAAGTAAGCCCTGTTAAGAGCATGCAAACTGAATATACGCTGTAGTTTCCCCCCATCATTAACCATTGACCAAATATATGATCAGTTAACTGCAATAAATATTTCAACTATTCAGGATTACACAGTAAATGTAACGGAAGAATTTCTGGAGTTCATGGCAGATGGAGCACTTGCTATTGAAGTATGGGGTCACCGCTGTGCTGGAAATGGCAGTTCCATCTGGGAGGTGGATTCTCTTCATGCAAAAACCAGGTCCTTGAGAGACAGGTAACACTTAAGTTTATATTATTCGGCTGGCGGTGAAGCCTCACCATAAATAGAGGGCGGGGGGCAGTGCGCATGTGCCATGAGTAACTGGACTGGGAAAGAGAATAATAGTGCAATAAATATGCAAGGGATGTAGAGAGGGTGTACACGAAAAAATGTGTAGCTAGGAGAGAGATGTTTCTAGAAATATTCTACTGGTGTATTAAGCAGAATGTTAGTACAGTTCTTACTGCTTATTGGATTGTCTTTAAAAAATAGGTGGAATGAAGTAACACGTAGAATTGAAATGTGGGTTTCAATTCAAGAACTGAATGAAATGGGGGATTATGCAGCTGTGGAACTCCACCAGGCAAAGGATGTAAATACAGGAGGGATTTTCCAGCTTAGACAGGTACAGTGTATTTTTCTCCATTTAGAAAACAGTGTGAATGTAGCAATAGTTTTTTGCTATGCTTTTAACTTTTTTATTCTGGTTATGTAACCAGGGCCATTCTCGTAGAGTTCAGGTGACCGTCAAACCAGTGCAGCATTCAGGAACCCTGCCGCTTATGGTGGAAGCCATTCTCTCAGTTTCTATTGGTGGTGTGAGTGCCAGGTCAACCAAATTACAGAGGGGCTTGGACAGTTACCAGGTAGGATAATGGGTGTCAACTATTGAATTATTACAGTGTGATACAGACTTATTGTGTTTTTGGCCCTCTAAGGATATGAGCTAAGGTGCAAGACCTTCCCTTGTAGTACTGTGAAGAAATATATAAAATAGTCCAGGAGAGCAGTTCCAGAAGTTTTAAACTGAACTCATTTACCACCACATCCTTTGCTGAGCAGTCCAAGAAGTGTGCATGCACAGCAGTCTGTGCATTCAAGCCAGCTCTTAGGTCTATTTCTCCAGAACACATTATTGTGTTAAAATCTGTCCCTAT
This sequence comes from Lepidodactylus listeri, assembly GCA_029233225.1. NCBI lineage: Eukaryota > Metazoa > Chordata > Lepidosauria > Squamata > Gekkonidae > Lepidodactylus > Lepidodactylus listeri. The sequence continues at coordinate 95,201,575 of JARCFY010000006.1, forward strand.
TATATAAAAGCCATGTGGGGTGGCGACATTCCATGTGCTCTCATTGGCTGTAAAATGCTCTCCCTCAGCCATTGGCCCATCAGTTGCCACTCAAGAGTACTTGCATGCCATTGGCTGGGTGCTGGGTCTGCTCCTCTTCCCCACCCACTCCCCTTTCAGCCACTGTTTTCTGTCAGAAGCACTGTGTCTCACGGCGAAGACACTTCTTTTGCTCAGCTCCTGTTGGGACAAAGTTTTCCCTCAGTGGCTTTTGTGAGGAACTCATAGGGTTGCCAGCTCCAGGTAAGGAAGCCAGAGTTTGGGGAGGGGAGAGGAAAGGCCTCAGAATGCCATACAGGCCACTGGCCAAAGCATTCTAACTTTTCCCTCAGTGGCTGCTGGTAGGCAACCAAGCTCAGTTCTGTCAGTAAAAAGACAAAGAAACAAAACCCTTTCTATGCCTTTGTGAGGAACTCATTGAGGCCAGTCCATTGCCAGCTCCAGGTTGGGAAATTCCTGCTGAGTCCTTCCACCACCACACCCAACACTGCCCTCCACAGGATCCACCCCCCCCCCCCCAAATCTCCAGGTATTTCCCTACTCAGAGCTGGGAACCCTACTTTCCCCTTGGTGTCTGCTTCTAGTCAACCAAGCTTGGTTTCTGTCAGTAAACCACACCTATTGGCCTTTGGGAGAAAACTCATGGTGCCCTTATACCCTGCTGAGATGCCCCCCCCCAATGACAGCCAATCTGACGTGGCAGTCAGGGCTTCAGAGCATGGTAGAGGCTGCAGGTGGGGGGGAGATGGAAAGCTGAACAGTGAGGGGAAAATAAAGGTGGGTTGATGCTTGGCTAAAAAGGAGATAGGGTTGCCAACTCCAGGTGGGGAATTCCTGGAGATTTGAGGGATGGAGCCTGGCAAGGGTGAGATTTGAGGAGGGGTGGGGCCTCAGAAAGGTACAATGCCATAGACTCTGCCCTCCAAACCAGCTGTTCCCTTTGGGGAACCACTGTTGCCAATCTCCAGGTGAGGGCTGGCGATCACTCAGAATTACAACTGCTCTCCAGATGGCATTGATCAGTTCCCCTGGAGAAAATGGTGGACTCTGTGTTCCTTATGTCCTGCTGAGGTTGCCACAGCAAATTGATGCTGAGTGCCCAAGTCCTTGGCATTCACAGAGCCTCTTTCTAGAGCCCATTGTATTTATTTCCACAATGGGCCTTATTCCTAGTCTAGACATAAAATAATGTGGAGGATTGAATGTCGCGAGATCAGCGATTCTAGTGTTACAGTTAGGGCATCCACCAACCTGCGAATCTGAGCCGTTTCTAGTTTAGAAATAAGATGACTGAGAAGTGATATGATCAAGGTCTACAAAATTATGCACAGATTATACAATAACTGGGGGTCATACTGCAATTGACCTGATTGGATTTAAATCATACCAAAAAAAATGTTACTATACACATCTATACATTATGCTGGAAGTTAGAAAAGAACCTGTAAATTTAAAAAGTATTCCAAAAAGAGAACAAAATTAAATGAACAATGGCCTGAAATCTGTAATATGTAAAAAAATGCTGGTGACTACTATTACTAAGAATTTAGATAATGCTGATGGCATATTAGGCTTTGTGCAAGATAAAAGGTTGCCAGCCCCTGCCTGAAGAAAGTCAGCATTTTATAGAAAGCAGTTGGCATTGTCCTATTTTATGCTTTTTAATACTTACTGTATAGCCCCTTGAATGTATTGGTCTTTAATTTCATTTTGTACCTTGAAGTCAAGTTCTTTAATTATGGAAACCACGTTTAATATAAGGAAATAATCACTTTTAGTTTCTTCTTACCTGATAACTGATTTGTTTTACTTACTGTTCTTTAGTCTGGTTTTACATCCAAATGTGCCCTTACTTTAGTACTTTTTAACTGGTCTTTCTCTGTGAAAGTGTCACATGGCAAATATATGATATTGAACTCAAACTGTGATAAAGAACAGCTACTATCCAGAGCTCAAAGCAAAGTTAGAAAGCCCCAACACAAATTCATTCATATATATGAAATTATTATTAATGAACCAGTGTTCTCTGATCTGGGTTGGGTAAACCAGCAGTGGCTTTACTTCCTGGACTGAAATGGTGTTGCATGGAATTTAAAAAAAAAAAAGTATTTAGTACTTAGAGCTACATGCATAGTTTAATGTACACATTATCTAGCAAATGGCTGGTGAGTAAGTCTTTGACAGTTCTAGTGACCTGTTCTGGGGGGACTAGATCTAATATCCCCTCTCCTCAAAATATGTGATCAGTGCACCACCATCAAATTGTGTCAAAGCTGTTTTCATCCAGTTCCTCTCCAGAAATGAGGAGAGTAATCTGGTGAATGATGGCTTCGTGCAATCAGTACCGGTGCAGAAGCCCCGTTTCAAACACTGTTTGAAGTTCGTGATCGAGGGGAGGGGCACCCACTTGATTTGCCATCATTTTTTTTAGTTGTCCACTTGGCAGTAACATTGGAATGGATGTTAGATTTGCCAGACTTTAAAAAAAATCTGATTTGTGTCTGTGTTTATATTTGTAAATGATCTTTATTTGTGGTGTGTTGTTGCCAAGAAAAATGCATGTTCTTTATGTTCACAAAGTGTATTTTTTTCTACCAGAGAGATGATGATGATGGTGGTGATATGGATAGTTATCAGGTATTGCTGCTGTTGCTGTTAAATCACATGGCATGAGGCACAGCTAATGCTAATAGTTTTCAGTTCTGAAAGGGGCGGTAGATGACTCCCGGTACACACAAAGCAGCTTTGAAATACTGTCTTCCTTCAAAGGCTCCTGGTGCTTACAGAACAAGCCATTCCAATGTAATTTGACTGTACATCGTGTTTTCTCACGTGGCATCTCTAACTATAATTGCATATGTAGGTGGGCTGTTGTCCATTATGCTGGAATAAGATTTTGTTGCTCAAAGGTGCCACAAAGACTCCTGCTTATTTTTATCAATGTGTTAGATATCTGTAGATGTAAGTTACGTGAGAGGATTCAACAGAAAGCTAGAGTGGTTTCTTCCATCATGTAAAACCATAATTGCATGTAAAATAATTATTCAGCATCCATACTCGTTATTGATTTTATTAAGATCACAGTGGGTTGGATCCCACTAAATTTTCCACTAACTGAAGGCAATTCTTTCATTGGAATGGAACTTTTTTGGCTTTTCCCTCCTCCTGCAGCACACTGATCCGCGCGAAATGCTGTTCTTGGGAGAGGGATAGCATGAGAGAGACTAGAGGTCTGCAGCGTGAAGTGGACGCAAGTGAACCCCTGCCCTTCTGATAGTGGAAAATTTAATCAGCATTCATACAGAAGTATAGCAAAAATACATAAACTTTTAGCTTTTAATGTCCATCCTATATATTTGACTGTTAAATTAGCTTTTAATGTCCATCCTATATATTTGACTGGATTTACAGCAGCCTTAATAAAGTTTTACAACTTTAAAAGTGGTTCAGTTTTTAAGAAGCAAAACTTTCAGTAGCACAAATTCAGACATTTCCCAACAGCCTAATATGCTGTACAGTTATTTCAGAATCTTAAAGCTCAAACTACCCCATTATAGTAACTGATCTACTCCAAGCACATAGAAAACAGAAGGTGTCTAATTTCAGGATCAAAAGGGTACACAGATAAAAAGGAGAGGATCCCTCCTAAATACCTGATGCCCCCTTCTTTGCAGTGTCTGTCTCCTCCCCAGTCCACAATGTTATTTGTCAGGATTGTTTCCAGTATTGATTCTGGCTGATGGAAGACTAACATTGGGGTACATATGGGGTGGTGGTACTGTAGGAATAGTATGGTGCACCCACATGTCCCCATAACTCTTTAAATTAGATCCCTTCCGTCTGCTTTCTACATGTTCGGGGCAGATCTGCAACCATCACATATAATTTGAGTTCAAACTAGCTACTAACTTGCTGCAAGCTGTTCTTGGCGCTTCTTGATGATGTTTTATGAAGAAAGGATCCAGCTTTTCTATAAGCATGATTGCATGATGGAGGTCGGTTTGCATGGGGAATATTGAGTTGCCCTGCTGGCAGCTACCAGTGATTAAATTTATGCAGGTTTAAGGGTACTTATATTGGTATCTCTATAATCATCTTCAGTTCCATATGCTACTAAATCATTCCTTGGCCACTGCATTATTTTTCTGCTTGAATTTTAATCACAAATTTATGCAAGATGAAATACACAAATAGTTCAGATTATGGAAAATACAACAATTCCAGCTTTTCATCTTTTTGCCACTTGAAAGTTTGGCAGACTTTTCTTGGGTGATATGCTGTTTAATCATCTAAAATAAACAAGCTGTTTACATTTTTCTGTATCTGTAATCAGACTACTGAATAACTTCTCCACTACAGTATAAAATTAAATACTTGGTTTAGTTTAGTATATTGAATGTTCAAACAACATTTCTATTTTCAATAGGAAGAAGACTTAAACTGTGTGCGAGAGAGGTGGTCTGAGGCACTAATAAAACGGAGAGAATACTTAGATGAGCAGATTAAGAAAATCAGCAGTAAACAAGGTTTGTACTTCTTGCAGTTCTACTTACTCTACAAGCTCTTTGCCTCTTTTTAACAGATATGCATTACAGGTTTGTGAAAATCTATTCCTATTCAAAATGTGTTGCTCCAGATAGGAACTTTCTAAATAAGCAACAGTTGTGGTAGCTTTGATCTTTAAAGTGAAAACTGAAACTCCATCTCCAGGGGTAGAATTACTGTTGACTTCACTGGAAAGCATTTTAACATGTTTAACTTTAATGTGTTATAATCTAAACATAGTCTGCCGCTTTGTTGCTGTAAAATACTGAGGGAAATGTATCTGAAAGGCTGGGGGTGTAACATGTTGTACGTCTCTTTCTCCCTGCCTCCTTCTTGTGTTACAGTAAAAACGGATGATGATGATGAAAGAGAAGCACGGCTCGTAGAACAGTGGGTGGGGCTAACAGAAGAGAGGAATGCAGTGCTTGTCCCTGCACCAGACAGTGGGATTCCAGGCGCGCCTGCAAATTGGTAGGTGGAGAAATCGTGTACATTACAGTTTCTTTGAACTAACATCTAGTGGGCACTTGGGGAAGAATAAACTGCAAGGATAAACTGTTAGACTTTTTTAAAGTTTCATTTATTTCAAAATGTATTCTCATGCTTCATATTGCAATAGTAACCCTGGGGTGGCTAATAGCATATAACAACCAGAAATACTTGAGTCTTATCACACATGTTACAATACAAAGTTGGGCTGTGTCTTTTGTGTTGTGTATTTACAAATTCCTTAATATTTTATGTTTAATATATTCACAAGATAGGTACTCTGTTGAAGGAACTGTGCATGTTACTCCTTTTTTCCTAAAATACAAAGTATCAACAAAAACTTGTTATGTTAATTTAAGTTATTTGTTGAAAGTACAGTATTGAGAATCCAAAACAAGGTGGCTTGTTCAGTTCATTACAGGGTGCAAGCAGGTGTTGAAATGTGCTAACTTATAGAAATAGTGTTGCCAGGTCTCTCAGAGCAGCCAGGGGAGGGGAGATGGGAGGTACACTTACTGGGAGCTGGGAGAAATGCCAGAAATTAATGCAAAATGCCTGTGTGACCCAGAAGTGACCTAGGTACATGGGGGGAATGCTCTGGTTTCTGGGCAAAACTCTATGGTAGAATTAGCTTCTACCATAGAGTTTTGCCCAAAAAGCAGAGCGTCCCCACCCGCAATGTCTCCAATGTACCTAGAAATGGAAGAATGTGTTAACAATAAAGTAATGCATGGATATGATTGACTTATTGATGGAGATGCTCTTTTACTGTTAGGATCCCACCTCCTGGAATGGAAACACACATACCTGTCCTTTTCCTTGATTTGAATGGTAAGTTACAGCTTGCTACAGGTGTGAAGGGCATGAGTTAATGTTGGTGTTTTAGTGCTTTGGGTGAAGCATAAGAGTGAGAGATCTTTTTAAAAAAATAATCTTGTCATGTGAATTCATACAACTGAGTATAGAAAATTAGTTTTGCTTAGTGTGTATATACAGAGAAAGCATAATTCTAGAGCTTGTTCAAAAATTAAAATCATTTAAGCACTTGCAAGACCTTTCAAAAGCAGGTGCTCTTTGCAATTCAAAAAGTATTGTATTGATTCAGGTCTTAGGCAGTAGAGACTTTTTTCTAGTCTTCTTGTCTGAACTACTGTGGCTATTCTTTCAGGGCTCCATGGATGTCTTGAGGATGTATCCTTACCCCTCCTGAAACCCTACATATTGAGACTTCATAGCAGAAATGGGACTTCCTGATAACAGCAGATGTTGTATAGGGTTTCAGGCATATCTCTCCCCTCTTTTCTCCTCTTCCTTCCTGATAGCAGAAAGAAAACTTTGGTGATACAATATGTTGAGGGATTCTGGGGGCCAGTTTGGTGTAGTGGTTAAGTGTGTGGACTCCAGTCTGGGAAACTGGGTTTGATTCCCCACTCCTCCACTTGCAGCTGCTGGATAATCTTGGGCAAGCCATAGTTCTGTACCAGCTGTTCTCTCAAGGACTGTTGTCTCAGAGCTCTCTCAGCCCCACCCACCTCACAGGGTGTCTGTTGTGGGGAGGGGAAGAGAAAGGGATTGCAGGCTGCTCTGAGTGAAGGGCAGGGTATAAATCCAGTCTCTTCTTCTTTTCCTGGGAAACCCTCCCAGTTCCCCTGAGTTCTTTCATTGGTTAGGTGGAGACGGGCAGGTGACTAAATCTAGTATAGAGAAAGGCAATGGTTCTAAAACAAAACTCAGTTTATTTCATTATACACTTAAGACAGAAAACACTTGTTAGCATTTCAGTATTCAATATTTCAACACAAACTGAATACATAAAATAGTGCACTTGTATAAAAGTCAGAACATTCTGGAGTAGCCACCAAGGTCTCACATGGAGGTTGTTGATGGCCAGCACCTACCAGTAGTAAACCAGAGGTATATATCTTTCTTGGACCTATAGCTGCTAATGTACCTATCACATAGGACTACCATGGATGTGATCAAGCCAAAGTAGAACTGACTAGAACTGACCCCATGTACCGACCCAAATCCCTCCCCCTTCTCTCTATCTCTGGGGTCAGGAAACATCACAAAAAGTCAAGGAGAGTAAAGGAAGCTAGTTTCAGATACTGTATCCATTTTGATTCTGATAGTGACACCAGTAACTTTGGAATGTATAAATATCCTTTAGGGCAAAAATTATGTGCAGAGTTATCAGTACCAGCAGGCCACAGCACCAGCGGAGTCCTGTAGCCTCCTGGGAAAGAGAACCAGATTCAACTATAGAGGCTAATTTGCTGTAGAAATTAAAGTAACAGATTTAGCAGCGGCCTGAGGCTGGATCCAGACCCTAATTCTGCGACACAATAACAACTAGGATCCTAGCTTTTTTTTAAATCAAATCTGAAATTGTTTATAGAGTAGCAAACTTGGTTACGTACAACAATACTTATTTACCAGTTGCAAATAAGAACACTTTTTCACTACTAAAGGAAGCTTATAAAAACTAGGATCCTAACTTGACCGCAGCAGTGATTTTTCTGTTCTTTGCTAGCTTTGCCGTGACCCTGAGAAACAATATCACACCACTCCACTCTGAGTTAACCATTAATAGAATTATTTGATGCTAAAACTTGCTGTCTTGTAATTTAATTGTGCTACTTTTTTGTTAGCTGATGACCTCAGTGCCAATGAACAACTTGTAGGTCCACATGCATCAGGAGTTAATTCAATACTACCGAAGGAGCATGGAAGTCAATTCTTTTATCTGCCAATCATAAAACACAGTAATGATGAGGTAAATTATTAGCAAGCTGTCTTGGACAGTTGATTTATGACTACCATATTTGTCTTTCATTGATGCATTTTATTTGTTTTAATACCATCTCCTGCTTTGCTTTGATCAAAGATGTGTTTAAGAACAACTAATTAGCAAAGTGGAGTGTGATTAATTGCTACATGGGGTGAGAGACGGTATTTTGTGTTTCCAAGAACAACAAAAAAAGTAATTTTCATAGGAGGCATTAAACAACCACTTAACAAAGACGTTTTACAATATCGTCTGTATCCTAGTTTTTAGTAGGATTGCTGTTTTGATGTCTTATTCATTTTAATGCCTGAATAAAATGTGCTAGAATTTATTCCACCTTTTTCACTTCAGAAAATTGGCTAAAGAGACTCTTCCTCTGAAGAATGAGACCCATCAGAATTATATATCTCATACTCGTGTGAGCCAGTCTGTGGATACCTAGATCAGGCCCACAATTATAGAAAGGAGATTTTTCTCCAAACTTTGGGGACCTCTCAGGTTTGCAGAAAAATCTGAAAACCTTAAAAATTATATTAGGGGGGTTATAGCCCCCCCCCAAACAATAAAGTTGTCTGTGTACACACAGATAACTTACCTGAGCAGCCTCCTGGATCTTTGTCATGGTTGGCTGCAGCACCAGCTGGGGACCCTGCTGCCAATGTGGCAATGGGTCTCAGGGCCAGGCCAGCCCCTGTGGCACAACTGCAGGTCAAAGTAAGGAGGGTAAAGGGAGAGAAAGAGAGACAGGAGGGATTTAAAACAGAGAAGGGGGAGAGAAATGGGGGGACTGATTAACGGGGGGAGAGAAAGAGGGGGAGGAGATTGTCAGGGAAGTGAAACAGAGAAAGAGAGATGGGGGATATTAACAGAGAAGGGGAGGGAAAGAAATAGAAGGGGGAATGTTGACAGGGGGGAGATTGATGGAGAAGGAGGGGGAGAAAGAGGAGGAAGATGATCAAGAAAGGGGGGGAGTGAAGGAAGCAAATAGGGGGATGCACCCACTCTACAGGTTTCTTGGGGGTCCCCTCCCCGCCCCACTTGTGTCTACTTAACAGAAGACTCTACATAAACAAGATTAATGGTGTTGTTCATGGGTAGCTGAATTTTTTCTTGTTGACAAATGTTGTTATTTTTTTCTCTTTACAAAATACATTTCTAGATACTTTCTGTTAATAAAAGGCTCACTGTCATCTCACCATGCTGGAAAAATTGTTTGTTGCAAAAGTTTTCAGTGAAGCTTCTGCCTTTGTGTCATTAGGTATTTTCGCATTTCAGAACCAGGTTGAAACAATTTGTGTTGGTTTGTTTTCATTCTCTACCAAATTGTGCTCTTAGGTTTCAGCCACTGCTGCCTGGGATTCTTCTGTGCACGATTCAGTGCACTTGAATAGGGTAACACCCCAAAATGAGAGAATCTACTTAATAGTAAAGATCACAGTCCAGCTCAGCCATCCTGCTGCAATGGAATTGGTGTTACGTAAAAGGATTGCAGCTAATATTTACAATAAACAGGTAAACAGATTCTTGCAATTCAGGTCTGCTTTCAGCTTTATCATATCATATTTTGATTTTATCTCTTTGGTATTTTATCATCTTATCAGGGAAGAATAATGAGAAAATCAAAATTAGGAAGTGTTTCCATGAAATACTCTTCCTTTGTAATCTTTGGCACAAAAATTTGCCCATGTCAAAATCAATGTTGTGCTTGATCTGGAAAAATATCTGTGTATTGATTTTGATTTTTAACTTTGTCCCTAAGTATTTCACAGTAGTAATAGCTACCAAGTTTGAGCTCTGCCTTCCCGTGTATTGCAGAACTTGTTTTTCTTATACTCCTTTGAAAGAATTAATCATTCAGTGATTTTAGTTTGGTTTCCCATCATGCAGGTGGCACACAGTTTTCCTACAAGGCAGCAACATCAATGTAGAAAATTGCTGCATATTGAATGGGTTTGAGACCTTAATCCATTAAATATAGGTAGGATCCAAATGTGTCCTTGTGCATTTCTGGGCACAAACAGAAAGAAGGGGTTCTATATTTCTTTGGACTTCCTACTTGAGTTTCAGCCCTTGTTATATAGCACTTGTTTCTGAGATCCCTGAGTCTCAGGAACAAGTTTTTTGGGTATTGGGGTGGGACTGCAAAAAACAGGGGAGATGAGAAATATTTGTGTCCTATCACACATGCTGATATTTCTCTCCCTCTAAAGGAGAACTGCTCCCTAGGATAGGATATATGTCATTCTTTCCTTGGTTCTTCAAATCCAGGTCTGTGTTTGACAAGAAGCTGCCAAACAATGTGCCGGGGGAGGGGTGCAGTGTAATGAACTGAGCTGTGAATTGTTATTGAATATTATAAGACTGCATATGAGAAAGGTGTTTCAGAGTTGCTGTTTTGCATTGTATTTTAATAGCTTGCCTGTGTGATCAAGCTATTCGTTATGTGAATTCTGTATTTTTCAAAATTTCTTTGCCTTTTTTAGAGTTTTACCCAGAGTCTGAAAAGAAGAATATCATTGAAGAATATATGTTATGCTTGTGGTGTGACCTATGAAATAGTGTCAAATATACCAAAGGTACATGCCAATGTATTTCTATCAGGAGACTGGAATAAGTGGGAAGGTCAGACTATAAGGGAACTATACAAGCTTCCTGACTTCCTATTAATTTGTGTCTTTATTTTAAACTTAAATCTTAGGCTACAGAAGAAATTGAGGACCGAGAGACCTTGGCGCTGATGGCAGCCAAGAGTGAAAATGAGGGTACATCTGACGGTGAAACTTACATAGAGAAGTACACGCGCGGAGTATTGGATGTAGAAAATATTTTGAGCCTTGAACGACTAAGACAGGCAAGTAGAAAAGAGGTTTTACCTGTTTAGTATAGCTCTTATGGCCATTAGGAATATCTCTTACTTTCTCTCTCTCCCCCCCCCCCCCCCCACCTTTAGTATGGGGTAGTGCACAATCCCAGTTTGATGTGAATTTCCTTTTGGAAATTTAATTTAAAATCTTTTTATGCAGAAGTAAAACATGCGCTGTGTTCTCAAATGTATCTTTATACATCGCTTCCAAAATACGTTTTAATTGGCTATAGTTACAGTTAGAATTACGCATTTCACTGTGTTCCTTATGTCTTAATACAGGCTGTCGCAGTCAAAGAAGCTTTGTCTACCAAGGCTCGACACATACGGAGGAGTATCAGCACACCAAATGTTCACAGTGTAAGATGCTCCTTCAGTACTACAAGTAGTTTTGCATGTTAAGACTTCAGGCAGAATTCTGAAAATAATTGTAAGGGGCACTTTTCAGATAATGTAGGTGAAGCTGGGATGCCACCACTGAGAAACAACTGTCTCTGGTTACTGTGCACCTCAGTTTTGTGGGCAGGGACACAAATAGCAGGGCTTGGGATATTGGCTTTACCTGGTCCATTAGGCAATATGGAAGAAGGCCATCTTTTGAGTTACCTGTGCCCATATCACTGGGTGTTATAAAAGTAGTTGCTACCATTTTGAATTTTGCCCAGTAATAGGCAGCCAATTCAGATCTTTCAATACACAGGTAATACAGTCCTTGTATCTCTCACCCACACAGAACAAAAAGGAAACAGCAGTTGCTTGTTAGCATCTTGTATTTTAAGTTTACAAAGGCTGGTTATAGGAGGTTTTGCCAGTGGTGCCAAAACAGTAGCAAATTTAGCATTCACTTGACTTATGCTTGTTCCCTGTTTATGTTGTAGGTATCTTCTAGCCGCTTAGATCTTTCTGGCTGTGATGAAGATAAGGTATGGTTTCAGAAAGTGAATGAGGGAGTGGGACCTCAGTCTTTCATGGTATTTAAGTGTAGTAGAACAGAATTTTTTAAATCAAGAAAGCCTTAATTACATTTAATCATACATCATTAGCTGGTTTTTAGGAAATTTGTTTAGAACAATAATGTGGAATTTGATCTACTGAACTTAAAAAATCTAATTTCAGCTCTAGTTATTTTCAAGTCTGTAAATGAATAAATTGATTGCTGAAAGAAACTGAATTCTTGAAATGCTTTGCAAGTTATTCCTAACTTTGTCTGATTTTGTTCATTTTTTGTGACTTCAGGATTGGTCAGAAGGCCAGCTAGATATATTAGATTGTTCCACCAGTTATCAAGACGTAGCGTGTTATGGTACTTTACCCAGGGATTCGCCACGCAGAAGTAAAGATGCTGGTGGTAAGGGAGTGTGTGTTTGTTTAATTGGATAAATAAGTGCAGATAATGAAATAATGAAAATGAGATTATGATATAAGGGATTGTGTTATTTTTTGTTTGCTGCCCTTAAATTTCTAGTTATATTAGCACACAGGCAACGCATTCAGTCCAAATCTGTTTAGAATTTAAATCTAACATTATACCATTTGTGCATCTTGGTCAATATTAACCTGTATTGACCAGGGGTCCGTTGGAGCAGGAGCGCACAGGAGCGCAGCTCCGGGAGTGAGGAGCCCAGGGGGCGGGCACATGACCAAGCCCCGCCCCCTCCTCGGCTTCCCCGAGCAGTGCAGAGGCGCAGCGCCCCGGGGAAAGCCCTGCTAGGGTCTTTTATTGTTTTTAGTGTTTTGTTTTAATATTGATAATTTTATCATTGTTCCTTTTATGACTGTATGCTGCTTTTCCAGAGACTTGCTCAAGGTGGCATATAAATTTTCTAAGTATACCATTTTTTATCTGGGCACATGGCACATAAGTACTCGAGAAATTTCACCAACCCTTCAGCAGCTTCCACCCCATCAGTTTGGTGTAGTGGTCAGGAGTTGTACTCTAATCTGGGAAAACTGGGTTTGATTCCCCACTCCTCCACATGCAGCTGCTGGTGTGACCTTGGGCCAGTCACAAGTTCTCTCAGAGCTGTTCTCTCATGAGCAGTTCTCAAAAGACCTCTCTCAGCCCCACCTACCTCACAGGGTGTCTTGTTGTGGGGAGGGGAAGGGAAAGGGATGGGTGGTGCACATGTCCTGGGTATCTCAAGTCTACTTGAAACCTGGTGGTTTCAAGGGAGCAGGAAGAGAATGAGGGTGTGTTCTTTACACTTATTTTTATTGCACAAAGTATTGGATGGGGAAGGGAATGGAGGAAGAGCAGGTCAGTTTCACTCACCTGTGGAGTGGAGCCTGAGGGGTGGGTGTTGCCTTTTGACACACTTCCGGTATGTTAGGGGATGTAGCATATGCAAATGAGTTATGCTAATGAGCTCCTGCACCTCTTTTTCTACGAAATGACCCCTGGTATTGACTATTAGTGGATCTCCAGCTGGTCCAGGAGCCAAGCTGCTAGATCTCATGGAGGAGTTCATCTCTTTGGCTTTATTTATCTGCACCACTCTCTGGGGAATTTGTTTTGCTGCAGCCAGCAGGTTGGCAGTTAGAGTTTTACTTGTATGCTAACCTGAAACCCAAATGCACTATTTCTTCAAATTGAGTCACCCTCCTACTCCAAGCCAACATGGATAAAGGGATAAAACTTTGAAAACTATTTTGAGTAATTCAGATCCGGACAACCATGAAGTTACAAAGATAAGGCAGGGAGCTGAGTTAACCTTTGTTTGGGTGCAGAGACTGACCAGATATTAACTCCAGTTGCAGAAAGCAGTCATTGGCTACAGAAAAAAAACTGATGACAAAATGTCATCCCGTTGAGCAATAACACTGTGAAACATGCATCCTCTCACCTAGGTCTACAACTCATTTCCATGATAGTAAATTAAGAGGCTGGCAGGATTCTTTTTTAGGTTCTGTTCATATTTTCACATTTCTCTGGCATCTTTTTGGCCTTGCCTCTTGAGATCTGGCTCACTTCAACCTTCCAAAAGAATTCCATAGCCTTTCTTCTCATCCCACCATGTGATCTAATCTCGCCACAAAAGGACAGAAATTATCTATATAATCAATGAGACCTCTCTCCTGCTTACCTGGTAGAAAATGACCAGCCAGATTGCAGAAGGTTCCTGCCACCTTCATTAAATACATACGGTTTGCCCAGGCCCTCCCCAAACAGGCCTATTCTTCTGTCTATTTCCATTAGCATATTAACTGACATCTTGCCAGCTTTTGCAGCTAGAAGCTAGAAGGGAAAACTTGTTCAGGTTAGCCTGTCAACAGTCATATAGTGCAAATCAGGGGTCATTTCGTAGAAAAAGAGGTGCAGGAGCTCATTAGCATAACTCGTTTGCATAACTCGTTTGCATATGCCACCCCCCCTAACATACCGGCAGGGTGTCAAAAGGCAACACCCACTCCTCAGGCTCCACTCCACAGGTGAGTGAAACTGACCTGCTCTTCCTCCGCTCCCTTCCCCATCCAATACTTTGTGCAATAAAAATAAGTGTAAAGAACACACCCTCATTCTCTTCCTGCTCCCTTGAAACCACCAGGTTTCAAGTAGACTTGAGATACCCAGGACATGTGCACCACCCATCCCTTCCCCTTCCTACAACAAGACACCCTGTGAGGTAGGTGGGGCTGAGAGAGGTCTTTGGAGAACTGCTCATGAGAGAACAGCTCTGAGAGAACTTGTGACTGGCCCAAGGTCACACCAGCAGCTGCATGTGGAGGAGTGGGGAATCAAACCCAGTTTTCCCAGATTAGAGTCCAACTCCTGACCACTACACCAAACTGATAAGGTGGAAGCTGCTGAAGGATTGGTGAAATTTCTCCAGTACTTATGTGCCATGTGCCCAGATAAAAAATGGTATACTTAGAAAATTTATATGCCACCTTGAGCAAGTCTCTGGAAAAACAGCACACAGTCATAAAAGGAACAATGATAAAATTATCAATATTAAAACAAAACACTAAAAACAATAAAGACCCTAGCAGGGCTTTCCCCGGGGCGCTGTGCCTCTGCACTGCTCAGGGAAGCCGAGGAGGGGGCGGGGCTTGGTCATGTGCCCGCCCCCTGGGCTCCTCACTCCCGGAGCTGCGCTCCTGTGCGCTCCCGCTCCAACGGACCCCTGGTGCAAATTAAACATTTACTGAAAAGTCATAAGCCTTTCCACTGTGATGAGGTGTCATTTCCCCACAAAGACGGTTTCAGAGTCCAAGATGGCACTGGCCACAGGGTTTTTGCAGTTCCCAGGTCCTGGAGTAGTCCCACTGTTTCCTGTACAGCCATCTGGTTAAAATAAGTGCAAAAAAGAAAGAAAACTACATGTTCTTCCTTGTTTTAAAACTGTAAACTCCTGCTTCCAGAATTAGTTGTAGCTGGGAAGTTGTGAATAATGACATATATGGGAGCTGAAAAGCGCCATTTCTGCCTAGCAGTACACTTATAAGAATTGAAGCGGGGAAGAACATAAATTCACATTTATTCTGTGGTTGATAGAATTCAAAGAAAATTAAAAGTACCCACATTCTAACTAGACAGCACAGATACTCCTTTTGCAGTAGAAGAGTGCCACTGATTAGTGAAAGGTCTGTCCAGGGTTTTATCAAAACAAGTAAAAAATAAAATGACCATAGAGTCCCCAGCTTTATAAATATAGGGATCTGTACTGATGAGGATCTATTGTCCATTGTTTTTCTTGTTGGTGATTCAGATGGGTGTCAGAATAGCTAATCTATTATGCATTTTTATATTCTGCAAGGTACTGTATTGGAGAATCCACAAGTGTCAATCATCAGTCCATTTAAAGCATTTTCTCCGCAGCCACCCAAGTTTTTCAAACCTTTAATGCCAGTAAGAGAAGAGAACAAAAAACCGTCTCTTGAAACTCGGCCTCTACTTAGCAAAGAGGTGGGTAGAAGAAATTTAAGTAATAATAAGCTTTTTGAATGTTGACACATTTAGGTGCAAGTAATTATTGTGTAGATCTAACAAATTGCTTGCAGCATGCAGTTGTAATAAGGAGCCTTTGGAACTCTGAAAATCCCACAATAAAGTTTTAACAAATCTTGTTCTCTCTCATTTGGAAGGCCATCTTACAGTATTTTTTGTCCTCTATGGAATAATCCATCGTGTTGCATGTGAATCTCAATATCCTTTAGTCAGTTTATGTTAAATCATTTTTAGAGCGTTTCACATTTTCTGCAATTTAATTCTTTTTAGTCAGGCATCACTGCATGGATTTGGCAGCTTACTTGCCTGCCTACTTGTCTGCCTTGTTTCAATAAGCAATCTTTCTGTGCTATTAACCTGCATGGGTTTATTGTTAGTATGTTCACTGTATGATGTGTTTGTGTGTCTCAACCTTTGCAGAGCATGCTGTCATCTCAGGTATATAGCATTGGCTGTGTTGTGCCCTCAGGAAATAATACCAGTAGCATGCCAATAGAACACAGTAGCATACACGTGAAGAAGATTGTAAGTTTTGCCTTGGTTCTCTATTATAATGGCCTGGTGGTGGATTAAGGCCCTGTTACTCTAATTGTGGAGGATATTTGTTTTCTAAAAAACCAAACATATCCTGCCTCTGAAGAGCTAACAAAATGTATAGTTAACACAGCACCAATCAAATAAATAATTGATTAAAAGTGTGCTTGCATGTTCCTTATCTGAATGCTAATTTTTGCATGAAATGCCTCGCTCATTTGATTAATAATACAATTCAGTCTTTCAAGGGGAAAAGTATCAAATATTCTCTTACCAAGCGCAGTCTGTTGGGCTAAAGATCGACTGCTATATGTCATTACTTGTTTGATTAATAATTTCAAATTATTCAGTTACAGTACTATTCCTGCAAATATTGTTAGCATTAGTTCTGTGAGCACTAATTCAGTGTAAGTTATCTTTACATCTTTGAAAGCAGCAGCTAGAAGTCTGAGTGATGTAAGCTGATTCAGCATTGTCCTTTATGTGATATTCCTCTGTGCACTGATTTTCGCCCAGCACACTGCAATGAGATCCATGTGACTTGCTCTTGTTGGAAAGCAGCTGGCATTCTTGCTTTTCAGTCAGCAAATAATTTGGTACCAATATGACTTAACATCTCTATAGCTACTGACTAGGAAATAATAATATTCCACAGACTGAGTGCCTCTTGGAAAGTTGAAAGTAGTTGTACAAGGCTGACATTTTTTAAAAAAAATTCAGAATGAAAGTCCAAAGTGTCTGGTTTCCAGACCCCTTGTGGAAGGCAGGGGTCCCCCACCACAATCAGCTGACAGTGGTGGTGGGGGGCTTACTCTGAAAAAGAACAAGGCTCAGTCAGCATTGCAGCAACATGTGAATGTCACTTCCAGCTTGACCTGGTAGAAGCCAAATTTACCATAGTTTTTCCCCAGTTACCAGAGCGTCGTGCTGATGTTGCTGCATGATGATATGACTTCCAGGTCACATTGGAAGTGATGTAGACATGTTGCTGCAACAGTCCCCACCCCTGCTGGTTAACAGGAGGGACCTGACAACCCTAGTCTGGCTTCTAAAGTTGATGCTACATGAGTCTGTCATGCTGGTCTAAATGAGTTTCAGCAATCACTCTTAAAGCCAAACTAGACAGTACCATGTCCCTGAGTCCACCACAGGGATGGGGCGCCATTTTACAGCCTAGATTTTACCTTTTGAAACACTGCAGGAGCTCAGTCCTGCTGAGGACCGGGGCACAGGAGGATGGAAATGTTTTCTCTCTGGATGTACTGTTACAAACTTAAAAGCCACTGTTATACCAAAAAAAAAAAAAAAAGACTTCAAAGAGAATATGCAGCTTGAAAGTGTTGAATTAGAACTCATCAAGAATTTAAATATTACATGTCACCCTGGCTTAAACAGAGATTTAGATTTCCTTACTTACTACAGTCTCAAAGAACTCTACAAGTCCTACTTCGTAGAAATTTTGATTGACTGCTCTTAGCCTGTTTAACCATTGATATATGGAACCATATACAAATAGTTTACACTATTCTAATAAAACTGCATATATGCGTTTTGTGTTGATTGCAGATGTTTGGAAACATTTTTATGCTTCTATTTTTAAACACGAGATTTTGCATTTGAAACTCTTATAAGTCCACTGTTTCAAATATACCTGTATCGCCTAATATAACAATTTGGAGGAGCAGAGGTTGTCCATGGCTGCACTGCATTCCCTTTCTAGGTCAAAAATTATCAATCCATTTACATCTCTTGATTGCAGACTACTACTTTGTTTAACAAAATGGAAATAATTTAGCAAAGTGGTTCATGCTGTGATAATACCTAAGTTTGACTGCCTGCGTAATGTTAATTTGTCCACCAGTTGTGATGGTGAGGGTCTTTGCTGATTTTTTTAAAAAAATTATCTATTCCAACCGGGGGGGGGCAGCAAGCTTGACTGTAAATCCAGCACCTGAGGTTTCAGAAGGAGCACCTGCTTGTCTGTTTTCTGAGGATGGATGCCAGTGGATGCTGACAGGGTCCTTGGGAGTATGAGAGCTAGCGCTCTTGTTCCATGTCTATCCTGGCTTTTGCAATTATGCTGTGAAAAGGTATTGGATCCTTTGGCTGAAATTGTTAATGCCTTATGGATAAAAGGGTTTCCCCCCAAGACTCTAAAGGAAGCAGTTATTATTTTGCTTTAAAAACTTTCATTGGCTAAGTATGAGGTGGCCAACCATAAGTCATCTTCAATTTGCTGCTTCTGGGGGTAATATAGTATGTCAGGACTAAAGCATATCCATAAGAACATAAGAGAAGCCAATATTGGATCAGGCCAATGGCCCATCCAGTCCAACACTCTGTCATACAGTGGCCAAAAACACCAGGTGCCATCAGGAGGTCCAGCAGTGGGAGCAGGACACTAGAAGCCCTCCCACTGCTGCCCCCCAAGCACCAAGAATACAGAGCATCACTTGCCCCAGACTGAGAGTTCCTATCTATACTTTGGGGCTAATAGCCACTGATGGACCTTTGCTCCATATGTTTATCTAATTCCCTCTTGAAGCTGTCCATGCTTGTAGCCGCTGCCACCATCTCTTGTGGCAGTGAATTCCATGTGTTAATCACTCTTTGGGTGAAGAAGTACTTCCTTTTATCTGTTCTAACCTGATTGCTCAGCAATTTCATGGAGTGCCCACGAGTTCTTGTATTGTGAGAAAGGGAGAAAAGCGCTTCTTTCTCTACCTGCTGTATCCCATGCATAATCTTGTAAACCTTGATCATGTCACCCCTCAGCCGTCATTTCTCCAAGCTAAAGAGCCCCAAGCGCTTCAACCTTTCTTCATAGAGAAACTGTTCCAACCCTTTTATCATTCTAGTTGCCCTTTTCTGCACTTTTCTCCAAGGGCTCCTGGGTGATGTGTCTGCTCTTAACTCATTTCAGTCTAGATTCAGACCTAGATTTGGAACAAAACAATGCTCTGATTACACCGATGAGTGATCTGTAGTGCAGTTTGAAGACAACCCAGAATCTGCAGCTGGTTCTAAATGCAGGAGCCTGATTATTATCAGGCTGACTGGAATACATCTTGTCTATTTTAATACAGCTACACTGGCTGCCAGTTTGTTTCCAAATTCAATTTAAGGTGCTGGTTACCACCTATAAATTCCTTCAGTGCCCAGGACTCCCATAGCTGAAGGACCATTTCCTCCAATCCTTCTCCGCATGCCAGTTACAGGCCTGTAACCACCAGTTTCTAGCCCCCCAATTAAGGTTTGCCTACGTGGCATCTTCCAGCGCCTGTTCATTTTTTAGTCATGGCTCCCATTTTGTGGAATGGGTTTCTTGAGGAGATGAGGCGGGTGCTGTCCTTAGAAGTTTTTTAGGATGTGCTATAAAGCTGTTTTCAGTAGCTTCTGTGGTTGGAATTCATCATAGTTGCTCACCTGTAGAGATATGGTCATACTTAAAATTCAGCAACCTCTCTTTTAATTAATTGGCTTTCTCTGTTTTGAAGGCAATAGTGAACAGTCATTATGATGAAGTAGGGAAGAATATTTTTGTAAACATAAAACAAAAACTACTTTATAAAGATGTAACTTATCTGTCTATAACATTTTCACAGGACTCGGAAGAAGAGGATGAGTTGGAGGCCATTAACAAGAAACCTTACGTGCCCGAGGAGTTTGCTGATTTTAGTGTTTATAATGCTAGCCTGGAAAGCAGGGAATGGTTATCCTCTAAAGGGGACTTAGTAAATTCTCGGATCCTTGAGAAAGAGGTATCCCGTAGCCCCACCACTAGCAGTATTACAAGTGGCTACTTTTCTCATAGTGCCTCAAATGCTACTTTGTCTGATATGCTAGTTTCCTGTAGTGATAGCACAGACCAACTATCGAATCAGATTAGAGATTTGGAGTCTAGTGACCATTCTGCTGCCCATCTCTCCCATGATTTAAGATCTTCAAACAAAGAGGCTTTGGAGCCAGAAAGGGGCTGCTCTAAAGATAAGAGAGCCATGTCACCGCTCAGAGGAAACAATGCTTTGGCAAGTGAGATTCCAGTGTCTGAAAGTACCACCAGCGTAGATGCCACGAACTTACGAAGTTCAGCTGAGGATTTTTCAGATAATAAAAACTTAGAACATGGAATTGAATTTGCAACTCGAGAAGTAACAGTTGAGCACACTTCAAACGTTTTTGAGGATTACGCTTTCACAGAATTCATGGGTGCTGAAGATGGAAAGGAACTTGAATGTTCAGGAGTGCCACAGTGCTGTTCTGGTGGCTCTTCTAACAGAAGAAAAAAGCTTTCAGCAGCTGAAATGGACTGTGCCATGGGTTTCTCAAAAAAGAATTGCAGCAAGGACAAACCAGTGAGCGAACTGGAGCCTACACAAGTGGCATACCAGCAGGCAAGCAGTATTGAAAACCCTGTGTTGGCTGTCATCGTAAAAAAAGATTCATGTTGTCAGACATATACAGATTCTTTCCTAGCAAATGACTTCACTGGAAAAAATAATCTGGATAGCTCTGGTTGTGAAGATGCTGCTTCTGAAGAGTACCCTAACTGGGTGGCAGTGGGGGAACAAGTGTGTATCGGAAACAATAAATCTGGCATAGTCAGATATATTGGGCCGGTGGATTTTTCAACTGGTACTTGGGTTGGCATTGAATTACATTTCCAGATGGGTAAGAAATTGTCATGTGCTTAATCTGTTTAGAATTCTGCAGATACAAATTGCTTAGTAACATTTGCATGCCCCTATAATCCAGGACAGGCTAACCCTGGACTGCAAACACAGTAATACTGTCTTAATGTATCTTTCTGCTTTATAGATTACTTTAAATTGTTTAAGCATTAAGAAGTAATATACTTTTGGGAGGACAGTAATTTCTACCCCCAGCGGTCATTAATTTATAGCCTAAGTATAGCCTTCAAGATATGAAGTTTTTTCAAGCTTTGAATTGAGTACACTCAGATATTCAATAATATGACAAAAATATCTATACACAATTGCATTCCATGTTCATTAGTAATCAATAAATGCCCTGCAACACCTCTTCCTTGCCTGCACCCTAATGCTTTATAGTGTCAGTTATGCTATATGGCTGGCAGGGTCAGTTAGCTCAGTGCAGATGAAGGAAAGGGATTCATGTATTGGTGTTCCTTCTGATCAGGAGCACTCCATTTACATCACCCTGCAAAACGGCATCAGTTTTATTTACACAGCAAAGCTGTATTACATTAGCTTGAGTATGTTTACCTCAAACAATACATTCACGCCGTCAGAATAAGACTCTCGGCACAATATTATTTATAGGGTGCGATCATACGCACCCATTTGCAACACAAGAAGGACGATTCTCCGCTGGCTCAAAGTGGCGTGATCACACAAGCACATCTGGGAAGCGCCCTGCAGCCGGTGTCAAAGTGTCGCAAACCACTTTGAGCCGGTAGGAAATCGGCTTATTTAGCTACCAGTGAAAAGGCAGTCTCAAATGGTTTGCAACGGCCCAGAACTGACCTTTCCTGGAGAGGCAAGTCATTGATCCCTTGTAGAAGCAGATAAGTGCACTGAAAACGGCCGGGGAAAAAAAAACCCAACTTGCCCGCGGCTGTGTGTGATCACGCAGCGGCAGTTCTCCCTTACAGGTCCATGGACCTGTGTGATCCCGCAAAAGCGGTGCAAATTGTGCCGGTACAAATTTCTGTCACTTCCCGTCCGGCTTATCTTGCTCATGTGGATGGGGCCATAGGTTTCTTTTCCCTGAATCTTATTACCACAAGTGTGCGGAAGAAATTTTACCGAATTATTCCGCTGATGGCCGGTCGCAAGCATCTTAATTTCCAAAGTAACCTTTTAAAATTGGCCATGCAGTGGTTGAATACCATTCCAAAGTTATCACCTAATAACTGGTGTTTTGTTTTGTTTTTTGTCTTAAGGGAAACATGATGGCACTGTAAAAGGTAGAGAGTATTTCCGTTGCAAGCCACGACACGGGGTATTTGTTCGTCCTGGATGTCTCACTAGAGTACCAGTTTCCACAGCGGTATACAGTGGCACTTCACAGTCTCAGGTATTCTCCTCCGGTATGGAGACGTGGAAGAATTCAGTTCAAGGGCCACACTCTTCCGAAGCAGGAGCGGCAGCCCTCTGTCAGTCAGGAGATGCAGCAGCTTCTGCTTTTTCAAGAAAACAGGAGATCAGAAAATCTTGGATTAACTAAAGCTGCCGTCTTGTTTTTGCACTTGCTGCACACCTCACTGTGTGGAAACATTTCTGCTTTGAAGTGACTGGTATAGTTTTAACCTGTCCTTATTGAATGTTTGGAATCGTGGACATGATTTTCCAGTTCTTTTTTTATAAATAATATATATGTATGTAAAATGGCTGTATCATTGCCAAAAGGCAAACCCGACTGTACACTAAATTACAATTAGTTTGTAGATACTTTGAGGTACTTGACTGTTTGTTACTCAGCAAATTAGATCATATTTTAAATGAAATATTTTATTGTGTGGGAAGGCTGTACATATGTGTCTGAGGGGAAACCGACAATGTGCTGTTAATTACCAAAGAACACACTTGCTGTTTATCTTATGTTTTATTTTACATGTTTGTTTAGACTGATAGGCTCGGGGCCATATTTTTAGGCATTAACACCAGGCACCAATGCCGCCTTATATCCTGTGTTTTAGTAAGCACACTGAAGAGTCTGTGGTTGTTTTTGTTTTGTTTTCTTTTTTTGGGTCTTCCTATGGGCCTGCCACTGTGCTGACTTCTTGACGTGTACTGAAAAATATTAACAATGCCTAAAGCTCGTATGTTTGGTGTTTCATGTGCCAATACAGGCCAACCAAGAGATCTGAATGCAGAAACAGTATTATTGTACAGAAGGTGGACAAAATTTTCAACAAATGGCTTCTTTAAGAACAGGGAGAGAGGAACAAAGCGGCAGCAGTGGATCCCAGCTATAAACCCGTTCACTGTTCGTTGCTGACTGAGTCTAAACTGTAACAGAATGTCCTGAGCTGATATTAATGTGGAGAGTTCAGTTTTTATCTGTGGATTTGACATGATGCTTTTGAGTCCTTGGCAAGCTATTCCATGTATAGATGATGTCTTGGATATTTATAAAGTAACAAATGGGAATGGGAAGGTATGCCATATTTGGAAAGTAATTGAGATAGTGGCACCTTAAGAAAAGCTGCTGTTCTTGGATTCAGACATATATAGATATATATATATAGTAAGCTGACATAGTATTTTGCTATTTACTGTAAAAAGTGTAATTTATATTCTATTTCTGCTATACTGTATTTAATTGGGACAGAACATTTGTGTTAGAATACAGATGATTTACTTCGTTTATAAAATCAATGCCTATTTGACTTTACATTCTGTAATATAAGACTGTGTCAGATAAAAGGCTTAGTTACTAATTTGTTGCTTCGGCATATGTTGTATTTACTTCTTAGCATACATGTTAAAAAGAGAATTGTGTATTTTAAAATGGAGCGTCTACATCACTAATTGAATCAAAAACCCATCCAAAGTAGTAGGGGTTTTTTTCCCTTCAAAGATTATGGGAAACATACATGCTATTGTGGGTAACATTTCAGTTTTTGAATTTAGATGCGTTTACAGAATAATAAGAATGCTTCCATGCATTTTTATATTTTCTTAGCTTAACATAGAGTGCCATTGTATCTGCGTGCTCAGTTGTTTACTCCAGCAGTAGCTTCAGCAGTAAAGGTTCAACACTTGTCTCTACTGATGACACACTCAGTGCAGTATAGAACAAACTGCTCTTGTTCATTTTGGTTTTTTGCACCTACTGCAACAAAGTGCTTTAATCCAGCAGTAAATTGTTTCAGAATGTAAGTGCAAATGCACTTACAAACAAAAATATATACTAACCTTTGATAACAGTCCAAGGATGGGAAATACTGCATATGATTGTAAATACATTTTTAAATTATGTGAATCAATAAAAGCAAATGGTAAGGGCAGTTTTAAAATCAAGGCAATAGCTTGATTTCAAGAATACCTCTAATTGTGACAATCCCTGAGGTAGAATTTCCAAAGAGCTTAAGACAAGAGTGTGAAAGAAGTAGCGTGCAGTAGGGTGGAGAGATGAAAGCTATATTTGCAGCAGGCATTAATTTTTGTGTCATGCATTTCTGATATCGATTCTAGAATACAACTTTCATTTGCAACATTCAGGTCTCATATTGTGCACATACATCTGATCACATCAGTGTTTTCCATTCATGTAAACATGTTTTTGTTGGAATAAATAACCCCTGTAAGCTTTGGGGTGTTTTTTTTTTTTTTTTAAATGGTGATGATGGTTGGGCTCGGTGTTAAGAAGAACATTTTAGGAACATATATGTAATGTAAGAATATAGTATGAAGGCTTTGGAATTGATTTGTGTGTACAGCTGTCTCTTTTTACTGTTTTGTATTAACTTGAATGTGTATATATGCATTTTGACTAATATTACCTACCTGTAATGTATTTTTATATTCAGAAAATATTTTATAGGAATAGGTCACCTATAAAACATGATCAAACATGGTTCTGGGAGTAATTTTTTCATACAATTTAAGTTTTATAAAAATGCAAGGATTGGTAAAAACTAACAGAATGTCGATGTACACTCAAAAGATTCAAGAGCAATGTATTTTTTTGATTTAGTGTGTTTTTACTCTTCCTTCCACAAGGTCCTGATGGCACATGTACTTTCCCCCCTTTTTGTTCTCATAACTATCCTGGTTAGGCTTTGTTAGTAGCCCCAATCACCCAGAGAGCTTCACGTCAGAGCAGGGACATGAATCTGGGTTTCCTGGATCCTAGTCTAGCATTAACCACACCATCACTCTGAATTTTCTGTGTCTGTGGCTTTCAGTTTTCCTTCTGTGTTGGCTTTCATATGAAAGCTGCAAGTTTGAGTGTATCAAACAGCATAAGTGGATGAGGAAGCGTTGGTTTTTATACCCTTCTTTTCTCTACCTGAAGGAGTCTCAGAGCAGCTTATAATCGCCTTTCCTTCCTCTCCCCATAACAGGCACCTTGTGAGGTAGGTGGGGTTGAGAGAGGTCTGAGAGAACTGTGACTGGCCCAAGGTCCCCCAGCAGGCTTCACATGGAGAAGTGGGGAATCAAGCCTAGCTCTCCAGATTAGTCTGCTGCTCTTAACCACTACACCACACTGGCTCTCTCTTTATTCCATAGCACTTCTTTGGTTTTATCTGCTACTCTTGCCTCAGGCTGGCATTGCATTTGTACTTATTCTAAGCATGCTAATCTAGTTTTTGCGTGCTGGGGTGCCCTAATTTTAGAATGTTATATTCTACATAATTTGTGCTATATCTATTTCTGAACCTGACCATTGCGTGCAGATCAAAAAAACCACACAATGGGACCAGTAACAGTTGGGGGGAGATTTTTCTGCAGAGACAACCCTAGGTTTGCTGATATCTTAAAGGTGAGAATCCCCCAACAGAAGTGATGTCTGTACCTTTAAAGAAAGAGGGAAGGCTGGTCAAGATTTCATAAGACTGCACCATGAGATCTTAGTGGCCAGTATGGGAGTTGCTAGGCGACTCCAAACAACGTTGCCAAGGCTTCTGTACCTTGGTTAGTGTCAACAGAATGGAAGGGACAAGAGGTACAAGATGGAAAGGAAGGAAAAGTAAGCATGAGTATGGGGAAGAGAATGAGGTAAAGTTGAAGGGGGAAAGAGGAAAAGGGAAGAGACTGCCAGGTGAGGGAAGAAGGAAAAGCAGAAGACAACTCTAGTAGGTCCTCTGTCTGTTGTATGGTTTCTGATTCAGAATGCATGGCTGTGAAGTTAATGGTGTAAGACTGCTACTTAGGGCAGCAATTGTCAAACTAGCAATCCTCTGACTCCCCATTTTGTCTTAAATTCATAGAAACCCCCCCAGCTCTTCTTCCTCACTAACCGTATTGTAGATAAGCCCCCTTTCAAAGTGTGTGACAAGCTGTACTGATCCCTTGAGAAGCATCCATCCTTTAATACCCTCAAAACAAGAGTTAGACTCTTCTCAGTAACTTTCAAGCTGGAGTCTCCCTTTCAAGTTCTGTTGCTTGAGAATTGTCACTTTTAGCAATAGTGTGCATATACTGTCAGTTGTCAGCTGCCTGGAGAAAAAAAAAGTCCTGTCCTAACAGAGGCTTAATAGGATTTTATTTACCTCCATGTAAAAACTTCAGCTGCCCATTTTCACACATTATACCTCTATTGAAAGGATAGGATTTATCTGGTCACTCAGCTACAAAAATTTCAGCCCAGTAACTCTTGTGTTAAAATTTCAAAGTGGGTAAAGCTGTCTAGCCGTACTTCCATTCACTACTCATTCATACTGTTCCCCATATGTACAATGCCCCTTGCAGTGTACTGTATGCAGCAGCATCTCTGCCTTATGGTCTGCATTAATTTCTTACAAGTGATTCTTAAGCCGTTTGGTAACTATCATAATTTTCAACATAGCCAATTCTACAGCTGCTTAAATCCAGACACTGAGCCATGAAGAGACAAGATACTTCTTTCTACAGTCCTGAAAAGTGCTCCAGGTTTACAGAATAATTTGAGAGTTTATGAGAGAGAGGGAGGTTAAACCCTGCAAATAATAGGTGCATAGTTTTAAGAAACAAATACCTTAAGGCCATTGCTAGGCAACCACAACAGTATTGCCAGCCTGCAAGCTTTGGTTTGTGTTACTATGAGGCAGGAGGAGCACGCTGTCCAGGGCTGTTTTGGCCTTTGATGGATGACTCATCGGGCCAGGTCTGGCAACAACAACCAATCAACTGGAATACACACAACTTGCATGGCTCACCTGGGGCTGGCTACTTGCCAGCAGTCCTCACCCTTCAAAAGCCAGTATGGTGTCGTTGTTAAGAGTTTCAGTGGCTCGCACTGTGCAATTGGGCTGGGCCAGCAGGCAGCACCAAAAAACTGGATCATAGTCTTCCTCAGTAAAGGAGGAGCAAGGGAAGTAGGATGACAAGGAAGCAGATAAAGATTGGTTGGCTGGTGGGTGGGAAGGAGAGAGGGAAGCAGGGAAAAGGGGGAGGCTGTGGGGGCTCTCAGGAAAGCAAAAGATAAAATAGTGGGGGAGGGGGAAAATGACACACACCCACTCGTTTTTGCAGGTCCCCTGCATGTTTAAGATGCAACACAGTGGTACTGGTGTAATGTGCCTCAGCAGGGATAATGGAAACCTCATAGCTTGTGAGGAGGTATTTATAAATGTACGTATTTAAGATGAGGCTCTGCTGTGGATCCCACACCTATTAAAGATGCTCAGATAGCAGTTATTCAGGCCTCACCTGCACCCCTGGCAGGGAACTACAAACAAGTAAAGAACTTCAGCCTCCTAATTAGCTAATACCTTTTGTCAGCTTCTAAACGTAAATGTTCCTGACAAATAATAACATCCTTTTGGGAGCTACTTTTCTCCTTAAGGGTACCTGCAATCTAGAAAATATTTTGCCATCAAGTGAAAACGTTTTGGATGTCTGGGGCTAAGTGCTTTTCTAGTTCGGCCTAGTTTAGACAGTTGAGGCTCATTTCTGGCAGATTTTTCTGCATGTTTGTCTTCCACCATGGTTTGTCTCGTGTTACATAAGAACATAAGAGAAACCAATGTTGGATCAGGCCAATGGCCCATCCAGTCCAACACTCTGTCACACAGTGGCCAAAAACACCAGGTGCCCTCAGAAGGTCCAGCAGTGGGGGCAGGAAGCCCTCCCATTCTTGCCCCCCCCCCAAAACACCAAGAATACAGAGGATCACTTGCTCCAGACTGAGCGTTCCTTTGTATACTTTGTGGCTAATAGCCATAGATGGTCTTCTGTTCCATATGTTTATCTAATTACCTCTTGAAAACCGTCCATGCTTGTAGCCGCTGCCACCTCCTGTGGCAGTGAATTCCATGTGTTAATCACTCTTTGGGTGAAGAAGGACTTCCTTTTATCTGTTCTAACCCGACTGCTCAGCAATTTCATGGAGTGCCCATGAGTTCTTGTATTGTGAGAAAGGGAGAAAAGGACTTCTTTCTCTATCTGCTCTATCCCATGCATAATCTTATAAACCTCAATCATGTCACCCCCCAGCCGTCGTTTCTCCAAGCTAAAGAGCCCCAAGTGCTTCAACCTTTCTTCATTGGGAAAGTGTTTCAACCCTTTTATCATTCTAGTTGCCCTTTTCTGCACTTTTTCCAATGCTATATCTTTTCTGAGGTGTGGTGACCCGAACTGTGCACAGTACTCCAAATGAGGTCACACCATCGATTTATACGGGGGCATTATGATACTGGCTGATTTGTTTTCTATTCCCTTCCTCATAACCCCCAGCATAGCACTGTCCTTTTTCATTGCAGTCGCACACTATCTCGACATTTTCATTGAGTTATCTACTACGACTCCAAGATCTCTCTCTTGGTCAATCTCTGCCTGTTCGGACCCCATCAACATGTATTTATAGTTAGGATTTTTGGCTCCAATGTGCATCACTTTGCACTTGGCCACATTAAACCCCATTTGCCACGCCGATGCCCAGTGGACCATCCTCGACAGATCCCTTTGGAGTGCCTCACAATCCTCTCTGGTTCTCACCACCCTGAACAACTTTGTGTCATCTGCAAATTTAGCCACTTCACTGCTTACTCCCAACTCCAAATCATTAATGGACAAATTAAAAAGTGCTGTGCTTTCTAATACTGTACAACTGGGACAGTGACTGTTTTGAGAAACGGTGTGGATATTTTGAGAATATAAAAATAAAAGCCACTGGGGTGGGACTTAACCATTAATTAACAGAATTACCTTTCCTGGCAAAAAGCCCCACTGAGAATGAATAGTGACGTTAAGGACCTCTCTCCTTTAAAAACAAATCTCTTTCCCCGTTCTTATTTTCCACGCATCAGTAACCAAGCGCTGGTTCCAACCAATGCTCTCTCTAAGCTGCGGAGTCCTGTGAGCAGAAATTCTACTTTGTGAGCTGCTGGCATTAAAGTTGCGAGCAGGTGATTTGGCTGCTGCATAAATTAGTTTGCTCTGGAGCCCTCCTTCCTGAGCTCAGACAAAAACGGGTGAGCCGGAGGCGAAAAAATACTGTGAGCTAGCTCGCACTAACTCAGCTTGGAGGGAACACTGAAAATTTCCAACCTATTTATTTTTCTAATTGTTGGGGGGAAAGCTGAATGTGGCTCTATTTCAGGTGTTTATTCCCGCTCCTCCCGTCGCCCCTGCAGCCGACGTCTGAGGGCAGCCGCGGCCGCCTCCCCCGACCCCTCCAAGCGCGGCCCCCGTGGTGGGAGCAGAGAGGCCTGAAGCGCGAGGGTGTCGCAGCCGCTGAGCTTCTCCGGCGCGGCGGTTCAAACCAGGCGCCGCTCCACAGCCAGGCGAGACGTGAGGCGCTTCACGCAGAGCCGCCTCTGGCGGCGGTCAGAGGCCGCTTCCAGTGGCTGGGCCCGCTCCGCCCTCCGCGCTTTGTTGCTGTTGCTGCTGCGGCTGCTGCAGGCGCTCTTCCTGCGAGTCAGTCTGGCGGGGCGGGCCCTGGCGGGGTGTACAGCTGAGGAGGTGGTGGTGAGTACAGGTTGGACGGGGTGAGGGGCAGGGAGAAGAAGGGCCCGGGCTGCAGGGACGGGCTGCTTTTCCCTCTCCACCACCTCCTTCCCTCAGACGGGTGCGTGTGGGTGAGATATGTTGGGGGCGGGGGGGCGGGCAGCGCCAGCGCTGTCCTGCTGCCTTCACTCCCCCTCTAAATAGTCACTGCAGTCTCTTCCCTCTTATTGAAGGGGAGGGGGGGAGGTACCTGAAGGAAGGAATCGTCTGAGTCTGACCGCCCCCCCCCCCACATTGTCCTGTTCCCCGAGACCCAGCTGGAAAATATGTGGGGGGGGGGGGGAGATCCCTCTTGAGGCCTTTCTGCTCGCCAGAATCGTTCTCCTTCGCTGGCAGAAGTTGCAGGCAGTGTTCCCTCTCAGCAGAGTTAGTGTGAGCTAGCTCACAGTTTTTCAGCCTCCAGCTCACACATTTTTGCCTTCGCTGAGGAAGGAGGGCTCCAGAGCAAACGAATTTATGCAGCAGCCAAATCGCTCGCTCACAACTTGAATGCCAGCAGCTCACAAAGTAGGATTTCTGCTCACAATGTTCCACAGTTTAAGAGGGCGCGTTGGTTGCAGGCATAAAGGCCCCGCTTTCTCTCCTGCCTCTTTTGCTTGCCGAAGCAGCAGCTCCTGGGGGTGTTTGTCTGTCAGCTGTCTGCATGCCGCTTTGGAATTCCAGCCTCCGGCGGCTGTGGCAGCAGCCAAGAGAAACTCTGTCCTGTGAAGCCGTTAAGACTACCAGACTTATTGAAGCGTAAACTGTTGGTCTAAGAGCCCACTAGGCTTGCGGCTTAGAAAAGCTTTTTGCTCCTTCCCCCCCCCCCCCCAATCTAATAATTTTAAAGGTCGGACTAGACACTCTCCTTTTTGTATATATTGCTTTTAAAGTGGTGTCTGTGCTGTTTACTGGGGAGGGTTTGTGACCGAAGTAGAGCAGCTGCCAAACAGATGTTGAGCTAGATTAGAATGGGACAATTTCTTAGGGTCATATCCTTTCTTAAAGAAGCACTATGAGGTCTCACAACAACTGTAGCTGTTATTCCTAATCTACAGATTCACACTGAGATTCACACAAAAGTTTCTTAATAATTTAAATGTAGGTTGTTTATATCCAAGAATGGATGCCAATATCGGACTCTGAAGTCAAATTTGAAACCTTACTTAGCACAATGGTGTACCTGTGTGTCTCCAGATTCTTTTTATTGTAATCTAAGATATAATTCTGAATGCTTTCCAAGTGCCTTACTTCTAAGTATTGTGTTAGGTAGAGGTACCAGTACCTTGGCAAATGACATTTTACATATAAATGCATAAGGCTGTTTCCATCTTTGATACACTAAGCATCTTGTCAAAGTCTGCTATGGTATGTGTGCTTGTGTCATTTCATTTTCTGTAACTTCTGGAAAGAAAAATACAAGAGAAGAAACAGCATGGCAGTTTTTAGTCCATATTCCTTAATCTGTACAGTTTGCTAGTTCTAACCCTGTTTCTACTGCTGCCTTTTAGAATTAATATAATTTAATTTTGATGACACTGAGATTTAGACTGAGGGTCAAAAATTCTATTTACAAAGTTTTTTATTGTGGAAATTGTTTTGTGCATAACATGGAAAAGACTTTAAAGACCACTTTAAAAAAGACCATTAAATGTAGATATGCTAGTAGAAATAAGAACCTGAGAAACCAGTTGGAAGAAAGGGGCTGTGAATCCATTGCGGTTTGTTTGTCGGTTTTCCTGTGAGAATTTAGAATGTGATCACTGTTCATTGTTTTATCAGCGAAACGTGAGATTCTCATTTATTTCATGTGTCAGTTTCTTTGACTGCCCCTGGTATTTGGGTTATTACCCAAATACCAGGGGCAGTCAAAGAAACTGACAACTCAACTGCAGAGTTAAGGTAAATAATAGTCATCATTCCATCCTTCAGCCCCCGAAATAGTCAAAGGCCAGATTATTGTGGTCTCCTGTAATTCCTAAATTCTACACTCTCCTCTTCCAGTGAGTCTGTGCTTGTTTCTCTGTAATGTGCTATGGAAGCCAGTGATAAATTCTTAAGAAGCTGAGTGAGGGCAGCTGGGTGTTCTTGACTCTTGGGACATCCCGAATACTGCACCTTGGTGAAATTTTTTAATTTGTTGGTGGAGAAGCCTCACTGTTATCCAAAAAAATGTTTTCCTGTTTAACTTTTCTCTAGTATTGTTCTGGGATCCTGATGAATCTTTTCCACTTTACTGCGAGAAGGTTGGTTTCTCAAGTTTATTACGGACTTAAACCTACTTCTTCCAAGAAACAAAGAATTTGCTCTGAAATGGCTCGGCCCAATTCAAGTAAGCCAACTTTGTTCCTGTGGCATAAGTTTCTTTCTGTGTGTACACAAGATAAGTTGTCTATAAATTGTTTGTTCCTAGGCCTTGTGAACCTTGAGATCCTAATATCTGAAATGTTGCCATGTTCATTCCTCCCCTAACAAATGAATCATTTTGGCTTTGAGAACCACTGTTGATGAAAATAACTGAATGTACAAACACTGGGCTCTTTTGATTTATTCCTCTTTGTAAAAAGGTTATTGAGGGTAGGCTTTCAGCACTTTCCAGCCGCACTCCCTGAGATCTGCTATTAACTGGAGATTCAAAATGAGACCTAAAAAATGCAAAGTGTGTTTTATGATCTGGATAGCCCACATGAGTCCAATCTTGCCAGATTTCAAAAGCTAAGAAGGATTGGCCTTGGCTAATATTTGGGTGGGAGGCCACCAAAGAATATGAGGGTCATGATGCGGAGGCAGGCAATGGCAAACCACCTCTGAAGTCTCTTGCCATGAATACTTTATGGGGTCACCATAACAAAGCTGTAACTTGATAGCAAAAACAAATGAAAACTTCAGTATGGTCGCGGCCACACGAGCAAGATAAGCTGGACAGGAATCGACACAAATTTGTGCTGGAGCAATTTGCACTGCAGTTGCATGATCACACAGGTCCATGGACCTGCTGGGGCAAACTGCCGCTGAATGATCAGACGCAACTGTGGGCGAGTGGTTTTTGTGTGTGTGTGTGTGTGTGGTGGGTTTCCGAGGCGCTTAAACGGGGGGTCGATGAATCGCTACAAGGGAGGAAGGGGGAATCGATGATTTGCTTAGACCAGGGGTGGGCAAATGGCGGCCCGTGGGCCACATGCGGCCCGCCACAGAGTTTTTTCTGGCCCGCCAAGAAGATTTTAGGACTTCAAGAAAACTGAGCCTAAATTCAATTTGCTCTCTTATCCCACCACTGCTGATATTGATACAGCACCTGAGGAGCTGCAGCTTGAACTTATTGACATGCAGTCAGATCACACTGTGAAAGAAACGTTTAATGCTGTGACATTAGTTGACTTTTACAAATCTTTGTCTGCTGAAAAAATTTCCATGTATGAAGAAATTTGCTGGGAAAATGTTCTCTATATTTGGGTCTACATATATTTGTGAGCAAAGTTTTTCTTGCATGAAGATCAACAAGAGTAAATATAGATGCTCTTTGACAGACATTAACTTGCAGGCTGTGATGAGAATCTCAACAAGCAATCTCACTCCTGATTTCAAAAAAGTTGTAGAAAAGTGTGATAGGGTACATTTGTCTCATTAAACTGATTCTAAAATTAAATGCGCTTGCAGCTATAGATGATATAAAATTAGCACAATAAATAAATTGAATAAAACTACCACTATTTTATTTAATTTATATTTATTGATTTTTATTATACAATTTACACCTTTTCTGAAATGCAAAGTTAACTAATGAATGCAATCATTTTAAAAGGTGCGGCCCTCTGCTAATCTCCGCTCCCACAAAGTGGCCCCCAAGCCAAAACAATTGCCCACCCCTGGCTTAGACGGAGGGGCGGGCGAAGAATTGAGTATTCGCCTCAACAGGGGGAGGGGAGGATCGATGAATCGCGTCTCCCCCTAAGGGGGCCTTCGATGATGTGCACATGGAGAAGGGGGACAAAAAAAACCCCGCGTGGTGTCAGGATAGCGTGTGATCACACTATCCGTGACGCCACTAGGGCTGCCAAGTCCAACTTGGGAAATATCTGGGGACTTTGGGGGTGGAGCCAGGAGACTTTGGGGGTGGAGCCAGGAGAAAGGAAGTGACATCATTTTGTGAAGTCACATCCTGTGATGTTGCTTCCACATGAACTCATGAAGTTTCCTAATACTGAATCAGGCCATTGGTCCATCAAGGTCAGTACTGACTACTCAGACTGGTAGTGGCTCTCCAGGGTCTCAGGCTGAGATCTTTAATATCACCTATTACCTGATCCTTTTTTAGCTGAAGAGGCTGATACCTCCTGCATGTCAAGCAGATGCTCTATCACTGAGCAACGGCCCTACTGAATCCTTCCTCATCTCGGCAGAATATGATTTTCATATCATAAGAACAGGAGAGAAGCCACAGTGGATCGGCCCATCCAGTACAGGCCATCCAGTACAACACTCTGTGTCACAACAGTGGCCAAAAATACCAGGTGCCCTCAGGAGGTCCAGCAGCGGGGCCAGAACTCCAGAAGCCCTCCCACTGTTGCCCCCCCAAGCACCAAGAATGCAGAGCATCACTGCCCCAGACAAAGTGTTCCATTTAGACCTTGTGGCTAATAATAGCCACTGACAGACCTCTGCTGGATGGGGACAGAGAGAGAGAGACAGACAGACAGACAAAAGAAAGAAGGAGAGAGAGAGAAGGAAAAGAGCTGGCACAGGCATTTACTTCCATTTAGACCTTGTGGCTAATAATAGCCACTGATAGACCTCTGCTGGATGGGGACAGAGAGAGAGAGAGAGACAGAAAAAAGAAAGAAAGGGGGAGGGGGAGAGAGAGAGAAGGAAAAGAGCTGGCAGATGGACTTACCCCAGGCCCAGCAGCAGCAACCTTTCAGTCTTACACCAGCCGCATGCAAAAGCAGGCCCTTCAGTAAGAGCTTAGTCCCTCGTTAATCTCTGGGCGGGGCTCTCTTGCTAACTCTTAAAGGGGAAATGTCTGGTGAGGCTTTTCACTGCAGGCTCTTCAGACATTTCCCTTTAAGAGGCCTGGAAGGGAGAGGGCCCGGCAGGCTCCGACGTTCCCCTCCTGTTGGCAGCCATTGCCTCCCCCCGGTGGCCAGTTTTGAAAAAGCGGGGGGGAAGCATGAAAAATCGGTGTTTCCCCCGCCCTACCGGGGGACTTGGCAGCCCTAGACGCCACACTTCCGCGCTGGCACAGTCAAACAGGGAAACTCTGGTTGTGAACCGCAGCAAACCATTTGCTACTGGTGTTTCACTAGTAGCTTTTTACCACGCTTCCCCACCGGATCAAAAGGGTTTGCGGGATGCTTCCCAGATGTGCTGGTGTGATCACGCCGCTTTGATCTGGTGGTGAATCGTCCCTCTTCTGTGGCAAATGGGTGCGTATGATCACGCCCAAAGGATAGCATGTCTACTTTAGTAGTTGGGCTATTTGTATATTGCAGTGTTCCTGAAACACCATCTTAGCCCTTACTGAATGCTTAAATGTTTGTAGAGCCATAATGCAAGCATACTTTCATGTCTAGCAATTTCTACTGGAGGCTTGAGATAAAAATTGTGTAGACAATTTTTAGATATAAAATCAGGGTGTAGTCAAAGCTGATTAGGCTGAGAACACATGAATTGTTCTGAGTCATGCGCTATACTTTGTAGTTGTGAAGGAATGTCAGCCTCTATCTCCTCTATCCATGCCAAAATAGCTTTGTATGTTTTTGAAAAGTGCCTTTTAAAAATTAAAACAAATCTGAATTTCCTTTTCTTTCTTCCTTAAAAAAAAAGATATGGCTGATTTTCGAGAAGTCTTTGCTAAAGCAAAGCACATAGCTATTATTACAGGGGCTGGCGTAAGTGCAGAGAGTGGCGTTCCAACCTTCAGAGGCGCAGGGGGATATTGGAGGAAATGGCAAGCTCAGGTATGTGCTGCTCTTAGCTGTTAAGGGACATCAACAACTTTGTAAACGTTGCTGGCTCCTCTGCCTCTTCGCTTGTTCTCTCTCCAAGCTGTTTGGAAATATAGGAACTGATTTTAAGCACAAGTGTCCTATGGGCTTCATTTTATATCATGTCTTTACAAATTCAAAAACTCAGGAACGCCTTTTGATCCACATGTCTGGGATGCAAATACTGTTATTTAATAGCCTTACAGTGCAATCCTAAGCAGTGTTATACCTTTTTAAGTCCATGGTTTGCTGCACTGTTGGGCACTTACTCTTGCACTGAATATACTTACTGTTCCCAATTGTTAACTCCTTTATTATCTCCTTGCCAATTTGCTGCTATTTACACATCTTACCAGATGTGTCATTCCAATCTTGGTTGTATTTATTGCTCAGTTACTTATGCATCTTGACTCTAAATAGCTCTTCCTGGCACCTGTATGTAATATTTGAGGAAATGTTTCAGTGTATTTGAAGAAGTACGCACCTAAACATGCAGAGTCTTTCTGTTCTTGCATGTACCCAGGGTTGAGTTTGGTTCATCTTGGGGGTACTGCTAGACTCAAGCTTCGTTTTCACATCTGTTTGTTAGCTCTTGCATTTGTGTGCTAATTTGCTGCCATTCATTGGTCTTACTGGCTGCCTTGATACAGTCTCAGCTTTACTTATGTATCTTGGCTCCAACCGGCCCTTCCTGATGGCTCCCCCCCCCCCCCCCATATGTAGGGCTTGAGGAAATTCTGTTTCACTGTATCTGAAGAAGTGTGCATGCACACGAAATCTCATACCTTGAATAACATTTTGTTGGTCTTAAAGGTGCTGCTGGACTCAAACTTTGTTCTGCTGCTTCAGACCAGCATGGATATCCACCTGAATCTGTTTCCAATTATGTAATTTTATTTCAAATGGAAATTGAATAAGTGCATGAAAGTATGTAGCACTGTAAGTAGGATTTGTCTCTGAGGAGTCTCCCAGTTCTCATCTCTGCCACAAATTCTGAGTGACTTTAAGAAGAAGAAGAAGAGATTGGATTTATACCCCGCTCTCCACTCCCCAAGGGAGTCTCAGAGCAGCTTACAAACTCCTTTTCCCTTCCCCTCCCCACAACAGACACCCTGTGAGGTAGGTGGGGCTGAGAGAGCTCTTTCCCAAGCTGTCCTTGAGGGAACAGCTGGTACAGAGCTATGGCTTGCCCAAGGTCATCCAGCCAGGTGCAAGTGGAGGAGTGGGGAATCAAACCCGGTTCTCCCAGATTAGAGTCCATGCACTTAACCACTACACCAAACTGGCGTATTTCACAGCTTCAGTTCTTCCATCTGTTATGGGGGAAACAATAATATTGGACTAGCTTACATAAGTGTGGTAAGAATTACAATAGGAAATATATTTGGAGCACTTTGAGCATTGAAATATGCTACGTAAATACAAAAAAAGTTCTTACAGCTAATTACAAATGAACATGAGATGTCATATCGATATTATTTTCTTTTGGCAAACCAACAAATTGCATTTTTTCTATAGGAACTGGCTACTCCAGAGGCTTTTGCAAGGAATCCTTCTAGGGTGTGGGAATTCTATCATTACCGTAGGGAGCTTATGATGAGTAAAAATCCCAATCCAGCACACATTTCCATAGCAGAATGCGAGGCCAGGCTAAGCAAGCAAGGCAGAAGTGTTGTGGTCATCACACAGAACATTGATGAGCTCCACAGGAAAGCTGGAACAAAGCATCTCTTGGAAATCCATGGTAAGAATCCATAGACACGTCTTACTAGTATTTAATTTACCTGTCCTTGTATAGTTGAAACTGCCAAACCAATTTGCACAAACACAGATTAATAATGACCTGGCAACTTTCTGTTACTGGTCACTTCTCTTTTTCGTGTCAAATCTACTTGAAGGCATGTAAAAATAGAACTTGAGTAACTGTATTCTGAGGACTGGGAGCTAAACATCATACTAGGAGAGATATGTGATTGGATCTGCCAACATTTCTTTTCAGTGAAATGCAGGAAAAGGAGGGAGCTGTCCATTTGATCACAGCAGTGAGAGAGATGATATTTAACATTTGTCCCCCTACTGCATGGTTTTCTTGATCACCCCACCCCCAAGCAGAGGTGCTGTTTGTTTCACAGGAAAATTAATAGTTATTATAATATAATTTCATTTCTCACTTGAGACACAAGGTGGACAACAAATTATCAGCAACATAATCAAGCATGACAGGTATCTAATAAACAATGCAAAATGCAAGCAAATAATAAAAAATTGTCTTAGGCAACAAACAGCATGCTGTAGGCAAAGAAGTACATAATGCAACAAAACTGTCTAAGGTTTGTCATATCACACTGAGGAGAGGGTTACTAAAGCAGAAGACATTAAATTGAAATTGAGTTGCAGAGAAAGGGGGTGATATGTGTAATAAAATCGCAAAATACTGCAATACTATCTATCCATTGTAGAGGCAACCTTCTAGGCTGATCTATTATACCATAGTTCTCATCCCCGTATAACAATCCACTTCCGGAAATATGGTCAGGTACCCATGTGGTACCTGAGCAGTTTCTTTTGCGGGCCACATAACACAGGGGTCGCAAACATATGGGGGGCGGGGGCTGGAACCGACCAGCCCACATCTGTTATCTTGTCTGCAAGCAAGGAAGAGGAGGGTGGTGGCAGCAGTGGAAAGAGCAGCAAAAAGACTCATGTTAGGTCGGCTGGCAGGACGGTCCATTCCTCCCCCTTTTGGTTGGGCCAGGCTGCGCATGTGATTACACATAGTACAGTCAACAAAACAGGACATTCACAGTGCTCCCCAACTATCAATGAAAGGATGCCACAAATTGCAGGTAGGTGGGGGAGCAGTGTAATGCTGTACTGAAGGATAAGCTTTCTGAAGTTGGCATTTTCAAATTTTACCAGTTTTGGGGGTCTGAATTACCCCCAACTTACAGCTTTTCTGTCTAAAATTCTATGTTTGGGACAACATATGTCTGTGAACCGCTCTTTTCTGTAATAGATGTAAAAAAAATTAAAAGTACATTCTCAGTTTACAGATACACACCTCAGTAGTATATTCAGGATTGCTACAGCACAGACACTGGTTACTGATTTTGATGCAATAACTCAGAGCAAGAGCTGTCAATTATCAAAGACTGTTAAATAAAGAAAATACTGTAAGAGTGTTAATATTTTAAGCATGTCTGTATTTTGAGTAAAAAATAATACTGTTAATTAGTTTTGCCTGTATCCTTTATAAATTTTATATCTCTGGTACTTGGTATTACATTTTTTTGGCACACACGGCCTGGCCTAACAAATTGACATGTATGTCAGATCCGGCACAAATTAGTTTGACACCTCTAACATAACAGCTGGGAGAGCAGCTAAGCACACACGCACAGCGAACACTTACTGGGTTTAACTAACAAAAATACTTGTGTGAAGATTTGATTTTGTGTATCCTTGCATCAGTGCAGATTGGCCTTCAGTTTCTTCTGTTCAACTTGGGTTTGTATATTTCTATTTATTTCTATTAATTAAACATTTTGGTGGTTTCCTGTTACTAGCTAATACATTAATCAAATTTATTGAATATTATTTAAATAATTTAGCACTATCAACCATGAAGTTAGAGTTTAAAATCTAGGGTTCCTACTTTGTTTTACAGGCAGCTTATTCAAAACCCGATGCACCAGTTGTGGAAATGTGACAGAAAATTACAAGAGTCCAATTTGTCCTGCTTTGGCTGGGAAAGGGTAATATATCTGTGCGGTGTGATCCATCTACTAAGAACACTGTTTCTCCTAAATAAGATTTGGCAAACATACAGATAATTTAAGCGGAGCTCACATGATCACAGTCAGACTTCACTGTTCTCTTTTTTTTAAAATCCCCTGCCCAGTCTTTATTGGCATTTCTCTATATCTGTCCATATATGAATGTCGAGACAAATTAAGAGCTAGAATAATCTGCTACTGCTTCTTTTGGAATAGCTTTTAAGCAATAAGTCTATGTTTTGCTGATCACCTAGAGATTTTTATCACTAAAAGCTAATGTCAAGGTAAAGGATTAATTGGAAATGATTCTAACATGAGTTATAGTTGAAATTTTACAATTTTTTTGTTTAACAATTTCAGTGCTCCAGACCCTGAAGTCAAAGATGCTGGGGTTCCTGTGGAAGACCTCCCTCGGTGAGCACACTGTAACATGCCGACATATCTCTGATTTTCAGTGTGTTAAACATTGATTGGCACCGGTGAAGCTTCACACTTTTTTAACGTTTTAGCTTTTGCAGGGATGAGGGGCAAAGTGAGACTGAGATAAATGGTGGTTGGGAAGAGGGAGAGGAAGTGGTGGCAGCAGGTTGAGGAGGGAAAGACGTGGCAGGAGGACACAGTGGTGTTGGGAGAGAGAAAAGAGGAGGGAGCGGTGGGGAATGAGGAAGCCAGGTATCTGCACCCAACCACCAGTGAGGTGGGGTGCACTGGGTTGAAGCAGAAATCCTGTCTTGGGCTCTTTGTGTCCAAGGCTCTTGCTGATGGTGGCGGCACAAAGGGAGGGAGAAAGAGGCAGAAGAACAGGAGAGTCTGAAGAGGGAAAGTAGCAACTGAGTGGGCTGGGAGGGAAAGAAGGAACAGGAAGTGGGAAGAGGAGCTGTCAGAGAAAAGGGGGACCCAGCTAGAGATAGAGAAAGGGCAGGGAAGAAAGAATGGGCTGGAAAGAGAGAAATAGTAGGGGCAGAGAGAAGGCGGAGAGTTGGATGAGAAGAGAGGAAAAGGGGGGGGGGGTCAGCATGGGGCTGGAGGGGACTCATGGACCCCCTAGAGATGTAAAAATTCCTGATATCTTGAAGCCATGGGGGAGAAGCCATCCCAGGAGTTATAAGGAAAATATGGAAAGTGTTTTGTGGAAGAAAATATACATATGTATATCTTAAATTATGCAACATGTCTAACTGGTTAACACATAAAATTGTACATATTGACATGTGCAGAGGATTTGAAATTGTAAATGCCTTTGTTTTCTACAACCAAATATGCAAATACTGTACACCCAGTACTAAAGCAAGAGAGAGCTGGAACTGTTGTCCCCTATGTCAGCACATTTCATTCATTCCGAAAGAGAAAAAAACATATTTCAGGAGGCTTTCCGTTGCCCCTCCCAAACTTCCTTATTTTTCTAAGCATAATTTTTTTCAAGTTCTCAGACTTCTTCATTTTACACTTTTTGAATAAATAAAACCTTGTCTTTAAAAGTATTTCAGTCATACCAAAAAGAAAAAGTACCTTCATAGGATTTGGGGGGGGGGGGGGTTGCTCTCAACTGGAAAATTTTACTGCTGTACATTTTATGCAAATAAACCTTGTCTTAAAAAGCATTTGACTGACTCCAAGAGTGGAAAAAAATCCATATGAGTTTCTTCCAGTGCTTCCCCAAATTTCTCAATTTTTCCATTGGAAAAACTGAAAAGCCCTTGGTGAAACACACACACATCTTTATATCTGTATTCCCAGCTAGTACTTTTATCAGAATATGTTCAACAGGTCTGTGGCAATTTTCGACAGTGGTTTATATTTTATGACTTCTATCACTGAATTTGCCACCTTCCTTGAATGGAATTGGCCCTTCCAACGGAGGAAGTCTCCTTAGGCTGGAGAAGGGCTTCAAACTCTGCTGGGCAGGGAGATGTGATTGAAGCACTTGTTTCCTCCAAACTTAGTAGAGCATAAACTGACATTTGGATGTGACCAGGAGAAAATTACACACGTGCTAAAGATATTAAACAGGGTTAGTCTTTAAGGTGCCAGTGGACTTTTTAAAAAAAATCTTTAAAATCAGTGTCATCTACAGAACTTTTGGCTGAATCTCATCTTTTGTTTGCACAATGACAGATTGCAAGATTAGGGTGCATGTTTTTGAAGTGGTTAGAGTTCTTTGTAAGATGAGTAAATAAGTTATTTTCCTTGTAGTTTTTTAAGGAATGTAAATAATGCACCAATATAACATTGTCTAGGTATATAATAAACCTTATGTAATTTAAACTCTTTATAATAAATGCAATAAAGATTTGATGTACTCTCTTTTCTGGCTTTGCTTCTGTCTGAAGTATAATTTCCCCCTAAAATTTTTTGCATAGGTGTGAAGACTGCAATGGCCTCTTGCGCCCTCATGTCATATGGTTTGGAGAAACTCTGGATTCTGATATCCTTACAGCTGTTGAAAAAGAACTTGAAATTTGTGACCTCTGTTTGGTAGTAAGTGACATTTTGGTTTTCTGTTTTCATACTTTGGGTCTGTAACTTACAGTACAATCCCATACATGATTATGTCAGAGAGACTAAAGGATTGCACTGTTTTAGGGTTGCCAGGTTCCCCCGTCCATTGGCAGGGGATGGGTGGTGGTGGTAGGTGTTACGGGAGGGCCTTGAATAGGCAGGCCCCTCTCTCCATTTCTAGGGGAGGAAGCACTCAAGGCTTTTGGCTAACAGAGCATACAGTCTTTATTAAGGATGATTTTCCTGGTGCCTGCAAGAGCAGATCATGCAAACACACTGAACAAGATACAGAGTCCTTCCTTTATAGGGTAAAGGAGGCAAAAGGTCGTGGCTTAGAATTTCTAAGAGAGTTCAACAATTCTGTTCTCAAGCATAATTCTCTCTCTAGCCTTTTTTTAGAATATATTCTACATTCCAAAAAGCAAAACAAGCCATGAAACTCTTCCTTGAGAGATAGCAGGGCTCCAACCCTTGACTGAGATAGTTGCTAAGGGAACAGATGTCAAAAGGAACAGATCCACAGTGTGTGTGTGTGAGGGGGGAGATTTAGGCATAAAGACAAGGTTTCTAAAATTTGGCAAACCAACAAAGGCTCATAGTTATAATGCACGTAAAATTCCTTAACAGTGAGCTTGCTAGATCCAGGTTGGGAAATTCCTGGATATTTAGGGATGGACCCTGGGGAAGACAGGGACCTAAGTGGGGCACAATACCATAGATTCCACCCTCAGAAGCGTCCATTCTCTCCAGGGAGACTGATCTCTGTAGTCTGGAGATAAGCTGTAATTCCAGGGGATTCCCAGGTCCCACCTAGAGGCTGGTATCCCTACATTGTTTGTTAACAAACAGACTGCATATGTTTATAGGAAACATGTCTGAGGATAATTGGATAATGAAGCATCGTTGTAACACTGAGAACCAGTTCATTCATGAGTTTCTGATGTGGTACAGACTTCATACTAATGATCTTTGGCATGGTACTTTCTGTTATATCCATGTTGTAACATAAGACAAACAGCTCCACATCTGAAATGTAAGACTTATTCAGGGAATCCTTTGAATGTTGAGTAACTGACAATTGCAAACAAGAATGTTGTGGTTACTCTCTGATAGCTGATTTCACTTTTGGTTTCTCTGTCACTAAAAAACTTCTGCTTGGGAACTCAGAAACATCCATGTTTTTTTGTATTTTTGTAAAAAACTAAAAGTAGAAAATTAGAATTGCAACTGAAAATGTTTAAAACATATTTTATTACTTTTTTACCACTTCGTACTAATAGTAATTTTTAAATAAATTGCATTGTGTAGCTGGAGGCTTTCAATGGCTTTCATGTAATATATATAAAAATTTGGATAATGGTAAATTCGCCCTTCCTTCTGTCTTTGTATCTTTGGAGATATGTACCTGCCAACTGAATATACTTTATACACCTGTCAATATATGGTCTGGTTCATAAAAGCTTTTGCCATAATACATTGGTTAGCCTAAGGTGCCATAACTTTTAAAATTCTGATTTACTGTTGGGAAATGTGACCTCGTCACCATGTGATCTGATATTATGTTTCCTCTCTTAGGTTGGAACTTCTTCTATAGTATATCCTGCTGCTATGTTTGCTCCTCAGGTGTCTGCCAGAGGTGTGCCAGTTGCAGAATTCAATATGCAGAGCACCCCAGCTACGGATAAATTCAGGTGAAACTTTAACATCTTTCATAGCTTGTAGTTGGAAGTGTAAAATTTCCAGAAATTTTGAATCCATGAAGAAAAACTGGCAAGTTTTTTCAAAAACATTTGAAGGGAAAGTGGAAAATTTTGGAAAATTGAAATATATACGATATTTGCCTTTTCTCCAGGCCAGTTTGGCTGGAGATCCTGGAGGTTTTTTGTCATCTTCTGGGTGTGGAACAGTGGTCAATTAGGGTGGGGGGGGGGACGTATTTGTGAATTTCCTGCATTGTGCAGGGGGTTGAACTAGATGACACTGGAGATCCCTTCCAACTCTATGATTCTATCAAACCTAAACTTTTTTTACTGACTGAATAACA
Source organism: Lepidodactylus listeri (assembly GCA_029233225.1). Taxonomy (NCBI): domain Eukaryota; kingdom Metazoa; phylum Chordata; class Lepidosauria; order Squamata; family Gekkonidae; genus Lepidodactylus; species Lepidodactylus listeri. The sequence continues at coordinate 95,245,703 of JARCFY010000006.1, forward strand.
TAAAACACACAATTACCAACCTAATTAGCATATAAGATTGTACTATTTAGCATATTTATGGAAGTTAAAATTATAAATATCACTTTCTGTAATAAAAATTGCAGTTTTACTCAACAAGTAGTTATTAAGTGCTACACCCTAAGTTACAATAGCACATGTATCTGAAAAAAACAGAAGTTAAAAGCAGAATAACAAATTTTGTAGTGAACAAAGAAAGTTTATTATTTGGACAGGAACTGTCGTACCATCACAATAGGTAGGACTGCCAGCATGTTTAGATATTAACTTTAAGAAAACACATCTGACAAAGAGAGCCATGTTTCTCAAAAGGTTATGTTACAATAAAGTTTGTTAGCCTTAAAGGTACTACTGGGCTTTTTCCTATTTCACAATATTATTGTATTTAAACAAAAAAAAAATCTTGAAAATACACAGTATTACTGTCTGCAGTAAGGTTTTTTTTCCCAATGCTCCTCAAAATTTCCCAAATTTTTTCCATTGGGAAAAATCGACAAAGTCCTCAGATCTTTTATGCTGTGCATTTAGAATGAATGAAATGCTTTGCTAGAAAAAGTATTTCTCATTCAAAAAGAAAACGGGTTTCATAGGAGGTGTTTTCAGTGTTGCTCAAAATTTCCTAATTTTTCCATTGGAGAAACGGAAAAAATCCTCAAACTTTTTTGTTATACATTTTGAGCATGAAAAACTTTAATTATTCTAAAGCCTTTTACTTATTCTAGGAGGAAAAAAAGTTTCTTTTTCTGAATGTTTCCAGTTTTTTTTCCTGAGCCTGCATATGTGTCTATTTGTAGTGTAATCCTATCACTGTTTACTCAGAATATTTTCTGAACCAACCTACAGTGCAAGTAAATTTGAAATAGCTACCTTTAAGCATATTTAGACCCATAGATGTTATCAGAATAACAGTAGTTTTAAGGTGAAAAGCTCTAACTAGTTTATGAATTGGGTATAGGCAGCAATGGTTTTAAAATTGCTTCTTTCTATGGTTCCTTGATGAAATACTGTTTATATCCTGATACTCTTTTCTCTGTTTAGTTTCCATTTTGCAGGTCCCTGTGGTACTACATTGCCCCCAGCACTTGCTCGCCATAAAACTGAGATTATCTCGTGAACATTCATCACAACCACACAGGAAAAGAATCTGATTGCTAAATTCAACAGAGTGCAAACACAAGACCAACTTGAAATATATAGGAAAAGCTTTGTGTATACTTGGGAAACTGGATCTGACAATGATTCTCAGCTGAATTACAAGAATGAATAAAAGAATATAGAACAATCATGGACACTGGCATTTGAAAAGCTGTTACATTTTGCTGTGCTAAATTATGTGAAATGAAAGCATAAAAATATTAACAGTTCAAAGCATACTGTCATATTGGTGACAGCTGGTTGTTTGTGCGTCCATATATCAGACTCTATGTTTACTGAATCAAAAATACGGACATCACCTTTACTATATACTTCTTTATGACTAGATGGGTCACAAAGTAAAACACCTGTAACATTCTGGGAAAATGTAAGGATGAATGACCAAATATGGAAAAATTACAGCTTCTTTACCTTACACTCCAGTATTTTTTCAGGAATTCAATAAAACAAGATCTTAATTCTTCACAAGTTTCATTTCTGCAAAAAGGGTCAAATTTGATATTGCATTAATTGTTAGTGATCAGCATGAGAAAGTAATTGAATGTGTAGAGCTAACATCATTCACTTGAACGGTGCAGATGCTCACTTTTGTTTTGCGAATGTCACACTCCTGTCTGTAGGTTTTTTGGGGTTTTTTTTACAATATTTGAATTTTTCTTTGCTGCCTTTGAAAGCAGTATGTTAAGCTGGTGCAATGTTGGTTTAAAGTGCTTTACCTATCATCTTGGTAATTATTTGACACTGAAGAATCAAATAAAATCATAGAGCTGGAAGGGATCTCCAGGGTCATCTAGTCCAACTCTCTGCACAATGCAGGAAATTCACAAATACCTCCCCCACACACCCTCAGTGACCTGTTCCATGCCCAGAAGATAACAGAAAACCTCCAGGATCCCCAGCCAAACTGACCTGGAGAAAAATTGCCTCCTGATCCCAAAGTGGCGATCAGCATTTCCCTGGGTGTGTAAGAAAGGGCCAAAAAACTAAGCACTGATGCAATCTTTCCTGCCTTCCCTCTCATTAATCTGCCTAAATCCACAGAATCTGCATTGCTGTCAGATGGCCATCTAGCCTGTTTAAAAACCTCCAAAAAGGAGAGCCAACCACCTCCTGAGGAAGCCTGTTCCAATGAGGAACCACTCTGTCAGGAAGTTCTGGTCTGACCTTCTGGGGCAACAGAAAACAATGCATCATCATCTATATGACAGCCCTTCCAGTACTTGAAGATGGTTATATCACCTCTCAGTTGTCTTCTCTACAGGCTAAACATACCCAGCTCCTTCAACGTTTCCTCATAGGACTTGGTCTCCAGACCCCTCACCATCTTCACTGTCTCCTCTGGACACATTCCAGCTTGTCTATATCCTTCTTAAAACTAAACACAAGAAGTGAGGTCTAACCTGAGCAGAGTGAAGTGTCCACTTTGCGTGATCTGGATACTATACTTCTGTTACTACAGACCAAAATTGCATTTGCCTTTTCAGCTACTGCATCAGAGTGCTGACTCATGTTCAACGTATGGTCTACTAAGACTCCTGGATCCTTTTTGCAAATACTACTGCCAAGACAAGTCTCCCCCATCCTATAAGTTTGATTTTTCCAACCTGAATGCAGAACTTTATCCCCACTGAAATTCATTTTATTTGTTTTAGCCCAGTTTTCCAGCCTGTCAAGATCATCCTGTATCCTGTCAAGTAACTTCAAGCATGTGATAGTAAGCATTCCATATACTTCAGCTGAAACTTATTTGGTTTCTTATCTTATCTTACAAAGCTGCAGTCAGTTGGTACTGTACCAACAAGCCATACATAACCTACAGCTGATTTCTTTTTATCGCCTAGTGGGCAGGAGAACCACTTCTGAAATCAAAATTTTGCCCTGTCAGTTAAAATAGGCCTGCCTCCTCTTGGTAGGAAAGCTGTATTTTACACATTGGTTCTCTTGATACCGAAATTGTATGCGTACACTGGCAGGAATAAGTTCCACTGATATCTGGAACTTACAGTGCAGAGGTACTAGTGAAACATTTTTAAAAAATTTGTTTACGTAGTCCATATGCAGACTACATAATGTAAATCAATGCAATCCACATGATGAGGAGACATCTAATAAACAATGTAATGGAACTAGGATTGTATGTCCCCAAAGCAATTCACTTCTGGATAACAGAAATTTGACTCAATACTCCCTTTTCAACTGTTACAAAATATAACAAAATCAGCTAATGGTACTAAATCGCAGGAATAGCGCCATCTGGGAACATGACGCGGAACCAGCAATCCACTATGAGCCTAACCGGTTCCTGCCAGTCCTGGGCGGACAAACGCCCGTCGCCCTCAATTCGAACCACATTCCTGTTCTCAAGCAATGGAAACTGCGGGGGCATCTGGCGTGGCTCCAGATTGGCACACTACAGAGGTTCATATTCAAGGTGCCACGAGACCGAACACCCCCTCCGCTGCGCCGTCACAAACTTGTGTACAGACAGTCCTGCCATAGAGATGGGCCATATCAAAGTAACAAACAGCTTCCGGTGTCAGGGAGACGGCCACTACTAAGGGCTGGAATGCCAGAAGTTGGACTTTCCCTTTCCGGGTCACGGGAAGGGCTGGAATGCCAGAAGTTGGACTTTCCCTTTCCGGGTCACGGGAAGAGGGGTCAACCGGAATTTGAACGAGGGAGATGGTGGGACGCCGGACCCGCGCGATGGCGAAGCGGCAAGAAGCCGCCGAGGCTTCTTCCTCGGAAGACGAAGGGGGCGACGATGCGCCGGAGGAGGTGACCTTCGAGAGCGCGCGGGCGGCCGCTGAAGAGGCGCGCCGGTTGGCGGCAGAGCGCGTGCGCAGGTGAGGGCCGGCTGGGCGAGGGCGGGGGAGGCTTCCGTCGAGTCCGCAGGAGGGGCTGCGGGAAGGCCGAGGCGAAGAGCCCATCAAGGCAGCGGCACGGCTGTTTTGGAAGGGCCTTCGCGGCAGGTCTTCGGACTCTTTCTGCTAGGGTTGCTAACCGCCAGATGGGTGCAGACCCAGAGGAGAGATCACGGGGTAGGCGGTGGAAATAAGCAGAACAACCGTGATGTATGATGCCAAAGGAAAATATCCAAAGACTATTAAGTTCTTATCCAATATCCAGTTTACTTGGAGCAAATCAATCTCTCAAAATTAATTCCCAATGATGCTATCAACACAACAGACTATGCATATCAAGTCTCATTTCGTTCACAAACTTTGTCAGTGTAGCGCTGAAGTTTCTATATAGTTAATTCATTATGTTAACAATCAATATGCATCATGTTGGTGGATTTGATGAAGTTACTATGAGAAATGGCCACATTGATTGTTAAACGAATTAACTATATAGAAATTTCAGCACTACACACTCTGACAAAGTTTGTGAACCGAACAAGACTTGATATGCATAGTCCATTGTGTTGATGGCATCACTGGGAATGATTTTTGAGAGATTGATTTGCTCCAAGTAAACTGGATATTGAATAAGAACTTAATAGTCTTTGGATATTTTCCTTTGGCATAATACACCATGGTTGTTCTGCTTATTTCAACCTCCAGAAGGGGCCTGAAGATCTCCTGCTTTTACAGCTGATCTCCAGAAGACAGGGAACAGTGTCCCTGGAGGAGAAAACGGCTGTTTTGGAAGGTGGACTCTGTGGCACTGTACCAGGCTGAGATCTCTCCCTTCTCCAAACCCTGCCTTCTCCAGGCTCCACCCCCAAAGCTCCAGGTATTTCCCAACCCAGGCATGGCAACTCTACTTTCTTCACCCTCGTTTAAGTCACTGTGGAAGGTTAAGTGCGCTGTTGTTCAGCAACTTAGCTGAGGCTGCCTTCGAACCCATTAACTTTCCTGATTAACTGGGAGCTGAATGGCACAAGCCAACCAGACTTCTAAGCTTGGGGAGTGGTGGTTGCCAGTACCGCCTTCTCCTGTAGCAGGTTCTGTCATGTTCTCCTGCAGCGGGTTGGTGAAGATCCAGTTGCTGTATGCCACAGGCTACAAGCGATGGGTTTTGTGTGGCCATTGAGAATAGCTAGAAAGTCCCAGTTTGGCTTGGCACAGACAAGTGTAACACTTGTGAACACGCAGATGTCTTCTTCATGTCCTCATTTTGCATATCTTCCACTACATAACCCCATACACACACACCTCCACCACACTTTTCAAACTATGGCTTCATGCAGCTTGCGCGTGCATATGCAAACTACACTGCGCAAACAAATTAAAACCTGGATTTTGAACTAGGCAGAAGAATGGCCCTAAGTTCTTCTGCACACACTAAACTGTACACATACAATTTCAGTTCAGTTGCCCTCAAAAGCCTCTGAACAAGACCTTCTTGGTCTCTGGAATTGTTCCCGGGTGGGAATTATCCCGATCTCTTCTGGGAGGCTGTCTGAAAGAATGGTTGGTTTGGTCAGAAAGAAATGTGCTTGAGCCTTGTCGTATCTTACGGACTTCGGGGATTTAAGGTCTGAGTTGGCAGATGGGCTCATAGAGGGAAAGATGGTATGCAGGTCCCCAGCCATGTAGGGCTTCATAGATACCAACTAGCACCTTTAATCTGACCCAGAAGCAAATTCAGATTAGGAAAAAATTGGGTACTATTTTCATACCTCCCAAGTTTTAGGTAGTAAAGCAGCTGTGCAGAGACTCCGTGCAGATGTTGCTTCTTGGCTGCCAGCAATCACACTTTGATTTTTCTCCCTCAAGCACTCTTTTTTTTTGCTTTGTTAAGGGAAAAATCTGCCTTGAAAGAGAAGAGGCGACAAAGGGAAGAATTATTTAAAGAACAAAAGGTAATAATGCTGTCTCCTCAAATTAATCCATTATGTTTTTCTTGTGTACCAACATCCCATAAAGGTTCTGCATTTGCTCACCATAAAATAGAAATCTGTCACACTTGCTTTATCTCTAGGCGCCCTGTAGGAGGAAAATGTGTAATTTTTCTCTTGTATTGTATTTGTAAACTGACTTTATAACTGATCCCCCCCCTTCATGGGGTTAAAGAATGCCTTTATGGGGGATGGGAGAATTTTTATACCGCCTGGACCACCTTGGAGGAAGGACAGGGTAAACATTAGTAAAATAAAAAATAGGTTTTCTGTATTTTTATTTATTTATTTATTTATTTTTGGGATTTCTATCCCGCCCTCCCTGCCTTACGGCCGGCTCAGGGCGGCTACCAACAAATCTGTTATACAATAAAAACACTAAAACATTATCCATAAAATATACAATACACAGTATTAAAAGCGGTGTCAAAAGTGTTATATTAGAAAGGATAGAGGCAACCCTGGTTGCCATCACCACAAGCAAAAACTAGCTTTTAAAAGGTTAGTACCTAAGGAATTACTTGTTCCGATGCTTGCTGTTTTTTAAACACAGCATAGAAGAGTTTTATCGTGACCCCCACATGTGCTACAGCTACTTCAGTCTTCTATGTAACCAGCCTATGCAGACAAGGCCTAAATTGTGCCACAGCCTTCCTTCAGAGTTTTTGTGTAGGAAACTCAAATGCTCAGCACTGTTTGGCATGACTTTAAATGGCATGCCAGGGTTTGTTCCTTTTCTGAACTAATTTGCCTTTCCCAAGGGATGGCTCCATTGTTCTTTACAGCTACTGTATAACTGGAACTTGTTCTGTAACTCCCAAGTCCAGAAAACTACATGTTGGACAAGGAAAGAGGAAAGAAGTCATGGGGACTGTATCTTTCTTAGTCTTGTTTCATCTACACTGGCTTCCTGTTTGCTTCTGGGCCCAATTCAGGCTGTTGGTATTTTATTAATATAAACATTCACTGCACTTGTTTATATGGTTTTAGGCAGCTTCCTTACTTCATTTGCAACAGATGACAGCAGTATACTTATAAGACCTAACATCGATTCTCTATTTAATATCTATATGAAGCCATCAGGCAGTTTGGGCTGCAGCACTACCAATACAGAGATGATACCCAGCCCTGCCTTTCTTTCCCACTTAATTCCATGAAGTGGCTGATGTTCTGAACTGGTGCTTGGAGTCACTAATGGGCTGGATGAGGGTGAACAAGCTGAAACTTAATCGTGACGAGAGGTTCTCTGGGATAATTGAAAGGCAGACCAGGGATTTGAGATCTCTTCTGTCTTGGATGGGATTGTAAAGCCAGGTTCACAGCGTTGGAGCGCTGCTTGATATAGCAGTCACCTTAGAAAACCAGGTGGCTGCTGTAGTTCAGTTGGTTCATTAGCTGTGCCCGTTCCTGGTTCTATCAGATCTGGCCACAGGGATACATGTCTTAGTTACATCCAGTGTTCCCTCTAAGCTGAGTTGGTGTGAGCTAGCTCAGCTTTTTAGCCTCCTGCTCACACATTTTTGTCTTAGCTCAGGAAGGATGGCTTCAGAGCAAATTAATTTATGTAGCAGCCAAATCACAACTTTAATGCCAGTAGCTCACAAAGTAGAATTTTTGCTCACAAGACTCCACAGCTTAGAGGGAGTATTGGGTATATCTAGATCCGGTTGCATCTAGCCTGGACTATTGCAATGTGCTCCCGAGCCCAGTTCAAAGTGTTGGCTTTGTCCTTTAAAGCCCTACAGGGCCGTCTTCTCCCATATGTTCCTACCCAGGAATAAAGATCTCAGGGAAGGGCCCTCTTGACTGTGCTGCCAGTCAAAGAATCTGGGGAGGATGCGAAAGAGGGTCTTTTCAGAAGCAGCTGCACAATTATGGAACAACCTTCACAGGGGGGCATGGTTGGCCCCCTCACTTTTGATCTCTAGGAGGCAGTTGAAGACAGTTTTATTTAGGATGGCATCTGATTAGTTTAGTTTCTCTATTTATTGGCTGCCTTAAAATGTGATTCTGACTTGTGGCTTTTATGTCTTTTTATGGTTATTGATTTGTTTTTACATAAAATAGATCAGTGATAAATCATGTAAAAACAAATTGGTAAAAACTGTAAACCAGCCCAGAGGAACATAGGAGAAATCTGGCAAAGATTACCTGATGAATAACTCAGCAGTCACCAAAAATCAGGCTATGTTAAATACCCTCTGGAACAACTAAGTTTTTAAACTATATCAAAACAAGAAAATGGGGGTCATATAAAGGGTGGGTAGTCTCGGTGCTGCGGAAGTGGGTAGAAAGACATGGCTGGATGCTGGAATCACTAGTCACCTCAGTAACGGTAAGGAATACTTACTGTGTCTCTGCAAATTCCCTTGCCCTGGTAACATGTGAACTGGATTATTGTAATATGCACTATGGAAGAGCCCTTGAAGAGTGTCCAGAAACTACAGTTGGTGCAGAATGCTGTGGTCAGAATGCTGACTGAAGTGGGTCATAGGGACTGTATCTCTCTTAGTCTTGTTTCATCTACACTGGCTTCCCGTTTGCTTCTGGGCCCAATTCAGGCTGTTGGTATTGACCAGACCCATAGCCAGAAAATTTTCAGGGGGGGGACCACGGGGGCACGATGTCACTTCTGACGTCACAAATAAATAAATAATAGATTTGGCAGTCGCCTGGGGCTGGGGGCTGCAGCTGTGCAAAAGCAGTGGGGTCCCATTTGTAGGGGGCGGCCAGGGAAGCCCCACCAGAACCTTTCTCCAAAATGGCCAGTAGGATGTAAGTGAACAGAAACAGACGGAGAGTAAAGATAAGAATTTTGGGGACCAAACACTGTCTCCCGTGTTGGGTGGGTAGAGCCAGGATTGGGTGCCAAACTGCATATGCTCTTTGCTCTGCACCTTGGGAGTTGTAGTTTAACAGTGCATCGTTCCCCCTGCCTAGTCAGGCAAGGGGAAGCAGGAAGCCAGGCTGAACTACAATGCCCAGGTGGTTTCGCTATGCGGCATTCCATCCACTCTTCCTAGATGAAGGACTAATATAAGGTGCTGTCAGGCTAATGAGCATCAGAGCTTGCAAAGTAAGTCAGGAAGGTGGTCTTTTCATTTCCTACTTGTTTGAGCAAGCAGCATGGAATTGGTCAAAAGGGAGTCATTGCCACTGCAGTGTATGGCATTGTGAGGACTGTCACTGGCACAGGATCAGACTGCTCAGCACAAGCAAGGACCCTCACCTGTACCCCTGCCCGCTGGGCCTGTGCCCAAGCTGTGCTCCTCCCTTTGTGCCGCTGCTGTATTGGAGCTCTCTCTGCACAGGGCTCCTCCACCAGCTCTTTCCCAGGCTGGCAGGGGAGGGGGTTTGGGAGGGAGGGGGAGGGCCAGATTTGGGGGGCATCACCCCCAGGAGCCCCCCCTGTGGCTACAGGCATGGTATTGACCTTTAAAGCCCTGTATGGTTTGGGGCCAGCAGACCTGAATGATTGCCTACTCCCATATGAATCTATCCAATCACTGTGGTCATCTTCAGGGGAGTGCAGGTGCCGCCATCATCTGAGAAAGGGCCTTCTCAATCATCACACCAAAACTATGGAATTCCCTCCCCAGGGAGATTCTTCTGTCCCCATCTATCATTGCCTTCCACCAGCAGGTTCCTCACTGACCCTCTTTCCTGTTTGTTTTAATTATGTTACTGCCTTTGGGACCATAGCTTAGGTAGAAAGGCACCATAAAATGTTATAAATAAATACAGTAATTACTGTTTTCAGATTGATAGTTTGTCAGTTACATCAGGTTTATAAAGAAACTTGACTTGCAAAAGTTTATTCTTTCTAGAAAAAAAAGCTACTTCCTGCAAATGTGCTAGAGGAGTTGGCATCATCCCCACAGGACAGGTAAGCAAAACAGTTGTCCAGGAGGGCATTTTTATAACAGGAAACAAGGTTGTCGTTGATGTCTGAGGAATTTTAAGCGGTTTTCATTGCTTTGTTTCCATTATACTTTTTTTAGTGCTTCGTTCACCAATGCTGTCATCCAATTTTATCCAGTGTTGGTTGGATGGTTTATACTGTTCTTATTGCATTATTTTAATTCTGTAATCCAGTTTGAGTCTCAATGTGAAAGGCAGACTATTAATGAAATAAACAGACAGAACACAAATGAACACTCCAAGTTGTGGAACTCTTTAGCCATAGGTCAAAGAGTATTGACTAACTCCACATACCCTATGAGGCTTTTGATTCTCCCTTACTGATTTTGCGCAGCTGCCTGCTCTCCCAGATTCATGGGAAGCTGCTTTTGAACCTCAAAAGCAGTTTGCAATGTGATCAGGAAAGGGATATGATACTGTTATTGAAAAGGCAGAAGCCATATGGAGTGCTTTCAAAAAACTTATGTAAATAAAATGACAAGGAAGTGGGTATTTCGGTCTTCAGACACATGCAGGAACTTTTATGAAACAATTTTTCAATTAAATTATGGGGAAGCACACCTATTAACTGTACTTACAACGAATGTGTCAGCATGTAAAAAAATTGAATGTTTTAATCATTCCCTATTAATTTGTGCTGTTGATCGATACTTGAGTATTTGGCTATCCAGAAGATACAAAGAGTCATCCTAAATAGAGCTTTTCTTTCTTTAGCAATAACAGGCCATCTGACACAGCTGAGCAAGGTATGTATAAAGTTATGCAGCGCTGAATTACTTTCATTGCGCAGTTGTATCACGCATCCAATATTGAATTAACTGTACCAGACAGTGCCTGTGAAATATGCTGACCATTATGTCTTGTTCACATCTTTTGTCACATGATTATGAGTTGTTTATAACTCACATCTCTACCCAACTTAAATCCCAGTTTATCCTTTTCTGATGGGCATTTCTGGACTTCTCTTCCCCCTGAATTTAATTAGCTTCTAAATATTTATAAAGTAATCCTGTTTAAGCGTAGCTGAAATTAATTGTGTTTACTCTTGTATAAAACATGCTGACAGTAATTGTGAAATGCAATTTTTTATGAGTATCATTATTTGTATAGATCAGAATATTGAAGATGAGCCTGAAAGTGAGAGAGAAGAAAGTGTGATGGAAGACAATGAAGAAGAAACGTTGGCAGCTAGGTATGAAATTCAGTAATTGTTTAGTATGTCATACTACTTTTTTTGGGTGGGGGGAATCTTCTCTGCATGCACATCTAGCTAACTGTACCCTTGTCTTCCCATAAGCATTAATGGGTGGCAAAAGTCCAAATAAGCTATTAAAGGAGAAAAATTAGTATGCACCAGATAACTTTAAGAGGCGCTGCTCATGAGAATAGACAGTATGAAGGGTTGATGAACAAGCATAGTAAATAATGAAGAGGCTTCTATCATTCATAGGTGAGGTTGTGTAATCTAGGAAGAAACACAAGTTTTAGTTGCTACAACCATTCTTGACAAACAACAGGGAAAAACTTAGCTCAGTTAAGAGGAATAAATTCAGCAAAATATTGGCTGTAACACACTGCTTTGTAGCCTCTAATCTGTTCTTGGCCCCTAGGCTCCAGCAAAGCTATATGGCAGTGCGGCTGAAAGATCAAGAGTTAGCTAACAGGCAGCAGCAAACAGCCAGAGACTTCGTACAAAGGCATCTCTATGGAGGCAATAGCAACCGAACTACAGGTAAACTCTCTTGATGTATTGGAAGAACCTCTTGGTTTAGTTGCACACACTGCCTGAGTGATTTTTTTTCCCTTCCTTTTTCAGCAAACAAGTATTTTTCTCTTGAAAACAAGAAGAGTACAGTTAAAAAAGCGGCAATCCAGTTTGTTGTTAATTCTTGGGGTGAGTTCAAGTTACTCTTCTTGTCACTGTTGGGAGAAAGTTGCTGTGATCCAGATGCAAGCTGCTCAGGAACCATTTGAAGTATCCCTTGGCGACAGTTCTTTTGTATATACTGTATTAGATGTTTTGCAGTTTGGCACAGAAGACACTGGAAGTTAAGATCCTCTTCAGCCTCCGTTCTCTGTTCCCCCACCTGTAGAGCTAAGGTGGGTGGCAACCAGAGACGGGAGTTGTTGTTATTTTCCACTTCTGCCCCAGATCAGCTGGCAACATCTCTCTCTCTGTCTCCATTTTATCGTCATAACAACCCTGTTAGGCTGTGAGAGAATGGCTGGCCCTAGAGCCCCCGAGAACATCCATGGCAGAGTGGGATTTCAGTCAGTTTTCTCAGTGGTGGCACCTTCCCTCTGGAATGCCTGCAGCTCACCTGACTCATACTTTCCTTTGGGTATCAGACCAAAACATTTCTCTGTACTCAAGCTTTTGACTTAGGGGTTCCTTAGCTCTTTTATTGAATGCACCTGGCTTGAGAATGGTTTTTATCAATTTCATTTTAGACTTCTCTATCCCCCCCCCCCCCCCCCCGTTTTTACAGACTTGGTTTTATCATCTCATTTGTTACCCCATTACATGCAAAAGGTCCCAGGCTGAATCTCCCGGCATCTCTAGTTAAAATGATCGGGCAGTAAGTGTTGAGAGAGACCTTCACCTGAAGAACCCCTGGCAGCTTGAGTAGGCCTTGCCCTTGACAGTCCAGTGGCCTGATTCTGTTTAAGGCAGCTTCAAGGCTCAGTAATCACTATCTATTTTTTTCTAACAGGTAAAAAGAAAAAACAAAAAGCCAAGCAATTTACCAACCGTTGGATTGCTTCAACGATGGTACCCAAAGCCTGATTTGCCTGCATTTCGACTGCCTGAAGGTTATTCCCAAGACTGTTAATTGTGAAGGTTTTGTTTTTTTTAAGATATGAAATTTCTGTATAAATGTTAGATTCAATAGTCAGAGTCCTGGTTTTCTGCTGTACTCCAGAGGAAGACTGGTGAAATGAGTGTATAACCAGGTGCTCATAGAGGATGCTGGACTTCTCCTGGAAAATATTTAATGTTTATAAGATTTATTAAATGTTACTGTCATTTTATCACAGGGTTTGTATGTTTGTTTAATATATTTCCTGTAACTGTGATCCCTGCTTTGGTTTACTCAGTTTGAAAAAAATAGACTGCATGTTCTAGGTTTTTTTAAAAAAAAATGTTTGCATAGTAAGGTTTTTTAATTCATTTTTCAGCCTTCTGAGACATTCAGTGGCAGACCCCAAAGTAGCTGTTTTATTGCAAAGGAACTGCTAAGTTACAAGTTATTACAGCACTCAGGTTCAATGGAACTCCCAGGGTTTAACAGAGAGACTGGTTTCTTATTTCACATTCTTTTAAAAATAGCTTTTCTTGGTTTTGTTTTGCATTGTTTTTGTACTGTTCTCTTGGCTCATTTTAGAATTGCTTTGCATTTCTCTGTTTCTATAAGGGTTTTAATTTTTGAAGATTTTTTTGCTGGCAGGGGATTTTCCAAACTGTTACTGTTTATAGAAGTTTATCTTTTCACATTCTTCTGGTTCCAGATGTTTGTCTGTAGTAGTTTTAAGATCCTTCTGCATTGTGTGTGTGTGTGTTTTTTTTGGGGGGGGGGAGTATTTTTGCAGAGTTCTGTGGTCTTGTTTGTTTTTAAATTTTTAATTGTGGCAGTATGTTCTGAAACAAAATTCTGTTTAGGTTTTAACAACAGTTAACTATTTGGGTATTTTTTAAGAAACAAGGCTAATTTAGCTTGGATTCTCTTGGTCTGACATTGCTTCTATTGGGCCTTCTTTGTTCTGTTTGGAGGCTTTTTGGCAATGGTTGTGTGTTTAGTTACTGGCTTCTTTCTATTTTTTCCTCTGGGGGAAAATTCAGACAAGTAGGATGACTGGTGACACCTCATTCATGAGCTCGCAGTATTGGACCCCTTGGTCCAATTCACTTTCATATTATTTCATAATGCATTATTTATACAGGGTTTTCCAGGTTTTATATTCCCCGGCACACTTTTTTTGTTTACAGTGCTTAGTGTCAAACTAGGATCTGAGAGACCCAGATTCAGATCCTTAATCTGCCATGGAAACTTGCTGGGCGACCTTGGACCACTGACATACTCTCAGTCTAACCTACCTCACAGGATTGTTGTGAGGATAATATGGAGGACAGGAGAACCATACAGCTGCTTTAGGTGCCCACTGGGAAGAAAGGTGATGAAGCAAACAAGGGTTGAAGTCCAGCACCCTGCTCTCCTACAAGGAATTCCTGCTATAGCACACAGCTGTGTAAATAGAAATTTCTTATAACCACCCAGTCTGTGGTTCAAAGGTCATCAAGTCTCAGTTTTGTTGAGAGGTAACAAGATCTAAACAAGGCGGCCTCCAAATACCTGATCACAGCTTTGAACCATTTTCAACCCAAGCAGATCAGGCCCAGTGAGGTGCAGCAACGTGACTCTGTCCCAACACTTGCTGGTTGTTTTTTCCCAGTTACAGCACTGGTCCCTCAAAAATGCTTGAGTCAACACAAGGTTTACCTGCTCCCATCTAGAACACGGCACACGAGCAAAGAGGGACAGGCAGCCACCCTACCATATGTAGAAGTATTTAATGGCTGGTTAATGATGATATCACTACATTTTATTGCAATAGAGTACTTGTTTAAGCACTTTTTAAAATGCAGGGTGTACAAAGATTAAATTAAGACTGAAATTGACTAAATATTTGGTTTTTATATAAATAGGCCATAACCACACTGTGTTGACGTAATACTGTTATAATACAACAGTTAAACAGGTGAGTCTACAACATAAGTTGTCTGCAGTTAAACAGGAAACATAGCTGAAAAGACCATGTTAAAACAAAAACCACTAGGAAACAGGTTGAGATTGAAAGTAGCAACAAACATATTCACTCAGCTCCTGAGTATTTCAAGTTTTACAGTACACATTAAAAATATTTCTTCCCATCAATACTATACAGCCAAACTGTCAGGTACTTATGCATTTTGCAAATTACACTGATTGAGCTATGTAATAATGGGGTGGAAGTTGGCAAATTTTCCTGCTTGAAGTTTACATCACCCACATACTAACACATCCACAACATTTTCTATTTGCTCCGTTTTTACCCCACCTTTCACGAAGGTGAGACCTTTTTGGTTTGTCTGGAAGATTTCTTTAAAGGGTTTGTCAATCTGATGTTACCAATGATGTTTAACTCTGGTTAAAGATGGAAAATTCTCCTAACAGTAGATTAGAAAATCATTTGCGTCATGCTGTAAACTAGGAAGCAATGTAAAGCAACAGGCCTGTCCTTAGTACATAATTAAAAAAAACCCAAACTCCAAATCGACAGAGCTGGTCTACTTTCATGGTGAATATATGCCACATTATAAATCTCAGACATCTTCATATGCATAGCTAGTGTAGATAGTCTTCCACTGTGGCAAATGCACAGGATCCAATTCCTGACCGGGCCATCAGTCCTAGACACTGCGAAGCCTGTCCCATTGCAAGGGCAAGTGGAGGTTGCTTTGGTAGATTGTGTGTCTCTGGAAAAAACAGAAGAACAAAGGACATGCTTTAGTACTGCTTTCCTGAAGCATAAGGTGTTAAAAGCAGCTCAGTGCCAAATAAACATGGGAACTTCACCATCTTCTAAGGTACAAAGATCACACAGTTAATGCTTCCAAGTTTTGTTAATGCTGTCATCAGTTACTTCAGTTAGTAGTTCTACAACTATTTGTTATAATATATTAAGGTCCCTTCCACACGAGCAAGATAATCCGGAGGGGAATCGAGATTTTTTTGCTTCAGAGCAATTTGCCCCACAGCTGCGTGATCACACAGCTCCATGGACCTGCTGGGGCAAACTGCCGCTGCTTGATCAGACGCAACCGTGGGCGAGTGGAGTTTTTTTGTGGTGGGTTCCCATTGATGAATCGCTGCAAGGGGGGAAGGGGGAATTGATGCTTTGCTTCTCCCTCCCCAGGGCTTTTGATGATGCACACACGGAAAAGGGGAGAAAAAACAGCATCGCGTTGGGATAGCCTGTGATCACACTATCCGCGATGCCACACTTCCGCGCTGGCGCGATCACACAGGGCAACTCTGGCTGTGAGCCGCAGCAAACCATTTGATACTGGAATTTCACTAGTAGTTTTTTACTATGATTCCCCACTGGATCAAAATGGTTTGCAACGGCTTGACGACAGTTGCAAGATGTTTCCCAGATTTGCTGGTGTGATCACGCCAGTTTGATCCGTCAATGAAGCATCCCTCTAGTGTGGCAAATAGGTGCATGTGGAAGGGACCTAAATGTCAAGACTTGGTGCATACTGACATTTACGGGTTCTTAAGCTACTAGGAGTCTTGGTGTTAGAACTTTCATCAGTACCTCTTAAGCATTATCACGTCACTGTTTTTACATGGCCTATAATAGTGCTCTTAGCTTAGTTTATGTAAACCAAAATGCCACCGGGGGGGTGGGATACTTACCTAGTATTGCACTATTGAGAACTGAACAGACAGGTTCTCTCTGAATGGGGTCCAGCTGGTTTCCTACCGGACTGCACCAGGGATCTGAATATGCAAGTAAACTGAAGGCATCCTGTTGAGATATCCAGACATAATTTCATCCATAACAAAGTGTACAGAATTCTTCCACAGATAATTTTGGCACAGACTATTCTCTTATTCAAAGAGCTATTACAACAGACTAATTATTTATAATTTGCCAAAGCACACACTTGCACATACTACTTTATGGGTTTTAAAGTTACTGAAAAGAATATCAATTCTGGTCATTTTTTAAAAAACTATACAGCATTTAATCAAATGTTCACAAGGAGTGCATTAGAAGAAAGAGGAAGAGTTGGATTTATACCCCGCCCTTCACTACCCAAAGGAGTCTCAGAGTGGCTTACCATCTCCCCACAACAGACACCCTGTGAGGTAGGTGGGGCTGAGAGAGCTCCGAGAGAACTGCTCTTGAGAGAACAGCTCTGAGGAAACTGACTGATCCAAGGTACTCCATATATAGCCATTCATCTAGACATAAACTACAAGGTCTTTTGCACAGGGACACTCACTACATTTTCCCTTTTGCACAAAGCATATGGCACAACTGGCACTAAGCTACCATCTCTAATTGGTGACACAAAGTCAAACTGATTCATTTGTCCTACTTGTTTCTAATTTACTACTACATTACAATTGAAAGAAAGTGCTGCAGTCACAAGACTAGCTCACAAAAAAGCCTGAACAAAATGGCCAATGCTACAATAATAACTGGTAATGTTCACATTTAGATTCTAACTCATAATTTCTCATTCAGTCCGTGTCTGGGAAAGGTATAAAATGTCACCACACAACCTGGCATTTCACTTACTTTCAGCATTTTCTTATTGGCTGTGTTTTTGCCACATTCTCTTCTCAACTGCTCGCTCATTGCTTGCAACTCTCTGCCAAAGTGAATCATTCTTTCAATAGCTGCTTGACTGCCTCCACACAGTTGACGTCTTAACTGACTGGAATCAACTTCTACAAGACAGACGAGGCAAAATTACTAATACTGCACAACAACGGGAACACACAGCACTTTCAGTATACACAAGTGATTCATTTAATTACTCAGAAGAATAACAGAGGTAGAAGTGATTCAGGGTTTGGTTTATCTGTTACACTTTACACGATAAAAACGAAGAACAAACAACATAGTTCTCAGCAACAACAGAAGGAACAGAGGACACACCGGACGCACAGACACACACCAAGCTTAAAATGCTTGGCCAACAGTTTTACTACTTTTTTTTTTTTTTTAGAAAAAAGGTCAAGGGTACAGATCTAGGCCGCATTCAGATCACAATAAATCATAGCTTGTGATGTCTGCAAACTGAGATACAAAGCAGGGGCTGTTGACTGGCACAAAACTAGAGATTTTAGCAAGCTTGCTGGCCACCAGTGTTTCTTGTGCCAACCCTCACAGCTGCAGTATAGGGAGTATGTCCTCCCTGCTAGGAAAAGAGACACGAAGCAGACAATCTAGGGCTTCTATACAAAGCAGAGTATGTTAATCATGTGTGGGAGAGTGACCAGAGTTTATAACGACATATGAATGTAGCTTTCCGTTAGGAACGAGTTTCATAGAACAAGGGCTGCTACACAGAATGTATCCTCTCCCCACTCTGGAGGGAGCAGAACCTGTAATAACAGGATCCAGTCATCCTCCTGAGAACAGAAATGTTTAATTAACAGACCAGGATTACGCAGAAAATATATATAGCTGGGAGCCTGGACAGTTATTTAGGCCTATGAAAGGGGTTTTCATAGCCCAGTGAACTTTTAATTTTTTGTCTTGCATTCCCAATTCTTTATTTTGTATTCTAGTAATCAAGTGAGGTCGCCATCTGCAGATACCTATATCCTAACAGAAAACAGATAGTTCTACAAATTTAGGGGACTAAAATCTGAGACCTTCAAACAAACTTGGAGCGGGTGTTAAACCCCCCCCCCCCCCCCAAACTCACTAATGCTATCTGTGCTTGTGCACTAGAGATGTGAAGGCCCGGGAAAAAACTGGGAAAATTCTGGAAAAAAACATCCCCCCCATTTTTTTCCTGAAGCCTTTTTTGTTTTTCTGAAAAATTGAAAAAAGAAAAAAAAATGGAATGTTTTATTTTAACATGATGATTAAAATACTTTTAAGACAAGGTGTTCAAATATTTTCCAAATCATTTCAAAAAAATATGTATGGTATCAGATTAATCTGATTTCTGTGCACTGAGGACAAGCAAGTTCTAGGTTACAAACTGAACTCTCCAATAACTGTGGAGAGAAAATATGAATAACTGTTACTTCTGGATTTTTTAAAATTGTTTTGTGGAGGGGTGTTTTGTCTGTTCCACATAAACTAGTAAACAGTTCAGGAGATTGTTGCTCCATTTGTTACAAATAAATATTATTTAAAAAGTAAATTCTGTTTGTAAGAATTGTTTGGATACACTATATTTCTAATATGCTAGTTGTGATCATTTCATGCCAAGTAAAATTGTCCATAGTCATATTTTATGTTCCTAAAGTAATAGAATGACTTTCAATCTGGAAAAGAAAAAAAGAAGTGCTAATGTAGCATCTTTTTCATTTTTTCTAAAAAAATTCCGTTTTTCCCGAGCCTCAAAATTTCCAGAAATGTTACATCTCTATCGTGCACATAATGCAACTCTGTTGGCTGGCCTCATCTGCCCTTGGAGCAGAGGCTGCAGATGGAGAGCAGACCACACCTGCTAGCTGGAGGAGGATTTGCACTAGTTGCTCTTGCCATCACTTCTGCTAGGCAGGTGCAGGTTGCCAGCGGAAGGGGAGAGAAAGGAGGCACTGGGGGCTGCAGAAAGAAAGACAGTGTGCATGTGCGAGGAACCACTGAGAGACACAGAAAGGAAGAGAGACTGCAGGGACTGGAAGGACAGTTAATGGAAGACTTGCAGGCACTGGGGAGGGAGAACAAGAGAGAGAACACTAAGAGAGCAAGAAAGTGAGAGGAGGAAGCAAAAGCAGAAGGAATGGGACAGCCGCTCCTCCAAGTTCCTTGGGGGTTCCTGCTTGTTAGAAACCAATTTCTGAAACTTCCCTCTGATTCAGCTACAGCCAGCAAGCTCCCCACTAGCAGAAGAGGAGGGAGGTGGGGCCACTCCCTCCCTCCAGTGGGGCATTTTGTTTACAAGGAGCCATCAAACCCAAGCAAGGGGCTGCTGGAAGAAGATGTACCCCACCTACTCTTTCTGCAAGTTGTTCCTGTAGGATCCAGCTCTAAAGCTTTGTATGACATACTAATTTTGTAGGACTTTTAAGGGAAAAATGCATTTGGGAGTTTAAGATTTCATCTGGGACACTCTGCAAGTACAAAGTGATGGCAGCAACTTTAAAAATGTAACTGCAAACCCATTTCTGTGTCACATTCTTCCATTTCATGATCATGTTTAGAACTGCCATTTAGGAAGCCATTGGATGATGTCTCTGTAACTCCATTGGAGTAGTGATCCGTTTCCATATCTACATCGTTGCTGGTGAAAGACAAAAACGCGTAATTAACCTTACAAATATTTCCAGTTGGTTGCAATTTTAAATTCAGGTAGGTAGCCCTGTTGGTCTGAAGCAGTGGAACAGGCACCCTTTAAGACCAACAAAGTTTTATTCGGGGTATCAGCTTTTGTGTGCGGGCACATTTCTTCAGTGATCTGAAGAAGTGTGCATGCACATGAAAGTTTATACCCAGAATAAAACTTTGTTGGTCTTAAAGGTGCCACTGGACTCAAACTTTGTTTTGCAATATTAACATTTCACTTCTTTATGTCACACCTTATGTCACGCAACCTAACCGTGGACCAATAAGGCGTTCAAGCTAATGTTATTCTGATATGCGAAACAGTATAGATTTATTTATGTTATTTACAGTCTGCCTTTCTCACTGGAAGTGGAATCCAGTTACACAGTGTAAATCAATACAGACGTAGGATGGGACACCAACAAGCAGTGTAATAGGATCAGGACTGAGGAAATTAAAACAGTAAAAATCTGTAACGAAGCCGAAACATAGTTAAGTATTAACATAGCATATGAAATGATCCAGAAACAACGTAATAGGATAGTACAGCAACCGATGGTACATAGTATCTATAGTAAATTTCACAGTCCCTCCCTTCGTGAACTATTTGATTATAATAAATCAATGTGCATGTTGTTTACCTTTGTAAAAATGCCCTCCTGAATAATTCCGTTTTGCATAATTCTCAGGATGCCAGCCTAGTGAGAGCCTCCCTGGCGTCATTAGGCAGGCCATTCCATAAGGTGGGAGCCCCAACAGAGAAAGTGTGCGTATGGGCAGTGGCTACTCTTGCCCATTCGCAGGGTGACACCTGCAGAAGGCCTGCTCAGATGAGAGAAGGTGTCGTGGTGGAGCATAGAGCAAGAAGTGTTCCGGCACATACAAGGGCCCAAGGCCATGAAGGGCTGTGGGTATGACAGCCAATACCTTGAACTGAACTCATAACTGATGGGCAGCTAATGGAGTGACTGCAGAATGGGCCTTAATATGCATGCTCCATCTTGCTCCTGACAACAACTGAGCTGTGGCATTCTGCACTAAATAAAGTCTCTGAGTTGACTCTACCTATGTAGAGTGTATTACAGACATCTAGCCTCAGTGTTACCATGGTATGGCTCCAGAAGGCCAGACCAGATATGTCAAGGTAGGGGACCATCTTCCAGGCTAAATTAGGTTGGCAGCGTTATTTTGCAACTGCATTAACCTGCTTCTCCAGCAGTAATGCTGGATCCAGTATAACCCCATAAGTCTTAAATGAGTCAGCAAGGACCAGCCAGACCCCACCAGTAGTTAGGAATCAATGTCTTTCAAGACTTCTGCCATCCCAACCAGTTCTACCTCTGTGTGTCAGAATGTGGTTTTAATTTTATCACCGTATGTTGAATTACACATATGCGTTTTGTTAAAATTCTTTTACTACTGAAACAAATAATAATTTCTAGAGAAGTTGTCATGGTGGAGCACAGAGCAAGAAGTGTTCCCTCACATATAAGGAAGGGCCCAAGGCCGTGAAGGGCTGTGGGTATGACAGCCAATACCTTGAACTGAACCAGCATGCAGTATGAAGAAGGCTTCAAAACTGGTGGCTTCAAAGACCTAAAATCTCCATCATTAACTATTTAAAATATTTATATAGTATTCATCAGGTCTAGAAACCTGGACAATCACAGTTTAGACTCCTTTTACAGGATTCCCTGTAATAATCCCTGTAATACATAGGAAAGAGGATATTTATTAACTGCTTTTCTCTTATGGCTCTTGGTTGATTATGAAAATAGCCAATATTCTTACATAGCAAAAAACTAATACTCTGAGAAGTGGACTACAGTGTCCCATTTTTTCACTTCTAGACTCTCTCAGGTTCAGGGCAAGTAACAATAATGTTAATATAAACAGCAGGGGGAATATTTACTTCTTTCTGACTACAGTGAAAGAAGCAAATGTAGAAGCCATCTACAACTATTTTTCTAATGCAAAAGGAAAAAAAAACAAGTAGTGGTGAAGGACAGGTTTAGCATCAGATTGGACTAAATTCACTCACCTGGAGTAGTTGTTAATCTGCTGTGACCTCGTTACATTTATGTTATTAAGTTCTGGTACATTCAAACTGATGGGCTGATGTTTACTGTGACAGTAAGACTGATGTGCTTTGTTTGATATCACCCCATTACTGCAACTACTTTCAAAACCTAGAACAAAGAAGTTCAAATTGTTTTTTTTTTTTAAAAACCTGAGTTCAATCAGAGTTCCTGCTAAAAGAGAATGAATGAAAAACACATCTTTTCCCTTTCCCCACCAGTCTCCTATATAGTTGCTGTGGAGGGTTAGGTGAACGATATACCAGTGAACACAGAATGCTGCAAGGAATAGGGACAAAACCATCCCTTTCGCAAGCCTCCTCAGCCACTTTACGGGAGTGCAGGGGTCTGCTGAGTGATGGGGAGGTGGGGAAAATCTGCTTCTGCCAAGACAAGAGTTTGGATTTTGACAGTAAAAAATACAATATGCTTAATGGTCATTATGATACATCCCATGCAAGTTCCTTGTTTATGAGGCAAGACAGAAAGTAAACCAACCATGAAACAACCTGGTTGCATTCTCA
Source organism: Lepidodactylus listeri (assembly GCA_029233225.1). Lineage (NCBI taxonomy): Eukaryota > Metazoa > Chordata > Lepidosauria > Squamata > Gekkonidae > Lepidodactylus > Lepidodactylus listeri. Next base: position 95,268,310 of record JARCFY010000006.1, read on the forward strand.
GGACCCATCGTGAGCAGGCGAAGCTAGAAAGAGGGAGCTTTCTCCTTTCACAGCTTCCCTTCCCTCTCTCCAAGATATGATGATGCCCATTACCTGCTCTACAGTGGCCTGAAGAGCTGCTGTTCCACCAAAGACCACCCATTAGCTACTCTGGAAGCAGAGCCACTGAATGAGGAAAGGAATCCTAAACTTGCTTGTTTCACAAACAAACCAAGGACAGTGGTGCAACTAAGAGAAGGCGAGATCACCCCTTGCTTTTTACAAATTTCTACAAGGTGGCAGGGGAAGGAGGGGGCTCTGGGAATGTCTAGGCCAGCTAAGTAACATTGAGGCTGATCATCTGTTCCTCCCTTTCTCTTGGCACTTGAGTCTCAGCACGTGCTCCGGTGTGCATCATGCCAGCAGAACTATCACCAGCTTTGGATGTCCTTTGGCTAACAAGCTGTTTGAAGTGTGTACTGGCAGCATGTTGGGGCATCTACATTTTTGTAAGTTAAATTACTGTGTTTATTTCATTTTGGAAGATCTCCAGTGCGGAAAAAGTGTTATCAAAATACATTAAATAAGTTAAGCCTGTTCTAACAGAAATCAACATAATTAATAATGATATGGCCACAGACTACAAAGAACACACATTAAGCTTTCATGTATATCCCTGAATTAATCAGGACTGCAGTATATAGACTGTTCACAAAGCTATACCCTACTGCTGGTAATAGAGCAGCACAGAGCTCCTAATTGCTGCTAACAAGGCTAGATAGTTATTGCCAAGGAAAGGGAGAAACTAACACCAAATATTGCAGGACACCAACCAACATATAGCTAACAATGCTAACAATGGAGAAGAAAAAGACTCAATAAAATCTGAGATGTCATATAGAAGTTATTCATTTCTTCCACCTTACCAACTCACCAGAACAATGTGTGCTATTTCCTTTGCCTGTTGCTAAACTGTGAATATTCATTCCATGGCTTGGACTCATACTGGGACTACTGAATGATCGAGGACTAACAGGATAACTATCTTGAGATTTTGGGCTGTGCCCTCCTAGACATCTTACTTCACTGTCTGTACCGTTGACCATTTCTATGAACTGGCGCACCCTAGGACACACAAGAAAAGAGTTAGCTTATAGAACACAAACCATTTTAAATTTCTTATTGAATTTTACAGATTATTAAACATCCTAATGTCACATATAATATTATATGGTGGGAGTACTTCCCTACCACTAGAATGTCACTAGCTACAATACAAGCACTTTATCATGCTTAAAAAAAACTAGTCCAGAAAATTGGGCTGGGGGGGGGGGGGAGTTAGAAATACAAATTTGTATGATCTACTTGTGTATTCTGCATGAATTCTTGAGGGGGGGGGGGATACTTGATGTTTCCTTGACAAAAAACAGAGAGGAAGCTGCAACAGGACTTGACACTGGTAGTCAATAAGCTTGCAAAGGACCTGGCCAAGATGTGTAAAGAGCTATGGGAACGCTTCATAGAGACCAGGTATTAAGCTGATACGATCTTGTCCTTCTCTGTCTTCTCTGAAGAAGTATCAAGATTGGAAACTTTAAAAAAACAGCATTCTCAAGGTTAAGATGCATAGCCAACATCTTCCTTGATACAATTCACTGCACAAATACAACAATGCAAGATTCTTAAACGACAAATAAAATAATTTGTTATTATGGAAGCTTTAAAAGTCATGGCAACAGGCATATACTCACTCTACACTCCCCCTGCTTAAACAGCTATTTATTACCAGACACATACTTCACTTGAAACTCACTTCAAAGCAAATAAAAGATTAGGATTTCTTTCTAATAAACTTGGGTACAGCTGTTGTGTCGTTTCAATGGCTTCTCCCATTCTTCCAGCTAAAACCAATTTCTGAATTCCTGTAAACAAAAACAGAGACTATCATCTTAAAAACCAAACATCCTACCACATTTAAGTACATTTGTGTGCATTCAAATTCCAAGAAAGACTTAAGTATGTGGTTAATTCCCCACTGAATCAATGGAATGTCAGTGAGTAGATTTTAGGAGCATAAATTGGTAGAAAACAAATGCAAAACAATAGGATGTTCCTGGAAACATTGGCAAATGTTTTAGGACTATCAGTACATTCTCTCTGTATTTTATAAATACAGTTTTGCCTGCCAGAGTATACCAATAAACCTCTCATTTAAGGCAAAGACTAACTATAGATATATATATGTAGTTAGCCCATTTAGAAGACTAAGCTATATGTTATACTTAGTATATGACTGATGTCCAATGCTAAGTGATGAGGATAAAATTAAAATGCACATGGTTTATTTTTAGGACTGCCAGGCTCCAGGTGGTGGCTGGAGATCTCCCACTTTTGCAGTTGATCTCCAGGTGATAATCCAATTCACCTGGAGAAAATGGCCACTTTGGAAGGTGGACTCTAGCATTATACCCCATTGAAGATCTGCCCCTCCCCAAACCCCACCCTCCTCAGGCTCCATCCCCAAAATCTCTAGCTAATTCCCAACCTGGAGCTGGCAACCCTATTTATTTTAAACATTAAGTTCCACACTGCTGTAGAAAACATGAGCAGGTGCCTGGAAGCAGTTTTTGGATGAACTAACAAAGTGAAACTTAATCCCGATGGAAAGGCTACTGCTGGGGTGGGTCTCACCTAGGAACAGGGAATCTCCTGTTCTGGATGGAGCTGCACTCCCTGTAAACAAGCAGGTTTGTAGCTTGGGGATGCTGCTGTACCTGGGCCTCCTGTTGGATAAACAGGTGGCAACAGTGGCCAGGGGCAGCTTTTACCAGCTTTGGTTGGGCAGTAAAGATCATGCCACTGTTGCGCATGTACTAGTAGTATCTACTGCAGTGTGGTCTGTGTGGAGATGGTCTGGAAGCCACGATTGGTACAGAATGTGGCGGATGGAACACTGGCTAAAGTAGAGCAGCAAGCTGTGCAGAATTGCTTCAGCTGTCCCCACGGCCAGCCATTGGGGGGGGGGGGGTAGCCTCATGGCAAATAATGGCAGTCCCAACAGAAAAAATCTTCACCCCACAAGTCACAAAATCCTGGTTACAGGTCTGAATGTACGTGATGAAATTTCACAGGTCATACAATCAGGCACATTTTTACATTTAAAATTCCCCTTGTATCTTTGTTCTTTGGAACATAGCATTGTGCAGCTTACTTTGCCTATTTTTAATGGAAGCTAGTTCTTCTAGTACTGTCTGATCCGTAGATCTCGCAAAGGCCTCTGCTGTTGCACAGTACCCATGATGTACCAAGTAAGATGAAACCATTCTGTACAGAGATTAAAAACATACAAATTAAAATATGGCACTGAGGCAGAATTTCAAACTCTTCAAACTCATTTAATAAATGGCTTACGCAAGTTAACTTTGCAGAATAGGTTGAGATAATTTAATATGTGCTTGATCCTGACTGGATCTTTGACAAAATCTTCCACTAACATAAGGTACTTTCTTCCGAGAAAATCTTCTGCTTCCCATATCATTGTAGCCCACTGATGCCTGTTAACCCAGAAGTGACATCACTGTGCTGGACACGTTCTACAGGGGATACTCTAGCATTCAGCTACAAACTCTACGGTCACCATTAGTTGAATGCTAGAGCATCCCCCTCAGCAGGGCTGTTTGGGAGTGGGGCTCCCCTGTCAGCCAGCTGGCTGGCAGCAGAGTGGAGGCCCTGAAATTGAGGGAACGCCCGCTCCCATCAGGGGGTTGGCAACCCTACCCATAGCAGAAAATTTAGTTGGGCTCCAGCCCTTAAGTTATGCAAATATTTTACTGTGAAAGAGCAGTTGTCATATAAAATATTATGGGACTGGATTGAATGGTTCTCTCTCACTAAACGGAGGCTTCCTCCAGGTGAAGTCCTCCAATGGATAGGAACCAATGGATCCAACACTGTCTGAGTTTTTAAGTTTCGATTTTGAGCTGTCGTACTAAATTTTCTCCCTTTTCATTTTGGAATTTAGAATCAATTGTGTGTTGTTACCTTAAACCTTTTGTTGTTCCATGTTTTGTAAACTAATCTCCTTGTAATGTGAAACATAGCTACATATAGCCTAATAAAAAATACCTGGTTACCTTGAAAAAATATAAATGAAACATGTGCTAAAGCATATGAAGCAGTATGAGCACCAGAGCAGCATCAGGCAAGCAGAGGAGAAGGACTTGGACTTCATTGTCTGCAAGGTTTAGCAGGCCCCTGCCCTGGGATCCCTCCTCCCACTGCCAAACAGCTGGCAGCAAAAGGGGGCATAGGCCGGTGGTATTGAGAAGAGGGCTCTTGCTGCATATACTGTGCATATCACTCTGATGTTACACGTACACATGTTTTAAGATATAGGAGTGGCACAATTCAAAGATGTAACTGTATCTCTCAGCCATTACATGGAAGCCTAAAAAAAATATCTATATACACAGCAACAACTTTCCGCATTAGTCAAGTCCAAGCTGGCAAGTACAGACAAGTGCCATAATACAGATCTTGTAAACTAAATACATCTGATAGTTACTTTCCTGTCTACATTTGGGACAAAAGCTACTCTAACTACCAGAAGCCACTGTTTAACAAAGCAAAAATTAATTATCAGTTACAGAAGAGAGATTATCTATAGTCCTCATATGAACAGAACCGTATTGCTTTATATGTAAAATTCACTTAGTAAGTTGGCCTCTGGAAAATGAAAGCAAAGTTCAATAGGGGCTGTAGGGAGAAATTGTTGGCACAAATGTGAATCTACTGAAGATGAGGTTGGATCTTATTTCCCCTTTAGCTACGTAAGATCCCACAATGTTTTCCTGCCAAGTCCTCCTTTAAGGAAGAAAGACTTTCTCCAACAGAAGAAGACTTTTTCTGATAAGAAGAATCTTTCCTTTCGGAAGTCTCTCTGTCTCTCTTTTGGAAGAAGGCTTGGTGGAAGTGAATTATATGATCCAACCCCATGGTATGTAAATGGGGCTGACAATTTCTGAAACGAAATTTGAATAGGGATTTGAGTAAGCAGTCGTTCATTCTTTTCAAATCCTTACTTTTGGATCATTGTCTGCCATTCTCCTTCCCGGTCTCCTATAGGAAATCTGTCAATCTGAGCTTGAATTTTGGTTCTCCACTCTCGCATATAGTCTTCAATATCAAACACAAATGGATGCTGCCCAAAATTTGCATCCACCACTTCTCCTGGAGTTTGAAGTCCTACTGTTGGGTACAGGTTTGGCTGCAAGAGATCACTGTGATTAATATTCTGTCTCATTTTTCAATTTTTTTCCCCAAAGTTGCATTCAGGCAACCACCACTGAAGGTGAAAAGCAAAATTTCTGCAAGCTCTACACATAAATAAATCAAATTTAAGCACCAGTGTATGGGGGAAATCAGGTTCTAGAATTTTCAGGTCATACAAGAATGATAAATGCAAGGTTGCCTGTTATCACTATACTTCACAAAGGCACACTCTCTTATTAGAATAAATCGGTGCTTTTTAATGTTTTCAGTAAGTGCATGAAGGGGCAAAGCATTAAACTTAATGCAAGGTTTTGGATCTGAGCCCTAGCAACTCATTTAAATAGCCCTAATGTAGCAGGACTGCAAAAGACCACTGTAGTTAGGCTTTGGAAAAGCATTGCCAGTGAGGCTAGACAGAGTTATGATCTAATAGTATGGCAGTGTCATGTTTTGTTCAAAGATCAAGTACCCTCCAGGACTCAGTAATCCTTTGTTCAACCACCACCTTGCTGACTAATATAAACTACCTAGAGATTATTTTTTGCAAGCCACCATGAGCATGCTCTATGGAGAAACACAGAGAAATTATCAAACGAACACCCAAAAGGTTAAGAAAAATTGCTTATATAATTAAGATAGTAAGTAGTCCAGTTATTAATTGCTAGTTTCAAAGAAAACGGAAATAGGGAATCTGAAAAGATTTCAAAGTCATGGCCCAGGCTAGCCCAAGCTTGCCAGGTCTAAGAAACTAAGCAGGGTCAACCCTGGTTACTACTTGGATGGGAGACTATCGAGGAAGTGCAGGGCTGCTCCAAAGGCAGGCAGTGACAAACCACCTCTGTTCGTCTCTTCCCTTGAAAACCCTACAGGGAGGATCATCATATACTGGTTGTGACTTGATGGCACTTTCCCTCACGAATGTTCTCCATAGTGGATTTCAGCCTGTATGCAACAAAAGGTCATCTGTACACAGGCTAGCCAGCTTTTGCCCCAATCTGGATGGCCCAGGCCAGCCCAATCTTGGAAGCTAAGCTGGGTCGGCCCTGGTTAACACCTGGGTGGGAGACCGTCAAGGATTCCTACGCAGAAGCAGGTAATGGCAAACCACCTCTTTCAGTCTATTGCCTTGACAACCTACAGGGTTGCCGTAAGTCGGCTGCAACTTGACAAAACTTTCCACCCGCAATCTGGAAAAAGTTTAACTTGAAAGAAAAGGTTATATTTTACAGAGAAATGTTATTATTTCCTATACAAATTATATATCTTACCGGCAAGTCTGTGAAAGCAATACCTGCAATTAAAAGACATGAATTAAAATTTGTGCTGTCATAGTCGCATTTACAGTCAATACAAACCATATTTTAGAGACTTTGTAGTCAAAGAGGCATATTTCATGTACCAATGTGAAATGTTTATGGTTTAGATATTTCATTTGATGGTTTATATATTTCACACTAACTAAACATTATACAGGCAGGGTAGCCAGAAGCTACCTCCAACACTAAACTGCAGGCATGCAGAGAACAGACAGCAAAAATGTGAGGGAGGAGAAGGCAACTAGAAGGGAAAGGGGAGCAAAAACGGTGACTAGGAGACAACAAATGGGAGAGGGCAACAGGTGACAGATGGGATTCCCGTGGGTTCCCTTCTTGTACTGTCCAATGCACAGATTTAAACTGAAAAACAGTGCAAGTGTGCCTTTCATCTCTGAAGCAACATGTGTGTTAACCTTGCACTCTGGCACCAGAACCAACGTGCAAAGTAACTCACAACTTATCCTTGCTTTATATGTGTTCTCAAATAGTTGATGAAGACAATTTTCCTTAGAATGAAAGCTAAAATTCAGTTAACGTAGAAAGTACAATGAACTAACAGAAGTATTCTGCATAAGGCAGACAAAAGGACGTGGAATGCAGTTCATTCAAAACTTTTTTAAAAAGTAATCCTTGACTCAGAATACTCTGTTAATTAACTTGCAATGCCAAACAATTAAACAAATCAGAAAATGAGTTTCAGTGCCTGGCTGAGGTAACCAAGCTAACAACATACATATTCATATTATACTTTAAAATAACCAGTTTGTTTGTGTCACTTCAGAATAACTAAAGCAGAGGTCCCCACTGACACCTTTCATGGCGCCTGTCAAGTGTTTTTAGAAAGCAGGTAGGGCGAGGTGGGGCTTTTACCCAACTAGACTACTGACTGGCTGTGCAGATTTTTTAAAATGCTGCTTTCACAAAGTAACCTGAGGCAGCCATTCTGTGGCTGTGCCCACCATGCTGTGTCAGAATTCCAAAGGTGCCCCACAGGCTCAGAAAGGCTGAGGACCCCTGAACTAAAGTGACAATGTGTTTCAGTAATTATTAATATATAGTTCTCCATTTCCCCAGAAAAATAAAATAAATCAGAGAACTTAAAACAAGCTACCTGTCCAAAATTACTTTGTTTTGGGAACTGCTAACCCGGGGTGGGGGGGAGAGACCTGTTCCGAATTACTAGGTTATAGATAACCATAGAACAACTTGCTAAACTAAACTTTAAAAGGAAAGGAAAATCAGACTCAACATTAAGTGAACGACATTGGTATACTGACTTCACAAAATTTGATTCTCAGTCTCCCAGTACAAAATGAGCACCTTCCTCGATCTGAGGTGAAGGGGCTTGTTGCATTTTTGATCTCTCTTCAGCTAGGAACTAAGTTCAGACCAATATGTCGTTACCCCAAAACACCAAACAAACCCTGAGGTAAATCTTAGAAATACTATCACATTTTATTAGATATTCACAGAATTCAATTATTATTGATTTTTCCGTACCCAAGCTATGTCCGTTCTTGGTGTAGAAGCAGGTATTGTTGATAAGGTTTACACAACAACCAATGACATCACCAGTGGTAAATGTCGGGCCATAGGGCTGTCCAGTGCCAGAAGAACAAAACGAGTGTCCATCATCTCCATGATAACCATATGAATGTTTATCCCAACCTAAAAACAAACATTAGATATTATATGGAACCTTACCATATCATTATGATAAAGAAATAAATACAATAGGTTGAATCCTGCAAACTGGCAGCATAAGACACTCTTGGAAATGGATCTTTCCTCCACAGCTGCCTGTGACTCCCCAAAAGGCATTGCCAAAGACAAAAAACAAACCCCAACAACCAAGAAGGAGGAGAGAAGAGGGGAGGTGAATCAGACGATATTATTCGTATTCCTTCAGCAAGTGGTTGTTGGTTTGGTTTGGTTTGGGGGGGGGGGGTTTGCTGCAAGAGGTTCCAGTGGAGGGAGAAAGTGGAAGATTTCATGTGATTCCCCAAACTCATTGCAGGATCCCACACAATGTGGCTTTTTTGCCCAGCAAGGCTTCTGACTGGCTAGATAGATTTTTAAAAACAGTGTTTTGGCAGCAGTTGCCACCACAGTACGAGGATCTTCATCATATGACTAAAGGTATGCCGTGGCAGTCATTTTGTGTCTGGCTCTATTTCCTGCAACAGCCATTTTATGGATGCACCCAAAGGCTGGATATCTCTGTGCTAATGTTTAAAAGCAGCCACCACACAAAAGTGAGTGTGTTGCTGTGGTTAAAGTTTCAGACTAGGATCTGGGAGACTTAAATCATTACATTGCCATGGAAGCTCACTGGGTGACCTTGGACTAGTCATATACTCTCAGACTAACCTACCACATAGGGTTGTTGTGAGGATAAAAGGGAGACGGGAAGAATTATCTGCTTTGGATCCCCATTGTGGAAAAAGGCGGGGTATAAATGAATAAATATAACACAAGAAGGAAGGGCAGATAAATGGTAGGTTGCTTGGCAGATGGGAAGGAGAGAAGGAAGCAAGGAATGGCGAGGATATGGGAGCTGCCAGGAGAAGGGAAAGAAAAGAACAAAAGAGGAAATAGTAGGGGGAATGAGAGGACCCCTGCAAGTCTTTTTGGGTCCCCCGCTTGTTACTTTTTAAAACTTATCTAATAAAGAAAAAGCAATTATCCACTATGGATATCCAAAAATATGATCTCCTAAATTTTGCTTCACTGAGTTGCTCATAATTTTACTAACAAAATCAGTGCTTGCAGAAGTCAGAATCTGTGCATGTCTCTTATCTTTACCATATTTTTTATATTTACTAACATTTAGAAGACCGAATTCCTTTATAGCCACGAAAATTTAGTTCCCACTTCCACATGCAAAACTGCCATAACTGTTCCAGAACAGCTTTTGATGCAGTGTGAGGAGCTACAGTATCAAATTAAAAGCAATTGTTTTCATTCCATACTGGAATGTCAGAAAGGTTTCATTATTTTTTTCATTAAATATCAGGAGCATTGTTATAATTCTGGGCAGTCATATTGAGAAAAAATTCTGTTTTGATGTATGTCAGAAAAATACTGTCAGTTTAGTGAAAACAGAAGAACAAAGTTTGAGTCCAGTGGCACCTTTAAGACCAACAAAGTTTTATTCAAGGTATAAGTTTTCGAGTGCACACATGCTTCCTGAACCTAGAAAAGGAACCTAGAAAAGGAAATTAAAATAATTTTTGAATTCTGAACTCCCAGTCTACCTCTGTTGAAAATAATGTCACTCTATTTTATGGACAGGAGACCAGGTCTGTCATCACTTATATTTAGAGCACACCCCCCCCCCCAAAGCTGGCCAGCAGTGCAATGGTCTTTTAAACTATAAAAGGCCTTTATTTTTTAGTGCGGTAGACCTGGCCAGCAGCCAAGTCGTCCTATTAAAAATGTTCCTTTAAAGTTTCAAGCGCCTGTGCTGTGGACCGTAAAAGCCTTCCCAACCTGATCCTAGATACTTCTGTCTATTGTGATCAGACTTGGGAAATATCAGAAGTGTCTTTCATAGTTTCAGGTACTGCTGATCTGCATTGGGTCAGCCATATTCGACTGCGCATCCCTAAACCCGAGTTCGCACTTCACTTCAGATCCCAACCTATGCATTCTACATTACAATGAAACCATGATCAACAGAGCTTTGTCATTTGGGAAAAAAATCTTTTAAAATCTTGAGCCAGCTTGCCTGGCAAGGCGGAATAAAAATGTAAATAAATAAAAATAAAATGAAGTGGCAATCTACTACAGAAACAAGCAATGTTGTAAAATCAAAAGAATACCTGGTAGCCTGTTCATATTCACACCTTGAGCAGACAGCCCAATTCCCATATAACTGTAACGATGAGAGAGAGAAAAAAAATGTGTTCCATTAAGTTATTACTTCAATCCAGGCAACTTTACTAGAAAATCCGCCAAGTTTCTACTAAATTCACTGGGTGATATTACAATCATTTCCTGAATGGTAAAAATATAGTTTTTGTTTTATTTGCGCAAAAGGGAAAACAGTAAACCGTTATGGTGCCAAGAAGCACAAGTAGTAATAGCAGTAAGAGGCAGTCAACATAAGAAGCAGCTATGTACTTCGACTCACCAATTGTCCCCAGCTAAGCAATAATTTCTATGACTATTTTACTTGCATAATCTCATATTTAGAGGTTCAGTTCAGATATGACGCAAGATGACGTAAGACTAAGTGCCAGCCATTCCACCAACTATATTTAGATAGGACACATCAAACCAGTATCTGAAGCCAACATTAACCATCATATCAATCTGATGCCTAAATGGAAACATTCTGGCTTAACTCAGACTAGTTCTCTGGCAACACCCTCCCAAGCACTCTCCGAAGTAACAGAGATAAGGAAATGAAACCAGTATTTGTTGGGACAAACCAGGACCTGAATGACTGTCCACGAGCAGACTCTGTTCTGCAAACTAACAACAATTAAAAGAAACTACCATTTTGTGTTATGAACTGAACTGAGCCAGTACATCCAACCATGGTATATAGCGTGGGCAAAAATAGTTAAAATAAAAATCTAGAGAGGGGGAAGGGGGGGAGAGAGAGAGAGACAGACAGTGAGGGAGGGAGGGAGTTTTAATAAGATCTCAATTATATTAACTACTCCTTTAGGTTATTTAAAAAAGGGAATAGCAATGTAAGCAACAGCACTTTAAACACTTTCAGTCTCAAAGAACTGAATTCTGACCATCAATGACACATCGAGTCAAAGGCTGCAATCACACGCACCAGAAGATCTGACCTAGGTGCAAATGCTCGATGGATCAAAACGGTGTGATCAGACAGTGTCCTGCAGCCGTCAGAAACCTGCGCTGTTCCGCTGCAGAAGCAGAGTTAAAAGACACTGGGGAAAATCCGGAAGTAAACGGGTTGCAACAGGCCACAGGCGGACTTTCCCCTGCCTGATCGTGCAAGCACACTTCCAAACCATTGGGATGGTCAGATCAGGCCACCCTGACTTGATGCCATCCCCCCCCTTCACAGTATGCGCATCATCGCATACCCATAGGGGGCCCTCAGTGCAGGGGTGTGATTCCTCATTTATGCGCATAGGGGGGAAATGGCAAAAAAAAAACGACTCACCCACAGTTGCATCTGATCACACAGTGATAGGCTAGGCCCACAGCAACAAAGGGCTGTGTGATCTTGCAACCGCAGGTCTAATTTCTCCGGAGGAAACAGCCTCACTTCCCCTCCACTTCAACTGGCGCATGTGACTGCAGCCAAAGGCTGTTTTCTGTATAACAGCAAAGACCATGGGGGAAGCCCTGACCTGAAGGTTAGACATTAAGTTGTTGGTTAAATTATTGAAGACTTTCTATTGGACCAGAGATTAGCAAGTCATCACATGCATGGAATCCAAAACACAGCATCCCACATCTCTGCAGGTTCATCCAGTGAAACCACAACAGTGATCTTTTAGTCCTGTTTTATGCTTTCTAATGATGAGCTCTGCAGTGCTTTCAATTCCCAGATCACATATATTTGTGACCATATTGACCAAACAGCATGAACAACTACTTCCCAGAATTTCACAGGAAAATGTTATCATTTTGCACTGTAAAGGACATGGGGGCTACTTGGAGGAAATCCTTTATACAATCTAGATACATAAGGTAAAAGCCTAATTGTTTGAGACTTGGGATAAGGCAGCTTTGTATGAACTAGTCTCAAATCTCGTCTTTACTCTCCCTCCAACAAACTTGACCCCAAAACTCATCTTGTGTGATTGGAATAGATGTGTGCAAATGAAGCAGATTTGTACTCATTTGCATACCATTTTGACTGCAAATGAACAGACATTAGCCTAAAATGGAGAAGGTCTGTTATACAGGCAGAAAAACTGGAAGTGGTTTTAAATGGTGTGGCAAAGCAAGGCAAAGTTCACTTTTTTAAAAAAAGAATTTTATTTGTCTATGCACAGAAAAAGGGAAAGAAGGGAAAAGGGAAGATACAGAAATATATATATATATTAAAAATCCAAATCAATATTCTGCATGCAAATCTTCTCATTAGAGCTTCACAGCTACTATAGCCATCATTCTTATTATTCTTCATTTAATCTTATTTTCTCAGTACTTAAGTTTTAGTCAGTCATAAAATGCCCTCCATGGTCCCATAAATTCTTCCATTTCTCCTTTTAATATATTTGTCAATATGTCCATATCAGCACATTCCATAATATTCATTATCAACTCATACAGCGTTGGGATCTTCAATGTCCTCTATGTCATTACAAAAATAATTCTGGCTGCTGTTATAACATGTAAAATAAAGTACCTTTTGTTCTTATCTAAGTCATCTGGTAAACAGTTTAACAGAAATATATCTGGCTTAAAAGGAGTTGTAATATTCAACACTAACTGTAAAAAAGCATGTACTCCAATCCAATATTTATGAACCTTTTTACATGTCCACTACATAGGATAGTATGATCCAACATGATTGTTACATTTCCAACACCTGTTACTCAAGTTTTTATACATTTTAGCTAACCTATCCGGGGTTAGGTGCCATCTATAGAACATTTTATATAAATATTCTTTGCATGAAATAAAGTTAGTCAACTTAATATTCACTTTCCATATTTTACTCCATTGTGACAGACCTATGTTATAACCAACATTTTTATCCATCTGACCATACATTCTTTAACTATTTCATCCTGCATTTTCAATTGCATCAGTGGACCATACATTTTCTTACTAAGTTTCTCTCTTGAAGTACAATTTTTCAAATGCACCTTGTTCTAAATAGAATCCATCTGTTTGTCCTTACTATATCTAGATTCCACTTGCACTCTAGTCCACCAATCTAGGTTTATTTCTCTTTTAATTCTTCCTGAGATTTTAAATTATTTCCATCATCTAACAACTCTGTGTATCTAATAACTGCTTGTTTTGAAGTCAAAATTGGTTGAGAAAAAGCTTCCACTGGAGATACTTTTTTCCAGCTCCGGAGGGTTCAAAAATTGGTATACCTTATGATGGCCTACATTGGGTTTGAATAGAGTTAACTTTGAGACCCCGGCTATGGGAAAAGCTGAAGAAATATAGCATTGAACCATGTGTCCTTTACTTAATTCAACAGCTCTACAACCATCCCTCCGCCCGGGTTAAATGCAGGGAGTTAGGACAGCTATTGGAGCCTTTCATCCTAGACAAAGGAGTCAAGCAGGTATGTTTACTTGCGCCCCTGTTGTTCAATTTATATATAAATGGCCTCAGACCCTGTATCCTGAAGGAAGCATGTCATCTTCCACATTTATCCAAGTACAAAGTTCCAATCCTTCTATATGCTGATGATGCAGTGATAATGTCTAGAACAACAGTGGGCCTCCACAAGGTGATAAAAAATTTCAAGCTTTACTGTTATCATGAGGGCTTGTCCAACAATATGGCGAAATCCAAGATCACAGTATTTACCATAAGGGAAAAGGGGGAAAACTTCAAATGGGACATAGCAGGCCAACCCTATGGAACAGGTCAATCAATTCAAATATCTGGGAATCTACTTTGACGCATCCCTTACATGGAAAATACACTTGGATCTAGCAAGGAACACAGCTTTGAGAATAGGGAGGACAATTGTAAAATACGTCTACTCATCGGGAGGTGAATTTGCCCCCTCGGTCTTAAAGGTATTTAATGCTAAGGTATCTAAACCCATTCCTGTATGGTGTGGAAATTTGGATTCAGGCCGCTTCTGAAAAAAATGGATTCCATTCAGTATGACTTTTTCCAACCTTTATTGACTGCTCCTAGATATGTCTCGGGCATAGCACTGAGAGTGGAACTAGGTGAATTATCAATGGACGCTAGGGCTTGGATTAAAGCATTTCCTCTTTAAAGGTTTTAAAATCTGAGGGAGGATCTACTCTACCTGGGCTTATCCAGGCAGATAAACATTATAGCCAATGGGACCAACTATTGGAAAAGAAAATGAAATGCCTAGGAATAACAAATGCGAAGGACTCGCCACATGGTGACAACAACTTTTCAAAATGTGGCATACTGGTCAGAGATCTGGTGGTATATTTACTAACAATTCTCACAGCTTCCATCAGTTTTCAGCACTATGCAGAGGCAAAAACCTGGAGTGCTATTTACCAAAATCTAGGCTGTAGCCTGGTCAATTGTACATAAGTGAACAATGCCGTCAAAGGGGCTCATCCCTGATGCCCCTGTATCTCTTAGGGCTCCCCGGGGGGGGGGGGTAATGCCCACTTTGAGACCCACTGGTTTAGAGGCTGTGTATGGTGTCTTTCTAGAGACCTGTTCAATGCACATAAGAAAAAGTAAACAACATTCCTACAAAATTAAGCAATACCACAGTCATGGTGCATCTCTTCTCTATGTGTACAAAGCCCAGTTCCCTAAATATGAAACAGGTGTGTCTGGTTACAGACTTCAATAAATGACTACTATCATACTGCATTTTTAATAGCACATGTACCAAAGTAACTGTTGGGGAGTTCTCATTGTGTTTCCTTTCTAATCCAACTTGCCTCCTAACACTTTTAAGGTTCCATCTCAACCCCTATTAATGAAGTCCATAAATACTGAAACTTTCTTATATTTTATGCATTAGATGAAAGCAAAACAATTGTTTCACTGGTAAATTATTCTAACAGTACTTCATTTTCTGCATAACACAAAGTAGACATACAGAAGGAGGGAAGTACTGTTGTTGTTGTTGTTGAGTCGCACAGTCGAGTCCGACTCTTTGCGACCCCAAGGACCAAATCATGCCAGGCAGGCAGACTCCCTCATGGATCACTGCCTTGATGTGGCGAGGGGGCTTGCGTGGTTCGATGAGACTGTGGGCTATGCCATGGAGGGCCACCCAGGATGGACAGGCCACAGCAGAGAACTTAGACAAAGTGTGATCCACTGCAGAAGGAAATGGCAACCCACTCCAGTATCTTTGCCAAGAAAACCCCATGGATAGTAACAAAAGGGAAGCATTAACCAGCAGCTATAACGACTTTTGGGGGTAAAATTAATCAAATGATATTTGATGGCACCAGAGTGTGGGTAGAAGGTATATCTGAGATTATTGATTCCTTCTTATTAAAATTCCTGAGAAAAATAACCAGGTTACCAAAGTGTGTAGCTACTCGCCAAGAATTTGCAATTCCTTCATTAGAATCAGTAGTTTGGTTGGACACATTTCGACTCAAGATTAAGATTCTTTTTAACTATTTAGATTAGGAGAAGATCCCTTCCAGAGTAAATGGAAGAGGCTGGTCAATCAGAGACTGGAACAACTAGGCTTTACCCAGCTGTGCTATTCTCGATGGGAAGCAAGAAAACTGCGTTCCAAAGGGTCAAAAAGCTGCTACTGATGCTAGCTTTCAGAAGCACAAATCAGTGAGCAAGAAGGGTATGTTCCCTTGCCTATAATGGACTATCAGCTACCTTACCAGCATATTTAAAGTCCATGACAATTCGCGATATCAAGGGGTTTTTTTGGAGGGGAATGTCAGCTAATGCTGCCAACTCCTGCCCGGGAGGTGGGATGGTTGAACCCTTGATGTCAGCACTGTGGAATGTTATGTTACCCTTCCCATGGCATGCGTATCACTCTCCCTACTGTTCCGACCTTGAGAAACTGCTAGCGCCGGCCCATGTATCTTTTCTCCTGTCTAGCTATATTTCTTCCCACTATTTCTCTGGGATCTATGAACCAGTATTTTAGGCGCCTTTTTGCCTGATATGATGATTTGTTACAATACATCACCAGACCCCTTTTTGAATTCTGTATAATTGACTTGCTTGAGGCGGTGCCTGCCATTACTAACACAAGAAGTGCAGATGATCATAGCAGACCTTTCTCAATAAAGCATTCCTGTTTAAGGACACAGTGTTGACTGACTCTGTAGGACTCTCCCAGAGTGTTAGTAATCTTCCTCTATCTTAGACTCCTACCCTGCACCCAAAGATGGAAGGCGAGGAGAAGCCACCTACATCCACTGCACCCTCAGAAGAGCCAGTGTCTACGGTGGAAGAGATTGTGGTTACGACCACAAATCGATGGGTCTACGATAGACTGCGGCAGAGCCAGTATTCCTGGACACAGTTTGCCACCACCCGACTGGAAACATGGTCAACACCATGGCAGGGTTCTACCCTGACCAGGTTGAGCTTCCTATGGTATCCACCGTACCTGGGATACCCAGGGATGCTGGGCCCCTGGGTGATCTATAGGCTCACACGGATCAGAGGTTCAAGGCGATGAACCAGATGGTGCAAAAGGAGATGACAGAGATGTACCTGGACCTTCCTAGAGTGACTGCAACCATGATCAAGGGGGAAGGTGAGGGCGAAGAAGGGGTTGAAGCACCCCCTCCTCCTCCACAACCATGCGTGAGTACTCTGCTGCTTTTAAAAGATTTGCGGCTAAGATACAGGGGTGGCCAGAAGCCGTGTTTATCAAGCAATATCAGCAAGGCCTAAATCACGATATATACCAGACTGTACTCAGAAACATAAACCCCACATCGTTGGCAGCCTGGGTGAGGGCGGCGGAAGATGCAGAAGGCAGATTCCAGCTTATCCACATGCAGGTCCCAAAGCTGATCCCAGAAACCCCAGTAGCTGCCGGGATGCCGGCTAAGCCTATACTGAAGCAGCCCCTTCAAGACCTCTGGGATCTGTGACTGAAGCGGGGAGCTCTGCCTATGCTGCGGTGAAGCTGGCCATTATACTTCCTCCTGTCCAGCAGGAGCTCCTAAGGAAGTGTCAGTTCCACTGATCGCCACCCCATGCAGCATAAAGGGACCCCAACACCCTGAAGCCCCGAGCCCTGCAACTCGAAGCTCAGCCAGGCCAAGAGCGAGTGGCAGTGGTGGAACCCACCCACCTGGCAGGAAACGGACAGGGCCTGCTCTAAATGGTGCTACCCAGCAGGTCCCTCAACAGATGGCGCCACCTGTGGTGAGCAACCCCACCCCTCTCCTTTATGTTGTACTCACAATTATCAACCCAGACTTGGGAATCCAAGTCAAGATACAGGCCGTTCTTGACTTGGGGTGTGCTAGGGACTTGATAAGCCCAATAGTAGTAACGGGCCTGAGGATTGGGGTGACGACTTTGGATGAGCCCCAACACTTTACCCAGATGGATGGGTTGGAGATGAAGGAGCCCTGTGCATATGAGACTGAGCAATTAATTGTCGGAACGGGAGAGCATTGGGAGAAAAGAACTTTTGTCATTACCCCCCATGCTCAGTTTCCCGTGGTGTTAGGGAGTCCTTGGCTAGGCTCTCACGATCCTTACATGGTGTGGAGTGAGGGGAAGGGGCACTTTGTGTCCAACCATTCCATTGTGCAGAGCACCGGTGGCAGCCCCAATGGGCCCCGGCACCTGTAACTCCACATCTCAATGCCTGCCTGGCCAGGGAGGAATTCGACACTATCCCTGTAGAGTATCAGGACTTAAGCGAGGTGTTTGAGGAAACCGAGGCCAATGAGTTACCTCCCCACACACAGAGAAACACTGACTGTGCTACTGAGTTGTTGCCAGGTCATAAATTGCCCAAAGGGAAATTGTATTCAATGAGCCCTGCAGAGAAGACAGAACTACACAAGTTCATCAACAAAAACCTGGTGTGGGGATTCATTCGGCTTGCCACCTCCCCTCTCGCAGCCCCTGTACTGTTCCGGGAAAAGAAGGATGGGGGGGTTGAGACTGTGTACAGACTATAGAGGGCTGATTGTGGTGTCGACCTTGAATGCATACCCCCTCCCTTTGATCAAAGATCTCCTGGCGGAGGCGTCCCAAGGAAAAATATTTTCTAAATTAGATCTCTGGGATGCATACTTCTGAGTGTGCATCTAGGAGGGAGATGAGTATAAGACTGCGCTCAATACACCCCGGACCAGTTTGAATACCTGGTGATGCCATTCGGACTTCAAGGGGCGCCTGGAGTTTTCATGAATTTAATAAATGAAGTGTTGCACAAGCATCTGTTTACTGGGGTCCTCTATCTAGATGATACCTGGATCAGGAGTCACATGTAAAATTGGTGCGCGAGGTTCTCACCACTCTTCAAACCCACAAGCTTTTTGCTAAACTGTCCAAATGTGAGTTTCACAAATCAGAAATTGACTTTTTGGGGTATTGCATATCTCCCCGAGGTTTAGAAATGGACCCCGCCAAGGTTGCAGCCATGGTGGATTGGGAGCCCCCCAAAACCTGCCAACAATTTCAGAGTTTGTTAGGGTTCGCGAACTTTTACTGCACATTCATCAAGAATTTCACCCACTACAAACTACCCCTTACAGATTTATTGAAAATAAAGGGGAACAGGCCCGAGTCCACACGACTGGGTGCATGCCTAGATTTGACCCCTAAGTGCCAAAAGGCGTTTGAGGCTCCAATATCTATTATCCACCTATCGTGTCAGACAAACATACGTTTTCCTCAGCCTAGAAAGCATAGAAGTTCCACAACCAAAAATACAAGTACATCTATGAAATTCTGCATAAAAGCAGTCTAAGAGAAGCAAGCCATTATCAAACTCTCTCATGCAAAATTACATAGAAGGAGAGATTCTCCCTAAGTAATACATTTCAACTTGAAGGCAAGCCAATCCCTCTTCAAACTCAAATTCCAATGAAAAAGAAAAACTAAGAACCAACAATAAATTACTTTTCTACAGTATCTCACGTGATGCTGGGAAGATTTGTGTGCTGTATGCTAAAAAAGCAAGGACTCTGGCTAGGGCAGTTCTTACCAGATCCTAATCTACTATCTCTGACCCATTTACTATTATAATGGAAAACTGGCACACGTCCATACAGATCAAGCACTGACATCCAAGCCTACTGTGAAGGCACAGACAACGTACAAAAAAAATCAAAATGGCAATCCACTAATTATTCACTTTCCCCCTAATATTATTCATTTCCACAATAATTCCACAGTTCAAAGCAGCTTGACAGCACATAACACACACATTGTTTTAAGCAGAACATCAAGCATATACGTACAGTCTAGATCAAAGGAAGGCAACTTCTTTGGCCTGAGAAAACAGAACTACCTATGAGATGAAGTGCCGGAAACCAAACTGGAAGAGTTTCAGACTTCAGAAATCTTTATTACAGTTCGTAACCAGCACAAACAGTCCAACCGCAGCATATTCCAAGCGTACATACATCCAGCATGAAAATAATTCAGAACCATTTTCAGAATAATATAATGCATTAGCCTAGGAGTCTTTAAATCGCACATTTAAGAAATCTTTTTTAATTCTATAAACTGCTGCCAAAAATCTGGCACATGCTAATGTCACCTGTGGATTGGCGTCTATCATAAGCATAATACTAATATCAGAGTCCGGAAGGCCTAAGAGTCTTTCCCGTATGGGTTGAATAAATGTGGCTCGTATATTTTGATAGAACCCACACGCAAGTAAAATATGGTTGATAGTATCAGCCTCTCAAATACCACAGGGACAAATACGCTCAGCCAGAGGTATCTTCTTGTAGTGACCTGTTACAACCTTAGAGGGGGAAATATTACAACGGGCCATAGAGAAGGCCCTACAATGAGATGGAATTACCAAATCAGATATGGAGCTGGAGAGACTAGATATCTTATTTGAGAGGGAGCCAAAAAACTAGGGACTCTTGCAATATCATTCTGTCTCTCTACATTGAACAATCGCTGCTTTACCACAGCTCTTGCTTAGTTTAAGGCCATCATTTGCAGATTCAGGTGAAAAGCCAAGCAAAGCCAGCTTCTGATATACAGCCCTAATCCAACAGGAACTGTGCCTATCCTTCAAAATTAAAGAGGTAATATCCAATGGGGGATGACTAAGCTTGAGCCAGGTATATATCGATGTAAGGGTCACTCTCGCTTCTATCCTTATCAACCCAAATTCCAGACACATAATCGCATTTGGGACACCTTTAGGGAACTGAAATATGGCTCTCAAAAATTTAGATTGTATTTTTTCAAGAGCAGAAAAACTTGAGGATATTGGACCCAGTGTCATCCTGTACAACAGTTGGGGCACAGTCTTAGCAAGATACAGTTTAAGGGCCACTGGAATATATTGCCCCCCTTTCCTATTAAAGAATCTGATAATACTCTGGGTAGATTTGGACTAGAATTCGCGGCATATTCATGGTGGGTCCTTTTTGCTCCTGAAGACTGAATCATAACCCCAAGGTATTTATAAGCAGCCACTTGTTGTAGCTTATAGCCATTTATGCTCCATTATCGGATCTTAGGTTTAGGGCCAAAGACCATTATTTTAGTTTAGTTACAGTTAATCTCTAAATGATTTAAATCACAGTACAGGCCAAATTGATTTAGTGCCCTTTTCAAGCCAACTGGCGTCCTGGATAGTAGCACCATATCATCTGCATACAATAAAACTAGCAGATGTCGGTCAGCTAAAGTGGGCAGGTGGGTATCTACCAATCCCAGATAACTGATTAAATCATTAATGTAAGTGGCAAAGAGGGAAGGGGCCAATACACAGCCTTGCTTGACCCCTTTATTAGATGGAACAGAATTAGAGAAGAGGCCCTGCTTATTACATCTAACCCTGATCTCAGTGTTTAAATATAGTACCTGGATCAAGAATAGGCGTCTCCTATCAATTGAAGTAATCTCTAACTTCTTCCAAAGTTTTTCTCTACAGATGGAGTCAAAGGCTGATTTTAGAGCTATAAATGCTGCATAAATGGATACTGTTTTATTAGACGCATATTTATCGATCAAATGGTATAAAATTAAATTATGACCCAAAGTGGAATGCCCTTTCCTAAAGCCTGCTTGTTCATCCATTAGTATATTTTCTTGAGTTATCCAGCTTGATAGTTTCTCTAGTAAGTGGCTTCCATAGAGTTTACCCAAAATACTCAGGAGGCTAATAGGCCGATAATTAGCTGGATCCTCCCTCCTCCCCACTTTAAAAATAGGTATGATGATGGCTTTTCTCCAAGCTCTTGGGCTATCACCCATTGCATCTATATAAGTAAATACTGGGGCCAGGAGGGAGGCCCACCAGTTTGCATTGCCCTTATGTAGATCCGATGGTATTAAGTCTGGGCCCAATGCCTTTCCTTTCTTAAGCCTACCGATCAAAGATACAGTCTCTTCAATGGTCACAGGGGGCCACGCTGGCAGATCTGATGGACCCTCTTGATCCCTTGGAGATGAAGTATAATGGGCATCAGAGTAAAGTTTGCAAAAGAATGCCTCCCAGTCCACAGGAGAAATAAAGGAGTCAAGAGGTGAAACATTCTTAGAAGAATGAATTGCTATCAGGTTCCAGAACTGAGTAGAAGTCCTCTCATTAGAGGATTGGATAATTCTGCTTGATAGCTTCTTCATTTCTTCGTGTTTTTTTGATATCACCAACTTTTTATAATATTTCTTTAGGTGTGAAAGTTGATGTTGAGCACACAGAATGTCAGGGACCACAGAATTCTTACAGACTTTGTAGGCATCGTTAAGAGCTCCTTTTGCTCCTTTTGCTTTAAGAGCTCCTTTTGCAATCTTTGTCATACCACTGCTTAGAGACATTCTCTGAGGCCCTTCTTTGAAGAGAGGCATCTTGTACTAGGGACGGTCCTAAAAGCTGGATGATATGCTCCAAAGGAATCAATAATTGGAAGAGTTGTGAGGGTTAAGAACATAAGAGAAGCCAATGTTGGATCAGGCCAGTGGCCCATCCAGTCCAACACTCTGTCACAGAGTGGCCAAAACCACCAGGTGCCCTCAGGAGGGTTAGCAGTGGGGCCATGACACTAGAAGCCCTCCCACTGTTGCCCCCCACAAGCACCAAGAATACAGAGCATCACTTGCCCCAGACTGAGAGTTCCTATCTATTCTTTGTGACTAATAGCCACTGATGGAACTCTGCTCCATATGTTCATCTAATTCCCTCTTGAAGCCATCCATACTTGTAGCCACCATCACCTCCTGTGGCAGTGAATTCCACGTGTTAATCATTCTTTGGGTGAAGAAGCACTTCCTTTTATCTGTTCTAACCCGACTGCTCAGCAGTTTTGTGGAGTGCCCACGAGTTCTTGTATTGTGAGAAAGGGAGAAAAGGACTTCTTTCTCTACCTGTTCTATCCCATGCATAATCTTATAAACCTCGATCGTGTCACCCCTCAGCCATCATTTCTCCAAGCTAAAGAGCTCCAAGTGCTTCAACCTTTCTTCATAGGGAAAGTCTTCCAACCCTTTTATCATTCTAGTTGCCCTTTTCTGCACTTTTTCCAATGCCATAGTATCTTTTTTGAGGTGTGGCGACCAGAACTGTACACAGTACTCCAAATGAGGTTGTACCATCGATTTATACAAGGGCATTATGATACTGGCTGATTTGTTTTCAGTTCCCTTACTCATAACCCCCAGTATAGAGTTGGCCTTCTTCACTGCAGTCGCACACTGTCTCAACATTTTCATTGAGTTATCTACTATGACTCCAAGATCTCTCTCTTGGTCACTCTCCGCCAGTTTAGACCCCATCAACATGTATTTATAGTTAGGATTTTTGGCTCCAATGTGCATCACTTTGCACTCAGCCACATTAAACCCCATTTGCCACATTGATGCCCACTCGTCCATCCTCAACAGATCCCTCTAGAGTGCCTCACAATCCTCCCTGGTTCTCACCACCCTGAACAACTTCGTGTCATCTGCAAATTTAGCCACTTCACTGCTTACTCCCAACTCCAAATCATTAATAAACAAGTTAGAAAGCACTGGACCGAGAACTGATCCATGCGGTACCCCCACTGCTTACCTCCCTCCACTGAGAAAATTTCCCATTTATACTCACTCTCCTTTTAATTAGCCAGTTTTTGATCCACAAAAGGATGTGTCCTTTTATCCCATAACTACTGAGCTTACTAAGGAGCCTTTGATGAGAACTTTCTCAAAAGCTTTCTGGAAGTCAAGGTAAACAGCATCTATTGGGTCCCCCTTGTACACATGTTTGTTCACTCCCTCAAAGAACACTAACAGGTTAGTGAGACAAGATCTTCCCTTACCGAACCCATGCTGAGTCTTCCTCAATAATACTTAGCGAGTGTTGTACTTATCAAGTGACACAGGAAGCAAGGCAAGTCCCAGAGGCTTGCCTCAGAGCCAGCTGATGAATGCACAGTACCAAAGGATAATAATGGGCATAAGCCATGCCCATCATTTTCTCCCACGATGCGAGTAGCTCAGGGGCTTATTATAGCTGCTTGGGTAGAGAACAAGTCTTGCATGCCAAACAAGACAGTTTGACATACTGCTGTCTTAAGACTCTAAACTTCTTTTAGAATATGAAATAAGTATTTAATAATGAAGACATTATTTCTGCAGAAATCACCAGATGGTATGAATTAGCAGCATTTGAAAAACTGAAGCACTAAAATCTTACCCATCTCTTCCTTTGCTAACAATTTTAACTTCAAAGTAGTATATTCCACAAGCAGCAGGTATGGGATGGGTAGCTCGAACAGAAGCAGCATCTTTTGGAGTTTTACCATGGCCTGCAAAGTACAATGAAATGAAGTTCAGCGTTTAATGTGTAGTAAAATGAACAAGACAGTGCAATTTTATATGAAACAGCTAGCAAACATGAAGCTCAAAAGACTGTTAACCTAACACACCAGCTGACTAGAAATCAAAGTTTAATTTATTGCTAATACATTCCCAATGACAGAAGTTCATTTCACATTTCATTTCAGAGTTATTTGGCTACTCAAGTGAAGAAAGTTTAACTTATCATTACATACAAAGTAAATACTCTAAATACTTAGTTATTGCCAGCTAAACCACATACCAATTCTTTAATGGTCTAAATTTCGCGTCACAGACCATCAAAGCATTATCCTCTGTCAGGTATCATATCAATGAGGCTACTTATCAGGTATCCTGGCAAATCCCTTCTAGTTGAGCATGTTTTGCTTAACCATCTAAGCAGCAATGTGCCACAGAATCAGGAAGCTGAAACCTCACCAATTTGAAGGACATTTAAGCAATATAAATGATCACAGAATTGCAGCTTGAGTACTTGGATATTATATTATATTGACTTAAGACATCATTGCTATGTCAAAATAAAAGCATCTAAACCATTAAGAAAAGGAAAAAGTGCTGTTGCTATACATTAAGGTGAATAATCATATTTCCCAAACTAGTCAATTATCTAAGATTGTACCCAACGTAATTGCAAATGTAGGACTTATTTTGGCAGGTGCACACTGCATGAAGCAGTTGAAGCAGGTAGCCATGCTGGTCTGCAAGATTTTGGGGGTATGAGCTTTCGAGAGTCAGTGTGGTATAGTGGTTAAAAGCAATGGACTCTAGTCTAGATAATCAGGTCTGATTCCCTGCTCCTCCACATGAAGCCTGCTCAATGACCTTAGGCAAGTCATGATTCTCTGAGAACTCTCTCAGCCTCACAAGGTATCTGTTGTGGGGAGAGGAAGGGAAAGATTATTGTAAGTGGCTTTGAAATTCCTTAGGGTAAAGAAAAGCGGGGTATAAAAACCTACCCTTCTTCTTGTTCAAAGCTTCCTTCATCAGCTATCTGACAAAGGAAAATTTTGACTCTCAAAAGCTCATACCCCAGAAAATTTTCTTGGTCTCCAGGGCGCTACTGCATTGGACTCTAGCTGCACGAAACCACAGCATTTTACTCAGATTTGGAACATTTGAGATGATTCCTGAATTTGTACACAGTCGCAAAATTGAACCGGTACACTAGCTTTCGTAATTTCAGAACACAGTATGGGTAACCAACTTATTCTAATTAAGGCTGCTAAGTAACCAAGCCAGTGTGTGAGCAACAAAGAATATATCTGTAACCAAAATCTATTATAAATTTGATGCCTCACTATTCCTTTATCTTACTGTTCATACAAAGTGCTTTCAGGAACAAGGAACCATTTTGGTTGTTCTCCTGAAACACTGAATCCAAACTACAAGGTAACATGTGACTAAAGTTGTAAAAGTTTCCAGAAAATTTGAAGACTCTATAGGGGAAACAAAGAATGTTTTTACTCAGTTAGTTACTCTCAGCATTCCACAATTAAGAATACGTCTGCCCATCAATCTCCAATTTTGACATATTTATTTTCTTCACTATGTTTCCCCCCCAAATTAAACCCAAATAAATGGTAATCATATAAACTAAGCTTGTTATTCCTATTTGGTCCTTGAATCTGTTAAACATCTTCATTATGCTGTATGCTAATTTACTGCTCACCCTCTACTTATATGTATGGACTGGTAATTTCCATTTCATTGTTTCTGAAGAAGTGTGCGTGCACACCAAACCTTATACCTTGAATAAAACTTGGCTGGTCTTAAAAGGTGCCACTGGACTCAAACTTCATTGACCATTCTTTGTCACTCTTTTCTCCCCACCTTCAATGTCATCCTCCCCTCCCACACAGGGCTGCTCCCATGTCTCAGGCTTCTCCTTCTCCACCTGCCAACCCCAACATTATGGACTCAACACCAGGGGAGTGACAACTCCTGTGCCCTCTCCCTTACTCATCCCCTGGGTTGTCGGGGGGGGGGAACTTCAAAGGAACTCCAAGGTTTCAGGGGAGGGATGGGGATGGCATGAACTTCCCTTCCTCCTTGACAGGCTGGCTGCCTCAACAGCCTCTTCAACCACCCACCCACCTCCAGCACCATCCCCTGAGCCACTCTCCACAAACTTTACCCTCAGCTGCCGACAGTGAGGAGACGGTAGGGGAGGCGGGCGAATGTGTGAGATCTGATCTCATTCACATCTAGCTCTATCTTCTCACTCTTGGCAGTCAACAACTGAGGGAAAATTTGGGGACGGCAGCTCAGGTGACAGCGTTGGAGGCAGATGGATTGGCAAGGAGACTCCTCCTCACCTCTGCAGTCATTAACTGGATATTTTGGTTTGATTTAGTGGAAAACCTTATGGAATTATAATGGCAGACATAAGATTTCCAGAAATGTTAATGTCACAGTGGGGAAACATAAAACTAGGGAGATATACGCAATACTTAAAATGCCATCTTAAGCACAGTTACACCATCTAAGATGCCTACTGACTTCACGGCCATAGAAGGGTGTAACTCTGCTTACGAACTCTGCTTACAATTGCATCTATTTCGTTCTCAAACCTAAACTTATTTTACTATTTTAACATTAATCTAATCAATTACATTTTAGCACACAAAATTTCACTGTTATGGCATATTTCTGTAATTTAAAAGTATAAATGGCTTTGTTTTCTACAAGAAAAACTACAACTATGGCCAATATTGAGGGGAAAGCTGCATGTATATATTACAGCACACTAACTGTGGTCAACACATTCTCAAAAATCTGTTGTATACGTTATGTATGTCTACAATAGACACAAGAATTAATCTCTAATGCTGTAGATCACCTTACATAAAAATGTTTAATAAGATCTTGTCTTTAAAAGTAATTCAGTCATTCCAAAGGGGAGGGAGAATTCATTTCATTTTTTTCAACAGTGCTCCCCAAAATTTGTGTGTTTTGTGTTGAAAAAGATATTCTTTAAAAACATATAAGGGAAACAGGGGGGTTGTTTAGAAATATGTTTCCACCAGACCTCCATATAACTGGGCTACAATTTACAATCAAGGTATTAAAGCTGCATGTCTATGCAAACCAGACCAAAGAAAAAAATAGTATCTGAAATGGGGGTTTTTTTGCTTCCAAAACTGACTGCATCTGAGGATTTGTAACAACAGCCTAAGACACTGATGAGCTTCATAAATATAATGCTTCTAATGCACAATATGTCCTGTATCCCACCATGCAGTTCAGAAGGCTGAAGGACAACTGAACTATCCCACTGCAGACACTCCAACTTTATCCGTATGCTGTTCCTGAAAGTCCACTGATCCCCAAGACCATCATTTTGGTGAACAGCAGCGGGGAAAAGAAACAGAGAGGTCCTGATGTTGGATACAAGTCTGTATGACTGGGACAATGATTTCAAACTTAATTTCTTAAATCCCAAGTGAAAGATCTAGAACAATTCTCCAACACTGAAGGAACACAGTGTCAAGCATTTTAAATAATGGTTGCAAGAAAATACATATGCTTCAGAGCCATCTTGCCCTAATAGACAGAGGGAGGGCAGAACACTATCCATCATCAAATATATACCACAGGTTAGGAAAGGCACAAATAGGTATAGAAAAAAGCCTGCATGGTTAACAAACAAAGTAACAGAAGCTGTAAAAGGTAAGAAGGATTCCTTTAAGTGGTGGAAAGCTACTCTCAGCGAGGCTGATAAAAGGGAACACAGGCTGTGGCAAATAAAATGTAAATCTGTGATCAGGCAGGCAAAAAGGGAATATGAGGAGCACATCACAAAAAACATAAAGACCAACAATAAAACTTTCTTCAAATACATTAGAAGTAGGAAACCAGCCAGGGAAGCAGTGGGGCCTTTGGATGACCAAGGGGTAAAAGGTGTAGTGAAGGATGATAGGGAAATGGCTGAGAAGCTGAATGTATTTTTTGCCTCTGTCTTCACTGTGGAAGATGAGAAGTGCCTGCCCACCCCAGAACCACTGATGGTGAAAGACCTGAGGGGTGTTGAAAGACCTGAGTCAGATTGAGGTGACGAGAGGAGGTCCTACAACTGACAGACAACTTAAAAACAAATAAATCACTGGGCCTGGATGGCATACATCCAAGAGTTCTGAAAGAACTCAAATGTGAACTTGTGGATCTCCTGACAAAAATATGTAATCTTTCCTTAAAATCTGCCTCCATTCCTGAGGACTGGAAGGTAGCAAATGTCACTCCCATATTTAAAACAGTTCCAGAGGAGATCTGGGAAATTACAGGCCAGTCAGTCTGACGTCGATACCAGATAAGTTGGTGGAAAATGTTATTAAGGAAAAAATTAGTAGGCACATTGATGAACAACATCTATTGAGGAAGACTCAGCATGGGTTCTGTAAGGGAAGATCTTGTCTCACTAACCTGTTAGTGTTCTTTGAGGGAGTAAAAAAACATGTGGCCAAGGGGGACCCAATAGATGTTGTTTACCTTGACTTCCAGAAAGCTTTTGATAAAGTTCCTCATCAAAGGCTCCTAAGTAAGCTCAATAGTCAGGGGATAAAAGGACAAGTCCTTTTGTGGATCAAAAACTGGCTAATTAAAAAAAAACAGAGTGAGTATAAATGGACAATTTTCTCAGCGGAGGGAGGTAAGCAGTGGGAGTATCGCAGGGATCAGTACTCGGTCCAATGCTTTTTAACTTGTTTATCAATGATTTGGAGTTGCGAGTAAGCAGTGAAGTGGCTAAATTTGCAGATGACACGAAGTTGTTCAGGGTGGTAAGAACCAGGGAGGACTCTGAGACACTCCAAAGGGATCTGTCAAGGATGGGCGAGTGGGCGTCAACGTGGCAAATGGGGTTTAATGTGGCCAAGTGCAAAGTGATGCACATTGGAGCCAAAAATCCTAACTATAAATACATGTTGATGGGGTCCGAACAGGCGGAGACTGATCAAGAGAGAGGTCTTGGAGTCGTAGTAGATAACTCAATGAAAATGTTGAGACGGTGCGACTGCAATGAAAAAGGCGAACGCTATACTGGGGGTTATGAGGAAGGGAATTGAAAACAAATCAGCCAGTGATCAAAATGCCCCTGTATAAATCGATGGTGCGACCTCATTTGGAGTACTGTGTACAGTTCTGGTCGCCACACCTCAAAAAAGATATTATACCATTCAAAAAAGTGCTGAAAAGGGCAACTAGAACAATAAAAGGGTTAGAAGACTTTCCCTATGAAGAAAGGTTGAAGTGCTTGGGGCTCTTTAGCTTGGAGAAACAACGGCTGAGGGGTAACATGATCAAGGTTTATAAGATTATGCATGGGATAGAGCAGGTAGAGAAAGAAGTCCTTTTCTCCCTTTCTCACAATACAAGAACTTGTGGGCACTCGATGAAATTGCTGAGCAGTCGGGTTAGAACAGATAAAAGGAAGTGCTTCTTCACCCAAAGAGTGATTAACACGTGGAATTCACTGCCACAGGAGGTGGCGGCGGCTACAAGCATGGACAGCTTCAAGAGGGAATTAGATAAACACAAGACGGGGCACCCGCGATACTCGCAGGGGGAGTATACCAGTCCTCCTGCCACCCCCTTTCCCCAGGGTAAGGAGCAGTGGCAAGCCCCGCCACTCCTCTTACCACCCCCTTTCCCTCCCCTGGGCAAGCAGCAGCAGCAGCGAGCCCCGCTGCTCCTCCTGCCACTCCCTCCCTGAGGCAAGCGGCAGCAGCGAGCCCCGCTGCTCCTCCTGCCACCCCCTCCCCTCCCTGGGGCAAGTGGTGGTGGCCGCGGTGAGCCCCACTGCACCTCCTACCACCCCCCTCCCCTCCCCTCTCCAGGGCAAGCAGCAGTGGCCCACCAAGCCTTCTCCCCCCCCCAACCTGCAACAGTGAGCCCTGAGCGGCTCACAGTTGCCAGGCCGCTGAGCCTCCCCCACAATGGCCAGAGCATTCCCTGCGCATGTGCAGGGGACGCTCTTTTACTTTTTGGCGAGATTTAAATATTTTCCGAATATTTTTTGAAAGTTTTTGGATTTTTCTGCAAATGGGGAGAGTCCCCCACGTATGCAGAAAAACCTCCTTCCCCCCCCCAAGTGCCCCCCCATGCGGATCTAGATATCCGCACAGAGGGGGCCACTTTGGAATTAGATATATAGATATGGAGCAGAAGTCCATCAGTGGCTATTAGCCACACAGTATAGATAGGAACTCTC
This sequence comes from Lepidodactylus listeri, assembly GCA_029233225.1. NCBI lineage: Eukaryota > Metazoa > Chordata > Lepidosauria > Squamata > Gekkonidae > Lepidodactylus > Lepidodactylus listeri. The sequence goes on from JARCFY010000006.1 coordinate 95,298,712, forward strand.
AGTCTGGGGCAAGTGATGCTCTGTATTCTTGGTGTTGGGGGGGGGCAACAGTGGGAGGGCTTCCTGCCCCCACTGCTGGACCTTCTGAGAACACCTGGTGTTTCTGGCCTCTGTGTGACAGAGTGTTCGACTGGATGGGCCACTGGCCTGAACCAACATTGGCTTCTCTTATGTTCCCTTATGTTCTCAATGGCTCAAGCACTCCTCCCTTACCTGCTATTTAAGAATCGCTGGCTATTTAAGATCCATCTTGCCTTAAAGGGAGAAAACAGAAAAGCCTGTCAGATAACCTGGTTGAAAAGAGCCACAGAAAGAGCTGGTGAGACCCTATACTTAAGTTATCAATTAGCCTGAGACAAGCATGAAAGGCTAATATCAAAAAAGGGGGAGAGGATGGGCCCTAGTTCAAAATATATATTCTTAGTAGTTTATTGTGCAATCCATTTAGAGGATTCATGTACACAATAGAAATATGATTACAGCCATAAGATAATATAATTACATTTTGTACATGACAGAGTGTGTATTAAAAAAAATTCACTGTAGGAATTGTTTGGAGAAGCATTCTTATATTTTCCAAGAACTGTATACCCCCCAAAGGAAATATTTTTGCAATAAGCCAGCTGTCACCTTGATCCTAAACATCTACACTATAAAAAGAACTCTGGTCTGAAACTAGGTAAGATGTGGCTGCAATGCACAAATAAACATGCAAGGGCTTTTTAAGTGTATTCCTTTTACACAAAGCCTCTAGAGGGTACAGAGAAATACAACAAGATATTTTAATAATGTGCTCTATAATAAGACTAAATGAAACCAGTAGATCAAAAAGAAAAAGATTTTAAAATTTGAAAAAGTCAGTGCAAAAAAGTGTCAGTTGTGTGTTCTACAAAATTAACCTGGTTTTCAAAGAAGCTGTTTGCACTTTAACTGAATCACAATATTTTTCAACTGCAAAAAGACTGAAAGGAAGAAATACTTGATTTTTGAGGTCAAGCATTATAAATGGCACAACAGGTCACATATACTGTATTTATCCTAGGATCAAAATACCCTCTGGTTTTAAAAGAAGAGTTAAGCCACTTACAAAATTAACCCATGTTCCATAAAGTATGGAAATAAGTTAAGCCATGGCTTAACAAATGAACACCTAATGAACTTGGCTGAGAAAGGGTACAGTGCTTTCCTGACCACAGAAGCAACTGTAATAAATCCCCAGACAAAATCATCAGGGTACCTCCTAGATTTCTAACTGGCCAGGATAAAATTGTATAAACACAGTGCCATCTGGTGCCAAAGGCTAACAGTGTTCTGTTCAATGAGCTGTCTTTGTTGTTAAGAATTCCCTTACTGTCCTTAGGCAAATCACTTTTTTGATCATCAGTGATGCCCCACCTGAAAATGGGATAAATGCAGGGGAGCAAGGGGAGCAAGGGTCCGCCAACTCAGGAGTGGCCACTAGGGCAGCCAGGGGCCGAATCAGATTCTCTGATCTGATTCGGCCCGCAGCCAAATTGCTGCCGAAATTCAGCGGCAACTTTAAAAGTACCGTATTTTACGGACCATACGACACACCTGATCATAAGACGCAGGGGAGGCTTGCGCCTTCTGCGCTGGTCAGCAGCGGCCTCGCGCAAGCCGGGAACAGGAGCCGGCGGCGGCCTCGCAGGAGCCGGCAGCAGCAAGTTGAAGAGAGACAGGAGGCGGCGGCCTCGCACGAGGCCAGCAGCAAGAAGAGGGACAGCAGCAAGAAGAGGAAGAGAGACAGGAACCAGCGGCGGCCTCGCGCGAGGCCGGCAGCAAGAAGAGGAAGAGAGACAGGAGCCAGCGGCGGCGGCCTCACGTGAGGCCGGCAGCAAGAAGAGGGACAGGAGCAAGAAGAGGAAGAGAGACAGGAGGCGGTGGCGGCGGCCTCGCGCGAGGCCGGCAGCAAGAAGAGGGACAGGAGCAAGAAGAGGAAGAGAGGCAGGAGCCAGCGGCGGCGGCCTCGCGCGAGGCCGGCAGCAAGAAGAGGGACAGGAGCAAGAAGAGGAAGAGAGACAGGAGCCAGCGGCGGCGGCCTCACGCGAGGCCGGCAGCAAGAAGAGGGACAGGAGCAAGAAGAGGAAGAGGGACAGGAGCTGCCGCCGCTGGCGGCCTCACGCGAGCTGGCAGGAGGAACAGGAGCGCGGCGGCAGCAACAGGAGCTGGCAGCAACGTGCAGTCTTCGCTCCATAAGACGCACACACTTTTCTCCCCACTTTTTTGGGGAGAAAAAGTGCGTCTTATGGGCCGAAAAATACGGTAACACTTTTTCCCACCAGAGAGAACAATGGAGGGGATGGGACAACCTGTTTGGGGGCCCGTAGAATTGGACCCCGTGGTCCAATCTTCTTGAAACTTGGTGGGTATTTCGAGGAGAGGCCCCAGCAGCTACCCTGCAAGTTTGGAGCCTCTCCCTCAAACCCCCTTTCCTCCAGCCCCTCATATACCCTATGAGTTTTTGCCATTGATTTCAATGGCCCATAGGGTATAATGGGGCTGAAACTGACATTCACTTTCTGACACACTTCTGGTGATGTCCGGGGACATGGCATATGCTAATGAGTTATGTTAATGAGATCCTGCACCTCTTTTTCTACTAAAGGACCCCTGGATAAATGAAGTGTGTATGTATGTTTGCCGTGTCTCTGTAAAAGTGTGATTAGTCGCTTCAGTGCTCTATAGGGATGTGTCAAGCAGTAATTACTTAGGTATGTATGCAGCAAATGCAAGTGTAATATAAAGACAGTACAATTTATTTAATGTGGATGTGAACACGGAAGCAATGGCATAATTTACAGTTTCCATGCTTTTTGAACCATGGGTTAATTTGTAAGTGGCTTAGCTTTTCCTTTTAAAATGAAACCTTCCTAATCCTATAATAAAAAGAGGGAGTACATGCTTGCTAATTATACATTTTATGCCATAATCTAGTGGTCTATAGGACATGGGATTGGACCCTCAAATGGGTTGTGGAGCTCTGCCTACTGAATTGCAAGCATCTACAGCCATTCTCTGCTCTCCTTTAGAAGGATTTAATGCTAGCACTCTTGTATAATCAATAGTACTACGCCTCTTTTTGTATGTATACTGACTGGAGGAGCAGCACAGTGAAGTGAAATTATGTTAGTAGTAGGAGAGGGTCCTTGGCTTTGATCCTGGGCTTGAGTTTTGCTATAGTGCACCTCCTCATACTTGGCTTGTGCTCCTGTCCTTCCCTGTCTTATACCACTATCCACAGACCCAGGCCCATAGCTGCAGTGGGGCATCTTGGGGCTAGCCCCCCCAAACTTACTAGCAAGGCCCCACAACTTCCCATCCAGCTCAGGCCCCCAAGCAATGGTGGTTGTGGGGAAGAAGCTGGGTATTCCCGCGCAGCTGTCTGATGCAAAAGTCTGGCTACGGTGGCAGTGCAGAGCCAGGAAAGTTCCCCAGAACGTCTATTCAACTTTAATTAAATTACCTTTAATTTGATTAGCCAGTATCCCCCTAAGAAAATTAAATTCCCCCCAACTAAAAAAATCCTGGCTATGGGCCTGCCCAGACCTAACCTTGACGTCAGCGAAGTCATAACTCTTCCACCTACTCCTGATGTTATGTAGTTTCATATCACGTTTTTGCAGCTCAGTGTGTCCCTGGTCTGAGAAGGCTGAAATCAACTGCCAGACTCCATGAAAATGTATAAATGTGTTTTTAAAATGCATCTAGACTTTTAGCCACATCCAGACAACACTTTAAATGGACATTAAGTTGTGATGTACATAAAACCAGACTGTTGCAGTGTTCACAAGAGCACTTCACTCCTGCCACCTCTTTTCTGGCATGTAAAACTAACTCTAGCTACCGGTGACATTCAAATGCAGGCATGTAAGATTAAAGAGAGTACATTTCTAGCCCCAACTCTCTGGGATTCTAAACCATCTTAATTCAGATTTAGAATCTCAATTCCAAGGGCAGGGGACAAGCAGATGAACAGCCGACTCTGGTTAACTCTCATACCTGCACTTACCTATAACCAGAATCAGACTCTAACCAGAATTCTCTGTGCAAGAAGAGAGGGGGAGGAAGGAGAAGTAAAGTCTGTGAACATCCTAGCTTACAGTCTATATTTAGCTGGAAAACACAAGGAAAAACTGGATAGTTCAGATGCAGTCTTAAGCCATTCGTGATATATAATCAAGCTCTGAATCCTTCCTCTCCTTATACACTGGCAGCTATTAGTGACAGCTTGTTGCTACATCCAAACTGTCAAACTATGGCTGGCATTTGTCCTTCAAATCAATACTTCAAGCCATCTTCAAACTATGGCTTGGAGTCCTGATTTCAAGGGGAAATCAGTACAGTGCATTAATGCAGGCAGAAATGCATGGTTAAGGCTTCTTCACCTAACATCGGATCATGGTTTGCTATTACATCTGAACCAAGTCAATACTGGCAACAGATAAGAGAATGGTAGGGAACAGAAAGATGCAGTCAGATCAGATCAGAATGAACAAGAACATTCTTCAAAAGTGATGTTAAAAAATAGCTTTCAGGGATGTGTCCGCCCTGAAAATTAAAGCAATATAAAAAGAGAAACCCATTTTTAAATAACATAGAATATTCTAGACAAATTAATTTGCCTTATGATTTTATGGACATGAAAGACACTTAAATATCATTTCTAAAACAGCCTAAGGCTTATCTATAGCACTAGCTGTTTTATTACTAGTCAGTGCTGAGTTAAGAGTGGTTTTAACATGCAGACAACCCACAAAGAGTTTACACTAAACACCTAGCAATCCATGTGGGCACAACTGAAAACTGTGTTGGCATCAGTGTTCCCTCTAAACTGTTAGTGTGAGCTAGCTCAGTTATTAGCCTCCGGCTCACACGTTTTTGCTTTAGCTCAGGAAGGATGGCTCCAGAGTAGAGATGTAAAATTTCCAGAAATTTTGAAACTCAGGAAAAAACTGAAATTTTTGGGGAAATTGAAAAAAAGGCAACATTAGCACTTTTTCTTTCTTTTCCAGATTGAAAGTCATTCTGTTACTTTAGGAACATAAAACATGACTATGGACAATTTTACTTGGCATGAATATCACCACTAGCATATTAAAAATATAGTGTATCCAAACAATTATTAAAAACAGAGTTTACTTTTGACATATTTATTTGTAATTGTAACAAATGGAGCAACAATCTCCTGGACTGTTTACTAGTTTATGCAGAACAGACAAAAAAACCACCGCAAAACAATGTTTAAAAATCCAGAAGTAACAATTATTCATATTTCCTCTCCACAGTATTAAATAAAAAATAAAAAACCCATTATCATAAAAAGAAATGAAGAGGGGGGGAAGTGTATAGAAGGGAATGTGGGACTAAGTTTCAATGAATGGGCATGAAATTTAATCAGAATCATTTCCTGAGTTGTAATTATCAGTTTCAGTCTCTGCTTCTGCAGCTACTCTGTTGTGTCTGTCATTATCACAGTTATTATGGACCTCTGAAAACTATACTTTCAGGTCCTTTTTGCTGCTCTGTATTTTCTTCCAATACTTTGAGGCCTAGTGAAGCATGAGTGCCGGTATACTCACCCACATGCAAAAGCAAAACTGAAACCTTTTTCTTTTCTTGTGACAACAGCACCTCCTAAAGGAAGAAATGCATCTTGTTCCTGCATTGGAAAGTTCAGTTTGTAACCTAGGACTTGCTTGTTCTCAGTGCACAGAAATCAGATTAATCTGATACCATACATATTTGTTAGAAATAATTTGGAAAATATCTGAACACCTTGTCTTAAAATATTGTATTCATCATGTTAAAATAAAACATTCTATAATCAATTTTTTTTCTTTTTTCAATTTCACAGAAAAAAACAAAAAAGGCTTCAGGAAAAAAACGGGGGGGGGGAAGGGTTTTTCTTCGAATTTTTCCAGTTTTTTCTGGGCTTTCACATCTCTACTCCAGAGCAAACTAATTTATGCAGTGGCCAAATCACCCGCTCACAACTTTATTGACAGTAGCTCACAAAGTAGAATTTTTGCTCACAAGACTCCACAGCTTAGAGGGAACATTGGTTGGCATGCTATCTTTTTTAAAAGACAGACAAATATCTCTATAATAGCTTATTCCTGTAAAGATATCTCAACTAATTTCTGCTCTGTTCCTCCATATCACCAACATTTTACATTCCTGAAGACTATGCTAACAAGATCTGAGCAAAATATATTCAACCTTTTTTTGGGGGGGGGGCAAAAAACCCCTCTGTTCCTCCTTTACCAAACTTTCTATGAATTTCTGCCTGGCTCCCCATTTTAAAACTTTGATTTGACACTATCTGAAATTGTGGATAGTTCTCTTAATTGTTTTGCTTTTTATGTTGACAGGCTAACCACCAATGTAACAAGTTAAAGTTTGAATTTATCTGGAATCTCATTCTGTGTAAAACCAAATACAACGTTTGAAAATCGCTTTCCTTATTTTCTGTCCCACTATTCATTGCACGCATAATGGTCCAGGTCCAATGGTCACTTTGTAAAGTGGATCACTCTATGCTTGTCCTGGTCCCAAACAGCCTGCTGTTTGTTCTTAAGCATCAGTGAAGCCTCACCGACAATACACATCAGAACGTGGGGGGGGGGGGGGGGGGATAAAAGAAAATCACCTCCTGCTACCAGCTTGCATCAATGGAGGAAGAGGAGATCACTAATACTGGTTTTCCAGGGCTCTAAATAAAGTGTGACTCAGCATATTTACTTTTACTTTTATTTAGTGAAGAAAAATTTAAAAGTATTGCATGTTGGTTTTATGTACCAGTACTTGAACTAAAACATTTGATTAGGGGAAAATGTCCATCAAGCATGGCTTACATGTATTCAAACAAATTCAAAGTTTTAGACGGAAATTATTTTTACTGAAATACCACTTGTGAAAACGTAAGGACAAATAGCAGGTACTTCCCTGACAATTTAAGAAAAAAAATACAGCACAGAGAATTGTTGACACAGAAATTATAGCACATTGAAAATGCACTGCACCATCCAGAGATCCACATCCAGAGATGCCTTATGCACCTTAGAATCATGTATTTCAAAAGAATTTAACTTTCTTCCACAGGGGTCCCTGGGGCATCTCAGTTTCACTGTCTCTCCATCACATCACTTGTTACGTTCATATCAGATTGGTGATTCCATCATGTGAGAAGAGACATCTAAACAAAGAACTTTAGCTTGTACAGTACAATCCTAAAGAGTGACACCCATCTAAGCCCACTGACTTCAATGGATTAAGAAGGGTGCAGCTCTGCTGAGGACTGGTACTCTCTGATGATTCCTAGGGACAATCAGCTGAAAGACATTCATGACAACTTTGAAACTGCCAAGCTTGTGTACTATCGTATTGGCAATGGCACCCATTCATTGCCATTAATTTTATGGAACAATTAATATTTAGAAATAGCCCATATCAAACAAGGTAATTTTATCCAATTCCCCTTTCTGCTGCAACACACTGTATTGTGGTGCATTTTGTTTGTGAAAAGTCTCCCAACCCCCACTGAACCAGTGGCACAAGCAGCATGCTGCTTGGGGAAAGGGAAGGCAGGCAAAGATCTGCTCCAACTCTTTCTGCTAGCTTTTCCAATGAGTCCAACCCTGTTCTTCTAATTCACTTTTATAATGTGGTTTTATTTCATGTCTGGTACTACTAAGACCTGTGTGCTATAAATAGTAACGGATACAAGTTTCCTTGGTGAAATTAATGGCATTTATTCCCAAATAAACATGCACAGGACTGTACAATCAGACAGCCAGGCAGCAGCCTACTAAAAGTCGCCTCTTCCTATGGGGAATACTATAATTCCTCACAGCAGAAAGAGAACCACATGCCTCTATTTAAGTCTAACCTAACCACTTGTACTGAAGTTTCCCCTACTTTACTACATCCCACTACCAGACAAATCTTCATGGGATTGATTAGCTTTGTTCCATGTGATATCTGCCTAGTCAAACTTTCACCCTTTTTCCTTTCATACTCTCAGAAATGAAAAGATTTCCCCCCCCCCAAGAAGAGTAATTACCAAATACTGCACACTTGCCCGTCTGTAATAAATTATGCAGCTTTTTTCCTCTTCTCCACAGGTGTGGTCATAGCTCACTGCAAGTTGCCTGAAGAAACACATTATTTTTGAGCACTGGGAAAGAAGTCAAGAAACAGTCCAACTCTAAGGAAAGTTACACCCATCTAAGCCCACTGACTTCAATGGACTTGTAAGGGTGTAACTTTGCTGAGGACAATACTGTAACTGTACTCCCAAACCTAGACTATATTTACACTTTAACAAAACCGCATACAAATAGAAACACAAAATACAACCGAACACAGTGGAAACAGTTATGTATCAACCATAAATTGCACTCAGAAGTATAAGAAACCATATAATTGGCATATTTAAGCAAGCTAAAAAAATAAACTTAAGCTGTGATGAGTATACTAACCCATAATTCCATCCATATTGAAAATTCAATTTAATGCCTAGGACACTTTCTTACGTATTGTACAAAGTTTCCACACAATACACATAATCATTTTCAGTTTAAAAAATCACAAAAACAACAGTAGGACTTAGGGAATCTTAGATTCCTGATCACCTAAATTCTCATACTGGCATATGGATGTAAATTATTTCAGTCCTAGTCTCTGGAAAATAAATGCTAAAGCATAGGAACATTAAATGTTTTTCTAGTCCATTAAGACACCATCATTTACCAGATTATCCATTTACATTAATGTAATTAAACTGAGTATTTTATAGAAAAAAAGTTCAACCTTCCACAGAAGACAAATACTACCGCTTACCCATTTGCTCTACCATGTTCCTCTCTTTGAACCAATGGTAATGTTTATCAAAATTTCACTTGAATTTCCCCACTGAATACTCTGGGAAAGGGTAACCACAACAAGCTCTTTTTTCTTCATATGACAATCTAACTAAAGTCTGCCCTTTGTAACCAACTCAGAACAAATGAGCCTAGAACAGCAGATGTATATGTTTTTTCCAGGTCAGCATGAACTCATATGCTTTTAGTTTTAATAGCACAGTTCTACAAGTGGCATTAACCAACTCTCTTCCCTACTATTGTGCTTTGCTTAATCATACCTTATTTTTATGTTATTTCCAGATAAAACCATAGAAGAAAGAAGGCAACTGTTCCAAAAACCTCAGCACATTTAAGTTTCATTTAAAACCATAAATTAATCATACCTAACTATTATCTCCCTCCCATTAGTGGTCTGGTATCTCGCATATTAATATTATGAGTTTGTTTATACGTACATGCTCAGTGCTTAAAAATAAACAATGGTTTTCTATCCTGCCTCCCCCCATTGTTACTCATCTTTAATAGTTTTACATGAGCTGTTTCTCCCAGCTTCCACTGACCTTTGCTCTCCTTCTAAAACAAACAGACATTTCTTGCCCTAACTGGTTATTTTTAATTGGACACGTCACACTGCCTGACTTACTTTTCTCCTCCCCTGACCCCAAGCTGTTATTCAACAAGAGAAGTGATCAGCTGAGAAACCTGCCAGCCAGTTTACCCTTCTCACCCGACCCAGAAACCAAGAGAATCCAAGTTTCCTTACAGATTCGGGAGGAGCAGAGGGAGGAATACAAACAGATCAGGCAGCAAAGTGGAGGCAAGCTCCTCAAAAGACCCAATGAGAGTTATTTCCTGTTGATCTATTTTCTGCAATTTCCCTCCCCCATACGGGCTCCCTCTCAAGATGCTACTGGCTCCCCATCGAGCAAGGGGTATTTCCGGGGGGAGAAGAAGAAGAAGGTATAGAGACAAAAACTTCATAATAATAGCCCGAATATTTCACTTTCACCAATGCACACTCCCCACCCAAAACCACACAGACCAAGGAATGCGGTTTCAGACTAAGAGGAAAACCAAGGCCTAGTTTCCAAAAGGCACAGACCCGATTGCCCGTATTCTGATTTGGAAAGGTGAAGAGAGGCTATGAAAGGAGAGATTTGGGGGGGGGGGGGGGGGGTTCGGCCCTGCAGGTGCCATTCGATCTGTGTGCAAATGGGTGGGGGGACGGTAGCAGCATGGGTGTCGCCTGCCGAAGGAGGAAAGAGAAACGATGAGGCGAAGGAAAGGGGGGGGGGGTGCCCTCTGCGCCCCCCCCCCAATCTCCGCCGCCGCCGCTCACCTTTGTAGTGGACGCGCAGGTTGTTCTGCGAGAGGCCGATGTAGCTGAACTTGTCCTTCGGGCTCCAGGAGCGGGGCAGCGGCGTCTCCTGCTCGTCCACGGCCGGGTAGAGTCGCCTGAGGCGCCGCTTGAGCTCCTTTTCTTGGTCGTTGAGGGCCGGGTCGCCGCCGTGAGGGAACGGGGCCGGGGCGCTGCCACCGCCAGACATGGGCCCCGCCGAGGAGGAGGACGAGGAGGAGGCGGCGGCGGGAGAGGCGGCGGGGGCTGCTGCTGCTGCTGTGGCGGCGATGGCGGGCGGCGGCGGGGGAGGCGGCGGGGCCGAGGTGGCTGGGGGTGGCGGCGGGGGAGGCGGCGGCGGCGGCGGGTGAAGCAGAAGCGCGGCCGAGGCGGGGGGCGCGGGATTGCCCGGCGCTTGAGGAGCGGCGCCCGGGAGCTGTGGCGGCTGCTGTGGCGGCTGCTGCCCGGACATGCCGGCCTCCTCGTCGTCGACGGCCAAAAATGAACGGCGAGGAGGAGGAGGGTAAATGCCGGGGGTGTTCACACGAGCAGCCTCCCCCTCCTCCAGACCCAGAGTGACAGCGCGAGGCGAGGGGCGGCAGGGAGGGAGGGAGAGGGGGACAAACACCGGAGGAGGAGGAGAGGAGGGGGGCGACTCGACTGTGAGAACCGACACGAGCGCGCACGCGCGCAAGGGTGAGAAGGGGATGGGAGGGGGAAGCGAGGAGCCGGCGCGCGCCCGTGCGTCTCTGCGCCTGTGCGGCAGCTTGGGTCTGTGGAGGTCTGGAAGCTGCGCGCGCGCCAGAGAGTGGAGGGGGGGGCCGCGGGGGAGAAATGGGGGGGGGGGGACGCCAGGCGCCTCTGCTTCTTGCGCCGCGCGTACTTTATCGCCCTCCTTTTCCCCGGTGCAGCAGCAACAGCAGCCGCAGTAGTAGTAGTAGAAGATCTTTCCGACCAGTCAGCTGAGCTGCGCACCGTCTGCAGCCGAGAAGAGCAGGCGCTTCCGCGTCGCCGCCAATGATCCTGAAGGGGGCGGGGTCGGCGTCGGCGCTTGTGCGTCAGAGACGGCGGGCGGGCGGCGCTATCGCGAGATGTGCCATAAGTGGCGGGTGGCGGCCGTTTGTCGGTTGGTTGGTTGTTTCTCCCGCTAGGGTTGCCCGGCGAAGCTGGCTTCTTAGATGGAAGGCTGGAGGCGGGTGAGTGGCAATAACCTACTTTTATACTTGAGTTGCCACCAATGTTCCCCCTATGCTGTGGAGTCTTGTGAGCAAAAATCCTACTTTGTGAGCTACTGGCATTAAAGTGGTGAGTGAGCGATTTGGCTGCTGCATGAATTAGTCTGCTCTGGAGCCATCCTTCCTAAGACAAAAATGTGTGAGCCGGAGGCTAAAAAACTGTGAGCTAGCTCACACTAACTCAGCTTAGAGGGAACACTGGTTGCCACCTGCGGTATTGGGGGGGGGGGGGGCAGACAGGGAGACTGACCAGGGTGCATTTGCCTCAGATAACTTGGATATTTTCTATATAGCACGCTTCTCTGACCGAGACCTAAAGCGAATTACACAATGTAAATCCATTCAAACCATATGAAGTGATACCTAGAAAAGAATATGCTTAGTTAGGACGAGGGTTACAGAAATCAGAATAGAGCATAATAGACTGGATTCAGAGTGCAGATGCAATGCAGGGAAAAATATTTATTTATGTATGTTAGAGTGCCGTGAAAGTCACAGCCGACTTACAGCGACTCCACCAGCAAGAGGCTTTCGAGGCGAGTGAGAAGCAGCGGTGGGGCTGCCCTTGCCTTCCTCTGCAGTTTTCCTGGGTGGTCTGATCTCCCGTCCATATCTGGACTCTGCCCTGCTTAGTTTCCAGGATCTGATGAGGTGAGGTTTAGACCATGCTGCTTTGTCGCCATTTAATTTATACTCCACTTTAATTTAAATTTTAATTAGAGCGGTATTAAATCTGTAGAAGACAAACAGTGCAACGAGGATGGAGAGAGGATTTGGTGTGATCTGTGGATGCCGATTGTAAATTCGTTCCTGACATGGAACATGAAAGGGGGGGGGGGAGATTTTAATTGTGATATCAAAGCAGTTGGGGAAGGAGGAGATCTCTCAAGAGATGCCCTCAAATCCAGTATTTTAGTATTTTATATACAAGTTTCAGATTGCGTAAAGGCAGTATGTTATGTTAACATAACTATATATGTTATGGTAGCACACATTTCTAAAATAAATTAAATTTGAGCGGGCCCACTCTATTCCAAGTTATTGTGCTAATCATGCAGAGACACAATGGAAAGGCTCACACCAGAGTCTTTAAGAAATGTGTTTATTTCCTGCAGCGTCCCAGACTCCCAGCAGCTCTCTCAAAACTGGGAATACTTTATTTGCACTCCTCCGTATGCCTGCACAGTAGCACCCAAGTGGTTGCTAGGAGACCACGGACCCTTATGATGCAGGTGGTGCAACGTATGTGGGGGAAGGGAGGGGAGGCAGTTAGGTAGATGGAGCGGAGGCTTTCCAGGGATCTACTGCTCAGGTGCCCGCTTCTCCAGGTTAAGCAAGCCATTGGGTGACTGGATAGTTTAACAAGAGCCTTTGTGCTGGTCTGCTATCGTACTACAAGGAGTTTTTATGAGAATCAGGTGTCAGATTTGGAAGTTAGGTCTGTAACATAAGTATTAACCAAGACTTGGGGGTAGGGGTGTCAGCAGGGGCGGATTAACCATGAAGCAGACTAAGCACGTGCTTGGGGCACCACAAAGTTGGGGAAAGGGTGAAAATAAAAAAAAATAAAGATATGTAAAAAAAAAATTGATAAAACTAGTGCAAATTGATCATAGTGCACCCTAGGGTTATCTGCTATTTTTTGTTCGCAAGGTGCAGTGTCATTTTAAAAGTAAAATGCATGTGTTTAAAAGTACAATGATGGAGCCAAATTCAGTTGTCATGACACTCATTTCAATGACCCTCTTGGCCCCTTTTTAATTTCAGCCCCATATAAACATCAAAAATGAAGCGTCTTCAGTTGAGTGGTGCTCAAAAGAGAATGAGCAAAAGAATCTGTCTGTTGTAGCCAAGACAGGAAAGCTGACAGATTTTTTCTTACAAACTGCAGAGAAAGATGATCCAGATCAAAACCAGTGTCAGTCTTCAGAGACAGGAAGTGAATCAAATCTATCTCCTTCATCAGAAACAGGCAGTGTTGGTGCAAGGCCAGATTTTCATGATGAAGTGCCACGACCTGGACCTACTTCCATGACAAGATGTGTAAATGCTTTTGAACTGTCCAAGGAGTTTAGAGAACAGACCAAGGATGAAATGAACAAAGCTAAGGACCCAGGGTTGTGGGATGAATTTTATGCTGGTGGTGTGACTTATTGGGTTGCTTGTGGACCCAGTGAATGTCAGCACCACAATGGGCCATTTGACAAATCGTGTTGCAATTTCATCAGTGGGAATCCAAATATATACTGTTCACAGAAGATATTTTTTGGAATAAAAGCCAATGCTGAACACTACAAGAGAGAATGGCTGTTGTACTCTCCTTTAAAAGGATCAGTTTACTGTTTTAGTTTTATTTGTAAACTATTTGCGCCCAAAGGGTCAATGCATTTTGCTAGAAATGAGGGATTCAGTGACTGGCAAAACACTGCTGTAATTGACAACCATGAAAAAAGTACAACTCACTGAGATGTCACGTTGACATATTTAACTCGGAAACGAGGCTTAGGCTTGACACAGCCACTGAAAAAACAAATTGAGGAGGAGTACAATTACTGGGAGAATGTGCTTCGGCATGTTGTAGCAGTCATTTGCACACTGGCTGAACGAGGATTGGCATTCCGAGGAAAAGTGGGAAAATTTGGGTCTCTCAATAATGGGAATTATTTGGGGCTACTTGAATTGATAAGTCAGTTTGACCCATTCTTGGCTGCTCACATATCACAGTATGGCAATGCTGGAAAAGGCAATCCTTTGTACCTGTCCAAAACAATATGTGAGGAACTTATTGAGTTAATGGAAAGAAAGTGCACTCCATCATCATTGACAAAATTAATGTTTCTGGGTGCTTCAGTCTGTCTGTAGACTTAACGCCTGATTTTTTGCATGTTGACCAACTGAGCATAGTGATCAGATACTTGCAAGATGGACAGCCAGTTGAACGATTTATTATATTTTTGGAATTACAAAACCACACTGGCACAGCAAGTGTTTAAGTACCTATGTGATGATTGTAAATTGGATTTTGCTAAATGCAGAGGGCAGTCATACAACAATGCTGCCAACATGTTTGGACATTACCAATGCATGCAGCAAAAACTTTTGGATGCAAATCAGTTTGCCATTTATGTACCCTGTGCAGCTCATTCACTAAATTTAGTTGGACGAAGTGCTGTGGATTGCTGTCAAATTGCAGTAGATTTCTTTTCCACTGTTCAACTGCTCTACACATTCTTTTCAGCCTCAACTGCTCGGTGGAGAATTCTCAAAGATTGCATTGGAAATGAAAAAATCTTGAAATCACTTTCAGACACCAGATGGGAAGCACATGCTGTGGCAACTGCAGCAATTATCAACTCTTTCTTCAAGATTCTGAAAGCTTTGGAAGATTTATCAGATGACCAGTTGCAAAAAGGTGGCACTAGAAGGGAGGCAAAGAATATTGCAAACAAGATGCAAGAACTGGAATTTGTGTTCAGGCCGAATTTTTGGAATTAAACTTTAGAAAAGTTTCATAGAACAAGTCAACTTCTTCAGAGTGAAAATGTGATCTTGCAAACATGTGCAGATTTGTATTCATCTTTGGCAGACCAGTTGCACACATCAAGAGATGAGTTTGATAGATTTGAATCACTTGCAAAGGACATGCTCCCTGATGTAGAATACAAAGCAACTCAAACATGTAAGCGTATAAGAAAGAGAATGCCCAAGATGGAAATGCACCAGAGGTCATTTTCAGTGCCAGACACAAATTCCATATCTCCACTTTTTATGTAATTGATGAAAAGTTAGAAACGGAAATGAGGAGATGACGACAAGTGTACACTGAAATAGCAAACAGAATCTCTTTTCTGACAGATGCTCCTAATTGCACCCAACAAGGTGCTAATTCACAATTATCAGAAAGTGAAAGCTACTCAAAGACTTGTCAGACACTCATTGATCCTTATCCAGATGACATGAACAACAGAGCTTCAGCAGTTCCATTCATATGTTCTTCATAAGTTTAAAACAACCAAGAAAACATCTTTCACTCACATGAAACTTTACAACACAATTACAGAAGACAAACTAGAGAGGGCCTTTCCAAATTTTGAAATTGCCTTAAGAATATTTTTAACATAGGACTTCCGGCAAGACTTGCGATCATGGCGGACGTGCTCCTCCGCATTTGCGGGGAGCGCGATCCGTAACCGGTGGGAAGAAGGGGCTCCGGACTGGTGCCGAGACCCCAGAGACCCCAGTGAGGGGGCTCTGCCTGGGGTGGCGACTGAGGGATCGAGGTCCCTTTTCATCACCCCCATAGGTTCCCCCGTCCGTGGGAGCCGTATAGAGAGTGCAAAGCTTTGAAGCTTGAACTTATAGTTACGCATGGAGAAAACGTGAGTCTGAAGTAAAAACAAACAGAACACAGCGGGAAAGGCGGGTGGAGTGAAAACCCCCCCCCCTCGAGATCAGCGTACTTACGAGACTCTTTATGTGGCGTTACTGCATGAAAAAAAGTACGTTCGGCTTGCTAGATGGCGGCATCGCGCTTTAGAGGATATGAACTTTAAAAAGTTATAAGCGCAGTCGTAGAATTTGCTTCTTTCGTCCATCTTATCTAACTATCAACAAAAAGCACAGCCTCAACAATGGCGGGGAAACTGAAACCTTCCCCCAAACTAGGAAGTACAGCTCCGAGTTCAAAGGTTGATACCACAGAGATGAGCACTGTGTTCTCCTCGTTATTGCGACCTCTAGTGGACCAAATGACAGCTCTCAACGTTAAGATGGACAAAATGCAGTTGGAACTGAAGGAGTCGAATAAAACCACAGAGAAGCTGCAGCGAGAACTTCTGGAAGTTAAGACTTCAGTAAAAAATCATGATTCAAGGCTACAAAAAGCGGAGAAAGAAAAGGCCTTCCATTCTGATCAGCTCTTGAAACTACAGATGGAAAGATCGAATTTTTTCCTAAGACTTCAGAATGTGCCAGAGGATAAAGGAGAAGACCTTAAAAATCTACTAAGTGAAGCGCTTGAACCAGTAACAGGCTTAAAAGCAGCGGAAATAAAAAGCGACATGGATATGGTTTACAGAACCTATCCAGAATATACCAAAAAGAATAGCCTGCCTGGTGAGATTTTGATAAGGTTCTCCAAAAAGTCAACAAGGGATGTGGTGCTTAGGACCACAAATAAAGCGGTTCTGAAGATCAAAGGAAAAGAAGTTAAAGTGACGAAAGATATTCCATTTGAAATAAGGAAAAGAAGGAAAGCCTATGGAAAACTGACATCTTGGCTACAGTCTGAATCTATTATCTACAGGTGGAATGTTCCGGAAGGACTGAGCTTCAGCATCACAGATAAAAAATATAAGATTGACTCTGTTCAACAGGCAAAAAGTTTTTTGGAAAAAAGCAAAGAAAAGAAAAAAGAGAGAGACTCAGATGGTTCGCTGGCATCGCAAGAAAGTATGTATGGATTTGATAGCTCAAAGAGTGAAGAAGAGATTTCTGACTCGGAAAAAGGAGCAGCAGCTCCAAAGGTACAAGAAGAGACTGTTAAGACAAGAAGAGGACGAAAGAAGAAATAAGGGCTGAATTGTTTTTGTTAAAAATTGCACTTATATATTTTATATAATTTGTATAATTAAGCATTCCTCCAAAAGAGCATGTCTGTCAAATAGCTTTTTTATTTTTCTTATATCATCAGTAACAATGTTAATTGAAAATCAACCAAGGTTTAAAATGCTTCATATGTGTTAGTGGTAAGGTAATATTAAGCAAATGCTAAAGCACACTCTGTATAAGGTAAATGTAGCTTAGAAAGTAGCGATGTAGAGGTAGTAATAGAGAAAATCAATAAAAATCTTTTAAAAAAAAAAAGAATATTTTTAACATTAATGGTCACCAACTGCACAACAGAGAGGTCTTTCTCACAACTGAAACGTGTAAAAACCCAAATAGATCAGTTATGCTTCAAGAAAGACTCAAGTCACTGTGTATATTAACAATGGAAGCAGACATTCTGAGAAGTATTAATTTCGAGGATGTTATCAGTGATTTTGCGAAAGTGAAATGTAGAAAAGTACCTTTCAGGTCATGAATATTGGAACTTTGATACATTTAACTTGTGAAATATTAAAATAGATGTTGTATTGCCTTTTTGTAGAACTTTATGTAGCCCAAGCTTGGCTTAGTTTGTACAGTATATTGTGTTATCATATGAATAAATTTTTGTATTGCTGCAACCTGCATTGTATATCTGGTCAGACAGGTCAATAACTAAAATGGACTGGGTCAGTGTGGAAAGGAGGGGGGCACCAAGATTGGTCAGTGCTTAGGGCACCAGTGAGCCTTAATCTGCCTCTGGGTGTAAGGGCCGACTATGTATCTTATGGAAGTCTGGTTGAAAGGATCCTGGGTCCATGAATTCCTGTAACTGATCCCCACTCCTCTTCTTGGTTAAATGATTGTTGTTGTTGTTGTTGTCCATTTTTTGTAGGTGTGTGAAATCATCTGAGATGGTTGATTGTGTGTGCCTGACTAGGTGAAGGCTAGCCTGACAGGTTTTTGTCTGGTCAAGTCATCTGAATATTTGTAGGATACTCGAGTCATTGTAGAGGATCGGGGAGGGGGGGAGAAAGTGTCAGCGCAGCTCTCTCCTCTGACTTGCTCCCATCATTGCCGGCTTGGCTTTCTTGACGATAGTGGGAAGGGAGGGAAGCAGAAGTGTAATAATCAAAGCCATCACCACTGCCCCTCCTGCAAGATTTAAAGGACCCTTCAGCTGATCGAAGGGGAGCAGCTGATCAGCTGGTGGGCCCTTTAAAACTTGCAGGAGGGAGGGAACACCCCCTTCTTCTCAAAAAAGCATTTAAATACTTTTGGGGGGTCGGGTGAGCTTTTTTCTTTCCACTCAAATGACCCTGCCAGCCTCTGGGCATATTGAACTTCAATAACTTTTTCTTTTTCTAAATTAAGTGCAGAGGGGTTCCGGCAGAGAGTACAAACCATGAAAGCATTCTGTCCAAATGCATTCATTTAAGGGCTGGAAATGGCCTTTCTGCTGGAGAAAACCTGCTTGGATTTGGGGGGAACATTGCATTCCTTAAAATAATCCTTCACTTCAACATTTAACAATGACTCCTGGGCTTGCGAGGCTGATGTTAAGTCTCTGGGCCCATGTCTTAGCACATGGATCATGCCAAACCACCATGAAGCTGGGAGAGCTGTGGTAAAGAAGCAGCCCCCACTCACAGCCTTGCCGAAGCTAAGTAGGCCTGAGTGTTTGGGCATAGACCATCCCTCATAGAACTGTCTACAGTCACCTTGGGTTCCCTGGTAGAAGATTAGGAAATACAGTACAGTACATAAGAAATCCTTCCCCCAAAGGTGGCATTTCAGTCCTTGAAGGATGGCAAAGATCTGTAAGTAGCTGTACCAGTAGCCCAATCTTGTCAGATCTTGGAAGCTAAGAAGGGGTGATACTTGGACGGGAAACCACCAAGGAAGACTGGGGCTGCTATGCAGAGGAAGGCAATGGCAAGCCACCTCTATGTCGGGGGGGCCCTCCTGACCCAAAAACTGGCAATTGCAGGGCCAAGAGGCCAAGGCAGGGGAGCTTCCTCCTGCCAGCATGCCTGGCTCCAAGAGGCAAGACCGAGGTTGCTACCCAGAGGCTGTACCTCAGGGGTCCCTCTGTATCAATGATGACCGGCAGACCAGCCCACACAAGGGTTCCCTGGGGGGGCTGGGCTGCTTCCATCTAGACCCGCTTGAGGATCCCCAGCGGTCAACATGGGGCATGGGAGGCACGCCGAAGACAGTTGGAGACCAGACCTTTTACTCATCTCTTGCCTTGAAAATGGGGAGGAGCAGGTTGACACCCACAACAATGGTGGCCAGACCGAGAGGAGGAAGGATGGCTCCTTGCTGATGAGAAGACCAGGCAGTCCAGCCCTATGGCCAGCTTGCTGTGAGGAAGGAGGGGCGGAGCGAGTGTCAGAAGGAGGGAATAAAGAGGAGGCGGGGAAGAGCCAACCAGGGAGGATGACACCTGAAGGCTTATGTGGAGAAGGTAATGGTGTGAGGAGGATTGAGGGTCCGAAGAGGGGAGGTAGCCGACGAGCGAGAGAGCAAGCAACCCCTTGGAGCCCTCGCCCGAACACATGCCTCGAAATAAGTCTCAGGTAGGGGATGCACCCGTGCAGTAACCGGTAACCAACCCAGAGTTTGAGGTTACACTGTCCTAGACTAGTTCTCACCTTCCCAGCTCCTGGGACTTGACCCGCCCGCCTGGGAGGCACGCTGAAGACAGTTGGAGACCAGACCTTTTACTCATCTCTTGCCTTGAAAATCCCCTGCAGTGGAACTTCATGAGGTTGCCATGGGTCATTTGCGACTTGATGGCACATTTTCATTTAGTAACTGCTGGTTCTGTGCAGTAGATAAAGAAGACAGGCTTCTTTCATATGTGGTGGACATGTGAACGGGCCTCCAGTTACAGAAAGCAAACAGTGAAGATTATATTTTCCAGGCTGGAAAAACAAATTACCTACAAACCAGAGACATTGCTGCTAAATTATGAACCTGACATCCCTAGAGATCTTCACATGGTAGCCTTATTATTACAGCTGCTCGACTGGTCTTTGCCAGGAAATAGAAGCAAAAAACATGCCCAAGATTCAAGACTGGCTGTTGAAAGTAAAAGAGTTCCACGTCTTGACAAAATTAACAGCGTACCAAAAAAATAGTGATGAGTCCAATCCGTACTCATGGTCAGGAGTTGCACAGAGGATAGCTCTGGCAACAGATCAGCTAGAAGAAGCATAACCACTCAGTGCTGGTACTGTTGTTTTTATTCTTATGTGGATAGTATGCTGTGTGCATGCACACTTTTTCAGATACATAGAAATGGAAGTTAACATTTCATATATATAGGCAGATGCCTCTAACAGCAAATTAGCATACAACTTAATGAAGATGTTTAGACAAATATTCAACAAATATTCAAATATTCAACAGCAATAACAAGTTAAATTTATAGGTCATAATATGTTAAGATTTAATCATGGGGGGAACAGTAGAACAATAAATATGTCAAAGTAAGAGTAATGTGTAAAAGTATCGTTCTTAATTGTTAAGAGTAATTGAGAGACTGCTGTTATGGTCCATTCGTCTCCTAACACAGTTAGCTGACAGCATCCTTTCCTTTGAGGTGGGGTGCTGTGTTATGTTAGAAGAACCCTTTGCGATATTCATTGCATTACGTTACATTCACTATTCCAATGTACTATTCCAAAAAAGAAATATACTAAAATACAGAGGATATTAAGCCCTTCTTGGTGAAAATACATATATAAGGACTGAATGAGTTTAGCATGTGTAATGAAATAAGAAACAAATATCCCTGCTCTCGTTCCAAGTTTTGTAATAACTTGTAGTTCAGTAATTCCCTTTTCCAGTCTGTTCCTGAAGTTCTTTTGCAATAAAACAGCTACTTTGAGGTCACCCTTTGAATGTGCTGGAGGGTTGAAGTGTTCTACAGGTTTCTCAGTCTTGTGTTTCCTGATGTCAGATTTGTGTACATTTATCCTTTGGCATAGGGTTTGTCCAGTTTGCCCTGTGTAGAGAACCAAAGGGCACTGTTGACATTTAATGACATATACAGTGTTAGAAGTTGAGCAAGTAAATGAGCCTGATACAATGTAGTTGATGTGGTTAGGTCCAGTGATTGTGTTGTCTGGGTATATATGGCAGCAAAGTGGCATTTGGGTTTATTGCAAGCTCTTGTACCAGTGTCCATGTTCAAATTAGATGTTGCCTTATTGTGGGTGAGGAGTTGTTTGGGGTTGGGGAGTTGTCTGTGCACAAGAAAAGGTTTGCCCTCCAGT
This sequence comes from Lepidodactylus listeri, assembly GCA_029233225.1. NCBI lineage: Eukaryota > Metazoa > Chordata > Lepidosauria > Squamata > Gekkonidae > Lepidodactylus > Lepidodactylus listeri. Next base: position 95,320,043 of record JARCFY010000006.1, read on the forward strand.
ACTTGTGAAAGAGAACTATCATTGTCCAGTAGAGATTCTAAGTTGTTGATGATGCGTTGAACTGTTGTGAGTTGTATGTGACCACTAGTGGTCGGCTATTATTGTCTTTTGGGGGCCTGTCTTGTAACAGGTTTTCTCCGGGTACCATTCTGGCTTTGTTCATCTGTTTCCTGACTTCATCAGGTGGATATTTTAGTTCCAAAAAGGTTTACTGTAGATCCCTTAGGTGGGAATCCCTGTCTGTAAGATTGGAGCAGATGCAGCTGTAGCCATCACATCCAGTCTGGTCCACAGTAGGACTGAAGCACAGTGAAACATGGATTTTTGTCTATTTTTTGTTGGGACTATGGGGACCGTCCAAAGCATCATTCTAATTTCAGAATGTGATCACATGCTACGGACTTGAGATTCCACATCTTTGATACCATAAATCTCTGATACTTAAAAGTGACATAAAAGTCCTTTTTGTTTATGCTAGAGTTGTTCAGTGTGGAAAACAAAGACAATGGTGCTTACGTTTGTTCCATTTTTTGCACAAAGTCATAGAAAGGCTTACCATATTTCCATTGTGATCATCTGTTTTCAGCCATATCATCAGTTCCTATGCATGCATCAGTTCCTATGCAAATGAAAAAATTGGCACACATTTGATGCTAAAAACCACAATATTCAGAACCTAGTGAGAACATTTCAGTCTCCCAAGACTCACCGTTGTTGACCTGAAAGTAACCATCTTTCAACAATGAGCAAGGGAGAGAGACTGTAGTGTGAAACTGCTGAACTGGGATTACCTAAGAGATTTCATTCTCCTTCTTCTTCCCTCAATGTGAGTTGAACCAGGACTTGGAATTTTTATCTCACAAGAAGTGACTAGTAAACGGTGTCTATATTCTTGATTACAAGTGAATTTTTCATAATTACATTCCACCCTGTACTTCCTGCATATCACAGCTTTTGACCCTGTTGACTGTTTTTTGTACTTCCTATATAAAAAAAGAGCATGGTGAGCACCCACCTGTTGCCACCTGAAGAAGTGGGCTCTGGTGCATGAAAGCTTACATTGGAGTAAAGTTTTGTTAGCCTTTAAGGTGCATGAAAGCTTATAGTGGAGTAACGTTTTGTTAGTCTTTAAGGTGCCACAAGACTCCTCTTTATTTAAGCCTGCCAATGGTTTCCATTGTATATGACACTATAATGCACTCTAATAAAAATTACATATACAAAAAAATTTCCTTGCTTTTTTGTGTATTCACTGTTTTATCAAAATTCATACAAGAAGAGTAACAATATACTTTAACAAACTGTAAAGGCATGGAAATACTATAGTCAAATAGATTAAAGATGCAAGTCATACAGTTTTTACTACAGATATACAGTTTCTTCCACAGTTCCAAAATGCAAGAAGCAAAAGTTGCTTGTAGATATGCAAAACAAAGTTGCTCCCACTACAGATAGCAAAACAAAGTTGCTCCCAAAGTAAAGTTGCTCCCAAAGTAAACAATTTCTTCTACAGTCCCCAAGATCAAAGATGCAAAGTTGCTTGTAGATATGCAAAACAAAGTTGCTCCCAAAGATGTGATTTTTCCTGGATTTTCAAGTCATGTTACGCAGTCTTCATCAGATAATATTATAATTCTAATCATCAATTTCACTAAGGACTATCATAACAAAATAATATCAATAACTCATCAATTTTATAATAATATTAACATAATAGGCTGTAACCCACAGACACTTACCAAAAGTCTCAGACAAACCTCCTCACAGGAGGAATCTTAACTGTGATCTAAATTGGCAGCCAGCTCCAAACATTCAATGTCAATAGCCACCCTGCCAGACTCTTATACAAGCTATAGTTCGAATAGTTTACCACTTTCAGCTGTTCACAGTCTCATTATGTTAAGGTACAGTGTATCATAATAACAGACCAACATTATGAGAATTATAAAAAGCATGACAATTCTTAAGATTGATTAAGCCCATAGGGGGCATATGATTTGAGTTTTAAACATTCAGTGTGCCTTTGTGGACTGGAGTCCGGTTCTTGAGATTCTCCTTATTACACAATGTAGGTTAAGAAGTATGACAAATCAGATCAGAGTGAAGGCGTCATGAAATGCAGGAAACAGATATGCAGTATTATTATAGCTTCCCTCTGCATTCATTTATAGAGTACCTGTGGGGTTCTAGGTGCTGCCCAAGGATAAATGGACAGTCAGGGCATGAAGGTAGGAATGTCAGCTTGTGACAATGACGAGGCAAGAACAGGTTGGGGGATGCATCAGGTGTGGGTGACCTACTCCAGAGCAGTTGGGCAGGCCAGTGAACTAGGGTTGCCAGCCTCCAGGTGCTGGCTGGAGATCTCCCAGGATTACAACTGATCTCCAGAATACAGGGATCAGTTTCCCTAATGGCTGCTTTGAAAGGTGGACTCTATGCCATTATACTTCATAGAAGTTCCTCCAAGCCTCGCCCCTCTCAGGATCCACCCCCAAAACATCCAGGAATTTCCCAATCTGGAGCTGGCTATCCTGTCAGTGATCAGTCCCTCTGCCCACTGCTGCTTCATTTGGCAAGCACTGAGCTAGCTTTGCCAGCTCTAGAGAAATCCCTGGAGAACCTCCATGTTCCAAGGCAGTCAGCCTCTGAATCCCAGTGCCAGGAGGTAACATCAGGGAAGCCCTCAGCTTCTATGCCCATTTGTTGAACCTCCAGAAGAATTGGTTGATCACCGTGTAAGACAGTATGCTGGATTCGATGGATCACTGAGCTGATGCAGCAGGGCTCTTCTGATGTTCTGATAAATTTGTGGTGGAGCTTGGAGAGGATCAGAGTTTGGGAAGGGAGGTGATATAATGCCCTGGCAACCCCCGGGCATTCCTGCTGCCTCTAGCAACATCCAGAAGGACTCAATGAGCAACAAAAGCCTAGTGCTCACCTGCAAGGCAGATCACTATGCAAGAGGCAACTGCATCTTGGAATTTCTTTCTCCTTCAAAGAACGTTCCCCCCATTCCTCATCCAAGTTGCAGTTTTCCCCTCACTACAGGGCTATTACCCATAAAGAAATGCTAGGAAGTGAGTCTGCTGCTGAGCTCCTGGGTATCACACAGTTCTTAAAGCACAGGAGAACCTCTGAAGCATGGGCAAAGCTGACTTACTTTTGACTCTGGTAAAACAGTTTTTGCTGGCAAAAATGTTATACTTTTGTTTTCCTTGTCCCAGACAGATTGTACAAAACAAGCAACAAGTGTTTTGCGGTTGATCTCTTCTCTTAAAAATCGATCACTTCTCTATAGGGCAGGGCTGTGCTGCACTGATGTCAGCATAAATTTAATGTTCATGCCTCTCTTGGACCTGGCTTGGAAATCTGTTTTTTGCTATCCTCACTTGTCTCAGCCAGCCAATACGATGGCAAGGCATGCACTTGAAAGTCAACCAGCAGCCTGGCCTAGAACAAATACGCCCACACTGCAGCCAAGTGACCCAGTTCTTCCATCTCATCACAAGAGATTTCAGTGCTGGGGAGAGGATGCAGTGAGGCCATGAGAAATGATGCCAATTAAGTTAATTAGAAACACTTTGTTGTTGTTTTATCTCCATTTTCAAACTCATTCCTCACTTTTTCCATTAACTTTTTAAAAAAAATCTTTGACCGTTCAACAGGGAACCTGTATACCATTCACAAGGGGCTTACTTCCACAGCCTATTATCAGACATCCAGCCCTGTGAACTATTCAGGCTTTCCCAACCCCCAGAGCACAAGCCCTGGCTGTATAAGTGCCCTTCTGAAGCCCTAACCCCTCCAACTCTAGGGTGTTACAACAGGTTTATCTGTATGCCCTGGTAGGTTAATATGGGATAGTAGAGACTAGTTTATGCAGCCATTGAGATATAGTGTGACCTATTGCTACTGATGAATTAAATTTGATGCCCACTTAGTAGGAAATCTTGCAAGACATGTAAGGTCATTTTATTGATATGAAAATGGTATCAAATAGATTCTGCTCAGAAGCCTGCTTTGTGCATTCCCAAGTCTTTCTGAAATAAGATGGGTAGCAATCAGACAGGGTCTTTTTCTGTTATGGAATGCCCACAGTGGCCCACCTGCTGCCTGAGCTATTAACCTTCAAGTGCCATGTTACGTTTACCCAAGAGTATGTTTACTCTAAGGATTCCTGGATGAAGCAGATTCCTTGGATCCTTTCTAATTTGGTTTTAGGCTTGGCCATAGAACCAAAATGTCCTTGGTTGCCCTGGATGACCTTCAGGCATTTATTTTTGACTGTACTTTCATTTATATCCTGCTTCTCCCCAGTCAGGACTCAATGCAGCTTACAATGCAACATTGTTCTCCCCTTCTCCATTTTCCCACAACCACCACCTTTGTGTCGCCGGCACCATACCAGTGATGTCCCAACAACCCACCAGTGAGTCTCCTACTAGTTGCCAGCCTTGTGCTGTTAACGGTATTTGTATCCCTTGCTTTTTAATATCTACATGAAGCTACTGGAAGAGGTCATCTAGAGATGTGGGATGAGTTGTCACCAATATGAGGAGCTTGTTCAGCTCTGTCTTCTGATTCCAGCAAATCCCAAGAAGGCTGAGAAAACCATGAACCAGTGCTTGGTGGCAGTTTTGGGATAGATGAAGTTTAACAAACTGAAACTCATCCCCCACAAAATGGAGATGCTACTGATGAGCAGGACTGACCCATGAATTGAGGTGTCTCCTGTTCTGGATGTGGTTGCTCTCTCCCTAAAAATATATCTTTGTAGTTGGTGGTGCTGCTAAACCTGAGCATTCTGTTGGAAATGCAGGTGGTGATGGTGGCCAGGAGTGCCTTTCACCAGTTTTAGCTGGTGAGCCAGCTTCACCCTTTCCTGGGCAAACATTCTTCCACAATGACACGCACCCTGGTGACATCTAGAGTAGATTACTACAATGAGGTCTATGTGAGGCTCAAAGAGTGTGCAGAAGGTACAACTGATACAGAATGCTGCGTGGAATGAGTTGCAGGAACCATATCAATCCAGTCTTGTTCCACATGCACTGGCTCCCAGTTTGCTTCCAAGTGCAAACCACGGTGCTGGTTTTAATGTTTTTGATTATCACCTTGGTTGGGTGAAAAAATGACAACATATTGTAAATAAATCAAATTTAAAAATACCCAGATGTTTCTTTCTGCATAATGGTATTGCTTCCATTTTTTGTCATCCATGTGTTAATTATTTTCCCCCCTGCTATTATATATTTAGATATTTATCCCTCCCTTCTCCCCAGTAGGGACCCCAAAAGGCTTAGCTCTTTCTCCTCTCCTCCACTTTGCTCTCATAACCCTTTGGGGCAGTTGAGGCTGAGAGAAAGGGTGTGTGTGTGAGAGAGAGAGAGACACTGGTCCAAGATCACTGAGCAAGTTTTCAGGGCAAAGTGAGAATTCAAACCTCCCAGATCCTAGTCTGACATGCTACCCATTGGTTTATTTGTATATATCCATTTATTTACTTTATTTACATCCCTCCTTTCTCCCCGGTGGGAACCCAAAGCAGCTGACATTGTTCTCCTTTCCTCCATTTTGTCCTCACTGTGAGATAGGTCAGGCTGAGAGTGTGTGATTGGTTCAATGGGACCCAGCAAGCTTCTACGGTAGAGTGGAGATCCGAACCTGGGTCTCCCAGGTACTAGTCTGACACTATAACCATTATGCCTCACTGGCTCTGTATTACTAAAAATGTGTTATTTAAAACATTTTATGCTGCCTTTCCACCCAATCAGGGTCCACAAGGAAGCAAACATAAAAACATTAAAATAAAAGTTAAAATTATAAAATAATTCAATTAAAAACACATAAACTTATCAGGGGTATGCCAGTCAAAATTTCACCTGCTGGTGAAAGACACTGATAGAGGGAGACAAAACACATCAACATAAGAACATAAGAGAAGCCAATGTTGGATCAGGCCAATGGCCCGTCCAGCCAACACTGTCACACAGTGGCCAAAAACACCAGGTGCCCTCAGGAGGTCCGCCAGTGGGAAAACATCTTTTCATGTTTTGCTTGAATGCAGTATTTTTGAGCATATAAGGGATCATTATATTAAGCCTCTAATTCAGGGGTGTCCAACATGCGGCTCGGGGGCCGGATTAGGCCCCCAGAGGGCTTCTATCAGGCCCACAGTGGGACTGGCCATCTCCTGCTTCCAGTTCTGCAGCTGCTGCTGCTGCATCATAGCTTGCTTTGCCAGAGTCTCCCACTCGCTGAGCCATTTCATGTTTTAACCTGAGTCCTAGACTTTGAACTCTGAGCATGGGATTTCTGTAGTGACTGTCAATCAATCTAAAGTAGGTTTGCAGCTTACAGATACACACTTGAACAGCACACAAGTTTGCAACAGCACAGATATTTTGATGCAATAATTCAGAACAAGAGATGTCAGTTATCAGATACTGTTAAATACACAGAATATTGCAAGAGTGCTAATGTTTTAAGGATGTTTTTATTTTAAGTTAAAAAAAAATCTTTGTGTCCTTTATAAAGTTTGTATCTCCTTTACCTGGCATTACATGTTATGACACACATGGCCCAGCCCAACAAGGTCTCATTTATGTCAGATCCAGCCCTCATAACAAATGAGTTCAACACCCCTGCTCTAATTGATCAATCATCCCCTTACACCCTGGAAACTCATCTCCTTTGCTTAGTGATAAGGATCCTAAGATCACTCTGGCAATAACAAAATTTCAGTCCTTTTTGTCCAAAAATTGAGGAATGAGAATCTTCTTCTGCTCAAGATTTGTTAATCAATGAGCTTCTAAGGGAATAAAAAGAAAGAGGGAGACAAAAGAATCTCTCTGGTGAGAGAGTTCCAAAGTTTTGGTGCCACAACTGAGGTGGGGACAACCAAAGCAGAGCCTCTTAAGATGACTGGAGTGTATGGGTAGGTTCATATGGGAGGAGGCAGTCCTTAAGGTATGTTGGACCTCGGCTGTACAGGGCTTTAAAAGTCAATAACAGCACCTTGAATTGAGCATGGAAGCTCGCTGGGAGCTGATATAGATGGAACAAGACTGGAGTGATATGGTCCCTATGACCCACTCCAGTCAACATTCTGGCTGCAGCCTTCTGTACTAACTGTAGCTTCTAGATAGTCTTCAGCAGCAGCCTAGAGTGCATTGCAGTAATCTAATCTAGATGTTATCAGGGCATGCACCACAGTGGCAAGATCTTTTCTGCCCAGGATGGGCTGCAGCTGACTCACCAGCCAAAGCTGGTAAAAGGCACCCTGGCCACCATTTATCCAACAGGAGGCTGGGGTCCAGGAGCACCCCCAAGCTACAAATCTGCTCCTTGAAGGGGAACGCAACCCCATCCATAGCAGGGGATAACCCATTTCCTGGATCAGACCCTTCCCCTACCAGTAGCACCTCCCTTTTGTCAGGATTACGTTTCAGCTTGTTAGCCCTGTCGCAAGCCATAACATTATGCCTGTTTGTTGCTGATTTTGTTTGAACAATTTCTTACACATCAGCTGCCATGAAAATTTGAAAAAGGTGTGGTCCATCATTATCCTAAATAAACATACACCCACTAGAGGCAATATTTTACAGTGGATAGTGTGTTGGATTTGTGCATGATGTACAGAGATCCTAATCCCTGATTAGCCATGAAGAGTGGGACCGGCTTCTTAGTTTTATGCATAGTCATTAGAAGAATAAAGACATCAGAGTGAGGTGTGAGGCAGTCTAAAAAAGCTAGTAACTTCAACTCAATAGAAGGAAACATAATATCATAAGGACAGCATGTGCATTTTTCCTAAAATAGGGAATGCTATGTTGTAGTGACTGAAGAGGCATAGTTTAACTGTATATATTGCACATGCCTACACAGCATTTTGGATCTGTCATTACACTTTCAATAATGAACAAGGGCAGGTGGTTTACTGAAATGAGTAACAAGCATCAATTGTACTATCATGGTTCAAAACAATTGCTTTGCCTTAACTGGTTACAAGACAAAGGAATATCTTGCTGTATCTTTTTATACAAGTGGGGCCTCGCAAGAAACTTGAGGGGCAGTTATCCCATTCCTCCCAGTCTGGCACTGGCAATCCTTGACAAGCTTGGCCCGAAGGATCCCACCCTGAAAGGCCAAAATCAGCTTGGAAAGGACCCTGCCCCTTCCCCTGCCTTTTATTGACACAACCAATTAGAAGCCTCCCCCCATCCAAGGAAGTTTTAAGAGGACAGTGGAGCCCACAGCAAAATAGGTAGGGGTGAGAAGCTCAGATTGTTCAGCCATTCATACTGCAGGAGGAATCTTCCCCAATCCCAGCTCCAGTTCTGCTTTTGCTTCCTCCCCTCTCTGTCTCCCTCTGGCTATCAGCCGGTCTCTCTCGCTCTCTGTCGATACAGCAGGGCCTGGACTAGATCCCTGCAGTAGCCATTTCAAAAGGTGTTAGGGAGAGGATTCAACCCTCCCCAAGTTTTTTTTTAACTTTTTCAATTTTTCTGTAGACCCGTGGAGTCTTGAGAATTATATATATAAAATACTATGTATTTTCTCCTTCAATGAAGGCCCATGAATTATTTCAGCAGCCTCTGCCGCTTTTTGTTGTTGCTAAGACAATTTAGTACTTCTGTTAATGGAAGTCATTAGCAGTATGAAAAATAGAAAAGACCACAGCAAGACAGACATGATGAGATGTCCATATTCAGAGGCAGTAAACCTTTGATTCAGGAAGAAATATCAGGGGAAGGCCTCGGCTTCTATGTCCTGTTGTTGGACCTCCAGAGGTTGGCCACTGTTTGAGACAGGATGCTGGACTAGATGGACCACTTGTTTGATCCAGCAGGGCTCTTCTTATATTCTTATGTAGACTATGCTGACATATTTTTGGACACACATTTATGACACATGCACACATTTAAAATCAATCTTAGCCTCAGTCTCAACTACTCCAGAAAAAGGAGTCGTTTTAGCTCTTCTGGGGGTGCCAAGACGGTACTACATAAGGAAATCTTCCCTGGGATCCAACTAAGGCAGCCCCATAGCCAGGATATTTGCTGAGAGAGGGCTTTGGACTTTGGGGAGGCATTGTGGCCCCCCATGTGATGAAGTCACCCCAAGTGACTCTCCTTACTCTCCGTTGTTTTTTTCTTTTGGTCCAAAATTTATTCCAGGTCCTTGAACCGTAACTTCAGAAAATGCCCAACTTTCTTAATTTTTAAATCACTAGTAAGAAAGTGTAATGAAACCATATGTGGTGGACTTGTGATAAAGCAAAGACCTATTGGTCTATGATACATACAGAAATGGAAAAATTTTTGAAATGTACATTTAAGAAATTGCCGGAATTGTTACTGCTTGGACTTAAATTAGAAGAAATAAATGTTAAAAAAAGGACACTAATATGGTATATGATTACAACGGCAAGAATGGTCTATGCGCAGAACTGGAAAGGTGAAAAAATACCGGAGGTGTGGGAGTGGTTGAAAAAATTGTTGTACATGGCTGAAATGGACAAATGGACGAGAAAATTGAATAATCTGTACTCAGAGACTTTCTTAGAAGATTGGAAAGATTTGAAAGAATATGTTAAACAATATTGGGATATGAAAAATCACATTTATGCTTGGTCATAATACTAAAAAGAGATATTTGAATGTATAAATGGCAGTTAGAAAATAAGGATATTTTTAGAATTGTATAAGAAAATAAGAATTTATATGATGGATAGTTTTATAAGGTTGTATACGTCATTACCAGGAGAGTAAATATATATATATACGCATATAAAGAATGGTTAAAGTTCAAAATGTTAAATGCTTCAGACGTGGTGGGAAACCACCATTACAAGATGATAATAAGATTATACAATAGAACAAAAAATGGATGTAATATTGAAAAAGGGTTTGTATAAGAAAAATATGTAATAGTGTTAGAAAATAATAAAATTTATTACAAGAAAGTGTAATGAAGATGTTTCAAAGTATAAACACAAAACATAATTGCTGTTTATCTAAACATTGCCTTTTCCCCCAAAGAGATACTCTGTGTAAAGACTGAGGGTCTCAATTTACTTATGTCTCAACTTTCATTATAGCAGAAAACGTGTAGGAGAACTGGTTTATATAATGAATATTACATAATGGACTTAACTGTTCTATAGCCTCCACAGTTAGTTCTGTGTTGCCTGATTCGTTGTAAAATGTAAATAAGCAGCTGATTTCTGTTTGTTATAAAACCCTGATGTACATATATGTCAATAATCAGTATTTGCCAAGCACTGAAGATGAAACTCAGCAAAAGGTGCTCAAGACAGAGCCCTCTAAAACAATGATACTCACAATATACTCCTCACTCCGTCCCTATACTTGTACATAAGCTATGCAGAGGGTATCAAGTGAACAAGGAAGAATGAATGTTAACTTGGAGATTAACAGCCCAATGCAAAATATGTAGCCCTAAACCATCTTCCCTTTAAGCATATTTAGACTGTACATCCACAACTTTAAGAAGCCAAAGCCCTGAGAATTTGTACTACTTGTAGGAACTTGTACTTAGAGGACAGTTTTTAATTAATTGTAGAGATAGTCTTACAGGCTTAAACTGATTTTTACACTCCCTGTGTCTAAACTAAATCAGTCTCCTGGTTTAGAATTTTTTCTTCATCTCTGTATACTACACCGCCAGAGTTGCATCCGAGACTACAAGATACTGGCACCATTTAATTAGTTTCATTTCAAAACTGGCACAATTTCATTTGCACAAGATTCATTTTTAAATAAACGAACAGGGAAGATCTTTCTCCTCTTGCTTGCTTTTATTTCACTCAAGTGCAGCATCTCCTTGCATATCCTACTGAAAAGTAGCAAGGTAGCAATTTTTGATCCACTTTACCTAAAAGCTAATTACAATTTGTCAACGAAGAATAACATTACCTAAAAGCTAATTACAATTTGTCAAAGAAGAATAGCATTATACAGTGGGAAAACACTATTATTATTTGAACTAGTTCATAAGTAAAACACATAAAATGCATGCTTATAATAATGTAAAAAATACATTTTGTAAAACAAATTACAATATTATGAAAAATAGCAGAATGCAAGCCAGATTTGTGTTCAATTTTTTTGTCAGTGTAATAATTATGAATTCAACTGAAAGTGATTGCATTTGCTTCTGTGCCGAGGTGTAGGGGCACAATTCTTCTTGGCTGGAAGCAAGAATAATTCACAGCAAGATACTGGAAATCTTGCCTACTCATTTATTCTAGAGGCACTTACAAGTGGCCTGCCTATGGAAAATCAGCCCCTTGCTGAGAACACTAAAACAGATTTGGGGGTCATTGGCTGAAAAGGCAAATGAGACGTAGTAATGTGAACAAATTAATAAAGTAAATACACTATCATAAACCTGTTCCCAAATCAGCCCAACTCAGTCACATCTCTGATATTACAGTTTGTATTTGCATTTTACAAAACAAGTGTAGAGAGCTGTGGAGAAGACAGATACACACTTGTAAATGTGGGAATAGAAAAGTTGTCTAAGAGGTGTTTTAAGTGCCCATGACCCTTGCCAGACTTACACCATTAAATGTGGCCAGTCTCACATTACAGAAACATGCATCAAAGCTATTGTCTGGCTCTGTCCTTGACCAGGTTTTCAGAATGTGTGTATGGAACTATAATTAGCCATTTTGGCAAACATGTTATTGTTTTAAATTGTTGTGAGCCGCCTTGAGCCAGTCATGCCGGCTAGGCGGGATATAAATCTAAATTAATAAATAAACAATAAACATGGCCCTTATTCATTTTGTTGACTGTAATTACCACACAGTTTTTTTAATTGATTTTTAAACTAGTTCTACATCTAACACGCTAAATACTAAGCTACATTATCTTGTAATTACCACACTGTTGAAGAAGAGGAAGAAGAGATTTATACCCTGCCCTTCATTACCCGAAGGAGTCTCAGAGCAGCTTACATTCTCCTTTCCCTTCCCCTCCCCACAAAAGACACCCTGTGAGATAGGTAGGGCTAAGAGAGCTCTCTCGACAACTGCCCGTGAGAGAGCAGCTCTGAAAGAACTTATGACTGACCCAAGGTCACACCAGCAGCTGTATGTGGAAGAGTGGGGAATCAAACCCAGTTCTCCCAGATTAGAGTCCGCACTCTTAACCACTACACCAAACAAAATTTTGTATTTGCAATGTGCCTCTTGGTGAATGGAAAGGAACAATTTTTGCTAGGAACTTATTTATGTTATTTATAGTCCGCCTTTCTCAGTGGGACTTAAGTCGGATTACACAGAGTGAGTCTTGCCAAAGTCCTTCTAACAATGTTCAGTTGTGCAACAGGAATTTGCAGCACAGTAAAATGTAGAGATTATTTTGTTAGAGAAAGAAAACTGGTTTTACAGCAGATGTTGCATTAAAACTTTAGATCAAGCGATTTGACTGAGATTGGCTAGTTAGTACAGAGCTCTTCTCCCCATAAAACTTGGTCATTTAAATTGGAAGTTAAGCTTGCTACAACACCAATTGTTTCAGGCAAATGAGTTCTTCTTCTAAAGTCCCCACAGAGCAGTAACATAAAAATATCATGCATAGCTCTTTAGCTATACATGTAAAATTAAGGGAGTTGCACAGAACTCTGTATTTGAATGGTCTAGCCTGATTCCATTTTTAAGGAGAAATGCTGTATATATGCTTTGAATACATGATGACTAGGACAAGCCCAGATTTCTCCTCTTTATGCCCAATGAAACCATTGCTAAACCAGACTATGCTTTCTGTCAACTTTGCAGCCAAGGTTTTTTTCTTAGTATACTGCCCAGTCTTTTGCTGAGAGACTTCAGCCTGGAGTCAGCAGAAGCTATGCTGCCCTGGATTCCCCACTGTATCTTCTATGAAGAGGATGGTAAGGAAGAGATGGGTTAATTCAAATTGCTACACATTTAATCTTTACAGCCATCTAACACCCACCTGTTTACTGGATTAGCTAAAATAAACTAGATTATTTCCAGAAGTGCAATTTTCAGTTGATGGCATAAATAAATCCAGTGTCATAGCTAAGTAAACCTACCAGTATCCTGATCAAAGAAAATTTTGCCTAACTTTATGGGCAAGTTGGTTAATAAAGAAATTGGAAAGTGGTCAGATAACACAGGAGGCCTGCTATTCTTTAACTCAGTAGGTGGTGGCAGCTACCAATTTTTTGAATGGATTTCAAGCCCAATGGTAAAATTAAATATACTCTCTAATCCAGTTTACCAAGAGACCCCTGGAATACAAGAGCAAAAATTCTTCAAAGGAAGTCAGGGATGTTACACATTGAGGATTATGCTATTATACCTAAAAGACAAACATAAACCTGCATTCCATATTCATGAACGGAACATTTCTGGTATATATCAGACACTAAAATAGAACATAAATATTCAAGGAGAAGAGTGACCACATTACCTTGAAGTCTTTTATTCGTGAATAAAGAGTTCATTTCATGCAGAAATGTTTTGATATTTAAGAGCATTCAGCCCATATATGCAGTACTTCCAGAAACATTTTGACTGAACTATTAGCATTTTCTTTAATATATAAGAAGAAAACACTTAGGTATTTGGAAACTTTCTTGCAATAATAAAGGTAGTTTAAGAAGCTGAGAAAACAACAGTAATTAAGAATATAGGGTAAAAATTGGGGGGGGGGAGGGTAGTTTTTTATCGTTTGGCTGCAGGGTAAGCTCTGCTTCCCCTGGTTCTGAGTCTAGTGATTTTGCTCCCCTTCCCTGCACCTTGACTTTAAAAAAAAATTTCATGCATGCTTATACAGTTTACCTTTATTTGATGCTTTAAGTCAATCCAGCCACCCTTTTGCCACATAAACACTAGATAAGGAAGTGGTGTTTTAACTGTACAGTTCAAAAATGGGAAAGACGGAAACTAGGTTAAGTTGGGCATAATGTAACATATAACAATGTATGCTGCAGAGTGTCATTAACAACACAGTTGAAAAAGGGCACCAAACACTCGTCACAAGCTCCTAAACCAAAATTATTTTTGCTGTATCCGTGGGAGAAGCCCATTAGTGTGCACATTCTTTATGTATGGAAATATATTCCCTTCTGAGACTTAAGTGCTCCCACTTAAGTGTCTAGTCCATTCATGAAGGTCACACACAGGTCTCTGAATCTAGGTAATTATGTGGAATTGATTTATGGAACTAATTTTAGGCCTCTTGCCCTAGAAGGATATTCTAGTGGTAGTCTCCAATCCTACTGCCGAACTATCTACATAAATTAGCTTGATATCAGCCACTGCTAAGAAGTACTCTTTAGTACATATTTTCATTTCAAGACTTCTCCTGAAATAAGACTGACATTCTGCTGCTAGATTGAACTGGATCTTAACTTACTGATTTAACTTTAATTGCTGGGCAAGAGATTGGGGAAGGTGTCTATGCAAAAGGATAGCGCTTCTCACTAAGCATTTCCCCTCCATTTTTGGAATGAATATGTCAGCTGAGATGCAGTTCCAAGTTTACAGTTCATCTGACATTTCCTTTTCTACATCATCTTTCTACACCTGCTCATAAAAACAGGATTAATTGGATGGAAATATACAACACCGGACACAATGAAAGCAATCAGTATGGCAATATATAATTATAATAAATCTTTACATCATGCTTTGCAAACACAGAAGAAATATGTAAACTGTGATTTAACGCAGGAGTTTCTAGCACTGAAGGAATGGCATCAAGTAAGGATCACTGAGTTTTTTTCCTTCTCTATCCTTTCACTTAGTGCAGAATTTTTTCCTTGAATGCACAGTACAAACTGCAAATATAACAAAAAAAAAAACCCTTTGCATGTAACACTCTGGTGGGTTTCCCTCTAAATTAATATTTGAAATCTCTGTGAAACACTCCTTACCAGACATTTTAGCACTGCAATAGCCCAAACAGACCCAAAGATTAAGGGGTGAAAAATATGGTTCACTAATTAGGGCTAAGTTTCTATCAATATTTTAACGTATGTATTAGTCTTCAGGCACATTCTTTGGTTACATTCCAGAGTTTAACAAATAAAATGGCAATGACTGTTCAAAGTCAGGACTAAATTTCAGCTAGGCAACAATACATCTTTGTTTCTTCTAAGGTAAGGCAATATGAGTCCTTTCAAAAATAGATTGTTTGTTATATCCATAAACGGTAAAATCCCAGTACTACTGTAAGACATGTAAATACAGAACCTGAAAGAAAATAAGGGTGGGGAAGAAAGTAGATGCATTTTTAGTCCTTAATACCTATAAAAATACCAACCTAGAAATGTTTCAAGATATGGTTTCAATCCTGACTATAGCTGCATAGATGAGCAGGATCACAGTCTAAGAACTACAATATCTATTTCAAGCACAGTTTCAAGAAATTTTGGCCCCCCAAATAAAAGAGGATGATGTGGAAAGACTAGAGTATAAATCTACCACAGACCATCACATCCCTCTAACTGTATGACAGTTATTATGAGAGATCAGAAAATCTAGCAAATAGTGTTTTGAGTTGCTTTATACATCAGTGTACAATTATTCCATTCTTTTCTTGAAAACATGGCAGTGTGTAATGGTGGATATTTATAATGAAACTTAGCATAAGGTACATTATACTAGTAGCCAGTAACACAGGACATTCATTACACAGTGCTATACACATGGTGTTACACAGACACATGCTGGAGAGGCATTGTTTCATCAAAAGGTTCAAGTATCCAAATAGTGAAAAGATCTTATATTTAAAACCAATGGATAAGCCTCTATCAAATAATTAGTAAATCCTGGTAGGCAACCAGAAGTCGTATTTGATGTAAAGAGTACTGGAGTCCACAAATGCCTAGTAGACATCCAAGTCAGCTGACTAAGCACATGCCCCTTACCTGCTAAATATTTAATATTGTCAAGTTTGTGCGATTCAAGCATTGTTTTCAGTCCCGCAACCTCTGTATCTATTTTCCTGTTTGCATTTGTTAACGCTCGGTCCTGCTGTGCGTGCTTAAAAAGAAAAAGTAATCAATATTTCAATTTCCATTTAAAGGTTAGGCTCCTTTCTCTGAAAGAGAAGCACTGTAGTCTCTTACACAGTAGACCTCCCTTGAAAATGCTATTAACATAAAATTATTATTTGCTCCAGTTGTTTTCCTGCAATTACTGTTAGGCATTTGCAAATCCCAACACTCCCCTTCCTCCAGCTATTTCCAAGTACTTATGCATTAAATTTTCACTCTTCCTAAAAATTACTCTGTAACACATAATATTTATAAATAACTCTCCAAAGGAAAAGAGCTTACTAGACCTGCCCAGCGCAGTGGTAAATCCTATTAATGTAGTCACTTAGTCTAAGGAATACTATGGAAACAAGAAGAGAGTAGATCTTCAATATGAATTTCCAGACTCTACACACAAGCTTAAGAAGCAGTATCTTAATATATATGAACTGGAGGTTTGTTTGGGTTTTTTGGAACATAAATTACGCATTTCTACACTAAAGGCACTTTTGCCATTTTTATTTGCTGCTATATGAGTGCAATTTACATTATTGGCTTGAATTCTAAGCATATTTACACGAAGTAGCTCCTGTTATAATCAGTGTGGCATTTCAGAGCAAAAATGTTTAAGATTATAAACATATTTCTAATGTTTTAAAACTCAAATTCACTATACTCAAGTAACGAATCACTAGAAAAAGTTTCATTTTGCTACTTCCTTCAGGGCCAAAGCTTGTATGAAAACACCCTCTACAGGCTGAACCATGAAATTACAAGGATGGTGTTTCCTGGGCGGGATGTCACTCTCAAAAGAAGAAAACAATTGTGAACACCAATACTGTGTTTTAAGCCAAAGATCAAAATTGTGGACACCAAATTGTGGTCAAATCATATATCCTAAGACTGCTGGATAGTGTATGCCCTTCTTCATATGCATCTAAGAACATGACTACTCTGTTTAATAAAGCACTCTTAAGGTATTTTATAGGTTTTGAGAATAAATGTGCCCTTAAGAGACCACCTGGGTTAAGTTTCTCAGATGTTATTTGTCTGAGGGTGCTCATGAACATGGGGAAAGTGCTCAAGAACAGGGCAGTCTCCATCCACATTGCAGACAAAAGTGAACATCAGACAGAATATCAGACAGAATACTTTGACATCTGCAACATTGCATGCATAGCATTTACCAAGATGATGCTCTAAACTCAGATAAAATGTAAGGGTTTTTCCTAGATCAAAATCAGAAGTATGTACAGGACAGTCTCAGAAGAGACTCTTCCCAATTTTGTATATTCCTGATTCCAAACTGAAGCAAATTTTATCCAGAAAACAATTTCATAATGTGCACTGTACTTTCAGCGTTTCCAGAGTTACTCAACATAAAATTTAAAAGGTTCTTAAGTACTCTTTTCTTTTGCATACCCAAAGATTTGTTTTTACTTCAATGTGTGGATATATAAATGCCATTTCAATTACTAGTGGCTGTATAGCTAAACATGCACAAACAACATAGGCTGTGATCATGATCAGCCAATAAGTTCTAGTTCTTACCAATTCCACAATGTCTGTTCTCGTTTTCAACAGTTTTCTATCATTTAGCGAATACTGAAAAATAAGAATAATGGATTATTCTAAAGAACAAAAACAACACTTTGAACCAAGCAGTTACCCTTCCCAGCAACACTAGTAACTTTCTGGCTTTAAATGCTCTATCCTTGGGTTGTCTGTATGTCAATCGTATCAGTTCCTCAAGTAAAGCATAGTATTCTGGATAATAGTTATGATCGTAAAACTATTTATAAGTCTACAAAGAACTAATGGGATAGCTTTTTGGACTATGCATGTCGAGAGGTGTTAGTAGAATGCTAGATGTGTAACAATGTTGACTATGAAGATCATACAGATTTAAGTTACTGTGTTCTACCAAACATTCAAAGAGTACATTGTGGAGAGGACAGTATCAATAATTCATTTTTATTAAGACAGTATACTCACTAAGCATAACTGAATTCAGTAGCTGTACAAAACTGAGAATGACTATTACAATGGCCATAGATTGTATTTGGTATAAGTATTAGAACAAGAGGCTTCACAGGCCACTAAGACCATTTTTGTCAAAGCTGTACACTGCTGTGTTTCAAAACTCTCTATATATAGATATGAAGAAATTAACATACCAGTTCTTTTACTCTGCTCTTTTCTAGGTTAAAATCTAACTTGCTGTCTGTACGAACTTTGGAAGTTTCATCCTAGAGAAAAATTGAACAGAAATGCTGACACAGAACTTCTATACTCTGTCCTTATATTCAAACCGATAATGTCACATGAAATACTATAGCATTCTTTCATTATCCACATTGGGCTATTTCAGAAGTTTGAATAGGGTGATATGGGCCCCGCAGCTCCCCCGCTGCTACCTGGAGCAAAATGGAAAGGAGGGAATACCATTGCTGGGGTGCCACTTCTGATGCAAATGCTATGGTAAAACAATAGACTTCCAGGTGAATCCTAGAATGGTGCCCTGACTTGGTGATGTCAATTCCAAGTCCGCAAAAGAAGTGATGTTACAGCTGTGACACACTACCCATAACCAAGTCTCTGCCCCTCCCCCACATCTTCCAGCACTGGCAACCTTATATTGAAAGTATTTTTTTCAGCCTTGCCAAGTGCTTTCTTCAATTTTACCCCCCTGCCCCATTTAGACATCTAAAAAATGCTGTTACCATCTAAAAAATGCTGTTTTGAGCACAGTATACTGGAGTTGCACATGATGTTTAGATACTATGGCATATATCCTACGACTTCTCTCAGCAAAGACTGAAGCCTTCCTTCAGCTGAAGTGGCTCTTTTGCTAGAGGAAGAACCATTTCAGTTGGCAAAAGGCTCTGAATTTTGCTAAGCAGAGTGGCAGGATACATGCCAGTGTGCACAATCCAGGGTTGGATCCTACAACCCATGAGCTGAAATCACCTGCAGATCTCTCACACTTCCTCCTCCCCTAGCAGCCTTCTGAGATCTCCGGAAAGCTGATGGTCAGAAACATGAGTACACCTTGGACACAATGCCACAGAGTTCTGGTGTGAATAAGGGGAATCAGATGACACTACCTGCACTTTCCTCCACTGACATAGCCTCTTGTGTCAGTAGAAACCTTGCCAGCAAAAGAACAGAAGGGGAAATATCACCTGATTCTCCCTTTTCATAGCCCATGCCCTGACAGGGGAAGAGGAAAAGACCCAATTTTTATTTAGTGCTCACAATTTGTAGGATCTAGTCCTCAATACCTGTATGACAGGGGTGGCTAAACTGCGGCTTGGGAGCCACATGCAGGTCTTTTACACATATTGTGTGGCTACTGGCAGGGTGGCTGGGGAAGTGAAGGGAAGGCATGCCTCCTCGACCGGTCTTCCCTTCCCCAGCCAGTGTTCCCCTCCCTGGGGAGGCTTGAGGTGCGGGGGGGGGAGCACACAAAGAAAGGAACTTTAACTTTAAATGTGTTCTCAAAATCCCCCCCCCCCCGGCTTAGAGAAAGCATTTGTCTCTTTAAATATCATTATCTTTTTTGTTGTTGTTGTTTTCCAACTTGCAAACTTAAATACAATATTCCAAAACATCTTTACAAAACTCTTATTTTAAATATCATGATCAATATCTGTTTTTACCTTTGTTTTTATTTCTGGCAATCTAATTTGATGTTAATAAAAAGCAAATTTGCATATTTTCCAATAAAAATGTGTAATTTTTTTTATGACCTGCAGCTCTCAGACATCTGATGTTTCTTCTATGTGGCTCTTATGTTAAGCGAGTCTGGCCACCCCTGCTGTATGGTATCCAAGACACGCCTTTTACACAACTGATCAAATCAAGGGCTGTGATTTAGGGAAGCACTGAACTACCCTTACTTCAACTCTCAGACAGCACCCGTTACCTCTAAAGACTTACCATTAATTGCTTTTTTAGCTGCTGAAGTTCAAGTTTTATTTTCTTTGAATTAAAAGAAACGTACACATTAAAGTTATGCTGAATACAAGAGCAAAAATTATCCTTACACATGCACATGCTCAGTCAAAACTCTCTGTACGTTTTGCTGCTGCAGCTTGTGAAATTGAGAAATCTGAGATTCTGTAAAAACAAAAGCTGTTATTATGACTATGAGAAGAGCCCCAAGCATGCAACAGAACATGCACACGTGTAAACAGGTTTTTTTGGACTACATTCAAGGTGCTTATCATACAAGTAATCCAAGTGATAATCCTATCACTTTATTTCCTTCCCATATCAGCAGTTTTGCTCCACAAAAGAGTAAATAAGAAAGCTCAGTAATTTTTTTCAAAGGCTAGCCTCCAACATAGTGTACACGCTATTTCTCACGAAAACGCTGACAGGTTCTAAGCACGTGGTCACAGCCTGTGGAACTATCAGCAAGCAGTGGATTTGCTCTAATATCCACAAGGGCCAGCACAGGAAGAATAAACAGTCCAGTTGGCCGCCACTAAAATTTTGCGGCTCTGCTGTCTCAGAAGGGCTGGGAAAGTGAGTTCAGGAAAGATTTTGGACACCTTCATGCTGAAATTCCAACATCAGTGAACAACTTTTGTTAAATTACACTGCATACGTACATGCCAAGGGCAGCTTCGGCATTTTTCAGTTAAGAGCCAATACTTCTATATACAATGAAGATTTGGAAGGAACAAGCCTTCCCTCCACAAGAAACGCAATACATTTTTTTCTCCCCAAGTTAGACAACAGGTACACTTAAGACATTCTACTTGTGCCAGCTGCTTTCATTAAGTAGTAAAGGAACCAGGAGTGCAATCCACCTGACCTGAACTATGCCACACCCACACCCCACTGAAATCAACTGGACTGAAGCATACGTCTCTTCCTTTGCCATCACACCTCAAATGCTTTCTCTCAGGTTCAGAAGGCTTTTCTCCATGAACTGGTTTCTATGGCTGCTTTATCTATCCCCTTTGGCATGTTTCATACAAAAGTTGCAAGCGAAATTTTTTTGATAAATGGCCTACAGTGACTGTGTCTGTTGAAACAGAAGCTCATCAACAGACCCTAGCAATAACCGACATAGTCCTGCCATTTACTTACACAGTCATTGTGATGGCAGAGAACTGGGAGCCCACTGGGAATAAGGAAGAGTTTTATAAAACGTGTACATAATAATTGTGGAATAAATCTTACCTCATTTTCTGCCCGAAGTGCAGAAAATTCACTCTTCTCCAAAATGATCATATCTTTTTTCAAAACACCAATGTGAGACATTATCTGCTGAAGAGCTATTTCCTTTCAAAGAAATAAGAAATACTTTCGACTAACACTGCTAAAATAATTACATGTTTTTCTTTGTTCTTATACACTCAACACTTTAACTGTAACTAGTATTAAGAAACTGTAAACTGTCTGAGGGCTCAGTCTAGTTGAACACAGGTGTAGTGCCTGTGGACAGAGGAATCCCACTGGGCTCAACAGAGTCCTGTTTTTCCTCTGCCTCGCCAACAAAGACAGCACACTTACCAGTAACATGCACAGTGCACAGAGAAGGCAGGATGGGGATAGAGGATGTATATGCAGTTGTATGGGGGGAATAAGGGGAGAAGGGCTAGACTAGGCCCAGTGAGACTCCATCTGTGGAATGTGTGCTTTACGAAAATGATGTAGCAAAGATGATTTAGCAAAACACAGGATTTGCATTCAAAACGTAAAGAAATCAGTTTCTGTTCACATATATGCTAGTATTGTTAATACTGTTATACCAATGACTAAAAAATCTACATGGGAAATACTAACATGCACATTACCCAAACAGTGCTTACTAGTAATTAACAGAAGGCATGCTTACGTCAGAGAGCAAATTAGAGTCAAATCTGTATTGAATGTACAGCTTTCTTGCAGGATTTTGATTCGACTAGCTTTACCCTGCATTCTGTACACTAACAGGACCGAGCAGAGATTTGACGAATTATGACAATTATTAACAACCACAGCTCCACTATTAGTACAGCCAAAATGCAACATTCCATGAAACTGACCAATATATGGAAGACAATGTAAACCATTCCACTACAATGTAATTAAACCCAGCATTTGATAAAAAATTTCACAGCAAAGCATTGAGGGGGCTGCAGATTTGGTGGAAGGGTACACCAGCTGTTTTCTCTAACACACCAGGCCACAAGAAAAGAACAGACAGTGACAAAAACTAACAACATTTCCCCTGAGTCATCCAGTATCAATTATGATGAAGCCAGTCACAGGAATCTTTAGCCATTTATGACCCACAGCTAAGGATAAAGTCATTAAATTTCTTAAGTATGTATGAGCACTCAATAAGGCCATTATTCACAGTAATGCAACTCATGCCTACTATGTTCATTACCAGTTGTAACAACACCAAAAAGAAACATAATTTGCTGACACCTAAGAAATATCAATGCCTCATTGAGGCTGCAAAACTAAGTACACATACTTGAGAGAATGTTTCAATGACCGCAGTATAATTGACTTTCAGATCAACACATTTTGATGGAAGCACATTCTACTAAGTCAGTAAGACTTCCCCTCAGATATGCATGTTTATAAGTAAGACTTAACAAAACCTTGCCTCAAACGCACAGCTTTAGGATGATTTGAAAGTCGATCATTTCCATCTTTACAATAAATACAATTACAGCTAATGTGTTTTAAAAAACAGATCTAGATGCCTAAAAGTGTTGGCATGCTTTTCTTGTATGTGTAGGCCTGGAGTTTAAAAATCTGAGTATGGCATCCAGGAACTTAAAATACTTTATCAACCGCTGTTGCTAGCCCATATAAGTCCATGCACCAACTTCTCTCCTTCCAGCAATTCCTTCTCTCCATTTGTAAGCAGAACCAATAATGTGTTACAGAAGCTGCTCATCATACATAAACAAGAACAATTTTAGCTTGGTAAATAAATGTAAGAATCAAACCTAACTAAACCAACACCAGAAAACTATTAAAGATCAGAAAACCGCACTTAAAGAAAAATGGTTATCAACTCTAACTACCCTTTGCCTTTAGCAATGCAGTTTTTCACATCCATTTTCCAAACCACATTAATTAAATATTTGGCTAAAATTAAACACTAAAGAAACTTCCAAATTTTTATATATAACCTGTTGTACTTTGGTGACCATGTCCTTGTACATCACAGCCATATTGCCATTCATGGTGTTTATTAAAGCAGACACGATAATCTCGGATTGCAGAGTGGTGAAACCTAGAAGGATACACAAGATTGCAAAATTCTGAAACCTCCATGCTTGAACAAAGACTGACCATGGTCCCTTCCACACGAGCGAGATAATCTGGAGGGGAAGCGAGGCTTTTTTGCTCTGGAGCAATTTGCCCCGCAGTTGCGTGATCACACAGGCCTGTGGACCTGCTGGGGCAACTTGCCACTGCGTGATCAGACACAACCACTGGCAAGTTGTTTTTTTTTGTGTGGTTGGTTTCTGAGGCGCTTAAACACGGGATTGATGAATCGCCTTCCCACCTTAAGGGCTTTCGATGATGTGCACACGGAGAAGGGGGGGGGGGGAAACAACAGTGTGGCATCGGGATAGCCTGTGATCACGCTATCCGCAATGTCACACTTCAGCGCTGGAGTGATCACACAGGGAAACTCCAGCTGTGAACTGCGGCAAACCATTTGATACTGGAGTTTCACTAGTAAGTTTTTACCACGATTCCCCACCAGATCAAAATGGTTTGCAACGGTTTGACAACAGTTGAAGGACGCTTCCCAGATGTGCTGGTGTGATCACGCTGCTTTGATCTGGTGGTGAATTGTCCCTCTTCCGTGGCAAATGGGTACATATGATTGCGCCCCATGTCTGACTAATATACAACTTGGCCATGCAAAAAAAGCTGGAAATTGATGGCACGTAATATTCACAAAAACAAAGGCAGCCTTAACAAGTCTTGGCATAACTGCTTGCAGAAAAGACTTATCTTCCCCATTTAGTGAGCAGTTTAAATTCTGAGGAGGGGATGCAATTTTCCTGGATCTCATGAGGATCTGCTTTGCTGTCAAGTCCATATATCTAAATAAATTTAGTTCCTAACACAAAGCCAAATAGTTTTTGTTTTTAAGCTGGATCATAATGAATATAGCAATTTCACTACAGTAGAATGGTCATAAAATTAAAATCAGATCCTTAGAAAAGGAAGCATTCTGAGAAGTTATCAGACACTTGTCCAATCTGACCTATGGCACATTCATAAATGCAACAAAGAACAGCAATTATAGGAGCAGTGGGGAATAAATCAACTTAAATAAATAAATAAAAGTAATAATTTTTAATAATTGTACACAGGCATACAGAAAAAAGGAGGCTATCCCTTGTACTAGACAATGGATTTGACTAGAACAAAACCCACTGTTGTTATTTGTATTGTCATCAACCTAGGGTTTAAAATGCCAGGGAGTTTACAACTTGAACATTGCCACAGACGACACACCGAAGAAGAAGAAGAAGAGGAAGAGGAAGAGATTGGATTTATATCCCGCCCTTCACTCACTTGGAGTCTCAGAGCGGCTTACAAACCCCTTTCCCTTCCCCTCCCCACAACAAACACCCTGTGAGGTAGGTGGGGCTGAGAGAGCTCTGAGACAACTGTCGTTGAGAGAACAGCTGGTACAGAGCTATGGCTTGCCCAAGGTCATCCAGCCAGGTGCAAGTGGAGGAGTGGGAAATCAAACCCAGTTCTCCCAGATTAGAGTCCGCACACTTAACCACTACACCAAACTGGCTCTCTTAGAGAAGTCGGAATGAATATGGAAAGAATATGCATCCATTTTACTTACAGATTTGCTTTGTTTAACTAGAGAAAGGGGGTAAGCTGCAGAGTTCATGGGAAAAACTGGATTTTGAGGTGGGCTTGAAGAAGCACCTCTCTCAGTATCTAATTGTGCACAATTTAGGTGCCCTGTAGCAATTTCTTCTAGCAGTGCCCTCAAATAGCACTGGCCCACTCCAGAGCATTTTCTGCAATTGCTCCAACTTTCTAGAATGAGTTTTAATTAGAAGTACAGACTGCCCACTTGCTATCTGTTTTTAGGAGGGTTTGCAAAATGGCTTGATTCAAGAGAACCCCTAAAATTCAGTATTGGTCAGACTGCTGTGACTGTTTGTCGCCTTTGGTTGATGAGCTCTGGTTATTTTTATCTTTCTGTGGTGTTTTCCACATGGGGAGGGGCTCATGTGGTTTCCCCTTTGCTGGTGCAGCTGCAGATAAAGCACAGCAGCATCTGTCTCCCTGCAGTTTCTCTTCCCGAGTTCCCAAGTGGTGGCCGCTCCCCACCCCTCACTGAGCCATGGGGCTTTTGTGTTTTTAAAAACTGGCACTAGAAAATCATTATATTGATACATTATTGTAATGTCAAATGAATCAGGTTATGTGAATTACCAGCCTTCATTTTTTTTAAAGTAAGCCTATTTTACTTTTTCATTTTTTTAAAAAAAGTAAGCTTACTTTTAAAAACTTTTTTTTTAAAGTAAGCTGCAAAAATATGCCTCTTCCCTTGTATCTCCACAAGGGAAGGGAACAGAGACTTAAAAAAAAAAAGCTGTGAATTCACAGACCCTGTTTCACTTACTGCTACAACAGTATGCTCATATGATAGTCTAATGCAGTGGTTCCCAAAGCGGGAGTTCTGAGGGGGGAAAAGGAGACAGAAGCCATCTGGGTCCAAGGGCAGAGAACAGAGTGACCTGAGAAGGAACCTCAAGAGCTGCAGCAACACAAAAAGCCTGAAGAGCCACAGCACTACCACCACAGAGAACCCCCCCCCCCAAGCTGCATAAGAGTGTGAGAGACTTGCTGAAGGCCTCAAAGAGACAGTAACTCTTAATCACCTTTTCTGTTACAACTGTATGTGTGTGTGTCCTGCTTTGATTCCTCATCCCCATTGTTGAACGACTTCTGTTTTACATTCTTCTGGGAGCTAGACATCTTTCTGTTGCCTACTGGACACCCCCCTGATGGCAAGGGGAGGCCAGTGAGCTGGAGGCACCACTGCTTTCTTTTTGTCAACCCCCCCCCCCTTCATTAGCAAACCCAGGGCGCATAATTTCTCAATAACTGTTTTCAAAAGGGGGGGGGGGGAGTTTTTAAAGGACAAAATTAGGGAGTAGAAGGAAAAATTTAGGTAACTGAGGGGGAAATTTAAGATATAAATAAAAAAAATTGGTAATAAGAAAAATTATGGTAAATAAATACAAAAATTGGAGGAAAATGTGAGTATATCTTTATTTAGAATTGCAGTAATAAAATGAAAGAAAAAAATAAAAGTATTAAAAGGAGGCAAACTAAAATCATCTTCTTTATTCCTTTAAGTTTAAAACCGTTACTTTTCTTAACTTTTTTGCTCTCCCAAGACCTTTTACTTTGCTCAAAGTAGTGACCCGTAGTAAAATACCTTTGGTTTCAAATGTCCATAATGTGTGAATGCACTTTTCCCTTTAGCAAAATTTTGACAACTGCATACTACATCACAAAAGTTCCATAAAGGCCACCTTACTGCAATTATAACGTATTTCTTTACTATGTCCTTTGTTTTAATCCTACAAAGGTTTCAAAACCTATCAACATTTCATTTCTTTTAACAGCATCATTAATCTTCAGTACTGTATTGTTATTATCTGACTTAATGGATAGTGTTTATGGGTGTGAGTTTATGGAACCAAGGGGGCAGTGGCCAAAAAAAGCCTGGGAACCACTTTTCTAATGTAATTTTTTAAAATAAAGGAGCCCCCTGGTGGCATGAGGAGGAAATAGCTGTTGTGGAAACAGGATCTGGGAAACAGCTAGATTTGAATCCTGTAGCACCTTAGAGACTAGCAAGATTTGAGGGGTTTTGAAAGTCAAAACATATCTGACCAAAATAAAGCTTTGACTCTCGAAAGCTTATACTCTTGTTTGTTACTAAGGTGCTACTGGACTCAAATCTAGCTGTTCTACTGAAGACCTACATGGCTATCCTCTCAAAGGATCAGGGAAAATGGCTGCCATGTGGGCAGGAAAATCCAAATTTCCCACAGGAGCCACCCAGCCTTTTCTGCAATCTTTCCTGAAATTTGAAAACAAAGCAGGTTTGAGAAAGACTGGAGAAATAGTTGCAAAGCCCCAGGTGGTACACAAATGCACCACAATGCTGCAGGGAAGCAGGGGGGAAGAAACAACTGAACACATGGCAGATAATCTGTGTGGAAGTCTGTCCTGACAGATTGTATATTGTATACTGCTTTAAGATGCATCTGAGAAAGGTAGCCTATAAACACTTAAACAGGGAAAGAGAGTGTGTGAGAGTAGCAGTAAGCAGACACTCTGGGAGAAAGTTGTAGATATAAGATGCACCATGGGAATAATACAGGTACTTGTACCATATTAAGTGTTAAAATACACACACACACATATAGCAGAGAACTTACCATTTTCCTCCATAAGGCACACAAGGGCATGGGTGTCAAAATAAAGCTTCTTGCTTCCTGATGGGAGAAAACTCGCCTTACTGTTTTCTCCTTGTAGGGGTGATGCAGAGATGCTGATATCTAAAAGGGGAAAAATTAGAACCAATTTAATACACAGCCATACATATTTTAATACATACTGTCATATTTAAAATCCAAATCCTTCTGAACTTTACAGTCCACAGTCATCAGAAACACTGTAGATGAGACTTCAACTGGAAGAGTCATGTGTGTTGGACAGAAGACACCGCTTGCTCCCACTTCAGCTGTGAAACCGTCTACAAAACCCAGGGAATCTATATCATAGTTCAACATGGACTCCTCAAAGTTTCCAAGGAGGCTAAGACTTGTTACAGGTGGCGCACTGGAACTCAGAAATGGTTTCTCATGACCATCTGGATCATTCTCTTTGCTTATACGACATTGTGGACTTTTGGAGGACCAAGCAGAACTGGCAGAGAAACTGGAAGCAATACGTTCCAGTTCTCCTCATAAACCTCGAGCAGTAGACAAAGGTATTGCCAAGCAATGTTCCCCTTCCAGTTGTAGCAATGAACTGATTTGCACAGAATCTACACTCATAGGACAATTCTGTCTACACTGCCATTTATCTTCCTTTGACTCTAAACATGGAAGGGCAAAAAAACCCCATCAGACCTAGTTTTAAACAGCAAAGCTGTGTTCTTTGCTAAGTATCCATCCTTTCCATCATGAATAAATCAATTCCATGTTATCACAAGTTACATGTTTTTCAGTACGAGAATTTTTGCAGTGCCCCTCCCATCCATCTTAAAAGTGGATTTACAAAAATGAAGAATATGTAAGATAAAATGTTTTTGTTTAAAACAATTGGACGTAACACAACCCTGTTGGCTTTTCAACAGAAAATTACTTTACAGCACAAAAGGAATTATATAATCAAAGCTAAGGACTTTTAAATTCTGTGGAAGAGAGATAAACACAAACCAGTGTGGTGTAGCATTCAAGGGGCAGGGGCAGGACTAAGATCAGAGAGACACACATTCTAGTCCTTACTCATCTATACAGCTCGTAGGGTGATTTGGGGCCTCTCATTCTTTCTCAGCCTAAGCTACCTTACAGGGCTTTTGTGAGGATAATATAGAGAAGGAGAGAATTAAATACACAACACTGAGCTCTATGGAGGAATGGTGGCATAAAATGAACAAAAAAGGCACTTAAAAGCACTCATGGAAAACAAAATAATCTAAAAGTGCTTAATGTTGGCAAAATCATGCATCTCAGAAAAGAACTCAGATAGGGAAGGTGCACATTATGACCAAGTATCTGAATCTTTATTTGAAAAGTAATACAAAAGTTATTTGTCATTTGAAAAGTAATCCTATGATGTGCAGCCACATCAGTCCATAAAGTGCCACTTATTTTGTTGCTGCAGCCTAGCAAAATTTATTCCAGCATGAATTGATAAATTTTGATAGCCTATAAGGTGCCACTGGACTTCCTGCTATACTCAAAAAACCAAAGTCATCCTAAGTGAAACACGAAGTTCAAAAAGTTGCGCCCTTTTAAGGGTGATTCTGCATCTGGCACTAGCTCCAAATTTTCTCAACACTGAGGAAAAGGGGCAGCTCAATACCACATTCAAATACCCCAGGGCAACACCATACTGACTGCGAAGTCACCTCTGAACAGTCTAAAATCTATGCAGAAGGTACCATAAAACTCAATGACCAAAGACAGTGAAAGCAGCATGCAGTGTAGCAAAGGTAAAGGTTTCCCTTCCTCCAAAGCCAGTCGAATCTGACTCTAGGGGGCAGTGCTCATCTCCATTTCCAAGCCGAAGAGCCAGCGCTATCCGAAGACTTTTTCCCGTGGTCACCTGGCTGGCATGACTAGACCCCGAGGCACACAGAACGCTGCTCCCTTCCCACCGAAGCGGTTCCTCTTTATCTGCTTGCAGTTTCTTGCTTTCGAACTGCTAGGGACCAGAGACAGCTCACTCCGTCACGCAGCCCTCGGGTCTCGAGCTGCCGAGCTACCGACCTTCCAACTCTTCAGCTCAGCGTCTTAACCTCTGAGCCACCGAGTGAAGCAGGATGCAATGCAGAGGGGAATTTCTGTTCCAAGGTGGGTTTGGTAAAACAACGGAGAGAAAAGCCAATGCAGAATCGCCCTGAATCAGCAGCAGCACTCCGTTCTCTCCCTCTGCTTAAAAACAGTCCCATGAAACGAAGTCCCGCCCTCCCTCCCTGAAGCATCCCCCACCTCTCTTCTTCCCCCCCCCCCCCCCCAACCCCGGTTTTCTTCACCTCGCTGTTCGGCGGAGAGGCAACGCCCCACACCCAGGCTGAGGAACCGGGTCCTCGCCCCGCACGAACCGACGCTCCCGCCGCATGAAAATCCACGGGCTGCCGAGCCCCCGCGGCCGTTGATCTCGAGGCCGGCAGCCGCCAGGCGCGCAGCGCCACTTCCCGGCGCGCCGTTACTCCTCCGCTTCCAGTCTCCTAGGCAACGGCGCGAGACGGGCGAGCGTGCGGCGACATGACGTGAGGCGCCGGAAAGGAAGGCTCGCCGCTCCCGCTGGAGGAGGAAAACCCTCTTCCTTCCACCCACGGCTACCACGACGGCTGCGGCCTGACCTCTCACCATCCCGGTTTTCAAGCACAGCTTGAAGGCAGAGCCTGAGGGCGTTACCGCTCGGCCTCATCGCTCAAGGAGTCATCCGGGGATTCTTTTCGCCGTCCGACCCACGAGCTTGTTTTTTTGGTTCCGCCACAAACACGTTCCGCTGCAGCGCATGCGCCGACGTGAAAGGCGGACTGAATGACGTCGCAAACAACACACACCGCCCGCTTCTTTTCCAGGGTTGACTGGGGTAGGGCGGTTTACGTGACCGCCTGATGTTGAGTGTGTGAGCCACGTTCCTTCTTTTAGGGGAGAAAACGAAGCGGACGGGAGTAGGAAGCACCGCAAACAAGAAAAACAGCTGTCCTTTTTGCTTTGGTTAACATGCAGTTAATATCGTGAATGCAGATCTTGGCCTGCGTTAATGGGAACGGAGGAGAGGAGCACACGCTAATTGTCCTGTTAATCCAGGCGGTCAGTCGTGTTGGTCTGAAGCAGTGGTCCCTTTAAGACCAACACAGGTTTATTCAAGGTGTGAACTTTCGTGTGCACGCACACGTTTTTCGGTATTTTTCTGTATTTGATGAAGTGTGCGTGCCCACGAAACCTATTACCTTGAATAAACCTGGCTGTTCCTAAAGGTGCCACTGGACTCTAAATTTGTCCCGTTAATCATTACTGGTGGTTTTAATGATATTTTCAGATAAGGCTAAAGAAATAAAAGTATAGGAGATGTGGTCTAGCCCTCTTGTCTTGTCTGCTCTGCCTGGCACATTGCCTGCTACCTGGCCCATTTAACTGGAGATGCCAAAGTTCAACCCAGGAACTTCTGCACATAAAGCAGATGCCCTATCACTAAGCTACAGCCCATTAAACTTTTTCTTACCAGGCGACTTTCTATTTAAAATTATTCCTATTTTAATTAAGTTAAATTAAGTGCACGGACTCTAATCTGGGAGAACCGGGTCTGATTCCCCACTCCTTGATTTGCACCTGCTGGAAGACCTTGGGCAAGCCATAGTTCTGGCACAGTTGTTCTTGAAAAAGAGCAGTTTCTGTCAGAGCTCCCTCAGCCCCACCTACCTCCCAGGGTGTGTTATGGGGAGGGGTGGGGAAAGAAGTTTGTAAGCCGCTCTGGGACTCCTTTGGGTAGTGAAGGGCGGGGTATAAATCCAATCTCCTCTTCTTCTAATTGGTAGAAAGATTTAGATATCAGGAGAGCGATTCTGAATAGAACAACAACCCTTAGCAGAGCCACCCTGCTTTTAATTAAAAACAAATGAACAAATAAAACCTACCAGGGAATTATACATGCATCTGCATGTATTGTATAGTTTGGTCTTTAGCACTTGTCCTGAAGTGGAACCAGGCCTTCCAGGGTAAAGCAGTAGCATGGTAGTGTGTCATAGCAAAAGAAAAGTCTAGTGGCACTTTAAAGACTAGCAGCGTTTATTTCAGGTGGGTAGTCGCGTTGGTCTGAAGCAGCAGAACAAAGTGTGAGTCCAGTGGAACCTTTTAAGACCAACAAAGTTTTACTCACAGTATAAGCTTTCGTGTGCAAGCACACTTCATGTATCTGATGACGTTTCTTGCTCATGAAAGCTTATACCTTGAATAAAACTTTGTTGGTCTTAAAGGTGCCACTGGACTCAAACTTTGTTCCAACATTTATTTCAGTATGAGCTTCCCTGAGACATAGCCCATTTCATCAGATAAATACTGGGAAATCTTAAGGAGTAAGCCAATTGCACTGGCTGCCAGTTGAGTACCGGATCCGCTTCAAGGTAGTGGTATTGACCTTTAAAACCTTGTATGGCCTAGGACCGATATACCTAAAGGACCACCTCTCCACATATGTGCCCCAGAGAACCTTGTGCTCTGCCGCAAGGGCGGAGACTTTCTAATTTCCCGGGGGGGGGGAGCGGGCCAGAGGGGGGGAGGGAAACAGGAGTCCCGCACGCACAAAGCGCAAGCGCGCCAGGATGATGCCGCTACAAGAGCCTCTCCTTCCGCCTGGCTCCCCCGCACCCCTCTCCCCACCCACTCCTACCTCCCTCTCGCTCTCCGGGCAACTGCCCAGCCACTCCTACCTCCCTCTCGCTCCCCGGGCTCTGGGCAACTGCCCAGCGTGATGACATCACCCGGAAGTGACGTCATCACACTGGGCCCTTTGCCGGGGCAACACTCTGGCATCGCCCTGAAACTCTATAGTGCCATAGAGTTTCCAGGGCGATTGCTAGAGCGTCTCCCCGGCAACATGCCCAGCATGATGATGACACTTCCGGGTGATGTCATCACGCTGGGCAGCCGCCCGGATCACCCCTGGAGAGGAAGGAGTGAATGTGGGGGAGCCGAGCAGGGGGGGCAGCCGCGGCGGCTTCTTGAAGCTGCAGCGGCTGGGGGGCAGGGAGGTGCGACGGCAGGTGGGCACTCCATTTTGCCTGGGGGGCTCAGTCCCCCCTGGAAAATTTCAGGAGTGGCCTGAGCCCCCGAGCCCCCATGTAGTTGATGCCTATGCTCTGCCGATCAAGATCTGCTGGCTATCCCCAGCTCAAGGGACGTCTGTTTAGCCTTGACCAGGTCCAGGTCCAGGGTTTTTTCTGCCCTGGCCCCAGCCTGGTGGAACATGCTCCCATGTGAGATCAGGGCCCTAAGGGCCTTCTCTAGTTTCACAGGGCCTGTAAAACGGAGCTGTTTCACCAGGCCTTTGGTTGAGGTGGTGGGTGTCCAGTGAAAAAGTTGGCCTCCTAACCCATGCTGAAGACACCACTTCCACACGGCCCGTATTAAACAAACCTAGAGTCCAGCAGCACCAGTATCGGAGGCTGTGCAATAACGGGTGCAATCTGTTTTAAATTCCTTGTTTTAATGTTTTAATTAACTATTTACTATTGTATTTTGTGATGCCGAATGGCCTAATTATAGGGCTGCCAAGTACCGGTGATTTGCCGGCGGGGGGGAGTTGTTCTCCCCCCGGGAGCTCTTCTGGTGCGTGCGCTTTGCACGAGCGCCACAGCGACGTAATGACGTCACCTTTGGGTGACATCATTACACGGGGGAAGTCGTCCTCACTGGACGACTTCTGGGGCGGGGTTCCCCCCGCCAGCCGAATGCCGGCCGGCGGATTGGGAACCCCTATAGCGGGGGATTCCCCGCCCCCCGGGCTGTCTTGGCAGCCCTAACTAATTATTTGTTGTGATCTGCCCTGAGCCCATTTGTGAGGAGGGCAGAATACCTTCCGGACCTTTTCTCCCCACATATGCCCCAGAGAGTCTTGCACTGTGCTGAACAACACGTACTGGTAGTCCCTGGCCCAAAGGACGTCCGCTTAGCCTCAACCAGGGCCAGGGCCTTTTCTGCCTGGCCCCCGCCTGGTGGAACACACTCCCAATTAGGATCAGGGCCCTGCAGGACTCTATAAGAGAGGGAAGAATGGGAGACTGGATATTCTTCTGTCCAGAAGGCAGTTGCCTCAGAGCCTCCCTCCCCATTTTAGCCCAAAGCCGCCACAATAAATAATCGATTTATTGCCTGGAGTAACTTGAAACCAGCTGTTTCAATCTGATCTGCATCTAACCAGGGGTGAATTGGCCATTATAGTTGCCAGGAATTCTCCCAGTGGACGGATGATGTGCCCCTCACCTGGGCCAGGCCAGCCTTATTTATTTATTGTTTGATTTATACCCCGCCCTCCCCGCAAAGCAGGCTCAGGGCAGTTTACATTCATTCATACTTTCAGGGGTCATTTCGTAGAAAAAGAGGTGCAGGAGCTCATTAGCATAACTCATTTGCATAACTCATTTGTATATGCCACACACCCCCAACATACCGGATAGGGTTGCCAAGTCCGGGTTGGAAAATACCTGGGGACTTTGGGGGTGGAGCCGGGAGTGGGCGGGGTTTGGGGAGGGGAGGGGCCTCAGCATGGTACAATGCCATAGAGGCCACCCTTCAAAGCAGCCATTTTCTCCAGGGGAGCTGATCTCTGTCAGCTGGGGATCAGTTGTAAAAGCGGGGGATCCCCAGGCCCCACCTGGAGGCTGGCAACCCTAATACCGGAAGTGTGTCAGAAGGCAACACTCACCCCTCAAGCTCCACTCCATAGGTGAGTGAAACTGACCTGCTCTTCCTCCATTCCCTTCCCCATCCAATACTTTGTGCAATAAAAATAAGCATAAAGAACACACCCTCATTCTCTTCCTGCTCCCTTGAAACCACCAGGTTTCAAGTAGACTTGAGATACCCAGGACATGTGCACCACCCATCCCTTCCCCTTCCCCTCCCCACAACAAGACACCCTGTGAGGTAGGTGGGGCTGAGAGAGGTCTTTTGAGAACTGCTCATGAGAGAACAGCTCTGAGAGAACTTGTGACTGGCCCAAGGTCACACCAGCAGCTGCATGTGGAGGAGTGGGGAATCAAACCCGGTTCTCCCAGATTAGAGTCCAACTCCTGACCACTACACCAAACTGATAAGGTGGAAGCTGCTGAAGGGTTGGTGAAATTTCTCCAGTACTTATGTGCCATGTGCTCAGATAAAAAATGGTATACACTTAGAAAATTTATATGCCACCTTGAGCAAGTCTCTGGAAAAGCAGCACACAGTCATAAAAGGAACGATGATAAAATTAAGACAAAACATTAAAAACAAAGACCCTAGCAGGGCTTTCCCCGAGGCGCTGCACCTCTGCACTGCTTGGGGAAGCCGAGGAGGGGGTGGGGCTTGGTCATGTGCCCACCCCCTGGGCTCCTGACCCCCGGAGCTGCGCTCCTGTGCGCTCTTGCTCCAACGGGCCCCTGCATACTTTGTACATAATACATAAATAACAATTAAAACCAATAAAATAATCTAAAACAATTCAGTTACTGTAATAATAATAATGAAGTGCTATCAGTATTTTGCTAATTACATAAGATGGCGTACTAGTGCCACAAGATGGCGTATTAATTACATAACTTGACACATTCAATGTTCTTCAGTGGTCACTGTGACTCGGTGGTGATAGTGGAGGCAGCTCCTAGTTGAAAGCCTGGTGGAAGAGCTCCGTCTTGGAGGACCTGTGGAACTGACAAAGGTCCCGCAGGGCCCTGATCTCTTCCGGGAACTCATTCCACCAGTAAGGAGGCGCTACTGAAAAGTCCCTGGCCCTGGTAATAATGAGCCTGCCAACCTTAGGACCAGGGAGGGTCAATCGGTTTTGAGACCCCAACCATGGTGCTCTCTGGGCTATGTATGGGGAAAGGTGGTCCCTCAGGTAAGCTGGACCCTGGCCATTAAGGGTGTAAAGGTAAGTACCAGCACCTTGAAACGAATTCAGTGAGCTATTGGCAGCCAGTGCAGTGTCCTCAGCATAGGCTGGATGTGTTCCAATCTGGGAAGGCCCATCAGAAGCCTGGCCGCAGCATCCTGCACTAGCTGCAGCTTTCGGATTTGCGACTAGGCAGCCCCATGTAGAGAGCATTACAGTAGTCTAATCTTGAGGTGACCATTGCATGAATCACTGTTGCCAAGTCATTGTGGTCAAGGAAGGGAGCCAATTGCCTGACCAGCTGCAGATGGTAAAAGGCCAATCTGGCAGTGGCTGCTACCTGGGCCTCCGTTGTTAAGGAGGCATCCAGGAGTACTCCCAAACTCCTAACCTCTGGCGCTGGCACCAGTGGTACCCCATCGAAGGTTGGGAGTGGGATCCCCACCCCTGAACTGCTCTGACTCAAACACAGGACTGCCGTCTTCATCAGATTCAACTTTAGCCGGCTCAGCTGAAGCCAACCAGCCACGGCTTGTAATGCCCGGTCCAGATCTTCCAGTCTGGAGTCTGACTGGCTGCCCAACATCAGATCGAGCTTGGTGTCATCCGCATACTGGTAACATCCCAACCCATGCCTCTGGGCAAGGGGGTGCATATAGATGTTAAATATCATCGGGGAGAGCACTGCCCCTTGAGGCACCCCACAAACTAGTGGTTGCCTCTTGGACTGCTGCTCCCCCAATTCCACCCTTTGTCCCCAACCTTGGAGAAAGAATGTGAGCCATTGCAAGGCAAGCCCCTGAATTCCCGTGTCGATGAGGAGGTGGACCAGTAACTGATGGTCAACCATGTTGAATGCAGCCGACAGGTGCAACAGCATCAGTACCGACAATCCGCCCTGATCCAGATGCCTCTGGAGGTAATCTGTGAGGGCGACCAGTGCCAACTCCATCCCATGTCCCAGGCGAAAGCCGGACTGGAAGGGATCTAACATGAAAGTGTCATCCATAAAGCCCTGTCATGACCCCTGCAGGGTTGCCACAATCTGCTGCCACCACCCTGGACTTAGGGTCTCTAGAGAAGGCCCAGGATACCCTCCCAAGCCCAACCAAATGCCCTTTTTAAACCAAGAAAACAAAGGCGTGATGACCAGGCAGAGAACAATTAAACAAAAGGATTTATTAATACAGTACTGGGGCAGGGAAAACGAGACAAGGTCATTTAAATCAATAACAGTGTATAAAGGCAAAATAACTGAATCCAACGCAAACAACCATTTTACTTGACTGTTACTACTTAAGGCCTCCTGCCTGTACTCACTCCATCCCAAGTGAGGGGTCTTTCTCCCAGACCGGATTATCCCCTCAGCTTGATTCTGTGTGAGGAAAGGCTAGGGTTGCCAAGTGTTACCTTGCTTTCAGTTGGGGGAAGTCCTTGGTTCTCCGGGAGTCTTCTGGTGTGCGCACTTTGCGACATCATCCAGAAGTGACATCATCGCATCGGGCATGTTGGGGCAGGACCTCTGTAATTTGAAGAAAAACCAAAGAGTTTTCCCTCAAATTATAGAGCGTGTCGTCACCTCTGGGTGACGTCATCGTGCCGGGCACGTCTCCTCAGCCCAGCAATTTGGGGGTGGGGTTCCTCCCAGCGGCCCAATCCAGGCTGGCAAGGAGTGGACCGATCGAGCGGGGGTTTCTCCGCCCCCTGGGGGGACTTGGCAACCCAAGGAAAGGCCGCAGAAGAGAAGAGAATGCCGTTTTTCATTTCACACGGCTAAAGTTCACACATTCCCCGAACTCTCCTCACACATTCTCCGAACTCCCACTGGCCACCACCACCGCCAAGCAGCATGAGAATTGTAGGCTGTCAGCCTTCTACCCCTACACAGGTCTCTCCTGGGCTTAGACCGCACTAGGCCTGTCTCCCTGAGCAGCTACAGATCATGACAAGCTCTAATGACGGAAAGGGTGTGGCCTGCCTGTGGGAGGTGGTACTTGGTCCACTTGGATGCCATGTGGCCTGGGGGGAAGTGGCAGTCAGCCTTCCCAAACCCCACTTAGGGGAGGCAGTGGCCAGCTGAGCAGGCTGGCTACCCCTTTCTCCTTCCTCTGGGCAGGGGAGGGCAGGGCCCCCTTTCACTCCCAGTCTGCCCCTGCATTTAACATACAATACAGACTTTTACAGGACTTTACATCATGTCCTAAGTATTCTCCTTTCCCCAAACTCTCTTTATACTTTTTCTTTTTTGTAACATCCAGCCTGAAGAAAAGTTCAGGTGAACTTCAAGGCTCATGCAGTGCTAAAAGTTACTTGGTTGGTTCTATTAAAACCTATTATACTAGTCAGGAGCCAGGCACAAAAATCTTTAATTATATATTTTAGTCTTTAATATGTATGTGTGTGCATGTGTGGTATGTATTTTAAACTAGTTCTAGTCTGTTCTGAACTGTACATGACTATGAAAGAACACGAAGTGTATGTGTGACGTCCTCACTTATTGGGGAGACTGTTTCTCCTTTAGAAACTGTATGCATGAACTTAATAGATTTCTGCTACCACCAGGAATTTTAAAAATCCAACTCTATTTTTGTAGAATGACCCAGTGTCTGGGCACTTCAGAGGATTACGTGGCCCTGAGGAAGGACTGATTGCTGGCATAAGTTTAAACAAATAGGGATTTATTTATAAAAGAACAAAATAGGTTTCTGGGTATTTTTGAACTGTTGTTGAAGAAAGAACATATAACTGACAAAGCTTGGCGTCATACACAGTCACTCAAACACCAAAACTCAACTCTGACAGGCTTATCTCTCTCGTATACATAGCCACACAGGCTAAACTCTTTGTCTCATTCTCACAGAATAGACTCAAACTCTCATAGTCACACAAACTATGCACTCTCTCCAAACTTCACACACAGATCACCTCATAGACATCTCTCCCCCCACACACTCAGTCATCAACCAATCACATCACACTTGTCTCCCTCTATCACTCCTCTCATATTGCTGCAGTCAAACTAAACATTTAAAGAAAAACACACACCAAAACATGAAATCATTTACAGTATGTCTTAAGCAAAAACATTTCTGGTTAAAAGCATACGTGTGTGGATAAGTGGTAATATAATTTTTCTATATCCATTATATTAAAGGTTTCTGCAGCTTTATGGACTGCCAGTTTTGTTAGATTGCTCACAATACTTGCACAATCACATTCCACACAGCACTGGTAATCTCTACAGATGTGCAAGCTGGGGGAAGAACCACCATTTCCTAGAGGCCAAAACCAATATGAAAATGTAGCCCATAGAAAGTGGGAACCACAAGGTCCTTCCCAACTGGTATCACTTCTGTCTTGTCCGTGTTTAGTTTCAATTTATTGACTAACACCCATTCAATCACAGCAGTCAGGCAGCGGCCCTGTTGCATCACCAGGGGATTCTTGTTTATTTTATTTTTTTGCCATCACGTCACAGCCATAGGATTTTCAAGGCAGGAGATGCTCAGAGGTGGTTTGCCTCTGTGTAGTGACCCTGGTATTCTTTGTCCTGTGAAGGCAGCTGTGCCAAAACAACATTTGTAAAAATCTGCACAGCCAGTCAGAAGCCCTGCTGGGCAAAAGCCTGACCACTTTCTAAAAAGACCTGGCGGACACCCGGAAAGGGGTTGGCTGGTGTTGTGAACCCTCACTCCAGAGAACAACAGCTGTCAATCAGGGTAGACAATGCTGATCAATAACATGATGTTGCAAGGCTATGCCTTATTATGTTCAACGGCAGTATGGAAAAGTTTTCCAAGTAGGATAGGGTCCATCGCTTACACATGTGGTCTGCAAATGCAGATTATCAAATGGAAAAACGTAAAGACAAACTCATGTTTCCTCCTCTTTAAATTCATAGCTAAATTTGAGCCCAGTAGTACCTTAGAAACCAACAAGATTTTCGGGGTGTGAGCTTTCGAGAGTCAAACCTCCATCAGAGAGTCAAAGCTTCCTTCTTTATCTGATGAAGGGAGTTTTGACTCTCAAAAGCTTACACCACGAAAATCTTGTTGGTCCCAAGGTGCTACTGGACTGGAATCTAGCTGTTCTACTGTAGACCAATCTTCATTTCCATAGAATCTATTGCAGCAAAAATCACAAAGACTATAGTGGCACATAAAACCAATTTCTTGTGGCATAGACTTTTTGGCATTACAGCCCACTTCATGGTGTCTTCAGCTGCTGTATATATACATACAAAGACTTCACAGGAATAGGGGAGAAATTGACCACAGTCAAGAGGCCAAGTTACATGAATGAGGTACAGCCTGTGATTTTTTTTTGATGCCAAGCTCAATTCCATACAGCATAAAGACAGTGACCAGCATTAAGAGGTGTCCACACAGTCTTTCTTGCATTATTGTTAACATCTGTAGCAAAAGTAGACTTCCTGGTCTGGATTCAGGACTAAATCTGGAGTCAGCAACCTTTTATAATCAGAAAGCCCACTGTGTCAAATTTCAGATCCAGAGAGCAACAAAGCTCAATTGCATAACTGAAACTATACAACTTAACATAATAATTAACCTGATGGATAATAATCCATAACGTTTTTGTAGCCTAGACACCTTTTATTAGGAAGTGGCACATACAAGGTCTTATGTGTACATATGCTAACCTCATTTGGTCCTTACATCTGTATTCCCATCAGGAAGGGCTATACATCCTCTTTATTTTATTTGGAATAGTAGATTGGAATAGTGATTAATGCAATGAATAGTAGAATGTAATGCAATTTGGAATGGTAAATTGGAATGTATTTCTCTGGTCTAGAGACAGAGGAGATATACACTGCACAGCCAAGCACCCCACCTCGAAGAAAAGGATGCTATAAAATCACTTCCATGCTTGAAAGGAGGCAGATGGAGCTTAAGGACAGGCTCTCAGTTAATTACTCTCAGCATTCCACAGTTAAGAAGGGTAGATCTGCCCATCTATCCCAGATTTTGATATATTTATTTCCTTCACTATGCCCCCCCCCCCGAATTAAACCCAAACAAATGGTGACCATATAAACTACGCTTGTTATTCCAGTTTGGTCCTTGCATCTATGAAACGCCATTTATTACGCCTATACTATATTTGGGACTCTGAGCTGCAGACTGGAAGCTTGGTAGATCAGCAATTCGAGACCCAAGTACTGCATAATGGAGTGAGCGCCCATCCCTGGTCCCAGCTCCTGCCAACCTAGCAGTTTGAAAGCAAGAACGTGCAAGTAGATAAGTAGGTACCGCTTTGGTGGGAAGGTAACAGCGTTCCATGCACCTCGGTGTTTAGTCATGCCAGCTACACGGTCACGGAAAAGTCTTCAGACAGTGCTGGCTCTTCAGCTTGGAAACAGTGATGAGCACCACCCCCTAGAGTTGGATTCGACTGGCTTTTGAGCAAGGGAAACTTTTACCATAGAGGCTGTGGTGGCTCAGAGGCTAAGACACTGAGCTGCAGTCTGGAAGGTCTGTACTTCGGCAGTTTGAGTCCCTGGTGCTGCATGACGGAATGAGTTCCCATCTCTGGCCCCAGCTCCTGCTAACCTAGCAGTTCGAAAGCAAGAAATTGCAAGTAGATAAATAGGTACCACTTCGGTGGGATGGTAACAGTGTTCCATGCACCTCCGCGTTTAGTCATGCCCAGGGCTTTTTTTGTAGAAAAAGCCCAGCAGGAACTTATTAGCATATTAGGCTACACCTAACAGCAGAAACTCATTAGCATATTAGGCCACACCCCTGACAGCATAGCTCCCTCCCAGGATTGGCTTCCCCAGGTGCCCTGCAGCTTGCAAGGGGCCTGGGGAACCCAGGGGGGGAGGCTGTAGGCGTGGCCAACTCGGAAACCAGCCAGAACTCCGTCCCTGTGCGTTCCTGCCCAAAAATAGCCCTGGTCATGCCGGCCACATGACCACGGAGAAGTCTTTGGACAGCGCTGGCTCTTCGGCTTGGAAATGGAGATGAGCACTGCCACCTAGAGTCGGAGCTGACTGGCTTCGGAGCAAGGGAAACCTTTACCTTTACCTTTCTTACTGATGTGTATGGACTGGTCACTTCCATTTCGCTATATCTGAAGAAGTGTGTGTGCACACAAAAGAAGGAAGTACTTCTTCACCCAAAGAGTGATTAACACGTGGAATTCACTGCCACAGGAGGTGGTGGCGGCTACAAGCATGGACGGCTTCAAGAGGGAATTGGATAAACATATGGAGCAGAGGTCCATCAGTGGCTATTAGCCACAAAGTGTAGATGGGAACTCTCAGTCTGGGGCAAGTGATCCTCCGTATTCTTGGTGCTGGGGGGGGGGGGGGGGGCAACAGTGGGAGAGCTTCTAGTGTCCTGGCGGGCCCCACTGGTGGACCTCCTGAGGGCACCTGGTGTTTTTGGCCTCTGTGTGACAGAGTGTTGGACTGGATGGGCCGTTGGCCTGATCCAGCAGTGGCTTCTCTTATGTTATGTTCTTATACTTTGAATAAAACTTTGTTGGTCTTAAAGATGCCGCTGGACTCAAACTTTGTTCTGAACTCCTTTCACCAGGCCTTCCCCCTTTTGACAAAATGCGCCTGGATGATAGGCTGCCTGCTGTTTTGTCACAGAACTCCGCCCCGGCTAACTTCAGCGAAGAAGGAAGAGACGATCCAGGCACGCTCGGTGCGGTGGGCCATTGCTCGGGGAGGAAACGGCGCCTGGGAAGACATCCCCCGCCCTGGGCGCCCCGGCGGCGGAGTTGCCACTCGGGGGGGCGGAAAGGTAAGGGCGACGCGGGGTCGTTGACGTCTTGCCCCGTTGGAAGGAAGGCAGGAGGGCATCCTGAAAGGAGTCCCCATTGAGTTCCCTCGCCCGGGGAAACCGAGCGAGTAGACTCCCGATTGCCGATCGTGGGGTGGGTGGCGTCCTTGACCAGAAACCCCTCGGGTAGATCACGTCTGAAGGGTCTCCGGTGGCCTTCTTTTGTTATAAAAGGGGGGGACGGGCGGAAAATGGGAGGCGCCCACGAAAACGAAACCGGGCGTCACGTCCCTTTCTCACGCTGGGTTGGCAAATCCTTCCCCATTCTGACATGGGACCGCCAAGGGATTTCAAAAGTTTCCCCTGCAAAATGAGGAGGGGCGGCATCCCTCCGCATAGCCGCCCCGCCGCCCCGAGCCTGACCACATGCACTTGGAAGGGTGTCTGGGGCTGCACTTACTCCCAGCCTCCTAGGCAAGCCGTACTGATGAAAATGGGTCTGACTTCTAAGTCGACTGGCTTAGGAGTCCTCCTCAGTCGTGCGGCCGGCGAGGTTACGAGCAGTTGCTTTTCTTGCCCCCTTCAAAGTACATCCAGACTATGAAAGAGCGAGACCCGGGTTTTTTAAAAACACTCCTATAAACTTGTTGAAGTCAGGGGATTCTACCGGGGGGGGGGGGGGGGGGGATATCGTCCCACACAAACGAAAATGTGTGGGAGATAAAAGGTGCTTAAGTGGTTTCCTTCACTAGGAACCCCTCAGATAGATCACCTCTGAAGGGTCTCCCATTGACTTCTTTTGTTATAAAAAGAGGGGGGGAATGGGAAATGTAAATAAAATTTTAAAAGGAAACAAAGATGCCAGGAAGGTATAAAAGTTGTTTAAACAGCTTTGTATGCAAAAAATGACAATCAAAACGTGAAATAAATACTATCAATTGTTTACTGTTAATTAATTGCCACTACAAGCCAATGTTTCATCCAGCATGACTTTTTTTAACTACTTTCATAAAGGCTAGGGTTACTTGTTTGACTTTATAGTTGCATCCTAACTCTCTAAGGCTTGGCAGAATAGATTTTGAAATTAATTGTAACATTGTTAGTGTTCAGCAGAAATAGGAAATGAAAACGTGCCCCCATGTCAGAGGGCACTGGAGTAGAGCCTGAACAGCACTGTTCTTAATGACACAGCCAGACTGAAGTCAAAAGGATATTCAGTTGCTGATGTGAAGAGAAGCAAAAGGAAAGTCCAGACCTGTACGACATATACAATAGGAATATAGAATGTGAGAAGTATGAATCAAGGTAAACGGAAAATTATAAAACTAGAAGTTAAAAATTGAAACATTATAATCCTGGGTGTGAGTGAACTAAAGTGGACTGGATTAGGACATTTTCAGTCAGAAAATTACGGTGTTTTATTCTGGGAATAACAAACTCAGAAGAAACGGTGCTGTTCTAATAGAAAGGAGAGACATAACACAAACAATTGGGGTCAAAGTCTGATCAATCAGACTTCACGGAAAACCTGTCAGTCATCATTCGTGCCCCAGCTACAGGTAGTGAGAGGAAGAAATTGAAAGCATTTATGCAAGGGCCCAGGAAGAAATTGATCATGTACCTAAACTAGAGGGGCTGATAATCATACGCAACTGGAATGCAAAAGTAGGAAGCAGAACATTTGGAGAAGAATTACAAAATGAAGTAAAAGAGCAACTTGTCGAATTTTGTGAAGCTGTTTATTCATTGCAAATACACGCTTCAGGCAACAGAATAGACAATTGTATACATGTATGTCACCCAATGGCCAATACAAATATCAAGCAGATTACATAAGCGGAAGCAGAAGATGGAGAAGCTCTATTCTGTCTGCTAAAACAAGACCAAAACTGACTGTGGTACAGACCATGAATTGTTAATATAAAAAATTATAATAAAGCCGAAGAAAAACACTAGAACAATAATAGTGCCAGAATACGTTCTAAATAACATTCCTGAAGATTTTTAAAAAACATGTAAAGGACAGATCTGCATTATTAAGTTCAATTGAGCATGAGGTGGAAAAATTATGGGTTGAAACCAGCGATATTATAAAGGAAGGCTATTCCTGTAGCCAAAATAAATGACTGATAAAACTCTTAAAACTGCTAAAGATAGATAAGAAGCAAAAGTAAAAGGTGACAGAAATAGAATCAGAATTCTAAATTCAGCAACTTGCATATAGAAACAAAGAGAACTATTATAATAAGCAGTGTAAAGAAGTAAAAGAGAACAACAAAGAAGGAAGAACAAAAGATCTGTTCCATAAGATCCAAGAAATCAAGGGGAAATTTAAAGCATGGTTAGGCATGCTGAAAGATCAACATGCAAAATACATTAGCTGATCGGGACTGAAATAAAAAAAGGATGAAGAAGAAGAGAAGAGACTGGATTTATACCCCACCGTTCGCTACCCAAAGGAGTCTCAGAGCGTCTTATAATCTCTTCCCTTCCCCACAGCATCTTATAATTTCCCTTCCCTTCCCCACAGCAGACACCCTGTGAGGTAGGTGGGGTTGAGAGAG
Source organism: Lepidodactylus listeri (assembly GCA_029233225.1). NCBI lineage: Eukaryota > Metazoa > Chordata > Lepidosauria > Squamata > Gekkonidae > Lepidodactylus > Lepidodactylus listeri. The sequence goes on from JARCFY010000006.1 coordinate 95,364,762, forward strand.
CTCTTTCGAGAATTGCTCTTGACAGAACAGTTTTGAAAGAACTTATGACTGACCAAAGGTCACTCCAGTAGCTGCGTTTGGAGGTGTGGGGACTCAAACCTGGTTCTCCTAAATTAGAGTCCACACTCCTAACCTCTACACCAAACTGGTTGTCTCTGGATAGAAATAGTACACTGAAAGACTGGGGAAGACAGCCATGAAGGAGCTAGAAAAGATTCTCTTAAGTGTAAGGATGTGTTGCTGGCGACCAAGATCAAGTTAATTCATGCCATGTTATTCCTCATTACTATATATGGGGTGTGGATGTTGGACAATGAAGAAAGCTGGCAGGCAGAGCATTGATTCGTTTGAAACCTGTTATCGGAGGAGTTTTGCAGGTACCCTGGACTGCCAAATAAGTGAGTTCTTGATCAAATCAAGCCTGAATTCTCCCTAAAAGCTAAAATGGCTAAATTGAGTCTGTTGTACTTTGGTCACATCTTGAGAAGACAAGACTCACTGGAAAAGACAATAATGGCAGGAGAAGTTGAAGGCAATAGGGAAACAGGAAGACCCAATAAAAGATGGATTAAATCAATCAAGGAAGCAATGGACGTCCGTTTGCAAGGCCTGAGCAAAACTCTTCAGGATAGAACATTTGGGAGATCATGAATTCATAGGGTCAGCATAAGACAAAAATGTCTCAATGGCCCATAACACACACAGGTTCCTTAGAAATGGGGGGGGGGGGAGGCTGTGAGTGTCCCTGTGTGTCAGCACAGTAACAATGCTTGCAACATATCTAGGAAATGATATACTTGCTAAGAATTGTCATGGACCACAGTTTCAAGGGTAAGCAGCCACATACTTTAATCTATTATCTTGCTGAAGGTTTTTGTGGCATAAGGTACATGAATGATTTCACCAAGTTAATAATGGCTAAACATATGGCACTGAATTTTTTAAAAAATCATGGTCTACTCTAATCCATAGTGGTATTCCAGGGACTCAAGCAGAGAGGTCTTTTCTCAGGCCTGCTAGCTGAAATCCTTAAACGAAAAATATCAGAGCTTTAATGCTGGGCTTGTGCATGCAAAACATGTGTTCATGCCCTTGTGGTATATGATGATGAGCATGGTTTGGCTGCTTGCAGACTCACCACAGGTTTGCCCGTAGTGTGCTGTCACAGGAAGCAAGTTTCACTGCTTTGCTGCTATATTTCTAGTCAGTTATACAGCATGGTCAAATCTGAAAGATTTGATGAGGCGATATCTTTAGGAGTGACTCCTAGTTGTAAAGACTTGTCATCTTGTGTCCTGAACCAGGAGCTATAAGCTGAATCCTGGCTCAAGATGTAATATCTATCAGAGCAGCATACAGAATTTTAGCTCTAAAAATTAAAGCACTAAACCACACTAGTGCTTCAGTTGATCTGGAAGTAACATGATTCAAACAGAATAACAGGTCATGATCAGAAATTCTCAGTGTGTTCCTTCTGCCTTGGGGATGAACATCACCTTCGCTAAGTAATAACCTCAGTCAGGATATAAGATACTAAACATGCCTTGGCTGCAGATGCACAACTTCCCAGGTCATAAACTGGAGAACTGGGATGGCTCAAGCCAAAAACAGTGCATTGGATGCTGCCTGTACCTGGCAGGTACCATCCCTGCAAAAAGTGAGAGGTCTCTCAAGGTCTCTGCAATGACTTAGAGGCCTTCTGTTACTTCTGTAAGGGCTACCTGCGAGGTACTTTGGTGTGCAGGGCTCTTCAGCTAAGCTGCTGGTGGGAAGGAGGGGGAGGCCAGGAGATAATCCAAGTTGAAAGAAAGGTGGCTATTGATTGAGACTAGTATGAGACTAAAAGACGTCACCTTAAGTATCCTCAGTCCTTTCACTGGACTATGTACCAGCAGTAGAAAAGAGCCAAGAGTCCAGTAGCACCTTAAAAACTAACAACATATTGTTACTGGACTCTTGCTCTTTTCTGCTGCTACAGACAGACTAACATGGCTGCCCATCTTGATTTATGTATCAGCAGGAAATTTTCTGTGCTGATTTGCCCACTATTTACTGTCTTATCTTCTGTGCCCATGTTACAGATCGAGGATTTTGAATTGCTGGACTGCCACACAACTTGCAAACATGTCATTGGCAGATATACAGATGAATTCTAGAGACCTTCTGGAAAAAGAAGAACTGGACGCAGGTGGATTCGGAATAGTTTCCTTATGCTACCACAAGAGATATGGGCTCGTGGTGCTAAAAACAGTGTACACAGGGCCTAAGCGCACAGAGTAAGTTGGAGAATAGTTGATTCTTCCCAGAGTGGAGAGGGAAAGCTAGAAGTTCAAGCAGGCAAGATGGTGAGAGAAGCATGATCAAATCCTACCAGCATCTTTTAAAACTCAAGTACAGGAGCATGAGGCCCTGATTCGGATCAGGACTTCACACATGTTAATCCTATCACCACCACCACCACCCCGGTTTTACCAATGAAAACCAGACTCCCTGTTTTGTTATACAGCCCTTTGAAGAGGGACACAAGAAAAACAAACCCACTTGTCTGTAGTCTGTCTTTATAAAAGATTAATGGAGATCTGTGATCACAACTAGATCTATGCCTCTCCCAACATTCCCTTACAAGAATACAGCCAGAGACAGGATTTTAATTTATTTCATTTATTACAATTGAAGATCAGCCAATATAAGGGTAGAAGCTAAACAGAAACAAAACATATAAAAACAGTACAAATCCTTAACTTAGTTAAGTGCTAATTTTAGTAATACAAGGCAGTTAATGAAAAGATTGAAGCATTACCCTGACCTGGATAGACCAGGCAAGCCTGATCTCATTTATATTTATTTTATTTTATTTTTGGATTTATACCCCGCCTAGCCAGCGTACGCCGGCTCAAGGCAGCTTACAAGAATTAAAACAACAGCATTATAGTTTATGGTCAATTGACTTAAAAGTATACCTTAACACAGAACCACAGCAGTTGGCGGCCCATATTGCTCCCCACACCCAGCGCAGCAATACCAAACCCAAACCCAAGGCTAGGCAATTTCACCAGTAGGAATATCCGGCCGGAGACCTAGCCCGGCATTTGCCATCAGCCCCTTCCCCCAGTGGTGGCTCCTAATTAAAAGCCTGGCGGAAGAGCTCCATTTTACAGGCCCTGCAGAACTGCAAAAGGTCCCTCAGGAAAAGGTCCCTGATGTTATCCGGGAGCTCATTCCACCAGGATGAAGGGGGGGTGGCGCTCTTCATTCGGGAGGCTTACTCCTACAGGGCGCTCCCACCGCTGAAACTTGGGGGCATTGAGTGCTCTGGCCTGGTGTGGGAAACCGGGGAGAGTTTGGCTATCTGGGTGGTGTACCAGCCACCCAATGCACCACCCTCTAGCCTGTCATCTCTGGTTGATGCCGTGGCCAGCTGGAGCACCCAAGGCTTATAGTCTTGGGGGACTTTAACATCCATGCTGAGGACACGGCCTCTGGGCCGGCGATGGACCTTCAGACGGGTCTTCAAGGCATGGTGGTCGGACCATGGTACTGCCGAGGCAGTAATTCCATCCACCGTAAACTCCCCCCCACCCCCGTAAAAATCAAGTCGAGCGTATGCCCAGCCTGGTGCGTGGGCACCATTACATATTGGGTGAGTCCCAGTGCCGCCATGGCCTTTGCTTATTTCTTTAGCTCCGAGGAACTCAAGATGGCATGGAGCTGGGGGAGTAAGCCCATAGGATTGTAATTTCTTCTCAAAAGCTTCCATCCAGCCTCAACTAAAATTATCTAAGAGAATTGAAGGAGCTAATCCAAGAGGGTTCAAATTTAACTTAAGCCCAAAGCAATGCTTCCTCTAAACTGTGGAGTCTTGTGAGCAAAAATTCTACTTGGTGAGCAACTGGCATTAAAATTGTGAGCCAGCAAATTGGCTACTGCATAAATTAGTTTGCTCTGGTGCCATTGTTCCTGAGCTAGGACAAAAATGTGTGAGCCAGAGGCTAAAAAACTGTGAGCTAGCTCACTCTAACTCACCTTAGAGGGAACACTGGCCAAAATCCCACCATGGTACTAACAGAGCCCTTCCAATGACACCACCCCAACTCTAAACAATTTCCAAATATCTAAAAATAAGTACATACACAATTGCCATCTATATGCCATGCATTCAAATATTTTTTTTATTATTTATTTATTTATTAAATATCTAACCCACCCTTCCCTGCATAGCAAGGCTCAGGGCATGTAACTTCCTCCAGGGTGAGCAGACGGAAAAAATCCAGAATGGAACTAGAAGACGCGCATGGAGCCTCGAGTTCTTTTAACTGTCTCAAATGAGACTTGTTGATAATCTCCCGGAGGTCACCTCGCAACCCCTCACGACCAGCTTTCACAAGCCTTGAAGGGCTTGCATGAGGTTGGGCGTACAGTAGAGAGCAACCTGTCAACCAGTAAAAGAAGTTACAATAAAGTTACAAGGCTCAGGGCAGATTACAACAGTAAAAGAAGTTACAATAAAATAATCAGCATGGTATCAACCGTCAAGACCTTGAACTTGATCTGGAATTTAACTGGGAGCCAGTGCAGCTGGCAGAGCACAGGTTGTATATGAGCTCTTGCTGATGTCCCAGTGAGACCGTGCACTGCTGCATTCTAGACCAGCTGCAGTTTCTGGATCAGCCTTTCAAGGGTAGTCCTGCACAGAATGCATTACAGTAATCCAGCCCGGAGGTGACTGTTGTGTGGATCAGTGTGCCTAGGTCACAGGGAGATAGATGGGGAACCAGTTGCTTGACCTGCCAATGGTGAAAAAAATGCAGATCTGGCAACATTTGTGATTTGGACACCCACTGATAATGAGGCATCCATGATCACACCGAAGGTCTTCCCCACTGGCACTGGTGTTAACAATGCCCCGGTTAGAGCTGGGAGTTGGATCCCTGATCCCATCTCCCCAGCCTGGCTCAGGCGCAGGACCTCTGTCTTTGATGGATTTAATTTCAGTCAACTCTGTCATCCAGTCATGGCCTCAAAAGCCCTGGCTAGTGTATTTGGGGCAGTGTCCAGAAAAAGTTCTCAGGTCTTCAATCCATCGATTCACCAGAGGTGGGTTACCTTTCTAATGTTGTAATATGAGTCTTTTAGCTGTAGTAAGGGCACAGAAGATCCATTTTCATTGACCACTGGTTAGCCTCCAAGAGACAGGCAGATAGTTTAAAAGCACATAAGTGTTCTCAAAAATCAATGAACATCCTAATACGAAACTGATATAAATAATAACTTCCCAGAAAAATCAAATGACTGGACACACTCGAAGCATACATTGAAGGGATGTGTCCTGGGTTACAATGCCAACAATTAGACATTTTACTCGATCCTTTGCTTAAAGAGTCGCTGTGGTGTCCAGTGTATCCTATACATATGATTTTGTTGAATAAGTCTCAGTTTAAGAACCAAGAACTCTGGGCCACATACAGATACCAACAAATGTTGCAGTTGTAAGTATTGCCCTTCTACAGAAGGTAAGTCATATCTAGACCTCAGCTGAGAAAATGACAAAAACTCATCATCATAATCTATCAGTTGTTCCAATGTGAAAATCCCCCTATTGGTCCAAGCTTTCAGTAAAAAGATTTCTTCCTAATTTTTAGATCTGGATTAGCCCATAATGAAAAAACACCAATATGGGAGATCCATATATGGACTTCCCCACTGTCCCATCTAGTTGGCCCTCAAAACTTTGGGAAATTCCTTTTCTAGACTACGTGACCAATAAAAATGACTTGAAAACAGCTTCCTGGCTTTGTTCTGAATATATTTCCATTCCACCAACAAAAGATAGCATTTAATCAATGTAATAACAGAAGATTTTTATTAGTTAGGTATTACATTGGCTGAGGACAGACTGGCAGCCTCTGCCGCTCTGCCTCCGCTTCAAAAGCGGAGGCAGAGCGGCGGTTCAGACGGCTGCATCTGCCTGGAGGAGGCGGCCTGGACGCATTGCGTCCGGCACCGCACTCCTCCCGCAGCAGCCGAGCACCACTTCAAAGTGGTGCTCGGCTGCTGCGGCGCGCGTTCCACCCGCTGGAGCGGGTGTGAACGCGCGCGGGGAGGAGGAGCCGTGCGGCGTCCACCCGCCGCCGTAGGAAGCCGCCCGCAGTCTAAACGCTGCGGGTGGCTTCCTTCCGGCGGCGTGCGAACGCCGCGCCGAAAATTCCCCCGCCCTAGTCTGCCATGCCACGGAGGCGCGGCAGACTTTAAGTCTGTCCACGGCCATTGTGTGCCAGCTAATTTCATTTTACGGTTCGTTATAGTTTGTAATATATTTGTAATATATTTACCTGTTTGCTCTGTTATTATAGATTTGTTATATCATTTGATTAAGTTTATAAAAATTAAAAAGACACACAGTTTGGTGTGGTGGTTAGGAGCGTGGACTCTAATCTGGGAGAACTAGGTTTGATTCCCTACTCCTCCCCATGCAGCTGCTGGTGTGACCTTGGGTCAGTCATAAGTTCTTTCATAGCTGTTCTCACAAGGGCAGTTCTCAAGAGAGCTCTCTCAGCCCCACCTACCTCACAGGGTGTCTGTTGTGGGGAAGGGAAGGGAAAGGGATGGTAAGCCGCTTTGAGACTCCTTCAGGTAGTGAAGGGCGGGGCATAAATCCAATCTCCTCTTCTTCTAAAAATAAAACATTTTTTTAAAAGAAATTTGGGGAAAACTGGCTTTCACATCAAGTTATTTAAATATCCATCAAAACAATAAATAATAAATTATTAGTGATAATGCTGTGGCTTGAACTATGCCAGGTGCCACCACACAAAAGGTTGACCAGCCTCTTCAAAGAGTTTCAGAGAGCAGGTGAACCTTTCTTCCTGTTACCTTGAAGATCCTCGATCAGGATCTTATATTTGTGTCTCTCTCCTCTTCGTCACCATGCAATATTATGTCAGGGTTCATTGTATGTGTGTTTTCCCCCCCCCCAGATGTAATACTTCCCTTCTCGAAGAAGGCAAGATTATGCAAAAACTAAACCATAACCGTGTGGTAAAGCTACTGGGTGTCATTTTGGAAGATGGTAACTACTCCCTCGTGATGGAATATGTGCGCAAAGGGAACCTGATGAAAGTTCTGAAGGCAGTGAGTTGACAGCACGGTCAATACCTTACGGAGAAGCCAACTAGTCATTTTTTGAGATGGCAGTTAAACATTTTGAATATTAGAGGCCACTTTATGTTTGTTTTTGTTTACAGCATTGAGTTGCAGTGAGAACAGGGGAATCAGAGGTTCCCTGCACTGATTTGGACTTGTGAAACCTACAATTCTGCAACTAGATCAAATTGTTGAATATAAGCTTGTTTATTCTCTTTTCAAGATGTGGATTTTCAAAGAATTTGAACAAGCACTGAGATGGAATGGAAAGAAGAGGGTGATCCAGCTGTGCAAATTAAAATTGGTTATGTTTTGTATTTAAGCTTCTGTTCTATCCTGTCTAAAAAGCCGTATGGCCCAGAATACTTTTACTGTTGGAAAGCTGCTTGTTTGTCCTAGTGAGGAAAAGTTAGCTGGAAGGAGCACTCAAATGCCCCTGCAGCGTAGTTCTAAGCAGATTTACACTCTTCTAAGCGTGCTAATTTCAGTAAATGCAGAAGGGTGTAACTCTGTTTAGGACTGTTGTTAGTCCTTCGAGTCCTAAGAATTTAAGCTACACTGGTCCACATAGGAAGGAGGTTTCTTTCAACTTAAAGCTCTGTATATCTCAGATCAAATTTTAATATTCCTTTGCTATTTTGGCTTTGTTGCAGACCGAAATTCCCTTGACTGTGAAAGGACGGTTCATCTTGGAGATCATTGAAGGAATGCTTTACTTAAGTGAGCAAGGCTTAGTGCACAAAGACCTAAAACCAGAAAATATCCTTGTAGATGAGGACTTTCACATCAAGGTACCATTAGCACAAAGCTCCTGGCTTGGCCTATGAAAGAGTGACACATTACTTAAAAGCTAGACCCATAGAAGCACAGACAGCTGAATATCCTCCGGGGATGTGTGGTCCTGTCGTCAGAAAGCAAAACCATTGGTTTAAAGTAGTAACAAGACACACACAGGGCTTGCGAAGGCCCTACTTCTGCCTGAGATCCTAGACAGCTGGTGGCAGTCTGAGCAGATGACATTGAGTTATTTGGACCAATGATCTGACTCATGACATTAAACAATGCACAATGACCACTCTGCCTGGATTCACAGACCTGGAGTGTTTATTTTTGTTTTCTTTTTAAAATATCTTTCAGCAAGAAGCAGCAACAAAATGCAGCCTGGCTTTATTTTCTGTTCCTCTGATGTAAACTTTTTTATATTATTCTGTCTGCTGCTGGATTCAGTGCACTGATTCAGCATATGTGTGAATGGGCAAAATCTATTTGGAAAGTGCACTGAAAGTGGATTATTTGTTGTGTGTGATCACAGCAATCATGTACATTTTTATGCATGCTCAAACTGGTGCACTGTTTACTTTTTCTTCAAAAAAAAACTAAGCATGCTTTAGAACTGCCTGTTCATCACTGGGACTGCTTCCAGTTTGTTCATTTCAGAAATACTCATGGAAAGACGAGATGCAATTAAAACAACTTTAATTCAGTCCAATACAAAGACGGTATTTTCGAGTTATGCGCTGGTAATGTCACGACACGCATAAGAGGACGCTCAGGTGGCAACTCGGTTTAGAACTTCATAGTTAATCAAGGGCTGAAACCAATTTTTAAAAATCAGTACTTAGAGGAAAGTTATTGTGTTAAGCATGCAAGATCATCGTATGGCATCTCAGTTCAGCCCTGCTCCCCTCCCCTCCCCTCTCACTATAACAGTTCTTCAATTGGCTTTGCAGATAGCGGACCTTGGTGTGGCCTGTTTCAAAGGCTGGAGCCGGCTGACTAAAGAAGAGACCAGCCGGCAAAGGAAACTCAAGAACAACACCAAGAGCAATGCAGGCACACTTTTCTACATGGCTCCTGAGCACTTGGAAAGCATTAATATCACACCTGTGGAGAAATCAGATGTTTACAGCTTTGGCATAGTATTATGGGCTATTTTTGCCAACAAAGAACCATATGAGAGTAAGTGTCTTATCTCAAGGTAGTCAGCCGTATTGGTCTGAAGCAGTAGAACAAATTTAGAGTCCAGTGGCACCTTTAAGACCTACAAAGGTTTATTCAAGGTATGAGCTTTCATGTGCAAAGCACACTTTTTCCAAATATAGAAAAATTGTGGGAAGTAACAGAATCTTAATTCTCTCTGGCGTAGTATAACAGTATATTTGCGCTGGATGTAATGTTCTCAGCAGACATCCATTCAGTATTCTAATATACTATTCTGAAAAAGAAACACACTACAGTACAGAGGATAATTCAAATTCTGTTTCTTCCCACAATGAGAAAAAACACCTTTAGACGTTTATCTGCTATTCTAACATATGTATTGCTTTACAACTGTTTACCTTAGAACCTTAACTTGTTATTTAGTTTTTCATTTTGCATAACTTAAATATCATCATGTTACATGTTAATTTGCTATTCAGCATCTGTTCATAAGTTTGAATGCTGCCTTCCATTCCAATGTATTTGAAAAAGTGTGCTTTGCACACAAATCTCATACCTTGAATAAACCTTTGTGGGTCTTAAAAATGCCACTGGACTCTAAATCTGTCTTATCTTGGTTTGCTAAAGTAGTTTTGCAGCATGGTTTTTCTAAAGATAATTGTCAGCATGTTTGATTCCTGTCCCCCAGATGCCACAAATGACCAGCACGTATGTTTCTGTGTCATGCAAGGGAACAGGCCACTTATAGCTGAAATTCAGGAAAGTTGTCCAAAGGAAATAATTTCTTTAATGGAACGTTGCTGGAGTCAAAAGCCAGAGGATCGGCCAACCTTTGCAGGTAGGGAGAGACGATTGTCCTGGAAAGAAACCAAGAATCTTTTAAAGTAGCACAAATGAAAATATATTATGGTGGTGATAGAATAAACTGAGTAGAGGGCAGCATAAAAATCATACCAGGTATTCCCAGGTGGTAGACTCATAGAATCACAGAGCGGGAAGGGGCCATACAGGTCATCTAGTCCAACCCCCTGCTCAATGCAGGATCAGCCTAGACTACAGCATCCCTGACAAGTGTTTGTCCAGCCGCTGCTTAAAGTCTGTCAGTGAGGGGGAGCTCACCACCTCCCTAGGCAGCTGATTCCACTGTTGCTCAACTCTTACTGCATAAAAGTTTCCCCTAATATCTAGCCAGTACCTTCCCGCCCTTAATTTAAACCCATTGTTGCGAGTCCTGCCTTCTGCTGCCAACAGGAACAGCTCCCTGCTCTCCTCTAAGTGACAGCCCTTCAGATACTTAAAGAGAGCAATCATGTCCTTCGCTAACCTCCTCCAGACTAAACATCCTTTTCAGCCTTTCCTGATAGGGCTTGGTCTCCAGGCCTCTGTTCATCCTCATCGCTCTCCTCTGCACCCGCTCCATTCTGTCCACATCCTTTTTGAAGTGAGGCCTTCAGAACTGCACACGATACTCCAGGTGCAGCCTGACCAGTGCAGTGTACAGTGGGACTCTGACCTCTTGCAATTTGGATGTTATGCCTCTGTTGATACACCCCAGGATCACATAAGCCTTTTTTGTCCCCGCATCACACTGGCTCCTCATATTTAACTTTTGGACTGCCTGTACCCCAAAATCTTGTCCACGCACACTGCTACTCAGAAGTATATCCCCCATCCGGGGATACATGCATGTTCCTCATTTTTGCATGTTCCTCATTTTTGTTACCCAGATGTAGAACTCGGCACTTATCCTTGTTAAATTCCATCTTGTTCACATGCGCCCACTTTCCCAGCATGTTCAGATCTTGATGAATTCTATCTCTATCATCTGGTGTGTTCACTGCTCCTCCCAATTTGGTGTCATCTGTAAGAGTAATGAGTAGCCCCTCCATACCCTGATCCAGATCATTTATAAAAATATGAAAAGTACCGGGCCCAGAACCAAGCCCTGTGGCATCCCACTGGACACCTCCCTCCATTCAGATGAAATGCCATTGACAACTATGACAAGTGCAATTCTCCAACCAGTTCCCTATCCACCTAACTCTCCTACAGTCCAGTCCACAGCTCTTTAGGTAGTGAATGCTCTGCAGAATCTACAAATACAGCAAAGTGAAGGAGAGTGAAATGTAAAACAGAGCCACTTCAGACTGTGGGTGGGAGGATAACGTTTCTAAATGCTCTTCTTTATGAAACATTACCTGCAAGTAGAAAACCAGAACATCAGGACAAAGGTTCTTGCCTTGTCCTCTTCCTGCTTGTGCCTCCAATTCCTGCTTTTTAATCCCATATCACTTTTTAAGATTATGGAGGGAAGCACATAAAAACATAGTACATCTGGTTTTCATCAAAGACTGCTCGGATTAATTTACCATGCTTTGATTTGCTGCAGAAATCAATATGACATACAAGCCATTTTACCAGGAGCACTTTCAGAAATATGTTGAGGATCATGTGCAAAAGATAAAAGTAAGTTACCAATCATACGGTATGATGCATGGTACAAATGTTGTTTATTTGTTAAAATGTTTACACTCTCCCTTGTACACTATCCACCATGGCCCAAGGTGGCTTACAAAACAGTGCTAGCCAAGTATTGTAGAATACAGGTAAATATAATAAAAAATACAAACCACCCACCCAGTACACAATTCTCTACAACATTATCAGCAGCAAAACAACAAAAAAACCCAAACCTTCAGCCTTTATCAAATGTCCTTTTAAACTGAAACACTTTACAATGCCTGAGAAAAAAGTCCAGTGGCACTTTAAAGACTAATATTTATTTCAGTATGAACTTTGATGAGCCATAGCTCATGTCCTCAGATATGAGAGCAAGCCAGAGAAGGTGGCTTCTGTGCTTGTGAGCATGCAAAACCTTTGCCCACACCCATACGAATTTTCTTTGATGAACATGCTGAGTCACATACTCATGAAGGCTAGGGTGTTGGATGTGATTTAATCAAGTATTTTTGTGTATTTGATAGAAAGTGTACCCTGAACCAACTGAACTTGTCAAAAGGATGCAGTCCCTCCAAGTAGATGCTGTGGCAGAACCACCAAGTAGCACCCGGATAGGTAATCCATTTCACTTTCCTTAACAGGTCACCTTTTTGTGTTCCTCGTTATGCAGACTTGTTCACCCTTCCAATTGCACAGTGGCTATGAATAACTTCACATGCAAACTCAGACTTGTGATCCCTGAAAGAAAAAGTACAGCTGAGGCCTGTAGTTCAAAGTATGTGATCTCAGAACTGCTTTGGGTTCACACACTACATTCTGATTAAAATCAAGAGTTCTCTAGGATAGAGGCAAACTAGTGAGGAAGTCCATCTTGGGCACAAAATTTCAGCTTTGGGTAAGCAACAACAATTTACTTGCACAGATAAGGGTCTAGGTTCGGCAATACCTTGTGCCAGTAATGGAGAATAGGCAATATTTCTAATGTTCTGGGGTAGGGATTCAGTGACCCACAGATCTGTGCCTCCACTGAAGACCAGCCTGGTTTATTTTGTCCCTATTTATGCTGGTTTCCAAGAGCAAAGGCTCTGACTGAGTTCCAGGACTGCCAAGTAGATCTTGCACTTTTTTGGCTGATCATGATGCTTGTGAACCAATCAGAGATTTTGTGTGTGCAGGCCAGTAAAGAGAGAGAGAGAGAGAGAGAGAGAGAGCAGCAGCAGCAGCAGCAGCAGCAGCAGCAATTTTATGTAGGGCTTACGCATGATCTTATATCTTTAGAGCCAGTAAGAAAGTACCTGTCAAACCCAATAGAAAATTTCAGTCACACCTTTGCAAAGCTATCAGTCGTGCTAACTAACCTTCCTGTTCCCTTGCAGATCTGCCCAGTTCTCTACACAGTTCTCAGGACCTTGCAGCCAACACCGTGGATGAAGCCTTGTTTGCAGCTTGTCAAGAAAACGAACCCGTGGAGAGCTGTGAAACCTCCATTGAGCCCCATTCTGTGCACCTGAACAGAAAACTGCAGGAGGAACTGAACTACCACATGTACGGCAGCCGGATGGACAAACCAGAAAGCCCCTCTGTGGCATACAGTGCAGAAATGCAAGAGGAGGAGAGGAGAAGGAGGGTTTCTCATGACCCATTTGTAAAGGTACCTGCTACCCCACGGGCACAAGAGACGCACTCAAGAGCTGAAAACCCCACATCAAACATCAGGCGTAATTTGATTAACAACACTCCGGCCCATTACAATCACCTAAGGCAACAGTCACTGGGTGGAGCGCTATCAGAAAGTCAGAACATACCATACAGTCCAAATAATTCATACAGGATGAGGCCTGTGGATCTGAGAACATGCTTAAATCTAGAGGATATGTATGGATCACATTCAGCTAATACTGTTCATTTCAGTAAGCCACCCGTGCCCGAATCTGGTGCAAATCATCAACCAAAGCCCCCAATGCCACATCACTTACCTCAAAGCCGAAACACAGAAACTGGTAAGTGTGCTTTTTGGGGATATACTTTAGGGGGGAAGAGAACATACTCAGCTACAACTGACAGATGTGAGTTGGCAAGGTGGCACTTATAGAATCTATAGTCTAGCAGTCCAACCCCCTGTTCAATGCAGGATCAGCCAAGAGCATCCCCGACAAGGGTTTGTCCAGATGCTGCTTAAAGACTGCCAGTGAGGGGGAGCTCACCACCTCCCTAAGCAGCTGATTCCACTGTTGCACAGCTCTTATAGACACTAGGTGGGATTCAGGCTAAGTTGTTAATTTTCACTGATTCCTCCTTCCTGCTGCAGACCCTCCTTCCGATATTGTTCATGGTCCCCTATCCCCCAGGAGCAGCGTTGCGTGGAGATTGGTGAGCTGAGGGGGGGGGGGCACACAGGAAAGTTCCATTCTGCCATTGTATAGTTTAGTCTGGATCCAGTCCATTAGCTCTGCTATCCATTGCGTATGGGCAGAGATTAATCCTACTGTACTAATTCTGGATGGCTAAAATGTAACATCAATTCAGTACATGGGAAGTATACCCTTAGGTTACTTAAAATTGAACTGTCCTGTATACATGTAGGTTAATTAAGGCATAGGATTTAAATTTCTAGTCTGCAAAAACATTTTTTTCCCCTGCTGGCCTGCCAACACACATCTGCCTTTGTCATGTATGATTAAATAAACAAAACTGGTGTTGGTTAAGATTCCCTGCTTGGTCACCTGAAGGTGATTCTTATCATAAGCCGGAGGCGTGACGGGAGTGTACTATACCTGATTAGTTTGTACAGGAACTCAGATCCTTGCTACCTTAACTAGTTTGGTGTAGTGGTTAAGTGCGCGGCCTCTAATCTGGGAGAACTGGGTTTGATTCCTCACTCCTCCACTTGCACCTGGCTGGATGACCTTGGGCAAGCCATAGTTTTGTCAGAGCTGTTCTCTCAAGAGCTGATCTCTCAGAGCTCTCTCAGCCCCACCTACCTCACAGGGTGTCTGTTGTGAGAAGGGGAAGGGGAAGGGAAAGGAGTTTGTAAGCCGCTCTGAGACTCCGAGTGAAGGGTGGGGTATAAATCCAAGTTCCTCCTCCTCCTCCTTCTTCATTAACAATGATTCTGTATTGTTAGAAGTGTAGTGTTAAGTATAATACAATGTGTGTGATTGTTTAGGTCCAGTGGGGTTTGACCCTTCTATGAAGGCAAACTTTGCGCAAACTTCTCCTTCGCACAGAAAAAGCACAGGTAATCAATCAGCGGCAGTTGTTTTCTTAATATAGGCAGTAGGAGTCTAATACTGCTTGCCCCAAATCTAGTCATACTAGTAACTGAAACAAGCTTGTAACCTGAAAGCTCTCTAGCTGCTTAAACATAGCTCAACTTTAAACACATGAGCAATATTAAGCAAGTGGCTTGCGGCACCTTTAACATTTTATTGCTGCTGTAGTGTTCATGGACTGGAGCCCACTTCCTTAGATGCCATGAACTCCTGACGGCATCTTTAGAAGCAGGTTCTGGTTCGGGAACACTTATGCTGGAATCAAGTGATATAGCCGTCCAAGCTGCCACAAGACTCCTGCTTGTTTTTGCTGCAGTATGCTAACTCTGCTACCTCTGGAAGAGAAAACAAAAATCTTTCTGGATGAGCATAAAACTGTTATTCTTGTCTAAATACCAACTAGTGTCATACAAGCATGTTGAGTGCATTATATTTCTGCTTTTACATGTTTCAAGAGTAATCCTGTTCTCTGTAAACGCGATCGTCATACTGACATAGGTACATGACATTAGACTTCATTGAATGTGAATTTAAAGTGATTGCCTTAATAGGCATTCATATCAACAAACTATTTGTTGATATACTCAGCAAGCAGAGCACTTAGGAATCCAGAGCACGATTTATGGATATTAATGACAGCAAACCCTGTGGAACAAGAAGTCTATGAGGAGAAGAGGAGGTTGCATCTTTGGATCATAGAAATGTCAGTCAACAGGTTTTCCCACATGCTTCCCACTCCTTCACATGCAGCTGCTGGAGTGACCTTGGTTCAGTCACAAGTTCTCTCAGAGCTGTTCTCTCATGAGCAATTCTCTCAGAGCTCTCTCAGCCTCTCTGAGACTCCCAAGTGAAGGGTGGGGTATAAAGCCAATGTCCTCCTCCTCTTCTTCTTGTATAGACACAAACCTTGATTGGCGAGGGATCAGAGAGAACCTCCTGTTATCTTCCTGTAACTCCCAGAAGTGGAGTTTCCAACTTTTAGTTGGGGCCTGGAGATCTCCCAGAAGTACAACTGATCTCCAGACAGAGATCAGTTCCCCCACAGAAAATGGCTGCATTGGAGGGTTGGCTGTGTAGCCACCTTGATGTGGTCCCCCTCATCCCCAAACCTGATACCCCAAACCCCAGGAATTTCCCAACCTACAGTTGGCAACCCTATTCAGCAGTTTTATGCAAATCAAGTACAATTGCCTAAATGACGATAATGTACATAATTGATTGGTAGTGGAGTGGTGGTGCAGGATTCGAGCAGAGCTCACTATACAGGAAAGTGAAGTCAACCCTTCAGTCTGCTCCTTCTACACAGAGAAAATGCTTTCATAGGCTCATCCCAGTTTTCCATTGAGACAAAGCTGGCATTTTTGACAGTGGCAGGAATCTTGTTTGGCTTAACCTACACTTCATGATATTGTATTTTAATATATTGAGATTACTCTTGAATATAATCATATTCATTGAGCAAGGTCCAAACTGTATTAGACCTTTAAATCAAACAGATGATTCTCACAACCCTTTTAAAATGATGTTTCTGTAGGAAAGCTTTCCTATATTGCTATCAATGAACCTATCAACTGGTACTGCAAATATATCTGATGTGTCAGTAATTCAAATGTTTGTTGCAGTTTCACAGGTACCTTCTAGTTTATGTAGAATAACATATACCAATATCAAATGATGTTTATTTTGTTATTTCTACTTTTTGTTTTAATCAGCCAGCACATTGTTAGAAGTGTTCTTGTCTAAAAGTGTTACTTACCCTACAGTCTCCATCCCTTGTTCTGTGTGAATCTGATGTGTGTGTATTTTTTAACTGTCTCGTGTACAGAATTGGCACAGTACAACATAGTTAACAGCTGTGGGATTCAAATAGGGGCCTACAACTATATGGCAATAAATGATCAGAACTTCAAAATATGCAGTTATCCAGCAAATACTTCCTACGATAGTGCAGATTACCAGAAACTGTTTGGTAAGTGTAAAAATAAATATTGTTCTTCCTTAATGACATAGTCTTTGCTTCAGGATAATTTCCATTTAGTACTCATAACCCCAGCTGCTAACAACTGGACGGTCAGTTGCCTGGCTGTGTCCCCTGTCCTCACTTTGCCCAGGACAGCTGGTCTCTTCACAGTCCCAAGTCAGAGAGGGAGACGCCAGATGAAGCCGCTTTGCCTCAGATGAGTGATGTGAATCCTATGTTGATCTGGAACTAAACACACATAGGCAGGGCAAGACTAGTAGGTGCAATCCCACATTCCACTTTGGCATGCTGCGTGTACATGCCTGTGTACCCCTACAGTTTGGCTGATGCTCACAAATGAGCGTCCTATTTCAGTAGGAGGCAATGTACTGTCAGCACTATTGTACTTCTGTCTAAAAAGTACAGGGACCAAAACTGGATCGCTTGTTGCTAATTATGGAGCCTTGTTGCTAATTATGGAGGGCCAAAGCAAAAAAGAAGAGATTCATGGTATGGAGAAAATTAACAAAAGACCAGAAACCCATGAATATAATAACAAAAATGTATAAAAATAGTATGTGAAACCTTAACAAATGTTATGAATGAAGAATATTGTACTGTTAACGGGGCACCAGTAAAAATACATTCAATCTTCCTACTTCTTAGTCTAGGACAGGGGTGGGCAAACTGTGGCTCGGGAGCCGCATGCGGCTCTTTCACATATATTATGTGGCTCCCGGCAGGGCGGCTGGGGAAGCTAAATATCATTAGCAAACAAATATCATTGGACAAATTAATATTATCATCAATATCTGCTTTTACCCCTTTTGTTATTATTTTTGGCA
This sequence comes from Lepidodactylus listeri, assembly GCA_029233225.1. Taxonomy (NCBI): domain Eukaryota; kingdom Metazoa; phylum Chordata; class Lepidosauria; order Squamata; family Gekkonidae; genus Lepidodactylus; species Lepidodactylus listeri. The sequence continues at coordinate 95,382,380 of JARCFY010000006.1, forward strand.
GTCTCGTTTAATGTTAATAAAAAGCAAATCGGCTTATTTTCCAATAAAAGCAGGTAATATTTGTTCATGTCTTGTGGCTCTCAAACATCTGATGTTTATTCTCTGCGGCTCTAACGTTAAGCAAGTTTGGCCACCCCTGTTCTAGGTGGCTCTTACACTGAGCAAGTTTGCCCACCCCTGGTCTAGTCTAATAAAGCAGCATTGTTTGAAAATTTGGGAACTGCTTTATCAGACCAGACTAAGAAGTAGGAAGGTTGAATGTATTATGGATTAATTATGTTCGGATGCAGAGCCTGTTCCTGTAGAAGACCCTGTGGAAATGGGATTTTTACCAGTGCCCCATTAACAGGATCACTTTGGCTCCATCATCGTGGGATTTTATTGCTTCACTGGGAAAGACCGCTTCAGATAGAATTTTGTCAGGACTTTGAGGTGTCTTCAAAAATTGGACTGACACCAGAGACATTTAGTATAATATTCTTCATTCATAACAGCTGTTAAGGGTTCACATACTGTTTTAATACATTTTTTGTTATTATATTCACGGAATTATGGAGGGCCAGCAGTGGGTGGAAGATTGGGGAGGCCCAAATTCAAAGATCTGCTCAGCCATGCTGCTGGGCAGACGCCTATTTCACAGCCTCACTTAGCCGAGATGTGCGGATAACCTGAGATAAATGCACAGATGCCACCCTGTGTGCCTTGGAGACAAAGCAGGATAAAAAAATGTGATCATTTGTTCTAGCTCTGTCCTGAGAACAAAAGAAATGAACGTTGTCACTGATAGACCTCGACAGACATCCCATTTTCGTTTTTTCTGCCTCCAGATAGTACTGCAGCCATTTCTGATGTACACCTGAACCTTGTGAGAGACAACTTGGCCAAACAGTGGAAACACTGTGCCCGTAAGCTGGGCTTCAGAGACCCCGAGCTGGATGAAATTGACCATGACTATGAACGGGATGGACTCAAAGAAAAAGTTTACCAGATGTTCCAGAGGTGGCAGATGAAGGAAGGCAGCAAAGGGACAACTGTGGGAAAGCTGGCAAGAGCTCTCTTTGCTTGCAACAGGATCGACCTCCTTAACACCCTTGTAAAAATAAACCAGGAGTCTCAAGGAACACCTGGACGCTGCTAACATGGAAGACTTTTTCTACAGGAAACGTTTTGCTTTACAGTATTTTGATAGCCTGTTATAAATATCTCAGTGCTGCCAGAATAAGACTGGCATAGTCAGTCTGGTATAGAGGTTAAGTGCGCGGACTCTAATCTGGGAGAACCGGGTTTGATTCCCCACTCCTCCACTTGCACCTGGCTGGATGACCTTGGGCAAGCCATAGCTCTGTACCAGCTGTTCCCTCAAGGACAGCTTGGGAAAGAGTTCTCTCAGCCCCACCTACCTCACAGGGTGTCTGTTGTGGGGAGGGGAGGGGAAAGGAGTTTGTAAGGCGCTCTGAGACTCTTAAGTGAGTGAAGGGCGGGATATAAATCCAATCTCTTCTTCTTCTTCTTTTATTACAAGAAGAAAAAGGAAGATGGATTTTCCTTAAATCACACTTCTGTTTTGATACCTGTCACATCTTGCTGAACAATGTTTTTAGAATGTTTTTAGAATGAACTGCCAGGTTGTGAATGTATTTGTATAATTTTAATTGGAAAAGAACCCCACAAATGGATGTAAAGTCTGCTCTGATCTGGTGGTTATCAACAGTCATTTCTCAGACCTAAAAAAAATGTTTGTATCATTCTTAAAAGAATAATCGTCTTCTTTCCAACACATAAAATAATTAGCACGTTAGAAGAAGAAATAAAAGATGACAGGGAGAAGAAAAGTGGCTTGCTTCCACTAAAAATTATGCAAGTCATATTTGGGGGAGGGGACTGACATGGAACGATACACTTAATTCCACCGCATGCAGATGATTCCCTTTTGTGCGATCACTGCTGCTGTGCAGAAACATGCGCAGAAGCAATGGAGCATCCATATGGAACATTCTACATGTTTTTTTCCCTGTCCTCCAGTGCCTGCCATTTCCCTCTTGTGTTACCAGAGGGCTTTTTGCTGGCTTAAAAAAACTGTAGCAGGTATATCTCTATAGTGTTATAATGCTGCGGCATGGTAGCAAGGACTAGTGTCTTTTAAAAATGGCCCAAAAGAGCCGCAGAGTGAAGGAAAATGGCAGGAATCAGGGAATAGGGAGGGAAAAGGTGACTGATGAGGATTGAGGAGGTTTGGAAATCTGTGCCTTCCCATCCACATGAAGGGCAAGCCTGCTTGGATCCCAATCTTTCTGGAAAGGTTGGGGCAAAGCAGGTTTGGGGAGTACTGGGAAGACCACAGCAGGAGAATAATGGAATGGCAGCATGGCCCTTTCTTACACGTCCAGGGAAATGCTGATAGCCACTTTGAGGTCAGGAAGCAATTTTTCTCGAGGCCAGTTTGGCTGGAGATCCTGGAGGGTTTTTTTGTCATCTTCTGGACGTGGAACAGTGGTCACTGGGGGTATGGAGGGGGAGGTATTTGTGATTTTCCTCCATTGTGCAGGGGGTTGGACTAGATGACCCTGGAGGTCCTTTCCAACTCTTACGATTCTAACGTGGCGTGGATGCACCAACCCCGCCACCAGTTTGACAGCCAGGGTGAAGCAAAACACTTGCGTGGAAGTAACCCCAGATTGTCTTCCGCCCTTTGGAAAGAAGGGAACAACATACAGTTATCCTGCACATAGGCAGAGCATGCCTGCAGGACTGGCTGTACTACTAGACCACTGTCTAGAACAGAACTTCATAGGAAGCAGTGCTTTTGCTGCCGCTGCTGCTGTATAGAAGGGGGCTCCCTTAGTGAGTATATTTCAGTGAAACGGCAGTGGGCAGGGAGATGAGGGAAAGCCAGGTATGGAATCCCAGCAGAAGCAGGGCAACCAGACCAGTAGACCAAGGGACAGCCCCGGGCACTAAAATAGCAATGCACCATCAGTGCTAATGTTCACCCAGAAAGTGAGCTATGGATTTGGGGTAGCTGTCCATAATCAGTTAAGAAGAGTGATGGTCTAATTTACCATGCTATTACTTGGATCAAAACATTCCATGGTTTCCTCTACACTGGCAGAGCCATGAACCATGAAACTCCTAGTCCATATGTCACCTCTGCCTTAAACTCTGTGGATGGAGCAAGCCACAACTCTTGCTTAGCTGTTGTCCACACCCACCCACACCCACACCCCATCTGTAATACTGTGAACAATATTGGCCAACTGTACAAGTCTGTCATACAGTTTACTGGGCAAAGCACCAATTTTTCCAAAACACTGTATAACTTAAGCATTACTTTTGGCACAGCCGTGCTTCCTGTTCAACCTATCATGCTTACCAGTGCAAATAAAAAAAAAACTTGCACTCTAATTACATTGGGACTTGTCAGCATTTCTAACAGACAAATGTGCCATCCAAAATGATCAGGGGATTGGAGCCATCATTGCAGGTTAAAACAAAAGGGCTCGAAGATGGGGGGGGGGGGGGGGGGGACTAAGAAGAAACAGCTGGCCCATAGCTGCAGGGGGGCTATTGAGGGCTCCACCCCCCTTCCTTAAAGAGGCAGCCCCACAAAACTGTTTTGAGAAGAAGGGTGATGGCACAGGCCACTCGCCCTCCCTCCTGCAAGATTTAAAAGGCCTTCCAGCTGATCTAGGGGCCACCACAAGCGGGGCTTGGGGGTGGATTGGAGCTGACATAAAAATAATGGCAGCCCCACCAGAGAAATCTTTGCCTCACAAGCCACAAAATCCCGGCTACGGATACTGAGAAACAGTGTTCTTAAAATCATGCAGCTGATAGAATTTTTCTCCCCTCCCATAATAGGAACACCCTGAGTCAGCCATTAAATTATTTGCCCTAGATTTAGGGCCAAACAGAGAGATGCACGTCTTCACACAACATACACAACTCATGTGATGCCCACTGGCTGCGATGGTTTAAAAAGAGAAGGGGAGATACATCTACGGCTATTGAGCACAATAGCTTAAAAGAACCTCCTCGTTCAGAGGCAGTGTACCTCTGAAATTGAATACCAGTTCGCTGGGAATAAGCTCACGGAAATCTATTCCAGCTCTGCTTGTGGGCTTCCCGGAAACATCCGACGAGCCCTTGTGTGAAACTCAAGAGGACTCTGCACCACAGGCAGCGAAGCCCAGCCATGCAATCTTCACCCACGGCGCTCGCATTCAGTCCTATCAGGAAAACGCAGAGGCGGGGCCAAAAGCAGTAGGCCCTGCAGAGAAGGCGAAGAAATGGCTCGGAGTGGAGGGGTGCTGCTGCGGCGCCTCCTCTTGCAGCTTTCCCAGCCCGCCCAGGGCGATGGGCCAAGGCTCGGCAGGGTTGCTGCTTTGTACAGGTAAGTTCGTATGCGGGCGGGCAACAACCAGACGGCCCGTTCCAACAGGTTACGAGAAGGGGGAGGGGGGGGGGGATGGCCGGCGCAACCCTGCGCATGCGTGGTTGGTAGCCTGGAAGAAAGCGGCGGCGGGGTGGTGATTTGGTGGTCTGCTGCGCTGCATGGGTCGGGCTTGGGGCGTTGTTTGTGCCGCTTGTCTGAAAGGTCGGGACAAGCAAGCTGTGAGGTCTTTCTCGATGCGGAGGAACAACAACGCAAGGGGTCGATTTGACCAAGGCGCCAGGCAGGGCCAAAACGGGTGGGTTTTCAACATGGGCAGCGCCTGAGCAATGTTAATCGTTTTCATTCCCTGGACGCAGCAACGCCCCTATTGCTTTTGAGCATACATCTATGCCCTTGCCATACCAAGGGAGCCAGGTTCTTCTTCTTTCTCTTCTAAATGGAGCTAAGCATAACTGCATGTCCAGTGCCCCAAACAAATATTTTGTTTCAAAGAAATGCACCATGGGACGTGGGGAAATAACATCAACAAAATCCTGAACTCACACCTAGAACACGCTCCCTTCCCGTACATCTGTTTTGGCCACCAGAATGAAGTTCTGGCTCTTCTGGTAGAACACTGGCCAGGTAGCAAAGCTAATGGCAGTCTTTTGGCACAGAAGATAAGAAAGTAGAAGCCACCAGGTGATCTTATTATTTCTGTAAATGATAAAGGTGGAGATCCTACAAGTGATTTGGTAGCCAGTCTCACCAAAATCAATGGGATTTACTCTTTAATAGAAGGGCAAAGGATTGTCTTAAAATATACTCTGATTAGTACACCACACTGGTTTAGTGTTGGACAAGGTGCTGGGAGACCAGAATTCAAATTCCAACATTGCCATAAAGTTTACTGGATTACATTGGGTCAGTTATGCTCAGTTTAGCCTACCTCACAGGGTTGTTGTGATAATAGGTAAGAGGGGACCAGGAGCCCAAGTTCCTTGGAGGGAGGGACGGAGGGATAAAAATGAGATAGGTGAGGAAAAGAAGAACAGATTGGATTTGTACTCCGCCCATCACTACCCAAAGGAGTCTCAAAGCGTTTTACAATCTCCTTTCCCTTCCCCTCCCCACCCTGTGAGGTAGGTGGGGCTGAGAGAGCTCTCCTGAGAACTGTCCTTGAGAGAACAGCTCTGAAAGAACTTATGACCCAAAGTCACACCAGCAGATGCATGTGAAGAAGTGGGGAATCAAACCCAGTTCTCCCAGATTAGAGTCCATGCTCCTAACCACTACACTGAACAGGCTCTTCACAGAACTCTGTTTGTTTTATAGTAGTAACTTTACTTTTAGAATGTTTTGCCTGGAAAATTCTAACCTGTCAAGGGGTACAAAAGACAGCTACGAAAATTCCCGAAATAAATTCTCCCTCACCACGTAGCATTTACATAAATAAATGTATACAAACTGGTTGTATGCTAAGCAGCAACAGCACACGCTTTATTTCCCCCACCCAACAAACCACTGCAAACATTCACAATTAATATATCCCACCGCAGCGAAATGAAACCCACTTATTTTTCCAGACTCATGTCTGGGTAGCTAATAAACAATCATTACCTTTGGTTAGTTATTAACTCAACAGGCGGTTTACAGATTAAGGAATTTGGAGGGGGGTGAGGAATGAGAGTATGCTGATACTTATATAGCAAACTAAGCAAAAGATTGCATAATCTTTTTCTTATTTGCTAACTCTCAGATATTGTATGTTGAGTTTTGTATCGTTATAGTCAATCAGCAATCTGGCCATAAGGGGAAGCCGTGCTAGGGAAAGGAATACAGCTTCAGTCTTCAGCATACACCAGCCATGTTCCATCTTAAGAATCAGCTTTGGATCCGGAACTGGGTCTGTCTGTCAGTACAGGGGCAATGACCAGGAGAAGTAGAGCTAGCAAACCGGCCATGTCGTGTTTCTATATACAGCCTTGCACACAAGCAACGAGTAAATCATCCTCTTGATTCTGTATAATCATTCCTAACAGCTGGATTTCCCTCTTAACTGCGGCTTTAAGCCTGAGGCTTTTGTTTCATCAAGATCTGAAGCTGGTTTCAAATTCCAATTAAGGCCTGGCTATGAGGGCATAGTGGCCTGGAGGGAAAGGATTACTTTTTTTTTTCAAGGTTCCGCAAGAGTGGTAATTCCCATCAGTGGAAAACTAGTGTAAAATGTAAAAGGCTAGGCTAGAAGCCTTCTCCTATTTTTCTTTTAAATTATTTTGCAGGGAGTTTTGGAATGCAGATACGTTGACTATACACCTGTTGCCTGAAGTGGTACAGCCTCCTCCTAGTTCTGCCACCACTTTTGGCTGTATGTGTAGATCAGGCCTCTGGGGCAACCCTACTTTGCTTTGACGGCAGATCAGTTCACTGGATGCTGTTATAATAATAGTTAAAAGGTTGAAATTGCAGCCTACTCACGGTGACCCCATGAAGTTGTACCTCATGAGGTTTTCAAAGCAAGAGACAACAGAGGTTGTTTTCCTTTGCCTTCCTCTGCATAGCAGTCCAGTCATCCTTGGTGGCTTCACCATCCAAGTGACAACCCTGCTTAGCTTCCGAACTGACAAAATCAGGGTAGTCTAAACTATTAGGGCTGCTAGGTATAATAATGCTTAATCATGGCTAAACTGATACTGAGGGCAAATTAGCACTGGTGTGTGTGTGTGTTTGTGAACATGTGGCAGGCAAGGCAGCTGCCTGTTTTCAATCTCTCATCTGTGGTTAAGTGAACAACGACTATTAGATTTGCACCAGCCGCTCATCTCAACAGCTGAGATTTCCAGTAACCTGGCGTGACCAAATACCCTGCTTTTACTAACAACAAACCTTCAGAATGATGAGCCCTTAATCCCCCGAGGGGTTTGAACATCCCTTCTCAGTTCCTTTCAGTTGGCTTGAGGCCTGACTTGTAAAATGTACACAAAATGGAGATGTGTAGAGCTTGGCCTCTTGTTTCTTGTTAGAGAAACATATGGAACAGAGGTCCATCGGTGGCTATTAGCCACAAGGTATAGATAGGCTCTCTTAGTCTGGGGCAAGTGATGCTGTGTATTCTTGGTGCTTGGGGGGGGGGGGGTGAACAACAGTGGGAGGGCTTCTAGTGTCCTGGCCCCACTGGCGGACCTCCTGATGGCACTTGCTATTTTTGGCCACTGTATGACAGAGTGTAGGACTGGATGGGCCATTGGCCTGATCCAACATTGGCTTCTCTTATGTTCTGCTGGAACAGTTCCTGCTGCTACATTTTAAGATGAAAGACTGACTTGTCCATTTAGCTGAAGTAAATGCTGAGCTCAAGTGGATACTCCCATGTGCTCACTTCTCACTTCTTTGGAGAGCAGCCAGCCAGTACCTACTACTAATAGCTGTACATGTAATAAAATACAATATTAAATACATGTTGTAATAAAATACAATATTAAATAATTTACTTTGGTGGGGAATGTTTCTTCTAGCACTGCCGTGACCTCAGGTAAAATCGAAGTGAATGGCGTCCACCTGCACTATCAGCAGACAGGAAATGGAAATCATGCCGTTCTGCTACTTCCTGGAATGTTAGGTTTGGACCTTTTGAATTTTGTACAACTTCTCAGTGATTTCTCCTCCCTCCCTCCAGAATGCATACAAGAATAGGACTTAGATGTTTCTTACAGTATGGCTGCACATTTAAATAATATTGTAGGGAACTGACCGGGTAGTTCCATCAGTGGCTACTAGCCCTGGTGAGTAAAGGGAACCTGGTGAGTAAAGGGAACGAGGCTGGCAACCAATGGGATACTCAGTGGTAGGGGGTCCCTCCTCATTGACAGCATACATAGTTGACATCACAATGATGTCACTTCTGGTGTCACAGTGATGTCACTTCTGGCACAACCTTACAGTGCCAGCAGTCCCCCGCCCCATTTTTCTCCTGCCATCCAGCTGAGCGTCAACAAGAACTGCCATTGAGGGGTGGGAGATCTCCTGCCACAGTGGGAGACCTGACATCACTCGAGCCTCCATATTCAGTTCTAGGAAGCAACATCTGGAAAGGACCTTGGTCTCTGGGCCCAGTTTGTTTGACCATCCATGGCAACTGGTTGGCCACTGTGTAAAACAGGATGCTGGATTAAATGGCCTACTGGTCTGACTCAGCAGGGCTCTTCTGTTCCCAGTTCTCCACATTTGTTGCTGAATTATTTCAAGTGTTGTTTCTTTAGAACTGAAAGAATGTTAAAGAGGCATCTCATCTTGGGGTGGACAGAAACAATTTATTCTACTGCTGTCTGGTTTTCAGGTTTTAGAAACATTTTTTTAAAATCCTACAAATCATGCTCACCTGAGGCATAATTTGGGATCCCTTTTCCAAACTGTCTTCAACTGCTTGAAAACTATTGTCTGTCTCCTTTCACCGTGCCAGCAGTTTAAATGTACTATTTTGCTTATTCCATGGACCATTTTACAGACACACATTGATTTCACACAGCGTGAAAGCAGTGAATGATGATATGACAGGCAAAACTTCACTGCTTGGGAAGGCATTTTAGGAGGGCATCACCCTATGCTTGCACACCGAAAGTACTAGACATGAAGATTCATCTTTCATATCCAGCATACAGCACAGAAGTGAAGTTACAGGATCAATCAGCAGTAGCGAGCATTTGGTGGTGTGAATTCCTAGTGCCTCAATATTAATTTTTATTCTTTTTTACATTTGTGACTCTCACTGTGTACTTATTACATTTGTATTCCACCCTTCTTCCAAGAAGCTCAGGATGCTACAAAGGGGAATTCTCCTTGTTTTCCTTACAACATCCCTGTGAGGTAGGTTGAGAGATAATAATTTGTCTGTGTCTTCCCCCCCCCCCACCTTAAACTTCATGTGGGGGCGGAGATTTGAACCTGTATTACCATGATCCTAGTCTGACACTGACCACTACACTGCACTTCTCTAGCACATTAAAACTGATGGTATATGTGGAGGTTCTGTGTGAAATGAGTCCTAATTTTCATACAAATTGTATTGATTTTTGAAATGGCTTTGAATATGTTATAACCAGGTCAAGTCAGTGCTTTTGAATGTTCATGGAGAGTTCCCAATCATTTTTACAATTTCTACCTCCCTCTCCTGGTGGATACTAGACTTAACAAATACACAAACGATAGGGATCAAAGATCTCTTCTGTCATGTGTAAGAAGAAGAGAAGAGATTGGATTTATATCCCGCCCTTCACTCACTTGGAGTCTCAGAGCGGCTTACAAACTCCTTTCCCTTCCCCTCCCCACAACAGACACCCTGTGAGGTAGGTGGGGCTGAGAGAGCTCTGAGACAACTGTCCTTGAGAGAACAGCTGGTACAGAGCTATGGCTGGCCCAAGGTCATCCAGCAGGTGCAAGTGGAGGAGTGGGGAATCAAACCCGGTTCTCCCTGTCTCTTCTGTCATGTGTAATTAAGTTCTCTTCAGATGTGCATTTGTGTGCAAGATAGGGATGTACACGTTGTGGGAATTCTGAAGCCCTGGAGGAAAAGGTCTTTCTGGAAAAACAGAAAGATTTTGTGTTAGAAGTATAAAATATGCATAGACTTGATAAGAAAGGAAGTATTGCACATATTTCAGTGCTTTTCCTCCTGGGGGATATGTTGCCCCTGCCATGGTTTCAAAAATTTTAGAAATTTCACGTATCCAGATCTGATGCTAAAAAGTTGTTCAGCACTAATGATATTGTTTAAATCAATCTAAATTATCCTGAAATTCTCCTTAAATCAGCGAATGAATGAATTTTCTGTTACTAAAGTTTCAAGGTACTGTCTTCAATAGATAATATCAAAATAAAATATTAGTTTTTTCTTCAATTCTGCACTTCTTAAAACAGCTTTTTAAAAACAGGGTAGTGAATTGTCATTGCCACTGTTTGTGTGGCCTGTTTTCCATTTGTTAAAGATCTCTAATGAATATTTAAAAACACTGTTTTCACAAGTCACCCATTTTGTTGTGTCAAATACTTTCATTGTAATATTCTAAGAAAGAAAAAAGGCAACCCTAAGATCAACTCTTCAAGTTAAGTATATTTTAAAAAAGAAATTATTCATTAGGTAGCTATGCACCTACTTTGCAAACCATTTCAGATTTATTATATTTTACATTAATATGAAATCACATTAATATGAAATCACAGGTGGTGTGTGAGAGAGCATTTCCCTGATCAAAAGTACCCGCATAGTATTAATTACCCATGGTGCACCAGTGCTAATTCCCTCTAAGGGAATGTCTATCAGAACAGACTGAGGCACAGTACTGTGTCAGGGCTAGAATTCCTTCAGCTGAGAAGACACATAAGTGTGGGTATTTGGCACTATATGGCCCCGTCCACACTGTCATTTTTGTCACTCATTTCTCCCTATTGCTTTGGGTTCCTCCCCCTTTTCCACATGTCTTTTGCTCCCTCTGGGACTACTAGAGAGAACAAAACATATGGGGGGTGGGGGAACCTGAAGCAATAGGGAGAAATGAGCGACAAAAGTGACAATGTGGACGGGGCCAATGTAAGATAGAGTTTTAATCTTAAAGTGTACATAACATTACTATTTACTCTCAAGCCTCTCTCTCTCTCAGGAAGTGGCCAGACTGATTTTGGACCACAGTTGAAGTCTATGAACAAACAGCTCTTCACAGTTGTAGCCTGGGACCCTCGAGGATATGGAAAATCTATTCCTCCAGTTCGAGATTTTCCTCCTGATTATTTTGAAAGAGATGCAAAGGATGCTGTTGAGTTGATGCAGGTAAATTTCTTCTGTGATAGAGAATTGATCTTTTGAAATAAGCTCCTGAAAATTGGCTATCTTCTTCCTGCATTTGGAGGGGACAGATCACAGGGTAAGAAAACCTGAGACCAGGTACACCTTAAAAACCAACAGAATTTTCCAGGATATAAGCTTTCAGAAGATGAAGAGATCTTTGACTAATGAAAGCTTATATCCTGGACATTTTTGTTGATCTTTAAGGTGCTACTGGAGTCAAATGTGTATCTGCTACTACAGACTAACATAGCTGCAACTGTCTTAATGGTAAGAACGGTGACCAAAGGAAGCCCCAACGATACTTTTCACTCTTTTAAGTTGCCCCTGTTCTTTCTTTGCATACAAATAGGTCAATTATAGGTCATGTGTAGTTTGAATTAATATTTTGAGACCTGAAGAACACAGCCAATAACCCTTTTATATTTATAGCCTTAAAACCCAAGGGCCAGTATTCAGCTCTTCCCCACTCCATATATATTTCTGAGCTGGCACAAAGGTATGCATATGGGATGGGATCTCCATAATACATTATAGTACCCTCCTCCTTGCCCTGTCTCTTACCATCATGCATCACCATTATCTGGGGTTGGAGGCCTTTCAGTGCCTTCCCCACAAGCACTCAGCAGGCTGTCTGTTCCCCAGGGCTGCTTGTATAGGATACACGGCAAAATTAAGCACAAGAGCTGTGACAGCACAAGGGGACAGATCTTGTGGCTATTTTATTTTTACAAGTGTTCTCCATATTGAATATGATCTTGTCTGCAGTCCTGGTAAACTCAGTGGGCAGAGCATAGCCCAGCTTAATCACTTTTAAGCCCCTTTGATTTGATGTTGCTCCTGAAGAAATATCTGCCTTGAGGTAAAACCACTCAGTGGTTCCACCTGGCTGATCTTTTTCCATTCTATTTTGCTGTACTAAACAAGGCGCTGAAGTTTCAGAAGTTCTCTCTGTTAGGATGGAGTGATGGTGGAATAACAGCACTCATCGCTGCAGCGAAGTATCCACATCTTATCCACAAGATGGTGGTTTGGGGAGCCAATGCCAGTGTTACGGCAGAGGATTTGAAGCTTTACAGTGGTAAGTATCAGGAGAATGAAGGCAGTGCACAGCAAAACTCAGATCTTGAGTCTTCTTTTCTGAACATCCGGAAACATTTCAGAAATTGAAATAACATGGACCAGAATAAGTCACTGTTTTTTCATACACATTGAAAAAAGTTTGACTTTTACTCAGCTGAGTTCCTTCATATGCAAATGTACTGTGGGAGATTACTCAACTGTACTTACAATCTAATGTTCTAGCATAACCAAACTGATATTTATTACATTATTTAAACTTACCTACAAAATGTGAAGTGCTTATTTGATGATATTACAATGCTAAGGTGGGCGTTTTACAAATACACTGGGGAAGGTATTAATGTACAGATTCTGTTAATATACTAGCTATCCGGGATGTTTCCAAATGGAGTGAAAAAGCCAGAAAGCCAATGGAAGAAATGTATGGATACGATTACTTTTCAAAAACCTGTGAAGCCTGGGTGGATGGAATCTCTCAACTTGTGCACAACCCAAATGGTAAGAAATCTCATGGCATAAAATTGGAGTAGCAGTTGATGGGGTTTAGCCTGTGCCTATGCAAAACCTGGGTTGCATTTCATCATTTTATTTCACCATTATTAAAAAATCTTTGTTTATCGAATTTCCTCCTCATGGAATTGTCATTTTTTTAAAAAATAGAGTAGAGATTAAAGGTCAACAAAATAACAAACGAGGTGCAATGTAAGGAAGCTGGTGGACCTGAGGGCACCTGATATTTTTGGCCACTGTGTGACAGTGTTGGACTGAATGGGCCATTGGCCTGATCCAACATTGGCTTTTCTTATGTTCTTAAGCATGTTGTGTTATGTTTTGTTTAGTGATATAAATAAAAACAAAACAAAACCCCCTATATAACTACTGTAAATATACACTCCTCTCCCCTCCATAATGTTCCTTCTTCTGATAACTAGTCAGGGGATAGTTTTATCTTACTTCATATACAAATTAATGAGGTCAGAACTGATGATGACTAAAGGTTAATAAGACATAACTTTTCCCTCATATGTACTTACAGGCACTCTTAATTGCTGTGTCTCTCAGGTTAGATCCAGAGAGAGAAAGAGAGAGAGAGAGATGGAATTTGGGCCAAGTTTGTGGCTCTTGCCTTGTGGAACACTTTGCCCGAGGAGGTCAGGAAAGCTCCCACTCTCCAGGCTTTCCACGAACTATGCAAAACTGAACTGTTCAAGAGGGTTTTTCAGCACATTGCACAAAATGGTTTTACAAATTTCCTTGGATAAATTATTAGAGACTGTGGGTCTATACTAGGGATGGGCATGAACCTCGTCACGAACCTAATTTCATGATGAACATCACCCAGTTCATGAGCTGATGGCTCTGTGATCATGGCTGCAGTGAACCTCCCCCAACCACCATGTTTTTTGTGAAGGTTTGTGTGGTTCGTGTCAGGGTTTGTGCAGCAGACATGCTGGCACTGATCGATCAATCGGTAAAGCAATGGGGGATGGACTTCCAGGTGATTTTGCCTCTTAGACTTCACTTGCATGTGGCATAGCTTGCAAAAGCCATTTAAAGGGAACATTCCCTTTAAATGACTTTTGCAAGATCTTCCCCCCCTTCCATTCTGCTGGCCTTGGGGAGCTGCCACCAGCAGAAAAGAAGGAGGGAAGATCTCAGATCTCTCCCCCCCCCTCCCCGCACATCATGAACCTCATGAAATGAACCGGCTCAGTAAGTTTGTGGTTCATGTGACTCCATGAACCACAAACTGGGATGAACCTCAATTTTCCCAGTTCGTGCCCATCCCTAGACTATACTGCTGTGTTTAGCTTATTGTGAGTGGGATCCTATTATGTAATTTATGTACTGCTGAATGTGTTATGTGACCACTTATGCTATGCTTCAGTTCTTTCTGGTGGTCCCTGCATTGGGCCACCTTGGCTTGGGCCTTCTGCTATTGCTGTTTCTGCAGAATGGAAGTGTCTCCTGGGGTAACTATGGTTGTGGGTTCATGTCCTGCCCAGTGGATTCCTATTTCAGGGGGCAGTGGGGAGGCCTCCGTTGCAGGCCCAGGCAGGATGGCCTCTGGTGCTGTTGGGCCCCTGGACAGCAGGTGCCTTGCCCATGTTGAGTTCTCCCTGATCCTGTAGGTCCTCCTCAGCTGGTGGCCTTGGTGCTTCAGGCTCTTCCTCTGAGGAGTCCAAGTCTCAGTCACTGAGCTGGTTGGGGGGGGGGTCATGACAAACACAGGGCACAGCCAATGAAGCAGAAGCACAGCTTGTCAAAAGAGCTCTTCTTGGTTAAGGGGAGTCACAGCTGGGGTCTCCTGGCAGCCAGAAGGGCACTCCCAGGCTCACCTGACATGAGCACTCTGGGCTGCCTGGGACAGTGTAAATTCAGCTGGGGCCTCCTAAGCTGGCGGGTTCTCCTCAATGTTGTGACCGCGTTTGCCACTACTGCATTGTTTTGCTGCACCCACCCCTGCCCTTGGACTTGTGGAGAGGGATCCTGGCAGGGGAGGAAGTTGCTCTTGACCCTGAGGCACCAGCATGTATTTGGGTCTAACTACAGAACCATGACACTTATGAGTAATTGTAAGTATACGTGTGGAAATGTCTTATCTGATTTGACCCTAACCAGGACAGTTATCATGGGGTTATTGTAGATAGTGCCATGAAACTCAACTCACTGAAAGGGGAAAGATCCTGAGACATGGCCATGAAGACGCTGGTTAAGAACATGTGTATTGTTGTTATGGATCAGACCAAAGGTCCATCTAGTCTAGTTTTTTTCTTCCAACAGTTGGCCAACCAGATATCCTTGGGAAGCTCCGAAGCCAGTATAGTATTGGTAGCTGCTAGTGAGTTGGCAGGACAGAGGAAGAAAGAGGTATTTCACTGGGCTTACAGCCAGTTTCAGCAGCTGGTATTTTTGCCTTGCCAGATGGGGGCCAACCTCTGCATGATGTTGAAGATCACTGGATCAGGGTTTGGTTTCCTCCTGGGAGACTGGCCCTGGGTTTGATGCTGTTTATCCTTCTCTGCTCCATAGCATTGTGGTGGATTTGTGCATCTCCAAGGGCTTCACAGCCTTTTCTCCAGTCTCTCCCAAACTTGTTCTAATGTGAAGTTTTGGGAGAGAGTGCAGCAAAATCTGGGTGGCAGCTGTGTGGGTAGAGAAGTTCAGATTTTCCCGGTGCTGCCCATGCAGCAGCTATTTTCCCTGCCCTCATCCCTGGGACAGCCATTTCCTTCCTCTACCAAAATTCAGTAACTGTTGTTATAATGGTCCATGTATTAGGTTTTCTGAATTCCCAACTTTCATTTATTTTTTTAAAATTAAGTCTCTAGGACAGTGAAACTCAGTGGCTTGGAAGCCACGTTTGGCTTTTATAACACCTGTCCCATTTTTCAGGAAAGTGGGCATGGTCTTTGTCCAGTGGGGCTTGTGGTTTACAGGTGATTCCTTCCTTAAAAACAGCGGTTACCAGGCTTCATGCCAGAGATGGAAGTAAATGTGGCTTTATTGATTGATGGTAATTGTGAATGTGGCTCTTAACAAGCTGCAGAGTGAGTACAACTGCTCTAGATCCTTTCATATAAAGGGGAAAGGCATCTCTCCACAACAAAAGTAGCTGGAGCAGGGGTCCCAACCCGTTTTGAGCCTGCAGGTACCTTTGGAATTTTGAGGGGTAGAGAGCACCACCCCAAAATGGCTGCCACAGGAGGCAGAGGCAAATGGAATACCTCCATCAAACCTCCTGGGAAGAAAGAACACCTGAAGAGGAAAATGGATCCATACAGTGACTAAGGAAAGCACAAGTGCTTACCAGTCCTTCTGATAACAAGCCCTGAGAAATATGCCCTTCCCAGCTGCTTTAAGCCCCAGAAGGCAAAAAAAAAAAAACCCTACTGATACGCCCATGTCCTTTTTCTCTCTCTCGAGGCTTAAAGCAACTCAGTGAGGACCCCTCCTGGTCGGGAAAGCACTCCCCACCCATTGCTCAGTCTTGCTGTGTATCTTTTTCTCTCCCCCCCCGCACTGCTTTGTGCCACTATGCTATGAGGCAGAGTAAAAGGTAGTTTAAAACATGCTACCTTTGAGGGGCAAGAAGCTTTAAACCCTGTGAGTAGGAATTTATCATCGGGAGCCTTTCTCCTGTGATACCCACTCCTTCTTGGCCTAGCTATATCGAGCAGAACAAACAGCACAAGACTGGAATGGATTCCTTCTTCCTAGTTCCTTGCATTTTCAGTAAATAAATAAACCTGAAAGTTTATATTCACCAGTAACATTCAGTTTACCTGTAATAAATATAAAACCACAGAGATCACAAGCAGACATGAATTTAGCCACAGACAGGGGTCATTTCCTGCCGGAGCATTGTAGAGTGGCGCTCCGGCAGTAACGAACCCAGACCCCCCCCCCATGCCCACGGAGAGACTCAGGGAGGAGGGGATTAAAATCCCTGGGTTCCCTGCCCGATCTTCTCCAGGTGCCCCGCAACTGCGGGGCACCTGGAGAAGATCAGGCAAAGAACCCAGCCATGACTGCCTCCCTGCTCTTCCCATCTCTAGCTAGCCCACTGCAGCAGGTTCACTGGAGACGGGGAGCGCAGAGAGGCAGGCATGCCTGCCTTTCCTTGGGCCACTCCACTTTTGTGGAGAAACTGGGGGGGCAGGGGGGGAGGGTTTAAATCCCTGGCTTCTCTGCCCAATCTTCTCCAGGTGCTCCCAAGCCCGCAGGAGCCCAGGGCAAGGCTGAAAGGGGCTTGAATCTAAGGTCAAATCTACATCTGACTTTCCCGCTGGAATCATTCTAGTTTCAAAAAAACCCATCTATACCTGTTTCTAGTTTCAAACCATACTTGTTCTAGTTTTTAAAAACTGCTTACATTCCTTAATTGCCCTCCTGTGGTCAAGCTAGCATTTTACTGCTTTAAACAGATCCTGTTGCTTGGTATTCTTCAGAGCCAGGGAGTGAAATTTGAAACCCGTGTGAAATGAGTATAGGAAAAGACAGCAGTCAAACTACTTCAGAGGGGAGGTGTAAATTGGGCCTAAGAGATCGGAAGACCCTTTCAGCCTTGCCTTTCCTCTCCCCCCCCAGCCCCCCCAAGCCCGCAGGAGCACGGGGCAAGGGGGACAGGGCTTGGATCTAAGAGATCTCTTAGATCAGGGGATGTGGCATATGTAAATAGGTTATGCTAATGAGCTCCTGGACCTCTTTTTCTACAAAATGACCCTTGGCCACAGATGTTTCATAAGAACATAAAAGTCAGCTTGTTGAACAGTCTGGGAGGGAAGGGGCCCACGGCCAAATTGCAGTGTTCCTGTTTTCCCATTTACTGTTACTATCTTAAGTACAAATGAAGGTTGCCTACCTTTCCTTCTCCAGCTCACAAGTCAATCATTGCTAGTTTTAGTTAAAAAGCAATCAAAATTCAGTGCTAGTTTCTGCCTTGGAAGAGCTTTCCAGCCAAGGGCATCCAAAGTGCCTTTTCAGTGGCAACTGTGTTCCATTTGTTGAGGACAGGGAGGCCAACAACGCACTCCTAAGAAGAGTTACATCCTTCTCAGCCCACTGACTTCACCGTGGATTGAGGACTGAGAAAGCGTATAAGTCCACTTCGGAATGCACACAGCAGACATTACCACTAGCTATGTTTTAATTTCTTGACTCTCCCTTGCTAAAAAAAACCCCTCTGGGTTTGGAGCCTTCTGGGAGCTCCTCAGAAATTAGTCTACTGCAATTTTGAATTTTAAGAAGTTTAGCATTAATACAGTGTAAAACTTTTGGCAAAACCCAAAACTTGCCAAATATGCATTTCTAGTTCTTCTATTTTGATATACTGAGTGGCAATACCCTTGTTTCTATCGGCTGTGATTCTATATATTTGCATCCTAATTGCAAAGGCTAACGGTTGGTAACAAAAGCACCCCCAGCATAAAATTCCATCAAATTAAGGTTCCCCAGAGTATTAAATTGGGGATGGGGGGGGGGGAAGAAACAAGATTCTCAGCTCTCGTTGTTAACCTTTTTTTTCCCTGTCAAGTCATAGCCCACTTACAGCAACCCCAAAGGGTTTTCAAGGCAAGAGACATTTAGAGGTGGTTTGCCATTGCCTGCCTCTGTTTAGCAACCCTGGTATTCCTTGGTGGTCTCCCATCCAAATACTGACCAGGGCCAACCCTGCTTCATTTCCAAGATCTGATGAGAGTGGGCTACCTAGGTTAGGGCAGTTAGCCAAATACTTGCGCTGAATTCTCTGGGTGTTTCCCCCCAGAAACTGTGGGTTTGGAGGATGGAAGGGAAATGCCATAGGTAAGGCTGAGCTAGAAAGGTGACTCTCATCCAGGAAGTGGTCCCATTACGATGGAACTTCTGTTTACCCATGCTCAGACTGTTAGTCTAAGTTACAACTATTACATCTTACGAAGAAATGAAAAACCTTGATGGATGACTGATGAAACTATTAAAACTGCAAAGACAGACAAGAAGCAAAAGTAAAAGGTGACAGAAATAGAATCATAAATCTAAATGTGGAATTCCAGCAACTTGCACATAGAGACAAAGAGAACTATGATAATAACCATGTAAAGAAATAGAAGAAAACAATAAAAAAGGAAGAATAAGAGATCTGCTCCACAAGATCCAAGAAATAAAAAGGGAAATGTAAACCATGGCTAGGAATGCTGAAAGATCAACATGGAATTACATTGACTGAGTAGGACAAAATAAAGAAAATATGGGAACAATACACTGAAGAATTATAGCAAAGACATGAAAAGATGGCAGATTTATTCAAAGAAGAATCTTTTGAAGAACCACTTACAGTTTTAGAAAGTGAAATGAAAGCTATACTGAGAGCAATTGGGAGAAATCAGGAGTAGATAGGACATCAGTAGAACTATCTCAAGCTACAGAAACCGAGTCCATCAAAATTTTAACAAGTCTATGCCAACAAATATAGAAAACAAACAGTGGCCCACAGACTGGAATCACTCAATCTACGTTCCAATTCTGAAAAAGGGAGATGTCAAAGATTGCAGCAACTATTAATTTTTCACACAAGTAAATTGATGCTCAAAATCTTACAACAAAGATTTTTACCATCTATGGAATGACAAATGCCAGATATTCAAGCTGGATTCAGAAAAGGAAGAGCAACTGGAGATCACATTGCAAATCTACATTGGTACAAGAAAATTTCAAAAGAAAATCAGCTTGTTTCCTAGATTATAGCAAAACTTTTGACAGTATCATATATAATTCCCTTACATATTAGCCATTTCCAACTCTCCCATTGGCTGTGCAGTGTGCTTCATCAGCCATTGGCCCATCACCTGCCCTCAAGTACTTGCATTCCATTGGCTGGATCCACTCCTCTCCCCCACCCACTGCCAGGCTGGAGGAAGACTGTAGTTTTCCTCCTGGGGAACCGTTGCTCCCAGTCACCAGGTGAAGGCTGGAGATCACAGTTAATTCTGCTCTCCAGATGGCAGAGAGCAGCTTCCCTGGAAAAATGGCTGCTTTGCAGGGGGGACTCTGTGTCATTATACCCTGCTGAGGTTGCTTCCCTCCTGCTTGGGTCCCCACTGTGGACAAAAACTGTAGTTTTCCTAGGTAGAGGCTACAGGGAGGGGGGAAGAGATGGAAACCTGAAGTCAGAGGGGCAGATAATGGTTTGTTGATGGTTGGCTGGGTAGAAAATAGGGTTGCCACCTCCGGGTTGGGAAATTCCTAGAGATTTGAGGGGTGGAGCCTGGAAAGAGTGGGGTTTGAGGAGGGGTGGGACCTCAGACAGGTATAATGCCATAGACTTCACTCTCCAAACCAGCAATTTTCTCCTGGGGAACCATTATTGCCAATCTCCAGGGGAGGGCTGGAGATCACTCAAAATTACAACTGCTCTTCAGATGGCAGAGATCAGTTCCCCTGGAGAAAACAGTAAACTCTGTGTACCCTGCTGAGGTCACCACAGCAAATTGATGTCGTGTCATTATACCCTGCTGAGGTCATCACAGCAAATTGACGCCGAGTGCCTAAGGCCAGGGCACCCGCCCAGAGCCTCTTTCTAGAGCCCGTTGTATTTATTTCCACAACGGGACTTATTCCTAGATGATCATAAAAGGCTATGCTTGGTTTTAAAAGAAATGGGTGTACCACAACATCTCATTTTGATGTGCAACCTGGACTAGGGGTGTCAAAAAAAAACAACGTATATATTGAACCTGAAAAATATCAGCATTTTCCAGTATTCCTGAATCCCAATATTAAGTTAACCTGGAACTCCCCCCCCCCCCCATTTCTCTCCCACAGGTAGTATCTGCCAAACTTTACTGCCTTATATTAACTGCCCGACATTAATAATCCATGGAGAAAAAGACCCCCTGGTGCCACGCTTTCACCCTGAGTACCTGCACAAACATATCAAAGATTCACAGTAAGTTAACCGCTTTATTTCATGACGTTTTATAACCATTGCAAAGAGATTTTATGCTCTTCATAGTTATTCTTATGTAGCAAAGAATCCATTTTGAGGGCTACTTTTAGGATCTCTTTGTAGTTTAGTTGGGAGAGAATAACCCAGTGTTGTCCCTTGCAGAGGGGATGTCTGAATGCTTGTTTATTGCTGCTTTCTGAGGTTCAATATGGGTCTTCTGGAAGAACCCAGATATAGCATTTGCTTACCAGGTCAACTTGGAGCTCCATTCAAACAGCTCAATGCCTATTTTCCCCATTGCTAATCTCAGTATCAGTCTAGGTAACAACGAATAACAGCCATTTTTCTGTCCCTGGGCACAAGTACTAGGAAGCACAAGAATAATGTTAGAGATTATTCATTTTGAAATTTTATACTGTTTGTGTGGAAGAGATAAGTTCTGTGGAAAAGTTTATGGAGAAAGTTCATCCCTGGTGTGATTGGTTAAAGAACGTTTTGGTGTTACTGCTTGGAGACATTCGGTTGGATCCAGCCAGCTTATTTACTCTCCCCCCGCCCTTCTCCTTACTACACTGCTGCATTGTAATTTCATTAAAAATTATACTGGTGAGCTACATATTGCTGCAGCCATTGTGCTGTTGGCTTGTGGAAGTGGAACTGCTCCAAGTTCTCCTTTCTATTCAATCATTACGGGATCCACCCCAAAGAACCATTTGTGGGTCTGAGAAAAAGCCTTCATGAAACACCCCAGCTTCTGAATCAGTGTGCTGAAGGTGGGAGTCATAGACCTGTTTGCAGCTTCACTGTAGTTGTATGGACAGAAGTTCCAAAGCGTAGAGAGTGTGTAGCTCCCAACATTTTGAATAGGGTTATCTGATAACTTTGTTCCCTTCCTTCACTTCCAAAGGCCTTGATATATTCACTTGCCCTTTGATAAGTATAAACTTATACTTGGGGGGGATATTGCTTTAGGTTACTCCAAAGCCAGCCCTTCAGCAATAGTGACATAGTATTTCAAGCAGCTGAACAGAAAAGCCTTGACAGATTTTCATTGTTGCAGTAGACTGCAGCCACGATCTTCATTATGTCAGTGTTGTCAGTCATCCAGTTAATTCTAGACTGTACTCGAGAAACAATTTTCAAGGGGTCTTTATTTAGAGCTCACACTACTGTCATGTATACGAAGAACTTATTCACCACTTGTCTTTTTCAGGTTGCAATTTATGCCCGAAGGAAAACATAATCTACACCTACGTTTTGCCGAGGAGTTTAACAGCATGGTAGAAAGATTTCTTCTGTAGGATGTTTGCATAGTCTTTAGGCATAAGCCTAGCTTTATTCCTAGTCAAAGTGCCAATATGACTCATACCTAGGGGTTGCCAGTTCCGTGTTGGGAAATACCTGGAGATTTGGGGGGGTGGAGCCTCAGGGAGGTGGGGTTTGGGGCATAATGCCATGGAGTCCAACTTCCAAAGTAATCATTTTCTCCAGGTGAACCTATCTGAGTCGCCTGGAAATCAGTAGTAGTAACCGGAGATCTCCAGCCACTACCTGGAAGTTACACCCCACCACTGTTCACTGGGAAAAAAATGGATTCAGTTCCAATTACAGTCCACAGACTTGCTTCTTCCTCTGTTTTTTTATTTTAGGTTGTGCAGTACTGCTGCTGCTTCCAGATATAAGAGCCAGCAGATGCCAAAGGGAAGCACATTAATTCGGAGTAGGAGTTTTAGGGCATCGGCTCCATGTACAAAAAAAGTGACCTGACTAAGCACTGGGGGAAACGGAATATTTACCTAGGAAATCTGTAGTTGCTTGGTAACTATCTGGAAGCAGCGGCAGCACCGCACAACCTAAAATAAAGAAACAGAGGAAGAAGCAAGTTTGTGGACTGTAATTGGAATTGAATCCATTCTTTGAGAGCCAGTTTGGTGTAGTGGTTAAGTGCGCAGACTCTAATCTGGGAGAACTGGGTTTGATTCCCTACTTCTCCACTTGCACCTGCTGGATGACCTTGGGCAAGCCATAGCTCTGTACCAGCTGTTCCCTCAAGGACAGCTTGGGAAAGAGCTCTCTCAGCCCCACCCACCTCACAGGGTGTCTGTTGTGGGGAGGGGAGGGGAAGGGAAAGGAGTTTGTAAGCCGCTCTGAGACTACAAGTGAAGGGCGGGGTATAAATCCAATCTCCTCCTCTTCTTTTTTTTCACAGTGAACATTGATGGGGTGTAACCTTTTGGTTGGTCACTGTGGTCCATTTGTGGCTTGAACTATCTGGAATTTGGCAACCCTACCTAAGAGTTGGAGGGTGGGGTAAGAAATCAAATGCCTTTGTCTTTCATTGCCACAGGGGCCAATGAAGTCTTCCCATGCCAACTGGCTTGGTGTACAAAAGAAGCTGTCTTGTTTCTTTGACAAAACATGGATTAAAATATGAGATTGAAAGTGCATCCTTGAAATGAACTGTGTGCTAAAAACCTTGAAGAACACACACAACAAATTATTCAGAACACATGCCTTTATATAGAGTCCTCAACATTAACATCACACAAAAGTCATCTGAATAAATTGGATTATGGCAGTTACAGAGGTCCTTGGTGAGACTGCACAGCACACAGAAAATGCCAACAGAAACACAGCCACAGAAAGCATGCTTCATCATGGCCATCAGAACCTGGCCTATGAGTATGCCTCCCCCGCCCCCCCCCCCCCAACCGGGTCTTAAGCTCTTTCACACCTTCCCTTCCTTTCACAAAGCTAGGTCCACTTTTCATTTGGAGGACCACCGCTAAAGAGAATTCAGTTTTGAACACAAGCTACTTAGATATTTTTTTTTAAAAAACTTTCAGAAATATAACCACCTTTGGACTAAAAGAACACACACATAACTGTACAGCTGGATAACAGCCAGACTTTGTTATCGTTTTGAGATCACTTTTGATGTGTCGCTTCTGACAAAAGTCGGGGGGGGGGGGGAATCTCTTAATGAGGCAAGTGAAAGTGAGGTACTTGCATCATTTGAGAAATCCAAAGCAGCTGCCTTTTATCTTCAGTACTCGCAATTAAAAATGAACATCTAACACATAAATTAGGTTGCAAGTAAGATCACTTCTACACTGTGCATTGTGAAAACACAAGGAAAATAGAAGGGGTAATAGCCAAAATAAATTTTACATAAATCTTACTTAAGAGATCCACTATGTTTTCCTCATACTTGAAATATTACTTTATGGTAGGGATTTCTCAAACCTATCAGGAAGAAACCAAATAAATAATTCTGGTTTTGCCTTGGGATTAGGGCCAAGACTGTTCATCTTCTCTACAGATGGCTTAAACAGCTGGTATTTTAACCCAATAAATGTCCAGGTTACAACCCCAGTATCCTAGATGGAAAACAGCTTTGTTTTTATTTACCTGAAGGGGATCCACCTTAAACCACTTCGGCTGATATTTACAAAGATTTAAAGACAAAGATCAGAGGTCACAAAACTGTTGACAGGGCAACAGTAAAAAAAAAAAGCACCAATTAAAAACTGAAGCATGCATTCTTGTAACTGATCAGAACCTTCCTAGACACGTCCCCGATTGCATTGAAACTACTCAGATCCTAAGCCTCGTCCTCCTCTCCTTCCTCTTCAAATTCGCCTTGCTCATCCGCAGTGGCATCTTGATATTGCTGGTACTCGGAGACCAGGTCATTCATATTGCTCTCGGCCTCCGTGAACTCCATCTCATCCATGCCCTCGCCGGTGTACCAGTGCAAGAAGGCCTTGCGCCTGAACATGGCTGTGAACTGCTCCGAGATTCTCTTGAACAGCTCCTGGATGGCGGTGCTGTTGCCGATGAATGTGGCGGACATTTTGAGGCCCCGGGGTGGGATGTCACACACGGCCGTCTTCACGTTGTTGGGGATCCATTCCACAAAGTAGCTGCTGTTCTTGTTCTGGACGTTGAGCATCTGCTCATCCACTTCCTTCATGGACATCCTGCCCCGGAAAATGGCGGCCACTGTGAGGTAGCGGCCGTGGCGTGGGTCACAGGCTGCCATCATGTTCTTGGAATCAAACATCTGCTGGGTGAGCTCCGGCACTGTCAGGGCACGATATTGCTGGCTGCCACGGCTCGTGAGGGGGGCAAAGCCGGGCATGAAGAAGTGCAGGCGAGGGAAAGGCACCATGTTGACGGCCAGTTTGCGAAGGTCAGCATTCAGCTGGCCAGGAAACCGGAGGCAGGTGGTCACCCCGCTCATGGTGGCAGAGACCAAATGGTTGAGATCCCCGTAGGTTGGAGTTGTCAGTTTCAGTGTGCGGAAGCAGATGTCGTACAAGGCCTCGTTGTCAATACTGTATGTTTCATCTGTGTTCTCCACCAGCTGATGGACTGAAAGGGTGGCATTGTATGGTTCAACCACTGTGTCCGAAACCTTGGGAGATGGCATTACGCTGAACGTGTTCATGATGCGATCCGGGTACTCCTCCCTAATCTTGCTGATGAGAAGGGTTCCCATACCAGATCCGGTGCCGCCACCCAGGGAATGGGTCAGCTGGAAGCCCTGCAGGCAGTCGCAGCTCTCAGACTCCTTCCTTACCACATCCAACACAGAGTCTACGAGTTCAGCTCCCTCTGTGTAGTGGCCCTTGGCCCAGTTGTTCCCAGCACCACTCTGGCCTAGAGCAAGGGGGAGAAAAATGCATCAGACACACTGACAAATTTCTCCTTTATTGGCCCATGATACTAAACTGTTGTGATTGAACTAGTGATTCATGAACCTCTTCCCAGACACTGCCTACAAAGTATGGTTCTCTCTGCCCTCTAGCAACCAACTTGTCTTGCCTCCACATCATGATCTAACAGAGTTAAAGTCCAATGGTAAACACATCAAACTTTGGAAGTCAATTGGGCCAAAATAATCTGAGGCATGAAGGTCAACCAAGACCATAGAGACAGATTTTAGAGGAGTCAGAAGAAGCAGTTTTGTGCTGGGTCACTTAAGTATTTGTATGAGGTCATCTTGGTCACATGAAGTTGTCTTACACTGTGTTAGAATATTGTTCTATCAAGGTCAGTACTGTCTACTCTGAATAGCTGGAGCTCTCCAAGATTTCAGGTAAACATTTAAACTGCATCCTTTTAACTGGAAATGCTGGGGATTGGATTTGGGACCTTCAGACCCTTTTTGCTGCTTAGCACATTTCTGCCATCTGACTCGGGGAAAAGCTTTGCCTACTCCTTCCTTCCTTGAAGTTACATTCATAAAGAGTTTTTTTTTGTCAAGTGTTGAATTCAAGGGTCTACAGAAGGACAACAGAGATTGCTTTCATGCGAAGCAGCCACATGCAAAGGCTTAAATTTCTGCAGCAGGTGATTTACTCAAGGCAAAAACAAAGGCTCCCAGTAGCTGAAACAACCTTACGTACCGAAGACGAAGTTGTCAGGTCTAAATATCTGGCCGAAAGGTCCAGACCTGACAGAGTCCATTGTTCCAGGTTCCAAATCAACCAGGATGGCACGGGGGACATACTTGTTACCTGAAGGAAGAACACAAGCTAATGTTACAGACACAGCCGCCCTGTTAAACATCTGCCAACTAATGTGCTCTTGGCAACTTTGACCTTGTTCCAAGATGCGTATTGAATTGCTCTTGATGGAAAAGCAAGTTTTTACATTTGGACCCATGTACAACAAAAAAACGTGCCAGATCTTAGCTGGCAAATGATCAGTGTCATCCACTATACTAATAAAAGACCACACCATCGCAGAAAACAAGTTTCTAGCATCAACTGTAGAATACAGACTTTAGCCAAGGTCTTTGGTTAGGCTAGCAAGGTCCTTGCCAAGAAGTAAATTTCCCCAAGTATAGACATGACAACATGTAAACTTCAGCAAGTGAGATTTTTTTTTGCAAGTACCCTTGCCAGTGCCCCCGCCATTAGCTAACACAGCTATAATAGAGGAAGGGCAAGGGCTTGACTGAAGCGGATGGTGGGATTTAACAGAAATGAGAGCTGAATTGCTCCATTCAGGGCTGTGGCGGTAGGCCATTCAATAGGGAGGCCAGTTATTCTTACCCTTGCTGAGGAACATGCATCGATTACTAAAATAGTGGTACCTTTTTTTTTCGGTGAAGCCACTGAGACCAGATCCTGGATACTAAAGGAATAATATTGAACACATGCAAATAGTACACAATTTATTTTAATGACTGTACTGTTTTGCAAAAACATGCAGTGACCAAGACTGAACTTTTAAATAGGAAATGTCTGATATGTACCTAGGAAGGGGGGGGGGAAGTATTGGTTTCCCATTCATCTCCTCTCCAATGACAGTAATGGGGAAAGCGGTGCACTGGCTCAGAGTAAGCAGTGTCGAATGCTACTAATTCTAAGTGAACAGGCTCAACAAAGGATTCCATGTGCTCCCTCTTCCCATCTACAGTGTCACTCAACGGCACAGCAAGACTCTTCCAAATCAACACCCCTAGCATTTTCCAGCACAAGAAAGCACCGTATTCAATATGAGGAAAAGACTGCAGGTGCAGCTGGAAAGTCCCACTGTATGCAGGCGTTTGTAAATTCGCTTTCAAAATTACAGAAATTCAGGATCTGTAATAGCTTTCAAAACCTAGAAACAACAGCAGTGCTTTCTAGTCAGAAACACTGCTTCTTAATAAGGGCTGTGATATTTTGTCAACAGACCTATTTTAAGGTTTAATTGAAAGGTTTTGAATGCGTCAGTTTTCTTTATAATCTACCCATTTTTAAAGAGATAACGAAAACTGTCCAGGAGAGGCCATTCTTTGCCAGAAAGGATTATCTTTAAGGAGGTGCCCAATACACCATATGGTCATCTACAAGGGCTCTATCTCAGTAGTTTGCAAGGGCAGGCAGAATTAAGAGGTGCATACAGAATCAATAGTCATACAACCAGCCAGGCCCGTAGCTACAGTGGGGCATTTCAGGGCCCTGCCCCCTGAATTAAAAGCCCCATCCCACAAATATCCATGCCAGGGACTTCCTTTTTTACCATGACCTAGGTCAGGGGTGGGCAAATGGCGGCCCGCGGGCCACATGCGGCCCGCCACAGAGTTTTTTGCAGCCCGCCAAGACATGAAGATTAACAAGAGTAAATATAGATGCTCTTTGACAGACATTAACTTGCAGGCTGTGATGAGAATCTCAACAAGCAATCTCACTCCTGATTTCAAAAAAATTGTAGAAAAGTGTGATAGGGTACATTTGTCTCATTAAACGGATTCTAAAATTAAACGTGCTTGCAGCTATAGATGATATGAAATTAGCACAATAAATAAATTGAATAAAACTACCACTATTTTATTTTATTTATTGATTTTTATGATACAATTTATACCTTTTCTGAAATGCAAAGTTAAGTAATGAATGCAATCATTTTAAAAGGTGCGGCCCTCCGCTAACCTCCGCTCCCACAAAGTGGCCCCCGAGGCAAAACAATTACCCACCCCTGACCTAGGTGGTACCAGCCTAGCAAAAAGGGGAATTGCTGGAGATGTATTGAAGGTGCCCTTCTAAGCTTTCTTGCCCTGTGGAAGGGAACTCAAAAGACATTTAAATGCCTTCTGGAGGCAATTAAATGCCCCCTGAACTGTCTTCCCCCTGGAACTGATGCACTCGCTGCCCGGTCCCTTGAAAGGAAGGGCTAGAAACACGTTGGGAGCCTTCCTCCCTTTAAAGGCATTTAGATTAATTTAATTAACTGTAAATAAATTGCCCCCTTAAAAATGTAAATACCGCTTTCCCCCCTCCTCTAATCCTAAAGGCCTGCAACCAGCCGACCAAGCCACTCTGAAAGAAACAACTTCCTATTAATTCCGATGACTGGGTAGCCCTGGGAAACCAAGGAAATGGGGAATTACCAGCTGCTTCATTGTAGTAGACGTTGATCCTCTCCAGCTGCAAGTCGCTGTCTCCGTGGTAGCTGCCGGTGGGGTCGATGCCGTGTTCGTCGCTGATGACCTCCCAGAACTGGAACGGGATTGCGGAGAGCCATGAGGCAGCTGCTCGCGAAACGCCAAAGGAGCTGACCCAAGAGGGGCTCTGCCGCCGCCGCCGCCACGCCTTAGCCGCATTCAGCGGCCGTGCCCACCCTCGACGGCGGCCGCTGCTGCCACAAGCTAAGGGCACCGAGGCAAAAACACACAGCCAAAGATGCTCCTTTGGCAGTCACACTCGCCCCTCAACAGGTAGTACTATTGTTCTGGCAGCAGTGCCCGGGCACGTGGGGGGGGGGGGGGGAAATGTAAAGCCCGGATTGCATCAAAGCGTTTGGGGCTTTTACGACCTGCGCGCACGCCGCCCTCCCGGTAAAACTGCTCCGACTTGCAGGGTGCAAGCTCAGCAGCAGGGCGAGGCAACCGCAGCCTGCCATGATAACAGCCGGATTCTTGCACCAGCGACTGAGGGGAGTGACCAGGCGGGAAAGGCGCCCAACCAACACGGGAATGGATGAGGCTCATAGGGGCAAAAAGACGCCCCCCCAAAATCCATCCTTCCTTCCCAAGATGGAGAAGGGAGACCCTTGACTGTCAGCCACACGAGATGGTATTAAGGGAGCGTCAGGAAGGGAGGGAGAGGGAGAGACGGGTGGTGGTGGGGAGCGGCGTGATAATAGACGGCTTTGAAAGAAGAAGCAACATCGGCTGGCGACACCCCCCCTACCCCCTGTAAGGAGGGCTTTTGAAGATTAAATGCAAGGTGCCAACACAGAAGAAGAAGAAATCCACCCTCGAGAGTCGGCCCTCGCCACCACGCGTCTGCTGCCACCGCCCTCGCCATCTTTTCCAAGGGATGGTGCCGGATCCCACGCCCTGCAATAATGGAAGTGGCCTGGCCTCCCCCCCCCCCTTTACCTTGGCTCCGATCTGGTTCCCGCACTGGCCGGCTTGGATGTGCACGATTTCACGCATGGCTGCTGCAGAGACAGATCTCCCCCTCACCCCTCTAACAGCCTGCAACCTCCTGCAGCCCCCGACACCAGCAGCTGAGAACTGGGCGCGTCGCTCCAGCGGCCTCTCTTATAGGGAGCTGCGTCGCTCCGCCCCGTCCATTCATTCCGGGGAGCCGGCTGGATCCTTCGGCGGGGCGGGGCTCCGGGAGAGCTGGACCTCCATTGTCTCCGGAGACGAGCGAGTAGCCTGGCTCGTCTCCACCCACGCGGGAGCGTCTCTTGCTCTTCCAGCCCGCGTTCCTCTTAGGGCGAGGAGGAGGAGGCCACGTTGGAAGCACACCTGCTTTTTGCGCGCGGGAGAACGCACGCTCCGCTGAAGGGCGGCGGGTGACACAGGAAAGAGCCCTGAGATCCTGGCATAGCTGAGATGCTTCCGGTCAGAGAGGGCAGCAGCACTGAGCTGTGATGGTATGTGAAGGGCGGCGGCGGCAGCAGCAGCAGCTTCACACATCTTTGCAGCCGAGGCTGCTGGCCTGTTGCAATGACTACCAAGGAGATAAAGGTCTCCCTCCACTTTGGCACAATAGCAGCAGGAATGACCTCGCCCAACTGGGACTGGCAAGTGGGCCTCTTTGCACCCGTAGTGCTGCTGGGGGTGGGGTTGGTGCTGCCCTTTGGAAGGTCCTCGCTGCTTGGTACATGTGTGTGGAGAGCAGAGGCGCTACCTCTCCTGCTTCCTTTGCGCTTCAGAGGAGCAGCAAGAAGGTGAAGCTGAGGCCATTTGGTGGTGGAGAGACCCTCCCAGTGATAACACTACTCCTGGTTTTCTTTCCTGTGCCTGCTTCTCTTGAGCTGCTGCTCACAGTCCTGGGGTTCATCAAAGGGTGATCAGGACACCACATCCCTTCTTGCATTTATATGACCCTGGTGTCATATGCCTTCCTGTCGCATGCTTGTAACTCCGTGGGTCTCATGCTCAACAGGTCCCAGGTCTGGAAAGGTTGAAGTGCACCAGTTTAGCCTGATGCCTGGTAAGGGTCCCGCCCTTTAAGAAAGCAAAGCTGTCTTATACTGGGAGTGACACCCACTGCGATCACACACACTAAATAATCCACTTTCAATGCACTTTCCAGCTGGATTTTGCCAGTTCACACTTTAAACTCCAGTTGGAAAGTAAACTGAAAGTGGATTATTTAGGCTGATTTTACATGTGCTTTTTTTTGTAACAGCTTCATTCCAGTGCTCCCTGCACCGGTGACACATTGGTGTCAAAGCTGTTGTAGGGGAATGCCCACATCTGATTGAACTGGAGTGAAAGGGGTCATTCTTTTGAAGTGCTGTTAAGAACAGGATTTGTTTACAGAGGTGTGAAGCCAGCTTAAGAGCTAGAGGGCAATTAGCAGATATGGACAGCTGAGAAGGAATGCAGATTCACACTTGAAAGAGATGTGGGCGAGTTTTTTTGGAAGTAGAATGATTCCAGCAGGAAAGGCAGATGTAAAACCAGCCTTAGTGTGTGTGATTGCAGCCATAGTTTACTAGCAACAGGCCTCTGTTACATGATATCCTTTATCTGGAGGTGCAAGGAATTGAACTGGGGGCCTTTTGCATGCAAAGCATGTGCCCTCCGACTGAGTCCTGGCCTTAACAGTATGCCCTCCGTCCCCATCATGGAGGAGAAGGAAGCAGTAGTAGTTTTTGTACCCTGTTTTTCTACTACCTGAAGGAGTTGCAAAGCAGCTTACAATTGCCTTCCCTTCCACAACAGACACCCTGTGAGGTAGGTTGGGTTGAGAGTGCTCCGAGAGAATTGTGACTGGCCCAAGGTCACCCAGCAGGCTTCATGTGGAGGAGGAGTGAGGAATCAAACCCAGTTCTCCAAGATTACAGTCCACCCCTCTTAACCACTACACCACTTTGGCCACAGCAGCCCACTCCATTAAGGGAGAACCTCTAGGAGAGGAACTGTGTCCTCAGAACATGCCTAGATAGCTTTTAACAGTGGCCTTTACAGTGTTTGCTCTAAGCTGGCACTGACACTACTGGCTTCTTTCAGCAGCAGAAAAGCTTTATCCCTTTATCCTTAGGGATAGATCCAGCCAGCTTTTCAGCCTCTGAAAGGAGGAGTCCCCTTTAGTCATCCCCCAAAAGGTCATGGTATCTGCATGGAAGAAAGCTCTGTAGGGTGGGAGGAGGAGAACGGGGTGAGACGGAGTGGAAAAGCCGATTGGATCCAGTCCAGCATTTGGCATTTTGTACATTTAAAAAGACATGCCCATCAAAATGTGAGTTCTGCATCAGAATGACTCTTTCCTGCTGTCTGCTTCTCTCTGTTCTTGAACTGGGACAGGCCAGGGGTGGCTGTTGTTTGGGCATTTGGCATTTGTAGTATTGTGTGATCCTTTTCGCCCCTTGCACGCAAGGCCTGTTGCAGGCCAGTCCTCAACATGTTCATTTGGAAGTGAGACTTAACAGATTTCAGTGGGATTTATTTCCAGGCAGTTAGGAATGCAACCTTATTTGAATCTCTGCATGGGATTCTTGGTCCTTGTACCCTTGTTTAAGCCACACAGCTGAGGTTTCCAGAGCTGAGACTCCCTGATGGGACTCATAAATCACAACTGTATGTACAACTGCTTCCACTGTCTGTGTGACTCTGCCCTGGGGTTTGATGCCATATTGCCTTTCGCCATTGTCCCTATCACAAAGTTTTCTGTGTTT
The DNA here is from genome assembly GCA_029233225.1 of Lepidodactylus listeri. Lineage (NCBI taxonomy): Eukaryota > Metazoa > Chordata > Lepidosauria > Squamata > Gekkonidae > Lepidodactylus > Lepidodactylus listeri. The sequence goes on from JARCFY010000006.1 coordinate 95,414,738, forward strand.
TTGAATTCCTAGTTCCTTGTGTGTAGGAGCAGACGCACGCAGATTTTGGGGATATGTTCTCTAGGAAACACAATGCACTTATAGGAACATAAGAACCAATGTATCCCAGTGATCACATGGTTTTTTTAAAGCAATTTCCCCATGTCTGGTACTGTATTTTATTTTTTATTTTACTTATCTCCTGCCCTCCCCTGTGAGCGGGCTCAGGGCGGCCACAACGGTCATATCACAGCAATGTTGCAAGAAACAATATCATAACAACTATGTTAAAACCTACAATTTAAAACCAGATTAAAACCAGTTCAAGTCAAATGGCAGACCAGTTCATGGGAACTCAAAGTGCCTCTTGTGTGGGCGCAACCAGGTGATCAGCAGCCATCCAGTTTGCTGGAGAGGGCCACACAGAGTAGGCCAGGACAAGCAGGGCAGTAGGAGCAGGGAAGGCCAAAATAGCTGGACATCCGCCACCTCAACCAAAGGCCTGATGGAACAGCTCTGTTTGCAGTCCCCATGGAACTGTAAGAAATCCCGCAGGGCCCTGCTGTCAAAAAAGGCCCTGGCCGAGGCTAGGCAGATGTCCTTCAGGCCAGGGAGACTATCAAAAGGTCTGCGGAGTGCAAGGCTCTCCAGTGTACATATGGGGAGAGACGGTCCCCCTGTTGTGATTGGCTTCATCCAACAGACCCAGCTGAAGACATTGAGGATTATATTTGAGAGGTTGTACACTGGTCACAGCAGGCTGCCCAGTGTAGCATCTTTGTTTTCTTGTTATGTTTTCAAATTTACACTGCAAAACCCCCTGACCTGGATAGCCCAGGCAAGCCCAGTCTCATCAGATCTTGGAAGCTTAGCAGGGCCGACCCTGGCAAGTATTTGGATGGGATGCAGTGTTCCCTCTAAGCTGAGTTAGTGTGAGCTAGGTCACAGTTTTTTAGCATCTGGCTCACACATTTTTGTCTCAGCTCAGGAAGGACGGCTCCAGAGCAAACTAATTTATGCAGGAGCCAACTCACCTGCTCACAACTTTAATGCTGGTAGCTCACAAAGTTGAATTTTTGCTCACAAGACTCCACAGCTTAGAGGGAGCATTGGATGGGTGACTTGGAAGGAATACCAGGGCTGGGACACAGAGGCATGTAATATCAAGCCACCTCTCTGGAACATCCTAGCCCCACTAGGGATCATCAAAAGTCGCCATGACTTCCAGGCTTGCAAGCAAGCACATGCACACACACACAAATATTCACCAAATTTACATTGCAAAACATTCTCTGGTTCTCCACCTCTCTCCTTCCAAACCAGTCAAAGGAGAGGGGGTGAAACTGAAGGGTAAGGATCAAGATAACCCATGCCATGGTATTCCCCATTGCTATGTATGAGGGTGGAACCTGAACAATGAAGAAAGCCGACAGGAAGAAAGTTGATTCATTTGGAATGTGACATTGGAGGAGAGGTTTGCAGATACCGTGGACAGCCAAAAAGACAAATCGGTGGGTTCTACATCCAATCAAGCCTAAGCTCTCCCTAGAAGCTAAACTGAGGCTCTCGTACGTTGGTCACATGATGAGAAGACAAGAGTCTCTGGAAAAGGCGACAGTGCTGGGAACACTTGACGGCATCAGGGAAAGAGGAAGACCCAGCATGAGATGGACTGACTCGGTCAAGGAAGCCACAAGGGCCCTCAGTTTGCAAGACCTGAACAAGGGTGCTAAGGATAGGATGTTTTGGAGGTCTTTAATACATAGGATCGCCATGAGTCGACGTGACTTAATGGCACATACACATAACACTCTCAGTTTCATTCACTGGATTGCTTCACTCATGGGCTTTGCATGAGGTATTGTGCCAGCACAAGGAATGATCCTCATTTTGGTAAAATGCCAACTAACCTGGTCATCTCTTCTTCCTCCCCCTCCTGCCTTCCTTCCCTGCCTTCTTTTGGTCTTCTTAACATAGCTGACTGGCAAAAAATGACTTGCATGGGCGCAGTGCCGCTTTGAGTCAGGCGAGTCGCTGGTTGCATTTGTGCCTGTGCAAGATGACTTGCATAATCCTGCACCATTCAGACAGTGCTTCAAAGAGAAGAGAATTGCAGCATAACCACGATGAACTACCATGGGCTTGGTTACGCAAGAGAGCCTTTGACATAACATGCCTGCTCGGTGCAATTTCATAGCAGATGTTCTTTACTGAATTAACTGTAGAAAAAGATTATTTGTTTCTGAAAGAAAACACTAGCAGTAAGAGGTGGAGTATATTCACATGCGGAGGCTGATGAGAAACTGGTGGTTCGGTACACAAGGGGAACGAAGTTTCAGACGCCCCCAAGTAGAGGCACAAAAATATCTGCAAGGCCTCAAAGCCAGAATCCCTTGGGCAAAAAAGGCTGCCATCTAAATATCGGGGACTTTGGGTGATCCCTCCAAGGAGCATTTCATCTCCTGGCAATTTCAGCAAACAAAAAGTCTAACAAATCATTAACGCATAACAGCTCATTAAAAAGAGCACTACACAAGCACTTAAATAGTTTGTTATTTAACCAGAGTCCACAGAGTCCTCCAAAATACAATTTTAAAAAATGCAGTGTGTGGTAGCGATTTGACGGGGATGTTGGTATAGTCTACGGTCCCTAACCCATAGAGCCAGTTTGGTGTAGTGGTTAAGTGCACGGACTCTAATGTGGGAGAACTGGGTTTGATTCCCCACTCCTCCACTTGCACCTGGCTGGATGACCTTGGGCAAGCCATAGCTCTGTATCAGCTGTTCTCTCAAGGACAGTTGTCTCCGAGCTCTCTCAGCCCCACCTACCTCACAGGGTGTCTGTTGTGGGGAGGGGAAGGGAAAGGAGTTTGTAAACCGCTCTGAGACTCCCTTGGATAGTGAAGGGCGGGGAAATCCAATCTCTTCTTCTGAGCCTGCGCCGCTCTAAGCCTGCAAACGCGGGGAGAGCAGCTTAGAAATTAATTAAATAAATAAATATAAATAAATAAATTCTTCTTCTTCTAACCCAAGCCACTTTCAGAACCATGTTGTTACCGTGTAGCCCTATTTCCTGTGCAAAAACAATTCAGGGTTGCATAGTATAAAGTACTGGGTCCAGAGATGCGTTGCAGTGAAATCAGCTCATAAGCTTATTGATCATACAAATCACGACTAGAGAACGGGGCTTGGGGGGTCTGCTTAAATGTCTGTCTAAACCGCACCCCTGGCCTCGCCCAATCTCCCCGATAGGGTTAATTATAGGTGACCCTACGGCATTGGTCCCCTGGTGGATCTTGGGTGGTCGATTGGTCTGATTTACTATCCGCCCGGGCTATTGTTTCCTGAAGCGAAGCTCCGGTAGCCAGCCCGGCCACGTGCATTTCTTTGACCGTGTGCGCAACTCTTGATGCCTGCATCTGCCTTGAAACTCCTCAACGAGAGGGCATGATCCTCTGTCAAAGGCATTAGATGACTCCAGAAGGAGCAACAAGGAGGCCGGTCCTTTGTCTTCATTTAGACAAGTTCATCAACTAAAGCTGGTCGGGCCATTTCTGTCCCCTAGCCTGGTCTGAAACCAGGCTGAAAAGGGTCTGGAGCAGATGAAAATCTGGAATTGTTGTGCTACTGCTCATCAGATTAGAGACAGGGTGAACACTGGCTGCATTATTGTTCAGTATGGACATTTGTTTCTTTTTAGCAACCTATGGATAACCGCCTCTTTGAGTGGATGAGGGAAGGTTCCCTGAGTTAGTGATTGATTTATAACAGATACTAAGGACTCATTGATATGATCTTGACCGGTGTTCCCTCTAAGCTGAGTTAGTATGAGCTAGTTCACAGTTGTTTAGCTTCCGGCTCGCACATTTTTGTCTTCGCTTGCTCACAACTTTAATGCCAGTAGCTCACAAAGTAGAATCTTTGCTCACAAGACTCCACAGCTTAGAGGGAGCATTGGTCTTGACGTTATTTTAGAGTGCAAGTTGGGCAAAGATCCATAGCTTCACAGATCCCGGGACTTTGTAAACATTATTCATGGAAACTGGGTCAAAGTAGTCCATAAATAGAACTGGCGGTGTATTCGGCATTTCTTCTGGTGGACCTTTATTATACTTGGCATCTAAATAATAGCGTATTTTTGTATTTTATCAGTGAAACACTGTAAAAATTTCAAAATGAACTGTGCGTTCCTGATGCAATGATGGCGCAACTTCAGAAATTAGCAGATGTTTTGCAACCTTGAACAACGGGGATGCCCGTGAAGTAGCTGATGCAATAATAGCAGAGACATAACATTTCTTTGCCACCTTCACCACCCTTCATAGGTCTTACAATGAGCTCTATAAAATGAAGAGTAGTTAACAGATAACAAAGTAGATAAAGATACAGAGTAGATACAGTTGCAGCGGTTAAGTGTGCGGTCTCTAATCTGGGATTAGACCAGGCTTGATTCCCCACGCCTCCACTTGCAGCTGCTGGATGACTTTGGGTTCTCTAAGTTCTCTAAGAGATGTTCTTTCAAGAGCAGTCCTCGAAAGAGTTCTCTCAGCCCCACCTATATCACAGGGTGTGGGAAGGGGGAGGGAAAGGAGATTGTAAGGCGCCCTGAGACTCTTGAGTGAAGGGCAGGGTATAAATCTCCTCCTCTTCTTTTCTTCTTAGATACAGATACCATACACCCATGCTGGATTGTGGCAACATTTTCTTCACTGGGTGGAAGGATATTATTAAGTTACCTCAGAGATGTTAAAAGGCCTGGTTCTCTTGGGGGAATTAAGAGTCCAGGGGCTTTTCCTAGGAAACCCATCCCCACCTGACTTGACGGGGGTGTTGAAACTGGCAGGAATCCCATAGTGAGTGAGAGAGAGAGAGATACCTGTTGCAAAGTTAAGAGCATTTATTACAAGAAAACCATACAAGAAGAATGAGGTATGCTGAGACTATAGCAGGGGGGAATCACATTTTCAAATATTCCTCCACATGAAAATCTTCCTACAGTTAGAAAGCCAGCATAGTAATCAAAGGTGTGTGGGTGGGGGTAGAAGCTGGAGTTTTTATGTGAGGAAACATTTAAATGAAGAATCGACCACCTGCACCATCTCACTTTTCCAACCGAGAAAAAGGGAGGGGGTAATAAATATCTAAAGAAAGTGCTGCAGTCTTCTCTAACATCTCAAAGCCACCTCATTACCACATAATACTCCCCCCCACCACCACCAAATCAGGCTGTTCAGCCGCACAGGCTCAAAATAGCTCTAGGCTTTGCTGTAGGTTAGTCTTGCTGATGTTTACTTGAAACAGCTCTGGTGTTTTCCATAGGGCTGACTTCCAAATTGGGTTCCTTTCCCTTTAAAACAGTCCGTTGCCCTTTCAAACAAATAATAATGGGTTCCAGTTCTCTCAAGGTCGCCGCTTAAGCATTCTCATACATATGTGCTTTTTAAACAGACACAGTGACCAAGATCCTAAACACACACACACACCATGCACAATTAGTCTCACAAATTCATGGGAGCAGTGGACATGTGTTCTTTAGACAAAAGCTTGCTCCCCTGCCACATGGGAAACTTTTGGAACTGTTAGCTAGCTGTTCACTTATTACAACCAGTGAATAGTCTTTGTTCCCCCCCCCCCAATTATATCTGAATCTGAATAGTATGTAATTATATTCCACCTTGTACATCCTGTATGCCATGGTCCCTTAACTCTGTTCTTTAAATGTAGCTGTAGGCCATGCAACTGTTCATGCTGAAAAAAACTGTTTTGTTTTTGCTGCAACAGATTAACTCAGCTGGGTTTATTCTGAAACTGTAAAAACTTTTTGTGACATTGCACTGAGATCTACCATTCAAAGAAAACAAAGTAGTGAATTCCACTCATGCTCAACATTTTGGGCAAGCATTAAAATATCCCTTTCTACCCCAGTCCCTGTGTGTCTTTCAGGCTATCCAAACCCAAGTAGGAAATAGCATGAGAAGTCACCTTGGAATGTGGATAGGAATGAAGTATTAGCATCCTTTGTGGACACACCAAGGTCACACTGCAAACAGATGAACCAGTACACCAATTAAGTTGGACTGAGGAGCATTTAATGCTGTTAGACTGTATTTTTTTAATTGTGAACACAAAATCTGTCCAATGAAGATTTTTATCATACACATGCAATCCTAAATTTGTCTACTCATAAGTAAATCCCATTGAGTCCTGTAGGGGTTACACCCAGATAAGCATGCATAGGAATGCAGCCTTAATATTTTATCCTTAGCCCCGACCACTCAGTGGTGTAAAAACAGTTCACATTAAAATGGGTCCATGAGCAGCACCCACAATAGTTCTATGGTGTCAGAAGCAATCTGGAATGGAAGGAGGAGGAGACTGGAGTCTCAGAGCGGCTTACAATCTGCTTTCCCTTCCCCTCCCCACAACAGACACCCTGTGAGGTAGGTGGGGCTGAGGGAGCTCTTTCGAGAACTGCTCTTGAGAGAACAACTCTGAAAGAACTTGTGACTGACCCAAGGTCACACCAGCAGCTGCATGCAGAGGCGTGGGGAATCTAACCTGGTTCTCCTGGGTTAGAGTTTGCACTCCTAACCACTATGCCAAACTGGGTCTCTGGTACTGGTACTGCAATTACCTTTATGCCACACATGCTGTGCATTCCACAGTGATCTTGTTAAGTTCAGTGGGCAAGCAGAACAGCCTAGGATTGGGACAACAATCTGTAGCTTACAAGTACTGGGCACATTGAACATGAGTGGTCACACTGCTCACTCACAGTGTCATGATTTCAGTGTTTGAGGTGTAGCCGGAAGCAAGCCAGCCCTGCTGCTGACATACCAGATTAAAACACATCACACAAATGCAGGTGTCAAAGGATAAGGGCTCCTTTTTAATGTGCAGCACATGCACCTGTACACATAGCCCAGGTATTACAGATATGGGGGAGAGGGAGGCGGTGAATCCATCTCTGTAAATAAAATACTGATCCTGAAGAGAATTACGCAGTCAGTGTTTCCTCTAAGCTGAGCTAGTGTGAACTAACTCACAGTTTTTTAGCCTCCGGCTCACACATTTTTGTCTTTGCTCTGGAAGGACGGCTCCAGAGCAAACTAACTGATGCAGCAGCCAAGTCGCCTGCTCTCAGCTTTAATGCCAGTTGATCACAAAGTAGCATTTTTGCTCCCAAGACTCCACAGCTTAGAGAGAGCACTGATTACGCTTGTGGAGAAAGTGCTGCAAACCACCTGATTCTTCTAGCCTGCCATTTCTGAACAACATGCTACAAGGCAGAGTGAATCATACCCATTATGGTTAAAGAGACTGCATAAAAACTGCCTCTCTGGCAGGATTGGAAGAACCTGTTTTGAATGTTTACATCTGCTGAGGGAGAGCAACACAGAGGAGGAGGCTAGCCTTATGGTGGCCCCTTTTCTCCTACCCAGGCTTCCTTTGTGGCAGCCGCAATGCCTTCCATTTGTACCTTACTTAATCCTTCTACAGGCACACTTTTTTGTATTCCGAGGCGAGGCAGAGATCGTCTTCAACTTTTTGAGGATTTAAATATCCCCCGAATAGTTTTTTAAACTTTTAGGATTCTTCTGCACATCTGGGGAGTCCTCCAAGTGTGGAGGAAAATCTCTCTGCCCCTCAAGTGCCCCCGATGTGCAGATTTAGATATCTGCACGCATGGGGGCACTTGGTTATTAGATATATAGATGTTTAGTGTTGGTACTAGGGGTGTGCATTCAAGACTGCTGAATTGGGAAAAAAACAAAAAAAGTATTTTCGGGTTTTGGGATACTGGGAAGGCTCCATAGAGCATTTTCAGCTTTCCAAAAAAAAAACCTCAAAAAAATTTGGTTTCCCCCCGGCTTTTTTGGGATTTTCAAAATGACCGCCGAGGGAGGTTTAAACTTTAAAGGGCACAAGGGAAACGATGTTTTCCCGACGTTTTCCCCTCTTTCCTGCCTTTTGCTGCTGTTTCCAGGAGGGAGGGGAAAAGAGGGACCTAGACAGCTAATCCCTGCAATGAGGTTCTACTGCTGGCCTGGCTGGCAAACATGCTCCCTCAGTCCAGTTATGCTGCAGGGATTCTCTGGTTTGAGTGAGTTCTGTTGGGTTTGGGGCGGGCACTGACTGGCACAGTGGCAGAGGTTCTTCTGGGGGGAAGATTGCACAGGTTCTGCTGCTGGCCTGGCAGGGAAACATGCTCCCTCAGTCGGTTATGCTGCAGAAATTCCCTGGTTTGACCTGAGTGAGTCCTGTTGGGTTTGGGCACTGACTGGCAGAGTGGCACTGTTTCTGGGGGCTAGATTGCACAGGTTCTGCTGCTGGCCTGGCAAACATGCCCCTCACCACCTCACTTACTTTCTTAGACAGATTCTAGGGGAGACACTGTGTGCTGCCTGCCTGCCTTTAGTTTTTCCCATAGGAAACAATGGAGAATGGGGGCACCCTCTTTGGATGCCCCTGGAATTAGACCCCCTGGTCCAATCTTTTCAAAACTTTGGGGGTCCTTTGGGGAGAGGCTTCAGCAGTTACAGTCCAAATTTGGAGCCTCTACCTCAAACCTCCTCCCCCCAGCCCCCTGGAAACTTTTCAGAAGTTTTTTGCCATTGACTACAATGGCCCCATAGGGTATAATAGACCCGAATTTTTTGAGAATCCTGAAAATTTTTGGATATTGACCCTATACCAGTATAGATATTCAGGTAAAAAATAGTAAAAATTATTATATTACCTTCAAACTTTACAAAATTGCAATTTGTCCAACATTCTCAACTTTACAATATTACAGAAAAGTCCCAACATTCTCAATGAGTACCCGGTTATAAACTCATTTCAACAGCAGTCTTCCTCAGGAGTAATACTATATTGTAAGGAGGTGTCAGCTTCTTAATCCAGTTCAGAAATATAATAGGAGCAAATGTCTTTATTTCTTAATCTCCTTCAAAATATCCTGATACCTGTGACCCCTTTGTGATTTGTCATGATTCTACTGGGGATGTATACATTATGAACTTAAAAAGCATTAATATATTAAATTATTACATTGATTATAGGAATTTTAATAGTAAAAATATTATGAAGAGGTTGCCTGTAATAATTGTGTTAAATGTCATGCAACTTTAAGAAAGAGATGTTCAACATGCAGCTGTATGGAATTAACAGAACAGTCTTTATAGAGTCTGGATTCAGTTTAAGTAGAGAGCATTTGCCAGCCATTTGAAAATTTAAGGCTTCTAGCTGGGGAAAATAATAGGATTGGTCTGCTACTACAGTATCGGATAGTGTTTATGGAGAGCATCAGCCAGCAACAATGAGGAGGCTTTATGCACCCAGAGAGTATTAGCTACCTCCCAATATAAACACTCATAATGGAACCAGAAGTAAGTTATATCTTTCCTATTATATAAAGCCGTTTTAAAATTCCAAGGGGCAAGATTTCATGGGGCACCAAAATCAGTAGGCTGGACGGACTGCCACTCACTGGCTGCATTCTCTCCCTGATTTGCCTCAGTCCCACCCACGGAGCCACTGGCCAGCGTTTCGGCCTCAGTCTGGAGGGAGCCAGCAAAGGGGAAGGATCCACTCTTCTCCTCCTCCCACTGCCAGGTGGGTCTAACTGTCCACTCAGTGGCCTGCTTCTGTCAGTGAAAAGACAATGGACTTTCACCATAACCCCCCCTCCCCCATACACTGCCAGCGTGCCCAGAATAAACTGTCAGAAACGGGGCATTTCACATAGCACCCCATAGCGCTTCAGGACCGGTACAAAGAACAGAAGAACACTTGGGAGGAGGTTTCAACGTAAACCGGCTCAGGAATGCTTCCCCAACGGGAGAGGCACATTTCTGTGTGAAAGGGCCAATATGTTCCGTTAGGGAACCAGCACTAATACGGTCCCCTCAGTGCCCGTTGCTAGGCAACCGAGCTTGCTTCTCTGAAAGCCCCTTTCCACACCTACGTTGGGCTCTGGAAGAAAACTCATTGGGGCCAGCTGAACAGAATGCCATAGAGGCCACCCTCCAAAGCAGTCATTATCTCCGGGGGGGGGGGGGCAATCTGTTGTCTGGAGTTCAATTGTGATACCTGGTGATCTTCAGGCTCCACCTGGAGGTTGGGTACCCTAGGCGTAGCAGTAAGCGCTTCAGGGCAGGATCTGCTAGACCCAGGTTCCTGCTGAGTGGGTAATTTGGGGGCAGTCACAGACTTTAAGCCTAACCTACCTCACAGGGTTGTTGTGCAAGTCAAAAGGGGGAGAGGAGAATGATGTAAGCTACTTCGGTCCCCATTGCAGAGAAAGACTACTTTTCCACCAGGGGAAATATGATTGTCAATCTCCAGGCGAGGGCTGGAGATCACTCAGAATTACAAGTGCACTCCAGACGGCAGAGATCAGTTCCCCTGGAGAAAATGGCGGACTCTATGTCCTCATACCCTGCTGAGATGGACCCCTTATGTGACATAGCAGTCAGGGCTTCAGAGCACAGTGGAGGCTGCGGGGGAGGGGGAGATGGAAAGTTGAAGAGTGAGGTTGATGTTGGCTGGGAAGGAGATAGGGTTGCCAACTCCAGGTGGAAAATTCCTGGAGATTTGAGGGATGGAGCCTGGAGATGGTGAGGTTTGAGGAGGGGTGGGACCTCAGACAGGTACAATGCCACAGACTCCGCCCTCCAATCGAGTCCCTCATGGGGAACCATTGTTGCCAATCTCCAGGTGGGGGCTGGAGATCACTCAGAATTACAACTATTCTCTAGAGGGGAGGGGGAGGAGATAGAAAGCTGAACCCAGGGGGCAGATAATGATAAATTGACAGTTGGCTGGGAGGTAGGGTTGCTATCTCCAGGTTGGGAAATTCCTGGAGATTTGAGGGGTGGACACTGGAGAGGGTGAGGTTTCAGCAGGGGTGGGACCTCAGACAAGTTCAATGCCATAGACTCCACCCTTCAAACCACCCGTTCCCTCATGGGAAACCATTGTTGCCAATCTCCAGGGGAGGGATGGGGATCACACTGAATTACAACTGCTCTTCAGATGGTAGAGATCTTCCTCTGGAGAAAATGGTGGAGTCTGTGTCATTATACCCTGCTGAGGTCGCCACAGCAAATTGACATTGAGTGCCAAAGGCTGGGGCACCCTTCCAGAGCCTCTTTCTAGAGCCCGTTAGATTTATTTCCACAACGGGCCTTATTCCTAGTATTAAATAATTACAAGTTCTAAATAATTATATTCCATTCAGCTTCATGTTGTTTTTCATTTACCATGTTTTTTTAGATTAGATATGGTTTTATTGTTGAAAACCTGGCTGCGCCTTGAAGAAAGATGTAGAGAAGAGACTAGCTGTTTAAATTCCCAAGAGTCTGATTAGATATGGAATACTGGGGGGGAGGGGGGGAATACTCTTGTGATAATTCCTGTAACCGTACAGAATCGGCTCCTTGCTGGGGATTCTGAGGAAAACTGTTTTTTTGTTCGAGGGGGAGCCATAGGAGGTGTTGGAGAAGAAGGAGAAAAGAGAATGGGAACAGAAAGCTATCTGAAGAGAAGCAGGAGTGTCCTGTGCAGAGAACATAGCTGGATGAAGGCCAAGAGGTCTCCAAGAGATGTGGCACAGTGAGCCAATTTTTTAAGAAAAGATCAAATCTGATACTTACTCTGCTGTTTCACCTTTAAATTATATTGTCCAAGTTATCCATTCCTCCTTGTAGCATAAACTCCAGGCTGCATCTGGCCAGCTTTATCACTCAGAATCATTTCTTTACCGCAGCCCCCCCATCCCATGATCCCTACCATAGACTTCATTGGTTCATCCTTTTCCCCTCAGAAGAAGAGCTGGTTAGCTCCAACCCCCTATTAGTATTTTGAGTTGTATTTGTGAAGGGTGAAAGAAAGTGCTCAGAGTCTGGGGAGATGCTTCAGAGTTGTTTCTTTTCTTTGGTTTGCCTACTAATAATTCTCCCTTGGTTGGGATTTGAGGCGGCCAGTAATCTGGATGCAACACCACATGACACCCCGTCCCCCACTGGGCTTCGTGAACCCACCCAGGTCTCATAATTTCTCCCCTCAGCTGGGATTGATAGGCGAAACCAGGGCTGCACTCAGTTTTCATAAACATGGTGTAACAGTTTCTCCATGGAAAACATATGCCACTGTATGGGGGGAGAAGTGGGATGGGGGAAGCTCTTTCCTTGCCCGGCAGTTTCTAGATAACATCTGCATTTATTGAAAAATGAACAGAAGACACAATCAGCCCCAGAAGAAGCCCAGCTTCCAAAATATACTCAAGGGTCTGTTTGGGTCACAGCACTATTGACAATAGGTAGTTGACCTCCCAGAAGAAAGAGAAGCTCTCATACTGGCACTGTTATACAGGAGATATGGATGAGGGGGCAACTCCACACTCCCCTTGCCTACATGGGTGATACAGACAGCCCTATGTTTGATGCCTATACAACAGTATTTTATCAACCAATTTGTTTACTGTCCTACAGTTTCTTGGTTGGCCATCGCTAGTCTGCCTAAAGAACAGCCACAGTGCCTCGTACCTGCCCCCAGATTTGCATCTCCTATCAGATAGGAATTAGCAACAGGCATGCGTTTTCCAGTGAACTCACAAAAAGACTGAACTAGAACTAATAGCTTCAGTAATAAACTGAGAAAACCAAACCAAGACTAAAAAAACAAATAAACAGCAAAAAAGGAAGTGTACATCCCTAGAAACTTTTCAGCCATGTAATTGTAAATCTAACATGGTTTTCAAAGCCCACTTCCTTCTTGGCTACCTTGCTTGAAGGCAATAAATCCTCAATCTTGACAGCCATTTGTGTGCCACCAAATATATTTGGATCAGGAAACACAATGAAGCTTGTTAACTTGCCCAAGTTTTTAAAAAGAAGGTGTTTTCAGCAAGGATTGCTAGGAACGGGGAAGAGAAGCATGCAGCCCACAAGGCTTGGAGATTTCTTCAAAACAACTGCTTATTTACTTGCTGGCACGAAGCCTGATCACATTTACAAAAAGGCAGAAGTAACTTAATAATCAGCTTTCCAGCATTCCAGTGCAGCTCTGTAGTTTTATTAGAGAAGAAAAAAATCCAGACACCATTGTGAAACACAAATGCCTTTTATGTTTGAGATCAGACATTTAGACACAAGACTTTTTTTTCCAGAAGGCTTTTGCAGCTACTGTTACATAAAGAGGCAAGGTCACAAAAACTGCTGATAGAGGCAACAGTGAACAGCACCAAGAATAATTGAAAAGCATGCATCAGTACAGCTGAACAGAACTCACTCTGAACATTAGTCCAATTGCACTAAAACCTACTCAGATCCTAAGCCTCGTCCTCCTCTCCTTCCTCTTCAAATTCGCCTTGCTCATCCGCAGTGGCATCTTGATATTGCTGGTACTCGGAGACCAGGTCATTCATATTGCTCTCGGCCTCCGTGAACTCCATCTCATCCATGCCCTCGCCGGTGTACCAATGCAAGAAGGCCTTGCGCCTGAACATGGCCGTGAACTGCTCCGAGATTCTCTTGAACAGCTCCTGGATGGCGGTGCTGTTGCCGATGAACGTGGCGGACATTTTGAGGCCCCGGGGTGGGATGTCACACACGGCCGTCTTCACGTTGTTGGGGATCCATTCCACAAAGTAGCTGCTGTTCTTGTTCTGGACGTTGAGCATCTGCTCATCCACTTCCTTCATGGACATCCTGCCTCGGAAAATGGCGGCCACCGTGAGGTAGCGGCCGTGGCGTGGGTCGCAGGCTGCCATCATGTTCTTGGAATCAAACATCTGCTGGGTGAGCTCCGGCACCGTCAGGGCACGATATTGCTGGCTGCCACGGCTCGTGAGGGGGGCAAAGCCGGGCATGAAGAAGTGCAGGCGAGGGAAAGGCACCATGTTGACGGCCAGTTTGCGAAGGTCAGCATTCAGCTGGCCAGGAAACCGGAGGCAGGTGGTCACCCCGCTCATGGTGGCAGAGACCAAATGGTTGAGATCCCCGTAGGTTGGAGTTGTCAGTTTCAGTGTGCGGAAGCAGATGTCGTACAAGGCCTCGTTGTCAATGCAGTAGGTCTCATCTGTGTTCTCCACCAGCTGATGGACTGAAAGGGTGGCATTGTATGGTTCAACCACTGTGTCCGAAACCTTGGGAGATGGCATTACGCTGAACGTGTTCATGATGCGATCCGGGTACTCCTCCCTAATCTTGCTGATGAGAAGGGTTCCCATTCCAGATCCGGTGCCGCCACCCAGGGAATGGGTCAGCTGGAAGCCCTGCAGGCAGTCGCAGCTCTCAGACTCCTTCCTTACCACATCCAACACAGAGTCTACGAGCTCAGCTCCCTCTGTGTAGTGGCCCTTGGCCCAGTTGTTCCCAGCACCACTCTGGCCTAGAGCAAGGGGGAGAAAAATGCAGAGTCATCAGATGGTATTCCTCCTGCTGGAGTCAACATACATTAAACATGTTTTAATGACACATTTTATGGCTCAGCTCACTGTCTGAAACCTTCTGAGATGACACCACACCTTATTAATATGGAATTAATATGGTTGTAAAGGGGAATTTGATGGATTCATAAGGAATAGGCCCAGCAACGAACCAGGAAAATGCAGTTCGGGACATGCCATGTTTGCAAACCATGAATTGTCACGAGTTTTTAGCTGCCTCCCAAACTGGTTTGGTTTGTGAGGCAGTACAATGCCTCACACTGTGAGGCACTAAACTCACAGAAGATTTCCAGCTGACTCTCCTCTACTTGCCCTCCAAGTTTGGTGATGATTGGATGTACAGGGTCCAAGTTACAGCCCCCCAAAGATGGTACCCCAAGAAAGTGTTTTCTGGGGAAATGATCATGAGCCAGTTTGTAACCATCCCTATTCATAATGTCTAAACAGGACCTTGACATTCAGAGGCAGTTAACCTCTGAAGACCACTACCAGAGGTCTCAGCCTCTACATCAGTCTCCCACAGCAACTAGTGGGCAGCTATGCAAAATCAGATTAGGTGAGCGCTGGTCTTATCCAGCAGGGTACCTCTTATATATATCTAAAACATGTGGTTTAGTTCAGGGAACATCTAAAGCACAGTTACCACCCAGGACCATTAGTGCATGGGTAGATGTTTGCATGATGTTGACTAGGATATTACTGGAAGGATCACAATATACCAACCATGCAAGTATGGACTCGGTCTAGCAATGTATTCGTACCGCCTTGATTCCCTGATGGAAGAAGTTTGGGATGCAAGTAATGAAAAAAAACACAAACACTTAGGAGATGGTAGAGTGACAGTATGCAGTGCAGCCGCTTCCAAAAAGAAGATGCCCCTGCCCAGGGCTATTTTGGGGCAGGAACGCACAGGAACGGCGTCCCGGCTGGCTCCTAAGTTGGCCACGCCTATAACCCAAACCTCTGGCATGTGTGGCTACGGAGCATGCTGCCCTCCCCAGGTTACACACAAGAGGGAAATTTTAACAAGAGTTAAAATGCCCTCTGAGCAAGATTAGTGCCCCAAAATAGTAAATAAAAAGCAGGACAGGCGATTGATTGAGACAGGTCCCACTAAAATGAGGATCATATTTTAAAATCTGAGCTCTTATAAAAGGGCTTCAGTTCTGAAGGCATTCTGCTAAATGGCTACATTCCTCCAGTGACACAATGAGAAGGCCGTTTGCCAAAGGACAACTGACTCGTTTAGAAAAATAAAGATAAAAATAAGAATGGTAGACCCCAGCTAATAAATTTGCCTTACTTTATTTTAAAGAATAGTCAACTTCCCAGGCTAGAAGGAGCTCATTCTCACCCTGACCTTGCCTCTTCCCCCTCCTTAACCTGTATGTGAATTTGGACTTTTTTCTTTTCTCCTGTTAGCAGGTCCCAGGTATTTCAGGAAGGAAGGTGTAGAAGAGATCCTTCTCCTGTGGTAAGGGGTAGATCCCAAAATATTTTGTGGGGGCAATTTTCTGATCAAATCTGAGATGTAATATTGACCTTCCCTGCCCTGATTTCCTGTTGATACTTTCTTTAATCGTACAAATCTGTTTTTATGAATTCAACTGTAAACATTTACTCCACATTCCAGAATATTTCCTTTTCTCTTTGTGTGTGTGTGTGTAGTGATATGTATATGAATTTGAAATGGTGTGCCTACTACTCTGGCCTCTTCCTTGCCCCCTTTAGTTTGTAGGTGAATTTAGAGGGTTTTCCCTCCTTTCTTTGTTGGCAGGTCCCAGGTACTTCAGGGAAGGAGGGTGTAGAAGGTCACACTTCTGTGGCATGGGGTATACCTGAAATGCATATGTGGTATGGGGTATACCTGAAATATAATGTTGATCTTCCCTACCTGATTTCCTGTTGAAATTTCCCTTGATTGTATAAGTCTCTATTTTTGTGAACTTTACTGTTGAACTTTACTCCACGCCCCAGAATATTTTAATTTTCTCTTATTTTTTGAAGTGATATGTATGAAGAATTAAATAAAAATAATGTTATTGTCCCATGCATGTAGACTGCATGCTTTAAATGCTTGTGATTGACAAGCATTGTTACCTTGATAGCGCTCACATTTTGAGCATCACAAGGTCCAATAAAGGTATCACCTCACTTCATGGCCCGTAAGACCAGTCCCTTAATACAGGGAATGCATCTAGACCCTCCCCAAAACAGAACCATACTCTGCAACTGGATTTTACTGTGTGAAATGGCAAAACCCACTTGCAAACGGTCACTGAAGTGAACGAAAACAACATTTAGCATGTCTGCAAGCACCCTTTGTATTCAACTATTTCCCCTTGCTTCCCCACTCCAACAAACTCGTAGCAACATGCATGGGATTATTTATCCACCACATCCTCACTAAAACACAAGCCTTCCTGGGGCTGTCTAAAGGGCCCACTGAGGATCTGAGCACAGGTTTCTCTGGTTAGGTCCACCACTGTATTCACTAGACCATGCCGGTTATCTCTCCAGCTACTCCCCCACAGATCCACTGCACAGTATTTAATTGTGAGGCTCACCCTGTCACTGCACAACAGCCACGCCAAAAAGTACATACCGAAGACAAAGTTGTCAGGTCTAAAGATCTGCCCGAAAGGCCCAGACCTGACTGAATCCATCGTGCCAGGCTCCAGATCAACCAGGATGGCACGGGGTACAAATTTGTTACCTGTGGGAGGAAAACAAAAGCCAGCATCACAGACCTGCTGTCAGCAGATTTTTTTTTAATGGAACAAGGCAGCTCCTGTAGTCTTGGCAACCTCATTACTATTCACTGGAGACACTCAGCAACTCTCCAGACAGATAAAAGAAGGGGGAGGTGCTGATTTAAATGGGAATGAAACAAGGGCCTGAATTTTAAGCAGGCGGGAAGAATTTCCCACAACTCTTTAATGAGGCTGCCTGTCACGGATTCCAACATGCAATGGTCTGAGCCTGTAACATCAAGCACACTATATATATATTTTTTGGCAGAATTTTATCTTCAGGGTGTTTGGGTTTTTTTAAAGTTACCAGTTGCTTCATTGTAGTAGACGTTGATCCTCTCCAGCTGCAGATCGCTGTCTCCGTGGTAGCTGCCGGTGGGGTCAATGCCATGCTCGTCACTGATGACCTCCCAGAACTGGAACAGAATCCCGGAGAGCTATTAGCGACTGCCTTTGACATGCCAAAGAAGCCCATCCGACACATACTGTGGCTAGCATGCCTTGTCGAAACTGCTGTCCGTGTAGCAGGCTTCCCAACAGAAAAGCTGCCATTCAAACCACAGGAACCCAGAGGCAGGCGTCTTCCTCACCGCTCTGCTGAACTAGGGGGCTCTCTTTGCACAAAGGAATGGCCCAACAAGCCCTCCACACAGGGAACAATAGACAAGACACGGATGGCAATGGACAATTCCCTGTTCTCATTTGCACACTAATTGATATGGGTATTAAGCACTTAAGCACCAGACCATCATGCTAAAAATATTTCCTGAACACTTGCGCACCACCAGCGCTGAGACAGCTGCAGAGCTGCGCCTTCCCAAGGTACACCCAGTTTTGGGGAGGGGAGAAGAGACGGCAACTGGAGCATTTTAAATGCCCATCATCCTCCACATTACTGGGATCACCCGGGTCTTCTTCCTCCTGGGTCTACACTCTCAATCACAAAATCAGATTAGAACCAGCATCATCTCAGGGAAGCGATGGGAGAAGTCCACCACCCAACTAGTGCCAAGAGGGTATTTTAGACCTCTAAGAAAAAAACCCTCATTTTAATGTGAGCCAAGATCATATCTTGAGAGCTGTGGAACAGTTTCAGAACAGAAGACTGCCCAGGATGAGAGTCCGGGGCTACTTTCGCACAAAAACGCACTCTTGTGGAAGATTCAAAGAGCCGCTCCCTCCATTCTCTTGGGCAGAAGGCTGGAATACAAGCTGCTGGAGACAGCATGGTGCCTTCTAAAGACTCCTTGGATCTTGGAAAAGGCAGTTCCTCCTAGAACAGTTGTAGCCCCAAGGCTATAATTGCCACCCCTTTCTAAGGCACATATCCTCACCGTTCCTCTACACCAAACCCTTCTCAAAGACTGTTAAAACAAATCCTTTTATTTAAATGCTGCTTAACACCATCCAGTATATGCTGACAAAAGATTGTTACATGCCTTAGCCCCAATATGGGTTGCTACAATACAGCAGGAGGCTAAAAATCTCAAGAAGCCACCATACACCCTACAATTACAGCACTTCTTAATGTTTAAGGAGAACTGAATTACCGCTTACTGACATTATCTGGAAAGCCCCCGGGAACCGGCTCATAACAATTTGCATGCAACAAAATCGATCCATAACGGCAACGATATCTATTTGCTAGTTAAGCGCTTCATTTGGGATTGGGGTACCTGCACTCAAAATCCATCCTCCTAGGGGAGATTTTTAGAGTGGGATCGCAGGATACTCTCCCCCCACCCCTCTGTTTCAGAACACGCAGGAGGGCGTGGTCGGGACTGAAGAGCACCCCTTGACTTTGTCTAGGCGAGGCAGCCGAGCCTGACCTCTCGGCTCTAAGCATCCCAGTAGCTGGGGACATAATCTACCAGCGAATTTCCTTCTGCCGTCGGGGAGAGACGGTAGCAATTGCCACCGTCCACACAAAGCACACTTTTCGAGCTGCTGCCGGCTTCCGCTGCCCCTCCCTTGTGCAGTCAGGGTACCACACCTGACCCGCATCCCTGCAGGGACCAAGGAACAAAGGAAAAGGCGGCAATGAATCGGGGTTTCGCCCAAACGAAACAGCTCGACGAAGACACAGAAACGACAAAGGCACATTAAATGACCAAAAAAAAGGCACGAAAGGGCACATGAAAACAAGGCGTCCGGCTTCTCAACAGCTTCTACACCTATTAATGGCTGAAAAGGAGAAGCCACGCAACCGCTCTCTCCCACCCCTGAAGCCACGGAGGCGCCCCCAACTCCCGACCCCCCGCGTCCCCCAGGTACCTTGGCGCCGATCTGGTTCCCACACTGCCCGGCCTGGATGTGCACAATCTCACGCATGGCTGCAGCTCGGCTCCGGGCACGCTCACACCCACCCACTCACTGGCCCCCTCCCCTTCGACCGCCGCCACCGCCGCCGCGCTCCCACTGGCTCTCAGCACCGGCAGCAGAGAAAGAAGCGGCGCCTCCGCCGGGCTCTTTTATTGGGCGGGAGGCCCCGCCCATTCGCCTCCCGAACCCCGCCCCCTTTCCATTCAGGCCCCTCCTCGGGTGATGTAATGCAGGGAGAGGCTCTGGGAAAGGGTCGCGGGCGCCCCTGCGTGGGGGACCCTTGGAAGAAGGGTGGTGGTGGAAATGGTGGGGGGACAGAAAGGCTCCAGCGCACTCCCCCTTACCCACTGCCATCTCTGGGGGGGGGGGGGGGGGTCCTTTTCTTTCGCGGTTGCGCGGTTGCGGTCCTGCGCTGGTCACCGCATCCTGACGTTCCATTCAATGCTAGGAAAAAGCTGCACTCGCTGAAATCTGTACACGCCAGGATTCTGTTAAGGGGGAAAGAGACGGGCGTTTTCTAAAGTCTAAACAGAGGGCAGGGAGGACGCGAAGGAGAGGCTTCGTTGACAAAAACGTCGCCAGTCACACACACGTGAAGATGGGAAGCAAGCCCACTTCTAAAGACTTCCTCAGAAACAATCAGGACTAGCCTCTTTCCGGGGTGTGTGAACGCTAGCGCTCCCTTCCCTGGATGCGTGCCTGGAAAGCGATTTGGCAGCTCGGAATACAAAAGCGGTGATTTTCATAAAGCGACACCCCAGGTAACCATAGCAACAGCCCCCTTTCTCTCTCGGAGACACAGTGAGACGTTCATTCCCCCGGCTTGTGTTGAAGGAGAGGACTGAGTGGAACATCCCTCCCTCTCCGTCCTGATTTAGGTGCTGTAACTAGAGAACTCGGCTCTGCTTTGAGGGAGGGGGGGCTCTTTGTTCCCGGCTGCCCCCGGGAAAACAGGCAATAAGGTCGTTATTTACCGGG
Source organism: Lepidodactylus listeri (assembly GCA_029233225.1). Classification (NCBI taxonomy): domain Eukaryota; kingdom Metazoa; phylum Chordata; class Lepidosauria; order Squamata; family Gekkonidae; genus Lepidodactylus; species Lepidodactylus listeri. The sequence goes on from JARCFY010000006.1 coordinate 95,435,222, forward strand.
GGGGGGGGGGGGAAATAGAGAGGATCTGCTGCATTGGGGTCGCGCATCCATCAACCCGCGCTGCTTCCAGCCCCGCCCTCCTTTTGTTTCTCCAAAGGAGCCGCCGCCGCCGCCGCCCCTTTTTGCAGCAGCGAGCCCTGCAAGGTGGCCGCGTGGTGGGGCGTGGCGGCCCCTCGCTGCAGTGGCTTCTGCTCCACGTGTTCAAGGCGCTTCCTTTGCCCCCCCACCCCGCATGGGTACATGGAAGCAAAGCCCCCGGTTTTCAAGGCGTCGCATTTTCTCCTGAGGAGGAGGTCGTGACAAACTAGGAGACTTCTTAACAAAAATGCAAAGCCACGGGCTTGCATCGGTCCCCGAGGAGAACAGCTAATAGCGACTACAGCTTTTTTTGTTGTTAAATTAGCGTTCCGACCGACTAGATCCCAGATCAGATGCATAATTGTTTCGCTCGATTGCGGATAGAAAGGGTTACAATGACTATTGATTTTATGAGAACAAATTTAGAGACCAGCGGCACCTTTAAGACCAACGAAGGTTTATTCAAGGTATGAGCTTTCGTGTGCAACAGTGCAAGGCACGCTTTCCCCAAATACAACTGGAATTGGAGATGAGGCTCTAAATTTACAGACAGATTTAACGGCAAATTACCAGCATGTAACATGATGATGTTTAACTTATGCAAAGTGAAAAACTAAATAACAAGTTACGGTTATAGTTGTAACGCATTAAACATGTCAAACTACCAAATAAAATGTCTAGAGGTGTTTTTTCTAATGGTGGGAAGTATCTATCTGGATCTATTGATTTTACGCTGGGGGGGAATGGAAAAGGGGAGGAAACTAAAGGAGACCCGTTAGTTATGCAAATTTCAGTTCCCCCTCAGGCTTTATTCCGAAGTAACGCAGTTCGTGAACGCGACTAAACACACCCACGGACACATTGTCTGGTTTAGATAGATAAGAACCCCCCCCCCCAATCTTTATTTTAAATAATAACAGGATGATCAGAAAGGCGGGGGCGGGGGGGGGGGGGGAGACGACACACGATTATTGACCGGATTGGCTTTCGGAATAAATCCATCCACCCAAGAATACGATGAACCTACATGGACTAGGGGAGCTTTCGCCCTAGTGTTTAAGCCTCAAGACGATGATGCTCTGTGCGCCGCACTTAGACATTATCCGGCTGCCTCTCGCCTCCAATGGCTGTGGTGGCTGTTGCGTGCCTGGATTTCTCTGCCTGTCCTCACCTCGCCCTGCCTTCTCCTAGGGCCGCCGGGAAGGTGACGGCGAGGTCGGCCGCCCAGATGCCAGGAAAAGCGGCCGCACTAAGTTTCGCGCGTCTTGCAAGGGAAGACCCGGCAGCCGCTTTCTAACAACACCAAGGCGGGGGGAGGGGCTGCGTGCGCTCCCTCGAAGAGAGGCTTCGCTTTGTCGGTCGCTGGCTGTTCCGGTGCCGCTTTGAACGGAGGCCAGGCGAGCGGGTGGCGCGAATTGCATCACACTCCAGCGCCCCAGGGCCTTTGGGGCGGGGTTGGCCTCGCTTAGCATGCAGCGTGCATCTGTGGGAGAGGCGAAATTAGCAAGTACCTTCGCCGCTGCACTCCGTCGGCTACATCTGTTTTTTCCTGCGGGCTCAGCAAGCCCTCTCGTGTGAAAAGCTGGGGCGAGGCCCCCCCCCCCCCCCAACAAAGATTCCACCTGAGCCTTCCATATGAACCTGATCCAAACTAAATACCCTAACAAAACTAATCACTTGGCTTGTTGTTTGGTAAAGGTAAAGGTTTCCCTTGCTTGAAAGCCGGTCGAATCCGACTCTAGGGGGCGTTGCTCATCTCCGTTTCCAAGCCGCAGAGCCAGCGTTGTCCGAAGACATTTCCGTGGTCCTGTGGCCAGCATGACTAGATGCCAAGGCGCACAGAACGCTGTTACCTTCCCACCGAAGCGTTACCTGTTTATCTTCTCGCAATTTCTTGCTTTCAAACTGCTAGTTTGGCAGGAGCTGGGGCTAGGGATGGGAGCTCACTCCCTCAGGTGGCACTTGAGTCTCAAACTGCGGCGCTACCGACCTTCAGGTCTGCAGCTCAGCATCTTAACCTCTGAGCCACCATGTTCCCCCACCCCACCCTGCGCCCACCCTTTATATGTTGTTTGTTACTATTAATCTATTAATAAACAGCCTGTATCTCCATCTGTTATTTATTTACTTTATTTGTATCCCCACCTTTCTGCCTAATGGGGGTAGGATGGCCAGCTCTGGGTTGGAAAGTACCTAGAAATTTTGGGGGTGGAGCCTGTGGAGGTCAGGGTTTGGAGAGGGGAGGGACCTCAACAGGGTACAATGCCATAGAGTCCACCCACCAAAGTGGTCATTTTCTCCAAGGGAACTGATTTTGGTCATCTGGACATCAATTGTAATAGTGGGGGATCTCCTGGTGCCACCTGGAGGCTGGCAACCCAAAGTGCAGAACCAAAGCAGTCTCCATTTTATCCTCACAACAACCCTGTGAGGTAGGTTAGGCTGAGAGTGTGTGCCTGGCCCAAAGGTCACCCAGCAAGCTTCCACAGCAGGAGTGGGGCTTATTGATGCAACACATATGGAATTGAGCAAAGTCTGAAGGACAGTGGAATACAGGAGGGCCTGGTGCAATGTGGTCCATGGGGTCCTGAAGAGGCGGACTTGACTGTGCGACTGAACAACAAATTCCCAGATCCTAGTCCGACACTTGGATCACTACACCATGCTGGCGGGCATAACTCCTCAGGGAATAAAGCTAGGAGACTCAAAACTGGCCACCAGCTGCAGGATGATTGTGGGAGTTCCAGGACCAAAATGGAAAGGCATGGGAAAATTGAGACAAACCACCACTTCACCCTGCTGTTTACAGTGGAAGCTAAGGGTTTCTGTTAGTGGCATGCATAACTCAGAAAATAATGTTACATGTTTGAAAACTGGCCACTGGCCCCAGAATAATGGTGGAAGTTGTAGTGCCAAAAATGAAGGAAACTGGAACACCCTGAACCAGGTTATCTTCATGACTGGCAATATGTAACAAGGGAGCTTTTAAGCAACCTGTCTCTAATGCTCAGAATCCCCAGCCCACCATGGAAGGTTGCTGGGTGACCTTCTCAGCTAGTCCTACCTCACAGGGTTGTTGCTTCACTATATTTGTCATGTAGTGAAGCAGCCTTTACAAAGGGCTATTAGATCTTCCACAAACACAATAATAATAACCACCCAGTGCCTGAAATGGGAGTTCTGTTCCACATATCTAACAACTAAAACAGATTCATGTTCCAATACCATGCATATAAAGGGTGGATGGGGGCATCCTTTTACTACTTTGTTAGATCAAAAGGAAATATTATTTCCCCCCTTCTGTACTTAATATTAACAAAAATTTGCTACTGTACAGCTAGTAAGTACATTCTGTCGCCAAATAGGATAGGAATGAGACGGTCTTGAGACCAAGAAGTGAAAATAAAGCATGGGGGACACACAAAAACTAGGTGGAGGGAGGGAAAAATTAATGAGACAAATGTGGAAAAGAGAGAGATAAATTAAGGAAAAGAGAGGGAAAGTTGATTTTATCTTGCTGCAACACCCTAACTACCGCTTTATCTTGCTGCACCCTAACTACTGTTTTGCAAGAACTGGCTGAGCTGGATGCAAGGAAAGGAAAAGAGAAAGGCTGGACAGTTGGAGAAAATTACCTGTAGGCTGGCAGTTACTGTATCAGCCTGCTGCCTTGTCTTGCTCCAAGGCTGGCTTGGTTGACTGGCTTACTATGAAAGGCAAGTGTTGCTGACAGCAGAGTGCCTCAAATTCAGAGTCCAGTGGCACCTTTAAGACCAACAAAGGTTTATTCAAGGTATGAGCTTTTGTGTACATGCATACTTTATCAAATACATGAGAATGGCAGGCAAGGTTCAAACTTACAGCCAGAGAATGAACAGCAAATTAACATGCGATATGATGATGATCAAGATATGCAAAATGACACTAAAGAACAAGTTAAGGTTATAGGGTCAACAGTTGTAAAGCAATAAATATGTCAAACTAGCAGATACATGTCAAAAAGTGTCTTTTCTAATTGTGGGAAGTGACTGGGAAGCTTAATTCTCTCCTCTCAGGCGTGGAGGGCACTTCACAGTACCTTCCCCTCCAAAAATGCTGTTATGTCAGCAGACATCCTAATATCCTTTGCACATATTCAGTATTCTAATATACTATTCTGATTCTAAGATACTATTCCCAGATTTCCCTGCACCCCTAGTGGCTGCAGCCAAAACTGCATTAAAAATAGATGGTAAGGTGTTCTGCTAGATGTCGCAAGACTCTGGCTTCAGGGGCCCCCCCAGCTGACTCCTCCCCCGCGGAATTTTGTCCCCCCTGTCAATTTTTGTCGGGCTTACATCTGAGTAACATTGCATAGGATCAGTTAGGATGGTGGCCAGGAATGCATTACTGGCTACCCGGGTGCCTGATCCTATGCACTGAATATATATGTGTGTGTGTTTAATGCTGCCAAGTTGCTTCCAACTTATGGCAAACTTATGAATTAATGACCTTCAAAACATCGTTAACAGCCCTGCTCAGGTCTTGCAAACTGAGGGCCCTTGTGGCTTCCTTGACCGAGTCAGTCCATCTCATGCTGGGTCTTCCTCTTTCCCTGCTGCCGTCAAGTGTTCCCAGCACTGTTGCCTTTTCCAGTGACTCTTGTCTTCTCATCATGTGACCAACGTACGAGAGCCTCAGTTTAGTCATTTCAGCTTCTAGGGGAGTTCAGGCTTGATTTGATCTAGAACCCACTTATCTTTTTTGATGGTTCATGGCATCTGTAAAATCCTCTTCCAACACTACATTTCAAATGAAATCAACTTTCTTCCTGTCAGCTTTCTTTATAATCCAGATTTCACACCCATACATAGTGATGGGGAATACCATGGCATGAATGATCTTGACCTTGATCGCCAGTGAAACATCCTTACATTTAAGATAATATTGTCCAAAAAAAGCACTTGTGGTTTTGTTGTTGTTGTTGTGCGGTCGCACAGTCGCAACCCCACGGACCATATCACGCCAGGCCTTCCTGTCTTCTGCCGTCCTCCAGAGTTTGCTTAACTTCATGCTCATTGCATCGATGACACTGTCTAACCATCTCATCCTTTGCCGTCCCCTTCTTCTTTGACCTTCAATCTCTCCCAGCCTCAGGGTCTTCTCCGGTGGGTGCTCCCTTCTCATTTGGTGGCCAAAGTATTTGAGCTTCAGCTTCCGTATCTGGCCTTCCAGGGAACAGTCAGGGTTGATTTCTTTTAGGATTGACTCATTTGATCTCCTTGCAGTCCAAGGGGACTCTCAAGAGTGTTCTCCAGCACCACAATTCAAAAGCATCTATTCTTCGGTGCTTGACCTTTGGGATAATTCAAACCTAAAGATGGGGAATAATTCAGCACGCAATATTGCCGCCTGCAGTCTGCTAGCAGTTGTTCCATGGACTTGTCCTTGTCCTGTAGCTTGTCTTGGAAGAGGAGGGGCTGTGGCGCAGCAGGAAAACCTCTGCTTTTTAGGCTGATGGTTCAAGGCCCCCCACCCATGCATCTCCCGTTAAAAGCACCAGGCCGTAAGCAGGTGATGTGAAAGACCTCCAGCTGAGTCACTGGAAAGCTGCTGCCAGTCTGAACAGACAATACTGACTTTGACGGATTAATGGTCTGATTCAGTATAAGACAGCTTTGTGTGTCTATTTGTGCGTGTGTGTATGTGAGAGAGAGGGCAGCCAACCTAAACTGCTGCCTTCCTTGGCAGAGCAAGTACAAAACAATATATACAACTTAGATGGCACCCAGAGCACCTTGTCCTAGTGCAGCAACAGTGACATCATGTCCTTGGAAAGAGAGAGAGAGCTGGAGCGATATAGTGGTTAGAGTGCCAGGCTAGTCTGGGAGACCCAGGTTCAAATTCCCACTGGGCCCTGGAACCTTGCTGGGTGAGCTTGAGCCAGCCTAAGCTACTTCACAGGGTTGTTGTGGGGATAAAATGGAGAACCACTTTGGGTCCCCATTGGAAAACATTTATGTTTTCAATACATTTGTATCTCCAACAAGGTAGTTATAAACGTTGGCAATACTTCTCCTGTGGTACCAAAAGAGCCAGTGTGGTATAGTGGTTTAAGAGCGGCAGACTCTAATCTGGAGGCCCAGTTTGGTGTAGTGGTTAAGTGCGCAGACTCTAACCTGGAAGAACCAGGTTTGATTCCCCACTCCTTCACTTGCAGCTGCTGGATGACCTTGGGCAAGCCATAGTTCTGTCAGAGCTCTCAAGAGCAGTTTCTGTCAGAGCTCTCTCAGCCCCACCTACCTCACAGGGTGTCTGTTGTGGGGAGGGGAAAGGAAAGGAGTTAGTAAGCTGCTCTGAGACTCCAAGTGAAGAGCGGGGTATAAATCCAGTCTCCTCCTCAGGCCCACAGCCAGGATTTTTTAATTTGGGGGGGGGGCTTTAAATAAGTCAGGGGGCACCCTGCACCCCCCAAGGGAGCAATTGGGCTGGATGGAAAGTCGGGGGGGGGAGCTGGCGGTAAATCAGGGGACTGTACCCCAAGATGCCCGACTGTAGCTACAGGCCTGCTCCTCCTCCTTTCCTCACTCCTCTACATGAAGCCAGCTGGGTGACCTTGGGTCAGTCGTGGTTCTCTCAGAGCTGTCCTCTCAAGTGCAGTTCTCTCAGAGCACTCTCAACCTCCTTACCTCACACGGGCTGCAGTCACACACACTAAATAATCCACTTTCAGTGCACTTTCCAACTGGATTTTGCCAGGTCACACAGTAAAGTCCAGTTGGAAAGAGCACTGAAAGTGGATTCAAAGTAGATTATTTAGTATGTGTGACCACAGCCAAGGTGTCTGTTGTGGGGAGAGGAAGGGAAGGAGATGGTAAGCCACTCTAAGACTCCAAGTGAAGGGTGGGGTATAAATCCAATTCCTCCTCTTCTTCTGTAGAGCATCTGCTTTGAATACAGAAGGCCCCAGGTTCAACCCCCAGCATCTCTAGTTAAAAAGAGCACAGAGTAGGTGGTATGAAAGAGTAGCGCTGAGTCAGAGAAGACCAGGCTGACCTTGACAGCCAAATGGTCCAACTCAGTATAAGGGAGTTCTGTGTGATAAGTTTTTGCAGGGGTCATTTAATAAAAAAAGAGGTGGAGGAGCTCATTAGCATAACTTATTTGCGTATGCCACACCCCTGCCATCAGCGGAAGTGAGTCAGAAGGCAACACCCACCGCTCAGGCTCCACCCCAAAAATCTCCAGGTATTTCCCAACTCAGAGCTGGTGAGCCAGCTTTACACTTTGACTAAAGACATTTTAGGTTTCCTTTGCTCTTGCAGGGAAGCTACCCTACAGCAAGCAGAAAAATACAGATCACGTTAGTATGCTTTTGCTTTTTTCCACAGTGCATCACCATATGTGTTCTGCTTGCAATGACCCCTGAATTTTGTATAATATTTTCCAAAAACTGCTGCACAATTAAAAAGAAGACCATTTTAGTAGGTTAAAATATTTTAACAATCGTTCCTTCTCTGGTTATCACAAAATGCTAGGCAACCACCTATTAAATTAGTGTACCAAAATGTCTTTAGGATTCATAGAATTTGGACCAAGTTTGCTCCCTTTCTACTCTCGCATCTACATTCAAAAGAAAGCTCAATTTACTCATCTCTGCCCATTCCAATTACAACTGTTAAAAAAATTGAAATAAAGTATTTAAAAAAAAACAAAACAAAAAAAAAAATGTCTTTAGGATGGCTGATTGGGGGATCTTCTCCACCTTGTTTTGTCCCTAGGTGTGACAGCTACTGCACAGGATTGACATAATTAGGAAGTATGTGATTGGCTGACTTCAATCCATTGCTTGATTTTGATTTTTTAAAAACACTTGATTTCCTGTTTTTTAAAAAAACTTGTTCATTTCCCTGAATACCAATGGGCAGAGTGATATGAAAAAGAACCACATTTTCCCAAGGAGATGGTTTGTTTGTTCTGTAAAGAACGATGCAGCTTCTTCTTTTAAGATAACATGGGGAGGGATTGTTCCAATATATGGGGCATGGAGAAGAGGAAGACATTCTGTCTTAAATGGATTAAACACTAATCACAGCTACTTTCTCTATATAAGCGGAAGAGAAACCTGTGTGTTAAACAGCAGTTTCCGCATTGTTCTCAGTGAGACAATCTGACACCACTGGGCTACATTCTAAACATTTATAGATTCTCTAAGGCCAAGAATGCTTCACTTTGCCTTTTCTTAATTTTTTCCTCCACGCCCCCGTGACTGCTTTTGCTTCCTTAGAGACCGCCTCCCCCAACTCCAGTCCATCCTTCCTCCTTCATTCAGTCAGATTCTGCTTGTAACCCTGATGCTTCGGCCCCGTCTGGCCACCCAGGCAATCAGATTCCACTGACTGCCGTTTCCTAGGCAACCCATCTCGCCTTAGAAACCAGACGAATAAAAAAGAGGGTCACCCTCTCCACTGCCTTGTAACGCTTCCAGGTTTCACAGTAACATCCCAAGCCAGAAATATGGAAAATAGTGGTCATGTTTAAAATAATGGAAATCGTATCTCTAGTTGCAAGCGTATATTTTTGGGGGGGGGGGGAACACAGACCAAATTAACCCCCCAACTATTCATTTATATGGCTAGTGTGTTCATATACCCTATTTACTTAAAAGGAAAACTAGAGGGTTTTCCCCCTACATCTGCCATCAGAAAATAGAGGGTCATCATCTTAAATTCACATATAAGCTTTTATGTATAAGCTATTTTATAGGGATTGTCTCACATTCAGGGTTGTCTTTGTTTTGGGTAAATATGGGACAAAGCAGGAAAGGTGGATGTGGAAAATCCCTGTTTCATCAGTTTCTTGAAAAACCTTGACAGTCTTTGGCTTCTTTGTAATATCAGTGGCATTTCAGATTGAAATAGCGTCTTTTCTGAAGCGCTGAAACCCTTCTCACACCTTTACCACAGCCCTGTAAAATACGCTGCTGTTATTGGTATTTCCCCACAGAGAGAGGAATGGAGTGGTCCAAGGCCGCCCAGAGGACTCTTGGCTCAGCCGGGTTTGCAAAAAAACCAGGAAGTGGCTGGTGCAGTGAGAGACTTAAAATCAATTTAAATTCAACTCTGAGACACCTGCACATTTCACACATGCCTCGGGGGGTGGGGGGTGGGGTGGGGTGGGTGGGGGGTGTCTGTAAACTATCAGAGTTGGAAGAGTTCCCACAGCAGACAATGGATATTTTACAGATCTTCCTGATGAAGCATGTGTAAAATGCATAGGGCTCTCCAAGCTGGATTAAAATAAATTCTCCCACTGCGCTGCTTTTTGTTTTTTTGCCACCCCGCCCCTTTCTTGTTACTCAGCTTTTTTAGAGCAAGGCGGCGTAACCGCAGCACACTGGCTCTCTAAGGAAGACTAGGTCTGTGAAAACTTAAGCACTTAAAAAAATTGATTTCAACGGCAGAGAATTAATATGTCGAAGTCAGTGAGATCTCATTGTGCCTAACATTGCCTGATGGTGCTTATTTCTTATAAATTATAACCCCACAGCTACTTCTGTAGCAATAGAGTCCCTGCAATATAAAAGGAAGCTACTGTTCTTGAGGAAGATGGGTTTCTGGGTTTTTCGGGGACAGTTGGTTTCAGACACACTTTTTTAAAAGATATTTTTTTTATTGATTTTCTATCACTACAACTACTGAAAAACACTACAACTAACTAAAAGAAAAAAAAAACCCTAACTACCCTAAGGTATACAGGAGTCGAATTGTAATACAGTTAATCCTAACCTTATTTCAATACTTTAAAGAAAATAGTGAATCCTTCAGGCATATACACTTGTTAAATAGCACTTACAAAATATTTCATGTGGCTAAAAACTCGAAATGAAAAGCAATAAACATATAACATATAAAACTTTTAACTAAACACAGTTTAACTCTTCTTCTGTCTCTTCTTTTTCTTCTCTCCTCTCTGGAGTTTTGGTGCAGCTGCTCCCAATTCTGCATCTGATTCTTCCTTCTCAGACTCTTTACTTCCCGAAGCATCTGAACTGTCCAGTCCATAGATGCTCTCCTGGCCCTCCAATGAATCTTCTCCAGAACCTTGTTCTTTTCCCTCTTTATGGTAATGCAAAAAGCTGAATCAATCTTTTGTTTCTTCTCTTTGAAGCTGAACACCAGGCCCTCAGGTATCAGCCATCTATACATGATGTTCCTTGTTTGCAAAAAAGTGGTTACTTTCTTGTAAGGTTTCCTCTTCTTCCTGACCTCAAATGGAATGTCCTTTAACACTCTAATTTCTACTTCTTGAATTTTCAGGGTGACTTTATTTGTGGCCCTTAACACCACATCTCTTGTTGATCTTTTTGAGAATCTCACTATGATCTCTCCTGGCAGGTTTTTTTTCTTTACAAATTCTGGATAGGTACAATAGACCATATCCATCTCACTTTGTATTAGATCTGTTTTCAAACTTGTCACTGGAGCCAATGCCTCACCCAGTAGTTGTTTGAGATTTTCACCTTTCTGTTCAGGGACACCCTGGAATCTTAAAAAGAAAGATGAACGTTCCATCTGTAGTTTCAGTACAGTGTCCTTGTCAGAGGACTTTTCTTTTTCTACCATGTCTAGTCTTTTGTTCGTCTTTTTTGCATGGACTTTAACTTCTAACAGCTCCTTTGCAAATTTTTCTGATGTAGCCTTTGCTTCTGCTGCCTCTTTTTGCATAGAATCCAGTTTAGAATTAACAACATTTAATTGCTCCATAAGAGGGTGCAAGGCAGTTGCCTATAGAGCAGATAAGTCTGTACTCTATTTTGGCTTGTCTGCCGGAAGATTAGATACAGCTTTAGGAGAAGGTCTCGATCTCCCCACCATCTTGTCTCCCCATCTAGCCATTGTTTCTTTTTTTACAAACTCTGAAAAAGTTCCAATAATTAGTTAAAAGTTGCTTTTTTTAGGTCTGTTAGGTAAAAAAGCTCCCCAGTTGAGCTCCAGCCACCCAGCAGCCTTGTGGATCTCTGGTGCTCATGTCATGCCGCTTCTCTAAACAGGGTTTTTTTAATAAAAAAAAGTTTATGTTCCCACCAAAGAATCCCTGCCGATATCTCACTTACATTTTAGCCATGCGTTTCAAGTGAATGATTCTTTTCTTTGCGCATTTTCGGCTCCTGCAGCTGTCTGGTGTGCGCTCATTTGTGCTCAGAGGCGCCGCAGCGGCCGAAACTACAGAGACCCAGGGGAGCCTCAATCCCAGAATTGCCATCCCGGGAAAGGCTGCCCCTTGCACCTCAGGCAGGGTCCCCCTCCAAGGGTCCCTGGGGTCCGAAACCAGTTCGGGACCCCTCAAGCTGCTGAGTCCGGGTTGCTTCTCCTGGAGCTCCAGGAGATAGCACCCGCCATCAAGTCCACCAAAATCAGAAGTCAGTTTCAGACACACTTTTGAAATCAAGGTGTGGGAGGGATTTTTTGTGCATGCATCTTGTATACAATGGAAAGCAAATTTGAGTGAACTTATCTGTTACTGGGGCCAGTTTAAGGTATAGCCCTTCACGGCCTTGGCCCCTCTTATCACCTCTCTCCAGATATTCCCCCACGACAACTCCACTTAGGTCATCAGGGGCTTCTGCAGGTGCCCCCCCTGCAAATGGGCAAAATCAACAACTGCCATTGTGGCCCTCATCTTGTGGAATGGTCTGCCTGAGGAGGTCAGGAAAGCTCTCCCCTCTCTATTCAAGAGGGCTTTTGCAGGCAAACAGTAGGGTTGCCTGGTACAAAATGGATTCAGGTGGGGTAGCTGTGTTGGTCGGAAGCAATAGGACAAAGTTTGAGTCCAGTGGCATCTTTTGGACCAACAAATGGTTCCCATTCTTACTTGGATAAATGATGGGACTGGGGCTCCATACTGCTGTGTCTAGCTTATTGTAAGTAGGATCCTATTTATGTAATTTCTGTACTACTTGATGTCTTGCGTGAATTACCTACACTATGCCACAGTTCCTTCTGGTGGTTCCAGACTTCTAAAATCCTAATGTTTTGGTTACTGGAGGTCCCATTTTGTACTGGCTCACTATGTGTAATCCGCCTTGAGTCCCATGAGAAAGGCAGGTGGTAAATGACGTACATATAAACAATACACACATAAAACTACTTGAAACCCATGGGCAGCTAACCCTGCATCAGACCGGGATCTCTGTTTTTGAAACTTATGAGGGTTCCAGTCTCTGACCCATAAGGATTAAACTATCTATAGCATGGCAATTCATTTTTGGCTTTGCTGGTTTCTCTGGACATCAGGGCCATAAGGGGAGGGGGGGGCATTCCCTAGGCGACTAATTTTGTTGCTGCAAAGTTTCTTTGCATTTCTTCTCCCTGGGGTTAGAGCAGAGCAGAGGGAGTCCAAATAGCAGGTTTGTGGGTGCACCAAAAAAGACAGACGCACCACCGGCATCCATTTGTACCCTGGTGCCTGATACATGAACCATGCAACAGATTATCAGTTCTGTCAGCACGCATCACCTGTTGAGTGGAAGGAGGGGGAAGCAGGTGCTGAATTCAGACTCAGCACCCCCTCCCCTGTCCCTTCTCCTGACCGCAGAACAGATGAACGGCATGTCAGAAAGGACAACATGGGTCATATGTTGTGGAGCAGCTCTGGCAGGGGTGCATTCTCCTGGTTTCCTCGGTTAACAATGCTGTCTTTGTACAACTTTTTTACTTACAGAGAAGTATTAGAAGGATTCAGTACCAAGAAGAGGCAGATTTAACTCTCAAATCGTAATAGATCTAGGCTCTGTATTCAACAAAGGAGGCTTGGCTCTTTCTTTCCCGGGAGCAGGAGCCGCTTCATATTCTTTTGTGCTCCCACAGTAAGTTTCAGCAGTAGTGTGACAGATTCAAATTTTCTTTGCACAAAAGAGCGTGGGGGAGATACTGAATGTACCTTTGTACAATGTGCTTTATTTGCAAATAAACAGGCACTGCATTATAGAAGCAAAAAGGCATTCCTTCAGCAGAGGCAAGAGAGGGAGGGTGACTTGCACCCCCAGTTCTCACTAATTCCACTTTAAAACTCAGTTTTCTCTACATCTCTGTCCATCCATATTGGAAACTGCTCCTTGGGAGGTGTAGTCTAGCAATCGGCTTCTTGGAGGAACAGGTTACCAGCTTTCCCAAGCTCTGATGGTATCTCATTCCAGAAGCTTGAGAGACATTCCCATCCACCAGATGCTCATTAGCCCCTTCTCATGATCATCAGAGGCCTATTTTGCATCTAGCATTCACGCCACTGTTGTACCAAACCCATGTTGGAACAGAAATTCCCCTCTGCAGTGCATGCCACTTTCACTTTGATTGTCAGATGTTATGGCAGAGTCCAGACTGCATGCCACTTTCACTGTGTTTGATCTCTTGGTTTTATGATTACTGAAAAGTACTGGAGTCGGGAGGCCGGTAACAGTGAAAACAGCATTGTAGTTTATTGCGGGTCAAGATGGAACATAACATCCCCGGGCTCAGAGCCCTCTTTTATATCGGTCGGAGATAATCCCCCAACCTCGCCCAAATGTCCTGATAGGACCTTAAGATAGTGGTTGCAGTTCATAGGTCCCCTGGGGAAACCTAGGCTCATGAATGGCGGTCGTTTAGGATCCGACCAGCTATTGTTCTATCTGGCCGAAGCTCGGGTAGATCCAGGCCATGTGTGAATGTCCTTGTGGCAGTCGCCATTATGCGAGCACATGGCGACCGCAATATTGATACACAACAGTTACTGCCTGCATAGATTTATGGCCATTTTATGGCTGTTCAGGGGTGGCTGAAGTCAGTACTGCAGTGTTGGCACAGGGTATTTTTGAGTGTGGGTTTGAGCTGCATCTTTTTCTGTTCCAGTGTGGGTTCAGTAAAACAGCAGAGCAAATGCTAGATGCAGATTGGGCCATAATAGACTACTAAACCAGTGGGGGGGAATTTTAGGGGTCCAGGCCTCTTCTGGGGATCCCCAACCCCATTAGGGTTCTTTTCCATGGGTGGGTGGAGTCTGGCCAGGGAACTCAGCCCTCCAGAGGAAGAGAAACACAGTGAGAACAGTTGCCTTAAACTAGAAATATTTATTCACTCTAAAGCCATTCACAAGTAAAACTCAATAGCATATATTCAATATCAATTCCCAATAGCATACAGAAAAATCCCAATACCTGACATAGTATACACTTCACAAAGAACAAGGAATTCCTGGACTGTGGACCGAGACCTCACTCAAGCCTAGGTGGCATGTTGGCAAAACAACCCTGAACAAAGCCCAAAGCATCCTCTTAAAACTCCTTTCAGCCAGTAGCAGTCAAGGGAGGAGTTAATTAAAATATACCAAACTTGCCAAATACCAGCCCATCTTAAATTGATAAGATGAACTTTTGCTAATATGAATGTTCGCCTGGATATATTTTATTAACTGTGATGTCAAAAAGACCTAGACAGATACGTTTGGGCTTTGAAGGCCATGAAATGTAAATTCAGGCAAAAGTACACCTACAGGGCAAGGCTTTAGTTTTTATGCCTAGGGCTGTCAGCAAAAGAGCAAAGCCTTATGGGACTTCAGAACCAAGAAACCAAAGTCAGTTACAGCAAAACCTACATAGCATAGAAGGCCAGAAAGGCCCAGGCTCATGTAGCCCCAAATTCTGCAACAGCCAGCAGCCAGCTTCTAAAAAGAGATGCCCATTCAGTACCCTTAACATTTTAAAATTTGGCATTAGTTTTTCATAAGTGGAAATCTTTGAGGAAAGCTTTTTTTTGGTAGGAAGCATGAGTATTTGGGTGGGGGATGGGTTCATGAATCAAGTATCTTCCAAATATATCAACGCCAAATGTATCAGTGCTTAAGAACAAATCATATGCCATTCCAAGGGGCTGGAGAATTTTTTAAAAACCCTGTGTTTCATATTTTTGTTAACTGATTTGACTGGCGGCCATCAGCTTGGAAGATCACATCCAGTTCTAGGAAGATAGAGGTCCTTGACATTCTATGAAACAGTTTACACATGTTAGCACCAGATTTTCTCCATGCAAACAGACAAACAGATAGGCACATGGCCTCTTGAGGAAAGGTCAGTGTCGACTTCAGAGTAACTGGATCATGGCAGTTCCCAGGAGCATGCCCATGAGAAAAGCTCAGCAGTGATCGCAGAAATGCTCAGGGCTATTTTTGGGCAGGAACGCACAGGAACGGAGTTCCGGCTGGCTCCTGAGTTGGCCACAGCCAGCAGGAACTCATTAGCATAATAGGCCACACCCAACAGCAGAAACTCATTAGGATTGGCTACATTAGGGGTATGTGGCCTAACATGCAAATTAATTCTTGCTACAAAAAAGCCCTGGGTTTTGACAACAAACAAGGTAAACACAATAAGAAGCAAAAGGTGGGTGTGGCTAGATGACCACTCTTCTGGTAACATGGGGGTGTGGCTTAATATCTTAATACGCTGTGCTGTCAGTGGTGTGGCCTAATATGCTAATGAGTTTCTGCTGTTGGGTGTGGCCTATTATGCTAACAAGTTCCTGCTGGGCTTTTTCTACAAAAAAAGCCCTGGAAATGCTTATTCCTTGGTTCACTGCACCAGTTCCCACAAGTGAGTGTGGAGCTTTAAATATCTGCATTTTCTCTTTGCACAGAAGAATCAAGGAAGGGCTGGATCAACAACTTGCAGGTAGTGACAAGAGAGCCTCATTAATATTTATAGCCCTCAGCAACTCCCAAAAGGAACACGAAAGGTTCGCCATCTAGTGGACGGAGGAGACACCACTCCTCTTAGAGGCATGCCTGACATTTACTCTGGAAGATGCTTCCCAGCAACAGTTGACTTCTCCTGGGTAGAGGTTCAGTATTAATCCTTGTATGGGAGCAGTGGCACTAAGAACGAGCGGGGTTCACTCAAACCTTCCCTGCAGCATAAACTGCAGCCTCTGATACTCTGTTGCAGCACTTATTTTTACCTGCATCCTCACTAGAGAGTAACGTTCAGGCTTGCCAGCTAGCCAGAGACGAGATTGTTTCAGGGAGATGCTCAGGCCCCCTTTCATAGAAAACCTGAAATGATGCAGAACTTAACAGATGATACTTTTCATGTCACAGCACTCAACATGATCACTTGGGAACAGCTGCAGATCAAAGAGGTGCTGAAAGGAGAGGAAATTCCTAGATATTTTGGGGGGTGGGGTCTGGGGAGGCGGGGTCTGGGGAAGGGAGGGACCTCAGTGGGGTATAATGCCATAGAGCCCACCCTCCAAAGCAGCCAATTTCTCCAGAGGAACCAAGCTCTGACACCTGGAGATCAGTGATTATCCCAGGAGATCTCCAGCTAATACCTGGAGGTTGGCGACCCCAATTAGGACTTTGCTTTGTCACTGTTTTTTTTTTTTTGCGGCATCTCCCCCCCCCCCCTTCCCTAGTTGCAGTATCTCCAGTTAGCCTGCCTCTACAAATTGAGTGGATAAATAAGTCGTTCCAGGCATAGGAGAGCAAGATTTTTGGATCTTTGAGGGTCATGTGGAAAGGGCAGAGGCTATCCATGCTGAAATTCCTTCCTGTAAGTTGAAAATGGAGAGCACATTGTCCATTTTACGTGCTCACAGTCACAGTTCTGGGACCACAACCAAACGCACCTGCTGAATGGGCCTCTGCTGCACTGATAAGGAAGATACCACGCCTCTCCACCTGGATACCCAAGACAGTGGGTTCTGACTGCAGCCTGTAAATAGGTTTGCCAGCCTCCAGGTGATGGCTGGAAGTCTCCTAGGATTAAAGCCAAGGTTGCCAGGTACTTACTTCCCTGGTCACTGGCAGGGGTTGGGAGGGGTAGGGCTCCAAGACCCAAGCTAGGAAACTCCTGGAGATTTGAGAATGGAGCCTGAGGAGGACAGAGACCTCAACAGGGTACAATGCCACAAAGTCCACCCTCCAAAGCAGCCGTTTTCTCCAGGGGGACTGATCTCTGTAGTCTGGAGAGGAGCTATAATGCCAAGGGATCCCCAGGTCCCACCTGGAGGCGGACACCCTTAATTACAACTGATCTCCAGGCAACAAAGATCAATTAACCTGGAGAAAATGGCCACTTTGGAAGGTGGGCTGTATGGTATTATACTCTTCTGAGGTCCCTCCCCTCCCCAAACCTCAGCCTCCTCAGGCTCCACCTCCAAAATCTCCAAGTATTTCCCAACCTAGAGCTGACAACCCTACTTGTGTGTGCTTTGCAGAGAGGATGGATCAGGCCAGGGTTACAGGTGCAGGATTACACTTTTCTCAGGGATGATCTGGACCTGACACAGGGGGATAAGAAGGTTAAGCTCCCTTCCCCCAGTTAACTTCCCAACCTGAAAGGACCACATAGTCCTGGTGCTCTCTCCCGTTGTGAAAATTTAACTAATGCTACGTTTAAGTTGACGTGCATCAGGATAAGATGCGCTCGATGAGCATACTGGGTCCTTCCCGTCCGAAACACACAGTCTCTAAACAATGAAAATCTCTCAGTCAGTGTCAACCCGTCCCCCAGCCCAATAGTCCTCTGAAGGGCTGAGCCACGGAAACGGGAGATGGAGAAGGGCACAGCTGCTTTGGAGCATACTTGGGAAACAGAGATCTTCCCTTGCACCCATCACAAGAAAACTTTGCCCCCAGAAAAGCCTGTTGAGCCTTTCAAACTATGTAAGATTGTGTAAAGTTCCAGTTTAAGGTTGCCATCTTAATACCTGGAGATTCTAAGGGTGGAGCCTGAGGACGGCAGGGTCTGGGGAGGGACTTGTGGGATCTAATGCTCTAGAGCAGGTGTGTCGAACTCATTTGTTATGAGGGCCGGATCTGACAGAAATGAGACCTTGTTGGGCCGGACCATGTATGTCATAAAATGTCATGCCAGGTAGCGGAGATATAAATTTTATAAAGGACACAAACACAAAGGTTTTTTAAAACTTAAAATAAAAACATGCTTAAAACATTAGCACTCTTGCAATATTTTGTTCAACAGTCTCTGATAACTGACACCTCTTGCTCTGAATTACTGCATCAAAATGTCTGTGCTGCTGCAATCTTGAGTACGCTGTTCAAGTGAGTATCTGTAAACTGAAAAGCTACCTTTGATTACTGACATTCACCACAGAAATCTCAAGCTCAGAGTTCTGAGTTTAGGACCCAGGGGAAAACGAGAAATGGCTGAGCGATTGAGAGGGTCCAGCGAAGCAAGCTATGATGCAGCAGCAGCAACAGAACAGGAAGCAGGAGATGGCCAATTCCATTGCGGGCCTGATAGAAGCCCTCCGCGGGCCTCATCCGGCCCCCAGACGGCATGTTTGACACCTCTGCCCTAGAGTCCACCTTCCACAGGGTCCATTTTCTCCAATGAGCTCCAATTTTCTCCAGGAGCTGATCTCTCCTCGCCTGGAGATCAATTGTAATCCCAGGAGATCTCCAGCTTCTAACAGAGGTTGACAACCGTATAAGACCACCTTGAAAAGCCAACCGGACTCATTGCACTTTTTTCTCTCTGCTTGCAATGGACGTCTCAAGCTTCGTCGGCTAACCAGAAGCACCCCCAAACCATCTGTTCTTGCGCGCCGCAAAGCGCCGTCGGGAAGGGCAGCCGCCGCCGAGCGCGCCCCGCCTCTGAACCAAACTGAAAGTGAAAAGCAGCCGAGCGCGCTCGACGTGGTCGGCCATCGCTTGCTCTCCCCTGGCCGCGGCAACTGGCGGCCGCGGCGGCGATGGAGGAGGAGGACGCGAGGGGCGCCTCCCGGCCGGGCTCAGTCCCCATGGAGGCGGCCGGCGGGGATCGGATCTCGCTGCACCATTTCTGCGGGCGCCTGGCCGAGCAGCTGGTGCACTTCCACGCCATGCGCCTGCAGGGCTCGCTCTTCCTGTGGGTCGGGGAGACTCCCCAGCTCAGCAACTTAGCTGTGGCCATGTGCACCCCCCGCGTGAGTGCCCCCCCCCCCGCCGCCTAGGGCCGTCGGAACGGTGTGTGTGTGTGGGGGAACCTTAAGCATGCATGCCAGGAGGGGAAATGTTGTGTGGAGATTTCTCGGAAAGCTCATGAACATGGCAATGTTTTGTTTTTTTTAAAATGCACTTTGAAGTGTTTTTTAAAAATGCAACCTAGGAAGGGGATGCTGAGACACACACAGGAAACCGATGCGCAGCCTGGATTTGTGCGTGTCCACTCAGGAGTGGGCTGAATTGAGTTCACCGGCGTTTGCTTTCCAGTCAAGATAAACAGGGGTCTTATGGCATCTGGAAGACTGATGGGGTTTTGTTTCAGCATAAGCGTCCGTATACTGGAGCCCACTTCTTCTGGGGCCGGTAGTGGTGCTCACGAGAGGCAGTCCTGTCTCATCTGATGAAATCTGTCTTGCAACCGCGTAGTTCTGGGTGTTATGCTATTGCTGGAAACCTGGTTGGCTGGTCTAAGTGGAATCCTGTTTGATTTATTGCTGTTAAACACCGATGGTGCAATATCCAATTATGCTTATTTTTAAAATTTATATCCTGCTTTTTTTCCTGATCAGGGATCCAAGGCAGCTTTTCACATCGTTTCCCGCCTCCACTTTATTCTGGCAACAATTTTAATTTAGGCCGAGAGATTGAGATAGGCCCAAGGTCACATTGCAGGCTTTTTGGGGTGAGGAAGGGATTCAAACCTAGTCCGACACTCTAACAAGTGCACCTCACCAGCCCTCAAAGATGTGGAGATGTGGCCCTAGTCTATGAAAGTTTATGTCAGAAGTCTTTGAGATGCCACAAGACTTCTGTTTATATTTCCCCCCTGTAACAGACTATCACATCTACTTCTCTGAAATTATTACTTCCAAGCAAGTGTGCCCAAGATCGCAAGTTTTACCAAAATCAGGATGTCTCTTAAACAAGAACTTTAGACAGGTGGACTAAATATTTCCAGGACTCTTACCTTCTTAGGATCTGTATCCTTCATGGATCTGTAAGGCTGATTCCCTGAGTCACTGAGATGTAAACAGAGCTTGTTGGGTTATGGAGGGTATGGCTTGCATCATTCTGGAAGACATCTCTCATTTTACGTTCAGCTGTTAGCGAGCGTTTGGTCTCTCCTTTTCCTTCTGGTCTCTGTACTGAATTTTCCTTAGGGACTCTGCATGCCACTGTGCTTTCTGAACAGCCAGGGACTAAATGAATAATCCTGCATTTCCTGGTCATGTGCCATATGAAGCACAGAAGGGAGAGGACCCCTGTTCAGTATGGATGTTGTGCCATCAGTGCTGGATCAGGACTAACCTAGACTAGCGTCCTTGCCTCCTACTTTTTGCCAAAAAGACTCCAAAGTTCATCAGAGTTGGTTTCTCCCACAGCTTTTCTGTAGTAACAGGACAAGCCATAATTTGCCTTCTAGGGTAGCTGTTGAAAAGCAGGCAAATTCTGGCCTGATTCAGGCATTTACTAGCCCAGCAAAGACTTAGTACAGTGGTAGAATGGGGGAAAGTTTCCCTTCTGTCATGATGTGTGGCATAAATGCACCCAAAGGGGTGGGGGAAGAAGAAAAAGAGGACACTGGATTTATAGCCCACCCTTCACTACCAAAAGGAGTCTCAGAACGGCTTACAATCCCTTTCCCTTCTCCTTCCTACAACAGGTACCCTATGAGGGAGGTGGGGCTGAGAGAGTTCTTTTAAGGACTGATCCTGAGAGAACTTGTGACTGACCCAAGGTCACACTAGCAAGTGGATGTGGTGGAGTGTGGAATGAAACCCAGTTCTCCCAGATTAGAATCCGCGCTCTTAACCACTACACCAAAGTGGCTCCTATGCTGTTGAACATTTGGGTCAGATAATGATATTACTGTACCTGCCGCTCCACTGTGCAAAAACTTCCCAACCACTGAATGTCTGAACTGATCCATTGTTGTCTTAAAATATGGATGATTCCATGATTTGTATCCATACTTCCCTGGCCCTGTCAATGGGCTTCCAGCCTCAGCCCTGATCAGGCTGACATCCACACAGTTTAGCAATACTGTGGTGTTGGGCTCTTCCAGAGCGATGACTTTCTGGATGCTGTAAATATTGTTGGTATCAGCACCTTGTTTCCACAGAAAAATAAAACAGGAGTCTAGCAGCACTGAAAAGACTTAACAAGATTTATTTCAGCATAAGCTTTTGGTAGTTTTGGTATTCCAGCATCATCAGATGCTGGAATAAACCCTGGTCATCTTTAAGGTTCATCTGGAATCCTGTTTTCATTTCCTTTGCAGCAAGTCACTTAAAAACTACACTGAAAGCAGAGCCATCAATATTTTGAGGAAATTATTAGTTTGGGTGGTGGAAAGTGCCATCATTGCAGCCCACTTATGATGACCCTGTAGGATTTTTAAAGCAAGAGACAAACAGAGGTGGTTTCAGCAATTCTGGACTTCCTTGGTGGTCTACCATCCAACTACTAACCAGGGCTGACCCTAATGAAATTGGGCTAGTCTGGCCCTTGCAGGTCAGGGCAACAGGTGATTCTAGGAACCCTTCTGTGAACAGAGATAGGACTAACAGAAGAAATCTTTGCTCTGGAACAGTTCAGTCTTCATAAGATTGTGTAAGATTGGAAACCCTGGCTATGAAAAGCTAGAGCCATGTTAAAATTATTTTGCTGCTAACACTGCTACCCATCTGGAATAACCATCATAGTAGTGAAGGTTGCCTGTAGCATTCCAATAGGGGACATAATGCAGTCATTGGCTGCGATCACACACACTAAATAATGTACTTTCAACCCACTTTCCAGCTGGATTTTGCCAGCTCAAACAGTAAAATCCAGTTGGAAAGTGTACTGAAAGTGGATTATTTAATGTGTGTGGTCGCAGCCTTTGTGTAGTAGTCCAGGGGGCAGTGGCAGATCACATGGTTTTGCGGCCTGCTTTCATGGTCTAGGAATACACTTCCCTTTTTGACAACATCGTGAAATATGTGAGTTGCTTTTGGCAGAATATGAGGGAGGGAAAATTCACCAGACTTTTGCTTTTTTCCCAGGACTCCATTCCAGCCTCCACGTCACTCCTCGGTGATACCTCTGACAGCACGTCAAGCTCTTTAGCCCAAAGATTAGGTATGTATGAGTGTTTGCTTTTATTTTATTATTTTTATGCCACTCCCAGATATCAGTTTCTGTTAATCATTGTAGGCAAGGAATGTATTTTAAATTCCTGCCATGAGTCAAATATTTACTTTATTTTCACATTTTCCCTAGTAAGTGATGGACATCTTTCTTGTTTGTTTTTTTTATAGCCAGCAAGACTAAAAAACAGATTTTTGTCAGCTATAATATTAAAAATACCAACAGCAGCTTCATATTGCTTGTAGAAAACCGAATCAAGGAGGAAATGACAGCTTTTCCAGAAAAGTTTTAGCTTGGAACCACTGTAGGCATGTCTGTGTTGTATTTTTTAAAAATAAAAATGGATGTTTCCCATGTCATTGAGTGACTGTTATTTTCTGGAAAATATTTTACTGTCTGATCCCCCTCCCCGATTATTTTAGCTTCTTCAGTCTAACGCAAGGGAACCAAACATGTTTTGTAAAATAAAGACCCAAGTTCAAAGTTGTTCCAATCCCTTGATTGAGGTTCCTGAAGGATGCAATATTTGCCTAAGATTGCCGCCTAGAGGATGTAAGGTGTATTACACACAATTAGAAAACTTGTTGCAGGCCTGGTTCTCAAAGTGACAATCCTGTTTGTGTTGGGTACTGTGTTAGAGTGCAGATGGGCTGAATGATCCCCCTTTCAAACTAAGTTGGGGGAAAGTCTAGGCTAGAACTCATGGTCCTGTGGGGTTTTTTTTTAAATTGGTAGTTGTTGCCGATCAAAATAACAGTTCAATATGCGTTTTGATGGACTTAGGAGCAGCTTTGCAGGCTCCCTGATTCACTTAAAAGGAATCTTTGGTAACAATGCTAGAATGACCCTTGTTGGTACCAGTTAAGAAGGGACACTATTGGCCTACAGGGACTAACGATCAAATTCAGAGTAAAGGAGCTTCATAGGTAAAGTTCAAAATACAAATGAGACTGAACAGGCAGGTATTAAAATATGTCAAGTCTGTTTGTTTTAGAGTTTTTTTTCTGGGGTGGTGGTAGTGGTGAGCAGCTTCAGATGTTGAATACAATTAGGGTTGCCAACTTCCAGGGGCGCCCTGGAGATCTCCCAGAATTACAGCTGATTTCCAGCCTACAGAGATCAGTTCTCCCTGGAGAAAATGGCTGCTTTGGAGACATTATACCTTGGGTACAACACATGAGGCAGTTCTCTTGCATACACCCCACCGAAAAGGATGGGGGTTGACCTAGAAGTACTATTCATGCCAATGAGGCTTTTGCAGAATTTCATGCTTTCCCCTCTACCCTCACCATGGAGCCTCCCACTGTGTTTCCACATATGATAGGGAGTGATTCCTAATAATTATAGATTGTTGATAAAATTGTGATCCATGCTTGTGGAATATTTCCTACAAGTATAACATTTGAGTTTCCTGGGGTGTTTGTGTGTAAATTAGCTACCTTTTAAAAACCTTACCCCTGCGGTGAATGGCTGCTGAATGTCTCATTCTAAAGCAGCACGAACTAATGACACAAGTGTGTGCTATGCCTCCCACATTACAAACGTTTCCTCACACTGCAACATGCCAATTGACTTTTTTCCCTTGTCATTTCTTCTCAAGGCCTCCCTAATGGTCAGCTTTACCCTTGAAGGTCTCCTTTGCCACTGATTCAGTGTTTCCATTACCTTAGGGCAGGGGTGGGCAATTGTTTTGACTCAGGGGCCACTTTGTGGGAGCGGAGGTTAGCGGAGGGCCGCACCTTTTAAAATGATTGCATTCATTACTTAACTTTGCATTTCAGAAAAGGTATAAATTGTATCATAAAAATCAATAAATATAAATTAAATTAAATAGTGGTAGTTTTATTCAATTTATTTATTGTGCTAATTTCATATCATCTATAGCTGCAAGCACATTTAATTTTAGAATCAGTTTAATGAGACAAATGTACCCTATCACACTTTTCTACATTTTTTTTAAAATCAGGAGTGAGATTGCTTGTTGAGATTCTCATCACAGCCTGCAAGTTAATGTCTGTCAAAGAGCATTTTATATTTACTCTTGTTAATCTTCATGTCTTGGTGGGCCGCAAAAAACTCTGTGGCGGGCCGCATGTGGCCCGCGGGCCGCCATTTGCCCACCCCTGCCTTAGGGAATACCTATTTTAACTATTGTTTTCCCCGCCCAGTAAGTGCTTCATTTGGTTTCCCATACTCTATCCCCAGTAGCCTAAAAACAGAATGCTGGTGTTGGGGGCCTTCTTGGGAGTGGCACCAAAACTCTGGAACTCTCTCTCTCTCCAGGGAGATTCTTTTGTTCCCTTCTGGTGCCATCTTTGGTCAGTGGGTGAAGACCATTTTGTTTAGTGTTCTCTCAGTGATCCCTCTTTTTTGCCCGATGTTTTGTTTTTGTATGTACTTTAGTTGTTTTTAATGTGTTTTTTGGTTGTTTCTAATGGGTTTTAAAATGTGTTTCCTGCATTGGTGGCCTTGTAGGGTTGCCAGGTCTTACCTGGTCGCCGGCGGGGGGTCCCAGACCTCGTACTAGCGTGATGATGTTACTAGGAAGGGATGTCATCACTCAGGGCATGTTGCAGGGGATGCTCTATCGTTTAAGGAAAAACTCTATGGTTTTTCCTTAAACAATCTATTGTCCCCCCCCCCCCCCCCCCCCGGCAACATGCCCTGTGCAATGACATCATCTCCAGGTGATATCATTGCGCCGGGCACATTGCCGCAAAGGGTGCTTTGGGGGTGGGGTTCCCCGTGCTGACTGGATCGGGGCTGGTGGATCTGGGGGCCCAAAAGCGGGCAAACCCCCACCTCCATCAGGGGAATGGCAGGCCTATGGCCTTGGGAGGGCAGAAAAACAGGGTAAAAATTCTGCGAAATAAAATTTCTAGAGGCTTTCTCAATTATGCCAGCTTTCTCAGCTTCTCTTGAAGCTACCTTCTGCTTACTCCAGCTCACTGTGATATCATTTACAGACCATGATCCAGTGTGCTTTCCTGAGAGGAAGTCCAGTTGAACTCAGTGGGATTTGCTTAGAACTGCTTAGGATTGCTGCCATAGCCTCTTATTTACCAGAGGAGAACTTCAGCCGTGTTTACAAACTTTCCTGTCTAAATAAAAATGTTTAGTTTCTTGCTTCTGTCTAGATAGGATACTGGCTTTTTAAAGACACACTTCTACAAACCGGGCAGAGGGTTCTGTGTACTGACTGAGGAGAAGAAAAACTCCATCTGACGGGCCCTGTCCTGCTTCTTTTTGTGGAACTTCCCCTAGTTTCCGATGGGGTTAAACTCTCCCAATTGATATTACATTGTTATGCCATCAGACTATTGTTGATTGGTGTTTAAACTGAATTGACTGATCTTTGTTTTATAAATATGTTGCTACTCGCCTGAGGCCTGTAGTAGCGGGGGAGGGGGAGTCAGAAATAATAATAATAATAATGATGATGATGATGATGCATTTCAGCTTTAACCACATGAAAATGTTAACAAAACTGAGCATGTTCCTAGCGCATATTTTATTTAGGCTGCTCTAATATCAGTAAAACACCACAGGCATATTTGGATGGGACATAATGACACATGTAGTATTGATTTAAAAGGACCTAATTTATATCTGCTATACAACTAGACATTCAGTGGAGCAATTTTTGCTCTCTCATTCATCCTTCAGGTATTTCCTTATAAAAAGGCAAAAACTGGGAAGCAGAATTTGGTTCCTCCTAGCAAGTGCGCCTTGTTAAGCGTGAAGTTTCCATTACATAATTTTAGAAGTAAGGTGAGAGAATGTATATGAAGCAAATTGCACCACCAATAATAGTTGAGTCTGGCTCGAGTTGATCCAGCCTTGTGATTTGTGCTTGGACACAGCAGTGAGTGTTATTTCTTCAACCAAGGATTAGATTATTCCCCCCTGCCCCCAGCTCCTAGTCCAGGGGTGAGCTGACTCCCCCCCCCCTTTATAGTACAACAGTGTGTTTTCAATACATAAAAACAAGAGTGCATACCTGGGATCTCAGGCAGGACAGAATGGGAAAGACCTTTCTCTGCGTGAGACCCTGGAGAGCTGCTTGCGGTCAAAGTAACGTTACTGATCTAGATAGCCCGTGTTTCAAACCACTGTCTGTGTGCCGGAGGCAAGAGAGACACACAAGGGCTGGTATGCTAATGGGGCAACACCTTTTTATTCCTGTACATTTACATACAAAGTTGTTCAGTAAGTACAACAGATGTAACATCATGCAGACATTTAGCTTTTTAAAGACTGTTCTTCAGTAGTTGATTTTTTTTTAAGCTTGTGCTATGGAGAAGCACCAAACTACTCATGATCAAAAAACCATACAGTAACAACGATTAGTCAATAAAACTTCATCAGAAACCCGGGGGGGGGGGGGGGATCTCACCCGCTACAGACAAAGCACACTAACTCCTTTCCCAAAAATGTTTTTCACACAATACATTTAAAAATGAGGTTTTGTTTCTTTTTTTGTTCAGTTAAGTATGAAAAAGCTGGCCTACGCATCAGTGGTTGTCTTTCTGTGCCAGCAACAGATAAAACTTGATAGGACCTTCAGAATTCATTTAATGGCACTTCTGATTTTGAGTTTAGTGATTTTTGTTGTTGTTTGGCTTTAGAAAGTGGCAACATAAACTATCATTTTTTTTTAAAAAAGTAGCCAGCGGCAACCCCATGAAAATACCTCTACCAAGCTTCAATCAAATGGTGTTCCTTCTTGATTGTATTTTAGTAACAGGAATTAACAGAAAACAGCTTTGAAAACCAAATCTCACTCAACTGTCATGCTGTTTAAGAACAGGAAAATGTTTTCAACACAAATTAAAAATAAACCAGCAAAACAAATCCATGGATCTTGGCTTACAGAAAACGGAAAATAAACGTAAATGAATGGTGCACCTGCTGTTAGAATGGACCTGACTATATTGTTATATTGAATGGAGTTTATATCTGCTAATTTCTTCAGGCCTGGAGATTATCTAACGTTCCCTGACTGGAATTATTGGCTGTCTTGGAGCCAAACTGCATGGTACGGTGGTCATGAGTTTGACTTGTGGCTGCTGACAGAATTTTACAGAAGAATGCTGGTGTGGGGAAAGCGGGTGTTATCACAAATGGTCGGCTTTTGACATTCTGCCACTTGCAGGCCCATTTAGGACGGCACCCGGCTGCATGTAAGAAGCCAGACTGGCATAACTGAGCACATGACTTTGGCCTATACACCGTTCTGTTCCCTCCCCACAGTCTTTCACACCTGGAAGTCAGCTGAAAACCATGGTTGTGATGTATGCACTCATTTCTTTGGTACCACTGTTATCTCAGGACCAAAAAAAGGGTTTTGCAGGTTTTTTCAAACACAGCGAAAATCTGCACATTAGAAACCAAAGCAGGATGGAGGTGTACATCACAGAATAAGTCAGAGCAAAAAAGAGAAAAAAAAGAAAAAAGTTTCTTTTTAAAAAAAAATATATGAAATTCTCATTTTTTGGCAGCAGCATGTTGTAAAAATCCCTACAGGTTTTGAAGGACTTGAACTTCCTTGGGGGAATTTTTTCAAAATGGACACATGCAACTTCTTCCAGAAACAGAGCAGTTGAGTCTGTCTTCAATGTGGCTTTCCATTTCCCCATTCAGTTGCTGTGCAAATCACGGCCAATGATGTCCCTTCAAAGTTACGACAAATATTGTTTCTCTCCGCTACCTACTTGTCTCATTTGCTCACTTCTGCTGGTACACTTAGACTAGAAACCCTGCAAAGAGTAATTTGAACAAGTCTTGAACGTTTCTCTGATACCCAGCATGTTGAATTTGCCTCCTTCAGGCCTCAGACCATGGGGCTACTAGGAGCTAGCAATGCTTGCAGGTCAGCCAGAGATACAAAAACAAAAGATACAATTCAATAATTGATAACTTGCTATATGTAGCTGACCTACCACAAAGGACCTAAAAGGCTACCCATCTGACAGAGGTGTCGTAACATGACACATGCATGATTGAAGAGCTCAAAACTTGACAGAATTACTGAGAAACTTTCCTCATCCAAACAGAAAAGTGGACAGTATTGTCAGGATGGTTACGAGCATCTGAAGAACCTGTGACTCAACGTGCCAAACACAGCTCACCATGTACGGTGGCCTGTTAGGGACAGAAAAAAAATTCAGGGATTCCACAGGCAGGAAGGCTGTTAAGTGACTGGCAGGCTACAGTCTGGTACTGGTGAAATACAGGTCGCAGAGGCCTGCACTACAGCACATTTGGCCACGTTCTCTTGTTAAGAACATAAGAGAAGTCATGTTGGATCAGGCCAATGGCCCATCCAGTCCAACAATCTGTGTCACACAGTGGCCCAAACCCAGGTGCCATCAGGAGGTCCACCAGCAGGGCCAGAATGTTGCGGTGGATCATTTAGTATTGCCTCTTTTCTAAAATTCCTGAATCAGGTGTACAAGAAGGACTAGACAAGTACTGATACAGTGGATGGGGTCATGGCTCAGTGGTAGAGCATTTGATTTGCATGCGGAAGGCCCCAGGTTCAGTCCTTGGCATCTCCAGTTAAAAGGAACAGGTAGTAGGCAATGTGAAAGACCTCAACCTGAGATACTGGAGAGTGGCCGCCAAAGCAGACAATACTGACCCTGACAGACAAATGGTCTGCCTCAGTATAAGGCAGCTTCATCTATCCAGTGTTTCAGTCTCATCAGCAAAAACAATACTGGGATGGGAAACAACGTTGTGCTTTTGAATCCTGCAGAATCTAAGAGGGACTGGGAACACACTACGAAGCATTAAGTCCAGCTGTCAATTTCCTGTTAGAAAACAAAGGGGAGGCTGTGCTCCCATGAACTTCCACATGCTGAGATCCTCTGTCTGTCTTGCACTCTTTTTATGTGCCTGTTTGTAAAGTTTAGGAGCATTACACCAGAATAGGGAACTAGAAAATACAGCAGGTGTCAGATACAAAAACAATGAGAGACTAAACAGTGTTAAAATGCAATCAGTTCCATAGGCTGGTGAGTGGTCAACATGATTTCAGGTGCTCGATCTCAAGAATATATGCACAGAGACTGGGGAATTAGAAAGTTCTTCCATACAACACGGATTGCAAAACAGTGCTGTGTGTTAGCTTGGAGCCTGTGCGTGTTCATAAAGAATTCTCTCTAATATTTTTCCAAAGGCCCATCTAAAAACAAATGGAATTGATACTTCATAGATTTCACTGCTGTTCCTGATACGTAGCTGTAACAAGCATTATATAAAAAGGCAATAGGCGTTACACAAATTTGGCACGTGAATACTGCACAATTTCAAAAGGCCTTGTTTCCCCCCCCAATGCAAATGTAAGGTAAATTATCTGGATGTAAAGAGAGATGGAGGAGAAGCGGCCGTGTTGCTGTCATTTAAAGCCAGGTGGTCAACTAGAGAGTGTCAGAAGGACCTAAGTTTGCACTGATTCAGCAAGTCCCACTGAGGTGAATGCAGCAGTGGCAAGTCGGGGGGAAACGGATCAACTGACCATTGACCAATCCAGTGTTTTTTTCTTAGTAAGATGTAAGAAACATTCCCCCAAGCGTCTCATCCTCAGTATAAAAATTAGCAGCTTCACAACATTATTATTCTGCTCAAGTACATAAATGCGCTTCCTCTTGTGCAGGCCCACTTTTGCCCAATTAGCCAGTGCCGAAGGCTGCTCTGCTTGCTACATGCCAAGCGACACGGTTGGCTCTGTGCCGGTCATCGGAATGCAAAAAGGCAGCCTGCTAGAGGAAGCGAGTAGGAACACAGGTACGTCAGTCGACAGACAATATAGAGAGAGCAAAGAAGGGACACGGCAGGGAGGAAAGCACAAAAAACGAGCCCTTTCCCTAGCCCACGATGTACACCGAACAAAGTGACAGCTAAATGGATGGCCGTACACATCACCACACACCTGACTGTTGCGTTCCATTTAAATGGCTGTACCACTGGGCAATCATGAACGCATGGGCTGAGTGGAAGGGGGGGGGGTGTCGGGAAGTGGAAGAGGTAACTCGATGCAAAGCAGCAACCAGTGTCGGAGGTCCTCACGTTAAGTTGGTGCTGGCGTCAAGAACCGAGCGTGGGAAATAGCTAGTGCTCGCATCAGAACCATAGTTGAAATAGCTGGCACGGATTGTTGCTGGCCTTTTAGGGAAGGGAGGGGGGAATAGATTGGGTTTTTTTTAACTTCACTGACACCCCAGCCCTAAATGCAGGAGCCAGCACCCATGGATTTCAGCGGAACTTAGCTTCCAAGCATCTTTAAGGATTGAGGTGTCAGCCTCCACTGACAGCCAACTGAAACAATGGGACTGATCTATATATTGGGGGAACAGGAAATCCTACAAGAGCACTTGGGATTTTGTTTGGTGCACTTATGGTGGCCATTTCCTACGGGCTTTCAAACTGGAGGTCACTCTCCCCTACAAAACGTCACAAGACCCCTTTGCGTATCCCGTGGCTCCCCCTCTCTTCCCCTAATCTTAGGCCTTAACTTATTTTAGCATTCCATTGACATTGGGTTCGTTCACTTCAATACTGCACCCATTAGAACTGAACAGTCTTCAGGACAGTGAGGGCACACAGCAACGCTAACGACAGAGTAGTCAGGATTCCAGCTTAGCTGCTTTAGGGAACAACTGTTCTCACATCCCAAATCCCTTGAGCCTTCGTGTCCCGCTCCCAGTTTGGAAATATTCTCCTACGAAACGTTCCTATTATCAGTTTCTAGACCTCTGGTTAGATTAAAACCGCTCTTGGTAAAGCCTTGACTTTCCCGCTGAGCAATGCATTTGAAATTGCTTATGTCTAAAATTATTAATCAACACTTGCAAGAACTCTCGGTACAGAGACACATTCCACATTTAAATCCACACGTCTAATCCAAGTTGGAAAAACCTAGCTTGCTTGTGTAGTGGTTTGTTTTCGACTTTGAACTGCAATACCAGGACTTCTCTAGCTTTAATTTTGAAAAAGACCATTTAAAAAAATTCACTGGGGCTCACTAGCCAAACCCTTAACTTTTGCTGCCTGCAGTGCAGTTGGAATTGCAAGGCAGAGCTCTGTATGTCCACTTATACAGTAGGTTCACCTGGGGAGGGGTGGACAGGTGGGGGGTCGGATTATCTGGAGAGACAAAGAAAATGCATCAAACCTAAAATATCAGTCAATGAATTCATTGTCGCAGCAACAGAGGTCTCAGTCCTCCAACAAAACACAGAGACAATAATAATTAAAAAAACCCAACAACCCATGATTTCTTTCTTGGAATGGCTGCGCTTCTTAAGAACAACATGGCTTTACGTTTGTGGTCAACCAGAGGAAAAGGATATAAAGTGCTTCTTGGAAAAAAAAATCATCAAAATAAATAGAAACAATTCATGGCAGGAAAAAAAAAGTTTTGATGGGCGGTTATCTCCAGCCAGTTTGCTCTGAGGATGTTTTTTCCCCCCATAACTGTTTCCAAAGCAATTTGCACCCCAAATCAACAATTCCTACAATAAGTGGTGTTAGCAGCAGAGTCCATTTCCCCTGTGTATCCATCCCTTCTTTCAGTGGTCTGTAAACCTTGTGTGGAAACCACTTCCCAGGCCGAAAATAAGCTCTTCCGCCAGCCAGCTACATTGCCTTCATCCCATTGGCAGTGACGTTCTCAGCCACTCCATCACTCACGGCTGCCGAATCGTGGAGGCCGGAGTAGTGCTTAAGCTCAGAGTTCGTCAGCAGCAACGGCTGCTCCCCCTTCTTGTGTGGCAGGAGGGGTTGCCGGGTGTAATGTTCGCCATCTGGAATGTTCTCTGGCAGG
This sequence comes from Lepidodactylus listeri, assembly GCA_029233225.1. Classification (NCBI taxonomy): domain Eukaryota; kingdom Metazoa; phylum Chordata; class Lepidosauria; order Squamata; family Gekkonidae; genus Lepidodactylus; species Lepidodactylus listeri. The sequence continues at coordinate 95,467,221 of JARCFY010000006.1, forward strand.
TTCTGGTTTTTGCTCTCTGGCAAGAGGAGGATGCAGATGATGCAAATGAGTGTACAGCAGGCAAAGATCACATGGTGGAGGAAGTAGCCTTTCTGGTTATGGAGCTCCATGATGGGCGCCGTCAGCATACCGAAACCTGCGCTAGCTTGGACCAGACCGAGCCCACCGCCCCTGTGGGAAACAAGCATCCTTAGTGACCGTAATTAGTTGATCAGTATGCATTAATAATATTTAGTAACATTATGCAGAGCAGACTGAAATGCATGGGTGCATGTTTGCTGTCCACGGAAATGCGTAATCTCCAAAACCAGGGGTCAAAAAACGTTAACTTTTTTCCTACCATAGAGAACAATGGAGGGAATGGGGGCAACCTGTTTGGGGGCCTGTAGAATTGGACCCCCTGGTCCAATCTTCTTGAAACTTGGTGGGCATTTCGAGGAGAGGCCCCAGCAGCTACCCTGCAAGTTTGGAGCTTCTCCCTCAAACCCCCTCCCCTCCAGTTGCTTTTAAAATTGCCGCCGAATTTCGGCAGCAATTCGGCGGCGAGCTGAATCAGATTAGAGAATCTGATTCAACCCGTGGCTGCCCTACTGGCCAGTCCTGAGCTGGCGGAGCTTTGCTCCGCCTCGCTCCGGCCCCAACGGATCCCTGTCAAAACATACTTATTAATAAACTTGGACCTTGTGTTTTTTTTTTTTAACAGTAAGAAAAAAGAAAGCAGTTTACTATGGTCATAACATTCCAGTTAAACAATTAAATACAGTTAAACAATTAAATACCTACATATCTTTGAGACTGTCCCTTCCAGAATGCCCCAGAATGCATCACACTCTAGTAATAAAAACCTCCTAGTGGTCCCCAGCCCAGAGAGATCCGGCTGTCTTTGACTAGGGCCCAAGAAGGAAGGATGGCTCCAGAGCAAACTAATTTATGCAGCAGCCAAATGGCTCACTCACAACTTTAATGCCAGTAGCTCACAAAGTAGGATTTCTGCTCACAATGTAGAATCGTTGCTCACAAGACTCCACAGCTTAGAGGGAGCATTGGCAGTGCCTTTGTTTATAAAGGGCCTTTCCATTCCCCAGACAGCTTGGAAAGGTAACCACTGCACTCAGACATGAAATTCTCTGTGTTACCACTAGGGAGCAGACTTCCCTCAGATTTACTTCATAAGAACCGTTTTGTTTTTGTTTTGTTTTTGAAAAAAAGAGCAACAAGCTTTGAAAAGGTATTTCAAACCGATTTAGCATCATTATCCCTCACTCCTATTTCTCTTCTTCAAATTTCATTCAGCTAGGTAGGCTTTCATTCAGCCAGTGAAATCTTAGTTGAGTGATCATTTTAGTCAACTCCTTAAAATCGGCATACGTGAATGAAAGCAGCGTCACGGTTCCTCGGTTTCCGGATGATGCTGACATGTATTCCTCTTGTTGTCAGGAGGGAATGCATGCGTGTGTGACTTCAGAGAAAGCATCCCTTCATGCGGGCAAGACAAATGGGGAACGTGGCACTTGCCACTGACGGATTTTGTAAATAAGGATGTTTTAAAAAGAGTAACTGTCCCAGCCACTGGAGAGCTGATGCTGCCTACATTACAAAGCAGGAAGTCCGGGGACTGAGTCTTTCCTCTGCTATGTGAACTGACCAGGGCTGTGTCCGTGTATTCTTGGATACCGCACGACTGTTTCACTGCAGCAATAATTTGAAAACGATTTGGCTTGTCTATGCAGCAGGGTGGCCAAAGTGGAAGTCATTCCTTCCCACCCTTTGTCCCTTTCCCACCTGCAATATGGGCCTACTAGTACTAGACTACTTTACAAATTATGTGGATTACGAGAGGTGACTTAGTTGAACATGCAGTGATGGTAGGAAGAAGCCCTGTGCACCCAAACACCCGCCCACCAATGAGTGACAAGGGTTTTGACCTTTGAACAGCTTGGGTCTTCAATCTGTAAAGGACCGTCTCCACCTCTACTGCCACACTTGGGGCTTGAGACCCACATGCGAGGCCTACTTTAGGGAACCAGCCTCAACCAAAGCTTGGCTGAGACCCTTTTTTAGTGCTGCCTACCATCTATGGAATGCCATCTCCCAAGAGTTGAGATTGACCACAGTCTGGAGGGGTTTTTGTGTGCGTGCGCTTCTGAACTGGTTTAAAAGCCAAGCCTGCTAGCAACATGCAGACCCGGCCTATTTCACCTTCCTGTTTCTTTTATGGCAGCAGTGGATGATATGGAGGAGTAGGCAGTGACAGGACAGACCCACGCAAGATTACACATGGAGTGGATAAAGAGAAACCTTTTCCCTTCTTTCATAACACTAGAATGTGGGATTGTGCTATGAAACGGATTGGCAGCAAATTCAGGACAGACCAAAGAAAGTAGTGCTCTGTACACTGGATAGTTTCCTTGTGTAACTCACTGCCCCTAGATATGGAGACGGTCCACAACAGAGCATAAATTTGTCCACCCTCTTTTTATGCTGTCAGCCATAATGGCCAAATAGGGCCCTCTGCTGTCAGAGGCAGAATGCCTCTAAGTGTCAGATACTTGGGAGTTGTCAGCAGGTGAGGGTTTTTGTCTGTGGGCCCTGCTTGCGGGCTCCCCACTGGCCATCGACTGGCCACAGCTGGAAAACAGCATGGTGGACTAGATAGACTACTGGTCTGATCCATGATTAATTATGCCTTCCTACATCCCAGTGCACACCATTCCACGGATCGCACTAGGATCCCTGTATTGCTTCCTTCAGGAAACTCTTCAATTGTACTTATAAAAAACCATTTTTTGCTTGCATCTATTTCTTCTCTTATCTCAATCATATGTTACATGTCCCTGCATTATTCTACAGAAATATGAATGGTATCCTTTAAAAGTAATCCCTTTTCTTTAGTTTTCATGAATCCCAGAATGAAAGAGGAGTGAGTCAAAGGGCTTTGTTACTGGAAGAGGATGGCAGGTTCTTGTTCCACTTCCTTCAACACTTCCAATTCACTCTCTGAGCCCTCAACAAACCAGAAGTTTAAGCAAATCCCATAACTGCTCATGGGAGTCAGGCCTCTGAAGTAGTCAGGATACACCTTTGCTTCATTGCTGCTGATCTCTTGCAGGTACAGAAAGTGAGAGGCGACCCAGATAGTACAAAGTGAACCCCTCATCCACTTTCTCTCCCCCTTCCTCCTAATTAACTTGTTTGATAAAATATCGCATCCTTGTTTGGCAGTAGCAAACAGACACGGATACACACAGAGTTGTTCTGTCAACGTTTACTGGAGGAGGATTAGGAGTTTCATTTTGTTAAATATCTGAAAGTGGCTTTCTAATGCACTCCTTGGCACGAGGAATCAGAATTCTTCAATGATGCCTGAGCTCTTGCCAGACTGGGATGGGACTGACCACAACTAAGGGGTCAGCATACTAAAGATTCTCAGCAATCAATGTGCCAAAGAGCTGCCACTCCACAGTTTGGTGTAGTGGTTAAGGGCGCGGACTCTATTCTGGGAGAACCGGGTTTGATTCTCCACTCCTCCACTTGCACCTGGCGGGATGACCTTGGGCAAGCCATAGCTCTGTACCAGCTGTTCCCTCAAGGACACCTTGGGAAAGAGCTCTCTCAGCCCCACCTACCTCACAGGGTGTCTGTTGTGGGGAGGGGAAGGGAAAGGAGTTTGTAAGCCGCTCTGAGACTCCCTTGGGGAGTGGAGGGCGGGGTATAAATCCAATCTCTTCTTCTTCTTCTTCTTCCACATCTCCCTGTATTGCTCTCTTCAGGAAACATAGTTGCCATCCTCCAGGTGGCCTCTGGAGATCTCCTGCTATTACAATTGATCTCCAGACAACCAAAATCAGTTCCTCTGAAGAAAATGGCTGCTTTGGAGGGTGGGCTCTATGGCATTATACCCTGGCTGAGGTCACTCCCCTCCCCAAACCCTGCCCTCCCCAGGGTGCACCCCCAAAATCTCCAGGTATTTCTCAACCCAGAGCTGGCAACCCTACCCTTCGCCTGATTATCTTTGCCCAGATCTGGAACGGTCTGCTAGATTTTACAGAACTCGCTAGGCAAGAATGGAGGAGGACTGGCAAAAAGAATGTGAGACTGGGACTAGCGACTTTGCTTGATAAACCTGAGTCCCCTGAGCCAATCCTGTAAAGGAGTCTCTGGACAGAAAATCCAACCCAGCACAGTACAGGCGCCATAGTTATTATTAATTTTCCCTCTAAGCTGAGTTAGTGTGAGCTAGCTCACAGTTTTTTAGCCTCCAGCTCACACATTTTTGTCTTAGCTCAGGAAGGATGGCTCCAGGGCAAACTAATTTATACAATAGCCAAATGCCTGCATAATTTATGCAGTAGCTCACAACTTTAATACCAGTAGCTCACAAAGTAGAATTTTTGCTCACAAGACTCCGCAGCTTAGAGGGAGCATTGGTTATGTTGTATATTTTAATCCAATTAAGTATTTAGAGCTATAGCCTATACTACTTTCTTTCCCTTCAAACAGGCCAAACAGATTCCTTTGCACTAGCTGTCATTCAAACATGCCCATCAAAGCCTCTTTTCCACTTCTAGTCCCTCCCCTTCTTCTCTGATTGGAGAAGAGGATTCCGTTGTGCCTTGCAGGCCCTCTTTCACCAATCAGAAGGGTTTAATTCTGATTTTTGCAGACTTTCACCATCTTCCACCAAGCTCATGAAAATTCAGCTTTTGTTTGGTCTTGTGCTTATTCCCTGTAACTGAGCTCCCTTCCTGATGCCAAACGACACACACAAGCCCAAGAGAGCATGCTCCCTTTCTTGCCTCCTATTTGTGAGCCCTGGGTTCAGTTGTGCTGGTTAGACCCAGCCTCAGTCTATGTGTTCAGCTGTCTCTGGATTTCCTGCACGGAATCTTCCACTTGGCTCCTCCCTACCCTTTCTCTGCCAAGCACTTTCCTTGGGTCTCCCAAGCCTCTCAGCTGCTATGTTACACAAGATCTCAAGCTTCCAGCCATGTCTGGTGGGGGAAGCCCACGAGGGAACTGAACGAGCAGCTGCAAAAGCAGAACACACACCGTTCAGCGGCTGGCTCCACCTGGTGAGTTTCTACAGACTTGTGCAAATTTGTCTTTGTAGGTGAACATTTTTACTGGTAAATAGTAAGATTCATGACATAACCCAACAGTTCAGCAATGTCAGCTGGATGCAGGTCTTCAATATAATAGAGCGCTAAAAGGTAAAGCATTAAAGAGATAAGATCATATTAAGGAAGTATGGACAGTCAACATCAGTATTCCCCCTAAACTGCGGAGTCTCATGAGCCAAAATTCTACTTTGTGAGACGAAAGACCTACTAGATTAAAGCTGTGAGCAAGCCTACTATTTTTTTTGAAAGAAAGAAAAAGGGAGGGAGGGAGGAGATTTGGGGGCAATACCTGGGGAGGGATTTCCATTTCTCCCAGATTCTATGGTAATCTACATTGGGTTTCCCTCCATCACTGTATCCTCAGAACAACCCTGTGAGGTAGGCTATGCTTAGAGAGAGAAGGACTGACCCTGTGAGCTTCTCTGGCAAGTGAGGATTTGAACTGGGCTCTCCCACATCCTAGTCCGACAGCCTAACCAATACATCGCTTAACTGTTGAACCAAGAAATCAAAGGGATTTGCTCATTTATAGCTAGGAAAGAAAGAACGAACAAAGGAAGGAAGAAAGGAAGGAAAGAAGGAAGGAAGGAAGGGAGGGGTGGAAAGAAAACAAATAGATGGGGAGAGAGGAGAGAGAGAGGGAGGCTCATTCTTTCCGCATGCACCATCTCCCTGCATTTGCAAAGAGCAGCAACGTGTGAGCCCGTTTTCCATCCCTGATGCTTGACAGCTGCATTCCCATGCCTCTCCATTCACAACCATATGTGACAGAGCTCTGCTCCCCCCCCCCACCCAGGCATCCCACTGCCCCTCCCCTGTGGGATGGGGGATCTTTTACCTGTGATCTTCCAGCTCACCTGCCTTTGCCCCATGCCCCGCATCAGCAACACAAGCTGCAGCCACTGTTTGCCTCGTAATCAGCTGTTCAGCAGAGGGCACTAAGGCAGCTGGGAAAAGCCCTGGCCATGCCACAAGGCTTCATGGGAATTGTAGTTTCCCATGAAGAGGATGGCCCTGCATGCCAATGGCAGGAGGGTGCACAAGAAGACTACAGAGACGCAGATGCTGTGCAGCACTGTGCACAACAGGAGTTGTAGTTCTTTGGAAAGGCTGGGTGGGAGAGGCATTGCTGGGCGGGAAGAGAAGGAAACCGCGGGAGTGAAGTGGCTGTGCTCAACTGAAAAAAGGGGGACTGATGCAGCAGCAATGAGTGGGAGGGTGGGGCCACCCAAGAGGAAGCACCCCTGTGCTTAAGCTGAAGAGTTGCGCGCAGAGGGGTGAAAATCTGTGGCCATGCTCATGGATGCGCACATTCCTGGGAACCCTGCTCATGATCCCCCAAATAGGTATCTTGGTTGGGTTAAAAGACAAGAGCTAAAGCATGCCAGTGCTAAGGATAAATGCAGATGTGTGACTTCCTCTGGGAATCAGATAGGTATATGTTGTGAGTTATGATGACTAGATGGGAAGTGCCATCAAGTCACAGCTGATTTATGGTGACCCCGTCGGGTGTTCAAGGCAGGAGACGTTTCAGAGGTGGTTTGCCATTGCCTGGCTCCATGTCACGACCCTGGTATTTCTTGGTAGTCTCCCATCCAAATACTAGCCAGGGCCAATGCTGCTTAGCTTCCGAGATCTGATGAGATTGGGCTAGCCTGGGCATGACTAGTTAGCTACATGTTATAATTAGCGTGTCAGATTAGGATTGGGAAGATCTGGATTATAACCTTCCCATTTGGCTGTTAAATTACTGGATGATCTTGGGCCAGTCATTCCCTCTCAAGATGACCAGCTGCACAGGGGTGCTTTGATCAGGATCACTATGTGTGCTCAATGAACTCTTTGGAGGAAGGGGATATATTAAATAAATATTAAATAAATATGGTGGCGGTGCAGGTCCGTAGCTACAGTGGGGCATTTGGGGGCTTGTCCCCCGACTTCCTGCTAAGGCCCCACAACTTCCATCCAGCCCCCAGGCCCCCCCAGCTCTCTGGGCCATCCGGAGGACTCCCGACACTCTGGGCCGCCTGAGGGACTCCCCACTGCTGCCCCTTCCCCAAGCATGGCTTGCCTCCCCATGGAAGGCAGGCAGAGTGCAAATGCTACAAAAGTGAGTTTTTAAAATTTAATTTAATTTTTTTATTTTGTGACATCAGTGGCTCCTGACTTGTTTAAAGCCCCCCCCCCCCCATTACAAAATCCTGGCCACAGGCCTGTGGCTGTGGTAACGGAACTTGTGGAATGGGACACAGTTAAGTCGCCATCCCGGATCCCCTCCTGAAAACTAGTTCTCGTCTAGCATTCAATGATACCAGCGGGACTGCCTTGTGCAAAAGCAAATGACTTCAAAATTACTCAGATTTCCCAAGTGAGCTTTTCACAGATCCTACCTGATTACTGTCGGCGTGATTTCAGCACAGAAGAAAACACTGAGACTTCCAACTGCATGTGACGAAAACATGCCCACGATGGAAAACGCAGTGGAGAATTTGTCCTTGACGCTGTCACTCATACCTGTTAGAGCACATGAATAAAGGTTTATCTCCATCTCACAAATACATACGAATCATCTCTTAACAGGAAATGTGCATGCGCACAACAGCTCATACCTTGAATAAAACTTTGTTGGTCTTAAAGGTGCCACTGGACTAAAAATTTGTTCTTAATACACTGTAGCTGTCTCTTTTTTTGCCATATATTTCTTTATTTTCATTATATTGCATAACATTCATAAAACAGTCAAAACATATATGAGTCATTTGATAAAACTCGGGGAGAATTTGGGCTTTACAAATGAAAGGAAGTTTCATTTGTGCTGTAGCTATCTTGGTGTGCTGTAGCCAGTTTGGTGTAGTGGTTAAGTGCGCGGACTCTAATCTGGGAGAACCGGGTTTGATTCCCCACTCCTCCACTTGCACCTGGCTGGATGACCTTGGGCAAGCCATAGCTCTGTACCAGCTGTTCTCTCAAGGACAGCTTGGGAAAAAGCTCTCTCAGGCCCACCTACCTCACAGGGTGTCTGTTGTGGGGAGGGGAAGGGAAAGGAGTTTGTAAGCCGCTCTGAGACTCCAAGTGAGTGAAGGGCAGGGTATAAATCTAATCTCTTCTTCTTCTTCTTCTAAACAGCATGGTAAAGATAGCATAAAAGGGTGGATATTGCCCAGTTGATTAGATCATGTAGGGACTCTTCAGAGGACAGCGGGTAAGTCTTAAGGGCTGGTGCTCCCAGGGACAGGAAGCTGAAGCCCCTGTTCCCACGGGTGTTCCTGAATGCACTCATATTTGCCCACAAATGAAAAGTAGCACACCATTCCTCTGAAGAAAAGTAAAGGATTGCACTTGGAGCTTGGATGCAATGAGGGTAAAATCTGTCTTCTACACATCACACTTGACGGCTCAGTCCTTCCTGCCAGCATCCTCAGTGGCACAGGCTGTCAGTGAACCCTGGGATCCACCAATGACACATGGTTAACATCTGTACAGTTTGTTGCTGTAGCCTGGGATGAACATACTATGTGCTTATCAGAAATTAACTTCCATGCCACGGTGAAAATAAAGCCAGCTGAAAGGGCATTGTGAGCTGGCAGTCAGGCAAAAGCATGCTCGTGTCTCCATTTCCTTTTGAGCTGGGGCTCAAAATTCAGTTTGCGCTGAACGCCAGTGAAGAGTTTCTTACACAGCAGCACATGACTTCGCATTACAAGAGTTCCCACATCTGCTGCAGAGAGAAGTGACGCCTCACGCTAGATGGATTTCAAGAGATAAGCACAGAAGGGGCCAAATCTTATGCATGATGGGAGCAGGAGAGAGGATAAGAGTGTGCTTCATTTCCCCGTTCCCCTGGTGTGCCTGCCCTACCATCGGTTGTCACAGGGCGCATCAAACACCTCAAACAGGGCACACATCTGGGTAATATGGGGGAACTGACCATGCAGTCTGAATGTGCCCCCCCCCCCAATTTAGACCATCATGTCTGTGTGGATCACTGATGGTGTTGGCTATGTAAAAGTTGGATCAAATGCTTGAAGCATTAGTTTCTATGTGTGGGCAGGAAGGGTAAGGGAGAGAGTGGAGCGCCAGAGGGCAACACCTGAATTCAGTGTTTTGGAGGAGGAAGTAAAGTCAGAATGTTTGCCAAGTGAGTTAGGAGAACAGTCTCTCTGACTGTGCTTCTGATGGAATAGCTGACTGTTAAAAGAGTGTGATGTTAATGCATGATTCCATTTTGCAGTTCAGTTAGTGGATTTTTTAAAGCTGAAAAGCAATCCACAAATCTATTAAAAGAATAATATCTAATTTTTGAAAACTGTACCTGAATCTGGAAGTTGACTGTATTTTCCAATCACTGGATTCCAGATCATAGACCGATGAAAACGTGGCAGAAAGGAAACAAATATACAAATAAGAATATAGAACGAGAAGCGCTATAATTAAACATCAGTAATTAAAGGTAAGGGAAATTAAGTGGCACTGTAAAATAGCTTCTTTTCCCCTTCCAAAACATTTTCCTTTCAATGTCACGGCAGGGTGGAAACATATTTTTTCTTTCCAAACTGCCTAACGGGGCATGCAATTTCCTGCCTTACTCCCAATGGAAGGATAGAATTCTAATGAGATGATAACAATAAAACACACACTGGTGAAGCATTCTAGGGCTTGAATTAGCGGAGAGACCTAAACAAAGGCCTTTATGTTGTTAATGAAGGGAGAATTTTAAAAAACCCACCGGAGTGGAGTCATGATTTGCTGTAATACCCAGAGGGCACAGCCAGCAAGGGGTTTGTTAGACAGCAAAACCCTTTCGTTTTTATTTTATTTTTTACTCAGGCATTGCTCAGCTTGGGTGACTTTGCCGAAACACAAAGTTTACTATGCAGATTGAAAAAATTACTCACAAGCTGCTTATAGTCCATGTATTTTTTATAAAGTGATCAGAATGTACAATGAAAGGAGCATTCATTCTTGCACAAAAATCTGGTGTTCAAGAATGTGGGTTACACAGACTCTTCGTTCGCTGTACAAATTCAGGACGTGTCACTTGGCCATCTGATTCAAGCTTCGGGATCCACCAGCTAGTGATGGCTATAACTCGGGATCCTAACTCTTCAATATTCTTGACCGCAGCAAAGACAGTCATTGTCAATAACTGGAAAAGTAAAAATGTCCCATCTCTGACTCAATGGTTTGCCAAAATATGGGAATTTTATGCTATGGATAAGATCTCATCCCTCAATAACAATAACTGTGGCAGTGACTTCCAACTAAAATGGTTCACATTCTTAGAACATGTCCTATAATGTACCAAGTAAATTTTATGATGTGCTACATTTAATGTAACTGTAATATTTTGATGTAAGTGCACTTAAGTTAGAAAAAACAGCCTACCATATATCTTAGTATATGTTCATGTTTAATTTCTGTTGTATTATTAATACTATGTTACTGTTAAGAACGTTAAGAACATAAGAAAAGCCAATGTTGGATCAGGCCAATGGCCCATCCAGTCCAACACTCTGTCACACAGTGGCCAAAAACACCAGGTGCCTTCAGGAGGTCCAGCAGTGGGGGCAGGAATCCCTCCCACTGTTGCCCCCCCCAACACCAAGATTACAGAGCATCACTTGCCCCAGACTAAGAGTTCCTAGATACTTTGTGACTAATGGCCAATGATGGACTTCTGCTCCATATGTTTATCTAATTCCCTCTTGAAGCCGCCACCACCTCCTGTGGCAGTGAATTCCATATGTTAATCACTCTTTGGGTGAAGAAGTACTTCCTTATATCTGTTCTAACCCGACTGCTCAGCAATTTCATGGAGTGCCCACGAGTTCTTGTATTGTGAGAAAGGGAGAAAAGGACTTCCTTTTCTACCTGCTCTATCCCATGCATAATCTTATAAACCTCGATCATGTTTCCCCTCAGCTGTCATTTTCTCCAAGCTAAAGAGCCCCAAGCGCTTCAACCTTTCTTCATATGAAAAGTGTTCCAACCCTTTTATCATTTTAGTTGCCCTTTTCTGCACTTTTTCCAATGCTATAATATCTTTCTTGAGGTGTGGCGACCAGAACTGTACACAGTACTCCAAATGAGGTCACACCATCGATTTATACAGGGGCATTATGATACTGGCTGATTTGTTATCTATTCCCTTCCTAATAACCCCCAGCATAGCACTGGCCTTTTTCATTGAAGTCGCACACTGTCTCGACATTTTCATTGAGTTATCTACTATGACTCCAAGATCTCTCTCTTGGTCAGTCTCCGCCACTTCGGACCCCATCAACGTGTATTTATAGTTAGGATTTTTGGCTCCACTGTGCATCACTTTGTACTTGGTCACATTAAACCCCATTTGCCACGTTGATGCCCACTCACCCATCCTCGACAGATCCCTTTGGAGTGCCTCATAATCCTCCCTGGTTCTCACCACCCTGAACAACTTTGTGTCATCTGCAAATTTATCCACTTCACTGCTTACTCCCAACTCCAAATAATTAATAAACAAGTTAAAAAGCATTGGACCAAAGTACTGATCCCTGCAGTACCCCACTGCTTACCTCCCTCCACTGAGAAAATTTCCCATTTATACTCACTCTCTGTTTCCTTTTAATTAGCCAGTTTTTGATCCACAAAAGGACTTGTCCTTTTATCCCATGACTATTGAGCTTACTTAGGAGCCTTTGATGAGGAACTCTATCAAAAGCTTTCTGGAAGTCAAGGTAAACATCATCTATTGGGTCCCCCTTGTCCACATGTTTGTTTACTCCCTCAAAGAACACTAACTGGTTAGTGAGACAAGATCTTCCCTTACAGAACCCATGCTGAGTCTTCCTCATTAGATTTTGTTCATCAATGGGCCTACTAATGTTTTCCTTAATAACAGTTTCCACCAACTTACCCAGTATCGATGTCAGACTGATTGGCCTGTAATTTCCCAGATCTCCTCTGGAACCCTTTTTAAAGATAGGAGTGACATTTGCTACCTTCCAGTCCTCAGGAATGGAGGCAGATTTTAAGAAAAGATTACATATTTTTGTCAGGAGATCCACAAGTTCACATTTGAGTTCTTTCAGAACTCTCGGATGTATGCCATCCAGGCCCAGTGATTTATTTGTTTTTAAGTTGTCTATCAGACGTAGGACCTCCTCTCTCATCACCTCAATCTGACTCAGGTCTTTCAACCCCCTCCCGAAATCAGTGGTTCTGGAGTGGGCAGGCACTTCTCATCTTCCACAGTGAAGACAGAGGCAAAAAATACATTTACCTTCTCAGCCATTTCCCTATCATCCTTCACTACACCTTTTACCCCATGGTAATCCAAGGGCCCCACTGCTTCCCTGGCTGGTTTCCTACTTCTAATGTATTTGAAGAAAGTTTTATTGTTGGTCTTTATGTTTTTTGCGATATGCTCCTCATATTCCCTTCCTGCCTAATCACAGACTTGCATTTTATTTGCCACAGCCTGTGTTCCCTTTTATCAGCCTCGCTGAGACTAGCTTTCCACCACTTAAAGGAATCCTTCTTACCTTTTACAGCTTCCATTACTTTGTTTGTTAACCATGCAGGCTTTTTTCTATACCTATTTGTGCCTTTCCTAACCTGCGGCATATATTTTCTCTGAGCCTCTAGGATTGTAATTTTAAATAGTCTCCAAGCTTCCCCAATGGTTTTGACCCTTTCTACTTTTCCTTTCAGTTTTCTCCTCACATATCCCCTCATATCAGAGAAGTTACCCCTTTTAAAGTTAAAAGTGGTTGTGTCAGTCTTTTTGGGCAACTCCCTATTTATACAAATGTTGAACTCAATAACATTAGGGTCACTGTTCCCAAGCGGTGCAATTACTTTAACATCTTTCACCAGGTCTTGGGCGTTACTTAGGACCAAATCCAGGATCGCCTCTCCCCTGGTCGGTTCTGTAACCATCTGCTCCATAGCACAGTCATTTTATTTTTATTTATTTATTTATTTATTTATTTATTGTATTTATACCCTGCCCTCCCCGTGAACAGGCTCAGGCGGCTTACAAGGGCACAAGGCCAATTCAATACATTATTAAACAGATAAAATCAGCATAAAACAAGTCCAAATAAATAACATAATTTACAGTAAAAGCTTCCAGTTATCATTTACTCAGATGGCTACCCAATGGTTAGGTCCGAGCCCGCTTGCCACCAGGCCTGGGTTGCTCTGGGGCCAGCTGCCCTCACAGATGTCATTCGTGATGGATGGTATTGCTGGTATTGCTGGTGGCGGCTCCTATTCGAAGGCCTGGCGGAAAAGCTCCGTCTTACAGGCCCTGTGGAACTCCATTAAGTCTCGCAGGGCCCTGATCTCCTCCGGGATCCTCATTCCATCAGACAGGAGCAGTGTCACTGACAGTGTCTAGAAACTCAAATCTCTTTTTCCCAACTTGAACACATATTGACCCAATCAATGTGTGGGTAGTTAAAGGCACCTATTATAACACAGTTATTTCATCTAGCCGCTATCTTGAATTCATTCATCATTTTATAATCCTCCTCTATCTTTTGATTTGGTGGGCAATAACAAACTCCCAATGTTAAGCTTCCTTTTGGGCGCACTAATTCAACCCACAGCATTTCCAGAAGTGAATCCAATTCTCCTACCCTCTCAATCTTACTGGACTGTATACCCTCTCTGACATAAAGAGCCACCCCACCTTCAACTTTCTCCCCCCATCCTTCCGATATAATTTCTGTAATTTCTGATATCATTCTGTATAAGACAACAAATAAAGTTTAAAAAAAACCCTCTTCAGAGCTGCCCTCTATTTTTATTTATTTACTTTCTGTCTCTCCCCGTGGGGATCCAGAGTGGCTTATAACATTCTCTCTTCTTCATTTTATCCTCGCAACAACACTGTGAGGTAGATTAGGCTAAGTACCTGTGAATGGCCAAAGGCTATCCTAGCAGCCTCCGATTGCAGAATATTTTTGCATAACTTCATTTCATGGTGATATAATGTTTAGATCCAGTTTATATATAGAGCAGATAATTTAATGGCCATTTCACAAAAATATTTACAGCTGCATATGTCTCATGCATGCTAACAGTTATGTACGTAATAAAGACCTGTGTTCCCTGAGCAAAGAAAGATCTTGTGGTGGTCTTAGGCTTACGGTGGTCCAGCTTTTTGTTGTTTCCATATCTCCTGCAACACCTCCTTCTAAATCTGCACACACTCCCCTGTTCGATGACTAATCCCTCCTACTTCCACTGTGGTTTCTGCAGGACTTCCAGGCTTCAGGGGAGTTCTATTTGCCGTGGTAGAAGAAGCTACATTAGCCCAAATCCTATTTTGTATGCAACCCTAAAGGCACAGGAATCCTCTCCTGCACTGAATCTGGCAAACCCAGATACAGACTATTGCTGAGAGAAAAACAAATCCTATCCAAATCCAGATTCTGATGATGTTTTGTCTATTGCAGTTAAAGTTGTCCAGTTCAAAAGGAGAAAGCCTAGTGGCCTTGGACCAAGGGGAATTTGAGTCGTAAGAAGCCTGTGCTGTAATTAATTGATACCAGTACTTGGCCTGATGGTAGATTTGCTATTTTATTCAGAATGGATAATATGCTCTGGGTTTAGCCACTGAAAATATGCTTGCACAAGAAGCATGAAGAGGAAATAGGGAGAATACACAGGGGGACAATTTGCTGTAAATATTATGCCTGTTGTATCCTAGATAAGCAAATGGCCCACCTTCCCCTACGAAATCTAGTGCCAGTTAAAAATTAGCCGCAATGAAGTGGTCAGAATAAGGTGATTTACAGAGCTGGCCTAAGAACGAAAATAACAAATTATCCAGCAACATTCTTGGACACTGTCTCTCCTTGAGGAATGGGTAATAGATTCAGGATGGGCAAAAGGAAGGACTTCTTTACTCAGCTGGATGACTAAACTGTGGGATTCACTGCCGGCGGATGCAGTGATGGCTATTAGCACAGATGGCTGTAAAAGGGGATAGATTCATGGAGCAGAGGTCCCACCAGTAGCTACTAGTCATGGTGACTAGAGGGAACCTTCACATCTCAGGGGCTGTAAATCTCTGAACACTAGGGCTTAGGAAGTAACGTCAGAGAAGGCTTGTGCCATGTTTGTTGTTCCACCAGGGCGACTGACTGGCCACTGTGTGAAACAGAATGCTGGACTAGACAGAGCACCTCTTTCTTGATAGCTGCTTCCCAGAGTACTTTCCCCCTCTGTAGCTAGCAGCAGCTTGAGAGCCTTGTGCTGAGCAGCATCAAGGCACACAGCAATTCAAGGATCACTCACAGTTGAGAAGACCTAGTTGAAGAAGCGAAGCCAGAGCCGTGAGGATCATGAAAAGCAAGAGTCCCCCTCTTCGCCCAAGGAATCCGACAACGGGGCACATGGCCAGGCAGGATGCAAGTGTAATCCCTGCCATGGTATAGTAGTCTGCGTAGAAGTTGTCAGTGAGCGACTGTTGAACTTCGTGGCCCATCATGCTCTTTGCAAAGCAGTGGTGTATCCCATACCCGGTCAGCCTGTGGCAGAGAAAGAGTGGTAACAGAGTGCTAGTCAATGAACAGCCGAGCAGACAATGAAGCAGAAAGCAAAACTAGAATGCAAACAAACAAAAAAGACTCAGACCAGACTCAAAAGGTTCAGCCTTAGAAAAAAGAGGTGGAAAAAGGTTCCACATAACAGCCTCTCTCATCCTCACTTTGCATTTTAAGACCAGTCTACACATTAACATAGGCAGGCAGGCAGGCCACTTCCAAGAGGCACCTCCCGTTGCTCTGCGACAGTATCCAGCACGGCCTGGCACTGGATGTTCCCAGTTGTCCATGCCAACAACAGAAGATGCTTCTGGGAACATCTGGCATGGATAGACAGAGGAACTTTCCAATGTAATCAGAAAGGTCCAAGTGATGAGTCATTCTGGACATTACTGTAGGGAAAGACAGCTTGCCTCGTCAAAGAAGTTTGCTGAAAGGATAAGGTAACAAGATGGCAGAGCCATTGCGACTTTCTCTGGAATATGCCCGAGCAAGGAAGATCTCTTAAGATCTGCTTACATCCCAACATAGCAACAGTTCGGCCGTCTCAGTGCAAACAAGTACAGGTGGGGAGGGAAAGCTGTAGACTGCAACCAGCAAATATTGATGAAAGCTGCAATGTCACTGGGGGGGGGGGGGTGTTGAGGAGTCTATATAGCAACTAGCAAACTGCTGCTGCTGCGTCAGTCAAGGCTGTATAGGCCCTGCGCTAAAGAGATCAAAGTTCTGTAACCTGGACAAGTTATGCACATTAAGCAAGGTTGAATATAATACTGTAATCTTGAAGAGGAACTATGCAGGACATGTCCTTCTTACCACTGGAAATCTTGAATGAGTTTCCCCTTTAGTAGAGGACGCTGATCACACACTACAAAGCCAATCCCCTGGCAATGGGTGGATGGAATTTCTGGATGCACAGGGAATGACATAAGTGCATTGGGGTGCTGCTGATGTTCCCCCCATTTGTCACCCCCCCCCACCAGCCAGCTTAGTGGCAGCAGGAAAGCACTTCCTGGTGGGGGGGGGGGAGTCTTCACTCCCAGTAGGGGAATGGTAGCCCTGCCGTGAGCTGAAAAGGAGTGCCTGGACCAAGGTTACCAAGTGATCTTTATGGCTGAGTGTGGGGACTTGAGCTCAGCTCTCCCCAGTCCTAGTGCAAAAACACTCACTCCACTTTAGAGTGGAGAGGCAATGGGGAAGGTCTCCTAACACAAGCTGCGGGTAGAAAGCACAGTTCCACCTTGAGTCTGATCCTAGAGACAATGTCCACTTTGAAGAACAGCCAGATCTCTTACTGTTTACAAAACACCCCCCCCCATGGCTCTTTATTCCCAGTGTTGAAAGACAGGACATTCTCCATCTCCTTATCATTGCCTGTGGACACTAGTATAACACACTTTGGACAGGAGGCATAGTTGTACTTACGAGTTTATGCACAGCACAACAATGTTCTTCCAGAGTTTTCTGGTTTCTACCACTTTAATGATGCAGACTTTCTTTGGCCGCCTGGAAAGCTCTTTCTCCAGTTCTGAAATGAAAGCAAAATTTGACATTTGAAAATGCTGACTGTTTGACAGAACAGAGTAGACAAGCAGCAGTATATGGATGTTCTAATCAGAGCTATAGACGTCTCCCTTCCTTCCTTCAAGAGCCCATAATAAGCAGATTTCATTTGTCTGGTATAAGCTTGGTACAGACTCCTCTAACTTATTTACTGTGAAGAGAAATAAGAGTTTGATATTTATATATCTAAATACTAAACCTAACTCCAGAGTGTGGCTCAAAAAATGGAGACAAGTATAGAACGGGGAGATGTTTCCACAGATCTGGGGGACACCCCTGGTGTGCAGAATTTTTAAATCTTATTTTTTAAAGGAACAGATCAAATTACGTTTTTAAAAATGCCAAGATCTTGCAATGTTACCTTCTGAGATCTCAGCAGCCATTTTGGATTGCCTAGGCAACTGCAGACACTTGCCTAGATAATCTAAAGTGACTATTGCAGTTTCATTTTGAAAGGTTAAAAAGGCAAGGAGAAAGATGGGAGGGGAGTGGGAAGAAAATCCAGAGTGCAGGGAGGGAGGGAGGAAAAACTGAACCAAAGGGGGGAAAGGAGGTGCAGTGAGGAAAGGAAGCAGGGAAAGCGAAGAAGCTGCAAGCAGGAAGGAAGTAATGTCTGAAGAGAAAGAGGCTGAAGGGGGAAGGAAGGAAGGAGAGACAGTGGAGACTCTGGAGGGCTGTGAAGAGGAGGAAAGGAGGGAAAGTGGAGGCAGCATGGGGAGGACAACTACTGAGAGGAGAATAAGACTCATCATACAAATAACTGTAGGTCTCCAGCTCATTTACATCTTCCTTAATCCTATGCTCAAGCATCATTTCTTTGGCTTGAATACAAACTTACTTTCCAGATTCTATGCCATACACAGCATATTATCAGCCACGAAAGAAAACATTCTGTTCTAGTTCTGGAATGTCATAAACACAGTATATCATAGTAATTGCCCAGGCTGAGCTTGTTTGGATCCCCGCACACCAGTTCAGGAGGCCTCCTCCCACTTGATGCCTGTCTGCACTCCTCCTTAGCTTGCTCTCTTCTCCTTGACCACATTCACATAGAACTTGAAGATTAAACGCTGCACCTCCTTTTCAGATAGCTACATTTTCAGAGTAGAATTTGCAAATAGGGGTGAAATAAGCTTCAAATAGTTATTTATGTCATTGCCTGTAGAAAGTAAGAATTGTCTTCAAGTGGCAAATCAAGCAAAATACTGTTTTGTTTTTACTTTAAGGCTCTTGACATGAGGTGTATAACTGATATAGACAGGTCTCAAGAATTAGGTCTCAAGAACTTTCTCCATTTCCCTTCTAAGGCTTAAACATCCTGCAACATCATGTCTTTGCCCAGAAATATACATTCCTTTCTACAGTTTCAAAAAAAACATTCAGACCGAGGAAGAATTCTGTGTGTCCTAAAAACTTGCACGCTACATCATGAACACTGGTTGGTCATTATCAAGGTTTTTTTTAACTGCCCCCCCCCCCCCTAAAAATCTTGATCTTTGTGACTCTTGGCAACATCAGCCTCTCTTAAACTTGGAATTAACTCAAATTCTTCTTTTCCATGTACATATGTACAGGAAATGTCCTTTGATGATTTTTCGTGCAATGACGTGGAGAAAAGTCCAAAAGGGAAAAAGATGTTTTGCTCATATGCTTGCAACTTTTATTACATCCTTTCCTGTAACACCACAGGCATTGTTATTTGTAACTTTTGACATTTAAGGACATTATAGGAAAACAAGTAGACACCTAAGAAATCATGGCATTTGATAAGAAATAAGTTGCCCCATATAACATAAGTTGATCAGCAGCCACATGCTCAAAAGATAAACATCCATTCTTCATATATTTTAGTGCAGTGTTAATTCCCCATGTATCCTGGCAACCTTTTCTGCTTCCCTTAAAGTTGCTTTTGGGGACATGAGTTTGTGGAGAGAATTAACCTTGCAAATGTAAGATCAGTTTCCTGTGAGTAAGCCCCAGTTAATAAAATGGGACTTACCTTCTGAGTAGATCTGCATAGGCTTGGTCCCTAAAGCAACTGTGCTGAAGCCTTGAATGTGTGTTGCTGCAGCAACAGATTTTTATTTTTTTATGTTGGTTGCTTTTAATTGTTAGGATATTGTTTTATTATGCTGGTTTTGATTTTATTGACTGTTTTACTGTTTCTCAATATCTTATAATTAATTGCAAGCTGAAAGTGGGGGATAAAATGTTGGAAACCAAATAAATGCAACAGCAGACATGAAAGAAGGATAAAATAAAAAAAAACGATTAGGATTCTGGTTTCTATTACCTATCAGTGTGCTAGCTTTCTATCAGTACAATGCATAAATTGCGTAACTGCTTAAATATGAACATCCCCTAGTTAAGCAGCACATCTCACCATGTCCCCTCCTGCTGTGTAAAGAAACAGGATTCTCATACATAGAACTCTGGAAAAATC
The DNA here is from genome assembly GCA_029233225.1 of Lepidodactylus listeri. Lineage (NCBI taxonomy): Eukaryota > Metazoa > Chordata > Lepidosauria > Squamata > Gekkonidae > Lepidodactylus > Lepidodactylus listeri. The sequence continues at coordinate 95,486,888 of JARCFY010000006.1, forward strand.
ACAGATGATTTGGCATCATCATAATACCAAAGTAATCCAGCAAAATGCATTGCAGAACTGGGTTTCCTCTCCATGATTTAAAAGATCAGGTTCTCGTGATATCGCAATATTATTTAGCACTTCTACTGTGTCAAACTCTTCTTTTGCAACAGGACAATTTAACTGTTCTTTTCATTTTAGAGATGGGGGGCATTTATTTTTCACTACCCACAAACATTAAGAGGACATCAGAAATGCATTCTAGCTATACCTATATCTTAATATCCCTGCAGAAGTCTTATGAGATGGTTTCTCCATCTCGTATCCGTTTCACAACAAAAGACCTAACATCAACAGAACTCCAAAAAATGTTTTGCTTTAGGGTACAACTTCACTGAGAAAAGGAAATGCAAGTAACTGATCCAATATGATAGTTGTCTGCTTTTGAAGATACTGTGAGTCTTAAAAATAATGTCATAAATGTCCTAAATCACTGAGCCAGAATTTAAACCTAAATTTCCTCCCAAAGTCTAAATCCAGCATTTTGGAGCCATTATATTGCTGCTATCATTCACACATACACCAGGATGCCTGCTCCAATTCCATCTAAATTCCGCCCCCCACCCCCCGGGCACATTCAGAAATGGCCTTTCTAAAGGTTGCTTCTACCCTAGTATCATTTTTGAAATATTTCAAGCCTGCCTCCAGAATATCATGGGTGGTTTCACCAGATCAAATTCTTGTGGGTAGTTAACAAAGAACTGGCATAGCAAGGAATTTATACAGTGCCTCTGTTACCATAAACAGACAACACAACACAACACACACACACACACATGGCAAGTTTCCACAGGAATTAATAGGTCTGAAAAACAGGTAACTGCAAATACAACAGATTTTTCAAGACAAATCCCCACAAAGAGCAAAGTAGCTAAGGAAGCAGATTGTTTATAAGGGGTGCTTTCTCCAAGCCCTCTCTGTTTATGTAGACCTCAGCACAGTAGTTGCTTCAGTGTGCTTTCCTTTTCTGCATCTAAGAGTCAAGCTACATGACTAACAGTCTTTTATGATCTGTTTATGATCTGTTTATGGCTGGATTTGTATCTCTTTCAGAACTACAGGTGAAGGACCAAATGCTTGACTGCTCTTCTCCATATAAAACAACCCCCCATACAAAACTAAGATGCTAGGGCAGGGGTCCCCGGCGTGGTGCCCAGGGGTGCCTTGGTGCCTGCCGGAACCTTTCTTGGTGCCCGTCAAGTGTCTCAGAAAGTGGGTGGGGCTGATTTGCTGCAGAAAATCTGATTGGCTATGCTGATCAAAATAACATGGTTCTAGTGGCAACTGCCACCACAGTGTCTTTCCCAAGGTATTTTTTAATTACCCCTCTTCTCCCTTGTACTTGGGCTTCCTCTAGGGTTGCCAGGTCCAATTGTCGCCCGGAAGTGACATAGGCAGGCCAGTGACGTCGGGGCTGACACTGGTTTCTGAGCAAAACTCTATGGTAAAATTGCCCTCAAACCATAGAGTTTTGCCCAAAAAACCAGCGTGTCACTCCCCAACATCACCAGGTGACATCACTGAGTCGCGCACAACATAGCTGTTTGGAGGGGGGGGGGATTTCCTCCTGCTGGCCAGCTTGCAAGAGGGGGGCAGGACCCAGTGAAAGCAGGGGATCCCCCACTCTCACCTGGGGAACGGTAACCCTAGCTTCCTCTGTGTGTGTATGGCTCCACCTCCTTTGGCAGCCATTCTGTGGTTGTGCCCACCACACTGTGTTACATTTCCAAATGTGCCCACACAGGCCCGTAGCTACAGTGGGGCATCTTGGGGCTGCCCCTCCCCCAACTTACCATCCAGGCCTCCAGAATTCCCATCCAGCTGGTTTGTTTTATTTTCTGGTGTGCCATGGCTGCGCCAAGCTGAGCCGTCGCCCTGCCCTACCAGCAACGTACCTCTGGTTAGCTGTGGGCAAGGCACGCCACAGGGCATGTCTGATCCCTATTCCATCCTTCTCTCACTCTCATCACTTTTTTTAAACTTTTACTCTCTCATCACTCCTGACACAGTGCCTCCCGACTTATTTAAATGCCCCCAAAAGTCAAAAATCTTGGGTATGGCCCTGTGCCCACAAGCTCAGAAAGTCTGGGGACCCCTGTGCTAGGGAGAAGATTACTACCAACACACCACTTTTGTATGTGCAGGGAGTTCTTTTGAATATGGGGGACCATTCTAAGATTTGACTCTCACCCTCTGCACTGAGTGGAGCACTACTGCTCGTTAACATGTGAGGCTGTTGAACACAGAGCTCAGCTTTCAGTGGATGTGTCTAGGGCCTTGATGGAACCCGTGTACACTGCAGCCTGGAGAAAATGTGCTTATACATTACCTCCAGTCTGGCTGCTTCCCACATCCCCCATCTGGAACTCCCTGATCGCAAGCCCATTAAAGCTCCGTGATGGGTTGTTGTTTTCCTCACTTCCTGGCAGAGCTGTGGGGGACCACCTGTGGCCTGTGAGAAGGAGCCAACCAAACAGGTAAATGAAGCTTGTTGGATTGACTGAGGGACAGTTAGGACAGGGTAGGGTAGCGGAATGCTCCACTGGACTTAATTCATAATCTGCCACAGTACACTAGAAGCAAGTCTTGCTTATGCCATGCCCACATAGTGCTTTTTAAAATTTATATATTTTTAATGTCTCATGTCCCTATTCAGTCCATGTCATAGGATACCCATAGGATATCATAAATCTGCTAAGTTTAGGAAGACCTTCATTTGTAAACTGCAGGCAAACTTCAATTTATGACACTACCTTCCTAAGGACAGACAAAAGGAATTACCTTTTTACTCAACCAGTAGCTGAATTATGGAATTCACTGCCGGAGGATACAGTTATGGCAGCAAGCATAGGTGGCTTTAAAAGGGGATTACAAAGGCCCTTTCTGCACTCTCCATGTTTACTCCAACCAATTCTGCACTAAAATCAAATTCAACCCTCTTTTTATTCCGGGTTTTCCCCCCATTCTGCATTCCATCACCTCCCTTCAGTGGTCAGCCTGGTTTCAGCCTGCTGCTGCCCTGGGTTATTTGGAAGCTGTTCTGCCATGGACTTACATTGCTTCGACTCGAACACTGAGAAAATCCGGAGCGGCAGGCAAATGTGGAAAGGACCAAAGATTCATGGAGGAGAGGCCATCAGTGGCTACTCCACATTCAGAGGCAGTAAACCCCTGAATACCAGTACCGGGAGACAACATCAGGGGAAGGCCTTGGCCTCAGTGCTTTGTTTGTGGTCTCTCAGGGAAAATGACTAGAGCATACTGGATTAGATGGACCACTAGTCTGATCCATCAGGGCTTTTTTTTATGTTCTTAATTTGTGTTCTACTCAATCAGACCGTAAACTAACTCAGAATAGTTTCTTTTGACTGGCAAGCATCAACGCAGTTCAAGCCAATTGACATTACACCACATTTTGTGGGCAGCATGAATTAATTCTACGGTAGATGATGTGTCAATGTAGATTGGGGATATGTTAAAGTGCTTCGTAGACTGCATAGTCCTGTTTAATCCCTTTCAACACGTAGGAACACCGAAACACTATTAAGAGGAACATCATCTCTTTACTCACACAATTTGCTGTTAGAATTCTGCTATGTACAAAACAACTTGCAACTGGAAACTATGCAAATATTTCCCATGCAGTGTTTATTTTTTGACCATCACCTGACGGTGAACAACCTCCCTTCCACTATATTATTATCACCGTGAATTGTAACAATTTTCTTTCCTGTTTTCTGGGGTATTATGTACTACCACCTCCATATAAATTAGGAAGTGGTTCCAGTGATTCATCACTGGGATTTTATTGCCCCTTCCCCATATTTGATGCTAATTTTGCTTTGGCAAAATTGAAGAGAGAAAAGGGTTTTCCACAAAATTTGTGGCAAGTCATTTGTATTCTCCCATCATGTCTTTTTCTGATATTTTCCTACAGCAGCGCAGAGAGGAAAATAATATGGGATCGTCAAAAATGTTAACTTTTCACCTCCCATAGAGAACAATGGAGGGAATGGGGGCAACCTGTTTGGGGGCCCGTAGAATTGGATCCCCTGGTCCAATCTTCTTGAAACTTGGTGGGTATTTCGAGAAGAGGCCCCAGCAGCTACCCTGCAAGTTTGGAGCCTCTCCCTCAAACTCCCTCCCCTCCAGTTGCTTTTAAAGTTGCAGCCGAATTTCAGCGGCTATTCGGCAGCAGGCTGAATCAGATTAGAGAATCTGATTCGGCCTGTGGCTGCCCTAGTGGCCACTCCTGAGCTGGCGGAGCTTCGCTCCGTCTCGCTCCGGCCCCAACGGACCCCTGCTGCAGAGATAGATTACTCATATAATGTTGAAAAGTGGGCTATTGTTCATGCTATTGGTTCTTAAGTTTACAAACCTGACTTTCTTAAATTCAGTCAAGTGTTACTTCTGCATTCTGAGGAATAGAATGACATCCATAGCCCTTATTCACAAATTACAACTTCTGCTTAAGCAAAACTTCAGAGAGGGGATACAACCCGTGATTTTCTTTATATCATGTGTATCTTTGTATAAACATCCTGAAGGCAAGGAAGAGACAAGCCTATCTTTCCAACACAATCATGAAACCATGCAATTTTTGCTCAGATGATGACTTCAGTTTTCTAGGAGAGTGTTTGTACAACATAAAAACAGTTCATATGCCTACGTTATCACAGCATAGCACAGGAACAATCACAACCACTCACCAGGCATCACTCCTTTGATATCGCATTCTGTGTTTGTCCTGTTCTTGTGAGTTAAGTGAAGGATGAGCTTCTTTGCTGCTTCAAACTGCTGTGTGGCCATCAGCCATCGAAGAGATTCTGGGAAAATACTTCAAAGGTGAAGAATACATTAGTGGAGGCTTCCAAATAGCTGTCAATAGGAACTTCTGTATGTACATACAATGACTGTAGTTTCAAATAGCAAAAGAACTCAGATTATTACACTGTGCCCGATTTCCTATGAGGTGCTGCTCCGGTGTCATTCCTACCTTTGCCCCAATTGCGTGCTTGAATTTCCCACTATTTGCCCAGTGCCGCATTTTGACCCGTGGCTTAGCCCAAATTCCCCCATGGCTTCAGTGATCCTCAAAAAACAGGATCACTGAAGCCGCGGGGGAATTCGGGCAAAGCCGTGGGTCAAAATGCGGTGTGGGGCAAATAGTGAGAAATTCAAGCACACAGTCGGGGCAAAGGGAAGAACGATGCCAGAGCAGAGCCTCGTGGGAAATTGCTCTGCATTTAAAGTCAAGTTTACACAGTTAATCCAGTACAAAAAGAAATTGTTTGCAAAAAGCCCTAATTCAGAGAGAGAGATCGTTCGTTCATTTGTGGGAAGAAAGGCCCTTCTAATCAATTAAGGCCAACACTAGTAGTAATAGTCTGGGGGAATGCCATTTGAAAAAGAAAGGTCTTACAGACCCTCCTAAAAGCCATTAAGGAAGGACCCTGGCAGCGATCCTCATGCAAGCTGTTCCAAAACATTAGAGCAACAGCCAAAAATGTCAGATTCCTAGCTGTGGATGAATGCACTAATCAAGCAAACAGGTTTCTCAAAAAAGGAATGTAGTCTGGTCCACCTCGACACACAAATCTATAGTAGGACAGCCGGGCTTATTTAAACCTCATGAAGTATGACATTAAGAGCACGTTTCAACACTGAATGGGCATTATTTATTGTATAACAGATATGGAGGAATGCAAATGGAAACTCTGCATAAGAGAAACTGATAATCCATGAAGATTTTTCAGGGAAAAAACTGACAAAAGTAAATCCTAGACTCTTTAACCTCCCCAAACCACAGTTCTCAAGAAGCTTTGAGGGTAACCATGACAATTAAATCTTTGTCATCAGTAGGGCTAAGAGAAGACAATGTAAACAGAGAAGAGAGGAGTGTCTTAAGCACTGGGAGAAAGAAAACAAAAGAGAATGTAGTGTAAAATGGCTGAGATATCCAGGGAAGAGAGGAGAAGGAGAATCATTCAGATGCTGCCATAGCACTGTCTTCAGGAAAAAGCAATGCAATGTAATTTGAATACACAAGCTTTGCAATTAAGCATGATAATTCAATGACTACATTGTAGAAAAGCTACCTTTAATTAGACCAGGGGTGGCCAAACTGGCTCAGGAGCCACATGCGGCTCCTTCACACATATTGTGCGGCTCCTGGGAGGGTCCCCATCTATTTGCTCTCTCTTTCTTTCTGTCTCTCTTCCTTCATCCCTCCCCCTCCCTTCCACATCTATTTGCTTTCTTTGTTTCTCTCTCTCTTTCTCTTTTTCTTTCCACCTCTCTCTCTCTTAGACGCATAAATATCATTAGCAAACAAATAAATATCATTGGACAAAATAAATATCATTATCAATATCTGTTTTCCCCCTTTTGTTTCTATTTTTGGCAGTCTCATATGTGTGTAATATTTGTTTATGTCTTGTGGCTCTCAAACATCTGACGTTTATTCTGTGTGGCTCTTACGTTAAGCAAGTTTGGCCACCCCTATATTAGACTAAAACTAACTTGATTTTGTTTTCATGCCTTTTTTGTTGGCATGGTGTAGTAAGAACAACAAGAAGAGATTGGATTTATACCCTGCCCTTCACTACCTGAAGGAGTCTCAGAGTGGTTTACAATCTCCTTTCCCTTCCCCTCCCCACAACAGACGACCTGTGAGGTAGGTGGGGCTGAGAGAGCTCTTTTGAGAACTGCTCTTGACAGAACAACTCTGAAACAACTTGTAACTGACCCAAGGTCACACCAGCAGATGCATGTGGAGGAGTGGGGAATCAAACCTGGTTCTCCCAGATTAGAGTCCATGCTCCTAACCACTACACCAAACTGGCAAAACATACTACACCAAACTAGTAAAACATGTATTTTTGGCACTGAAAGACTAACAATGTTTTATTTCAGCATAAGTTTCACAGTCTAGAACCTACTTTGACGGGAGAAATGGAATAAAAAATTGCTAGTGTATATGTACTCCTCAAAGAAGGGAGGTGTAAAACACAGAGGCATACCTGATGTGTATTGTAGTGAGGAGAAGTTCCAGTCTTAGAATTATTTCAAGGTGGCCCGTCAATGAGTAAGTAGGTTTGATTATGGTGGGCTTTAATGATGTTTCTGGTTTTGGTTTAGACTCATATGGAATAATTTTGGGGGTGATATTTACTGCGTATTTTCATTTAGGAATATTCTTGTGAAGACTGCGGACTAAGTAAATGAGGTTCTATATTAAACAGTAGCTGGATTAGGTAGGTGTAGAATGAAATTAATATAGCTGTAAGGTTGCGGGTATGCTTCAGTGTACTAGTTTATTTTATGTTATTCACAGTTTCCCTGAAAAAGAACATTGAAATGAAGTTCATATCTAGATCCTTTGTTGGAAACTTGGAAACTTCTGAAAACTGCTTGGAAAATTTCTTTGGATGTTATATTAATGACTATAACTGTGTATTCTTCTGTGTTACACTATTGTTACATTGTTGCTTATTACAACACTGTGTGTGGCAACAAGGAACTTCTGTAAATTTCTTGGTAAAGTTCTTTGGAAGTTATATTAATCATTGTAACTGTGTGATTCTTCCATGTTACACTATTGCCACATTGTTGCTATATTACAACACTTAAGTGTGGCAGCATTTTCCAGCTTTGCTTATGTTTTGGCATCTTGTTGCATAGCTCTTTTTGTATGATTTATTGTATTTACTGTGCAATCCGCTTGTTATTTGATTTCTATAATGGCATTAGATTTTCTGTTCTTCACTGCTCGGAGAAAACAAAGAAGTCCTGAAATAAGCTAAAATTGTGCTTTGGGTTTCTGCTATGCAAGTCAACATAGAAAGAAATTCATTCTGTTCTCTCATTTGGGCAGATTTGATAGGCAGCGTCCTAGAGGATGTTGTATGAATGCATGTGGTGCCACAGGTAAGTCACACCTATCTTCGTGCAGCCAAGAACAAGACAGGGTTAACTATCTGCTTTAATGTTTGCAACTGTTATTAAACCCTTGGCAATCAGGAGTCAGGACTATCAGAGGGCGCAAGTAATTTTAAAACTGCACTCTACACAGGTGACATTGCCTTGACATTGAATTGTCCTGCAGCATCTATTTCATGCTGTAGTTGAGTTAATTCAAGAATGTAGAGCCTTTTCTAGCTTTAAAATTAATATCGCAAAAAACAAGTAACTGGACCTGAATTTTTCAGATAAGGCAAAAACCATGATCAGCACATAGTATTAGCAGGTATAGTTTGTAAAAACAGCCTGGTGTTTAGGGATTAATTTAGCAGAGAATGCATAAGAACTTTACAAGGCCAATAAAATCCCTTTTACAGATCTATTAAAGTAAATCTTATGAAGCAGGAAACACTTCACAGTTCTTGGCTTGGGAAGATTGCTGTTTTTAAGATGACAGTACTTGCTGGATTTTTTATTTGTCCTGGATCATGTTGTTATCTAGATACCTTTCTCAAGAGTTGTCAAAATCTTTTAATGGGGTAATTTTGTTATTGTTTTTGCCATCAAGTTACAGCCGACTTATGGCGACCCTGTAGGGCTTACAAGGCAAGAGACATTCAGAGATGGTTTGCCATTGCCTGCCTCTGTGTTATGACCCTGGTATTCCTTGGAAGTTTCCCATCCAAGTACTAGCCAGGGTTGACCCTGCTTATCTTCTGAGATTTGACAAGATCTGGCTAGCCTGGGCTATTCAGGTCAGGACAATGACAAATGGAGTAATTACAAAGCTTTATCCACTGCAGAAACCTTACGAAAAATAAAGTTTTGAGTTTTCCTAATCTTTTGTTGTTCTTTCCTTCTAGCCACTTAAAATATATGTTGCAGTGGATCAGACACGATGAAAATTACAATCGGTATAGAACAGAATTTGAATCCAGCGGCACCTTTAAAACCGACAAAGTTTAATTCTGGGTATAAGCTTTTGTGTGCAGATTCCCTTACTTTCTCTTCCCTGGCAGTTCAAGGTTCTCTCATAAGAAATTAAACTGTGTTGCATGCTAACAAAGCTGTAATCTCAATATTAGATTGCTGAGACAAGGCGTGATCTTCCATTTCTGCTCTTAACTCTTGCACACAGAACTGATCATTTATTATCTCTGGAGAAATTACTAAATGGATTTAAATATGGTGTAACTAGATTCAGTGATAGATCCGGGTGATGTAATCAAGACTAAGAATGTAATTAAGCATGTAATGTAATTTGGAATGGTAGATTTAAATGAATTTCTCTAGTCTGGGGACAAAGAAAATAACTGTACACAGCCAGTTGCCTCACTTCAAAGAAAAAGATGCTGCAAGGTCGCCTCCATGCTTGAGAGGAGACAGACTCTCATCATCCCACAATTAAGGATACATCAATCTCCAGTTCTGACATATTTATTACCTATGCTATGTTTGTGTCTCCCCCCCACCCAGTTGAACCCAAACAAATGATAGCCATATTCACTACATACAGCCGGAGCTGTGGACCAGCCCAGTGCCTGCCTTGGCACGCCTCCCAGCCCACCTCTGCCTGCTTGCCTGGCTTCCCGGGTGGTGGCAGTACTATGCTGCAAGGGGACCTGCGTGAGGAGGAGGAGGAAGAGGCAGCTGCTGCGGCGGGGCTTGGCTCAGGGGTCGCTTTGCTGCCCGCCACCACTGCCTAGATGTGATGCAGTGTGGAGGTGCCAGTGAGTGGAAAGACAGCCCTGGCCCCACACAGCACCCTATTGCACTCATCTCCATCCCTGCCACTCTCCTTCCTGCTGCAGGCAGGTGGTGCAGGACAAAGTGTGGGAAGGGACAACCTGTTCTTCCTGCTGGTGGGGGGACTCCCTGCATGCTTTTGCCTCTTCCTTCCTTCCTCCTCCACTGGCCATTGGGACCCAGGGTGCACACGCTCTGCCTGCAGCCTCCCTTACTTGCACCGACTGCCCAAGCGGGCCCTACCTCGCAATTACACCAGGGCCAGCAGCAAGACGAGGCAGGCGCTTCAGGAAGGGGAGGGGGAGGCACAGCTGTTTGGGGGAGAGTGCCAGATTGTTTTTTTGGGGGGGTGCTGTGCACTCATGGGCATTACTGTGTGTATGGGCCTGATTTGGTTCCAAGTATTTGGGCTTACCAGTGAGCTCATCTGAAAACAGCAAACTGCAGATACTTACAACCAGTAAAGTAACATCAACAGGAAAGGGCAGATGATGACTGCTTGGAGAATTTGCCAGTCCCTGCAGAGGGCAGCCAAGCCTGGCATGAGGAACTGCCCTGCCATTGCAACAAAGCTTGCCACCATGGTGATCATGAAACGGTGACCAGGAGGACACAGCTCGATCCCTGGAAAAAAATTGAGAAAAAAAGGTTATTTTTTGGGGGGAGGGACAAGTCTGTTGTTTTTGGAACTGTTATATACTTAGAAAATCACAGTTACAAATTCTGAAATAATTACTGAGGGAGAAAGAGCCCATGCAGCTCAGTTATATACTTTTTAACAGAGATTCCCCATTATTCAACATTTTGCAAATTACAGAAGGATTCTATCATGGCATAGGGTCAGTGGGAGTTTTTAGCAACCAGCTTTATATCTCCACCCACTTTTCAAAACAAATGATTCAAAAACCTCTGTTATTTTGTGAGCATCTAGTGATTCCAGCTGCCTGAATTCCTCAAAATCCCCTTATTAAAAGAATCCCACTTTTATCTAGGGATTTCTGTCTGGTATATGATCTAAGAACCTTGCTGAAAGTGGTCAATGCCTTAATGGGAGACCCCCCTCTCCTGGGTACCCCATACACAGTGCCTTGAGTTCTATGATGGAATGGCAAGATATAACCTAAAACATAAACATAAAAGAAATATGCCCTGACCTGGATAGCCCAGGCAAGCCCCATCTTATCAGATCTTGGAAGCTAAGCAGGGCTGTTTGGATGGGAGACCTCCAAAGAATACCAGGGCAAGGAGGCAGAGGTAGGCTATCAAGCCACCTTTCTAAAATGTCCTCCATGGCCCAGTAGGAGTTGCCAGAGGTTGCCTTGATTTCCAGGCATGGGGGCATGCACACACACACACACACACACACACACACACACACACACTATATATATATATATATATATATATATATATATATATATATATATATATATATATATATATATATAAAAGAAATATTTCTTGCATTCCAAGAGTCAGATTTTTAAGGATTATGAAAATAGTCTGATAGCTACGAAATGTCTCTTATAGCACAAAAATCTTTACCAGCTGAAGGAGAAAAAGGTGAAATGTGAATGAGCCAGAGTGTAACCATATCTGTGAAGACAAGTAAAGAATTGAGGGGAACATTTGACCTAGTGCTGAGTCTCCAAAAGTCTACGTTCCTCACCTCATGGGGCAAACTGACCTTTAACACAGATCCTGTTTTCTTAAATTATAGTAGTCTGCAGTTTGTGTTGTGCTTGTAGTGTACCATAGAAAGGCAGTAGTGCTCTTAAAAGTATGTTAAGAAGGAACTATAGATTGCTTTTCTATTGGTTTAGACTTGGTGTTGTATTGAGTTGTCATTGTGTAATTGGTGTAACAGTTCTGCAAGATCCTTATGTTGATTTTCCTATATATGCTTATGCTTTCGGTGTAGTTTGTTTCGTATGACAGAAAGTAAATAACACAAATACAAATGCCAGGCCGATTCCGCACTAGTTGTTGCCCCAGCGTCACTCCCCGATAAAATCCGGGGCAGAGCAACAGTTCCCCACTTGTTGCTCCAGGTCTGCAGTTGGCCCGAATGTAATCATCGTTTCCCTCAGATCTTCCGTTTCCGGGATTTTCAGGTTTTTGTTTTTTGTTTTTTGCCACGGGAGTGAAGTCAGGGCATTCAAGTGGGGAACTCCAAAATCAGGGTTTCTTGCTCCACCCCTTTAACGGCCCTCTGCTTCCTTCTCTCCTCTTTCCCTCCCCTTTCCCGCCCTGGCACGAGCAGGTTTTTTTTTGTTCCCCGCTTTGTTGTGTTACAACAACACAACACGACATTGATCCACCGTTGACTGGCATTTAAATATCTTTTAAAAATGTACTTTTGTTGTTGATAAAAAGATGTATTGATGGCCTTGAGGTGCAGCGCGAGCTGTTCCCCCCCCCCCCCAATGCATTACAACAACACGACATTGATCCATCGTTGTGTGGTTAACATTTTTTGTGGGGCCAATGTATTGCGGGTGGCGTGGTCACAATTTTTGCAGGGGTTACATGTCTCAGTGTTGCATGTTCCCCCTCCATTTCCCACCCTCCATTTCCCCTCCAACCCTGGTGCAAGCTTTTTTTTTCTTACACAGATGATTTTTGTGGGCTTGGAAGCTCAGATGGCCAATCACGGCTTTGTTGCGTCACAACGTCATAACGCAACTCCGCCTACATTAAAAAAGGGGGGGAGATGGGGGGGCTCAAGATTTGGGGCAAGGACAGATGCAGAAATGAAGAACCAGCATCAACCCGGGTCAGATTCACGTAATGCGGAAATGTGCACACTTTCGGACCAATTAAACCTGGGAGGAAAGGGAAGCAAAGCACTTGTGCGGAATCGGCCCCAGTCAAACTAATACGTGCAAAGAAATAACTCTTAAAGCATTTTTCTTTTTATACTTTTTTTCTCTCCTTGCTTCTGAGAATCCATATTCCAAGACAAAAGCTGAAACTGAACTGGTCAAACATCATACATATGACTAATCCTTGCGTTACAGAAACTGGAAGACATGACTCCAATCTTGAAACATGCCCATGCCCTCGTTTCTTAGAATTTCATAATATTTTATCACAGCCCAGGATACAGTCCGAAGGGAGAAGTCTAATAAAGGGTCAATATTAAAAACCTAGTTAAAACGCATAATATACAAAAATACATGTATTTATTAGAAAGGTAGTTAAAAACAAATAAGGGCCCAGTGAAAGTCTCGTTGATTGAAAACCTCATTGGGCTCTTATTTGTTTTTAACTGCCTTTCTAATAAATAAATGTAATTTTGTATATTATACGTTGTCCCCCCGTGGGGCCCCCCGGCCCGGCGGCAGGCCTTGCCACAGCATCCAGGCCTCCCGCCCTGTCAGCCGGTTGCATGGGGGCCCCGGGACGAAGGTGGAAGATGTAGCACCCCCCCCCAAAACCCCCCTGCCAACGCGGAACAACAGGACGGCTGGGCGAGACGGCGTGACAACAGCGCTGCCGGCAACGATGCGGCTTGGGTGCGGCCCGCCCCACATGGCTTGCCTGGCCCCGAAGAAGGCACCGCCTGGACGTGCCCAGCCCCGGGGGCCACTCGGACCCAGCCATGGTGACCGACCCTCCCCTCTGACACACTTACCGGAGTTCCTGGAGCAACCGGGAGTTTCCCAGTCGCTGTGAATCCTCCGCAGAAGGGAGGAAGGTGGACAGACTGGCCTCAAGGGGTGGGGAAGATAGAGGAGGGAGGGCTCACAGGGGAGAAGACACCAATGGAGAGGGGAGCACGGGAGACAGGCAAGGGGAAAGAGTCACACGGACATGGGGGAGGGGGAACAGGGGGATAATATGAAGCAAAGGAGGAAATAAAAGGTGGGAAAAACAAACAGAGAGCCGGGGAGGATACGGCAGGGAGCAGAGAGGCGGCCATACCGACGAGCGAAAGCGAGAAACGCTGAGCAGATGGGGAGGACAGAGAGAGAAGGCCTGTTCCAGGGCCATTCACAGCCACTGCATCTGCAGGGGAAGGGAGTTGGAGGTGACGCAACCCCAACCCCCCCCCCCCCCCCCCCCGTTCTGAGGCTCTTGTTTCCCTTCCCTAAAGGACCCCTCTTTGCCTCATCCACCTCTTGGGACCACAGCTGAGGCCCCGCCACCCTTCACGAGCCCACTAGGGGGCACCACATACGTTTTATCTAGGTTTTTAATACTGGCCCTTTATTAGACCTCTTTCTTACCCTTGTGGTTCTTGATTCAGTTTTTGGGTCAAGTTTGTTTCCCCCTCCCTGTGTCTTACAGTCTGAGCCAGTTTGGTGTAGCGCATGGACTCCAGTCTGGGAGAACCGGGCTTGATTCCCCACTCCTCCACTTGCACCTGCTGGATGACCTTGGGCAAGCCATAGTTCTGGCACAGCTGTTCTTGAAAAAGAGCAGTTTCTGTCAGAGCTCTCTCAGCCCCACCTACCTCACAGGGTGTCTGTTGTGGGGAGGGGAAGGGAAAGGAGTTTGTAAGCCACTCTGAGACTCCTTTGGGTAGTGAGGGGAGGGATATAAATCCAATCTCTTCTTCCTCTTCTTCTGAAGGGATCCAGTGCAGCAACCCTGCTGAAGCTAAGCTGATGCAGGTCCATTTTGTGACTAGATGGGAATTTTATTTTACACCCCTTTGCGTTTTGTAAAGGAAGAAAGGTGGGATTTCAATGTAATGCAGGGCTATTTTTGGACAGGAACGCATAGGAACGGAGTTCCGGCTGGCTCCTGAGTTGGCCACACCCAGCAGGAACTAATTAGCATAATAGGCCACACCCAACAGCAGAAACTCATTAAGATTGGCTACATTAGGGGTATGTGGCCTAACATGCAAATTAATTCTTGCTACAAAAAAAGCCCTTGGTTTTCACAACAAACAAGGTAAATAGAATAAGAAGCAAAAGGTGGGTGTGGCTGGATGACCACTCTTCTGGTAACATGGGGTGTGGCCTAATATGCTAATATGCTGTGCTGTCAGAGGTGTGGCCTAATATGCTAATGAGTTTCTGCTGTTTGGTGTGGCCTATTATGCTAACAAGTTCCTGCTGGGCTTTTTCTACAAAAAAAGCCCTGATGTAATGAATGAATAAAAACATGCATTTTAGTTCACTTAGATTTTACACGTGCCATAAATTCTTGGTATAGATGAGGATGAGATGTGAGATATGGTTGATTGATTTGGGAAATGTTAATAGTGCACAAAATAATTACAGAAATTAAAGCCACAAAAATTTATTCTTAAATCCATTCTTAGAAAATTGATTCTTTTTATCATTTGTTGATTTAGAGATCTGGCACATGCTCTGAAAATATATAGATAGTAGAAGTTATATAAAATACTTCAACTCTGTGATTTAAATGCTATCTTTTCTTGGTACCTGTCGACAAAACCTGCTGAAATGCTTAATCTCATGCTGTACTGTAAAAAACATGTATTATGAAGAAGGGATGTAATTGTCTTTACCAACCTAAACCAAGAATGAAATGAAAAAATTTAAATAAAAAAAGTTTTTAAAGATTTACTTTTCTTTTCCTGTCTGCAAAGTTTAAAGAGAAGCTAAAGTGTCATGATAGTTAATCCCTGATAGCTTTGTTAACAACCAGAGTAACTGGATACAAGAACAAAACAAAGCAAGATTAGTCCTGTAGAAAAGGCTGAGCCACTGGAGTGGCTTTCCATCCTGTCCTCCCAACATTCCTCCTTGCTGCTCCACATCTCTGTATACTTCCTGGTATTGCCATGTGAGTGACAAAGAGAGTGTGGAACTGGGATGTCATGTGACAAAGAGTTATTGGGAAAGGGGAACCTATTGACAAGTGGCCATCTTTATTCCTCATTTTTATCTACTGTTTGGATTTCAAGTGTTCTGTCCCTAATAAGCAGAAAAGTTATTATGGACTCTGGTAGTCTACATTTTGTCTGAATACCTGAATGTCAGTCTGTCTTGCCTTAGCCCCAGTGCTCCTACTTGGGTGGGAAACACCCATTCGTTTTTACAATCTTGGTAGCATTGCTGCCAGTTCTGGGGGAAACAAAACATAGCAGAATATAAGATCCCATTAAAAATTATAGGGGTTTTTTGGGGGGTGGGGGGGATGGACGAACATTTGATAATAAAATATTACCCCAAATAAGATTTCATTGCTCATTTCATTGCTTTTGGTGTCTGCTAAATTCCTAGTTGCAATATTTTGGAAAAAGATTTTAAAAATACCTTCAGTTTTAAAAAACGGTATCTTAAAGATTTGGGATCTCTTGCTGTAGAGATTGCAGTGGGGGAGAGAAGTTCCTGGTCCAGGACATTTGCATGTGTGCACCGCAATGATATCACCCGGAAGGGACGTCATCGCGCTAGTCACATTGCCAGTTGATGCTCTAGCATTCAGCTTGAAAACTCTATGATACCATAGTTTTCAGGCTGAATGCTAGAGTGTCTCCCCAGTAATGTGCTCAGCATGATGATGTCACCTCTGGGTGATGCCATCGCACTGGGCATGTCGGCCCTATGCAGGTACTTCAGGGGAGGGTTTCCTCACCAGCTGGATCTGGGCCGGCGGGTTGGGGGCCCTTTGAGTGGGTAAACCCCTGCCCCCCCCGGGGGACCTGGCAGCCCTGTCGTGCTGATTGAGAAGGACTGTTTGCCTGAGGCTGAAGGGCGAGAGTCAGGGCTTTGTCCCTCTATGACTGTGAAGAGCTCCAACAGGACCTCCACAATTTGGGTGAGTGAATGACAATGTGGCAAATGAAGTTAATGTTGGTAAGTGTAAGGTGATGCACACTGAGATGAAAAATCCTATCTTAAAGTATAGGTTAATGGGGTTTGAATTTACAGAGACTGAGAGAGGAAAAGATCTTGGGGTTGTACTGGATAGCACAATGAAAGTGTCAACCCAGTGTGCTGCAGTGGTGAAAAACGCAAACTCTATGTTAAGGATTATTAGGAAGGAATGAGATATTGTAATACTCCTGTATAGATCTATGGTATGGCCTCATTTGGAATATTGTGTACAGTTCTGGTCACCATATCTCCAAAAGACATTGCAGAGCCGGAAAAAGTACAGAGGTAGGTAACCAAGATGACGGGGTGGGTGGGTTGTAGCACCTTCCCTGTAAGGAAAGGCTGAAGAGTCTGGGACTTTTAAGTTTAGAAAAGAGACAACTGGGGGTGACATTACAGAGGTTTATAAAATTATGCATGGGGTAAAGAGAGCTAACAAAGAGAAACTTTTCTCCCTCTCCCAAAATACTAGAACTTGAGAGCATCCAGTGAAGCTGCTGGGCAGTAGGTTCAGAATAGACAAAATGAAATACTACTTAACACAGAGATTGTTTAAAATGTGGAATTTGCTGCCAGAGGATGTAGTGATGGCCACAGGAATAAATAGCTTTAAAAGGGGATTAGATAGATTCATGGAGAATAAGTCTATCAATGCTACTAGCCATGGTGACTCAGGGGAACCTCCACATTCAGAGGCACTATGCCTCAGAATCCCAGAGCCAGAGGCAACATAAGGGGAAGGCATCAGCCTCTTCGCCCTGTTGCTGGGCCTCCAGAGGAACTGGTTGGCCACTATGTGAGACACGATGCTGGACTAGATGGACTATTGGTCTGATCCAGCAGGGCACTTCTTATGTTCTTATAATCTTGGACAAAATTTGCTCCCACCTCAAAACTTCCGATGATCCATTATACACAACTAATTCCAGAAACAGATGGCTACCCTTTTTTTTGAATTGACTGGAAAATTTACACAGTGAATCCACAGAAGGGCTTTGAAATACAGATTTATTAAGCAGTCAAAATCTAGACTACTTTAAATATTTCTCTGACCGCCCAAATTCTGTATGATGTTATTACACAAATGCTGACTAATGAAAAGATGCCTGTTTTGGAACACCACTGGTTATTGTTATTATTAGCTATTCCTTCATAGTTATTTAACTGTTTTATTCATGTCCTTTATAATATATCACTGTTATTATCCAAAAATATTCCTAATAAATAAATATTATTATAATGGGCATTTGAAAAAAAGAGCATCTAGACAGAATTGTAAGAAACAGCCACACTTTGGGGGAAAATGTTTCTATAGAACAATAATTTACCATGTTTGTTGAGCATACTCTTTGTGTAGAATAACAAGTGGCTATAATGGGCAATACTGACCAATTTTTCAACTCTTAATAGGCTATCGAAGTCACTGAGAAACTATGCATTGTATTTACAGCAAGGTCCTTGGTTATCTGTGCTCATTCCCCCCCTTGACACGGTGGATGGCTGGGTTGCCTATCAATCACAGAATTAGGTAAAGGTTTCCCTTGCTCGAAAGCCAGTCGAATCTGACTATAGGGGGCAGTGCTCATCTCCGTTTCCAAGCTGAACAGCGCTGTCCAAAGACGTTTCTGTGGTCATGTGGCTGGCATGATGAAACACTGAGGCGCACGGAACGCTGTTACCTTCCCACAGAAGCAGTACCTATTTATCTACTTGCAATTTCTTGCTTTTGAACTGCTAGGTTGGCAGAAGCTGGGGCCAGAGACGGGAGCTCACTCCATCACACGGCACTCAGGTCTCGAACTGTTGAGCTACCGACCTCCCGGTCTGCAGCTCAGCATCTTAATCTCTGAGCCACTGCAGCCCCTAAATCACAGAATTAGAGGGTAGCAAAACCTATTAATAAGATAGCCATAAGACCAGAGCCCTGTACAGCTGGTTGTGGACCGATGCAATTACTCTGGATCGTATCATCCAGATTGCACTGAAAAAAGGACCACAGTGGCCTCTATACAACCTCCAATTACAGTTCTTAACATTGCTTGCTTTCAGTGAGTGCCACCATGATTCAGCCGAGCTATGTTTATTCCAGGGTGAATTTAGGCAGCGGTGGGGGGTTCACCTCTGCTGCCAGAAGAAGTCCAAAAGGAAGTGCTGCATGCATGTCCAGTCTATTTGTTACAGAAGCAGATAAATGAACTTGTGGAAAATATGACTCATACAGGCAACAATGCACAACCTACTGAATTGTCTGAAACAAATAAATGCGAAGTCAAGAAATATTATTTGCCTGCCGAGAAAGCCATCCTGTCTTCCCCACAAGACAAAAATAAATCCATCAAATATAAACTGAACACTATTGAGCAAGTGAATAAATGTGTTTATTTGTTCCAGTACAACAGGGGTGTGGCTCACAGATGAAATTGTATCTACTGGCAGAGTCTGGTGTGCGACAGAACTTATACTTTAAGATGAGGGCATACTTCTTTCTTGGTCCTTTTAGTGGTCACCACTCTCATAGATGGGGGTACACATATAATTTAGAATTGTTTGCATTATCTGCCAAATCACTCAATCGCACTATTTGAAAAAAGCTATGTCCTTCTCCACTTGGCTAGGAATTTGACTCCAGCCAATCAGAGATCATGTCACGGCTATGCTTCCACACAACCATTTGGCGTGAGAACCATTCTCCTTGCCTCAGCCCTAAACTGGCTTTCTGATGATGCCACACAGCCAATTAAATTTGGATGCCACAAAACCAATTCCAGGTGAGTGCAGGAAGCATTCCTGCTCTGTTGGCAGCTATTTTAATGGGAACAAATAATTGCTGTCTTTTAATGATCTATGTAAAATAAACAGACAGTATTATCATAGTCTTTTAAGGTAGTCTATGTTAAAGGTGTAAATAACTGTAAGCAAGGCAAGAGATTATTATTTCATGTACTCTTCCCCAGTACAGATTAATGTAACTGCACTGTCCCTGGGCTAAATTATGGGTGGAAGAACACTGGGTATACTAGTGATGCTATATTTTGACAGTCAGCAAATGGCGAAACAACACAATTTGACAAAGTGTGAAATGCTTATCTACCTATTAATGTCATTAAGGAAGAACCTGAAGGATTATACAAGACAAACATGAATTTGAAATTCCCTTAAATGGACCTGAAAGCCAACAAAATTATTAGGAAGCAGCATGTTATACAGCACTGGGTCACTGTTAACGCTAGTTATGGAGGAACAAGAATTTGGCCTAACAGTGAAGTTTTTGAAGATAAATATGAAAGACCATTTATGCTACAGGAACTACTGGCAAACACTTCCCACTAGGGTTGCCAAGTCGTACTCACGTACTGGTGCGCGCGCG
This sequence comes from Lepidodactylus listeri, assembly GCA_029233225.1. Lineage (NCBI taxonomy): Eukaryota > Metazoa > Chordata > Lepidosauria > Squamata > Gekkonidae > Lepidodactylus > Lepidodactylus listeri. The sequence continues at coordinate 95,506,805 of JARCFY010000006.1, forward strand.
CCTGATGACATCACCCAGAAGTGACGTCACCACGTTGGGGGCGTTGCCAGGGTGATGCTCTGGCAACGTCCCCAACGTGGTGACGTCACTTCCAGGTGACATCATTACGCTGGGGAAGTCGTCCAGGCTGGACGACTTCGGGGGTGGGGTTCTCCCCGCCGGCCGAATGCCGGCAGGCGGATCGGGAACCCCTGTAGCTGGGGATCCCTCGCCCCCCGGGCTGACTTGGCAGCCCTACTTCCCACATTACTGTTTAAGTACAGATGGACCTTGGGCTGAAGAAAATGAAGGAAGCAAGGAAGTGGGATACTGGCTTCCAGCAAATGGATGGCCTTCTACAGGAGCTGTTTTGCATCCCAGAACTGTATCTGGAAACCAGGTGAAAACTAGATATGCAAGGAGACAGAGGACTGCAGCAGTTGACCAGCGACACAAGGCATACATGATAAGACAGGAAATGACGAGACAGGGAAACTTAAAGAAGGATGTCTAGCTCCTTCATGGCATGATCACACAGAAGGACTGATATTTAAAAGCTTGTGTATTGTTTGTTTGTTTTTTGTAATAAGGCCTTGCTTTCCAGTAATGTTGAAACAGGATATATGATGAAGAATTTTGTACTGAGTAGAGTGGTGCTCAGCCAAAAAAAAAAATTATACAGAAGAGGTGGTGTAACCAGGCAGACATGGAAAGTCATAAAATACATACATCGGATTGTGAGTACTGCAGGTAGAACACATCAGAATGGGGAAGATATCTATAACCCTCCAGAAAGTGGAGTTCTAAAACTGACACAGGAACTATAGAAGAAGGCATTTCCTGAGGTTGCAAGACAGCCATGGTGAATATAAGAAAAATGTAAATATTCAAAATTATGAAATATGCTCCCTTCTATGCAGTTCTGTATGCACAGAGCCTCTGAAGTAGATAAGATATAACTACGAGTTTAAGAAAATAAGTGACTATATTACAAGAAGGCGGCATTAAATTTCACAGAACATAGATTGTCCAATGACTGACAAAAATGACATATTAACTGGACGGAACGGCAAGCACATGATAAAGGGCTTGTGACAACTTAAAAATTTTGGTGTCTCTGTGGCTTTTATTAAAATAATCACTGGCATGCTGTTTCGACATACACTGAAAACTATCTTTTGAAGTTATGATAAGTGGTTCCTACATTATCAGTGTCTGAGAGTGAATAAAAGCACTACTGTATGTATAAACTCTGTAATTCAATAATAAACAAAATATAATATTTTAAATTCTCCTGATGTATACTGCTTCTGTATGTTTTAATACTGAAAATGTTCTGGTAAGCAGCCTGAATAACTGATACATAACTTGACATAAATTATCTATAGAAATTTGATTTTTCCTTTCAGTGAGAGAAGTGGCAAATCTTAGAGAGCCAGGGCATTTTCTCACTAGCTTCCCCCACGGTTTACACCGAAGCTAGCACCGGAGCTTCTGGTCAGTTTCCCACCATTTGCTCCTTGCTCACAATTTCCTCCAGAGTATCACTGCACTGCTCCGGAGCTTCCCTGGAGCAAGAAAATCCTGCTAGGAACAGGTCCAGGAGCAGGAACAGGAATCCAGAGCAGTACGGTGAAACTCCGGAGGAGTTTGTGAGCAGGGAGCAACTGATGTGAAACTGACCAGAAGCTCCGGTGCTAGCTCCGGTGTGAGCCCCAGAAAAAAGCCAGTGCGAAAACGCCCCCAGTGTAGTTCCAGAATGGATCCAATTAAACCATTATGAGATGTTGAAAACTTTTAACCCGTGGAACCATACAGCATATAATTCCAGTAGAGTACCTGGAGAAGACTTGGAATAAAATGACCAGCAAGTAATCTGGAACAATAATCAATGGGGCCTTAAGATACCAAAATGCATCAGGACTTTCATATTGTGGTTGCAAGCAAAAGCTATAAACCCAGGAAGAGAACTAAGATACCAAAGCCTTTTACACTTGCTAGCCTAATAAAATCTTGTAACTGAGGGGGATGTTTACAGTTCTAAACAAATCTGGTTCCCCAAAATCATAAAATGCTGTCCCCTTGGTTTAAAGAAAGGGCCTGTTCGATATCAGGATCATGTAGAAGAGATCTATAACCGGAAAGCCAATTCAGGCTGGAAGGATTGGGAAAAGTTCTTTCACTGAATACACTTCCAATGTCCTTGATGGGATGTTACTGTATTTTAATTAATTAGATTTTTAGGCCACCTTTCCTTGCAAGCAAGGCTTATGGCAGCTCACAACAGGAGAGAACATACAAGAAATATTTAAGTTAAAACCAAGAATCTTTCCTATTATATAAAGTCGTTTTAAGATTCCAAGGGGCAAGATTCCATGGGGCGCCAAAATCAGTTTGCTGGATGGACTGCCACTCAAAAGGGGGTCCCTGGCCATTGGCTGCATTCTCTCCCTGCTTTGCCTCAGTCCTGCCCACAGAGCCACCGACCAGCATCCCGGCCTTAGTCTGGAGGGAGCCAGCAAAGGGGAAGGACCGACTGGGTGCTGGGTCCACTCTTCTCCTCCGCCCACTGCCAGGTGGGTCTAACTGTCCCCTCAGTGGTCTGCTTCTGTCAGTGAAAAGACAATGGACTAACAGCATAACCCTCCTCCCCTGCACTCTGTCAGCGGGCTCAGAATAAACTGTCAGAATAAACTGTCAGAAACAGGGGGCATTTCACACAGCACCCTGTAGCGCTTCAGGACCGGTACAAAGAACTGAAGAATGCTTGGGAGGAGGTTTCAAGGTAAACTGGCTCAGGAACGCTTCCCCAACGGGAGAGGCATGTTTCTGTGTGAAAGGGCCACTATGCTCCGTTAGGAAACTGGTACTAATACAGTTCTGTGTAAAATGCCTGACAGAAACTGTTACTAAAGAGTTCCTGAAATGGAACATATTGGCTGTGTGAAATTCCTCAGGCCCTCTCTCCTGCTTAGCTCCACCATGGCAGGCTGGCTGGCTGGCTAATGAGGTGGGCCAGCAACCATCAAACCATTCCCTTCAACCCCCTGCAGTGCGGCTGACTTTCCCCCTAGGGTTACCAATCTCCAGGTGGGACCTGGAGATCTCCCGCTGTTACAATTGATCTCCAGATGACAGTGATCAGTTCCCCAGGAGAAACTGGCTGCTTTGGAGGGTAGACCTTATGGCATTACAGCTTGCTGAGTCCTTCTATCCCCCCCCCCCAAAATACTGCCCTCCACAGGATCCACCCCCCAAATCTTCAGGCACTTCCATCACAGGGTTGCCAGGTCTGGGTTGGAAAATCCCTGGACACTTTGGGGATGGATCCAGGAGAAGGTGGGGTCTGGGGAGGGGAGGGGTCTCAGCATGGTACAATGCAATAGAGTCCACCCTCCAAAGCAGCTATTTTCTCCAGGGGAGCTGATCTCTGTTAGCTGGAGATCCATTGTAAAAGTAGGATCCCCAGGCCCCACCTGAAGGTTGGGAACCCAATTCCATCATCAGAGCCGACAACTTTCTCCTCAGTGCCCATTGCTAGGCAACCAAGCTTGCTTCTCTGAAAGCCCCTTTCCACACCTATGTTGGGCTCTGGGCGAAAACTCATTGGGGCCAGCTGAATAGAACGCCATAGAGGCCACCCTCCAAAGCAGACATTTTCTCCAAGGGAGGGGGGAAGATCTCTTTTCTGGAGTTCAATTGTAATACCTGGCGATCTTCAGGCTCCACCTGGAGGTAGGCTACCCTAGGCGTAGCAGTCAGTGCTTCAGAGCAGGATCTGCTAGACCCAGGTTCTTGCTGAGTGGGTGATTTCAGGCCAGTCACAGACTTTAAGCCTAACCTACCTCACAGGGTTGTTGTGCAAGTCAAAAAGGGGGAGAGAAGAATGATGTCAGCTGCTTCGGTCCCCATTGCAGAGAAAGACTACTTTTCCACCAGGGGAAGTATGGTTGCCAATCTCCAGGTGAGGGCTGGAAACCACTCAGAATTACATGTGCTCTCCAGATGGCAGAGATCAGTTCCCCTGGAGAAAATGGCGGACTCTATGTCCTCATACCCTGCTGAGATGGACCCTTTATGACAGCCAATGTGACATAGCAGTCAGGGCTTCAGAGGATGGTGGAGGCTGCGGGGGGGGGGGGAATGGAAACTTGAAGAGTGAGGTTGATGATTGGCTGGGAAGGAGATAGGGTTGCCAACTCCAGGTAGAAGATTCCTGGAGACTTGAGGGGTGGAGCCTGGAGACAGTGAGGTTTGAGGAGGAGTGGGACCTCAGACAGCTACAATGCCATAGACTCCACCCTCCAAGCCAGCGAGTCCCTCAAGGGGAACCATTGTTACCAATCTCCAGGTGGGGGCTGGAGATCACTCAGAATTACAACTGCTCTCTAGGGGGAAGTGGGGAGGAGATAGAAAGCTGAAGCCAAGGGGCAGATAACAATACATTGACAGTTGGCTGGGAGGTAGGCTTGCCAACTCCAGGTGGGGACATTCCTGGAGATTTAAGGGGTGGACCCTGGAGAGGGTGAGGTTTCAGCAGGGGTGAGACCTCAGACAGGTTCAGTGCCATCGACTCCACCCTTCAAACCACCGTTCCCTCATGGGGAACCATTGCTGCCAATCTCCAGGGGAGGAATGGATATCACGCTGAATCACAACTGCTCTTCAAATGGCAGAGATCTTCCCCTGGAGAAAATGGTGGACTCTGTGTCATTATACCCAGCTGAGGTCGCCACAGGAAATTGACGCTGAGTGCCCAAGGCCGGGGCACTCTCCCAGAGCCTCTTTCTAGAGCCCGTTGTATTTATTTCCACAACGGGCTTATTCCTAGTAAATATATAAAACAAATAGCTCCAATAATACATCAGCATAATTTGGTTAATCCAAGATGTTGGAAAAAACTCCAAATTTCACAGGCCTCCCAGAGGGGAGATGTGGAGAATGGAGGGTATGAGAGTGCCAGACTACATCTTGTACCGTCACTGTCCTCAACCAAATGCCTGGTGGAATCTCCACCTTAGATGCTCTGTGGAAAGGTAACAAATCCTGCAGGGCACAGATGTTCTCAGGCAGAGTTCCATCATGTGGGGCCAAGGCCGAAAAAACCCCTGCCCTGGTTAAGGACAGCTGGATCTCTCTTGGGCCAAGGATTACCAGGAGGTTCTTACTTTCCGAGTGTAATGGTCTTTTGGGTGTATAGTGGGATCTCAAAAGTTTTGTGGTTGTCTAGCTGCAGTCATGTCCCACCCAAGGAATGGCACACTTTAGTTATGCAATGTGAGTAGGTCTGCACAACATATCCACTGACCTACATAGCCTGGTCCTCACCAGTTTGCAGCAGATAATGCTCACGACTCTTTCACACAAGTTACTTCCATATTCATTACAACAGCCTTGGATTGTATGCCTCTGTTATTTTTACCATGCAGAAAAAGGGCTCAGGCCAAGAGAAAGGCCTGCCCAGGGCATCCTAGTGGGGTCACCACAGAGTTAAAAACTAGACTAAACTTCACAGTTCTCTCTTGATCGCTATTTTATACCATCTCCAACAATCGCTGACTCAACCAGTATGGGTGGAATTATGGCTGCTGGCACAACCCATTTTTCATAATGTAGCTTTAACACACCCAGTGCAGGTGAAACCCCCTTTTTCACTTGCTACCTTTTAAACAAATATCTATGTCAACTCACAAATAGCAGCACTTCTGGCTGTTGACTGTATCACGACAGCTGTTTGAGATCTTGTTTTCCAGCTACATTTGCTAGGGAGTGGTTGCAGAATTTAGTTTTAAAATGTTTAGAATCATAGAATCATAGGGTTGGAAGGGACCTCCGGGGTTTTCTAGTCAAACACCCTGCACAATGCAGGAAATTCACAAACACCTCCCCCACAAACCCCCAGTGACCCCTGTCCCATGCCCAGAAGATAACAAAAAACTTCCAGGATCTCCGGGCAAACTGGCCTGGAGAAAAATTGCTTCCTGATCCCAAGTGGCGACCGGCATTTCCTGGGGCGTGTCAGAAAGTAAGGCTCAGGGCTTACATATAAAAGGAAAGAAAAAGAGGGGCCAGAAATGAAATCAGCACAGGCCACAGAATAATTCATAGGAAGGTTAGTGAGATAACAATCAAGCTAGTCTCTGTGAGGCGATTATAACAAAGGGTCTTTCATAATGGAACAGCATATCCTCACAGGTATTATTGTTAATTTCTAACTGCAATTTCCCCTTTAATATTCCACAATCCACTTCTAGCCTCTCTTTTATTTAGACAACAATGGTACTTACTATTTTTAGCAACAAGTTCTTTTAAAAAAAGAAAAGGAGCAAATTAATTATCTTGGACACCTTAATCAGATCCTTCTGGAGTCGGCTCATTCTAAGAGGAAATGCTCTTTAAGCTCTGAGATAGCTATTTTACAAAACTCAAAGGTGTACTATTCCTGTTTGTGGCAGCAAATGTCTTTTTGAAAGATTTTACTTATAGGCCTATAAACATGAGGTTTTGAATTTGTACCAAAAAGCCAGTACTTTGGACACAAAGTTTCAGCTGGACTAACACTGCAATCCTAAACAGAGTTACACTCTCCTAAAACCACTGAAATAACTCTGTTTAGGAGTGAACAATATTTTATGCAAATTAAATGGCTTGTCTGAGACAGGGCTTGAAGCTATCCCTGGAACCTCTCCGCAACTCGTCTCAGGTGCCACTGAACCAGGAAGCCCCGCAGCCCCTCCTGAAACCCGGAAAACCAGTCCTACCTCAGGTGAAGCTGCCCACACTGGGGAGGGCTGAGGGGAGAGTGAAGCTGGTGGAGAATGTTGGAATGGCCGGAGAGAAGGAGAAAACCCCAGGGATGCAGGCGGGGTGAGCACTCGCACCGCAACGGGCTACCAGGAGGCAGATGGCTCCGCTCACGACTCCCACCACAGCAAGAGGCTCGGAGAGAGCTGGCTCAGGTTCATGGGGCTTAGAGGGCCCTGGCCCAAGGAAACAACCCCGGGACCCTCCCAGCTGGCTCCCTCCTGGGAGAGAGGTCTGAGGCTCACGCTGCCTTGACCTCTCCCAGCAGGGCTCCTTGGGCGGCAGGACAGTGGTATACAATGCCGAGGGTGGGATGGGGAGGTGGAGTTCTAGGTGGGGCCAGGGACAGTAGGACCCAGTGGCCGATGTACTTCCTTGGAGGGCAGCTGTCAGCCCCAGTGACCCCCCCCCTCGGCAGCAGCTGCAGACATTCAGCAGAGGGTCAGAGGTTGGTTCTGGCAAGAGGGTGGTGGGTTAAAAGGGAGCTCTGATCAGCAAGCTGGGAAGGAAGAAAGCCTTGAGGACTCAGTGGTGGAGAATGGAGTCACTCAGGCAGGAGGAAGAGAAAAAGGGATAGCCAAACCCTCCCCCCTATTCTAAGGCTTGTGGAGCACCTGGATTCAGGACCAGTGGGATGGCAGAAGGCAGTGTACGCCCCCCCCCCCAGGTGAATCCTGGACATGACATAGATGTACAAGTAACTGAAAACCACAGTCCCTGCCAGTTTCCCCCCTTCTCTACAACCATTCCTACAGCCGGCTATTGTGGTTGATTTTCCTCTTTCAGTTCTATGGCTCTTTTTCTGGCAGCTAAAATAACATCTGAAGATCTGCTCTCACCCTTTACCCAGTAAGCATTGCAGAAAATGCCATTTCAAAAAAAAAAGGGGGGGGCTATCCCATTGTGCTGTTTTAAAAAAAATATCCCATACACAACAGCTTACAAAACTGCACAAACCTCCAAATAAAACCATTCAAAATGTGAGCAAGTCAAAGCTAAATCTCATCAACTAATTCAGCAATCTAAAAACTTTCCTTAAAAAGATCTTGGTTTCCTTCTGCAAACACAGCAAAGTTAGTCAAATACATTTCTCTGGGTGGGAAATTATAATTGTAGGAGGAGACTGGAGAATGCTGTATTTACAACTGACACTGGGGTGCCACTTTTTTTGGGGGGGGGGGATTACAGAGATTGTTATTCAGGGAGAGGTGGATGTCTGATGCAGGGTTTGGCTGTTTGGATGATTTGCTGTCCTATGCTATCCCTGATGGGGACCCTGTCCGTTCATAGCCCTGGATAAGGCTACTCCTTGCTCCTATGTTTCTGCCAAAATGATCTTAAAAATATCCTCCACAGGCTTTTGGTTCAAGCACTCCCCCCATACATGCCACATCCCTGCATACAGTGCTTTTGCAGTGATGCTGAATTGGCTATGTCCAATTTTGGCTCCACTGTGTGAGTCTGTACAAGACACATAAGCGGAACGATCTATTTGGTGAACGTGCTTGTGTTTTTAAGGGCATACACAAAGCATTTCATGGGAACATCCCTCTCCCCCCCCAAAAGCATCTGTGAAGCAGCCCTATATGAAAACAACCTTGCAAATAAGTCCATACAAGGCCAGAAAAAATTATTTGACTAGCACTTATCAGCAACAATTCCCTTCTTTGTCATCTGAAGGGAACTCTTACTTATCAAAGGCTGATGCTTAGAGGCCTGTCATGACAAACCCTGAGATTATTCAAAATGTTGGTTCTAAGAGTAAAAGTGTTAATAGAAATAAGTCATCCTTTTCATATAGCAGCATGGTTAATTTAGTAACCACTTAAAGTCAAGAAGAAGCTGAGGTCACACTAAGCTATGAAATTGGCACGGTAATTTTTGGTTTCCCGGATAATAAGTGCACCAGCTCCCTGCCCATTTCAATTACTGTCACCTTCCACTCCAGTGAACTGCACTAAAAAGAAAAGAGAAACGGACACATGTGCCTTCGAAAGGTAAGAGCCTTTTCTTGGCCATTTCATCATCCTGTTTCAGGTCTGTCGAGCATTTCCAAGATAGCTAAGAAATCGGAGTATGGATCACAGATGGTCTTACGCCACGTCACCGTTTCCAAAGACAAGACAGATTGCGTTTCTGAGCACTGAGCCCATGCAGTAAGTGCATTTAGGGGGCAAAATTGTTTTTTTCACAATCTATTGTCATTCAGCTGAACAATGTTTCAACAGCTTTCCGGTTCAAACAATTTTACCCTTCAGTAGAAAGAAATTTTGCTGCCAAGAATAAGAGAAGAGGACTGGAAACTGCTTTAAGAAATTTTAATTAGTTTGTTCAGAAAATGTGTATGTTGTCTTTCCTGGCAGTTCACAAAACCAACACAAAGCCAAGCAAGTAGATAATAAAAACAAATCATTCCAATACAAGTCAATAACATAAATCAAACCATCAATAAAAAGGGCATAAAAGCACACCAAACTGAGCAGTTAAAAATTATATTGATAAAGCAGACTTCAGGCTAGGAGCAGACCACAAAGTAGCTGACAAACAAACAAAACAAAAAACCCTTAGTTAAATTACAGGGTTAAGAGAAATGTTTTGACCTAGTATCTGAAGGAAAGTAGGCACCAAATGAGCTGCAAGGTGTGATGGGAAGCATTCCAAAGGTGATATCCAAAACTATCCAAAACTAAAAATTCTCTCTCTCTGGTTGCCACCTGCCACACCACTGAAGGCAGAACAGGATCTTAGCTGGCAGGCTGGACAGTATGGGAGGATGGATTCCTTCAATTGATTAACAATTTATTATTTTAAAATTAAAATAGGGACATGTGGGGTTGCCCAGGGCTGGCACCCAGAGGGAGCTTCAAGGATCAGGGACATGCAAATAGGTGTCATGGAGATGTCACAACATCACTTCTAATTAGACCCAGAAGTGACATTATTGCATCAGCACGATAATCTAGTCTCTCCCCCCTTCCGACTCTATGGTTTTACCATAGAGTTTTGGGGGAATCCTAGAGCATTATGCTCACATGATGACATCACTCTGGGTTTGTGCCAGAAGTGATGTCAGAACGTCACAGTAATACCTATTTTTCCAATTTCTCCCTGCTGTTCTACTGAATGGTGGCAAAGAACTAAGACTGCCAGGTAGGAGGTCTCCCACCAGTATGGGAGGCGTGGAAGCCCTAGGAATGTGGCATACTGCACACCCTTCAACACTGCATAAAAGAAAATAGGGGCATTTGTAACACCCAAATTCTCATACTCAGGATTATTGATCAAGGGCCCCCCCCCCCCAATTACCCTGGTATTACTTCATTCTGTAAACATTAAAGGAAGGTATGTTAGTAAAATAATTATAACAGTTTCCTTTTAAAAAACTGAATATTTTAAAAGAATGTTTAAGCTCACTTAGCTTAATAATTAAAAACTATTCCGCAATTTCACTATCTATGCTAACACTGGAGATGAGATTAGACCAGTGATCCCCAATGAGGCATCTATGGGTGTCATCATAGCTCTCGCAGATGTTGTTTCCTGGCTCCCATATACTTCTTGGGTCCTGGAGGTAAAATCCCCCAGAAGTCTTGAGCAAAATAGTGAGTAAAACAACAACAGACCTTTTGGTTGCTCCCTATCAGCTGACCTTGTTCTGGGTGGTCACATCACAGCTATGCGCTCTCAGCTTTGCCACAGGCACAGATTTTCTCATGTCTCTGGGCTTCGAAATCGCTCCACGTGACAGTGCAGGGAGCAAAGCCTTCCTGTTCTTGGGAAATTGAAACCAAGGAGCATCTCTTCCTCAGTACGGTTTTCTTTTCTTTTCCGCTGAGATCCTTCCAAAGAGCCCAATAGGGATTGCCTTTGTATCTGTGGGAAATGACTGCTCAGAAGTCTCCATCATGGGGCAATGCTTTGCTTGGAACCTCCCAATGTCTTGTGATTGGCTCCGTTCCCATGGCAGCCATTTTGTGGTGGCACCCACTACCCTTTGCTCAATATTCTAAAAGACGTCCAAGTTCAACAAGACTGGGGATTATTGAACTGTTGCTCTATTGCCTTTTCAGACTGGCTCTTAAATTATCTATGTCATACAATTTTTGGTTGTTTTTATTCTTGAGTACTAGCCAACTCAAAGATCCTATGTGTGGCTTGCAAAAAATTATTTTAATAAGCTAAGCAGTGCACTGGCATTTTGTGTCCATCTGTATGTACTATGGTTCCAGTGCATCTGCTGCCCACCAAGAGATCTACAGTGCAAGCCTATGAACACTTTCCTGGGAGTAAGACTCATTGAGTAGACCTGCTTTGGGCACTGGGGAAAGAGCTGAAACCTGAGGAGCTCTGGTGCATGTTTGTACTCACTGTTTTAAAAAGGCATTACCCGCATCTCACCAAAAAGCAACAAACTGTTTTACAAAGGAAGTACCAGAAAATAAGGACTCCTTGGTAAAAGGTTGTTAAGTGCATAATCTATAGTTACATGCCATCCAGATTTTCCATTCAGGTTTTATTGGTGTTTTAACTGTTTTAATTTTGGTATAGTGTATATTGTTTACGAAATTTGATGGAACCTGCCCTAAGCCTACTATGCAGGGAGGGCAGGATAAAAATCAAATTAAACAAACAAACAAACAAACATTCTATCGATTATTTCAGCTTTCTGGAGAAAACACACTGCCTGCAATACTAGATCAGGATGGAACTATCCTAATAGTAATCTTCTTCCTGAGTCAACACTCGGAGAATAAACTTTTTGCTTTCTACAGCCTCTTTCTTGAGGCCTTGCCGAGAATTAATATTTAAGGCCTATCTCATTTGCTCAGCTGGAGGTGAGTGAAGCTACTCTGTTACTGCATAAAAATTACTGTGCAGGTTTGAAGAGGGTTCTGGCGCCACTACAGTCTGCAGTGAAACTTGTGAAGAAAGGGATTTTCTATTAAGACCATTACACGCGGGTATTGCCAGCTGAATTTTGTATATCTGCCCTTGCTTGCTTCCTTAGACCTCTTTCGAGAGCTGCTCTTGAGAGAACAGCTCCAAGAGAATTGTGTCTGACCCAAAGTCACCCAGCTGGCTGCATGTGGAGGAGTGGGGACCAAATCTGCAGCTTCATTTGCTCTAAAACAAAGTGGAAACCTTAATGTCAGAAATTGAAAAGCCTCTCTGACGGTCTGATCGTATAGCTTGTTTTACAGCAAAGACTACCTGTAAAGCTTTCCGAAGCTGGTTTTCCCCTCCAGTGTTATTGAGGTGGTCAAGCGCATTTCATCAAATATAAAAACACACATTTCAGCAAACAAAGTTCCAGCGTGGAAGATCACATCTGACTACTTACCAGGTGCAAGGCTTTCCAACAAAGTCCCAGAATGAGTCAGAACAGTCATGCTTTCAAAGGCAAGACAATTTCTAAAATGGGGGAATCTTGACAGCCTAAATAGTGCTTGTTGTCTACTGTGTCTCTGTGCATTCATGTTTGCTCCACCACTGACAGACTGATTTGGCACTAATAGGCAGTTGTGTGCTGAAGAATAAAATGCCACAGTGGCGTAGAGGTCATGTTGAAGTGTTTCCACGGCACAGGTTAGAAGCCCCATGGCAATACAAATCATTGGTTTGGGAAAATAACAATGTACAAAAGTACAAGGGTCAACTTTGAATTGCAGTGAAGCTCTAGTTCATTAGTTAGCTAATTGCTGGGCAGCTACACGTTGAATCATGGGCTCTGCACCTTTCTCTCTTTGTCTCTTTCTCTCTCTTGGATAACATGGGTCCTGGTCACACGAGCAAGATAATTAGGGGAGGGGGGGAATGAGGCTATCTGCTCCGGAGTAATTTGACCCGCAGTTGTGTGATCACACAGTTCTGCGAAGCTGCGGGCACAGCCCACCACTGCATAATCAGACTCAATTGCCGGTGAGTTGGGGTTTTTTTTTGCCATTTTTTTCCAATGTGCTTAAACGAGGGATTGATGAATCACATCTCTGCCCTGAGGGCTTTCTATGGCAGTATGCGATGATGCGCATACTGAGAAAGGGAGAAAAACAATGGCATGACGTCGGGATAGCCTGATCAGACTATCCCTGACGCCATGAGTGCGCACTGGAGTGACCACATGGGGAAAGTCTGTCTTTGGCCCATAGCAAACCTGTTTGATACCGGACTTTCCCTAGTATCTTTTAACTCTGCTTCTTTGGCGGAGAGAAACGGGTTGCTGATGTGTGTGGGACGCTTGCCAGATGTTCTGGTGTGATCGCGCCCTTAAAATCCGCATGGCATTCATGCCTATCGCACGGCTAATTCTGAGTGAGATCGGGGCCATGCTTTTGTATATAGTGGAAGCTGCCCTAGAAGATGATCTGGAAGATTCGGCTGGTACAAAACACTGCTGCTTATTTACTATCCAGAGCTTGCTGCAATTTACACATTAAACCAGTGTGAAAGTCATTGCACCATGTGCCTATTTGTTTCCAGGTCCAATTGAAAGGGCTGGTTACCCACATAAAGCCCTCCATATCTACAAGACCACCTCTCTCTCCTGTTATACTCCTAGGCAACAGCTTTGCTCATCACCAGGCCAAAGCCTACTTCGAGTGGTTTCATAAGAACATAAGAGAAGCCAATGCTGGATCAGGCCAGTGGCCCATCCAGTCCAACACTCTGTCACACAGTGGCCAAAAACACCAGGTGCCCTCAGGAGGTCCAGCAGTGGGGCCAGGACACTAGAAGCCCTCCCACTGTTGCCCCCCCCCCCCAAGCACCAAGAATACAGAGCATTACTTGCACCAGACTGAGAGTTCCTATCTAGACTTTGTGGCTCATAGCCACTGATGGACCTCTGCTCCATATGCTTATCTAATTGCCTCTTGAAGCTGTCCATGCTTGTAGCCGCCACCACCTCCTGTGGCAGTGAATTCCACGTGTTAATCACTCTTTGGGTGAAGAAGTACTTCCTTTTATCTGTTCTAACCTGACTGCTCAGCAATTTCATGGAGTGCCCACGAGTTCTTGTATTGTGAGACTGGGAGAAAAGTACTTCTTTCTCTATCTGTTCTATCCCATGCATAATCTTATAAACCTCAATCATGTCATCCCTCAGCCGTCGTTTCTCCAAGCTAAAGAGCCCCAAGTGCTTCAACCTTTCTTCACAGGGAGAGTGTTCCAGCCATTTTATCATTCTAGTTGCCCTTTTCTGCACTTTTCCCATTGCTATAATATCTTTTATGAGGTGTGGCAACCAGAATAGTACACAGCAACGCTCCCTCTAAGCTGTGGAGTCTTGTGAGCAAAAATTCTACTTTGTGAGTTACTGGCATTCAAGTTGTGAGCGAGCGATTTGGCTGCTGCATAAATTAGTCTGCTCTGGAGCCATCCTTCCTGAGCTGAGACAAAAATCTGTGAGCCAGAGGCTAAAAAGCTGTGAGCTAGCTCACCCTAACTCAGCTTAGAGGGAACACTGGTACACAGTACTCCAAATGAGGTCGCACCATCGATTTATACAGGGGCATTATGATACTGGCTGATTTGTTTTCAATTCAATTCCTAATAACCCCCAGCATAGCGTTGGCCTTTTTAACTGCAGTCGCACACTGTCTCGACATTTGCATTGAGTTATCTACTACGACTCCAAGATCTCTCTCTTGGTCAGTCTCCGCTAGTTTGGACCCCATCAATGTGTATTTATAGTTAGGATTTTATAGTTAGGCTCCGATGTGCATCACTCTGCACTTGGCCACATTGAACCCAAAGGGTAGCCTTGTTGGCAGGGGCGTTGACTTTCTAAATCCCCGGGGGGGGGGCAGGGGCTCTCTCGTGCGCGCGCTCTTCCCCCCCCCGCCCAGGGAGGCAGACCTGCGGCGGCGGCGGCAGCCAGCTGGCTGGCTGACTGCCGCCCAAGCAAAGCGCGCGCACGCCTATGTCCCTGCCACTCCGTCCCCCCCCCCCCCCGGCCCGGGGAGGCAGACTGGCGGCAGCGGCGGCAGCCAGCTGGCTGGCTGACTGCCGCCTGAGCGAAGCGCGCACGCGTGCGCGCCTATATCCCTGCCGCTCCGTCCCCCCCCGGCCCGGGGAGGCAGACCCGCGGCGGCAGCCAGCTGGCCGGCTGACTGCCGCCCGCGCGAAGTGCGCTATGTCCCCGCCGCCTCTCTCCCCCCCGCCCCAGGGAGGCAGGAGGGCAGGCCGGGGGTGGGGGGGGAAGGAGAGGCGGCGCCGGCTGCTGGGCAAGCATTTTGCCGGGGGTGGCTGAGCCCCCCCCGGGAAATTTCGGGGGAAGCTCGAGCCCTTGAGCCCCCCCGTAGTTGACGCCCATGCTTGTTGGGCTGTTGTAGCAAAATAAAGCACAAATCCAGAGGCTCCTTAAAGACTAACAACATTTTACACTGAAATAAATATTACTCTTCAGGCAACACTGGACTTTTATTTTATTTTGCTACTTAGAGTGCCAATTTGCAGGAAGATTAGATCTGCGTATGCCCTACATATACCTTTTTCAATGTTCCTGTGTGGTGCAATAGCCTTCCTGTACAGGTCAGGAAGGGTCCCACATTATTAGCATTTTACCAGTATTGCAATACCACATTTATTTATACAGGCTTTCCAGTAGGTAAAGATTTACCAGCTATCTGAAGTTGGTTTGCTGTGGTATACATAGGTTTGAATTTGTTTTAGCCTGGTGTATTTTAAAAATCATCTTGGATCCTTTTTAGGAGAAAGATGGGCTAAAAATGTTACCTACATCTAATGGAAAATAATGACTTGATGAACATAAATTCAGGGCTAGCCGCTTTCCCTTTACCAGAGAGCTGTTCAAGGCGGTTTTCATATTGCCCATTCAGTCTGACGGACATCGTTTGTTGACTCAATTTTTACAGAAATTCCAGGTGATATCAAGCTGAATCAGTGTCATCCCCAATGTATCCTGCAAGAGTGTCTCTATCTTTTTCAAATCTTACTTATAGCGATCTCCTACTTGAACAGTTGCTGGCCATTCATATGTGGATAGAAAGAGCTTACTATCCCTTTTTGTTCTTTCTCCTTGCCCCTGTTATCTTAAAGCATCTTCTGCTTCTTAGTCTAATTGGCCATTTCCTGTTCACTTGATGTTCCTGAATGGAGCCTTAATCCGGACCTTTTCCCTGGCTTTGGTCAGTGTTTTTGTCTTTGGCTGCAAAGTGACTTACCTATTTTATTTCTGTTTATGTTTATACTTAGGTATTATGTACTTCTGAAATTAGCAGTCTGATAGCCCTGACTAGCCTGAGTTCATCCGAGTTTGGAAACTAAGCAGGTTAGTACCATGGTTAGTACTTGGAGGAGAGACTACTTAGGAAGAACTGGGGTTGCTACGCAGAGGAAGGCCCTGACACACCACCTCTGAACGCCTCTTGCTTTCAAAACCCAGTGAGGGGTTGCAGCAATCAGTTCGTTGTTCTGTGACTTGATGGCACTTGCTTGCAATTAATCACAAGTGTGATGACAGTAATAAGACATTGCATACTTCCTTAGCTGTGAGCTCTGGAGGACGGTCATTGGCACAGAGTCGTAGTACAAATGTATGGCTGTGAGAGTTGGAACATAAGGAAGGATGAGCGCTGAAGAATAGATGCGTCTGAATTAATGGTGCTGGAGAAGACCCTCGAGAGTCCCTTGGACTGCAAGGAGATCAGATCAGTTAATCTTAAAGGAAATCAAACCTGACTGTTTTCTGGAAGGACAGATGCTGAAGCCAAAGCTCAAATACTTTGGCCACCAAATGAGAAAGGAGCACTCACTGGAGAAGACCCTGATGCTGGGAAAGGTTGAAGGTCACAGAAGAAGGGGATGGCAAAGGATGAGATGGTTAGACGGTGTTATCGATGCAACAAACATGAAAGTGAGCAAACTCTGGAGGACAGTGGAAGACAGGAGGGACTGGTGTGATGTGGTCCATGGGGTCGCAAAGTGTCGGACTCAACTGTGAGCCTGAACAACAACAACAACAACATATTCCTCACATGAGTGACATCCCGGGACATCATGTATATACTTAAAGGGGCTATAACAATTCAGATGCATGAGAAAGAATCTTCATCTCATTTCAAGCATAGCAAGTGTTAATGGAGTCAGTTCAAGTTGCATCGAGGATGGTTTCATTCTCCTACATGGACAGTAGTTTCCCTGTTAAATTCTGAGGTCACCTACCTAACAGTAAACAGTCAGTGGAGAAGGAAAGGCCTATTCCATTACCTTCAGCTCTTCTCCCCTCCCCTTAATATCAACTCAGCAGTTACGGCTATTTTTTTTTTTTTTTATAAAAGAAGAACATTGCTGCAATTTTTCTATCTAAGTTGTATTTTGTAAGACTCTTTGAACCCCCACTAGGGAGAAAGGCAAAGCAGAAATACCTGACATAACTGTCTATTGTCAGCTATGTCCACAGTTCTTGCGGCCAGTCTCCCTCATTCCTTCTTAATTTAAATAAATAAAAATGATGTAATCTACGAACCGCAGACCAAGGCCTGATTGAAATGTGAGCGTGGCGAAGCAAAAGGGCTCTCCTGTGGCACTTGCATAGGGCACCTTGGCACTTGCATAGGGCACCTTGGCACTTGCATAGCATGTCACTTACACTGGGCCGTAGCTGATGCCAGGCTGCTGTATGTAACTGCTTGGCACCTGTAGCAGCCCGGTTTAAACAAGGCACCAGTTCCCAAAGAACACTTTTGCCTCACCAGCATCACAGCTAAAGCAGGCATAAGTATGTGAAGGGGAGAAAGCAAAGACCATGAAGATAATAGATGGCAAAAACAAATATAGACTCCTTAACAACCTCTGAAGTTGACTCTGAATGCCTTATGTAACAAAGAGCCCCCTAATTAGGGTTGCCAGCTCTGACTGGGAAATACCTGGAGATTTTGGGTGTGGAGCCTAGGATGGCTGGGTTTGGGGAGGGACCTCAGCAGGGTATAATGTAGAGTTGCCAGGTCCTGCCCACTTGCCAGCGGGGACTTAGGGGGGGGCATCCCTGGAGGGGGTGGAGATGTCCCCAACATGATGATGTCACACAGAAGTGACATTATCACATCACAAAGGCAGCCTGAACTGCAAGTGGCGAATTCGCTCACAGTTCAGGCATGTAGCCAGTGGCCGCCCCTCTCCCTCTCCCTCCTCTCCTGCAAGTTTAAAAGGGCCCTCCAGCTGATCAGCTGGAGGGCCCTTTGAATCTTGCAGAAAGGGAGGGGTGGCCACCAGTGACCACTCTGGGGGTGGGGCTTTCTCTGCCGGCCAGCCGGTGGTACGCAGGAGCCCGTGAAATTGGGGGATCCTCCACCCCTACCTGGGGACTGGCATCCCTAGTATAATGCCATAGACTCCAAGTCCAAAAGCAGCTATTTTCTTTAGGGGAACTGATTTTGGTTGCCTAGAGATCAATTGTAGTAGCAGATCTCCAGGTTCCACCTGGAGGCTGGCAACCTTATGACTCTAGCTAATGCTGATGCATATCCTTTCCCAGACACACCAGGATCGGTCACACGGCTCCCCATCTTGCCATTTAGCTTCTGTACAAGGCTAACCTCTGGGTAGGTATTTCTTCCATTAGATATTTGCCCTCTGGATCTACAAGGCATAGTAGAGAAATCCCTCATTACTCACCTTCAGTGAAAAGTGGTTTTAATAAAGAAGATGAAGACATTGGATTTAAACCCTGCCCTTCAGTACCTGAAGGAATCTCTGAGTGGTTTACAATCTCCTTTCCCTTTCCCTCCCCACAACAGACACCCTGTGAGGCAGGTGGGGCTGAGAGAGCTCTGAGAGAACTGCTCTTGAGAAAACAGCTCTGAGAGAATTTGTGACTGACCCAAGGTCACACCAGCAGCTGCATGTGGAGGGGTGGGGAAACAAACCCAGTTCTCCTAGATTAGAGTCCGTTCTCTTAACCACTACATCAAACTGGCTCTCTACACCAGAAAGAACATCCCATGCATGCAGACAAAGAGTTGAGCACCAGAGCCTCTTTTTGACCAAGTTACCACTTGAGGAAATTTGTTACCAATATCCAGTAATCACAAAGCTTGGGCAGCTGAAGCCAGTTTTTCTTGATCTGAAAAAAACTTCCTGTAATAAATCCCCACTCTAGGCCCAAGAATACTCAGAAGTAACCATCTGTTATTGAGCCACGAACCAGTCTTGACAAAGGAGCTGAACAAAAAAGTTTGTTTCTAAACTTGTATTACCAGTTACTCCCTTTTAAAGGACACGCTTTGCTTTGAGACCCCTTTTATTGCTGATGACATTCCTACAGTTCAACCATTTCCTATCCCCATCCCACCAGCACAATCTTATGTATGTTTACTCAAAAGTATGCCCTACAGAGTGCCATAGGATTTATTCCCACGTAGGTATGCAGAGGAAAGCAACCTGTGTTACACTGGTAGAATTCATCAGAATATCCCTCTTTAAAAATGGAAACTTAATATAGCAAGTATATCTTAGGCACCTACCGGGGGGGGGGGGGGGAACACAGTGTTTGCAGATCAGGCAGTGAGGAATCTACAGCAGGAAAAAAATTCTCTCTCCACAAATAGATGTGATATTCCATGCATATTAATAAAATATGATGAGAAACAAAGCCATCTGGTTCCCTGTTTAGCTTGTCTCTCTCTTACAAAGCTGATTTGATTTTGGCCCCATCTGTGCAGGATTCTTCTCCTTCCCCTAGCTATATTAAAGAAATGCTCCAGAGCAAACTCACTGCTACTGAAACATTCATCTAGTCCAGGGGCCTCAATCTTGTTGAGTCTGCGGACAGTTGTGGAATTTTGATAATGAGGAGTGGGCAAGCACCACCACAAAATGGCAGTCATGGGAGATGTGACCAGTTGGAAAATGGTGGGAGGCTCCAAGCCAAGTACTGTCCTACAGTGGAGGCAGCTGTTTTTGAATGAGTTCTCCTTGCAGACACATTCTACATCCCTTGTAGTTCAATATATCTTTCAATTTAAAGAGTGGTGGTGGAAAGTGCTGTCAAGTCACAGCTGGCTAATAGCGACCCAATAGGGTTTTCAAGGTGAGAGATATTCAGAAGTGCCATTGCCTGCCTCTGTGTAGTGACCCTGGACCTCCCTGGAGGTCTCCCATACAAAATACTAACCAGGACCCACTTTGCTTAGCTTCTGAGATCGGACAAGACTGGGCTAGCCTGCCTGAACCATCCAGGTCAGGGTGATTTAAAGAATAGTATAGCAGAAATAATCCTGTACATTCACTGTGGCAGAACATCTAAATGGAATTTGTTCAAAATGCTCTTCCACAGTTATTATATATCTCTTGAGTCATTCTGTTTGGACTCCTAACTTTTGCTCCCTGGGAAACAGTAATTTTATGCAGTTGTGTTTTGCTGTTGAATAATGTGATAAAAAGCTTGTGATGTGTTTTGATTGTTCTAACCATGGAAACTTTTGGTAATTGTTTGTGGGGTGTGTGTGTGTGCATACAAAGGACTAGGAATGACAGCAATAAAACTGAAATAGCTTTGTGATATGGTATCTAATTCCCAGTACCAAGCATGCCACTGTGGGATAAAAACCTACTGCCACAGCAAGATCAAATGCTCTTCAGATGTGAGATGCTGTAAGATCTACAAAGAGGACTCTGATGGAAACAGTCTCTGAGAAAACGGCAGTCTGTTGTTGTTCCACAGTCATTTTGACTGCTGACTCCCTAAGATGGGAGCTGTCAGTTTAGTACCTTTCCACACCATCTGGTGTGCAATTATACTCACCCCACTGAAGCCCTCACTCAACGTCATTCACGTAAACATCTTGAATTATAACAGGAATGGGGTGGGGTGGAGGCTTAGCCTATACCTGATGCTTGAATTTCCAGCAAGAGAAATGGGAAATGCAGAAATAAGCACCATCAAAGTGGTATCAACAGGCCTCTGCTTTATTTGGAATGAGCGACCACCGCTATGCTATTAATTGCTACGATGATTAAACAATAAAGCAAATTAAGTCTTCCCTTTAAAAACCAAAATGCTTTCCAAGTCAATGGACTTTGCTTTCAAATAAATACTTGGGACCAAAGCCTAGAGAATGTTATAAAATAATATACTAGCAGCACAACCCACTCTGCCAAGTTAAAAAAGAGAGCGCCCGCATGTATAGCATAGCTTGTCATAAATTATTTTATATTAGCACACAGATATCCAAGTACAGAACACACACACGTGTGTATAAAACGCAACTCCTTTCAAAATATTCACATGCATTACGTGGGAAAATATAGGGCCCCACTGACAAGAATTTTGACGAGAAAGGTCATGACATACGCATTTGCTTTGAATTTGGTATCTGAACTGGATAAGCAAATTTTTCCAGAAGGTGCCCGATGTCTTCAAGATAAGCCTGTCACATTTGCTTGTTTAAACAATTAACTGATTAAACTTAAACATTTACACATCATCAGATCTCATTATTTTGATGATAAGGAAGAAATACAACTCAAAGATCATTTCCTAAATATAAGCTAGTATTCAGTATTAGCAGAAGGGGGAAAAAAAGGTGGTTCTATTTCCACCAGAACCAAAATGGCTTCAAAAAAGAGTCAGCCCTACCACTTAATGTTGGGTTCCCATTAACAAAAAAAAAAAATTGCTTCCACCAATCTAGTCCTGACTCATAAGAACAAAAACAAGAGCACCCATAAATAAGAGCGGCCAAAAAAAAAAAAAAGGGAAAAGAGTCTCAAAACAGCAGGACAGAAGAGGGGAAAAGAGGACAACATTTGCACAAATTTACATATAGTAATTACATCCATAAACATGATTTTTTACATAATTACTATAATTTAAACATAAATACAACTGATCATAGTGCCAGCTCTGTCTGGGGCAGCAGGCAGAGCTCAGCTCCTTCAGTGACACAGCCTGTTGCCCAGCAAAAAGCTTCAGCAGCAGCAACAGCCCACTTTACTGGACAGAAATAGAACCTGGACAGTTCAGAAGATGGGCCTCTAAAACCAGAACAGTCCTCGGGGTGGGGGGGAGATGATATCTGGCCAAAATCAGCTGTGTACAGTAGCACTGCTATTATGCCAGTGGCAGGGCTATCTTCTCATTCACAATAGGAGAGGGAGCACTATACCGGACTACTAGCACTTGAATAAGCCCCTAAGAACAAAATTAAGGTTTTTCAAATCATCTGAAAAGGTCCTGATCCTCATTCAAATGAACACGTTGTTCTGAGAATGAGCAGACTAGACCACAAGATGGTGGTGCCCTGGAGACAGTGTTCTAGAAAGCCCTACATTCCTAGTCCAAGGTACCTGAAAGAACTTTCCTAGTCCTGGAGAAGGCTCCTCATGGCCTGGGAGGTGAGAGGAAGGAGAACCAGCTGGGAGATTCACTCAAAACTATGAGTTATTTTAACTACACTCATAGGTTCACTCAAAACTATGGGTTATTTTAACTACAGATAGTGTGTGGAGCCAGGGATCAGGCACTCCCTCAATTTCTGTTTTGCCTCAACAAGTGCTGGTTTACTTGCAGTCTGTGAGAGCATCACTTGGGGGACAATCCAGGATTAAGAAAGGGTCCCTGAAGCCACAGTTTTAGAAAGTGAGCGGGGCCAGGTGTGGCTGTGCAGAATTTTAAGAAGTTGCTGCAGCAGCAACTGCCACCACAGCACAAGGATTTTCCCTTCTATGACTGAAAATGAGCTATATGTATGCAAGAAAATATGTTTAAAAATATGTTCATTTTAAAAGGCATCCTGTTAAACAGCATCTGCCTGAAACATTGAAGAGTTACTATAAGAGTTGTGTATGACCTTACTTTGTGTGATTTTTGTGGTTGGCTCCACTTCTTGTGGCAGCCATTTTATGGTTGGCTTCACCTTTTTGGCAGCCATTTTGGAGTTGTACTCAGCATCCAATGTCAGAACTCCAAAGGTGACCACTGGCTAAAAACAGTTGGGGACCTCTGAACCAAACCATGGTTTCTTGGGAATGAAGGGATTAAGGCCCTGCTGAATCCAGCATCTTGTCCTTTTGTGAGAAAGGCTTTGTTCGCTTTAGTTTGTGCTGTGGAGTCTGTATGTTCCTCAAAATAGCCAGCCGTACCGGTCACCAAAATGTTTAGTCATAGCAATTAAGAGAATGTGCCGCTTCAAGGCATATTCAAAAAAGTTTACAATTGCACACCTACAGTCTCATAAAAAAGGCTTCAGTTGGATGCTAAAATTACAACTGTTTATATTAATGCCAGCTGTGTTATAGACCTCAATAAATGTTCCTGGGGCCAAATGCGAGGGAAGGAAACACACACATCTTTCTGAAAGCTCCCCTCCTCTTGCTATTCATTTCAACCAGTACACCAGAAATGGAGATTCTTCCTTTGTGTACCCCAACCATGCTACTTTTCCTCGTAAACAGCCAGATACCTTTAACTTCACTGTAGGATCAAAGGTCTGAAAAGCTTATGTTAAAGCAAATGCATCTGTCTGGGAGGCTAAGCACACATTTAAGACACAGCTACGCATTATGGGCTCAACCCAGTCTACCAGAGATGGAGGCAGCAGTTGATGTTTCTTCATTTATTCATTTATCCTCTTGCCTTTCTCCCCAATGGGAGGCTTACGCTGTTCACATCTCCTTTTTATCCCCAGAACAACCCTGTGAGGTTGGTTAGGCTGAGTGTGTGCTATTGGCATGGCAGAGTGGGGATTTGAACTTGGATTTCCCAGGTCCTAGTCCTTCACCTTAAACACTACACCAGGCTGGCTCCATTAGGTTTGGCATCCCCCCCCCCCACTCTGGCACGTGCATGCAGACAAATGCATAGGCATTGCTTCAAGAAACTGAAACATGAGCATTCTTCCCACATCCCTAGCTAGCACATCCATGAAAACAAGAACCCCCCCCCCAAAAAAATAAATCTCCAGTAATAAAAACCACTTGAACCAGCACAGACTAATATAAAACCAACACAAGACTGGGCAGAACAAAAACAGTCTTAGCTGCCCGCCTAAAATACCAGTGCCATGGACCTGACAAGCTTCTTTTGGGAGGAAATGTCACAAAATAAGGGTCATCAATGAACAGACAATTTTTCTAATGGATGACAACCTTATGCCTTCAATGGAGTGGCACCAACAACAAACTGCAGCCAGAATTCAAAATCAAGGAAAGAAAATTAGGGGGAAATGGCTTTTACTTAAGCCCTTAAAGCCAAAACTAGCATCTTGAATTTAGCCCAGAATTTAATAGGAAGCCAGCTGAACTCTTACAGAAACAACGATACACATTCTCAGCAGACAAAAACTGTGTGATCGCATTCTGTGGACCAGATGAAGATCCAAAGCTTTGAGGATAGTTCCATGTACAATGCAATACAGCAGTCAAGTTGAGAAGTTACCAAAGCATGCAATACAATGGGTAGGTGATTGTTATCCGGAAAGGTGTGTTGCAGGCATGCCACCTAAAGCTGATATCCAGTCCTAGTACTGTTGTGCATGAAGGTAAGAGGAAGCACCAGCACAACAAAACCAGATATTGCAGGCCAAGTCACCAACTGTTGTGATTGGCTGAATTAAGGAAGGTTCCAAGAAAAATCTTCACAGATCCAAATAACAAACAGTCCCACCTGGATCTAGTTCCAAATTATGTAAGCACCCATTGTGCTGTCACTTCACTGGCTGCCTATCAGTTATATTCAATTCAAAATACTGATTATCATATACAAAGCCCTGCATTGCCTTGGAATGTCACATCTTCAAGACTGCCTTTCCTCCTATGTTCCACCACAGGGCCTTCTGCCAAGCGCCACCTGTGAATCACCAAGGTCAACAACTGCCTGCACACATCCTCTCTGTTATGGCCCCCAACTTGTGGAACAGCCTGCCTGAAGAGGCCGGGGAGCTCCCACACTTTTGGCAGTCTGTAAACTATATACAACAAATATGTTCAGCAGAGTTTTCCCATGAAGGTTAACACTGTAACAGAATGGTTCAAGAAGGCACTTTATAAAGGGAAAAGAACTATAGAAACAATTGAAATAAACCCCTCTTTAATAGTAAAGCCCACTTAGGAGAGAAGAAGAAGAGACTGGATTTATACCCCGCCCTTCACTGGGAGTCTCAGAGTGGCTTACAATCTCCTTTCCCTTCCTCTCCCCACAGCAGACACACTGTGAGATAGGTGGGGCTGAGAGAGCTCTTTCGAGGACTGCTCTAGAGAGAACAGCTCTGAGAGAGCTTGTGACTGACCCAAGGTCATACCAGCAGCTGCATGCGAAGGAGCAGGGAATCAAACCCGGTTCTCCCAAATTAAGAGTCCGTGCTCTTAACCACTACACCAAACTGGCTCTTTCTTGGGCACTACATCCCATAATACTACACTGGGACCCAGCAAGCTTTAATTACACACTAACAGGTCTGCACCAATTGCTCTCCAAAGAACTTTTCCAGTACCAAAAGAGGGGGTTGAGTGTCTCCCCCTCTCCAACATTCTTCAAATTTACTTTTTTGGTGTCTGTTATCTAGCATCTGCCAACACTGCCACGTAACCTATCATTCCACTGAGCAAAATCTGAAGCCTTCCTAGTCCAGCGTAAGGTAGGATATACACCATGCTCAGCAGTTACTGCTGCTGATGCACCATCCTGCTTTCCCCTGTCCCTCTTATTGTTCTTTGAGCTGTAATCTCAGGCAAGCAAGAAGATGATTTGGCAGTGTCACAAAGCTCCTTAACAAAACTGGTCTGCTTATGTGACATCACCCCCAAAGCCAAATCACAGCAAGGGTAGGATGCAGTGCCCACATGCTGATCGAAAGTCTTGGTCACTTGCTCGGATAACGTCTCTAGATTAGACAAATGGGGGACCTGCAAAAGTTGCAGGGGGAGTCCCATCCTTTTTGCTCCATGCCTGCCATCTTTCAGTTTTCCTGTCCCCCATGCACACTTTTCCTTTCTGTACCCCAACTGTTTCTATTGCTCTTCCTGCCCTCAAAACCGTTCTCCATGGGCTTTGTTGCTTTCACCTACATGCCAATCAGCCGGTCTGCTGTCTCTCTCATCCTCCTTACTGCCTTGCCCACTCACTTACTTCCTCACCTATGGCCCAGGCCGCTGCTGGCCTGCTCATTCAAGAGCCAGCCCTCCTGCAGCATTGCTCCCTCTGCCTGCTTCACATGGCAGCTCCCCATCCCTCTGGCTCCCACTCCACTCCACCACACCTCCGCCCTCTTTCCTCCTACCAGCCAGAACCACTGTCCTCAAGCTGATTCAGCTACTCGCTCTGTTTAAGTAGCAAAGGGCTGCATGAGGGTTTCCCTAGATTTGTAGAAATGTGAGGCTCGCTTTCAGAAACCTGTTGTATCCAAAACACAACAGCTGGGCTATTATTGGGTCCTGAACACCAAGGTTATATTATGTCATACGGAAAGAACTGTGCTGCCTGCCTGTTTGTTTCTGAGCACAATTCAAAGTGCTAGTTCTTACCTTTAAGGCTCTAAATGGATCGAGGCTGGGATACTTGAAGGACTGTATCCTTCTGTACCATCCAACCCACCAGTTCAGATCCTCTTCTCAGGATCTCCTCTGTGTCCTTGCCCACAGAGGTGAAGTGGGTATAGGTTGGTCAACATCCTGGGTCCAGATCTCCCAGAACTACAACTCATCTCCAGACTGCAGAGACCTGTTAACCTGGAGCATATGGCTGTTTTATTTATTTATTGAATTAGACTTACTAGACCACCCTTCCCTGAGAGCAGGGTTCAGGGCAGCTTACATCAATAAAAATACAATAACACTAAACTTAAAACGCTATGGACTCCATAGCATTATACCTCCCTGAAGTCTCTCCCCTCCCCAACATCATCCTTCTCAGTTCCATCCCCAAATATCCAGGAATTTCCAAACTCAGAGTTGGCAATCCTAGATGGGTGGCAATCAGAGACCGAGTTTCTCCGTGGTGGCACTTTACCTTTTGAAAGTCCTGCCCCTTGAGGCGCAGCTGATGCCTACCTTAATATCCCCAAGGCACTCCTCTTTACTTAAGCTTTTAATTAACCAAAGGCTTCTTGTCTTGTTAAGCTGTTTTTAATGGTTTGCTCCAAGCCTGATGGCTGTTTTATGGATCTACTTCTAGGCAGCTTAATGCTGTTTTTATACTTTGTTTTAATATTGGTAACTTTACCGTGGTTGCTTTTATGATTTTATGGCATTCGTTTCTACTTAGTGAGCCACCTCAAGCAGATCTGTGGAGAGGAAGCATATCTATTCTCTTAATAATTAAATAAAAGCTGCCCAGGCTATCCCTTAAAAAAAATCTCTACAGACTCAAAACTCACACACTCTTTTCAGCTCAGCCCAACATACCATCATTGTTCTTTGTCCAAATGGTTCTGTTAGCCTTTAGAGAGGCGATGGAAGGAGGCAGAACAAACACAAGCATAAACCAATCTGAGGTTTGTTCCTCAAGCCCTTGGCTGCTGACCAACTCACTTGAGTGATGACGCTGGCCCTCCGTTATTTAGAAACTCTGAAAGCAGAAGTGTGGGAACTTTGTTCCCTTGTTTACAATTGAAGCCTTGTATTATTCATTCGTTTTAGCTTCTTAGACTCCGTCACCCCTGCCACACTCCAGCACAGAAAAAAAATAAGACTATTAAATCATGATATCTATTGCAAGGTTTAAATTTGCTATGATTCTCCTTCTTGACACATTGCAACAACATTGTAAAGGAAGTATTTGGAGCATTCTGCTCTTCACAAGAAGCAGGGTGGTCGACTGCCACCAGGGCCCCCCAGACAATAATTCCACCTGCCCACCCCCTGATCCTGATTCAAAACAAATATCCACAACAAAACAAATCACTTGGTTTTCTGATACTGTGAACAGAATAATAATTATTACCTAGGAATACGCCCCACTGAATTAAATGAGGCATCTCTCTCTCTCCCTCCCTCTCTCAAACAGCACTGAACGGCAAAATTACTTAAAAATATTTCTACTAACCCCAAACAAACAGAAAAGTAGACTCACAGGATGCTTAATGGGGGCCGGAAAACTGGGGAGATGTGAGAAGTCGGTTACATTATCCATGGAGAGGAAGCAGGTGAGCCAAGTCTCCAGATGGTGTTGTCTTCCTTGCACCTACACTAACTTTGGAAAGTGACTCTAGTCCCCGGATGCTAAAATCCAACTACTTCCAGCTCTCCCTTCCCTTCCTGTTCCATCCCATCCTCTTCTACTCCTGGCTCCTTAAAGAGGAAAAAAGAAAGCAGGAGAGCAAGGGCAGATTGGACAAGTGAAATTATCCTGGAAATTATTTCCAGAGGGGACAAATCCATACTCTTGAACAGGCTGAAGGTACGGGTCTTTAGTAGATCATAGGGCACAGAATTTATTAGTTCTTTTTGGAATAATCCTAAACTGGTATCTTTAGAAGTTAGTCCCATTTTATCCAATGGGTTCTATCCCATTTTGTTGTTCCTGCATATAAGCTTTTTTTAAAAAAAGAACACATAATACTAATTAATTACAAGGTCATAGTACAACAGCTTTTCTCCCTTACAAACATTTTTTCTATCCATGTAACAATAGCTACAGACTGAGAATTCACTTCATGCATCTGATGAAATAGATTCCAGCCATGAAAGCTGGAACTACAAAACATGTTATTTTATATAGTGGCACAAGATTCTGTTTTGGTTTTGCCGCAACTGACTAACATGGCTGCCCCTCTGGAATTTGTCTTTTCCAGTTACTCAGTTTGTACAAAGATCTTACTGGGACTTTGCCCAAGGGTTTGTTTTTGGCACAGGCTGGCTGATTTTCGGACGAAATATACTTCTGGGCATGCACAGAATATCTTTCAGCATTAGAAAACCGCAGTCTCCTTTCTTCTCACACACTTCAATAATTCAGTAGCATACTTAAAGATGAAGAGGAAGCAGTGAGATCATTGAATAGTATTTTTAAAACCCTCTTTAAAAATAGGATAACTATATGCCCTGTATCTTTCACAAGAATAAAATAAGAGGCAGAGGTTTCTCGAGTCCAATGTCTCATTCCCAGTGCTAGCCAGCCAGCCAGATGTTTCTCAGAATCCCATCAGCAGGGAATAAAGGCAACAGCCACCCAAAAAAATTGCTCCCCAAAACTGGTATTCAAGAGTATACTGTCCCTTAACATGGAGGCTCTATTTGGTCATCACAAGACAATAGCCACTCATGGAGCTTTCCACCTCCATGAATCTGTCTAGTCCCTTTTAAGGTGTCCTATACCAGCAGATGTTACCTCATAATTGTTTATTCGATGCATTAATTATGCAGCAAGTGTTATAAACTGATGCTAAGGCATTCACCTAAGTTATCCACTATTCCATGTTTATGATACAGATTAATACAGACCACAATGCATGTGCAGTGTAAAGATATAAAGATCGCCACTTCACTACTTTGATAGATTCATGGGGAACAGTAACATGACACAAAGGTTTTCTGTTCTACTAACTCCTCCACCAGGGTAGAGACGAGAAGGAATGAGGCTGGGGGGTGGGGGGCAGAATTAGAGGGGGGAGACAGAAATGAAGGCACACCAGGTTGGTTGATGAGCTTAGGAACAACTCTTCATAGGAAAATGTTTCCCTCAACTAAGAAATAAATGTTTGCAGCGATGGAGAGCCTTCTCTGAAAATCGCTGCTTTAAAGGGCAGCAAATCAGCAGCAACCAAGAAGTCACAGCTTCTGCCTGTTTGCTCTGCTCTGCCCCTAGTGACTGCAGTGAAGAATTGCACTGAAAGTTAAAAAAAAATGAATGCAGGATGTTTCTAGTGTCATCTGGCCCTCAAGCAGACACAGGCCCTGTGAATTTTGTACCCCCCCCCCCTTGGCAGTCCTAGCAAGAGACACACATATACTTTATTCATAGCAGCTGACTGTTTTAGTCCATGCTTTTGTTACAGGCCATGGGCCCTTCTTCATAATATTGTTTTTAAAAGGGAGGGAGAAAACAAAGCAGGCTACTATAGACAGCATGGAGAAAGAACAACTTCTAACCACAGTAGCACAGAAGTACTTCCTCCCAGTCTTCCCTTGAATCACAGGAACCTTCCTTGTTTTAAGTAACCTTACACACAGGATCAGTTTTCCCAATACTACCTTCCCTCCAGCTCAGATAAAGAATGGAGAAATGTTTTGGAAATCACATACAAGACCTTATTCTAGTCTACTCAAAAAAGAACAGTCTAATTTTTAAATGTAATTAAATTTACTGATAATTCCAGTCCCACACTGCCATGAAGCTCGCTGGGTGATCTTGGGCCCATTATGCTGTCTCACCCTAACCTTCCTCACAGGGTTGTTGTAAAGACAAAATGGAGGAGAGGGGAAATGATGTACGTCCCTGCCCGAGGTGCCTAGCAGAAGGGTGGGAAAATGTACTAAAAAATAAAATGGTTACGGGTGCCTTTTTTTTTTTTTTTACCAAGAAGAAAACTTGTGTGCCTAGTTTTTCCCAGTCTGCTACTAAAAGGCAACCAGACTTCCTCATACAATTTCAAATGCTGCAACTTTATCTATTTAATTTACTATACTTATAACCCTCCTTTTCACCTGACGTGCACAGTAGATTACATTAGGTAAATCGATACAATCCATATGAAGAGACATCTAATAAGCAGCGTGATCCTGGGGAAAAGCATTCCTTTCACCCCTGCTGCAAACACACCTGCGACATTCTAGGATCAAAAGAGGGCTCTAACTGCCTGTAATTGGGGTTACAATCCACGTCTTGCGTTTTTTATTTACATCGCCCAAATTAAGAAGCGTGACACTAGAGAGCGGTTGGCAACACCTCTGCGGAGAACGGCTGACATGCATTGAACCCACTCAAAATGATGAGCTAATTAACATTCTACAGTCTTTCCCAGCAACTGGAGGTCTATTTTTAGATCATTACAGGGAAGCACCAGATACACTTTCCTTTATTTATTCTTCTCTTTTAATATGCTGATAAATAACCACGTTTGGTTGATAAACTCTTTTTGGTCTCCAGATCTTTTTGGCTCTGTGCAAATGAAAACACACACACCACTTTGCTATTGTAAATCTGCAAGGCTAAGCAATGCTCTCGACCCAGCTCCTCCTAGCTCTCTGCCTATTTAAGTTGGAAATGCTCAAGCTATAGCCTATTATTCCTGAAGGATGGTTATAAATCTAATACACACCTGGTGCTTGCTTGATATTGGAAATTCAATCAGTGGGTTTGTGAGTGGGACCTTTTTAAAAAACAAACAAACAGTAATGGTATAAAAGTCAGACTTTTCAAAATAGCTGGCCTGCAGGCAGAATGTAAACATTAGAACAGAAATGGAACCCCTGCCACCTGCACTTCAACTGGTATGTTCTGCCCTCTCCTTTACCTGGCAGCATCTAACAAAAATATGTCATGAGGCTATTATCATTCCCTGCATGGAACAGCCGATGACAGAAGGTGGGAGCAGGAAAACACACTGTGCAGAGATATTCCAGTCTAAATTAATTGACTGCAGTGGGCTTAGACTGGAGTAATTCTGTTTAGGATTGTACTTTCCCCCGTATTTTTGTGGGTTTGTGTGTGTATGTGCATGCACGTGTATATGCTTGCATGCCTGGAAGTTATGGTGTCTTCTGGCAACCCCTGGTGGGGTTTGGACATTTCAGAGAGGTGGCTTTGATATTACCAGCCTCTGCCTCCCGGCCCTGGTATTTCTTGGAGGTCTCTCTTCCAATTACTTGCCAGGCTCAGCCCTGCTTAGCTTCCAAGATCTGACGAGACTGAGCTTTCCTGAGCTATCCAGGTCAGGGCTAGGATTGTACTTCTAAAGATGTAAAACTGCTGAAAAACCTCAAGGCACAGGAAAAAATGTTCTTTTTCTCTGAAAAAAATGGAAAATTTGGGGGAAATAAAAATATATGTAAAACTTTCTTGCGCAACTTAAATTGTTTCCCTGCTCTTAACAATATGAAATACAGCTTTTATAGCATAGCATATAACATTGTATTACTCAACATATTTATAGGATCTGAAAGTATAACAGGGCCATCTTATACTTACACCCTTCTAACACAAGAAATAGCCCAAAAGATTACCTTTGCAAGACATAACTACTTTGAAAATGCTAATAAACCTACAAAAGGGCTGGCATATAAATTGCGGAAAGAGAAAAGAACTATCAAATTTTTGAGAGATGATCAAGGAAAAGAGAAAAATCACACTGATCATTTTCTAAAAGCAAAATTATACAAACATATCAAGTATCGAAGCACTAAAAACCGCTACACCTAAAGTTATCTTTGTTGGTCTTAAAGGTGTCACTGGACTCAAACTTTGTTCTGCTGTTACACCCTAAGTCATCTTAGCATATGTATCTTAGTTTTTGCCATCTGAAAGCTTGACAATACCAAATTCAAACTTTGTAGCAAGCAAAATGAAATGTGTTATTTAAAGAGAAACAGCCTCATACAGTAACAGTCAGAGAAGAGACATATTTGGATATTAAGCTTTATAACACTGAAAACAATAAACTCTTCAATAGTGTATTATCTCCATACATACTGTAGCATACTAAATGTGGACAAAATTAGTCACATTCAAACAAGATGTATGTTCTTGAAAATACTGGATATGTTTACAGTGAATACATTAATTATTAATCTTTCAATCTCTCATGCTGTAGACTCAACTTTTTTGAACCTGTGGGCACCTTTGATATTCTGAAACAGCATGGTGGGCACAGCCACAAAATGGCAGCATACAAAGGCTGCCACATCAGGCAGAGCCAACCAAACAATGGCTGCTGCAGGTGAAGATCTTTGTGCTGTGGTGGCAGCTGCTGCTGACGAAATGTGCAGAGCCAATCAAGTCTCCAGCGGCCAATCAGAAGCCTTGCTGGGCAAAAGACCCACCCGACCCAGCCCACTTTCTAAAAACACTTGGTGGATACCAGAACAGGTGTCCGTGGGTACCCTGCCTGGAGAAGCCTCTTGTAGACTGTCTTACACAGTTTGAGTGATAAAAACTTAGTCTTAAAAAGCATTTCACCCATGTTAAAAAGAGAATATTTCACAGGAGATTTTTTCCCTGTGCTTCCTAAAATTTTCTTTTTTTTCATTGAAAGATTGGTGGGGGAAAGCCGCAGGAAAAACCCCTCCCCTTTATTTTCATTTTTTTCTGAGCAGCACAGATGCAAACCATTTCTACATAAGCAGTAATGAACCAACCACAGCAATCCTTATGCCATACTTCCATCTGCAACATACACACACCTATAGGCAGCTGTCACTGTTCTGAGAAAGATTTCCTCTCTCTTTCCGGCTGCAATCAACTACACAGTCCCACTACTGCTTATTTACTAGGACCCTCCAAAGTGTTTTAATCAGATAATATTACAGAATTAATTTAGAGACACCCTGCCCAGAAAACCTGAGAGCTGGACCATGCTGTTCCAGGTTTGACATGACACAAAATCTACAGCGCCTCCAATTTAGGCACAGCAGCTGTTCTGCATGTCAGAATGAATAAGCAGCACTCAGGCATAACAAAAGCTTGGCGGTGCCGCTGTTCCACTCTAACAAAGCTGACGAAATACGCTGATGGAAACACCAAAGTCACACAAGATGGGATTCTACCTTATTTGTCAAACAAGGAGCACAGAGGCATCCCTCTATTACAGAGATTCTCTAATTGTGTGCCAAGGGCCAGGAAATACCAGCATGCCACCAGAGCAGCTGATGCATCTCGAAAAATTAAGCAGTATCTGGGGCAGACTAAGAAGGCTTCAGTGGTCCAGGAAGAAGCCACACCAAATGGACCATTCAGGGCTGTGAGCCTGTGATGCAGGGGCCACTCAAGTCCCTTCAGCAGCTACCACAACTGGTGCCAGTTCTCTCTTCTCCCTCTTCTGCATCACCACTAAGGAGGCACCTGGTGACCTGACACCAGTTATAGCTGCTGAACTGCCTGAGTCACAAGTGGTTCCTGCAGTGCTAGTGCAGCTGCTGGGTCTTGGCTCTGCCTGTTCCTGGCTCCCAGTGGCCCTTTGAGAACTTTCCCAGTCAGTTACACAGCCAGTCCTCTCCAGAACAATACGAGGGATGCACCCACTTTCCTTGTAGTAGGGAGATGCCATACAGAGCTCCCTCGCACAGCAATACAGACCTTACCCTGAAGGACAGAGTTAGGATGTGCAGAGGCCAACTGCGCTGATGATGAGAAAATCCTAGAAGCATTATCACTACCCCAAAATCACAGTCGATGACAAGGAGGAGCACCCTCTAGTAAATGTATTTAGCTTGATTTGTGGAATTATGTCAAAAAGACATAATTCTTACTTGACGTATCTGAGCTTCAACGATGAATTTTACAATAGTCAACCCCTGAATGATCTCTCCTGATGCAAAAATGTTTCCCAGGAAATAGGGAGTAAATGTGAGTGGAAACACTGAGCATTTATCTCGACGGAACGCCAGGTGCTCTCCGTTTATTTTCTACCGCTTCAATTACATTCCTCCCCTCCCCCTCAGTCGGAAGTACCTTCGGCTCTTGGCTATACATCTGCCAGACATGCTGACAAGTAGCCAATGATGCACTGCATTTTTTATTAGATAATTATGCCAACAAACAAACAAACTTGGCAGAGAGTGAAGGAGCTGTGCTAATGATCGAGCCTCCGTTCAAAGGACTGTAGTGAAACTGCATGTTTATTCAGGGATATGGCATTCTGCAAGGGAAAGGAATGTCTCCAGGGCAGAGGCCCCGGGAAAGATTGCCTGTAGCAACTGGAAATATCCATCCTACAGGCCCCTGACCATGTACACCGGTTCTCTGCTTGTGGTCTGAATGGTGCAGGCTGATAAGAACACAGACCTGTACTCTGGCAAGGAGTTGACGGTTTCATCCTTTCTAGCTCTCCCAACTCTGTGAAATATGTGAAGGTCACCTTGATATACAGTGTTTCACAGAGTGTTGTTCCAAGTTCCTTTTTTTCTTAAAAATTTATAGATTTCTGCTAATGTCACCTCTGAGAGCCAAGAAGTAAACACTAACTTCATCCAGAAATCATAGCCAATGCATAAATAATAATAATAAAAAAAGATTCACTAGTAACTATTGCCCTGAACTGATAGCCCAAGCTAGTCTGATCTCATGAGATCTTGGAAGTTAAGCAGGGTCAGCCCTGGTTAGTACCTGGATAGGAGACCACCCAGGAAGTCCAGGGTTGCTACACAGAGGCAGGCAATGGCAAACCACCTCATAATGTTTCTTGCCTTGAAAGCCCGACAGGATAACCATAACTTGACTTCAACTTGATGACCCCCAAAAGTAACTATTATGGGTTTCTTTCCTAGAAATCTCAAAGGAATTAAATTTTAAAGTTAGCAATGCAATGTGCATAGAGAGATACCACCAAAGAGAAATAAACTGGAGACTAAATCGGCAACTATTCAGTTTAAGCAAGATTTAAGCAACTAACCTGTACAAGTGGCATTGCATCTAACAAGCCAAATGCAGCCCACCTTGAGCTTAACAACCTTCTGCTTTTGCTCTCTGCTCGGGACAGAGTTCACAAGCCCATGGTAGGTCACATGCCACACAGACCTGGCCCAAGACAAAGATGCTGCTCTTCAGCCAGGCCTCCAGGATCTTTAATTAATCAACAAAGCTAAATACCAAGTTCTGCATATATGGAATATATATATATCTGGAATATCACATTCACTAGTATAGTTTTGGCTACAAAATGGGGGTGGGGGTGGAGAAGCAATATCCTTGACTTTGACTGGCTGATTGGACGAAACAGATTGAAGCCTTAATTTGCAACAATGCAGAGTGCCAAATGCCTGTTGTGTACCCCTCCTTTCCTGTTTTCTCCAGTTGGAACATACCCCCCCAATGGTTTTCATTAGAAAAAGAGGAACAGATTGGATTTATACCCCGCCCTCCATTACCCAAAGGAGTCTCAGAGCTGCTTACAATCTCCTTCCCTTCTCCTCCCCATATCAGACACCCTGTGAGGTAGGTGGGGCTGAGAGAGCTCTGAGAGAACTGTCCTAAAGAGAACAGCTCTGACAGAACTTATGACTGGCCCAAGGGCACACCAGCAGCTGCATGTGGAGGAGTGGGGAATCAAACTTGGTTCTCCCATATTAAAGTCTGCACTCCAAACTACTACACCAAACTGGCTCTCCTGTAATGAGAAACTGTGGGTATTTTCCCTTTAAAAAAGGAAACGAGAAATTATACTGAACACAACTGCAAAATATAGTATGATGCAAATGACTGGCATTTGATACACGGAACTGGCACTGATGGTATAAGAAACCTAAATCTCTTATTCAACAAGTGACGCCATTGAAAGGAGCAGAGGAGCAATTTGCTGTTCCTTTTGGTTTTACTCCTCAAGAACACCAATATTCCCTATTTATGCAGAGAGTCACCACTAGGGATGAGTGTTCAGGTATTCCAGTCTGAAAATATACCTTAAAAACACCTTATTGGTATGTGTATATATATGGTATTTGGGATGTTCCAGGATATCAGGAAATGGGTCCCCCCAAAATCCAGAAATATTCGGGAGTATCTCATAATATTGGAGGCCAGCATTTTAAGGCACCCAGAACTGTTTTCTTCAATTTTACAGTGTGTCTTGTCAGGTCTTGCCATTGGCTTGCCTGGTTGGTTTGGCTTGGATTCTGAGCTATGAAATTAGTTCTGTTGGTCTTGCAACAGTGTCCCTTGCTTAAGTTGGTTTGCCTTGGATTCTCTGGTTTGCCATTGGCTTGGATATTCTGGTTTGACATTTGTTAGACTTGCAACAGTGTTCCTTGGCTCTGTTGGTTTGGCTGGATTCTCTGGTTTGACACTGGTTGTGTTAGCCTTGCCACACTGGCCCGCGGTTCTGCTGGGATTCCCTGGTTCCTCACTGGTTCTGTTGGGCTTGTTAGTTTTTTTTTTTGTATGGATAGGCTTCGGCCAGCAGTTGCTTGGCTTGTGTGTCTGGCTATTCTTTGCCTTGTAGCGAGCATGGAATCCCCCCACAGGAAACAACAGAGGATGGCTAGGGGCACCTTGTTCAGTGGCCCAAAAAATTGGACCCCTTTATCCAATCTACTTAAAATTTGGGTGTTCTTTAGTGGACAGGCAGCATCAGCTATGCTGCAATTTTGGAGACATTTTCTTGAAAAACACCCACTCCATCCCCCTGGAAAGACTCCCCATAGGAAATAATGGACCCAAATAGTACCAAAATTCCTCTAGCAAACCAAACTCATAAAACAAACTGGTATTTAGGGCCTGAATAACCCAGAATACTGATAATTATGCCCTCCCAGAAATCCAAAAAAGGAAAATACCGCTAGACATTACTACAACAAATAAAATATAAGAGTTCTGAAATGTAATTTTGAATATGTCCAGGAATAATCCCCTGAACCCTGCTATCACTCTACTGTAAACCCCTTTGCACCCACAAGAACTGTATATGGCACCCATGCTTAACATGAAACATGCTTTTCAGTGGTGGCACCTAACCTTTGTAATGCTCTTCCCCCCCCCCTTTTTTTTCAGATTCACAACCACCTTTAATTGACAAAAAGACATAATGGACTGAGAAACTGGAGGAGGAACACAAGACAACATTAGGAGAAAAAGAGGTTTCTACTGGTCTTTTAACTCCTTCAGTCTTCGGATGGCAGATTTCACTGTCACCGCTGAAGTAGTGTTGTAAGTCCAGGCACCACCAGCCACTGTTTTCATACAAGAGCCACAATGCCAGATACCCACAGCTTTTCTCTTCATTTTGGTCTTGCCACAGAAGAAGCAGGTATATTTGGCATGCTGGCTAATTTCAATCTTCTTTACCATCTTCCTCAGAGAAGCTCCATATCGGGTACCATATTTACCCACAATGCCAACTTTCTTGGTGCGCTTGGCCATCGTCCTACCGCTACAGGCTGCAGAAAAAGAAGGAAGTGTAACGCTCTTCCCCTTGAGGCTCACCTTATGTCTACATTTTTTTTAAAAAAAAATTCTTTCAAAACCCCCCAGAAAAAATGAGAAAAAACTGCAAAATTGAGCAATTAAATAGAATTTCTACAAAAAGGAAGAAAAAAACTTATAGAAACAAAAATATAAAAACAGTGGTGGTATATCTACACAAGTTTCTATAAAAGGTTTCCAAATATCTAAAAACAAGTTTATATGCAATTGTTTTCTATATGCCATGTGTTCAAATATTGATAGAGTTCTAAGATCCTCAATCAACTGATTTTCTAGAGGTGGGCATTAATCTTTCCAATGTTGTAACATGAGTCTTTCCACTCTAATAAGGGCATGAAGGGTCCATTTTCATGGACCATTGGTTAGCCTCTAAAAGACAGGCAGGTAGTTTAAAAGTATGTAAGCATCCTCAATAATCAATGACCATTCTAATGGATATGAGTAATAGCTTCTTCCCAGAAAAACCAAATGCCTGGACACGGCCAAAGCATATGCTTAAGGGACAGGTCCTAGGAGTTACGATGCCAACAGTTAAGACATTTTACTCAGTCTTTTGCTGAAGAGTCACTGTGATGTCCAGAATATCCTAAACATATTTTTTTTGCTAAGTTGCAAGCTAAGATCCACACAGAGAGCAGGTATAAAACTTTAAGGCCATATACCTCCTTATTCCAGTTATTCCTCAGGCTCTGCATATCATATTAATCAATCGACTTCAAATTTTATAGATAAATATTGTAGGTTCTGTTTTCTGCATCATTCAACTTGAGTTTCCAGGAGCAAAGGGGACTCAGCCAATTAATGTCAGAGACAATATTTAGATACTAACAGATGTTGCAACTGTAAACATTACCATTCAACAGAAGTTGACAAGTCATATTTAGACCTCAGTGGAAAAAAGCAAAAACTCATCATCATAGTCTATCAGTTGGTCCATGAAAATATGCTTCTCAGTGGTGGCACCTCCCCTTTGGAGCGTCTTCCTTCTCAAGGCTCACTTCATGCCTATGTGACTTTCCTTTAGGTGCCAAGCCAAAACATTCCTGATTATCCAGTAGGGATGGGCATGAACTGGCTCATGAACCTAAATTTGTGATGAACTGGGTCTGATTCATGGTTCGCAAACCGAGGTTTGTGCCATCCTGCTGCCATGAATCTTCCATGACCCTCCCAGGTGGCTTTGGGAGGTTTGTGCAGTTTGTGTTGGCACACACACTGGTGTCAGGGCTTGAAGAAGGCATTTAAAGAGACCACGATCTCCAAGCCACACTACTGCTTGCAAGTTGTACCACGGTGGCAGCACAGCTTGCAAAAGCCATTTAAACAGAACCTTTTAAATGGCTTTTGCAAGCTTGTACTGCACTCGCGTGTAGCATGGCTTGCAAAAACCATTTATAACCCTTGGCTTTTCCAAGTTGCACGGCATGTGACCAATGTCTAAGAGGCGAGGTTCCCAGAAGTTGAAAAACAAATCAGTTCGTTAAATGGGAAGGTTCGTGAGAACCACAAACCTTCACAAACCTCCATTTTCCCAGTTTGTGCCCATCCTTATTACCCAGTCTTTTGGCTAAGGGGATCCATAATTTTTATGGTCTGCTTTGAGCCCAAGGAGTGGTTTATCAATACCATTTCAGACAGCTCTATTTGTTTTATGCTGCTTTTATGCCCTTAATCAAATAGTAATAGAAAACAAAAACAAGTGTAGTTAACAGACTCACCAATAACAAATTGCCAAAAGGCTAAAGAACATGTAATAGAAAGTAATATACACAAAGTGGTAACAATGGAAAAGTACAAAAAGCAAACCATAGACAACCTGTGCATCAGTACACTATAATGGAAAAGTACAAAGTACGAACAATGGAGAACTATTATATAAATACAATGTTGCATCCGGATGTTTCATTACAACATTTCAGAATTCATCCATCAGGGTGTTGTTCCCTTTAAGCTGCTGTGGTTTTCATACTCTTTCTCGCCTGCATTGGGAACAGTAATAATTCAATACAAAATCGGACGCCAATCTTCAACATGTAATCAGCTTCAGAAGGATGAACTTTGAAATATTGCAATCAAACAATGCAATGTTGAATTTATATAATAGTTCTCCATTGTTCACACTTTGTACTTTTCCATTATAGTGTATTGATGCACATTGTCTATGGTTTGCATTTTGTACTTTTCTATTGTTACCACTTCGTGTATATTAATTTCTATTACATGTTCTTTAGCCTTTCGGCAATTTGTTACTGGTGAGTCTGTTAACTACACTTGTTTTTGTTTTCTGTTACTATATATAATAATGTAGTTAACATCATTGAATGCTTTTATACCTTTGGCACGTACTTATTGGTCTGGCTTGTTTTTAGATACTTGTTCTCATTGTTTCAGCTATGAGCCTGTGATTCTGGAGAAGCAGCACATAAAATTTCCAAACAAGCTGGTTTCTTGAATAATGTACCTTTGTTTTGTTTATTGCTACACTGCAAGGACTTTGTATATTTATACTATGCCATAACCACTTAAATTTATGAACCATGACTATTGAGCTTGGCAAAGAACAATGTTAAAAAGAGAGGCAGTTCCGAGGCTACTTTATTGCTGCAGAACAAAATACAATCTGGAGGGACAAATGACTTTTATATTGTACTCAATTTGGCAGAGGTCAAGAACGCTTTCATGGAAAATTAAAAGCAGCATAGCTTTAAGGCATTTCAAAACACAGGCCAAATGCCTGAGCATGTGACAGAAACTCTGCCTATCTGCACTACCGAAGTCCTGAAATCCAAGTGTTTGATTTACTAGGTCTGTTGACTGTCTCAAGCTAGCACATCATGTCAGAAACTCAGGCAGGGGGGGCAGGCCTTAACTATGCCTATCACATTCAATATGCAGAGTTTCTGTGGCCTGGGGATGATTAAAAAAACACACAACTCCATTCACAGAGTACCAGCTGTTACCCGTGGCTCAATCCATCTAAACCAGATTATCGGACAAGAAAATATAAGTTTTTTTTTAAAAGAAATCTTGACCAGTTTGTTCAAAATATATTAACTAGGCCTTTTTTTGCCATTGAGTCGCAGCTGACTTAGGGTGACCCTGTGGTGTTTTCAAGGCAAGAGATGCACGGAGGTGGTTTGCCATTGCCTGCCTCTACTTCATAACCCTGGTAGTCCTTGGTGGTCTCCCTTTCAAATAATGACCAGGGCTGGCACTGCTTAGTTTCCAAGATGATGAAATAAAGCTAGCCTGGGCTAAGGCCTTTGGTCAGCCGCCCTAAGCCTGCTCCAGCAGGGAAGATGGGGGGAATGAATGAATGAATGAATGAATGAATTAATTAATTAATAACAGCCCCAC
Source organism: Lepidodactylus listeri (assembly GCA_029233225.1). NCBI lineage: Eukaryota > Metazoa > Chordata > Lepidosauria > Squamata > Gekkonidae > Lepidodactylus > Lepidodactylus listeri. Next base: position 95,547,969 of record JARCFY010000006.1, read on the forward strand.
CAAATAAGAACAGCTTGTGTTTCAAATATCCAAAGTCTACATTTGCCATTTTTTATTATCATCAGACAAATCCATCCATCCATCCATTCATAAATAAGAATATTCATAAATGTAGTCAAGGCTGATAATCTCATTTTACCAAAATGCATCACATCATATTTCCCCCTCGCATAACTCCATTCTCTGCAGCACCCTTTCCTGTTGTACATCCAGTTCGGTCACATCTTGATGTTTTTGCATTGCTGTAAGTCTGTTTGCATACTCACACACTTTAACTACATAATTTAAAGTACCACCCAAGTACATGACACCACAAGCAAGAGGTGCATTTCAGGAGCCCATTTCCATATGCCACCATGCAAACTGGATCACCCTGAGGAGAATGTGCCCGCATGGATCTGCCTGTCCCTTCCAATATAAGCAAAACCAGCAATATCACTGTATGGCCTTTACTCAACAATTCAACACAAATGTATCCTAAAGCATAAACCCTCTGGCATGAAACAACAGAAGATCAACAAAGCCACACTTGAAATTTTTACTCAGGCTGCGGCTATTTCCTCCGGAGGAATTTGACTCGCAGTTGTGAGTTCACATAGCCCTTTGAAGCTGCGGGCGCAGCCCATCACTGTGTGATCAGACGCAACTGTGGGTGAGTCAGGGTTTTTTTGCCATTTGTTTCCCTTGCGCATAAACGAGGAATTGCACCTCCACACTGAGGCCCCCCTATGGAGTGTGTGATGATGCACATACTGCGAAGGGGAGGGGGAGGCATGGAGTCAGGATGGCATGATCAGACCATCCTGATGGCATGAGAGCGTGCTTGAGCAATCAGACAGGAGAAAGTCCATCTGTGGCCCGTCGACAAGCATGAGGACCAGACTTTCCCCAGTGTCTTTTAACTCTGTTTCCATGGCAGAGCAGCATGGGTTGCTGATGACTGCAGGACACTTCCCAGATGTTGCTGTCTGATTGCTCCGTTTAGATCCATCAGGCATTCGCACCTATGTAGGATCTAAAGGAGCGTGTGATCGCAACCCAGATGTGGCGTCCCTTCAGTGTCGCAATGCTGATCCGATGGTTTGTGTTTCTCTTCTTGAGGCCTGCCAGATCTCTGGACAAACCACTTCACTCCAAGGGACGAATTACTCACTGGCAACTGCTCAAGGCAGACTCCTATTTATTTTCAGCTGAGTCCCCTCAAATACTGTTAACAAAAAACTTACTCTGACAGTATAGTTTGGTAACTGAGAACCAGTAATATTGTTTTTCTGATTAACACCAAAAAGTGTGAGAGGAGAGGAGAAAACAGAATCTCCTCATTCCAGAAACTCCAGTGTGCTCAACTGACAGTCTTAGGCTCTTCCTGCACACTCCTTTTAATCCATGTTCACTGCTGTGTCCTCCAAACAATTCTGCACTGAAATTGAATCTAACCTTTTAATTCCAGGTCCCCCCCCCCCATTCTGCACTAAAACAGAGTTCAACCTTCTTTTTATTCTGGGTTTCTCCCCCATTCTGTATTACATTAGCTCCCTTCAGTAGCCCGGTTTCAGCCTGCTGTTTTGCTGTGGACTTAAATTGCCTTGATTTGAACACTGAGAAAATCCAGAGTGCAGGCAAATGTGGAAAGGCCCTTACAAGAGGATATTCACAGTCTTCTCACAGGATCACATCATGTCAGTTTTCATGTGGGATGCCGCCCATTTGAAAGTGTCCCAGATCAAATACTTACTAGCGCAGAGATAAAGCTACTTTCAAAAACTTCATTATGTTTTGAAATGAGGCTTGCTTTTGTATCAAACATTCAATGGCAATGGCAGGCATATATGACAGGACTGTACCATCTCCAGTAATGAGTGCTTGACTCAGCCAGTTGGAAATCACACTGAATTGCAATGCAGAATTTCACAAATTATGCAATGCAATGGCTCGGTTCAGACATCACACAAAACCATGGACTAACTAAACTAACTGCCCTGACCTGGGTAGCCCAGGCTAGCCTGATCTTGTCAGATCTCGGAAGCTAGGCAGGGCTGACCCCGGCAAGTACTTGGATGGGAACCATCAAGGACTACCAGGGTCGCTACTCAGAGGCAGTCAATGGCAACCCCGCTCTGAACATCTCTTGCCTTGATGGCAATAAATAGATAAACTAACTATGATTAGTTGATTGTCGAAAATGCAGGCTACTCCACTGTGGTTAGTTAGGAGCCACCAAACCAGTTTTGGAAACCAGGAACTGAAGTTGACTTATCTCAGCTCATCTTAACGTTTTTTTCGAGTAATGTGCAAATACAGACATCCTGGTTTACACCTGGACTGGTTCCCTTCAAGGATACAGCGAACAGGCAATGAAGCCAGCAACTGTCAAGGTAAGTCAGAATTTCAGTGACTGTTTGTGCAGCCAGGATTCAGCTCACAGGCTATGTGGTTTTGCATAAACTGAAAGCCAGCGCGGTGTAGGGGTTAGAGCGTTGTCCTAGGACAGCGGTGGCAAACCTATGGCACGCGTGCCAGAGGTGGCACTCAGAGCCCTCTCTGTGGGCATGCACGGCATCACCCCAGCACAGAGTTCGCAAGATTGGACAGCAAAAATCACATTAATTGTTCAAAAGCATGCCAAATGCAAACTTTTACCTTTCAATAAAAAGTTGTTTGTATCATTGAAAGCTCTGTTATTGTGTTTTTCTTTTAAGACAAAACATGTTAATGTATGAGTTGTTTTTTCTAAAATGAAAACCTCAGTATTCAGGTTAAATTGCCGTGTTGGTACTTTGCGATAAATAAGTGGGTTTTGGGTTGCAGTGTGGGCACTCGGTCTCTAAAAGGTTCACCATCACTGTCCTAGGATCTGGGAGACCCAGTTTCAAAGCTCCACTCTGCCACGAAGCTTGGTGACCTTGGACTCTTTCAGCCTAACCTGCTTCAGTGGGCTGTTGTAAGAGTACAATGAAGTAGAGGGGACTAATGAAGGAGAAGAGACCAATGAGATCCTTGGAGGAAGGGTTGGATAAAAATGTACTGAATAAATAAACTGGGCTATGTAGTATTATATTGTCCGAAGAGATTTATTGCTCTAGTACAATATATATCTCTAGTACAATATAACTTTGTCCATATGCTGATCAATATAAGAGGGCTTACTTTTGGATTTAAAAACCCAATAAACAGACAAGAATTTTTTTTGTATTTTAAACTTAAGCAATCAGAAACAACTTGAGTAATTTGCAAAAACTCTGCATATCAACAATGTGCCTCCCATTCTCCCCTGCTTATATAACAAGATTTAGAATGGACACGTTACATCATTACAATTTTTAAAAAGTCAAAGCAATAATCTATATTGCCCCTCCAAAATCAACTGCTGACCACTCATTTTCCTGCTTTTAATGCTTCCAACTCTATCTAACGCTTCCATGCAATACGTGCAGCATCAATGCACTCCACAGTGCTCTACTCTTTTTCAAAAATTGCAAATGTTGATGGAAGTAGTTTATCTGAAGTTCACCTCTTTAAGTACGCATATGAAGATAAAGTCTGCAGCCCTAAGAACACTTTCATAGAAAGCAGACCTGTTTAGGATTACTCTAGAGCAGGGGTGGGCAAATTGCAGCCCAGGGCCACATGCGGCCCGCCACAGAGTTTTTTGTGGCCCACCAAGACAGTCGGCCACGGGAAAATGTTCTCTATATTTGGGTCTACATATATTTGTGAGCAAAGTTTTTCTTGCATGAAGATCAATAAGAGTAAATATAGATGCTCTTTGACAGACATTAACTTGCAGGCTGTGATGAGAATCTCAACAAGCAATCTCACTCCTAATTTCAAAAAAGTTGTAGAAAAGTGTGATAGGGTACATTTGTCTCATTAAACTGATTCTAAAATTAAACGTGCTTGCAGCTATAGATGATATGAAATCAGCACAATAAATAAATTGAATAAAACTACCACTATTTTATTTAATTTATATTTATTGATTTTTATGATACAATTTATACCTTTTCTGAAATGCAAAGTTAACTAATGAATGCAATCATTTTAAAAGGTGCGGCCCTCCGCTAACTTCCACTCCCACAAAGTGGCCCCCGAGCCAAAACAATTGCCCTGCTCTAGAGAGCAAATAAGAAGAAAGCATCTCAACTGGAAAAAGGTGATGAGCCAAACATAAATCAATTTCTCAACACCCCTGGGCACAAATATCTAGAATTCTAACTCCTTATTCACAATTACTTCTTGGAAATTATGTTGTCTTTCAAGAAACAAAATCCTAACACTTTTGTGAAATAATTTATTTCAGTAGCAACACTTCTTTTGTCAAGGTAACTGACCTAGATATAGTTCTGTCTGTAAATGAGCTCTGACTCACAAATGGTCATGCTGGAATAAAAGTCTTTAAGGTGCCACTGAATTCTGTTGTATTTTCCTACAAGAGACTAACATGGCTACCCCTCTGGAATGGTAAAATGTACTAAGATTTTAAAGTAAATTTTAAAAATTGCAATTGGTTTATCTAGGGGTTGTTCAGTTTTTTGGGGGTGTTTTTGTTGCCTCTGTCCCCAGTTCCACTAAAGTTTGTCATTTAAGACCCCATGAAACCAACAGAGCAAGTTAATCACAATTCATGCTGCTTTTAATAGGACTTAAGTATGGCTAAGTAGAACTGGATTTGGTCCTTTGGCTCTTTAAAGGACTAAGATTGGGAAAGGCGCCTGGCTCTGATTTAATCCCTAATGAGCTATTCAAGGCTGACCCACAATAGTGGGCTACAGTAGTGGCCTCAGTTTTTACCTTAATTAATTCAACTGGGCAGATGCCCAATTCATGGAGACATTTGATTATAGTCCTGATATTCAGAAGGAGGCCTAGACTGGATTTGAGCTGCTATCGACCAATCAGCCTTCTTTCTTCATTAGGAAAGCTGTATTCCTCTTACTTAAGAAGTTTCTGGAACGGATGGAATCAGAAGCTATATTAGGCCATGAGCAGATTGGTTTTAAGCCAGGCTTGTCAACGTATGACCACTGTTTAGTCCTATACCACTTGACTGATATTCATCTGTTAAGGGGGGGGGGTGTTTAAACATGGGCTTTATTGACCTTAAAGGAGCCTTTGATTCTATAAATTGCTCCAAACTGTAGAGTAAATGTAGCCAAACAACAATTGATAAAAGGCGTTTAGGGCTCATACAATGGTTATAGTTGGATTCGACTGCCCAAGTGCATTGTGAGTATGAAGGACATCTAACAAACTCATTTAACTTGGAAAAGGAGGTAACACAGGGATGTTTAAAGGTAAAGGTTTCCCTTGCTCGAAAGCCAGTTGAATTCGACTCTAGGGGGTGGTGCTCATCTCCATTTCCAAGCAGAAAAGCCAGCGCTGTCTGAAGACTTTTTCCTGTGGTAATGTGGCCGGCATGACTAGATGCCGAGGCGCACAGAACGCTGTTACCCTCCCACCGAAGCAATACTTATTTATCTACTTGCAATTTCTTGCTTTTGAACCACTAGGCTGGCAGGAGCTGAGGCCAGAGATGGGGGCTCACTCCATCATGTGGCACTAGGGTCTTGAACTGCCGAGCTACAGACCATCCGGCCTGCAACTCAGCATCTTAACCTATGAGTCACTGCAGCCCCTCAGGGATGTTTACTAGCTCCTTTTTATTTAGTTTACTCTTAAATGAACTAGCATCCAATTTTGACAACTGCTGCTATCCACCGAAATTAGCTGGGATTAGTGTTTTAGTCCACCTCTATGTGGATGATGCCATTATTTTGTTCTGCACTAGAGCTGGTCTGCAAAGGGCCTTGCAAATCTTCTCGAACTGCTGCCTGCGAGAAAGCCTGGTGATCAACTATCAGAAATCCAAGATTTTAATCTTCACCAAAAACAGGAGATCGAGCCCATTACATTGCTCAGTTAACAAGTTTAATATTGAGCAAGTTAAGACCTTCTTCTATTTGGGGATTCTGTTTTCAGCAGACTTATCCTGGAACCCTCAACTTAGAACGGTGGTTAATAAATCAAAACACTGTGCTAATGAGATAATTTGGGAGGGGGGGACGTTTGTAATGTGTGTGTGGGGGGGAGTACATTCCTGGAGCTGTGCAAGCATTTAAATCAAAAGTGGTTCCCCTTATTCTTTATGACTCAACTATTTGGATTAAAGCTATCTCAGATAATATCAACCAGCCCCTTGCTAATTTTTTAAGAAAATTGCTGAATGTATCATGTTGTGTCTCCAGTATTGCACTATGGGTGGAATTCGGTCAAATATCTCTGGAAGCAAGAGCACAGCTTTATGCTTTTAATCTGAGATTAATCTGAGATTGGCTGTTGAGTTCTTGATGCCAGACATCAGAATAAGGGGAGTGCACAGTTTCAAACAGGAGCACAATTTAATAAATCAAGTTCTTACTCTGTGTAGAGCTGCAAGGACAACAAATTCTTTCTATCCTGTTCCTGCCCACACTAAACCCTGCAGCCTAAAACACTGGCCCAGATTAAAGGAACAGAGTTGTCAAAACACCATGTTGGTTAAGCCTACCTTCCTGGTAAATCCTAGTGAGTGGAAAACACATTTATTATATCTGACTAAGGAAATCCCTATTCCAGGTCAGTTGAGCTTGTCCAACCACAGAGATCGGATCCATGAGATTTACTGAATTCCACCTTCCACTTCCAGCATGTCTGCATAAGGATTATTGGGTGGAGTTGGCAGATATGAATGACTTTGACTCTGCTATAGCAGTTAAGTCTCCTCAAAGGGCTTGGAGCATTACACTAACGCTAACCTTGCATACCTCCAATTTGAGCCGCACAGGATCACATTTCACAGCTAAGGAAACTGGGGTTAAAAAAGGTTAGTCACATCCATCTAGAATTTCCTCAGCCATCAATCATTTCAGCTGCTCTGGGGGATAAAGGAGCTATGAGGATCATCCAAGGTAGTAAGAGATCAGCAGCAGCAGTACACGATATACAAGCCAGTCTAAGTACTTATATGTTCCTCCTCCCATCAAGTCAACACTAATAAGATGCATACACAGTTCTCAACTGTAAGGCCTAAAATGTCATGGATTGTTGTTGTTAAGGGAAAATCTATGGCACACCAGTGACCACACTGGAACTTAATCACATTTGCAAATGTATTTCTGTGACAATGAAGACCTAGAATCTGAAAATTCTAGCTTCCAATAAAAAGAAGTAACAAGGTTGCCCATGCCTACTGAGAGCCAGTTTGGTGTAGTGGTTAAGTGCGCGGACTCTAATCTGGGAGAACCGGGTTTGATTCCCCACTCCTCCACTTGCACCTGGCTGGATGACCTTGGGCAAGCCATAGCTCTGTACCAGCTGTTCCCTCAAGGACAGCTTGGGAAAGAGTTCTCTCAGCCCCACCTACCTCACAGGGTGTCTGTTGTGGGGAGGGGAAGGGAAAAAGGAGTTTGTAAGCCGCTCTGAGACTCCCTTGGGGAGTGGAGGGCGGGGTATAAATCCAATCTCTTCTTCTCTTCTTCTTCTTCTTCATTCCTGCTAGGGAAAGGCTGAACAGAGGCAGCGAAATATGAAACTGTCTTCAAATGAATCTACCCCACTGATCTGAATAGCCCAGTGCTCTGTCCTGCAACCAGGGATCTGTTTAACTCATTATACCAAGGACTAACCTCGGGTATAATACACCTAAAACTCTTCCAGTCAATCCCACCCCCAAGGAAAGCAAGATGAAGACTATCTGTTCACAGGAAATCACCTTTTCATGAACTAGAGACCTCTGGTCCCTAGTCTTATACTCTGTGTGTTCTGAGAAAAAGTCCACCAGTCCACCTCCATATCAGAAATACAGAGGACTGAATCAGAGACTTTCTGTATGTGAAGCATTCTAAGCCCTCCGTAGCGAAAGGTAAAGAAATAAAAGGATTTATGAGAAACAATTACAAAGGGAACAGTTATGCTCTGGGCTTAAACTAGTTTCAAAGCAGATTTCCAGCATCCTAGGGCCTGTAGCTCTTTGGGGACAGGACTTCAAACAAAAAATGCTCAGCTTTTCATGAAACTACAATTCCCAGGATTCCACAAGATTCTGTGGTTACAGAAGTGGCAGGAAACCAGTGTAAGGTTGTAATGTAGGGTTTTTTTTTATGACAGTTCAAAATACAATTTTTATACTTCAGTTGTGAGAATGCTGAAGGCTCACAGCACCTTGGTCATTTGGTGTTTCAGATGTGAAGCTGGTGGTAAAGGAGGTTTGGGATTTCAGAGTTCCATCTGGTTACTGATACCCTGATACTCATCTAGCAGGCTTGGGAACATCACGGCTGAACTTCCACCCTGAAAATCTGTGGAGCCAAGCCAGATTTACATCATATAAATAAACTTCTATGGCCCTAGTGGCAAATATTATTCACAGCTGCAGCACATGAGAGAAGCTCAAACAGGGTTTCACATTCCCTAGCCCACAAACAAATTTTATTATCTGTCAAGTTATGTGCATTTGTTAAAAATAGTCCTAGAACTTTGCGTCTTCCTTCAGTATATGAGTTATTAGTACATGACTCTGAAGTTACAATGCAAATTACAGAAAGGCAGCATATGCTAACATCTATAGGCCAGTTTGTGTAGGCAAATGGCTTCCATTTGATCTCTCCCAGCTATGCTGGGTTCAGAGATCACAAACCCATAGGGCTGGGAAGAGTCTTGTAGGTCATCTATTCTAACTCAATGCAGGAAATCTGAAGCTAGAGCTCCCCCAAGAAATAGATGTTCAGCCTCTGACAGAAGTTCTCCAGGAAAGGACCATCTACCCAGGCTCTTAGGTAAATTAATCTAACTGAGCCAGCATGGTGCCATGATTAAGAGTGGCAAACCATAATTGGAGAACCGGATTTGACTTCCCACTCTTCCACGTGAAGCCTGCTGGGTGACCTTGGGCCAATCACAGTTCTGTCAGAACTCTTTCAGCCCCACCTGCCTTAGTTTGGTGTAGTGGTTAAGTGCGCAGACTCTAATCTGGGAGAACCAGGTTTGATTCCCCGCTCCTCCACTTGCACCTGCTGGATGACCCTGGGCAAGCCATAGCTCTGTAGCAGCTGTTCTCTCAAGGACAGTTGTCTCAGAGCTCTCTCAGCCCCACCTACCTCACAGGGTGTCTGTTGTGGGGAGGGGAAGGGAAAGGAGTTTGTAAGCCGCTCTGAGACTCCCTTGGATAGTGAAAGGCGGGGTATAAATCTAATCTCTTCTTCTACAAGGTGCCTGTTGTGAGGAGGGGGAGGGAAGGCGATTGTAACCCACTTTGAGACTCCTTAAGGTAGAGAAAAGCAGAGTATAAAATCTCCTCCTCCTTCTTCTTCTCCTTCCCCTGCTGTTAGGAAGTTTTCCTTTATATTCAACTGAAATCTACCTGCTTTCCAGTAATTTAAGCCCATCAGATCTAGGCTTATCCTCTAGAGCAGTGGTGGCAAACCTATGGCACGCGTGCCAGAGGTGGCACTCAGAGCCCTCTCTGTGGGCACGCACAAAATCGCCCCAGCACAGAGTTCGCAAGATTGGTCAGCAAAAATCACATTAATTGTTCAAAAGCATGCCAAATGCAAACTTTTACCTTTCAATAAAAAGTTGTTTGTATCATTGAAAGCTCTGTTATTGTGTTTTTCTTTGAAGACAAAAGATGTTAATGTATGAGTTGTTTTTTCTAAAAAGAAAACCTCAGTATTCAGGTTAAATTGCTGTGTTGGCACTTTGCGATAAATAAGTGGGTTTTGGGTTGCAGTTTGGGCACTCGGTCTCTAAAAGGTTCACCATCACTGCTCTAGAGTATTAGAGAACAATTCTTTGTCACCATATATCATATAAGCAGACACTTATACTACGATTTCCATGATCTCAGTAGAAGTCTGGAACTATAATCATGTAGTCTATAGGGAGAGTAGATCCATAGATGTGTGGCACTTCTCAATGCCTTTGTGCTTGGGGATGATACCGAAGTCATCATTAGGAAGCGATTCACCTGAATGAAAACCAACCCTCTGCATTAGACTGTGACTGTATTAAGCAGCTGTCTTATTCTGATGGAGACAAGAATGTACGCAATGTTCAATATTCAGTTCCAGATGACTTGGTAAACCTGAAGAACTCCTGGGTAACTAGCCGTGCAGATAAATAGGATGTGTACATTGAATTCAGAAAAACCAGAAGAGACTTGTTCTGCCTAGGGGTTCAAGCAAGAGCAAAGCAGCTGAAAAATACAACTTTTGACAAGTTGGCAATTCAACCGTTTCCAGAATCTACTCAACCCTTCAGGAAACTTCCTTTCATTCACAAAACTGTTACAGGAGTCCCTTGCTGAGGGCTCCAGGAGAGATGATTTCACACTTCCTGAGACATAAAGAATTAATGTCTACTGCTCAGTTCCCTCCAAGCTCTTTATCCTGGGAACCGACAGGATGTTCAACAGGGAAACGAGACATCTACGGCTTCCTTCAGAAAGATGCTGTGGTAGATAGGCAAGAGGTCTGATGACATTAAGAATTTGTTCTGTCACACATATGGAATAAAGCCATCTTGGTGCACTCGGTGCTGCTACTCGGTACATTCAGAGCCTAACTTTCTGTAAAGAACATTGCTGGAGCTGCAAAAAGGAATATCCCCAAAGGACTGCTATACTGATTCAAGCTTTTCTTAGACAAGAACAAAATCCACATAATACCTTTTATTGAACCAACCAAATTAGCATTCTGATGAAGGGAACTGTGATTCTCAAAAGCTCATACTCCAAAATTCCTGTTGATCTCTAAGGTGCTGCTAGACTTAAGTTTTCTTGAAAGCTACTCAGTGCCCTTTAGTATCAAGGACAACAAAGTTCCTGCTAGCAGAAACTATCCATTGAGAAATTGTATATTCTTATCCACCCTTTGTAAATCTGCATTAATTGCATATATATATATGTTGGTACCCGCCCTGCGGCTGCAATGTGGGGAGGGCGGGATATAAGTGTAATGGAATAAACAAACAAATAAGGCCTGGTTCAATTTGCGCTCAGGCATATCGAAGGTGCCTAGGCGCTATTGTTTAGAATGTGGAGCATAGGTTACATCCTAAATGAACCAATCGCTGGTGTGGCCTGCTTGATAGGTCCACAGAGGCTGAGAGAATGCTACCATCACTTAGTACTATGTTTGCTAGCTCTGGCTGAGGACAGACTGGCAATCTGCCCCGGGAGAGCTCCGCTTGGGAAGCGGGGGAAGGGAGCCCGTTCAGACATCCGCAGCTGTCCCTCGGCTCCCTTTCGCACGTATGAGCTTTGAAGCTGGTTTCCTCTCACTATAGAAGGACACCAGGAGAAACCGGTGTCCAAGGGCCGTCTTCCGCTTGCCTCCCGCTTTCAGGCAGTGTGAACGGGAAGAAGGCGGGATTCAAGTGGAGGCAATTGTGTGAACGTGCCGTTTCGGCAATTTGCGCATGAGCACTCATGCGCTCATGTGCACATTGCCGAAACAGCCCTGCCACAAGCTGCGGAGGCTGGCCCACCCGGGGCCGCTCTGCAGCAGTCTGAGCGCTCCGTAACAGCATCCTTATGCAATACACTGGCCAGTGTGAACGGTCAGCCCTGGGGAATTTTCCCCCTGCAGCTTTTGCCTCTGGATTCCTCCCATTCCAGATTGCCAGTCTGTCCTCGGCCACTATTTGTATATGTTGTGGTTTTAACTTTATTATTGTTTTAACGTATCTTGTTGTTTTAATATATTTATATATTATTCTGTAAAAAAAATTATATATTATTCTGTAATATATTTATATATTATATTCTGTAAACAGCCCTGAGCCTGCCTAGCAGGGAGGGTGGGATACAAATTAAACAAATAAAATAAATAATAAATGAGAGCCAGTTTGGTGCAGTGGTTAAGAGTGTGGACTCTAATTCTGCAGGGGAGGGTGGTTTAAAATCCAATCAATCAATCAATCAATCAATCAATCAAATAAATAAGCAGCAAAGTCCTACTCTATTGTTTGTGAGAATTCTGCCTCAGTTCCCCCTTATTTTTAGCCTATCTCTATATTGAACCAGTCCCATACTCTCAACCTAATTCATCCTACAGGGCTGTAACAAGGATAAAATGGAGCAAGGGAGAATGTTGTAAGCAATTGCAGGTCCTGATTATGGAGAAAAGTAGAGTATAAATGAAGGAAACAAATAAACAGGTCACTCCTGAGGTCCAGTTCTGAGCTGAGCAGAAATGGGAGCCTGCTGACATATTTATACAGTGCTATCAGTGTGAATGGTGCTTTAAAGAACAGAGTACGTGCAGTACAAAAAGTAGTGAGATCCCTGCCCTGAGAAACTTACAATAAAAAAAATATGTCATAAGGCATAAAACAAAGTGAGTGGAGGAAGACGGAGACAGGGAATCAATAGTGGAAGATTATGAATGTGAAGAATCAGGATGAGGCTGGCTCTGAAAGAGATGATCTCCTCCTGCAAGTGGCACCTGATTTTGCCTCAGAGTTGTCTTTATAGGTGTGCTCTCTATCAGCAGTAAAATTCTCACCATGGCCTTTTAAACAGACAATAATAGATATATGCTAGCCCTGAACTGGGTGGCCCAGGCAAGCCCAGTTTTGTCAGACCTCAGAAGCTAAGCAGGGCCGCCTCTGGCAAGTACTGGGAAGGGTGACCTCCAAGGAATACCAGGGCTGGGACGCAGAGGCAGGCTAATCAAGCCATCTCTCTGAAAAAACATCCAAGCCCCCAGTAGAGGTTGCCAGAAGTCAACCATGACATCCAGGCAAGCACACAACACACAAACTCACACAAATACAGAAAAATAATAGATATATGCTTGGCTTCCAATATTTCAAGACAGTTAACATCAAGTATAGAACTGGGAACTTTCTTATCTTCTCACTTCTATGTATTCCCCAAAACATCACCTTTTCAGACCTTTCAGTTTTTGAATCACACAAGAAAAGCTTACATCTCAGAGTTAATTCTATGGCTTTGTTCACCAGAATGTTTTCAGATTCAAGGCTGATCCAAGGGAACACTTTGTTTTTGGCGACTTTTGTTCTAGTAAATTTAGCGGTCAAATGTTTGTTGGTCATGCCTCTGTTTCACAACTAGCCTTGCCTCCCTCGGAGAAGCTTATGTCATCTGGTGAACTTTTATAACACTTTTTAAAATACAGAGAAAAGTTCAAAAATAACTTTGAGGGCCACCTTTTCTGCCTCACCAATAAAAGACTGTATTCTGGAAACATGCAGCTTTCTATAATCGAATGCTTTGGAGACATTAAAAGAGTTGTCCAAAATGCCCATCAGCATTTATTTTCCCTACAGGCTAACTCAAGGCCAAACAGGTTTGGCAGGTGGTGCAACAGGGAAGGAAGGAGACCTTACAGACCCCACTGATCAGAGAAATAGCCCAATGAATCCCTTACTCTGCCCAGGACAAAGGCAAGGCCACAGTAAGATGAATGGGGTGGTGATAGGGTTGCCAGGTCAAAGGGCCTCCAACCTGCCGGCCCAGATCTGGCCAGTGGGGGGAACCCCGCCCCCAAAGTGCCCAGATCCAGCTGACACGCCTGGCGTGATGATGTCACCCACAGGTGACATCATCACACTGGACACGTTGCTGGGGGGATGCTCTAGCATTCGGCCTGAAAACTCTATGGTATCACAGTTTTCAAGATGAATGCTAGAGTGTCCACTGGCGCAGCGCCTAGCATGATGACGTCACTTCCGGGTGACATCATCACAGTGCATGCGCGCCACACACACACACACACAAATGTCCCAGATTGGGACCAACTCCCCTACAAAAGGTAAGGGACCTGGCAACTCTAGGAGGTGAGTTCATCTCCTTTTCTCTCTCTGCCCTCTGCAGTAGCAATAAGGCCATTTAAAGGGAGCAGGGAAAGGACCAGGGTCAGGTCTGGGGTTCTAAAGCTGGAGACAAAAAGGCAAAATTCAGAATGGTGTAAAAAGCCCTCTTTATGAGTCCGCAGTGCTCTTTTTTAACATGCTTACAAAGCAGGTCAGTCTTTGATCCCTTGCAAATGAGCTGAGGCTCAAAATAGGTCAGAATCCTTTCAGAAAGATTGCTTTGGTTTGCAGAAACTATAGCTTGTCTGGAAACCAAAACTGAAAAATCACAGTGGAAGAAAGAGGAAGTACAGGGTTGCCAACCCTGGCTTGGGAAAAACTGGGGGGGGGGGGGGAGAGAAGCCTGGAGAGGGAGGAGTCTGGGGAGTGGAGGGAGCTCAGCAGGGCTACGATTCCATATAAAGACTTCCCTCCAAGGCTGCAGTTTCCTCTGGGGACCTGAACTCTGCAGCTGGAAGGTCAGCTGCAATTCTGGGGAGAACTTCTGGCACCACTTGGAGGATGGCAACCCTTAAGTCAGAGGGGGGAATTCTAGGGTGAGAGGAGGAACGGGCACGCACAAGACTGAGGACCACGCTTGAATGGCCAAATCACATTATGTGCGAAACAACCCCTTCTTCTAGACTTCAAGCAATCTAAACCGCCATAGGCCAGTAGGGCTGCCAAGTCCCCCGGTAGGGCGGGGGAAACACCGATTTTTAGTGCTTACCTCCCGCTTTTCCAAAGTTGGCCACCGGGGGGACAAAATGGCTGCCTTAAAAGGGAAATGTCTGCAGAGAGCCTGCCCTGCAGTAAAAAGCCTCACCAGACATTTCCCCTTTAAGAAGTCAGCAAGAGAGCTTCCACAGCAAGAGAGGTCCGCCCAGAGATTAAGGAGGGACTGAAGGAGCTGCTTTTGCATGTGGCTTGCAAGGTGAGTTTCTCTTCCAGCTCTTTTCCTTCTCTCTCCCTCTTTCTTTTTTCGGTCTGTCTGTCTCTCTCTCTCTCTGTCCCCATCCAGCAGAGGTCTATCAGTGGCTATTATAGCCACAAGGTCTAAATGGAAGTAAGTGCCTCTGCCAGTTTTTTTCCCTTCTCTCTCTCCCTCTTTCTTTCTTTTTTCTGTCTGTCTGTCTGTCTGTCTGTCTGTCTGTCTCTCTCTCTGTCCCCATCCAGCAGAGGTCTATCAGTGGCTATTATGAGCCACAAGGTCTAAATGGAACCCTTTGTCTGGGGCAGTGAGGCTCTGCATTCTTGGTGCTTGGGGGGCAACAGTGGGAGGGCTTCTGGAGTTCTGGCCCCGCTGCTGGACCTCCTGAGGGCACCTGGTATTTTTGGCCACTGTTGTGACACAGAGTGTTGTACTGGATGGGCTGTACTGGATGGGCCGATCCACTGTGGCTTCTCTCCTGTTCTTATGATATGAAAATCATATTTAGCACTTGTGTAGCACTTAGTGCTTCATATTCTGCCGAGATGAGGAAGGATTCAGTAGGGCCGTTGCTCAGTGATAGAGCATCTGCTTGACATGCAGGAGGTATCAGCCTCTTCAGCTAAAAAGGATCAGGTAATAGGTGACATTAAAGATCTCAGCCTGAGATCCTGGAGAGCCACTACCAGTCTGAGTAGTCAATACTGACCTTGATGGACCAATGGCCTGATTCAGTATTAGGAAACTTCATGAGTTCATGTGTCAGCATGTGGAAGCAACATCACAGGATGTGACATCACAAAATGATGTCACTTCCTTTCTCCTGGCTCCACCCCCAAAGTCCCCAGATATTTCCCAAGTTGGACTTGGCAGCCCCATAGGCCAGCCTACTGTCAGGGGCTGGGACGGGTACTGGGATCATATCACTCCTGTGCTGAAAGAGCTGCACTGGCACAATTCATAGTGCTCATTCTTACCTTTAATCCCCTCAATGGCTGGGACAGGATGCTTTAAGGACTGCTTCCTTCCATACAGCTGAGCAGACCAGTTAAAACCCTCCCATGCCCTGCTTCCTGTGTGCTGCTTGCTTTCAGAATGTATTTATTTATTTGGATTTGTGAGCCAGTTTGGTGTAGTGGTTAAGTGCGTGGACTCTATCTGGGAGAACCAGGTTTGATTCCCCACTCCTCCACTTGCATCTGCTGGATGACTTTGGGCAGGGGGCCTTTCATAAAAAAAAGAGGTGCAGGAGCTCATTAGCATAACTTATTTGCATATGCCACACACCCTGACGTCACCGGAAGTGTCAGAAGGCCACACACCCCTGACATCACCGGAAGTGTGTCAGAAGAAAGAAAGTAAAAGAGAGAGAAAGAAAGAGAGAGAGAGAGAGAGAGAGAGAGAGAGAGAGAAAGAAAGAAAGAAAGAAAGGAAGGGAGGGAGGGAGGGAGGGAGGGAGGGAGGGGGGAGGGAGGGAGGGGGAGGGAGGGGGAAGGGAGGAAAGGAACAGGAAGGAAGGTAGGTAGGTAGGGGGAGAGAGAGAAGAAAGAAAGAAAGAAAGAAAGAAAGAAAGAAAGAAAGAAAGAAAGAAAGAACAGGAAGGAAGGAACAGGAAGGTAGGTAGGTAGGTGGGGGAGAGAGAAGAAAGAAAGAAAGAACAAAAGAAAGAACGAAAGAAAGAACGAAAGAAAGAAAGAAAGAAGGAACAGGAAGGAAGGAACAGGAAGGTAGGTAGGTAGGTGGGGGAGAGAGAAGAAAAGGAAGGAAGGAAGGAAGGAAGGAACAGGAAGGTAGGGAGGGAGGGAGGGGGAGAGAGAGAAGGAAGGAAGGAAGAAAGAAAGACAGACAGAAAGAGAAAGAAAGAAAGAAAGAAAGAAAGAAAGAAAGAAAGAAAGAAAGAAAGAAAGACAAGGTGTTTCCCTCCCCCCCTTGCTTGGGCCCGAGTGGCTTAACGGGGGAGGGAAGGGGGTTTCTCCCCGGGCCGGCAGCCTGCCGCCCGGGAAGAGTAAGCGAGGGAGGGAGGGAGATTTTCTCCCCCGGCTTGTGGCCTGCCGCCCGGGAAAGGTGAGTGGGGGAGGGAGGGGGGGTCTCTCCCCAGGCCGGCGGCCTGCTGCCAGGGAAGGGTAAGCGGGGGAGGGAGGGGGGTTTTCTCCCCGGGCCGGCGGCCATGCCGTGGCCCGGGAAAGGTATGCAGGGAGGAGGTTTTTCCCGGGGCCGGCGGCCATGCCGCGGCCCGGGAAGGGTGAGCGGGAGGCGGGGCTTCGCTATGTGCCCGCTCCCCCAGAGTCTTCACCAGCTCCAACGGACCCCTGACCTTGGGCAAGCCAAAGTTCTGGCACAGCTGTTCTTGAAAAAGAGCCGTTTCTGTGAGAGCTCTCTCAGCCCCACCTATCTCATAGGGTGTCTATTGTGGGGAGGGGAAGGGAAAGGAGCTTGTAAGCTGCTCTGAGACTCCTTCAGGTAGTAAAGGGTGGGGTATAAATCCAATCTCTTCTTCTCTTCTATTCCACCCTCCCTATCTTCCTCATTGAGACTCTCCTAACACCAAGTTTACTGTCTTTCAGGTGCCAGACCAAAATATTTATCTTGACCTTGGGGCTACTATCTGAAGGGTTCCTTTTTTTTAAGTGTTGCTTTTAATGGCAAGTGGGCTGTTTTAGGAATATTATTTTATTTTGCAGAATATTGGTTTATGCTATTGTTATGCTTCTAGCAGGATCTTTCCTTGTTTTATTTGCTTGGTTTTGATCATTTCTATGTTTCTTTATATGACTTTTAATGTTGTGTTGTTTTTACCTTGTAAGATGCTTCAAGCAGGTCTCTGAAGAGATGGCATATGAATTCTCTGAATAAATGAATAGAAGAGGGAAGTTCCTAAATTACCATTTCACATAGGGTTGCCAGGTCTCCTTGGCCACTGGTGGGTGATTAAAGGGGGCGGGGACAAGATTGCCAGATCCTGGTTGGGAAATTCCTGGAGACTTGGGGACAGAGCCTGGGGAGGACAGGAACCTCAGTGGGGTACAGTGCCATAGAGTCCACCACCCAAAGCATCCATTTTGTCCAGGGAAATTGATCTGAGCTGTAATTCTGGAGGATCCCCAGGCCCCACCTGGAGGCTGGCATCCTTAGTTCCACAGTAAGCCCTCCCCCCCTTTCAAACGCCTGATCAGTAAATTGCTTCGCTCAATGGGAGAGCCTCTGCTGCAGCTGAAATAGAGGTTCTTTTGTTCTGGTGTTCTGCTTTTGACTACATTTCCAAGGGCAGAGACGCCACCTTCCTTGCGCCAAAAGATACAGACACATCCTTCCGTGTAGAACTGTTTTCAGAACCTAGTCACCCACTTTTTCCAATGCATGCTCCCTAATTTTGCAAGGCAACTGTTAGCTCAGCCACCCATAAAATTACTGCACACTCTGCAATTTTGTGCATATCTGGACCACTGCTTATATGATCCCGTGCTGGAAGGTTAACACCATTACAGGGACAGAAGACAGCGTATTAGCTGGGTGGGTGTTAAAAGCTGGCAGCAGGATCTCTCTGAAAAAAAGGGGGAAATCCTTTCCTCTTACACAGTTCTATATTACTTAACCTTTTCACCACTGCCACCTTTGGGTTATCCTCTTATAGAGATATAAAAACAGCAAAGGAAATGGGGAAGGGAACTGTTAAGCTCTTATAGGATTTCTATATTACAGATTATTTTCACATTACTTTATACTGGGGTGGGTTTAGGCTGAATGGTAGAATATTGTGGCTGAACAGCAGAATATTTGTCTTACATGCAGGTGGTCCCTGGTTCAATCCTCAGCATCTCCAGGTAGAAGAATCAGGAAGCAGTTCTCTACCTGAGACCCTGCAGAGCTGCTGCCCGGCAGAGCAGACAGAACAGACAGTACTGATCCTAACAGACCAGTATAAGGAGTGTTTTAAGGAATATAAAATCATTTATTTATTGATGTTATTTACAGTCTGTCTTTCCCACTGGGACTTGAGGAGAATCACACAGGCCGAGACAATTAAATCGGCAGGGATGGGGCATCCATAAACAATACAATAGGGTCTGGATTGCAGAAATCCGAACACAGAGCTGAGGTAGCGAGGAGCTATTAGGGACCGCGCAACCATACAGGAAGCCACCGAACTCGACTATACAGCACAGCAGCGCGAGGCTCTGTCTAGACTCAACAATGACAAGCTCAGAAGGAGAGCGGTGTTCTCCCATCCACTTCACTATAAATCTCAAAGAAAGACACCAAAGGAATTTAGTATGGTTGTGCGTGGGAATATACAGCGAGCAACAGAAATGGCCTGTTAGGCTTGTGAAGAGGATAATCCTTTCGCTAGCATTAAATATGAATCAAATATTATTGTCTCCCATTTCACGGTTGTCGGGTGTTGGCGCTTGCTGAGGATGCTTCAGTTTATATGACTGTCTGAGGGAGGCACAGAGTGTATTCACAGCAATGGTGGCAGCTTGCTGAAATTTACAGAGGCAAGTTTGGATGGGCATTCCTAAACATTCAAAACGGGAAGGGGCAGGGAGAACCTGAGACCAGCAGAGATCATCCAGCGCTTGATAGGTGGGAAAGATGCTATTAAGGATTTGTCCCATTTTTCTATTCCTGTGCTCGCCGGATAGATCAAAGGCTAAAATAGGAACGGCAACTACACCAATCTGGCCATTCAAAAAAGCTCCCAGTAATTTAGCTAGAGACAAGAGGAAAAGATGGGGAAAGACCTGCGCCAGGACCAAGCCTCTTCGTATTTCCTCCCATTCTGAAACCAATGCATTCACAATCAATACATTTAAAACCAATTCCACAAATGCTTGGTAACAATTCCTCCTGCTCAAGAGGGTATCATTTGTGTCAAAGAGGAGATTGGAACGGTTGGGCAGGCTTTGTTATTCCTGACAAGTAACTGATTTTGCTGAGTGCTTCAGAATTATATATTTTTAAAAAAATCCTGCACAGTTATTGCCAACATGGTGCCCATGAACTGCACCAAGTCAGGAGGGAGCACCCATTAAGAAATAGTGAGCTCCATCATAGCAGTATGTTTGGCTTGCAACCTCCCAACTTTTATGATCGGCTTCAGTTAGGTTTGCCAGGTCCCTTTGTTGCGCCAACGGGGGGATTTGGAGGGCATTCCAGGATACTCTGAAGCAATGACATCACTGAGAAGTGATGTCATCATCACACATCGCATCAGCAATGCTCTGGATTTTGGGCAAAACTCTATGGTTAAAACCAGCTTCAAACCTAGAGTTTTGCCCTCAAACCAGAGTGTCACTGTGCTTACGCCCAACTTGATGACGTCACTTCTGGGTGAGGTCATCATGTTGGTGACGTCGCACAGCAATGTCACTGTTTGGAGGCAGGGTTTCCCCTGCCAGCCAACTGGCTGGCAGCGGGTAGGAGCCCCGAAAACCAGGGGAACCCCCACCAGGACCTGCATGCCCGATGGCAGCCATTTTGTGGTGGTGCCCACTCCCCATTCTTAACATTAAAATGTGTCCACAGGCTCAACAAGATTGGGGTCCTCTTCGCACTATCTCTATTCTTTAGAATATTTTCTCAGGCAGTCATGGCAAAGCTGTAAAGTTTCTCAGAGCAACTACGTGTATTACCCTTCCCCCCCCTGAAGTGCAGAGTAAAACTGTGCAGTGTGAATGCAACCCAGACACAGGCATCCTCATTAGGGAACTGGGCTGGCTAAGGCAACCCGTCAGCCATAACCTTGATGGCAAACATGGGACTGCTGTTGTGCAATGCCTGAAACGATCAATAAACACACACACATAATTATGAATGTTAATTTATGAGCCGCAACAACATCATGGTATGTCTCAGTCTGAGCTGCTCAGCAATAACCCAGCTGCTGCTACAACGTTCCTCCTTCAGAGAATTACAGACACAGTGACACAAGCCAACTAATCAATACCATACTCCTCAGAGTATTTTCTGGACCTGGAACTTTGGAAGAGAAGTCTGACTGAACTTGGTGACCCTGAAACCTGGAGAGTTTCCTCTTAGGTATGTTTTCAGATGATGAAATTGCAATCGTGGAAGGTAGAACGCCGGCAGAGCAGAAAACGGTTGGGTTCCAAAGACCTGCTTTAGAGATTCCAAAGGTCTGAAACATGCTCAGTGGGATGTTTGAAATCCTCACGGCACTTCAGTGAGAGGACTTTGAAACTCTTCTTTCCGAAACACACACACAAAATCTTGCCATGTGCTACCATTCAAGAAACTCAAGCGCAAACCCCTCGGGCAAGCAGAACCAGTTACACAGTTCTGTGGATCCCGGCCAAAGCTCATTTGCGGTTCAACAGAGACTGAAGATCCGACCCACTATTTGTGGTTATTATCTATTAAGCAGTATGCTTAGAAGAGATTTCCTGGTGTTGGTTTAATGAGACTGTTAAGTGACCTGTGAGATTTCTGTTTCAGGTTTTGTGGAGAATTTATGATATATTTGTAATTTATATAAATTGCCCGATTTGCTAAAAGGGCAAATGAATTTCGCATTGCTATAACTCAGGGGTGTCGAACTCATTTGTTATGGAGGGCCAGATTTGACATAAATTGGACTTTGTCGGGTCGGGCCATGTGTGTCATAAAATGTAATGCTAGGTAGCGGAGATATAAACTTTATAAAGGACACAAACACAAAGATTTTTTTAACTTAAAATAAAAACATGCCTGAAACATTCTTGTAATATTTTGTTTATTTAAAATAGTCTCTGATAACTGACACTTCTTACTCTGAATTACTACATTAAGATGTCTGTGCTGTAGCAATCTGGGAGGGGGAGGGGAGGAGCCTCAGCCCAGTGCAGGGAGCAGAAGCTTGCCTATCTATCTCTCTTGAGCAATTGAGAAAGCCTAGGAGAGCAAGCTATGACACAATAGCAGCAGCAGAACTGGAAAAAGAAGCAGTAGACAGCCAGTCCCTTGCGAGCCTGATTGAAGCCCTCTGGGGGCCTGATCCGGCCCCTGGGCCACATGTTTGACACCCCTGCTATAACTGATTCACACAACATATTTTGCATCCATTTAATTGGTCTACCCTTCTCTGGGTATGCATCCATATGAAGCTGCCTTACATTGAATCAGACCATCAGTTCATTGATTTCAGTATCTACTCAGACTGGCAGATCTCCCACTATTACAACTGATCTCCAGACAACAGAGATCAGTTTCCCTGAAGAAAATGGCTGCTTTGGAGGATAGATTCTGTGGCCATTGTACCCTGCTGAGGTCCCTCCCCTCCCCTCCCCAAACCCAAACCCTGCCCTCCCCAGGCTCCACCTCCAAAATCTCCAGGTATTTCCCAGTCCAAAGTTGGCAGCCCTACTGGCAAAGGCTTTCCAGGGTCTCAGGTAGAGGTCTTTCATATCATCTTCAATTGCCTGGTCGTTTTAACTGGAGACTGAACCTGGGACCTTCTGCATGAAAAGCAGAGGCTCTTCCACTAAGCTGCAGTCCCTCCCCAATATGGGAAAAAGAAGTGACAGAGATGGAATTTCAGTGGTGTTCCTGAGCATCCTATCCTCCTTCCTTCAAAGAATTATTTCCTGATAGCCAAGAGGATGCCTGGGCACAAACACACAGTAGAGTGGGATAAATAACTAACCTTCTAGAATGGGAATTCCCCAAGTTTTTCAGGTGTCTCCCACAGCCCCAGTGAATTCAGCTCTATTGCCTTTCATTTCTACATTGCTTTCTGCTGCTCCAAATTCAGGGCAGGATAGAATCCCAAAGTAGTTATTTTTCATTGCCTTGTACCCAACCCAGCCTATCTGGCTTCTAGCACTCAGCTAGAAATGCGGCTATTTCGTTGAAATGTGGAACAACTCTCCAGGTCAAGGGCAAACGAAAGCCTTTCTGCACAGGAAGTATCTTCTAAACTTTTCTACTCTTAAAAACTTACATTATTAATTAGCTATTGAAATCCACTGGAGCGTGATTTAGTCATAATTTGAAAACTACAGTTGGATTTCACAACAATTCTTAATATACTAAAAACCTGCTCTTGCATAAGATATTATTGTTTATAATGCAGAAGTAAAACTATACAAGGATGGCATTACGTCTGTTATGATTTCATGTTAAAGTGTACAGACCTTGCAAGCCATTGGCAGCTTTGGGCAATGCCAGATGCAATACTGGAGATATTTTAAAAGCATCAGCAGCAGCCAAAAGGAGCCCCCAATTTGGACTGGAATTGTGTTGGGTTTTTTCCTCCTGCACCATTTCCCCGATGTTAATCACATTCCTGCACCTTCTCCCACAGATGCAATTGCCATGTAGAGGAAAATATACAGGTACCCAGCCTCTGTATGCTTTAGGGTTGGCTTTGGAAATTCCCAGAGACTGGTGGTGGTGGGGTGCCCCGGGGGGGGGGGGGGGTGGAGTTTGGGGAAAGGAAGGAGCTCAGCCAGGGTACGATACCATAGAATTTACCAGCCAAAGCTGCCCTTTTTTCCAGAGGAACTGATCCCTGTAATATGGAGATCAGCTATAATTCCAGAAGACCCCCAGGTCCAGATCAGCTATAACTCCAGAAGATCCCCCAGGGATCTGATAATTCTAGTGGATGCTTCCCCCTGCTGGGGAAATAATAGCTCTAGTCAGGGGCAATTTCCATCAGGGAAATGGTGGACAAAAGGGTTCAGTACCCTCTTCCCTCTACACAAGAGCTCCCTCTGAATACTGGCCATAAGGGCCCCAAATTGACATTTTTAAAAACCTAGAGGTAGGAATTAAAAAGACACCACAAGAACAAACGCCCACATCATTCCGACTTCCGTTTCAGAATCAGTTTGAGAGAAGACAACACGTCTAACCATTTTTTTCAATAATATGACACAAGAGACGTGAGGAATAAAATGCATACAGGATTAGCAAATGATTGGGAAGGAGGGTTGCATCACATACCAAAATATATTCAACAACAAATCATTACGGTGTACGCCTTTTTTGACAAAGCGAAGCTAGGATAATTTCTGAAGACCATACTCACGCAGTGCATAGAGCGAAAGGATTATTCCAGCCAGGCAAAACCCTTCAAAAAACCTGAGTGTGCTGAACATTGTCACATTCACGGAGAGGGCCACAGACAGTCCAAATATCAAAATGAATAGGACAGAGAAGAGGAGCACTGGCCGGCGACCAACCCTAGAGAAAGAAAAGGGGACAAAAACTCAGTGGGATATTGCCCTGTGCATTATTTTTTTAGTTTCTGTTGACAAAAACAAACCACAAATACCTCCCCACACACCATGCTGGGATCACACAAAAACCCTTCCCCCCCATTCAAGGAGAGAGGGAGTATGTGGCAGAGGGCAGCAATGATACACAGTGGATTGCCCCTTTTAATAATCAAAATTTCCTTGGCTGACAAAGTCTCTGCACCTACCTCTCCCCTCTCTACTAGGGTTGCCTGCTGTAAAATACCTGGAGATTTGGGGAGTGGAACCTGCAGAGGACAGGGACCTCAGCAGGTATAATGCCATAGAGTCCACCCTCCAAAGCAGCTATCTTCTCCAGGGGAACTGATCTTGATTGTCTGGAGATCAACTGTAGTAGCAGGAGATCTTCAGGTGGCACCTGGAGGTTGGCAACCGTCCTCTCTACAAATAACATTGACGGGCTGCATCTTGTTCTGAATTGGAATTTATCCTCTTTTCACTCCTCAATGCTTGAAAGGAATTTTCTGGAATACTTTTGTTGTGTCCTTTCCCCATTCTGGGTCTTCTTCACAAAGCACGAAGAGCAGCTAGGCCTCAGCATTTCTTCTGAGGCAGAGGTTCTGTTCTGTCCCTCCCTATCCAAGCAAGGCTTCCAGCCCCACAAAAACACAGAAATATTTAGAAACCTTGGGCCAAGCTACATAATGAGATCTAAGGAGAAAGTTTTGATAAGGTTGACTTGAATACTTATTGCCTTGCCCACTATGGATTTATGAGTGCAAGTTAGCTGAGCTATTTCAGAACCATGAAGTCAGATTTAACCCAGACTTATTAACCATATATATATTCACAAGAATACACATAAAGAATAGCAGTGCTAAAAAGAACAGGAATTAGACATGGACCATATTCCACTGCAGCCTTGTAAGTATGCCCCCAAAAGATACAAGCCCACAAAAATATCTAGTTTTCCATGCATCCAAAGTTGCCTTTTAAAGTTGTCTGTCCCCACGGAAAACATCTCCAAGTCCTGACTGATCACCTACACGTGAGGCTCGTTTGGCTATTTGCAAACCTGAGAGAGCCAGAGTTGAGGTAGTGGTGACTAGAACTAGGGAGACCTGAGTTCAAATTCTCAGCCATTTACTTCATTGGATAATTATGGGCCATTCACCATCTCTCAGGTTAACCTACCTCACAGGACTTTTTTGAGGACAAAATGGAAGCAGAAGTAGGCCCTGAGCTCTTTGAACAAAAGATAAAAATGTGTATGTGAGAGGGAGAGAGGTGTACACAAAGCAGAGCTTTAGACTCGTGTTTCTAGAATAGAAATTCTCCCTGATCAGTAAACAGTTCTCTTGATCCATTACTGAATATACTTATTTTTACTGAATATATCCTCCCCTAACCTTATACTCTCACAAGCATCCAGCAATTTTGTCAGTTTTTGTTTCAGTCTCTAAAGGGCTTTGTGATTTCATTATTCGGTTTGAGGAAACAAGAAAAGGTAAATATAAATAATAAATCACTTTCCACTCACTAACATGCTCTTGTTCCTTACACAAATCATACACTAAAAAGGGTGACACCAAATACCTACTGGATTGCACTGGATTGTTTTAAACTGCACGGAATACTCTGGTGGTATTCCTTTAACCACATCTCACAATCCATCTCTCTCACAATTCTGACTTTGTCTGAAGTCCATATGCTTATCTGGTTCTCAAATATCTTGCTGTGGAGGGATTGGCCCAATCCAAACTGGGGAATCAGCATAGCAGGTGAAAAAGCCATGATAACAGCTGTGTGATGGACTGCAGCCATTATCTGGATATCAAAGGCCTAATATCTAATCTAGCCGCAAATGCCTAACACGCTTAATATGCCATAATCTCAAATCTGTGCTGGTTACCAAGCAACAGTAAGAGGCACAGGTTGCTCCTATCAGTGATTTAGTTGTCCTTTCCCTTTTCCGTCATCCCTTCCACTTAAAATGTAAGTAATAAATATTTGCTAGAGGAACTAGAAAAATAAGGGCAGGCTCCCCCCTCAAAGTAGCTACTTGTTAACCCCTGAAAAATGAGGGGGGGGAATGTTTACATGTGGTTCAGGTGATTTTTCTGAATGCAGAAAAGATTACAATTTTGCTTCTCCTTTGAATTTTGTTCTTCATGGAAGCAGATTCAGGGGGAAACAAATTCAGCTGCATCATCATATCATGAGAAGAACATGAGCTCACGGAGCATGCAGCAAAATTTGGAGAGTTTAAAAACTTGCAGAGTTTAGCACAGCTTAATAAAATTGGGCCGACAATTCAGCTTCCACGCAGGTGTTCTTAGAAGGGTTGCCAAGTGTATCAAACTTACCGGCGGGGGGGGGGGGGGAAAGCTCTGCTGGCCGGGAGCTTCCCCAACGCGTGCGCTTCACAAGCGCGTCGGGCGGCGTT
Source organism: Lepidodactylus listeri (assembly GCA_029233225.1). Lineage (NCBI taxonomy): Eukaryota > Metazoa > Chordata > Lepidosauria > Squamata > Gekkonidae > Lepidodactylus > Lepidodactylus listeri. Next base: position 95,574,400 of record JARCFY010000006.1, read on the forward strand.
ACCGGAAGTGACGTCAGCACGTTGGGGGCGTTGCCAGGGCGACACTCTGGCAATCGCCCCAAAACTCTATGGTATCATAGAGTTTTGGGGCGATTGCCAGAGCGTCACCCTGGCAACGCCCCCAACATGATGGCGTCACTTCCGGGTGACGTCATTACGTGAGGGAGGTCGTCCAGGCTGGACGACCTTGGGGGTGGGGTTTCCCCCGCCGGCCAAATGCTGGCCAGCGGATCGGGAACCCCTGTAGCGGGGGATCCCCCGCCCTCCGGGCTGACTTGGCAGCCCTAGTTCTTAGGTATCTTCTCCAAAAATTTACCCACTTCATTTTGCACAGTAACAGCAATCAACAGCAAGCCAACTGTGACATATTTTGTTTTTCATGTCACACGCATTGCCACAGGAGAAGCAATATCACTGGAGGGGGGAAACTCAGTTTCCCTGCAAGAAGTTAATTTATTAGCATTTTTAAGGCAGACATATTTTAGCACCTGCAACCTATGTATGTATTGTCACTTACCAGTCAGCTATACATCCAGTGATTAGATAGCCAAAGATTAATCCTACGAGTAGGGAGAATTTTGCAATGTGGACTTTCCAGGCAGAATCACAAACAAGGTCCCACTGGAGATAAAAAGAAAGAAAGAAGAGCAAGGTATGTTTAAACTGTACATAATTATTTTCAATGCTTGATCAGAGCTAAGGCAAATACAGATCAACCTGTTCACAGTTTTACTGCATTGGCTAGTAAGAGGTAGGTCACAAATGATATATCTGAGAATCCAATTTGAATACATCAGCTCTGAGAGAGCTAGCATGGGATAGTGGTTAAGAGTGGCAGAATCTAATCCGGAGAACCAGATTTGATTTTCCACGTCTCCACATGAAGCTTGCTGGGTGAACTCAGGGCAAGTCACAGTTCTCTCAGAACTCTCTCAGCCCCACCTACTTCACAAGGTGTCTGTAGTGGGGAGACGAAGAGAAGGAAATCACTTTGAGACTCCTTAAAGTAGAGAAAAGTGGGATATAAAAATCAACTCTTCTTCTTGATGGTTTATCAGATAAATTAGCTAAGATAGCCACATTTTTTAAAAAAATCTATACTTGTGGTTACCCCCACATCTCATGACATGAAATTCCACAAAGCAACTATACACTCTAAAAATACCACTGTCATGAGTTAGCCAGGGCTCAGCAATAGCAAGGACTCCTCAGGAGAAAAGGAGCCCCATGGAGCCAGCCTTGAGTTAACAGAAGCTGACCAGCAGGAAAATGAGCTTCAGGTTTGTCAGGATTCACAAGCAACAGCTGCAGCAGAACCACGAACAGCCTCCAGCCCTGATGCAGCAGGTGAACCTCAGTTGGCCATTCCCAGCCCACCAGTATCACCCACATCCTTAGAGCACTGCAGATGGAGGCTGAGAACAGAGCTACAGACAAGGTGGCAAAATGCACGCCTCCTAGCCCAATACCAGCTGCTTGCTGATAACGAAGATGAGTAGTTGCAGGATTGCTTCTGAGCAACTGGTTGCAAGCATGACCTTTAGGTGTGGGGCTATAAAACCAGCCAAGAGAGGCTGTTAGGTGTGGATGCAATGTGTATGATAGTCACTAAGCTACTGACATTGCCTTGCCTGAGTTCTGGACCTCTGACATTGGACTGAACGACCCTGCCTTGCCTGACTTCTGGCACCTGATACTAGGAGCCTGCAAGCCAGTACAACCACCATCCTTCTGTCTGTCATGGACCTACTACCAAATCAAGTCATTTGTTGGCCATGCTCTGTGTACATTTTCTCCATCTCCGCTATGTTTAGAATCTGTAGAGTAGATACTTGTCATCTGATGTCACTCCTCCAATCTCAAGAGTCAAATTCTTCAGCCATAGCTCTTAAGAGAAATTTCTCAAGCTTTTTTAGTTGCTTTTAATGGTTATGTATATAAAGAACAAGTATTTAGGATGGTTTCTCATATGAGCTAACTGTTAACAGAGTACAAAACCCACACAATAACTATCAAGTACAAGCACAGGCTTTTTTTTTTTTTTGCATACCACTTCCAAGAAAACATGTGCAGGGTTCTGTCCAGGTCACCTGTAATAACACATACAGAGAAGCTGGGTTTACTCTAGGTCTTTAGAGTTCTGGGAAGTTTGCGTACACACACTATCATAAACCGACCCAATAAATTGCATAATCTTTCCCAATGTATTTCAACATACACAACAGTGGGAGCCCCACACAAGCATTTCACCTAGCCTTCAAGCGACTAAGGCTTTGAAAATTAGCTGCACCTTGCTTTTGGTCATTAAAGTCAACATGCCTGAATTTTGATATAAGCAACATTTTGAGGATATTTTTCTACCTAGCTTAGCTGCATTCTTTCCAGAAAGATTATTTACATCAGTTCTATTCGTTTCAGAATCCCATTGAGATAATGGGCAACTCTGATTTAAACCGAGCCAGGAAAAAGAGAGCACTGATTGGTCAGTGCTTTGCCGTTCCTTTTTCCCTTAAGCCTTGGGGAAATAAATGTTAAGGAATGAGGAGGAAACCAAAAACTCAGTTTGATTGCCAGCAAAGCTATTAAAATTCTTTGTTAGGAGGAAAGGAGATGGGGTCACACATGCAGCAGTACAAGTCACCAGGGATTGCTCCCAGACAGCCTCCATTCATTTCAACAGGACTCGGGCAGGAATGACGGCTATGCAGTAGTAATGCTGAGTCACAGACTGTCAATCAAATCCTGGGTTGCCAGGTTTCATACAGGTTTCATGGCCTTCTCAGGATAACCTGGGAAGGCATCACCAGCGAACAAGGCAGGATATTTGTATTCAGGCATTATGACAAACCATTAATTCAGACTAACCGTAATTAATAGATCAACTTCAGATCCTGATTTGACAGATCTAACTAACCGCAGCTAGCAGAATGGCCTGCGTTCTGTCACACTAACTACAGTTAATTTACACCATGGTTTCATGTTATGTCTGAATCTGAAGGGTTGCCTGCAAAAATTTTAATTTAAAACCCATTTGATGTTTGTGTATGAGTGTTTTCACAGTGCAGGTTTCTAGTACCAGAAGAGTGCTTTGAACTATGCCTGAAAATTATAAAGCCAACATTATGAGGGAAATCTCAGAACAATTTGTTCATTTGCTCGTTACCTCTTATTCCCAGAACCTGGTCCCAGAACCGAAATTCCTTTTTCACCCTGTTGTATTCTTATTATTTTACAGCCACAGCTTGCAGAGACTTTGGGATGCAAAAGGCCCTTTCTGGCTAACAAATAAAGACTCTCATTGGTCCTTAAGCCACTCTAGGTAACCAATTGCTGAGCCTCGCTTAGGTCCAATAGGATTGTTTGTACATAGTTACATTGTTTGAAGTTATGAGTTGGAAACAGTATAAATTAAGGTGCCGCTCTCATAGAGCTGTCTTTGAGCTGAAGCAATGGTTTGAATAAAAGCCTGTTTGTTTGATTCATCGCCTCCTGCTCAATACTTAAAACACCCTAAATCCCTTCCAACAATATCCGCTTTCTTCATATCACCTGCATGCCTAGCCATAACAAAGTCCTGCAGCACAATCCAATGAGTATCAGCTTTGCAGCCATTCTACTGATGGGTTACTCCTAAGTAAGTGCACTGCAGCCTAAGTCTGTGCAACTATACTTACTCCTATTCATCCTTTGTTGAGCTTGCCTTTTCTTGCCATCCTTTGTGTATTTTACCTACTATCAATAACAGGACTCACATTTTTAACTTGCGTGGTCTGTAAAATGACATACATCAATTACTTTGCCATTTGCTACCAGTAGTAGCTGTCATTTCCAAGACCCTGCAATAAAGTACCTTGATCACAATCTCTCACTATTCAAAAAACGATTTTCAACAGATCCATCGTAATAAGAAAATGGCCGAAACTCTGCCCCATTTCCCAAAACTGCTCAACAACAACTTCAGACAGCTTAAGAGAGAGAGAGAAAAAACACAAGCAGAAGGGAGTACACAACACAGCATCAGAGTGTCTGTTCCTTGGCGGCCTTAACACAGTTGGGATAAATGTTTCCCAGGGTTTGCATCAGCTGGAAGGCACGGAACCCACATTTGCTACATCACAAGGTACAGAAGCCTGAACCACATTAACGACTTCCCTCAGATCTCTCCACAAATTGTCTTTTCATAACAGAAGAGCTGCCTGACCACATCCTTCTGCATTAAGGAAGTTTGCAGATAACACAAGATTTTGACATCTTGATACAGACAGGAAGGGTGAGGGTCTTTGGGGGGGGGGGGTGCAATCAGGCCAAATATGTAGTTTGGGAGGGTAGAGTGTAGGTTCAAAAGAACATTTGTGCCATTCAAAAAACCTAGTTATGCAACAATCACAGTTTGTTAGCTGATGCAAAAAGTAAAGTGGGGAGTCCCGGCTGTTCTACAACCCCAGGTCCTGAGCAAGCATGCCTGATTATCCTCCCCTTAGCAATGTTATCTCTAAGCTGAGTTAGTGTGAGCTAGCTCACAGTTTTTTAGGCTCTGGCATACACATTTCTGTCTTAGCTCAGGCAGGATGGCTCCAGAGCAAACTAATTTATGCAGTAGCCAAATCACTTGCTCACAAAGTAGAATTTTTGCCATAAGACCCCACAGCTTAGAGGGAGCAAAAGCACTCCCCACTCTTCAGTCTCCGTAGCTAGTCTCACAAAGTGTTCACCAGTGTTTCACAGATGAAGGACATGGTTCTAGAATACGGTGAACAGATGTAGCCCATGTGCTAAGAACTGAGGCCTGTTCTATCGTGTTTGTGCATCCAAGAGAGGTTTTTAAAAATATCCCTCACTTCAAATACAATTTTGTTGGCGTTCATCATGAGGCTTTTTTCCCTGAAGCCTGAACACAACACACTTCTGCGTCAGTGCTGCCGAATTCTCCGTTCTTAGGATTTTCTCCCACTCTAAATGTCACAGATTGTGATGCTAAGCAACAAAGCCTGGTGCACACAAGGAAAACACATGTATGTTGTAGCAGCATGCTATGTGTGTAAAGTACAATCACATACCACTGTGCTGTTTCAAATCTATAAAAGCCTGCAAAACAGGGGGAGAAAAGACCCATGGAGGAATTTCCTTATGGTCCAAACCAGGGGAGTTGAACTTATGAAGATGGAATCTGATGCAAGTGTAACTCAGTCAGGTCATGAGTATGATAAATAATCAAAATGCAAAAATGTACCGATTTATTAACACTAATTAAATTAGCGCTAGTTAGTATTATTTATTTATTAATTAGTTTTTTTCAGTCACCACTCACCTGCAACGACTTACAACATTAAAACCATATAAATAGGTGATGGTACAGAATTCTGGGACTTCCAGGTTGCTGAAGGGACTGGAGCCACAGAGCACTGTGCACTGAATTTTTTTTTTAACATTTAACTGTTCCCCCCACACACACACACATATTTCCTGAAACTACTATTACTATTTGGAAGTAGTTGTTAAACAAAAATATAATTCTACTAATGGTCCACTTGTAGAGAAGCTGTATCTTCAACAAAGGCTTTATTTATCTTCAAAGCTGAGCGGCCTTGAGGCTTTGAAGCTGTGCTTCGAACTTTAAAACAGCTTCAAAGAAGCCTCTAAGAAGATATCAGAGAGTAATTAATTTGAAGACCTGAGTTTTAGAAATACATTGTTGACCTATTGTGTAACTGTGAGCGAGACTGAATAGCAATTCTCCCATGTCTCCAATAGTAAAGGTAAAGGTTTCCCTTGTTCGAAAGCCAGTTGAATATAACACTAGGGATGTGGTTCTCATCTCCGTTTCCAAGCTGAAGAGCCAGTGCTGTCCAAGATGTTTCTGTGGTCATGTGGCTGGCATGACTAGACGCCGAGGCACACGGAATGCTGTTACCTTCCCACTGAAGCTGTACCTATTTATCTACTTGCAATTTCTTGCTTTCAAACTGCTAGGCTGGCAGGAGCTGGGACCAGAGATGGGAGCTCACTCTGTCATGCGGCACTCGGGTATCGAACTGCTAAACTACCGACCTTCCGGGCTGCAGTTCAGCATCTTAACCACTTGAGCCACTGCAGCCCCTGTGTCTCCAATACCTGAGTGTAAAACTGACATTACAGCAAACTGCTAAAGCACAAACATAGATAAACGTACTGAAGACAATGTCATGTTTTAAGGACATTCATTTTAAAGCCTGACAGAATCAAAGCAGCTGAAGCTTTGGAATAGCTCTCTTCGAACTTTTTTTAAAAAATTCTTGTACTAAAATGGGCAAAAAATGCTGCCGTATCTCTCAGAAGTCAAATACTCCTCCCCCTAAGAAACAAGCAAAAATGAGAGAAACCAAGACTCTTGACCTCTGGTTAAAAATTTAGAATACCAGTTCTTTGGATACACATAATAATAGATTTGCTTTTCTAGACTCAAATGTTCCTGCGCATTTTAACACTTCAACAGATAGCTGCTTATCTCTTGGTGCAGAGAGTACTTTACAAGAGCTTACTGCCAAAGAGAGGACACCCAGCAATGATGTTGAAAAAGAGGTGGGAAAAAACAGATTACCAAATACTTGCAGATCAATGTCTCTTAACTGCTGACTCGTTAAACCGGATCTACAAGCAGCTAAATACAATATTGGGTACACTGGATTCTTTAACCTCATCTGTCCATGATTTTAAAATGCAGCTCCTAACTAAAAAGGAAGCTCCTCAAGGCATCAGTAAGCAGGAAAATCCTGAAGAAGCTTCAGACACTGGAGTTAAGCACATATTTCAACCTAACCAAATTGCTTTGAAAATATTTCCACACAGAGGACACACTCCATACTGGGGTTTGAAGGGAGCAATAATACATCACATATTTTATTTTAAAGATACCATTAAAGAAACTGGATTTAATTAAGGTTCACTATCTTCCAAACAGATACTGTGCTAAATGGCTGCTCTCCTCTATTGTCAGTAGGTGGAGAGATGTTTTGAACAGCTACAGAATTCAAATACAAAACGTTTTTACTGATAAGTCAGTCAAGCATTTACTTCCAAAAGCACCTTCTAAATTAGCCCAAAAGAACCAGCTAGAGAACCTCTCACCAGCAACCTCTTTAGTGGATACAAGAGGCGGGACCCGCAATGCTTGTGGGGGTGGGGGAGAAGGAGCTCCACACAGTGGACCCAGCCTGCCTAATCCTTCTCTCCGCCCCCCCCTGCACTGACGGTGAGGCCTGAGGCTTCTAGCTGCCAGGCCTGCTGATTCCCCCCCCCCACAGGCACCGGGGAGGCCTGAGAGGTGCTCGCCTGCCTGCAGCTCCTTCCCCGCCCCCCCCCCACGGGTACCAGTGAGGCCTGAGAGGTGCTCGCTGGCCCGCAGCTCCTTCCCCACCCCCCACGGGCACCGGTGAGGCCTGAGAGGCGCTCGCTGACCTGCTGATCTCCCTTCCACCCACCCTGGCACTGGCGGCAAGGCTTGTACGCCTCCCAACCACCGGGCCGCTGCAATTCTGAGAGCATTCTCTGCACATGCGCAGGGGACACTCTTTTACTTTTGGGGGGATTTAAATATCCCCCAGAAGTTTTTTTTTAAGTTTTAAGATTTTTCTGCACACGTGAGGAGTCCCCCTCATGTGCAGAAAAATCTCCCAGCCCCCAGGTGCCCCCCCGCGCAGATTTAGATATCTGCACGCAGGGGGTGCCTTGGGAATTAGATATACAGATTAAAACACCAGGAAAAATTCTACTCAAAGAAGACGTGATCACTTCAAACAATGAACTTTTGCATGATGTTATAGAAATAATGGATAAAGTAAGTGGTGAACTGTTGGCTGTTAATAAAGCAAAGAGCATCTGCTATAACATATCAGCATCAAAGAAAAGTAAACCTTCTTTGATAACAGCAACAAAGATAGATAATACACAGTGCAATTTGGACTCTCCTTCTCCTAATTCTTTTCTATTACAACAGGAGAATTCTAGACGCTTAGGGGATCAGGAGATGGCAGAAACTGTGCAACGACCTCCAACTTGAACCAAATGTGATAATAATTCACCCATCTAATAATACTTGTTTTTTTAGAGATGCTGAAAGAGACCTAGAGAAGATATCCCAAAACTTATGTTACTGATACTGGTTTCATCTAAGAAACTTTTTTCACAAACCCAAAAAGGAGAAGGCTGAAAATTTTTCTACAAGAAACTCACAAATCTCCGCACATCCACCATATTGAACATTTAACATTAGGTAAATTGTATAATGCCTCCTCTAACGAGAAAGCAAGAGGAGTGGCTATTATTTATATTAAAAACTCCTCTTTTAGAGTTAACTAAACCCTTTGTCGTGAAGAAAGAAGGTATATTTTAATTAAAGGTGAACTTCATGATAGGAAGATCATTTTAGGAAACATATATATGTACCACAATACTACCATGACATATTCTCTAAGAATCTCATAAGCAGCTCCTCACTTTTACAGAGGGGGATTTGCTAATAGGTGGAGATTTTAATGCCGTAATGAAGGCAGACTTGGACAGAACTACAAAAATACAGAATAAGAAGAAAGCAGGTAGAAGACCTCTTGATTCCTTATTCAAAAAAACTATATCCTCTCTTCAGCTAGTTGATATATGGAGGCCACACCATCTGTCTGATAAAGAACATACACATTTTTCACAGGTTTACAATGTTTACTCCAGGACTGATTTATTCTTAGTTTCTAAAACATTAGTAAATAAAATAGAAGAAACAGCAATAGGAAGTTTTATTTTTGCAGATCATGCCCCAGTTTATTTAGTTATAAGCAACTGAAATTCCTAAAAAAATACAAATCATTTAAATAAAGAAGTACTGAATAACACAAAAATAGAGGGAAGACTTATAAAGACTTAGATTATTTAAAAAAAACACCCAACATGAAATTCCCCAGTTATCTGAGAAGCAGCTAAAAGCATACTTTAGAGGGATGGCTATAAGCTCTGCGTCATATCTTAATAAAATTAGAGAGAAAGAAAGGAATGATTCTTTTAAAAATATCCTCTCTAGAAAGTCAGAATAAAGAAAATCTACAAGAAAGCCTTTTGAAGAAGATTAAGATGAAGAAGAATAAACTGGACCAAATTGATACGATCTCCCTCCATAAAAAGATACTTTTTTGAAGCAAAGATTCTTTAAAAATGGTGACAAGGATGGAAAATTATTAGTGGCAAGGTTAAGAAAGAAGCAAGCTAAAGAAAGTTGCCGGAATAATGCTGAGAGATGGTACAATTACATCAGATGGCCTTAATTAGTAAGGCCTTTACTGAGTACTATCAAAATGTATATCAAGCAAGTTCCCGAAAATAGACAGAATTAAACATTTCTTAAACAAGCTTAAGATACCTAAATTACCAGAGGAACATAAAATGTTTTATGGAGAAAAAAATAAATTTGCAAGAAGTGGTCACTGGAATTCAAAATCTCAAAATAAACAAAGCATCTGGACCGGATGGTCTAACTTAGAATCATAGAGTTGGGAGGACCCTCCAGAGTCATCTAGTCCAACTCCCTGCACAATGCAGGAAATTCACAAATACCTCCCCCTCTACACCCACAGTGACCTCTGTTCCATGCCCAGAAGATGACCAAAAAAAAAAACCCTCCAGGATCCCTGGCCAGACGGGCCTGGAGAAAAATAGCTTCCTGACCCCAAAGTGAGAATTAGATTTACCCTGGGCCTGTAAGAAAGCGCCACAAGAACTAAGCACTGAGGCAACCCTTCCTGCCGCCCGTCTCATGATCTCCCTAAGTTCACACAATCAGCGTTGCTGTCAGATGGCCATTTAGCCTCTGTTTGAAAACTTCCAAAGAAGGAGAGCCCACCTCCCGAGGAAGCCTATTCCACTGAGGAACCACTCTAACTGTCAGGAAGTTCTTCATAATGTTTAGCCAAAAACTCTTCTGATTTCATTTCAACCTGTTGGTTCTGGTCTGACCTTCAGGGGCAACGGAAAACAACTCTGCATCAACTTCAGAGTTCTATATATTTTTTCTCCAAATAATAAAATGATATTTGTTGCAAACCATCAACGATATATTTGAGTCTGTGATTCTAAAACCACTGAAAGATCCTGAGCTCATTAGTCCATCTGACCTATCAGTGTCCTAAACACAGACTATACAATTTTGACATCTTCCTTAGCAAACAGACTGAAGGACAGAATAAGTACATATCATTTGATCAAACAGGTTTTATCCCTGGTCGCCACATAACCACCAATATACAAAAATTTGTAAATTTATTGGATGTTGTTAAGTAGGGAAATATTAGGTCAGCTGTCTTGTTTCTTGATTTGATAGGGTGAAACATAGCTTCCTGTTAGAATCTTTGGCAGCATTTAGTTTTGGAAATAACTGTAAGAAATGGGTAAATACGATTTTTGCACAGTGTTGCACAAAAGTATAAATGGGTGTTTATAAATTGCAAATAGATATTATTATAGGTGTGCGTCAAGGCTGTCCTCTATCTGCTCTTTTTTCCCCTCCTTAGAACCACTAGCTGTTGCAGTGAGAGAAGCATAAAAAAAATTCATGGCATCAAAACAGGATCAGTTCAATATAAAATTGGTCTTTATGCAGATGATATTGTCATTTTCTTAACACATATTGAACAATCCATTAGAGTATTAGAAAACCTTATTACACAATATGGGAATGTTTCTGGGTACACACTGAATTCAGATAACTCAGAGATCATTTGTCTTAATACAAATCTAAATGAGTGTAAAAAAGATAATTGGATTTGAAGTTGTCAAACCAAATTAGGTATCTTCGTATCAGGTTAAATAAGAATAACAATAGTCTTTTAAAAATCAGTTGTGATCCAGTGACAGCTGAAATTTAAAAAAAGCAGCCCCAAATTTGGGAAGCTTTAAATATGACCCTTCTTGGATGCATTAATACAATAAAAATAATGATTCTCCCAAAACTAAATTTTCTGTTTGGTAACCTCCCAGCTGATTTCTCAGTAAAGATGTGAAGAGTGTAGCAATCATTATTAAATACTTTTTATCTGGAATAAAAACAGACCAATAATATGTATGATAAAAATTAAATGGTGGCTCAGAGATACCCAACCTTAAATTATATTACCAAGCTACCAGGTTAAATTGGTGGAAAGATTGGTCATCAAATACTGTTCAAAATACTCCTGCCTTTATAGAACAATCCTTTGTAAGGGTACCTCTGAAGAGTTGGTCTTGGGTGAGAAAAGAAAATAGCAAGAAGTATTATAATAATGATAACACCATCATAAATGCTATACTTAGTGTATGGGATCAAATTTAAAAAAACTTGTTACCAAGATTCTCTCCTTTAGCTTCCGCTATTAGGGACATGATCAATGAGACAGGTTTGGAATTTTCCTCTTTAAGAAGATTGGAATTTTCAGGATACAGTACTTATAGAAATTTGATAATTAATAACCAAGTAATTCCGTACAGTGATGTAAAATATGATGCCCAATATTTCAGTGTCTGAATATTTCCAAGTCAGAGGTTACCTTTGTAAACTATATACAAAAAATGTTATCTTGAGACCTACAACAGAGTTTGAAGAACTACTTTTAGCTGATGGTAAAAGTTTTATTTCAAGGATGTGTTCTTATTTATTAAAAATCTTACTCAAACCTGATCAATATTTTCGCCATTGGTGGCATAAAAGTGTAGGTAATAGGCTAGATGATTCAACATGGAAATTCATTTTTACCTGCAGCACTAATTTTACAGTTTGCCTCTCTTTTAGAGAAAACTTGTTGAAAATGATTAATAGATGGCATTTATCCCCTATAAGGCTGGCAAAGATTGATGTCTGATTCCAGCAGATGTTGGTTCTGTAAGGGCGATTCCACACTAGTTGTTGCCCTGGCATCACTCCCCAATAAAATCCGGGGCAGAGCAACAGTTCCCCACTTGTTGCTCCGGGTCTGCAGTTGGCCCGAATGTAATCCTTGGTTACCCTGGATCTTCTGTTTCCGGGATTTTCGGGGGGGGGGGGGTTGCCACGGGAGTGAAGTTGGGGCATTCAAGTGGGGAACTCCAAAATCGGGGTTTCTTGCTCCACCCCTTTAACACCCCTCTGCTTCTTCCCCCCCTTTCCCACCTATGCTCTTCCTTTCCCGCCCTGGCACGAGTGAGGGGTTTTTTTGTTCCCCCCTTTGTTGAGTTACAACAACATGACATTGATCCACCGTTGACTGGCATTTAAATGTCTTTTTAAAAATGTACTTTTGTTGTTGATGTCTCCACATTTCCATGTTGCATTTTTTGCACAAAAGTCATGCCTGAGTCATGCCACTATAAAAAGATGTATTGATGACTTTGAGGCACAGTGCGAGCTGTTCCCCCCTGTTGCGTTACAACAACATGACACAACATTGATCCATTGTTGTGTGGTTAACATTTTTTGCGGGGCCAATGTATTGTGGGTGGCGTGGTGGTGTGGACACAATTTTTGCTGGGGTTACATGTGTTGTATTGTATGTTCCCCCTCCATTTCCCATCCCTTTCCCACCCTCCATTTCTCCTCCAACCCTGGCGCAAGCTTTTTTTTTCTTTTCGTGGGCATTGCCAAATGGCGAAAGTGATAACATGATAACATGGAAAGGATAACTCCTACAGCTCTCATTCACCTAGGAGACACGATGGCGACAATGGCTGCTGGTGGCACCGATATTACACGGATGATTTTTGCGGGCTTGGAAGTTCAGATGAACTTTCCCGGGAATTTCAAAATTCTTGGCCAATCACAGCTTTGTTGCATCACGTCATAACGCAACTCCGCCTACATTTTAAAAAAAGGGAAGACAGGCAGGGGCTCAAGATTCGGGGCAAGGACAGATGCGGAAATGAAGAATCAGCATCAACCCGGATCAGATTCCAGTAATGCAGAAACACGCACACTGATTCGGACCAATTAAACCCGGGAGGAAAGGGAAGCAAAGCACTTGTGTGGAATTGGCCTTAAGAAGACAAAGCAGATTTTTTTCACATGTGGTCATCATGTATACATGCTTCCAAAGTGGTGAATTATCAATTGGGCTGGGTATACAAACTGGAGTATACAAAGCCAGAGTCATTATTGGATTATCTACCTGATGTTCCTAGAGATTAGCAAATAGCACTTTACATCTGATTACTGGTTTTTGCCAGGTATTTGAAACAAAATAATATCCCTAATCTACAAGACATGTTGCTGAAAGTAAAGGAAATGTATACTTTGGTAAAATTAACTGGTTACCAGAGTAATAGAGATGTACATACATTAGATAATTTATGGTCAAGAGCAATACAAAAGATAAAGCTGCTAATTGTATAACTGGATTTAATAGTAACGCTGGAATAGGATTTATGTTCACGTGAGAGGGTGGATCGTGATTTTGTTTGACAATGTATTTTATGCGTATCCTGTATCTCTTTTTTGTGCTTTTTAATAATTGTTGTATTAAAATTTATTTATTAAAAAACAAAACTTCGTAAATAAGAACAACATAAAAACAGATATTAAACTATTAAAATATGTGCCTAACACCATACCACTAACAGAAATAACCCAAACATGGATTACACTCCAAAGGTCAACCTAAACAATTTAGCCTTGCATGCCCTGCAGAAATTAAACAAGTTCAGCAGGGCATGGGTATCATCTGTGAGTACATTCCACAGGGTAGGGGCCACAACTGAGAAGCCCCTTCCCCTGGTGACAGCTAACCAAGACATCCCAGGCTGGGCACCTGCAAGAGACCCCTAGAAGATGACTGAAGAGACTGTGGAAGGTTGAAATGGGAGAGGCTGTTCTGTAGGTTTCAGGGTCCCAGACTGTTAAGGGCTTTAAAAGTTAACACCGACACCTTAAATTGGATTGGTAGACTAACTGATAGCCAGTGCAACTGCCACAGAATTGGAGTAATATGAGCTGATTATAGGGATACCAGACTCCCCAGTGGGGTCAGAGGTTCCCCATTTTCAGGACCCACCTCTCCACCACCAGCCAGCTGGCTGGCATGGGGGAATTGTCCCCCCCAAACAGGGAAGAACTCCAGAAATTAACACAATGTGTCTATGTGACCCAGAAGTGATGTAGGCATGTTGGGGGTGACGCTCTGTTTTTGCGCAAAACTCTATGGTAGAAGCTAATACTACCATAGAGTTTTTGCCCCAAAGCCAGAGCATTGCCTCCCAAAATCCACAATGTGCCTGTGTCACTTCCAGGTCACATAAGCACATCACATTAATTTCAGGCATTTCTCCTGGTAAGTGCACCCCCTTCCCTGCCAGCAGCTCCAAGGGAGCTGGCAACTCTAGCTGACCATGATGTTCCAGTCAGCAACCTGGCAGCTGCATTCTGGACCAACTGCAGTCTTTATTATTATATAATGGAGATATTAGTACTAACAGTGCATGCATTTAGCCCAACATTTTTATTAGCCTAGCCAGTGTGTCTGTGTTCCCTTTCATCTTTCAGTATTCAGATTTGTGGGTTTTGAACCTTTCTTCTGTCTTAGTTCTACCTCAGCAGTTTTATAAAGTATGCTCCAGAGATGGGGGAGAATCCACGAATGAACACACATGTGTGGAGCTAACTTTTCTTTCAGGAAATGAATAGGCAGCACCACTGAACCTCATAAGCAGCAGCCAATTCCCTTCTCACTTTGGAGTGTTCTTGCCATTTTCCAAGTCACAAGCACTGTTTCTTCTCTCATCATACTGGAGCCTGCAAAAATGGCTAGGCCCAGCTGTGGCCAAAGCAGCTGAACGTTATAAGCAGAGATGGGTGGGGAACAGAAGGAAACATATGGAAGTGAGTACACAAATATACAGATACACAGCGTCTTTTTTTGGTAGAAAAAGTCCAGCAGGAAATTAGCATAATAGGCCACATCCAATAGCAGACGCTCATTAGCATAGGAGGCCACACCCCTGACATCACAGCTCATTAGCATATTAGGTGGGGGCTGGGAAAGCACAGGGCAGGCATGGAAGCTTGCCTCTTTCCCACCCTGACAAGGAAATCCTGAGGGGCTCCCCAGAGGGAAAGAGGGCATTTTAACACACCGCCTTTCCCTCTTGTGTGTAATGTGGGGAGGGCAGTGTGTTCTGTAGCCATGCATACCAGAGGTTTTGGTTGTAGGCGTGGCCAACTCAGGAGCCAGCCTGAACTCCGTTCCTGTGCGTTCCTGCCCCCAAATTAGCCCTGCACAGAGTTACAAAGCAGTACTTTCCTTGTGGCCTGATCCCATGTGCCATGGCTGTGGTAATGCGGGCATCTATCCCTGGCAAGGCCAGCTGCCAGCACCGCATCAGGCACTTGCTCAGAATGAGAACGTTATGGCAGCAAAATGCTACTTTCTCATCCCAGTACGTACAGAGATAACCAAAATACCGCCAAAAAAAACCTCAGAAAATGTCTATGTTCTAAGCCATGAATTAAATAATTTAACGATAAAGTACAAAAAGCACATCAAAGTGTCTAATTTACTGTCCTAAGGGATCTATATCATCCCTCTCAAACTCATATCAAAGTAAACAAAGTGTCCTTAGAAGCCCTCTGTAGTGAAAATTAAAGTTTTCGACTTCAAACTTCTTCCTTAGCCTGACTTGAATTATACCATTTTGTTTTGTAAATAAGGAGGCAGCTGCATCCTGTTGTTAATATCCCCACAACAGTGGTGATTGGCCACTCAAATAAGAGGATTATCAGCTCTTGATAAAGAAGTTTCTTGAAACAGTCACTATCGAATGCCTGTCGAGTTTCTGGATCTGTTCCAGCTGATGTTGCATTGTCTTTAGTTTAATGCAGTCCTTGTTAAGTGAACAGCAAAACGATGTGACGATAACTTGAAGAAGCTGGAGTGTCACGAACTTTAATTTTCACTACAGAGGACATCTAAGGATGCTCCGTTATATTATTTCAAGATGGCCTCAATGCAGCTTTGAATTGTCAAGCATCTTTGATACATATGCACTTACTTTGATATGAGTTTGAGAGGGATGATATAGCTTAGGACAGTAAATTAAACACTTTGATGGGGGTGGTTTGCACCTTATTCATTGTAAAATGCATTAAATTCATGGCTTCTAACATAGACATTTTCTGAGATTTTTTTCGCGGTATTTTGGTTAACTCTGTACATACTGTTAATTACTGTGAGCAATTTATATTTATGAACTTTCTCGTCCCAAGCAAGCCATGACAACCCCTGGATGATCTGGAGCCTGATGCTGCCCCTCCATCTAACATTACAGGGCTGTTGTGCAAATCAAATTAAAAAGGGGAGAACCATGTACTCTGCCCTAAGGATAAGCTGGATAGAAATGTGATAGGAAGGTCAATCAGACTTCATATTCATGTGCTTTTTAAAACCTTTCAAAGATCCCAGACCATATGTAAGAGCACAACAAAAAAGAGGAACAGTAGTTGTTCCACCTTTGGATAACCACTTACATTTATGGAAGCAATGTTTAACACTATGTTTCAGTCAAGCCAAAGTGAGGATTGGTACATAAGATACAGAAACAGATGCGTTTACCTGCAAAATGCTATATTTTGATTTTAAAATGGTATAAACATTCTAGGCAGCAGTTACTGTAAAAGTATGAAAACCTAAATCAAACACTAGATAGGACAAGCAGGAAACCTGCAAGGACTGGCCTTCCCCCATTAGTTCCTCTTTCCCTTCCCTGGAAGCCACCAATACCCCCTTCTCCTTTTCCTCTCTCTTTCCCAACAACCCCTTTTTACCTGCCCTCTGGTTTTCAACTTGCCCTCTTTTCCTCCCCTTGGCAGCCTCTATTCAGAAAAATTATGGCCGGGCCCAGTTATTCCCAGCTGGCTGCTGGGGCCCAGTTGTGCAGTAGGGAACCTGCAAAGGCTTTCCTCTGTATCTCCCCCCTCACATTATTTCCTCTTTTACTTTTCCTGGCAACCCCCTTATACTCACCCTTCATTGCTTTCTTCTCTCCTTCCCAACCACCAAGCGACCTACCTTTTATGTGCCCCCATCTTCAGCTAAATTTATTATACACTTACTTCATTCATACCCTGCACTTTTCCACAACAGGAATCCAAAGCAGCAGACACAAATTCTCCTCACAACAGCCCTGTGAGTTAGGTTAGGCTGGAAATGTGTGACTGGCCCAAGGGCATGGAGTGAGCTACCACAACAGAGTGTGTATTCATAGCTGGGTCTCCTAGATACTAATCTGAGGTGGCAGTCACACATGCAAGATAAAGCGGGGGGGGGGGGGGGAGCGAGGCTATTTCCTCCAGCATAAGTTGACCCACAGTTGCACGATCACACAGACTTTTGTAGATGCGGGTGCAGCCTGCCACTGCATGATCAGATGCAACCGCAGCTGAGTCAGGGGTTTTTTCTTACCATTTGTTCCCGTTGCGTTTACATGAGGAATCAATGAAGCGCACCTCTGCCCTGAGGTCTCCCTATGGAATGTGCGGCAGTGTGTGCTGATGTGCATACTGCAGTGGGGGTAAAAAAAATGGCACAGAGTCAGGATAGCCTGATTAGACTATCCCAACTCCATGGGAGTGTGCTGAGGCAATCAGAAGCAGGAAAATCCATCTGCAGCCTGTTGCAACCCATTTGCTACAGTTCTTTCCCAGGTGTTTTTTTAAATTCAGCAGAGCAAAACAGGTTGCCAACAGCTGTGGGGTGCTTCCCAGATGTTGACATCTGATCGTGCTCCTTTAATCCGCCCAGCATTCGTGCCTATGTTGGGGCGAATTGTGAGTGTGATTGCGACCTAAAACTCTAACCACTACAACCACACTGGCTTTTGTAGAGTGGCTAACTGTTGAAAAGTAGCAAGCAGCCAGTCCTGGGTCAGTCATACAAGTCATGTGATATCAAGGCATCTGGTAACTGGTGCTGGAAATGTATGTGTTAGCAAGATCTGAACATTCCAGTCATTATAGGGTTAACTTGCTTACCTTCAGTGCTATTGTTCAGACTGACCTGGAAGGGAAACCTGGCAGACAGCCAATGTGAGAAAAGCCCGCAAATCTAAAGGAGTATGTATGTATTGACTGGTTACTGTATACAGGTGACTTCCTTCTAGGGGTCAAGGAGAAGGAGAAGATTCTCCATTCTGTTCTCACCATGCTTTGTAACTAGTAAGATGTAGAAATGTAGCTCACTAGTTATTCTAGTTATGTAGCTTTCCTGTGATCCCTATCCTCTAGAAATAAAGTATTTTTAAACTAAAGGAAACGTCTCCTCTCCAGTGAAGCAAAGATCCATCGCAACTCTGATTATTTAAGTATTTTGACTATTTTTCTCTAACAACTGGTACCAGACCTGGCCCCAATGAGTCCACCATCAAAGGCCAAACCAGCCTCAGAAAGGCCTCTGTCCTCTCCCCTTCCTTCCACTGACAGAAACCAAGGCTGGAATCACAATGACTACTGAGGGCATTCATTTCTTAGAACTGCATGTGCTACTTCTGTATTGGTGGGGAGAGTTAAGCCCTTGCAAAAAAATTTCTTTAAGATTTTGATTTTTCTGTAAATTGGGGCTTTTTTTAGGTTTCTCTCTTAAGTGTTCATGGCTCCAATATTTGGATTTAAGTATCCACAGATGTGGCCATATCAAGAATTAGATATATTTTTGAAATTAACTAAACAATTTTAAATCTAAAAATTTTCCTTTTTCTTACAGTTCTTATTATTGCCTTGAATTTGGCTTAAGGAAGACTGGATTAACCAGCAGGCTAAGTATGCAATATTACAATAGTCTTTTGCTAAATTGATTCCTATGCTACAGGGAGATTAGTGCTCACTCACTCCTGGAAAAGTAAATGTTATCACTTGGACCTCTGTCGTGGCTTGAAGGAGAAGAAACGCTGCAACCTCAAACCATTATTCATTTGATGGTTCCTTAGTAATTGGGTTACTCTACCGCTTTTGATCTTGTGGCTGGAGCTTCAAGTATAATTCTGTTCTAAAATATTATTCATCCCTAAATAGAAAAAAGTCATACCACAAATGGCTCAGCACATCCAACCACAGTGTTTTACCCCTTCGTGTACTTCTTTATGCATCTTAGAATATTTCAGTATGAAATCCACACACCTTTAATAAAAGCTATATTTATAAACGTACAAGATCAGCAGATTCCATTCTTTTTAAAAATGTGACCATGTTCTTAATTCATCCTGGTTAATGTTAGCACATCATCACTACATTCATTTTATCTGCCCAGACTAGAAACTCGGAAACGGTGGCCATTGAGAGATTACCGTATGCTTCATCTATTAATTCACAATGCCTTCTTAGGATCAAACTACATCTGCGCAGCTAACCCATTTATTTAAACCCGATACTGGGCCCAAATTATACAGCATAATTGGTAGATGGATAAGGGGAGCAAAATCCTAGCCCCCACAACTTTTCCTCCAGGTGTATTTTTTTTTCTGTCAAAGTCATTATTGGTATTAGAATCTGGCTGAGGAGAAAAATGCCTTGAAGGGGCAGGGTGGGGGTGAGAATATAACTCCACACAGAAAGTTGCAGAAACCACCAACTCTACACATCTTATGTCCTGCTTTATATATGACTGAGCGGAGGTAAACCTCTACTCAGTTTTGCCCTGAACTTTCCCTCCCTGTCACTACTGCCCCATCACTGGCTACTGCTTTCTGAAACACCAGAGAAAAGTAGAGGCTCCAGTCCATGGAAATCTGGTCAGCTCTGTATTCCAGTTATTGACCAGATCTGCAAAAGCATGATCATAGAAGTCTTCTATGGGTTCAGATGCCAGCTTTCAAGAATGGTCCATGCTAACAGACCTATCATCCCTGTAGGTGCCCTCACATGGTAATAAATGTTGGAGTAGGGAGAGCTAAAGTGACCCGGGTTCAAATTTTGTTGGGGCGACATCAGCTAGACACTATCTTTTGGCCTAATGTACCTCACAGGATTGTCATAAGGATAAATGCTACCATGAGCTCCTCAAGGAAAGGTGATCATAAAAAGTCTAATAGTAACGCTCACACACTTACTAGCAGTGTTCCCTCTAAGCTGAGTTAGTGTGAGCTGGCTCACAGTTTTTTAGCCTCCGGCTCACACCTTTTTGTCTCAGCTCTGGAAGGATGGCTCCTAAAGTTGCCAGCCTCCAGGTGGGGCCTGGGGATCTCCCACTTTTACAACTGATCCCCAGCTGACAGAGATCAGCTCCCCTGGAGAAAATGGCTGCTTTGGAGGTGGACTCTATGTCATTGTACCATGCTGAGGCCCCTCCCCTCCCCTCCCCTCCCCAAACCCCACCCTCTCCTGGCTCCACCCCCAAAGTCCCCAGGTATTTTCCAAGCAAGACCTGGCAACCCTAATGGCTCCAGAGCAAACTAATTCATGCAGTAGCCAAATCGCTCGCTGACAACTTTAATGTCAGTAGCTCACAAGGTAGAATTTTTGATCTCAAGACGCCACAGCTTAGAGGGAGCATTGCTTACTAGGCAGAAAAAAAAGCTTTGACGGCTAGAGCATACTACATCAAATGCATGAAATGTATCCTCAGTTGACAGCAACACACATCCATATAGAGGTAGACGTTTTAGACAAAGAAATCAAAAGGGACAGTGAAATGCGAGAGGTATAGCCATTTCTACGCAAAGATCAAATGTATATGTAATGGCACATGTCCTGCCACTCCACCCAGCAAAGTCTCAAGCCTTCCTCCAGAAGAAGTGGCTCTTCTTCGAGCAGAATAGCCCCTTAGTACATGCTTAGACACTTCAGGATGGAGGAAGGATTCCAGTTTTGTTGAACAGAATTAGAAACACATACCAGAAACCACAATGACAACAACAGTTAGCTTTGCTTAAGTAAATTGTTAGCTTTGTTAATCTAAATATAGTACCTTGAGTGAATGTCAGAACCCTTCATTTTGATTCATATCCAAATACAGTTAAACTTCCAAATGAATTCCACTGCAAGTCTTCCACACCACTCTCTGACAGGACAAAGCAACCAGCTCAATGGTCAGTCAACTTTGTTTGTCTGGTTATCAGGCCTGTAGGTTGCTAGGCCTCTACTGGGGGCAGGAAATCCTCTCTTCCAGGGCCCATCCCCCCCTCAGCGAGGGATGTCCAGGCAGAAAAACTAGGCCTAGGCCAGTGACATCATTTCTGCCATGCATCATCACATTGTCAGCGATGATAAACCCAGGCTATAAGCCGTGGAGGATCATGGGCCATGGGCAAGTTTCTCCCTCCAAGTCAAGCTTTAGGAAAAAGCAGTAATGCACCTTATATTTTTTCCTGTGGTTTTCTTCAATCTGCTATAAATGCTCCTGCAAAATTTCAGAGTAGCTCTGTAAATTCCAGGATTCTCAGTTCAAATCTCCTTCCCCAGACCTCTATGCTTCCCTTGTCTGCTGTTCCTTTTGCCACTGGTATTTAGCTGCCAGAGAGCCTTGTTGGTACCTTGCCACAGAATACATTTTCATGTTCTCTCTCTCTCGATAATGCAGCTATCTCACTGTGAAGAGGGCATTTCCCCAATTTGAACAGAGTTTAGGGTTGCCAAGTCTGGGTTGGAAAATACCTGGGGACTTTGGAGGTGGAGCCAGGAGAAGTTGGGGTTTGGGGAGGGTAGGGTTGCCAAGTCCGGGTTGGAAAATACCTGGGGACTTTGGGGGTGGAGCCAGGAGAAGGCGGGGTTTGGGGAGGGGAGGGGCCTCAGCATGGTCCAGTGCCATAGAGTCCACCCTTCAAAGCAGCCATTTTCTTCAGGGGAGCTGATCTCTGTCAGCTGGAGATCAGTTGTAAAAGCAGGAGATCCCCAGGCCCCACCTGGAGGCTGGCAACCCTAGGGGAGGGGCCTCAGCATGGTATAATGCCATAGAGTCCACTCTTCAAAGCAGCCATTTTCTCCAGGGGAGCTGATCTCTGTCAGCTGGAGATCAGTTGTAAAAGCAGGAGATCCCCAGGCCCCGCCTGGAGGCTGGCAGCCCTAACAGAGTTGGCTAATGATTTTCAAATAGCATTCTCAGTGTTGGCTCATAATTAAAATAAAATACCATGGCTGATCACTTTGGAGTTGGCAGGCAGAGGGTGTGTATGCTTTATTATTAGAATGGGATGGGGGGGGGGGAGATAAGGCTAAGGCATGATGAATGCCATCAAAACTAAGATAAGAAGTTGGTTAGAAACAGATCACCTGGAGAACTTAATGAGAATAAAACTGTATATGAATACTGGGAATTATATTAATATTGACAGTGTTTTCAATTATTGCAAAAAAGAGAAAGGAAGAAGAGAGGCCAAATTAAAAAAATTTCCATAATGAAACTTGATCATACTGTTCATGGCTACGATGTATAAATCATTTCTAAAATATAGTTTGAAAGAGTCATACAAGTAATACAAATATGTTCCATATAAATATAAACAAGTTTAATATAAATACATGGCTTATAATACAAATGATAATAGTTTATATGTTATGTTTGTATGTTTTGTATGTTTATACACTGAAATAATTTTTTAAAAAAATGTTGGCCCACTCACAGTGTTAGAGCTAGCACTGCTTTTGGCTCACAGGATAAAATTTCTGCTCACGAGACTTCACGCCTTAGAGGCAACATTGCTGGTGACACAGGCCTAGGCCTAGTTTTCCTGTCAGTAAGCCCCACCCCACCCCGCACCAGTTGCCAGGCGGTATCGGGCAACTCTAGGGCCAAGAAAAGGGATGGAAGAGAAAATGGCTCTTTAATATTCTAATCCCTGATTTCATTACCTGGAAGGTCCCTGCTCAACCCCATCTCTCTCTCTTTCCTCTAGAAATTCTTTGTGAGCCACATTGCCAAACAACCTAAAAAAACTAAAACCTCAGAACTATAATACTCTAGGGCTGGAATGTAAAAAATATGAGAAGAAAAGAAAATATGAGAAGAAAAGAAATAGAGTTTTTCATTTGATCTTTTGTCCAGGGAGGGTAGCATACACGGTGCCCTTCCCTCTTTATGGTAATTACTGGAGGTCTGGATACAGATCTCCATGGCCTATGTTCAGTACTATAAGCAGCATACCATATTGGCCCTTACAGCTAGGGCTGCCAAGTCAGCCCGGGGGGCGGGGGATCCCCCGCTATAGGGGTTCCTGATCCGCCGGCCGCCATTCGGCCGGCGGGGGGAACCCCGCCCCAGAAGTCGTCCAGTGAGGACGACTTCCCCCGTGTAATGATGTCACCTCCGGGTGACGTCATTACATCGCCGTGGCGTGTGCGCTTTCCTGAAGAGCTCCCGGGGGGAGAACAACTCCCCCTCGCCGGTAAGTCGCCGGTACTTGGCAACCCTACTCACAGCTGAGCTCACACAAGCATTCGATAACTACCCATTTACTGGGATAAGCACACAACAAGAAAAAAGCCAATTCTCTTCAGGCTGAAACAGAGAAATACTTTTGCTGGGTAAACCCAACAAGGAGTGAAAACCAGCTCTTTTCTCAGAGACGATCCTCCAGAAAACAGAATTTCCCATCCATGACCATCATCTGCATCTAGTGGAATGGCCAAAGGGGTCAACACATCCTTCAGAAGCAAGCCACCAAATGACAAAACATTTGGAGATTGTTCCCAGGTAATTTGTCCTCTCCTCAAAGAGTTTTCTGGTAATGCTGGTGGGGCATTTCCCTCCAGGCAGGCTTTGGCTCAGGAGAGCATCCGGTGTAGATGGGCTTGTGGAAGCGCAACAAAACACTTGCCTCTCATACTGGCTGTGGTTGCCTCTGCTATAGATTGTTCTGGAACCCTCAGAAGCTGCTGCCAGGTAATCAGTTCCTCCCCTAGAAGGCTATTTAAATGGTGTGAACACAACACTGTTCTCTGAATTATATATTGTTTTAGTTTTCAGATACTTCAGATGGACTGCTGAATGTGACACTCACATCAAGCTGCAATCCATGTAACCACAATGCGTACAGTGTTCTGAAAATTGATGCTTTTCATTCAAAGGTAAATTTAAAGATTAAATTAGGAAAGTATGGGGAGGGGGGGACCACAAAGAACTTATGTCTCAGTTCTTTACTTAAATAGGGGGGATCCACAACAGGGCCTTTACGTAACAGATTCACAGCATGATACTGAGTTATATTTGATATTTCCCAGTCATGCACCACTACCTATAAATGCTGAATGTTTAGTTTCAAAGAATCGCACCTTTTGTCCTCTGGTTGTTTCTTCCTTGTGCCTGGAGGATCCCCAACTAAAACAAAGCCAAATTATATGTTGCTGTGTTTTCTCATATTAACCTCTTGGATGTTTTTGTCTTTTAGTTTCCTCTTTGGCTGTCATTCATGGGCCTTTATGGCTTGGATGTGGGTCTCTGTGAGGGGTTTGTTAGTCTGGTTTACTAGTAGGGCTGCCACTGGTGGGGCACAGGGAGGGCCCAACAGGGCAGTCCTAGAGAGAGTTACACTCTCCTAAACTCATTGACTTCAATGGCTTCAGAAGGATGTTAACTCTACTTAGGACTGTAATACAAATCTGTTTCCACTACAAGCTGCAGATAATACATTCCTGGGGAAAAGGCTTTTTCCATACCACAAGAGCAGGTCACTCTGCTAGCCTTTCAACAT
The DNA here is from genome assembly GCA_029233225.1 of Lepidodactylus listeri. NCBI lineage: Eukaryota > Metazoa > Chordata > Lepidosauria > Squamata > Gekkonidae > Lepidodactylus > Lepidodactylus listeri. The sequence continues at coordinate 95,599,027 of JARCFY010000006.1, forward strand.
GCAACATCTGAAGCAACCTTATACCAAGAGTAGATCTACTCGTTCTTAGATTCTGTGCAATACTCTTTCCTTTTATGACAGTCAAGTTTATTACGATCCAAGATCAGAGAACAGAATCAAAATCATCAACAGACGTTACCTTGATTGCATTTGTTACATTGGTTGCATGGCATAAATACACTGGGCTTAAAGTTTCCTTCTACGTCACAATCCAGTGAACCAGTAATCTTGAACAGGCAGATACTGGCAATTTAAATCATTCACTATTTAGAGTTGCTGAACCATTACAACGGTGAAATATCCAATGCTGTGTGGATCTGTCTCAAGTCAGACCACGAGTCTATCTGATTCAAAATCTTATACTCTGACTGCCAGCTGCTTTCTTAAGTCTTTTCCAGCATCTTCCCAAGATCCTTCGAGTGTTATTCATGTAGAAGAAATGTTCAAATACACACAGGGTTTTGAATGTTGACGGTTTGTATTCAAATTCAACATGAAAAATGTCAATAACTCTCATATGTGCAACTCAGGTGCTCTAGCGCAGTCTCATAGTCTCTCCTCTTGTTGAAACATCCTGTCTTGCCCAGAGCAAAAAAAAAAAAGCCATGCCACTTAACTCCTGGGACTCTGATCCCGAACAACCCCTCTCTTATTCCTCTGGGCTATGCTCTGACATAAGGCTCTCTGTGGCTGGGTCTCGGGAGTCACAGACTGATGATAGCTCTAAGGTGTTTTCCACATGACAACACTTTCCTGTGGCCTCACGGATGTCATCACAGTCCCTGATGCTGCACAGTGGCAGTGGAGGTTCTAACATGGCAGGTTTCCCTGCATTTCCCCTGCCCCGGTCCCTGTGGGTGACCATTTTTCTCCTACCACACCAGCAGGGATGCCTTTTTGAAGGTTCTTTTAAAACCTACCAATAACTAACCTAGCAGACTGGAAGGTAGGGTTGCCAGCCTCCAGGTGGGGCCTGGTGATCTCCTGCTTTTACAGCTGATTTCCAGCTGACAGTGATCAGCTCTCCTGGAGAAAATGGCTGCTTTGAAGGGTAGACTCTATGGCATTGTACCATGCTGAGGCCCCTCCCCTCCCCAAACCCCGCCCTCTCCTGGCTCCACCCCCAAAGTCTCCAGGTATTTCCCAAACCAAACTTGGCAACCCTACTGGAAGGTCAGTAGCTCGGCAGTTCAAGACCCGTGTGCCGTGTGACGGACTGAGCTCCCGTCTCTGGCCCCAGTTCCTACCAACCTAGCAGTTCAAAAGCAAGAAACTGCAAGCAGATAAATACGTACTGCTTCAGTGGGAAGGTAACAGCGTTCCATGCACCTCGGTGTTTAGTCATGCCAGCCACATGACCTCAGAAACGTCTTCGGACAGCGCTGGCTTGGAAACAGAGATGAGCACCACCCCCTAGAGTCAGATTCGACAGGCTTTCGAGCAAGGGAAACCTTTACCTTTACCTTATTCACAAATATGATTGTGTCAATTTCAACTAATCCCCCCCAGGACTTGGGAGAGTACCCAGTAAATGTAAGCAGTATAGCTGTGTATTTTGTATATACACAAAAAAGGCTCTGAGTGTATCAATATGTAAATCACCAATTGCAAACAAAACAAAACCTGTTTTGAAAAAGCCCCTTGGTAGTGTAGGGAAACACTGCAGGGAAAATCATGTCGAAGGGATCTGGACTGGAAAAATTTGGACTTTCCCACCCTCACAGTAGCCACCTTTGCTTCGTTGCAGTGTTTCTCAAAACACTGCAGAAAAGCAGGTTTGGGAAAGCTCACAGAAGAGATGGGGAAAACTTGGGTGATGCATGAAATTACGAAGAAGGGCAGATGGTTTTTTTTAATACCCCACTTTTCTTTACCGTAAAATAGAGAGAAGCGGCTTATGATTGCCTTTCCCTTCCTCTCCCCATAACAGACACCCTGTGAGGTAGGTGGGTCTGAGAGAGTTCTGAGAGAACTGAGACTGGCCCAAGGTCACCCAGCAGGCTTCATATGGAGAAGAGGGAAATCCAACCCAATTCTCTAAAGTCCACTGCTCCTCACTCCTACACCACAAGGGCTCTTATCACAAAGTTGTGGAGAAGCAGGAATAGACATCCTTCCCAACAGCATCCATGCCAAGGCAAACAAATCAAGCATAAGGGGCTGAAAGGGTACCACAATCCAATGTAACCCTGCTGTCTGAATCAAATCAAATCAAATCAGACCAGTTCTGTGTGCAGGCAGGCATAATTTACTAATACTGTATAAGTAGACATGATTCACACATACTTCATATTCATCAGATCAGGATGGCAGAAGATCTCTCTGTTTTCATGTGTTTAACTCTTGGCAATAAATGTGTAGCAGACAACACAGCATCGTACAAAATGGCTCAAGTTTCTGGATCAAGAGAAGCAAAAAAGGAAAATTCAGCCATCACAGAATGTTCTTAAAGAGGGCATTGAATCCTTTTTAAAAGGTAGGCTGGAGTCCTCTGTTGCTGCGATCAGGCTACATCTCCCCCTCTTGAGGAGAAAAAGTGTGCAAAAGCCGGACAGTGTTGCCGTAATGCAGAATTTCGTCATTTAATCCCCTCCCCCCCTTCTGTAAGGCCCATTCCTAGACATTTTAAACACAGTTTGTTCATTTGATATGGTCACTAGTGGATATAAACAAGCACAGCAGAAATTCAAGTTATTGCCCTCTCAATTTACTTGTTTACTTAGTGCAGCAGAGAAATGTGCAGATGGATTTAATGCGATAACCTGCCCCCTTGGCATTCTGTCAGCCCTAATAATATTACTTGTTCGAGAGTTCACAGCATTACATCTGATGGAATTCCCTCCTGGCCATGGCGTCCAGCATTTAAACTGCCCATTTAAACCAGATTCTGAGAGCCTCGCAAAGAGGTCTGGAGTGTCGTAAAAGCCTTCAAGATGGCCTCAGTACAATTACTAGTCTCACTAGTTTGCAAAATACAGCAGTGCACAGGCAGTCCCCGAGTTTGAATTTTTAACTTGTTGGGCTTTTTTGTTTGTTCTTAATTACTGTATTTGGCAATGCCCTGACCTGGATCACCCGGGATGGTCTGACCTTGTTAGTAGTGTTCCCTCGAAGCTGAGTTAGTGTGAGCTAGCTCACAGTTTTTTAGCCTCCGGCTCACAGATTTTTGTCTTAGCTCAGGAAGGAGGGCTCCAGAGCAAACTAATTTATGCGGTAGCCAAATCATTCGCTCACAACTTTAATGCCAGTAGTTCATAAAGTAGAATTTTTGCTCACACGACTCCACAGCTTAGAGGGAGCATTGCTTGTTAGATCTCTGAAGCAAAGCAGAGTTGGCCTAGATAGTACCTGGATGGGAAATCACCACCAAGGAAGATCAGGGTTGCTATGCAGAGGAAGGCAATGGCAAGCCAGCTCTGCTCATCTCTTGCCTTGTATACTCTAATGTAAGGCTGCACAGCATTCTTATGGACTTTTCTGATTCATAGGGGCAACATATGGACTATGCCATCAGTTATGTGGGACATGAGAGTACACAAGGTGACCAGTAGGAAGGTGGGAATAGACACCTACACTATAGGGTCAAAACACCATTTTTTGAGGTTACCACCTCCAGGCGGGAGGATTGACATAGAGAACAAAGACACTCTCTCACACAAGCCATAAGGTTACAGGCATACATCTGCAGCTCCATACAGATATACACTTCATGCACATATGCCTGCTTGGAGCCCCACATCCGCCAGCCTTCATCTCCATTTGTTACATCAAAGGACTTCACACCTGGGTGCGAAGACACTGGGATACTTCCTGAAGATGGGTTCCCATGGCTGGGGCTCCTGTGATCCAGAAGATCGGCGCCAGATCCTGCTGGCAGCGACATCCTGCCCTGACCATCAGATAGATTTGAATATTGACCACTCCTTTAGCACCCCCTTAGTGGCTAGAGATAACAAACGGACCTTCTATAGGTTTTCTAGGGATGGCATCATATCATGCCATCCTCCCAGGTACCACCTCCCAATAAAAGTTGCTTCCCAAGAGATATACCTCTCTCGCTCTCTCCCTTGTTAGAGTTCCTGCCCTGGTTCCTTCCCTCCCTCACGGATCCCTGGGTGCACCACTGGGGTCCCCCACGTGGTCTTCTGCCGGTTCAGAGCCACGATCCCTTACCTTCTTCCCCAAGGACTTCTCATCCTCGTTTTTCCAGCCGGATTATACTACTTCTATAGAGGTAAATATCACCCTCGATGGAAACTATCAATTACCTGCTCATGCACACGTCTCTGTAACTTCTATCTAATTTCCTAGTACTGTATGTGTGTATGAATGATAGAACAGCATTGTCTTGTACAACTTTTTATTATATTTTAGTAAACAAACAATCTTTCACCTTTTAATTGAGTCTGTGTCAGTTCCTCAGAAGTATCGGTTAGCGCAGCCTCTGTATGCACTGGTTAAGATCCCGCAAGCCTGCTGCGTATTGATAAGAGCTAACATTCCTCAAAATATTAATAATATAAGAGAGCAGTCAGGCTAACACTAAGGTGTTGCCATAAGTTGGATGCAATTTGAAGGTCCTTTGCAAACACACACTGGGCAACATGCGGAAGAGCAAACAGAGAGATATCAGAAAAAATGGCTCGCCTCAGCTTTATCACAAGCAGCAAAATGGCTCACTTGCCATGACCAGTGTTCCCTCTAAGCTGAGTTAGTGTGAGCTAGCTCAGTTTTTTAGCCTCCAGCTCACACATTTTTGCCTTAGCTCAAGAAGGACAGCTCCAGAGCAAACTAATTTACGCAGGAGCCAAACTGTTCACTCACAACTTTAATGCCAGTAGCTCACAAAGCAGAATTTTTGCTCACAAGACGCCACAGCTTAGAGGGAACATTGGCCATGACCCTGGTTGACAGCCTCTTCATCCTCCACCTTGTTCCCACAGCTGACTACCCTACTAGCCACTTGTACACCTCAACACTGAAACCAGGCTTTAAAACAGATGGTTCTACTTTAGAGAATTTGTCAAGGAAATGCATTCATTTTGGATACCAACCATTCAGTGAGGGGGAAAACCCTAGTGTGTTGTGTGCTGAAGGTCCCAGGTCAGACATGCACAGAGATGAGCAGCAGTAGCCCACTGAAACCAAAGTTCAATGAGTGGCATTCAAGGCAGCCTGTGTAACTTAACTCTCTGGCAAAAGTGACTGAAGAAATGGAAGGTATGTGTGAGAAAAAGATTGAAAGAGGAAGATAAAGAAATACCAAGGTGATTTATCAAACCAGAAGGCCCTAGCAGCACAGAAACAATGGAATGCTAGGACCAAGATAGTTAGGATCTACAGCATGTGTAAAAGGCCTTGGGTATCATTTTAATATTTTATATAGGGTGTCAAAATGATTAAGAACACAGGAGCTCAGTGGTGCAGTTAGGTAATTTTAGACTTTGGGCTTAAGGATCCCCCTTTCGATGGTGGCACATATTTCAGATGTAATGTTATTGCTGTCTTTCGCCTCCTCCTCTCCCAACAAGTGCATGAGCTGGGGCTCTGGACTTTTGCTTGCAAAACCCTTCTCTAGCTGCACCACTGATGGAAACATGCACATCTTACCCCTTTGTGAAGGCAGATGGCTGGAATGAGAAATCTTAAACTGCATATTAAAAACTGCTTCAGAAGTGTGGGTTTTATATGTATTTATTTACTTTGTGCCCTGGTTTTCCAATCCGTTGTTCAGTTGCACAGTCGAGTCCAACTCTTTGCGACCCCATGGACCACATCACGCCAGGCCCTCCTGTCTTCCATCATGGTCTGGAGTTTGCTTAACTTCATGTTCGTTGCATCGATAACACTGCCTAACCATCTCATCTTTTGCCATCCCCTTCTTCTTTCCCAGCATCAGGGTCTTCTCCAATGAGTGCTCCCTTCTCATTTGGTGGCCAAAGTATTTGAGCTTCAGCTTCAGTATCTGGCCTTCCACGGAACAGTCAGGGTTGATTTCTTTTAGGAATGACTGATTTGGTCTCCTTGCAGTCCAAGGGACTCTCAAGAGTCTTCTCCAGCACCATAATTCAAAAGCATCTATTCTTTGATGCTCTCTCATGGATCACTGCCTTGACGTGGCGAGGGGGCTCGCATGGTTCAATGACGCTGTGGGCTATGCTGTGGAGGGCCACCTAAAACAGACAGGCCACAGCAGAGAACTGAGACAAAACGTGATCCACTGGAGAAGGAAATGACAACCCACTCCAGTGTCTTTGCCAAGAAAACCCCATGGACAGTAACAAAAGGTTTTCCAAAACTTCTGCAAATATCTGCCACACTAAGATCTGATTACCACTTTATCCCAAACCTCCAGATGGTCCTACCTGTGAAGGTCCATCCCAAACCTCCAGATGGTCCTACCTGTGATTCTTCTCAAAGGTCTTTCTGGGACTAATAACTGTAAAAGTTTATGAAGAAGCCACACTTGTTGTACTACGATGCGTGCATGACTGTGTTAAGTGGAGTAATAAAAATGCCAGCCTCCTCTAGCCACACAAGCAGAGAGAAGCAAGGAGAAGCAGAAAGATTCTGGCACTGGGCCCAAAACATCCCAGCAAGTTCTTCCCATCCTGGACAAGGTTAAAACCAACAGAATGTCCTTCAGTTAAATATGCCAATCCACCAAAATACTCTAGAAAATGTGGCCATCTGCAAGCACAATATTTTACTGCTTGGTTAATGCCACAATATTAAACTGAAATTTTCATCTCTAAGCACCTGCGCTTGGAGGAGTATTTCTTTACAGGTGAGCAAGAACTTACTGGTTGTGACAGTGGAGGGACAGTACCCTACATCTAGTATCAAGTGCAGAAGTAGGTGGGAACTTCTCTTGGTTAAAACTAATATGAACCAGGAAAATGCTACAAGAATATGGGCCCAAGTACACAATGGAACATACTTGGAGTACCCTGAAGTGAACTGCATTAAAGACCAGGGAAGTTTTACATGGTCTTTCTTGAAAACAAAACAAAACACAGAATCCCATGGTCCACCGTCCACCAACATGATTTCAACGTACACACTAAAAAAGCATACGCAGGATCTCTCTTCATAGAGAACTGAGTCCAAGTCATGTTGAGTATGCAGTCATGCTTAAGGACACCAAAAGCATCACACTGGATTAGGCCAAGAGTTACCTAACTAAATCCAGCAGTTCTTTGCAGGAGCCCAGCAAATACTTAGCGCCAACCAGCAGCCTGAAATCTACTTTCCGTCCAGTCCTGTTGAATATGAGAAAGGATGACAAACTGGAAAGGATAAGCTATGATCCTAATCCTTGCTTCTGCTTGAAGCCCCACTTTGCCCATGGTGGAGGCAGTTCTCTACTGCATTGTGCTTTGGGGCTCATGTCCGTGAGCAGAAGCTCCTAAAACTGGAAGAGCATGATCCGAGGACAAAAGCCATCCCTACCTCCTACAGCTGGTAGGAGAAAAATAATATTAAAATATCGCCATCAAGCAAAACCATGACATCATTTCCAGGGGCAAACCCACAAGTGACACCAGTCCACTCTAGGAATCACCAGAAACTATGGTTTCATTGTAGAGTTCCTAGGGAGTCCTAGAGAGATGTGACATTACTTTCTGGTTTCCCTGGAAGTGAAATCATGCCATCACCAAAAGGTGCCTCTCCATGTCACCACTCCCCAGAGTCCTGTTGGTTGCCAGTTGCCAGCTGGGAACCCTATCTACTACGGAAAAGGGCTTGGTGCAATCGGAATCAAGAGAGACTAAAGACAGTTTTACCCTACAGATTTATGTTTTTGCCCATCTAGTCACCAACTATAATGAGGGTCTTGCTCACTGCAGTAAGATTACAGAAATCAGAAATTTTAAAAGGCAAGTGTCTCATGGAAAAGCTAAGAGAAAGGAAGAGAGAATATGTGCCTAGTAATAAACGAAAAAGCGTTCACAGGAGAACAATCGGGCCAAGGACAGCACATGTAATGGAGTGAAACAAAAGAGTCTTTCCTGACAATTTCTGAAATGCACTTCTCTTTATTTTCACCCAGATGTGCTTACAGTGCTAGTAGTGTGACATCCTATTTCTACCAAATGGAGTGTGTGTGAGGTGTGGGAAAAGAGATTTAACGCTGAATAATAACCTGGCTCTAGCAAGAGAGAGGTATGACAGTGGGGTGCTCCAAAGAAAATCAAGACAGAGGTACACACCAGCTGTTAGAGCCAGCACAATCCAAAAATAAATGGAAAATGAAAACCTCAGATAAACAGCAAGGGTCATAAAGCCAGGGGTAGGCTGGGAAGTTGAGTGGCCTGAAGTGGTACTGGTGGAAGAACCATGTCACAGCAAATCTGAGGTGAAGGGGGTCTAGGTGAGGCCAGTGACAAGATAGGAGGGAAACAAATTATGCAAGAAGTTGTCTTTTGATAGGCTAGTTTCTGTTGATAACAAAATAGGCAGGGTTCTGAGTTACACAGAACTCTTCATGGAGACGATCCAGTCATGGTTACTTAAGGTTTGGGAATATTTTATTTTGGATAAGTTGACATATGATATAGGAAAAACTTGTTTTATAGGCTCTAAGACAAACTTTATGAAATGGTTGCCTTTTGAAGGTAAAAACTTAGGTAGAAACATTAAGCAACCTAATGTTTTACAACATACAGAACTTTCTTTTTTACTATACACTGAAAAATATAGTGTTTAAATGCTAGTTTTGTAATAAGGAATTAAAACGATGTGTTGTTAAATTATATGTTTTTATTGTTGGTTAAGGTTTTGTTATTGTTATCTATATATATGTAACAATTTTTCTAATTGTAGTTTAATATATATATATTAAAAATGAACTATTCATGGAGCACACAGGAAAGTGGCTATATCACCTTGATAGAGAGGGAGCAGTGCTGGACAGGAAGCAAAATGTTTGTTGTGACATATGGCATATTAGTCAATAAGGTAATATTCGATGTTGTGATGGCTCCCATAGCTGTTTGTTTTAAAATTCCACTGGTTCTCTACTCCAAATCTCTAACACAGATTAACCCAATGAACTGGTATAGCTTAACAGTGAACAGCACAACTTCTAAAACAGGAAGTCAGTAGCTCAAATTTCAGCTGAGTGACGTATATGCATGGGTGAGTTTACACAAATCATTATCTCTGGGTTTCCTCCCAGTCTGTAGTATCAATTGCCCTCTGGCCTACCTTCCCTGGGTTGTGTTAAAGCAGAATGTAAATATGAAGTACGAGCAAAACGCCCATCATTATGATATATAATGCAAGGCAGCAATGGTCCTTTCCCAGTGGGGGATACTGGCCCATTCACACGCATTCTCTGTGGTGGCTCCGACCTGCCTAAGGAGGGCAGGAAGGCCACCACACTTCTATCACGCCACAGAATGTGTAAAACGCAAATGTTCAAGACGGCATTTTTATAAGGGGATCAGAAATACAGTATAATGGAACAGTCCAGGAAGGCGGTTTTATAAGAGAATAGGACTGAAGTCTATTGCCAGGTTTCCTGTATGCATCAGGCAGCATTCACTAGACCATTTTGTCCCTTTGTAATCTGGATAGTTTATGGTACGTCATGCCTCAGACAGTTTTCCATTTGCACTGTTTCCTTACTCTATAATAATACTATTGCACGTTTATCACAGCATGTTCCAAAAAAGATTCCTCCCTTAAAGTCACCAACAATCCTGGAGAAAAGAATATACTGCCCTTTTACTAGAGACTCAATGGGACATTATTTACCTCCATGGCAAGAGAAGCTCCAATTGCCTGTTTCTACACATTTTAGTCCAGGCCAATTGGCAATCCTGTCCTTCATCATTTCCTCACAGCTTGCCTACCACTGCTGATATGCGTCCCTCAGACGCATCATATTAGTTTGTATTAGTTATCATATTAGTTTTTATTCATTTTTCATTTACAACATAATCCCCCAATTCTCCACATGCTGCTGCCAGTGTGACCTAGGATCAGTTATAAGTAGGGTTGCCAGCCTCCAGGTCTCCCGCTTTTACAACTGATCTCCAGCTAATAGAGATCAGCTCCCCTGGAGAAAATGGCTGCTTTGGAGGGTGGACTCCATGGCATTGTACCATGCTGAGGCCCCTCCCCTCCCCAAACCCCTCCCTCTCCTGGCTCCACCCCCAAAGTCCCCAGGTATTTTCCAACCCAGACTTGGCAACCCTAGTTATAAGCAGGGGTCATTTCGAGCAGGAGCTCGGGGGAGCACAGCTCCGGGAGTCGGTGCCATTCCCCCCCCCACGGGGGAATGCCTGCTTGTGGCATGGCTGCAGCAAAAAGGTCCTTGTTTCTCCGACCAGCCTTCTGAAGGCTTCAGCCACCACTGAAGCTATCCTCCCAGAATAGTGGTATTTCTGAGGCTTGGATCAGTAGCTGTCCCCTCTCTGCCAGCTCTTCCTTCCTTCCTTCCTCCCTCCCTCCCTCTCCCCCCCTTTCTTTCTTGCCTTCTGACATACTTCCAGTGATATCAGGTGGTGTAGCATATGCAAATAAGTTATGCTAATGAGCTCCTGCACCTCTTTTTCTACGAAATGACCCCTGGTTATAAGTTCTTTCAGAGCTGTTCTCTCAGAGCTCTCTCAGCCCCTCCTACCTCACAGGGTGTCTGTTCTGGAAGGGAAAGGGATTGCAAGCCACTCTGAGACTCCTTCGCATAGGTGTCAACTTCAGGGGGGCTGGGGAGCTGGAGGCCCCCTCGAACTTTTCCAGGACATGCTGAGCCTCCCTTGGAGACAATGGCCTGTAATGTCTCTGGCCCAGCCCCAGCCCCCCCGCCCCCCCCCCCCCGGAAATTGGAAAGTCTACGCCCTTGCTCCTTCGGGTACGCCCTTGCTCCAATCTCTTCTTCTTTTTCTTCATTCACAATTCATGTAAGACTATGGTAAAGCCCATGAAGTCTGGCCATTACCTGCATGAACTGTAAGGGCCTTCTAGAACACATCCCAGAATGTGAAAGTTCTCTGGAGGGAGGAAGCTGGATAATGATCATGCTAAGCAGCTTTTATTTAGACATATATTGGACTGAAATGAATGGGCCTTAAAGTAAATGAATTTAAGAGAGGCTGTAAATTAGTTTAAATGCCAGCACTTCGGCTAAATTGAATTGTGGATTGGGATTCTAGAATATGAGAGTGCTACGCGGAGCATGATCTTGAGGGGCTTTTTAAATCAGGGCAATGAGTAATTAGTCCTACAAGAGTTAATGCCAAGCCAGTAAGTACTCTCAAAGAAAAAAAAAGTTGATTTATTTTTTAACTGTCAGTTTGTTTTAAATGAGCTGAAAGACATAAAGCAAGTATGTCAGAGATAATTTAGTAGCAACTTCTTTCCTTCAGATTTATACATTTGGTTCTTGCTAATAAATTTTTGGTGAGGAAAAACCTGGAAGTAAGAGTTTTTTTTAAAGCATCTGCTCTGTTCCCTTTACCAACATATGCTATTTTCATAGTCACTTGCCACTTGCTTAATTTGAGCACGAGTAAACTCTGCTCATATAATAATCGATAGAGAAATTAATTAGAATCTGCACTTCACCCATAAAGATGCCCTGAAAGAAGCAGAGCAAACAGCTTGCCAGTCTCCAGATGGGGCCTTGAGACTTCCCAGAATTACAACTGATCCCCAGGCGACAGAGACCAGTTCCTCTGGAGAAAATGGTTACTTTTGATGGCGAATTCTATGGCACTATACTATACAGAGCTCCCGCCCTCTGCAGGCTCCACCCACAAAAATCTCTCGGAATTACCTCACCTGGAGTTGGCAACCACAAGAGCAAGTGTTCCAATACCTGGTGGTCATTTTGAAGTATCAAGAGCTAGTTCAGTTGTATTAACTACTGCACAGATGCCCCCAGCTGCACAGTCCTAAACAAAGCTATACCCTTCCGAGTCCACTGAAGTCAATTGCCTTACAGTGTTCTGACTCTTCTTATGATGCCACCATAAATTATTCATTCTGCAGGAAGCATCTCTCTCTCTGAGCTGCCCAACACTTAGTGACCCATCCAAAGGATGTCTACTCAGAAGTAAGCCCCATATGAGGCTCACTCCCAGGAAGGTGTGCTTTGGATTGCTGTCTTAGCTTACTATTGGAATTGAAGAATAAGGTTTAATGTTTTAAATTTCAATACAAACAGCTGTCGTGTGACTATTTTTATCAGCAAACTGCAAACAGTGAATTCTGCAGTGGGAAAGGTCAGTACCCACTTTTTAGTTCCATATTTTCCAAGCCCTGAAAAGTAAAGGGCATTTGTTTCAAAACTCTACATTGCGTGTTTAATTATGGGTTAATATAATGCCGTTGATGCCATGACAGGCCCATTTACAAAGGCCCAGTTCACTGCAACTACTGTCAGTGAAATGCTTTCTCCACTGTGGTAACATGAGAAGCCCTGAACTGTGTTGGAGGAACCCACATTTGGGTCTTGCCTGTCCCAGCATCAGTCCTAAACATTTCTGTGAATAGTGTGGGGTAGAGATGCAGTGAGGACTCTTCGCATCTGGTCCACAGCGTCGTGAGAGATCATATGATGATGGAAGAAGAACAAGTGGTGCTGCAGCTCCCCTACCACCGGAGTAACACGGGCACTGGGCCTAGAATCGGTTGTGAGTAGGGTTGCCAGGTGGAGTCTTGTGAGCGAAAATTCCACGTTGTGAGCTTCTGGCATTAAAGTTGTGAGCAAGAGATTTGGCTGCTGCATAAATTAGTTTTCTCTGGAGCCATCCTTCCTGAGCTAAAACAAAAATGTGTGAGCCGGAGACTAAAAAACTGTGAGCTAGCTCACATTAACTCAGCTTAGAGGGAACACTGATGGGGGGTAGGAGGGTAGGGTTGCCAGATCCAGGCTGGGAAACTCCTGGAGATTTGGAGATGGAGCCTGGGGGAGACAGGGACCTCAGTAGGGTACAGTGCTATAGACACCACCCTCCAAAGCATCTGTTTCCTCCAGAGGAACTGATCTCTATATTCTGGAGATAAGCTGTAATTCTAGGGGATCCCCAGGTCCCAGCCCCCAGGCATGAGTACTGGGCGTAGCAAGACCTAGAATAGGCTATGACGAGTCACACAGCGGAAAATCACATACAACCTCTTTTGAATTTTTTTATTCACATTAATATGGGACAGTGTCTGAATTGGTAACAGCCTAGTTGTTGTTCAGTCGCATAGTCGAGTCCGACTCTTCGCGACCCCATGGACCAAATCATGCCAGGCTGTCCTGTCTTCCGTCGTGCTCCGGAGTTTGCTCAATTTCATGTTTGTTGCATCGATAACACTGTCTAACCATCTCATCCTTTGCTGTCCACTTCTTCTTTGTCCTTCAATCTTTCCCAGCATCAGGGTCTTCTCCAGTGAGTGCTTCTTTCTCATTTGGTGGCCAAAGTATTTGAGCTTCAGCCTCAGTATCTGGCCTTCCAAGGAACAGTCAGGGTTGATTTCTTTTAGGATTGAATGATTTGATCTTCTAGTAATAACTTTCAAATAAGATGATCAAAGCTCACTAGATATTTGGTTCGTATTTTGTTAACTTCTGCAGTACTTTTTTCTCAGTTATGTTTCTTATACCTCTGCTTTCTCTCTTACATTTTCTTTTTAAAATTATATTATTATTATTATTAGTGGAATTTATACCCTACCTTCCCCACCAAGGCAGGCTCAGGGTGGCTTACAAAAGATAAAACATAAATAGACAGTTGTAACAGAGATAAAAGCAGTTTTTTAAAAATGTATGCTGTTATATATTCTCAAATTCCATGAAAGGGCCAACTTGCACTAAGTAATGTAAAGTGGTCTTTCAGGATTTTGCCTGCAGACATTTATTCATTAAATGCTCATCAACATTTTACATCTGCTAAGAATATGTGGGTAGGATTATGTTTCAACAGTAACACCACATGTGAACAGAAGACTTCTCTTTAACTTTCTGGTTGTATTTCTTTAGAGTGAGACAGTCATTGAATCATCCTGTTACGGTCTGTGAATTACAACTGGAGTCAGGACATTAACCTAGACCTGTGATTACATAGATGTACAGACAGTTTCAGATTATAATGGCAGCTCTTTTTTCAGTTTATTTATTTTAGGTGAACAAACCAACCCTCTCCGATCCCTAAATGCCACTGTTCACCGCTTAATTTGAGGGAAAAGCTCAAAACAGGGACCCTTGAATTTAATGGGAAAATTCCTTGTAGACCACTAGCAGCCAGGAACAGCCAAGCTGAGCCCCAGCAATACTGCCAGTGCCTCAGGGTCTGCTTGGCTTAGACACAGCCAGCCACAGCAAGAACAGACATAGACAGGGGCAGTTTAACTTGAACCCAGTCACCAGCAGCATGGGAGGAGGAGACGAGCACACCTGTCCTCATTATTGCTGCTGGGTAGTGATGCTGCAATATCACTTCCTGTTATATCATGTGTTGCCCTAACAATCCCTCCAAATCTCTATGGTTTTACCATAGAGCTTTGAGGAATTGCTAGAGTGGTGATATCACTTCCAGTTATACAACCGGTAGTGATATCACACAATGCCTGGCCCTACCCCCTGACTGGCAATCCTAGCTCCAAACTATGTGAACAATCAAAAAGGAGAAAGCGAGAACCACAGCCATACATCTGGGATTAGAAAATGTGACTTAAAGACCTAAGGGTATGGCTTCAAAGTAAGTTACAGTTCCAATTTAGATGTTAGCAGTGCTAAGAAGGATCGAAAAGGAACACTGCACCCCATTGGAATCTTGCTCACACTATTTGCACATCAATGCATATGGGGAGAACACACTACCCGCAATTTTCCCAATACACATGATTATCTTTTTGTGTGAAAGAGGCAATACATTTATTTACAGCCTCAGGATATGTATACCAGAATCTATTACATGTAGCATGTTCTTCCCATATGCTTGGTATAATGTAAGAACTGAAAAAGGGGTTACAGAATGTCAACAACACTAATGGATTTCCCAGAGTGAGTGATCCAAATAAACCAGCCCAGACACAAAACAGATGAAGTGACATTAATCTTCTGTTGGCATAACAGAATACTAGTGACTAGATAAAACAGAGTTTCGTGCAAGCATCAGGGCTTGTGCGCTCTCTCTCTCACACACATACACACACTCTCTCTCTCTCTTTTTACTGACCCCAAGCACAGGACCATGCGGCAAAATCTACTTATTGATCCAATTTTTCTTTCACTCGCCCTCCATGAAAACTAGGGCATTGTAAATGGAGTTATGCCTGGCTCAAGGTCATCCACTGAGGGTTATGGCCAAGCAGGCATATTAATACAAGTGCTTCATGTCTATTATTCTAAGAAGAATGTCTGAACAGTAATACACAGTGCCACTGACTTCAACAGATCCAGAAGGGTGTAACTCCACTTAGGATGGTCCTGAGACACTGCTACAATTGTCACAACTGCAGTAGCCATTTGATGGCTGTAATCATGTTTCTTCATATCAGAGTCTAGATGGCATCGAGGCAGCTGCTCTGACTTACAATGCTGCACAAGTAATTTGCTAATTTACTAATTTTTTTCTTCATATCATCCTATCTTTGGGAACAGCCAGAAGGGAATGGATTGCATGGAAGGTAGGGAGTGTCCATTCTTTAACTCACACTTAGGCTGCATTTAGACATCCAATTTAACTGCAGCTAAATAAAAATGTGCACACCCTAGGGTTGCCATGTCCCTCCTGGCAACTGGCAGGGAATGGGGGGACTTAACAGGAAAAAGAGGAAGGCCCAGGCCACGTGGCCAGTGTCGCACAGGAAGTGATGTCACTATACTGTGATGTCACTCTTGATGCTCTGGTATTTGGGCAAAAACTTTATGGTAAAAATGGCTTCTACAATAAGAGTTTTTGCCCAAATACTAGACCATCACCTGGATGTTGCTTGTGTAATGACATCACTTCCTACGTGACTCTGGCCATGTGGCCTGGCCCTTTCTCTTTCTTCTGTTAAGTCCCCCAGCCAGCCAGCTGATCAGTGATGGGGGGGCAGAGCCTAAAGTGGAGGACCCCCACCTCCACCAGAGGATCTGGCAACCCTAGCACATTTGAAGAGTCGTAGCAGGATAAGTAGCTAATCTTGGAAACTCATTGAGGCAAACTCTAACCATTCACCCATGGATTACCATAAGTGAGCACCTGTTAGTAACAGTTAGCACCCAGTCAGAACACTGCACCCTAGTGATCATGGACAAGGAAAGGGGGAGGAGATTTGCTACTGAGGGAAAAACAGAGATGCCCTCAGGCAGCTTCTGAGCCATTAATGGATTGGGAGGGTTATGTCCTCATCACACCATCACAATGTTTTGGTGCCCTTGTGGCCATGAACCAGTCAAGATGTCTTGCTTTGTACACTAGTCTCTTGCTTTAAAAAAAAATATTATGGATCCTTCATACACATTAAAGAAAAGTTAGGATTATTTTCAATAAATCACCACAAGCTGGTGTAGGTGGCAAGAAAAAGCAGGTATGGAGTCACTCAGTTTCTGCCTGCCTAGTTAGCAGCACAGTTAATCCAAACATACAGTTCCCAGGAGGAAACAGCTTTGCTGAGCATCAGGGTTTGGGATTAAGGGAACTATATTCATGATGTAACAGTCTCATTTTACACTACACTTGTTTACTAGTATAATATTGGAAAGGCCGCTAAAACAAAAGGATGCTTCATTGTTAAAGTAAATCAAACTGGGGAGTCATCTACAAAAGATGATTTCATATGCATGTAAACAGAGTTTACAACCTTCTATAACCTTCCAAATCTATCAGATTTAAACGGGTGCAATCCTGTTTAGGATATTGGTGCCTATTAACAAATGTGGAAACTATGTACTAGCAGGCAGCTTATTCATCTGAGAGACAATATCATTCATGGGAGCACTGGGACCACCACAATCCTATAAATTCAGTGGACCTTGCTTAAGACCTTTGCACAGAATAATCTATGCATTTCTAGCCTTTGCCTGCGTGAAATTTCTGTCTGATCTGTTTGTTACCACGTGTTTAGGATGGAGAGCATAAGAAGAGCCCTGCTGGATCAGACTAGCACTCCATCTACTCCAGCATCCTGTCTCACACACTGGCCAGTCAGTTCCTCTGGAGACCCAACAACAGGGCATACAGACTGAGGACTTCTCCTGATATTGCCTCCCAGCGCTGGTATTCAGGTTGACTGCCTTTAAACATGGAGCTTCTCGCTAGTAAACATGGCTAGTAGCCACCGATAGACTTACCCTCTAATCTAGTCCCCTTCATGCATGTGGCCATCACTACAACCTCTGGCAGCAAATTCCACACTTTAATCATTCATTGTGTAAAGAAGCATTTCCTTGTGTCTGTCCTGAATCTACTGCCCATCAGCTTCATTGTACGCCCTCGAGTTCTAGTATTCGGGAAGAGGGAGAAAAAGTTCTCTTTGTCAGCTCTCCTCACCCCATGTACAGTTTTTATAGACCTATATCATGTTTCCCCTTAGTTGCCTCTTTCCTAAACTGAAAAGTCACAGGGCTCATTTCGTAGCAGGAGCTCCTCTGCGTATTAGGCTACACACCCCTGATGTAGCCAATCTCCAAGAGCTTATAGTAGCCCCTGTAAGAAGAGCTCTGTAAGCTCTTGGAGGATTGGCTACATTAGGGGTGTGTGGCCTAATATGCAAAGGAGCTCCTGCTATGAAATGAGCCCTGCTTCAGCCCTTCCTGACAGGAAAAGAGCTTCAATCCCCTAATCACCTTGATTGTGCTCTTCTGTACTTTTTCCAGCTCTGTGATGTCCTTTTTGAGATGCAGTGACCAGAACTGTACACAGTATTCCAAATGAGGCCACACCATAGAAGGGATTTATAATATCTTGTGGGACCCCACTGCTTACTTCCCTCCATTGTGAGAACTTTCCATTTATTCCTACTCTTTGCTTCCTGTCATTTAAGCCTTTTAAACCATGACTGCTATGTTTATTCAGGAGTCCTTGGTGAGGAACATTGTCAAAAACCTTTTAAAAGTACAAGAATTCAATATCTATTGTAGGGTTACCATATTTTGAAAAGCAAAAAAAGGAGGACGTATTTCCTGACTGACTACTTCAAACAAGTGATCACTAAGACAAATCTCATTTTAAATTCTCCTACTATTTAAGCTTTGATAATTTCTACTAACTAGGAATATTCCTAACCTTTCAACCCAAAAAGACCTTTCAGTTTTTTAAAAGAATAACCCAAAAGAGGACAGACACACACAAAAAGAGGACACATACTCTAAGAAGAGGACAACTGGTAACTCTAGTCTATTGGGTCACCCTTATCTACATACTTGTTCACTTTCTCAAAGAACTCCAAAAACCTGGTGAGGCATGACTTCCCTTTCCTTCCTCAGCAGGCTTTCTTCGCCTAATAATTCTGTCTTTGATTACAATTCCCTGGGACAGATGTTAAACTAACTGGCCTGTAATTTCATGGTTCCTCTCTGGACCCCATTTTAAAAATTGGTGTAACATTTTCTCTTCTCCAGTCTTCGAGTAGAGTGGCTCAATTTGGTGATAAGTAGATTAATAGATCAACAATCTCAGAATTTTCTCTAAGAACTCTCAGGTATATGCCATCAGGACCAAGAGATTTACTGGTTTTTAATTACCCCAGTAGGTCTAGGACCATCTCTTGTCACCTCAATTTGATTCAGTTCAGATTCCCTTCCTGAAAACTATGGATGAGGAATGATATAAGCCCCATACTTTCTACAGTAAACACTGATATAAAAAATTAACTGAGTTTGTCTGCCATCTCCTCATCTCCCTTTAACAATCCTTTTATTCCTTGGTCATCCAAAAGCCCAACTGTATCTCCGGGTGGTTTCCTGTTCTGGATATATTTTAATAAATTTTTACTATTTGTCTTGATGCTTTTAGGAATCTGCTCTTCAAATTCTCTTTTCACATGTCTATTTATTAACTTACATTTCTTTTGCCAGAGCCTTTGGTCTTTTCTGTTCAATTCCACTTCCACTTTTTAAAAGAAGCCTTTTTATCCTTTTATAGCTTCCTTGAATTGTATTGTTTACCATGCAGGTATTTTTCTAGATTTAGCAGTGCCTTTCCTAATCTAGGGAATGCATTCTATCTGGGCTTCAATTAGTGTGGTTTTAAACAGCTTCCAAGCACCCTCTAGGGTTTTGACTCTCTTGTGTTTCCCTTTCAATTTCCTTTTAACCATTTCCCTCATTTTTGTAAAGTTCTATCTTTTGAAATCAAATGTTAGTTTTGTACTTTAGGGAAAGTTTAGTAGTTTAGTGGTAACTTTCCATTGACATGAATGCTGAACTTAAAGCACTGTGATCACTGTTCCCAGTTGGTGTAACCAGGGCTATTTTTAGGCAGGAACACACAGGAACAGAGTTCCGGCTGGCTTCCAAATTGGCCACGCCTACAGCCTCCCCTCCCCTCGGGTTTCCTATGTGCCCCACAAGCTGAGCCTGGGAGGGAGTTGCACTGTCAAGGGTGTGGCCTAATATGCTAATGAGTTTCTGCTGTTGGGTGTGACCTATTATGCTAATGAGTTCCTGCTGGGCTTTTTCTACAAAAAAGCTCCGCTAAACTGTAGAGAGTGATGCAAGAGAGAGAGTTGTGTGCTGGGAGCTCTCCTTTATTTGTCTTCGCATCCCTGTGAGAAGATCCTTTGTTGTACCAAACGGGAGGATGTTGGGGGGGGGGGGGTAGCCTGCGACGTGTAGAGAGCACATACTGTGATGGTGTCTGAGAGCACATGCCTTTAGCCAAAAGGACAATATGGCTCATTTCCTGTGTAAGTCTCTTTGTGTTGGGAGAAGCTCGCCTGGAGTTGGCAACCTCTGAAAACGGTACTTTAAACCTTTGCTGGAAACGTTTGCAGTCGTTTTCCACGTGGTTACCCTGTCTCATAGTTTTTCCCACACATTCAACAACACAGTCCATTTATTTTCTCTTATTTATTTATTTATTTTCTTTCCCCATAAGAGAGTAAAAAGCCCCTTGCCGGCTTACAGTGCCTCAGTTACTAAACTGCAGGGCTATTTTTGGGCAGGAATGCACAGGAACAGAGTTCCGGCTGGCTTCCAAGTTGGCCACACTTACAGCCTACCCCCCCTTGGGTTCCCCATGCGCCCCGCAAGCTGATCCTAATATGTTAATGAGTTTCTGCTGTTGCATGTGACCTATTATGCTAATGAGTTCCTGCTGGGCTTTTTCTACAAAAAAAAAGCCCTGGGTGTTAACAACCTCTTGAGCCCCACTCAGAACCAAGTCTAAGATCACTACCCCCCTCTGGTTGGCTCTGTAACCAACTGCTCTAGTGCACTGTCATTTATGATGTCTAGGAATCTCAATTCTACAGCATTTCTTGAGCATACTCAGTCACTGTAAGGGTAGTTGAACTCTCCCAGTATAATATTATCTGCTTTAGTTACCTCCCATTTTTCCTTCTCCATCTCAAGATTGGCCTCAAGGGTTTGAATGGCTGGGCAATTTTACACCCCCAGTTTTAAGTAACCCTAGGGGCCCAGTATTTCCACCCATATTGCATTTGTTGGGGAGTTCATTTCCCTGTTTCTAACTTAGGTGATCCTATGCCCTTTTTGATGTACTCATTCTGTGCTCTCTTTGATGTACAATGCAGCACCACCCCCAACCCATCCCTCCCTGCCTATAGACCTTATACCCATGGATGACTATACCCCATTGATTTCCCCCCCACTCCACCATGTTTCTGAGATAACCACTATATCTTGCCATTTAGCGCCAAGTACTCCAGCTCCCCCATCCTGGCTCAGAAACTCCAAGCACTGGCATATAACCTGTTACACATTTCCCTCTCCAACAACCCTCACCCCACTCTGTGCCTTTCTCTCCTCACATTGCCCTTCTTCGCCATCCTACACTCACTCCCAAGTTCTATTGTGCTCCTATCAATATTATCCAGAGTTTTTACACTATCATCCCTTTGGACTGACTTGTCCTGAACTGGAGGTTCCCCAGCTCCTGTTGGCTTTCCCCCTGGGATTAGTTTCAGAGCTGCTCTGCCACCTTTTTTGATATTAATCACCAGCAGCCTTCTTCTGTTTCGGTTCAAGGGAAGCCTGTCTCTTTTGTAAAGGTTCACCTTTTCCCAGAAAGTTCCCCCAGCGCTTAACAAATCTAAACCCTTCCTTCCAGCACCACTTTCTCATCCATCTGTTGAGCTGGCCCTGCATGTGAGTCCAGGAGCAATTCTGAGAATGCTACTTCTGAAATCCTGCTCAGGGTATGTACATTCATCGCACTTTCCCCTCTGCTAAAAAGGTTGCTAAATTCTTCCACCAACTGGCAAAACCGGCTTGACCAAGAGGAGACAGCAGGACGAAAGAAATGTGAAGCCAGAGTCATGAAAAGCAACAAGTCTCTCAGACCTCTCTGAAATGACTTAAAAGTGATTGTCTTCCTGAAGCCTGGTGATTGTAACGCACAACACCTTCATTCCATAGTCTTCTTCAATCAGCAGACTGCAGACTTATCATAGCAAAGCAAATATACGAAGTCCCCCACCCCCACAACAATTAATGGAAGACCAGGCTTGCAAAATTACATCATGCATAAAAAGATGACCCCGTTTTAATTTGATTTTCCCACGGTGGAAAAGATACTGCTACAGAAAAAAAATAAGTATTTCAACAGCTTAAACACCTACATAATTTAACAGAACCTGGGGTAGCACATTGTTGTATTGAATCAGAGAGGCCACCAACAAAATGTAAGTTTACCAGCAGCTTCCATTTTAATGGTTCAACAGCAAACATAAAAGCCCAAATCCAAAATCCACAATAAATTATAGGTATAGAAATACATTTTCCAGCATTAGTGTATACTGCCCATGGTCACTTGTGTGATGCGCATTGCAGTTTAGATTACAGCAAAGTTAGGAAGCAGCTGTATGAGATTCCCTGAAAAGTAACAAAGAGATTTTAAATTCGAGCATAAGGGGAAAAAAATTAATGGCTGAGAAGGCGCCAAGGGAGGATCCAGATATTTCAAGGATGACACCTCTGTTAGAGATGCTGCGAAACTCACCCAACCTTAGAGCTCATTAACAGTGCAGTCCTAACCTGAGTTACACCCTTCTAAGTCCGCTTAAGTCAGTAGGCTGAGAGAAGTTGAACCGTATCTAGGATTTTACTGTAAATTACTTGGCATAGACAGAATTACAGCGCCTATTTTGTTCAAAAGTGCTTCTGAAGAACGCCCTCACATATATTCCTTGGCAAGTTGCAAGTGCAAAACCTGCCAGAAACCCTGAAACTGCTTTATGCTGAATCAGACCATTAGTCCATCAAGGTCAGTACTAGCTACTCAGACTGGCAACAGCTCTCCAGGGTCTCAGTCTTTCACATCACCTACAGCCTGGTCCTCCACAGGACATGCTAGAAGTTCTGCACAGCTCACAAGCCCAAATGGGAATACAAGCAAGCACTCTTCTCAAGACTTAGGATACAAAAATATATGAGCATCCCAAATATATCAATTCAGGATCTGCTACGAATACAAGAAGAGCCCTGTTGGATCAGACTAGTGGTCTATCTAGTCCGGCACTCTGTCTCATACAGTGGCCAACCCATTCTTCTGGAGGCCCAACAACAGGGTATACAGACCTTCCACTGATGTTGCCTCCTGGCTCTGGGATTCAGAGGTTTACTGCCTCTGAATGTAGAGGTTCCCCTCAGTCACTGTGGCTAGTAACTACTGATAGATTCATGGAGGATAGATCTATCTAATCCCTTCTTAAAGCTGTTTATTCCTGTGGCCAACACTACATCCTCTGGCAGTGAATTCCACATTTTAACCCTGCTAAAAAGGATAGAGCTATTTTCACTGCTGGTCACTACAGCTATCTTAAGCATACATATCATGTTAATTCATTATGTGCTAGCTTGCCTCTAAGAAATACTTAAGCCACATAATAGAAAGAGGCTCAATCTACAATAGGTAACCCATTATTGAAATGTCAAACAAATAGCTAATAGCTCCATCTGTTACTTGACAAACATATACAATGGGAATCCACACCTACAAGACCACTGAAAAATACCCCAGTGAAGCAGATAATGGTTCTCAAGCCTGCAGTGCTGGCAGAGACTGAGGATAGAAACATCTTTTTTACCAAAAACATCCGTCAAGCATGGATCAAGTACTGCTGATCCATGACAGAGAGGAAACATAGATCATCCTCCCCCTTGTACTAAGAGCCAAAATTGGATCACCAGGAGCTGGAAAAGGGCCACAGAAACAGATGTTGCGCTCTAATGGACTAGAAACGTACGACGGGCTATCAAGTGCACTGAGAGAATGCCCCCTCTAGAAAGTAGACCTAGGGTTACCCTCGGACATCCTCATATGTCAGCAGAGTCCTCCCTTTTGGTGGGAGAGAGGAAGTAGATTTCAATCTTGTGCACACACTTACATCTGTATGTCACATGACACACCCTTCAGAATAAACCTTACCTGCATGCAGATAAAAGCTCATACCGTGAATAAACCTTTGTTGGTCTTAAAGGTGCCACTGGACTCTAAATTTGTTCTTACAGAATTAACTATGGTGCTACTGCTTAGTAGCAAAGTTGACAACATAATTTGCAGCATTCGTATAATATCTAAGCAAAGAAAAAGTCACCTAGCTTGGGAGCACTTTCCTTTATTATTTAGTTATTTAACATATTTATTCTCGCCTGCCTGATTGCCTTGGACTCAAGGTAGCTGAAAAAGCGATAACAAGTTGCTAACATATAATATATATATCCCCACACTCCAGGACCTATTTAGATGGCCTCCCCATAGTTACTACCAAAATGCTCATGGCACACAATATACATAAGAAGCCTTTTTTAAAAAGCCCACTAATCCCAAACACTACATGAGCGTGTGAAAAGTATGCACCAATCCCTGCCAATACTTTGCTAGCTATTACATGTGCCTTGTCCTGTTCAGCACCCAAACAATGCACCCTCCACGTGGTTTCTCCACCATAAGAGGTGGGTCAGCTAGGCCACCATCCTGTCTCTCACATTGGCCAGCCAATTGCCCTAGAGGGCCAAGGAACAGAGCAAAGAGGCCAAAGCTTTCCCTAACATCACCACCTAGCACTAGTATTCAGAGGTTTACTGCCCCTGAATGTGGAGGTTTCCATTTAGTCACCCTGGTTAGTAGACAGGGATGGACCTCTCCCTCCACCTCCAGTCCTCTCTTAAAGTCTATGCTTATTGTCCTCGCTACAAACACTGGCAACAAATCCCACAATTTAATGACTCTGAGTGAGGGCAAGAAGCGGCTTTTAGACAGTCCTGTTATTCAAATCCGGCCTTAGACCTGGCACTAGCAAGGAGTTCAGGGAACTGAGCCCGGGGCTGAAATTAAACCCTGAACCATGGAAGAAACCCCAAATTAGATGACCTTTGCGGCCCTACAACGGAAACAGACCGATGAAGTCTTTCACATTCCCCCACACTGACCTCAGTGGGACAGCACATACCTGGCACATAGAAGGTCCCTATTTTAGTCTCTGGCAGCAGGGCCACCTTTACAGCCCTCAGGTTCCCAGGCCTGAGAGGGCCACCGCGGGTCAGAGTAGAGACAACACAGGGCCCAAGTACATGATGGCCCGACTCAGGGTAAGGCAGCCCGCAAGCCTTTCCATACACCTCGGCATGTCCCTTACCTTGCTCACTACGTTTTGTTCCAGGCCAGCCGTGATCAAATAATGCCGCTCACTGCACTGGCACTGACTGGTATTCTTTGCCTCCGGCGTGGGCAGCTCGGGGGCCGCCAGCATCCCTCGGCTGTAGTTGTGGCTGGCGGAGAGCCCGATGGCGGGCAGGTGAGGGTGGCCCGTCCAGTTCCCTCGCCCATCCGTGCCCTTGCACCAATAGGTCGGCTGGTCCAAGAGGAAGCTGTCCGAGAACTGGCTGAAGCCGATGAAAAGCGCCGGGATCCAGGTGAGGAGGACGAGGGTCCTCTGGTGGCCGCCGCCCAGCCCGCCCAGGAGAGGCAGCACGGAGCCGTCGTAATCCAGGAGCAGGGGGCTGCAGGACCCGGTGGGAGGCGGCGGGGGAGGGGGCGGCAGGCTCTGGATCTCCGCCGCCAGGTCCCCCGCCGGGGGTGCGGCTGTAGCCGCAGCGGCAGCAGGGACCGCCTCCCCGGGCGGCAAGGAGCCATTCTCTTCGGGCAGTTGCCGGCCTTCGCCACCCTCCTCTTGACGCCGGTCTATCGCCATCCGGCAGGAGGAGGTGGTGGAGGAGGAGGAGGCAGCAGCCGCCGGAGAGACTCACATAAAGGGGGCGGCGGGGGGCGGCGGGGCGCAGCGCGTAGTGGCGGCAGCCCCCGGCGTCGCGCCAGCCAAGGCTTTACAAACCGGTCAGGAGGCGAGGAGGAGGAGACCGGGTGCCCTGCGGGAGCCTCCGCCGACACCCACATAGGTGTGCGCGTCGATCTAGAGTGACCTCTCTCTCTCTCTCTCTCTCTCTCTCCCCCTCGGAGCCGCGGCTCTCCTGCCCGCGCCTAGCCGCACATCAAGGCGCGCCCATTTTGCTTCTTCGCCGCCGCCCCCAGCCCTCCGTCTCCCCCTCCGCGGCAGAAAAGCAGAACCCTCCTTCGCGCGGCTCCTCTCCGCTGCGGCAAGCTGGGCCGCCCGGACCAAGACGCCGCCGGGAGGCGACCGGAGTCCGAAGGTCCCTTCCTGGTCACGGGGGAGCCGGAGCGCACAGAGACGATTCCTAGCACCGGCCCCTCGAGAGCCCTCGCCAAGCCCGGTCGCCGCACATCGGGCTCGGCCGGGGGACGAACCCCCCTTCCCGGAAAGCGGAGAGGTTGGCGGAGAGTCCAGAAGAGCCGCATCCGCTGTGCCCGGCCGAAGCCGGATCCTGTGCGCAGCGGCGGCGGCAGCAGCAACGGCGGCGGCGCTTTCCCCTCGCTGCCTTTCCCCCCTTCTGGCTTGCGGCTGCAGAGCGCCTTGGCTCTCGGGAAGGAAGAGGCTGCGCCGCGCCTCCCTCTCTTGCCCCACCGCCGCCTGGTTCTCAACCTGCAAGTCCAGCCCTCTGACCCAGCGCCCGCCTCCGTCTCCTCCTCTCCGAGAGGTAAAGGTAAAAGCGGCGGGCGCCGCAGCACCTCCTCCTCCTCCTTTCCAATGGAGGCAGCCAGCCGGCTCCCCCTGCAGGGAAGCGGAGGAACGCCTCCGCCCCCTTAGCGGAGCCGGCGGAGGAGAAAGTCCCCCGGGAGAGGCTACTGGCTCCCGGGAACCAAAGGCCAAGGGCCCGGAGGAAGGGGGCGAGTAGAAACTCATCACAACCCGCTGACATCGGGGTCTGGATTTGCGTAACAGTATCTCGCTGCTTCCACCCCCAAATAAGAACGCGGGTCGCGACCAGCAAGACTTGCAGCTCCAGCATATATGTGTTTACTCAAAAGAAAGCCCCGCTGAGTTCAGCGGGACTTACTCTGCGGTAAGGATACAGCACGCATGCACAAACACACACAGGGCTGTACGGTTTGACCTTTCATATCCAAGGTCACCTCTGCATCACAGGGGTCCAGACCTATTCTAACTGTGTTTGCAAAAAAGTAAGTCCCAGTGTGTTCAATAGGGCCTCCTCTTTGGCAAAACTGCATAAAAGTGCAGCCTAAAAGCATATGAGAGTGGAGGGAAATGCGGGGGGCTGGGCCAGACAGGGAAGTGAATGCCTCTTCCAAAATGGTGCCAACTGTGGCAGGTGTATATATATACTTTTATCCCACCACAGGTTTTGCAGGTTTTGGTAGGGTAGGGTTTCAAAAGCCTGCAAAACTTGTTTGACCAGAGATAATAGAAAAAAGAAATTGTTGTGTATACAAAGGTAAAGGTGGCTGCAGTCCTATGAACACCACCTGGGAGTTAGCGCCATTGATTAAAATGGCACTTACTTCCAAGTAGACCCACTTAGGATTCCCTTATTTAGATATTTATGCCCCTTTCCCCTTCCCATAGGACCTCAAAGCAGCTTACCTTATAATTATTCTCTCCTTCCATTTTATCCTCACAGCAGCTCTGTTTCGTGGATTGGAATGAGAGAGAAGGGCTGACCCAAGATCACCCTGTGGGCTTCCATGGTAGAGTGGAGATTCAAACCTGGGTCTCACAGATCCTGTTTACAGACCATTGGTACTGCAACATTGCCAGTGATCCCAGCAAGATGCCAGTGGGTGCCAAGGTATCCACTGATATGTATCTTGGAGTCCAGTTTCTTTCCCCCCAACATATCTCTCTTGCTTCAAGCAAAGAGCCAAAGCTGTCTTTCTTCAGTTTTACTGATGCAGGAAGATCCCAGGAAACATCACCTTTGTATCTGCAGGCAGCACCCCTTTGGAAAGAGCAGCTCCCCTATCATAGGAAGATACTTGGCTTGGAACCTCCTAACATTTTGCAGAACCAAGCCCTCATGTGGTGGCACTCACTCTCCCATGGCAGCCATTTTGTAGTGGTACTCACTACCTCATCTCACAATTTCAGAAGTTTCCTCAGGTTCAACAGGGTTGGAGAGCAGTGGAACAGAGCATTGGACTTGGACTGGGAATACCCAAGTTCAAATCCCCGCTATGCCAGTAATTGGTGGGTGATTTTAGGCAAATTGCTCTCTCAGACAAGCAGGGCTTTTTTTGCAGAAAAAGCCCAGCAGGAACCTATTAGCATAATAGGCCATACCCAACAGCAGAAACTCATTAGCATATTAGGCCACACCCCTGACAACACTGCTCATTAGCATAATAGGGGGCTGGGAAAGCACAGGGCAGCATGGAAGCTTGCATCGTTAAAGCAAATGCTCAAAATAAACCTCCACTATTTATTTACTTCATTTGTAGTTCGCCTTTCTTGGTGAGACTCCAGGCGGATCACACAATTAAAACAATGCAATAAAAACAACATAAAGCATACAATATTGCATTTTAAGGCTCACCAAGAATGGTAGTCTCTGAATGAAGGAAAGAAAAACTGAATAAAACTGAATCACAAAATTAGAGAATGCTGTACAGATAGTGCAAGACAGCTGAATTTCAAAACTGTGTTATCATTCAGCGCTTATGGGAGAAATTTATTTACTTAGAACAGGGGTCCCCAACCTTTTTCAGCCTGCAGGCACCATGGAATTCTCACACAACATGGTGGGCACAGCTACAAAATGGCTGCCACAGGAAGTGGAGCCAGCCACAAAATGGCTGCCACAGCTTACATAGAGTCAGACAGGGGAGATCCTTGTGCCGTAGTGGCAGCGGTTGCTAAGGCAATATTTTAAAAAGCCAATCAAATCTCCAATGGCAAATCAGGAGCCTTGCTAAGGAAAAGCCCTAGGTGGGCTCCATGGTGTCTGCAGACATCATGAAGGATTTCAGACAGCCTATCTATTCTGTTTCAGGAACGGGTTACTAATGGGTTTTTTCTGTCACTTCAGACAGTCCTGTTTTAGTAATAGGCTGTTAACAGAATATATTTATCTGTTCATACAATGCTGGTTATCTCCCATTTGGGAAGCGTGTCTGAGGCGTTGACGAACACTGCCCCATAGCACTTCCTCCAGTGATGGGGTTTTTGTGCCCTTTCCCCCCTGGTGTGCAATCTCTCCTCTTTTTTTAAAAAAATGTTCTATTGGGAGCGCTATAACAGGATGTCAAGTCAGCATCATAGCGCTCCCAATAAAATGTTTTTTTAAAAACCCTCTCAGGGAAATCATGCGTGCAGAGGGAAATGGCGGGAAAAGAAAGTGGCACAGTTTGAAATGGCCACAGCGGTTCAGAGACGGCTCCTTACCAGAATGGAAATGCTGTGAGAAACAGCCATCCTTGTACTGGTTTCCTCCATTACGAGCTGATAACAGAAACCATGCGGTTTAAAAAGGTAATGTGAAATTGACCCATGTTAGGGACCCCTGACTCAGAACATATTTATTCTGCCTTTCCACCAAGGAGCTTGGGCAACATGTACTGGTTCCCCATCCTCCACTGTACCTTCACAACAATTCTGTGAGGTAGTTTAGGCTGAGAGTGAACAATTGGCCCAAGGCTACCCACAGCAAAGTTGCATTGTATCTTTTGGTTCCACTGGAATACTATTTTTAAACAAGATAAATGACAAGGTTCAATTGTGTTCTTCCTCTGGTCTCCGGCTTCCTGCAATCCTTTGCCAGCACATCTGCTTACAAGACCAGCATAATGTTACTGCAGTACCAGTGTAGCATTGTGTTCTGCAGCTGACATTGTGCTCTAGATTAAAATGGTATATCTCAAGTACTTTTGGCACACCAAAAGTATTAGCATTGGGCTGGAGATGGGATTTGACGGAAAACTCACTGGGATTGGAAGCAATTTTATTGGCACTGTCTCTGATAAATAATTTAAGGTTGCAATTCTAGGTGAGTTTACTTGGATGTAAACCCCACTGAGCTGTATGGGATTGGGTTTGCATGAGATGTCTTTGGTTTAGGGGAAACCAGAGACGAACGAAAAGTCCTATGGCACCTTAAAGAGCATAAATTTTCATAAACCACATACCTTAATTTTAGAACATCCTGTAGTTCATCCTGTTTCACAGAAATGCCAAGAAGAAACATCTCAGCACCACAGTCTGGCAACCTTCTGCACAGGTGAGTACACAGGAGAGACCAAATCTCCATTCACCACCAATGGATCTACTTAGGTGAAAGTAGTTGTGAATTTCCTGCATTGTGCGGGGGGCTAGACTAGATGACCCTTGAGGTCCCTTCCAGCTCTCTGTTTCTGTGTTTATCTGCCT
The DNA here is from genome assembly GCA_029233225.1 of Lepidodactylus listeri. Classification (NCBI taxonomy): domain Eukaryota; kingdom Metazoa; phylum Chordata; class Lepidosauria; order Squamata; family Gekkonidae; genus Lepidodactylus; species Lepidodactylus listeri. Next base: position 95,628,871 of record JARCFY010000006.1, read on the forward strand.
CCTCATTAGTTAATTTATATCATACTTTCCTCCCCAGCGGGGATACAAAGCAGCTCACCGTTCTTCTCCTCTCCATTTTATCATCACAGCAGCCCTGTGAAATGTGTTAGAGACTGAGAGAAAGTGACAGGCCTGAGGTCACCAAGAGAACTTCCATAGTAGAATGGGAATTAAAATATGGTTCTTCCAGCTCCCAGCACAATACTCTAGCCATTCAGTGAAGTAGATATAGTTCAGTAAAGCAGAGATAAGTCCCACAAATGTAGATGAGACTTACGATGTACAAATACACATTTGTATGTATATTTGTATATATAATAAACAACTGAACATTTTCATTCTTACTACTAGGAGCATTGACTTGGCAGTGTAAACCAGGGGTTTCTAACGTGGTGCCCTTGGGCCCACCCACACCTTTCCTGGCGCCCACCAAATGTTTTGAGAGAGTGTGTGGAGCCAGGTGGGGTTCTGATTGGCCACTGGAGATTTTGATTGGCTGCATAGGTGTCAACTACGGAGGGGCTCAGGCCACCCTTGAAGTTTCCTGGGGGAGACTGAGCTCCCCCGGTGACACGGGGCGCCTCCCCCCACCACCACTGCCACTGCACCACCTCCCCGCCTCCCTTGTTCAGCAGGCAGGCAGGCACACCTGCCCCCTGTCGCCGCCCCCGCCAAAAGAGCCGTCTGTCCGGAGGGCTCCCCTCCCCTGGACTCACTGGCTCCCTCCCTTCTGGAACCATCCCAGCGTGATGATGTCACCCGGAAGTGACATCATGCCGGGTACGTTGCCGGGGCAATGCTCTGGCAGTCGCCCCGAAACTCTCTGGCACCATAGAGTTTCGGGGTGATTGCCAGAGTGTTGTGCCTGGCATGATGATGTCACTTCCGGGTGACATCATCACGCTGGGGCCCCAGGAGGGAGCCAGTGGGGTCAGGGGAGCCAGCCGGCCAGGCAGGCCGGGGGGGGGGCTCTTGCGGCGGCATCGTCCCAGCGGGCGCGCACACACGAGCCCCCCCCCCCCCCGGTAAGTTAAAAACCCTACGCCCCTGATTGGCTGTGCGCATTTTTAAAAACGTTGCTTTGGCAACAGCTGCCATCACAGTACAAGGATCTTCACTGTGTGCCTGAGGCATCCATTTTGTGGCTGCACCCACCACGCTGTGTCAGAATTCCAAAGGTGCCCACAGGCTGAAAAATGTTGGAGACCCCTGATGTAAACAAATAAGCTACCAAGGGCTCTGTTCATGCAAAAACACCAATGTTCCTTTGCGGGTGGAAATCGAGTCACAAGACCACCTCCCGTGGCTGCAGAGGGGAGATTAGATAAATGAACTGAAATAGATGTCATGGGGAGGGGTGGAGTTATAGAAAAAACTGCCTTGCAAAAGCAGGAGATGGGAACAAGGGAAAACAGTGTAGTGGAACGGGCCTTTTGCATACTTTTAAAAGGCACAGTTAAAACTAAAAGTTAAAGATCTGACTGTCTAGTATCTTCCAGAGACAGAGGTGGTATTTGTGCCAGATTCAAACAATTCTGTAATATTTTGGGCTGAAATACTTTTGAGGCAGTCACCTGGCCTAGAGTTGTGTGTAGATTTAGGCTACAATCCAGTGCACACGTCATTGAACCCAGTGGGGCTGACTTCCAAACAAACACACATATAGAAAACCAGCCCGGTAGCAGCACCGCCCCCGCCTCTAGTTCAAAGTTTATTAATAAACTGGTTGTGCCAGGGTTTGTTTAAACAGGGAAAGCCTATTTCCTGTAGTGCATCATCCTCACCTGCCCTTTCTGTGCCTTCTCTCCCTTTCAATAAAGGCCTCCTCTCTCCCAACACACATTCACACAACCCTTTTTGTTCTCTGCAAATTATGTTTACTGCTCACTCTGATCCAGGGATGACAGCTAAATATCTTTGCAACTGTTTGTGACATTAAGTGCTTGCCGGTTTGTTTCTGGTCCAATTCAAGATTCTGTTTAGGGGCTTCTAAAGCTCAAGTGACCTGGGTCCACAGTGTCGTAGGGACCGCCCCATAACCTCCTAAAAATTAAGATTTTCTGGAGAGTTAATTATTCAGACACCCCCATTGTCCACTTTTAGATATTCTACTAAGAAAAGAGTTGGAGGGGGGAGATGCCAGCGCTCTCAACTGGATTGAAATTCAAGCCTCCACTGGGGGGGAAAATGGGGTGGTTTAGCATCTAGCATTCACTCCATATTTTCTCAACTGGGAGGAAAAAGTGCAGCTCAAAACCACATTCAGATACCTCAGGGCAATGCCATACTGATTGCAAAGTCACCCCTGAACAGCCATAAATCCATGCAGAAGGTACCAGAAATTCCGATGATCAAAGAAAGTGAAAACAGCCTGCAATGCAGAGGGGAATTTCTGTTCCAATGTGGGTTTTGTAAAACAACAGAGGGAAAAGCCAGTGCAGAATTGCCTCCAGTTTTGTGCTAAGCCCTTTGTGGCTCTGGGACTGGTTGGTTCTAGCTGAGCTTCTGTTGCTGCCTTGAGCTTTATAGGCTTGCAAGTAGCATTACCCAGACTGTGACTTTTATGCCACTGTTTTTTGTCGCTGAACAAGAGTCAGTGTTATGTAGCAGTCAGTTTGTTTGGCTGGGATCTGGGAGAGCCTGGCTCAAAACCCTGCAGTGCCATGGAAGCTTGCTGGGTGGCCTTGGGACAGTCACTCTCTCTTAGCCTAGTCTACCTCACAGAGCTGTTATGAGGATAAAATGGGGGAAGGGATTCCACCCTGAGCTCGTGGGATAAAAGTGTGCTAGATTGATATCTAGATGTTGGCGTCTTATTATTTTTTTTATCATAAGCTCAAAGTGCGATAAAATTTTAAATAAACGTATCCTTATCAAATAACAGATGGCAGGTGTTTGAGGTCTGGAATCACTCTCTCTCCCTCCTCACTATCCCAGCACAGTGGACAGGAGGCAGACCGGGCATTTGGCTCGCAGGGAAATTTCCAGGTGCGCCGCTGCCCTAAACTAGTCAGGACCAAACAGATCCAAAATCCAGCAACTCTGCTAACGCCTCAGGGGCCGCTTGGTTTAGACCCTTTAGTAGCCAAGACCATCGGTGTCAAATCCCATTTGCCTCCTTCACTGCCAGTTTGCAAGAGGGAGGCCGCAGTGCGTGAGCCAGTAGCCATCCCTGATGGTGCTGAGCTGAGTGGCCCTGCAGTGCCAGGTTGCTGAGCAGCAAAGGCCACCGAGCTTGGCTCACTCTGAGGCTATTTGAACTTCTCAGGTAGCGCCTATCCTTGCACTCTTCTTATAGCAGTTGCAAAATTGAAGTTCTGCTTTTTCCAGAGACTTGAAGCCAGATACCTGCAGGCAGGGCTATTTTGGGGCAGGAACGCACAGGAACGGAGTTCCGGCTGGCTCCTGAGTTGGCCACACCCAGCAGGAACTCATTAGCATAATAAGCCACACCCAACAGCAGGAACTCATTAGGATTGGCTACAGTAGGGGTATGTGGCCTAACATGCAAATTAATTCCTGCTCCAAAAAAAGCCCTGGGTTTTGACAACAAACAAGGTAAACAGAATAAGAAGCAAAAGGTGGGTGTGGCTGGATGACCACTCTTCTGGTAACATGGGGGTGTGGCCTAGTATGCTGTGCTAATAAGTTGTGCTGTCAGTGGTGTGGCCTAATATGCTAATGAGTTTCTGCTGTTGGGTGTGGCCTTTTATGCTAATGAGTTCCTGCTGAGCTTTTTCTACAAAAAAAGCCCTGCCTGCAGGCATTCTGGGAGACCTCTCATTTCTTCTTTGAGATGGATTCTCCTGGCCTGAAGGGTTTTGTTGGTGAAAATACAGTCCTATTTATGTGTGTGTGTGTGTGTGTGTGTGTGTGTGTGTGTGTGTGTGACACACAGAATTTCAGCATTGCTCCCCCTCCCCAGTGTCAGCTGTTCCTAGGCAGGAGTGCAAAAACATTTTTCCGCCAGCAGCGGCAGCGAGTAGCATGGAAATGGGAGAGAACAGCATCTAAATGCTGCTGTTTACTGCAGAGCAATGTTCCCTCTAAGCTGTGGAGTATTGTGAGCAAAAATTCTACTTTGTGAGCTACTGGCATTCAAGTTTTGAGCGAGCGATTTGGATACTGCATAAATTTCTTTGCTCTGGAGCCCTCCTTCCTGAGCAGAGACAAAAATGTGTGAGCTGGAGGCTAAAAAACTGAGCTAGCTCACACAAACTCAGCTTAGAGGGAACACTGCTGCAGAGGCTTCTTATTGTCTATACAGGGAAAGTTGAAGCAGCCTTATTTCCCATGCACTAGTGCTCCTGCACACTTCTGGTCTGCTTTCTGTGCATCAGTTCTCCCTTTAGTTTTGCAGAATGTTTCAGCACAGCTTGTGATCCTCTGCTCATGCTCATAGGTGCCTTCCTGTGGCTGGGATAGGACTGGTTATCATTGTGACCATTCATCCGTAGCCAGGATCAAGGGCACAACAGTTACCTTAGTCCCGTTGGTTACTCTGTGCTTGTAGTCCTTGCACTGACCAGGGGTCATTTCGAGCAGGAGCTCGGGGGAGCTCAGGTCCAGGAGTTGGTGCCAGCCCCCCCCCCCCGCCATGGGGGAATGCCTGCTTGTGTCATGGCTGCAGCAAAATGACCCCGTCCCCTGGAAAGGGCCTTGTTCCTCCGACCAGCCTTCTGAAGGCTTCAGCCACCACTGAAGCTATCCTCCCAGAACAGTGGTATTTCTGAGGCTTGGATTGGTAGCGGGCCCCTCTCTGCCAGCTCTTTCTCTCTCTCTCTCTTTCTCTCCCTTCCTTCCTTCCTCTCTCCTTTCTTTCTTGCCTTCTGGCATACTTCTGGTGATGTCAGGTGGTGTAGCATATGCAAATAAGTTATGCTAATGAGCTCCTGCCCCTCTTTTTCTACGAAATGACCCCTGGCACTGACTCAGGATTTGTCAACCATGCTTGCACCATAGTACTCACTCACTGCCAGGATATGGAACTCTTTTTTTTTTCGAGGGTCCAGTTGCTTTTTCATAGCTACCAGGGGTAGGGTTGTCAGTCACCTTGGAGAAAAGCATTCTGTCCCTTTAACAGAAACATGATGGAAAAAAATGGGCAGCTGAAGCTTTTCACAGAATGAAGGTAAATAACAACATCTCTTGGTAAGTAACATCCCATTAAGCCTCTATTAAAGGGACAGGGCATCAGGGGCGGCCCCAGGGTTTTTTGCGCACTAGGCAAGGTTACCTTGTAGCACCCACCCCCACCGCAGAGCCGCTTTTCCCATGTCCGGAGACCCGCCCACAAGGGACACACACCCCGGCCCCAGCGCCCGCCTGCCTGCCCGGGCTCACGAGCTCTCCAGCCCCGCCGGCAGCCATCTGCACCGGCTGGCCACAGCACCTACAAGTGTATCTGCATTGGCCCAAGGCTAAGTTTGGTTCTTAGCCTGAATGGAAAGCTGCATTCAGACATAATGGTAAATCATGGTTTGCATAAAGCACACTATCTCCTGGTTTGAGTCTCTCTCAATCTCTCTGCTGCCCTGTTTGCCAGCTGTGTCCCTAGGCATCCCCCCCTCGGGCCAGCCAGTAACCCTAGTGGGGTAATTGTATGTCAGGAAGACATCTTGTATGGATGCACATTGGCTTGTTGCTCCTGATCAGGTTGTTAGTCCTTGTGAATTTTGCCTCATGGGATTATACCTTGTTAGGAGTTCTGGGCAATACTTTACAGGCTCAGAGAGAGATCATGAAGCTAACAACATGGATAAGATGTCAACCAGCACTGCCACGCTTACATCCCTTCCATGCTTTGTGCACCCAGTTTTGCTTCTGAGCTTTGTGTAGCCAAGTGTACTGCCCCAGCTCTCACACCTACTTCCACAAGATGATGACTATTGGAGGTTTTCATGTTGACTCTGCAGATGCTGATTCAGTACAGTGGCAATGGGACTTCTATATGGTGAGTTTCCTTGCATTTTCCTTGCCCCAGCCCCCTGCGTGATCATTCCCTTTATTCCACCTTTAGGGGAGGTGTGTGTTAAAACCAGTAACTGACAACTCACTAGCATTGTAGTAGTAACTCCAGAGGAAAGCCAGCAGTGCATGAAAGCACCGTGATGCCTAACAGATCTCGCGGGGGGGGGGGGGGGGGGATCTGTTTCTTGCTACTACCCAATCAAAAAACAATGTGGAAGCAACCTGGGATCTTTGGAGCTTTGCCAGTGCAGAGTGGCAAATAAAGACTTTGCACTATCTGACTGTAACAGGATGTGGTCCTATCCACCTTTTCAGTCCTTGGCAAAGGATAGAATCAGGCTGTACAGTTTATTGGCCAACCTTTACAAACGAAGAAGGATTTCAGAGTTACTAGTGTGTGAATGCGAGTCCATCTACCCTTCCCTGAAAAAGCCATAAGCAGTCACATTGTCTGTATATATGCCAGACGTGCTAGGAAGCAGATTCAGGAGAGTAGCCGTGCTGGTCTGAATGTGAGTCCAGTGTGAGTCCAGTGAAAACTTTTAAGACCAACAAAATTTAATTCTGGGTATAAGCTTTTGTGCGTATGCACACTTCTTCAGTTACATTGAAACAGACTTCCTCAATCATTACATATAGGTAGAGAGACGATGGGGGTGGGTTAGTAGCCAGGCAGGGCTAATAAGTAACTGAACAATAGGTGTAGCTAAGCTTGAATCAAAGCAATTGGTAAAACTTGTGAATAGCAGCATATTAGCATACAAATAAAAAAGTTAACAACAGATGTGAGAACTAAGTATGAGTCGAGTGGCACCTTTAAGACCAACAAAATTTAATTCTGGGTATAAGCAAGAACTGAGTGACTTAGCATGTATTGTGAGATAAGAACCCAATATCTCTGTTAAGCCCTGGGAGATCCCTTGTCCTGAATGTTGTAATAACTTGTAATTCAGCAATTCCTGTCTGTTTAAGAAATTCCTTTGCAATAAAACAGCTACTTTGAGGTACCCCATTGAGTGCCCTGGGAGGCTGAGATGTTCTCCTACAGGTTTCACTGTTTTATGAATATGCTAATATGAGAGCCAGTTTGGTGTAGTGGTTAAGTGTGCAGACTCTAATCTGGGAGAACCGGATTTGATTCCCCACTCCTCCACTTGCAGCTGCTGGATGACCTTGGGCAAGCCATAGCTCTGTAGCAGCTGTTCTCTCAAGGACAGCTTGGGAAAAAGCTCTCTCAGCCCCACCTACCTCACAGGGTGTCTTTTGTGGGGAGGGGAAGGGAAAAGGAGTTTGTAAGCCGCTCTGAGACTCCCTTGGGGAGTGGAGGGCGGGGTATAAATCCAATCTCTTCTTCTCTTCTTCTTCTTCAAGGACAGTTGTCTCAGAGCTCTCTCAGTCCCACCTACCTCACAGGGTGTCTGTTGTGGGGAGGGGAAGGGAAAGGAGTTTGTAAGCCGCAACTAACCCACCACACCATAGGCGTAGAGTACGGGGGAGCTCGAGGGCTTGAGCCACCCCCGGGAAAACGGAGCGCCTGCTGCCACGCCTCCCCGGGTCCTTCTGAGGCCCGGCGGCCGCTGCTGGAAAGAGAGGGGGGGGAGAGGCACTGGCAGCAGCGGCTGGTGGGCCTCGGAAGGGCCCAGGGAGGTGGGGCGGTTTCCCGGGGGGAGTCACACACGCGCTAAGGAGCCCCCCCCCCCGGGATTTTCAAAACTCTATGCCTTTGCACCACACCTATACGTAAGGCTTGAGAAAGTCTGTTTCAGTGTATCAGAAGACATGTGCATGCATCCAAAAGCTTATACCCAGAATTAACCATTGTTAGTCTTAAGGGTGACACTGGACTCAAAGTTTGTTATATGTGCTAGGAAAGTGAGAGTCAACCTTCACCTAGGATTTGCTTTTTCAATGGAAACAGAATCTGTTTGTACTAAAGAGGAGTTGTCTGTAGAATTTGAAAGATCGAGAAAGGCCCATTGGATACAGAATCTAGTATCTGAGATGGCCTCTTCTTCACAGACAGAAATACTGGGGAATTGCCTAAATGCCAGACCTTGTAAGTGCAGCACAACAAAATGAGAATCTTGTAAAGTCATTCATCAGATTGCCTGCGGCAAACTCAAATCACAACCAGACCACCAGAAAGGCACTCTGAAGAGAACTGGCTTTATTCCTTCTTGTAAATCATCAGTGTGTCTTTCCCAGATGGGAGTAGCATCAGTTTGAGCTTACAAGGAAGCCTTCAGTGGTACCTGGATAATACATGTGCTGTACTCTCATTCACACTTACCTTTAAGGTATACCACTCAAGAGATGATGTGGGAGATGCATGTACAGGTACATGTTGGGCTAACAGTTTCTGTTGGCTGATAACCCTTGTAGCCTTATTTGCAAGGTAGTCACATTCATTTGGATTTCCAAAGCTTGTGACCCATTTTGTTTTCCTTCGATCACGAATAGCAAGCTTTTGGCCTGAAATCATGTATTGAACATTTGGAATCTCTCCTCCCTCCTAAGTAACACAGATCAAGCAAACTGTTTTCATACAAAAATGTCTGTGAAAAGTCGTACTTTATGTCCCAAGGTATGGGTGGAACACACAGCAGTCTTGGACACTAATAAGGCTTGGGTCTAGTCAATGCCTAGACAGGATGGGCCTAGGAATGCCAGCCTCCAGGTGGGACCTGGGGATTCCCTGGAATCACAGCTCATGTCCAGACTACAGAGATCAGTTCCCCTGGAGAAAATGGCTGCTTTGGAGGGTGGACTCTATGGCATTGTACCCCACTGAGGTCCCTGTCCTCCCCAGGCTCCACCCCCCAAATCTCCAAGGGTTTCTTAGCCTGCAGCTGGCAAACCTACCCCCAGTTCCCTGCCAGTGACCACAGGGGACCTGACAACCCTATGGGCTGCCAGCATACCTTATGCATATCCCATTGAGTTCCATGGTGGAAGAAAGGTGGGCTATGAATGGAATAAAATAGAACTATTCCAGATTAATCTCTTCAGTTTAAAGAGTAAAGAATTGTCATTTCATTCTCTCAAACAAAAAGGTTATCTAATGCAACATTTAAAGTTGAAGAAAATCAAATTTTTTTTTAAAAAAAGAAATCAGTGTTGAAAATTCAACCCTGCTCCTGATGCACTAAAAATACAGTCTTCCTCACATTGTTATGAATTATCTAACATTTGGAATTTTCCACACAGTGTTATATACAGCAAGTTACTAACCAGAAGGAACCAACTTAAATGTCAAGTCTGTTTAAGTGTATAATGAAGGACAGAAAGTTGGACTGGCAGGTTATAGCAAGTGTAATGCAAGAAAAGGGAGGGGGGATGAAGTTAAATGAGCAACAAGCACAGACACAATTTCTTCTCTCCCAGCCATTCACACTTACCACCACCCATGGCCTTGTAGTCTATATTGTGGGAGATTTCAATTGTAAGCCACTGGTTGCCCGAACAGCAGGGTGTAGATATACCCAAATCAAAACTGGGAAGAGCCGAGTAACTAAAGAAAAAAGATCTTGGAGACTCTCCAAGAACACCTACAAGGAGGCATTCTGTACACTCACCATACAGCCCTCCTCCTTTCACCCAAATTGGTGAAGTCACCTTCCAGTTTGGACTCCAGTTTAATTTGCCTTGCAGGCTTTTCTTTCTGATGATAATAGGCATCACAACATAACAGTGCTCAGAGGAAAGCAAAGTCTGTTTTTTATCTTGGTTCTTCTACAATATTAATGGGCAGGGGTCATTTCGTAGAAAAAGAGGTGTAGGAGCTCATTAGCATAACTCATTTGCATATGCTACACCCCCTAACATACCAAAAGTGTGTCAGAAGGCAACACCCACCCCTCAGGCTCCACTCCACAGGTGAGTGAAACTGACCTGCTCTTCCTCCATTCCCTTCCCCATCCAATACTTTGTGCAATAAAAATAAGCGTAAAGAACACACCCTCATTCTCTTCCTGCTCCCCTGAAACCACCAGGTTTCAAGTAGACTTGAGATACCCAGGACAGGTGCACCACCCATCCCTTCCTCTCCCCACAACAAGACACCCTGTGAGGTAGGTGGGGCGGAGAGAGGTCTTTTGAGAACTGCTCATGAGAGAACAGCTCTGAGAACTTGTGACTGGCCCAAGGTCACACCAGCAGCTGCATGTGGAGGAGTGGGGAATCAAACCCGGTTCTCCCAGATTAGAGTCCAACTCCTGACCACTACACCAAACTGATAAGGTGGAAGCTGCTGAAGCGTTGGTGAAATTTCTCCAGTACTTATGTGCCATGTGCCCAGATAAAGAATGGTATAGTTAGAAAATTTATATGCCATCTTGAGCAAGTCTCTGGAAAAGCAGCACACAGCCATAAAAGGAACAATGATAAAATTATCAATATTAAAACAAAACATTAAAAACAATAAAGACCTTAGCAGGGCTTTCCCCGGGGCGCTGCGCCTCTGCACTGCTCGGGGAAGCCGAGGAGGGGGCGGGGCTTGGTCATGTGCCCGCCCCCTGGGCTCCTCACTCCCGGAGCTGCACTCCTGTGCGCTCCCGCTCCAACGGACCCCTGTTAATGGGTTTTGAAGGTGGGTTTTTTAAAAAGCTGTTTTGGTTCAGTGTATCTGAAGAAGTGTGCATGCACACAGAAGCTTATACCTTGAATAAAACTTGAAAGGTGCCACCGGACTCAGACTTTGTTCTGCTGCTTCAGACCAACTTGGCTACCCACCTGAATCTATCTTGGTTCAGCTAAGTGATACTAATGGAAAGTGGACCCAAATCTGGTGGGGAAAAAATATTTAAAGAAACCTTGTCTTCTAATATAAAACAGCTGCTCTTGTTTAAAATGTAACTTCGCATACTGCAGATCGCCTTTAGGATCCTCAAAAAAGCACCATGGTAATTTTAGAAAGTAATTTTATTGTTCTAAGCTATGTAATGCACTCTTTTAAAGAATATATATATAATGGTTTTATGCTCTACCCATGTATTGCTCTAGCACTTGGGATGTTTCAGCATTTCTGATGTTTAAAAACTTTGCAAAATTTCTATAAACTATCATGAGAAAAAAAAGAAAGGAATTTTAAATGTTGCTGTTAAGTACCTCCGTTCTTGCAGAAGATAGGGGATTTATGTCGCTGGCCCAGGGCTCCAAATTACCAGACCCTTGTGAGGAATTCATTCCTGATCTTCAGGCTCCTTCAGGGCTGGTTCCAAGTTTTGGGGGCCCTGGGTACCCATCTGCCCACTACCAGGGGCCCCTCCTCCTGCCTTCCCTTCCACCCCCACACCTGCATGGTTCCCACCTGCTCATGCATTCTTTTCTCACTTGCAAGCCCTCCCACTACCCGTGCTCAGTTGCCTGCACCACCTACACACCCCTTCCCCCACAGTACTGGCCACTGTGTATGGAGCTGAGAGTGCCGCGGCCAGTGCCACCACTGTGCACCACCTACATGCCCTGGCTTCCTCAGTGACTCTGTGCAGCTAGGAGCATGGGTACAGACAGGAGATGTGAGTGGGAGTCAGCGGCATGGGCCTCACCAAAAGTTCTGGGCCTTGGCAGCTGCCCCACCTCAGGCTATGCGGATGTCATCCCTGGCCTCATTCCATCATCCCTAGCAGAAGTAAGCTAGAGCATACCCAGAGTGATGATGTGACCTCCAGGTGACATCATCGTGTCAGGTGCAGCGGGGCTCTTTGGGGACGGGGCTCCCCTGCTGGCTAACTAGCTCACAGCAGATTGGGGCCCCGAAATTGGGGGGAAACCCACTCCCATTGGAGGGATGGCAACTCTGTCCTTTTACCTTTACTACCACTAGGTCGGGAGGGAAGGCGGCATGATGCAGTTCGATCTCGGCAGATCTCAGCTGCTCCTTTCTACACAGCAAGCCTCTGTTTAAAGGGACAGCACATTCTTCTCCAAGCCCGCTGACAGCCCTGCTTTCAGGTTACCAGATTTCAGTCACCATGGAAGAAGGGGGATTGGGCCTTTTCCACATGGGTTATTTGCCCCAGATTCAATGTTATTTGGGAAGTGGTTCATTTCCTGCTTCCTCACAGTATTGTGGTGCATATGTGCACCTCCCAGGATTTTCCTGGCTTTTATCCAGTATTTCCTTAACCTGCTTTGCTGTGAAGTTTTTTGGGAAAGATCACAACAAAGCCTGAATAAAACTCCCTGTTGGACTTCCAAGTCAACATATATGGGATCAATCTGTTATACCAGTCTGGGTGTCTCTGCATATGTAACCCTCCAAGCCAATAGACCTGCATGGTGTTAAGTAAGTATGCGAGTACTTTAGTGGGGAGCAAGGATGGTAGCTAACAAATGGGTGCAATGCAGAACTACTGAAACCAATAGATTTTTAAAATGGGATTCACCAGGAAATGGGCATAAGATATTAATTTAGGTTATATTTTCATAATGTCCTCTATATTATAAAATAGGTGTGTACCAGTGTTTCCTCTAAGTTGAGTTAGCGTGAGCTAGCTCACAGTTTTTTAGCTTCCGGCTCACACATTTTTGCCTTAGCTCAGGAAGGATGGCTCCAGAGCAAACTAATTTATGCAGTAGCCAAATTGCTCGCTCACAACTTTGCCAGTAGCTCACAAAGTAGAATTTTTGCTCACAAGACTCCACAGCTTAGAGGGAGCATTGATGTATACACAGATCTTGGGGGCATAATAGTGCCTTTCTTCAAGGAATTCTGGAGGGGGCATACTTGGTGCCTACCGTTCCAGTTTAAATATCGCAAGAACTCTGTGAAGTAAACTAGCCCGATTTATTCAGGGCTTCAAGGCAGAGTAGAGGGATCTGCACCGATGTTGCTCTTGATCATAGTCCAGTGCTGTGACCATTGTACCACCCTGTCATGTTAGGAAGGTTTTGCTTCAAGAAACCTGCTCAGACACACCCACATGCTCATTTTCCAGAAGAGATGCATTGCTTTAGATATCGTTTGTTCCTCAGCAATTTCAGACTTCAAATATTTATTTGAACCCAACCCATGTCAACAGTTACTTTTTTAAAGAAAAGAAAAAGTAATGGCAATCAGCTTGGTGGCTTCTTGGCCTTTGAGCAAATGTTTGGATCGGCCTTGAGATTTATATTCTGTCTAGGAGGTCTCCGTAAGAGGTCATTGATTAGAGAGACTTTAGTATCCTTACTGAAGCAAACAGGCAAAGGAATTGAGTAGAATGAATGCTACATCTGCATTTCTCAAGGGCACTTTATAGAGACAGAGAGACAGAAAATAATGTTTAAATTCTTGGAATGCAGCTGAGGTGTTTTATCAGAAGACATGGATGATTTCTGTGCTTCATAGAGGACACTGTGCACCCAAGGAGAAACTGAAATTACAAGAGGAAAAACTGGCAGAAAGGGCCAAATACCAGGTTAGGACCTTCAGGAAACGAAGCGTACAGCCACAGTTGACAGTTTTAAATTTTTTGAACTGTTTCCTGCTCTTTTGCCTATAAACGTCTGAGGAGAATTTTTTGTTATCATTGTTAGGGCTTGTATATGAACTTATCTAGGGCAAGTGCAAAAAATTAGGTTGTGCCAAAAATAGAAACTCTTTCACATAAGCAATTATGGAGTGATTAACGCATGGAATTCACTGCCACAGGAGGTGGTGGCAGCTACAAGAAGGAATTGGATAAACATGTGGAGCTGAGTTCCATCAGTGGCTATTAGCCACAAGGTATGGATAGGAACTCTTGGTCTGGGGCAAGTGATGCTCTGTATTCTTGGTGCTGGGGGGGCAACAGTGGGAAGGCTTCTAGTGTGCTGGCCCCACTGGTGGACCTCCTGATGGCACCTGGTATTTTTGGCCACTGTGTGACGGAGTGTTGGACTGGATGGGCCATTAGCTTGATCCAACATTGGGTTCTCTTATGTTCTTATGGATAGTTATTATGCAAGGTCAGATTGTCAACTGTTGAAATGGCAAATTGTGTTACTAGGGTGGAGATGGAATCCAGAGCTCAGTGGATCATGATGGTCTGCTATTAGGGGATGAGGGGGCTCACCAGGAGTGGGAAGGAAGCAAGTGTGTACTGGAAGTGACATCATCAAGTTGTGCCATCGGGACAATGCTCTGGTACTTGGGGGAAAACTCTATGGTAAAAATGGCTTCTACCATAGAGTTTTTGCCCACATATCAGAGTGTTGCCTGGATGTTGCCAACATGATGAGACTGCTTCCGGTGCATGCTGGAAGTGACATCACCACCTTGCCAGCGAAGTAGCCTGGGCCTCCCTCTCTCTTGTGGCAGGGGACCTCCACCCCCACTGGTGGGGGGTGGGGTGTCTGGCAAACCTATCTGCAATTGGGAGGTCTGGAGAGGACCTCTGCCCCAAAAGCTACCTCTTCACTTGGCAGTGATCTTCTGCCCGTGGATCAGGATCTTCATCTTCTTGTGTATGCTGCTTTCAGGGCTGCTTTCTGAGATGAAAGGGTGGTATAACTTTGCTAAATTTAAAATATAATTAACTACTGAAATTAAAATACAAAAATTAAAAAAAACTATCTCAGTCAGTCGCAATATCTTTCTTACAATTGGTTTAAGGATGTCTGTTGCATAATTTGAGGTATTAATGTGGACTTGTTGTTCTGCTCAGTGTATAATAAAACATAAAAAGGGCTGGAAGTATTTCAGCTCCCTAGGGCAGCAAACAAACAAAACTGGACCAGCTGTGGCTCAAGGTACTCTCGTGTTCCTCACACTTTTTGCCACACACCATATATTTTCAGAATTAGTTTTTGGAAGGCGGGGGAGACACTAAAGTCTGCAATTTCGGGAGGAACACTCATACAGCCAAGAAATACATAATGCTAATTACTGAGATAACATAGCTATGCAGACCTACCTGTTTGTTCAGGACACACAACTTAGTTTATTTATATCCTGTACAAAAGCTACTGTAGTTCTTTATCTCATGAGCCTTCATGTGCCATAGCCTACTTCATCAGGTGCTCAGGTGGCATTTACATAAGTGCAAATTAAAAGCGGGGGGGGGGGTTTTGATAGGGAAGGAGATTGGATTTATACCCCGCCCTTCACTCAGAGTGGCTTACAATCTCCTTCCCTTCCTCTCCCCACAACAGACACCCTGTGAGGTAGGTGGGGCTGAGACAGCTCTCAGAGATCTGCTCTTGAGAGAACTGTGACTGGCCCAAGGTCGTCCAGCTGGCTACTTATGGAGGCATGGGGAATCAGACCAGGTTCTCCAGATTAGAGTCCACCATGGGCGTCAACTATGGGGGGGCTCGAGGGCTCGATCCCCCCCCCGAAATTTCCCGGGGGGGGCTCAGCCACCCCCGGCAAAATGGAGCACCTGCCGGTGGCCAGTCAGCTGGCTGTCGCTGCCTCTCCTTCCCCCCCACCCCCGGCCTGCCCTCCTGCCTCCCTGGGGCGGGGGGGGGAGAGGCGGCGACGGCCGGCTGACTGGCCACCGGCGGGCGCTCCATTTTGCCGGGGGTGGCTGAGGCCCCCCCAGGAAATTTCGGCGCGCGAGGCAGAGCGGAAGCCGGGGGCCCGCAAGGGCGACGCGCCGGCCCCCGGCTGCAAGCAGCAGCAGCAGCAGCAATCCGAGGTGAGCGGGGAGAGGGAGGGAGGGGGGGCGGGGAGCGCGGCGGGCGGCCGGGCACGGCCCGGGGGATGGAAGCGGCGGCCGCGGCTCCCTGGGGCGGGGGGGGGAGAGCGGTGGGGACATGGTCCCGAGCGCGCGCACGCACACAAGAGAGCCCCCGCCCCTCTCGGGGATTTAAAAAGTCTACGCCCCTGGAGTCCACTACACCAAACTGGAAGAGATGTTATTAGAAAGAGGGCAGAAGCAGTATGTGACAAACTACTCTTTAAAAGCTCAGAGGTGCTGTGTAAATATGCAAAGGACTGTGAAGGATTAGCACCTCAAAGAGTGAGAGAGCTTGAGTCACAGGCTGCTCAAAGAAATTTGATTGGTTAACACCAGTTGAGCATAAAGGCTTCAGAGCTGAACTCTTCTCAAGAAGTCAGAATTGTCAGCTGCCACCAAATATGACCTTGCCCACTTTCCTCCCTCAGAGGCAGAATTTTTGTTCCATTTCTCTCTCCCTTTCTAACCGAGCAGCCCTTTTTGTCTAGTTTCTTCTTCTCTGAAGATCTATGGCTGTCCCACCCTGTCACAGTATGATGTTTTGCTTCTGGCTCAGCCCAGGAATCTGAGGGAGGGGACAAAATCCCCCCTTCAGCTACTGAAGTGGCACACTAGGGGCCTTTCAAATTTCTTTGAGCAGCCTGTCTCTTAAGCTCTCTGGCTCTGTGAGGCATTAACCCTTCATAATCCTTTGCATATTTACACTGCACATCTGAGCTTTTAAAGTGCAGTCCCACACAGTACAAGAGACATCACATTACTATGCAGAGCACAAAGGAAAATGAGATCAATAACAAAGATGGAAAGATCCAATCTGAGTGGATTTGGGGTGCTCACAAACTAGTAATAAATTGACAAAACAAGATGAAATAGTGTACATAAGCTTCTAAAGAAGGTTATTTTCTGTTGCCAGTTACCCATGAGCCAGTATGGTTTAGTGGTACAGAGTGTCAGACTTGTCTCTGGAAGACCCCAGGTTCAAATCCGAACTCATGCCATGAAAGTTTGCTGGGTGACTTTGGGCCTGTCACATTCTGTCAGCCTTACCTGCCTCACAGGGTTGTTGTGAGAATAAAATGAAGAAGAGGAGAATAATTTAAGCCACTTTGAGCCCCCACTGGGGAGAAATGTGGGATATAAATAAAATCATGGGTGTTGACTTTGTTGTCTGCGTGGATGCAGATCCACCTGGTGCTGCGCAAACTGCACTGGCTGCCTATTGAGTACCAGATCCATTTCAAGGTGTTGGTGCTTACCTTCAAAGCCCTATACAGCCAGGGGGTTGCGTATCTGCGAGACCACCTCTCTATGAGCCCTGAAGGGCTTTATGATCTGCCAACCAACATCTTCTGGTGGTCCCCAGCCCCAGGGACACCCATCTCACCTCAACTAGGGCCAGGGTCTTTTCAGCCCTGGCCCCTACCTGGTGGAATGAGCTCCCATATGAAATCAGTGCCCCACAGGACCTCTTATAGTTCCACAGGGCCTACATGTGAGAACCTGATAGATCCAATAAGCCAGGCCTTAATGTGGAACAAAGTCCTTTTTATTTCTTAATGGTCTTCAGTATACACGTCCAGTGTTAGTGATGCCAGTGAATGTGGCAAGAGTCAATTATACACATTTCAAACAGCAGAATCAAAGCTGGTCACCAATCAGCAAAGGCGCGAAAGTTACTAGCAGTTGCATTGTCACCAAAAAGGTGCGTAGCTTGCAATGATTAGGCTTGGTGGCTAGCCTCCCTCTCCCACAACTCCTTCCCCGTTATTCTCACACATTCAGCCACCTGGAGTTCCTTCATTACATAAACAATTCAAGGCTAAACTTCGCAGAGCCAGATTAACAGAAGCAAAGCAACAGGGAGGGGGGGCGGTAGAGAGCACTATGACGTAGAGGGAGCTGGGTTGCCATTCCCCAGCCAGGAGAAAATATACAAATGACAGGGAACCTGACACTACAAGACAGAGCTCTTCTGCCAGGCTTTTAGTTAGGGCGGTGAATGTCCCCCCTCTCTACTGGGCCTCCTCTCAGTGGGTCAGATCTGTATTACCATCTGAGGGCCAAAACTGAAACAGATGGCATCTCTGAGGCTTTAACTATGACTTGTACCAGAGGAATGTTGTTCTATTTTATTAGCATTTTAACTGTTTTAATTTTTGTATGCTGTATATTGTTTATTATGTCTGATGGAACCTGAGCCTGCTATGCTGGGAGGGCAGGATATAAATCCCATAAAAATAAATAACTAAATACCTAAATAATAATCCTTTGAACTGTGAACCTGAGAGACCGGTGTCTCTCCCAGTCTTATTCTGAGATTTCGTCCGAGGTCACCTCTGGGAGCCAAGTCCGACACTTGATCCACACTGGCTGTTCAGTGTTGCTAATGGCCCCAGAAATTCTGCCGTTTATTTATGCCCTTTAATTTGTGGACTGAAGGCTCAGGTTGATTAGCAATCACAGCAAACATATAATCAGGCCACCACATAAATATCTTTTTAAATAAAAGCCTCCAAAGATAAGACTCATCCTCTCACTGTTTCCTTCTAAGAAACAAAATGCTCTCCTGAATGGCTTCCTGGTGCCAAAAATACCTATCAGTTTTCACCTCAGATGACAGCAGTGATTAGACAGCCAAAATGAAAGTACCCCTGTTCTTTGACCAGAGAATTACTGCTCAAACCTGCGTGTGTCAAAATGTACTGTGGGAACCTAGCTGTTGGGCTATGAAAGGTCATTTGGCAAGCTTAAGTTTTTGAGGCCCCCTGCTACATTTGTGTGGTTAATGTTGTATCTAATATCTGAGGCTAAAAGAAGACAAACAAACAAAATAAAATCCAAACCTACCTCCCAAGGTGCCTGTTGTGGGGAGAGGAAGGGAATGTGATCGTAAGCCGCTTTGAGACTCCTTAAGGTCGAGAAAGTATGGTTTAAAAACCTACTTTTCTTCTTCCACATTTCAGAAGAAAGGATACAGACTGGGTCTGAATGTTAGTATTCTGTCTCCAGGTGCCTCCAGCACAGATTCTTTAGAACCCTGATTGGGATTCAAGATTGCTTTTACCCTTCCTGCTGTGGCTTCTGGGTCTTCCCCTTCTGCTCATCAAAGGAGCAGCACATTTTCATGTGTTTTTTTTTCTGGCCCTGCTCCTGTATCTTTTAACAGCAGCCTTACTCACAAATATTTAGCCTGTCAAACATTCCCCATCATTCCCAGTAAGGAAAAATAAAATTGTGATAAGTTTTTTGTGAGAGAGGAGGTTGTTAAAACAACAACAACAACAATACCACTAAGAAAAGTTGGCAATCTTGTTTGGCATGTGGCGTCTGATGTAAATTGAATACACCAATAGTTTTGTTTTCAGCAATGTGCACATACTCATTCCTTGTTTGATAAAACAGTGAAGTCAGACTTTGGGGTTGTACAAAGTCCATTGCCTAAATCCGCCTTTTCCAAAGCTTAATCCTTGGGAACGAAGGCTGACCTTTCAAAGCTCCAATATCGTCCAGTGAGTTTGGGGATTACTGAGTAGGTGCTACATTTTTAGAGAACCAGTAAGCTTACATCTTGGCAGAAAGATGTGTCATTGCCCTCACAATCAGCCCTTTCGGCAGGTCTCCATATCTTGTCTGTATTTGTGGACTGTGTATCATTATAGGTGGAGATGCCATCTTTTATTCTGTGCCTTTGGCTCAGTGTAAATCATATCACAGTGCTGAGTATTAAAAAAAACCCTTATTTGTGCAGAATCTCTTACAGCCAGCCTTCTTTTTAAATTGGGTCCTTTGCTGCTGTCTGTGCAACATTAGCCTGAATTCAGCTGATCGAGAGAGGTACGGTGACATCTGGAGGCCAATGGAATTAGCAAAGCATGTGAGTTTGAAAAGGCAACATGAAGTGATGCCTATTTCGATTAGATAAACTAAACCTTGCAACATCGAAAATTCATCTCCTGAAAACAATGACTCTCAAATGATTTCTACTACTCTTCCTTCCAGAAATGACCTTCAGGAGAAACTATGGATGTAGAGTTTAATTGTTTTATTACCTCTTGCTTTTATGCCCCCTGGCTTGCAACAACCTGAAACCTAGTTATTCTTTGCTGGCCAGCAAATCCACCACCGTACATTGGCAAAACGAGTTGTTTTTGACACATGACCTAAAATGTTGCTTAAAACCTGCTTCCCCACCTTTTTAAATTTCATAACAACTGGCTGCCTTGACCCGGATAGCCCAGGCTAGGCTGATCTCATCAGATCTCGGAAGCTAAACAGGGTCAGTCCTGGCTAGCAAACCACCTCTGGACGTCTCTTGCCTTGAAAATCCTACAGGGTCACCATAAGTCAATGGCACTTTCCTCCACCACATGATGACTGACATTTGAAACCAGCATGAGCATCTAATTTATTTTAGCACATTTTTACCCTGCCCTTCCTCCAGTATGCCCAGGTCAGCATTCATGGCTCTCTGCCCTCCATCCTATTCTCACAACAAGCCTGTGCAGTAGGTTAGACTATAAGAGAGAATGGCCCAGGGTCATTCAGTGAGTTTCATGGTGAACTGGGATTTAAATCTGGGTCTCTACGACCCGAGTCCCATCCCCTAACCACTACAGATATTGAGCAGGCCACACTCTTGCCATGCCTCAGCTATACCATGTATCCTGAACAGGCCACAGGAGGCAGAGATGGAAAACTGAATCTCATGGGAATGATAATCCATATACTGGCTGGTAGCCCCATCAGATCCATTACCAGTTAATGTAGATCTGGGTGTGAGTCACCTTTTAAAATGTGATTTTTATTTCGGAAAAAAAAAGGAAATTTACAATACAATACAATTTTAAGTCACATTTCCCCCACATTTTGACCCAACTCACTCTCAAAAATATTTTTAAATAAATGATCATTACAGTATTATGTCTGCATCTTTTTTTTCTAATTTAACATTTTTATTGAACAAAGAAAAGGATTAACTATAAACATTTCCTAAAGAAATTACATGACTTTTTCACTATACAGTTGGTTTGAGGAAGAGAGAGGGAGCGTGGGGAGAGGGTGTGGGGAGAGAACCTATCAGCAAATCCTTACTTTTATTTAATAATAGATAGCAGGTGAGTCATGAGCCAACTGAAGCTTGCCGACAGTCCAGATTTTCACTGGAGGGCTGTCAGCTGCTAGGATACTGCTGGGATATGGGTTCAACCTGTTTATTGTATTGGGTAAAAAATATCTAGATACTATAGTTTCCATAAATTATTCCAATCTCAGCAAGCATTCTTTTCCCTCAGCACGAAGGTCTTGGGGCTTGGTTTTGCATTGCATAGGATCATAAAGCAGTTTTTGTCAGATGTTCCCAGCTGTTTTGTGAGACACAGCATGCAGCAGCACCAGAATCAGCGTCCTGGACTCTTTTTGTTTCAGGCGGAGTATTTGGTCTGCTTGAGGAACTGGAAATGTCTTTAACTGTCTGATGTGGAGGCCGATGGTGAACTAGCAAAGGGAAGGGCTGGACTAGGATCTAGAAGACCACTCTGTCGTGGAAGCTTGCTGAATGACCTCGGCCCAATCTACTCACTATCGGTCCAACTCCTACCTCATGGGGTTGCTGTGCAATGCTCCCTCGGAGCTGTGGAGTCTTATGAGCAAAAATTCTACCATGAGCTGCTGGCATTAAAGTTGTGGGCGAGCAATTTGCTTAAATTAGTCTGCTCTGGAGCCATCTTTCCTGAGCAAAGGCAAAAATGTGTGAGCCGAAGGCTAAACAACTGAGAGCTAGCTCACACTAACTCAGCTTAGAGGGAACACTGGCTGTGAGGATCAAATAGAGGAGGGAAAACCATGCTTGTAAGTACTGTCGGTCCCCAGTGAGGAGGCAATCAGGGTGTAAATCTCTAAATCAAATATCAAAGTCCCAGACGCCCTCTCCCCCATTACAGACTAACTGATCGAAAGCAAGTATTTGCAGTGATTGGGACAAGAGGAAGTACAGAGAAAAAACTGACATTGCTGCCGCAATTAGAAGAAGAGAAGAAGAAACAGAAGAGATTGGATTTATACCCTGCCCTTCACTACCCAAAGGAGTCTCAGAGCGGTTTACAGTCTGCTTTCCCTTCCCTTCCCCACAACAGACACTCTGTGAGGTAGGTAGGGCTGAGAGAGCTTTCAAGAAATACTCCTAACAGAACTTGTAACTGACCCAAGGTTCCACCAGAAGCTGCATGTGAAGAAGTGGGGAATCAAGCCCGGTTCTCCCAGATTAGAGTCTGCGCTCCTAACCACTACACCAAACTGATGCAAAGGTGCAAAGGGGAAAGACAAAAAAAGGTGAGACCTCACTGTTCACAATCTGTTGACAGGAAGGGGTGGTAGAATGGTCGGTTTTTTCTGATAGGCCTTTTGTACCTTTTAAATAGAAGCATGTCATACATCCTGACTATTCGGGGGGGGGGAGTCCTGCAACCTGTTGGGTGCTATGTGGTTACTCACAGAGGCCCAGATAGAGAAGGGGAGGTGGCCAGACGACACCCCCCCCTGCATCCTCACTCTTCCATTTAGGCAGCCTCATGGGAGAGGAAAGGTAGAGAGGTACAGCCACCCTGTCAGCCATAAACCAGTCACACCTGCAAGCTGGCATGGGAACTCCTGGAGATAACTTTATTTGTCCTTTTTTATTTATACTCCTCCTCCCTCTCTGGAACAGTATGAGGCATATGGTAAACAGTGCAAGAAGGCTGGATTACAACATTAGAAAACAAGGCAATAAAAAGAGTTTAGAACATGACATTATATAATTACATAATGAGGAAGTTGACCCAGTTGCTGCAGGCTGTTGGGCAGGAAAATAGGATTCCTCATTGAGCACAATTCCTGATGTGATCAGGTATGAATATGCACATGCAATAGTTCTTCTGTAAGGATTCCTGTCTACTACCGCAGCGATGCCTGCAACTCTCACATTTTAAATGGCCCATATACGGTGCCTTTATTATCTTAGAAATGTTGTAGGTGAAACTGTTCCTGATATGAGAATAAAGTTTCCCTTAGGTTTTTGGTGCCAGGCTGCTGGTTAAATAACATGAGCAGGGCTGTTAAAGGGGGGGGGGGGCAGGCAACTCTACCCCTCTAAATGGATCTGCTCCTTTGGAATTATGTAACCTCTTAAATCCTGTTGTAGCTAAAGTTTGTGGTCACAAACTTTATGCACACTTTAATTTCCATGGAAACAAACGACGAGTTTAAGTACATATCGCTCTCTACTGGGTTACGGCATACTGAGGGTGAGGAAGATCTTCTTTGTTTCAAGGCCAGTTCTAGGCCTCCATGGGGGTTCTCCCCCCACCCAGTTCAGCCAATTGGGACCCTAGCCCAAATGCACCGGCTGCAAAGACCATTTGACAGACTTGTCAGGATCACGGAGACAGACAACTCATAGAAGCCAATCCCAGCCACCTGGAAAGGCCCATTTTCAAAGGCTGGCTGGTTGCTGTCAGGAGATAAGCAGGAAGCCAAAAATATACTAGGAGCCCTAACCCATTTCTGTATTGGCCATCCCATGATGTTCACATATTCAGTTGCCTGTTCAGTTGCCTCAAACGTGTTTGGAATGAACAACTTGCTTTCACAGAATTCTGTGAGTCATTTTTGTGTTCCCAGCCCAAATTTTCCTACAATATTCAATTGTACTTTGTTTTCCAATTTTGTGTTCCAATCACCTATGATTATCAGCACATCTTTTTTAGGTGTGTGAACAATTTCTTCCCTGACCTTTGCATGAAAGCTTTCAATTTCTTCCTCATCAGCATCTGTAATTGGGGTGTAAATTTGAATGTTGGTTATGTTGATAGGCTTTCCATGCAGTCTGATTGATATTATTTGGTCGGTCTTTGCATTGTAGCCCCTGACTGTGCTACCTCTTGCCTCGCTGTTAGAGCAACTCCATTTCTTCTGTGTTTGTCATTTCCCAGGTAAAACATTTTGTAATTTTCTGAGTGAAAATGTCCTAATCTAATAATGATGATCAGGATTATGAAACTTTATGTTGATACAAGATCAGCTCTGAAGAATCAGCAAATAATAAAACACAGCAATGCAACAAACATAAAACAACGAGCAGAGATTAAGGGTCATTTTACACCTCCCCTCTAAAGTAGTTTGACTG
The DNA here is from genome assembly GCA_029233225.1 of Lepidodactylus listeri. Taxonomy (NCBI): domain Eukaryota; kingdom Metazoa; phylum Chordata; class Lepidosauria; order Squamata; family Gekkonidae; genus Lepidodactylus; species Lepidodactylus listeri. Next base: position 95,652,646 of record JARCFY010000006.1, read on the forward strand.
CTGTCTTTTCCTGTGCTGATTTCACAGTGGTGTGAAATTTCACTCCAGGGGGTCTAAGTGCACTAATCAACAGCAATTGTTTAAAGCAGAATAAAGCCGGTTGAATACTAGCTTGACCACAGGAGGGCAATTAGTAGATGGGGACATTTCAGTAGCAGCCCGGTTTCACACCGCACAGAGGTGTGGGCAGGTTTTTTTGGAACTAGAATGATTCCAGCGGGAAAGTCAGATGTAAAAACAGCCTAAGAGGGGGGACACGAAAAGTAAAGCCCTCCTCCAACAGGCAGGCAAAGTTACTGGGACTCAATCAGCTGCTTGCATATCTCACACTCCCATAAGCAAAATTCAGCAACTTTGTGGGTTATCTCCTGAGAGGAGCCTGCAAGGAGGAGGGAGACATAAAGTTATTCAGATCTTCCAGGTATAGTTGACAGGACTGGAGCAATATACTGATGTTGAATGTCATTGCAGAATGGCCAATGCAGCAAAATATGTTCAATAGACTCTGCTTTCCGAGGGGGCCTTAACCTCCCAGATCTAGGAAGATACTACCAAGCAACAGCTCTAGCTAATGCAGTCAAAATGACAAACAGCTCTCCGGATATAGGCTGGATGCTAATTGAGCAGTCTGCCGCAGCACCCCTATCTCTGCATGAAACGCTGTGGTGCCCCAAGAACAAGAGATCCATACTAACCTTGGACAACCCATTTCTGGCGCACACCCTAAGGATCTGGGATGCCACGAAGAACCTGCTTGCACCCCCCATATCACCACTCTCCACCTTCACCTTCCAGGAGTGGTTTCCACCAGGTCAAGAACCAGGGAACTTCCAGACATGGACCAAAGCGGGACTCACGAGACTCCAAGACCTTACCAGGAACGGTAAAATCTTACAGAAAGCGAAGCTTGAAGAACTGGTCAATCACCAAATCCCCTGGCTCACATACTACCAACTAGGCAGCTTGTTCTCCTTTGTACTAAACAAAAAGAGCCTCCACAGGGCCAAGACACCATTCGAGGTACTACTATCAACCTACTCGGAACACTCCAAGAGCCTTCTCTCAAACATCTACAGAATACTCTCAGACTCCTTTGGCCCCCATCAACTTCACTACCAGAGGGCTTGGGACAAGGACCTTGGCCGAACGCTAACTGAACAACAATGGTCCTTGATCTGGTCCTCGACAGCAAACAAATCTGGGATTTTCAACGTTAGATATCAATTCTTCAAACTGACCTCCAGATGGTACTACACGCCAACCCGCCTACATCACTTCAACAAGAACCACTCACCCCTATGTTGGAAAGCCTGCGGAGGACGAGGTGACTATTTGCACTGCTGGTGGTCGTGCCCTCAGATCCAACAGTTCTGGTCTTCAGTAACTAAGGAGATAACAACCATCACATCTCAATCTCTACCTCTAGACCCAACAGTCCTTCTACTGCACCTTAGGGACCCCTCTCTAGGAGAAGAGCCACTTCTCCCTCTGACCACCCTCCTCCTCACGGCGGCCAAAACATCCATAGCGGCATCTTGGAAACTCAATACCGCTCCATCTCTAGACTCATGGCGAAAGAAGGTCTGGGAACAATTTCTCATGGACAAAATCACGAATAGCCTCAGCCCGCCCAACCCCTCCATTGATGCGACCTCCTCCCGATTTGTGTGCACCTGGTACCCATTCCTAACATACATGACTGCCCAGAACTTACTTCCCCAGGATCCTGGCTACTCCTCTTGGCTCCGTCTCTGAAACCTACCACTCTGTCTCTTTCATGACTCTTTTCCCCTGCTCACACCATACACCCCACTAGACTTAATGGTTAAGACAGCTACACTCAGGTTAAAACAGATTTAGCAAACCACCAGACACCAACTTGACTCTTTCAAAGATACTTACTTGTGATTGTACACTGCTTGATATGATGACTTTGGGTTTTTGTTTTGTTTTGTTTTTTGTTTTTTTGGCATGGAAAATGTTGACATTGTTGTATCCTGCTTTGATTTGCTATAATAATAAAAATTATATAACAAAAAAAAAATAAAAATAAATAGACTCTGCTTTCCCTATATGACACGGGGAAGCCATTGAGAGAGCAGGACCCAATGGTATCTGCCTTCCAGATCAAATCCAAACCATTTATATCCCACCTTTCCCCCAGTGTTGACCCAAAGCAGCTTACACCATTTTCTTCTGCTCCATTTTACTCTCACAGCAAATTTGTGAGGTAGGTTAGGCTGAGAGTTATGTGACTGGCCAAGTGTCACCCAGAAAGGTTCCGTGTCAGAGTAGGGATTTGAACCTGGGTCTCCCAGATTCTAGACTGACACTGACCACCCTAATGATCAGCCCTTTGTCCTCCTTTCACAAGCAGTCTTTTGGCAGACGAAGCTTTGGCCATCCCTGCATCTTCATGCTGAGAAATGTGTCCTCCTACTGAACTTCTGCAGGCTACAAAACTGTTAAAGTCACCAAAGCCTTGCATGGAAGATAGCCACCAGTCTTAGATGTGGTTAGAGTTCCCAACACCAAAACAGAAACATGACAGACTAACTTGTTTCTATGCCTTGAACAGAGATTTGATGTCCAGAAGTCAGCAGGTGAAGTTTTCCCAGCATAAAGCGCAGTTTTCTTGCCTGTTAATTGCTGCAAATCCAACGACTATGAAGGAGACAGCCACAGGGGGTTATTTGAAAACTAGCGATCCTATCATAAGCTAAATTTAGGTGGGCAGCCGTGTTGGTCTGAAGCAGCAGAACAAAGTTTGAGTCCAGTGGCACCTTTAAAACCAACAACATTTTATTCAAGGTATAAGCTTTTGTGTGCATGCACACTTACTATCTGAAGAAGTGTGCTTTGCACACGGGAGCTTAAACTTTGAATAAAACTTTGTTGGTCTTAAAGGTGCCACTGGACTCAAACTTTGTGATATGGTAACCTAGTTTCAGAAGTCTGGAAGAGAGGCCCAAATGAAACAGCAACAGAACACCACTGGTGGTCACATACAGCTGTCAGCTCAAATTGGTTTAATGAATCATTAACAACATACAGTCTATACTGGATGATAATACTCCTCTTTCAGAGGTGTTGGGAGGCAAACCTTTTCTTGCCCACAGTCAGCCTCCAAACCTTAAACAACATCTAAACCCACAACAATGTCCTTCCTAACATGGACACTGACTGCAACAAACCAAGATGCCAACTCTGTCCCCATATTCTGTCTAACAACACAATCAGTGGACCTGACAACACCAGCCATACCATCTCATGTTCATCATCTTTCAACATTATATATGCTATCCAATGTCAGCAGTACCCTTCCACTCTCTACATCGGATAAACAGGCCAGTCCTATATAAAAGAATAAATGGACATAGATCCAACGTAAAGAACCGCAACATTCAAAAACCAGCAAGGGAATATTTTAATCTTCCCGGTTATTCCATTGCTGACCTAAGACTGGCAGTCCTCAAAAAGAGAAACTTTAAGGGGAGATTACAATGTGAGTTTATTCAAACTGAGTTCATTCACAAATTCAGAACAAGAAGAGAAGAGGAGATTGGATTTATACCCCGCCCTTCACTACCCGAAGGAGTCTCAGAGTGTCTTATAATTCCTTCTTCCTCTCCCCATAACAGACAACCTGTGAGGTAGGTGGGGCTGAGAGAGCTCTCTTGAGAACTGCCCATGAGAGAACAGCTCTGAAAGAACTTGTGAATGACCCAAGGTCACACCAGCAGCTGCATGTGGAGAAGTGGGGAATCAAATCTGGTTCTCCCAGAGTAGAGTCTGTGCTCCTAACTGGCATCAATGGACAATGGACCCCGGGGCCGAATAGGGACATAGGAGTCTTATCTCACTACAGATGCTGATTTCTTGCCAAGCATTTCCCTTCTGCTCTAACCAAGCTAATTACTATGAGCACTGTACCTCTGCATCCTGGGATCCTTCTCTGTAACAACCCCCCCCCCCAATATAAAAGAACTCCATTCCAACTCATACCTTATGATGGGAACTTTGACACTAGAAAGTTTACATCCCCCAAATCTCCTGGTCTCTAAGGTGCTAGTGGATTCAAATCCAGCCCTCCTAAGCTGAAGTGGAATGGAAGGCAATATATGGATTTCAGTAAGCTGTTAACTGCTTTTCCTCTTTAATCAGTCACCAAAATGTCACTCCATATCAGCGAGATACACTTCCTTATTAGAACAAGCACCCGAATTTATAGATTGTTCATGTTGTTGTTTTTCCTTTTTAAAGTTGCCACCATTTCCCAGACAGGCTCAAGGCTTTTTACCAGGTGCATGAAAGACAGAAACCAAATAGATGAAGCTTTTCCTAGCAGAGAAATGCAGCGATTGGGGTGGGAGGGGGAGAATTTCACCTCCCCCCCATTATGTTAAAATCTCTCCAAATGTAGCAGCTGGAGGGAATTCATAGGTCTGTTGACAGAAACAGGTGAAGTTTTCAAGGAATGTTCTGAAATTGTCAGTGAGATCCCCCCTCCAACCATCCCCTTTGGGTTCCCCTGTCTTTCTCCGTATCATCAGATTATTTTACAGATGTTACCAGTTTTCCATTCTTTAAGACTACATCGAAATCAAGTTTCCCTGTCTGTTCTTTCAGTTTTTCATTCTCCTTCCCCTCCCTACACAAGCACATCTATCTGTGGGGAAATGTGTCAAAAGGCTTGGATGAAGGCAAGAAAGCTCTGCAGTCTAACCTATTTTATGCCAGTCAGAAACATGCTGTCTCTTTTCTTTCTCTCTTTCTTTTTTTGGTCCAAAATGATTCAGCCTTTGAATGGTTAGTGCTACCCAGCAACCCAGAGTAAGGGTGCTTTCTGATTGGCTGGTGCCTGAAGAACTCTGCTTTGTGCAGGCACTCAGAATTCTAATCTGTATGGGGAGAGAATTGCAATGCTCATTCACTTCTCTTACAACCTCACTAAATCACCCACCAGGCACGGCTAGCTTCAACTGAGCCCTGCTGCGGAGCTTGAGGGAAGCGGTGGAGCATCATGCGCATAATTTCTTACCTGCGCTGTGCCCTGAATATGATATGAGCTGTTACCTCCTCTTCCTGTGATAGTTTTGGAGCAGCACGCAGTGCTTCGAGCTTAAGAAGGCATTGGTCTCTTATTGCTCTAGCTAACTATGCCGGCGTGATGCAACTGGGATTCCCAGGACAGTTGACAGGTTAAAGCAAACAAAACAAACCACCACCACCAAATAAGGAATACTCTTTTGGGCTTGCATTTGAAAGCTTTGGCAGTATTAGGAGCCATCTGGTTTGGGAGGAAGGGATAAAAATTCTGTGCCACCTCTAAACATGTCTCCATTCTGTATTATGCTCCCGTCCCTCATGACTGGATTCAGGGGCAGGCGACCCTGGGGCGCCAGGCTCATGGTGCACCTGTCAGGGGCCGTCTACTCTGTTCAGTCACTCAGACAGCTGAAACAAATCGGCCAAATGGTTCCTCTTTGCTTGCAAAGCTGGCAACACTAAATTGCATGGCCAGCATGACGCTAATGTTTATCGGTTTGTTTGTTTAAGAGAAATGATGCTACTCGGTGCACAGTTCCATTACTTGAAATGAGTACATTTTGATAATAAGCTACAGGAGCAGAAGAAAAAAAATTCTTTTTTATTTGCTCCTGTAGAACACGTTCTACTGCACAAATGTGTTTATTTGTCTAGCTATTATACCCCACTTTTGACCCTGGACAGGCTGAGGCATCTGGTTTTGGCCCAGCTGAGTAATAAGATATGTACAACTTCCTGGTGTTGTGCTTCATGCTGTGGCCATCTGATCTGAGGAACAAAGTCAGAAGGGAACTCAGGAGTGGGGTTGCCAGCCTCCCGGTGATGGCTGGAGACCTCCCTCTATTACAGCTGATCTCCAGGCAACAAAGATCAGTTCACCTGGAGAAAATGGCCGCTTTGCAAGGACTCTCTGGCATTGTAGTCCCTTGCCTTCCCAAACCCTGCCCTCCTCAGGCTCCACCCCCAAATCTCCAAGTATTTCCCATCCTGGAGTTGGCAACCATGTTCAGGAGAACATCTAGTACAACCAGGGCTTTTTTTGTAGAAAAAGCCCAGCAGGAACTCATTAGCATATTAGGCCACACACCTGACAGCACAGCTTATTAGCATATTAGGCTGCACCCCCATGTTCCATAAGAGTAGTCATCCAGCCATACCCACCTTTTGCTTCTTATTCTGTTTTCCTTATTTGTTGTCAAAACCCAGGGCTTTTTTGTAGCTGGAATTAATTTGCATGTTAGGCAATCCTAATGAGTTTCTGCTGTTGGGTGTGGCCTGTTATGCTAATGAGTTCCTGCTGGGTGTGGCCAACTCAGGAGCCAGCTGGAACTCCGTTCCTGTGCGTTCCTGCCCAAAAATAGCCCTGAGTATAACCCTCTTTTGACAAGGCAGACCTGGCCCATTTCTGAGAATTTCTCACTTTGGTGTTCCTCAACAACACACAGGGAAAGAGAAAGATCTTATTTTCTCTTGGCAGAATTCACCCTGCATTGCTTCTGTGGTCATATGGAATACCAGTCTTCTCCATCTTTTTATCTAGGTGGCTTGCAGAACCAGGACCAGGCTGAGTGAGGCCTAACCTTCTTTAGGAAAGACTCTGCTAAGGAACCAGGGTCCCAGGAGGCATTTGGGAGGAAGGGAAAGCTTTCTGCTTCCTTTTAGAAGATGAATACCTTCTGACAGCCTGCATAGTATGCATTCTGACTATGGGGTGGCCAAACACTGGCTAACAGGTATCTTTAATTATTATTCAGAGGTAGAAATTTTGGCTGCTGTAGCCCATTGTGTAGTGCTTCACGAAAAAGATATCCAAAAGCTCCTTCAAGAGCAGCAGTGAATAACTCTAAGAGAAAAGCTCAGCCAACTTCAGCTGCTAGTAGGGTTGAAAACCTCCAGGTGGTGCCTGGAGATCTCCTGAATTACAACTCATGTCTAGACTACATAGATCAGTTTCCGTAAAGAAAATGACTGCTTTGCAGGTGGCCTTTATGGATTTACACTCCATAAAATAGAGGAGGGCAGAACTCTGTGTCCTGGAGATCCTTTAGTCCTCTTCTCGCTTCTGAGACTTCACCAGACCTTTCCCACAGACTTATCAGGATGACAATAAGGGCAACAATCTTGTAGTTTTAAAGCCACAGTTCTTAGGACATCACAATGCAAATCAAATAGAAATTTCAGGAACCTTAGAATCCTCAGAGCCTTAACTATATTACTATATAGAAAACTGGGTTGGGGAAGAAGCTCAGGGCAGAAGGAAAACCAGATAAGGACTCCAACAATATATCTCATAAAACCTATTTTGTGCGGTGAATATATCCACATACTTTGAGAACTGCACTGAATGAGAGACCCAGTTTGCTGTAGCGGTTAGGAGAACCGGATTTGATCCCCCACTCCTCCACATGCAGCTGCTGGTGTGACCTTGGGCTCTTTCAGAGCTGTTCTCTCAAGGGCAGTTCTCAAGAGAGCTCTCTCAGCCCCACCTACCTCACAGGGAGTCTGTTGTGGGGAAGGGCAAAGAAAGGGATTGTAAGCCACTCTGAGATTTGAGACTCCTTTGGGTAGTGAAGGGTGAGGTATAAATCCAATCTGTTTTTCTCTTCTAATAATACCCTCCACAGGCAGCCTCCCAATGCATATGCAATGAATCTGTCCGTCCCTCCGCACTTTTCCTCTTCCCCCCTTTCTTTAATATAACCAACTTGTTTTTGATGTTTTCATACTATCTTTCTAGCCCCTGGCAAATGTGTGGACTCCCAGTCACACATAGAAACAAACACCCAATTAAAAAACATCCACCACTAATATTATGATATTTTGATGGGGATTTCCCCCCCCCCCCCAAAACCATCATCTGCAGTAAATTAACATTTCAGTTCAAATTTGTCACCGTGTAAATTCTGCTCTTGGCCTTCAAGCCGTTATAGCTCTTTAATCTTACCTAATTTAGGCAGGAAGGAAATGGGAATAGCAGGGGGTACTCTCCTTAGAGAAAAAGATATTTTGACTCCTGTCCTTTCTCATTATCATGCTTCAAAAGAAAGATTCTCAGTGTTCGGAACTTTAAAAAAAAGGTAGTGCCTTTGAATTCTTCAGCATGCTATCATTTCCCGAAGCCTAGAATTACAGTGCTCTGGCAGGGTTAATTTGGATGGTAATTTCTAGAATGTACAAATGCTGGATACCAATAAGCAGTCTTCAACACATTCTTAGCCCCAAGTTCCAAAGAATCTCTCCTTCGGCTGTATGTTTTTATCAGCTATCAAAATGTGCAAACAACAAGCTACCCGCTGTGAAGATTTTCTCTGTGGAAGCCTAGAGGTTCAGCACAGGTACATCCCATGGAAGGCCATAGTAGTATTAAATGTACTCAGAGCAGTAAACATACATAACACTGGCAAACCTACATGATCCCCTTCTCAAACACTCCTGTCACAAGCAGCGGCTAGAAAGGTTCTCCACTGGCTGCCACCACTCTGGTATGTGGGTCTCCTCGAAAGGGCCCAGAGCACCCCCCAGCCCCTCTATACAGTACTTTCCCAGTAGGTTTCCCCTTTATATGCGACCAAATTAGCTGTGAGGACCCAGGCTGAGCAATAAACTTGTTTTATTAAAGAGATTTAATAACAACTGTAGTTCAAAACATATAGGAAAAATGAGCATAGTAAAGGTAGGTAAACAAGCAAAATAACAAATCCTAATGTGTGACTATATTGCCCTAAGCCAGGGATGGGCAAATGGCGGCCCGGGGGCCACATGCGGCCTGCCACAGAGTTTTTTGCGGCCCGCCAAGACAGTTGGCCACTGTTAGCACCTGAGGAGCTGTAGCTTGAACTTACTGACACGCAGTCCGATCACACTGTGAAAGAAATGTTTAATGCTGTGACATTAGTTGACTTTTACAAATCTTTGCTGAAAAAAATTCCATGTCTGAAGAAATTTGCTGGGAAAATGTTCTCTATATTTGGGTCTACATATATTTGTGAGCAGTTTTTCTTGCATGAAGATCAACAAGAGTAAATATAGACATTAACAGACATTTGACAGACATTAACTTGCAGGCTGTGATGAGAATCTCAACAAGCAATCTCACTCCTGATTTCAAAAAAATTGTAGAAAAGTGTGATAGGGTACATTTGTCTCATTAAACTGATTCTAAAATTAAGTGTGCTTGCAGCTATAGATGATATGAAATTAGCACAATAAATAAATTGAATAAAACTACCACTATTTGATTTAATTTATATTTATTGATTTTTATGATACAATTTATACCTTTTCTGAAATGCAAAGTTAACTAATGAATGTCATCATGTTAAAAGGTGCGGCCCTCCGCTAACCTCCACTCCCACAAAGTGGCCCCCGCGCCAAAACAATTGCCCACCCCTGCCCTAAGCCTTTTCTAGGTACTTGTTTTCAGACTGACTGTTAAATACTGGGTTCCATGGATGGTCAGACCCCAAGCCTAGTGATCAGCTCAGCTTTATTAGTGATTCAGCAAGAACAAGACTAAAATACCAGCACAACAGCCCTGTTTAAATAGCATGCAAAACCCACACCCAACCACACCCAACTCCCCATGATAGGCTATTTACACAACATTAGTTTCTCATTGGTCACTTCCAGAATCCTGGTGGGCTATTGTTTTAGAGCTCCAAGCTCAGCCAGTCTCTGGTAGTTCTGGAATGTTCCAGCCCTAATACATAACACTGACTCTCCCCCTTTTAGATGGGATCCCTCCTTCTGCAGCAGCCTCACCAGCCCTGCTCCCTGGGAGAGAACACCCTCCCACTCTGGGCAAGGCCTTTTATCCCTTCTTCCCAAGCAGCACCCTCTGCCCCCCTACTGGTATAGTTTTCCCCTCCAAATCCCCTATTAAGCAATCACAGGGTCCAGAGGGAACCTGGGAAATGTAGGCCCTGATGGCTACTCCAGTACAAGCTTCCCTAAAGCCACCAGGCCTCCCTAGAGCCTGTAGGCCGTGCTACTTTATGCCCAGGATCACAACTCCCATTGACTAAATAGTAAGGTAGTGCCCTGACCTAGATGTCCCAGGCTAGACTGATCTCATCAGATCATGGAAGCTAAGCAGGGTTGGCCCTGGTTAGTATTTGAATGGGAGACCAAGGGCGTAGACTTTCCAATTTCCGGGGGGGGGGGGGGGCTGGGCCTGGGCCAGAGACATCACAGTCCATTGTCTCCAGTGGAGGCTCAGCACCTCTGTTGGCCAGCAAGGCACCCTTGGGTGCTCTTATGGATTTTTGTCCATAAGTTTGAACTCTGTGTCGCCAGCAGTGGAAGGGACTTGCGCTTTCTTCTCCACATAGGAGCCAGCTCCAGCCCAAGCCAGGAGGCTGACACCCCAAACAGTTCACCCAAGACAAGGACAAAGGATTCCTCTTGCCATGAGGCCTCCTTCTGTCAGACATCCGCTGGTTAACCCCCATTCCTCAATATACATCTGAATAAGTTATGCTAACAAGACTGCCTAGCACCTACTGTGCCAGCCATCAGATACTTGGCTAAAACCATCAACTGACAATAGGTTGGCCAGGTGAGTCATCGGACCCCAGACTCAGTGTCTGTTTCCTGGTGAAGTCATACTTTTGCAACACTGACCAAACCCCTGGACCTCCTCCCTTTGTTCACCTTTAACCTATAGCAAGGTCCAACAGGGACGGACCGCCTAGTAGGTGTGTTAGTGGGTTGTGGTCTGCAGAGCCCGCCCCAAGACCCCCAATAAAAGTCCAAACCCAGAGTCACTCGGCCTCTTGAGCCTTCGCCCTCTATCTTACCTATTGACCCTTCAGTCCAGCTTTCTGTCCCCAACCCTTGCCTCCATCTTTAAACCCTTTTTCTCTCTCTGGACTCGCGATCCAGGAGAACCACGTGGTTTTGCCGGTTCAAGCCTCGTGGCCCCATAGCTTTTATACCTTTCTTCCCAAATCCAACTCATCTTGACATCGGACAACGCACCTAAGGTAACGTGTTTTCCCCACCAACGAAACCTGCTCATGCAACAGTGCTATTTTCTCTCTTTATTTTATTAGTCCTGTAAGAGTGTGTGTATGATTACGATTTTTGTATGCCTGATTACATGATCCAGTAAACAACATTGAACTTGGAACTTGCCTCACGTGCCTCTTTCCTTGAGATCTCCCGGGAGGGGTGGGACCCTGGTATAGTTGGCAAGAACCCGTGTATTTTGCCAATTGCTAAGTGTAAATTAAAGCAATTCGGCTAACACCTCCTGGAAAAGTTCGGGGGGGAGGGGGGCTCCAGCTCCCCAGCTCCCCTGAAGTTGACGTCCACAGAAGTCGAGGGTTGCAACACAGAGGCCCGAAATGGCGGACCATCTCTGAATGACTCTTGCCATAAAAACTTTGCAGGGGTCACTATAAATCAGCTGTGACTTGATGGCAATCTCCTCGACCACCTGGGTGCTAAGAACTCATTGCACCCTTCTCTTCCAGCTAGAATATCCAAGGGGCTTGATGTCTTCTTGGCACAATGCTACGCTTAAAAATAAAATTAAGCAGGCACTTAGTGGTTGGGTACAAGTCTGAAATAGATACTGGATGCATTTTGAACAAAATAATTGAATTGCTATTATAGGCAATAACAAGGAAAAACTAAAAGCACCACTGGGCTGCAGTGGTCAGAATGGGATCTGGAACTCCCATCTTGGAATCCCCGCTCTGCCATGGAAGGTCGCTGGGTGACCTTGGGCCTGTCACAGACTCTCAGCCTGGCCTACCTCAAAGGGTGGTTGTGAAGATAAAATGGAGAGAACAAGTGTAAACTGTAGGGGATGGGAGGGTGGAGTTGTCAGATCCAGAATGGGAAACTCTTGGAGGACAGGGACCACGGTGGGGTACAATGCCATAGAGTCCACCCTCTACAGCAGCCGTTTTCTCCAGGGGAACCGATCTCTGTGGTCTGGAGGTGAGCTGTAATTCCAGGGGATCCCCAGGTCCCACCTGGAGGCTGGCATCCCTATTTAGGTCCTCACTGGGTAGAAAGATGGGATATGAATAAATGAATTTCTTTAACAAAAGGAATATAGGAACTGGAGCAGTCTTCTTAGGGTTAATCTTTTAAAGGAGACACAAAGGCATTGCAGGCTTAGACCGCTAAACAGTCTTCTATCCGGAAGCAGCATACAGGGGAAAAGCTGTGTCAGCCTCCATCCTACCTCACTCCCAGGAGAAAGCCTGGCAGGCTTTACAGAAAAGTTTTTAATTGGGATGCATAAAACCGTTTGGCTCAATCCCTGTAGCATATTCGTAATACATCTCACACTGTAGTACATTTCAACATTATAATTACCTATAATTAGTATTAATAAAGTAGCTGCCGCACTGTCTGGATTGCAAACAGACCATTTTCATTTGAAAGCCTTGTAGATTAAAATCACGGCCTTTTTTATTAGCACAATCCCCCCTTTTAATCTGCAGTGTCCTGTATTATCTGAAGTATCAGTGCATGACAAATATTGAAAAATGTAGAGTCATTCTCTGATGGGCTGTAAGTAGCATTTCTCTGTTTGAACACATAGATTTAATTACACATCTGATAACTTGGGTTTCAGCAGCAGAGCAATATTGAACAGGCAGAGAGAAAGTGGTTTTTAAAAACTGTATTTCCAACTCTTGCCCTTACCATGATCTCAGTGCTAAGGGGAGCCACTGCTTTCTAAATAGTGCCCTTTGCCCAGAACAAGAATCTCCAAGTGGAGGGTGGCCTTCTTTTCTTTTCTTTTCTTTTCTTTTCTTCTCTTCTCTTCTCTTCTCTTCTCTTCTCTTCTCTTCTCTCCTCTTTTCTTTTCTTTTCAAGGGTTGTACTGAAGTGTAAGAGAAATTCAGATGGGGTAGCCATGTTGGTCTGAAGCAGCAGAACTAAGTTTTAAGTCCAGTGGCACCTTTAGGAACAACAAAGTTTTATTCAAAGTGTAAGCTTGTGTGCAAAACACACTTCTTCAGACAAATGAGGTGTAGCAAATGAAGTGTAAGAGCACAGCCATTGCTAAGAGGTGATTCAGAAGAGAGAGGAAAAAATAATGGGGGATCAGCGCTTTCTACAAGCATTTTGCACATAGAGCTGATGGTCTATTCTAGGGCACAAAGCATTAAAAGCCCACTGGAAAAAAGGGAACTATTTCGGCTATTAAGCTGACGTCAAACATTGCTGCTTTCAAGAGCACTTCTCTGATGGCTTAAAGAAAAGGGTTTGCCTAATAATGGCATCACTTGAACTCTAATTTCTTATTTTGCTCAAAGCCATCTGGTCCTTGCTGTACTTTTAACTGGGAAGAGTTCCTATGGCACAAATGGAAACAGGAGAGCAGAAAGGCATGTAGGATTAGCATAGATTAAAAAAAAACAAGAACCCAAAACACTGTTATTGGCTAATATTTTTTTCCTTTTGGTATTTTTTTGTATTTTTCATATGTGCATATCTGTGTTTGTGTCTAGGTGTGAGACGGTGAGTGTGTGTGCACTGGAAGTAATGGCAACCTCTGGTGAATATTCAAAGTGGCTAAATAAAGCCTGCCCCTGCCTCTGAGTCCCAACTGCTGGTATTGCAAGGAGGTCTCCCCACCAAGTACTTGCCAAAGTCGACCCTGCTTGGTTTCTGAGATCTGACGAGATTGGGCTTGCCTGGGCTACCCAAGTCAGAACTTATCAGGTAATATTCTTGTGCATCTGAGATGTTTGCTTGTTGGGCCTCTTGTAACTTTGTTTTACTGCCTGATCCTAGGGTTGCCAAGTACCCCCCCTGGCCACCAGCAGTGGATCCAGAGCCAGGCTGGGAAACTCCTGGAGATTTGGGGGTGGAGCCTGGGGAAGACAGGGACCTCAGTGAGGTACAATGCCATAAACTCCAAAGCATCCATTTTCTCCATGGAAAGTTATCTCTGTACTCTGGAGATGAGCAGTAACTCCAGGGGATCCCCAGGTGCCACCTGGAGGCTGGCATCCCTACCTGATCCTCTGGTAGGGGTGCCAACTCTGGGTGGAGAAATACTTGGAGATTTGGGGGGTGGAGTTTAGGGAGGGCAAGGTTTAGGGAGGGACGGGATCTCAGCAGCGTACAATGCCATAGAGTCTACCCCTCAACACAGCCATTTTCTCCAGGGCAACTAATCTCTGTCGTCTGGGGATCAGTTGTAATAGTGGGAGATCTCTAGGCCCCACCTGGAGGTTGGCAACCCTGTCCACAACACCAGGGACTAACTAGGTTTGAATCAAAGCGGCTTGGATCCAAGTGCCCCATTTCTATGCAAACGTTTTCATGTATGCTTCTGGCTAGGTTTAAACAAGAACCGTTATGGAAAACAAGTTTTGACAAAAATCGGTGTGCAAATCCCTGTGTCCTTACATTGTGTTCCTGATACATCCCTTTAATAATCGTGAATGTTTGTAAGTAATCCAAGATAGAGGAGGGGAGACACTGCACAGCCTTAGTTAATAGATGTTAAAGTCTGCTCTTGGGCTAGCAAAAAGAAAAAGAAAGGCAACTGAGATTAAGCAGAAAGTTCAATATGCCAGTGGGCTCATTTTTTCTTAGATGCCACTACATTCTGGTCCTGGGCTCTGCATTTCCCCTAGTACAGAGACATCGGTCACTGAGTAGCTGTTTGGAGTGGTAGTGGAACAGAGGGTACCATGGTCAATGAGAGCAGAGCCAGATCTAATGGTAGCCACAGACAACTTCTTGTGATTTGTCCCTTGCAATTAGGCTAGAAAACATGTAAGCACAGGTCCCTGTGCAGGTACCAGCCTCATGCAACCTCACCTTTTGTGACTGTGTTGTAACAACAGTAGGGAATAACAATGCAGGAGAGAAATTGTGCCTCATGTCTCCCCACCTTTACTAAAACCCACTGCTCAATGCACTAATTACCACTAATGGTACAGTCCTATGCATGTTAAATCAGAAGAAGTTCCTTCAATAGGATTTGCTATGTAGGACTGCAAACAGGGTACTCTGTCTTGTATCCAGAGACTAGGGATAAGTACAAGGATTGCCAGCCTCCAGGCGGGACCTGGAGATCTCCTAGGATTACAACTAATCTCCAGATGACAGAAATCAGTTTCCCTGGATTAAATGGCTGCTTTGGAGGTTGGATTCTATGTAAATATACCTTGCTGAGGTACCTCTCCTCTCCAAACCCTGCCCTCTTGAGGCTCCACCCCCAAATCTCCAGGTATTTCCCAATCTGGAGCTGGCAACCCTAGTAAGTACACATGTGTGGGCATTCACACATACAGCCCCAGCGCTGGGCCTCTTGGGACCTGAGAATTTGTATATACACATTGCAGTCTGATGTGGCATTTTGCCCATAAAAGAACAAGACCATTGCTCTAAAAAAATTAAGGTAAAGGTAAAGGTTTCCCTTGCTCGAAAGCCAGTCTAATTCTACCCTAGGGGACGGTGCTCATCTCTGTTTCCAAGCCAAAGAGCCAGTGCTGTCCGAAGATGTTTCCGTGGTCATGTGGCCGGCATGACTAGACGCCAATGCACACGGAACACTGTTACCTTCCCACCAAAGTGGTACCTATTTATCTACTTGCAATTTCTTGCTTTCGAACTGCTAGGTTGCCAGGAGCTGGGACCAGAGACGGGAGCTCACTCCATCACGTGGCACTCCAGTCTCGAACTGCAGAGCTACTGGCCTTCCAGTCTGCAGCTAAGCATCTTAGCCACTGAGCCACTGCTTTCATTAATTCCAAGAAGACAGATGGATGGTAAGACAGGAAGGAATTTTAACAGTTAGTTGGCAATCAAAATATTTGGGAAGTCAAAATAAAATGCTTCAGATATCCATTAATATTTTAAATATCTCACCCCCACTATGGACCACGTAAGACAAACAGAACTTTTCCCCAAGCAACCTCACTTCTCTCATAAATGGTTACCATTCTTAGAGTACGTAATGGCCAATGACACCCAACCCCTACAAAAAGATACCGGTATATCTTAAATTGCTTTTCATTTAACTTCCGCTTCACTTCTTCAGCCCTCCAACACCTTCACAGACTGATTGCGTTGCAACTCATGGCACTATTAGAAATTCTAATGACTTATTACCACAATATTTGTTAGTTGCAGATTACTATTGATTGCAATCTAACCGTGTAAAGTTATCTCCTGTATCTAAATGTATTTTGTATTGTATTGCAGTGCAATTTCAAATTATCTGTACTTTGAATGGTTGTGTGCTTTCTATTTTATAAAATGTCAATAAAACATTAACGATTAAAAAAATTCAAATATCACCACCCTTATTTTATCCATGTGAAGATGCTGTGATGTCACCTGGGAATGGAATTTCTCCTGATTTCTATGGACTTTACCATAGAGATTAGACGAATTACTAGAGCATGGGGATGTGGGGCGGGGGCGGGGGAGGGAGCTGTGATGTCTCAGCATCCAAACCACTCCCCCTTCGTCAGGTTCCGCCTCCTAAATGCACTCAGGATTTACAGGGCCAGGGCTGGTGCTACTCTAAAGAAACTGATTTCCTTTGCTAATATTTGTTTGGGGGAAAATTTAACTGTGACTGGAGATGGGCCTTATATGATTAGCTCAAACATAGCAAAAGGGTTTTTGCTTACAGATGTTTTGGAATTCAGATAAAGAAGGTGAATTTTGCCATTAACTCAGGAAGGACACTAGATTGTTCTCTTTGATGTGTTAGGCGTTATCTTAAAACACCTGCTAAGTCTTCTGTAATATTTGTCCTTTTGTGTTACAAACAGCCAGCTGTTCTTTTGTGGCTGGAATCTAAAATGAGAGCTAATCAGTGTGTTTGCTTCGTAGACGACCCTTCTCACAGTGGGTATTTCACACTGCATTTCAGTGGATCTTTTATTTTCCTCTGAGTCTAATCAAAGTTGCATCTTCCCCTGGACTCCTGGCATCTGTACTCTGGGTCTAGGGTGGGGGTATGTGCCTTTTTGCAGTTTTTTTCCTGTGTTCTAGAGCATCATAAGGCATTAGACAACTGTAGGGTCCTGGACCATAGGAGTTTTTGTAGGGAGGGATTTGCTTGCCGTGTTGAGTTTAAAAAAGACCAGAGACTTGGCAACGTGATACCCCCTGGACTGTCTGGTGAGGACCGTGAGGCAAGCAAGAGGGGGCTGGAGGCAGCCTGATACTTGTCCTGTTCCATTTGCCCAGCCTCCTTTGTACCATACAGCAGGATTGTCAAAAAGCCCAAAGAAAAATGTCCTGTCCCTTTAACAGAACGCTAATATATGGAAAGGGGCAGCTGAAGAATTTCATGACATAGAAGTGACATCACTGGGTAAATAACATCCCATTAAGCCTCTGTTAAAGCCTCTGTTAAAGCCCTGTCCCTTTAATGGAGGGCCAATGTACAGAAATGGGCAGCTGAACCTTTTCATGGCATGGATCCGTTTAAAAGTTGACAACCTGATCCGGGAGGTCACAAGCCAAGCATCCTCCTATGATGGAGGCAGTTGTGTCTTAATGAGTACTTAATGAGGCACAAAGACAATGGTGTCTCCTGGGTTCTTCTAAGCACCTCCTGCTCAGATAGGGGGGGGGGGGGGACCCAGGACTGACTCCTTGGTTTAGAGAAGTAGGAAATGAGAACTAGGAAGCCCATTGGCAGACACAATGATGTCCATGGGTATCACAGGTGAGGTTCGAAGAAGAAGAAGATGATGATGAAGAAGGAGGAGGAGGAGGGGGAGATTGGACCCCACCCTTTACCCAAAAGAGTCTCTGAGCGGCTTACAATCTCCTTTCCCTTCCCCTCCCCACAACAGACACCCTGTGAGGTAGGTGGGGCTGAGAGAGCTCTTTCGAGGACTGAAGAGAACAGCTCTGAGAGAACTGTGACTGACCCAAGGTCACACCAGCAGCTGCATGTGGAGGAACGGGGAATCAAACACGGTTCTCCTAGATTAGAGTCTGTGCTCCTACCATTAAACTGGCTCTCACTGCTCTAGTACATGATGGGAGATAATATTTCATATAGCTGTTTCAGCGTTCTATATTCAGTGAAGTACTTCACACATTCTCCTGTTGTAATCTTCACAGCAGCCCTGTAAAGTAAGCCATTATTACAATGCCCATTGAAAACCATATACTGGGGCTGAAGGGAAAGCACCACTTCAGACTTCACAGTGGAGGCGCAATTATGCAGCGACCTCCCCGGGGCAGGCATCTGGCCCCCCTCACTGTTGATCTTCAGGAGGCAGTTTTATTTCGGACTGCATTTTACTGATTTCACTTTTATTTATTGACATTCCTAACGGGAGTTTTAAAATCTAAACTGTGACCTTTTATGTCTTTTTAAATTTGTTGTTTTATATATACTGTTTTTAATGTGTTTTAAAATTATCATTATATTGTAAGCCACCTTGAGTTCCCCAAGGGAGAAAAACAGCTACAGATGTTTTAAACCAGGGGTGGGCAATTGTTTTGGCTTGGGGGCCACTTTGTGGGAGCGGAGGTTAGCAGAGGGCCGCAGCTTTTAAAATGATTGCATTCATTTTTTAACTTTGCATTTCAGAAAAGGTATAAATTGTATCATAAAAATCAATAAATAGAAATTAAATAAAATAGTGGTAGTTTTATTCAATTTATTTATTGTGCTAATTTCATATCATTTATAGCTGCAAACACATTTAATTTTAGAATCAGTTTAATGAGACAAATGTACCCTATCACACTTTTCTATAATGTTTTTGAAATCAGGAGTGAGATTGCTTGTTGAGATTCTCATCACAGCCTGCAAGTGAATGTCTGTCAAAGAGCATCTATATTTACTCTTGTTGATCTTCATGCAAGAAAAACTTTGCTCACAAATATATGTAGACCCAAATATAGAGAACGTTTTCCCAGCAAATTTCTTCATACATGGAAATTTTTTCAGCAGACAAAGATTTGTAAAAGGCAACTAATGTCACAGCATTAAACATTTCTTTCACAGTGTGATCTGACTGCATGTCAGTAAGTTCAAGCTGCAGCTCCTCAGGTGCTGTATCAATATCAGTAGTGATAGGATAAGAGAGCAAATTGAATTTAGGCTCAATTTTCTTGAAGTCCTGAAATCTTCTTGGCGGGCCGCAAAAAACTCTGTGGCGGGCCGCATGTGGCCCCCAGGCCGCAATTTGCCCACCCCTGTTTTAAACTAATAAATATATTTAAACCAGAATCACAACTCATTCCCTCAGCCATGTTGGCTGCACCAGCAGAATTGTGAGCAGGTTTTTCCTCTGCATGACTGCTTTGGAATTGGTATTTCCATGGAGGAATACAAAGGAAGCATATTGTGTCAAAACGGAAACCTTTCACAGATTATTTTAGAAAAAACTGGGAGCATGACAGTTCCTGCTCATGGAGCTTTTTTGTGAAACCCAGAAAGATTTTTCCATTCTGACATAATTTTCTGAAAACACCTGTCTTCTGTGCATACCCTTTATATACATAGGAAGATATATCAGTCTCCAACAAGGATGGGGTGCAGTGACATCTTGTTGATCATATCCCAGAAGTCTGGGATATCCCACCATAGAAAAAAGTAACACTTTTTCCCACCATAGAGAACAATGGAGGGGAGGGGACAACCTGTTTGGGGGCCCGTAGAATTGGACCCCCTGGTTCAATCTTCTTGAAACTTGGTGGGCATTTCGAGGAGAGGCCCCAACAGCTACCCTGCAAGTTTGGAGCCTCTCCCTCAAACCCCCTTTCCTCCAGCCCCTCATATACCCTATGAGTTTTTGCCATTGATTTCAATGGCCCATAGGGTATAATGGGGCTGAAACTGACATTCCCTTTCTGACACACTTCTGGTGATGTCAGGGGAGGTGGCATATGCTAATGAGTTATGCTAATGAGTTATGCTAATGAGCTCCTGCACCTCTTTTTCTACGAAAGGACCCCTGCTGAACTCCATTGAATTCAGTGGGCTTAGAAGGGTGTAACTTTAACACAAGAACACAGGAAGACCTCTGGTCCATCAAAGTCAATATTTTTACTCACACTAGCAGTGGTTCTCCAAGGTCTCAGTCAGAGATCTTTCACATCACCTACAGCCTGGTCCTTTTAAACTGGAGATGCTGGGGATTGAAACTGGGACCTTCTGCATGTAAAGCGGATGCTCTACCACTGAGCCACAACCTCTCCCCAACTTGACTTGGAATTGTACTATTGGACAACACTTCTGCTTCTCTGGTTACCTTGTTTGTATGCTTAGAGTCTGTGTCACACTTGGTCTACGTCTTGTAGCCCCTTCCATTCCTCAGTTCTCCTTGTGCTTTCCAGTTTGGTGTTGTGGTTAGGAGCACAGACTTTAATCTAGGAGAACCAGGTTTGATTCCTCACTCCTCTACATGCAGCTGCTGGTGTGACCTTGGGTCAGTCACAAGTTCTCTCAGAGCTCTCTCAGCCTCACCTAAGGGAAAGGGAAAGGAGATTGTAAGCCACTCTGAGACTCCTTCAGGTAGTGAAGGGCAGGGTATAAATCCAATCTCCTCTTCCTCTTCCCACCACAATTTGTTTCACTACTCTGCATTTTCTTTATACCAGATTAGTCCAGGCTGGTCAGTATTGCTGACACTAACTAGTGGCACTGTGGGCAGAGAAAGGTCTTCTTCAACATCTTTCCTCCGATGAGATTCCCCAACATGGTGCTCACTGAGCTTTCCTGGTGCCTGCCAAGTGTTTGCAGAATGTGGGCAGAGCCAGGTGGGGGTTTTGCCCAGCAGGGCTTCTGATTGGCCATTGGAGATCACATTGATTGTGCAGATTTTTACTGTTGCTTTAGCAGCAGCTGTCACCACAACACAAGGATTTTCTCTGTGTGACTGAAGAAATATACAAGAAAATATTTTAAACTTTTATTTTAAATAATTTTTAATCCAAACTCCTCCTCCTCCTTCTTCTTCATATGTTCCTTTTAAAAGGCCTCCTGTTGACCAGAACTTCTGCCTGAAATGTTGAAGAGTTACTATTAGAATTATGTATGACCTCACTCCCTGACATTTGTGGTTGTCTCCACCTGCTCAGAGTTGCCAGGTACCCCCTGTTAGGAGTGGGGGGGGGGAACTTACGGGTGGGGGCAAAGAGAGGCCTAGGACCTCCTACATGCAAAGCTGTATTGCTAAGACAGAGCCTATCCATCTGCCTAGAAACGTGATGTTATATTTTTGAGCTTTAGCATAAGACAGCGAGAAGCAGAAAAGGGCAGCAAGGGGATCTGCTTCAGCATAGCTGGAGTCACACAGCTCTGCAGCAGTTGTTATACAAGCTTTAATTTTTCAAATACCTTTTGCTGGAATTTAATTTGAGTCACAGTTTCCCATCCGGCAGCCACACCTTTCAGCTTTCTTTTCTTTTTTTGCTGGAGGTGCAGTTGGAAAGGATTGCTTGCATTTGGCCTCCTTTACCTTTCTTGTCTGTATCCTTCCGGCTATTTGCTGTTGGCCGAAAGGCTGGCAGATCTCGGTTGTTATCAATGTGGGCCATCTTTCCCCAGTAACTTGAAAGTGTCATTTCTAAGGCTTCCCTTTGCAATTTATTGTGAATGCACAGGCACAATACTTGTTCAGATTTAGCAGGCCTTCTCATTGTGCCCAGGCAGCTTCTGGAAACCCAATTACTGCTCACAGCAGAGTTGGTTATTCTTGGGTACCCTTGTCCCCCCCTGTTTTATTCCAGTTAGTTGCTTGGAACATTTTGGCATACTGCTATTGTTTATTTCATCCCCAGCCCCCATCTGTATTGCATATCCAGATTGTTTCCTTCCGTGTGCCATTTAAATACCATAATACCCTATTGTTAGTATTATTGCTGTGTGTTTTTACTAGCACTGATCCAAAAGCATGGATGGTGCAGAGAAAGCGGTAGAGTAGGGCCCTATGCAAATGGGGTCCCCTGTCGGGAAAAAATTATCCGGCACTCCCTATTGTGAAAACAGTATATTTTTCTCTCTACTTTTAAAATTCTCTGCAGTTGAGCACATGGAAAATTGTGCTTCCTTATTCCCCACCCCCAGTCACAGGACAAAAGATCGCTGGGGCATATTCTGTAGCAAGCTGAACATGGTGAGCAAATGGTTAGTTATCACCATCATGTTTTATTTATACAGTGTCAGAAATTACTAGGCACTGTACAATAAATAATTAAAAAGATGATTCTCGGCCCACAGGCTCACAGTCTAAGATATCAGCTGTGCAATAAAGATGCCAGCCTCAAGGTGGGACATGGGGATCCCCCAGAATTACGGCTCATCTCCAAACTAGAGATCAGTTCTCCTGGAGAAAATGGATACTCTAGCATACTCTGTGGCATTGGGCCCCACTAAGGTCCCTATCCTCCCCAGGCTCCACCCCCAAATCTCCAGGAATTTCCCAATCTAGACCCAGCAACCCTACCCACTACCCCCGTCTGGTGGCCTGGGGGGGACTTGGCAACCCTAGCTGCATATTAGGGTGACCTCCAGATCTGAGGTTCCATTCAGATAGGAAAGTGGGAGGTACTTTCCTTCTTATATTTCTGAGCAGAAGACTGATTCTGTATGCCGTGTGTGAATATTATCTCTTCCCACTGAAAAGTGCTTCTGACCGGGATCAGTTTTGAGCTACACATGTTGTCTGTTTAGGGGTGCCAGCCTCCAGGTGGGACCTGGAGATCCTCTGGAATTACAGTTCATTTCCTGACTACAGAGATCACTTTCCCTGGAGAAAATAGATGCTTTGGAGCAGGGGTGTCAAACATGTGGCCCGGGGGCTGGATCAGGCCCCCGGAGGGCTGCTATCAGGCCCACACTGGAACTGGCCATCTCCTGCTTCCAGTTCTGTGCCTGCTGCTGCATCACAGCTTGCCTCGTCAGACTCGCTCAATTGCTCAGCCATTTCATGTTTTCCCCTGGGTCCTAGACTCAGAACTCTGAGCATGAGATTTCTTTGGTGAATGTCAATAAATCAAAAGTAGGTTTGCAGCTTACAGATACACACCTGACCAGCATACTCAAGATTGCAACAGCACAGGCATTTTGATGTGGCAATTCACAGCAAGAGGTGCCAGTTATCAGATACCCTTAAATAAACCAAATATTGCAAGAGCGCTAATGTTTTAAGCATGTTTTTATTTTAAGTTAAAAAAATCTTTGTGTTTGTGTCCTTTATAAAGTCTATATCTCTGCTACCTGGCATTACATTTTATGACACACATGGCCTGGCCCAACAAGGTCTCATTTGTGTCAGATCCGGCCCTCATAACAAATAAGTTCGACACCCCTGCTTTGGAGGGTGGACTCTTATGGCGTTATACCCCACTAAAGTCTCTGTCCTCCACAGGTTCCATCCCCAAATCTCCAGGAGTTTCCCAACCTGGATCTGGCAACGCTACCTCCATCCCCCACCGGTGTCCATAGGGGACCTGGCAACCCTATGGCTGTTGCCCAAATTGCTGTTATATTATACCTCTTTTGAAGTCCTTATCTTGCAAATATTGCAGACACCTCAAAGGGTGTCTGTCATGGGGAAGGGAAAGGAGACTGTAAGCCGCTCTGAGACTCTTTCAGGTAGTGAAGGGTAGGGTATAAATCCAATCTCCTCCTCCTCCTCCTCTTCTTCCAGTTTACTCAGAGGCAAGAAAAGTCCATCAACTGCTTCCTTCTCACCCCGGGTTAGCAAGGGTTCTCAACCCTGGAAAAGGACAAATTGTTAACAATTGGGTGTAATTACACTGTTCTGCTGAATCTGTGAACTTAGTCAAGTGTCCATGTACGTAACAAGACATACAGTACATCTTGGGGAGATAAATATCCCATCAATATTTCTCTCTGAGGGGACACTGAGTGAAAAAGATATCTAACAATAGGAGCAAGGGTCAGCAGAGCAGAAAACGGCAGAGCTGACGAGGCAAGTCTCCAGTGACAGAGATGAATGCACAGGTGGCCAGGCCGGGGGGGGGGGGGACGTTTTTCTGACACCCCAGGATCTCTGCCTCAGCACTTTGGTGCTTCTTGTATCCCAAAGGACAGAATGAAGCAACTAAGATTTGACTTCCTGTGCATCTGTAAGTTTGGTAGTGCACAACTGGCAGTGTGGGAGGTGTTATGAGAGAAGATATTTAACTTTTCCATTGGTTTTCCTTGTGATGAGTACACATGTCACATGCTGGTTTGAGCCACAGAATTGTGTTTGTGTGCCCTGGACCAGGGCTCACCCTCGACAATCCCACTCCTACCTCACACTCGCCAGAGAGGGCTGCCAAGGGCCCAAGGTAGGTCTGCCATTTCCTCAAGAAAACTGATCTCTATAGTCTGGAAATCTAGGGTTGGCAGCCCCTGGGAATTCTCCTTTCTCCTTCCCATATCCTGCCCAGGGTCAGTGTACTCTGCCTTTTGCAGAATGAGGGCTTTCATTACTGTTTTTAAATAGGTCTGCTGCTCTGAGCAACCCTAGCTGGGAGAGTTTTTTGTTTGTTTCCTATTTTCCTTCTGCATAGACGTGAGTCCTCCCAGCATGCAGAAAAGTTCTGCCTTGTTTGTGGGTGGTCCAGTTTCAATGGTGGCTGCTGGCACAAAGCAAGCAAGTTTGCTTTTAGAAAGAATGATAGTTTCCTTATAGTAGGTGGTACTCACTGTTGAATCAAGACAGAAGCTGGTTGCCAGGTTCTGCAGGTCAGCTATGAGTACTGGAGGAAAAATCTTGATATCATAGTACTGAGGCTACCTCAAAAACTCCAGCTTCAGAGGGCCAAATGCAAAGGGCAAGATCAAGCAACTCAGATCACTTCAAAGTCCCTGAGGAAAAGACAAACCAGTAGAAGTTACTGAGGTCTGTGGGAGAATTAATGCCAGCTCTAGAAGACTGAAAGCAGGACACCTTCCCCTTGCCCTTTCCAATGCTGCATTGGCTCCAGTGTGAGAACTGGATGGCAGGCTCCAGAAATGGAGGACGGGAAGAAGGGGCGTCTGTGCATGAACTTCAGATATGTGCATACTTCTTACTGGAGAGGAATGTACACTGTGCTTGAAATCCACTGTGAGTAGAGTTGCCAGCACTGGCTTGAGGAATTCCTGGAGATTTGGGGGCAGAGCCTGGGAAGGTTGGGGAACGGGGGAGCTCAACAGGGATGTGATTGCCAGAGAATCCACTCTTCCAGGCTGCCATTCCCCCCAGGGAAACTGATCTCTGTCATCTGGAGATCAGTTGTAATACCAGTGGATCACCCCTGCCTGGAAAATGGCATCCCTTACTGTGAATTATAGCAAATGATCTGTCTGTCTGTCTGTCTATTTATCTCTCACTTAGGGTTGCCAGCCTCCAGGTGGGGCCTGGGAATCTCCTGCTTTTACAACTGATCTCCAGCTGACAGAGATCAGCTCCCCTGGAGAAAATGGCTGCTTTGAAGGGTGGACTCTATGGCATTGTACCATGCTGAGGCTCCTCCCCTCCCCAAACCCCGACCTCTCCTGGCTCCACCCCCAAAGTCTCCAGTTATTTTCCAGCCCAGACTTGGCAACCCTAATCTCACTTAATGTTCTCCTGTTTTGATTTGTCAGCTCAACACTACTTCTTCTGGGCAAAGCCCTAAAAACTCAATAATTTCTTTTGGGTCCTGTTTACCTTCGTCTGTTTCCTATTTCTGTTGCAGCCAACCATTACTGCCCTTGTTAGGGCTTTCTTTTCCAACCAGTCAGGGATCACAGCATGCACATGATGATGATGTCACATGCTGGGTAGTCACTGAGGACAAACAAAGGCTATTCAGAGCGAGACTCCCACTTCCTGATTAGACAAAGTGTTTTCATTGCCTTTCAAAAAAATTGCTTCAGTGCAGCTCTTTTCCACACCAACCCCCACCACCACCACAATCCCTCCCTTTGTCTTAGCATTAATTAGACACATACACACTCTATCATAATAGTAAAATACATTTTAAAAAGTTGGTGAAGAGAGTACTTTGAGCCTCTACACTTCCATGGCAAATTTCCAAGACAACAGAAGCTAAGCATACTGTCACTCCACATCAGTTCTGCCTGTCTGAACTCCTCAGTGAGGAAACAGAGGGGGAAAAGAGCAATTACTTTTTAAAAAATCCTCGGGCGAGCCTCTTCCACAGTGGTTTGAATAATACATCTGTATTTTAAATTACACCCACTCTGGGGATGCTGATTATATCTGCAAGGGGAGGAGAAAAAAATACAGTCATAGGAATTCCTGCAAATTCAAGATGGATTTCAAAGTGCTTAGTAGTCAGGTTATGAAGCAACAGGGACAAGAGCTCTGGTTTCCTGAAGTTGGTGCAGATGGGCATTATGGAGGGAAGGGGATGGAGTGAGTGGGGAGGACAAGCAAGTGTAAGTGTAATACATAGGTATGGAATTGCAGCAAAATGGGAATGTCCCTCCCTCCCTCCCTCTCTAAAAGAACCAAACATGTTAAAGTTTCTATCTAATTATTTCTCATTTAATGGCTGTGCACCTAGAGTATGGTATCCAACTATGTTTCTGATTTGTGCTGGTTACGTACTAAACTAAACTAAGCTAAACTAAACAGAACCAAACACTGACTCACATTTCTAGCTCTTCTGGGGCTTGAACCAAACAGAACCAAACACTGACTCACATTTCTAGCTCTTCTGGGGCTTGTCCGCATTCTCCTTTTCCTAGCTTGTGTGTTCCTATTGCTTTATTCCCCCCTCCCTTTTCCACACATATTTTGCTCCCTCTGGTGGTCGGTTAGTTATTACATCACTGTGTGTCCAGCATAAAACTTGCAGTTTAAACGTGCAGGGTCAGATCATGAAGAGGGTGACAGGCAGGGGTCCTTTCGTAAAAAAAGAGGTGCAGGAGCTCATTAGCATAACTAATTTGCATATGCCACACCCCTGACATCACCGGAAGCGATGACGTCATCGGCAGTGTGTCAGAAGGCAAGAAGGGAGGGAGGGAGGGAGGGGGAAGGAAGGAAAGGAACAGGAAGGAAGGTAGGTAGGTAGGTGGGAGAGAGAGAGAGAAGGAAGGAAGGAAGGAAGGAAGGAAGGAAGGAAGGAAGGAAGGAAGGAAGGAAAGAAGGAAGGAAAGACGGAAGGACAGGGGAAGGGGGGAAGGAAGGAAGAAAGGAACAGGAAGGTAGGTAGGTAGGTGGGGGGGAGAGAGAGAAGGAAGGAAGGAAGGGGGAAAGGAAGGAACAGGAAGGTAGGTAGGCAGGTGGGGGGAGAGAGAGAGAGAGAAGGAAGGAAGGACCAGGAAGGTAGGTAGGTAGGTGGGGGGGGAGAGAGAGAAGGAAGAAAGGAAGGGGGAAAGGAAGGAACAGGAAGGTAGGTAGGTGGGGGGAGAGAGAGAAGATAGGAAGGAAGGGAGAGGGGAAGGAAGGGGGAAAGGAAGGAACAGGAAGGTAGGTAGGTAGGTAGGTGGGGGGAGAGAGAGAAGGAAGGAAGGAAGGGGGGAGAGAGGGGAAGGATGGGAAAGGAAGAAGCAGTGAGAGGGGGGAGGGAGCAGTGGGAGAGGGGAGGCTTCTCCTTCCCGGGGCCGGCGGAGCGCCGCCGGCCCCCGGGACAATTGAAGGGGGGGAAGGGAAGCATTGACGGGGGACAATGGCGGGGGGGCGGGGCTTTGTTAAGTGCCTGCCCCCCGCCGCGTCTCTCCCGGAGCGGCGCTCCGGCACGCCCCGGCCCCAACGGAGCCCTGGTGACAGGCATCACAGTAGCAGCAGTGGCTAGGAGATTTGTCCTATTCTTGGGGGTAGGAATATACAGATAACAAAAAAACTGTGTAGTGCGCTAAATACAATTTATATACTGAGTGATACAAAGTACAAAATTAAAGCAAAACGGTTTACAAAATACACGAAGGTCCAAAAGGCTGTAGGTAGTTGACGAAATTCTCCGGAATAAAAGTTTGTTTCGGAAGACTTCATCTGAACTGGACCATATGATACAATTGGTTTGAAGGCTCGATTCATAGAAGAAAACCTACAGGAATGTGTAGTATGTCGCAATGTACACAGTTCAAGAGCACAAGCTGTCAGGAACATCAATCATCTTTAAATCATCTTTTTTGGTGAAGGCTAACCAACGTGGAAACCTCTAGTAGCCACATGTTGGTTGGAGCCTGGTGTGATGTGGTCCATGGGGTTGCAAAGAGTCGGACTCGACTGTGTGATTGAACAACAACCCCTAATAACTCTAACCTTAACCCTAATAACTCTAACCCCCAAAAAACAATAGCTCTAATAACCCTAAACTTAGTAACCATAATCTTAACCCTAACCCTAATAATGCTAATAACCGTAACACTAACCCTTATAACCCTAACCCTAACTCTAACCCTAATAACCCTAACCCTAACTTTAATAACCCCAACCATAACCTTTAATAACCCTAACCCCAGTAACCCTAACTATAACCCTAAGAACCTTAACCCTAAGAACACTAAAACCAACCCTAACCCTAAAGTTAACTCTCCTAACCCTAACTCTAACCCTAATAGCTCTAGCCCTAAGCCCTCTCCGTAACCTTAACCCTAACAACCCTAAGTTTAACCCTAATAACCCTAACCCTACCAACCCTAGCCCTAACCCTAACCCTCCTAACACTAACCCTATACAGGATAACCCTAACCCTTCTTAGGGTTAGGAACCCTAACCATAACCCCTAACTCTAACCCTAAACCTTATAACCCTAACCCCAACCCTGACAACCCTAACCCTAATAATTCTAACTGTAACCCTAACTGTAACCCTAATTACCCTAACTAACCCTTACCAATGCTCCCTCTAAGCTGTAGAGTCTTGTGAGCAAAAATTCTACTTTGTGAGATACTAGCTGACATTAACTCAGCTTAGAGAGAAGACTGGTGGAGACAGTCTGTCTGGAAATGTATCCATTCACAAACTGCACAAAATATTATGAACAGCACCAAGTTCATTAAATGTTTATGCCAGGTGCCCTTCCATAAACATCACTTTGCAAACCATGAACCAGCCAAAATTCATGATGGTTTTCTTGGCTTGTCAGAGGTAGTCTGGGAAGTGTTGCAGAAGTTGGCTGCTTCTTAAAAGACAGTCCACCTCTAAGCTTTTGCTTAGAGGGCTCATTGACATTCGTCATATGAATAAGAGGCTGAATATTCATATCTCAAAAGACACAAACTGGAGTAATGTGAAACTGCCACAGAAACAGATAGGGTTGCCAGGTCCCTTACCTTTTGGTGGCGGGGGGCTTCTGGCTCCTCTCCGGGATCTTCAGGCACACGCACATATTGCGCATGCCATCATGATATCATCAGTAAGTGATGTCATTGTGCCAGGCACATCACAGGGGGGCACTCTATCATTCAGCAAAAAACTCTATGGTCACCATAGAGCTCGCAGTTTAAACGTGCAGGGTCAGATCATGAAGGGGGTGACAGGCATCACAGTAGCCATAGAGTTTTTTGCCAAACGCTAGAGCAGGGGTGTCGAACTCATTTGTCATGAGGGCTGGATCTGACATAAATGAGACCTTGTAGGGCCGGACCATGTGTGTCATAAAATGTAATTCCAGGTAGCGGAGATACAAACTTTATAAAGGACACAAACACAAAAAAATTTTTTTTACTTAAAAACATGCTTAAAACATGAGCACTCTTGCAATATTTTGTTTATTTAACAGTATCTGATAACTGACACCTCTTGCTCTGAATTATTGCATCAAAATGCCTGTGCTGTTGCAATCTTGAATATGCTGTTCAGGTGTGTATCTGTAAGCTGCAAAGCTACTTTTGATTTACTGACATTCACCACAGAAATCTCAGGCTCAGAGTTCTGAGTCTAGGACCCAGGGGAAAACATGAAATGGCTGAGCTACTTGAGACAGTCTGGCGAAGCAAGCTGTGATGCAGCAGCAGCAGCAGCAACAGAAGTGGAAGCAGGAGATGGCCAGTTCCAGTGTGGGGCTGATAGAAGCCCTCTGGGGGCCTGATCCAGCCCTGGGCCGCATGTTTGATACCCCTGCACTTGAGTGTCCCCCCCCCTGTGATGTGCCCGGCATGATGACATCACCTCCAAGTGACATCATTGCACCGGACACGTTGGGCACCATGGAGCTCTTCCGGGGCGAGGCTCTCCCCATGGCCAGCTGGCCGGCGGGCAGATCAGGGGCCCAAGATCAGGGGAAACCCTGCCCCCATCGGGGGGATGGCAACACCACAAACAGAAACCTCCCCCTATTTCTTGAAGCTACATGTGTGCACCTTAAAGTCTTGCTTTAAATTTTATGCTGCAAATCTGGCATGCCTGACATCTGAAGAAACCTCTATGTAAAAGCAGCCTTTATTTTTTGCTGACGCAAGGAGGCTTATTTAGGATTTGGGAATATACCACCTGAAATAAATCTGAATGTATTCCGAAGCCTCCAGATTGGGGGGGGGGGGGGGGGAGAGAATAATGGATGGGCTCATTACTCGAGCACTTGACACAGCTCATTCATAATGTATGGGAAATGAAACTGAAGAGGCCTGTCTTGAAGGATGAATAGAGGAAGGTATTTCATCTTCACATCACTGTAGTAGAATTCAATTGAGATGTATAAAGCAACTACTTACTCATGTTTGTTTATCCTGCCCTTCCTCCAAGAAGCAGTGCCTCCTTTATCCTCACAGCATTTCTGGGAGCTCCGTTGGGCAGAGAGACAGTGAATGGCCCAGCGGCAGAGTGGAGATTTGAACATGGTCTCCCTGGTCTTATCCTCAAACTTCTGGATGAGTCAGATTATCTAGATCCTTCTCAGTCTGGTTTTGGCCTATGAATGGGACTCTGGTGAATGACATATATTTGTCAGGTGACAGGGAGAGTACTTCTCTGCTGGTTAGGGTTGCCAGGTCCGGGTTGGAAAATACCTGGGGACTTTGGGGGTGGAGCCAAGAGAAGGTGGGGTTTGGGGAGGGGAGGGGCCTCAGCATGGTACAATGCCATACAGTCCACACTCCAAAGCAGACATTTTCTCCAGGTGAGCTGATCTCTGTCAGCTGGAGATCAGTTGTAAAAGCGGGGGATCCCCAGGCCCCACCTGGAGGCTGGCAACCCTATCTGAGCCACTCTGGAGCTTGAGCTCTGTGATTAGGGATGCCAGACTCCAGGTGGGACCTGGGGATCGCCTGTAATTGCAGCTCAGCTCCAGACTGCAAAGACCAGTTCCCCTGGAGAAAATGGATGCTTTGGAGGGTGGGCTGTATGGCATTTTACCCCACTGAGTTCCCTGGCCTCCCCAGGCTCCTCTCCAGAAGTTTACCAACCTGGATCTATGCCCCCCATCCTCCATCAGTGGCCAGTGGATACCTGGCAACCCTATCAGTGATAGAGAAGAAGAAGAAGAGATTGGATTTATACCCCACCCTTCACTTGGCGTCTCAAAGCGGCTTACAAACTCCTTTCCCTCCCCTGCCCCACAACAGACACCCTGTGAGGCAGGTGGGGCTGAGAGAGCTCTGACAGAAACTGCCCTTGAGAGAACAGCTCTGACAGAGCTATGGCTTGCCCAAGGTCATCCAGCAGCTGCAAGTGGAGGAGTGGGAAATCAAACCCGGTTCTCCCAGATTAGTCTGCTCACTTAACCACTACACCAAACTTTGCATGCAGATATCCTGAGGTTCCATTCCTGGCATTAAAAGGCTCAAGGAGGAGATGATGGGAAAGACTCTGAATAGCCCCTGGTAGCCAGAGTACACAATGCTGTCCTTGATAGATCAGTAGCCTGATTTAGGGTAAGGCAGTATTATGATGGTCCTTCCTCTCTTGAAAAAATCAAATCTGGATCCGGCCGAATTGGCTAATTATCTGCCGTTTTCCAGTTTGCCATATTTGGGCAAATTAATTGAGAGGCGATTACAGTGGCGATACAGTTACAGGGCTACCTGGATGAAGCTTTGGTCTTAGACCCCTTCCAGTCCAGCTTTCACCCAGGTCATGGGCAGAGACCGCACTGGTCGCCCTTATTTATATGCCACCTTGAGCAAGTCTCTGGAAAAGCAGCACACAGTCATAAAAGGAACAATGATAAAATTATCAATATTAAAACAAAACATTAAAAACAATAAAGACCCTAGCAAGGCTTTCCCCGGGGCGCTGCGCCTCTGCACTGCTCGGGGAAGCCGAGGAGGGGATGGGGCTTGGTCATGTGCCCGCCCCCTGGGCGCCTCACTCCCGGAGCTGCGCTCCTGTGCGCTCCCACTCCAACGGACCCCTGAGCCTCACTAATGGACTAACATCCAAGGTTTAGGATCCTTGGATATAACCAGAGAGAGGCATTTGATTGGGAAACTGTTGATATTTCATTCCTAAGTAATTTGCAGTGAATGAAGGAGACTTATGCAGGAATTCAAATAGAATTTAGTGGCCTGCAGCCAACCTAACTTTATAGGAAGTAAGTCCCATTGAGTTCAAGGGAATTTCCTCCTATGAAATTATGCATACGATCATAGTCTAAGAGTAAAACCAGACATGATAGCATCTCTGGGTCTGACCCAATCCTGATCAGGTCCACAGTGCGTGGAACAAGTCTTGTCCCCTTTGCCTTTTCAAGTGCCAAAACAAGTGGGGCATTTTTGCAAGGCCAACAGAACCAGTGCAATGTGACCACCAGAACCAGTGCCAGTGTGGCACTGCAAACCCAATAAACTAAGGTCAAACCAGGAAAGTGTTTTTTGAGGAAGTGTCAGGCACAGGTTCAAAAGTGTATAGAATGGCCCCCCTGCAAGTTACACAAACCCAAGTGCACAGGGACCTCAGTTTGGTGTAGTGGAGCCAGTTTGGTGTAGTGGTTAAGTGCGCGGACTCTAATCTGGGAGAACTGGGTTTGATTCCCCACTCCTCCACTTGCACCTGGCTGGATGACTTTGGGCAAGCCATAGCTCTGTACCAGCTGTTCTCTCAAGGACCGCTTGGGAAAAAGCTCTCTCAGCCCCACCTACCTCACAGGGTGTCTGTTGTGGGGAGGGGAAGGGAAAGGAGTTTGTAAACTGCTTTGAGACTCCAAGTGAGTGAAGGGCGGGGAATAAATCTAATCTCTTCTTCTTCTTCTTCTTCTCACCCTGCCACCCACTCTCCAAGCTGGGGGCGGATTACATTTCTGGGGTCCCCGTTACAGACCCCCAAGAAAGGTCTCCCCATTGCTGTCTCTGGACAAGATAGCTGCAGTTACAGGAGTTTATGGAACAGCTCAGAATATAATGGAGTCAAATAAATTCAGCAATCCCAATTATTTCCCATATCCCAATATCATACCGATATTGCAATTTGGGAATATCGGGAAA
This sequence comes from Lepidodactylus listeri, assembly GCA_029233225.1. Classification (NCBI taxonomy): domain Eukaryota; kingdom Metazoa; phylum Chordata; class Lepidosauria; order Squamata; family Gekkonidae; genus Lepidodactylus; species Lepidodactylus listeri. The sequence goes on from JARCFY010000006.1 coordinate 95,685,983, forward strand.
TACCAATATTTTCCGGGTTTAGTATACCCAGCCCCCCAAAATGCCAGTTTTGTTTTGCATACCCTTAGTAGTAACCGCTGCCACCAACAAATATGAGAATGTCTCCTGCTAGACAGATTTGCACATCTGGCACTCTGTATTTGTGTTGCTGTTTAAAGGCTCCACTTAGTTGCCATGTCTCCCACTTTGCTTGTATAAGCCAGGGCTCCGTTGGGGCCGGAGTGCGCCGGAGCGCCGCTCTGGGAGAGAAGGGGGTGGGGGGCGGGCACATAACAAAGCGCCGCCCCCCGGCAGAAAGCCTCCCTCGCCCTGTCGCTTTTCCCGGGGCCGCGGCTGGCCGCCAGCCCCGCTCCAGAGCCCCCTCCCTCGCCCTGTCGCTCTTCCCGGGGCCGCGGCTGGCCGCCGGCCCCGCTCCAGAGCCCCCTCCCTCGCCCTGTCGCGTTTCCCGGGGCCGCGGCTGGCCGCCGGCCCCGCTCCAGAGCCCCCTCCCTCACCCTGTCGCCCTTCCCGGGGCCCAAGGGAGGGAGAAGCCGGGCCTGAGTGGCTTAACGCCACTCAGGCCCAAGCAAGGGGGGGAGGGAAATGCCAGCCCTAGTGGAGGGAGAAGCGCCCCTCCCTCCCTCCCTCCCTTCTCTCCCGCCACCTACCTACCTACCTCCCTACCTACCTACCTGTTCCTTCCTTTCCCCCTTCCTTCCCCTCTCCCTTCCTCCCTCCCTCTCCCCTTCCTTTCTTCTCTCTCTCTCCCCCCAACTACCTACCTACCTTACTGTTCCTTCCTTCCTTCCTTCCTTCCCCCCTTCCTTCCTCCCTCCTTCCTTCCTTTCCCCTCCCTTCCTTTCTTTCTTTCTTTCTCTTTCTTTCTTTCTTTCTTTCTTTCTTTCTTTCTTTCTTTCTTTCTTTCTTTCTTTCTTCTCTCTCTCTCTCCCCCACCTACCTACCTACCTACCTTCCTTCCTTCCTTCCTTCCCCCTCCCTCCCTCCCTCCCTTCTTGCCTTCTGACACACTGCCCATGACGTCAGGGATGTGTGGCCTTTTGACACTTCCGGTGACGTCAGGGGGTGTGGCATATGCAAATGAGTTATGCTAATGAGCTCCTGCACCTCTTTTTTTACGAAAGGACCCCTGGTATAAGCTATTGTGGGATGATCAATTGCACCTTTGCATTTTTGAGCCATTGCATTCCATCGAATGGTGAACTTACTTGCTGCCCCTCCCCTTTACTGTTCTTTGGCCAGCAAGACTAAACAAGTGCAGTGTGTTTACAGAGATCAGGCTCAGAACATTCATAATATAAGAAACTTTGATAAACAAAAGTAAAAAGAGCACAGAGACTGAACAAGGATGTAAAGAAAAGGCAAACATCCACAGTCCAGCTCACCACCACTGTATTCATTCCCCCCCCCCCAAAATTTTTTTGTGGCTAGGGGCCTACAGTTTAAACACAAAGCATTTATCCTAAATGATGCTAATTAGGATATTTTATTTATTTATTTATTTATTATTAGACTTATAGGCCGCTCTCCCTGCGACACAGGCTCAGAGTGGCTTACATGACTTGGTTGCCCCAAGATACATAAATACATTAAAATCAATCAAAACATAATAAAACACTCTCAAACATAACATAACAATAACAGTAGGAATAAAGTGCTCAGTGATGTGTCAGATGGCGTAGTAAATAGACCTCACATTCTCTGGCTCTGGATGTCAGATGTCTGTAGCTCCGGAAGATGTTACCCGCGGCCAGTCGTTGGTGGTCATAAGATGGGGGGGGGGAGGTAGGGAGGTGGCGGCCCCTATTTGTAAGCCTGGCGGAAGAGCTCCATCTTGCAGGCCCTGTGGAACTGCACAAGGTCCCGAAGGGTCCTGATCTCCTCCGGGAGCTTGTTCCACCAATAAGGAGCCGCCACCGAGAAAGCCCTTCCCCCAGTAGCAGTGAACCTGGCTTCTCTGGGGCCTGGAATAGCCAGAAGGTGTTGTGCCTCAGACCATACTGCTCTCTGGGGCTCTCTGGATAGACTAGTAAATCTTGAAATTGCAGAAATTTAAAAGTTCATCATTACCCTAGCTTTCACAGTTTCCACTGTCCCAAAGGACACATGGTCAAGTTGGAGTCCTAGGTGAACACTTAGTTCTTCATGGCTTGCACCTACCTGACCGCAAGCCACGTTAAGAGAGAGCTTCTTCCTCATGTCCTGAGAATTTATAATTTCCCCTTTAAGACTCCATCACCACCTTTCATTCTGGTGTTCCTTCTCCTAGTGGGAAGAAATTACTCTCTTCCCTTTTGCTTGACCCAGTCTCTGACCCTTTAGGTGTGACATCCCAGCAATGTTAAAACATTTGTTCTTACTTGGGTGGAGCCATTAGCTGGAGAGCTGTGTGCTTGGGAGGGAGAGAGAGATAGCGAGGTTTTGTAGTTTTCCTTTTACCAGCTGCCATCTTGAAGCTAGGTTCCATCTCACAGACAGAGTGCAGTCCCAGTGTTTGAATTATTGGGGTGATTTCTAGGGTGAAAAGCATTTTTCCACAACCCTGCACAAAAAATTCATTGGACTGTATCATACTGTTAGGAAAGAATACCAGGAAGCAACCGGCTGAACAGCCCACAAGCAGGTTGAAGAACAGAGGAACAGGCTGTTGAAAAATCTGTTTCCTGTTTGTAACTGGTGAACAGAATGAGCCAAACCAGGAAGTGTTCAGGATACTCTAGCTAGATTGGAGTTTGACTAGTAAAACATGATTCATCAGTCATAAAATGGTTTCTTTGGGCTACATTTATGGTGCAAATGTGGCACAGTATTGACTTATACACACAAATTTACTGCAAGGCAATCGGTTGAAAATAATTTCCTGGCATCAGGTTTTCTTTTCAGACAAAGGGTGGAAAGGAACATTCTAGAAGTTTATAATCTTGTTCTGAGTTCTTAATTACTATTTTTGTAAGGTGTAGGGGATAGGCAGGAGGGGCAGATGGGAGGGCTAATGTTATGTAATGAGTCTGTAATAGTTAAAAAAAAATCTGAGCAACAGTTTTAATAATGATAGTATTCTAACTCATTCCTTTTTTTCTTATGCAAATAGATTTCCCCTTGCTGTGGCCCAGGCATTGAGGAATGACAATGAAAACTAATGAGCAACTGAATTGTTTAAATGCCATCTTAGAATACATTTTGAATCTCGTCCATAGTTCCCTCTAAACTGTGCTAAAGGGGGCACTGGTGCACAAACTTTTAACAGGCAGCACAGGAATTACAGCTTTCAGCCTACAAGGCATTTCCCCCTCCATTGGGAACAATGGAGGATGGGGGCACCCCATTCTGGGGCCCATAGAATTGGAACCCCTGGTACAATCTTTTTAAAAATGGGGGGGGGGGGTTGAGGAGAGGCACTAGCAGCTATACTGCAAATTTGGCAACAGCCCTCCAAAGCTACAGATACCCACAGATCGATTCTCCATTATAGCCTATGGGGCCTATTGACTATAATGGTCCCCATAGGCAACAGTGGAGATTAAAAAATGATATTTTTTGCACACCCTTGTTACGCTTTTCAGTATGATTTGTAAGCTGCCTTGAATCACAGGAAAAGTGTGATATAAATATTTGAATAAATGAGTAGTTTGGGCAGGCTGATAACATTTAAGCAACTTCCTGTTTGTTAGGTTAGGCAGGGTTCTGGCAGTGATTGTTCCTCCTCTGTTATACTTGATCTATAATGCTGGTTGTCATATTTCGCTAAAAAACACACCAAAGTACACTGCAAGAGTCGTCCCCCCCCCCCCCCCCAAGTGCTGGTATGTTTCCTAAGGCTCAGCACAAGGTGATGGTCCAAGGCCAGATCTACCAATATAGTGGAAATGGGTGGGTAGACCTGTTCTGCAGAGGCCAAATCTTCAAATATAGTGAATGTGGAGAATGTATACCACCTATCAATATGGTTGACAGCAAACTTATTTGGATTTTTTGGAAACAAGACTGACGTTGCTTTTGGAATGAGCAATTCTAGCCTGTGTGCTTGCTTTTGCACCCTCGTAATTCCAAGTCATTCTATACATTTGTAAATAAATGCATTATTATTCAGGAGCACCCAATTTTATGGTTGCATTCCAGAAACATGATCTTCTTACCCCGGCCTCTTATTTGTACAGTCTGGATAATCTCAACCAAAGAAGAGCTTTTACTCTAGCTAGACTTTCTGTTCTACCACCTGCAGCTCTAGATGACAAATATCATAGACTTCCATGGAAGGAGAGATTTTGTCCTTGTAATGGAGGTGAGATAGAGATGTTTGTACATGTTTCCCTCCGCTTCTCCTTTTATAATGAGATTCACACTGTTTTTATTCTTCCACTACTCAAACATTGCTCAGTTACCCCTGAATCTGGGATTATTAATATGCTTCTCTCTGATGCAAATACAGAGATTACCCAGAAAATTGCCAAATTTTGTTCTCAAGCAATTAAATTGCTCTCTATTTGGATCTCTCATATTGATGCTGAGGTGATAGATTGTAATTTTAATTAGTGTATTACATTTCACTGAAGTGGAATAATAATAAAGTCGGGGACAAAGGGTGGCACTAGGGGAACAGCAGTCCAAGAGGCACCCACTAGTGTGCGAGGTGCCTCAAGGGGGCAGTGCTGTCCCTGATGCTATTCAACATCTATATGAGCCCCCTTGCCCAGATTGCCTGGAGGTATGGGCTGGGATGTCACCAGTATGCAAATGACACTCAGCTCTATCTGATGTTGGTTGGTCAGTCGGAAGACCTGGATTGGGCATTGCAAGCCTTGGCTGGTTGGCTTAGACTGAGCAGGCTGAATCTGAATCTGGCGAAGACAGAGGTCCTGTGTGTCAGCTGGGGTGGTCTGGGGGTGGGGACCCCTCTCCCGACCTTCAGTGGGGCGCCACTGGTGCCAGCGCCTGAAGTTAGGAGTTTGGGAGTGCTCCTGGATACCTCCTTAACTATGGAGGCCCAGGTAGCAGCCACTGCTAGGTCGGCCTTTTACCACCTCCGGCTGATCAGGCAGTTGGTTCCCTTCCTTGACCGCAATGACTTGGCCACCGTGATCCATACGATGGTCACCTTGAGATTGGACTACTGTGATGCTCTCTACGTGGGGCTGCCTTTGTCGCAAATTCGGAAGCTGCAGCTAGTGCAGAATGCTGTGGCCAGGCTTTTGATGGGCCTTCCTAGATGGGGGCACATCCAGCCTGTGCTGAGGACAATGCATTGGCTGCCAATAGCTTACTGAATTTACTTCAAGGTGCTGGTTCTTACCTCTAAAGCCCTATATGACCAGGGTCCGACATACCTGAGGGACCGCATTTCCCCATATATACCCCAGATAGCACTATGGTTGGGGTGGCAGAACCGACTGACCCTGCCAGGTCCCAAGATGTCAGGCTCACCATCACCAGGGCCAGGGCGTTTTCGGTGGTGGCTCCTTTCTGGTGGAATGAGCTCCCAGAAGAGATCAGGGCCCTGCAGGACCTTTTACAGTTCTGCAGGGCCTGCAAGACGGAGCTCTTCCACCAGGCTTTCAACTAAGGAGCTGCCCTCACTAGTACCATCAACGAGCCTGGCCCACAATTCCAACAGTGGGTCTACTCCACCGTGACTAAGGAGGCCATTGAGATGGTAAAATGTCTGTAAGCACTTTTGAAAGCAATATCACGCCATCTTATGGAAATATTACTAGCACCTTGATTTTATTGACCATATGATTGTATTGTGTTGAATTATTTAAATGCTTTTAATGTATCTTAATGGTACCTGTGTACCGACTTTGTAAACTGCCCTGAGCCTGCTTGCAGGGAGGGCGGGGTATAAATTAAACCAATAAATAAATACATTAATAAATAATTTTTATTTTTTAAAATCCTTTATGATATGTATTATATGCAACAAGTTAGACGATGTTAGATTGTATTTTGTTTGTAATACATCATTATTTCTATTAATGTTTACTTTTTCATTTTTTAAAAAATATTTCTCATGCAGCTTGTATTTTATTCATCTATTTCTATGTTTATTTTTACATATCTCTGTGGTTGATGTTGGCTTGTCTTGTGCTGTGAATTCGGTCGTGAACCGTAATAAATACTAGAATGGTACTAGAATGGCATTATCATGAAGAAGACCTCGCTGTCTCCTACAAGGGAAACTGCCCCTTGCACAGGCTGTTGTCAGTTTGTTACTGGCAGAGGCAGCAAGGAATAACTGCTTTTGAAAGGTGGCTGTTCTGATGTTCAGCATGTGGAGAAGTAATGCATTTTGCCCACACCACTGATCTGGGTCTCTTAATTGTACTACAGCCTTGCCTACGGTGCCAACTACCTGGGAAAAAAATGTCCTGCCCCTTGCTTACCTCTGTGCTATGTAGAGGGGACAGGTCTCCCAACTATAGCAGGAGACCTCCCACTGTCAGGCTCCCACTGCTGCTTGGTAGAGCAGTGCAAGGGAAAATAAAGAAAGAAGTATTGCAGCAATTCTGCGATGTCACTTCCAGTTATGTACCCAGAAATGATGTCACATTGTTGTTATGATGCTCTAGGAACTTCCCAAGCCACTGCTCCACCCCCCAAAACTCCCAGGCTCTAGTGCCATGAAAAGATTTGATTTCCCATTTCTACACATCAAACGTTTACTAAACAGACTGGACGTTTTTCTCCAGGCCTGGTCGTGTCTGTAGCCTTACCACTGTTACGTTTCTCATGCTATTTCAAACAGTGCAGATGATGTAGCAGCTGCCTGTGTAAAAAAAGTAGCTCGTTCGTTCAAGTCAATAAGGCAACAAACAAACAAATAAGCTGCAAAACCCAATTACAATCTGTATTATTACTGATTTTCTGTGGTTGCCAATACAGATCTAAGCCATCTGCGAGGACGATTGAGTCTATTTGTCTCTTACCATTTTATGTTGTGGTTTTAAAAGTGTCATATTTTTCTCCCCACAAGGCAGTCGACACAGTGAATGTGTCATGCTGTGGCATTTTATCTGGGCCGGAAAATAGGGGGTCATGCAGGGTTGTTGATATACTTTAAAAGACACAAACCAGCTGGAGCGAAATAGTGTAAGTCCTAGAGGCTTTCTCTCCCCCTCCTCTTTCTTAATCTCCCTCACATATACAATTGGGTTGAAGCACTGTGGGCCTGCTTGCTGGGGCCACTGCAGGGTTGCCAGCCTCCAGATGGGGGCTGGAGATCTTGTGGAATTCCAATTGATCTCCAGACTATAGAGATCAGCATACCTGGAGGACTTGGCTGCTTTGGGAGGGAAGTCTTTATGGCATTATACCCTCCCCAGGCTCAACCCCCCAAATCGCCAGGAATTTCCCAACTCTAAATCAGAATCTAGAGCATTAGGCAGGACATGATGGACCAGGTGCAGAGTAAAGGCAGCATCTGATGAGCTGGGGATGGAATAGGGTTGCCAAGTCCAGGTTGGAAAATACCTGGGAACTTTGGGGGTGGAGCCAGGAGAGGGGAGGGTTTGGGGAGGGGAGGAGCCTCAGCATGGTACAATGCCATAGAGTCCACCCTTCAAAGCAGCCATTTTCTTCAGGGGAGCTGATCTCTGTCAGCTGGGGATCAGTTGTAAACATGGGAGATCCCCAGGCCCCACCTGGAGGCTGGCAACCCTAGGATGGAACCAGAAGGCATCTTCCAGTTCAAGGCCTACATTTACTCTCTTTTTAGATGCTGTGGTTTATTATCTCGCAAATAATAGCATTATTGGTCAGAACAATTAAAAAACCCCCAACTAATTACAAGATCATGCAATATAAGAACTGTTTGGAATACTACCAAGTGTAGTAGGCATTCTCCAAGTGTAGCCATGTGAAGGTAGTAGGTGTAGTAGGCATCCTCCAAGTGTAGCCATGTGAAGGTTTACTCAGACATAGGTCCCACACTGTGGTGCTTTCTTCGTGGTATGTGTCCGTAGGACTGCACTGTTAGCCTTTGTGCCAGCTATTTATGAGCTTTCTAGTACCCATGGACACAGTACCCGCTCCAATACAGTATAACAGGGGTGGGCAAATGGTGGCCCGCGGGCCACATGCAGCCCGCCACAGAGTTTTTTGTGGCCCGCCAAGACATGAAGATTAACAAGAGTAAATATAGATGCTCTTTGAGACATTAACTTGCAGGCTGTGATGAGAATCTCAACAAGCAATCTCACTCCTGATTTCAAAAATATTGTAGAAAAGTGTGATAGGGTACATTTGTCTCATTAAACTGATTCTAAAATTAAATGTGCTTGCAGCTATAGCTGATATGAAATTAGCACAATAAATAAATTGAATAAAACTACCACTATTTTATTTAATTTATATTTACTGATTTTTATGATACAATTTATACCTTTTCTGAAATGCAAAGTTAAGTAATGAATGCAATCATTTTAAAAGGTGCGGCCCTCCACTAACCTCCGTTCCCACAAAGTGGCCCCCAAGCCAAAACAATTGCCCACCTCTGCAGTATAACAATTAGGGCTGGCCGTCAGTCAAAAATTAGCATGGAAGCCCTGTCTCCTTCCACCAGGGAGCCAGATCCTAACTGCTCACATGCAAGCAATTGCATTCCTACAGCCTCCTGAGGTTACTGTGCAATTCCTGCCCTTTGAATGCTTCTGCAGTGGCCATGAAATGGAAATTACTCCAAGATAGAAGAGAGAGAGGAGGATTAGCGGTTCCCAGTTGGGAACTATGTGGTAAGTCAGCGGCCTTAGTTTGGATTAATGATTGGGTGAAGCTGGAAAATACAAGAGTGCTAGCACTAGAAGGGCATGACCTCTACATAGGTTGGCACTCATATATATGGTATGAGAAGCATAAAATACACTCTAACTTCTACTCTCATACGCTTAGAACTGGCCTGATCCAACATTGGCTTCTCTTATGTTCTTATGTTCTTACGCTTCCTGGGCATCTCATTCAGACAAATGAACACAGCCAAACACACATACACAGTAGGGTCAACACAGTAATAGTTGGGGGTGGTTTTTTTGTTTTTTTTTACACTGGAGATAACAGAAAATAGAGATGTATCAGAACAGCTGGGCCTTGGGGCAGATCTGTCTCTTCGCTTTTGTTGTAGGGAGAATTCATCCTCTGGCTTCTTCCAAATGGGACTAAAAGGTTGCTGATTGGTCTGGGCTCAGGCTTGAACAAAGATTTCTTTTCTCCCTCTTTTGCCTGTAGATTAAACAGAAAGTATCAGCAATGCCCTGACCTGGATGGCTCAGGCTAGCCCGATCTCATCAGATCTCAGAAGCTAAGCAGGGCTGGCCTTGGTTAGTGCTTGGATGGGAGATTGCCAAGGAAGTCCAGGGTCACTATGCAGAGAAGAAGAAGAAGAAGAAGAGATTGGATTTATATACCGCCCTTCACTCCCTTGGAGTCTCAGAGCGGCTTACAAACTCCTTCCCCTTCCCCTCCCCACAACAGACACCCTGTGAGGTAGGTGGGGCTGAGAGAGCTCTGAGACAACTGTCCTTGAGAGAACAGCTGGTACAGAGTTTGCCTAAGGTCATCCAGCCAGGTGCAAGTGGAGGAGTGGGGAATCAAACCCGGTTCTCCCAGATTAGCGTCTGCGCACTTAACCACTACACCAAACTGGCATACCGCCGCTGTTAATCTCTTGCCTTGAAAATTTGACAGCACTTTACACCCACACAGGCTAACTGAAGCAAATTCATCTTATTTTTGAATTTGTTCCAACTCATCATATGTAGCAGTAGACCTAGGCCCTGGCCACACAAGTGAGATAAAGTGGGGGGTGGTGGTGGTGAACGAGGCATTCTGCGCCGGAGTACTTTGACCTGCAGTTGCACGATCACACATTTCTGCGAAGCTGTAGTCGCAACTCGCCACTGTGTGATCAGACGCAACCATGGGCAGGTTGGGGTTTTTTTCCCCATTCCTTTCCGATTCACTTAAAACGGGGGATCGGTGAATCGCGCCTCCACCCTGAGGGCTTCCAATGGCAGTATGCGATGATGCGCATACTGAGAAGGGGAAACAAACAACAGCATGGCATCAGGATAGCCTGATCAGACTATCCCCGACACCACAAGTGCGCGCTGGAGCAGTCACACAGGGAAAGTCCATCTGTGGCTTTTAAGTATTGAGCAGGAGGCGATGAATCCAAACAAACAGGCTTTTATTCAGTGACATTGTTCAGCTCAAAAGACAGCTCTATGAGAGCAGCACTTTCATTTATACTGTTCCAACACATAACTTTCAACAATGTAACTATATACAAGCAATACTACTGGACCCAAGCAGGGCTCAGCGATTGGGTATCTAGATTGGCTTCAGGACCAATGGGAGTCTTTATTAATCAGCCAATAGGAATTGGAGCTTTAGGATACCAGAGCCCTTTCCAAAATATTACTGCTTCATATTCTAAACACAAACACAACCGTGGCCCATAGCAACCCATTTGATACTGGATTTTCCCTACTGTTTTTTTACTGTGCTTCTTTGGCGGAGAGCAATGGCTTGCCGACGGGTGCAGGACGCTTCACGAATATGCTCTTGTGATCGCGCCCTTAAAATCTGGCAGGGAGTCATGCTTCTTGCACGGCTAATTCTGCGTGTGATCGGGGCCCTAGAGAGGTATTTAACAAGAAGTCACAGGCTGTTCCGGTGCTCTGAAGGGCGTACCAGTTTCATACATGTTTCCAAACATGTATTTGTGTTGTTCCTTAGACACACGCCTACTTTTAAGGACCTATTCTTGACCTTCACATTTTAAAGAACTATAACTATGAACATCAAGGTTTTGAGTGCATTATTATGTTAATGAAAGCTGGTACCTTCTGGATTAGAACTGCAACACCATCAAAAAGAAATCAGTTTAGGACCCATTATGGTTGCCTTCCGCTTGGAGGAAAAAAGGTGTCCTGTCTCTTTAACAGAGGCTTTATGGGCTGCTGTTTATGGGGTGGTGTTATTTTCCCTCCAGTTGCCCTTTTCTGCATATTAAGCCTCTGTTAAAGAGACAGAACATTTTATCCTGGCCTGCTGGCAATCCTAGGGCCAGCTGTGGGCATCAGATAGAGCTGCCAGCTTTTAAACTGGCCTCTCTAGCTGTCCCTTTAGTACCGGTTTGAGTGGCAAGCCTTTATCAGGTGATGTTATTTAATGCCATTTAACCGTGTGCCATGAAAAGCTGCCACTGTCCATTTCCACTCATTAAAGCTCCATTAAAGAGACAGGACATGTTTTTCCTGGCAGTTTAGCAGCCATACTTTCTTCACCAACAGGGACAGAAACAGAAACAAGATCTAATAGCGGGGTGGTTCTTTTTAATTATTTGAATTCTAGAGCAGATATTTTACTTGTTTATTTCCAACAAGAAACTGGGGGGCTCATTCTGTCATTCTGTGTCTAACCCAGAATCGTACATCATGCACAGATTGTTCATGCTACCTATTGTGTTGAGCTGGACTTGTCAGATGCTGGGGGCTTGCTGGCAATGATATCAGCAGCATGGAACGTTGTCATTAAGGCTGTGGTCAGACGAGCAGTTTGATCCAATGTCGTCGTTGTTCCCTTCCAGATTTAAAGTGCACGATCAGACAGCAACATCTGCCTCCTGTTCCCCAGTCATTGGCAACCCGTTCTGACCCATCTTTAAAGTGGAGTTATTTGACACCAGGGAAAGTCTTGTCTTTATGAATGTCAGCACTTTCACCCTGCATTTCCAGATGTCTGAACTCCCCTGCTGCAAACTCAAGCCAGTTGGGAAGTGTGAACCTTCCATTCCATCTTCACCCCCCCTTTTAATTTGTTAGCAATGTGCGCATAAGCACCCCTAGTGTCATAATCACTACTTGTATGTCCAAGTGGCCAAGTTTTTGAGTCAGTGCACTGCATGGTTGATGCACAGCAATACTCCAAACAATCGACCACAGGGCAAGTGCACAGTGAAGCCAGCTGAGGGTGAGATATCTGATCAAAACTTTCTGTTACAAAACACAATGGTGTAATTAGAGGTGCAGCCAGACCACGCCAAGCCTGTCGTCTGATCGCAGCCTATGACAAACAGCTCCATTCCAGACACAGAGGAAGAAGGCTTTAGTGAGGAAGTCATGGCCAAATCAAATGCCTTTTGTACAAATTAGATTATATCTGAGCAGTTAACATAGCTGTGCTTTTCCTGATGCTTTATTTTTGACTGTTATTGCATTCTGTTTTTTATTCTGTGAGCTGCTCAGTGTAAACCTTGACCAGGAATTGTTATGTCTTGTTTGTTATGACGCAATGCATTGTCAGGGTTCTGGTAGTTCAATCCCCTCAGTCTTATTGGCTGCCTAATAAAGACTCCTTATTGGTCCTGAAGCCAATCCAGGGAACCAGTCACAGAGCCCTGCTTAGGTCCAATGAGACTGCATGTGAATAGTTACAATGTATACAGTTAAGCTGTTGAAACCCTATAAGCTGAGTGCCACTCTTCCTAGAGCTGTCCCAGAACTGAATGATGGCTGAAATAAAAGCTTGCATTTGATTCATTGTCTCCTGACTTCAATACCTAAAAGGAATTCTACTGTATATTTTGTTTCCATGCAACACATTCCTAACTTTTGTCTCCACCCTCAGCTGAATGCTTTGAGAGCAGAAGTCAGAATGAGTCAAGTATCAGTAAACAGACTTTGCCAAGCATGAGGATGATGATTATACTGGCAAAGGCTGTAAAAGCCAGGTACTGCAGATGCCTTTCCTATCTCACGCCATTAGGAATCTCTTTCAGTGCTCTGTTTCTGACCTTGGGCAACATATAAATTTGCTACATAAATAAACATATTTCCATAGACATTTGTTTTAGTAATATAAATGCCTTTTCCTGTTTCAAATGTTCTAATGTTTTGTGTAAGTTACGGCTGCCTTGGAGGAAATGAGCTCTGTTGTCTGGAGATTAGTTGTGATTCCAGGAGATCTCCGGGACCCACTTGGAGGCAGGCAACCCTAGACGAGTGGCAGCTTTCTGCTCTGTTTCTGAATGTCTGGTAGACTGAAATGTTTTGGGGAGAGGCCGTGACTCAGTACCAGAGCATTGGTTGTTTGTGCAGGAGGTCAGTCCCCAGCCTCTCAGGTAGTAGGTGATGTGAAAGACCTTTTCCCGAAACCCTGTAGAGACATTGCCAATCAGAGCAGTCAGTACTAACCTAGGCCCAAACTGCATCTAGCATTTGCTCTGCTGTCTTACCAAACCCACACTGGAACAGAAATTCCCATCTGCATGGCATGCCACTTTCACTTTGATTGATTGTCGAATTTTATGGCAGTGTCCAGACTGCATGCCGCTTTCACTTCCTTTGATCTCTTAGTTTTATGGTGGGCTGTCTGCATAGATTTATGGCCGTTTTATGGCCATTCAAGGGTGACTCTGCAGTCGGTATGGCGTTGGCCTGCATGTGGTTTTGAGCCCCATCTTTTTCTGTTCCAGTGTGGGTTTGTTAAAACAATGGAGCAAATGCTAGATGCAGAATAGACCCTAGACAGACCAATAATTTCAATCAGTATAAGCCAGTTTCACATATGCTCCCCCCTACTTGTTTATGGAAGGCTCCATTTTAAACATACAAGTTAAGTTATACCCATTTATTCTCTTGTAGCTATAAAGCCCACCCAAGAGCACAAGGTGGCACTTGTCAATCTAAAAGACTGTGTCAGGACAGAAAGAAATCATTTAATCTCCCAAAGGCATTTATAGTGCTATCCTATTCAGAATTTTTCCTGTGTAAAAACACTGAAATCAACACTGCAATCATAAAGTTACACCCTTGTAAGTCCATTGAAATCAATGGACTTATTAAAGGAATGACTACTTAGGACTGCATTCTTCATCTCCCAAAGGTATTTAGTGGTTGCACAGCTACTCTGGCAACGTGAAATTTATCAGAGGATTTGTCCCTCTGTCTTTTTACTTTTGTTCACCTGTTTTTGCAGGCAGCCGATTACAAAGCAAAAATAATAATAATGGCTGATGGGAATTCAGATAGACAAGAGAGAAATGGGGTGCTGACTTAGAGCCTCCACCTGCCCCTTCCCTCCCTCTCTTATCTTGCAGTGATGATCCAAAGAGGCTGCTAAATTATGCATCAGGAGAAGAATGCAGCTGGGATGCATTCCTGCTGCAAATTAAGCTCTTCCAATTAGATTCTTCCGCAGATGCGCGGGACATCTTAGCCTGTTCCTTGCTGCAGCGATTCTGCCGCCAGCTTCATTCACTGTTGATTGGGGTCCCTCCCAGGGTTCCTGCTCCCAGCTGTGGTGAGTCCATCTGCGTATCGCAGTTCTGTCATTGGTGTGGTTAATTCATCTTGAATCTCATGAATACTGCCTCATGCAAAATTGCTTCTGACCTGGATGGCTTCCTGCACAGCTTGAGCCCATGGTGGAAACCATGCCACTGTGACACTTATTATTGATTTAGGATATTTCTATGCTGCCTCTTCAGTCCTGTTCAGAGTGACTTATGATTAGAAACTGCAGTGTAAAACTTAAATCATTAGGCATACGCAGCATAAAAAGTATCCATAAAACAGAAGCTGACCATTAAAAAGCTGAAAAGATAAACCTCTAATTAAAAGCTTGGGGGGAAAGATGCGTTTTAGCCTGGTGCCTGAAAGCAAGCAAAGTAGGTGTCAAGAAAGCCTTGTCAGCTCAGCATGCAACTGCAATGAAAAAGGCCAGCACTGTGCCAGGGATTATTAGGAAGGGGATTGAAAACAAATCAACCAGTATCATTATGCCCCTTTATAAATCAATGGTGTTGCCAGGCCCATCGGATATGCTGGCGGGGTGGGGGTGGGGGGGATGTTCTGGGAGCCTGAAGTGTTGTCACGTGACATACCAACATCACCAGAAGTGACATCAGTGCTGACGCTCTGGTTTGTGGGCAAAACTCTGTGGTAAAATCAGCCTCAAAACATAGAGTTTTGCCCCAAAACCAGAGTGATGTAGGCACATCACATTTATTTTTGGCAACGTTGCTGTTGGTGTGAGGGATTTTCTCCTGCTGGCCAGCCCCCAACTGGGGAATGGCAACTCTAGGCCTCATTTGGAATATTATGCACACAGTTTTTGTCATCACACCTCAAAAAAGATATTATAGCATGGAGAAAGGTGCCAAAAAGGGCAAATAAAACAATTAAGGGGATGGAAGACCTTCCTGATGAAGAAAGGTTAAAGAGGTTAGGGCTCTTTAGCTTGGAGAAACGATGATAGAAGGGTGACATGCTAGAGGTTTACAAAATTATGCATGGGATAGAGAAGGTAGAGAAAGAAACACTTTTCTCCCCTTATCACAATACAACAACCCATGGGCACTCAATGAAATTGCTGAGCAGTAAGCTTAGAACAGATAAAAGGAAGTACTTCTTCACCCAAGTTGTGATTAACACATGGATTTCACTGCTGCAAGAAGTGGGGGTGGCAGCTACAAGCATGGATGGCTTCAAGAGGGGATTGGAGCAGAGGTCCATCAGTGTCTATTAGCTGCAAGGTAAAGATGGAACACTGGATTGACACTGGATTGAAAGTGCATTATTTAGTGTGTGCAAAAGCGCCGTATGGCTGGGGCAAGTGATGCTCTGTATCCTTGGTGTTTGGGAGGGAGCAAAAGTGAGAGGGCTTCTGGAGTTCTGGCCCTGCTGGTGGACTTCCTGAGGGCACCTGGGTTTTGGCCACTATGTGACAGAGAGTGTTGTACTGCTTGGGCCATTGGCCTGATCCAACTTGGTTTCTTTTATGTTCTTATGTTCTAAGCATCAAAGGGGAGGGCATTCCAAAGGTGAGCTGCCAGTACAGAAAATGCCCTGTCTCTAGTCACCACTAACTTTAGCTCTGAAGCCAGAGGCATAGAGAGCAGGGCTTGAGAGGCGGATCTTAATTGGCAGACTGAACAGTATGGGAAGAGGTGGTTCGTCAAGTAATCTAGCCCCAAGCCGTAAAGGTAAGAATGCTCACTTTAAATTGTGCCTGGAAGCAGATATGTAGCCAATGCAGATCTACGAACAGCTGGATCCCTGTTTGTGGGATTTCCTCCTGAGAAAGACCAGCCGGATTTCCTTCACTGGCCCCGTTCATCAGACCATCGGAGCATGAGGTTTGACTTACATCTTTCTACTGCTTTCAGATTATTTGATTTATTGGTTTTGCTGCTGAAAAAAATTGAATTTTATTGTTTTGTGCAAAAGAGCAGTTGGTCAAAAGGATGGGATACAAACTGACAGGAAATGCCTCCCACCAAGGGCAAGATCCTATTTGGTTTATTTGGAATTAAATCCTCGTTGTCCAGTTGTTCTTTAACATTTATTTTCCAGCTGCTTCTACAGCTACCGGAAAGTAATCCTAAACAAAGTCATATCGTCTAAGTCAGGGGTGTCAAACATGCGGCCTGGGGGCCACATCAGGCACCCAGAGGGCTTCTATCAGGCCCACAAGGGACTGGCTGCTTCCTGCTTCTTCCTCCAGTTCTGCTGCTGCATAATAGCTTACTTTCCCGGACTCTCTCAATCACTCAGGAGAGACAGATAGGCAAGCTTCTGCTTCCTGCACTGGGCTGAGGCTCCTCTCCCTGCCCCTCCCAGATTGCTCCAGCACAGACATTTTGATGCAATAATTCAGAGCAAGAAGTGTCAGTTACCAGAGACTGTTAAATAAACAAAATATTGCAAGAATGCTAATGTTTCAAGCATGTTTTTATTTTAAATTTAAAAAAATCTTTGTGTTTGTGTCCTTTATAAAGTTTATCTCCCTGCTACCTGGCATTACATTTAATGACACACATGGCCCCGCTAACAAAGTCCAATTTATGTCAAATCCAGCCCTCCATAACAAATGAATTCAACACCCCTGTTCTAAGTGCTTTGAAATCTGTGGCTTGGAAAGGCAGAACTCTACTTAGGACTTCCCTGTATGTCAGGGAATGAATTATTGTGCCCCACTAACTTGGCATTCCTGTATGAACTCTTAATCCAGTCCTTGTCCCCAGGGTGAGGAGGAAGAAGCTTCAGTTACTCCTCTTTCCTCTGGAGCAAGAATGACTCATTTTATTTGCCACAATCGCAACTGTGCAATTACAAAATTATGAGCGTGTAAGAATATTAGCGATCACCCTGCAGCCAAAGAGAAATGCAGTCACGAAAGGCTCTCCACCCTTTCCGCAGGGAAAAGAAGCAGATTAAAAATACTCTCCAGTCTGTGAGGGCACTCTGCACAGATAGGAAGTGATTAAACACCACCGAGATTCACAAGCCGCTTTAAAACAGCAGACAAGGAGGCTTGAAAGAGGCAGGGGTAGATTTCAGCGGAGATTTCTCATTTGCTGTCAAGCACATCATCACAGCTACATGGGCTGGAAACCTGCTTTAAAAAAAAGAAAGAAATTAAAGCTGAGGTTCTCAAGATCTCTGCTCAAAACCAGATTTCTGAATCTTCAAGGTGCAACTGTGGAATCAGAACACACTTTTTTATTGTTCAGTCAGACAGTGGAGTCCGGCTCTTCGCGACCCCATAGACCACATCATGCAAGGCCCTTCTGTCTTCTGCCGTCCTCTGGAGTTTGTTCAATCTCATGTCTGTTGGATCGATAACACTGTCCAGGGCTCATTTCGTAGCAGGAGCTCCTTTGCATATTAGGCCACACACCCCTAATGTAGCCAATCCCCCCAAGAGTTTACAGAGCTCTTCTTACAGGGGCTATGTAAGCTCTTGGAGGATTGGCTACATCAGGGGTGTGTGGCCTAATATGCAAAGGAGCTCCTGCTGTGAAATGAGCCCTGACACTGTCTAACCATCTCATCCTTTGCCGTCCCCTTCTTCTTTGACCTTCAGCTTCAGTATCTGTCCTTTCAGGGAACAGTCAGGTTTGATTTCCTTTAGGATTGACTGATTTGATCTCCTGTTTCTGAGGGCTCCTGCCATTCTTTTGGAGGCATTTTACCATTCACCCAGCAACCCCAGTACATGGGATCTGATTTAAATTCTGTTTCTGTGTTGCAGTTTGGTGAATGGAGAAGGGTTCAATCTGACTACTCTACTGACTTTATACTCATGCACTAGAGAAGGTGTGGCAGGCAGTGTTCCCTCTAAGCTGAGTTAGTGTGAGCCAGCTCATGGTTTTTTTAGCCTCTGGCTCACACCTTTTTGTCCTAGCTCAGGAAGGATCGCTCCAGAACAAACTAATTTATGCAGCAGCCAAATTGCTCACTCACAACTTTAATGCAAATAGCTCACAAAGTAGAATTTTGGTTCACAAGACTCCATAGCGTAGAGGGAGCATCGGACTGGCAGGTAGGAGCGTGAGCTGTATCCACATGATGGCCCAGGGCTTGGAGCCAGGATAGCCTCGCCCATGAGATCAGGGATGCACAAAACAGAGGAGTCGGGTCTCCAGCCTGAAACTGGCAATCCTACCCCCCCCCATCCCCCAGTGGTGACCAATGGGGACCTGGCCACCCAAGCCCCACCCCCCTTCCCACGCAGCCCTGTCCTGAAAGAGGGCCCCACTCTTTGCAATTTGCCATTGGAGATCTGATTGTCTCTGTTTGGCTCTGTGGGACAATTCCAGCCCCTGTTTGGCTATGGTCATCAATAGGGCTGTTAACAGGCCTGGAGGAGTGCATGCTGACCTTTTAATAATCTGTGGAAATGGGCAGCTGAAGCTTTTCATGGCTGGGGGGATCAACAACACTACCTGGTGAACAACAGCCCATTAGGCCACTATTCACAGGATACCTTTTCTCCCTCCAGGCTGTTGGCAACCCTTGTTCATCAGCCAAACCCATTAGCAGACCAGTATTTGACATACACAGGCAGGAAAATGAGAAAATTCTATATTATTCTGTTGAATTTATTTTTCACCAATTCTGCTCCAAGGGTTACACTCCTGTAAAATGCACACTGGCACAGCCTACTCTCTCTCTTTGGCGATTTGATTCGAAGACACTGCACTTGCACAGCTCTCAGGGGTGTGTGTGTGTGCGATAATTGATGAAAACCAGCCTCAGCGAGATCAGTGGAGGTTTGGAGGTGTCATGAGGAGGAGGAGGAGGAGGAGGAGAAAGCGAATGGCTAGAATAATATCTCTAGCAGTGCAATCCTAAACAGAGTTCCGGACTCCTAAACTGATTGATGTCAAGGGGATTAGGAGGAGGTAACTCCACTTAGAATGCATAGCGCTGCCAGTCACTCCGTCACACACTGATGGGTTCTGTATCAAGATTGCCTCTATGTTTTCCCCAGTGCCCTCATTAAAAGGAAGTCAGGTTTTCCTTCCATGGCTCTGTTGTTGCCAGCTCTGCTTTGGATTAACCTTGCGACTCTCCCTCTTCCTTCTTGCAGAAACCTTTCCCTTTCAGCTCTGCCTGCCCTGCCTGTCCTTGATGTGTAGTAAAGGTTAGTGTAGCAAATTGGCTCCACTAATTAGCATGGAAATGTTACAGAGATTTTTTGAAAAGGGGTCTGGAGGGATCCAGGAAATTATAGGCCAGTTAGTTTAACCCCAGTCCCAGGTAAATTAGTGGAAATGGTTATTAAAGTCAGAATTATTACAACACATTGGGGGAGGGGAACATGGCCTCCTGAGGGGATATCAACATGACTTCTGCGAAGAACTTTTTGAGTCCTTTGAGGTTTACAAGGATGTGGATAAGGGTGATCCTGTAGATATTATATACATGGACTTCTAATAGGGTTGCCAGGTCTGGGTTAGAAAATACCTGGAGACTTTGGGGATGAATCCAGGAGAGGGTGGGGTTTGGTGAGGGGAGGGACCTCAGCATGGTACAATGCCATAGAGTCTACCCTTCCAAGCAGCCATTTTCTCCAGGGGAGCTGATCTCTGTCAGCTGGAAATCCGTTGTAAAAGTGGGAGATCTCCAGTCCCCACCTGGAGGCTGGCAACCTAACTTCCAAAAGGCTTTTTGACAAGGTACCTCAGAGCTTTTAACCTACCTCACAGGGTTGTGGTCAGCATAACAAGGAGAAAGGGGGAATGCTATAAGCCGCGTTGGTTTCCCACTGGGGAGGAAAGTGTGAGGAACCTTTTCTAGGGCTGTATTGGCCTTGCAGTCCATCCACCCTAATCAAGCCTACTCAGATGTAAGTCTCCTTTAATTCAGTGAGCATACTCCTAGGAAAAAGGGAGATCAGTAGGATGCCAACTCTGAGTTAGGATTTTCCTGGATATTTGGCTGTGGAGCCTGGGAAATACATAGTTTGAGGAGGGGAGGGACCTCCGTGGGGTATAATGCCACAGAGCCCACCCTCCAAAGCAGCTATTTTATCCAGGGGAACTGATCTCTGTTGTCTGGAAATAAGTTGTAATTCCAGGAGATCTCCAGGCCATACCTGGATATTGGCAACCGTACTAAATCAGTGGCATATTTGCACCGGGAGATTTGGGGGGGGCGGAGTGGAGCCTGAAGAAGCAGGGTTTGGGGAGGAGAGGGACCTCAGCATGGTTCAATGGCATAGAGTACATCTAAGCAGCCATTTCCTCTAGGTCTCTGTCATCTGGAGCTCAGTTGTCAAAATGGGAGATCTCCAGGGCCCCCTTGGAGGTTGGCAGCCCCACTTTCAACCTTCATATCTGCAGGACTGCCTCTTTCCCTATGCTCCGCCACAACAGCTTCAATCTGAACAGGGCCCCAGGAATAGTGATGGCCCCAGGAATAAACCACTTTAAAAGGGAATTAGGTAGATTCGTGGTGGATACATCTATCAATGGCTACTAGCCATGGTAACTAAGGGGAAACCTCCACATTCAGAGGCACTAAACCTCTGAATCCCAGAGCCAGAATGGAACATTAGGGGAAGGTCTTGGCCTCTATGCCCTGTTGCTGGCCCTCCAAAGGAACTGGTTGGCCACTGTGTGTGAGACAAAACACTGGACTAGATGGACCATTGGTCTGATCCAGCAGGGCTCTTCTTATGTTCTTTTCAGGGCTTTTTTTTGTAGAAAAAGCCCAGCAGGAACTCATTAGCATATTAGGCCACACCACAGCTTATTAGCATATTAGGCCACACCCCCATGTTACAGAAGAATGGTCATCCAGCCACACCCACCTTTTGCTTCTTATTCTGTTTACAAATATTTGTAGTCAAAACCCAGGGCTTTTTTTGTAGCAGGAATTAATTTGCATGTTAGGCTACATACCCCTAATGTAGCCAGTCCTAATGAGTTTATGCTATTGGGTGTGGCCTATTATGCTAATGAGTTCCTGCTGGGTGTGGCCAACTCAGGAGCCAGCCAGAACTCCGTTCCTGTGCGTTCCTGGCCAAAAATAGCCCTGTCCCTTTTCACAACTTGCTCTGTAATGGAACATATAAAATATGGAACTGATGCTATATACAGAAGACTACATTCTTTTGTTTCATTAATTAGAGTTGAGGAGTTTAACCTATCAATCAATTCAATTTTTTATCTATTAAAAAGTTGCACTCCCTGCATAAAATTAATCTGGCAGCAGATATAAATTGTTTTAGTACATGCTAAAATCATGGGGTGGGGGCTCAGGAGAGGATGCCTCTGTTAAGATGACGCCTGTTGCTACATACGTGCCCCATCTAAAAATGAAAACAATACGCTTTTTCTATCAGATCTGTTAGACAGTTACTCCGTTAAGAAACAGACACATTAATAGAAACAATCAGTAAACAAAGATTTCTTTAACCAGGTGACAGCTCTAACAAGGAGGCTGCAAGAAAAACATGCCACCAAAAGTCAGAGAAAACAGAAGCTAGGGAACTAGCTGGTGATAATGGAAGGCCCATTTAGAGTTGCCAGCTCCCTGCTGGGAAATACCTGCAGATTTTGGGGGTGGATCCTTAGGAGAGCAGGATTTGGGGAGGGGAGGAGCTTCAGTGGAGTATAATGCTATAGAGACCATCTTCCAAAGTGGCCAATTTTTCCAGGTGAACTGATTTATGTAATTTAGAGATGAATTGTAATCCCAGGAGATCTCCAGCCACCACCTGGAAGTTGGCAACCCTAGATCCATTGGAATTAAAAACCCAGCAAACTCCATAGCCTGAGTGGCAGCCAGAAATCAGATTTCTCAAATAGCCAGAGACCACAGGCAGCCACAGGTAAGCAATCCAGGACAGTTAATTTCTTGATCTTTCTGTATTCTTTGACAGCTCTGGTGTTTGGATTTCTCAGAAGCAATGATTTCCCCAGAGACTTTGCAGTAATCTTATAAGGGTTTGGGGACTTTTTCCTGAAAAAGCACCCAGGGATCTGAGTGGATGCTCTGCTGAGTCACACAGAAACCCACCCACTTAGCTGACACATTCAGGAGATATTTGGTCTTTGGGAAGGAGGGTACCTTGGGTCAGACCTTTGGAAGAAATGCCCCCTTGTGGATGATTCAAGTTATACAGCTCTCCAAAGTTAAGTACCCTGTGTATTCACACCATAAGCACAAAACAGGTACAAAATCAAGTGGGTTTATACCCAGTTTAAGTAGTGTTAATGAGCACAAAGCAGCAGATATTTTCAGCAGAAGACTCAGCAATTTGAACTCAGAAGTGAAACAATTTACTATAACTGTAGTTTTGATGCTTGCACCAGCACAGATGAAACCAGTCTCTCATTGAGACAGATTACAGTTGGTGATAGATCCAGGTGGTCAGCCATGTTGGTCTGAAGCAGTAGAACAAATTTAGAGTTCAGTGGCACCTTTAAGAGCAATAAAGTTTTATTCGAGATATGAGCTTTCGTGTGTGTGTGCACGTTTGGTGATGATAGCCTGCAACTCATAAGGCTTTGTCTAAACACGCTGCAAAATAAGGTGACTGAATTCTGTTTCAGTGTCTCTGAAGAAGTGTGCATGCACAGAAAAGCTTATACTCAGAATTAAATGTTGTTGGTCTTAAAGGTGCCGCTGGACTCAAACTTGGTTCTGAATCCTGAAGTGTTGCATTAGACCATCACACTTCAGACAACAGGTGTGTGTGGGGGGGCATTTTTGAGTCTGCCCTGACATAACAACAGGAAATGAAAAAACTGCCACTCCAGAGAAGGGGGTTGTAGCCCAGCATACTCTCTGCTGCACTAATCTTTTTTCCCTGCCAGGGGGGTTTTTAGATACAGACATACTGTATGCCAATAAAGGTTGTGTATTGTATTGCACAGACATATTATCAGGTGTTCCAAAAAAGTTTGAAGTGGTGGCGTCCCTTCTATTATCTCACAGCTCTTTCACCGCGTTCTGCTGGATGTGTTGATGAGGCTTCAGTGGTCTGAAAGTGGATTAGCCAAGTTCATTATCAACAACTGATCAACAGCAATTAGACAGGACAGCAAAATGTTGTTGTTCACAGTATACTTGTGGAATAAGCAGTAAGAGATTACTATTTCCAGCTTGGTCTGCTTGTAAACTACTCATCAATTCTGATTGACCACACTGTTGGCTATTACATTACTGCTGCGCCACCCTATAGCAATCTTCACCTACTGGATTGTCTTGTCCACAGGAAAACCTAATTGTGAATGATTGCTATAGGACAATAGTTCTTTACATTTATTACATGATTGTGCTAGAGGATGCCCAGCTGTGTGTTCCAAGAGTACATGCTACTCTTGAATCTCTTGATATATCTGCAGATCCAGAGGAGTTAGCTGTGTTAGTCTGTTGCTGCAAAATAGTAAAAAGCCCAGAAGCACCTTTAAGACTAATGAACTTTGTTGTAGAATATGCTTTTGAGAAACACAGATGCTCTCTCAAAAGCTTATGCTACAATAAAGTCTGTTAGTCTTAAAGGTCCTACTGGGCTTTTTACTGTTTTGATATATCTGGTAGCCACTTCATGTGAATAGTTTCAGGGCTTTCTGTAACATGTACTGAAGCAGAAAATGTGTGTGGTGCCCTGTTCAGATGAAATGATGACTGAGTGTGTCAAGGACTGAGGGCAGTGGATGCTCACGGTATGCTTGGTTGGATACAATACCATCAAAGATAAGGACAGAAAAGGACTACTAATAGGGCAATGCCCAAAATGTGAATATGCA
Source organism: Lepidodactylus listeri (assembly GCA_029233225.1). Lineage (NCBI taxonomy): Eukaryota > Metazoa > Chordata > Lepidosauria > Squamata > Gekkonidae > Lepidodactylus > Lepidodactylus listeri. The sequence goes on from JARCFY010000006.1 coordinate 95,710,023, forward strand.
GCCATAGTACATACATAAAGGTCCTTTCTGCTCTTGCTAGCCACTCCAGATTTTCTCAGTGTTGGAGTCTAGGCTATTTAAAGTCCGCAGCAGGCTGAAACCGGCCCGACCACTGAAGGGAGGTAGTGTAATGCAGAATGGGGTGGGGGGGAATAAAAAGAAGGTTGAATTTGGTTTTAGTGCAGAATGGGGGGAAAAAACCTGGAATAAAAAGAAGGTTGAATTTGATTATAGTGCAGAATTGTTTGGAGGACACCATGGGGAACATGGATTAAAAGGACAGTGCAGAAAGGGCCACAGTCATAGAGTCCATCTGCAACTAGCATTTGCTCCGTTGTTGTACCAAACCCACACTGGAATAGAAAAAGATGTGCAGAGTAACTGCAGAGTAACCCCGGAATGGCCATAAAATGGCCATGAATCTTGCAGACAGCCACCATAAAACCAGAGATCAAATGAAGTGAAAGCGGCATGCATTCGGGACACTGCCACAAAATTCGACAATCAACCAAAGTGAAAGTGGCATGCAATGCAGATGGGAATTTCTGTTCCAGTGTGGGTTTGGTAAGACAGCGGAGCAAATGCTAGATGCAGATTGGGCCATAGTCTTAGTTCCTAATGCAACTGTTTCTATTTCATCCTTGCATAGAGGAAGCTCCATTCTTTACATGAGAAGACTTGTGCTCTGGAAGAGTAGTAGGCGCTCATAGGGACCCCTGGAAACTTCTTCTTGTTGATCTGTTGTAATCAGTCATCATGGAATGCAATTAAGAACGAGAGGAAGAGCAAGTTTGGCTCTATCACAAGTTCTGTCAAAGCACTATGCTGCAGATTGGTTTTGGCAGCAGTTGTTGTACTGGTGATCTTCTATCAGCTGTGACAACTTGTCAGCTAGAGCACAGCCCGGGAAAAGGAGGGGGAGATGAACACTGAGGTTAAGTACTGATAATAATAACACAGGCTGGGCCAGAGGACCCAGTGTTTAATGCTTTGCAGTTGTTTGGGAAATGCTCTGGCTTGGTTTTCAAACCCTGGGGTCTCATAGCATTTTTCAGATGACTGGTTTATTGTACAGAAAATAGAAAATCATTAGTAGCATGAAGAAAAGGTTCCAAACCCTTCCAAACTTGTTTCCTTCAAAGAGCATGACTGCTTTGGATGGTGAGAAGCTCCAAACTTCAAGAGCCAGTGTGGTGTAGAGGTAAAGAGTGGCGGACTCTAATCTGGGGAAACCCAGTTTGATTCCCTCCTCCTCCTCCTCATGGAGCCAGCTGGGTGACCCTGGGCCAGTCACAGTTCTTTCAGAACTCTCTCAGCCCCATCTATCTCACAAGGTGCCTGTTGCAGGGAGAGGAATTGTAAGCCGCTTTGAGACTCCTTAGGGCAGAGAAAAGTGGGGGTTTAAAAACCTATTCTTCTTCTTCAAACTCTTTCTGCTCTTCTAGCATATCAAGGGTAGGGAAATTACAACTTCCTGAAGCTCATAATGCAGTTTTATGGTCATTTTGCATTCATTTAAAAAAAAAATTGGTCTCAGCAAATAGTGCTGACTGCCTTAATTGTTGATTCAGATTATATTTTACACCGACGTGTGTACATAAGTAGAATGGCAGTTTGAACATCTTAAAAACAAATAAATGAAATAAATAGCCTGTTACCAGGAAACTTTAATATTTCCTACAGCTGGTATTTACTTTGCTATTTGCAGTGTCATCTGGAATGCAGCTGCTCAAGTACTGCAGGAACCGATTGGCTAGTGTGTGTGTTATCACGGTGACAGTACATTCTTTCCCATGCTGCATGGCTTCAGCCTTCCTGATCTTAGCAGTTCCCTTTAAACTGGTAGATCTTTTTTTTTTGGTCTATTTTTTTCTTTTTAAAATTTAATTTTTGGCACTGTGGCAAGGGTGTAGACTTTCCAATTTCCGGGGGGGGGGGGGGGAGGCTGGGGCTGGGCCAGAGACATTACAGGCCATTGTCTCCGGGGGAGGCTCAGCATGTCCTGAAAAAGTTCGGGGGGGGGGGCTCCAGCTCCCCAGCCCCCCTGAAGTTGACGCCTATGCACTGTGGTACGTCTTCTCTTCAGAACTAAGGCAGCAATCCTAAACACATTCACTAGGAAGTAAGCATTACTGAGCTTTGAACAAATTGTTTATATCAGTTATGCATGTATGATGTTACTGATTGGCTGGCTTGGTGCTGTAACAAAGATTGAGACGGAGCATTGTAGAGGGCAACATGACTTACCTATGAGATAAAACGTTGTGGACTGCATTGTAAAGCTCCTTGGCTACTCTGTTAAAACAATAATTAAATAACACAGCAAATCTTATGTGGCTGTGTACACAGGTGTTGCACAGATGACAGAGGAAGCCCAAGAGAAACAAAACTGCGTGTTCTGTCACTATTCCCTCTCCCAAGCATATACTGTACTGTTAGACCGATTTCCCACGAGGCGCTGCTCCGGCGTCCTTCTTCCTTTCGCCCCGATTGCGCGCTTGAATTTTCCACTATTTGCCCCGCTCTGCATTTTGACCCGCGGCTTTGCCCGAATTCCCCCGTGGCTTCAGTGATCCTGTTTTTTGAGGATCACTGAAGCCGCGGGGGAATTCTGGCAAAGCCGTGGGTCAAAATGCGGCACGGGGCAAATAGTGGGAAATTCAAGCACGCTATCGGGGCAAAGGCAAGAACGACGCTGGAGCAGCACCTCATGGGAAATCAGTCTTACTATTTCTTGATAAAATGCTAGTGGACCTCTGATCTCATTCCTTTACATAAGGGCTGCTATTCAGCCAACTGAAAATTGTCAGTATCTAGTGTGATATTTTCACAATGCTTGGTAAAATAAGAATTATTTGGGGTATTGGTTTTGCTGTTATTGTCTATTGTAGGAGGAACTGTAATACTGGATAAGATTTATAATATATTTAAGAGCAGCAGGGAAAGACCTACAGTGTCCGTGAGCCTTCTCAGTGCTTTTCAAGACATAGTGATTTCTGTTTGATTGTGATTTAGCACAGTGTTCTTAGGGATGGTTGTCTGAGAATTTAAAAAAAAACACTTACAGCATAATCACAAATACCCTGTAATATTTCAAAGTGAAATATACTTGCAAACCCATTGCTTGCACCAAGGATCATTCTCAGACTCTGAATGTTCTATTAGAAAGCGCTTGTTCTTTTGATTAATAATAAACTTCAGAAAAATTGTCCTACAACAATTCAAGTACACGCCAACAGTAACAGTGTGTGTAATGGTAGACTGAGCACTGTTGGTGCTATAATGTCCATGCAGAGGCAGGCCCACAGCCAGGATTTTGTCGCTTGTGGAGCAAAAAAATTTCTGGTGGGGCTGTTGGGGCTGCCATTAGTTGCCATTATTTTCTTGTCTGTCTCTAAACAATTGTACATTTAAGTAATAATAAAGGCAATAATACTAATAATTAAATTAAATGCAGCACAACCCCACAACAGCCACCCCAGACATAAATGAAATGCAAAAACACCACCCTTCCCCCTCCCTAAAGCAATGAAATCCCTTACCATTTCAGAAGGAAATCTTGTGGGGCTGGCGCTTTAAGGAAGGGGGCAGGGCTCCCAATAGCCCCACTGTAGCTATGGGCCAGTGCAGAGGCATAAACAACACATCTGCCCCCCACTCCAAGATTCCACTTCTGGAGAGCAGGCTGAACCCTGAAGAATGAGAACACTAGCCACTCTCATTGCAATGTTTACCAAAGCATGAGGGAAAGGCAAACATAGGAACCACATCAAGGACAGGAACTAAAACACTGGGACTATCCCCAGCAAACAGGGCTAGTTACATTGTATGGATCTGTGCTGTTTCCACGGAGCTCACACACTGGAGCGATAGACATAGTCTAGAATCAGAGTCAACAGAGCCAGAGGTCAGAGAGCCGGGGATTCCTTCCAAGGTTGCAGGGTTCAGGAACAAGGAACGGTTGCTGCACACACAGAAGCAGGTCCAGAATGTGCAGAGTTGCTACCACACTGAGGCAGGTGTGTGAAGTGCTTATCAGGAGGTTCTCCCTTCCCAGGGAGTGGAATCTGCCAAGGCTTACAACTCCTCCCATTGCCTTTGCAGGAGCTGCAGTCTTGCACTCCTTCTTTGCTCCTGCATAATCAGCCTTTGGCGTGCCCTACATCTGGGGCATTCAGGAGAACTGGGCAGAGAATCTGGGGTGTCTGCAATTGGGGGTGCTGGGCCAGGCTCAGGATCAGTCTCTCCTTGTGGCTGCACCTCCTGTGCAGCTGCTGGGGACTCTTCCTCCTCAGGTACTGTTGAGGGTTCTTCTTCTGGGCTGACTCCGGGGGAGGCTGGGTTGTTCCATGTCTCTTCCTCATCTGAGGAGGAGTCAGCCTCAGCAGAGCCAGTACCCATGACAGGACCCAAGTTTGATGGACAGGTCCAGTTCTGCCTCTCATTTTTAAACCATCAGTGAGAGATGATGGAATGTTGGGAGGAGACCCGGCAGTTAGAGCCATTAAATCACTTGGAGAGTTCTAGAGCTGTGTAGAAGAGAGTAGGTAATCTTGAACCAGTGAGGAAATATCAACCTGAAAGCTGGCTTAAAGGAAGATAATTTGTAACCAATAGACTTGGAAGGATAAAAAGTTCAAGTGTTAAGAAATGTATAAAGTACTGGGTCCAGAGATGCATTGTAGTGAAATCAGCTCATAAGGTTTATTTAGAGGTCAGAACTAGACTGGCTAGCTGGACTTGTAGGTCCGCTTAAATCCCTGTTCACGACCACATCCCCGCACATGCCCAACACCTGTGATTTGCTATTTACAGTGCCCCTGAGTCTTATAGGTCCGTTCAAGGATGCAGGGTTCCCCATTGGTCCTTATTGGGATCCTCTGAGTCTATTGTTCCTTGTAGTGAAGCTCTACAGCTTCCCCGGGCCACGTGTTTGCCTGACTGTGTGTGCCGTTCCTTGGTAGGAACATAACAAAATGTACATGTTTACCTAAACCACTCCAGTATTGTTTTAAACCTTTAAAAGTTAACTCTTTTCTGGTTAACCCTGCTGACTGAATGTGTACTGTTGGGGAAAGAGATATACACCTACACATACACCTGTCAGGCCTCAGCCTCTCTATAATCATATACATATGAATAAATGGTGGGAGTGGGTCTCAGCAATGTTTGGGTCTCAGCTCCAATAGTTCTGTGAAGTATTAAAAGTGAAGCGTGGTTGATAAGGAGACCAGGCTGCCCTGTCTGGTAGTGTTTCTGGGAATGAGAGAGGTGTATGAAAGGATCAGGGCTGTTTGTATATTAAAAAGAAGACAAGCCGAACTATGACTGCTTGACCAAGTTGTCTCCCTGAATCCATGTGACAGGGACTGTGGTGGGTGGTAGCGCCGGTGACATAAAACCACTGAGTTATTATCTTCATGTTTCTTGGAATTATGGCTCTCTGAATTCAATGGGATTTCATCCCTACTCAATACATTTGGCTGCAGGGCTTTTTTTGTAGAAAAAGCCCAGCAGGAACTCATTAACATAATAGGCCACACCCAACAGCAGAAACTAATTAGCATATTAAGCCACACCCCTGACAGTGCAGGTCCCTCCCAGGATCAGCTTCCCCAGGGGCCCCACAGCTTGCAGGGCGTATGGGGAACCCACAGCAGTGCAGGCCTTCCCTCCCTGGATCAGCTTGGATTCCCCAGGTGCCTCACGGCTTGCAAGGCACCTGGGGAACCCAGTGGGGGAGAGGCTGTGGGCATGGCCAATTCAGAAGCCAGCCGGAACTCTGTTCCTGTGCGTTCCTGCTCAAAAACAGCCCTGCATTTGGGGATATGGAATGTTATAGTACAGCCTGATCTCATCGGATCTCAGAAGCTAAGCAGGGTCAGTGCTTGAATGACCAAGGAAGACTTTGCAGAGAACAGCAATGGCAAACCACCCCTTGCCTTGGAAGCACCTTGCTGGAGAGGCCACAAATCAGTTGCAACCAGGGGCGTAGACTTTTGGAAATTCCAGGGGGGGCGGGGGCTCCTTAGCGTGCGCGTGAAGTGCGCGCACTCGCTGGGGCGATGTTCTTCCCCCCGGGAAACCACTGTGCCTCCCCGGGCCCTTCCGAGGCCCGCCAGCTGCTGCTGCCGGTGCCTCTCTCTCCCCCCATCCCCCCGGGTCTTCACTCTCCCTCTCCAGCAGCGGCGGCCAGGCTTCGGAAGAACCCAGGGAGGCACAGCGGCAGGCACTCCGTTTTGCTGGGGGTAGCTGAGCCCCCTCTGGGAAATTTCGGGGGTGGCTTGAGCCCTTGAGCCCCCCCGTACTCTACGCCTATGGTTGCAACATGATGGCACACACGGCATACAAATACATTTGAGATTGCAGCCTTAATCTGTCATTTCTCTGGCCAAATCCAGAAAAAATTCATAGATGTTTAAATTCTCCTGCCATTATTGTCACCAATTAATCATGCTGAACTCAAGCATCATTCATTTCAAAGGGATTTAAGTACGGGCTATATTCCCCTGGATTGGTTAGGGCCTGTGATTGTTAAAAACAAACATGAAACTGTTTCTGCTACTCATTGAAGACTGCATATATTTTCTTTACTTTCCAGTTATATGTCCTTCTGTCTGGGACAGGCCAGCTTTGCACATTTTGACACCATCATAATATTAAAATGTTAGTGACTTTTTCTTCTCATCTGCTTTATAATCTGGTGCCTTAAAAAATTCTGTCCTTCAGTTTCCAGCATACTCTCAACCCTAGACATGGATGCTAGTGATCATACCTGCACAAGTCTCCCTGGCAACAAGCAGTATCGTTTGCCAGGGTTTTTTGGGGGGTGGGGGGGGTGGGGAGGATAAGATAGTCATCAGTGTGGGAAAGGGAGGGAACAATGCCAGCGGGACAGGAAACTGTCGGGGTGGGGGGAAGAGAGAGATTGTACTGTACTCTCCTGTACTGGTGACTATTGGGGAAAGCTTTGTCAATAAAACATTCCTTTTGGAAAAGCAGAAAAAAAGAAAAGTAACATAACTGTATTAGCATATTTGCCCTTCCCACACCACTTTATTAGCTGCTGTTTATGGGGGAAAGGGAAATGCTAAAACAATTATCTATATATTAATTTATTTATCTTTTTAAAAATATGTATGCTGCCTCTCCAGAGAACCTACTCAAGGCTACTCTCAAAATAAAACTTGATAAAATTGGCACAGAATGCTTCAGGCAGAATGCTCCAGTGCAGAATGCTGGAGTGGGTTGTACAGACCATGTCATTCCAGTCTTGTTCTACCTACATTAGATCCGAGTTTGCTTCCAGGCCAGATTGGAGGTGCTGGTATTGATCTTTAAAGCCCCATATGGCTTAGGCCAGTATACCTTAAGGACTGTGTACTCCCACATGTACCTGCTCAGCCATTACGATAATCTTTGCCTCTACCACCAGAAGTTAGACAGGTGGGATCTCAAGAACAGTAATTCTTAGTTGTAGCACTGAAATCATGGAATACCCTCCCCAGCAGGATTATTTGTCCCCCTCTGTTACTGTCTTCTGCCACTGGGTGAAGGCTTTTGTTTTGTTTGACAGTACCTCAGTGACTTGCATTGGCTCACCTTCCTGATTATTTGTGTGTGTGTGTGTGTATGTATGCATTTGTGTTTGTGCACCTGTGCCTTTAAGAAAAGAATGTCTGCAGTGGCCACTGCGGGGTTTGCTAGGCAACCACAACAATATTGCCAGCATTCAACATTGTTTTTTGCCAGTAAAAAGTGGGGGAGGGCCCTTTCCAGGGCTATTTTGGTCTCCCAGGTCCTTTCTGCACTTGGATCTCATCCCTGGTTTTATCAGAGTTCAACCTGCAACACAATACCTTGCATTTATCCCTGGTTATAACAGCATCCGTTTATTCCGGGACAAGTGTGGGGAGAAACGGGGGTGACCTCAATGTAATGTGGAAACAAAAAAATACCCCAAGATAATTACAGGGGTGATCTCAAGTGTAGTGTAGAACATAAAAATACCCCGAGATAATTACAGGGGTGAGCTCACGTGTAGTGTAGAACGTAAAAATACTCTTGAGATAATTACAGGGGTGAACTCACGTGTAGTATAGAACGTAAAAATACCCTAAGATAATTCCAGGGGTTAACTCACGTGTAGTGTAGAATGTAAGTTCAGGGATGGTGTTGAACCAGGACTGAAGGTCTAGCGTGGGAAGGACCAAATGTCAGCTCCTTCCCTTTGCCCTGGAGGGAGAACTCATTGAACCAGGCCTGGCAGCAACCAACAAGTGACTCACTACCATATGACTTAACATGACACCAAGACCCAGCATTGACCTTCTGGTGACTCACTTCTATTTGACAGCAGCCACCACATGAAAACTGGTGTGATGCAGTGGTAAAAATATCATACTAGGATTCGGGAGGCCCACATTTGAATCCCCGCTCTGTCATGAATGACTGACTTGGACTAGTCAGTCATTCTCAGCACTTTCTCTTCCTCACAGAATTGTTGTAAAGATAAAATGGAGGCAAGTTGCTCTGTCGTAAGATGCTTTGGGTCTCCACTGAGGAGAAAGGCAGGTTAGAAGTGAAAATAATAAATATAGCTGAATGTGGGGGGCACGTAAAAGGTAGGTCAGTTGTTGTGTGGGCAGGAGAGAAGGACCCAGAGAAAGATGATGATATTGGGGTTGCCAAGGGGAGGGAATGAAGAAATAGTGTGGGAGGGGGATAGCGGGGAAAGTAGGTGACTTGCACCACACCACTGGGCCTGCAGCCGGCCCTATCCAAATGGGCCATAGTTTTACAGGGAAAGGCTGCCAGGGGGAGGGAAGAAGGAGAGCTGAAGACAAGGGGGCAGATAAAGGCAGGTTGGCTGATGGGCAGGGAGGAGAGAAGGAAGCCAGAAAAGGGGAGAAGCTAAGGGGGCTTCCAAGGAAGGAAAAGAGAAAATAGTTTGTGGGGGGGGGGGGAGATGCCCCTTGCAAGTCCTTGCAGGTCCCCCATTTGTACAGATATATTCCTAAGAATAGTGGAGGATTAAGACAACTGAACTATAATTTGTGGTATTCAAATTTCAGAAGCTATTGCAGCTACAAGAAACATATGCCTTATCAAGGTTTCAGCATTCATCCTCATGGACCAAGGCTGCATACAAATGTAACATTAAAGGAGAGGTTGCTGTGGATTGTTCCAGTTCTCCTTCCTCTTGCCTTTGCAGTCTAAATGACCTTCATACATACCAGCAATTCCAGTGGTGATTCAGTCTGCAAACTTACCCTTTCCTCACATGGTTCAAGGCAGGCTGCTTGTCTTTTATATTTAAAAGGCAGGCATTGGTTGAGGCGGTGGACACCACATTAGACACCCCCCCCCCCGCCCTACCTACCCACCCATGCTATTTACCTCTGCTATGCACATGAACTTTCTATGTGCTCATTGGCGGTAATTCTTTGCCACTCGTTAAAAATCAGTAGATTTAGTACACATACAAGGTCCAATTTTTTCTGGCAGTACTTTAATGGCATTATCACCATCTTGTGATTTTATGTGTAGAACTGAATTTTAATCTTTTATCATATTGTTTTAATCTTTTAAATCGTTATACATACATGTTGTGAGCTGTCCTGAGCCTGCTTCCGGGATAGGGTGGGATAAAAATAAAATAAATAAATAACAACACGAACTTGGATCCTCCATTCCTCCAGCAGGGGATGCATAGCCAACGCTCTTTACACCACAGGCAAGCAAAGGAGAGGGACACTATTCCTTAAACTTTGGCTGCTGCTGGGAGTAAGCTGTACTACTGAGTGTCTGTGTATTAGCTCTGCAGCCCTTTCTCCCTTAACAGTAGCACCTTTGTTGTCCGAAGCACAGGGGAAGAAGAAGAAGAGGAAGAGGAGGAGATTGGATTTATACCCTGCCCTTCACTTGGAGTCTCAGAGCGGCTTACAAACCCCTTCCCCTCCCCACGCCGGACACCCTGTGAGGTAGGTGGGATTGAGAGAGCTCTCCAGAGAACTACTCTTTCAAGAACAGCCCTGATAGAACTACGGCTTGCCCAACGTCATCCAGCAGCTGCAAGTGGAGGAGTGGGGAATCAAACCCAGTTCTCCCAAATTAGAGTCCGTACACTTAACCACTACACTAAACTGGCTCTACAGGCTGGATCTTCAGACATGGTTGCTTGTACTTGGTTTAGGGACAAAAAGCATTAAGGTTTAGAAAGGCTCTCCTACAGTGCAATGAATAAGCTTAGAGATCACATTTTACATGGATGTTTTAGCTTGTTTATCCTTTCCTGACATAGATGATGGATTTGAGGTGGCAAACGATCCTAACTAAAAAAACAATAATTTTAGAATTCTGTCCCATTGGGTCTCAAGGGTTAGTGTCATTTGGGAACCCAAATTATCACTGTTCCTGTCTTTGCACAGAGGAGACCTTCAAACTTCAAGTGGTTATGTTCTCAAGAAGGCTGACGCTGCAGGCTGTCCTGTATTTTTAGTTTAGTTTGCTTTTTAGCATTAGGCAACAATGAGAGTCCTACTTGGTATGAACAGGCCATATTTCGTTCAAGAAAACAAATGATGTGTTTCTCTTCTTATGTTTGCAACATCTGCTTTCTCCCCAGGACTTGTTCGTGCATTCCATGAGCCCTTCTTCAACTGTTTCAAACAGCTGCCTGCAGAGAAATCAATCTCTCTTTCTTCTTACTAATATGGAATTTCCTTCTTTTGAAATTATACCATGCTAGGACTCACAACAGGAAAAACACAGTCCTAGGTTGGTTACAGGTTTCCTTGCTAAAATAAACAGGAATCTTATTCCAGCGTACACTTCCATGGAATAAATATTGGCCTAATTTTTGAATGGAATAAAAAATGTTTGTCTTTAAGATGCCACAAGATTTCATGTTTATTTTTGTTGCAATAAACTAACATGGTGACTCTTCAAGTATTCTTGCTGAGAAAGTATAATTTGAGAAGAGAGCAGGTTTAGTTGGGGTAGAGGGGAGATGGTAGGGTTAGAATGGTACTAGAGAATGTTATCCGGCTCTGAAAAATACAACACAATTATTTGGGAACTTTTTTCATGTTTTGCTAATGATTTCTTATTTTTAGAAGAATTCTGTAGAAGCTAGGGTTTGGGCTTGAGTTTGGTATGGAAATAGCTTTGGTCACTTTGACTGACAGCATTCACGGGGAAAGTAATAAGGAGGTATGCATTCTTGTTGATTTGTCTGGATCTGTTGGTGGCTTTCCTCCAGTTTGGTGGAACTGGGGCCGATTCCGCACCAGCGGTTGCCCCGGTGTCGTCCTCCGATAAAATCCGTGGCAGAGCAACAGTTCCCCACTTGTTGCCCTGGATCAGCAGTTGGCCTGAATCTAATCCTGGTTCCCCCCCCCCCCCCCCGGATCTTCCGTTTCAGGGATTTTCAGGTTTCTTTTTTTGCCACGGGGCTGAAGTCAGGGCATTCTAGAGGGGAACTCACAAATCGGGGTTTCTTGCTCCACCCCTTTAATGCCCCTCTGCTTCTTTCCCTCCCTTTTCCCACCTCTCCTCTCCCTTTCCCCTCCCTTTCCTGCCCTGGCACAAGCAGGTTTTTTTGTCCCCCCCCCCCCCCATCGTTGCGTTACGATACCATGACACAACAACAATGGATCAATGTTGTGTCAGGATGTCGTAACGCAATGATGGGGGGGGGGGACAAAAAAAACCCCGCTTGCACCAGGGGGGAAAAGGGAGGGGAAATCACGCTTGGGGAAGAGAGGGAAGGGGATGCTAGATTCAGGGCAAGGCGACAAATGTGGAACTCCCTCAACAGAATCAGGCCAATTAGACCCGAGGGGAACGGAAAGCAAATCATTGGTGCGGAATCGGCCTGAGCTAGTTTGCTGTAGTGGCTAGAATTGCAGACTCTAATCTGGGAAAACTGGGTTTGATTCTCCATTTCTCCACATGCAGCTGCTGGTGTGACCTTGAGTCAGTTACAAGTTCTTTCAGAGCTGTTCTCTCACAAGCAGCTCTCTAGAGAGCTCTCTCAGCCCCACCTACCTCACAGGGTTCTGTTGTGGGGAGGGGAAGGGAAAGGAGATTGTAAGCTGCTCTGAGATTCCTTCAGGTAATGAAAGGAGGGGTATAAATCCAATCAATTCTCTCTCTCTTCTCATACCATCAACCATAGTATTCTTCTGGAGAAACTTTTTTGCTTGGGGACTGGAGGGGGAGCTTGCTTTTGGTTCTGTTCTTACTGGCTGGTTGGTTCCACAAGCTGGTGCTGGGAGACAACTGCTCACCCTATGCTGTTTATCATGAAGCCACTGAGAAAGATCATCCATAGGTTTGGAGTGAGGTAATACAGATATCCAGATGATACACACCTCTGTTTTTCCCCAGCAACTGAGTCAGGTGCATCTATGGAAGTCCACATGGCAAAACCTACCAAAGGATCCTATTATACAAATGAGATACCTGCAGCTGATACTTCTTCCTTATAGATGATAAGAATAAGGATACAGGGTTAGGGGTTGCATGTTAAGGTCAGAGTCAGGACTTCACTTAAGGTTTGTATTGTGTTTTGGGTTAAGGTTAGAGCTTTTTAGGGTTAAGAATATGTTTCATTATGATTTTTATTATAAAGAAAACTCAAACATATTACAGTTAAGAGCCTTCTCACAAGCCCTGCTCTCTGTGTCCCCGCCTTCGGAGGTGAGGTGGGTGACAGACAGGAAACAGGGCTTTTTCAGTGATGGCATCTTGCTGGTGGAATGCCCTTCCCTTAAGCTTCACCTGGCTGTTAGCCTATTCACATTTAGGAGTCAGGCTGAAGTATCTCTTTTCACCCAGGTTTTTAATTAACAGTTGATCTTTTCACATATATATTTTTAAAGGCTGCTTCTAGCTTGCTAAATTTTTATGCTGTTTTAATACTTTTGCTGGGTTTTTAATGCTGGGTTTTTAGTGGTTTGTTAATTGTTAATCACTCTTATGATGTTTTATGTTTTTATTATGTTTCACCTTATAAGCCACCTCCATCAAGAAGCAGAATAGAAAAATTCAATAAATAAATAAACATGACTACCATGGGGACTGAGTCCAATTACAAAATGTCTGAAAAAAACTATTAGGAAGTTTTATGCCGAGCAGGCTCCTATGAAGAAGACAGCAGCTGCTGAGAGATGCTTCCTGCAGATACAGGGTGATGCCCTTCTGATGTACCTGCTATTTTAACGAAGTAAAGTCAGTGTTGGCTGTTTGTTTTGGTGAGGACGTGCTTCGGGAAATGAGCAAGAAAAAACCTCAGTGGGTGCCACAGCACTCACAAACACCATGTTTGGGGACTTCTGTTCTGAGCAAAATCCGCACTCAGGACACTTGCCCCTTCCCACTTAACAGAGCAGCTTTCTCAGTGACCAGCTTGAATCTGCTATGCCTCTTGGCATGAAAACTGTCGTAACCAAGACTAAGTTCCTTTCCTCACCTTCTGCCTGCCTTGTCCTTGAATCTGTCTAAGTCTAACTCTGTTATGTCCTCACAAGAGACCGCGCATGCGGTCAGATACACATGTGGCTGGGTGAAGCTACTGAGCTTCGTCCCAAAAGACAATAGCCAGACAGGATCATAGCGTGGGCCAATAGTGGGCACCGGATCCTGAGAGTAACCAATGGTTAAAGATAACCATGTAGATAGCCAATCATGGGTGTTGGGTGTGGGCGCGGGTATGGTTTGGAATGGGATTTAAGCAGACCTTTGGGTCCTGTAAACCAGTCTTGTTCTGACCTGTAAATAAGTATGAGCTGTTTTCACTCGATGCGTCTCCGACCTCAGTACTTTTCGGACTTCATCTGCATTCAGTGCAGGATTCTCGTTTTTCCTTTCAAACCATAGATGACTCATCTTACTGTACTTTGGTGTCCTGGTTTCATTCCTGTTGTGTTAGTCATACCAGCCTCATTTGCCCACTGGTTCTATTTCGTCCCAACTTAATTTTCTTTCATGCTAAGTTTCCCCTAAGTTTATTTGCAAAACTAATCCTTTGCTGCCACATTCAGTGTGACAAACATTCTAGGGTTTCCAGCCTCCAGGTGGTGCCTGGAATTCTCCTGGAGTTACAACTGATCTACAGGAATCAGTTTGTCGTGGGTACTGGCTCTGCTGAGGCTGACTACTCCTCAGATGAGGAAGAGGCAGGGAGCAACCCAGCCTCCTCTGGAGTCAGCCCAGAAGAAGAGCCCCCAACAGCACCTGAGGAGGAAGAGCACCCAGCAGCTGCACAGGAGGTGCGGCCAGAAGAAGAGAATGATCCTGAGCCTGGCCCAGCACCCCCAGTTGAAGACACCCTGAGGCCAGACTCTCCCCCTACTTCTCCTGAGTGCCCCAGATGTATGGCATGTCAGAGGCTGACTATGCAGGAGCGAAGAAGGAGTGCCAGACTGCAGCTCTTGCAAAGGCAACGGGGAAGAGCTGTAAGTCTTGGCAGACTTGACTCCCAGGGAAGGGAGAACCTGTTCACAAACACCCCATGCACCTGCCTCAGCATGGTAGCAACTCTGCATGCTCAGATCTACATCTGGTGTATAGCAACCACTCCTTGTTCCTGACTCCTGCAGCCTTGGACTGATTTCCCCAGCTATCCGACCTTTGGCTTTGTTGTTTAACCTGATTCCGAACTCTGTTTCCAGCTTCCAGTGTGTAGGTAACCGTGGTACCAGCTGAGCCAGCACACAGTTCCTCTGGAGGAAATGTCAGCTCAGAGTTTAGACACTGGCTGGTTCTGCATCTGGCATTCACTCCACATTTTCTCAGCACTGAGGAAAAGGTGCAGCTCAAAACCACATTCAAATACCCCAAGCCAATGCCGTACTGATTGCAAAGTCACCCCAAATGGCCATAAAAAGCTATGCAGAGGGTATCATAAAAACCCGATGACCAAAGAAAGTGAAAGCGGCATGCAATGCAGAGGGAAATTTCTGTTCCAACGCAGGGAAAAGCCAGTGTAGAATCGCCCCCAACAGCATCACATTCATTCCTGCTGAGTTCCCTCTCCTCCCCAAACCCTGCCTTCCCCTGGCACCACTGCAAAACCCCAGGAATTTCGCAAAAGATGGAGCTGGCAACCCTAACTGCATCTGTCATGTTTATAAAAAAAAGATCTGACTAATTTTCGCTTGATTTGGGGGATCTGAATTCCCCAAGCTGACTTCGTTCTCTGAAATTAAGTTTTGTGTTACCAAAGTTACAATATAGATTTGTATGGCACTAAGTTAATATTACCATTCATCCACTTAATGGAGAGCTGCCTTAGCATGGTGACCCGTGATCCTCATTGTGATGTCCATAGGCACTATGGCACCCACCAATATGTTTCTTGTTGCCCACTTGCTTCTTTTCCACAGCATCTCTTTCCAAGAAGAAGAGACTGGATTTATACCCTGCCCTTCACTACCCGAAGGAGTCTCAGAGTGGTTTACAAACGCCTTGCCCTTCCCCTCCCCACAACAGACACCCTGTGAGGTAGGTGGGGCTGAGAGAGCTCTTTTGAGTACTGCCCCTGAGAGAAAAGCTCTGAAAGAACTTACGACTGACCCAAGGTCACACCAGCAACTGCATATGGAGGAATGGGGGATCAAACCTGGTTCTCCCAGATTAGAGTCCATGCTCCTAACCACTATACCAAACTGGCTTTCAAAACAAATAGCCAGTCCTGGTTGTCCTCCACCTCACCGGAGAAGGAGTTGCTTCACAAGAGCCCAGGAGGCATCCCCTTTGTGCTTGCAGGAAGTACCCATTCAGAAATAGCTGGCCCCATCATCATAAAAGGATGACTGGCTTGGGACCTCTCTGCCTTTTTCAATTGTCCCCTATGGCAGCCATTTTGTGGTGGTGCCTGCTACCCTTTCTCAACATTCCAAATGTGTCCAACAAGGCTTGAAACCCCTACGCTACACCAAAACCTCACTATTCCCAGTGTGATATGAGGATTGAACCAGGATCTGGGAGACCCAGGTTTGAATCCCTACCCTGCCATGGAAGCTCACTGAGTGACTTCGGGCCAGTCACACTCTCTCATCCTAGCCTACCTCACAGGATTGTTGTGAGGACAAAATGAAAGAGAGGAGAATGATGTAAGCTGCTTTGGGTCCATACTGGGGAGAAAGGAGAGTACAATAACAATCCAGTGTTCTCCTTCCAGCGTGATCATTTAGCTATCTCTGAGATCTTACAAGGAGGGTATAATGATGACCATCCCCAGCAGTACCAAGAGATACATTGCATCTGGATATAGCAACTCTCTTTAAATGGACAGTAGCCATTTATTATTTTAAAAGAATAACTCAGCAGCTCTCTGCTCACCTAACCCTAGGGTTTCCAGCCTCCAGGTGAGGCCTGGGGATCTCCCGCTTTTACAACTGAGCTCCAGCTGACAGAGATCAGCTCCCCAGAGAAAATAGCTGCTTTGGAGGGTGGACTCTGTGGCATTGCACCATGCTGAGGCCTCTCTCCTCCCCAAACCCCGCCCTATCCTGGATCCACCCCCAAAGTCGCCAGGTATTTTCCAACCCAGTCCTGGCAACCCTACCTAATGGGATATCTCCAGGCCCCACCTGGAGGCTCGCAACCCTAGCCAGTGGCCTGGGTAGTGTTAACGTAGAGGTGCCCTTTTGTAGAAAGAACTCTTGGTGAGTCCCTTGTGAGCCCCTGTTTGTGCAGTCGTTGGTGCTCAGCAAAATTGCTGCTATAACCGGAGAAATAACGGCCGCCATATGTAAGGCCCACACAGAGATGCTGGCTTATGTACATGGTGCTTTTGTGTGTGACTGCTGCTGAACTGCACTTTCATTGGCAGCCCCATGTACGCTCAAAATCGGCACCATAAAACCAGGTTCCGAAACCATCCCCCACGCAACTGTGAGTACACAAAAGTGATGCTCATCTTGCTCTGTGCCACTGCCAAAGGCCATAGGCAGTAAGTTAGAGGAGTAATAAGCTAAGGGGAGTTTAGCTGTACATGGACAATAACAATCCAACCGCCCACACACAACCGTCTTACTAGCAGAAACCTAATAATGCGTGCTTCCTAGCAGTGTTGTGAAGTTAAATGATATCAGAGATGAACTGTCCTAGGCCATCAGTCCAAGGCCTGCAGAGAACTCTCTTCATCAAGCAGCTGTTATCAGATTGGATGATTGCTCATGGCAGGTCGCTGTCAGATCGCAACTGCCATCACCCCGATCAGCCTGAGCAAGAAGCATCTGGTCATTACCGCCGCCTAATTCATTCATCAAAGCAATTTGAAGGCATCATTTTGCAGCTGCCGAGCATAAGCCACACTACCGGGGCGGGGGGGAATCATATTTGCATGATATTGCGACATGAATGCCTCCGGTGAATAAGCAACACAAAACTGTACAGCACAGAATTTTTGTGAGCATCCAATTACTGCTTGAAACCTAAACCTGTAAAGGCACCATTCATAATCTCCTACCTCCAGCCCCTTCCTATCCCCTACATTGAAATAAGGCAACAGCTTTCTTCATGAGAAACAAGTAAAATTGTCTTGTAGCTTTCAAAGCTAAACCTACAATGAATGTTAATGGGAAAGAAAGCAAATTTAAAATGAGAGAATGAGGGGGTGGCGGCTACAAGCATGGACGGCTTCAAGAGGGAATTAGATAAACATATGGAGCAGAGGTCCATCAGTGGCTATTAGCCACAAGGTATAGCTAGGAACTCTCAGTATGGGGCAAGCGATGCTCTGTATTCTTGGTGCTGGGGAGGCAACAGTGTGAGGGCTTCTAGTGTCTTGGCTACACTGGTGGACCTCTTGAGGGCACCTGGTATTTTTGGCCACTGTGTGACACAGAGTGTTGGACTGGATGGGCCATTGGCCTGATCCAGCATTGGCTTCTTTTATGTTCTTATGTCAAGGAATACAGAGCCCAGGCCAAATCTTTTACTTGGTAGCGCTAAATGTTGTTTCTGAGGCTCCCCAAACATTTCGACAAGCATGGGGAAATATGAAGGTCAAAGTGACTTGTGAAATTAGCTAGGAATGGATAAGGAGTAAAGAGGTAGGATGGAAACTAAGACCTAACCCAGTATATGGTGGCAAGCCCTGCTGCACCGGAGTTGTGGCCTGCCTGAATCAGTCACATATATATTTCACTAACTGTTGCAACTTTCCCTAATATTTTTGCTTACTAACAGACATCTGGCATATGGGGATAAGGTTCCACTGAGTCAAATGGCACAGAATTACCATTAGGGTTGTATTAAGTATTGAGTCAGGAGGCGATGAATCCAATGCAGGCTTTTATTCTAAACATCATTCAGCTCAAAAGACAGCTCTGGCAAGAGCGGCACTTAACTTATACTGTTCCAACACATAACTATATACATTGTAACTAAGGATACGAAATCTGATTGGACCTAAGCAGGGCTCTTTGATTGGTTCCTAGGATTGGCTTAAGGACCAATAGGAAGTCTTTATTCAGCAGCCAATAAGAGTGAGGGAGCTAGAATACCAGATGCAATGTAAAACAACGTAAGAAACATAACACTCCTCCCGCCTTAGTTCAGATAACATAGTCTTTCAGGAATGTGGGGAGGCGCCTGGTCTGATGGGACCGGCGTGGCAATGGTGGACTCAATAGGGAATGCTCCGTCAAGTCCAGGGACTCCGAGCGAACCGGTGTGAGCTGCGGCAGTGGCGGACTCAAGTGGGAACGCTCTGCTGAGTCAGGAAGCTCCGAGTCCCTCGGGGTAAGTCCCACCTCCGGCAGGGGGCCTGCCAAGTCCCGATCAGGCAGCGGCACAGCAGACTGTCCCTGCAGAATGTCCTGGGCAGGAGGTGGCATAGGAATGCTTTCTGGTGGGTGGCTCTCCCGGGCGCCGACATCCCACTGAGCTGGGAGATTTCCCGGGCTGGCCGCAGGAACTGGGGTGCGGTGCAAACTTTCTGGCGCTTGGGGACGCTGCTCAGGCTCTGGAGCTGGGGGCCATTGTACCCACTCGTCCTGTGTTGGCCAACAACAACGGAGTTGGGCCAGGTGCCAAAGCTGGACCTGCCCCTTGGCGTCCTGCACCTCGAAGAAGATGGGGCCATTGCTCGGAGGATTACAGAAGGAACCTAATGCGGACCCATCCCATAGTTCCGAGTGAAGACGGTATCACCGGGGTGAAGGATCGCGTGCTGCCCGATGCGATGGGGTCGCGGTGGACATCCGGTGCCATGTCAGGATGGATGTGGCTCAGCATGGTGGACAGCTGACAGCCCATGAGGAGCTCCGCTGGTGACTTCCCGGTGGCAGCGTGCGGCAAGGAGTGTTGGTGGAGCAGGAAGCTAGTTAGGTTGGCTAGGAAGTTCCCGTCCCCCAGCCTGCGGAGTGAGTCCTTTACAGTTCATACCATCCATTCCACCTGGCCATTTGTCTCGGGGTGGAATGGTGCCGATGTGACATGTCGGATGCCCCACACATCCATGAACCTCTGAAACTTCACTGATGTAAATTGAGTTCCATTGTCGGATACGAGGAGGCCAAAGGTGGCAAACAGGCGGTCCAGGCAGCGGGCGACAATGCCCGATGTCATGAAGGTGATAGGCAAGACCTCCAGCCACTTTGAACAGGCGTCTACAACGATCAGGAGAGTTCAGCCTTGGAAAGGCCCAGCAAAGTCCACATGAATGCGAGACCATGGGCCCCTTGGCTTCTCCCATGGGTGGACTGGAACTTCAGGGGCCACAGGCCACGACTGTTGGCATGGCTGACACATCCAGACCCACCGCTCGATCTGCAGGTCCAGCCCAGGCCACCAGACATAACTCCGGGTGACAGGTTTCATTTTCACGATGCCCGGGTGGCCTGCGTCCAAAGTGTCCAGCACTTGTTGTCAAACTGGGGGAGGGACGACGACTCGGTTTCCCCATAGCAGATAGCCCTTGCTCACTGACAGTTCTGATGACCATGACTGGAATGATTGGAATTCAGCCTCGAGCATTCCCGATGGCCATCCCTTCCACATATAGTGGTAGACTCGGCTGAGCATTCAGTCCCGGTTGGTGTGGAGTCCCATGTCAGCGACGGAGAATGGAGGCTGCAGCAGCTCTTCAATGAGTAGGGTTTTGTGGTGGATCAGAGCCTCGGGTGGCCCCGGTGATGGCAGCGGCAGGTGGCTGAGGGCATCAGCATGCCCGATGATCTTGCCAGGCCTATGGAGGAGACGGAAAGAGTAGGCAGAGAGGAGGACTGCCCACAGCATCATCTGCAGCAACAAGATTTGTGGGGTTTGAGGGTCAACTGTGAAAATCCCAAGCAGTGGCTTTTGGTCGATGACGATTTCAAACTCACACCCATATATGAAATCATGGAACTTTTTTACAGCTGCAATGATTGCTAGTGCCTCTCTGTCTATCTGGGCATAGTTTCTTTCTGCAGCAGATAAAGTCCTGGAATAAAAAGCAATAGGGACCTCACGGCCGGAGGACAAACGGTGGCTGAGTATGGCCCCGATCCCATAAGGTGACACATCACAGGCTAAGACGAGGGGCTTCTTTTTGTCATAATGGACGAGGATAGCATCTGAGGTGAGGAGAGCTTTGATGGTTTGAAACGCAGTGTTTTCTCGGTGACCCCATGCCCATGGAGCCGATTTGCCTAGGAGGTGATGGAATGGTTCAGCAAGAGCTGCCTTGTTGAGCAAAAAGGCATGATAAAAGTTTAGGAGCCCAAAAAAGGACTGCAGCTCTTTCTTCAACTTTGGAGGGGGCGCATTGCGGATTGCAGCAACCTTGTCCGGAGCAGGGTGGATGCTGTCTGCATCCAGAAGATAGCCTAGGAATTGAACGGCAGGGACAAAAAACTCACACTTCTCCTTCTTGAGCCGTAGGCTGACGTTTTGTAAGCGATGCAGGACTTCTCACATTTGGGTTGCTAGTTCAAGTTCAGAGGTCCCTGCAATTAAAACATCATCAAAGTAGGGCACAACACTGGGCAAACCTCGCAGAAGACGCTCCACCAGTTTTTGGAAAATGCTGGGGGCAACGCTTACCCCAAACTGTAGCCGGTTCACCTTAAAGGCACCTCGGTGTATTACAATAGTCTTTGCCTCAGCCGTGGCTGTGTCTACGAGTAGTTGTTGATATGCCTGGGCTAGGTCGATCTTGGCGAATACACAGCCCCTGAAGACTGAGGCTAGGAGGTGGCTTACCACAGGAACCAGGTATGCATGCTGCTGAAGGGCCCTGTTGATGGTGCACTTGTAGTCAGCGCACAGGCGGATGGAACCATCTGGCTAGAGCGGGGTGACAATGGGTGTCGCCCACTTGGCATTTGGAACAGGCTCTAGGATACCCTGGGCCAGCAAACTTGTCAATCTGCTCGTCGATTTTAGGCTTGAAAGCAATGGGGCAGCGTCTGGGCTTGAGGCGGATGGGCTGTACTGCAGGATCCAGGTTAAAAGAAACAGGTGGACCTTTGTAGCAGCCTAGCTCTGCTCTGAACACCTCAGGAAACTCTTCCTCAAAGTCTATGAGAGGTTGCTGACCGACTTGATTTATGCCAACAACATCGATGCCCAGGGCAGTGAACCAGTCCAATCCGATAAGACTTGTGCGGTGACCTTCCACCACGAGCAGGTTTAGACGGCCAGCGAACTTCTTGTATCCAACCTGAACTGTGGCGATGCTGATGACTGGAATTTGGTGCCTTTGGAAATTGAACAGCTGGAGAGTGCACTTCTGAAGGCAGTGTGCAGAGAACCGCGAGCAGACTTGTTGGAAGGTGCTCCACGAGATGATGGATAGTGCAGACCTGGAGTCTACTTCCATCTGGCATGCCCGACCTTCAATGAAGATTTAACCATTTAGGATTGCATTGTAAACGGTCTCACAAAGAATACTGCTCAAGTCTATCAAAAGCCTTTTTGAAATTCCAGACCAGCAACATAATGGGCCATTCTTGGAGACATGAAATATTGGGTACATAGGTTAATAGTCACACAGCATTAAAAAAATGCTCCTTGTCATTAAATCGTAGCATTTTCTTCATTATTTTGCTCAAGAGTTCTCAGGGGATTTTTAAAAGTATGACATTAACAATGTATTTTTATTTATTTATTTATTTATTTATTTATTTATTTATTTTTCGCATTTCTATACTGCCTTTCTAGCGAATAATGTAGCATTATTTCAAAACAGCAGGGTGAGTTCCATGGATGTATCAAAAATTAGGGTAGCTAACAGATTTGTTTGATAATGACTTTTAGAAGATTTTTATTAAGTAGATCCTGGGGTAATGTATGTCACTCATACAATATATTGAAGGTTCGGAATTGCCGTGGTATGTCAGTTCTTCTCTAGGGACTTTTTGTTACTACAGCAGTCATGTCCTGGTAACCATAGTAACTACTGCTCAGTGGTAAAGTCTATCAAAACATAAAAGCAACTGGGGGCGGGGAAAGAAATGAAAACATTAAGAGGTTAAGTACAAAAAAAGGAAATAATAACTTCAGGATTATGATAGCACAGTACAAAAAATATAAAGCTAAAATTACAATGGGGGAGTGACATCATATTTATCTTGGTCTCTGCCTCACTGAAACTCTCCGACTCATCTCTCTTGACATTGGTATTTTTATACTATATGAAATACATGATACCTGGTATCTAGGGGCCATAATATTAAGGTATCACACAACTGCACAGAGCTGTACTTTAGGAATGTGTTCATGGTTTGAAAGGAAATTATATTGATACAATCTATTTTAGAAAGATTTACTTCCTTGAATTTTACATTTGTGTCTTGTTTACACTGGCGCAGCTTCATACACGCATAAGGAACCAACAACACTCAACAGTATATATACATACAAATACAGTTGTTAAGTTCAACTCATACTTGTGTACATTTAATTATCTAAGTACAACACATTCTGCAATGAAAAACAACAATCTCTGTTTGAACAGTACAAACAATAGAACAAGGGAGAGGGGGGAAAATGTCCAGTGAAACTTCCCAGATCTGTGTAAATAGATCACAAGGCCCTGGATGTATTATGTCCCTCACTGCATCCTAAAAGACATCTTATTTGATAACATAAAGATGGATTCATCCAGGCCTCTGAATTCACTAAACCAAAAAATCTTGGGGTGCAAAAAGACATGGAACCTACGGGAAGAACAATGTGAAGACAGAATTTCACTTAAAATTTTAATAATGGGTAAAACTTTGATCCTTATAAAAGATTCTAGACTTGCACAGTTGATCACTTCAAAGGTACATGTCAGCAAGGGAAAATGTGGCAAGAAGCAGACATTTGCATTTTAATTAGCTTTGGACAAAAGGAAAGTTGGTAATGACTATTGAATCTGCATTTCTTAGGACTGGTATTGAGCAGGAATGTTTAGAAAACAAAGACACTGTAGGTGATTCAATTCACTTGTTCTAGATCCATTGATGATTTAGTGTATAAAAAAGGGCTTCAATGATGCTAGAGGCATGCATGCTGCTGTATCCTATCCTGCACCTGCTTAATAGGCATGATTCCTATTTTCCTGGCTGGACTCATTGGTTTTATCTTAAAACAAGGATTTATAAATACTTCTTGAGCAACATCTAAAGCAACACATTACTGTACTAGCTAGCCATTACTCAAGTGTACCCCAGTGCACAATTAAAAATGAACCCACAGAGCTGGAAACAAGGACCCCCTTAGAAGAATTGCCTCATATTGCACATAAAAATCTTCAGTAGGCAGGCATTGTATTCATTCCTTCAGCTTTTTTCCCAGTGGAGCATTATGCAGTAGCACGTATTTAACAAAGCTTCCCTCTTCCTTTCAAGATTAGCAGACAGGCCAAAATGCCTAATAATTTAGAGAAAGATTTCCATACTGTCTTCTCTGCACTTCTCTGTCCTTCGTTATCTGTAAGGAGAGTCTGGCCTATCAATACTGATGGTATTTTATTGTATGTGGAACACTGTAACTCAGCACTGTTGAGAGTAATAATCCTATCTCTAGCGTTTGTCACGGACACCCAAGTTACTTTACAGTTCCCAGTTGACTAACTGAACTATACATTTCTCAGCTTAGCGCTCTCTCTCTCTCTCTCTTTCACACATACACACACACACACACACACACAAGCTTGTCTGGCTCTGCAGCATATAATGTACAATTGTTCTCCTAGTCAACACTTTCAAACAGCTTGAGGTGAATGCAGCACACACTGCAAGTTCATTATGTACTCCTTGAACACTGTAGCCATAATGGAAATTGCATTCTTTTCCCGCACTAACATCCTTTTACAAGAGTGATTTGCCTGCCTGCTGCGGTTTTTTTTTTTTTGGTTGCATAACTAATGCACACACCCCTGCCACCTCCAGTCTTCTTCATTCAGAGTTTTGCAGATTATTAAGCATCAGGGATCAAATGTCACAGTGCTTGTTATGGGAAATCTAGAAGCTGCTGGGGAATTGGCAGACTTGCCCCCAAATCTTCAAAACTGCAGTAGTGACGTGCAAGCAATATATGCCACAGTTATAGGCTTCTCTATAGCAGGACTGAAGGTCAGGATAAATCTGTCCTTTTGGGGTGGGGGGGACCTTTTCAGATTTTGATATGCCCCATGCTTATTCCTTGCTCATGGTTGCTCCACAGGAATAAACTCCCTAGCAAAGAGAAACACCACTGCAGAGAAAGGCAGAAGAAAACATGTTGCCACAAAGAAGAGGTGAGGAACAGGACTGGGCACAAACCTGGAAAATTATGAACCGTCACAAACTTTTAAGAGCTAAATGAACCAGTTTGATTTGTGAGGTTCGTGATGCAATAGAACTGCCCCGAGCAGCCTAGAGACAAAAAAAAATTGCATGGGATCTCCAACTGATTCTCCTCTACCTGCCCTCGAAGTTTGGTGAGGATTGGATTTCCGAGGTCCAAGTTACAGCCCTCCAAAGAAGGTGTCCTATCCTCCACTGTTTCCAATGGTGGTGGGGAAAGTACCTTCCCACAAGGGCAATAGAAGCCCAGCAGAACAGAATCAAAGTTCCAGAGAACCATTGCAGTAGAAACTGAAGAGGGGGGGCATTTTTTCAAGACCAGCAGAACCAGAGCAATGTGCTCAGCAGAACCAGTGTCACTGTGGCACTGCAAACCCAACAGGACTGTCAAGCCAGAGAATCTCTGCAGTAGAAAATGAAAGTGCGGGGGGGGGGGCATTTTTCAAGCCCAGCAGAGCCAGTGCCATGCACAGAGTGCCCAGCAGTACCAGTGCAATCAAAGAGTGTACAGTAGAATTCAGTGCCACTGTGGCAATGCCAGCTCAACAGGACTGATGTCTAGCACAGAATCACACTCAAAGCAAAGATGGGAGGTTGGAAGCCCAGCAGAACCAGTGCAATATGCTAGCACCCAGCAGAACTTGGTGCCATTGTGGCAATACCAGCTCAACAGGACTGATGTGTACAGAATCATGATCCAAGCAAGGGGGAGGTTGCAAGCCCAGCACAACCAGTTCAGTGTGCAGAATTCCCAGCAGTACCCAGTGCCACTGTAGCAAATCAAGTAAAAGAGGACTAATGTCAAACCATAGAATCCCTGCAGTACAAACTGGAGGGGGACATTTTTTCAAGCCCAGCACAACCAGTTCAGTTTACAGAATGCCCAGCAGACCACAGTGGCACTGTGGCACTGCAAGCTCAAAGCAGAGTCATAAAAAATCCAAGTGGAGGGAGGGGATTTTGCAGCCCCAGCACAACCAGTTACAACATGCAGAATGCCCAGAAGAACCCACTGCCCTGGTATTGCAAGCTTAAAAGGACTGATCTGAAGGCACAAAGTCACACATCCAAGCAAGAGAGGGGTGGTTTTTTGCAAGCTCTGTGCAAGAAAATGGGAAGTGAACACAAAGGAAGGCCAGCAAAAGGGGGGGGGGCTCTTGAAACTGATGTAACTAGCTTGAAACTGACAACAGTGTTTCCAAGGCTGGAGAATTCTGCCCCCCCCTCCTGCTTTGAAGTTTGGTAAACACTTTGTTTGAGCAGAGACCGTCTGTCTGGTAGTGTATCCATTCATGAATCTCCACAAGCTGCTCAAAAGTTTGTGGAAAGTTTGTACCAGTTGACCTACCATAAACTTCAGTTTGCAAACTACAAACTAGCCAAAATTCATCACAAACTTAAGTTTGTGAGCCAGTTCGTGCCCATCCCTAATGGGGAGCTGGGTCCACATTATCCCAACCATACCTACCATTCCATACAAACAAACCAATAATACACATCTCATTCTGACCCCCCTCCATTCACATTCATCTCTCTGGCTCTTTTATGTGTGTTTCTTCCTGTTCCAGGTCTTCTGTTTCCTCTGGGCTTCTAGCTCTGGGCTGGGAAATGCCTGGAGATTTTGGGGGTGGAGCCTGTACAGGGCAGTGTTTAGGGGAAGGGACCTTTACAAGTTATAATGCCATACAGTCCACCCTCCAAAGCAACCATTTTCTCCAGGGGAACTGATCTTGGTCGCCTGGAGAGCAATTGCAATAGCAGGAGATCAGCAGGTGCCACCTGGAGGTTCACAGCCCTACCTTAAGGACTGGCAGTTTTCCCTGCTCACCTACAATCCCCTTGTGTAGTTCATCATGTCCTTCACATAAGGATAGGGCTCCTGAGAGCCACTAGAGTCTCCCAGACAAGGGTTTTGCCTGGGACCCCCTCACACCACCCAGAACCTAGCCAAATAACATATAAAAGCAAATCACATGACTTGCTCAGCTCCATGGAGCCATGGGATGATTGGGGCTCCTGGAATTCTGTCCCCATTTCAGTCGTCCTGCGTAAGATGACGAGACCATGCCAAGCACATCCAGGATCTACCTCTATGCCCATTCTGCCACATGAGACCAACATTCCATTTTGTTTTGCTTCTTTCTCCAGTCCCAGGGTGACCAGATGCCAAAGAGAATGAGACTCCAGAACTTTCAGTAATGATGGAAGGCAGATTTTTGACAGGAGCAGCTTGTAATGTAGAGATCACATAAGCGACATATGCCCAGATTCCCTTTTCTATGAACTGTCTTCACATGTGATCTCTGTGTGCATCTCTGCTTCTTTCTTCTTCTCTTAAAAAAAATTGTGCTGATTATGCCACTGATGCAATCCACTCTAGATCAGTATGCCAGCCCCTAGTGGCACAGATCTCATCCCACCAGCAGAAGACCAGTGGTGTCAACAGCACACTTGTCACAAAGCCCCAAGAGCCTGTGAGGATCATCAAGTTCACCACCACTATTCTGAGCAGAGGAGGCAATGCTATTGTTCCGTGTATGGTGAGAGAATATTCGGATTATGTCGATGACGAAGGGCTCAGACTGTGTGCAGACGTGACTGCAGAATACTGAACCTACAAAGGGTTTTAAATTTTAGCCAAGGCCCCTGATGTTCGCAGAAGGTACGTTCACACTTTTATCTGACTGAAAAGGGACACAGAGTGGGAACCCTGCCAACTGGTCTTTCCTGCAGTTACTTGATAAAACACCCATGATGAAGTTAGTTCTTCATGTGTCTAAAAGCAGCTTTTTGCAGCCCTGCTTACAGCTCAGCCAGAGAAAACACCAACTCAGCAAGAGAGCAAAGCGTGCTTGTGGAGAGCAGCTGGAACAGTGCAAGCTGCATCCATCATCCCAGATGCTGTGAGATGGTGGTTGCTTTATGCACTAAGAGATCCTCATGTTTTATTCCTTCCACCTCTTACTACCTACCTCTCTAGAAAATATTAACTACATTATCTCAGCCTTCAAACAAGTCTCTGGGGCCAAAATCAATGCCTAAGAAGACCTTCACTCTGTTACTGAAAAGAGATCTTAAAATAATATCTCCTTGGCATGATTATTGTTCTCATTGGTAATGCAACACTGGTGTCAAATTTTATTCAAGACCAGTTTAGAGGAGACAGACAGAACAAACAGGCTGATTCTGCATTGACTCTTCCCTCCATTGTTTTACCAAACCCACCTTGGAACAGAAATTCTCCTCTGCACTGCATGCTGCTTTCACTTCCTTTTACCATTGGATTTTATGGTAGCCTCCACACTCCGTACTGTTTTCGCTTCCTTTGATCATTGGATTTTATGGTACCTTCTGCATAGATTTATGGCCATTCAGGGGTGACTTTGCAGTCAGCACAGCAT
This sequence comes from Lepidodactylus listeri, assembly GCA_029233225.1. NCBI lineage: Eukaryota > Metazoa > Chordata > Lepidosauria > Squamata > Gekkonidae > Lepidodactylus > Lepidodactylus listeri. The sequence continues at coordinate 95,738,200 of JARCFY010000006.1, forward strand.
TGCCCCAAGGTATTATGAATATGGTTTTGAATGTGGTTTGGGGAGGGACCTCAGTGGGGTATGTCATACACCCCCTCTCCAAAGCAGCCATTTTCTCCCAACCGCTGTAGTCTGGAGATCAGTTGTAACCAGTGTTCCCTCTAAGCTGAGTTAATGTGAGCCAGCTCACAGTTTTTTTAGCCTCTGGCTCACACATTTTTGTCCAAGCTCAGGAAGGATGGCCCCAGAGCAAACTAAGTTATGCAGCAGCCAAATCGCTCACTCACAACTTTAATGCCAGCAGCTCACAAAGTAGAATTTTTACTCACAAGACTCCACAGCCTAGAGGGAGTGCTGGTTATAACTCCAGGATATCGCCAGACCTCCCCAGAGATTGGCAACCCTAGTTCTTGCCTCTCTCAACATGGTTCTCCTTTCCTTCCTTCTCATGACTAACATGGTGTTCTCTCACACAGAAGTTTCTTATGAACTCTCTTGTGGTTTGCTACATTGCCCAGGAGTATACTTTATGGCAGCCTTGCAGTGGTCTTGCAGCACAAAGGCACACTGCTTTTCAGTCAGCGGTATCAGTTGCTGCATCCTGTCAAGAATTCAGGAGAGAGCTAGGCCTGAAGGCAAAGCTTGTTATTTCTGTGCGTATTCTAGGCTTTGCTTTGGCTCTTTTAAAATATAATTTTTAAATTAAATAATTCCTAAGATTTTCTTTTTTTGTAAAAAAACATTCAGTCCAGGAAGTTTTGTGCTTCTCTCACTACACAACAAGAGCAATAACAGAAGGAAAATTTACTATATGCATAGATGTGATGCTGTCTAAATCAATTCTGGTTTCTTGTTGTAGGGAGACAGTTGGCTGCAAACGGGTTTTCTTGCTATTGTTTGTTTAAAAGAACGTGTGTGCTATAGTGATATAAACACTCCCCAACTTTCGAAGAGACAAATGCATCTTATCCAGGTGGCTATTGTTTCATGCTGCCAGCAACTGCCCCCCCTCTCCCCAGTCATCTGGCAGAGCTAATTTCGTCTACGTTTCTTTGGAAATATTTGTTTGGAACATCTTTATATCCCCCCAAAGGCCCAAGGGCATATACAAGAAATATCAACAGGTATCACTAATGGTATTAAAAATTCTGCCTTATCTAATCCCAGCATTCTGCTTCCAGAAGCAGTCTGCTGAATGCCTCTAAAAGTTCACAAGCAGGGCATGAAATTGATGGTCTTCACCGATTTGTGCCCACCACCTGATATATTGATGTTTGATGCAATTATGTTGGCTGGTAGCCACTGATAGGCCCATGCTCTGTGTTGTGGTCTAATCCTTTCTCAAAACCATCTGTCATGGGTATTGCCAGGAATATAGGGGAACAGGTGCTGGACTTGACCAAAAAGATCATGGGGGATGTTTCTATACACCAGGAACAAAGCTGATCTAGCCTTTCAGCTGAACATGCCAAAAGGGAGTGACAAGAAACGAAGGAGTAACCCAATTATATAGTATTTTCTGGATTAGAAGCTAACTAGTATCAGTAGTTATTATGTGCCAAAGTCTGGGCGCAGAAGCATCTAAGAACTGCCAGAACGACCAGCTTCATAGAAGTGAAGACCTAGTTCAAACATGGGGTGTATTGGCTGCATGCCAAAAGATATTCCATATGTTGCAAATCACTATTTTTAAATTTAAGTATAGATAGCTTTATATCGTGTAGGGCTGCCAAGTCCAACTTGGGAAATATCTGGGGACTTTGGGGGTGGAGCCAGGAGACTTTGGGGGTGGGGCCAGGAGAAAGGAAGTGACATCATTTTGTGATGTCACATCCTGTGATGTTGCTTCCACATGCTGACACATGAACTCATGAAGTTTCCTAATACTGAATCAGGCCATTGGTCCATCAAGGTCAGTATTGACTACTCAGACTGGTAGTGGCTCTCCAGGGTCTCAGGCTGAGATCTTTAATGTCACCTATTACCTGATCCTTTTTTAGCTGAAGAAGCTGATACCTCCTGCATGTCAAGCAGATGCTCTATCACTGAGCAACAGCCCTACTGAATCCTTCCTCATCTCGGCAGAATATGAAGCACTAAGTGCTACACAAGTGCTAAATATGATTTTCATATCATAAGAACAGGAGAGAAGCCACAGTGGATCGGCCCATCCAGTACAGCCCATCCAGTACAACACTCTGTGTCACAACAGTGGCCAAAAATACCAGGTGCCCTCAGGAGGTCCAGCAGCGGGGCCAGAACTCCAGAAGCCCTCCCACTGTTGCCCCCCAAGCACCAAGAATGCAGAGCATCACTGTCCCAGACAAAGTGTTCCATTTAGACCTTGTGGCTAATAATAGCCACTGATAGACCTCTGCTGGATGGGGACAGAGAGAGAGAGACAGGCAGACAGACAGACAGAAAAAAGAAAGAGGGAGAGAGAAGGAAAGGAGCTGGAAGAGAAACTTACTTTGCCAGCCACATGCAAAAGCAGCTCCTTCAGTCCCTCCTTAATCTCTGGGCGGACCTCTCTTGCTGTGGAAGCTCTCTTGCTGACTTCTTAAAGGGGAAATGTCTGGCGAGGCTTTTTACTGCAGGGCAGGCTCTCTGCAGACATTTCCCTTTTAAGGTAGCCATTTTATCCCCCCGGTGGCCAACTTGGAAAAGGCGGGGGAAAGCACTAAAAATCGGTGTTTCCCCCGCCCTAGCGGGGGACTTGGCAGCCCTAATATCGTGTTTGAAGTTATAATTATTTAGCCAAGAATGTGCACCCTTATCAAATGAGACAGCTAACTATTGTTAGATGATTAAAAAAAAAAAACTCTTAAGTGTGGGAAACTGAATCGACTGGGAACTTCTAAGAAGAGGCTCCTTGCTTGTGTCTTGATATCTTTGGACAAGATGGGCCCCGATCACACACAGAATTAGCTGCACAATAGGCATGAATGCCATGCGGATTTTAAGGGCACCATCACACCAGAAGATCTGGCAAGCATCCCGCACCCGTCGGCAACCCATTTCTCTCCACTGAAGAAGCGGAGTTAAAAGATACTAGGGAAAGTCCAGTATCAAATAGGTTTGCTACAGGCCACAGATGGACTTTCCCCATGTGATCGCTCCAGTGCGCACTCATGGCATCGGGGATAGTCTGATCAGGTTATACCAACAACATGCTGTTGTTTTTCCTCCCTTCTCAGTATGCGCATCATTGCATGCTGCCATATGAAGCCCCCAGGGCAGAGATGCGATTCATCAGTCCCCTGATTTAGTGCACTGGAAAACAACAGCAACCCCCCCCCCCCGACTCACCTGCGATTGCGTCTGATCACGCAGTAGCGGGTTGTGCCCACAGCTTCACAGAACTGTGTGATTGTGCAACTGTGGGTCAAACTACTCTCACTCACCCCCCCGGATTATCTCACTCATGTGACCAGGACCATGCTTTTATGGACTCATGTAATTGTTCTCCATTAATCACCTATGTAACACCAGGGGTCATTTCGTAGAAAAAGAGGTGCAGCTCATTAGCATAACTTATTTGCATATGCTACACCACCTGACATCACTAGAAGTATGTCAGAAGGCAAGAAAGAAAGAACAGAGAGAGGGAGAGAGAAAGAAAGAGCTGGCAGAGAGGGAACCGCTACTAATCCAAGCCTCAGAAATACCACTATTCTGGGAGGATAGCTTCAGTGGTGTCTGAAGCCTTCAGAAGGCTCGGTGGAGGAACAAAGACCTTTCCAGGGGACGGGGTCATTTTGCTGCAACCATGACACAAGCAGGCATTCCCCCGCGGGGGGGGGGGGGGGGCTGGCATCAACTCCCGAAGCTGAGCTCCCCCGAGCTCCTGCTCAAAATGACCCCTGTGTAACACTAATGGGTGGTACAACTTTTTTTGAATCAGTCAGTGTTAAAAATGTAATATAAATGATGTAACAAGGGATCAAAATGGAAGCATAGATTCTTTAATAGTATAGCTTGGGTGGTAGATCCAAAATGAACCTATAATGTTATTGAGGTGTACCTTTTGCCATAAATTAAATGATATAGGAAAGTTAACTAGATGCCCAGGGCTTCTTAAGTGTATGTCTGTATCTGAATCAGGCCTGACCAGAGCCACCCAGAACCTCTTGATTCAACATAAGCTGAGAACTGCTAGTCTGCAATGATTTTGTGACTATATTCTGTGAAATCCGGTTCCAAATACTGCATGGGGCTCCAGTTAGTTTTGAGAATCTTCAGATTCTGCACAAGTTGAGAACTGTTGGTCTGCAATAATTCTGTGGCTATATTCTATGAAATCTGGTTCTAAGTTACATGCACAGCCGCTTTGATCTGAGAGGAAGACAGACTGAACATGGGCATACCTGGGAATCGCGTACGGCTGTACAACTGCTGCACACGGCTGCATAGGAAATTTCCACCTTGTATCAGCAACATCATTTTGTCACAGGAGGTCTATGGACACTTTCTGTAAGTTGTCTGAGGGCCAGGGGTCATTTCATAGAAAAAGAGGTGCAGGAACTCATTAGCATAACTCATTAGCATAACTTATTTGCATATGCTACACCACCTGACATCACTGGAAGTATGTCAGAAGGCAGGAAACAAAGAAAGGAGAGAGAGAGAGGGAGGGAGGGAGAGAGGGAGGAAGAGCTGGCAGAGAGGGAACCGCTACTAATCCAAGCCTTAGAAATACCACTATTCTTGGAGGATAGCTTCAGTGGTGGCTGAAGCCTTCAGAAGGCTGGTCTGAGGAACAAGGACCTTTCCAGGGGATGGGGTCATTTTGCTGCAGCCATGACACAAGCAGGCATTCCCCCACGGGGGGGGGGGGGCTGGCACCAACTCCTGGAGCTGCACTCCCCCAAGCTCCTGCTCGAAATGACCCTTGCTGAGGGCATACTATAATATCCATACATATGTATTATGTCATGTTCAAAAACTATTATTGCTGTGAAGTAGTGCCTGGGAGCATACCAATATTATAAGCAGTAACTGTTGGGTTGTGACCACCAACCGCAGTATAGAATTAATGCATCAGAATGACATAGAAATAATATGCAACAGGCTATTGCTTAATATTTTATTTTAGTACATAGTACATTCATATTGGTGATGGTTTTCCCTTAGTGTTTTCTTCCTTTTCACATACTATATGCTGACGGCCTGAACTTCCAGGTGGGGCCTGAAATTCTCCTGGAATCACATCTGATCTTCAAAGTGCGGCGATCAGTCCCCTTAGAGAAAAGATTCTACCCTGCCCCAAATTCAGCAGTGTGGTTCTATTGCTCACCTGTGCTCTCTTATCAAGACTGCTTGAGAAACTTCACTGTAGGAACAGCTTTCCAGTTCAATCACTTAGCAATTCCCAAGCAGCCCCCCCCCCCAAGACAGAACTATTAATCCATTTCTGCCTTTGATACAAAGAGCAGGATTTTCACTTTTCTCTTGGCAATTAATTACATCTGCAGCACCATTGACTGACCCAGTTGGGAAAAATAGCGATGTATCATTTCCCCTCAATCTAATTTACTCTTTTTTTTTACCATTTTAATCTTTCTCCAATCTAATTTACTGAAGAAACTCTGATTCTCAATTATCTCTTTAGATTTCTGTTCCATCAAAAGCAAGCAGAAATACTCATTGTGATGGACTAGAACTTTGAAGACCTGGGTTCAACGTCCTGCTGGCAGTGCAATCCTATGCCGAGTAACTCCAGCCTGAGTCCCTGGACAGTTAGATGAATGCTTATGTTTTGAGCATATTTACTTACTCATCTAACCTACCTCATAGGGTAGGAGAATGGAGGAGAGAGACCATAAAGGCTGTCCTGAGCTCCTTGGAGAAAGAGTAGTATTAGATGTTTTGCATGAACAGAACATAAGAGAAGCCAATGTTGGATCAGGCCAATGGCCCATCCAGTCCAACACTCTGTCACACAGTGGCCAAAAATAGCAGGAGCCATCAGGAGGTCCACCAGTAGGGCCACTTAACTCCACTTAAAGGATTCAGGTAGCAGGGCTGAGAAAGACAATACCTCTGCCTGAAACCCTGGACAGCTGCTTAGTAGACTCTGTAGGGCTAGATCAGGGGTCCCCACTCAAGTTGTGCAGGTGGACACTTCAAGAATTTTGATAATAGACTTCCGGCAAGACTTGCGATAATGGCGGACGCTCTCCTCCGCAACTGCGGGGAGCGCGATCCGTACCCGGCGGGAAGAAGGGGCTCTGGACTGGTGCCGAGCCCCCAGAGACCCCAGTGAGGGGGCTCTGCCTGGGGTGGCACGAAGGGGATCTCTCCCTACGGTGGCGATCGAGGGATTGAGATCCCTTTTCATCACCCCCATAGGTTCCCCCGCCGTGGGAGCCGTATGGCTGAAAGCACAAATCCGTGAAGCAGCAGAGAGTGCGAAGCAATGAGGCTGGAACTGACAGTTACGCATGGAGAAAACGTGAGTCTGAAGTAAGAAAAGCAGAACAAAGCGGGAAGACGGTGGGAGGAGTGAACCCCCCCCCCCTCCGGGACTAGCGTACTTACGAGACTCTTTACGTGGCGTTACTGCAGAAATAAAAGCCCATCCGCCTTGCTAGATGGCAGCATCGCTCACTTGGAGACATAAACTTTAGAAGGACATAAGTGCTGTTTGAAAATTTGCTCCTTTCGTTCATCTTATCTATCTATAAACAAAGAGCGTAGCCTCAACAATGACGGGGAAACCGAAACCTTCCCCCAAACTAGGAAGTACAGCTCCGAGTTCAAAGGTTGATACCACGGAGATGAGTGTGGTGTTCTCCTCGTTATTGCGACCTCTAGTGGACCAAATGACAGCTCTCAACGTTAAGATGGACAAAATGCAGCTAGAACTAAAAGAGTCGAATAAATCCACAGAGAAGCTGCAGCAAGAACTTCTGGAAGTAAAAACTTCAGTAAAAAACCAAGACGTAAGACTACAAAAGGCAGAGAAGGAAAAGGCCTTCCACCACGATCAGCTTTTGAAATTACAAATGGAAAGATCAAATTTTTTCCTAAGACTTCAGAATGTGCCAGAAAATACAGGAGAAGACCTTAAAAATTTGCTAAGTGAAGCACTTGAACCAGTGACAGGCATGAAAGCAGCGGATATAAAAAGCGATATGGATATGGTTTACAGAACCTATCCAGATTACACTAAAAAGAAAAGCCTGCCTGGTGAAATTATGATAAGGTTCTCCAAAAAATCTACAAGAGACGTGGTGCTTAGGACCACAAACAAAGCAGCTCTGAAGATCCTGGGAGAAGAAGTAAAAGTGATGAAGGATATCCCATTTGAAATAAGGAAAAGAAGGAAAGCCTATGGAAAATTGACATCTTGGCTCCAGTCTGAGTCTATCATCTATCGTTGGAATACTCCGGAAGGACTATGCTTCAGCATCAAATATAAGAAGTGTAAGATTGACTCTGTTCAACAAGCGAAAAAATTTCTGGAAAAAAGCAAAGAGCAGAAAACTGGGAGAGACTCAGATGCTTCACTGGCCTCGCAAGAAAGCATGTATGGATTTGATAGCTCAAAGAGTGAAGAAGAAGAAGTGTCTGACTCGGAAAAAGGAGCTGCAGCTCCAAAAGTAGTTGAGACTGTTAAGACAAGAAGAGGACGAAAGAAGAAATAGTGATTAAACTGTTTTATTAAGCATTGCACTTATGTATTACAAATTGTTTAATTAACCGTATTTCTCTAGGTGGGCGTATCTGCCAAATAGTTTTGATATTTTTTATAGTAGCAGTAACAAAGTAATTGAAATTTATCCAAGGTTCTAAATGCTTCATAAGTATATTATGTAATAAGGTAGTATTAAGCAAATGATAAAGTACTCTCTGTATAAGGTATATGTAGCTTAGATTGTAGCGTTATAGTTGTAGTTACAGGGGAAAATCCATAAAAAATTATTAAAAAAAGAAGAATTTTGATAATAGAGAAATGGGGTCACCACAAAATGGCTGCCGTCGAGGGCTGGGGGGCCCATCACAAAATGCTGGGAAGTTGCAAGCCAAGCATCCTCCTTCGATGAAGTCAGTTGTTGCTGGGTTCTCCTGCTCCAGTGATGTGGAGGAAAGCCAGGACTGGTTCTTTTTGTTTTGGGGAAGAAGCAAACGGGCCCAAGGAAACCCCTTGGCATGCACTGTGGTATCCCTGGTGTCAGGCTGTTGATCACTGGGCTAAATGAACCAGCGGTATGACTCTATTTTAAAAACAAAACAAAAAACACCCCCAATGACAGATGTTACATTTCAGAGGAATAACATTTTATTTCATTAAAATATATCAGAAAAACGTATCCTGCAAAAGGATTAGGGTTCTCAATAATTTATTACTATTTACAGTAGCAAATTTTGTTTTACAATTATTATACAAAAGAAAACTGAAAGGTTCACAGGAGATGTACCATAGTCTTCCGGGATGAACAAACAAAAAAAACCCAAGACAAGTAACTTGGAATGTGCTTTTTCTTTTCTTTTCAAATCTTATACATAAGCACTGGCAGTTATACTATTTTAAAAGCAAAATTCCGTCTATGCTTATAAACCTGAACCAGTTTTAAAACTGTCACGGCTTCCTCCAAAGACTCTCAGGGGCTGTAACTTGGTGCGAGTACTGAGAACGCTGGTTTAAGAAAGCCCTGATGACAGAAATACAGTTCCCAGGATTCCTGGACAGAAGGAATGAGTTAAACCAGATGAAGTCATCAGAGTGTAATAATCTGAGTGGTAACAACAGGTGTTTTACAGGCCAGCCAGCTTGTGCCAAGAACAGGGTTAACATAGCACCATCCAGTCATTAACTGCTGCATCAAGTCTCTCATGTATACCACACACAAACCACTCCACCATCACACACAACCAGTTGTCCCTTTCATCCCTATCTGTCTCAGGTCTGGGAGCCATGACCGTGTCCCCTTTCCACAACAGAATATGAGAGCCAACATTCTTTTCCTCCCGTTTAACTGAAAGGAACATTTAACAGTGGTAAAGGATCTTTAAAGGTTGCTTTAATAGCAGCATAGATAGATTTTATGCAGCACATTGTTGGAAGGGGCCAGACCACCCCAACTGCTACGTGCTCCGTAGCTGATAAAGAAACAAGAGGACCTCTTTCAGTCAGACTGGAAACCCTGAAGGCAAGCAAGGGAGGAAGGGGTGGAGAATGAGAAGCAGGGTGGGAGAGCGAAACCATTTCTTATGGGCAGAGCCAGAGACTGAAGGAACATGCATGCCCCATAGGTAGGGTTGGCCAGCCCTGGGTTAGGAAATACCTGGAGATTTTGGGGGTGGAGCCTGGGAATGGGTTGAGTTTCAGTAGGGTATAATGCCATAGAGTCCATCCCCCAAAGCAGCCATTTTCTCCAGGGGAAGTGATCTTTCTTGCCTGGATATTAATTGTAATTCCCGGAGATCTTCAGCCCCCACTGGGAGGCTGGCAACCATACCCATGGCAATACTTAGACCATCTTGTTATTGGATAAGAAGAATGTGTATGTGGAATAATAGGGAATACTGATGGCTTTCCTGCTTCCTATGCCCCTTATGATTATAAAATTAATACTGATTTGTACTGTCATGAAACCATCTTTATGCAAGCTCAGAGACAGATTTATCCTAGGGCTAAAACAACTGCCATTGGTTTGTCACTACACATAATCTCCCACTGGTACACAATTCTTATCCAATTTACAATTTTCCAGAACTACTTACTGCAGGGGTTAGCACCATGATGCCATGAGTCTCCATGTGCTTGCTCCAAGTTCCTAAAGTATTTCTAATTCATTAGGGTAGGAGACAGATGGAGATCAGTCTATACTGGAAAGCCATTTTTGGTGGCATCCTTGTCGTGAACATAAGCTCCAGCTCTCAGACAGCTAAACCCCACCTCTCTTATGTAAACACTATAATACTGAGAATTTCCCACTTTTCTGGTTTGTGAGGGGGGAAAAATCCTCTCAGCTTTCTAGAAGTATCTTTAGAAATTCTGACAAAATATCTTAAAATTATGGGGTTCTGCTCTGGTTTTCGATGGAACTTGCTTGTTTCTTCTATTAATAACAATAATAGTATTTCAAGTGAGATAGAAAGGCCCTCGGGGGAGTCAATAAAACGACTCCAGGCCTAGAATAAATTACGCAACCTGTTAATGTGCATTTTTGCTGTAGGCACATATGACATAAGGCATTGGTTAATCTGGCACCTCTCAGTGAACAAATCACAAGGACACCTGTTACAAGGGGGCCACTCTGAGGAACTGAAAAAGAAGCTGGTGTCTAAACAAAGGTGACCTTCCAAAGAAAATGTTTAAAAATATTATTACAGTGGGAAAGTTTGAGAAAGAAGTAGTTTGAATCATCTTCGCAAGTCTGACCCTATATCAGAAAGAAAGTGCATCATAATATTTTGCGCTTTTGTGTTTGTCAGCATAGTGGCCACTGCTGACTTGGCTGTATCATGTCTTTTCGCGCTTCATTCCTTTGGCAATATGAATGGTCTCTCAGCTGTTCAGGAGAGAGCTTTATCTTTTCAAGGTGCCTCCAGAAGCCACAGTGAAGAACCAAGCAGCTATAAGCTTCTGGACAAGTATTTATAGCCAGCTCTGCTGTTCATCACACAGCTTTGGCATGTGTGACTAATGCAAAGGTATAGGGCAGTGGATGTTGCGAATAAGTCATCAGCCATGAAGTTCATTTGACAGTCTTAGTCCAAAATATCTGTCTCAAATGGAACCAGGTGGTAGTATGACAAGTTGGTGACATAAGCTGCTGGGTCATCGCTGTCCTCTAGTTCTGAGGTAAAGTCACTAACGTTCTCAAACCTGGAAGGGAAAGAAACAAATTATTCTGTGCAGTTCGGGACCAAAAAGCGTAAGTGTGACTAGGATAGAACATGCATAGAGAGTATGAAAACTTAAAAGACACCAATAAGGACAGATATGGCTGGAATACAGTTTCCTTTGTTGGGGGGGGGCTCCATATTCCTTTGCTTAAGGAAAAATATGTTTTACCTAATATGGTAATTTTAATGAAAGAATTGCCGACTCCTATGTGGATTTAATACCCCACAGGAACTTTCATAGCTGTATGATACTCACTACTTTTTAATCTCACTCAAAATGTGGACAGCGACTGGATTGCATAGATGGGCTCATCACAAGCACAGACCACAATTTCCCTTGTCACCAAAACCTTTCTAAAGCCTACACAACCCATTAGTCACTGTGACTGCAGTCAGACACCACATCAAATGAACATGAAGCCAGCATGCACAGGAAAATGATGCATTAACAGGAGCATGTATGCGCCTACTCTTCCTTCCTCATGGAAAAATACAATGGAGGAATCTTGATTTCAAATTAATTCCAGTTACCTGAAACATATAAATGGCAGATGTGTGGCCGAATTGTGGTTAGCTTTCCACCAACAAACCAGGATTCTTTTTTCCTCCAGCTCTTTTCCCAGATTTCTTTCATAGTTTTTATTGATTTTTAACCTGAGAATATAACAATAATAACCAAACCAAACCCAGAATTCTAAATAAAAGATTAAACCCTGGTTTAGAATCCTGGACTGGTGAGGAGGAACCCAACTTTGATTAATTTGAGTGCTTGCATTTGTACATCTCAAATAACTGGAGTTAATTTTAAGTTGGGGGAAGGGGAAGCCAGGTGAATGTACAAACTAGGGTTGCCAGCTCTGGGTTGGGAAATACCAGGAGATTTTGGGGATGGAGCCTGAGGAGAGTGGGGTTTGGGGAGGGGAGGTTCTTCAGTGGGATATAATGCTATAGAATCCACATTCCAAAGGGGCCATTTTCTCCAGGTGAACTGATCTCTGTCACCTGGAGATCAGTTGTAATCCCAGGAGATCTCCAACCACCACCTGGAGGCTGGCAACCAGTGTTCCCTCTAAGCTAAGTTAGTGTGAGCTAGCTCTCAGTTTTTTAGCCTCTGGCTCACACAATTTTGTCTTAGCTCAAGAAGGACGGCTCCAGAGCAAACTAATTTAAACAGTAGCTAAATTGCTCGTTCACAACTTTAATGCCCAGTAGTTCACAAAGTCGAATTTTTGCTCACAATACTCCACAGCTTAGAGGGAACATTGCTGGCAACCCTAGTGCAAGCCCAGCAACATGTGGGGTTTGTGTACACTCAGGATTAATACTAGCTTGACATCAGAACACAGCCAAAGATACCTTGCACACTAACTGGATAAACATATGGAGCTGAGATCCATCAGTGGCTATTAGCCAAAAGGTACAGATAGGAACTCTTGGTCTGGGGCAAGTGATGCTCTGTATTCTTGGTGCTTGGGGGGGGGGGGGAACCAGTGGGAGGGCTTCTAGTGTCCTGGCCCCACTGATGGACCTCCTGATGGCACCTAGTATTTTTGGCCACTGTGTGACACAGAGTGTTGGACTGGATGGGCCACTGGCCTGATCCAACACTGGCTTCTCTTAAGTTCTTATGTTAACTGAAAACATTTTTCTCTGAAGCTCACCATGAAAAAAATCATGTTACTTAGCCAAACTGCTACCTTTTATCATGGACTTGGGTGAGGGAAGTTAATAAACAAGCTTTGGAAAAGTGAGTTATATAATTGAGGCTCTCAGATCTTTCATCTCCCTCTTCAACAGCTGCTGCAAAAGCTCAGCTCTTAGCACAAACTGGGTAATATATAATTTAAAAAATCTGCTCTTGCCACTTCACTGGTGATCTTTTTTGTGACAAGTTAACAAAAAAAAAGCTATTGTGATTTAGCGCTAAACAAACCAACCCCTTCCTGTTTCTTCAGTTCTACATCCCTTCTTGTGAGGTCATCCAGTGACAATTCCACACAACCAAATTTAGTGCAAGGGTAGGAAGGGTAAATTTTGCATTGGATGAAAAATGGGGCTGTTTCTACTACATAATTGTATAGCTCCCAAAAGTGGCTTGCTAGGAACTTAAGTTGACCATCAAGCTGGGCTTGTGGGGAATCCATTATTCCACCCTGCATATATACATTCTTCCCAAATATTGTGTGCACCAGCATTTGTTTCAAGACCAGTTCACTCAACCTCAGAACATTTAGATGGTCACCTGGTTGCCTGAATTGCAGTTTATTTGATACAGGTTAGGTAAAGGTTTCCCTTGCTCGAAAGCCAGTCGAATCCGACTCTAGGGTTGCGATTTCCATGGTCATGTGGCTGGCATGACTGGATGCCAAGGCACACAGAATGCTGTTACCTTCCCACCGAAGCGGTACCTATTTATCTACTTGCAATTTCTTGCTTTCAAACTGCTAGGCTGGCAGGACCTGGGGCCAGAGACGGGAGCTCACTCCATCTCGCAGCACTCGGGTCTTGTACTGCCGAATGACTGACCTTCTAGTCTGCAGTTCAGTGTCTTAACCACTGAGCCACCACGCCACCTTTTATTTGATATACATGATGTGAGAACACCGAGCACCCATACCAATGTTGGCCACCACCACAAACATTTCATAAGTTGGTTGAGTGATGAATGTCCAGTTGTGCCAAGGGATCTACATTTTATTTAATAAAGCAGCTGTTTAAACTAGCAAAATGTTATTGTTTAGCCATGAACGAGCTTCCGATTCGCCCTGCATCCACATATTATCAGCACTACTACTGACTTTTGTTAAGGTCTTGTTTGCAGACAGTTAATTGGAAAGCCAGCACTGGAAAACACACTTCCCACAGGCACAGACAGTCCTGGAATGCAGAGATAACCCTTTGCCAAGTTTCCAAGCCTTGGAAAACATGTAAAGCAATACAGAGTAAAAGAATCCTTATCATTTGAACAGTTCTATATCCCTGTTTTTCAGCCCGCAGTGGCCACATTATAAGAAAACCGTAATATTTCTGTACGTCACTCTAAATATTTTTTTATGGAAAAATAATTTAAAAGTGCTACAAACAAATAATAAATTGGGGGAAGAAGTATGTGTGTGTGTTCAGCTTCTGTGTGAACCGGTCCTTATGTCAGTCACAAACGTGTGCAGTTTGTACTTTGGCTTACCTTGGTTTAGGTAAGCAAGAATGAAATATGTTTTGCATTCTCTGACTTGCCCGTGCTGGCATTTGCTGTGATGGTTTCATGGTCCTTGCAATTTAAGTTGTGCTTCACTGAGAAAAGGGACTACTCTCCTATTTCCTAAGATCCTGTTAGTTATAATTTAAAATAATTCTCTAAACAGGAATTATGGACTCATAATATTTGGACTGAACCATCAATATTTCACTGTATGGCTTGACTTGTCAAGTCTGTCTATTAACTACTCTTACTGCAGCACCAAGCAAACATCAAGACGGAAACCACATACACCAATCCAATGTTCTCTGCATGCAGGACTCAAGAGGAAAGAGTGACACCTACTGAATTAAAAATGCCTCTTTCTACAGTATGATGGAAATATCTGCTTGCTTCCCATTTAATGAAAATTTAAGTTCTCCCCTCCGGCTGATCATTGTACTCTCTGCATACACAAATATATATCTATTTCATGGCCCAACTGCAGAAGTATAGTGACTCCTGCCTTTGAAATAAATTCACAGGAGCAGGGACTCAGTGTTTTGCTTGTGGGAATGTAGTTATATGAGTCATGGGGCTGCTACTGAGCAGTTAGACACACAGGTTAGGGGACGTACACAGGAGGTCCTTGTGTATAAACACATAAACACAGTGCTTGTGCAGTCATATGACGATCTGAAACACTAGCACAGGGATCCCCAACACCTGCCAACACCTTTCCTGGCAACTGTCAAGTGCTTTTAGAAAGTAGGTGGGGCCAGGTGGATATTTTGTTCAGCAGGGCATCCGACTGGCAACTGCGCATGTGATTGTGCAGATTTTCTAAAAAACATTTCCCTAGCAGATGCCACCACAGCACTGGTTTCATTCTCTCTCTCTCACACCCCCCCCCACACATACTTCTGTTTCCCAGTCCACCTGTGAAAATTACCTTTCTTCACCCCCTCACTTGGGCTTTCTCCGTGTGGGGCTCTGCCTCCTATTGCAGCCATTTTGTGGCTAGCTCTGCCTCGTGACAGCCATTTTGAGGTTGCGCGCCCCCCCCCCCCCCCCGTGTGTCGGAATTCCAAAGGCACGCATGGGCCCAAAAAGACTGGGGACCCCTGCACTAGCAGATACAGATCAATTCACCAGTCCCTCTGTGCTGCAAGGTTTTTTTGGGGGGGGCGGTTTGCTTCAGTATTTCTCTGATGCCTCTCTTTTCCTTCTTCTTGTGGTCTCGGCGGATGGGGAGTTCAGTATTTATGCTGTCAATGTTTAAAATTCTTGAAGAAACTGCTACCTGTAACTAATTAATATTATTTAAGTGACTCATCAATCACATGCCACAGCCGAGCTTCCCAAGTGTCTCCTACAATGACAATTAGACTGTCAACAGAACAGAACTATCTATGAAAACTGTTTGACTATTAATACGGCTTCTATCCTTAAACTGCTCCCCTGGCACAAAAGTCTATCATTACAAAAATGTTGGCAGACTTTTTTAAAAAGTGTATAGAACCTTTTTTTTTTGCCATCAAGTCAAAGCTGACTTACAGTGACGCCAATAGAGTTTTCAAGGCAAGAGAAGTTCAGAGGTGCTTTGCCATTGCCTGCCTCAGCACGGCAACCCTGGACTTTCTTGGAGGTCTCCCATCCAAGTACTAACCAGCACTGATCTTGCTTAGCTTCTCAGATCTGATGAGACTGGGCTAGCCTGGGCTACCCAGGGTCAAGGCTGTATAGCACTAAATCAGTACTCCCTCCAAATCAGCATGAATAGCGCACTGTCTCCTCTCCACGTGGGGTAGTCTTAGGGGTAACTATAGTTCATTCACCATTAAAAAAAAACAAGAGCATTATGCATTCCAGACTAACAGAGGAGAGCTATGCAGCCTGGAAAGAAATGAAAAGACAACAACATCACACATGAAGTTGTGCAGCGTTGCTGTAAAGAAGGAACCTGATTTTTAATAGCCCCATGTTGTCTTACATTGAAGTGATATTTAACACGTGAATTCTCTGCACCACGCATCACACTGAAAAATGGTAAGGACTCAGGACCCTAAACTTTGGATTTCATATTAGAAAAGGGATCGAGAGACACAAATGAATTGCAGTTTTGAAATCTCTTCTTTGGTACGTTCAAATACATTCTAATGTTAATATGCTCAAAGATACCTTTCAGCAGTAAAGGTCACACAAACAAACAAAAATTTCAGAGCAATCTTCCAGAGTACTTTTACTGATATAATAAATTATGAACACAGCAGAGGAAGGCTTTCACTAAGGCACGCCTAGATATTCTGCCATTTGCTATTTTAGAAGGCCACAGCAATGGGACTACACAGAGTGGAAGAGCCGGCTCTTGTGCCTATAGGTCCATCAAAGATTTATCCCAACGTCACATTCTGGTGCCCAAGATTTTGAGTCTAAATGCAAAGGATTTCTGAGGACCATTATATCTTGTTTCCCAGGAAGGTCAGATCAGGACAAACTATTATTACTACTGGCAGACAGGGATAAATCCATTCCCTTCCGAACGACAAGGTTTGTTGCTATCACCATAAAGATAAGGCATAGTGATAGAAGCATGGTTGACCTGCACACTAATTGCTCCACTCTGGGTCATGTAGTCTTTAGATTCTAAGGTATATTGTCATGGTTTTATTTTGGGATACTTTAAATGATTATTATGTATTTTAATTTCTTTGAGACCGCCTCTCCCCATATGAGCCCCACAAGACACTGTATTCTATGAACCAGCATCTCCTTGTAGTTCCTGGCCCCTACCTGGTGGAATGAGCTTCCTTATGAGAGAAGGGCCCTGCGGAACCTATTACAGTTCCGCAGGGCCTGTAAGATGGAGCTCTTCCGCCAGGCTTTTAAGTTGAGGCAGCAGGCATCCGCTTCGATCTGCCCCCCCCCCCCCCCCCCCCGTGACCGCAGATCCTAGTAGCCGACTGGAACTACAACATCGCTGGAATTAACATCATATGTTGAGGCACATTGTATGTTTTAGTGTTTTTTAAGTGATTTTAGTGAGTTTAATGGTGATTGCATTGATGAATATGTTTTAATTTTAAATCTGCATTATTTGCAGATCTGTATGTTTGGAACCTGCCCTGGGCCCGCTATGTGGGGAGGGTTGGATATAAATCTAATAAAATAAAATGAATAAAATAAATTCTATGAAAATGTGTGGAAATTTCTCATTCTTATTTTGATGGAATTGTTGTGTGTTGCTGCTATGGCTTGTTTGTCCATGCAATAAAGAGTGATCATTTGACTGACCATCTCAAGAGTATTGTCATGGGGTTGAGTAAGTATTATTTTTAACTAAAACTGGCCAGTGAAATTTTACAGATGATATTTGTTTAGATATTTATACATCACTTTTCTCCCTAGTGGTGACTCAAAGTGGCTTGGTTGCTGTTGTGAGGATAAAAAAGAGTTGGGGAGGTCATGGTGGGGTCTGGCTTCTTGGTGCTCCCTGATGGGGAAATTACAAATTTTAGCTGGAATCAAAGGAGGGGTCCAAATCACTATTAACAACTGGAGCAGAAACTCTTTTCTTTATTGACTGACCACAATTCAGAAAAGCATCTATTTCTAAGAAAGTTCAAGATGCTGACACTGTTACATTGTTCATTTTTTGGTACTTGTGGCAAGTTTTACATCACAAGAAGGTGGTAACATATAACCAATCAATGCATGCCTGCTCAACACTGCGCTAACTCTAAACCAATAGAAAAGTAACCTATACTTCCTTCCTAACATACTTTTAACAATATTACTACCTTATCTATTTAGGGGGACATTTGACCCAGTGATAAGTCAGCACTGCTCTGTTTTTTTTAGCTGAAGTTTCCAAAAGTCCACACTCCTTGCCTCATAGGGCAAACTAACAGATCCTGTTTCCTCAAACTATAGCAGTCAGCAGTTCATATTGTGCCAGTAGTGTACCATAGATAAGGTAGTAGTATTGTTAAATGTATTTTAAGAAGACAGTATAGATTGCTTTTCTATTGGTTTATAGTTAGTGCAGTGCTGAGTAGGCATGTATTGATTGGTTATGTGTTACTGCCTTCTTGTGATGTAAAACTTGTTATAAATACAAAAGATGAGTAATCTAATAGTATCAGCATCTTGAACTTCCTTAGGAACTTCTTTAGGATGCTTTTCCTTGATCGTCGATCAATACAGAAAACAGTTTCTACTCCAGTTGTTAGTAGTGATTTGGACCCCTTCCTTAAACCCAGCTAAAATTTGTAATTTCCCCATCATCCCCCCCCCCCACTTCCAGATCTTCTCCCCATCACCTGCCTCATACCTGCTCCCATTCCTTTCTGAATTTCTGCCCTCTGCCCCATACCCACCACTTTCTCCTAAATTGTCTGCTCTCATTAGTATGGGAAACACACTGGCCTTTTCCAAAATCCAACCCAAAAGTCAGATCTTGCTTTGGACAGGGTGTGGGCAAAAGGGGAAACCCAGTTCTCAACACCCAAACCCTTTGTCACTGCTATCAGTGCAACACAAGTAGAACATCAGGAACTGGCAAAGATGGATGTATTGAAAGATCATGTATACTTACAAGTGTTCTGCTGAATCTACATCCGAGTGTTTGTCTTTTCCATTTGGTATACTGTGATCAATAACTATTGTTTCAGTATTGGCTAAACAAAACCCATTAGAGCGCATGATTTCTGTGGAAGAAGGAAAGGTGACAGTGAAACATCAAAAACCAGAAAGACCGACAGAACTGACTGATTATCCTGATGATACAGCAGTCATTATCCTAACTGATGATACAGCGGTCATGAGAACATATTGAGTCAAAAGAAGCCAATTCTTTTAAGAAAAGACCAAATCCATATATTTTCTTACAAGCTTTAGGAATAGAAAATCTTGGAAATCTATTTTGAGGAAGGCTCACCATTCAATTCATCTTCCATTGAAATGACAGGCCTATTTTAATTTAACCTAAAAGAACATTAAACAGAAGTCCAGTAGCACCTCAAAGACTAACAACATTTTTAGCATAAGTTCTTGTGTGTGTCTCAGAGCTCACTTCCTCAGATGCCTAGGAGAGTAGGTCCATTAGGCCTGGTGAAATATCCAGCAGAATGGGGCAAAGGGTGCATTACAAAGAGAGGACACTGGTCAAAAGGGGATTAACAAAATCCAAGGCTTAGAGTACTGCCTGACCACTTCCGCTGCTGGACTCCTGTCTTAATTTTGCTGCATTAGACTAAGGAGGCCATCCCTCAAGAATGATCTTTAAAGGAAAAGAACTATGTGGTCACGTCTAAAAGTCTTCTTGACATATTCCCAAGGTTGCAACACACTAATGAGATAAACATCCTTGAACAAACTGACAGGGAAAGACTTGGGGGGGGGGATGGGGGACACAGAGCTCTTCCCGTACTTGAGGTCCACAGCCACTTCTAAATCCAGGTGAACGGCAGTTTTGTCACCTTGAATTTACTCTGTATAACGCTGTTCAAAACTTCTGCCAAAGATTACCATGTCAAACACAAACCACATGAATGGAGACAGGCCTCATTCAAACAAAAGAAGAGGAAGGAGGAAGAAGAGGAGACTAGATTTATACCCTGCCCTTCACTTGGAGTCTCTGAGTGGCTTACAAACTCCCTTCCCTTCCCCTCCCCAACAACAGGAGTCTTTTAAGCACTGTTCTTTCAAGGGGACATGGACACAACTATTTGAACTTGTAGCAGCTGCAAAAATTATTCACATGCATTATCCCTATACACATGAAATCTACATTGATTTGAGCCTCAATCAATTTTTTCAGGCTGCATCACATCTGGCTTTTCTGCATTCTCATCTTTTCCAGCATGATGTAGTGGTTAAGAGAAGTGGACTCTCATGTGGAGAACTGGGTCTGATTCCCCACTCCACCACATGAAGCGTGCTGGGTGACCTTGGGCCAGTCACAGTTCTCTTAGAACTCCCTCAGCCCCACCTGCCTCACAAGGTGTCTGTTGTGGGGAGGGGGAGGGAAGGCGATTGTTAGCCACTGTGAGACTCCTTAGGGTAGAGGAAAGGGGGGTATAAAAACCTCTCCTCCTCCTCCTTCCTTCCTTTCCAATATGCCAGAATGCATAGTTTTATTTATTTATTTTGGTGAGTGTTTTCTGTCATTTGAGTGCCCTCACAGTCAAACACTGAGAGCCAATGTGGTGTAGTTGTTAAAAGAGGCAGACTCTAATCTGGAGAACTGGGTTTAATCCCCCACTCCTCCACATGTAGCCAGCTGGGTGACCTTGGGCCAGTCACAGTTCTCTCAGACCTCTCTCAACCCCACCTACTTCACAAGGTGCCTGTTGAGGGGAGAGGAAGGGAAGGAGATTGTAAGCTGGTTTGAGACTCCTTACGGTAGAGATAAGAAGAGTATAAAAAACCTACTCTTCTTCTTCTTCATCATCATCATCATCTTCTTCTTCTTCTTCTTTTCATTAACATCATTCAGACTTAATGGGGAGGATTACTCTGATTTTCAATCTGTTTTTGGTTTGCTCCAAGCTGACCATAACGCAAGCATTGTTAATTGTATATCAATTCCCTGTGAGTGTCTGTGTCCCCCCAATTGCTTTTGCACTTAAAAGTATGACTCATGTTCTGCAACAAAAGACTGCAGGGCAGAAAGAGTCTTCTATTTGAGACTTAAATTTGTTTCCATCAGGGAGGCCTGAGTTGTTTCCCTCTTTAGTCTGAAGCTTGGCTGTGGCAGGAAGAGAATTTTCTGTAGTGAATACAAAATCTCCCCCCCCCCCCACTTCTCTTGATGACAAAAACTGTTGCAGCAGATCCAATGTGGAATGTGAGCAGAATACCAGAATGCATTTTTCTTTCCTCCTGAAGCCCTTTCATGTGACTCATGACCAGAGATCTTTCTCTTCCAAGGTCAAAAGATACCTTAACAATCATCTTAACAAAACCACTAGGAATTTTTATCCTGCCAGGTTCTGAAACAAACTTCAAGTGATCATATAGGGATGGAAAAGGGGATAAGTACAAACACAAGCTTTAAAGTAGCAAAAATCCTTTTCATGTGAAAGGCTTGAGTAACACTGAAAGAGTACAGATAAGCAAAAGACTGTAAAAAATAAGAAAGTATCTACTACATTTTATTCCATCCTGACTCCTGAAAGTGTATATTGCTATCTCCTTATCCCAGTTTTTAATCTTTCCAACAAACCTGTAGGGTGACTAGAAAGAGATTTATGGTCCTAAAGTCACCCAGTAAGCTTCATGGCTCTCTGGGACAAGTCTAACGCTCTATTACACCATCAGCACGGGGGTCCACTAGACTGCCTCCTGTCAGGCACTACCAGAGGGGGAGAGTGGCTAACTGCCCATTGGCAGGGGGGGGACACTATACCACT
Source organism: Lepidodactylus listeri (assembly GCA_029233225.1). Classification (NCBI taxonomy): domain Eukaryota; kingdom Metazoa; phylum Chordata; class Lepidosauria; order Squamata; family Gekkonidae; genus Lepidodactylus; species Lepidodactylus listeri. The sequence continues at coordinate 95,759,626 of JARCFY010000006.1, forward strand.
CCCTGTCAGGTACCACCAGAGGGGGAGAGTGGCTAACTGGCCATTGGAGGGGGGGGGACCAGACCACTTCCTGTTAGGCACCACCAGAGGGGAAGAATGGCTAACCGGCCATTGGTGTGTGTGGGGGGACCAGACCACTTCCTGTCAGGAACCACCAGAGGAGCAGAGTGGCTAACCGGCCATTGGTGGGGGGGACCAGACCGCTTCCTGTCAGGCACCACCAGAGGGGGAGAGTGACTAACTGGCCACTGGCAGAGGGTGGGGGGCCCACTAGACTGCTTCTTGTCAGGCACCAGCAGAGGGAGAGAGAGGCCAACTGCAGAAGCAAGGTACAACCCTCCCAGTTTGTACAAGATGCCTGTAAAAGAAGGAAGTAGAACAGCCCATGTGGTGGCATGATTAGAAATGCATTAGGACTGGGGAGACCTGTGTTCACATCCCCACTCACTCATAGAGCTCACTGGGTAACACTGAACCAGTTATTCTCTCTCCTGCTAACCTGCTTCACAAGGAAAACCAAACAGATGCAGGAAGGAGTAGGTAAGCCACCTGGCACTCTATAAAGGAAGGGTGTCATCAATATGCAGGGACTTTCCAATACATGCGAGCCTTCAAAAACCTGATTCCCCTTCACACATGCCTGCAATATGGAGATGCATCCTTCCATTTTGTTCTGCTGCACACACACACAATCCAAGCCTGAGGGAGCTTTGTGAGGAAAACAGTGGGCAGGCAGTAGAGAGCTCTGCAGCACTTTGGTAGGTCCTGAACAATTTCATACAGACGAGTAAGAATTGGGGGAGGGGGGGTTCCTATGTTTTGTTTAAGAGACTCTCGGAGCTTTATTTTGCATCTTTCTGCATGCTATTGCTGAGCCCTCAGGCATTATTACTCTGTGACAGGATTCTACTTGTGGGGACTCTCAGTACTTAAAAAGAATTTCTCATAAGGGACTCAAGTAAGAACCTTGGATTATACAAGAGGAGATTAGAGTCCAGCCAGATGTTTAAACCAATAATACTGTAGGAGAAATATTCCTTGCAATGGCTGTCCAGATGTTCTGAAGAATACTGCAGGGGAAAACTAATAAGCAAAGCCCTGATCAAGGACATCAAATGGAGCGAAGTGCAGGCTTCACTAGCTATTCTGGTAGGTCCTGGAATTTTGATTTGTGGTGCCTTCACGTTCATGAAGCAGGCATTTATTGACAAATCTGCTCCACACTTTGTAAACAGAACAAAAAAGTCCTACTTTGGGGCATGTCAACTGATCAGCATGAAAACTGGTTCATTCATTTCTGTGGTGCAGACTGACTCAGATGCTGAGAACAGTTTGCGGTAAACAGCATTGATCATCCTAATTCTTGGGCTCTTCTTAGTTCTCTTGAAAAATTCCATTATTTTTAACAGAACAGGGATCTTTGTAACAATACTGTATGGGATGTTTATCTGCTCAAGAAGAAAAGTGAATGGAAAGGGATGTGAGCAGCGGAATAATGCAAGAACCAAGACTGCAAGACCTACAGTTTCAACATTCAGTATGGAAAACTTGATAACCAGCAGAGATTTGGAGCATCTAACTCAGTTCAGAAGCATGAGACACTAGTGGAAAATGTTACAACTGCCCTGGTTGTCTATTATGTGCTGTAGGACCAGCACAGAAAATTGGACTGCATTCCCTCCCAAATATCATGTCTGTAATGGTAAACCATTTCTCAAAATAATTATAGGACAGTGTGAAATAAAGCAGCAGTTTCAAGAAATACATTAAACAAGAATCAAGTGATTACTGTTCCAAGAAATGATTTATTTATTTACTTTTATTTATACCCTGCCTTTTCTCCCAATGGCAACCCAAAGCAGCTTGCGTTGGTCTCCTTTCCTCCATTTTATCCTCACAACAACCCTTTGAGGTAGGTTAGGCTGGAAGAGTGTGACTGGCCCAAGGTTATCTAGCATCCTTTGATGGCAAGAGTGAGGATTCGAAACTGAGACTCCCAGGCTCTCTAACTACTATACAACACTGGCTAGGGTTGCCAGGTCTGGGCTGGAAAATACCTGGAGACTTTGGGGGTGGATCCAGGAGTGGGTGGGTTTGGGGGGGGAGGCCTCAGCAGGGTATAACGCCATAGATTCCACCCTTCAAAGCAGCCATTTTCTCCAGGGGAGCTGATCTCAGTCAGCTGGAGATCAGTTGTAAAAGCAGGAGATCCCCAGGCCCCACCTGGAGGCTGGCAACCCTAACACTGGCTGTAGTGAAAGCAACCCTCTTTTGGCCAATACAGTGAGGGAGGAGAAACAATAACTACTCATTATTGTAGCACGCGTTGAAGTCAAGTTGATCCATCTTACCTGATATTTTAACTGGACTTTGAAAAGTTGGCTGAATTTTATGGATGTTGTCATTTTTCAACACCTGGTCTAAAGGAGATCTTTCGAAGAAGGTGAGGACAACTTCAGATCTGGAGTACTGGGGGGAAAGATCAAAGAGACAATTAGGATTAAAGAAAAGCCTCCCCGAGATTTATTTTTGGGATTGAATTAGGCACAATAGCAGCAGCCCTACATGATGAAACTGGAACTGCCTTACAGTGTCCTCCTAAACACAGTTATACCCTCCCAAGCTCACTGTTTTCAGTGTACTTAAAAAAGTGTAACTTGCTACGATTTACAGAACAATCCTAAACAGAGGCTGGGTGGGGCAGTTTGAAAAGCAAAAGAGATCTTAGGAAGGAGTGCAGAAAATGCTCTCTACTTGCAGCTTATCTCTCTGAGGACATTTTTGCCTTCTAAAGAGCTTCAGTATGTAATATGTTGAGTTGGGTGGAAAGCACTTGGGGATTAAAGGATTTCACAGCTCTGATTCATGTACCCTTGTCATTTTTTAAAATTACACACCTCCGTCCAAGCTCCTTCTATATGATTCACAGTGCTATCTTAAGAGAGGTTACACCCTTCTAAACCCATCTACTTCAATGAACCTGGAAGGGTGTCACTGGCAATGCTCTCTCTAACCTGTGGAGTCCTGTGAGCAAAAATTCTACTTTGTGAGCTACTGGCATTAAAGTTGTGAGTGAGCAATTTGGCTACCGCATAAATTAGCTTGCTCTCGAGCCATCCTTCCTGAGCTAAGACAAAAATGTGTGAGCTGGAGGCTAAAAAACTGTGAGCTAGCTCACACTTACTCAGCTTAGAGGGAATAGTGGTCACTGGGCTTAAGAGGGCATCAGAAGGCAGTTCTGTGTTTAAACCGATGGAACGGCTGCCATTTTGTTTAGTCTGGCCCTCAAAACAGAAGCAGCATCATAAGACATTCTGCTCCATGAAATAACACTTAGGATGAGGTGTGAAGACTGTACATAATCACAGACTGTGGCATTATGTTTACATTGCAGGTGTATTATTCTGCTGCTTTAGGCAGATGCTAATAGGGCAGCAGACAATCTCCCATGCCCAGGTTTCAAGCACTGCTGGGGCTCTTTGCTCCAATGGGAGAAAAATGGGGTACTGGAAGTTCCAGGTGCAATGTCCCTGTCTCAGCTTCCAGACTTTGTGGCAAGAGAGACTAGATAGCTAGATAGGTACACTAACTTTCCTTCCTATGTTTACTCTTTTGCCACTGTTCCCTTTGAAATGTAGACTGTGTTCTCAGGGACAATTTCCTTCCTTCCTTTCATTCTCTCTCCGATGAAAATGAACTCTCTCCCTGCATACACCAAGAGGGATGACACGCTGTGCTCTCTTGGAACCATGAGGCAGATGGCCCTCTCGCTGTCTGCGTCCATCCTTTAGCTAAGAATTTAGAATTCTATCCTGTTGCAACTCTTTCCTATCCAAAAGTATACTTCTCAAATAAAGAGAGAGGTATTTCTCTTCTAAACTTGCAACATGGCTCTGTGTAGCTCTGTAAGCTGGGTGACCTGGTAAAGTAATGCTGCTGCGTATGTAGCTTTATTTAAGCACTCTGCTAACTAGTGGTAACTGGACTAACCACACCAGCTAATCTCAATACAGGAAGCAGTGTTGTGTGATGTCACGGCAGCCCTAGAAATTCCATAGAGATTTGGGAATTCCTAAAGTGCCCTGATGTCACTTCCAGGTACTCAAATGGAAGTAACATTGCAATGTCACTCCTCAAGTCCCACTAGTTATCAGCACTTGACCGCCAACCCTAATCCTGAATGAGCTGCAAGTCACACTGTATATATAATATCACTCCTCTTGGCCCATTTATGGGCTGAAACTTACGGATATGAGGGAAACATCCACCCAATTTCCAATGAACTTATTATGCTTCCTTGAGAAATGCACTTGTGGATCTGTTCAATACACCGAAATAAATGGAGATACATGTGGGCAGGAGACCTCAGCTCATTAGCAACTGATGAGTATGAGAAATTGTCTCAAGCTTTCAAAACTTCACGGAGATGATACTGAATACCAAAACGGACCAACAGCTCACTGAATGGCCACCTTTTCTACTAACTGGGTCTTTCCCTTATGAAAACTGGCTTTCCCATGAGAAGTTTAACAACTGAGGTAGAAACAGCTACAGCAGTTTTGTAACCTTTTCTACTAACTAGGTCCTTCCCTTATGAAAACTGGCTTTCCCATGAGAAGTTTAATGACTGCGGTAGAAACAGCTACAGCAGTTTTGTAACACTTTTTGAAGAGTGCAGCATTATCAAGCAACTGATCGAGAGAACGGGTTGCACGTTGTACTCGGTTACACCCTGTCATTTGCTGCAGCCTCAGTTGCTGAAAATAAACTTAGAAGTAAATGCTCTGAACGCCAATGCAATGTTTCTATAATTAGCCCCAAATGTTTTGAAACTCACACATGAATTACAACATACAGATGGTTATTCTGGAGACAGAACACATGACTTATAGAACTGTTCCCTGTGGTTGACAACCTGACTGGCTAAACCCTCATTCCTACCACAAGCTGGCTGTTTTAGCCATGGACCACATCCAAAGTGTCCTAGTCTTATTGAACTGCAAATTACTCCAGAAGGGTAGCCACGTTACGTCTGTTCCAGGTCCAGTAGCACTTTGGAGACTAACAAAATGTGTTCAAGGATAACCTTTTATGAGGAAATGAGAATTCCCTCATGAAAACTTATGCTGGGAAAAAACCTGTTAGCCTCTTAAGAGCCACTGGACCTATTTTATTTTGCTTAACGGCACTTTCCCTGAAGACGAGTGGTTTCATTTGCCTCTTTAAAAAATGCAACCCTTATATCAATACGAGTGTGCACATACAAAAAAAATTAGATTTAGAAAGTTCTCTAAACCTGCAGCTTTCATTAAAAAATATAGAAGCTCTCCAACTGCTTCTCTTGCAGAGATATGCCTTTTCTCTTATATCTCCATGGAGAGGAGACCAGAGACTTACCTTTTTTTAAAAAAAAAGAAAAGAAAGCTGGGACAGGGCTCTTTTTGTAGCAGGAATTCCTTTGCATATTAGGCCACACACATCCCTGATGTAGCCAATCCTCCAGGAGCGTACAGTAGCCCCTGTAAGAAGAGCTCTGTAAGCTCTTGGAGGATTGGCTACATTAAGGGTGTATGGCCTAATCTGCAAAGGAGTTCCTGCTACAAAAAGAGCCCTGCAACCATATATCGATATTTTAGAACCACATATAAAAAAATATTGCAAAAGCCCTGGGAGTTGTGGGGGGGCACTTCCAGTGCCAGAAAAAAGTGGCGCTGCTTGAAAGGGACGTAACACTTCATATTGGTTCAGGGAGGTATGGGGGGGACTTGCATTGACCCTACCCAATACCCCTGCCCTCCCCAGCAGCCCTGTGTTCTTTCTCTTTATCCCTAAGCATGTGCTCATTTTGATCTTTCAAAAAATGTAGCCATGATATCAATATAAGCATGCACACAAAAAAATAAATAAAAAAGAGGGGGATTTGATGCCATCAACGATGACCCCTTTGAAAATCTTCATTATTTAAGGCACATGCAGAAGAAAATTTATTTATTTATTTATTTATTTGATTTATATCCCGCCCTTCACTACTGTGAAAGGGCAGAAGGAGGGCAGATGTGAGGAAGAAACACGCCCTAACCCAGAGGTGTCAAACTCATTTGTTACTGATGGCCAGATCTGACATAAATGTCTCTTTGTCAGGCTGGGCCATGCGTGCCATAAAATGCAATGCCAGGCACGAGATATATAAACTTTATGAAGGACGTAGGCAAACCCAAGTAACAATATTATTTTTTTACTCAAAATACCAACATGCTTAAAACATGAACACTCTTACAGTATTTCTCTCCCTGATGCCCGTTCTCCCTCCCTCTTCCACCACCAACCACTCTGGAGCACTGGGACAGTATTTAGGGACATAATGCACAGCCTCTGTCATCTGCTCATGGGCCAGATAAAAGCCCTGGACGGGCTGGTTCTGGCTGATAGACCATATGTTTGACGCTCCTGCTTAACCTATTCCAATGGCTTGTGGATCAACTACAATTGGGAACAAATCCAGCATGCAGTAAAGCCCTCAGTCACTCAGTCAGAAATGGAGATAGTGACATCAGTCAATAAACTCCATCTGAGGATACTGAAATACAATGCATTTGGGCTATGAATACGCAAAACACACATTTCTACAAACTTGGTGTGTGTGTGTGTGTGTGTGTGTGTGTGTGACCCTGCTTTGTAGGGAAATCCTAGAACTAAAGAAAGGGAGATTTATCAAAACAAAAAAAAAAAGCCCCAAGAAAAAGTTGACTGTGCAATCCCCCCATGGTTCAGCCCTACCAGCCTCCTTCTTACCTTCCAAGGCATATTTATGACGTTCTTGAGAAGCTTCTCCACTTCATTAAGTCTGGCTTCTATGTCTTGAGACTCTTTGATTGTAATCAATCCTAGAAATAAAGCAGAAAGCCTGTGAGATCATTTGGCTTCCAAAAATTGATGTTTTATATAGTTTTCCTCATTTTATTTTAGTAATTCATTTAGACGGGATCCTGGATGCCTCAATAAAAAGCCAATACATAAATATTTTGAATAAAATTTGAATAATTTTAAATTACCATTTAAAATTAATTAAATTATAGATTATGGACAGTCGCATGTGAAGGACAAAGTAGCCTGTATTACGAGTTCAATCAACAAACAAAAATGTTTATTCTTTACAATATTTCTATCCTGCCTTTCCATGCGACAGACCCACAAACATTAACATGTCAGTACAGGAAACAATGTCAAGCACGTACACAATTTCAGATAAAAACAGCCAAATACAAGTGACAAGAGACCAAGAAAGTTAACCTGAAGCAACAGTGCAGATCTGAGAATGGTCTAGATCCCAAAAGCCCTTGGGTGTTTTAAGTTTCCAGCCTCTTGCTAGCCCCATCGCCACTTGCTCTGCAAGACAGACATTAGGATGTTTCCTACATAGAGACTTTGACCAGCTTTTGTTTCAACTTGGTCTTGTAAAGGAAATGAAAAACTAAGGCCCCGTCCACACTGTCACTTTTGTCGCTCATTTCTCCCTGTTGCTTCAGGTTCCCCCACCCCCCATATGTTTTGTTCTTTCTAGTAGTCCCAGAGGGAGCAAAAGACATGTGGAAAAGGGGGAGGAACCCAAAGCAATAGGGGAAAATGAGCAGCAAAAGTGACAGTGTGGACGGGGCCTAACATTAGCCAGAATGCTTACTGGCCTTACAAATCCTCCTCCTTCACACAAAGGACACGAGAGGATCACAGATTGCCTATATATAACAATCCCTGTCATGGACTTCCATGATAACCCTATGAAGCTTCAGAGATCTCCAAGAGAATGAGAGTTCCATATTTGTCCTTGGTGGTGGAAAGTGCCGTCAAGTTGCACCTTGTGGGTCTGTTTAATGTTTGTGGGTCTGGCACCTGGTATTTTTGACCACTGTGTTAGCGAGTATTGGACTGGATGGGCCATTGGCCTGATCCAACATTGGTTTCTCTTATGTTCTTATGTTGCGGCCAACATACGGCAACCCTGTAGGGGCAAGAGACATTCAGAGGTGGTTTCCCATTTCCTGCCTCTGCATCACAACCCTGGACTTCCTTGGTGGTTTACCATTCAAATACTAACCAGGGGCAACCCTACTTAATACCTCCTATTAGGACCATCCAAAATAACATGTTATCCTACCTTTCAAGCTCTCCAGAACTCTTCCATCAGTCAGACTGGATGTTAAAACAAAATCCAGAAAGAAGGGGGGCACTTTTCTCAGGCCATGCTGTTAAGTGGTTGGGGCCAACCACTTCTGGCCTTCTACAGGGAAAAGAAACTTCTAAACAATGTTGAAAGATACATATCAGACTGACTTTCAGTTTTTATATATGATTTATTTTAAAGTACTACTCCACCACCCCAGGGTTCAAGCCAAGACTGGTTGGCCTTATTACCATTAGGAAAAAATGCCTCTTATGCAGTTTGCATGAGGGACAAATTGCATCACCTGTCACGAGATCTGGTGGCCAAGCTACCAAGTCTCTCACCAACAGGGCTTTTTTTTTTTTTTTTTTGAGGTAATGTGCTGGAACCTCTTCGACAAAATTATTTAACTCATGAACTGAGTTTTCAGCATACAGATTGAAAACTTCATTTCCCTCTTGAGAGTTCCGGCACCTCTTTTTCCAAGGGGAGGGGGGGGGGGAAAGCCCTGGTATTCACCAGATATCTTTGTTGCAACACTTTCATCAATTGCGCCTTCTGAATTTTCAAATGACAATTTCAAATGGCAACTAGTCGTTTATAAATGGGAATCCATGGGCATAAATGGGCATCCCAACCCTTGGCCCCTGCTTCCGCCCCTCTTGCTCACTCCTACCACCCAATTTGCCACTTCTTCTCCCCCTGCCAAGTCCCTGCTTCTTCTCTTTCCCTGTTTCCTTCTCTCTGCCCCCCTCTGCTGCTCTCCAGTCCAGGAAAATTTATGCCACAAGGCATTTGTTAGTGTGGTAGAGCAGCCAGAATGTCAAAGAAGGACCCAGGAGACCAAACTTCAAATCCCTACTCTGCCATGGTGGCTTGAGCCACTCATACACACTCAGGCTAACCTGCCTCACTGGATTGTTGTGAGGATAAAAAAGCAGAGAGGAAAACAATGTAAGCCACATTGTTTCCTCACTGGGAAAAAGGTGGGGTATAAATCAACAGAACGAACAGATTAAATCTCCAAGGTGCCACAAGACTATCGTTCATTTGCGCAGCAATGTCTCCGGCACTTCTTTTTTTGCTATGATTTAATACATGACAATTGCTCTTAAACTTTAAAGCAAGCTGCAAATTCATTCGGTAAAATCAAAAATGAAGTTTTTAGACCATCATGCACAAAGCCTCCCAGATGGAAACGCAGATAAAGATTTCCATTCCAGGGACATCCTACAAGTCACCCAGTAGAGGGTGCCAGAGCTCCATGCATCCCACAAGAATCTCCCAGCAAAACACAGGCGCCAGTCTCTCTCAAACATGTGCACCGTACATGATGAAAATATTACTTGTTCTGCCAAAGGCTTATTCCGCCTGGTTTCTTGCACATTATATGGCTCACTGTTTCCCGCAACAGAGTATTTCTTTACTGCATGGATAAGAATCAACCCTATCAAATGGGAGGAAAAAAACCTGGCAGAAATAGTCTTACATCTCAGGTGTAAGCAAACCCCCCCCCCCCCCAAATAGGACCATATACTCCACACAGCAATCTCTCCTTGTGTTCCCAGAATTACGAGCTCTTTGGGAAGAGCGAATAACACTAAGATTAAGCTTGTTGTGTAGCTACACCAGTAGAGCTCCCTGCCTGAAAAGTATATAACAAGAAGAGAACAAATATGTTTCAAGAAATGAACAATGGGTATGCAAAATATTTGGCCAATGTTACCAAACACTATTTAAACATTCATCACTGACACTATTATATTATCGCCACCAGTAAAGTAGTTGGCTCATGCCAAATCATGAATGCAACAAAACCAGGTTTCTACATACTTTTTTTTTGGGGGGGGGGGGTGTCCCCAGGCTATGCAAAAAATGGTGACTCCAAATTTTCATTCATTCCAATTCTTGTCATAAGAACATAAGAGAAGCCAAGGTTGGATCAGGCCAGTGGCCCATCCAGTCCAACACTCTGTCACACAGTGGCCAGTTTGTCAGTGCCCAAACCTTTCTGATCTGGGAATCTAATTGGAACATTTGTTTGCATAAAGGAATTTAGATACATTTTTGCAGTGTCAGCTTCAGGAATAAACATTGAGTTAATAAATATAAGGAAATGTATCTAGAATAAAGAAACTCTACAGTGGATTGACCTCAGTGGAAATGTCTAGCATGTGATCAATATTTGAATGGCTTTAACCATTTGTTTCCTCTCCATATTTGGATCCACAAAGAGGTAAAGGATGGTATATTGCGACATCTGGTGTTCTGTGCTCTTCAGAATTTTAGGGGTACATTTGTACCCAACATCCTCAAACAGCTGTAGTTCACTCCCACAGTAGCTTCAACACTAAAATATTTCATATATGCATTGCTAACTCTGTTTATTCCATGTCAAATTAGTGGTACAGTCAGCACAGAAATTAACACTAGTTACTGCTATTTGACATTAGGCAAGAAAGAATCATTCTCCAGCTGTAAACTCAGACAGGCACCTCAATACCCCCTTCCGGCATCAAATACTTCTGTGCTTGGACAAAGACACATATTAACTGATCGGACAAAACTTGATTTTGACCGGTTTCATTTCATTTTCAGGTGACATGGATTCAGATCATAACCCACAACAGATCTCAGTCCTGAAGTCATACAAGTAGTAAACAGGACAGTATTTGATCCAGAAGATCTTAGGGTCACTTCAGCTGTTACTACACTATTGCCATGTCAATGCCTTCCACTTGGAAGTTTGTAACTAGAAAGAGGGAAAAAATGGGCAGGAGAATTAAACCAATTGTATCATAAAATACACCAATAAATGGAAAGAGGTTGCATGTAGGCACATTATTTCAAAGCAAAACACAAACAGGAGGAGGAGGAGGTTGAGATTAGATTTATGCTCCACCCTTTACTACCCAAAGGAGTCTCAGAGCAGTTTACAATCTCTTTTTCCCTTTCTCTCCCCACAACAAGCACCCTGTGAGATAGGTGGGGCTGAGAGCGCTCTTTCAAGGACTGCTCTTGAGAGAACAGCTCTGAAATAACTTGTGACTGACCCAAGGTCACACCAGCAGTTGCATGTGGAGGAGTGGGGACTCAAACCCAGTTCTCCCAGATTAGAGTCCATGCTCCTGACCCAGATTAGCGTCCATGCTTCTAACCACGACTCGAAACTGGCTCTCAAAAGCTATATACAATACCTTACACAATTCTTTAAGGGGGAAAGAAGCAATTCTTAAAGGCAGAAAAACCATTCACTCCTCTCATCTGAGAAATTCCACTTTCAGCATAAGAAAGCAGAAGGTGATTGGAAGGACTGAGAGCCAACTATGCGGGGGGGGGGGGGGGGGGGGACACAAACCTGAGCCAGCAACCAGGCTCCAGCAAAGATTTTGTGGCCTTTGTTCAGTCTTGAAAGAACTATCTGCCTAAACCCCTGCAGCAAGTAAGGATTGCTTCCAAGGAACCAGGTGTGAGGGCTTTCAATGGCTATATATTTTGTTGTTGTTTATTTAGTGCAGGGTACTTGCAGGGATTGATGGGCATGCATGGATCGGTGAGCTAGTAAAAAGAAGCGTGACCTAGTAACTTTTGCGAACTCATCTGTGCCAAAGTTGGCAGAAAAGGGTTCATTCAACTGATCTGGTGACAAACATAAATTGGCCACTCGCTGAAATTCAATGCTTAGCTCCTGACAAGCAGAAAAACGATTGGCGGCACATCAGTAAGATCCTTCATCAGGGAGCATTCAAGAACAAGGCGATTCATAAGAAAAGATACTGTGACAAACGGGGTCTTTATTTGACAAACTGTGCAGCGATAAAGGGCTGTGCCATATTGAAAAAAACCAAACACTTAAATGAGATCAAGGCAGCCAAAATATACTTGAGGTCAGATAATTAAAGAGTCCAATCTTCTGTTTACCAGACAAGCTTCGTTAATGAACTGTTGACATTGCCCACAATAAAATTCGCCACCCCTTGATGTAGGGTATTAATCTTTACTGCTGCAGCATAGCAACTGCAGCTGCTCTCTTTGGAAGCTGCTGATTTGCTTCTGCATAGTTAAATGGTATAAAGAGAGAGAGAGAATGGGAAAACAGCATACCAGCAGAATAATAGCTCTATACAGAGATGCTCTTCACCAATAACAAGCCATGCGCCCACGTAATGTACACACACCAGATTACGGTAATGCACATCACGTTTCAGAGGAACATGATCATTGGGAGCAGGTCAGGTGGGTAGAGGGGAAGGGCAAATGCACGTTCTATTTTTGCATGGTTAGGGCAACACTAAAAAAGGAACTTGCATAGTGGTGATGTACCAGCTCTGCATGCAGAAACAATGTGTGCATTTCTTCCACAAAAGTTTATTTCTGAGCTTTACAGCTTGCTCGGGATTCCAGCCTCCAGTTGGGACCTGAGGATCCCCCGGAATTACAGCTCATCTCCGGACTACAGAGATCAGTTACCCTGGAGAAAACAGATGCTTTGGAGGGTGGACTAAATGGCATTGTATCCACTGAGGCACTTGTCCTCTCCAGGCTCCATCCCCAAATCTCCAGGAGTTTCCCAACCTAGATCTGGCAACCCTACCCCCCCATCCCGTCAGTGGCCGGGAGGGGGGGGGAGCTGGCAAAACTATGGTGCACCCCAGCCTGAGAGAAAAAGGGATGGAACATGGGTACTGCCCGAAGTATGCCAGCAGCATAGCAACAGGGCAGAAGGAGGTACCCTGGGGGTTGGCAAGGGTACTACAGAAGCAGATAAGAAGAAGAACCACCACGGCCAGTGCCCAAGGAAGAAAAGATCGACTTGAGGGCAAAGGTCTTCTTGGGAGAAAAGACCACTTCAGTAGACACAGGATATCTGGGTGGGGCCAGGAAGAGGATAAAAAGGGCCCAGCTGTGGAAGGGGGGGGGAAGTACCTGGCTGGGACCAGTGAGAGACAGTGGAGAAGAGTAACCTGCCTCTATTGTCAGTAGGGAATCGGGTTGCAACTAGGGAATAAAATCGCCACATCTCCCCAGCATGCGGGGGATCCCCCAGTTTCTAGTGCTCCCAGGGGAGAGTTACCGCCCCAAATGTGACAGGCCTACATCACCCGGCAACTGGTGGGAGATTAGGGGAAGTGGGGGGCACTAGCACTGCATGAACCATGATGTCACTTCCTGGGGGAATTGAAGTGATATCACATTGCTCTAGGAATTGCTGGCAATTCTAAGTTAAAACCATAGAGCTTCTGCCCAGTCCTAGAATTACAGGATGCCACTTCTGGGTCCCACCCAGAAGTGATGTAATGCTGCATGTGATGCAGGCTTTAAAAACAAACAGCTTTCTCCTGGCAACCCTAGGTGGAAGCCTCCTGTGTGTCACTGAGGAATTAGTTAGATTATATTTTTATTGCTCTACATGTCCACCTAGCGTGTGGGAGAAAAATAAATAGCTGCCCTTACTATCTTATTAAAAATACAGAGGGAAGATACACAGTAAGGGAACAAAAGAAAATATAAACTGTGTACTGGGAATGCAAACAACAAATGCAAAATCACTCAAATAATTACAAAGGGCAGATAGTCAAAATATTGTTCTGTTAGGCATGTGTGAAATGCACAAACATCGGACTTAATTAAAGTCCATAATGACAAGGAATTCAGGGGTGAAATACCCTCAAAATGGATTGGAATGCATTCCATTTGTTTACTTGGCAGACTCTGTTTCCAGGTAAGAATTCATTTTTTGGACAGCGTGCATTGGCGAGGCTTTGGCACTTGGTTCATCTTCTTTTGATAAAGCCTTCTCGGGGAAACACAGCCATGAAACCAGTCAACATGTGAGATACAGTCATTTGGAACCCGCACATGAAGTAGTGCCTATTGAGGGTATTTCACCCCTGAATTCCTTGTCATTATGGAATTACTATCTTATTGTCAGATGCAGCCCCATCATGACCAGACTGAGGTCTGATAGCATGTCACCAATGCTCCCTCTAAGCTGTGGAGTCTTGTGAGCAAAAATTCTACTTTGTGAGCGACTGGCGTTAAAGTTGTGAGCAAGTGATTTGGCTGCTGCATAAATTAGTCTGTTCTGGAGCCATGTTCCCTCTAAGCTGTGGAGTCTTATGATCAAAAATTCCACTTTGTGAACTACCGGCATTAAAGTCACGAGCAGGTGATTTGGCTACTGCATAAATTCATTTGCTCTGGAGCCGTCCTTCCTGAGCTAAGACAAAAATGTGAGACCCAGAGGCTAAAAAACTGTGAGCTAGCTCACACTAACTCAGCTTAGCGGGGGTTCTGGAGTCATTATTCCCGAGCAACAACAGAAATCTGTCAGCTGCAGGCTAAAAAACTGTGAGCTAGCTCACAGTAACTCACCTTAGAGGGAACACTGCATGTCACCCCTCCCTTTTCTGCACTGACTGTTTTCAAAAAAATGGAAGACAAACTTTCACAAAGCCCCCATTTGTAAGCTGAACACAGAAGCCCTACTTACACTCCCACAACATACAATGCTTACCATCTTTCCGACAGCAGGGTAGGGGAAAACGTTCAGAAGGCCAGACAGTTGATGCTATTTTAAGAGGAAGCATTTTAGCTCAGAGTGTAAGGCATTCATTTGGTACTCATGTTTGACAAAGTATGTCTAAGAAGCAGGATAAACTGATTCCACAGAGGTTATTTGAAGGTATCCATAGGAACTGCAAATTCCTACCACGCAGTGCCACTACTTCCAAATCATATTACCAAGAGCTTAAGACCAAATTCACACAGGCTACGATTGCAGCACTTTCCCTGCTGTTGGTGTGCCATTTCAAAGGTGCTTGTTGTAGAATTTATTAATGATGTGCATTAATGGGTCCTGCTCTGCCATGGAAATCCTGCTGGATGGCCTGGGGCCACTCACGAAGTCTCAGCCCGATCTACCTCACAGGGCTGTTGTGAGAATTAAACAGAGGAGAGGAGAACAATATACACCATATGGGGGAGGAAAGGCAGGGCATAAAGGAAATAAATAAATTACACTGTACATCCAGCAATTGCAGTCTCTGGGATACTACTTATTAGATTTAATAAAACTGAAAATTGCCAGCTTACAACATTATGACATTTGCACAGGGCTCTTTTTGTAGAAAAAGCCCAGCAGGAACTCATTAGCATATTAGGCCACACCCCTGACAGCACAGCTCATTAACATATTAGGCCACACCCAATGTTACCAGAAGTGTGGTCATCCAGCCACATCCACTTTTTGCTTCTTATTCTGTTTACCTTGTTGTCAAAACAGTTTTTCCTGTCCCATCTATACAAAATCTTGCCTGAACCAATATCTTATGTCCAACAATTATTCCCACACTGGATTGGAATCAATTCCTAAAGGTTAGGTTCCCATGGAAATCAGCTTGCCTTCCTGCAGAACTAGTACGCTGAATATGATTTTTTAGGGTTGGCAACCTACAGGTGGGGTCTGGAGATCTCCTGGAATTACAACTGAGCTTCAAACTACAGAGATCAGGTCAATGGCTGCTTTGGAAAGTGGAGTCTATGGCATTAGGCCTTGCTTAGGTCCCTCCTTCCCCTAAACCCCACCCTCCACTCCCAAATCTCCAGGGATTTCCTCAACCTGGAGCTGGCAACCCTAGTTCACTGGCAGAACAACTCTAGGAGCCAGTTTGGTGTAGTGGTTAAGTGCGCGGACTCTAATCTGGGAAAACCGGGTTTGATTCCCCATTCTCCCCCTTGCACCTGCGGGATGACCTTGGGCAAGTCATAGCTCTGTACCAGCTGTTGTCTCAGAGCTCTCTCAGCCCCACCTACCTCACAGGGTGTCTGTTGTGGGGAGGGGAAGGGAAAGGACTTTGTAAGATGCTTTGAGACTCCCTTGGGTAGTGAAGGGCGGGGTATAAATCCAATCTCTTCTTCTTCTAGGTTTGTGGATGCACTGGACGGGAGTAGTTTGTGGACTATTTTATTCAAGGTATAAAATTTTATTCAAGGTATAAGATTTCATGTGCCACCCACACTTCTTCAGATGGAAGAAGTGTGTATGCACACAAAAGCTTAAATCTTGGATGAAACTTTGGACTCCAACTTTGTTCTGCTGCTTCAGACCAACATGGCTACCCACCTGAATTATTACACTATAATATTTTTTACAAGCAATTACGTACCAGTGGAGTGGTTACCATGCAGAGTCTGTCCCACAGGTAAAATTATCCTGTGAACAGGTGGTCTTTACCACCTAAAAGTATCACTACCATTACAAGATCACCAATCGTTGGAAGTCAACTCCTTAGAAGCAGAAATCTCTCTTATTAGGAGGTTTAAGAACATCAACTTTGCTGGCCCATTAAAGGCAGATGTCAGCCCAGTGGCAAGAGAAGAGGGACAATCATCTTCTTCAGAAACTCTGCCCACTTTTTAAATTTCACAAAACAGGCAATCTACAAAGTGATGCTGACCATGCTCATTTTTAGTTACAACTCTGTTTCTCTGCCGATGTCCCCCAAAGTCCCCCGAGCAACAGTCAAGTGTTCTGCCAACACATACAACAATGAAGCTACTTTTTCAAATGTTTTCTCTTGCATGGCACTTAGCACCAAACAACTTTAATACAGACTTTACACACACATATATTTGCAAGCCATTCCCAACAAGACACAACAAACACTCAGCCTTCAAACTTACTTTTCTTAAACAGAAGATGCCATGAGAAAACTAAAGAGATTCTCAAAAATTAAAGATATCAACAAAACCAGCATTTCCTGGGCTCTCTGCTTTTTTACATCCTCCCCTTCTCAATAATTTTTTTATAAAAACACAAAGAACAAAATAAAACAGGAAGGAAGGAAGGAAGGAAGGAAGGAAGGAAGGAAGGAAGGAAGAAAGAGAGGGAGGGAGGGAGGGAGAGAGGGAGGGAGGGAGAGAGAGAGAGAGAGAGAGAGAAGGAAAAGAGATGGGGGAGGTACTTAACAGAGCAGGGAGAGTGACGCGACTTTGGCAAGCCAAATGCAGAGAGACCAGGCCTTTCAGTGCAAAGAGCCCAGCCCTGGTGCTTAATCTCTGGGTGGGGCTTTCTCCTGCTGGGTCTCTGCACTTAAAGGGAAAGCTCCAGGCGGGGCTTTTTCCTGTTGGATCTCTGCAGGAACTTTCCCTTTAAGTGTAAACAGCTCAGGCTCAGTGGGGAGGGGGCGGGGCAGGCTTGGACGCCAGCCGGAACACCGTTCTGCTGCGTTCCGGTTGAAAAGGAGCCCTGCATTTGCACCCCACCTTTCCTCCAAGAAGTCCTGTAGTGTGAACAGAAGTTTCCTAATTTTACCATCACAACAACCCTTTCAGGGAGCGTATGAGAGAGTGTAAGACCTGATCATGCATTAACTTAATGGCGTCAAATCCATGTCCCTCTGATTCCAGTGCAAATCCCTATTAAAAAGGTAAAGGTACAGGTTTCCCTTGCTCGAAAGCCAGTCGAATCCGACTCTAGGGGGCAATGCTCATCTCTGTTTCCAAGCTGAAGAACCAGCGCTGTTTTCCATGCTCATGTGGCTGGTACGACTAAACGGCGAGGTGCATGGAACGCTGTTACCTTCTCACCAAAGCAGTACCTATTTATCTACTTGCAATTTCCTGCTTTCGAACTGCTAATAACTACCCCAACAATAGTAATTATAAATAGATGACCCCCTAATACAGATATCAGTATTCAGTCCTCACATTCCAGCAGCCTCTCTCTCATTTACTATTAAAGGGAACGTTTGTCTGGGCAAACTGAGTCAGCAAAACAAGATCTCCTCAAAGGTTTATGCCTTTAAAAGGCTAACAATGTATATCCTTTCCTGACACTTCATTCAGATATTATTTAAGTTACAGTCTGCTCTAAACACTAATGATCTGTTGCTTAGAACTGGTATATTTGGAAGTTAATTGTACGTATGGGATGGGTGTCAAAACACTGTCTTAGGCCGGAACATGTTATGTTGGGATCTGTATGCAAGAGTTAGCAGGCAAAGTTTGTTAAAATGTGGCCACAAATACTGTCAACTTCTAATCCAATGTCAACACATCAGACTATTGTGAAAGGCTCAGCTACAGAAAAACTAGCAGAAAGATTTCCACAAGCATTTCCTGACCATTCTTTTTTTGTAAATGATTTATGTCAGAAACATATAAAGAAATTATCAAAATCTCACCCTCAACTGCTAATTTTAAGTATTTTGTGGTAGTTTATCTTTCACTCCTTCCCAGAAATAATGGATATGCATGGTACCGCTAAGTGACAGGTGCATTCACGCATAACTAATCATTTCCCCCCCTGGCTCTTGCATTACACTGTGTTTCTACAATATATGTGTGGCAGCGGAAATTGTAACATTATTCTGAAGAAACTTTGTGGCTTTTCTGCAGGGTTCATTGCTTAATTGTTGTGGTGAAAATGCTACAGCAGTTCAAGGTCCTGCGAACAGGTTTGCCAACCTCTGGGTAGGACCTGGAGATCTCCTGGGATTACAAAGCATCTCGAGACTACAGAGATCAGTTCCCCTGGAGGAAATGGCTGCTTTGGAGGGTGGACTCTTGTGGTATTATTTTCCACTTAGGCCCCTCCCCAAACACTGCCCTTCCCAGGGTCCACCCCCAAGTCTCCAACCTGGGATTGGCAACCCAACCTAGGAAGCTATTTGTGGCTATGGGCTTTCAACAGAGCAGGCCTGCACCACTTACTAGGCTCTGAAGACCATGAACTCAAGTGAAATCAATTACTGAGTGTGTGTTTGTTTGCGGAACTAGGGTTGCCAAGTCTGGGGTGGAAAATACCTGGAGACTTTGGGGGTGGATCTGGGAGAGGGCGGGGTTTGGGGAGGGGAGGAGCCTCAACATGGCACAATGCCATAGAGTCCACCCTCCAAAGCAGCCGTTTTCTCCAGGGGAACTGATCTCTGTCAGCTGGAGATCAGCTGTAAAAGTGGAGATCCCCAGGCCCCACCTGGAGGCTGGTAACCCTAATCACCACTATGAAAAACCCTTCTGTCAGTTTGGTCTAGTGGTTAGGAGCGCGGACTCTGATCTGGGAGAACTGGGTTTGATTCCCCACTTCTCCACATGCAGCTGCTGGCGTGACTGTGGGTCAGTCATAAGTTCTTTCAGAGCTGTTCTCTCAAGGGCAGTTCTTAAGAGAGCTCTCTCAGCCCCACCTACCTCACAGGGTCTCTGTTGTGGGAAGGGGAAGGGAAAGAGTGTAAGCCAGTCTGAGACTCCTTCGGGCAGTGAAGAGTGGGGTATAAATCCAATCACTTCTTCATAGCTGGCTCTACAACCAGATGTAGCAGCAACCACCATCCCACTGCCTACCCAGGATTTGCAGCAGCGAACGCAACTTCTTTAGCGCGTGTCTTCAAAGTGGGGGACAGCTCCTTCCCCTGCAAGCAAGCTTCTTCATGAGGAGAGAATAGTTTGTGGGCTCCAACCAGGCGGGACCTGGGGATCCCCTGGAATCACAGCTTATCTCCAGACCACAGAGATCAGTTCCCCTGGAGAAAATGGATGCTTTGGAGGGTGGACTGTGGCATTGTACCCCCACTGCGATCCCTGCCCTCCCCAGGCTCCACCCCTAAATCTCCAGTAATTTCCCAACCTGGGTCTGGCAACCTGCCACCCAACCTGCTGGTAGCCAAGAGGGACCTGCCAACTCTAGCTCCAACCCATTACATGCTACAGAAAGCAGTTTCTATATCTGTTTCAAGCCAGAAAGAAAAATAGCATTTGTTCACTAAAAGAAACACATTGTACACAATATTACAGTTTTACTCTAATCATAACAGAAGATTTGGGCAGCAATAGCGTGATACAGGTGGGGCAACATGCAATAGGTCAATTGTAAGCGTGCCTGTATGAATTTTAACATTTTGCTAACGCACAAGTAACTTCCACAGGGGAAACTGCATAGGGGAAGGTCAGGCCACGAATGTCACTGAACCAGTCACTGTATACAAAGTAGGTTTGCCAGGTCTGAGTTGGGAAATACCTGGAGGTTTTGGGGGGTGGAGCCCGGGGAGGGGAGGGAACTCAGCTGCGTACAATGCCATAGAGTCCACCCTCCAAAGCAGCCGTTTTCTCCAGGGGGACTGAGCTCTACTGTCTGGAGACCAGCTGTAATTCTGGGAGATCTCCAGCTACCACCTGGAGGTTGGCGGCTCGGATGCAGAGGACAATGCCACACTGATGTTACACAGAACTTTTTATGTCTGCTGAAAAGCACTTGCAAATGGCCTGACCAACCACAATTCCAAAATAAGTTGCCTACTTCGTATGTCTCCTGTTGCTATACCTACTATTAAGTCATACGCGGTATCACTGGGAGACTAGTGAAACTTGTGTGTGATGTGTATTTCCGAGGAGACAAAGCACACACCCATTGCCTGATAACTACAAAATGCCCATCATGCTCCCAAAGCATTTTTTTTTAAAGCCTAAATTCAGTTAAATTCATCTTTGGTTTGGAGCAGCAGTATTTCGGAGCAGGCGGCAGGGGGCACCTTGAGACTGTCCGCTTCTGCCAACATTCCTTCTTGTCAAGCGGAGCCAAGAGAACTGTGAAAATAAGTTCACGTTTCCAAGATCAGAAAAGGAAATGACAGCTCATAACAATGCAGCAAGGACTGTAGGGCGGAAGCAGAGGAAACCGAACTCGCACAAATGCTTGGGACAAAGCACCATTGCAGGCAGAGGCTGCGGAAAACTTAAGCAAAACCGAGGATCAGGAAATTGTGTGAAAGTTCACTCCAAGGGAATACAGTCTGATGTTCAAAACACGTCAACGGGTCTATGGCCTACAAATAGGAAAGACACGGAGAGCTGGATCCTCAGGCTGAGGAGTTTCTCGGCTGGCTAGCCACCCATCACCAGGAAACCACGGACTAGTTCAGACATGCACAGTGCATCACTTGATCTTTCATTGCTTGGTTACTTAACGCAAGCCAGTAGCCTGTACGCACTGTGGCCTCCGGCAACACACAAGGCCCTGCCTCCATTGTCTGTGCATTCAACTGAAAATCTGCGGACAGTCCTGTATGGCTTTTGAAAGCATTCTCAGTAGCATGCAAGAGCTGACACACATACATGCTTGGGACTTCCTGCAAAAGTTCAACTGAATATGCTGATGCCAAGGGCGGTGCTGCTAGATGTGACACTGCTTCATGTGCATATATTTTTAAACTATCTGCCCAGATCTAATGTAGTGCATTGGTTAATAGCGGACCAGGACCCGCCCTGAGCCTGTTTGTGGGGAGGGCAGGATAAAAGTCCAATAAAATTTTAAAAATATATACAGTGTGGGTTCAAATCACCGTTTAAATCATGAAGCTCAGTGGGTACCCTTGGCCCACTCATTCTTTGCCAACCTACTTCACACAGTTGTCATGAAGGGGATAAAGGAGATCGTCCCATTCATGCACACCACCCTGCACTTCCCAGAAGAAGGGCGGACTATAAATGCGACTGACCTAATTACGAACTAGCCGAGGTTAACAAAAGCAAACAGTTGCCTTTGCTTTTGTTCTGACAAAGCGGACGCCGATGTAACAGACTTACCTGGACAGCAAAATGTACATATTGCTACCTATTCTGATGCTTACTCTGAAGCTGCAAGTGGAGGAGTGGGGAATCAAACCCGGTTCTCCCAGATTAGAGTCCGCACTCCTGACCGCTACACCAAACCACCTCTGCTGAAAGCCCCTTAGTGGGGTCTCCATTAATCGGTTGACAGCGCAAACCAAACTAGTTAGTTGACTTGTTTGTTATTATGTCACACTCTTATTCTGCTATACCTTTGGCACGATTGTATCAGCCCCAGAAAGGCATGCAGAGATGCTGCAAATTACAGCCATTGCACAAGTCTCCCAGAGTGGAGAAGTGAGTCCATTTGCAAGCCGAGTCCAGGCTTCCTCCTCCGATCTGTGGATGTGGAGTTCTGCAACAGTTAATCCATGATGGCTCATGCACTCCATCAAATGATACAACAGTCAATTGTGTGTGTGTGTGTACACTGACTAATCTAGTCCATAGGGTTATGCTAACAGAGGACTCTGGCAGCTCTTTTGTAAGTGATGGCCACCACGAGATGACTAATGGAGAATGCCCCATGGGATAGAAACCTATTCAGGTAGAGCAGCTTTTGAGATGCTTTTCATAAAAGCCAGCGTGCACACACACCCCAAATTGAAAACCTGTGCTGGCACAGGAAACAATGTCCAACCCATGCAGCAAGACTACTGTTTGACTCAACACATGCTTATGGGCAGCAAGTGGAGTGATTTCCAGGGGCTTCCACACAGCCTCTGATAACAGACACCCTGGTCTGAAATTGGTGAGGATCAGCAATACCCAGCATCTGTTGCTAGAGACTTGTGAGAGATTTAAAATTTCTACCATGAACACACCCGGGCCAGGATAGCCCAGGCTAGCCCAATCTTGTCAGATCTTAGAAGCTAAGCAAGGTCAGCCCAGGATAGTATTTGGATGGGAGACCACCAGGTTGCGACATGGAGGCAGGCCATGGCAAACAATCTCTGAATGTAGCAGCACTTTAAAGACTAACAAAATTTGCATTAGGGTCAGGGGTCCATTGGGGCCAGAGCGAGGCAGAGCGAAGCTCCACCAGTTCAGGAGTGGCCACTAGGGCAGCCACCGGCTGAATCAGATTCTCTGATCTGATTCAGCCTGCTGCCGAATTGCCACCGAAATTCGGCGGCAACTTTAAAAGCAACTAGAGAGGAGGGGGTTTGAGGGAGAGGCTCCAAACTTGCAGGGTAGCTGCTGGGGCCTCTCCCCCAAATACCCACCAAGTTTCAAGAAGATTGGACCAGGGGGTCCAATTCTACAGGCCCCCAAACAGGTTGCCCCCATTCCCTCCATTGTTCTTTATGGGAGGAAAAAAGTTAACGTTTTTTCCCACCATAGAGAACAATGGAGGGGATGAGACAACCTGTTTGGGGGCCCATAGAATTGGACCCCATGGTCCAATCTTCTTGAAACTTGGTGGGTATTTCGAGGAGAGGCCCCAGCAGCTACCCTGCAAGTTTGCAGCCTCTCCCTCAAACCCCCTTTCCTCCAGCCCCTCATATATCCTATGAGTTTTTGCCATTGATTTCAATGGCCCATAGGGTATAATGGGGCTGAAACTGACATTCCCTTTCTGACACACCTCTGGAGATGTCAGGGGACGTGGCATTTGCTAATGAGGTATGCTATTGAGTTATACTAATGAGCTCCTGCACCTCTTTTTCTATGAAAGGACCCCTGATTAGGGTAGGTGCTTTCGAGAGCCCCTGCTCACTTCTTCAGATACCCGAAGGTCCCAGATACCAGGAGAAGAGAGCAGTGATTCACGAAAGCTCCTGTATTGCCACAAATTTTGTTAGTCTTTAAGGTGCTACTGGACTCTTGCTCTTTGCTAGTGCTACAGACAGACTAACACTGCTAGCCATTCTTAATCCATCTCTGGAATGTGCCTCTTGCCTTGAAGACCCTGCAAGGTTGCCATCAGTCACCTGGACGTGACGGCACTTTCCAGCACTACCACCACAAATGCAGGATGGCACCACAGAGGATGGGGCCAGGACAAATCCTCCAACTTCCTTCTTTTCCTTTGCCAGTGCAGTCGCAGGAGAGATGAAGTCACATATCACAGAGCATACATTCTGGGTCTGGGGTCCCCAACCTGTGCAACAATCAAATGGGAGCAGCTGGGTCTGCAGAGCGCCTCTAAGTGAGGGGCCCAATTTGGGTCAGGACTGTAGCACATGTGGAGCAGGAGCTTCAAACCCCCCCCCCCCATTTTCCTGACCTGGAACAATCTTGGGGGGATGCTATTTCAACATAAGAACATAAAAGAAGCCAATGTTGGGTCAGGCCAATGGCCCATCCAGTCCAACACTCTGTCACACAAGACTCTAGGGATGCGGTGCTCATCTCCGTTCCCAAGCCGAAGAGCCAGCGCTGCCTGAAGATTTTTCCCGTGATCATGTGGCCGGCATGACTAGATGCCGAGGTGCACGGAACGCTGCTCCCTTCCCACCGAAGTGGTACCTATTTATCTACTTGCAATTTCTTGCTTTTGAACTGCTAGGTTGGCAGTACCGCATCTTAATCACTTGAGCCACCGCAGCACTGATCTATCTATACCTTGTGTCTAATAGCCACTGATGGACCTCTGCTCCATATGTTTGGCCTACTGGGGAAACCCACTTGTATTCTGGGATACGTGTGGGTTTCCACAGTGAGCCAAACAGCTCTGGGGTCACTTCAGGCTGGCACAGAGAGGACGGTCACAGTCCAAATGCGGCACTGCATTCATGAGAACGGGGAACCTGCAACTCACATCTGTTACATAGGGCAGGGACCAGCCCTAACCAGAGTATTCTAATGTGTGAACCAGCCTTTACGGAACTTTACCTTTGAGCTCCCCTACACAATGGAGCACAGTCTGCAGCGTGAAAAAGCAGAAGAGCCCAGCTAGGTCCTCCGGTCTAAAGACATCCTACGTCTCTTTATTCCTGCCCTTACTTGTATTCCAAGGCTTCATCAGTGAGCCACAGTCTGTAGACACAGTGCCTGATTATCCAGTTCAGTTTCCCAGCAATTGGAGCCAAACTATGACAACAGATCCCCCACTGCCTGCCCAGCACTTCAATGTGACTCGGCAGCGTTTGTTTTATTCCGCCTGACATCCATTTGGCACGTGCGTCCATGACTCCACACAGTGTCACACAGGGGACAAGCAAGTTCATTCCCTTGGTGGCCTTTCCCCCAACCAATCCAGAGCCAGTTCTCAAGCGACCAAGGAGCACGGGTCCTTCTCATTTTCCTGACACCCCTAAAATGTTCACCCAAGGTAACAGGGAAAGGCAAAAAGTTCTAGTGGCTACTGGATGTGCCATTATGGACAAGCAGCCTTTGCACATAGATAGCAAAGATGAAAGGCCTATCTGGATATAATTCTACCTCCCCCAATGTCAGGTGGAAGATCCTGTATAGTCACTTGTCCCCACATCCGAAATGCCCAGCACATGGAAATGTAGCATGTCAGGAAAAGGGATTCTAACATTCAAACATGGTATAACCAGTGTTCCCTCTAAGCTGAGTTAGTGTGAGCCAGCTCACTGGGTTTTTTAGCCTCCAGCTCACAGATTTTTGTTTTAGCTCAGGAAGGATGGCTCCAGAGCAGACTAATCTATGCAGCAGCCAAATCGCTCGCTCACAACTGTAATGCCAGTAGCTCACAAAGTAGAATTTTGGCTCACAAGACCCCACAGCTTAGAGGGAGCACTGGGTATAACCATCCCATCTGCAAGTGGTGTAGTCCTTTTCTCAACATATAAATTGGCTATAACACCCTCCCCCCCCCCAAAAAAAACCAGGCAAAAAAAAAAAGGCAAGATGGCAGTATCCTTCTGCTTACATCTTCCATCGCATAAAGCGGTCCGAAATAATTACACCTGCTTCTCTCATATTTAGAATCCTGTGTACAATTTATTCATTAAAAATCATACCCCAACCAAGAGCAACAAACCCCTACATACCAATAATTCTTTAATCTGGAAACGTCTTTTGAAATACCACCACCTTGCCTAATCTCCAAACCCGGATCAACAAAGAGGCTTTCTGCTATTCCCCACCACCACCACCACCCCGCCGCCCGAAGGCTGGTCCAAAGGAGCAACAGACACAGCAACTGAAAAGGTGCCAGGTCCTTCTAGTGGGGACCAAGCCAGGAAGAATGGTGGTGCCTCAAGAACATTAACCGAGAGAACCTCCAGCGGCACATAGGTTGATACCGGGAGAGCTGCTCCTTCAGATATGAAGGTCTCAGATTGTGAAGGACTTCGAAGGTAATAGCCAGCATCATGAACTGACTCAGAAAACACATAAGCAACCAAGGAAGCTGGTTCAGACCAGACATTCGAAGTGTCCATTGGCCAATGCCAATCACCAGAAATCTCCACGGTTTGGAAAATGAAAATTTTCCTGAATGCTTTCCAGGGCAAGTTCACACACAGCTCATATATGACCTAACACTTGAAATGATGCCACAGACCCAGGCTAGTCACTCTAGACCATCACAGTGACATCACAAGATTGTTGGGAAGAAAAGATTTGAAAAAGGACAGAGATTGCTTACATATTAGATACACATAACAATCTTGGCATTTAAAGAACCCACACTACTTTATCCTTCTGAATATTGCAAGCGGCAGCAGGCTGAGGATCTACCATGGTGACATTTTTACACTTTGAACTACCAATTCTCAAATTGTGGGACAGGACCCAAAAGTGGATTGTGTGATTCTTTTGCAGGTAAGTTGCCAGGCCAGGAAGAACAGGATGGGAAATGAAGCCCCATGACAAACTTGGGTTTTCTCTGCTTGACATGGGAAATGGTCATGAAATAAAGTGTGCTGTTGAATAATGTTATACTTTTTAGAAATAGTACACTTGCGGGGGGGAATCAAATATAAACTTGTTTAATGACAACTGTTGGAAGAATCCTCCATTTTATATCGGGGAGGGGAAAGCAGCAGCGAGTAACTTTGTTAGTGGGTTCCTGAAAAGTACAGAAAGTTTACAAAGGGTAAAGGTTTCCCTTACTCAAAAGCCAGTCGAATCCAACTATAAGGGATGGTGCTCATCTCTGTTTCCAAGCCGAAGAGCCAGTGCTGTCCGAAGACGTTTCTGTGGCCATGTGGCCGGCATGACTATGAGGAGCATGGAACACTGTTACCTTCCCACCAAAGCAATACCTACATATATCTACTTGCAATTTCTTGCTTTCGAACTGCTAGGTTGGCAGGAGCTCACTCTGTCATGCGGCACTCGGGTCTCGAACTGCTGAGCTACTGAACTTCCGGTCGGCAGCTCAGCATCTTAACCTCTGAGCCACCCTGGCCCCTCTTTATTACAAAGGGACCCCACTTCAAAAGTTAAACAACCACTGCATTAAACTAAAAGGGCCTTTAAGCATTTGCAATGGTGGGTCAGAAAGCAGAAGAGAGTCATTTTAAAACCAGATATAAAAATGCGCTTATATAGTTGCTGTATCTGAAGTGCAGACTCAGGAAACACAAAACACAAGCAGAAGTCCTAAGCAAATCTACTTACAAGTAAGCCTGATTTTATTTAGTGGAGCCCATGTGAAAAGTGCCTCCCGGTTTTACATGCTGATTATTTGGAAGATCAATTTGGTGCAGAGCATGGAGAACTGACTTCTGCTCGAGAAAGCCCAGGGCTGGTGGGAATCATTCTACTCCAGGATGTACACTGACCACCCATAGCCCCCTGAATACACCAATCCTGTGTCAAACCTGGTTTGCAAGACCATAAAAAGAACGCATATTCTTATCTTCTCGCAACCCAGGGCTGAGACAGAGTTGGCGTGTGGGCAGCTCCTAAGAAACAGCTATCAGGAAATGACGCACTCCAGCTTGGTGTCACATCTCGATTGCAAGAATATACGAATAATCATGCTTAAGAGCAGACCCCTTAACTATGGGATTTCCTCCCGCTTCGGATTTCAGAAAACTTAAGCCCCTGACATCAACCATGTCTACTATAAGACCAACCCATTTGGGAATCTCTTTAAATTTGAAGTATTCCACTTGAGGCTTTGTCTGTTTTAAAACAGATATATCTGTTCTCAGATACGCTTCATGCAGCTTATCTCTTGGCCTGAGATACTATTCAGCTTAAAAATCTGGAGATGCAGAGGACTGGAAGAAGCCACCATACCCACCCAAGGCTTCTCACATCAGCCTCCCACCTCTGGCACACAGTCGATGACCCAATATCCCCTCAGTGACTCACCTCTCTTACCTGTGGACACACTAAAAGTGCTGTTAAGTTGCAATAGTGCTGAACCAGCACAGGCAACACTTCACCAAGGTGATCCCTGATGGCCGATAATCCAAAGGGCTGGTGGCAAACCCATGCAAGTGAGCAGCCAGTGACCAGCATTGTGATGGGGTGTGGGCTATGCCAAACAGTTAATTCTTCCCATTACTTCCCAAGGATCTGATTTGGCACCCTAGTAACCAATCTGGATGGTGAGGGATACCAAATCAAAGCACCGCAAAACAGGCAGGTTGCCCCCAAAAGCAGATACATACATCACAGGCCAGCATCCCTTGGTTCTTATTTTTTAATACAGCAGACCTACAGGAAGACAGCACAATCTAGACTTTAAAAACAAACCCAAAAGATATTCTCTCACTTCCTTTCTTAAAAGGAGAAGGGATTGTCCCCCACTTCAAGTTTATTAAGAAACCTGAAGAGCCAGACCCCTGATTCCCAGAATCTTCACATGCTCAGAGGCACTCACTTGTTCCAGGGTTTACACCTCTGGTGGTCAAGCCTGCGTGTGTGTGTGTGTGTGTGTGTGTGTGTGTCTTACATCCCATTAAGCCCTATTATTGGGAAAGTATTCTGCACACTCTCAGAAACGCTCTGTTCTTTACAGACCATGTCTCATCTTCTGCGGCACAACAGGCACCCACACGTGCCCTGACTAGAACTAAGTGCTGCTATTGGACAGGCACTCTGTCCATGCTCAGGGGCACACTTTTAAAAAGTTATCTCCAAAGTTTCCTGGGCAGAGCCCTGATCCTGAGAAAGCCCAGCAAGCAAAATCTAGAGGGAACTCGGGGAGTGACATGGGACCCATCCCCGGCCGCGACCCCCCCCCCCCCCCCTTCCGCGGGAGGAAGCCCCAGCCCGGCCCACCTTGCAGCAACGGCGACTGTGACAGCTCAGGCCGGTCCTCGGGGAAGGAGTCGAGGAGGCGCTTGAAGAGGCGGCCGAGGTCGGAGTAGCTGCGGTGCAAGTAGAGGACGTTCCGGTCGGACCACTCGGTGCGGATCTCGAAGAACTCTTCCTCGTCGCCGCGCCGGTTGATGATCAGCCGCCGGATGCCGTTCACCCAGCAGCCCCGCACGTACATGTTCACCAGCGAGGTGCCCTCAAACACGGCCGAGGCCATCCCGCCGCATGCCAGGGGGAGAAGTGGGCGCCTCTCTCGTCTAGTCGCGGGCCGGCCAGAAAGCGGAACCCGCCATCCGCCCAGGCGCCGACTGCGCACAGGGGGCGCCCAGCTCCAGGCAGGCGGGCAGACAGGGAGGGCGTCCTGCCGCTGCCGCCGCCTCCCGCGCTTCTCCGCCCGGGCAAGGGAGGGAGGTCGCAGCCCAGCCCTCCTCCTCTTCCTCCTCCTCCACCGCGCTGGCGGCGCGCTACTTTGCCGCTTGAGTTGCCGCCCGCACAGAGGAGTTGGAGCGGGGCTGGGCTGGGCGAGCAGAGCGCGCTGGCCGGGCTGGCTCGGCCCCTTTTCTCCCGCGCCCTCCGGAGGAGGAATGCTGGTTTTTCCTCCCCGACAGCTGATTTCCAAGCTCCGCAACGGGCGGAGTGTTGTCAACGTCGCCGCTTCTCCTTTTCGCAGCCCGAATCCTTTGCAGGCGACGCGCAACTCGCCTTGCGAAATCCCTCCTTGCAACCCCCCCCCCCCCCAAAAAAAAAACCCAAACCAGAGCGCTCTGAATGCAACACGTGGAAGAAAATTGAGACACGGGGGGAGGGAGGGAGAGGACGGCCCCGGACCTCCCCTATCGCTCCAGCTTTAAGGCGTGGGTGAAACAAACGACGTCGGCAGGAACCGAGAGGGACTCGAGCCCAGAAAAATAGTTAAAAAAAAAAAAAGTTTGGGAGAGAGAAATGGAGAAAGCACCAGAGAAGCTGGAGCCCCACCGGAGGACGCGTCCGGACTGATACAGAACAGTTGTGCAGGAGGCGGAGCGCAGTGGTTTCTCGGGATTCTCTAGGCGCTTTGGGGGGGATTTCCTTGCAAGCAAATCCAGGCTGGGTTTTGTTTTTCTGGAGAAAAGGGCTGCGGTTCCGCGATTGCTTCCCACCCGGGGCAGAAACCCCACCACTTCTCAGCCCCCTGGTTTTCCGCTCGCTCCATTTAGGGGAGGGATATCAAGAAGGGAAATGTGATGTGGCGATCTGCAAACTCCACTGGCCCTGCTGTGGACTGCTTAAAACAAACCTCCGTTTGCAGCCGCTGGAAAGGGTGGGGCCGATTGGCCCAGCGGACAGCCCTGATCGATCCCGGCCTGCGAACAAGACGGGGGAGCGCGAAGCCTTCCCCTCGGAAGGACCTCCAGTGGGGCAGCGCTTCTCCAGAACGTTCATGTGGCACGTTCGGCATTAGCAGCTAGGAAAATCAGAGCGAAGCAGAGGCGGTTCTGGTGAAAGTAGCTAAATGAAGTGTTACGTCCTGGTGTGTAATCCGTATTTCTTGAATCTGCCTGTGAATCTTTGGAGATGGATGTTTGCATTTTAAAAATTTAAGGCGATTGGCATTTTTGAGTCTGAAAGTGAATATTTGAAGACGGACGTTGTATTTTAAAATTTTAGTGTGTTTTAACTTGTAAGGGCCAATGGCCACATATACAATAAATTTGACTGACTGACCGTAGTTTTCACACAAGTCAAAGCACTGGTCGCGTCGGGACAGGGGAGCTGTGAAGTCTCTTGCAGTGAAGGCCAACAGCCTAGTTCCTCAGAGGGGGGAAGCACAGCTGGAAGACACACACACACACACAGGGACAGGGAGAGGAAGTGGTCTCTAGTCAACGAAACCATGTGCTAGAATTGAAATGTGTTCGTCTGCCAGGAGACAACAGCGGGCCTCATCCCGAGGAATCCTCCCCTCACCAAAGGAAGAGCTGAGAGGGTCGTTCCAGCGTGGTGGCCTGGTTAGGCGGCCCTTGGAAAAACCTAGGTCCAGATCCCCACTGTTGCCTCATCATTCCAGTTTGGTGTAGTGGTTAGGAGCAGGGACTCTAATCTGGGAGAAGCGGGTTTGATTCCCCACTCTTCCACATGCATCTGCTGGTGTGACCTTGGGTCAGTCATAAGTTCTTTCAGAGCTGTTCTCTCAAGGGCAGTTCTTGAGAGAGCTCTCTCAGCCCCAGATACCTCACAGGGTGCTTGTTGTGGGAAGAGGAGAGGAGGGGAGGGGAGGGGAAGGGAGAGGAGATTGAAAGCCACTCTGAGACTCTGGGTAGTGAAGGGCGAGGTATACATCCAGTCTCCTCTTCTTCTTGACAATTCTTGGCTTGTTAATCGAGCATCCCATGGCCGCCATTTTGTGACAGTGCCCACTCCCCGTTCTCTAAATTTCTCAAGTACCCATGTGCTCAACAAGATTGGAGTCCCCTGCATTATAGGAAATGGAGGCAGTTCACCAGTTAAGATCCTCCTCACAGAGCCGTACTTTTTGTGGAGAGCCAGGCGGCAACCAAAGGCAGGCCTTTTTCACGGGGGCACCTTGCCTATGGAATGTCCTCTTTGTTGAGGTTTGCCTAGCAATTATTCTACACTCCTTCGGGCACTAATCAAAAACATTTCTTTTCACTCAGACCTTTAACTTGGGAGTTTGGTTTTTAGAAGAAGAAGAAGAAATTGGATTTATACCCCACCCTTTACTTGTAGTCTCAGAACGGCTTACAAACTCCTTTCCCTTCCCCTCCCCACAACAGACATCCTGTGAGGTAGGTGGGGCTGAGAGAGCTCTGACAGAAACTGCTCTTTTTTTCAAGAACAACTGTGCCAGAGCTATGGCTTGCCCAAGGTCATCCAGCAGGTACAAGTGGAAGAGTGAGGAATCAAACCCTGTTCTCCCCGATTAGAGTCTGCGCACTTAACCACTACACCAAACTGGCTCTGGTTTAAACGGTTTCTACAGTCTGCTCCTCCCTGGAGGACTGTTTCAGGCCGCCAAATGTTTTGTGTCATTTTTATGTTCTAACTGGGGTTTTAATAGCTGAGTTTGTTCATTTATATTTATTTATTTATTTATTATTTTATTTATTTGTTCCATTTATATCCCGCCTTGCCAGTTTTAGTTGCTTTTTATGCTGTTTTATGATTTTGCATAGTTTTTTGATCTGACTTGAGCTGCTTTCTGGAGAAGCAGTTTATACATCCCCCCCCCCCCCCCCCGGCAACCAAAACCACTAAGAAGATCACTAGGAGAGACTCATGGGGCTTTAGTGAACATGAAGCACTTAAAAAAAAGTGATTAAACACGTGAGCACTGTCGTGCATCAGTAAGGTGTGTCCTCTTTAATGATCATCAGGAAAGCATCTAATGCTCTTTGTTTACGCATGTTCACAGGCAACCAGCCTTGAATTGAAATCGGGATGATTTTGCTGATGTGCTGAAAGATGATGGCAGGTTCCCTCCCCCTTGCCTCCCATTGAGTTACTGGAGACATGATTAATCAAGGAAGTGAAAGCTTTTCCCACCCCTGCCTTAGGCACAGGGGCCTGGAAGGAGCTACCTTATCATTAAGTGCAGCTGACTGGGCTCAGCCTCTACACAGTTTTCAGACGCAGGCAAAGAAGAATTGTTTGCGTTGAGGAAAAACTGATGTGGGAGGCAAGGACTGTGAAAAGCCAAGAGTCACCCTCTCAAGGGAAGTTTGGGTTGTAGATATGACATATGAACCAAGCCCTTCTTTCAGCTTCCCTAGAAGCAAAGTCTTGTCAAAAATCTGAGCTGACGCATTACTGAGGAAATAACAGAAATGGCAGCTACAAATGTCTGTTTTTGACAGTGGCTGTAACACCCTCATGGTATTTAAACTCCTTCGTCTAATGAAGGTATTGCCTCTCAGTGCGTGTTTACCTTACAAATTGTGTGAAACTGGTTTAACAGACACGGCTTCCCATGTGAGGGGAGTTAAGAATCTGTCACGAAGATCTGTCAGATTCCACACCCAGCTCCAGATGACGCCATTTTGATTTGAACGCTTGGTTTGTAACATAGATTCT
The DNA here is from genome assembly GCA_029233225.1 of Lepidodactylus listeri. Lineage (NCBI taxonomy): Eukaryota > Metazoa > Chordata > Lepidosauria > Squamata > Gekkonidae > Lepidodactylus > Lepidodactylus listeri. The sequence goes on from JARCFY010000006.1 coordinate 95,792,657, forward strand.
ACATTAATACAGATGAGTGAGGTGGTATCTAAATAGGGTTGACAAACAGCAGTGGGAATCATGCCTCTGCCATGCCACAGGCACAAGAGTACCTTATGGTATCTAATCCATCTGAAAGGAGCTGCATCCATTTGTTTTGTAGGATATGGTGGGTCCGCTGCACCTTTCCTGCAGAAGCAGCTCTGGCTGTGCTGCCATTGCAGATCCCAAACTAAAGGCTGGTGTGACAACTCACCTTGGCAGGGAATCCACTACCGTCTCCCATCCACCAACTCAGTTTCTGTGGAAAGGGAGAGTAGAGGACAAGGGGTCAGCCCAGACAGCCCTGGAGACCAGATCCTATGAGGAAAGGCTCAGGGATTTGGGAATGTTTAGAAGAAGAATAAGAGAATAAGAGATTGGATTTATACCCCACCCGTCACTACCCGAAGGAGTCTCAGAGCAGTTTACAAACTCCTTTCTCTTCCCCTCCCCACAACAGACACCCTGTGAGGTAGGTGAGAGTGAAAGAGCTCTTTTAAGGACTGTCCTTGAGAGAACAGCTCTGACAGAACTATGGCTTGCCCAAGGTCATCCGGCAGCTGCAAGTGGAGGAATAGGGAATCAAACCCGGTTCTCCTAGATTAGAGTCCGTGCACTTAACCACTACACCAAACTGGCTCTCACGAAACTTAGTCTGGAGAAGAGGAGGTGGAGGGGGCACATGATTGCTCTCTTTTAAGTATTTGAAGGGCTGTCACTTAGAGGAGGGCAACAATATTGCCAAGCCGCCCAGCCTTGGTTTCTGTCAGTAAAAGATGGGGGAAGGGGAAAGATCCTTTCCAGAGCTTTTTGGCTTTTGAGGGAGGACTCACGGGGCCAAGGCCAGTAGCAATTACTGGGTGACTTGCTACCAAGTGCCTTGATTGACTCACCCAGGTCTGGCTGCTTGCCACTGTTCAACAGCAGCCATCCCATGAAATATAGTGGGGTGTAGTGGTTAGAGTTTCAAACTAGGATTTGGGAGATTAGGCTTGAATCCCCACTCTGCCATGGAAGCTCACTGGGTGACCAGTCACTGAGTCTCAGCATAACTTACTTTACAGGGTTGTTGAGAGGATAAAATGGAGGAGAGGTGAATTATGTATGCTGCTTTGGGTCCCCATTGTGGAGAAAACTGGGGTATAAATGAAATGAATAAAAATAAATATAGCTAAAGATGGGGGGGGCAGATACATTTGCAGGGGGAGGAGAAAGGGAAGCATGGCAAAGTGAAGATATGGGGGTTGCTAGAATGAAGAAAAGAAGAAATAGTGTAAGAAGGTGGTACAGGAGAATGTGAGGTACCTTCCCTGCAAGTCCTTGCAGGTTTTCCACCACACAGCCTGGAGGCCAGTACCATGCAGCTGGAACTGAGAAGAGTTTTCCTAGGGAGCGGCTGCCAGAGGGAGGGAAAGCTGAAGAGGGGGGCAGATAAATGTAAGTTGACTGGTGGGTGGGAAGGAGAGAAGGAAGCAGAGAAAAGGGAAAGACTATGGGGGCTTTCAGGGATGGTAAAGCAGAAATAGCGGGGAGGGGTGAGAAATGAGATCTCCACAAAGTACTTGCAGGACTCCCGCTCATATATCTATAAATGCAAAGAAAATTGCCTATTTCAGTGCCTTCTAGCAGGGGTGGATCTACATCTTTGGGGCCCTGAAGCTTGAACTGTTATGGGGGCCCCTTTGCAACCAGCAAAAATCGGGCAACATCCAGCAAGGTCCAAAATAAGGTCTGGACCACCACATATTATATACCCCCAGGTTCACAGGACTCTCCTCTTCAAGAAGATATATTCTGTTTCCTGGTCCAAAGTGCGGTTCTTGTTGCCAGCTGCTCCAAAGTGGGATGCCCCTCTAGGATAATCAAAAAGGCAGACACTGGGGCCAGGCTACCCCCCCCCCAAATCCTTGGACCACCCCAAATGACACATCCCCACGCTCTGGGGACTGTCCTTCAACATGACATACAGTGCTGCCCAGTCCAAACATGGTTCTGAAGCCACGAGCTTCTATTCAGAGTGACTCCAAGAGGCCTCTGTTTCTAAAGAGATTTGAATAAGGAACTGGTTGCCCTTTACAACCCAAAATAAGGTTTGGACCCCCACACTTTATTCACCCCCATCTTCAGGGAACTCTACCCTTTGAGCAGACATATGTTCTGTCCTGGTTCTTGTGCCAGCTGCTCCCAAGTATGGTGCCCTCAGGACAATCATGCAGGCAGGGGCTGGGCGGCACCCCAAAACAATCTTTGGACCACCCCAAATGACACATCCCCACGCTCTGGTTTGTACCAAACACTGGTTTTAAGTCCGCTGAAGATGGGAGTGTATGAGGTGTGGGGGTCCAAACCCTATTTTGGGTGCAGAGGGCACTTCCTTATTCAAATCTCCTTTGAAATACAGGCCTCTGGGAAGCACTCTGAATAGAGGGTTGTGTCTTCAGAAGCAATAATATCATTGATAACATTGATGTCTTCAATAGTGTCCAGTCATCAGACACAGTTCATGTCATTTTTAAGATTTATGAAAGCTACTTAACCAGTTCTGCTTCCCCCAATTCTGTCTTTGCCCATTTTCTGATGGATAAGAGTCTGGGAAAGTTTCTGAGTTTTAGCATTCATAATTGGGTATTGGACAGGTTTTCAATTACACTCTTATTGTTGCCAGGGCGTTATTATTATTAAAGCGGTGCCAGAACTCTCAAGAGGGAAATGATGTTTTCAATCTGTATACTGAATACTCATTAACTTTAAAACATTTTAAATAGAATTTTGTCAAAGAGGTTCTGGAACTCTGTTCTAGCGTGTTCCCTCAGGAAAAAACCTTTGATTGTTGCTATGCTCTGAGAATGCAAGTAGATGTTATGAGGAAACAATCCCATTTTTTCCTCATCGTATTAATAGGTTGTGAGGCACTTGACGGGTAGAATCAGCAGATATAAGAGGATTATGCCCTGCCTGTGCTCACACATCTCAGCAAACAGGAGATTGGGACCATACATTTGCCAAGATACTGTCAAGTTCTGAGCTGAGTCCCCAAGGGCACTCATAACAAGGTCTCTAGGAGCAGTTTTAAGATCATAGTCATGTCACAGGCTTATGGAGAACTTTAGCCCAATATTTATAAAGAGCTGGGTAAAGCCATGCATATGAAAAAAAATCCAAATTCATGTGCACATTTCACTTTTAATCCCCTGTAGTTACCCAACACCAAAGCATCCCAAACATTGTGAATTGCATTGCAGAACCAAGTACTTATATGAGTTCTTACAATGTTCCATTGTGTGCTCTTGATCCTCTATTCATATATACAACTATTTATTTATTTATTTATTTATCGCATTTCTATCCCGCCTTTCCAGCGAACTGGCTCAAGGCGGCTCACAACATATCATACCACCAAAATGGTTTACAATTTAAAAGCATAAATAAACAACATTATGAAACAACTCACATAACAGTACTGGCGGCATCTACGTCCTCCTGGAGAGCAGCGGCAACAGGAGATTTGGCCTGTGGGTCCAGGGCAATGTTATCCTACCATCTCCCCGGTGGCGGCTCCTATCCGAAAGCCTGGCAGAAGAGCTCCGTCTTGCAGGCCCTGCAGAACTGTAACAAATCCCACAGGGCCCTGATGTCATCTGGGAGCTCATTCCACCAGTATGGGGCCACCACCGAGAAAGCCCTAGCCCTGGTACAGGCCAGTCGCGCATCCCTCGGACCAGGAATAGTCAAGCGATGTTGAGTGCTTGAACTCAGTGCCCTCTGGGGAACATATGGGGAAAGGCAGTCCCTCAAGTAGGCAGGCCCCTGACCATATAGGGCTTTAAAGGTGAACACCAACACCTTGAAACGGATCTGGTATGCTATAGGCAGCCAGTGCAGCAGCTGCAGCACAGGCTGGATGTGGTCGCCCATAGGGAGGCCCATCAGTAACCTGGCCGCGGCATTCTGCACTAGCTGCAGTCTCCGGATCTGAAGCAAGGGTAGCCCCATGTAGAGAGCGTTACAGTGGTCTAGTCTCGAGGTGACCATAGCATGGATCACTGTGACTAGGTCATCCCGTTCGAGGAAGGGAACCAGCTGCCTAATCAGCCGAAGATGGTAAAAGGCTGCCTTGGCAGTGGCTGCTACCTGGGCCTCCATTGATAAGGAGGCATCCAGGAGCACTCCCAAACTCCTGACCCTTGGCGCCGGCACCGATGGCACCCCCCCAAAGGACAGGAGTGGGGTCCCTATCCCCAACCCGCTCCGACTCAAGCACAGGACCTCCGTCTTCGTTGGATTAAATTTCAGCCGACTCAGTCTGAGCCAGTCCGCTATGTCTTGAAGCGCCCGTCCCAAGTCATCTGGGGTAGAGCCGGACCGACTGCCCAACAACAGATACAGCTGGGTGTCATCTGCATACTGATGGCACCCAAGCCCATGCCTCCGGGCAATCTGGGCAAGGGAGCGCATATAGATGTTGAATAACATTGGGGACAGCACCGCCCCTTGAGGTACTCCACATACCAGTGGGTACCTCTGGGAGGTCTGTTCCCCAAGCGCAACCCTCTGTCCCCGATCATGGAGAAAAGAAGCAAGCCACTGTAAAACAAGCCCCTGTATCCCCGCGTTGGGGATACTCTATATGATTGTCTGAAAACACAGTGGGAACTAAAGTCCAAGGGAAAATCCTGGTGCATTAGAATGAATGGAAGCTTCATGATTTTTTCAATAGCTGGTCAATTTATACCCATTTGTTTTAAATCGGGATATGTCAAGTCACTCCCTTTGCAAAACCAGATTGTGTTGCTGGGTTATGAAATACACTACTCTGTTGTATAGAGCACTGCAATACTTCCTAAAGTAGTGAAATTTTGCAAGGAAAGAAGATGTGAGTTTTTCTTTGCAATCTACATAAAGCTCAGTTATTAAGTCAGTAATCTCAGTCATTTTCAGAATGGCAGACTACGTTTCTGAAAGTTGATGATTGTGAACAGATGAGTCAGAAAAAACTGCACCCTGTTTTCTGTAAAACTTTCACACACTTCATTCACTCAGTAGGGTATTGTGGTTTTTAAAGCAGTGCAGCTGTCTTGAATGAATGTTAAAGTTGATTACAGCATTGCAGAAGTAAGCAAAGCTCTGTCGAATTGTGTTTCCGTAAGCAGAAAAACCTTTTCACAGGACCTCAAAGTCTATTCTGCTTATATGCTGGCAACCAATTTTGTGCTGCTTCTGTGACCAGTGGAATGGAAGAGCTGTACACTGATGCTGTTAGCAGTCAGACCTCTCCTGCAGATGGGCAGTTTGATGGCTAGAGAGAGACGAAACACCCCTCTTTAATATCACCCCAAAGGTATTTGTGCACTGCACTGCCTGGCCTGAAAATGAGAACAACATGGAAGCAACAGGAAATGGATGTCAGCCAGAGACAAGTCCAGACACATATCTCAGCAGGTGAGATAGTAAGGCTGACCAGCTGATAACCCTCCTCCCCATCCTAAAGAAACGCATAATTTAAAACAATGGGTCTCGAGAAAACGTTACCTCACCTTGACTTAACCTCATCCACACCTGGTCCTACCTTCCCTTTCCCAATCATCCTAATTCTGCAATATTTAACTCTATTCATACAACTCAATAGCCTTTCCCATCCTGTAATCAAGGGTCATCAAGGAACAGTATCACCTTTAGTTCATATCGTGGAAACCCATTAGGGTTTCACCCAAATCTTTGTCTATCCATGGGAAAGCCACCAAGCCATTGTCTTTGGGGCGATCCTGTCAGCATAGCCCCAGGGAACATTTTTTCCTATATCAAGCACACCTAGCTAGCAGGCTGTGTGTTGTCTTGGATCCTCCACACACACCCCCCCACTTGCATGTGGGCTTCCTCCTTCCTCCATGAGAAGGTTGTTTCATTCCACCATGGACCTAGTTCTCCAAGATTGGTAACTATTGCCTTCTCCAGATATCTTTTCCCCACTCCTCCCTTTTATTTATTTGTTTGTTTGTTTGTTTGTTTGTTTCATTTATATCCCGCCTTGTCAGTTATACAACCAACTCAAGGCGGCTAACAACATATAAAATCATAAAAACAGATTTACAATTTAAAACATCAACATTTAAAAACTCTAAATAAATACCACAAGATGGCGACTTCTTAGCGCTCCGGTGAGTAGCTGCAATGGGGTGCGATCAACAGGGCCAGGGAGATGGTATAATCAGCTTTCTCCCCGGCGGCGGCCCCTATTTGAAAGCCTGGCGGAAGAGCTCCGTCTTGCAGGCCCTGCGGAAATGCAACAAATCCCGCAGGGCCCTGATGTTATCCGGGAGCTCATTCCACCAGTAAGGGGCCGCCACCGAGAAAGCCCTGGCCCTAGTACAAGACAACCGGGCATCCTTTGGACTGGGGCAAGTCAGGCGGTTTTGGGTGCCTGACCTCAGTAGCCTCTGGGGCCTATATGGGGAAAGGCGGTCCCTCAAGTAGGCGGGTCCCTGACCATACAGGGCTTTAAAGGTTAACACCAGCACCTTGAACCTGATCCGGTATGCTATAGGCAGCCAGTGCAGCCGCTGCAGCACAGGCCAGATGTGGTCCCGCAAAGAGAGACCCATCAAAAGCCTGGCCGCTTCATTCTACACCAGCTGCAGCCTCCGGATCTGGGACAAGGGCAGCCCCAAGTAGAGAGCGTTGCAGTGATCAAGACGTGAGGTGACCATAGCATGGATCACTGTAGCTAGGTCTTCGCGTTCGAGGAAGGGAGCCAACTGCCTAGTCAGCCGTAGATGGAAAAGTCTGCTTTGGCAGTGGCTGCTACCTGGGCCTCCATCGTTAAAGAGGAGTCCAGGAGCACACCCAGACTCCTGACCCTCGGAGCTGGCACCGATGGCGCCCCACCGAAGGACGGAAGTGGGTGCCCTAGCCCCGATCCGGTCTGACTCAAGCACAGGACCTCCGTCTTCAGTGGATTCAATTTCAGTCGACTCAGTCTAAGCCAGCCCGCAACCTCCTGCAGCGCTCGTTCCAGGTCAGCTGGTGAGGAGCCGGACCGGCCGCCCAACAGCAGATAGAGCTGGGTGTCATCCGCATATTGATGACACCCCAGCCCATGCCTCCGGACAATCTGGGCAAGGGAGCGCATATAGATGTTAAATAACATCGGGGACAGGACCGCCCCTTGAGGCACACCACACACCAGTGGGTGCCTCTGGGAGGTCTGTCCCCTGAGCGCAACCCTCTGTCCCCGATCTTGCAGAAAGGAGGCAAGCCATTGTAAAGCGAGCCCCTGTATCCCAGCATCGGCGAGGCAGTGGATCAGCAACTGGTGGTCGACGACATCAAATGCCGCCGACAGGTCTAACAACACCAGTGCCGCCGTACCGCCTCAATCCAGATGTCTACAGAGGTCATCCGTGAGGGCGACCAGAACCGACTCCGTCCCATGACCCGGTTGGAACCCGGACTGAAACGGGTCCAGCATGGAGGTGTCATCCATGAAGCTCTGTAACTAAATCGCCACCGCCCTTTCCAAGACCTTACCCAAATAGGGTAGGTTGGACACCGGCCGATAGTTGGCCAAAACAGCCGGGTCCAGAGATGGTTTTTTAAGGAGAGGGCGGACCATCGCAACCTTGAGCGCCTCCAGGAACAGTCCTTCTGAAAAGGACTTGTTGATAATCTCCCGGAGAGTGTCACGCAACCCCTCATGGCAAGCTTTTATAAGCCATGAGGGGCACGGATCAAGGCTGCACGAGGTTGGGCGTACAATCAAGAGCAACCTGTCAACCTCCTCAAGACTGAGAGGACTGAAATGATCCAAGGTCACACCTGAAGACGTGCATGGAGCCTCAAGTTCACACACTGTCTCAACTGTGGCCGTGAGTTCACGGCGGAGTAGCAAGATTTTGTCTGCAAAATAGCTCGCAAAGCCTCACAGCCGATTTCCAATTCCCTATCATTTACGGTGCTCTGTGGCACTTCCGTTAGCGACCTAATTGTTCTAAATAATTGGGCCGGGCGAGAGCTAGCAGACGCAACCTCAGCTGCAAAGAATTTTTTCTTAGCAGCCTTGATTGCCACCTCATAGGATCTCATAAACGTCCTATAAGATGTTCTTGATGCCTCGTCGCGAAAACGCCGCCACCGTCTCTCTAGCCGTCTGAGACCCTGTTTCATCAGCCTCAGCTCCCCGGTAAACCAGGGAGCCAGCTTTGAGCGAGGGCGCAGAGGGCGTCGGGGAGCAATCTCATCAATGGCCGCCGAGAGCCGGCCATGCCAGTCCTTGACCAGTCCATCTAATGAGTCACTGGAAGGCCTGGGATCCCGCAGAGCCATCAGAAACCGCTGAGGGTCCATCAGACTCCGCGGGCGAGCTAAAATTCACTCGTTGCCCAAACGGAGTTGGGGTGACACCATCAGACGAGCCTTCAGGGCAAGGTGGTCAGACCATGGCACTGCCGTGGCAGTCAACTGACCCACCGTAACCCCGGCCGTGAAGATCAGGTCGAGCATATGTCCGGCCTGGTGCGTAGGAACCGTTACAAATTGGGAGAGCCCTAGTGTCGCCATGGAAGATACCAGGTCCCTCGCCGGAACAGAGGCCGCATCGTCGGCGTGGACATTGAAGTCACCCAAGACTATCAGCCTTGGGTGCTCCAACGCCCAGCCCGACACCGCCTCCACCAGTGAGGACAGGCTGCTGGCTGGTGCGTTGGGCGACCGGTACACCAGCCAGACAGCCAACCTCTCCCCGGCTTCCCACACCAGGCCCGCACACTCTATGCCCTCCAGTTTCAATGGCGGGAGTGCCCTATAGGAGTAAGCCTCCCGAATGAACAGTGCCACTCCTCCTCCCCGGCCCTCAGTCCGTGATTGGTGGAGGACCGAGAACCCGGGTGGAGCTAACTGGGAGAGAGCCACTGTCTCCCCCTCTCGCACCCAGGTCTCAGTCACCCAGGTCTTATCTTCCCAGGCTTTTTTTGTAGAAAAGGCCCAGCAGGAACTCATTAGCATAACAGGCCACACCAAATGGTAGAAACTCATTAGCATATTAGGCCATACCCCTGACAGCGTAGCTCCCTTCCAGGATCGGCTTCCCCAGGTGCCTTGCGGCTTGTGGGGCGCATGGGGAACCCAAGGGAAGGAAGGCAGTTTCTGGATTTGCTTCCCCAGGTGTCTCACACTTGCGAGATACCTGGGGAACCCGGGGGGGGGGGAGAGGCTGTAGGTGTGGCCAACTCAGAAGCCAGCCGGAACTCCGTTCCTGTGTGTTCCTGCCCAAAAATAGCCCTGTATCTTCTTATTAGATAGTGTGTGTGTTCCCTGTGTGCTTTGTGTGTATGTTTTGCTCTTTTATTTTTTCTGTTATAATAAATCGCCTTTTCGGTTGAACTTTGTTTATTTCAAGAGTTCTCTAAGGGAAAATCCCGGTATACATTGGTGGATAACCCAGCTATCTGCCTATTGCAAAACTAAATGCCCCCAGCTAATTAGTAGACTGCCAATTTGGGTAACAATGCTAGATCGTGGTTCCTATGCTACAGTGTTCTTACTAGTCTGTCTACTGCTTAAACCCGTATGCTCAGGTGGGCCATTAATGTCTCGTCAGAAGTCCAGGTGGCTCAGTGGAACTGCACTTGCTCCGCATGCAGAAGGTCACAGGTTCAGTCACCAGTTAAAAGGAGCAGGTAGTTGGTGATGTGAAGGATGTCTGCTTGAGACCCTGCAAAGCTGCTGCCAGTCAGGATAGAAAATATGGAGCTTGATAGACCAATGGCCTGATGCAGTCTAAGGCTGCTTCATGTGTTCAAGAGATGTGCATCCCGGATTTTTCTAAAACCACATATTCTCATTTTCTTATGCAGAGAGCACTCCCATTTAATTCCACATGCACCACAATCCCTGGTGCTCATTTTCCTGTCCTGCAAAGGTCCAGCCCATGTTGGTCCCATTTTCCCACCATCCCTCATAGGCACCATTTTAGCCGATGTTTTTATCTACCAGACCACTGGAGGACTTGCTGTAGTGTTTAAAACACTCTATTGCCTCTTATCTATTTTCACTCCAAAATTAAATAGAAATATTATAGTGTTTTAGCACATGCAAATGAAGCAAAAACATAAAGGAGACAGGAACTCACTGTGTGCAACCAGTCCTTTCAAGCTCTGCTATACAGTGATCTCTCCACATAGGGCTCTAGTGCATCTGTGCAAAAAAACCAGCAACCAAAAAACCCAGCAAGTTGTCACAGCAGCCATGATGCCCATGTCCCCAGTAGCCAATGTGAAGTTGGTGAAAACCAAGGCTGACTGTGAAGAGCTCCAAGACCTCCATTAACTGGGTGAGTGGGTGACAGTGGAAAACGAAGTTCGATGTTGGTAAGTGTAAGGTGATGCAAACTGGGACCAAAAAAACCCCGACTTCAATTATAGGCTAATGGGGTCTGAACTTGCTGAGATCTTGGGGTTGTAGTGGACAGCTCAATGAATCTGTCAACCCAGTGTGCTGCAGTGGTGAAAAACGCAAACACTATGTTAGGGATTATTAGGAAAGGGACTGAGCATAAAAAGGCCAATATTGTAATGCACCTGTGTAGATCTATGGTGTGGCCTCATTTGGAATACTGTGTGCAGTTCTGGTCACTGTATCCCCAAAAGGAAATTGCAGAGCTAGAAAAAGTAAAGAGGAGAGCAACCAAGATGATTAAGGGCATTGGAGCACCTTCCCTCTAAGGAAAGGATGAACAGTCTGGGACTTTTCCGTTTAGAAAGGAGAAGACTAAGGGGGGACATGAGAGAGGTTTATAAAATTATGCGTAGGGTGGAGAGAGCTGACAAAGGAGACTTTTTCTCCCTCTCCCAAAACACTAGAACTCCAGGGTATCCAATGAAACTGATGGGCAGTAGGTTCAGGACAGACAAAAGGAAATACTACTTTACCCAGAGAGTGACTAAAATGTGGAATTTGCTGCCAGAGGATATAGCAGCAGCCACAGGAATAAACAACTTTAAAAGGGGATTAGACAGATCCATGGAGGAGAAATCTATCAATAGCTACTGGCACTAATCCTCTGAATCCCAGTGTCAGGAGGCAACATCAAGGGAAGGCCTCGGCCTCTATGCCCTGTTGTTGGCCCTTCAGGGAACTGGTTGGCCACTGTGTGATACAGGATGGTGGACTAGATGGACCAATGGTCTGATCCAGCAGGGGTCTTCTTATGTTCTTATGGAACCCATGTGGAATGGAAAGGTCAGGGGGAAAGTGCATAGAAATCTCCCATGTTCCATCACCAAAGTGCATGCCTCTGCATTAGCAGCAGCAATTAAAGCAACAAGGAGAATCATCAGTGTATTGAATCAGCTAGTGGCTCAGTTCGGAAATATCATCAAACTGTGTTTAAAGAAACTTAAATATAGTTAAGCATCACACAAAACTCTGATCTGTGAAAGTCCAGAAATGGAGTTGAGGTATATGGCCAACTATTGTCTTCACAATATTATAGTTTGCAAGAACTTCTGCCCAGACAAACTGAAGGGACCTACCCACTTTCTTTTGGCTACTGACAAAAAGATTTCTCATATCTTTGACAGACTAGACTTCTCTGCTGTATGAGTTATTAGTTGTTAGGATTGATGTGAACCTTTGTAGCAGAACAACTTAACATGATTCTTTTTGTTCAAAGGACGCTTTTGTAATCTCTTCTCTTATTCCAGGACATGGTGGTCTGTCCCAGACTCTTCAAGGCAGAAAGCAAAACAAAAAGAGCAATTTTATTTTGAACAAGTTGCTGTGGTAACCTGAAGGGAGCACAATTCTTCAAGGAACTGAATGCAGTCAGAGGTCTTGGCTCATGTGAGTATGTCATTCATGGCTCCAAACTGGCCAGCACTAGACACTGAAATACCTCAACAGAACAAGTTGCCAACAAGAAAATCAATTTAATTTGGTCAAAACTAAAAGGTTAAATAGGTACCCCAAACCTAAATATTTGCATTGGTGCAAATACTATACCATTATACCAATTTAGCACTGTTGTAATTCAAGCAGGATTAATGTTTTGTAACACGGCTTAACTGTTTGTATATCCTGTCCTATTCAAAACACTTGTATGATGACTTAGCAAATCTTACAAGTAGGCTGGGATCTACAGCAATATCTTTATAGCTGTATTTCAATCATTTTCATAACTGAAGCTCCAAACAGTACCCAAAGACCCTACTAGTACTACCACACAGTCCTGTTAAATAATTCCTAACGCAGCGTATGAGTAGTGTTTCTGTCAGGGAACCTCACAGAGAAAAATATGTTGTTATTTCCACAAGCTGTACTTAGAATTCACATTGCTGAGGGTAGCTCTAGCAAGGGAAGTAACCATTCTAGCTGCATGTTTAGAGCTGCCAAAAGGCCGGGAGAAAAAAATGTCCTGTCCCTTTAATAGAGGCTTAATGTATGGGAAGGGGCATGGAGCTTTTCATGGCATGGGGGTAAATAACATCACCTGGCAAATAATAGACTATCAAGCCTCTATAAAAGGGGCAGAACTCTTCTCTAGACAGTCGACAATCTTAAGCACATCAACTTTGATTCACCCCCCAAAAAGGCTATTTAATTTAATGTTTAAAATTTGTTTTAGACCATGGTATTTATATTATATCAACAAACTGTTTCTCTTGCTTATGTATAATGTTCAGATTTGCTGGCTTGTGCCATAACTAATAAAGATTGATTGATTGATTCACCCATTCAACTGATTTCCTTCCTTCCTTCCTTCCTTCCTTCCTTCCTTCCTTCCTTCCTTCCTTCCTTCCTTCCTTCGATCCATCCATCCATCTATCCATCCATCCATCTATCTATCTATCTATCTATCTATCTATCTATCTATCTATCTATCTATCTATCTATCTATCTATCTAATCATTTCCTGCCTTGATTCCTGAGATATTTATTTGCTATGCAAAAACAAAGCATCAGTTCAGCAATGCACTGAAATATGATAAACCCAAACTTTAGTTTGAATGATGTCCTGTTACATACTTTAGAAACATCTGTCCAAATTGCTGTGCCCTGGATGGCCCAGATGAACCTAATCTTGTTAGATCTTGGAAGCTAAGCAGAGTCAGCACCAGTTAGTACTTGGATAGGAGACCACCAAATAAGTTTAGGGTTGCGATGCAGAGGCAGGCAGTGGCAAGCTTACCCCTGTGCATCTTTTGCCTTGAAAACCATATAGGGTCGCCATAAGTTGACTGTGACTTGACAGATATTCCACCACCACCATCCAAATATTATTCTGATCACAATCATTCATTTAAAAAGATTATCCATAGGACCACAAACATTTGCACACATGAAAAGTTCCAGTGGATTTTAAGAACTGCCAAGGAAACAGCTGCCAGTTCTTCCCATTTTGTTTGCCAGTAGGAAATTTCAGCTTCTGAAATTCAGATTGATTGTCAAGAATTGACAACCTCCTCAAGAAAAAATTCAGCCTTGCTTGTTGTCACAATATAGGACAGTGAAGCAGAATATGTACAATAGCATCTACTTTCCCAGTGCCACGAACACATGCATGCCTCTCATACAGAATATTATGAAAATGGCAAGCTGGCCCCCACTAGGGTTGCCACTTGCCAACTTCCAGGTGATGGCTGGTGATCTCCCAGGATTACAACTGATCTCCAGGTGACAGAGCTCAGCTCACCTGGAGAAAATCGCTTCTTTGGAAGATGGACTCTACAGCATTATAGCCCATTGAAGTCCCTTCCCTCTCCTAACCCCACTCTCCTCAGGCTCCACCCTCACAGTCTCCATGTATTTCGTAACTTGGAGCTGTCAACCCTAGCTCCTTCTGTGGTGGTGGGGGGCGACAACAGGTATCACCTCTTGGGCCTTGCCAGCTAGATCCAAGCCACGCCCTGTGGCAGCATCGTGCGCCACTCGTGGCAGTACAGGAGCAAGCAATGGGTGCTGCTTCCTTGGGACCACAAGACACCTCAGACCAGCCCTGAACATTTGACTGTTTTTATTTCTGTAGTGTCTTTTCAAAAATACCCTAGAGAAGAAGAAGAAGAGATTGGATTTATACACTGGAGTGTCAGACTGGTTTACAATCTCCTTTCCCTTCCCCTCCCCACAACAGACACCCTGTGAGGTAGGAGGGGTTGAGAGAGCTCTCTCGAGAACTGCCCTTGAGAGAACAGCTCTCTGAGAGAACTTGTGACTGACCCAAGGTCACACCACCAGCTGAATGTTGGAGGAGTGGGGAATCTAACCTGGTCCTCCCAGATTAGAGTCTGCACTCCCAATGACGACCCCGAACTGCCCCTAACCTCAGTGGTGGTGCACACACCTCTGCAGCACTGGAGTAGCCATTCAGCTCCAGTTCTTTTCTAAAAGTTCAAAAAGCAGCAAGAAGTACAATGCCCTTTATTCTACAAGTGCCAGTGTTGTGTAGTTGTTAGAGTGGTTGACTAGGATTGGGGAGAGACCCAGGTTCAAATCCTGTCCCTGCAATGGCAGCTCACTAGGTGATCGTGGGCCAGTCATGCACACTCAACCGACACTACCACACTACATCACGGGGCTCTCTTGAGGATAAAATTCCATTTGATGTACAAGTGTGAGCCGGAAGGTTTGAGTCGAGAGAATGTACCACCTTCATCCTCAGATTAACATAATGTACAATTTCTTGTCATACAGATGCTGTTTTTTCTTCCCTAGGGTCTTTTTTATGTCAAGCTCTGGGCAAAACATACACATGCAAGTAATACTGCATCCCCCCCGGTTATTTATTCAACCTTGCCAATAAACTTGGCACAGAAAGATCTTTATGGCATCCTTCACAATTCTAAACCAGTATGACAGGTGTATAAGAAAGCTTCTAAAAACCTATGCATCTCTGGACTTTTACATGGTGTGCTAATGTGTTTTGCCAAACTTGTTGCAGTCACAATCCAGTACACCTTTAGGGCTGCTTAAACCTATAAATTTTGGTCACACACTGTGTGCTCCATTATGGGTTTTGTAGGTCTGCGCTGACAAAGCTCTGAAATTTTTGGGCAGATCTCTCACATTTCCACTGTGAAAATTAACGGGAGTACCACCTAGATTCCAAAACTACATGGAACAGTTGTTCCCAATGCTGCCCTTCAGAATATGCACCTAACCCCACCCCCACCCCAATTCTTGCCTCATGAAATAGTAGTGTGCACAGTAGAGTTGCCAGCCTCCAGGTGGGGCCTGGGGATCTCCCACTTTTACAGCTGATCTCCAGCTGACAGAGAGCAGCTCCCCTGGAGAAAATGGCTGCTTTGAAGAGTAGGAGTAGACTCTATGGCATTGTACTATGCTGAGGCCCCTCCCCTCCCCAAACCCCACCTGGCTCCACCCCCAAAGTCTCCAGGTATTTCCCAACCCAGACTTGGCAACCCTAGTGCACAGTCCAGTCACGGTTAGGCACTTAAACGTCCAAGGGAGAGATTTAAGCATGCAGAAACCTCCTTTTCAGACCCAGGGAATTAAAAAACAGTCAGCTGACTGGATCATGCAAGTAATAATTTGCAAACTGTTTTTTATTTCTGATTTATTCTACCAATAAAATATGAGGCTTAAAGTTGGAATATTTTCCAGGCCCTGCAGTAGGTAATACCTGACAAATGTGAGCTGGGTTTCGGCATCCCTGCTGGAAAACGCTGGGGAGAAAAATATATTAACGAGGCCTACCTCTCAGTTTGCCTTGAATAAACCAGCCATTGCCTTAATAAGTAAAGAGCCACATTTGGTTTTATACTGAGCTACATTTGGTTCTACAGCCATAGGTTCCATACCCATGCCCAGTGTGGTACCAGTGGATGCCGTAGTGCCAGCCAAGTCCTTCTAGACAGTGGTGAGGCCAGGTGCAGCCTTTGCCCAGCAGGGCATCTGTCTGGCCACTGGAGTTCTTATTGATTGCGCAGATGCCACTACAGGACATGGATATTCACTGTATGACTGTAGGTAAGCATGTTTATGCCAGAAATATTTTTAAACAATATGTTCATTTTAAAAGGCATCCTATTTTAATGGCTTCTGCCTGAAGTATTGAAGAGTTATTAGTAAAGTTACACATGGCACCACTCCCTGTGGCTGGCTCTGTCCCCTGTAGCAGCTATTTTGTGACTGGCTCTGCCCCCTGTAGCAGCCATTTCGTGGTTGCATCCACCACCCTGTCTCAGAATTCCAAGGGCATCTGCAGGCTCAGAAAGGTTGGGGACCCCTGCCTGAATCCTTGGTCCTGTTTTGTTTTCCTGCTCTTTAATTTTACAAAGATAGAGAGGGAGAAAACTGCAGAATTTTCTGTTTACCAGATCCACAAGGCTAAAAAAAGGGACAGAATCACTGTGGTCTTATTTTATGTCAAACCTCTTGGAGGAAAGACTTCCTAGTTTTTGAAGAGAAGGAAGTGTTTGTTGGATACTGGCTCTAACGGTAAAGGAACCAGTACAAGAGATCTTTGTATGGAGGCATTATCTGAAGCTACAGTTGATCCCAAGCCCTAACTGACTTGTAGTCGATTCTTCCGATTTTCTGAGATCTGCTGTTTTTGATCTAAACAACCATTTTGGGCACGAACCTCACAAACCCGGTTTGGTTTCCATGCAAGTCGACTAGGTTTGTGGGGTTCGTGGTTCGGCTGGTGGTTTGCCCATGAACAAGGAACTGAACCGCATTTTTGTGGTTCGTGCTCCTTACATCTATCGGTTGTCTCATCTCCTGAAGATCAGCTTATAAAATGCTCCTTAAGCAGAAGAAGCTTTACTTAGCTAAATAGTAATGGCAGGAATTAGGTCTGGCAGTTCAAGAAAAGAGGAAGTCTGGCTTCTGGGAACTCCTCTCCTTCAGTTTATTTAGTTTATTGGAGGTTCAGATCTCAGCAAAAGACTGGCAAGCTCACTACAGCCAGGTATTTGGAGGGGGGATTTGGAAACCAAGCACTGTTGTCCCAGTAAAAAGGATGCAAATCAGTCCCCCCAAACTGTCAATCTATTAGCCCGCTGAATATAGCTTCCAAGTTGAACAGCAAATTTTTGCTGCACAGACTGGAGGACTGGGAGACCGCCAATAACATTATCCATCCTGAACAAGCAGGGTTCAGGAAAGGGGTAGGCACTATAAATCATTTCTGACTCTTTACCAGCTGACTTATTAGAGCATTAAGTCCCCCCCCCCCAGGCTATGTTTGCGGCATATGTGGACTTAACTGCTACTTTCAATTCAGTGGATCAGAACCGCCTGTGTGCAAAACTAGCAGGCACTAAAACTGATAAGGGAACTATATTATAACTGCTAGAGTTAAGGTAGCCCCCACAGGCACTTTAGCAGAGGAGATTCCGATTACTCAGGGGGTCAAATGGGTGTGTTCTGCCCCCTTTGCTTTTCAATCTATGTATTTTTCCTAGCAAGAATTTGTGTTACAAATAACTCTGCAGAGTATTATTAAGACCAAGGACAAGACAAAGACCATTGTTCTCCAAACTGTAGGAATAATAGGTTTGTATACAAAATGGCTAACTTAGCTACTCCTTTTTAAAACGTGACTATCGCAGCATGTGCTGTGGTAAGCCTTTAACAGTGTCCTTAATAGCTTTTTTTTAAATTACAATGAGCTACAAAGGGATGGATGTTTTTGTTCATAACTACAATTCAGCAAAAATGTGTTGACGCACACAGAACAATCTGCAGCAAAATGGCGGCCTGTCTGGCAGAGTGACAAGCTGAAAAATTATCAGTCCCACCTGCCCATAAAATAATGAATAACCGCAAGGGTGTGCCTCTTGCTGATAAAATTTTCTAACTCTTTCCTCCCTTCTCAGTCCTTGTTTGTTTATTTCTGCTATTCATTTTGAGTCTATTCTTTCAGAGGGCAATCATTTACATTCATACTAATTCTGGGCAGACCTGTGAAGAGAAGGGAAATACATCTCCTTCCCCGAAGGGAATTGGAAATATTTATCTATGTTTTACAGACAGGTGTCTTACTTTAAAACATTTTTGTTTTATTGTTCCTTATTAAATAGTGTTTTTTTAATATGCAGAAAACAGAACTGTTGACTAACCCTTGTGGAATCTGAGATTTTACTATTGGTAGCATTTGTACTAGAGGGAATATGGT
Source organism: Lepidodactylus listeri (assembly GCA_029233225.1). Lineage (NCBI taxonomy): Eukaryota > Metazoa > Chordata > Lepidosauria > Squamata > Gekkonidae > Lepidodactylus > Lepidodactylus listeri. The sequence continues at coordinate 95,810,811 of JARCFY010000006.1, forward strand.
TGCTATCAGTATGTGTCTGTTACACCAGTGGCAATTTGTGAAACCAATCTGTCTTGTTATACACTATGCCACTGCTTAGAACTACATTCATATAGCAACTAGGTATTCAAGTTTTTTTCTCTGCATTCTGTTAGCAAAATGCACCTTGAATATATAACACAATATTTTAAAGATTGATCATTTCTACAGAATGTCTTGTAAAAATTTGTTTTAGTGTACAAATCACTTTTATTTGTTACAATTTGTATAAATGACTAATTTTGCAAGTTTCTTTGAAAGCATGTCTTTGGTTAACTCCTATTGCACGTATATGAATACTTTAGTTATGAGATGTTAATATTTTCCAGTGGCATTGCGCAATCATCATATAAAAACAGCATGCTGGAAAGGTCAACATCCATCCCTATAGATACGTATGACAACTGTGTGTGCATAAGCATGTATAATAACCATGTATTTGTGTTTTTTGTTCTGTATACATGCAGTATACATACTTGCTTTGCTTGGGCTGGAAGCTTCAAGAAAGGGATTATGCAGATTCCAGCAGTTTGTTAACTCTGATTTTTTTAGAAATCTTGTGATGGCTTTTCCTGGTTTCTGTTGGTGTCTTAGGCTGAGGACAGACTGGCAATGTGGAGCGGGAGGAATGCGGAGGGAACTGCTGCAGGGGAAAAACTCCCCGGGGCTGGCCGTTCACACTGGCCAGCGTAGTGCGCAGTGGTGCTGATACGGAGCGTTCAGACTGTCGCGGAGCCAGCTCCGCGGGTCACGTGGCTCCGTTGCGCTGGTGGCGCATATGCGCATATGCAAAATGGCAAGAGATGGGGACAGTGAGCTGGACAGCACCCTCTGGCAGAGCAGGACACCTGCAGTGAGGGAGCTCCCTCCCCCCCCTTTCCTTTTTTTCTATTTGTTCCCTTTCATCTGTGTTTCGTATATGCGCACATGCGCATATGCGCAAAACTCAGTTCTGGCGCGTTCACACTGCCGCCTCCGGATGCCTCCTGCTTCTTCCAGTTCAGACTGCTTCGAAGCGGGAGGCATGCGGAAGACGGCCCCTGGACACCGGTTTCTCCCGGTGTCCTGTTAAAGCAGATGGAAAACGGCTTGAAGACGGGTAAGTGTGAAATGGAGCCGATGGACAGATGCGCATGTCTGAATGGGCTCCCTTCTTCCACTTCTGAAATGGGCTCCACATTGCCAGTCTGTCCTCGGCCTTAATATGTTCAGGCCTTCAGCCACTATCAAAAAAGGTAGAAACCTTTAGTGAAAACATTGCATCAGATTCTGCGGAAGTCAAATAAGTAAATGTTGTATGTTATCAGCTTCTATCTTTCTACTTCTGGACCCACCAAGAAGGTTGAGAAGGAATTTTTACAATGGTGGGTTGATCCAGCCAGCTTTTCCCTTCAATGTCACCCAAGTCTCCTCTTCACTATAGCTCACACCTCACACGGCTTTTATCTGTGTGACTCCTCTGATCCCTAGCATAGACCTTGGGGTGGTCAAAGGAGACCCCCACCTTCGCTTTTTCATCAGAAGAGAAACTGTCTGGATATTGAAAAAACAGCATTACAGACACTGGCATTCAGTTCTTGTAATCCATACAGCTATTTTATTTATTTGTAAAATGAAATTTCTCCACTGAAGCAATTGCTCATCTGAATTTCTGCAGGACAAGCTCATCTTTGAAAGCTTTCCCTGAAAGGAAGCTACAGACAAGTGACTATGAAAAATCCTTTTGGGCAGCAAAAAAAGTGGGTGTCTGAAGAATGCACAGGAAGAGCTATTTCTGCTGTGCTCGTCTCTATTCATTCAAGTAAGATGAGGAGCCTCCGGCTTAGATTTCCACTGTTTTTTACTACAGAAACAGGGGAAGAAGATGGCCATCTGTGCTTTTCTGGGTCAAGCTGTTTATACTATTACTATTTTTACTAATAATATCTACAAAAACAGTCTTTTTAGAAAAAGCTATATATTTTTTCTTTTTCTTTTGGGTAAAAGCAATATAAAATATCCCTGACCCTTTCCAGTGTCAGCAATGAATCTGCTATAATGGGAAAAGAGTCTGAAATTCATGCTATTAAAACATTTTATCATAAATGCTCACGGATGTGTAAATAAAGCTGAAAGCCAGGTATATTTATGCCAAAGGGGACTCTGATTCCATTTAAAGTACCATTTCTCACCGAAATCACGTTACCCTTCTTTTCTCTCTTAGAGGAAAAAATGGGGTAAGTCTAAAAATATATTTCAGATATTGTTCAATATACTATGGACAACTGTCTGTCTTGTAAGATGGCCAGTTTTCGCTGTGTGAAAGCAAGAAGAGGATAGTCAGACCCCCAAAATCTAAATTGACATGGAATTATATAAAGTACACATGAAGAATTGGGATAATTAAGTAATTTGGGAAGCTGAGATGTAGGGTTTTTTTCTATGATGGTAAAACAGAAAAAAGAGAGAAATAAAAGATGTGGTGAACTGTGATATGGAGTCAGACATCCATAATAGCCTATATATGCTAGCCTTGATTCAGTGCATCAAGTTCCATTCAAAGTCTATGGGTGCTAACTAGATCACATTACAAACAGTTGTACTGATTGGCTTTCACTGGGTTCCTCATGTATTTCATAGCCTGGACTATCCCTTGGGATCAGGGAAGGTATCAAGGAGCTCTTCTGGAATCAACCTGGGAGGTAAAGAAAGGGAAACAAGAAGGAATTAAATGGTACAAGAAATATTTCATAAAACATAAAGGAATGTCAAAATATCCAGTAAAATGCAATTAAGATAGGGAAATCCTCAATACAAAGCCCTAATCTGTGCTGTCTTAAATTCAGTCATCCAAAGATAGCCCAAATCAAAAGTCAGAATATTAGTTAGAATCCAGATTACAGCCTCTCATTATGTTAAACCAGTCTTTTAGTCAGTCTTACACTGTGCAATAGTACCTGAGAAGAGAGATGGTTTGTGACAAAGTTAGAACACAATAAGAAATTGTATCATATCATCATAATCTGCCTTGAATACAGAAAGACACTAATCAAGACGGAATTGGTTGTCTATAATGTTTGTCTATTTGAAGAAGAGGACTTTACGACACCGGCTTCACACTTATACATATCCATACTGCTAGAAGTTAGGTAAAGGTAAAGGTTTCCCTTGCTCGGAAGCCAGTCGAATACGACTCTAGGGGTGCGGTGCTCATCTCCATTTCCAAGCCAAAGAGCCACTTATTATTTATTATTTATTAAGTTACCACTTAATAAATGACCAGCTTTATTAATTCATTATGAAACAAAGTGGGCCCTGAAAGTGTGAAAGAATAACTATTTTGATCAGGTATCTACCCAGCCTGAGAAAGCATGCAATACAGTGAAGCATTCCCTACGTACTACATTTGCTTTATGAGGATCATATTTATGTACCTATACCTAGATTTCCAGGAGATCAGACCAGTCTGCAGGAAGTAATTTTATATGATCCTCACAACAACCGTATGAGTATGGTTAGGGATAGCAACAGTGATTGGCCCAGGGATTCCCAGTAAGCATCATGACTGAGCAATCGTTGGAGCCCAGTCCCTGGTCCAGTCACAACATTGCAGCACACTAGCTCTGTGATGAGTTTGTGAGTTAAAGGAAAAACTCTGAGTAAGAGCAAAGAAAGGCTAAGGGGGAGGGGGGGGGTTGAATGAAGCGTAACGGCCAGAATGAGCTATGTCAGTTCCCAGAACTGCCTGAGTAGTAGATGGCTCTTCATTGTTTACCATGTGAAATGTTTCACGTCAAAACAAGCATAAATGATTGGATGTGTCTGCATAGCATAATTAGGGATGTAAACAGACTTGCACTGCAGAAACTGGAGCAATAAACTAAGTAATTATGTGAATTATTTTGGTCTAGTTGCGATATACATCATCACTGTAATGACACAACTTCAACATGAGTCCATCATACCTCTCATCATTCAGTTTGTGTGTAACAGCCTACAAAGTGACTTTTTTAAAAACATGCAAATTCCTATGTCATCTGGGTGGTCTATGGTCTTTTAAACAGGAGGAGGAGGAAGACACTGGATTTATACTCCGCCCCTCACTTGGAGTATCAGAGTTGCTTACCATCTCCTTCCATTCCTCTCCCTGCAACAGACACCCTGTGAGGTAGGTGGGGCTGAGAGAGCTCTTTGAGAACTGCTCTTGAGAGAACAGCTCTGAGAGAACTGGCTGAATGTGGAGGAGTGGGGAATCAAACCAGGTTCTCCCAGATTAGTGTCTGCGCTCCTAACCGTAACACCAAACTGGCTGTTTGTTGTTCAGCTATTTGACTTTTGAAGAACTGGAAACAACATACATGGCTCCAGGCTTTGGCTTTGCTCCAGGGTTTCTTGCAATCCTAAAAGGTCCATGGATTCCATTATCATACACCTGCATCCCTCTGTGTAAGAGCCTAAGAAGAACCCTGTGCCAAATCAATGCTCCATCTAGTCCAGCATCCTTTTGCATACAATTGCCAACCAGATAGTCTGGACGACCCATAACAAGGGCACAGAGGTCAAAGCCTCCCCCTTCTTCTGTCCCCCAGTAATGCCATGGCAGTCTAGTTTTCCACATGCAGCTTCACCGTTCATGGGTATCACAATGCTGGCCTCTTGTTTTCAGTCCCTTTTCTAATAATCTCAAGTGTATAATTTGCCTTTTTAACTGCTGCTGCACACTGAGTTCACAGTTTCACTCAGGTCGCCCAAGATATCTTTCCTGATCTATCACCATGTTCATACCCTATCAGTGCATATTGTAAGTCAGGGCATTTTTGTCCCAATGTGCAACACTTTATAATTGCACTGAGCTCATTTGCCACATTGCTGCCCACTCACCCAGTCTGGAGACATCACCTTGGAACTCTTCCAAATCCACTTTGGTTTCCAGTGTCATCAGCAAATGTGACAATGTAGGATTTAGATGTGCTCTTCAAACTGATTTTGTTGAAACCAATCAGAGTTAAACAAGAACTCCGGAGTTAGGGACAGTGTCATATATTTATCTAGCATGACAAACAATATAATATTGTTTTATGTATTCACATGAGGAAATGGAATAACTCCTGCAGAGCACTGGGCCCCATCTGATTCATGGTGGAATAAATGTACTTTTGCTACCAAAAATGCCATCTCCCCTCTAAGTTCCTGATATCAGATGTGCATCTAAGTTCCTGATATCAGATGTGCATTTCCTCACCACCTCTACCAACAGGAAGTGGTATGGGGAAGACATAATGATGTTGCAACACACATTTCAGAAACCAAACTTTATTGAGGAACTGGATGGAGGGTGCTAGATACAGTGGAAAATGTGCATTTGGCAGCATGTCTAGCTCTGCATTCACTTACTATCATTAATCTCATGGGAGAAGACTAATTGTTGTATTCTTATTATTTTACAGCCACAGCTTGCAGAGACTTTGGGATGCAAAAGGCCCTTTTCTGATTGGCTAACAAATAAAGACTCTCATTGGTCCTTAAGCCACTCTAGGTAACCAATTGCTGAGCCTCGCTTAGGTCCAATAGGATTGTTTGTACATAGTTACATTGTTTGAAGTTATGAGTTGGAAACAGTAGAAATTAAGGTGCTGCTCTCATAGAGCTGAAGCAATGTGTTTGAAGCAATGTGTTTGAATAAAAGCCTGTTTGTTTGATTCATTGCCTCCCGCTCAATACTTAAAACTAATATAATAAAGACTGAGGGTGGAACTAGGTGAGTCAAGAGAGATGTGTGACTGGATTTCCCAACATCTTTAATTTTGTTTAAAATCAGTCATAGGAAGAGGGCAGTTTGGGTTGAGGTAGGAAGCAGTTCCCCCTTCAGGACATCTCCCAGATGAAAACCAGCCTCCTGAGCTGTATTAGCCCTTGTGGGTGGAGGGGGAGACAGAGGCAGCTATAGCTGGTTCTGAAAAAAACTAAAGACATCAAGATATCTAATCAGGGACCTCCCACATTTCTTCTAATTGAGCCCTGAAGGACACTGAAGGAAGAGCAGATCTTGGTTTGCTTGACCTGGGTTTGGACCACGGTTGGGGTCATTTCGTAGAAAAAGAGGTGCAGGAGCTCATTAGCATAACTTACTAGCATAATTTATTTGCATATGCCACTCCCCCTGACATCACTGGAAGTGTGTCAGAAGGTAACCCCCACTGCTCAGGCTCGACCCCAAAAATCTCCAGGTATTTCCCAACTCAGAGCTGGCGAGGCAGCTTTACACTTTGACTAAAGACACTGTAGGTTTCCTTTGCTCTTGCAGGGAAGCCACCCTACAACAAGCATGAAAATACAGATCAAGTTAGTATGCTTTTGCTTTTTTCCACAGCGCATCACCATATGTGCCCGCTCCTGGGCTTGTTACTCCTGGAACGGTGCTCCTGCGCACTCCTGCTCGAAATGACCCCTGGCTACGGTGACTACAGTCAGAACTATTTCATTTTCATGTATTTACAATGTTTGTGTCCTTCCTGCCCTTACAAGGGCCACCAAGACAGCTAACAATTTAAAACATTCATGATAAAAAAAAATCACATTTGAATTGTGATTCAATTAAAATCACCCCCCCAACATACATAATTAAAACAATTACAGAGTTATAATACATACAAAACATAAAATCAGCAGTTAAAACATTGGTTAGGAAGGAGAGATCATTGAGGGAATACCAAAAAATATAATAAAATTAAAAGTCTTCACCCGCTGGCAGAAGACAGCAGCAGAAAGGGACAGATGAACTTCTCAGGGGAGAGAGTTCCAGTGCTTTGGTGCCATCCCTGAGAAGGCCCTATCCCAGTTTGTTGTTTGCCTAATCTCAAAAGGCAGGGGCACCTGAAGCAGGGCATCTGAAGATGACCGTAATGGTTGCTGAGGGAGTAGGTGGCCCTTTAGGTATGTTGGTCCCATAGAGTACAAGGCTTTAAAAGTCAATGCCAGCATTTAAAGATTGTATGATTAAATGGATGCAAAATCTAGGTTATAATATTGATCTTGCACAGTGGAGTAAACCGTGGAAAGTGAATGTGAAAATGACTAAATCAGTTGCATTTAAAGAGAACTTGTATAAGAACTTTTATAGATAGATAGATAGATAGACAGACAGACAGACAGACAGACAGACAGATTAGACAAAATGGGCAGAAATATGCCAAATAGAAAGAAATATAAATATATGAACTTTTTGATCTTATAATATGTAGAAGCCTTTATAAACTTTTAAAAGTTCACAGTCTATCCTTTTGTAATATGAAAAGTGGAGAAGAGTTATATGCAGAAGATTTATTACTTTTGTTTCCTTTCCCCCCCTATCCCTGTATATCTTAAAAATTTAATGAAGTGTACTATTTTTTAAAAAAGAGTCAATACCAGCATTTCGAATTTTGCCAGGAAACAAATTGGGAGCTAGTATAGATGGGCCAAGACCAGAGTGATATGGTCTGTACGATCCAATCCAGTGGTAGAACAAAAGTATGCTAACGTCCCTTTACTAATTTGGATATTTCCTTCAAAGGAACTAATTGTTAGAAGGTGGTCCACTGGTTGTTCAAGCTCCCTTCAGAGCCTAGTTGAAGTGCTGGGATGAAGTGTCCCCCACAGCGAAAGCAAGGGGGCAGTTATGTAAAAGTGAGTTTCTTGGGGGCTGTAGAATGAGAAGGTTGGATGGACACTACTACTATTTCATTCTGCCAGAGCTTCATATTGTCCTCCAGTGCAAGGACCTTTCTACTTACACAAGACATTCTTGCCTCAGAGTCAGAAGAAAGAAGCTGTTGTGAGTTGGATGAAGTATGTCTGGAGTGCAAGATCTCTCTGGGTATCTGGTATAGGGCTTATTTACCTCCAACTGTGAAGTACTTGTGCATTTTTAAACAAAGCAAATACTAGAAATACTTCAATGCCGTCTTCTTCAAAGGAGAAAAAGCAGAAAACAGTGCCCATGAAATATCTCCTCACTTAGGGAAGTGGGGACCACATAATGATATCAACCTACAACACAAGACATTATGATTTATTATGACAAGACAGCTAAGCGCTTAGGAAATCACTGGAGGTGAAATACTTAAGAGGTATTCATGTTGTGCAATTTCTGTGTTTTAAGACTCATTTTAAAAACCCCACACAGAATATTCAGTATTATGTTTAAATTACTTAAATTGGAAGCTGAATTTTTTCCAGTTCTTTCTAAAGTAGCTGGAGCCATCCAGGATTTGTCCTGAAGCACAGGCAATGGATTAATCCACAGAATCTGGAAACACCTGGAGGAACAGAAGAGCCTTGTTAGACCTGCAAATGTTGCTTCAAAAAACCAAAACCTAAAAACCCAGTCAGGTTCCTTTACTGGTAATATTCTGGGCATGTAATAAATTATTCTGGGCAGGCTATGATTGTAGGCACACTAATTTCAAAACCAAAGATACAAAGGCCCCGAGAATAAAACAGTAACCACCTGTCAAAAGTCTTGAATCAGTAGACATCTAATTCTTTGAAAACAGGATGATCAGAAACTCAAGTGCATTCACCTGTTCAATAAAAAGAAATCTGGTTCAGAAATGTATATATATAGAAATCTTTGTGTCACAGGAGTAGTGAGTCAGGTTCTGAGACTATTGTTTATGATAAATGACCACATTGAGGTAATCTAGAACAAATGCCTACTGCTCGGTACACACCCAAATAGCATTCAGGAATGAAATGAAGGGCATTCCTTCTCTGCTATGTCAGTGGCTTGCATTCATTGTTCTGCTTTAAAGAGTGTTTTGATTCATGCTGTCATCTGTCATTCTAGTTAGATCAGGTAGTTTGCCTTCCAGGTATTGTGACTGGGACCGACCCAGGATGTAGTAGCATTGCTTTCAGGAGTATAACAACAAAAGGGGATGGGTAGAGTGGATTGTCCCCTCCCAAATGGAAGAAGAAGAATTGGTTTTTGTACCATGCTTTTCTCTAGCTTAAGGAATCTCAAAGCGGCTGACAACCGCATTCCCTTCCTCTTCCCACAGCATCCACATGGTGAGGTAGGTGGGGCTGAGAGAGTTCTGAGAGAACTGTGACTGGCCCCTATGACTGGCCAGCAGGCTTCATGTGGAGGAGTAGGGAATCAAATTTGGTTCTCCAGTTTAGAGTATGCCGCTTATAACTATTACACCGCACTGGCCCTAAATTGCAGTAAACCAAACAGGTTTTGCCTGTGCCAAGCTTGTGCTTTCTTTTGAAAATAATCTCAAAATCTTAAAGTCTGGATCTGCTATCAATTGGTGTGTTCAGACGGGCAGCTAATCCCGCTATTGGCCCAGCTGTAATTTGATCTCGATCGCTTTAATCCAGCATGGCACAATCAGACAGCTCCCCCGTGAATCACTTTACCGCACATGACTCCGCAGTGGATTGTCTAGATGGCATCCACCTTAAGGAGCTGTGTGGTTGGCTTTTTTAAAAAAAATCCTGTTTGTGCATGCACATATGTGCATATGTGCATATGTGCTTATGTGTATATGTTTCTCACCATCTGCAGATGTTGCATGATTAAGCAGTTATGTGCACATCGCTAAGAGTTTTTTAAAATGGCAGCCATTCAGGATGGTCTGGAGATCATTCCTATGGGCTGATTGAGCACTGGTGGAATGACCTGATGGGGGAAAGTCTGGCATTGGCCCGTTGGCCAGTTTTAGACTGGACTTTAAGCACTATCTTTTAAGTACGGATCCCCGACAGGGATCGATGGACTACTAACGAAAGGGGCACGATTCCCAGATGTTGAGGTCTGGACGTGCACTTTAAATCCACCAGGCACTCATGCTTGGTGCAGCTCAAAAGAGCCATCTGAATGCACCCAATGATGAGCAAAGATTTCTGCCCGATGATGTGAGACCGGTTGTATTCCACCTATAAAACTGCCTTGCCAACAGCATACAAATATCAGAAAGGACGCAACCATTACAACACCGGTTATGTTGACTACTGAAAAACAGGTCCACATTCATACTTCACTTGGGAGCTATCACTGTTGAAATCCGCTTAACAAATGAATGGGATGCTGTCTACAAACTGCTTTTGGTGTCAGTGTACAGATTTTCAACATGAATGCACTGTTCCATGTGGTAACCAGATTTCAGGTTTGGTTGGTCCTGAGTGGAGACCACTGTTATATGGAAAGAGAGTACCATTTGATTATCTCTTAACGGAGGAATTACAGTGTACTTTAAAATACCTCTCTGATAATGTGAGGAGATGCCACATGCGTTGGGACCACAAGACACTTACAGAGACCAATGTTTATATGAACTGATGCCTCACTGTGGGAATTATCCATGCAATGGTTATGCTTTCTACAATCACAATAGAGAAAATAAATAAATAAATAAGGGGCCACTGAAACCTTGCTTGGATAGATTCCTCAGCAAGAGAGTCTCTACTTGAGCCCAGCAGCCTCCTATGGCAGCTCCAGTGGTGGAGCATCTGCCTTGCATACAGAAGGTCCCAGGTTCAATCCCCAGCATCTCCAGTTAAAAGAACCAGGTAACTGATATCTCTACCTGAGATACATCTACCTGAGATCCTGGAGGGGTGCTGCCACTCAGAGCAGACAATGCTGACCTTGGTTGTCCAGGAGTCTGACTCAGTATAAGGCAGCTCCATGTGTATGGCAGCTCCAATAACCAGCCATGTAGGTTTTATAATTCGTTCCTTTTGCTAACTGAGACCAAGATAGATCCAGGTAGTCAGCCATGTTGGTCTGAAGAAGTAGAACAAATTTAGAGTCCAGCGGCACCTTTAACCAACAAAAGTTTATTCAGGGTATGAGCTTTCATGTGCAAAAGCTCATACCTTGAATAAACTTGAACACGAAAACTCATACCTTGAATAAACTTTTGTTGGTCTTAAAGGTGCCACTGGACTCTAAATTTGTTCTACTGAGACCAGGGTGATTCAAAGTAATTGACAATTTCTCACAGCTGCAAAATGACTAAAACTAAGAACTTTCATTTTTACAGCAGCCTGCCTCCATTGCAAATATAATGTAGCCACCCACAAAGATAGCGATGGAGCTGCCTTCCTACATAAAACCCCAATGCTGTCCTAATAGCTATCCCATGGAGAGAGAAACTGAAAAAAATTACTTAACGTAAATCACAGACTTGTACACAGACACATAATGAATACTGTGATTCAGTAAGGCAAGCGAAGCTACCACTTATACGAACTACTCCTATGGGTCAGGCTACAGCAGGCAAAGAATAAAAGGCTGTTTTCAGTACCATAAAAGAACCTAATCCTGTATTTATTCAGTCATGTATAATAATAATATTGCTTAAATGATATCGACCTATGGGGTAACTTTCATCAGAGTTTCTCTGATGGGTTTTTTTTGTACGATATCAAATTAGGGCAAAAAGGGGATTTATGAGACTCACAAGGGAGGAGATTTTGTTTCCCCAGTCCCCATTTCCTACCTTTTTGCTCCATTTTCCTTCCCTGCTGGCTCCTTGCATCATCTGCACATTTGATAAGGAGTCCCTTTACCCCTTCATGCATCATTTATTTATTTATTTATTTATTTGGATTTCCAAGGCCACCCTTCCATGCAAGCAGGGTTCAGGGCAGCTTACAACAGGGTATAATACAATAAGTGATTAAAATTAAAACCAACATTAAAAATTACCTAAAGGCAATCAATAAATAAGACAATATACATTCTGAGATGGCAGAAGGAAAAATTCAGGTCCCCAGCTTCGGGGGGGGGGGGGGAGTGGTACAAGGGATGGGGAGAGTATATGAGAGTGCCAGATGTCATATTGTTCTGTCGCTGTCCTCAACCGAATGCCTAGCAGAACATCTCTGCCTTGCATGCCCCGTGGAAAGGTAGTAACTCCCACAGAGCACAGATGTTTTCCAGCAGAGGGTCCCACCAGGCAGGGGCCAGGGCCGAAAAAGCCCTGGTCCTGGTTGAGGACAGTCAGATCTCTCTTGATCCGGGGACCACCAGGAAGTTCTTATTCCCTGAGCATAATGCTCTTTCAGTAGCATACTGAGAGAGGTGGTCCTGAAGGTATGTAGGTCCCTGACCTCTAAGGGTCTTAAAGGTCAAAACCAAAACCTTGAACCTGATCTGGTGCTCCACTGGAAGCCAGGTGTGACAGACTCCAGACTTGGGATCAGCCTGCAAGAAAAGACACCTGCAGTCACATGACTAGCAGTGGTGATGTAATTCTGATGCAGAACTGGGGGGGGGGGGGGGGGTCCTAATAAAAATTACCACTCTTGACAGTTGGAGTTTGGCTGTTGAGACAGTCAGTTGTTTTTGGTCATTGGGTACTGTGCCAGTGGACTGACAAGTCATGTTGGAGCAAATGAGATTTCTTTACAGATTCCAATATTAAGGGAATCTGAGAAAAGCCAGACATGAAAACCATAGTGAAAACTCAGGAGTCTTAAAAAGGAAAATGAGCTCCTGGTGGTTAAACAAGAGATTCACATTCCTCTCACATAGAATTTATACCCTGCTGGAGAGAGAGTCTGGTTTAGTGGATTTAGTGTGTACCAGGAGAGTTTATTGGACTAGTGGGTGTCCAAAAACAAAACCAAGGCATAGCTGAGGTATTTCTCTGTGGAGGTGGAGAGTACCTGAGAAATCCACACAGAAACTGGCCGTCTAGAACAGCACAGTTTAGAGAGAGCGTATTTTGTACTGTGGCATCTGAAGTGAATGATTATAAACCTAAAGCTGAAATATAACATTTGGAACTACATATGCACAAGCATCAACTCTTTTCCTTGAACATATATTCTTTGCCTGCCTGTTCTTGTAAATAAAATAGTCAATTGGTTTTATTGTTCCGAGTCACGTGTGCCTCAGTGTCTTACAGAGCTAAGCATCTGACAAAGTTAAAGCACCACATACTCAGAAATAAGGGAGTTCATCATACCAGTGTAGTTCACACAGCACAGGTTGGATGTGTGCTATCTGGGGGGTCCTGGTAAGCATATTAGGTTCCAGACAGAAGGTTCCACTGAAGACCTCTCTCCAATTCAATGGAGTGTGTGCAACTGATAAGTATTCTGTGAACAGGGTTCTCCAAGAAGCTTTTAAGCCACTTGATAGCATACAATTTACTAATCAAAATAATAATGGGGAAATTTTACAAATGTCTTACTGAAATCAAGTATTATTACATCCATGGTATCCCCATGATCCACTGGTAAGTCTTCTTCCTATTCTCAAACTAGTGAATATATCTGATTGATGTACAAAATTATGGAGTTACACTCATGATTGTTGATAATGACCTTTAAATGACTGTTCACATTTACTGGTCTTCTTTACAGACTTCCACCAGAAGTGTGAAATAATTGTAATAGCTCACTTGTGATAAGTGAGGCTCTTGGGATTTTGGACATTCTCTGCAACATATACAAAATTATAGTCTGCCTTCATACAAAAGATTTGCCCTGTAATGACAAATATCTAAATTTTTAATAGACCGTTGAGTAAGTGAACACTGAATATTCAACATCTTGTAAGAAAATTGTGACCGATGCTTTATAATTATATGGTAATAACAGGCCCTAGAGCAAATACATGCCTCCAGAAGTGGTCACTGTAACCTATACCAATCCCAGCTAACAATTATAAGCCAGTGCCTGTCCTGATCTGCAGCTATAGCACATTTCCATATTTCGCTGACTGGGCAACACGATGTACTATAGAGGATGTGTGTGGCTAGTTTACATTGCCATATGCCATCTTGTTCCTTTGTGGGCTTTGCTTCCCACAAGTGAAATAGAAAGGCAGGATTTTGCTAAGAATGTAATGTGGCAATGGGAGAACGAGAGAGCGTGAACTGTGAAACAAAAGAAGGGAACAACACCAAGAAAAGACAGAATATTTTAGTAATGGTATCCTGTGGATCCTAGCAACCAAAAATCCTTCCCGGACAGAATGCTGTTCTTCACTGAAATACCTTTAATACTTAAGACTAACAGTATATGTGGATTTGCTTTAAATCACTCATGCACTGATCTTTTGCTCCTTGGGGTCACAAAGAGTCAGACTCAACTGTGTGACTGAACAACAACAACATCCATTAAGATTAGTAAACTGTGTTTATATACAATGCACTTTGTTGTGGTAGTGGTGGTGGTGCTTTAGGCAGTCTCTAAATGCTTCTACGAAGTAAAAAAAACTTTTTAGATGCAAAGAATTTCTGAGATGACATGGATAAAATAACCCAAGAAACATGCTTGCTATGTGTAGCCCAAATGAATCTGTTTATTGTTGCTGGCCCAGTGTGATGTAACAGGAATGCTATTGTGTTGGGTCAAATGAAGAGAGCACCATCTCTAGACATGTTTTTGTAGCTACAGATGCCTCCCTAATGAGCCCAGGCCAGAAGGTGTTTGTCTAAATGAGCGCTGAAGCCCTATGATGCCTGGTAGCGACTCAGTAACAGACATACCCAGACCTGTTTAGAGAGGACTTGGAAACAATTTGGCAATTTGAATGTAGCCCTTATAGATAGCTTGGCCCACACTGAAAGTTCCCAGTGGGCAAGGACTGCATTTTCCCAGGCACAACATATCGCACTTCCTGTGCACGGAAAGAGTATCATCGCTGCAACCAGATGTGTAACCCGGAGGCACTGCACTTGAACCCTGCCTAACAAATTGACAACAATGGCACACTGACCATGCAGTTCTAAGCAGAGTTATGCCCTTCTAAAGTGGCAGGAGTCAAACAGTTTAGACGGTTATAACTCTGCTTAGGAGTGCATTGAAAAGTACAAAATACTGACAAGTCTGGAAAGATATTTAACTGCAAGCAATTAGCTGTGGATGGGACCCACAAGCATTTTCAAAATAAAGAACCTCTGGAAGCAGATGATGCATGAATTTCCTAAGTCTGGAAAGGCTCTCGAGACAATGAACAAATGAGACGTTTGACTGTGTTCTGGCTCTAGTTCCTCTCTGACTGATGTCAGTGGGAGTTCAGCCAAAATACTTTTAATGGGATCATGATGGAGCCATTTGACCTCTTTTCCTTTGCATTCCAAATTAAATGAACTGGGTAAGATTGAAAGTCATCCAAATTTAAATACACGGTAGGAAAGGACATTCTCTTTCCTCACATTCCACTCTCTTCCTGTAGCCCCCTCTGGTCCCTGGAAAGACCAAATGGAGGGATAGGGATCAGAGGTAGGTAAGGAATAGGGTTGCCAACCTCAAGGTGGGGCCTGGAGATCTCCAAGTATTACAAATTGATCTTTGGAGGTTTTCAAACAGAGGCTAGATGGCTATCTGACAGCAATGCTGATTGTGTGAACTTAGTCAGTTCTTGAGAGGGTGGGCAGGAAGGGTTGCCTCAGCGCTTAGTTCTTGTGGCCCTTTCTTACATTGTGGTTACACAGCAAGCTTATCCTGATTTGTTCATGCTATAGATTTGATCATGAATATTTGGGGGCGGGGATGGAATGATCACACATCCCTCCCTGAAGCGCTTGCATTGTGTGACGAGGTTCTGGGCACTGTCCAGATAGCTGTGCTGCCCAAGTGGTGGCGTGGCTTGTTCTTTTTTTAAAAAATTGGCTTTGCACATGTGCATATGCACATGGTCAAATCACCGCTCCCACTGGGACTCGCCGTACTCCCTTGTTTTTGCAGGTCCGCCCCCCAGCGAACAAAATTAACCAGCTATGTACAACTGAGCACTGGAGTCTATATGTGCGCTTGAATGTTTATACATTGAATTTATTCATGGATTGTTCGTGTGCACAACAGTGGAAGCTTGGAAAAAACCAAACCACTAGGAGAAGGACATTCAGATGACCTAATCGCGATCACTGCAAGAGATGGCTGTCCAGATTGGCAAAATCATGGATTCAAAGTGCAAATATCTGGAAAGTACTTGATTTTCCAGGTGTTGGATGAGTGAGCCCACTTTGGTGCGGGAGATGGATATGGGTGTCTGATCAGCAATTTCAAAGGCGAGAGGGAACAGCGGTGAAACTCGATCAAAATGACCATGTGACCATGGCCTTACACACCCAAGGAAATGCTGATTGCCACTTTGGGGTCAGGAAGCAATTTTTCTCCAGGCCAGTTTTGGTCAGGGATCCTGAGGTTTTTTTGTCATCCTCTAGGCATGGAACAGCAGTCACTGGGGGTGTGGAGGGGGAGGTATTTGTGAACTTCCTGCATTGTGCAGGGGGTTGGACTAGATAACCCTGGAGATCCCTTCTAACTCTATGATTCTATGACAGAAATCAGTTCCCTTGCAGAAAATGGTACCTTTGGTGGGTGGACTCTATGGCATTATACCCTGCCAAGGTCCCTCTCCTCCCCAAACTCCACCCACTCCAGGCTTCACCCCCCTCCAAATCTCCAGGTATTTCCAACCCAGAGTTGGCAACCCCATTTGGGGAGCTGGAGAGAAAAAGGATAAAGCAGTAAATTCTCCTTCTTAGTCTTCTGCAAGTGGCATGCTGCAGAGGAAATGTATCAGTGTCATTCCCTTATTCCTCCAGCACACCAACTTGCATAGCTACTCCCAGGGGTCATTTTGTGGAAAAAGAGGTGCAGGAGCTCACTAGCATAACTCATTAGCATAACTTATTTGCATATGCTACACCACCTGACATCACCAGAAGTATGTCAGAAAGCAAGAAAGAAGGGAGGGAGGGAGGAAGAGCTGGCAGAGAGGGGACAGCCACTAATCCAAGCCTCAGAAATACCACTATTCTGGGAGGATAGCTTCAGTGGTGGCTGAAGCCTTCAGAAGGCTGGTCGGAGGAACAAGGACCTTTCCAGGGGACAGGGTCATTTTGCTGCAGCCATGACACAAGCAGGCATGCCCCCGCGGGGGGGGGGGCGGGGGAGGTGGCTGGCACCAACTCCTGGAGCTGAGCTCCCCCAAGCTCCTGCTAAAAATGACCCCTGGCTACTCCTTTGCATGAATCCTGCAACCCCAGGAACAATCATTCTGGGGGCTGGAAGGAGCTGCAGAAACAGAAAGGAACACAGGGAAACTTTTGATTGCCTTCTATACACAGATGGTTAGGCTATTATAAGGAGAATGCACTGCATCAAAACTCTTTTTTTAAAAATTGATTTTTATTGAGTTTTTAAAATATACAAGGGTAAGGAGAGGGGTAAGGAAGGTAAGGAGGGGTAAGGAGAGGGGAAGGGGTTGGGGAAGGGGTTGGGGAAAGAAACAGATCTAGTGGTTTTCTGCATGCAACTTTCCTCTACTTGATAGATAGGCTGCGAGGTTTAAAAGTTCGTGAAAACTTCTTGATATTATAGTATTAGAGAGTTCATGTCTTTATATGTCTCTCTTATCCAATTATAAAATGGAGTCCATAGTCCAACAAAGTCTTCTTCCATTTTCCCTTTTAAAATCAAGGTCAGCTTGTCCATTTCTGTACTTTCCATAATCTTTGCTATTAGGTCATGTTTTGTTGGTGTTGATGGAAGTTTCCAATAAGTTGCACATCAAAACTCCTCAAACCCACTCCATGTGCTCAGAAATTATTTGGTGTTTATGATTTACTGCAACTCACTGGCACCATTTAGGTAGAAGTCAGATGCTCTTCCTCTCCATATTTCCTTTGCAGACAGTTTAAAGACTGAAGACATCTTGGTTTGCAACAAGCCATAGTTTGTCATGATGTCTGACACCATGGTTTGTTTTCTGGTCACCAGCAATGATTCCAGTGTAGGATTAAACTGGGTTTGGAAATCTGGTTTGTAGGCAAGAATAAAACCACACTTTGTCATTTCATCAGATTTGATGTCACAGCTACCTGTGGTTGGCTAGACACAGGAAAGTTTTCAATATTCAAGCTGTGGGTGAGGGGAGGAAGAAGGGGAATACATGACCTGAGGACTCCCAAAACTCATTCTTGTATAGACAAGGCACATTTTTACTTATGTCTGAATACCCCCATGATATAAATTGGGAGTTAAGTTTGACAGGAAAGCAAGACCAAAATAATGAAGTATATAAATAATTTATCAGGGCCAAATCGGGGGGGGGGGGGGGGAGAGGTCCTGACATTATAACTAATGAGTCTTTGTCCTGCAGTTTTTCAATACATCTTTCCAAGCATTACATAACCATGTAATTGACCTAATCTTTGAGCAAGCGCTTGATGTGGAAGGTTACACGGGTATAAATGCAGCCACGGCCTTGGGAAGAAAAGAAAGTGACGTTTGGCCGGCAAGTCAACCTGGTGTGAGCAGTATTACCTACTATCTCCAAGAATGCTCCAATTCCCCCCCGCCCCAGTTGGCAGAAATTAGATACACATACGCTATAAATAAATCCCAGGTGAAGTAAGGCTACAAATGCTTTCGATTTTCCCATCATTGTTCAGGGATGTGATTTCATTGATTCATCCTGTAATTGGTACCCATATAAATAGATGTGCTACACTGATGGTTTTTAAACTGTCTTCATTTGGGAAACTCTTTCTATAATGACTTATCTGCCAGAGAACACGAGTGTCAAGTTAGCAGGCATGAGATGCCAGTCAAATGCTAAATACAGCGCTCTGTTCAGGTTTCTGGGGCATGTTGGCCCCAGAGGACAATGATACCGCAGTATGGCTGAAATGAAGCTGGTCTGGGTCAAATTAGTGTTGGGATGAGAAATCTCTTGGATACTTGCACGCTGCCTCGCGTCCCATCGTAGGAAAAGGTGGGATATAAATGTAATAGTAATAAATTAATATATTTTAGGGCACCTTTTAACGTCTGGCTGCCAATCACAGGGGGAGAACCACAAAGGTGGCGTTCTTTCATGGAAACTGTGGGCGTGATCATACGCACCCATTTGCGACACAAGAAGGACGATTCCCCGCCAGCTCAAAGTGGCGTGATCACACAAGCACATCTGGGAAGCATCCTGCAACTGGTGTCAAAGTGTCGCAAACCACTTTGAGCCGGTGGGGAATCGACTTATTTAGCTACCAGTGAAAGGGCAGTCTCAAATGGTTTGCGACGGCCCAGAACTGACCTTTCCTGGTGTGATCACACCAGAGCAAACAAGTGGCATTGGGGAGTGGGCTTTTTGGGTTTTTTTCCCCCTCCCATCCCAGTATGCACATCATTGGATGATCCCAAGGGTGGACAGGCAAGTCATCGATCCCTTGTAGAAGCAGATAAGCGCACTGAAAACAGCTGGAAAAAAAAACCCAACTCGCCCACGGCTGCGTGTGATCACGCAGCGACAGTTCGCCCTCACAGGTCCATGGACCTGTGTGATCCTGCAAAAGCGGCGCAAATTGCACCGGCTCAAATTTGAGTCACTTCCCGTCTGGCTTATCTTGCTCGTGTGGACGGGGCCTGTATTCTCATTGTGGAACTCCCAAAGAACCTCTACATGCCCTCTAAAATAGATTGTAAACCACCTCCCTCAAGCCCATTCACACATACACTTGAAACTGACTGGCAGCATCTCTCCAGGTTCTCAGGCAGGGGTCTTTCACAGCATCTGCTACCTGATCCAAAATGCCTGGGACCTTCTGCATGCAAGGCAGATACTCTTTGAATGAATCATAGTCCCACTTCAGGGACCTTTACTGCTAAACTGGGCCAAACTGAATTTCTGACATCAAAATGACAGCAGCTATGGCAATCATGCCCTCTTCCCTCCCTCATGCACAGGATTTCCCCATGATTTCTTCTTTCTTTCTGAGCAGCTCCTATATCTATTTTCTTCTTATTTGTTGGTCTATGGCTGTCCCACCCTGTTATGTTATTATATATTTTGATGCTGGCCTAGCCCAGGGACTTGAGGGAAGAGACAAAATCACCGGCTTATATTCTACTTCTGTAATGGCACATGAGAGGCTTTTGAAAGTTCAAAATAAACAAAATATTTTATTTAACTTGGAGGGGAAAGGGTCAGGTGGAATAAGGTGTAGGATGTTTGTGGTGAACCAATAATAAAACTGAGGTAACTTTGTAATCACACTAAACCGGGCTAATATGATGCCAACAAGTGTTTTTGCTTTTCAACAAGGTCTTTGAAACTAGCAGTGTCTGCTTAAATTCACAAGTATCTGTTTCTGAGTTTCACTGACACTTCATGTTCAGAAGGCAAGAACGTACAACCAACTTCCCAAAATCCTTCTATGTATACTGATCACTCCTTTCTTTCGAGCTATCTCCCTTTTTAGGGCAGGGATTACTTCTCTTGACTAGAAGCTCTGTCCCTTTTCAGCTTGAATGGGGATCTTCTGTAATCCTCTCACTCCTCTTTGCCTCCTTCCCAGTCCATAGGTAAAGGTAAAGGTTTCCCTTGCTTGAAAGCCAGTCGAATTCGAGACTAGGGGGCGGTGCTCATCTCCATTTCCAAGCCAAAGAGCCAGCGCTGTCCAAAGACATTTCCGAGGTCTTGGGGTCGACATGACTAGATGCCAAGGCACATGGAACACTGTTACCTTCCCACCAAAGCAGTACCTATTTATCTATTTGCAATTTCTTGCTTTCGAACTGCTAGGTTGGCAGGAGCCGGGGGCAGAGATGGGAGCTCACTCCATCATGCGGCACTTGGGTCTCCAACTGCCAAACTACCGATTTTCTGGTCTGCAGTTCAGTGTCTTAACCACTGAGCCACCTCAGCCCCTTCCCATTCCATAGTCAGTGCTTAACTGTCTCTTCTTCAACTGTCGTTTCCCAACTGTCATTTCTTAACTGACGCTCTCCATAGAATTTCATTTGAACAGTCTGTTACTCAAAGGTTCTCAGACTCTGTTAGAATGTTAAACCTTGACAGTCCATCACAGCAGCCTATCCAAGAAGTTAAAACCCAGTCACTTCATGATCCAGTTTCGAGATATTCTCACTTTCAAAAAACACTCTGGTGTCTAATACAGCATGGGATGCATGGCTCCAGGTGCACAGACTGAAGGTTACTTTGGAATAAAATGATTAAAAACATGATATCTGCCATTCCATGATCAGGAAACATTTTTGACAGACTGGTCCAACCTTGTGGCCCATCTGGCTGAAAGCAGGCCAGCCAGCTATTTCCTACAGCCTGCCAGGTGTTTCCTTTTGAGAGTCTTGGATGCAAATACTGTATCAATTTCTGTGACTCGGCTGTTGCTGCTGCTGATACAAACATTCTTGAATCGGTTGCATTGATACCAAGCTCATCTTTTTTCCTGCCCATGTGCAGCTCAATCACAAAAGCCATCATAAGTTAAAAAAACCCAAACCCAGATCTGTATCACAAACCTTTTTAAGATGCCATTAAAATGTTTGTTTTAATTAGTTATTTACTTACTTCCCAGTGGAACTCCAAAGCAGTTCACCAACACCCCCCCCCCCACATACACACACCAAAATAAATTAACAGTGTAATGCTGTGCAAAATTACTCCAGTCTAAGCCTAGTGAAACCAGTGGCCTCAGACTGGAGTAATGTTGCAGAGGATCACAATGAAAAAATATTTTAAGTAAAATACTATAAATACAAATAAAAATCCAAAAGTACAAAAAACATCCTGGGTCAGTCCCTTCCTTTGGCTCACACCCCGGGCTGTGGCTAAGGGTTTAAATACCTGAAGTGGGAAGCAATGGCAGCTTCAGATGGAGGACTCTGTGGCATCATACCCACACTGAACTCCCTCCCCACTCCACAGACCCCAGGTGCCACCCACAAATCCCCTAGAATTCCCCAAGCCAGAGTTGGCAACCCTAAAGCAGCTATTTTCAGGCTGTACCTGGAGTATTGTGTGTGGTTCTGGAGGCCTCTCTTCAAAAAGGATGTAGACAAAATGGAGTGGGTGCAGAAGAGAGCGCCGAGGATGATGGGGGCCTGGAGATCAAGCCCTATAAGGAAAGGCTGAGGGACTTGGGAATGTTTAGTCTGGAGAAGAGGAGGTTGAGGGGGGGACACAATTGCTCTCTTTAAGTATTTGAAGGGCTGTCACTTTGAGGAGGGCAGGGAGCTGTTCCTGTTGGCAGCAGAGGAGAGGACTTGCAAGAATGGGTTTAAATTCAGGGTGAGAACGTACCACATGGTCATGGATATTAGGAAAAACTTTTTTACAGTAAGAATTGTGCAGCAGTGGAATCAGCTGCCTAGGGTGGGCTCCCCCTCACTGGCAATCGTTAAGCTGCGGCTGGACAAACCCTTGTCAGGGATACTCTAGGCTGATCCTGCATTGAGCATCAGGTTGGACTAGATGTATGGCCCCTTCCAACTCTGTGATTCTATGATTCTATGATTCCCACAATTCCCTTTTCTGTTTGTAGTCAGGCAGGCCTTTATCCTTTAAGCTGGTGGAATAATGTATATTTTCTTTGGTGGCTGGTACGTTCTCAATTTTTATAGTTTTAATATTTTTCATATATAGTTTAATGCAATTTTTAATTGTTATTTGTGCTGCATTACTTAAGGTCATGATGATCTACTTTAGGGTGAAATGTGAGAATATATATTTTTAACATACAAGCAAACAAATTGTGCATACTGTGGTACATTTTTTGGAAGCACAAATGCATCTTCTGTAGTTGCTGCCATAGCTGTTCTGATATTTAAAGCCTGATCATTATGATCTCCAGCCAAGTGTAAGTTTCCCCACTGCCAAAACATCTATCATGGGTGTGCCTTGTTTGGAAAGGAAATAAAACATCATTCCTGGATTTTAATAATTTCCTGCCAGCCCCTCCCCCAATATTTTGAAACAATTTCCTCAAGCATTTTTCTATATCAATTATCAAAGCACAGGATGTTTCTCAGCATAGTGTTTAATTCAGTATTTTTCATATGCAACATACCACAGTTCAGGGTCACCGGGAGGAGGGGGGGAATGCAGCTCCACAATGTAAATAAGCAAACAACCAGTACATTGTACATCCAAGGCACTCCTCACCTAGGAGTGCGGACTCTAATCTGGGAAAACTGGGTTTGATTCCCCACTCCTCCACTTGCACCTGCTGGATGACCTTGGGCATGCCATAGTTCTGGCACAGCTGTTCTTGAAAAAGAGCAGTTTCTGTCAGAGCTCCCTCAGCCCCACCTACCTCACAGGGTCTGTTGGGGGGAGGGGAAGGGAAAGGAGAGTGTAAGCTGCTCTGAGACTCCTTCAAGTAGTGAAGGGCAGGGTATAAATCCAATCACTTCTTCTTCTAGATGATGAGATCCTTTTTTTAAAAAGCAGTGTGTACCCCCATTTTTCTACCAGTGCTGCTGAACATCCACAGTTCCAGAATGGCTTTCTTTTCCAGTTGACAGTAACTGCAGAGAAGGTGCTGAATTAGGTCAAGGCTCAGGTACTGAGGGAAAAAGAGGCCTAATCAGTCTCCCCTGCCGTTTTCCAGGCACAGATCTCACCACTTGCCTCAGAACGGTTACTTGCCCCGAGATTTTGGAGATGAAGCCTGGGGAGGGCAGGGCTTGGGGAGTGGAGGGACATCAGTTGGGTACCATACCATAGAGCCTACCTTCCAAAGCAAATGTTTTTCCCCAGGGGAACTGATCTCTGTAATTTGGAGACTGATTATAATCTCAGGAAATCTCCAGGCCCCACCTGGAGTACGGCAACTCTAACAGGTCCCCATATGGGTGTCAAAAGTGACACAGGGGCTGGGGGTTGAGTGGCACTCCTGGTTAGGGTCTTTGATGCCTGGGCTAAAGTTTATGGAATAGGAAGTGACCTTCAGTGCTGCCAGACTATTCAGCAGGTAGACTTGAGGTGAAACCCACACCAAGGTCAAATCTACATCTGACTTTCCCGCTGGAATCATTCTAGTTTCAAAAAAACCCATCTATACCTGTTTCTAGTTTCAAACCATACTTGTTCTAGTTTTTTAAAAAACTGTTTACAGTCCTTAATTGCCCTCCTGTGGTCAAGCTAGCATTTTCCTGCTTTAAACAGATCCTATTGCTTTGTACTCTTCAGAGCCAGGGAGTGAAATTTGAAACCAGTGTGAAATGAGTGTAGGAAAAGACAGCAGTCAAACTACTTCAGAGGGGAGGTGTAAATTAGGCCCAAGACACGGAGAACTGCATTTATACTGAGATGTATGCTGAAGCAGGGCTATCCAGCACTTTGAAGTGGACTGGCACACAGCTGTTGTAAATACTGCTCTGTCTCTGCTGCATCATATACTTTAGCTTGATGCCACAACACCAGTAGACACTCATGCTCCACCATGAGCAGGACATTGATAGTTCCGCTTTTTTGACTTCTTTACATTGCTGAGGGATTCCTTTTCTGCATTCAGCTGCAAGTGGAACTGAAACAGTGGTTTCATATGATGCTTAACACAGTATTCTTTTTTCTCCATAAAAATCCATCCCCATGGGCAAAATCCTAGCGTCACTTTACACTGCTTCTGCTAAGATTTCACTCCTCCCTGCCATTTTCCTGTTTCTTTGTTTTGGGGCCTAATTATTTACTACCTGTTCTCTCGCAGCCCAAAGAATCTCTCGTGGCATTCATGAATCAATGGTTAATTATCAGTTCCTGTTCCCTCAGTGAAGAAGAAGAGTTGGTTTTTATACCCTGCTTCTTTTTTTACCTTAAGGTTTCTCCAAGTGGCTTACAATAGCCTTCCCTTCCTCTCTCCACAACAGGTATCTTGTGAGGCAGATGGGGCTGAGAGAGTCCCAAAAGAACTGTGACTGGCCCAAGGTCACCCAGCTGGCCTCATGTGTCTCAAAGTGTCTTACAATCGCCTTCCCTCCCTCTCCCCACAATAGACAACCTCTGCGGTAGGAGGGGCTGAGCGAGCTCTGAGAGAACTGCTCTTGAGAGAAAAGCTCTAAGAGGACTGTCACTGACCCAAGGTCACCCAGCAGGCTTCACACGGAGCAGTGGGGAATCAAACCCGGTTCTTCAGTTTAGAGACCACTGCTCTTAACCACAATACCAGACTGGGTCTCAGTGAGGTGGAGAAGCTTTAATACAGCTGTAGTACTCTGTAGCCATCCACAAAGTATTTGAAGGGCTGTCACACAGCCCCCCACCATCTGCTGCAATACAAACTGCTAATTTACAAAGTATTCGTGAATGCCCAGAGAGAACCAGTCACAAGAGATCAGGGAGAAATTAATTAAGCCTGCATGAGAAGGAAAGAACATACATTTTAAAAGTCAGAAGTTCTAAAACATCTCAATAGCATGTTGAATTCTGCACACAGAATCATAGAAACATAGAGTTGGGACCTCAAGGGTCATCTAGTCCAACCTCCTGCACAATGCAGGAAATTCACAAATACTTCACCCACACACCCCTGCAGTGACCCTTGTTCCACGCCCAGAAGGTGACAAAAAACTTCCAGGATCCCTGGCCAAACCGGCCTGGAGAAAAATAGCTTCCTGGCCCCAAAGTGGCAATCAGCATTTCCCTGGACGTGTAAGAAAGGGCCACAAGAACTAAGCACTGAGGCAACCCTTCCTGCCCTCTGACATCACAGTTTAGTACTGCAATTGTATTTTATGGTTTAGAGAACTGCCTCAAACTGGATCTAGAAAAAAAAAAAGATGGGGAAACAGAAAATACCAGAATGCACCAGGTTGCCAATGAAATGTCTGAATTCTCCATTAAAACTAAATGAATAATCACAGTTCCTGACCAAACAGGTACCGTATTTTTCGCTCCATAACACGCACCTGATCATAAGATGCACCTTGTTTTTAGAGGAGGAAAACAGGAAAAAATGAAACAGAAAGAGAGAGAGAGAGAGAGAGAGAGAGATAAAGGAAGGAAGGAGGAGGAGAGAGAGAGAGAAAGAGAAAGGAAGAAAGAAAGGTGGGGACAGAGAGAGACAGAAAGACAGACAGAAAAAAGGAAAGGAAGGAAGGAAGAAAGACAGAGAAAGGAAAGAAGAGAGACGTCGGCAAGCCATTCAAAGCCAGGTGTTTCTGTGCAAAGTAGCCACGGAGCTTAATCTGTGGGCGGGGCTTTCTGCTGCTGGCTGCCTTAAAGGGGAAAAGCACTTAAAGGGAAAGAGTACTTAGCCTGGTGGGGTTTTTCCTGCCGTTTCCCTTTTAAGTCTTAACAGCTCAGGCCCAGCAGGGAGGGGCGGGGAAGGCTGGGATGCCAGCCTGAATGGCGTTCCCCTGCGTTCCTGCTGAAGAAAGAGCCCTGTTACATGTAAGAAAAGCTCCATATTCGCTCCATAAGACGCACACACTTTCCCCCCCACTTTTTGGGGGAGGAAAAGTGCGTCTTATGGAGCGAAAAATACGGTATTATGGAAACATATATGATCTCCAAAAGCACTGGTAGCCATCCAGAAGGGATGTAAGCAGTGAGCAGACA
Organism: Lepidodactylus listeri; assembly: GCA_029233225.1. Lineage (NCBI taxonomy): Eukaryota > Metazoa > Chordata > Lepidosauria > Squamata > Gekkonidae > Lepidodactylus > Lepidodactylus listeri. The sequence continues at coordinate 95,837,125 of JARCFY010000006.1, forward strand.
GAATGAATTTAAGCTTTGGAAGAAAGAGGGGGGGAAAGACTACATCTACTGTTTTCATGTAGCCATTAATGTAATTTTTTACAGAATTAATTATTGTAACAAGACATGCCTAATAACCAGCCCCTTGGATTCCAGAGCATCCATCACACAGTTGCTTGGCGATGATAATGTTCATTAATGTGTTGAACTGGGAGGAATCCCCCCCGCGCGACATTGCTAATTAAAAATAGCAGTGGGGTGGCGGGGGCATTGGTAATTGGCTTTGTATACCAGCTTTGTATTCTTGTTGCAATTAAAACTGATCTCTCGCTGCAACTCTTTTCAGCTTCACTAAATCAGGAATGTATTTACTCTGTTGTCAGAAACAAGACTGGAAACACAGGCTAGATCCCCTGCCCGTGCTACCCATTTGCTTGGTGATATATTGGTAACCACCTCCATAGATTCAAAGTGCATTCCCGCCCACTAAATGTGTAATCAAGTATCCCGGAAGGTGGAAGCAAAATGTAGTTATTTTGGGCTATGGGAGAGTTTGTGTCAAAATTCGTCATTTAAGTTTTCTGTGCATATATCCTTTTTTTATTCTTTTGCAACAATTTGCTTTTCCTTCCAAATCGTTCTTGAAAGCTTTAATATGCAGATGGTGTGCGCTGGTCCATAACTGGCATGGCTCTTCAGACTTTACTGATGTTCAGTGGGCTGAGAACACCAACTTTCCCTCCAAAGTGTGCCTCCCCAGGGATGCAACAGTCCTGGGTTGCATATGAAAAGGACTATAGCATGAAGGGTACCACATAACAGACACACTAGTGCTGCTTCCGTACAAGGATTTTTTTTCTGCATGCAAAGCAGGACACACACCCTCGTGTTAAAGGGGGACATTCTCCTGATGCATGACCATTTCGAGCATGATTTATGGCTTTCCAAGGGCTTTCCCCTTTCATCCAGAAAAAAATCTAATCCTGTTTTTCTCTGGTTTACTGGGGAATCTTTAAAGGGGCTGTGGGAGAGTGTCTCCAGGGCTGGCCTATAGCTACAGTGGGGCTATTGGGGGCTCCGCCCCCTTCCTTAAAGCCCCCCCCCGCTTCTTAAAGGCCCCCCTTCCCAAAAGCATTTAAAGGAATCCTTTAAATCTTTTGAGAAGAATGGGGGTGGCATTCGCCCCTCTTCCTCCCTCCTGCAAGTTTTAAAGGGCCCTCCAGCTGATCAGCGGCCACATGCTCCCCACTGATCCGCTGAAGGGCCCTTTAAATCTTGCAGGAGGGAAGGGAGGGGGGGTACATGCTGCCCCCCCTTTATTATGGCAAATAATGGCAGCCCAACCAGAAAAATGTTTGCCCCACAAGGCACAAAATCCTGGCTATGGGCTTGCTCCAGGGCCAGTTCCAGGCTGTGGGGGGCCCTGGGATGGCTCCAGGCATCCCCATCTGTCCACCACCAGGTCCTCCCTCCTGCCCTCCTTTCCACTGCCACACCTGCATGCCTCCACCTACTCACACTTCCTCCTCCTGCTTGCAAATCCCACCACCACCCATGCTCAGTTGCCTGCACCACCTCCACGCCCTTTCCCTGACATCACTGGCCAGCATATGCAGCTGCGAGAGCTGCAGCCATTGCCATCTCTGTGCACCAACCACATGCCCTTCCTCAATGACACTGAGCAGCTGGGAGCACGGGTACAGACAAGTGGCAGGGGAGGTGTGTGGGTGCAGGCCAGCAGCCATGAACCCCGCCAGAAGTTCTGGGCCCTGGCAGATGCCCCACCTCAGGGTATGCTGACGCCGGCCCTGAGTGGGCAGAGATACTCCACTTTCAAAGTGGTGTGGGAGAGCTTGCTAAAATGTGCCATTTCCCCCTTTTAGCTCTTTCAAGGGCTTTCCCCCCCTTTCCCTGCCAAGCAGCACTGCAGAATTACAGCATGGTTTGGTAGGAGGGAAAGTGAGAGGAAAGGGCCATGGCTAGTCTCAGTTCTATTGTCCTTGTGCCTGTGCTTTTGCATAGGCATGATGGGAGGGAAGGGGGAGAAGAAGCACAGGTGGAAGGCTCCTCTGTCTCTAATAGATGTGTGGGGGGGGATAATTTTAGCTCATGTCAATTTCGACTACCACTGCTGTGCTATAATAGGATACTTGCAGAAATTACAATTATGAGCACATCTGTCCTTTCCCAAGTTGAATCTGGAGACTATAAATTGAACAGAGGTGATAGCCCCTTAGATAAAGGAAAACAAGGGAAAGTGAGGAAGAGAATAGAGGAAGAACCCCCATTTACAGAGCCAGCACAGTGATTATGCACATAACTTCTGTTATGGTTCCTGTTCTTCTGTCTCAACTGGATTGATTCTCTCTTCTGCCTCTTGATGTCATTTTCTCTTTCTCAATTTTAAAATGCATGTTCCTTAGTTTAAAGGCCTGCTACGATGGTCCTGTCCTCTCCCCTCCCTCAGAGGCAAGATTTCCCCTCTGTTTTTCTTTCTCTTTACTGACTGAGCCGCCCTAGTAATGTGTTTTCTTCTTTTCTGAAGAACTCTGGCTGTCCCACCCTGTCATACTACGATATTTTGGCTGTTGGCTCAGACCAGGAACCTGAGGGAAGGATCAGGAGCCTGCTTTAACTTAACTTAAATGGCACTCAAGGCGTTTTGAAATTCAAATATAACAAAAAAAATTATTTAACATAGAGGGGAAAGGTCAAGTGAAATCAGGGGTTAAAATTTGTGAGGTAAAACCAGTACATTCACAGACTTTAGTTCTTATGTTTCAGGCTAATGAGAGTTTATTAAGCTTTTCACAGTGACTTAAATCGTTAAATTGAGAGGCTTTTGTTCTAGTATTTTCCCCAAACACTCCAGTACAGTTTCTTTGAATATACTCTGACTCTTTTGGTTTCCAGAAGGCTGGTACATTCTTTACAGTACCCAAATCCCTTCTCTTGGAACACCAGTACTTGTCTTGAATTTTTAACTGACGCTTAAGGTCTCCAACGGCAGTTTCTAACCACACCAGACCAGGGATCTCTCCTCTCTTCAGAGCTAACTCCCTGTTTGACTGGGTAGGGATTTTTCTTCTCTGTCTAGAAGATCTATCCCCTTTCCTTGGCCCAAATGGGAGTCTTTGCCTACTTCCCAAACTTCCTTCCCAACTTTCTCCCAGTTCTCCTGTCTGTGTTAAACTGCTTTCTGAAATCAGACTGTCAGTACTCAACTCAGTCAAGGCAGAAATCTGACTGAATCTCTCCTCAGCATGCATCGTCTGTGCTTAGCTGATGCTAAACAATCAGATTGCTTGGAGCAGCCTGTCACTCAAGGCTCTCTGTTTCTGTGAAGAATTAACCCTTCACAGCCCTTCAGCTGTTTGTACAGCACTTCTAGGCTTGTAAAAAGTGCCTTTAGAGCTATGAAGCACAAAAAATGCATTCTTTACAAGAAACCAAAAAAACTAACTTTTTGCTGATTAGCGATTTATGTTCCTCCCTGCCTTGAGCTGTTTTTGCCCAGCCTAAAAAATTTCATCTCTGAAGACTCATCTCTGCTTTGTTATCAAATTCTGAATCCCATCTGTCTCTCCTCCAGACCAATTGTCAAGTTAAAAAAAGAACAACCAAAACGCTCTCCAGAGCAAATATAAATATATTTTTTTTAAATCCTACTGTTTGGTGCTTCTGTAAGCTAAGCAGTGTTAATGGCTGTCAAACTGTTTGATCAAAAGTGTTCTGGCATCTTCAAAGTTTAGAAAAAACCAGTGCAAACCTGTTCAACAAGTGTTGAAATGGTCTGATGTGAACCGAGCAAACCTGGAGAACGCCTCAAGTCAGATCTTGCTCGACTGTCGGACATGTTTGGCATGAAATCTGCAGCATCCTTGGGATTTTCCCCACCGGGTTATCACTGTAGCTCATCTTTATAACAGCACTGGCTTTCCTTTCCCTTACATGCAGCATTATTTGCCTGTCATTGCTTCTCCCATGTTTTGGGTTTTTCCCCAAAGAAAACCCGGGAGAGCAACAGCCGCCAAATGATACTGTGTGTAAGGTTTCCCTTGCTCGAAAGCCAGTCGAATCCGACTCTAGGGATGCAGTACTCGTCTCTGTTTCCAAGCCAAAGAGCCAGCAGTGTCCAAAGACGTTTCTGTGGTCATGCGGCCGGCATAACTAGATGCCAAGGTGCACGGAATGCTGTTGCCTTCCCACTGAAGCGGTACCTATTTATCTACTTGCAATTTCTTGCTTTCAAACTTCTACGTTGGCAGGAGCTGAGACCAGAGACAGGAGCTCACTCTGTCATGCAGCACTCAGGTCTCGAACTGCTGAACTACCGACCTCCAGGTCGGCATTCAGTGTCTTAATCACTTGAGCCACTGCAGCCCCTACTGTGTGTAAGAGAGGGGGGAAATGGGTGCAGTTAAGAAGCTGAGTTGCAGCAAAAATTCAGTGCGGTTACAGTTGTATAAATGGCTGGCAGATCTATCAACAGATCTCCCAATCGCACAGCCTCACTTACAACATTCTGTAAAATTTCTCTTTAAGACTAGAGCTCAATGACCCTTCATCCACATATTTTCTCTGTGTTCAGCCTCCTTTATCTTATTTGGGGCTTTGTGAGTGGGGGACAAAGATTAACCTTCCCAAAGCCCAGCCTTTGTATTAAGTTCCTTGTCTAGCTGTTAAAACCTTACCAGTGTTCCACTGGTACGCTAGTAAATACTCAAGGTGAGCCCAGCTTAACCTTTGCACATCAAACTGGCATTGAAAAGAAGGGAAGGAGACAGCAGCGGCCAGGAGGGGTGGCGTGGGGGGCAAAGTCCACGGAATGTTCCACATACACAGGGGACAGAGGGCAAGAGGTGAGGCAACCAGCCCTGTATTGTCATAGGAAGAAGTGCAAAGTGCTGTGGAAACAATTCACGGTGAGTTGAGAAAATGGGGAGATACTCTGTACTAATGAATTTGTGGCATGTTTCATAGGGGGGGAAACAGAAGGTAATAAACAGGGAGGGACACATGCCTCAATACATCTGCTGGAGTGTTGCAGGAAACGGTGTTGTGCACTTCCCACAAATGTGTAGGGCTGTAAACACCTGGAGAAGTACTTGCCACGGGGCAGGTATCTATTAGTATATAAGGACTTGGGTTTCCTCATTTGCTACAGGGCTAATAGATCAGCATGACGCTTCCTTCATGGATGTTAATTCATACCATTTGTCATTTTTCCTATTGTTCCTTCCTTGAATAGATCTGGTTTTGCATTAATCCTACTTGGAGCATCTGCCTGCAACTGAGAGTGATCTTTACCCACTCTGAATGGAGCACATCCTCTGGCCATTGTGTCTACCTGGCCTCTCTTCACAACATCTCCCTACTCCTACTTTCCCATTGCTTTTAACTGTAATAAATACCTTTTAAAAATCATTTAAAAGGACCTTGGGGTTCTGTTTAATTTTGTTGCAACAGGCGAACGAAGCGATGGCTCTGTAATTATAGTAGCTACAACGTTCAATGCAAGCATGATTCATCTTGGCATCATACCGGGAAGTACTATGCATGGATCCCTCCTCCTTCCTTTTTCCCCCTCCTCTGCGTTTAACGCCATGTCCTCCCACCTTTCTCCTGGGTCTCATTTACTGGTCCGCCACTCACAATAATTGAAGCTCTTCCTTGGCCTCTGTGCTGCTGCCTCTCCTTAGGCGATGCTGGGCCCACACAGCTCCACGGGTCAAAAAACAACTGAAGGCTGCTCTGCAGTCAGCACAGTCCATGCCAGTTGCAACAGGCATGGTGAGAAATAAATTACAAAGTGTGAGACATCTTCAGCAATGCAAGCGTACAGCCTGAGAGGCCAGACTCTCCACTTATATTCCCTATTTAATCACGGAGCACATGTTTATAGAAGTAATCATATCTGGGACATGATGGCTATCTGCCAAACACCATTCCAAGTCCTGGGGCAAATGAGCTCTGCGGAGCTTCTGATGGACAACATTGTGCTGGATGCTGAACAAAGCGTCCGATTTGGGGACTAGCCTTAGGATGATTACAGTTCTGCAGTCTTCTAAAGTGTAGTTAAAACGGAGGTTCCTTATAGCATGTAATGTAGCACTCTATCCACATCAAGGTCTACTCCATTGGGCAAGAGGCTACGATATGTCTACTCAGAAGTCAGCCCTCTTAAGGTCCCAATTCTCCTTGTAGCTTTTCTTCTGTTATGTAGCTTTCAGGTTAACCTGCTTGTTCTTTTGAGGCTGGCCAGTTCTCTCATGGAACTCATGAATCAATCATTACTTATCCTTTAAAAAAAAAATTCTTTGGGCAGGTGATGGGGGGGGGAGCTATGTTTTTACTTTGTAGCCAGCCAAAGTCACAGCTCTTTTTATTTTATTTTTGATTATCATAACAGAACCATAACAAAAATAATGATCACATAACAAAAAATGTCAAAGCTAGGGTTGCCAAGTCCGGCCTCGTCCTCAGCGGGGGACTTGGGGGGGGGGGGCGTTCCTGTAGTGGGCGGGGTGTCCCCAATGCAATGACATCACATCGGGGATATCCCTGCCCCCAAGTCCCATCCTCAACAATGACCACTCACAGCCCCCCCCTCCCTCCCCTCCTGCGAGATTTAAAGGGCCCTCCAGCTAATCAGTGGGCCATGTGCTTTCCCGATAAGCTGGAGGGCCCTTAAAATCTCTCAGGAGAGGAGGGAGAGGGATGGCTGCGGATGGTTATTCTTGGGGGTGGGTCTTCCTCCATCGGCCAGCTGGTCAGCGGCGGACTGAATCCCTGAAAATTGGGGGGAAATCCCACCCAGACCAGGGCTCTGGCAACCCTATTAAAAGCCCAATGGGCTGGATTCTATCAGTTTGTTCTGTCAGTGCCTACATGTTCCTCTGACACAAGGCACCTACCACTGACACCAAATGCACAGGCACCAATCAATTTATATGTTAGGATCCAAGCTGTCACTCTGAGAAGCTACAAAGTGCAAAAGAATACTTTTAAAAAGTATTTAAAAGGATATAAGTACTTGCAGGTCCTGGCAAGAGGAGCAAGGATGAGAAGAAATTCAAAACACCTGACTTGGGTCCTTCGCCTATTTGAAGCCTTGGCTTGCCTTTTAGACTGTGGCCCAGTCTAAGCCATGCAAAGCTATTCTGGACTTTGCAATGAGCTCTTCTTTGGGGTTACCCTTGAACAGTGCTCAGAAGCTGCAGCTAGGGCAAAATGCTGCAGCTAGACTGCTGGTCAGGGCCAGTTAGTGGAAGCATGATGTGACCCTGATACTACAGCAATCTGCAAGGTAGAAAGATGGCTAATAAATGTTTTAAATCCATACATGCCGGTGGAACCACCACCAGCCCAGTATATTCTTGTTCATTATTGTATTGGGGGCCTAGTGCTTTGTTTAAATACCCACCCACTTAGGAATATTTCTATCTGTAAGCCACTTTGAGTCCCTAGTGCAGGAGAAAAGCATTTAAATAAACAAATATATAGATCTTCCTGCAATAAAATAGACTTGTTAGGGGTGTTTGACTGTAAGAAACTGTGAGCTCTGTTCTCTCCACTGTGCAAAAATATAACACACTTTCTTTTAACCCAATACCTTCACATCTTCATTTTGGACTGTACATTTCTTTCCCCCCCTTTTTCTTTTTGGCCACACTTCAAATGAACATCATCTGAACTGTCCAACAGCAATCACGCAAGTGTACATCCAGAGCTGCTCCTGATGGCTTGCCAAAAGAAAAATCCCATCTGCAGCCACTTCACACATAGCATTTCCTGACCGCTCTCACAGCCCACATCGGCTGCCTCTCATAGTCATCTGCCTGTTCGTCACATCTTATGGAGACGTACAAACCCCCCACCCTGTTTTTCTCCATATAAGAACAACATCGTGTGTCGAGCCACTTTCGTTTTATCTCAAGACACTCAGCGCTTACAACAGACAGCACTGCATTCTTTCTAGGCCTGGGATAGGATGCCAGGGTGATGATGTCATCACAGTTTTAAACAGTCGGGCCCTTCTTTTCCTGTTCCTTCCCTGGCATCATTTCAGCTTAGTCACATGATTATGCGCGTATTCCATAAATATTTGGAAGTAGGTGGGAGCGGAGAGCACTCAATAAAGCAAAACGACAACAATCTCTGGAGCAGACAGCGTAATACCACTTTGACATAGATTTTATTTTTTAAAAAATCACTTGTGTTTAGTAATTCTTGGCAGAGGTCTTGTCCATGGGAATAGACCGAACAGGATGATCTCAGCCTGGATTGCCAAATATTGCTGAGTTTAAACCCTTCCTTTCCTTATATGCATGCCACTAAATCCTGAACTGAGGAAGGCACTGACTGTTGCAGTGTTTTGTAGCTAAGGTTACCTTTTGGATACTTGTTGTTAAAGCCAATGCTCTTTATTGCAGGACGGGAGATAAAGGGTGTCTCTTACAGAACACATGAAGCAATCTTAAACTGTGCCCGAACATCTGTTGGTCGAGGTCAATACTGTCTACTGCAAGCAGTGGCTCTCCGGGCTGATGTCTTTTACATCACCTGCTATCTGATCCTTTTCACTGGAGATGCAGGGATTGAACCTGAGATACTCCATTCCTGAGCCATACCCCCCCCCCTTATTAACACACAGTACTCCAGCTCCACAATATAGGTGCTGTGGACCTCCAGCATCGCCTATCTTCAGAACTTTTAGATGACACCCCTAATCTCAAAAGGCTTAGTATGCCTGGGATTTTATTATTGAATGCACTGATGTAAATAGATCTTATTGCCAACAAACTGAACTTGAGGTAGCATAACTAAACACCTCAGTCCCATGGTTCCTTGTTTGATAATGTCAGCTCACCTGTAAGAACGCCCACGTTCACGTCAGTGGAGGAGACAGCAGTAAAGGATGAAGCAGAATCTACACTTGATCTTAGCCAAAAGGCCAAGAAGCCGAATCTCTTCTGTTGGACTTGAAAGGGGAAACTCAAGGCCAGACCAACCGTGAGGCAACCCAAGGACTGTTCCCCAGACATTAGATCTGACTCATGATTTAAGGTCATCAGAACATACCAGCTCTCAGCGTCCATTTTTGAGTCCAGAAGCTTCATTTACAGATGAGAAACAAGGGCTAGTTCAATTTTTTTTTAAATACACTACTTCCCCTTTCCCCTCCTTGAACTAGCATGAACGCTGAAATACTGCCAGGTTGAATACAATCATGTATCACTACAAATGTTAGTCACTGCAGTTTTTCTCAATGCAGTGCAGTCCTCTTGTCCAGAGCATGACTTCTTCTGACGAAAGACAATAATGTCATTATTATGTGTTGTAGGTCCCCTCGCAGCACAGGCATGGGGTATCAAATCGCTGGCAAGTTTTACACGGAGAAGAAAAGTGTTAAATAGTAGGTTCCATGTATCAGCAGACTCACTGCTAGTGATCAGCTCAACTTTATTTGTGATTTCAGCAAGAGCAAGACTGAAGACCAGGGCCACATGCCCTATTTGAATAGCATGCAATTGCCACACCCAAACACACCCCACTCCCAACGATAGGCTATTTAAATAACAGTACTTCTTGACTGATTACTGCCAGAGTCCTGGTGGGCTATTGTTATTTGGCTCCAAGCTCAACCAGTCTCTGGTAGCACAGTCCTGCAATGTTCCAGTCCCAATACATAACAAAAAGTAATTCCTAAATTCCACCTTGAATGGCTCTTAGTAATTCACAGTGCAATCCCATGGAGAGTTCCTCCAGTCCGTGCCCACTGAAATCAATCAGATGAAAAGAACCAGATAGAACTGCACTGTCCGTTACCTTCTTCCTCGGACTTTTTGGTGCATGTTTTTTTCATTCCTTCCCACAAAAAGCATTGCAAAACTGGCCTTTAATATCCCCATGTTTAATCTCTTCTACTGTGAAAATATTAGCCCAGGCATTTAAAAAGGAAATGTTATATACTTTTTTCATTGTTTTATCCAGCCTGCATGGTCCCCCCTCCCCAATGTTTATCCTCACACGAACTCTATGAGTTCAACCCAGAGATCTTCAAGGAAGCAGTAAGGGTTTGAACCTGGGTCTCCCAGCTCTTGGTCCAACGCTCTAACACCTGTACCACTTTGGTGTATATGCAGACATAGTCACTCTTCATAATTAACATAATCTCTGTACTTTTAAAAATTTCTATATCTTTATTCAACCCAATAAATTACAAAATTCATATGCCAAACTTAAGACAACAAATCTAAACATACAACTATAGCACATAAAGGAAATGCCAAATACTCAATATAACAAGGTCTCCCTCTCTTCCAAGGCCATCGCAAACTGTTCCTTGTGGGAAGGGAAATCTCTCTGGCAAGTCAATTTAATAATATCAGTTTAGTCCAGTCTGCATACTTGAGCACAACTCTGGATCCTAAAGAACTGCAAATGGAGAGATGTTTGCTGATTTCATAGTCAAGTGTCCTTTGCATCTCCTCCAGAATTCCATGGGGCCCTCAGGAATGGGCTTGGGAGATTGTGCAGGAGATGGAAATGGTCCTAGTTTTTGTGTGGGCTTTTCTACAGCGCCTGTCCAAGAAGGATGTGATGGTGGTAAGGTTGGCTGACTGCCCTTTCTGTCTGCAGCTCCTCATGCCACATCTCAGGCTGTTTTTGAGTGGCTGTCCAGCAGGCACAGGAGGGTGGAGGAATCAACAAAAACCCCTTCTGCTAACTTCTTTCATTCTGAGTTATTTAGGATCCAAACCATAGTATCTCCTTAATAGAAAGTATGTAGGATGGAAAACAGCAGAAGTTGGCTATGTTGATGGATCTCTGAGCTTCTTTGTGGGACCAAAGGCTGGTTCACAAACTGACAACATGGTTGATCCAGTATAAAATGTGGAGGAATGTGCAAACCTCCCTCTCCTTCCATGCATAGGACAGACTATGTAAAAGTGAGTAGCCTGAAACTGCAGAAACAGCAACAATTGCACTCTCCTCTCCAGGGGTGTGTGTGGGTATGAATTGTCTTGCACCACAAAAGCTTTTCCCAGATATGTTTAATAGCCCCTTTTATTTATAATAATGTGAAGAAAGACAGTTCAATTTTTGAGGGGTAAGGCAACAAAGGACTGGATGAAATAATGTTCTGGGTTGACTGTTAGAAAATGCTCAAGACAGACTCTGAACCTTTGTTTGGCGTTGCCTTGCCCTTGTTACAAAAATGTGTTGCATCATCCCTATTCATGTACATCTGGAGGAAGAAAACCCCAGTATGTTTGTTTTTGATAATACTGTTTGTTTAGCAGATGCCTGGGATGGCATTTGTGTGGCTCATCATTAACCCCCCAACTCACAAACCCAAGTGATTCAGTCTAATGTAATTTGAAATCTTACAGAAGTCAGTGGGAATCTCAGTGATCTTCAGCCTTTCCAGACCCGGGACCCACCAAGCAAAGGACCCATGTGACAGAGCCATGTGACAGGAAAAGGGGAGACGAGAACTATGATCTCAGCAGTGTCTAGGGGAGAAGCCAACAGTTGGACCCACAGAGGAATCCACTCCAACCATTGTACCATCCAGCTGCTCCATGTGTGCTAGGAGAGGCAGGAGGCATGGTTTGCTTTCTATTCACTTACACTTGAGGCAGATCTTTCCAAAAGGCAGCAAAAATATATGGACTTGAGGCCCAGCAGATGAAGTTCTGTGATCAGCCAGAGAGTCCTGGTACCTTGGTTGAAGAACACTGGCTTACTGGTTTGTGGATCACAGTCATAGCTATTCCAGTCTTGACTTGAGATGGATAAACTCCTAGATAGTTAGTGACTGCTAGTCTCTGAGTCAGCCTGGCTTCTGATAACAACCTCATGATCAGTTTCTGCTGCTTCATTCATGATCCTGTAGCTAAGTTGTCCTGAGCCCGTTTGCGGGGAGGGCAGGGTATAAATGGAATAAATAAATAAGTCTGAACTATGAGCAGAGAATTCTATATGCAGCACATCTGTGGTAACAATGCAATTTGTACCTAGGGTGTATGACTCACAGGAATGTTAAATGTGCCTCATTCTCTATCTCTGGTCTCATGACCTTGTGACATCAGTGTGACAAGGGTCAAGCTCATTGCTTATGAGAAGAAAACACGTTGCAGCATATACATGAAGGAAGCTTTGCCCTGTTAGTCCAAACAAGAAAACAAATGCAGAACTTCAGCTATTTATTTATGTAAAATGTTTCCATCCTACCTTACCTCCTTAAGACTCAAGGTGAGTAACAAGGCAACAGCAATTTACAAGGATGGGAAAACAACATCACAGTCCACTGGTAAGATAAAAACAGACAGGTTAAAATGCAGTCAAATCTGCCAGAACCAAACACCCTGTGAAACAAAACCATCTTCCTGAATACAGCAAGTATAAGAAACATAAGAACATCAGAACAGCCCTGCTGGATCAGACCACTGGTCCATCTAGCCCAGCATTTTGTTTCACACAGTGGCCAGCCAGTTCCTCTGGAGGTCCAACAACAATAGGGCACAGAGGGTAAGGCCATCATAAGAACATCAGAAGAGCCCTGCTGGATCAGACCACTGGTCCATCTAGCCCAGCATTTTGTTTCACACAGTGGCCAGCCAGTTCCTCTGGAGGTCCAACAACAATGGGGCACAGAGGGTAAGGCCATCATAAGAACATCAGAACAGCCCTGCTGGATCAGACCACTGGTCCATCTAGCCCAGCATTTTGTTTCACACAGTGGCCAGCCGGTTCCTCTGGAGGTCCAACAACAACAGGGCACAGGGGGTAAGGCCATCATAAGAACATCAGAAGAGCCCTGCTGGATCAGACCACTGGTCCATCTAGTCCAGAATTTTGTCTCACACAGTGGCCAGCCAGTTCCCCTGGAGGTCCAACAATGGGGCATAGAGGGTGAGGCCTTCATAAAAAACATCAGATGAGCAGGGCTGTTTTAGGCTTCCCATCCCAGTGTCTCTCTCACTTTATATTTCATGTCAATTTCATTCTGCACTGATGATCCCCTCACTTTTTGCTTGCATGCAGCACTGAAATCGGTTTGTTTGGGGGGGTTGCATTGGGGACTCTGCCATTTGCTTCTTCTCTGATCCCCCTTTCAAGTCAATACCAGCAGGAACTAAACCTCGAGGAGCTCCTTTTAAACTTTTCCCTGTCATTTTAATTTTTTTAGTCTGTGATCAGAGACTAGTGATAGCCTCATAGCTGCTTGTCAAAAAAATCAAAACATGTAAAACAATGATGGGAAAATGGAGCTTGTATACCGATGAAGTGGGGAGGATGGCAGAAGGTGCAGAGTGGGCTAAATGACCTTGATGTGGATGGGGGGTGACATTCAAGGAGCAGCAAAAGAATGGGGGGGGGGGAATCTGAGGGAATCTGTATGCTTTTGAATTACGGGAAACATTGGCACAAAAGCACTCTCAGAAAACCCAGGGAAACGGTGACCAGAAAGTGAACTGAGTGCTGAAAGGAGGAAAATCAATGCAGAACAACAAAGATAACCCTACAGACATGTATAGTGAAAGTGAGGGGAAATGCCCATGCCATGCATAATAGGCCATAGAGGGAGCCAGTGTAGGGGAATGGTTCGCATGTCAGACTGGAACCTGGAAAACCCTGGTTTCAAGCCCTCCACCCCTGCACCTAGGAAATTTGCTGGGTCAGGCATATACTCTTTGCCAACCCACCTCATAAGGTTGTTATGAGGATAAAAGAGGGGAGAGAAGAATAATGTAAGCTGTTTTGGGTCTCCACAAGGGAGAACAGCAAGGTATAAATGAAGTAAATAAGTACTGCAGCGGTGTCTTGACATATGAGCTGGCATAGTGATATGCCTACTCATGACTGCAAGCAAACAAAACAAAACAGAATGGCAAAAGTCCACCAGTGGGCTTGAAGCAAACATGGAGAATATCCCCATGCAGACGCTCCAGTGTCTGCAAAGAGGGGAAGGATCCCTGTTGGAAGCAATCAAAGTTTAAAGGCCGCTAGGCATTTTAAGGCCACTACGCTGAAGCTGTTTTACTGTGCCCCATGTCTTACCACCACGTGATCAGCTGTCCATATGCTGACCACTCACATAACACGCATCTCATCAGACGTATGTAAAGTTCAAAGCAGAAAGACAGTCCAAGTTCTGAACCATCCCCTCTCCCCCATGCTCTTTTGGCAATTAATATCCAGCCAGATGGAGGTCCTGCTCTCAGAGCTCAAAGACAGTCAAGCATTGATCTTTCCAGATATTTATTTGCTTTCCTTTTGTGGTCCCATCATAAGCATCAATGTTTTATCATTCAGACAGCTTCACTGTTAAGCATGGTTTTAGAGGAGGGTGCAGTTTTTGGGAGGGCAGTGCCTGCCATGGAAGAGCCTGAGCATTCTGCATTCTTCCAGTTCTGGCACTATTTTGCAGTGCTGCAGATTTTTCATAATAAGCAGTATTGTGCTCTCTCCATCCAGTCCCTCCCCCCCCCCCCCCCCCCGGTTTGGTGGTAAGATAGCACATTACACTCTCTCTGGGCCTCTTACACCTGATGACGACTTCTTTTGATCACCTCTCCAATAGTAAAGACAAAAATGATACCATGTGAACAACAGGTCAAAGGTCTTTGGTTGTTGCTCCAGGGTTCTCTGTTGTAAGTGAGCATGCTCAGTAGCCTTTCAGAGGCAAAGTCTGACAAGAGGCTAATTTTGTTGCTACATCAGCCACTCCCTCCATAGAAGAAGAAGAGGAGGAGGTGACTGGATTTATATCCTGCCCTTCATTACCTGAAGGAGTCTCAGAGTGGCTTACAATCACCTTTCCCTTCCCCTCTTCACAACAAAAACCCTGTGAGGTAGGTGGGGCTGAGAGAGCTCTTTCGGGGACTGCTCTTGAGAGAACAGCTCTGAGAGAACTTGTGAGTGACCCAAGGTCACACCAGCAGCTGCATGTGGGGGAATCAAACCTGATTCCCCCAGATTAGAGTCTGTACTCCTAACCACTACTCCAAACTAAATCAAACCCTTTGATTTAGATGATCTCACAACATACCAGGATTGCCTCATTTTTCCTGGTAGAGACTTGACCACCATGCAGAAATTCGCTGAGTCCAGCCTTTCCCATCAGTGGAGATCTAATGGTTGCATCAATTGTGTTGCTGTTCAATGCAAAGAGCTTCTGCCCAGAAACAAAAGGAGGAAGAACATTGATTGTCAAACATATACTGACAATTTAGAGAACAGCATTTTTAGATGGGATGGGAATGAACAGGAAGGAAAACAGTGGAATTAGGTCTACTCAGGCTTTCGCTAGTCCAAACCGATAAAATTTAGACAGCCAAAAGTGAAAAGCCATTTAAAACCAGTCCTCCTCTGGAAGAGTAGTTCAGACAGTCCAAGACCAATTCCAGTGTTTTTTTTAAGGTCCCTAGCCATATTTTTTTTTAAATGATAAAAACAAGTTGTAAAACTTATTAAATGCCAAAAAATTACATTATTTACTCCAATGCAAGTCTATTTTCCCAGGTATGCTATAAAGGAGGGGTCATCTTACATGAGCATACAAAGTTACAGTTATGTCCCTTTGAGTAAATACAGTGACAAAATCCCTCTAAGCTTGAGGCACGGGCAAAATGGTCCTGTCCCCCATTGGTTCTAACTCCACCTATCACCTCCATTCTAGCCCCATCCATCAAATTCTGACTTATTGCCACCATATTGACAAGAATTCTGCCCCTAACAAGCCAGATTCCTCTAGATTCTTCCCTTGGCCTGCCAGAGTCTGCAAAGCTATTTCCTTGACTTATCAGCTTTTGCCTTGCACTTGCTAAATGTGCAGGGTGTTTTTTTTAAAATCATATTCACAAATATGTGGTCCCATCATAAGGGAAGGCATAGTATGGGGATATAACCTCTTGCTTTAATGCAGTGCAGACCTCTTCTTCTTCAGGCCACTATCACCCACGTCCTGCCACTGGCATACATAATAAGACCTTGGTTTAGTGTGTGTGTGTGTGTGTGTTTATTTACTTACTTATTTTGTTAGACTTATAGCCCGCCCTCCCCACAATGAAGGTTCTGAGTGGGTACCAACATATATGTCTACAATACAGCAGATTTGCTGTTAAAACCGTTCATAATTTACAGTTAAGATGTGCAATTAAAGTAGATGTACAATGAAACAAATAAGGCACATTATAACAATCCATTCAAATCAATAAGCTCACCATAGACTATGACAATAACATGCCTCAGTGGATAATATTGTGGTCCCCCCCGGCTTCTGGGAACTGCAGTCACTGGAGGGGAGGCCAGATCTAAGTGGATGCTCACTGCCTCAACTAAAGGCCTGGTGAAGGAACTCCATCTTGCAGGCCTTATGGAACTATAAGAGGTCCTGCAGGGCCCTGATCTCATACGGTAGCTCATTCCACTAGGCAGGGGCCAGGGCCAAAAAAGCCCTGGCCTTAGGTGAGGCAAGTTGGACATCCCTAGGGCCAGGGGCTACCAGGAGGTCTTGGTTCATAGAATGTGGGAGAACTGGGTTTGATTCCCCACTCCTCCACATGCAGCTTGGGTCAGTCACAAGTTCTCTCAGTCATAAATTCTCTCAGAGCTGTTCTCTCAAGAGCAGTCCTTGAAAGAGCTCTCTGAGCCCACCTACCCCACAGGGTGTTTGCTGTGGGGAGGGAAAGGGAAAGGAGATTGTAAGCTGCTCTGAGACTCCGCATGAAGGGCGGGGTATACATCCAGTCTCCTCTTCTTCTTCCTATACATCCCACAAAGAGAGGCCATAAAACACAAGCAGCAGATGCACAGCTGAGATCTGTGCTCTACAATGTTCCCCATCCCATTCCCGTATCCTCCTGTTGTTCCGGCGAAGAATGCAAGCCTGACTTTTGCTGGCAGCCTTAGAGCGATGGCTTGTTTTATGGACTGGCTGGTTCATGCTGGTCAACCTGGGCCTTTGTGTTCTGTGAAGGCCTTGCAAAAGCTGTTCAGGCTGAAGACAGATGTTCTTTGTTGTGTGACAGATGCATCCTGCTTTTGTCCCCTTTCTTCTGTTCGCCATCCCCTGCAGAACTGCAATGGCATCCTGTCTTGGAGGAGCAATGGCCCGACATCTGCTGTGGCTCTGTGAAGAAGGCGTCACCAAAGATTTAAAGGGAACAGAACAAGGCTACTGATCCCCGTCCAGTAATCACCTGCAGGGTTTTTGTGATCGATGTCTCTCCATGCTTAATAGCAGCACATTCCTAAGCAGAGATAGGCACCTTTAACTCCAGTGAAGTCAATGGGCTTAGAAAGGTATAACTCCACTTAGGATTGACCTGTATGTCTTTTGTTTCATACAACTGCAAATGTAGATGCAACATAGATTTACATCATATAAATCATGTTGCAATTTTGCTGCCAGGCACGGAAGCAGAAACTCCAAAATTTATTGAGGCCATGTCAAATTTATCAACTTATTAACTCATTCTATTTTATTTTGGGGTCAGGATGTCCTGAGGCTCCAAACACACCTCCCCCCATTAGTTAAAAAGTGAAATTTCAAAAGGTTTCTTGTTGGTGTGAAGAATTCTCCTTTTTTAACGTCTCAGAGCTCATGGCTACCTTTCCCCCCATCTTTACTGGATAAAATGCTGCTTGATACCAATAAGATGAGCCAAAAAATGGGAAGAGGGAAATCACTGGTATCAAAGTTCTGTGAGAACAAATACCAGGGGACAACACATTTTGAGTGAAGATGCTCTTTGCCAGGGTTCATTCAGAACTGCGGAGGAGAAAACCTGATCTCTTCAGCACTCAGATGTCTATGATAGGTAGTCTTTATCAGGCTTACGCCTGAGTTTGGCATACTAAGAACAGAATTTATACCAATACTGAGGTCCCATTTCTCCCCAGGCTCCATCCGCAAATCTCCAAGAGTTTCCTAGCCTGGATCTAGAAATCCTAACCTCCCATTCCCCATGGGGGGGTGGGGGGTACTGACAACCCTAGGCAAATAGCAGCCTGGTGAGCTTGTTTCAGTTTGGAGAAATGGCACAGGATGAGGAAGTCCCACCAATGCCATGGTTCTAGCCTGAACCAGTGTTGTGTATCAATATCACGGTCGCCATGTGCTCATGTAATGGCGACCACCACGTGGACATTCACACATGGCCCAAATCTACCTGAGCTTCGGCCAGGTAGAACAATAGCCGGTCGGATCCTAAATGACCACCAATCCTGAGCCTAGGTTTCCCCTGGGGGACCCATGAACTGTAACCACCATCTTAAGGTCCTATCGGGACATCTGGGCAAGGTCAGGGGGGTGCCTCCGACTGGAATAAAAGAGGGCTCTGAGCCCAGGGTTTGCATGTTCCATCTTGACCTGCAATAAACTACCATGCTGATTTCACTGTCACCGGCCTCCCGACTCTAGTACTTTTCAACCAGGTTCCCATACATATGCTATTAAAAAACAACAACAGCAGCGACAGCAGAGCTCCATAAAGGCCTAGCAACTTCTTTGGACTGGCCCTTGCTGCTCCAACATGCAAAACTGTCATTACACAGCATAGGAGTTTGAACACTTCTCCCTGGAATGCTGGTTTTCTGCACATGGGGGGGGGGGGATTTATTTCCTGAGGAGAGCATTCAGGAGTGCAGTGGTACAGGCCAGGAGAAACTCCATCTGACTGCATAAAACTGGCCTTAAGATTGTAATATACCCAGCCTCATATCTATAGGCAGCTGCACTCAAACAGACTTTGTTTCTTGCTGTCCTCCTGGAGCATATACATTAAACAGACACACGACTTCTGAGAGGCAAGTCAGGAAACAAGCGCTCTTCTGTATTCACGCTATGTAAACAACCCATGGGGAAAGACAAAACTGAAAGTAGATCTTTGTTCCATTGTGAATGTGTACAGGCAGGCATTCCAAACCGAGATGGTTCTCAATGCTCATATTTACCTCGCCACATGTTAAAAGAGCAGTGTATCTGCCCTGTGGTGCTACAGTGACATCATCTGTTGATCCAAGGTAATTGTTTTGCTCTACAAGACTGAACTTTTGAGGGAATGTGGATTTATCTGAGTGCAGAAACGGCCTCTGAGGTAAGCTGGTTTTGTGCACCCACTGTCACATTCAGGCTTCAGCTTCTGAGCATGCAATGGGAATTATTGCCAAAGTGGCCATGGGTCTAACTTGTGGCAAAAGTGAGCCATGCTTGTGGCAGTGGCCAAGCACAGTGAGTTCCCTACAGGCTGGCAGCACCATTCCGTTCAGTCTTTTCATTTTCACTGTGTCCACAATGTGCCTGAAGGTCACATGACTTTAATGTGAGACAACAGTCAATACTAGGATTGCCACATGCCTGCTTCTGGCAGGCAATGTCCAGCCAATGCTCCCTGTCTCCCACCCTTGCTCAGTGGAGTGGTAACAGTGGGGAATAGTTCTGATTGATGCTAGGATATTACTCCCAGTTTCAGAACAGGAAGTGGCATCATGACATTTGAGGAATTTTCAAATCAATATGGTAAAACCCATAGAGATCTGGAAATTCCTGGAGCATCATGACATCACTTCCTGTTCCAAAATCAGAATTGGCATCAGTATGTCATGGTATCACTTCCTGTTCTGAAACTAGAAGTGCCATCCTAGCAGTCTCCACCCCCCAATGCTCCCAGATGTTTACAGGTGAGGGCTAGTAGCTCTAGTCAATATATTTATCAGACCAAGGACACTGTAGGGACAGTAAAACTGTAAAGGGATAAACTTGTTTGTAAGATTGCAGTGGTGAGACTCAGCATCAAACTGATTTTATACCAAGAGTGGCATGCAGATACTAAACCTTCTCCCACCTAACGGTGCGGCTTCTTGAAGTCTATCTGCCCCCTTCCAGTGATTTTCTCCTCAGCTGAGCTCCAACTTTAGAAGGGAGCTACAGTCGGACAAAAAATGCCTGAGAGGAGAGGCTATGGAGAGTTAAGTGGCCTGCAAAAGGAAGATTCAGTCCCCCTTATCTATGTTTCTCTTTTGATTGGATTTTTGGTGTAATATTTAAAAATTAATTCCATGTTTTAGTTATGTCACAGTCTGCAGTACAACCAGTCCAGCTTTTACTTATGGCCCAGATGAGGTCTTTTGCTGTCAAACAACTATGAAAGACTTCAGGAGGCCTCACTCCACGTGACTGTACTAAAACCAGACTTTTGGCTTGAACACTTCCCTGACTTTGCCTGAGTCTAGGTCATACACCCAGTATATACATGACTGGTACAGAATCGGGATTAAACCATCCGCCACCATGACCCAGGTTATGAGCTTCTCTTTGGGAACTACGTAGGGTTGCCAAGTCTTGCTTGGAAAATACCTGGGGACTTTGGGGGTGGAGTCAGGAGAGGGTGGGGTTTGGGGAGGGGAGGGGTCTCAGCATGGTACAGTGCCATAGAGTCCACCTCCAAAGCAGCCATTTTCTCCAGGGGAGCTGATCTCTGTCAGCTGGGGATCAGTTGTAAAAGCAGGAGATCCCCAGGCCCCACCTGGAGGCTGGCAACCCAAGAACTATGCCAATATCTTTGATAGTGTTTGTCTGGCCTGACTTCCTCCCATGAGGACTAAGGGCCAATTTAAACTGGGGAACAGGAAGAACTTACCTGTGCAACGTTGCTATGCCCAGTGATGAATTTAAGTGAGCCTTCAGTCCCTATAAAGGGTTGCCTGCTCTGGGTTGGGAGCTACCTGGAGATTTTGGGAGTGGAGCCTAGGGAGGGCAGGGTTTGGGGTGGGGTGGGGTGGGACCTCAACAAGATTTAACGCCATAGAGCCCACCCTACAAAGCAGCCATTTTCTCCAGGGGAACTGATCTCGGTCGCCTGGAGATTAACTGTAATAGTAGGAGAGCTCCAGGTGCTACCTGGAGGTTGGCAACCTTAAAAGGACTTTAAGGTTGGCAACCTTAAAAGGACTGTGAGCCATGCCTCTGTGTATAGTATGCATTATCTGTTTGTTGTGTGTATTATCCCAAGCCTCAGTGTATTTTTAATATTTATGTAACACTATTTTTTGCATTATTTAACATAATCATGTCCCTAATACTCTGTGTCTATGCCCTGTTTCAGACTGTTGTCATTCTATTATACTGCTTATTGGATGTCTCATTCTATTGATTGCATTGACTTACACTCTGTGATCTGCTTTGAGTCTCAGTAAGGAAGGTGGGCTACAGGGTTAATAAATTAAAAAGTATATAAATATGTGCTATGTTAGCAGACCAGGTGATTGTATCCCTGGCTGGTGTGGCAGTTGGTGGCCAGTGTTCCACGTGTAGCAGCACTGCACACATAGTGGCCCAGTTTTAATTATACTGAGTGTGTATAGCAGTGCGCAGGTAAGCTGTTGCTCATCTGTCCCATTTAAATGGCCTAACAGTATTTCTGGGAAGCCACAGTTCTGGATTCTAAATTCATACAGACATTTATTGCTGGGGAGAGGAGAAAGATTTCTGTTCAGTGCTCTACCTACTATGTTCTCAGACCTATTTGGGCTGTTTAAGCACGTTACACTATATTCTGAATCAGCAGAAATGGCAAAGGATTGAAATCTGAGCAGCCACATCCTTTTCTTTAAACAATTAATTCCTTTATTACAGTCCATGGGCTAAACTATAGGCGTGACCAAGATTCACTTCAGATCCTTCACAGCCAAATCTGGTGGCAGAGACCAATTTTTCAGCCTTTTCCCTGTCTGTGATGACCCGTGTATTCAGATACTGGCCACATTGTACCTTGAATTCCACATTATCCTTGTGGTTTTTTTAAAATCTTGACAGATTTTGCATCTTTTCTCCTGGCTGTCAATAGGAAGTCTTTGATCGCTTCGATTTTGCGAGGTATAGCGATGCTGAACTCAACACCCAAAGGACCTGAAACAGAAAAGCCAAGCAGCCACATTCCTGATAACTAATGTTCCCTCTAAGCTTTGGAGTCTTGTGAGCAAAAATTCTACTTTGTGATTGTAAAGTACTGAGTTCTCGGCGGCACTGACAAAGACGAAGTTGGCATAGTGATTAGCTCAAATTTATTGAGTCTGAACAAGCATGGCTTAACTGGCCAAAAGGCCAACATATATACACACCCCAGGACACACCCCTAGTCCCACCTACAGTCCTATTGGGGGGTTTGAATTTCCCGCCTTGATCTCATTGGCGGGCTGTGTGAATCTTAGGATCCTTGGCCCCTATTGTTCTCTGGTCCAAGCTCAGGCTACTCTTGCTGGCACCACGTGGCAGTCAGCGGACACAACAGTGAGCAACTGGCATTAAAGGTGTGAGCGAGCGATTTGGCTACTGCATAAATTAGTTTTCTCTGGAGCCATCCTTCCTGAGCTAAGACAAAAATGTCTGAGCCAGAGGCTAATAAACTGTGAGCTAGCTCACACTAACTCAGCTTAGAGGGAACACTGCTGATAACACCTTATGCATCTTCTTAAAACCACAATCGGAACTGTCATTCAACATACAGTATTTTTCCAGACAGTGGTCTTCGTTTCCTTCCTTAGAATGAGTTCCTTATCTCACCCAGTGGGAGTTCTGTTTCCTCTATTACTAAACAAGGAAACTACGTCCCCTTGCAGAACTCTCTCACAAAGCTGCCTTAAGCTGCCAGCAAGGCCCTGGTGCACCGTGAGTGTTGGGAGGAAGGGAACCCCCCTCTGAGCCACAGGAAAAGGAGGTGGCATTCATCACGCACAATTGGACGGCGGTTTGCCAGCCGGAGGGGAGTCAAGTCACTGCACACCAGTTGTATATTTTAAGAGAACAAAAATATTGCCTCCTGTGTCATGACTTTAAGGGAGAGTTTTATGAAAATCTTTTTTTTAATTCTGTTTGTTAATAAACAGTGCACACATTCATTATTAGATTTGTTCCCGTAATTTAACTGTATTAGTGTGGTGAAACACTCTTGCCACGGAGAGGAGGCTGGGGTGATCACAAAGAAACCTGGACCACAGAAGGTGATGATGGTTTGCCAACACCTTGCCCCACCACATGGCTAATACTTGGCAGCACACTAGAGAAACTCCAGGCCTCGGTGAAACTTCAAGAGGGGTGATACGCAAGGATGAAATAGCCAGAAACAATTAGTGTCCATATTGTGTCTTGAGTCCCATTTGCTTACAAGAAAGACAGCGTTATAAATATGCATAATTAATAAAAAATAAATGTGCCAAGTAAATATCTGAGCCATGTATCAGAGAAGAAGAAGAGGAGGAGGAGGAGGTTGAATTTATACCTCGCCCTTCACTACCCAAAGGAGTCTCAGAGTGGCTTACAATCTGCTTTCTCTTCCCCTCCCCACTACAGACACCCTGTGAGGAAAGTGGGGCTGTGAGAGCTCTGAAAGAGCTGCCCTTGAGAGAACAGCTCTGAAAGAACTTATGACTGACCCAGGGTCACACCAGCAGCTGCACGTGGAGGAGTGGGGAATCAAACCTGGTTCTCTCAGATTAGAGTCTGCGCTCCCAACCAGTACACCAAACTGGCTCTCACCAAACTGGCATAGAGGTGCTTCCCTAGGACTTGTAGCCCATCTGCTTCCAGTGTAGCATTGCCAAATGCCTGGAGGGAAAAAATGCACTGTCCTTTTAATAGAGACTTAATGGGGTGGGATTTGTCTCCATGCCATGGAAAGCTTCATCTGCCCATTTCCACACATTGGTGGTTAGTGGAAAGTGCCATCAAGTCACAGATGACTGTGGGGTTTCCAAGGCAAGAGACATTCAGAGGTGGTTTGCCATTGCCTGCCTTTCTGCTGCAGCCCTGGAATTCCCTGGAGGTCTCCCATCCACATACTAGCCAGGACCGACCCTGTTTTAGCTTCCGAGATCACATTAAGGCTCTATTAATGGGACAGGACATTTCCCCCCTCCAGGTCTGTTGTCAAAGCTGTTCCAGAGATGGGCATATACTATAGTCATGGGAGGGGGGGAGACATAGGATAAAGTGGGCTGGTGAAGCACTGGCACTTCAGTGAACCCTGACTGGTAAAAATTTGCCTGACAGGTTGTCAGGCATCCCCTAGACATTGTGCATACCAGGAGAAGAGGTGGAGGGAAGGAAGGAGAGAGAGATCCTCTGTCTTGCTGCCTGTCTGGCCAACCAGCAGCCTGGTCTGCTGCCACAACAGTTGCCACCTGGTGCCACAGCTGCTCCACAGTAGCATCAGCACATGCAGCTGCCCAGTGCATCATGGGGTGGTGGCGGCAGAAGGAGGCATGACAATAGATGAACAAATGGCGTTTATTCGTTTGTCATCTTTCTTTAGTTTCACTGCTCTGATTAATGGAATAAAAAGGTCTTTTCAGCTTTTTTAAAAAAAACTTATTTGGGAAAGCATGTGTATTCCTAGTACCACATGGGTATGCAATTTCTTGTCCAAATGACAGGAGGGAGGAAGCTTTCTCTGTCCCCTCCCACCACCGCCCCTCTGCTTGCTTCTGGCACTTCAGTGAATCCTGGTTAATGAAAATCCCAGGATGCACCTGACAGAGGACTTTTCTGCATTCTCATTTTTCTCCCTTGTGTGTTCCTGTTGCTTGGGGGGGGAGGGGGTTCCTGTTCTGCACATGTTTTGCTCCCTCTAGTGGTCAACTCAATATTACATCGCTTTGTGTCCAGCATATCTCCCTATACATTTAAACAGGTTTTTATGTCAGACATGATGTAATATCAAACTGACCACTAGAGAGAGCAAAATATGTGTGGAACAGACTCCCGCCCCCCAGAAGCAACAGGAACACACCAGCAAGGAAAATGACAACACAGACAAGCCCATAATGTCAGACTTGCCTTAGATACTGTGTGTCCCAGGAGTAGAGGTGGAGGCAAGGTGAGAAAGACTTACTTGTTCATTCTTAGTTGGGAGTAAGCACCATTCAATTCAATTAGACTTCGTTTCCAGTAAACCTCCCCTTCTCCAAATAGGATTGTGTGCAGAATTCTTTTTATTAAAACTTCATTCTTTACTAAAGGACAGTTACTCCTTAAAAAAAAACTATCAATGGATTTAAATGTCACCTGATTTAAGTAGTTAAGTTAAACTCATTCTTAGTGTGGATAATACATCCATAGACAGTGCAATCTCCAAATGCTCAGTGCATCTTTCCCCCCCCCCCCTTCCCCCTGGACACATGCAGGCTGCACCAGCAGTTTCAAGAATTTTCTGTAGCAGTAAAAAAGAGCAAAAGTCCAGTAGCACCTTAAAGACTAACAAAATACCATATTTTTCACTCCATAAGACGCACTTTTTCTCCCCAAAAAAGTGGGGGGGAAAGTGAGTGCGTCTCATGGAACGAATCCCGGGGAGAAACCCCCCTCCCTCCCCTGCTCACCTTTCCCGGGCCGCGGCATGGCTGCCGGCTCAGGGAGAAGCCCCATCCCTCCCCCGCTCACCCTTCCTGGGCTGCGGGGGGGGAGGTAGGGAGGGAAGAGCTGGGCCTGAGTGGCATTAAGCCACTCGGGCCCAAGCAAGGGGGGGGAGGGAAACACCCTTTCTTTCTGTCTGTCTGTCTGTCTTTCTGTTTTTCTTTCTGTCTTCCTTCCTTCCTTCCTTCCTTTTTTCTCTCTCCTCCCTCCCTACCTTCCTGTTTGTTCGTTCCTTCGTTCCTTCCTTCCTTTCTTTCTCTTCCTTCCTTCCTTCTCTCCCTTCCTACCTACCTTCCTTCCTTCCTTCCTTTCTTTCTTCTCTCCCCCCCCCCCCACCTACTATTTGGTTCAGAATATTTTTTTTCCTGTTTTCCTCCTCTAAAACTAGGTGCGTCTTACGGTCAGGTGCGTCTTATGGAGCGAAAAATACGGTATGTGGCAGGGTGAGTCACTGCTCACTTCTTCACTTCTTCTTCACTTCACATCACATCGACTCACTTCAGGTATCTGAAGAAGTGAGCAGTAACTCATGAAAGCTCATACCCTGCCACATATTTTGTTAGTTTTTAAGGTGCTATTGGATTTTTGCTCTTTTCTACTGCTATAGGCAGACTAACATGGCTACCCATCAGTATTTCCTGGAATGCTGATAAATGCTAATAAAGGTATCCAGTGCAGATCAACCTTATAGATTCACAGGGCAACAGTGAAAAATGTACGCTTAATGGGGAATTATTAGTTACATACAATTGCAGCCACAAGAGGAAAATGCACACAAAAATTTTTCCTGTGTGGAAGCTCTGTTGTGGAAACCTGCTGTGTGGAAGCTCAACATAAGAACATAAGAGAAGCCAATGCTGGATCAGGCCAATGGCCCATCCAGTCCAACACTCTGTCACTCAGTGGCCAAAAACACCAGGTGCCATCAGGAGGTCCGCTAGAAGCCCTCCCACTGTTGCTCCCCCCCAAGCACCATGAATACAGAGCATCACTTGCCCCAGACCAAGCTCCAGCACACATGTTTCTGCATTAACAATGGCAATTAAGGCAATTCAGAGAATCCTTACCATGTGGAAGTAGCCATTATGGGAGTTCCAGGAAAACATCCCTTTCATCATTTGGTAACTTGGTCATGTCCCTTGATCAGATTTACCTTTTGAAAAACCTTTTTTGTGTGAAATACACTGACTTGGGAATGCCTCATTAAATCATCCTACAGGAGAGTTCGGAGAGTTCTGTGACTGGCCCGAGGTCACCCAGCAGGAATGGGGAATCAAACTCCAGATGAGAGTCCACCACTCTTAACCCCTACACCTAACTGGCTCTTATAATCAGTTCTTGTTGTGTCCAATGTTCCCTCAGTTTTTTCTCTCTCTACTGAGTGGAGCAGTTCACATCCTGAGCAGAAAATAACTGCTGTAATCTTAAATGGGGAATGGGCAGTGTAAGACCCTGCGTGGCTCCAGATTGCTGCTGAGCGGGGCTTCCTGTGCTAATGAGCAGTTGCTCACGGGAACACCAGTTGCGCCTCCTTCTGCAGCGGTGCCCCAGTTCTTCTAGTGGCTTTCCACATTCCATTAGCATAACCTCAGCTATTAGAGAAAACATTGGATAGACCATGATGAATCATCATCCTTTGCAATATCATGGAAGTTCTCTGTCTGTGAGGGAAATTACAAGAATTTAATTGCTCGGTAACAAGCCGGAAGTACAAGGGTGTGAGCAGAGCGTCCTTCATTTCAGAGCAGAGATTTACCTGGAATGCAGCCATATTCTCTTAAGCTTTGTAATGATTCTGCTTTTTAAAAAAGTGCCATGTCTTTTGTAATATTTTAATGAAATCAAGAAAACCTAATATAGTTTTCTTTATTTCAAAATGAACCATTGTTAGATCAGATTCAGAATGCCTTCCCCTTCGGCCAGCTCAGTTGTAATGTTGAAACATTATGCTCATTTTCCTAGATGGAGGCTGAACGTTAAGTCCAAATCAATCAGAAAGCAGAAGGGGCTACATTCCACACAGAAACCTGGTTTGCTTGCACATGAGAGGAATCAAGTTATCACACCTTCACTAGGCCTTATGGTGTTAAGCCCTCGTTTTCTTTAAAAGTAAGCATGAAAGACACTCTCTATTTTTTGTCGTCAGGTCAAAGATGACTTACAGCGACCCTGCAGGGGTTTCAAGGCAAAATACGTTCAGAGATGGTTTGCCATTGCCTGCCTTTGTGTCACAACCCTGGCATTCCTTAGAGATCTCCCATCCAAATACTTGCCATGGCTGACTTTGCTTAGCTTCTGAGATCTGACAAGATCAGGCTAGCCTGGGCTATCCACATCAGGATAAAGATACTTAAGTGCAGCTATTAAACGTCTCCCAACTAGAGTCCCTCTTTGCCAGGAAACCCATCCAGTCTTTTTTTGATGTTGTTCTCACAAACCCTATTGATATACGTAGAGACAAGCCAATACCCCTTACAGAGGGAAGAGGAGCTAGTACACTGGCCATACCCCCCACTTGCAACCAAGCATGGTCCTTTTGTTACTCAAATAAGCAGTCTCCTATTTAATTGGGGGAAATTAGTGTTGAAGGAGACACAGCGGAGAGGGGTAACTGGGATTCTCCACTGATGTATACAGGGATCATTCCCTTAGAGAACTCTCAAAATAAACCAGTCAGATGTTTAACTGGAAATGGTTTTATTGAAATAAGAATAAACGGGCAACACACACACATACAAATACACGGAAAGCACACAAGCTAGCTAAGAGGAAATCAGGGAGAAGATAGGAGAAAACAGTTTTGGGGAGGCTATAATTACCAGTCTCAAAGAGCAAGGTCCATGGAGACAGCAGCTAAATGACCAGCGTTTCATAGAGCAAAGAAGAGAGGACCCACATGCAAGTGGGGGTGTGAGGTCTGACATTGAGAACCCACTATGGAGCAGCGTGCTTGCAATTAAAGGGCAAAATGCTTCATGGGGCAGTCTGACGTGTTTGACTCCCGAACAATGACTTGATGGGTTTTTCAGAAATGAACAATGACTTGGGAGAGGCTTGATGCGTTCACCTGAGGTAGACTATAGGTGCTAATGGTGCTTGCTGACCCACTACCAGACGGGAGAAGCTACCAGGCTTTATTAACAGTGTTAAGCGCTGCTAAATTAGGGTAAATGGGCAAGCGAAGTGAGGCTGGGCATGTGATGAGGTTAATGCAAGGTGAGGCAACCTATCTTGGGAGACCCATTGTCCTGACTTATGCATCCCTTTAGGGCAGGGAGGAGTCCTTAGCAGGTCAGCCAATCTTTCCCACACACTTCTAATCTGTATCAGAGAGCCAGTTTGGTGTTGTGGTTAGGAGCGCAGACTCTAATCTGGGAGAACTGGATTTGATTCCCCATTCCTCCACATGCAGCTGCTGGTGTGACCTTGAGTCAGTCACAAGTTCTCTCAGAGCTGTTCTGGAAAGAGCAGTTCTCAAAAGAGCTCTCTCAGCGGCAGCCCCAACTATCTCACAGGGTGTCTATTGTGGGGAGGGGAAGGGAAAGGAGATTGTAAACCACTCTGAGACTCCTTCGGGTAGTGAAGGGCGGGGTATAAAACCAACCTCTTCTCTTCTCTTCTCTTCATGTCCAGGCTTGCCTTGGCTGACATCCATTTTGTGTCCTTTTGCATTGTATTTTATGGTCCAGCCTTGTCTCTTGCTGGCATCCATCTTTTGACGTTTTTAGGTCAGGCAGTGCCTTGCAGCCCATGATATTTGAGCTGATATTGATATATTAGGAAGGGTATTGATGGGTTTTCTATCTATTTCTATTTCTATTTCTGCCCCTCAGCAAGAGAAGGGGTCTGACTGCTAACCCTTTCACCACTTACATGTGTTTGCCTGAGCATATCAACAGCACCCATGTGCCTATGATCTGTAGTTTCAGAGGCTCTCTCCCCAGTCACTGGGACACAGCTCACGTGTGCTCGATCTTTACAAGTCTAGTCACTGTGCCTACATTTCAGCAAATGCACCTAGGCATGCTCAGTCATGAGTGAGAAGAGGAATCAGCACACTCAGTCTTATACTGGAATTGGCAACTCTAATTTTAGCCGACGGTCTGAACAAGGCAATGAGCATACAGGTGTCCCTGTGTAAGTGCTAGACGTGCAACTGGGGGTCCTGCTTTTTACTGGGCTGCAAAGCATAAGGACAGAGAGCAACATACAGAAAACTCTGTGTCTGCATAGGTTCTTTCACTCCTTTGGTTGGACACGTGGAAGGTGGGAGCACATCAGTGGGCAACGCTGGGGATGCTCTGGCAATCTGGCAAAACTCCATGGTTAAACCCAAATACCAGAGTATCCCCAGCATCACCAATGGCATGTGACAGGCAGGCCCGTAGCTGGGGTGGGGGGGGGCTCTCTTCCAAATTGACTAAACCACTGCATCCAAATATTAGAGGGGGAATTGTGTTTTTTATAGACCAAACCACCCTATTACACAATATACTGGTAAGGAGAGCCAGTTTGGTGTAGCAGTTAGGAGTGCAGACTCTAATCTGGGAGAACCAGGTTTGATTCCCCACTCCTCCACATGCAGCTGCTGGGGTGACCTTGGGTCAGTCACAAGTTCTCTCAGAGCTGTTCTCTCAAGAGCAGTCCTCAAACGAGCTCTCTCAGCCCCACCTGCCTCAGAGGGTGTCTGTAGTGGGGTGGGGAAGGAGATTGTAAACCACTCTGAGACTCCAAGTGAAGGGTGGGGTATAAATTCAATCTCCTCCTCCTCCTCCTGGTTGCCAGACACTAATTCGGGTCTGGAGATCTCCTGGAATTACAACTGATCTCTAGAGATCACTTCCTCTGAAGGAAATGGCTGTTTTGGAGGGTGGGCTGTAAGGCACTATACCCTGCTGAGGTCCCCCCCTCCCCAAACCATGCCCTCCCCAGGCTTTACCCCCAAATCTCCAGAGATGTCACAATCCAGGAATGTCACAACCCTATATAAACTGTTTACCACATCAGTGAGAACTGGGCCTTGTTTTCAGTGGTTGTTTTGTTGGTTTTAAAATCCCCTCTTCTTTCCCTTTACCATCTACACCAGTGTTTTTCAACCACTGTGCCGCGGCACACTGGTGTGCCGTGAGATATTGTCAGGTGTGCCGCGGGATTTTTTCAATGAAAGAAATGTGCCTTCCGGGCTGACCTTCCGGGACGCGTTTGCGCATGCGAGAAAGAACAGTGGCGCGGTCTCGCTGATTCCGCTCGCACGCTCTGTGGCCGGCCTGAGGTAGGGTGATTTGCACCAAGACATTCCAGTAAACATGAATATGTTTGATGGTAACAGCTAGCTGTTTCTGTCAGGGTGGGGTTCAAATCAGTAACTGTCCCTCAGCGAAGAATGGGTGTACTGTGCTTCTCTTCAAATCACTTATGGTCAGCGGAATGCTGTTCACATAAGAGTAAGAGTTTAAACTCTCTATTTGAAAAACTTTAGCAGAATCGCAGTATTAAAATACATCCACATTAGATTTCTTCTGAAACTCAGGTCAATGTTATGGGAAGGAGCCATTACACTTTGGATCTGTAACTTATGATTTCAAGTTGAGTGGCTATTACGTGTATTTGTAATACTGTCATAGTTAATACTTGAGCTGAGGCAACTAATGACCCATTTATCTTGTATTTCAGTGTTTTTCAACCACTGTGCCGTGAGATATTGTCAGGTGTGCCGCGGGATTTTTTCAATGAAAGAAATGTGCCTTAGCTCGAAAAAGGTTGAAAAACACTGATCTACACAATCCACCAGCTCTATTTTTTTGTATTTTTGTATGATTGCCAAGTTTATAATTCACTGTGAACTTTTGCATTCAAAAAGAGAATGCAGCTGCTTTGCTGTCCGTTTAAACAGACAGTTACATGGGGGAATATTCTAGACTTTAGTGTGAGTTTTCCTATATTCCCCTTTTGCCTACAAAAGCTTTACAGAAAATTACCGACGTGGAATCTGTTCTCAGTTATGCTAACTGCAAATTCTCTTTCAACTTTGTGGCTCTGGTTGAGCTGTACAGCTGGTGTATCTAACCTGAAGCAAAAATGTGCGGGCACAACTATATTGTCTGACGCATTAGACGCACTATAAACATTAAAGGATTCTAATGATGATCTGAAGCTGATGCATAAGCAATTAATGATCATTAAAATGCTTCTAAACGTTTGAAGCCTCTTTTCACTTCTGCTACCACTGGCTGATCAAATTAACAGGAGCAAGACAGGACGTGCTTTGTAATAACACATGATATTTAGTTTAGTACCAGCATTTCTACGCTAATCAGCAGGCAATAATTCATCCTGCTGTTTCTGATTAGAACCAGGTATGATCATGCCAAGATCATCACAACCTTCCTGTGCCAGATAAACATGACATTGGACAAAACACATCATTTGTTCATAGTCAGCACTGTCCTAAGTAGAGTCATACCATTCCAAGTCTATTGAAGTCAGTGGGCCTAGACGGTGGTAACTTTGTTTAGGATTGCACTGATCATTGCCTAATAATTTGCACAGCTGCAGTTCTAGAAACTACTAGGTTGTTGAAATTAAATTAATGAAAGTACAGCAGGCCTGTAGCTATGGTGGGGCTTTGGGGGGCTCCGACCCTTTTCTTAAAGGCACAGCCCACAAGAATTTCTCCTGTCAATGCTTTTTTCAATAACTTTTAGGCATTTTTTTAAAAGGCGTGCTCTCCTTTAAGCAGTTGGCTAATTCCTGCACTGAGCAAGGGGGTTGGTGTAGGTGAGAGCACTGCT
Organism: Lepidodactylus listeri; assembly: GCA_029233225.1. NCBI lineage: Eukaryota > Metazoa > Chordata > Lepidosauria > Squamata > Gekkonidae > Lepidodactylus > Lepidodactylus listeri. The sequence continues at coordinate 95,869,321 of JARCFY010000006.1, forward strand.
GCGGTGCAGTTTCCATTCATTCCAGTGGGATTCTCCACACTGGACCCATTGAAGTGAATGGCAGTAGTGACCTTGGAAAACTTGGTGCTTGTTTTGTGGCCTTGTCAGTTGCAGATTAATGGAAATAATTCAGTTGGAGGTTTTTAAAAGTTGCTTCTGTTCGTTTGGAAATAATATGTTAATATATAGCAATATCAATACTAGAATTTTTTCCCCCCTCAGGGGAAATCAGAGTTTTCCATTTTAAGTGGTTAGTGATGTAAACTGTCTTACATAACAAAGAAAGACTGTTTACAGTTTCTTGCCCAACCAAGTGCTTTTGGATCGAAGTGTTATTGTATGTCCATACACTGAAAGAATGAATGGGGACTATTTCAAGTATGTTCCTAAGTAATAGATGCGCCTCTGTGTCTGCTTCCATAGTGGATGTTAGGACTGGCTCCTCTACAATCTCTCCAAGTTGGGGGCGGATTACATTTCTGGGGTCTCAGTTATGCATCCCCAAAAAGGTCTTCCACATTTATACCCCCCCACCTCTCCTGAGTATGAGCACCTCTGTATGCAGTGAGGGTGGAAGTAGATGCAAAGGGTGCTCGTCATGGGGGAAGAAGTCCTCTACCCCTGGGGACCACAGGCCCCTGTCCACGGGCACCAAACCGGCCAGGCCAAAGAAGCCCGGCCCTATCAAGACATCACCAGGGATCTCAGAGCCTCCTTTGCCTGATTGATTCCTGGGGCTCTCCACAGAGGCAAAAGAGTTAGAAGAAGAGGAGGAGGAGGAGGAGATTGGATTTATACCCCGCCCTTCACTTGGAGTCTCAGAGCAGCTTACAAACTCCTTTCTCTTCCCCTCCCCACCTGTGAGGCAGGTGGGGCTGAGAGAGCTCTTTTGAGGACTGCCCTTGAGAGAACAGCTCTGAAGGAACATATGACTGACCCAAGGTCACCCCAGCAGCTGCAAGTGGAGGAGTGGGGGATCAAACCTGGTTCTCCCAGATGAGAGTCTGCGCACTCTTAACCACTACACCAGACTGGCTCTCACTATGTCATGTGGTCTGCCCAAAGACAGCAGCAGTTGCTAGCGCTCCCTGGAGAGGAGGCGTCTGACAGCAGTGGTTCAGTGGGTGGGGAAGGAAGTGCCCTCTCCTTCCACATCCCAACTCCCTTTTGTTGCTCCCGCCTTGAGTGCACCCCTCTGCGGCCCCTCCCAGTGCAGCACCAGAAAGCGGCTGTGCCTCCCGGAGTGGGGCAGACCTCCAACACTTGTCCTCCCCCATCATCTGTGGGCACCTGCAAGGGGTGCACCCAACCATGTTGCCACCGGGGGAAAGAGTGGCAGCCAGTGGGAGGAAGAAGAGGGCCACTTCCTCTCAGCACGGAGGAGTGGGGGGGGAGCAGGAGGCTCCTCCAAAAGAGGCTCCCTGCACTTGGGCTGCTGTGGGTGGGACATCAAGGCAGGCCACCCCCCAAGAGGTCTAGAGGGCTGTGTGGAGGACCCAGGAAGCAGTCACTCATTTCATCATCAGAGAAAAGAAGAGGAAGAGATTGGGTTTATACCCTGCCCTTCACTATCCAAAGGAGTCTCAGAGCGGCTTACAATCTCCTTTCCCTTCCCCTCCCCACAACAGGCACCCTGTGAAGTAGGTGGGGCTGAGAGAGCCCTTTTGAGAACTGCTCTTGAGAGAACAGCTCTGAGAGAACTTGTCACTGACTCAAGGCCACACCCGCAGCTGCATGTGGAGGAGTGGAGAATCAAACCTGGAGGACATAGCCTTTTGCCGGCTCCAGTGGTGATGGTCAAGGCTCAGCTCTCCAGAGCATGAGGGAACTGTGCACATCACAGCAGACCTCTGGAGCAGCCAGCAGGATTGTTGGGGCATGGCCCAGGCCCCAGGAGGAGACAGTCCTGCCAACAGGCTAGAAAGTAGTCCTTTTCCATGTGCAGGGGATGGATGCAGACCACATGACACAAAACATCCCTGCTGTGTGGTACTGAGTAGCCAGAGGGAGTGGGTGGGCAGTGGCAACATCATCCATGCCTACATTGTCACAGACACCCGTGCCAACGTGCTGGCAGAGGTGAAGCATGTGTGCCTCAAGGGCATCGCCTGTCTGGCAAACGTGCTTCAGCTGGTGGTGAAGGGTGCTCTGGGGCTGGGGGGCATCGTCAAGACCACCTGGGATGCTGCCCCCCTCGAGATGCGGTCCTTGCTGCAAGGCCTGCTGGTTCCTGGCTGCCCACTTCTTGTGCAGCATCAGGTCTACCCATCTGCTGTGCCGGAGGCAGTGGGAGGGGGATGAGGAACTCCAGCTGCACCATGATTGCACGTCTGGAGGAGCAGAAGAGTGCCACGCAGAATATCCCTCCATGACCACCCTGCACGGGGAAGTAATCCCAATGAAACCAGTGGAACTCCTGAATAGAATCCACAGAACTGGGCGGCAGCTGCGGGGGTTAATATGCACAGCTCATAGAAGTCAGAAGATAAGCAAGTTTCTCAAGAAACAGACTCCATTTCTCACCTTTGCTGTGTCACCAAGCTCAATTCAAATTTCCAGTATCATCTATTTGATACACTTTAACAGTTAGTCTGTATCTATTAACTCCTGACATGAAAGACTGCCGCAATCATAACGCATTTGTTGCACAGGAGGAGGGTAAGTAGCATCGCTGCAAATATTTTATTGCATAAAAATCAATACAAATTACAAAATTAATGTGCAAATACAAAATGCAAGGACCAATATGCAGAGTTATTAGTCCCAAGGGTGAATTCAGTGTGCATAAACCAGATCCCTGTGGCAATAGGCCAAGGATCCGATGCCCTGCTGGAAGAAAGTTTCTTGGCACAGAAGTTCAGCCCTCAACTGCTAAAAATGTTACTCAGCCACTCATCCCTCTGGCTTCTTAGACTTCTACATGCATCCGTCATATATCTTCACAGCAGGGCTGCCCAAACACCTGGAGAAAAAAGTCTTATCCCTTTAGTAGATGTTTAATGTGTGGCAGCTCATAGGATGGAGTGAAAGAACACCCACTCCCCCCCCAGGAAAAATAGCATCCCATTAAGATTCTATTACAGGGACAGGATTTTTTTTTTCTCCAGGAAGTTGGCAAGCTTACCACCACAGTTATAGAAGCTCTCTTTAAAAAAAACAAACTCACAGTGGAATCCTATGCAGAATTACCCCAGTCTAAACTCATCAATTTGTCATTTGTGGCCCTGATCTGGATAGCCCAGGCAAGCCGAATCCCGTCAGATCTCACAAGCTAAGCAGGGCCAATCCTGGCAAGTACTTGGAGGGGAGGCCTCCAAGGAATACCAGGGCCGTGAACAGAGGCAGATAATATCAAGCCGCTTCTCCAAATCATCCTAGCCCCACTAGGAGTCACCAGAAGGCACGCAAGCATGTGCACACATACACACAATACCAATTTTTAAAAATACAATAAATTTGTCCTTTGTGTATTTTAATCTGGGTTTTAATTTTGTTAACCAGAATATTATAATTTGTGTCCTCACAAGAGGTTTGCCAGCTCTGGGTTGGGAAATACCTAGAGATTTTAGGGGTGGAGCCTGAGGAGGGCAGGGTTTGGGGGTGGAGGGACCTTAGCAGGTCCAAAGCAGACATTTCCCCCAGGGGAACTGATTTCTATTGTCTGGAGATCAGTTGTAATAGCCGGAGATCTCCAAGCCTCACCTGGAGATTGGCAAGCCAACCTTACAATCTGGTTGCTACATTGTTTGCCCTCTTGAATCCAAGGAGAGAGGGTGGGATAGAAACATTTCCAATCAATCAGTTGGCTTAACTGGAATGATTACACATGTTTTACTTTGCTCCGCAAAATCCCCAGAAGTGGAATACTGTACCAAATTTCTAGTTGTTACAAAGGTTCTTTTCAGGCATCAGACAAAGGAAGCTTGTTATGTCCTAATGGTGACTGCGCACATATGCACGTGGCCGGGCTGGCTACTGGAGCTTCGCTTTGGGAGACAATAGGCCGGGCAGATTGTAAATCAGACTAATCGGCCACCCAAGATTCGCCAGGGGACCAATGCCATAGGATCACCTGTAATTAACCCTATCAGGGAGATTGGGCAAGGCCGGGGGGGGGGGGTGCAGTTTAGAGAGACATTTAAGCAGACCCCCGAGCCCCGTTCTCCAGTCGTGTTTTGTACCATCAATAAACTTATGAGCTGATTTCATTTCAACGCGTCTCTGGACCCAGTACTTTATAAAGCTGCACTGCTCATCAGGTTTCCTCTTCCGGGGGCTTCCTCTGTATTGTAACATGTGCTGTTTTCAAATTGCCACCTTGGCAAACCCTTGGGAACCCTCCTCCCACCCACCCATGCTTCCCAATCCAGCTGCGGTGAGAGAGTGGAGAGAGCCTGGGAATTTGGTTTGGCTCTCCACAAAAGCGCATGAACAGTGTATCTGAGCTTGATTTTCATGGATGAGGTAGTTCTATAAAGACTGGATTTGGACATGATCATTTCCAGATGACTCACGGTATAGCTGAGCTTAGCATTTCCATCAAGCTAGGAGAAAATGTGTATCTTCTTTGAATATGCTCTCTGTACATTGTGGGGCCAGGGAATGTAATCCATTTTAAAGTACAGTCAGTGACGAGCTAAGTGAAGAGGGAAAGCATCCCCAGATGGCCAGGGATGGCAGAAGGTGAACCATCACTTCACTCCTCTCTCAGCTTCCTTGCCTGCAGGGATACTTGTGAGTCCTGTTTGGGTTCTGAAGGAGGACCACCTGCAGCTATGAGCACAACACTGCTGGGTTATCAGGTTGGGCCCCAGCTTTGGAGGAGGACTAAAGGTAGGGCCATAGCTACACTGGGGCTTATCGGGGCCCAGCCACCCCACTTACTGCCAAGGCTCCTGACTTCCCATCCAGCCCAGGTCCCTGATTTCCCATTTTTTATTTTACTTTTGTGCCTCTCTCTCTCTCGTTGGGGTGGGGTGTTTGTGTGGCAAGCAGCAACAAGATGGAGAGAACAGAATCCTTGCATTCGTTTTGCCTTTGGTTCAGAGGACTGTGGACTGGCAAACTATTTGGGAATGGAGGATGCATTGTTTGTTCTGGCTTGGGGTGTGTGTGTGTGTGTGTGTGTGTGCGCCCCACAAGAAAAAAAAGTGCCTAATGGGTGCCCCACAAGAAAAAGGGCTAACATTCCAGGTGCCCTGATTGTCTAGAGACCTGGTCAAGGTGATGCTGGTGTGTTGCTATCCCCCCACGCCTTCTCTTCGGTCTGCTGCTGTGTTTGATGCAGGACTCAAGGAGAAGTAGGAGAATTGCATCAAAAGGACAAAAGGAAATATTTCTTTACTCAGCAAGTGTGGAATTCACTGCCAGAGGATGTACTGACAGCAACAAACATAGATGGCTTCAAAAAGGGATTAGGCAGATTCATGGAGGTTAGGTCTATCAGTGGCTACCAGCCATTGAGACAAGGGAACCTCCACATCCAGAGACAGTAAACCTCCGCATACCAATGGCAGGAGGCCTTGGACTCTGATCCCTGTTGTTGGCTTTCTGGAATAATTGCTTGGTCAGTGTGTGACAGGATGCTGGACTAGATGGACCCCTGGTCTGATTTAAACAACTGTATGGTGTAATGTAGTATGCTCTGTGTAGCAACCAGCCTGCCATGTGCTCCCAGGTAATGGCACCCACCGCATGGCCAGAGCACATGGTCAGGCAGAGAGGGGAGCTTGAATCTGGAGGAACAATAGACATCCGGATTGAAAGCCTCCATCAATGTGGGACCTAGGTTCTCCCTGGGGAGCCAATGCAATCAAAGGCTCCTCCAGGGAACCTATGACAAACATGCACATATGTTAAGCCCCTATCAGGTCTTTTGGGTGCGGCCGGAGGTGTGGCTCCGGCCAGCATATAATGAGGGCCCTGGAGCCCTGGAAGCATGCTTGTTCTGACCATCTACTGGGCATGCTGAATCACTCAATAAAGGCTTCATAATTTCACCGTTCCTGGTCTCCTGAGTCCAGTACTCTTCAATGCCCTTTTCACTTTCTTTGATCATTGGGTATTATGGTACCTTCTGCATAGATTTATGGCCATTCAGGGGTGGCTTCACAATCAGTATGGCATTGGTCCGGGATTTTTGAATGTGGTTTTGAGCTGCACCTTCTCCTCAGTGTTGAGAAAATGTGGAGTGAATGCCAGATGCAGAATGGCCTTTTGTGTGTTTGTGTGAGAGAAGGGAGAATGGAAGGAAGCAAGCAATTCCCTGAGAGGATCAGTCTACACACCAAAGGGACAGAGGCAGAAGAGTAAAGAGGAAGGATGCTCAGAGTCTGCCTGCCTACCTATCTGACTCTCTTGTAACCCCCCTCTGGAGGCTGAGGCTAAGAGACAACATTTAGGCCTTCTCTTCCAACACTTTCCAGAAACTTTATGGCCAAATTAAACTTCTGGAATTTCAATCACAGCACCCCATAGTTTAGAACTAATTCTTAACCTTGGTTGACCATCTGTGATCTGGGAATAATATGATACAAGGTCTACTTTGCAGAACTCTTATAAAGATTAGTCACTGGGAAGCAATTTGAAATGTTCTGTGCTGATGCTAAGAACTGTTATGCTCATACAATGCTCCAAAAACATTTCCCCATGGTATCTTCTACTCTTCCCCCCTCCAGCAGTTCCTGGGACTACATGTTTAATCTGATTTCTGCCGGATGCTCGGTCATCCTGAATTGTTGGACTTCAGAATACTGGCTGAAATAGGAGAATGCTTACTAAGCTCACTTAGGAGAATCCCAGAGGAAGGGTTACAAACCAACAGCATGCCAGGACTTGGCCCTTTGCTGCAGTGGGTTCTCCAAGAACTAGTGCTGATTTTTCTTGTTAGCCCCTCTGGACAGAGATGGCTCAAAATGCCTGAAGTCCCATCAAAATAAAAGTCACTCTGTATCAAAGGAAAGCAACTTCAGTCTGCAGTAGAATTACTTTGGAAAAAAGTCCCTCCCAATGATTTGCCAAGCCTTTCCCTCTATTAGAGTCACAAAAGGCTTCTCTACAAAGTAAAATTTCTGCATTATCGCAATCCAAGGTTGTCATGCGGCTCTCTCCCCTTTCCTTGGCTTTCCTCAGGGCTACTTTCAGTTTCCAGTTGGGTGCCTTGGCCTCTTTTAAAATGAATGGCCTTTTTTAAAGCGATGAGATATCAGCTTGAGTTGTCAGGACTGCTGTGCCCCAAATCCGTTTCCCCTATAGCTGGATGTCGACCTCCCCGTCTCTGCCTTGGATTCCTCTCATTCATCTGACCAAGTAAGAAATAACTCCACCGCTTAATCTGCGATGCTTTTTTTAGAGGTGTGTGTCCTTTCCTTTTTCTTTTGTTAAGGCCCCAGGGGAATATCACCTCATAGTGTGTGTCCATTTCTAAGTCTTAAATCAATGATGCATTGCAAAGTGCAAAAGGCAGGAAGGCTGGGATTTGATTGTGCATCAGCTTGCCTGCATGGCCACCAGTCAGTCCGGCAGCCTGGTAAAGGCAGATATAAAGCTGTTTTTTCTGTTCTTCACTTATGCCCAGCAACAGAGGGAGAGAAGCTGAAAATGTCTTTAAGTGGCAATTCGGCCCAGAGTGGAACATTGAAACAGGCCCCTGGAGAACCTAGACGAAGTAAATATTATGAGGCAAATCAGCTGAGAGCACTGGTGTCATACCTGGACGGAACTTCTGATAGGCCATGGGTGAGAACTGAAGCAAATGGGGAACATCTGGAATTAATTGAGAAAATTGTTTTTGGAGGGGGGGACTAAGAGATATAAAATGGGTATAGAATCCTTTTCTAGACACTACATTAAAATTTGGGACTGAATGGAAAAACAAACTGATTCCAGAGATATCCCTGTTGCTTCCTTTTACGTTACCTCCCCCCAACTTCTCTTTTTTAGACAAACCAGGAAAATATGTTAAATGGAAAGAAAGGGGGATTTGCAAAATGAGGGACTTTTATGTAAATAGACCCTCCCCCTTAATGTAATACAACTAAAAGAAAAGTTGCAAGGAGCTTGAACAAATTGGATTCTTCTTCATCAATTACAGTATTTAATTGTAAATCCTACAGTAAGAGTAACTATGACCAGAAGGATGATGAAATTTGAACAAATCCTAATGTAGCATATGAACAGTGCAAATATCAGCAATATTAGGAAACATTGTTTCAGATAAATTTCATTCATGTGTTTATCAGCCTATAGTCACCGTGTTTTGTCTTGTTTTAACCTCCAGGTGGTAAAATCATAGAATCATAGAGTAGGAAGGGACCTCCAGGGTCATCTAGTCCAACCCCCTGAAGAATGCAGGAAATTCACAAATACATCCCCCCCATACATCCCAGTGACCCCCTGCTCTATGCCCAGAAGAGGAGGGGAACCCCCCAGTGATGGTGGCTGAGACCTCTTGGAATTACAGCTGATCTCCAGGTGACAGAGATCAGTTCATCTGGAGAAAATGGCCACTTTGGAAAAGGATACGATGGCCTTATACCCCACTGCATTTGTTCCCCACCCCAAACTCCACCCACCTCAGGCTCCACCTCCAAAATCTCCAGAGATTTCCCAACCCAGTGTGGCAACCCTAACCACGGAGTCCACTCTCTGTTGCCATGCAGCCACTTCATATGGCTTTATTAAAGACTCTTATATATGGCTGCTTTGCTGAACTGTGACAAGACTGCGTCAGGACAATGGACAGAACTGTGCTCCCAAAAGAAGTGCCCTTATACTGAAGCAGAGGGTACAATTAAGAGTTCATGAGTTTCACTGCACCTTTATCTTCAAATAATAATGAGGATGTTGCAGGGTGGAGGTTGTTTTCCCTTTCAAAGGGTGACCTTCTCATTTGCATGAGGACTAAATACTGTATGGGGGCTAAAATGCTGTAGGAGTAATCACCACCGAACAGGGAGAACACTATAGTGTGTGTGTTTGGGGTGTGTATGTTAAATTTAGTTTTGCTGGGCCTTGAAGCCATCAATACTCCCTGGTGTCAGAATGACTGCTAGTCTCCCGTAATGCTGTGGTCATTTTAATGAGAACATCATGATGAGAAAACATCTGGGAGATTTGGCTTTTGCGCCATCCAGACCTTAGGGAGGTTATAGGGAGTATTGCAGAATCAGGGTTGGATTGAGCTTCAGTCCTCTGCTAAACCTCTGGCGGAGGTCGGTCAGAAACATGGCCACGGACTCACCCTTCTGCTGAGAGCGGCTGAAAAACGTCACTCGCTGGGTGAGTTTCGATGGTTTGGGGGTGGAGTAATTATTCAAGGCCCCCATGATCTCATCATCGGATGCCTCGGTAGGGGTACGGGGAGAAATTAAGCTTCTTACCAAATGCATGGTAGCAATCCCGCAGGAACTCAGCAGCCAAGATTTGCGTTTGCTGCCGTCCGTGATCCCCTGAATGTTGAAGAAGAATCCTATCTGGTCGGACCAGGCCTCCCAGAATTCAGGTTTGGAAGGTTCGAAAGGCTCAATGCGTTGTCCTGGAGCGGAGGCCATCTGGATGACTTCTGGATCAGTGATGCGAGGAGCTGGGTTCTCTGGGGGCCTGGAGTGGCAATGCAGCACAAGGGGCCGAGTAGTGCCGGGAGCGGCTGAAGAACCAGGCTCGAGCAGTGCTGGAATTGGAGGCCAGAGATTCGTTCATTGGGATCCCATCCCGCCACTGAAGAGTACTGGACTTGGGAGGCCGGTGAAGTGATTTTCAGCAGAGCTCTTTTATTGGAGTGGTCAGGAACAAGCATACCAGAGGCAGCTTGGGGGTCGGCTTTTATACACACAGAAGCCTCGCCCACGTTCGCACCCATACATAGTGATAGGACACCATTCCCACCAGAATGTGTACTTGGGTGGGACTAAGATATCGAAGCATGCATTCTCCAAATGTCTTCCCATTGATGTTGCATGGTGGGTTGTTTGATGTCAGTCATCCATGCCCTTTGATAGCTGAGTATTGTGGTGTTTTTTACACCTAATAATATGTCCCTTTTAATAATCAAAATTCCCTTGGCCAGCAAAGTCTCTGCACCTACCTCTCCCCTCTCTGTGAGGGTTGCCAGCTCTGGGTTGGGAAATACCTGGAGATTTGAGGGGGGTGGAGCCTGGGGAGGAACCTCTGCAGGGTATAATGCCATTGAGTCCACCCTCCAAAGCAGCCTGCCTGAGGAATGGCTGGGAGGGCCCCCATGTCTCTGTCATTCTGCAAACTAAAACAGAGTTCTTCAGACAGCTTTTCTATAAAGGTAACAGGGATGCACTGTAACAGAATAATTCAGGAAGGTGCTTTAAATGGAAAGGGACTGCAGATGATACCATAGTGTATAGGTAATCCTAGTCCCAGTGCCGAGGTTCCTCACTTTGATTGGAACACCCTACACTGTGCTTATCAGATGTTTCTTTGTATGAACTTACACTTTGTCATCCGCTTTGAGTCTCAGCGAAAAAGAAAAATGATTAATACAGTAAATAAATAAATAAATATCTAGCCCCCCCCTCCCCAATCCACTTGCATCCTGAATTGGTACAGTCCCAGGAAAAGCATCTTGGGGCAATGAAACACTTCACTGTCTTTTCAGAACTGTTTGCAGGGTTGCCACCGCTGGGTTGGGAAATACTTGGAGATTTTGGGGCTGGAGCCTGAGAAGTACAAGGTTTGGAGAGGGGAGGAAACCTCAGCCGGGTATACTGCTATAGAATTCTCCCTCCAAAGCAGCCATTTTCTCCAGGGGAACTGATCTTGGTAGCCTGTTGATCAGGTGCCACCTGGAGATTTGCAACCCTACTAGGGAGGCTCTCCCTGCCCCTGAGAGGAAAAACAGCCTCTCAGTGGTTTCATCCTGAGTTTGTGGGAGTGCCACTCCTGCATCCAATCACCTTTCAGGGAGGGGACATGTTGTGTTCGTATTATTAAATAGCCACAGCTTGCAAAGACTCTGGTATGCAAAAGGTCCATTCTTATTGGCTAACAAATAAAGACTCTCATTGGTCCTTAAGCAAATCTTGGTAGCCAATCGCTGGGCCTCGCTTAGGCCCAATAGGATTGTTTGTATATAGTTACATTGTTTGAAGTTATGAGTTGGAACAGTATAAATTAAGGTGCCGCTCTCAGAGAGCTGTCTTTTGAGCTGAAGCAATGTGTTTGAATAAAAGCCTGTTTGATTGATTCATCGCCTCCCGCTCAATATTTAATAGGATGGAATGTTGGAGGGAAGGGCAAGAGATAGTAGGATAAAACCCTAAACCCAAGACTGTGTGAACTGGATAATTTGAGGTTTCTTTTAGCTGGGGTGGCTTTTAATATTACATTGGCACTTGCCAAGTTCTTTTCTCAGTCGATTAAGATTAAAAATAATTAAATTTTGTATTAAATACATTTTCTTCTTTTTTTTAGTCTTAGTGTGACACTGTTCAGAGCCAAATTGGCTGTAAGAGCAGTATCATTAAAGCAAAGGAGGGAAGCAGAGCTGGAGTTCAGGTCTGCCTCAGGGAGAGTGAAGTGACAGATGATTTGGGTCTGCCTCTGGCTCAGCAAGAGATCAGTTTGAAGGGCAGCTCTGCCTGGTAGCGTGGCGGAGTGGTTCAGCTCAGCCTCTGGGAAAGGACACCGTAGTTACAAGGCCTGGTACTTTGTCCCATTTAGCCTGACTCTTGGGAAAGGGCAGGCTGGTGCGGGTGGAATCCTGGGTGTGTGAGAGGAGCCAATCTAGGGGCTAGTCAGGGAAAGCCGGTTGGTACCTGCAAGAATTAAGGAGAATTCAAACCACACTCTGAAGCAACAGCTAGCTTAAATGAACGTACCTCAGCCAGGCTTCTCCTTTGTCTGGAGACCTGTGCTGCTGATCTGTTCATTAAAACTCACCGTCAAACAAATCAATCTTTGTTATTTGCATACAACTCCTGCTGCAGTGGTCTCTGTTTTTTTCTTGCTCACGACAAAACTTATCTCATCGCAGCAAAGCCAAAGCCTTTACACTTGCACCCTAAGAACGCCTTATAATGGAGAGGAAGGTTTACAGTTCTAAACAAACCTGGTCCCCCCAGATCGTAGGAGGCTGCATGGGTCCCCTTGGTTTAAAGGAAGGGCCTGTCGCAGGAGCCTTCAGAAATTTCACTAGACAAAAATAATGAATTAGTCACCTCAGGGTTGTTTTACCTGACTTTTGTGAAAGAGGAACACTTTATGGGACATCTGAAAAGCACCAGAGGGGAGAGGAGGTGAGCTGTGTTTCTCACCTTCTTTCTGCCCTCCACTGCTTTTCTCCCAGCCATGGAAAATATGGCTAGAAAACCCTGATGGAGAGTAGCTGAGGGAGAGGAGGGGAGAAATAGTGGGAAGGTTAACAGTGTGAGTTAAGCCTGCACCCCCCCACACACACCTTTCTCTCCTTTTAATCATGCTGTCCCCTCGGGGATGTTCTGCAAGCACTTGCTCCTTAATTTTCATTTCACTTACATTTTTGCCTTGAATCCTTGTTCATTTGCAACACAATAGACTATTTTACACACATACCATGTAATCTTCCATGTATAAAGAAAATTATCTACAGTCCTAAACAGAGTTATACCCTTCTAAGCCCATTTACTTCAATGGACTTAGAACGATCTAGCTCTGCTTAGGATTTCACTGCCAATGTATTGTTCTGCTTCAGAAAGTCTTGCAGCTGTTTCTTAAAAATGACAAACGTAACCTTCCTGGGCTGAATGCGTGTACATGCTGGTTAATTCATCAGTTGGGCAAACTATTAAACCCAGAAAGGATTGATGTGTCCTGAAGTATTTATCACTTAATACGCAAAGCAGGAATGTTCCTGAAAAGAACAAAAGCATTATCATGCTTTGCATAATTAAGGCCTGGCCAAATATAAAATCATCCTGAAGGTCTTTTGTACAGGGAGAAGTGTATCTTTATTCCTTTGTGGACAAGTTTGAAAGTACCCATACTGGGAAAGTTGAGAGCTTTCACAAGCCATCCAAAGAAATAGGAACACAGGTTTTTTTTTTGATTGGGGGCATTAATACCAAAAAGAGAGAGAGAACTTTGTCGGTGGTACTGGATCAGTTCCAAATCTCTTGCAATCTGTATCTTGTACTTACTGATTTGTTCTATTCCATCCCATATTCATATTGGTTTCCTGTTGCCTCACATTCAGGTTGTCAATCAGACCCATGCTCACCTGGCTTTGCTTTCTCCACTGCTCCATGTTCCTGCAGACCGTTCACTGGAGTAGTTGCCACAGCTGCCCACACATTGTCATATTACAACATGAACACCCCTTATAATGAGTAATATGTTTTCTCTGTCAAGTATTGCCAACTCTGACCAGCAGCAGCTCACCATGGTTTCTACGAGAGGCCTTTTGTTTTGCATTGTCTACTACCTCACTCTTTTTAAACTGGAGATGCCAGGGACTGACCATACAGGGTGAACTCTGTGGCACCGCTTCCCTGCTGAGTTTCCTCCCCAGGCATTGACCCTGAATCTTCAGGAATTTCCCAGGCTGGAGTTGGCAGCCTAGCAGCTGGAGCCTCATTGCTGTGTTCTATGCTGGTGGAAGCTTCTGGATATTCTTAAGAGAGTGCAGTAGAGTGCAATACAGTAACCTAATCTATATATTACTGAAGCATAGGGTTTGTCACAAGATCAGACCACAAAGGCTAGATTGATTTTATATTTAAAAACTGCCTAGCCCTCAAAGTAGTAGTTAAAATAAGCTATATAAAAGTGCAACTCTTTATTTGGTAGGCATGCAGAGTCAAAACATTCCAGCCAGTATGCCAGAAGTGGTAAAGTATTGTCAACAATTGAGGGCATGGTGTCACATGAGGATTTAGAATGCCATTTTAGCTGAATGTAAAAACACTTAAGTTGGGTGTGGCTCTTCTGTCTGTTCCAGTGTACAAATATAGAGATAATGCTAAGTTATTACATAATGATTCAACATTGCATAGCACTTTCCGAGACCACATCTTTTATTACATGTAACATTTAACAGCCGCCATTCCCACCCCTTAGAGCAGAAGTCCTCAAGAGAAATACCCCAGAGCCAATGAGGCATCGTGGGTAAAAGCATTTGCAATATGTGGTAGGGACTCTACACCAGTGTTTAACATTTACCTGGTGTCCAAACTGTTGTCAGCTTCTGGACTACATAGTCAGCTTCTGGACAGTGATTCAGAATGACTGCTCTCTAAGTTTATTTATTTAGGTATTTATACCATGCTTTTCTGCTCAGTGAGGACCCAAAGCAGCTTACAACATTGTTCTTCCCTTCTCAGGTTTCTCCAGTTTCTGCCTGCTTTCTGCCATTACAAATTATCTAAATAATCTTGTTCATGGCTTTTTTGTGTGACAATACTCACCAATACTGAGAACTGGCACTATTTTTCTGGGGTCTCCAAAGTCCTGAGGGGAGAAATTGCTGGAAATCAACACTACTTTATATATGAGTACTGATATTCTTTTTTAAACCCCAAAAGCACTGTTTTTGATCGAGGAGATGGGAAACCTGTTTCTGAAGGTTAGCAAAATGGAAGAATTTGTGTTACAAATAATCTGGAGACAAATTACAAGATTTTTGATGGCAGGTTGAAAATGACCATAGGAGATTTTTTTTGTTTGTTTAAAGAACTAAGTCTATGGAAAGCAAAATAATATTTATGGGCTGGATTTAGTGGAAGTTTCAATTAATAGAGGGGATTTCTCGTCTGAGTTGCCTCCCTCATTCTGCCACAAAACCTCATCAGAGTTCTGCTCCCGGAAGATGGGAATGGGATCTTAGGAAAAGCCTAAAAGGTACCATATTTTTTTGCTCCATAAGACTCACTTTTTCTCCCAAAAAAAGTGGGGGGGAAAGTGTGTGCGTCTTAAACCCCCCTCACTTTTCCCAAGCCACGGCACCTAGTGGAGCTAGGTGCGTCTTATGGTCAGGTGCGTCTTATGGAGCGAAAAATCTGGTAAGTTGGAAATTTGCAGTAGACGAGGGACATCAGCAAAAATCACCTCCCTCTGGAGCTAGCCCTATGCCTTTCGGTTACTTCTTTGTCATCCCCATGGTCATGGCCAGATTAAGGCCAACTGAGATCCTAAACAACTGCCCCTCGGCCCTTCCATTGCTTAACTGACAGGACTAAGGATGGGCATGAACTGGGAAAATGCAGTTCTATTTGTGGTCTGTGGTGTGCCTGGTTCACAAAACACAAACCATCATGAACTTTTAGGGGCTAAACAGACTGGTTCAGTTCATGAGATTTGTTACCTGGTATAATAGACTCTTCCCCCCAGCATGCTAGAGATACCAAACTCAAAGGGGATCTCCAGCTGACTCTCCTTTACCTGCCCTCCAAGTTTGGTGGGGATTGGATTTATGGGGTCAAAGTTAGGCCCCCCAAAGAAGGTGCCCCCAGGAAAGTGCTCTCTGGGGAAATGACTGCCTGACATTGACAGGCAGTCATTTTGACAGGCACAAGTTCAGAAGGTTCAGGAGTGTATAGGATCCTGTGCAAGCAAGAAACACCAAAGTCGCAGGAGTCCTCCCCCAGATGCTCCTTTACATGCCCTCCAAGTTCCGCCATCCCTGTTGCTTTGAAGTTGAGTAAGAAGAAGAAACCAGTCATAGGAGATTAAAAAATGCCAAGGTTGATAGTGCAAAACCAGGTAAAATTATATTACTCTGTTAAAATTTCAAAAAAATTCCCTATGGGTTTCACCAACAGGCTTCATCAGGGGAATCTGTTTGTCTTGCAGTAATTCTTCAAAAGGAGTACAAGGGTAGATCAGAAGAATTTAGATTGAGCAGAGACAGTCTGTCTGGAAATGTATCTGTTCACGAACCACCATGAACAGTGGAAAGTTTGCAGAAAGTTCGTGCCAGTTGACCTGCCACAGACTTCCCTTTACAAATAATGAACCGGCCAAAATTCATCATGAACTTTAGTTTGTGAGCCGGTTCATGCCCATTCCTAGACAAGACATTAAATCTCAACAAATGCTGAAAGTGAAATAAGTGATTAAAAGTTCGGTTTTCTTCCAGGCCATCCCCCAAGCTAGACCCCACAACTATATTAAATATAAACTTTAAAAATTATTTATTTAAACACTAAATAGCAGTAAGCAATATAAGCAAAAAAAAAACCCTTTGTAGTGACCCCCTTTCCTTGGTGCCCTAAGCATGTGCTTATTTTGTTTAATGGTTAATCCAGGGCTGTCTATGGTTCTAGATATCTGGAGATGAGGCCACAATGACACACACACTGTTTCCTGTGTTTCCATCTGCTCTTTACCATGCCATCGTATAAGAGGCAAAAGCTACCACATTCTTTTATTCTGTTTCCCCGTATCTGTTGTGTTAGATCCAAAAGACCGCAGGTGGAAATATGCTTGCTAGATGGAACTTTCTTCCCTCCTCCTTCCCACTGCAGCCCACTACTCTGTGAAATGCTGTTTCTGGAGGATGGGAAGAAAGTGAAAGAAAGGGTCCACACTGGGAGTGGGAAATTGATGAATATTGCCTGCCCTTCCTTGATGTTCTGCTAGCAGATGACTTTGGATACAGTTATAGCTGGTACAAAATGTGGCGGTGCGCCTGCTGATGCTGATGCCTGTGTGAGCTCACATTCACAGCTGCACTGGTTACCAGTTGAGTACCAGATCAACTTCAAGGTGTTGGCAATAACCTTTAAAGCCTTATATGGCCTGGGACCAACATACCTAAGGGACTGCCTCTTCCTGTATTTGCCCCAAAGAGCTTTACGCGTGGACAATCAACATCTCCTGGTGGTTCCCTGGCCCAAGGGATGTCCACTTAGCCTCAACCAGAGCCAGGGCTTTTTCTGCCCTGGCCCCCACCTGGTGGAACATGCTCTCTATTGAGATCAGGGCCCTGTGGGACCTCATTCAATTCCGCAGGGCCTGCAAGACGGAGTTGTTCCACCAGGCCTTTGGCTGAGGCAGTGGGCGTCCATACAAGCCCACCCCCCCCGGGGTTGCTGTCACCCACCCACTGATAACCAGCCACATTTATCTATCTTAACTGGGCCAGAACCTCCTAACAATAAGCTATGACTACCGTTTATATGTTTATAATGTGTTTTAAATTTTATTGTATTGTATTGTTTATAATGTGTTTTATATTTTATTGTATTTATTGAAATTGATGTAACCCACCCTGAGCACCTTGTGGGACGGGCGGGATATAAATGGGGAAAATAAATAAATAAATACATGATGCATTCATTTATTATTTTGTAGATTTCCATTCTACCCCCCTCCCCCCCAGCCCAAAGGCTCTTAGGGAGGCTTGTCAATGCAAATATAAAACCAGTGTTAATACAAATCAAAACTCACATCATCATCATAATGCATGAATAGTAAAAATAATGGATTGGAACCAGGCTACATTTTCCACTAACAGAAGACGTCCAATTTCCACCTATTTTCCCCCTCCACTATAGACCCCCAATTTATCCTGTGGTAAATCATCCACCAAGGCCTTTATTTTTACCTCAAATAATGGGGGATTTACCCAACATTCCCAATGCAAAGTGGGAAATTTTACAGAGATACTTGGGCGAGGTGAGGTGTTATAGCATCACACACCCTAAATGCTGTTCCTGCAGGTGTCTGATCACCCAGGAACAGCATTTCAGGGGGATCAGTAAACTGAAGAAGAAGGTAAAAGCTGGGAAGTTCTGCTTCACTGATGAAGAGTTAGCAGAAAATTTAGTCTGGATGCAGCCTAATAAAAACACCAACTGAATTAGCAGCATTAAAACAAAAAGCAAAGGAAAGACAACAAGGCATTAGACAGATCACCACCAACCTAATTATAAAACATTATATAACAGCGCACAACAAACAAATAAGGAAATAGACCCAACAAACAGAATACATCTATGAAAAGCCTGAACAAACAAATGCATTCTCATCTAGCAACAGACACTCAAAACAAGGGGAAAGTGGGCATTTCATGTCTGTTAGGAATACCTATGGTATTCCTATGGTACCTATGGTAATCTCCTGCAGGGCTCTTGAAATTCCTCTCCATGGTCGCTGTAGTCATGCAGCAAGTTGTTCACATGTAGCTTCAGCAATGACTCAGACAGGGTGTTTTTTAGGTATCACCACTAAGTTTCTCTTCCGCCCATTTGTGGCAGGCTGCCACACATGAATAGTTCACTGTCACTGTACAGTGACAACCACACAGTGAAATGTCAAGTAGCTATAGCATGGCCATTATACTGGTAGCCATTTAATGTATGAAGATCAAATACTTCTGATTTCTGTTTTGCATTGAAATAAATCTGTTAAACCAGTGGACTTGTCGCCAAGACATTTTTGGTAGCCTTCAAAATTTCCTGTTACGTGTCATGAAGGACATCTGCCAAGGCCAAAAGAATTCTTCACACTAAAAATACTTTTATTATGCTGCTGATGAGATTTTCAGTACTACAAAAATAAGACCCAGAAGTTAACAAGATGTTTGTATGATGCAAAGCTTTGGAGCAAGTACTGAATATGGTCAAAGTCCTCTCATTCTCTGTATTGTCGACCGTTCTTGTCATTACAAAAGTTAACAGGTCAAGCAGGTCAAATGTTCATTTGTCACCGTAGGCCTGTTTATTCAGCCCGGTATCCTGGCACCCTGACTTCATGAGTTGCTTACACATTCAAAGAGTGATTCATAGATTGAAAAAAGATAAGAGTGGACTTCGCATGTCATAATGAGGACTTCTGACTCGCCATTCTTTCTACCCAAGACAAAGAAACCCAGGCAAACTGTACATCTGGCTAAACCAGAGTCTGTTCAGCTTCCCACAGTCTCTTTCAGCACAAGTGTGTGTGTTGCGGGAGGGGAAGGTTGGAATAAGACTTTAAGAGAGCTATCCTGAACAGGTCTGCTCAGAATCCTATTAAGATCTGTTCAATGGGATTTATACCCAGGAAAGTTTTCTTTGGATTGCTCCATAGATGGTGAAATATCGACCATATTTTGCCCACCCCTCTGTAAATAATACCCTGGTCATGCCTAGGAAAAGAAGACAAACCGTCACAAACGTATCATAATGTTGTCAGGATATGACAGATGGGACACTTCCCTTTATCCCCAGCATGGTCTTTGAGTAGGTTCTTTTCAGATGTTGCTCCTGTTTTGTGGAAATCTCTCCCCAAAGAAAACTATGAATGCTGGTGACTTTGCTAGTTAATGCTTTCAAGCAAACAAAAACAAGTTCAACTCCCCCCTCCAGCTTCTAAATTAGGGTTGCCAATGCCCAGGTTGTGGCTAAAGATCTCCTGGGATTACAACTGATCTCCAGGTAATAGAGATCGGTTCACCTGGAGAAAATGGCTGCTTTGAAGGGTGGACTTTATGGCATTATACCCTGCTGAGGTCCCTCCTCTCCTCTCCTCTCCTCTCTCCTTTCCTCTCCCCAACCCCACCCTCTCCAGTCTCCACTCCTGAAATCTCCAGGTATTTCCAACCTGGAGCTGGCAGCCCTATATATTCCCCTACCTATGCTTTCACTACGCTACTCAGTTCAATTCTAAGCATGGTTGTATCCTTCAAAGACTACTTTAGTCAATTTTATTTATGAAGGTGTGTTTCGGACTGAACTGTGTATTAGGGCAAAAGAGCTAGAAGTTTAAGTTAAGAATTTGTTTAATATTTTGGAAAGGGTTTTGAAAGATGAATTCCTATACTTGATCTTATTGCTATGATAAATTTTGACATGTTAAGCATACTGTCTCTATAACGTTTCACATGTCCATAACTATAAGAAAGGGCTTCCCGGGGGGGGGGGGGGGATGAAAACACTCCAAGATGCAACTTCCTGGGAAACATTACTTACAATTGATACACCAGGAGGAAGCAATCTTTTCTTAACCCAGTACTTTACAAAATGCTCTCCCACAATTTCCACGTGTGGCACAACTTTTATTCTTCCTAATGACTGGCTGTGTTAGCAATGCAATAGGAAGAAAAGAGCAGGGGAACCCAAGGGCACCCCCCTTCATGATGGGAAATGCTTGCAAGTACAGTAAAGGGTGTGAGAGATAATGTTACAAGCCACTCAGCAGAAGAAATGAACGCAAAAGAGAAAGCCGGGGGGGGGGGGGCAAGTGACCGAATGCTAACAGGAGACTGCAGAAGAAGAAAAACTGAGTCCAGTGGCACCTTTAAGACCAACAAAGTTTTATTCAAAGTATAAGCTTTTGTGTGCCAAGCACACTTCTTCAGACAAATGGAATAAGATCTCCTCAAGGGCTACTTAAAGGGGGAAAAAGAGGGTGGGGGCAGTCATTTGGAGGGGCCACTCAAAGCCAAGATGCAGAACTGAAACTGGATCAGGTGGCCGGTAAGATCAATGAATAGCAGCAAAGTAGCATATAAATGCAAGAGTTAACAAAAAGATGTGAGAATGAAGCTAGAGTCCAGCAGTATCCCCCAAGACAAACCTGTGTACATGGGGGACTGCAGAGCAGATGCATGTAGATACATAATTATCGCTTCAGTTTCTCATGACATACAAGAATGTGTACCTTGTAACACTGAAAGAGAGAAAGTGGGCAGCTGCCCCTACTAATATATGACATGCACTGGAAATATCTATGGAGTAGTTGCAAAATCCATCAAAGAGAAGTATAATTGTTTTTTGAAGAGGTGCAACACATTGCTTGGTCGCTTGCAGAGCAATCCTAAACTGAGTTACACCCATCTAAGCTCATTGACTTCAATGAATTTAGAAGGCCACCAGATGAGAAGGGAGCACTCACTGGAGAAGCCCCTGATGTTGGGAATGATTGAAGGTAACAGAAGAAGGGGATGGCAAAGGATGAGATGGTTAGACAGTGTTATTGATGCAACGAACATGAAATTGGGCGAACTCCAGAGGACGGCAAAAGACAGGAGGGCCTGACGTGATGTGGTCCATGGGTTTGTGAAGAGTCGAACTTGACTGTATGATTGAACAACAACAAAACTCTGCATAGAATGACACCGCTAATCATTTTTATCAGAATGCCTGCCTATCTCCTCACTTACCTGTGTCTAAGAGGGCATGCGGAGCAATGTGGTTGCTGGGAAGGAATAGGTTGCTCCTTACAAAGCTGGGTCAGTGTGCTGGAATGGTCACTGTTCTGGCCTTTAGAGACCTGAGTTCTCATCCCAGCTCAGCTGTGACAGCCTTTATTGAGTCTTGGATGAGTCGCCATATCTCAGCTATGTGTACCTCACAGGGTTTCTCTGAGGACAAAATTGGATTACCCTACGTGTTCTTTGGAGCTCCTTGGAGGAAGAGCATAAATTCATAGACATCTAGAGATGTATGTATTCAGTATGATTTTTCACTGCCCTTCCTTCTAAGAGATCAGACTGGCATACGTGGTTATCTCCCCACCTCCATTTTATTCTTACAACAACCCTGTGAGGTGGCTGAGGTGAAGAGAAACTGGCCCAAGGTCACACCACAAGTTTCATGGTGAGCAGGGATCTGGATCTGGGTTTCCCAGGTCCTAATCTGACAAATTATTATTATTGTTGTTGTTGTTGTTGTTGTTGTTCCCAAGAGCTTGGCTAGATCTCGAATTGCAGAGCACCACCTACCAGTCAAATATCTGACTGTGGCCCTGACCTGGATAGCCCAGGCAAGCACGATCTTGCCAGATCTAGGAAGCTAAACAGGGTTGACTCTGGCAAGTACTTGGATGAGAGACCTCCTTGGAATATCAGAGGTGGGGGCAGGCTTTACTCAGGCACTCTCTGAATATTCTCCAGGCCCCCAGTAGGGGGTCAGTCACCAGAGGTCACCATGACTTCCAGGTGCACCCCCCCATGCACATATAAAAAATTAAAAAATACCCCCAAAACCTGACCCAGTGATAATTCATAAAATAGTAATAGTGACAGTGTCCCATCAAGTTGCAACTGACTCATGGTGACCCCAAGACCATGGAGTATTCAAGGGCAGAGATGAGCAGAGGTGGTTTGCCATTGCCTCCCTCTGCCCAGTGACCCCAGCATAGGCGTAGAGTACGGGGGGGGGGGGGCTCGAGGGCTTGAGCCACCCCCGAAATTTCCCGGGGGGGGGGGCTCAGCTCCCCCGGGAAAATGGAGTGCCTGCCTCCACGCCTCCCCAGGTCCTTCCGAGGCCCCGCGGCCACTGCTGGAGAGGGAGAGGGAAGGGGTGGCGGGGGGGAGAGGCCCTGGCAGCGGCGGCTGGCAGGCCTCAGAATGGCCCGTGGAGGCGGGGCGGTTTCCGGGGGGGAAGAACATCATCCCAGCGAGCGAGTGCGCTTTACGCGTGTGCTAAGGAGCCCCCCCCCGGATTTCCAAAGCTCTACGCCCCTGGACCCCAGTCTTCCTTGGTGATCTCCCATCCCATCCAACCCTGCTTAGCTTCCAAGCTCTGGCAAGGTTGGACTAGGCTGGCTGTCCCAAAAACTCATGATAGGTTATAGGTTGTCTTTTTTTAAAGAATAGATCAATGAAATAGAATCAAAGGATTGATCTTATCTCTGAAAAGCTCAAACCTGGACAACTGCACAAGGAATACTACAGCTATATATTTTAATCCTCCACAGGTTGTTTCACCAGAGGCCTATGGTTGCATTTTAGTGCAATGGATGCTAATTAGCTCTTCTGCTGTGTCACTATTACTGTATTGCCACAGTAGAAAAAGCCCAGCAGGAACTCATTAGCATAATAGGCCACACCCAACAGCAGAAACTCATTAGCATATTAGGCCATATCACTGTCAGCACAGCTTATTAGCATATTAGGCCACACCCCTGTGTTACCAGAAGAGTGGTCATCCAGCCACACTCACCTTTTGCTTCTTATTCTGTTTACCTTGTTTGTTGTCAAAACCCAGGGCTTTTTTGCAGCAGGAATTAATTTGCATGTTAGGCCACATACCCCTAATATAGTCAATCCTAATGAGTTTCTGCTGTTGGGTGTGGCCTATTATGCTAATGAGGTCATGCTGGGTGTGGCCAACTCAGGAACCAGCCGGAACTCCGTTCCTGTGCGTTTCTGCCCAAAAATAGCCCTGCCAATAACATATACTTGAGAGGGGGACTACTGTAGGGTGCTTGCCTCATTTCACTTCCACAGTTATTCATTCTACTTTCTGGTTTTAAAATTGCTCCATATCTAAAAAAACGGGAGCATTAGACATGTGGCTCACAGAATACATTCACAAGTCCCGAGCCAAGACAGACACAAAGAGTTTTTGTGCGGAAATCCAAGGATTTCTAACTCAGTTTTTATTATTTTTTGGCAGGAAGGGAGATCTTGTGAGAACCATGGCAACGCAACTTCCATGTACACAAATGTCTCTGGCTAACAAAAAAAGAATCTAAGTGCATTGGTGTGTTCTTTTTTTTTAAAGAAAGGGATGCTGGGCCTCCTAGTGAGGAATTGAACTTTAATGTGACAGACACGAAACTGAAGAAAAGAACCCTTTTCAAAACAGAAGGGAAATAGGAAATAAATGAACGCTTTGTACAAAGAAAGTGACAGAATATATTACTTTTCTCCAAAAGCAGACATTGTTTACTTTCTGTGTGTGGGGAGAAAAGAAAAAAAACCCTGCCAATTCTTTCAGCAGACATTTTTTTAAAAGTCCAGAAATCTGCTATGGGGATATTCTGGGACAGAATTAGCAAACTAGCCTTGATGTTCCATTGTCTGACCAAATAGTGAGAATAGATCTGATAGAAAATGCTGGTCTGGATCCAGACTACTCTGGACTAGATATTTGCTCACAGAAGGGATATTGGCTGCATTTGCTTTCTCTCTGCAGTTCCCTGCCCCAGAAAAGCTGCCCCTGAGGGTTGGGGGACCTTGAAAGATGGTATGCAGTAGGGAAGGGGGCTGCACTGCAGCAAGGGCGTAGACTTTCTTATTTCGGGGGGTGGGTGGGCTGGGGCTGGGCCAGAGACATCACAGTCCATTGTCTCCAGTGGAGGCTCAGCACCTCCTGGAAAAGTTCAGGGGGGGGGGCTCCAGCTCCCTAGCCCCCCTGAAGTTGACGCCTATGCACTGCAGTGGGAAGTGAAGTTCCTTCCTCTCACTCTTGCATGCACTTCTGCTCTATTTTATTTGATTATTTATTTTCCTTTTATTTACTGCGCTTATCCTCTCTGAAATGAGAACTCAAAGGGGCTTACCTTTCTCCTCTCCTCCATTTTATGCTCACAACAGTAGGTTAGGCTGAGAGAGTCTGACTGGCCCAAGGTCACCCAGTGAACTTTCATGGCAGAAAGGAGATCTGAACCTGGGTCTCCTGGATCCTAGTTTCTTAACCAATACACCACACTGGCTCTTGGTTATGGAAGTGCAACGGAGGTGATTTCCACCCATTTGCTCTTCCTTCTGCAACCTCCAACGTGGCATCCCGAGCTCATCTTAAGGTTTCTGATCTCTTTGTCTGGAGTATAGTAAATTGCAGAAAGAAGAGAAAGATTGTTCAATAGGGTTGCCAGCCTCCAGGT
The DNA here is from genome assembly GCA_029233225.1 of Lepidodactylus listeri. NCBI lineage: Eukaryota > Metazoa > Chordata > Lepidosauria > Squamata > Gekkonidae > Lepidodactylus > Lepidodactylus listeri. The sequence continues at coordinate 95,893,864 of JARCFY010000006.1, forward strand.
GGGGCCTGGGGATCTCCCGCTTTTACAACTGATCCCCAGGTGACAGAGATTAGCTCCCCTGGAGAAAATGGCTGCTTTGAAGGGTGGACTCTATGGCATCGTACCGTGCTGAGGCCCCTCCCCTCCCCAAACCCCACCTTCTCCTGGCTCCATCCCCAAAGTCCCCAGGTATTTTCCAACCTGGATTTGGCAACCCTACGTGTTAAATACTGGGTTCTGGACGCATTGCAGTGACCAGCTCTAGTTTATTTAGTGATTTCAGGAACACTACAAGGACTGAATCCAGGGCTGGCTGCCCTGTTTATAAAGCAGGCAAAGACCGCACCCTAGCACACCCCACTCCCAAGAACAGGCTATTTACATAATACGACATCTCTGTTGGCTCACTCCTGAATCCAGGTAATCTATTATTCTGGGTTAACAGGCTCAACCCTGCTTGTTCAGTACACAACAGTGACAAAGATCTCTTCTGTGATAGCTACAGTGCTCTTGCTAGTCTGGACCTAATTCCCCTGTTCCTGTGATGTTCTAAGTACATGTGTCATGGAAAGGCTGGGCTGATAAACACTGGCAACGGACCCCATCAGCACAGTGTCTAGTCAAAGCATCGCATAATGAAGTTGGCAGGCCTAACAACAGGACATTGTGATCTGTTTTTAAAAACATTGATTGGGTCGGATCTGATGCAAAAGTTTGCGGAAGGAGTTGCTGAAGCAGATCTTTCCCTGTCTTCTGCTTCTTGTCCTGAAAGATCCTCTCTGTGGGCAACCTGCCAGTAGAAGGGAGAGGAAGTGATTTTGTCCAATTTCCATTCTTTACTGTGGTGTGTCTGGGGCTGTTTCAGCACTTGAAAAGGAAACGAGTGCTTCAGCCTGTGGCACTGCAAGGCCGCTGCAGCAATGGGAAACAGGAGTTGGGAGGGAAATGGCAGCCCTATAACAAATCAGACAAAAAGCGGATTGTACAGTAACAGTAAAGAACTCAATGCAGAAAAACTGTGTAGCAAGACGCTGCATCTAAATATACAACAATATAAACTGTTGAAAATAGTGTATCATTTATAACAGAGTAAAGATTCACTACTGCGAACAATATGTTCCTCAATATGTTCCTAACAAAGATTCCAGATCAATACCTCATTTCGATGATCTTTTTCACAGGAAACTGAAAATTACAGAGGCAAGACAAAAGAGAACAATAAAATTGTTTACAAACTTGCAATACTACAGTATTGGCCCCAAAAATTAAATACTAAGACATAATAAACATAATAAATATGGCTCTTCAATAATAAGTAACAATTACTTTCACCCCAAAATAGTCAAAGGACTTCAATGGGAATAATTATTCCTAAAGGGGATATACAAAAGTATAAGTACGCGTAAAGAAAACCGAAAAAAACAAAAACCAAACCTCACGGATCACCATCATAAACACTCACCAAACAATTTCAAAAACGGGCCACCATTATAACGTTACAAACGGGAACAATGTCCTCATACATCCAAACAACTGGGATGCCTTCACCCGCACCCCACAAACTGGAGCTATATATAGGCTCAATTAATTCATATTGTCTTAAAGTTACAGGCACATACACCATTACAAAACATCAGATATTTCATATAGAAAACATACAGAAAACATATGCCTACAAGAAACTAGAAAATTCAAGATCCTGATTAAACCTGAAGGATAATGCGAATGTGTTCGGAAAATCCAGTAACTTTCTCGCTGGACAAGTGTAAAGAAGCTCCTCGGAAAACTAAAGTGCAGTGTGCTTTTGAATTCACGCCTTTGGCCAACTCAAACATATTATTCTGAAGCAAGAAATTGCAAGTAGATGAATAGGTACCGCTTTAGTGGGAAGGTAACAGCATTCTGTGCGCCTCGGCATTTAGTCATGCTGGCCACATGACCACAGAGAAGTCTTCGGACAGCGCTGGCTCTTCGGCTTGGAAATGGAGATGAGCACTGCCCCCTAGAGTTGGATTTAACTGGCTTTCGAGCAAGGGAAACCTTTTTCTTTTTATAACAACCTATTGGAGTATTTTACTGAAATTAGTGTCACTTACTTTCAAATAAATATGTATGAGAATGGTAGGCCACTATATTCGGTTACTAAATATGCCGAAAATGGAAACATAGCTATTACTGACTGTGGTATCTATGGCTACTTCCACACAGAATTTTTTCTTCACCTTTGCTTTCAAGCTGGAACATTGGTTTTATGGAGCATCCGTGTGATGTAATCCTCTGATTGTCCACTTTTCAGATTTCCCGTCGTCAGTATAAATTTTTTCAAATCTGCTTTGCTACATTCTTTTCAGAAATAATGGAGTCCAAGGACATTAGCATACTGTCCAGAAGGGATGGTGTGCATTTTTGAAGGTCCCTTCCACATTTGTGCCATTTTCATTCCATCAGCCCTTTGAGGTCACTGTGTTCCCCGTGGCATCATGGAGGGATTTTTGGAAAAAATGGTAATTGCTAAAGCATTATTATACTACTAGGAATAAGGCCTGTTGTGGAAATAAATACAACGGGCTTTAGAAAGAGGCCCTGGGAGAGTGCCAAGGCCTTGGGCACTCAGCGTCAATTTGCTGTGGTGACCTCAGCAGGGTATAATGACACAGAGTCCACCAGTTTCTCCAAGGGAAGATCTCTGCCACTTGAAGAGCAGTTGTAGTTCAGTGTGATCTCCATCCCTCCCCTGGAGATTGGCAACAATGGTTCCCCATGAGGGAACAGGTGGTTTGGAGGGTGGAGTCTATGGCACCGAACTTGTCTGAGTTCCCACCCCTGCTGAAACCTCACCTTGCCCAGGGTCCACCCGTCAAATCTCCAGGAATTTCCCAACCTGGAGTTGGCAACCCTATCTACCTCCCAGCCAACCATCAGTGTATCATTACCTGCCCTCTGGCTTCAGCTTTCCATCTTCTCCCTCCTCCCTCCTAGAGAGCAGTTGTAATTCTGAGTGATCTCCAGCCCCACCTGGAGACTGGCAACAATGGTTCCTCATGAAGGACAGGTTGGCTTGGAGGGTGGAGTCTATGGCATTGTACCTGTCTGAGGTCCCACCCCTCCTCCAACCTCATCGTCTCCAGGCTTCATCCCTCAAATCTCCAGGAATTTTCCACCTGGAGTTGGCAACCCTATCTCCTTCCCAGCCAATCATCAATCTCACTCTTTAACTTTCCATCTCCCCCACTGCAGCCTCCAACTTGCTCTGAAACCCTGACTGCTATGTCACATTGGCTGTCATAGGGGGGCCATCTCAGCAGGGTATAAGGACACAGAATCCACCATTTTCTCCAGGGGAACTGATCTCTGCCATCTGGACAGCACTTGTAATTTTGAGTGATCTCCAGCCCTCACCTGGAGATTGGCAACTCTTCTCCACCCAGTGCCAGGTGGGTCTAACTGTCCCTTCAGTGGCCTGCTTCTGTCAGTAAAAAGACAATGGACTTTCAGCATAACCCCCTCCCCCGCCAACTGCCAGCTTGGCAACCAAGCTTGCTCTGATTAGGGAAATACCTGGAGATTTTTTGGGGGAGGTGGATCCTGTGGAGGACAGCATTTGTGGGGGGATGGAAGGACTCAGCAGGGTATAATGCCATAGGGTCTACCCTCCAAAGCAGCCATTTTCTCCAGGGGAACTGATCTTTGTCATCTGGAGATCAAATGTAACAGCAAGAGATCTCCAGGTCCCACCTGGAGATTGGCAACCCTAGGGGGAAGTCAGTCGCACAGCAGGGGGTTGAAGAGAATGGTTTGATGGTTGCTGCCCCACCTCATTAGCCAGCCAGCCAGCCAGCCATGGTGGAGCTAAACTGGGCTGCAGTCAGACGTGCATTTTAATCCAGTGTTGCCCCGCCTCTAATTGATCCAGAGTATTTTATTACAGAGAATACTGATCAGACTCACCCCTTTTAGCACTCTTCAAAGCACTTTTGTACCATTCTTGAGCGATCAGACACATATCAGACCCTGCAGCCAAGGAGTGTTGCTGCTGGCCATTTTTAAACATAATTTTTCCCTCAAGCATGCCCAGAAGCGCTGCTATGCCTTCTGGAATATGTAATTCATGGGGCTGTCAGCCATTTTTAAAAAGTTTACTCTCTAGGTACCCCTTCCCCAAAGCACAGGGAAAAGCTGAATTACAGGGATGTTTTTATTTGAAAGTTTCTATGCAGAAAACAATGTTTAGAGCAGCCCCTGTGGGAGAGGGAGAGAGAGAGAGTGGTGTGAATAAGCAGTTGTGTGCACTTCACTAACTACTGAAAAAAATGGCAGCTGAAAAAAAAGAGCCATGTCAGAGCTGCCTGATTGACTGGGTGATCAGACAACAGGAAATCTGGTTTGAAACCAGCTCAGGCCAAAACGACTGCACTTTAACAGGTATCAAAATAAACACGCAGTTAAAGGGGGGGTGGATGGGACATAGATGACTGGGACACGACAGACAGATGTTGCTGTCTCATCGTGCACTTTAAATCCACCAGGGAACAGCTATAGCAACAGATCAAACTGGACTTCTGATCACAGTCCAGGAGAGAGCCGTTTTCAGTTTATTCTGACAGGAAAGTCAGTGGGTGGGGGAGGGGGTTATGCCAAAAGTCCATTGTCTTCTCACTGACAGAAGCAGGCCACTAAGGGGCCAGTTAGACCCACCTGGCAGTGGGCAGAGGAGAAGAGTGGACCCAGCACCCAGTCCTTCCCCTTCTCTGGCTCCCTCCAGACTGAGGCTGAGACGCTGGCCGGTGGCTCTGTGGGCAGGACTGAGGCAAAGCGGGGAGAGAATGAAGCCAGTGGCCAGGGACCCCCTTTTGAGTGGCAGTTATTCCGGCCAACTGATTTTGGCACCCCATGAAATCTTGCCACTTGAAAACGGCTTTATATAATAAGGAAAGATAGTGTTATAGCACTATAGCAATTACCAATTTTTTCTTTTAAAAAGTCCTCCATTGGTATGGCAGGGAATAAATTCAGGGGAAATGGCAGCTGACAGGAAAGTACACAGAAAACTGCCATGTGAATGCTCCATTGCCAATATGAACACCACTGTGTTTGCAGTGGCAATGAATGCAAAATGGAGAATCCTCACTGTGTGGCTGTTGCCTGTATTGTCTCAGTAGTGAGGCATCTTGCCTCGACTACCATTGGTTGGTTGTACTGCTGTGAGTCTGATGTACTTGGTAGTCAGAAGGGTTTAGGACTGGTAAAAACAAGGGAATGCAAAGGAGGCAGTGAGTTTAGTAAAAGAGAGTGGAACAGGCAGCAGGTCCTGGGGAAATTATTTGAACAAGAACATAAACTTCACTAAAATATCAGGTTTAAACTGCTCAGTCTTAAAAGACAAAACTACAGGAAATTCTTGGTGTGAACTAATCTCAGATCAACAACAAAGCTTTCTTTCCACCAGTAATAGATTCCCAGAACTGGAGTGTTTGAACTATAAAGAAAGAATTCAGGAAAAAAATGCAGAGGGCAAAAAAGATGGCGACTTCCATGATACTTTCACAACTTGCAGCAATGCAAGTACAATAAATGTTACAATGAGTACTTTCCCAGTGAACAGAAGAGACCTTCTCATTGTGCTGACTACTGGAGTTGCAATCAAAAGACTACTTTATGTAGTGAAGGAAATACCAGTTTCAGAGTGATGCACCCAGTAACCCCATTTATTTACTCCTGAGTGCACCCCGCAGAAAAATGTTAGTGACAGAAACTAGTGTGATGTGACAGCAGACCTTGAAGGACCCTTGTACAGAAATTAACATTTCCCCTTTAAAACACACACACAAGTGAAGCCACTGAGTTGGAGCAGCACAGCTTCCTATTCATGCAAGGCTTTCTGCCTATGAAGAGCAAATTTATCAGTTTCCTCCTCCTGCAACAGCCTCAAATGCCCCCTGAAATCTTGCTCCTGGGAGAGATGGAATCTTGTGCCCAAGGAAACACTATACTGGTTCCGGTCTGCTGTCTTTTCCCAGCGCCGCTCATGTATTTTGGGAGAAAAAGCACTGATAATTACACAGATGTGTCTTTCAAAAAAGACGTGCTGTGTATGTGTTTAGCACTCAGCACATAATTTGAGGCAGCACTCAGATAGATGCACTGTTTATTTGGTATAGTGGTTAAGTGTGCAGACTCTAATCTGGGAGAACCAGGTTTGATTCCCCACTCCTGCACTTGTAGCTGCTGGATGACCTTGGGCAAGCCATAGTTCTGTCAGAGCTGTTCTTGAAAGAACAGTTCTTGAAAGAGCTCTCCCAGCCCCACCTACCTCACAGGGTGTCTGTTGTGGGGAGGGGAAGGGAAAGGAGTTTGTAAGCCACTCTGAGACTCCCAGTGAAGGGCGGGGTATAAAGCCAAAAATCTCCTCCCTCCTCCTCCTCTTCTTGTTCATCTTCTGTCTTCCAGGAATACAAAGATACTCTTCTGGAAAATCCTAGAATGGCCTCAAGATGACCACCCCCCGGGGAAAAATTATTTGGTCACTTGCACACGAGGTGTTTGGCCTGGCCTGAATACTATTAGGAAACAGGGTTTTCCCATGTTTCCACATAGAATCATGGTGCTTGTGTGTCTCTTCTGGCTTTTGCCCAGTTTTCCTGCAATCAGTCAGTCAATCAATCAATCAATCAGTCAAGGAAGGAAGGAAGGAAGGAAGGAAGGAAGGAAAGCCAGGGGGCTTTTTAAAAAGTCCTCAACTGACAAATAACTATTGTGTTGTAATGCTACAGAAATTTGTCAATTGCCAACTTTTTAAACCCACCCCCAAAAGCTCCCATTGGTGCAGGAAGGGGACATGGTTGTTGCAGAGGAGTGGGACAGGAAAACCTACTATGTGGAAGCTCCTTGCTGCTGTGCTTAATAAGCAATCACAGCAGCAAAACAAACAAACCCACAGAGTATCATTGCTGTAGGGTAGGGTACTTTCCCCAACGTTATAAATAATACCTTAAATTCCATTAATGGGCCCCCTCAGTTGTTTAAAATCCCCAAATACGTTAAATGTTCCTCCTGTGGATGGTGTTCCAACCTGTTCATCATTTTGGCCGACTGCTGTGCAATTTTCAGCTCCTTGCTATCCTTTATGGGACAATCAAAATTGTATATACTATGGCCAAAATCACTGACAACTCATCGTACTTTGTCTCCCAAACATCTTCATCTAACTTTGTGGCAATCTGGTTCCCCATTATGGAATATTTGACAAAACAAGCAGATATTCCTGATGTAATTAATAATCTATGTTTGTGGTAATTTTGAAAGATTTTTTGGTATCTTTAATATCCGGATTAAAATGGGAAAAAAGGAAGACAGGGCAAATGTGGTTTACGCTCTGCTTAATGTTGATGTCTAGATTTACATTTATGTATTGTAGTTAATTTATTGATGTCTCTCTCGTTATTCTATTGTGTGGCATTGTCCCATCTTGTTATACTTATTCTGAGGAAATGAAATAAAGTTTTATACAATCAAAACCAAAAGTGTGTATAGCATTTCCAGTGCAGCTGCACCAGTGTTTTGTACAAGATGGAGGGGGGCATGAAGTGTTGCCTCCCTACACACAAACTCACCTTCTCTTCCTCTAGGATTCCGAAAGTTTTGAGGCCCTCAAGCAGGCCAATTACACCACGTCTCTCTGTGTTTCCACTCTGAATCCTACCCCACTACTCCAGTCTCCTCAAGGGGTCTTATGCCCAGGAATGTGTTCTTAGGATTGCATTGTAAATGACTTAAAATAACAGTATTATTGAAAGGGGAGGATCCTTCTGGCATTAAAAGCTTTCAGTGTCTTCCCTCATGCATCGGATCAAATGGCCTCTGGTTCATAAAAGCTTATGCCCAAATAAATTTTGTTAGTTTTCAAGGCACCACTGGACTGCCATTTTATTCAGTCATGCAGAAATTCAGGATTGGATCTTAAGCGACGTGAGCAGAGCCACTCTAGAGGAAGGCCACTCCCCCATTCACCCTTTCTCACTGCAGTCTTCTTTGTGCTACTGCATGCCACCGTACCCCCAGGAACACTGCGAGCCAGCAACATGGTGGTCCGTAGTACAGTATCCATGGACGGAGGGGGGAACCAGTGAAAATTGTCTTCCCCTCCCCTGCAAATGGAACTGTCATTCTGTCAGCAGAAGCGCTGTTACACTGATGAAGTGGCAAATTAGGATCCAAGCCTCAGGAAAGTACAAATCATTTAGCTTTGGTTAGATCCAAGGAGAATGTCTGTTGAGGGATAATCACACTGATGAATTCCATTCTGTTGTCTGTGAAAAGACAATCTCTTGGCACAGGTGGTAATCTGGCATTTTAATATTTTTGTTACTAGAGTATAGCTACTGTTATGGGGTTTTTTTTTTAAGTTCCTAAAGGATTCTTGAATAGCGATAATTTCAGGGCAGGTGTCCAAGATTTTCCTGTGTATGCTTGATTATCCAGTTTGCTATGATCCTTTCTTTAGTGTATCTCATATAAAATATAATTTTTCAGTTTTGTAAGGACTCTCCTGCATAGTTTACATGATTACACATAACAGACAGTAACCACAAATGACTATTTCCTGCCTCCGAGTCATGCTGATCTTCATTTTACTTTTTGCTATGGATACTACTGTTCAGCTTGGCTTTTCTCCATATTGTGACAATTCCATGAAATTAGTACATAGTGTATCTTAAGGAGCACGTATGTTGTGGCTTTGAACCTTACACACTTTAAAAACCTGGAAATCAGAAACTGGGTCTATCATTTCTGAACATACCCCTGTTATCTGTCAATTGGGAACGACAAAAATGCCTGGCAGTCTAGATCACTGTTCTGAAGTTGCTGTACTAAAACAAAAACAGAGAAAACTATTCCCAGATGCACATTCTCAGTTCTAATCCTATACAAATCAATCGACTGTCATTTTCACAGCCATAAGTTTTTAATATTTCCAGTTTTAAAATGAACAGCATTAACAAAAGGAGCATTTAGAAATTAGAACAGCATTGGCCTTTTGCTGCCCTCTACTGGAACGTGAAAAAAAAATCTTGGGGAAGATTACCAAAACTCCCGCGCGATTTCTGCATTATTGAATAACAAAAACTCTTCTTCTGACATTTTTCTGCTGATTTTGTTCCAGTGGGTCCTTTAAAGCAGCAAAACATGACAAAAACGGTGTCACATCCTCATCTGGCAGTCTGATCTTGTATGAAACTGTTGCCTTCGCAGGGGCTTTGTGTGCTAACAAGCCAGGTCATCTAGGATCTCCTGGCATTTCCCCCCTATTGTTCTGCTGGCACATTGCTGGGTGTAGCCCAGTTTTTCCTCATCCTTTGCAGAACACCAGTCTAATCTTTAATCTTTATAAAATTACTCAGCATTGGGATCTTTCGACCCTCAGAAAAGCACAATTTCAAGCCATTATCATCACTAGCTGCAATGATAAACTATCATTTTTCAGAGGGAAGGCAATGGGTGAGTTTTACTGGCAATCATTCTTTGGAGGGCAGAAAGTAAATCTTCACACGTAAGGAAACGATGACAACTTGAAAATGCAGAGGTTTCCCAAGAGACTTAGGAGGTTAGAGGGAGGGTGGTGAACGAGAGGAGGCAACAGACCAAAAAGTCCTATAGCTGGGGAAGAGCAGCAGCCTGAACAAAGCCGAATAGGTTTACAGAAGAGAAAGCTTTATTTACTAGGGCATACATTCCATAGAATCTCCTTACAGCCTACTGGAGCTTTCGATAGACCGCAAAACCTTCCATCCAGTGGTCATTTTAAACTTCCAATCCGAGTATGCACAGACATTCAGTACAGCTGAAATCAGGGCCCTGCTTACCTAGTTCTTTTGAAAGGTAGGCCCGGCCTACTCAGTTATTGTATTTGTGATGAGGGTCTTACTTGTGTAATATTCTCAGTATTTAACATTTTAAAGTAGATTAATAGCCCCCTAATGAAGGCAAAGATGTTGCATATAAAAAAAGGGATGTGTGAGACATTGTTTCATCGTCTCTCTGCCTCTAGTTCATAAAAGAATTGTCCTCTGCTGATCAAGGAGAAGCAGCTGTATGATCTTTGAACAGTTTGGTGTAGTAGTTAGGAGCGCAGACTCTAATCTGGGAGAACCGGGTTTGATTCCCCACTCCTCCATACGCAGCTGCTGGTGTGACCCTGGGTCAGTTAAAAGTTCTTTCAAAGCTGTTCTCTCACAAGCAGTCCTCAAAAGAGCTCTCTCAGCCCCTACCTTACAGGGTGTCTGTTGTGGGGAGGGTAAGGGAAAGGAGATTGTAAGCCGCTCTGAGACTCCTTTGGGTAGTGAAGGGCAGGGTATAAATCCACTCTCTTCTTCTCTGTTGGTAATGAGTACCAATCAAATATAAGTTCACTCTGCAAGTGTGATATTGCCTTATTGGCTGCTCCTGGGCTATCCAGGCTTGTTTCCGTTGGGAACAAAAAAAGGCTATGCATTTCTTTAGGAGCCAAGAAAGAGAGGGGCTGTAGACTCTATTAAATCAAGGAATAAAGGATAGAAACGCCTTCATTTTCTCCTTTTGATGGGAGCATAATCTTGAGCGGCGAAGAGAAGGAATGCATTAGTTTTACTGCATTCTGCCAGCAAGAACATTACAGCTCAGATTATTTTGCAGGTACCAAAACAGCTTTCAATGCTGCTAGCAACAGTCGTTTTATGTCTCTTCCAGAGAATACAAGGAACCCTTGCACCCAGTCACCATCAACCTGAAACGGTGTACATACAGCCCACATTGCATTTCTCAGTAGAATCTCCCCGCCTTGAATGTCAGGTTTCTCGGATTCCATCTAGCATTGGGGGGGGGGGGGGGGAGTGTCTGCCAGCTTGCTTCCATTCAGACCACTGTTGCACTGCTGTGCTGATGTTTTCCTCATAAAACATCCTGTTTTCCTCACATGGTGCCAAGACCAATATGCCTCCATTTTGTCAGCATCGCTCTCTACCATTCTGACTTATACTTGAGCCAGGTACTTTCACCAGATCCACAACACTGCTAGATTATACAGAAGTAGCTCGACAAGAATGGAAGCAGACTGGTAAAAGGAAAGTGTGTGTGGTGGGGGGGCTGGACGACTAGTCACACTGCCAAAGGCTTCTTCTGCACGGATTTTGTGCTTTGCCTTAACTTCCCTACTGGAGTGCTGTTTCCCAGGAGCATCACTGCGACATCGTCTTCTTTTCATCCTGCTTCTGGGTTTCCCCTCATTTTGCTATGATCTTGGTGCAATCTCTTGTAAAAGATTGGTCAAAACACCTTTGCACCCCTATGGAAAGGAATGGGCACATTCTGCAGCTCCCACCCACAATTGAGCCATTCCCTTTGCCACCGTTCCTGGCAGCTATTTATTTAAAATATTTATTAGCTATCTTTCTCCCTTGTGAAACTCGGGGCAGCTTAAAATATAATCATTATAAGAAAAATGTTAAAAAACAATATAAGGCCAACAATTATAAAATACACAAAAGGCCACAATTTAAATTAAAGACTCCAATTAGGACTGCCGGTAAGTAAAAACCAAATCAGTCAAATGCAGTCCTAAGTGAATCCGTCTTCAGGTGCCTCCTGAAGGCCATCGATGAGGGGGCAAGGCACATCTTCCTGGGGAGGTTGTTTCGCAATTGTGGGGCTGCCAAGGCAAAGGCCCCCCCTCCTTTGCCCACCAGATGAGCTTCTTCGACTGGTGGGACAGTCAGGAGGGGCCCTCCCTGCAATCTTAATTTCTGGGCAAGAAAGTATGGGAGAAGACTGTCCTTCAGATAACCTGGTCCAAAGCCAGTTTGGGCATGGGACAGGGGTCACTGGGGTGTGTGGGGGGGGAGGTATTTGTGAATTTCCTGCATTGTGCATGGGGTTGGACTAGATGACCCTGGAGATCGCTTCCAACTCTATGATTCTAAGCCATGTAGGGCTTTAAATTCAACACCTTGAATTGGGCTCAGGAGCTGATTGGTAGCAGGTGTAATTGCTGTAGTATTGGGGTCATATGTTTGCAGTAGCTGGCCCCGATCAGCAGTATAGATGCAGCATTCTGCACTAGCAGCAGCTTTTGAACACTCTTCAAGGGTAGCCTCAAGCAGAGCACATTGCAGTAGTCCAGTCTAGATGCAACTAAAACATGGATCACTGTGACTGGACCAGGAATAGGCACAGCTTACACACCAGCTGAAGCTGGGCAGAAGTACTCTGAGCCATGGCAGTCACCTGGTTTTCTAGCAGCACTCGCAAGCTGTAAACCTGGCTTTTCAAGGGGAGTATAACCCCATCCAAGACAGGAGAGATCTCAAGTCCCTGGCCTGCCTTTCTATTAACCCAGAGAACCTCTGTCTTGTCAGGATTAAGTTTCAACTTGTTCACCCTCATCAAGCCCATTACTGGCTCCAAGCACCAGTTCAGAACATCAACAGCATTTTCGGAATTAGGTGAAAAAGAATGGCAGAGTTGGGTGCCCCCTGCATATTGGTGACACTGCAGCCCGTATCTCCTGATGACCTCTCTCGCTATTAAACAATGTGGGGGGATAAGATGGAACCCTCCGGCACTCCACAGGCCAATGCGCCCATGGGGCCGAGCAGGAACCTCCCCAACATTACCTTCTGAGATCGAACCTGAGATAGGACTCGAACCTCCGTAAAGAGGTGCCCTTAGTCCCAGTGCTGAGAGCTGGCTCAGTAGAATACTATGGTTGATGGTATCAAAGGCTACTGAAAGCTATCCCCCCGTTTTATGGCTTAAAAAAAAGTAATTAACATATCGCTTTTTCAAAGCCCTCCCAAGGCATGGGGGAGGAAATGGCAGCCATGGGGGGTGGGGACTGAGGCAAGGAAAGTGTGGGGGAAATTACCAGGGGTGGGTGCCCCGTTGCCAAGAGGGAAGCAGGAGCAGCTTTAGCTGCGCCACTGCCAACTAGTATGAATTACTACTTTCTAATGAGGGTAGCTTGCTAATAGCAAAACAGAGGGACCCAATTGGTTTAAATCAAGATTTTATGAAGTAAAATCTGCAGTACAAGCAAAGAACAAAAGTTTGCTGTTAAAGAAGAAACCTAAAATAAAATTCTAAAACATCTCTCATAAACGTTAACAGAATCCTACCCCTGCCTACTTTCTAGCTGACGCAAGGGAGTTTGCGCGTTCAGTGAAAGTGCCATACTCACCCCACAGTGACAATTTTTGAAGGCTAAAACGAATTGTTCTCCGTTATCTAAAGGCCCTGTTTATTACAGTGCATCTCAACCCAGCTGCTTTTGCCAATCCATGTGTTTACTGCTGCTAGTCTAGACAAACCCAGCTACACAGCAAGAGTGATGCAAAGAACTACAGTAAACAGGCAAAACTCCCCGCCCAAAACAGCAGCTGGCACCTCTCCTGTGAGATACCCAGTTCCTCCCTTCCCTGTTTCGTCCTCCTGTCACTGGAGGAAGTTACTGCCTGACTATTACCCAGCGTAACTCCTGCTCCTTTGGTCCTGGTGGTCTCACCCCTCCTGTAGTTGCTGCACCGGAGCCCTCTTAATCTCCAGAAGTACCTTTAAGTTTATAGGGTCGGGTCCAATGCCTCTGTGCTCCTTGCACAGGTGGGGTTCAATCTAGAGAGGGCTTGCGAAAGAGAAGGGGTGTGTGTGGATTCCCGCCAGCTTCCTCACTTCAGTTCCACGGCTGCCCGGGAGGGTCCTCCAAATCTCAGTTGGGGGATTCCAGGGAATTAAGGGGGTTACTGGAGGGAGGGAGCCAATACAAACCGGTTGTAGGTGTTTGCTCCATTTAAATGTTCCTTGAATTTGTTGCCATCTGTATTCAATGCTCGCCACTGCCCTGCACTGATTACATCTCCTCCTGGTCTTCTTTTTATCTTCTTGGCCCATCACTATCACCATCTTTGTATGGCATTGTGTGTAGAACAGCCAGGAGATCCTAAGATTGTCTGGCAGCCAGAAGTTCTAGCTCTTTTAAGCGTTAGGCACCACTAGATGAAGAGCTAGACTTGTTTTTAAGGCAAAAGATATTTCAGAGGTCCAGTGCAAGTGTGACAAACAGGCCAGGTTCCACCAGTTTGGTGTAGTGGTTAAGTGTGTGGACTCTAATCTGGGAGAACCGGGTTTGATTCCCCACTCCTCCACTTGCACCTGCTGGATGACCTTGGGCAAGCCATAGCTCTGTACCAGCTGTTCTCTCAAGGACAGTTGTCTCAGAGCTCTCTCAGCCCCACCTACCTCACAGGGTGTCTGTTGTGGGGAGGGGAGGGGAGGGGAAGGGAAAGGAGTTTGTAAGTCGCTCTGAGACTCCAAGTGAGTGATGGGCGGGGTATAAATCCAATCTCTTCTTTCCTCTTCTTCTTCTCTTCTCTCCCTAACAGCCATCAATGTTGGGGAGAGACAGTTGGGCAACAGCAGTTAAAGGAGCAGTTGGGAGTTGGTAGCTAGGGAGCTGAGAGGGCATCTGGCTGAGTGGGGCTGTGAAGAGCGGCTTAGAGCTACCTGAAAAGAGTCAATTTGTAACTGATTGGGGAAATGAGAACACGGCTCAAAAGTTCAATGTAACCCTGAACCTGAGAGAGAGAGAGAGAGAGGTTGTAGACGGTGGTAGGCACTCTGTGTGAGTGGAGAAGGGACATCACAGCAAGCTCATAGGAAACCAATTTGCACTGCCCCGGTCACCTACTTCTATCTCTAAGTCTAATGCACATGCATGTACACACACACGTACACACACACACACAGAGCCCAGCATAGCCTGCCAGCATTAGTTCCTGGAGTCATTTCTACTTCCTTCTTGACTCTTTTCACCACTCTGCAGCGATCTGCCATTTTTTCACAGCCATCTCAGTGACATAACAAAAAAATACGAGGCACATCTGCACCCAGGCAATACAGAGCCCATGTGCACTAGTTACTTCAGCGCATGCGCATCAGTCTCCTGCCTGCCAACACCACAGATGGGAACAGCTGGAAGCGCCAGAGAGGTCTTCTGCACAGCTGGTCGGCAAATGATGGTTTTCAGCCCTTCGGTGCTGAGTGGAAAGTAGGAGGAAACCAGGCATCATTTCCTCCCATTGGCACAGAAGTTCTGCATTCTGGCCACAAACAAGGGGACACATGGAGGTATGTGAAACCCTCTAGGCAGAAGCTAACTGTTAACACTAAGTGAGTGTCCGATATTAGCTTATATTGTATTATATTCACTCGCTACAAAATATCATACAATTTCACCTATGTATTCAGTAGGGTGGTATAGCTTTCATCCTGTATACAGCACAGAAGAGGAAAGTTGGCTCCGACCGTGAAAGGAGGAGAAACGGTTACATGGAAGAGACAGATTGTCTCATGCTCATCACCACATTACTCCTCCAAGTATTAATGAAAGGGAAAAGGGGAGTTCATACCCTATATAATGTTTTTAAGAAATAAAAGCAAAGGAACTGAATGGAACATTATAAAACAATAATGTCGAGAGACAAAACTGCAACCGTGCAATTAAGGGCTATACTTCTGGGGCCTTCTCCTGTGATTCACTCTGGGCACGAGAGTCCGCCTCGGGATGCCTGAGCGAGAGGGAGGAGAGATGGCAGAGCGAGGGCGGGCATGCCACGAGGGCGGAGGGGAGGCGGGAGTCTGTTCATTAGACTGCATCTGCACCAGAGATTCCAGCAGTTCTGTCTGGCGGTGCATGATCGCGATGATCTGTGCGGTGTCTGCCCGGTCTCTCTCACGGTCTTGTAAGTCCGCCGTGGCATACCTATTCAGGGAAGACAGGATCCGATCTGTGGCCGTCTGCACCCTCCTGTCTGCTATCCTCGACAATTCCATGACCAAGTCGTTCCTCGTCTTCCTCTGGCGCTTTCGGACCCTGGTCAGGCGCCCTTCGGCAGAAAGGGTTGCACAGTTGTGCAGCAGAGTTGGTGATGATGGCATTTCCATGTCTGAAAATAAACAACATATATAAAAGGGCGCGTTAAAGAGAGGCAAGACGGCAAATGTGTTGTGAAGGCCTTCTGAGCTGGCACCCATTCCTTCTTCACTGTGGATCCCACCCAGTCGAACGGCCTGCCTGAGGAGGTCAAGAAGACTTTCGCACTTCTACTGTTCCTCAGATTGTGTAAAACAGAAATGTTTAGGAGGGCATTTCTGAAAAGGGAATGGTGGTCGTGGAAAGTGCTGTCAAGTCACAGTTGACTTACGGTGACCATGAGAGCCAGTTTGGTGTCGTGGTTAAGTGTGTGGACTCTAAGCTGGGAGAAACAGGTCTGATTCCCCACTCTTCCACATGCAGCTGCTGGTGTGATCTTGGGTCAGTCATAAATTCTCTCAGAGCTGTTCTCTCAAGGGCAGTTCTCGAAAGAGCTCTCTCAGCCCCACCTACCTCACAGGGTGTCTGTTCTGGGGAGGGGAAGGGAAAGGAGATTATATTCCTTCGGGTAGTAAAGGGCGGGATATAAATCCAATCTCTTCTTCTTCTCAAGGCAAGAGATGTTCAGAGGTGGTCTGTCATTGCCTTCCTCTGCATAACAATCCCAGAAAATCCTTGGAGGTCTCCCACCCAAATACTGACCAACAACGACCCTGCTTAGGTCACTTGCAATGACCTTGAAGAGGAAATAGGGAACAATGGATTGGCACAGGAGGCTGTTTTTATAAAGGAAAACAGTCTTTCCAGTCCTTGCTGTATGCTTCATTTTGCTCTAACTGCATGGTGTTCTGCTTTTCTAATTCCATTCTCTGCACTGCTGAAGAAGAAGAGGAGGAGGAGGAGGAGGAAGAGATTGGATTTATAACCCGCCTTTCACTACCCGAAGGAGTCTCAGAGGGGCTTACAGTCTCCTTTCCCTTCCCCTCCGCACAACAGGCATCCTGTAAGGTAGGAGGGGCTGAGAGCGCTCTCGAGAGAACTGCCTTTGAGAGAACAGCTCTGAGAGAACCTGTTACTGACCCAAGGTCACACCAGCAGCTGCATGTGAAGGCATGGGGAATCAAACCCAGTTCTCCCAGATCAGAGTCCGTGCTCCTAACTACTACACCAAACTGGTGTATGTCACGTCCTATATTTTTGTCTGTTTCCCTCATTTTCTAGTTTGGCAATCCTACCCCTTTTTACACTGAGTATTGGATGTCTTATGCTGTCTGGCTGCATCGTGGTAATCTGCTTGGAGTCTCTGCAAGAAAAGTGGACTGTAATAAATAAATGGAATATATCAATAGATCTCAAACGCAGCTGTATTACCCATTCTTGAGTCTTTGTTTGATGAGCTGCCCGGATGAGTAGGGAAGAAAGATGGCAGAAAGGGAGCCGGGTGATCAGCTTCTAGTAGGCAGGGAAAAGAAAAAACAACAACACGTGAGTTGTAAAACACAAGTATAGCCAGGGCCTTTTTTGTAGAAAAAGTCCAGCAGGAACTCAGTAGCATAATAGGCTGCACCCAACAGCAGAAACTCATTAGCATATTAGGCCACACCCCTGACAGCGCAGCACCCTCCCAGGATCGACTTGTGGGGCGCATGGGAAACCCGAGGGAAGGCAGGCAGTTTCTGGGTCAGCTTCCCCGGGCGCCCTGCAGCTGCGGGGCATCTGGGGAACCCGAGGAGGGGAGGCAGTTTAAACTGCCTTCCCTCTCTGGATTGGCTTGGCTTCCCCAGGAGCCCCACTGCTTGTGAGGCGCCTGGGGAACCCGAGGATAGGGGGGAAGGCTGTAGGCGTGACCAACTCGGAAGCCAGCTGGAACTCTGTTCCTGCCCCCAAATAGCCGAGTATAGCCATTAACTATGAAAAGCAATACATTGTCTGGAGGTTTGGAGCTGGGTGTCACCGATATGCAGACGACACCCAGCTCTACCTCCTGCTTGAAAAGCAGACAGCTGCTGGGATCTTGGCCCTGGCCTTGTGCCTGGACGCTGTAGTGGACTGGCTAGGTGAGAACTGGCTGAAGTTAAATCCTTCAGAAACAGAGCTCATGTGGTCGGGTAGGTCCCGGGCTCGGGTGGCTGGCTTTCCCTGCACTTGATGGAGTCCAGCTCTCTGCAGTGGACTCCGTTAGGAGCTTAGGGATGTGGCTCGATCCTTCCCTCACCCTGGACAAACACAGCGTTTTGTCACCTACACTGAGCCCGCCAGCTGTCCTCCTAACACTCCTGCTCTACCCTTGCCACTGTGATCCGCTTCCAGGTTCGACTACTGCAAGGCATGCTATATAGGGCTGTCTTGGAAGACGCTTCAGGTGGTCCAGAATGTGGCTGCTAGATTGCTGACTGGGTCTCTCTGGCCTGCACATATAACATCAACACTTCGGCAACCGCACTGGCTTCTGATCAGCTTCTGGTGCCAATTCAAAGTGCTGGTTTTGACCTATGAAGCCCTAACTGGCCTGGGACCATCTTACCTGCATGATCGCCTCTCCCAGTGTGACCCCCCCCCCCCACCCTTGCCTCCTTAGATCACTGCTGCAGGGCCTTCTACAGGTGCTTGACCGCAAACTGCCGGCTTGTCAGCCACCAGGGCAAGGGCATTTTCAGCGGTTACCCCGTCTCTCTGGAATCAGCTCCCGGGGGTAGTTCGTGCCCTGTGGGACCTTCCAGCATTCCATAGGGCACATAAGGCTGCTTTGTTTCGTGCAGCCTTTGGTTTACTTACCAACCAGGGAGCTGGCCACTTGTTTTAATCTCTGATTTATCAATCAATAGTCTACCTGGTTTTATTTCTCTATTTAATTTCTATTTATTTGTATTTATTGTATTTTTCAAATGTTGTAAGCCGCCCTGACTACTTTGTGGGGAGATGGTGCAGGGTACAAGTTTAATTAATCAATCCCCAAAACGAGGACAAGCTCATATTTACTATGGGAGTGTGGTCCATTCAGAGAAACCAAACAGAGTGCTTACTTGCTGCTGGCCAAGACATGCTGGCAGGCTTTGCAGATGCTGCCCTCGTCATGTAGAACATGGGGCTGGGTGTGGCGGAATCAGAGATTTCCACCGAGAGCTGTGTGCAGGGAGAACACTGGTCCTGGCCCTCCATGTAGTCCCCGTTCATCACTGGCACCACTCCCTCTGCTGTGGGACACGGGGAATTGGTATCCCCTGAAGATTCCTCTGGCAGAGAGATATTCTGTTGTCTCCGAGGCAGCTGGAAGCTCGAATCCCCGGCCAATATCCTGTCGAGCTGCTCATAGAATGGGCACATGAGACGTCCGCTCCCATAGGAAGAGTTGTCCTTGGCCTTTTTGTAATCCCGGCGCATCGTTTTTGTCTTGGTCCGGCATTCTTGTGCCGTACGCTCGTGGCCCCTCTTCGCCATCTCGCTTGCAATGACCTGGAATGTGTCCATATTTCGATAGCTACTCTGAAGCAACTTCTGGATCTTCTGTTCTCCCCATATATCCAGGAGGTCGACGACCTCAGTGTAGGCCCAGTTGTTGCCACGGCGACTCATCTTGTGGAAACTGCAATGCATTTTTTTAAAAGTTAAAAAGTAGAAGTACAATTCAAGTGGAGATAAATTCAGGTGGGTAGTCGTGTTGGTCTGAAGCAGCAGAACAAAGTTTGAGTCCAGTGGCACTTTTAAGACCAACAAAGTTTTATTCATGTGCTTTCATATGCATGCACACTTCTTCAGATACAGTGTGTGCACACACGAAAGCTTATACCTTGAATAAAACTTTGTTGGTCTTAAAGGTGCCACTAATTCAAGTGGCGGTAAGTCTCACATTCACAGGATCTCCCCATTACAACCCCCCCCCCGCACCCACTTTGGTCATCCACTCAGGGCCTTTGGCAGATACACAGGGCCAGGATGGTTTGGTTAGCTGTTACCAGGGGAAGGGCCTTCTCAGTTATGGCCCCTCCCCTGTGGAAAGCACTCTCTGATGACAAGTGTCCTGCAGGACTTGCTTAGCTTTCTCAGGGTTTGTAAGGCCAAATTGTTCAGGTTGGCCTTTGGAGGTTAACCAGATGTTTTGGGCTGGTTTGATAGTGGTAGGGCACAGAGTCCTATATCTTAATATATGCATTATCTGATCCTGTTGGTTTTTAACATCTATTATGATATTATTTAAGTGCTGTAAGTTGCCACAAGATCCTTTGGGTGAGTGGCAACTAACAAAATCTAACAAATAAAATAAAAAATTCAAATCTGTTTTAACAACTGCAGCAATACCCAGTTCACGAGGGTTTCAGTCCTTACACAGTTTGATACTATATTAACAGACTCGTAAAAATTCTCCACCCCCAGTCCTTAGCTGAAAATAATGCAATTTTTTTTTACATTTAACAAACATACGTTTAATTAATTTAAATCCAATCATGAGTATTTTGCTAATTGTGAGTTACTAAGCTTTAAAATAGAGAGCAAGTATTTTGTAATTTGGAAGGGGCTGCAGTGGCTCAAGTGGTTAAGACACTGAACTGCAGACCGGAAGGTCAGTAGTTTGGCAGTTCGAGACCTGAGTGCTGCATGACGGAGTGAGCTCCCATCTCTGTTCCCAGCTCCTGCTAACCTACCAGTTCGATAACAAGAAATTGCAAGTAGATAAATAGGTACCGCTTCAGTGGGAAGGTAACAGTGCTCTGTGTGCCTTGGTGTCTAGTCATGCCGGCCACATGACCACGGTAACATCTTTGGACAGCGCTGGCTCTTTGGCTTGGAAACGGAGATGAGCACTGCATCCCTAGAGTCGTATTCGACCGGTTTTTGAGCAACGGAAACCTTTACCTTTACCTTATTTTGTAATTTAAAAATCTGGCAAGTCAAGAGCCAGTTTGGTGTACTGGTTAAGAGCACAGACTCTAATCTGGGAGAACCGGGTGTGACTCCCTACTCCTCCAAATTCAGCTGCTGGTGTGACCTTGGGTCAGTCACAGGACTCTCAGAGCTCTCTCAGCCCCACCTACCTCACAGGTGGGGTGTCTGTTGTGGGGAGAGGATGGGAAAGGAGAATGTAAGGCCACTCTGAGACTCCAAGCGAAGGGCGGGGTATAAATCCATTCTCTTCCCTTCTGCTGTTAGTGGTTCCTTTTTGATAAAGACTTTACAATATTTATTTGAATATGATCTTTTGTGAGTCATCTTATTTCCTCAGACATGAAGAAGCTCATACCGAAATAAAGCTCATAAAAGCTCATACTGAGATAAATACCGTTAGTCAGGGCTCATTTCATAGCAGGAGCTCCTTTGCGTATTAGGCCACACTAATGTAGCCAGTCCTCCAAGAGCTTACAGAGCTTTTCTAACAGGGGCTACTGTAAGCTCTTGGAGGATTGGCTACATCAGGGGTATGTGGCCTAATATGCAGAGGAGCTCCTGCTACGAAATGAGCCCTGCCGTTAGTCTTCAGGGCACCCTGGGACTGTTGCTTTATTTTTGCTATAACAGACTAACACGGCTACCCCTTGGCAATCCTTTTTCATCCCAGTATATCCAAACCAGTCATAGGTGAACAGATGCTTGGCGAATTTACCCCAATCTCCTGCCAGCTTTGAAAACATCAAACAGAAATATTCACTGAAATATTTGCTTTTCAGTTATTTTTCTTTCCTGCCTACCACTTAAGATGCAAACCTCAATTCCAAGACATTTATATACAAGTCCAAAATACTTTCAAAGAATTTAATACCAAACAAAAGTGCTTAGGATACACGTATGTGTTTCTACATCCTGTCCAATACTAACTAGATATCCACTAGCACACTACAGCAGGAGTCCCCAACATGGCGCCCACCAGCATTTTTCTTTAGAAGGCGGCTGGAACTCGGGGGGGGGGGGCTCTTGCTCACCAGTGATTCTGACTGGCCATGGAAGAGCCAACTGGCTTTGTAGGTTATAATAATGTTGCCTCAGCAGCAGTTGCCACCACAGTGCTGGTTTTATTCTATCATTCCTCTCTCCCAGTGTATTTTTTAAATTACACCTCTTCTCCCTTACACTTGGGCCATTTTGGGGTTGTGCCCACCAACCTGTGTCCAGAATTCCAAAGGTGCTCAAAAAGGCTGAGGACTTCTGCCTTACAAACTAACACATTTTATTTCACCTTTAGCTCTTTTGGGTCAAAATTCACTTTCTCAGATACACACCTATCTGGTTTGATCAAATACCCAGTAGAAGGTGTGTGCATGCGTGGGTGTTATAAAGCAGGCGTCCCGAACAGTTTGGAGCCTGCAGGCACCTTTGAAATCCTGACACAGTGTGGTCGGCACAGCTACAAAATGGCTGCCGCAGCTTACCTTCAGTCACACCGTGACAATTCTTGTGCCGTGCTGGCAACTGCTGCCAAAGCAACATGCTTAAAAACCTGCACAGCCAATCAAGTCTCCAATGACCAATCAGAAGCATTGCTGGTCAAAAGCTCCACCTGGCCCGGCCCACTTTCGAGATCTGACAAGATCAGACTAGCCTGGGCTACCCAAGTCACCAGCCCCCCAATTTTGTAGTTTATTGTTGAGGGAAAAGTTTTGCCACGCCTGAGAGTGCCCCCATGTGGATGTTTGCTCTGCCTTTGCTTGTAAACTGGAGCGCCCTTTCCCCTCTCCCCCCCAACCAGCATCGACACATCATCATCTAAATGTGCACTTTCCAGGTTTTTCTGTTTTGCTGTTTTTTCATACCTGTCCTGCTATGGACAAATACAGTCCAATCATGCCATCTGGACAGGAAGGTGTGCACTTCTGATCATTCTGCCCACTCCCACCCCTTGCAGCCACTGTTTCCCCTGCTCTGCTATCAAAGGGTTTTCTCATGGCCGTTCCTTTAATCAGTAATTGCTACAGCACTATAGTGCAATAATGTTATAAAAATCTACCCAGTGTTATAAAAATGTCACAGTGTTCTAGTTTTTCTGAATTCCCAGCTTTCTTAAAAAAAAAAAAGAAGTAAGTGTTCAGCCTGTTTTGTTGTGGAGATATAAGGGGGAAAGTGCAAGCAGTTTTTGCCCAGATTGCCTAGACAAAAATGGGGAGGGGAAGCTGCAAGACTGCTGGAGCAGGGTGGGAACTTCACTGCTCAACCATTTGTGTGGATGCTCCATTCATTTGCAGTGGCAAGGAAAGCAACACCTAGGATCATTACTGTGTGGATGTGGCCAGAGACATCTGAAAGAGACACCCAAATCCTCAGGCAGAACAAGCTAGGCATTGCACCAAACACCAAGAATTTGGAATGACTGGAACATTTTCAAACAAAATATGATTTCACAAAAACAAAACAATAAGTCACTCCTTGAACCTATATAAATATTCCTAAGTACTTACCTCAAGCAGCATCCAGAATACAGATGACAACAGGAAAAGATGTTCTGTGTTTTTAGGGGGAAAAGTCCTCAACAACTTTCATCTCTTGTGTGGTAAGAGCCATTGCCTGGATCAGTGGTTTTATTTGTGTATTTCAAGTACACCAGATTGGAAAATGTCCATCATTGCAAAAACAGCGTATGTGTGTATTTTTTTTTCCTTAAGTAACTTGAGCATTATGTGTGGAAATACTGATATGTAAAATTAAACTCATGTGCCTTTAGAATGCAGACGTGTACAAGCCTGTAAGAGAAATAAAAAGTTCAAAATCTGTCCCATATTGAGGTGCGCTAGATAATTAAGCTAGTTTATTAAACTATCACAATTACAATTATAGCTTTCGTTTTCGGGGGGGGGGGGATTGTTACGCAACCTGTTAACACTATAGGTTAAAAGCTTCATTTTAATTTGGAAAGAAAACTGGGCATGTATTTTTTAAAACAGGTGAACTGCTATGTTTAAACAACCGCTCAAACTCAGATCACTGCAGATACAGCTGCATCACATCAAACTTCCAAAAAACTAGAAACAAAATCGCAAATATTTACGCCAACGTTTTTACAATGTTCCCTTTACCCAAAAGAAATCTACATGCAAAACTTACCAATGGTCCTCAAGTCAATAGCAGACTATTTTCAGCATATACAGAATAATTTCTTTCTTGGCTTTCCTCTAGAACAAGGCAAGATAGATAAGCACTGTCTCCCGTTTATTGGAAGCAGCGGCTTGGAAATTCAAAAGGAGATAGTCGAAGATTACATCATAGAGGAGGCAACCGATAACAGAGGCCCTTTGCGCTTTTGTCTTTCAAAAGGCAGTCAACAGAGGCCAGGATCCTCTTTGTCCCTCCTCGGAGTGGCTCATGCCGGAGACGCGGACGCGTCCATTAAAGAAACACCTCTGTTAGCCATGGGAAAAGTTTCATGAAAATGGGTTTCTGATCTCCTGCGAACCAGCCCCGCGCAGGAGAAAGCGCCCCGCAAGCCTCTACGAATCTTCCAGCGCACTCGACTAGCAGGGGAAGGAGAGCGGAATCTTCCACTCCACTCAACAGGGGGAGGCAAACCAGGAGGCCTCGCTTTGGTTTCATTCCGCTTCCGCTCCCCTCCCAACTTCAAAATCCAAAGCCTCTTTGCCTCTGTTTAGATCCCTCCCTCTGAAGCGCGGAGGGAGCATGTACAAATTGCCGCCATACAGGATTCCCGCATGTTTTTTGGTCACTGTTAACATAACGAGGCACTTTCGTTTCAGCGCGCAATGGCTTCTGTAATCCTTTACTGATTTTTAAAAAAATAATTTCTCAGGGTTGATCTTGCAACTGTAACCATCTTCAGAAGGAACTGTTGATGAGAAGGTAAAGTGAGCGTCCTCCTTCTTTGGTGTCCTCCTTTTGGGCTTTTTTTAAAAAACGGATGAAAACGTCCTCTTTTTGGGTTGGAAGGTTAGGAATAGTCCTAGATCCAGTTGGTCAGCTGCGTTGGTGTGAAGCAGCAGAACAAATTTAGAGTCCAGTGGCACTATTTAAAACCAACAAAGGTTTAATTCAAGGTATGAGCTTTCGTGTACATGCACACTTTATCAAAGACATCAGAATGGCAGAGGATTTTTTTAATGTATTTCTTTTTTTTCAGAATAGTATGTTAGAATACTGAATGTATGCAAGGGATATTAGGGGGATGTCTGCTGACATAAAAGCATTTTTTGGAGTGGGAGGTATTGTTAAGTGCCCTCTGCCCTGAAAAGAGAAAATGAAGATTTCCACTCACTTCCCACAATTAGAAAAGACACCCTTAGACATTTATCTGCCATTGTGACATATTTATTGCTTAACAACTGTTGACTTTATGACCTTGTAATTTAGTGTCACTTTGCATATCTCGATCATCATCAACATGTTGCATGTTAATTTGCTGTTCATTCTCTGGCTATAAGTTTGAATTATAAGCAAATTTAGTGAATTAGATATTGATTCTAGTAGAAATGTTAATATAGACTCCGTATCTGTATGTTTTTATCTTTGTATGTTTTTTCTTGTTTTCTTCCTTCTCCTTTTCTTTTATAAAAACTTAATAAAATTTATATTAAAAATTTTGAACCTTGCCTGCTATTCTAATGTATTTGATGAAGTGTGCATGCACATGAAAGCTCATGCTAGTTAGTTGCACTTATCACAGCTTAAATAGTAGGGGTATTTCAAATGAGATTTGTCATAGTGATCACTTGTTTGAAGTTAATCAGTCCAGAAAGATGTCCTCTTTTTTGCTTTTTAGAATATGGTAAGCATACTTCATTAGTACACACACACACACACAACCAACCAACCCTCTATTTTGCTTTCCCCTTTTTTCACTGTTACACATTTCCAGCCTAAGTTACCTCACCAGGATGTTGTGAGGATAAAATGGAGAAGAGAATTATGTAATTACTTTGGGTCCTCATTGTGGAAAACACAGGTCATAAATTAAATAATACAGATGAAGATATGGGGCAGATAAAAGGTAGGTGGGTGAGAAGGGGAGAAGAAAGCAGGGAAAGGTGAGGTTATGAGGGAGAGAAAAATTAGCACCCCCCCCCCAATCCTTTCAGGTTCCCCAACATGTAATTGGGCCTAGCCTAGTGGCTGGCCCTGTGCAACTGGGCCAGTTGTCCTGGGTAGAGGTTGCCTGGGGACTGGAAAGAAAGCTGAAGACTGAGTGGGGTGGAGATAGGTTGGCTGATGGGTGGGAAGGAGAGATTGAAGCAGGAAAAGGGAGAACTTATGAGGGCTTTCAGGGAGGAGAGAGGAAGTAGTGGAGGACAAGAAAATGTGACGTCTCCTGTAAATCCTTGCAGGTACCCTGCTTGTATGATTCTAGTATGGCCAGGGCTTTTTTTCTGGGGGAATGTGCCAGAACAGAGTTCCAGAACCTCTTCGACAAAATTCTTTTTAAAATGTTTACAAATTCATGAGTTTTCAGTATACTGATTGAAAACTTCATTTCCCTCTTGAGAGTTCCAGCACCTCTTTTTTTTCTTAAGCCCTGAATATGGCTATTTCTTCGTGCAAAGAACAAACATTTATGCAAAAGCCTGCTGCTGACATAATCTGGACGATGTGAGTGCAGGAGGCCAGAAAGTGGCAATGGAAACCAGCAGCTCACCTGCAAACAGCCGCATTAGTAAATAAGTGTTTCCCCCCTTTCCTGTACAGTCTTTTGTAGAAGAAATACACTTTGCCCAGGTTGCATGTTTATTAGTCCTGTTGCATGTTTTGAGAAATCAAAGCACAATACTTGATACTATCAGTTTGCATAATATATGGATATTATTTTTATATTTGCTGTGGCTTGGAACCTTGCTCTTCAACCATTGTCCATTGATTACTGAAAAATGTTTTACCTTGTTGGTTGGGAACATTATACCGGCATGCTTCTGCTTCTGGGCTTCCAAAGGTATTCATAACTTTAGACCAAGATGTGTGCATGCACTCAAGCAAGCAAGGAGACTGGAAATATCAGGAATTGACCCTGCTACTGCTAAGCACTTTTAAATTCTATTGGTTTCAGTTAATTTAGGCACATACTTATGGTTGCATTTCCAAGAACACTTTCCTGGGAGAAAGCCCTAATGAATAAAATGGGATTTGCTTCTAAGTAGACTTGTTTAGGATCACTCCCTAACTCTTCTATTGAAACCAACAGAAATTGAAAGTCCTTAACTTTGGCTAGATGGTGCCTATTAAGGCTGATATACTGCTGTAAAAGAATATCACGCTTTACAGAGTAACAAAAACAACAAATGCCAAATTTATTTTTTTTCAGTTACAAAACAAATTTTAAAAATTCAACAAGACAGCATAAAGCATCCAATAAAGAATGCAAAAGGACTAGGATTACAGAATTAGAAAACAATGCAAACAAAAAAAGAACTATCTATGGCATGACATACCAGAATGCAGAAAGTCATTTCAGAGGTAGTAGATAATAAAGTAAGCAAGGTGAAACATACAATAAACATTGCAATAATCTTCAATCTCATTCCTTTACAAAAGTGCCCTCCTGGATTCTTCCATTATACTGCAATTCTGATCCATTCACAAAAATGCCCCCCTAAACACTTCTGTTTGGCAGTCCAGCAAAATGACAGAAGTGATCTCCTCAGGCAGGCTGTTCCACAAAGGCCCCTGCCGGATCCAGCCCGGGCCAGTTTAGCTATTATCAACTGAAAACTTAAAGAAACTGTCATGTCTTTATAATTGTTCACTATGTTTGACAGGACTGGAACAGCAGACTTGTAAAATAGGCAACCACTATGCCAGATGAAATAGTATAACCTAAACATTTAATGAATTAAGACAAAACCCCAAATATTCAAGAATCTAGTCCTTTGTCCTGAGATGCTGACATAAATCTCTTCTAGTCCATTATATTAACGCCCAGTTGTATCTTTCCACTGTGAGAATGTTACCTACCTACTATGCATATACCTGCTTGTGATATTTTCAGAAGGAAATTGTCAAACAGCAGCAAGGAGATCCCCCTCTTCACATTTAGTAGAGTACCCAACACTTACCACAGTAACCCATGAACACTGAAAAATGGACAAAATGCATTTAAATGACTATGCTGAAAAAAACTTCAATGTATACACACTAAGCAACAGTTTGTGACATTATGAAATGGCCTGCTATTGTACAGGAACAATAGTGTTAATGGAAAAGCACACTGATGGTACTACCAAAAGTGCCTTTTGCCACTCACATCTAGCCTGTAAGTTAACCCCTTATTTGGATTCAGCCAATCTAGCCTCACTAACCCATGCTACTGAGACGCAATCATTGCAATCTGCTCTACGTGGAGTTAATTCGATGAGGATACAGCACTGGCAGCATATTATATCAGAATATCTTAACTGGCTGTGTATTCCTTTCTGGGCTCAATTTAAGGTGCTGATTTGGACCCTTAAAGCCCTATATGGCCTGGGACCTGCAATCCTCTCCTTATATAATCCGGTGAGCCAATGACAACCGTCTGAACAACCTCTTTTTACTGTTTTCTCCTATAGGAGGGTACAGCCTGTTGTAGCTGCTACCAGCTGTTCTTCTTGAATTTCTGTTAAGAGGTGCGTGCAGCATCCTCCAGTCCCATTTTGTAAACCCCGCAAGTACCACTTATTTAGAACGGATTTTAATGATACCTTGCCTACTAGGCACCTGTTGACGATATTCTTGCTCTTGTCAGTTAGTTGATTATTGTGTTGGGCAAGTCTGTACTCTGAATATTGTGCACCACCTTGGATTCTCTGCATTAAGAACAGCCAAATGTCTCCAGAAAGCCCCATGGAGGGTGTGAGGTTCTTGCTACTAGGGGAAATGGTTTTAGCTTTAAACCCTCTCTGAGTATATAAACTTGGTAGTTTTCTGCTGCCACCAGGAATTAAAAAATCCAAATCTCTCTTTTGGTAGTATGACCTAGGGTCTGGGCACTTTAGTGGACTATGTGGCCCTGAGGAAATACTGTACTGATTTCTGGGATAAGTCTAAACAAAAATTGATTTATTTCATGAAGAACAAAATAGGTTTCTGGTTATTTTGAACAGTTGCTATAGAAAGGAACTTGTAACTATAACTGGTAATGCTTGGTGCTACAAACAATCTCTCAAGCTCCAAACTCCACTCTGACAGGCTTATTTCTCTCTCTCTCTCTCTTATATAAGTAGCCACACAGGCTAGTCTCTTTGTTTTATTCACACAGAACAGAATCAATTCTCTTAGTCACACAGACTAAATTGTTGGTCTTTTTTTTACTCAGGAAAAGTGTCAGATCCCATATTCACACAGACTAAACTTCACACACTTGTCTCTCTCCCAAGACACATACAGAACTCTTCTTAGACACCTACACAGATTCCTCTCAGAACATCTCCTCCCACACTCTCAGTCATCAGCCAATCAAAATCACACTTGTCTCCCTCTATCACTCCCCCTACAGTAGTGCAGTCACACTAAACATTTAAAGGAACACACACACCAAAACATGAAATCATTGCAGAGAGCATTAAGGTAACTTCCCCAGCATTTCAGTGGCATTCATAGGTATGCTACCTCTGAGCATGGCAGTTCCATTTAGCTATCATAACCAACAGCCATTGATAGAACTGTACCATGATAAATGTGCCTGATAGTTGTTATAAGCCATTTAAACCAGTGGCAATCACGGCATCTTGTTGTGGCATTTGTCAGTGCACTGCATTTTCTTGATCTGGTCCCGAATCTACTCCCAATCAATAACTCTGGGTTTTTTTAGAGGGGTACCGAAGTTAAGTTTGTTGTAACAAAGAACACAAAAAACAGTTTACAGCAGACAAGTACGTCCCCCCCGCCCCCCATTCCTCCCACTTCAAACGTCTGTGTGATAACGAATCACTCATTGCATCTGAAGTAGTGGTCTTAGTCCAAGAAAGTTTGTAAGGCTGCAGTCAAACACACCAAATAATCCACTTTCAATGCACTTTCCAACTGGATTTTACTGTGTGAACTGGCAAAATCCAGTTGTAAAGTGCATTGAAAGTGGATTATTTCGTGCGTGTGACCACAGCCAAAGAGGAAATTTTACTTCTAGTGATCACGGAAAGGATCAAGCCGCAATAGCTGCAGTCACATGCATAGTTATTTGGGAGTACGTGGCACTGAATACAATGAATCCATACATCGCCGTCATTACGAGCTGAGGAGGGCTCCGACATATTGCCCTCTCGACTAACGGTAGAACGGCTGATAAACTACCAGAAACATTCTACGCCTGAGCCTGACAGATGCCGTTTACAGACACTCCCTAAAACTTAGTTCCATTTCCCGCTCCTCCTGGATTACTTGAAACCATAGAGATTCTTAAAAAAGCAAGCATAATCTACACTCCTCACTTCCGGCATACGTTTGACAATGGCCGTACACTGGGCAAAAGTAATATGCCGAACGGAAAGACCTCTCCAACACAACATCGTTAAGACGTCGTGCTAGCGGTCTTCGTTGAACACAGCGGACACGGTCAGTTCTCAAGTGGGAATCGGAACTATCACGGTCTTCGCATTGCGAAACTCTCCCACCCACGCCCAGACGCCTGAAGTTACCCTTTCTCGTCCCTTTCCGGGCGCGTGACGTTCACCTCACTTCCGGGCTGCTGACGCGACCGTTCCGCGCTCGGCGAGTTCCTACTGTGTCGCCGGAGCTGGCCCTCCCACCGCGCATGCGCCACGCCCCAGTCTCTTCACCAGCGCTCGGCAGCGGCGGAGAAGGAGTTCGGGAGTTCAAAATGGCTGCGGCGACGGTAGTAGAGTCAGCGCTGACGGGTGGCGGGTAAGAAGAAGAATACTTAAATAAAAGGCCTTTAAGTATTGCCCGCTGTTCTTCGGCGAGGGAAAAGCGGAGGACACTGGGATAAGGGGACCGAGGACAGGAGCGGCCTCCCAGCACGAGCGGCCGTTATAACGGTCGCGAGGAGGCCCTCTTCGGGCCTGGCGCGCGGGGCTCGAGTGCGGCGAGCTTCTTCCTCGTGCTGGGGGATGCGCGCGCCCCTCCTCACCGCCACGCGGGAGCGCCCCCTCCCCCGGCCGCCAATTCCCCCCGCGGCTTTCGCCTGCAGGCTTCTTACGGAGCTTCTGTGTCCCTCGCTTATCGTGGAGTCGCTCCGCCTCGGGCCCCGTTGAGGGTTACAGAAAGGTTCATTTTTAAAAATTCCAGACGATTATTATTGGTTATTTTTTCTCCCCTCCCCCACGCCAGACTTACACGCAAGACTGGAAATCTGTCTGGAGTCGGTGTTCCTGTGCTGTTTACTTGGCAGTAAACTCGGTTGAAGTCGGAGAAACTTACCCGAGGCCGCTGCATCTGGTAGTGAGCCCGAGTTTCTCAGCTCGCCGGGATGCTGGGGATAATTCCTCGTGTGAATGGTTCAATTTAACGAGTTTATTTTGCACGCCGGTTGCTTTTTTTTGTCGCTGTGTTGGCTTGGCTTAACCAAACTACTTCTGCACAGTGTATATACTTACAGGGTTCATCTGGTGCAAACAGACATGCAAGTCCTTATGAAGTCATCACACAGTCTGTCAGTTGTTTTCAGATACCATAATGCTGCCAGAAATCCTTTTTTAAAATGGAGCCACATTTATGTGTTTTTCTGCTTTACAGTGTTCCCATGCAAAAATGTAATGTACTTTAGCTGATAAAGCAGTGCTGAACAATGGTTACAGTACACTGTAGTGTGCTGTTAAACATTCTTTGTTTCCCACAACGTTTTTGGACTATGAGCTGCCTGGAAAAGCTGGAAACGCAGAACAAAAATTCAAGAGCCAGATCTTGAGAGGCTCCATGCTGTGCATGCAGAAGGACTCATTTTACATTTTCAGTAAAGGATCTTTTGGTGGCAGGTGTTGGAAGGGGGAAGGCCCCTCCTGTCAATCAAAGTAGACATGCAGTGTTCCCTCTAAGCTGAGTTAGTGTGAGCTAGCTCACAGATTTTTAGCCTCCGGCTCACACATTTTTGTCTTCGCTCAGGTAGGATGGCTCCAGAGCAAACTAATTGGCACAGTAGCCAAATTGCTCATTCACAACTTTAATGCCAGCAGCTCACAAAGTAGAATTTTTGCTCACAAGACTCTACAGCTTAGAGGGAGCATTGGTAGACAGTACTGGTATCTGATTTGATAGAAAAGCAGCTTTGTATGTGTCTGAAAGTCTGCTGGCAGCATACAAATGAATCTTGCACTACACAGTTGTATCTGACAGATGAATCTATGAAGTTATAAAAGAGGGTATTCTATTTGATTTGGTCATGCAATTGCTCTTTTTAAGTAGGTACACACAGTTAAATGAAGTGGACTGTGTGTGTAGTTGTTTGAAAATAAGTTATAATGCTGTTGGGATAATTGCTTGGCTTTACAATGTGGATCATAGCCACAGTTGTATAAACCAGCCCTCCAAAGAATGGGGAATTGTACAGGACCTGTATCTCTGTATGCTCTCCCCCCTCCCCAACAAAGCTCATACAAGGCAGGCTATGCATCCCCGTTGTACCCAGTCTTCTATAATAAATTCTGCTTAGAAGAGGTTTGTGAGGAAGCACTTCACTCAGACATTGCAACAAACTAATTAAACAGAGGTTGCCAAGCACCAGTGCGTCTTGGTTGCTGTGCTTGTGTATTCCCTTCTTCTTGTGCATGAAATTGGATTGGAAACTTCCCTGTTTGACCAAGTATGTATTTGGCTTAATATCCAGATATAAACACCTTAGCAAATCAGAGGTTGTTTACTTCCCTCAGATTAGGATTCTAAACTGTGATTTAACCAAGGTTTAGAATTCTTGCTTGTGAGGGAAAACTGATTCTGGTTTACCAAGGTGCTTGTATCGTGGCAAGCTAGAAGTTAAGCTGGAAAGGTTTCAGTCAAGGTCTTTAAGCTGAGAGGAGAACATGCAGGCTTAGGAGCACTCTGTGTTTGATTGCAGTTTAATTTTGGCTTGTGTCTGTGATTCACAAATTCAGCCATTGCATCATTAAACTGACTGTAGAACAGAGATTATCTCTGAGGGGGCTAACTAACTTGTAAGTTTCAGTGCTGAATTATACTTGACTTAATTTAGAAGCTAATGGAAATCCATTTATTGGACAGACTTTCAGGAAAAAGCTGATTCACTTTTGATGGTAGGCCGACATTTTGGGCCACTTTCAACAGTGATTCTAAACCTACTGTCCTGTGCTGGCATAATTGGGAGTGAGACCCATTGAACTCAGTGCAACTGTGATGAGTGAACTTGAATAGAATTTGCCGATCCTACAGGAAAAAAGAGGACAGTGTGCCTTATGTGAGCAACTCTGAATGAGGGCTGCAGTTTGTGGAGGGGCTGTAACAAAATCCAACCTGTTTTCAAATTAGGCCAGTTACCCAATGGCTAAATATTGCTTTAGGGGACAAACATTTTACGAGCACAACCTCTGATATGTGTTAGAACAGGGCATTGGATAACATTTCTTTAAACAATGTAAGCTGAATTACTTGTTAGCAAATAGAAGGAAATTTTCTCCCTGTTTGTCCAGAATTTGAGATGCTTTGAAATACATTTGAACTATTTGTATACTTTGTGTTAACTTATATTGCAACTTTTATACATCAGAAGTCAGATTCATACTGCAGATCTTTTTATAGCAATCAGTGCCAATCTCAAGAGAAGACACAACTTTTGAGAGAGTTTGGCATCTGTTGTACTAAGTGGTATAAACTTGTGATTCTTGTCAAAACCTTGTTTTCATTGTTTTCTCAAATGGTAAACATGCAGAGAAGTAAACTGCCTGTGTATAGATCTATCTAAATGAAAGTAAGAGAGGATGGGAAACCTCATTTATCTACTTTCTGCTTTCACCTTCAGTTACCTGCAGGCAGCAAGCTGAGTGGTACATTCATCACATACATTAACAACATTGCAACACCTTTCCTTCCATCTGTCAGCTAGAAATCACTGGTGTAATTTAATGTGTGGTCTTCTTTCCAGGGATGTGAATACACATTTCTGTGTGGATTCACATCTAGATCTATTCAGCCTGGTTTCAGCACTTTAATGATGATGATATTCCCCTCCCTAGGAATACATGTATAAACTAGGCCTGTATGCTCATTCTATTAATTTGCAGTTCATTCAAAGGTAATGAATGATACAGCATGTAATTCATAAGGGACAAGTATTAGAAACATTTTTAAAGATCTGTAATCCAGTTATAAACATTTACATCTACCTCCACTGCTGGCCTTAGGAACACAGTATTTCTAGATTATAATTGTGTTGGTATATGAAATCATAAATGCTAATAGTTCAATCTTCACACTTTTCTGGGAGTAAGTCCCATTGCATAACCCTAAGTAGGAGTCTGAGTAGACCTCTATAGGATTGCTCTCAATTTTCTAGTATGTAGAAATTAATTAGTATGGACAGCATCCTAATTAAAACTCAACTAGGTAGATTCAAAATCGCTATAGTTTTGTCAGAATGGCATTATTGTTTAAAAAGAAATATTATCAAACTTCTAAAAATATTACCCAATTTTCAAAGATTCGGCAGTCATCAAATCTAAATATTTAGGTGATTACAGTATAAAGTGCATCATCATAGCATTTAACTTTAAAATAAAAATAACTCATGAAGTACTAATATATGTAGTAAGTTGAGACAGTTGTCATTTTGCTCTTGATGCTGTTAATTTCAGCATCTGCAAAAGTGAGCTGTAGCATATCCAAACTCATGCTTTTAAAATTCAGTTCAGAGAGAGGGTTTTTTAATCCCATTGTTTCAGTGATTCTCCAGATGTACAAACAATTAAGAGCATTTTTGTGATTTTTATCCGCTTTTTGGACATCTACTATAAAATGTATATTAGAGAATCATTTCAGAATACTCTGATTATTAAATAGTGTTCCCTCGGAATTCTTTTTACCTGCAATGTTTTGTATTTAGTTGCCTTCATCTAACTAGGGGCTTTATCTCAGTGGAAGCAGGTTTCTGCATGCATAGCCTTAGCTGGATGAGAGACTTCATCTTCTAATGGATGCTATGTATGTGGTTAATTCTGTTGGGGAGGTGCATACAGAGTCTTTTTGGGAAACTAGTGATTATGCCAATTAGCTATTTTATTGGGAGTCATTAGTTATCATCTCAGTGAACAGCTGAAAGTAATGTTGACCATTTGCTTGGACTTGGTTAATTGAATAGCCACATGTGGTCATATTAGAATAACAAAGATACTTTTTTTATCTACATGTGTTTGATACTAGTGCTACTTACAAAAACAGATTATTTAGTTGTCATTACAAAACAATTACATTAAATTTTGTAATTCATTATTATAAATAGTGATAATGTTAGGTAAGCTTTTTATAAATATGAATGATTCATTGAACAGTTTTGATTTTATCTTGTTACATGAGGATGAGCCTTTAGTTTCAAATTTTTAAAAATGAAAACAATAAAGCAAAGAGACCACAGTTATTTCAAACACAATTCAACTACGCTATGCAGAGAAAGGCAATGGCAAACCACTTCTGCTCATCTCTTGCCTTGAAAACCCCATGAGGTGGAAGTTTGTGTGGTTGGTTGCTCCTTGAAAAAGTCTTTGGACATTGCTGACTCTTCGGCTTGGAAACAGATGAGCACCATCCCTAGAGTCGGATTCGACTGGCTTTCAAGCAAGGGAAACCTTTACTAGTATACAGCCATCTGTTTGTGCTTTAAAAGATATTTGTGTCTAGTTAAATGATAATAGAAATGGTGGGGAAATTCTGCATAACATAGTGATGAGTAGATAGAATGCAACCACAGTTGAATATACATTGAAATTAGGCTTGCCAGTTGGCCTGGAGAAAAATCTCCCATCCCTCTAACAGACACGTAATGTATGGGAATGGGTAGCTGAAGGTTTTCATGAAACTGAGACAAACAAATAAACCTGGAAAATTACATCCTGTTAAGCCTCTGGTAAAGGAACAGGGCATTTTTTTCTTCAGGCTGTTGCTGGCTCTAATTCAAATACATATCAGATTTATGCTAGTGATTCCTGATTAACTAAGCAATACACGGATGGAAGCCAGCTTTCACGCGTAGAATTTATTAGCTGACTCAGGGTAGTAATGTTAGTTAGATCCTTACATTGGTGCACTGCAGCTTATATTTTGCAGGATCTTTCTTTAAATGTCATTATAAACATACACTTTAATTACTCCAGATACAAGAAAATAAGCCGTCATGTAACCCAGAATGCAGAATTAGGTATAGAGTTATGGCACAGAAATGTTTATTTTCTAGTTCATGATTAACTTTTTGCATATTGTATTCATATTTACAGTGCGCATAACAATTTTCTGAGGAATTTTAGAAGCCCTTTCTGTACTGCTGTGATGTAATGTAATATTTTTATACTTTGTAGTAAATTTTATAATGAACTTTAATAGTCATATCTTCTTTGCATTTAGCCATTGTGAGATAAGAGCTGCTTCTATAGAATGTGAATGGTTCATGCCTAGAAGTATGCAGGCCTTTAAGTATTTAAGCTAGTGTATGAGCAACTCATTTGAATTTTAGTAATTTCAGGTTGTCTACAACAGTTAACAATTATATTTAGTCTTCATATTATTATTAATTATTTTCTCTCCACACATTCTAATTTTTCATTATGAAACAGAAAAAGTTCTATGCTGGGCCTGTTTTATGATCATACTAGGAATAAGGCCTGTTGTGGAAATAAATACAGTGGGCTCTAGAAAGAGGCTCTTGGAGAGTGCCCCAGCCTTGGGCACTCAGTGTTATTTTGCTGTGGCGACTTCAGCAGGTATAATGACACAGAGTCCACCGTTTTCTCCAGGGGAAAATCTCTGCCATCTGAAGAGCAGTTGTAACTCAGCGTGATCTCCATCCCTTCCCTGGAGATTGGCAACAATGGTTCCCCATGAGGGAATGGGTGGTTTGGAGGGTGGAGTCTATGGCATTTAACCTGTCTGAGGTCGAAACCTCACCCTCTCCAGGGTCCACCCCATAAATATCCAGGAATTTCCCAACCTGGAGATGGCAACCCTATCTCCCTCCCAGCCAACCATCAATGTATTGTTATCTGCCCCCTGGCTTCAGCTTCCCATCTCCTCCCCCCTCCCTCCTAGAGAGCAGTTGTAATTCTAAGTGATCTCCAGCCCCCACCTGGAGACTGGCAACAATGGTTCTCCATGAGGGAATGGCTGGCTTGGAGGGTGAAGTCTATGGCATTGTACCTGTCTGAGGTCCCACCCCTCCTCCAACCTCACCATCTCCAGGCTCCATCCCTCAAATCTCCAGGAATTTTCCACCTGGAGTTGGCAACCCTATCTCCTTCCCAGCCAATCACCAACCTCTTCAACTTTCCATCTCCCCCCCCTGCAGCCTCCACCGTGCTCTGAAGCCCTGACTGCTATGTTACATTGGCTGTCAAAGGGGCTCCATCTCAGCAGGGTATAGGACACAGAGTCCACCATTTTCACCAGGGGAACTGATCTCTGCCATCTGCAGAGCACTTGTAATTCTGAGTGATCTCCAGCCCTCGCCTGGAGATTGGCAACCATAGTTCCCATGAAGAAGTACTCTTTCTCTGCAAGGGGGACCAAAACAGCTTACAACATTCTCCTCTCCACCTTTTGACTTGCACAACAACCCTGTGAGGTAGGTTAGGCTTTAAGTCTGTGACTTGCCCCAAATCACCCACTCAGCAAGAATCTGGGTCTAGCAGATCCTGCTCTGAAGCACTGACTGCTATGCCTAGGGTATCCAGGCTCCAGGTGGAGCCTAAAGATAGCCAGGTATCACAATTGAACTGCAGACAGCAGATCTCCCCCCCACCCAGAGAAAATGACTGCTTTGGAGGGTGGCCTCTTTGGCATTCTGTTCAGCTGAGGCCTGTCCCCAGTGAGTTTTCTCCCAACGGCCAACATAGGTGTGGAAAGGGGCTTTCAGAGAAGCAAGCTTGGTTGCCTAGCAACAGGCACTGAGGAGAAAGTTGCCAGCTCTGATTGGGGAAATACCTGGAGATTTGGGGGGTGGATCCTATGAAGGGCAGCATGTGGAGGGGAATGGAAGGACTCAGCAGGGTATAATGCCATAGTGTCTACCCTCCAAAGCAGCCATTTTCTCCAGGGGAACTGATCTCTGTGATCTGGAGATAAATTGTAACAGTGGGAGATCTCCAGGTCCCACCTGGAGATTGGCAACACTAGGGGAAAGTCAGCCACACAGCAGGGGGTTGAGGAGAATTGTTTGATGGCCCACCTCATTAGCCAGCCAGCCATGGTGGAGCTAAGCAGGAGAGAGCGCCGTTTTCACAGTTTATTCTGACAGGAAAGTGGGGAAGCTGGCAGTGGGCGGGGGAGGGGGTTATGCCGAAAGTCCATTGTCTTTTTACTGACAGAAGCAGGCTACTGAGGGGACAGTTAGACGCACCTGGCAGTGGGCGGAGGAGAAGAGTGGACCCAGCACCCAGTCTGTCCCCTTCTCCAGTTCCCTCCAGACTGAGGCCGAGATACTGGCCTGCGGGACTGAGGGAATGCAGCCAGTGGCCAGGGACCCCTTTTGAGTGGCAGTTCTTGCAGCCAACTGATTTTGGCGCCCCATGGAATCGTGCCACTTGAAAACAGCTTTATGATATAGGAGAGATAACTGGTGCTTGATGCCTTCTTTCTCTCAATATTGTTCATGATTTCATTATAAATCAGCAAGTAAAAGTAATGGGGAAATGGTTCAGAATATAATCTTCTTCTGTGAAGAAAGTAATGTAGTTTATTTAGCACATGATCTCAGGGTGCATGCTAATATTTCAAATGATTCAGCCCCCCCCCAAAAAGGTCTGGAACATGAAGTGAAACAATAATAAAGATTAGTACATAAATATACCTTGAGATCCCGAGTGTCACTTCAGAAAAGTTCCAGTGAGACATTCCAGCTTGTGCCACACTCTTTTAAGACCAAAGATTGATTTAATACTTCTGTTTGCTGCTTTTTAGCCCCCCCCCCCCAAAGGCTTCCAAGTGACTAAGACCAGCTGACAAATTTAGACAAACAATTAAAAACTTAGTAACAAAGGCTGTTGAGGGGTAGAACAAGGGGAACAAAATTCTGGGTGTCCCAGGAGCTGTGCAAAGTGCCACTGATATATGATTATAAATTTTGTTATGCCTTTATTGAGAGGGAAGCCAGGAGGAAGTGAGACCTGTGTAGTCACTATGTTTCTTGATGTAACCTATCTCAAAGAGTGATATGAGGATAAAACTGGGCAGCAGGCATGATGTTTTGATCAGTTTGGAGGAAGGATGTGATATAAATATTTTGAATGGAATGTAAAACCAATTATGGTGTATGATTAGGGTAATAATTGGTTAACAGCAGTTCACGTGATAAAGAGGTATAGGTTGTAGGAGGAATGGCCCAGAGGGAATTGTTTGCAAACCCATGGTGATTCTCAGTGTCCCCATCTGTAACAGAAGTAATAACAAATAATCCCTGATGCTCTTGCTATGTTATATCTGAGTACTAGTATATATGGAATCTTTACTGGCTAACCACAGCTTTGTTGTGTGAGGCATCCTGATATTTCCACAAATCAAAGTGAATGTTTCAGTGACTTACTGTTTGAGGGCAAGTTAAGAATGTTCTGAATTTATTCAGGATATTTTTATGCCCATCTCTTCAGAGTCCTGTTCAAGGTGGCTTACAATTAAAACCACATCACAATTTTAAAAACAAGCCATAAATGGAGAATGTGAGACAATTACTGTCCTGTTTAAAATATTGTATCTGATGACTAATCTATCCTTTTAACATATTTACAGACTTGAAGATGCTGATATTTCAGAGAGAAGTGCAAATGAAGAAAATGGGGACATTTCAGAAGGAGAGCAACCTCAAAATAAGCACAGCAGACATAAAAAAAAGAAACATAAACATAGAGGAAAGCATAAGAAACACAAACATATTTCAGAAGATGATAAGGACAAAAAGCATAAACATAGACACAAGCATAAGAAACATAAACGAAAGGAGGTTACTGATGCCTCTGATAAAGAAGATGGGTCAGCAAAAAGAACTAAAATTGATTTCTTAGCCCCTCTAGAAGACTTGGAAAAACAAAGAGCACTGCTAAAGGCTGAACTTGAAAATGAGTTAATGGAAGGAAAAGTTCAGTCTGGGATGGGATTAATATTGCAGGGTTATGAGTCAGGTTCTGAAGAAGAGGGAGAGATCAATGACAAGGTTAGAAATGGGACTAGATCTGCAACTAAATCAAATATTAAGGGAAAACAAGAGGTTGCAGACAATAAAACTGTTTCAAAGAAACACAGTAGAAGTAAATCAAAAGAAAGGACTCGACACAGATCTGATAAAAAGAAAAGCAAGTCAGGAGTTGATGGAGTAAAAGAGAAAACAACTAGGAGTAAATCAAAAGAAAGAAGAAAATCCAGAAGCCCCTCCAAAAAAACCAAGTTACAAGACCAAGTAGGAAAGTCAAAATCTCCAACCCTTAAAAGGCGCTCTCAAGAGAAAAATAGGAAATCCAGATCTCCTCCTGAGGAGAAGACTAAAGTAGAGGAGAAGAATAAATCAAGAGATCGTAAAAAATCTCCCATTGTTAGTGAAAGTAAAAGCAGAGATCGTGGCAAAAAATCCAAATCTCCAGTAGAACAAAGAAGCAAATCCAAAGACAGACGATCAAGGTCCAAAGATCGAAAATCCAGGAGACCAGAGACTGATAAAGAAAAGAAACCTAAGTCTCCTTCTAAAGATGCCTCATCAGGGAAAGAAAACAGGTCTCCTAGTAGAAGACCAGGCCGCAGCCCTAAAGGAAGAAGTTTATCTCCAAAACTGCGTGATAAGCTAAAACGCAGTAGATCACCTCTTGTTAATGATCGCCGATCTAAGCAGAGTAAATCACCATCTCGAAACAGGTCTCCTGGTAGGAGAGCAAAGAGCAGGTCAGCAGAGAGAAAAAGAAGAGAATCAGAAAGGAGGCGGTTTTCCTCACCAAGGTAATTTTTAAATTAATTTTTGTACTTATTTATTTCATTATTTAAATATTTATATCCTACCTTGCAAATCATGTTTAGAAGCACTCCAATTTAAAGACAAGATAAACCCTAAAATGACCCCAGTGCCCCAAAAGGTAATCTGCATTAAAAAATCTAAGAAACATATTTAAAATATGAGTATCTGAAAGTGACAAAAAATCAGAGGGGTAAAAGCAGGGCTCATTTCGTAGCAGGAGCTTCTTTGCATATTAGGACACCCCCCCCTAATGTAGCCTGTCCTCCAAGAGCTTACAGAGCTCTTTTTACAGGGGCAACTGTAAGCTCTTGGAGGATTGGCTACATCAGGGGTGTGTGGCCTAATATGCAGAGGAGCTCCTGCTACGAAATGAGCTCTGGGTAAAAGACTGCTGCTTTTGTATTGCCAGTTTTCCGAATTGTAATTGCCTTGAACTGGTGTAATAATCAAGGTTGTGGGGGGACAGCATAGGTGCCTTTGTGAATATCAAGTATTTTTTTAGTCTTGGTTTTTGTTGACAGTGTTTTGTGAATCTTTTCTTTCACCCTTACCTTCAACCTAGTCAGGGTGAAGTTCATTGTTTCTGAACACTTGGATGTCAAGACACGCACATGGCTTTTAAAGATGTACTACATACAGACAGTTCTATCAGGCTACTAATCACAATAGCCTGAAGTGCAAATGTTATTTTAAGAGACCTTTTACCCACTGACCGCCAATATGAAATGCTGTGGGAAAGACAGATAGAGAATGACAAATAGCACCTCTTTCTTAACTTCGTTGACATATAAGCCTGACATAACAGTTCAGATGAGGAGCAAAATGGATCATGTTCTCTGACCCTTGATGACAGTTCTTATGGGTTTATATACTGTTTGATCCTCAAAGAGCTGTTCTTATAAATCAGAACTTGGTTCTGTTTTCTGATCTCCCCCACCCCAATTTTACTCAGAGCACAAGCACTTTTCTGTCCCTGTTCTATTCAGTGGTTATATTACTGCAGAATACCTGTAGACATTTTTGGATTGTAGTTATCCTAAACTACATGGTAGTGCACTTCCAAGAAGAAAGAATAGTCACTGGGCTTGCAAAAATAGACTTTCCCCCATAACGTCACTTTTGTTAGCTTGCATAGTATGAGTGACTGTATTAGCTGGGAGGAATACAAATGAAACAAAAATTGTTTGTAAGGCACTTTCTATTTTAATGCATTTTATATACTTAGCAGTAGAGAGATAAAATTCGAACAAATTTTGAAGCTGTCTTTAATCAGCAGTTATAGATTGGAGCACTGGGTTTAATCCAGAGATTAAGTATATTATTACAACATATCAAAAACAAGCTGCTGTCGCTGTCTTTGAGTTCTTTCAAGGCCTTCTGTGTGCTACAGATCATCAACATCAGCAAGTATGGCAAGGTTCACTGATCTTTGGGGGACTGCTGATGGTAGTAAAAATAATGAGATCAGCGTGGAAGATTTGCACTGCTATCAAGTGAAACATTTTTCATAGAATGTGGAGGATGAAAAGTGAATTTTATTTGTTCAGGGCATTAGACTTAATTCTGATGTGCTTCAATTACTGGGGAAACCTATTATACTACACTAAATTATCAAGCTTTTTACTGAGATGCTAAATTGTATGCCCATGTGCCGTGCTTTTTGTTCCATCAT
Source organism: Lepidodactylus listeri (assembly GCA_029233225.1). Lineage (NCBI taxonomy): Eukaryota > Metazoa > Chordata > Lepidosauria > Squamata > Gekkonidae > Lepidodactylus > Lepidodactylus listeri. The sequence goes on from JARCFY010000006.1 coordinate 95,936,401, forward strand.
GGTGAAGCGTGCATTCCTCTTACATTCAGAAGCATGCATGCCCAAACAAACATGCATATTGTCTTTCTCATAGACACGTACGGACACCAGTGTAACAGAACAAAAACAAAACCTCCGGTCTTCTCCTAGTCAAGCAAAACAATCTAGAAGGGAAGAAATGGTTTCTGTTCTCTTAGCAGCTCCCCACACGTACACAAACTACCTTCAGCAACAAGGAATTCTTAGAAGCAGTGTGCTGGGGGAAATGTTCACTTGCTGTTGAAAGGAGTGCTGTGGGGTTGTTCTGCAAAGAGGATAAAATCTGAAGAAGGGTTGCATCTACTGAGTCCGCTGAAGTCAGCCTAGAAGGGTATAACTCTACTTTGGGAGGCACTGTATGGCAGTATTTTTACATCTATGCTGAAAAAAACTTTAATTTCTTTTTTAAAAGAAAACATTTTTGCAGTTAGAAAATATGTAAGCTACTTTATACAGATCTGATTGCTTTCTTCTAATTTTAGAATATGATGCTATATTTTAGAATTTTAGGCTTCCAAGTTGTGGTTGAGAAGCTCAGCTATCTGTTAACAAAAAAATGTAATGAATATTCTCAAGAACTAAATTCTCTTTTTAAAAAATTATTAGTGAAGTCAGTTAGAATAAGACCTCTTACACCCCGTTAAAAGTGAAGTCTTGCAGTTATATTCCTGTACTTGCTAAGGTATTAATAAACAAGGCACATTTTTCTGTAACTAGGAAGCAAAGAGTAGCGGTTCTGTAATGTGTTTTAATTGTGTAAATCCATGTGGTATGTTTCTTTTTTTAGTTTCTGGATTAGGTTTCAAGGGAACCATAACAAACTTCTGTATACTCATTATTTTTACCATATTTATTCTCCCAACTTCAAGAACGCGAACTAGAGATGATATCCTCTCTAGACGTGAGAGATCAAAAGATACCAGCCCACCCAGGTGGTCCCCATCCAGAAGAAGATCCAGATCTCCCATTCGGCGAAGATCTCGTTCACCTCTTCGCCGTAGTCGGTCTCCAAGAAGGCGTAGCAGATCTCCTCGGAGGAGGTAAGTGTACTGACCTCATTGTACAGTACTTTGTAAGTACAAATAAGCATTGTATATCATCTAATAATATTTTAAACAGTTTTTCCTTTCCCTCAAAGTTACACATTATGCTAGCAGTCTTCAGATCTTCAAGGCCCACTTTTAACACCTAGACAGCAGCATGAGACTTACTGAGATGCAAACATGACAGGAAGGGGGTGTGGAATGGTATAGTATAGCCCAGTCTCATTAGGTCTTGGAAACTAAGCAAGGTTAGTACTTGGATAGGAGACCACCAAAGAAGACCCTGCAGAGGAAGCCATTGGCCAACCACCTCTACTTCTCACTTGCCTTGAAACCCCTTGGGGGTTGCCATAAGTCATCTGCGACTTGACGGCACTTTATACACACATACATGTGACAGGAAGAGCAGGAGCCAGAGTTATGGGAGATTCTATGCTGGAAGGACACATTGGAGTATTGAACAACTGACTGGTGGGGGCAGTGAATGGCCATGCAAAGGGGGGAGCTTTTGTGAGAAAGTGAGGATGGTCTCTGAACTTGCTTGTGCTGAAAGTGAATTCTCTTTGCTGCTGAGTGACCCTTTTCTCACTGTTCTGCTGTTTTTTTCTGTGTGTGAAAGGGTAGAGAGGAAACTGGGTTCCCTCGCTTTATCTGTGTTTGTTAGGAGTCTACCCTGCCATAAAACAGAAAAGACAGCCCTATAGAGACTTGCAGTCCTACAGGTGGGGCTCTGTGACCCACCTGAGGGTCCCAATGCACGTGTTGGAAGACCACTGCTTTTGGGCAGTTCCATAACTATCTTATCCGTTACTTCAGATAGTAAAGTATCTGTGTTTATTACTTTATCTTAGGCTTCTTTTGGCTGTTGCATATTAGCATACCTTATAGGGATTCTGTCTTGTTGTACTTTAGTGTTTTATATCATAGCTGTTGTGCAAGCGACAGATAAGCCCTTTGCTAAACATTTTATATCCCGAGATGAAACAGATAAGTATGTTAATATAATACTGTCATACAGTATGATAGTTCATACAAAATATAATATTTTGTCTTCTTACACCTCTTTTCAAATATTGTTTCACACTCTGCAGAGATAGAGGTCGACGCAGTAGATCTCGTCTTAGGAGACGATCCAGGTCACGGGGTGGCCATAGACGGAGGAGTAGGAGCAAAATAGAAGATAAATTTAAAGGAAGTCTTTCTGAAGGAATGAAAGTTGAGCAGGAATCTTCATCAGATGAAAAGTACGATTTGAATTTAAATTCTTGATGTCTCTTAAAAGTACAGTCCTGTAAGCAGATGTATGTAATTAACTGAAGTATTATTTCTCAAACACAGCAGTATTTTCATGTGGGGGGCAATGTTAATTTTTATGTCTCATTTTGAAGTGGTGCCCCCTAAGTGGGTATCAAAATCTATTCAAGGTATCAAGTTCTAGGACTCCGTGGAAACCCAAATGTTTGTAGAGAAAAATCCAGCTTTTAAGAAAAAAGTCCCAAATTGGTGGTTGTCCCTCCACAGATTAATAGTAATCTATGCACATGATTAAAACAAACAAACAAACCAGATGCTGGCAAACAAGAAATTGCCAGAGTTAAGGCGTCAGTTTCGTTTGCAGTAGCAACTATAGAGGACACGGAGAGCCAGTGTGGTTGTAGTGGTTAAGAGCAGCAGCGTCTAATCTGGAGAACCAGGCTTGATTCCCCACTCTTCCACGTGAAGCCTGCTGGGAGACCTTGGGCTCATCACGGTTTTCTCAGAACTCTCTGAGCCCCACCTACCTCACAAGGTGCCTGTTGTGGGGAAGGGAATGTGATTGTAAACTGCTTTGAGACTCCTTAAGGTAGAGAAAAGTGGAATATAAAAAGCTTCTCTTTTTCTTCTCTTGAAGATGTAGCGGGAATCCTAGATGAAGAAGACATTTCTCTTACTCTTCTAACAAACTCAGTTTCCTTAACAGGGTCTCTTGTGACATAAGGAGCTGTGATTTGTGGGTTCATGGAACTAGCTCCTTGGTTTTAGATCCTGGCCATCACTGGCTTATTTCTTTAAACTAGGAGGTTTTGGTCATGTTCCTAACACCGATTTTAAGGTCAGTTTCACTGAAATCTCTGAAATACAGTAAAAGCTTGATTATCTTGAGGAATAGGGGTTACTGGTTAATCATATGTGCAGGGCAATAGAGCTTAATATTGTAGATAGTTGACAACCAGACTCATGTGTCAGTCAGTTGCATCTTTCTTCTCTATGTACTTCTAGGCACCTAATTATGTCCAGTTTCTAGGTTACTGTCAACATAACACATTTTCTGTCCTTTGCTTGTTGATAGTGTATTGTGTGAGGCTGCACAGCATGCTGGGTTCTCAGTTCCTACTTTAGGCTGAAGACCTCGGCAAAGGTCTTGCCTAGAATGCTATTCTAGGACTGGCTAGGCTGCTAACGGTCCTGTTGTATTCTGGGTTGTCCTAAAGGGCACCAAATTTGCGGCTGCCCTCAGTGCAAGCTGCAGCACCTGCAAAAGACCTGCCTCACACACTTTTGCCAGGAGCTTCAGCACCAAGCAAGGGATCATAATGGCTTCAGTGAGTAGTGGGCTTTCTCTACTTTCAAGTGCTACTGCTGGGCAGGGGGTGGTGATGGGCATTCTGTTTTGCTGTTCATCTTGGGCTGGCTTGGTTACTGTTTAGCCTGTCTCATCACCGTCACTTCCATGGTGAGCCACTTAAGCAATGAGTTAGTCTTCTCCACACAGCAACTGGTAAGTGTTGGGGGAGGGGTCCTACCACCAGATGTTAGTTGTAAGGTACTGGCTAATGGTGTAGTCTGAATAATGAGCCACTGGATAACACAGCTTTTACTGTATTTCCAAATAAGTTTGTGTAGGATTATGGGTGTTAACTGGTAGGCTTTCATCACAGTTTCACCACATTAAGATATGTATCTTGAACTATTCCTTTATGCTGTGTTAAGAAAACCATTCCAGATGTTTTAATGAAATATGACAAGTCATTCTTGCTAGCTAGTGGTTTCAGCCAACTGTTACATTGGTGAAACTTTGTATTAACCCAGATGAATCTGTCTTGAGATGAATTTTCAAAATCATTATTTTCAGAAACATAAGTTTGATGTTCTATTTGTTTGCTTTATGCCTTTGGGGGATGCACTTAACACATTTCAGACTGTTCTCTGCAACTAAATACTAAGGTGCTTTTAAAGGAGAGCAATGCTTTCCTTTAGTGTACAGATTCCTCAAAAGTTGGCTCAGTGACTACACTTTGCCTGTTGAGCTAAGACAAACTCAGACTAATATTTCCCTTCAGCATAAAATAAAACAGAGACAATTTACACATTTTGGGAAAGATTAAAATTTGTGATGTGGAGACTTGATGAAAAAATTCAGAAAGGATTACTAATTTCATTTCTTTACAAATAAGTGAGTGGAATGCTGCAATGGCATGTTGGGGCAAAAAAAGAGAAAAGAATGAGTATTGCATATAAATTCCTTGACTAAAGTAGAATGTGTCAAACATTACTCTTATAATAGCCTTGAAGACTTTGATGTTGAAGAAGAAGATGAAGAAGCTCTTATAGAACAGAGAAGGCTACAGAGGCAAGCAATTGTGCAGGTATATGATGCTGCTTACTCTTCCACTCATCAAGTCTGATTTCTTCCTCCCCACCAGTAAATATAGGAAAAACATTGTCATCTATGTTATGCTGTCAAAACCTGCCAGATACTTTTGAAATTACAAATATCTAATAAAAATATTGCATGGGTTGATATTTTTTAGCTTTTTAAATAGTTGTTAGTAGTAGTACCCATGTAAGTGGTTGTAGAGAATGTAGCTTTGTTTATCCTCAAAATATGTACAAACTAAATTCTTTTAAGTGCTTTATAACAGGGCAGGACAGACTTCATGTTTCTGGGAACTACTTAGTTTCTTTCGAGAGCCTTGGCAGCTATCAGTCATAGTGGTGGCTTGGTGGGTACAGCCAGTTATGCAGTGACACTGCAGTGGGTGAAGCTAGTCATAAACTGGCAGCTTGTGTCAAAATTAGAGCAATTCAGAGCATGTCTATAGTGCTCAGGTAGGGAAACTTTCCTCTGCTGTTTTTCCAAAGCAAGCTACCACCAGCACCCCAAATTGTGACTTGCCTATCCGGGGAAAACTACACAGTCATCTTTAGGTTTTCCCTGGATGAGGCTAGTAGGAGTTTTGAGGCAGAGAAAAAAGACAAATAGCATTTTTCCTTTGCAGTCTAGAGCAAGGGTGTGTGTGGAGGAGTGAGAGGCAGATTGGAAAAGGGTGATGGTGCTATCGCTTCCGCATCCAGCACAAAGGTACATACCCCTTTCTCATAAAAGAGAACAGAAACTGCTGTTGTAGCTGTAAAGAAAGTGATTACATCAGCACTGGAGGAGGAACTTTTGATTGCTTGACGAGTGATTGGTCATTTATGCGTGACCTTTTGCCCCACCCTTGATGTACCAGAAGATGATAGATAATTGTTTTCTTTTGCCTCTGCTGTATGGGTTCTAAAATAGTTATTCTTGTAGGCTGCATTTTTGTACCTGATTATGTGAAATCAGTGAAATTTGGGTAGGTACAGCTAATTAAAGTATTATGGTCTTCGTCAAGAGTAATCAATGTCAAACTCAGTGCCAGTTGTGACCGGGCAAGAAGTGCAGTGGGAATGGGGACAGGAGAGTGGATGATGCTAAGACAGTCCTGCCCATGTTAATAGGGCTGCTCATCCCTTCTCTCTATACTGTTTAAAAGAAAGAACTGGAACATCAAGAAGCGCATTGGTCAGAAAGTTCCCATAAAGCATGGCCATGCAATTCCAGAAGCTATCGGTTCAACTTGCCAGCATATTTTATTACCACCACAAACTTCCAACCATGGATTCCCAAGTGAGGACAGGAACTACAAAGTGAAGGGAGCAGACAAGAAACACATTGAAAGACTTTGTATATTAAATTCTGGGCTGTTACAGCCTGCAGCATGCATACAGTCTGGCATTAACTAATGCAAGTGGATTCAACAGTGACCCTCTGCCAGTATTCTAAGAATTGTTAGGCAGTAGTTGGATATGTAGTGTTTTCAAGCTGAGAAAATCTCATTTTTGTCTTATATCAAGACCATGACAAAGTGTTTTTTTTCTTTCCCCAGAAATACAAGTACTTAGCTGATGACAGTAACACGTCTATGCCGTCTGAACCAAGCAGTCCTCAGAGCAGTACCCGCAGTCGCTCAAATTCACCTGATGACATTCTGGAACGGGTGGCTGCAGATGTTAAAGAGTACGAACGGGAAAATGTGGACACTTTTGAGGCCTCGGTGAAGGCCAAGCACAACCTCATGACTGTTGAGCAAAATAATGGTAAGGATGTGCAGTATTGCTGTGAGATTCTGAAAGAATGATGTGACAAAAGGTCAAATGTGTGACAAGAAAATGGCAGCTATGATTAAAAGTTACAGTGTCCTTGTACTGAAAACACTGTGGAAGATTGCATAAGTCATTTGTCATTTGCAGAAGCCTGGTTAAATAATATCAGGCCACTTTTGGACTTAGCCTGCCGAGTAACCAGAAAATAAGAGCATATCACTGTCAAGCTGACAGTTCAAGCTGTCATATTTCAAAAACTCTACTCTTCTTAGGGTAGTGAGGACTTATGTTCTTATCTCAAAGTTTGTATTCGAGGGTTTTACAATGCGGTGTATCTAGCAGTATATCTGCGTGGCATTGCAAAGCTTGATGCATGCTAATATTACAGGATCCCTAGAAAAGTGTGAAAGGTAGGCAGAACACAAGTGGTGATTTCGAAAGGCAAAAATGATATAAAAGTTCTTGTCTGTGGAAATTTGTTGCACTACCCATTTTGGTTCTCAATTTATTCTGATTTTAAGTATTAATAATGTAAACTTTTTTAAAGGTTCATCTCAGAAGAAAATCACAGCACCTGACATGTTCACAGAATCTGACGATATGTTTGCTGCATATTTTGATGTAGGTAGTTTCACAAAAATACATTAATACTATTCATCAAGTGTTTATTTTTGGCAAAAAAAAGAAGCAAGAACCATGTATTAAGAATCTTGTTAAAGATAATTGAACAGATTCCTGAAACATTAACCATTATAGGATGTGATTCTTTGACCATCTTAAGAATTGTTATTCCAGTATTACTGAATAGTATTCAGTTGACCTAAGTATTAAAACGGGCATATCTCAGTGAAGTTAATTGTGACTGTTTGAGATCTGCATTTTGTATGTTGCCAGAAAAAAAAATTAAAACATTGTTTACCCTTTTGTGGCACAGAATTCCTACGCCCCCCCCCCCCAATTGTATCTTCTTTCTTGTCACAGATAAAGCCCCATTTGTGAATAGAATTAAAAGGCATTAATCAGTAAAACGTGCTTTGGCAACCATTGTAGATTTACTTAATTAGTATTTAGAAATATAATTCAATTGATACTTTTTATTTTGTGTTATCGGTTTTTAGTTCCACAGCCAAACATTAAGCAAAATCAGTTATTTAACTATGTAGACCGTGAAGAATAAGGCTAAATTATTTCTTTCAGAGTGCACGCCTTAGGGCTGCTGGCATTGGGAAAGACTTCAAAGAAAACCCTAACCTCAGGGATAACTGGACTGATGCAGAAGGATATTACCGTGAGTGTGGCTACTACAATTCCTTTACATTATCTGCTGAAGTACAGTTGCTAAATTAAACTAAAAAAGACCAACAAAAAAAATTATAATATCATGGCATTCCCTAAAGCAAATGTGAGATAGAATTTTAAAATTTGAACTGTGTTCTGACCATGTAATTCTGTAGGGCTTTCAGAGCAGTTTGTAGTACAGCATAAGCCTGTGGATTGCATTAAAACAGTATAGCTGTCAATTAACCAGGAACAGTTACAACTGAAATGACATATGACGATATCATTCTTCTGTTAGCTTGAAGTGACTCCTGTGTAGCTTATACTCTTTTGGTCTTATGGAAATAAACATCAGCTTGTGCCATACAACTGAAATCCAAAGAATAAGATTCTAAAAGAACCTTGTAGCTGGGATCTCCCCAGGGGGCATCTTCTCTAACCCTGTAGGGTGGCTGCAGAGGGTTCCCTTTCCAATTTTGCAGCCATTCTTGAAGGGTTAAAGAGCACCAGCTATGACTGCTGTAAAGGGTAGGCCTCTGGGGAGTCATGGGAGAGGAAAAATTCCATGTCTCTCCTTCCTTTGTAACTCTGCAGAGCTGACAATTTTTTAAATTCCTGGTTCTTGTTGAACTTGGTGCAAACTCAAGCATCTTTTCCCTAACTTTAAGGGTTTTTTAAATTTAAATTTTCTGCAAATCTTGAAGTCCTCCCAGGTTTGTTCGTTTAATTCAGGTTTTTATCCTGCCCTTCCTCACAAGCAGGGCTCAGGGCAGCTTACAACATATGTAAATAAAACCAGGGCTCTTTTTGTAGAAAAAGCCCAGCAGGAACTCATTAGCATAATAGGCCACACCCAACAACAGAAACTCATTATTTATTTATTTAATTTAATTTCTAAGCCGCTCTCCCCACGTTCGCAGGCACAGAGTGGCGTACAAGACCTGGTACACCAGGATTCTGTAAACATAATATTAAAACAATATAAAACATTTCATCAAAACAATTTAACAATTTAAAGTGCTCAACAGTCAATACAAACTCAGATGGCGACAGTCTGATCACACCGATGCCCTTTTCCTAGCGGCAACTGACACAATTGGCGGTCAGGTATTAATAGATATACAGCGGAGATGGGGGGGGGAGGCAGGAGTGGCGGCCCTTACTCATATGCCTGGCGGAAGAGCTCCGTCTTGCAGGCCCTGCGGAACTGCACCAAGTCCCACAGGGCCCTGATCTCCTCTGGGAGCTCGTTCCACCAGGTCAGGGCCACCACTGAAAAAGCCCTCCCCCTCGTGGTAGCGAGCCTAGCTAATAAATAGTCCAAAAGACTTTAAAAGTGCTTTCAATATAATAACTGGGGAAGTACCGGTCTCAGCTTCAAAATAAATGAACTTATCTGGTTTAAAAAGCCTGATAAATAAGCAAGTGCTTGCTGCACATACACTATGGGCAAGAGCAGGCACTGTCCAGGGCATAATCTAGCTCATCAACTGAACAGCTAAAGCTATCAAACATGCTGTGCAACTGAACAGCTAAAGTTATCAAACATGGGTGGGGAGAGAAACCAAACAAATGTTTAGCTACTAATTAGATATTAAAAATTCAGCAATAACTTTTAAAAAATAAACAGGACTCTTATGCCAACGAAGACTTAAATTCTTATTGCAACACAAGTGTTCAGGAATAACAGTGATTTGGGGGTGGTGGGTGGTGGGGAAGATCCCACTGAAAGGATTAACAAAATAATGAGGGGAGTGGTTTCCAACCTGGAGGGACAGAAGGGCACAAAGTCGAAGCAGACAGGAGAGAGAAATCAGTTAAGCATGAGACCATCCCCCTTCCGTCCAGCCTTTTGGACTGCTTTCTAGGGATAGCCCCTGCCAGAGGTGTCTGCTCGCCCACCGGCTCCTGCTCCACAGGGTCCCTTACCAGTTGCTCCTTCAGTGCCGCCAGGGTGGCTTCCAGCTGCTGCTCCTTGCTCTGTGCCGGGCTGCCCTTGGCTGGGGGCTGCATGGCCAAGGCCCCGCTCATCAGCGGCTGCTGCCTCTCTCGCAGCACCTGGAGCTCCTGGAGGCCGGCTTGCAGCCTCTCGCTGATCTGGCAGCAGTCCCAGCTGCCTGGGTGCTGCTGCAGCCTGCCCAGGAGCATTGTCCCCAGCGCCTTGACCCAGCTCAAGCCCAGGCCATGAGGGGAGCCGCCCTTTCCCTGTGCCTCCACCTCCAGGCATGCAGGAGAAGCCCAGCAGAGCCCTCCTGTGCCGTTCCTAGCAAAGGCCTGGGGGCGGGGAGGCATTTCCTTCTTCTGTTTGCCCACTTCAGTGGACATGCAGGAGAACCCCAGCAGAGCCCCCCACCGGTGCTGTTTCTAGCTCGCTCGCTGAGGCCGGTGAGCTAGGAAAGGCCCGGGGGGTTCCGGGGAGGCATTTAAATGCCTCCCCATGGCTTCTCCTGCTTGCTCACTTCAGCGGGTGTGCAGGAGAAGCCTGCCAGAGACCCGCCCCATTCCTAGCTTGCTTGCCTAGCGCGTGTAGGGCCCTTTCCCACCGGGAGCCGGGGGGCCAGGCCTCATGCCTGATCTCTGTGCGGAGATCTGGCGTGCGGGGCCCTTTCCTGCGGGGAGGGGCAGGCTTGGACACCAGCCAGAACGCTGTTCTGGTGTGTTCCAGCCCAAAAATAGCCTGAATACAACACTTTAAAAATTAATACGTACAATAAAAGTCAGTTCAATATAGAATAATATAAAGTGCCAGATGGCTCTAGTGTGGTTAAATTACTCATAAATTCCCATCATATGTGTGCTCAGATGGTTTGATAGTTTAATGAGTGGCAAAACTCCTACCAGTAATAACATAGAAGTAATGCCTGCAAATAGCGCTGGCAGATGGAAGAGGTGGGTGGAGCGGGTGGGGGGGGCATTAAAATTTGTGGAAGTATGGCCATTGTCTGTACATTGTGTGGATTTTTTGTTCCATGTTCTGGAGCCGGGTCAGAATTAGATAAAAAGACTTTTTTAGTGGCGGAGGGGATGGAACACATTTGGTGTGTTTTCCTATAGTCTCTCTATAGGAAACTATACTGTGAATCATGAACATAGTGGTATAGAATTTGAATTTTTACCTGTGCCTGGTGCAGTAGATGTATGGCATTCACTCCCTGGTAGGTAATTATACTCTATCAGGGTTACCAGCCTTTTCTTTAATGAGAGCTACTTCTGAGTAAGGAAAGTGTCCCAGACTGCTGCCCCCATCCCCATCACTTATTTCCAGATTTGTTTTGTCCTTGAAGCATGGTATGAGCACCAAAATAAAGAGCATCAAAAATGAAGCTACCGGCTAAGCAGCACAAGGAAAAAATCATATGAAATGAAAGCTATTTTAAAGAGCCCACTGCAGATATTTTTGTGATCTTTTCCTGGGTTTTCTAGGGGATGCACAAGATACTCTGTACCAACTAGTGAGCTGTGGTACCTCATAGGCTACCTGTGCTGGAGATTCCTGCGCAGTATAGTTATTTATATACAGGGAAGTTTGCATTATTGATGTTCTCACGGTGTTATATGTACACTGCAAATTTCTTCTACAGTAATCTTTTCCTACTCTCTAGGTGTTAATATTGGTGAAGTTCTAGATAAACGTTACAATGTATATGGTTACACTGGGCAAGGAGTTTTCAGTAATGTGGTGAGGGCCAGAGATATGGCAAGAGCAAATCAAGAAGTCGCTGTCAAAATCATCAGGAACAATGAACTTATGTAAGTAAAGAAGGCTTTTTCAGTGTCATAAGTTATAATGAGATAGTAGTAACAGTAGTAATACCCCAGGGGCAGCAACTGAAATTTGTACTGTGCACTGCGCTTAATGAATAAAGTGCGGGCAGCTTGATGAAAATACCTACCATTGATTAGAATGTAACAAGTCTGTAACAGGGACATCCAGGTTTTTTAGTCCAAGGAATACACTGATATATAGAAACCATCTGGGGCGGGGGGGGAGGGTCTTCCCCATTTAACAAGGACCATTGTCCCAGTATTAATGAAAATTAAGTATGGCCTCCCAGTCTCCCATTCTTTTGGTACTCAGCATCTCTGGTTCTTTGGTGGTTTCCTTCTTTCCCCCTCTAGCCCTCTGCCTTGCTTCTTCTGTCCTCCAATCCTCTCTTTTCTGCGCTTACGCCAGCTGCCATAGGATGTGTAGTGTTCGACTCTCCACTTTATCGATACATATGTGGGGCATGAAGGGCCCTTCATCTATATCACTTCACTTACGTTTACTTTGGGGCTTACCATCAGAGGCATGGAGGTGACCTGGTTCTCTTGGTATTTGCATTTTTTGTTTTTATCTCCTTGCATACTGAATTAAATGAGTTCATGGGCTAGTTATGGCCCCTGGATCATAGCATGGAACCCCTAATCTATAAAAGTTTCAGTATTAAATATCCAAGTAGAAAAGCTGTTGTGAAATTTAAATTGCATGTTTGAGGGAAGTAATATAGGCTATTTGCGTTACTGTTAGTCTAGTATTTATTTCTAAGTTTATGGAGAAAATACACTGTGTGCTCTTGTCTGAGAACTGGAGTACTTCTAGATTTAAGATGCCCTCCTGAATTATTCATGGCATTTTATCTTATTGTAAAATTGTATTTAATTTATTTATTACAAAATTCCTATTTATTTATATTTCTGCTATCACAAAGGCGACTAACAATTTAAAATAGACATGACAAAATCACATACCAGCGCTCTGTGTTTCCTTCCTTCTTTTGCTTGTAAATTTGTTTGTAAATTAGTGTGACACCTGAAGGGAGCTGTTCATAAGCAGCCTATTCCTGAAAGAGGTGGGAGAAAGAGTACAATGACCCTAGAAAGAAGGAAAGAGACTGTGCCAGCCTCAGTTATGAGAAGGGGCTTTATTTCCAACTCTGTTGTCATAGCCTTGCCTTCTGAGCCATAACCTGAGATCTGCCTGTTAAAGCTCCGTACAATTGTTTCCTCGTTAGGGCTTGTATTTACCATACTAGTTGCTCCCTACACCTGCTGTCCTTAACACGGTGCTCCATAATCTTCCACACTTCTCCCCTGTCTAATCAAGCTGATTATTTTGCCTTGTTTGTTTGCATCCTAACTCCCTTCTTTACAACACCCTTCCCACCTTTTGACTGGGATTTAAGGCCTCCGGAATTTCCATTCCTACTTGTATCTGACAAAAGGGAGCATTGACTTTTGAAGCTTATAGCCCAAAAATCTTGTTTGTCTCTGAGTTGCTACTGAACTTGAATCTAGTCTTTCAAAACCTGGTGCAAGTTGCAGTCCTGCATTTGCTTTCAGTTTTCATTGCAAATTGGAAATGGCTCATAGCAGCCAGTTGTAGGAAATATAACTCTCTGTTTCTAAATTCTCAATTGCTACAGTTTTGCCTCCTTTTGCTTCACCTTGTCCTCAGAATATTGTGTCACCTGCTAGTTGTTGTTGTTAGCTTCAGGCTGTGTAGATCCTTTTAGGTTTAATACTACTATTATTGCTACCTTTTCCCCAAACTGTAATAGTTCTTTTGCTGCTGAATTCTTACAGTAAATTAATCTCTTTTCAGGCAGAAAACTGGTCTAAAAGAATTAGAATTCTTGAAAAAACTCAATGATGCAGACCCAGATGACAAGTTTCATTGTTTACGATTGTTCAGGCATTTTTATCACAAGCAGCACCTCTGTCTGGTATTTGAACCACTCAGGTGAGACTTGAAAAGTAGATTTAAAGCATTCTATAAAATAATCAAAATTATCTTGTTAATCTAATTGCCTGTTTCCACCCAAATATCCCTTTGCCGAATGTTTCAAAAATTGTTCTTCAGTATTTCATAAAAGAAATTTGTGAATGAGTAGTATTCATCTCTATTATGAAACAGAAGATTGGGAGAAAATAAGTAAGCTGACCTCTCAAAACTGAAAATAATCCCAGCATCTGTTAAAGAAAAAGAATATTGCCAAGATTGTGGCCAACACAATAGAATATTTGTCGTAAAAATAAAAAATACACCATATGCAATGTAGGCTATTACATATTTGCTCACATAAAGAATCAGACGTTTCTTTAGCACTTAAATTTTACACACACACCCAGTTTTTCTCTTTAACTTCCATGTACTCATGGAGTGGGAGAATTAAAAGTGATTTGGGTTTTAGGTTCTGAAACAAGATTTAAAAAGTCATGTGTTATTCAAGTAGGAAAAGGTGAGATTCTGACATTCAGTGGGAACATTTGTATATAACCTTTCTTTTGCCAATACAGAGGTAATTCTCCATGTTGGAAATGATGCTTTGTATTCTTAAAACTATGGTTCAATCCTGTTCTAGTTGAAGTCCTGTTTGGATGTGTGCTAAGTGTGCAGTTGCTGAAAAACAACCATAGAGTTTTTAATGCAAACTGTTAGATTTTTATACAGATCCTGTCAATAGTTAACTTTTCTTTTCAGTGGTCTGTTATAAGCAATACAAGGGCTGAAATGTGTTTAAAATACTTTTTTTTCAAGTCAGTCTTGTTCAAAGGGCATGATCCTGATGTGCCCAAATAATGAGTAACGTCTCATACATTAATGTGTGTAGTGCTGTGCATTGTGCTGGTTCCTAGGGCTCTACTACATGGGGAGGTCTTCCTCTTACACTTTTTTGCTTAAGAGAATCTAAGCCTGCATTTTTAAAATATACGTTGTCCTCTGGTTTGTGTTTCCTCCATCTTCCTGTCTCCTCTTCTGTTGTGTGTTTTCATCGTTTAAAAGTATGAATTTGCGAGAGGTTTTGAAGAAGTATGGAAAGGACGTTGGTCTCCATATAAAGGCTGTACGATCCTACAGTCAGCAGCTATTTCTGGCACTAAAACTTCTAAAAAGATGTAACATCTTGCATGCAGATATAAAACCAGATAATATTTTGGTAAGTACTATTTAGTTTTTGAAAGAGTTTTTGAAGAAATATACAGTAATGTGCCTAAATGTCTCCAGTTGCCCTGTTTTACCTCCCAAAATATCAGTGCATGAAAGCCATATTCCTTCTGTGAAGCACCTTGTATCCAGAGGTAATCTGCCCCTGAAAACAATATTCTTTTTTTCAAATATAATCAAGGTGAAATATTTACTTAATGCATTCAAATATATTAGAATGCTTGAAAAAAGCACTAATATAAAGTGTTGTTGCAGTTAGGCATACTAACAACCAACACTTGAGGCTGTTGTTCATGACTTGAAATAAAATGTCTTTTTTTTTTCCCAGGTGAATGAATCTAAAACCATACTAAAGCTTTGTGACTTTGGATCGGCCTCACATGTAGCTGATAATGACATCACTCCATACCTTGTCAGTCGATTTTATCGTGCTCCTGAAATTAGTAAGTTAATCGGAAAAGCTTGATGTTCTAAGTTCTCTAGTTATATTAATGTTAATTTATGCATTTATGAAGAAGATAAGCATATATTTAACTGTAAAGGTGGAATTTTTATACCTGATAACATTTTTTGGTGCTTAATTAGATTTTTATAATTATCTAGTCAACTAGTGTGAGATGCCCGCCAAATGGTGGGAATGTGTACGGAAATGTGAACGTAAGGACAGGCTACAGCTGAGTGGGAGGGTGAGTGCCATTCACAACTTCCCTTCACTCTTGCTTTCTTTCTCTTGTCCTCTTGCAGTCACCATCTCACATACCCCGATGTCTCCTTCCCCAAGCCCTTGCCGCTATCCCTACTTCTTTTCCTTCTTTGGTACCATTGCTTCCTTCCTTTTTCATCAGCTCAGCCCTGTGTTTATCAAATGATGGAGTTGTGTGTGGAATGACTGTATGCGTGATCATAGGATGACCAAGACTTGGCCTCTCGTAACTGAATGGACGGTTAGCGATGTCCACATGATATATTATCTAATGAATGGTGCAGTATAGTCTACATCTTTTAGCACCGTATACTTTCTGCTGTGCCTTATTGCCATCCCTTTCTATTTCCCAACCACCATGTTTCAGAGCACATAAGGCTATAAGTGCAGTATCTTGCAACATCAGCAGATTCCTAACTGAGGACGAGAAGGGCATAAATTATGGGTAGAGTTAACTAGTGCACCCATCTTTCTTGAGTGGCCTAGATACTGTAATTCATTTATCCTCTTCTTTTTTGTTACTATCTTACCCTAGAAATGTGAGTGACCTTTAGTTTCAGTGTCTGTTAGATAAGTGGTTTTAACTCTGAAACTGTTTTCCTCCTTCAGTTATAGGCAAAATCTATGACTACGGTATAGATATGTGGTCTGTAGGCTGTACATTGTATGAACTTTACACAGGAAAAATATTGTTTCCTGGGAAAACCAATAACCATATGTTGAAGCTTGCTATGGACCTCAAGGGAAAGATGCCAAACAAGGTAAATAAATAAAGTGCAGCTTATAATAGATGAACAAATTTTTCTTCCTTTTATGTAGGAATCAACATGTTTGGGATATGTTCTGACAGGTGCAGTGAAATTAACTGGTATATATACCGTCCCTTCAAAGCAAACTAACGAGAGCTCATTTTTACTGTCAAACTTACCATCTGCAAAGAAGAAGAGTCCCAGGCTGTAGTCTGAAGGCACATAATGCAGCAACTTTGCTGTGCCTGGATGAGAGAAGAACTCCCGGGGGCCCTGCCTAAGCAGTGTTCAGGTCCTCAGAAGAAATCCAGGGTAGAAATGCAATAAAGAATAATCTTGGGTGTTTTTTGAAATATTGTGAGGCTTTTGATGTAGGCTTGTTTTGATTTTTTTTCCCCATTACCAAGCGATTTTATTATACTACCTCATTGCTCGGATCCTGTAGTAAATCTGTTCACAAAGGAGAATTATAACAGCAGAATGGGACTTCCCTTCCTCTTTCCTATCACCACAGCCCAAAGTTATTCCGGAAATGATGCCCCTGGTAACCACACACACACAACCCCTGGCATGACGGTCGAGGGAGCATTGGAGGTCTGTAGTAGGAAAGGGGGGTATTGGTGAAAATCACCCCTCAGTCCCGTTAGCAGGATGTTCTTGTAGGATCCTGTCCTTCATCATCCGTGATGTTGTATGCCCTGAGCTTTTTAAAGTTAGGAGAGGGTACAGATCCAATTATATAGAGGAAACTGTACTTTATTTGTCAGTTAACTATGTGAGTATTACAGTGAAATCGGTAGGTTTCCTCTTGGGATTAGTGTTTTCAATATTTTGACTTGCATGTGACTGTAAATCTAAGTGTGTTTGTTACCTTTTTATCGGCAGATGATCCGAAAAGGTGTGTTCAAAGATCAACACTTCGATCAAAATCTCAACTTTATGTATATAGAGGTAGATAAAGTAACAGAAAGGGTAAGTCTGAACTACTCTGTGGAATTATTTCATACCTTTTTGCATATAGAATTGAAATTTCTTTACTGCCATTTCTTTTGTTGTTGTCAGTTAAAAGGTTGCAACTATTTGACATACTAGCTTTTGGAGCACTTGCTTTTTAAAATCATTGACACTTGCATTAAGCTGAGAGATCAGTAGGCAGAAGTGACACATTTTTCTAGAATTTGGTTCAGATTCTGTTATAGAGAAGACCACATACATAAAGTTTCTGTAACAGGAAATTGATTTAGTGGAGTACTGATGTTGCAGTTGTATTGTTAAATGCATTCCTCACACAGATCAGTCTTATTGAGTATGCAAAAGGCAGACGTTTGGAGGGGTATATTGGTTAGAACACACTTTCAGGCTTGCAGTTAAGCAGCGGCCTGTCACTGGTTATGAATTCCTCTAGGTGGGTCTCCATTCTCTCATCTAGTTATAGAGCAGCTGACTCTTTACATTAAGACTGAGAAACGAGTAAGCATGGGTTGGACTGTGGAAGCTCATGGACCCCCTCCGGTGTCAGCTCACAACCAGGGTTCCCTTCAAGCTGAGTTAGTGTGAGCTAGCTCACAGTTTTTTAGCCTCCGGTGCACACATTTTTGTCTTAGCTCCAGAGCAGACTAATTTATGCAGTAGCCAAACTGCTCACTCACGTCTTTAACGCCAGTAGCACACAGTAGAATTCTTGCTCACAATACTCCACAGCTCAGAGGGAGCATTATAATCCTGCCTTGGGGGGCATCAGGAGTGTAATTTTTCCACGCCCGTGCATGCATATGCAGAGTAGCAGTTTGTTACTGTAAAAGGCTTCAAGATGCATTTCAAGGCAGTATCCATCAGTGGGTAGCCTGGGGGTTAATGGGAGTGGAGCTGGCTGAACTTGGGACGACCTTGTTATAGGGTCCTGTATAATATAGCATGGGAGTTGCATTTGGCTCTTAAATGAGCTGTGTCCTGTGAAAATGATGGAAATGGTTCTGCCATGAACTAGAAATTTGTTTAGTCTTGTTACTGTTCTTCCAGGTTTTGAAATTAAGTGCTTGATTCCGTTGTCTTTCTAGGAAAAAGTAACTGTCATGAGCACCATTAATCCAACAAAGGATCTGCTGGCAGATTTAATTGGGTGCCAGCGCCTTCCTGAAGACCAGCGTAAAAAGGTTCACCAGCTGAAGGACTTGTTGGACCAGATCCTTATGTTAGACCCAGCTAAACGGATTAGTATCAACCAGGCTCTGCAGCATGCCTTCATCCAGGAGAAAATTTAAATCCAGTGAAGAAGTTCAAAGGGTTTGAATAGTTATTATACAAAGACTGATGAAATTTCACAGCAGTTTATAAGTGTACATAAAACATATAAATAATTTCCCTGCAGAGTTGAGAAAGAATGGTATATTTGAATTAACACCGAGACTGATATTTCTTTTAGAAATGTTAGAGTAAACCCTTGTCTCTCACGTGAAGGTTTTTTTCACTTGTAGAACTGTTTTAATTGCCAAGACTGCACAGACGTACAACGCTAATGTATATGGTTGCAGTCCCTGTAACCACACACAAACACACGTTATCTAAAACAGAAAATCTGTTCAGAAAGATCAGGAAGACCGGGTGGTTGATTTTAGTTTTTAACAGATTTGGCTTCATTTTTTGTCTCTGAAAAATGGCCAGCATAAATGCTGTTTATATTACATTTTCCTAGGTGTGTGCGTGCAGGCCACAGCAGCATGCCCTTGGTGTAGTCAGTGCCGAAGGGGGTCTGTTCCTTCTTGAGCCTGCTCGCAGGGATGGTCTCCTCTTTTAAAGCAGGTTGTGTACAACTTTCAGTACACTGAAGGTAAGCTAAACCATCAACATCACCGGTGTTTAAGTTACTGTACTGGGACAACTGACAAATGAGGGTCAATAGCTTTGTAGCAGAATTCCCTGCATGTTTGATAAATGATCTTGTTTTCGTTTTCTGGCATTACAACTGTGGCATAGTTCCCACTTCTGTTCAGTCATCCCATTTAAAAAAAATTGGGGGAATGTGCACTTGATGGAGAGAGCGCCTTCAGTGTACTGTTTATTACCTTCATTTTTTAAAAAAAATCAACTTGCTGTATATATAGACTTTATATACATTTTGTTAAATACAGTTCACTATGGCATAGACCCAGAGCTCAGAGAAGCATTTTCATTTACTAACAACAAATATTGAACTCCGATTCCGAAAGTCCTTATCTCACCGCCAGATAGAAAACATCGTAATAAACTTTTTAGCTATTTGTATGTCATTTGAAAGTGTACTGCTTTATGCTAAAGGTGTTTTTAATTTTGTTCATTGTTTTCATTATTTGTGATCATGTTGTCTTTCAATACAGGCATAAACCTTCCACTCTTGAACAAAGCAGCTGCTTTTTAAAAGCGGTAATTGCTTCTTTACCTTTTATTTCTTTTGTAAATGAAGCTTTCTTTAAGAAATGTGACTTTAAAGTGTTGTCTCTTGCATAAAACAGTTGACATTCACTTATTGTGAAGTGAAGATTGTTCTGCTGCATGTAAAGTGGACCATGCAGATTTCTGTATGTTTTCAGTATGCATCATTAGATAATAAAGTCTTTTGTGAACAAGGCATTGGTAGCCATTTTTAAAAGATTTCTTTTGTCTCCAGTGTTGCCGACTCAGGTAATCCATAAGAAGAAATCTTCATTTTTGTTAGTCCCTTAATTAAATGTTACTAAAAGATACAGTCCTTTGAAAATATTAGACTAATTACCAACTGTGTAGTGTAAATATCCCCATTCCCCCCAACACCCTACAGATACTGTCTGCTTTCATTGTAATGAAATTTATTCCTGTAGGTTTTGGGATTGGATACAGGTTTTAACTAATGTTTGTGCTGTTTTTCTTACTTTTCCTTTTTGATGGTGCTGAGAGAGACAAAGGAAGGCAAGTCACAGGCCACTCAACGCCTACTCCAGTGGGTCTGGTTTGCTGAGACACCAACTTCACCTTCCTAACAAGGTTATTTCTGACAGCATGTGTAGATAAACATTTAGCAGCAACGTAAACGGTATTTTGTTGTTCATCGTGAGGATCCCCAAATGAGTGAATTCATGACTGCCAATCCAGTTCTTGGGTTAAAAGTGATCTATTTTTTTACATTTCGTGTGTGTTCCACAGCTGTTTGAAACCACAATCCTAAGTGCTTTGTAATAGTCCCTTAAATACAATTTTTAAAAATACCCATAGTGGCTTCCAGTGTGTACCGTTTAGTGCAATCAGTCATGCTGCTTGTGGAGCGCTCCTCATGAGATGTTCTCCACTACAGCAACATAGTGGACCACAAAGGAGGCAGATGGCGGGCGATGTCACCTGCCTTCGCTGAACTTCTACCCTGTCTCCTCTTCTTCAGTTTAATGTCACTTTATAAGTAGTGGATATATTTCTCTCTCAGCTTACTTAAAACATTTCTTGTTCATGCAGGAGACAGAATGCAGCTTTGACACTCGAAGAAGTAGATTTCTTGATAGTTATTTGCACACAAAACTAATGTGATGCAGTGCTCTGGTGACACTTCCAGCCTAACTTGTACATCTAGTGGCAGTTTGACACAGATGTTGTACAGTTCTATTGCTGCCATCATTGTTTCATATTGCTGTTACACACATAGTGAAAAGAACTGGTCATGTCAACTCCAGTAGCAGCAGCGTGCCTTATGGCTACATAATTTTTAAACCATTCTCAAGAAAAACAAAGTTGCTTGTTCACTTGTTCTTTGTGTTGTAGGTGCCGTTCAAATGAAGATGATGGCAACCAGAAGACATGAACAAAGGTTTCTGTTCTATAAAAGATATGAAAAACATTCTTCCATTTAGTTATGTCTAGTTTTTTTTTCAGTTCACAGCACAAGATATAGATTTCATTACACTCTTGCCACACTGGCAGGTCTTAGAATAGTACTACCATGGCATTTTTTTTTAATGATGTAAAATGTTGTCTGTTTTGTTTTTGGGTGATGTGATTTTTGTGGTGATAAAGTAGAGGTAGGCACGGTATAGTATGTTTTAATCATTATAATATTTTATCCCCTTGGCAAGAATTAACCAAATATTAGGGCAAATTAGGATCACTGATGTGCTTTTTAAAAAGCAGCATTCATTTGTTTCAAAGCATGCATTGTGTATGCTTTGGCGGCGGAATAAATGTTAACACAGTTGTGGGTTTGTCAGGTGGGCCTGGATTCTTTAGACCCCTTGTTGTTTCTGACCGCACATTTTGGCTGTGTGGTTGTGTTCCTGAAAGCCAGCAGAGACTATATAGATCCATCTAGACTAGGTCTGTGTAGTCTAATCCAGTTTTATGAATTTGGTAAGAGAAGGCAGGAAAGTGCTGTCTTTTTTTCTCTACAGTTCTCTGTAAACCTTACACTGAGTGGATTACAGCAAGGAATTAAGATTTCCTTTGTCCTCCACAGCATCTGTTGTACTAAGGTTGACATGCGCACACACCCGGGGTGTGTGTGTGGGGGGGATTCATGCATTGGCACCGTTCAGTGGAGTAAATATCCTACTTTTATAGTGGTGTAGCAGGTTAGGAAATGCATTATGGGAATTCTTTTGGGGGGTACATATATATTCATCACTGTTTTGTACCACAGTGTAGGTTGACATGCCATAAATGGTTACTTCTTGAATGCTTTTGGTAAATCTGATGTGGAATCATCGCTTTTCCATGCTAATGATATTTTTCCCTTCCTGTGTAGGGTAAGTGGCAGAAAACCTGTGAGAAACATTTGCATGGATTGACTTGTGCTCAAGAGACAGATCAGTCTATGAAAATACAGAATGCTGGTATCTTTGACGAGCTGTAATGGAGACTTGTGTATCAAAATGTAAAGTGGTAGTTCAATTCAAGATAATAAAATAGCTTTGAAAATCATCTGTTAACATTTATTTGTAATTTTTATAAAGTTCATTCAGTTAAGAAAGCCGTTAGTGCTGGATTCTTTTAAATATTAGACACCCAGACAGTTTAGGGGTTGGTTCAAAGGAAGGTCACTATATTGATTTACTACTTATTTGGACTCTTATTTCCTCTGGTGAAGGAGGCAATATGACCCCCTCACAAGCAGCCAAACAGCAATAATTAATCTTTGTCTCCTGCTCCGAATCTGAGTTGGTAATTTATCTTAATTCATGCACACACTTTACATTTGCTTAAGACAAATACTTACTATCCAGAAATGTTCATATTTTAGGTGCATTCCATGACACTTGTGGGCTTGGGACCACAGTTATAGTTTTCAAAAACACATTTTAGTTCTTGCTATGCTTGTTTATCTTTCATCTTAACAGTTTTGCAGGTAATCATTCAAGGTAATTCAAGGTAATCATTAACAGTTAGCTTTCTGTGGGTGCTTTTCTCCTTTTATATTAACTCTTATATCTTGCTTTCTCAAGTAATTGCTTTTTGTGAAAGCACTGACTCATTCATTGGTATGACTATTAAAATGAATCTCGTATATAACTATTTTCTGGTTACATGAAGGAAGACTGTGTAGTACTGGTAAAATAGGACTGGAAGTTTATATAAATGTCAGCCTCTTTAGAAACTGAGTTAATAGAAAATGGTTCAAGGTTCATCATCAAGCAAGCCTTCAGCCTGAACATTTTTGTGCTCTTCACCAGTCCATTCTGGTAACACACAGAACCTCTTTTATTTTTTTAGCACAATTGTTTCCAACCTTGCTTCCTATGTACTTGTATATGTTTATCTGCCAACTGATGGTAACACTTCATGTATCTGATGGAATGGGCTTTTACTTCAAAACTTATGCTACAATAAATCTGTTAAATCTTTAAAATACTACAAGACTCTTGGTTTTGTTCTGTTAGTAATTAGAGTGAGTGCAATAGAGTCCCCAAGTCCACCACAGGGACACCTCTGCCTTTTTCGAGGTGCATTCTCTCTCTTTGCCAACTGCCACAAGGGGGGGGGGGTGCTGATCGAGACCATAACTGGGAGCCGCCTGTTTCCACTGTGTATGTGTTGTTTTGAAGAGCCCCAATGCCAGGGGGTTGAGCTCTTGGAAATGGCATGAGGGGACAGGACTGCTCTTCCTCACTATGCCACAGTCCTGATTAGGATTGGGCCTCTGCAGCTTTTATAAACAGGAAATTTCATGCTGTTACGTCTATGTTGGCTCCATAAAATGCTGTTGTCAAGTCTCTGAAAAGTCTTTGCCCTATAAAGAATTTGATAAGGGGATCTGATAATTTGTGGGAGGCCCAGAGTCACAGCAGAGTATAATGGCTGGGTTGGGGTGGGTTTTTTTTGCTGTTTTCCTGTTTTTGATACTACTAAAATATACCCATAGGTTAAAGCAATGTCTTAACTATTCTTCATGTACTTTCACAGACTTAAATGACCCTTGTGGAGAAACATTGGTGTGGATCCTACCTTTGTCCCACCGTTTCACTGAGTAAAGTTTATTCAATTAAGTCTAAGGAGCCTTTCTCCAACTAAAGTGGCTCTTCTGTTGGAGGAAGAGCTAGTTAGGGGATGGTTGGATCCACCCCACTGCTTGCAGCCACGTTTCTGTCCGTACAGGAGTTTGAACAGTTCTGTAGCAGTCCCAGGACTCTGCCTGGCAAGGTTCCACTTTCCATTACTCCTGTGTTACTGTCATCTCTCTGGGTATTTCCATTGCCTCTGATAATTATATGGCAATGTGTGTAGTATAGCCAGGAGATCCTAAGATTGTTTGGCAGCCAGAAGTTGTAGCTCTTTTAACGTTATGCACCAAGTGGCGAGTTAGACTTTTTTAAGGCAAGAGATGTTTCAGAAATGGCATGATGTTATCTGCTTCTATGTCACACCCCTGGGATTCCTTGGATGTCACCCATCCAAATACTAGCCAGGGCCAACCCTGCTTAGCTTCCGAGATCCGACAAGATAGCCTGATTGCCACTGTCTAGTCTTTAAAGTGTATTACCTGCAGAAGAACTAGTATTCCAGCGCCCTTTACCACAGTGCCCCTTAAAGGCTGTGCCTCTGTGTCTTCACACTCAATGGGTAGTGCAAGGATCTTGTACACACACTTGGGTTCTTTGGAGTTGAAGGGTTCTGTAGACCAGACATTCCCAGTGAGCTGCATGTAGGTGCCAAAGTGCCCACTGACACCATTCCTGGTGTACCCCAAGTGTTTGTGGAATGTGGGTGGGGTCAGGTGGTGCTTTTGCCTTGCAGGGCTTGTGATTGGCCATTGGAGCTTGGATTGCCCGTGCACATTTTTAAAATGTTGGTGCAAAAAATGGCTGCCATGGCTTATTTCAGTGAAGATCCTTGTGCTATAGTAGTAACTGTTGCCAAAGCTACATTCTTTTTTAAATCTGCAGAGCCAACCAAATCTCCAGGGGCCAATCAGAAACCTTACTGGGCAAAATCCTTACCTGGCCCCACCCACTTTCTAAAAATGTGATGGGAGCCAAGAAAGGTGTCAGCAGGGGCCATGGAACCCATGGGCACCACGTTCAGGACCCCTGGTTTAGATGATTGAGTGCTTATCCATAGAATACATTCCTTGGAACAGAGAGAACTCTTATGTTGGGGAGAACAGTTCCAGTTAAGCCTGTTCCCCAAAATCTGATTTTCTGTATGAGGGTTTTTAAAAGTATGGAGCAGCACTCACCAGAGCTCCCAGCAATCATTTGAAGTGATGCTGTGTGACTCAGACTTGCCACTTGTTTGCTAACTGAAAATTCCATCCATGGCTTTGGGTATTGGTGTAACACCATCGGGCAACATAACGATATATCTAACTCAACAGTCTTCTCTGTGTGCAGATATTTATTTCCATAGATAGGGGGCACACACTGCCCCAACAGTTTTTTCTACAAACTTGGGACCCTGTGGGTCTCTAGAAAAAAAAAAGTAAAAAAACCCCAACCCTTAGAGAGGGTTGAATTCCCCCCATAGTTTTTGAAATGGCTGCCACAGGGATCGACTCCAGGTGCCATTGCGTTGACAGTGAGAGATAGACTGACTGTTAGCTTGGGGGGGGGGAGCCCAAAGCAGAACTGGAGCTTGGACTGGGAAGGATTCCTCCTGCAGTATGAATGGCTGTATTGAGGTTTGGGACTAGGATTGTCTGCTCCAGGTTGGGAAATGCCTGGAGATTCTGTGGTGAAATCTGAGGAGTGCAGAGTTTGCGGAGGGGAAAGGCGTCAGCTGGATATAATGCCACAGAGTCTACCCATTTTCTCCGGGGGACAGATCTCTGTTGTAATTCTGGGGGATCTCCAGGTCCCACCTGGAGGCTGGCAAACCTAGGCCTAGCAGCACCCTCTGGGTAACTTGATACCATCTGACTTGCATGATTCAACTAGGCCTGGCTGCTTGCTACTGTTCAACAGCAGCCACCCTATGAAAATCTGTAGTATAATGGTCAGAGCTTCAGAGTAGGGTTTGCAAGTCCCAGGTTCCAATCCCCATCTTGCTGTGGAAGCTCACTGGGTGATTTGAGGCCAGTCACTTTCAGCCTAACCTACCTCATAGGATTGTTGTGTGGAAATAAAGGAGATAATGTCAACTGCTTTAGTCCCCACTGTGGAAAAAGGCTGGTTTTCCTCAGTAGAAGCTGCAGGGGAAAAGGAGACAGCTGAAGACGGGGGCAAATAAAGGTAGGTTGGCTGTTGGGCGGGAAGGAGATAGGGATGCCAACTCCAGGTTGGGAATTTGTGGCTATATGAGGGGTGGAGCCTGGAGATGGTGGGGATTGAAGTGGGGAGGGATTTCAGACAGATATGCCATAGACGCCACCCTCCAAAGCAATCACTTCTTCCAGGGGAACTAATGTTTCCACTTGGCGCAAGGTGAGGGCTGGAGATCTGGAATTATAACTGATCTCCAGGTGACAGAAATCAGTTTCCCCAGAGAAAATGGTTTCTTTGAAGGGTGTAGTTTATGGTATTATACCCTGCTGAGGTGACTTCCAAGCTCAAATCTCATCCTCCCAAGGTTCCACCCCTGAATCTCCAGGAATTTCCCAACATGGAGCTGGCAACCCTAAGAGGAACTGATCTCTGTATCTGGGCAATCCGTTGTGATTCCTGGAGAGTGGCTGCCGCCACTGCTGCTGTTGGGGGGGGGGGGGAGGAAGTAGGTGGGAGACCACGAGAGTGACAAGCAGAAAGAGTGATGGGGTGGGGGCAGAAAGGAAGTGAGAGGCATGGAGGGGAAAGAAAGGGGGTGGCAAAATGAAGAAAGTATGGAACGGGGAGGGGGAGAAGCAGAGGTGGGGGAATGGGGTAGCCGCTCCCACAAGTTTCTTGCAGGTTCCCACTTGTTAATATATCTAAACTTCTGTTTGATTGCCAACGCTTTACTGTGCTTCACATCAGTTAAGAGGCCCTTGAGTTTTAGCTTAGCCATCAACATCTATAGGCTTTAGAATAATTTTCCCCCTCAACAGGAATCTACTATGGAATATGTTTGTTTCTTAGGACAGATCCCAATGTGAAAGTGGGAAATTGCCGCTTCTATTATCCACATTCAGACGATAGACTGAGGCTGGTCCCCCTCCCAGTTCTAAACAACTGATGCCCTGTAACAGAGCTGCCCTGCTGTGATCTCAGCACCAGTATGCAAGGATTTTTCCCACTGCTAAACAGGTTTTATAAAAGCAGCGATCACCTGATGGTGGGTGGATAGTAGTGTGCCTTCCATTTCTAGCATCTGTCCCTCTGATGAATGGCAGTGTCAGAGCAATTCAGCTGTTCCGTGTCCAGAAGTAGACCATAAGGGTGCTACATGTGGGTCCTCTTTTTCTGCTGCCCATATGTGGATGGCATACAGAAGCTTCTAAGGGAGATTAATCACCCTTGCCAGATCATATTCATGGAAGACAGGTTTGACAATGGCTACTGGCCATAATGACTAAAGGGATTCTACCACACTCAGAGGCAGAAACTCTGAATAACAGTGCTTAGGAGGCAACATCAGCATGAAGGCCTTGGTCTCTCTGTCTTGTTTGCTGGTTCTCCAGGGGAACTGGTTCGCCACTGTCAAAGACAGGATGCTGGACTAGATGTACTGCTCCAGCAGGGTGTTTCTTATGTTTTGTGGATGTAAAGTGGGAGGATGTAAAGTGGGAGGGAAGGTGGCATGGTGCAGCCCGATTTCGTCAAGATTTTGGAAGCTAAGCAGGGTCGGTAATGGGAGACCAGCCAAGGAAGGCTCTTCAGAGGAAGGCTCTGGCAAACTACCTCTACTTCTCACTTCCTTTGAAAGCCCCTTGCTGTGGGTCGCCATAATTTGGCTATGACATGATGGCACTTCACACACACACACAAAGATGTAAATAGTTTGTGTTCCCAGGAGAAAGCTACAATTCAGAAAACCACAGAGCTAATTTCACTCTTCCAGCAGTGCTCTGGTCTTGGATTTTCGCCACCGTACATTTGCACTGCAACCTTCTTTTGAAAGGTCAGGAGAATTTCAAAAGCAGGTTGTTACATAATTTATGCACAGTATTTGGGCATGTCTAGAACAGTTCAGGGAATGGCTGAACCAGGTGGTATAGCCTTAATACCTGATAATCAAAGCTATACATTTTCTGAATGTGGGAGGTTCCATTCTTAGCTCTGAGAATTATTCATTTTCCTCACTCTCACCAGCACAACTCCAGAGAAGCTCTCCGGACGCCAATTTATCAGGGCTTCTATCAAAAAGTCTATTTAATCTCCCAGTTTAGAATAATAACAGTTCAGAATAATAACAAATCAGAAAGTACACATGCTATACTTTATTTACAATTCAATATAAATATAATAAAATCTGAATACTGCATCAAAAAAAAGCTTCAAGAGAACTATGATCACAGTTGTTACTAGCTGGTTCATCACTACTAAAGTGGGAATAATGAAAATGATTGCTAAGGGGAAAAAATTCTGATACTCTAATATAATACAAACTGGACACAACATTCTGACGTGCTTCAGGCCTAACAACCTAGTTCAAAAGATCACTGATGGTCAACCTGTGAATGCTTTGCCAGGACAGATAGGGATTTTAATCTGTGGGAACTGAAAGGTTTGCCCATTAATGTTACATTATTCCTACAAGATTTTCTTCTGGTCCTTGGCAGTTTACA
Organism: Lepidodactylus listeri; assembly: GCA_029233225.1. Taxonomy (NCBI): domain Eukaryota; kingdom Metazoa; phylum Chordata; class Lepidosauria; order Squamata; family Gekkonidae; genus Lepidodactylus; species Lepidodactylus listeri. The sequence continues at coordinate 95,964,638 of JARCFY010000006.1, forward strand.
TTTTGAATTTTCACTGTCAGGTAAGGAAAAAACTGCAGGTGTGTTGGGTGAAGGCATCTTGACAGCCGATCGGATTTTTGCTGAACTTCCAGAGTATGACAGAGACCTTCGGGCGGCTACATTGCTGGAGTCTAAAATCACTGGCGCTTTAGTGGACTTATTGCAGGATGCTCGCGAGTACTTTGAACGTAGAGGGGAAATTGGTCCAGAATTCCCTTTATGATGACAATGGTGGCAAGTCCCCTTTGAGATGTCTGTTTCCTGCACACAACTGCCAAGACTGTGAAAGTCTCCATCAAAGGCTGCCTGAGGACACAAAAGATCAATTGCTTTCAGCTGCTTCAGATGATACATATCTTTTGTAGAACTGGGGCGGTTGCTCATGGTAGGAGAAGCAGATCGTTCCTTTGTCCTTTCTTTTAATATGGTCAAGTGTTGTAACCTTTCCATTTCTACTAAGCGAGAAATTAGTTTATCCAGTGGTGGTTCAAATGCTAATTTCCAGTCATCCCCCTTGGATAAGGACAACTGTTGTAAATCCAATGTATTGTAAGGTTCAGGAAGGAAATCAGGATATGGAAATGTCTCACACTCAGCTGAAGAGGAAGTTTCTATGTCTTCTATAGGCTCTGGTCTTAGATGAAGGCTTGCATTTTTTAAATATTTTAGCAAAACTGCCCTATTTTTTGCTCCCTCAGATGCATCCTTCTCCTCAGCTGAAAGCTTGTCCTCTCTGTGGCTGTTCCCTGTTTTCCAGTTCAATTTTGTCACAGAAAGTGTATCATTACTACTACTATCAGTAGGAGGATAAGAATTGGAAGCAGGGGCTTCATGGGTCTTTCTGAAAAAGTCCCCCTCTCCATTTGTACTGCAGGTCTCTAATATTGTCTGCTGGGTTTCAGGGTATGAAACTGACTGGCATTTATTCACAGGGTGAGAACCTACCAGCACTGGATTGGTGTTGATGAAGCTTAGTGGAATATCACTGGAGCTAGATGGCATGTCTGCAAAAGGTTTACTGAAATCTCTGTGGGGAAAAAGAGAGAAACTGTTATTAACAAGGTAGGGCATTACGTTATACATCTAGGACAGGGGTGGGCAAATTGCGGCCCACGGGCCACATGCGGCCCGCCACAGAGTTTTTTGTGGCCCGCCAAGACAGTCGACCACGTAGTTTCTCAACAAGCAATCTCACTCCTGATTTTAAAAAAATTGTAGAAAAGTGTGATAGGGCACATTTGTCTCATTAAACTGATTCTGAAATTAAATGTGCTTGCAGCTATAGATGATATGAAATTAGCACAATAAATAAATTGAACAAAACTACCACTATTTTATTTAATTTATATTTATTGATTTTTATGATACAATTTATACCTTTTCTGAAATGCAAAGCTAACTAACAAATGCAATCATTTAAAAGGTGCGGCCCTCTGCTAACCTCCGCTCCCACAAAGTGCCCCCCGAGCCAAAACAATTGCCCACCCCTGATCTAGGAGACAGTTGTTACTGTCATCGCTGATGCAGAGGGAAGAGTAAATGTATTTGCAACTAAATTCCATAACATCCACTGAAAGTCAGACTTCAATATTGCCAGCAATTTATTAATCTCACTAATATACAAAAGTTACATCATTCCATATTAAAAACACTCCTGATCACTTCCATTCCTCTCAGGCTTTTCAGCTGGTTAGTACATCAAACAAAAGATGTGGCACAGTAAATGCAGAGAATTGGCCAGGCTGCATCTTACCGTGCCAGATTCCTTTTGTTCACCTTTAACCTATGGTAGGGCCAGAAAGGGACGGACCGCCTAGTAGGTTTGTTAGTGGGATGTGGTTTGTGCAGCCCGCCCCCCAAGACCACCTAATAAAAGACCCTGCACAGAGGCAATCGGTCTCTTGAGCCATCGTCCCCTATCTGCTTTACCCCCCCCTCCCCTTATGTCCAGCTTGCTGTCCCACTACCTTGCCTCCATCTTTAATCCCTGGTTTGCGCAGCCAGGAAGAAGCGTGTATCTGCAGGTTTAGATCACGCTCCCCCATTTTTCCTTTCCAATCCCTCTAATCTTCTGTTGGAACAAGGATCCATCTCCAGGACAGGTAAAGTATCACCCCCCAATGAAACTCCTGCTAATGCAACAATGCTATTTTCTGTCTTTATTTCCTAGGTCTGTGTGTATGTGTGTGTGAATCTGGTTTTGGTGTGCTTGAAAAACATTACCCAGTAAACGGCATTGAACTTGCTATCTGCCTCACGCGCCTCTTTCCTTGAGAACTCCCGGGAGGGGTGGGACCCTGGTATAGTTGGCAAAGAACCCGGTATTTCGCCAATTGCTCAGCGTAAATTAAAGCAATTCGGCTAACACCCATCCGGGAACACATCCAGCCCACCCTAAAAACTCTGCACTGGTTGCCTATAGCATACTGGATATGGTTCAAGATGCTGGTTCTTACCTATAAAGCCCTATATGGCCAGGGACTTATCTATCTAAGGGACCGCCTTTCCCTGTATGTACCCCAGTGAGCACTAAGATCGGGTTCCCAGAACTGCCTGGTTCTTCCAGGGCCTAAGGAGGCCCGGTTGGTTACAACAATGGCAGCCCCTCACTGGTGGAATGAGCTCCCAGATGACATCAGGGCCCTGCGGGACCTTCTACAGTTCCACAGGGCCTGTAAAACGGAGCTCTTCCACCAGGCTTTCAAGTAGGGTGCCGCCTCAATTCTATCGCCCTGGCCCAACCACCAAACTGCACCAATCAGGACCATCGGTACCACCAACAGAGGCTCATAGGTATGAGGGAGCCTGTTGATGCCACTCAGCTGACAGGGATGTTGAAGACCACCATCTTTTATTGCATTTTCTGTCTATATAGTATATTTTATATTGATTTTTATGTATATTTATTATGCTGTTAGCCGTGCTGAGCCTGCTGAATGGCGGGGAGGGCAGGATAGAAATGCAAATATTATTTATGTTATCTGTGAGTTCTTTACAGCCTGAGCGAAAACTGACTGCAAGCAAAAACTTCAGTGTAGGCAGTTATACTAATAGAAATATTTAAGATCAAAAGGTTGGTATGAGATACAGAACACGTGGATGCTTTTGCAGCTCAAGTAATATAACTGTATATATTTTCTTCTGTGAGTAGGATCAGTCAAGTAAGGTTAGACCACATTATATAACATAAGGTGCCAGATGCCATGGCAGAATTCTGGATCCTAACACTTCATCTGAAAAATAGTCTCTCAGTTCAGTAGAGTAGCACACCAAAGAGATGTCTACACTACACATTTCTTCCTGATGTGTTTATTGCATGCTGCTGCTGCTTTCTTCTTCTTCATCGTCTATGTGTCAATCTTGGCTTATTCACAATTGTTACCAAATAAAGCTAGACAGCATTCAGGCATGGCATTTCACAATGTCCCTCCATTCCATCAATTGTTTTGCTACTCTCTCTCTATTAAAATTTAATGTAATGCATATGTTGATGTAACTTTGCACGTGTCAATCAATTCAACGATCTCTACCAATGAACACGCCTGTTTTCTGTTTTGTCTCCCTTCATTTGTTCTTACGTTGAACATCCCTAGACATTTAAAACATCCAATGACACAACTCGCCCCCAACTCTTTTCACTGTTTTGCAATACCCAGCAAATCAAATGTGAAATGTCCCTATGCATATATGTTGGGCTTTTAAAAAAAATGAGCCTCAGACCCCAGCAGAAAAAAAGCACTTAGATACACAAACAGCAAGAAACAGAACATTAAAAACTTCAAAACGAAGGAGTTCTAATACACACTTATGATAAGGCTGACACCTAGCACTCAGTTTTTATCTATGAACATGGCTATTTGGATGTTTTGGCACACTTGTCTAGCTGTTCTATTTAATTTACGTTTACAATGCTAATGTCTTTACCTGCTCACTGAATTGTTGCCTTGATGGTATACGTAGCTCCAGGAATGGAATGCCCCTTGTTTGCTGCTGTTTGGATTGAGCTGAAATAAGCAAAACATGTCCAACAACAACAAAAAGCTATTGATATGCAAGTCAGAACAAGCCCATAGAATACAAAAAGAAGCAAACTGTATGAAAGGATTTTGGCAAACGAATACTACCTGTGCTGTCCTAGTATTTTTTGACAAGCTAAGAGCTGCCAGCTGTTCCACTGCAGCTTTATAATGGTCCTGTAAAAAAGCAGAGTCACTGCAATACTGAGACGATACATTAGTTCTAAACTTTAATCTTTCATTGGTGTCGCATGTTTTGCTCCCAATACTAATTTTAGATCTTCCTACTAAACCCCCATAAACTCGGTATAAGTTTCAATAGAATATGCATCTGAACTGACCTTTTTCAAAGGGTACATATACACAACCCTAGAATTCAAGAAAAATCCTTGCCAAAAGGACCGAGGAAGCATCCACATGGGGGCATCAGAGAGGCAGTACAGATGTCATTATTTCTTGCTATGCGGGGGGATTCTGCATCAAGCGTTTGCTCCACATTTTTTCAACTGGGAGGGAAAAGTGCTGCTCAAAACCACATTCAAATACCTCGGGGCAGTGCCATACTAACTGCAAAGTCACCCCTGAATGGTGACTATGCAGAAGGTACCATAAAATCTGATGACCAAAGAAAGTGAAAGCGGTATGGAGTGTGGAGGACACCATAAAACCCTATGGTCAAAGGATGGAAAGCAGCATGCAATGCAGAAGGGGATTTCTGTTCCAACGTGGGTTTCGTAAAACAACGGAGGGAAAAGCCAATGCAGCATCAACCATTGTTCGTTTAGGCTGTAACCTATTTGTGCTACAAAGGCGAATAAATGGAGATGCTGCTGACCACCTGAGATGGTGGATGACCCTTGGCAGAGTCTGAGCTTAAAATATCCCAGCCAAAACAATTCTCATCAGGGAGCTGCAGCAACAAAGGCAAATGGCAATCTAGATGTCTCCAAAATCAAGAGGTGATGCTGGCCAATCGTGGCACTTCATAGGATTTTTGAAATTACTGAGGTGTTATACTTACAGTTGCATTAGCATAACCTCAAAATGAAGATATTGGTTCTTTCAGTAACGAAAAAGCAAGAGGGGAATCCTTCAATGGCACACAATTATGCTATTAGAGGCCCATTCATAACTGGATAATGTAGATATCTCTGTGAATTAAAAACTGTAACAAGATACTGTAGTTGCAAAGTATTGTTTAAAAAGGGATGCTTATTTTGCTCTTACCTTATAGAATGTGCTTCCAAGAACACCTGTAGAAGATCAGAAGTTAAATATTATCAACATACATTTTGAAAACAATTTGTTTGTCTTAAGAAAGTTTATACTTGCTTACCTCCAGCAAGCACTTTATCTCCTGGTAAATTTAATTTATTTTCAGCAGAGCCATCAGAGGCCAGACCACAATTGTATTGTGCCTGCAATGACATATTTTATAGTTTCATACCAACTGTATTTATAGCATAAAGATCAAGTATAATTTAGGTTCATATTTTAAATAGAATGGGGGAGGGTGAGCAAGAATTGCGGGCAGGAACAATATGAACTAAATTCATCAGTACATTCAGATGAGTAATGAACATTGGTTCCTGTATTTATTGCTTAAGCAACTAAGCAAACCAAGGTCTCCCTCATTCACTGAGATCTACTCTACATAAATAAACCTGACTGAAGATTCTTTTATCTAGTCAGTTTCTATAAGAAACACAAGCAGTTTTAAAATGTTGTCTCATAATAATACCTGGTCCTGGGGGGGGAAATATCTTACAGCATAAATCAAGGGTATTCACAAAGGCCAGGATTCAAAGGGTTGTGCATGGCGTTCCACATGCACTCTGGGATCTTCCACTCCCCCCTTCCCATTTCACCCTCTTGAGCCCTCCCAAAATTGCTCCTGTGGAACCTCTAGAGTGGGATTCAATGTTGTTCATGGGGATGCAGCTATCACTCCCCCCCCAAGTGGGTTCGCTGGATCCTGTCCAAGAGCATATGATCCTGTCCAAGAGCATATGATTTCATTACAGACGGATGAGTTAAATCTGTGGCTGAGAACAGACTGGCAATCTGGCCCGCTCTGCCTCCGCTTTAAAAGCGGAGGCAGAGCAGGCGTCCAGACTGCCACATCTGCCCCGTGGAGGCACCCCGGACTCACCTCGTCCGGTGGCGCGCTCCTCCCACAGCAGCTGGGCACCACTTCCAAGTGGTGTCCTGGCGGCTGTGCGCGCGTTCCACCCACTTCCAGCGGGTGTGAACGTGCGCGGGCGGGCGGAGCCACATGGCGTTCTGCCGCCGCGGGCGGAAGCCACCCACATTGTGGACGCTGCGGGCAGCTTCCTTGCGGCGTCGGCGTCTGAACGCTGTGCTGCAAGGCAGTTTCCCCCCGCCTTGTTCTGCCACGCTCCTGTAGCACGGCAGAACAATAGTCTGTCCTCGGCCTGTAATAACCATAAATTTCTGGTTGTAAAGAAAAATGCACTATAGGGCATGAACATCACCTATCCATACTTAAGGAAGGGTACATCCAGAGGGCAGCTGTAGTATAAAATCAGAAGCACAGAAATATTACAGGAAAAGAAACATGGAAGCCAGATAGAATGAGCTGCTTGCACTAATTCTGTGCTGGTCACTATCAGGTATGCAGTAAAATCTAGCATTGGATGAACCATATGTAGATTTGAACTGTGATGACTGGAAGCCCTGCACATTAATCCCCAAATTAGGGCCATCTAGCTGAGAAGTCACCATGACATCACTCAGCAAAGTCCTACCATCTCCGCCATTTTATCAAGAATTTATCATAAGCAAACAAACACATGGTTTCATCCTGCCACATATCACTATCTGTTGGATTTAGTTCAGTAGGTACTCTAGAAACATATCATAAACTTGAAGTTTCCCACAAATTTGCATATTGTGGTCCTGTTATTAATAATTTCTCAGGATGTCTGCCAAATAGGCAACTGCAATTCATGAAAACATTGTATTTATTTAGCATATTCTTAATTCTGAAATGGTTTCCTCAAATGTGAAAACACTAGCCGGACTATACATAATTTTGACATACTGAGGTAAAACTCATGAGACTTAATTTCTTTTGCCTATTGGTTACCAAGTGTTTAGAATTCTTTTGCCATCAAATTTTCAATGTACTCAGTAGCCATAACGGTAAACTTTTTTTAAAAAAAAGCTTCAGTTCTTGAGATCTGACAAGTACAAAAACGCCTTAACACATTTTTTGGTTTGATCTACTTTCTCTTAGGGCATAACAAAAATGGCAGACTCTTGTTTTAAACTGTTCCACACTTTTCTTTTCACAGACCCTCAAACCTGAAATTTGGATTTCCTCTCCATTTGTCTTCAAAGGAATAAAGCAACATATTTCATTCTTAGTTTGGTGTAGTGGTTAAGTGCATGGATTCTAACCTGGGAGAATCAGCTTTGATTCTTCACTCCTCCACTTGCCGCTGCTGGATAACCCTGAGCAAGCCATCGTTCTGTCAGAGCTGTTCTTGAAAGAGCAGTTCTCTCAGAGCTCTCAGCCCCACCTACCTCACAGGGTGTCTGTTGTGGGGAGGGGAAGGAAAAGTTTGTAAACCACTCTGAGACTCCAAGTGAAGGGCTAGGTATAAATCCAGTCTCTTCTTCTCTCCTCTTCTAATATGACACTCTTACCTACTTGATCATGAAACACATGTGGGGAAATAATATGTGTAAAAAGTGATCTGTGAGACCAAAGCTCACCTACCTGGTGTGTGAAGCGGCTCATTGGGAGACTGGTCCCATAAATGCCAGAAACAAAGTCGTTTTTTCCCATTATGCTGGGAGACTTGTTGGTCTTCCTCCTGCCAAGCACGTAAGGAGACAGGAATTTAGGACTGACACAAAAAGAATAGAAATCAAGATGGGCAAAACAGCTTATGGACAACTTATGACAGCATACGCAGCCACAGTGGTGTCAATAGCAAAGCCAGGTCACATTCTACTATAGTTAGGATTGTCAAAGTGAAAATACAAATGCCACCATGGGGCTGTGGCCTTATAAAATGAAGGGGCATCTGACCATCTACCCATCCTGGCTCATGACTTCTTCCCCCACCCCCCACCCCCAGTCCCTCGGGGAGATATAGCAGCATTCAGGTGTGTTAGCTCAAATACTTAATTATTTAAAAAGCTGGCCAATGGCAGGAAGGGTGCAAGCCAAAGAAGACATCCCAGGGTATTTTTCCATAGAGCAATACTTAAGGTAACCTCATCCCTTTGACAGTAGCATAGTATACCTAGGGTTGCCAAGCTCCAGGTGGGTCCTGGAGATCTCCTGGGATTACAGGTGATTTCCAGATGATAGAGATCAGTTGCCCTGGAGAAAAATGGCTGCTTTTTAAGGTCGACTCGACCCTATAGCATTTTTACCTGGCTGAAGTCCTCCTCCTCCCCAAAACCTGCTCTCCCCAATTTCCCATCCTGGAGCTGGCAACCCAGTGCACTGGTGAAAGAGGTTTTTTTTTTTTTAATCCAAGCAGCTTTCTGCATTCAGGAGGGGAGTGTGCATTGTTTTAAGAATGTTTGCATCTGTACAAATTGTGAGGTTAAAAACAGATTTTGCTGTTCAAGAGCGTGCATCTAACTAACACAGAAAACAGCAGAGAGCCAACTTAAAATTAAACACAAATTCTAACAATATTCTTTTGCCCCTCACATTCCTGGGTCACAGTTAAATGTTTTGATGTATTCTCTGTGTGAGCAAATGCACGTTTGCCTCACATCATGCAGGTATGCCAGGGAATTAGGATTATGGACTCAACTCCACTGTGTACAAAGATGGTGCATCATGAGTGAAGCAAGTAGCCCGGACGTGAGACACGCCACTGATTTTTACCTTAAAAAGTGTGCCTCATTCCTGGCTCTACTAAAGAATACAGGCTGGGGAAGGGGGGGGGGGGGGGCGCGGAGAGACTCCTTTCTAACCTTGGCCCAGGGCATGTGGCGCTCTCTACCCTCTCTTAATAACCCGGGACTGCACGACGGCTGTGAAGGAAAGCGAGGCCCGAGAAACACGAGAAGGGGGCGTGCCGTCTGCCAGAGAGGGCTGTAACCTGAGGCAGGCGCAATAATCCTTCAGGGAACTGGGAGGTGAAGGAAGGCGGTAGTGCTTTGGCGTCGGGGGTGGAGGGCCTCCCACACCGCCCCCCCTTCTCCCCCCCCTACCCTGGGAAGCCTCCGCAATCCCCGCGTGTTTCTGTCGCAGCAGGAGACGCGTGGGCAGCCCCACTCCCCACCGGGTACATGACTGGATAGGGCAGGGGAGGAGGCCGCTGGGTAGGCCCAGGCCCTTCCTCTGCCGCGGCCCTCCCCGCGCGGGACAGGGAGCCAGTCGCTATGGGAACGGGCCTAGCAGCAGCCGCCGCAACCCGCGAGGTCCCACAAAGGAGGAGAATGGGTGGCTCTTCTGCCGAGGGGTGAGGCGGCGCTGGCTGCCCTGCTCCGCTCTCGTCCTTCTCTCGCTGCCGTCGCCCCTGCCGGCTCCTAGTGGCTTTGGACGTAGGGTGGGGGTAACGCTAATGAAATCCCGGGGGGGGGGGGGGGGTTGTCCCTAATGAAATCCCTGTGACCTCTCTCGAGTTCGTCTTCCCTCGGAAGCCAGCCAAGCGGGAAGAGCAAGGTGTGTCCACAGCAAGACAAGTCACCCATTCCCTTTGCGCATAGTTTGCAAAGGATGAGGTGCTGCTGAGGCCGTGTCTGGAGTGAGAGAAGGCATGTACCTTTAGTTTAAAATATGGTTCTTTGGTGCTTCCTGGATGGATGGAATTTTTAAAAAATTAGCAAAGTTTTACAGACCTAAGAATTTAAGAGCCTGGCAGGATCAGATTAGCCCCCCAGCAAGAGAGATGCTTCCAGGAAGCCCACATGAAGGACAAAAAGGCACCAGCTCTCCCATACCACCCCAGTAACTGGCATTTAGTGGAAGACTGCCCCCTTCTCAGGAAGCTCCATTTAGCAACCCCTGGGCTAGCCCTTCATAGCCTATCCTCTCTGAATTTGTCTAATCCTCCTTTAAAACCATATAAAGTACTGGCCTGAGTGGCCTCATATTGTCACAATGGATTTCTTTTGGGGAGGGGCTGTGTCTCAGTGGCAGACCAAATACTCTTACATGGAGAAAAATCCAGGTTCAATTCCTGGCCCCTCCATTCGAGGGATAGACAGTAGATGATGTGAAATACTTGGACCACAGAGAGCTGCTGCTCACCAGAGTAGACAATACTGATAGGGTTACTAACTCCAAGTTAGAAAATTCCTGGAGATTTGGGGGTGGAATTTGGGGAGAGCAGGTTTTGGGGACTTCAGCAGGGTTGCCAGGTCCCAGCTGGCCACCAGCAGGGGATGAGAGGTAAGGCTGCCAGGTCCAAGTTGGGAAACTCCTGGAAATTTGTGGATGGAACCAGTGGTACAATGCCACAGAGTCCATTCTCCAAAGCAGCTTTTCTCCAGGAGAACTGATCTCTGTAGTCTGGAGATCAGTGGTAAATCCAGTAGATCTCCTGGCCGCATCTGGACACTGGCAGCCCTTGATAGACTGTATAATCCAGCTTCATGTTTTCATAAATAGTTTGTGTGAATAAGTACTTCTATTATGTGGCCTGAATACAGTCAGTTTCATTGAGTGATTTCAGCTTCTAGTGGGGGGGGGGGAATCTCTATTCATTTCCCACACACTATGTACAATTTTACAAACACAGAGCATGTCCCTTAGTTATTATTTTCTAAACTGAAATGCTCCAGCCTTCCCTCCTAGTAATGGTGTTTCAGCCCCCTAAATCTTTTCGTCACCTTTTTCTGCATCGTTCCAGTTCTACATTACTTGGTTTGAGATGAGCTCAGAACTGTATGTGCTATTTTAGATGAAGCTAGAAATGGAAAATCTCAAGAAATTTTCCGGTGTTTTTTTCCAGAAAAAAATTGGAAATTTGGTGGAAAAATTGAGACATATTCAGTACTTGTCCTATCAACCCTAAGCTAATTTTACTGCTTTAATTACATAAAATGCATTTTTATAACTTTCTTAGCATATAAAATTGCAACATGTGACATATCTGGAATTTAGAAGTTATAACCATGTTCATTTTCTATAAGCAAAATTGCTAACATACTCAATATTTGAGAGAAAACTACAAGCTGATGCGCCTATGCTGTCTTAGCACATGTAGAGAGAGCTCAATTCTCAAACAACTGTCAGAGTTTTCCTCTGAGGCTGTGTTGCAGTTTCTGCCCCACTTCCTGATCTCCCCCCTACACTAAACAGCTTGTAATCCAATCTGTGGGTATATCTGCCACAGTGGTTTCAGGGAGTGGTCAGAAGGACAACAGAAGGTATGCAATAGTTGAAAAGCAAGAACAGCCCTGCATGCTCCCCTCTAGATTATCTTCTAGGTGCGGAAATGCATCTTGGGTTTAAGAGCTATGTCTACAGCATGCCCACCTTTGTCTTTAAAAACATTTAACTTATTCTAAAAGCGAAAATATTTAATAGGTGTTTTTTCAGTACTATGCAATATTTTCAATTTTTTTGTTGGGAAAACTGAAAAAAAGCCTCAGAAAAAAATGGGACCCCCCCCCTAAATTTTTCTAGTTTTTCTCTGTGCCTTCCCATCTCTAGCTGCAGCTGTGTTATAAATTTACATATATGCAGTACAATGCAATAGTCTTACTTTAAGTATTCCTAATAATCCCAATGTGAAACTTGCCTTTTGATATGTGTGGGGGGAAATCCCATACTGTGGTAAAGTGAGGCAGCCAAGTATCTAATTGGGGTATATTATTATTCCTAGTACTTGTGGAGACCTGGTGTTGATTTTGGTCATGATCCAGCCAAAGTTAAGCACTATTTAAATTTCAATGTGAGCGTTAAAAATTCTGCATATCTGATTTCAGTGGGAGAAAAGTAACTGGACTTTTGACTGGACTGAGACCAAAGCCTGTATGGACATATTCAAGTGACATTTAAGGCTTAAATATTAACCAGCCCACAAGCCTGTTTTCCTATGTTATATCTATGAAATTGCCACAAAATCTCAGCCATGTTTAATTTAAAAGTATTAGGTATTAATGCCTCATTTTTAGCACATTTGAAACTTACATGTTAATGTCAGGGAGACCTGGTTGATCCTTTTCTTCAGCATGAAATTTACTCAGTAGTTTTTTCCTGGAATAAAAAGGTGTGCTGCACGGACTCACTATGGGTAATCCATATGCTAAACTGCTTCTTGGCACTTTTTCAGCGGCAGGCCGGGTAGTTTTACTACAGGAGGAGTTGCCTCTCTGTGGATAGAATACCACTGTTGCTTTTGGTAGATGAAGTGGTTGTTGCTTTAATGCCATTGTTAGAGCAGGCTTGGCTTTGGAAACAGAGCATTTGACAGCAATTACGTGTTGAGGTTGGTGTGATTAATAAACCTCACATTTAACGATATATTGTTATCAAAAGCAGAGGAAAACCGCAAATAATGTTTTACTCATTTCCTGATATATCTCTATTGAGTTTGCAATGAATTGTAAATGTGCACTTTAAAAAACAGTGCTTTTTCGTAGCCTAGAAATAAGAAATCTAGGAAAAATGACCACAGCTAGTAAATACCTCTTCATGCTCTCACTTCCACAAACTCAGTGCGGCTTTAGCTATCATTCTTTGCTAGAGTTTTGCTTTTCAGAGTCTTATTGTGTCATCAAGACACATTATGACTCGGGTTCAAACTACAGGTAGCACAGAGTTCCGTGATTCTTTCTATTACACCTTTTAGAACCCAAAGCAACCTGGGTAAACTGTAAGTCAGAGAAGAAAGGCAAATGGAGAGAGGCTGCTTACCCCTTCTTTCTGTGAATCTTTTCCAACTCAGGATATCACCAAATTACTTTAAAAAACAAACAAACCCTCAGGAAGGCAATTTTATTCATTTTGGGTATGACTAGACTGCCTCTCCACTAAAAATGTCCTACTTAGTGTACAGTTATTAAAAATATAAAACACAACAAAATATAAAACTTTAAAAAAGTAAACCAGCACCAGTAAAGCAAAACAGCAGATAGAAGCAAATTAACTTATCAAGCAGCATTTTTTTTAAAAAATGGGTTTGTCATGTTTGTTTGTTTGTTTCTACAGCCCATAATAAACAATCTCATTCATTTTTGGGGGGACCTCGAGCTTCTTAGTTTTCAATAATTTTTTATATTTTCAGTTTCAAAATATTTGGCAATATCTCTGTTCTATTCATATTTAAATATTTGGGAATCCATTTTGACACATCCCTTTCATGGAAACCACATTTGGACTTGGCAAGGATTAATGCCCTGAGAACTGGGAGGACAATTGTAAAATACTGTTATGCAGCAGGTGGTGAATTTGTCCCCTCAGCTATAAAGGTATATAATGCCAAAGTAACAAATCAGTACTTAAATGGTGTGGGAATTTGGATAGATGCGCTCTCTGAGATAATGGATTCTATTCAATATGTTTTTTTTCTGGCACATATTGGCTACCCTCAGATGTGTTTTGGGTGTAGCCCTGAGAGCTGAACTGGGCGAATCATTGGTGGAGGCTAAGGCATGGATTAAAGCATTTCTTTTGAAAGTCTAGACCTTAAAATCTGAAGGAGAGCCTGCCCTTGGACTTGTACAGGCAGATGCATATAGTAGCTAATGGGATCAACTACTGAAAAGAAAAAATCTCTAGGTATAACAAACAATATAGTGAAGATCATGGAGACCAAAGAAATAATTAGGCTAATTAAATTGTGCATTAAGAAATTGGATATTAACAGCACATCTGTCAGGGCCCACAGGGTATTCTCAGTGTCTTATTTAGGTATTGCCCTCCTGATGCAACTGCTGAAGTATTTTTATCATTTGACAATACCAAAGCTCAGAAGAGCTTTTACTTTGACCAGAATGAATTCTCTTCCGTCGGCAGTCTTGGAGGGCAGATATAAAAAAGTGCCATACTCAAATAGAATATGTAGATGCTCATCTGATAAAGCTGAAACTATTGAGCATATTATTATGGAGTGTCCTATATTTAACAAGTTGAGGGCCAGTTTAATTAGTCCTTTACTCCAAATGCTGGAAAGGTCTAAACAAGGCATCTGATAGTACAAGGCCACAAGTGATGTGGTTATTATTGGATACAAATGATTCTGTTACTCTGTCTGTGGCAAAAAAATTTAGGGGCAATAATTAAACAGCAGCAGAAAAATATCAAGGCATTATTTTAGTTTATTATTTTATTTTCTGCTCAAGGCTATAGCTGTATGAGCAGTGATAGGTAGGTAGATAGATGCCATGCAAGCATCTTATACAACATTCATTAAAGGCTATGAACTATAACTGCAAAGCTGGACTGTGAAGCAAGTGTTTCAGGGAAATGGACTGTATGGGAGCCATCAAATAGTGCCCTTCTACTGGACTGTAGGCATGTGCCCAGCTGAGGGAAACCTTGCCCTGAAGCAGCATGCAAAGCCAGAAGTGGACCCATGGAATGCCTGATTCCTCTCCTGCCTGCCTTTCTGCAGCCCCTGCAAGACGTGTGCCAGATGGCAAGCCAGCCTCCGTGACCCCACAACTAAGCAGTACCAGCAGCAGTTCAATAGAAGAGAAGCTATGCTCTGCAAAAGGAACCAGGACATTCCTGCACAGATGCCATGCAAAGTGAAATTAAATTTATTTGTATTTAGCCATAGGCCATTACAAACCAAAGATAACAGAAAAGAATGCTATAAATATGAATATTGGTATAAAATAATACAGCTGTTGATCATTGGCTCATTAAGACCAATTACCAGCAATGGAGCCGGGACATTACTATTCCTTTCTCTCTTTTGTCTCTCTGAAAGGTGTCCCTATTAGCCAACCATTATTGCAGTTACCCAATGATTAATCCCATTCTCCCAACCCACTAACAACTGGATTTTTTGGGTATTCCCTGGGGACTTACGTGACTAATGAAGCATCACCTTCAAGTCATTCTAGGATATAAAAGGAGAGCATCATCCCATTGCTCTCTCTCTCGCTGCTTACCTTCCTAACCCCACCCTACCTTGCTGGTTCCATTCTTAGTGCTGTTTGGAGCCTTCCATGTACATTGCTGATCAACCATGATCCCTTTCCCTTAGTTTTTATCCCTTTGTCACTGCAGGATCGCCTCGCCGTATCGGACAGGTAACGTATTGCCCCATCAATGATACTTCCTGCTAATGCAACTGTCATTATACCTTTCTGCCTGAATTTTTAGATCTGTATTGTTTGTATGTTTGATTTTTATATTGTATGTGTGAGAATCCTTTAGTAAAGAAATCACTGCTTTGGACATCTAGTCTCATCGTCTGTTTCTGGGATCTGGATAAATTGGACTCCTGTATACACAGGTTATTGGTCCCTTAATTATAGCCATTGCCATTTAATATTCAGATTCCCCACTTTTATTAAGAAATAAGGCAGTTAGGCTGACAGACAGACAGAGTTAAATTCTATTTGAAAATGCATATTCTGTACAGCAAAATTACTAGAGAAAGCAGGCTCTTGGCACCTGCTGTCCTGCTCAGAGCTGTCTGAGGTCTTAAAAATGTAGAGGAAAGAATCACAGAACTCCGCATAATATGTACTTTGAGTTTTAGGGGGCCCCCACCCCAAAAAAAATCTCAGGAAGAATAATTTGTTTCAAGATGCTTTATTTTGTTCTATGGCATTTCATATTCTTATACAGAGAGCCAATTGTTACATTATTTTCAAATCATTTTAAAAATTGTATGCTATATTTTAGACTAATATTCAAGGGGCCTTAAGAGTAGCAGTGAACACAAATGCCTAGTGATTAAAACAATAACGTAATCAGATTTTAAAAAAAAATCAGGAACCATAACATAAAACCAGCAAAACCATAGTGCAAATAAATCTATCCAACTGGGGATCGAGTAGCCAGCATGATGCCACCCTGAGGTTACAATGTCACTATGCAACCATTTGGATTTGTCTAGGCCTCTAGCCAGTAATAATTCCTTATAGGGTCACCAGACCTTTGGTCCAGGCAGGGGTTTCCCCGATTTCCAGGGCTCCAGCCCACTGCCAGCCAGCCATGCAACACTCCTTGTGTGATGACGTCCCTTCTGTGTGACTTCATTGCACCAACCATGTCGCCCCACTCCCAGACAGCTCCCTCGCACCCACCCCCACCGGCAGATTAATCAGACCTGGCAGCCCTAATTCCTTAATGTGACCCAGTGTCCCACAGTTTCTTAGCCTCCCTCTAGTTATGCAAAAGCATACCTTTACAGTGTAATACATAGACGTTGATATATCTTGCCAGATGTTTTAATTTGAACATCTCAGCAAGTGCTCGCAATATCAGACATAAATATTTCTTTGATTTGCATGAAGACTTATACAGAATGATCTTATGCATGTTTATTTAAAAGTAAGTCCCACTTTCAATGGGACTTGATCCCAAATAAGTCAGTTATAGCTGAAGTGTTGAATACAAGATAGCGTTAATACCTGTTTCAAATTTGTCATAATCCCCAGAATGGAAATTTTACATTTGAATTTGGAGCAACTTCCATATAAAAGCTGATTGAAGGGCCTGGTATTGGTCCAAGTAATAAAGGTAATGATTTAAAAAGTCACTGTGTTTAATGAACCATTAATAGACTTGACTTTAGACATTCTGCCTCCTGTTATTAAAGTGATCAGCCCTAATATTGACAGTGCTCGGAAGGTTACATATGACTTTTCCATTATAGTCCCATTTTCACACATTTAATACTCTGTTCTACATTATTTTTCTTTAGAAACTGTCCTTTAGGATTTATTATCCTGAGGTTCATGATTCCCCCCCTTGTAGAAAATTCCTGTCAGATACCAAATTATAAAATAATGTTTTATAATGTTTTACTATTTTTAAAATTAACTGTTTAAATGCTCTTTTTCTTGAATGATGTATAACTGTGATTTTTTGCAGAGTAAATAAAAGTTGGTAATTTATCCTGTTCATGAATGGAAAAGGTAGTTTTCAAAGACGCAGGATGTGTCCAGAATGGCACTTTTCCAGACAAGATAGAACTGCTACTGAAAATCCTTCAACATAGTGCATTTTATATTACTTCAGCAATGTGCAGCCCAGTTTTTACACAGAGGATCTTATACTTCATTGAAGAAAGAACACATAACTGGTTTCAGATACACATCTTTCTATGACTGGTTCAGATGGAAGTTTCAGGTTGTCCCTCTTGATAACTATTGTCCCATCACCTCCTTTTTTTTATATGTGCATGTGTGTGTGCACGTGTGAGTGTGTGTGCACTTGGAAGTCATGGCAACCTCTGGTGACTGACCCCTAGTGGAGGTCTGGAGGATATTCAGAGGTGTGACTGAATAAAGCCTGCCCCTGCCTCCTGACTGCTGGTATTCCAAGGAGGTCTCCCATCCAAGTACTTGCCAGAGTCGACCCTGTTTAGCTTCCGAGATCTGACGAGCTCAAGCTTGCCTGGGCTATCCAAGTCAGGGCCCACCACCTCCTTCCTTATCTGACATGTTTCTTTGTATATGCTGAACTTGTGCTACTACAAACATGTATCACATTCATCTAAGCACTTTAACTTTATTATGCAAATTTCATTTCCAGCTGAAGTTAAACCTGGACATTTCACCATCCCAGATACTTTTCAGACGTCAGGGTAGCAGCCAGTTATACCAAGATCTGCAAGTTCAGGAAAAGGAAGTAAGAAAAATATTGGGGCAATAAAGGACAAAAGAGAAATGGAATTAAATATGGAATGAGAGGTACTATGGATACGATCTGACAATGGCCTTTTTCACACTGCAACTAGGTTTGCTAACCTCTAGGTGGCACCTGGAGGTCTCCTGCTATTACAGTTGATCTCCAGACAACCAAGATCAGCTCCCCTGGATAAAATGGCTGATGTGGAAGGTGGGCTTTGTGGCATTATACCCTGCTGAGGTTAGGGGGGCTCCCGAGTCCTTCCCAGGATCTTTTGCCCCCACCCTACAAGGGAGTATTCTAAGGTTTTTAAACTGGCAATGGAGTATTGATATATCATATTTGAAAAGTACTGGACTCGGGAGGCCATTGGAGTGATTTCAATCATAGCTCTTTTATTAGGGAGTCAGGATCATATATACAGCATGGTGGTTTCTTGCAGGTCAGGATCGAGCATGGGGACAAAGGAATGGGGAAGCCCCTTATATTTACAGGTAAACCACACGTTGACCATTCCCCCCTTAAGGGGGATTGGTCTGCAGGGATTATTCTCCTGCCAGAGGCTGTCATAGGTCCATTCATATATCCTCAGCCCCTGATAGGGGGACCGGCAGGATCCCTAGGTCCATTGCTCTCTGGGGAAGGAAGCTCTGTTGTTATCACATCCCATTACAGGCAAACATGCCCAGGCATGTTCCCTGGCTGCAGACAAAGAATCAAGCACCGGACATAAGAATATTGATATGCCAATCATCATCGGGGGGGGGGGGGGGGGGAAGGTCCCCTGGTAGCAGCTGCTGCAGGGACTTGGGCTAGAAAAATGGCTGCTGTGTGGGCAGGACCAGGAAAATCTGGGCTTTCCTGGCTGTATACCTGGCAGCCTGACTTTGCTGCGATCTTTCCCAAAACACTGCAGCTAAACAGATTTGAGAAACGTTTCCAGAGTTCAGGAAAAACCAGATGGTGCACAGAAACTCCACAACGCTGTGGGAAAGAAGGGGAAAAAACATCACTTCCCAACCGCATCGGGCAAATCACTCCTGTGGCAGTGGCCAATAGCAGGCAGTAAGACCTGCATGTTTCCTCTAGAATGCAATGATGACCGGTCTTTTTTACTAAGAAATAATTAATTAAAGATTTTTATTCTTTTTAAAAAGGGGGTAGCATTTGCCTGTGTGAGTGTGAATGAGACCTGGGAAAGCATTTTCTATATGTGGTGCTTCCCAAATCTCCATGTAAGTCTTGTTATTGATCTATCTTACAGTTTTATGAAGTTGAAGTCTGTGTTGTGTTTTTAAAATCTGATTTGTTGACGTATTTTAAACTGGTCATGGTGGGAAAGGCAGCATACAAGTACCCTCAATAACTGAAAGTACCAAAGTAGCCAGGCTTATTTAGATGAGAGTAAAATCTGGCTACCATTGATTTAGGAGACAAATTGGCCACCAACTTTGGGCTATAATGCCTGCCTATAATGTAACTTTTGCCTTCTCCATATCTTCTTGTGATGTCACATTGCTCTTGTGACACTTAGGTTGCATAGCAGTAGTGGTTAGGAAAGAGATATCCACCATTAGGACAAATTGTCTGTGGCTGGTATAGTTTTTGTCCACTAGGTTGGTAGCTTACGGTCCTTTAAAAAAAAAGACAGAAAAACTCAGATGAAAATGAAAGGAGCAGTGACTTCCAAGAGGATGCCACTGGAGAAGTTGTCATTACCGTGTCAGCAAACAAGAAAGACGGGACGTATCATTTCACCTGCCGCAAGGTCTTCTCTGAACTTGCCACCATTAGTCACCTACCAGAAACTGCATTGCTGTGATAATGACACAGACATAAATAGAGTATTCCTAAAGCTCTCTGCACTTCATGGCAAGCTGCACGATCCCTTGAAGGAGCAGCTGCTCTGGTGTGCTTATGAAGATGAAGGAAAACGTATGTGCCTAGGTGTGTACATAGGTGGGAATAGGTTGCCAACATTTTTTTACTGGACCTGCTCCTCTGCTTCTAACAGCAGCCTACCATGCAACAATTATGGAAAACATTCTTTGTTTTTAGTAGCAAACTAAAGTAGAAGAGACAAGGGTGGAGGGATGTTAGTCAAACCTAGAATGGGATATGAAAATATTTGCTCAAAGGGGGAGACTTTTATCAGGAACAAGGCTCTAGATACCCAATAAAATGTCAAAATGAAAGTCTAGGTTAGGGCAGGTATAGCCATGAACAAAGGCTCATTTTTCTCTTAATTTAGAACTATTTACTCTTTAGAAGGACATCTTGAAGCCCCCAATACATAAGGTGACATTTGCATGCTGAAGGTGGATGATCACCGTAGAGTGTTGTTGTTGTTGTTGTTGTTGTTATACCACACTGCAGCATATTTACGTGGTTGGGTTTTTTTTTACTGAGTCAGCATCTAAGAAGGGGCATGCTCTGGGTGATAACCCTTAGCAGCTGCAGCCTGAGAAGTCCTGCCTGTTCCTTAATAGTACAGATGATAATGAAGGCCAGAAACTGCATTAATGCTCCTTTGCAGAAGATTAAAGGAATGTCTGAAGTGGGATAAAGGAAGGATTATATTTCAATAAAATTAATCCTCACTAGATAAGGAGAGCTTTAACACTGCCCATCTGGAAAACTCCAATATTTTGTGAGAAAAGAGCATTTAATTTTCTCAAGACTTTATTTAAGAAGTGTAAGAATAAAACAAGTAAAAATCTGTAGAAAAAGAGATGGGGGTGGAGAGAGAGAATCCCACATTTTTCTGAATAGAACACAAACAGTAAGAACACTTGAGCGACACATTTCTGATTTAATTAACCTTGATGGTAGATTGCTGTGATCATTTACATTCCATCATGATACGGTCTTTGTCAGGTTAGAAAATGTATTTCCATCCTTTCTCAATGTATTATGCCCCATTCCGCATCTAGCATTTTTTTTTAATTGATTTTATCTATTTCTACTACTACATCGCTACTTTTCTAAGCTATATTTACCTTATACAGAGTGTGCTTTAACATTTGCTTAATATTACCTTACCATTAATACATATGAAGCATTTTAAACCTTGGTTAATATTCAATTAAAATTGTTACTGATGATATATGAAAAATAAAAAAGCTGTTTGACAGACATGTTCTTTTGAAGGAATGCTTAATTATACAAATTATATATAATATATAAGTGCGATTTCAAAAAACATTTCAGCCTTTATTTCTTCTTTCGTCCTCTTCTTGTCTTAACAGTCTCTTCTTGTACCTTTGGAGCTGCTGCTCCTTTTTCCGAGTCAGAAATTTCTTCTTCGCTCTTTGAGCTATCAAATCCATACATACTTTCTTGCGATGCCAGCGAACCATCTGAGTCTCTCTCTTTTTTCTTTTCTTTGCTTTTTTCCAAAAAACTTTTTGCCTGTTGAACAGAGTCAATCTTGTATTTTTTGTTTTTGATGCTGAAGCTCAGTCCTTCCGGAACATTCCACCTGTAGATAATAGATTCAGACTGTAGCCAAGATGTCAGTTTTCCATAGGCTTTCCTTCTTTTCCTTATTTCAAATGGGATATCTTTCATCACTTTAACTTCTTTTCCTTTGATCTTCAGAACCGCTTTATTTGTGGTCCTAAGCACCACATCTCTTGTTGACTTTTTGGAGAACCTTATCTGAATCTCACCAGGCAGGCTTTTCTTTTTAGTATAGTCTGGATAGGTTCTGTAAACCATATCCATATCGCTTTTTATTTCCGCTGCTTTTAAGCCCGTCACTGGTTCGAGCGCTTCACTTAACAGATTTTTAAGGTCTTCTCCTTTATCCTCTGGTACATTCTGAAGTCTTAGGAAAAAATTCGATCTTTCCATCTGTAGTTTCAAAAGCTGATCAGAGTGGAAGGCCTTTTCTTTCTCCGCTTTTTGTAGCCTTGAATCATGATTTTTTACTGAAGTCTTAACTTCCAGAAGTTCTCGCTGCAGCTTCTCTGTAGTTTTATTCGACTCCTTCAGGTCCAGCTGCATCTTGTCCATCTTGACGTTGAGAGCTGTCATTTGGTCCACTAGAGGTCGCAGTAACGAGGAGAACACAGTGCTCATCTCTGTGGTATCAACCTTTGAACTCGGAGCTGTACTTCCTAGTTTGGGGGAAGGTTTCGGTTTCCCCGCCATTGTTGAGGCTGCGCTTCTTTGTTGATAGTTAGATAAGATGGACGAAAGAAGCAAATTCTACGACTGCGCTTATATCTTTTTAAAGTTCATATCCTCTAAAGAGCGATGCCGCCATCTAGCAAGCCGAACGTACGTTTTTTCATGCAGTAACGCCACGTAAAGAGTCCCGTAAGTACGCCAGTCTCGAGAGGGGGGGGTTTTGCTCCACCCGCCTTTCCCGCTGTGTTCTGTTTATTTTTACTTCAGACTCACGTTTTCTCCGTGCGTAACTATAAGTTCCAGCTTCAAAGCTTCGCACTCTCTGCTGCTTCTCGGTTTTGCGCTTTTAGCCATACGGCTCCCACGGACGGGGGAACCTATGGGGGTGATGAAAGGGGACCTCGATCCCTTGATCGCCACCGTAGGGAGAGATCCCCTTCGTGCCACCCCAGGCAGAGCCCCTTCATTAGGGTCTCTGGGGGCTCGGCACCAGTCTGAATCCCCTTCTTCCCGCCGGGTACGGATCGCACTCCCCGCAGATGCGGAGGAGCGCGTCCGCCATGGTCGCAAGTCTTGCCGGAAGTCCCCGCATCTAGCATTCACTCTGTTGTTTTACCAAACCCACACTGGAACAGGAAAAGATGCGGCTCAAAATCACATTCAAATACCCTGGGCCAACGCCATACTGACTGCAAAGTCCCCCCTGAACGGCCATAAAACGGCCATAAATCTGCAGACAGTAGCCATAAAACTGAGAGCTCAAACGAAGTGAAAGCGGCATGCAGTCTGGACAGTGCCATAAAATCCGAGTGAAAGTGGCATGCAACGTAGAGGGGAATTTCTGTTCCAATGGGGATTTGGTAAAACAGCAGAGCGAATGCTAGATGCAGAATGGGCCATTGTCTGCTCCCTCCCCACTGCAGGTCTTGCCTCATCCAAAGTACGCAAGTGAAACTGATAATCTAAGACAGGTGTTCCGTACTGGAATAAATTGGAATTAACAGTCTGTGACGCACTCAGCGTTTTAATTTGGTATCATAATTTTTTTAAGAGTATATTTTCCTCAATTGAAATAGGTTATTGGATTAGAGTTTACAACGTAACAGAAGCTTACCATTATCTTATTTGAAGGTCTGCAGTCTGCTTTTGTCACACAACCAGTTTACTTACTTCAATTATAGTCTGCATTTCTCATTCAAAGACAGTAGTAGGAAAATAAACAGATGTACTTCCCATTTCCTTTCCATCCATACCTCTTGAAGCAGAACCTAACATGTTTTTTACTCTCAGGTTCCTGTTGCTAGAGCAATAAGCCCACTGACGGCACCTCACTCCACCACTGAAACTCTCCACCCTCAGGATCCAGGAGACCCTCAAGAACGGTGGTGGGTTAAATGGGGTGTATGTGGTGAAGGGACAGATTGGCAAAAATCACTTTGTTGGCCAACAGTAGTACCCATCTGGCAGAGGAAAATGACCATAGGGTAACAGGTGATGTCTCTTTGATTCAGGGTAACACATAACAGTGAAAAATAAGCATTTGTTGTTCAAGGAAACTTTTCCTAAGCTTCGGGGTCACGAATTTCAACAGTCCCTATTGCGTATGGGCAGTAGTATGTGCTTTCATGTGCCACACTCCAGTGTTAATGGCACTCCAGTGGGACCAGTAGGGGGAGGCAGACTAAGGACCCCATAATATCCTCAAATTCTTATTTTTCTACTCTCTCTGCAGATGATGAGGCCTCCTCCTTTGCCACGTTTGCTGCCAACAGGGAGCTTCCTTGTGGGGTTTACAGTTCACCAAAGTCAGACCACATGCCCCTAAAACAAAGAACGTATTCCAACAAGGTTGCCAACGTATGTAAAGGCTTTGGGATATACAGACAGGATGCTCCAATGGCAACTGTAATTGCAAGGTAAGTTACTGTAGAATGCAAGCTATTTTTAATGAATACAATTGTATATCATCAATATATCTAATTCTCAACACTGCCCCTACTGTGGATATCTGGAGACTGGAGCCATGATCAGATTAGATTGATCAAACCTGAGGAAAGCCCCAGATTTGCAGAAAAATCTGAACTTTTTTAAAAAGGCAAATTAACACACACACACCCCGGGCCTGTACTGTGAAGGGAAAAAAGTACCCTCTGCAGTGGCCATTGTAGGGCTTAGAAGGCAGCTACAACAGTATTACCAGCCTTTAAGCCTTGGTTTCCCTCAATAAAAGGCAAGGAGATGGGAAAGGCCCTTTTCCAGGCCTGATTTGGCCTTTGAGAGAGTCAGGCCCAGACTCATGAGCCAGGCCCAGCGGCAACAACTCTTAGGCCTGGCTGTTCACTACTTAGGGTTGCCAGCCTCCAGGTGGGGCCTGGGGATCTCCTGCTTTTACAACTGATCCCCAGCTGACAGAGATCAGCTCCCCTGGAGAAAATGGCTGCTTTGGAGAGTGGGCTCTATGGCATTGTACCATGCTGAGGCCACTCCCCTCCTCAGTCCCCACCTTCTCCTGGCTCCACCCCCAAAGTCCCCAGGTATTTTACCTACCCGGACTTGGCAACCCTATCACTACTGTTCATACTTCCAGCCTAATGTACCTCACAGTGGTGTTCTGAGGAGAAAATGGAGGACAGGAGAAGTATGTAAGCTGCTTTGGGTGCCCACTGGGGAGAAAGGTGGGGTATAAATGAAGTAAATAAATAATAAACCAACATACTTGAAGGACTGCCCAATCCTTTCTATGAACCTGCCCGACCACTATGACCATCATCAGAGGCCCTGCTTTGGGTGCCCATGCCTTCTGAGATCAGGCAGGCAGCAATCCAGGAGAGGGCTTTCTCAGTCATGACTCTGGAACTCTCTCCCCAGAGAGACTAAACTGTTTCTTTCCGTTGCTGTCTTCCGCCAGCAGATGAAGACTTTTGTTTCATTTGGCATGCCCTCAGTGATCCTCCTTTATAACCAATGTTTTTATTTTAACTATTTTGTATGTATTTTAACTTTTTTAACTTTTTAAAAATTGTTTTAATGATGTATGTGTGGGTGGGGGAAGGGTTGCCAGGTCCCTCCTGGCAGGTCCCTCCTGGCAACCAGCAGGGGATGTGGGGGGGACTTACCTGGAGAAAGAGAAAGGCCCAGGCCTCGTTGCCAGCATCGCACAGGAAGTGACATATCACTCCAGCAATGTCCAGGTCATGCTCTGGTATTTGGCCAAAAATTCTACGGTAAAACTGGCTTCTGTCACTTCCTATGCAACACTGGCAACGAGGCCTGGGCATTTCTTTCTCCAGGTAAGTCTCCCTGCTGGCCAGCTGATTGGTGGCTGGGGGGCAGACCCTGGCAGAGGGGTTCCCCCCCCCCCCCACCAGTAGGTCTGGCAACCCTAGGGGGAGTGTAATGGTTTTATAATGTAATTTTGTTTTGTATTTTTTTTAATCGTTAGCTGCCTTGGTAGCCCTTGTAGGGGCAGAAAGGTGGGATATAAATTCTGTTAATAATAAATATAGCTGAAGGTGAGCAGATGGTAGGTTGGCTGGTGGGTGGGAAAGAGAGAAGAAAGCAGGGGAAGGGGGGAAGCTGTAGGGGAGAGGAAAATGGGACACCCTCTTATAGTCCTTGCAGGTCCCTCCGTTCTGTTGTCTAATCTCTGATTTGCTTAGTCATTTTTGATCTGCTTAATGTATTCAGAAGAAACCACCACCCTAAAAAGATAAGATAGGTTTGGGAGAACCCACATGAAAACGTGTAAGGTTCCTCAGTTAGCCAGCTCCCAAATCATTTCAGAACAGTAAAATGGCATGACGGCTGAATCCCCTTCGCCATGCATACCAGAGATGCAATCTGAATTAGGAACTAAGGAGACCCTGCAACTCATGTGTGACTGTTACACAGGAAACAGTGCAAAACCCCAGACCTGACCTGATTTGTGGAAATCAGCCCCCCCCGCCCCCCCCCCCCCGGAACCAACAGGACCATATTTGGGAATGAAGGGTCCCTTTCTTCTCACAGATCAGCTGAAATATTTTAGGCCCTGACTTCTGAATGCAAGGGGGAAGCAACCTGGTCCAGACTTTGTTCCTAGTCCCTTGCAAGTAGGGTTGCTTACTAGCCAGAAGAAAAAATCTATATGATCACAGTTTCTCTCCGTTTTGTTTGTTGTATAGCAGTCAAAAGTTATGAAGGTTTATAGGTTCAAAGATTAAAAGCCTTCTTAATGTCTAATTGTACATCCAGTACTGTTTACAGCTTTAGCTATTTAAAGATGTAAACAAGGTAATTAAAACCAAGTGATGAGATTTTGAGCTGTGGTATAGGCATACATAATTCCTGAATTGGAAAAAAAAATAAACATCTCCTACATGCACATGGTACTTCCAGCCCGATCTAACAGGGAGCATTTAGAACAGCTGGGACTGTGTGTGACTGGGGATCAATGCTCCCTCTAAGCTGTGGAGTCCTGTGAGCAAAAATTCTACTTTCTAAGCTACCAGCATTAAAGTTGTGAGCAGATGATTTGGCTGCTGCATAAATTAGTTTGCTCTGGAGGCCATCCTTCCTGAGCTAAGACAAAAATGTATGAGCCAGAGGCTAAAAAGCTGTGAGCTAGCTCACACTAACTCAACTTAGAGGGAACACTGGTGGGGATTTAAAAACAAAACAAAACACTAAATCCCATTGATTAGCTGTTTGGCGGGGAAAGGACAACAGCAGAACTGAGTCCACTCATCCACTTCAACAGTGCATTTCCACAATGGTAGTTTTTCTTAAAAGTGCAGAGCATACCCAATCTCAGCTTTTGAATTGTAATGGATAGCCATATAAGTAGTGCCTACCTATGCATGAACTCCTCTGGGGATATGTGCATGGAAATTTACTTTGGTATGCATTGTACTCTTAGCTGGATCTGGATGGTAAAGCTGCAGCCATACAAAGTATTTTCAGAATCTAGACCATAGACAAAACCAATTAATGGGCCTAATTATTCATTCAAAAGAAAGACACAAACACACATGTTCATCTTGCTTTTCTTTACAACACCCCCCTTTAATTTCTTGTCAGCTACCTACGTAGATTACATATGATTTTTACTTTCTAGTCAAGTTTCCAACTTCTATTACTAGCTCTGCTTGTATTTTTAACAGCTTCTCGTGGTTCACAGAAACAGAGCCAGTTTGGTGTAGTGGTTAAGTGCACGGACTCTAATCTGGGAGAACCGGGTTTGATTCCCCACTCCTCCGCTTGCACCTGGCTGGATGACCCTGGGCAAGCCATAGTTCTGATAAGAGCTGTCCTTGAAAAAGAGCAGTTTCTGTCAGAGCTGTCTCAGCCCCACCGACCTCACAGGGTGTCTGTTGTGGGGAGGGGAAGAGAAAGGAGTTTGTAAGCTGCTCTGAGACTACAAGTGAGTGAAGGGCAGGATATAAATCCAATCTCTTCTTCTTCTTCTTCACAGAAATTTAGCAGGTGAAACTTTTTTGGGGGATGGAGCAATATAGGAGAAACTTCACCTGATCTCCCTGCCTCAAAAATTTTATCTGCGACATTTCCACAAGCCAAATTACTGAGAAACAGGTTTTTAAAAAAGCAATTCTAAGTAGGCCACAACAGTTCTTAATTATGGACATGTTTGTATGTTTTCCCCTGACTTTTTACCACTTTCCAAAGAATCAGAGATGAACTCCAAAGGCATACTAACATTCCTGCCTAGGAATAAGGAAGGAACTCCTCATATTTTAATTCTTTTTCAATACTTGGTATTTATTTATTTGGTTCATGCTCCTGTTTCTTTAGGGAACACAACTCTTTTCACCTGTTATAAATTTAGGATCTGGCTCAGTCATAGGGATACTGCTAAAAACATTTACATTCAACCTCTGACTCTGTTCTCCTGGCAACTAATTTAAAAAGCCATCAGTTAAACTCTGCAGGGAGAAAATCTACCTGTGAAAATTTGAGGTTTCAAAATAAGAAAAGCTAAATGAATGGCCAGGAAATAATCAGGTCACACTTCCTTATGCAGTGTTCTCTCCCGAACAGACCGATCGGTGCAATTCATACTTGTCAAAAGACTGAAAAATTGAAATAAAATAGAATCTGAGATATCATACTCTAGGGTACTTTTGCTACACAAAAAAGCTGTATACAGGGGTCGTTTCATAGAAAAAGAGGTGCAGGAGCTCATTAGCATACCTCATTAGCATATGCCACGTCCCCTGAAATCACCAGAAGTGTGTCAGAAAGGGAATGTCAGTTTCAGCCCCATTATACCCTATGGGCCATTGAAATCAATGGCAAAAACTCATAGGGTATATGAGGGGCTGGAGGAAAGGGGGTTTGAGGGAGAGGCTCCAAACTTGCAGGGTAGCTGCTGGGGCCTCTCCTCGAAATACCCACCAAGTTTCAAGAGGATTGAACCAGGGGGTCCAATTCTATGGGCCCCCAAACAGGTTGTCCCATCCCCTCCATTGTTCTCTATGGTGGGAAAAAATGTTAACTTTTTCCCTCCCATAGAGAACAATGGAGGGAATGGGGGCAACCTGTTTGGGGGCCCGTAGAATTGGACCCCCTGGTCCAATCTTTTTGAAACTTGGTGGGTATTTCGAGAAGAGGCTCCAGCAGCTACCCTGCAAGTTTGGAGCCTCTCCCTCAAACCCCCTCTCCTCCAGTGGCTTTTAAAGTTGCTGCCGAATTTTGGCAGCAATTCGGCAGCGGGCTGAATCAGATTAGAGAATCAGATTGGGCCCGTGGCTGCCCTAGTGGCCACTCGCTCCGGCCCCAACGGACCCCTGGCTGTATATATCACAGTTTAATTCTTCTAAGTAAATAGGGGAACAGCAGTGTAAAGCCAACGCTTCTTCCATTTAAAAAAATCCCTTTGGTGAGTGAATTAATACTGTAGTGTCAATGGTATGTTGTCCACATCGGGTTGTTTCTCTGGTGTGCCGTCTCCCGCTGCCTGATCGTGCAAAATTCCAACTAACTGAGGTTTCTTGGTGGACTGAACTCAACTCTTTTTCTTGGCATCAGAGGCTCAAATCACAAAGGCTCATGTCACACATGAATGTCTCCCTCTTCCCCCTAGTATCTTTTCTACTGCAAGGTAAATGACAGCTCGGATAAAATTGTTCTGACAAGAAAAAAAGCCCACAGGTTAAGGAGAATCAATTGATAGCACTCCTCTGGGTAGTAGCTGTGTAGCAATCACAATGTGTCCATGAATGAGAAAATTTTATTTTTCAGTGTGCAGCTTGGTGAAATACTGCCAAACACAACGATGTGCAAAACTTCAGCTCTCCCCCAGACCTGCAGGCACCTAACCTGCTAAGTACCTGAACACTGGGTTAGTGCAGCCAGAGGTAGAAAACGCAATGAAAGGTCAAGTTAAAATAAAGGCTGAGTTAAAGTAATACCAGGAGGGTTCACAGAATGGGACTGCTTATTCAGATCTTTTCCCATGTATCTCTTTCCAGCCTTTAATCGTTTAAAAAATACTTTAAAAATCCCTCTACACATACTTTCAGACTTTATAACTCTTCTGCCTTAGGAAAGATGTCGAAAGTGTCTGCTCAGTAAACACTTGTGACACACAGCAAGTGTTATATTACATAGCAAAACACATGGTACTGTTAATACAGTCAGAAACTCTTGGTCCATAAACAAGACTTTGTAAACAAATACTTTAATTCAGATTTTCTACTAATACAAATAATGTCAGTCTTCTTCTTTTGTCTCTTCTTACACAACAGGTGGACACCAAAAAATACTTCGGTCCAACACAACCAGCAATCAGTATCAGTTGCTCGTGAGCTTGCAATATTTGGTGACATTGAATCTTTGACCCCTTTTGGAAGGCAAACAGTTGTTGTTGTATTCAAAGAGATTCGCTCCGCATGTAAAGCGATAAGAGCTTTCCCACCTCGTGGCCCAAGCCAGAATTTGCGATGTGCTTGGCATCACAAGTTCATGTCCAGATACAAAAAGGGATGAAGAGCTGAGGTGGCTACCATTAATGACTGAAGCAACTCTGGCATCAGTACAATAAACAGATTACCCTTCTCAAAATTAAGGCACCATCTTGGATACTTACCTGGAATATTAATTTAGTGACATTAGAAATTAGTTTTACAGAAATCTATTTTGCACAGTTGGGCCAGCAATTAGAGTTTTGATTTCTTCGTCAAGAAGCTCATTACAGCATTCATGCACTCGTCAGAAAGCCATCTTTCTTTGAGACATGCACACTCTTGAGAATTAACTTCATGCAGCTTCTCCTTTTCCATGCTTCGGAGTAACTGCTTGGAGATCGCCAGGGACTACAGAGAAAATAAAATGCAAAACCCGCAGTTAGTGCAGAACAAATATCATTCATTCATTCATTCATTCATTCATTCATATATATATATATTACTTTTATCCCGCCCTCTCCGCTGAAGCAGGTTTAGGGCGGCTTACAGCATAATAAAATCAGTATACAATATAAATACACAAAAGCAATACAATAATAGTTCCAAGCAGTATTATTCTTGAACTAGGGTTGCACATTATGAGGCCCACACAAGGTTCCAAAAAACAAGTTTGCCTGGTAATGCTAATGTAGAGGAAGGGGGTTTGCAGGGGGAAATTGGCAGGTGGAAAGGGGGTGCCTAATCTCTTTCCCTTCCCCTGATGCTTTCCTTCCCGCAACCTGTCACCCAAACAAACTGTGAGACTGGATTAAGGGTCAGCTGATGGGAAAATGGCAGTGGGGGAGGGAGCAGATAGGGGAAGATGTGTATCCTCTTCCACTGATTCTTCCTGAAAATACAAGCAAGTCTTGCGGCAGTAGTATAAGCATTTGTGGATTAAAGCCCGCTTAGTAAAACGCTGTTTGTTTCTGCTGCAACAGGCTCTTTGCAAAAACCTCCATATACTGGCTTTAACCAGCAAATACTGGGCTAAGTCCGACCCGTTTCCTACCACTACTCAAGTCTAAGGAGCTGGAGGAGAGCCTCCCTCCAATTTAAGTAGCTCTTTCTCCAACATAAGGCCACTTAGTGAAGAAGCTGGAGGCAGACTCCTTGGAGGAAGGCTGGATTCACGCCCTGGTTTGGAACACTTTTGCAGAAGGCAGTGTCTGGTGGGGAGTAGCCTCTTACCAGTACAATTCTAAAAAGAGTTGTACCCTTCTAAACTCATTGAAATCTATGGGATTAGAAAAGTGTGACTATTTAGGATTACACTGTCCGAGTGCAGAACAAAGTGTGAGTTTAGCAGCACCTTTAAGACCAGCAAAGTTTTATTCAAAGTTTTGTGTGCATGCACACTTCTACAGATACAGTGAAGCAGAATTTCCTCAACCATTACATACCGGGGGGGCGGGGGGGGGGGGAGTTGCCAGGAAGTTGCTAGTGAGAATCAAGATGCATACACAACTGGGTGATTATAGCTGAGATTGGATAAATGCAGTTGTTAAGATCTGTGAATGGCTTTCATCTTTGTGGGCTTAAAGCCCACATCCTAAAATGTGCTTGCCATCAGTTTAGATTGCTGCATTTGAATATTTACACATTATTTATCCAATTTAATCTATTGGACGTTTCCCCCTTTTTATGGCAAATGAGATGTTTGGAAAGGAATTATATAACTTGTGCCCTTAGCTCTTGTTTTCTAAACTGTGTACCCGATGGTGTGTATGAGTAGCTCAAATTGTGTACGTGGTTGGCTTTACTTCTCTAAGATGACTTTTACTACAGCTTTTTATGTTCATGTTGTCTCCTCTGCTAATTAAAATTTACAAATTAAAAAAAAATCTGTGAATGGCAGTAAATTAGCATACAAACACAAGCGTTAACAAACAGATGTGCAAACGAAGTTTTGAGTCTGGTGGCATCCAGATACTAGTCTATCACTCTTAACCATTATACCACATAGTACAAAGTGCACACCTGAGTTAAATTGCTGATTGGCATTTAGTGTTAATCATTACAATAGCAGGCTACGTAAAAGAGCTGTATCTCTGAACAGATGAAAGTTCCTACATATACGCAGATTTAACCAAATCTGCTTGAATCTAAGTGATTACGTCTTATGGGATCTGCAGGTAAGCTGTCTGTCAAGTAAGGTGAGGAATAAGCAAGCCAGAAGGACAGCCAAAGAAGTGCTAAGTAACTCTAGTTTCAGTTACACAGTATAGTTGCAGGCTGCTGATATATTTTACGTTAAAGGGTTCTCAAGCAGAGGATGATATAGTATGAATTAACAAAAAAGAACTACTTTCTTATTGGCAAAGATCACATACTGGATTGGATTCCCACCTGTTCTCAAGCTGGTGTTTTGCCCTGATGCCTGGATATTTTGCATGAGGGGAAAAGGTTCCTTCTGCCAGAGGAAAGCACCTCTGCTAATAGATTTGCAAGATCTAACCCACCCCCATTTTAAATATACCCTATGCACATGGTCTCTGGATAAACTAAGCACATGCATTTTCCACACTGAAATCCCATTTTGTTAGTTACATGCAGCAAAAATCCCATCAAAATATGAATTAAAATGTTATCAGGAATGTGATGAAGTGAGACCTCTGTGGTAAGGAAGCCATTAAGGTATCTGTTTGTTTTTGGGGTTTTTTAAAAAAAATGTAGGGGAAAGTGACAGATAGAAGCCAGTGTCTTAACAATAATTTATCCTTCTTGTCCACTGGGAAATGATCTGAGGATTTTTAAAAAGACCTGAGAGACAGAGAAAATTTTAGAACTCTAAACAGCTTTAGTCCTGCTGCCTTTGAGTGATGCTTCCTTCAATGAATCCTCCCATCCTTTCAGATCTGGGACACAGACCCTGCTTAGGATAGAAAAGTTAGCTTAGCCAGGTGCAAGCAACAGTCGCCTCACTGGTCATCCACAATCACTGTTATGCGTTGCCCAGTGAAGCCTATGCCAGCAGTATTTTAGAAGATATTTTAAAATTTTTGTTTTTGGACAGGACTTTAGATATGTTTCACAGTTTTTATGTACAGCTTTGTTTAAAGTATGGCAATTTCAATATTTAGGCTAACTCAAGATATTGGTCAGAGCTCCACTGGTGGGTGGTTGTTGTTGTTTTTGCTATGAACTAGGATATATGTTTGGTTTTCCTAAATACATCTTGTTTTATTGTTTTTCCTGGGTGACTGAAGATTCTTGACAACTGAACAGCCTTCATAAGGTCAAGCTCTAATAATTCTACAATTTTATAATATACATATGCAATATTTGGTAGATTGGAAAACAGTCTGAATTAAATAAGGAAAGTATGCACAGATAAACTGTTAGTGAATCCCCAGAAGCCTCTATCTATACAGAAAGGGTGAAAGTAATGGCAGCTACTTCGATTCCAGCATAGAAACTGATTGGCCCAGTTTCTTTTGTGTTGTGTTTTCTGAGCAATTCTGAGAGCAACAAAATACAAAGGGTCAGCAAAATAGGATTGCCAAATTCTAAAAAGTCTATAGGATAAACTTAAGCCAGCCAATAGTGTTATTACTTTTGGGGATTTTTAAAAATGGGAGTTAAAAATACAGGCCTTGACATTTATTACCAAAAAAAAGAAGTCATCTGCCAGATTTGGGTTAAAACCTCAGCCAAGTCTTGGACTTGGTGCATGACACCAGACAAGATCTCTCTCTCTCTCTCTCTCCCCCTCCGTCTCTCTCTCTTCTCCTTGCCCTCTCTCCCCCCACCTCAGTCTCAATAAGTAGAATGGGGCAAAGCCATGGCTGAGTGGTACACCATCTGCTTTGCATGCAGAAAGTCTCAGGTATGACCCATGACATCTCAATTTGATAGGAACAGGCAGCAGGTGATACAGAAGACGCCGCCACAGACTCTGGAGAGGGCTGCTGCAAGTCCGAGTCGACAGAAGTGACCTCGATAAACCAATGGTCTGACTTGGTATAAAGCAGCTTCATGTGTGTGAAATACGGGTAACCTATCTCATAGGGTAGCTCTGAGATTGAATGAGACAGTATTTCTGAACTTGTGCAAAAAGTTTTAAGGTTAAAAATCTCAGAAACACCCTAATTTGCATGCATACAGGCACAATCAACAAGCTATGAAATTCTTATATGAGTCACAGTGCCACCTATGGAGATACTCTGGAGCAAATGGCTGGTTGTATAGCAGTCCCTTCGCATCTGTGTAGGAGGTTGGGGTCATACCACATGCTTCCAAACTTTGGATATATGCACTTATTTTAATTCTTTAAATACTGACATTTGGGGGGAGACTCGCGTAAGCTTTTAGCCTCGCCCACACTTCTTTTTGGAAGGTCTTGTCAGGGAAGACTTCCGTAACAAGCCCCAGGGAACAGGCTTCTGCAGCAGTCAGCTTCTTGTTGAAAAGCAGCATCTCAGTTGCCTGCATGAAAGGAAAACAAGACGTTGTTGCTTTCGATAGGCAAGCAGAAAAAAGAAAAACACAGCTTCCCAGTCTGATTTGTTATGGCAGCTGCTCATTCCGGTATTCTGTTCAATGTTTGTTCTGAGGCATCCCCAGTCTTGTTAGGATGCTTGCTTTCTAGGACAGCATCAATTTGGGTGCAAAAGCTACTGAGCTTAAGTCAAACCACCGTTTTCTGTTGACATGACTAAACCTGGAGACTTGTGGGTTTGTGCATCCTCTGCCTCTCTTCACATGCCACCAGCTAATTTGAATTATTTCTGCTTTTATTGCACACAGTAGTTCACTGTTATGTTTGACCTGGCTAAGTACAGCCTGCATTTTCCTTGCAGTCTAGGATTCCAAATCAGTGTTAAAGCTAGGGATGCCAGCCTCCAGATAGTACCTGGGTATTCCCTGGAATTACATCTTATCGCCAGACTACAGAGATCAGTTCCCCTGGGCAAAATGGATGCTTTGGAGGGTGGACTCTGTGGCATTGAACCCCACTGAGGTCCCTCCCCAGGCTACATCTCCCAATCTCCAGGAGCTTCCCAACCTGAATCTGGCAACATGACTCTCCCTTCACCCGCCAGTAGCCAGGGTAGGGTTGCCAAGTTCCTACCTTTTGGGGGGAGGGGGGGCTCCTAGTTCCTCTCTGGGATCTTTAGGCATGTCTGCTACATGTGCGCACCGTGATGACATCAACCAGAAATGATGGTCACCGTAGAGTTTTTTGCCAAATGCTAGAGCATCCCCCTCGTGACATGCCCAGCGCCATGGAGCTCTTTGGGGGCGGGGCTCCCCTGCTGGCCAACTGGCTGGCGGGCAGTTCAAGGGCCGGAAATCGGGGAAAACCCCACCTCCATTGGGAGGATGGCAATCGTAGATTAAACTGTCTGTAAACCTGATTTAAAAACAAAGCTGGCTTGCTATGGTAGTAAAAATGCTAAAAATTGTTAATTAAAAAAACACAAGGCTGCACATGCTTCCACACACACACACATGTGCTGTTGCTACCTGTCTCCAAAACAGCCTGTCCTGTAGCTGGATGGCAGGGCCACAAAGTGGTGGGGGAATATGTCTCCTTCTCTGCAGGTGGGCTGCAGATAGTTTCTCCAGCCTGTTGCAGCTCAGCAGCATCAGCGAAAATGGAAAGGAGGCGTGCCCTCCCACCACACTTAGGCAGACCCAGCTCCAAGGCACTGCGGAGGGTGTCTATGGGTCCTTGGAGCTGAGCAGCCATAGCCCCAGTTGAAAGGGAGCATGTGATTCCTCCCATGGACTGCAGTCTGCTTTGGACAAGACCCGGGAGATGACAAACCACACAAGCAACCCCTGTCACCTTCTTCCAAGTGACACCCCCTTCCAATTTGGTGCCCCAACTGACTCGGGCGATGTATTGGCCCTGTTTGAAGGGAAAGGGTAACCCAGTTGGGTGTGGCAGCAAATTACAGTTTGCCACAAACACATAAGTGTCTAATTATTTGGCCATTTGCAAAGGGAACAAAGGTGGTGGAAACAATCAAGCTCAAGTGTCTCCAGGAGGCTCATTCACATAATGGCAATTATTTGCCATTACATCTGAATCAAGACATCCTAAGTCTCGGACACCATTTTTGGCTTGCTGTGCTACCTGTGCTATTAGGCAGAAGGCATTTTGCGACAAAGAAAGTAGACAAAATAAGGGGAGGAACAGGATAAGAATCCGCTGGTTAGTAGCAGCTGAGTAACATCTTGCTGGGTTTCCTGTGCTGTCTACACACAGGCCTGGGCATGCCCAGATGTGCAGGTCTGAAGGGCTCTTGTCCTTAGAGTTGGAGCCTAGAGCTGGGCAGATCAGCTAACCATTGGAACCCTACCCTTCCTGTCTCATTCATTGTGTTGTATGTCTTCTCTCTGCATTGTTAGCTGCTTTGGGTCCTTGTTGGGAAGAAAAGTGGAATACAAATACACAAAATAAATATGTAGCACCCCAAGAGTGTTACAGTCAGAACAAAAAGTGGTTGGTGAGCTTTATTTTGTGACAGCTTCCATATCCA
This sequence comes from Lepidodactylus listeri, assembly GCA_029233225.1. Taxonomy (NCBI): domain Eukaryota; kingdom Metazoa; phylum Chordata; class Lepidosauria; order Squamata; family Gekkonidae; genus Lepidodactylus; species Lepidodactylus listeri. The sequence goes on from JARCFY010000006.1 coordinate 96,000,981, forward strand.
ACTCAGCACTAACCTAGAAAGCATTCATCCTCAAAATACTGTGCTTGCGGCAATATAGCTTGATTCTTTTTGTTAGCTCTACAGATGTTCTAAGTGAGCAGAGTGAATGTGAATGCGGGGGGGTGGCGGCACTGCAGTAGTAAGCTCTTCCCCCCAACTTATTCAGATTCCTGTGAACATGTTGTAGAGACTATACATGTATAAGTGTTCATATACGGGACATTTGGGAACTTGGGAGGGGGTTGCTTTTAACAAATTTGCCTGAGCAAAATCACACAAGGACTTTTAAAGATTATTTTTTAAATAGACTATCAATGAGTTCTTCATGATAAAATGAGCCTTGCATCACACAGCATCCCAAATTTTAACAGGAACTTACCTTTGCGAGGCCCATAATTTTTGGAAATATGTACGAGGAACATCCTTCTGGACTCTGACCCAGATTGCTAAAGGGGGTGTGAAATGTAGCCTGTGTAGAAGGAAAAAAAAGCAGATTCTTCATTTAAAATGAAGACCCCAAACAGTAATGCGTCACGTTCAGATGGAGGCTTTATAAACCAGGGATACTAATTATAATTGCCTTAGAGGGTTTTTAAATACAGTTAGGCAACAGACATAGCTCTAGCAGCAGAAGCCAATTTCTTTGTGACTTTTATGGAATACAAAGGAACAGTGAGGCCCACCTTGACTTCTCAGACACAATTTATGATATCCAAGTCATCCAGAACAAGGACAAACACTGCTTTCGGTATACACTCAACATACTAAGGCCGAAGTTCTTTGTATGCATCACAAAGTTCACGTGAAATCAATGCCAATGCATCTTTTAACTCCAGTTATGTTGCATTCCTGTATTCATATGCTATGGTTAACCAGAGTTAGTGTAAAACTCCAGATTCCTTCATTGTGCTCTTCTGTGCGTGAGAAGGGAAAGAGGGAGGAGGATGTGCTCAGCATCTCTCTAAGCCTAGCAGGAACTAGGTTCATGCCCATTTTGACTCAGCCAGGGTTATATTGGATCTCCAAATGCAGCCTCTTTCTTCCCAGTTCCAGCTTGCAGACCCAGAGGAACAACACAAGAGGCAAGCTGAGGACCCCTCTTTCAAATCTCATAGAAATCCTCTGCCCACCGCCCTGGGGTGAGAGAATGGAGTGCGAGAGGGCAGAGGCTCCAGTTCAGGGCAATCTTGTCCATTGACACATTGATCAGCTCGTGGAGGAGCCTTTTCCAGGCAGGGTTTGTAATGGTTACATTTTGTACCACCAGGCAGGAGCGCTAAGCTGTTTATTTTAATGAGTTTTGCTGTAGTTTTATTACTGTTTGATGCCTTGAAGTTCCCGCAGGAAGAAAAGGGGATCTACTAATTAAACACATAAAGTAACTGTCTCTTTCTATGAAGGCTTCACATTGGAGATTGGAGATAATAATAGTGCAGAAGACTTACCCTGTCAGTAGAATATACCGCGTCAAAAAGCCCAAGGACAGTTACAGAGATTCCGACAGCTGGCCCATTCACCACAGCAATTAATGGTTTAGGAAAATCAATAAAGTGGTTGACAAAGTTTCTGAAAAGAGAAAGGAGCAGTCCTCTTCACTGCCAGTAATTAATCCCATGTCACAACAAACTGGAATGCTGCCACACAACGTAATAATGTGGACATTCTATCATCCCTGAATGAACAGTGCCAAATAATTTCAAAACGCTGAATGCAAATGTTGAAATTTTCTATCACTTTTATGTCTTGCATGAATATTTTTCCTTAGTACCCATTTTGAACATGAACTACAAAAACGATGGAAAGTGCCAGTATGTAACAAGATCTGCAAGGCCAATGGAGTGGTTCTTTCCTATTTCGCTTTCCTGCTGCAGTTCACTAAGGGCCAACCTACATGTTTGGGTTTTGAACAAGCTGGGTCTGGGTTCCCTGGACCCAACTCAGATTTCCTGCAGCATACCACAGCTGAGGGAAATGGCCTTTAAAAATAAAAGGAGAGCCCAAATGAGGTAGAACAAGGGGAGGAGGGCTCCTGCCTTCCCACCCAAGCCACTTTCCCCTGCTGAAACAGCACTGGGAGGGAGTTATTTTCCTGGTTTTGCTGCTAACAACTCCCCTCAGTACTTTCTGCATTGGAAAAGGCCTTGGGGGGGAAGGCAAGAGCCCTCCCTCCTCCCACAATGGAGTTCTGAGCTTGCTTGGGTTCTCTTTTTATTTTTAAGCCATTTCCTGCAGCTGCTGTGTGGTTGTGGGGAACCTGGACCTAACCTGTTAAAAACCTGAATATGCATTTTGTCCCTTAGCCCCCTCCATTTGCTTGAGAGGAGGGTCACAGAACCCTCAGGAACAGCAACCAGGAACAAACTGAGAAACTCCTGCGGGAGGGTGGAAGTGACAGAGTGACAGAAATCACCCTCCATTGTCCAAAACCTGTAGAAGGATAGAAACCATTTTTCAAAGTACTGAATGTTTCTCATCCCACTTTTCCATAATACATCTTTCTCATCCTCAATCATTTTGTGTTTCATTTGTAGCCTGAAGGCACAGATACTTCTTTCCCATTGATTCTCTCACACTGTGATGCTTCAGAGTGAATCGTACCAATGATGCTTCTGCTTCTCTGGACCCTCTCTAAAGAGCCTAGTAAAGGGGTTTAATTTCTACAGAGATTTTTTATGTGTGTGTTCAACATTATTATGTCAAAATATATGGATACCTTGCCTTGTAAAACTAATTACAGAAAGGCAGTTGAACAAAGTTTGAGTCCAGTGGCACCTTTAAGACCAACTAAGTTTTATTCAAGGTATAAGTAACTAAATTAAAAACCGAATACTTTGGGCAGGATTGCACAGACTGAGACATTTTAAGATGCAGGGGAGTGCAAATTCTTGTTCCTCTTTATCAGTGTGATGTATGCATCTATTAGCCCATATCAAGTGATTGTGCAATAGCCACAGTTGGCTACTCGAGGCCACTGCTTTCCATGAGTACTGTGGATTTACAATCTTGGTTTTGCCCTCCCTACCCCTTTAGGGTGGTTTCAGAGGAACGAGGAGTAGTTCAAAAACTTTTAATCTAAGGAGTAACTCCAACAGGTTTATGCAAGCACTCTCCACTAGCTGAACTGGCCACTTGAACATATGATCTTAGGGAAGGTCTTCAAATCAACACACTAGACTAATATGAGGGAATATCTTGAAATTCTATCACAACACCAATCATTTTTTAAAAAAATCATTTATCAGGTGTGTCGGTGCCCAATTTGTACTGGGACTGTGGTGCAAGGCAAGGAGGGTTTAAGGCTCCCCTGCCCTGTTTTACTAATCTAAAATGGCTGCGGGAGCCATTATTTGCTCTTATGAAAAACTAACATGTTTCATCATGCTTTTCTTGGGGGGGGGGAGTGTTCCAGGATTTGGGGGGAATGTGGCAGGTGCAGTGGGCAAGGGGAAGCTGGAAATTTCCTTCCTGCAAACACTGTTGTGCTCATGTGGCACAGATAGGATCCAAGCCTTCATTGTCTTTGTGTTTTTAGCAGATCACTAAACAAGGGAAGATATGAAAAAAAATAGAGGATATTTACACAAATTCAGGGATTTGTTTTTGTTATGTCTTTCCAGTTGGAGATAAAGTTGAAATTGTTATGGTAGTTAAGACAGGAATCATAGATCTCGTAGATCTCACCACATCTGTGAACATGGATTTAGAAGGTCCTTCTTTTTTTTGTACAATGTATTTTATTAAGTTTTCTATAAATAATTGACGTTGAAATACAAACAATAGCAACACATCTCCAAAACTGACAGAGAGCAGGGTATATAACATTGAAATACTAAAGTTTTGTGAACAACATAACTTGTACAAGAAATCTGTAGCACATTTGATCAATAATAGGTATGCAATGGCAGTGAATAACAGGAGTATTATACGCTTATTGCTGTGACACAGAGTCTATAAATTTACCATAACCATAAGTCATTTATCACATTGGGTGTGTCAGATTGTTTGGAAAGGTACTGTAAGTTCTTTAATGGAGAGACTGTCAGAATCCATAGCCCATCTGTTCAAAAACAAGCACTCCGGTGAGGACTCTATATTTAAGCCAGTAATGATTGAAATTTGGGTCAGTACTTCTGTCCAAAATGGGACCAGTTTGGGACAGTTTGGCCCAACAATGAATGTAATCACCTATATGACCACAATTTTTCCAGCATTTCAAACTATGGGTAGGATTGATGCGGGCTAGTTTGCTAGGAGTTAGATACCAGTGCGATAACATCTTACATGATTGTAACTTCATGGACGTGATTTTGGATCTGAAAGGAGGAGAGGTCCATAGATCATTCCATGAATCTACAGGAGTTGTGGTGCATGCTTTATCCCATAGTTTTTGGTATGACAGAGTTTCAGTGTCTTTCAGGGAGGCTAGCGCTTTATGTGTTTTAGTTATGAGACCCTTCTGGGATATTTTTGCACTGTCAATCACGGATTCAAGAGCAGTAGGTTGTTTTTTCATGATCGATTCTAGTTGGATTTGCCTACACATGTGTGAGATCTGGTGATACTGTAGCCATGGGAGTTGGGTTTGTAGTTTGGTTTCTAACTCTACTTTGGACATGAGAAGCTTTTTTGTCATAAGATCCTGAAGAGTGGTGATATTGGCTTCCTTCCAAGAGTAATATGCAGGGGTTTTGATACCTGGCAGAAACCAAATTTGGTTCAGAAAGCTTTGATGTCTGGATAAAGGAGGTAATAATGAATGTCATAGGTGATCCCATGTTCTTAACAGAAGGTCCTTCTTAACTGTCTTTTTATCAGTAGTGATTCAAGTAACGACCTCCTATTCCTTACCTTGAACAGGGAAAAGAAAAACTCCCATCTCCAGGAATCAAGTCTCTAATGTAAATTGCGTTATTCTGGGCCACACTTTCTTTATTTTCTTTTTTATTTATACAAAATACATGTGTTAATTTTGTTTCTATGACTGAGGCACTCGATTTTGATACTTTTACCTGCAATCATATGCATGCTTATTTGGGAGTAGGCTGACTGAATTCAGTGAGAATTAATTCTGAGCAATAATTAGGCTACACATTTTATTTCTCATTTCTTAAAATCTCAGTACTGCTTTCTTTCTCTCCTGTCACACCCTTTGTGATATCTCCTGCGCATGGCAACATAATTTGACATAAGACTTACTTGAGCAGCTTTGCACCATTATCTGCCATTTCCTTTATCCCACCCGCTGAGACATTAGCAAAGTTGTTCAGGTCATTTCCACTACAATAGTAATCTCCGCTTCCTGCAGAAAAACACATGTTGAGGATTCTGATCATGTGAAACAGTCAAATGGAAAATAGCCATATTATGTGCGCAGAGATTTTCTAAACTGAAACATTCCGTTTATTTCAGACGCGATACAGCAAAGGTTATGTACTTTTGATGTCAGATGAGAGATATTTATAGACATGCTTCCTTGCTTCATTGAGTCAGTGGGACTCAACCCATTTTGACTCAAGGGAATTTTTTTAAAAATTGAGTAATGATAAAAAGAACCTTCCTTTCTGATGCTTGAGCTTACTATTTCAACTTGTATATAGTTACTAAAAATAACTGATGTTTTGTAAGAATTTCTTCTATACTGGACAACACTGTATAGTTTGCAGAGTTTATTCACTTAGGAGTATTATTTGGCATTTTATACAGCTACAGAGGCTTTGTCTGGAGATTAAAAGGTCTAGGATTGAGATTTGAGGGGGTAGAGCCGGGAGGGGGGGAGGGTATTTCAATGGGGTATAATGCCATGGAGTCAGTATTTCAAAGTGGCCATTTTCTTCAGGGGAACTGACCTCTGCTGCCTGGAGATCAGTTGTAATCCCAGATCTCCAGTCCAGTCACCACCTGGAGGTTGGCAACCTTATCCTGTCTCCCCCTTCTTCAGACTAGTCTCACTCCTCAGTTTACATTCTTGTTTTATTTGCAGGTTTTTACTTCATCCCCATTTTCCTCCCCTTCCTCTCTTTTCCCCCAGCCCACCCATTGCCAGTTCTCCCCCCCCCCCAATTTTCTCAATGGGCAAAAACTAATATATGCTTAAGTACGGTACCATGTTACTCCAGCTCTAACACGTGGCATATGTATAGTTACTGTCTGAACAAAGCTATATTTTTAGTCATAGATACACCAAACAGTACACTTACATGTGCTAATACATATGACACTTTTATATCCTTGAAGAAATAATAAGTAATAAAATATCACCTCTAAACAGACCTAACAGGCATTTGGTTCAATTCTTTTTGCAAAATTCAATTTTTTCCCAAGAAAAATGGCCTGTATCCTGCAGTTGCTTTCCATCTCTGTAAGTGTTCTTGTACAAATGAAAGAGCGTTTAATTTTTTAAAAAAGGGGCTTGCACTAAGTTATATAGGCTGTGTCTAAACCTTGTATTCTGCCTAAAGTTACACACATTACTCCAGTGTAGGGATACCATTCCCCAGTTGGGAGCAGGGGATCCCCCAATTTTGGGGCCTCTTCCCAGCCTATGACCAGCTGGCCAGGGGGGGACCCCACCCCCAAACACAATGTAATCATGTCACAAGGAAGTGACATCATCACTCACGTTGGCGACACTGCGAGGTGATGCTCTGTTTTTTTGGGCAAAACTCTATGGTGACCACATGTACAGCCACTGTACAGCATCACCAATATGATGATGTCACTTCCTCATGATGTCATTACCTTGCACGCCCCCCCCCCCTGGAAAGTCCCTCCTCCTCCCCCGCTGCTGGGTTGATCCAACATGGCAACCCTACTCTAGTGGCTGACAACCCGTTCTGCAGATCACTATGTAAAAATAATACTTACTTAATTTGTCTGGTTTTTCATAAAAAATGAGGTATGCATATGCATTTATTTTGAAAATATACCCCTAAGAAAAATAAACATGGCAGAACAGAACATGAAAGTACCTGTCAGGACTGTTATAACAGAGTCATCCTTTGCTGCTTCCTCAAGTGCTTCGATAATTTCGTCATACATCTGCACAGGAGGAGGGGGAGTAAAAACAAGAAATATTATGATGCCATAGAAAGAATAATTGTAACTAGCTAGGCACCAAAGTTCAAGTTTCTGCTGCGTCAAAGATGTGGGGTATGATCCAGGAGACAGGGGCTTCCTCTTCTCATCTACAGGAAGACTCTGTTTAGCAGCAAACAGGTTTAACAGCAAGCCACTACAAAAGAACCCTGAACACATTTTGGGCACACAAACCCTCAGCTTCCCTGGAATGAACTCAGCTGAAGCCTTTCCCCCCTTGACTGGAAGCAAAAGCCAGATTTTCAAAATGCTCATAGGCTGGATCTTGTGTCACTAATGAAGCTATACCATCCTGTTTCTTGGAGCAGTTTTTAAAGTGTTTAAGCATTTTAAAGATTCTTTTCCCCTGAAAAAGCAGACAAAAGGCATGAACAAATAAAATATGAAGGTGCTTGAAGACAAAACAAAAACATAGTAGACAGCTTGTTTGAAACACGGAAGGAAGGGCAAAGAGAATAGCATTCACATATCACTGCAGCAGAGTCAAAAGGAAGCAGAGCTACCCTGCAGCAGAAACACCTGCAACCCACTCCCCTTTCCAGGTACAGCTATATGCAACCAGAGAATCAATCCAGGTATGCAGAGACATTTCCAACTGAGACAACAGAACGTTCTTAAGCACACAGGACACTACACTCTTCTCTCTTTGTGGCTCTGCATACATGCTTTGATTCTCCTGTAATAGGATCTATGGAGAAAGGAGACACTTACAAAGGATCAGGGACTTTACAAAAAGAATTTATAGAATCCTTTTAACTGTGTCAGGATGAGATTTGCTCAGTCTGGGGGATGAGTGCAAAGCCAAATTAAAGTAGCCATGTGGTTGCTTTTCATGCTATGCTTTTTCCTGTCCTGCCAGCAATAGCCAATGAGCTGGAGGTGAGCAATTGCGCTGTGTGAGGGTGTGTGAATAAGGTTGCCAGTCTCCAGATGGCAGCTGGAGATTTCCGGGACCATTCCTGCAGTAGTGAAATTCCCTGCACTGACATTTTAAAAACTGTATATTATGTGATGTTTTCTGCAATAGATTTTTCCTCACCAGTGTGAGATTGTCCCAAAAGAGTCAGTCAGCAACAGGGATCCTTAACCAGAAATCTCTTTATTGCATAACAGGTCTTGTTGGTCACTTGCAGTGGTTGTGTTAGTAATACCTGAGGTTCATACATCCAGAATAGATATAGAGCATTCAAAATGGCAACCCTCTATGCACCCACCAATCGTAAAAGGATAAAATAAATGCCTAAAATATACTGAACATTCATTCCCAGACTAAGAACGCGAAAAGTTGCAAATTACACTTGAGTGGAGGTAGCGGCTGGAAGCTAGGCGTTCAAGGCCGAGGAGGCACGGGAAGTGATAAGTGGGCAAGCAGCGAGCTTGAGAACAGTTAGCACATTCCAAAGGGTGGGGTGGCTTGGAGGTACCTAACTCCCGGCCGGGGGATGACAGCATTAGCTGACAACCAGGCACAAACCCGAAGTTTCCTCCTTCTTACCGCACATTTATGGAATTCCCAGTTCTGAAAACGTGGGGTGTAAAGGAGAAAACTTCGGGTTTGCATTTGGTGAGGAAAAATCTACTGTGGAAAATTTCACATAACACGTGGTTTTAAAAACATCAATGCAGGGAATTACATTTCTGGGGAAATGGTTCAGGCGACAGAGATCAGAGAAAGTGACTACATTTTAAGGTAGACTCTACAGCATTATACTCCACTGAAGTCCCTCTCCTTCCCAAACCCCGCCTACCTCTGGTTCCACCCCAAAAATCTCCCAGTATTTTCCTACCTGGAGCTGGCAACCTGCTGTGAGAACCTGACATCCATTTTCAGCAACACTTTGTAATGTTCACTTGGTGCATCAGACAAAACTGCCTTCTATTAAATCTGCTAGTTACTAAAGGTTCTGAGTTTTTGTTTGTTTGTTCCTGTTTTTTCAAGGAAAGAGGTAGAGGTTCAGGCATCCTTCTTCCCAGTTGAATTAGTGCTGGATTAGCACTGAGTATACCCATTACACGGAGAGCTCAATTAAGTTACAAACGGAAGGATAAAATATAGAGACCCAGAAGTTTAACTGCATCACCTTTACATTGATTGCATTTTTCACTTTGGGACGGTTCAATACTATCTTAGTGATGTTGTCCTCAGTGAAAACCTCTATCGTTTCATAGTCGGACTTGCTGTCAGGAGGGCTCTCTTTAACATGACTCGGAGATTCTGAAGACATCAAGCTTGACACAAGATCGACATACTGCTGTCTGGCACCCTCCTGTAATGAGAAATTCGTTTAATTAATGTGAGATAAATGCCACATTATGGCTTGACTGGCCACCTGGAAAGAAGAATCAAAATACAAAATGGGGAATTCAGCATCGATAAGAGTCTGAGCCCGTTTTTCCAAATCTCTTGAGGGGGTGGAAAATATAAATGTATCTGCTATGGTTCTGGGAAATGTATCTTTTAGAAATTCTTTGTTATTGTACAGTGGTTGTGGAGGTTTGCCCTGGTCTCCCCAAGGCACCGGGCTGTTTCTTCACTGAGAGTTTTTCCAGGCCACCCCCAAGTTACTAGTTGGCAAACTGTCCATTTTCCTCTTCTGCCCTTTATTTGGAAGCCGCCACCACTCCATGGATGGAGTACAACTGGCCAGATGAGTGGGACTCCTGCCCTCTATGCCTCCGGAGCCTTGTGCTGGCTCCACTTGCTTACAGTGTTTACCACCTTGCTCAGCCGAGCTCCAGAGGGAATAAGCAAACACCCTTTCGTGCTATCAGGGATGATGGAATTTTTTTTTTTTAAATGGAATCATGCACATGCTCTGGATTCCTTTTAGGCAACAGAAGTGAGCAAAAGATGGAAAACAAAACGGCAGAATGTCTCACCCTGACTATACTTGTCCCTAGCCAATATAACTCTTAGGGGCACAAGACCTGAGAGAAGAGCCATTACCTCGAGTTCAAGGTTTGGGCTTCTTCCCATTGTGTGGCTACATATGGTCAAAATGGAGTCCAAGGGAATTATTCATGCCAGGGGGTTCAGGGAATGCTCCAGAGATTCACAGAATGCAAGAAAGTCTGCGAAGAGAGAGAGATTTTCCTTCTGTGTCCAGGGAATTTATAATCTCTAGGGCCCCCATTAGTAGAGATGACTGTGTGTCTCTTCCTGTTTTGACAGGGGAAGGTGACACAGCTACCCTCTCTGGTAGTGGTGTGATTTTTCCCTCACTTGATCTGACACTGGCAAACCCCATTTGCATGTCCACTGGCTTGATTGTCCTTAGCCAGGAGTTAGTTTACAGCCTGCTTCTTTGTTTCTAGTGTCTTATTAACCCTGAGAGATGGACATTGCTTTCTTATACCAACTCTGCAAGGTAGGCCAAGTACAGTGAACCTTAAGAAAAAATTATGGGGTGAAGGGCCATTATCTTAAGATGTTTTAAACACAGGTATGTATTCTGAAAAATTCCTATGCAAAATATAGGTTTGATTGGAGAACATAAGTAAAATGTTAGAACGATGGTGTCAACACGACTGTACAAACACAAGGCATGACCAAATGCAAGTTAAATATTTTAAAATGCTATTGATTTCAATGGCAGAGCTGCATACTCAACAGTGTTGAAAGTTCTTGGTGATTGTGAAACTTCTAAATGGAATCATATTCCCTCTGTAACAGAGAACTTTAGAGTCCTGTTCCTTAGATCAATTATTAAAAATATTATTTATCATATATTTATATCTCACCCTGAGCCATCTGTGTTCCACATGTTTTATTAAACACCTTACCTCATGGTGGATCACCAGGGACCAAACAAACACAAGGGACAAATCTTAGTTTCTAGGCTAATCAAATAAATCTGCCTTGAGTCCAAGTGAGAAAGGGGGATATGTGTTCAAACTGCTCTCAGCTACTGTTGAATTCAGAGTGTATTCAGTCAAGGTTGAAATCTGACTCTGTCAGCACTAAACCCTTTTTCAGTCAGGGCTATTCTCAGACAGTCCCAGTACACGTCTCTTCTCAGTTAAGGCAGGAATCTGACTGAATCTCCTCAGCACCCAGCTCCCTCAAGACTTTTTTTGCTCAGCTGATGCTAACCAATCAGATTGCTTAGAGCAGCCTGTCACTCAAGGCTCTCTGGCTCTGTGAAGAATTAATCCTTCACAGTCCTTCACAGTACAGCACTTCTAAGCCTCTTAAAAAGTGCAGTATGTCACAGGGGACTATAAATAACTTAAATAAAAATTAATTTACACCGCTGTATCTGCAGACTGCTGCAGTTCCACCCTCATCACTGTCCAACAATCATCCTTCCATGGTGCTTACATACTCCTGCAAAGGACCTCAGAATTATCAGAGTCTGCTGCTGCACTGGGGATCAAGCCCGACAGTGGAGTCAAATGGAGGCATCCAAGTGCCAATATACTGCAGCTGGAATCCTTAATTCTATTCCTATGGGCTGTAGTTAGTATCTAAGTCCAGTTTTTGCAGTTCCTATTCCATCTTGGGCTATATATGTGTCCACAACCCTGGAGAAGTCAGGAGTTTGGATCCAGGCTTTAAACCCTGCCCTGGGCCTCTCAAGGCAGTCTTAGTGAGCCTCAGAAGGCTCATATTAGGAGAGGATGGGTTTAGCTACTCTTCTCTTTTCTCACTTGCTGATTCTTCACTCATGCTTTTTCTCCCTGGCTGTTGCTTGGCTTGGCCCAGCCTTAAATAGGATGGAGCAAGAATCACCTGGGCTTGCCTATAATCCTTAAAAGGAATACTAGGTGTTGTTTTTGTTTTTGTTTTTGCCTGTCCTGGCTGTCTGGCCCTGGTTAACACCTCTACCATACAGGCTGCTCAGTGATGTTGCACTGGTGACAGCAGCAGCTCACTTGTCCTGGCTGACCTCAGCTGGCTGCTCTGCAGCTGAGGACAGGAATTCACCCAACGTGATGACCGTGGCAGTGGGGCTTTTGGGGGCCTTAGATGGTTGCTTAGAGTCTGGTAAGCACAGGGCCCCACAGGGCCCTGTATAGATTAACATATTTGAACTCCAGTGTCTGTTATTGTTGCATTTCACATGGAGTTTTGTTACCTGGTACCTCTGCCACATCTGTACAACCACAACCAACACAACAACAAATCCTCAGGCATCCTCATGAAACTACAGTTCCCAGGATTCTTTGGCGAAAGCCATAACAATAAAATACATGTAAGTGTGTAGTGTAGTTCAGAGATTTTGCCAACGTCACTTCTGGGTCACGTAGGCATGTTGTGTTAATTTCTGGCATTCCTTCCCACTCCTGGTAAGTGCGCTCCCCACTCCCGCTGGCATCTCCCAGCGACCTGGCAACTCTAGCTCTGGCCCAGCAGTTTGATCCTGAAAGTGGAAAAGATCCCCCCCCTCCCCCCCGGTGTTGGGCCTCAACCTGTGTAAGAAAATGGACAGTTTGACTGAGATTTGGGGATGAGAGATTGAGAAAAAAAAGCAGGAGCTATTGCTGGGAGTTTTTGCTGATGCACCGGGAAGGTGCAAGGTTCGTTCTCTCTCTCTCTCTCTCTCTCAGGATGTGATGTGGGTTTGCAGAGGTTTTGCCCTGTGCTCTACCTCTACGTTTGTAAATAAAGGAATTAAGACTTCTTTACACTCTCCCTCCATGAGATCCAGCTTGGGTAACTGTGAGCCCCTGGAACTTCTCACTGCTTGTATAACAGGGTAAAGTTGCACAGAGCTCACTTCTTCAGGGGCGCATTGTGTGAGTTACAGGAATAAGCACAAGAAGGGCAGAGGGAATGGGATGTTATGACAAAGTGAGGTCAAAAGGCCAATCTAAAACAAGTGTGTTATTAGACAGAGCAAAAGTGAAAACAAATCCCAGGTGCAAGAGTAAATGATCCAATCAGAGTGAGCGCGGATCACTCCCAAAAGGTGATGAATTGGCAAAGCGAGATTAATAGTTTACACAATCTCTACATCTCTCCAGTTGGTCAGCCGTGTTGGTCTGAAGCAGTAGAAGAAATCTAGAGTCCAATGGCACCATTAAGACCAACAAAGGTTTATTCAAGGTATGAACTTTCGTGTGCACGCACCCTTTATCTCTCCCTGAGCTTTGATATGAGTTGAAAATCACTTGATTGAAAAGCCATCACTTTTTAAAAAGCATTTGAGAAAAGACATATTTTCATACCATGATTCACTTCTACTGCAAACAAACGTAAGGCAAAGACTGGACAACATTGTTGAAACGTTTAGAGGAGCAACTAACAGAACATTTGCAAATTAAATTTCCAGTGGCCAGAAGAAATTCAGGACCCTATATTGTTTCTCCTCCTTCTCTGTGATTAGCAGAAGAATCAATTATATACACTAACAACCAGAGCTTTGTTTTGTTTTTCATGCCAAGCCTTAATTGTATTCAGGCAACATACAACAAATTCACATGCACATGGCTGCGAAGCCAAATAAAAATAAATTTTCAAGTAATGGCATACTGACCTGAGGCAAAGAGCCAAGTGAATTCCATGCATCCCATTTGGCCTTGTTGACAAAATCCAGCATGCCTGGTTTGGGGGTATTGCAGGGGCCCTGGGTTGCCTGTGTGAAGGAAATATATATTTTTTTTCTGTGACCTTTCAAATTAGTTTAAACTGCTTAACCAAGAAATCAAAAGCACAGAATCAGCTGTAGGGCTTGCGTATATCCCTCTTGGACAAAACCTGGAGCTAGTTCACTCAAGGTTCTTATAATGCCGATATTTCTACACATCTGTATTAACATTTTTACACTATAACATCTCAAGATAACAAAGACAAGCATATGCCTTCATGTATAATAGTGGTCTGTGCACACTTCTGAAGCTGCATGCACAGCCATCCTGGAAGAGCTCATGTAGTCCTTGCATCCTTATCGTGTGGCTGTGTGTTTAGCACCTTGGCCAGGCTATGTGCTGTCTCCTCTCCACCTTTGGAGTATTCACTGACCCAAATGTCCTGGGAAGCAGGCGAGCTGTCCACAGTGCTATTCTCAAAAGAGTTACACTGATTGATTTCAGTGGATTTAAAAGGGCATAATTCTGCTGAGGACGACACTGTCAGTGCTTCATGATAAGGAACGCCACAGCAGATGGCCTTGTTAAGACAATGTAGCCTGGTAGGGGAGGGAGGATCACACCAGCTTCTAAGGGACACTGTATGCCGATCTGTGTATGGAATGAGCATGGTACGTTGGGATGCCAGCTACAGGCTGGGGAATTTCTGGAGATCTGTGGGTGGAACCTGGGGATGGCATGGTTTGGGGAGGGGGGGGGCCTCAGGGGTGTATGACGGCATGCAGCCCACCCTCTGAATCTTGCATTTTCTCCAAAGGAACTGTCCCTGTGGTCTGGAGATCGGCTGCAATTCCAAGAGATCTCCTGGTCCCACCTGAAGGCTGGCAGTCCCATATAATGATGGTATCCTTTGGGATGAAAGAACAGAAAGATAAAGGAGAAAGCATTGCTAAATAAAGTTGGCAGGTTGCGGATTGTAATAAATGATGAAAGTTGCTTTCCTCGCAAATGGCAAATGGGACATGTCATTGAAACACCAACACAACCAGACCCCGCACATACACTCTTCTCCTCTCAAGCCCAGAGCAAGCAGAATGTAATGAGCATATGGGATGGGGCGTGGGGAAAGTGATCACACTGGCTAGTCCTGATCTCAGCCTCCAGAGTCCAGACCTCCATTAGAATTTGTGCAGAGAAGCCTACATGTACACCCCAACTATGAGCCCTGAAGGGCTTTGCAATCTGCCAACCAACATCTTCTGGGGTTCCCCGACCCCAGGGACATCCATCTCGCCTTGACTAGGGCCAGGGCCTTTTCAGCCCTGGTCCCTACCTGGTGGAATGAGCTCCCGTATGAAATCAGGGCCCTGCAGAACCTTTTACAGCTCCACAGGCCCTGCAAGACAGAGCTCTTCCACCAGGCTTTTAGTTAGGGTGGCGGGCATCCCCCCCTCTCTACTGGGCCTCCCCTCAGTGGGTCAGATCTCCATCACCATCTAAGGACCCAGATCTGAAACAGATTTCATCTGTGAGGCTTTAACTATGATTTGTACCAGAGGAATGTTGTTGTATTTTATTGGGGTTTTAAGTGTTTTTTAATTCTTTGTATGTTGTATATTGATTATTATGTTTGATGGAACCTGCTCTGAGCCTGCTATGCAGGGAAGGCAGGATATAGATCCAGACAGACAGATGATAGATAGATAGATAGATAGATAGATAGATAGATAGATAGATAGATAGATAGATAGATAGACAGACAGACAGACAGACAGACAGACAGACAGACTTTCTCTGTGTGTGATATGTACTCTCCATTTTTGCACACTTCAGAGCCCTAATACATGTTATCCATTCCCTGGGTATGTCTCTAGGTCTAGCTGATGGGCATAGTATGAGAGTTCTGTTCTTGGAAGGAGATTCCCAGATGCACAGGGGCCTGATACAGAGTCGGATTACTGTGCGTGAGGAGAGGGGGCTTAAGCCTCCTCCCCACACACTGTTTTCCTGACTTGAAATGGCCCCAAGGAACTGCTATTTGCCCTGTTGGGAAACTTAACATGTACTGAAGGGAGGAAGTGGGGAAAATCCCGCTCGCTTGCTAGCAACAGCTGAATACCATTTGGACTGTTTCTCCTCTGAGTCCAGGTACTTAGCCTGTAGCAAGCAGCATGGGGCCCGTGTTATTTATTTAGAATATTTCAGAATCCTGCTCTGGCAACTTAATGGAGCAGGACCAGTCCAGGATACATTTGTGTTTGTTCGTTTTATTCAAATTGCATTATTTAAATGGGTTGTCGTACTTGCATTTTGGAATTTTCAGTAAGCAACTTTTGGGAGAAAAGCGGCTCAGAAATACCCAGATAAATAAATAATACAAATTTCTCTAACAGGCCAATAGCCTGTCAGGAAACTGGTACAAGTGGGAAGGCTGTAGCCCCTTCTCTCTGAGCAGAGCACTATGGTCCCAACCCAAATCAGACCCCTACACACCTGGGCATTGCGACCTCAGCACAGAACTCCAGGGACACATCTGACTCAAAGTTGTCCTGGCAGCCCTGTGCCTGTCATATAGGTTTTGTAACCTATGAATTAGCCCGCATTTTCTCCATTACATATTCTGGACAGCCAACGGGAGGAAGTATGGATTAAGAAAAACAGAGAGAAGAACTCGAAAAAGCTCACTGAACATGGTTAGCCTTGTATTTCAAAAGTGAGCTGCAATTTGTGCAGCTGGCTGCATACTCTAAGGAAAACTCTGAGCCAGACTGCCTAAGCGAAGGATTGTAACAAATATAAATATATTTACAAAATGAAATGGCTGGCATTACCTGTTTAAACAATGCATAAAGCTTCAGCTTTACTTCATTACCAGGATCAACCTTCAAAAGTTTCAGTTGATCTTTCGCCTTTTCAAAATCTTGCTGGCTGACCTGCATGCCAGGTTTAGTAGTATGTAATTGTACTAGAGGAAAATAAAGACGACACGCTGTATTCCTGGAAAGAAGAAAAAAAATAAACTAGTATTTATCCAATTAAAATATTCAATAAATGATAGAATGAATGCTTGAATTCCTTCTTCAAAAGGTTGCAAATCATCATCGGAGCAAAGATCAGCTGCATTAAAATCACAGTTAAAGTTTCACTGCGGTATAATTAATCTTTAGGCCAGATTACACAACCTAATCCTTAAGGTAAACATTCAGTGCTGGATTTTGTCAAGCAAAAGGAAATGTACTACTTAGTTTACTTATTAGAATGTTTCTGATCCCACCTTTCGATCATTAATAAAATATCTAAGACAGCAAACAATAAATACTAAAGGTAATATTAAACGGCAAATTGACACGATCAACAAGTCCTATCAAGTAGCATCTAAACCAAAACAGAATATCAGCAGTTACAACAGGCAAAGGACACTGAGCAACAGAAATAAATCCAGTCACCTCTTAGCTCAAGTGTAGGCTGGAACAGCAGCATCTTAACAAGTTGTCCGAAAGCCGGAAGAAAGAAAGAACCAGACAGGTCTCTCAAGCTAAAGTTCCAGAGCCTGGACTAGGGATGCGGATGCCAGACCCCTCCCCCCCCCAGGGGGGAGGGGGCAGGGGTCCTCCAGTGCCAGGCTGCACCTCTCCGCTGTGGATCAGCTGGCCAGCAGGGGGAATTACCCGCAAAACTAGGGAGGAACACCCGACATTCCAGCTACATGCCTATGTGACTTCAA
This sequence comes from Lepidodactylus listeri, assembly GCA_029233225.1. Classification (NCBI taxonomy): domain Eukaryota; kingdom Metazoa; phylum Chordata; class Lepidosauria; order Squamata; family Gekkonidae; genus Lepidodactylus; species Lepidodactylus listeri. Next base: position 96,018,331 of record JARCFY010000006.1, read on the forward strand.
CATGACTCTGAAGTGACGTAGGCACGTCAGGGACATTGGGGCAACAACACTGGTTTTGGGGCATAACTTCTATGGTAGAAGCTAATTCTAACATAGCTTTTGCCTCCAAAAACAGAGTGTCGCCCCAACGTGTGAAGAAACTCCCAGCTCCCAGTAAGCTCTCCCCTCACATCCCTCGCCAGCTGCCTCGAGGGACCTAGCAACCCTAGCCTGGGTGTTACCATAGAGAAGGCCCTACTCCTTACCCACCTGCCATAACTCAGACAGTAAGGAACACTGAGCAGGACTCTAGCTGATGATCTAAGCACATGGGTAGGTTCACAAGAAAGGACACATTACCTAAGATATCCTGGCCTCTAACTGTTTAGGGCTTTGAGCCAAAAACTACATTTTTGGAACGTGTTAAAAACCAAACTGGGAGTCCACGGAGATGATACAATATCAAATCTAGATTACTACCCCCAGTTTGCATTCCAGCTGCTGCACTCTGAACTAACTGCGGCCCAGGCACAAAACCATGTGGGAGGTCCAGATTGCTGGGAGACTGCCTACCCAAAGCAGGCAAATGATAAGCTTCAGCTTGAGAATGGCTTTTTCCAGCAAGAAAGGCCAGTTCCACACAGGGTTTTCGATGCTCTTCAGAAGTGACTTTGTTTCCTTCTTCCCTACAGCATCGTGGAGCATTCATGTGCCTCCCAGGGCTTCCCGGGCTTTCCCCCAATCTTTCCCAACCCTGCTTTGATCCGAAGTTTTGGGAAAGATTGCAGCAAAGCCTGGATGGCTGCCATATGAGTGGCAAAGTTCAGATTTTGCCAGTCCCATCCACATGATAGCCATTTTCTCCATGGTAGCCACTTTCTCCCAATGCCTCTGTTGTTGTATTTTTAATTCACAACTGAATACTGTTACATATCGATATGTTATAACAATACATGTAACAGCTTCTCTAACTTTCAAGCTTTAATTTTAAAAAGAACTCTCTAGCTCCATTTCTTGCGGTGATATAAAGGGAAAGGCATGTATCTGCAAAGAGGGGCTGACGACTTAATTTTTTAAAATGAAAGCTGGGCATTCAGAGAATTTATTCCACATATTGTTGTAATGTTGGACTGATACAATGATAGTCAATTGCTGGTTTTAAAAAACAAAAAGGAAAAGCCTTGGTGGAGGGGCATGTATGGTCACCACTAGGGGACTGTGGCAGGAAAACTATAAGGAAGTCTGCCATGTAGAAGTCATGTTGCCTTGTGCTGTGTTGGCTGCAGCAGAAGTCACTCGGGTTGCCAGGCCCCAGGTCCCAGCGGGGGTTCCCCCAGTCTTCGGGGTTTCAGCCCACCACTGGCCAGCTGGCCGGTGGGGGAAAACCCCACGCCCAAACAACCACGTCTCTGCGCAATGATGTCGCCTGGAAGTGACATCATCACATCGGGGGCATTGCATGGGACACTCTGGTTTGAGGGCAAAACTCTATGGTAAATTTGGCCTAAAACCATAAAGTTTTGCCCTCAAACCAGAGTGGTGCCACACAATGTCACCAACATGATGACATCACTTCTGGGTGACATCAACACATTGGGGACATCCCCGAATGCCCCCTGACAGTGTGGCGAGGGGACCTGGCAGACCCAGAAGTAACAGGGAAGCCACACTCACACACCTGTCACTGTGTTGAAAACACCAAAATGGCAGGGCAGGAAAAAGCAAAACTTTCCCTCTTTTCCCATGCTAGTTCGCTTCCTTGAAAAGCAATCTTGGTGCCTTAATAACAGTTGATTAAAATAAAGAAGGAAGAACTCATAAGGTGTAGTTGGGCCCTGAATCATTCAACAACCCCACACTCTCAGTCATTAAAATATGTACATTTCTACTGTTTCAAAAACCTGATTTTTCAAAACCTCCAGTCTTCAAATCCTTACATATCAGTGTTTTCCTATGGAACTCAGCATTCTACCATTAGAGTATATGTAATTTTATAATGCTGAGTTCTGTAGGAATACATTTATTTTTTTTCCTTTTTCCATTCTAAAACCCTGTTCTTGGCAACAATTAAATCGCTCCCCTTTCTGACTTGGTTGCATTCTCCAAACACTCTCCCTGGCATCCATCTTCTGGTTCTTAGACTACTTCATTATAATTCTGAGCTGTTAACTTTATTTACCTCATTAGGGACTGCAGTAACTACTTTAAAATGATTTGCTTCATCTCCATACAACGCTAGGAGCTTCTATTCTGCAGTTAATCCCTAATTAATAAATAAAGACACCCTTGGCTTTTAGAAGTCACATTTAACAGCAAGAGGAAGAGCTCTGCTGCAAGAAGACGTTGAGAAAACACTCCCCTTTCCACAAGATGAACTCTCTTATCAAGAGATTATTGACCTTCTGAGATGGCAGCCAGAATCAAAGCAATCCCCCCCCCCCAATGGCCACAAAAGCCTTAATCCAATACAAAGAGCTTTTAAAAGTCTGCACAGCATGAACAACTGCTTAGCAAAAAAGCTGCTGGTAAATTGTGTGTGAGAATAATTACCTGTATGATAGTGACTCTCTGCTTGTAGAACTGATCTCTGACAGGAACTAAACAGCCAGTTCTTCAGACATGCAGCTCTCCGGTGTGTCAACATTTAAAAAAAGAGCTCACAGTATTACAAAGGTTACCGAGTGTTGTGCAGATGACAGCACTTTCAGAAAGCTTTGCAGGTGACACAGCAGAGTATGGCAAGTAATAAACTCTCCAAGCTTCTCCAATCACACAATAGTATTTGTGACTGGCTGTTTCAATGGTATATGTACTGCCAGGGGCAATGGTTCTTTTCCTCTAATGGATGCGGAGGCATTCACAAATAGTGAAGGAAAACATGTTATTAAGTATCTGCAGTAGTCTACAGAAGAAAACCACATCTAGAGAAAAATCAATGCAAGAAAGTAATATGTTTTCATCCTTTCAGTTGTCGAGAACTTTTGGAGACTGACAATGGACAGACCCCCTAGTACTGAACCTCAGCACAGGCTGGAATCACGGAGCAGTTCCCAGGAGTCTGCCCGTTATCATTCTCCATGAGGTTCTGGCAACTGAAGGGATGTATGCATATTACTTTCTTTTGTAAGGTGGTTTTCCTCTGTGGACTGCTTTAGCTACTTAATAAGATCTATTTTCCTTCACTGTTCATGTGTTCATTGCCTCCATATCTCTTAGAGGGAAAGAATCATTGCCCCTTGGCAATACAGTGTGTGTGTATATGAGTGTGAGGCAATTTAACATTTAGGCGACTGTTTAGATGTCAAACTTTGATCCTAGCTGACAGAATCCAACAGAAGAGCTATACCTGGTAGCCTTGAGCACCATCTTAATATTTTCTGTACACAACAAGCCAGAAAGCACAACTGGACTGATCTCCTTCCAGCCCCCCCCCCCCCCCCCGGAGCTATAACTTATCTTCCTGAAGAACAATGATTTGGAGGTATGAACTTTGTTCTTTACTCCAAGATCTTCTAATCAAGTGACTATCTATACAAGGACCTCTTTGCACTTCTGAAGGGTTGCTCTCTTACTTTCATGGAAAAGATGGTTGATTCTGTGGAATGGGCAATATTGCTTATTATCTCCCATTGTTATATCCTCTGTTCCCATGAACGCGGACAGATGGGAATCATCGAATGTCACCTACCCGTGGGAGTACCCCATTCTCCTTGTTTTGGGAGGGCAGGGTAATGCATGCACTTCTATGTGCCTACATGGAATGCAGCAAATAGAATAATAGGCCACACCTGCACATTTCAAATATTAACTGTGTAGAGTTGAAAATGCACAGAATCGGGTGGGGGATCCCCACCCCCAGAACTTGATATCATCCCACGACCTCTCCTAATTCCAGAACATCTGTTCTTGTCAGTCTAACGGGGGGGGGGTTCATCTATGTGATGTACTTGATGAGATGTTGGAGACGTGATAGTAGGTGAGCACTTTGATCAGTGTAAATACTCATACAGGAAGAGCTGTAACTTGTTTATCTGGAAGATGTTTTGAGCAGCAGTTACAACTCATTTTTATCTCACCTGATCACCAAGGATCTGAGGGTGGCATAACCACCCTGTGAGGTACGTTAGACAGAAAGATTAGCAGGCCTAAGATCTCACAGTGAGCTTCAAAGGAAGGATTTGAACCTGAGTCTCTCCGTAGGGTTGCCAGCTCTCAGTTAGGAAATACCTGGAGATTTTGGAGGTGGAGCTTGAGAAGGGGAGGTTTGGATAAGAGACAGACTTCAGTGGGGTATAATACCATAGAATCCCCCTTCCAAAGCCATCATTTCCTCCAGAGAAACTGATCTCGGTGGTCTGGAGATGAGCTGTAATTACAGGGGATCCCCAGGGCCCACCTGGAGACTGGCATCCCTATCTCTCCAGCTGTAGTTCAACTCTCCAACCTCTGTTCCATCTGCTGTCATGTACACAACTGCGTGCACACAAGTATATGCTGAACTCAGAACAGATGTATGAATGTTACCCAGGTATTAGCTAGTTAAACCCCATTTCTGCAAATCTTCCATTATTTCCCTGTCTTATTTTGGAAAAGGAACCACTTTGTTCTTTTTTTTTCTTTCTTTCTTTCCAGGAGGACTGTAAATTCACAGCTATATCTCATGGTGCATAATCTTATTACAGATAATCCTATCAAATGAACAGAATGCCTGCAAGACAATCTTGTCAATACATTCTAAAGCAGAAAAGCAGAGTTTCTTTCATTCTTTTAATGATCCTTCCCAAGGCCCAAACACTAGAGTGTCAAGCTATTGTTGGGAAAGGCTTTTATATTAAATGATAGTACTTTAATAATCAATTAGTTGGTCCATAGTCATCATGTTTCGGCAATTCTCTCTCCCTCTCTCCATGCAATTAGGAAGCATAAAAATAACCAGCTCTGGCATGCACCTTCTCCTCTGCAGCTTCTGTCCTCCAACAAAATATTCTTCTATATCCTTTGAAGTTATCTTCGTTCTCCCATCCTTTTTCTTCTAATTTCCCTTCTTTGCACTAAGTATTTCTACACCACTTTCTTTTATGAGAATCTAATTACTGTGAAGAGCCTATGGAATAATTAGTATTTACTTAGAGTGAGGAAGAACAGTCTTTAATGGCTAAAGCTACTGGCACATTAAAACAAGGAAGGCCCTTGCAGATTCCATTTTGAGTCCTTTTTATTTCTAAAATTAATGAGCCACGCTTAGATATGCACCTTCTGATTTCAAAAAACGGTGGTCCTTGTGGGGACAGGGGGCACAACCAGGAGAGGTGGAAATAATGTAGAACTTGACAGGTTAGGGGTGGAGCTAACACAGAGCTAGCATTTCATTGGTTTCCTGATAAGAAAGAGTTTTAATGGTGACCAGTCAGAGAATGGCTAGTTGACCGCTGTACCGGTAAGACTCATTGGAGTGTCATGCAGTAGTGTTAACTGTGCTAGCACAACTGGGAACAAGCTGACTATGACAGAAAAATGTAACTACAAATTTTATGCAGAAGTGATGGTTACTAAATAGATGCCCATTTAGGACCACAAGTAATATACGTCTTGCCCACATTACAAGGTTCTCTATCTGGGCTTTTCCCCTTGTGCGTAGCTTACTGCAGTTTCATGGGAGAAGCCACTGTTGGCAAACTAGCCCTCTGCACTACTCAGGCTTAAGTAGCCCTTAACATGTCCCAGTACAGCTTGCCACTCTACTGTTGTTTTTAATGGTTCTAATTTACAGCAACTGTCCCATCAGAAGCTTCCCAAATTAGGGCATGCTCATATAGCCATTAATTATGCTAGGTAGGAAAGACCAGCTAATGCAACCTGGATAAACATATGTGAAAATCACTAAAAATGTATATTTATGGCACTAGACTGATAAAATTCATGGCAGTAATTCTAATGAATGTTCAAAATGTAGACAAATCTCAGGAAACTTTTTACATATGTGGTGGCAATGCCCTGTTCAGCATTATAGGAGGACAATGATGACACAGATAAACTGAACGGTAAGTATCAAACTACCAGTGGAACCTAACAGTATCTCTCTGTGGCTTGTTGACAGTTATGTTGTTTCAAAACCCTATAATATGGTTCCAGGTCTATTGTTAGTTGCAAAAATGATTATTGATGAAAAATGGGAGTCACTCCCAAAGTCTACCCATTAACTTATGTGTTTGTTAAACCTGGCAAACTGCCAGACTTGCAAAGTTAATTGAAAATGTTAAATGAAGAAACAGTAGAAAACAAGAAGCAGCTTTGGAACTGGAAACCTTTTCTTGAATGTTGGAAGACGGGGGCAAGATATAAGCAATTATAACTGCCTTGCACTGATTTAAAATTGGGTTCAAAGAAAAATAAAATGAAAATATTATCTTCAGATTATGTTTTACATAACCGACATGGCAGCAGTTTCTTGAACGAAATGACATATTGAAAAATTATATGTTCTTATTTTAAATGTTGTAATTATATTTTACTGGGGTGTTGTATTTCAGAAAAGAGAACAGTGCATTTAAGACTGTTGCCCAGCAATGAGCCACTGTTTTGGAATAACAATATGTCAGTTGATAACCATCCTAAATTGTTCTCATAAGCTTTGGTCAATATTCCAAAAGACAGTGCCATCTGGAGGCCAAACTACACATTACACCCCAGTTTTCCAAGCCTGACCCAGCATCCCAACATACCACGGAATAAGGTCTCAACAAACTTCCAATCTAAGTTTTAGGTTTGATCTACATATTACATGCAAATATAATCAATACAGTTTTAACAGTTTCATCTTCTTCCAGGCAAAGCATATTTAGGACAGGGCAACTGACATCAGAGAAGCTACATGGTGGAGGAATGGAACACATGCTTAATCATTCCTGCTGCTTTTCTGCATTAACACCCTAGAAACCACTTGTCCTCTTGTGGAGTTCTAGATGTGTGTTTGCAAGATAAAAATGTATTTGGAACCACAGGGCAGAAGTAGCTTGAGGGGAGCAACAGAAAAATAGCAGAGGGAGGAAAGCATTGAGAATGCCTGCAGGTTACCCCTGCAGCTCTGGCGAATTCACTGCCAGAGGATGCTGTGATGGCCACCAGGAGTGAAAGCTTTAAAAGAGGGCTAGACAAATTCATGGAGGACAGGTTCAGCAGTGGCTACTAGCCAAGATGACTAAAGGGAACCATCAAATTCAGAGGTACTTGACCTCTCAATACCAGTGATCAGAGACAACATCAGGAGAGGCTCTTGGCCTCTGTGCCTTTTTGTTGGCCATCAAGGACAAATGGCTGGCAGAACACTGGACTAGATGGATGAGTGGTCTGATCAGGAAGGGTACCTCTTACATTTTTATATCCGTTGGAAATTGCCCCCTCCCAAGCCTCCTTCAAATAGAAGAAACATCTGCTAGGGGTTTATTACCAAATGTTCACCTGTAATATGTAATTCAACCTTTAGCATTGCATTTGGAATTCAACACATGTCCAAGTATTGCAGAAATTTTAAAATACTACTTTTGGATGACTGCTATTAAATGAGCCACTTTGATCTTTTTAAAAAAAGCATGATAGAATATTTTACAAACAAGTCACTACACATCCCTTCAGTCAACACTAGAGATGGGCATGAACTGGGAAAATGCAATTCGGTTTGTGGTGTGTCCAGTTTGTGAACCACAAGCTGTCACAAACGTTTAGCCACCAAATGAACCAGTTCAGTACATGAGGTTCATGACACATTAGGAACACACACACACTGCTGTGCTAGAGACACCAAACTCACAGGGGATATACGGCTGACTCTCCTCTACCTGCCCTCCAAATTTGGTGAGGATTGGATTTACTGGGTCCAAGTTACAGCCTCCCAAAGAAGGTGCCCCTAGGAAAGTGCTTTCAGGAAGTTCAGGAGTGTACAGAACGGACCCTGTGCAAACTAGACACATCAAACTCACAGGGATCCTCCCCTTGATGCTTCTGTACGTGCTCTCCAAGCTATGTGAAGATTGGACTTGAGGGATCCAAGTTATGGCCCCCCAAAGATAATGCCCCCAGGAAAGTGCTTTTGGAGGAAATGTCAGGTGCAGGCTCAAAAATACAAGCTACATACATCAAACACCCAGGGAACATATTGGTTTTTCCAAAGCTGGAGAATTCTGCCCCCATATTGCTTTGAAGTTCCTTGTTGCGTTGAAGTTTGGTAAACGTTTTGTTTGCGTGGAGATAGTCTGACTGGAAATGTATCTATTCACAAACCACCATGAACTGCCAGAATCTGCTTGAAAGTTCAAGGAAAGTTCATGCCAGTTGACCTGCCACGAACTTCCATTTGTGAAAAACACAAACTTCCATTTGTGAAACACAAACCAGCCAAAATTCATCACGAACTCTAGTTCATGAGCCAGTTTGTGCCCATCCCTAGTCAACACGAGGAGACAAGAGCAGACAATCCTGGTGGGACCAAATAATTCATCTAGCCAAGGAAGGGGGGCTGTTCAGAACTGGGCACATTCCTGTCTTTTTCTTCCTTGTTTCCGGGAAGTATATTTCATACAAACAAGAAATAATTTACCAATAAATTGGCATGTTACATATAAGAGTGGATTTGGTATTTCCATCCTGCATTCAACACATGTGCAGAAGTGTGAATTTATTTACACCCCTCTCTGCTTCACAAGTGGTTCTTTGTACAAGAATTGAAGAGAATAACTCTTAATACCTCCCGAATCATCAAAACAAAAGTTATACATGGAAAATATAATCAAACAGATAAAGAAAACAACTTATGGATGACTTTGAGGTCACTATCCAACAGGATTCATCAATATAACAGCAAGAAAACAAGAAAATTACATGAAAATTACAGTACCAGCTGGTATCTGAGATCCATATTTGGTTATCAAGTTCTGAGAACAGAATTCTAGGGAAAGAAAGCAAGGGTAATGGGCAATGCAGATGCCACATCATAAGCAGTGCAAATAGCTGCCTGTGACGGCATAATTACAAGACACCTGCCTATCTAGTCTTTCAGGGAAACCTCAGTCCTTTTAAGAAAGCCTCTGAGAGGGCTTAGCACATGGTCTGTCCCTGCACTCTTAACACAGACTACACAGAGTGGACAAGGGAGAAAGGACTTAGAGACATACAGTCCTGGCTGTCTGCTTCTGATTAGACAGCAACCAGCCTGCAAAAGCCAGCAGCCAGGTTCCATTTCCTCAGTTTGTCCAGTCTCATCAAGCAGTACAGTACTGGCAGACTGTCCAACCAATGTGAGGAGTATAGAAGTTCTTAGCAGTAGTACAAATCAATCACTATTAAAATGTTATCATTTATAGACTTGGTCTTGCTTTGCCCTACTTTTTTTACTAGGAAACATTTGCGGGCTCCTGCCTGCTTGGTAGTCATCCTGCCTCTCTGACTAGAAAACTCTATGGAGGAGGTAACAAGGACACTTTGTGCATATTAAGACTTGTTCTTCTTTGTAATTAGATTCCAATATAGAGCCTGCCACGGCAGTACATTCTGTTGCTAAGATCTAGTCATATGAGCTTAGCCGGGGGGGGGGGGGGGGGAGCCCTTTAAAAGGGCCCGAAAGGGGAGGAGAAAATGTGGAGATTAACTCTGTCTCCTACCCATGTTGGATGCGCCACCTGCAACCACCCTGAAGTACCTGCTTTGAACTGAATCAAAGGAGACCTTCCTTTGATCTGATTTGAAGGGGAAAGTTCCAGGAGGGCCATGAGTCAGAATGTGCTTAATGTAACATAGAAGCTCCCATTTAAATTGCAGGCTTCCTGAATTCCAAGAGGGGTAAAATTCCTGTGTGGAAGCAGCCTCACACTGGATCAGACAACTGGTTCATCTAGCCTTATACCATCCAGTCTGACTAACATCTAGGGCCCTCAGCTCCGAGTTGGGAAATACCTGGACATTTGGGAGGTGGAGCCTAGGGAGGATGGGGTTTGGTAAGGGGAGGGACCTCACTGGGATATAATGCCACAGACCCCACCTTCCAAAGCAGCCATTTTCTCCAGGATAACTGATCTCTGTCATCTGGAGATCAGTTGTAACTCCAGGAGGCTCCACCTACTGACAGCTGCTTGCTAGAGTCCCACTTGAAACTGAACCCAGCCTTGCTACCTGAGATACCAGGGAGTGAATCCACAGCATGGAAAGCATATGCTCTGCCACTGAGCTACAGTGCCTTGCACATGGTTTCTGGCCAAGAATTAGTCCCTCTCTACCTTCTTTATTTTTCACAAAACTCATTTCTTCCTCTGTATCTCCTATTCCCTACCCTCCATTCCATTTAGTGAGCTGGATCTAATTAAGTTTCCATCAGCAGAACGGAACTTTCTTGCTTCCCTGCTCCCACCATAGCCCACTGATCTCTGCAAAATGCTTCTCCTGGAGGATGGGAGAGCCTGAGGAATGACATCAGGAAGGGTCTGCAATGGGAAGGATGGAAATTGCAAATTTAGTCTGGATCCAACCCATTGTCTTCCATTCCACTTTTTCTTCACTATACCTCTATATGCACAGGGGTACTTGTCAAACACTCTGTATTTTTTAAAAAATATATTAACATTAAAGTGTGTTACTAAAATAACTTAATACATAAGACAACATTAGTTTAAACATATTCAACTACTTCTATTTAGGATTGCTGCATTAATGTAAAGTTGGCTTTCAGAGGGTACTCTAAAGCTTCCTCACCACAAAATATCTAGCTATGGGCTCAATAGCATAAAAGTGGAGCCTTATCTTGAAATGTATTATAGAGAATCACACATTTCTGACCCAAATATTTATCTGCCAACACTCAAACAACACAGAGTGTGGAGGAAGAATGGTTCCCTGTTTGCCTCCCATCCACTAGATTATAGTATTAATACAGTTGTACGTCAAAGTCTAGAAAACAAATTTCAAGGAGTCAAAATCAATGAACAGGATGGATATATATATATATATATGGATATATACTCCACCTTGGGAAATTCAAAATAACCAAACTATAACGAAACAGCATAAAACAGTACCTTGTACACTGTGTCCCAGGTTCCTCAGTGGCACAATCAATAATAGTGGGCAAACTGCCCTGAAATACCCCCACCTACCATATGTTGATATGCATTCTGAGGGGCATTCGGGAGTGACAGTGAAGCTCACAGTACCAGTCTAGGGCACACCATAGAATAGGAGTGGCCAAACTTACTAAGAGCCACATAGAATAAACGTCAGATATTTGAGAGCCATAAGACATGAACAAATATTACATGTTTTATTGGAAAATATGCAAATTTGCTTTTTATTAACATTAAATGAGACTGCCAAAATAATAACAAAAGATGTAAAAGCAGATATTGATAATGATATTTATTTGTTCAATGATTTTGTTTGCTAATGATATTTAGCTTCCCCAGCCAACCTGCTGGGGGTCACATAATATGTGTGAAAGAGCCGCATGCGGCTCCCAAGCCATAGTTTGGCCACCCCTGCCACAGAACATTCCCCAAAATCTCCTACAGAAGAATATGCAGAAGTTCCTTAACAGACAAGATCTTATTAGAGTCCCTAAAAATAGAACATTTGAAAACCACTGGCATAGAAAGTAGGTTTAATGGTTAATGTTTCCTGCAGAATCCACCACCCAACCTCAAATACTGACAACCCTGACACTCAGATCTCTTGAAAAAGCAATTTTGATTCCCACTGGAAAGGCACAGCTCAGTTCCCATAACAATCTAATCCTTAAGAAACTCTCTCAGCCCTAGCAAATGAAGTTGTAAAGACCCCCAATTTACCTGCTAATTCTAGTGTAACAGTACACACTTCAGCACATTAGCTCTTTGCTGGTAACTGTGCTCCCAGATCACCCACTGTCATTGTTTTTAAGATTAGCTCTCTTAAAACTGCAATCATCAGGCCAGTTGATCTGAAGGAGACTCACTCAACTAAATAGAACAATTCTGGAGCAAATTAACTTTTAGACTGCTGCCATACATTGATGGAATGACTTTGAACTTCCTGAAAGACACTCAAAAATAGTGATTCATGTTAGGAAGCCAAAACAATAGTTTCTGTAAAGTAAGTTCATTTTATAACCCAACCCCCAACCAAAAGCACATTTTCCCACAGGTACAGCCAGAACAAGTTCACTCCAATTCGATGGCACTTTACACACATATAAATTATACATGCCCTGACATGGATGGCCCAGGCTAGCCCAGTCTAAGCAGGGTTGACCCTGGTTAGTACTTGGATGGGAAACTACCAAGGAATGCTTGCTATACAACAGCAAACAAGGCTTGCTATACAACAGCAAACCATCCCTGTTTGTCTTTTTGCCTTCAAAACCCTACAGGGTTGCCATAAGTCGTCTGTAAGTTAATGGCACTTTCCACCAACAAATTATCCATAGCACCAGGGGTCATTTCGTAGAAAAAGAGCTGCAGGAGCTCATTAGCATAACTCATTAGCATAACTTATTTGCATATGCTACACCACCTGACATCACCAGAAGTATGTCAGAAGGCAAGAAAGAAAGAAGAGAGAGAGAGAGGAAGGAAGAAAGGAAAGAAAGAAAGGAAAGAAAGGAAAGGAAAGGGAAGAAGGAAGGAAGGAAGGAAGGAAGGAAGGAAGGAAGGAAGGAAGGAAGGAAGGAAGGAAGGAAGGAAGGAAAGGAAGGAAAGGAAGGAAGGAAGGAAGGAAGGAAGGAAGAAAGAAAGAAAGAAAGAAAGAAAGAAAGAAAGAAAGAAAGAAAGAAAGAAAGAAAGAAAGAAAGAAAGAAAGAAAGCTGGCAGAGAGGGGACAGCTACTAATCCAAGCCTCAGAAATACCACTGTTCTGGGAGGATAGCTTCAGTGGTGGCTGAAGCCTTCAGAAGGCTGGTCGGAGGAACAAGGACCTTTCCAGGGGACGGGGTCATTTTGCTGCAGCCATGACACAAGCAGGCATTCCCCTGCGGGGGGGGGGGGGCTGGCACCAACTCCAGGAGCTGCGTTCCCCTGAGCTCCTGCTTGAAAGGACCCCTGCATAGCACGCATTATGGACTCAGGAAAAAAAGAAAACAAATGCTACTTTCTGTCTTTTTAAATACACACCATTCTGAAAACTCAGAAGTTTCTCCAGAGGTTTTGGGCGAAATAGAGGAACTGGGTAGGGGAAACAATTTTGTAACTACAAGGTACTGAAGTTCAAGTCCCTGATGATTTTATGACACTTTTATAAACTGGGTGATCCAGAGGAATACACTGCTTATACAAAGGGTTAGAAATGGTCATTGTATGTCTGTACTACTAAAGATAATCAGAATCTATGCTGACTACCAATTTTGGGTTGCATAGTTTCTCTTTACTTGAGTTCAGTTTCTGTAACCTAGTGACCAAAAACTGTAGTTTCATGATAATGACCCAAATACCCCTTTTTCTTTGGAAAGAATGCTGTTTCAAAACAAATCTAGTTGTCTTATAGGTCCCTAAGGTGCTACTGGATTCAAATCTGTTTTATATCTAGTTTAACTAACCATGTATATCTCTTACTAAGGTTCTTCCACACAGGGATGGCCTTGTGTGGCTTCCCTTCTGTTTCCCCATGATTGCCAATACAGCACAACAGCAATGGGGATTCCAGATGGCCATCCTCTCCCACACTACAGAGGGGGAGCTTCTTCTAAGATTTTTTTTAAAAAAATAGTAATTGGCATACTGTTTATCAGTACAGCAATGTCAAATATCTTTTTTTTTTTTAAAGGACCAAAAATCCCCCCTCCCCACCCAGTTGTGGGAATGGCCATCATGAGAACTTGAGTAGGGAAAACGGCACTGATGTGGGTGGGACTGGGAAAATCCAGACTTTCCTACCCACATGGCAACAATCCCACCTTTGCAACCTTTCCGCAAACACCGCAGCAAAGCAGGTTTGGGAAAGACTGCAGAAAAGATGAAGAAAATCTGGGAGGTACACAAAAGTACCACAATGGTGTGGGGAAGCAGGAAAAAGCCCACTTTTTAATAGCATCATCAGAACTACCAAGCCACTTGTAAATCCTAGGGTTACCAGGTCCAATTATCCTGGTGGCGGGGTGGGGTGACATTGCATACAATGTTGTTGGTGTGATGATGTCACAGAGAAGTGATGTTATCATGCTGGGGACATCAAGCGTTGACACTCTAGCATTTTGGCCAAAACTCAATGGTTACCACAGAGTTTTTGCTAAAATGCTACAGCATTGATATGCAATGCCCCCAGAGTGATGATGTCACTTCCGTGTGTTGCCATTACCCCAGGGGTGGGCAAACTGTGGCTTGGGAGCTGCATGCGGCTCTTTCACATATATTATGTGGCTCCCAGCAGGGTGGCTGGGGAAGCTAAATATCATTAGCAAACAAATATCACTGGAAAAATTAATATCATTATCAATATCTGCTTTTACCCCTTTTATTATTTTTGGCAGTCTCATTTAATGTTAATAAAAAGCAATTTTGCTTATTTCCCAATAAAAGCTGGTACTATTTGTTCATGTCTTGTGGCTCTCAAACATCTGATGTTTATTCTATGTGGCTCTTACATTAAGCAAGTTTGGCCACCCCTGTTCTAGGTGGCTCTTATGCTGAGCAAGTTTGCCCACCCCTGCATTACACTGACCATGTCAACACACGGTGGGCCTCTTTAGGTGTGGAGCTGGCTGGTGGCCGATTGGAGACCCAAAGATCAGGGGATCCCCTGGCTGGACGGAGAGTCTGATAATCCTAGTAAATCCCCATAGAGAGTGAAAGGAAATTAAGAAGTGAATTTATCAACTGAATTTTCATGCTCTTTCACTGACTTTCAGTTTACTGATTTAAAACTATTTCTCGAAATGTATCTAGAGTTAACAATACCAATCACTGCTGTTCCTCCCATTCCACCATTATCTCAGTTACTATCAACATGCACTTATACAGATACCACCTAATGTATTTCATAACCCATTTTCAATCACTAAATTAATATACTAAAGCACAAAACGACAAATTTTATAGAAGAAAAACAAAACAAACCACAAACAACCCAAATCCCAAACAATCCAAAACAAGTTTGACAAAGCAAGCTAGTTAAATTTTACAACTAAACACGCTTTCTTGGTGGCACAACTGAAAAAAAAAAAACCCTTAACTTTCCTTTTGCATAAATACAGTCAGTAATCCTGAATTTTAGGCCCTTTGCCTGACGCCATGTTGAATCCTTGGAGCCAAGTAGTTTCTTTTGCTTAATGCTTAACATAAGAAGATGACATAAGCAGAAAATTCTGGAGCTCACAGCAAAGTATTAATAACATTAAAGCAAAACTAATAAAACTGACAAAATGGGCACAGCACAAAATATAAGAGAAAGTTCTACTTACAAATAGGAAATTTGGATAAAACTTTCCCAAGTAGTAACTATGAAAATAGAAAATAAGGTCTAGCAATAATTTCCAATAATGTTTTGGAAGAGAAATAGTATACTCATGTAAGGTGATACAAAAAGGAGTGTCAAAATGTGAAGCCAAATATTCTGCAATGGGCTTTGAAAAAGCTTACAATGAAAAAGTTTACATTAGTCACATACAACGAGGATATTTACTTAATCCAAAATATATTGCTGTCATTATTAGCAATAAAAATCCAGCAGAACAGCTGGAATAGTAGTAAAAAGCATAACAAGAAAAAAACAAAGAAAACTAAGGAAGTTTTTTCTCATGTATACTTTTACATACAACAAAATATGATAATATGACAAGACCAAACCTGTCTCCTTCAATTAATTGGGATGAAGGAATTTAATTATTTGAATTAATTTACAAAATAGTGGGTAGGAGACATAATCTCAGAAGAGGCATTCCTTTTTTCTCATCTTTAAGAATGGCTTGTTATAAGCATAGATTCGGGTGGCTACCCATGTTGGTGTGAAGCAGTAGAACAAAGTTTGAGTCCAGTGGCACCTTTAAGACCAACAAAGTTTGTTCAAGGTATGAGCTTTCATGCACATGCCAAAATATAGGAGAGTTTTTATATTAGCATGTTTACCTTTTGCCATCAGCAATCTTTTGGGATCATTTCAAGCCATTTTTTTTTCAAATGGGGCCTTGTAGTACAGAGGTGATAAGAGTCTATGTTAGGGTTTCCAGCTCCAGGTTGGAAAAAACCTGGAGATTTGGGGGGTGGGGCTTGAGGAGGGCAGGGTTTGGAGAGGGGAGGGATTTCATTGGGGTATAATTCCATAGAGTCCACCTTCCAAAGCAGCCATTATCTCCTGATGAACTGATCTCTGTTGCCTGGAGATCAGTTGTAATAGTGGGAGATCTCCAGGCACCACCTGGAGGTTGGCAACCCTAGTCTATGTGGTTATTTTTATAGTTACTGTAAAGTAGTTAATGAAATATTCCTCCATTATTGGCTACGATATCAAGCCATTCAGTAGAAGAGCCAGGTGCCCCTTTCCTTGCTAGAAACACATAGATATTACTGTAAGAGTTGCTATTTTTTTAATGTAGATTCTGGATACTGAAAGAATTCTATGAACCACAGATGTACAAAATCCACAATTTGTTTTAATGACTGTATTGTATTACTGAAAGACATCTGTTGGCTGCATAAAAAAAGCTGAATTCTATTTTTGAAAGAAACGTAGAAATAATCAAATTTAATTGATAATGTAAAAAGGACCTCAGGGTATAAAACAATGGAGCATTTTTGTCTTAATTAGCAGAAATACCACCATCAAAATGATATTGCTTCCCCCCCCAAACCATCCCAATCAGAATATTTTCTAAATTCTTCAAAATATGGCAAGCTTTGACTGGGAAATTTGTTCATAAAGGCAAAGAGATCACATTTTAATAAGCTTACCAATAACAGATGTCCTCAACAAGGGAATACAGATATAAGAACAGAATTAATGTATGATTCATTCCAGCTTCAAAAACTTCATGTTATACAAAACAAAGGTTCTCAATTTGGGTTTAAGAACATAAGAACATAAGAGAAGCCAATGTTGGATCAGGCCAGTGGCCCATCCAGTCCAACACTGTGTCACACAGTGGCCAAAAACACCAGGTGCCATCAGGAGGTCCAGCAGTGGGGCCAGGACACTAGAAGCCCTCCCACTGTGCCCCCCCCCCCCCCGCAAGCACCAAGAATACAGAGCATCTCTTGCCCCAGACTGAGAGTTCCTATCTATACTTTGGCTGCGGTCACACACACAAAATAATCCACTTTCAATCCACTTTCAGTGCGCTTTGCAACTGGATTTTTACTGTGTGAACAGTCAAAATCCAGTTGGAAAGTGCTTTGAAAGTAGATTGAAAGTGGATTATTTAGTGTGTGTGACTGCAGCCTTTGAGGCTAATAGCTACTGATGGACCTCTGCTCCATAGGTTTATCCAATTCTCTCTTGAAGCCGTCCATGCTTGTAGCCAGCACCACCTCCTGTGGCAGTGAATTCCACGTGTTAATCACTCTTTGGGTGAAGAAGTACTTCCTTTTATCTGTTCTAACACAACTGCTCAGCAATTTCATGGAGTGCCCACGAGTTCTTGTATTATGAGAAAGGGAGAAAAGTACTTCTTTCTCTACCTGCTCTATCCCCTGCATAATCTTATAAACCTCAATCATGTCACCCCTCAGCCATCATTTCTCTAAGCTAAAGAGGTTTCTGTGGAAACACCTGTACCCAGTATCCATTCTTTACAGCATTACACTTCTCATTTGCTGCCTCACGTACAGCTCACGACATTAAAAAAATTATTTGGAAATCAAAGGCACATAAACTTTGTCTGCCAGTTTCTTACTCTCCCTTTCGTGATGCAGATAATAATGGCAGAAGCAGAAGGTGAAAGTTATTTGATTGTGACCAACCAATGTCAGGAGAGCAGTTTACTTTTATTCCAGGCATTTCATCTTAGCACGCCACTTTTTCACAGACTTTGAAAGATTAACAGCGGCATCCTGGGGAGAGTTGCAGAGTTACAACCCTCCAAGTTCATTGGACAACTGGCTTACAGGGGCTGCAGTCACACACACGAAATAATCCACTTTCAATCCACTTTCAGTGCACTTTACAACTGGATTTTACTGTGTGAACTGGCACAATTCAATTTGAAAGTGCACTGAAAGTGGATTGAAAGTGGATTATTTCGTGTGTGTGATCGCAGCCAGGGATGCAGCTCTGTTTAAGACAGCACTGTTTCAATACAAAGATTTTATAAACCTAAAGATCTAGCCGTTATAATTTATTTATAATGTCCTGATAAAGCATGCTTATGGCTCTGTAGGAGGACTCCATGTTGCTTGGGTAGGGTTGCCAACTTCCAGGTGACACAAGGAAATCTCCTGCTATTACATTTGATCTCCAGAAAACCAAGCTGTTTCCTTGAGAAAATGGCTGCTTTGGAGGGTGGACTCTACGGCATTATACCCTGCTGAGGTCACTTTCCTCTCCAGACACCAGCTTCCCCAGGCTCCACCCCCAAAAACTCCAGGTATTTCCCAACCCAGTGCTGGCAACCTGATGCCTGGGAAACTGATATAGAGAAAATAACATATTCACAGATTATGGAAAACACAGGAATAGTCTGGGGTTTCCACCTTGTGTAACAGCAGACAGGAGTTACAAGTTCTCCTCAACTGCCACTCATGTGGTGCTCAGTCCAGATCGTGACTGATGACAAGGTTATCACTGTAGAACATGGATAATAAGAAAGTTGATGTTAAGGAAATCAGTAGCAGTGCTGAGGAGGCTGACCATCTCCTGCACACTGGGCAACTGAGCATGGTGCAAAGATGATACGGATGTGGTGGTGCTACTCCTGAGGTACATGTATACCTTTTGTAGAAAAGCTTTAGATGAGCTTGGGGTCAGATTCTAGACTGGAGGAAAACGACATTTCATTCCTTTACATTATCTTCAGTTCTCACTAAGTTTGGACTGGAATTATGCAGCGTTATTGTAAAGTGCCACATGGTGGCCAATGCTGGTGTTTTATGCAAAGTTAGGACCAAACCAGCACCGATGAGAGCGCAGTCTCTTAAATTTCTTGAACAATTTGGTGAGACTGACAGTCTGTCACAGGAAGAGACTTCAAACGTGGACAAGAGTCTCATCGGAGTATGGTCTGATGTGGACACGTTTGAGCTGAGATTTCTTTTATAGAAATGATCAAATCCCTGGATATGCTCCAACCAAATTCCAACACAGAACAAGTTCAATGGGCATCTCTAGTCATCCGAGAGTCACTTATTCTCCTCTCTAACCTTTCAACACTGAACCCTGTGGACAACGGCTGGCAGGAGTGGACAGGCTTTTGATACCAGACCCAAAGAAGAAGAGGAGATTGGATTTACACCCCACCCTTCACTTGGAGTCTCAGAGCGTCTTACAAACTCCTGTCCCCCCCCCCCACAACAGATACCCTTTGAGGTAGGTGGGGCTGAGAGAGCTCTCCTGAGAGCTGCTTTTTCTAGAACAGCTCTGACAGAACAATGGCTTGTCCAGGGTCATCCAGCAGCTGCAAGTGGAGGAGTGGGGAATCAAACCCAGTTCTCCCAGATTAGAGTCCACGCACTTAACCACTACACCAAACTGGCTCTCCAGTAGTAGAGGAACTACTGACATTATGTGGCTGTAAAACTTGAAAATCTAATGCATGCAGGTGCAAGAAGGCTAGACTGCATTGTTCTCTCTTCTGCAAATGCCAAAAGAACTGTAAAAATGTTGTGTAGTAAACTACTTTTCATATAAGGACTAACATTTGTTTAAGAACAATGGTTTAACCATATGAGTTACAAATATTACACTGTCAAACAAGCACTCTAATATTTGATTTCCTGCTATTTAAGATAGCAGAATAAATAATTTTCTGTATGTTTAGGAGTTTTCGCCTTAACTATTCCCCTGCTGCAGTTTGTCCCAGTATTACAAACTTTATAAACATTAAAATAACAATTCCTCTGGATACCTGTAGGACCGTCTCTCCCGTATGTGCCCTGAAGAACCTTGCGCTTGTCTGAGCAGCAACGTTTAGCAGTCCCCAGCCCAAAGGACATCCGCCTTGCCTCAACCAGAGCCAAGGTCTTTTCAGCCCTGGCCCCTGCCTGGTGGAACATGCTCCTGGTTGAGTTCAGGACCCTGTGGGATTTATTACAGTTCTGCAGGGCCTGCAAAATGGAGCTGTTCCATCAGGCTTTTGGCTGAGGCAGTGGATGTCCAAATGACACTAACCTTCCCTGCTTAACTCAATCAATCTGCTCCATCTACCTTATCTGCCTTATGGCACTGCCTACACCAACTGGTGCCAGCACCAGCTGTTTCTGGTTTTCCTGGGAGAAATGCGCCTGCCCTAACCTTGTTACAACAGCCTCTGTACTCAGAAACTGGTAAGCAGCCATCAGGGATTATTCAAATAATTTATTCGGATGAAAACGTTTGATTTTTTTTTTTGAATCACTTGTTATTGTTTATCATATGTCGTGAGCCGCTCAGAGCCCGCTTTGCAGGTTAGGGCGGGATATAAACTGAATAAAATAAATAATAAATAAATACATTCATCAAAAAAAAAACACCCCAATATTACAAACCTTAACAAATAAGACATTATTTTTGTTTTTCAACAAAAGGCATAGTAAGTTAGGTTTAACTGACCCCAAAGTATACACTTTCAGTGCAATCCGGGGGGGGGGGGCAAATTAGCACAGGGAGCCAACTGAGCCATACTCTGGCTTAAATCCAGTTTACACTGGTGTTAAGGGCCAGTTACACCACTGGTGGGCACTAGTGGTGCTGCACCCCTCAATACCACCACTACAGCTGTGCTGCCGCAGTGCACCAGCAGAGCTCTAGTGGAAACTCATGTGACAGCAGGAAATGGGGCATGCTAGGGTGTGGCAGCAGGTGCTTCCAGTGCAGGAATGGCCCCATAACATGTACAAAGTTGTGCCTGCCAAAAATACCAGCATAGCCCACCGGCTTCTATTCTGAGCCAACCCCCCCCCCCCCCCCCCCCCCCGCTGTGACCATGCCCACAGGTCTCCAAGCAGCTCAGACCAACTACGGGTGCACCCAATCAGCACCCTCCTCCACAACAGGCATGTCCCCTCCCCCAGCACCAAGCATCCCCCTCCCCAGCACCTCCCCCCCTACAAATGCTTGCTGCAGTTCACCCCACAACTCACGAGGTAGGGCACATGGCATGGCACACTGTCTGACAGCTCCCTGCTGTGAGGGCCTAGGATCCAGCACCAGCCAGAGCAGTTGGGCTCTGAACCCCACCATTGTCATGCCCCCATTGCCACAGCCTGGGTGCTCCTTCCACAGACCTGGGACCTTCCACCAAGGGCAGCAGGCCCACATGTCTAGCCAGCAGGATATTGAGCTGAGCAGCAGGGAGGAGGACAAAGGCAGCCAGACTCCCGGGCCAGTGGCCGAGAGTGGTGAGCCGGCTCCAGTGGGAGGCTAGGTGTGACGGCACCAGTGCCCAGCTGGCATCCCCAGCTTACTGTCCACTGTGTTCTCCTCCCATGCCTAGGCCCCTATTCCTTACATGGAATAGCATGGACAGCTTCAAGAGGGAATTAGATAAACATATGGAGCAGAGCCTGAGGTCCATCAGTGGCTATTAGCCACAAAGTATAGATAGGAACTCTCAGTCTGGGGAATCTGCTTGAGGGGGGGGGAGCAACAGTGGGAGGGCTTCCAGTGTCCTGCCCCCACTGCTGGACCTCCTGATGGCACCTGGTGTTTTTGGCCACTGTGTGACAGAGTGTTGGACTGGATGGGCCACTGGCCCGATCCAACATTGGCTTCTCCTATGTTCTTAACACTCAGTGCTGATGTTGTTGACCACCTATGTGCCCTAACCCCGAGGAGGCGAACGGCAATGGAGGCCTCCATGGTGCTGCAGTCCCTGGGGCCTAGTGGCTAAGGGGGAGGCAATGCAGAGGGGAGACTCGACACCTTTGGATGGCAGCGGCCCTAGCCCGTCAGACAGAGGGAGGATTGAGATGGCTGGGACAAGCCATGTTCCCTTGAGCCAGGTGTTGCAGTCATGATGCTACTACGGCAGCAGCCGGAAATAAAAAAGAACACCTTTGCTCTTGGCCGACCACTGCGTAACTTTCCCCTTAGGGAGAATGAGTAGCCGCACCGCAGTTGCACCATGGCCAGCTGCCACAGCACAGGTGCAGCACAGAATCGTTCTGTTTGACACCAATATAAAAAAAAGATCAGCCATCTTGCAAAACGGTGGCTACCAGGAAAACTGCTTTCTTTGCAACTAATATAATAGTGTATTTGCATTTATCACACTCAAAAACATATGTCTTGACAGCAAGAGGAGCATCCTACATGAATTTTAAATATTAAAATAATCATACCCAACATCTTGGAAAATGGCAGCTACAGAAAAAATGTTCCAACATTGGAATGTCTACCCATGAAAATGTTAAAGCAATAGTGTCCTAAAACATACACAAACAATAAAATTCTCTTTACTCTTTTTGTTTGTGTGGTGGGCTACTGTGGATCCAGGACTACTGTTCAATCTCTGGCTTCTCTAGTTAAAAGACTGCAGGAGGTGGCTGTGGGAAAGACCTTTCTTAGATACAGACTGGAGAGCAGGTGCCAGCGAGAGTAAACCATTCTGAGCTAGATGGATCGATGTTTTTAATCTGACATAAGGCAGCTTTATACATTAATACATGTTCATCATTCAGATCCTGCATTCAAGCCACTGAACTGCATAGGTACGTAAAGAAGTAAAGCAAGCACACAAAATGTAGGCCTGTAGCAGTTTAGAGGAAGCACAAGCTATTCTGGTATATTTGAAGAGAGAAGAGATTGGATTTATACCCCGCCCTTCACTATCCAAATGAGTCTCAGAGCAGTTTACAATCTCCTATCCCTTCCCCTCCCCACAACAGACACCCTGTGAGTTAGGTGGGGCTGAGATAGCTCTGAGAGAACTGCCCTTGAGAGAACAGCTCTAAAAGAACTTGTAACTGGTCCAAACACCAGCAGCTGCATGTGGAGGAGCGGGGAATCAAATCCAATTCTCCCAGATTAGAGTTCACGCTCTTAACAGCTATGCCAAACTGGCTCTCAAACTGGTTATCCAAACCAGTTGTTCAACAATAGGCTTTG
The DNA here is from genome assembly GCA_029233225.1 of Lepidodactylus listeri. NCBI lineage: Eukaryota > Metazoa > Chordata > Lepidosauria > Squamata > Gekkonidae > Lepidodactylus > Lepidodactylus listeri. The sequence continues at coordinate 96,041,488 of JARCFY010000006.1, forward strand.
TATTCAGTCTGGAATTAGAACCATCCCCTGATTCCATAGCCATAAACATGAGTATTTGTTTATTTATCTTGAATGCATAATAGAATTCTCACTTCAACAATAATAAGCATGCCCTCAGAGAGCTGGAGGAAATTCATTCCTGCATCATTCTAATTATCATGGATGTAAATTTGACAAAGTTATTAAAATGTGTTAAAGAGAAACTAATTTGATTACGTGACTTTGTGTACATCCTTATCACGCAGCATCTCAGCTTTATTAGAAGTAAACAAGCTACTAGCACTGCAGGCCTCCTCGAGGCAAGTCTTGGAACTGGGCAGGCTTAGAATCGAATTCAAAAGCAGCAACACAAACAAGCATCAACAAGATCTATGAAGAGCTGTTAATTAATGTGTGAGGGACCATGAGAATGAGTGGTTACATATAGGAAGTTTACAACCAGGTGTCTAGGATGCTTCACACTTACAATGAAATATTCCCCTATCATATACAGTTTATGGTAAATTATATTCCAGATCACTTCACTTATCAATTGTAGTCCATGATGTTCTGCTGGTGCAAACATTTAAGTCACTATGATGAAGCTGCTAAAGTGTCGAAATGGGACCAGGCAGCCCAAGATTTAAATCTCTACTCTGGATGACCTTGGGCTAGTCACATTCTCTCCCAGTTTAATCTACCTCACAGGGTTGCTGTGAGAAAAAAAAAGGGAGGGGATAACTATTTATTTATTATTCATTCAATTTATTTATTCAATTTATACTCCGTCCTCCCCGCCAAGGCTCAGGGTGGCTTACACAGAATTCCATATAAATACAATTAAACCAGTCATAAATAACATTTCATTTAAAATGATTTTAAAGTGCTGGAACATGGTCTAATAAAGTGCGAGAGCAGAGGTTTCAAGTTAGCAATACTACTTAAGGTGACGGTACAATCACGACGGTATTCTCACCGGCTCAGTTTGCTCGACTTATTTGTGCAGCGGGCGCAGGCTGTAGGTGGTAAGGCCAGGGCACAGGGACATTCCTTGGTGTCTGATGCGGCTCCTTAGTCAAAAGCCTGGTGGAAGAGCTCCGTCTTGCAGGCCTTGCGGAACTGTAAAAGGTCCCGCAGGGCCCTGATCTCTTCTGGGAGCTCATTCCACCAGTATGGAGCGCTATATATATGTGTGTGTGTGTGTGTGTGTATACACACACACACACACACATATATATATACACACCATTCTGATGCTCTTGGAGAAAGGGTGGGATAACATGTGATAAATACAATTGTTGAAGATTCTCACCAAATATTCTTCCATCTCCTGCTCTTATGCTGCCCTGTCACTGAAAATTTAGCTCCTCTGATAGTAACATATTTGACTCACTCAGAATTTCAGCTTTAAAAGATAACATTTATTTTGAATGTTTCAACAATCCAAATAATTTTTTTTCCTTCTGTCGTTTTATACCGTACAATTCAGCCCATAACTATCCAAGCTTTCCACGTAATGTGCTCTGCATGTACTGAACCTCAAGGCTACAGGGATCTTTTTATATCACCTCTTGAGGAACTGTGATTTGCAATCTTAGGCCCAAAAAGGGCCAGAGGAGTAGCCATGTTAGTCTATCATAGCAAAATTAAGCAGAAGACCAGTAGCACCTTAAGGACTAACAACGTTTATTCCAGCATGACCTTTTGTGAGCCAGAGCTCACTTTTAGGGACCACTTCCTCTGTTGCGCTCCACCACAATCTTTATATTAACACAAAATCCTCTTGAAATTACCAATCATAAACCAAGATCAAACAGCAAGGACACAGAAAGAGCAATTCTTGACTGATGCTCTGCAACTGTGAAACTCCATTCCAATAAAACCCCTTTTGAATTACAGCCTGGGCTTTTTCTAAAACCTCTGGATGGTGTTCTTGTTTTGAATGGCTTACACTCATGAGTTCTGAGGTACTCTAATTCATTGTGAAGGGTATATATTCTAATGAGTATTAAAGTATCTTGGATTTACTCAGCTGTTACTGTTTCCAATGCTATTAATCAGCTAAATTCCTAGGGGTTAGAAAGTGAAATAAACAGAAATAAAATAAAATATCCAGGCTTTAAGAGAGTTTTGCTGTGCATTACATCAACATTCCAAATTAATCACGGGCCTTTGTGCATGCCAAAGACAAAGGAAGCAATTACAAAAAAATCCAAACGTGTGATAAAAATGCAGGTAAAAGAGGTTTAATTGATATTCAATAACTCCTCCAAGTATCACCAACTCGGGTAATACTGAAAAGAGAGCAGGTTTATAATATGTTTGAGACTAGTGATTTTCAGTAGTAGCAGCACTTCAGTGGAAATAAGTGTACTATCATTCAAGGTGGTATAAATTATTTTTAAAAACCTGTTTCATGTGATTGATTGATTGATTATTACGATCCAAGATCAGAATTCAAAATCAGAATCTTCAACAAACATGTACCTTAATTATAACTTATATACTAATAACACGGAGATAAGATAAGGTGCTAGGTTAAACTGTTACAAACTGTAGTAAAAATAATAATAAAACCCATAAAATAAGCTAAAATAGGACAGCACATACTCTGTTTCATGTGAAAAAATATGTTTCTAAGGGCAGTATTTTGATAATCCTTCAGAGGACTGAACTATCTAAATTCACAGTGCAATCCTAAACAGAGCCTTTCATTTTAAAAAGAATTGCATGCATAAGGCATAAATTTAGGCTAGAGGTTATGGTAAGGGATTAACTGTTTTAAATAATATGCTCTGAATGTTTTATACTGATTATATCTTACTGATTTGGAGAAGCTCACTTTTTTTTTATGTTTAAACACAAACTGTATTTTATTCATGTGCTTGAGACCTTTGGTCATTTTAGCCAAAATAAATAAATGAAATGTAGGAGATTACTTTAAAAAAAAGCACAGACCTAGCACTCTATCTCCTCCAGTTAGGTGCAGTGCTTAGAAGTGTGGACTCTAATCTGGGAGAACTGGGTTTGATTCCCCACTCTTCCACATGCAGCTGCGGGTGTGACCTTGAGTCAGTGACAAGTTCTTTCAGAACTATTCTCTCAAGAGCAGTCCTCAAAAGAGTTCTCTCAGCCCCACCTACCTCACAGGGTGTCTGTTGTGGGGAGGGGGAGGGGAAGGGAAAGGAGATGGTAAGCCACTCTGAGACTCCTTCAGGTAGTGACAGGCGGGGTATAAATCCAATCTCTCCTCCTTATATTATATGTACTGCTGAATGGCATTTTGGATACTGTGATTTGCTGTACTCCCTAAATGTGGGGCCAGCTATTAAGGACTTGCCAAAAGAAGGCACTCAAAAATCAGAAACCCCCAGTTTTTCAAGCAGGAATTTCCACTGCATCACATGATACACCCATAGTAGGATGCTCCTGTTTACTTAAAAGGTCCTTGGGTACCCAGCATGCTTTCATACACTACCTATGAGCATAGTGAAGTAGTGTGCCAATGACAATTTCTATTGCATAGTGAGAGCATTTTCTCTCTTTCTCTACTATGGCAATAGCCCTGATCACTATCAATGGCACCCTGCTAGCTTTGGGGCGTGGAGTCCATTTGCTCCATTTTCCTAACTACAGCTTTGCCAGTTCTATACAATCAAGTGGAGTGATGAAATTAACTCAGTTCAGGCTGCAAGCAGCCTCTAGTCAAGTCAATTCCATTAAACTTTGCCCTGTGTAGCCTGAAATACTTGCCACAAACGCCTGTCAAACTGGTTTCAGTATAGACCACAGCAAAAACAAGAACTTGTGTATCATGACCAATGACAACGCTGCTTCCAAGATTCTGGAAAGGCTATCATCTGCCCAATCTACAGCCTGATTCTGATGCCCTTGCTGCATTCATAAGTGCATAGGATAGAAAATATTAAGAATTACTATGAAAATTACATTGAACTGGCATTCCAAGGAGATGCACTGGTGTAACTGTTTTGTATTGGAAATTACTTTATAATTATGAACATTCTCTCAAAAACTAAGATTGGTTGCCCAATAAATACATATATGAGACTACAACATTAAATTCCTTGTGTATGTCTTCTTAAAAGATGTTGTACACGTTTTATCTTTATCCACCTATGAACTCCTAGTGCCATATATGAACTACTAGAGCCAGTTTGGTGTAGTGGTTAAGTGCACGGACTCTAATCTGGGAGAACCGGGTCCGATTCCCCACTCCTCCCTTGCAGCTGCTGGAGGACCTTGAGCAAGCCATAGTTCTGTCAGAGCTGTTCTTGAAAGAGCAGTTCTCTCAGAGCTCTCTCAGCCCCACCTACCTCACAGGGTGTCTACTGTGGGAAGAGGAAGGGAAAGGAGTTTGTAAGCCGCTCTGAGACTCCGAGTGAAGGTCAGGGTATAAATCCAATCTCCTCTTCTTCTTCTCTTCTACATGTATCCTTGGAGAGTTCCTTCTCTGAGCTGGACTACATGTGTCAAGTTCTCTAAGAAGCTCCATAGTTCAACCTCTAGTACTGCAGCCGTCAGGTGGCTTCTCCAGCTAAAAGGACCAGGCAGCAGGTGAGACCCTGGAGAGCTGCTATCAGTCTGAGCAGATAATACTAACTGTGAGGGACCGATGGTCTGATTAAGTATAAGCTTCATTTGTTCCCTTCCCTTCCTGACTCCTCATGCATATGATCTCCTGGCCTGTACTCCCTCACCTGCTCACCACCCATGCACACAGCCACCTGCACTGTCCGTAACCCTTTCTCTGACAGCCCAGTGAAGTGCATGCTGGTGCAAGTGCTGCATCCATGGATGGCAGAAGTACTACTGCCACTGTGCACCACCTACTTACCCTTCCCTGGTGGCTCTGTTCAACTGGTGGAGCACTCAAACAGAGGGGGGAAGGGCATACGGGTGGGTGGCCGGTCAATGGCTGTGGGTCCCTGCAGCTGCCTCACCTCAGGGTATGCTTATGTCAGCCCTCATCCTCACAGCAGGAACTGCCTATTTAATTCAATCAGGGCAGAAAATGCATGATCTGATCAATGGTTTTGTGTTTCTCAGTGCTCCATTTCCAGCATTTTTCTAGAGTGCTATGCAACAGTTTCTCACAAATCCAATAGTTAGGAAGAAAAGGAGGGGGGGTGCAAATTACTGAAAAGAAAGTGTGTCAGCATGTCACAGAAATTAAAATGGGTAGCTGTGTTCGTCTGTAGCAGTAGAAAAGAGCAAGAGTCCAGTAGCACTTTAAAGACCTAACAAAATTTGTGGCAGGGTAGGAACCTTTGTGAGTCACTACTCACTTCTTCAGACCTGACGAAAGCAGAACTCACGAAACTCATGCCCTGTTACAAATTTTGTTAGTCTTTAAGGTGCTATTGGACTCTTGCTATTTTCACAAAAATTAGCTCAACTAGTCCTGGACAGTTAGCCCAATCCCATCAGATCTCAGAAGCTAAGCAAGGTAGGCCTTGGTTAATATTTGGGTGAGAGACCACCAAGGAAGTCCAGGGTTGTGATGCAGAGGCAGGAATGGCAAACCACCTCTGAAGTCTCTTGCCCCGAAAAACCTATCAGGGTCTCCATGTCAGCTGCGACAACACAGCACTTTCTACCTCTATTACCACCACCAGGACTTACACAAAACCACCCATAATGGTATCCCGACAGCTCTTATTTAACAGGAAGGGTCACTTATGGGAGGTGAGATTGCAGAAAAAACAATAAGAGCCTCCCCTCACCACTTCTGTGATCCTGATCACACACACCTGCCAATGACTTTTTAAATTTAAAAAGAGCCACTGGATTCCTGTTCTGTGACTTTAGTTGTAATGTATATTGGGTTTGCGGAAATAAGGAGCTGGAGACTGACCAGGTATGAAAGTGCAGAAAGTTTATATAAAGGTGAATATATACATATATTTGCCAAGTCATTCTAGTGGTTCCTGTAACAGATGGTGATAGCGGTCAATGTTCCCTCTAAGCTGTGGAGTCTTGTGAGCAAAAATTCTACTTTGTGAGCTACTGGCATCAAAGTTGTGAGTGAGCGATTGGGCTGTTGCATACATTAGTTTGCTTTGGAGCCATCCTTCCTGAGCTAAGACAAAAATGTGTGAGCTGGAGGCTAAGAAACTGAGCTAACTCACACTAACTCAGCTTAGAGGGAACACTGATAGCGGTATGGTGCAGTCAACCATAACCCTCACTGACAAACTTACGGACTCTAATTACTCTTTAATTACTAATTACTAATTAATCGGGGCAAGCTTCCACCAGCCAGTACAGTCTACCAGGGCTCGGCTGGGCCCATAACCCTATTGGGTTTGGCGAAATAAGGAGCTGGAGACTGACCAGGTATGAAAGTGCAGAGAGTTTACATAAAGGTGAATATATACATATATTTGCCAAGTCATTTAACAGCATGCTTGGCCTTAGTCTCTGAGAGCTGACCCCCCCCCCCCCAGCTTACTAAGCAGACAGCTATTATGCTAAATGTTAGCCAATCCCTAGTAAGATGATGTAATCCTTAACAAGACTAACAAGACCAGAATGAGCAACACCTGGTAGAAGCACCTGTCTGTAACTACATCATTACTATTCTGACAGCTAGGTTTGACAGTTAGATCAAACACTTCTATAGTAACTGCTTGCTACCTCATACATTCTGCTCTATCTCTCAATAATGTATGGTTAGCCCTTTGTTCTGGGTTTTTCTTTCCTCCCTGTCTTATTTGCAACAGCTTAGTGTTTACAATAACATTAAACAAAATGAACAGTGAATATACAGAATGTTATTGTGCTTACATAGCTTCTACAGCAAGACTGCACACATGGGCTCGTGTTAAAAGATAATCTCAATTTCAGGGGGGCAAGAGGATAATGGTAATTCTAAGTCTGCACGCTCTGTCACCTACAGCCTATAATTGTTCTTTCCCCCCCTCTTTGTTAAAACTTAAAAATAAATTATATGCTGAAAACCTGTTTTCTCATTGTGATTTGGTACACAGAACCTACAATTACTTGTTTTTCTGAAACATCTGTGGGTCTCCTCGCCATAATTAAGCCTTGAATGGTTAGGTTAAAATAACTTTGACCTTAGTCAAAAGACCACAGTTGCTGAAAATGCAGGACATTACCTTTGCATCAGTGATTTACGTTTTAGAGATAATGAAGAGCCAGAGGATGATTAGGCCAGAGGATTTAGCGGCATTAAAAGTAGCCCTTCAAGTACTGCTAAACAGATATCCCAGCTTATGTACTGTGTTTAATGCACACGTATCTAGTACTAAATTTATTCTCATAACATCTTTCCTGCTTAGGGTTGTCAGACCAGCAGGGAGGACATGGGGTGTGGCTGTCAATGACACTTTCCCAGAAGTAACATCAGACCTCTGTAGGAATTGCTATACAGGTTCTTGCAATTCCTAGAAAGGACTGACTACACTTCCGGGACACCCCTTGGAAGTCATGTCACACTGTTGGCCAGGTATTTTTAATTTTTCTCCAGCTGCCACTTTGAGCTGTGGAAGGAAACAGGAGCTGGGGGATCCCCCCACCTCACTGGACCGCTGCTTATGCTGTCATATTATCCTGGGATAACTCCTAAGGTTACTTGAACTGCTGATGTGTTTACTTGATAAAGGGGGGCTTTAGAAACTTGGGGAAATGAAAAAAAACCTAGAAAAATAGTAAAAAAAACTCTGGCAAGATCATGATCTCATAACTCACCTCTCTTTCATGTCAGAGTAACTAACCATATAATCAATGTCAGGGTTTTCTGTAACAGTCAGAGTTCACAGTTACTGAAAGCAACATAGTAAGCTGGGAAAGATTCAAGATAATCAACATGAGGATGTGGTTGAACTACCCCAATACTCATAGAATCAGAGTTGGAAGGGGCCATACAGGCCATCTAGTCCCACCCCCTGCTCAATGCAGGATCCGCCTAGAACAGGGGTGGGCAATTGTTTTGGCTTGGGGGCCACTTTGTGGGAGCGGAGGTTAGCGGAGGGCCGCACCTTTTAAAATGATTGCATTCATTAGTTAACTTTGCATTTCAGAAAAGGTATAAATTGTATCATAAAAATCAATAAATATAAATTAAATAAAATAGTGGTAGTTTTATTCAATCTATTTATTGTGCTAATTTCATATCATCTATAGCTGCAAGCACATTTAATTTTAGAATCAGTTTAATGAGACAAATGTACCCTATCACACTTTTCTGCAACTTTTTTGAAATCAGATTGCTTGTTGAGATTCTCATCATAGCCTGCAAGTTAATGTCTGTCAAAGAGCATCTATATTTACTCTTGCTGATCTTCAGGCAAGAAAAACTTTGCTCACAAATATATGTAGACCCAAATATAGAGAACATTTTCCCAGCAAATTTCTTCATACATGGAATTTTTCTCAGCAGACAAAGATTTGTAAAAGTCAACTAATGTCAAAGCATTAAACATTTCTTTCACAGTGTGATCTGACTGCATGTCAATAAGATCAAGCTGCAGCTCCTCAGGTGCTGTATCAATATCAGCAGTGATGGGATAAGAGAGCAAACTGAATTTAGGCTCAATTTTCTTGAAGTCCTGAAATCTTTTTGGCGGGCCGCAAAAAAACTCTGTGGCGGGCCGCATGTGGCCCCCAGGCCGCCATTTGCCCACCCCTGGCCTAGAACATCCCTGACAAGTGTCCATCTAGCCGCTGTTTGAAGACTGACAGTGAGAGGGAACTCACCACCTCTCTAGGCAGCCAATTCCACTGCTGAGGTACTCTTACCATAAAATTTTTTCCCCCTAATATTCAACTGGTATCTTTCTGCCTGTAATTTAAACCCATAATCACGAGTCCTATCCTTTGCTGCTAACAGGAACAGCTCCCTGCCTTCCTTTAAGTGATAACCTGTCAAATACTTAAAGAGCGCAGTGTCCCCCCTCAACCTCCTCTTCTCCAGACTGAATTTTCTCAAGTCCCCCAGCCCCTGATCATCTTCATGGTTCTCTTGTGCACCTGCTCCATTCTGTCCACATCCTTTTTGAAGTGAGGCCTCCAGAGCCACACATAGTACTCCAGGTGCAGCCTGACCAAGACAGTGTACGGTGCAGGGGCGTAGAGTTTTGGAAATCTCGGGGGGAGCAGGGGGGCGTGCGCTTGCTGGGACGATGTTCTTGCCCCCCCCGCCCCGCCTCCCCGGGCCCTTCCGAGGCCCGCCAGCTGCTGCTGCCAGTGCCTCTCTCTCTCCCCCCCCCCCGCCACCCCTTCCCTCTCCCTCTCCAGCAGTGGCCGCCGGGCCTCGGAAGGACCTGGGGAGGCGTGGTGGCAGGCGCTCCGTTTTCCTGGGGGTGGCTGAGCCCCCCCGGGAAATTTCAGGGGTGGCTCAAGCCCTCGAGCCTCCCCGTACTCTACGCCTATGGTACAGTGGGACTATGAGATGTTGTGATTTGAAGAAGAAGAAGAAGAAGAGATTGGATTTATATCCCGCCCTTCACCCACTTGGAGTCTCAGAGCGGCTTACAAACTCCTTTCCCTTCCCCTCCCCACAACAAGCACCCTGTGAGGTCGGTGGGGCTGAGAGAGCTTTAAGACAACTGTCCTTGAGACTGCCCATCATTTCCTACCCTCCCTTCCTAGCCAGTTGTTAATCCAAGGGAAGACACATATTCACCCCTTATCCCATGAGTGCTAAGTTTATTCAGGAGTCTTTGGTGAGGGACTCTGGGCTCTGAAGAACTGCTACAGCTGGTGATGCAGAACTTCTTTTTTATGAAACTATGATGTAAAGCAAAAAATGCCAGTATTCATATGAAAGACTGTGCAAATTTCTACCAAATTCCCTGCTCAGGACTTCAGAGAGCCCCCACCCTAAAGGTATTAGTACTCAGTACTGGTGAGCACCATAACAAAAAAGCCCTGAACAATTTACCCAGAACAGGCATTAGGCTAACTGGCCTGTAATTTCCTGAAAACACACACCTCTGATCCATTTCTAAAAACGGTCATTACATTTGCTTCTTTCCAGTTCTTTAACACAGAGGCCAATTTTGGTTACACATTGCACATTATTAAGATTCTTCCCCCCCCCTCCCATATTGCACAAAATTCCAGCCTATCCTCTGCTCCCCTCCCTTTTCATGTTCTTTAGCTTGCAAATTTTCTGAAGGAATTAGTATTAGATTGGCAGAGACATCGGGGACGGGAGAATTGCATTGCTTTTGACTCATTACATTCCAAATAATAATTCTATAGGTATCTGTGACACATAACTTTGAATACACTGATCAGAAAATTTTTGTCAAGCTTTACATAATTGTTACTCAGATACTACCTGCTAGAGGATTTTGAGAGGATCAACTTTGCACTTGCACAACAGCTTTCCCAATGAGAGGCATCAGCACTATTACTGATAACATCAGGAAATACTCTTGCAGTGCCACTCTAAGCAGAGTTACACCCTTCTAAGTCCATTGAAATCAAGGAGTTTTACAAGGGTCCTAGTCTGATTAGGACGGCACAGTTAATCTGCAAAACCATTTACCAGTTATTACCACATGAACACAGGAAGCTACCTTATACCAAGTCAGACCACTAATACATCAATGCATTGCACTGATACCATGCATTGTATCATGACTAATAGGGGCTCTCCAGAGTCCCAGGCAGAAGTCTTTCACCCTACCTACTACCTGATCCTTTTAACTGGAGATGCAAAGGACTGAACCTGGGACCTCCTGCACGCAAAGCAGATGCTCTACTACTGAGCCGCAGGCCTTCAAAAATCCATTCAACAGACTGCCAGTGGCAAGTGCCCTTGTAGCTCTGGTGATCCCCCTGTCCTGATGCACCAGCATGTAGATCCCCCCCCTCTGTGTGATCTCCACAAATTGCAGGAAACTCAGAGGAGGTCTCTTATATCATGCTGAGCTTTGACACTCATCATAAGACACCCCCCCCCCCAAATCCCTGTCCCCATTCTTCTGCTGCATTTTGACTGAGGGCTGGGGAGATCTTCACGTAGTGCTGGGCTATCAAACAGCTATGGTTCTGCCTGTTCTACAGCTCAATGCAACATGAGAGAGTCCTTAGCGCTGCCCCTGATTCTCTGGCATGCTCAGAGTACAAGGGGTGGGCAGACACTCTTATATTGCACTGAGTTTTGGAGATACTTGATTATTTTTAATGATATTGTAGGTTATGTGTTCATTTAACTGGATGTTGCTTTCATATTGCAAATACTGTAATTTATATAAAGCTGTTAGTAGGGTTGGGGCTTCCTGGAGCCATGTTTGCTGACTTATGTTTTAAAGCAAAATTAATCAAGTTACATATCATGCTCTGCAAATGTGGACAGCTCCACCTCTGATGCTTGCTGCATGGTACACAAGTGTTTCTTTAGTGTTACAGCAAGGCTATAAAGTATAGATGACATATGTATCTTTAAATATCACATAAATTTCCCCTGCACATAGAAAATGAGCATGTCAGGCATTGCTAGGCTACAAACTTTCTTCCGAACATCTAACTTTCTACTTGGAAAGGGTTTTTGAATGTAGGAACCTAAGTCCTATGAGCTCCTCACCTGACATTTGACACAGCTCGAGCACTGGTTTTCCACTTCAGTGAGAGGCAGGCCTTAAACTTACAGGAGCTGTGCAAAAGCTAGGCCGTAGACATCCACTTGTCTTGCAGATGCCCCTTTGCTTCTGCAATTAGTTTTCCAAAAAAGAAATGCCAGGGATTCACTTGAACACAAGAATTTGCCTTATACTGAGTCATACTGTAGGACTGCGTACTAAAGCCCATCAAAGGGTTCAGTATGCCTGGAGACGCTATCTGGAAGGGCACAAACACACCCACATCCACACCCGTGCCTCAGGATTCTCCGTAGTTCCTTAGCAGAATGGGAAACGGACCCAGGATTTTTATTTGCCCTTACTTCCTACATTGAGCCCTGACATTGCTACCCAGGGCTTTTTTTCTGTGGGAACACACCGGAACAGAGTTCTGGAACCTCTTCAACAAAATTATTTTTCAAATGTTTAAAAGTTCATGGGTTTTCAGTATACAGATTGAAAACTTCATTTCCTTCTTGAGAGTTCTGGCACCTCTTTTTCAAAAAAAAGAAAAAGAAAAGCTGTTGCTAGCACATACCAGGAGTGAATCCCATTCAGCCCTGCACCCTCTCGCTCCCTGATCTTGAAGCACCATCAGCATCCATGCTGATTTTGGGGTGCTCTTTCAGCACTGAAGGCAGCAGGGGCTTAATTTCCACTAGCCTCCGGATGCTGTTGTCAGGGCTTAATATGAAGTGCAAACAGCTGAGCAGCCACCCATAGAGACCCCTCCAGATCAGAGCATTGCTTGGCCACTTCCGCACTGTCATTTTTGTCACTCGTCTATCCCTATTGCTTCAGGGTTCCCTCCCCCCCCCCACTTGTTTTGCTTTCTCTAGTAGTCCCAGAGGGAGCAAAACACATGTGGAAAAGGGGGGCGGAGGGGACCCAAAGCAATAGGGGAAAACGAGAGACAAAAGTGACAGTGCAGAAGTTGAGACAGACAAATGTGAGCCTCAGCATCTCTTTTTTCTTTACATCAAGGACTGGGACGCAGCAGTTATCCAGTTGCCCCGAAGGTCACACCACGGACTCTGGGGGTTGACAACATGACTGACTTTTGATAGGCCGGTGATCTGGCTCGGTGTAAGGCCACCTTCATTACCAGTCAAAAATCACTTTGAGGGTTTAAAGTATTACAGACGTTATCGATATACATTAATAATGCCGACCCCTCATCACTGCTTCACCACAAACTGGGAAACGCGGTGGGGGGGGGGGGGGGGACACCAGGAGCCAGAGACAGCTTCCCCCGCCTTCTCCTGGGACACACACACAGAGTCCGCCGCCCGGGCAACTCCTTCCCTCACGCCCGGGCCTTCGTCCTCCTCTCCCGGCCTCCTGTGTCAAGCAGCTGCGCCCCAGCCCGGCGCTCTCAGCCTCACCTAGCCCCGGAGAGCGAGCGGCCGGGGCGCAGGAGACTCCGAGTCAGGCCCTTGGCGGCGCCGGTAGCTGCTGCAGAGGACATCGCTGTGGAGAAGCCGGCAAAAGCGGGAGTCAAGCGGGGGCGCCCTACCTGGCCAATGAGAGGGAGAGAAAAGAGTCCTCCTGCGAGAGCCCGGCTCGTTCGCGCCGACAGGCCTGCGGGGAGGAGCTACTAAGCTGACAGGCCTGGCTGGAGGAGGAGAAAAGGGCGGGCTCCCGGCTGGCCGGGGGTTGAGCGTGGGGGAGCTACCTTGACCGAGGGAAGCGGGGAAAGCCTTGAATCGGGAGGAGCGGGGGGAGTGAGCAATACTGAGGAAACCAGAAGAGGGCTGATTTCACACACGGTGGAGAAGGCACTTTCAAGGCTCCTCCAGCGATTGCTGGCGAGAAGAGTGTCCTGTTTCGCACAGGAAAACCCAGCTGCTGCAGAAGTACAGTGAAAGTGCCTTATCCGAGGCACGTGAAATTAGCCTAGAGTGACAAAAAGAGTTGCTGCTGGGAGACGAGGCAGAAGTCATGAAGAGTTTAAGGAAGGAAAAACGTGGCTGGCTGGTGAAGTTGGGCGAAACTTGCAACCAATGCTCCCTCTAAGCTGTGGAGTCTTGTGAGCAAAAATTCTACTTTCTAAGCTACTTGCATTAAAGTTGTGAGCGAGTGATTTGGCTGCTGCATAAATTAGTTGGCTCTGGAGCCATCCTTCCTGAGCTAAGACAAAAAGGTGTGAGCCGGAGGCTAAAAAACTGTGAGCTATCTAACTCACACTAACTCAGCTTAGAGGGAACATTGCTTGTAACAGCGTGATGTAGTAGGGCCCTGTTTGGTAGAGCGGAGCCACGTTTGGCGAATTCTTTTGGAGAAAGTCCAGTAGCACCTTAAAGACGAACAAAATATGTGGCGTGGGGTATGTGACGCAGGAATGTGCCTACCCTGCCACATATTTTGTTAGTCTTTAAGGTGCTACTGGACTCTTTTCAAGGGGCCTTTTCTCACTAGCTTTCCCCCGCGGTTTACACCGAAGCTAGCACCGGAGCTTCTGGTCAGTTTCCCACCATTTGCTCCCTGCTCACAATTTCCTCCAGAGTATCACTGCACTGCTCCGGAGCTTCCCTGGCTCCAGTGCAGTGATACTCTGGAGGAAATTGTGAGCAGGGAGCAAATGGTGGGAAACTGACCAGAAGCTCCGGTGCTAGCTTCGGTGTAAACCGCGGGGGAAAGCTAGTGAGAAAACGCCCTTAGAATTCGCCAGACGTGGCTCCGCTCTACCAAATAGGGTCCTGCTACACCATGCTGCTGCAAGTTTAGTCTTTTCTTCTGCTACAGACAGACTAACAGCCAGGGCTAATCATCTAAATTTTTGAAATAAAGGAAGTTCTTTAAGCTGTGGGAGGGCAGACAGCCCCATGCTCGGATTGCTGCGTCTACACAAGAGTTTAATTAGTATTTCTTGCAGCAAGCCTGTGAAGTATGAATGACATATATGCATGATGTACAAATGTATGTACATGTAACCCCATGGGCTGTGACTTCTGTTGGAGTCTTGCAGAAGGCTACAAAGAGACTCTAATCACCTCTTTGGTTCCAGCTACAAGTTGTGTTGTCTAACTCTGAGTCTTGTATGTGTGTGTCCTTCTTTGATGCCCTATCCCTCTTTGTTGAATTAAACCCTACTCCTGTTTTATGTTTTACTTGTGTATCGCTATAGGTGATTGGAGGGTCTGGGAGCAATGTTGAATCACCCCCTTTTTTTGCCTACTGGCCATACCTCCTACCCCCGTGCTGGGATGTGGAGCCCACTTGGTGGGAGGCACCGCTATTTTCTTTTTGTCACTCCTCCATTAATTAATCCAGGTCCCATAATTTCTTCCCTCATCTGGGGATGGTGGAAGAAACTGGGGTTGCATTCATATGCCAGGAGACCCTGAAGGGACCAGAGTTCTTAGGTGTTCAGGAGGGTGTTCTTGTAGAAGGAGCAAAGTGGAGGTTTTATGGTTCAGCTATGGAGGTGACTTTTATTAGGGATAAAATCTTTCCTACACAGATATGTTTGCATGCATTGTTCTGTTTTTGCCCCATATTCTGCAGTCCCAGCCCAGCTAAATTATTTTGTTTTACTAGGAATCTTTGCTATTAGATGCAAGTGTTATTGGATCTTGTAATCTGCTCACTGGTTGTCTGATGTTATCATGTTTTGTCATCACTTACTGATCAAGTGAAAGGGTTTTTTTTAATCTGCTGTGGGTCCCAGTGAGAAAGGTGGACTATAAAGATGATGATGATGATGATAAATGTTTGCTATGTCTGTAGAAACTAGCGCAGGTGAAATACCAATGTCATTATAGCAACTATGCCAAGTGCATTTTGAGTGCTTCCTCAAGATTAAGAAAAGCAAACTTCCTGCAGATAAAAAGCTGTTAGGGCAGAGGTTCTGGCCCAGTCTCCTGGGAGGTTGTGGGAGACCTACATACAGCTTACCATCAGTCATGCAATGAAGATCTTTGTGCTGTGGTGGCAGCTGCTGCTGAAGCAACTTTTAAAAAATCTGCGTAGCCAATCAGAAGCCCTGCTGGGCAACAGCCCACCTGGCTACTCTCACTTTCTTAAAACACTTGGTGGGCACCAGGAAAAGTATTGACGGGTACCGTAGCCCTATGGGTGCCGCACTGGGAACCCCCTGGCCAATTACTGCCCAGTATCAAATTTACCATTCCTGGGAAAGGTGATTGAGAGAACGGTTGCTGAACAGCTTCAAGTCTTTTTGGATGGGACTTTTGCACTTGATCCATTCCAGTCAAGCTTCAGGCCTGGTTTTGGGACAGAGACAGCCGTGGTAGCTCTTCTGGAAGACCTCCAGCTGCAGTTGGATTGAGGCGGTTCACCCCTTGATTTTTGTCCACCGTTTGACCTCTCTTGGGATTCATGGCACTGCCTTATCTTAGTTTGCCTCATTTCTCCAGGGACGTAGTCAGAGGGTGCTCTTTGGGGGCAGGGGGTTCTTCTGTGCAGCCCTTGGTCTGTGGGGTACCGCAGAAGTCAATCCCATCCCTGATGTTGTTTAACATCTATGCACCCTCTAGCGGGGCTCATCAGGAGGTTTAGGGTTGGTTGCTAGCAGTAGGTTGATGACACCCAGCTCTTCCTCTTGTTGGATAAACAACCAGAATCAGATCTCTTCTCTGACCCAGTGCCTTGACGCCATGGTCGGATGGTTAAGGCAGAGCTGGTTGAAACTTAATCCATCTAAGACTGAAGTCATGTGTCTGGGTAAGACTGGGACTGTGGGAGAATTGCAGCTTCCAGCTCTGGATGGGGTCCAGCTCTCATTAGTGGACTCTGTGAAGAGTCTGAGGGTCTGGCTAGATGCCTCTCCTAACTTGGACAAGAAGGTGTGCACAGTTGCAAGGGGGGGGGGTTCTTTTGTATCTATGCTAGGCCAGTCAGCTGCCCCCCATCAGTCTCGGCTGGACCTGGCCACAGTGATTTATGCCATGGTCACCTCCAGAATAGACTACTGCAATTTGCTCTATTCAGTGCTGCCCTTGAAGGCACTTCGGAGACTTCGAGTTGTCTAAAATGCAGCTACCAGACTTGTGACTAGAACAGCTTGGTCCTCACATATAGAGCCTGTCTTAAAGCAGCTGCATTGGCTGCCAGTTGGTTCCTGTGTCAAATTCAAGGTGCTGGTTTTGACCTGAATGGTCTGGGACCTTCATACCTAAGGGACCACCTTTCCCTTTACGACCCCCCTCAGCGGCTGCAGTTGTCATCTCATGGCTTACTGGTGGTATTGGGCTCTCGAGTTGCATGTTTGGCATTCACCAGGGTGAGGCCTTTTTCAATCATAGCTCCATCCTCGTGGAATTCTCTCTCAGATGAGACCCGGGATCTGCCTAGGTTCCAAAAGGCCTTTCCCAGTTCTGTTTATTTTTCCATCAAGCCTTTCCCAGTTCTGTTTATTTGGGGGGGGGGGGGGGGGGGAGCTTAATGCTGGATCAACTGCTATCAGTTGTTAATTGTTTGTTTTTTATACTTTGAATTTTTATACTGTTTTAACTATATTTATTGTGTCTGTTTTGTACCACTCTGAGCCCTACTTCATGGGGAAGAGGTGGTATACAAACTGGAATAATAAATAAATAAACCTTCTCTTTCTTCCCTATCTGAGCATGCAGTTTGCATTTTATGGACAGAACAAGCCCCAGTTTGAGTCTTCAGGGACACCATTATTTGGCAGTGGATCCTGCCACTTACCAGAGCCAGTTTAGTGTAGTGGTTAAGTGCGTGGACTCTAATCTGAGAGAATCGGGTTTGATTCCTCACTCCTCCACTTGCACCTGCTGGATGACCCTGGGCAAGCCATAGCTCTGTACCAGCTGTTCTCTCAAGGACAGTTGTCTCAGAGCTTTCTCAGCCCCATCTACCTCACAGGGTGACTGTTGTGGGGAGGGGGAGGGGAAGGGGAAGGAATTTGTAAGCTGCTCTGAGACTCCAAGTGAGTGAAGGGCAGGATATAAATCCAATCTCTTCTTCTTCTTCTTCTTTTTCTTCTTCTTCTTTCCCTTATACAGAGCCAGCTGGTCCCGCTAACAGGATCCCTCACCTGCACACACCTGATGGTCATTTCACTACTACTTTTTTACACCATAACTAGTTGCATAATTATCACAAAGTTTTTCTTGAAGATAGATTCAGGTGGGTAGCCGTGTTGGTCTGAAGCAGCAGAACAAAATTTGAGTACAGTGGCACCTTTAAGACCAACAAAGGCCCAGTCTGCATTTGCTTAGTGAAGCTGTTCCATGCTGCTATGGCGGTGGCTTCCCATTTGGCTCAGTATAAAGCTCTCCTCTGTCTGCATCAGGACGCAAGTTGTTTAGGGAGAGTGCACGAGAGGGGTGGGAGGAGCGACTTCCTGGGGGTGCCGGCAGAGGAAACGGCACCCACAACCCCCCCAAAGTAAAGGGGGTGATCTGGCAGAGGTGGGGGCAGAGGGGCAGGAAAGATGGAACCAGGTGGGTAAAAAACACAAAACCCCCAGTGGTTGCCAGGCAGGGCATGCTGGGGACTGCCCCAGGAAATAACGAATGGTTCAGGGGTGGGTGTGCTTCCAACCCCCCCCCCCCCCATATGATCACAGAAAATGTTCCCTGGCTGCTTTTAAACGCAGATGACTGGATTTTCAGCTAACTTGTTTCCTTTGTGACAATTTGCGCATCTCCTTAGAAAAGATGGGGGGGGGGGGGAGAATTCGGCTCCAGTTGTCTGCTTTTTACTCACAGAGGCTTGAGGGTGGGGAGGAGCAATTCTGCTACCTTAAAACTGAATCCAGATAAGGTGGTGAGATGCTGTAGTGACCTCGGAGTCACCACTAAATGGCATTAAAATGATGCAGACAGCCGGTGCTGAGATGAAACAATAGAAGAGTGGATGCGGCATGAGATGCAGACAGAAATTTGTGAGATGATGTGAGATCGATGGCCCAACTGTGGGAAAGACCAATGCAGATTGGACCAAAGTTTCATTCTGGGTATAAGCTTTCGTGTGGAAGCATACTTCCTCAGACGCCTGTGTCTGCGTGTACACGAAAGCTCATACCTTGAATAAAACTTTGTTGGCCTTAAAGATCCACCCCGTCTGTCTGCAGTTATTCGTTTTTTTAACTGCTAGCATAATTTACCATTCTCAGCTTTATTTTGGAGTTACGGGCTCCATTTCTCTTCCCAGAGAGCCAACAGGTTTGTAAAAAGAGTATTGCTGTATTCATATTTGAACTCCCCTCTGTGGAACAATGATAAATATTTAATAGAGCCGAGTAAACATTACAGGTGCTTTTATGCTGTTCAGAAGTGTAACGATGAGTTGAGTTCAAAACAGAAGAGTTCAAATAGTGAATTTACTCTCTTGTCTAAAAATATAGAAATGACCTACTTATTAACAACAACAAAACCCCACGATCCCCACAACTATATCCCTGAAGAACAGCATTCCATATAGATTAAGAGATACCTATACATCTGGTGTAGCATTTTACAGGAATCACAGCAATTTTTCAGTTTTTTGCTGATTCTGTATGTATAATATGCTTGAGGAATTTTTCAAAACCTGGCAGGTTTCTCTAGGATTTCAATCTGCAACAGTGCATTTACAAAGAAATATTATATTATTTGAGAATTATTTTGAAAATTATTTAACTAAATCCCAATTTTGATAAAATACAGCCTCCTGCCCTTTAAGGCAGATTTTCACATTTCTAAAATAGAAAAAACGCATTTATATTTACAGCAGTATAATTTAATCATGAAGAGAATGAGACATTGCTACTTAGGCTCTAATTTTCAGAGGCCGTTTTAGGGAATAGACTGACACTGGAAAAAGCAGGGTGACAGCAACTGCTATAGGAACACGTCTCACTCCCTGAGTGCCAGCCATTTTCTATGGCACTTACAGATCTAGGGCACATCATTAACAATACAGGGCTTTGTGTATACTATGCCCCCCAAATCCTTTAACCTGAATATATTATTTAGATTGTCAGGTATGTAATATAATCAAGTTGAAGGATTAAGTTTGTTTAATGTGAATATGTATGGGATTACTTAAATCTGAATACATCTGTAAACTTTGCCTCCCATCTTCTGCTTCTCTTAGCTTTGGAGAACTGTGCATATCACTAAAGCCCCTCTCCTTTGCAATCAAACTGGTTTTTGTTGTGTTCCTCTGAGATACTATATTAGCGTTACTACCACCTAAGGGAAAAACACCAGCATGATGGTATGTTTTAATTTGCAGTTGGGTTGTGAAAAAATGAAATTTCTGTTTCCTCTCCCCTCCCTTGCAACCATCATCAGTCTTTTTTTTTTTTTAAGCTGCACACCTTAGCATTCAGCTAGCCAAATGACAGAGTGCTTTTGTGGGAACATGTCTGCTGATGATATCGGGCAGGTAAGTTGACCTCATGGGGACAGGCTTCCCAAAAGAATCCCACAAGACATCACAGGAATCGTACAGGGCCATTTTCAAAGCATGTTTTCCAGCCTTTTCCAATTGTATAGTCTGAAAATTGTGTTCACCATAAAATCAAGAATGCTTGTCCCAGGAGTATGAAATTGGGAATGAGCATCTACTTGTTAAGTGACAGAATCTGGCCAACTTTCAGAAAAGTCTGATAAAAGATGGCTGAGTTGTAAGAGCATTTTTCTTGGATGAATGGTCAAAGGTCATTGAACTCGTATATGTGGTGAAAATCCCACGTGTATTCTTTGAACATGAAGGTTTCAGTTAGCCATCATTATGAGTCTTGAGTTTGCCAGGACCCTTTTCTAAAAGCCATCTAAGCTAGGGGACTTTCACCACACTTCTTGTTAATTAATTCCATAACTGAATTATGGATTGTGTGAAGAAGAAGAGAGAAGAGAAGAGATTGGATTTATACCCCACCCTTCACTACCTGAAGGAGTCTCAGAGTGGTTTACAATCTCCCTTCCCCGCTAGGCATCAACTTCAGGGGGGCTGGGGAGCTGAAGCCCCCCCCCCAAAAAAAAACTTTTCCAGGGCGTACTGAGCCTCCCCTGGAGACAATGGCCTGTAATGTCTCTGGCCCAGCCCCCCACTGGGAAATTGGAAAGTCTACGCCCTTGGTCTATGCCCTTGCCTTCCCCTCCTCACGACAGACAACCTGTGAGGTAGGTGGGGCTGAGAGAGCTCTCTGAAGAACTGTCCTTGAGAGAGAGCTCTGAAGAGGTACTTATTTATAGGAAATGACTGGGCAACTGTATGTGAAAAGTGAGCCAGGTTATTGGTTAGCATGTCAGAGAGGGAAACATAGGTTAAAATCCATAAAGTCTGTGGGATGATCTTGGACAAGCCACTGCCATTTGTCCTAAATAATCCCATGGGACTACAGTGAGAATGAAATGGAGGAAGAATGATGTTTGCCAACCTTAGCTCTTTTGTGGAATGTTGGGATGAAAATATGATCACATTTTCATCCCACCATTCCACAAAAAAGTGGGTAAATACTGGAAGGTTATCTACTGGCTCTATCTGGATTTCTGTTCAGGATGCAAGGCACCAAGCATATTCAGCAAAACATGGTTGAAGCTTTCTGGCTAGGGACCACTCAGATGATGATATGGGGTGGTCCAAATTGTGAGTGCCCCCTTCTGTCAGTGTGACCTTTCTGCCCTCCACCAGCACATCCCATCCATCTGGATCTCCCTGGCCTCAGAAACAGAGAGGGAATATAAGGTTTGAAGCAGCGCTCAGGACCATCTGGTTCCCCCAGGAGCACTCAGCCTTGTCTCCAGGCTCACTGTCTCCTTCTTTCCTCCCCAGCCTGATTGTGGAGCCCTCCTTTTATAGTTCTCTTCAAAGCCATGGTCCCACCTCCTTAGTCCAACCTGGGCCAATCCCATGTCTCAAAGGTGGGGCCTTCCCTTTCCCCCCCTGTTCTGTCCCTTTGCCAATCCTTGGTCTGGCCAGGATGGATCTCCCCCCCCCCCCCCCCCGTCCCGCCACCCAATTCCTGAGCAGGTGGTCCTGATTTCTTGCCCCTGTGCAGCCCTAAGTGGCTGTTGGGGATTCTCTGAGGTCACATAGAGAGACTACTGTCTTGTGGGATCTGCCTGATGACATCATTGGCCAGTGACAAGAGGCTGCTACAGGCACTGGCTGCTGCTGAGGCCAGCTCTTGTCTGTGCAGATTGGCATAGGACCAGGTGGCATAGGCGCAGACTATGGGGGGGCTCGAGGGCTCGAGCCTCCCCCAAAATTTCCCCGGGGGGGACTGAGCCCCCCCAGGAAAACATAGCGCCTGCCGCCGCGCCTCCCGGGGCCCTTCCAAGGCCGGCAGCTACTGCTGCCGGTGCCTCTCCCCCCCCCCCACCTGGCCACTCTTCCATCCTTCCCTCTCCCTCCCTCTTTTCCCGGCGAAGGGAGAGGGAAGGAGTGGGGGGGGAGGAGAGAGGCCCCGGCAGCAGCGGCTGCGGGCCTCGGAATGGCCCGGGGAGACACGGAGGTTTCCCGGCGGGGGGGATATCGCCCCAGCAAGCGCACATGCTAAAGAGCCCCCCCCCCGGAATTTACAAAACTCTACGCCCCTGCCAGGTGGCAAAGTGAGGCCCTGGCCTAGCCCTCTCTTTGCCCACTGTGGTGGTTCTGAGGCTGAGGACAGCAGCAGTACTGTGCCCTGCATACTGGCCTGGTTGTGGATGGTGGTGGCAGGGCTGGGTCCAGGATGGCTCGTCCTGTCAATGGCAGCAGGGCTGAACTAGGGGCTGTGGCTCCTGTTGATGCTGTCCCTCATTACTCCAACAGTGGCTCCTGGCAAGGTAAGGCTGATGCTCTTGCAGAAGGGTAGCTTATAGAGGACACCCCTCTCTGCATATCACCCTTAGAATCATATGTTTGTACCACACAGCTTGGTCAGAAATGGAACCAAGATGGAGCCGGAGCAAACAAAATGGACACTTGTCGGAGACTAGCCTGGGAAACTATTTTGGGAAGGTGACTCAGGGTATCTGTTTTGCTGATGGCTCTCTCCCCACTTAAAAAGAGATGCTTTGGGTGTGATCACCCTGGCTGCTTAGAGCAATATGGCACCACCTCTAATTGTACCGGTTTAAAATGTTGCGGTGCATATAATCCAGACAGCACACCCTGCTGCAGGTTACCCATATGGCTGTCCCCTGGTTCAGCATCCATATTACTGCAGCACCTCAGCCATGGAGTGTGCTGCTGGTTTTTTTTTTAAAAAAAAATGCAGGTGGGCACATGTGCACTTGTGTGTGCATGAGTGATCATGTGTGCGCCTATAGGCAAAAACTTTTTAAAAAACCCATCCCAGTGGCGGAAACAGATCTGCAGGTTCAGCCCACTAATCTGTTTTGCATGCACTCCCCCACATTCAGAGATCCAGTCACGTGCAATGAATGCACAGGGAACCAAAAACACCACTTGTGATGCGGGGTGAGTATGCCTGGGGAACACCTGACAGATGTGGCTGTGGACTGCACCCATTTAATCCAGAGGGCAGGGCCCGTTTAATCTGGAGGGGAGGGGTGGCTATGTCAGGCCAAACTGCTTGTGTGATCACACCCTTAATCTCCACAATGGGCTTCTCAGGAGAAACAGCCCCCTACACCTGGTCATGTTTTAAGAGGCTATTCAAATAACCTGACAGCCTCTCCCAAGCCCAAGGGTCATCAGAGAAACATTAACACCTTTAGTTTTATTCAATAATTTCATCTGCAGAACATTGACACTTTCAGTTTACACTGGACAGCCCCATTAGCTACCCTCATGCAAAATATCACGAGTTTCCCCAGGTCTTTGTCTGTTCCTGGGAAGACTATTCAGTCTTTCCCCAACACATTGTTTTACCTCCACTTAATCTCACCAGGTATTGTTTGAGGGGGCAGTTGCATCAGCATGCCCATTTTGCCCTATAACTGGACACACAGCCCCATTGTGTGTCTGTGTGAGTGTGTGTGTGTATTTAGAACCAAAGCTCACAGCCGGAGCGCTGGCTGTTTCATTATATTCTCTGTAGACCTTGCCTCTTCTGGACTGGTAACTATAATCTCCCTGAAAACCCCTTCTATATTCCCACTCCTCCCTGTATTTCTGTTAGCTTGTGTGTGTGTTTTCCAATGTGCATTTATTTCTCTGTGTGTGTTATTTTCTTATTTCCTCTTTCAATAAAAAGAGCCTTTCTTGGTTAAGCTACAGCCTTGTTTATTTCTGAGAGTTTCTCTAAGGGAAACTGCCCCCCCCCCCCAACTTTGATAGAGATCTCTGCAGGATAACCTCCTCTCACAAAAGCTCTGTCTACTTCACTAATTCCCCCAATTAAAAGGAGACAGCCCCGTTGGATAACAATGGGCCTGGGGTTGCTGCTGCAGCAGAGTCCAAATGGGGATGTGCCCCCGAACACAAGACTTCAGCCTCTTCCGCATTGTCATTTTTGTCACTTGTTTGTCCCTATTGCTTTGGGGTCCCCCCCCATGTGTTTTGCTCTCTCTAATAGTTCCAGACAGAGCAAAACACATGTGGAAGGGGGGGACCCAAAGCAATAGGGACAAATGAGTAACAAAAGTGACAATGTGGAAGTGGCCTTCTTGTCCTCTGCCCGGTCCAGAACTTTTTTTAACTGGTGGCACTCAGAATCTGGCCCTTGGCCCAAGAGAAACCTTGATGGCAGTCCATAAAAAAATTCTCCTGGAGTACTTTGGCTGTGGTGCTTGCTTTCTGGTCTCTGGTGGGATGAGCTTGTGCATAGCAAATAGTGATCTGTCACTACCAAAATATTTCCATAATTCCAGCTATCAGAATATACAGATAAGAAGTCAATGCACACCAGTTCCATTGGGCCAGTGGTGCTAATACTCTCTAAGAAAGCAGACATAATGGCCAGGGTTTCCCGCTGAACTCAAGTCTCAGGCCCATTCTGCATCTAGCATTTGCTCCGCTGTTTTACCAAACCCACGTTGGAATAGAAATTCCCCTCTACATTGCATGCCACTTTCACTGTCATTGATAGCTGGATTTTATGGAACCCTCCACACTGCATGCCGGTTTCACTTCCTTTGATTTCTCAGTTTTATCATACTATCTGCATAGATCTATGGCTGTTTTATGGCCGTTCAGGGGTGACTCTGCAGTCAGTAGGGCATTGGCCTGGGGTATCTGAATGTGGTTTTGAGCCCCATCTTTTTCTGTTCCAGTGTGGGTTTGGTAAAACAGTGGAGCGAATGCTAGATGCAGAACGGGCCTCACACGTCTTGGCTGCATCATGTGCCATCCAAGGCCAACAGAATCTGTCCCAGAGTGCACATTTTTTTAAATAGCCCACAAAATATACCCAATTATTTTGGGTTTTTTTTTCATTCATTTCATCAAAAAGGTGCAATATTGTTCACAAGGGGAATGGGTGTCAGGGAAGAAAACATATATCCCTGTTGCTAAGTCAACAAAGCCAATACTCCTTTCAGTTGCATTTACTGAGTAGCGGGTGGAATTGTGCATAATGGAATGCATATTTCAATATAGCACAATACTTTCAATAGGATATGTATTCAGACATTATTTGCTTCTAGGCTCACAGCACTTAGTGTGGACAATGAAACTTCCAGCATAATACTGCAAGACAGGCTGCATTGGCCCAGTTGTCTCGCTATGAGGTACACATTACATTTTTCCTCCTCCTTCCACCTTCAAGTGAGGGAATGAAGGGGCATCAGTTGCCTGTAATGACACAGTCCCATTGTTAAAGATGGCTGGATTTGTGATGCTGTAAAATCATCATGATTCCTCCATGATCCCTGACTGGTTGCGCTCACATAGAGAGCACTATGCAGGTCTGCTTAAAATCCATTGTTATTCAGTGGGGCTTAGTCCCAGGAAAGGATCCCAAGGTTTAGAGATTCTCTTTCAAATTAAAAAAGGGTGCTGAAAAGTTAGGATGCATGTGTAAGATAAAAGGATGTGTGTAAGAAATTTTGATGATCTCTTCAACGCTCCTCTCGCAAGGCAAAGTTCTCATCAAAAACTGAATTTCACAAACATTCGGTGCAACACTGTTCATAAAAGAGAGTTCATTGCGAAGTGGCAGAGGACAACAGTGGCACAGAATATCTGAAAACAAAAAATCATTCTAGGTAAATATGTGCAGCTATGTTTCTTATACCCTGACCTCAATAGTCCATGCTAGCCTGATCTTGTCAGATCTCAAAAGAGGAGGAGGAGGAGAAGAAGATGATATTGGATTTATACCCCGCCCTTCCCTTGGAGTCTCAGTGGTTTACAATCTCTTTTCCCTTCCTCTCCCCTCAACAGACAACCTGTGAGGTAGGTGGGGCTGAGAGAGCTCTGAGAGAACAGCTCTGAGAGAACTTTTACTGACCCAAGGTCATCCAGATAGCTGCATGTGGAGAAGTGGGGAATCAAACCCGGTTCTCCAGATTAGAGTCCACCACTCTTAACCACTACACCAAACTGGCTCTCAAATAGGGTTGGCCCTGATTTGTACTTGGATAGGAGACCACCAAGGGAGTCCAGGGTCACTGTGCAGAGGCAGGCAGTGGCAACCCATCCATAAACGTCTCTTCCCTTGAAAACCCTATGGGGTTGCCATTAGTTGGCTGTGACTTGATGGCACTTTCCACCACCGTGTTCCTCACATAAGCCTTAGACTCATGTAAGATTTCCCCCGCAACTCTAAATCCATTATAAAGGCCAAAGTATGTTTTGGGTTTCCCTCCCTAAATTCATATTTCTCAGGTAATTTAAATTCTGTTTTCCGAGTGAATTATGCAAAGAAAGCAAATATCCATCTGTGGAGTTAACCATTTATGTAAGACAGACAAGGAGTCTGGAGTCTCATCCCAGTTCACTGGAGATCCCATCCAGTTTTGCTAAAGCTTTTAAGGTTTTTTCCCCCCTGCAAGCATAAAGGCTAGTAACTTGATATTACTGTAGAAGAAGAAAATGACAACCCTCAAAATTCTTAATGTTTTGCCACATGCTGCATTCTGCATTTGCATAGAATTTATAGGAACAAACAGAAAGGAAATCATACAGGGCTTATTTTAGAGCTGTCATTCCTCTTGTTGTTATATCAAATGTTTGACTACATATTTATGACAAACTTTTTAGAACACTAATAATAATCCAGTAAGTATCTTGGGTGCTTTATTATGGCTCTTGGAGGTGCATAGGACATATAGTAGAATTATCACAATGGGAATCCTTTGTAAACATTCAAAGAGTTTTCCATATTCTACATAATGTTGCATTTCCACTTTAGAAACCAATTAATAAAGTTCCTCCCCCCTAAGTGGTTTTTACTAGTGAATTCTGACAAGAACAAGTTCATATACAAGTTTTATTTGCTTACAATATTTATAGCCCACTCTTCCTTCTTATATAGTATTCCCAGGTGGTCATGCAACATATTTTCAAATTACACTCATTGGACAAGGATACTTTTATTACTACATTCCCTATGCTACTGCCAGTCTGATGTAGTAAAATTACACCAGCATAGCAGGACTATCACAAGTTTACTTCACCATAAGTACTACCTGGTCACACCTATGATAGTAAAAGGGGATAAATGGGTGGAGATGGGGGCATGGTAGGGGATTGTGATGTGAAAGGGCATTTTGCACAAACTGCTTACAATGAAGTAGGAAGGATACATGACTAACACTTAGGTTCTTAGGGTGCGGTCACACGGTCGTTTTGATCGGGTTTCACCACTGTTTACTCTCGCATTTAAATTTGCTGATCAGACTGGCTGATCCGCCTCCCGTGCCAAAGCAGGCTCACTCCTGCAATGCTTTTGGTTCCCTAGCGTGTTTTCCGACCCCAGGAAAATCAAGTACTTTCCTGGTATTTGCACTTTAAGTCCGCATTTTTGCAGATCTGGACAGACATCTCTCGCTTGGATTGCAATTAGTGTCGTCTGATCATTCTTTGCGCATTTTTTTTAAGCTGCCTCCTTTGAGTGCATGAGCAATCATGTGCTGAACAAACTCAACATTTAAATGCACATATAGCTGCGATGTTAGGAGGGAGGGAGGGAGCCACTGTTGTGCTCCAGGCAGTTGCTGCCGCTGCCATCTTCCCTGGTTTCCAGGGACCCTCCGGGGAGGGTCCCACTTTCTGGGCAGCAGGAGACAGCGGGGAAAGTTGCTGGGGGGGAGGCCAAACCACCACAATGTCCAGAGGAAGAGCTGGTGAAAGAAAGCCTATTTGCATAACCATGAGGTTAATAATCCATAAAAATTTCCATAGCCCGAGTCTTCACTGGGAGTCTTTTATTAGGCAGGGGCAGGCGCGCTCTCTCTCTCTCTCTCTCTCTCTCTCTCTCTCTCCTTGCGGGGACGGGGGCATGTGTGTCTGGGGCGGCAGCAGCAGCTAAGCAGGAGATGCTACGAGGCTCCTGCCGCCCAGGGCTCCCTCTGTGGGCTGGGAAGAAGGAAGGACGAGTCAGGTGAGTCCAGATTTGGCCATGCGCATGTGTGCATGCACAAAGCAATTTTTAAAAAAATCTCACGCGCACTGCCCAAATGACAGTGCGGCTATCTAGACGCTGCTGGAGCCGCGTCATGCAATGGTTGCAGATCAAGGAGGGATGTTTGATCATCCCCAACCCGGGAAAAAAACTCCCAATTGTTTTTAAAGTGGGACCAATATCGCGGTTACCTTGCCAGGTGACCACAGCCTTAGACTCCTTCTCAGCACTCTGCTGCTAGATCCTAGGCACACTTAGAAGATGGGACTAGAGCCATGTTTCTGAGACTACAGTCTTAGGACTACATAGGACTAGCCCTGCTCATTTCCATACAACTAATGCAAAAACAAATCTCTAATTTTCCTAGGAATGTGGGGCAGAGTCTCTCCTGTGAGAAAGGGGACAGAAGCAGTGTTTCCCTCATTTGAAGGGTAAGTCCTTGTACAGCTGCTGCTATCCACAGCCACTTAGTTTCCAGATCACCTCTGACTATTTGCCAGTATCCAATAGCTCAACCATAGGAACTCTAACTGGCAACAAGGATGTATAGCCTAATACAGTCATGACTGTTATTTCAGCTATGAAACTGATCTGGTTTCACACTATTTTCCAGTGCAAAGATTTTCATCATAGAGATAGTTGTTCATAGACAATAACAGGCAATGCCGCTTCTCACCTGAGTACTGCTGTGGGTTTTTTGTTTGTTTGTTTCTATGAGCAGCTTTCAAGGTTTCTCCAGGCTCCTTCCCATTCCCACTCCTATCCAACTGGAGTTTTGCAAGATATTGTTAACCAATAAAGAAGTCCCCTGCTATCTCAGGTGCAAAATTGCTCCAGGTCAGGGGGTGAGATTGGTTGCAGTGGAAATTTGGCAAAGGCCTTTTAAGTTGTGACACTGTAAAATCAGCTACCCTCTGAGACCTGACCTTGTGAGCCTCACACAGACAATACAAACATTGTCCTTTAAAAGCAAGTTTAAATGTAGCTGATGTGGTTCTCATTATATTGTTTTGAGGCCAGCTTCTTCCATGTGGTAGGTGTGGCTTGCTGAGCACTTTGATGGGGGACTGTCAGATGCATTGTGAGTGCTGGTGAGAAAGGAAAAAGGCTCTGGGAATTCATGAAAAAATTGAAGTCTTTGGGTTACTACAGTTTGAGAACTGCTGGGCTAGAGCATGTACCTCCCCAGCACCAGCCCTTCTGAAACCAACCACCCAAATAATATATGAGACACAGCAGCACTTGGCCACCACCAGCTGGGCTTGTACGACCCTCAGATCTTTAGTTCTGGGAGGCAGAGGCTCCCACCAGGAACCTCAACTCCACTTCTGCAACTGGGGACCCAAGGACAGGACTCTCTACCCAGGATTGTATGGATAGAGTTTGGGTGATTCTGCATTGGCTTTTCCCTCTGTTGTTTTACCAAAGGTGCAGCTCAAAACCACATTCAAATACCCCGGAGCAACGCCATATTGACTGCAAAGTCACTCCTGAATGGCCATAAATCTATGCAAAAGGTACCATAAAACCTGATAATCAAAGGAAGTAAAAGCGGCATGCAATGCAGAGGGGAATTTTTGTTCCAACGTGTGTTGTGTACTGAGTTTGTCGCATGTACAACAGCTGGACAACAGTGTAATGATCAGCTCGTACTTTATTGGTACACAACACAAGACAAAAAGTAACCGGCCGAAGGCCAACTATATACACCTTCCCAAGACACACCCACAGTCCCATTGGAGGGTTTGAATTTCCCACCAGAGGTCTTATTGTCTAGCCGTGGGTAGCTCAAGATCCTTGGCCCCTATTGTTCTCTGGAGCCAAGCTCTGGCTTATAGACGCTGGCGCCTGGTGGCACTCAGCGGACATAGCACTGTGGGTTTGGTAAAACCACGAAGGGAAAAGCCAATGCAGAATCGCCCTTTGTTGGGGGACATTCACTGAGAGGGGAGCCCTTGCCTCAAAGCAGAGGCTTTTGACTCTTCTGCCCCCTGAGAGCACCTCTGGGGCACAGGGGTCACAAATATCCAGGACCTCCGAATGTCTTCCTCTCCCCCCCAAAGCCAGGAATAGCTGTGGTCAAGCTTAGAGATGTTCTCAGATTTCTCATTCTGCTTTGACTTGAACATTTCTATTTGAATTTCACTCCTCTCTTGCGCAAAACAAACCAAGCATTTTGTTTCCTTGCACTGCATTTTTCCTGTTAAAATTAGCACATTTAAAATTTTATTTCTGTTATAAATTGCACATGAAAGGAGTAAAACATAAAACACAACATTAAAATGGAGTCAAAAGAAAGAGACGAATTAGAAATGCCATCACTGCTAACAGACAAAATAAAGTTCCCAACAACAATATAAGAAAACAAGAAGAAAACAAGAAGAAACGAGAAAGGACATAGTTGTACATCTGTACACACTAGGTAAACAACTCCTCCATACTCAAGAGTCAGAAGCAATAGGTTGGATCCAGGTTGGATCTCAGTCTCACCCAGTTCCCTTCCTTACTATAGCCCCCATCCCACATGGCTTTTGTACACCCAGGCCCACTGATCCCCAGCATAGCCCTTTGGAGTGCTCAAAGGGTACTTCTTCCCTTTCCTCCAGCAGAAAAGCTGGTTGTATCCAACCTATTGTCTCGTACAAAGAAGACAAAAGGAGAAAGGGTGAGAGGCATAGGCGTCAACCACGGGGGGGCTCGAGCAACCCCCGAAATTTCCCGGGGGGGAGACTGAGCCCCCCCCGGGAAAATGGGGTGCCCTCCACTGCGCCTCCCCGAGCCCTTCCTAGGGCCGACACCACTGTCTCTCCCCCCCCCCGGCCTGGCCACTCCATCCCTCCCTCCGTCCGTCCAGGGGCCACCCTGGCGGACGGAGGGAGGGACAGAAGCAGGAGTGGTCAGGTGGGGGGGAGGTGGCAGCGGTGGGGATATGGTCCCGGTGGGCGCACGTGCTTTGGGCGCATGCACAGAAGAGCCCCCGCTCCCCCCCCCCCAGATTTTTAAAATTCAACACACCTGGCGAGAGGTGCTGGTGGCCACAGACCTCTGAAACCCAGATGAGTTTCCATAAAGTACTGAGAAAACCAGTTGGAACTACAGACACTGTTGTGGATTAACACTTATTGCTGATGTTGATCATACTAGTGCTACTGTTGTGCTTCTGATGTTGCTGTTGGAGAAGCGTCCATTCACCATTGCTTATGCCACTGTAAGTGACAGTTTCATGGAAGCCATCTGAACTTGGCCATCTATCTGCTAAGGCAAGCTTATCAGTCAGGCACCCAGGCATATACATAGCATGTCCCTAAAGACTTATAGAAGCAACAGCAAGGAGCTGATGCAGTATCTTAATCAATGTTAGGATGCTGAAACACTGCAGCTTGGGTGGCACAGCTTGGGTTTTTTTTTAAAAAAAAGGGCTTTGTGCATGCGCATCTGCACATGGCTGAAACACTGCTCCCACTGGGACTCGCCATACTACTTGTTCTTGCAGGTTTCTCCCCCCCCCCAACAGAGAACAAAATTAACTGGCTATGTACAACTGAGTGCTGGAGTCTATATGTGCGCTTGAACGTTTATACATTGAATTTATTCAGCACAGGATTGCTCATGCACACAATGACAGAAGCTTGGGGGGGGGGAACCATTGTGAGAAGGGTGTTCAGATGACCTAATTGCGATCATTGCGAGAGATGGCTGTCCATATAGGCGAAATCACAGATTCAAAGCACCAATACATGGAAAGTACTTGATTTTCCAGGTGTATGAAAACTCGCTAGGGAGGTGAAATAGGCGAAATCACAGATCCAAAGCGCCAATACCCGGAAAGTACTTGATTTTCCAGGTGTAGGAAAACTCGCTAGGGAACCGGGAGGATTGCACGAGTGAGCCCACTTCGGTGCGGGAGACAGATGCGGGTGTCTGATCAGCAATTTTAAATGTGAGAGGGAACAGCGGTGAAATCCGATCAAAATGATCGTGTGACCACAGCCAATGTCTCTAATCTCAGGGCTTCAGCAACATCAGAAAGCCTCTCTAGGAATCTCTAATTACTCATTTGAAAATATTGTTTAACTGAAAATGAGATCAAGTGCTCTTGTGCATCAAGAGAGCACTTACTAGGTTTTCCAGTTAAGTGAAGGGTTAAAGTGAGTGATTATGGATTCCTAGAGAGGCTCTCTGTCACATTAAGCATGGGAAAATTCTTCTGCCCCCCTTCTTTATTGCAGTTTGTTGAGTTTTTAATGCTGTTTTAAGTTTAGTATTATTGTATTTTTTTTAATGTAAGCTGCCCTGAGCCTGGCTTGCAGGGAAGGGTGGCCTAACAAGTCTAATTTAATAATAAATAAATAAATAAATAAATTTTTTTAAAAAAGTGGGGATAAAGGAATGTTTTTCCAGATGTTTGTATTGGTTCTCAGCAGCTCTGGCAACAGGTCAATGCTATGCATTTGGTGAAGAATATTACGGATGATTTATTATTATACTTTACTTGAATGACTGCAATACTATCCTCTCGGTGAATTCTTGTTATAAAATTTAAAGACAATGGAAGTCAAAGCAGAATATTGGATAGTAGCTGTAATATGCTTCTGGAATTATGGCCATGACAGTCCTCGATTTTTGAGAGAAGTATAGTGAGTGACCAAGCTTTTAACTAGGTTCAAGATATCATTTTGTTGTATAAGCATTATCAATTTTATTGAGCCATAAAGAGCTCTTAAACATCAGGAAACTGCTTTTTAAGGCAAGTGAGCAATAAGCAACTGTAATTCATGCTTTGGTAACCTCAGGAAATAGATACTGACTGTTTAAAGACTATTTAGAAGCTGCAGAACATATTAGCTTGACTTTTAAGGATAGTCAGACAGAGCACAATGTGCCAGCAACCCTCAGCTGCTTGAGCAGAAGAATGCACAATGCTGGATATGACCTTTATGGTCTCAATCACCTACGTTTTGCTGTAATCCCCAAGACCAATCAAGGGTGCCTTGTTCAGGCAGGGAAAGCCGACATCTAAGGCTGCGATCCTAAAAACACTTATTCAGAAGCAGGAGCGCAGTGGGATTTGCTTCTGAGCAAATATACTTATAATTGCACTGTATACAACTCAAGTTAAAATGTCCCCCCCGCAAACAGGTCCAAGATCTGTTAGACCTGGTAGATTTAAATGGCTCTATAACTTGTAGTTGTAGACCTTTGTTTCATGGTGCACCAAGTTACTCTAAAGCTGGTTGCCTGTGCATTGCTCCTTTTAGAGAAACCTGGGCTTTCTTCTCTTTTTTTTGGCTAGGATTGCATAACATCCTGCCCCTCTTAATACAGGATTAATGAGTGGAGGTGGGTAGCTGAAGTGTTTCATGGCATGGGGGTAAATAACATCACCTTGTAAACAACATCTAGTTAAGCCTCTATTAAAGCCCTGACCTGGATAGCCCAGGCTAGCCCGATCTCATCAGATTTTGCAAGCTAAGCAAGGTCAGCTCCGGCTGATATTTGGATGGGAGACCTCCAAGGAATATCAGGGTTGTGACATGGAGGCAGGAAATGGCAAACCACCTCTGAACATCTCTTGCCTTGGAAACCCCACAGGGTCACCATAAGTCTGCTGTGACCTGGTGGCACTTTCCACCAGCAAAGGGGTAGGACAATTTCCCCCTCCAAACCACCGGTAACCCTGTTTTGGACTGCTTTGGCTCACAATGTTTTCTACAAATAAGATTTAAACCAAATTCATACATGCCACTGACACTTTGCCCTCCTGTTGCTGCTCACTTGCGAAAAGATGTAATGGCATCTCATCTACTATCATCTATCTATCTATCTATCTATCTATCTATCTATCTATCTCTAAAAATGGGTATTTTCACTAAGCACTGGCAACTGAAGAAGTGCACACTTCTATGCTAATATATGCCTATGATGCATTCTCTGCAAATATATGCCACTGCTAATATATTGATGATGCATGTGCAGTATTCCACCATGGATAGTTATTACATACATGTTTAGGAAGATTTGCATATGCTTTCAGCCTTGCCCAAACTTCTCCCTGAAAAGTACTGTCAGCAAAAACTTCAGTCACAAGTCCCTTGGCACATGCTTCATCTGCCATAATTTTCTTGTTGAAAAGAAGCATCTCATTTGCCTAAATAAAAGAGAACAAAAATGAAGATTCAGAAACAATAAGATGTGGTTTGCTTCATTTATATACATGTTTACAGCCCTCCATCATATCTGTATCAGGAAGGAAGGAAGGAAGGAAGGAAGGAAGGAAGGAGACTTTGTGCATTTTGATGCTTAACAATTTTAAATTTTAGAGCTGTTTTAAATGCCTGTTAATTTATTATTGTTACCCCAGGTTATAAATCAAAGATATGGTTCCCACCAGGAAAAGATCAAAAACTGAATGAAATGTGGAGGCAAGCTAATATGACATGCTTGGCTGATATCCTAACTAAAGAAGGCTTACCACCTAAAACTGCATTGGAGCAAAAATTTAAAAAACCTATCCCATGTTTTTTTAATTTACAATTAAATCATATGATCCATAGTATAGGCGTGTCAAAAATACTCAAAGAACAACTTACCCCCTTCGAGAAACTCATAGACCCTGAAAACCATAACTCAAAGGGTCTAATAACGACTACTTACAATTCATTGATCCATCACTTTGGAGATAAACCACTGAGGTATCAACAACAATGGATACGAGATTGTGAAACTGATATAACAACCCAACAATGGTCAAATATATGGACCTCTAAACTGATGTCCTCTCCTGTAATTTCAACTAAACTACGAACACATAAGATTATCTCCCACTGGTATCTCACGCCAGAACGATTATCGAAAGCAACATCCTCACACTCACCTTTATGTTGGAAGATGTGTGATGAAACTGGATCCTTTGCCCACTGCTGGTGGAAGTGCGAATATATAAGGAACTTCTGGCTAGAAGTATTGTCCCAAATAAAACTCATCACAGGCTATGATATCCTGCTAGACCCTACACTAATATTTCTGGACATTTGGAAAATAAAAGATATCCCACCACTCACGCGAGACCTTATTACTAGCCTACTGGTAGCTGCCAAGACATCCATAGCATCCAAGTGGAAAGCTGAAAAGGCCCCTACCATCCCTGGCTGGCTCAACAAAGTCTGGGACCACTTAATTCTGGAAAAAATCACGGATCATATCAAACATTCAGACATCTACCCAAAACCTTCTAACTTTGTAGGGAAGTGGTCGCCATTCATGGAATATCTCTATGCATCAGACATTCAACCATATAATCCTGTAAACCAAGCATTACTTCATTGATAACTCCCACACTCAATAGAACACTTCTGGATAACACACTCTCATAACAACTAATGCAACACTTATCTTCTAGCTCTGGCTTAAATTAACTATGTATTGTTAGCACTGTATGTCCCTAGATTATGATAAGTTTAGTTCTTGCTTGTTTAGTATGTATCTTTATTATTGAATCGTTAATGACTTTGTGCAACACTTATCTACTTGGTTATGAATATCTGTATACCTTGGAAAACTAATAAAAACAATTAAAAAAAGATGAATGAATGAATGAACGAATGAACGAAATTTATTGCTGCAAAAGCTTTGGCGGGCTAGAGAGATGCCTAAATTGAATCCTCAGTCATCAGATACCTGTCATGTACACTGCTCTCAGCCCCTTGGAAGAAGGATGGCATAAAACTGTGCAAGCCAGGAAGACAGATAGACGAGCTACCTGAGATCCTTTAGTTTGGAGATGCTGGAGAGTGAATCAGGCAAAACATTAAGATGTGGAATTCACTGCCTGGGGATGTAGCAGTGGCCACAGGCATAGACATCTTTTGAAGGAGATTGGATATTAATGGAGGATAGGTCTACTAGCCTTGGTGACTAACATCCTGCAGGAGGCATTATAAACTACCGTAAAGTTGTATGTTTTAGTTGCCATTTTTTCTGAGTGTTCTACATTTGAATTTGAATTTTTTTTTTTAGATTATATGTTTTAATGTCATGTTTCTTAGATGTTGGTTCTTTTTTCATATGTGGTCGACGTGTGACAGAGTTAAAAAAATATTGGTCTTGGATTCACGAATTGTTACAAAAATGTTAAAAAATATTATACCTTATTTACCAGAACTACTGCCAGAAAAATGTAAAAAGCAAGATTCTTATATTATACATGTAGTCACTACTGAAAGAATATTATATGCCAAATATTGGAGAAGAAATGAGGTACCTTCAAAAGAAGAAATTATAAATAAACAACTTGAAACTGCAGAGATGGACAAATTAACTTTAATTTTGAGAGGTCAAAATTAGGAAAGTTTTGAGAATACATGGTCAAGACTTTATAAATGGATGGAAGAGTATAACAAATAAACCATATGGACATACAGCCGAAACAGAAGAAACAGAAGAAAATATGAACTATATATTTAACTATAAGCAGATAATTTATATAAAAATACATGGTGGAAAAAATGTGAATGTATGAGGTAACTAAATCAACAAAACAATAATGTAAATGACAATCCCCAAATTGTTTTATGCATGTTTGTTTTTTGTTTGTCTTTTATAAAATAAAAAATTGTTGTTGTTTTTAAAAAAAGATCTCTGTGAGATTATCTACTGACTGAGGACTCATTTCAGCCATTTGATGGAATGCATTCTAGCTTATAAAAGTTTATGTTTCAATAAATCTGTTAGTCTTTAAGATGCCGCAAGATTCCTTTTTGTTATCGGTATGTGTGATTTTTGCCAAAACACAGAAGCTGCAGTGCACAGAACTGGGCGAAATGCAGGGACAGCCTGAGATAGAACTGCTGTTCCACTTTAAAATGACATAGGATGTCACGGGGTCATGTTACAGTCACATGAAGTGTCTTGCACACACTGAACTGTGACATCCAACCACTCATTCCTCATGTAAGTTTCTCATGTAAAGTTTCCCCTCCTTTGGAGGAGGGAAAAGAAAGCATCTTGGATAAAAGGGTTAGAAATTACTTTTCCTGATTGCTGGAGGACAGGGCTGCTGAGAACCACCATGTCCTCCCTTCATGGCCTTGATCCAAAACAAATATCATAGCAAAACAAATAGCTTGGTTTTCTGTTACAGTGAATGGAGTAGAACAAGATGGGTATCTGTATTAGTCGGTCTGTAGCAGCAGAAAAGAGGAGTCCAGTAGTACCTTAAAGACTAATAACATTTGTGGCAGGGCATGAGCTTTCATGAGTCACCACTCACTGCTTCAGATACTGCTAGAATGTGAGTCCGTTGTCCTAATTATTGGAAAGTGGAGTGATTTCAGATGCCAAATGACATTAGCAGGAAAATGACAATTGCAGACGAATGACAATAGCAGGTATGATTAAATTAGGTAATTAATTATTGTATAGCAATGTGTGTAATATAGCCAGGAGATCCTAAGATTGCCTGGCAGCCAGAAGTTCTAGCTCTTTTAGCATTATGCACCACTAGGTGGTGAGCTAAACTTGTTTTTAAGGCAAGAGACATTTCAGAGGTGGTTTGCTACTGTATGCCTCTGTGTCATGACCCTGGTATTCCTTGGAGGCCGCCCATCCAAATACTAGCCAGGGCCGACCCTGCTTAGCTTTCAAGAACTGACAAGATCAGGCTAGCCTGGGCTATTGAATCAGGTGTGATATGCAGAGGGGCAGTAGACATGGGAAAATCAGCATTGGTAATGAGACAGGAAACTTAGGTCTCGATTAAGTCCAGCTGGATGCCTTGTCTTGAGCTCCATTATCAGTTGCGATTCAGCAGCCTCTCTTCCTAATCTCCTTTTGAACTAACTTTGTAAGAGAACTGCTGCGAGAGGAATTGAGACAGTTCTGCAGGGCCTGTAGAACACAAATGTTCCACCAGGCCTATGGTTGAGGCTAGCAGTGGTTTACCATCACATCTGGCCCTGATCTGCCCCCCTGTAAGAGGAATTCATAATTACTTACATCATCAGAATGTTTCTAAGATCTAATTTAAGGTCCCAGTCACACGAGCGAGATCATCCGGGGGGGAAGTGAGGCTATTTGCTCTGAAGTAATTTGACCCGCAGTTGCATGATCACACAGTTCTGTGAAGCTGCGGGCACAGCCCACCACTGCGTGATCAGACCCAATCATGGGTGAGTTGGGGGGGGGGAGTTTGCCATTCTTTTCTGATGATCTTAAACGGGGGATCAATGAATCACATCTCCATCCTGAGGGCTTCCTATGGCAGTATGTGATGATGTGCATACTGAGAAGGGGGGGGAAAACAACAGCATAGCATCAGGATAGCCTGATCAGACTATCCCCAATGCCATGAGTGTGTGCTGAAGTGATCACACTGGGAAAGTCCGTCTTTGGCCCATAGCAAATCTGTTTGATACTGGACTTTCCCCAGTATCTTTTAACTACACTTCTTCGGCAGAGAGAAATGGGTTGCCGCCAGGTATGGGACGCTTGCCAGATGTTCTGGTGTGATCACGCCCTTAAAATCCACATGGCATTTGTGCCTATTGTGCGGCTAATTCTGCATGTGATCGGGGCCTAAAAGAGTTTTAGACTAAATTCTATATATGCCTCTAAAACTCTGTTTTAAACTATGTTATACACTGCACTGAGCCCTCTGGGGGAGGACAGTATAGAATTAAATAAATAAATAAATATTTATATAAGCATTCATAATTATGTAAAAAAAGTAGTGACAGCTTTCCTCACCCCCTTTCAGCCAAACTGTTCCTGCCAAAAATAAATCTTCTATTTATTAAAGATGCTGAAAAATCCCCTCTTCTCTCTGTATCATCCCCAAGGATTCTCCTTATAATCTACTCAGTTTGCATAGCCTGTGCCTCTCAGTGTCTCTCTCCGTGCCTCTCTCTGCAGCCTTGTGTCTAATTTTGTAACTTTATATTTACAGAAGACACGCGTATGTCTACCAGTATAGAATACACTTCTAGTTCTTTCCAATCTCAGATGTTGCTTGTGCTTTAACTAAGTCTAAAACAAGATACATTTTAAAACCACAAATACAATAGTCACATATTTAAGGCAGAGTTTTGTTTGCTTTTTATTTATACTGGAATGAAGGCATTTACTCTTCCACATTTATAATCTCTAAAACAGATCAATACAGATTACAACACACAGGGGTCATTTCATAGAAAAAGAGGTGCAGGAGCTCATTAGCATAACTTATTTGCATATGCTACACCACCTGACATCACCAGAAGTATGTCAGAAGGCAAGAAAGAAAGAAGAGAGAGAGAGAGAGAGAGAGAGGCAGGAAGGAAGGAAGGAAGGAAGGAAGGAAGGAAGGAAGGAAGGGGAGAGAGAGAGAGAGAGAGCTGGCAGAGAGGGGACAGCTTCTAATCCAGAAATACCACTATTCTGGGAGGATAGCTTCAGTGGTGGCTGAAGCCTTCAGAAGGCTATTCGGAGGAACAAGGACCTTTCCAGGGGACGGGGTCATTTTGCTGCAGCCATGACACAAGCAGGTATTCCCCCGCGGGGGGGGGGGCTGGCACCAACTCCCGACGCTGCGCTCCCCCGAGCTCCCGCTCGAAAGGACCCCTGACAACACACATAAAGAGTGTGTGGAGCTACTCTGATAGATTCTTGGGAAATATTAACTTGATGCCCCCCCCTTCTATTCATAATATAAACAGAGAATTTCTGTTCTACTATTAAGAATGTTTTAACTCCTCAGTCAGGGTAGGGATGAGAAGGAATGAGGCTGGAAAGGTGGGGTGGGGTGGGGACAAACCCAGAAGAATTAGATATTGGGGGGGAGAGAGAAACAAAGGCATACCAGGCTGGTTGATAGGCTTAGCAACATGACATGATAGGCAAATTCAGGCAGGCAGCCGTGTTAGTCTGAAGCAGCAAAACAAAGTTTGAGTCCAGTGGCACCTTTAAGACCAGCCAAGTTTTATTCTGGCAAATGACAGGCACATGTTTGCTTCAGCCTCATCGTCTAAAAAGTTTGCAGCCATGTAGGGAGATCTAAAAATAAAAATAAAAATATTGATGCTTTTAAAAATGGCAGCAAACAGTACCAAAACGGAAACTCAGAACATCTGTTTGCTCTGTTTTGCCTGTGCCCCTAGTGTCTGTACTGCAGAACTGTGCTAAAAGTAAAATAAACTGAAATGTATTTGCTTAATGTAGGATGATTCCAGCTTCACTGGGCTCTTGGGCTGACTTGGGCCCCAGGGATTTTGTACCCCCAGTCTTCCCCTTCCCATCTGCAGACCTGCTGGAGGGAAGTCTGCTCCTTAATTAAGAGACATTCCCAATCCTTCTGGACAGCCACAGTGTTCCTGTCAGTGATGGCCAGGGAAAACTAGCACAAATGGAAAAGATGTGTTGACTCTTGAAAAATGTAGAAACATCCATTGGTTACAGGTGAAGGGGCATCATTTGAGCTGGCATAAATCCATTGGCTACCCCAATACAGGGTAGTGTTACATGGTATCACATTCATTTACAAATTGTTTATTTGACAAGGAACAAAGAGGTCTTCTTTGGAAGTTGTCAAGGACCTTTCATTTATAAGCAAAAGGCATATCTGAGATAAGAGACGTGAATTATTGCACTTGCTGTAGGGCATAAACAGACTCCTAGGAGCCTACATCAAAACAAGTGGCCACTTAGGATCCAGGTGTCTATTGTTCCCCCAGACCGAAGCTCAGGTTGCTGCCTGGCCATGTGCTCTGGCCACATGGCGGTCGCCATTACAGGAGCACATGGCAGGCAACATTGTACAATAAAACACAGTACATTACAGGCAGAATAGCCAGAGTTGCCCAGGGGAATCAAGGCTCATTCATTGCCTTCTTTTTTCCTTCCAAAGACACAGGGAGGGCAGTTTTCATAGACAAAAGTGAGCAGGGATGGGGGGATTAAACCTCCTTTCTTCTCAGTGCGGGACTAGCAGAGAGGCTTGTGGTTTAATTCTATAATAATTTATAGCCTGGTTTCTTCTATTTGGTTTATGGCCTGGTTTCTTGTATTAGGAATGCTGTATGCCTGTTGCTCATAAAATGCTGTTTCTACAGGGCACAGAACATTTTTGTTTTATCTTTAGTGATGAATACAGCTACAAATTGTTCTTTTATGCAAACAAAGCTCTGTAGTGTTAATTAGGACTATAGATAAGAGGCCCTGCCTGAAAATGAAAGTAGATGTAGCTTCATTTGAAGAACTCCCTCCTTCACTGCTATGCTCTTGGTGACAGTTATATGGTTTTACAATACATTGGATGCACTCCACATCCTTTGGTATTCCAATGCTTGTAAATGAAAGGTCCTTGACAACTTCCAGAGAAGACCATGTAACACTACCTGTATTGGGGTAGCCAATGGATTTATGCCAGCTCAAATGATGCCCCTTCACCTGTAACCAATGGATGTTTCTATGTAATGTCACGTTTGCTTATGTCATTTTGAGTAAATATTCCTCTGCGCATTACTTTTGGGGCAGAAAGCAGACGGGTTTGGCGGGCAATTCATTGCTCAGTTCTGTTTTCCTGTTTATTGCAATAAACATCTGAAATCTTCTTCCTCACTGTAGTTTGGAGATGAGCTTTAATTCTGTGCGGAGGTTGGCATCCCCTGGGGGGGGGGGGAGTGGCATGCCTGCCATCTCATGGAGCAGAGGTAGCCATAAGTATGTCCTGCTGCTGCTTCAGATGCACCTCCAGAGAGAACAAAGGATGGAAGGAAGAACTTCTGGAGAAAAGAAACTATCAGGTTATCCTTGGACAGTG
Organism: Lepidodactylus listeri; assembly: GCA_029233225.1. Lineage (NCBI taxonomy): Eukaryota > Metazoa > Chordata > Lepidosauria > Squamata > Gekkonidae > Lepidodactylus > Lepidodactylus listeri. The sequence goes on from JARCFY010000006.1 coordinate 96,083,306, forward strand.
GGAGGCATGAGAAAACACCTCATTCTGATTCTGCTCCCAAGATAAGCATCTAGCCTCACATTGCTTGAAAAAGTCATCCTTTTCCTAACACCTTCAGCCTAGAAATTATCCCTTTACACCAGGTGGATAGATGTGTGTGATGCACCTGCTCAGAATAAGCCATTAAGCACTTTGCTCATCCGTCAGCTGCTAAGGAGCTACCTAAAGTTCCCAGTGTATTCCCTGCTGAAGACACTTTGGCATTTATCCCCAAGACTCAAGAAGTATGCTGGTGCCAAAAAACACTTTGGTGGGCAGTATGGTGTCTGTCGGTGCCAAGTTGGGGATTGTGTTCTAGGCACTGCGGCAGTCTTACAGGCATGATGCTGGGAGTTCCCTGTGGGCAGCTCCCAAGTCAGTGTTTTGTTTTTTAATACCAGGTACCAATTTGAATTTGGATGACCATGTTGGGGGAGAGAAGACTTTCTCCCAGTACAGTTGTTGCAGCCTGAAATGCCCCAGTATGAACTGGGGTTTGACATAACTGCTTTTCCTTTTGAAAACATGTTTGGGAGCTCCTGATGTACAACACCCAATCCTATATCTTTTGGGCACTTAGAGTTTTCCAGCTACGCTTTCTGAAAAGGCCAAAACCCCATTCTTTTCATGCACCTTGATAGAATTAATTCAGGCCTCAACGGGAACCGAACTGCACAATATAAATACTGTAACACATTTATATCAGTCAACTGGCTAAGTAACACACCATTAAACTCCCTTCTTGCAATTTGCTCCTGTTGTGCTCTGATGCCAGGGGCCCTGTATGGATTTCTCACAGCTCTTCCGATTGCCTTTGCTTACCTACACCGATGTTACACAGAAGATATCCAGCACTGGCTGATGTGTTTTACTTTTGACAGAATTTGATTTCTGAGGTCCACAGGCAACCTGTGTGAAGCCGAACCCTTCTTTGTTGGTGGAGAATGCCTTTTTTTTTTTTTTAATAAAAACGGTGCAGATGATCTGTCTATAGATTGACTCACTTGTGTGGGAAAGGGCAGGAGCAAGTTGCTCCCCCCATCTCTGGAAATCGCCATCGACACTGTGCAAACATGTGGAGGAAGTGCTCATATGCATTCCCCCCCTCCTGTGATCAATGATGTTGGGAAAGCAGTGTCACTGATCACAGAGAGGGAGGCACATGCAAGCGTGTCCTCATGCATTTGCACCATGCAGATGACTCAGTGACTGTGCTGTGGCAGGGAGTGGGGCCAATGCGCTTGTTGCTCTCCCTCTCCGTGCAGTGAGTCAGCAATCCATGGGTGGGTCGTCTGCACAGGGCTAAAATGCCATACTTGCCTATGCAGCGTTTTCCCCACATTTAAATGCTATGTATGGTTCTGATTCCCCCAATTTAAAAAAAAATGAAGAGAGGGAGATGATGTACAGAAGAGCGACTCAAGCGACCGAGGGAAGGCTGGAGTATCATCCCTGAATGAGCACTTTAGCACTTGAGCTCTTTCGTATACGGGGGGGGGGGGGGGATATGCCACGAGGGTATGTGATAGAGGTTCATGAATGAGGACTAGAGAGAAGTGAGCCTCTCTCCGTTCTCGAAGCCATGCAATGAAATTGACTGGCATTAATTTCAGGATAAATAAAAAGGAAGTGCTTCTCCACACAAGGCATAATTAACGTATAAAATTCACAGCCACTATGTGATGCTTGACATTAACTTTGATGGCTTTTTAAATGGTTGAGACAAGTGGATGGAGGACAGGCTTTGCAGAAGCCCTGGGAAAGCTAAAATACTAATCTCCAGAGTGAGAGGCCATATGCCACTGATTACTGGCAGGTGCTGGCCATGGGAAAGCTCCACTCTGCCCCAGTTCTATCTGTTATGTTCCCATCATGCCCTTACTCCATAGAGATCAAGTACATGGCTCTTTTCTATTTTATCGTCACAACAACTCTAGGAAGTAGGTTAGAGTAGGATAGAGTTGGCAGCTCCCCACTGGAGGCAGGGGATCCCCTGCCCCTGGGCCCCACTCCTTGCCGCCAATCAGCTGGCCGGTTGGGGGACTTACCAGGACCGGGGGGAGGCCCAAGCTACGTCACCGGCAATATGGCAACATCACTTCCAGGATGTACCGGAAGTGACATCATCACGTCGGTGACATCCGGGTGATACTCTGGTATTTGGGCGAAAGCTCTATGGCAGGAGCCACTTTTATCACAGAGTTCTTGCCCAAATGCCAGAGTGCCACCAGGATGCCTCAGCATTATGACATCACTTCCAGTACACACCAGAAGCGATGTCACCACATTGTCAGTGACATAGCCTGGGCCTCTCTCCAGCTCCTGGTAAGTTCCCCCCATCCTCCACCAGTGGTCAGGAGAGACCTGGCAACCATAGACGGAGAACATATGATTGGCCCCGGGTCACCCAGTGATCAAATGAATCTAGATCTCCTCATACCTATGGTTGGATTCAGGCAGCTTTTTCACTGAATCTCACCCACTTCCTGTCTCTATTACAGTACCTGGCCCACATGGCTTTTGTACTTGCAAGTCCCGTGATCCGCAGTGTAGTTTTTTTTCCTTTTGGTGATCAAAGAGAACCCCTCCTTCCTTGTTAGCCTGCAGAAAAGCTGGTTGGATTCAACCTACCCTGACCACTGTACCTTATTGGCTATTTGTGAGCATCATGGGGCATTTGACTAGCCACAGCTACAGTCAGAAAAGCTAGATGCTGATCAATGTTGATCTAGCAGACATTCTTCCGCTTCCAACAATCCCTGTTGCTTACCACAATATATCAAGAAAAACCTCCTACGCAATAAGTTTGGGCCATGTATCAATTTTCTTCCTCTTGTCAGAACATGCAGATATAAAGGAGCTCATGAGGATCAGAATCGTGAATCTGATCTTTCCAAGCCACAAGCTGTGGGGATTGTTATATGAACCTCAGCAAATTCAATCTGGCAGGCTTAGAAAAGAATAATCAAGATGATGAAAGGGGAAACATACTGTTAGGGACAGAGTTCAAATATTGTGCATTGCCAGGCTGAAACAAGTCTTTCAATTACTTTTCACACACATAATTAGACTTCTTTAACATAGAATTCCCTAGTCCAAGCTGTTACTGCAAAATGTACAAGACGTTTTTTAAAAAATACCAAAAAATCTGCTGCACAAAAATAGAGCAGTTCTTTGTACAATTTACAGACAAATGTTTAAATTACAGGAAAGAGAGATGACTTGAATTTAGAGCTCTCTCTATAGAAGGAGAGGGAAACTAAAGCTTAAGACTTAATAGTTTCCATTGTGATAGGAAGAAACTCTGGCCCAAGCTACGTGGGATGATGGCTGACCTATGTTTTACAACACCAAGCAACCCTAAACACACACAAGACAGTGGCGGGGGTCTAGTTTAAAGAGCAAAAGGGATGTACAGGTGAGGGGCACTGCATCCTCTTCCCTTCCACCACTCCCCTTCCCATAATCCCTCTTACCAGGTGCTTTTCTTCTGGCCAAGTTCACTTCTGTATTGGAGCTCAGCTGAGCAAAAAGTGACATCAGGCTAGGGATGCCAACCTCCAGGTGAGACCTGGGGATCTCCTGGAATTACAGCTCATCTTCAGACTACAGAAATCAGTAGTCTGGAGAAAATGGATTCTTTGGAGGGTGGAGTCTATGGCACTGTATTCCACTAAGGTCCCTGTTCTCCGCAGGCTTCTCCCAAATATCCCCAAATCTCCTGGAGTCCCCCAACCCGGAGCTGGTGATCCTAACTTCCACCGCCCTGCTGGTGGCTGTGGGGGGGGACTGGCAACCCTAGGACAGGCCCCAATGACAAGCTTACAAGCGGATTTACTACCAAACAACATGGATATGACCCACAGGACATATCCAGAATTCATTAAGAAAAAGAGCCTGCCTGGGGAGATATTGGTGAGATTCTCAAAGAGATCTACAAGAGATGTGGTGCTCAAGGCCACAAATAGGGCAGCCTTGAAAATCAAAGACGCAGAAATTAAAGGTTCAGGAGAAAGCCATTGAAAGGTCCAGGAGAAATGACAGAGTTATACTTCCTCTTTCCATCTCCCAGCGTACGTCGTCCACCAAGGCTGTTTCAGTCCCACAAGCAGGCCTAAACCCAGATTGGAAGAGACCTAAACAATTTACCTCATCCAGGAAAGCTTGGAGTTGTCCAGCCACCATCACCTTGCTCAAGAATGGAACATTTGAGACTAGTCGATAATTATTATATTTGTGGAAGAATTCCATACCCTGCTCGGCAGGTTTTTTCCTTCCCCAAAGCTTAGTTAAGAAGCCAAGGTATGGTTGGGCTGTGATGTGGAACAATGTACTTAGGATGCACCCACCCATCGTCAGATATTGCCTTATTGTTTCACAATGGCAGTCATTCACAACTGGATCGCCTTGTCCATACAGGAAAATCCACTTCCCAATATTGTCATAGCACAAGAATACAGTAGCCAATGATGTGTGGAGGTGGCTTACATATACAGAGCTAAAAGTCTGATTTGTGATAACGGCAATTATGACGGATGCCAGGCCTTCGGTTCCAATAACATGTTTCCCTGCAGCGTCTGTAAGCAATCCCCATGTGGTTTAGTTGTCGATGATTACATCATGTCACAAAAATGAATGCCACCACTATCAGCACAGCATGTTATTGCCAGCCTGTTATCCTTCAGTTACTAATACAAGCTGAAAACAGCAAGCAGGTCATCTGGCCCTTGCATGGGGCTACTAGAGCACACAGCACATTTCCAGCAGACTCATTTGAAGTGCTTTGTCTTGTTGACTTCTATCATCTCCAGTGAGGCTTTTTTCTGTAAGGGACCATGGGACTGTGGTACATCTGCCAAACATTCCTTGGCTGAAAACAAATTTCCTTTCGGCAGTTTCAGATCACTACTGAAGCTTCCTTGTGCCTTGCAGAAAAGACTTTCCCCTGATTGCCAATCTTTTAAGTTTTTTGCAAGCATATCACATAACCACTTTATCCAAGTCAAGTTATAAGAAACTCCTTGTCCATGACTGGGAGACCATCCTTAGGTGCAAGACGTTGCACTTTATTAGGCTGTGAATAATAACAAGTAAAGGGATGAGAATAAGTTCTAAAACACATTCCAGAATGGACAGGAATGTGCACCTTAAGGATATAAAAACTTCCCTGCAGAACATGGTCCATGTAGTCGAGCATTGTGAGGCTTCTGCTCAAAGTAGTCAAGGATCATATCTTTGTTGATGAAACACAGTTCTTTATTTCCAATTTCTACATTGGTACAGGTCCTCGGATTATTGTCAGAGATAACGCATACAATAGAAGCAGGTCTAATATACCCTTCAGTACAATTTGAATTGCCCATAGGTAACCAATCACCAAAGGGGAAAAACCGCGGGCAAAAGGGGTCTCTGGCCGTTTGCTTCCCACAGGAAAGAAAGCTAGGTGTGAAGCTGTAAATTTCCCTTCCCAAACCAGACCCCTCAGATGTAACCATATTCACATAACAAATGCTTTCCTCAAGGCTTTCGCACGTTGATAAGAAATAGTCCCTGTCCTCCCCTTGTCTTCCCAGCCGGGATGAATGGAATGCGGGGGCAGGAGTGTGAGAGGCCCATTGTTCCCATGCTTTGAAGTTGTCATTCTCCCGGGCAAACAGTTACATAGACCAGGCCTGGTCAAAGCCATAAACCTGGGGTCACATAGCATACATTCACAATGGTCAATCAGATGGCAATAGGCATGATTACATAGTGGGCATAGGGGCAACTGATAGCAATAGACATGAGTACAAAATGGGTACAGGAACAGGTCACAATACATAGCAACATAGCAACAGGTTATAATATATAGCAGAAGACCCCAAAAATCTGTGTCTGAATCTGCAGATTCTGACAAGCATGCCCTTTGCTCAAACGTGCTATTTGCTATGAAGGGTCATAAGTAGAGCATTCCCATGCCAGTTATTGCATAATCTGGTTCTCAGAGTTTCAGAGGGTAGGCGTGTTCTCGGAGGTATATTACCTCTGAACACAGAGACATCATTTAATTATCACAGCTGACTGGTGTTGAAATTCTTTATTAATTTGTCCCACCCCTGCATATAGCCACCTAAGGGAATGGTAGTCTTAGTACATATTGCACCATTCATTCTTAAACTGTCCAAGCAAATAGCAAGCCCTGCCCCAGCTGAGGATGCCCCTTTTCCTTTTCTGCCATAGTCAAGAGAGTTTTGACATCGTGATTCCTTCCTCTCAGTAGTCCTTTCTGCACCTGTATTTTGCCACAGTTTTTGAGCGCATCCTATTCTTCCGTTCTGCATTCTCGCCTGCTTTCACTTCCCCTTTGTGTCAAGGCTTTCTCTTGTTTCTGCATTCATTTTACAGGAATCTGCTTTCAGATCACTTCCAGCGCACAGTTAGTTACCAAAACTCCTTTTGCTGTGATTCTTTGTTCTCAACCGCTTTCGAATGGCTAATCTTTTCTAAAGTAGCATTGTTTCTGTGGGTATTTAAGCACTGCCCACTGCCCTCCCCAGTTTCTGCCTCTCTCTCTTTAGGTTGATGCTCCCTCCCCCTTCTGTTTTCTTTCCCTCCTTTTCCAAAGACAAAAGAGGACATGTCCTCCTGCTCAGGTAAACTTTAAAAAAGCCAGAGAGAGCATAAGAAGGAATCAGTAAATACAAAGGACAAAGTGATTCCCTGCTTCCAAATGTGTCAGTCTTGCATGTGTGGGCCTGCATCCTTTCTTGTAGATGCAGAATGCATACAAAATACACAAATAAATAAATCGGGGGGGGGGGATCAGTGCAGAGGGAATGTGTGTAACAGTGAAGTCATCCCTTAAGGCTCGACTCCTCAGATTCTCCGGAGCAAGCTGTCAGTGCGGAAAGGGCCAGTGTTGACTTCTGTCTTAAAGGTCTGCCTGCTATGTTACGGAGGAAAGAGCAGCCAAGGAGAAGGACTGAAGTCCTGCCCCACCATCAGAAATAGCACCATCTGCTGTCTTTCTGACTGGTTGGGCATCAGATTTTCTGGGCCTGGCTGACTTTGTTTTGCTTGGTGCCACCACCAAGGAGGCTCTGGAGGGCAATATCAGTGGGCATAGTCCCTCTAGCAAATCCCTTTAGTCTGAAAGAGGGAACTTCAGCCTGATAGAGGGAATGTCTAAGCAGCAGATGGTGGGCAGATTGTTGATGTGGGAGATCAGGAAATCATGACTAGTTATACCATGTTTTGTTACTGTTTTGGGTTGAGGGATTATTTTTTTAGTTTATTAAGTCTGTTTCCAGGTGGTTTTGTTCAGAATGTGTAGGGTTTTGCCTAATGGAATGTTGTATTTGAGTATGAAATATACAGTGTAGAAAGGGCACTGGTGGCTGGAGACAGACGGGGAGATACAGTAGTACTCACTTAAGAACATAAGAAGAGCCCTGCTGGATCAGACCAGTGGTCCATCTAGTCCAGCATCCTGTCTCACACAGTGGCCAACCAGTTCCTCTGGAGGTCCAACAACAGGGTGTAGAGGCTGAGGCCTTCACAAGAACCTAAGAAGATCCCTGGTGGATCATACCAGTGGTCCATCTAGTTCAGCATCCTGTCTCACACAGTGGTCCACTGGTTCCTCACTTTCTATGAAATCTTTATGGGGTGAGTTGCCCAATGGTCCCACTTATGGTTAGGTTCTTCCAGTCAGAAAAGAACTGATAGCTGCATTGTAAGAGTTGAGGTTAACTTGATTGGCAACAATTCAGGGGGGAGGGAGGAATGCAAATTTTCTGATTCCAAGCTCTGATTTCCCTGGAAGGAAATATAAAATCCGAGTCTGGGGAGAAGGAAATGTGTAGTGGCATCACATGAAGAATGATTACAAATTAATCCAGATCAGAAGAAGAAGAGGAGGAGATGGGATTTATACCCCACCCTTCACTACCTGAAGGTGTCTCAGAGCGGCTTACAATCCCTTTCCCTTCCTCTCCCCACAACAGACACCCTGTGAGGTAGGTGGGGCTGAGAGAGTTTTCTCAAGAACTGCTCATGAGAGAACAGCTCAGAAAAAACTTGTAACTGACCCAAGGTCCCGGCAGCAGCTGCATGTGGAGGAGTGGGGAATCAAACCCAGTTCTCCTGGATTAGAGTCCATGCTCTTAAACACTACACGAAACTGGCTTGACAATCTGTGCAGTTCTCTGCTCTCCCACCCCACACATAAGTATTGCAAAATAATAATAATAATTTACATTTGTCCCAAGGAAGTAACAAGCAATCGCATAGTTCTTAAGAAGAAGAATCTATGCATATGTCTGAAGGGAAACACTAGGCTACTGTCTGACCCCAAAATGTAATCTCTCAGTATTCATGCCTCTACCACTTAGGAATAGGTCCTTCAAGGCCTATAATTATTGACTGCTTTTCGAGAAAAACAATGAAGCAGTATGAAATGGGACTTCCTTGCCATCCACAGATCCTAGTAAATATCTTTAAAATCACTATTTTTATTCCCCCCTCCTTTCCTTGTGATACTGGTTTGTTCACTCATAATGCATAATAGGGAGGACATGGACATCTCTGTGAGGTTAGCTGGAATAAAATGAGATTTGGTTTTTAGTCTTTTACAGTGGAATGCTAGGTCAACACAGTTTCCCTCTGAAGCTATCTTCAGTAGAAGATGGTAACTCCGGTTAGGATGGCACTGTTAATATACTGAAAACATTGTTATGTGAAGCAAGCAAGTACAATTTAAATTCAAAACTAGGGTTTATTGTATAACTTGAATAGGCACTACTGCAGTCATATCATTTACAAAAGATGTGTCCTGGACCAAATCTCTTTTCTCCTACCTCTTTTTTTCTGCTCTTTTTTTTTTTTTTTGCATTTTTGTGTGTGTGCATGTGTGCGTGGGTATACCCAATTCTGGAAGTCGTGGCGACTTCTGGTGACTCCTACTGTAGCATGGAGGACGTTGAGAGAAGCAGCTTGATAGCCTGCCCCCGCCTCTGGTATTCCAAGGAAGTTTCCCATCCAATTACTTGCCAGGGTCGGCCCTGCTTAGCTTAGCCTCCATTATACCCTATGGGGATGTTGAAGATCCATGAGTCTAAAGTGCAAAGAGGGGTGGTGGAAGTCTAGTACTGGAGAGAGTGGAAAGCCAGGAAACCTAGACTAGTGGTAGGCTCAGCAAGGACAGCAGATGATGTTAAGCGGGGGGGGGGTCCCCAGATGCAGGGAAGTCGAGGATCCATGGGTCTAAAGTGCAAAGGGGTGGGCTAGGAAGGGTGCGGGGGGGCTTTGGGAGGCATCTCTTTCTGGCGCGCCTCAATGTGCCAGCCAGAGAAGCCCCGGGGAGACATTAAAATGTTTCCTCGCACCTTCGTACGCCCTCCCTAGCTGGTCTGCCTTGGCAGGTCAGCTAGGAAGGGCAGGGGGGGCTTTGGCGGGTGTCTCTGGCTGGTGCACCTCAGCACGCCAGTCAGAGAACCCCAGGGAGACATTTAAATGTCTCCCCAAGCCCTCCCTAGCTCGCCTGTCTTGCCAGGCCAGCTAGGAAGGGTGGGGGTGGGGCTTTGGTGGGCTTCTGTCTAGAGTCATGCCGCAGCAGTGGCGCGATCTCTCCATTTTATTCTATGGGGCCATAGAATACAATGGAGAGATTGCGCAGCTGCTGTGGCATGACTCTAGAGATAAGGCGCTTGGGGATGGGGAACTGGGGGCGGGGCTGTGCCTGCTCCTGAGCTTCCGGAGCAGCGCTCCTGCACGCTCCAGCCCCAAACAACCCCTGGTAAATATAAAGGACTAAGGGATTCGATTCCCTGCTCCCAAATGTGTCAGTCCTGCATGTGTGGGCCTGGATTTTCCCCTGCCTTCCCTTTCTTTTTGCAGAATCATGGTGGGAGGGAGGGAGGGAGTGGCTGACATCCAGTTAGCTCAAAAAATGTGGGTTTTGCTTGTAGATGCAGAATGCATACAGAATGCATAAATCAATAAACCGGAGGGGGAAAAACCAGTTCAGAGGGAATGTGTGCAACTGCGAAGTCAACCCTTAAGGCTTGACTCCTCTGATTCTCCAAAGCAAGCTGTCATTGCAGAAAGGGCCTTTGTCTCTTGCCTCGAAAACCCCACAGGATCACCATAAATTGGCTGCAACTTGACACTACTTTCCACCACCCATGTGTGACATTTGAAGGAGCTCGCTAAATTGTTTACATCAATGCTATGAGCTGCAGTTGAAGATGGAGTGTGTTTTTCTGTAAATCAAGCAATTAATACTGAGACTGTATTTAAAAATTCCTTCTTACGCCCAGCAACTTTCCATCATCTTTCATTATCTCATCAACATTTCCAGAAAAATGTTTGAGATCATTCCCTCTACTGAAGTAATTGCTGCATCCTATGGGGGGGAAAACCAGACAATAACCCATCTTAGCAAGAATTCAAATTCAGCATACTGACTTACCACAGTGAGAACTATAATACAATGATGTAGCCAATCCTCCAAGAGCTTACAGTAGCCCCTGTAAGAAGAGCTCTGTAAGCTCTTGGAGGATTGGCTACATTGGAGGTGTGGCCTAATATGCAAAGGAGCTCCTGCTACAAAATGAGCCCTGGTTTTCTATGTCTTGTTCCTGATTCCTTAGGTACAAGAGCTGTAAGGAAACATTAGAGCCCTTTTCAGACATTTTATTTTGGCACTCCATCTACATATAATGGGATTGCATGTTATACATGATCCTCTTGATATGCATAGTTACCATTTTGTGTGAATGGAGCAATGCGTGCATTTTCCATGCATGTTCAACTTTGGTATGCTCGTATGTTCCCTCAAAAATCTGGGGTTCTGGTCACACTAGGGTTGCCAGCCCCTCCCTCCCAGTGTAGACAGGGGTCCCCCATCGCCAGCCCTGCCCACCACCACTGATCAGTTGGCCAGCAGGGGGACTTACCAGGAGAAAGAAGAATGCACACGTGATACCACTGGTGATGTGGCAACATCACTTCTGGAGTGCACAAGAAGTGACATCATCATGCCAGTGACATCCAGGTGACACTCTAGTATTTGCGCAAAAACTCTATAGTAAAAGTCATTTTTACCATTGAGTTTTTGCACGAATACCAGAATGTTGCTGCAACATCGCCGTGTGATGACATCACTTCCTGTTCACACCAGAAGTGGTGTCATCATGTTGCTGCTGACATCACCTGGGTCTTCCTCTTTCTCCTGGGAAGTCTCCCCCATCCTCTGGCAGGAACCTGGCAACACTAGTTCACACATACCAAAGTTGAACGCTCATAGAAGATGCACACATTGCCCCATTCACACAAAACGGTGGCTGTGTATATTGGAGGATAACTCAGGATGTCACTGCTATTATGTACCCTTGACCATCTGAAAAGGCCTTTGAAAGCCCAGCCCTGTTCCATCAAGGAATCAATATAGTTCATGAGTTTTTAGCACTTACATTTACAAGCATTTCTCCACAACTGTGCAAGCTGGAAACACAGACTTTTAATTACCAAGTCTGAGTTTTGCAGGAAATCCAGACAGATTTTATTCCGTGAAAGATTATCTTTCATTCTACCAAGTAGATACTCAGCCTTTTTATTCACAGTAGACTTTTGGCCTCCATTAACAAACTTTCTCGCAGGACTCCCAAGAGTCTAAGTACCTGTTATAACAGTTAAAGTGGAGTCATCCTTGGCAGCTTCATCAAGCGCTTGTGTAATTTCTTCATACATCTGGACAAAAGGAGAAATGGGAGAGTGTTGGGAGGAAGGAGAACGGTTTATCTTGTACTACCTAAATACTGTAGACAGAACAGCGTGGTGTAGTTGTTATGAGGAGTGGAGAGCCGGGTCTGATTCTCCACATGAAGCATGCTGAGTGACCTTGGGCCAGTCACAGTTCTCTCAGAACTCTTTCAGCCCCACCTACCTCACATGGTGACTGACTGCTGTGGGGAAAGGAAGGGAAGGTGATTGTGGGCCACTTTGAGATTCCTCAAGGTAGAGAAATGAGGGGTATAAAAACCTACCCTTCTTCTGATCAACAACATCCAGAGGAATCTTTATTCCTCCATTACCTATGTCTTCATTCAGGTGCAATGAGGAACCACCATTGGTCATCATCTGAATTACAATGCAGTCCCAAATAGAGCTGCGTCTTGCTAAGCCCATGACGTCATTGGCCACAGAAGAGTATAACTCTGATTAAGACGGCACTGTTAGCCTTGGAAGTCCTTGAGCTTTCATGCTCACCTTTCTGTCCCTTTCTCCTCTTGCACACGGCTGGGGAACTGAAAGCTTCTGCTTTCCCAAGATCTGTCAAAATGACAAACAGCGGTTTGTTCACATGCCTACAAACAAGGTTCCTTAGTCTGTCATTTTTGTCCCACTCATCCAGTGTTGGGAAAACAGGAGTCTTCAGTTACTGACCTGCCGACATGGGGAGGAGAAAGAAAGAGCAGACTTCCGTTGCTTGTTCCTGTATTTACCAACCATAGCTGGAAATTGCATTTGAAATACAGCCTACATCACACCATACACCTCTTCAGTTTTTACAGCAATTGCATCTTCCTGCTTTCTCAGCAACAGTGGTGCTTTATGGCAAATGGTTCCTGATACTACTCTTTGAGTTCTAGATGTTTTAGAGCAGTTTGCAGGACTTCAAGTCAGCAAAATACCCACTGCTTTCAAGAGGGGCTGATGCAACTTACATCATCTCAAGGACTCAGGAGTAAGTGAAGCCTGAAGACACAAGCTTTGTTACTTGGTTGAACCAGTCTATGGGTCAAAGTAGATATGATGGTGGGGTATCTGAATGTATTTGCACATGTCCACCTGCTCATGGCTAAAGTCAGGAGTGGAACGTGCAGGTGAGGGAAACTAAACCATGCCCCTTCTCTGACTCCTGGCCCTCCATTATTTGCAGCTTTCTGATATTTGCATGTGGAGCCTCTCTGATGGGGCGAATGATGGGCCGTGCCTTTTCAACTTGGGGACATGGTATGGAGGGGAGGCAGGAGCCCCTCCTCTGCCGGCACTGGGTTCCTGGGCCAAATCAGGCCCCTGTGGTAATTTTAAAAGGAGTTCTGACTGGGAACTCCAAGCCCCAAAGTACGTACAAGCCCCCATGACAGACACAGGCCAAAAGAAAGCCCTGGAACGTAGTGAAGTATGGAGGGCAGCATCCCTCTCATCTCATTCCCTCTCAAGGGAAGCTCAAAGGACTTTTTTCTGTGTTGATACTTTGAAAGCAATTTTTTAAAATTTCTGGTTTTGGTTCTGATTGAATGGGCAGTTAGCCAGACTGGATTCCAGAACTGATATTATGGTTCATCATGTTTCTGCTTAAAACTTTTTAAAATGTTGAATTTTTAACGTAATGTTTATTATAGTTTCCGCCCCCCCCAGTGTTCTAGATACCTTTGAGGATCAGGATGGCAGATAAGGTGAATATGAATATTAAGTTTCTGTTGGATGTTGCAACTCTGCATGCCAGAGGATCTGGGAGGGAAAGGGTTACGAGAATTCTTTCACTCAGGTACACTTGGCAGTTGGCCCCACTCTCTCATCAGTTAGATGCTGAGCCTCTTTGGCCCTTGATGACTTCTGTTTTCATCTTATATAGCACCTCTCTTCTCTCTCATACATGGGCTTGGAGCTGTAGCAAGCTAACCTTTTTTGACGTTAATCTGTTCACAATAAGCTAAATGTACCTACATGAATATGTCGTGTAAGATGTGCTTCTATTTTGTAAGTAAAATTTCTTTCTCTTGTTACCACTGGAGTCAAATCACCTTTGTAATTTGTTTGAACAGCTTTTTCCCCTTAACTGGAAAATGTGGAGAATCGGGTATACTGCATAAAGTTTCTGTGTTTCCAAGGCAAACAATAACTTTTTAACATTTAACCCAATAGTTTCCTGGTCACTGGAGGTAAGTATGAATTGGGCTTTGGTGAGCCACAGCAAATACAGTTTAGGAAAGATCAGGATAGCGAATAGAAATCAGCAAGGATTTGAACACCTATATATTATGGAACACTGATATCTGGAATATTGATATGTGGTCATAATAATACTTAGCATTCATACTGCACATTTCTAATGTTCCGATGTTAGCCACATATTCTCTCAGTTACCCTTCCATTCTGCGGCATTTCTTTTCAGAACTGACATATGCGATCTGTTTCAGTCAGTCGAGTTTTATTGCATGACCGAAGCTGTCACAGTGTTACAGGCATAATCATAAATCAGAAAAACAGTAGTTTGGCCCTTGTCAAAGCAAACCAATTTGTCATAGTTTAACAGAGTGAACTGTACATAGTCTTTCCAAGTGTTTGCAGTTTGTTCTGGATAGTGTGCCACCCATGTCTATACCTGTCATTCAAAGGGGGGGGGGGAACGCAACCAACATTTGGGGAAATGGCCAACTCTGCCTCACATCAAGGAAGGGGCCTTCCAGGGGGTTTATGCATGTAGTAGGTTTTCAGCTGCCTCTACACCACATGGACAAGCCATTCTGACCCATCGACTGAAATGGGAATGAATTAAATGAATTAAACACTTGCTTTAACTCTGAGATTTCCTTTCTCATGGGCAATTTGGGAACTTTGGGAACTACTTCAAAAGAAAAATCATGTGGAATCCAGGATGCTAGATTTTCATTTCCTTAACAGTCTGTGACTCTGAGCCAGCCAAGAATCATTATATAGTAAAGAGACTTGTTCCATTAAACATGTTTTGGGGGACCTGGAACAGTCCTTGAACTGCATTTTCAACCAGTACTTTAACACAGTAAACCTAATTTTAGTGGGTAATAGATAGCATTACTAGCTATGGGTTGGGGAAATACCTGGAGATTTTGGGGGTGGAGCCTGAGGAGGGCAGGGTTTGGTGAGGGGAAGGAAAAGGACAGCCCCGTAGCCAGGATTTTTTTTTTCAGGGGGAGCACTAGGGCACTGAGAGTGCTAATTAAATTAAAAATTAAATTTAAATTAAATATTTAAAAAGTTGCTGAAGGGTGATACCAAGAACATTTTGGATGCCAACAATGTTGAATTTGGGAGGCCTGTTCACGTTCAGAAAAATAACGGATGATTGGCTAATTCCATTAGGAAGTTGAGATCTGGAGACTGGTTCCAAATTAGAATAAACAAGGGGGGGACCTGCGATACTAGTGGGGGGAGCTCCATGCAGAGGAGGAAGCCACTGCAGGTGAGCCTTCTCCCCTGCCCAGCTCTTCCCCCCTTGCCCGTGATGGCGAGGCCCGTGTGGCTCCCAGCCACTGGGCCCACCAAGCTCCCCCCCTGCTAATGACGGTGAGGCCCGTGTGGCTTCCAGCCGCTGGGCCCTCCAAGCTCTCCTCCCTCCCCCCAATGATGGTGAGGCCTGCACGGCTTCCAGCTGCCGGGCCCGCCAAGCTTTTCCCCCAAACTCTTCCCCCCCCCCACTGCTGCCAACAATGGTGAGGCCTACGTGGCTTCCAGCTGCCAGGCTTGCCAAGCTTTTCTCTACCCGTTGTCGCTGCCACCTCCAGCAGCCACAGATCTGAGGTAAGTGTGTTCCTTGCATATGCGCAGGGAACACTTTTTCACTTTTGGGGGGATTTATGTATCCCCCAAATATTTTTTTTTACTTTTAAGATTTTTCTGCTCATGTGGGGAGTCCCCAAAGTGTGCAGGAAAATCTCTCTGCCCCCCAAGTGCCCCCAATGTGCGGATTTAGATATCCGCATGCACAAGGGGCACTTGGGAATTAGTATATAGACAAGTGTTGCCTGCTGCGATATTCGTGTGTGGGGGGGGAAATCTCATACCACACACTAGGGCTGCCAAGTCCAACTTGGGAAATATCTGGGGACTTTGGGGGTGGAGCCAGGAGACTTTGGGGGTGGAGCCAGGAGAAAGGAAGTGACATCATTTTGTGAAGTCACATCCTGTGATGTTGCTTCCACATGCTTCCACATGAACTCATGAAGTTTCCTAATACTGAATCAGGCCATTGGTCCATCAAGGTCAGTACTGACTACTCAGACTGGTAGTGGCTCTCCAGGGTCTCAGGCTGAGATCTTTAATATCACCTATTACCTGATCCTTTTTTAGCTGAAGAGGCTGATACCTCCTGCATGTCAAGCAGATGCTCTATCACTGAGCAACGGCCCTACTGAATCCTTCCTCATCTCGGCAGAATATGATTTTCATATCATAAGAACAGGAGAGAAGCCACAGTGGATCGGCCCATCCAGTACAGCCCATCCAGTACAACACTCTGTGTCACAACAGTGGCCAAAAACACCAGGTGCCCTCAGGAGGTCCAGCAGCGGGGCCAGAACTCCAGAAGCCCTCCCACTGTTGCCCCCCAAGCACCAAGAATGCAGAGCATCACTGCCCCAGACAAAGGGTTCCATTTAGACCTTGTGGCTAATAATAGCCACTGACAGACCTCTGCTGGATGGGGACAGAGAGAGAGACAGACAGACAGACAGACAGAAAAAAGAAAGAAAGAGGGAGGGAGAGAGAGATGGAAAAAAACTGGCAGAGGCACTTACCCCAGGCCCAGCAGCAACCTTTCAATCTTACACCAGCCGCATGCAAAAGCAGGCCCTTCAGTAAGAGCTTAGTCCCTCGTTAATCTCTGGGCGGGGCTCTCTTGCTAACTCTTAAAGGGGAAATGTCTGGTGAGGCTTTTCACTGCAGGCTCTTCAGACATTTCCCTTTTAAGAGGCCTGGAAGGGAGAGGGCCCGGCAGGCTCCGACGTTCCCCTCCTGTTGGCAGCCATTGCCTCCCCCCGGTGGCCAGTTTTGAAAAGGCGGGGGTAAGCATGAAAAATCGGTGTTTCCCCCGCCCTACCGGGGGACTTGGCAGCCCTACCACACACACTTTCTCCCCAGGCTCCCCTGCAGCTGCCAGACCCACCAGGGCCAGCTGCAGCTCTGCAGGTAAGTCTTCTCCCCCCCATCTCTCTGCACCGGTGGCGAGGCCTGAGCAGCTCTCAGCTGCCAGGCCACCGATTCCCCCCACCCACACCTCCTGGCTCTGGCAGCGAGGCCCAAGCAGCTGTCAGCCACCAGACCCACTGATCTCCCCTCTTACCCCCTGGATCTGGTGTCAAGGCTTGGATGCCCCCAGCCACTGGGCCGCCGATCCCCACCACCTCCCAGCTCTGGTGGCGAGGCCCAAGCAACTCTCAGCTGCCGGGCCTGCCGATCTCCCCTCCCACCCCACCCCCGGCACCGGTGGTGAGGCTTGGACGCCTCCCAACCACCAGACCACTGCAGAGTTCCAAGACCATTCCCTGCACTTGTGCAGGGAACACTCTTTAACTTTTCGGGGGATTTAAATATCCCCCATATAGTTTTTTAAACTTTTTAGATTTTTCTGCACACCTGGGGAGTCCCCTAAGTGTGCAGAAAAAGCTCTCTGCCTCCCAAGTACCCCCTCCGCACGGATTTAGATATCTGCATGGAGGGGGCGCCTTGGGAATTAGTATATAGACAAGAGGCGGGACCTACAATACTCATGGGGGAGGATTCTCTGCAGCCTGGGGGTCAACTGCAATTCTGGGAGGTCTCCAGGCCTCCCTAAGCACACCTTCTGCACCCGAGGACACCTTCTGGCCGCAGCGGCACTCACCTGCTCTGGGGGTGCTGGGGTTCAGAAGCCCCACATCTCATTGCCCTGCCTACCTCTCCACCCAGCTGCTAGACCTCCATGACAGCCGGCAGCTCCTGCAGCAGTGGCACTCGGGGGCTGAGGCTGCTCTTGCTGCTGGTGCTGCTTCAGCATGCCCGGGCACAGCTTGGATCCATTGCTGTGCCTGGATGCCTCCCAGCTACCGATTCCCCCCCACCTCTCGGCTTCGGCAGCAAGGCCTAAGTGGCTTTCAGCTGCCAGGCTCGCCAATCTCCCCTCCCACCCCCTGGCTCCGGCAGCGAGGCTTGGACATCTCCCAGCTGCCAGGCCACCGATTCCCCCTCCCACCTCCCGGCTCCAGCAGCAAGGCCTGAGCGGCTCTCAGCCGCCGGGCCCACCAATCTCCCCTCCCACCCCCCAGCTCCAGCAGTGAGGCTTGGATGCCTCCCAACTGCCGGGCCACTGCAGAGTTCCAAGAGCATTCCCTGCACATGCGCAGGGAACACTCTTTAACTTTTCGGGGAATTTAAATATCCCCCTGAAAGTTTTTAAATTTTTTTAGATTTTTCTGCACACCTGGGGAGTCTCCCAACTGTGCAGAAAAATCTCTCTGCCCCTCATGTGCCCCCTCTGCACAGATTTAGATATCCGCATGGAGGGGGCAACTTGGGAATTAGATATATACAAGTGGAGACCTGCAAGAAACCTGCGGGATGGTTATCCCATTCCTCACACCTTTGCTTCCTCCCTTCTCCCCCTACCTCTCTCACACTCTTTCTCCCTTCTGCCCCCTTTCTTTCTCTCTCTCCTCCATGTATGTTACTTCCTCTCTCTTTCTGATCCGTCATCATTCTCTTTGTTTTTCTGCCTCCCCACCTCATCACTCTTTCTCTCTCTTTCTGCCTCCCACCTCAAATCCCACCCTCTGCAGGCTCCACCTCTCAAATGTCCAGGAATTTCCCAACCTGGAGTTGGCAACCCTATTTCCTTCCCACTCAACAGCCAACCTACCTTTATCTGTCTTCAGCTTTCCATCTCCACCCCCTCCCCTGCAGCCTCTATCTAGGAAAATTACAGTCTTTCTCCACAGTGGGGACTAAAGCAGCTCACATTATTATTTCCTCCTTGTTGTCTGTACAACAACCCTGTGAGGTTGGTTAGGCTGAAAGTATGTGACTGGTCCAAAATCTCCCAGTCAGTTTCCACTGCAAGATGGGGATCTGAACCTGGGTCTCACAGATCCCAATCTGAAGCTCGAACTGTTACAACACAATGGCTTTCATAGGGTGGGTGCTGATGAAGAGTAGCAAAGCAGCTGGGCCTAATTAAGTCATGCAAATCAGGTGGTATCAAGTCACCCAGAGGGTACTGCTTAGGGATGCCAGCCTCCAGGTGGGACCTGGGGATCCCCTGGAGTTATTGCTAATCTCCAGACTAATGTTCCCTCTAAGCTGAGTTAGTGTGAGCTAGCTCACAGTTTTTTAGCCTCTGGCTCACACATTTTTGTCTTAGCTCAGGAAGGAGGGCTCCAGAACAAACTAATTTATGCAGTAGCCAAATCGCTCACTCACAACTTTAATGCGAGTAGCTCACAAAGTAGAATTTTTGCTCATAAGACTCCACAGCTTAGAGGGAGCATTGCCAGACTACAGAGAAAATGGAGAAAATGGATGCTTTGGAGGGTGGAGTTTATGGCATTGTACCTCACTGAGGTCCTTGTCCTCCCCAGGTTCCACCCCCAAATCTCCAGGAGTTTCCCAGCCTGGATCTGGATCTGCTGGTGGTGGCCGGGGGGGGGGTACTTGGCAACCCTAGACTGCCGCCAGTAAAAACCCTGCTTTTTACTGACAGAAACAGTTAGAACCTCCCCCGAACATTCTAATCTCCTCACAGTTGATGCCTGGAGCTGATGCCATTTCAAAAAGTATTGGGGGGAATTCAACAGTCCCTGAAGGTTTTTTTAAAAAACTTTTCGGATTTTTCTGCAGGCCGAGGAAGGGGCCTGACTATTTAGGAAAAGCTGTTGGGGGAGACTGAGCTCTCTTTTGGCAGATATAAGCATCCACACAGAAAAAAAACCCCTCTTGGAATTAGAATATAGATAAGAAAGATCGATTTGTTGGGAAGCTGCATCGACCCTGAAGAAGACCACATATGAAATGAGTGAATATCCAGTTACTCATCATTGTCGAAGCTTCCACTGGTTTTGTATTAAAGGGAACTTTAGTAGGAGATTCTGTTATCGAGTTGTCACTTGCATCTTCTGTGCATTGTATTGTTAATTGTTTTAGTCATTACTTATTACTTTCTCTATGGACATTCCTATGTCTAGTGTGAATACTATATGGAAATTTGTGCAAAAATAACAAATGCAATACTGGAATTTCTGATATAAATTCATTATTTAATTTGTATGTATAGTTAGTAGCCAGTCATCATGGTGATTTTTTCTCTACCATCTGGATGTTGGCAACTCTAATAATAATAGAACATGTATCACTTTCTAATAGAAGCAGCAGAACAGCAAGAACCCTGAGTCTTGATGGGGGCCAAAAGTGATCAACTGAATCTATTTTGAACCATTTAATTCCCCAACAACTTGCATCTGTCCCAAATCCGGACACAAATAACAAGTGACACCGTTCCTTTGAAATCAGACTTAAAACTAATGGCAAAATTCAGCCCCCTGAAATCTCCAAAATGATGGCCCATATTGTCATTACCTGGTAATCAAGTAATACAATCTGTTATTTATTGCCCTGTGCAACCAGTTCTGAAATTAATCTGCTTGTAAGAACAATCAGAAATGGATGGCTGCCAGCTTGTCTAATGCTCATAAAGTGAAGATGCAAAAATCTTCTTACAGTCTCTGGAGTGCTGCCGAAGGTGAAAGCAGCCATGATTTGGGAGCATTACTGCATTAAACCAGGAGGAATCGAATGGAAAGCATGGTCACTGGGACAAAACCAGCTATTTAGAATGAAGTTTGCCTCCCATCTTGTCTGACTGTTGTAGCTTTCCATCCTACATTATTGGAGATATTTATGAAAAAGCATTAAACAAACAACCTACAGAAATGGTAACTCTATGAAGACAATAATAAGCATGTGGTTAGCTCTTAGGAGGTTACATCAAGTGAAATGAAATGGGTCACAGAGGGATTCTCATTGCTGTGGACTGATATTGTTTCAAAGTGTATGTATGTGTGTACATGCATGCTGATACACCTAAAAATATGAACTTCTGCCCAAAATAAAAGGCATCTTATTCATTTTTGTTTCTACTCTTGTCTAGAAAAGAGCTGCAGTTGTTTCCATTAACAAGGAACAGAAACAGATTGCAGATTATTTAAAACCCTGCTAAAATATCCTAATTAAGGTCCTATTGATTTTCTGAGATGTTGCAGCTTCAGAGCAAGAGAGTGGTGGTAATTCCTCATGTGCGGAATCCTAATCAGTAACCAAGTTTGTTTCAAATGTCATTGATTCTGAGACTGTTGTAGCTGAATCAACTATTCTTGTCTGCACAGGCATCAAAATCCCTGTGTGTTTTCTTCACACACCTTAGTTAAG
This sequence comes from Lepidodactylus listeri, assembly GCA_029233225.1. NCBI lineage: Eukaryota > Metazoa > Chordata > Lepidosauria > Squamata > Gekkonidae > Lepidodactylus > Lepidodactylus listeri. The sequence goes on from JARCFY010000006.1 coordinate 96,104,522, forward strand.
CTTGAGTCTACTTTTCTGTGTGTAAAATAGATCTAATTTGTATTTTACTTCTGCAGCTTGGTAGCCACCAGAAACAATTCCCATAGTGTCAGGCCACCATGCAACAGGGGTGCCAATAACCTGGGTCACTCAAATCACTCTTGACTGGCAATGGCCAGTAGTAACAGATACAACCAGGCAATCCAGGGAACCAACACTGCGAATGTGATGGCTCTGTCCATTGAGGATTCAACATCTGAATCTGACAATAATGGAGCAGTTTGTCATCAATATTTTGAATACAGACTTTCTAAGTGTCAAGGGAGATAACAGTGGTCCTCTTATTTAGGATTTAATAAACTTTAGTTAAGCATTTTTACAAAACAGTGAAAATTTTATGTTGAGACTGAAAGCATGACTATACCAAAGAGAGACAGTTGGATTTATGTGAGTTCAGTTCATAGAAAAATAGAATCATAGATTTGGAAGGGACCATACAGGCCGTCTAGTCTAACCCCCTGCTCTATGCAGGATCGGTAGCATCCCTGACAAGTGTTTGTCCAGCCGCTGCTTGAATAGAGTGATTCCATTGTGGAACTACTGGTGTTGTTTAAAAAAATCCTAATATCCAGCTGGTATCTTTCCACCCATAATTTAAGCCTATTGTGAGCAGGAATGGGCATAAACTGGCTCATGAGCAAAAATCTGGCATGAACTTGGGCCGGTTTGGCACCTTCAAATTGATGTTCAGGGACGGCTCCTTCCCTGAACATTTACCAGACTTTTTTGCAGTTTGCCTGTTCAGGCCATTTAAACCTAACAGCTGAGTGGCGCAGGCCCACGGCTGACCTGTTAGATTTAAATGGCTGCCAGCCATTTCAGGCTAACAACTGACAGGCATACCCTGTAAAGAATGCTGGTTCCTTTAAAATTTTGTTCTGATTCAAAGTTTGTTTTAGGCTTCAAATACGGCCTGCTTGTGAGTTAAATAGAGTTCAAAATGGCCTTGCTGAGAAAGAGCATGGTGACCTTGAGAAGCTCTGTTAACACCAGCTGCAGAAGGGAGTTGAGATGCTCGTACAGAATTTCCAGTTAGCCACATTCCTTTCAATTAGGCCCTAATTTACACCTGAGGAAAAGGGGCCAATCCTAGCTGCCCATTGGCTTTGTTCCTTCCTCTCAGGTCAGGCCACCATTTATATGATCTGTTCAGCCATTGGTCCAACACTTTGGCTATTTGTCACCACTAAGAGACCTTATTGGTTCATAGGCCCATAAAGACATGAGATTCTAGTCTATTCTCAGCTGGCTTGATGGGGGTTACATGAGACCTAGCTATGTAGACATTTTCTTGGCTACTTGCTTGCATGGGCCATTCAGCTCTGGCTTTGGTAGCTCAGGAATAGAACCACTTTGGATCACTGGAACTTTAACCTGAGGATAGGTAGTATCTTGTAACTTGGAAACAGTGCATTACAGTTTTATTTCGCCGTTAAATCTCTAGTTTTGTTGTTCTATCCTCACAGTCTTTTGTTCCTGTTTAAAGTATTCTTGCACCTTAATAAAATATATTTTAATGTATTTTTCTGGCTATTTGCTTTCACGGTCCTCAATCTAAATCCAGAGGCTAGACTGGCAGACCACCTACTATTATAACTATCTTTTGTGAGAAACTCCTTTTGTGAGCCTACCTCACAGGTGGACTTTCTGATTTAGACACAGGAGGGTTAGAAGCTTTGCCCTTTGGCTTCTGACTTTTGTAATTCTGTGTTTTGTAACTGTGTTGCAGCCCTGTACCAAAAGGGGCTTGGCCTGAGCTGGACTAAGTGACTTTTTACCATATACCCCCCCTCCCCCTGCTGTTAAGTTGAAATGGCTGCCAGGGTCTTTTGGCTCAATTAGGGGGCCACCCTGAACCGAACAGGATTTTTTAGGTTTGTGCCAATCCCTAATTGTGAGTCCTATCTGCTGCCAAAAGGAACAGCTCCCTGCCCTCCTCTAAGAGACAACAATTGAAACCTTTGCTTACAAAAGTTTGAGAGACAGCCTGTCAGTGCTTGTGTTGGGGGAAAGTCTTCTTATTCTTCAACTCAATGATAACTCTTTTTATAAGTGTAAAGTTCAAAATTCACAGTCAGCCAGCCAATCAGTGACCAAATAGATTCAGCTAAAACACATTAGGACTTTAATGACAATTCTTTATATAATCATTTTCTTGACATGAAACAGATTCTCTAATTATTCAAGGATTTTGAGTGATGGAAGGTTCCAATGGGTTTTTAGCCTCTAATTAACTCTAATTTCCATGAGCTTCAGCCTTTAATCATACACATAAATCAGGGATCAAAATCATTACAAAGTTCTTATTTCAAAATAATAGTTCATATTTTTTTAGAAAAAAAATTACAAGAGGTAATTATCAAGAAGGGTTAAATTGACATTGTTTTACTGGCAATTTTGATTAAAGCTCCGTGAAATCAGTTGCATCTCTGAGAACATTTTTTGCTATATAACGGATACATCTGGATAACTTCTGTGTGCTGGACCCTCTAGCCGATTTAACTGGAACCACATGCCTGCTATTAATTTCAAGTGTGGCGGTGCTGTACTGGTATTTGATATGTAAAGCAATTACTCTGGATTCTATAACTAGCAGCTTTTGCTTGCTTTACTCACCGCAAGACTGATAGCATTTCTCTTGTCTGGGCGATTCAGCATTATCTTTGTGATCTTATCCTCTATGGTGACGAGAATGGTCTTATATTTGCTTACCACTTCATTGATGGGAGAATTACAAAAAACCTGGCTGGGTTGGGTGTCCAGAGATGTAAGGCGGGTGGCATTCTGTATTCAGCAAAATACAAAATTACTAAAAGTCCAAGAATGCAAAGTGTGACTCACCTCATTATTTATCATTTCCACTGTAATTTTGTCCCACTTTTCTCTCTTCAAGAAAATATCATAAAAGAAATGTAACTTCTTTACACACTGCACAATTATAATAAAATATATACTGCACAAATACAATTGTACTTTGTATAGTTATCAAAGTGCCACTTCTAATCAGTTCTAGAAGTTTCCCTTTCAGAAAGGCCATGCGTGCTCTTTACAAGTCAGAATCATTGAACTGCAGGCGGAACTGTCTCAGCTAAGGAATGAAATTCTCTCCCTCACACAACACACGCAGAGTTTTTACAATAAATGGGGAGGAAAACAAAAAGTTTGTGAAAGCTTTTGATGGCTTTTGTGTTGGGTTGCCCCCATATTTATTGTTTTGATTTTATTATTTGTTAGCAGTTTTATATTTTTGTACCCTTTGACTTGTTGCAAGCTGCTTTGATTTTGGTTTCAAGAAATTGGGGTGGGGGAGATAATAATTTTAAATAGGGAAATAAGTCCATGTAAATCTGTCTTCCAAAATTTTGGAATATAAATTGTATGGAAGAGACTCATGAGTGGCTGGTCTCCTGAAACACTGAGCCACCCTTTGGTTCAGATCCTAAATTGCACATGTGCCATCTGATGTTCACTTGCATGTGAATTTTGTTGAGAAAAATAGTCAAAACACTTAAATATTCAGAGGTTTCAATGGATCTTTGCTTCACTGGAGAGGAGACATTTCTTTCTGTTTAAAAAGCTTTATTTCTAAGGGTAAGGGTTCACAGGACACCTACAAAATAACAACGTATCTAGAAGCTACATTTTGCATCCTACTCTTTACAAAGCATGGTCAGACAATAATGGAGAATCTGCTTCTTCTTGACCCCTAGAAGGAAGTCACCTGAATACAGTAACCAATCAATACTCCTTTACATTCGTGGGCTTTTCTTACATTGGCTGTCTGCCAGGTTTCCCTTCCAGGTCAGTCTAAACAACAGCACTGCAGGTAAACAGATTAACCCTATAATGACTGGAATGTGAGATCTTGCAAACACATACATTCCCAACAAATTTAACAGCTGACCTCCCCATCAGGAAGTGGTGTACCAAGGGCAGGGCAGTGGGAGCGGAGATAAGGGGATTACTGTTGTACCCCAAAAAGAATTCCAGGCGAAGAGAACCTGACGAGATGAAGATCTCGGGACTGCAGCGCAGAGATAATTGGAATAAAAGCTCCTTCCTGTTTCTATGCTTCTGAACTGCCTGGCAGGGTTTCGTGGGCTACAGGGCTTTGAAAACACAGCTGGGAGGCAGCTGCTAGTCAGTTTCAAGGCACAGGAGTTGCACAGAGGCGAAGTGCAGCTGTTGGCCACAGAGTGGCTCCAGGGGCCAAAGCCAAGCTCTTCTCCCCCATTAGAACCATCATCTCAAGCTCTTGCCAGGGTGGGATTAGAAATGAGCTGGTCTCAGTGAACTGGAAAAGTGCAGCCCAGGAGAGTTTTTTCGGGGAACCCCAATGTTAATATTAAGGTCACTGTTTCTCATTATAAATATGTCATTCCCCTTCACACACACCTTTCTCCCTACCCCTCCAGTCCTTAGCTGGCTTGCTGTTTCATGCTTGAAATAAGTTGAACATCTCACTGAGAAAACACATACACTCACAGAGAAAGAGAATCAAACTATGTTTCTGATTTGACCCAATGCTGTACTTCTGTCTATATAGATAAATATATATTAGAAACAAATAAATGTTATGTTAGCACAATGCAAAGACAGCCTCTTCATTTGGATGCAAACGACTTCTGAGTAAATGTGCTTAGGATCGGAGCCACAATTCCCCAACAAAATCTTCTTGCCCTCATTTTTCATCCTATACGTGGTCAAGTCTTCTTTCTTGAAAAAGAAGCTTATAGCTTCATCCCATGCATGTTTTCTCAGAAGTAAATCCCACTAAGGTTGCGGTCACACATGCCAGTTGAAGCAGAGGGGAAGCGAGGCTATTCCCTCCGGAGGAATTAGACCTGTGGTTGCGAGATCACACAGCCCTAAGTTGCTGCAGGCCCAGCTCATCACTGATTGATCAGACACAACTGTGGGTGAATTGGGTTTTTTTTTGCTGTTTGTCTCCCATGTGCATAAATGAGGAATCACACCTCTACACCAAGAGCCCCCTATGGGTATGCGATGATGCACATACTACGAAGGGGGGGGGGGCCTGGCACAAAGCCAGGATGGCCTGATCAGACCATCCCAACAGTTCGGAAGTGTGCTTGTTCGATTAGACAGGGAAAAGTCTGTCCGTGGCCTGTCACAATCCATTTACTACCGGATTTTCCCCAGTGTCTTTTAACTCCGCTTCTGCAGTGGAGCAGCGTGAGTTGCTGATGGCTGCGGGATGCTTCCCAGATGTTGCTGTCTAATCGCGCCCTTTTGATCTGTCGGGCATTTGCGCCTGTGTCGGATCTTCTGGCGCGTGTGATTGCAGCCTAAGTTCAGTAAAGCTCTACCAAGTAACAGCACATAAGATGGCACCCTTAAAAGGCAGGAAGGGGGCGGGGGAGAGTTAAAGCAGTGGGTGGTATTTCCCTCCCTGCCCACTGTATGGAGAGACTCGATGATTCGCTCTAGGTGTCAAGTAGGCCAGGTATGCCACTGCTATCAGGAGCTTTTTTGCAGATGCAGTGGGAAATAGTGGAGACCCCACAGATGTCAGGAGTTCCTGGCTGGACTGATTCTGTCATTAGGGCCACCAAAGCAGCTTGTTCATTGCACAAGTAGGATGATCTAGTACCTCACTTGTAAATAAGAAGTTGCTGTCTTCCAACAAACACTGGAGGGTGTGCCAGTGTTGCGAAAACCAGCCAGCTGAATCATGCTGTTTCCCCCTATTATAGACACCAGAAACAGATAAGCCAGACAAAAAGCAGGAGGAGAATCCTGGAGATTCCTACAAATACACAGCTGGATCCTGTAGAGGTTCTCCTCTGGAAGAAGGAGACTTCTTCAGGGCAAAGGCTGGTTCCGCTTGTGCTACTCAACTCATACTTCATTCTACAGAGACCGTCAGTTATAGCAAAGGCGTCAACTATGGGGGGGCTCGAGGGCTCGAGCCACCCCCGAAATTTCCCGGGAGGGACTGAGCCCCCCCCAGGAAAATGGAGTGCCCTCCGCCGTGCCTCCCCGGGCCCTTCCTAGGGCCGCCGCCTCTCTCTCCCCCCCCCCCGGGCCTGGCCTCTCCGTCCTCACTCCGTCCATCCAGGGGCCACCCTACCGGACGGAGGGAGGGATGGAAGCAGGAGTGGTCAGGCGGGGGGGGAGGCGGCGGGGGGGACATGGTCTCAGCGGGCATGCGCACTTCGCGTGCACGCACAGAAGAGCCACCCCCCCCCCGGATTTTTCAAACTTAACGCCCCTGAGTTATAGTGCATGAAAACTGTTGTGTAGAATGCTGAAGAAATTAGTTTCCACTTGATGGTGGTAACAATAGGTATTTTAAAACTTTGTTTACACACCCACATCACAGCATGTTGGAACTGCACTTCTGCCAAATGGGCTAACTATGGTAAGCACTTTGAAAATCAGTGAGTAATTTAGGGAATCTTAATTTGTTATGTGAAACCTTACATTTAGAATGAATTTTGTATGTCACTCATAATTAAAAGTATAATATTCAGAAGCGGGATATTTGCATGGGCTTATTTCACTCTTGAACACTGCCATTTTATTCATGCATTGCAGGGGGATGGGACACTGAGCATTCACCATTTATTGTACATATGCACTTAAATACATAAAGAGGACACTAGTCACCATTTAACACTTATCTAACAAATATCTGTAGGGCAGAAATAACTGTTACTGCTTTACAGGCTAAACACTTTCAACTACAAAGTAGAATGAACTCGATAATCCATCCCCCTCCATACCCCTCTGAGAAGAAAGAACATTTCAGAAATAGAGTGATTCTTTTTAACAATACTGTTGTTTAGAAAAAGATTTCATACTCTAATCTTTCTGAATTACACTTACCTTGTTTAGTAATCTGTTATGCCATTGTGACTTAACTTTATTTTCCAAGTGCTTCATCTTATATGTTTGCATTTACTGGAGCAAAGCAATAAAGTGGCAGTTCTTATTTATTCTCTGCATCTTGGGTCACAGAGGAAGCTCCGCCCAGTGGAGCTCTTACCTGGCATGTTTTTTGGGGGGTTTAACACTCAAAGAATTTCACGGGCATTGTTTTAATAATCCTTACAATCATTCGATAAGGTAGGCTAGCAGTGCCTTTATGATACAGTTTCACATAGAGAGGCATGTTAGACCAAGCAGTGAATCAAAATATGCAAGAATTTATGCAAGTTTTTCCACACTTAGACAAAATGTTTTTGAATTGGCTCTTGGCTAATATAGCAATAGCAGATAGGTATATTCCTAGGGTTGCCCCCTCTGGGGTGGGAAATTCCTGGAGATTTGTAGGTGGAGCCTAAGAGGGTGGGGTTTCTGGAGGGACCTCAGCAGGGGATTCAGCCATTAAGTCTGCCTTCCAGAGCAGCCATTTTCTCCAGGTGAACTGATCTCTGTTGTCTGGAGATGAGTTGTAATTCTGGGAGATCTCCAAGTCCCACCTGGAGGCTGGCAACTCTATACATTCTTGATTCCACTTAATAAGCTCAAAAAGGTATAATGTATAATGGCCAACAGACTTCCATATTTTAAGCCCTATAGTCCATATTTTAAAATGATGATAGCAAATAATGCCAATGATTTGAAATAATCTACATTACAGTAAGGATGAGGAGGCTGAAGTTTGTTCCTTATTCCCAGTTCCTTATTCATGAATTCGTGAATTCATCCTAGGGCTGCCAAGTCAGCCCGGGGGACGGGGGATCCCCTGCTATAGGGGTTCCCGATCCGCCGGCCGGCATTCGGCCGGTGGGGGGAACCCCGCCCCAGAAATCGTCCGGTGAGGACGACTTCCCCCGTGTAATGACGTCACCCGGAGGTGACGCCCCTTTTGGGGGTGATTGCCAGAGCGTTGCCCTGGCAACGCCCCCAACGTGATGACGTCACCTCCGGGTGACGTCATTACATCGCCGTGGCGTGCGCGCAAAGCACACGCGCCAGAAGAGCTCCCAGGGGGAGAACAACTCCCCCCCGCCGGTAAGTCACCGGTACTTGGCAGTCCTAATTCATCCAGAAACACTGAGGAGAGCTGGAAAGCTGTGAACCCCAAAATAAGGTCTGGACTACCACAAATCATATACCCCCACATTCACAGGACTCTCCCCTACAAGAGGATATATCCTGTTTCCTGGTTCAAAGTGCGGTTCTTGTGCCAGCTGCTCCAAAGTGGGGTGCTCCCAGGACAATCACACAGGCAGACACTGGGGCCAGTCTGCACACCCCCAAAATCTTTGGACCACCCCAAATGACACATCCCCATGCTCTGGAGATTGTCCCCTGCAAGGAAACACACAGCACTGCCCAGTCCAAACACTGGTTCTGAAGCCACAAGCTTCTATTTGGAGTGACCCCAAGAAGCCTCTATTTCTAAGGAGACTTGAATAAGGAACTGGTTGCCCTTTACAACCCAAAATAAGGTTTGGACCACAACATGTCATACCCCCCCCCCCATGTTCAGGGGACAGTCCCCTTTGAGGGGAAATATGGCACTTCCTGGTCCAAGGCCCGGGTCCTGTGCCAGCTGCTCCAAAGTGAGGTGCCCCAAGAAATCACACAGGCAGACACTGGGGCCAGACTGCACCCCGAAGCAATCTTTGGACCACCCTAAATGACATATCCCCACACTCTGGAGACTGTCCCCTGCAAGATGACATGCAGTGATGCCCGGTCCAAACACTGGTTCTGAAGCCACTAGACTCTATTTAGAGTGCTTCCCAGAGGCCTGTATTTCAAAGGAGATTTGAATAAGGAAGTGTCCTCTGAACCCAAAATAAGGAATGAATAAGGAACTGGGAATAAGGAACCAACTTCAGCCACCTGTAAGGACGTTAGCTTTTGTTCCCCAAAGAGGCTGTGGTAGGGGTGTCAAAGCTACAGCTTGCAAGCCGGATTCAGTCTGCACAGGGATGAAATCCAGCCCAAGAGCAGCTGACTCTGTGCTGCTTCCTGTTTCTCACTTCGCATCTCCTTTACCCCAGTCTCTTCTAGTTCCTGCTGAGAGAGAATACCTTCCCTCCATTGGCTGAGGGCTCATCCCCCCTTCCCCTCCTCTGCTGGAGAGGGAGGGGGAGGAAGAGAGACGGGGGGGGGGATAGGGTTGCCAAGTCCTACCTGCTGCCAAATCCTACCCGGGGACTCCTTGCCCGTCCAGGAGTCTTCTGCCGGAAGTGACATCATCGCGTCTGGCACGTTAGGATGGGGCCTCTGAAATTCAAGGGGAAACCATAGAGTTTTCCCTCGAATTACAGAGTGTCCCCCTCAAAATGTGCCTGACGTGATGACGTCACCTCTGGGTGACGTCATCACACTGGGCACGTCACGGCAGCCCGGCAATTTGGGGGCGGGGTTCCCCCGGCGGCCCAATCCAGGCCGGTGGGGAGCAGGCCGCTGGAGCAGGGGTTTCCCTGCCCCCCCCGGGCTGACTTGGGAACTCTAGGGGGGAATGGTGTCTCGTGGGACTTTTCAGAAGACCGGCAACATTTTATTCCAGGTATAAGCACACTTTTTCTTCAGAGAGAGGGGGAGGGGAGGGAGCCAGAAGAATCATGCCAGAAAGAAAGAGAGAGAGAGTCCTGTAGTTAGACCAAAAATGTTTATTCCAGGTATTGGGGGGGGGGGGGGAGTCCTGTGTTTAGACCAAACAGCACAGCTTGCATTCCTTTTTAGTGAAGGGAACAAGAGTACAGCAGCACCTTAATGACTAACAAAATTTGTGGCAGGGCATAAGCTTTCACGAATCACTGCTTACTTCTTCAGATACAGCTGGAATGTGAGTCCTTATATCTTGGAGAGTGAAGTGATTTCAGATGCCAAAAGTCAATAGCAGGCATTGGTAATGAGAGAAGAAACCTAGGTCTCAGTTCAGTCCAGGAGTCTGCATTGTCTTGAGCTTCATGATCAGTTGCAATTCAGCAGTCTCTCTTTCTAATCCTCTTTTGAAATTCCTTTGTCAGAAAACTGCTACTCTTAGGTCAGCAACTGAATGCCCTGGAAGGTTAAAATGTTCCCCCACTGGGTTTTGAATGTTGTGGTTTATAATAGTGGTAGAAAGAGTAAGACTCCAGTAGCACCTCTGACAACTAACAAAATTGTGGTAGGGTATGTGGTTTTGTGAGTCACTGCTCACTTCTTCAGACTTATTTCCATTTATTCTTTGCATCCTCCTGGACTGAATCCTCCTGTACCAAAATAAGACCTAGGTTTCCTGTCTCATTACCAATGCTGATATCTCCACGCCTCGGTACATCACATCAACGCTGATATCTCCACGCCTCTGTATATCACACCTAATCCAATCACACCTGCTATTGCCATTCAGCATCTGAAATCATCTTTATAAAGTTTATATCTCCAGTACCTTGTGTTACATTTTCTGGCACAAATGGTCCAGCCCGACAAAGTGGTATTTGTTAGATCCAGCCCTCGTAACAAATGAGTTAGACACCTCTGGATTATGAGGAAGGAGTTCTGCTTCAGGGGCTGAATTAGTTTAAGAAGCTATTTTAGGACTGACAAACATTATTGTTCACAAAATTCCCTCCAGCAAATTGAGAAAGGTAAGTATTACAGCAAGGAAACCACACAGGAGCCCAATAAAAATTTATTCCGGCATAAACATTCATGAATCAGAGCTCTCTTCATCAGATGCATGAATTATTCATTCATTAGACAGATAGAGCCTAATGGGTGAACATTTTGTGAGTGTGATAAAGTAAACTCTGACTCGTGAAAACTTCTGCTGAAATAAATTGTTGGTTTTTAAAGGGTGTTCCTTTTTTATTTGGCAAATACAATTAAACCAGGAGACTTGGATTCAACTCCATGCTCAGCCCTGAAGCTCACTGGGTGACCCTGAGCTAATCTAGAGTTGCCAACCTACAAGTGGGGCCTGGGGAATCTCCTCTAATCACGTCTGTCTGCCGACTACAGAGATCAGTTCCGATAGATAAAATGACTGATTTGGAAGGTGGACTGTATGGCCTTATAACCAGTGTTCCCTCTAAGCTGAGTTAGTGTGAGCTAGCTCACAGTTTTTTAGCCTCCGGTTCATACATTTCTGTCTCAGGAAAGATGGCTCCAGAGCAAACTGTACTATGCAGCAGCCAAATCGCTCACTCAGAACTTTAACGCCAGTAGCTCTCAAGGTAGAATTTTTGCTCACAAGACTCCACAGCTTAGAGGGAGCATTGCTTATAACCCACTGAGGTCTCTCCCATCCACAAACCCTGCCCTCCCCAGGCTCCACACCTAAAATGTCCAAGAATTTCCCATCCTGGGGATGGCAGCCTGAGGCCAAACCGTCTCTCTCAGCCTGACTTACCTCACAGAGCTTCCATGAAGATAAAGGGGAGAGAGGCGTGTCCGCTTCCCTAACCTCCTTTGAGGAAGGGCAGGATAAAAATGTAATGAATCATTCCTTCTAACTAAAGTAGCCTGTATTGTGATAATGAATGTGGCACAATAGGGTCGCTGACAGACAAGCTGGGTTTCTAAATGCTTAAGGGACCCCAAATTGGCTGTGTAAACAAAATGAGAATAACAGTATCTGCCCAGGAGGAGGAAACCCAATGTGGAGTGAATATGCTCAAAGAGGCAGTGAATATTGAGACTGGAGCTGAGAAGTAAAGGGGGAAACTGGCGAAAATTAGTCTGCTCAAGCCCCTGAGAGTTTTTTTTTGATTGGGGGACAGTTGAACTGGGGGCTTCCCAAATTGACCCTCCTCCCCACATATCTTTGTGGGGCACTGAGCTTGTAACATAAAATTCATCCTCCTCTGTGCAATGTTTATCCAGTTTCTATTCCCCACCTCTACCTATACTGGCTTCCTAGTTTCATAACTAGTTTTGTCTTTAAGGATGGTTTTATTTTTAAAACTTTATTTCAGCTAATACTTGCAGAAGAGAGGGGAGAAAGTTTTGTACCCTGGCTGCGTTTGCTAAACGGCTGCTTAATTCTCCCCGCTCCCTTGCTGTTTCTGTTAGTGTTTTGTTTTGTTGCTGGTGTTCAGATGCTCCCTTGTGCGCCCGAGCGGCCCCTCTTCGTAAGGTGAACCCATATGTATGGCTAGCTCTTCCCCTCCCTCAGTTCCTGTTGAAGACAATTAAGGTAAACCTAGTTTTTATGGATGACAATGCTCCCTCTAAGCTGTGGAATCTTGTGAGCAAAAATTCTACTCTGTGAGCTACTGGCATTAAAGTTGTAAGTGAGCAATTTGGCTGTTGCATAAATCAGTTTGCTCTGGAGCCATCCTTCCTGAGCTGAGACAAAAAAAAGTGTGAGCCGGAGGCTAAAAAACTGTGAGCTAGCTCACACTGAGTCAGCTTAGAGGGAATGCTGGTGGGCGGGGCAGCCGTTAGGAGGGGCCACTCAGAGCCAAGATGCATATGCAGAGTTGAAATTGACTCAGCTTAGAGGGAACACTGAATGTAGTTTCATAGTTCATTATTATTATGGCCCATGGCCAGCATAGGTTGAAGCAAACTAGTTTACATAAAATACAGAAAGTGCACAGCCATTTGTATGGGAATATTATACTATAATGTACAAAGACTTAAGAAAGAAATATTTTTAAAAAGAAGGGAAAAAAGATGCAAAACCTAAGGGACATTTTATTACTTCTAGTTCTTTATATAATCTTTGAACACTGGATGTGTATGTAAGTAGTTTTCCTGCTGAACAAAATGTGCATGCACATGAAAGCTTATATCCGGAGTAAAACTTTGTTGGTCTCAAAGGTGCCATTGGATTCAAACTTTGTTCTGTTGCTTCAGACCAACACAGCTACCCACCTGAATCTAGTTTTCTGACTGTCTTAGACAGCTGATTGCATCTCTGCAAGTATGAACTAGAAATGCATCTCTGCAAGAGGTTCATTTGAGGGCAGAAACTTGAAAGTTGACTAAATCTACACTTTATTTTAAAGCCTTCTCTATAGGAAGCTGCATGAGAGCTAGATTGGTGTAGTGGTTAAGAGCAGTGGACTCTAAGCTGGAGACCCGTGTTTGATCCCCCAATCCTCCACATGCAGCCAGTTGGGTGACCTTGGGCCAGTCACAGTTCTCTCAGAGCTCTCTCAGCCCCACCAGCCTCACAGGGGGAGAGGAAGGGAAGGTGATTGTAAGCCGTTCTGAGACTCCAAGTGGGCAGGGTATAAATCCAATTTTCTCCTCCTCCTGATACTGAATCATTGTCCATCTAGCTCAGTATTTCTGTCCTGACCAGCAATAGCCCTCCAGAACATGAGTAGAGAGGTCTTTCTGAAGACTGTCCCCTGAAGGCCAAATTACTGATTTCAGAGTCTATTTAGTGAACACATGGACTGTTGACTAGATGCGACCTGGAAGTTCAGTTTTGGGAACGTAATTCTCAAGCACTTGTGGACATAATTTGGATCAGGACGATGGTGCATGGGAGAGAAGGTTTACCCTCATCTCACGTTCTGGTCAGAAACAGCCCCAGAGATCTGCTGTTTGCAGTTATACCAATGGCTACATGGAAGTTCTCCCAATGGGGCAAAACTTCCAGGGACTGGCTCAGATTGGGAAAACTGTATGTTTATGTGGACAGGTTTAGTTGGGTCCACGTGTGCCTGGAGATTAAGTTCCCACCTCAGAACTCCTAGAGCATGTTTCTCAACATGGATGGCACATGGTGACTTAGTCCTTGAAATCCCTCAACTAGATATTTCAAAGACTGAACCTGGAACCTTCATGCTCTACCCCTGAACCACTTCCAGCTTTAAAACTCTATGCTGATGGCAAGCTTTTGTCAAGGCCAATTTAGGTCTAAGTTTAAATGCATTTAGTCAAGGTTTAACCATTGTTAAAAGAATTCCTGCCTTAGGACTTTAATCCTCCACAAGCCCTGTCTTTGAGCTGGCTTAATATTAGTTGCACTTGTCCTCCTGTCTTTGCATAAGGTGCTTAATTCAGTTGGTTCCACTACTTTTATTTTCAACACTTTGTCACTGGGTCTGGATGCTTCACTGCCAGGTCTCCTTCACTCTTGCAGAGTTGGGTATTCTGTTTCTTTGTGTATGTGTGTGTGTGTTTGTGTGGGTATAGTGTAGTATTTTGATTGTTTTTGATTGTATTTTATTGTTGTAAGTAACTTTCAAACTCTTTGGGGAGAGAAGCAGCAAATAAAAATTATATGTAGCTAATTAACTAATTTTTCTCATTCATCTCATTATAATAGCCTCAGACCTCTGAATTTTGTGGTGTTTAATTGAAGGTCAGAGGAGATTAATAACACTGCAATAATTTCTCATTGAGTATTCAACAGGGGAGCAAAACTAGCTCATTAATTACACAGAACTTATGAGCCCATCAAATCTGGCTCTTGGGCAGAGAAGGAAGTGATGAGAAGTCAATGAGTGGCAAAGTGCTAAAGGCAGGCAGATTTGAGACTCGTCCATATCTATCTCCCCCTTCTAGCCACACTGTCATTAGACACAAGAAAGGAATAAACAAGCTGAAGAGAAGTTGGAAACAGCATGATGTACCAGGGGGGAAATAGCTTGTTCCTGAACACTGAATGCAAGAGACGGCAGCTCAGAATAGCAGGAGGGCCTGGTGCTGGTCATCACATTGAGGCTTCTTCCTCATAAGATTAATTTCTTCTGAATCTTGTTACTATTTAGGAAATAAAGGCGAGCCTTGGGAAATGAAGGTTTATTTTTTCTTTTATATATGTATCATGTTCTCTGAAAACACAGAAATCTGCCGCATGGAACCACAACACACCAACTTTTTGGTTTTCTGAGGAAACCTCAGTGTCTCACAAACTCTTCCCCTTTTTTTAGCAGTGTCTGCACATGCACCCCACTAGTTAAGATGATTTTCACAAGACCTGCTTCCTGTGCTCGTGTCAGCAGAGGTGAGATGGGGCTTTTTTAGTGGTGGCATCTTACCTTTGGAATCCCCTCTTTCTTGAGACTTGCCTGGGGCCTACCCTACATTTGTTTGACCTAATCTTACACGTTTTGTTGTACTGTCACTTCTATGTAAATATACACTCTAAATAACTCAATTCTACATTGGCCAATATGATGGGTTTTTCAGATTCCCACAAAGTTTACAAACTTTTGACTGATTCCTCTGTTGAAGTAACTGGGAAGGTGGCTAAGTTCCTTCAATCCACCATGCTGCTGCGCCAAGAAAAAGTACACAGTTGTAACCTATGATTTTATTCTGTGTATTTGTACATTTTTATAATGACTTTGATTTACTGATACATGTCAATAAAAGCTGACTTGACTTGACCTAGTCTTTTAATTAATGAGTTTATCTTGTACATTTACTTTTATTATCTGTTCCTAGTCTCAGGAACTGTTTTAGGCTGCTAAATGATGTATGCTGTTTTTTGTTTTAGGCTGTTTTAGCTGTTTTAGGCTGCTAAATGATGTATGCTGTTTTTTGTTCAACCTGGGGTTTTAATAGTTTGTTGGTTTTAACAATTTTATACTGTTCCATGGTTTTATCACATTTTGCTTTTTAAGCCACCTTGAGCAGGTTTTCCAGAGAAGTAACAAATAAATTTCCTGAATAAATAAATAAAATGTACAGATGTTGCTGTTAAAGGGGTTTTTTTGGTAATTCTGTATCCCCAAACTGATTTTTGAACATCCCAATTTTTCTGCAAGTCTGACTGTACCCCAGGTTTGCAGAGCTCTGTATTTTAGTTATTGATAGAGGGAGTGAGTCTGCTTAAGGACAGTGAGAGATGCTAGAGTAGGGTTGCCAGCTCCAGGTTGGTAAATACCTGCAGATTTTGGGGGTGGAGCCTGAAGAAGGTGGGATTTGGGGAGGGGTGGGACTTCAATGAGGTATAATGTCATAGTCCCACTGTACAATGCACTGGTCAGGCCACACCTGGAGTACTGTGTACAGGTCTGGAGGCCTCACTTCAAAAAGGATGTGGACAGAATGGAGCGGGTACAGAGGAGAGCAATGAGGATGATCAGGGGCCTGGAGACCGCCCTCTGAGGAAAGGCTGAGGGACCTGGGAATGTTCAGTCTGGAAAAGAGGAGGTTGAGGGGGGGACATGATTGCTCTCTTTAAGTGTTTGAAGGGCTGTTAATTAGATGAGGGCAGGGAGCTGTTTTTGTTGGCAGCAGAGGAGAGGACTCACAATAATGGGTTTAAATTAAAAGCAGGAAGGTACTGGCTGGATATTATGAAAAACTTATTTACAGTAAGAGTTGTGCAACAGTGGAATCAGCTGACTAGGGAGGTGGTGAGCTCCCCTTCACTGGCAGTCTTTATTTATTTGGTTAGGTTTTTATCCCACCCCCCAGCCAAACACTTGTCAGGGATGCTCTAGGCTGTTCCTGCATTGAGCAGGGGGGTTGAACTAGATGGCCTGTGTGGCCCCTTCCAACTCTGTGATTCTATGATTCTAGAGTCCACCTCCCAAAGCAGCTATTTTCTCCAGGTGAGCTGATCTCTTGCCTGGAGATCAGTTGTATTGGTGGGAGATATCCAGCAAACAACATCAAAAAGCCCTGTGTGATCTTCGACGTGGTCTCTGTGCTTCACACCGATGGGTTACTGCGCCTGCGCTGGAATCCTTTGGTATCGTAGAAAGCTCTAATGGATTTTTGTGCCCAGCGCCTATAGGCATGCACAGAACTCCTACTGCGTATGCCCAGAGGTGCAGGCATGGACATCCCACCAGTTCTCTTCTGACCTCCGTGCTGTTCACAGCTTCATCCATCAGCTGAGTACTGTGGAAAGCTCTTCAGCTCTCTATCTTCTTCGTTACTTTCCTTTCTTATCCGACTTTCTCTCCAACTGTCTCTTTCTATAAAAACAAACAAAAAAATTTCTTTGGGTGTGGAGAATTTCCTTTCAGCTTGCCCTCAGGCCTCTCTCTCTTCCCTTCTTCTCTTCTCACCTTTGAGTTACTGTATGGCTCAAAGGTGCGGCTGTTTTAAACGTTGCTCCTCTTGCGGAAGCAAACTTGCGGCTCCTGATGGCCACTCCCTCTGTGTTTGGGAGAATCACACCGACCTGATTCTTGCCCTCATTGTGTGAAGTTCAGCAATCAAACTCGCAAGAACAGGGCTGCCAGGCTGAAGGTCGCATTACTTGAGTCGCTTTGCTCCCAACATCATCCTCTAGAACGATGGAATCCACGGGACCTTCCACGCCCACATGTGCTTGTAAAAACTTTTAAAGGGGCAGGCTATCCCAGTGAGTGCTATCTACAAAAAACTAGAGTATTCCAGCTCTTGGTTAAGTCCAAAAGGCTGATAGGACCGTGTATGATAAATCCAATAACTTTCCCTTTGGTATAACCACCTATCAACATTGATTTTATTATATCTGTTGGCAACAAACGCCTCTAGCACCAAAACCTTGAAATCATTCAAAGTGTGTCCTTTCTGATTAAAGTGGTACACAAAAGGAGAATCCATATGACCCTGTCTGATGCAAGACTGGTGTTCAATGATTCTAGTCCTAATAGGCTGACTTGATTTCCCAATGTAATTTAATTTACATGCACATTGAATCAAATAAATAATTTTCCTTGGGGAGCAAGTATACATCCCCTTGAGTCTATGGCAAAAGTCCAAAAAATCAGCATGGTCTGTGTGCCACATCAGGGGACAAATCTTACATCTCCCACGTGGACAATTACCAGTGCTGCAGGGCAGCGCTCTGGGTGTGGGGCACACATCTGCTTGTGTCAAAATATTTCTAAGGCTACAACTTCTTCTAAAGCCTATGTGTGGTCTCTCCTGGCACTCTAGTAATGGGTGAGGGAATGTTTGTATTATTTGTATTTGATGGTTTTGGTTGTTTTTATAATTTTATAGTTTCTGGGAAAAGGTGACTTACAAAACGAAGGCTGTTTCTAGACTCTTAGTAGGAACTGAACTTTTGCACTTCATGTTATTTTGAGAGCTTCATGCCGGGACTATTGTAGTATATTACACTTGTTATGAAGTCATTGGAATTGAAACCAAGTTGTATCCCATTGCTTTGTTACTATTATTGTACTGATGCCTTGTTTGCACAGTTTGTTCTATTTATATTGCATTTTTCACCGTGTACTCCCATATTGTTTGTTGTTATTTTTATGTGGTTGCCATATCTGCATTTTCAAAATTGGCATCACTTTTGAAAGTGACCATAAAAGTGATATCTACAAACCACCATGCTGGGTCTACTTATCACATCATAAGGTTATGGAGCCTTAAGTGTTGTTGAACCTGTCTGGACCAAGGACAGTCCTTCTCACTCGAATCTGGGAGAACCTGGTTTGATTCCCCACTCCTCCACTTGTAGCTGCTGGATGACCTTGGGCAAGCCATAGCTCTGTACCAGCTGTTCTCTCAGGAAAGTTTTTGAGAGAGCTCTCCCAGCCCCATCTACCTCACAGGGTGTCTGTTGTGGAGAGAGAAAGGGAAGGGAGTTTTTAAACCGCTCTGAGACTCTGAGTGAAGGGCGGGGTATAAATCCAATCTCTTTATCTTCCTCCTCCTCCTCTTCTTCTTCTACTTGTGGGGCCTTGGGGTTCTCACTGGGTCCTGGTCCTTTGTTGAGGCTTTTTGCTTCTGGGCTCCCTTTGAGGATGTAAGCAGACGCTCAGCAAATACTCCTGACACAGCAGATTAAAAACTGCTTTTGCCTTTATTTAGTCATTCAAGCAATAAAGAGTGTTTGCCAGGGGTCATTTAGTAGAAAAAGAGGTGCAGGAGCTCATTAGCATAACTTATTTGCATATGCTACACCACCTGACATCACCGGAAGTATGTCAGAAAGTAAGAAAGAGAGAGAGAGAGAGAGAAAGAAAGAAAGAGAGAGAGAGAGAGAGAGAGAGAGAGAGAGCTGGCAGAGAGGGGACAGCTACTCAGGGCTCATTTTGTAGCAGGAGCTCCTTTGCATATTAGGCCACACACCCCTGATGTAGCCAATCCTCCAAGAGCTTACAGTAGTCCCTGTAAGAAGAGCTCTGTAAGCTCTTGGAGGATTGGCTACATTAGGGGTGTATGGCCTAATATGCAAAAGAGCTCCTGCTACAAAATGAGCCCTGCAGCTACTAATCAAAGCCTCAGAAATACCACTATTCTGGGAGGATTCCTTCAGTGGTGGCTGAAGCCTTCAGAAGGCTGGTGGGAGAAACAAGGATCTTTCCAGGGGACGGGGTCATTTTGCTGCAGCCATGACACAAGCAGGCATTCCCCCACAAGGGGGGGGGGGACTGGTACCAACTCCCGGAGCTGCGCTCCCCCAAGCTCCTGCTCGAAATGACCCCTGGTGTTTGCTATGCAGGAATCACTCTTAAATCATGACAATGGCACAAAACAAACAAACCTCCAACTACTTCTGCTGGGCAGAGGCTGAATCTCTGAGACATCAATACTTTGCAGCTTCCCTCCACCTCTGTTTTGACCTATGTATGTGTTTTCTGGTATCACCGCCCCCTCAAAGCTAGCTGATAACCAGATAAGAGCATCTTATGCCCTGGTCAAGGCCACCAGGTGCTTTTAATTAATGCTCGGCCCAAACAGGCCACAACCAACCTGTAAAAACTTACAACTTGATCGCACTCAGGGGTCATTTTGAGCAGGAGCTCAGCTCCAAGAGTTGGTGCCAGCCCCCTCCCCCCCACCAGGAGAATGCCTGCTTGTGTCATGGCTGCAGCAAAATGACCCCATCCCCTGGAAAGGTCCTTGTTCCTCCGACCAGCCTTCTGAAGGCTTCAGCCACCACTGAAGCTATCCTCCCAGAATAGTGGTATTTCTGAGGCTTGGATTAGTAACTGCCCCCTCTCTCTCTCTCTCTCTCTCTTTCTTTCTTTCTTTCTTTCTTTCTTTCTTTTCTTTCTTTCTTTTCTTTCTTTTCTTTTCTTTTCTTTTCTTTCTTTTCTTTCTTTTCTTTCTTTCTTTCTTTTCTTCCTTCCTTCCTTCCTTCCTTCCTTCCTTCCTTTCTCTCTCTCTCTCTCCTCTCTCTCTCTCTCTCTCTCTCTCTCTCTCTTTCTTTCTTGCCTTCTGACATACTTCTGGTGATGTCAGGGGGTGTGGCATATGCAAATAAGTTATGCTAATGAGCTATGCTAATGAGATCCTGTACCTCTTTTTCTACAAAATGACCCCTGATCGCACTTAATGGAAACCTCGAGATCTGCAAGTTCTGGTCCTTACAGAACCACAAGGAATGGTGGGCTATAAATATTTTAATTACTATGTAAATTTTTGTTAAAACATTCTAACACTCAGCATGCTGCTAATTCTTCTATGACCAGAGAACATGCAATCTGTTTTAAGAACAGGCTTTTCTTTCTAAAGCGGTATTAAACAAAACCGCCTCTAGATCATTGTAATAGATGGAAAGCTATTTCCTTCTCGATCTAATGAATAGTTAGGTGAGACATCTCCTGTTGATATTCCATTTAAATAGAGGATGAAATTTTATTGGCCTATTTTTAGACGAGTACATTTACATTTTAATTGAAAACTTGGGAACGAAATCTTATTGCTTTACTAAATGTGACGGGGTACCTGATGCTGGGTTTCAGATTTACACCAGAATACCAGTGACAAGAAATGTACCTTAATGAGGAAGTTGCTGCTGCTAGTCATAATAATATTTTTCTCACTATGACAGAAGTATAGGGCTCCACAGTAGCAAATACTAAGGACTGTAGAGTCTATTCATTAATTAAAGCATTTATATCTCCTGCACTCTCTTGGCCAGATCTCAGGAGATGGCTTAGAGTCATTAAATCCACATCAGATCAGCCACTGAATCACTTCGCTACCATAGTGACCAAGAAAGTCAGAATCCATAAGCACAAACTCAGTAACTATGTTTTTTGGGGGAAAGAAATAAGTAAAATCAGCTCAACTAAGTAAAAAATTAATTAAGAAAAGTGAACAGGAGTCTTGTGTCATCTTAAAGATTGACAAGTTTTGATTCAAGCATAAGCTTTCCTGGACCGGAGGTCACTTTGTCAGATGTATGGGGTGAGACCGCATTAGGTAGCCAGTTTATATTTGAGATTATGAAGGGGGAGAAATGTAAAAGAAGGATTAAAGAGCATGAAATGCAAGGACTACAAGGTAAGATGCTAATTAATTAATTAATTCAATTTATACCCCGCCCTCCTTGCTGAAGCAGGCTCAGGGCAGCTTACATAAAAATTAAAGCAGATAAAAACAGAACAAATATAAAACCAGTCATAAAGTGCTAATATACATTATTATGTGACAATGGCGGGACATTAGTAACAAATCAATCAGAATGAGGAGGGCAGTCAGCACTGGTGTTGGGAGACTGTCATCTCGGGGCGAAGCACAGGCTGCCGATGGTGGTAATTAGGGCACATGGTTTTAAATTTCTGTTCAGCTAATAGCAGTTAGGTGTGGTTCCTTGGTCAAATTGCCTAGTGGAAGAGCTCTGTCTTGCAGACCCTGCAGAACTGTAAAAGGTCCCTAATGTCTTCCAGGAGCTCATTCCATGAGTGCGGAGCTGCCACTGAGAAGGCCCTGGCCCTGGTCGTAGCCAGTCTGACATCTTCGGGACCTGGAAGGGCCAGATGGTTTTGAGACCCTGAACACAGTGCTCTACAGAGAACATGTGAGGAAAGGCGGTCCCTCAGGTATGTAGGCCCCTGACCATAAACGGCCTTAAAGGTGAGAACCAGCACCTTGAAGCGAATTCGGTAAGCTATAGGCAGCCAGTGCAGTGCTTTTAGCACAGGCTGGATGTGCTCTCATATGGGGAGACCCAAAAATAGCCTGGCCGCAGCATTTTGTACCAGCTGAAGCTTCCAGATTTAGGACAAGGGCAGCCCCATGTAGAGAGCACCCCAGTAGTCTAATCTCAAGGTGACCATCACATGGATCACTGTCGCCAAATCGCTGCATTCGAGGAAGGGAATCAACTGCCTGATCAGCCAAAGGTGGTAAAAGGCTGACTTGGCAGTGGCTGCTACCTGGGCCTGCATTGTTAGGGAAGCGTCTAAGAACACTCCCAGGCTCCTAACCTCCAGCACTGGCACCAGCGGCACCCCGTCGAAGGCCGGGAGTGGGATCCGTAACCCCGGACCATCTTGGCTCAGTCACAGGACCCCCATCTTCATCGGACTCAATTTCAATCGGCTCAGTCTAAGCCAACCAGTCACGGCTTGTAGTGCCAGGTCCAGATCTTCCAGTCTAGATTATTTCTATATTTCAGCACACTTCATCCATCCTTTGCTAGAATGTTCCATCTTGCAGTATATGATTGGAGAATTACTTCAGGAAATTTAATTTTTTCATTGATGTTCTATTAAATATATTTAGAACAACATCACAGATACTAAAATCAGATAAAGTCTCATCTAGAGGCCAGGAATGTGCATCACAGAGATGAGCATCTCAAAAAATTGTATGACAGTTGTCATACCAAATACAGCAAATCTGGGTTAGGATAACTAGATCCAGCTGTTTAGCATTCTATCCGTTCTACGTCTAGTAGAGATGGATTTCCCCACCGTACAGCCATCATACAGATCTAGGACTCCCTAATCCTAGCACTCTCAGAATCACACCAAACTGCCTTTCTCATTCAATATCTAATGGACACCCAAGATTAATCTGCAAACCTAGAATTGACAGCAGGTATCAGAGACTTCAGGCTTGAATCAAGAACTCATAACCTGAGGCCAGGACCAAGCCTAGTGAAGAAAGGTTGCCCTGGAACTCTATTCTGGTGTGGAGTCATCAGCTTCAGGCTAGAAAAGACCTGGAGATTTTGGGGGTGGAGCCTGAGGAGGGTGGGGCTTGGGGAGGAGAGAAACTTCAGTGGGGTAAAATGCCATAGAGTCCACCTTCCCAAGTGGTCATTTACTCCAGGTGGACTGATGTCTGTCACCTGGAGAGAAGTTGTGATGCCAGGAGATCTCCAGCTCCCACCTGGAGGGTGGCAACACTATTCTGGAGAGAGAATGAACAGAACCACAGTGACTGCCCAGTAGTATAAAGCCTGAGGGTGGGTCAAGTTTGGCAGAGCTGCTAAGCCGAATTTGATGTCTGTGTTTCTTTGGTCAGCAAAGAGACGTATTCTGTTTACTGTATGTAACACCAGTTTTCTCCTCAAGCCATTGTTCTTGGGGAATATGAGGTTAGGTTGCCAGCTCCAGTTTGGGAAATACCTGGAGATTTGGGGGATGGAGCCTGAGAAGTACAGGGCTTGGGGAGGGGAGGGAGCTCAGCAGGGCATAATGCCACAGAGTCCACCCTCCAAAGCGACCATTTTTTCCAGGGGAACTGATCTCTGTTGCCTGGAGATTATAACCCCACCCCAGTTATAATCTCCAGCCACCACCTTGAAGCTGGCAAGCCTGTCTGAGGTTTAGATTTGAGACCATCTGCCTGGGGCCTTGATTTGGCTCTGACAATCGGATAAATTTCAGTTTACTCCAAGGAAGACTTGGCAAAAGCTTGGGGCCTCCTCATTCTACAACCATAGGCAGGAGCTGAAGACGTAACCAAGGGTGTAGACTTTCCAGTTTCCCCAGAGGCATTGCTGTGGTAGGTCCTTAAAAGAATCGAGGCCCAGTGACATCATAGGGAGGAGCCAGTGACATCACAGGCCATTGTCACTATTTATGGAGCCAGAGCCATGTAGGATTTAGGAAGTAGCTCTCCAGAAATTTAGGGGGGTCTGAGAACCCTTGGCAGCCCTCCTAGCCAGGCCCCAATGGCTCAGAAACAAAGCACAGCATGGGCAAAATCCTCTACATAAAACCCTGGAGAACCACTGCCAGTTCTGAGTAGACAATGATGACACTGATGGTAGAGAGACCATGCATTGTGTGCCAAAGGATAAAGGTTAAATTTAGGAGATCTAAGAGAACAGGTGTTGGAAAGGATCTTTCTCTGTCTGAGTCTCTGAGCTCACCTACATCAGAGCAGACCATGCTGAAGTAGATGGACCAATGGCATGAAGACCAGTGTGGATTGAGGAGGCCCATGTTCAGATCTACATTTTGTATTACGCTTACTTGGTGATACTGGGACACTTTCAGATTTGAGTCCAGTAGCAGATTAGAGACCAACAAAAGTTTCTGGGAATAAGCTTCCAAGAGTCAAAGCTCCCTTCATCAGGCTGGGTGATATTGCCATTGTTATGAGGTCAATATAAAGGAAGGGAGACTGGAGGAAGAAGAAGAGAAGAAGAGATTGGATTTATACCCCGCCCTCCACTCCCCAAGGAAGTCTCAGAGCGGCTTACAAACTCCTTTCCCTTCCCCTCCCCACAACAGACACCCTGTGAGGTAGGTGGGGCTGAGAGAGGTGGGGCTGAGAGAGGAAGGGTGGGATAGAGAGGGGACTGACAGATAACATCTGAGCAGAGTCCATTGTGATGGAAGAGGAGTTTACAGAAAAAAATAGCACCAACTGATGTGACCAAGAAAACAGATCTTCCCAAGCTAAAACATCATAAATTATAGCCTGAACATGAACCTATATTGTAATGCATTAAGTGATATAATAACAGTGGTGACAAAACCTCTAGTGGTATTTAGTTGAACTCCCTGGACAAGCAGATGTATTTTGGGCTGCCACTGGCCAAACTGGTCTGACTTCAGAAAGTTGGGATAAGAAGCCAAGCTTGAGGAAGGGGATGTAGATCCATGGTTACAGAAAAGAAGGCGGCTAGGACCTGAGAAAGCAAAGCAGTCCAAATGAAGCACGACATAGAAAGCTGTACATAGTTGAGAGGAATTAGAAAGGAATAGAGATGCACAGTTGGTGTGAAGTACATTTTAGAAATGATAGAAACAGCACAGAAGTTCCTTTGGTGGGGTTAGCTACAATGCTATTGGAAGAGCTGTGTGATATAATAGGGGAGGCAGTCCACAGAAACTTGCATTACATTTTCAGACTCTCTCTCTCATATACTTTAATTGTTTATCTTCTTCCTTTAACAATTCCTCATCAGTCTAACAGAGACATCCTACTGAGGTCTATATAAGGGGGCTTACTCCCAGGGAAGTGTCCTCAAGATTGGACTATAAAGAGCTCCATTCAAATCCTTAACCACTGAGCTTGATAATACTTTCTCTTCTTTCAGCTCCTTAGATCAATTTGCCCAGTCCCCCATCAAACTCAAATCTTATCGGCTCTTGCGACTATGAGTAAATTATTATTGCAGTTCTATCCCATGGCTCTTTCCTAATGGTTGTGGCTCCCAAGAACAGGTTGAAGAGGATTGCCTGGGAAGCACCGACACAGCACCATGCCATGGACACAGACGGCTCAGATTAGCCTGATCTCATCAGATTTTGGAAGCTAAGCCGAGTCAGCTCTGACTAGTATTTGGAGGGGAGACCTCCAAGGAATACCAGGGACACGATGCAGAGTCGGGCAATGGCAAATCATCCTTGAATGTCTCTTGCCTTTAAAACAGGGTTACCATGAGTTGGCTATGACTTGCTAGCACTTTCCATCACCACAGGGCAAGTGCGCTTTAATGCCCAGAACCATTTGGGCAAGGCCTAATGTGTAACTACTGTCACTAGCATGAGATGGACCCACAGCTCAATTGGCTCTCATATCACTGCCATCACATACAAAATAGTAAAAGTAGCACCTTTAAGACTAACAAACTGTATTGTAGCATAATTATTACTGTAGCACAAGGATTTTCAGAAAGCCACACACTCTTTTCCAATCTTATTTCAGTGCCAGTTCCTGTCCTCAAATTCACAGAGAAACCCCAAAACTCTCATTTTTTGGTAGAATGACACCCCTCCCCTCCTCCACCTGGCTGTTGTGCATTCTATATGAAGCAGGGTGACTTGGCAAATGCAAGCCATTTGACTTGGTTGCATGCACCAACTCACACAGCAGAACCAGAGCTTGCAATTTCAGCACTGGAGCTAGGGATGCCAGCCTCCAGGTAGGACCTGGGAATCCCCAGGAATTACAACTCATTTCCAATCTACAGAGATCAGTTTCCCTGGGGGAAAAAAAACCTGATGTTCTGGAGGGTGGACTCTCTGGCATTGTGCCTCACTGAGGTCCCTGTCCTCCCCAGGAGTTTCCTAACCTGGACTGGGACACCCCTCCCCTCATCCCCCAGAGGTGGCCGGGAAAACCTGGCAACCCTAACTAGGGCTATTTTAGCAAGGGAGGGAGGGAGGGGAGAGGTGAAAAGAAAGCCAATAGATGAGGAGAGAGGAAGGAAGGAAGGAAGGAAGGAAGGAAGGAAGGAGATAGAAAGTAAATAGATGGGAAAGAAAGAAAGAGAGAGAGAGAGAGATGGGGAGACAGGAAAGACAGAAAGGAGAGAGAGGGAGGGAGGGGAGAGATGTTAAAGGAGGGCTGCAAGAGCACATTCTAGTGCCAAGGAATTCTCCTGCACACAAGCACATGGGCACCCCCACCCCACCCCCACCAAGCTCCTACCCTGTCACACATTTTGTTAGTCTTGAAGAACAGAAAACAGCCAGAGGAACCCCTGGAGGTACAAGAAAGAAACAAAACTCTCTTCCAAATAACGTGGAACCTGTGTGGCAATGCCCTTTGCAGCTCCCTCTTTTTCCCCATCTCTCTTTCACTAAACACTTCACCACGAAGCCTGCCAGGTCCCACCACTGGCTTTTGGGTTCATTCAAGCCTGGCTAGCAAAGGAATGGGGGGGGGCTGGACCTGGAAAAGGGTGTTGCGCTTCCTCTTGAGACTCCAATTCCTCTGAACAGCCAAAGTCGGGGGTGGCTCCTGAGGAATAAACCCCACATGGAAGGGAACTGAAGGGGGGGGGGCTGCACACCCATCCAGACCTCGCCCAGAGAACGGAGTTGCCAGCCGGCCAGGAGAAAGACACCCCATCTCTTGCATGGAGGTACAGTGCATGTAAATGGGCAGACGAGGCTTTCTCACAGCCCGGAGGGAGATCACATTCCCCTGACCCTCTGGGCAGTTAAGGAGCCCACTGGAGAGACCAGGGGTGAAAGCCGGTGACCCTCAGTGAGAGGCAGGGTGACTATAGAAGATGAGGTGCTCCCTGGCCAGCTGTTGGGCTTATATATTAGGGGGGGGGACCCTGCTCAGGATATTGCATCTGCCATCTCCAGGAGCCCCATAAAGGGGGTGGGGCAATCTGAAGGGCTGAACGGAGTTCCTCATTTTTGCCCCTCTTTCCTGGGCAGGCATGCTTCCTACCTTTCTCTGTGTGCGCCGCGGGGGAAAAACAGTGAAGCCAGTCTCCACGTGCAGCCCTCCAGCTCCTCTCCAGGATGAGCTGAAGGCTGCTGGGGGTGGGGCTTAGCTTCCAGGAGGAAGCAAGCCCCCGCTGTGACTTCCCTCCCTCCCTCCCTCCCTCCCAGTCCCAACCCAGCCTCCAAACTTAAGTCTCAGAAAGCGGAGGGGAAAACCCCTCCACTTTCAAAATGGGCTGGAACCGGTTGCCCCTGGGGGAGGCTCAGCACCTTCTGGAAATTTGGGGGGGGCTTGCACTCCACAGCCCTCGCGAAGATTACACCTAGGACGTGACCACAGGATGATCCAACTATTAGCCCTGGAGACAAAACATCATTACCCTGAATTCTTGATCCCCAGTAGCATGGTTGGGCTTACCGCCTTCTTCCTGAAATGGAAGACTACCTACGGAGGGTTTCTGCATATGCAATACAGAAGGCCCCATGCCTAGCCCTACTTAGGACACGATGGCTTGACTCAAGGTGCCTTTCCCGGCCTCCTCCAGTTTGGTAATTCACTGCTGACATTCAGTGGAGTACTACTGTCAAATTTGCTACTGAAGGGAAGTGTGTACTCGACTGAAATGAAGTTTTCTAGCAGACACAGATAACAGATGGCTCTTGAAACAGAGACAGTCTGGAAAGTGGCATGTCTGCCTGCCTGGGAACATCCGAGCCACTTATTAGCTGTGCCTGGTTCAAGCTGCTTCTTCTCGCTCACCTGCCAGAAGGGCTGTTTGGAAAGATCAGCTTTGGATTTTGTATTCCCTTCTAGCCAGGGTGCATTAGCCTGTTTACTGCAGTGGGCTCTCTCTCTGTGTTAAAACATTAGTTACCTTGGCAGCATTTTCCCAAGATGACCACAGTAGCAAACTGTTGCAAAGGGGGCTATTTGGTTTTTGAAGTTATTGCTGTTCGAAGACTTCTCCCATATGGTAATAGGCGCACGGCACTCCACTCTGGGCTGAGGACAAGATAAGCCATAAAGGGGCTGTAACATTTTCAGCAGCATTGCCTCTTGCTGACCCCCAATCTGTTCCATACAACTTGAATTGTGCCTGGTCTCCGTGAGGCTTTTTCCGCAGGACTTGCATCCTTTCTCACATGTGTCCTGTGAATTAGCTTGCAAGACAGCAGCAAATAGACATTGGATGATGCTTGCACATTAATTGATCTTTGCAAACAGACATCCCATTACAAAAGCAAACAGTCAGAAGTCAAACAAAACAGAGCCATCCTTTGTGGGGAAGCAGCGAGGAACTGCCAAGTGCTTTTCTGTGTGTCATATACCACATGCGATATGACAAACCTTTATTGGCATAAAGAGCACAAAACATTATGTATATACCATATGCTGTTTTGCAATAAATAAATAAATAAGTTTTAAAAGTTTGCTAACTAAATTGTTTTCTCTTCAGACAGGATCTCACTTTCCATAGTACATGCCTACAATGTGATTGTTGTCGCCACGCTTTTCCTTTGGAATTCACTGCAGCTTCAGAATTGTTCAATTGTTTCATATCAATTACTGTCATTTTGCATTAAAATCTCTGGCTTCTACATTCCTTTAATCTTCCCCTTGACCTCCAGGCCTGCCCTGCCTTTCCTGATGCCATTTGCTGAGATGTCACAACGAGGCTTCATCCTTATTGCTCCTCCAGTAATCATGGACTATTCAGGAGCAACAGAAAGCCTTGGGCAGCTTTATATCTGAACTCTGAGAACTAAAGATGTTAGAGACGTCTGTGACCTCACAGAAGATCAGCCAATAGCATCTGAGAGTTAAATTCTAAGATCCATGAGTGATTTTTAATAAATTAAACTGTAGATATTGCTCATATTTCCTGGGTTGACAACTTCTTTGGCACAAGTCGATTTAGTGGCTTGGGATCATTTAAAAGAAAACAAACAGACAACGGTCGCTAGTTACAGTATATCATGGTGATGAACGCCTGGTTATACCAATCTTCTGTCATAAATAGGACTCCCAAGGAAGCTTCTATTTAAACAGTCCATAAGAACATTTTTGTCAATCTGAAATTTGCCGAAGACAAGCAAATTGGGAAAAATTTATTTTGATACAAAACATAACGGTATATAAATGGGGTTCCGATTAGAACTCATGAATTTCAGAGAGTAAAATACGGTGTCTCACTTTCCTGAGGAAGCAAATTTATGTTTTAAGCAACATGTAGATATTGATGCGATAGACAGGCCAGTGTTTGTATGTCATCTTACTAACATCATTATCATGAGGGAGGTCCACCCACGTTTGTAGTAATTGAAATGAGGACTTGGTGAATAAGTGACTTGAAGCTGACAAAATTATCTTTTTGGTCGTGTAACTGTTGAGGTGTCTTGGTTTGGAGTTAATATGGGAATTTTAAAAGATTAAAATAATGTACACTAAAATAAAAATGTTTTAAAAGATTGCCAAGAGAGCTTCAAAGAAAAATATCATTAATTTAAATTGATTTGGGTTTTCCAGCACTAATGTTTCTTGTATGTGTTGTTTGTAGTTTTCGTGACTGACACTACATTAGGTATTCTGTTTTTAGAAGCTTTTCTTTGGACTTAATTCAGTGTATAACTTTGCATGAAACTGATTTTTACCAGTCACTTTTTAACTGGTGACTTTATTCTCAAGTGCTTTGTCATTTTCTGGATAAGGTTGATCCTCATTAATTATCTCACACCATGAGAAAATGAAAGTATATTTTGATGAATAGGAAAAGACATTTTCCACCCTCCTTTCATCTTTATTGTTTTCATTGGTGTAAACAGTAAAGCGTGTTATTATGATTCATGGAGAGGGAATTCCTAGCTAAATGCTGACTTCAGAGCATTCTACCTATTATCAGAGATATAATTAGAAAAAAATATCAATGGTAAATGCGTAAAATAATAAAACATCACAATGTATTAACTATTTTCTAATTAGTTCCCTAGATTCTCTGTGCAATGGGCTATTCATAGTGAAAGTTAACTCCAGCCTCTGCCATAGATATTCTGAAAAGTTTTTGATTTCTTGAGAACAGGAGTCCCAAAATAAAGACCACAGGCCTCCATCAGTCCCTAAAAAGTAAATAGTGTACACAGACACAGTTTGGATCAAGGCCACATGGGAACAGGGGATTTAACCTTTCAAGACCTATTCAGTGTGGTTAAATAATAACAATCTCCCTGGTTTGAATAGTGAGATCAAATCGAGACTGAAGGGTTCAATGCCTGCCCCCCCCCCCTTCCTGCATGGCCTAATCAAACTGCAGCTGCACATGTGCACAATTTCCTTATATGGGCAGATGGAGATCTGAGATTTCGCACACAATTAGAGTGACAGCTGATGGAACTCAAAAATTCAGGACGCTACCCTTGCCAGCACTCACACATGCGCATGAAAGCAATCATGTTAAAGGTTCAACCAGTCAGTCAGTGGGGTTCCAATTTTTTAATATTTATGTACACACCATCCTGGCTCCTGGAATTGTGTGCACATTCCCCATTTGTTCATGGGATTCCCTCTCCATCAAGGGATACACAGGGGAAAAGGTGTTTCACACCCAGTTCTAAACAGAATGCACATACTGCATGCAGGGGAGAAACAACTCTCAAGCATGGAGACGGATGGAGAGTACTGGCAGGGTCTCAGTTAATTACCCTCAGCATCCCACAATTAAGAAGGGTTCATCTGCCCATCAATCTCCAATTTTGATATATTTATTTCCTTCACTATGTTTCCCCCCAGAATTAAACCCAAACAAATGGTAACCATATAAACTAAAATTGTTATTCCTGTTTGGTCCTTGAATCTGTTAAACATCGTCATTATGTTGTAGGCTAATTTGCTGCTCACCCTCTACCTATAAGTATGGACTGTTCACTTCCATTTCAATGTATCTGAAGAAGTGTGCTTGCACATGAAAGCTCATACCTCGAATAAAACCTTGTTGGTCTTAAAGGTGCCACTGGACTCAAACTTTGTTCTGCTGCTTCAGACCAACATGACTACCCACTTGAAAGTATTTTTTTTTAATCCCTTCCATCAAAGAATTCAGGGTAGTTCCTTTCCGTTTGATCCTCATTACAACTGTCTGAGGTCAATTAGCCCCACTGATAGGGGCCTGTGTTCTGTCCATCTGCTCTGCAGATTTGGAAGCTTTCCTCCTGCCAAATGAGTCTCCTTCCAACTTAAGTGGCTTTTCCTCTGGAAGACTAGACGAAGCCTTCGAACTTTGCTGATCAGAGCTGTAGAACAGAGGCCAGCGAGTAGCCCAAGGCCACCCAGTGAGCTTCAGCGCAGAGCCAACATTTGAATTCCAGTCTCCTAAATCCTACACCCTACCTGTAAATCCCATTGGCCATTACATATCAATTCAAGATAAAATCTAGGTCCGAATCAGTCAATGTTCTGGCTGCTCCTGAAGAACCCCAGCGTCGCTTTGATGAAACTCTTGTATCTTCCATTTTCAGCCTGTCCTAAATGAATGGGAACGCCCCGACTTATATCTCTCCATCTGAATTATAATTAACCAACTGCCTAAGGAAGCAATTATTGCTAGTCCTCATCCACTATTGTGGCTGCAAAGAGCCAATCCATACTGGAGACCTTATGACACCTTTCCTCTACTGGATTCACCTGTTCCATGTTTGACCTAGATTTATTATTAGGGAAGAGAAATGAAGAAGAAGAAGAGGAGAGATTGGATTTATATCCCGCCCTTCACCCACTTGGAGTCTCAGAGCGGCTTACAAACTCCTTTCCCTTCCCCTCCCCACAACAGACACCCTGTGAGGTAGGTGGGGCTGAGAGAGCTCTTTCCCAAGCTGTCCTTGAGAGAACAGCTGATACAGAGCTATGGCTTGCCCAAGGTCATCCAGCAGGTACAAGTAGAGGAGTGGGGAATCAAACCCGGTTCTCCCAGATTAGAGTCCGCGCACTTAACCACTACACCAAATGGTGATATACTCCCTCTATTGGTGGAAGCACACATTGCACACATTTCCCCAGACAATTCTAAAAGGAGCACAGATTTATTGAATCAACAAAGTAGTCATCTAATACCTATGCATTGTTAGTTTTTGTAACACTTTTAACAACTGTTTAGTGATGGGGTGGGTTCTCCAAAAGAAAGTCTTTATAATCATAACTCATTGGGATGCTCAGTACGTTCTTGGTTCAGTAAATCTTTGGTGCATCTTCTAGAAGAGTTTAATGCCACCTCCTTTTAAAATAAACTTGCAGAATTCTTTTTAGTGACATTTATTTATTTATTTGACATCTATATATGTCCCTAAAAAGAAATTCAATTTTACATTTTTAAAAATATAACTAACTTTCAAATGTGCTTATCTCTGTATGTCATGATTAATATATGCCTTTATCATTGGCTCACATTCTTTAAAAGGGTTGCGGCTCAGTGATAGACCATCTGGTTCAGTTCTCGGCATCTCCAGTAAGGATCACATTTGGGTGATGTGAAGGACCATCATCTGAGACCTTAGAGAGCCACTGCCAGTCTGAGTGGACAATACTGACTTTGACGGATCAATGGTCTGATTCAGTATAAGGCACTTTCATGGGTTCATGTGTCCTGGAAACCCCTCAGTCTCTCCCCAAGTAGAACTCCTTATGCACAGGAATGCAGGGTTTATGAGACATCAATATGATTCTTTAAAAATCTGCTATCGGAAGAAGTCCAAACCATTTGCAAAGCTTGAAAGAGCTTCCCATCCAGTGGCAGATGCACTATGTCAGGGGTGGCCAACCTTGCTTAACGTAAGAGCCACATAGAATAAACGTAAGAGCCACATAGAGATGTCTTGAGAGCCGCAAGACAGGAACAAATATCACACACACGTTTTTATTTTTAAAAATATGCAAATTTGCTTTTTATTAACGTTAAATGGGACTGCCAAAAATAAAAACAAACGAGGAAAACCGGTTATTGATAATGATATTACTTGTTTGCTAATGATATTGAGAGAGAGAGAGAAAAAGAGAGAGATGGAAAGAATTAAAGAAGTGGAAAGAAAGAGAGAGAGAGAAACTAGGAAAGCAAATAGATGGGAGGGAGGAGGGAAGGAAGGAAGGAAGGGAGAACGAGAGAAAAAGCATGCCTCCCCTTTGCTTCCT
Source organism: Lepidodactylus listeri (assembly GCA_029233225.1). Taxonomy (NCBI): domain Eukaryota; kingdom Metazoa; phylum Chordata; class Lepidosauria; order Squamata; family Gekkonidae; genus Lepidodactylus; species Lepidodactylus listeri. Next base: position 96,137,900 of record JARCFY010000006.1, read on the forward strand.
CAGCCGCCCTGCCAGGAGCCGCACAATATGTGTGAAAGAGCCGCATGTGGCTCCCGAGCCACAGGTTGGCCACCCCTGCACTATGTTAAGAGGGGTGGGAAGGGTAATTTTTGAAGTATCCACACAGTATGTTCAAGCAGGCTATTTACTGCATGCCTCAAACCACAGATCCCAGGCAAAGCACCTCTTACAGTTCTGCTGGATCAGACCAGTGGTCCTTCGAGCCCAGCATCTGTTTCACATAGTGAACTAACCTGGAAGGCCAACAAACTGGGAATAAGGCCATGGCCTTTCCTTGATGTTACATCCTAGCATTGGCACTGAGAGTTTTATTTCCTCTGGACGTGGAGGCCCCTTTCAGTCAACATGACTAGAGGTCATTGCTGCACCTATCTTCCATAAATCTGATCCCCTTTTAAAGCCAATCTATGCTCACAGCCAACACCAAATTCAATGGCAGTGAATACCGCAATTCAATTATTCATGGGCTAAATAAGTATTTCCTTTTGCCTTTCCTGAATTTAAGACCCATCAGCTTCACTAGGTGCCCCTCAGTTCTAGTATTATGGGAAAGGGAGAAAAAGTTTTTGTAACTACTTTCCCCAACCCATAATTTATCATTTCCCCCCTTAATCATGTTTTCTCCTAAACTGAAAAGCCCCAGACTCTTAGCCAAAGAAAAGGTGCTTCAAACCCTGGATGATCTTGGTTGCCCCCTTCTGGAAGATATGAAAAAAGCAGTGCAGAAGCAAGTACATCTTTTTATAATGTCTTTTCAATCTTTTGTAGATTTTCCATGATCATTTTTCTCAACTTCAGCGTATCCTTCATGGGGCTACCCTTAAAATGGTACAGAGGCTGCTGCTGGTACAAAATGCTGTCACTAAGCTGTTGTAAGCCTTTACCTGGATAGCCTAGGATAGCCCAATCTCATTAGATCTTGGAAGGTAAACAGGGTCAGCCCTGGCAAATATTTGGATGGGAAACCACCAAGAAATACCAGGGTTGTGGCACATAGGTAGGCAATAGGAATGTCTGTTGCTTCAAAAACCCTATGGAGTCACCATAAGTCAACTTGACAGCAAGAAAAAGAAAAAGAAAGGTTGTTGTAGGGCATAAATTGATCTAATCCTAGCTCTTTCGAAACAATGAAATTAACTACCATATTTATATCCATTAGTAGCTATGATGGTGGTAGACATTTAGGTGTAGATTTAATGGCTAATGTTGTTTTCTGTGTGCTGATTTCTAAGCAATTATTATATCTAGCTCAGTTTCTCCATCTCAATATACCCTTTAAAGAGGTCACCAACTTATATGAAAACAGAATTTATATAATGAAGACAGCTTTTACGATTCAGTAACAAACGACCATCTATTAAATAAAAACAGATCAAGCAAAATTAGATGTTACTAAAATCTGTAGCCTGCTCATTTAAAGCTTGTCACCTTACGGTAGAATTTAATTCTTAGATTAATAAGAAGATTAATGACTGGATGCCTGTTAAGGATTTTTTCCTTGGCTACCCCCAGTAGCTAAAAGTGTGACCCATGTATAGAACGGAGTAGAGAGTTACAAGAAAACAGATGAATGCAGTACAGGGGATTGCTGGGCTAGACAATGCAAGGAAGGAAAGAACAATCAGTAGGGTATAAATTCTCAATGCAAGAATGAAACTGTTTGAAAAAAAATCCCTATTTTCTTTCATCACAAATTAATCCCTCCAGAGTTACACACTTGTACTCGATAGTCACTGATTTCCCTTCAGTCACAATGAACAGGGTGGATTCCCTTCTAATGCCTCCAGTCAGTCACAGCTAACTTTTGTTTGTTCTTGCCTGCTAGCTGGCTTGCTTGTTTTTTTCAGCACTTCCGGGGGCTGACAAGGAAATGACATTGTATTGCCATACTAGAGTTACCAGTTATGAAAAGGAGAATCCGGTGAGACCTAATTTTGTGTGGCTTTGTGGTCATTTTAGCAGAATTTTTCTTTTATAGATTATAGCTATTAGGGCTGTAGTTACTAGGGGAGTACCGGAAGAGGAGAGGAGCTGTTAATTCTTCCTCCTATGTCTTTCTTTCCAAATCACCACCTTTAACCTGTTTTTTGCCCACCTCCCATCATGTGCAGAAGGTAAAATAGTACCTAAATGTTGTCGTAGTCCCCCTCCCAAGTCCTGACCTGGGAGGCCCTGGCTAGTCTGATCTTGACAGATGTTGTGAAGCTAAACTTGGTCAGACCTGCTTAGTACTTAGGTTGCCAAGTCAACACAGGCAAAAGATGGGGGGTAGGGTTGCCAGATCCAGGCCAGGAAACTCTGGGGGTGGAGCCTGGGGAGGACAGGGACCTCAGTGGGGTACAATGCCATAGAGTCCACACTTCAAAGCATCCATTTTCTCCAGGGGAACTGATCTCTGTAGACGGGAGATGAGCTGTAATTCCAGGGGAACCCAGTCCCACCTGGAGGCTGGCATCTCTATTAGTACTTGGATGGGAAATAACCAAGGAAATCTAGGGCTGTTACACAGAGGAAGGCAATGGCAAACCACCTGATTTTTTCTGAAATATACTGGGTTCAGACACGTAGAATGATCAGCTCATAGTTTATTAGTGATTACAGCAAGGAGAAAAGAAGACTGGCTGACCCTGGCTGAAGCCCGGTATTTATGCCTGAAAAGGATTATACCCAGGGCTATTTTTGGGTAGGAAAGCACAGGAATGGAGTTCCGGCTGGCTTCTGAGTTGGCCACGCCTACAGCCTCCCCCCTTGGGTTCCCCAGGTGCCTCGCAAGCTGCGGGGCACCTGGGGAAGCCAATCCTGGGAGGGAGCTGCGCTGTCAGGGGTGTGGCCTAATATTCTAATGCATTTCTGCTGTTGGGTGTGGCCTATTATGCTAATTCCTGCTGAATTCCTGCTGAAAAGTTCCTGCTGGGCTTTTTCTACAAAAAAAGCCCTGATTATATCCCAAACACACCTGACTCCCAACGACAAGCTATTTATACTCTATTGTTTCCTTTTGGTTTCCTCTAGGATCCCTACTGGACTGTGGATTCCAAAGCTGTGTCAGTGACCAGACCCGCCGGACTGGGAGTGGGTGGCAGTGCTGGGACATTGTCGGGACTGCTGGAGGTGGCTGGCGTTCTTCCTGATAACCTTAGCAGGGACCCAGACCGGGCCACTGGAGCAGTTGCATGCATAGATGGGGTTGCCCGGGAAGTACCCACGGGGAGCGGCTTGATTCTCTGGAGCTGAGCTGTACTCCGGAACGTGGTCTGGGTGTAATTGATTGAGATGGGTTGTGAGGCGCCTTCCCATCAGGAGTTCCATGGGGCTGCGGCCGGTGGTTGTGTTTGGAGTTACCCTCTGCCTGAAAAGGAAGGCCACCAGCCAGTGATCCCAGCTTCCCTGGACGATCCTGCAGAGGGACTCCTTCATTGTCCTTACCATCTGCTCCACCTGGCTGTTGGTTGCAGGGTGGAAGGGAGCGGAGCAGATGTGTTGGATGGCATAGAACTCTGTGAATTCCCAGAACTCGGACAAGGTAAAAGCCGTCCCGTTGTGTGCCATGTGTGCTGAAGATCCACCATAGGGCGCGAATTGCTGCTCGGGACAATGTGGAGGGAACCAGCACCACTTCTAACCATTTGGAGTACGAATCCACCAGGATGAAGAAGATCTGGTCCTGGAATGGATCCGCAAAGTCGAGGTGCAGGTGGGCCCATGGCTTGTGGGAAGATTCCCACTGACACACTGGGGCCGGGATTCTTGGCATGTCTGGCAGCATTTAACACAGTCCTCAATTTTACTGTCCATGTCGGGCCACCAAACGTAGCTGCAGGCTAGCACCTTCATACACACGATTCCCCGGTGCATTTCGTGTAAGACTGCTAGGACTTGCTAGCGGAGTGGGCATGACTACCTGGCTTCCCCACAACAAGCAGCCCTTGCGGGCCGACAGTTCGTCCCTGCAAGAGAAAAATGTGGTGAATTCCGGGGGGCCCCAGCTATGGGCCAACCCCATCCCACCCAGTGCAAAACGCAGGAGAGCACACGGTCCCGTGCACTGAGGCAGGACATTTTGGGTACCTGGATAGAGTGGTCGGACAGTTCCTCGAGGAGCAGGATCTGATGTGTAGGCGCTGGGTCCAGGTGGCAGGAGGGCAAAGGGAGGCAGCTGAGGGCATCCGCATGACCCATCATTTTTCCGGGCCTGTGGAGGAGTGTATATTGGTAGCCTGCTGTGAAGATAGACCAACGGAGCACCCTGGGGGACAGCATCTGTGGCATCTGGTGATCCGGAACCAACAGACCCAGGAGGGGCTTATGGTCAGTCACAATGGTGAAGGGCCACCTGTAGAGGTAGTCGTGAAACTTCTTGACCCCCGCCATGATTGCCAGTGCCTCCTTGTCTATCTGCATGTAGTTGCGCTTGGCCAAAGACAAGGTGCGGGAATACTAGGCCACGGGAACCTCACGGCCTTCTGCTAGCCGGTAACCCAGAACAGCCCCAACTCCATACGGGGAAGCGTTGCAGGCAAGGATGACGGGGAGCGTCTGGTCGAAGTGCGATAGGACTGCGTTGGAGGTGAGCAGGTACTTGATGGCCCAGAATGTGGCAGCACCCTTCTGGCCCCACACCCAAGGAGCTTTTTTTATCAAGAAGGTGGTGCAGGGGCTCAGCGATTGTAGCCTTGTGGGGCAGGAAGGAATGATAGAAGTTTAGCAGGCCCAAGAAGGCCTGGAGTTCCAGCTTTGAAGAGGGGGTTGGAGCATTAACAATGGCCCTGACCTTGCTGGGCATAGGATGGATGCCTCGCACATCGACCAAGAATTCTAGGAACTCAACTCACAGCACCTCGAGGAGACATTTTTCCCTCTTCACTTTCAGGCCAGTGGTGTGAAAACGTTGCAGGACGGCGTGCAGCCACTCGACGAAGGCCTCAGCTGTGGATGCAGCGATCAAAACATTGTTGAAGAATGGCTGGACCCCAGGAATCCCTTTAAGGAGACAGTCCATTAGATTTTGAAAAATCCCCGGGGCCACGCTGACCCTGAATTGCAGCCACTATACCTGGAACGCACCCCTGTGCATCACGATCATCTGGGCCTCTGCGGTAGCAACTTCTACTGGGAGCTGCTGGTATGCCTGGGCCAGGTCCAATTTGCCAAAAGCCTTTGCCCCCACCAAGGATGCCAAAACATGGCTGACTACAGGAAAGGGATAAGTGTAGTCCTGCAGGGCCTTGTTTATGGTGCATTTATAGTCCACGCAGATATGGACATCCCCGTTGGGCTTCAGTAGGGTGATGATGGGGGTCTCCCAGAGGGCGTGTGGCACTGGCTCTAAAACCCCTTGCGCTATTAGGCAGTCCAGCTCTTCATCTATCTTGGGCCACAACACAAATGGGCGCACCTGGCTTTCATGTGGATGGGGCGTACCACAGGGTTGAGGTCTAAAGGTGACTGGCGGCCCAGTGTAGCAACTGAGTGTCCCATCAAAAATGGCCAGAAACCCATCACACATGTTACTGAAGTCCATAGGCTGCACGTCATGCACCTCCGTCACCCCGAACCCCAAGGGAGCAAACCACAACAGCCCCAGTAAACTAGTAAGCCGTCCTTCCACCACCAGCAAGTCCAAAGATCCTTCAAAGCTCTTATACTGCAAATGGAACTTGCCCCACCCTTTAATGGCCACTGAGTTCTTTTGGAAGTCTCTGAAGGTGAAGCTGGCTGTTTTTAGGCAGGGACCCCCTTGCGGACAGAGCCTCTGGAGAGTCTCTTGGGATATGATGGAGATGGAGGACCCTGTGTCCAACTCCATTTCTCAAGGGGCCCTCTCTATGAACACGGTTATTTTAATTTTGTTAGGGGTGTCCTGGGGCAAGTGTAGTACCTGGTGTTGGTGGACGGCTGTATTGTGGAGCTTTGCAGATTCCTGGTGCGTGGTTGGATGATGCCAGAGTCCTCAGGAGTGGCAGGCACGTGCGATGTGGCCTTGTTTTCTGCAGGTTCGGCAGATCGCATCGTGGAAATGGCAGGAATAGTGTTCATGCTCCTTATCACAGCTGCACATGGTGCTTGAGTGAGGGTCTTTGCAGGCTGCAAGGTGGTTGAGGATGGTGGACGCGAGTCCTTGTGAGCTGGGTGGCACACCTGCAGTATTTCTTCCTCATCCAAGGCATTGGAGACCCGGGATGTGGAGGCCTGATGCGCGGAGTGGGCCTGGAGATACCATTGTGATTTTTCAAAAGCCGTGGCCATGCATAGTGCCTTGTCCAGTTTGAATTCTTTGGTGCCAATGAGTTTGCGGCAGAGTTTCTGCTCTCGGACACCCCAGACGAACTGGATTAGGAGGGCATCCTCTAGATCTGAGAACTCACAGTTGATGGCCAGTCTGTGTATATCAGCCATGAAGTCAGTGGCCACTTCCCCAGACTTTTGGTGTCGCGCCAAGAAGTCCATGCATTTCACCATCTTGGTTGGTTAAGGCGCAAAATGTTCAGTGAGGGCCTTGATGAGTTCATCTTACATGGCTTCTTCCAGGTTTTTAGGGGTGTTGTGTCCGCTGACTGCCATGTGGTGCCAGCAAGACTAGCCTGAGCTTGGCCCAGGGAACAATAGGGGCCAAGAATCCTAAGATTCACGCAGCCCGCCAATGAGATCTAGGCGGGAAATTCAAACCCCCCAATAGGACTATAGGTGGGACTAGGGGTGTGTCCTGGGTATATATGTTGGCCTTTTGGCCAGTTAAGCCATGCTTGTTTGGACTTAATAAACTTGAGCTAATCACTACACCAACTTCGTCCTCATCAATGCCGCCAAGAACTCAGTACTTTACAAGGAGTGATGAGGCCCTGGACTAGGTGTAGCGTGGTGCTGCGGCATGTGCTGAGCAGGAGTGATTATTTCTTGTCGGCATTGTCTATGCCTTGGAATCAAACGAAGTATTTCAAGTGTTCCACCCATGCTTCCCAAAGCTCAGGGTGGGCAGGGTTGAATGCAGGAGTGATTCCCAGGGCAGCAGCCATGACCGTGGAGCGATGTGAGGCACATAGTCCTGGAGATCATTGCACGGGGCATTGCTGGAGGTCTGGTCAGGGTCGCTCATCCTTGGCACCAGTGAAATATACTGGGTTCAGACGCGTAGAATGACCAGCTCATCGTTTATTAGTGATTACAGCAAGGAGAAAAGGAGACTGGCTGACTCTGGCTCAAGTCCGGTATTTATGCCTGAAAAGGATTACACCCCAAACACACCCCACTCCCAACGATAGGCTATTTACACTCTATTGTTTCCCAATTGGTTTCCTCTAGGATCCCTGTCTCCCTACTGGACCATTCTAGGATCCTAGTGATCTATTGTTATGCATCCCAAGCTAAGTCCGTTTGCAAATGAGTTCAGGCTCAATACATAACAATTTCTTGCCTTGAAAATCTGACAGGGTCATCATAAATTGGCAGCAATGCGAAGGTGGTTTCCACCAGCATTTTCCCCAGAATGGGTAAAAACAGCTTGGTGGTGGCAATTTTCTTCAGGAAAAGCCCCTCCCTAGCATCCCACCCCCTCCAAAATTGCAAGCCTCATAGATACAGTCTGTAAAAGGAAACAAGTCCTTTAAAATGATCACAGAGTTACACTTAACAAACAGTTCTACTTAACAAACAGTTCTACTGTTTGTTGGCTGAAAAACATAAAGCAATAAAAGAAGGATGGACATTCTATTTATATCCTGTTCCATCTCAAGGACTCAGTATGGGTAACAAAACAAAAAAGTCAATAAAACAGAAAATTTTCATTTAGATCAACTGTATCTACCCCCACCCTTACCCAGTGTACCTCTGAACCACAATGGGCTACCCAAATAAGAAGGTTTTACAACACTTCCAAAAGGTATTCAGGTTTGAAACTCAATCATTCTGAAGTAGGAGTGAGTGAGTTCCCTAATCGGTGATCAGGAATGTCTATTTCAGCACCATCCTAAGAAGAATTATGCCCTGCTAAGTACAATGGAGGGTATAACTGCTTTGCACTGTAAGTTCCTTTGCTCACTGGGTTTAATACAAAGACAATGGAAGTAAGAAGTCATTGTTGGAAGAGCTCAAAATGGGAAATATTACCAAAAATAAAAATCTGAGGCTTTCTTGGCAAATCATTAATTCCTACATAATATTTTAAACATGAGACCAATATTAAAATTGATTGTGATTCCAGTTCCAAGAGGGCATGACGTGTCTAAAGTATCTTGTTCAACAGTAAATGAGCACTTTGTGTACAATAAATATTCCTGGCCTTCCCTTTGCCATCATTGACATGGATTTCAAAAAAGGAATTTGTAAGGCCCAGTGAAGTTTCACCCATATTTACAATCACCGTGGCTTAACTCAAATCTATGATTTTCAGTTGCAAGTTTTTTTTAAAAAACCTTCATTTATAGTCCACGTTTCTCACTGAGACTCAAGGCAAATTATACAATTCAAAACAATGCAATCAGAGCAGTATAATACATACAATCAACAATGTCTAGGGTTGCCAGGCCTCTTGCTATAGCGGTAGGCCTCCTGCTGGCAGCCCTCATTACCCAGTGAAACTTCAAGTGGCAGCTGGAGAATCAGCATCATGCACACCACTGTGTCTCTTCTGCAGAAACCCTGGAAGTGACGTAGAGTAGCTCTAGGAATTCCTGGAAATGCTATGGTTTTACTATAGACTTTCTGCCGATTCCTAGAGCTACTCTACATCACTTCTGGCAGGTCCATTTCCAGGTTTGAGTAAGCCCTGGGCAATAGGGCGTAACTAGGCACCTTTTCCCCTTTCATAAAACCCCCTTTGCCGCTATCCACATTCTTTCCATGTGCCCCTCCTTTTGGTTCTGCCTTTTCTTCTTCAAGCACTTCCTTTTTAATTTCAATTTGCTTATTCTGGTAAAGAGATCCTACAAAATGTTGCTTTCTTAGTTGTTTTTATTACTTAGTATAAAACCAGAGAGAAGAAAATATGCCTTAGAGAGCAGATCACTAAAAACAAAATACCATATATACTACCCTGATTACCGGGACCATATATGCATGGTGGGTGCTGTGCATGCAGTTCCCCAGACCAGTCAAGCAGCCAGGGGGGCACATACATCAGATTATTAGTGATAAACTGTCTAGACGTCAGAAGGGTTTGCCCTATTCCCTGTTGAACAGCTGACCTGCCTGGCTCCTGCTTAGCTAGCAAAACTACATGAGTGAATTCTTGGCTACTTGGGTACACATGCATTTAGATCCAGGCCCATGTATTTTGGTAATGGTGCTAATCAACAGGATCTGTTACTCCTGATATCTTTAGATTTACCATCCCTTTATGTGTAGTTCATCTAAAACTGATTTAAACTCCCATCTATGGCTAAGCACACTGAGATATTTATGTTTCTAACACTGTAAATTGACTCATTCATCAAATGTCTGGCTAACATTCAAATCACACTCCATTCAGCATGTTTCCACTGTGCAACAGCTGTGGAAGAATTCTCAAAGCACAATCAGTTCGTCCATTTATTTGGCTATCCAATTATTAAAAGGCTATATATGGCTTATTATGTGACACAAGCAAATAAGCTGAAGCTTTGTTTCTCGCTCCAGTGGTTTGACAAAGACTGATTTGTGACGGAGCATCCCTGTGTTGGAGGACAGAGAAGGAGGACAAAAGCAAATATTTTTTAATTGATTTCACCCTCCCACCCAAATTGGCTACTGGAGTAATTGTTTTTGGCTGATGGTGACTTGCAGGAAATAGTTGTTAAGATATTTTTGATACAGCAATACACAACAGATGAGATAATTTCATATATAGCCATCTCAATTAAAAGCATATCTATCTAGATTTGGTTCAGACCAGATCATTTCTTATCTGCTAACAACCAATGCGGAGGGACAGTGGCTGTAACTGGACAGTGGAAACTCTGATTCCTCAAGCTTTGGCAATGCTATAAACCTCACAGGTTGACCTTGGCCCAGTCACAAGAAATGTCAATCTATCTGAGATGGGCACAAACACAGCTTGCTGGTATAGCCTTGTGTGCTCACTTTGGAGAATCCTGGCTTTTGCAGAGGAAATGAATTACAGTTTGCCAAGATCCCTCTATTAGGATATCCTGGCTACTTTGGAAACTTGCAGTTGTGTTTCCATGTGTAAGGGGAGGAAGAGGGGGGAAAGGAAGCACAGAAGCCCACCAATAAATTGTGTTTGTGCCTGGCCTGGACAAAGGTTTGTTGTGGAAGTTGTTTGCTTGAAGCATTCTTTAGCTTGCCTTTCTCTGAAACTGGACACAAGGTTGGTTACAATCAGTGTTCCCTCTAAGCTGAGTTAGTGTGAACTAGCTCATAGCTTTTTAGCCTCTGGCTCACACATTTTTGTCTCAGCTCAGGAAGGATGGCTCCAGAGCAAACTAATTTATGCAGCAGCCAAATTGCTCGCTCACAACTTTAATGCCAGGAGCTCAGAAAGTAGAAGTTTTGTTCACAAGACTCCGCAGTTTAGAGGGAATATTGGTTACAATGATAAAGGACAATAAAAACCCATGAAAATGAACAAAGATATGCAATTAAAAATTAGAAGGCAATGTCAAAAGCCATCCTGAACTATTCTGCCTTGCACAACTTGCAGAATGCAGCCCATCTCTTAAGGGAAGATACTTTAAACTTTGGTTTTAATGAAAAAATCTTTCACTAAAAGACTCTGGTAGAAGCCTGGGACTCTTCTTGGATTCTGATCTCCTGCTAACTATGAGATGGCTTTAACTGTATTACTGGAAGCCACTGCTTTAAATAAGGGAAATGGTATTATTTTGTACACTTTAACTCCAGTATATGATTTGTTGTTGTCAGAACCTTTGGCCAATTGTTGGAATATGCAGGGTCTATTGTGCATAGATAAAAGAGATGACAAGAACATCCTACAGGGGGCAGCAGAGGGGACAACTACTTAGCATACTGAGAATAACCCTAACCTACCACACATGACTGGGAGCTGAGCTTGAGAAGTTTGCAGGATTGGTGGACCAAGGGGCCATGTTCTGCACAAGGATGCCCGGAGAATCCCTGTCACAAGATCGATTTCAACTCCCAAGGGCTAACCAAACTACATTTGAACAAACAATAAATTTATTGAATATTTACTACCTTAAAATGGTTTTAATTAATTAGTTAATTAAGGTTCCATGAATACAACTAATTTGTATTTCAATCACAGTACCATACTGAAATAAACACCCATTGTCAAGCACGTGTATGATCTCCAAGTTCTTCACTAGGCCTCATGTCTCATGGGTTGTTTGTGATTTGGGTTATTATGCAATGTTCTCCTATTGAGAATTTGACAATTTGTTTGATCCCCCCCCCAAAAAAATATTATAAGCAATATTTAAATATAATGTCATAAAAGATAGGTGTAGCAGGTGGAACCAATAACACACAGAAATGCCAGCTTCTATCAGAAGACAAAGTGTTTATTAAGACGTCTGACCAGCCTTTGTAATCTGAGGTCCGGAGACACAGTTACATTCAAATCAAAATTGGCTGGCCCCTATTTCTTTGTTCTCCCCCTTTTTATACAGTATGAATAACATAATTCTATATTACATGAACAGCGTCAGAAATAGCTCTTTTCAAGGTGATTGGACAGCATCACATATAGCATAAGATATAAAGTTTAGAATTTCAGGTGATCTCCTTATCTGGTTGCCCTAGCAACTCCTAGCAACTCCTAAGTCACAGAGAGTTCAACTTTACTGGGCCCCCCATCAGTGTCTCTCTGTACCAGGAGATCTTCCCCACCTCAGCACTACCTGTCAAACCTTTGGCCAGAACAATTTATGATTTGGAATTCCTATGCAAAGTTTAAGGCACTTGTCGGGGGAGAGAGAGAGCTTCTTGATTATATCACATACACAAGAGAGGGAATTGATTATATGAACAGAAAAGAAATGATAGTCTATCAATATAAGGATAATATTTTGTTTCATTCTACATTTCCCCCCTTTGGACATTGTCCGTCAAACAAGGACAATTGTCCACCTTTTTGGCCCTATGGTAACTGCATCTGAGGAGAGGCCGCTTTACAACGTTGTTGTGCAGCCTCCAGACAGAGGAGTTTGGCTGTATCAACACTGTCTCCAAGAGCAGCATTCACAGATTTGTGAACAGCACTAAGGATAAGTGGGATCAGGCATGGCAAAAGCACCAAACCTGCAAGAGCAATTCCAATCAGGAAAATAACCTTTTTCCAGTCAGTGAAAAGGGCCCCAAACCACCCTTCAGTAGAAAGGACGCCCGTCCAAGTTTGGACTGGCACATGTGCAAGGTTTCTCATGCGATCAGTAATCTGCTCAATGGTTTTTCCCGTGTCATCAATCTGGAGACAACAGTTAGTAAGATTGAACTTACCACAGACACCTCCTTCTACAGCCAGGAGAAAGTCAAGGGCTAGACGGTTTTGGTAGACTGCAGTGCGCAGCTGTCTATTAGTGGAAGCGAGAATATTGAGGGCCAAGGAAGTTTCATTAGTTATAATCTCAAGTACAGCTTGTAAACGAATTATCCTATTTAGCATATAGATGGGGGTTCTGTACCCATATGTGCCGTCAGCGGCCCAAGTTGCCGGGCCATAGACCTGAATTATGCATTCAGGTGGCCATTCACTACCTTTCCAGGCATTAATGCGTGTATCACGTTTGGGCCTGCCTAAGGTATCATACACTGGGACACCTAAGCATTCCCCTGTGGTAATGGGGAGCAGAAAGAAACTGGGCCGAATAGAACCAAGTACACAGGCACCGCTTCAGCTACGGGGCAAAGTAGTATAGGCAGCTGTCCCGCAAATCCAATATAAGTGGTCAGGCGCCCTCCATGGGGTAGTAATAGCACACAGGGACCGAAAGTAAACAGCTAGCCATGGGGCAGCAGTGAGATTAGGTGCAGAAGCACCAATACCATTAGAAACAGTGAAATCTATGAAAGACGCAGACTGGGACTGATTACATACCCAGGCAGTTTCACAGTCCAAAGTTCCCACTGAAACATTGAAAAGAGGACCCTGGCGTATGATGCAGTGGTGGCCCACCAGAGAGTGTTGAAGAATCCACCGGGTTGGGTGGTTTTGATCCTGCCAGGTCAGGTTAGCAGCAGTCAGATTCACCAGAGCCAACTCCCGCACCTCCCAGGGCCACTGTTCACCCATGTTGTGTTTTGATAATGACACTGGGTTATGTTAGCAACGGTGCAGACGTAATCTGAGTGATAAACAAGGGTCTGTGACACCTGGGAGTCCCTATATGTTGTGGTTATGCATGGAGTGCAGGGACTGAGTGCATGTGCATGTAGAATAACAACCAATATAAGAAACTCAGTGTTAGTGTTAACGCAAGACATTTCAGCAGCTAATAAGTGAATTATTAGCTTCCTTTCCAGCGACGAGTAGTCAGACTGGGGTTCGGTGTCAAATCTTCCCCTGTGCGTAGAGTGACCGTTCCGGTAGGCCACAGCAGAGGGCAGGAACTAGGGTTCGTTGACTTCTTCAGGCCTCCCCAGCCGGACAGGGAGAAGCGATGAGGCTGCCTCCGGATGGTCACAGAGGTTGGAATAGGTCCTGGAGCAGTTTCCCAACGATCATGGGCCACTTTCAGGTTCGACCAATGGATCCAGGGCTTGCGCTCTGCCACTTTAACAGCTGTAGGAGAACTAAGCAGAACGGTGAAATGTCCCTCCCACCGGGGCCCAAGGGGCTCAGGACGCCAGTTTTTAACCCACACTGAATCCCCGGGGCTGATGTGGCACACAGAGTCAAAAACAGGAAGGGGCAAACAGGCAGAATAGTGGGCCTGCAGTTCTTTCACCTGGCGACCAAGTGCTTGGAGTTCTACTGCAGTGATGAGCTGGCCGGTCTGATAAGCCTCAGTCTGGATGCCAAGAGTCAGTGGGGGTGGCCGGGCATACATGGCCTCGTAGGGAGACACAGAGGTGTGTTTGGAGGGCAGGCAGTGGAGCCGAAACAAAACTAGTGGCAGGATCTTAGTCCAAGGCAGCTGATTCTCTTGAGAAAATTTGCAAAGGGCTGCTTTTAGAGTCCGATTGGCATGCTCAACCAATCCTGAACTTTGCGGGTGATAGGCACAATGAAGCTTCCAGGTGATGCCTAGTGCCTTGGCTACCTGTTGTGTAGTGTCACAGATGAATGACCTCCTGTTGTCAGATGAAATGACCTGGGCCAAACCAAAGTGTGGTACGAGATAATCTCTTTCCCCCCTGCATTAATAAAGACACAAAGAAAAAAAAAACGGCTTGGCTGGATTTGAGAGTCCTAGGGCAGGTGTCTGAATAAGCTTCTGCTTTAAGGTGGTGAATGCCTGTGGTTGCTCTACAGTCCACTGAAAGGGATCATTGGACCCCCCTTTCGTTCCTTCGTACAGGGACTTAGCCACTAGAGCGAATCCCGGAATCCATAGACGGCAAAAGCCGGTGGCCCCAAGGAAGGCACGAAGTTCTTTACGGAACCGGGGTTCAGGAATGCGGCAGACTACCTCTTTTCTGGCAGGGCCTAGGATCTCTGCCCCTGGGAAATGTCAAAACCTAAGAAATGCACTGTTTGTAGGCAGAGCTGGGCTTTCTTCCATGAAACTTTATAGCCACAACTATCAAGGAGATGTAACAGGTGGACAATGCCAGCTGCACAGCTCTTCAAATCAGGGGCGCACAAAAGCAAATAATCCACATACTGAAGCACCGTTAACTGCCCCTCAAGGCTGTCAAAGTTTTCAAGATCTTTAGCTAAGGCTTGGCCAAACAGGGATGGAGAGTTCTTAAAACCCTGAGGCACGCGAGTCCATGTATACTGAACAGGAGTAGTGGCTCCTGGTTCTCTCCACTCAAAAGCAAAAAATCTCTTGGGACTGGGGATGCAGAGGCACAGTAAAGAACGCATCTTTCAAGTCCAAAACAGTGAACCAGGTGGCCTCAAGTGGGATCAAAGTCAGGATGGTGTAGGGGCTTGGAACCAGGGGGTGGACCGTCTGCACTCTGGCGTCCACAGCTCCCAGATCCCGGACTGGTCCAACGTCTGGGTCCCCGTCTGGGGTTGTCTTGGGGACTGGCAAGATGGGGGTGTTCCATACAGACTCTCCCCAAAAATAAAAGTCAAAAGAATGTAAAAAGACAATATAACAAAACTTTATCAGAAAATCTGACTTCTCCCATGTTGTGGGAGAGGGATTAAAACTAGTAGAAATCTGAAAAGCAATGAATGATTAGTACCCACACAAGACAAACAATTCCTAAAAATTACTTATAAGATGCCTTTCTTATCAGGCATAAGATTTCAATTGCAGGTTCAGGCTTTGAGTTCCTGCTGATATGAAAGAACTTAAGAGAAAGATTATCCGGGGCTTGCATGGCTAGAAAGGACCTGTGGCCATGCAGGGACAGAACTCAAAAAGGAACCTAAAAGAAGCCCTTTGGTAAGGTATATGGAGAACTGGGCTGTGGGCACAGTGTCCCAGGCATAAGACTTTTGTTAACAAGAAAAAACAAGAAAACCTTCTGCATACACCTTCTCAGACCTTCTAAGACCTTTCAAATTCTACCACTTTCACAGTCTATCACCCCCCCCTTGTTTCTTTCATGACCAAGAGGGAGGGAAGAAACATTGGAAGATGTACTCTGTGCGTGCACAGAGTGTAAATGAAACAGAGATAAAAGAATACAGCCTTAGTGATAGAGGCGTAATTCTAACCAAGCAGCTGAATCACAACCTGTATTGAAAATCCAAGATATAGAACAAGCAGTAGTCCTTAATTAAGGCTCAGAGAATTTTTCATGGACTAAGAAGCCAGTGCAATAGATCACAACACAAAGAAAAACATTGTTTCTGGCATAAGCTGTGTGCTAGCAAACAGTTCCCCTGAGCATATACAGAGTTTCCTTGCTTGCTGATAGAAGCCAGGCTTCAGGAGATAAACATTTAATGGCTAAATTAGCCTCAGGACTAAAAGAGACATAAGAACAGAAAGTGTGGCTGGAAAACCACACCCAAATAGCATTTATTATGAAAAAGATAGTCAAAAGAAATCCACTTCTATAAGAAGGGGAAGATATACTGGCATAAGACAAGTTTAAGATAGAAAAGCAATGACACCTTTAAGGAAATGGAAACAGTATCTCTGTTGAATAGACCCTGTGATGTAGGACTGAGAGAGCTCTCTTGAGGACTGCTCTCAAGAGAACAGCTCTGAAAGAACTGGTGACCGACCTAAGGTCACACCAGCAGCTGCATATGGCAGAGTGGGGAATCAAAACTGGTCCACCCAGATGAGAGTCCATGCACATAACCACTACACCAAACTGGCTCTCCGTAGAGATTCCTGAGATGTGATATACTAAAAAAATTAAAAGGAGTTAAGCATGTAAAGGTTGCAATCCTCTGCTTCACAAAGAAAGATTTCAATTTAAAACTAAAATTATCAGAAAAAAAAAGAAAACAAAACTTTAAAACCCTAGAAACCCTGTTCCGCTTTCCCAAAGAAACAGAGTTGTAGGGAATGGAGAGAAGGAGCAGAACCTGCCTTTCAAAGCACCCCACAACAAAGTTTTATTACAATAAGTAGGGTAGCCAACTCCAGGCCAGGAAAATTCCTGTAGAGTTGGAGATGGAACAGAGGAAGAACATTGCACAAAATCAACGTTGCAGGCATGCACTTTCCCAGAGACACTGACTTCAGTATCCTGGGGAAAGACTGTAGCTTTGGGGAACCTCCAGGACTCACCTGGAGATTGGCATTCCTGCAATAGTGGCCACAGTTTTAGCCAAAAAGGAATGGAAAACTTCAAAAAAGAAATTTTTCACTACACTCCCCCCCTTGAATTCACAGAAACCTCTGTGGAGTCATAAAACCGCCAAAACAAACAAACAAACAAACAAATTAAAAACAAAATATCTCAAAGGAAAACGTGGCTTTTTCTTAAACCCTCTAGAAGGGGCAGCCTTTAAATGCTTTAGAACACAAAAGAAAGACATACATATCGAACCTACAGTGGTTTCAGATGGAAATCAGGAGGTTCGGGGGGGGGCAAAAGGGGGAGGGGAGGTTTCTCCTTCCCCAACAGTGCAATGGGAACTATAGGAAGTCTCCAGTTCTGACCTGGAGACTGGTATCTCTATGGATTATAGGGCGTGAACAGAAAGAAGGAAGCTTATGAGCCTCCATTTTCAAAAGGGAAAAACAGAGATACAGATTTTTCTCAATTTCTCTCAATTATGGCAGTAATTACAGAGAGATTATTTCTGATATTATTTCCATATCATACTTCATTCCTCTGGCATTTAAGCTTGGTTTGGAAAGTTTGATGACATAGCTGTGCTATTTTATAGCCCTGAATCTAAGTTCTTTCTGGGGGCATGCATTTTACAGCTAAGGTTCTCTACTTACATTAAAGCTACAAATGTCGGACTTTGTTGGTCTCGAGCTCTGTTTAAGGGTGCCAGGTCCAGGCAGGAGATTCCTGAAGATTCAGGCTGAGGTGTGAAGAAGGATGGAGACTTCAGTGAGGCAAAAGCTATGGAGTCTTCCCTCCTCCCACAAACATTCACTTTCTACAGAGAAGCTGGACTCTGTAGTCTGGAGATTTGCTATAACTCCAGGAGAGCTCCAGGTCTTGTCTGGAGACTGACATTGCCACAGGGAGATGATTATTCTCTGGGCAGTAGTCTCTTGGGGGGGGGGGGGATTAACACCATTCCCTCCAAGTTTTACAAAGGAAGCTAAGGGATTTTTCCTAATTCTTTCCACAGATAAGTTCTGTATTCATTCCTTGCCCAGCTTTTTCTTTTCTTTTTTTTTTTTTTTCTGGAGTTGGAATGGGGGAGAGATTGTATCTTGCTGCAGCCATCAGTGGCAGTCTCCCAGGAATTTTAGAGAAGCATTTTAGGGCTCCTGTTTTCCTAATTTTTTTGCTTTCTTACCATAGTCTTGGTGTTAACAAAGGATACAAATCAAGATCACAGGGCTTTCAGGGATTTTTATTTTTATTATTCTTTTATGTGAATTCTAGCAGCATCTCATGGGGTGCAAATGCAACTAGGGTTTCAAGCTGCTGTTTTCTAGGGGAACTTTGATCTCAGCATGGCAAGTTTGGTGACTTATTTCAGCCTGCTGGGTTTTAAACTTGCTTAGTTCAGTTCCTAACCAAAAGAGAATACTACTTTACTCTCTTAAGTTATCACATTTAAATTACCAAAAGAGAACACTTCTTTTTAGGGGAGGTCTGCTTATCAGCACTCACACACCACTTACAGAAACAAACAGAGTTCTACCCGATCTGATGAGGACTAATTCAAGGTCCCCAAGCATGCCTGACAAAAAACAATCCTGACCTGAAGGGAGGGTGATCAGGCCCCCCCCTTCTTTCCAACTGGAAAGGACCGAAACCGAGTTATACTGACCTGATGGACTCCGGAGTCACCCTGATGTCAGTTTGTCCTTCTGGCTGGGCTCTCTGGAACGAGCAGCACTGGGCAGCGTCACCAGGAATCGGCCGGAGAGCTGACCTTCCAAAACTGGGAAGTGTGCGCTGTCTGCTTGTCAAGCCGAGACCAAAGTGGCCTCTGCCCTGTGGTGTCGTTAGGAGGACCTCAAAAGTCCAATTTCTGTTGGTATTTGTCCCCCTGAGCCCCACGTTGGGCGCCAAAAATGTAGCAGGTGGAACCAATAACACACAGAAATGCCAGCTTCTATCAGAAGACAAAGTGTTTATTAAGATGTCTGACCAGCCTTTGTAATCTGAGGTCCGGAGACACAGTTACATTCAAATCAAAATTGGCTGGCCCCTATTTCTTTGTTCTCCCCCTTTTTATACAGTATGAATAACATAATTCTATATTACGTGAACAGTGTCAGAAATAGCTCTTTTCAAGGTGATTGGACAGCATCACATATAGCATAAGATATAAAGTTTAGAATTTCAGGTGATCTCCTTATCTGGTTGCCCTAGCAACTCCTAAGTCACAGAGAGTTCAACTTTACTGGGCCCCCCATCAGTGTCTCTCAGTACCAGGAGATCTTCCCCACCTCAGCACTACCTGTCAAACCTTTGGCCAGAACAATTTATGATTTGGAATTCCTATGCAAAGTTTAAGGCACTTATCGGGGGAGAGAGAGAGCTTCTTGATTATATCACATACACAAGAGAGGGAATTGATTATATGAACAGAAAAGAAATGATAGTCTATCAATATAAGGATAATATTTTGTTTCATTCTACATAGGGAAGAACATTAAATATGTCATTTCACTCAGCAGCATTGCATATACAGCTTTCTGTTTAGTGGGGTCAATTTTGTCCTTGCTTAACTTCTTATCATGTGTGTTATGTATTCTGGCCTTTCTTCAGGGAGCTTGGGCTACATGGATATTATCCTAGTTTATATTTCCCAATCCTTTGCACAGGAATCAGGAAATATCAAATCACCTGGTCAGACCTAAGGGATTCCCATATCAGACTTCTTCTAGTTACCTGATTGGATCAGGGAATAGTATGTAATCTGCTTGGACCTAAGGGGTTTCCACATTAGTCTTCCTGTGGTTACTTGCTTTAACAAGAACTGGGTGGTTTAGAAGGTTAACCTACCTCTGAGGTAGGTTAGCAAGTTAAACTGCAAGACAGTGAGCAGCACAGGACCTTTGTGGCTGAGCCAACCTACCAAACCAATGCTTCTCTCAGAGAGACAGTATGAGGTGCCAGTTCAAGAAGAAACCAAAGTGAAGAAGCTGGCTTTGGCCTGTGCCGTACCACACCAAGCAGTCGATTGGTACTATCAAAACTTATTGCATTCACTATGCTGAACGTGCCAGGGGATACGCCCCTCGGGTTTGAGCCCACCCAGATCATGGCACATGCGATGCACAAAACATTTCTGTGCTCAGCACGTAGGACCTAATCCACCTGGATCAGAGTGAAAGTAGCACCAACCCCACACACTGCTATTCTTTTATTACCGTGCATTATTGTTTTATATTCTTCCTTTATAATGTTCCACCCTGGCTCTATTTTTGAAAAAAGAAAACCAACACATTTTTTTTTGGAACTGATGTACTCTGCAACAGAAATCAGGATAAAAGCTAGAAACACTGAGCAGCTGCTGTATAATTTGTCCTCCTTTGGGGGTATTAGTGATCAAACCTTCCAATGTGGCTGCATGACCAGGATTGTAGATTGTAATACTTCTGGGAGTTCCAGCACAGGAGAGGAAAGAACCTAGTTAGACAATAGACACTGTGCAAACAGACCTGCCTAGCTGTGGCCAAAGAATGTATTTATTAATTGGATTTTTAAACCGCCCTCCCAATAAAATAGGGCTGATAGTTTAAATGAATCATAAATAGTAATTCTGAACAATATGTAATTGGATTTGTGCATCACTGTAGATGACAAGCACAAAGAAATATTACAGTTAGCATGCAACTAGGCCAGGAAAAATATGCATCTCTTCCTGACCATGAAAAAGGTGTATGTGTTAAAATGCAATGTTGCGCTACTTCACCCAGTGCGATGATTTGCCCCACCTAACAATGCCTTGAAAAACAAGGTGGTAAATACTGGGGTTAACTCGCTGGTGTGGTTAGTCCAGTTACCACTAGTTAGCAGATTGCTTAAATAAAGCTACAAATGCAGCAGCTTTACTTTACCAGGTCACCCAGCTTACAAAGCTATACAGAGCCACGTTGCAAGTACTTCTCTCTTTATTTGAGCAGTACACTTTGGATAGGAAAGAGTAGAGACAGGATAGAGTACTAACTTACTGGCTAAAGGTTGGAAGCAGATGGTGAGAGGGCCATCTGCCTCATGGTGCCAAGAGAGCACAGCATATCATCTCTCTTGGTGCTTGCAGTGAGAGAGTTCGTCTTCATCTGAGAGAAAATGGAAGGAAGGGAAATTGTCCCTGGGAACACAGTCTACATTTCAAAGGGGACAGTGGCAGAGGAGTAAACACAGAAAGAAAGATCAATGTGCCTATCTAGCTATCTAGTCTCTCTTGCCATAAAGACTGGTAGTATGAGACACAGGGACATCACACCTGGAACTTCCAACAGTAAATCAGTGACTTGGCAGCTTGCCAGCTTCCACTGGACAAATGAATTCTGTTTTATGATAGGAAACATTGTTGGTTGGGAATGGTGCCCTGAAAATGCTACCCTTGTGGCCTGCCTAGTTCAGACCACTTAGAAGAAGAATTTAAGAAGAGTTTTGCTATAGGACTGCACTTCATGACTTTCATGATGATTTATGTGATTTTTTATTAGCCCACAGCATTGTGAACTTTTAGATTATGCTCAGATCTCTATTGTAGAAGATACCAAAAGTCTCATTGATCCCAAACTGTCTGAAAGAATAGAGTCTGTGTCTAGACCTCTATCATGTCTTCCCTTCCTCACCATTTTTCTAAACTGAACATTCTTAAGTGTTTTAATTGATCCTCATAGATGTACATACATACATACATACATACATACATACATACATACATGCTGTAGCTCCCCTAGTTGTGTTGGTTGCTTTTTCTGCCCCCTTCCAAGCCCTACAATATTCTTTTTCAGGTGCAGTGACCAGAACTATACACAGTATTCAAAGTGTGGTCTCATCATAGAATTGTATAAGAGCAGTTTTATTCTGTATTCCGGTTCTAAATATGGCCAGTATGGATTTACCTTTTGCACAGCAACTGCACACCAGGTTGCCATTTTCATCAAAATATCCACTATCACCCCAAGATCCCCTTTTTGGTCTCCCGCAGCCAGTTCAGATCCCATCAGTATATATGTGAAGTTGGGTTATTTGTGCCCACTTTACACTTGCTCACACTGAATCTCATTTGCCATTTTAATGCCCATTCCCCCTTTTGGAGCTCTTTGCAATCTATTTTTGTCTTAAACTCCCTAATTAATTTAGTGCAATCCACAAACTTGACCATCTCACTACTCACCCTGACTCCAGAAAAGCACCAGTCCCAATATAGCTCCCTGAGGTACCCTGCTGCTCACATTTCTCCATTGTGAGAACTGACCATTTATTTCTTCTCTCAGCTTCCTGTTTTTAGCCAGTTTCCAATCCATAAGAGGACTTGTCTTCTTATCCCATGACTCTGAAATTTGCTCACGAGTCTTTGGTGAGGGACTTTGTCAAAAGCCTCTCAGAAATCTAAACAACCAGAGTTAACTGGCTCATTCCTATCTACGTGTTATCAACACTTTCAAAGAACTCTAAAAGGTTAGTGAGAGAGGAGTCATGTTGGTTTTTATTCAGCAGGGCTTGCCCCCCTATAATCTTGACAATTTTATCTTTAATAATGCTTTCCATTAATTTACCCTGAACAGATTTTAAGATAACTGGCATGTAGTCTCCAGGATTCTCCGCTGGATCCTTTTTTACAAATGGGTGTTATGCTGGCCACTCTCTGGTTCTCCTGTACAGAGGCTTGTCTTAAGGACATAGTACATACTTTATTTATAAGACCAGCAATTTCACATTTGAGTTCCTTAAGAACCCTTGAATGGATACCATCTAGTCCAGGTGATTTGTTACTTTGCAGTTTGTCTATACATTCTAGAATTTCCTCCCCTTGTAAGCACTATCTGCAAAAGCTCCACATTAGGAATGAGCACGAACCAGAAAAAGGCAGTTTGTGACAGTTCGTGGTTTGTGTCATGCCCGGTTTGCAAACTATGAACTGTCATGAATTTTTAAGAGCTAACCAAACCGGTTCAGTTCATGAGGTATATGATGCAGTAGAACACACATACCCTAGCATGCTAGAGACACTAAACTCACCAGGGATCTCCGTCCTACCCTCCTCTACCTGCCCTCCAAATCTGGTGTGGATTAGATTTACAGGATCTGAATTATGCCCCTTCAAAGAAGGTGGAGCCCCCCCCCCAAATGTGGAGGAAAAAACAGCAAAAAAGCAAGGGCAATAGAAGCCCAGCAAAACAGAATAAAAGTCCCAGAGGATCTCTGTAGTAGAAACTGAAGGAGGGGGGCATTTTTGCAAGCCCAGCAGAACAAGTGCAAATTATTGTGCCCAGCAGAATCCAGTGGCAATGTGGCAATGCCAGCTCAATCACAACCCAAGAAGGGGGGCATTTTTGCAAGCCCAGCAGAACCAGTACAATGTATAGAGTGCCCAGCAGAATCCATTGCAACCGGCATTGCAAGTTAAAAAGGACTGATCTCAAAGCACTGAGTCACAAATCCAAAACCGGGGGGGGGGGGTTGCAAGCTCTGTTCAAAAAAATGGGAAGTGAACACAAAGGAATACTGACAAAGGTGGGGGGAAGCACTCTTGAAACTGATATAACCAGTTTGAAACTGACAAGTCTTTCCAAGGGTGGAGAATTCCACCCCCCACCCCCCAGTTGCTTTGAAGTTTGGTAAACATTTCATTTGAGCGGAGACAGTCTGTCTGGAAATTTATCCATTCACCAACTAGCACAAACCTCCACAAACTGTTTGAAACTACTTCAGTTTCCAAACCACAAAACAGCCAAAATTCATAGCAAACTTTAGTTCATGAGCCAGTTCATGCCTAACCCTACTCCACATCCTCCCCTCCTGAAAACATCCTTTCAAGAACAGGTATCTGCATTATATCTTCAGCAGTGAAGGAAGATGAGAGAGGAATTCTCAGTGATCACCTTATCCTTCTTTGATACTTGTTTAATTCCATTGTCACCCAATGGACCAACTGCTTCCCTAGCTGGTTTTCTGCTCCTGCTCAAGAATTCTTTATTGTTGGTTTTTATGCTTTTAGTGATATATTACTCAGAATCTTTTTTTGCATCCCTTGACTACATGCATTTTTTTTGTGCAAGTTTGTGTTGGTGTTTGCTTGTAGTGTTTGAACAGGGCTTCTGTTTTCTGAAGAAAGCCTTTTTTCACTCTAATAGCTGCTTTCATTCTGCTGGCTAGCCATGCTGATGACCTCTTGGACTCTGTACTACCTTTTTTGACTGGTGGTATACATCCTAACAGTCTCTAGTATTAAGGTTTTGAGTACCCCCAGACCTTTTAGACAGATTTTATTCTCTTGACTCCTTTCAATTTCCTTTTTATCAGATTTCTCATTTTAGAGCTTTTTGGTCAATGGGCATGTCCCTACAACTAAATTACTTTTGGGGCCTGGTACTGTCACACACAGCAATTCTGTGGAGGAGTTGGCCTTTTTAAAGATTTCCAGCTTGTTAAACACCATGCTCTCCTTGACATATATAACAACACCCCTTTCAATACACCCTTCCCTATTGTTCCTATAGAGTTTGTATCCAGGGATGACTGTATCACACTGGTTCTTTCCCTTCCACCAGGTGTCTGTTGTGTTCACTGTATGTCTGTTTTCCCTTAAAACCAAGCACTCCAACTTTCTCATTTTGGCACAGAGGCTTCTGGCATTAGCACAGAAACACCTCCACACTGTTTTTCCCTCTAGACATCTGTGACGTGCAGGGCCAGTTACAGGGAGGGTTTTGAGCCCTCGGCAAAAAAACTATTTCCGTTTGGTACAATCCCTTTCTCCTCTACTGCCACTGCTTATCAATCTCTCTCCATGTTTGGGTACATAATATCTTAGAAAGATGGTGTGTTCTTCCTCTGGTGTTCTAAAGTGTCATGTACTAGAACTGGAGGAGGGCCTCTCTTCTACCCATTTTATCTGACATTTCTATATTATTGGACAGGCTTTGAAGTTTACAAAATGCTTTGAAAAGCAATTTATTCACCGACAAACAATGTAAAAGGGAAAAAAATATTTCCAGCTTGCAATCTTTCTCACAACACTTTTTGGGAACATCTACTTGATTCTAATGGCTTTTATGGGTAAAAACATTTGAAAAGCAGTTTACATAATTATTGACTCTAGGACAAAAAGGGATGATTCTACAAAGAAGGTTAAGCAATCCATTTTTTTGTTTGTTTAAAACCAGATATCCCCTTCTATTCTTTACACATGATGAGCAGAGCATGGAGATTCACCTTCCCCCATATTATTTGTCCTCACTTCCACTTTCCTGGGTTGCAATGTGCCAAATGGGAATATATCTCTATAAAAGTGTCTGTTTTTTCCTTTGAGCATGAAATAGGCCTGGCTCACAGAAGAGTGTATATTTGCTTTGATGGATGGCCCTTTTGATCCATACCATCTTCCACTGAACTAACCCACCCCCCAAGCCCAAAGCCCTGCTGTGGTTTGGCTCCATGTAAACGGTTGCAGTGGCTCAGAGGTTAAGACGCTGAGCTGCAGACTGGAAGGTCACTAGCTTGGCAGTTCGAGACCCTAGTGTTGTATGACAAAGTGAGCTCCTGTCTCTGGCCCCAGCTCCTGCCAACCTAGTTGTTTGAAAGCAAGAAATTGCAAGTAGATGAATAGGTACCACTTCCATGGGAAGGTAACAGCATTCCATGTGCCTCAGTGTCTAGTCATGCTGGCCACATGACTACAGAAAAGTCTTCAGACAGCACTGGCTGCCTTGGAAATGGAGATGAGCACTGCCCCCCTAGAGTCAGATTCAACTGGCTTTCGAGCAAGGGAAACCTTTACTGTTTAAACCTTTAACTTGCTATAGGAGAACCCAAGTGTAGCTACTGGCACTCAGGCTGGAATGTAATAGGGTTGCCAACCTCCAGGTGGGGCCTGGAAATCTCCCAGAGTTATGGTTGATCTTGCGCTAGGCAGAATGCAGAAACAGACGCCGATGCCCACCCCACCTCTTACCAACCACCTTATGGTTTTATGGTTTTATAATATTTTAGACCAGGGTTTTATGGTTTTATAATATTTAGACTATATTCTATTTTATACTATTTTATGTACTTTTTTTGGGTTTGTAATGGCTTATGGCTAAATACAATAAAATCTGTCTGTCTACTTTTACCAACCACCTTTGAACACTCCCCATTACATGGCAAAAAAAGCCAAAAGACCCCCCTCCTGCTTTATGCGCTGCTGATGAGAGGATTTGACGGTTGGCACAAGCAGGCAGGCTGAGGCACAAAAAGGACTGGGCCATATGTGCTTCAGAGCCCTCAGGAGCTACAGCTTTGGGCACCAAGCAAACTGCAAGGGGAAAGCTGGGGAGGCAGCAGGGGAGGGAGACTCCTTCCCTCATTGGCTGAGGCTGTTTAAAGCCACCTTTCCACCCCCTCTTTTTCCAACCACCTTTGAACACACACGCCCAGCAAAAGCAAAGCCTCCAAAAGCTCCTGCTTTATGTACTGCTGATGAGGGGAACTGTGGGCTTGCTGGCACGAACTAGCAGGCTAAGGCACAAAAAGGTCTGGGCCATGTACTTCAGAGCCTGCAGGAGCTTTGTGCACTAAGCAAACGGCAAAGGGAAAGGCAGGGGGAGATGGGGGGGAGAGACTCCTTCCCTCATTGACAAAGCCAGGGAGAGAGGTGGGAGGATCCCTCACTCATTGGCAGAAGCTGCAATTAGGAATGGGCTCCCTGGCAGCTCTCATTGGTCAGCAACTGATCAAATACGCCCTGCTTTGATGCTGGGTCTGGTGACATGTGCCTTTTCCACTCAGGCTGTTGGACCTCTTTGACTCTGGCTATCCTGATTCACTTTATCCTCACTTTCTGCATCTGCCCCATCCCCATTTAGGCAATTAGAAGGGTTTTCTCCTTCGTCCCTTTGGAAAAAATCTGCCCAAACCAGATGCTTCTCAGGCCCTGTCGGTTTCCCCCTGGGGTTCAGTTTAAAAGCTGCTCTGCCACCATTTTTGTGTGTTATATGACAACAGTCTGGTTTCATCCTGGTTCAGGTGGACACCATCCCAGCTTGGCCCAAAGTGTTTCCTAGTGCTTCCTTCTTGTCTACACCACTTGCCTCATCTGTGTGCATTGTGACTCGCCACCTGTGCCTGTCTAGCTGGCTTTGTGGGCAGAACAGGTAGTGTTTCAGAGAAAGCTACCTTGAAGTTCTTTTAATCTCCTACCTTATAACCTTTTAATCTCCTACCTTTTAATCTCCTACCTTATAACCTAAATTTGGCTTCCAGGACCTCACTATTACACTTCCCCACATTATTATTGCCAACATGCCCCTCAACCACTGACTCCTCCCCAGCCCTATGTATCAAGCCATCTAGCTGATGGGTGTTGTCCACAACTTTCACACCAGGCAGGCAATTCACCATGCAGTCCACAGACCCAATGATCTAAATGTCTAATGATAGAATCTCCCACTATGACAAGCTCCCCTCCCCTCCCCTCAGAGGCATATCCTCAGTGCAAGAAGTTTTTTAAAATCATCCACCGAGGAAGGGGAAATGTCCCATTTCCTTTTCTCTTTCTGCAAGGCCCCTGTTACCCTTGACTAGCAAGGAGCCATCACCCTGAGATTGGGATGCCAGTATCACATCCCTGAAGGCCTTACCCACCCCCCGCTCTGCCTCTCTCAGGTTCTTCAGAAGAGGTATCTTGGCCTCAAGGGAAAGAACTTGCTCCTTTGTGTCCAGGAACGCCTTGCACCAAGTACACACCCTCAACATCTGTCCAGCTGGCAGATAGTCAGCCATGTTACACTCCATGCAGTACACTGGGTAGCTCCCTGACCCCTGCTGGCTTTCAACCTTCAAAATTGGTATTTCAAATCTTATTTTGTGGTGTGCTTACCCAGGAGATGAAAATATAATCTCAGAGCAGGAAACATAATGTTATTAGCCTTAGCCTTAAGAGAGGCAGAGTACTGAACAAATTAAGATTTTTGCATGTTACAAGAATTAACAAGGTACAAACTATGGTTTAGATGGCCAGTTTAACATCCACAAACAAACTAAATTCAAAGCTTAGAAGGTTGCTTTACAAATCAAGTCTGGCTCAGCCCACTATTTTCCAGGCTCAGACTCAGTTTAGTGCATATGAATAATTGTAACTGAATATGCTTAACCAAATATGGTTGCAGCCACAGCAAACCATCTATGCTGGCCTCCCCTGCTCTGTTCCACCTACTGTGGCCGACTCCCTTGCATGTGTTATTCCATCTATGGCACACATAGATAGGGTTGGGAGTGGGGCTGGATATTTGTGCTACAGATCGCCACCTACTGGCAATATTAATCAATTATCTGGCATTGTAGGTTTTAACGACTGTATTATATTTTTATATTTCACTTATGGTAAATTAATTGTTGATGTTTATGGTTGTTGTACCCTGCTCTGAGCCTGCTGTGCAGGGAGAGGGGGTTAGAAATTGAATTAAATAAATAAATAATCAATAAATACAAGGTGCATGGTTCTCACCTCTAACTCATCCCAGCCTAGCCATGCACACCTGAGATAAAGATAAAGGGTCTCCGCATCATAGAATGTAACTTCTAATCTTGTTTGACTACAATTTTAGAAATTAAACACTGATTCCTGAGACCAGTGTTTAAAAATAGACAGTTAGCCAAGAGCACATACACATTTAAAATCCCACTAGGAGGGAGAGACACTTGGGGGAAGGACAGCTTGGGGAAGTAGTCAGTAGGGAAAGACTTTTCCTCATCTAAATGAGCCACCAGGCAGGTGGGTTTGGCACAAGTTACCATAGCGTTTTGAAAGGAGCTGTGCTGTTCTCCGCCGTCAGATCTACGAGCAGCTCTGGGGATGCCCCTTATTCTATAGCCCCAGAGAATGTAAGTGATACGCTCCCTACTAATAATTTCATAGATGATAATGGTGGACATGCATTGGATATCTATAATTCCAAAAAGTAACTTGGTATACTTTGATCTGGCAATCTGAGGTGTATGCAGTTCACTTCTCAGTGGGAAATGTCAGCATCTTTGCAACAGGTACCTCCAGCTCCTGCTGCTTCAGTTCAATGATCTTCAGGTCTGCAGGCTTAGAGCTTCACTTGACTCCTCCATGCTTTCTGCTTTCGAGTTGTAAAAATGTTTGTGTAAAGGAGGTAGTGTTGTGCCCTCTCCATCAAGCACTGAAAGCAATATTGGTGTGTGATGTCTCCCTAATTTTCTAAGGCCAGCCTTTTTTTCTAGCTGCTTCTCTTTCCTAACATCAGCTGAGCTCTTCATTGATCAAGAGGCTGTGCCCACTGAGTCTCAACACACTACAATATCAAAAAGAAATATAGATAGGTCCAGGATTGTGGGTTCGCCAAGCTGGAAAACTATGATGCTCTCAAAGAGAAGCTCTGAATGTTGTAACTTGTTAGAATACAGGACATGAGAAATAATGGAATACAAGTGTCTGTGTCCATCTTTAAAATATTGTGCACGTATTACTTCCTCAAAATGGCACACCAGTAAATTTAGTCATTGACTAAGTCATGAGAAGACTACCCACACACTTATTTTCCATTGCATGGTGCATCCTATTAATAAGCAAATATTTCTAATTTTGCATGTTGAATCCTGGAATGTGGACCTGTTGATGCCTGCATATTGCACTGGATGGTGTCAGGATGAGACCCTATCCTCTGGTTTTATTTCCCCCTTGTTCTGGACTGTGTAGGAACAAAGTTCTTTGGGGTCCCAAGAGACTGGAAAGGCCCCCACTATTGTCCTGCGTCTCTGTCTGATGAGGTACCCCTTCCCCTTACTCCCAGAGGTTCTCAGTAAATAGTAATCACTGTCACCCACAAATCTGAGACTTCCACCTGCTAGACAGACTTGTACATCTAATGCTTTGTGTCTTCATTGTTACTTAAAAGCTCCACCTAGTTGTCATGTCTCATGCTTTACACTAGCTAGTGCAGAGATGATATCACACTTTCAAACTTTCAAGCAATTGTACTCCAGGGATGGCAAGCTGACTTCCCATTCCTCTGCTGTACTGTGCTCTGGAAAGCAAGATTGAATAGGCATGGTTTTTTTCTAGAGATCAGGATTCAAGCAGTCAAAATATAAGGAAGTTTAATAAAATTAAAAAGAGTGCATATGGTCTGTTTGAACACCAGGCTGACTAATGATATAAAGAAAAGGTGAAAACACATTATTTTCTAAACCATAAACTATACTTATCCTAAACTATGTTTAATAAGGACAGGCTAGTAAATTTTGCAGGATTTAAAGTTCATCATTACCTTAAGTCTTAGAACTGGAATTCCCATTGCTCCCTGACATTGTCTCCTGATGAAGTCCTTTGGTAAAGAGACGGTCTTTCATTGCTTGGGTCTCTCTGGCCAAAAACTGAAAGATAAGAGAACCTTATCCTTGCATCCCAAGGAGTATAATCTCTGCTTTGAGACTTTGTCCCCCTCTGGGGTTGTTCTGGTCTTCCTGTGAGAGGAAGAAATTGCCATCTGGTCTTTTGGCTGTCCCAGTCTCTGTCCCTTTAAGTGTGATATGGTAAACTTTGGCCATGGCCATTTGCGTAACTAAGTTATGGAGTACTCTGTTCTTGGAAGAGAGATAACTCACCTGTAGTTTTCCTTTAGACAGTCCTTTACCAGCATTGTACCCCCAGGGCATGTGTAGATTGTAGCCCCATTTGGAAAATGATGACAAGAATTTTAGGATGGAGGGCATTTCTCTACATGGACTATTACCACAAAGCGACACAAGTAGTTTGACTCTTTTCAAGAAGTTCCTTTTCATAGCAATCAATTTGAAGTGAGCTTTTGAAGGCATCAAATAAACTATTTGATCCGAATAGGCCAAGTACTAGGTCCGAAATCTGCCACAATGACAAATTGAGGCATGTACACCCATTAATTGAGTAGTCACTTATCAAATGAGCTCTTCAGGAGAAGAACCTGGTTTGAATGAATGAATTAATGCAAATTAGGGTTGCCAAGTCCTACCTTTTTAATGGCGGGGGAGTCCTGTCCCTGGTCTGGGAGTTCTGCGCGCGCGCAAAGCATGCACGTGCCGTGATGACATCATCCGGAAGTGCTGTCATCATGCTGGGCACATTGCCAGGGTGACGCTCTGGCAATTGCCCAAAAACTCTATGGTACCATAGAGTTTTGGGGCGATTGCTAGAGCGTCACCCAGGCAATGTGCCCAGTGTGATGATGTCACTTCCGGGTGATGCCATCACGCTAGGGCAGTAGGCCGGATTGGGCCACTTGGGTTCCCCTCGCTGGCCAAATCCGAGCCGGCGGATTGGGGACCCCTTTAATATGGGATTCCCTGCCCCCTGGGGGGACTTGGCAGCTCTAATGCAAATTGTCTACTATTATGAAGTTTGATTTAAAGATACTTGTGTAATACAAGAGTGCATTGCAAATGGAGATGTTCCCAAAAAGGAACAAAATAGTTTTATTGGTTAGATACCTGGAAATAGGGACTGATTGTTGAATATAGGATTGGTTGAACCACATGGGACTGGGGGAAGAACTGGAATGCCACTCCCACACACATGTATGTACATAAACTCAATTGACTCTCTCTCTCCTCTCCTTCCAGTACATTACACAAAATGAAAGGAGCTTCTACACAGAAGACCTACAGCATATATTAAATAAGCAAGAAGGCTGTGACAGGGTAGGCCTGTGAGATTCTGGAGGGGCCATGGCTCAGTGGCAGAGCATCTGCTTGTTATGCAGAAGGTCCCAGGTTCAGTCACTGGCATCTCCACTTAAAAGGATCAGGTAGTGAGTGATGTGAAAGATCGCTACCTGAGACCCCAGAGAGTCTGAGACCCCATGATCCATTTCAACCAGCCCAGCCACTTGGGTCTGGAGTTCTCAGCAGAAGAGCCTGAGGAACCAAGGCCATTGGTTGAGGAGGACCAGCAGGAGCAGGAAGGGCCTAACATAGCAGAGGTGCCCATGGACAGTGTGCCAGAGGCCACCCTGTTGGAACCTGCAAGTGAGACCTCACCACCAACCTCTCAGATAGCCACCATTCTTCCACTGAGCTGGTCTCAAACCCGGTGTGAGACTTCTGCTCAAAGTAGTCAAGGATCAGATCTTTGTTGATGAAACACAGTTCTTTATTTCCAATCTCTACATTGGTACAGCTTCTCGGATTATTGTCAGAGATAACACAGATGGCAAAAGCGGGTCTATTATACCTTTCTAAGCAGTTTGAATTACCCATAGGTAGCCAATCACTACAAGGGAAAAACGGCGGGCAAAAGGGGCTCTGGCCGTTTGCTTCCCACAGGAAAGAAAGTGAGGTGTCAAGTTGTAAATTTCCCCTTCCAAACCAGACCCTTCAGATGTTACCAGTTCACATAACAATCCATGGCCTCGAGGCTTTCGCACATTGATAAGAGATGAGACTTGTCCTCCCTTGGAGTCTCAGCCGAGATGAATGGAATGCGGAGGTAGGAGTGTGAGAGGCCCATTGTTCCCATACTTTGAAGTTGACAACCTCCCGCTTTGACAGTTACACAAACCAGGCCGGTCAGGGTCATAAACCTGGGGTTACACAGTCTACATACATGCTAATACATACTGGCCAGAATGATAAGTACATGACAGGTGTTCATAAGGGCAGCTAGCAGGCATACAATACTATGAAAAGCAAAGCAGCAAACACAAAGTAAAACATGGCTGTAAGCAGCAAGATACATTGTCTGAATCAGCAGATTCTGACACTCTGGCACCCCAAAAATAAATCTATCCGGGCTTGTCTGGAAACCTTCTATGAAAAGCTTTAACTAATTTAGGAGCGTGCACATTTTCAGAGCGAACCCACTCATTTTGTTCTGGGCCAAAATCAAGCCATCTAACTAAATAATATAAGTGGCCCCTACGCAGCTTAGAATCAAGAATCTCAGAAATTTCAAAATGGGGTGCCTCCCCCTTCATCAGTGGAGGAGGTGTCGGAGGAACTGGATGCCATGCATTCGGCCCAGGATTCTTCTTCAGTAAGCTGAAATGAAAAACAGGATGCACAGAACTCAGTGATTTGGGCAATTCTAGTTCAAAAGACACATCAGAGATTTTGCGCAACACCTTGTAAGGGCCCACAAATTTCCACCCCAATTTCCTGCTGGGTTGCAGGCCGTGTATGTTCTTGGTAGAAAGGTAAACAGAGTCTCCAGGCTGAAGGTCCCAGCCTTCAGCCCGACCACGATCTGCATACTTTTTGTAATCCTCTTTGGCTTGATCAAGTGTTTTGGCTATTAGAGGCCACGACTCTTGCAGGGTCGCCCACCAGAGTTTAAAGTCTGTGGGGGAAGCATCTGAGGCGTTTTCCAGGGTGGGCAAAGGTTTTCCCTCAAAGCCTCCCACCGCCATAAATGGGGAAACGCCCGTAGAAGAATGCACTGCATTGTTGTAGCTATATTCCGCGAATGGCAGCAACTCCACCCAATTGTCCTGGTGGCAGTTAGTATAACACCTCAAAAATTGTTCCAGAATTTGATTAGTTCGTTCGGACTGCCCATCGGTCTCTGGATGGTAACCAGAGCTTAGAGCAGGCTCTATGTCCATAAACTTCAGAAGCTCCCGCCAGAAGTTGGCAACGAACTGACTGCCCCTGTCGGATACCACGCGTTTGGGAAAGGCGTGTAATTTGATCACGTGGTTGAAAAAAGCCTTGGCCATCCCTTTAGCTGTAGGCAGCTGCTTGAAAGGAGTGAAATGGGCTTGCTTAGAAAACATGTCTACCACCACCCAAATTACAGTCTTTCCCTTTGAGGGTGGCAGGTTTGTAATGAAGTCCATAGCTATTGCCTCCCAAGGGCGAGAGGGAGTGGGTAGAGGGTGCAAGAGTCCCTGGACTTCCCCCCCCCCTTTTGAACATCAAGCAGGTCTGACAGGCAGAGACAAAGTCCGAAACATCCCTGCGCATGCGTGGCCACCAGAATTGCCTTTGGACTAAATTGAGTGTTTTTAGAAATCCAAAGTGGCCTGCCAATTTAGAGGAGTGGCATGCTAGTAATATATCCTTCCTCTTGCTTCGGGGCACCACCAATTTGTCTCCGTGATACCAGCACTTATTTTCCCTGGAAGAGCAGTCTGCCAGTGCCTCCAACTCCTCAATTTCTTCGGGCGAATAGTCCCCCCCCCAATCGCACGCCTCCGACTCCACCGTTGTTCGTTTACTTTGACTCCGGGTGGTCACTGCTCCTCCCAGTTGCTGGGGGGAGAACATAGAATCAAACACCTCCTCCTTTAAACTCTCATGCTGTGGCAAACGGGAGAGCGTGTCGGCTAACGAATTGGCTTTCCCAGGGAGGTGTTTGAGCACAAAATTAAATTTTGAGAAAAAATCCGCCCAACAGAGTTGCTTTGCATTCAGGGACCTCTGGGTGCGCAGCGCTTCTAGATTTTTGTGGTCTGTCCATATTTCAAAAGGGGTTTGCGCTCCCTTCAGCCAATGCCGCCACGTAGTGAGGGCTAGTCGGATAGCTGCGGCTTCTTTATCCCAGACTGACCAGTTCCTTTCTGTTTCATTAAATTTTTTCGAGATGTAAGCGAGGGGGTGCAACTTCCCGTCTGAACCTTGTTGCAAAATGGCCCCCCCCATAGCCACATCAGACGCATCTACATGGATTACAAATTCCTTAGTTTCATCCAGGTGGGCTGGAATGGGTTCGGAGATAAAGAGAGTCTTAAGAGTCTCGAACGCCTTCTGGCATTCCCCATTCCAGGCAATTCTCTCCCCCGGCTTCCCTGCTTCCGGGCCCCTCCCTTTGGTTTTTAGCAACTCAGTCAACGGGAGGGTGACAGTGGCAAAGTCTTTTATGAAGGTGCGGTAGAAGTTGCAAAATCCTAATAGGCTCTGGAGTTGTTTCCTCGTCTTGGGGGCTTCCCATTGGACCACCGCCTCTACCTTGGCTGGGTCCATCTCTAGCCCCTTCTGCGAAATGCGGTACCCCAAAAAGTCTACGGAATCTCGATGGAACTCGCATTTAGACAGCTTCGCATACAACTGATTTTTTAACAAGGTGGAGAGGACTTCCTGGACCAATTTCACGTGTTCTTTCTTATCAGTGGAGTAGATCAAGATATCATCTAAGTAACATAACACCCCCTTAAATAAATGCTTGTGCAACACTTCATTTATCAGGCTCATAAAGACCCCTGGCGCGCCACTCAAACCGAACGGCATCACCAGGTATTCGAACTGTCCCAACGGTGTGTTAAAGGCAGTCTTGAACTCATCCCCCTCCCTTATGCGCACCCGGAAATAAGCGTCTCTGAGATCTAGTTTAGTGAACACTTTTCCTTTTGCCGCCTCCGTCAACAAGTCTTTAATAAGGGGGAGGGGGTAAGCGTCGGAAGCAGACACCGCATTTAATCCTCTGTAGTCCGTGCACAACCGCAACCCCCCATCTTTCTTTTTCCAGAACAGAACGGGGGCTGCGAAGGGGGATTTGGCAGGGCGAATGAACCCGCGCTCCAAGTTCTTGTCTAGGAACTTTCTTAGCTCCTCCCGCTCTGGGGGGCTCATCGAGTAGAGCTTTCCTTTGGGAAGTTTCTCGCCTGGAATCAGTTCTATGGCACAATCCGACAGTTGGTGGGGGGGGGTAATTCGTCCGCCTCGGTCTCACTGAACACTTCCAGCAGATCACGATATTCCCGGGGGACAGTCGAGGGCACTAGGGTGAGGGCCGCCGGCCGGAGCAGCATCGGAGGTCCTGGTCCCCACCCGGCATCCCACTTATGGCCCTGGCACTTGTCGTCTACCCAGGAGATTTTCCCTTCGCTCCA
The DNA here is from genome assembly GCA_029233225.1 of Lepidodactylus listeri. Lineage (NCBI taxonomy): Eukaryota > Metazoa > Chordata > Lepidosauria > Squamata > Gekkonidae > Lepidodactylus > Lepidodactylus listeri. The sequence continues at coordinate 96,173,545 of JARCFY010000006.1, forward strand.
TTTAATATAGGGATTGTGGGAGCTTAGCCAGGGGCTCCCCAGCACCATGGGGAATTGGGTGTTTGGGGTGATGACGAAGGCTCTCTTTTCCCAATGCTCCCCCGTGCCCACAATAAGTCCCTCAGTCTCTGCCACACACACCTCCTTCATCTCTGAACCGTCCATTTGCGTGAATTTGAGTGGCTCCCCCAACGGGGTGACTTTGGGTCCCAGCCCTTCCACCACTAGTGGGCTAATCAAGTCTCTAGCACACCCGGAGTCAATTAGGGCACGGACTTGAACGTGTGTCCCAGTCCCGGGGGTCATTACAGTCACTACCATATACAACAAGGGGCCGGGGATGCTCACCGGAGATGGCGCGTCATGGCGGGGGACCTGCAGTTCTGCGCCGCTCACTGCAGGCCATTGGAGTTTCCCGACATCTGCGCTTCCGTCAGCTCCAGCTCTCCTTGCTTGCTCGCTGCCCCTTCCAGCTGCAGAGCCCGGGGTTTGAACGAGGTCTTTCCTCGACTGGGGGTGCTCCCAGCCACCGGGGTGGAGGTCTTCGGGATCTTTCCCACTCCCTTCGGGCACGCTGAGGTGAAGTGGCCGCTTTCCCCGCATCTCATGCAGAGCCCCTGTTTGAAACGAGCATCTCGGACTTCTTGCATGTTGGGCTTGGTCTTTGCCTTCTGCGTTGCCTTGCTTGGGGCCGTCGATGAAGCTCCCATCTTGATGAGGGTGAAGCGCTCTTCCACGTCCACGGCTGCCCTCATCCAAGCGCCCAACGACCCTGGCCTTCCCGCTCGCAGGATCGCCTCGTACACCTCATAGCTCAACCCCTCTCGATACTTCTCCATGAGCAGGTCCTGCGTCCAGCCGCGAATCTTGGCTGAGATGCGCCGGAACTTGTCAGTGTAGTCCCTCACCGAGGACCGCCCTTGGGTCAGCCTCCGTAGTTGGTTCCGGGCTTTTTCTTCTCCCAAGGGGTCCTCATAGTGGTGTCGGAGGGCCCACATAAAGTTGTTCAGCGAACGCAGTTCAGGCCTGGGGGCGTTGTGCAGACTCACATACCAATCGCTGGCGGTGTCCTTCAGCTTGGACCCGATGTAGCCAATCCGGACCCTCTCGGTGGGGTAGAGATGTCCCCAGGTGTCTAGGAACCGCTCGATCTCCAGCAGGAAGAAGCGCAGCTTCTCGGGGTCCCCATCGAAAGTAGCCGTCAACAGGTCAGCGGGGGCCGGGCGAACCACTGGCCCTGCCGGCACAGGGCCTGGCACAGGTGGAGGTGTGGGCACTGGGCGAGGAACGGCAGGGGGGACCTGCGGCACCACGGGCTGCTGCATGGGCAGCTGCACCGGGGCGGGGACTCCCCCGGGAGGCCCCACCGGCTGCTGGACTCCGACCACGGCTGGCGCCGGCTGAACCGCTTGCATAGCCGTGAGGGCGTCCCGGAACTGATATTGGAGATCGAGGGCCAGCCCTCACAACTCAGTGGTAAGCTGGAACCGTAGATCCCCCATCATCCGGTCGAGGGCTTGAGTCTGGTCTTCTCGGTAGGGATCGGGCCCGTAGGGTCCCATTCTCTCTCCGTCCAGGGACTGGAGACGCGAATCTCCGGCGTAGGTCGTTTCGCGTTCGTCTCCCAGGAAACTCGGCTTCCCGTGGTCGAGGTGGTCTCCCTGGACCGAGACTCGGGCCCCTTTCCGATCGTGCACCCAGGAGTCCACGGTCCCGTGACCGAAATTGCTCCATGAGTACCTCGGGGTCCCGCTCTGAAGAGGAGGTGGGCACGGGATGTAGTGAGCCCCTTGAATCGTAGTCACTGGCACTTCGGGCTCCCCTCCGCCGCCTCCACCACCGGCTCCCTGGTCCCCAGGGGTGGTCGGTGTGTCTTCCGGAGTAGTAGGGATGGGAAGAGTACCGTCGTCCGACATGGTCAGGAACGGCCAAGTCCCAGTCACAGATCTCTGACAATCTGTGAGACTTCTGCTCAAAGTAGTCAAGGATCAGATCTTTGTTGATGAAACACAGTTCTTTATTTCCAATCTCTACATTGGTACAGCTTCTCGGATTATTGTCAGAGATAACACAGATGGCAAAAGCGGGTCTATTATACCTTTCTAAGCAGTTTGAATTACCCATAGGTAGCCAATCACTACAAGGGAAAAACGGCGGGCAAAAGGGGCTCTGGCCGTTTGCTTCCCACAGGAAAGAAAGTGAGGTGTCAAGTTGTAAATTTCCCCTTCCAAACCAGACCCTTCAGATGTTACCAGTTCACATAACAATCCATGGCCTCGAGGCTTTCGCACATTGATAAGAGATGAGACTTGTCCTCCCTTGGAGTCTCAGCCGAGATGAATGGAATGCGGAGGTAGGAGTGTGAGAGGCCCATTGTTCCCATACTTTGAAGTTGACAACCTCCCGCTTTGACAGTTACACAAACCAGGCCGGTCAGGGTCATAAACCTGGGGTTACACAGTCTACATACATGCTAATACATACTGGCCAGAATGATAAGTACATGACAGGTGTTCATAAGGGCAGCTAGCAGGCATACAATACTATGAAAAGCAAAGCAGCAAACACAAAGTAAAACATGGCTGTAAGCAGCAAGATACATTGTCTGAATCAGCAGATTCTGACACCCGGGCCCACCCACCCCCAGGACCCATTCCCACTGTGCAGGAATGGTAGTGACAGAAGGCCCAGGCCAAAGTGGCCCAAGGGGGGCAAGGTGCCAGGTAGGCTGTGTGCAGCTCCATCCCAGAGACATGGAATCCTGGCCAAAGCACAGCACAGCTGCAGGAGCTCAACACCTGCCAGCAGTGCAGTTGAGCCTGATTACCTCCCAGCTTCTTTAGGCTGAGGCTTGGGCAGGCTGCCTCGCTGGATCAACCAGTCTACTAGCTGCAAGCCTGTGTTCCTTGCCTCCCATTCCAGCTCCTGCCTGCCAGCTCCTGTCAATGCCCCCAAGTCTTACTTCAGCGGACAATACTCCAGAGGAGACCTTGACTGGGCTGGCCTGCCGAGTGTCGGATGGTCTGTGCAGACAATACAGATCTTGATGGACAAGTTGTCTGATTCATTATAAGGCAGCTTCATATGGTTTTTGTTGTTGTTGTTCTTTCGTTTAGATCAAATTTTATCTTTGGTAATGCCTGATTTCTGGCACTCCCTTTAGGCCAAACCCAGTCACAGTGATTTCATAACACTATTTCTACAAGCGAGAGGAAATGTAGGAAGTGGGAGAGAAACAAGGTTACTTGCAGGCTGCTATAGTGAGGAACGTGAGAGAAGGGTCAGAAAAAGCAACAATTCTGATTCTTTACAACCCATCCTTAAATCAACTTTGTGCCCAGCACTGGGTATCAAGGCTACAACAGCAGCAACAGCAGCCAGCTTGCAGTTTCCCAACTTCAGAGCCAAACCAAACATCATCATAAAGTGAATAAGGCTGTAGTATAATGGAATGGAGGGTGCTCCATCTATTATATATATAAAAGAAAGTCCCCTCACCGTAAAATCAATGCCCAAGCCAAACCGCTGGACCTAGAAACATCAAATTTGGGGAGAGCTCTCCTACCATGGCGTAGGTGCTCACTAAGAAGGGATTTTTAATAATTCGACCCCCTAAGTGGGTCAAAAGGGGGAAATGTGCTCCCCCCATTGATTTCTATGAGGCTCCCAGGCTGCTGCCTCCTTGCACCCCCCACTCTCTGATTGGTCAGCTGCAGAGCTCAGTGTTCTAAGGTAAAAAAAAAAATTACAGGAGACTACACAGAACTAACGGCAATTGAGGAAATCAGGAATGGCCAACAGCCACCTGTGAGGTGCAGTAATGCTGCTGGCCCAGCCTCTCTGATGGCTTCCAACACACTCCTACCACGACCTACACCTGACAGGTGGTTGTCTGGCAGGTGCAGCTGCAGTTGCAGGGTGCTTAAGGCCATGAAGGAGCCTGCCCCAGCAGTAATGCCTTAGTGATCCTGTCGGCCCCGCCTCCACAGTGGCTTCTAATACTCCTCCCCCCACCTACACTGGACAGGCAGCTGCCTGTCAGGTGTACGATAGGAGGTAGATGTTTACAGCAAAACAATCCAGGAACACAAGTAGAGAGGCCATCGCTTTCGTGGAAGGTGGCAGGACTTGACTTAACAGATGACTGCTTCTTTAATGGACAGATCTATGTTATCTGCTCCAAAGTGAGCTCTCCAAGCAGCCTGGTGATCCCAGCACCTGAGGGCAGAACCACCAATGTGGTCTACAATGAGGTCCTTCAGTAGAGAGAGAGAAAAAAACAGTACGTATATCTCACTTCATTTTTATACTACAATCTTCTCCATTAGAATTCCTACAACAAATGTTACATTCCAAACTTCACATCAACAGTTTTGTAACTGGATTTACAGAACTTAAATACCGTAGCAAAGCACGGGTATCAGGCTAGTATATAACAAAATAAATAAGATGAACAACAGTAAAACAGCAGCAGGTAAAAATCCTCCCATGGTCCATCCAAATCTGGCTTTAAAACTTGGAACCATTAAAAGCAGACATAGTAAAAAATAATAAAATAGCATTGTTAAAAACCATAAATCATAATTTATCAATAACAATAAGCTTTGGGGCAATTTAGCTCCACCAGAGGCCTCTGGTCTTAACTAGTCTCCAGAAGGCCCAAAGTGAGGGGGCCGTTTGAGGGCCCAAGGAGAGAGAGTCCAGAGCTTGAGGGCAACTATTTTTTATTCTTTAAATTTATTTTGAGATTTATATCCCATCCCTCTCCTGCAACATGAGTCTCAGGGTGGCTTACAACATTTTTAAAAATACAACAAAACCGTAAGCTTCTTTGGACTTTTTTTTGGGGGGGGGGGGGGAATGTGCCAGAAAAGTGTTCTAGAACCCCTTAGTGAAAATAAAATTCTCAAAAAAAACATTTAAAAGTGCATGAGAGGCATCGTGGGAGCATGATGACACTTGCATGCTCCTTGGCTGGCTCCCCTTGCTGCTTTTAAAAGAAGAAACAGAACTGTCAAGGTATGGAAGAGTTCTGGATTCTAAGAGTTGGCCAGCAAACTCAATGGACAACATTCTCTATGGGAAAGAAGAAATATGCACATTGGCAAGAAGAAGAAGAAGAAGAGATTGGATTTATACCCCGCCCTCCACTCCCCAAGGGAGTCTCAGAGCGGCTTACAAACTCCTTTCCCTTCCCCTCCCCACAACAGACACCCTGTGAGGTAGGTGGGGCTGAGATAGCTCTTTCCCAAGCTGTCCTTGAGGGAACAGCTGGTACAGAGCTATGGCTTGCCCAAGGTCATCCAGCCAGGTGCAAGTGGAGGAGTGGGGAATCAAACCCGGTTCTCCCAGATTAGAGTCTGCGCACTTAACCACTACACCAAACTGGCACCAAACTGAGATTTCAGCTCAATGAAAGAGAAGCCATTCGAGCCTTCAGAAAACATCTAACATTCAGAGAAGAAAGGCCCACGGAACTGTCTCGGATTCGGTGTACTCTCAACACAATAGCTATTTTCTCCAGTGATTATGAAAGGGGATTTTCCTGCTACAAAATGAGCCCTGGCTAAAAACTATTATTACTATTAAATCCGGGGATTTAAAGGAATATCAATGAGCTGCTTCTCTTAAGTTTGGCTGCAGTGGGCGGCGGCAGAGGCGGAGAAGGAGGCAGGTGGTGGCTGGTGGCAGCCGAGAAAGAGGCTGGTGGCGGCGGAGGCTCTCGGCAGAGGCTAATGATGCAGCTTTGAAGGAAGTGGGCAGTGGCGGCTGCGGCAGAAGAGGAGGCAGGCGGCGGCGGAAGAGGAAGCGGTCTGTGGCAGTGGAGGAGGAGGTGGCAGGCAGCAGTGGCCGGGGGAGGAACCCTTCCCCAAGCCCCGCTGGCTGCCTGGTAAGTTTTGGGGTTTTCCCCCCTCCTTTTACACTTGGGCGCTTGAGTGCCCAAGCACCCAAGCGTCCAAGTGTAAAAGGGGGGGGGGGGGGGAAATGGCGGATGGGACCATCTGGAAAGCCCTGCTCTCGCAATGATTGCGAGAGAGGGCTGTCCAGATGGCTCAAATGCGGGTTCCTCACTCGTCTCCCGGGAAAACAGTCGATTTTCCCAGGGTCGGAAAATGCGGGAGGAACCCCCATTTGAGCCCGCTTCGGGACTAGCCGTGGGACTAGCCGCAGCCATTGTAGATGGTCCCTTTAAATGTGGGAGGAAACAGCCTTTCCTCCCACATTAAAGGGCCATGTGACTGTGGCCTTGCAGTCTGTTCCACAAAATCAGTACCAGAAGAGGCACGGAATTTCACTGAGAAAATGTGGATTTCATGGACAGAGAGCACCATTAAACGAAACTCTTGCGAGAACCTAAGTTGGTGCATGGGAATAACCACAGAATTGGCTTTGTCTGCGCCTTTACAGTGTGAAATCACACAAAATGGATTTAGCTCACACATTGCTGGCAAGGTTTTACCAGGATTTCACTCTGGTTAAGAATCTGGTTAGGCAGGGAAGCAGGTTAGCCTTCACCTTAGACAAGGTGGGGATGGGGGGAGGCTGGCCATGATGGCCCACCCTGCAGAAATGGGATTTACCCCTCTCCTACTGTTGAAGCAATTTATTCCCTTCTGTTCAAGAGAGATGGTTTCAAAAACCTCATTTGCTTTTCATCAGATAAAAGCGCAGCCCCATATGTAATGATAAAATATTAATTTCCTAGTCCATTACCTGGCTGATCTCATAATTCTAACTTCATACCTAATAAAGCCTTCCAGATCTGAAAGAATTTAGTAGCGTAACCAGACACTCAGCATCATCATAATGGATGGTGAAGGATACTTTCTTATTTTCTTAAAGACGCACAATAGTGTGGGAATTTGGAGCTGGGGGCGGGATGACAGTATTTCACTTCCAGCTACTGGTTGCCTATGGCTGGTGGAAGTTCTGTGCATATGGAAGCCTGCAAATCACCTTGGGACATACTGTCTTGCAGAGCTCAGACGGAGTGTGCGGGAGTCTTTCCAAAATGGCCCTGGAACAAGACTGCAGAAGTCCCCCAGGGTGTCACAGAGCCTAGATACTGCTCAGTACTGCTCTGTACTGCCTTTCTTCAAATCCCTGCTAAGAACACAAGAAAAACCTTGCTAGATTTAATCAATAGTCCATCTAGTCCAGCATTTCCCCCACACACACAGTGGCCAAGCCCATGCTTCCAGAAGGCCTATGAAGTTTAGGTGCAGAGGCCAACGTCTCCATCATTGTTGCTTCCCCCAGGAAGCAGTAGTCAGAGATATACTGCCTCTGCACCTTGAGGTTTCATTTAACCATTATTTATTTATTTAAAATAGTTATTAATCACCTTTCTCCCTTACAGAGCTCAGGGCAGTCAAAATTTAAAATTGTAACTCGTGACTGCTGTTAAACTTAACCAAACGTAGTCTGAAATAAAACTGTTTTCAACTGCCTCCTAAAGTTAAAAGTGATGGGGCCAGGAGGAGATTTTCCATAATTGTGGGGCTGCCACTGAAAAGGCCTTGCCTTGTGTACCCTCCAAATTAGCTTCTTTTATTGATGGGACAATCAGGAGCGCCTTTCCCTGTGATCTTAATTCTCAGGTAGGAACATATGGGAGAAGACAGTCCTTCAGATACCCCAGTCCCAAGCCATTTTAGCTACCAATACTGGCAGACTGATCTGCCATCCATTTCCTCCTTCTTAAAGTCATCTGAGCTAGTGGCTCTGTTCTGTGGTAGTGAGTTCCAAAAATTATGCATTGTACAAGGAACTATTTCCATTGGGCTTGGCTCACACCAGCTTCTGTGCTCCATCTCTTCTGGTTTCTCTGCCCACTGCAGCCACAATCTTGAGTGGCTTTTCTTCACAAGGGATCCCATGACCCCCAGTACAACTTTTTGTTGGTCAAAAGAGTACCCTCTTCCCTGTTACACCAGTGGAAAAGCTGGTAGTTAACTGTCCTTTGTCCATTCATCTTAAGTGGTTGCCCTATCTTAGTAAAATGGATTTTTTTTTAAAAAAAATCATTTTAACACACAGTTTACTACTCTATGGCTAAGGTCAAACACACACTAAATAATCCACTTTCAATCCACTTCCAGGGCACTTTCAAACTGGATTTTGCCAGTTCACACAAGTAAAATCCAGTTGGAAAGTGCCCTGGAAGTGGATTGAAAGTGGATTATTTAGTGTGTGTGACCGCAGGTTAAGCCATTCATATGCCAAAAAGTTCAAAGATGCTTAAATGTGTGAGTACCTACATGCCTTTGCCACAGAGTTGAATGTCCTACTTTAAAAAAAGACATCCAAAATTTCTAATATTTCTAATAAATTCATGTGGCACGATATTTTTTAAACCCATGGGACTTGTCAGTGAATAAACTACTTTGAAAAGCTTAAGAGGTAAAGCCAAATGGGAAGAATCCATTCTGGAGATGTCGCCACAATAATTTGCAAACATCCATATGCATCTACCATACTATGGACCTGGCAGCTGGAAGTCTTTTCTGTTGTTGTTGCACTAAGCTCCTGCCCTAGAGGAAGGCAATTTTGTTTAGCTTTGTGATCTGAAAAGGCCTGCCTTTCCCCTTTCTTGTGAAAATGGTTTGATTTCTGATGTATTCATCAAAAATGGTGTTTCCCGCATTTCAAGAGGCAGCATGCCTCTCTTCTCAGAATCTCTAATAACTTTGTTGCTCAAAGAGGGCAAAGATGATAACCAGCTCTACAGGTTTTCTGCCTCTGAGCTGTTTGCTCGTAGCTGACTCATGCTGGCTGGTGATAGAATGACATCAGCTGAGGAAAACAGTGCGCAGTGGCCACATACCACTGTTTCCGGGGATGACAATAGCTGTGGTACAGCTAATGCCTGTGTAGGCAGCTGAATCAGAAGAATGAAAGACTCAACAGTAAATATGGAGTCCGTCTTACACAAGTGTAGTCCATACACAATCATGTTTGTCATTTAATTGTAGCAGTGACTTCTTGCATGTGTGAAAGAGCCACTTCCTTGGGTTTCTACCTTTTTTCTGTCCCAGCTTGCATTCTTTTAATATTACAGAATAAAGTAAAATTTCATATTTTTTCTACTATTATTTGCCAACAGACCTGTTAATTTTGGCATCATTGATCAGTTTGCATAATCTTACAAAATGGGGAAAACCTTGGCTATCTAGATGCTCAGGATGGCAGGACCTGGAGTAAACCTAGGGGCCAGAGGGAACAGGAGCCCAGCTTATTGTATGGGTAAACTCTTAGTCACAACTAATTCTACCTGGATTGGAACGAATATTGTCAGCATACAGCCACTGCATCCAATGGAAAGACACATTTCGGCAGCTCAGCTCAGTGGAGTGGGTGAAGCCAGTAAAACGGCACAGGAGATTGAAGATGATGCCCATCCCTGGCATGCTCAGGCAGCAAACATGTCCTGCAAGGCATATCCATTTCTTGATGCATTTGAAAAAGAAGGCTTCATGGAGTTTGAGTAATGTTTGAGTCATAATTAATCTAGGAATAACTTTTGAAAGGGACATAAAAATATTTTTGGAAGGGGGGGGGGGGGGGCATCGTCGCAGCTGTCTTATGGTGACCCTGTAGGGTTTTCAAGGCAAGAGACATTCGGACGTGATTTGCCATTGCCTGCCTCTGCATAGCAAATCTGGTATTCCTTGGTGGTCTTCCGTTCATATACTAACCAGAGCCAACCCTGTTTAGCTTATAAGATCTGATGAGATCAGGCTAACCTGAGCTATCCAGGTCAAGTGAGTAAACCCAATACAAGATAGATTTGGGTGAGCAGCTGTGTTGGTCTGAAGCAGCAGAACAATGTTCGAGTCCAGTGGCACCTTTAAGACCAACAAAGCTTTATTCAAGGAATCATGAATGCTTTGAATAAAACTTTGTTGGTCTTAAAGATGCCACTGGACTCAAAACCAATACAAATTATCTCATTCTCAGAAATTATGAATAATTTACAAAACAACTTTAGGGTCTTGACATGTATTCTTGTTTTACATTTCTATAAATTCTTGAGGCATTTGGGAGCAATGTAACAATTTTTGATGTTTAGCCATAACACAGCATGTGCTGCTTTTTACATTCTCCAGATCAACCACAGCTTGGATCTCTATCGGTCAAAGATAGAGGGGGATTATAAAATGATGAATGAATTCAAGATAGCGGCTAGATGAAATAACTGTGCTGTAATAGGTGACTTTAACTACCCACACATTGATTGGGTCAATATGTGTTCAAGTCAGGAAAAAGAGATTGAGTTTCTAGACACTCTCAATGACTGTGCTATGGAGCAGATGGTTACAGAACCGACCAGGGGAGAGGAGATCCTGGATTTGGTCCTAAGTAACACCCAAGACCTGGTGAGAGATGTTAAAGTGATTGCACTGCTTGGGAACAGCAATCATAATGTTATTGAGTTCAACATTTGTATAAATAGGGAGTTGCCCAAAAAGACTGACACAATCACTTTTAACTTTAAAAGGAGTAACTTCTCTGATATGATGGGATATGTGAGGAGAAAACTGAAAGGAAAAGTAGAAAGGGTCAAAACCATTGGGGAAGCTTGGAAACTATTTAAAATTACAATCCTAGAGGCTCAGAGAAAATATATACTGCGGGTTAGGAAAGGCACAAATAGGTATAGAAAAAAGCCTGCATGGTTAACAAACAAAGTAATGGAAGCTGTAAAAGGTAAGAAGGATTCCTTTAAGCGGTGGAAAGCTAGTCTCAGTGAGGCTGATAAAAGGGAACACAGGCTGTGGCAAATAAAATGCAAGTCTGTGATCAGGCAAGCAAAAAGGGAATATGAGGAGCATATCACAAAAAACATAAAGACCAACAATAAAACTTTCTTCAGATATATTAGAAGTAGGAAACCAGCCAGGGAAGCAGTGGGGCCCTTGGATGACTATGGGATAAAAGGTGTAGTGAAGGATGATAAGGAAATGGATGAGAAGCTAAATGCATTTTTTGCCTCTGTCTTCACTGTGGAAGATGAGAAGTGCCTGCCCACTCCAGAACCACTGATTTTGGGAGGGGGGTTGAAAGACCTGAGTCAGATTGAGGTAACAAGAGAAGAGGTCCTATGTCTGATAGACAACTTAAAAACCAATAAATTACCAGGCCCGGATGGCATACATCTGAGAGTTTTGAAAGAACTCAAATGTGAACTTGTGGATCTCCTGACAAAAATATGTAATCTTTCCTTAAAATCTGCCTCCATTCCTGAGGTCTGGAAGGTAGCGAATGTCACTCCTATCTTTAAAAAGGGTTCCAGAGGAGATCCGGGAAATTACAGGCCAGTCAGTCTGACGTCGATACCGGGTAAGTTGGTGGAAACTGTTATTAAGGAAAAAATTAGTAGGCACATTGATGAACAAAATCTATTGAGGAAGACTCAGCTTGGGTTCTGTAAGGGAAGATCTTGTTCAGTAACCTGTTAGTGTTCTTTGAGGGAGTAAACAAACATGTGGACAAGGGGGACCCAATAGATGTTGTTTACCTTGACTTCCAGAAAGCTTTTGATAAAGTTCCTCATCAAAGTCTCCTAAGTAAGCTCAATAGTCATGGGATAAAAGGACAAGTCCTTTTCTAGATCAAAAGCTGGCTAATTAAAAGGAAATAGAGTGACTATAAATGGGCAATTTTCCCAGTGGAGGGAGGTAAGCAGTGGGATACTGCAGGGATCAGTACTCAGTCCGATGCTTTTTAACTTGTTTATTAATGATTTGGAATTGGGAGTAAGCAGTGAAGTGGCTAAATTTGCAGATGACACGAAGTTGTTCAGGGTGGTGAGAACCAGGGAGGATTATGAGGCACTTCAAAGGGATCTGTCGAGGATGGGCGAGTGGGCATCAACGTGGCAAATGGGGTTTAATGTGGCCAAGTGCAAAGTGATGCACATTGGAGCCAAAAATCCTAACTATAAATACACGTTGATGGGGTCCGAACTGGAGGAGATCTTGGAGTCGTAGTAGATAACTCAATGAAAATGTCGAGACAGTGTGCGACTGGAATGAAAAAGGCCAATGCTATGCAGGGGGTTATTACGAAGGGAATAGATAACAAATCAGCCAGTATCATAATGCCCCTGTATAAATCGATGGTGCGACCTCATTTGGAGTACTGTGTACAGTTCTGGTCGCCACACCTCAAGAAAGATATTATAGCATTGGAAAAAGTGCAGAAAAGGGCAACTAAAATGATAAAAGGGTTGGAACACTTTTCCTATGAAGAAAGGTTGAACCGCTTGGGGCTCGTTAGCTTGGAGAAACGACGGCTGAGGGGTGACATGATCGAGGTTTGTAAGATTATGCATGGGATAGAGCAGGTAGAGAAAGAAGTCCTTTTCTCCCTTTCTCACAATACAAGAACTCCATGAAATTGCTGAGCAGTCGGGTTAGAACAGATAAAAGGAAGTACTTCTTCACCCAAAGAGTGATTAACATGTGGAATTCACTGCCCCAGGAGGTGGTGTTGGTTACAAGCATGGACGGCTTCAAGAGGGAATTAGATAAACATATGGAGCAGGGGTCCATCAGTGGCTATTAGCCACAAAGTATAGATAGGAACTCTCAGTCTGGGGCAAGTGATGCTCTGTAATCTTGGTGTTAGAGTGGGGCAACAGTGGGAGGGATTCCTGCCCCCACTGCTGGACCTTCTGAAGGCACCTGGTGTTTTTGGCCACTGTGTGACAGAGTGTCGGACTGGATGGGCCATTGGCCTGATCCAACATTGGCTTTTCTTATGTTCTTATGTCATTTGAATGAATTCCCTAGTACTCTGCCAAAATAAAGCTCTGCGGAGCTTGGGGGGCAGGATAAGAGAAGTGGCTCATTTTACATGATTATGCCCCCTAGTAAGTGAAAGTATAGAGTGTTGCTTCTGATTAGATTATTTTATACCCTTTTCACCCTTTAAAGGTCTTTGTTTTGGTGATGCTGTGCTAATTTACCCACCAAGCCTAGTACAGTTTCCCCTTCTTCTTGCCTCCTTTTATTCTTACAGTTTTCATTTGCTTTGCATTTTTCATTTCCATGAACAAATTTGTCCTCATCCTAGAGAAGTTTAAATATCTACCATCTGTGGCCCTTTCCCCACCTCTTTGTGACAGCTTCTAAGGCCTGGTTGCCGCAAGCAGAAGAATGAGGCATAGGGCTACCAGCCTCCAGGTGAGGCCTGGGGATCTCCTGCTTTTACAACTGATCTCCAGCTGACAGAGATCAGCTCTCCTGGAGAAAATGGCTGCTTTGAAGGGGAGACCATGCTGAGGCCTCTCCCCTCCCCAAACCCCACCCTCTCCTGGATCCACCCCCAAAGTCTCCAGGTATTTTCCAAACCAGACTTGGCAACCCTAATGAGGCACCAGTGAGGTGACAGAGACCTGAGGTAGAGGATTGGACTGTACCATGTCAGATTGCAGGTGGTGTTCCTTCACACAGACAACTCCAGGCAGAGAAAACTAACACAGTGGGGGAGGGGGACTTGTACTCACTCTCTTGCCCTGCTGTACTACTTTTCAGTTTTTAGGGAATTCACAGAAGGGAACTGTGACAGACTGTCAAGGGTTAATGCCTGAGAGTCTGAGAACCTTTGAGCGACACGATGTTCAAACGGAATTCTGTTGAGACACTCAGATAAGGAATGATAGGTGGGAACTGACAGTTGAAGAAGAGATGGTTAAGCACTGACTGTGGACTGGGAGGGAGGCTAAGAGAGTGAATGGTTCAAGGAGGATCCCCATTGAAGCTAAAAAGGGAAATAGCTTCTAGTAAAAAGAAGTGATCCCTGGATTTGGGAAATTTGGTTGTATGTTCCTGCCTTCTAAACTTTGGTGAAACTCAGAGCCAGTTTGGTGTAGAGGTTAAGAGCGCAGACTCTAATATGGGGAAACCAGGTTTGATTCCCCACTCCTCCCCAAGCAGCTGCTGCTGTGACCTTGGGTCAGTCACAAGTTCTCTCAGAGCTGTTCTCTCAAGGGCATGTCTTGAGAGAGTTCTCTCAGCCCCACTTACCTAACAGGGTGTCTGTTGTGGGGAGGAGAAGGGAAAGGGATTGTAAGCCACTCTGAACTCCTTCAAGTAGTGAAGAGCGGGGTATAAATCCAATCTCCTTCTCCTTCTCCTCCTCCTCTTCCTCCTCCTCCTCTTCTTCTTCTCTTGAGTGTTTAAGCAGAAACTGAAAAGAAAGCCTCTCTCAAAAATTAAAGACCTTGTTGAGTAGCAGAAACACTTACTTGTTGGCAACAAATTATCTGGTGTTTGTGTAAATACCTCAGTTTTATTATCTGTTCTCCTCTTACACCCTGCACCTGATTCTGCCTGACCTTTTCTCCTCCAAGTTAAATAAAACATTTTGCTTATTTTGATCATTCAAAAGCCTCTCATGTGCCATTTCAAAAGTAGAACATAAGAAGGTGATTTTGTATGTATATATTAAAGTGACTGGATAGACAAACAAAGCCATAGACAAAACAAATTCATAGACATAAACAAAGCCATAGACAAACAAATAAGAAGAAAATAGATAAAGGGACTGCTCAGCAAGAAAGAGGACAGAAGGGAAAATCCTACGAGTGAGAGAGGGAAGAGGGCAAGATTGCCATAGGAGTGTTCCAGCATGTGATCCTTCACCTGAGGTCTGAAGTGATACCATCCATTCTACCACCTCATGAATTTGCCACCTCATTTTTCTTCATGTGTGAACCGAGCCTAAGATATACCAGTTTGGTGGTAAAAATGTGGGGGGGGACAGAAGATTCAGAGATGTATGGTAGTGTTGTTACAGCTTTTCTAGCCTGTGGCAAATGGTTCGACCGTGCTGTATGTCTCACTTGTGCCTAGGCCTCCTTTAGTGAATGAGTGGCTGAGGGTGTGAAATCACTGTGTACAATTAATACTGAAATAAGCAAGGAGTAGATCTGAGGGATAGAAACAAAGCACAGAGAGAGAGAATGGGAATGAAGGTAGAATAAGGTCTGAGAGATACAGATGCAGAAAGAACAAAAAAGGGACAACAGAAGCAAAGCATGAGTAAAATCCCTGAGAACAACCCCATTTGTGACATTCATGTTTGTGATGATAGTGAGAAAGAGCAGCCAAGCATGTCACTCTCCACTTTTCTTATAGCATTTAGACTTCGCATATTTAATTATGGAGAAGATTTTCATGCAGATATGCATGCTTCTGAACACTGGAATGAGTTTCAGCCCAAAGCTCTTTAAGTTGTGCAATGGCTCCTTACTGACAGACATTTTCATGCAACTGCTTATTATCCTTTAAAATGAACAACTTATTAACTTTTCCTATCCCTTTAGTGCAGATTCCCTCAAAAGCTGGCCAAATGGGTTACCAGCACTTGGGCAAACCCACCCTGGCTCAGTGCTTGGAAGAACAATGATGCTGTACAAGGACTGCCAGTCCCACCTCCCCTACACACTCTGGCTGTCTGCTGCTATTAGGTGGAGCAGTGGGAGCAAACTGGGGGGGGGGGGGGAGAGAACATGACATTGCATGACACTGCTACTCACTGCCAGTCTGACCCTAAGTGGCATATTGACATCAGATGACACTCTAGGACTGCTATCACATGCGGCAGAAGATCCGATATAGGCACGAAGGCCCAACAGATCAAAAGGGTGCGATCAGACAGCAACATCTGGGAAGCATCCCACAGCCATCAGCAACCTGTGCTGCTCTGCTGCAGAAACAGAGTTAAAAGGCACTGGGGGAAATCTGGTAGTAAATGGGTTGCAACGGGCCACAGACTGACTTTTCCCTGTCTGATTGCACAAGCTCGCTTCCGAACCATTGGGATGGTCTGATCAGGCCATCCCAGCTTGGTGCCATTTCCCCCCCTCTTCGCAGTATGCATACCACTGTATACCCATACGGGGCCCTCAGTGCAGAACTGCAATTCCTTGTTAATGGGCATGGGAAACAAATGGCAAAAAAACCCGCTATGACTCACCCACAGTTGTGTCTGATCACACAGTGATGGGCTGGGCACGCAGCAACAAAGGGCTGGGTGATCTCGCCAACCATGGGTCTAATTCCTCTGGAGGGAATAGCCTTGCTTCCCCTCCGCTTCAACTGGCATGTGCGACTGCAGCCTAGGAATTCCCCAAATCTCTGGTAAATAGGGTTTCCAGGTCTGGGTTGGAAAATACCTGGAGACTTTGGGGGTGGAGCCAGGAGTGGGCAGGTTTGGGGAGGGGAGGGTCCTCAGCATGGTACAATGCCATAGAGTCCACTCTCCAAAGCAGCCATTTTCTCCAGGGGAGCTGATTTTTGTCAGCTGGAGATCAGTTGTAAAAGCAGGAGATCCTCAAGCCCCCCCCCCCCCCGGAGGCTGGCAACCCTAATGGTAAATACTTACCTTACTTTTCTTTGTCCTCTCGCAAATGTGTGCACAAAAGTTGATTATCTATACCACCCCCCCAGTGCTGCTCAACACAAAGTTTCCAATTATGATGCCCAACAAAGAGAAAGATCTTTTCCAGCTCCTCCTTGGTCCAATTAGCCACAAGTGTCTCCTACAGGTACTCCCTTCTCTTCAGATGCCTCAAGTTGCTTTCTGTCTACCTCAAACTTCAAACACATACTATGCTCTAATTCTGCCCAGCCCTGCTAATTGCCTGACTGGTCCTGTGAAGACCTATGAACTAGGCCCTGGCCTCCACTTCAAGGAGAATTTGAAGCACATTTTTAAAAAGGTCCTTCTACAAGCCAGTAGTTTGAGAAGAGATCCAAACAATTCCTGCTCAGTCTCATAGTGACTGGATAATACCACACTGGTTTTATGAAAGGTAGGAATGAGGAACGACTCCGCCCTGGCAGTGAGAAGCAGGTCAACTCTCTAAATAGCCTTCTCTTATTGCCCCTTTGACTGGCAGGCAGGCAGGCATACAGGTTCCCTCCCTCCTTGCTATAGGAGTGGGGACAAAATTGCTCCCACTCCAAGTAAGGCAGGAACTGCACTTCATTATCGACCACTTTTTCATCATGCACAAGGTTTTTAGTCTATTTAGTCTAACCAGGGGTCCTTTTGTAGAAAAAGAGGTGCAGGAGCTCATTAGCATAATGTATTAGCATAACTTATTAGCATATGCCACGCCCCCTGACATCACCAGAAGTGTGTCAGAAAGGGAATGTCAGTTTCAGCCCCATTATATCCTATGGGCCATTGAAATCAATGGCAAAAACTCATAGGGTATATGAGGGGCTGGAGGAAAGGGGGTTTGAGGGAGAGGCTCCAAACTTGCAGGGTAGCTCGAAATACCCACTAAGTTTCAAGAAGATTGGACCACGTTCTATGGGCCCCCAAACATTGTCTCATCCCCTCCATTGTTCTCTATGGAGGGAAAAAATGTTAAACTTTTTTCCTCCTATAGAGAACAATGGAGGGAATGGGGGCTACCTGTTTGGGGGCCCGTAGAATTGGACCCCCTGGTCCAATCTTCTTAAAACTTGGTGGGCATTTCGAGGAGAGGCCCCAGCAGCTCCCCTGCAAGTTTGGAGCCTCTCCCTCAAACCCCCTCCCCTCCAGTGGCTTTTAAAGTTGCTGCCGAATTTCAGTGTGTGGCTGCCCTACTAGCCAGTCCTGAGCTGGCAGAGCTTTGCTCCGCCTCGCTCCGGCCCCAACCGACCCCTGAGTCTAACTGACGAATCCACTCAGTGCTGCAGCCCTGCATTTTTCCCTTTGAAGGAGCATTCATTTCTGGCTTCCAGCCTTCCTGGAAAACCTTGTTACTTTCAATAAGAAAGTTGTCTCCTCACATAACCCCCCCCCCCCAACACTCACACACACCTTTAACACTGGGGATGGAAAACAGTTTTGAAGAGGGGTGAAAGTACATAAAGAGAGGCATCATTTCCTGCACATTTTTCTCCATCTCTCTCTGGTGCTTCTAGTCAAATAGATTTCACAGGTTTTTGAAACATTACCTGCTACTCAAGTGCAATTTTGATAGTCTTTCTTTAGATCCATATTACAGTTCATTTTGCATCATTTAAAATATTTTTTTCCAGTTTAAAAGTTAAATATTTACTGTAGCTGAACGATATTCCTCACACTGGAGTTTCCTGTAAACAATGTAGAATTAGCTACTAAAAGGAAGGGCCAAGTTCTTGCCATCAGGTGGATGTAGGAATCAAGCCAGTGGTCAAACTTCAGATGGAGGATTGTGTCATAAATGTATTTTACCACGGCTAAGAACATAAGAAGAGCACTACTGGATCAGACCAATAGTCCATGTAGTCTCACACAGTAGCCAACCAGTTACTCTGGACAGCCCACAACAGGGCATAGAGGCCAAGTCCTTCTGATGTTGCCTCTAGGTCCTGAGATTCAGAAGACTGGTGTCACATTAGAAAATGTGGAGTTTCCCCTCAGTCACTACGGCAAGTAGCCAATGACAGACTTATCCTTCATGAATCTATCTAATCCCATTTTAAGCTGTTTATTCCTATGGCCATCACTACATCCTCTGGCAGTAAATTCCACACTTTAATCACTCTCTGTGTAAAGTAGTACTTCCCTTTGTCCATCCTGAACCTACTGCCCATCAGCTTCATTGGATGCCCTCAAGTTCTAGTATTTTGGAAGAGGGAGGGAAAGTTCTCTTTGTCAACTCTCTCCTCCCTATGCATAATGTTATAAACCTCCATCATGTCTCTCCTTAGTCATCTCTTTTCTAAACTAAAAATCCCAGACTTGTCAGCCTTTCCTCATAGGGAAGGTGCTCTACCCCCTTCATTATCTTGGTTGCTCTCCTCTGTACTTTTTCCAGGTTCATAGTAACAGGGGTGTAGAGTTTAAAAACTCCCAGGGGGGGGGCTCTTCTGTGCGTGCGCGCAAAGCGTGCGTGCCTGCTGGGACCATGTCCCCGTTGCCACCTCCGCCGCTTCCCCCCCCACCTGACCACTCCTGCTTCCGTCCCTCCGTCCGTCCAGGGGCCAGCTGGGCATTTGCTTAGCTGGCCCCTGGACGGACGGAGGGAGGGTCGGAGTGGCCAGGCGGGGGGGGGGGAGAGAGAGACGGCGGCGGCCCTAGGAAGGGTTGAGGGAGGTGCGGCGGAGGGCGCACCGTTTTCCCGGGGGGGCTCAGTCCCCCCCCGGGAAATTTTGGGGGTGACTCGAGCCCTCAAGCCCCCCCGTAGTTGACGCCTATGCATAGTAATAACTTCAGTGCTCAAGGACAGATATTGCCTGATAGTGATGAGTATAGGGGTCATGCTGGTGTTCAGGCTTGGAATGCAGAATGGTGTCCTAGGCATGTACACCAATACTCAGACCAGTGTCCCAGTCTTCAAGGCAGATATCTCCCATACAACATATTGCATTTTTCTCCCTATTTTGCAGGCTGATATGGACCAGAGAAGTGTCCTGAACAGCACATTCATCAAGTTTCATCCTGGTATCTCAATTTCATTGCACAACAATTGCATAACGAACAAATGGTATGCCAGATGGACATGTTAAACCAAATGCTTCACTTTGCTCAACCAATTGCATGTTTCTGACACCCATTAGTCACTGGCTAGCACTGGTAGCTTCCCTCCTTATCCTTTAAATACTTTCATCATAATAATCTGTTGTGATGTTGTTCTGGATATTTACAGTTCCAGGTATTATGTATTATGTGAGGAGAGGAGACAATTTTACAAGTTTGTAGTATGTGTTGGGTTGAAAAGAAAAGATGCTCAGTCCCTGGATTGCCTTAATAATTGCTTGACTTGTCTTCTAACAAAATAACTTTTAAAAAACCCTTTCTAGTGTTCTGAGACCTTGGTTGTCCTCTGCATTTTTTAAAAAGATAAATATCAGTGGTTCTGAGACTTCCTCTACCAGTTCTTTCAGCACCCTGGGGAGTATTTCATCACATCCTGCTGACAATTTCAGCCTGATGTTCCAAATATTCTCTCATGCATGCTTTCCCCTGTTCTCACCTGCATCCTTCCTTGCTCGTATCATTTTTGCTGATCTGGTTGGTAGCACTTGGGAGGGGGGGAGGTTGGGGGGGTAAAGCAGGAATAGCAGAAACACAGAGCAAATAAAATCTTCCTCCTTTGCTTCTTCCAGTTCGCTTTCTTCTTCCCGTTGAGTGATGACTGCGTCATTTACAGTGCACTCCTAAACAGAGTTACCCCCTTCTAAATGCATTGAAGTTAATGGGTTTAGATGGGAGTCTCTCCATTTAGGATTGTGCTGCAGTCCTTTCTCTTTCAATTTAGAAGCAACTTCTGTTTGCTAGTCTTTGAGGTGTTTCTGATCTGCTGCAACAGCCTTGAGTTTCAAACGCCTCCCTAATCTCTCATTCGTTTCCTTCGGCATGTACTTTTCTTATCCGATTTTTGCCTTGTTTTAAAAACTCCTTATGCACTCATTTAAATGTATCTTTGAGCCAGTTTGGTGTAGTGGTTAAGTGCGCAGACTCTAATCTGGGAGAACTGGGTTTGATTCCCCACTCCTCCACTTGCACCTGGCTGGATGACCTTGGGCAAGCCATAGCTTTGTACCAGCTGTTCCCTCAAGGACAGCTTGGGAAAGAGTTCTCTCAGCCCCACCTACCTCACAGGGTGTCTGTTGTGCGGAGGAGAGGGGAAAGGAGTTTGTAAGCCGCTCTGAGACTCTTAAGTGAGTGAAGGGCGGGATATAAATCCAATCTCTTCTTCTTCTCTTCTTCTTCATGTATTTCAGCTATGCCTACCTGGTGGCAGGCAAGTGCCTCCTTCCCTTCTACCCAACCAATATGGAGTGGGGTCAAGGAAAATTACATTTTCATAATTAATAAAAATATATACTTATTTCTCAGTCTCTTCCAAGGTTTGTGCCTTTTGCGTGCCCATTGATACAGTCAGGTACATGACAGACCTCCTGTCCCAAAGATTTCTATGAAATCACCAGCAGCTGTGAATCCCCTTCTCCTGTTCCTTCCACTTCTCAGACCTACCCAGTGGCACACAGGGCTCATAGTGATTCCTCAGTTAAGGCCCAGGTGCTTTAGGAATCTCCAGAGTTGCCAGAACCATGGAAGATGTAGTTAAACTATATTTCCCATCACCCATATCAGCCCTAGGCACCTTCAGAGCATGCACAGTAGTATCTAGGACCTCTAGGCACCTTGTGGACTGGACGCATGGCAACCTCCTAACGTTTTGAGATGTCTGAGCACTGAGTCAGAAATGACTCACTCTGAAATAGGACCAGGTGGCTGGTAAGATCAACAGATAGCAGCAAATTAGTATTTACCGGCCACCTGGTCCCATTTCAGCTCCACATATGCACCTTGGCCCCTCCTAATGGCTGCCCCCACCCTCTGTTTTCCTGTAAGTAACCCTTGAGGAGATCTTATTCCATTTGTCTGAAGAAGTGTGCTTTGCACACAAAAGCTTACACTTTGAATAAAACTTTGTTGGTCTTAAAGGTCCCACTGGACTCAAACTTTGTTCTGTGCAAATCTTTTTGCGCCAGTTAATTTCAAGAGTCAAAAGCCTTACTGGCTCCCAGGGTTTCCAAGAAGTATTTGCTGAACAAGTTACCTCCAGATAAAGTGGCTCAGACATTGAACTAAGACACCACCACCAATTTAGCACTTAATCTGTGGGTGATTTATGAGTTTTCCATTAGTGCCCACTGAGGAAGCATCACCTAATCATCCCTGACCATTAGAAGCAACCAAGTATATAAAAGATGACCACTTGACAGCTTTCATGATAATTAGATGCTACTCAGAACAGTAATTATTAAACATGGATAAAAGGCATGGCAATCCAGTTCTACTTAATGAGAGCCAACTTCATACCATCTGCAAATAGTAGAATGGGAAAATAATGAGGCATTATTGGGGGGTGGGGCGTTTGTTCAGAGAAGCTCAGAGGTAACCTTGCTGACTTAATTGTTGAAGAGAAGTTCTAAAAGATATCTCGGTGTAAGATGTCACTCCCTCCCCCTTCATATTGGTCATGGACTTTTAAGTAGACCCTGAGAGCTGCTCAAAATGTCACACAAGCTTCTGAGGTAAACAAGAGGTGTGAATTTTCTGTGGTAACCTCTGAAAATTCTCTCAGCCTAAACTACCTCCCAAATGAGTGCAAAAAAAATGGGGGAGAGGGGACTAGGGATGCCAGCCTCCAGATGGGACCCAGGAATCCCCCAGCATTAGAGCCCATCTCTAGACTACAGAGATCAGTTCCCCTGGAGAAAATGGATGCTTTGGAGGATGGACTCTATGCCATTATACCCCATTGAAGTCCCTGTTCTCCCCAGGCTCCACTCCCCAAAATATCCAGGAGTTTCCCAACCTGAAAACTATACCCTATACCCCCATCCCTCGCTGGTGGCCAGAGGGATCTCACAACCCTAGGGGGGACCATGTATGCAGCCCTGAACTCCTTGCAGGAAGGATGGGATACTGGGTGCACTAAGTATGGAGACAGCTTACATATCACACAAAACCCACGCTAAGATTTTACTCAAGAAGCACAAGAAAGCCCATCCGAGGCAGCTCATGAAAACTTAAACCTCCAGGAAATAAACCCCCACCACATCCCAACATTCACAGATGTCTAGGTGAGGTAGCCTCTTACATCTGGCTGAACTCCATGTGTGATATGTTGGCAAGGAGTACATCCTTCTGGAAATGTACTGCTGTAAGAAAATGATCCTACTGTAAACAGTAGCCAGCACTGTCCAGGACACATCTTGCACTCTCATTTCCATTTAGTGATTCTTATAACAGAAGATTCCAGCATCGTTTTGCGGAAGATTCCACCTCTGTCTTAATACTGTGTGATACAATTTTCTGGACTCCCTTCCTACTAAAAGTCTCCCATATGTTTCAAGACCTTGTAAATGGGCAGATTAAGATGGATGGGAAGAATGAGATGGATGTCATGAAGATCTGGGATTCTCTCCTGTCTTCCCCACTCCCATTACTCCATTATTTTAGGCAATTCTTCTCCCTTTCTCTGTGCTTAAATTCTCTGTCACTAATATGGGGATAACAATTTTTCCTTTTTTCTGACAGTACTGACCATATGAATATGCTTTCCTGTGAGTTAAGACATTGGTCCACCTGGCTCAATCCTGTCTACTCTGACTGGGGGCAACTGCTTGCTATTCATCAGCAGTGCACTTCCTTTATCCTTTAACTGATATGGATATTGTCCAACCAGCAGAGTTAACATAGACCTTGCCAGTAGAGAGCATTGTTCTGGTTGTACTCTGTTTTTGCACCAACTTGGGGGAAGGTTGTCTGAATTCTACATAAACATCGGTATCACTATTTTCCTTTGCCTGTAGACATACTGTGTTCTCACTATGGCTGCGTGTTTAAGAGCTCTATGGCTTGTTTTGGTATTAGTTAATTGCAACTGTGTGACCGAGTGATGTGTGAGACAGCATGGTTTGTTATTGTACCACAGATTTTTCTTGTTTGCACTGAGGTTTTTCTTGATCCCTTATACCCTTTAGGGCCAGCTCTAGAGAATTTCCTCTGTCCATATAGTAATGTGTTCATGTTTTTGTGAGTTGCTGCGATTTTCTTGGGCACACCCAATCCGGATAATGGGTTCTTGTGAGTTAGTCACACAGAGTACATGCACATTAATAACCTGTTCATCAATCGTTTATTATTACGATCCAAGATTAGAAGTCAAGGTCATCAACAAAACGTATACACTTTAGTTGAGTGTCATGGATATTCGGAACAAGAATATACATATGCTAAAATAAAATTTATTAAAGCAAGTCTATATTTTTCTGCCTGATTAAGCATGCCAAGTCACAAAATCTGGCTACCTTAAAGGTAGTTTTGTTAAAGCAATCAGCAAGAAAAAGAGAAGCATAAAATTGGTTGGATTTACCTGGATACTTGGACATAATTGGAGTAAGGTACGCATTCTGGATGTTCTAGTAAAACCACCAATATAAGAGGACGTGCTCAATTGTTTCTGCCATTCTAGCTTGGCATGGGCAGAGACGTTTCACATATGGGATACAACCTGTTAATCATTGCAGTGCACACATGCTTTGAGTTGCTTCCTCCAAGCGCTATAATTCTGGCAATGATGTTTCCCATCCTAGTGACTAAAAGATGATGATGATGGTTGTTGTTGTTGTTGTAATAATGATATGATATAATGATGATGATGATGAAGAGCAGGAGGAGGAGGAGGAGGAGGAGGAGATTGGATTTATACTCCGCCCTCAGAGTTTCAGAGTGGTTTACAATCTACTTCCCTTCCTCTCCCCACAACAGACACCCTGTGAGGTAGGTGGGGCTGAGAGAGCTCTTTCGAGAACTGCTTCTGAGAGAACAGTTCTGAGAGAACTGAACCCAAGGTCACCCAGCAGCGGCATGTAGAGGAGTGAGGAATCAAACCCAGTTCTCCCAGATTAGAGTCTGTGCTCTAACTGCAACACCAAACTGGTTCTATTATTGTTGTTGTTGATGTTATATTTATTAAACTGCCCTCCACAGGAGGGCTCTGGGCAGTGTACAACATAATTAAACATAAACAATTAAACAGTAAGTAAGAATGAATAAATAGTTAAAACCAGATTGGGAGTAGTGCTTAAGATGGTCAGGTTTAGTGGCCCCTTTCAGTTTAGGAAATAGGGAGATAGCATTGAAGGTAACTAGGAAGTCTAGCTGGCACCCTTGGCAACATCCCCAACAAGCTTAAGCATATGGTCTGGTGGAGAGCAGCAAATAGGAGCAGGGACCGACATACCTGAGGGACCCCCTTTCCCCATATGTTCCCCAGAATGCACTGTGGTCGGGGTCCCAAAATCAACTGGCTCTCTGGGTCCCAAGGACGCCAGGCTGGCTACAACCAGGGCCAGGGCCTTCTCGGTGGTGGCTCCATACTGATGGAATGAGCTCCCAGAAGAGATCAGGGATCTGCAGGACCTTCTACAGTTCTGCAAGGCCTGTAAGACGGAGCTCTTCCACCAGGCCTTCAATTAAAGAGCCACCGCCAACAAAAACTGGAAGAAATAGAGCCCTGTCCCCCAGGTTTTGCCACCTACAGCCTGTGCCTGCCGCATATATCAGGGAAAGATCAATGAGCAGACTATTCAGACAGATCACCGAATGCATTCATATGGCTGCTACCACCATCGTTAAGCAACTGTATTAATATAGACACTGCTATCACTTTATGATATTGAATTGTTTTATATACTGAATTGTTTTTAGATGGTTTTATGATTGTCACAATTGTTATTTATATGTTCTGTCTCTCAGGTAAGCCACCCTGAGCCTGCCGCGGCAGGAAGGGTGGGGTATAAATTGAATAAACAAACAAACAAACAAACACAAGGCTGTTCAGGTACTACAGCAGCCCCAGACAGAAGCTACTTAGGATGAGTGGCAGTGGAATGGTGGAAAAGAGGGAAGTTCAGCGCAAGGTGTAGGTACCTCCGAGAAGCATCCTTGGCAGCTGCCCTGTACACTTTCCTTTTAAATAAGTGAGGTTTGTTTACCTTTTCTGATATTCTGAGACCTTGCGTGTCCTCCACACTAAAGGATAAATACCAGTGGTTGTAAGACTTCGTCTACTAGTTGCTTCCACTGGCTTTTTGGTTTTATTTATTTATTGTTTCAATTTGTATCCCGCTTTGCCGGACACACTGGCTCAAGGCGGCTAACAAAATTAAAATATTCAGAACAATACAGAGCTAAAACCATTAAAAGATTACAGTACAGAAGAACAGCACAACGGCGAGCAAATGAGAACAAACTAATGATGGTGGTATTCAGAGTCACACCCGAAGACAGAAGCAACATCCAATGTGATCTCTGGCCAGGAGATGTTCCAGGGCTCCTAATCATGTGGCTAATTCACTTTACCTGCTAGGCATTGGCACAATATCACATGGACTAAATATTTATTTATTTAACTAGTATCCCACCCTCCCTGCCAAGGCAGGCTTAGGGTGGCTTACGCAGAATATATTAAAACAACTAAAACCCAATTTAAACAAAACCACAACGATATGGAATAAAACATATCACAAAGTGCTAGTACGTTCGTAAACTATGGCGGCATTCTCAGCATCCAAGTAATCAACTACCGCCATAGTCTGGGTTTTTGCCAGGCTATTGATCACATTATTAAGTTGGCGTTGGTACTGGGGTCAGACCCTCAATATTGGAAGGGCAGCACAATAATCAGTGGCCTGGTGGAAGAGCTCCATTTTACAGGCCTTGCAGAACTGTAAGAGGTCCCACAGGGCCCTGATGTCATCTGGGAGCTCATTCCACCAGTACGGGGCTGCCACTGAGAAGGCCCTGCCCCTTGTCACAGCTAGCCTGGCTTCTCTAGAGCCTGGAAGGACCAGACGATTTTGGGACCCCAATCTTAGTGCTCTCTGGGTAACATGTGGTATGATCTTTGGTGGTATGATCTTTGGTTGGCTTGGATTCTGTATCCAACAAGAAGATTCTTACTCCTGTGAGGGTTTTTTTTAAATGACTATTAAGTAACAGCCAAAAGATTCAGTGACTGTTTTGGAAGAACCAAAAAGCATTCTTTTTGCACTGAAAATGTTCACTTGTAGCTATTTGGCCTGGCCTTAGACAACATCTCCTAATCACAGGAGTTACACACTGGATACTACCTCATATGGCTATGTACATGCCCACCACAGTAACTTACCACTTAGTAAATGGCCATACATATTCACCCTGAGTCATAAGTCACTGACTGATACACATACAGAATGACAAAGAATAACCTTACCATATTATTATCTTCCTGAACATCTAGTTTACACACTCCCACAGCTGGAATGTGCTCTCCACTACGAGATCTCAGCGTGCAAATACATTACTGTTCATAACATTTGCATACTGTGTTAGGGTGCTGTACGACCAGTCTTTGACCTGTAGCAGAAAAAACATGCCTGCTCCGAATTCCCAGCTATGTCTTAATATTTGTGAGCTTATTTCCCCTCTATTCCTCACCTTCCATTTTTCTAAAATTCTCTTACTTTGTGGCCTTATCTAATACTGTTGAATGTCAGGAAGCCTTGGCTTGGTTCCAAACTAGTTTTTACATGAGCAAGAGCACTACTGCTCCTAGAAGGAGGTGTGGGTGCCTTCTAAGTTACACCATCCAGTGCCATGTTCCATATCAAACCTGCTGGTCCCCTGACCTTCCAAAACAGTTTTTGGAGGAACTTAGGGGGCGGCAGGAGAAAGGGGGTGAAGAAATGAGGATTGTACTACAATCCTAAGCAGAGCTACACCCTTGTAAGTCAATAACTCTGTTTAGGATTGTCCTGTCATTCTTTGGATGCGTGGCTATTTTGTGTTCCCCAAATGACCTAAAAGCTAACAAGACACATCACTATGACCTTTTTAAAAAGTCCAGTTTACAAAACCATTTTAGAGTTCTAAAAATGTATTTTGAGTCATTCAGATTCTTTACCTAATTGGATATTGGCTTTGACTTCTCAGGGCCAAAGTGTAAAAAGAGTGAAGCAACCAGTGCTGAAAATGAAATGCTAGTTCTGTAACTGAATCTAAATAAATCTCCGTGAACATCTACTGAGAAGAAGTGCCACCCCTGTTGAAATGGGACTGAGTTTAGGATTGCAAGCATAATCCAGTATGCAAATCTGAGTGCTTTCTATTATGTTTTAATTCCCTTTCTCGTTAATTTGATATCATGTGAAACTGCTTGTACAGGCATGTGTGGTTTGTAGGGAATTTCTATTTGTATGTGCCTTACAAGCACACACTAGTTCTTTTTCGTTTCTTCTTTTTAGAGTGACGGTCGCTTTAAAAGATGCTTCCAAGCCACATGCATATCCATTTCATACAGGTTGGACTGTACATATTCCTACAGGAAAACACTGCATATTTTTGTAGTGCAATACACAGTAACTACTGAAGACAGTATTAATTAACGTTTGGCATTGAGATCCACAGAAACAGCAGAACTAAGCAGTAAATTATTCAAGACTGTGTACTCTGATACTTCACAATTAGGATTTGAAAAGCCACATGTACCAGTGTTCACAGACGAGTTTCCAGGCACTTCAGAACCATCATTTTGAATACATCTTCCAGTGCATCCCAGATTAAAATAAATTCTTCTTTCAGAATTTTTGACAGGAGATCAAGATGGCGTTTTCATTCTTGCACAGGAGATCAAGATGGCGTTTTCATTCTTGCACAGTTTGGTTTCTCATGGGGGGTGGATGTGTCAGTTACTGGTTGTCTCTGCATTGGGTTGGCTCCTGTTAGATTTTTGACTGATGCAAGAAGGAGGAGGGGCCTCTTTTGACCCCAGAAAAGTCTTATCGCAGGAACTGTGGGACCTGCGCAAACAAAGCCGTGTGGGACAGGAATGCAGGGAAGAGTGGAACTTGCATCAGATCACCACTTTGCCCTCTCGTGTTAGCAAAAGAGCTTGTATGATCCAACCCATTGTATCAGCGAGTAAGCATTATTGCGTTAGCTCACATTTACCAACACAGTAATTAATAGCATGGTATTTGGTATGGCATGCCTTTAGACAGAGAATCAATTCAAGTAAATCTACAGCAATTATTTTAATGGTACATCCCTAGGACTGAAATCATGTTATTAGTTGCGGTCATAGATACTGACACACATGGTTATTGTATAATGTCTGGAAATATCTAGAGCACATGAACACTCATCAGTCAAGTTTAAACATGTATTCCCCCCCAGTGGTCAGTACATTTTACTTGATTTCTCCCCCACCCCCACAGACCTCTGTGTTCCTTGTTATTCCCAGATGGAACAGAACAGGACAGTCCTGCCCTAGGAATTTTCACAGCAGGATTCCTTCTTTGAACAATGCTTACATTTTCTTTGCAAGCTTTCATGCAATTACAACTGGAGCGCATGTTTCCTTTCTACAAAGAATTCAAGTGGGGGAAATGGGGAAAATATTGAAATGTATTAACTAATATATTCTTGCAAAGACTAGTGAGGTTGGGTAGAGGGCTGGGCAAATGGCTGCTGCCACCAGATAGTAACTGAGGGGTTGGAAGCACCCCCCCCCCCTGATCACCGGCAATACCGGAGGACAGTGGAAGCAACACGATGTAGACAGCACCATGCCAGCACACTGCTAGTGAATGGCCAGCAGCACCCTCTGCATGGACATGGATTGAGAATGCCATTGGCCGCGGTAGGCACAGCTGGCTATTTATCAGCAGTATACTTCCTTTATTATATATTTATTTTCTTCATTTATACCCCATTATTTTCCCTAATAAGGACCCAAACTGACTTACAACATCCCCCCCTACTCCAGTTTGTCTATACAGCAACCCTTTGAGGTAGGTTATACTGAGACTGTGAGACTGGCCCAAGGTTATACAGAATCTTTCCATGGCAGAGTAAATTCAATCCTTAGGGAAGGGGCTGTGGTTCAGTGGTAAAGCATCTGCATGGCACAGAGAAGGTCCCATGTTCAGTCCACAGCATTTCCACTTTAAAAGATCAGGTGGGAGTTGATGTGAAAGACCTCCTCTACTTGTGACCCTGGAGAGCCACTGCCGGTGAGACTGAAGAATACTGACCTTGAGGGACCAATGGTCTGATTCAGTATAAGGCAGCTTCATGTGTTTATGAGAACCTGTCTGTGGTGTTGTGACAACTCCATTCCTTCAATCCAGCCCAGTGTTTTAGACTGCCCTAGTCCAATAGGAGTAGGCACGAACTGCATTTTTTGGGGTTCAGTTTGTGGTTCGTGGCTGAACCACGAACCCATACAAACTGGGAGGTTGGTTTGTGAACCGACCCAGTTCATATCAGTTTGTGAGCCACTGAAAGTTTAAACCCCTGCTTTCTGCTCCCCACAGCTTTTCACAGGGAGCAGAAAGCAGGGGTTTCTAAACAGCTGAGCAGCAGGACCACTGCTCAGCTGTTTGGAAATCCCTGCTTTCTGCTCTCCATGAAAAGCCATGGGGAAGAGAAAGTAGAGGTTTCTAAACAGCTGAGCAGCGGGGATTGCAACTCAGTTGTTTGGTTTAAATGGCTCAGAGCCACTTAAACCCTACTTTCTGCTCCCCATGGTTTTCACTCAGATCCATTTAAACCAAACATCTGAGCTGTTTTTCATGAAGAGCCATGAACTACACCAAAACTCTTGGAAGTTCATGGCAGTTCTTCAGTTCATGAACATCATGAACCATGAACCACCCAAAATTCATGATGAACATTAGTTCATCAGCCGATTCATACCCATTCCTATAGTCCAGTCCAGGACTTGGTGTAGCAGGAACAGGGAGAAAGAAAGTTGTCTTCACTGCATCTGCAGACAGAGAATAGGGTTGCCAGCCCCCAGTGGGAGCAGGGGAGCCCCACTTTTGCAGGTTCTTGCCTGCTGCCAGCGAGTTGGCCGGCAGGGGAAAATCCCGCTTTAACTTACCTTTTTGAGCCTACTTCCACTTTCAGGTCTACTTCCGGTTGGGGGTGACACTCTGGTTTTTGGGCAAAACTCTAAGGTTTAAAGCCGAATTTACCATAGAATTTTGCCCAAAAACCAGAGTGTCACTCCCAACTAGAAGTAGGCCCAAAACCGGAAGTGGGTCCCAAAATGCACGGCATCCCTTCTGGTCTCCCGGAATGATATCAGGAGACCCCCCGCTGGCCAGGTAAGTTGACCTGGCAACCCTAACAGAGAAAGAACTGGACTTATTAAACTATCCTCTTGTCTGAAACCATTCTGCCTCCTTATTCTGATACCAAGCATTAAGAATACAACACTGTCTCTCAAATCCTACTCCAACACTGTACGCACTACACCATGCTGGCTCTCCTACGGATCTATCAAGGTCAGTTTCCTCTATTTTGACTGAATCTCAGTCTCTCTCCAGAACTTCAGGTAGAGATCTTTTGCACCACTTACAACCTGAGCCTTTCAACTGGAGATGATGAGGACTGAACGTGGTGCAGATGTTCTTCGACTGTGCCTTGGTCCTTTCCCAGAATCCCTTTCCCTGCCTTCCAGAAATGACCACTCCCTCCCTCTTCATTGTTGCTCAGTGGTAGGTAAGGTTGCCAAATTCAGGTTGGGAAATTCCTAGAGATTTGGGGGCAGAGCTTGGGGAGGGCGGGGTTTGGGGAGAAGAGGAACCCCAGCAAGTTTAATGAAGTATGGATCAGCATGGCCAGATCAGTCAACCCTCCAAAGCAATCATTTTCTCCAGGGGAACTGATCTCTGTAGTCTGGAGATCAGTTGTAATTCTGGGAAATTACAGAAATATAAGCAATCTAAAAACATAGAATTATAATACAGAAATATAAGAAATCTAGAAATATAAGCAATAAATAATGGGAGGTTTCCAGGCTCTACCTAGAGGCTGGTAGCACTAGTGGCACAAGCATTTACTGCCTTCCGCTCCAGATAGTGCTGATGTAAATATGACTGTGTAATTTATGTATTTGTTGTATTTACTTATAATTCTTTTTAAAATTTATATCCTGCTTTTCTCTCTCGTGGGACCCAAAGCGACTTATCACATTGTTCTCTCTTCCTCCACTTCATCCTCACAACAATAACCCTTGTTATAGAACTCTGTAGGTCTTGAAGGTGCCACTGGACTCAAAACTTCATTCTCCCATCTATTTGTTGACTCTTGTATTTGTATGCTAATTTACTGCCATCCACAGATGTTAACAGCCTTAATCCAATCTCAGCTACAATTGCCCAGTTACTTAAGCATCTTGATTCCAACTAGCTCTTCCTGGCAACTAACCCTTCCCCCTTCCTATCTGTAATGTTTGAGGAAATTCTGTTTCACTGTATCTGAAGAAGTGTGCTTGCACACAAAAGCTTATACCCTGAATAAAACATTATTGGTCTCAAAGGTACCACTGGACTCAAACTTTGTTCTGCTGCTGCAGTCCAATAATAACGTAGTTTTAAGTTTAATGAAGTATGGATCAGCATGACCAGATCAGACATCTGCAGACAGGGAGCAGCTTTCTAACTAGATGTAACAGGAAAAAAGCATTTTTTGGCTGTTATCGTCACCTGTTTCTCCAACAGGAGGCCAGGATCCAGCAAGATCCCCAAGATCTTAACATAGTCTTTCTGTGAAAACTACACACCATCTGTGGTAGGAAGAATAACCCCATTTAAAGCAGTGGCCCTTCCACGTTCAACCACGGTTTGTTCTCCCTCTGACTGAGTTAGATCTTATGATTCTGCTCCACTAACAGCACCTCCTTTCCCCAGCACAAGGAGACTTCCACTGAGGAAAGAGGCCCTTCTGCTGGTAAACAAGTTTCTTGCATCAGCATCAGTCTTCTTGCACTGAAGGAAAACGCGGCCGCTAGCAGAACAGACTTCCAGGAGCTAACCCATACTTATCTAGTAGGACATATGTTTACTCACATAGCATATATGCTCCAGTAGGTCTATTACAGTGCAGGTGTATTTGCCTCTGAATAAATGAGCATAGGATGCACAGCAAAAGTATGTGCTTTTGGATATGCAGCAGAAATTACTTTTAAACCCTTTGAAATAGTATATCTGCTAGTACTGCAAAGCCTGGTAACTGGTGGGAGGGATGGGGATGGGGAAATGGGGGGCACATGACATTGGCTGCATTGCTATGTGGCTTTGGGGATGCTTGGAGTGGCAGAGCCAGTTTGGTGTAGTGGTTAAGTGCATGGACTCTAATCTGGGAGAACCGGGTTTGATTCCTTACTCCTCCACTTGTACCTGCTGGATGACCTTGGGCAAGCCATAGTTCTGGCACAGCTGTCCTTGAAAAAGAGCAGTTTCTGTCAGAGCTCTCTCAGCCCCACCTACCTCACAGGGTATGTGTTGTGGGGAGGGGAAGGGAAAGGAGTTTGTAAGCTGCTCTGAGACCCCTTTGGGTAGTGAAGGGCAGGGTATAAATCCAATCTCTTCTTCTTCTTCTTCTTCAGAGGCAAAACAAGCTGCTGGCGGGATACCTCCTGCCATAGCTGGAAACCTGGCAGCCCTCACTGCAGTTCCTAGGCATCCGATGCTTGTTGAAATAGGAGAAAGGCCCAGAGCAGAGGTTACAGGAACAGAGACCTCTGTATCAGAACTGGATTGCCGCAGATTTCCTATATAGCACAGAAAGATGCCAATTAAAGAACAGTGGGACATAAACGGGGTCCTAACATGCATGTGGGTATTTGATTTTGCAGTCCCCCAAACTGTTTGTCCCAAGCTGTTTTTTTTGTCACCAGATTAAAAGGAAACCCTCCCAGGAGAAAAACAGTTGGAAGGATGCTCTAGTGGGGAGTGTTGAAGTGAGCGACTCAGCATGCCTGGAAAGGGGGGGGGCACTACATCACTCTAAGTGTGTAGAGGTGTTATCTCCTTGAATGGGATGCCTCTAATTGCCTTCACCTGGGAGCTGCCCTCTGATCCCTCCTCTCTGTCATCTCACCCACTGTTTTCACATGGCCTTCCATAGAGACAGATTTCTCTGCAGGTCTCTACAGTGTCTGACACATCATGCTGGACAAACCGGCCATTTGTGGTAGGGAAGGTACTCTTTGGATTAGGCTTTTCTCTCTCCTTTCAACTGCAGCCTGAATGTGAACTGGATCTACTTGAATAAATTTAAGATTGCCTTTTTTGCAATATACTTCTTGGGAGATTTATTTACTGCACTCTTCTAGCATGCTTCTATGACTGGGCAAAACTCTGCTGTATTAACCAAATATCCCAATAAGGAATAGAGTAGGCAGGGAGACGGTTTAGTTCCCTCCTACCTCTCAGTTCATGCCACCCAGCTCTGTAGAGGAAATTGTGCTGCAACCCAATTCCAACCCATGGGTCTGTTGCTATCAGTATACAATACCTTTGGTTCTTCTTGGATGCCTTGTGGCTTCCGTATTCAGGAAATACAGTAGGGAGGGAGGGGGCAGGGGTTGGGGGGACTTTCCAGGAGCGGGAGGGAAGCCTGGGCAGCATCGCTGGTGATGTGACGTTAGCATGCTATGACATCACAGCAACACTCTGGTATTCGGGCAAAAACTCTATGGTAAAAATAGCTTCTACCATAGAGTTTTGCTCAAATATCAGCATCCCCTGGATGTTGCCAGTGTGATGACATCACTTCCTGTGTGCTCCAGAAGTGACACTACCATGTCACCTACAATGACATCTGGGCCTTTGTCTTTCTCCTGTTAAGTTCCCTGCTGGTCAGCTGATTGGTGGCAGGGGTGGGGCCTGGTGGTGGGAAACCCCTGCCTCCACTGGGGGGGGGGGCTGGCAATCCTAGAATACTGTCTGTTTTTTTTCTGTGTTCTACTTTTTCTGTTTAGAAACAAACTTCTAAGTAGTTCAACTGTTAAAGATGTAATCTCTCTTATTGTCTATAGAGTGTCGCTAACATTAGGAAGGTTCTTGTTTGTTCTTTTAAAGAGAGAACCCATCCCAAAACACTGTAGCACTGATGTTTTATTTTTTGCTTCTCTATTTGAAACATGTATTCTTACTAATACAGCTGACTTTACTTGTCATCTGTAATGACCCACAGTATTTGATAAACTTGATGAATCTATATTTTCCCCTACCTGCTCTTCACTTTTGTATCCCCCTTTTTTGAGATTTTTTTTTAAAAAATGAAAAAAGAAAACAAACATCTAAGTAAACAAATTAACCCTCATGTGCAGCTAAAAGTCATACAACCAATAGTTGGAGTTCTAACTCCCCAGTTTTTTCTCTTCCGTTTTCCCTTTTGCCTGCTTCACCTGTCTCAAAAGCAGTGACTCATGTTCTGGCAAACAAAATGGCACCCAATGAATAGCCAGCATGAAGCAACACTATGGCATGAACAGTGTCATACATTTGCACACAAACGTAAATTACAATTTCTAATTTTAATGCATTGAAATCATTGCCAGTTGTGAAGCATTATGCATACACCCTGGAGTCTGTTTACAGAATGCTTTAAAAATTATCTTCAAAAGAATTTTTGAAGCAATGTGTACAGGGCTATTTTTGGGCAGGAACGCACAGGAACAGAGTTCCAGCTGGCTTCCGGTTGGCCACACCTACAGCCTCCCCCCCCCCCCCCCGGGTTCCCCAGATGCCTTACAAGCCACGGGGTGCCTGGGGAAGCTGATCCTAGGAGGGAGCTGCACTGCCAGGGGTGTGGCCTAATATGCTAATATGTTCCTGCTGTTGGGTGTGGCCTATTATGCTAATGAGTTCCTGCTGGGCTTTTTCTACAAAAAAAGCCCTGAATATGTACATACTTAATATAAGTTGGCTTTAGCTTTGCTTGGTCTGGTGGTTGTAGTTGCTTTCTATGGGGTTGTTTGAGAAATAGGTAGAAGTGAAAGTTCATCTTTATATTCTAGATCCCACAGTAATGCAGTATCTCCTGTGTTATCTCATCACAACAGGCAAGTGTTATATAGCCCACAAGAGGCTATCTGTTGTGTTTGTGTTTAGAATATGAAGCAGTAATAGCTTGGAAAGGGCTCTGGTATCCTAAAGCTCCAATTCCTATTGGCTGATTAATAAAGACTCCCATTGGTCCTGAAGCCAATCTAGATACCCAGTCGCTGAGCCCTCCTTGGGTCCAATAGTATTGCTTGCATATAGTTACATTGTTGAAAGTTGTGTGTTGGAACAGTATAAATAAAAGTGCTGCTCTCATAGAGCTGTCTTTTGAGCTGAACAATGTCACTGAATAAAAGCCTGTTTGTTTGGATTCATCGCCTCCTGCTCAATACTTAAAACTATCTGTTTGTAGGAATGTTATCCTTGGGCATGTCTAGTCTTTATTTATCAGAAAAAATGGGGAAGCAGCTTTCAGTTTGCAAAATGCTCTTTTAGCAGCCACCCTCTGACAGCTGAGAACAATACTTATTGGTGAAGGACAGTGCTTCATTAAACAAGGAAGGAAATAACGCTGCAGATTGATTTCAATGCCCAGTGCATTAAGGGGAGAAAGTGATTCACAGGTCTGACAGAGATCTCTGACAGAGATCTCCCAACCAGGAGAGACTGCAAATGTCCCCCTTCGGATAGAATCAACCTGATTTGCTGTTGCTGTATACTGTTTTCCTTTTCTGACAGTTATTGTCATGTCCAGGGATTGGGGGGGGGGGGGGCGGAGAACTCTCAAGACAGAAATGAAGTTTTCAGTCTGTATACTGAAAATTCATGAACTTTTAAACATTTTAAAAAGAATTTTGTCGAAGAGGTTCCAGAACTCCGTTCCAGCATGTTCCCCCAGAAAACAAGTTCTGGCCATGTCTCAGGCTTTCTGATTCTACAGAAGTGCAAGTCTTGTTTAAGTGAGTACTTTGTTATCTCGGCTTACACTTGCTAGGCTGTGACAGAACTATGCCAGCTGAGGGGGAAGACAGAGGCAAAGGACCAGACTGGGGGGGGGGGCGGAGAAAAGGGGAGAGGCTGCATCAGTAATCAGCAGCACAGGTATAAACAGCCTTTCCTGAACTGTGCTTATGTTTGCCATAATGAGCTGTATCATGTTCTGTTTTATCCTGTAGTGGTAATATCTGCAGGATGCATATCATGCTCATTTTAAGGCAAGGTGGTTCCTGTAGTGTCATAGGCACATCCAAACTCTTCTGCAAACATAAACAGAAATTGAACCTGTCATCAAAGGACTACAAAATGATGGGGAAATATTTGTTGTGGTTGATATACAGTGCAGTCTAAAACCAAGTTAATGCCTTCAACACTTATCGACTTCAATGGGCTTAGACCAGGGCTTTTTTTGTAGAAAAAGCCTAGCAGGAACTCGTTAGCATAATAGGCCACACCTAACAGCAAAAACTCATTAGCATATTAGGCAACACCACTGACAGCACAGCTTATTGGCATATTAGGCCACACCCCCATGTTACCAGAAGAGTGGTCATCCAGCCACACCCATCTTTTGCTTCTTATTCTGTTTACCTTGTTTGTTGTCAAAACCCAGGGCTTTTTTTGTAGCAGGAATTAATTTGCATGTTAGGCCACATACCCCTAAGGTAGCCAATCCTAATGAGTTTCTGCTGTTGGGTGTGGCCTATTGTGCTAATGAGTTCCTGCTGGGTATGGCCAACTCAGGAGCCAGCCGGAACTCCATTCCTGTGCGTTCCTGCCCCAAAATAGCCCTGGCTTAGACAAATGTAACCCTTTTTAGGATTGAACAGGTAGTTATATACCAGATGAAGGGAACATAGCATACAGATAGGTCTCATATTTAGTGCTCTGAGGCAAGCAGTGTGTTTCTTGCTTTGGAAGTCCATCACATGAACATGGCCTACAGTACGTTAGTCCATTGGTCTATCAAAGCCAGTGCTGTCTACTGCCTGACAATTTAACATAATAAATGCTGCTACTCCAAACAGCGTGGTCACATGTAGAAAGCCTCAAAATTGCAGTGGACATTCTTTTTCATACTAGAATCAAGCATCTCACTTTACCT
Organism: Lepidodactylus listeri; assembly: GCA_029233225.1. Classification (NCBI taxonomy): domain Eukaryota; kingdom Metazoa; phylum Chordata; class Lepidosauria; order Squamata; family Gekkonidae; genus Lepidodactylus; species Lepidodactylus listeri. Next base: position 96,211,000 of record JARCFY010000006.1, read on the forward strand.
TGTCTAAAATTATCATGAGCTTCTCAGTAATGTAGATCCCAGTAAGTGCAGCTGTTTGGAAATGGTGCCTCCCTTCTGCACTGCGCTGTTGCATCCAGACCAGGATGTCTCACCAGTCCTGAAGTCTAGGTTGTTTCCATATTGACAGGGACAATACGGAACAGACCTGGTGCTGCCAGATGTAGTGGTGATCACAGATGCAGGCAAGGAAATTACTCTCAAGTCAAGAGAATTTTGTTGCTTTCCCAGAATCATAAATAGATGCTTATTCTGCCAAAATGTGTTTCCCTCAGGTGAATTATCTCTTTGCCTACCATTCCCATTGGATGGGAAATAACTGGTATTGCTGTTTCACTGTTCCCAAAGTATTTCAGAGGAATACTGTTAGAATTAATATAGAGATATTAATTCTAATATCATTGATTTGAATATTATTTATCTAATATTCACCTAATATCTGTATACTAATAGTGAAGGTCCCCCCTGCGTGCAGATATCTAAATCTGTGCGGGGGGCACCTGGGGGGCAGGGAGATTTTCCTACACACCTGGGGACTCCCCATGTGTGTAGAAAAATCTGAAAAGTAAAAAAAAATATTGGGGGGATAGTTAAATCCCCCCAAAAGTAAACAGCGTTCCCTGCGCGTGCACAGTGAACACTTTGGCCATTGTGGGGGAGGCTCGGGCCAGTGCCTGTGAGCTGCTCAGCCTCGCCAGAACCGGGGGGAGGGGGGAGGAGCGAAATCCGACCGCTGAGGGGAGGGCTGCTGGCGGGGGAGCTCCCCTTGGGTGGGAGCTGCGTTACAGGAATGCCAGCCCCATCCCGCACATTATGCAGTTCCCCCCTGGCTGGGGAGAAAAAAAGGGGGGAGACTCATGCCTCCGGGCCCCTGCTCAAAAAGCCTCTTTTGCGGGGGGGGGGGGGGGGGGGAGAATAGGTGTGCACGGAGAAGAGAGAGAGAGACAGCAAGAGCATGAACTGTGGCAGCAGATCAGGCTGGGGCTGGAGGGGGAGGAAGGGAGTTGACAGTGGGGTGAGTGTGCATGCGCGTCTGGCAGCCGGTCTCGCTCTAAAAAAGAAAGGGGTGGTTGAAGCCGGATCTGGGGGTCACGTGGGGAGGGGGGGCTTGTGCGCATGGTGGACTGCTCCGCTCCCCATGCAGGCTTTTGCTCTCTGTCTGTCACTTATGTTCTTATGCGTTTTAAGATCTGCAGAGTGCCCTGCTTCCTGCCCTGTTACTATTAGAAGCGAAGGTTTCCAGAGATCGACTTCCAATTGCACTGTGTGTTATTTGAGAAATTATATTTATTCAGGTGTGAGACTAGGGACCCCCCCCAGGCCGGGAGCTGTGGGGAATAACCCCCCCATGTGAATATCCCCCTTCTTGTTATTAATTCTAATACTAATTCTGCCCTGATCTGGATAGCCCAGGATAGCCCAATCTCATCAGATCTTGGAAGCTAAGCAGGGCCAGCTCTAGCTAGTATTTGGACAGGAGATGCAGGGAGAAGTGTCACAACACATGTCACCATGCGAAGGCAGGCAATGGCAAACCACCTCTGAATGTCTCTTGCCTTGAAAACTCTGTGGGGTTGCCACCAGTTGGCTGCGACTTCACGGCCAAACTTCCCCTAATTCTAAGGCTGAGTCTTTCATGATGGATACACAGTTCGAACAGACAGAAAAGTTGACATGTCACAAAACTTAAAATAAATCCATCCTCCAGGTGTTTAATAGGGTGCTTACATGGTCACATGATAGTTTAGTTTGATGGGATTTCCACAGTACAATCCTAGGAATACCTTCCTGCAAGAAAACACCACTGAACAGATCCAAGTAAGAGTCTGAGTATATTTGCTTAGGCTTACACTCTAAGAGCACAATTCTAAGCACAGTTCCATCGTTCTAAGCCCATTCCCTTCACTCTGTTTAGGAATGCACTATCAAATACTAAGCAAAAGACAGAAAATACTAATTAACTCTGCTTAATCTAGCACCCAGAGTTCAAATTGAGGGTTTTAAAGCATGGCAACCCACCTTTTAAAAAAATATGTGATTTTTTTCCCTGTGGATGGATTTTACAGGGCAATGTGCTGTTTTGTTTGCCTGTTTTTTAAGTTGGATCGATAAATTTAGAGTCTTAGATTTGATTCATTTAACTGAAAACGTTGACAACATCAATAAGCTTCTAAGAATGCCACATATTACTATGAAGTAATGGATTATTGAGAAATCACAATGCAACTCCGACAAAATGAAGCATAATTCTGGTAATAAAGCTTCAATAACAAGTAGCATATTACATCATTAATAATAAATAATTATGCAGTAAAATATGACTAAAACTGAGACACTGGAAAAAATGATAAATATCCAACATTATAGATCTATATTAAATCATCTGTGCATATCACATAGAGTTTCATGCATTCCTCTCTGTTCCTATAGCCTCTTCCAATATCCAGAAAGATTATTTCTGAGGTCTCAGAAGGTCCCAGGTTCTATCCCCAGCCTCTCCACTTAAAAGGATCAGATGGTAGGTGATGTGAAAGACCTCTGCCTAAGATCTTGGAGAGCCACTGCTGAAGAAGTATCTTTTGCTGATATGGCCAGATGGCTACCTGCCAGGACTGTCAATCAACAGGAAGGTCAGTAGGAGACCCCACAATCAGAAGGAGCGGCAGGAGAAGCTGGGCTAGAGAAGACAGAGACTACTGTGAGACAATCACAAAGAAGCAATAAAAGAGTACCCCCACAGAGGTTTTAATTTTATGCAGATATGCAATCTATGAGTGAACAGTCCAGCTGGAAAGAAATGGTTGAACTGCCTGGACATGAAAGAAACAAATGGGTAGAGGCAACCCAGCAAAAGTCCGAGTCCGTGCAAAGGAAACAAACATGGACTAAATTACCTAAATTACCACTTGGAAGAAAAGCTATTGGATGCAAATGGGTATTGAAGGTGAAACACAATACTGATGGAAGTGTGGAGAAATACACGCGTGGTGGCAAAAGGATTTACACAAGGCCTGGGAATGACTTTTCTAAAACCTTTGCACCTGTTGTCAAGTACACCTCCATCAGGACTCCTCTAAGTAGAACAGAATTAAGAGGGATGCACATTGAACATCTGGACTTTACAACAGCATTCCTCAATGGAGATTTTCCTGAAGAGGTCTACATGGAACAACCAGATGGTTTTCAAGAAAAAGGAAAAGAGAATATTGTGTGCAAACTTAAAAAGAGTATTTATGGCCTTAAACAAATGGCCAGAGCATGGAATGAAAAATTAACTATGCTGCTACAAAATCAAAATTTTCAGTAAGGAAAGGCAGAGCCCTGCCTATTTACAAGACTGAAAGATAGACAGTATCAGTATGTGCTGACATATTTGGATGATCTGATATTATGCTGTCAAAGCAAAGGGGATGCACAAGAAATTGCTGAGAACCTGAACAAAGAGGTAGGAGTGAAACATTTGGGAGACGTGAATCATTACCTTAGAATAGAAATTGAGAGGACTGAGAATGAATGTTTCCTCATGAACCAAACCCACAAAATTATGGACCTTGCTAAGTCTCTAGGCATGAAAAATACTAAAGGAGTGAGTACTCCACTTGAACCAGCTTACTTGAACTTTAGGGATGGAGCATTACTTGAGAGCAATCAGCACTATAGAGAGGCAACTGGCAAGCGTCTCTTTCTGTGTCTAGACCTGACATTTCTGCAGCTGTTGGGATCTTGTGCAGAAAGACAAATTCATAGATCACTGACTGGAACACTGTAAAGAGGCTGGCTAGATACCTCACAGGAACAGCTGACCTGAAACTGAAGATCCCAGCTTGTGACAACCCAGCACTGGTTGGATATATGGACGCTGACTGAAGTGAAAACAAAACTGACTATAGGTCAACCAGTGGCTACCTATTTTTCTGTGGAGACAGCCTGATAATCTGGACTAGCCAAAAGCAAACACTAGTTGCCAAATCAACTACTGAGGCTGAATACATATTTGTCTCAAATGTGTGCAATGATCTTGGGTGGATTATCTATCTGGTGAAAGACTTTGGTCTCGATGAGCCTAAGCCAAGTAACCTTGTTTGAAGATAATCAGACATGCATAGCTCTGTCCAAGAGTGAAAGCATCAAAGCAAGAAGCAAGCATATTGCTGTCAAGTATCATTCTGTGAGAGAGATGCAGCAACAAGGGCTGACTGAACTCAAATATTGTCCTTCAGAGGAGATGGTTGCTGACATACTCAGCAAGCCACTTGCCAGAGGGATGTTTGAATACCTGCACAAGAAACTGAACTGTCATGACCTCACTATATGACACTTGAGTAGGGATGTTGGGTTTTGCAAGTGTCATCCCCTCTGTCATGAAAGGGTTAAGCTGAAGTTTCAGTAATCTAATAAACAAGTTTAGCATAAAACCAATTAGCTGTAGAGTAGAATCTTCTTGCCAAAGAAGGGGAGGTTTTATTCTTAATGAGGTGACCTTAAGACTGACTATTGACTAATCGATACATTGGAGCTAGCACATGCTATTCTGCACGTACACAAAGGGTGGAGCTTCAGGGGGAAACTTTGTTCTTAGGGTGACACACACACTCAGACACATGTTTTCTGTAATGTAGTATGCTCTGTGTAGCAACCAGTCTGCCATGTGCTCCCAGGTAATGGCACCCGCTGCATGGCCAGAGCACATGGTCAGGCAGAGCGGTGAGGTTGAATCTGGAGGAACAATAGACATCTGGATTGAAAGCCTCCACCAATGTGGGACCTAGGTTCTCCCTGGAGAGTCAATGCAATCAAAGTCTCCTCCAGGGAACCTATGACAAACATGCACATATGTTAAGCCCTATCAGGTCTTTTGGGTGCGGCCAGAGGTGTGGCTCCGGCCAGCATATAATGAGGGCCCTGGAGCCCTGGAAGCATGCTTGTTCTGACCATCTACTGGGCATGCTGAATCACTCAATAAAGGCTTCATGATTTCACCGTTCCTGGTCTCCCGAGTCCAGTACTCTTCATTTTCCTTTCCATGTAACCCTTTCCCTAATTTTGTAATAAACTTTTCTTAGAAGATAACCACACACACGTCTGTGATGCATTATTCCACTGCGCTTCATTTACTCTGCTAAATATCCAACAATGCATATACTTAGAAATAGACATACTAGTGTACACATGTGCATGTACACTTACATATAATTATGTGGACTGAATCCCAGACTTGTGTTGCTAACTGCAGTACTTGGCGCTGGAAGCTGTGCTGCTCTTGAATCAGTAGAAGGCTACCTGGATCAACATCTTTAGCAGAACAGAGGTGTGGGATGCAGACCTAGATTTCAAAAATGAACATAGTTCTTAAAAAGTACAATACACCAAATGTTGTGAAGATCAGTGCTGAACAGTGCCCTGTTTAAAGCTGAAATATTATAGATTCATTAAGTTTATTGCACATGCCTTTCCATATTAGTGATATAGAATAAATTTAGTATGGACTACATGTGGGGTGTGTGCAAATATGTTCAAACTATGAACCTCTTACCTATGTCTTTAATTAGACTTTTGGACCCCTGCATCTAATATGGGTTGAGTGGCAATGGAGGTTGACAATGCATCCGCTTGTTTAGTAGTATCCATAGAATGAAATGTTGTGTTTGTCATCAATGCTAGTGTTTTGACAGACTGGTAGGTTGCATTGTGCTGCAGTTCTCCCTGAGAATTAACTTGCACAGTGCAGTGTTCCAGGAATTTCCTGGAACAGACACATCACTTCTCTCTGAATCCCTGTTTGGGTGATTATTGAGGGTTAAATGACCTCACTGCATTAGATCATAAGGATACCTTCTGCCAAATGAGGAATCTTCCAATCACAGAAGAAGCCTTACATTCACCAAGAGTCTTCCACAAACTGAAGATTCCTCACTTAACAGAAAGACGTTTTAGGAACCAATCCATACCACTGAAGTTGGGGAAACACTTATGGTTTGAAACTTTGGGGGAAAGCAATGGAATTGGCAGTCAGCTCTATTGTGGAAACCTGACACTGCATCAAGCATGAACAGGCATGGTATGTCTAAGGCTTTATCATCTTCTGCACTGTTTTTGAATGTAACTCCTATGCTTTCGCCATCTGCATGTCTGAAGTTCTTATATCCTCTTTTCTGGCCTTTTCAAATGCTTCCTACTTATACTGATCCAGCTTCTGGTTGACAGCATGAACCAGCCTTTCCTGAAGACTCAATAAAATGGAGAGCCTGATTATCTGCTCACACATTCATTCAGCATTCACTGGTGAAGCGGAAAAGCTGAGCTTATGTTCATCAGCATCAATGGGATGTTAAAAACATACACGCACCAGACCATTACTTTATTCAGTTATATGTTGCCTAACATGTGGTCTGAAGTGCCAAATAAAATAGTAAAAATAAGGAAAGAGCTGTATTAGATGTTGATGGAGATATATTAAAGTATGGTAGAGATAAGGATGAGGCAATATAATAGTGCCTGAAGGGCTCACAGCACGGGGAAGGGGGGGGTTGCACTCATGAATATCAAGGCTGGCAGTTCAAAACATGCTTCAAAGCATTGTTTACATCAATCAATGTGTGTGTGTGGGGGGGGGACCTTACCTGCATTCTGCTCTGCCTTCCTCACCAGTATCTGTTCAACAGGATCTGCCTCATCCTCACTGACTGCATCATCCGCAAACATCATTATATTGTTGACACTATATGTGCTCTTACTCATCCAAGTAAACCATGTTCCTAGGGTGCCACACCCCTTACTATAGGCCTTATCCACACTTCATAAAGTCTTTGTGTTCGGCTAAAGGCAGTGGCCAAAACAGCCATATCATAAAAGGAAAAGTCCTTGTGTTGAGTTGTTAGATGTGGTTCAGGATTTCCATGCTTGAATTCTCAGGCATATATAACCCCGATTTGGATTAGGACTGTCACACACAAGGAGACAGTATTTAAGCCTCTCTCATGTAGTGTTCCAGACCTGAAATGGCACTGGGCATCTACTCTTTACCCTGCTGGGAAAATTTATGTGAAGCTTTCACTATAGATAACTTTCCCCTTGAACCATGTAAGGTCAGGAAGATGGTGCAGTGGTAGGGTTACTAGCTCTGGGTTGGGAAAAACCTGGAGACTGTGGGGGGTGGAGCCTGGGGAGGGCAGGGTTTGGGGAGGGGAGGGCTTTCAGTTGGGTATAATGTCATAGAGTGTGTGTGTGTTAAGTGCCATTGCATTGCTTCCAATTTATGACAACCCTATGAATCAATGTCCTCCAAAATGCGTATCATTAACAGCCTTGCTCAGGTCTTGCAAACTGAGAGCCATGGCTTCCTTTATAGAGTCAAGCCATCTCATGTTGGGTCTTCCTCTTTTCTTGCTTTTGCCATGGAATACACCTCTTTTCAGCTTTTGCCATGGAATACACCTTCTAAAGCAGCCGTTCTCTCCAGGGGAACTGATCTTGGTCATCTAGAGATCAATTGTCATCTGGAGGTTGGCACCCATACATAGCAGGGAAGGTTTAAGCCCCTTCTCCCCATGTGACATGGACCTGATCCAAGCCATGCCTGCTCATGCTTGAGAACTGAGTTCCAAGCACAGTACTCCAAGCTCACATCTGAGCAAAAGTCTTTGTGGAAGCCAGAAGAGCTTTAAAATGTATGGATCAGCCCTAACAGTTCTGTCAAATCAACAAGACTGGTAATGCCAGATTTATACATTTATTGATGTAATTATACAACTACCAGTGCAACATCCTGATTTGGTCATCTGCATTTGCATGCTGAATTAGATCTGTTTGTGCATTGCGGTTTGGCTTTCTCTCTAAGCCTCCTCGACTAACCGCTCAGATGACACATTCAGTGGAGCTTCGGTGTCTAACTCGTAAATAACAAGAGTTTCATTTATGTAACTGTCTTGTCATTAGATGCTGATAGCTCTTGCAGATTTCCCAAGAAAAAGAACTCTCCCTTTCCATTGCTGTAGTCCTCTCTGTGTGGACCAATGCTGATGCTTTCTGTACCGTACTGAACACTGGTAGCTTATTTCTTTGTGGTGTCTGTCTGTGCTTGCCTGCAAAGGGATCTGTTTCCTTCCAATATGATAGGTCTTTCCAAATGTAGGACACTGTCTGGAGCTGTGCCTGCTTCTACAGTGAGCAATCGTTTATATAGTCTTTTGCAGGTTCATTCAGAGTGTTTCACACTGGAATATTCCATGCTGTGTTGATTTTTGCATACTCTCTTGGCTCCAGGTTTGCCTGCCTGATCCAGTTTGCCGTGGAGTTACGTTGTCTTGTCTTCTCTCCAGACGTACAGTCTGATCTCATCCATTTCTGCAGCTCGGCAAATTACCATTGCCTTTTCCAAGTTTAGTCAGTCGAGATCCTTGCCAATCTCTTTTCTTAAGGCCTCAATCCCTAATTCCAATTACAACCTGATCTCTTGCAGGCAAATCTCCAAAATGGCATGTCTGGGTCTGAGATTCACAATAAAAGATGCAAAAGTTTCCACCTTTTTTTCCCCTGAGCTCTCATGTGCAACTAATCTCTCTCAAGGGCTTCATTTACTTTAGGATGGCAATATTCCCAACATTTCTCTTGCACTGTCATAACTATTTGCAGCTGAGTTGCAATGTGTTAAACAAATCAACTGCCTCTGATCTAGAGATATTTAGAAAGCCTACATTCTGTTCATTATCTTCCTTTGCCTCCATCTTTTGCTCCTCGCTGCTGAAACTTGGCTGTTTTGTATCATGAAGAGGAGGTAATCACACTGAGAGTGCATAACTGACAGGTAACTTTATCATAACCATGAAGGTGCATCTGGAGGAAACCTTGAACTGAACTGGCTGCTAGCGAGAGCTAGGCTGTGATCACACTGGCGGCTTGGGACGGTATGGTGCTGCCTCTAATTGAATCGGTTGAAAGTATTGCAGGGCATATCAGCCACACAGCACACCCTGCTGCAGGCTACCTACAGAGACATCCCTTGGTAAAGCATCCAATTATTGCAGTGCATCAGCCATGGAACGCACTGCCAAAAATTTTCAGAACTCATGCGTGTGTACACATGCACAGAGGCAATTTTTGGGTCCCCAGTGGCAGAATGGATCTGCAGGTTCAGACTGCCAAATCCGTTCCACATGCGCTCCCCTGTCTTCAGACATCTGGCCATGTGCGATTAATGCGCAGGGAAACAAAAACCACTTCAGGAGTACTGGCTTTTTAACCCAGCTCCAAGTCGTCCTCTGACGGGGTGAGTACACCCTGGGAATGCCTGACAGATGTGGCTATGTGACCAGGGCCATTTAATCTGTTTGTGAAATGTGCCAGTCTGAACACAACCCTAGACTGGACTGGAACTGGTAAGAGAAACTACTCTTATTCAGGGCCAAGTCATACAACACAATGTCCTTGTGGCTGCCACAAGGGGGGCTTCAGACTTCCCACTGTGCTGTTTTTGACCATTTCCGCAGTAGTGAAATTCCCCGCATTGACATTTTTTAAACTGCATATTATGTGAAAATTTCTGCAGTAGATTTTTTTCTCACCAGACGAAGACCTAAAGTTTTCACCTTCTTACCCCGTGTTTTCAGAACTCATTAAAACTGGGGGTTACGTCAATGCAGGGAATTTCACTACTGTGGAAATGGTTTGTGAAGTGAAATGGTCTTGGAGAGCTGCTATTCATTCCACTGGAAAACTAGGATTGCCAGGCCTTCTGCCTGCCAATTTTCTCCAGTGGCAGCAGGAGAATTTTTATTTAAATGCTACCGGCCTCTGCCCTGATATGTCATTTCCAGATACAACCCAGAAGTGACAATGGGTAGCTTTAGGAATCTAGCAGTTCCCAAAGCTAACCATTGCCACTTCCAGGTTGTACCCGGAAGTGATGTCATGAGATCAGCCATGTTCCCCATTTCACCAACTCCAACCCTCCTGCTGGCTGAGCCTGGCAACCCTGTGAAAAATTGACGGTCATCATCAGATGTAAGTGTGCCAGCAGAGCAAACAGCAGCTCTCTGGGGCCATTTCACTTCACTTCACCGCCCCCCCCCCCCCCCCCCCCAAAAAGAAAGATTTCAGGGGAAGGCAGAAGCCACTTCTCTATGCATGCCATAGTCATGATTGGAATATGACCCCCCATGCATCTGGGAGCATGTAACTCCCAGAGAATGTGTCCTTGTGACCATAGGCGTAGAGTACGGGGGGGCTCGAGCCACCCCTAAAATTTCCCAGGGGGGCTCAGCAACCCCCGGCAAAACGGAGCGCCTGCTGCCGCACCTCCCTGGGTCCTTCCGAGGCCCGGCTGCCGCTGCTGGAGAGGGAGAGGAAGAGGGAAGGGGTGGCCAGGAGGAAGAGAGAGGCACTGGCAGCAGCAGCTGGCGGGCCTCGGAAGGGTGCGGGGAGGCACAGTGGTTTCCCGGGGGGGAGAACATCGCCCCAGCGAGTGCGCGTGCTTCACACGTGCGCTAAGGAGCCCCCCCCCCGGAATTTCCAAAAGTCTATGCCCCTGCTTGTGACTGATTTTGTATCATGTGAATTGGCCCTAAGAGGCTGAATTCCAGCACTCCCTACTGGGGCAAGACAAAGGCCTAAAAGCTACATCAGTATTAAGAAATGAAGTAGCTCATTTATTAATTAGCTTTTGTTGGCCTGACTGCTCTTTTATTTATTAATATTTGGGGAAATATTAGCTCTTAGCAATATGCAGCCGGCTTATTGGGATCTTGCCTATGTATACAGAGGCGGCGCTTCACCGAAACTTCCCAAGAACTGACACAAGACTCAAGTTAAAGGTATAAAAGATAAATTGTTTACTAGAAATATAATAAAAGATTTATAAAACAATGTTACACTATCATTCACACAGTTATACAGATCTAGGAAATTAGATAAGAATACAGAGACGTTTGCATGAGCAGGTTATATGATGGTTTCCGATGAGGGTGATATTTACCTCTATATGAATCAATGAAATCCATCTGAAAAAAGAAGAGGAGAAGTCTTCGGGCAGAGGACAAAGGAACGTGGTTCTGAACCAGCAGAAAGCCATGTGGCAGACCCCAGTGGCGCACCCAAGGATCCGGGAGGAAGGATGGGAGACAAGTAAGGAAGGAGGGGAAAGCTGGACTCACTAGAACTCTTAGGGAGCAGTATTTATGGGGAGGTGGTACCTGGGAGGATGGCAAGATATGAAGCCATCCTAAGAGAGCCTATAGATGGTCCGTTCTCTATCCCTAGCCACTAAGAGGGTCCTATCGGAGTGGTCAATATTCAGATCTACCTGATGGTCAGGACAGGATGTTGACGTAGGCTGCATCTGGCATCTGTCTTCAGGATGACAGCAAGTCCTGGGCAGCAGAACCGGTTCTCAGGAAGCACCCTGCTGTCTTCGCACCCTTGTGTGAAGTCCTTTGATATACCAAATGGTGAGGGTGACTTGCAGGAGGGGGTGTAAGCCTGTGTGCTTGCATGGAGTTTGTACCTTCATGGAGTTGCTAGTATATATTCCTAGCCTCGTGTATTTGTGTGTGAGAGAGTGTCTTTGTGCTCTGTGTCAACCTCCTGGCTGGAGGTGGCAACCTCAGAAAATGGTACTCTGATCCCTTATTGTAGGTATCTATTTCCATCTTCCCACTGGTTACCTAATATACTGTTATATCTCACATAACTGGCATCATAGTCCATTCAGTGCTTTCAGAAATCATCAGAAAAGTCCATAAGAATGCTGTGCAGGCTTACACTTAACCTTAAAAACATAAGAAGAGCCCTGCAGCACCAGACCAACAGTCCTGTTTCTCACAGAGGCCAGTCAGCTGGCCTAGGGAAGTCCACAAGCAGGGCAGGGACTTAACGGCCATCCCTTTGGGTCCCCCTCCCCCAGCAACTAGTACTCAGTGGCTTACAGCCTCTAAATCTGGAGAATTAGGGTTGCCAGTTCCAGGATGGGAAATTCCTGGAAATTTTAGGGAGGGCAGGGTTTGGGGAGGGACCTCAGCAGGGTATAATGCCAGAGTCCACCCTCCAAAACTGCTACCGGTATTTCTTCAGGGGAACTGATTTCTGTCATCTAGAAATCACTTGTAATTCCAGGCAATCTCCAGGCTCCACCTGGAGGTTGGCAGCCTTATGGAGAGAGTCCTATTTTAAACTACCATAAAAACCAGTGACATAGGGTTCGTTTAAGACAATGGTCTACACTCCAAAATCTTAAACTAACATGTACATTCTAACTGCAGGTAAACCATCCCAAGGATCAACAGTTCACAAAGGCCTAGGTTAAAAGAAAAAGCAAGTTTTCATCTTTAGATAGCTGTGGCTAGGTCTCACTTTGCAAAAAAGGGCTGTAGCTGGCAAATAAGATAAAACTAGCATAAGGCACTCCATAGTTATAATGAAATCTGGTCATCCATCTGCAGAAGTGGATCTACTAGAATTAGGGTTCCCATCCCCCTGATGGGGGCGGGGTTGTCTCAGTTTCAGGGGGCCCATTCCACTGCTGGCCAGCGGGCCAGTGGGGGAGCCCCATCCCCAAAGAGCCCCATCCCACCCGACATGCCCGGCGCAATGACATCACCCGGAGGTGCTGTCATTATGCCAGCTACATTGTGCAGGGGGTGCTCTATAGCATTTGGGCAAAAACTCTATGGTCACCATAGAGTTTTTTGCCAAATGCTTGAGGAACCTGCCTGATGTGCCCAGCACGATGATGTCATCTCCGGGACACCCCCCCCCCCCAGCAGCCAGGTAAGACCTGGCAGCCCTAACTAGAACCACCAGGCTTCTTAAGCAGGGGGTGCAGCCCTACTCAGACTATGCTGAATCCTAAAGAGGTTTAACTGTTAATTCCAATCTGGGAAATCCAGAGTCAGTACATTAGAAATTCAAATAGTATTTGGGAGCAGGATTAGATTTGCACTGACTTTGAAGCACTATTGGCCTATATTTAGAGTTGGTAGTCCCAAATTGGGAAATACCTGAAGGTTTGGGGGGTGGAACCTGAGGACAGATGGGTTTGGGGAGGTGAGGGACTTCAATGAGGTATAGTGCTATGGAGTTCACCTTCCAAAACAGCCTGGAGGTGCAAAAGAGTCCTCCAAAACAGCAATATGGCAACTTGAAGCTGGCAGGACTGTGAAGTGGATCTACAAGAGGCGAGACAAGGATTTTGTGATGAAGAGGAATTATAAACATCTATATTTAGACTTTCTGAGGAATTTGACTTGGACTATTTCTGAAGGTGGATTAAATAGGGCTATTTTTGTATTTGGACCATGTACTTTTGAGTTTCTGACTAGTATATTGCATTTTTGAAAAACGACTCTCTCTCTGAATATATATATAAGTTTGGATTATTATACTCATTGATTGTTGAATATATTTTTCGTTATTTGTGCACGTTTTGATCTTTTGTATCTTTTTTATTACTTACCACCCTGCCTATCTTTCCATCATCCTTTGATGGCTTGCCTGCCCTGCACTGATGGTAAGGATGTGATTTTCTTTTTTCCTGTTGTTTTAAAAGGAAAGCTGAACCCACTGGAATTTTAGGAGCTGCCTCATACATGGCAGTTTAGTGTAGGGGGAATAATGTGGACCTTCATGTGTGACAAATACCCATGGTTCAGCTCCAGTGTATATACATGCAGCAAAACAGGCACAGTATATTTATCAGATGGGAGGCTGTAAGCGGTTTTTCCTACACTGCAGTAACCACAAACTGTGGTGACTCTAAAAAGGACTGAAGATACACACACACAAAGGCTCACAAATGTACTTTGGGACCCACCTGTATACATTATAGTGTCCGTATCTAATCTAAAAAAACCATAACATCCTTACCAGGCAGCAATATTTCAATTTAAATGCATGTTATTGTATAAATCTGTAATAAATATAGATAATAACTTTTAAAAGAGCTTGTTGGGAGCCCTCTGAAAACCTCATCATTGTCCATCATACTAGAATAAAGTGTTTCCAACTGAGCAGGAAAATTGACTCACTCAAAATAGCGTAGAAAGCAAAACCTCTCGGGAAGCCAAATTTTCATTGTTTCTCCTGCTCACAATTGTATGGCTTGAGGCCAATGGTTTTTAAATGATCTTATCTTTCTGGGCCCAGGTTTTTAAAAGTTAATTCCTCCCTAAACAGATTATTGCACATGACTGTATCTTCCCTCATCTTCTTGCCTAACCCAACTCCTGTTTGGGGAAGGAAGCCTCATATTGCCCGCTTTCTGCAATGTTGGATCAGTCTTCAGAAAGAAGATCATTCTCAGCAGATCCTCAGCAGAGAGATACAGTATTTGAGTGCTGAGCAAGTCTTATCTGTGTACCAGTGTTGTCTTTCAATTCTGTACTTGACTTTTCTTGGTAGGGATGACTGGCTACCATGCACTGATATGGAAGGAAACAGAGGCCCTGACCTGGATAGCCCAGGCAAGCCTGATCTCATCAGATCTCGGAAGCTAAGCAGGGCTGACCCTGGCAAGTACTTGGGTGGGAGACCACCTTGAAATACCAGAGGTGGGAGGTGGGGGGCAGGCTCAATTCAGCCACCTTTCTGAATATCCTCCAGGCCTCCAGTAGGGGTCAGTTACCAGAGGTCGCCATGATTTCCAGGTGTGCACACACACACACATGCAGTGGGAGGGTTAGTGCCCACTAGTGAGCCTAGGAGGAAATTCCTGCCCTCTTGTCCTGGCAGGGCAGTTGTAGTTGGTATGGCAAGCCCAGCCCAGTGAAAACCCAGGTGGATTCACCTTTGTACTGCATGGACTTGGTCTTGGCTGTTTGGTGGGGTAGGGAAAGCCCTCATGGGAGGAATGAGGAGATGGGGCCAAAACCAGCCTCAGTGTAAAGGAGGCTGAGGCCAGGGAAATAGCAGGAGGTGGTGAGCAGGGTGGCCCCTGTCTTGGGATATAGGGTAGAAGAGACCCTCAAGGAGTGGCAAGTCTAGTTCCAGGAGGCCATAGGGTTGCCATTTGCCTGGTGGGGGGGGGGGATCTCCTGATTTTGCAAGCTCCTGCCCACCATTGGCCAGCTGGCCGGCAGGAGGGAATCCCCCTCAAACAGTGACATTACATGTGACATGCCTGCGTCACCCGGAAGTGACGTTGACATGTTAGTGATGTTGGGGGAGTGATGATCTGGATTTTGGGCAAAACTCTATGGTTTGATGCTAATTTTACCATAGAGTTTTGCCCAAAATCCAGAGCATCACCCCTGATGTGGCCAACATGCCAATGTCACTTCTGGGTGATGCAGGCACATCACGTGCGACGCCACTGTTTCAGGTGGAATGGGGGGCAATGCCACTTTCCAATCCCAGAACATTCCCTCTCATCCCCCCACCAGTGGGTGGAAGGGACCTGGCAACCCTAGGAGGCTGCCAAGAAGTCTCAGGGCTAGGAGGCCAGTGGAGTAAGTGTGGTCCCTTGCCCCCCCTCGCTGCAACCTCAACTACCTCCAATTATAACAATGCAACAGCAGCACATGATCTTGTGATTCTTGAGGGGCCAGGATGGATGGGCAATATGATATACACCTGCCCTCAGCAGCCCCCACAACACATTCAGAAATAATGTTACTTTGCTTTTTCCTAATTATGGACAGTTGCTTCTCAACCGGAACTAAACCCATGCAAATTTTAAACATTACTATTTCACATTTTTTTTAAAGTGTGAAAGGAAGGAGAAAGGGTTTCCTATCTGAAGGCTTCAAGCAATTTCCCTTCAGTTTCTCGCGTGGCATGGAAAATACCTAGAAGTTTTTGGTTGGACCATATTTCTGTTTGTATCTGAAAGATAAGAAACTGTGAAAAAAGAAATAATACTGAAAGTAGCCTGGTGTTCAAGGGCATGGCATTTTCCTACACAGCCAGTGCTCTAATTACATGAATATATTACATAAACACATGTATAATACATAACACAGCCTGACTCCAAGACTCTGTGATGTCACTCCAAGAGTGATGAGAATTTCATGTATTCCATGTAGCGGCGGTAGCAAAGTTCTTGGGTTTTTAACATTATATTATTTTTGGCAGCCTTTCAAAGCAGAGCTGCTCTCAAGGCCATTAGATGAAGCACAGTGCAAGAGATGCCAAACTCTTCTTGCAGCCATTTGGATTTCTCTTGCTCCTGCATAATTGTGAAGAAAGCTGGCATCCAAGGCCTCACCAAAGGGAGGGGGGACTAGAACAGAAAGAAGAGCAATCTAGTGGGGGTTTAGGAACAATGTACGGTTTGAAAAGGAATGGCTTTCAAAAATTAAATGTTTCCTCAGCATTATGTTTTATGCAAATGTTTTAAAGAAATAAATAAATTACACAAACAATTGATTCAGGTCTTCACTGCAATTTTATCAAATACAATGGAGGTTATATTTGAGTAGTTTTCTGTGTGCACTTAAGATGAAGACTGAAACCATTATCATCAAGGCTGTTGAAGCCATTTTTAAATAAAAGGTTATCATAGAGATAGCTCAGAATAATGAGTGAATATAAATAGCCTGAAAAAGATGGTTTCCTCAGTAATGTAAACCACCATGTTTTTTTTAAAAAAAGGGTCTCAAGTACAGTTTTTTTTAGGATTGCCAAGTCTGGGTTAGGAAATACCTGGAGATTTTGGAGGTGAAACCTCAGGAGGGTGGAGTTTGGGGCATAATGTCATAGAGCCCAACTTCCAAAGCGGCCATTTTCTCCCTGTCATCTGGAAATCAGTTGTAATAGTGGGAGATCTCCAGCTACCACCTGGAGGTTGGCAATCCTAGTTTCTTTACAAAGATGCTGGCCTTGCAAAAAGCTGCCCCCATCTGAGGGAACATGAAGCCAAATAATTTCACAATCAGGCTGTGGAAACATAAATTGTGAGGGATCATAGAGGAAGGCAGGGAAACATGGGGATTTCCCCCCACCCTCTCCTACAATGGCGGTAGAGTACTTGACTGCTCGCTTTCAGAGATGGAAGAGCTTGTACCACCCCCGGCTCTAAACCTGAGTAGTACAGCTTGGGGAGGTAATCTTTATCTTCTCCTGTTGTATTTAAGAGGCTTTGTTAAAACTGAAGCCAGGGGATTTGCTCCTGATACCACATATCCCCCGACTCAGATTTCCCACCTCCATAATTTTTAAATGATTAAGGAGCTTCAAAGTTTAGTCATGTGGGAGAAGATTTAATAGCAAGATGAAGCTGTTTTTCGAACGATGAGCATATATACCACCTCAGTTTTTTCTTTCCCGCCCCCATTATGTTTGGTTGAAGGTAAGCAAGACAGGAGGGCCTGGGCATGATGTGGTCCATGGGGTCGCAAAGGGTCAGACTGGTCTGTGCGACTGAACAACAACAAGCAAGCAGAAAACAGCTTGCTTCTCTTCAACTGAATGGCCGTCAACCATAGTGAAAGCTTTGGCCTGTGCCCTGATCTCATTCAGGGTTCAAGGCTAGTCCATATGTCCAGTCCTCTTGTTTCCCTATTGTGAAGGGTTGCCCCCTTCTAAGAATGGAGGGGAAAACCAGATTTTCTGCATATTTACTAGGGATTCCTCTGGTTATGTGAAAGTTTCCTCTTGTTTGTGGGTAATGTCCCTATTAGCAATTTGCCTGTGATGCCTGTTAGCACAGGGAACAAGTTTAGTGTTTGTGGGGAGAAATCCTCTTTATCTAGTCCTGAAAGGAAGATGCTCATATAGCTTCCCATTTATCCCCAAACCTGAGCATGGAGACAGCAGTATTTTACCCTTCATTCACTGTGCTCTATAAGGAAATCTGAGGAGAATTTGTGGTCAGAGAATTCATGTCTCACAACACAAGCATTTAAACTCATTTTCACACAACACATGGTAAGATACTTAAACCTTCACGGGCACAGTTCCCTTTCAGGTGAAAGTTCAGTAGTTATCTGCCTACTAAGTTAGCTTTCACAAAACAGCAGTAAAGCAATTGAAGTCTCCAGACACAGGAGGAAGTATTATGTATGAGAAAGGAAATTATTTCTAAAGTTTGTGAGACAGTCATAACTCATATTTCCGGTGCTTTTAATGGCTGTGTGATTTGAGCGTTAACGTTGTCAGGGTTATCACCTCGTCATTCATTTAGCCACCAAGTTAAAAACTATTGTTTCTAGGTAGAAAATCTGTGGTTCAAATATCAATTCAGCCATAAACTATTTAGATTACTTTTGGGAATGCCAGCCTCCAGGTGGGGCCTGGAGACCCCCGGGAATTACAGCTCTAGACTACAGAGATCAGTTCCCCTGGAGAAAAATGGATGCTTTGGAGAGTGGACTCTATGGCATTGTACCCCACTGAGATTCCTGTCCTCCCCAAGCTCCAGCCCCAAATCTCCAGGAGTCTCCCTGGATCTGGCAACCCACCCTGCCAAGGATGGCCGGGGGGGACCTGGCAACTCTTTAACTTTAGGTAAACCATTCTCTCAGTTATCTTCTTCTTTGTCTACAACATGGGGATAGTTCTAACTTAGGCAACAAACTCTGAGCAGTCTTAAGGGCAATGCAAATTATAAGTGTTTATTGTTGTTGTTGTTATGTTGCTTTGCATGACAAAAAATTGTGCTCATTTTGCACTACAGACAAAATCAATGGGTACCCCAATACAGAAATGAAACTACTGAAAGAACTGTGGTAAGTGTTCAAAATGGAAAACTTTTATGGGAGAAAGATAAAAATATACATGATGTCACAATCTGCCCCTTCTGCCATTATGTTCAGAAACACTTTTAAAGTATTATATGGTGGAAGATACGGTCATGTTGCAGCCAACTTGTGGCAACCCCGTAGGGTTTTCAAGGCAAGAGATGTTTAGAGGTGGTTTGTCATTGCCTGCCTCTGCAGAGCAACCCTGGGCTTCCTTGGTGGTTCTCCCATCCAAGTTCTAACCAGGGCTAACCCTTGCTTAGCTTCCAAGATCTGACGAGATCAGGCTAGCCTGGGCCATTCAGGTCAGGGCAAGTATCATGTAGAAAGCAAAAAAAGGCATTTCCCCCCTTCTCTTTCATTTGGTCTGTTTCCTTTCTAGCACTATTTTTGCATCAGGATGGGAGAAGACAAGGCACCGTTTTTCCCCTGTGCCTCTTGGAAATGGCAGGAAGAAGAAACAGAGTCTGAAAAAGAGAAATCCAGAAATGAGGTAATTAATTTCAACTTCTGAAATTCATCTACCCTGGATATTTCCACACCCATTACAGAGCTAAATGTATATGTCTTTTTCCTCCCTTTAAAGCAAGACAGGATGTGGAGCAAAATGAAACTTTATGGGCCTGGTATAATTATATCTCAAACTGTAACCCCCTTTCTGTGTTTTCCAGCAGAAGCCAAAGAAGAGGAAGAATATATCATCAGAGCCAGTCTAGTATAGTAGACTGGGGACACACAGATTTTTTCAAATCCTTGCCCTGTTACTAAGTTTGCTGAGTAATCTTGGGTCAGTCACTAGCTCTCAGCTTACCTCCCAGGACCCTCCTTCTCATGTTTCTAAAAGAGGACATGATGGTGTGAAAACAGCTGCATTGTAGGCAAGATTCCCTCTAAGCTCTACAGTGCTGTGAGCAAAAGTTCTACCTTGTGAGTGAAAAAAGCTAGTAGCATTAAAGTTGTGAGTGGGTCTGCATTTGACTATTGTGTAAATAATTTCTTGGAAAATTATTTCTATAACAGTGTAAAAATCTCAGAATTCATCATTTTAAACTATATTTAAACTATATTTTAAGAATAATTTAAACATTATAAGAGAAAACAGAATCAAGTCAAATTTCATTACACAAAATGTTGTCCTCTACAGGGGTAGACCAGGCCTTCGGAGAACAGGTCTACCTGCCCCAGTCTACTATATCGGTAGACCTGTCCTCCAGAGAACAGGTGTACCCACCGCTTTCCACTGTATTGGTAGACCTGGCCTCCGGAGAACAGGTCTACTCACCTTGGACCACTATATTTGTAGACCTGTCCTCCAGAGAACCTGTCTACCTACCCCTTTCCACTATATTGGTAGACCTGGCTTCTGGGGAACAGATCAACCCACTCCAGTCCACTATATTTGTAGATCTGGCCTTGGACTATCACCCTGCGCTGACCCTTAGAAAACATACTAGCACTTGGGGGGGGGGGGGTGAACTCTTGCTGTTTACTTTGGTTTTTTCTAGTGAAATATGAGAACTAGCATTACAAGTACAGTATAACAGAGGTGGAACAATCACTGTCAGAGCCCTGCCTAACCTAACCTAATAAACAGGAAGTTGCTTAAACGTTATCAACCTGCTCAAACTAGTTATTTATTCAAATATTTATATCCCACTTTTCCCTATGATTCAAGGCAGCTTACAAATCATACTGAAAAGCATAATAGGGGTGTGCAAAAAAATCTTTCTGGCTCAATTATAGCCTGTGGGGACCATTATAGTCCATGGGCCCCATAGGCTATAATGGAGAATCGATCCAGGGATATCTGGGGCTTGGGGAGGCTGTTTTTTTAGGTAGAGGCACCAACTTTGCAGCTTAGCTGCTGGTACCTCTCCTCAACTCCCCCCGAAGTTTAAAAAAGATTTAACCAGGGGGTCCAATTCTGTGGGCCCCAGAAGGAAGTGCCCCCATTCTCCATTGTTTGTGAGCTAAAGCAAAAATCCTCAGAGCTGGCCTCTGAAATGTTGTGCGCTAGCACCCCTTAGCACAGCTTAGAAGGAACTGTAATTGTAGGCTCTTCTCTTATGACCTACATGTGGGAAGAGACATCTTTAGCATCTCCTGCACTGGGAAAGTAACATCAGAAGGTAGGATCCATCTCCAAATGGTGGCCGGAGAGCTCCCAGAATTACAACTGAATTCCATACTACAGAGATCAGTTCCCCCTGGAGAAAATGGCCGCTTTGGAAAGTGGACTCTATGGCATTATACCCCTCTGAAGTCCCTCCCTTGCCCAAACTCTGCCCTCCCCAGGCTCTACCCCCAAGATATCCATGAAATTTCCAACTCAGAGCTGACAACCCTATCAGAAGCAGGGGTCATTTCACAGAAAAAGAGGTGCAGGAGCTCATTAGCATAACTCATTAGCATAACTTATTTGCATATGCTACACCACCTGACATCACCGGAAGTATGTCAGAAGGCAAGAAAGAAAGGAGAGAGAGAGAGAGAGAGAGAGAGAGAGAGAGAAAGAAAGAAAGAAAGAAAGAAAGAAAGAAAGAAAGAAAGAAAGAAAGAAAGAAAGAGGGAGGGTGGGTGGGTGGGAGGGAGGGGACGGCCACTAATCCAAGCCTCAGAAATACCACTATTCTGGGAAGATAGCTTCAGTGGTGGCTGAAGATATCAGAAGGCTGGTCGGAGGAACAAGGACCATTCCAGGGGTGAGGTCATTTTGCTGCAGCCATGACACAAGCAGGCATTCCCCCACGGGGGGTGGGGGCTGGCACCAACTCCCGGAGCTGCGCTCCCCCGAGTTCCTGCTCGAAATGACCCTTGATCAGAAGGGACCATCCCAAGACAAGTCAAGCTTCTGGCTTCAGTGGGGAGGTAAGTCACATATAAAACTGCCATTTCATGGCATCAAAACAATTGAAAGATTTCACACGCATACAGCCGTAGCAAATAACCAGTCCAGCATAGACACTACTAGGCAGCTCGAGATCTCAGTATAGCTTGGGGAGCTCAATCACGCTAGAATCATAATTTAGCTGTAAAAGAAAATCACATCATCCATGCTGTACCAGGCGAGCCGCTTAGGAAACACTAACATGAGATTAGAGATACTGCTCCCAATGAGAAGCTGCCACCCTGTGAATTGTCATTTTAATTTATGGCTGCAATAGCACAGCCTGCATAAATTCCATATGATTCAATAACATTCAATTATTTCTGGAAGCTGCACAGTGAACCAGCATCAGTGTCCCAGTGCTAAATGCATCTAAGAATGGCAATCATTCCCTTTTCTTCTGTAGAAAATGATGACTTGAAATGCCATCTTTTTAGGCTGTACTTAACAATGTCCTTGTCACTATTCAGCACAGCAAGCCACAGTTATTAATTTGGGATTATATGACATCTGAAAGCTGATAATCTTGACGCATGGGTGTAAAACATGATTATGGGTTCCCTTGTGTGTTTCTGTGAACTGATCTTCTATTTTTATCAGTTGCTTCATGTTTTTAGTCTGTTCATTCAGAATGCCTTTGCACATAGCAAAGCACACTAGAAAAATTCAGACTGGCACCTTTAAGACCAACGAACTTTTATCTGAGGAAGTGTACTTGCACAGGAAAGCTTATACCCTGAATAAAACTTTGTTGGTCTTAAAGGGGCCCCTGGACCCAAACTTTGCACTAGAAAAAGTGTCTTGTACTTCTGCTGAAGAATTCCTTCACAACTAACATCCTTTTCCCCACTATTGCCAAACTTCACGGCTGTTGGAAAACTGTTGGAAAACATTTGATAAATTATTGTCTATAAAGTAAAAGGAGGCAAGTGAAGACCCTATACCAAAATTATGCCAGAAAAAAAAAAGAAAACAATTTAATTACCTTTTTAAAACTGTCAAATTTAAAACTGTTAAATTTTAAAGTGTGTAAGGTGATGCCAAGTCGCAGCCAACTTACGGCGACCCCAGCAAGGGGCTTTCAAGGCAAGCAAGAAGCAGAGATGGTTTGCCATCACCTTCCTCCGCAGAGTCTTCCTTGGTGGTCTCCCTCCCAAGTGCCAACCCTGCTTAGCTTCCAAAATCTGACAAGATGAGGCTATACTATGCCACCTTCCCTCCCCCAGTTTTTCAGTAGCCAGGGATAGTTCTTTGTTTCACAGATTTTGCTTTCCCTTCTGCATTGCGCATGACAACTAACCCTAAGGCAGTTCCTCAAGACCCTTACTGAAGAAGGCAACCAAGGCAGCTTCCACATGTGGGGTACAGAAATGCATCCTCACTGTGGCTGCAGCACCAGGCTATACTGAAGTGGATGGGGATGGCGTCTACATGCCCTGTCCTCCCTGTGTTTGCTGCCACTCACACCGTGCCCTCCCTCCTATCCCTCCATTGTGTCACCAGCGCAGAAGCACTCATGCACAACAGTACAGATGATAATTGTGCCACCCCACAGCTTGGCAATCCTTCTTCTTCTTGCCCACTGTGCCACAACGAAAAATAAACACTAAGACTCAACTGTGAATAAAATAAAATAAGCCAGCTCAAAGGGGAAAGCCCTGAGAAGCCCACGAGTCATGCTTGGAAAGAGCACAACATCATGCGGACTCTCCCTCTAAAAGCAAGGGCAAGGGCTACTATCCATTTGGGGGGAAATTGTCAGAATCTGACAATATTATGCCTGTCCTTTTAATAGTATATCTGTCTTTCTGCAACTTCTTTGTAACCAATGGTGATTTACTGCTTGCCTTGAAGTATATTATCTGTTCTGCTTAATGTTACCCTTCTCTGGTCGGGAGGATGGCGTGTCGCATTCCTGGATGTCGCATAAACAACTGGGGCTATCACATCCGTCCACTCCCCCCTGGCCTTTGAGGCTCAGAGAATGTTATCGAGTTGTTACAACCTTGGGAATTGTTTGATTGTTTCTAGCCAAATGTTTAGCCCTATCATTCACACGGAAAGGACACCCAGGGCAGGAAAGGAATTTTTATTACTTTCTCACCTTCTCTGTGAGAACCTAACGGTCACCCTGTTTCCCGCTTCTATGCATTGAATCTGATTGGTCCTCTACCTGTATTCTGGTATGGCTGAAGGTATATTAACCACTGTTGCCTACTGTCATGTATCTCTAATAAACATTGAGAACCTGAACCATTACTGGAATAAAAGAACTTTGCTTTTATCAAAGGTCTGGTCTGATAGTGTCTGCTCAGAAGCCTCACAGAAATGCCCTTTCACATCACCAGTCCAGATTAAAGGAAGATCTACATCATGATTTTTGAGTCATTGTGTCTACATTTTCATGTGATTCTGCAAATGTCCTGTCATGTCCCAATATTACTTCATTTATACTTTGTTTTTCTCCTCAGCGGGGACCCAAAGCAGCTCACATCATTCTCTTCTCCTCCATTTTATCCTCACAACAACCCTATGAGGTAGGTTAAGCTGAGAGTGTGTCACTGGCCCAAGGTCCCCCATCATGTTTCCATGGCAGATTTGAACCTGGGTATCCCAGATCCTAGCCTAACATTCTAATCACTACACTGTAATGGCTCTCCATGTTCAAATATAGTTCCAGGTAGGTAGCTGTGTAAAGCAATAGAACATGGTTTGAGTCCAGCTGCACTTTTAGGACCAACAAAAGTTTAACTCGAGAGTTTATACCCAGAATTAAACGTTGTTGATCTTAAAGGTGCCACTGGACTCATATGTTCAAATATGTAAGCTATCATATCCTAAATCTTACCATGATGAAGGGAGCTTTGGGTCCCAAAAGTTTATACCCTGAAACTCTTGTTAGCCTCTAAGGTGCTACTAGGGATGGGCACAAGCCAGCTGATGAACTAAAGTTCATCATGAATTTTGGCTGGTTTGTGGTTTGCACGACAATGTTCACAAACTGAGGAACTGTTGCCAGCTTCCACGAATTTTGATGCAGTTCATGACAGTTTATGAAAAGAAGAAAGCTCTGTGCTCTTCATGAAAAACAGCTGGAGATCAGTTGTCATCCCAGGAGATCTCCAGCCACCACCAGCCACCACCTGGAGTTTGGCAACCTGATTCAAGAACCAAAAACCACTTTGTAAGAAGCAAATATAGGAAAGTAAAGGGATGGCTCAGATCATTAGGGCAAGAAGGATTTTGCTATGCACATTGAATACATTTGCTTCACTCTTGGGGTTTGCTTAGTTAGCTCAATAGAGTCTAAGGGAGAAAATGGGATGTAAATATTTTTTCTTAATTAATGCATGTGGCTACTTTGTGTGATAATCAGATACAGACATAGATTTCAATAAGTTTGCACAATTCAGAGACTGAAACTCTTCTGCTAACAGGAGGTAAAATAGTGCTGGTAAGCCCAAGATTACTGGTGAGGTTGCCAAACCCCAGGTGGGGCCTGGAGGTC
The DNA here is from genome assembly GCA_029233225.1 of Lepidodactylus listeri. Lineage (NCBI taxonomy): Eukaryota > Metazoa > Chordata > Lepidosauria > Squamata > Gekkonidae > Lepidodactylus > Lepidodactylus listeri. Next base: position 96,236,078 of record JARCFY010000006.1, read on the forward strand.
CCCTGATATTACAACTGATCTCCAGGTTACAGAGATAATTCCCCCTGGACAAAATGGCTGCTTTGGAGGGTAGACTCTATGAAATCACCTCCCTGCTGAGCTCCCTCCCATCTCCAAACTCTTCCCTCCCCAGGCTCCACCCCCAAATCTCCAGGAATTTCCCAATATGGAGTTTTCAGCCCTAGAACTTGCCAGGGAGATCAGGGACATGGCTGTGGTGGGAGAATCACGCAGTCATAGGGAGATCAGAAAGGAGGACCTTGCCAGCTCTCCCAGCCTACCAGAGAGAGAAGCCCAGAGCAGCAGTGAGAGTCAATAGAGGACCGAGGTGAAGATAAGATCCCTCCCTTCTTGAGTTGAGGCCGAAGGGAAAAAGTCAGCCCAGGGGATTGGGCAGCCTTTCTTCTACATTTGCTGTAAGTTTAGTTATAAATGTTAGAAGACATATATTGGCCTGATTAAGCACTTTACCATGATATCCCTTGACCTTTCTGGACCAGGAAGTTTTACTTTAATATTGTAAGTTAGTGTCCATCCTTGTTTCCAAGTATTAGCGGCAAGATTTGTTATCATATTTTGGTTGTTTCTATAATTAATTTTATTATTTTGGTCATGGATTGTAATAAAAGATTTTGACTTTGACAGCCCAGGAAATATGATCCTGGGCAAGGTCCCCCCCCCCCCCACAGGCACATAAAGCTTAAACTATTTATAACCCACTTTGAAAAGCCTGTGGTACAGAATATAAGAACATAAGAGAAGCCAATGTTGGATCAGGCCAGTGGCCCATCCAGTCCAACACTCTGTCACACAGTGTCCAAAAACACCAGGTGCCCTCAGGAGGTCCAGCAGTGGGGCCAGGACACTAGAAGCCCTCCCACTGTTGCTCCCCCACAAGCACCAAGAATATAGAGCATCACTTGCCCCAGACTGAGAGATCTTATCTATACTTTGTGGCTAATAGCCACTGATGGACCTCTGCTCCATATCTATATACTAATAGCGAAGGCGCCCCCCCCACCCCCCGTGTGCAGATAGCTAAATCCGTGTGGGAGGCAGCTGGAGGGCCAGGAGGTTTTCCCCCCATGTGCAGAAAAATCCAAAAACTTTTTAAAAAATTTCGAAGGATTTTTAAATTTTCCAAAAAGTTACAGAGCGGGAACGCTCTGGCCACTGTTGGGAAGGGGGTGGGAGGCAGCTCAGCGGACCTCACCGAGCCACCGTCTCGGGGGCGGGGAGAGAACCACTGAGCACCGTGGGGGGGAGGGAGTGGCGGCCTGCAGCGGGCCTGGTGAGCGCCGCTGAGGCCCACCACAGCCCATGGGGGGAGGGAGAGAACCAGCAGGCCCGGCGAGCTCCGCCGAGGCCCAACGAACAGTGTGTGGTGCAGCCCGCCAAACTATTTTCCCAACTGTCACAGGAATCTGAGTGTTGTGCTTTCCAGGGGGGGGGGGTTACAGAGCTCTTTGAACTCTCCCCAGCTGCAATTGAGTGGACTGAAAATTTAGATATTAGTATTTAGGGGGGTTGCCTGATCAGTCTGTGTACCCGTTGTATCAACTTGGTTATGTTATACAATAATTACTGTTTTTATAAAAACCACAAATCCAGTTGTCGCTGTCAATGATATAAAGATGGAATGACAAGGTTACTCTCTTCCCAAATCCAAATCAATTAATTACAGAAATGGTCTCCCAAGGACGTACCTGATGCTAATAGAAGTGCTGTGCAGGGGTGAGAATTTGAACATGACTGACCATGCAAACTGGTCTCCCATCCAAGTACTTGCCAGAATCGACCCTGCTTAGCTTCCGAGATCTGACAAGATCAGGCTTGCCCAGGCTATCCAGGTCAGAGTGATACTGTGCTATACTTTGAGTCCCTGCAGGCCACCATCATGGCTCACAGTGATTGTCAGAGACCCGGCAAAGTATTATATCATCTGTCAATCTGGGAGAAGATACAAGAGCGGAGTTCTTTCCCCCTGCAGTGTTTGCATTACTAGAAAGAAATGGAGACAGCCAAACCAATAAACATACAGCAAAGAGTAAAGTTTAATATTGCTACAGACAACGTAATTGCCACATAGGGATGCCAGCCTCCAGGTGTGACCTGGGGATCCCCCAGAATTACAGCTCATATTCAGACTACAGAGATCAGTTCCCCTGAAGAAAATGGATCCTTTTAGGAAGGTGGGCTCTGCAGCATTGTGCCCCACTGAGGCCCCTGTCCTTCCCAGGTTCCATCCCCAGATCTCCAGGAGTTTCCCAGTCTGGGTCTAACAACCCTACCCCCCCCCATCCCCCCAGCTATGGGACCCAGGCAACCCTAATGGCACATATGTGGCAAAATAAATGCCACATGTGATATTAATAAATTCCAGAGGAGCAGCATCATTAATCTGTTGTAGGAAGAACAACTAACAAAGCAGGCATGAACAGAGTTACACCTTTCAAAGCCCTTTTATTTCAATGGACTTAGAAGGGTGGGACTAGTTTTAGGATTGCCCTGTGAGAGACTTATGGCACCTTAAAGACCAATACATTTGTTGTGCCGTGAGCTTTCATTGGCGTTCATCAGTTCTGGTAGACTTGTAGTACATTTGGGCCATGATTTGTTGGGGGAGATAATGATAGCATTGAGGCAATATTCGCTCAGCCAATACAGGGAGCCGTGTTAGAATTCTGTCTAGAGCTAATATTTGTCTTGTTGCTTGTGTGCCCTGGCTCTGATCCTGCAAGCAAAAATGAGTCAGAAGGAGTTTGGCTAGGAGTCACGATAAATGGAGTGCTTGATGCTCACCAACGAAGATGGCATTGCTCCACATTGCCTTTCCCAGAGCAGGATGGGAGCTCAACTGGACTTAAAACAACAACAACAGCCCTGTCCTCCCCGCCCCCCCTTAATGCATACAACATGCAATCTTCCACAAGCACAAAAGCCTTGTGACTGTACAGCAGGAGCTACAAGATGAGACACAGCAGAGAGCAAGAAGGAAACACCAACACATCAACACAGTGAACTGGGTGTGTCGCCTTGTCTCAGTAGGTCTTCCTCTGTTCCTGAGTAGCCAATTAGCCAACACCCCAAGGCCAGTCTAGCAGGAACCAGGTGGAGTCACTTCAGCAGCAGAGCTCAAAGCAAAGCAAAACCCTACATTAATACAGTGCCTGACATTAGAACCTGCATTTAGACACCCGGCCATTTCCTGTTTAAAAGCATGCTAGCTAAATAAACTCACCCTCCGTATTTTACTTATCTCAATATTACTTATTTTCATAGAACATTGGAAGTAGATGCATCGAGTGCCATGCTAAAAACAAACAATTAATTTGCACATTGGTCGCATCCAATTTCTTTTCATAAACATTTCCAAACAAATCATGAGACACTATGGCACCTAGCTGAGATCGGTGCTATTTGTATCTCGCTGAGATTGATGATCCCAGTCTTCACTAAGCCAAGCACTATGCAAGCGTAACCATTGCAGAGGAAATTTCTTTTGAATTAATGCTTTTGAACTGAATTACTAATCTGGAACTTCTAAGGCACGGTGAATTCTCACATAAGATCTGAAGACATTCGTATGGTATGGATCAGGGTTAAGTGCCCCACACAACCATGAGGAGATGCTCTGTCTTTTTGCAAAGACACATTGGTTCCTCTGATACCGAGAGGTATACTCAGCAAAGATTTTTAAAGTTCTCATTTGAAAATGAAGATGACAGGAATGAACTGGGGGGAAAAGGGGGGGGGGACAAGGATAGGAAGTTTTCATCTTGATGGAAACTTGTCTAGGACTGACAATTCTGCTACCTAGATTTTCATGTTAACCCCCCCCCCCCCTTTTTGATGTAGCTGTTATCATATAATTAAATCAGGAGATAACACTGAATTCTAGAATACGTTTTAAAATATACCCTACTCAAACACCAACTAAATGTGGGGGGGGGGGGGGGGGACAGAGATTGTCTGGGAAGTCATACAAATCAGACATCTCATGAAGAGGATTGCACACTTTTATTCTTTGAATGAAATAACCATGGGTGAGAAACTGGGAAACAATGGCCCCAACCATGCCCATGTGCACGCAGCTAAGGGGAACTCACTCATAGGTTCAGCCAGATATTTGCCTTAGTAGCAATCACAAAATTGGGAGGGGGATGACTAAATTCAGCCCTATGCTCCTCTTCCAAAACAATGGATCAGAACTTTTCCATGTATGTTGTGGGCTACACGACTGCATCCCCAGTTGATAGCTCAGCTGGGGAATATGCAAACAGAAGGTTAATTTTTTAATGCAAAATTGCCTAGGTATACTCACACAGAATCCTGTTCTTGTACATTTGCGGTAAAGTGTTGTGATGGTTAGAGTTAGATACCACAAAGACTGACTGGAAATAATGTTAAAAACAAATTAAACAAAATAAATCAATTTATTGTACAGTGCACTTAAAAGACAAATTTAAAAAAACAGGCCTTGAATTTAGCCTTTAGATTGAAAACACTGGACTCAGTAGTCCTCAATGTATATTATATGATACAAATTAATATTTTCATGTTAATATCATACAAATAAGACCACAACCACAGTAAACATAGATACACATAACACACCAAGAACAACTGTTGATATACTAAGCCAAAACAAGTGTTGATTGATTTACATTTTATACTGTGTGACAAAATGGTGACTGCGAAGAAATGCATTTTCTCCTGGAGGTTGGCAAGGAGCACAGCCTCTGCTTTGCATTTTAACATCCTCCCCACCCCCCTGGGCTGGAAATGGGGAGGAGGTGGGTGCAATGGCTTTCCAGTTTACTTGGATACATAAGCTAATAGATTTAGCTAGAGACAATGGAGTGGGTCAAGCCCTCCTCCCTTCTTCTAACTGGCATTAGAGGTTTGGAGGCATGAGGGCACTAGTACCTCTTTGGGCTGGCTGAGTCAGGGCTGGCTGAGTCAGGGGGAGGGAGGAACAGAGATGATAAAAACTCTTGGCCAGAAGAAGCTCACTTTTCCTTGGATGCTGTTGGCATGACTGCACACAGACCTCTGCGAAGGCAGCCATTTTTGACCATGTGCTCACCCAGAGAGCTACAGACAGCTGCAAGGAAATGGAAATTCTTTAAAGATTTATAACATCCTAAGCTTAAAGAGCCTGTCTTATTGTAACATCTGATAGGGCATGTATAGTGAGAGGGACAGAGGTTCCTTTTGGTTCCCTTGCTCAGATCTGGTGCTGTGCTAAAAGTATGCTTGTTAACATTTTCTTTTGCATAAATACTTTATAACTTTAGATGCTGGGAGTGGTTCTCTGTACCACATAGACCTCCACCATCTCAGACATGGTAACTGGGCTGTCTTGTGCATGCCACTCTGAGGGGAAAGACATCCTGGGCTTGGAAGTGAGTGGGAAAGTGAAGGGGAAAAGGGGTGATGCTGTTGCCACCGCATGTCTCAACAGTTGCAGTGCTGGGAGGCAGAGTGAGTGTCAGGAAGGGTGGGGGATAACAACTTCCCTTCTCCCCCACACCTGTTCTTAGCCCATGAGGGAAAAGTGGTTGCTGGAGGACAAAAGGCACCCCTTGGAGCTTTTGGAAACAGCCTCTCTGTCAGGCCTTCCCCTCAGCCCTGCTGCTTCTGTGGGAAATGCAGGAGGGGATCTGGGAGAGCCAGTTCAGGCACCCCTCCTCCTGAGCCAGGACCCTGTAGTCTGGGTTACCTGGGGCTGGTCACTCAGCCTGGACCACCTCACAGGGTTTTGAGGGGGTTGGCCAGTGGTGGGGGAAGTCTGGTGTGCCTCCTCAAAATTCTCAGAGGTACTTCTGGTTTCAGTGCTCAACAGGTGGGCACACTTTTATTGGAGCTCTGATGATAGCAGCTCAGTGGCTGGGAGGGGTACTGGCCAGATCCGGTCCCCCCCTTGAGCCCTTGTAGGGGGCTCTCAGCCTGGGGCAGGAGAGGTGACTCTCCCAAGGCGAATACCAAGGGATTGAGGCTCCTCTTTGCCCCGATAGGTCCCACTGCCACGCAACCAGAAATGGCGACAGAGACATACACCGGGACAAGCATGCAGGTGGTCAAAAATGTTTCTCTTACCCAGCGAAAGACATCTGATAAAGCGTGAGTTTCTTGTTTGTTAATCCAGATGGCCAGATAAGTGCTTAAGCCCTGATCCTCAACTTTAAAGCAGCAGAAGGGGGAAGTTAACTCCACCTCATAAAGATAAGAACTCTTTAAAACTCAACAAAGAGGAGGAGGGGTGCAACCAAAGCATTTTCATCTGAAATAGGAGGCAGATAACCTTAAAGCGCTTTTCCTAACTGGCTCCAGAGACTTTCTAAGAATTTTCCCCAAACATAAACAACTCGTCTCTGGCTATGAAAATCATGGTGCCCAAAGTCAGACCTTTCCCAGGAACTGTGAGCTCAGCCATGTCGTCATCTAAATCAGAAGTAACCATAGACTTTCTAAACATGTTGAATGCTGCACTGTGCCCTCTGCTAGACCAGATGACAACACTTAACACAAAATTTGATATTCTTCAAAAACGGCTTGAAGAAACTAATCTGAGATCAGAAGAAACTGCCAAAACAGTTGAAAAAGTGGATGCCAAGACCAAAAAGTTAAAGCAGCAACTGGAGGCAGTGGGAAAAAAGAGAACCTCAGATGAACATCAATTGCTACAACTGCAAATGGAAAAATCAGCTTATGTACTGAGATTCCAGGGAGTCCCAGAATGTAATGGAGAAGATCTGAAGAAGCTTTTAAGCGATGCCTTGGCATCGGTTGCAGATACTACAGAGGAACTTTTACAAATGGATATGGATATGGTTTATCAGACCTATCCAGACTATATTATGAAAAATAATCTGCCCAGAGAGGTTTTTGAAAAATTCTCCAAAAGATCAAGCAGAGATCAAGTACTTAAAGCGACTAATGGGACTACCCTAAAAATTGAAGGTACAGACATAAAAGTTTTAAAAGACATTCCATTTGAAATTAGGAAAAAGAGGAAACAACATAAAAATCTGACGACCTTTTTACAGAAAAATTCCATGTCCTACAGATGGATTTTTCCTGAAGAGCTCACTTTTAAATTTAAGGACAAAAAAGAAAGAATGGACTCTGTTATAAAAGCCATAGCCTTATTAGAGCAGTATCAAACAATGGAAAAACCAAAAGGAACAGCACAGGATGACAAGACATCAGACCACAGCGACTACGATTTGGAAAGATATGGAGACACATTGAGCAGCTCCTCTGAGGAGGACTCTGAATCCAAATTAGGAGCTGCTGTTCCTAAATTCCTTACAGTTAGATAGGACTTTGATAAAAATAAACCTAAAGGAAAGAAACCGGGGGGGGGGGGGGTAGCGTCGGCTTGGATGATGGCGGACGCTCGTTGACGGAGCTCTGATCCCACTCCCTCTTCTTTACTGATCTCCACAAGCACAGGAAAGTTTTACCGGCTTTCATATTATGGGCAAGACGGGAGGCAACCGAACCAAAGCAGCTGAGTCGGGTAAAGCAATGCTTCGAGCCTTTTTCAACTCCGACATGAACGGCGGGCCTGCTAAAGAAAGCCCGACTGCCGAAAACAAAATGGTGACTGGGAGTGGGACCTCACAACCTCGTTCCTCTGCCTCTTCAAACCAAGAGAAAAGTGACCTCAAAGATTTTTTCAGAGCGTTAAAAACGGAAATGCTTGATAATATTTCGCAAATCATGCGCCCTATGGAGGAGAAACTGGAAGCTTTGCACATCTCTGTGCAAAAAATCTCCAAATTGGCTGAGATGGCACTTGAAGCAGCAATCACCAATCAAGGTGATATCAGAAGGCTACAACAAAATGAAACCTGGGCCAGAGAAAGAATACTCGCCCTTGAACATAAAACAAGAGAACACTTCTTAAAATTTAGAGCTATACCTAAACAAATTGAAGGATCTACTGAACTGTCTATTTTTATTTCCAACTGGCTGGCCTCTGTTTTGTAGTTGGAGGAAGGGGTGGGACCTATGGTGGTTAGAGCTTATCGGCTGGGATCTCAAGCTTCTGCTCAATGCCAGGGACCCAGGGATGTTCTTACCAAATTCCTCGACCTACGCACCACACACACTATTTTGCAGGAAGCTGAGAAGTTGGGTTCCTTAAAGCTTAATAACTCTGACGTCTATGTTTTTCCTGATGTTTCACCTGATGCATTGCAGATACGGCAAGTCCTGAAACCGATCACGCAACAACTGAATGCTGCTGGGATACGGTATCGTTGGCTGCAGACTGGCTATTTGCAATTGAGGCACCAAGAGATTTACTATCAAGCAGATGACCTTGATTCAGGCACTTAAAGCCTTAGGGTTGGAAGCCACGATGGATGCTGAACTCTCTTTTTTGAAGAAGTGCAAGTGGCAAGCACCTAGCACTCCACATTGTTGGAGCAAGATTCCTCTTAGAGCAGACTTAAACATTTGAGTATTGCATGTTGAATTTTATACCTGCCTTTACTGTTCCTGTTTATTCCTAAACTTATTCCTGTGCTATAATGACAGGCATAACTTATCATCAGTAAGGAGGGTGGGTGTGGGGAGGTCCCCTCAGAGTTACCCCTTGTTTAAATGTGGTTGTTATTGTTTTTTTTCATTGTTTTTCTTTTGGGATTTGCCCCTTTTTTTGAGCCTTTTGGGCTCTGTGCGGGTTTTTCCCATGCATATTGGGACTTCCTGAAGTGGAGGTGTGTTGGTTATAAGGGAACAAGCTATTTTTTTATCCCTTTGTTTAACAGCATTCCCTTTCAGTTGTCTGATGGGGGGAAGGGGGGTGGGGGGGATGGCGGTGGGCTTTGGGCAAAGGGGCAATTATTATACCAGGGACCTGGAAAACGTCTAATTTGTTATATAGAAGGGGAAGATACCCCATTTTTTGAGATTTATTTAGAGTGCAACAACGTGGGTTTATTATTACTCTGAGGGTTGTATTATGCATCTGTTTTGGGGGTGTTTGCATTATCTATTTGTATTTTTGGTCTTGGCGTGTTTTTGGCTCATTACATTGTTTTTATCATTGTAGACATAAGCGTTTCTTAGATACCGATGATCATGGAGATGTCTCAGATTAAAATGCTCACCCTAAATTGTAGAGGCTTGAACAGTAAAATTAAGTGAAAACGTATAGTCTCTTATCTTAAGAAGCAAAATGTAGATGTAGCATTTCTACAGGAGACACACATTAAGAAAGCTAACAAAATATTACCCTCTAACTGGTTCCCTTTACAATATGTTGCTCACGGCTCTTCCAAATCACGCGGAGTGGCTATTTTATTTTTGAGTAAAGTTAACTTTAATTTAGAGGCTTCAGTGATAGACCTGGTCGGGCGTTTCTTGTTTTTAAAAGGATTCTTGAATGGCAAGGAGCTCTCTCTTTCAGTGTTGTATGCTCCTAATAGTGGACAACTTGATTTCATGCGTGATACCCTTGATAAGCTCAAACTTTTTAGTAAGGGTCCAGTCATTATCAATAGGGACCTCAACTATCTGATTGACTGCAAACTTGACAGATCCAATCCTCCAGCCAAAACATATAAACATTCTCATATGCAAAACCTACTGACTGTACACGATTTATGTGATATCTGGAGGTTGTGCCATCCAAAAGAAAGAGACCATACCTACTTTTCGGTGGTTCATAAAACATACCAGACTAGACTATTTTTTAATTTCTCAAAGCCTAACTAATAGCGTTAAACACTCTAGCATTGGTACACAGCACTGGTCTGACCACGCACTTGTGGAATGTATCTTCACTTTTGACTCAGGCAAAAAGATCAAACCATTCTGGAAATTCAACAAAGTTTTATTGACGGATTCGCTCTCTTTTGTAATGCTAAAAGATGAGTTGCAGGAATTTCTTCATAACAACTGGAATTGCGAGGTGCCTCTTCATACTATGTGTGATGCTATGAAGGAGGTATTACGGGGCAAGAGTATTGCACTGCTTGCGGCTTGCAACAAAGAACGTAACAAAAAAAGACAAGAATTAATTCAAAACATCCAATACTTAAAACTTCACCACAAACAGACATGTAGCACCAAAATTTATGCTAGATTATTGCAGCTGAGAAAACAACTGGAGTCCATGGACATTATCCAACTGTGTAAAGAAGACTATGCCCTGCAAAATGCTAGATCCATTAAAGGTCCAAAAGTTTTTAAATTGTTAGCCTCCAGACTTAAGAAGCAACGTTCCCAGAGACACATTAACAGTCTCACAGATAAACATGGGACAAAGCACCCCACTACGCATGGAATTCTTGACGAACTTCTATGCTGACCTCTACAGGTCCACAAATCCCTCAAAAGCTGACATTTCATCCTATCTCCAGACACAAGATGCAATCCCAAAGCTTTCTGACTGTCATAAACAATTTTTGAACAAGCCAATACATTCTTCAGAAATCATCAAAGCTCTTAAAAAACTAAAAACCAACAAGGCATCAGGCTCAGATGGCTATACCACAGAATATTACAAAGCCTTTGGTGATGTATTACGAGAGCCATTCAAAGAAGTATGCAACAATATTTTACTAACCGGTGTAATGCCTGAGAATTGGAGATAAGCCAATGTGATTCTGATCCCCCAAAAAGATAAAGACTTAACGGATCCTAAAGCTTTTCGGCCAATATCACTTTTAAATGTGGACTGTAAGATCTTTACATCCATTCTTGCTTTATGTCTACAAAAGATTACGTGACTATATACACAAGGATCAAACTGGTTTTATCCCCTCACGGGATTTAACTGACAACATCAGGAAAACGATCAACCTCATTAGTCATGGCTGAAGGTCTAAGAGTTCCAACTCACTAATTTTATCTGTCGATATCCAAAAGGCCTTCGACACGGTTGAATTCAAGTATCTTAAAACTTTGACTAAAATGATGGGCTTTGGAGACGCTTATCAAAATGCTATAAATGCTATTTATTCTGACCCCACGGCCAAACTGTTGGTCAATGGAGACTCCAGCACAGAACTCCTTCTTCGGAGAGGGACCTGTCAAGGGTGCCCACTCTCACCTATCCTGTTCGCGATCGCCATGGAACCTCTTGCCATGACTATGAGAGCAGAATCTAACTTTGTTCGCATTAAAATCAAAAATAAAGAATTTAAATTAAGTTTATTTGCTGATGATGTTGTACTTTATGTTTCTAACCCAAAGCAATCTCTTCCAGCACTACAAACCTTACTTCAGAACTTTGGGCGTATTTCCAGCTTAAAAATCAACCAGGACAAGACGATACTCTATCCAATTTTTTTACAATCAGATGTGGTCCTCCATATTAAACAAAATTATTCTTTTCATTGGACCCATAAGATCTGGCACTATTTGGGTGTCAACATTCCAACTGATCTCACGAATTTACTGAAATACAACCACTTACTTATTGCAGATGAAATATCTGCTTTGTTGAAATCTTAGACTAGTACTTTTCTAACTTGGTTGGACAGGATTCAAACAATTAAATCTTTTGTTTTTCCAAAAAAATTATTTTGCTTTAGAGCCCTTCCTGTTACTGTTCCAAATACTCTACTGGAGAAATGGCAACATTTGTTAAATCCCTTCATTTGGCAAAACAGAAGGCATAGAGTTAATTTTTCAACCCTCCGCAGGCCACTTACAATGGGAGGATTGGCGGTTCCTGATCTCAAGCTCTACCACCAGGCAGCTTTACTGTCCTCACTAATCCATTCATTTCATTCTACTGACGCTCCTGATTGGATTTACATTGAGGAATCTTCACTTCCCAATTTAACAGTTGCTGAAGCACTGTGGACAGACTCTCCAGTTAAACTTTGTAAAAAATTGACTAATCCTTATTTGAAAGCTACACTTAAAATCTGGTTTTCAAACAGACCAAACCTGGTACATACCAGATCGCTTGCTTCAACATTTACCTCTCAAATGTGGTTTGTTCTTGCTAGTCTGCCCTCCTCATTTCAGGCCTGGAGGGGAGCAGGCATCACAAAACTCCAGGACGTAATCCGTGCCAAACGGACAGCTACTAAAATAGAATTAGAATGAAAATTTAACACTTCAGTACCCTGGTATGAGTATTTGCAAGTGCTACATCTGATGAACACCCCCACTATACAACAAAACATTAAAAAAAAAACCTTTTACCTTTTGAAAACTTACTTATTTACGACACACCCCAAAAGGGTCTCATTGCTCTAATTTATCACATCTTATTATACTCTAGCTCTGCAAAACAACTCCATTATCAAAGGGCGTGGCATTGAGACTGCGGTTTAGACATTTCAGAATAGTGCTGGTCATCTATTTGGTTGACGAACACTAAGATTTCTAAATCATTAACAATTCTTAAAACTCAACTTAAAGTCATGCTTAGATAGTATATGACTCCTTTAACTTTGTCATGCATGCTCCCACGTTACATTGCTAAATGTTGGAAGAACTGTGGATTAGTCGCCAATTTTTTCCATAATTGGTGGTCTTGCAAAATTATAGCTTCCTTCTGGAAATCAGTTCTGCAATGAATTGAAGCTATAACAGGGTACGCTATTCCCTTTGACCCCATAGTAGTTCTTTTAAATTGCTGGCCAGAATTAGAGCTAATAGCTGTATTAATTGCTGCCGCTAAGGCTGTCATTGCAAAGCAGTGGAAAAGTGACAAACCTCCATCTTTAAGACATTGGTGGAACAAGGTGTGGGACTTTTTTTTGGAGGAAAAATGTTTGGTTTATTTCGATAAAGCTTTGTCTGAGACAGAGTTATACAATCCCCTAGACAAATGGTACCCTCTTTTAGAGACGATAGAAGCTAGTAAAATTGATGGAGAAGTTATCTCCTTTATTAAATTTCGTTCTTATACATATGGTTAAAATTTCTGGTATAGAGCTGGTCCCGGTGGTAAAATACTGGCAAGGCAAGTTGATTAGCTGATGTAAGCTTTTTTATATACTTTGACTGTTTAGATGGTTCAACTATTTTGTATTTGTATTTTCTGTTTTTGTAATCGATACTTATTGGATTGTTCCTCTTTTGTTCTTATCATCAATAAAGCTATTGGTATATATACAAAAAAGGAAAGAAACCAAAAAAATAAGAATGAATCCAGTTATCTGTTTTGAACTTTGAATGTTCTGACACTCCTATTTCAGCCTTTAAAAAATCCTTCTGTATTATTAATAGTATATAACCACAACTCTATGCTTCATCTCACTAAAATGTATTGTAAGTGAAATCTCAACCAAGCTATGTAACACTGGCAATGACCCCTGCCACTTGGGCTTTTAGTGGCCTTATTTTTTCTTTCTCTCATAGTTCGTAGTTCCCCCTTCCTATTTTCTGTTGTAGTTTTATAGAAAAGCAATAAAAAATTTTAAATCCTCAGAGGTAGAATAGGGGAAGAGGAAACAAAGAGACAAACACAGATCGTAGCCACCCTCGGCTGCTGAGGCTGGGAGTATGGGGGCTGCTGCTGAAAAACTACCTTATTTACTTGCAAGGAAGATGACTCGTCTCCTAAAAGTGCTATACACACACACAGACACACACACACACACACACAGAGTAACTAATTTGTATGGAAAAGTAAAATACTCCTCCCCTTTTATGGTATCCCTTGGGGGAAACCTAGTCTTGCATATGATTAAATGCATTTATTGGGGCTTTTGTGGATTCCCTAGTCAATCAGTTGCTTTCACTCCTAGGAATCAATGGTTTTTGTTTGTATTTTGACTAAAAATAATATCATTAATTGGGCTTGCCTGTGTCATTTATAAAGTTTATATCTGGTACCTGGCATTACATTTTGTGGCACACATGGCTCGGCCCAACAAAAGTAACATTTATGTCATATTGCCCCTCGTAATAAATGAGTTTGAATTGACACCTCTGTCCTGCAGGGTTACCATAAGTTGGCTGTGACATGACAGCAAAAAAGAAAATGATGATGATGAAAAGTGACAATAATTTTATGTACTATAATCGTGTACATACAAAGATGTTTGAAACTGAAATGGGCCGTTTTTGTCAGACTTGTGCTTCACACCAACCACTGTACGTTCTGATCTGATCCTTTTCTTTGGCTGGGAAATTAAGTGATGAATATTTATAATAAAATGTAATTCATTTATTTTAAGAAAGATACTGACAAATGGCAGCAAATATGACCAGTTTATTATTTTTAATAGTTTATTTTCATTTTCCATATATTATAATTATATTACATTTATAGCAAGGAAAAACAACAACATTACATATATTCTGTTTCATGTCTTTACATGATGTGTAGATTTTCTGTATCCAGGGCAGGATCCGTACAAACCGCTGCCCTATACATTCAAACCATAAATACATGCATATATATTGTTTTGAGTGTATTTTCCTTATTACAATCTGTTTTATATACTGTTTTCATGAAAGAAAAAATGTGCATATACGAATAGTCAAGAACACGAAATAGAGTCTATACTGGGTTTGTACTTCACCGCCTATACACTGTTTCCCATCTTTTGTCAAACAGAGCCTTCTCTTGACCACTTAGTACATATTAAGCCTATCCATTTTGGCTACTTCTAAGAATTTACATATTATTTCTCTTTTTGAGAGAATTTTCTCAGTTTTCCAAACTTTTGCTAACAGGATTCTTGCTGTTGTTAATAAATAAACCAACAGTCTTACTTCATTATGTGTAAATCCATCTGGAATTACAGTTAGCAAATATATCGCTGGGTTCAACTCGAGGTTTATAGCTAACATTTCTAGGATGAGTCTCTGGATCTTCCTCCAATATACTTGAATTTTTAAACATCACCACTACATATGATAAAAAGTGCCAATATTGGTTTTACATTTCCAACATATCTTTGAAGCATTTTTATAACATTTGGCAATTTTATCAGGAGACCAATACCATCTGCAGAACATCTTAAGTATATTTTCCTTACATGAAGTTGCTCGTAAAAATTTCACAGACTTCCATATTTTAGCCCAGTCTTCAAGTACAATAGTGTAACCAAAATCCTGCATCCAAGAAACCATAGTACTTTTGACTATTTCATCATGCATATATTACTCTATTAAAAAATTATATATTCTCTGAATCATCTTATCATTATTGGAGAGCCAAATTTTATCAAGCTCATTTTTTTGTTGAAAACCCATTTTCTTGTCCATGTGAACTTGTGAATTTAATTGTAGTTTTCCCCACCATGTTAACTTAATATTATATATTCTCAGAAGATCTTTGTCTGACTTTAAATTGTTATTTTTATTTAATAATGTTTCATAACTTTCCCTGTTATGATTCGTACATAATGACAGCCTAATAAATGCTTCTAAAAGTGATACCCATTTTGGGGTTTTAGTGTAATATTTATCTTTCATATCGTTCCAAATTTTTAATAAAGCTCCTCTTAAAATATGCTGACAAAAACTAGAATGTATTTTGTCTTTTTTATACCAAATATATGCATGCCAACACATGGGTAGATCGTGGCCTTCTATGGCCAAACATCTGGAGTCCTCTAACAATATCCATTCTTTTATCCACCCAAGGGCTGCCGCTTGATAATACAAATTCCAATTGGGAACCCCAAAACCCCCTCTTTCTTTCCTGTCCTGTAAGATTTTCCATTTTATTCTTGCTTTCTTTGGGTACCAGATACATTTTCTAGTTATCTTATCCAGTTCTAGAAGGAAATTAGACCTCTTTAAAGTATGTATATTTTGGGCTAGGAACAAAAATCTCGGTAAAATATTCATTTTTAACACAGCTGTTTTACCCAACAGTGATAGTTGTAATTCCCTCCCCTTTTTATTTCCTCCATCAATTTAGTATAATTACCTTCTATTAGATTACTGTTTCGGCTAGACAAAATAATGCCCAAATATCTTACTTTCTTTGCTATTTCCATCTCTGTCATTTTCTGAATTTCTTCTCTAGTGTCATGTAAACAATTTTTGATTAACAGTTTAGTTTTTCTCCTATTGATCTTAAAACCTGCAAAAGCTAACAATTTAAACTCCTCTCCTCTTATTTTAAGTCCACGTATCTGCTCATTCTCTCGTATTTCATCATTTAAAGTTTCCAAAGTGAAAATAAACAACAAAGGCGATAAGGGGCAACCCTGCCTTGTTCCCTTCTGAATATCTACATATCTTGTCAAATCTACATTTATCAAAATCTTTCCTTGCTGTTTAGAATAAATCGCTTGGATCATTGTTTGAAATTTATCCCCACATTCCAGCATTTCCAGTATCTGAAGCAGAAAGTTCCAAGATAAATTGTCAAAGGCCTTTTCCGCTTCTAAAAACATTAACACCATTTCTTTTTCTGAGTGAACCTCATAGTATTCTAAAATATAACCATGTTATATTGCAGAATATAAAACAAGCAACTGAAGGATGCTGATTTGTTTTGTTGAAAGAAATGAGAAAGGGAAACTGCACAGCTGCCAAGAAGAGTGTGGAGAACTTTTACTGCTGCTGGATTCACTGAACTGCAGTCTATAAACATGACTCACGTTGAATTTCTCTATTAACCTGGCTAGTGATAATTGCTTGTATTTAGTAAAGGAGATGTTAAAAAATGGTATCTGAAGATCACTTAAGCTCAGGGACAATCTAGATGACAGTGGCATGACTTTAAAAAGCAACAACCAAAAAGCAGCAATACTGAGTGGAAAAGCAGTGAGAAAAGGGCTATACAACCCTTTCTTTTCATGCAATTTTCAAAATTATTCTCCCCTAGGGTTGCCAACCGACAGGTCGGGCCTGGAGATCTCCCACTATTACAACTAATCTCCAGATAATAGAGACCAGTTCATATGTAGAAAATGGCTACTCTGGAAAGTGGATTCTATGGCATCATACCCTGCTGAAGTCCCTCCCCTCCCCAAACTTCACCCTCCCCAGGCTCCACACCCCAAATCTCCAGTTATTTACAAACCCAGAACTGGCAGCCCTTTTATCTCCACAGTTAATTTCTCACTCAGTATTGGATGTGGTAGGGGAGAAATGGGATCCCCATATCTTTTTCTCTGGAAGAAGAAAAGCAGCTTGGTGACGGTGGAAAATGCCATCAAATCAAAGCTGACTTATGGTGTCCCCATAGGGGTTTCAAGACAAGAGATGCTCAGAAGTGGCTTGCCATTGCCTGCCTCCATGTCATGACCCTGGTATTCCTTTATTTGTTTGTTCATCTGTTTATTTATTTAGATTTACTGGGCCGCCCTTCCCTAGAAACAAGGCTCAGGATGGCTTACAACAGAATACTATACAAATCTCAAGTTAAAACTAAGTTAAAACCCAGTAATTATTGATAAATAACATAACATACATACAGTATATAAGATGGCGGGAAAGATTCCAGCTCCCCAGCCTCCCTGGGGGAGGGGTTACAAGAGATGGGGAATTATGTAAGAGTGCCAAGGATACCCCATTGCTGTCCTCAACCGAAGGTCCAGCAGAACATCACTGCCTTGCGTGCCCTGCGGAAGGGTAACAACCAGGGCTCATTTTGTAGCAGGAACTCCTTTGCATATTAGGCCACACCCCCTAATCTAGCCAATCCTCCAAGAGCTTACAGAGCTCTTCTTACAGGGGCTACTGTAAGCACTTGGAGGACTGGCTACATCAAGGGTGTGTGGCCTAATATGCAGAGGAGCTCCTGCTACGAAATGAGCCCTGGTAACAACTCCTGCAGGGCACAGATGTTGTCTGGCAGAGCATTCCACCAGGCGGGGGCCAGGGTCGAGAAAGCCCAGACCCTGGTCAAGGACAGCCAGACTTCTCTCAGGCTGGGGACCACTAGGAAGTTCTTATTACCTGAGTATAATGCTCCTCCTAGTGGTCCCCAGCCTGAGAGAAGAGAGCCAGTGTGGTGTAGTGGTTAAGTGCGTGGACTCTAATCTGGGAGAACCAGGTTTGATTCCCCACTCTTCCACTTGCACCTGGCTGGATGACCTTGTGCAAGCCATAGCTCTGTACCAGCTGTTCTCTCAAGGACAGCTTGGGAAAGGGCTCTCTCAGCCCCACCTACCTCACAGGGTGTCTTTTGTGGGGACGGGAAGGGAAAGAAGTTTGTAAGCCACTCTGAGACTCCAAGTGAGTGAAGGGCGGGGTATAAATCTAATCTCTTCTTCTTCTTCTTCTTCTTCTTCTTCTTCCAGGGGCATACTGGGAGAGACAGTCCCGAAGGTTATGCAGGTCCCTGACCACTAAGGGCCTTAGAGGTCAAAACCAAAACCATCCAAATACTAGCCAGAGCCAACCCTGCTTAGCTTCCGAGATCTAATGAAATCTGTCCAGCCTGGGCCATCTAGTTCAGGGCAAAAAGGCTTAGGAAAGGCAATTTTTGAACTGACAAGTTATTTCAGAAGGGAAGGGTTAAGCACATATTGATGCTCTATGAATTTCTTTATGGAAAAGACCATAGGAACTAGGGGACACAGCCTAGAGCAACACCCAGATGTGACATCACATCCCCTCCCCAAACTCCGCCTTCCCCCAGGCAACATCCCCTCCACCTTTCTGTTTGGGAAAAATACTGACCTGTCAAACAGGGTTGTAGTGAGAATTACTTAGATAATGGATGTAAACTGCTTTGAGCCCTCTAAAGGGCTGTATGAATGCTAAAACGCAAAATGAACCATTGATGCAAGTAGGAAATGTAAAGTAGCTTGTCATCAGTTTGTCAGGAGAATCCTCTCCTCCCATTGCCATGGATACTGCGTTCTATTTAAGTGCCTCATGTTTGCCCAACAGGTGAAAGACTGTAGCTGCCTAAAGAAAAGCTGGGAAGATTTGTTTTCCAGCTTTACCACACTTTCAACACCACAAAATAAATCTCATTTTTTCCAAAACATCCATGTCAGCATATTTTTAAAAAATTCAGTCAGGGAGCTATCATAGAGTTCAGGTGAATTCTGAATTTTGCATTCTCATAATTATTTCTTCTTTGCGAGGGGTGTGTGTGTGTCGTGTCCTGCAAACAGATATGAACAGTTTACTTTTCTAGGCCAATGAAGACTAAGGCTCTGATTAGACAATGCACTAAACACGAGTTGGGTTGGGAGAAACCCAGACTCAGTTCACATTTAACATGTGACCCAGTACTCACCTTAAAAGGGGGGATCATCCCCCAAGCGTGGTGCAGGACATCATCCATTCCCTTCCACCCCATGCACTTTCACTAGCAGAAAAGGGTCGTAGAGGACAAGCTGTTTGTCCCACTGCCCGTTCCATGTGTCTCCTTTTTCCTAGCTCTTTCCTTGAATCCTGACGTTTGAAATGCATTTTATTCTGTATTATTTATTTTGAACACAAAAACAGAGGATGCTAGACAAAGCATCCAGAGAACCAGTGTGGAATAGAGATTAGAGTGCTGGACTAAGATCTGGGAGGCCCAAATTCAGGTTCCCAATCTATCATGGTTGGTTGCTATTTGATTTAGGATTGCCAGGTCTGGGTTGGAGACTGGGGGTGGATCCAGATGAGGGTGGGGTTAGGGAGGGGAGGGGAGGGGCCTCATGCAATGCTTTCTTTAAGCTGTGGAGTCTTGTGAGCAAAAATTCTACTTTCTGAGCTACTGGCATTAAAGTTGTGGGCAAGCGATTTGGCTACTGCATAAATTAGTTTGCTTTGGACTCATCCTTCCTGAGCTAAGGCAAAGATCTGTGAGCCTGGAGGATAAAAAACTGTGAGCTAGCTCACACTAACTCAGCTTAGAGGGAACACTGGGCCTCAGCATGGTACAATGCCATAGAGTCCACTCTTCAAAGCAGCCATTTTCTCCAGGGGAGCTGATCTCTGTCAGCTGGAGATCAATTGTAAAAGCGGGAGATCTCCAGGCCCAACCTGGAGGCTGGCAACCCTAGTTTGACTCCAGGCCAGTCACACTGTGGCGAATGACTGTGCTGGGGAAGGTAGGCGTGGGCTCCCCAGCCAGAATCACTGTACTCTTGCCCTTCTGAGCTTCAACTTCAGCCCTTGATATTCTTTCACACCAAGTCATCAGTCCCATAAGTGCCCCAGGCCCAAACCACTGCCCCCGAACACCTCTGAATTATCACCTTCTTTCCCTAGTAATTAGCCCCACCCCTTTGCAGCAGATGCTTGTTCTACTGTCCTGGTTCCTCTTAACCCCAGTGGTATCCCTTCTCCCTTAGCTGCCACTGCATGGATCAGCCATCCTCTTCCTGCCTTCAGTGTTCCTGGCCACACCCAGCCAACAGAGCAGTGACACACCTCTCCAGTAGGGGAAATTCCACCTGCCCCCTTGAGCTCATCCCTTTGTGCTTGCACCATCTCCTGGCTCCCCATACACACACACACACACCCCTCTCAGCCTAACCTACCTCACAGAGTGGTTGTTGCGCAGATAAAATGGAGGAGGAGTTGTATAAGCAGTTTTGGGTGGGATATAAATAAATACTGATCACATATTAATAAATATAAGAAGTGTAACTTCCACAATATTCCTTTTTCTTTTCCATTTCAATGCTTTCAGATATGAAGACCACTGCTGAACATTACAAATGTCAGAGGAAGGCATTGCAAACCCATGTGGATTCCTGTTGGGCTCGGGAGTTGCCGAAAGAACTAAGAAATACTAAGAAAATATTTATGAAAGTATGTTGATCCTATGGGCAAAATTCAGGACTATTTTTACAGCATAGACAAGAAGATGATATTAATGAAGGAAGTTTTGGAAACTGCAAAGAGATGTTCACACAAAACAATAATAAACCAAAGCAGCCACAAAACCCTAAAGCAGGTTCCTTGGAGGATGTTTAACAGAAATAAACTATGATAATTCTAGATGGGTAAGTAACTGTCAGTACAATCTTAAAGAGTTTCACCCTTCTAAACCCATTGACTTCAAAAGACTTAGAGGACTGTAATTCTGTTTAGGGTTGCATTGTTAATCAATTGCAGCAAAATAAAACAGTGGCACATCTTTAAGACTAACAACTCTTATTCCAGCTTTTGTGAGCCAGGGCTCAATTCATCAGCTGCATGGGGAAGGTCTGTCCTTGAAATGGAGGAGATAATGGGGTGGATGGGGACTGATACACTGTAACAGAGTCAATATAGACTAAGGTGTTGTTGATCAATGACAAAGCCACTTGAGTACTGAGGATCCAACCTGTCTTGGAGGAGGGTGTACTTCCTCTAAGGAACAGGTACATAGCTGGGGGGGCCTGGATCCTGACCTATGGTTGGAGGTGCAGGTCTCCTCTGTGGCACATAACAGCTTTTTGTCAACTTCCTTGAGAAGCATGATCATCCCATGGTGATCTGTCATGAGCCAGCTAGCTACCTTTTCCTCCAAGGATGAGAAAATGGAAGAGTCAGGCCCTGCACCAGTGGAATGCCCACCTGAACAGCTGAATTTAGAGGTAGAGCCAGGAAAACATGTGTCAGGCAACAAGCGTTGCTCATTCTGGCAAAAGATGAAAGAAATGGGACAAAGGTCAGAGTGTCACTCACCACCTGAATCTCCTGAACCAGCTGAGCACAGGAGATGTCAGGTAGATTTGACAGCTTAGGGGAGATGAAGGAATGCCCAGCTAATTGCACAATAGTGATCAGAACTAATTTCTGACACAGAGTAGTTACAGGAGCCAAAATGACCAGTCAGTGAGAAGTAACACCTGAGCTTCAGGAATGAGTCAGCTCATTAGGCTAATAAAAAAGAGCTGCTGACCAGGGGTTGGCATGGAAGCAACTTCATTCACCCTCCTCTGTGAGCTGTTTATTCAGTGAATGGACTCCTGCTTTGCCTTGAAATCCTGCTCTGCTAACCTGTATTTGTTTTTCATTTAGGAACCCAAACTTTGCCTGGTGCTTTGAATTCCAAGCCTTGATCCTGAATTCCTGCCTCTTTGTTTCCCCAGATGGGTGGATGGAACTCTCGGCATTCTGAGTCAGTACCAATTTGTGACCTTGTTCTTATCTCTTGCCCTGAATTGTTGTGTTTGCATTTGTGCTTCCTGGAACTTCCAGGGAGAGTAAAAAGCACCAGGCTCTGCCCAGAACATGATATTAGTTTGTTGATTTAACTGTGTTGGTGGATACTGGAGGCTCCTGTTCAGTCAGCACCAGGATTTCCCTTTAACATGACAGTGATCCATTCTCTAATCACATCCAGTTTAGATTGCTGTAATGTGCTCTATGTGGGGCTGCCTTGTCTGGAAACTTCAGCTGGTTGAAAACATGGCAGCAAGGCTACTTATCAGGGATAGTATACAGGGATTTTATCACTCCTGGTGTTCACTGTACTGTTTTAGGTTCCAGGCTAAGCACTCCTTTTTACCCAGGCTTGTAATTAGAGAGTGATCATTTAAAATTGTTTTTTACAACCCACTTGAGCCTGTTTATAAGACCCATTTAAAACAGTTAAATGTTTTGCTCTGTACTTACACTCTGGCTGGGTTTTTTTTTTTTTAATGCTGCATTAATAGTTTGTTAATTTTTAACAGTTTTTAATCAGGTGATGTTCTTGTGACACTTTACCTGTAAGCCACCTCAAGCCGCTTTCCTGGATAGGTGGCATAGAAGTGTTTTAAATAAATAAATACTTCGAGTTACAAGTAACAGATGGGCAGGTTTGGGAAGATGTTAGAAAGAGGCCAGTTTGAAACAATAACCAAAAGAGAAATCAATTTGTACAGAGTGAGTAAGGAGCACTCCTAAATGTGGAAGATGGACAGAGCAGGATAAACATAAAATCTAATCAAGGAAGGTAGAGTGTGAAACAAGATAAGCAGAACTACTTAACAGTTGTAAAGGTGTAATATGCACAGCAAATGAAGAAAACTAAGTATTTGTTCAAGACAGTACTGAATCTCTTGATGAATCCTAAAGATGGCTTCCTGTTATACTATCGAATACCAGGAAAATTATGGGTATGTTACAAGATGTTATTTTGTCATCTCTTTCTCATATGCCATTATTCAAAAAATATACTGAAGAAATCCATTGGATTAAATTTATACTTCAGGAAATCTTTGTTTTATTCTGTTTATATTCCTGCCAATTTGCTCAACAAAGATCATGAAAAAGTTCCCATTCACTGTATGTTATTTTATGCCCTCTACTTCCTTGAGCAATAAGAAATTCCAAGAAAGCTTTAAATGATAAAATTCTTTATGAGGGGGCTTACTGGCAGTACTAGTCTGATTGTGTATTCTCTTCCACATGAATTGTCATTTGATCCCAAATTCTGTGGAGCATCAAACACTTGGGGGTTTTTGTTGAGGGTTCTAAACTGGTTCACAACTATTTTATTTGTACACCTTTTTGTTCTGCTGTTTGGGGAAATGTGGTTTGTCTGTGTTGGAAGGCATCTATATGTATTACATATCAGACAGGAGGCTCAAGTCATTTTGCTGCCCCAAGCAGGTTCAGTGCATTCTCTGTTGTGTATTTATGCCGAGTGCTGCCAGAGATAGTCTTGGATCTGGTCCGGTGGTAAATGGGAGACAATGATAAGCACAAGCCACACCCAACACCTCTTCTCAAGCCACTACTGACTGGGCGTTAGCGAAGCCCCAGGGGAATATCACCTCCTTTACCAGATTGTGGTATCCCAAGCGGTTGCTTGGATTATTTAGGATGTGAATTGGTCCAGGCATCACAACTCCTTGTCTCGTATGTCAGCTGCTGGCACATGCTAATATTTGCTTATCTTATTATCAAATGCTTATCAGCATTCGAAGGCATGCTCTCTGAGAATATTTAAGCAATCTGTGCCCTGCCCCTGGTGATTTCTGACCTTGGGCTTTACATGACTTTACCAGCAATCCTGTAAATTCTAAGCATACTCTAACACGTTTGCCAGATGGTGACACTGAACATTGAAAACCAACTGCACAGATGCAAAAAGCAGTTCATGAACGTAAAATAGGTCTTGATTTAAAAATGCATTTCAGCAATTCAAATGTGTGTGGGGATAAATCTGAAAAATAAAAAGGTGTTTCAAGCAGGGAATATTTGATTTTTTAGCATGTAATTAGAAAACAGTAACATCACTAGTCTCAAAGCACCATCTATCCCCAAAGGTAACTGCATACCCATGCATCTCTTCAAGGCTGCACTGGACACTCCACCATTCTCTGGTTAAATTAAAAATATGCAAAACTATTCCTTTTCAATTGTCCTTGCCACAGTGTCTTCTAGTCCTGACTCAGTCAGAAATAGAGTTGCCAGTTTCTATGTGGGACCTGGAGATCTCCTGGAATGTCAGCTGATCTGCAGACTACAGAGATCAGTCCCCCTGGAGAAAATGGCTGCTTTGAATGGTAGACTCTGTGGCATTATACTCAGCCAGGCCCGTAGCCAGGATTTTTTTAAATTTGGGGGGCCTTTAAATAAGTCAGGGGGCACCCTGCACATACCCCTGCACCCCCACACACACACAAGGGAGCACCTGGGCTGGATGGGAAGTCAGGGGGGCCCTGGCAGTAAGTCAGGGGTCCATGCCTCAAGATGCCCTACTGTAGCTACGGGCCTGTACCCAGCTGAGGTCCCTCCCCTTCCCAAACCCTCCCCTCCCCAGGCTCCTTCCCCAAATCACCTGGAATTTCCCAACAGAGTTGACAACACTAGACAGGTATGACTGGCATCCCAAGTTCTAGGAACATCAACTGACCTTCATTGATCTTGAAGCAAGTTGTGATGGACTGCACTTTTTAAGCAGTACTTTAAAAAGTACAGGACTGTGAAGGGTTAATATTTCACAGAGCAGGAGAGCCTTGAGTGACAGGCTGCTCCAGGCAATCTGATTGAGTGGTATCAGCTGAGGGAAAAAAGTCTTGTGAGAGCTGGATGCTGAGGAGAGGCAATTCAGATTCCTGCCTTAACTGTGAAAAGACTTATGTTGATATTGTCTTAGACTAGTCCTGTCAGAAAAGGGTCTAGTACTGACAAAGTCCAAATTCATCTGTGACTAATTTAGTCTTAATTCAGCATTAGCTGAGGGCAGTTTTGAACACAGACAGTGAACTGGGGGAAAGTTTGGCAGGGAGGTTTGGGTAGCAAAAGAAGTCTCCCATTCAGGCCAAAGGAAGAGGGGATAAATCTTCTAGGGAGAGAAGGAAGAATCTCTACCCCGTCGAACAGGGAAAGTTATCTCTGGTTGTGGTCACATGTGCCAGAAAAAATGGGGGGGGAGTGAGGCTATTTCCTCCAGAGGAATTTGACCCACAGTTGCACCATCACACCTCCTTTTGAAGCTGCAGGCACAGTCCATCAGTGTGTGATCAGACGCAACTGCGGATGAGATGTGGAGGGGGGTTTGTCCCTTTTTTCCCCATGCAGTTAAAAAAGTGATCAATGAATCGCACCACCGCACTGAGGGCTCCCTATGGAGTTTGCGATGATGTGCATACTGCGAAGGGGGGGAACAACAGCATGGAGTTGGGATGGCCTGAACAGACCATCCCGTCACGAGAGCGCACTGGAGCAATCAGACACAGGAAAGTCTGCCATGGTCCATCACAACCCGTTTACTATCGGATTTTCCCCGGTGTCTTAACTCCGCTTCTGCGGTGGAGCAGAATGGGTTGTCAACAGCTGTGGGGTGCTTCCCAGATGTTGTTGTCTGATTGTGCCCTTTAAATCCACTCAGCATTCACACCTATGTCAGATCTAATTGTGCGTATGATCGCAGCCTCTGAGGAGTAGAGATTCCCTGGTCTAGTGTGATTGGAAACTGCTTGTGGATACTTAAAAGTCAGTTAACAACTCAAGAAGATTTCTGGTCTTCCAAGAGAAGGCGGTTTGGGTACTGGGAAGAGGGTACCAGCCTTCTGGGCACCAAAAGGGTCTGCTATTATACAAATAAAGGCAACTGGAGTGGTTTAGGAAAAACTAGGGATCAAAGCCTCTCAAAATAAAGAATGATAGAAACTATGATTAATTCAAGACCCTCTCACTAGTTTGATCTATAAGAATAATAGTTTGTGCTTAAACTATTTTGCCTCAGTATTTTCAACCCGTCTTCACCTTATCTTTCCCCTTGTTGTTAAATAAAACCTTCTCTTATTTTTGAATTTTAAAAGCATCTCAAGTGCTATCTTCTGTCAGTTAAAAGACGGGAAGACCTTAACTCTTCCCTCAGATCCTGGGCTGAGAAAATAGCCATTACATATTACTGACACAGGGTGGGACTGCTAAAGGTACTTTAAAGAGAAGAATACATGCTACCAGGGCTGCTCAGTCAGTGAAGGGACATAAAAGAAAAATGGAGGAAAAATCTTGCCTCTAAGGGAGGGAAGAAGACTAGGTCTGTCATACAAGTAAAAGCCGAAAGCAAGAGGAACTGTGCCTCTCAGTGACATCTTTTATTTAAAAATGTGATCTATCTGAATTTTAAGCCTTTTGAACCCCCAATCTGAAAAGAGGTATACATACATCAAATAAACCAATTATGAAAGAAAATCTTTAGCCAGCTGCGTAAGTGCCCAAAGAGATGGTTATTGCTTCACTTTGCACAATACAACTTTATAATGCTATTGTTTGACAGTCAGTCTGAGAAACAATCACATTGCGGAGGTCTCTTTAAATTGTACCATGCGGTAATGACTAGCTGCCATGTGGCAAGACTTCTGTGTTCCATGGCCACAGGAATAAAAAAAAATTCTCCAGGCCACCTCCAGAAGTGAAGGCCCATGTGGTGTGGAGAAATGGCCCATTTTTATGGTGACCTGCAGAACACAAACTGATTGCTGAGTAGAGGCAGCCAACTTAGGCCCTTAGCAAGTTGGCACCTGGCAGAGTAGACCATGCTGGGCTACAAGCAGCTATTTAAAATGGCCTCCCCATACTGCAAGCTGATTCCTGTCCCCTGGCTCTCTTACTTAGCCCTTGGATAATGGATTAGCTGCCATGCAGCCTAGGCGATGCCTGAAGAAGTGTTTTCACTCTGCAGAGCCTGGCTGGGAGACAAGAGCAGCAGCTGTTGTTTCACTGCGGGCAAGTGAGATCATTTTTACAGACACAAAGCTTGCACTGTTACCTTTTGGGGGGGGGCAGGGAGAGAAAGCAGGACCAACAGTGGCCCTCTGGTATAGGATCCTGCAGCACAGCAGAAGAAGCTGAAGTAGCGATGAACTTTTGGCAAAGTGGCTGTTAATACGCATAGCTTGGCTAAACAAAGCCAAGAAAATGATTTTGTCTGTGGACAGGACAGCAAGGCCTAACCGGGAATTAGAAAATGTGATCCAGAAAATCTAGAGAGAACATCTAGGATACATCATCATGATGTTATTATGCTTGGCTTTTCCTTATCCCTCAGGTAGGAGCCAATGAAATGGTGGGGAGGTAAGTAAAGGTATAGCATGATGCCAGCATGTCATATATTGAGTATTCCGGGGGGGAGGAGAAAATGACAGCCGCATGTCTAGTTCCCCCTGAAACCTGGCATTAATTCCTCACAAAGACCACAACCACAGATTGCAATTTGGGAAAGGTTGGGGTGGGGGGTGCCTCATGTAGGCTGTGATCATACACACAATTAGACCTGACATTGGTGCATTTAAAGGGAATAATCAGCAAGAAACATCTGGGAAGCGTCCCACAGCCATCAGCAACCCATTCTGCTCTGCCACAGAAGCAGGGTTAAAATACAGCAGGGAAAATCCGGTAGTAAATGGGTTGCGACAGGCCACAGATGGATTTTCCCCGTCTGATTGCTCCAGCACACTCTCATGCCATCAGGATGGTCTGATCAGGCCATACCGACTATGTGCTGTTGTCCCCCCCACTTCTCAGTATGCGCATCATCGCAAACTCCATAGGGAGCCCTCAGTG
Source organism: Lepidodactylus listeri (assembly GCA_029233225.1). Classification (NCBI taxonomy): domain Eukaryota; kingdom Metazoa; phylum Chordata; class Lepidosauria; order Squamata; family Gekkonidae; genus Lepidodactylus; species Lepidodactylus listeri. Next base: position 96,263,921 of record JARCFY010000006.1, read on the forward strand.
CGGAGGTGTGATTCATCAGTTCCTTGTTTAAGTACATGGAAACAAATGGCGAAAAAACCCAACACCTCACCCGCAGTTGCGTCTGATCACACACTGACGGGCTATGCCCACAGCTTCAAAGGGAGGTGTGATCTCACAACTATGGGTCAAATTCCTCCGAAGGAAATAGCCTCGCTTCCCCCACACACACACTTTATCTGGCATGTGTGACCACAACCTTAATTTAAACACGCATTATTTAAATTGTGTTACAATTTTGATGCTGTTTTGACCACACGCTTCTAGGTTTGCTCTGCCTTACAGCCTAGGCTCACATTTATCTCAATATTTTTTTAATTTATTGTGCAGTATTCCTGTGAATATTACTGCTGTCTGTTCCTCAAATTAAATTGTTTTATTGAGCTGTGAAGAAGTCATCATTCCTGGCTTCTGTGGCCAAGAATTGCATCAAAAAAATGTAGATGTGGAACAAACAGTTGGCTCTTAAGTTGGCTTCCATATTCTGTTTCTAGCTAGCCCCTTCCTACTGAACAATAGATTTATACAGTTTTTTTTTAAAATGTACCAGTACTTATACATAAGGTTGTACTTATTTCCACCAAATCCTCCCTCAGGATTTGGGAGAGCCCTCCCAAAAGGTGCTGGCTGGTACTCAGTACTGCTGAGTAGCACCAACACAAAAGCCCTGGATTTATACTCTCCCTCATCTCTGCCTCTTTTATAAAGTTAGAATTGTATCTACAGATGTATAGTGTTCGAGGGCTGTGTGTATTATAAAAGTGGGAAATGTTTTTACAACTATTCAACAGAGAAATCCACACACTTAAAATTTTTAAAGTTGGCAACTTCTTGGATTGTTCCCATGTTCTTGCATTAGTAAAATGGCAGACACTGCCACACATGTTTCTTCTCAATTGGCATCTTCATGATATTAACAAATTAAACAATGCTTGTTTTAATCTTTGGCACAAAGGCTGGCACAATGGAACACTGTGTTCAACACGCACTGTCACTATGGAAATAGGAACTAGAGATTCTCTAAATTCCCTTTGAAGTGAAAAAAATGACAAATTTCATTTGCTAGTATCTTTCTGTGAGTCTAAAAGTATAGGTTTGTCTAGAGTGTTTAAAGAGTTCAATTTCATACTTAAATGGCCTCTCAATGATCTGTCTTGGAAAGAGAGAAACGAAAATTGCTTATCTGAAGTTTTTGGCCATGCGGGTTGAATAATCTAGTATCACATGGCAAATAAGAGTAAATATCATGATAAAGTCATAGAATTCAGATTAAGGAAACAATTTCTGTCTACCTTTTGTGCGAAAAAGCTTATTGAATGATTATTAGATTTGGGACTATAATTGTTTATCAGAACGTTTACCTTTATAGGGGCCACAGTGGCTCAGTGGTTAAGACACTGAACTGCAAACCAGAAGGTCTGTAGTTCGTCAGTTTGAGACCCAAGTGCCATGTGATAGAGTGAGCTCCCATCCCTGGCCCCAGCTCCGGCCAACCTAGCAGTTCGAAAGCAAGAAATTGCAAGTAAATAAATAGATACCGCTTCAGTGGGAAGGTAACAGCATTCCATGCGCCTTGGCTTCTAGTCATGCTGGCCACATGACCACAGAGAAGTCTTTGGATAGCGCTGGCTTTTTGGCTTGGAAACGGAGATGAGCACTGCATCCCTAGAGTCAGATTCAACTGGCTTTCAAGCAAGGGAAACCTTTACCTTTATACTGCTAAAGCTAAACGTTTAGAGGAACAAACTTTCTTCCTGCAAATCAAATATGCATCCTAATTAAACTGAAATGCACTGCTTTCAGCTGAAAGACATTTCAGTCCTAACCTTGGAAGCAACAGAACTTACTTCCCATCTACATTTCTTTAAGCCTGTATTCAAGGATTGCATCCTAAGTGTGTTTCTCATGTTGGCTGAGCAAACTCTTTACTTGTGATTCAGTTGCAGCTCATGCAGCGTGTACCATGCTGCAATTGCAGGCCATGGGCAGGATGACCTATTTCACATGGTGTTGTCGAGCCTGCCACCCTGCATCTGCTCAAAGGAGCACAGTAAGGGGAGAGTTAATGATACCATCAGAAACAGCCCTCTTGGTTTCTGTATGAATATGAGACAGAGCAACATCTAAACTGTAAACTGAGTCCTGCCCTCCCTCCTGTCTTGTTCATCCGCGGCTGCCAGTTGGGGTCCCCAGTTTTTGTTTCCCAAAATATTGGGGCAAAATCTGGATCAATACGGTAGAAGAAGAGCAGAGCCAGAACAGAACCCAGCAGGTCAGGGATGGAGCCAGCACTGAATCTTGAAAGCCACTGATCAAACCAGGCCAGGGGGGCTACAGTTTGGCAAAAGCCTGAGTTTACTGGATCTCCAGTTTTAGCAACTGGCCCATTAAAATGCATCACAGTCCTACTGCCAGCAAATACATAAGCCTCTGCTCACATCAAGTGGTGGGGCTTAGCTACTGGGTGCCTTGGCTGAGGACCCTTATTTTGACTGTGATTCCTCTCTCCTGCTGGGATTTGGGTGTTAGGTGGACTCAGGGCTCTTTGCCACCCGGTCCCTCACTCTGTCTCTAACACTGAGGAGTAGGGCTTAGCTACTGGGTGCCTTGGCTGAGTGAGGAACCATGTTTTATACCCTCCTGGATTGTGATCTGGTTTCTCTGTTGGGGTTTAGGGGGACTCAGGGCTCTGAACTCATGCTGGGTGCCTTAACTAAGTGAGGACTCACATTTTACACCCTCCTGATTGTGAACTCTCCCCTGCTCTGACCTGGATGTTAGATGGGCTCAGGGCTCATGGACACACAAGAGAGCATGGGCCAGATGATAAACCTTGCGTGACCAGTTTGTCAGGGGACCGGCACCGGCAAGCTCAGGAGACTTGGAGAGGTATTCCATCACAATCACCTCTGCCATTGCACGCCTGGCATCCTCACCACTGATAACCTCCCAGTTCACTACTGATGACCAGTAGTCAGGCTTCTCCTTGTTTGGGCTCTTTGAGGCAGAAGTGCTGGTCTATGTCTCCTCCCCCCCCCCCACCTCTTCCACCCGCTATTCCCTCTAGCCACATCTGTTGGCCTGTAGCCTCCACAGTCTCTGCAGAGCTCATGCTTCCCTTGCAAGACCTCTGCATTTAGGAGAGCAATGCTGCCTTTTATCCAGGGGTCACACAGTCTATACAGGCCAGTTTGTACTCTCCTTTATTGCAGAGAGGATGCAACATGGTGGTGATACCCACCTGCAACTTCCCTTCCAAAGTCGTGACTGATGGGAGAACAGCTGGCTCCAGTGTGAAGGCTAGCTCCTGGTCCAGCCCTCAAATCAGGTGGATGACTTGCCCCAGGCTGGTTGTGTGGGCGCACAACATGTCGGTGGTGTCCTGGAAGGATTAGAGGACACATACCATTTGGGAGAGGGTTTGCCAGTCATTGGAGCTCATGCTGAGCTCCTTGTCCCTGTGCAGAATGGTCATGGAGAAGATGGCATCCTGCACTGCACTCTTCTGCTCCACCAAACACAATTGTGGCATAGGTGGAGTTCTTCATCGCCCTCCCCCTGCCTCTCATGCAGCAGAAAGACAGACTTGATGCTACGTGAGAAGTCTCAAGCAAGGACCACATCTTGAGGGTGGCACTGTCCCAGGTGGCCTTGACAGTGCTCTCCAGCCGCAAAGCATCCTTCATCACCAGCTGAAGCATGTGCGCCAGGCAGATGATACCCTTGAAGCACACATGCTTCCCCTCTGCCAGCATGTTGGTGCCGGTGTCCATGACCATGTAGCCATGGACGATGTTGTCCCCTGCAGATGGAGCAGAACCAATTCATAGCCCAGTGGCAGGACTGTCCCTTCCTGGGGCTTGGGCCATGCCCCAACAGTCCTGTTGGCTGCTCCAGAGGTCTGCCATGAAGTGCATGGTTCTGCCTTACGCTCTGGTGACCTGAGCCTTTACCATTACCACTACAGCCAGTGAAAGGCTATGTCCTCCATGAAGGAGAGAGGTTGGCCATCCACAGCAATCATCTTGCTGATGATGAAGTGAGTGACTGCTCCCTGGGCCCACCACGTAGCCCTTTTGGACTGTAGCCTGCCTTGATGTCCCACCCACGCAGCCTGAGTGTGAGGAGGCTTTCTTGGAGGGGCCTCCTGCTCCCCCTCTGCTGCTCCCTGCTTCTCCCACTGACTACCACTCTTTCCACCAGTGGTAACATAGTTGGGTGCACCCTTTACAGGTGCCTGTGAAGGACAGAGGAGGACACGTGTTGGGGTGTGTTTGCACCCCTCCAGTCATGGCTGTGGCACACCTGGCACTCTGCCACACAGGGGTCACTGGGGAAGGTATGGAGAAGGTGGGAGGCATAGCTGCTTTCGGCACTGGGCTGTGAGGGGCCATGGAGGGGTATCCTTGAGGGAGGAGCAGCAACAGGGAGTTGGGCTGTGGAAGAAGAGGGTGCTTCCCCTTCACCCTCTGAATCACTGCTGTCAGAGTCATCCTCTCCAGAGAGTACAAGTCTAGCTCTCCACCTAGTGGTGCATAACACTAGAAGAGCTGGAACTTCTGGTTGCCAGACAATCTTAGGATCTTCTGAGTATTCTACACACAGTGCCATACGATAATAATGATAATTAATTAAGTATTTTCCAGAGAGTGTTAGTGACTGCTGGTATCTCTGGGCAGTGCTGCTAATAACTCTTATCTCTGTGGAGAGTTAGAGGGCCAGAAACAGATCAGGGGCAGGAGGGTCCAAGATCCCTAGTGAGCCCTGTTAGGTCAGGCTTCAGTGGCCTGGCAGGATGGGTTTGCCTGGGGGTGGGGGTCCATGGTATGTAAGGGTGGAGGACTTCTTCCTGCCCACAACAAGCATCTTTAGCACCCACTTTCACTCTCATGGCACACTGAGGTGTTCACACTCAGGAGGCATGGGGGTATAAGTGTGGGTGATGAGTGGATGATGTGGAGTACAGTTCTGATGACTCCTGGTGTGCGGATTGTGTGCATCAGGAGGCCCGGGAATGACAAACCCGGGTGATGTGCCCCGTTTTGCTACAGGACCAGCAGGATGCTTCGTGGAAGCAGCAGGTCCGGCGGTCATGTGGATCTTCGCAGATAGTACACGGTGTGGGTGCATTGGTCTGCTGGCTGGCTAGCGCTGGTACAGTGGCTGGGCACTGCGGTCCTCGCTGGTCTGGTCTGCAGAGCTGAATGACCTCTTCATCCTCGTCTGATGTTGATGGGCTGGTGGTGGTCACCAGGCGGTGCATCATGCTTCACAAAAGCTCATACCCTACCACAAATTTTGTTAGTCTTTAATGTGCTACTGGACTCCTTTCTACTGCTACAGACAGACTAACACAGCTTCCCATCTTCATCTATCTCTAATCGAGAGGTGTCAAATTCATTTGTTACAAAGGCCAGATCTTACATAAATGTCATTTTGTCGGGCCAGGCCATCCATGCCATAAAATGTAATGCTAGGTACCAGATATAAAAACTTCATAAAGGACACAGGCAAACTCAATTAACAATATTATTTTTTTCTAAAAATACAAACAAAAGCAATTGATTCCTAGGAGTGAAAGCAATTGTTTTATTGGGGAACCCACAAAAGCCCCAATAAGATTAGGGTTTTTTTTCCAAAGGATACTATAAAAAGGGAAGTAACTTACATTTCCATTCATACCAGTTGCTTGTGAGCCAGGTAAGAGCCCTGGATGGGCCTGTTCTGGCCTTATGTTTGACACCCCTGCTCTATTTTATCTCTAATACCTAATGATGGACAAGATCTGACTTTAACAAGAAATTATAGGCCAATATCATTATTGAATAATGACTAAAATTTGTTTACAGTGATTTTAGCAGAAAGATTGGAAACAATTCTACAAGAATTTATTCATGAAGACCAATGGGGATTTTTAACTAAAAGGCAGTTCATTCTGGAATACTTAGTAAAACATAACGAAAAACAAGCTGCGTTGATCTTTTTAGATGCAGAGAAAGCATTTGACAACTTGAACTGGTCCTGTTTAAAGTTTTAGAAGATATAAGTTTTGGAGAAAATTTCATAAAGTGGATGAAATTGATCTATTCCACACAGTTGGTGACTGATGTACCATTTAAACAATGGCAGAAAGACATATCTAAATTGATGTGGCAAGGGAAAAAACCATGGGTTAAATATAAGTTATTAAAAGATGCAAGAGAGAGGAGGACTGGGTTTACTTGATTTGAAGTTATACTTTGCTGCTTGCTGTTTAATTTGGATGAAAGATTGGATGTTGCTGAGAAATAGAAGAATATTGGAATTTGAAGGACATTATTTGAAACTTGGATGGCATGGTTATTTGTGGTATGACAAAAATAATGTGTATTTTAAAAATCATTATGTTAGGCATGCTATTCTAAGAATATGCAATAAATACAAACCTAGTTTATGTCCAAAAATACCTTTATGGCTTTCAACACAAAAAGCTTTCTATAGACAAGAAATGATAACTAAAAATAAGTGGTTAACGTATTGTGACATTAGTTTTTTCTCAAGGGGAATGTAAAATGAAATCAAGAGAAAATTTAATAAAAGGTTGCACCTGTCAATATTTTTTCTATGCAGAACTATTCGACAGATTCAATATGGATAAAAGAACCCAAGAATGTGAACAATCTAAGACTGTATTTGAAACAGAATTACATATAAATGATGAATATGTTATTGCTAAAATGTATACACTTTTGTAGAAATTTGAGACAGAAGAACAGGTGAAGGAATGTATGATAAAATGTGCTAAAAAAATTGGGTATAATATACAAATGGAACAATGGGAAATATGTGGTCAAAGGGTCTTACATTTTATCTGCCCAGTTGAAGTTTCCCTGGGAGTTTGGTGTCACTGGCTTGCTCCTGAGGTATTCCATTGACTTCTGTAACTGCAGTTGTTTTTTCCAAAGAGAGCACTGGGGAGATCTTTTTTGGGAGTCTGTAACTGGGACCACAGAAATGAAATCCACCCCAGCTTGGATAGATTGTAGAGAAGTGATCAGGAAGGTGAGGTCCCCTGTGTGTTTTTTGTGTATACCTTGCAGGGTGTCTGTGCTATACACTTTTGAACCTGTGCCTGACATTCCCCCCAAAAGCACTTCCCTGGCTTGACCTTAGTCCTGTTGGTTTTTCAGGGCCACAGTGGCACTGGTTCTGCTGGGTTTGAAAAATTCCCCCCTGCCTTCAGTTTCTACTGTAGAGATTCTTGGGGACTTTGATTCTGTTCTGCTTGGCTTCTGTTGCCCTTGCTTTTTTCCCCTTCCCCCTCCATTGGAAACAATGGAGGATGGGGCACCTTCTTTGGGGGGCTGTAACTCAGATCCTGTAAATTCAATCATCACCAAACTTGAAGGGCAGGTAGAGGAGAGTGAGTTGGATATCTGCTACAAGTTTGGTGTGTCTAGCTTGCACAAGATCCATTCTATACACTCCTGAACCTCCTGAACTTGCACATGTCTTTTCTCCAAAAAGAATTTTCCGAGGGCACCTTCTTTGGGGGGCCATAACTCGGACCCCATAAATCCAATGATCACCAGACTTGGAGAACAGCTAGAGGAGATTCAGCAGAGATCCCCTGTGAGTCTGGTGTCTCTAGCATGCTGAGGGGGGCATTCTACTGCATCACAAACTTAATGAACTGAACCAGTTTGTCTAGCATCAAAAAGTTTGTGATGTTCCATGGTTCGCAAACCAGGCACACTACGAACCACTAACTGAACCACTTTTTCTTGGTACATGTCCATCCCTATTTCTAGGCCCCAGTGCCTTATACCTGCTCCCATCCAGATAAACAGACATACTGGAATTCCCATTTTCTTCAGTTGAATATCTGCAGGAGGACTTTCCTGTGTAGTATTCATAATATTTTATTTAACTCCTGTAATAGTTTATTATCTTTACCCTGAAGCTTTCTTAGATTCACATACAAACAAATGATTGCTTGGATTTCCAGCTGAAAAGTGTTGCTCTGATTTAGGTAAAGGTTTTCCTTGCTCGAAATCCAGTCGAATACGACTCCAGGGATGCGGTGCTCATCTCTGTTTCCAAGCTGAAGAGCCAGCACTTGTCCAAAGACGTTTCCATGGTCATGTGGTCAGCATGGCTAGACACCAAGGTGCACGGAACACTGTTAATTCCCACCGAAGTGGTACCTATTGTCAGCTAGGCTGCCATGGAGAAGGGGGGGGGGAAGAGTTTGCCTCTGGTATTCCATGTCTCCTGGTCTGGTATTCTAACTTTCGATTCTCCTGCATCCTTTATCTCATCTTCTGACAAGGGCTGACCTTGGAGACTTGAGAGATGGTTTCTGTTTTCCCACTGGGAACCAAAAGTTGTTATTTTGCATGCAAGTGTAACCTGTTGCTTATTGGCCTGTACCCATCAGAAGACCCTTGCTTGAACCTCGTATATCTATCCCTTCCCACGCTCGTACCAGTAGTCTTAACACAAATAGTGTTTAGAGCAATGTAGTATATGAGTCAATAAACTGATCCTGTTTAAGGAATGTTGTTGATTACTGATAACTTTGATCTCTGACACCTATTTATCTACTTACATTTTCTTGCTTTTGAACTGTTAGGTTAGCAGAAGCTGGGACCAGAGACGGGATCTCACTCTGTCATGCAGCACTTGGGTCTCGAACTGCTGAACTACTGACCTTCCAGTCTGCAGTTAAGCGTCTTAACCACTTGAACCACTGCAGCCCCTTGCTCTGATTTAACCACCCTGTTTATAATGGAAGGGGGAAGGGGAAAAAAGCAAGGGCAACAGAATCCTAATTGATCCTCATATTAGCCTTTGCATTCCTTTACCAGTATTGCTATCTTATTAATTAGCCTATAATTGTACTGTCCTATTGGATGTTAATATTGGCATACAAGTTTCCCTGTCCATCATCTGGCATTTGTCCAGTTCTAGGATTTCAGCTCAATTAAATGTCTGTTTGCAAAAAAAATAAGTAAATAAATTGTGATGTGAGTTATCCCATTCTGCTAATTTAAATGTTTATAGCTAGCTATCAGTTTAATAGATAGTACTTATCATACCATTTAATTGCTTGTATTAAGCAATCATTTTTGTTCCTTTCCAGTTACAAAAAAACACAGTCAATAGGCATTCAGGGTTTCATTCCTAAAGTATTCTTAAAAGCCCCCCAGATCCTTGTCCTTTGCCCTTCTAGATCTTTTACTGTCATATTGAATTTTATTTATAAGCTTCTCATACATACATTTCTTAATTAGTATAAATTCCTATCAGTTTTATATAGTTATAGCACAGACTGCATTTGTTTTATTAGTAGTATTTTATTTAGCTCCTATAATAGTTTATTATCTTTACCCTGAGGCCTGCATCAAGTATATTTTGATACTTGTTTTGAACATGAACCAAAAATAGTTTCAGAGCTGGAAAATAAACCTTATTGCTTTCCTGTATTCCACTGGCTGTTAACAATGCTGTACTGTTTTTACTGCACTAGTTTTGAATCACTGCAGTGGGACAGTTGTTAATACATTCCAATCTAAACACTACTGTAATGGCTAGCACATTGTAAAGATTCAGCCATTATCACCTAATTACGCCTTGATAGGTTGATCCTATATTTATTTATTTACTCTCTTTTTTTACAACTTAAATCCTACCTTTGAAAAAGAATATAAATTGGGCCATCGCCTATTGTTAGATCATCTAGCACAACACTGTAGTGATGGTTAGAGCGTTGGACTAGGGTGTTCCCTCTAAGCTGAGTTAGTGTGAGCTAGCTCAGTTTTTTAGCCTCCAGCTCACACATTTTTGCCTTCGCTGCGGAAGGATGGCTCCAGAGCAAACTCATTCATGCAGTAGCCAAATCGCTTGCTCACAACTTAAATGCCAGTAGCTCACAAAATAGAATTTTTGCTCACAAGACTCCACAGCTTAGAGGGAGCATTGGAAATCCCTATGGAAGCTTGTTAGTTGACTTTGGGCCAATCACACACTCTTAATTCAGCCTACCTCACAGAGCTGTTGTAAAGATAAAATGGAGGAGAGTAGTATAGTGTTGTAAGAATCTTTGGGTCTACATTGGGGACAAAAACACATATAAATGAAGTAAAAGGAAAAGGAGGAGGAGGAAGAGGAGAAGGAGATGCGGATGGAGATTGGATTTATACCTTGCCCTTCACTACCCAAAGGAGTCTCAGAGTGGCTTACAATTCCTTTCCCTTCCCCTCCCCAGAACAGACACCCTGTGAGGTAGGTGGGGCTGAGAGAGCTCTCTTGAGAACTGCCCTTGAGAGTACAGTTCTAAAAGAATTTATGACTGACCCAAGGTCACGCCAGCAGCTACATGTGGAGGAGTGAGGAATCAAACCCAGCTGACCCAGATTAGAGTCTGCACTCCTAACCACTCCGCCAGACTGGTTCTCATAAATTAAATGATACCTTAGACAATAAATTGATTCTGAAAGGTTTTTCTTTTTTATCCAAAAGGTTTTCCTTTTTTATGAAATAAGTTTTAAAATGTAACTTTTATAATGTCTTAATCTAATTTTACTCTACTGTATTTTATTGTATGTTATTTTCTACCACTTGTAATGACCATTGGCCCTATGCAATAAAACTGAACTGAACTCGTTCAATGTTGATTGATGACATAGAGAGAATGGGGTCAAAATCAACCTAAACTGGTTTTTTAAAAATTATTTAATTGACCACTAAATGATTTTGACTCGGTCCAAATATTACATGAAACCATGGCTGAATAAAATTAACTGTCTAGTGTCACTTACTAGCTAGGAAATCCAGGCCCTGAAGAAGAACTAATCCGGTTGCTTAGTCTGTGGCCTGAAGATGTGAAGAAGTTATTGATCAATAACTCTTGTTCATCGTGGCTTATTATATCTTGCCAGATGGCATTGTCCAGTTAGGTACCAGGGGTGGTTAATGCTTCATTAAGCCGCTGAATCCCAGAGCCAGGAGGCAACATCAGCAGAAGGCCTCGGCCTCTATGCTCTGTTGTTGCCCATCCAGAGAAACTAGTTGGCCACTATGTGAGAGAGAATGCTGGACTAGATGGACCATTGGCCTGATCAAGCAGGGCTGTTCTTATGTTCTTATGAAGTTCTGGTTTCAACCACCTTCAATGAGATCATTTTGATGCAAATATTTGCTTTGGGGTCAGGTGTTCAAGTATGTGGGGGCTATGCAACTTCAGTTTTTGCTTGGATGTGGCAGATTAGCCTCATTCTGCTGTTAGTCTGAACTATAGTTAAAGCTCAGTTTCCATTGAGGCATTTAACTAATAGAATCAAACTTGGGGAATAACAGAAAAGCATAAAAATCTTCTTCCCCATTGTTGCCATGACTTTTCAGTATTCATTTTGCAGGAATCAATCGCTATCCCTTTGAGTCCATGACCAACCCATGGGGGAGGGCAAACAGGATATGGCGGGCGAGCCCTCAGTCCAAGGATGTTTGAAGAGAGAGTCTTGTAATTCCTGCCTAGGATATTTACAGAAAATAGCAGGAGAGTTTATAGAAGAATAGTTATGGGCAGGCTATTCAGTTTAATCAAATCAAAGATATGGGAGCACAGTGGCTGGCTTTGCAGATGCATGACAAGCCCAGAAAATGGTTTCAGGGGGGGTAACCATGTTGGTCTGCAGTAGAGACCACCTTAGAGACCAAAAAGATCCTTGGGATATAAGCTTTTGAGAGTCAAAGGGAGCTTTGATTCTTGAAAACCTACAGTCCCCAAAGTCTTGTTAGTCTCTAAGATGCCACTAAGCCCAGAAAAGCAACACTTGTCACAGTAGAGAGCCCAGAGAGAAGCTGACCCAATCACTCACTAAAGATACCTAGAATATTTTTCAAGCCGCTTGATTGACCCAGGGTGCTTTTAAGCATTATGCTGTGTTGCCTCCCCAGACTCTTCCTAACAAAGAGCCCTCCTCTAATTAACAAGGCCTGACTTCCAGAAGAGATGCGCCGAATGGCGGATGCCTCTCTCCGCTCAAGCGGGAGAGGCGATCCGTGCCCGGTGGGGAGAAGGGGCTCCAGACCAGTGCCGAGCCTCCAGAGACCTCAGTAAAGGGGCTCTGCCTGGGGTGGCATGAGTGGGGACCTCTCCCGGCGGTGGCAATCATGGGATCGAGGTCCCCCTCATCACCCCCGTAGGTTCCCCCACCGCGGAAGCCTTTATGGCTGCAAGCACAAACCGAGAAGCAGCAGAGAATGCGAAGCGATGAAACTACAACTCCTCCGATACGCACGGTGAAAACGTGAGTCTCAAAGAAGGACTGGAAACTAAGTGGGGAATGGGGTGGGTGGAATGAAAATCCCCCCCTCCCACTACCGAAGCGTACTTACGGGACTTTCCCACGGCGTTACTGATCGAGTAAAAGCGTTTGCGAATTGCTGGAGGGCAGGATCGCATGCTTGAAGTTTAAAGCTTTAAATTGATATAAGTGCCGCTAAGAAAGTTGCTTCTTCGATCCGTCTTATCTAACTGTAAACAAAACCGAAAGAGTAACAATGGCGGGGAAACCGAAACCTTCCCCTAAACTAGGAAGCGCTGCTCTGAGTTCAAAGGGTGATACCACAGAGATGAGGGCAATGTTTTCCGCGTTATTGAAACCCCTGGTGGACCAGATGACTACTCTCAACGCAAAAATGGATACAATGCAAAAGGAGCTGAAAGAGTCAGGCAAAAAAACAGAAAAACTGCAACAGGACCTTATGGAGGTGAAAGCATCTACAAGTAAGCAGGACTTAAGGCTACAAAAAATAGAAAAAGAAAAGGCTTCTCAACATGATTCCCTTCTGAAATTACAGATGGAACGTTCAAATTTCTTCCTACGTCTTCAGAATGTTCCGGGAAAAAAAGGGGAGGATCTTAAAAAACTGTTAAGTGAAGCACTGGCACCACTAACAGGTTTGAAAGCGGAAGAAATAGTAAGTGACATGGATTTGGTTTACAGGACCTATCCAGTATATATTAAAAAGAAAAACCTGCCTGGCGAAATAATGATAAGATTCTCCAAAAAATCAACAAGAGACGTGGTGTTAAAAGCCACCAACAGAGCAACACTGAAGATCCAGGAAGAGGAGATTAAAGTTCTGAAGGATATACCATTTGAAAAAAGAAAAAGAAGAAAAGCCTACAAACACTTAACGACATGGCTTCAGTCTGAGTCAATTGTATATCGTTGGAATACTCCAGAGGGACTAAGTTTCAGTTTCAAAGACAAAAAATATAAAATTGACTCTGTTGAACAAGCAAAGAAGTTTCTCGAAAAAGGCAAAGAGAAGAAATCAGAGAGAGACTCAGATGATTCACTAGCATCGCAAGAAAGTATGTACGGCTTTGATAGCTCAAAAAGCGAAGAAGAAACATCGGACTCGGAAAAGGGAGCGGCTGCTCCCAAAACAAAGATTGAGACCAAAAAGACAAGAAGAGGACAGAAGAAGAAATGATTGTTAAAATGTTTTAATAAGCTTGAGCATTATATAAGAATTTAAAATGTATTATTAAGTGTTTCTTCAGTGTTATGTGTTCCAGCCAAACAGCTCTTGATTAATAGAAGTGACAAAGTACTTAAATATGTGAATCAAGGTTTACTTTAATGTTTCAGAATTTTTGTAACTAGATACAATTGAGCAATTTACATAGTATTCTCTGTATAAGATAATGTAGCTTAGTATGTAGCGTGTTAGATGTAGAAATAGTTGCAAAATCAATAAAAAAAAATTTAAAAAAACAAAACAAGGCCTCATGGTTTATTTGTACAATAAGGCCAGACCTCAGTACTAGTGGAGTCACTAAGGACATATCCAACACACCTCTTTCCTGTCCAAAGCATCCCTTTATCTGAAAAATGTCCTACATAGAAACCCCCTTGGTCGTACCTTTGACCAACCAAGAGCCTTGCCTCTGATTTCTCCTGGATTGCTGACTTTAATTCCGAAGCCTAGGTTTTGTTCCTATTGTTTTTTTTCTCTGCTCCAAAACTGAGACCTGCCTTGGCACTAGGGTCACCACCCTGCCTCTAACAATGAGCAGGAGACATTGGGTGGCAGAGACATGTAAATTGCTGCTGCTCAAATGGTACAATGTCAGTTCTGGGGCAACCCTGGAAGTGATGTCATTGTGTTGGGGCGACACTCTAGGGAGACACCCTAGCATTTCTGTGGAATAATAGAACATCCCCCCCTAATGTGATGACATCCTTTCTAGATTCATGCCTGAAGTCACATTGTGTCATTGGAGCAACAGGAATTTCCACTCCCCTAGTTTTTCTCCCATCACCCTACCAAGTGGAAGCAGAGGACCAGGACTGCTTAGCAGGAGACCTGGCAGCCCTGCTTGGCACTCCCATTATGGTACATACCCTGGGTTCTTCCTCAGTTAGTGTACCCAGTCCTTCTCCACATGGCCTCCCCCCATGTTTAGATCTGTCTGACTTTCTGTCTGTGCCTGGATTATTGCTTGGAACTTCTGCTTGGATTCCTGCTTGACACCCTGCCAAGCTTCACCTCCTGGAACTCTAAACTTCCTGATCCGTGTAGGTTCAAGGTCCACTTGGCTGCCTGTATGCTTGCCACCCCCTCCAGGCAGCTTTCCCCATGCAAAATAGGACAGATGACATAATCTTCCACTCTCTTTTCTGTTTTCTCCCTTCTCCTCCTCAACTCCTTGCCCTTGAGCTGCACATTGCAAAAGAGTGTGTGAACATTTGGAACATTTACCTTAGTGCAGGCATTTTGGTGTCAGAGATATAATGTATTTGAGCATTACTCTGTGAATCTTTTGTTCCTACTCAATAAACTATCCCTGATTGTTCTACTTTATTCCACTCTCTGTTTTTATTCCTGACTCTCCCCGGAGGCCCATGGTTTTGTCACAGGTCCATAAAATAGAATGAGGTGGCCTGTGTCCAGATTTGAAAATGCTTCTCTATAGCATGGTGTTAAAAAAAATAAGTCAGCAGCTCCTGCTAGCAAAAGAGTGAGGGAGAGCAAAGGTGTGCTTTCTTTCATATGATTGGCTACTTTGAGGTGAGTTTGGGTCCAGTTTGGGAAGCTCACGCAAGGCATGTGTCTAGCATGGAAATTGTACGGACCAAACATGGTCACAGCATGTGATGTAAATTCTATCTCACCACCAGTTGAACAGTTTGCAGAAATAATATGTCCTTTAAACAGGTATGGTGGTGAATATACTGGACCTGAAAAATAAGCACACCCCAAATTGTACCATGGTGTTACCAGCCCAGTCATCATGCCATATAGCATCCATTTTGCTAATGGCTTCTGCTGGTATGAGGAGCCTTCCTCCAACAAAGAAAGCAGAGAAAGGTGTAGTGAAGCTACCATAGCACCACAACAGCTCCCTGGCCCCAGTCCCACTCCCTGGCCAGAGGTGGCAAGTTGCAGGCGATTAAATATTTTAATAAAGAAAGTATAACATTATTTACAGAACTTCATAAGCCTTCTCATTGACAACTTTAAGGAGGTAAGGAACAGACACAGGTAGGGACATATTTTCTAGTCATTTATGTTTCTCTTTAAATCCACTTAAAATCCAGATGGGCAAATGAACGGCTATTAAACCAGCCATTTGAGCATGCCACTGGGAGTATATTTTTAATGTTTTTGAACCTCTTGCATATGTCTTAACTCTAGCAATATGCCAGTTACTTTGCCATATATTGGTGTGGCTGCAATCCACCAATTAGTCAGGCTGTGCCACTTCACTGAAGCTAATTTGCATGCCAGTGCTATTCACATTTGCTGGCATATACGCCTTTAGTGCCAGAGAATCATAGCTGAAATACCTGTATAATATCACATTTTGTGATGTGCTGGCAAAACTATTGGGACGCCACACCCTCAGTGCCTACATGCTGATACAGCACCTGTGGACATACCTGCTTGCTGAAAGGGAGGGATACAGTCAGACTCCCTGTTATTCATACTAGCTGTGAAGTACAAGATCTCATTTTCTGAGGCACATCAGCTCTCTGAAAGCCCATTTCGCCCCGTTTTTCTTACAACTACCCGCAAAGCCTCCTACGCACAGCTAGGCAACCATGCAATCTTTCTCATACAAAAAAAAAAAGAGTCTCACACCATCTCACTCCTACACAACCATGCTCAGTCACATATAATCGCTCCTAGTCTCAATGTGGGTACACAAAGTATACAAATCTTGCAAAATCACTGACACGGAACCATAGAATTTTTGCCTTTGTCACATAATACACCAATTTCCTTCCTCTTACACAGATATGCATACATGCTTGCAATCACTCTCTGCCAGGCCTGAAGCTACAGTGGGGCATCTCAGGGCTAGGCCCCCCAACTTACTGGAAAGGCCCTATGATTTCCCATCCAGCCCAGGGCCTCCAAGCAGCAGCAGGTACGGAGAAGGAGTTAGGTATTCCTTTATTTCAATTAGCCAGTGCCCCCTAAGAAATTTAAATGCTCCCTGACTGAAAAAATCCTGGCTACGGGCCTGCTCTCTGCATTTCCAGTATAATTTACAATAAATTTCTTCAGTGTAATGAAGTTCAGTCAAGTAGCTTTGCAGGTATGAATTCAGCCAGTGTTGCGCCAACTGCACTGGCTGCCGATCAAATACCAGATCTAATTCCAGGTTATGGTTTTGACCTTTAAAGCCCTATGTGGCCTGAGACAGTCATATCTGCGGGACCGCCTCTCCCCATATGAGCCCCGGAGAGCTTTATGCTCTTCCAGTCAGCACCTCCTGGTGATCCCCTTCCCAGTGCCCTGCTGCATAGACAACATTACTTGGGCACTGCAGCTTTTATTCACCTGACATGAGGCAAGGGTCCTTTCTGTTATTATTTATTGTGCCATCTGTTGTTTTATTGGTTTTATCACTTTTATTGTTTTATGAATCTTGTGTTGTAAACCACCCTGAGCCCACTTGTGGGATGGGGCAGGGTATAAATAAATAAAGTTGTTGTTGTTGTTGTTATTAAAATGGAAGAGTTTGATTTCGACCTCTACTGTTTGAACCCGGTGGAAAAGGAAAGAAACAAGCTTGTGTTGGGTCTGGAGATAGGTAATACCTTTTTCATTGTGTTGGAAGCCATTTAAAACCTGCCATCTTGCAGCAGCAGCGGCTCCCACCCAGTTTGTGCTTTTGTTGTTGTTGTTGTTCAGTCACACAGTCGAGTCTAACTCTTTGTGACCCCATGGACCACATCATGCCAGGCCCTCCTGTTTTCCGTCGTGAGTCTGCCCAATTTCATCTTTGTTGCATCGATAACACTGTCTAACCATCTCATCCTTTGCTGTCCCCTTCTTCTTTGACCTTCAGTCTTTCCCAGCATCAGGGTCTTCTCCAGTGAGTGCTCCCTTCTCATTTGGTGGCCAAAGTATTTGAGCTTCAGCTTCAGTATCTGGCCTTCCAGGGAACAGTCAGGGTTGATTTCTTTTAGGATTGACTGATTTGATCTCCTTACAGTCCAAGGGACTCTCAGGTGTCTTCTCCAGCACCATAATTCAAAAGAATCTATTCTTCGGTGCTCAGCCCAGTTTGTGCTGGGCTGCCCTAAAGTTAGGGCAACCCTGGGTGAGGCAGCCAAGGCCATTGCACAAATGCATACTGTGTGATTTACACATAAACTTTTAAAAAATTCATTTCTTGATCCAGTAATCTGAAGGGGCTAGAGAGAAGACTCTGATCTACCATAATATTGCAAACACAGCTGCATGTACCAGAAGCACCACTTTCATGAAGCTGGGTAGCAATAATGGACTACAAGTGCTTTTGAACAAATATGGAAACTAAAAATGAAGAAGAAGAAGAGGAGGAGGATCAGCAGCAGCAGATTGGATTTATACCTCGCCCTTCACTACCCAAAGGAATCTTAGAGCAGCTTACAATCACCTTCCATTCCTCTCCCCACAAAATATACCCTGTGAGGTAGGTGGGGCTGTGAGAGGACTCTGAGAGAATTGTGAGTGACCCAAGGTCACCCAGCTGGCTTCATGTGGAGGTATGGGGGACCTGGCTCTCCAGATTAGAGACCTGCCACTCTTAACCACTACACCAAAGTAAATGATTGTTAAAGATAATGAGTAAGGATTATTACAGAGAGATTCAGTTGTTATTTAGGGAAATAATGTGTCATGATACTTGGAAGTTCCAGTGTTCCCTCTAAGCTGAGATAGTGTAAGCTAACTCACAGTTTTTTTAGACTCCAGTTCACATATTTTTGTCTTAGCTCAGGAAGGATGGCTCCAGAGCAAACAAATGTATGCAGTAGCCAAATCGCTTGCTCACAGCTTCAATGCCAGTAGCTCACAAAGTAGAATTTTTGCTCACAAGACTCCGCAACTTAGAGGGAGCATTGCTTGGAACCAGAATCAAAGTAGATAGCAGTATGCAGCATACATCAAAGAGCTGGGGAGGGGGACCTGTTGACAAACTCCTGGAAGTCTATAGAATGATTTTAAAAAATTGTAGTAGATAATAATTTGATATGCAAATAATATGGCATATATCTGAGCTTTGAGAGAAAAGGCGTTCCGGTTTTTCATATGAACTAACAAAATCAGCACTAGTCATTGCTGCATCTAAAAAGTTTCAAGAGAATCATCCTCCACAGTGGAAAGCAATCATGCTTCCAGTGGCAATCCATTAGAGTGACTATTTGATTTTAGTTAAAATAACTGCACCTGAATTCTTGTCAGATTCTGAAGTGCTACGTAATTATCTTACTGCACATACACTATTTCTGGATTTCGGATCCTGTTACTAAGACTAAAGATCTTAAGAGTTGTATGTATTAGTTTTTAAAACGGCCACCCTTAAAGAAAAGTGAAATCAGTGCAAATGAGAGCCAGTTTGGTGTAGTGGTTAAGTGCACGGACTCTAATCTGGGAGAACCGGGTTTGATTCCCCACTCCTCCACTTGCACCTGGCTGGATGACCTTGGGCAAGCCATAGCTCTGTGCCAGCTGTTCCCTCAAGGATAGCTTGGGAAAGAGTTCTCTCAGCTCCACCTACCTCACAGGGTGCCTGTTGTGGGGAGGGGAAGGGAAAAGGAGTTTGTAAGCCGCTCTGAGACTCCAAGTGAGTGGAGGGCGGGGTATAAATCCAATCTCTTCTTCTTCTTCTTCTTCTTCTTCTTCTTCTTCAGTATCCAGTATCAATAGTAAGAGACAGGCAGCAGGGAGAGGCTATAATTCAGTGCAGTAAAATTGTACATAGTTTACTACTTGCATTACAATAAACTCCAAGTCTCATAGTTGTAGCTAGAACATATTTTCTGTTACTTTGGCATCAACATGTACATCCTTCCAACCTGCAATTGATAACGGGAGAAACAATAACAGAGCCCCAAAGTTGCATCTGGATAATACATAAAGCACAAACACATAGGTCCACATCCTGAAAGCACTTTAAAAGTATATTCACAACCCAAGTGGTCTGAATTATTTATTGAAGTTAATGGTGTGTATGCCATGACTAATGGTACAATTATAAGGCATAGTACAGGGCCAGAGAACCACAGCTGCAGAAATGCTACCTGTTCATAATTTTTATGGATTTTTCATATTTTGGAAGCTTTGACGACAATAAATATCCAATTTATTACGGTTTGAGTTTGTTTACATTTTCCTTCAAAAAACAAAGTCCCAGATAAGGATAACATACTTTCCAAGAATGCCAAATCACAGATGTTGTACGATTCAGTCACATCAGTACCTCCCCTTATCTCTGCTGCTAGGTAGGACATTTTCCCTTGGGACAGGGAAATTTGGGCACAAATTTGTACAACATGACCATAAGAGAAGCCAGTGTTGGATCAGGTCAGTGGCCCATCCAGTCCAACACTCTGTCACACAGTGAGGGAAAGAAAGTGCATAGAACACCTCAGCCTCCAAACTACTGTACAATATTTCTGTTCCACTGCACCATACCAGCAAAAAGAAAAAGACAGTTGCCCCGGTACCCTCCTTATCTTCTTCTACTGATGCAGCACATGGCTTTAAATCCACAATCCACCCAGTTAAAAGATGAGTAGCTTGATACCCACTTCGTTTGAGTCAGGAAGCACTGCAGCCTATTTGCATATCATTGCATTGAAATACTAACACATAACATCTGTTAATCCATGTGCAATGGCTTTTCTGTGATAAAAATTTCTTGTACCTTCTATGTTCTGTTCAGTCTACTGTTGTTGTGTGCTCTGAGTTTTGGGATGCTTCCACAGATTAGATTGCGTCACACTTCCTCTACTTTTGACCTTCCTTTATTTTTTTCTCTGCCCTCTGAGATCGATGGACATGTCCTGTAGTCCCTATACCAATCCAGCATATTCATCTAGTGTCCAAGTGGCAACACATGGAAAACTAATTCTTCTAGCATACTCCTAAGTAGAGCTGCACCCTTCAAATCAGTAGGCTTAGAAGACTGTAACTCTGTTTAAGATGGCAATGTTCATCGAGAGACCACTGGGAGAAACCGGCTGCATTTTCTGAAGTCTTTGCTCATCTCCCGCCCCTTCCCCTGCCAAGGCAGTCTCTGCTTAAAACCTCAGGGAAGAGACTTGGGCCCTTTTCCACCCGGGTTATTTGCCCAGGATTCAATGCTGGTGGGAAGGGGAGTTGTTGGGGTTTTATGGGCATGTGCAAGTACAAATGATAGCTTTAGTGTTAACACATTTGGGGTATAAATGAAGCAAATAAATAAAATAAGGGAGAAATCCTAAACAGGTCTACTTAGAATTAAGTCTCATTTTAGTTAGTGGAGCTTACGCCCAGGAAAGTGTCTTTAAAAACATAACAGGAAATTAATGGGACCTTATTTATGTATTTATTTCCCGCACAGAATTGTGTCAGGAGGTGCCAAGCCTCCCTAGTACCTCCCTGTGCTGCACAGCATCTCATGTTCAGTTGAATGTTGCACAACACCGAGGGAACACCCTCTCCATGTCTCACCAGCCATAAAGCTGATAGGGTTGCCAACAACCTGGAGAAAAAAAATGTTCTGTCCTTTTAATGGAGGCTTAATGTTTGGGAATGGGCATGTCACGGTACCTCTCTTTTATTTTGTGTGGTGAGGTATGATGTGGTTTTAAATTTCTTGTTGTTTCTTTCTCTTACTCAGTGTATGTAATGCTGCCACCAGGATTGTGATTCCAGTCTTTAATTAACCTTTTCCACAGTATTGTGCCCAGGCTCCTTCACTGAACTATGTGGTTCTGAGGAGAAGACTCTGGGTTAACAGTAAACAAGATAAAACTTTATTGGTAAAAGAAGCGTATTGGTTACAGGATGTTTTGTTAAGTTGCTCAGTAAAATCTTTCCCTTTTTACTCAGGTCACTGTCAGCTTTTCCCTCTCACACTCTTATAATACTCTGATAATATTAGGTTTTGCCTAAATTGCCCCCTGAAGTACTTTTCTTTCTCCTTTAGAATCTTAATGCCTTCCACAGCACCTCTATATGATTCTAATTAGAAGACTGCTTCTCAGAATCTGTGTAGATTGACTACAACTGACAACTGCTGACTGAACACTCTGCCTTCTCTCTCTCCACATACACACACTTCTCCTAGCTCCACCCACACACTCTCAGTCACCAACCAATCACCTCACTCAAACTTGGGGTGAGTCCATCCCATCTCCGTATCTGGGTAGTGCTATTGCTGCTTTACACCTGAGACCTTACTGGTCTACTCTAACCAATCTGTTTACACAAGCTTAAGTTCCCTCATGCAGTATGAAGCAGGTGAAAACGGGACTGTCTCATGGCCAGTCTCAAAAAAATTGAGTCTCAAAAAATCCCTGTTCATCCCCAAAGTGACCAGTTAATCCCACACTACAAGCAACCTAATTAACTGGTAAATTCACACCAAATGTCATGGTAGTTTACATTTGTAGCTCAAAGTGTCATGATATTTTACGTTAGTAGCTTGAGGCAGAGGCCACATGCCCCTCCTGCTCCCACCTCTCCACACCTGACCGGTCCTAATTGGTGCAGTGGTTAGGAGAACTGGGTTTGATTCTGTTAACAAGACCTGGCTGTTCAACTATTATGGGGTTAACTTGTGTATCTCAGTGTTGTTTTCAGATTGACCTGGAAGATGAACCTGGCAGCTGGCCGATATAGAGAAAGCCCGCGAATCTACAGGGGTATTGTATTTCTAATTGGTTGCTGTTCGACAGGTGACTTGTCCTAGGGGTCAGGAAGAAGGACAGATTCTCCATTGTGTCCTCAGTCTCGTGTAGAATGTCTTAGAGTGTAGACGGAGCGACATGTCACTCCATAGAAAGCATGTTTTGTTATTTTGTAGCTAATCCCATGTTTCCCTACCCCTTAGAAAATAAAGCATTTAAACAAAAGGAAGTTGTCTCTACTTTCCAGAAGCAAGATTCATCACCCTGATCTATTTTATTTTTCTCTAACAAAGAACAAAAGTTCTAACAGTGTTGTGTACTAAGGCCACGGTCGCCTGGTCTCTCTTAATGGCGACCGCCACATGGTCAGCGCACATGGTCAGAATCTACCTGAGCTTCGGCCAGGTAGAACAATAGCCAGTTGGATCCTGAGTGACCACCAATTACGAGCCTAGGTCTCCCGCTGGGGGACCTATGAACTGCAACCACGGACTTAAGGTCCTATCAGGACTTATGGGCAAGGTCGGGGCATTATCTCCGGCCGGCATAAAAGAGGGCTCTGAGCCCGGGGTTTCCCATGTTCCATCTGACCCTCAATAAAGAGCTTTGCTATGAAATCACTACCACTCGCCTCCCGACTCCAATACTTTCCAAACAGATTCCCCACTCATCCATATGCATCTACTGGTGTGACCTTGGGCCAGTTTCAAGTTCTTTCAGAGCTGTTCTCTCATGAATACTTCTCGAAAGAGCTTTCTCAGCCCCACCTACCCCACAAGTAGCAACAGGTAGGTTCTGCTGCAACCCCAAATGCCCCCCCATGCTGCTTCTGGGGGACAGGGGATCCCAGAGGGACAGACTGAGTGGGGAATCAGAGGCCGAGGACAGACTGGCAATGTAAAGCGGGGGCAAAGTGGAGGGAACTGGTGCGGGGGGGAAACTCCACGGAGCTGGCCGTTCATACTGGCCAGAGCAATGCGCAGTGGTGCCGATACAGAGCGTTCAGATTGCCGCGGAGCCGGCACGCGCGGCTCGTGCGGCTCGCGCGCGCCATTGTGCTTTTTTTTGTTTTCCCTTTGATGTGTTTCGCACATGCGCATATGCGCATATGTGCATAACTTTGTGCCGCCGCGTTCACACTGCCGCCTCCGGATGCCTCCCGCTTCTTCCGGTTCACATTATTTGGAAGCGGGAGGCATGCGGAGGATGGCCCCTGAACACCGGTTTTACCCGGTGTCCTGTTAAAGCGGATGGAAAGCGACTGGGAGACGGGTAAGTGCGAAATGGAGCCGAGGGACAGATGCGCATGTCTGAACGGGCTCTTTTCTTCCACTTCCGACGCGGGGCTGCCCCATTTTACATTGCCAGTCTGTCCTCGGCCAGAGCTGCAGCAGAAGAAGGAAGACAGGGAAGTTAAGCTCTGCAAACAGAAATCCCTTCTATCCATGGAATTAACAGTGAATCCAAACCTATATATTTCTATATGAATGTAGAATGATCTTGAACTCCATGAAGGCAAGACCTATAGATGTGGGATAATAAGAGCCATATATGGGAATCCAAACCTCACAAATCCTACAGATCACAGAGTCACAATAAATTTAAATGGGGTATTGGTAAGTGTAACAGGGGCAGATATCTGGAGCCTTAGCAGTTTTAATGGAGACCTGATTTATGCCCATCTTGGATTTTGGTTTTGAAATATTTTTAAAATATTAAATATGAGGAATATTTTCCAATTAACATGAAGGGGATGCAAGTGTTGGGTTAGGACTGGTTCTACCTCTGTCCCATCCATGCCCCGAGGGAGCAGAGGTCCAGTTAGAGATTGGTCACATTCAAAAGGAATTATATGACATAAATGCAGATGTACGATACAGGAGAATGGCTTACTAGTTGGATACCTGGATCAGGATGGGTAAAGCAAACGTTTATATATGTTATAACGATGGAGGCCGTAATACTTACAATAAGCGGATGTTTCCAATGTTTCTAGTCAAATGTCTGAATAGGGACAAGCCCACTGCTGAGCAATATTATATGACCTTACAGAAGCAATATGAAGTGACAAAATGAAATGAGTGGCGCCGATTGGTGAATAAAATCACCAAGCGCCAAAGGGGGGAATTGTGGAATATGCATACATGTACCTATTTTCTTCATTATAGCTGTTGTTTCCCTATGACTTGTAGCTGATTTGTCTGTTTGGAGTTGATGAAGAATACTAACACCATTTTAATTTTAAAGCTGTTGCAGCTAACATTAGGCCTGCTGACATGTAACTAAATTAGAAGGCATGTGAGAATAGAATGGGGCCTGAAGATGGGAACATGCAGGGAAAACTGAAGCCATTGTTATGTAGGAGCTACTCTGAAGGCCACACCAGACCACAGTAACATCTGCTAGCAAAGCAGAAGGGTAAATAAGATCACTGTGGGAGTTTGTGAAGAGTCTAAAACTAGGGTGAGAAAACTGTATACTGATGCTCTCGTCATTAAGGTGTCAAAGCTGTAATACACATGCTTGAAAGGAATTGTTTATTACGTACTATAAAAGCTAACACAATGGTGATTTGAATCAAACCGCTGGGCTGTTTTGCTAGTGTTCCCTTTATTCTGAATAAAGCTTGCTCCTGCTGTTTTAAAAGAAACCTCAGCTGTGTGCTTTATTGGACCAGGGCACACAAGAACTCATATTTGGATTACAATCTTAATATTTCTCTTTTATTATTTATTACCCATTTAAAGTGGTACCGAAAATGGCATTTTTCACATCAAGAGGATCCCACATTATGAGATAATAGCAAAGGCCAGAATTTGGATCGGAGTGTACATTGTAATACAAAGCATGATGATTAATCTTTCTCTGCCTGGAATGTTTGATAAAATTAGGATTTGTGATTTAAGGACTATTTAAAATAATATTTATTTTAATTATATTGTCTCTATGAGATGTTTAAAAAGTATTTTTACCACCTAAAATTACCGCAGAGTTATGCATGCCAAGTCACTTCCTTTTGCATGAATATTTAAAAATAACTCAAGTGAACAGCTTCACGCATAATTTGCCTTCCTCCTCATTCACAGGGCACCCTAGTTCTGTATAACGGCTGCTATACTAGCACCAGTTCTCTATGTGCCTGCTGCAGGCAGGCAGGCAGGCAGGCAGGCAGGCAAGGAAGGAAGGAAGGAAGGAAGGAAGGAAGGAAGGAAGGAAGGAAGGAAGGAAGGGAAAAAATGACTGTATATGACACTGAAGAAGGGGAAAACAAATACTGTAGGGTTACAAGCTCTGAACTCAGAAATACCTGTAGATTTGGGGAATGGAACCTGAGAAGGGCAGAGTCTGGGGAGGGGGAGACTTCAATAGGGTCTAATGTCAGAGTGCACCTTCCAAAGCTGCCATTTTCTCCCGGGGAACCGATCTCTGTGGCCTGGAGATCAGTTGTAACGGTGGGAGACCTTCAGCCACCACTTGGAGGGTTGGCAGCCCTACTCATTCCGGTTTACCTTTTCAGCATTTCATGTGTAGTGTCTACAATGCAAACCTGTACATCTTTCCATGTAGCTGGGATGTGCCTTCATACAGCTAACTACTTAGTTGGCACATGAGTGAACTGCTCAGGAAATGCAGACCTCGGAAGCACAAAGCAGGCTTCCCCTCCCTGTGATCTCTGTGTAATGTGAAAAGCTGCTTGGAGAAAAAATACTGCCAGCTGTATTGGTATGCCATGAACTATAACATACCAGTTGAACCGGATGCTTTTTGTTCATACTGCCCCTCAGCTGTTAAAAGAACACAGTCAACGGACGTTACAAGCTTTATATAGGAAATGGCCAGGGCTCTTCT
The DNA here is from genome assembly GCA_029233225.1 of Lepidodactylus listeri. Taxonomy (NCBI): domain Eukaryota; kingdom Metazoa; phylum Chordata; class Lepidosauria; order Squamata; family Gekkonidae; genus Lepidodactylus; species Lepidodactylus listeri. Next base: position 96,289,960 of record JARCFY010000006.1, read on the forward strand.
TGTAGAAAAAGCCCAGCAGGAACTCATTAGCATATTAGGCCACACCCCTGACCGTACAGCTCATTAACATATTAGGCCACACCCAATGTTCCCAGAAGTGTGGTCATCCAGCCACATCCACCTTTTGCTTCTTATTCTGTTTACCTTGTTGTCAAAACAGTTTTGACAAAACCAATAAAAACATTATTTTCTGTCCCATCTATACAAAACCTTGCCTGAACAAATATCTTATGCCCAACAATTATTCCCACACTGGATTGGAATCAATTCCTAAGGGTTAGGTTCCCATGGAAATCAGCTTGCCTTCCTGCAAAACTAGTACGCTGAATATGATTCTTTAGGGTTGCCAACCTACAGGTGGGGTCTGGAGATCTCCTGGAATTACAACTGAGCTCCAAACTATAGAGATCAGGTCAATGGCTGCTTTGGAAAGTAGAGTCCATGGCATTATGCCTTGCTTAGGTCCCTCCTTCCCCTAAACTGCACCCTCCACTCCCAAATCTCCAGGGATTTCCTCAATCTGGAGTTGGCAACCCTGGTTCACTGGCAGAACAATGCTAGGAGCCAGTTTGGTGTAGTGGTTAAGTGCACGGACTCTAATCTGGGAGAACCGGGTTTGATTCCCCACTCCCCCCTTGCACCTGCTGGATGACCTTGGGCAAGCCATAGCTCTGTACCAGCTGTTGTCTCAGAGCTCTCTCAGCCCCACCTACCTCACAGGGTGTCTGTTGTGGGGAGGGGAAGGGAAAGGAGTTTGAAAGACGCTCTGAGACTCCTTTAGATAGTCAAGGGTGGGGTATAAATCCAATCTCTTCTTCTTCTAGGTTTGTGGATGCATTGGATGGGAGTGGTTTGTGGACTATTTTATTCAAGGTATAAAATTTTATTCAAGGTATAAGATTTCATGTGCCACCCACACTTCTTCAGATGGAAAACGTGTGCATGCACACAAAAGCTTATACCTTGGATGAAACTTTGGACTCCAGCTTTGTTCTGCTGCTTCAGACCAACACGGCTACCCACCTGAATTATTACACTATAATACTTTTTACAAGGAATTATGTACGAGTGGAGTGGTTACCATGCAGAGTCTGTCCCACAGGTAAAATTATCCTGTGAACAGGTGGTCTTTACCACATAAAAGTATCACTACCATCACAAGATCACCAATCTTTGGAACTCCTCAGAAGCGGAAATCTCTCTTATTAGGAGGTTTAAGAACATCAACTTTGCTGGCCCATTAAAGACAGATGTCAGTCCAGTGGTAGGAGAAGAGGGATAATCATCTTCTTCAGAAACTCTGCCCACTTTTTAAAATGTCACAAAACAGGCAATCTCCAAAGTGCAGCTGACCATGCTCATTTTCAGTTACAACTCTGTTTCTCTGCAGATGTCCCCCAAAGTGCCCCATGCAACAGTCAAGTGTTTTGCCAACACACACAACAATGAAGCTACTTTTTCAGATTTTTCTCTTACATGGCAGTAAGCACCAAACCACTTTAATACAGACTTTAGACACACATATATTTGCAAGCCATTCCCAACAAGACTCAACAATGAACTCAGGCTTCAAACTTACTTTTCTTAAGCAGAAGATGCCATGAGAAAACTAAAGAGATTCTCAAAAGTTAAAGATATTGTCAAAACCAGCATTTCCTGGGCTCTCTGCTTTTTTATATCCCCCCCCTTTTCAATATTTTTTTTTATAAAAACAGAAAGAACAGAAGGAAGGAAGGAAGGAAGGAAGGAAGGAAGGAAGGTAGACAGACAGAGGAAGAAAGGAAGGAAGGAAGGTAGGTAGATAGGTAGGTGGAGGAGAGAGAGAAAAAGGAAGGGGGAGGGAGAGAGAGAAAGAGAAATGAAGAAAGAAAGGTGGGGACAGAGAGAGAGAGAAAGAGAAAGACAGAAAGAAAGACATAAAGAAAGATGGGGGAGAGAGAGAGAGAGAAGGAAAAGAGATGGGGAGGCACTTACTGGAGCAGGGAAAGCCACGCGACGTCGGCAAGCCAAATGCAGAAAGCCTAGCCCCTGTGCTTAATCTCTGGGCAGGGCTTTCTCCTGCTGGCTGTTTGCTCTTAAAGGGAAAGCACCCGGTGGTTCTCTGCAGGAACTTTCCCTTTAAGTGTAAACAGCTCAGGCAGGGCAAGGAGGGGGGTTCCTGTGCGTTCCTGCTGAAATCGAGCCCTGGAAATGGCCATTTCTCTGTAGTCCTTTTCATTCAGAAGACTGTCTTTCAAGCATTTCAGTGTCAATATCATGTTCTCAACATTTCTAGTCTTCTCAGAGCCCTTTTGTGAGAAGGAAAATAAGAATAAAATAATAGGGCCCCTATTTGCTAACAGCTGAAATATGAAGGTGTGAAGATGTAGTAGTAAACAATATGAGTAAACCAAAGCAGGGATCACAGATACAGGAAATATATTAAACAAACAAACAAGCCCTGTGATAAAATGACAATAACATTTAATAACTCTTATAAATATCAATTATTTTGTAAGAAAAGTCCAACATCCTCAATGAGCACCTGGTTATACACTCATTTCATCAGTCTTCCTCAGGAGTAGTCTTATATTGAGTTAAAGGTGTCAGCCTCTAGATATAGCATTACTTCTATTATACTTTCTTCAAATTTTTCGAGCTTAAGTTCTTTTTAGCTTTCTTCATATCTTCTGGATCCAATTTCTAATTAGCTTCTGTTCAGCTTTCATCAAATTATCCTAAAACAAACATGGTTATTTAGAATTAAGAGGAACATGTAGCTGAATGGAATGTTGTTATGTTATAATACTCAATATAAGACTACTCCTGAGGAAGACTGATGAAATGAGTGTATAACCGGGTGCTCACTGAGGATGTTGGACTTTTCTTACAAAATAATTGATATTTATAAGAGTTATTAAATGTTATTGTCATTTTATCACAGGGCTTGTTTGTTTGTTTGTAGTAAACAATGTACCATACCTGACAGAGCCAACTGAAGCTCATAGTCACAAATAGTTGCATATCAATCAAGTTGTTATTCGTCTATGTCTGTGTTACATTCTTATCACGCCAAGAAGCTTGAGTGGCATACACAGTCCCCCATTTCCCTTTTTATCCTCACAACAACCCAACGAGGTAGAGTAGGCTGAGAGACAATCTGGCTAAAGGTTACCCAGTGAACTTAATGGCAGAAGGGGGATGTGAACCAAGATCTTCTAGGTCCTAGCCTTAATACTAGAATCACTACACCCCATTTCTTTATTACTACACGCCCTCTGTTTATTAAGTAAAATATGTACATCCCACCTTTTCTCTTGGCTTGAGACAATTTACAAACTATTTTAAAAAGCACAATTTAAAACATACAGAGCAATCCCCTAAATAACCCGCTCCCCTTTATAAATTATCTGCTGCCTGTACTTCATTAAAAGAGTTGGCCAATAGAATTGCCTTGCAGCACCACTTGATTTGTACTGAAGGTGCCACCTATACCTCCTCAGAGAGCCACTTCCACAGAGTGGGAACTACAATAAAAAAGGACTGGGCTCTGACTGATGCCAGGTGGGCTACCATAAAAGTGTGAACAGCCACTGGGGTACAGCTTAAGGACCATAGTTAGCTCACAGTGATGTATGGGAAGAGATGGTCCATTAGATATGTGGGTTCTGTGACAGGCTTTAGAGATCATAACCAGCTCTTTGATTGTCCTGGTCAAATGGGAAAGGTTGAGACAGTTGATCGCATCTTATGACATTGTCCCTGCTATAATGATATAAGTTGCCAATATGTTGTGCCAATTTTAATAAATTCCCCAGGAAGATCATATCAATTCTACACTTCCCTTCTTCTTTCAGGCTCCTCTAAAGAAATCACTCGTAATGGTAACACAATGTTGTATGATGGCATGTGCGATAAGAAAGCAGATGGTTGAGTCTTTAAATAACTGACCCCCCTCTCTCCATTGTGAAATGTGAGAATTTTGAAATGCTTGGATTATAATGGCATGTACAAGGGGTTTTCTTTGTTGGTCTTGGTATTGAACATGGTAGTTTTATAATTTTTATTAATGCTTTTCTAACTGATCTTGTATCAAAATAAATTAAACTAAACTAAACCAGCACCTTGAATTGAACACAGATACAAAATTGGCAGGAAATGTAGTTGTTTTAGGATAGGAGAGAGATGTTCACCTGACCGTAACTGGGCTGCACATTCTGTACCAGCTGCAGTTTCCAGGTTGCCTTCAAAGAGACCCAGCCATAGATGCATTACAGTAATCCAACTGTGAGATTACAAATCCATGGGTCACCGCAGCCAGATCAGCTGAGTTTTGGGAAAGGAAATATTTATTTATCTAATAAACATAACAACACCTGAGCATCCTTCACAATGAAGATGAAAGTTTCATGGGCATCTCCAATGCAGGGACTTGAAAGGAGTGCTGTGATTGTACCCCGTTCAAAAACTTGACTCCAGTTATGCAGTTTCTATTCATAGCTACGGTTGACAAACTCCAGGTAGCACCTGGAGATCTTCCACTGTCAGAACTGATCTCTAGATGACCAAGATCTGTTCCCCTGGAGAAAATGGCTGTTTTGGAGTGTGGACTCTATGTCATTATATCCTGCTGAGGCCCCTCCCCAGGCTCCACCCCTCCAAATAGCCAGGTGTTCCCAACCCACAACTGGCAACTCTACTCATAGCAGATATATGTGCTCTCGTCCAGATCTGTGTAGGAGGCAGTTTGATACAAACAATTAACTGCAATTCCTTGCTTCACTTAATTGCAGCCACATTTTGAAAAGCAATTAACCACGTTGAAATAATCACATGATTTGTTTTCTATGATGACATGTCTTTTGGGACCATACTCTAGAGAACTTTTTGCAGGTTCGAAGGAAGACATTCCTGAACGGCCCCTGTGCTTGTTGCTGAGACAAAAGCCATAAGTGGTAAGTTATGTCAGGACCAGAATCCACAAGTCTTCCTCATACCTAGGAATGAAGAGTCTTAGCTCTTGAGGATAAAAGCCAGAGCTAGGTGAGTGAGTTATTTGACACTATAAAAATTATGTGGGTGTTATGTTCTAATGGCGACCGCGCACACAGTCGGAGATCACACACATGGTCGGACAAACTACCAGAGCTTCGCATCGGTAGACAATAGCCCAGGCAGATCATAATTCGGGCCTATCGGCCACCCAGGATCCAAAAGGGGACCTATGGTCAAAGGTGCCTTGTAAATAACCCTATCAGGAGAAACAGGGGTGGGGTTTGTATCTGCATATAAGCAGACGCCCCGAGTCCTGCTCAACAGTCTTGTCCTGACCTTTCTAATAAAATATGAGCTGTTATCACTCAATGTGTCTCTGGACCCAGTACTTTATAGTGGGAGAGTACTACTTGCTTTTCAGTAGGTGTTGAAGTCCAGCTAGTTCTAAAACCCTCAGTGTGGCATTTGGAACACTGGCTCTTTGCTGTGTAGGGAGGTTATGGCAAGCTTACAGAAGTTATTGTTTTGATTCTTCAGAAACCTTGATGTGTTGTCCAGCTAGGGTGATTCACTGAGTTTACTTTAGCTTTTTATACTGGATGAGTTGTAATTGCTCTTTGCTTCCATATTGGATATGCCACATTGGTCTGAGGTGGCATCTAATCTCCTTTCATTTTGTTCATGGTGGTTTGAGTAGATCTCAGTTTAACTACACTTTCTAATCCGCCTTGCTGAATGGATGAGCCATTTGCCAAATACAAAATCTTCACCCCTAAATCACAACCCTAAAAACACCCCTAAAGAGCAACCCCTATTGTTCTTGTAGTCTTTTCCCCCTTTGAAATAAATACAAAAATTAAAAAAAATATTGTGACATCTTGGGAATAAAAGTACATTTTTCTGTGCTGTGGCACATCATTGTTTATAACACTTTGGCTATGTCTTTAAAGCTGTTTGATTCCTTGTTGCCTTGTGTAAAATGCATTTTTTCTTTGGAGGTTTGAAATGAGCAAAAACTTCACTCTGAGGTTTAAAAGTTTTTTTTCTCTCTCCCTGGGCAGAGAACAGGCAGGGAGGAAGAAGTCAGTTCAGTTGCTTTCCAGACGTATAAATGCTAATAGATCTAGCAGGAGAGATAATGAGATCTAGCAGGAGAGATAATGGAATGGTCAAGCTCCCACTCCCCTCCTCTCCAAGCAGGGAACAGATATTTGGAGGAATTAAATACCAGAGAGACTTCAGGAAGGAAATTTCTGGAAATGTCAGGAAAGGCTTCCTTGACCTGGCCTGACCAGGTCAGTGGGAGGGGAAAATCAGATGATAAAACTCAGGGGGGCAAGGAGGAAGCTCACTTTAGTGCTGAGTCCATCAGAGCAGACAGAACACTTAACTGAGATCTGGAGGAGGCAACCATTTAACTATGTGCTGTCCTGAGGAGCTGAAGGAAACTTCAAGGTAATGGATGCTCTGTAGAGATCTGTGACGTCCTAAGCTAAAGGTGCTTGTCCTATATTTTAACATCTGATAGGGCATGTAAAGAGAGAGTGACAGAGGAATTGCATTTTACCCATTTCTTTTGATCCCCTTGCTCAGTCTGGTGCTGTGCTAAAAATATGCTTGAGAACATTTTCTTTTTAATGAATACTTTATAACTGTTGATGCTGGTAATGGTTTTCTATACCACATAGACCTCCACCATCTTATATACACTATTTTAAACAGAGTGCCGGGGGAAGGTAGGCATTTGGCAAGTGGCTATTCCTTCAAGGGCACACAAGGCAGTAAACTGTCCCTATGATGACCAGGTGGTAGGCAGTAAGAGACACGGAGGCAAGGCCTTAGATCTTGAAAGGGAAGCTGGGAGTCCTGACCCTCCCAGTGAGCAATTCTTTACAAAGGTCAGATGGTGGCAGTGGGTTACCTGAGAAAGAAAAGCCTCTGCAGATGTTGGGAAAACCTGGAAGGTCAAGGTGAAATAGGGCCTACACACGAGAGCAGGCCCATTCTGCCATAACTTACAATAAAACTGGTCTATGATGATGGTAAATACATTGTTATTTTAAATTGATATGATATTATTGTATTGCTTATGGCTGACTTGGCCATCCATGAGTGAAAGACATTTTAGATGGTACATAAATAATACCAGGTTATGCACCAAAGCTACCAGGGAAGAGAATGAATATATGGAATAGTCAGACCACATTGTGTCCTAGGTTATTTTCTTTTTTGAAAGAGGTATGAAACCACTTGAATTTAGCTATAATTGACTTGGACAGGTCTAACTTTGCTTAGGTTTGCACTGATAGTGACTACAGGAGTAGGTTTAAATGACTGGTAGGTTTAAATGACTGGTAGGGGTAATATGAGAAGATACTGATATAGACTTGAAGGAGTTCCCTGACCTTTTCTGCAATACCAAAAGTAATCCAGCCAGTCATTATTCCTGTTGCACCCTTGTTTACAATTGTTAACTGCCAGAAGTAAGTCAAGCTGATTGTGGGATTTAATAACGTGATGGCAGCCTTACCTGAGTATAATTAGAAGTAAACATAAGGTTGATCTTCCTAGGCATATAGTGGTTTATTGTAGCATTTATACATGATTTTATTTACCAGACAGATTTTGAAAACTAGGGATAGTATTTTTTACAGGGTTAAGTCTAAATTATAAGATTTTTTGGAGAATAGGAAAATTCATTTAATATTATTATCCAAAATCTCAAAGAAATATTAATACTTTGCATATACATGTGCATCCTGTGATTCCTTAATAGATGTGGTTTAAGTTTCTAAAAGAATGTTGGGTAGGCATAATTTTTTTTAGCATGTATAATATTATTATATGGGATAACAGTAAATGTAGATATTTACTAGGAGATAGTATTGTATGTGGCAATACATGTTGGCCTATTATGCACAGGAGTTTTTCCTCGCTTTCATCATGCATGTTTATCAGGTTTTCTTTGTCATTCTGCATTGATTTTCCTCCTTTCAGTGCTCAATTCACTTTCTGGTTGTGTTTCCTCAGTATTTCTGAGAGTGCTTTTGTATCCATTTCCCCCTTGTTTTCCTTCCTAGCTGAAGGTAATTCAAAAGCATACAGATTCCCTTAGATTTCCCCCCACTCTTTTGCCACCCCTCAAGGGTTGTTCCCTGCCCACATCAAGGGTGTTCCACCCACTCTACACCTTCTGCCATCCTCCCCTCTTCATCAGTACAAACTCAATTTCCCCCTCATTTTAATTTTTTTTATTTTTTGTACAAGCGCCATTAGTCTAGTGGCATGAGACTATCACTAGTCTCGGGTCACTGAATAAAAAAAATAAAATGATGGGGGGAAGTTTAAAGGGAGCTGTGCAAGGTTTAGTTTGCTGTTGGAACTGACTTGAAAGGGGGATCAGAAAGGAGACACTGGAGAGTCTCCAGTGCAAAAAAAAAAAAGGATTTCAGTGCTGCATGCAAATAAAATAAAGAGGAGGACACTGTCAGCACAGAATGAAACTGACATGAGATGTAAAGAGAGAGAGAGGCACTGGGATGGGAAGCCTAAAGGTTTGAAAACATTTTTCCCTTTAATGCATAGTGAACAAAGTTTTTTGGGGGGGGATCATTTTGGCAGTCTGGAAGCCTAACATTAAAATGGCAGTTGAACCACATGGACCTTCTGCACACCACCAAACTTAAGAATCACTTGGGCTCGATCAGTTTGGAAGAAGAGTTCAATCTGCGCAGGACAGGCTTTAAAACCTGCCAAGATCACAACCAGTGTATGTGCAAGATCAAATTAGAGAATGACAAAGAAAAAACCACACAAATCTGCAAGGAAGGGCAGGAAATTAGCATTACTTTGCAGCTGAGCTAGGGCATTGGTGAAAAAATCCTCCATTTTTTCCAGTTTAGTGGCACAAGACTAAAAAAGCACTCCAGAGGCAGCAGACTTTGCACATATGTGTGCACACACACACACATTGCCAATGATCACAGCTTGCAATGTCAGTGGGTTCTACCATGCATTCTGTACACTCAACATGTTCTCCCATATTACGAGATCATGTGACTCTTTCCCATTTTTCACAGTGGCTGATAACACAACAGAGAATCACCTAGTGCTCGGCAATATAAAAAATGGGGCTTTACAGCTGCTTGTCAGTTTCAGAAAAAGTCTGGTCAGTTTCAACAGTATATTTCCACCCTTTGCCTGCATTCTTTTCTATTCCCTTTTATCCAATGAACTAACACTAAAATGCATGCACAAAACCTGAACCACAAGGATTTAAATGGATAGTATTTGCTGGATTCTACTGCACAGCTGCAATAAGGCAATTGCATATATTTTTTAAAAAAAACTTTAGACACCACCCCTTACATGTCGCAAGTGACTTTCCACCCTGGTTTAGAAAAGTGTGTTTTTAAAAATTGTAGCTGCAGAATAAATACACTGGAGGAAAAAGAATGGTGCATAAGGGAGGTACAGAATCTGAAGTCAAGTTTAAAGGCTTACTGTGCTGAAAATCTGCAGTAAGATGTGCATGCATAATGGGCTGTTTTTTGTATTGGGCTGTGGTCACATGGCACACTAAATGTGATTTGGTCCCACTGTAGTTTAAGTCCAGAATTTTTTCTTTCGGGTTGGGATGATCACACATCCCTCCCTGAACCACAGCATTGCTGGATGAGGCTTGTAGGGGGGTTTGTTTTGGGTTCCTCGCTCCTGCTGCTGCTGGCTGCTGCTCCCCCCTTCCCCCTGGATTCCACACTCCAATCTCCTCTGGAGGAGGTAGGAGAGGCAACGGCGGCTGGGGGAAGCAAGGCAAGGGCCACCCACAAGCCCACACATGGCTACCTTCCTCAGAACACTGCACAGAGGAACTGGCTGGCTGGCTCACCCCGCACTCTGCTCCAGGCCCCAAGCCCTGCCACCTGCTGCCTGATGGAAAGTAGCAGGAAGCATGCCGTGTGGGGGGATGGGCCAGGTGGTGGTTGGCGGGGCTCGGGTCCCAGAGCAAGGAACCAGGACCACCAGGCGCTTGTGTGCTCATGCACTCAAATGTGGGGGGGGGGGGGAATCACGGAAGAATGATCAGACAGCCCTAATCACAATCATTGCGAGAAAGGGCTGTCCAGATCAGGAAAATCATGGATTTAAAGCACATGAAGCAAGAAAATACTTGATTTTCCCGGGGTCAGAAAACACACTAGGGACCTGGGAGCATTGCGGGAGTGAGCCCGCTTTGGTGCGGGAGGAGGATCGGCCGGTCTGAACAGCAAATTTAAATCTGTGAGGGAACAGCAGCGAATCCCGAACAAAAGGACCACCTGACCAAACCCTTGTTTTCCTACAGAGAGAAAGATAGTTTTGAGGGTAATCTTGAGCAGGCTAACTGCAGGTAAATTTAAGAATCCCCACCTCTGCCTTTGAGGCTACCTGCCATTTATACAAGTCACTGTACGTGTGTATGTCAGGGGGATATAATTAGCTTGGTCCTCAGACTTAATAACAACATGTATAGCAAATATACAAAGAAGATGTTAAACACTGATCTACAGTAATTATATGGTGTAAGCTTAGGGCTATATCACTTCTTTAGTACTACATCTCAGAAATCCACTTGGACACTTCATTTTGTTAACTTCAAATTCCGACCAGCCTGCCAGAGAAATATTTCTGTATCAAGTGAAGTTGTAATATTTCCCTGCACTAATCAGTTCTGAAACTCTTGAAAGGTTTTCTTGAAATATGATAGGGAAAAACTGAAAAGTTCTACTGAAAATAGTCCTTGATTACTGGCTCTAATGGATCTAACCATCTGCATTTAGCTATTTAAAGTTTTAACATACTATCCTTCTATGGTTTTTCTTTTTGTTGTGAATTTCTGAACTGGCAGACTTCATGACTGTCTCGATCCTATTCTTGGTCACACAGAAGTAAATCTTAATGAGTTCAACAGGATGAATTTAAGTAACATTTGCATCTATGAGTTCAACTAAACATTTACAACAGTGTTATAATACTGCTTAGAATCTCCTTTATTTCTTTATTTACATTATTTATCATCCACCTTTCTCACTATGATTCGAAGCAGATTACACAATGTAAGGCAATGTGGTCAATAGGATGGGACATAATACAATTAGGATTGCAAAAATTAAGACTAAGTAATAATCTGGAACAAAAACAAAACAAAACATTAGTACTAAAATGACATATTAAATGATGCAGAAATTACATATTTGGGTAATATGTACAGCAGTATAAAATATGCACTGTATATAGTAGTACAGTCTGCAATCCCTTTCTCATTTCTAAGGCATCTTGCTGAACCACTCTGTAATAATAAAGCCCTATGTAAAATAAAGCCCTTTGTAAAAATACCCTCCTAAATAATTCAGTTTGGCATAGTTTGTGGAATACCGGTAGAGTTGGAGCCTTCATGATCTCATCATTAGGTGGGGGCCACAACAGAAAATTTGTGTGTATGGGCAGCCGTTGATCTTGTCCGTTTGCAGGGTGGCACCTATAGAAGGACCTGCTTAGATGAGCAATGCGATTGTGGTAGAGTGTAGGGGGAGAGGTTCCAAAGACATGAAGGGCTTTGTATGTGATAGTCGATACCTTTAATTGAGCATGGTAACTGATGGGCAGCCAGTGAAGTAACAGAAGAATGGGGCTAATATGTATGATCTACCTAGCTCCTGATAATAACTGAGCTGCAGCATTCTGTCCCAAATGGTGTCTCCAAGTTGACTCTGAGGGGATACTTACATAGACTGGCCAAGTCAAGGTTGGAGACCATCTTCCAGGCTAAACTAAGTTGGTAGAAAGCATGTTTTGCAACTGCATTCACTTGCTTCTCCAGTAGCAATGTTGGCTCCAGTATAACCCCTATGCTCTTGACCGAATCAGTGAGGGTTTGCTGAACTCCCTCAACGGTGGGAAGCACAGTGACCTTCAAGATCTGTATCTTCCCAACCAGCACTACCTCTGTTGTGTCAAGGCTTGGTTTCAATTTGTTCATTCTTAACTATTTGACTACAGCAGACAGGCAGTTATTAAAGACCTCTGCCATATCACAAGGAGATCTGGATAACGAAATATAGAGGAGGAGGAGGAGGAAGGGAGATTGGATTTATACTCCACCCTTCACTACCTGAAGGAATCTCAGACTGGCTTACAAACTCCTTTCCCTTCCCCTCCCCACAACAGACACTGCAGGAGGTAGGTGGGGCTGAGAGAGTTCATTCGAGAACTGCTAGTGAAAGAACAGCTCTGAAACAACTCATAACTTACCCAAGGTCACACCAGCAGCTGCATATGAAGGAGTGAGGAATCAAAATTCTCTTAGAGTCCGTGCTCCTAACCACTATACCAAACTGTCTCTCAACCAGGTGTCATCAGCATATTGAGGTCAGCCAACTTCGAAACTATGAATGATTTATCCTAAGGGTTATACACAGCAGTTGAATGGAATGAGGGATAGGACTGCATCCTGTGAACCCTAAAGGACAGGTCCCATATGGATGCCAATAGGGCAGGGGTGTCAAACTCATTTGTTATGAGGGCCGGATCTGACATAAACAAGACCTTGTTGAGCCAGGCCATATATGTCAAAAAATGTAATGCCAGGTAGTGGAGATATAAACTTTATAAAGGACACAAACAAATTTTTTTAACTTAAAATAAAAACATGCTTAAAACTTAGCACTCCTGCAATAGTTTGTTTATTTAACAGTGTCTGATAACTGACGCCTCTTGCTCTGAATTACTGCATCAAAATGTCTGTACTGTTGCAGTCTTGAATATGCTGTATCTGTAACTGCAAGCCTACCTTTGATTTATTGACATTCACTACCGAACTCTCATGCTCAGAGTTCTGAGCCTAGGACCCAGGGGAAAACATGAAATGGCTGGGCATTGTGAACTTTTGCACATAAATTGCTTCATGTCCTGGTCAACAACGTGGGAAGGCACCATGACACAGACCATGTGTTTGTTTACAGTCTGGGAAGTCTAAATTCAAAATCTCCAAAGGAAATGTGCTGGGTGAACTTGGTCTGGACACACAGTCCCAACCTAATGCACCTCACTGGCTTGTTGTTATTCGTCATCTAAATAGTTCATATTGGTTTCCTACTGAGATATAGTTCACATTGCTTTCCTACTGAGAAAGACCAGATCATGAGGAGGTGAATACAATGAAAAGGGGGAAAGAACCCAGTTGCACCCAGGAGAGCCACAGCATAGCAAGCCCATCAACACACACACACTGTAGCAAGGCACACAAAAGCTCATATCTTGGATTAAACTTTGTTGGTCTTAAAGGTGCTTTGTATTTCTCCCATGCGACTGAGGCAGCCAACCAAAGCAAGCTCTCCCTCCTTCCATTCGGGGAGGAGCCTCAGCCAATGGAGGGGAAGAAAGGCTTGCCTATGTTTCCTGTGTGATTGAGGAAGCCTGGCCAGGAAGCCAGGAAGCTTGGCCAGCCTGGCTCACTCCCTCTCTCCCACTAGGAAGGGGATGACCCTCAGCCAGTGCAGGGAACAGAAGCTTGCCTATCTATCTCTCTTGAGCAACTGAGAGAATTAGCAGCAGGAGCAGAACTGGAAAGAGATGCAGGAGACAGCCATTTCCACTGAGGGCCTGATCCAGCCCTCGGGCCACATGTTTGACACCCCTGCAATAGGGCTTTGATGGCAACCCTTTGAGTCCAGTCTGTAAGAACCAGTCAAGAACACATACCTACTTCTGCCTCAAACACCTCAACAAGAAAGCCTGGTATACTGTATTAAAGGCTGCAGATAAGTCTAGTAGGAGCGACAAAGAGCTATGGCCTTGGTCTGTGTTCATATGGAGGATATCAGCCAAAGTCACCAAGGTTGTCTCTGTCCTACAGCCCAGCCTGAAGCCAGACTAGAAAGGGTCCAGAGCAGATGAGTTATCCAAAAAGACCTGAAATATGTCAGCTACTGTTCTATCAATCACATTGCCCAGAAAAAGTAAATTAGACACAGGGCAATAGTAGGCCACATGCACTCATCACATCCTCTCAGTCCTCCTTGTGTTGGAGAGGTTGTTGGGAGGTGGAATCTTATATCCACTGCTGGTGAGACTGTCATATCATAAAGCACTTCTGGAGATAATGTAGTTACTCAAATTCGTCTAATGTTGGGATGTGTGGTCGCTATGAAATCTGAAGTCATCCTCTTGAATCTCTGGCGTGACACTTCTATTTCCCCAATTAGAAGGGACCTCATTAGAAGTCTGCTAATGGTGGCCAAGACAACGATTGTGTCCAAATGGAAATCGCACCAACCTCCTTCGAGAATGCTCTAGCTCACGAAAGTGTTGGACCATTTTCATATATATATTCTACAAACTATAAAAAACTATCCCTACACATACAAAACTATGCCTAATTAAAGCAAAGAATATAAATTGTTTTTAAATATATGTGAATGAAATTCCCCATACAGCAAAATACAAAATAGTAAAATGTGATAATAAATTTCAAATGATACTGGCTATGCATATGTAGATTCAAGCATGTGGCAAAATAAATTTCTTAAACTATCAAGTTGTATACAAAGCTATTTTCCCCTCCTCCCTCTTCTTTTTGGTTTAGCAGGTTCCCTTTGGACTGTCAGTTGCTTAGGGGCAGCTGCCCCCTTTGCTGAGTCGGAGTCCTCTGAAGAGCTACTTGATGAGCTTTCAGAGCTTTCCAAGTCATGCATGATGCCTTCTTTCTCTTCTTCTTCCTCTGCTGTCTTCTTTTCTTTTGTGAGTCTTTGTTGCAAATCCAGAAAAGTCTCTGCACTTTTGGAAGAGGTGATCTTTTCTTTTTTCTCCTTATAGTTGAATACCAAACCCTCTGGGAAAGATCCATCTATAAAGGGTGGAGTTCTTTTGCAGGAATTTTGTCAAGTTTTTATATTGCTTCCTTCTTTTTCTTATCTCAAATGGAATGTCTTTCAAGACCCTGATTGCTACATCTTTGATTTTTAGGATTGTCCCGTTAGTGGCCTTGAGCACCACGTCTCTTGTTCTCTTAGAGAATTTCACCACAATTTCTCCAGGCAGGTTTTTTCTCTTCACAAAATCAGGATATGTCCTATAGAAAAATGGTACCCCTTTTATGAGTATGCTACTTGAAATGACATTTTGCCGCTAAACAGACACTATAGGGATCAAGTACTAATCTGAACACTTTACCTACCTCAAAGAATACATTGACTTCTATTATTCACCTTGTTTTGATGGAGCTGTTTATTAACAACTATTCACTCTGCACTTGAACAGTATGTTATGCCTTTGATGTTATATATTTAAAACTCTGTGTATTAACTCTGTCTGCTTGATAAAATAATCACCCTCATCTTTGTATGTATTCTTTATATTTATGTTATAACAATCTTATACTTCTCTGTAATGCTGCATATTGAAAATTCAATAAAAAAAATACAAGACCACATTATTATTTTTCTGTAGGGAAGGTTTTATAAGTAGTGGATGGATAACTGCTTCTTTGAGGGCTGTTACTGTCACACACTAGAAAAATAAAACAGGAGTTCAGTGGCACCTTAATCTGAAGAATCTGATGAATCTCCACAAACTGGGTGAGTGGGTAACCACGTGGCAAATGAAGTTCACTGTTGGTAAGTGTAAGGTGATGCACATTGGGATAAAAAATCCCATCTTCAAGTATAGGCTAATGGGGTCTGAACTTGTTGAGACTGAGAGAGGAAAAGATCTTGGGCTGTAGTGGATAGCTCAGTGAAAGTGTCAACCCAGTGTGCTGCAGCGGTGAAAAAGGCAAACACATGTTAGGGATTATTAAGAAAGGGATTGAGAATAAAAAGGCCGATATTATAGTGCTCCTGTGTAGATCTATGGTGTGGCCTCATTTGGAATACTGTGTGCAGTTCTGGGCACTGTATCTCAAAAAGGACATCACAGAGCTGGAAAAAGTACAGAGGAGGGTGACCAAGATGATTAGTGGGTTGGATTACCTTCCCTATGAGGAAAGACTGAAGAGTCTGGAACTTTTCAGTTGAGAAAAGAGACAACTAAGGAGAGACGTAATAGATGTTTATGAAATTATGCATTGAGTGCAGAGAGTTGACAAAGAGAAATTTTTCTCTCTCTCCCAAAATTCTAGAGGGCATCCAATGAAGCTGATGGGCAGTAGATTCAGGATGGACAAAAGGAAACACTTCTTTACACAGAGTGATTAAAACGCAATGTGCTAACATCATGCAGAAGTGATGTCAGCACGTTGGGGGCATCACACAGATTGCAACTACCCACAGGCTTGCTTGAGAGTATAACAGAACTCCTTGCTCCCGAGCAAGTATGCCTTGGATCAGGTTGCAGGGTGGGTCAGCCTTCCTGCTTCCTAGTCAGCCTCTTCCGGAGTGGACACTCACTTGGCTTGCAGTGCCTGCACCCCGGCACCACACATGGGGGGGAGGCAGGCCAGGCTGCCCGCCCCAGTGCTGCCGGAGCCTTTCCTGGCCACTGCAAAAGGCAAAATCATGGGCAAAAGCAAAACCAAGCGGTTCCACCAGTTGCCCTTTCCTCTGGTGGGGGACCGAAGGCAGTCGGGTGATGAGGCCGAAGGAGGGAAGCATCACCGGCTGTGGAGCTCAGCTGCTGGAGAAGGCAAGCAAATACTAGAAAAGAGAAACCCAATCAGCCCTCTCTTTCATTCTCTCTTTGCAGCCCTGGGTGCAACGTCCCCACAGGGGATAGGTTTCCACCAGAGGCTATCATAGGACCATTTGAATATCCTAAGCCTCTCATATGGGGACAGTGAGGATCCTAGGGTCTATTGTTCTTCTGGGGCTGAAGCTCAGGTTCATGTCTCAGCCATGCGCTCCTGTCTAGTATCAATTACCATTACAGGAGCACCTGGCGAACAAGTCCAGACATGTAGCAGGGTACATTACAGTGATGTCAGTTCCGCGTGATGTCAGAGCATTGTGTCACTCTGCCCCACTCCCAGAATGTTCCCTCCCACCCCTGCCAGCACAGCGTTCTGATCTGGCAACCCTGGGATATAGTGACTGGCCGGCCACAGGAACAAACAGCTTTAAAGGAGGATTAAATAGATACATGGAGGACAGGTCTATCAGTTGCTACTAGCTATGTAGACTGAGGGGAATCTCCACATTGAGAGGCACTAATCTCAGAATGCAATATCAGGAGAAGGTCTCAGCCCCCATGCCCTGTTGTTGGCCCTCCAGGGGAACTGGTTGGCCACTGTGTGAGACAGGATGCTGGACTAGATGGACCATTGGTCTGATCCAGCAGGGCCCTTCTTATGTTCTTATAAAATAAACTCTGCCTTTATGTCAGAATAATTTTTTTTGTCTTGAAGGTGCCACTGGACACCTGTTCTATTCCACTGCTATAGACTAACATGATTACCTATCTAAAATCAACACTAGAAAAAGCTTTAAAAAGTGTTCTCTCTTGATTACATTTGTTTCCCATGTTAATGCACAATTTGGCCAAAATAAAACATGGATCCTGGAGTTTTGGGTTTTTTTTGCCATCTTCTGGGTGTGGAGGTCTGTGGGTGTGGAGGTCACTGGTGGTCTGTGGGGAGGGAGGTATTTGTGAATTTCCTGCATTGTGCAGGGAGTTGGACTAGATGACCCCGGAGGTCCCTTCCATCTCTCTGATTCTGATTCTCTGATTTTAAGTCCCATTGATTTCAATAGGTTAAAACATGCTTAACTGATGTACTCAAGTGAAATCAACAGTGCTTAGCTGGATGATAACCTAAATGTTCAATTGATTAATTTACTCATAAAACTTGAAGTCTGCAGCCTGGGGTGGGGTGGGGAATCTTCCTTAATTTTTAAAAAATGTTCAAAGAATTCATCAGGAGTTAAAAAAAGAGTAGGATGCCATGATTCAGTATATTACTTTAATAAAACTTTTGTCAATAAAGTTAGTTTTCTTTCCTCTGACCTACATGGCCCTGGCTAGCCTGATGTCTTCTGTAGCATCCAGGGTTGCTTGAAAACCTATGGGGTCGCCATAAATCAGCTGTGACTTGGTGGCCTTTTGCACACACACCACTTTTCTCACTGTGATTCAAAGTGGATTACACAGTGGAAAACAATGCAATCCAATAGAATGAGACATCCAATACCAATCTGATAACATCTAAAAATAATGCAGTCCAATAGCATGAGACATCTAACAAGAAATGAGATTAAGACTAGACTTCCAAATCAGAAACAGTGCAAAAAATTTAATCAGATAGGATATGCCAAGAAATTCAAAAAAATGGAATTACAAAATTAGAAAACAATGAAGTAAGATCAGGATAATACATTATAATAAACAGATAATGCATGCCATAGACTTCAGTCCTGTTTCGTTTATAGAAATGCCTTCCTGAACAATTTTGTTTTGCATAGTTTGCAGAATAACTAAAGTGTTGGAACTCTTTCGGGGGCTCTCAGGCAGGCTATTCCACAAGGCAGCAGCGAGAACAGAGAATGCAAGCATATGGGCAGCTATCCATCTTACCCATGTGTAGGCTAGTACCTTCCAAACGCTTTGCCCAGATGAACAGAGCTGGCATGGTGGAAGATAACAAGAGAAGTGGTCCTGCAGGTATGAGGGTCCAAACCCAAGATGGACTTTGTATCTGATAACTTTTGGCTGAGGACAGATTGGCCGTCTCGGCCCCTCCGCCTCCGCTTCAGAAGCGGAGGCAGAGCGGCCGTTCAGACGGCCGCATCTGCCCCCAGGAGGCGGCCCAGACGCATTGTGTCCAGCGCCACGCTCCTTCCGCACCAGCCAAGCACCACTTCAAAGTGGTGCTTGGCTGCTGCGGCGCGCCCTGTGCACGCGTTCCACCCGCCAGAGCGGGTGTGAATGTGTGCAGGCAGGGGCAGCCGCGCAGCGTCCGCCCGCTGCTCCAGGAAGCCGCCCGCAGTCTGAATGCTGTGGGCGGCTTCCTTCCGGCGGCGCGCGAATGCTGCGCCGCGGAAGGAATTCCCCCCGCCCCATTCTGCCGCGCTGCGGAGGTGCAGCAGAATGGCAATCTGTCCTCAGCCTTTGTATGTGATAACCTTGAACTGAACCTGGTGACTGATAGGTAGCCAATGAAGGGACATGGGGTCATTTCGAGCAGGAGCTCAGCTCTGGGAGTTGGTGCCAGCCCGCCGCCCCGGGGGAATGCCTGCTTGTGGCATGGCTGCAGCAAAATGACCCCATCCCCTGGAAAGGTCCTTGTTCCTCCGACCAGCCTTCTGAAGGCTTCAGCCACCACTGAAGCTATCCTCCCAGAATACTGGTATTTCTGAGGCTTGGATTAGTGGCCGTCCCCTCCCTCCCTCCCTCCCTCCCTCCCTCCCTCCCTCCCTCCCTCCCTTTCTTTCTTTCTTTCTTTCTTTCTTTCTTTCTTTCTTTCTTTCTTTCTTTCTTTCTTTCTTTCTGACATACTTCCGGTGATGTCAGGTGGTGTAGCATATGGAAATACGTTATGCTAATGAGCTATGCTAATGAGCTCCTGCACCTCTTTTTCTACGAACTGACCCCTGGAAATGGCTACAGAATGGATGCAATGTACATACTGTGCTTAGTCCCCAATAGTAACTGAATTTCTAAGTTGACTTTTGGGCAGATCCATGCAGAGTGCATTACAACAGTTTAGTCTTAAAGTCACCATGTCATGGATCCACATGGTCAGATTGGCCAACTCAAGGTAGGGGGTAATCTTCTGGGATAAATGAAGATGTCTTCATTTGCTTCTCCAGCAGTACTGCTGGATCTAGCAAAAGCCAGTGTAATTCAGCAAGAGTCAACTTGGCCTCATCAAACATGAAAAGTTGACGGTCCTTCAAGACTTTAGTCTTTCCAAACAGAGTTCCTTCTGTCTTGTCAGTTTGAGCGTGTTCACTCTCAGACTGTTAACCACAGCAGTCCGGCACTAGCTCAAAACCTCTACCAGTCATTGGTTGATTTAGACAGAGAAATACAAAGCTAGGAAATATAGAGCACTTGCTAGTTAATTAACACAACTTGCTCTTATTACTGCTTCTTGAGTAATGCAAGGCATTCAGTTTGGGTTGCAATCATATGCCCACTTCCTTTCAAGAAAGATCCTTTGAACTCTGCAGGATTCACTGATAACTAAACATCCAATTACTACATGGAAGTGCAGTTTCAATAGCTTACACACTTGTATGTTCCAATAAGTTTGCATATTATGTGTTTTTATTTTTTAACACAATATTTATAGACAGCACTGTCATAACATGTCTAAGGCCACTTCCTTATCATTCATTTTTCTAGACCTCAAACCACTCACTCTGAAAGAGTCCAACTGAAATAATGGAGACTAGAGAAAATGCTTTTAGACCAGTAAAGCCAGAAAGGTGGGGGAAAGGAAGAAGATTACAGAAAAGGGAGCTAAAATGTATGCAGAAATGTCTACATTAGGCAACTGAGAAACCCGTTATGTAAATAAAATCACAAATGTACTTATGTCTCCTAAATGGAATGTTTCTGTATGTGTGAACATCTGATACGTAGAGTTTTGGGTGAGGTCCATCTTGGCCCTGCTGAAAATCTATAGTATGTTTCCTTAAACGTGAACCTCATTGTGTTGGTACACTCCATTAACTATGTCTTTAACAGCCTCTTACTTCAGTTACGTGATCTGTTCTATATGGAGGAACCAGGATTTGTGCTGAAGGTACCTCACATGGCAAACTCCCCATTTATTTCTATAATCCTGGGAGTTTCATATAAGTTGAAACTTAATTCAGACAAGACACAGGTGATGTTGGTTGGTGAGGATGCTATGCTAGAAGGAAATGGGCCTTTCTTTGACAGAATCCATTAAAAGCTTGGGAATCTTGTTGGATCCAGCTGTTGTATTTAGGGAAAAAACTAATCTCTATAGTAGCAAACAGTACTTCCTCTCAACTTCACTTAGCACAGAAGCCATCTCTCTTGTTAGACTCAATTAATGTAGTCACTCTGATCCATGTTACTGTAATCTTGAGTTTGGATTACTGTAACCTGCTCTACATGGGGCTGCCCTTGGAGACAACTAAGGTACTGGCAGTTCAATCACTGTTTAGAGCTAGAAGCCATGCACATATTACTCCCACTCTGCGGCTGTTGTGTTAACCATCTAGTGCTTTCAGAATTCAGTTCCTGGTGGTGGTTATGATCTTTAGAGGTCTTCACAACCTGGAACCCGCATACCTGAAGAACTATCTCTCCTGCTGTGAATGTGTGCTGTAACTCTGATTATCCCAGCAATTTCTTCTGTCTACCCCCTTGAGCAAGTAAGGTCTGCTGTGACCTCAAAATTAATTAATAATTATTGTATGGCATTGTGTGTAGAATAGCCAGGAGAATGTCTGGCAGCCAGAAGTTCTAGCTCTTCAGCATTATGCACCGCTAGGTGGAGAGCCAGACTTGTTTTTAAGGTAAGAGATGTTTCAGAAGTGGTTTGCTATTGCCTGCCTCTGCATTATGACCCTGATATTCCTTGGAGATCGCCCTTCCAAATACTAGCCAAAGCTGTTCCTGCTTAGCTTCCAAGATCTGATGGAATTGGGCTAGCCTGGGCTATCCAGATCAGGGATAACCCCCCACCAAACTGTAGAATAGCCTTCTTGAGATTGTTAGGATTGGGCCCATCATCAGGGCTTTCAAAAAGTTCTCTGAAATTGAGCTGTTCAGGATGCCGAGGGCAGACAGTAGGCATGTCTACTTGTAGGGTGGTCTCTGGTTCTGCATGTATTTATGGATTTAACTGGTATGTATTTGCAGTTTTTAATTTTGTTGCATGCTTCCTGGAGTCGCTGTTGTGGAAGAAAAGCTACCTAGAAGCATTTAAATAAATAAATAAACATTAGCCCGGATGTGTTTGACATCTACTTCACCTTCAAAGCCAGATTCAAGCACAGCCATGTGCTATTTCTGTTTCTGTAAATTCTAGCGGCTAATGATTAGACTTTGACTTTTATAGTACCACATCCTTGTCCTTATGGACCGTCCAGCAATGAAATTCAACAGTTATCATATATGCTGCACTGAATAAACTGATTAACACTTTCCAGATTATCATGAATATGCATGACACTTGACAGATCCCTGCTCTGAGGCACTTACAATCTAAGATTTTCCAAGGAGAAATAGGCAGAGGGGAAGAAGGCACAATGAAGCTAAAGAGGGTGAATATTAATTCAGTTTACTTACATATCTGCCATTATTTTAGCAGAGGACAAAGACTACAGGGGCTGCCAGACACTTACCAGAAAAGGTGGATTTAAACACGTAGTGGTGGCTTTCTTACATATGCACTGATCTCCCTGTGTTCTGCCTTAATTTAGTGGAAGATTGGCTCTAAATTTGTAAGTAAATTTAAAGGTAATATTTAATCAGTCTTGATCATTTTTTGGCAGAAGGTGAAGAGATTTGCCAAGATGCCATTTATGAATTCTACCGCTATTGTGTGAAATTTCTCCCATTCACATTCTCCATAGGCATTTGGTTTCTGGAAATGGCCACAATAATCATAATCACACCTAATTAATTAATGTTTGGAGTATTTATATAAAATAATGCAAAAACTAAAATAAGCTAGAAGGATGAGGTGTATTGGAGATTAGAAGAGGAACTGATGAGCTAAGGATGAAGGTTTTTTAGAGGATGAGAAGATGATAGGAACTGTGATGCTACTTCGGGAAAGATTTTAAAAATATGCTTTAAATTAATAGACCATTGGGCATGAGAAGTGTGAGGGGCTTAGGGTACTCACTGATCAGGTATAATGACAGAAAATAGGATAATTTATTGAACTGAGAATAGAAGGGATAAGTGTAATTTCTATAGGTAGAATAGAGAAAGGTATGAATAGATGAGAAACGGATTTACGAATAGGTAGGCATAGATGCACAAGAAGGAAACAACACCCATAGGTGAAAGATAAAGATGAATCAGAAGAATAGTGTGTGTGACAGGAACAAGCACAGAATGAGTGGGTTGTATTGTCAAGAAACAGATGAAACAAATTTCCATAATGCATTGGTGAAATATAATAGAGGGAATAAATAGATAATGACAGCGAAGTATGAGGAGAATGTTAGATGAAAAGAGATGATGGCATAGATATGGCTAGAACAGATGGAGACAAGACATATAAATGGTGAAATAAGTTGAGTACTTGTGGTGGGTGTAAAGTTGTGTATGGACGGGTAGTGTAGTGTCAGTGGATTTAATTGGAGTAGGGACACTACTAAACCAACTGGTTTGTGGCTGCACTTTGCAGGCGGAGCACATGATCGGTTGAGCAGATGAATGGAATAAAAATGTTGATGGCTTAATGCGCTGAGAGTATGAAAGACAATGAATGCAAGTGAAATGTAAAAGGATAGGCAAATGAGTAGATGGAAAGGGTGAACCTACAGATGATCGTCAAACAATCCCATGGAGGGAATAAGGCTGGATGGGGTTGAGTGGCAGAGAATGGGGCACTTCTGAGCTGGAGGGAGTGAGGATTAGCAGGAAGACCCCCGAAACTAAAGTGGGCAGTTTGAGAAATGAATGGACAAGCTTGATATTTTAAGTGGTCAGAAGCTTTATCTGATAGGCTTGGGATAGTTTTGTGGATGAAGGCACCTGGGGAGGTCAGTCCATCCAAGAGAGTGGACTGATGAGGAGATCCTCTGAGCTTGAGCTACTTCTCTGAAGCCGGGGGGAACTATCAGAAGAGGTGGTGCTCACCCTTTAATGGAGGTGCAGCCCCTTCCCAGAGGGCTTGGGAGACCCCAGTCTCCTCATTACCTGGACCACTCCTTCCCCAAGGGCTGCCATCCACTCTTCCTCCAACTGAAGCATATGGCCAGCCAGCCCCTCCTCAGCTCCCCCCCCCCTTCTCCCTCCGGCTCCTCCTCCTCCTGCCCTCCCCGCCCGTCGCTCCTCCCCTTTTCCCTCCGGGCCGCCATTGGCCCAATCCCTGCCGCCCCCTCGCGCCGCCGCTCAGTTGAGGAGACAATGGGCGATCAAAGAAGGGGAGGGGGCAGAGGAGGAAGAGGATGGCGCTAGGCGAGGCTGGGGCGGCGGAGCCGTGTGGCGCGCTCTCGGCGCTCGATTGGCGAGCCTAGTTGGGAGACGGGGAGGGGGAGCCAGTCGGCGAGGCGAGCGAGGCGCCAGGGCGAGGGACGGGGACACGCCGAGGAGTGGCGGCGGCGGCAGCAGCGGGTGCGGGGAAGTCATCGTCGCCGCCGCTGCTGCAGCTGCTGCCGCCTCCTTCTCCTCCCCCCGCGGGCAAAGTGTGCGAGAGTGAGTGTGAGTGCGAGTGAGGCAGCGAGTCCCGTTGCGCAGCTTGCTCTGCGCACAAGCACCACCACCAGCGGCAGAAGCGGCGGAGGAGGGCGGCAGAGGCACCACCAGCACCACCACCACCACACACGGGCATTTGGCCCGGGGGGGGGGGGGAGGAGCGCTGTAGGGCGAGGGGGAAAGAGAGAGAGAGAGAGACCCGCGGAGGAGGAGAAGCGGCGGCAAGAGGAGGAGGTGGCAAAAGGAAAGGCCACGCCAGGCACCAACTGAGACAAAAAGTATCTCCAAACCAGCACCCAACTCCACCTTGAGAGGCGGGCGGCCGGGCGGGCGCCTCAGCATGGCTTCCGAAGAACTCTACGAGGTAACAGCCCCACCACCGCGGCTCCCCGCCTTCTTTCACTCCCGCCCCACAACCAACGTCCCTCTCTTCTCTCCCCCCCCCCCCGATTAATTCCAAATCTTTCTCTTTACCTCCCCCTCCCAAAGATCCCTTGTGCTCTCCCCCTCCCCCGTTTCCTTGGCGGGGCCCTGTGTGTGTGTGTTTCCAAATTGCGTCCTCTCTTCTCTCCCCCCCCCCCCCCACCGGCGCCCTCCCCCAGATTCGCTAGAGAAGGACGGAAATATGACTGAAAGGAGGAGACGGTAAAGTGGAACCATGGGCTTGCGAATTTACTCAGTTTCTTTCTCCCCACCAGCCGTCCATAAACCCCCTCCCCCAGCACATTTTTTTTTGGGGGGGGGGACTCCACGAGGAGGGGAAGGAATGGGGTGGATGGGTGCTGGATGGTGGGCAGCAGAGCTGACAGGCAGGACTCGCTTGAGTCTTGCACACACACACTCACACGCACACAAAGTGCGCCGCTTTTGGTAGTGTGCAAAAATGTGTGCAAATGCTTGCCGGGCTCCTCTTGGGGCAGGCCGAGTGGACGGTTTTCTTCCGTTTCCCTTTGGTTGTCTTTTCAAAGTACATTGACACCTCAAGCCAAAACAACTGAGTTAGATGCAAAAAATATTTAAAACTGATAGGGTTCCAAATTTCCCGAGCAGATAAAATACAAGGCTTCGGAAAGAGTTGGGGATTCAAAGTCAGTGCTTTGAGATGCCATCCTTGCTTCTCTGCTAAAAGAGCCAATGGTGTGGCTTTGGGGTTCTTTGGCTTTCCATGGGAAGGAGGACGTCGCTTGAACTTTGAATTTCCGGTCTGGTAGTATTGGTTTCAGGTTCCCAATGTTTAAGGATACATATTAGGATTTCTCTTGGATGCAGCTTCCTGGTTCTCATTTATACACAGTTGGGGTATCAAGAGTCATACAACCTAAACTGGAAGCCATTAGTTTTTATTGAAGAAGTAATGGTTCTCCCTTGGTCAGACATGTATATAGGTTGGTGTGGGATATACGTATTTGAGTAACCACTCTCTAGCTCCACCTGGAACCTTAGGGATCATTGATACCTTGGGCAAGAGTATGGAACTATGTCTTGGAACTATGTCTTGTCATTCCACCAGGAAGAACTTCCCATGAATGGTGAATTGATCTTCTTGAGCTAATGGAAACTAGCTCATACTCATGTTTGTTCTGAATAAGATTGGTAGAGAGAAGTGGTTGAACTGGTAGACCTAGAATCAGGTCCCCTATTGAGAGAGCAGGTAAATCATAGCTGTTAGTTTTGCTCTTGCCAAGGTTTAGCTTACTTCGACTCTGAAGAGAACTTGGAAGTAATACAATGATTTTATGAGCAGGTTCGATAAAATTAATGTGCCAAGTGTCTTCTAAAGTGAGTTGCTGGAATTCACATGGGGCCAATTAATTGAATATCCTCTTTCTTATGTTGGTGGCTTGTGATACTTAAACATCGATGGTCTGATCTTAACAGTGTTTTAAAAATGGAAATAGCCACATAGGACCCCTTATTTGGGTCAGGGCTGTGAGAAGAGGAGCCCTAACTGATGAAAGGGATCAGTTTTGTGTAGTGAAACGCAAATATGAAGGGAAGTTCAAACACGACCCCAACCTGCCATCGCTAGAGACCTGGTTGGCAGCATGGCTCCATATGGCTCTTTACTTCTCGTACAAAATATGGGAATATTGGTTCACCTTAATTTTGTAATAATTTTAGGTTGAATTATGGATGTGATGGCCAGGGTAATTGACCACATTTACTTTATCTTGGTCACAGTGCAGTCCTAAGAAGTTACACCCTGTCAGAGTTCTTTTCCAGTTAGGGTGTATGATCTATTAATATCAAAGATGCATGGGGCTTGTTATGTAAGTTGTAGAAACTGGTGTGTTCGTTGCACCAACTCTGCGGGCTGGAAGAATGGTAGGGATGCTCTTTAAGAAGCCATATCTTCTAAGAATTATTCCAAGTACATGGATACAAAACTAGCTTTAGTTTGAAATGCTTAACTAAGCAAGGTGAAGTCTGTTGAACAAAACTGTATGTTTTGGTGGTATAGAAATATCTTTGTTTTGAACAGCCATAGAATGCATTTAGAAATGCTCTAATTGCTTGGTTATCATCTTTGTCATTTACAAATATCATAGTCATTTGTTCTGACTTTGGAAGAATGATGAGCATGGTTACAAACTTTAGTTGGAATAAATGTTCATTGCTATGATACCTGCTGACTTATTGTAGAATTCTGCAATAGTATGCAGAATTATTCACAAATGTATATGCTAAATGAAATGGGTGCTTCTTGCTATTTTTGTGGAGCATCAGTTGACTTTTTTTAATTGAGGCTTGCGATGTTATGGTGTATTTGGATCTCACGCTTAAGTTTTAAATGAACTTTATGGCTCTTCTCACCATGGTCTTTAAACATGAAAACTATCAAAGGAATATAAACCTTGACTTCTGGATGTTTTTAGGACCCATAACCCCTTTGGTCAGGGAAAAAGTTTGGCAACTTCAATAAGCTTTCAATTAAAAAGGGGAAAGTGTTCATTTTTGGTTGAAAAATATGGATTATTGATTTATGAGGAATAACGTGTTTGCTGATGCTACTGTCCTTGGAAAGAGCTCTCTGGAACTCAAATAAGACCAACTTGGCTGACTTGCAAATGCTCCCTAACTGAAAAGAACTTCCTTGGATAAGCGGTGGTTCGAGTATCATCTCTAAGTGGATATATTTCTCTTGGAATATTTAATGGATCAGTGGAGGATACAGAAATTTAATGGAAAGCAGAGCAGTGCAAGAGTCTTAAGATGGAAGTCATATTGGTGGAAAAACTATCTACATTTGGTGTAGTCTATAAAAACATTTCTAAAAGTATAAAAACAGCATTTGCTTGTGGAACTGGACAAACCTTGAAGTCAGAGCTTGATTTCCTCCCGTTTTTCTTCTGAACCTATTTGTATGGATTTTTGCTCACAACTAATGTCGCCACAATTTCCCCCCCGTTAGGGTGTTCTGTGCACTTCCCCTCAAGGTTTAAGCAAAATCTGTGGCTGATTGCCTTGGGATTAAATCTTCCTTTGAAACTTAAAAGTTGGAGAAAAACTATATTCAGCTATTTGTTTTCTTGTCTGCTCCAACCTGAATCAAGCAAAAATTCTTTTGATGATGGTTTCTCTTACTGGGATTTTGGAAGCAATAGTTGCCTCAAATTATTTTGACGGTGAGTTGCAAAATATGTATCTTGTGGTGCTTTTTGATTTCAAGAATATGGATTTTTTAAAAAAAAAATGAAGATGTATGCTTGGGATTTAGGTGGCTAATCTCAGTGAGGTGTTTTGGGGTGTGGTAGAATGTCACTGGGCTCCAGGTGTCTTAAGATTTTGCTGTATCATTATGTTAGCAAAACTCAGGTCAGTATTTTGTGGTTTGGGAAAGACTTGTGACAGTTATTTATTACAATAAGCATTGTGCTTTATATGGGAGGAAGTTTGGCTTATGTTTTATTTTGGGGGGGGTTTCAGCTTGATTCCAAAGATATTGTTTACATTCTTTTTGGTTAACTTGTTTTGATGAGGAAGGGGATAGAAATGCTGCTTTAGTTCCATGTCTAATCCACAAATTCATTAAGTTGAAGAAGTTGGATTTGTTACTCTAGTCATTAATGTCAGTGATGTTAAGTTGACTTCTTGTATTCTTGCCATGCATTGTCTCCTGAGTTTGAAGTAGGTTATAGTTCTAAAATGGTTATAATAGAAAGACAAAATGGAGGTGAAGAGAATGAAGCAAGCTGTTTTGGGGTCCCCATTGGGCAGGAAGAAGAACATGCCATTGAGTTGCACCCGATTCATGGCAAATCCATCCATGGCGTGTTCCAAGGTAAGAGACAAACAAAAGTGATTTGGAGTCGCTGTGCAGAGGAAGGCAATGACAATGTTCCTTGATCGTATCCCATCCAAAAAACCCTGATTAGCTAACTCCCAAGCTCTAACAAACTTAGGCCAAGTTGGGCTATTTGGCCTGCTATACTGGGAAGGACAACAAAGTATAAATGAAGGGAATAAAGTATAGAATCCTCATACAACTTTGAAAGGCTAAGCCAGGCCATCAAAAGGCTGCCCAAATAAACCTAAAGACTTCTTGGTCCAGAATTGAGCATTTGACCAGCCAAAGCCAATCTGGTCAAGCATTAATTATACTTAAAACAGAAACACTTGAATCCTCACTAGGTTTGGTACTTCCGCTAATTATAATAACCAGTTAATCAACTTGTTTGATTTTACAAACTAAATGGAAGACACTTCATAGACTAGACCTCCTATTCTTATTCCTGTGATCTCTGAGCACCTCCAGAAGGTTGAGTACTGTCCGACGGAGCGGGTATGGCGTGGAAGGAAAGCTGTAGCAAGAAAGGGCAATAGGCAAAACTTCTCCCCACCATGTGTACTACTTTCATGAGTGTTTTCTCTCCTTGTCAAGGAACTAGTGTGAAAGGAGATGGTAACTTCTGCCAATATTCACTCACTAGCTTCACCCTCAAGCACATTCACTCTGTTGCTCAGGTTCTCCTGACACTTAAGACACTTAAGAGTTTCTCCTGTTGGAGAAAAAGAAGGGAGTGAGGAAGACATGTATTCTGTGAATTTATTCCTTTAAGGGTTTGTAGAATCTGCCCCAGTAAATTAACTTCTAACAATGTTGCATAAGTTTCTATAATGTGAGCTTTAAAACTTGTCTTTGGTGATAAGTCCTTGATTATTAAGGTTGGTCTACAGTTGGTGTCTTTTAAAGTGCCACTAGAACAGAAATGAAGCAAAGTGGCTGTAACTATGATGAAACAAGTCTGTTGGAAGATGACTACAGTTACAGCAGGAGGACAGTAGGAAAAGCTTTATGATGCTGCTAGGTCTGACACTAACTGCAGGGCCAGATGGAAGCAATCCTCACTGCTGCCTTTGCTAACAAATGGCACATTAACAACATAAAAAAGGTAACCTACCACCCACATGATGGCATTTTTTGGCTTCATGGAATATTTTGCCACAGTCGAATATGGAATCAGTTGACTGGTGTGCCAACCCCATCCAAATCGTCATTAGGCTTTGTTAATCCAGTAGGGGCAGAGAGAGAAGCAAATTGTTGTGCAGCCATTGACAATGGTGTCCTTTGTGCCTTTGCTATGTAGACTTGGCACATGAATGGAATAATCAAAATCTCAGCTGAAATGGGAATCTTGATAGGATGGAGAAGAAGAGTTGAGGTGTCTGGTGATATGTAGGGCTAAACAATTTGAAACACTTGGGAGTGATTATTCTGGAGATTAGATTGTTGAGTTATGATAATAGTCTGGTCATATGGTTTATGACCAGTAATCACCATTTGATCTGTTTTTTCAGTTAATGAAATTAATGAAATTTAGTCAGTTTTTTAAAAAAAATTGAGGCTTCTCTTATTCTAAGAACTCAGGGTAGACAATTGTATTGCATTCATTAGTAGAAAGAACTTTTAAGAAACTCATGACCTAATAGGAACAAAGACATACTGATGGAGAGAAAAGGGAAAGAGCTTTAAAAACAAATCAAACTGCAGAAAGACAGAAGCCTCTACTCAGGAAAGATTCTTGAAGCTCTGGAGGTGGCCAGTGCATAGTAGAGAAGAAATTCACCTAGTGTGCAGGAATGGCTTTAAATGTAGAGATAAGGAGAATATGAAGGAAAGTATTAATAAAATATATAGGAGTATACTTGTCCAGAGGGGGGCATGGTATGTCAGTTTACTCTTTTGCCTTCACTTGCTCACTACATCTCCAGTGCTTGCGGAGTGTGTGGTAAATATGTACTAGCAAGGCAGACCCGGTAGCCATTCCAGCACATGTGCATATCCAGATATGCCCTGAACATCTCTCCTGTGTACTTAGTTATTTTTTTTACCTATATACAGCGTTAATTGTCATTAAACTATGGCAAGTGTTGAGGGAGATGTCTCCTAAGATGATGGAAGGAGGGATATGATGTAATAGTTTTTGCCCAGATCAGACCAAAGCCTCTTCCAAAACGACAACCAGATTTCATGAAGTGAAGCAGAATGATGGCTGCCATTTGTTTACCATTGGCATCTGTTAATTGGGAGTCTGGACACTGAGACCCACTTGCAGTGATCTTGAACAACAGTTGTTAGTGTCCGCAGCAAACACTGTATATAAGCTTTAAAAAGCCACTGTGTGTTAATAAATTCCATAATGTAACTATTGTGTAGAAGAGGGAAAGCTAGTTGATGTTTAACTCAAGACGAAGACATATTAGAAACTGCAACTGGTTCAGAATGTGGCAGCCTGACTCTTGTCAGGGGCTAGTCGCTGGGAACATCTGTTGTTCATTTTGAAGGAGCTGCATTGGCTACCAGTCTGTTTCCGAGTTTCCATTTAAGGTCCTGCTTATGACCTGTAAAGCCCTTCTTGACCTGCGGACCCACATTTTTGAAGGACCATCTCCTTCCCATATGTCCCTGTGTGTCGGTCTATGGTCCTCAGGCAGCCATATATCCTACCACTTAGGGTGGCCCGTGTGGCATCAACCAGAGCTAGGGCCTTTTCCATTATGGCTCCAACTCTGTGGAGTGGGGTCTCTGGTGAGGGGACCCCTCTTTGGAGATCTTCAGGAGGTACCTCTTTGCCAGGGCTTTTGAGGGTATCTGAATAGGTAAGCATCTTTTAATGGAAGTAGAGGGGAGATGTTTTATCTATTATAGTAAGCTGCCTTGAACCAAAAAGAAAGGCGGGATATAAATGTTTTAATAAATAAATTCCCTACACAAATGTGTGTTGCATAGTAGATTGCACATATTGTATATATATATGGTACTGAGGTTGATTTTATAATTTGTACATACTGTTGACAGTCATTTCTGCCAAAGTTATATGAGGCTGTATAAACACATGTACATGGACTTATATACTATGGAAGTGACTTGTGTGCAGTACATGAATCTTACGGGTTGTGACAAAAGGGATGGTCTGATAATTGACAGAGATGATGGTGAAAAGGGAGCATCAGAAGGAGATAACAACTCTTATACTTAAGTACCCCACATTTTAGAAGCAGAAGTCCAGATTGAGACATGTTGTGGCATGAAGCTGAAGTGGTGGTTCTGCAAACATGATGTATTGAAGATGATAGTAAACAGAGAAACCGGTCA
Organism: Lepidodactylus listeri; assembly: GCA_029233225.1. Taxonomy (NCBI): domain Eukaryota; kingdom Metazoa; phylum Chordata; class Lepidosauria; order Squamata; family Gekkonidae; genus Lepidodactylus; species Lepidodactylus listeri. The sequence continues at coordinate 96,321,854 of JARCFY010000006.1, forward strand.
AGGGGTTGAAAAAAGAAATATGAATTGGGAAACGTGCATATTTCTGAATGATGATAAAATGTAATGTGGTAGTCCATTGGTGAACAATCCAGGATTTTTTTTAAAAAGGTAAAATCTTAGGTTCTCATTTTCAGATTGTGGAAGCTGTGGTGGCAGTATTGGCCAAGGCACTCCATACTTTCTGACATCATTAATCAAATTGAGGCAACATTGTATTTCTGTTTTGTAGAATTTTGCTTATATATTTTTTTAATATGGTTGTTAATAAAATGTGTTAAGAACCTATAAGGCTTCATTTAAATCAATATTCTAAATTTTAGAGTGAAATTCTACAATGAAAATGCATATAAATGCACTTTTGTCATACATTACATGATATTATGTATTTAGTTTTACGATCCTGCATTGTGTTAATGCATTGGTGTTTTAGTGCATTTTAATTTTTACTGTGAGCCACTCTGAGCCTGCCTTGGCAGGAGGGCGGGATAAAAAAAAATCAAACTAAATACATAAATAAATATCCAGAGTGTGTTATGGGTGCAAACTATTTTCTTTAGTCAGTTGCTATGCTACTCATATGCATTCTTCTGAAGTTGCATTAGTTTTGAAACTGAATTACTCATTTGATGTTTAATAAGAAATACTGATCATACTGATCCTTTCCACATAAGACATATTACACTTTGCAGCCCAATGTTCGTGTAGTAATAGTGCTTTTGAAGACTGGGTAGATAGGCTTTCTGATGCACTGACAAGGTAGTTTTGGGGTATAATTTTATTTAGGGTTGTGTTTGTATCGTATTACTGCTTTTTTGGGAGGGTGAATGCTTATTGGGGAATGATGCATTTTCTTATATGTTTCTTCCATCATTTATGTATGTAGAACACTTCTATGCCACTTTTCCCTACATAGGGTTTCTAAGTTGGTAAATGTAAAAAACTTTTCAACATTAAAACATCATTTAAAATAAAAGTATTTCTGAAATAATTCAGTGAAAGCATATAAATGCAAAATTGTATATCAAAACCAGGGAGGAGGGCCAATATTGGGGATATGCCAAACAAAACAAAGATGTCTTTGCCTGCTGGTGGTAAACAAACTGAATCTTGTCAAGACAGAGGTGATGCTGGTTGGGGTACCTGATGTTCTAGTTGGAGTTCATTTGCCAATACAATGGGGCAGGGGCATAGACTTCTCAATTTCCCTCGAAGGCACAGGGCTGAACCTGGTCCTAATATTAGTAAACTATATTAAATTATTTAAATATGAAATTAGGTATATTTCCGAAACCCATATGCTATCAACAGTTAATCATGTGGTTTTAAAAATATAATTTTTTCACATGTAATAATCTGAATCTCAGTCAAAGAAAGAGGATTCTGTGAGAGGAAAGATGTCATGAACTCTTTCACTGAGACAATTGGAATAAATATTTCATGTGTGTATGACAGGAAATATCTCCTCACCCTCTCTGTTTTCCTCACAACTTGGTGGTGTGACCTGGCTCAAGGTCCTCTAGTGTGTTTCGTGGCTCCTCAATCTTAGACCAGCACTCTTAACAAGTACAGTTCTCACATACTGGATACTCGGTATGAATCTTCAAATGCATCTCAGAATCCACAGTAAATCCTGGCTTCTCAGATACCCTGAACTGAAATTATGGGAGCATTTGTTTGGCTGAAGGGCCGGGACAGTATAATTGCCTCACTTTCTATATTTGTTGAACCAGCTTTATCTCCTTTTCCCTATGTACAGAAGTACAGAGACCAAAAAAAAAAAAGGCTATTCCCATATCTTCCATTTCTTTTTCTCTAAAGCTGCAAGTCTTAGGGATACCAAAATCACCTTAATTTCCAATACATTGTCTGTTTGGATGATCCACAGGTTGAGAGTAGGGGTTTTAGGCAGAACTTCCAAAGATCCGAAGGAAAAAAATAAGGTAAGGCAGTAGAAGGGGGCTCCTGTGTGACAAGTAAATGTCTTGGGCCCCGTCCACATGAGCGAAATAAGTCGGATGGGAATTGACACAAATTTGCACCAGCGCAATTTGCACCGCTTTTGCAGGATCACACACAGGTCCATGGACCTGTGAGGGTGAACCACTGCTGCGTGATCACACGCAGCCGCGGGCGAGTTGTTTTTTCCCCCAGCTGTTTTCAATGCGCTTATTCACTTCTACAAGGGAGCGATGACTTGCCTCTCCACCCTCTGGGTCGTCCGATGATGCACATACCGGGACGAGGGGGGGGGAACCAAAAAGCCTGCTCCCCGACACCTCTTGTTTGCGCTGGCGTGATCACACAGGGAAAGGCTGGTTCTGGACCGTCACAAACCATTTGAGACTGCCTTTTTGCTGGTAGCTAAATAAGCCGATTCCCTGCCGGCTCAAAGTGGTTTGCGACAGTTTGACATCAGCTGCAGGACGCTTCCCAGATGTGTTTGTGTGATCGTGCCACTTTGAACCGGCAGGGAATCGTCCTTGTGTTGCAAATGGGTGCGTATGATCGCGCCCTTGGAGTCCCGGGGAAAAAAGCAGAGTTGGCAGTCTCTTTACAAGTGGAGAGGATGAGACTGCACAGTTTTAGCCTAAGCAGCTTCATAATGATACCTGGCAACTCGGGGAGGAGGACACTGCCCCCACCAGGAAATCCTGGGGAGCTTGAGCCCTGCACCCCCCGTAGTTTACATCCCTGCAATGGGATATATTTGTTGGCAGGCCCCCCAGTAGAAAAGTTGAGGGGGTTTTTACATGCATCTTTGCTGTTAAGAGATTCAGGTTTACAGTTGTTAGTAGTTCTGCCTTGCACCTAATGTGAAGGTTTTTGCTTTCCATCTTAGCTTGTCTTGCTACACTGATCTGTCCTTACATATAACCTCTATACTGTTCCAGTGTCCTGTACATGGGGCTGCCCTTGAAGATAACTTCAAATGCAGTCACCTGTCTATAGGTATATCCTACTGTAAAAATAATTCTCTGGTCTTAAAATAATGACACAGATTACTTGTATGTTTGTTGGTTTAATTCAGGTTGTTAGTTTTTGTCTTTAAAGTTCTTCATTATGCGTTTTTTTCCTGTATGAATCTACATAACCAGCTGTGTCTCACAATTATGGCTATGTATTGTCCCTTCCCATTGGATGATATGCTTGTCTGTAACCCTTTCTCAAACCTTTTCTGTTGCTGCCCTAAGCCTGTGTAGTGGCTTGCCTTAAGAAGTAGGAAGGGCACCTTCATTGCTGGTGTTCAGGAAGATCTGTTAGGCAAGGTTTTTCTGCATGGGGTTTCTTTGACTTGGTTATTAGCTTTGTGTATATTGTTGGTAAAAGACTTAAATTTTCAAAAAGTGCTCTTGCTGTCTGAAAACTTAAGCTTGTACTTTTGAATTAACTAAAAATGGGAGTAGAGTAGTGCAGTGTATGATAATATCATGAGACAGATTGACTCATGTATTGACAATAAAGGAACCCATGGCCCTCAGTTTGCGAGACCTGAGCAAGGCATTTTGGAGGACATTAATTCATAGGGTTGCCATAAGTCGGAAACAACTTGATGGCACTTAACACACGCACATAGTTATATTGAGAACATAAGATTTTCCAAAGCCCTGCCAAATTGCTGACATATGATTATAATAAAGTTGTAGTAGTAGCTTCCAAATATAAAAGCACACTTCTGGAAATTTACCAGATATAGCTTTCTGCTTGCAATTAAATTCTACAGTTTTTATTTTAAAACTGGTCCCCAAACTCATGTATACATTTGATGCTTCTCATGGCAGCTCATACATGTGAAAGGAAGTGATAGTTATGCTGTGGGGATTTTGTCTTAGTCAGGTAAAGGGTGGTAATTAACTAAGAGCCAGCTTGGATTTTATGCTGCAGCTGTGTGTTCTGCATGTGCACTTGATTTTGCTGCAGGATAAACTATTACACTTGAAGAGAGACACGCAGCAGATACAAGATTGAGAGCTGTGACTAATTGTAGTTCTCCAGCGAGTGTCTGTGAATGCTTGAAGATGCATGTATCTTTTTTCACATTTCATGCATTCAGAACAACAGACACTAGTGTACATGTAGCAATCATAAGTCCTGAGTAAAGTAGCAATTGGCCCTAAATTTTTGTCAACTTAAGCACTGTCATGAGGGTTGATATTCTTTAGGGACTCAACATGAACTTTTAGGTTTGTTCTGAATTTTCTGGTTATGATTTTAAGACAAATATTGAGACTACTTAGTCTGTAAAGTTCCCTAAAATTAAAGGTGGAGAGCAATTTTTGTTCTTAGCCACTTGATTCCATTTTGCTCTCCAGAGTTTGTATTGTTTAACTTTTCAGTAGGATTGTTTGTAAACAAGTCAAAAATATATCGATAATACATTTCCTGCTTTAATGAAAATTGTACTTTAGCTTGGTAGTTGCATTTTGTGCAGTTAGATTAGAAGTATCAGGTGTTTTGGCTACAGGTATAAAATTTCCAGAAAATCTTGAAGTGAATGAAAAATGGGTTTTCCCTCTTTTTTTTGGCAAAATTGACATTTTGACAAAAATTGAAATATATGCAGTACTCTTTTTATATCACCATGTAAACAATGTAAAACACATAATTTATAACAGCATAGAGCATTGATCTATTTGGTATATTTATGAAAATATTAACATATAAATGCCTTTCTTATTTTTCAAGCAAAATTGTGACTATACCCAATACTAAAGATTGAGAGAGAGAGAGAGAGAGAGAGAGCTGCAAACTTCTACATCAGATAGGTAGGAAAATACAATATATGAAATTCGAAAACACCAGTTGAAGAGAAATGGTCTTGTATAGTCACAACACTAGTAGCAGCATATTTAGATAAAGTTACATTTTATTACATTACAAACTTTAATAGTGTTCTGCAATGTTCCCTCTAAGCTGTGGAGTCCTGTGAGCAAAAATTCTATTTTGTGAGCTACTGGCATTAAAGTTGTCAGTGAGCAATTTGGCTACTGTATAAATTAGTGTGCTCTGGAGACATCCTTCCTGAGCTGAGAGTAAAATGTATGAACTGGAGGCGAAAAAATAGAGCTAGCTCACACCAACTCAGCTTAGAGGGAACACTGGTGTTCTGTATACTAGTATACATAGTAGTGTACTATAGGCATCATAGAATTCTGTGAAGAGAAGTTATTATTTGCAAACAAATTTTTCAGACAACCAAACAGATGATTGTATACATGGGCATCCCTGGATGGCTAATACAGAAATCAAATATATCACATAACTGGAAGCAGAAGATGGAGGAGCTTTTTCCTAAAACAAGATCAGGAGTTGATTGTGGTACAGACTATGAATTATTAATATTAAAAATCAGAAGAAGGCTGAAGAGAACATTCATGGTGCCAAAATACAATCTGAATAACATTCCTAAAGAGTTCAAAGACCATGTGAAGAACAGATTTGCATTACTAAGTTCAAGTGAACAGGAACAGGAAGAACTATGAGTTGAAACCAGGGATGTTGTCAAGGAAGAATGTACAAAGTCTATTCCTGTAGCCAAAAGAAATAAAAAGCCTTGACTAATAAGTGTTAAAATTGCTAAAGACAGACAAGAAACAAAAGTAAAAGGTGTCAGAAATAGAACCAGAAGTCTAAATGCAGCATTCCAGCAAATCACACGTACAGAAAAAGAGAACAATTATAATAACCAGTGTAAAGTAATAGAACAGCAAAAAGGGAAGAACAAGACATCTGTTTGATAAGATCCAGTAAATCAAAGGAAAATTTAAACCGTGGTCATTAAAAAACCACGGCTAGGCATGTTGAAAGATCAACATGAAAACACATTAACTGAACAGAACAAAATAAAGAAAAGGTGGGAACAGTACACTGAAGAACTGTACAAAAGAGCTGAAAGGATAATTCCTTCCAAGTCACAGAAATGAAGTCCATCAAAATCTTAAACAGAATCTGTGAAGATATATGGAAAACAAAACAATGGCCCACAATCTGGAAACAATCTACATTCCAGTTCTGAAAAAAGGAGACCTCAAAGACTGCAGCAACTATTGGACCATTGCATTAATTTCTCACGCAAGTAAAATGATGCTCAAAATCTGACAACAAAGATTGTTATCATATATGAAACAAAAAATGCCATATGTTCAAGCTGGATTCATAAAGAGAAGAGGCACCAGAAATATTGCAAAGTTACATTGGTTACTGGAACGTACAAGAGAATTTCAGAAGGAAACCATCTTGTGTTTCATAGATTACGGCAAAGTTTTTGACTGGGTAGATCATTAAAAGTTATGGTTAGTTGGAAAAGAAATGGGTGTGCCATAATCTCTGATTATTTTGATGCACACTGTGTACTCTAGAAAGAGCATACTGTTAGGACATATTATAGAGAAACAGAATGGTTTCCAATTAGCAAAGTTGTTGGACAAGGATGTATTTATCTCCCTATCTCTTCAATCTGTATGCAGACAATATTGTAAGGAAAGCTGAATTAGATTTTGATGAAGGTGGAATGAAATCGATGAAAGGAATATTAACAATTTGAGATATGCAGATGACACCACATTACTGGCAGAAGATAGTGAAGACTTGAAATCACTAGTGGTGAAAGTTAAACAGAACGTGCCAAAGCAGGATTACAGCTGAATATCAAGAGGACAAAAGTAATGACCACTAGGGAATTACCCAACTTTATGGTTGATGAGGAATAAACTGAAATTGTTCGAGACTCTATTCCTTGGCTCTATCATCAACCAAAAGGGAGAGTGTAACCAAGAAATCACGAGATTGAGACTGGGACTGGCAGCCATGTAGGAGCTAGAAAATATTCTTAAGTGTAAGGATGTTTTGCTAGTGACCAAGAGCAAGATATGGGTTATATCCTGCTCTCCCCACAATGTGGGCTCAGGGCGGGTACCAACATATAAGTCTGCAATTAATGCAGATTTACAATTAAAACATAATACAATAATCCATTTAAATTAGTAAAATCAGCAGCATTAAATCAGTGAAATCACCAGAATTAAAATAATGCGACTCAACAGATGATAATGTGGTTCCAATCCAGCTTCTAAGATCTGCGATCACTGAAGGGGGGCCAGATCAAAGTGAATTCCCACTCCCAAGCTCTGTCTTGCAGGCCCTGCAGAACTATTACAGGTCCTGCAGGGCCCTGATCCCATAAGGTAGCTCATTCCACCAGGCAGGGTCCAGGGCCTAGTTGAGGCAAGTCAGACATCCCTAGTATTCCTCATTACCGGAGTATTCCCCATTACTATGTATGGATGTGAAAGTTAGACATTGAAGAAAGCTGACAGGAAGAAAGTTGATTCATTTGAAATATGGCATTGGAAGAGAGTTTTACGGTACCATGGACTGCCAAAAAGCCGAACTAGTGGGTTCTAGATGAAATAAAGCGTGAACTCTCCATAGAAGCTAAAATGACTAAACTGAGGCTATCGTACTTTGGACACATTCTGAGAAGACAACAGTTATTTCCCAGTGATACTTAAGAACTAATGGATTATGAACATTCTAGTTCCAAAATTAAAAGTTCTCTGGGAGGTAAGGATCCATTTGGGACAGAGGAACAGGTCGAGACTAATCTACTCTCCTCATATGCAGCTCTACCTCCTTCTGAACAAAGATCCATCTTAAGCCATTTGGAGTCTCTGATATCTACTCTGAAGGGCATAAGACAGTCTCAGGTAACTAATCTCTCGGGTACTGACTCTAGTACAGCTAATTACCCAGTGCCAACTTCTTTGAGTAACCCTATACTAGAACCAACAAAATTGATTAAGAAAGGGAGCTTTCATACCAATCTGATTTGGATGATCCAGTTCTATGTGCGATAACAGAAGAACCATCTGGAACTGAGGCAAAAACTAATCTTACCAATCAGGTAACGAGCTAATGCATGACAGCCAAGCCAGCACAAAAGGGGATCTGGGAATTCTAATTTCCACAGCACTCAAAGCTGAATGTGCTCAACTTGATAACCTGAATCCAGGCGTGATGGCAGATAGCCTTCATTTTAGCACAGAATCTCTCCTTGTATTAAATATATATATATACCTTCCCAGCAGAAACAAAGTGACATACTTACAAGCTGGACTGAACTAGACTCTTTTATTGAGGATCTCCAAACTGACACCTCAATAGATATGATCCTAATAGGTGGAGATTTTAACGCCAGACTTGGCCCTTACTGAAAAGTTCAGATTCTCTATATATACCGAAGAAGCTACATACAACTGTACTCATTACCAGCGCCTCTTGAAGGATGCAAAACCTAACTTTGCAGGTGCTTGCCTATTAAACCTGACAAGAAATTTGATTTATGCATTTTAAATGGTTCTACAATGGATGATTATCTGGGAGAAATTGAACATCTGGCACGGAGGATGGAAGGGATTCTGGAAGAGGAGGAAGCCTGCAAGAGGAGAGTGACAATTATAGATGGCCCCCCTGATTGAAATCCATTGATTCCTTTGAAGCATAACATCCAGCTTTTAGAACCGTCCCTAGTACAAAACACCTCTCTTCAAAGCAATGGTTTGACAAAGATTGCCAAAAAGCAGAAGAGCTCTTAATGATGCCTACAAAATCTATAAGAATTCCGTGGGCCCTGACATTCTAAGTGCGCAACATCAACTTTCACACCTAAAGAAATATTATAAAAAGTTGGTGATATCAAAAAAAAGTGAGGAAATGAAGAGGAGCAGAATAATCCAATCCTCTAATGAGAGGACTTCTACTCAGTTTTGGAACCTGATAGCGATCCATTTTTTTAAGACTGTTTCATCTCTTGATTCCTTTATTTCTCCTGCGGACTGGGAGGCATTCTTTTGCAAACTTTACTCTGATACCCACTATACATCATCTCCAAGGAATCAAGAGGGTTCATCAGATCTGCCAGCGTGGCCCCCTGTGAACGTTAAAGAGATTGAATCTTTGATTGGTAGGCTTAAGAAAGGAAAGGCATCGGGCCTAGACTTGATACCATCGCCTCTACTTAAGGACAATGCCAACTGGTGAGACTCCCTCTTGGCACCAGTATTTACTTATATAGATGCAACAGGCAGTATCCCAAGAGCTTGGAGACAAGCCATCATCATACCTATTTTTAAAGTGGGGAAGAGGGAGGATCCAGCTAATTGTCGGCCTATTCGCCTCCTGAGTATTTTGGGTAAACTCTATGCAAGCCATTTACTAGAGAAACTATCAAGCTGGATAACTCAAGAAAATATACTAATGGATGAACAAACAGGCTTTAGGAAAGGGCGTTCCACTTTGGGTCATAATTTAATTTTATCCCATTTGATCGATAAATATGTGTCTAATAAAACAGTATCCCTTTATGCAGCATTTATAGATCTAAAATCAGCCTTTGACTCCATCTGTAGAGAAAGCTTTGGAAAAAGTTAGAGATTACTTTAGTTGATAGGAGACTCCTATTCCTGATCCAGGTACTATATTTAAACACTGAGATCAGGGTTCAATGTAATAAGCAGAGCCTTCTCTCTAATTTTGTTCCATCTAATAAAGGGGTCAAGCAAGGCTGTGTATTGGCCCCTTCCCTCTTTGCCACTTTAATGATTTAATCAGTTATCTGGGATTGGTAGATAGCCATCCGCCCACTTTAGCTGACAGACATCTGCTAGCTTTATTGTATGTAGATAATACGGTGCTACTATCCAGGAAGCCAGTTGGCTTGAAAAGGGTGCTAAATCTTTGGCCTGTACTGTGATTTAAATCATTTGGAGATTAACTGTAATAAAACTAAAATAATGGCCTTTGGCCCTAAACCTAAGATCAGAGAATGGAGCATAAATGGCTATAAGCTACAACAGGTAGCTGCTTATAAATACTTTGGGGTTATGATTCAATTTTCAGGAGCAAAAAAGGCCCACCATGAATATGCCGCAAATTTTGTTCGCAAATCTACCCAGGGTATTCTCAGATTTTTTTCATAGGAAAGGGGGGCAATATATTCCAGTGGCCCTTAAACTGTATCTTGTTAAGACGGTGCCACAACTGTTGTACAGGACAATGCTGGGTATCCTCAAGTTTTTCTGCCATATTTCAGTTCTCTAAAGTTGTCCCAAATGCTATTATGCTTCTGGAGTCTGGGTTGATAAGGATAGAAGCAAGGGTGACCCTTACATCTATATATACCTGGCTCAAGCTTAGTCATCCCCATTGGATATTACCTCTTTAATTTTGAAGGATAGGCACAGTTCCTGTTGGATTAGGGCTGTATATCAGAAGCTGGCTTTGCTTGGCTTTTCACCTGAATCTCTGCAAATGATGGTCTTAAACCAAGCAAGAGCTGTGGTAAAGCAGCAGTTATTCAACGCAGAGAGACAGAATGATATTGCTAGAGTCCCTAGTTTTTGGCTCCCTCTCAAATAAGATACCTAGTCTCTCCAACTCCATATCTGACGAATTTGGTAATTCTGTCTTATTGTAGGGCCTTCTCTATGGCCCATTGTAATATTTTCCCCTCTGAGGTCGTAACAGGTCTCTACAAGAAGATGCCTCTGGCTGAGTGTATTTGTCCCTGCTGATACTATCAACCATATTTTGTTTGTGTGTGGGTTCTATCAAAATATACAAGTCACATTTATTCAACCCATATGGGAAAGACTCTTAGGCCTTCTGGACTATGATATTGGTATTATGCTTATGATAGACGCCCATCCACAGGTGACACTAGCATGTGCCAAATTTTTGGCAGCAGCCTATAGAATTAGGAAAGATTTCTTAAATGTGCAACTTAAAGACTCCTTGGCTAATGCATTGTATTATTCTGAAAATGGTTCTGAATTATTTTCATGCTGGATGTATGTACGCTTGGAATATGCTACGGTTGGACTGTTTCTGCTGGTTACAATCTATAATAAAGATTTGTTCTGTTCTGCTGTAAAAGTCAAGGAGGCCACAGCCCTCAGTTTGCAAGACCTCTGTTAATGATAGGATGTTTTGGAGGTCATAAGGTTGCTGTAAGGCAGAAGTGACTTGATGGCACTTAACATGCATACACACACAAATACACATTATAGCAAATTAGTAGTGGACAAAAGTTATGCACAGTTGAACAATATATCCTTGAAAATATGCTGTATATGCCTGCATTCTGCACAGGAGTTGTCACTACCTAATACTGTGGATTGTTTTACATAAAATCTTTGTATGATATATTTTGAGTGAGTAAAACCTTGCTTTTAAAAGGAGTTCCCTCATTCCAGAAACTTTTATTTTTTTTCTGTTGGGACAGGGGGCGTGCGGAGTCCCAGTGGAAAGAGTCCCAGCCTTCACATCTCTAATGCTGACTAATATTAGTATTTAAGAATACTGTTACCCATCCATTTGCCTAATGTTTTCAGGAGGTCAAAAGAACATTTTATTGTTCTGTTGATAATGGCAATAAAGTTAGGAGGGAAACTTCTTTTCAGAGAATCTCAGTGAAGAAGTAGATCCTTTTGAGCAATTCTTTTCCATGCATTTTAAAAATAATCTGCTTTCTTTAATTTCTCAAATAACTCTTCTTGGCAGTGTTTGCCCTGCAGCACCAAATCAGCTGCAGTAGTGAAAGCTGGATCCTATTCTGCCTGCTCATCAATAGAATTGTTTAACTTTAGTATTGTGTTATGACCTATGGGTTCATTTGTAGAAAACTGGTTGAGGGTTAATAGGCTCACAGTTTGAGAGAGATTCCATATTAAATGCATAGTGCTGAGTGCCATATGTCACAGGTCTTAAAAATACATTGAGTAACTTTTCATAAACTAGCATTGTGAGCCAATCCATTAATATGTTACACACAGAAAGTAACCATATTCAGCTATTGCTAACTTAGGTTTCATGTGGGTAGCCATGTTGGTCTGAAGCAGCAGAACAAAGTTTGAGTCCAGTGGCACCTTTAAGACCAATGAAGTTTTATTCAAAGTGTAAGCTTTTGTGTGCAAAGCACACTTCTTCAGATAGATGGAATAAGATCTCCTCAAGGGTTACTTAAAGGAAAAAGAGGGTGGGGGCAGCCATTAGGAGGACCACTCAAAGCCAAGATGCATATGCAGATTTGAAATTGGATCAGGTGGTTGGTAAGATCAATGGATAGCAGCAAATTAGCATGTAAATGCAAGAGTTAACAAAAAGATGTGAGAATGAAGCTAGAGTCCAGAGAGTACTGCTTGTTGGTCTTAAAGGTGCCGCTGCACTCAAACTTTGTTCTTACATTTCATAGTTAACATTTTATTGAATTCATGAATAGCAAACTGTAACAACATATAGATTAGTGCAGGGGTGGGCAAATTGCGGCCTGCGGGCCACATGTGGTCCGCCACAGAGTTTTTTGCGGCCCGCCAAGACAGTCGGCCACGTGGTTTCAGTCAGGCCTCTGTTAAATGTGCTTGCAGCTTTGGATGATATGAAATTAGCACAATAAATAAATTGAATAAAACTACCACTATTTTATTTTATGTATATTTATTGATTTTTATGATACAATTTATACCTTTTCTGAAATGCAAAGTTAACTAATGAATGCAATCATTTTAAAAAATGCGGCCCTCCTCTAACCTCCGCTCCCACAAAGTGGCCCCCAAGCCAAAACAATTGCCCACCCCTGGATTAGTGCATTCAATAATAATAAGCTCGAAGGTTACGTGTATCACTTGTGTATCTAGATGGTAGGTAAAGTACAACAAGAATACTTAATCTAAGTGTCCTATGAATAGTAGAAGCTATCATAATGTAAACACTAGAGAGGCTAAATGAATTATTAAATATTAAAGATCTATAAATATATCAGTAATAAAAGCCTTTTGCTAACAATCAATGATTTAAAAATGGGTTGAAGAGTTTAGAGTTGTGATTTAAAAAATTATATTATAAAATTATATTATAAACTCACATTTATAGTTTAGGCCAGGTGTCCCTTGCGTGGTCCCTGTGGGTGCCACGGTGCCCACCAATACCTTTTCTGGTGCATGCCAAGTTTTTTTTTAGAAAGTAGGCATGGCCAGGTGGGGCTACTGCCCAGCAGGCCTTCTGATTAGCCACTGAGGATCTGATTTGGGTGTGCAGATTAAAATAATGTTGTTTCAGCAAAAGCTACCACCAATTTTTTGTTTTGTTTTATGCTCTCTTCTCTTTCCCAGTGCATTTCTAAAAATTACTCCTCTTGTCCTCTCCACTTGGTCTTCCCGTGTATGTGTGCATATCTCCACTTCCTGCAGTAGCCATTTTGTGGCTGGCTCTGCCTCCTGCTTAAGCTGTTTTATGGTTGTGCCCACCAACCTGTGACAGGATTCCCAAGGCGCCCACAGGCTCAAAAATGTTGGGAATCCCTAGCTTAGGCTATGCTGTACAAATAAGCTTTTCTGTAGCAAAGATATTGGATTGTACCAATGCGGGTAAAGTTAAAATATTTAGTTATTTTTGGAAGTGTCTTGCTAATGCACAAATGTAGTAGTCCTAAGAATAATGCCGTAAAGCAATCTGTACTGAACTCTTGGTGCTGAAAACCTCCTAGGCGGTAAGAAACTAAATTGTTTCATAGAATATAGTGACAGCTATTGCTCTGTGATGCCAGGTGCTTAGGCGCCTTGAAATGTGGTAATTTCAGAGTGGAATTTGAAGTGAGGGTGCCTGGACGCTTTTTATTCCAGCTCTGTAAAGGAAGGTGGTTGATAACCTATGGATTTGAGGCCTATTTTTTGCATTACCAATCTCAAGGCTGAAAAAATAATCATCTAATTATGTACTAATTAAGACATAAGATTCAGTTGCACACTTCAATGTGTGTATGTGCCAGACTGAAAGCTCGGGCCAAGTACCTTACTTCTATTTTCTTTGTCAGAAATCTGATGAGATAATTAAGCGATTGAAGTAAAGGGATTTGGACATGGAATTCAGAAGCCAGTCTCAAGTGGTACAGTATCTCTAGCTGAGCTTCTACACTCAGATGTCAGCCATAATATGCTTATTATATGCTTACTATATCTTCTTAAAAAGAGCCAGTTATGTATTGCATTAAGCGCCACCCTGCTTTCCTAAGGCTAATGAGTTGTCCCTCTTTAATAGAAAAGAAAACTTGAAATCCCATTGATGAAAAGAATGAGTGGGTTGGATTCCATGGATTCTGCTAATGTTAATTTCTTTTTCTGGTGAAAGAAGCCTTGCACCAAAAGAAAGAGTCAACGTTAGTAAAACCGGTTTGTGTAATGCAACCCATTTTACACATATACCAAATGGCCTGTATTGGCTGTTGGGGCTTGATTTATTTTTTTGTGTTTGAGAGTAAAGCAGTATCTGCAAAAGAGAATGTTACATTTACTGCCTAAGTTTGCAGTTAATTTTGCTTAATAGTGAACAGGCTTCCTCACTTTTATTCTCTATTAGAGTATAGAGGTAATTCTGTTCTAACACTTCCTATACACCTTTGATCCACATCTCCCCTAATATGTGACAAATAATAAATGGGCACCTCTGTTTGCTTGCTACTGTTCACTTAAGCTGCTCTCAGGGTTATGATATAACAGCCCACCTCAACCTGGGTTGTAATGATGGGTTTTGAACTATCCTGATCTAAAAGGTTTGCCTATAGCTGGCTGGATGTAATGGGGCATTGGGTCAGTAATTCAGAGACAGAATTGCAGAGGGGGAGGTGGTGACTACTCACCAGAAACAGGATAGATAAATTTCTCATAAGACTTGTGCTGAAGAAGGTGCAAGTTTGTACATTGTAAACCTGTGAGTCGGGTTCTGTCTTTGCTTTTTTATCATTGTGCAGAGCCTAGTTACCTATAGACGTGATTACACCAATAGTATGTTTTTGATAACTCTTGCCAAATCCAACCACAAGAATGATGTATACCTGCAGTAAGTCTGATGGGGACAAATCTGTTGAGGCTGGTATAAATTTGCTTGTGCATTTTCTCAAAGAAATTAACTGTGTTTTCATGCTTGTCCCTTTGCTGCAAAGATCTTATTTTACTAGGTAGCTAGGGGGCTAAATGTGAGCCTAGTTACTGCTTTGGTTTTTCGCCCTCCAGCATACCCCTGTCAGTAGCGCAGTATGGGAAATCTACTCTTTCCTCAATGCACTCAAAGTATGCCCACATGAGGAGCATGTAGGTGAGTTGCCTACACAACGTCAGCTCACTTTAGGGGTTTTTTAATGCATGCTAATAAAACTGTGGAATAACATGGTTACATTGCTGATACTGAGCATTATTTAAGACCCTTTAGTGTTATACTGATTCATAAATTAAGGCTACAGTTCCATGCTTACTTTGAGTAAGTTTAATTGAACACAGTTTTACAAAAACACTGATAAAATCAGGGAGTAAGAATTCAGCTCTATGAATCTCCCACACTCCTCTTTAAGAAACAACTTTAGCCTTATGCTGAGTTCCCTAATTCTGAGTTGATGCAGAAATTATTTTTGACTTTGGGCAGTGATACAGCTTTCTACAAATCTATTCAGTTGGATAGAATATTTGTTTTCTTTCAAGTTCACAGTATTACTGGGTGTCTGTTCTTAGCTTTCAGTTTCTTTTTGACAAACTAATGATCTGAGGCTTGCTTCCTAGCTGTTTTGTCTGTTATTTATTCAGGGTAGAGTTGCAGGGTCCTTTTTTTCTGCCAGTAAGGGGTGGGAAGGAGCTTCCTGGGAGTGAGAGGGGTACGTTGCCACTCACAACATCCCTGGCGTGATGTCACATGGAAGTGATGTCATCATGTTGGGGACATTGCATGGCGATGCTCTGGTATTTGGGGCAAAACTCTATGGGTATAGAGTTTTGCCCTAAATACTAGAGTGTTGCCAGATGACGTCCCCAGTATGATGACATCACTTTCATGTGACATCATCACATGGGGGGTGTCGTGCCCAGCTGTGGCTGTTCGGGTTTGCTCCCCCGCTCCCACCTGGGGACTGGCAACCCTAATTCACTAGCATATGGTAGCACTTTAAACTCTGCTAGATCCAACTAGATATTGTATTAATTTGGACTCAGAAGTTGTCAACCTTGTAGTATGTTTCACTTAACTCTCTTTCAATAAAAATTGTGGTCTAGTGACATCTTAAAAGTTGCCATAATTCAGAAAAAGAACTTCAAAGGAAACCTTGGTGTGATTCTGAGCTGCAATTTGTATGCGTGTTGACAGTTTGTGTACATCAGTGCAGAAAGAATTTGGTCCTCATTCCATGCTTATGTATGTGAATCAACTTGCTTTTACCTAATTATCCTGGAAATTTTGGGGAGTATTGAAAAAATCCTATGAAATATCTTCTATTTTAGACTGAGTGAACTGCTTTTGAAGACAAAGTGGGCATGTGTAGGCGTAGAGAGCTTTAAAATCCGACATTCATTTCTGCACCTAGAATCATACAGAATCTTCATGAGGGAAGTGTGCAGGGCTTTCATCACTTCTCCTCAGTTGTATGCCTTACCTGATGTAGTTGACTTTTTCACCTCTCCCTCAAATCCCCGTGACACACCCATAACCTGGGTAAAAAGTAGCGTATTGACCTACCTTGCAGGAGGGAGATCAAAGATCAAAAGGAGATGGGGGCAGAAACTGCACCAAAAGCCTCAGAGGAAAACTGAAAATTTCATTGAGAGCTTAGCTGTCTCTAACCAGCTAGCAAAATTAAGGTACATGTGCTAAGCTAGATAGGGTGCTTTAGCTTGCAGTTTTATCTCAAGTATTGGGTATATTTGCTTGTACAAAATTAAGATATTTATAATGTTTAAATTCCATAAATATGTCAAATACTGCAATTTTATTTGCTAAGTCAGTTATAAATTATGCATTTCATGTCATTAAAGTGGTAAAATTAGTTTAGGTTTGATAGGAGAGTAATTACTGCACATATTTCCATCCCCCCCCCCCCCCCCCCCAAAAATTTTTCCCAAACAGGAATTTTTTCCCATGGCTTCAACATTTATGGAAATTTTATATCTCTCACTATGATTTACTTTTGACTAGATCTCATTTCCTATGTGATAACTATACGCATAGTTTTATATTGTTCTCTGGCCTTATTTTGTATCAGCTCTTTCTGCCCATCTGTTTGGGGGGGGGGTGCCTGCCAGTGGATGGTAACACATATCCACAACAAAATGTGGTCTTGCTCATGAAAGTTTATGTCACAATAGATGGTTTGATCTGATAGCCTATTGTTTTAAAATACCTAGTGCAGGTTGTGGCACATCTATCCGCATGTCTATTAGTTGCTGGCATAGCCACCTTATCTCTTGACAGCCTTGTTCAGCTGACATATATTCTGCTTCAGTGGTGGATGCTGCAACTGTGTCTTGTTTCTTACTTCACCAGTTTACAGCTCCTTCTCTATAGGAAATTATGCTGCCACTGGTGGATTTTCTATTTGTTACATCTCCACCCCCAGTCAGCATCTACATATGCCACCAGCTTAGGGCTATCATTGGCTGGTAGCTTAAGTTGAACTTCTGCAGTACCCTTAAAGTATCTCATAAATCTCTTCACTACATTCCAGTCTTTGTTAGTTGGCTTCTCAGTTTTTCTTCACAGTAATCCTACTGCTGTATTTATGTCTGGTCTGGTTAATGTGCTAATGTAAAGAAACTTACCTAGGATTTCATGATACCTGTTGTTGGTAGGTAGCTCTTCGGTGTCATCTTGTAGTTTGATGTAGCTGCTGCAGAGTTGGCCTTCTCCATTGTCAGGGATTTGATCAGATCTTTGCTCTTTTGTTCTTGGTTGATGAG
The DNA here is from genome assembly GCA_029233225.1 of Lepidodactylus listeri. Taxonomy (NCBI): domain Eukaryota; kingdom Metazoa; phylum Chordata; class Lepidosauria; order Squamata; family Gekkonidae; genus Lepidodactylus; species Lepidodactylus listeri. Next base: position 96,339,616 of record JARCFY010000006.1, read on the forward strand.
AAAACTTCCATCTGGTTTCCTTTGAACTTGGATGCCAAGATAATGTGTGAGGTTGCCCGGTTGCTTAACTTCAACTTGTTGGTTCAGATGATCTACAATCTCCTTGCTGTCATGTGGGTTTTCATATGCTAGGATCAGATCATCAACATAAGTAAGAATGTAAGTCTATTTGCCATTTTTGCATTTGGTGTACAGGCAAGGATTATATGCTCGCCTCCTGAAAGCTGTTTGAAGTAGCATGTTGTTCAGCTTTGAGTTCCAAGCTCTAGCAGCCTGTTTCAGTCTGTAGATGCTCTTTTGAAGCTTACCTACAAGTTGCCATTTGCCATTGTTTATGAAGCCAGGTGGTTGTTGCATATAGATTTCTTCTTCTAGTTCACCGTGTAAGAATGCAGTCTTTACATCTAGGTGCTCAACCTGCATTATCTTGCTTGCAGCAGTGTTCAGAAAAGTTCTTATTGTTGCATGTTTAAATTAGCTTTCCTCCCTTGAGGTAGCTCTGTAAGTGTCCATGTATTGTTCTTGTATAGAATATTAAGCTCTTCTTGTGTAGTGTGCTTTCACTTCTGAGCCTCTTGTGGTGGCAGGTGGGATATTTCTTCCCATAATGAAGGCGCTGGTATTTCCACCCTTTCTGCAACCTCTGTGGCCTCTCTGTTCTCTCTCTGTTGATCAGGCACATTTGGTGGAGTGTTGTTTCATCAGTCATGGTAGTCTCATGATCAGTAGTCCCTTCTTCCTTGATGTTGGTTGCATCAGGATACATTAGTTGGCTGTCCACTTCAGTACTGGCCCCCTCTAAAGCTGCAGGTCTCTCACTTTCGTCAATGTGGACAGATTTGCTCACTGTGATATTGTTGGTCTGTGGATCCAGAATTCTTTACCCTTTTTATCTAGCTGAATAACCTTCAAAAAATCCTTCTGTGGCTCGATCAGCTAGCTTGGATGATCTTCTTTCTTTTGGAACATATGCATAGGCCTTGCTTCCAAACACTGTTAATTGTCTCATAGAAGGGCCTTCAGCCATGCCATAGCTCATATGGTGTGGTGGTGTTGCCTTTGTGATCAGCCTATTCAGTATGTATGTGGCTGTCATTATGCTCTCCCCTCCAGAACTTGCGTGGGAGTTCTGCATCCGAAAGCATGTATCTTAACATCTCTAAGAGGGTCCGGTTCTTTCTCTCTGCAACTCCATTCCGCTCAGGGTTGTAGGGAACTGTTCTCTGGTGCTCAGTCCCTTGTTCTCTCAGGAACTCCTGTGTTGCACCTGATATGTATTCACCTCCATTGCCATAGTGCAGAATGTGTGGCTTTCTTCCAAACTAGTAGTCTTTCAATCTCTCCAGGATCTGTGAACTTTCAGTAATCAGAAAAATGATTGAATATCGGGAAAAATTATCAACGAATGTAAGAAAATACCTGTATCCACCAATATTCACCAATAATCCATGGCAGGGGTCCACAAATATCACTGTATCCAGTCCAATTGCTTGGTCTGCCTTTCACTCTGTTTTGGAAAGGCTGGTTAATTGCCTTTGACTGAATACAACAAACACAAGTAGGGTTAGTTCCGCATTCTATAAAGTTCGTGTCATTGGTAAGACCTTTTCTCTGCATGTCCAGAATAGCTTGGTAGCTTTTGTGTCCTAATGTGCAATGCTACAGGTGCACACATGCATCATGGAAACATGACTTTGTAAGATTGGCTTCCTGTTCCATTTCATCTGGTAGTTCAGCATTAGAGTGACAGATTTCAGTTTCACTGTCTGGTTCCGACATTGGCACATTATTTTCCTGTATGCTGTAAAGTACTTTATCTCTCATGCCAACAACATACACTTGTCCATTTTGTACAACTGTGCATTTGCCATCCTCAAATTGAGTTGTGAAATTGAAATCAGATATGATGCTGAAGGCTTTCATGGCCAGAGTTCAATAGTTGTTGTAGATTTTCCGGGCTGTATGGCCATGGTCTTGGCATTGTAGTTCCTGACGTTTCGTCAGCAGCTGTGACTGGCATCCTCAGAGGTATAACACAGAAAGATGGAGTGCTCTGTGTCAATGTAAGAAGAAAAAGGTAGGCAAGTAATTTATATCTACTCAGGAGGGTGGGGTAGGGGTGAGTCATTATCTTGCAGGAGTTTCCCAGGCTGTGACATGCTCATGGAGGAGCTTTCCTGAGGAGGTTCTTTTGCATATAGATTGGCTGTTGAAATTCTAATCTTATCTGTAGTGCTGTTGTAAGATGTAGAACATTTTGTGTTTTTCAGGACTGGAAACCATTCCCTATTTATTTTTAAACTCTCTTCTTTCCTATTTAGGTTTATGAATTATTGTGTTTATGAATTTCAATAGCTTTCCTGTGTAATCTGACATGGTAATTGGATGTGTTGTCCAGCATTTCAGTGTCTTGAAATAAGATTCTGTGTCCTGTTTGAGTCAGGCTATGTTCAGCCGCTGCTGATTTTTCAGGTTGGCCAATCACCAAGCTCCAGTCACCACCCTCAGCAAAAAAGAGGCATAATCGAAACATTAGTAGACGGTGCAAGACGGATATGTGAACTGCAGTTTCTTAACGATGAACTAAATCATCTAAACCATGCGCTTCAAGCAAAGGGCTACTCCAAGAATGAAATCAGAAGAGCGATTAAACCAAAGGTAAAACAGACAACTGAGGATAAACAGTCTCCCACAGGAAAAGTGTTCTTGCCATATATCCAAGGAATCACTGATCAGATGGAAAAACTTGTGGAAAAAACACTACCTTCAAGCAGTATTCAGACCCACCAGAAAAATACAACAGATACTACAATTGGCAAAAGACAGAAGAGACCCCCTCACTTCTGCAGGAGTATACCGCATACTCTGCAGTTGTGGACAGGTTTACATTGAGACCACACAACATAGCATCCAGATAAGAATAAAAGAACATGAAAGACATTGCAGACTTGGCCAACCTGAAAAATCAGCAATGGCTGAACATCACTTCTGTCTTGTCTGGGTTCAGTTTCAGTTTGTTCACTTTCGTTTCATCCCATAAGTGCCCCAAAGAGCCTTGTGCTCACAGGACCAACACCAGGTGGTTACCCTGTCAGGCTTCCCCCATCTAACCACTCTCCACACACACTTTAAAAAGTGCTATGCTTTATTAGAGATATGATCCTGTGTGTACCAACCCTTTGTTAGGACTGAGGGACAAAGTGGGAAAATGCAATACGTAAGTGAACCCATGGATTCCATGCACACTCATGTCACACCTATTTCCTAGCGTTTCTATGGCAACATGAAATATATGTGATGCCCTACCTAACCTAGCCTGGCACACAGATCACCAAGGACAAATCTCATGGAAAACATCCTTGGGGTACGCTTGAAGAAAAGTTACAAGGTGTCTATTCCCATGCGCTCTAAAAACACACTCCCCCCCCCCCCCAGAAATGCATTCATGGCAAGTGAAGGAACAGTGATAAGAAACAGAAGAGGCAAAATTGAAAGTAACAGTGACTGAGCTTGACATACCCCAGGCCCAAAAGTTGTCCGCCTAGCCTTGGCCAGGGCTTTCTCCACCCTGGCTGCAGCCTGCTGGAATCAGCCCCCACTGGAAATCAGGGCCCTGCGGGACCTTCTGTTGTTCCATACGACCTGCAAAATGGAGCTATTCCACCAGGCTTTTGGGTGGGGTGGTGGGCATCTAAAATGGCCTTCCTGCTTTAGTTCCCAATCTGCTGAAAGGGCCCATTTGATTTCATCTCGTGGCTCTAACAGATTTATATGGAACTGTCACTACCTGTGTGACTTTTATTATTATTTTAATGATTTTAATGTGATTTTACGTAACAAGTCTTGGAATCAGTTTCTTGTGATCTGCCCTTAGCCCAGCCCGCTTTAGGGAGGGTGGAATTGAAATCTCAAAATAAATTTAAAAAAATAAATTTAAAATAATGACCGTGGCAGTGGCAGGGTATTTGAACAGGGAGGTATAGAGCTGAGTGTTGCCAGTTTATTGATGACATCCAATTCCAAAGCTACAAATGATTTCTCCTAAATGTCTTTCTATATGAATCAACTTGAGTAGGCTGGTCATCTTCAGAGGCCTTGCTTCAGGTGCCCCTGCCGTTTGAGGCTGGATTAGTGGCAACCTGAGAAAGGGCCTTCTTGGTTGTGGTGCTGAAACTTTGGAACACTCTTCCCAAGGGGATTAGTGTGCCTCCCTCTGTCATTGTCTTCTGCCAGCAGGTGAAGACTTCATGTTTCGTTTTGTGTACCTCTGGTAAAACTCTTACTGGCCCTCATCCCTGGTTGTGTGTGTTCGGTTGCTTGTTTATATGTCTTTATTTGTACTGTTAAATATTTATATATGATTTCTTTACTTGTATTGTTAAATATTTAAAATAATATTTAAAATGTATATATAATGTTCTAATGCCTAATGTTTGCCACCTTTTACCCCTGTTTGGGTCAAAAGGCAGTATATAAAAGTTTTAAATAAAAGCTTTACATAGAGATTGAATAAAAGGGGTAAGATTGTGTCCTGTGAAACCCTACAGGACAACTTCCACACTGAAGGTAATCGGTCTCCAGCTGCTGCCTTTTGATTCTGATCTGTGATGAATGATTTGCACCAGTCCGAAGCATACACCCTGATGCAAACTTCTGCCTCTAACCACCTTAACAGGTTGGCATGACTTGCCATATCAAAGGTTGTAGATAAAATCAAGTAGGAGCATCAGATAAGCAAGGCCTTTGTCTACATTAAGATGGAGGTCATCAATTAAAGCCACCAGGGCTGCTTCTGAAACAAGACTAAAAAGAACCCAGAGCACATGAGTTATCTAAGAAGCCCTGGAGTTTGGCTGTTACTGCTTGTTCATCACTTTTCCCAGAAAGGGCAGATAAGAGACCGGGTGATAATTGGTGACATTTTTCTGTAGGGATGGGGTTTTTTTTAGTAGTGAACAAATAAATAACTGCCTGTTTGAGTGGCTGAAGGAAGGTGCCCTGGGTTGCTGACAGATTAGTATCTTGGATGGGCAAGGATCCAGTGCAACCAGTACTGGCTTTCACAAATCGCAGGTCAGCCTCCATTATCGTAACTGTCCATAAAGAAACCATATGATGTTTTAGGCACTTCTTCTGCCTGGCCTGTATCAAAACTGGTATCCAGATCAGAATGTATCCATGTTATTTTATCAGCAGAAAAACTTTGCAAAGGAATCACAGCTAATTTTCTCTTCCTGAGACAAAGTCTCGAATTTAGGCGTCTTAATCTTGGTTGCATCTTAAAACAATTAGGATGGTCTTGAACTAGGTGATGCAGTGGTTGCACCACCTGTTCATAGGTCTCCTAATGGGCTCTATTCACACACTGTTGGGTTCAATAAAAATATTCTACCAGTGTCTTTCTAGATATCTTCTTGACCCTCCTTCGATCACTCAGCTCTTCAGTAAGCCTCAGGGGCTAATTTCCATGCCAAGGGTGGGAGAGGTCAACGAGGAACAGTTGTTTCTAAGTTGGTGAGAAGCTGTTACTTCTAAGGTGGAGATTCAAACTAATCCTATAGTTTTCTTCTTGACCGTTCTCATTAAGGAGGTCACTCTGTCTTTTCTTTTATCTTTGGAAATGCTGGCTCAGAACCTCAGTGTTTTTTCTTTCTTGCATGAGAAGGAACTTGAGGCAGAATCTATGGTGGTTCTACGGCTCCATTATCCATTCACCATTGTTATCTTTGGAATCTGATATCTGGAATCCTCCTGGCTTATTTCCATGTCACTTCAGGCAGAGTTATGGGTCTTTTAAAGGATTTGTGGATCAAGCCTCCTGGCTCTCCTATGTCTTGTAAATAGAAAATAGTTTATACTCCACATTCAATGGGGATGCTTGATATAGTATGTCAAGCCCCAGCTAACTCCATTGTTGTGGCAGCACAAACCAGAAGTTGTGTTTTTCTAGATTCTTCCCTCTGGAAGATGTACAAAGGTGTGCAACCAAGATGTTTAAGGGATCACCTTTCCTATGAGGAGAGGCTGGGATTTTTCTGTGTAGAAAAAAAGACAGCTTCGGGGATACATGATAGAGGTTTATAAAATTATGTCTACAGTAGAGAACATGGATAGAGAGAACTTTTCCTCTCCCTCCCATAATACTAGAATTTGAAGTTGCTGGGAAATGGGTTCAGGACAGGCAAAAGGAAACAATTCTTTATTCAGTGAACAATTTAACTGTGGAATTCAGTGCCAATGGCCATTGTAATGGCCATGAGCATAGATGCCTTTAAAGGGGGTTAGACGTGTCAATGGCTGTTAGCTGTGGTGCCTAAAGGGGCACCTCCATATGCAGTGCTAGGAGGCATGCTTTGTTTGGCCCTCCAGGGCAGCTAGTTGGCTGGTGTGTGAGATAATATGAACCATTGGTCTGATCCAGCAGACTCCTATGTTCTTTATCAAGGAGAGTATATAGGTAAGATCTTCTGGCCATAGGCAACTTTAGCTACTCTTGACTATCACAAGCAACTTCAGTTGCTCTATCAAAGTAACTAGCAGAGCTTGCTGACTAGATACCAGTTCCTTTTTGGAAAAACAATAAATATGTCCTTATAAAATGTTATGAGGTATACGAACCTGGTACAGGTTTTCCAATTTGAATATTATATACTGGGAGGTAGCAAACCTGAGCAACTAACCACATTACTGATTGTGCTCTCTGTCCCTGTTTCTCTTTGCTAGCCTGTAAGCCTCCAAGTTTCTTTGCAACACAGAGTTCCAGGGCTTGAGGGACCTTCATGTCAATGACTGGACTCTTTAAGTGGTGAAGTTCTAAAGATGATGAGGAATAAAAGGACTACATAGAGATTTTTGGGCCTCTCAGAGTCTACCTTTCAGTTCAACAACAGTACATCTACCTCACTTTACTGGTACTTATTTCTTTTTATAACATCAAGACAGCTCTTATTAGATGCCAGGAGGGTGTAGCAGCTCTCCTGTAGATATGGATGTTTGAAAGCCCAGACTACTCAGCAGTTATGACTGAATGCCAATTAATACCCCAAGTCCACATTTGTTACACGTAGAAAGGCTTCCCCTCTCTGTTTTTGGATACCATCTGTGTTCATTGCTCATCAAATCAGTCAGAATCAAGATTAACCCACAGGCATACGAACCTGACGAGAAATGGGTATTATGTCGATTGGATGTTAGAGATATGCAAGACTTTTATGTGGGCAGAGCTGTCTTTTTAGTAGTAGTGCTTCCCGTTTCCATTGCCTATGGAAGTCCAACAAAGGACGCACCTGTTTCTGCTCTTTGTTTCCACTAGGCGGTAAGAATAGCAAGTTGTCCTTCAGTGGGGGAAGTCATCCAAGCCAGTTAGGTCACACCTCTTCTCACTCGAGGCAGGGCTATGCAAATTTGTGTAGACTGTATTGGCTCAGAGCGAAGCTGACTCTCCGGTTCGATAGCCCTGCCACTCCAGTAGGTTGCTTGAGCCTAGCTGCACTTTCTTGGAGACTTGCCTTATTGGTATGGAAGACAGAAAAGCATTGAAGAAAGGCCTCTTTGCTGGTCTTAAAGAAAAAAGAGCCCGTAAAGACAAGCCTCTCCCATCTGATGTTCCAGGCACCGAAGACTGGCCAATGGCAGATACCTCTGTGGTGGAACTGGCCTGCTCTAGGCTGCAGACTCTGTTCCATCCTGCCCCACTGGGAGATTCCCAACTCCCTGGAGGGGCTTTTCTTTTTACTCTCCAATAACCCACCACCACCACCGCCTGATCAATATAGGGATTTCCCACTGAAGGGAAATCCTCAGCTCCCCAAACTCAGAGGCCTTGCTTCAGTGTCTCCCACTAGCCCAGTACGTGGCTACCACAAGGACAGTTAAATGGTTTGTGTGCCGCTGGGAGAATAGCCAGTTGCCAACTGCTTGCCTTTCTCCCTTCCTGAGGCACCCTCTTAAAATAGTGGGTCTGAAACACTGAGGGGCTATGTGATGCAGAGAACAGTTCCTTTAACAATTTAAAATATTTATTAAAAAGAAAATGTTTAGAAAATGTTTACAAGCGTATTTTTAGCAGCGTACCAGATTGAAGCAAGGAAGAACAAAAAGATATGGTAAAACGCAAATCCTGTGTCCCTCTGAGCTATACGTGCTCTATTGCATGGTAAAATATAGGACAGGCTCTTTATCTTAGGTGTTACAGATCTTCTTCGTGGTCTCTGTGCATCACACCTCTGGGATAATGTGCGCCTGCGCCGATCGGTAACTTTGAAGCCAAACGGATTTTCGTGCCAACTCCCCGATCGCGCGCCGGCTCCACTGCGCATGACCGGGGAGGGGCACGAGGATCCCGCCAGTTCTCTTCTGACCGCCGCGTCGTGAGGATCCTTTCTCTCTTGCTCCGGTCGGTAGTTTACTTCTCCAACTCTAAAAAAGCCTTCGGACTGATTTCTCCACCTATTAAACTCGGACTGTTAACTGGACTTGATTTTGGACTTCCCTTCACTTCCACCGCCTGGCCTATGGCCCAGCAAGTGGGGGTTCTTTAAGAGGTGCCTGCAGTGCGGCAGCAAGATAGCCCCACCGGACAAGCACTCCCTGTGTCTTCTTTGCCTGGGTGAGTCTCACCGAGTCGACTCTTGCACTAGTTGTGCGGCTTTCTCCAAGCAAACTCGTAAAAACCGAGCGGCGAGGCTCTGGGTTGCTCTCCTCGAGTCTGCTTTGTCGCCGAAGATGTCTTCTTCCGAAGTTCCGGCTTCTTCACCGACGGGACCGACACCGTCTCCATCCCAAAGCATCGGTACTGACAGACCGGCACCGAAGAGATTGCTCCCCTTGCCCGACACTCCTGCTAAAAAGCGCAGGGAGGGCAAGGAGGAGAAGGGCAAGATGAAGCACAAGAAATCTTCGAGTGCTTCGTCAACGCGCGGTGCGCTCGACTCAGCCCAGCCCGGTCTCGGCCAGCTTGACCCGACAGATCGTGAGCGACCCAGGGGTAGGTCGTCCTCCCCGATGCCGCGACCGATCACCTTGACTGACTCCGACCTCGACATAGACCTTACACAGGTCGCTCGGGAGACCCCCGACGCCGAGGCGAAACCACCATCGGTACCGAGGGGGGATAAGGACTACCGCTCTCCGGCTCCACTGGTACCATGGGACATCCAGCAGTGGCGATACCTCTACGGCTCCTACCCACCTCCGCCCCAATGGTATCCCACCGAATGGGATCGGTAATCCGCCTCTTCTAGAGTGTCTCGGTACCGAGAACCCTCATCAGTACCGACACCGACACCAGCACTGAAACGGACACCCGACACCAATCCTCGTCGGTTACCGTTAACGCAGGACCTGTCCAGCCCGACCCCTCTTTCGCCATCCGACCATTCGGCACCGGGGTCTCCGGCATCTTCCGTGTCAGAAGACGAGTCGCTTCCGCAAAACCCGTCTCCCGACACGCAGGTCACCGAAAACCTTCCAATCTCTCCCTCCGAGGATGTGAAACCCTACGGAGAATTAATCAAAAGGATGGCACACTCTCTGGCTTTAGCCACGGCCCAACCGACTCCGACAGCCACAGACTCCATCTTCGATATCGTGCAGATGGATACATTCACACCGGTGGCCCTCCCACTCATATCGATCCTGATGACTACGGCCAAAGAATCCTGGCCTCATCCCTCGTCTACCCCCATCTCCAGCAAACGCCTAGATCACATGTATAGGATCCAGGAGCCTGGGGCAGAATTTTTGTTTGTCCACCCCAAACCCAACTCAGTGGTTGTGACACCCTCCACCAAGGGTCGTAGTGGGCACTCTTCCCCATTAGACAAAGAAGGACGCAGAATAGATTCCTTTGGAAGACGTATTTATTCAGCGGGCGCATTGGGCCTAAAGATAGCAAATTACACTGCCTGCATGAGCAGGTATCAGTACTCGCTCTGGGAGCAGATGACTGCGCTCATTGCCCATCTCCCAGAGGACAAGTTATGCAACGCCAGAAAGATTCAGAAGGAAGGTATGTCTCTGGCCAAGCTCCAACTTTCGGCCTCCAAGCATTCGGCGGAAGTAACCTCCAAGACGCTCACATCAGCAGTGTCCATCAGACGCCATGCCTGGTTGAGATCCACCTCTCTTCCTCAAGACACCAAGACCTTGGTGGAAGATCTGCCGTTTGAAGGGGACGGTCTCTTCAGCTCAACGACAGACACAGTGCTTCACGAGCTTGATAAAAGCATGAAGACATCCCGCAACTTGGGAGTTTCTCAACCTAAACAGCAGAAACAGAAAACATGGCAAAGAACATGGCCCAAGAAGCAGTCACAAAGACCTCCCGCTGAACCACAATGGCAGAGGTCACCACCTACCTACCAACAAAAGTCCTACAACAACAAGTCCCGCTTCCCAACTGCTCCAGCGTCTAAGGCGAAACCTCCCAAACCGAGCAAACAAAGTTTTTGACTCCCATCCCTGCTCCGACAACCCCACCCGTCTATCACCCTTCCTGACAGCATGGCAATGCATTACTTCGGACAAGTGGGCACTTTCGGTCGTCTCAGAGGGATACAGAATAGAATTCTTCGAGATCCCTACGGAACCTTACTTCGTGGTCACTCCCCCATCCGACACTCTAACAACCGAGGTCGAGACCCTGCTGAGCAAGGATGCGATAGAACCGGTAGTAGTCCAGCAGTTTCAACAGGGGTTTTACTCCCGCTACTTCACGGTGCCAAAGAGGGACGGGGGCCTCCGACCCATCCTGGATCTTCGGAACCTCAACGCGTTCATAACGTACAAAAAGTTCCGAATGACCACCCTCCAGATCATCCTACCTCTGCTGGAGGCGGGCTCTTGGATGGTGACGCTGGATCTGAAGGATGCATACTTCCATGTGACCATTCATCCTTCCCACAGACCCTTTTTACGCTTTGCGATTGGTCTACGTCATTTCCAGTACAAGGCACTACCATTTGGTCTCTCGACGGCACCTCGTGACTTCACGAAATTAATGGCAACAGTAGCGGCCCACCTCCGCCTGCAAGGCATCCATCTATACCCTTACCTGGACGACTGGCTCCTGATCGCTCCTTCCGCATCAGACCTGCAAGACCACGTCTCCCTGACACTCCACACCCTGGAGATTCTGGGACTGACAATAAATACAAAGAAGTCCATGCTCACCCCTTCCAGACGGGTACAGTTCATCGGAGCTCTTCTAGATTCCCTACAGTGCAGGGCATTCCTACCTCCCAACAGGGTCTTGGACATTGTTTCTCTCCTCAGAGTTCTAAGAAGGAACCGGGAGGCGACAGCTCGTCAAATACTGCGCCTATTGGGACTCATGGCGGCTACCACCATGGTCATCCCTTTCGCAAGGCTACACATGAGACCCTTGCAGCTGTGGTTTCTCCGCCGGTTCCGGCCAAGCCTACACCTTTTGTCCAAAAGATTCCACTTATCAGACCAGGTGGTTCAAGCCCTGGAGTGGTGGCAGGTGCCACAGAATCTTCAAACAGGCGCCCCCTTTCGCCGCCCTCCTCCGTCAGCTACTATTACCACGGACGCTTCCCTATGGGGCTGGGGAGCCCACTTGGGCGATCTGTGCGTAGGCGACAAGTGGGACCCATCAGTAGCCTCCAATCGCATCAACTTCCTGGAACTACTAGCGGTCCGTTATGCAATCCGGTCTTTTCAACACCTCTTGACGGGAAAGACAGTGGCCGTCCTCACGGACAATACGACCACAATGTACTATATCAACCGACAGGGCGGTACAGTGTCCCGCAGTCTCTGCCGCTTAGCGATAGAACTCTGGACGGAATGTCAATCGCTGGATATTTACCTGGTAGCGAACCATCTTCCCGGTCAGCTCAACACGCAGGCAGACTTCTTGAGCAGAGGGGGTGCATCCCTACACGAATGGGAACTCAATCCTCTCTACCTGACCCCAATCTTCAACCTCTGGGGTCAGCCTTCTGTGGATGTGTTTGCCTCCAGAGACAACAAGAAGTGTTCCCTCTTCTGTTCCAGGGCGGGCACGGATCCGATGTCCCTGGGAGACGGTCTTCTTCTCTCATGGTCGGGGTTACACATTTACCTATTTCACCCGATCCCATTGATACTGAAGGTAGTACAGAAGCTACTGGCGGAACAACCACTAGCAATCCTGATCACACCCTGGTGGCCGAGGCAACCATGGTTTCCCACCCTCCTTCGCCTCTCCAACGGGTCCTACACTCACCTTCTGATGAACCCAGACCTTCTCTGGATGTACAACGGTCTGGTGCTGCATCACGACATACCCAGACTGAAGCTAACAGCTTGGCTAATTCGTCCTCCGAAGTAGACGCTCGTATAGCTGATGTTCTCCTCAATGCTCGTAAGCCGTCTACACGCCGTTCCTACGAGGCAAAATGGAATAAGTTCCTGTCTTTCCTGGCCTCGGTAGGACGACCTTCCATTCCATCTTCTCTCAACGACATCTTTGGTTTTCTCTTGTCTTGCAAGGACAGAGGATTGTGCCACGCATCACTTCGGGTCTACCTCTCAGCTGTCTCGGTTAACCACCCAACAATAGATGGTTACTCCATGTTTTCTCATCCCACTACGAAGCAATTCCTAAAGGGAATGTGCCGTCTCTTCCCAACAGTTAAAACCCCTGTCCCAGCGTGGGACCTGCCCCTAGTGCTGAACAAGCTAATGGGCAAACCATTTGAACCTATGGCTTCCTGTAGCCTACAGCTTTTTTTGTGGAAAGTAGCTTTTTTGGTGGCCCTTACTTCAGTTCGTAGGGTGAGTGAGCTGTCGGCTCTCCGATGTGACCCACCCTATCTTACCTTTCATCAGGAAGCAGTGACCCTGACTCCTGATATTACCTTCTTGCCGAAGATAGTTTCGGACTTCCACATTAAAGCAGACATCACCCTCCCGGTGTTCTTTCCTGAACCCAAGGACCAGGCACAGCGCTGCCTACACTCTCTCGATGTTAATAGGGCCCTGTCTTTTTACTTGCATCGGACTAAACCCTTTCGCAAGTCCCCAGCTCTCTTCGTCGCGTATGCCTTGCCCAGACAGGGACAGAAGCTATCGTCTCAGAGACTGTCTAAATGGATTGTTGGGACGATAAAACTCGCCTACCTCTTGGCCAAGCGGCCATTACCGGCGTCCCTGCGGGCTCACTCTACTCGAGCAGTGGCTGCCTCGACAGCATTTCTCAAGGGCATTCCCCTGGGAGACATCTGCAATGCTGCTACATGGACGTCTCCTCACACGTTTGTGAGACACTATGCTTTGGATGTCCGTACCCATCAGCAGTCGGCAGTGGGCCGTGCAGTTCTGCAGACAGCTCAGATGTGAGACCTTCAGCACCCACCTCCAGGTATGTGGTGTATTTATTGCTCGCTATTCTCCCAGAGGTGTGATGCACAGAGACCACGAAGAAGATATACAGGTTGCTTACCTGTAATTGGAGATCTTCGAGTGGTCATCTGTGCATTCACACCACCCGCCCTCCTTCCGCTCTGCTTTCGGTCTCCCGTGTAATTTTCTTGGAGGCTGCTTGCAGCGGTCAGAAGGAACTGGCGGGATCCTCGTGCCCCTCCCCGGTCATGCGCAGTGGAGCCGGCGCGCGATCGGGGAGTTGGCGCGAAAATCCGTTTGGCTTCGAAGTTACCGATCGGGATCGGCGCAGGCGCACATTATCCCAGAGGTGTGAATGCACAGATGACCACTCGAAGATCTCCAATTACAGGTAAGCAACCTGTATTTCTCTAATGTCTTCCATTACCTCAAAGCTTGCTCCCAGCTCTTTAGGCCAGCTGCATGGTCCAAAATGGATGCCTGCTCCCCACCTCAGACGAGGTCTGTTCAGCTTGGCATCCCAAGGAAGGAGAGCTATTTCCTGTTGCCCAGAGATTTTATCCTCTCTGTTTTCCCTCCTTCTTGACCCTGGTGAGCCCAGGTCAAGGCTTCTTTTCCTGTTGTCTCCAGGAAGCAGCTTTTTGACGCCTGTTTAGCATTTTACACCTCCAACTCTCTGCTCTTTGCCTGAACAAGGGAGAGAAAGGGGAAGGTGTATTTGTCACATTTTCTTTCCTGTTGGAGTCATTAACACTTGTAAGAAGGTGAGCTGATGTGCTAGTGCTATGGACTATGATGTAGTCCATAGATCTGATTCCTTGGGCCCGCTTCAATGCCTTTACAATGGACTGAAGAAGTCTCTAAGTTAGTTGTCTTTGCAACCAAATCTGACAAGAAAAGTCAATTTCCTCCAGCCTCCTTACCTGATGGTAATTACGGACACCAGCAGAAGGGGCTGGCGAACACACTCCAAGGATCAGTTTGTCCAAGGTAGATGGAGCCCATTGGAAAAAAATGAACAGTATGTGGCTGGAACTTGGGGCAATCCGACTAGCACTGATTGCCTTCCAGAACCTATTAAGGAAGAAGTATGTGCGAGTGCACACGGTCACTACTATGGCCAAGGCGCACATCAATTGGCAAGGAGGAATCAGATTGATAGTGCTCCTCCGGAAGTCAAAAATCTTGTTAGATTGGGCAGAGAAAAATTTGGTAAATCTGAAAGTGGAACATCTCTATAGTCTTACAAACCTTCAAGCCAACTGGCTAAGCAGGAAGGATTTAGATCCAGGAGAATGGAGTCTAAACAAAAAGATCTTCCAGCAAAATAACACTTTGTTTCAGGACCCCTATCTTGGATCTTCGTACAACATCGAACAACAGCGAAGTCGCCAGGTTTGTAACCAGTTTCTACGATTCCAGGGCAGAGGGTGAGAATGCACGCACTTGCCGTTGACCCGGGGGTCTGCTGTACGCCTTCCCCCCGACCACACTGATCAGCTGAGACTTGAACAAACTGTCAAAGGAGACAATGGAGTTGATTTTCATAATTCCTTTCGGGCACAGAAGGTTTTTGGGTCTCAGAGCTAGTGAAGATATCAGTATCTCTACTGTGAAAATTGCCAAACAGATGGGTGGTTCTTGCACAAGAATCAGTTAGCTACCCAGACCCTATTTGACTCCAGCTGACAGCTTAGAGGTTGAACAGACAGATTTAGAAGGATCGGGCCTTCCGAGTTAAGTAGTTGACATTGTGGTGCAGTCTAGAAAACCTGCTTCCAGTCATCTCTGAAATTGTACATGGCTGATACTCAGAAGTGGTCCAGTACCAAAAAGCTAAATCCACTGAAACCTACTTACAAAGGCATTGTTCCCTTTTTACACAAATGTTGAAATCAGGTTGCAACAAAGACCAGATACCTTAAAAGACAGGTTGTAGCACTGTCCACTATGTGGGACTGCAAAAGACTGCATAATTTTTCTTCTCATAGGCATATGAGGCTTTTCCTCAAAGAAACCATACAGTTGGCACCTCCAATTAGACATAGGTTGCCTAGTGGGAACCTTTCTAAAGTGTTACAGGCCTTGAGCAAACCTCCATTTGATCCTTTCAAATTGTCAGAATCTAAAGTCCTTCTTGAAAAGCATTTAAAAAATAAAAGATGACTTCTGCAGGAAGGTTTTCTGAATTGGGGGCTTTATTGGCCAGGACATCATTGTGTATATTTCACCAGGTCTCAGTGGTATTCAAGAGGGATCCTTTCTTTGTGCCAAAGATATTTCCCCCTTATTATGTTAACCAAGAGTTGGTACTACTGTCCTTTTGTCCTATACCATGTCACCCCAAAGAGAGTCTGGTACAAACTAGAAACGTTCAGGGCTCCATGCGTCTGCTTAAATAGGATGGTGCAGATTAAGCTAAAGGATTTTCTGTCTGTTTCTCACAGCCTTTTAGGTAAAAAGGCCTCAAGCCATGTGAAAGGCACATGATGTGCAAGGCCTAGGACCTCTAAAGGATGTTACGAGTCACTCCACCAGATCTGCCGCAACATATCTGCTGTCCCTGTCGGTAAGTAAATCTCCTGAGCGCAATGAAAGGCGGACAAGACCTTTGGTTGAAAGGTGGGGTCTGTCTGGAGGACCACCTTATCCTTGCGGAAGTTACAAAGCATGTCCAAGACAGAGAGTGTGCTAAGCTCTGACACCTAACGTTCCGAAGTTATGGCCACCAGAAACAAGGTCTTCATCCGAAGCCATTTCAGTCCAGCTTCCCGAAGAGGTTCGAATGGTGCCTTGGTTAGTGCTGTCAGAACTGTGTGCAGTTTCTGTGTAGGGAATCTGTGCACCTGTGGCGGTGACTTGGCCTTTGCGCCCTGTAGGAAGACCTGAGCGTGAGGGTGTTTGGTCAGCTGGTTAACCGAGTCTAGGAAAAACAGTAGATAGTGCCACGATTTGCCTACGGAGTGTCACCTCCTTCAGACCTGTGTCTAGCCCGTCTTGCAGGAAGGACAAGAGCAAAGCCACTGTAGGAGACAGAGGGACCACCATCTTCCTCCTACACCATCTCACAAAGCCCTTCCAAGCGGCCTTCCGGGGACCGTGGAAGCGTCAGTGGCGGTGTTACTGCCATCTCTCTCAGGACTGAGAACCAAGGGCATCGTGCCCATAGGGGAGCAACCATAATCACCTCTGCTCTCTCTTCCCTGAGCTTCTGAATTGTCTGTGGAATTAATGGGAATGGTGGAAACACGAAGAGAAGGCCGTGAGGCCAAGGAGAGGTCAGGGCATCCGTCGCTTCTGCCGCTGGATGGAAGTATCTTGTGAAAAACCTTGGTAGTTGAAGGTTCCTTGGAGAAGCAAAGAGATCTACCAACAGTTGTCCCATGTGTGTCATGATCTTGAATAGATTCGAATGTAGGAACCACTCTCCCTCGCAGATGGTCTCTCTGCTGAGCCAGTCGGCTTGAATATTGCTAGACCCCTTGATATGTTCAGCCTGTATAGATGCCAGGTTCTTCTCAGCCCATGAGAATATCCTCATCACTTCTCGTTGTAGCTGGGAAGACCTTGAATCCCCCGATTGTTGAGGTATGCCTTCACTTAGACATTGTCCGTTCGAACTAAGACATGGTGATTTTGGATCCTGGAACTGAATTGACCAAGCGTATGTCGAATTGCTCTGAGCTCCAGGAGGTTGGGAGATGCTGTTCCTCCGCAGTCCACTGAACCTGGATGGGAACATCATTCAGGACAGCTCCCCAGCCCGTCAAGCTGGCATCCATGAAGATCTCTACAGTGTCGGTAGTGTAATAAATCTTGCCTTGAACTAGGTTCTCTCGACGCATCCACCACTGCAGAGTGGACTTGATCAGGGCAGGAACTCGCAGATTAAAATCCCTGCACTCCATAATGTGACACTGATAAGGTCTGAGAAAAAAATGTAACGGTCTGGAGTGGAGGCGCGCCCATTGAACTAGGTCTGTGCATAAGATCATGAGACCCAGGAGCTTGGCCAGAGTCATCAAGGTGGAAGTTGAGCTTCGTACCACCGTGGAAGCCATGTCTTGTATTCTGATCGCCTTGGTCACTGGCAAAAAAAGCGTGCTGCATGTCATGTCTATGACAGCTCCCAGGTGCTCGTGAGTCTGAGATGGCTGTAGGGCACTCTTGGAGAGGTTCATCACGAAGCCGTGGTCCTGTAGACATTGAAGTGTTATCTTGGTGTTCCGGACAGCTGTTGCTCTATCCTTGCCCCATATCAGCAGGTCATCTAACTATGGGTGAACATGGATCCCCTGTCTTCTGAGGTGCACTACCGGGTTGATGTGATCAGTTTGGAAAACAGCCGGGATGCTGTTGAAAGACTGAGTGGCAGGGCTCGGTACTGAAAGTGACACTTGCCCACACAAAAACGAAGAAACCTTTTGTGGGATGGATGAATAGGCACATGGAGGTAGGCTTCTGTGAGGTCTGTTGATGCTAGGAAGTCACCAGGTGACAGGGTCTCTGTTATTGAGCGTAGTGTCTCCATGCGGAAGTGGCACAATTTGACAAATTTGTTGAGAAATTCGAGATCCAAAATGGCCCTCCAGTTGCCATTTTTCTTGGGAACTAAGAATAGAATTGAGTATACCCGTGCCCACGCTCTGGTAGAGGAACTGGTTCTATGGTTCTTATTTCTAGCAGGTGCTGCAGAGCTCTGTTGACCAGCAACTGTTTGTTGATTGATTTGCTGATGGGAGATATCAGAAACCTTTCTGGTGGAGGGCAGCAAAATTCTATGGAATATCCTTGGGACACGACCTCGATAGCCCAGGCATCTTCCTGAGAGTCCATCCAAGCCTGAGAAAACTCTTAAGAGGCGTGCCCCCACTGGAAAGGTAGGATAGTCATGCTTCCTTGGGCTTGGCATCCCGGTCTCCCCTGTCAGACTTGTTGAAAGACCTGTGGAATCTGGGATTGAAGGAACCTCTCTTTCCAGTAGGTTTGGACGAGCTCCAGTTGTTCCTCTCTGGTCCTGATGAAAACGTGAGAGGGAATGTTGCATCCAAAGGAATGAGAACCCCGCCTGTCAAGGTGGCGGAGGTTCTTGGGCATGGCTTTCTTCTAATCTCATGTCTCTATCAGAACCCTGTCCAGAGTCTCTCTGAAGAGATGACCCCCCTGGAAGGGATACGCGGTGACAGTTAAGTTGGACTGGAAGTCTGCTTGCCAGCCCCTCAGCCAGAGTAGTCTTTTCGTCACCATGGTATGAGCCATGGCCCTGGAGGCGAAAGTCAAAATATCTAAGCTGGCATCAGTGGAGAAGGATGTCCCTTTTAGGATACGAGTAGCACCTTCCAGCAGGCCTCTGTTGTTCTCAGGTAAGAGTTGGATTAATTTGCGTATCCACACAATGGATGCTCTGGACGAAATTGATGCTGCCGTGGCTGCCTTGACCATCATAGCAATGGCCTCATGAAATCTCTTCAGTGTAGCATCTGCCTTTTTGTCAATGGGATCTCTGATGGTACCATACCCATCCTTGGAAACAAGACCAGTAGACTGAAGCGCTGCCACTGGCCCATCCACAGAAGGGATCTGCAACAGTTCATTAGCAGAACTGGGTAAGGCATACAGTTTTCTTACAAAACTGGGGAAATGCCTGTTCACTGTGGGTCTTTCCCATGCCATCCTCAACTGGTGCTCAAAGTAGTCAGGAAACGAGAACACGTTTTCCACTAACTCTTCTGAAGGAAAGAACTCATGATCTCCCCTGGTTTGAGATTTGAGCTTAGGTTTGGGGGAGGGGCTTGGTCCTCAGAAGGAGGAGCATCCTGGATTTTCAGAGCCTTAATGGCCTTATTTAAAAAATAGTGGTAGTCTTCAGCTTTAAAAAACCTGCTGGATTGCTCAGGTATTTTTATTTCCTCCTCCTCATCACCTGAGAGGAATCCTCCCTCCTCTCTGTCGTCTATAATGGACCTCAGGGACTTCTCCTCAACCCAGTGTTGGTCTCCCCTAGAACCTCTATGGGTCATGGGAGGGTCTTTCTGGGCAGCCTTGGTGGGCCATGGGGTAGGAGGGTAGGTGGACTGGCCTTGAGAAGTTCCTTGTTCAGGAATACCTTCCCTGGCACAAATGGAAGAGATCCCCTCCTGCATAGCCTGGTGGAAAGCTGGCATGAGATCTGAAGCACTAATAAGGGCCCCTTGATTAACATTTATCTCCTTGTTACTGAAGACTGGCCCTGGGGGATGCAAATCGGAGGCCTTACTGACTCCTTCCGTCCCTGGATCACGCATCAGCAGAGGGGTTGAGGCGTTGTCAGGACCCGGCTCCGATCGATCAAAATGGCAGCCGCTCTTCGCTCTCCCCGAAATGGTGGGCTCCGCTTCTTCTTGCAGCCAACGATGCTTCTGCGCATGCTGCACCGCCTATGCAGAGCTTGTTGGGGCAGCACAAACAAGCCCCAAATGCAGGTTGGCCCCACTGCCATGTTGCACTTGGACCGCTGCCACAGTGAATGTTCCATCGCCTTCTTCCCCTGCAGAAAAATCTTCAGTGCTCCGCTGCCATCGTGCTTCCTCGTGGAGCATGCAGTAGAGAGTTGAGTCTTGATGACATTACCTGGCTCCCCCGAGTCCAGGAGGGAGAGGAGGAGTAAGAAGGGAAAGGTCAGTAAGTTGGGAAGAAGGTAAGAGTAGAATAAATAAGAAAAGGCAGAGAAAAAAGGTTAGGCTGAAAGTGAAACCAGATACTCTTAAAGGCAGAGCCTCGTCTCTGAGTTCTACTCCCTATCTAGGCAGAAATAGAAATAGAACTGAGGAGAAGGGACAGCAGAACACAAACCTTTCCTCAACAAACCTTTTACAGCTCAGGAAATAATTGACACAATAAAATCCCATTTCTTTGATAGTTTTCTTTGGCTCTAGAAGCCAGCCCAAAAATTTAGGTTCCAGACTCATTATTCCAGCCTTCAGGGTTTTGTATTTTAATGACCATATTGCTACCAATAAAACCTATCTTAATGTTTTCAGTTTTTCATAATTTTATTAAAGCCATGACAAAACTGTTGTAGCAGATAAATAAATATAAGGTAACCATGTTAGTCATCACGACAAAAAGCTAACATCTAACTAAATCCATAAAAAGTAATAACGTAACCCTCACCTAACTTTCCCCCAATTTCTCATAATTTCATTATTGCTTTACAAATACTTTAAAATATTCAGTTGAATATTGAAGCCAGTCAAGAAAGCAGCTGGTTAAGAAATGATTTCATTTACCACCACTATGTGGTAGTTAACATATTAACAAGCAGTAATAAGAACTTCATGCATATGTATTTTTGTTATACAGTAAAACATATTCTGATGAGAAGTAGTAAGTTTGTACTTTTACTGAGTGTCCCTGAGAGAGAAGTTGTACATCTTTTGAGTATCACTGAGAGACACTGCAATAAAATCATTGCTGAAAGTAGTGTGGGCCACAATGAAATTTCTGTTTACCATGACAGCCTGTTGCCTGGGATTTGTGAAGCCCTGCTCTAGTTCCTCATTTTCCAAACCAGAATAATTTATTTTATGGTAAATATATATTACCAGTTGTGTTGGATCAGACTAATGATACATGTGTTCCATCACCCTGTTTTATACAGTGGCCAACTAAATGCCTTAGGACGTGGAGCCCGAAGCCTCCCCTGTTGTGTTCCACCTTCTTACTGACGTTCAGATGGTTGCTGCCGCTGAATATGGAGATATCTTGAGTTATTGTGGACAACAGCCATCAGTGAACAGATCCTCCATGAACTTATCCAGTCTTACTGTACATCCAACTAAGCTAGTGCTTCCTTTTCTGTCTTAAGTATTTACAAGGGGTTCCTGTGGTTAAATATTTGCATTATATTGATATAAATTTAATTGGATGCTTAATAGTAGATCATCTTAAGATCTTTCTTGTTTCAGTAACCTAATTTAGAAACCAGCTAGGAGGAACACCCTGCTATTTGTTGAAACAGACTACGATAAAATTCTACCAGACAGGAAAGAATCTACATTGTTAGCAGCTGACCTGAGAGTTCAGATTACTGAAAAGGCAAATATTTTGACCAGGAAAATAATTCTTCCTGTGGAGCAACACGAGCTATTATATTTGAATAGTTATTTTTAGCCTTCATAACAGCTGTTCTGTTCTGGATTGTGTGTTGAAAATTAAAACAGTTTTGAAAATTTTATGATGCTATTAAATATTGCTTAACATACTTTTTTAACCAGAATGTTAATACTGCTGTTCTGTTTAATTTTGTTGCACTGGATCTCATGGTTTCATGTATACAAGGTGTTCGTGGTAGCATATATTTTCCTGCATTCCTCTTCCCACAGCTGCTGTCTGTGACCCCTGAAAAATTGCTGCTGTTGTTGCAGGACTACCATGAACCAAAAGCAAGGCAGTTTTGCGACAAGGAGGGGAAATTTGGCAAAATCTCCCTTTCTGAGCCCACTGCTGTGCTTCCTGTGCTGGTAGAAGAGTGAGATAGGAGTAATCTTTCCACATTCACTTCTTCACCATGTTCTGCCTAATTTTTTTTGGGGGGGGGGGGGGGTTACAATGAACCATTGATAGTGCTTTGGGAAGGGTTGTGGAAGACTGCTTTGGGAAATGTAAAGTAGGAAAGAACCCTTTTCAGTTTATGTGACTATAGGCTCCAATTGCTGGTTAATCAAAACAGTCTCTAATGTCCTCTTTCAAATTGATGGTCTGATGATGAATATTGTAGACTTTGGTAGAGCTAGTTCTGATTCGGCATTTTAGGTGGTTTACTTCCAACCCTAGGCAACAGAGTGGTTGGATCCTATGAGATGCAAGTGTAACAGCGTTCATGGGCATGATTTGTTCCCCTCCTTCCTCTTCCCTCATCACCCCCAAGATGTTTATAAGCAGTGTTCCCTCTAAGCTGTGGAGTCTTGTGAGCAAAGATTCTACTTTGTGAGCTACTGACATTGAAGTTGTGTGTGAGCAATTTGGCTTCTGTATAAATTAGTCTGGTCTGGAGCCATCCTTCCTGAGCCAAGACAAAAATGTGTGAGCCAGAGGCTAAAAAACTATAAGCAAGCTCACACTAACTCAGCTTAGCAGGAACACCGTTTATAAATTTGAGTTTGCATGGACTAAAAGCTCCATGTCTCAGGGTCTGCTTATGCATTAATAGCATGCGATGGCTGATGGAAAGGGAAAGTTGTATTTGTTATTGTTTTAATTTCTAGACTGTCCTCCTCCTAAGGGCTCAAGGCGGTGTGCCCCATGCATAAAAACATGCAGCACCTAATTTCAAACATCAACAACATAAGGCATCAAACAGCGAATGATTAGTCAGAATAAAATCAGTTAACAGGTCTCTCCTTGATTTTGCCTAGTTCCTTCTTTTCACTGTAGTCTCCCGGGTCACATAACTTTTTGTCCTTGTTGGTCTTATAACCTCTAGCATCAGCATGTTGGAGGTCTCAGGGCTAGCAGGGGAATGTTGGGGGAAATTGTATCATAAACATCCTTGTGGCCATACTTCATAAGATCCAAGCTAGTAGTGTTACAAGTGTGCCAGTCTGCTCCTTCTCAAGGAATATAGGGCTTGAATTGGGTTTAAGCTTCACATTTAATGTTTCAGGTAGAAGTTTTGAGGTAATTTAAGTATGAGTCATACCTGTAAGCAATTAGATATGTGATCTACCACTCCACTGCTGTAGTTACTTATGAGCACTTCAGCTATATGTCCAAGATCCAGAGAACGTTGCGAATAAGGAGAAAGCACTTCCATATGCTGACTGCCTTAAATCCTGCTTTTGAGAACTCTTCCAGTCTTCAGGAGTGGCTGTTCAGACTGCGTAAGGACATGCAGATGGAAAACATACTGCATAGTTATGTGGGCGCAACCCTTCAAGTTCTGTAAATTCTAGTACATATACTTAAATATTCTGATTTTAAGATGGTGTGTACAAGGTTTGTTAGTATCTTTTATGTGGCAAAATACGATGCATGTAAGGAAGGTGTGTTTTTCTGTTTGACAGATTGTGGCTGCTGTCACGCATGCTAAATAATCACTTTCAGTGCACTTTCCAACTGGATTTTTACTGTGTGAACTGGCAAAATCCTGTTGGAAAGTGGATTGAAAGTGGATTATTTAGTGCGTGTGACCACAGCCCTTATTGGATAAATGGCCCTGATCTGGGTAGCCCAGGCCAGCCCAGTATTTTCAGATCTTGGAAGCTAAGGAGGATTAGCTCTGCATAGCATTTGGATGGGAAACCAAAGAATACCAGGATCATGATGCAGAGGCAGGTAATGGCAAACCTCTGGATGTCTCTTGCCTTGAAAACCCAGGGGGTTGTCATAAAAAAAAGATTCTCCTCAGCCATCAGTATGATAAAAAAAAACAACCCATCCTGATAACCTCATGAATGAAACTGCCTTGTTATTGGTAAATCTGTGGATTCAAATTGGCTTGGATCTAAATTGTAAACAGAAGAGGATTTACGGAAAGAATCTCTGCCTGTTCTCGGTGTCCTTCTCTTTCCTCCATCCCCACCCAGGACACCCCAGATGGCAAAGGAGGCCTCTGAAATGATGTGAACTGCAAGAGGGGAAAGAGAGTACTCACCAGCAACTGTCCTTCCTCTTTTGAAAATGAGGAAGCGGGTAGAAGGAATTTACAAAGATTCCTTTTGAGAAGCTTGTTTGGTTTACGGTCTGTAAGGCTGTAATATGCAACTATAAAATATCATAAATGATGCATAAATGCTGTTCCTGCAGATATTCAGCTTTGCGTTTTCCTTGCCTCCACCTATTTATTTGACTTTGACTTTTTCCTTTTATATTCTTCCATAGCCATTTTATTCAGAACAAGCAATATATGGTACTAATTTGAGAGTAATAGAATAGAATTAAAATAGAAACGGAAACAACTTCAGAAAAAAATGGCAGATCACTTCTAAGACTCTTAAGCTGGGGGGCCGCTAGCTGATAACTAATGTACCCTCAACAGCAAAAAGAAAGGCAAAAATGTCTGAACTCCAAGGAACTGTGTGAAGCAACTGATTGGAGTCCATAGTAGCACTGCTGACATCCATGGAACTCTGTGCTAACAGAACCCTCGTGTCAGTCATGTATGCAAGCAGCCAAAGAATGAATGATAATACGGGCACAGCTCTTTGACAACACATGCCCTCCCTGAATGCAACAAGGGAAGGGAAAAAAGCAACAGAGCACTCTGCTCTAGAAAGGACTGTGGTGTGCCCTTTGCTAGAAGTACTGTGGGGGAGCTGATTCAAATCCCCTTGTGCAAACACAAATCTTTTTGACAGATGGATAGAGAAGGAAAGAAGTATGACTACTGCAACCATGTTACTCAGCCATATGCACAGCTCACTTGGTGAAGGCAGTACAGGGCTTTTCCTAGCCAAAGGGGGTTGCAGGGAGGGGGAGAGAGACAGGGATAGCTAAGTACAACGGCATATTCGTAGAGGTATTCCTGTAATCTTCCCAATAGCTCGCTTAAGAAAAATATTCAAGCTGACACTGGAGAAGGAGGGTCTGGATCCCACTGAGAGGAATAACTAGGGAATAAGGCAGAGTTGATCTTTTGTCTAGTGACAGTCTTCAGCAAAATAGAACAACTTGTTCATCTTTGGTTTTCGGCCAACCATCGGAGAATTCCTATCCAGCTTTTACTTCTCTCTTTGTTAAAAGCTAAAGGGGAGGTGCCTCTCCGGAGCCAGAGGCATGTTTTCCTGCCAAAACGGCCATGTGCTCCTGGAAGGGGCCTTCCTTCCCTCCCTCAGTTCTCTTTTTGCTGCCATCGAGCAAAGACATCCTTCCAGCTCCTCTCATGCATCTTCGTTCACCATGATGCAGAAGTTTTTATTCAAGAAGTGTTCCCAGTGTGGGACTAAGATGACCTTCTCCAACAGGCATTCTTTATGCCTCCTCTGCCTCAGTGAAGGGCACAACATGGTGAACTGTGAGTTTTATTTCCAGTTTACTCCCAAAGTAAGATCTGATAGAGCTGTGAGACTCAAGGGTAGCCTTTGGGGGAAAGCTTTTTCATGTTCTGAGAGTTTGGCTACAAAGTCTTCTTCTTTGGTGGAGTGACGGCATATCATTGATAGTAATCCTTCCACCTTGACTGATCCAACTTCTTGCCCACCCTCAGTCATTTTGGTTTTGTCTAGTCTGTCAGCCCCTACTAGGTGCCATGCAGTATTGTCTTGAGGGTCTTGCTCCACTTCCAGATTGCCCCCTAAGAAGGCTATGGCAAAGTCCAAGCATAAAGAAAGGCACTGAGACAAGCGCCACTCGGCCCCTCACCACTCCCCAGTTCAGGCCTCTCCATTGGCTCTGATGGACTTGACATCATTGGTTCCAGCTTCCGTTCCCATGTCGGTTCTGGATTTCCCGCCTCCAAGAACCCCATCTCCGCATTTGCATTTCTCGGCTCTGTTGTGCTCAGAAGGTAAGATAGGACATTACTCCGAGTCGATTCCACAGACCCAGTTGGATCTGATCTCGGCATCGCAGCCCACCCAACCAATTCCATGGCCTTCTGAGGCCCCTCCTAAACCTTGGCACAGTATCCTTTTTATTACCCTTCCCCATTTCCAAACAAATAAGGTGATCGGCCTGCATCTGTTGGAACCGAACCAAACCTCTGCGAGTATTGTTCTAACGTTCCTGCCTCCGTCCGGGCAACAACCCCACGTTCTATGGTAAAGGGACTCCCTATGTCCTCCGAATCAGATGAAGAGAGTGCTGTCTCTCTGTCTTCCAAACAGTACTCACCAACCTCTTGCCATTCTACATAGCAAACAGACAGCTTTTTATGCTTAAAAAAATTAAAAGTTTGGGTTTCAACATAGGTGAGGCAGTGGTTTAAAAAAGAATGGACAAAGATGGTCCTTACAAGGCCCAGAGAAACATTCAGACAGTGACAGAACTAATAAAAAATTTCATTTGAAAAGCATAGTATTCTGTATCTGCTTGTGTGCTTGGAAACTGTAGAAGTCCTGTGCCCAGGAATATCAGAAAGATATGTAGTTGGTATGTTGTATGAGTTTGGGAGGTATACACATCCATTTTTAGTAACTTACATGAGGATTTATTTATTTATTTATTTATTTATTTCGATTTATATCTCGCCTAGCCAGTGAACCGGCTCTAGGCGGCTAACAGCATAAAATCATTCAATACAAAGTTAAAACACAGCATAAAATTGACTCATTTTAAAATACTACAAACAATCAAATCACAGATACCAAATAGCAGCAGTTGTCAGAATAGTACTGTGAGGGGGGGAAATCTAAGTCTGAGACGAGTAGCATATTTCTAAGATTTTCTGTGATACTTCATTCAAATATGGAAATCAAGCCACCTTGTTTGTGTCACAGTGGTACATCAGCTTCTAGTTATCCCTTATTTTTTCAGATAAGAACCTCCATTCAGAATTACACCAAAGATCTATCTGCTTAAGCGTTTTGTTTATAGCAGTGGTACCTATTCCTGCTTGTGGCAAAGGAGGCCACTCAATAAGGATTCTGCTTCACTGGCCTTAGCTGACTCCATTCAAAGAACATGTATTGTGAAGGGGCTTTGTTTCCACATAATGATATGCCAGTGTTGACTTTAGTGTTGACATTTTCAAAACTGTTATGTTCACAGTAATGGACCTTTTCATAGATAGTTCCTGACTCTGTATTCTGACTTTCTGTGGGAAATGGATCCTTTATCAGGAGACAGTGGTCAACTTGCCTGTCATTCTTACAGATACCTGTAGAATACTTTTATCTACAAAATTGCCTGCCTTGTTGAAGGCTTGGAAACATACACTGAAAAAATTATGGAAGGCTGGAAGTCTTGTGGGGATCACCTTTTGTATGTGCAGACATTAATGACTGTACAGAACAATTTTAATATGTGTTACCCAAGCAAGAATAAAATCTATACCCTGGGTACCAAGGGATTGTTACCTAGGTCTGTAGAATCCATCTGATGATTAAGGAATGGATTTCTTTCCTATGTCACATAGGCTGGATTGCTGACATTGAAAAAGGCTATTAGCAATGGCTATTGAATCTATTTCCAGAGCCAAAAATATTAATCGATCTGTTATGTAAACAGGGTACTAGAAGGCGCATTCTTTGTGTATCTACAGCTCTGAATATCAGCTTGTATGTTTGCCTGTGGAACTTAAGGTGGATGGAAGCTGCTCCAGTATTTTTGAGTATTACCAATACTGCTGTTTGGATGCTACACTTGCCTGGTAGTACTGCCACAGGACCTCATGATGGTGATAATTACTATGTCACCGGCAGAGTCTCTGTAATCGGATCTGGCGGGAACACGTCTTTCCCAATCTCTAATGTACTGCCATCTCTCTAGCTGTTACCTGGATTAGACCTCAACAATGTACAGTACTGGCACATCACGTTAATATTTATTTAGGGATTTTTATTCCACCCTTTCCAAAGCAGGCTCAGGGCGGATCACAACAATTCAAGTCAAAGACTCACTACAATAATCACATTTAAAATCATTAAAACAATAAAATTGGTAACAACAATATAAATCTGTTGGGGCCATAAGGTGGAATCAGAATGGGCCCTTTCTGTGGGTTGGGAACTACAGCAGGGAGGCCAACTAGGATGGTTGGTTTACAGTGTTCTGGACTGGACTGTTAGTGGCTTCCTTATCTGATTACTTGAACATAATGTTTTGACAAGTATCTAACATAAACATTGGCCTACAATTGACCAGCTGCTTTGCCATTTATAGTTTCCAGTGGAAGGTTCTTTTAGATGAAAACATTTGGTCTTGGCCTCTTGATTTTGAGAAGACTTATGATACCTGGAATATAGATTCCTCTTCCCCTTAAAT
Organism: Lepidodactylus listeri; assembly: GCA_029233225.1. NCBI lineage: Eukaryota > Metazoa > Chordata > Lepidosauria > Squamata > Gekkonidae > Lepidodactylus > Lepidodactylus listeri. The sequence goes on from JARCFY010000006.1 coordinate 96,367,867, forward strand.
CCAAAATTGCAAAGCCCTATGTTCATGCAGGTGGGTGTTGTTGTTTTTTCGAAGAACCACATTCTGGATTTACATCTGCTTTATTTATTCCAGATGTTTTGTGCAACAGGAAAGAGTAAACCAATGTACGAGACTGTACTCTACAGATTAATGGCATTGCTGCATAATCTTCTAGTCATTACTACTTATCTATGGAAAGTATCACAAGTTTATAGAAAGTCAGATTCAGTAAGCGCACAACAATATATCAGTTGGGTTTTTTTGTAATGACTGTATATTTCTTTAGATTACGACTGTTTGTATGCAGTTGATGGAGGCATGGTTTATATCCTAATAAAAAAAAATTGTGCCACAGGAATATCCCAGTGGTTGCAGAAACCTTCTTGAGGTTGCTGCTACACAGGAAATTTATTCCTACCACACATACTGAAGCCAAGATACATTAAGATGCTCAATTATACTCTACAGGTGTTTTCCTCTACCTCATGGGGAGCATATAGCCCATCCAAGCTGCACATATTCAGGGCTTTGTTCTTCAAACTGAATTATGGTATCACAGTGTATAATTCCACTATACCATCAGCTTTGAAGAAATTGGACCCTATCACACCTTTTCTGTCCATAGCCTTTATGTGAAATCATTTGAACTTTCAATGAGTCTCTGCTGTGCATGGTTTTCTGACATTCTGCTGAACTGCAATTAGTACTTGGCCCAACCATCTTGGAAAAACATGTTTTGTGGTGGCCAAACTTGTTAGCTGTTACGAAGTTTGAGGACCCTCCTCTAAGTTTTGTACTTAGACTTAAGTATCCTTTGCAACAAATGCAGTTGTCATGGAATAATGTTACTACTGTAAGTGGCATTTGGACAGGGGACTTCTTCACGCTTGTTTCCTTTTCCTGTTTTAACGAGTTCGGACACAAATAGTACCAGCAGTTGTATCTGGAACATTGTTCAGTTAATAACTATTATGCAGTGATTTTTACAAATGGTTGTAAATCACAGCCACAAGTACCAAATGATAGCAAGAAAGCTGGATCATTTGTTTACGACTGAATTTCTTGCAGTGTCATTAGTTTTGAGCTGCTCTAAGTTTCTGGGCTTGGGACAATCTAATACGTGCTGATTTTTGCATTTTGAGGTTGGCCTTGGATTTGTTTTCTTTGACATTGTAATTATATTCAACTGATAGAGAGGGATGTGTCATCTGGAGGAGAATGGGACTAGCAAGAGTGTACATACAAGAATTCAACCTGAGGGAAACAACCCACTTTGCATTCAATTAACTTTATACCCCATGCGTTACCTTAGAAGTATCTCCAGGGTTGTTAATGCAAGTGATTTCTTTGCTCTCCACCTTCAAGGGATCTGTGAATCTTGCCTGGTGTTAGCAAAGTAAGAAGGACAATTGCTAGCCATTTTCTTTTCAATGGAGAGAAACCAGCCATCTGTTGGTTCTTGTTCCAAGAAAGCTAGGGTGCTGCCTTACATCAGTACCATTTTAAATCTGCATGCCTACTCATTGTTATGCATGGGATGCTGTCACAAACAGGTTTTAAGATATTGCCTGAGATATCAGCCTCCTCTTCTATATTTTCATTTTTGTAACATCTGTCCTATAAAACACAGCTGTTCCATCAGACCTTTGGCTGAGGTGGTGGATGTCTAAACACTTTGGCCTCCCCTGCCAATGCTTCCCAGGTGAACTGCCCTTTGTAGAGATCACTGTGGTATCTGCTGAGTGGGTCCTATTTTTGTCAACATAGGCCCAGAACTGGAGGTGCCTTCGCTTACTGGAAATTGAGATCTGTGCTGATTTTAAAAAATTTAACTTTTTATTATTTGTATTTGTATTGGATTTATTACTATGTCTGTATTTTAGGATAGGATATAAATCCAATAAAAATAAAATAAAAGTTAAAAATACATTAAGAGAAAGATCTTCCGGAAGCCACCATGTCCCAGCAATTTTCAAGCTCTTTCTTTTTCTTAAAAATCAGCCAACCAATAATGTCCAAAACCAAGCATATTAAAAAGGTTTTCGAAAGAAAGCATGATGCAAGTGAAGTGGTTAAGTACTTAAATGGATTTGACAAATCGATGTGAGAAGCAGACCCCCACCCCCACCCCAGGCAAAGCACATTTTAATAGTTAAGTGAATGATGTTCCTGGGGGGATATAGGTACCTCAGGAACGACATGAGGGAGATCTGGAATGGGAAGGGGGCATCAGTGGAAAATACCAATTTAGTCTGGATCCAACCCAGGAAGCTGCCTTAGGCTGATGACGCATTAAATCCCACAGGGCCCTGATCTCCAGTGGGAGCATGTTCCACCAGGCTAGGGCAAAAAAATGTCCTTGTTGAGGCTAAGTGGATGTCCTTCCGGTTGGGGAATACCAGCAGATGTTGCTCAGCAGAGCACAAGTCTCTACAGGGCACATGGGGAGGGGAAGAGGCATTCCCGCAGATATGTTGGTCCCAGGCTGCATACGGCATTAAAGGTTAGTAAAAAGGTAAAGGTTTCCCTTGCTCGAAAGCCAGTCAAATATGAATCTACGGGGTGGTGCTTATCTCCGTTTCCACGCCGAAGAGCCAGTGCTGTCCGAAGACTTTTTTCTATGGTCGTGGCTTGGCATGACTAGACAGTGAGGCACACGGAATGCTGTTACCTTCCCACCGAAGCGGTTCCTCTTTATCTACTTCCAATTTCTTGCTTTCAAACTGCTCGGTTGGCAGGAGCTGGGACCAGAGACAGGAGCTCACTCCGTCATGCAGCACTTGGTTCTTGAACTGCCAAACTACCGACCTTCCAGTCTGCAGCTCAGCGTCTTAACCACTGAGCCACCACATACCATAACTTTAAAGTGGAAAAACAGCCTGGATTCAGTACGATCTAGAATATAACCAAGATGCTGCTCTGCCAAAAAAAACTTTAATAACCTACCTACTAACAAGACAAGTCCTTGAAATGACTCCTGTCCTGTAGTTTGAATGCTGACTTGGTGATCTGCCAGGATGGCCAGTTGGGGTGCTGGCAGTGTACTTATCGTCCCAGTGTGCATCATTGTGTTCTCATTGCTACTTCCACACTGTAACAGATAGTTGGACAGAAAAGCTGGGAGAAGAGGGGAATGATTACACCAACAAAACATATTCTGTGGGAGAGTGAACAAGTGATTGACTAAAAGGCTGGTGTAGGTTACTAAAGAACCCCAGATCCATGACAAAGTATGTGTTTTCTTTAAAAAAAAAATTCAGAATGAAGAAGCTCAATAATCCTATCCTAAACTCTGCTTTCTTCTGACAGTTGGATAACAGGTTTTAAAACATGCATTGCAGCCAAGACCAATGTGTCTTAAGAGTGCTTTTCAATAGACCTGCCCATCAGCTGAAATTTTCATAAAAAGGGCAGTAGAAAGAAATAGCAGTCACTATGTTAGCAATTCCCAGAAGATTTTTTTTTCTACAAGGCTACAGATAATTAGAATTATTTAGAAAGAACAATTTAATTATGGAGATGCCAAGCCTGTCCTTTCCCCACCTTTTGAAACAGTGACCCTGGAAGTCTTGCCCTACCAAATAAATTGGATTATTATTTTCCTCTAAGATTCTAATTTGGAGGATCTAAAATTTGTGCAAAATGTTCTTTATATTGAGAGGGAAGGAAAAATGCATTGCAACCGAACTGTGTCTGTATGATCTATGTCTGTTGATTGCAACTCTAGCAACTGTCTGATTTCTTGTGACAAACTTGTGAGATTTTTCACAAGCTGCCGCTTTCATCTTTGTTTTAGCAGCAAAAAAGAGAGTTGGTATTTTATCACTTTAAACTGCATGAGAAGTGCTTATCCTTATAGCCATAGCAGCTTTATTTCATGTGCCAGCTCTCACCAAGTTGCTGGTCAGACAAGAATGTATTCTCAGGAGGTGACAGAATTGACTGTCCTACTTGTGACAGAGAGATCCAGCAGATGATGTATTGCTGTTTTCGCTAACGCTTTGCCTTCCGACAGTAGAATATGGGACCAGAGGTGATCACATAAACCCTGCAGAGCTGTAACTTGTGCCAAGAAATGAGTAGATGCATAAGAAAAGGAAGAATCTCGTGGATATTCTGGAGCATGCTTTTCAGGATCCTTCAGTAACAGATGAAAGCTTGATCGTTCTTAGTGCAAGGAATTTTGCAGTACAGTAATGTTAAACATTGTAGCTGGTTTGGTGTTCTACCATAGGAAACAATGTTGATTTTGTGTTACTTATTTGGTAGCATTTATAGTATGCATAACCAACAGTCTCCAGTTTTAGTAAATCTGTGATTTGAAAAACAAACATTTTTTTCAAAGCAGCCTGTTATCCTACTTCAGTATTAATTATGCCACATTGAAACACGTTGCCTTTTGTTTTCTCCTCAGTGTTTGGCAAATATCTAAATGCATTTGTAGTGTTCTTGACACAAAAGGGTCAGTGCATGATAAATAGCAATACAATGAGCAAGATACTGTCTCCAGTAATAAACGGTTAGAAACTGAATGTTATATGACTTGTTAAATAATCCCACCATCAGTTTAATTTAATATGAACTCATTTTAGCTATCAGGATACATTTAAATCCATGAGCCATGAGTGAAAAGTGATTCAATGAAGGAAATGTATTTTTCCTCTACTGAAGCAAGAAAGTTTTCTTTCCCTTGATTACAGGGAAAAAAGCCACTATCCTGATCCCCCCCCCCCCCCAATTTCATATGCTAGCAAATCCCTTATGCTTTGACCCAGGAATACTTTTAAAGAATTGTATAAAAATAACTATATAAAAAGTAAAATGGATATTTCAAGGATCAAAAGACTTTCCTGTTACTTTGATTTTTTGATAAGTATAACTTGTATATATAGAATGGCTACAGAATGAGGAGATGGTGTGACTTTTTATATTAATTCACTTAGAAACATTTTGGGTGTCCTATGGCAATGAACTATGAATTAAAATTTGAAAACTTTTAATTTTTTAAAAACGTAAAGAGTGAGGTCTGTATTCTCTCCTTTCAAGCAGTGCCCAGAACATCTGGCTAGGCCCCATTGTTTGGCAAGCTTGTGGATGGCAGAAGATGGAATACTTTTCTTACTGAAGTCTTGAATACCCATTTGCTGTGCTTCACATTCATGTGTGGAGGAACAGGATGTTCACAAGGCAGTTTAGGAGGGAGGCCCATCTTTAAAGACCTTGAGAAACATTGGTTGAAGATAAGTTATGTGGATAGCTATGCCTAAATAAATGCAGTCAGCTGACATCATGTAGCACCCCCTTGACACAATCTGCTTATAGGACATGTTATACTACTTCATGATTTGTTCTACTCTTTGCAAATGTACTGGCACAGCCTCATTTGTTAAACTGTCAAATATTAATTTTTTCTTAGAGCCTTTGTGACACAACAGAAATGTTAATACCTATGATAGTATGAGTTACATGAACTCATACTTTTGTATTTAAGGTATTAACCTTTAAGTGTAACCTAAATAATCAAAACAGTAACCGGTGGCATTTGTCAAAATATGTAATGTTTTTAAATGGCGGATACAATGTGATACGCCTTCAAAAATCTATCATCGGGCTCCAAAGGAATAGTCTCGGCAATTAAGGTTCCAAATGGTTTTATTTGATCTATCTAGCATCACCCTTTCCTTTTTTATAATCAAACATATGCCAGTTTTCAGGTGGCTTTGATTTAAATCATTGTTTTCTACATAAAGGCTCATTCTTGCTGGCCTGAATATTTTCAACCCAGACGATGGTTTCATTTTAGTATAATAATTTTTCAGGTTAGTTTGAGTTATATCAGAAAATTAATGGTTATTTACAACTTGAAATTGATAATTATGAAATGATTGCAGGGTGAAATGTCTCCGGTTTATTAGGTTAATCATTCATATTTGGACAACTTTTCTGCTGTACTTTACTGGAAGGAGAAAAATAATAATTAACAATAATAATTGAAATTGTTTTATTTAACTAAAATAATAACATTATTTAGCATATGTATGTATAGAATGGAGCATACTTTTCAGGCTCTTTCAGTAACAGATGAAAGCTTGATAATTCTTAGTAACAGATGAAAGCTTGATCATTCTGAGAGCCAGTTTGGTGTAGTGGTTAGGTGTGGGGACTCTAATCTGGGAGAACCGGGTTTGATTCCCCACTCCTCCACTTGCAGCTGCTGGATGACCTTGGGCAAGCCATAGTTCTGACAAGAGCTGTCCTTGAAAGGGCAGTCCTCGAAAGAGCTCTTTCAGCCCCACCTACCTCACAGGGTGTCTGTTGTGAGGAGGGGAAGGAAAAGGAGTTTGTAAGCCACTCTGAGACTCTGAGTGAAGGGCGGGGTATAAATCCAATCTCTTCTTCTTCTTCTATGTATTCTTACATTTGCTTAAACATTCTTCTCAAGATTTCTGGAGTATTCTGCTCAAAAAGTTTCACTTTCATTTGGAGTGCTTGCCCTTCCCTCCTCAGCTTACATCTTAACATCTTCTCTTTATCCAGACCTATTCCACCCCAAACTATCTTATATTCATTGAACTTCTTGAAATTTAGCAGTTAAGAGATAAGGAGTTGATTCTGTACACATAGATTTGCAGAGGACCAATAGCTCTGAGGTCTGTATGTTTATTTTATAACATTTTTGCTGTGAAGAAGAGACATGTGATTTCTGCAGACACAAATTCACAGTTTGAGAACTGTAAAACCAAGCATCTGTGATAATATCTTCTAGATAGACAAATTGCTCAGTAGTCTTCCAGAAAACTCTGGAAGAGCATGACATTGCATGAATATACAGCCTCATGCTACATAATTAAAAACTTAATCTTTATTTCATGATGAATAACCTTTGGACTATAATGTATCTTAAATAGCAAACTATCTTTAGATAGATTTTTCCTCAAAAAGCATTTTGTTAAAAAATCCAATTTAAATTTTTTAAAATCCCATTTAAATTTTAAAAATCTGATACTTTTGATTAAAAAAAAACATTGCTTTTTATCCACCCTGCCAGTTTTGCTGTAGTTCTTCAATGAAGAAGAAAATTCCCAAGGATTTACTTGTAAATTATATTTCAAACTATCAAGTTAAAGTTCATCTCATTGATGCATATGCTTATTTAGCTGTGTACAAAATATCTTTGTGCATTTATTTAACATGCTGGGGAGGAAAACTTTCTGTTGTACCTGAAAGTTTGATAAAGACTTCATAAAATGGTGCATATTGCTTTGTGCTTTATTTCAATGTTCTTTGGAATAGAAAGCATTTTATTTCGCTATTCTTTAGAATCAATAAATCTGATTCTCAACATGTCCCCCTTCTGTAGATACTTAAATCCAGAGACTGGAGCCATGGACAGATCAGACAAATCTCTCTATAAACCTAAAAATAACCACACATTTGCAGAAAATCTAAACTCTAAAAAACAGAAGAAAAATAAAACAAAAAACTTGTGTGGGAGGGTTAAACCCACCACAAATGATAGAAACAAAAGCCTCAGTGGCTACTGATAGACTACCCCAACAGTATTGTCAGCATTCACATCTTGGCTTTGGTCAGTAGAAGGTGGGGAAGGGGTTTGAGCTCTTTCCAGGGATGTTTTGGCCTTTGAAGAACAACTCATCAGGGCTAGGCCTAGCAGCCCCGGGGGACTTGCTACCATGCAATTTCCATGACTCACCCAGGTCTGGCTGCTCACTGCTGTTCAGCAGCAGGCTCTGCACAAAAGCCAGTGGTTATGTTTCAGACTAGGGTCTGGGAGACCTAAGTGTGAACCCCACCCTGCTGTGGAGACTTACTATAGGCCAGTCATACATTCTGAGCCTAACTGTAAAACTGACAACACTGAAATCTTCAGTAGTGCCTTATCATAGACTTATATGATTACTGTAATCAGAATTAATCACATTTAAACAATGAACATATCTTTGAAAATACATTGGATATGTCTACAGTAAACACAGGAATTATGTAATGCTGTCGACTGTCATACATTTAAATCATAATGCACATTTTGAATGAGTAATGGCTTGTCTAAAAAGTAGTTCACTCGTTCCAAAACAGAAATACTTCATCAGAGCTAGGAAAATTAAAGACACAAATTCCTGAGGAAGAAGTGTTTATTCCCCTCAATTATAATTTTTTCACATTTCTAGGTGTAAGAGTCAGAGAGGCACGACTTCACCTTCCTCATTACAGCAGTCTGTATTATTGCATGGCTTTTACTTCATACAGGTCTCTCCCATCACCTTTTTGATTTGCAAGAAGCTGGGGGGTAATGTGGAAAAGATTAGCCTTCTGGTTGTATTTCACAGGAGCCACATCTGTGCCCTCAAATTGTGTAGCATTACTGTTATCACTCTAAAAGGTAATTTTTGCTTATAATTGCAAATTCTCATTTTATAACAGGTTTTAAAGTTGCCTGCCTTTGTGAAGTTCTGTGTGTATGCACCTTGTAAAACTAGAGGGGGCAAATGTCATGTAGAATTGCTTTCAAGAATGACTTCCGCTTCCCTGGGTGTGTACTCATGAGACTTAAATTGTACCAGTTTAGTTTAAGACATGTTAGATACACTCTTCTTGTGTAGGATGATAACTTTTGAAACTGGTTCTTGATATTCTTGGGTACTTTTCAGAATCGTATGCTGCGTAATATTTGCTTTTTCTCTAAGTTCACCGAAGTGAATGCTCAGATTGTTTTTCAGTGAAGAAACATTATGTAAGTGTAGCTGAAAAATACTAGAATTGAAATAATTCAGATTTCCTTCAGAAGACTAGCCATGCTAGCCTGTTACAGCAAAAACTGTAGTTTTGTGGCACCATAAAGACTAACAGATTTGTATTCTAGCATTAGCTTTCGTGGAGTTCAGTGTACTTCAACAGATGGATGTAGCTGGGTCCTCATTGCCTAGTGACTGGCAGATATTATTCAACTAGACAGAAACTGGGCATCTAGCTGTGGATGTTGTTGCTTGAATTTTGCCCATCCTATGCCCTCTACATTTGTTTTATCTAGAAATTAATTTCTTCAAAGGAATACTACAGGTACAGTTAGTGTATATGGAATGCTGCACCTTCTTTTGACTGATCACAGGATCTAATCTACTGTCTTTAGAACTTTGAATGATTCCACAGATCTATAAAAACTGCTCTGTGTACAGCTTCATTCCTTCCTCCTCATATGCTTGATGACCACATTTATTATGGCCAGTCTTTGGTATACTTTGGCCGAGGACAGACTGGCAATCTGGAGCGGGAGGAATCCGGAGGCAAAAGCTGCGGGGGGAAAATTCCCCAGGGCTGGCCGTTCACACTGGCCAGTGTATTGCGCAAGGATGCTGTTACGGAGTGTTCAGACTGCTGCGGAGTTGCCCCGGGGTGGGCCGGTCTCCGCAGCTTGTGGCAGGGCTGTTTTGGCAATGTGCGCATGAGCGCATGAGCGCTCATGCGCAAATTGCCGAAACAGCACATTCACACAGCCACCTCTGCTTGAATCCCGCCTTCTTCTGGGTCACACTGTCTGAAAGCGGGAGGCATGCGGAAGATGGCCCCTGGACACCGGTTTCTCCCGGTGTCCTTCTACAGCGAGAGGAAACCGGCTTCAAAGCATGTAAGTGCGGAAGGGAGCCAAGGGACAGCTGCGGATGTCTGAACGGGCTCCCTTCCCCCGCTTCCCAAGCAGAGCTCTCCTGGGGCAGATTGCCAGTCTGTCCTCGGCCTTTGTGTCCACTCTCTTTGATGCTAAGTTGGCAACTACATTTTTCCTTGCCATATAGTTTGTATTTTGAATTGATGTGATTGTTCTTATAGGTCCTTATCCTGTTAATGTATGAGAGTCAATGTCATCCTAATTTAATAAATATGGTTCTTTTAAGGTAGTTCTAGATCCATACCTAATGGATAAAATATTAGCTTTGGGTAATTTGAAGGAAAAGGACTGTCAGAAGCCACTGACCAACACTGTAAGAAAAATGATTTGAACTTAGGTTTTTGAATGCTGAAAGGTGGGAATAAGCCCAAATATATTAGGAAAGAATAGAGAGGTCCAGTTGACAATTACATCAGCTGTCTTGGAACTTTGGGTGGGAGAACAAACAGTTGTCCGGGAGTGCTTCCTTGCTCCCCATATTGTGTCCTGCTGGCCGGGCTATTCCTGTAAGATATGGGGGAGGACAGTATGGTGGTGGGAGGAGATTTGTTTCAGGAAGGGTGGCAAGTTAACAGAAATGCTTGGACCCCTTCTAGTCTCTGTCCCATCCCAAAGAATGGCAGTGTGCAGACCCAGTTAATTCCCCTTTATTTGACGTTGGTGCTGGGTAAGAATGTCAGGTCAGTGCAGCACACAGGTGCTGTGTGCATGCCAGATCAGTAAGAAATAAGACCACAATTCTCCAGAAGACTATCCTGGAGGGATGCTTTGATCTGGCATGCTTGACCAAGACCAGGGCGGGTGAGGATGAATTGGTTCCCCTCACCCAGTTTACTCCCCCAGGATACTTGAGCATCCATCAGCATTGAACTGAAGGATGGGGGGGGGGGGGGTGGCAATTCTCATCCGAGATCGTTTTCCCTTCCAGAGGATCCTTGCACCAAACATTACTGGCCTTGAACGTGTTGGCCTGGCTTGGGTTGTCAGGGAGAGGGTGGGAGTCCTGCTGGTGTACTGTTTGCCCAGCTTACCAGTGGACTCCCTTCTGAGGCTATCAGAGGCAGTAGCTGAGTGGACACTGCATTTCTGAAGACTGTTGGTCTTGGGGGACTTTTAACATCCATGCAGATACTTCATGGCTGCCATGACAACATTGGGACTCTTCCAGGTTATATCAATCCCTACATGTGAAGCAGGCCGCATGCTATATTGGAATAGTGCAGTTGTTTGTGAACTGGTGCCATGGTCAGACCACTTCCTCATAAGGGTTGGTTTGTGGATAGCCATTCCCCCCTGCAGGGGCAATGAGCATATTTATGATCACCTGCAGAGACTAATGGATCCTGATAGTTTCCAAAATGTGCTGTGGGATTTATCTGGACCTGTCGGCAGTTCCCTTGATGAGCTGACTGAGATTTGGAATAGAGGTCTTCAGGAAGCTATTGATCGGATTGCCCCTCGACACATTCATGTCTCTGTGGCTCCTTGGTATAATGAGAATCTAAGAGATTTTAGGAGGTTGCTCAGATGGCTAAAGCGTAATTGGCAGCGAACACAGGATAAAGCTGTGAGAACACACTATAGAGTCCAATTGAAGGCCTATGAGGTGGCAGTGAAAGCAGCAAAAAGATATTATTTTGCTGTCTCCATTGTGTCTGCTAGCTTGCAACCAGCTCAGTTATTCAGACTGGTTTGACAATTGACCACCCCTTTGGTGTGTCCTAAAACTGATACTGATTTGGCTTTCAGCTGTGATTCATTTGAGAACTTTTTTGCGCATAAAGTCTCTAAGCTCCGCCTGGAGTTGGCTGCTGAATTTGATAACAGTAGTGGGATTGGAGCTCCACTTGCAGACTGGTTCTTTTTTGGAGTCTCTTGGCCTGCTCACCCTTGAGGATGTTGATAGGATCCTGACAGCTGTGAAGCCAACTCCCTGCTCCTTGGATCCTTGTCCCTTGTGGCTGGTAAAATCATGCCACAAAGTGGTAAGTGGCCCTTTGAGACAGATTATTAATTTGTTTCTCTCACAGGGCTGTTTCCCTAGCTTTCTTCCTTAAAGAGGCAATTGTTAGACCTTTGTTAGAGAAACCCTCTTTAAAAAAAAAAGGAGTTGGTCAATTACCACCTAGTGTGTAATCTACCTTTTCTGGGGAAGGTAATTGAGTGAGCAGTGGCCAAGCAGCTACAGGTTTTTGTGGATGAGACAGCTGCCCTAGACCCTTTTCAGTCAGCTTCAGGCCTGACTTTTGGGACTGAGACAGCACTCGTTGCTTTGGTTGACAATCTCCATTTACATCTTGATAAAGGCACGCCGACCCTGTTGATACTTTTGGATCTATTACCTTCAGTACAGTTGACCATTTGGTCCTGATTGACTGCTTTGCCTCCCTGGGGGTAAGGGTCACTGCTCTTAGTTGGTTCTCCTCGTTCCTCCAGGGATGCTCTTAGAGGGTCACTATTGGGGAGGAGAGGTCTTCCCAATGAGATCTGAATTGTGGGGTCCCTCTTGCAAAGAACATCAGGAGGTTTGGAGTTGGGTGCCATCAATATGCTGGTGACACTCAGCTCTTTCTCCTGCTGGATAAGCAGGCAGCGGCAGGACTCTTGACACCATCCCAGTGTCTGAATGCTGTGGTTCAATGGTTAAGGGGGAGCTGGCTGAAGTTGAATCCATCCAAGACAATGGTCATGTGGCTGGGAAAGACTGAAATGCTAGCTGGAGGGTCACTCCCGTGACTCAGTAGTTGATAGCTGAGGACTCTGTACAGAGTCTTGGGGTGTAGTTGGATTCTGTGCTATTGGATAAACAAGTGTCCATGGTAGCGCAGTCAGCATTTTTTCACCTGTGCCAGGCCCTCCAGCTGGCTCCTTATTTGTCTGGGTCAGACCTTGCCATATTGATCCACGCAATGGTCAGATTCAGGTTGGACTACTGCAGTTCGCTCTATGTAGGGCTATCCTTGAAAACGCTTTGGAAACTGCAAGTGGTCCAGAATGCAGCTACCAGGTTGCTGACTGGAACATCATGGTCTGCTCATATTACTCCAGTTCTGCGGCAACTGCACTGGCTACCAATTAGTCTCCAAATCCAATTTAAGGTGTTGATGTTAACCTTCAAAGCCCCTAATGGTCTGGGATCCTCGTATCTACGGGACCGACTCTCTACTTCTCAGTCATCGTCAAGGGGCCTCTTGCAGATGCCTGACTCCAGGATGGCTTGGTTAGCTGTCACCAGGGGAAGGGCCTTCTCAATTGTGGCCCCTACCCTATGGAATGCACCCTCAGAGGACACCCATGCCCTGCTGGGCTTGTTTAATTTTTGCAGGGCATGCAAAGCTGAATTATTTAAGTTGTCTTTGGAGAGTAACCACATGTTTGGGCTGTCTTAATAGTGGTATGGTGGGAACCACATACTTTTAATGTTTTAATATTTTAATGTGAACATTTTATGTTTGATATATGTTTTTATGTAGTTTATACCTTATTGGTTTTAATGTTGTAAGTTGCCACGAGTCCCTTCGGGTGTGTGGCAACTAAAAAATCAAATAAATAGAAGGCAGAGGAGGAGACAACAGTTTCTGGTCTCCCCTGTGCTAAAAATGAATTCTCTCCACCACTGAGTGACCTTGTCTCTCCATTCTGCTTCTCCTCTCAGCATACTTAAATCTGTTGGTGACTCATCAAAGGATTAGGCACAATCTATTGTGAACTTCTGTCCTGAGCTCCATTTTAGTGGGGCTTGTTCAGGAGGTATTCCTGGTTAATGAATATAAAGAATAGAGCAGAGACATTGCAAATGTCAGAATACCTATCTGGTCTCAACATTCCAAAAACTAACATTTTGAATGTATAAATTTAAGACATGTAAACATTACTTTTGATGTAGATGTTCAAAATGAAATGGATACAATTTACTTTGTCTTTAAAACTGGAAACCAAACTCTGTTACCTTCAAGTTACTTCAGCTTCTACTAACAATTTCATATTGCCTTTCTGCCTGATTGATATATGTTACTTAAATTTCATAGAGCTCCTGGGAAGTGAGCATTAGTACAGTTCCAGAGATGCTCAGTCCCTATATTCATGCCAAGCTTTCATTGAATGTAGTGCATCTTGAAAAGGGCATAATATTCTAGAAATTTAAATGAGAAATTAAGATCTAGCATCAGATGTTACTTCTGGGAAGCTACAGAAGAGTATGCTACTTTATGTATATGCTGATGATTTGTCTGTAGATTTTTATGCTTAAAATTGGGATAAATGTTATCTTGTAGTATGGTGACGGTTCAGTAGTATGAATGGTTGAATATTATAATTTCAAGAAACATGCACTTTCTAGTTTTAGGAGTAGGGATGGAGGGAATATATGGAGAGTTCTGAAGAAGTGAGCAGTGACTCACAAAAGCTCATACCCTGCCATATATTTTGTTAGTCTTTGAGATGCTACTGGACTCTTGTTATTTTCTAATGTGGAGAATGAGTATGACCTATCTAGCTTTGAACCCATTGGAGACACACTCTTTCCATCTTACCGATTAGTTAGTGGAGATGTGAGTAGTCCCAGAATATTCCAAAAATGATGTACAGTTAAAGGTAAAAGACTGGACCATTCTTGAATTGTGTTTCACCAAAAACACCGGGGCTGCCTTAGCAAATGTAATGCATTTTGCATGACTTAAAGAGCACTACTACTGCTGAGCAGACAAATAATAGTTTATTACAGAAAGATTTTCTTGACAAGTGTTTTCATTGCACATCTGACTTGTCACTTTAAAACTTTCATAAATGCATCTTCATCATCCTCTAACTTTTCTTTCAACAGGTAGAGAAAATTGTTGATAAGAGGAAAAACAAGAAAGGAAAAACAGAATATTTAGTGCGATGGAAAGGCTATGAGAGTGAAGATGACACGTGGGAACCTGAACAGCACCTTGTGAATTGTGAGGAATATATACATGAATTCAATAGACATCACAATGAAAAGCAAAAAGAAAGCACATTAACAAGGACAAACAGGACTTCTCCAAATAATGCAAGAAAACAAATTTCTAGATCTACCAATAGTTCGTTTTCAAAGACTTCTCCCAAGTCTTTAGTTATTGGAAAAGACCATGAATCAAAAACTAACCAGTTGTTTGCTTCTGCCCAGAAGTTTCGGAAAAATACCAGTCCCCTCTCTGGTAGAAAAAATATGGATCTTTCAAAATCAGGTATCAAAATCCTTGTGCCCAAAAGTCCTATTAAAAGTCGGACAGCAGTGGATGGATTTCAGAATGAAAGCCCTGGTAAGCTGGACCGCATAGAGCAGGATCAGGAAGATTCTGTAGCACCTGAAGTGGCAGCAGAAAAACCAGTTGGAGCTCTATTAGGACCTGGAGAAGAGCGTGCCAGAATGGGGAGTAGGCCAAGAATACATCCGTTAGTGCCACAGTTACCTGTGCCAGTAGCCACTACCATCGCATCTGCATTAACAATAAATGGAAAAGGTAAGTGTGTATTGCTGGCTGCAAAATTTGCCAAAAGTCACTTGGTGATCTTGTCAAAACTTCAGCATAGTTGTTCAGCTGATCTCTTGCGTTAATATGTCTTGGTTTTGGAGTAAATGTTATCCTGTACACAATTTCTCATTTTTTGGTGAACTCTACAAAAGCACTTACAGCTCCCCAGCCTCTTCCTTGAAATCTGTTGGAATTAACTCTTTTCAAATGAATGTAAGTTATGTATGTGGCCTGTTGTGTCACAGTGAGCATTCGTTATTGTTGCATGGTTCCTCGTGTTTATTTAATTATATCTTTTTGTGTTTATTTAATTATATCTTTCTATTCTGTATTTTCTCCTGGGACTCAAAAAGGTATTGCTTACATGTCTTGAGGCTAGGCCTAAGATGATGTGTTATGGATATTAGGAACTGGAGTGATATTTATCATGGAAGCTATGGTTTTTGTTATGGTATGAATTCTTCTATTGTAGTTTGCTAGTGTGTAACCCCTTCCCCTCCCCTTGCTGAAAGAATTCTTGATCCCCTCCTCCATGCACCTTTTCAAAAAAGCAAAATTATTGTGCTTTTAAAGACATCAGTTTAATCTGTTCCCCAGTACATTTATAAAATATACATCAGAATATATGTGCTTGGCTAAGACCATTTTAAAAAGAGAGAATACTAAATTATACCTGCCAGAGAGCAAAACTGAAGCCAAATTCTGCAGCTGGGTGAATGAGAAAGCCAAAAATGGTGACATGTTTTTGTCAGAAATGCAGCTGTAGATGATGCCCAACAACAAATAAGGGCTGTATGATAAGTAAAATCAGTGGGATTTTTAACCATCCTTATTTGTACCCCTTAGAAGCACAGAACTTCCTTGTATTGTCTTTTGGGGGGGGGGATTTTTCACATGTTTATGTGTGTGCGTATGTGTGTGCACCTGGAAGTCATGGCAACCTCTGGTGCCTGACCCCTACTGGGGGCCTGGAGGATATTCAGAGAGGTGGCTGAATAAAGCCCCCCCCCCCCCCCCCCCGTTTTCCCAACTGCTGTTATTCCAAGGAGGTCTCCCATCCAAATACTTGTCAGAGTCAACCCTGTTTAGTTTCTGAGATCTGATGTGATCGGGCTTGCCTAGGCTATCCAGGTCAGGGCAACTTCCTTGTATTGTGATACTGCTTTCAGGCCATTGTAAGCATCAAGTCAGTTACCTACGTCCCTTAATTCCACCCAGATGCATTTGAGGAGGAGGGGTTTTTTCCTATTGTTTAGGAAGTAGGGTGGATAAAACTATAATCTTATCTACACTAATGCGCTGGGATGTACTCCCCATCTGCAGCCCTAGAGGGAAAATTTAACAAGATGTAGAAAGGATATGTACCTGTTGTGCAGATGGTATTGAGTCTGTAGAACATGTAATTTTTGACTGTAAAGCGTATAATAACATCCGTGAGTCTCTTCCTTTCCCTAAGACACTCCCTCTCTCTTGCAGGCAAAGAATCTGCATTTTAAGAAATTTGCTATCAGATAGCCAAGCAGAAGTTATCTATCGGGTGGCTAGGTTCAGATGGCTTGCCCTAAGAATTAGAAAATCTATAGTAGCTCGAAAAGAGGAGAATTAAGATCAAGTTTTTATTAATTTTAACCATTATGGTGTTTATGGTGTTTTTATAACCAGTCTTAAAATTCTGTTCCTATTCTAATGTGACATCTTTTACCCATGTAACAAAATGTCATCGGTTTATGTTTTGGTCAGTGCCCATGAATAAAACATATCTATTTATCTATAATCTTAAACTTCACCCATTTTAAGCGGAGTGCATAAAGATATGCTGTCTGGCCACCATTTGTTGTCTACTGTGTTCTTGTTCCCATCCAAGAAAAAGCATTACTGTCATAGGAAGGAGTAATTGAAATTTATTACAGAGCTACATCCTTGAACTGTGGCAGCATTTCTTCTTCCATCACCATGAATTTCCTTGTTCTGAGCAGTGGTTGAGCAGAAATGTTCCTTATGATAAAGGAATGCAGGATGCCTTGATTAACACTTATAGAGGCCCTGATCTCAGAAAACATGCTTTTCCGCCAGGCTTTTGGTTGAGGACAGCGACAGGTAATATCGTGGCTGGCCCCCTCCTCTCTCCTCTTTCTCTCTGCCTCCTCCTTATCCTGCTCGCAAGGCAGCAGCACAGTCTGGAACTGGTTAAAGATTGATTCGTTAACGCCATCTGGGGGTTGTTTATAAGAACATAATGATGTATTTATTATATTTTTAATAATGTTCGTGATGTATTTTATTTTAATGCTATTCATTGCCCAGAGCTCTGTGTACTCCAGAATAGGATAATTTATAAATCCAAAATTATAAATAAATAAACCAATGAACTCTTCAGATTTCAGGCTGAGAGGAGGTGATCTCCTTTTATGGAGACAGATAAGCAGGATAGAGACAACAGTTTATTCACCTGCCAGCAAGGAGCAGGATTTGGATATTCTGAGATGGCCAATAAAGGTTTTGGGACTTGTGCCTTGAATTGATCAGAGGACAGGTACAAAATAATACTAATGGGGATTCAAACCTGACTTCATGATAGGCAAAGTGAAATGCTCCGATCTGTGACTTGAAGGGTTCAAAGGCTTGGACACATGTAGTGGGACTTCTCGCTGGTTGGGTTCTTTGAGACATAGGTGCTGGGCTGTGCTTCCTCCTCCCCAGCCTCTTCCACCCACTGTTCTCCCTGGCCACGTCTGCTGGCCTATAGCCTCTGCACTTTTTTGTAGAGCTTATGTTTCCATTGCATAAGCTCTGCATTCTGGAGAGCAATGCTGCCTTTTATTTGGGGATCACAGACAGAGGCCAGCTTGTACTCCCCTTTCTTGCAGAGAGCATGCAACCTGGTGTCTGCCAAGGCCCTGACCCATGGGAGAACAACTGTCCCCTCGCAGCCCAGCTCAAGTGTGGATGCCAGAACCTGGTCCAGCCCTGGAATTGGGTGACTTGCCCCAGGCTGGCTTTATGGGCACAGAGCATGTTGGTGGTGTCCTGGAAGAGCTTGAGGAGCTGATGCTGAGCTCCTCTTCCCTGTTCAGGATGGACATAGAGGAGCTGACATCCTGTGCAGTGCTCTTCTTCTCCACCGAACACACAATCATGGAGTAGGTGGAGTTCCTCATCCCCCACTCCTTGCCTCTCATACAGCAGACAGGCAGACTTGATGCTGTGCAAGAAGTGGGTTGCCAGGTACCATGTCAAGCAAGGACCGCATCTCAAGGGGGGGTAGTATCCCAGGTGGCCTTGACAGTGTTCCACAGCCCCAGAGTATCCTGCACCACCAGCTGAAGTGTGTGTGCCTGGCAGACAATGCCCTTGAGGCAAACAGCCTTCACCACTGCCAGCATGTTGGCGCTGGCGTCCATGACCATGTAGCCATGGATGATGTTGCCGCCACCCACCCACTCCCTCAGGTTACTCTGTATCATGGCAGCAATGTTTTGCACCATGTGGTCTGCTTCCATCCCCTGCACATGAAGCAGAACCACTTTGTAGCCTGGTGGCAGCACTGTCCCTTCCTGGGGCCTCAACCATGCCCTGACAGTCCAGCTGGCTGCTCCAGAGGTCTGCTGTACTCTGGAGACCTTAGCCTTGACCATCACAACTGCAGCCAGCAAAAGGCTACATTCTCCATGAGGGAGAAGGGTTGACCATCCTCAGCAGTTATCTCATTGACGGCAAGGCAAGTGACTGCTCCCTGGGTCTTCCATGTAGCCCTTTTGACCTCTTGGAGGGTGGCTTGCCTTGGTATCCCACCCACAACAGCCCAGGTTTGGAGAGCCTTTCTTGGAGGGGCCTCCTGCTCCCCCTCCTCCCTGCTAACAGTAGGCCTCATCTTCCTCCTGGTGGCTGTCACTCTTTCCTCCAGCAGCAGCATAGTTGGGTGCACCCTTTTCAAGTGCCTGTGGAGGACAGAGGAGGAGATGTGTTGGTGGTTTGTGCTCCTCTGGACATAGGTGTGCCACACCTGGCATTCTGCCCCATTCTGGAGAGGGTACAGAAATTTTTCTAAACTATGGGCTGGAAATGGGGTCCCAGGATTGTAGAAGGTGGGAGGTACTGCTGCTTTCTAGTGCTGGGCTGGGAGGGGCCACTCGAGGTGAGAGCAGCAACAGGGAGTTGGGATGTGGAAGCAGGGAGGATGCTTCCCCCTCACTCACTGAATAACT
The DNA here is from genome assembly GCA_029233225.1 of Lepidodactylus listeri. NCBI lineage: Eukaryota > Metazoa > Chordata > Lepidosauria > Squamata > Gekkonidae > Lepidodactylus > Lepidodactylus listeri. The sequence goes on from JARCFY010000006.1 coordinate 96,387,252, forward strand.
GATGTCCGAGTACTCCTCTCCAAAGACTGTTAGCAGCTCTTGGTGTCTCTGGGCAGTGCTAACAACTCTTTTGCCTCTGTGGAGAGCCCCAGGAACAGATCAGAGGCAGGAGGCTATGAGACCCCTGGTGATGCTCTGCTAGGGCCGGTCTCCAGACAGCTGGCAGAATGGGTTTGGTGTCCAGGCACGGGGGCCTGTGGTACGCAGCGGATGGAGGACTCCACCCACAACAAGCATCCTTTGCACCCACTTTCACCCTCATGGCCCGCAAAGATGTTCACACTCAGGAGGGATGGGAGGGTATAAATGTGGGTGACCTTTTTTGGAGGGTCCATAACTGGGACTCCAGGAATGTAATCTGTCTCCCCAACTTGGAGAGATTGTAGAGGAGTGGGCGGCAGGGTGAGGTTCCCTATGTGTTTGGTGTGTGCAGCTTGCAGGGGATCCATTCTATGCACCTTTGAACGTATGCCTGACATTTCCCCAGAAGCACTTTCCTGGGGGACATCTTCTTTGGGGGAATGTAACTCAGACCCCCTAAATCTAATCTGCACATAACTTGGATGGCATGTAGAGTAGCATCATGGGGAGATCCCCTGCCCATCCGATGCCTCTAGCTTGTAGGTCCATTCTATATACTTCTGAACCACCTGAACCTGTGTGTGTCATTTCCTCAGAAAGCATTTTCGAGGGGCACTTTCTCTGAGGGGCTGAAATTTGGTCCCCGTAAATCTAATCCTCACCAGACTTGGAGGACAAGTAGAGGAGAGTCAGCCAGAGATCCCCTGTGAGTTTGGTGTATCTAGTATGATGGGGAGACATTCTTCCAGATCACAAACTGAACTGGTTCATTTGGCGGCTAAAAGTTCATGACATTTCATGGTTTGTGAACTGGGCATGCCACTAACCACAAGCCAAACCACATTTTCCCAGTTCATGCCCATCCCTAGAGCGGGGTGCATTACCTGAGAATATCTCAGTTGGGAGCGGGGTTTGGAAATTTGCACTTTACTTCAAGTCTCTTGGAAACCAACATAAACGACTCATTGATTTCCTAGTACAACTAGCTTTATTTCAAGTATTTGAAGTACAATTAGCTTTATTTCAAGTATTTGAAGTACAACTAGCTTTATTTCAAGTATTTGAAGACCTTAACTCAGGGTTTTAGCAAACTCATTTTGCGCACACTAATAATTTACTTGTGTGGGAGATTCTTTCTGGTGGCTGGAAGGGACTGTCATAGTTCCACCATGCTTTTCAGCAGCAGCCTCCTGTTCAGCAGCAACCTCCTGTTAAAGATATGAACCAAGGTTATCTTCTAATTAGAGAAACTGTAGGGAAAAGTAGCCTTCTTCCAGACTGTTCATCTTCCACTGGCAACAGAGCCTCTTAAACTGAAAGAAAGCTTCTTCAGCTGGAGGAAGGCACCACACTTTGCTGAGCAGAGTGACCTCCAACGTATATCTTTCATTAAACTGAGCAGCACCCTATTTTTTATATGAATACAACCCTCTATACATTTACTTTTTAATAAGCCTAGTTTAAAATCAGTAGAGCTTCAAAGGAACTATGCATAGTATTGGCTTTCAAGTTGCCACCAACTTACTATAGTTACACATGGGCCCATGAAGTTACATATGAAGGTGCCTTATACTGAATCAGAACATTGGTCCATTAGAGTAAGTACTGTCAGCTCAGACTGTCAGTGGCCCTACATGGTCTCTGAATTTATTATTAATAACATAGAGTGGTGGGTGCCTCTTTTGGCTAATCTTTTTACTAGAGTGAACTCTACTGGTATGATTCCTCCTGAATGGTGATCTGATATAATTATCCCAATTCTTGAAGCTGGAGATGACAGTTGTAAAAACCTTTCACCCATCAGTTTGTTATCAGTCATAGGTAAGATCTATGCAACATTTCTGTTGAGCAGAGTTCAGATTGGATGGCCATTTCTAAGACCATTGGCCCAAAACAGGTGGGATTTTATAAGGGACATAGTAGGCTCGATCACTGTCATGATTAGTAAGTATGCCATTTCTAGGAAGGACTTTTTATATGCAGCCTTCATAGATCTTTCATATGCTTTCGATTCCGTATCTAGAACCTGTCTATGGGCTAAACTCTGAAGCAAACCACAATTCACTGGAGATTGTTGGGGTTAATTAAAAATACACTGATTCTGCTGGCCAACTGCGGTATAATAGTGAGGGTCACTTAACTACTTCCTTCCCTGGTATTCGGGGGGTTCAATAGGGGTGCCTTCTAGCACTGTCTTTCCTCTCCATGGTCTCTGGTGTAGGTCTTAGTGTGTGAGAAAGGTTAGATGAAGACATCTTGTTTTAATTTCATCTAGGTTGTTCAGATGAAACAATACGTTGTTTACAGATGATGCAGCTGATACAAGGGCAACTTCCTTACCTAGAAAAGATCAAACAATTGGTTTAAGATCTGTTATTGAAAGAACTGATTTATGTTAACCTATGCAGAACTAGAGTGCTTCCTCACTGAATTCATTTTAAAAGAGATGCATCTTTAAAAGGTCAGAATCCCAGACACATTAACATTTTTAGGACATATGATTAAATTATAGCCTTCAGGTTGATTTCTGAGGTTCCCACCTCTTTTTAAATTACTACAACAGATGATAGGAAGCTTAAGTTTTGCCTCATGTCTGAGTCATGCTGGTCAGTAAGGCAGGTTATCTCATTCTGTGGTCTCTTCCCTGCTCCACAGAATGGCACTATTGCTTACTTAGAAACAGCAGTCAGATGTTAGTGTCTTCTGTTCCTTCTGAAAAGATTAATTTAAGCCAGTACTTCCTAACCTTTCATCTGCAACAGCTCATTAAGTATACCAAGACAGGTAGCTGTGTTAGTCTGGCAGTAGCAGTAGAAAAGAGCAAGAGTCCAGTAACACCTTAAAGACTAACAACATTTGTGGCAGGGTAGGAGCTTTCGTGAGTCAGTGCTCACTTTTTCATTGTTATTAAATACCCCCTCAAGCCACAAGTGAAAGATTTAGACAGGCAACTTTATGTATTTAGATATATTTGGTATATGTATACAGTACATAGATCATACAGTCAATGGGGCCTTGATGTCCAAGAGCCATCCATCCAGCTCCTTAATGTTGGGTTTGATTCCAATTTCCGGGGGGGGGGGGGGGGGGGTTAGAAGTGGCTGCTTAAAATCCCAAATACTTCCCATGTTGTGTCTCCTTGGGGGCTGTATAGGTGCCATTAATCATTGGTTAAACCGGAATTCCAGTAGAATATTACCAAAAGTATTGTTGGGCTGTATGTGAAAGCCAGTGGAGGCATGTATGCATGTTGGAATTGACTTTTGAGAATCTTGAAAATCCATGCTATAGATGCAGTCCTCTTTGAAAAGACATTGTTAACCTTTTTTTCATGCAAAAGCATGTATTGTTCTTTTCACTTTCTGATTTAGCAGTTCACAAGTGGAGAACAAGTGGGGCTGAGGAAATCCTTTCCCCCTTGGTCCCCACCTCTTCTTTCCTCCCCTGCTGCTTTTGCCTTCTCCTCCTTCATTTCTCCCACCATTCCCTCTTCTTAAACTGCCTCTATTACCATTGCCACGTTCTCTTCTCTAACGCCACCATCTTGTTCCTTCCCCCAACCCGCCAATTGGTAGCCATATCCTCTGTCTATAGCCTTCCTCTTGCTTCTTTCTTCCCCGTCCTCAACTAATATTTATTTTTCCCCATGAGCCTGCCCCAAAATGCACCATAACAGGAGAGTGGGGCTTTGTTAATTTCCCCTGAAGGACAGCATGCTCCTCTGGATTCATGGCAAGCATGATTTGAGGACCTTAAAAGGTTATACTAGCACTATTTTTATTTATTTATTTAATTAATTTGTGCCCCGCCCTCCCCGCAAAGCAGACTTAGAGCGGCTTACACTGGTTGGTATATAAAAACAGTAAAAACCACATAAAAATAATCTAAAAACAGTTCAGTTACAAATAAAATCATAAAGTGCTAGCGATATTTCATTGATTGCTTAAGATGGTGTACTAAAGAATGCATACAAAATCTAATAATTTCTCTGCTCATGATCTTCCTATAGGCGGCAGCACAGGCCAGATGTCAAAGCCAAGGGCCAGAATCTATAATTAAGATTGTTGGTAGTAATAACGGAGGTGAATGAGATGAAACAATTAAAAAGCTGGTGTATCATTTAAAATGTGTTCCTGACTTCTGAGATTCTAGATTGCTTTGCTTACACTCTCAAAGGTATCTTTACAATCAGAGGGACTATACATTTTTATTTGTTTGTTTATTGTTTTTATAGCAAGTGAGAGTGGCAAGAAGAAACTTTTTTGGCACCTTGTTTTTCAAATTGCGCCAAGAAGTGCACCATTCCACCAACATCCTCCCCATGCTGTACAGCAACTAAGATTAAGCCGAATTGCTATCCAGCACCATCTCTATGCCCCCCTGGCCATATAGCCAATAAGTGGCTGGCTTAGGCAAAGTTCTTTCATAAACAGATGCCTCAAGGTGCTTGCCAAGTTTTCTTGCCCATCTAATTTTTTAAAAAGTGTTTATTGAATTTTTTTTAAGTATTCAGACAGAGACACAAGTGTTTACTTATTTATTTTCAGATATTCAGCCCTACCTCTGATGTAAATTGCTGCCAGCAAGTGGCCTTCCAAAACTTGAGTGAGTCCACCCTGGCTCCAAATTTGGCCAACACTACTGCCAGATTTACACCTGCCTCTCAGTTAGGACCTTATTCATCTATTCTAACCAGGTCTATTTAAATAAGCTTAAGTTCCATGATGTAGTATGAGACAGGCAAAAAGGACTTTCTCACAGCCAATTAGAGATTATCCCAAAACATTCTTGCTCAGCTCCAAAACAACCAGCTGATTCCATACTCTAAACAGCGTAATTCAAAAAGACACGTTAATAGCCACATAAATCCACAAAGTCCAATCCTTAATTTTTTTTATTCATGGATGTAAAACTGACAGTGATCTTGTGAAGTCTCAGTTGGCATTTTTTTGTTTGAGCTGAGATCAAATTCTCTGTTTTTAATAAATATTTTAAAACGTTTTGGATTTTCTTTGAACTGAATTCACTTGGATTTATAGAAAGGTCCCCCATGTCTGCACATGGCCTCATGTTGTGACTTTTAAAATTTGCACTCTAAGGCCATGTTCAGAATTAAATATAAAGATATGCATTATAACAAACTTTTTACCTCCTTAGACTGTTCAAATTCTCTCTCTAATGCTGAACCGTAGTTTATACTGTTCATAGTTTATAGCCATTGCTTGAGCTTTCGAAAAACAAGCATCAAACAATGATTGAGAGCTTCTTGTCTGCTTCTGTTTTCCATCTACTCAGCATTCTAGTCTTCAGGTACAGTAGCATCCAAAGGAAGATCAATGGCCTTAACTATGGCTTGTCAACTCCGCCACCACATCAAACAAACAATGTTTTGGTTTTTTTCTGTTTTGTTTTGTTTTTACTCTTGGTTTGGCATGGTGTCTCCTAGTGACTTGTCTGAGACCATTTGATGACTGTGTTTGGAGCAAGACCTCAACTAGAATCCTCTGGCTCTCTGCTCTTCTCTTAGCTGGTATGTTATAATAAGTTTCAAACTTGAAGCTGTATTTAGTTCTTCTTAGTTTTGCTTTTATATAAGCAGGCTGTTGCAGAACGGTCCTGCTGACCTGTGAGCGCCATTCCACTTTGCGTCCTCCAAGGGAATGAGACACTCAGTGATAATCCTGGGTTTCCACCGAGCAGTTCACTGCTCTCCTTGTCCCACCTGACTTCCAGAGTATCTATGCTACCAGCAGCTGGTCATTTAGAGTATCTCCCTTTAAGAGAGCTAGCAATCCTAGCTCTCCATCTGCATCACCATTTAGAGGCCTGGCGCCTATGTCTCCCTCTTGCTCTAATTAGCTATCACAGGAACAACTTGCGGCACTTGTGTATTCCTGGGATCTAGTGATCTCTTAACCAGCTGCCTTGCATCCCCTGGTGCCTTTTTAGTAACGTGTTTGAGTGGGGCTGCATGTGATGATGGAGAAAAACATCCAGCATTCAAATAAGACATTTATTAAAAAGAATGTCCACATAATACTCTGTTCAGCAATATATCGAGCAAGTATACTAAGTAAATGTGCATACACACAGTTTTCTGTTACTCCTATGAACATACCCTGCATGTTGTTTTTCTAGGGTATGCTGTTTACTCTTAAAGTTACAGCATTCTATCAGTCATCCATTACCTTGAGTCTTTGTCCAGGCTGCTTGCCCTTTGTTGATTCCACGTGGCTCCCAGGTGTGAGAGCTCCAAGCCAAAATGGGCCTCATTTCCAGGTGAGACCACCAATAGCATAAAACCGGGCACCAAGGTTGAAACAAGACAAGCTGCCGGAGAAAACTACTGAAGCTGGACTACAGGCGAGAGCTGCAGGCTCGGCTAGAATTCAAAAGGCTAGCCAGTGAACAGTTGATGCACGCAAGTTAATGTCCCACCAATCAGATGGGATGCCCTTTAAATTCCTTTCTGGGAATAAAGAAAAATGTATGTGCAACCTGGAATCTCCAAAAAAAGATCACCCGTATTCTTTTTGTGGTGTTGGAGCATGTGGCCGCCCTTTGGAGTAGCTCCAAGTGTTCTACAGACTCAGAACTAAGGGTGAGCTGGCTGTAGCACAGGGCTTAAGTAGCCAAAGGGGCATCCCAACCCCTCCCCTCTGGGGGTGCGATCACACGGGCATTTAAACCCGGGTTCTCCTGCGCTGCTCTTTCAAGCGCGATAGGTACTTGTTTTTCCTGGTGGTTGGAAAAGCGGGCTCGAGTGCGGGGGGGGGGGGGGGGGCGGCTTCGAGACGGGAGACAGATGCGGCCCGTCTAGTCAGCCCCTTTAATTGCGATGGGGAACAGCCGCGAGGCCCGCAATAAACGTCCGTGTGATCGCACCCTGGGTCACCTCCACTGACGCTGCTGGCCAGCCCAATGCAGCCAGTCTTGCCCTTCACAGCCTGCGGGCAGCACAAACCTGCCAAAGGTATAGATAATTACACATCAGGTCAATTTTTATAAGTTAACAAGTCTTATATTTTGTCCAGCAAAGTTTCTCTTTTATAGATCTTGATATCATAAAGGTGACTACTCTCACAGTATTATGGTAACCTGTTCTTGTATTGTCATTCATCAGAGCATTGCTCCCAATGGGAACAGTCATGTAAGGAATTATTCTCATTACAAGAAGTGCATAATAATAGTCTCGATTCTTGTACCATTTTTCTGTGAAAGAGAGAAGGCTTCTACATTGTTTTGTGTCCACAATTTGCCACTCCTAACTCTCTGAGGATTTTTTGTTTCAAGTATTACTAATGAATATCAAATCAAGGTTGTATTGTACTACTGTTAAGTAAATATAAGAAAATGTCTATTGGTTTGTCACATTTCTTTTCTCAGTCCTGAAAACAAATGAGCCAGTGACATCCCATAATGGAGTTGTACTGGGAATTAGCCCCCAAAGTCATTTTCTGTACCCTGCCTAATCCTCTGTCAAATAAAATTATCTGTAAAAGAAATGGGTTCAAATGCCAGATTCTGTATTTCTCAGACTATTTGAAATCACAGGAACTAGAATATGGTCTGAATTTCTCATAATGTCAGGATATGTTGACTGAACCTTATTGAAAGAGTGCAAAATATGACATTTTCTTCAGTGATTTATCTGCTGCTAGAAAATGTAATCTTAGGTCCTGGATTAAGTGTCTTTTTTTGCAATTATATCAACTCTCTGATTTATCACAAAAGAAGAATGTGGCTCGGGGATCTGGATGTCATAATCTCGTATGAGACATGCAACCGTGTTCATCTTTCTTTCTGTCTGTACTTCTGTTAGGGAACTGGAAATATATATATATATATATATATATATATATATATATATATATATATATATATATATACTAGTGTTATGATGACAGTAAGATTAAATCATTATCTTCAGTTACACTACCCCAAAAATAAATCAAGAGGTAATCTACAGCAGTTTTCTGTTATTGGTGTGAATTTTGGGTGGAGACAGAGGTTTTATTAACTGCTTTACAGTTTTAATAGCTATTAAGCAGGATAATAGTTATTAACCATTGGATTAATTTTATTGGTTAGAGTGTTGAACTAGGATCTGGGAGGCCCTATTTCAAATCCCCAGTCTGCCATATATCCTTTCTGAGTGATCTTGGGCCAATCATACACTTGCTGGCACCTAACCTACCTCACAGGTATTGGAGAATGATGTAAGCTGCTTTGGGTTCCCACTGGGGAGAAAGGCCGGGTATAAATGAAATGTGTAAATAAAGTGGATTAATCTGAGCCATCTGTAGCCAGATAGCCTTTTTGTCCTCCCAAGGAACATGGGATGTTTTCTGCTTTCTTTCCTTTGGCATTTTTATTGAATGTCTGTAAGTAATGTAAGGGATAACATTGTTATCAGGATGAGGCAGTACTGGAATGGGGGGGGGTGCTTGAAAAGAATACGTGTAGTCTATATGAAGTTGATGTTTATGACTACCATTTACTAGATGCTGTTCTACAGCTTGTCAACAATATGAACCATAGCACAAGGGCTACAATGAAGAGAGGGAATTAGTCAAAATTCTGCCTTCCCCCCCCCTTTTGCTAGCAGGTTGCGGAGGGGAAGATCAGTTTCACTTGTTATCTTTTCATTGTGGTCCTCCTACATTATGGTGCATTTTGTTCAGAACCCACGGAGGATTTTGGGGTGCTTAGCAGGCTGCTGGAGAAAGAGGAAGTTTGGAATGATCCACTCTGTCTGTTCGTTCTAGTAGTTTCTGCTGGATCCATCTCTCAGTTAGTTCCATGCCTTTACATATTTCATTTTAAAATACTAAATCTGGCGTTTGCATGTCCGGGAACTGTTTCACCCAAGCTTTGTTTGATGTCATTAAAATGTTAGCACATTCTTTAGGCACTTCCTTATCTATCTTACTGAGAGAGCCCATATGTAAAAAAATTATGTGACTGCAGTGTTAAAATAATGTTTTTCACACACACATACACACACACACACACGCAAGAAGACTTTGGAAAGTTCTAAAATACTGTTGTCCATTTAATCTTTTTTAAAATACACTACATAAATGCAGAAAGACGTGCAAACCAGCAAAAGACCTAGCTTGATAATGGAAACCTATTTGCATTTTCTTTCTGTAGAGTGTTTAATAAATGAAAAGTTTTGGATACTTAACACTAAATTGTGGTTGAAACCATAGAAGTATGCTGCAAAAAAAAAATCGTTGCTGCAAATAACTTACCTACTGCAAGTATCTTATTTGCAATATTGTATAATCTTTGTTGGTATTCATAAATATTAAATATCAAATTATATTAATACTTAATACAATTGTTGACTATTGATCTGGCTATATTATAATATTTAAATCAAAGTTGTGATGTTTCAGTTGCCTGTTCCATCTGTGGATAGTGGCAGCTGCCTTTGGCCAGCAGATAAAGCACATGTAAATCCCTGTACTGCCCGCTTCTGTCTCTAGTAGAGCATTTCTCTTTCCCAGGATAGAAAGAGCACTGTGAGGTTATCTTGGCTGATGGAACGCTAGCCGGTGTTAATAGCTGTGCTTGCGTGCTCATTCTCCCTCTTGAAGAGTTTGAGATGGAAGTCTTCAGCTAAATCCAATTGATCATGACAATTGAGTGCAGGAACCTTGACTAACTGGGGGTTAGTTTCCTTCCCAGTAGCTGAGATTCTTAACCAAAAAGTCTGTTTTCAGTCTTTGACAAGAGGAAGGTGGGGAGTAAGAAAGTGTTTGTGAGTGTGATTATTAACTGGCTTTGTGCCTGTCCAGAACAGAGTGAGGGTTGTTCATGACACCTGCCTGGGTTTATGTCTGGCAGCCTTTTAATACCAAGAGAGACAACTGGGATAACCTCATGCATGGCATGGGAAGGAGCAGTGTTGTCCATGTGGCTATGCGGGCTGCCTTGTCTGGTGTGAGAATATCCCCATAGATATAGTCCACAACAGGTCTCCTTAAGCAGTAAGTCCTTTATTCGTGGAAAAGATCATTGTAGTCAAACACTTTTCCTGTTAGTAATGCTGTGCTTAGGGATTACATGTATTGATATACTGGATATGAAATATGGCTTCAGAGCTGTCTACCAATCACTAGACAAGATTTTAGGTGCTCAAATATACTGGCCTGAAGTTCCCATAGAAAACGCGGGAAAAGGAGTTCTCAGAAAATAATGATGTTGAACATTTCTAAATGCTAAGTTCCCAAGACATGAAGAAAAGGAATACATAACACCGGTGAGTTTGGCTCACACAAAATAGGAGGCACTCCCGTTCAAGGATGGGACACAAGAGATAACACCATGGAAGCAAGTTATTGAGTCAGGGCATGCGTAAGTGAGGTGAGCGAAGCAAGCAGGCAAGCGAGTGGAGCACACATTCCAGAGGAGGGAATCATGGCCCCATTGCGAACTTTCAGGCAGGACTTGCCACCAAACTTCAGAGAAAAATATATGTAAAAGCCTGTGACCTTTTTAGAGACCATGTAAATACACCTTGTAGCAGTCATACAGTTATTGAAAAGAATTCATGGCAGTTAACTGACATCTGGTTTCCTTAATGGGTGTTTGATATTTTCTGCAATGGAGAATTGTAATTTTATGTTAACACAGAATTATTAAATAGTGGGGGGAGAGCACAGAAGATTGGGATATGTCTCTGCTTGGCCGCTCTTACAGTTCTGTGTGTCACATAAGTCCTAATGTAGTATTTTGAGTGTTCTTTACAACATATTCAGTACAATTCATGCAGAAAATTCTGCTCATTAGAAGATGATTGGAGAACCAACAGGGAGCTTATATAGCTGACAGTAAACTCTGGTTTCCCATTTCTTTATCTGTCATGAGAAAATTGTCTCTGTCTTGTCCAAAGGGACTTACTAGCTTTGCAGATAGTAGTATTTTAGAAGCAAGCTGCAGAAAAACACAGGTGCCTGTGTGCTGGCATATTTGTGCACTTAACCTTTCAGTTGGATATCTCTTTTCTATTTTTACATTTTTTAAAATTGAATATCTCCTTCATAGCTGATTGACTTGAAAAATTGCATGTGTGAAAACATGAAATGATCTTGCCTTTCTCTGCGTTTGGGATATTGGAAGCAACTGTTTGTGTATGTCTTTCTGTCTCTTTTAAACAATTTGTATAGTTTGGGTTATGTCTAGTAAGCCTTTGCATGGTCAAAGCTTCTAAAAGTAGTTAAAACTTGTACAGGTGCAACACTAGACAGTGTTACTATTGCCCAGAAACACATGTGTGAGTTACATCCTGGGCCTGTCCGAGAATCCGCCAGCCTGAACGTTCCCCCACCGTCTATACTGTTTAACATCTAAGACGCTACCCCGATAAAGAAGAAACACCATCTTGTAGTGGGGTATGTTAGCTGTTTGCTTGTGTTTTAAATGTTTTAATGATATTGTACATTTTATTGTATGTCGGTAGCCGCCCTGCACCCGCCAAAAGGTGGGGAGGGCAGGATATAAATTGAACAAATAAATAAAAAAATGATGGCTGGTCACTCCCCGTGATGAATGAATGGGTCATCTGACTCAGAACCTGCTGTTTTGCATACCACCGTCCAGCTCCAGCCCACTTCCATTCAGAGCATCTGCTGTATGAATCTAATCCAGTTCTTCCTGTTTAATTGTCATAACTCCATTTTAGTTAATCCTGGGAGTAGTTGCTCCATTAAGAGAGCACGAAAGGTCAGGGGCATCAATCATATCAAAACAGCACAGAACTACTCCCTGTAATCCTTGAAGAAAGCCAAGGAAGCTAAAGTGGGATAACTATCTATCGGTACATGTGTGCCGATAGAAGTTGCAGGAATGAGATGAGGACATTGCCTGAGCTCATTATCGTGCAGCTCACCATCAGTTAGGTCAAAAGGATGGTGATAGAAAAATTGCCTATTAAACAGAATTTCTCCACTTCAGAATGTTTTATTTGCCTTTGCCCCTCTAGCTGTTCCATAACTGTGTATGGTAGTGTGATGCTAGTCCATAGGCATCCTAGAGAACTGGCAGGGTGAGGAGCAGGAAGCACAAGTCCCAGGAGGGTGGGGAGAATAGTCCATTGATCAGAGGTCAACCGCGGCTGTACTTAGAGCTGGTTCTCTGCACAAGCCAAGCAGGTGGTGGCTTGGGGCAGCAGAGTACAAAGATCATCTCCTGAGCAAAGCTGAGCTGTCCTTTCAATCATTGCTTCTGCCTTCCTTCCTCCTCCCTATGGGAACTACCTGTCTGGCCTGCTCTGGAGGACTCCTCTGTGCTTATCCTCAAACTTCCTTGGGAAAATGAGCCTCTAAACATCCTGTAGTCTCCTCTCCCCCCCCCCCTTTGTACTCTATAAGGCATCTAGTATGACTAAAGCTGAAACTAAGAGCTTTACAGAACTTTCCAGTGTGGTGTAGCATACGCTTCATGGTTAGAGCCATTTTTATTAGATGCTTGAAATGAATTCTCAGTCAGCAGCTAGAGCTGCGTACATGGATATAGTGGGGAAAACTGAACAGTAAGATTAAAAGGACATGAAGTGCAAGAGGTACACTTTCTGTGAGATTGCTGGGCAAAACTCACACTAACACAGTTACAGCTGTTGTGAGTCCTGGTTAATATAACATCTATTCAGTTCTAATTTAGCAATTGTTGTCTCTACAATAAGTCTGTTAGTCTTGAGGTGTCACATAAATTCCTTTTTGTTTATAAGGAAGGAGAGTAATTTTGGTGGAAAGTGCCATCAAGTCACAACCAACTTAGAGTTTTCAAGGCAAGAGACATTCAGAGGTGGTTTGACGTTGCCTGCCTCTGCATGGTGACCCTGGATTTGCCTGGTGGTCTCCCATCCAAATACTGACCAAGGCTGACCCCACTTGGCTTCTGAGATCTCACAAGATCGGGCTAGACTGGGCCATCCAGGTCTGGGTCTGAGAGCAATTTGAGCAGCCATTAAAAGTGCATTCTGTCATGGAATAATTACCCCTTCTCAAAAGTTAAAAAGCGCTATATATTTAATGTTGAATAAATAAAAAAATAAGTTTATTCCAGGAAATGGAAGGCTGTTTTCCTTGAATCCATCTTGCGCCATTTAGGAATGGGCAGGGATGCAAAACTGTACCTTGTGTGGGGTGACAGAATACCTTGTACCATACCTGTTGGGCCAAATACATGCTGAACTGCTGTTTATGTTTGTTTATTTTTATCTATGTACTGTTTTTCTGCCCAGTGGAAATCCATAGCAGCTTACAACATCAGTCTCCCTTCATCCATTTTATCTTCAGGAAGCTTTCATAGCAGGGTGGGGTTTGAACCTGGATCTTCCAGATCCTAGTCTGACGCTCTAACCACTGCACCAGATTGGCTACTGATCTTGTGGTAATCTGCCACCATCACCTGGAAATGGTGTTGGTAGTCTCCTTGAAGGAGCATGGTAATGCATGAATTGAAGAAGAAGAGATTAGATTTATACCCTGCCCTTCACTCACTTGGAGTCTCAGAGTGGCTTACAAACTCCTTTCCCTTCCCCTCCCCACAACAGACACCCTGTGAGGTAGGTGGGGCTGAGAGAGCTCTTTCCCAAGCTGTCCTTGAGAGAACAGCTGGTACAGAGCTATGGCTTGCCCAAGGTCATCCAGCCAGGTGCAAGTGGAGGAGTGGGGAATCAAACCTGATTCTCCCAGATTAGAGTCCGCGCACTTAACCACTACACCAAACTGGCTCCCTAAGAGGATAGGCTTGGAGGGACTGCTTGCAAGTTCGTGTGATAACTAGCTATCTGTATTCCAGCTGTCGCTCTGCACAGTTTTCTGATTTCAACTGTACTTTAATTTTGTTCTTCATTTTGAATGCCCACACAACAGTTCCGAATGTTTGAAAATCAGCTAATTTGATTTAAAAAATTTTTTTAATTACTTCTGTCTTAAAAACATAATAATCCTTGCAAATACATCATTAATCTTTCATCCTCATCTTCTTCCATGTGACCTAGACACTTTTAAAATTAATTGCTATTGGTTTTCTGTGTGCAGAATCAGAGCTCTAGGGAGCACTTAGCTTGCTGTGTTTCTCAATACACACAATACTGCATGTTTCTCAGTGAAGGAAAAGTAGGTACCATCTAATGTATGCATTCATGACCTGGAAAAGGGAGTGTACAGATAAGTGGCAGAATTAGTATATGAAGCTTTATTTATGATAGTTAAATCTTTAGTAGAATGTGAGGAGGAGGCTTAGATGGATATCTTAGCAGCAAAAAAAATGGGCAATGGAGCAGTTGAGAGAGTTTGATATTATTCTTACCTTGGGTTACATGTTGGCTAGAGACTTTGAATTGTGTAGGTAGTCCCTTGAAATACCTGTGTGGGATGTTGAATGGGAACAAAAACTGGAAGTGATGAAAAGTAATAGAATGGCCTAGGCCCAAAGAAATACGCAGCTAGCTGTGTATCCAAGAGATTTTGGACTTGTTTCCCAATGTCAGTTCCCCATGCTTTTGATACTGATGGGACTCGGAAAAGCACTGTTTTCTGTTCAAATTGTTTTTTAAAATGTCAAAAATCCCACTGGGCCTGTGTAATACATGTTGCCTAACTTTGATAAGGGAAGAAGATGCATAACACAATGGTGCACATAATTGAATCTTCCCACAGTATGCTTCCAGTGTGATGATAAAATGGGGTGTCAGATCATTCTGCCCAGGCACAGTGTATCCTTCCATGAGGCACTAGCAGCTAGAATCATTGCATTCTCATTTGCAAAGGGGGGAATGGAGATTCCTGGATCCTGTGTTGTTGTTCAAACACTTTGGAATGATGCATGAGCTTTACCAAAAGCAGTTCAAGAATGCTGTATTTAGCAAGGGCGGTCTGAGCTAATGAGCAGCAGGGCAGCTACCCCGGGCTCCATGGTGGGCAGAGCCCCAGCCACCTACAGTTCTGCCCCCCCCCAGAGCAAGCTGCCACCCCACTCATGCCTGCCCCATCTGAGGCTTAGGCAGCAAGCTTGCAGTGGCAGCTCCTTTTGCCAACCATGTCTAGGGCTCAGGCAGCTGGTTTCTGGCAGCAGTGATGGCTCCTACCCCCTGTCACGGGGCAACGACCACCCCTTGCATGGTCCTGTTGGAGGGGGGGGGGCAATGATGCTTGGGCCCTATCCTGGACTTTTGTCTAGGGCATCAGAATCACTAAGAGTAGCACTGGTCTTTAGACGTAGTTCCAAGACAAAGCAATGCTGCCTCAACTCAGTTAGTGTTGTGGTAAAATATTACTTAGAGGTAATGGTCACACAGCCTTCTGAACTCTTTAGTCCTTGCAAGAGCCACTTAAATTCATATAAACAGCACAAAAGATCACCAGTATACTTTGGCAGCTCCCATTAGTTTGTATGGAGTTTATGTGTTTCTGCTGCATTGAAATATGTGTCCTTTTAGACACACATTACAGATTTGTATATAATGATGCTTTCTGGGTTGACTCATTTGGTTTGTGGATCTCCCTTTCATACTATCATACTGTGGAACATGGTTTATTATAACTACTGCTTGGATACTGTGATATATCTTGGGTTCTTGACTTATTTTTAATGGCCAGTTCTTCCCTGCTGCTGTAGGGCTAAAAGCGTTAGTATATTGTTTTAAGAGGAAACATAACTCTTTATTGTAGCGTTTGTCAAATGGTGTTTTCTGAACTACTTTTGCAAATAGTCATATTCACACTTCGATGCAGTGAGTGTGAATCCCCTTGCAGGAAACCTACCCACTTTCACCAGTCATCTGCTAAACCTTTTATTGTGCAAGGTGAAGTTTGCAGAGATGCGGTAGTTCCTTCCCTTCATTCTGCAGGGATGGTGTAGTTACCTCCCATCAGTAGCCTGAGACTGTTTTGGAATGAGGTTGTTATTTTGAGCATTAGGGGGCTTTGTATGGTTCACTTATTAACTGCAAAAGTGTGAACTATTGTACATTTTGCTGCTTGTGACATTATTGTTGACCTTACTGGTGTTAACTAGTTTTAGTGTCTGAATGGCTCTTTTCTTGTGTATTTGTGATAGCTATAGACAGGGGTCATTTCGTAGAAAAAGAGGTGCAAGAGCTCATTAGCATACCTCTTAGCATAACTCATTAGCATGTGCCACTCTCCCTGACATCACCGGAAGTGTGTCAGAAAGGGAATGTCAATTTCAGCCCCATTATACCCTATGGGCCTTGGAAGTCAATGGCAAAAACTCATAGGGTATATGAGAGGCTGGAAGAGAGGGGATTTGAGGGAGTGGCTCCAAATTTGCACGGTAGCTGCTGGAGCCTCTCTCCAAAATACCCACCAAGTTTCAAGAAGATTGGACCGCGGGGTCCAATTCTACAGGCCCCCAAACAGGTTGCCCCATCCCCTCCATTGTTCTCCCTCTGAGAGGAGGACATCTTGATGGGTGTTTCCCACCCTATCTGTAGGGAGGCAGGAACTAATTCTTCACTTCCTGTCCTCTGGTGGGATACGCCCCTTCAAGTCAGTTCTGTTCCTGCCTCAGTAGGGAGAGCAGCACTTAGTGGCAACTCGTGCCTTTTTTGTACTTTCACTTTCCATTCTTCTTCATACCTTTTCAAACTTTTTTCAAACCTCTTTTCTTAAATGTTTTTTCAAAAAACGGACGTGGATGATTGCGCAGGCGCCATTCTGAATTGCCCCGATCCCGGGAGACCACAGAAAATGGCAGCCCAAGGCTGCGGAGCGGCTGTTGCTGCATCCATAAGCCCAGACATGACTAGCGACGAGAAGGAAAAGCGCACCAAAAAACGGCCCCAGAAAGACGTGGATGATTGCGCAGGCGCCATTCTGAATTGCCCCGATCCCGGGAGACCACAGAAAATGGTGGCCCAAGGCTGCAGAGCGGCTGTCGCCACATCCATAAGCCCAGGCATGACTAGCGACGACGGGCAGGAGCTTCCCAATGCCCAGGTCGCATACCAGCCCCATTTGGGAGACACACCAGCCGAAGGTCTACTCGTGAGTAACTCCGGAGACGGAGAACAGACTATTTCCCCTGCCCTACTCCTGGCCCTTAAACAAGCAGTGTGGGAGGAGGTATTGATCATCCACTCATGGGGGGCCCCTTGTCACCAGGACCAACCCCATAGAGATGTGCCAGACAGGCAATACCAATAGGGCGAGGAGGAAGACAGACCTCGCTGGCCCACTAAAGCAGCTAGGAAGGAACTTTCCTACCCCGGCTGGGTCCCTCATCACTGGATCCCACCTAATTATAAGGACAGTGATACTGGGGATACCAGGGAAAGAGAAGAGGCTGAATTTGTCTCTGATGAGGAGGAGGAAGAGGACATGGAGGTTCCAGAGCCCTCCATGTGCTTCTTTAAACCTGAAGAATATCCTTACCTCCTCTCCAAATCCCTGTCAGCATTAGAGTTACAACCAAAGCTGCAGGGAGAGGACCCAGCCGGATCCTCAAAAGCAGATGGCTCCAGACCCAGAGGGAGCAAAGACTACTTCCCCAGGACCCCAGGAGTAGAAAAGGTCTTCCCCTTCCCAGAATTCTAGAAAATCAGCTAGTCAAGGAATGGTCCAAACCCATGGCAAACAAACGCTGCCCACCTAATGTGAGAAAGCTCTATACCTTACCATCTTTTACTAATAAGCTTGTACAGGTCCCTCTAGTGGATGCTCCTGTTATTGCGCTCCAGACTTCGGGCCTTCTTCCGAGGATGGCGATGGCCTGGTCAGAGACAGTCTAGACTGCAAGGCCAAGTTTGCACTCAGGTAAGTGCATGAAGCCTCCGTTATGGCCATCAAAGCATCCGCTACAGCCACAGTCGTGGGCCACACAGCCATTGCCTGGTCCAGGAAACTAATACAGCTTATCCCACTGTCTAGTAAGCGTCTCACTGAAGGAGCTAACCACCCTCTCAAGGCCTCCTCCTTCTCCACTGATGCTACGCTCGATGCCATGATTTTTTCTTCCAGGGCTCTGGCTTCAGTGGTGGCTGCCAGGCGTACCCTCTGGCTCAGGGCCTGGCCAGCGGACCTGCGCAGCAAATCTACCGTCACTTCTTACCCATTCCAAGGAGATTGCCTATTCGGAGATTCCCTAGACAAAATCCTAATAGAAACTAGGGACAAGAAAAGGCGATGCCACATACCCTGGGCAGGCCTGATAGGAGGGGATTCGGAAATTACCCTTTTAGTTCCCAGACGACACCATTAGACCGCTTTGTTCCCTCTCCCCTGATCAAAGACGCCTCCAAGCTACAAAAAACGATAGAAGCTGTCCAACACCTGTATACCATCTCAGCCATAGAACCTGTCCCTATCCAGGAATGGGGACAGGGAATTTGTTCCATTTTCCTTACTTTTCCCAAAAGGAACAGCGGCTGTAGAGCGATACTGAACTTAAAATACGTCAACAGATTCGTAAAACTAAGACGCTTCCGAATGGAGACCCTGCAATCCATCTCAGGGGCTCTACAACCGGGAGAGTTCCTTCCTCCATCGATCTCATAGAGGCATATCTGCTCGTCCCCATGTTCCCGGGTCACAAGAGGTTCCTCCGATTCTTCGTCCTAGGCCAACATTGGCAGTTCAGGGCGCTCCCATTCAGACTCTCCACTGCTTCAAGAGTCTTTTCCAAGATCCTCATCCATCCCATTGCCCTCCTTGGGGAACAAGGCACCCATGTCCAGTGTTCCCTCTAAGCTGAGTTAGTGTGAGCTAGCTCACAGTTTTTTGGCCTCTAGCTCACACATTTTTGTCTTAGCTCAGGAAGGGTGGCTCCAGAGCAAACTAATTTATACAATAGCCGAGTCGCTAACTCACAACTTTAATGCCAGTAGCTCTCAAGTAGAATTTTTTGCTCACAAGACTCCACAGCGTAGAGGGAGCATCATGTCTCTCCTATCTAGACAACCTGCTGATTCGCTCCAGCTCTAGAAACAAAGCGCACAAAGACACTCAGGAAACCATCTGCTGCCTGAAAGCACACGGCTTTCTTGTAAACCTCCAGAAGAGCTCACTGAACCCCTCGCACTCCCTAGAGCACCTCAGGGTCATCTTAGACATGGTTCGGAACTGCATGTTCCTACCTCAGCATAGGCAGACAAGATCCACTTCTTCACACGACAAATCATCATGGCCAGACAATCCACCCTGATGTCCCTGGCTAAACTACTGGGCCTCTTCATCTCCTGCGTGGACTCCGTGCCCTGGGCGCGCCTCCATGCCAGACCACTACAATAACTCATATGGCCCTTCCAATCCAAGATAATGCAAAAAACAGGACCTCCCCGTGTCAGTCCCTCACCTAGTCAAGGCCAGCCTATCCTGGTGGATCACGCCATGAAAGAGGGGCTGCAGTGGCTCAAGTGGTTAAGACGCTGAACTGCAGACCAGAAGGTTGGTAGCTCAGCAGTTCGAGACCTGAGTGCTGCATGACAGGCTAAATACTTGAGCTCAGGCACTCTTGGCATTGAGTTCCACAGGCCTGTGGCCAGCTTCCTCTCATACCTGCCCTCTAGAATAAAACCAACTTATATCTATCCCAGAGGAACAGCTTCTATGTCAAGACTGGAAGCAGATTGTCAAGGATGCCAGCCTCCTGGGATGGGGCGCAGTCTTCCTCCACCTCCCTGCACAGGGATTATGGTCCAAGGAAGAACAACTTCTGCCCATCATCCTGTTAGAGCTTCGGGCCATCCGCCTAGCCCTCCTCCACTCCAGGGAACAAATCGCCGGTCATCACGTCCTCATCAGGACAGACAACATAGTGGCGTAGGCATACATCAATACCCAAGGAGGATCCAGATCCTCAAAACTCCATCGAGAGGCTCTGAAGCTCCTGTCCTAGGCAGAACGCAACATACTATCTATCAGAGCGGAACACATCAAGGGCTCGCTGAATACCAGAGCAGACTGGCTCAGCTGTCAGACACTACAGGAAGGGGAATAGTCCCTCAAAGAGGACCTATTCAACCTCATAACATCTCACTTCAGACGTCCGGTGGTGGACCTATTCACATCTCCACTCAACCACAGGGTTGCCAGATTCTTGATACTACCATCAAGCAGCAGAAGAGACGGACGCCCTGGTCTCCCAATGACCCAAGGGTCTCATGTACGCTTACCCTCTGACTCCGGTTTTACCAAAGCTCCTCAAAAAAATCAGAAAACAACAAATGGAGATCATAGTGGTAGCCCCGTATTGGCCAAGAAGACCTTGGTTCTTGGAACTCCAGAGCATGGCGACTGCCCCGTTACACTCCCAGTATCCCCAGACATGTTGACCCAGGGCCCCATCTGGCACCCAGATCCTGCATGGCTCCGTTTGATCGCCTGGAAGTTGAACGGCAAAACTTGCTCAGCTTAGGCTACTCCAGACCAGTAACAGACACCATGCTAGCCTCTCGGCGCCCTTCCACCAAGAGGATCTACAATGCCCCTGGCAGGCCTTCGTTCGCTGGTCCAGGAGAAAGAAGGTCAACCCGTTACACCCACACTTGTCCAGTGTTCTGTCCTTCCTCAGGGCGGTCACGACTCGGCTCTGAAGGCGTCCACTCTCCGTTGTCAGGTACCTGTCTTGGTAACCGTAGTTCCCAGAGTAGAAGGCTGGACCCTGTCCAGACACCCTCCCATCCACCATTTTTCTGAAGGGTGCATCACTTAAGGACCCACCGGTTCCCCACAGGTTCCCCACATGGAAACTTAACCTGGTTCTCTCTGCATTAGCCAAACCAGCCTTCGAGCCAGTCCAAGAGATTCCTCTGACGTGGCTGTGAATGAAAACCCTGTTCCTGGTAGCTGTCACCTCCACCAGAAGAGTCTCCGAGCTTGGGGCCCTCTCCGCCAAACCGACTCTTTGCACCTTCCATAAGGACAGAGTAGTCCTCACTATCGGCCCTTCCTTCTGCCCGAAGGTCAACTCAAGATTTCACTGCTCACAGGAGATCTGCCTACCGTCCTTCTTCCCGAACCGTACCCACCCAAAGGAAAAGTTGTGCCACTGTCGGGACGTCAGACGTTCACTTAAAGCCTTCTACATCGCACCAGCTCCTTCTGGAAGACGGAATCATTATTCATCTCAGTCTCACCCCCCAACAAGGGCAACAAAATGTCCACAGCATCCATCAGTGCCACTCTCAAAAGATGTATAGCAGAAGCCTATAGGGCCCTCAAGATACCCCTCCTTCGGGTATCACGGCCCACTCCATCAGAAGTGCAGCGACTTCCGCAGCCTTCACCAACCGAGCCTCGGTGGAAGTAACCTGTTGGGCAGCCACATGGTCTTCCATTTCTACCTTTGTCAGGCATTATAAGATCGACTTCTACAACTCGACCGATGCAGCCTTTGGCCGGAGGGTCCTGCAGCAAGCTCTCATGCCTGAAGACGATGTCCCACCCAGTTAAAGGGACACTGCTATGGGAGGTCCCATCAAGATGTCCTCCTCTCAGAGGGAGAATGGACCAGTGGATACTCACCGTGAGGGGTCCTTCTCCTCTGAGATAAGGAGGACATCTTCGCCCTCCCAAGATTCATCGTCTTCCTTTTCTATATTCTGAGTTTATCTTCCTTCCTGTCTTGTTCAAACCACATTATCTGTTTACTGTTCAGACTAATTATGTTCATATTTTTCTAGTTATGGTTAGCCTTTGGTTTACAGCTGACTACTGCTTCTGGGAGTCCCCAAACTGACTTGAAGGGGCGTATCCCACCAGAGGACAGGAAGTGAAGAATTAGTTCCTGCCTCCCTACAGATAGGGTGGGAAACACCCATCAAGATGTCCTCCTTATCTCAGAGGAGAAGGACCCCTCACGGTGAGTATCCACTGGTCCGTTCTCTATGGTGGGAAAAAACGATACTTTCTTCCCATCATAGAGAGCTATGGAGGGAATGGGGGCAACCTGTTTGGGGGCCCGTAGAATTGGACCCCCTGGTCTAATCTTGAAACTTGGTGGATATTTTGGGGAGAGGCTCCAGCAGCTACCCTGTAAGTTTGTAGCCTCTCCCTCAAACCCCCTCCCCTCCAGCTGCTTTTTAAGCCGCTGCTGAATTTCGGCAGCAGTTCGGCCTGTGGCTGCCCTAGTGCCCACTCCTGGGCGGGCGAAGCAGCGCTCTGCCTCGCTCTGGCCCCAAATGACCCCTGGCTATAGATCATACCAAAATGTAAAATTGCAAGTCCATTAATACAGAAAGCAAGCAATGAAACAGTAACCACACAATTGCAATGTTAATATTTGAGATGTAGCATATCATAACCCTTGTGACAGTTTGCCGCTGCCGTGCAAAAACTAGCTATATTCTTTATTATTCACCTGCTAGTTTTGATAAGTAAATATATATATTTTCAAACGAGAGCAATAATTTTAACCCATCAGCAACAGAGAGAGGAACTTCTGTCTGATGTCCTCAAAAATGGGGTAGTGAAACATATAGTGAAAAAGTCTTCTGTTGAGGCTTTTTCACAGATGCAGTAGTGAGAAGTGATTGGCTGAGGAATACTATCTGAAAGGTTTGCCTGTCTGTTGTGTGCTGAGGAATACTATCTGAAAGGTTTGCCTGTCTGTTGTGTAATAAAAATAAAAATTATCCACTATTGTCTTAAATTCTTCCCATAAAATTGTAACACACACACACACACACACACACTCAACTTACTTGGTTTGACTGTATTACAGGCTTTGAGGAGACCACGGTAGCAATTCCATGGGTATGACTCTATGTAGAAAGCACTCAAACTGCTAGCATGAGGTTAATTTCCTCAGGCTAAGTTACAATACCGGACTGATGTCTTTTGTGCAAAGTATGTCAAACATTTAGGTCACTTCACAAAAGATGCAACATCACATTCTCTTGTGGTTTTTCTTTGAACTAGGAATTTCAATTCTTTAGTCTTGCTCAGGTTTTTCCTTTGTCTTTTAAAAAACCCACTAGATTTCCTCTGGTACACTGAGGAGAGCTTTAATCTTGATTTTTCTTATTGGTTCTCTAACTGTTAGGTGGGATAGATTCAAATGGGTAGCTGTGTTAGCCTGAAGCAGCAGAACAGAGTTAGAGTCCAGTGACACCTTTTAAGACCAACAAAGTTGAATTCAAGGTATAAGCTTTCGTGTGCTGTTCAGTGAAGAGCTTGGGGGCCCTCTTGGACCAAACTCTATCTATGGAGAAAGAAGGTTGATGGTATTGCTAGGAGTGCCTTTTTTCTAAATCTAGCCAGGAAAGTTTGCTCATAGTAAGGCTGTTACAGTTCCGCAGGGCCTGTGAGATGGAGCTCTTCCACCAGGCCTTCGACTAGGGAGCCGCACCATACTAACTGAGGCCCCGGCCCCAATATTAACATCAACATTAACATCATTATCAACAGCCGAACATAACCCAGACTACAACAGTGGCTGATTGTTGTTCTGTTGGAAGCTACTCATGCCCACCTTCGGATATGGATCACTTCAGTACTACCACTTTGTAATTTTTATATTTACATTGTTATGGTTTTATCTATATTTGCTTTAGCTGTGTATATCCCATGTAAGCCGCCCTGAGCCTGCTATGGCGGGGAGGGCAGGGTAGAAATTAAATAAATAAATATTGCTTCGTGAGGTTTTTCCTGACTTGGCTCTACAGTGAATAAAATATCTTGTTTATTTTTGAACATTCTAAAGCCTCTCATGTGCCATTTTCAGATGTTTAAGAGGGTGATCTTATCTCTGCCCTCAAGTTCCTGGGCTGAGCCAGCATCAAAATACAATAAAGTGACAGGATAGGACAGCCATATATCTTCACATAAGAAGAAAATAGATAAAGGGGCTGCTTAGTCAGAAAAGAGGAAAAAACGGTGGGAAAATCCTGCGTCTGAGTGAGAAAATGGGGCTAGGTTGTCATAGCTGCCCTTGTTGAGACATCAAAATATATCTGAACTCATCTTGGAGGCACTGCCTTTATTACTGCCCTATGCTGGGAGCTCTCTCCTCCCAGTGTTTTTGTCTGAGGTACAGTTGGAAGAGTCTCCTGAAACATCTGTGCTGCTCTCCAGTCTGTCCACTCTGGTGCCTCCATCTTCAAGACACCATTCTTCAGCTTGGTCCCTGTACTGGCACTCCTTCACGGGCCTACCATTACTGTCTTGGGATCAATCTGCCCAAAGGGGTTCCTTTTAATGAATGTATGGGGGAGGCTGGCATTCCTTTTGTAGTGTTTCACCATGGTAAATTGCTTAATACTGGGAAGAGGAGCAGTCTTATCATCTTCTACTGAAAGATGGCTTCCAAGATGGCTTCCAAGATGGCGACAGGCGTGTAGCTCGTGAAGGGAGCTCCGCTGAGAATAAATCAAACAGCAGTAAATTTGGTCAAAATTGACAAACTTAACAGCTAAAGGGATTTTAATTAGTCCTACCCGACTGTTGTACCAGACCTGGAAGGTTGGAAGGTCGGGAAGAGAGTAGTCTGACGAGCGAGGGAGCAGCCGAAGACCGCGGAGGATCGGGAGTTGAAGACCCGAAGACCCGAGAGGAGCCGGGAGGCTGAGGCAGAGAAAGGCTGAGATGAAACCCGAGAGGTCTGAATAGCTGTCGGGACCGGTTTGCCGCTTTTGTTACCCTCACTCTCCTGGGCTAGTTCCGACGTGGCCCTGACTTGGACCTGTGGATAGTAAGCTGTTGGGCCGGAGAGGGAAAGGTGAAAGTGTCCGGAACAACTGAGGTGTAGGAGCCGGGAGTAGCGGTGGACCTGAGAGGTGTTCCGCCGATAGCTGGAGCAGAGTGGATTCAGCTGGTATCGTGCTGGGTGGCCAGAGAATACCTTAACATCTGCAACTTGTTGTGCAACCGGCTTGGGACCCTGTGGGGGATCAGAGGACGCCGGGTGGTGACGTCACCGAGCGACGGCTTTTAAGGGTCGACCGGCATGCCTGCTAGACGCCCTCGGCTCCCTGACTCGGCGGAGGCTCGGAAAAGCAAAGAGATCATAGCAGCCAGGAGGTGCGGCTTGGTAGCCCTGGGATGTGGGCGCTTGATTCCTGGCCAGCCGGCTTGGCTCCAGCTTGAAACCTGACGCTGACTCCGGACTCCTGGCACCCCGACACACAGTCGCTCTGGAGAAAGTTTTATGGCCCTTAAAGGCCCCGGAGGTATCGAGACGCTGGGCTCCTCGCCCCCCCCTCCCTCTACTGAGAAGTTAGTTGCTTTCCTCCCTGACGCTGAAAACCTGAACCCCTTGGTGCCATCCGCCCCAGCACCTTATTTAAGCCCTCTGCTATCGGGAGCTGAGCTTACCAGCCTTTATTAATATAGACGGAGGCTGGAAGCTGAAGGCAAGCTGGTTGCAGGGGGTTGCAGCCGGCTAAAAGACTCTGGGACCCTTAACATCAGTCTAGCCTCACAGCGCCTCTGTTTGGGTGGACTGTGATTTCTAACTGTTGACCCGGATGGTGACTTCTGAGGATTCTGCCCGCTCCCACCTACCACGAAGTCCGGTTCCCGAAAGTGAATGGAACTGGCTACGCAATAGTGGAGGCTTTGGAACATCAACATGGAACTGGGGAGGAGGATGGGGGGCTACAGTTAGCCAGGATGGGGGACTAAGGGATTAGGAAATAGTAAATAGGGTAATTTAGTTAGTTAGTTAGGTAAGTGTTAGTTGTCCTTGTTCCCCCACCCTTAATTAGATAGTGTTAGCTTAGTATAGACAGTAGTGTTAGGTCTGTGGGGATCACAGACAAAGAGGTCGGGTTGGGAAGTTAGTTAGATAGAAAATTTTTCAGTTAGGTAGGGAGGAAACCCCGACCTAAATTAGAATTAGGACGCTAACGGAGGCAGGGAGAGCTGACGCCGGGCCATAAAGATCTGAGACCGACGTGTAAAAGATCTGGCATGGCTGGGTCACAAATTCCGGTGCTCCTGGGGAGGAGAAAGAGCGGTGGTCCAGGCTTATAAAAAAGGGAAGGGCGCGGAGAAACAGTAAAGCTCGACGCCCTTCCAGCCTGTGTCCCATCCCGACGGTTGTTGGCAGTGGGGCTAGGAATAAACCCTCTCCGTCACTGGTGTTGTGCAATGCCATGTCAATTAACAACAAGGCTGCGATCCTCCGGGATTTCCTGGAGGACCAAAAGGCCGACCTGGCATGTGTGACCGAGACCTGGGTCCAGGAGGGAGAGAAGGTAGCGCTCTCCCAAATGCCCCCCCCAGGTTTTGCCGTCCTCCACCAGTCACGGACTACGGGGCGGGGGGGTGGGGTCGTGATTTTCATTCGGGAGGCTTTCTCCTTCAGGGCGCTCCCATCGGTAGAGATCACGGGCATTGAATGTGTCGGCCTGGTGTGGGAGGCTGAAGAGAGTCTGGCTGTGTGGCTGGTGTACCGACCGCCTAATGCACCAGCCAGCAGCCTGCCATCCCTGCTGGAGGCCGTGTCGGGCTGGGCGTTGGAGCACCCTAACCTTATGGTTTTGGGTGACTTCAATGTCCATGCTGATGATGCGGCCTCGGGTCAGGGGGTGGACCTGGTGTCATCCATGGCGGCACTGGGACTCTCTCAGTACATCTCGGCCCCTACACACCGGGCAGGACACACGCTCGATTTGGTCTTTGCCATGGGGGTTGCAGTGGACCGAATTACCACTTCGGTAGTGCCTTGGTCGGACCACTTTGCCCTGGGGGCCCGTCTGAATTTCCTGCCCCGGCCCCAAGGCGGTGAGCCTATTTTGGCTCGCCTGCGGAGCCAAATGGACCCGGAGCGGTTCCAGATGGCCCTGCGGGAACCGAAGCCCCCTGGCGGCTCGTTGGATGAGCTGGTTGAAGATTGGCACAACCGGCTCGCTACAGCTATCGACGAGATCGCTCCCAGGCGCCCTCTTCGCCCTCGCAACAGACTGGCCCCTTGGTATACCCAGGAGTTGCGCCAGATGAAGCGGGCGCTAAGACGGTTAGAGAGACGGTGGTGCCGCGCTCGCGACGAGGTGTCAAGAGCATCTTATAGGACACTTATGAAAGCCTATGAGATGGCAACTAAGGCAGCAAAGAAAGAATTCTTCGCTGCCGAGATTGCATCCGCTAGCTCACGCCCAGCCCAATTGTTTAGGACAATTCGGTCGCTAACAGTACTGCCATGTGGCAGAGAAAATTCTAGGGAATTGGAAATCGGCTGTGAGGCATTTGCAAGCTATTTCGCGGAGAAAGTCTTGTCACTCCGCCGGGACCTCCCCGCCACAAATGAGACAGTGAGTGAACTCGAGGCCCCTTGCACGTCTTCGTTTCCGGGCTTAGATGGGTTCGACCAGCTAGACCTTGAGGAAGTTGACAGACTGCTCTTGACTGTTCGCCCAACCACATGCTTCCTTGATCCGTGCCCATCCTGGCTTATAAGATCGGGCCACGAGGGGTTACGAGGTACCGCCCGGGAAATAATTAACACCTCCCTTGCTGAAGGGAAATTCCCGGAGGCTCTCAAGGAAGCGATGGTCCGCCCACTCCTAAAAAAGGTACATCTGGACCCGGCAGAATTGGCAAATTATAGGCCGGTGTCCAATTTGCCCTATTTGGGCAAATTAATAGAGAGGGTGGTGGCGTTACAGTTACAGAGGTATCTGGATGATGCTTCGGTTCTTGACCCCTTTCAGTCCGGCTTTCGCCCGGGTTACGGGACGGAGACCGCATTGGTCGCTCTAACGGATGACCTCCGACGACATCTGGATCAGGGCGGTGGGGCGGTATTGCTGTTGCTTGACTTGTCGGCAGCGTTCGACACAGTGGACCACCGGCTGCTGTCCCGCCGCCTTGCCGACGTAGGAATAGGAGGGCGGGCCTTGCAGTGGCTCGTCTCATTTCTCCAGGGTCGGGGACAAAGGGTGGTGCTAGGGGAGCAGCAATCCTCGAGGCACCCGCTTGAGTGCGGTGTGCCCCAGGGGGCAGTGCTCTCCCCGATGTTGTTTAATATCTATATGCGCCCCCTTGCCCAGATTGTCCGGAGGTTTGGGCTGGGATGTCATCAGTATGCGGATGACACCCAGCTCTATCTGATGTTGGGCGGCCGGTCGGACTCCGGCCCAGACGATCTTGACCGGGCATTGCACGCTGTGGCTGACTGGCTCAGGTCTAGCAGGTTGAAATTGAACCCGGCGAAGATGGAGGTCCTGTGCCTGGGTCGTTATGGTCCAGAGTGGGGGGTCCCGCTCCCGAGCTTCGACGGGGCGCCGTTGGTGCCTGCGCCGAGGGCGAGGAGTCTGGGAGTGCTCCTGGAGCCTTCATTGTCAATGGAGGCCCAGGTAGCAGCCACTGCCAAGTCAGCCTTCTACCATTTACGGCTGGCGAGGCAGTTGGTTCCTTACCTTGACCGGGATGACCTTGCCACAGTTATCCATGCGACGGTCACCTCGAGGTTGGACTACTGCAACGCTCTCTACATGGGGCTGCCTTTGGTGCAAATCCGGAAGCTGCAGCTAGTGCAGAATGCCGCAGCCAGGCTGCTGATGGGACTCGCAAGGCGGGATCACATCGGGCCTGTGCTGGCGGCGCTGCACTGGCTGCCTATAGCATACCGAGTTCGCTTCAAAGTGCTGGTTCTTACCTATAAAGCCCTATATGGCCAGGGTCCAACATACCTTAGGGACCGCCTTTCTCCGTATCAACCCCAGAGAGCACTACGGTCAGGGTCGGAACACAGACTATGTGTGCCCGGCCCCAGAGACGCCAGGCTGGTCAGAACTAGGACCAGGGCTTTCTCGGTGGCGGCTCCTGTCTGGTGGAATGAGCTCCCGGAGGAGATCAGGGCCCTGCGGGACCTGATGCAGTTCCGCAGGGCCTGCAAGATGGAGTTCTTCCGCCAGGCTTATCAATAGGAGCCGCTGCCGATGATATTGGGGATACCATCCGGCAATGTAACCATCATGCTGTACCCTGGTCCAACACGACCTCGGCCATGGCCGAGGGGGTGGAGCCCAAACCTGCCACATGGTTGCCATCCGACGCTGTATATGGAAGCTTTTATGACTATTTATATGTTTTAATGATATTTATTATAATGTTTTAATTGATTTTATAGGTTATTGTAACAATTAGGCCACAGGCCCATGTAAGCCACCCTGAGCCCGCTTGCGGGGAGGGCGGGATATAAATGTGAAAAATATAAATAAATAAATAAATACATACATACATACATACATACATATGATGGACAGATACTCTCCACAACACTACAGGCATCAAGAACATCCCTACCCAGAATCTAGGTACCAGAAGAAATGGCGGGATCCTCTCCTCCTCAGATACATGGTTTCCACTGAAAAGGTAGAACTATCCACTCTCTGCCACTCTCTCTTGTGGAGAGCACTGAGACCATGACTGTCCTGACTCTAGAACCTGCCCTCTATCAACTCATCCACTCCTCCTTCAGTACTGATGTGTTCTACTGCCATTTCTTCTTCAACACTGTGTCACCTATCAGCTACGACCTTGGAACAAATGGATCAAACATCCAATTGTTCAAGGTGGGAGCTGAGAAGTTTTTATACGAGACCCCCTGGTGAAGGTGTTGACAGCTCAGACAGAAGCATTATCCAGACAGCTGTCATTCCCCAGTCCCCTCCTGCTTCTTCAAGATCTTCTTCCATGGGATACGATGTCTGGTATTGAATCCAAGAAGGCATCTGATTCTTCTCAAATGGAACTGGTTTCAGAGCAATAGCATCTTTCTTCAATTGAAAACATTCAGATGTATTCAGAACTGGTGGTTCTCATAGCAACAGTGCTCGGTATCCAAGTTACATGGCAGCCTCCACAGCAAACAGATCCTGTTTGGGAACTGTTCAAATCTGAATCCCATGCATTGGTCACGATTTCCTTCCTCCCAGCTCTTCTCCACCAAGAGAAAGAGTCCTAGACCAAACCACCATTTCCAGAGTAATTACAGGGTGCAGGTCCACTGTGGTAGAGGCATCTCTGGGAAAGGGACAGAGAGAGAGGAAAGAATACTGGATGATTTACCCCACAGATGCCATGACATTCAATGCCAAATACCTGGTTTTCATAGCCAGGTAGCAATATGTTCTACTGGAAAAGGCTTCTTCAGCTTTGGACTGTCTTCCTTGGAGATGTTAAACTGATGGCCACAGTTTTCAGGGATGAAGCTGTCTGGCTCACAAAGCAGTAGATTCTGACACGCAAGCATGTTGCTGAGCATGGATCTAACCAGATGTCCACTTGGCTCATTTTTTGTTGCCATATTTGGCTTTGTTCTAATTTACTGATGGCTGAGACAGACACTGGGATAGTGAACCTTTGAAGGGGGGTGGTTATTTTGTTGTAACACTGATGACACCTTGGAGGGAGTATTGAAGTCTGCAGCCAGGTGAATAGGCATGGCCACTTAAGGCTTCACATAGCAGAAATAGCACTAATGGTCACATGCATCTAACTCTTCAAAGCATTCTCATTCCACTTTCTGCAGATCCTTCTCTTCACTTTGTACAACCAGGGTGTCGAATTCATTTCTTATGAGGGCCAGGTTTGACATAAATTGGACTTTGTCAGGCTGGGCCACGTGTGTCAGAGTCTATATCTCTGCTACCTGGCATTACATTTTATGACACACATGGCCCAACCCAACAAAGTCCAATTTATGTCAAATCCAGCCCTCATAAGAAATGTTTGACACCCCTGGTGTAAGCCCTCTTATTCGCTGTTCAAGTCTCAACATTCACTGCAGACTGAGCTGCAAGTTCTCTCTACCACTAGTGCCCTGCCTCCAACAGTACCTACAAGCCTGGGAGGCCATAACATCTGACTGCTGGGTACTTAACCATCTTAAGTCTGTGTGTTTTCATACTTCCCTGATCCAGAATACTTGTGTCTGCATCACCTAACCTGACTTACTCCAAAAGATGTACTCCCTTATCAAATGAGGTGATCGAGGCAGTGCTGCTTTCCCCATAGAGCCCAGGACTCTACTTCAGGTGCTTCACTATCCTGAAAAAAGGGTGAGTTCTCCCTCTGAGGTGGAGGACATCTCCATGGGTTATTCCCATCATTCCTTTAGGGATGCAGGAAACACTTTTTTCTCCTTCCTTTTGGTGCCTTGGGACTAGCCCAGCCCCTCAGTTCTATTCTGGCCTCTTAGGGAGTAGCAGCTTTAGTCAGGGCTCTGCCTTCTGATCGTTTTTTCTGCTTGCTCTTTTTAACACATTTTCCTTACTTCTTACTTCTAAACTGTTTTCCCCCTGTTCTACTATTTCTCTTGCTTTTCTCCTCTATTTCTTCTCCGATCTCTGGAGGGAACTGCCGGAGCCCGTCGGAGGGTCTGCGACTTAGTGCAACTGTGGACGGTGAAATGGCGGCAGCAGCAGAGCACTCCGATGGCTTTTCGTCAGCAAAAGAAGAGGAGACTCATGCCACAATGGCTGCCAACTGTGGGGCCTACTTGCTTTTGGGGCTTGACTGTGCCACCCCAACGGACCCAGCAGAGGCAGAGTTAGTGTGAGCTAGCTCACAGGTTTTTTAGCCCCCAGCTCACACATTTTTGCCTTAGCTCAGGAAGTATGGCTCCAGAGCAAACTAATTTGTGCAATAGCCAAATTGCATGATCACAACTTTAATGCCGGTAGCTCACAAAGTAGAATTTTTGCTCACAGCCTGGAGGGAGCATCTGTAAAGCTTCCCCAGCAACAGAACTTTTTGGGACTCTCATAAGGCTTAATGATGCCAAGTAAATTTATCTACATAATCCCTATTTAAACAAATCTGGAAACCATTGCATATTATTGAATAGAAAACTCATATTGCAGAAGAACTGTATCATTGTCACAGATTGCCTTCTATCACTGTCACACAAAATAACTCGGTGAACTTACTGGTTACCCGTATGACTGCCTTCTAGTTGAGGCATGAAATTTCAGTTTAGCAAACATACAAAGAGTTCTTACCTGTAAAACCTTTATCATTTTCGCCTTCTCTTTAGAAGTAACCTTAAAAGCTGTATTTACTGTAGATCCCTAGAAAGAACTGTGTTGGCACTAAACTGACTCACTCCGAGCATAATTACTGCTGTGGACAGCAGCTCTCTCGGAAGCTGTACTGTTCATTGATATTCCAGTGCAAGGCCATTTCCTTGAAGTAATTAAAATGGCTGTATGACATTCCATGACATCATAGCACCTGTCTTATGCAAGTCTATTCTTGATTGTTTTGCAGTGATGAATTGTCCTTAAATAGTTGGTTTCCCAACAGACCTGGAGAAAAATGCCTTGTTCTTTTAATAGTGGTTTAATTTGTGGAAATAAGTAGCTGAAAGTTTTCATGGCATGGAGGTAAATGATATAACCTGGTAAATAACATCCCGTTAAGCCTGTCTTGAAAGAATATTTTTCTCCAGGCAGTTGGCAACCCTGCCAAAATGCTTAAATTTGATTAGATTTAATTTTGTTCAAACTGCAGTTTGAGTGGTCTTTTTTTGCATTTTAGCATATTTTATGGTGTACTACTGCATATTCAATGTCACTATAATCTGTTAAAAAATTATTTATGATATCAATAAAATACAATTGCCTACATTCATAGCCCATTATATTAATTCCTCAAGAGTCATGTTGTATACTTGAGAAGTGGAAGAGATGAATTTAATAGGCTTAAACTATTACAGTTGTAGTACAGTTTGGTTCCTATTTACAGTGATACAGATATGGTGACAAGAATCTAAGACCACTTGCAGCTCAAGATTTTGAAATATTTAGCTTTCACACCTAGAATACACAGAATATTATCGCAGGTTATATACTGAAAAATTACTTTTATTAATTATATTCATGTACCCTTTCCAAATGATATAATTATTTCTGTTTTTTCACCCCAAAACTTTACTTTTCTGTACTCAAGAGTCTCCTGTTAGACAGTTGTCTGGTTAAATTCCTGCAGGAAAGAGGAGCAGCTCTAGATAACAGATATTCATCGCTTCTGAATTTCTGTTGTCTTCCTGTGTTGCGAGGTTCAAAGCTGATTGTTCCTTAAATCAATCTCAAAAGCTATAGTGAAATAAACTGGACATTAACAAAATCTGGAGCTGGGGATGAGGCAGAAAAGTTGAAATACTTACTCATTTTGATGCATTTAGGTATTTCACATAGCAGAAGGCTTGAGCTACAACTACTTGCTGATTTTAAGTAAGGCATGTTTTAATACACAGGTGCTGAAGCTTTTTAGTCTTGCTTATAAAAATTCAGTTTAATCTCTTCCTTCCTTCTTTCCTTCCTTCCTTTCTTTCTTGATCCAACTGGACATATTCTGAATCAAAATTAAAATAAAATCTAAATTGCACATAAAGTATACTCAGACTATTTCTTCAGTTGTCAGGGTTCTCCCAAAAAATCCAGGCTTTTGTTAAGGACATGAAGTAGCAGAAGGGACAGGAAAGCACAGAGGGAGGTACAAGATCAGTACTGGGTAGTACCATAGAGACTGAACTCAGGAAACTGGGTGTAGAGTTTCAGACATTTGTTTGGATTCTCTCCCCCCCCCCCCAAACAAAGTATCTAAACCTCCACCTAATTTCAAAACAAAAGTGTTTTGAGTATATATACAGCTCTTGTTGTTAATGTTGACATTCTAAGCTGTAGTGACACACATATACGGTGATGATAAAGGATAAATGAGCTTTTCTGGTTATCTTTTTTCTTGTAGGCTTTATGAAAATAGCCATTTCCCCTACTTTGGTTCTCACCAGAGACACTGTAATTATTGTATAATTACATGATATAGTGTAGTGGCTAGAATATCAGTCTAGGACCTGGGAGACTCAAGGTCAAATCACCGCCTTGCCATAAGTCTTGCTGGGTGACCCTGGGTCAGTTACCCACCCTCATCCTAATATACTTCACAGGGTTGTTGTGAAGATTTAAAGGAAGAGGGATGGATTTATATACACTGCCTCAAACTCCTTGGATGAATGGTGAGATAAAAATGTACTTAAGTATTCATTGTTGATTTAGAATTTCATAAGGTTAAACATTGTTCTTATTTTAAATCACTTTAACCACTAACTGTGAGAATTGTGTGAAAATTCTGTTTTGCAAGTATAGAATTTTGGAGGCTACTCTTAAAAGTGAGTCCAGCATATGTGATGATTAAATTAATTTTGCTAGGGCCATTGTAAAGATTGCCTATGAACTTTTGTGGCCGCTGTTCTCTAGTATCTGATGACATAGCCTTTTTGGAATAGGAGCTTGTGTGTCCTTAGCTGCTCTTGTTTGTATTTCTTGACTTGGGGGGGGGGGGGCGTTGATTGGATCAGATGTAGATTCAGACGTTGGAGATCTAATTGGTCCTTACTCTGCAGCTTCCAACAGTGGTTTGGCTTGGCAACTGGTAGGTACATTTTCTCTGATGCTCTACATTTTTATATGGGACACATACAATACAGAGGGTGTCCAATGCTGGAAGCTAATTTGAAAGGGGGTTCTAAAGGTTTAGCCTCCAAACCTGTTCCTAATGCCAGGCCACTCTGGGATCTTTTGAATAGGCTGCATTTAACTCATAATTGGATAACTACAAATGAATCCTGAACAGGCATCAGTTTTTTTCAAGAAACTAACCAATGCTATCTATATACTAATTCCAAGAGGTTTTTTTTTCTGTATGGATACTTATATCTGCCAAAAGAGAGCTCACTCCCCCCAAGAACTTTTCCTACATAGTTAGGAGCTTTTCTCAGTCTGCAGAAAAATCCAGAAAGTTAAAAAAAACTTAAGGGACCGTTGAATTCCCCCCAATACCTTTTGAAATGGCTTCAACTCCAGACATCAACTGTGAGAGATTAGAATGTTCGGGGGAGGGGCAGGCTTCCAACTGTTTCTGTCAGTAAAAGGCAGGGTCTTTACTGGCAGCATCTAGGGTTGCCAAGTACCCCCCCCCCCCAGCCACCGGCAGCGGATCCAGATCCAGGCTGAAAAATCTTGGAGATTTGGGGGTGGAGTCTGGAGAGGACAGGTACCTCAGTGAGGTACAATGCCATAAACTCCACCCTCCAAAGCATCCATTTTCTCCATGGAAAGTTATCTCTGTAGTCTGCAGATGAGCAGTAACTCCAGGGGATCCCCGGGTCCCACCTGGAGGCTGGCATCTTTAGGCGGCACCCTCTGTGTGACTTGATACCACCTGATTTGCATGACAATTAAGCTCAGCTGCTTTGCTACTGTTCATCAGCACCCACCCTATGAAAGCCATTGTGGTATAACAGAACTTCAGATTGGGATCTACGAGATCCAGGTTCAGATCCCCATCTTGCGGTGGAAGCTGACTGGGAGATTTTGGACCATTCACATATTTTCAGCCTAACCAACCTCACAGGGTTGTTCTGCAGATAACAAGGAAGAAATAATAATGTAAGCTGCTTTAGCCCCCACTGCGGAGAAAAACTGTAATTTTCCTAGGTAGAGGCTGCGGGGGAGGGGGGTGGAGATGGAAAGCTGAAGACAGAGAAAGGTAGGTTGGCTGTTGGGTGGGAAGGAAATAGGGCTGCCAACTCCAGATTGGGAAATTCCTGGACATTTGAGAGGTGGAGCCTGGGGAGGGTGGGATTTGAGGAGGGACTACAGACCAGTATAATGCCATAGACTCCACCCTCCAAACCAGCCATTTCCTTCACTTAAACTACCATTGCCAGCCTCCAAAGAAGGGCTGGAGCGCACCCAGAATTACAACTGTTGTCCAGGTGACAGAGATCAGTTTCCCTGGATAAAATGTCTGCTTTGGAGGGTTGTTGAGGCTGCTTGCCTCCCCAAGCCTCACTGTGCCAAGGCTCCACCCCCAAATCTCCAGGAATTTCCCAACCTGGAGCTGGCAGCCCTAAGGTGAATTGACCTCTGCAGCTGGGAGATCCATTGTGCTTCCCAGAGCACTGCCACTGCTGCTGTGGGGGGAGAGGAAGCAGGCAGGAGGCTGGGAGAGTGATGGGGGCAGAAAGAGAGAGAAAGAGTGATGAGGTGGGGAGGTAGAAAAACAAAGGGAATGATGACTGGTCAGAAAGAGAGAGGAAGTAACATACATGGAGGAGAGAGAGAGAGTAAGAAAGGGGGGGCAGAAGGGAGAAAGAGTGTGAGAGAGGTAGGGGGAGAAGGGAGGAAGCAAAGGTGTGAGGAATGGGATAAACATCATGCAAGTTTCTTGCGGGTCTCCACTTATACAGTTCTAATATAGTGAATAAAGAAATATAGAGGGTAAAGAAAATACACAAGTCTGCGTTTGTATGTGTTTGCAAGAATGCATCAGTTTAAACTTTTTAAAGAACATACATAATTTGTTTATTTTTAAAACTTTTACCCTTCTCCTCAACAGAAAGTTCACACAGTGGCTTACAAATAAGACACCGTAATAACACTGTATTGGAATAACTCACACAACTTGAAATCAGTAAATACAGTGATATTTTAGCTTTAAACCAGGGCTGCGTTGCCATCTTA
Source organism: Lepidodactylus listeri (assembly GCA_029233225.1). NCBI lineage: Eukaryota > Metazoa > Chordata > Lepidosauria > Squamata > Gekkonidae > Lepidodactylus > Lepidodactylus listeri. Next base: position 96,423,784 of record JARCFY010000006.1, read on the forward strand.
AGGCTGTTCCTCTGCAGACAAGCTTCCACCATAACTCTTACCGGGAGCATCTGTTTTCTCACCTCCTGACTCACTTCCTGCCATTCTCTTCTGGATTTCGTTTTTATTGAACATCCAGCCTGCACAAGGAGTGCCATGAAACTGGAAATCTGGCTCTCTTCGGTTTTTTTGGTATTACATTGCTTCTTATAGAGATGGTATGCTGCCGCTGTTTGGATTTTTTTTTTTCCTAGTGGGCAAACATGGTTGTCAAGTATTTGCAGACTGAGAATGAGGCAGGAGTTTTGTGTATGAATTCTAGGATACACAAATTAAAATTGGAAGTGAATGTTTGCCAGTTTCTGCGTAAAAGCCCATATGGCAAAATGGTTCTTGATAGTGGGAAAGAAACATAAGAAAAATAGTTGTGAGGAAACATGAGAAAAATAGCTGCAAAGACTAATGTGACAGGCCTGAGTGAGTCATAGAAACAGCTGATGTAATTTGATGACAATGAATAGTATTCAGGTTGGGGGACAAGCTTTGCATTTCCTTAGAAGTCTTCCTTATTTGATTCATATGATTTCTGTGGATAGTGTTTTAAGCTGGAAAACGTTTCTCTTCACTTCCCAGGAAGATAATTTGCACAAGAGGCGTAAATTGCTGACACGTTTCGGAGCCATACCAATTTTGTAAGAGCCAGTTTAGAAAGACACCTATGTTTTCAGTGAAAGATCAAGCTCTTGTAGGTGTATTATGATTTTCTGTCCCCCTCTTCCCACTTAATTGAGTGGTACTAAGAATTAAGCTTTCCTGAAAATTAGCTTTTGACTTGAAAACCTTTATGATTCTTTTATTATTGTTCAGGATTAATTATGATGTTTTATAATTGTGTTATTTACTGTGTTTTTAACTTTTTATGTAAGCCTCCCTGAGCCTGCTCCAGCAGGGAGGGCGGGATACAAATTGAATAAATATATTAAATAAATAAATAAGCCCTTCAACAAGTGACCCCTGATTGATATTAGAAGCTAAGAAAGAGCTAGCAGCACCCATAGAAAGAAGGAAAACTTGCTTTCTGCCGTCTTCAGCAACCCAGGTAGCATGGTCAGTTTTTAGAAACTTGACACCCTTGACCTAGGCTTAAAATATCATATTGCTCTCTTTAAAATCCACATTAACCCAGCACGAAATGAATCACGAATGTGTACTCCTTCCTTAAGCACTGTGTACAAAGGATTGGAGGAGAGGAGATCACTGACCACAAATGGTTGGTCATTAAGCAAATATACCAAATATTTTGGAAGTGTGGTTGGGGGGGTCACTGTTTCATGTGATGCATAGCCGTAACATAGTTTTCATGAACATTTGTCATACAGTGTGCTTGGATCTTGACTTTCTAGGTCAAGATGTCTTAACTGTTTCTTGCTCATCTTTGGAGCTAAAGAAAGGAAGTGCTTTGTCCCTTGCTATCTGTGGTGACTGTTTCAACTCCCATTTCTTTACAGTAACTGCTTAATATCTACAACCTACAATATGGGAATTTTGATTTGGAATTGTGAAGTCTTTCCTCCAGCTGGGAGATTTAAGAATATCATGCAGGTTTTGGTACATCTGTTCATAGTCCCAATCATAAATACTTGGAGTCCTACATATTTAATTTGTTCAAAACTGCAGTCTCTACTGCTTCTTCCCACCATGAATTTAGTCTATGTTGGGGGTAAGAGGGAATGAGAATTTGGGCTGTCCATAAAGTAAAGGGCACTAAAAATATTATCTCTGTAAAGCAGTTGGTCACCCATTAAAGAGGCATTAAAGGAATGCCTGGGTTGAAATGTTGCTTTCTGTCACACATTCTCTGAGACTCCAGCACCTAGAGCAGGGAACTAGAATGGCAATCTATACAAATCTTCTTGTCACTAATAGCACTTCTCTGTTCTGAGTTCTTGAAACAGCCATAGTATGTATCTAGAAAACTGTACATAGAGAAATGAGGATGTGAAGATGATGAAGGTAAGTTACATTACAATAGGCAAGTTAAGGCAGTCTCATGGCAAAAGGCTGAGGGAAGCAAGGAAGTGTGCCAGTTGGCGCCTTGTGCCTGTGTATTAAATATCTGAATTGGAGAAGGTAAATATATGAACATGATGGCACATTTCAACTAATGTTCCCTTAAGCTCTCTCTGAAGCTTTCTAAAATGCATTGTTCCGTCCTGCATGTTTTGCACTCTTGAAACTTAGAGCCTTGTGATTTTTAAGCAAAGCAAAATTAATCCTCAAAACAAACAATAAGAGGGAAGGTCAAAAAATGTGTTGTTACAAAGCAGTCATAGCAACTCCGTGCCTTCCTTTCATGTAGCCTGCAAATTTTGCCCATTCCTTAACAGCAAAGCAAAGAAAAATAATTATCTTAACAGTAAGGGTCAGCAGCTGTTCTAGTCTGAGGACACTGCTGGAAATATTAGCTGGAGGGCCATGGCAATTTAATTAACATAGAGATATCTTTGTTTAAATTCCCATCTTTTCCTTTTGAAGGGCTTAAAGCAGGAGGTTAGAGGGAGAATGATGTCTTATTACTATGTGTTTGTGTATTAAGTGCTGTCAAGTTGCTTCCAATTTATGATGACCCTATGTATTAATGATCTCCAAGACATCCTATTGTTAACAGTCCTGCTTAGGTCTTGCAAACTGAGAGCCGTGGCTTCCTTGACTGAGTCAATCCATCTCATGTTGGGTCTTCCTCTTTTCCTGCTGCCTTCTAATTTTCCTAGCATTATTTCTTTTCCAGTGACTCTTGTCTTCTCGTAATGTGACTAAAGTATGATAGCCTCAGTTTAGTCATTTTAGTTTCTAGGGAGAGTTTAGGCTTGATTTGATCTAGAACCCACTTATTTGTCTTTTTGGCAGTCCACAGTATCTGTAAAACTCTCCCAACGCCACATTTCAAATGAACCAAATTTCTTCCTGTCAGCATTCCTGTCTAACATTCATATGCATAAATAATAGTGAGGAAACTGAAATTGTTCAAGATTTTCTATTCCTTGGCTCCATCATCAACCAAAAGGGAGAGTTCAAACAAGAAATCACAAGGAGACTGAGACTGGGTAGCTGTGAAGAAGCTAGAAAACATCCTTAAGCATATAGATGTGTTGCTGAAGATGAAGGTCAAGGTAATTCATACCATAGTATTCCTCATTGTCAGCCTTAAAATTGTGTACTTCCTCAGTAGTCTTACTTTCCTCTTCTTGATATTCAGCTGTCATCCTGCTTTGGCACTTTCTGCCTTAACCGTCATCAGCAGTCATTTTAAGCCTTTACTATCTTCTGCCAGTAGTGTGGAGTCATCTGCATATCTCAATTTCTTAATTGTTCCTTCCACCAATTTCCTCTTCATCTTCATCAGATCTAATCCATCTTTCCTTATGGTGTGTTCTGTGTATAGATGGGGAGATAAAATACATCCCTGTCTAACACCTTTGCCAATTGGAAACCATTCTATTTCTCCATAGTCTGTCCTAACAGTAGCCTATTTCTAGAGTACAGGGTACACATCAAAATTACCAGATGCTATGGTACCCCCATTTCTTTTAAAACCAACTATAACTTTTCATGATCGACACAATCAGAAGCTTTGCTGTAATCTATGAAACACAAGATGGTTTTCTTCTGAAGTTCTCTGATATGTTCCATTAACCACCATAAATTTGCAATAGGATTGCTAGTGTGTTTTCCTTTTCTGAATCCAGCTTGAATATCTGGCATTTCACATTTCATATATAGTGTCAGTCTTTGTTATAAGATTTTGAGCATCACTTTAGTCACATGAAAAATTAATATGATGGTCTGATAGTTGCTACAGTCTTTGACACCTTTTTTAGAATTGGAATGTGGATCGAGTGTTTCCAGTCTGTGGGCCATTGTTTTGTTTTTCATATTTCTTGGAAGGTTCTTGTTAAGATTTTAATGGACTCCATTTCTGTGGCTTGGAAGAGCTCTACTGATATTCCATCTACTCCTGGTGATTTGGTGCTCCCAATTGCTTTCTGTGCAGCTTTACTTCACTTTCTAAAACTATAGATACTTCTTCAAAAGATTTTTCTTTGAAGGAATCTGTTATCCTTTAATCTCTTCTGTATAGTTCTTCAGTGTATTGTTCTCATCTTTTATTTGGTCCTGTTCAGTTAATGTATTTCCGTGTTGATCTTTCAGTATGCCTAACCATGGATTTACTTTCCCTTTGATTTCTTGGATCAGTTTGGAACAGTTCTCTTGTTCTTCCTCTTTTGTTTTTGTCCTCTTCTGTTTCTTTACACTGACTCTACATGCCAGTTGCTGGAACACAGCATTTAGACTTCTGTTTCTATTTCTGTCACCTTTTACTTGTGCTTCTTGTTTGTCTTTAGCAATTTTAAGAGTTTTGTTAGTCATCCATCAAGGCTTTTCATTTCTTTTGGCTACAGGAATAGTCTTTGCACATCCTCTCCTGATAATATCTCTGGTTTCAACCTGTAGTTCTTCCGGTTCATGTTCTCTTGAACTTAGTAAAGCAAATCTATTATTTACGTGGTCTTTAAACTCTTCAGGAATGTTGCTTAGATTGTATTTTGGTACTGTGAATGTTTTGGTGTTTTTCTTCAGCTTTATTCTAATTTTTGATATTAGCAGTTCATGGTCTCTACCACAGTTGGCTCCTGGTCTTGTTTTTTAGCTGAGAGAGTAGAGTTTCTCCATCTTCTGCTTCTGATTATTCAGGGCTTTTTTTCTGGGAGAACATGCCAGAACACAGTTCCAGAACCTCTTCAACAAAACTCTTTTTAAAAAATGTTTAAAAGTTTATGAGTTTTCAGTATACAGATTGAAAACTTCATTTCCCTCTTGAGAGATCCGGGTCCTCTTTTTCTCAAAGAGAAGAAAAGAAAAGGCCCTGCGATTATGCAGTGTATTTGATTTCTATATTGGTCATCCAGTGATGCACACATATACAGTTGTGTGTTTGATTGCCTAAAATGTGTTTGCAGTAAACAGCTTGTCTTCACAGAATTCTGTGGCCCCGTCCACACTGTCACTTTTGTCACTCATTTCTCCCTTTTGCTTCAGGTTCCCCCACCCCCCATATGTTTTGTTCTCTCTAGTAGTCCCAGAGGGAGCAAAACACATGTGGGAAAGGGGGAGGAACCCAAAGCAATAGGGAGAAATGAGCGACAAAAGTGACAGTGTGGACGGGGCCTGTGAGTTGTTCTCCTGCTTCATTTCATGATCCTAGTCCAAATTTTCAGACAATATTTGATTTAATTTTGTTTCCTACTTCTGTGTTGCAGTGACCTATGATTATCAGCACATCTTGTTTAGGTTTTTATCAGTTTCTTTTTGGACACTTTCATAAAAGCGTTCAATTTCTTTCTCTTCAGCAGTTTAAATGTTAGTTATGTTGATAGGCTTTCCATTAAGTCTGGTTGATATTATTTGGTTAGACTTTGCATTATAGCCCCTCCTTGCTTGTGCTATGTTTCGCCTCAGTATTAGAGCAACTCCATTTCTTCTGTTTGTCATTTCCAGAGTAAAACACTTTATATTTTTCTGACTGAAAATGTCCCAATACAATCCATTTTAGTTCAGACACTCACAGAAATGCAATCTGCTAATGTTCCATGTTCCTATTGTATGTGTCAAAACGCTTTGGAATTTCCTTTTGCATCCATTCCATCAACAACTGAATATCCTTTTGGCCTTTAGCCCAATTGCATTATTAAGAATAGCATTACTCCTCCTTCTCCTCAGCTCTTCCCCAGCTGCTGATTGAGTGCTATCCGTACTGGGGTCCTGTCTACTAGCACTATATCTCCATTCATTTTGGATTATCTCATCATAGCATTGCGGCCGAGCCGATGGTCCCACGGGACCCAAACAGTGGCTGGAGCCCAGTGCTGGCCCAGGTGAGCAGAAAGACTGCAAGCCATGAATGAGCAGGGGCTGCCAGCAGGAGGACGGGGATGCACCGGTTTACAAGGGGATTTAAACCCTAAACAGCTGGGCCGTGGGGCCAGCTGTCAGGACAAGCGAGGAAGGAGGAGGCAGCAGTGGGTGGAGAGTCTCAGCAGGCAGGCAGACAGGCAAGCCACAGCTGAACCCTGGGAAATGACAGGGAGCTGGAGCCACACACCCTGGACACAGTACCCACTCCTGCTGGGAAGAGGAGTCAAGGAGGGACCAAGAGGAAGGAGGACAGAATGGAGGCAGTGACCAGGGAAGTGCCAACTCCCAAGTAAGACCAGCCAACTCCTTAGCTTTGATGGGATGGACTGCACCCAGAGCAGAGTGGAGGCAGTTAGGACACTGGAGTTGGTGGACTATTAGAAGACCGTTGGGTGAAGGACTGCACGCGAGGGTTTGACAGGAAGTAGAGTTAGACTTAGGAGCAGAACTTGCCTGGGTGTAGGGCTAGAGGGTCTCTGGCTGGCCAGTGAGTAGGCAGGTAGGGGCTGCCCACGCGCATGAGCTAATTGTCTCCCTGGTCTGAGGCCGTTGAACCTGTGACAATGGTTTTTGAAGTAAGAGATGATCAGAAGTGGTTTGTCATTGCCTTCTTCTATGCAGTACTAGCCAGGGTTTGTACCGTTGTTTATAAGAGTTCCTGCACCAGGCTCACCTTCTAATACTGCTGCTGCCTAGTAGCTACCTGTCAGGGATTCCTGTGCCCCCATCACCATCAGAACTGTCTGTTCTCTTCTGCTGATCTGGCTGTTGATTCCTGAAGGAGGTAGATGCTTCCTAGTCTTGTGTCTCGCCTACAACCATCCCACCTTTGGTGATTCTGCTAGGAGTTTAGCCTCTGGACAAAGTTTAAACTCCTTACAGTATTGCTCTCAGTTTCACTGGCACAAACCCCTCTTAGGATGTGCATCCAAGACAATCATTATATAGAAATCGAAGTTACTCCAATCCTACTTTGCCCCTTTTAAAATACAACACTTTAGACTTTGACTTCTAGGAAGGGGTTCCACAATCCTCTGAAGCAACTATTGAGAACTTCTTGATGTACCTTTTGATCACACTAGATCAAGAAGATGCTGTTAGTTCACCTCTAAATGTCATCACAAAACCAAGTGTAATATATTAAGGATACCCTCTTTGACAGTGGCATATTGGTGTAAAATGTTTCTGACATACCAGCTAGCGCTGAAGGTCTTATTTCTGGGTAGAGGAAGCTTATGCTCCCCAGGCCATTCACCATCCAGAATAGCTCTGCTAGAGGACAACTGGTAAGGGGAAAGGCAGCAACTGAGAAAGATTTCTTTGCTGGTTCCACTGCTGTTGCTATAGTATAGCATTTTAAAAAATGCTCTGTGCTACAGTCAACACTTGGGTCAGCTGAATGTCACTGGTATTGTAGTCTCCTTTTTGCTTTGTCATCTGTAAGCTGGGAGAATTTACGCTGCTGAAATGGAAGGGGAAGGGGCAATGGTGTCAATGATCAAAGTCAGCCATAAATAGGCTACTGAAGTCAATGGTAGGAGAGTCCTGGACTCAATTGCCTCTATAGGTTTGTTTATTCATCACTCCATTCCCCCAAGAAACTATAGTCTTGTTCAATTGAAACATCCACACACAGGGTAGGGGTGAGCATAAACATTAAATATTTCACCTGTACTGCTGTTTCGTCAGTTTTAAATATTAGACTCCAGTGTCCCCTGAAATTGTGATTTTCTCCCTTTCCCCAGCTGTCAAGAGCTATCTGGAGTCTATATTCTGAGTGAGCAACCCTGTGGTTAAGTACTCGAAATGTATTATGTTTTCACGTTGCGTGACTTCTAAATAATACAGTTTGGAAACATTTTAAGCTTAAGCTTCCGAACCTTCAGGACATACAGCTGTCACTGATATTTTGCTCTGCTTTCACGAGCAATTGAAACGTTGAAAATCATTTAGGAGTGACATCCGAGGCTGCCCAAAAGTTAATTAGGGGGCTTTGTGCAGCTTGTGTGTCATGCTTTCTTCGGCATTTATGTTACGCACATAACATTAAACGTAGTCTGCTTTCTCTTCCTTTACAAATCAAATCACTAAAACAAATCTACCAGTTTGTGTGAGTGTTGAGCCTAACTTAAAGAGATTGTTCTGAGTACCTGATCCTCGAGCTGGCTCTGTACGGATTTCCAACTGAAGATTAGATAAAAAGTATTTTATAGGTATTTCAGAGCAAGCTCGGTGGCTGATAATTTTTAAAAATGGCAAACTGACAGGCATTAGGAGCCCATCTGATTGAAAGCTTTCCCATGATCTGACAAGAATGCCAGCAGTTTCTCTTCTATTTCTCCATTCTTCTATCCCATTGTTACTTTTAGTTTTTCTCCTTTCCCTTTGAGACAAATTACTTCCCTTTTGCGTATCCCAGGTCAGTTGCAATAAGATGAGAGTCAGCTAACTGTGCTGACTGTGTAATAGACTCCACCCACATAGTTCTTCTGCTAGGAAATGCCTTTGCAGGGCTAGTTCCTTAACAAGAGTGCCCTGTGAGTTGCGAGAAAAGGAGGAACAGGCAAAAACAATCTGGGAATCCAGCTTTGTTAGTTGCCTATAGCATTGAAATTGACAGGGGGGGGGGGAGCTGTCTTTGGGTGCTGTCTCTCTGGAGACACTTTTCCATAATCAGTATGAATTGTTTGGTAATATTTTCTCATCCTTGGCAATTGTCATGCTTTTTTGTCCTCTGTTGCTAATGTTTTAACTAAAATGGCAGAACTTGATTCATAATTATCCTTTGGAAGAAAGTGCTTTGCTTCTGTAGATCCCAAACTGGCTTTGTACAGATTAGTTATAACACTGTACCCCAGCTTCATTGGGGATTGGTACTGAAAACTGGTTTAGGCGATTTACTTATCTTCGTGCAGTAAGTGTGCAGTGGTTCTGTAGAAACATCAGCACAGCGCAGCATTACTATAAACTGCAAACCATGGAAGTCTGTTTCTCTTCTTTCCTAGAAGCCAATATGGTGCGCAGCTGAAAATTGCAATGCAGAATGTTGACCTTTTCTTAAGATAAGGTTAGAATGATCCTAACAACCTCATTTAGGAAGCATGAGAAGGTAGATCTGATGTTTTCTCAAATTAGTAAGCGGACATATGTTTGGTAGGCTTCATGGTTTAAGTTGATGATGGCATTCATCCGGAGCTGTAGATGAGCTAAGTTTACTTGCTTCTTAAAAGTGTGCTGAAGTGTTACAGTACTGATGTTGTGTGCTGAAGTGTTACATGGCCACTGTTGTGATATTCTGTTATTGGTGTTGCTGCACTCTTAGTTGCAGACTCATTTTGTTATGGAATGAAGATGTGATGTCCACATATTTTCAAAACTGAATTCCTGATGAAACCAAAGACTATGTTACTGGGAATCTTACCAGACAACATAGACAGAACCTCACAAGACCTATTTGAATATATGTTAACAGCTGCCAAAGTAATATTTGCAATAAAATGGAAGACAGAAGACTGTCCTAAAATAGAGATCTGGAAAGAAAAACTAGCTGAGTATGCAACATTGGCAAAACTAAAGACCACTGAAAGAATTTCAGCAGAAATGGCAAGCTTATTACTCATACTATGGAAATAACTAACTTAAAAAAAAAAGTTCTGGAATTACCTGAATATCATATTAAAGGTGATGAAGATATTGATTATAGTTCCAGTATGTAATAAAATAATTAGATTTAGATAAACAATTAAAGCAATATCAAGGTTTTTACAATGATTTAATTTTAGTATAGAAGTCTGTTCAGTTGTTAAAGATCTAATTTCCTCTATCATTAATAGCTTATCATTAGAAATGTTCTTGTTTATTCTTTAAAGAGAGAATCTATCCCAAATTCTGTAATTCTGTAATATTCAAGTTTTATTGTTTGCTCTTATATTTGAAATATGTAATACATTTGGTAATATATCTGATTTTACTTGTTGTATGTAACAATTCATAATACTTTACAAATTTTATGAATCTATATTTCTCCCCTACCCTTTTTTTCCTCTGAATCCCACCCTTTTAAGAAAAAAATTCAGAGATGAAGATGTGAGGTCCATCTAGCCCTTCATGCATTGCTGCATCATTTTCCCCCTATGTACCAATTATTTGTTTACAGGAGTAGATTACTAGATAGGAATTCCCAATTGTATATAATTTTAGTTATCAATACATATTCTATACATGCATTGCTTGCTTAAGTGGATTTTTCTTTTTCACATGTATACCACCCTCTCAAACTAGAAGAAAGAGCAGAGAAGAATCTTTAGAATGTTACGCTTTACACATTAAAATCAAAATGAAAGGGTGAGAGACAATTTATAACTTGTTGTGTGATAGGAGAGCTGCAGGAACACTCACACAACAAATATAACTAAAGTGATAACTAGAAAAGAGAAATCACACAAATGTGTAAAATCAAAACAAAAACAAAACCTCAAGAGAAGTGCTAGTATTTAAATGTTTCAAAATAAACACTAACTGGTGTTTTGAAATCTGAAAATCAGAAAAAGCAAGGAAGACAGTTTCTTAAAATAATAATACACATCCTTTGTTTAGTGCTTTCAAGTGTTTAAAGAATTTCACATACATTATCATCCTTAAAACAAACAAAGTAAGTATTATCTACATAAGGAAGACAGGGAATGAGTCAGAGTAGCTCGCCTAAGGCCACCTAGTGATGAGTTCATGGCAGAGGCAAGGTTTGAATAAAGGAGTTCCTGATTTGTAGGTCAGGCTCTTAGCCACTTCACTATACCAGCTCTCAAGAGAAGATTATTCTAGCCACAAATGCTATAGCTTGGAAGAATATCATCCCTAGTCCATGTGGTCAGTCGGAGATGACCATTCAGTATGAGAAATACAGGAGAGCCACTTGGTAAAGATGCCAGTGTATAACTCTTATGTCCGAGATTTGAAAAAAAAACCCTGACACACAGTAAACTGATAATTAGTTTGGTACATGTTTGAACTCTACATTTAAAAAAGGAAAACACTGTGATACCCAAGGGCCATACTGTGATTGATGTGGAAATTCGTGACTGGTCTCCAATCTTTTAGAAATAAAAAACTGACAAGCACTGATGAGGAAGCTGTCACTTTCCCCAGATAAGTGGCAGCAATGGGGAGCAGGTGTTAAACACTTCACCGCCACCACCATCTTTCTGAAGAAAATAGCCCTGCAAGCTACTGCTAGTCCTATAGGAAGGTACAGATAACTGGGAATGGTATCTAGCCACAGCACCTTCTGTCAGTAGTTATTTCATTACAGTCCTAAATCATCTAAGAACATAAGAAAAGCCAATGTTGGATCAGGCCAGTGGCCCATCCAGTTCAACACTCTGTCACACGGTAGCCAAAAACACCAGGTGCCCTCAGGAGGTCCAGCAGTGGGGCCAGGACACTAGAAGCTCTCCCACTGTTGCCCCCCCCCCAAGCACCAAGAATACAGAGCATCACTTGCCCCAGACTAAGAGTTCCTATCTATACTTTGTGGTGAATAGCCACTGGTGGACCTCTGCTCCATATGTCTAATTATCTAATTCCCTCTTGAAGCTGCCCATGCTTGTAGCTACCACCACCTCCTGTGACAGTGAATTTCACGTGTTAATCACTCTTTGGGTGAAGAAGTAATTCCTTTTACCTATTCTAACCCGACTGCTCAGCAATTTTATGGCATGCCCATGAGTTCTTGTATTGTGAGAAAGGGAGAAAAGTACTTCTTTCTTTATCTGCTCTATCCCATGCATAATCTTGTAAACCTCAATCATGTCACCTCTCAGCCGTCATTTCTCCAAGCTAAAGAGCCCCAAGCACTTCAACCTTTCTTCATAGGGAACGTGTTCCAACCCTTTTATCATTCTAGTTGCCCTTTTCTGCCCTTTTTCCTATGCTGTAATATCTTTTTTGAGGTGTGGCAACGAGAACTGTACACAGTAGTCCAAATGAGGTTGCACCATCAATTTATACAGGGGCATTAAGATACTGGCTGATTATTTTTCAATTCCCTTCCTAATAACCCCCAGCATAGCGTTGGCCTGTTTCATTGCAGTCACACACTATCTCGACATTTACATTGAGCTATCCACTACGACTCCAAGATCTCTCTCTTGGTCAGTCTCTGCCAGTTCGGACCCCATCAATGTGTATTTATAGTTAGGATTTTTGGCTCCAATGTGCATCACTTGGCCACATTGAACCCCATTTGCTATGTTGATGCCCACTCGCCCATCCTCGACAGATTCCTTTGGAGTGTCTCACAATCCTCCCTAGTTCTCACCACCCTGAACAACTTCGTGTCATCTGCAAATTTAGCCACTTCACTGCTTACTCTCAACTCCAAATCATTAATAAACAAATTAAAAAGCAACGGACTGAGTACGGTATCCCACTGCTTACCTCCCTCCACTGAGAAAATTGCCCATTTATGCTCCCTCTCTGTTTCCTTTTAATTAGCTAGTTTTTAATCCACAAAAGGACTTGTCCTTTTATCCCATAACTGTTGAGCTTGCTTAGGAGCCTTTGATGAGGAACTTTATCAAAAGCTTTCTGGAAGTCAAGGTAAACAACATCTGTTGGGTCCCCCTTGTCCACATGTTTGTTCACTCCCTCAAAGAACACTAACAGGTTATTGAGACAAGATCTTCCCTTACAGAACCCATGCTGAGTCTTCCTCAATAGATTTTGTTCATCAATGTGCCTACTAATGTTTTCCTTAATAACAGTTTCCACCAACTTACCTGGTATTGATGTCAGACTGACTGGCCTGTAATTTCCCGGATCTCCTCTGGAACCTTTTTTAAAGATGGGAGTGACATTTGCTACCTTTCAGTTCTCAGGAATGGAGGCAGATTTTAATGAAAAATTCCATATTTTGTCAGGAGATCCACAAGTTCACATTTGAGTTCTTTCAGAACTCTTGGATGTATGTATCTAAAGACTTCCAGCCGCCTGGAAGGTACTCCAGTTAGTGTTGACTTTCTGTTTCATTACCAATGTAGCAAGCGTGAGCAGATAATTTATTATAGGGTGATGATACCAGTGTCACTTTGTTGCCACTTCGCTGAACTGTTGTTGTGTTCTTAGTCATTTTTTGTGGAAAAAAACAATTTATTTTTTTTAATCTTCCCTTGTGTTGCTGTCTCTTAACCAAATCAATTACAATAGCATTTTTGAAGAACCTATGGTAAGGGGCTCCATGTCTTCTTGCAACTCCAAGTACATTATTTCAGCTGGCTCAGCCTATTTTCTGTGGTTTATTAACACCTAGACTTCAGAGTTTAAGTCACAGTGGATTAGATCCAACTGTTCTGTTAATGGTGGAGTTTTCATCCAACACAAGAATCATTTGGATAATGCTGTGAGCCTTGCACTAGTACTGTATGCCTTTTCAGCCAGCAAATGTTCTGTTGGAAGGTGCCTCCATCTTTACCAGACCAAAAGTGGATCCAACCTAAGGAATTGTTTTGATTCTTTTCTAGGTTGGATCCAGTCTTCATTATGCTAACAGAAACCTTGGATCTAACCCATTGTGAGAATGTCCCAATAGATATAGTCCACAACAGGTCTCCTTAAGCAGTAAGTCCTTTATTTGCAGAAAAGATCATTGTAGTCAAACACTTTTCCTGTTAGTAATGCTGTGCTTAGGGATTACATTTATTGATATACTGGATATGAAATATGGCTTCAGAGCTGTCTACCAATCACTAGACAGGATGTTAGGTTCTCAATATACTGGCTTGAAGTTCCCATAGAAAATGTGGGAAAAGGAGTTCTCAGAAAATAATGATGTTGAACATTTCTAAACACTAAGTTCCCAAGACATGAAGAAAAGGAATACATAACACCGGTGAGTTTGGCTCACACAAAATAGGAGGCACTCCCGTTCAAGGATGGGACACAAGAGATAACACCAGGGAAGCAAGTAATCGAGCTAGAGCATGCACAAGCGAGGCAAGCAAGCAAGCAGGCAAGAAAAATATATGTAAGCCTATGTCCTTTTCAGAGACCACATAAATATACTTGGTTGCAGTCATACAGTTATTGAAAAGAATTCATGGCAGTTAACTGACACCCAGTAATTAATTTTGTCACAGAACGAAGTTGAGACCAGTAGCACCTTTAAGTCTCACAAAGTTTTATTCAGGGTATAAACTTTCATGTGCAAGCATATTTCCTCAGATACAGAGTGCATTTGAGGAAGTGTGCTTGCACAAAAAAGCTTATACCTTGAATAAATCTTTGTTGGTCTTAAGGGTGCCACTGGACTTGAACTTTGTTCTGCTGCTTCAGACCAACACAGGTACTCACCTGAATCTAATTTTGTCACAGTTCCTATCCATACCTTGGCTTTCAAGGGCTTTTTAGCCGTTCTGATATCTCTGGAACTTTTTTCTAAAAATATACTTCACAAAATTGTATTTTAAATAAATTTCCTTTCTTGTTCGTTTTCTAACGATAACTTTTAGTGAACCAATGTTTACCTAGATAATTATATAGTTTCTAGAAAACCTACTGCTGAATACCATCTGTTCTAGTGACTTACTACAGTTTTACATATTTGCCATAAAGCCTCTTCTATTGCAATGTTTATTTAAGGATATTTTTCTAGTTTTATTACATAAAAATAGTTTTGGTCAATACCTTCCCAGTATCCTTCACAGAGAAACAGAAGCAAAGTTAATTTCAGCTAGTCTGCATCTCTCCTACTGAAGTGCTGGTTTTATTCCTTTATGTACCCAGTACCCCTGTCCTTCATCTGATCTTAAAATGCTCAAGTTACTCTTTTAGCTTTAGAGTATAACTGGGCATAACAATGAACAGAGGGCTACAGTTACCAGCTGCATCCTGCTGAACTTTTCCACTAAACAGCAGAGCTTTCCTCTGTTGGAAGAGCCTCTTGTGCCAAGAGGAAGCAGTGCTGAAAGTGGGAAAGTTTTGTAAGAATCCAGCCCAATAAGCCTTTCTTAGCCATCCTCTCCTTTGTAATGTGCACTTTGGAAACTCTTGTGTGTTGCTGTTGCACACTATTGACTGATACAGGGCAAGTACTGTGCAATGTAATGAATATTACATAGCTCATTTCCATGTCCATCTGCCATAGAGAAAGGAAGAGGGCTGGTTTCCAGTCGGAGGAATGGAGGTCTGACATGCTTTGCAAATGCGCAGGGCGGACAGCGGCTCTTCTTGACAGCTTGGGTGGATAAATCCACCTGACGCAACCTCACACAGGTAGTGTGAGGACCAGCAAGCAATATAATCCAGGTTTGAGCAAGCTCGGTGAAGGAAAAGCCTCGGAGGAGACTTTTACAACACCTTGAGCACTGCAGCCGAAGAAGATTTTTGCAAGTATCTCTAAGGAGCCGAGCTGGGCTGATTAATCAGCATAAAATCTCCAATTCCCCTGATTCCTTAACAAAGAAGACAAAGTTTAAACGTTGGGACCACATCTGAAGAGAAGTAACAACATAAGGTAACGGGAAAAAACTTTTTGCCTTACCATTACCGTGTTTTGAAAGACGAAAAGCAGATCTGGTGAAGCAATAGACTGTTGCAGATTGGATGAGTGCAGTTTTGAAACATTAAAAAGCTGAATTTGAACTTAAAAAGCCAAAAAAACAAGTTGTTTAACATTCCTGCGGTTAAGAAGAGTCGGGAGGGGGAGCCAAGCATCGCGAGACAAAGAGGGGAGGAGGGAACCAAGCATCGTGAGACCAAGCTGTGAGGACTGAGACAGGAAGTGACGGCTTGAGGAGCAGACAAGAAGGGAAGCGGAGAAGAACCGGAAGAGAGCAAAGGGGACTGTAAAAACTGCCGGACCAAAAGGACTACAACAGGAAGTGACGTGCGGAGAGCAGACAAGTAAGCAAGAGGAAGGGACAAAAGGAAACTACGGCAAGCCAGAAGCAAGGTAAAAAGACTATAACCTTTGACACAAACCATAGAGAAGTTGCGCCCACCATTTTGGATTTATAAAATTTTTAAACAGTAATATCTCATAAACTATATAACTTAGAAGGCTGAAACCAACGAAATTTGACTTGGCAAGACTAGCTTGTGTGATTACACTAAACGGTGTTTGATTTGGAAAACAAAATAAAATCGATCTTTTTTAAAGAGACAAGGCGGATCGCGGGCTAAGATCGAGAGCAGCTACATGGTCCTCTCCTACAATGGCAGCAAAAAAAAAGAAAAAGAATTACTAGCTGTTATGGAAGCAATGGGGGAAAAAATGTTAGACGCTATAGGAGAGGTAAATGTTAAAATGAATGGTATAGCTGCACAAGCAGACAAAAATTTTATAGGTTTAAAAGCTGGATTACAAAAGTTAACCACTAGAACACAAGACATAGAAATTAAAGTAAAAGAACTGGAAGAAAATACTCAAAAAACAATGAAGGAAAATGACAGAATGGAAAAGATGATGCACTATAGAGACATGCAAAACCATCTGAGATTTAGACGTATAGAGGAAAAATTAGGTGAAGACATTTTTACAAGAATGCAAGGAGCATTAGCAGATTTTTTACAAGAGGAAGAGGAAGTTGTTAAAGAACATATGGATCTTGTTTACAGAGTCAATTCTACATACGCGAGAGACAAAAATATACCAAGGGACGTGGTAGTTCAATTTACAATGAAGAGAACAAAAGAACAAATCTACAAGAAATGTTTTACAGACTCTTTTGAAATAGGTGGAAAAAAAGTTATCGTAATGAAAGAATTGCCCAGAGCAATTTTGCAAGACAGGAAAAAATTCAAGTGTCTGACAGACAAACTGAAAGAGAAAAAAATAAGATTTCATTGGGAAATACCACAAGGACTGCGTTTTTATTATGGTAACAACAGAATGGTGATTAAAAATTCAGCAGAAATGTATGCCTTTGTTGGTGAGAACAAGGAAGAATTTGGTGATATTTAAGACTACAACAAGATGGATTACAAAGTACTCTCATGGAATGTAAATGGACTTAATTCACCCCAAAAACGTAGAATGGTAGGACACTGGCTGGAGAAACAAAAATGTAGTATAGTTTGTATACAAGAGGCCCATCTTAAGAAACAAGACTACAAATATTTAATAAGAAAAAAGTTGGGAGAAGAATTTTTTTCATTGGCAAGTAATAAAAAGAATGGAGTGGTAACATATGCCAAAAAAGACTTGGAACCTAAACTAATATTTAAAGATAAAGAAGGAAGATACTTAGCTATTGAAATTCCGTTACACGGACAGAAGACTTTGATTGTAAATATTTATGCCCCCAACGGAGCTAAAGAAATCTTTTTTAAAGAACTACAAATGGAACTGGACAGTGTAAACTATGAACAAATCATAATGTTGGGAGACTTTAATGGGACTGTGAATAATAAAATAGATAGGCGCTCAAAGAGAAAAGACGACACACTAGGGAAACTTCCCAAAAAAAAATTTGAACTGATAAAACAGGAAAAGCTGGAGGATATTTGGAGGAAGGTTAACCCACAAGGGAAAGACTATACTTTTTACTCTAACAGACATGATTCACATTCAAGAATTGATATGATCTGGATGTCTATTAATCTAACACTTAAGACAAAAAAAGTTGAAATTCTACCTAGAATAATCTCAGACCACAATCCTTGTCTATGGACTTCTGGGCAAATAAAAAGGCAAGGGAGATGGAGAATAAATGAGGACTTATTAGACAACCAAGAAATAGTTAAAAAATTACATGAAGAGACAGATTTATATTTTCAAGCGAACATACAAAAAGAAGTAAAAATTCAAACTGTGTGGGATGCGTACAAAGCAGTTATGAGAGGATTATTGATATCATTGAACGCTAAAGACAATAAAAAGAAAAGAGAACAATATGAAAACATTGTACAAGCCATTAAAATAAAAGAAAAGGAACTGAAGAACAGACCAGGAAAAAAGAAACTGCAAAAGGAAATTTGGATGTTACAAGACCAAGCAAAAGCTATTTTGAATCAGGAGACTTACTGGAACCTGAAAAAATTGCAACAAAAAGCATTTGAAGGTGCAAATAAACCTGGAAAGTACTTAGCATGGCAATTAAAGAAAAAACGTGAAAATAAATTTATTACTAAAGTGATACGGGACAATATTGAGATAATAGACAATAAGGGAATAAAAAGAGAATTTTTTAAATATTATGCAAAGCTTTTTAAGAAGGAAAATAAAGACAGAAGAAGGATTAAAGAATACCTACAGTCATTAAAATTACCAAAACCAACGGAGAAAATCAAAGAACTACTTAACTGCCCAATGTCACTACAAGAGATTAAAAATGCAATAAATGATTCAAAATTAGGGAAAGCACCTGGATCAGATGGATTTACAGCTAAGTTTTATAAATCACTACAGGATTCGATCTCACCAGTGTTATTGCTATTAATGAATGACATAGGAGTGACAGGTGAGGTCCCGGAGACTTGGAAAGAAGCAACCATTTCACTCATTCCGAAAGAAGGTCAAGATTTAACCAATGTTAAAAATTATAGACCAATTTCTTTGTTAAACAATGACTATAAGATTTTTGCCAAGATTATAGCTGATAGGCTTAAGGAACATCTTAAAGAGACTATACAGACAGAACAAGCAGGATTTTTACCTAATCGCCAAATAAGAGACAATATAAGAGTAGTAGTGGATGCTATAGAGTACTATGATAAACATCCGGAGAAGGAAGTGGGCTTTCTTTTTTTAGACGCGGAAAAAGCGTTTGACAATTTAAATTGGGATTTTATGTTTGAAGTGTTGGAACATCTTGAAATTGGAGGCTATATGCTTAATCTTATTAAGTCAATATATAGAGAACAGAAATCCTCTTTAATAATTAATACTGAAAAAACGGATTACTTTAAAGTGGAAAAAGGAACACGACAAGGATGCCCACTCTCGCCGTTGCTATTTATTTGGATTTTGGAAGTCTTGTTACTAAATTTGAAAGAAGATAAAGAAATTAAAGGCTTAACAATAAAAGGTTTCTCTTTTAAATATAGAGCCTTTGCTGACGACGTGATGTTTATAGCTGAAGACCCTATGACTACACTACCATACTTGTTGCAGAAAGTAAGAGAGTTTGGTGATTTGGCTGGGTTTTATGTAAATAAGAACAAATCGAAAGTGATGTGTAAAAATATGCCAAATAATAAGCAAATTGAATTACAAAATCTTATAGAATGTGAAGTGGTGAAAAAGACAAAATATCTAGGTGTAAACCTAACAATGAAAAACATTGATTTGTATAAGAATAATTATGAGAAATTATGGCAGCAAGTTATGCAAGATATTAAAAGGTGGAATGTATTAAATTTGTCACTGCTGGGTAGAATTGCAGTGGTTAAAATGAACGTGTTACCAAGAATAATGTTTCTGTTTCAAACTATTCCAATTGTGAAAGATATAAAAACATTCAAATGCTGGCAGAAGGAATTGACTAAGTTTGTGTGGGGAGGGAAAAAACCAAGAATTAAGATGAAAATAATGTGTGATGCTAAAGAGAGAGGTGGGTTTCAGTTACCAAACTTAAGGCTATATCATGATGCAGTATGTTTGACTTGGATAGGGACATGGACTATGTTACAAGACAGAAAGTTATTGTCCCTGGAAGGTCATGACTGTAGGTTTGGGTGGCACGCATATCTGTATTATGGTAAAACAAAAATGGACAATATGTTTAAGCATCATTATTTGAGAAGAACATTAATCGATACGTGGACAAGATATAAAAACTTTTTTCCAGAAGAAATACCTATGTGGATTGTACCTGCAGAAGTTTTAAATCCATCATCTCACTACAAAGGACAAGACTGGTTGAAATATAGAGACCTGTTAACAAGACATGGTAAAGACTTTAAATTGAAGGAGCAGCAGCAGATGGACTTTGATTATGGCTGGTTAAGGTACAGACAAATATATGATATGTACAGAAGTGATAAAAAATCTGGTTTTAGAGAAAAAAGGAAGATGGGAAAAAATGATTTCTAAAATGTATAAAGTATTGTTAAAATGGTTTAATGCTGATGAAATGGTAAAGGAACAAATGATAAAATGGGCGATAAACCTAAACAAAGACATTGAAATGGAATCTTGGGAATTTTTATGGAAAAATGCAATGAGTATTTCTACATGTTATAATCTAAAAGAGAACTGTTTTAAAATGATGTACAGATGGTATATGACACCAAAAAAAATTGCAAATATTAATCAAAATATGTCTAACAAATGTTGGAAATGTAAAAAGAAAGAAGGTTCTTTCTATCATATGTGGTGGACTTGTGATAAAGCGAAGACTTATTGGTCTATAATACCTGCAGAAATGGAAAAAAATTTGAAATGTACATTTAAGAAGTTGCCTGAAATGTTACTGCTTGGACTTAAACTAGAAGAGATAAATGTAAAGAAAAGGACAATAATATAGTATATGATTACAACAGCAAGAATGGTGTATGCACAAAATTGGAAAAATGAAAAAATACCAGACGTGTGGGAATGGTTAAAAAAATTGTTATATATGGCTGAAATGGATAAATGGACTAGAAAGTTGAATAATCTGTACTCAGAGACTTTTTTAGAAGATTGGGAGGATTTGAAAGAATATGTTGAAAAATATTGGGACATGAAAAACTACATTTATACATGGTTATAATAGCATAAAGGAATAGAAATTGAGTATATGAATGTACTAAGGATAATTAGATAATGAACTTGTTTTTTAGAATTATATAAGAATATAGAAAATAAGAATTGGTATATAAGTATTTTAAAGATATATAACCGTTACCAGAAATGTAAACAGAGATAAATATTACTATTTTGGATAAAGTGGAAAATGTGTTATGCTTCAGATGTGGTGGGAAACCACCAATACAAGATAAAAGCAAGACTATACAAATAGAACAAAATGTTATATAATATGGAAAAAAGGATTTGTATAAAACAAATGTATTAATTTTAATGTTTTGAAAAATAAAAACTTTCTTATAAAAAAAAAAAGAGAAAGGAAGAGGATTTCAGTCTTTTGTTGTTGTTCAGTCGCACAGTTGAGTATGGCTCTTTGCGACCTCATGGACCACAGCACACCAGGCCCTCCTGTCTTCCCCCATTCTCTGGAGTTTGTTCATGTTTGTTGTATCGATAACACTGTCTAACCATCTCATCCTTTGACATCCCCTTCTTCTTTGACCTTCAGTCTTTCCCAGCATCAGGGTCTTCTTCTCCAGTGAGCGCTCCCTTCTCATTTAGTGGCCGTTTTCATTTGGCTTGCCATTTTCAGTAATGACCCTGTCATGCCACCTTCCCACCCATGCAGTAATAGTACATATAATGTTATCAGTGTATCCATTAATCTGAGTTTCACCTGTATTCTCTTATCTTGGCTTCTTGACCTTATTCATGATTTTTTTTTTAAAAAAAAAAACCAAAACATTTATCTGGTAGCTTTGCAGTTCTCCCTCTGAGTGGAGGACATCTTGATGGGTGTTTCCCACCCCATTTGCAGGGAGGCAGGAACTGATTCTTCACTTCCTGTCTTCTGGTGGGATACGCCCCTTGAGATCAGTTCTGTTCCTGCCTCAGTAGGGAGAGCAGCACCTAGTGGAACTTGTGCCTCTTTTTTGGACTTTCGGTTTCTATTTTTCTATTTTTCTAGCTTTTAGCTCTACTTCTACAGCCTTTTCTTCTAAGAACTATCCTTTCCTGTGAATTCAATCCTCTCCTCCTGCCTCCTTCTTAAAAGCCTTTCTCCCTCCCCCCCCCCTTCGCTGCCTCGTCTTTGACTGCAAATGGAGGGCACCGATGGCTTCCTTTCGGAGGCAGAAAAGGATAGAGATGACCCCCCGGTTCCCCGCGGGGAGAGCTCTAAAGCTGTTAAAAAGGTTACAGCGCCAAAAGAAAAGCGCGCAAAGAAACGGCCCCACCAAGACGCGGGAGACCGCCCGCGCGCCATTTTACTCCCGGCTGGGAAAGCGAAACCAAAGGCGCATGGCTGCGGAGCGGCTCTCGCCGCCTCCATAAGCCCAGGAATGGCAGGCGACGATGGGCAGGATATCCCTAATGCCCAGCTCGCACCACAGTCCCTGCCTGACGACTCGCCAGATGCGGAAGCTCAGCAATTCGTGAATACCCCTCCAGCAGAGGAGGAGGCTATTTCCCCCGCTCTTCTTCGGGCTATTAAAGCGGCGGTGTGGGAGGAACTCTCTGAAAATCGTGCCCAGAGGACCCTCTCCCTTAGGGGCCATACCTGCAGGGACTGTCCACCTAAACCCACTGCCAGTACCCAGGCAGACGAAGGGGAAGAGGAAGATCCTGAGGGGGAGGAGGACAGACCTCGCTGGCCCACTAAGGCGGCGAGAAAAGAACACAGTTATCCTGGCTGGGTCCCAGATCATTGGATTCCCAATGCTCCAGATAGCAAAGCCGGGGAATCTGGAGAGAGGGAAGAGGGAGAGTTCCTTTCTGATGAGGATCAGGAGGAAGAGTTTGAGGTCCCTGAAACCTCCCCACGTTTTTTTTTTCAAAATAGAAGATTACCAGTATTTACTTTCTAAAGCCCTCTCTGCCTTAGAACTGCAACCTAAGTTGCAGGGAGAGGATTTGCCCACCTCTGCTAAAGCAGATGGATCCAGACCCAAGGGCAACAAGGATTATTTTCCCAGATCATCAGGCAATGAAAAAGTTTTCCCCTTTCCAGAATTCCTTGAAAACCAACTAATGAGCGAATGGGCTAAACCCATGGCTAATAAACGTTGCCCACTCAATGTTAGAAAATTGTACTCTTTACCTTCTTTTACTAATAAGTTTTTACAGGTCCCCCTTGTGGATGCCCCTGTCATTGCACTCCAATCTTCCGGAATTCTGACTGAAGATGGAGATGGCTTACTCAAAGACACCCTGGACCGCAAAGCTGAGGTCGCCCTACGCAAGGCGCACGAAGCTTCGGTAATGGCCATCAAGGCCTCTTCCACTGCCACTATTGTCTGCAGGGCAGCCATCGCCTGGTCCAGAAAACTGATCCAGCTGGTCCCACCTTCTAGTCCAAGACTGGCAGAGGGAGCAAACCGCCTACTAAAGGCCTCCTCCTTCGCAGCCGATGCTACCCTAGATTAATTAGTTTTTTCTTCTAGATCCCTAGCCTCAGCAGTGACGGCCAGACGCACTCTCTGGCTCAGAGCCTGGCAAGCAGATCTACGTGCCAAGACCACCGTTGCTGCTTACCCCTTCCAGGGGGATCGGCTCTTTGGAGACTCCCTTGATAAGGTTCTTGTTGAAACCCGGGACAAAAAGAAGGCCATGCCGCGCAGCTTGGCTAGACCTGACCGAAGAGGCTCTGGAAATTATTCCTTTCGCACCCAAAGAGCCTTGCCACGCTTTGGCAGAGACGCGTACAGACCACCCTGGACTCCAGCCAGACAGGGCTTCAAAAGAAACCCCTTCCATGGCCGCTCCAGCAGACCCTTCGTCCCCAGAGACAACAAATCCGGACGGGACAACTTCAACAAATCTACCTCTGCATGACTACCAGCATGCACCGGTCGGGGGCCGCCTGCTTCTTTTCCACCACCAATGGATCCTTTCCAGAGCAGACATTTGGTCCCAGGAAGTCACCTCCACAGGCTATTCCATAGAGTTTCGAACAAGACCGGCAGATCGCTTCGTTCCCTCCCCGCTTTGCAGAGATCCAGCCAAGCTCTCCAGGACAAGAGAGGCTGTCCAGCACCTCATATCCATTTCAGCCATAGAGCCTGTTCCCCCAGAAGAGTGGGGACAGGGCGTCTATTCCATCTTCTTCACGGTCCCCAAACGCACAGGCAACCGGAGAGCGATCCTGGATCTCAAATATGTCAACAAGTTTGTAAAGCTGAGACACTTCCGAATGGAGACACTTCGATCTATCATGGAAGCCCTACAGCCGAACGAGTTCCTATCTTCCATCGACCTAACAGAGGCCTATCTCCATGTCCCCATGTTTGCAGGCCACAAAAGATTTCTAAGGTTCTTCGTTCTCGGCCACCATTGGCAGTTCAGAGCGCTCCCATTCGGGCTGTCTTCAGCTCCAAGAGTCTTCTCAAAAATACTTATCCACCCAATTGCCCTACTCAGAGAACGCGGCATATACGTTCACCCTTATCTGGACGACCTGTTAATCCGCTCAAGCTCACGAAAACTAGCGCTCGCCCACACCCAAGAGACCATCCAATGCCTTCGCGTGCTCGGATTTCTGGTCAACCTGCAAAAAAGCTCCCTGACTCCCACTCAATCCCTAGAGCACTTGGGAGTCATCATCAACACTACTCAAAATCGCGTCCTTCTACCATCCCACAAGGCGGACAATATCCGTCGCCTTGCAAAACAAGTCATATTGGCCAGAAGTTCGTCTCTCATGACCTTAGCCAAGCTCCTAGGTCTCTTCATCTCGTACATGGACTCCGTACCCTGGGCACGACTTCACGCAAGACCTCTACAACAACTACTCAGACCTTACCAACACAGCATAATGCAGAAGTTGGACCTCCCAGTACACGTCCCTCACCAAGCCAAAGTCAGCCTGGCATGGTGGACCAAGTCCCAAAACCTCTCCCGAGGAAACATTTACTACATCAGAGACTGGATACAAATTGTTACGGACGCCAGCCTCATAGGCTGGGGCGCGATCCTCCATCGTATACCGGCGCAGGGAACTTGGTCCAAAGAGGAACAACTCCTACCAATCAACCTCTTAGAGCTCCGTGCAGCACGACTAGCCCTCCTCCGCTTCAGGGAACAAATCTCCGGTCACTATGTCCTCATCAGGACGGACAACGTGGCGACCAAGGCGTACATCAACGACCAAGGGGGGTCCCGATCCTCCAATCTTCATCGCAAGGCTCTAAGACTCCTATCCTGGGCGGAATGCTATCTCCTCTCCATCCGAGCGGAGTACATCAAGGGCTCCCTGAATACTCGTGCAGACTGGTTCAGCAGACAGACTCTACAAGAAGGGGAATGGTCCCTGAAGCCAGACCTATTCCTTCTCATAACCTCCCACTTCGGCCAACCGAAAGTAGACCTGTTCGCCTCACACCTCAACCACAAGACGCCCAGGTTCTTCTCAAGATTCTACCATCAAAAGGCAGAGGCCACAGACACTCTGACATCCCGCTGGCCCAAGGGTCTTCTATATGCCTTCCCTCCGACCCCAGTACTCCCAAGGTTGCTGCGTCAGATAAAACAGTTCAGAGCGGAAGTCATAGTGGTGGCCCCCTACTGGCCAAGAAGACCCTGATTTTCAGAGCTTCAGACTCTGGCGAGCGCTCCGCCCCTGACGCTTCTGTTCTCTCCGGACATGCTGTCCCAGGGTCCCATCTGGCACCCGGACCCTGCTACGTCAACGGTCTTTAGCAACAGAGCCTGTGTAGAGCAGATCTGTCGAGCTGCCACGTGGTCTTCCGTCTCCACTTTTGTCAGACACTACAAGATCGACTCCTTCAATTCTGCAGATTTAGCCTTCGACCGAAGAGTCCTGCAGCAGGCGCTCATGCCGGAAGACGACATCCCACCCAGTTAAAGGGACACTGCTATGGGAGGTCCCATCAAGATGTCCTCCACTCAGAGGGAGAACGGACCAGTGGATACTCACCGTGAGGGGTCCTTCTCCTCTGAGATAAGGAGGACATCTTCGCTCTCCCAAGTCTCATCGTCTTCCTTCCTTCTTTCGCTGTATTCTATGTTTACTGCAGTCTATCTTCCTTCCTGTCCTGTTACAGTATAGACAAGTTTTTTCACAGTTCAGACCAGTTATATATATATTTGATTTGTTAACCTGGTTATGGTTAGTTTTTCCAGTTATAGCTCACTACTGCTTCTGGGAGTCCCCGAACTGATCTCAAGGGGCGTATCCCACCAGAAGACAGGAAGTGAAGAATCAGTTCCTGCCTCCCTGCAAATGGGGTGGGAAACACCCATCAAGATGTCCTCCTTATCTCAGAGGAGAAGGACCCCTCACGGTGAGTATCCACTGGTCCGTTTCATAAGGCAGAGATCTTACTGTCTTGTCTTTTATAGCACTGTGGCTGTTCTGTGAATAATTTTCTTCCAACACAGAGCTGATGTGATTATTGCTCACCTTTTCTTTGAACGGCACTGGTTAAGCTAGATAGAGTACATAAATATATACCACCTATAAAAATTTTATAGTACTGCCTAAAGCGACAGCTCATAAACTTTTTTTTTTTTTGCTAAATGCACATAGAATGCATTGACCACCAGGGTGTTATAGAGCATTATATGCATTAAAATAGTGTACACAGTCGCATTAGTACCTCCTTTATGGAGTCTAGCCCAGTGTGGTAATCATATTGCATAAAATGAGTTATGAGTGACGTGCTGCTTGAAAATTGGCATTGCACTGAAGAATGCTACATCGTGTTTGTACTACCCCAGTGACTCTTTTATTCATCCAGTTGGGAAGTGTAATGAAAATCTCCTAGATTGCACCAGTGCAAGGAAACTACCAGAAAACATTGATTTCAAAAATCAGAATGTCCAAGACATTATAAACTTAGTGGTTTGGGGTTAGGTGCTGTTCATACCATGGTTTCACATTACATGTGAACTGAGCCGGCACCTCAGCTGCCTCGAACCATGATTACCTACCTCTCTCTTCTCTGACACTGGCTGATTTATTTTTAGTAGCCCAGGTGGCAATAGTTCCTTTAAAATTGCAGAAAATATGTAGTCTTTCAGGAGTATGTTTCCTTTCTGAAGTCCAGCTGTTCACTTTACAAGCAGCATCTTTCAAAGTAGCAATAAACGGTAGATATTGGCATTTCCCATTTTAGGTATCTGAAGCTACTCAGTCCTATACTTCAAGGAATCAAGGATTGTATTGTATATTATGAGCCTTATATCAGGCATTTAATTAACCGTGTCTTAACTGCCTTTGTGTAATGATCAGACAACGGTTACACAATTTGATTTGCAATGACTTCTACAGGTCAAGTGGCTTGGTGGCAGATAATCTTCTTTTCGGCTATTTATCTGCTCGTGCCACTGTTGGAACACTTTCTGAGGTGTCACTTGCAATCATGACAGGAAGCTTTCATAAGTACTATTGCTCATTGGTTTGGATCCAAAACACATAGGAAGGCTGTCTTACATCTGTTGGTAATGCGCTGCATGGGAAACACGAAATTAAATCCAAAAACTTTCTACTTGTCGGAAGCATGAGAAAAACTGTATAACAACATCATGCAGTAACTTTCTTATTTGTAGTTATAGCCACAGCAATTATTTTCTGTCATGGTTCTTAGGGTTATAGACCATTGCCTGCTTCCTTTTCCCTGAAGCAAACTAATGTTATAGTGGTGATCTGGCTTTGGGTGGAATAGCACCCATGGTAGTGTCATATCCAGGTTCCTCCTTCCTGTTTCTCATGGAGTCATGAAAAACAGCCACATTAATGCTACAGTAGAGAGAAAGGGAACGTCCCTGTGGCGGCTTCTGGTTTGAGGCTTAGGTTGCTGGGACGAGAGGAAAATTCAAAATAGTGACAGGAGACATGGGGGGGAGGGGAGGCAACCATATCAGAGACTGAGCAACCATGCATGATTGACTGTTGTTAAGGCTGCCATATTGTAATAAACCATGTGTAAATGTACAGACTTTGCCCACAGTAGGGTATCTTTTCCCAAATAGTTGAACAATATTGTATTGATATGTATGAGTCATTTGTACGAGAAGAATAAATGGTGTGTGTGGGGGTGTGGTCCAGACAGGTTGGGCCTGGTAATCTGTTCGTAAATTCGTATTATTACAATTTCTTTGCAGAACCATGTATGAACTGCTTTTTCTGTTGCTTCTGTCTATCCTGTATGCGTGTATTGCTCAGGTACAACGGTTCATGTATATAATGGCTGCTTCTTGACGTATTTTATTCCCAAAGCTTATATTACCTCTTTACTGAAATTACAAACAAATTACATCCTCTGTCCTCTGCTCCCCACCCCTCCCCTCCCCATTTGTGTGTGGTTTCATAGAATCTTAGTATCCTGTGGGGCAGCCTGGGTGGAATGCTAAATTAGAGGTCAGTTCTCTTGCTCCTACAGGGAGCATTTTAGAATTCTGTAGGCACCTGTTCTGAAGAAGAAATTCCTGAGAGGTATCTTGTAGTATATGTGCTTTGATCTCAGCTATTTGTTTCTAACCTAAAAGCCGAACCATTAAAATTTAACTTGAAAAGTTATATGGGTGCATTGATTTAAATTATGTCAAATTCAAGATATTGGCCTGTATCCTGCCACTTCTGCTGTGAGAAGGGGGATGGCAGTTTTCACTGGTTTCCACTTCAGACTCCCTTCCCCCAGTTGCCCTTGTGCTGTTCATGAGGATCTGCTGATTTCCGGGGGTGGAATTCAATGTACTCAGTGGGCTGCAGTAGAGAGAAGAAGAGTTGAATTTATACCCAGCCCTTCACTTGTAGTCTTAGAGCAGCTTACAATTTCCTTCCCCACCCCTCCCCACAACAGACACCCTGAGAGGTAAATGGAGCTGAGAGTGCTCTGAGAGAATTGCTCTTGAGAAAACAGCTCTGAGAGAACTGTGACTGAACCAAGGTCACCCAGCTGGCTGTATGTGGAGGAGTGGGGAATCAAACCCAGTTCTCCAGATTAGAGTCTACTGCTCCTAACCACTAAACCAAGTAGGAAAGTCCTGTTCAGCTATCTCTCACTGGATACAAAGTTTAGGACCAACAAAGTTTAAGACCAACAAAGTTTTATTCAAGGTTGGATACAAGTAATTGATTTTATAGAACCTCAGTACACTAACACTTGCAATCCTAAACAAATTTTTATACATGTCTTAGTCCATTGAAGTCAACAGATTTAGAAAGTATTAGGATTGTGCTGTATATTTCTTAAATATTTGACTATTTTGAAAATTGTATAAATACATAATTTATTTTTAGACAACAAGGCCCATAACCCTTTATGGGAAGTATTTTGCAGACTGCAACTAGTGCTGTTTGGAATCAACACTAGAGGGTGCTGCTTCTTTCCAGTGCTGCTTTCAGCTTCTGTCTACCCTTCTTCCTTTTCATAATAGCTGTCACAAGCCCATCCCAAAAGAACATGATCTTTTCAGATGCCAGGGAGGATACATCAAGCATAAAAAGGTCGTCTGTATGGGTCAGTGGGAGGCACTCTTGGTGGCTTGCTGTCCCATGGTCCCCAGAAACAAGCCATAATAAGTGTATCAACAGAGATATCTTCTCCACTGTTCTTTACAAAGATAAGCAGTAATTCATAACTTTGTAATAAGGTTATAAATTCATTTGGAGGACAGACACATGCTTCCATTAAGTTCCTCTTTCATTGTAAAAACCAGGTTGTTTGGAAGAGAAATATACTATTATTAGAACGTTAAGAAATCTAATATCCTATTTAAGCTTTAAAAAGAGATTTTAAAAAATTATAAACATTCTATTTCATACAGTAAGACTTGAATGAAAATTCATTCAAAACAAATTGATCTAAGCGATCGTTTTAATCTCCATTTTGTAACATGTTTAAGATTTAAAAAAACTTTGGCAAATATTCTTCAAACAGATTATATTTTTAGATGTTTGCACTGAAGCCAAATATACTATTCAGGATATTGCTCTTTATTACCCTTGCTGCCAATAATTCTTTTTAGTGTGTTTTCTCCACATGATCTGCTTTAAAAGAAACTTGGATGGCAAATGCTAGACATAAATTTAGATTATTTTATTTCTTAAATTAAATTCTACATGAAAAAAACGTTAACAGAACTTTCCACAACGTTTTCAGGTAAATTTTATAAACCATCAGAGACAGTTGAACAATGCATAATAACATAAATACAACGTTAGTTTGTAAAAGAGAAGAACAGAAAAACAAAGTTTTAATGTCTATTAAAGAAATTTGAAATTCAATTATAGTTGAATAGTTGAACTCAGTGATAATGAAACAGTAACAAATGAAAGATTACGACTGGTCTTAATTCAATGCAAATTCAATATAAAATATTACACAGATTCTGCTACTGTGATGCATACACATTTTGTCAAAATTTATGAAATTATACTTACTGTTCTGCTCAGCATCCAAGTACTGGCTACACCAAGCAATTTGTTGTTTGTTCGTGATGAGCATGAGGTAGGAACCTCTTGGGTTTGCATTTTCGTTCCCCTTCCCTCTACACACAGCTGTGTAACTGAAGATTTCCTTGACTGGAATTTATGGCAATATGCTCTGATGTCTGAATTAGGGAAAATGCCAAATAGTTGCTCATTTTCTTGTATATACATATTAAAATGTGATTTAGAATCCCAGTGTGTTGTTCTACTGAATTTGGTTGTTGCAACAAATTATAGTTAAGAGCTGAACCAGGAAGGCTTCATTTTCCCACCGATGTGTGAAGAAGAAGGGACATATGAGTTTAAGGGTTTTGTAGTGTGTTGCCATGAACAATCCAGTTTGTTTTTGGTCTCTGAATGAAATTGTGGCATTTTGACTTCAAGGGACAGTAATGGGCATGAGTGAATGGAGTAGACAAAACTTTAGAAGAACAAAAGAGCCCTGTTGGATCAGACTGGTAGTCTTATCAGGTCCAGTATCCTGTCTCAGACAGTGGCCAAAAAGTTGTCCCGGTGGGACAACAAGCAGGGTATAGAAGCCACCTTCCTCTGATCTTACCTCCTAGTACTGGTATTCAGAGATTTACTGCCTTTTGAGGTTACCTTTTGTCACCATGGCTAATAGCCATTGGTGGACCTCTCCTCCATGATTCCTCCATGTCTACTTCCCCTTTAAAGCCACTTGTGTTTAGGGATGAGTGTGAACTGGCTGAAAAACCAAAGTTCATCACACATTTTGGCACAATTCATGGTGGTTCATGATGGTTTGTAAAGAATGAGAAACAGCTGAGTGGCTGGGAGCTCCCTGCTGCTCAGCTGTTTGGTTTGTGGCTTTTTGTGGGAGAAGAAAACAGGGTTTAAATGGCTCTGAGCTTTCTGCTCCCTACAACTGTATGTCTGGAGCAGAAAACGGGTTAAGTGGTCCTGCTTTCTGCTCCACAGGAAAAGCTGTAGGGATCAGAAAGGAGGATTTAAATTGAAGGGGTGATGTTCCTTCTTGGGGAAACTTCACCCCCACATTCCAGCAGAAAGGTGGAAGGAAAGTCCCTTCCCAGAGATTCCCTCCCCTTTCTCCAGGAGAAAGGTGGGAGGGAAATCCCTACCTGTGGGATCTCCCCTTCCCTTTCTGCTGGCTGCTGTTTTTTTGGGCTGTCTTCTTCATTCCTTTTATAGTTTAAAGGGACTGCATAAGACAGCCCTAAACAGCTGAGCTCAGCTGTTTTTCAGGCTTCCTGCAAACCCCGTTTAAAGGGACTGAGGTCCCTTTCAATGGGATTTGCAGGGCCATGAACTGCACGAACCAGTTCAGTTCATAAATGAGCCTTCTGGTTTGGGGGTTGGTTCATGGTTCAGCTGCGAACTGATCCACATTTTCCTGGTTGATGCCAACCCCTACTTGTGTCTATCAGTGCATCCTCTGTAAGCAAATTCCACAATTTCATGACATGTTAAAGCATTTTATTTATTTATTCAGTTTCTTAGTACTTCCTTTTGTCCATTCTCACTCTGTTGAATGTTAACTTCACAGGGTTCATTATCCAGCACTTTATTGGCAGATATTCATGACCTATTGTTAGACTAGATCATGGCCTTTCCCTTTCCTTCATAAACCATTGGCCAAAACATAACTGGTCCTCTGCTTGAAATGAGTTGTTGGGATAGGAAAGACATACAATGAAATCTGGGAGCTTTTCTATTTTATAAAAGCAAAATCAGCACCCATAACTGCTAACTAAATGAAGAAAAATACAGTGTGTTACTTTTCTATTCATAGTTGCAAGCAGTTGAGAGTACAAACACTTCGATTGGATCTCCTTTTATATTCTCTTAATCAGCTAACATTTACAGAAGAGGTCTTTTGTTTGTAATACCTTATCTACAAGCTTGTTCCCTATTTAAATAGAGTCGCAGAAACGTAATAAAGCTGTAACCAGTAAGTATAGGTTGTTAACTGCATTATTGGTCCCAAAGAATGAAGAGTGCAAAACAGGTGAGGTAAAACCTTTTATTAAAGCAGTTCCCGTTAATGAACATGCACAAGTTCTTAGAAAAGATAATAGCTCTGCATGTAATCACTTGCCATCTTTCTGTAGTGAGCTTCCTATGAAACATGTATGTTTGAAAGTTGATGTATGCATAATAGTGCTGTGGCCATAATTGTTAGCTAGCTATGTTTCTGTAGCTATGGAATCATATCATTGCATCACATCCATACCACTTCATTTTTTGGGATTGTCATCATTGTCATAAAGATTTTTCTCAAGTATCTTTGTTTCTCTCTTGTCAAAAGAATTGTTGTATTATAGCTCTCCATGCATACTTGCAAGCAAATCCCATTGAACTCAATAGAACTTTGCAAAAAAAAAAATGCAAAGGATTGGGCTGCACATAGGTTTTAACACAATCTTGGCTGCTGTACATCATGACAAATCACATACAATTTCTCTGTGTTTTTCCTATGCAAGCAATTAGGCCAATAAAATGATAATATATAGGTTTATTGCTCTCGAGTTACAAGGTCATTTTTTGTACGTAGGGATACTTCAGCCGATATACATGTGAAAATTTTTGTCATACATCTTCAGCGCTGATGTTTTCAGTAGGTTTTCAAACTGAAAGGTTTATAATAGGAAATAAGCTGGTATAAATTTCTGTTTTCTACTTCTGCTGTAAAAACAAATTAAATATTATTAATTTTGCTAATTAAAAACACTTGGGAATGGAAAATAAGCTTCATGTGTGACAATGGTTCTTGTGATGTAACAGTATTTTGCACATTTTTATCCATCCGTTCTCTTTTGGAATGACCTGTAAACAGATTCCTCCAGTTAATTCATTTCACACAGTTTTCTGATTTCTCCATCTTCTCTGCTCTGTGATGCGGCGGAAATGAATCCCAGAAGATGTTGCTAGTTTCGTCCTATGAGCACTCTGCTCCTGAGAAGCTTCACCAGTCTGGATTTCACCTGGCTTATCATTAGAGTTTAACAGAAGTTCTCTTAGGAGTTAGGAAGTTTACAGTAATTTCTCAAAATAACTACGAGTTCTCAGTGGCCGCCTTTCTGCCTCTGTGGATCAAACGCTATTTTATACGTTTTTCCAAGGAGCACTTCCCAGTCCTAAATTATTGCTGGAGAAGCAAGTTAATGCCATTGCAAAAAAAAGGGGGGGGGGGCTTTCTCCACTGAGAGGAGGACATCTTCTGGGTGAGTCTCACCATCCAAGCAGGGAGGCAGGGAATTGATTTCGTCCTCTTCCCGTGTGATGTGTGAATCGCCCTTCCCTCAGTTTTATTCCTGCCTCAACAGGGAAAGCAGCTATAAAAGGCTTGGCCTCTTGTACTTTCTAATACAGAATAAACTTTCCATTCTTATAATTTGGCTATTAATTTCTCCTTTATAATAATCCTTCTTCCTTTTTACCTTTTTTGCATATCTGATATCTCCCTCTAACTCCTTGTCTGAGTTCTGTTTTCTTTTCCCCTTCTCTTGAGAGAGCAGGATGCACAGCGGCTTTCTTAATAGCCTTAAGAGCTGCTGTGACGTGTCATGCCTGCCCCTGATGTAGCCATTGACAACCCTGATCAGGCTCCTTTAAGAGACACAGACCTAAGTTTAGAGGAGTCAAGCCTGCAGCAGGACCCACCTGAGGCTGATCAGGCTCTGCCCAGCAATTCACCCCCAGCCTCACCTCCACCTGTGAGCAGGCTCCGTGCACAGAGACGGCAAGAACTTAGAGTCAGGAGAAGTGAGGCACGAATGAGGGGGAGACGAACACTGAGTCCTGAGTATTAGCAGCGGCAGGCCGGTATCTGGAAGCTGCTAATTGTTTAATGAGCCAGCACGCTATAACAACAAGCTACTGACTCTGGCAAAGCGTGCTGGCAACGTTGCTTCCTGGATAGGACTTCTCCGCACCTCTCTGAACTCCCGTGCATCTCCTTGAACCTCTGACCTGGCTTTTGACTTCGGACTCTGACTACTGACTTTCCTGCTTATTGATCTCAGCTCTCTGACCTCCGGTATTCCTGTGACCACGTCTTCATGCTTGACTTCTCTGACAACAAGGTGATTTACGGCTCTGACCTCTGGCTTGCTTGACTCTGCATTTGGAACTGTTAAACTCCTGTCTGAAGAACTGAACTCTTGCCTGGCTGTGACTTTCTTCTCTGACTTGCGTTGTGTTGTCTGAGCCTCATGGTGCTATCGTGACATGACGCAAGTTAATGGCAGGTAAGGAGCAGGATGGGTTCCTCTCCGAAGAGGAGACCAAAGCACCAATTCAAACGGCTTTTGCAAGCAAATCTGCCTCTGAAGTTGGTGTGACCCCTGGCTTGCCTTGGCTGCCAGCAATGATCAGTTCCAGGCAGACTCTCAGAAACACAGGGAAAAGTGCCATCTGTCTGCAGCCGACTTGGAGGAGTTGTCCTGCCCTTGCTCTTCAGCTAGGAGTGGTGGCCGTCTTGGAATTGACATTTTGGCGGGAAAACAGACCGGGCAAGCTCTTAGCCCCCAGGACACCTCAGAGAATGGGCTTGCCAACCTCCCGGTGGGATATATTGACTCTGAGCTGCCCCCTTCAGGACAGGCTTCACCAGCTCCTCCAGAATCCTCCCAACAGGTGGGTAATGTACCGGACCCCAGGAATGTAACTGTTTCTGCACACCTCATAAACATCCTAAGACAGGCTCTGAGGGAGGAGCATAATGCGGCATGATCACCCCTCAGCACAGGTATGATACCAACCCGAGCAGCAACTAGTGGCCAACCAAGGCTGCCCCAAAACTACCACCTGCATACAGAGAAAACAGGGACCTTAACTGGGAGAGAGGTCAATCCTCAGCCAACGAGACAAGAGGAAATGGAGGAGGGGAAGTTTTTCTCTGATGAAGAAGTAGCAGAGATCAGCATGTCAGAACCATTGGTTCATTTCTTTAAGGCAGATGACTAACAGTATCCGCTGTCTAAGATTTTGTCAGCCCTAGAACTTTAGGAGCCCCAGGGGGAGGATGTCTTTAACCCAGGGACCAACCCCAGAAACCAATCCAAAGGGAGTAAGGAGTTTTTTCTGAAGATATAATTCCTCAGAGAAGGTATTCCCTTTTCCTGAATTTTTCAAACGCCAGCTCAAGGCTGCATGGGCTAAACCCATATCTAATCGACAATGTCCTAATTTTAATAAAAATTATATGATTTACCACCCTGACTTCGATAGCCCAGGCAAACCCAATTTTGCCAGATCTCAGAAGCTAAGCTGGGCTGACCCTGGCAAGTATTTGGATGGGAGACCTCCAAGATATAACAGGGTTGAAAGGCAGAAGCAGGCTATCAAGCCACTTCTCTGAATGTCCTCCATGGCCTAATTAGGAATCACCAGAGGTTTCTATGACTTCTAGGCATGGGCACACACACACACACACACAAAATGCAAAAATACCCCCATCATTATATTATTTACCTTCATTTGCTAACTAGATATTGCAGTTCCATTGGTGGAGGCTCCTGTGGCTGCACTCCAGTCTTTTGGACTTCTCTCTGAAGACATCCAGGGCTCCGTCAGAGACCAGGGCTCAGTCAGAGACAATCTAGACAAGAGAATTGACACCACACTAAAGAGGACACATGTGGTCATAGCCATGATGATCAAAGCTGCAGCCACAGCATCTACTTGTCTCCAGGGCTGCCATCATATGCACCAGGAAGCTCACCCAACTCCTACCAGAAAGCAATTATAGATGAGTGGGAGGAACCAATAGGATTGTAAAAACCAACACATTCACCACCAATGCCATCTTGGATGCCTTAACCTTTTCTTCAAGAGCTATGGCATCTGCAGCAGTAGCAAGAAGGGCCATCTGGCTTACGTACCTGGCAAGCAGACCTGCAGTCTAAAACATCGTTTCAGAGAAAAGCTTTTTAGGGACGCTCTCAAAAAGATTTTGATTGAGACCAGGGACAAAAAGAAAGCGATACCCAAAATGCTATGCTGTACTGACAGGAGAGGGCTTGGATCACAGCCCTTTCGGTCCCAACACACGCTCCCCTGGACCAAACAGGACCCCAAAAGAATGATTGGGGATACTCCAGAACAACAAATTTAAAAAGTTTTTATAACCCCAAGATTCAACAAACAAACATCAAATAGAAATGACAGTCAAGAATGAGACAAGAATCTCAACAAGGCATGACTTGTACAGCATTCTGGTGGGGGGGGGATGACTTCTGCAGTTCAAGAGAGAATGGGCAAACACACAAGCAGACTCATGGACCATGGAGATGGTCTCACAAGGATACGTCATAGAATTAGAAAGAACTCCACTGGAACACTTCATCCTCTCACCCATACGCAAAAATCAGTCCAAAACAGAAATAACACAGAGAGCAGTATACCTCTTTGACATTCAGGCTGTGGAACTGGTACCCCAGGATCAAAGAGGGCATGGAATCTACTCCATCTTCTTCACTGTACCCAAGATGAGTGGAGATTGGAGAGCAATCCTGGATCTCAAGTTCCTGAACAGATTCATAAAACTGAGACACTTCCTTATGGAAATACAACGGTCCATAACTGAAGCCCTTCAACTGGGGAACCTTCCTCACATCCATAGATCTCACATAAGCATATCTACATATATACCAATTCTTCCATCCCACTGAAGATTTCTGAGGTTCTGCTTGGGGAACCAGCATCTACAATTCAGAGCCCTCCCATTTGTCCTCTCCACTGCCCCAAGAGCTTTCACAAAGGTACTGGTCAATCCAGTGTCTCAGAGAAAGGGATATACATATATACCCATTTTTGAATGACCTCTTAATCAGATCCAACTCCAGGGAAAATTCCATTCAAGACACAAAGAACACCATCCTTTGTCTGCAACACCACAAATTCCTGATCAGTCTGTCCAAAAGTTAACTGAACCCATCTCAGGAACTGGAGCATGTTCACATGATTATTGACACCAAGAACAGCTCCATCTTTCTTACAAGGGGGAAAATAAACAAGACCAACCAACTAACTGAAACAGTCATCAAAAACAGCCACACATCCCTGCTGATTCTGGCCAAACTGATGGGCCTCCTCATATCAAACCTCGTGGCAATACTGTGGAGACGCCTACACAACAGACAGCTACAGTTGCTAGCTCACCAGGCACAGATCATAGAGAAACAGGACCTCCCCATACAAGTCCCAGGCCAGGTCAAGTCAAGCCTGATATGGTGGACCAAAACCCCCAACCTGTGTCAGGGGGGGAGTTCTATATTCCCTCAGAAAAGCAAATATTTACAGATGCCAGCCTTTTGGACTAGGGAGCAACTATGGACAGTGTCCCAGTGCAAGGTCAATGGTCCAAGAGGGAGACACGCTTGCCCATCAACATCTTGGAACTGAGAGCCATCTACCTAGCATTTCTTCACTACAGTGATTGAGTGGCAAACCAACATGTTCTGATACACCTGGACAATGTGTCTGTCAAAACATATATGAACAAATGGAGGAGGGGGTCCGGATCCTCAGGCCTCCACAGGGAGGCAATCAAACTACTAACATGGACAGAACAACACTTAGCCTCCATCAGGTTAGAACATTTCAAAGGCACATCCAGCCTACAAGTGGACTAGCTCAGCAGAGAGACCATCCAACAGGGGGAATGGTCCCTGAAGAAGGAATTATTCCAACTAACCCTTTCCCACGTTGGCAATCTACTAGTGGACCTATTTGCATCCCACCACAGCCACCAAATACTGAGATACTTCACCAAGTATTACTATCATTAAGTGGAAGCAATGGATGCTCTGACCCATAGTTGGCCTACACACCTCATGTACGCATTTCCACCAATTCCAGTCATTCCCAAACTTCTCAGGAAGATCAGACAACAAGAGACAGATCATTGTAGTGGCTCCATGGTGGCCTTGGAGACCCTGGTTCTCCACCATACAGGGAATGGTGATCAAACCACCCCATACCTCGCGACCTCTCTGGACATGCTTCAACAGGGTCCTATATGGCATCCCCATCCAGACTGGCTACGTTTGACCATCTGGAAGTTGAGTGGGGCAATTTCGTAAGACTGGGCTACTCCACTGAAGTAACAGACACCCTCCTTTCATCTAGAAAACCATCCACAATTAGAATGTACAATGCCTCATGGAAAGCATTCCATAGGTCAGGGGTGGGCAAATGGCGGCCCGCAGGCCACATGCGGCCCACCACAGTTTTTTGCGGCACACCAAGACATGAAGATTAACAAGAGTAAATATAGATGCTCTTTGACAGACATTAACTTGCAGGCTGTGATGAGAATCTCAACAAGTAATCTCACTCCTGATTTCAAAAAA
The DNA here is from genome assembly GCA_029233225.1 of Lepidodactylus listeri. Lineage (NCBI taxonomy): Eukaryota > Metazoa > Chordata > Lepidosauria > Squamata > Gekkonidae > Lepidodactylus > Lepidodactylus listeri. Next base: position 96,462,251 of record JARCFY010000006.1, read on the forward strand.
AATGTAGAAATGTGTGATAGGGTACATTTGGCTCATTAAGCTGATTCTAAAATTAAATGTGCTTGCAGCTATAGATGATATGAAATTAGCGCAATAAATAAATTGAATAAAACTACCACTATTTTATTTAATTTATATTTATTGATTTTTATGATACAATTTATACCTTTTCTGAAATGCAAAGTTAAGTAATGAATGCAATCATTTTAAAAGGTGCGGCCCTCCGCTAACCTCCGCTCCCACAAAGTGGCCCCCGAGCCAAAACAATTGCCCACCCCTGCCATAGGGATACAGGAGAAAGTCCATCAATACCCTCATGCCACCACTACAGTCACTATTAGACTTCCTGCAAGACAGCCTAAAATCTGGTCTTAAACTCACTACACATAGAAAACCGGTAGTAGCACTGGCATCATTTCTACTGTGAGTAGATGGAATCAGCCTGTCCAGTTATCTACATGTTCATTGATTCCTGTGAGGTGCAACTCTTAAGAACCTGCCTCAGGTACACAGATTCCCCACTTGGAGACTACATATAGTATTTGTCAGCTCTAATTAATCATCCATTTGAGCCAATCAAAGATACACACTTGAAGTGGCTATGAATGAAGACTATCTTCCTAGTAGCAGTGACATCAGCTAGAAGAATATCGGAACTGAATGCCCTTTCATCCAAATCTGAACATAAAGACAAAGTAATACTCAGAACGGACTCCACCTTCCAACACAAGATTGTCTCCAAATTTCATAGATAACAGGAGACCTACCTTCCATCATTCTGTCCAGATCCAAAGCATCCTAGAGAAAAACTATGGCATATCCTAGATGTCAGGAGATCTCTAAAGACACACCTTATTAGAACAGAGCAAATCAGAAAGACAGATGCCCTATTCATCAACATATCTCCCCCAAAAGTAGGAACAAAGAGGTCCAAATCTGCAATCAGCTCCACAATCAAGGTTTGAATTGTAGAGGCCTATAAGTCTTTCAAACTCAAAATACCCACAGGGATAATGGCTCAGTTAGAAGTGCAGACACCAATGCAGCATTTGCTAAACACGCTTCAGTAGAGGAGGTTTGCAGAGTGGCAACCTGGTCCTCAATCTCAACATTTGTTGAGACACTACAAGCTAAATTTATATGATTCTGCTGATGCGGCCTTCGGCAGAAGAGTTCTCCAGCATATAGTTCTTGAGGAAGGTGATGACCCTCCGGAAATGTAAGGGGCATTGCTGTGGGACGACCCAGAAGATGTCCTCTCCACAGTGGAGAACGGACCTTTGGACACTTACCATGAAGGGTCCTTCTCTGCGGATAGGAGGACACCTTGCCCCCTTCATCTCATTGCTGAGTTCCAATACTAATTTTCTGCCTTATTTCCTTACTACTGTCCACCTCACTTGAGGTTGTATATGTGCTTCTCTAACTTCTCTTTAATGTTTTTTGCTTGTTTGTAGTTAGTAGTTAGAGCACAAGTTACCTGGTTTCATTTACCGCCTTTGGATTCACCCGAACTGAGGGAAGGGTGATTCATACATCATACAGGAAAAGGAAGAAATCAATTTCCTGCCTCCCTGATTGGATGGTGAGAATCACCCAAAAGATGTCCTCCTCCTCAGAGGAGAAGGATATTTCATGGTAAGTGTCCAAAGGTCTGTTCTTCTAGCTCAGCCAAGCTTGAAAAATGGACTCTTGTGTTGATACAGCTGATCTGGCCACCTGGAGCCATGCCAGAGTGACATCGAGACTAGACTACTGTAATGTACTCTACATTGGTCTCTCCTCAAAATCAATTCGGAAACTCTAGCCGGAGCAGAATGCCGCAGCTCAGCTATTATTGGGAGCTAGATGGAACATGCATATTACTCCCATTCTACAGTCACTCTGCTGGCTGCCCATCAGTTACCGGGCTCCATTTAAATTATTGGCCATCACATACAGAATCCTTCATTGTCTTGGCAACTTCTGTTTGCATGACCGTCAGCCGCAACAGCTTCGCTCATCCAAGCAAGGTCTTCAGTTTGGTGGAGAGCCAGCTTGGTGTAGTGGTTAAGTGCGCGGACTCTAATCTGGGAGAACTGGGTTTGTTTCCCCGTTCCTCCACTTGCACCTGCTGGATGACCTTGGGCAAGCCATAGCTCTGTACCAGCTGTTCTCTCAAGGACAGTTGTCTCAGAGCTCTCTCAGCCCCACCTACCTCACAGGGTGTCTGTTGTGGGGAGGGGAAGGAGTTTGTAAGCCGCTCTCAGACTCCAAGTGAGTGAAGGGTGGGATATAAATCCAATCTCTTCTTCTTCAGCAAGTGCCAATCTGCAAATGGGCAAAACCAACAACTGCCTGTACATTTGCCTTCTCCATTGAGGCTCCTGCCTGAGGAGGTCCTGACTTTTCACAAACTATGGAAAACTGAACTATTCAAGGGGGCTTTTCTATGCAGGCACTGGACAAAAGACTTCACAAAATCACTTGGGTCCCATTGTGTCATTTAATGTGCCATGTTAACCCTTATGCTTTGTTTCATTTCTGTTTTTTAGACTTCTGGTTGGATCCACATCCCAAATACTATTTCATTGCTTATTGTACGTCCCATCCTGTTTATTGTATTAACTCATTCTGTGTAATCCGCCTTGAGTTCCAGTGAGAAGGGAGGATTATAAATAATGTAAATAAAGAAATTGATTCCATTTTGTTCAGTTCCCTCTTGCTTAAAGTATGAAGCTGGAAACAGAGGTAAAGTATAAAGAAGAGTCTCAGTGCATACTTTAGTTCCTCTGCAGGTCCCGCTTTCACAAATAAACTTTTTTTTTTTTTTTAAGAATTTTTTATTGCACACAAAAATTATTTCCAATAGTATACATATTTTTTATACATTTTTGTAAACATATCAACATTTTCAACATTAAAGAGTTCCCAAAAATTTATAACAGTTAGTAAACCTATAACTAAACTTCATGCCATTTAATTATCTGCTAACCCTTTACTTTCCTCCCTCCCCTTTAATTAAGCAAAAGGTGCTCTATAACTAAAATTTTACCATTCTGGTTAAGGTAAATGTTGAATTCTTAAGATCAGTACTGTTCAAAATTTTAAATGTTTTTTGGTGTTTGTAGAAGTGTTTATATGCGCCTTGGAGAGTTTAGAAACGAAGCCACTTGATATAGTTGGGATTGGAAGGTATCTCATTGTGTTCTGCCATATATGTTACAAAGGGGAACCATTTTCTGACGAAAGATGAGTGTCTCTTTATGGATGCGGCCGTTTGCTCTTCCACTATGTCAGCAATTTTATCCATAATGTAGTGGTCCCAAGATTTATTCTTCCATTCTAAGATGCTTGGTATCGTAGGTGCCTTCCACGCCGCTGCAATAGTCAATCTTGCAGTTGCTAATAGGGTGGCAGTTAGCTTGTTTATTTCAGTGTCTACGTTAATTCCTTCTTCCAGATTAAGTAGCAATACTGCAGGATCTAACGGTAGTCGTTGAGAAGTGATATTTTCAATTTCTACTAAAATTTGTTTCCAAAAGGTTTGCGTTACTGTGCACCTCCACCAACAGTGAAAGAAATCACAAATAAACTTGACAAGTCAATTACTCAATTGCTGGTCGGTCTTAATCCTCTTTGCTCACTCCTACTTGCTGTTCCAGCTGTGGAAAGTGAAGAGAGGGTTCTACCACAGAGTTCCTGAGGCTCATTGGTGACACTGCTTGTGTCTTTAAGCACTGGGGCCGCGGGGTACTGGGCACACTCGTGTTTCTACTCAAGAGTAAGTGAGGCACTACATTTGCACAAAGTAATGTTCAATTTATTTGGGTTGCTAAGTGAGATGGAATTCTGACCCATAAACTAAAAGTTTTATATTCTTCCAAAAAATAATGATAAAAATGCTTAATGGTGAAGCTGGTGTTAACTTGGTACAACGAAGTGTTCTTTGCTGTAAAGGAATGTAGTAAGTTTTTTTTCTGGCAGTTGGGTTGTAGACTCTTTTGGCCTGCTGAAAGCAAACAGTTCGCTAAGAACAAAAAAATTCCAACAAGATGTACAGAAACAGTCAACCATGAAATAGATTGAAGGGTAATCAGATAGGGGAGCACTGATCAGTCATTTTCCCCCTGGCCTCAGTGCTTCAGTATTTGTGTTGTTGTTGTTATTCATACTCTTGATGGTGTATTTCAGAGAATTTTTAAGGTGCCACATAAGACCTTGTTGTTTCAGGTATCATTACTTTACACATTTCTCTGGGACTGTACCTTACGGGGTATAAGTCAGCTGTGACTTGACAGCACTTTCCATCACCACCACCACCATCCACATGCTCACTCTTGTTGTGGTTGCAATTGGGGACTGGAAAGTTGTTCACGGTGATTGGGATTGTAATTGCGAAAGTGGTAAAGTGAATATCAAAGCATACTTTGTTGAAACTTTCACAGGTACATCTACCTTCATAGAAGCATTAGCAACCAATGGTACCAACATACAGACATCAGTGACAGCCAACAAACGAAGATTTATTGATGAAAGGAGGGACCAGCCTTTTGATAAGAGACTACGATTCAGTGTGAGACAAACTGAAAGTGCTTACCGGTACAGAGACATTGTGGTCAGGAAACAAGATGGCTTCACGCACATTTTATTATCAACCAAATCATCAGAGAACAATTCATTAAATCCGGAGGTTAGAACCATTTGGTTATTTTGGGGCTGGTGCAGGGAGGTGGAGTTATGTCCTTACAGCAGCTTTAATGATAGTGCTGACTTACAGAAGTTCATAAGTAAAAAAAAGAAGAGAGAGTTCATTGCTGCCTAGGATGTTGTACTCTAAATTTAGCAACAGATGCAGTGTACGGAGAGGCGTCTTAGGCAAGGGCTGATCAGGAGCAAATACAGTTAAGCATAATTAAGCTTAGTTGCAGTTGGACATGAAGATTAAAAGCCTTGTGGGGAAGATGGATTTTGAAGAAGGTTGGAATTGAGAGAGAGAGAGAGAGATGCCATCTTGTCTTAGGGAGACAGTTCTAGGCCTTGGGAGCAGGTGGAAAGAAAGAAATGCGTTCATTAATAGTGCAGGAGACTTTAAGGCAGGAGTTGGAAGACTAAAGGACGAGGTCAGGAATGGGATGGGAAACAACAGTGCAGAGATGGGGGTAGACTAAGCCCATGTTCTCAGTATTACAACTGGGTTCACTTTCAGAAACTTGAAAATTTAAATACTGAAGTTAAAGAGCCTTGAGTACATGTAATAAGGATGCCAGTTTGAATCATCAGAGTAGTTTGAACAGTTCCTTATTTCTTGCCATTTTTATTCAGTCTCTTCAATTCTGTTTTACTTATGTGTATATTGATACGTTTGCCAACAAAGGGATGGGGGCAGATTCCCCCCCCCCCCCCCCAATATTCATTGTTTCACAAAACTAATGACAATGAAGAGCTGCCATTGCCGATGCAATATTAGGAAGCCATGGCAGTTTCAAAGTTGTAATTAATGTTTCTCAGGAGATTATCCCCAGGAATTATGTAAGAAAGAGTGCATACATGTTTATGGATTAATAAATGGGGAGGGAATAAAACCACAAATACGAATAATAGTCACACTTTTTTAAAAAATGAGGTTATAAACTTGCTTAATTGGCTAGGCAAGTCAAATAAGAACAAACTACAATTTTTATTTTTATTTATTGATTTCATTTTATTTTGAACATTTTAGTTCTGGTTCTCCAGGAACGTGCCGGAAACGGTTTACAAAATGAAAGTAATAAAAAAACAAAACATTAAATATATTAAATAAAATCCAGCATTAAAAAAGCCCCAGCCCAACATAAATTTCTCCTCTCACTCGGTGGAAGGGATATTATAGTTACCAGTCTGACATGGATGCTGCAAAGGGAGGCTGCAGAGTGGCAGTGAAACACCCCCCCCCCCCCCCGCCCCGGTGACCTTGCTGGAAGAGAGTTACAGTCTGTTGAAATACATGTGTAGAAAAACCAGGGCGAGGAGATACCATGAATTGTTCTTGGAATGTAATAAAATTAGTGTAAAGTGTTTTTAGTGCCTTTGGGGTTTTTTAAAAAATAAAATATAAACAGTGGGAGAGAATTATATGCTCTGTTGTCTTTGCATTTTTACAAGTATAGCTCCAGTAAAAATATGAAGCCTTGAATTTGATTGTATGTAATGTTTAAACCACACTTGATCTTTCCCCCCCACCTAATCACATATATCAATTCAAGTGCTGCCATCAGGACATAAAATTAATGCCAGATGCTTATTAAAAAATGTTAATCAAATATAAATTAAAATGAAGCATGCTAAATCAGATCACACTTGAGAGCATCAGGAAGTTTTCTAAAAATCCCCTCTGTTTTGCAGAATATTTAATTTTTCTTGTCTTTCTTTAGGGTGTTTTAGCATTTTCGCAGTTCTAAATTCTTGCTCATTTGTATTAGTGTCATGTTCTATTTTTGTTATTTCTTCTCCAATATGAAAACGGGAACTTTGAAGCACACTTTGGCCTAAATTAGGGGTTTGCTGAACTGGTTGCATATGCCACCTGCTGTTCAGTCCAAAGAAACGCTGTGTGTTTGCAAGAGCTTAGGGTGAAATATTCTGCATCCTGTTTTCATGCACTTAATATATCTAATTTACAGGTAATGAAAGAAGTCCAAAGTGCACTGAACACAGCAGCAGCTGATGACAGCAAGCTCGTCCTCCTCAGTGCAGTTGGCAGCGTCTTCTGCTGTGGCCTTGACTTCATTTATTTCATACGGCGCTTGACAGATGATAGAAAAAGGGAAAGTACTAAGATGGCAGACGCTATTAGGTTTGTAAAACTGCTCTTTATTCATTACGCTGATATGTCTTGTTCTTAGAAAATCAGGAGCTCAGAAGGCCGCAACACTGCCAGGGTTGAAACACTTAGGTATGATGTAGGAACTGCTATCTTGTATTCTTGGGGTTTTTCCCGCACCACAACAATTAGATTCTAACTAAATCAGAAGGTGTGTCTTATTGAAGACATTACAATGATAGTGTTTGCTGTCAGATGGGGGGGGGGAGTGAGCCTGTTTAAACATGAATGAGCAGTGTACCTGCAACACTTACAGCACCTTCCTCAGCATTTACACTTCTCTTAAGTTCATTGACGTGAGTGAGCTTAGAAAGTGGGGTGTCACTGTTGGCCTCCAAGGGATCAGGAAGAACTTGTTAGAAACTTAAAATTTCCAGCATCTTCAGACTTAAAATTTCCAGCTTCTTCAAAATAAGAAGTCTGGTCCAATTATTATAAGAAAGAAAATTGCCAGTATGCAAGTATTGTGGGCTGGAGGTTCAGAAGCCACATGTTGAGTCAAAAGGCGCCCAGACTGATTGGTTTTCCCCATATCTCCCCCCCCCCCCCAATCCTATGACTGTTTGAGAGGCTGGCTTTTAGATGCAAATAAATGCATTATGTCACTAAAGTGTAGTTTGGCACCTGCCATTTTCATGTAAACAATCTGAATTCCATGTTTGTATCATGCATTTTCATTATGGTTCAGAGTATTGAGTATTCTGCCTACCTTATTATCAAAGCACTAAATATGTTTGATGATTGGCAACCTTGCAAGGATGAAATAATTGCTAAAACTAAATTCAGCATAGAAAGCAATTTATTTTGAGGGAGAACCTGCCATACTTCTAACTTTCATTACAGGTTTATATTTTTCTATGATAAGTGTCATTGTTTGCCCATGATATTGCCATTTTTTTTTTGTACTTAATGCCCTATTTATGACACAGAAGATGCATGTTAGCACATTGTTGCTCACAGGAAAACATGCCTCCTGTTGTTTATAAGTAAAGTGATAAATATAGTAATAGCCATTTATTATAAAATAAATGCTTCCAGTTTTTGGCATCATACAAATACTTAATACAAGGTTATACAAGCAAGGAGCATAGGATTGGGTCCAGTGACTCCTTTTGCTAAGAGATGAGTCATCCCTTGACAGAGGGGGAAAATCTTTTGTTCCCATGCCCTGTTTGGCCACTTGTCAGGTGGATTAAATTATTCAGAAAATTAGCCATTAGATAGCAGAAGCCAGCCAGACGCAGTGGCCTTATAGTAACCCAAAATGAACTGATTTTTCACTTTATCAATGAAAATAGCACCTGTCTATAAACTTTTGATGATTTCAGATACTAAAGCTGATCATTGTGGGATTTTTTTTCCTAAGTAGGTTGCAGAAAATCAAAAATAAAAGAGCAGAATAATAAAGATCCAGTTTGGTATAGTGGTTAAGTGCGCGAACTCTAATCTGGGAGAACCAGGTTTGATTCCCCACTCCTCCACTTGCAGCTGCTGGATGACCTTGGGCAAGCCATAGCTCTGTACCAGTTGTTCTCAAGGACAGTTGTCTCAGAGCTCTCTCAGCCCTACCTACCTCACAGGGTGTCTGTTGTGGGCAGGGGAAGGGAAAGTGCAGGGTATAAATCCAATCTCTTCTTCTTCTAAATGTGTGGCCTCAAAAATTATACAGAGATGAACCAATGATATTTTACCTTCTGTAGGTTTAGAGCTATTTCTAATGTGATTGATGGTAGATATGGGAGATAACAAACATTGGATGTTTGGATGGGAGATAAGAAACATTGAACCTCCATTTTATCCATATTTTTGGCAATCATCGTTCAGTTTTGGAATCAACCATTGAACAGTGTAGAAGATATGACAAACTGTAGTTATATTTTCATAATATTCCTTACAACCTATGTTTTGCTTGGTTACCTAACTATTCCATAAAAGATTCTGATCTAAAAATGTTCATTAACTTGTTTACACTGCAACAAACCTTTGAAGAAAAGCAAGTTCTCTGCACTTCGATAGATGGTATAAAATCTTGGAGCTTGCTACCAAAATGAAGCTTACAATTTTTGGCAAGATCAGAGAAGGAAAGCAACCCTTTTTTTGAAATTCTAGGCCTTGAGCATTATCATTCCAGGAAATAATAAAAATGTGTGCATGCATATAATTTATTTTCTATATTGTAAATTGATTTTTCCTAATAAAAGCATTTTGTAAAAAAAAATAAACGTCAGAACAGTAATCATATCTGTTGATCTCAGATCATTCCAGAGGAGTTATACTAACATATTAGAGTCCATATTCTCCACTTACCTAAAGATAGTGAAAAATTTCCATGAAGGGGGAAATTGTGGGAATAGAGGGCTGTAAAAAAAGCAACCAAGGAAGCGCCCCCTCCACTCTCTGGAATTTTTTTTACAATGTATCATTCCAAAAGTAGGATATAAATTAGTAGATTAAACAGTGGGAATATAATGGCTTTGTGCCATGTGGTGGATTTTATGAAATCCTAGCAGTCTCCGGTGGGGGGCAAAAGGACCCCTTTCTATTTAGATTCTCTTTCATTAACTGTAACACTTTGATCATGCCTCACCAATTTCCCCCCAGTAACCTGGAAGATCTTTCTGAGCCTTGTGAGTGATTTACCATTTAATCCATCACATATAGTATCTTGTCTAGGTTCTGAGCACTTCAAAATCTTTTGTTTTCCTTTCAGGTCAATTTTTTTTAAAGGGTATGAGTTTTGTTGTGCTGAAATTTCAGGGGACGGTGTTGTTTCTGTTTTAGGAAATGGTTTAGGGCACAGTTCCAGATTACAGAAAGTTTGGCACCTGATAATCATGCCCTTAAAAAAAAAAACTTTATTGATGCCTGTCTGCCCCTCCTGGAGTTAGCAGAAGCAGGGAGGGAGAGAGAGGACTTGTGCTCTGCCCCCCCTCCCCTGCTGCTCTCCAGAGGCCGCTTCTGCCTCCATTGAAAATAATGAACCTTTAAAGTTCAAAAGCCAGGTGCATCACTGCACATCTGGGGGGGTGTGGCAACTCTGGATGCAAGGTCTTTGCTCTGAAAATAATGTCCCTTTAAATGTTAAAGGGACAGTGTGCTGTGGAACAACTTGGGGGCCAGGGCATGTCCTCTCTCTGCCTCCCCAAAATTTGAAGCACATCTGAAATTCTAGGAGTTTTGGTAGTATTGGGGGTAATTTCAGATGTCCCTGAACCAACCCAAATCAGCTAATTTAAGGTTTATTTTTGGCCTGGGAATATCCAAATGCACAATTCTGATCATGATGTTGGATAAGGAACTGTAGCTCTGACTACTAAGGTTTCCAAAAAGGCTAGTTTCTGTTAAAGCAGTTTTAGTTTTGAGGTGTTATGTGGCTGAAGTGTTTTGCTGCTAAAATGTGTCATCATTGGATACTTATTTCATTTCAGGAATTTTGTAAATACTTTCATTCAGTTTAAGAAGCCCATCATTGTAGCAGTAAATGGCCCAGCCATTGGACTTGGAGCATCTATATTGCCTCTGTGTGATGTGGTTTGGGCTAATGAGAAGGCTTGGTTTCAGACTCCATATACTACGTTTGGGCAAAGTCCTGATGGATGTTCATCCCTCACCTTCCCAAGAATAATGGGCCTGGCATCTGTAAGTAATATATAAAAGAAAGATAAATGCAGTGTGACAAATCTCACCTCAGTGCACCCTCTTCCATCTTGCATTATTCTACATGGACTAAGCATAACACCTCCATAATGTTTTGTCTAAGCATGGCACTGCAATGACAGTCCTTACTAACAGAATGATGTATTTCACTGCAAATATTTTCAGTTCAGACTTGTGAATTCTGGACTGCTGGTTCATGTAAACAACTCTGTGGAAGGAGTCATATGAAGGAGAGCTCATTATCTCCTTCCAGATAGTTATGCTTTCAGACCCAGCGCTCCTGAAATCACATATCTGAATTGGAACGTACATCGCTACTTAGGAAAGTGCAGCATTTCCATTGCCTCAGCCCTGAAAAACCCTTGTCTGCAGTGTAACACCCATTCACTTCTTTTAGATTGTTCTGTTATTTTGGCAATAACCAGCAGCGCTTCATAGTATGACTAACTCTGGCTCCTGATCCCTTGTTGTCTTTTGTGAACAATGGCTGCTGTCCAACGTGTACTTCAGTGTAATTAAATACCACAGATTCCAGTGGGACAAGTGCATGTTCATATTCTCTGAACTGCAAGATGTTGAGTTTCACATGGTGTATAGTCTCATAGAAAGTATGCTTTGGTGCTGTCAAGTTAGTACTCCCAGCAAAACACTTTCTGCTTGTCTGGCATTTATATTTTCACCACCATAGACGCTTGTAGACTGAGTCCTTCAGTGTTACACCCAGGGCCTTCTTTCCCAATCTCAGAGTCCAGCAAATGAGGTAGAGGAGCCAATGTGTTCTCCCAACTTGTGTAAGTGTATTCTTTAATATAAGCTCAGGTTTGTAAATACTGGACTTGAATTAATGGAACCATCTGCTTCGGTTCTTGCCTATCTTCAACACAATCTGTATATCGTATTATGGAATTTTCCTCTACTAGGTCCATCAATCTATAGGAGAAGGACAAAGATCTACTAACATGTAGAATCCTTGCTCCTACCCAGACTTTATTTGGATAATTTATATGCTGTCTTTCCATTACAACCATGCTAAAGATGGTAAATATTACTTACCTGTCTTCCCCTGGCCAAAATTATGATTGCAACTAGGAACAGTAACAAAGACCTAGAGACAATAATTCCCTCACTGTATCACACATTGTTAAAGTTTGTTTTAGCATAGCTTCCCTTTGTTTGGACACATTGTTATCTTGCAGTATGGCCCTGCCAGATCTCCTAATGATAATGTGTTGGGTCCAATGAACTGCAAGCAGAGGGCATTTGTGGTGGATCTTTCCTTGCCATTCCTTCTTGTAGCAACCCTATGGGCCTCCAGACAGCCAATTCGGAGGGTCAGGGGAATCTTGGAAACCAAAGGCAAAGAGGGCTGCAGTGAGCAGGAATTGGGAAAAATCACCGCTCCTCTCTTTTGCTCCAGTGGAAAAGTTCCTTTGTCATGCTTCTTCAGGCAGTAGAAAGGACAAAGTGAGGATGATTTCATGCTTATCAGCATGGGGGGAGGGGGGGGCTGTCCAGCAGTGTTGCTGGCAACACAGTGATGTCGCTTCTGATGCAACCCAGAAGTGATGTCAATCACATAGGGGAGTGTTGTAGGATCAGCTTTATCAGTTTTTGCTTTCTAGAGTGTTAATAAAAAAAGAAGAGCTGTTGAAGTCAATAATAAAACAATAGGTTTGCTGATGCCAGGCCTCTGTTTCTTGCACTTTGGTAGATGATACAGACATGGATAGGACTTGACAAAGGTGTAAACATTTGATTAAACTGCCTATCTTTAGGAGCTATTGGTCCAGCAAAGTATAGAATTGTCCAAGCTTTTAAGGTTTTTGGAGTTGACTGAACTAAAGGGATATGATTTGCATGAAAAATTTCTTGGGGACTCAGATATTAATTCTCAGATACTTCGCTAAAGAGCAAACGTAGGACCTCAAGCATTTTTAGCATTGCAGTCTGGAGTAATGCCCATATTAAATAATTTAGACTGTATGATTATAGCTTAGATACTGTGGTGAACCTTTGCTGACGGATGGGATTTCTGTCAGCGGAGTGAACTTCCATCACTTTACCCTCCTACTGTAGCTAGAAACACACTCACCCTGCTGTTTGTCATGGATCAGCTTTCCCCAGGAACAGCATAATGAGGGGAGCTGGAGGTCTTCATTGGCAAAGGAGGGTGTTGTTGGGAAAAAACCCTTCTTCCATTAATATAAATTTTCCTTGGGATCCAACCCAGTACTTACTTATGTAGTCCTAAATTTTTCTATTTGTGCTTTTGCAGTTGGCATTGTCTCTTCTAGGTTGAAGCAACTTGCAGGTGATAGTATTGTGCTTTTTGTTTTTCCTAAGTTCTGCCTAATTGGATAAAAGTCATGAAAGGGGAGGGTTGTTTTGTATAGGTGTAGCCAGTGGCTGCTCAGCAATAGCAAGCAGTAACAAGGATAAGGGAAATTCCTGATATGTATAGGAAAAATGGAAGCTGTTAGCCTTTTCCATAGCCTATATCAGTGATGGTGAACCTTTTAGAGACCGAGTGCCCAAACTGCAACCCAAAACCTACTTATTTATTGCAAAGTGCCAACACAGCAATTTAACATGAATACTGAGGTTTTTGTTTTAGAAAAAACAACTCATAACATTAACATCTTTTGTTTTAAAAGAAAAACACAATAACAGAGCTTTCAGTGATACAAACAACTTTTTATTGAAAGGTAAAAGTTTGCATTTGGCATGCTTTTGAACAATTAATGTGATTTTTGCTGTCCAGTCTTGCGAATTCTGTGCTGGGGCGATGCCATGTGTGCCCACAGAGAGGGCTCTGAGTGCCATCTCTGGCACGCGTGCCATAGGTTTGCCACCACTGGCCTATATAAATAAGACATTACATGGGGAAAAAGGAAAGACCAAACCCACATTTTCATCAAGTTTTTGTTGTTGTTTTTAAACCTTCACTGTAAAGCAATCAGATGGTTTATATGTCTCCAGTGTTATGTGCTTAGTGTTGCACGTTGATTTTCTTTGCTTGGGAGACCATAGATTGAAGGCAAAGAAGATGCTTCTGGTTGCGTATAGGGTGGGTGGGTGGGACTGGTGATTTCTGTAGTTTTCCTAGTTTAGCTTCAGTCCTTCACCCACCCCCCCACCCCCGGAGTGTTTTTTAAATAGCACAGGAGGCTGCGGAAGGCAGGGTAAGTGAGACATCCATTCCATATGCAGTGTTCCACTTGTGGCTCTTGGGATCCAAGCCAGTATTTAGTACTACTTGCAGCAATATGTATTTGATAGAGAGGAAGCCTATTTTTTGTTGGAGTATTCTCAAAGGAACAAAGTCACCTGGATGGAAGTAAAAAGTCATCATTGCCCTGAGAATTATCTGAGAATTATGTTGTCCGGCTTCACCAGTTCGTTCCTTCATGACTGGGGTACTGCAGTTAGTCCTGGTTGTTTTCCTCAGCTCTGGCATTCTTTTCCTTCAGCAAGCTAGAATCTGATCCATACAAACCTTATAGAACTCATTTGACAATCCATCAGTGCCTGAGCTTTTATTATTTTTCAGAAGATTTGTTTGGTTTGAGAGTTTGGGCGAAGGAAAAAGTACTTGTCTTTGCAGTAGTATTTCCAGTTTTCTAAAGTTCAAAATAGTGCACAAAACCCATAAAGTACTCAGTGATTGATTTTTATAAAATCAGTAAAATAGGATACTGTCAATTAATACTAGATAGATCTGGCAAAACTTATTAGTCACAACAACCAAATGCTTGACTATAAAATAAATGTTTTCTGTCTCCTACAGAGTTGGGTTCTGAGAACCGCACAAAGTAATTAATACTTTCATATGAAAAAGACATAAACATAGAAAACCTTTTCTTAACATACGCAAAATAAAATTGAGGGGTTATAATGGTCACTAATATGATTTTAATATACAAGGGTATGTGTTTAAAGTGGTTAAAAAGTTGATTTGTCATGATTAAAGGAAATCAATAGTTCTGTCTAGAACACAGTAAAATACTAGTTCCATTAGACCGTGTGTGATAGTTAAATAAAAAGGAGAGAGAGAAAAATAGTTTATGCAGGATGATACCTTGTCATTTTTTGTTGTTTTCTTCAGAGTTGGTGATTCACCATTAAAAATGTAATTCTGATAACATGGCATAGATATTTACTGATTAGATCTGAGCCAGATGTTGTATGTTCAAAGACTTAATTGCAAATGATATTCTGCCATATAAATAGGGATGGGTTATAGATTCCCCCCACACACACACACTTGTCCTTATTTTAATATTAGACACTACGTAATCAAAGCTAGTGGAAACCAAGGTCAGTATAAGACACAATTGCAGAGACATTCTGCAAGAGAGATAGAAGAACGGAACTTGGTTTTTAAGATTGCAGACAAATGCTAATTGTTTCAAAATCTGAGAGGAGTCCAATTAAACCCCACTGGTATCCCTTCTCTCAGACTGAAAATAATGAACTAATACTTTCAGTTGCTAGAAATGTACAAAAATGGACATGGATTTCAAATACTTCTTGTGGCTGTGCCCCAAGCAATCAGAATATTTGGATATCAGCCTAAACACCTACAAAATTAGCAAAGATAGCAGACAGATTTTATTCTTCTGGATTTAAATACAAAAGATAAATTATTTGTTGACAGGCTGCAAATTGATATATACAAGATTTTGTAGACAGGGTTCCAGAAGAGAAGGCGTATATGGTTCAAAATATAACTGGTTGAGCATAAGTTTCTTAAGGAGAATGTGGTTTATCATTGCCTTCCCCATACATGGTTGAAGATGT
Source organism: Lepidodactylus listeri (assembly GCA_029233225.1). Classification (NCBI taxonomy): domain Eukaryota; kingdom Metazoa; phylum Chordata; class Lepidosauria; order Squamata; family Gekkonidae; genus Lepidodactylus; species Lepidodactylus listeri. The sequence continues at coordinate 96,477,549 of JARCFY010000006.1, forward strand.
ATTACCATAGTGCAAGGTCACAACGCGTGTTCAATATTTTGTAAAAGTTGTCTTTTAGAGAACTTGTGTACTGTTAACTGGTTGTTGAAACTGTAAAAATTCAAGTAGGAGGTGCCTGTCACCTAATGCAGCCATCTCCTGCCCGGGAGGTGGGGTGAGTGAACCCTTGACGTCGGGTCTGTGGAATGTTATGTTATACTTCTCATGGCGTGCTTATCACTCTTCGAGCTGCTCTGACCTTGGGAGACTTCTGGTGCCTGCCCATGTATCTCTTCTCCTGTCTGACTCTATTTCTTCCCGCTTTTTCCCTGGGAACCGTAAACCAATATTTTGAGCGCCTTTTCTTTGCCTTGGTGATTGGTTGCAATTCCTTACCAGACCCCTTTTTGAATTCTGAATAATTGTCCTGCTTGGGGCTGTGTCAGCCACTACTAACACAAGAAGTGCAGATGACCACAACAGACCTTTCTCAATAAAGACTTCCTACTCTAGGACACTTGTTGTTGACTGACTCTGTAGGACTGTCACAGTGCCTCATCAGAGGTCCAAGTCTTTCTGTGATGGTTCTCACTTTTCAGATGGTGGCACTAGCAGCAGTGCTTGTTGTCCAGAACTCAGCTGAGGAATAGCTCATAAGGGAAAGAAGATTCCTCTGGGGTGGGTGGGTGGGTTTGAGGATGTGAAGAGCTTGAGATGGACATAATTTTTATATGTTTTCCATTTCTGGAGCTTTATTTCTGGAGTTTTACTATCCAGCCCAGCCCTCAAGACCTGTTACCTGTCCCCACCCCTACCCCATCTTCAGAAATGAGGTGGCTGGCGGCTAGAGACAGAGCATTTTGTGTGGTGGCACCTCACCTCCCCCTCAGTGATCGCCTGTCACCTACTTTACGGCACCAGGACAAAACACATCTTTTTACCCAGGCTTTTAATTAGGGGTTTTATCTTACCAGTTTTTTTAATGGTCTGCATCTGTTTTATGGATGGTTTTATGCTATTTATGTCCAGTCATTTGGTTTTCAATGGCTTGTTTTTAATGGCTTTTTTGTATGGTGGTGACTTTCATTTTAAGCTGCCTCAAGCAGGACTCTGAAGAGGCCGCATAGAAATAGCCTAAATAAATATATATATATATATATATTACTACATTAATATGCTGCCTTTATGCAAAATCTCTTAAGGCAACCATTATTTTAAATTGTAAAGTAATATAAAGGAAAAAGGAAAAAGGAAATAAAAATAAATAAATTCAAGGTACCAGCTTTTTCATAATTTAATCTGCTGTGGCGCATGATAGCATGGTCAGAGATAATTTTGAGAAGAAAGGCACTAAATAGCAGTTGGCTCCTACCAAGCAGTGGAGGGGGACCTCTCTTTCAGTCTTCTGCCTTTGCCTCAAAATCTGCAAACTTTTGAATCACTTAACAGTTCAGCAACATGTTCCCTTAAGGATTATGTATCTTTGAAATAAAATCTCCCTTTGTACTTGACATTATCTGTATGCCAATATACTGTTCCCCTCCATTCATAACACAGCTGCTTCAAGTAAATTCAAGGCTTTGCTGCCTTGTTAATAACTTGCACCTTTTCCAGTTCAGTCAGTTTTATAATATTACTGTCAGAAGAAGACATATTATTAGTATTCAGTTAGAAACTTAGAATCTAATTAAGTATCTATTCAGGATCCCCTATTCATTCTCCCAGGATGGTAATGCAGGGCATCTTTATTAGCTAGGTGGCCCACATTAATGTCTAAAAGGTATCTAGCTAATGATAAAATAAAACAAAAAATAAATGGTATCTAGCTAATGATTACTGTCAGGTCCTCAGGTTTATTCTGCATAAAATAGTTTGCATGTGTGTATTGTAGCCAGGAGATCCTACGATTTTCTGGCAGCCAGAAGTTCTAGCTCTTTATCCAGGGTGCACCATGGGAGGCGAGATAGAATTGCACCCGGCAAACTATTTTCCATCTGTCACAGGAATATGAGTGTGGTACTTTCCAGGGTGATGGAGCTCTTTGAACTTTCCCCAGCTGAGATTGAGTGTATTGAAAATTTAGATATTAGTATTTAGAGGGATTGCTTGATTGGTCTGCGTACCCATTGTATCAACTTGGTTACATATTTTATATTATTATATGCTTCCTGTGTAACTCTGCCATACGATAAATACATAAATGTATAAAATATTTGTTAAACATATGTTAAGCTATTATAGCATATACTTTGTTAATACAGATAAAAATTTTGAAGAAGGAAGGTCCCTAATTTTGGAAAAATTGCCCTCATCATAGGTTTTTTTGATAATTATATTTTTGATCTGTTTTTCCCTATCCCTTCTTTTTTTCTGTATCCCTTATAATATAATTAACAAATTAATGTATAAAATATTCCAGTCCTGCTTACCTTGGAGTGACCAGCATAGTCGCCGTTGTAGCAAAATTTGTAGTTGTTTGTTGCAACGTACTTTTATTTTTATCCAGGAATGATTAAATCATGTGAGTGAGCCAGTTGTTGCCTTCCGCAGATGTGTAGACAGTGGCCTGGATCCAGAGTAAATTTTCCAGTGACAGACTTTCCTGCTTTCCCCCTCCCACTGCTGCAGCCTATTGACCTCCACGAAATGCACCTCTTGGAGGGATAGTGGACCCTGAGGAATGACATGAGGGGGATCTATAAGGGGAAAGGGGAACCTGGGGAAATTGCCGGTTTAGTCTAGATTCAACCCAGTGGGATTAACAAAAACCATCAGTACTTTATGTATTTACTTATTTATTTCTGTATGTATTTATAAATGCAATGTTATGTATTGCCTCTGTTAAGCTCAAGGCAGCTTTGTGAACAATAGGGCTTGTAGACTAGGAAAATGTGTAAAATAATTAGGTTTGATCAAGACTCCCATTTGCAAAAGGATGGTTGTCTGTACTCTCCACAGAATTCACTCCTTCAGCTATAGCCTCTCGCACCACATCTGAAGCTGTTTGCAAGCCCTCAGGTGACCTTCTTAATACAGAGTACCTCTTCTGAGTGAGCTTATATAATCTCTAAGAGTAGGAGATATTGTAAGTTATGTTTTCTCGTGCTTAAGGTTTGGATGTGTAGGCTAGCTGGGATCCTCCATCTGTATCTGGTTTAGTATATGTGGTGTTTGGCATAGCTTACTCTTCTTATCTAGATGACTCATAGCTTCAGCTTTAATCATACCTGAGTTTGTAGAATGTTCTCCTTTCCCTGGGAGGAGGTTCTAACCCACGTTTTAGCATACCTTTAAAAAAATCTAATATATTCTATAGAGATTGGGAGTTTGGAGACATACATTTTGGCCAATGTAGCTAGGGAAGTAGATGTCGGTGGAATACTACATGATTTCCAGCCCCTGCCATTATTTCTCTTCAAGACAATGAGAGAAGCTGTTCCCAGTTGTAAAAATAGGAATACCAGTTATCTGTCTGCTTGTATTCCTTTTGTGTTGTAGCCGAAAATCACTCTATGTATTAGTCATGCTGAATATGTTCCATTTTTTGGCATTTCTCATGCAGTGTGTTTATTTATCTTTAAAACCCTTGATGTAGATAGCAAACAGCTATAGCAACTGAAACAGTCTGGGGCAGCTAGCTATGCTGAACCCATACAAAGGGCTTATTTTTCTGCCCAGTTCTAAGGAGCCAGCCCACCTCTGCTTCATAACCTGGTACCTGATCAATAAGAGGAATGGGTTACAGGTACATAAAGGTTTTCATTCCATATTTATGGAATGTTTGACGATTTCTTTGACTGGCAGCACACATAGTGTTCTCCCTTCAGTGTTGTCCCTAGTTTTTTGGATGCCTGTTTTGGTGTAGTACTGTTAGGATAAACCCTTCTTTTGTCCAAGATTGTAAGTATGAGGAAAGCCAGACATGAATTAACAGCCTTGCAAAGTCTCCCATATCACTAAGTTCATATGGAGCAAAACTGCCCGAAATGTCATGATTGTGAGATTACCATTGATTATTATCAAAACACTCACCACTGTGCTGGAAAAAGTGTGGGCAAAAAGGAACATATGCCCAGTGCTGGTGGGAATGTCTGGATTTACAAAAGTTCTGGAAAGAAATCCTGTTACACATTAAATACATCACAGGATATCAAATCCCAATAAAATCAGAAATCCTATTTCTCAATAACTGGCAAGACATAACCATACCAGAGATTTGACAAGAACTAATATTGAGCCTTATAGTAGCAGCAAGAACAAGTATAGCAACAAAATAGAAATCACACCCATGATAGATAATTGGATAACAAAAGTCTGGGATCTACTAATCATGAAAAAAATTGTGAATAACATAAGACAAGATAACTGCTTCCCATAACACTCTAATATCCAAATGAAATGGGCACCATTCATAGAGTACACAATGGTATCTGACATAGAACTAAAAAATCCAATATACCTTAAATTAATATACACATAAACAAACACAACCTAAGACAAATGTGAACTCTGACTATGATACACCAAAGACAACATGATTGAACATTCTGTAAAAACAAAGTACTAATAGCTTTTTAATATATATATATATATATCTAGATAAAGAACATACAGATTGACATGAAAAAGTATGAGCAATGAGAACAATAACACTGTAATAGAAAACAACAATATTGTTTTTACCACTTGAGTAAAATGTTGATATTTATTATGATACTAGTATATGAAACTTTGTCAAATGTATCAGTATTTCTATACCTCTGTATTCCTGTTAAAACATCAATTTAATTTTTTTTAAAGGCCCTTTCTTGATACAGGTTGAGTGGATATGTAAAATGTCAAGACATTTTTAAGCCGTGGGGGGAAAGCTTGCCTTCCATTTTGGGCGGGGGAATAGAACTATATATGTACAATACTTTCCTATCATATCTAAACCTATGTTTGCTTCTGTAATAGTATAAAAATGCATCATTTGTAACTTAGTATATAGAGGTGCGTTCATTGGTACATTTATGGAATTTTTAAGTTTAAATGCCTTAGTTTTCTGTCAAGAAAAAATTGCAAATATACCAAGTATTAAAGGGAGAGTCCTGCAGACTTCTGCTCTCTATGCTGTCTTAGCACACTTTGCTCATTCCAAAAGGGGGAAAAAATCATAGGAATTTTTTTTCACTGCTCCCCCAAATTCCCAGATTTTCTGTCAGAAAAATCAAATGCTCTACATTTACTCCAAAAGAAAAAAAAAGTCATGGAACTTTTTCCAGTGCTGCCCAAAATTTCTGGTTTTCCACTGGGAAAATTGAAAAAAGTTCTGTGGCAGAGTAGGGAATAGACCCCGTCCCCCGTCCCCCCAAAAAAACACATTTCCCCCTGATTTTTTTTGGGGGGGGGGGGCTTTCACATCTGTAATGCTGACTGAAAGGTCAGTGTGACATGTGAAGTAAGGCACAAACTGATAGGTTTTTCTTTGTGGTGGAAAGTGAAACAATTCTGTGTGGATTACTTCTGAAGTATGTTTTTCATTAATATACTACCATCGGTTTGAATACTTTCAGCTCCAATATTTATTTACTACTCCTAATATCCGTAGTAATCTCAACAATCCACTTACAGGCTTTGAGCACCTCATTTCTAAAATCTGCCGGCTCCTGTCAACAGCGGAGAACAGCAAATTTCAGACCTACCAGCGTGCCTGGCACAAAGATTTAGAGCAGTCATTAACCAATGAGCAATGGGAAGAGATATGGCATATGCATACCAAACTTTCAAACTCTCGATACATACAGTCAGCTGCCCTCGAAGTGTTAATGTGATGGTACCTAACGCTGGTCAAAATAGCCCACTTACACTCCAATGCCCCTCCCCCTTATGCTGGAAACTGTGTGGATCTAGAGCCACCTACTTCCATAATTGGTGGCAATGCACTCATATTGAGCTGTTTTGGAAGCAAGTTCTACACAAAATTGAAATTCTGACTGGGCATATAGTTCCTTTCGACCCGGCTGTAGTGCTACTCCTTAGTAAGCCTCCTGACCCACCGCCTCCTAGAACATTGGAACTAATAAATATCTTACTTACAGCTGCCAAAGCGGTTCTAGCACAGAACTGGAAAAATAAATCAGCTTCTACCGTAGTGCAATGGTTAAACAAAGTTTGGGATTTCTTTTTATTAGAAAAACTTTCTGTCTATGCTAATGTTGATGAAAACGAGAGGGAGCTCTTAAAACCTATAAATGGAATTCAGTTTTAGCAAATGTAAACTTTGACCAGTTTGATTGGGAACATGTGATGGATGCCAAATTCAAAACCTTTATATATGGGTAATATAGTTCCTTTAGCGAGTTTAGAAACCAATATGATATTCTTAGATGTGGAGCTGCAACTCTCATTGTGTTGTTATTTTATAGGAATGTTCCTGTACTTGAAATATCACATACAGTTATGCCTGTATTTGCTGTGCTTGTTGGTTTACCCGTTTCTGTTATTGCTTTTTTCTTATTAAAATTATTTTTTAAAAATGAGTATACTACCATTGATGAGGACCAGGTATTTAAATACTTTTCTCAGAACTACTTATTGGGAATTATAACTTGAAAATCGGATGTGAAAATCCCAAATGTTGTAAATATTGTGAACCACAGTGGGAATTAACAATCAGCAATCCAGTTTTGTTAATCAGAATTTTTTTTCTGTTTCAGATCCCCTACTAGGAACGTAGGAAAGGTGCACTCAAATTCTCTGCCTCATAGAAGTAGCTTTAAATCCATTCCTGTGACTTTTTATCAATAGTGGAAGCCCTTCATGTATAATGCTACCGCATTCTGATTAACAGATTTTCTCTAGGCTGTAGTAAGCTTTTGTAAAAAAAAAACAAAAAACTGGGGGGAGAGGTTATGTGAGTGGAACTCTTGATCCATGTGGTAAGCTACTGAAACCAAATAGTATTCTAAATCAAAACAGCTGCCATTAAAAGGAATCTAAAGCAGTTTCCTTATTGCAAAAGTTTTCATGCACTAGCTTTTTGGTTACCAAACTAAACTTGCTCCCCATCCCGAGATCACCAGCATTGATTGTGTAGGCCTGGTCTGGGACTCTGAAGTGAGTCTGGCTGTCTGTTTGGTGTACCATCTGCCTAGTGCTCCTGCAGACAGCCTTCTAAGCCTGCTTGAAGGGGAGGCTGACTGGGCCTTGGAGTGCCCGAGGACTTGACATCCATGTCGATGTTGCCCCCTCACAGCAGGCTGCGGATCTAGTATCATCTATGGCAACACTAGGGCTCACCAAGACTGTATCAGGCCCCTCAATCCAAACAGGCCACATGCTGGATTTGATCTTCAGCATGGGAGTTGATATGGATCTGATGGCCAAGGTATTGGTTCCATGGTCGGATCATTGCACCCTGCAGGTCCGACTGGGTATCCCTGCCCCCTCTGTCTAGGCGACGAGCTGATTTATGCTCGCTCTCAGAGACCAATGGACCCATTGGTTCCAGAATGCTCTGCGGGAACCGATGTCCTCTGGTGAGTCCTTAGATAGGCTGATAGAAGATTGGAACTCCCGACTCTCTGAAGCCATCAACAAAATCGTTTCCAACGTCCTCTTCATCCCAGGTAGAAATCATCCCCCTGGTATACTATGGAACTTAGGGGGATGAAACGGGAAGTCAGACGACTAGAGCAAGTCTGGCGGCAAGTTCATGACGAAGCTACAAAAACATCCTATAGGACACTTATGAAATCCTCTGAGATGGAGGTGAAGGCCACTAAGAAAGAATACTTTGTGACCTCCATCACATCTGCTAGCTCTTGCCCAGCTCAATTATTTAAGACAATTTGATCTCTTACATCCCTCTTTGAAAGGAACCAGAATATAAGTAATTAAGCAATAAGCGGTGTGGCATTTGTGAGCTTTTTTGCAGACAAAGTCTTGTTGCTCTGCTGTGACCTCCAAGCCAGCGTTGACACAATATGCGAACTGGAGGCCCCTTGGCCGCCTCTGGGTTTGGTCTTTGACACCTTCAGCTGGCCGATCACTTGCCTCTTAGACCCATGCCCCTCATGGCTGGTAAAGGCCAGTTGTGAGGGGCTGTGAGGTTCCCTGGAAAATGTTATCAATCTGTCCCTGGGCTCCGGGTCTTTTCAGTGGGACTGAAGGACGTAGAGGTTGTCCCGTTCTTTAAAAGACCAACTTTAGACCATATGGATCAGGCCAATTACTGCCCAGTCTAAAAATCTCTCGTTTTTGGGTAAGATAATTTAGAGAGTGGCAGTAGAACAGCTCCAGCAATTCCTGAATGACACATTGGCATTGGACCCATTCCAATCTGGCTCCTGCCCTGGACACGGAACAGTGATGGTCGCTTTCACAGACGATCTCTGCAGGCAGCTGCACTGAGGTGGGTCGGCCCTGCTGATCCTTCTCAACCTTACAGCGGTGTTCAATACAGTTGATTATGATCTGCTGACTCATCGCCTCACTGACATTGGAGTCTTGAGGTGGCCTTGCAGTAGCTTACCTCATTCCTCCATGGTTAGGTACAGAGGGTGGTGCTGGGAGGAAAAGTATCCCTGAGACACCTGCTGGTGTATGGGGTTTCTCAGGGGGCACTCCATCCACTCCCTGATGTTGTTTAACATCTACATGTGCCCCCTCACCCAGCTGGTGTGGAGTTTTGGACGGGTGTCATCAGTACACTGATGACACCCAGTTATTGCTGCTGATGTGTGGTCAGTTGGATGCTGTTACCGTGAGCTTGGATGAAGGTCTGGAGGCTGCAGTTGGATAGCTAAGGCAGAGTCAGTTGAAACTGAATCCGGGTAAGATGGAGGTTCTGTGGCTGGGTGGGGGCGGGCCACAGCTGGGCTGCCAACTCCTGGCTCTTGACGGAGTGCTCCTTTCACCAGCACCAACCATCAGGAGCCTGGGCATGACTCTCAATGCCACTTTGTCAGTGGAGGTCCAGGTTGCGAAGGTCGCCCGGCTGGCATTTTTCCAACTGCACCAGGTTTGGCAACTGGCTCCCTACCTGTCTCACCCTGACCTAGCCACGATAATCCATACAACAGTCACCTCCAGGATAGACTACTGTAACTCGCTCTACGTGGGCCTTCCCTTGAGGTTGACCTGGAAGCTCTAACTAGTCCAGGATGCAGCTGCGCAGGTCCTCACTGGGACCCCTTGGACAGCACACATCCAACCAGTGCTGTGCGAATTGCACTGGCTACCAGTGGAGCACCAGATCAAGTTCAAGGTACTGGTCTTGACCTTTAAGGCCTTTAGCAGTCAGGGACCCACATACCTTTGGGACTGCCTCTCTCAGTATGCCCCTGGCAGAGAATTCATTAAGTTCTGGCAGTATAAACCTCCTGGTTCTCCCTGGCCCGAGAGAGATCTGGCTGTCCTCAACCAGGGCCAGAGCTCTGGCCCCCACCTGGTGGAATTCTCTGCCGGAGAACATCCATTCCCTTTCTGCAGGGCTTGTAAGGCAGAGATGTTCAGCCAGGCATTTGGTTGAGGGCAGCAGTGGGACAGCGGCTAATCTGGCACGCTCATACCTCCCCCCTCCCCTCCTTAGGAGGCTACAGGGAAGCTGCATTTTTTTTTGAAATTTTTGTTATCTTGGAACAGACTGTCTTTTATCTATTGATTTGTATGGTATTTTATTATGGTTTTAACTTTAAATTTTCCATTGTTCTTATCCTGTTGTAAATCACCCTGAGCCCTTGCTGCAGGGAAAGGCGATCTAAAAGTCTAAATTAATAAACAAATAACAAATAAATTGTGTACTTGGAAGTACAGTTTGTGTACTTGGAAGTACAGAACACAGTTCCAGAGTAAATGTGTTCATGATTAAAATGTTGGCAACTGCCTCTGTTTGGAAAATAGTGAGGTTATACCATTCTCCCATGTGATTGGACTGTATCAAATTAAGGTGTAAAATCATTTGAATTTGTGCTGGCCCTTTATAATAATTAATTCTGTATAACACACTATTTTTCTCCATGCATGTCAGTTATTCTATTGGTTTTGTTCTGCTTGTACACATTTTAACTCTTTAGCATACGTTTAACTATAGACTGGTTTCCTTATTCATACACAGATTTATATGTCTATATTAAAATGTATGTGCTCCTTTATGTGCGGAAGAATAATTTTAATCTGTTCTGTTTTGTGTGACTTATTCATAGCAAAGTTTCTTCCTTGGTTGCTTCTAATCTGTAATACACCAAAATTCTTCAGACTGCTGACTTCCCATTGCCAGAAATTGGTTTCTAGAATCAAAATGTTAACCATTGATACTTGTATTAGATATAAACAACTAGTCAGAGGTTCATCAGTGCTACAGTCCATGAGTGTCCTTGAAACTCCCCTGCCACGCTTGCTGTCTTGGTGGTTGATGTGTTCTGATGTCACTGTAGTCATAGCCATTCAGATGAGTCTTAGTCCTTCTGGTTGCCATTTGCTTACCTGCTCTGATGTCATAAAGAGGATTACAAGCCTTAGTCTGTCCTTAGGGGTAGGGCTTTGAGGCCATGGGCTTTCAAATGGTGACTTAACTGGTACAGATCACTAAAGTTTTCTTTGAGCCTTTCTGGGGAAAACAGAAACACACCTCGTGCTTACGTATGCACAAATGCATGCAGCTGTCTACTTCTGTACAGCCTAAATAAGTAGTAGATGGTATGGAATGTGACTGGAAAACCTGGCAGCTCTGCATTACTGAAGCTAGAATCTTTTTAACTGAAGTTAATTTAAGGGGAAATAGTTACAGAAATTGAGTACTCACAAGGCAGTGCATCATATTTTTAGAGAATTTGTGTGCTCCTTTTCCAGACCTGCTCAAGGTGGCTCACAGTTAAACCAATAAGAATAAATCAATAAAATCAGTATCAATAAAATTACAGCCAGTAAAAGCAAGCCAGATGTAAAAGCGCTTTAAGCAGAGCAATCTTAAATGATGTTGATAATTTTTCTTTGATGAGTGTGAAATCTGCCTGTTAACGTCTTGTCTCAGTGTGAGCCCTATAAAAGTTCCTGTTTCGTTGTGAGCCCTATATTAGGCTCAAGGTAAAGATTGTTTGCTTGTATCAGGTATCTCAGTGGGGTCAAATATTTTTATGGGCTGGGTGTGAAGAATTTGTCTTAATCTCTAATTAATATCCAAGATGAAAAATAAGAAAAGCAGGACATTCAGGATTCAAAAATGTATAATTTAGGTGAAATCTAAACCAATAAAAATATAAATGGTAATGCAGTGCTCCTCGTCCCATTTGCAGGATCTTTAGAAGTATGTAATTGTAAGGACTATCTTGAAAAAGGACCCTTATAGGTTTAAGACTGTCTTCGAGAAACACCTGGTTTCCAGTGTTAACCTGGATACCATCAGGATCTGGGCCTTCATGCAGCATTTGCTTTGGTGAGAAGTTGTGTAAAACTAATTGATCACCGAAGCTCTGCTTTTAGGTACAGGCCGCACCTGTTCATCCCAATTTTTTTGTATTCCCCCACTGAGATATCTTCTTTCCTATACCTATCTGTTGACTTCTCAAAGCCTTTTATGAGCATTCATTCTGGCCAGATTAAACGTCCACTCTTTGGCTGTTATGAGGGAAGGTTGATACAATTACCTTATTCAGAATGAATCTGCCCCTTTCCCTTGGGTAAGATCAACATGACTGCACATATCCTTTGGATGCTAACCTCAGGAAGCGTTATATTTCACCATGTTTGCCAGTTCACTGTGATACATACTTTCATGATCCTTTTTATTTGCTAACAGGGATCCAAAAGGAACTCTAGCAGTTGCAAAAATTTTTTTACTCCTTTTGTCTTTTGGGTGATAAGTGATTAACAACTATTCACTTTTCAAGATTGATGTATCATAGTGCTTTTATTGGATAAAGGGAAAGGAAAAGTATGCAGTCAGTTCACAGGATTAATGTGTTAAAAGTATTAAAAACGTGATCTCCCCCCCTGCTGCTGACTACCAGTGTATGATTACATTGCTTACACTCGCTGTGATTTCCCCCAAACTAGGGTTGCCATTCCCCAGGTCTGGGCAAGGAATCCCCCAGCTTGGGGGGGCTTCTGTCCACTGCTGGCCAGGTAGCCAGTGGGGGAAACCCCAAACAGCAATGTCACCAGGCAATGTCCTCAACGCAATGATATCACCCAGAAGTGGCATCATCGCTTGGGGGACATCATGTGGTGATGCTCTGGGTTTGGGGCAAAACTCTATGGTTTATGGGCAGTTTTACCATAGAGTTTGGCCCTCAAACCAGAGCGTCGCTGTGTAATATCCCTGACGTGATGACATTACTTCCATGTGACGTCGCGGGGCCCTGCCCCACTCCCTGAAGGCTGGTGGTGTCAACAAGACCTGGCAACCCTACCCCAAACACCTTCCTGTGTGAAGCTCTGATCTTCATGCTTTCCTTCTGCTTAGGACAGCAAGCTTAAATTGGTTTACATTGTCAGCTAAAGCTCATTTGATTTGGTGAAGCTTGGATGTGAAGATCTGTTTATTTTACATGGCTGTTAACTGCCGTGTCTTGTACATCTTCTTTGGACAGGAAGCCCTCTGGGCTCTGAAATGTGCCACTTCTGTATGCAGCCCAATATACTCTTGCCTCAGTAGCTGTTAATGGTAGTTCTTGATTTTTGTCTCATTGACACATAAGCAATACAGCCCAGTGAAGACTAGAAACTGACATAGATATTTTTGGAAGCCACAGTGTTTCTACTTAAAGGTATTTTTGTATTGCATTACATTTGTCATGTGAAATAACTTTGTATTTCTTCCTCAGGCAAATGAAATGTTGTTCAGTGGAAGGAAGCTGACTGCACAAGAGGCGTGTGCGAAAGGACTGGTGTCTCAAGTTTTTTGGCCCGGCACCTTCACCCAGGAAGTCATGGTTCGAATTAAGGAACTTGTCACTTGTAATTCAGTTGTAAGTTCTTTTTCTCTCCACTTCAATTTCACACAGGGCTGAATAGAAATTTCAGCTTACAGTGACTGCCTTGTATTGGGGGGGGGGGGGGGGGGGAGCTGGTATTTTCCCTACACAAGAGCAGCAGCACAGGGCCCTCGTGCACAAAGAGGTCGGTGTCAAATGCACAGCACATACAGCCAGAAGTAATTTCCATAATGACACAATTTAGCGTGAGCACGAGGATCGCTGTGGCGATATCTGTGTATCCCCTTTTTCATGCTTCTGTTAAGGTCTTGTCTACACATGAAGCCCTGCCATGTGGATGTTCTCCCAGGTTGGGGTGGGTTAGGGACACAGAGCAGTTGCTGGAAGGTGCAGTCTGGATGGGAAGTTCATGTTTGGAGGGCAGAGGGCAGAACTAATGTCATTCCTCGTGGGAGTGGCCTTTTCCCTTAAGAGCTCTGCTCATTCTGGGAGGAAGGGGGACAATATGGAAGGAAAATTTTTGAAGGATACATGATCCTGTGAATATAGAGCTTAAGGAATCTCCAATCCAAATTGCGGCTTCCAACAACTGCATTGGATTGTTGTTTTAAAAAGCTTAAGGAAAACAAGTACAAACTTGAGTGACTGTCATGTGGGTTTTTTACTTGAAATATGGGCCCAGGCATGAGTCGACTTGCGATTTTTGTAAGTGCCACGGATCACTGCTCAGCTAAGTGGAGCTAAATATATTTAGCCAAACTGTTATTCTGTTCCAAATTATGGAAAGAAGGCCGGGTCTGTCTGTCTGAGAGAATCACTTTGATACCTGAAAAATGTTTGAGGCGCTGGGGATTTAGTTTTTTCTTGGCAAGGCAGAACCGAAAAAAGCCCTTCTGCCATGATGTCATAAAACTATATGTGAAGTTTAACACGTGCTGTGTTTTGTTTTTGTCAGCGTTGTGTCTCCTGCTTCTCTTCCATGGAGCCCTAAACATTATAAAATAGTTTCTCACTGCATTACGTAACCATTACTGATGACATTTTAAAGTGCTGATGCACCTGGCCGGCAGCACAGATAAGTCATTAAACAGAACAAATAAGCAGTTGAAAATACACCAGAAGTATTTAGCACTTTGGACTATAGTCTGCAAATCGCATTTCATGGCTGCAGTAGTCTTTTGGAGCAGTTCCATAGAGCTCGGGGAGGCCTCCCATGAGGCTGCAATAGAAGCCTTCAGATACAGATTGCTGCTTCAACAACTGTTGACGTTATTTTCTCCGTATATTTAGAGTATTACTTTTTCATTAGAAGAAGATGCTTGTATGACCAAATATGCCAAGCAGCTAGGTAGCCTGGCCTCAAAGCAGTGACAAGGCACTGTATTGACATGAGCCAAGTTAAAACATAAGAGAATAAGATAAGCCAATGTTGGATCAGGCCAGTGGCCCATCCAGTCCAACACTCTGTCGTCACACAGTGGCCAAAAACACCAGGTGCCCTCAGAAGGTCCAGCTGTGGGGGCAGGACACTAGAAGCCCTCCCACTGTTGCTCCCCACCCCAAGCACCAAGAATACAGAGCATCATTTGCCCCAGAATGAGAGTTCCTATCTATACCTTGTGGCTAATAGCCACTGATGGACCTCTCTGCTCCATATCTATACACTAATAGCAAAGGTGCCCCCCGTGCGCGGATACCTAAATCCGTGGGGGGGGCACCTGGGGGGGCAGGGAGGTTTCCTACACACGGGGGGCACTCCCCCTGTGTGCAGAAAAATCCAAAAAAAATTTGGGGGGATCGCCTGAAAAGGTTAAAGCGTTCTCTGCGCATGCGCAGAGAACACTTTGACCGCTGTTGGGGAGGGGGTGGGAGGTGGCATGGTGCAGCCTCGCTGCCACTGCTGTTTTGGGGGGGGGAGGCCCGGCGCACTGTGGGGGAGGGAGGGGAGAGAGGCTCACCTGCCCCCCCACGAGTATCACGGGTCCACCTGCTTGTGTTTATCTAATGTAGCTGGTGTAAGCATCAGTAAACATTGTAAACATCAATAGTACCTTAAAGGGATCTGACCTGGACAGCCCAAGCAAGCCCAATCTTGTCAGATCTCAGAAGCTAAGCAGGGTTGATGCTGGCAAATACTTGGATGGGAGACCTCCTTGGAATACCAGCAGTTGGGAGGACAGGGGCAGGCTTTATTCAGCCTCCTCTCTGAATATCCTCCAGGCCACCAGGAGGGGTAAGTCACCAGAGGTCGCCATGACTTCCAGGTGCGCGCGCGCGCGCACACACACACACACACACACACACACATATGAAACTACCAAAAAATTAGTGCACTAAATGGAGACAGTCACCATGGGTAACAATTTAAAGGTATTTTTTCATTTGGACCAAGGGTGGCCAAACTTGCCTAACGCAAGAGCCACATAGAATATAAACATCAGATGTTTGAGAGCTACAAGACATGAACAAATATTACATGTTTTTATTGGAAAAATATGCAAATTTGTTTTTTATTAACATTAAATGAGACTGCCAAAAATAATAACAAAAGGCGTAAAAGTAGATATTGATAATGATATTTATTTTTCCAATGGTATTTGTTTTCTAATGATATTTAGCTTCCCCAGCTTCCGTCAGGAGCCGCATAATATGTGTGAAAGAGCCGCTCAAGCCACAGTTCGACCACCCCTGATTTAGACCGTAGTATATTTTTGTACCAACCTTAGTGACAGCTGGGAAGAATCATGTTTTCCCTAGTGGTGAAATATTATGGCTTAAGTGGCAGGAGAATGCTTTGTCCGCAAAACAAAAAGGATGATTTGGGGAGGAAAACACCAAGACCCTGTACAATGCCTGCACAGTCATTGTATTTTTAAATGATTGAGAGACCCCTGAGTTCGAACATTCATGCAGTCAAAACACTGAGAATGTTACGTTATCAGTCGCACTTTCGGAGACCTTCTGTCTGTCCAAGCCGGTGTTTACCATTCCTGATCTAGCATGATCAAGAAGCAGACACCTGGGCAAGGCTGTGTAGAGAAGGGCTGACTTGATTTGGCCCCACTGCATTCTGTGGGATGGAGTAAATGGAATGCAGTCTTGGGCACAGCTGAGAAGGAGCACGGTTGCTCCTCACGCTAGTCCGTGGGATCACCATGGACAGATTTAGTTCCCACCCCAACATACATACATTCATTTTTTCACGGAGGCAACGAATGAGAGGCATTATGTAGGAGGAAGTAAAAGACTGCATTTAGGGGACAACATTCTTGTGTGTTGGCTTTGACTCCACTTAATGGATCCCACGGAAGGGTTTAATGTCTCTCCCATTGCTGTAGAGTTCCTCCCACCCCGTCCCCGTCATCCCTATGGGAATTTCTCTGGCCCCTAGATTCCAGAGTTTCTATCTTTTTCTTCCAAATGCTGCCCCCTTCCTAGCATGTCCAAGAAATGGAATGCAGGATACAACTATGTAGATAGGAATCGGCTTGGTTTTTAATGGCAGGTGTTCCCAGGGGCTGGGAACAAGTATGGCGATGATGTCACTGAGTGTGTCCCTTCATTTCTCCTTAACTACTAATGGCTGCCATTCATTCCTGTAGAATAAAGTGCTGCACATGGACACTGTAGCAGAAAGAGTAAACCCCGCCCTCAGTCTGTGATACCGATTGGCCTGCTTTCACTGACGGGGCCTTCAGGGGCGTGTGATGCCTCTCTGTGCCCAGAGTGCACAGTTGATCCGCATTTCTGTCCTCCCCTTCACCACCAAGCTAGGTATGCAAGCTCTTCCTATTGCACATACCTCATCCGTCCGTGTATTTGATCGAGACCTCTGTGTCACAAATAGACTGGCGCTTCCATCACTCAGCAAGGGAAGAATGCTGAAGGAGTGAGCAGTGACTCACGAAAGCTCCTACCCTGCCACAAATTTTGTTAGTCTAAGGTGCTGCTGGACTCGTACTCTTTTCTGCCGCTACAGACAGACTTAACACAGCTACCGATCTTGATCTAGCTCCATTGGAGGAAGACGCATAGGTTGGAACCTACCGATATTTTATGATTGGTCCCATCTCCCCATGGTCACCATTTTGTGGTGGCATCTACTCTCTGTTCTCAAAATTCCAAAAGTGGCCATAGGCTGAACAAGGTTGGAGACTCTTAGATTACAGTACAGAAGGTGAGGTGGTAGAGGTTTGTGACACAGGCAGATCTCCTCTTGTGATTTCTAAATGTAATTCATAATAGGCATTTTTCTCATACTTTATAAAATGCTGTGTGTGTGTTTTCATTTCGATTTTTTTTTAATGCAGGTACTTGAAGAATCCAAAGGTTTAGTTCGTAATCTAATGAAGGGGGATTTAGAACAAGCAAATGATAAGGAGTGTGAAGTTTTAAAGAAAATTTGGGGATCGGCTCAAGGGATGGACTCGATGTTAAAATACTTGCAGAGGAAGATTGATGAATTTTGAAGAGATGTGCATTGACACTGGAATTGTATTTACGTGGACATCTGGATTTCATGGATGCCCTAATTGAATTTAAAAATCTAAAATAAAACTCACCCCATTGCTCAGAAAGCGTTGGGACTAAAGCTTGGAAGAACATGGTTTTATTATTGAGAGTTTTTCGAGAAGTACTGTATGTTAAGCATTGAACAAATTTCCTTTCTCCATATATAGATATAAATATATATAAATATATATTATATTTCTTTATATACACAAACTAAAAAAAAATATAATGGAGTGCACTACCAAACTTTGTCTTCTACTTTGTTATCATTGACTAGTACTGTATTTGAAAGAAAGTGACAGATAAAATGAGGCGTTGCGTTATTTTGTATGTGGCAGGAAAGTCCTGAAGCAATGAGATATTTTTTCACTAGAGTACAGAACTAAAACGGGTATCGGCCAGCCCTCACTTTCACTGCCCAAGAAGTTGGTTAAGAAGAGGCATTGCCTTGAATTCCAAGGAAGGTTTAAAAATACCTCAAGTAAAGACACATTCTAAAATGCATTATTTTTTAAAGTAAATCCCTGTAATTCAATTATGTATTTTTTCCTCCCCCAAATATGAGTGTGCTCAGGATTTATGCTATAAAAACACTCGGCCCCTTCTTGTTTTGGGGAACATACCCTCTTTCTTACCCAGGCCAGAAATAAAGAAGCCAGTCTCTTGTCCAAGAAGAAGAAGAAGAAGAAGAAGCAGCTTCATTTTTTGCAGTATTAGTGAATCACTGAATACCATATATTCTATGGGTATCTTAAATTATAGTTTAGTCTTAGTGGGTTTTATTAAAAAAAAAATAGGGATTTTCTTGAATTATTTTAACTACATATTTGCTTCTGTTGATGGGTGAGAACTGCTCTGTATACAAGGGGTGTGTTTTTTTTCCCTGTGTGCTGGTTTGTTAAATGATTACACCAAAAATGTATTTTATGTTCATTTTTTTAGCTTCACGTAGAATATATTTTATTTAATAACTTAATACTTCTTTTGGCACACTATTAAATGAAAAACCTTTTTTTTAAAAAAAAAAACCAGCTACCTTTAATTAGATGTTTCTCTCTCTTTTTTTGTCAATGCTCTTTAAATTTCACATTTAGTAGCCCTGATCCAGTGATCTTCCCATGCAAGAGCAGGGCTTCTGGCATTCTGCATAAAGACCCCCCCCCCTCCTCAAATCACCAAACAGAGAATCAAGGAAGTCAGCTGCCTGCCTGTTGCGGGTCGTCCTCCCCAATCTGCTTGGTGCATACGTGACCCAGGAGTGCATGAACACATCCCAGTGCTGGATGCAGCTTTATTTATGTTTTCCCTCCCCACAAACACACACAGTGCCCTTTTTATGCACATGGGACTGCATCCAGAAGGGTGATAAGGCCCATGATAGCCTGCTCTCCATGCGCAGATTGCCACGGTTAGATCAGGGTGCATAATATACAATATGGTGTACAAGAGTGCCCTGTGTAAATAAGACTTATTTTGCATTCCTTTCAGGAGTGTGTGTTGATTCCTGACTGCAGGTATCTTAGTTCTTTGGGTATCTGTGCTTGCAATCTTACTGAATGTATGAAGAATGAAACAAATCAAAACCTTATTTTTGTACAGTTTTGAACTTTATACTCGGAGCCTGACCACCTCATCCTAGTGGAAGAGTTGTACAGTGTGTAAATCTGCTTTTACCTTGGATTGGTACAGTATTTTTGCATCTGTGGGACCTACTTTTCTGTTCTAGTAGTTTGAACTATATATAAACTGTACAATCTGTAAAGTTTTTATAGAATAAATATTCAGCTGTGAACTGGTTAAAATAAAACTAATATTTCTTAACACCTCTTAAAAGTGCTGCGGTGTTACAGTCGTCTTTCTCTACCCTCTCCTCCTCCCCCCCCCCCGGGAAATATTTTAATTTCTGGTTTTTCGAGTATTTCAGTCATGCTTTTTTTTTGTCATTCCTGTTAACTACTGTCACTTTTCATGAGACTACACTTTTTAGATACAAATTAAAGGCAAACAAAGAACAGCAGCCCAACACTTCAATCTGTTATACTGCTTAAATGCTCTAGTGTGTTGATAACAGGATTAGCTCTTTCCTTTGCTGTCAAGTGGGTTCTTGCATTGTCTCTTGGACCAGAGGCTAAAAAAGCACATGATGCTATTTTGCTTCCAAATTACTAATGTCCTCATGCAGTTTCAAGGATATTTACCGCACATTTTCTGTATTTCAGTGTCTGAACCAGTTTTGGGTCTCGAGCCTACAGTTATATGGATGGAAATTAGAGTGCCGACTGGCTCTACCATCGGTTGGATCCAGCCAGCTTTTCACTCACCCAATTCCTTTCCTTCCTTTTTATCAGCAGAAAAGCTGGTTGGATCCAACCCCCTGTTTCTATCATTGTGAGGCTTCTCTTTATATAAAAAGAACGAGACCTCTGTCCCAATATGATGCGAGCTGGTGTTAGAGGTGGATATACAATGATAAAACCACTGTTTTCTTTTTACCAGACCGTAAGACGTAAAAGTCATGGAACTATATCAGTAATCTTAAGTGTAGATCTTAATTTATGTTTCTTGGACTTTTCAAACACAGGTCACCTTTTCTACGCTTGTTGTCATCTGGATCATTCTCCCAACTGTCAACTTAGAAGTTGGTAGAGATTCTTATATTCAGTGGCATGCATTCACATTGATTTAAATCCTCAGACATCTTTAATGATGGATTTGAGGCAAATTAAATTCATATACTTAAAATCATAACATTGCAAACCACGTTGAAATTAAGTAATGTCAAAAGCCATAGGCAAATATCACATCAAAATCAGCTGCCAAAGCCCTCTCAAAAATTTAGCTATCAACAGGGAAAGCTGTCCTGAACACTGCTGTCTTAAAACAACCTCTAGGAGTTGAATAAAGCGTAGAGGGAGGCCATTCTCCATGGGATGCTACAGTCTCCTGGCATGCTACAGTCTAGACTACTAGAAGAAGTACCTTCTCATGGACACAGGCAGGGCCATGAGCTGCTCTATGACTCCAGTAAAGAGGGGCTTCTCTGCTTCTTGGTTGGACATTGTGGGTCTGTTAATACTGAGCAGTTCTACTCCAGTTTTTTTTCCTACTCAGAACTTTAATTGGGGTTTTTTCTTTTTCACTCTTTCCCTCTCTCTTTGTATCTTAGTTGGGGAGTGCAACGGCTTCAACTGGACCCAGGCAGCAGCCCAGATCCATTAAAGGTGACCTTTAATGTAGTCTCTATTGGGGTGAAATAGGGAGTGAGAGAAGCAGCAGCTCAGGGATGGTTGCAGCGATAGCGCCAGTTGATCCTTGAGATCATCCGCAGAGTTGCAGCATCAAAGACACTAGGAGAAAGCCCCGTACTGAAGATGGCTCAGAGGCCAGACTCTTTTTTTTAGCAGTACCTAAACTCCGCTCCAAATGGAAGTGAAAGGCACAGCTTGATCAGCAGCACAGTGAATCAGGCTGAAACCATCTGCTGTACTTTTCCCATCATCAAAGGCTGCGGGGGGGGGGGGGGCACACAAGTCACTAAAGTGAGGTTTTGGCAGGAAACCAGCTGACCAGTAGGCAGCAAAATGGCAACAAAGGTGGGACTGACTACCTCTCCCCACAAAAAGTCACAATACACCCAGGCTAGGGATCATATATCTATTCTTACTAGCCTTTTAGCAGGGGCAGAGTTAGCCAGGGGTGGGTTGACAGGAGTTTTGGCTAGGCATTCTATAACCTTGACGAACAATAGACAGTGCCCATTCTTCCTGGGTTATCTCTTCTTCCTTGGTGGCCAAATGATCGCTGAACATGTAAGGCGAACCTGAAAGTCATTTGGTCATCATTTATTTTCTTCAATGTCTCATCTGTGAAGGAAGAGAAGTCACGGCCTTCAAAGGGCAAGTCCTCTATTCTTGCCTTATGGTGAAGGGCTAGGGCTGTGGTTCTATATCGCACCTGTCTGTGCTGAACAATGGAGGAGGCCATAGATCTGGCTGAACATTCAGCTATGTGTCTGGCCATGCTGATCTTCTACTTAGCCTAAGAATCTTCCTTAGGAGCAATTTATTGAGGTGTTTCTTGTCCTCAGGGATAAGGTCAAGGTATGGGTCTGTCTTCTCCCAGAGGAAAAGTTAATGTCTCCCCATTATTGCTTCATAATTGCCAGTACAGAAGGTCAATCCTGACAAGGCATAGACCTTCCTGCCCAAAATATCTAGCTTTTCGTCCTTTTTCTCAGTTGGAGCCAAATGAACTGAACCCTTTTGGGCATCTTTCCCCTGCAATGTTTCAGTCACCTAGAGGTTACAGAAGTATGGGTAAAAAGGAACACCTAACCTTCCTGCCTGTTTTTTTTTGGGGGGGGGGGGGGTTAACATATTGTCCAGCTTTTTTGTTGGACTAGGAGATGAGACTGGTTTGGTCCATATGTCCATATAGCATCGAGCATTCTTTGCATAACTGGGAAGGCCACAGAGTGTAAAACTCTCTATATAGCATCTGTAGATGTTGGAGCAGTGCAAGTCACCTCTGTCCCAAGGGATTTTACCATACACAACAACTGTTCAGTATACAGACATAGGTCCTCACTTGGAGAAACAGTGGTCTCCTCAAAGACTACTTCTGATGGAGAATGTTCCGAGGCAATGCTAAAACTAGATTTGGACTCATGGTCACTCTGGATGCATGGTTCTAAGGATGGTCCTGGTCACCCCGAGGTTCATCTGGCTTACTATGTGATACAGACGGGGGTTGATGTTTACGCTTTGGTTCTAAGTGGGAGTGGGGATAGTGAGTGTAAGCAGAGTGGTAAAGACAATGGTGATGCAGGCAATGGTAGGGAAAACCTTCATGGCCTTTTTGTAAAAAGAGTGACAAGGATTCATGTGGAGAGTACCAGAACTGATGGTGGTGGTCATAATGATAGGAACAGTCTTCTTCTAGGGAAGTAATGACAGCAGTTCTTAGCTGTGGGTGTGTGACTGACGTAAACTTCAGCAAAGGAGGCAAAGGAAAGACTACTGTGGAAATACCTAGGACTTTGGGAATTTCTTCCTTCAACAGTGAGACTGAGGAGTGATTTCTCTGACAATGAGTGGGCAATGGGGTCTTTGGAACCAGTAGTGGAACTAAAATGTCCACTGGAGGACCCAGAACCAACAAGGTAGACTTGTTATGTGACTTGGACAAGGAGAGACTGCTCATCTTCTCAATATGCTTTGTCTTCCTCTTGACTTTCATAGTTGGTGCTTCTGACTGACTTCTAGGTGGAATGGGAACTGAGGTTGATAGTGGAACCAAGTCTGGGTTTGTGGTCAAAGCCAGTGGTAAACGCTCAGGGAAAAATCAAGTCCTGGCAAAATATTAGAAATGAAAGCACCAGCATTCAATGGTTGCTATATTATCAGTCAGCTTCAAGATTAAGGAAGATTATCAACACAGATGGTGGAGCTCTAAGAGAGGTGACTGAGTTTGAACAGCTGATTATAAAACAAAAAGACCATTTACTACATATATAAGTTATTACTTCAGTTAACAGAAGAACAAGTGAAAAATGTATGATTAAATGAATGCAGAATTTTAGAGAGCAGATACCTTCGCATTAATAAGAACGGTTATGGTGAAAATAAATTTAAGTTTAACACCAGGCAGGTGTTAAGAGAAAATGTTTTTAGATGGTATACAATTCCAAAGGATATTGCGAAAGTAGACAAAAACTACAAAGGAAAATGTTGGAAATGTCAAGACATAGATGGAACCTTTTACCATATGTGGTGGACTTGTAAAAAAGTAAAAAAAAGATATTGGAAGGAAATATGTGGAAAAATGTAGAACATGTTAAAATTTAAATTCCCTATAGAAGCTAATAATATGCTATTAGGTATACTGCCTAATAAATTACCAAAATTTTTGGAAGAGATAGTCAAATATATGTTTACAGTGGCTAGCTTTATCTATGCAGCAAAATGGAAATTAGGCATCTATCCAAGCTTGGAAGAATGGGAAAATAAACTTGCTGACTGTGCAATAATGGCAAAATTAACAACCTATTTGAGAAACAGATCAATTACGAAATCTGAGGAGAGAAAGCATATGTATTATGCAAGACGGAGACAAATTTAGAAAGATAATTAAAATTTTATATAAATGTATTCCAATGCAGAAGCAGAATGAGAACAAGTTTTGAATCTAAATGTATAGGGAAGTGGGCTTTGAGCAGAAACATCTTTTATTTTCTTATTATGAGATATATAATAGACTTTCCTCTATACTTTGATATATTAAAAATTAAAGTATGTAGAAATGGTGACATGTAATGAATATGTAGTAATGATGAAATTAATAATGTAGTTGCAAAATAGATCAGTTATGAAATTTGAAATTCAAAATGTTGAATATAAAAGTACCCCAATAGTAATTTATAGATAACATCTTAAAAATTATAATGAAAGGGATGTTGGAGAAAAATATTTTCTGTCTTATACACACTGTAATATATAATTATCCTTGATATATACAGTTATGTTGCATAATTCCACTTTTCCTTTTGTATCCTCTTTATACTATTGTTTTTCTTTCTTTCTTTCTTTCTTTCTTTCTTTCTTTCTTTCTTTCTCTATCTATCTATCTATCTATCTATCTATCTATCTATCTATCTATCTATCTATCTATCTGAAGTTAGTCTCACAGGCCGCTTTGGGCCTTCCTTCTCTGTTGAATCTGTTGATGGGGTGAAGCCCTTGTGTGTGGTTTCCCTCAACACGGCTTTTTTTTTTTAATAAAATTTTTTATTGCAACAGAATACATATTAATTTTTTCTTTTCAATACAGAAATTCAGTATCAACAATAAGAAATACTAACTATATATAACAGTTGGTAAGCCTGTTAACATTGTACATGTAGTTAATTTGTTTATTTAACCTTTGCTTTTTTTCCTAGTGGTGCTCTGCAAGTATACTATTACCATTAAACCAAGAAAAATAATTAAGGTAAATGTTTAAAGGGGTCGAGAGTATTTTAGGATATTTTACAGTGTTTCTTAAAAAAATAATAATTAGAGGTATTTAGAAGCGAAGCCACTTAATATAATTAGAATTGGATGGTATCTCAACATGACTTTGAGCTGAGAAAGTAAATCATTCTGAGCCTTTGACGTGAATTGATTTCAGACTGAGGTCCTTACAGTGTCATGTTTCTGCCCAAGGAATAGGAGGCACAAGTCACATGCATCCAACTGGGCCATCTTGGTTCCACATCAGGAACAGTTTTTAAATAAGGGTTTCAAGACCATATGGCCAAAGCTGTCTTCTTCTGAGAAAAGTACCTTTGATAGGAGGCTCCTCCAAATTGATGCTATCTTCCAAACTCCTCAAGAACTAAAGAAAAACAACCTGATGTCCTCCCTCAGCAGTGACAAAAGAAGAACTGGGAGGGGGCAGGAGAATGCTGTGGGGGAAAAGGCTGGAGAGCCTCTCAGGCTTTCAGAAGCTTCAGAATGTCTGTGGTTCACCTGCATATGCACAGTTCCCATGTGGGACTGCCCAGAAAACCTGACCGAATTTCTGAACACTCTAAGAGACTGCTTTGTTCCTGAGAAATGCACCACAAAACATCAAGCCCTTCTGCAAGCAATCCAACACCTGGTCAACACAGGGGCGACAAAACCTGTTCTGGAAGGCCAACAAGCATTGTAGGTTTGCTCAGTTTTCTTATTCCAAAAGCGGGGGGGGGGGGGGGAGAGAGATTGCAGGGCCATCCACGATCTAAATGGCTGAACTGAAGGATTAAAAAGAAATAGTTCCAGATGGAAACTTTTAGGTTTGTCATAGTGGTGATTGGGTAAAGATATTTCCTAGCTTTGGTGGATTTGTTGGAAACTTACCTCTTTATCCCCAACCACGCAGCACACATGTACTTCCTTCAATTTGCCTACACAGGGCAGCACATTCCTTCATTTTGCCTACACAGGGCAGCAATTCCTACCTTTTGTCTGCTTGTCTTTCCCAAGGTCTTAGCAACCCTGACGGTACAACTCCAGACCAATCGACTTTGTATCTTAATGGAACCTGTGTACCGATTTTGTAAGCCGCCCTGAGCCTGCTCGCGGGGAGGGCGGGGTATAAATTGAACTAATAAAATAAAAATAAAAATTTGTCTTTCCTGCTACCTCGACGACATCTTAATCAGATCTCTCTCCCTTACACCGGGCTTACAGGATGTGGTTGTGACTATTCAGTACTTGGAGAATCACTGTGTTCAACAGCCACTAGAGTTTCCTGGGACCCTCACAGAGGATTCTGTACCTGGGAGTAACTTCAAACACTGTGTGGGATCACATTTTCCTATCCCCAGAACAGCAGAAGAAAATCAGAGCTCTAATTCCATCAACCATTCACCATCCTCAACAGAACATAAAAACACGAGCATGTGTGCTGGGGATACTGGTGTCATGCCAAGATGTGATCCCTTGGGCCAGGCTTCATGGGAAACCCCTGCAAAGTTTTCTTCTCCCTTTCTGAACAAGAATTGTCAAGAAACAACAGTGCTCCCTGACCCTTTTTCAAGGTCTCCAAAAAGAGATGGAGTACTGGGGACAGACAGACAGGCCATCCCCCAGATCCCCCCCACCAGGGACCCTCAGAGAGTTTTACTCATGACAAACAACAGTCTCAGCAGGAGATGGGGAGCCCATTCCCTGGGTCAGCTAGCCTTGGGAACCTTAGACAAGAACAAAAGCAGGATGAGCATCAATCACCTGGACTTGAGGGCCAGAAGATGGGGCTTGATTTCCTTCCAAACCAAACTGAAAGGAAAAGATCTGCTGATGCAGAGAGCCAGTTGCTGTCCTGTGCTCTGCAGGCCAGTTCAGTCAGGTCTAAAAAGCAAGGCTTGGGAGCATCAACAGGGACTGGTGGCCAGAAGCTGACACACAGGCTTGCACCTAGTGGACCAGTTGATCCAGCAAGGCAGCTTTCCCAAGCCTCAGCTTAAATAGGCTGGGAAGTAATCAGACTCAGCTGCCATGCTGGCAGATGTTGAGCTCCTGTGGCTGCACTCTGCATGGGCCAGGATCCTGTGAAGAGGGGAGGCATAGAGGACACCCCTTGGCCATTTGCATGCAAACGCATCAATTCCCTTTGCTCGATGAGCTCATCTCCAGGGAAAAGAGGTTGGAATCTGGTAGTTTGCCTGGGATGCAGAATCACCCTGAGACTAGCAAAGACATATCTTACAAAGGTGGGGCATGTTAATACCCATCAGAACATCATTCTTGTCAATTACCGTAACCTCTCTTTTGTCTGGATTCAACTTCCGCTTGTTTTCTCGCCTAGTATCTGGTACACTTTTGTCCCATGCGTCCACCAGTGGGCAGTGGCCGTGGTTCTCCCTTTACCTGTTTTATCCTCATACCAAACCTGTGAGACGGACATGAGCCTCGAAGAGAGCAAAATGACAGTAAATACTATTTTGGTGCTGTTCATTCTTGACCCCTTCATGTGCCACGCCCGTTCTTTTGCCTGGCAACAGGCTCTGCCTGCCGGCCTACCTGCTCTGGGCACTCAGCACCAAAAAAGGTTTAAGAAGAAGAAGAAGAAGAAGAAGAGATTGGATTTATACCCCGCCCTCCACTCCCCAAGGGAGTCTCAGAGCGGCTTAAAAACTCCTTTCCCTCCCCCTCCCCACAACAGACACCCTGTGAGGTAGGTGGGGCTGAGAGAGCTCTTTCCCAAGCTGTCCTTGAGGGAACAGCTGGTACAGAGCTATGGCTTGCCCAAGGTCATCCAGCCAGGTGCAAGTGGAGGAGTGGGGAATCAAACCCGGTTCTCCCAGATTAGAGTCCGCGCACTTAACCACTACACCAAACTGGCTCTCACCAAACAAACTACACCAAACGTGCTAGAACTCCAAATTTCAAGATGGCATCAACCTAGGCGTATTCTCTGGTGTGCTATAGTGATGATACATAATTAATTTGTACAATGGATTTGGTTATAAGAGCTTATTAAATAGCTCTTTAATAAATATTATATATGGGGAAAGGGCAAACCAGTTCTCGGGTGCAAGGAAGAAACAATTTTATTGTGGGGGGGGGGGTCAAATATGCAAGCATTCCAAAGTATGTTCTTCGGGATTTCTTTGAATAAATGTTTAAACATAAAATTAAAGCATATGTGTGTGTATAATACATAACATTTTTTGCCCCCTAAGGGCTCTTAACCCACAGTTTGATCAGTTGTGCACTAAAGAAAAGGTTTTTGCTTTCCTGACTCTATTATACAGCATCACATCATAGCCAAAAAACAGACGCCAGGCATGGTAGAATTAATAGGATTTCTTGTCATGGGTGTGACTTTGCTCATTCACTCTTTCAGGAAGCAACAATGGAAGCAACGTGTGACTTTCCTCTATTACAGCATTTTGCATATTCAGAGCTGCTTTGTTAAGCTCTTGATGGGTGGCTTGTATGAGTTCTTGATATGAATCGTTTCATGGATTGCTGCAGCAGTGGCCTCCGGGTTACATCACTCACCCTTTGTGCCAGCTATGAATCACGGAGTGATTGCCCTGCAGTCCTCTGGGCTGAAGTTATGCTCGGAGCTGTGGCACTGCCAGTTACATCCACGGACTGAAGCTCTACAGTTCTGTCAAGAAGATAAAATTGTTACATGGAATACCCATGGATAGGAGGCAGATGGGAAAACTGACTTGCCTTACAAGCATTTGCAACATCTAAAAATAATACGGGGGGGGGGGGGATAAGCATTTCATTAGGATGACATTTCAGCATTAAGGAAGGCAAAGAAAAACTGCAACAATACACGAAATTTTTCTTACTTAAGAAGAGCAGAAAGGGTGGCACAGGCTGTGTTCTGAAGTGTAACATGAATAAGATAAGTACCTTTAAATGGCATTGCAAAGCCAGGTGTGTATGGGGGGGGAATCTAACATTGTTCTAGAAGGGTAGCCATACTAGTCTGCTGCAACACATGGAAGAAGAAGAAGAGGAGATTGGATTTATATCCCCCCCCCCACTACCAGAAGGAGTCTCAGTAGCTGACCATCTCCTTTCCCTTCCCCTCCCCACAACAGACGCCCTGTGAGGTGGGTGGGGCTGAGAGAGCTCTCTTGAGGACTGCTCATGAGAGAACAGCTCTGAGAGAACTGTCATTGACCTAAGGTCACCCCAGCAGCTGCATATGGAGGAGTGGGGAATCAAACCCAGTTCTCCAAGATTAGAGTTTGCGCTTCTTAACACTAGACCAAACTGGGAACAAGACAACCAGATGGAGAAGATAGCTCTTGACCCCACTGGCACCATAAGACAGTTGTGCGGGGGGGGGGGGGGCGCTGGGGACAGATCCTTGCAGGGAAACCTGTTTCTTGTACATTGATTGCTCATCACTAGATTAATTTTGCAGAAGGTGTTTTCACCCTCTCTTTCCATAGAATTCAGATTTTTCTCTCTGTAGTATTATTTCTACTCATACAGTGCTTTCCAGGATTTCATTTTTAATTGGCCATGAGAAGAGAGGCTTTTGGTTTGGCTCTTTTATTTCACATTCCATTTATAAATGTCTTTTGTTTTGTCTTCTGATATCCCAGAATTAAATTTGGTACAGGGCACTTTTCAACTTTATATTTTTAAAAAAAAAACAAACCAACTTACCCACTATTTTTCTATTTTCTACCCAAGGCAGCTATGAATTCCAGTACTTGCTACCAACGTGGGAACGGAAATGCAAATAGCAACATCATATGACCCTTGAATATACTGATATTGGAACAATTGTTGGGGAGCCCATTCAGGACTCTCTCTGGGGAGAAAAGGATGGGGGCCAGCTCAGTTCCTACGCACATTCTTGACAGGGATGCAAGATGGAGCGGCTGTAACGAGGACTCTTAATATAGACATGAATCCTATGAGACCTGGGAGCAGAGTGGAGTTTGTATTGCATTGCATTGGAGGACTTGGCCACTTCCCCCCTCCCACTGCAGTGCAGTTCAGTGCAGTGCGGAGGGATCTGCAGTGTGTGTGTGCATGGGGGGGGGGGATTAACAGAAGTATCCTCACCTCTTCTGACAACAGACAGACATGCCTTCTGTCCTTGGAAATAGTCGGAAATAAGCCACCGTTTCAAATCTATTAATATGTTTTTATTTCTGTAATATACCATGCCCACTAGCACTGAGATCATGCTATATTAAAATAGCAACCTTACAAAAAGTGACACCCATACGTCACCTTGACCTAACAAATCATTCACTGCTGTTCCTCAGGATGCTTCAGGCGTTGTAGCTCTGGGTCTTCCTGCTTATAGCTACTTGTAGGCAAGGCCCAGGGTGAGCTAATGAAGCAAGAGGGGCCCCAAGGCACAGAAGGGCTCTTTCCCAACCACTCTCCTCTCAGTGAGGCACTTCTCCAAGGCCATTTGTCTCTCCCATCTCCATTAGGTGGTTCAGCATACAGCCAAAAGCAGCTAAAGTTTTATCCCTTTCTTCTTCTTTTTTTAATCTAAACCAAGTGTATGGTTTGTGTTACTGTTTAGCAGGGTCATTTCGTAGGAAAAGAGGTTCAGGAGCTCATTAGCATAACTCATTAGCATAACTTATTTGCATATGCTATACCCACCGACATTACCGGAAATGTGTCAGAAGGCAACCCCCACTGCTCAGGCTCCACCCCAAAAATCTCCAGGTATTTCCCAACTCAGAGCTGGCGAGCCAGCTTTACACTTTGACTAAAGACATTTTAGGTTTCCTTTGCTCTTGCAGGGAAGCTACCCTACAGCAAGCAGGAAAATACAGATCACATTAGTATGCTTTTGCTTTTTTCCACAGTGCATCACCATATGTGCCCACTCCTGGGCTTGTTACTCCCAGAACAGCATTCCTGCACATTCCTGCGCGTTCCTGCTCAAAATGACCCCTGCTGTTTAGAGCGCATGGGAATCATTCCCAGATCGGCATCCTTTGGTGAATAAAATCACGGTGACCTCAAACGCTCCTGTACTCATAGCACGAGGGACTTCCTCTTATTAAGTGAAATGGCCTGTG
The DNA here is from genome assembly GCA_029233225.1 of Lepidodactylus listeri. Lineage (NCBI taxonomy): Eukaryota > Metazoa > Chordata > Lepidosauria > Squamata > Gekkonidae > Lepidodactylus > Lepidodactylus listeri. The sequence continues at coordinate 96,508,011 of JARCFY010000006.1, forward strand.
CAGAGGTGTAGGTAGAATACCAATCCATTTTCAGGATTTATAGACATGGCTTAAGAAAATAGATCACTATGCTACTTGCTGCTTTTTAAATGGACACAATCCATCAGTTACTGACACTGCTAAACTGTCGGCTCCAGTTAGTTCAGCTGCATTTAGTACAAAACTCCCTGCATAGGTCTAGGGAATGTGTTTGCAGGATTCATTTACTAATATAAACATGGAATGCATGGAAGACAGTGTAGAAAGTTTCAGGCTTTTTTTCTTGCTAGCTTTGTTTTGTTAGATCTCTCATTAGTCTCTCTATCTTCTCTATCCCAAACTCAGTTTAGATCTACTTGACTGTTGTTCATTCAAGTTTAGAATGAGGTTGCTTTGTTTTTGTTTCCACTGAGATTTGTCACATATATGTGAAGACTGCAATATGCAGCTGTAGGTAGAGTTGCCAGTTCTCAGAAGGCATAAATCCGGCAAGAGTTGGGTCTCAGGAAGGGGTAGAGACTGGCCCACCCACTGAAAGGCAGGACCAGAGGGGTCAAGGGGGCTGGGAACAGAGGTGGGAAATTGAAAAGTAGAGTGAAAGGGCTGAGGGGCAGAAAACAATCTAAGGTGCAAAGTGCCGCAAATAGATTCAGACCGCTGCAAATAGAGGCGCTACCAGATTGCACCAAACCTTCAGTGTGACCACAGCCTGAGCTTGTTCTTCCTGTTTGGGCCTTGCATCTGTTAAACAGCTTCATTATGCTGTATGCTAATTCACTGCTCACCCTCTACCTACATGTATGGACTGGTAACTTCCATTTCACTGTATCTGAAGAAGTGTGTGAGCACACGAAAGCTTATACCCAGAATTAAACTTTGTTGCTCTTAAAGGTGCCACCGGACTCGAATTTTGTTCTGTTGCTTCAGACAAACAAGAAGCAAAAGGTGGGTGTGGCTGGATGACCACTCTTCTGGTAACATGGGGGTGTGGCCTAATATGCTAATATGCTGCACAGTCAGGGGTGTGGCCTAATATGCTAATGAGTTTCTGCTGCTGGGTGTGGCCTAATATGCTAACGAGTTCATGCTGGGCTTTTTCTACAAAAAAAAGCCCTGCATAACAGCTTCTACCTGGACAGACTTTAGGGAGAATCAGTGCTGGAGAAAAATCTTTCTTCTCCCAGTGAGGGCTCTATCAGGATATAAGTATCCACAGATAGGGGGCACTCTTAGAAATAGATATATAGATTCTCACAATATCCCCCTCATCATGGAGAAGGATCCTTAGGTCTCTGACAGGAAAATAGAGGGTTTCTTTACAGAACAGTAAGTGAAGAACTTTTCCTATATCCCCCGACAGCAGTAATTGCAAGTTTAAAGACTTGTTTGGCTAGAAGCCCAGGAGAGTGAAAACCACTGTGTTGACGCTACTGACAAACATGGGTTGTTTTTTCCCCCAGATTTGGAAGCTAGAGGGTCTTTTGAAGAAATGGGCAGTGGATGGTTACTATGGGGAAAAGAGAATAATTTTCCCCGGAAGTTTTGGACTGATTTTTTTAAAGCGCTCCCCTGGTCTGTTTTTGGTTCAAGGCAATGAAGTTTTAGTTTCTGCGCTGAAATTAAATTGCTTCCAGAGAATAAAAGAGGAATCCTGCAGAGGCCCAATGTAGCACAATGGTGGCCTGGCAGATGTTTCTGGAAAGCTTCCAAGCAGCCCCTGAAGACAACAGTGCTTCCCTGTCGTCCGTCCCCAGAACTGTCTGTCATGTTCTTGTTAATGTTGCTATTGACGCATGTGAGGGCTCCCCCCCAAGTTTAGATACCGGCAACGATGCCCACAGAGCGAATGGTAGGGATATGTTTGCGGGGCTGCTCCGTTGCTTGGTGGCAGAAAGTGCTGTCCAATCACAGCCGACTTATGGTGACCTCACAGGGTTTTCAAGGCAAGAGACATACAGAGGTGGTTTGCCATTGCCTGCCTCTGCATAGCAACCCTGGACCTCCTTGGAGGTCTCCCATCCAAGTACTAACCAGGGCCAACCCTGCTTAGCTTCTGAGATCTGGTGAGATTGAGCTCGCCTGGGCCATCCAGGTCTGGTGCCCTCTAGTTTAGCAACTGTATTTCACTTTGGGGATGATCCAACGAGCACAAGTATAGGCAGAGCATTCCCCAGCTTTGAAGTGAATAAGGAGGCTTCTGTGTCCATCGACACAAATTCATTCAGCCTGTTGGATAATTGTGCTTGCATTTGCCACACACCATGCTAACCCAAGCAGTAGCCACCCAGTCCCACTGCAAGGTTCCATCTCGCTAGCACTTCTGCAGATTGTCTTACACAGGTGTTCTACCTTGAAGGCTGATTGCCACAACCAAGAGAGCCCATGTGATGCAGTGATTAAGAGCGTGGACTCTAATCCAGAGAGACAGATTTGATTCCCCACTCCTCCTCCCCATGAGAAAGAAAGGATGGTAAACCAACTTGTTCCATGGGAGCTTCTGCAGTAAGGGACTGAGAGTGATTTCTGGCAGCTGTAATAAAATCACGTTGTAATATTGGTAACCAATCCTAGGCTTCCATTTTAGTGTGTGATGTTTATGACTCTTGTCATGGAAACAGTAATTAAGAAGAAGACTGAGAGTAAGCTCTGATTACTCTTTGGGGAGCCAATAGACTCCAGGCCTCTCCCATTTCTTTCAGTTCATTGGGGCTGTCTGAACAGAGAGCACCAGTCATCTGTTCCGGGGGGGGGGGGGGGAGAAAAGCAAACTGGCAAACTGGGCCTCACGTGTGTGACTTCTGGTGCTAACGTTATAGCACATCACTGTTTAATTTGGTAAAGCCAAAATCTCACTCACATGGCATGTGCTTGGTACTGAATGGGGGTCCTGCTGTTATCCACAGCAGTTCTTGTCTTCTGTTTCAGCCTTTCACCATCCCTCTGGTTTTACTGGCTCTTTGGATTTGTGCCCAGCATTGAAAAAAAGTATTTATTTCAGTTCCATCCATCCCTGTCCTGAGAGCTGCATAATAATAACATGGCTCCAGAAAAGTAAAAATGTGGGTTAAAAATGCAATGTAAATTATTGTAAATTAAAATAATATTATATTTGTCAAATGTTAGCCCAATGTTTCTTATTAAAAAAATCTTGCATTCTTCCAACAGAGGCTCAGTCCCACAATCTACCAAGCCCCCTAGGAAGAAAGTCCTAGAACTACAGAAACGCTACCATTTAGCTCCTACTGTGCTGCTGCTGCTGCTGCTGAAACGCTACCAAGATCATAGCTCTACCTAGGTGTAGGGGTAACTTGGTGCTTGATAGGTATGAAAGATGCTGAATTGCACTGGCATGATTGAGAAGAAGAGAAGAGGAGGAGATTGGATTTATACTCCGCCCTTCACTTGGAATCTCAAAGCTTCTTACAAACTCCTTTCCCTTCCCCTCCCCACAACAGACAGCCTGTGAGGTGGGTGGGGCTGAGAGAGCTCTGACAGAAACTGCTCTTTTTCAAGAACAGCTGTGCCAGAACTACAGCTTGCCCAAGGTCATCCAGCAGGTGCAAATGGAGGAGTGGTGAATCAAACCCAGTTCTCCCAGATTAGAGTCCACGCACTTAACCACTACACCAAAATGGCTCCCACACAAAAAAAGCAGGCATTGAGAGATCCATGTTTTGGGGTCCAAAGAGCTGCTAAAAGACAAGGTTGGGGAAGTATCAAAATGGTACCTATGTGCCAAACACACTGTTGCTTAGGGCAGGGGAGTCAAACTCATTTGTTAACGAGGGCCAGATCTGACATAAATGTCACTTTGTCAGGCCAGGCCATGTGTGCCATAAAATGTAATCCCAGGTACTGGAGATATAGACTTTATAAAGGGCACAGGCAAACCCAAGTAACGATATTATTTTTACTAAAAATACAAACAAAAGCAATTGATTCCTAGCAGTGAAAGCAATTGATCTACTGGGGAGCCCACAAAAGCCCCAATAAATGTGTTTAATCATACGCAAGACTAGGTTTTTTCTTTTCTTTTTGGAATTTTTTAACTTTATTTTCTACAAGACTACAAAAAACACTAAACTAAAAACACTTAACTACCCCTAAGGTATACAGAGACCAAGTTGTTACCATATGTAAAATAATATTGCTTCAGTTTTTCAAGAAAATAATTACTACAAGTGGAGACCCGCAAGAAACTTGCAGGATGGTTATCCCATTCTTCACACTTTTGCTTCCTCCCCTGTCCTAGGCCCTACCTCTCTCACACTCTTTCTCCATTCTGCCCCCCCTTTCTTACTCTCTCTCTCTCCTCCATGTATGTTACTTCCTCTCTTTCTGACCTGTTATCATTCTTTGTTTTTCTGCCTCCCCACCTCATCACTCTTTCTCTCTCTTTCTGCCCCACCCCACTCCATCACTTTTTCTGCCCCCCCCCACTCGATTACTCTCTCTTTCTGCCCCCATCACTCTCCCAGCCTCCTGCCTGCTTCCTCTCCCCCCACAGCAGCAGCGCAGTGCTCTGGGAATCACAATGGATGTCCCAGCTGCAGAGATAATTCACCTTAGGGCTGCCAGCTCCAAGTTAGGAAATTTCTGGAGATCTGGGGGTGGAGCCCTGGAACAGTGAGGCTTGGGAGGCAAGCAGCCTCAGCAACCCTCCAAAGCAGACATTTTATCCAGGTTAACTGATCTCTGTCACCTGGACAACAGTTGTAATTCTGGGTGCTCTCCAGTCCTTCTCTGGAGGCTGGCAATGGTAGTTTAACTGAAGGAAATGGCTGGTTTGGAGGGTGGCATCTATGGCATTATACTGGTCTGTAGTCCCTCCTCAAATCCCACCCTCCCCAGGCTCCACCTCTCAAATGTCCAGGAATTTCTCAACCTGGAGTTGGCAATCCTATTTCCTTCCCACCCAACAGCCAGCCTACCTTTATCTGTCTTCAGCTTTCCATCTCCACCCGCCTCCCCCGCAGCCTCTACCTAAGAAAATTACAGTCATTCTCCACAGTGGGGACTAAAGCAACTTACATTATTATTTCCTCCTTGTTATCTGCACCACAACCCTGTGAAGTTGGTTAGGCTGAAAGTATGTGACTGGTCCAAAATCTTCCAGTCAGCTTCCACTGCAAGATGGGGATCTAAACCTGGGTCTCGCAGATCCCAGTCTGAAGCTCTAACTGTTACACCACAATGGCTTTCATAGGGTGGGTGCTGATGAACAGTAGCAGAGCAGATGGGCTTAATTAAATCATGCAAATCAGATGGTATCAAGTCACACAGAGGGTGGTGCCTAGGGATGCCAACCTCCAGGTGGGACCTGGGGATCCCTTGGAATTACTGCTCATCTCCAGAGCACAGAAATAACTTTCCATGGAGAAAATGGATGCTTTGGAGGGTGGAGTTTATGGCACTGTACCTCACTGAGGTCCCTGTCCTCCCCAGGTTTGACCCCCAAATCTCCAGGAGTTTCCCAGCCTGGATCTGGATCCACTGCTGGTGGCCTGGGGGGGTACTTGGCAACCCTAGACTGCTGCCAGTAAAAACCCTGCCTGCCCCTCCCCCGAACATTCTAATCTCTCACAGTTGATGTCTGGAGTTGATGCCATTTCAAAAGGTATTGGGGAAAATTCAATGGTCCTTGAAGTTTTTTTTTAACTGTTTGGATTTTTCTGCAGACTGAGGAAGGCCTATGAATATGTAGGAAAAGCTGTTGGGGGAGAGTGAGCTCTGTTTTGGCAGATATAAGTATCCACGCTGAAAAAACCCCTCTCGGAATTAGTATATAGATATCAAGGCATCATTAGCTTACTATTTGCTACCAACCCTAAACAAATGTGTTAACTTAAATAAGTAAATTACTGTGTTTAAGACAAGTGAATACCTAGCCAAAAATCAAACTTTCAAAATAACAATGATTCTTCTTTCTTCTTTCTTTTTGCTTCTTTTAACAAAGTCTTATTTGACTTTCCAGGGTTTTGGAGCTGCTGCTCCTTTTTCTGCGTCAGAGTCTTCTCCCTCAGACTTGTTACTCACTGAAGAGTCAGTACTTTCCAGTCCATATATACTTCCTTGTTGTTCCAGTTCTTCCTCTGTGGATGTTTTATCTCTTCTTTCCAGATATTGTTCCAAAAATTTCTTTGCCTTTGCAACGGAGGCAATCTTTTGCTTATCTTTGTAGTTGAAAGTCAAGCCTTCAGGTGTAATCCATCTGTACATAGTAGATCTTGCTTGTAGAAATGTAGTTAAACTTTTGTAGGGTTTCCTCTTCTTCCTGATTTTATATGGAATGTCTTTTAAAACTTTGATTTCTTCATCTTTGATCTTCAGGGATGTCCTGTTGGTGGCCTTGAGCACCACATCTCTGGTAGATTTCTTAGAGAAATCTCTCCTGGCAGGTTCTTTTTCTTCAGAAATTCAGGATAGGTCCTGTAAACCATATCCATATCACTTTGGAGTAAATCAGCCTGTAAACCTGTCATTGGAGCCAATGCTTCACTTAGCAGTTGCTTGAGATTCTCACCTTTCTGTTCAGAGACACCTTGAAATCTTAAAAAAATGTTGACCTTTCCATTTGCAGTCTCAAAAGATGATCTTTGTTTGAGGACCTCTCTTTTTCTACCACATCATCGTAATTTAATAGTTTCTGTCTTGGCTTTGACTTTTTCCATCTCTTTAGCTGTCTGTTCGGATCTAGTGTTGGCATCAGTAATCTCCTTTTGTGGAGTATCCAGCTTAGAGTTAACAGTAGTCAGCTGTTCCATCAGAGGGCGCAATGCCATAGCTAGCACAGAAGACAAGTCAGTGCTTGCTTCAGACTTAGCTGCCGGAAGTGCTGATGCAGTCTTAGGGGAAGGCTTTGGTCTCGTCGCCATTTTCTCTCCCCGTCCAATCATTATTATTGGTTTACAGTTTCCAGAAAGTTGTAAAAAAGTTCAAGAAAGTTCACTTAGGTAAAAGCTTAAGGGCAATTTGCAGTCACTTGCTCAAAGTCCAGCAACTTAAAGAGATAGAGTCCCACAGAACAGAGAATTGCCCAGTTTAAAGAGAGGGGGTGCATTTAAACCCCTGCTCCTCCGCTTCACATTGAGTCTGGAGAATCAAACCGGGAACTTACAGACCTTGCCATGCATCTTCAGGTAAGTGTTTTTTAATTTTTGCTTCAGCCTCGGTCCCTGCAGCTGTCCAGTGTGCGCCTCTAAATGCCATCAGGTGCCACCATGGCAGGATCTATAGAGGCAAAGGGAAGCCTTGATCCCTCGATTGGCACCTTGGGAGAGGCTCTCCTCGCACCTCAGGCTGGGAGCCCCCTACAAGGACTCCGGGGGGGATCCATTTGGCACCCCTCCTGATCGCCAGGCTTGGGTCGTGTCTCCCAGAGCTTGCCAGGGACACGCCCACCATTGAGGTTGCCGAAACCGGAAGTCCCGCAAGACTAGGGTTTTTTTCCATGGGATACCATAGAAGGGTGAACACCTTATATTTCAATACATAATTACATACAAGTAAGCTTGTGGGCCAGGTAAGAGCCCTGGAAGGGCTGGTTCTGGCTTTTGTGCCTTATGTTTGATTTCCCTGGCTTAGGGGCTCTGAAAGTGAGAAACAACCAAATTATGGTCAGCATCTCTGACCTAAAAGTTCCAAACCGTGAAGATCCCTTCCCCCCATGACTGCATTTGCTAACGGAGATAGTTCAGAATGGAAGGACCAGGAAAGAACAGTTGAAACACTCTCATCAAACACTTAGGTAGCAGATGAAACCTTGATGTTGAAAAGGGAAAGTGAAACTAATTAGGCCTCTTGTGCAGGGGCCATTCGCAAACGATAAAGGCTGGCTAACCTGGGGTTTTGTGAGAGGGCCAGTTTTGAGTATATAAAAATAGGCTGCAAGAGATCCATGGGTGCACAGTGACTGCTTGAGTGGGTGGGACGCAATCTGCTGCACTGTGGCTCAAAAAAATCATGTAGCTTGCTAGGAAGCAGCACCAACGTCCACACCTCCTGACTTGGCTATTGCCAATGGGAGATGGCTTTGGCGTTCAGGGCAGTTCTGGGATGCAGTGAATGGGAATGAGCACGGAGATAAGGATACTAGAATAACACACAATTCTTTGGCTTCTAGTTTGATTTGTAGAATCCATCCATCTCTGCCTGTAGGGTGGGCCTCCCAGCAGCGAAAAAAGGCAGGGCTGGCCATGACTTGTAGTGCACACTGTAGCAACATGTTTAGTAGAGTGAGTTGGGTATTGTAACTCTGCATGGAAGACGACCTGGGGCCCTCTCATCAATTAGATGTTGAGCCACTTTGGCCATTGCTTGTCTTCTGTCTTATCTTATAGAGGACCTCTCTTTTCTCTCTCTTACCTGGGCTTGGAGCTGTAGCAAGTTAGCCTTTTTTGAAGTTAATCTGTTCACAGTAAGTTAAACATGCCAGATGAATATGTCATGTAAGATGTCCTTCTATTTTTGTAAGTGAAATTTCTCGCTCCTGAAGAAGAGATTGGATTTATGCCCCACCCTTCACTACCCAAAGGAGTCTCAGAGCGGCTTAAAAACTCCTTTCCCTCCCCCTCCCAACAACAGACACCCTGTGAGGTAGGTGGGGCTGAGAGAGCTCTGAGAGAATCTGCTCTTTTTCAAGAACAGCTATGCCAGAGCTATGGCTTGCCCAAGGTCATCCAGCCAGGTGCAAGTGGAGGAGTGGGGAATTAAACCCGGTTCTCCCAGATTAGAGTCCGTGCACTTAACCACTACATCAAATAGTAGCCTACTCTCAAGCTTCTAAAGGTATGAAAGGCAGTTGCAGGTACCCAAACTATGCAAATTTTCACCCTTTATCACTCATGTATTTGTCAGGGACTGAACTTGATCCAGGGACTGGGCTTGATCCAGCTGGCAGCTAGCTGTGTTTTCTTCTGTTGTATGTGAATTGCCATTAGCATTGCAGGCATCCATCAAGTTCAGTGGGGACCGGATGAACACCACAACGCACACCTGCATCTCTGTGGTCATCTGCTTCAACTGCTCATAGTTTTCCCTTGCTGCACTGAGGAAATGGCGTGTTGTGTATGATCCCGCTACCTTGTCTCTTGGGCCCATGCAATGTGTATCTAGAGCAGATCTTCAGGGTCTATGGTCAATGTCTGCCCTCCAGCAAAGATTGTCAGTCCACTGCAGTCATGTCACATCAGTGTGTTGCTCTTGGGAAATCTGGATGACCTTTTTCAGTGACCTGAGAGTTAAAAATAAAATACATGCAAAGCATATAATGGCTGACTTCATCGCCATAAAGAATTACAGCAGCCTACTTGCCCCTCTCAAAACAGCATTATATATCTATAGGTTTCTGGAAACTTTAATTCATCCCCAGAAGTGCAGATGAAGAAGCTCCAGCCAACTCTGGCTTACATCAGAGCCAATCTGTTGACCGTGCTTTGGTCTTAACTTTCAGAAGCTTCTTGCGTAGTCTGATGTAATATCTGCCCCCCCCCTTTCCCACTTAACGCTGGCTCTCATGCTTGTAAAAAGCCTTCTTGGCTCTTGGTAATACACTGCAATTGGGTTTCATCACCTAAAAAATATTGTCTTCTGTTGCAATTGGTAGAAAAGAGCCAACAGATAGAGAACTGTGAAAAGAACAGTGTTGGATCTTTGCAGCTAAGGGAGAAAGAAAAAGAGGAGGAGAGAGGTGTAAACCTTTGGTCTGGATGCATTACAAACAATCAAGAAAAGCTAATTACAGCAGCAAGTGCCAGATTCACGGCACAGTTGGCTTTGTGTTCAGAAGACATAATTATAAATACAGTACATTATATCAGGCCATGACAAGGCTTTCACAAGGGTGATGTTATGTTTCTAATCCATAATTCAAATCCCTTAAAAATCCTTTTAGCGCCACATGTCTTGAGCGCCTGCCTCCTTTCCTCAGTTTAAGCACTCCGTATCTTTTCAAGGGAAGATTATTTAAATGGTCGATTGCATGTAGAACAACTACTGAAAGGCTGTCATTGGCCATTTCAAAACATTTGGTCAAACTGGTTATCTAGCCCACTATGAATTAATGTATGGGGGGGGGGCACACTTGAATCTGTGTAAGTTTGAGTTAAAATATGCACATGAGAAGCAGCTGGCGCCATCATTCGATTTAATGTTTGTCAGCCTCAAAGTATCGACGTGTTCATGTGCACTGAGAGACGGCTGATGTTGCACCAGTAACCAAAGCATTAGCCAGTTTATAATGAACAGTATGTGCATGCTGTTTTTGTCCTGCCTCCCATATGATGTATTTAAAAAAGAAAAAGAAACAAGTAGCGGAATGATTAGAATTAAAATTGATATTACAAGGCCAGCATCTTCCTTGGGTTGGGGGATATAATCTCTCCTCTGGATGTGTGGGAGGATTCCCGCCCCTTGCAAGAGAGACAGCAAACAGCTGTAAAGATTAAAACAGAGCAAATTCCGATCTTGTGCAGCTCCCCTGCCTTCTGTGGAACTCTGCCAGAAATGTGCTCAACTCCACCTGTTCATGCTGTCTTCCTGCTTGAATATTTTTAGTGTGACTAACTTTGTCTCTTCCTCTAGAAAAAGGCAAAGTTTTGTGCCCTCATGACCAATGCTCCCTCTAAGCTGTGGAATCTGGTGAGCAAAAATTCTACTTTGTGAGCTACTGGCATGAAAGCGATTTGGCTACTACATAAATTAGTTTGCTCTTGAGCCATTCTTCCTGAGCTAAAACAAAAATCTGTGAGCTGGAGGCTAAAAACTGTGAGCTAGCTCATACTAACTCAGCTTAGAGGGAACACTGCTCATGATGAGACAAAGGCCTGATATAAGTGTGACGCTGGCTTTGTCCTATCAAGAAAAACAGGGAGGAATCTTACCAGAATATGCCCTCTTTTATGTAAAGGAACTTAGAAGAGCACCGCTGATTTCACTGATACTGTGCATGGTTTTGTTCTATGGTGTGAAACAGCTGTATGTTTGCAATAAACTGAAACAGCACTCTCATTGTGATAGGAACAGTAGAAAAAGTGAATGCTTCAGTGCTCAAATTTTTACACACACGCACACTGTAGTGAACCTGCCTTCTAAGTGATTTGGGAATCTCAGTCCCTGACCTGTAAATGTTAAAGGCTGTGATTTAAACTATCTTGCACACTGGGGCTCCACATTCCCATTGAACCCATTGCATGTATTTAATATGAAAATTATCCCGCAGCTCCTATATGGAGTCTCAATATGGAACCTTCAAGTCAGTGAAAATTTAGATCAGCCTCTCTACCACTTTTTGCAACCCATTACAGGGACTCCAAGAAGCGTAGCTGGGGTAATTTTAAGATTAGAACTGGGCCAGGGCTCTATCGAAGCCAAAGCATGGCTCCGTGCATTCAAACAGAGGTTAAAGGTTATTATTTTTTTTTAAGAAAGAAGGATGGCCTACTTTATGAGCTCAATCAAGATCAGCTTAACTCTTGCTGGGTGCAAGAAATTGATGAGAAATTACTCAAGTTTTGGCCTATCAAAGAATGATTTGTTGAGATTTGGGAAAAGAAAATCTCTACTAATGATTAAGAAATGCATAAAAAATCTTAAAGGCGATGAAGATATTGACTCTAGTTTCAATACTCTTATTTTGTATTCCACTATTAATTAAATAATTAATAAGAATAAATTTAGATAAACAATTAAAGACAGTATTGTTTTTACAGTGATTTAATTTTAGCATAGAAGTTCGCTCAATTGTTAAAGATGTAATCTCTTTTATCAATAGATTACCACTAACATTAGGAAAGTTCTTGTTTATTCATTAAAAAGAGAATCTATCCCAAAGTTCTGTAATATTGTTTTATTGTCTGCTTTTGTATTTGAAATATGTAATACATCTTATTTTACTTGTTGTACATGACAACTCATGTTTGACAAATCTGACGAATCTATATTTTCCCCCTGCCATTTCTTCCCTTTTGTATCCCAACTTTTCTTTAAAAAATAATTTTAAAAATTAGAAGAAAAAAAAGAAAAAATCTAGACTTCTTCAGCTCAGTCATACAAGGCCGGAGAGTGTGCGCCACCCAGTTCTTTGGCATCCTTCTGTCTCCAAACACCCCGGCTTATACTAGTTCCTCATTACTGCAGAGCACTAATGCCCGCATGTTTGAATGCTGCCCCTTCGGCAGTCTTATACGAGAGATACTGCAATCTGTCTTATTCAGATAGGCTTTGCCAATGCGATCTGGAAAAAGTTGACTGCCTATCCCACATGGTATTGGAATGCCCTCACTATAACTATTACCACAATTTATGGATTGCTTCTATGTTAACTAAATTTATTTCTACAGTAAAAAAAAGATAATATAGTCCCCTATTTATTGGTGGATAGAGAGATCCAAGGACTACGTAGGCTGGAGGTGGGTCGACACTGAGGATCCATCGTCTACGGTATCGATGTGGGTTGGTGTTGAGCGGAGAGCATGACCGGTCTGAGGCTGGAGAAGGGACGAGGTCGTGCCCTCGGTCGATTTCAGAGAAATCCTGTGTTTCGAGGATATTCTTGGGGCAGGGCTTCCACCTGTCTGATGGGAGAGTCCAGCAGCTGAATGATGGGGGGGTTCCATCACAGCGGGGACAATTGGTGCCGCTACCTCAGTACTCTGAGGTGTGGCGGAAACAGTGAGCGGCACAGCCAGGGCTGCTGCTGATGTCGAGAGCTTCTTGGGAGGCTTGCCTGCGACGATCTCCACTGCCTTGTGGCACTTCTCAGTTTTATCCCTCTTCTTTTTCTTTACCGGTGTGGAAGCTGCAGATTGGGATGGAGGAGGGCGTTTAGACGTTGTTCTAACGATGTCAGATGCCGCCTTCAATATGGATTGTACGTTGTTGATGTTCGATGTCGAAGGTTGGGCGGGATCCATAGGAGATATGGGGAGCAAGGCCGACTCGAAAAGGGCTGCCTGAAGGTGAGCTGCTCTGTTCTTTCTAGTCTGATTCGAAAATTTAGTGCAGTGAATGCATGAATTAGGCCAGTGTCCTTCCCCCAGGCAAATGAGGCAAAGAGAGTGGCTGTCAGGAGCGGCTAGTTTGCTGCCACAGGAGGAGCACCGCTTGAAACAGCCCCACTTTTTAGCCATACAGTGATGACGTGAAGTTAAGAGGGAGGGGGAAAGAGCGGGAGGCCGAAGGCCCCAGAGGACCCTGGAAAAAATATAGTTTTGGGGGGGTTTTGGTTTGTTTTTTTTAAGGAGAAGATGAATAAAAGGAACAAACAAATCAAAACTGAAGGCTGGAAGATGATGATAGCTTTCCAACAAACACCAACCGATGGAGCAAAGTAATGAGCTGTTACTAGTGCGGCAGTCAGAAGAGAACTGGTGGGATGTCTGCACCCTGCTCCTCTGGGCATGTGCGATGGGGCCCCTGCACATGCTGGGAGGCACTGGGCACAAAAATCCGTTAAAGCTTTCTACGATACCGATGGATTTCCGCACAGGCGCAGAAAACCCATAGGTGTGAAGCACAAAGACCACGTCGAAGATGAAGGAGTTCCCATTGAACCAGTGGGATTTTAGGGAATGTAGAGCAGGGGTCTCCAACATGGCACCCGTGGGTGCCATTGGCACCCACCAAGTGTTTTCTGGAAATGGGTGGGGCCAGGTAGGGCTTTCGCCCAGCAAGGTTTTGGAATGGCTATTGGGGATTTGATTGGCTGTGCAGATTTTTAAAAAGGCTGCTTTGGGAGCAGCTGCCACCACTGTACAAAAATCTCCGCTGTCAAGATTCCAAAGGTGTCTGAAGGCTCAAAAAGGGTGGGGAACCCTGATGTAGGGAATCAGAAGTGTTCGGTCTAAAAGTAACAAATAAGAGGGAATGATTTAGAGTACCAATATCTGAAAACATTTCTCAGTCTCCTAACAATATCCTGCTCAGACGCTACACTTGCAAATTAACAGAGACTGACAAGCACAATGAATTAATCTGTTATTCCTAATTATATCATAGAATTCATAGTGATATGATGATAATGTTTTAGGTCTGGACGAGAGATTTATTGCCACAACAAAAAGACATGCTTTTAATATAAAATCTGCTCTAATGTGCTTTTTTGCACACTTTTAAATAGAATAAGCATCTTTGCTGCTTGTTACTAGAGATTTATACGCAAGGGGAAGGTGATAGTAGCCTCTCACATTGCAATGGACCACTTAGCAAGAACTTGTACCTATGTGCATTAGTTCATATACCTCACACCCATTATTTCTTTACTAAGGAAAAGGGTGAATAGATGTATGGGTGAGGATTAATAATCTAGGAATTATATGGTTAGATTGACTTAAAGTAGACGTCACACATGTAGTCATAGGGTCCCAATGATAGTCGCATCAAAGTGCATTTTAAAATAAAAAATGCAAAGGAAGAGTGTGTCCCCATCCCCCACTCCAAAACACAGCACGTATTTTAAAGAACAAGTAAATCTCTGGGGAAAAGTGGAAAGAAGCTTTAATAGTTTTACTTTTTTTTAGCATACCTACTACTACTGTAAATTCCAAGCACAGAAACTTTTGCTTCTATTTTGCTAAATTCAAAGTTTATTTTTTGAACCACTTCTGCATGCATGGCTTCAATTGAATAAAGACACTATCATCTTATTTTCATTCTTGCAAGGATTCACTAAATACACCTCCCCCAACTAAGCTCATTTCTTTCCTGTCTGGCTTTGGACTTGACTGGCAAGTGAGGACCAAGATTTCAGCATCACAGCTAAGGAAAAAGTGGGCCGTGGAACAAATACAGCTGCTTTTTATCTTAACAGGCTCGACTCATTATACAAGTAAGCGAGTTTACTTCAAAGAAGACATTTTTGAGCTGTGAGGGCCAAATGAGATCACATATTATATACATCCAACATTACATTATCTATCAATTAACTCATTCATTAGTCTAAGTATGTGGAATGTCAAGAAAGTCACCAGATTCTAATCTATAGCCAGTGCTAAAAGACAACAAGCCATCACACCATACTGGGCTACAATTCTAGTTTTCAAAAGGTGAATATGGACAGCATGTGAATAGACTGCACCAAGAGCAACCCAAATCTTTGCTAATCTGAAGGTATTCTAGCAGTTAGATACTGCTGCCAGCTCATAATCTAACCATTTTAGAAAGTACACACCAAGTCTTTTCTTACAAGAGCTTACTATAAAGGTCTTTATAGATATGATGAGGCACACAACAGTGACAGATTGTGCCCCAGCAGATATTTCTGTTGTAAGAATTGCTGTTTGAGTACCAGCACACTGCCATCCCCAACTGCTGGCAAAGTGAAATTCTTACTCCAAGAAGCATAACAGTTGTGGGCAATTTAGTGTGGAGGTGGCCCTTTCAATAAGACCACTGGGAAATACTGAATTGTGCCTATGAACTGATTGACTGGTAGGCTTGTTATATCATGAATCCATCCTTCCTTTACAATACACCATTTTAAACCTTTGCCAATTTCTGACACCCTTTTATTTAAAATTCTCCCCCACACAATAAAGATAGCTCCTTGTGCTACAAAGATAGCTCAGATGGATCCCTTTGACAGTAGGAATGCACGTGTTGTCCCTATACCAGTTACAGAAGATGTGTGGTCAATCCCTGGACCTATAAACTGTGCAGATGGTAGTTAGTAGTTACAAGAAGCGGGGACCTGCAATACTCGCAGGGGGGTGGAGGAGCTCCACGTCGAGGAGGAGGAAGCACCTGCAGGTGAGCCTTCTCCCCTGCCCCCCCAGCACCGACGGTGAGGCCCAGGGCTGCCAATCCTTCTCTCCCCCCCCCACGGGCACCAGCAGTGAGGCCCAGGCCCGCTGATCTCCCCCCCCCCCCGGTTACTGGCGGTGAGACCTGAGCATCTCTCAGCCACTGGGCCCACTGATCTCTCCCCCCCCCCCCCCCACGGGCACTGGCGGCGAGGCCTGAGTGGCTCACTGCAGTTCCCAGAGTATTCTCTGCACATGTGCAGGGAACGCTCTTTTACTCTTGGGGGGATTTAAATATCCCCTGTATAGTTTTTTAAAGTTTTCAGATTTTTCTGCACACCTGGGGATTGCCCCAAGTGTGCAGGAAAATCTCTCTGCCCCCCAAGTGCCCCTGATGAGTGGATTTAGATATCTGGCTATTAGTATATAGATATCTAAGCTGCCAAGGGTAAGGGTGTTCCAGAGTTTAGATTTTCTTTTGTTTCTGAAGTTTCTTTTCACCCACTGCAAAACATACTTACCTTTTGTAGGAGGAAAAGGCAATGTCTTCTCATGCTTAAGAGAAAAAAAATCAATTTCTAACAAAAAGTATATAATAGCCAACATTACACAAAGTGTTTTTATTTACAGATCAAATTATCTTCACAATAACCTCTCCCCAAACATGTAATTTTTCACATCTATAATGCAGGTAACAAATAAAAACAAATTATTAGAAACACCATTTTTGAACAAATATGTATCTCAGAAATAGGACAAGTCTGCTTTCAGTTTTAAAGTCTTTATTGTCCCCTACTGATTGCCAATTTGCTGAAAAGGGGGGAAAGTGGGCATGAATTCCTTCAGTAGCTTTTTTAGTTTGGATTATAACTATTGGGATTGCAGCAGTCACTTCCCATTTTTCCAAGTTTCACATTGTACTTTGGAACTTTGAGGGATAGGATCAGAACACTTACATTTTAACGATTTAAAAAACAAATAAACAGAAGCAATAACAGTTCTGAAATAAGCATGTACTTTAAAAATAAATTATGAAGCTCCACATTACTTCCCTTCAATTACTTTTGAATTTGGGTAGATAATGTCATCCACCTTTTAGAAACAGTAATTAATTGTCCTTGTATGCATATATTACTTAAGGACAGTCATCATGTGCTCCAACTGCCATTTGGAGCCAATAGTCCAGGGTCCGAAAAATGACAAAGTTATATAAATTCTCTCCTCCTTTCAGGAAACCATGTTCGCTTTCTCTCCATGAAACAGGGCTGTCAGCAAAGCCATGAACTACCAGAGATATCCATTCAGCCAACTTCGGTTCTTCAAAATAGCAGCTGCCAAGAGAGTCAAAGCAGCACCTTGTCATTAAATGAATGAAGACTCATAACAAAAATTACAGTGCTACTACTTAACCGACAGCCTAAATCCTATGCATATTTGCTCCGAAATAAGCCTCATGTGAAGAATTAAGGCCCCCAAACATGGCATACCCAACGTAGCAGCTACCTTGACTGCAAAGGATAGTTAGTCTCACCCCATGAAAACACACAGCAGAAATGAAAGGAAGGACACTTACCTAAGATCTGATTTCTATGTTGTATACAAGAGAGATAATCCAAATAATGTACCCATCACTATTTTCTCTTTCTAAATATTAGTACAGGCATAACCAGTGTTTAGAAGTTCATGCGCTAAGAAATATCAAGGGCTTTATTCCTTATTTTGATCAATTTACATAGTAGTGTAGTGTGGTAGATGTAATAACAACCTCTTTTTTTAAGAGCAGCCAACCAGACTTTTACAAGAAACACAAGGGAAATGACTGTATCCTTCTTACTTGCTAGAACTAATTCTTCACACATTTTACCTGCTATATATGTTAAGATCTTTTAGTGAAAAAATTCAACAAAAAGCCCTCAGGAAGGCTATCAAACCACCAGTGCAGTAACTCAGTTTGACCACAAAACTTCCAACATGAGCAAGTCATGTACAAAGAAATGAGAAGAAGAAGATATCTGAAAATAAAAACCCCAGCTCCTGATCAATTAATGATTCATGCATAATCATGCAAAAGTTACGTTTCTCCATATCCAATTGATTTTACTGGGTAAACTAACTATATGCTTAATTCCTATTTCAAATAATGGTGTGCCCAGCTATTTAGTGTTTCCAGCTAGTTAGTGTATCTAACAAACCTGCACGGTACAGAGAAATCAGCTGCTAGGGCTTTGACAGCAGTGGCTGGTAGTTCACACTTTACAGCAAGCTTAAATAAGGGAAGAAAAATTACTAACACGCAAGAAGTTACAAGTGGAAAAGCATATAAAACCCTCCATAATTATAGATCCACGTGGGCAGCCATGCCACTGGACTCCCAACTTTTTCCTCCAAAATTATGTCAAAATAAATAGTGCGAACAGGTTTTAGCACACAAAAGTATACAGTTTCATATACATACTTCATTATCAGAACTTGAGATTTCCAATGCACACTTCTAGCTGCTGTTATACATTGCTCAGTTTGCACAACAAACTGCTTACCATATTTGTTCCAATAAATGCATTATCTTCTCTGGAAGGATAAAGCCAGTTATCGTACACAACAAAACTTGGTCAACAAGTGTGCTTGGCTGAGGGCATGAATAGGTTGATAAGAAGCTAGAGGATGAGTTGTCTCTGCAAATAAAGGATAGACCAAATAAGAGAATCTGCAGGACTCCGGCTCTGCAAAACACTATTTGCTAAATAACGATCACTGCTTTAAAATCTGTGCATGAGGCAGTTAAAACAGTTCCCTTTCACTGAGCACAATCCACAGGGCAATTCCCCCGTGCAAGCACCACTGCAATAGCTGGGAACTTTGAATTTTGCCCTGTGGAATCTGTACAACACAGTGAACATAAGGGAAGCCAATGTTGGATCAGGCCAGTGGCCCATCCAGTCCAATACTCTGTCACACAGTGGCCAAAAACACCAGGTGCCATCAGGAGGTCCAGCAGTGGGGCCAGGACACTAGAAGCCCTCCCACTGTTGTCCCCCCAAGCACCAAGAACACAGAGCATCACTTGCCCAGAATAAGAGTTCCTATCTATACCTTGTGGCTAATAGCCACTGATGGACCTCTGCTCCATATGTTTATCTAATTCCCTCTTGAAAAGCCGTCCATGCTTGTAGCCGCCACCACCTCCTGTGGCAGTGAATTCCACATGTTAATCACTCTATGGGTAAAGAAGTAATTCCTTTTACCTGTTCTAACTCGACTGCTCAGCAATTTCAGGGAGTGCCCACGAGTTCTTGTATTGTGAGAAAGGGAGAAAAGGATCTTTTTCTCTACCTGCTCTATCCCATGCATAATCTTATAAACCTCGATCATGTCACCCCTCAGTGATGCTTTGAATAATTTCCTTACCTCTAAGAGCAATTTTAGATGTAAAAGTCATCACCTAAATTCCACCAACTAAGTGTATAAAGGACAAGAAAAAATGTATTAAGTGTTAACACAGAATCTACATACTTACAAGCCAACACAGCTGAGAATGGCACCTAGCCATTCAAAGAATTCCTGCGCACTGCATGCTGCTTCTGGTTCTCCTTTCAGTTTATTATTCTCCAGCACTGGACACTGCACATTTCTTAATGTGCTGAATGTTACTGTTGGCTGCAAGGCCTGTATGTGGTATTTGGAAAAGTATGACATCAATGTTGATTCATCTGACCCTTAAAATAAAAAAAATAAAATACATCTCAGAATTTAACAGAAAAAAAAACTTCACAAAAGGATTTTGTTTCAAACTACTCCGACTCTTGTATGTGAAGTAACAGGATGAATGTGGCAAAATACTGTGCTGAAATGAAATCTTCTTGCACGGTCTTTCCCTGTGTCATGCCAAATTCCTGTGACTTTCAACCTCCTCCTCCCAGCTTTGCTTTTAGGAAACAAAGTACACTTTCAGGCCTAGTTAAACTACTGGGTGACCTCATTGAACCACACGGCCAAAATTTATGTAATCAACTTCATTATTAGAAGTTTAAGCTGAAAATATACATTTAAGTTTGGCAGTAAGATAACATTGGCAAGGAAACTGTTTACTGAATGCTCATCACTGGGAAGGAAAATTAAAGGGCTCTGTTGGAGAAAAAGTACTGCAGATTAGCAAATACATAAACTCAGAATTCAAATGTACTTCTTGCTTCAGCCACATCTTTTTAAAGTTCATAACAACACTAATGCCATGATTTGCAAGACGTATACATTCCTGCAAGTCAACTGGTAACCTCTTATACGTTTTGAAAAATCCACATGTGCCTCCTTATTATTTTTTTAAAAATGAATGCTACCCATATTCCATTATCTCATGTCTATTTAAGACTTTCAGCTGCTAATATGTACCACCGTTACCAACAAATTGGTTTTAGTTCTTAAAAAAAGTGTAGAACATTAACCGCATTATGTATGCCAATCAATCACTTACAGCTAAGTCTGGAGAGAGGCACATTGCCCACAGTGAGTTTTGGAGTTCGGCCAAACAAGAAGTTTCTCTGAACTACAGATCACCCTTCCTATGTTAAATTTACAGGCAGCTTAAATACACAGATGTGCAGCCATATGTCTAATATCTAGTTTAATGTATTCCACAGTTCCGCTTCACAAGCAGCCTGTTATTTACCTGTGTGGTGCCAAGCCAGCAGGAAGTCAAACTCTAGGGGCTTCTTCTCTTTCAGGGCCCAGATCACTCTCTTACGTTTCTTACTATCAGGACCAAAAGTTGGCTCCGTCAAGTCAACGGTAATTACTATTAATGTGAAAAAAGGAAGTTTTAAAATAAGCAGAGTATTAATAGATCTTAGTTATACAGATAATGAGAAAGAAATTGAACAAAAAAGATTAAGACACTTTGTTAGAAACTGTGATCAAATATCAGTGTGAGTGTACCAGAGACTTGGGATGGGTTTCTTAATCTGCATCAAAAGACACATCTAGAGAGTTCAACAGAAGAGCACTGTGATGTGCCCTCAGGGGCTCATGGGCATCCACAAGACACAGAGAGAATGGCTTCTGTGCGCAAACATCTTTTTCAGGATCATGGTGAAGAAGGAAGAGGAGGAGGAGGAGGTTGGATTTATACTCAAAGGAGTCTCAGAGTCTAAGGCTGTGGTCACACACACTAAATAATCCACTTTCAGTCCACTTTCAGTGCACTTTCAAACTGGATTTGCCAGTTCACACAGTAAAAATCCAGTTTCAAAGTGCATTGAAAGTGCACTGAAAGTGGATTATTTAGTGTGTGTGACCGCAGCCTTACAATCTCCTTGCCCTTCCATTCCCCACAACAGACACCCTGTGAGGTTGGTGGGGCTGAGAGAACTCCTTTTGAGAACTGCTCCTGAGAACAACTCTGAGAACTTGTGACTGACCCAAGGTCACACCAGCAGCTGCAAGGGGAGGTGTGGGAAATCAAACCCAGTTCTCTCAGATGAGAGTCCACACTCCTAACCACTACACCAAACTGAACATCTTCACCTTCACAACAGATTTACATAGTATTTCACTTTAATCTGAATCCAACTCTAATTTCAAATCCCAGAAGCTCCATCCCCAGAAAAAGCAGCTAGCTGAACTAGGCAATCAACTGAGCTATTTTTCAAATGAGCACTTACAAGAAATTCAAGCACCTAGAAAGATGTGAGGTGTCACTTTATAACTCCTGAGTAATCTTATATGGTACATACACCATTTAGGAGAACACTTACTGTATCTCATTCGTTTTTTACCAGAATACCGAGATGGATGGCCTTGCAAACCAAGTTCTTCATACGTGTCTTTGTCCGCTGATAAAATTAGTTTCCCTATGAGCAAAAATTATTTTAAATAAATTATATTTTCAGACTTTTAAATGCCTAAGGTAGTGTAAACATTGACAAATATCACTATAGCCACAATACTAACTATTCAGGTTAAAACAAATTACCAAAAGACAACAAGGACCCCATTGATTCAAATATGTAATAAAATGTTAATTTAGTAAACACATAAATGCTCCCTCTAAACTGTGGAATCTTGTAAGCAAAAATTCTACTTTGTAAGCTACTGGCATTAAAGTTGTGAGCAGGCAATTTGGCTACTGCATAAATTAGTTTGCTCTGGAGCCATCCTTCCTGAGCTGAGACAAAAATGTGTGAGCTGGAGGCTAAAAAACTGTGAGCTAGCTCACACTAACTCAGCTTAGAGGGAACACTGAATCCCATTAATTTCATTAGCAGCTGTCCAGCACAAAGATGAGTAGTAGCATCCAGCACTTTAAACATATGTAACTTAAAATTCAGTTTCAATTAATTCATTTTTCAAATATGCAGATTAAGCAACAGCTCAGAGGAAGCATCTATATATCTAATAACCAAGGCGCCCCCTGCGTGCGGATATCTAAATCTGTACCTAGGGGGCAGAGAGATTTTCCTGCACACTTGGGGGGCTTCCCAGGTGTGCAGAAAAATCCAAAAACTTAAAAAAAACCTATACGGGGCATATTTAAATCCCCCCAAAAGTAAAAGAGAATTCCCTGCACATGCGCAGAGAACGCTCTGGAAACTCTGTGGCTGGCCGGCAGCTGAGAGCCGCTCAGGCCTCGCTGCCGGTGCCCGTGGGGGGGGGATTGGTGGGTCCAAACCTCGCTGTCAGTGCCGGGGGGCAGGGGAGAAGGCTCACCTGTGGGTGCTTCCTCCTCCTTGACGTGGAGCTCCTTCTCCCCCCCCCCCACAAGTATCATGGGTCCTCCTGCTTGTCTATATGTCTAATAACCAAGGCGCCCCCTGCATGCGGATATCTAAATCTGCACATCGGGGGCACCTAGGGGGCAAAGAGATTTTCCTGCCCACTTGGGGAACTCCTTAAGAGTGCAGAAAAATCCAAATAGTTAAAAAATTTATTTGGGGGATACTTAAATCCCCCCAAAAGTAAAAGAGCATTCCCTGTGCATACGCAGAGAACGCTCTGGGAACTGTCTGTTGCTGCTACTGCTGCCGCTGGGGGCAAGAAGGCTTGGCGGGCCGGCCTCGCTGCTGCTGTGGGAGGGGGAGAAGGCTTGGCGAACTGGCCTTGCCACTGCGGGGGGGGGGGGGGGAGAAAGCTTGGTGGGCTGGCCTTGACACCATCATGGGGGGGAGAAGGCTTGGCAGGCTGGCCTCGCCACCGCCGCTGGCGGTGGGAGAGAAGGCTTGGCGGACTGGCCTTGCCATCGCTGGGGGGGAGAGAAAAGGCCTGGCAGGTCAGCCTTGCCACTGGGGGGGAGGGATAAGGGCTCACCTGCTGCCGCTTCCTCCTCCTCCGGAGCTCCTCTGGCTTCAGCAGGCCCTTAGCTGTGGGGAATATCCCCCCCCCCCCGCGAGTATCACGGGTCCCACATCTTGTCTGTATATCTAATAGCCAAGATGCCCCCTCTGTGTGGATATCTAAATCTGCACATCGGGGGCACATAGAAGGCAAAGATCCTGCACACTTGGGGCACTCCCCAGGTGAGCAGTAAAATATGAAATGTTGAAAAAAACTATATGGGGGATCCCAGCCAAAAAGATTAGAGCCAAGGTGGCACCATAGAGGTCATTCTTATAGCCTGCTGGCCATTTTAAACCCATTTTACTGTATAATTTTTAGCTCGTATATGCAATTTTAGGTTTTATTCCTTAAGTATTTTCTGTATTTTAATGCTATGTAACTTTGTTATGACCTATGGCTAATACAATAAATCTCACTGATTGATTGATATGGAGGATACTTAAATCCCCCCAAAAGTAAAATAGTGTTCCCTGGGCATGCACAGAGAACGCTCTGAGAACTGTGCCTTGCCACCATTGCCAGGGGGGGGGAGGAGAAGGTTTGGTGGGCCCAGCAGTTGGAAGTCACTCAGACCTCACCACCGGTGCTGGGGGGAGTGGGAGAAGGCTTGGCAGCTAGGAGCTGCACAGGCCTCACTGCTGGTGCTGGGGGGGGGGGGAAGAGAAGGCTTGGGGGGGCCCAGTGGCTGGGAGCTGCTCAGGCCTTGGTGGGGGGGGGGGAGAAGGCTTGGTGGGCCTAGTGGCTCCACCTGCTGGGCTCACCTGCAGTCATTTCCCCCTCCTCCATGTGGAGCTCCTGAAGCTTCAGCAGAGGAACCACGGGGAATACTCTCTCCCCCGCGAGTACCGCAGGTCCCTGCTTCTTGTATATACATACTTGCTTGATTCTCTACTAGATGCAAAGGCCAGGAAATGTTTTTATCCCCTTCATGCTCTACCTGCCCCCCAGGCCTTCACATCTTTGCTCCCTACAATGCAAAAATTATCACTGCTCATGTGAGTATATTAGCTTTACACACAGTTTACATGGTCATTGCCTACTGAATTCAGTGATGCTTGAAACTATAAAAATGTTGAAAGGATTAACATATGCGGCCAGAACATGATTCCATACCTGTTGGCAGCAAAGCAGCAGTATTGTCTTGATCGATTCTTGTATGATATGTAAGAGCGTAACATGATTCTAAAACACAAATACAAGCAACAAAGGTTCATACACCTTTTAATGCTACATCTCCTACAGCAAATTCTGAGCTGCAAAGATGTACTGCCAAGGCTTTTGATGCAAGAAGACAATGCATCGCTATCGAAAACCTTGAGAATTTTATATGGGACAAAATACAGGTAAGGAAAAACTGATAGAAGTTGCTTCATTTCTGTACATCACTTTGTATGAAATTGTGGGACAATATATTTATTTCATTAAGTTTGCAATCATATCTACAGTAAGAGCGTAGGAACACCTAACTCTGCATAAAAATTAAATCCTTTTTCAGTGCAGAGGTTGTATTCTGAACCGGGAGAAAAGGTGGCATTAAAATGTTATCAAATAAAACATAAAATAAATACGTATAAACAAACCCAGTATTAAGTGCTAGCTACCCAGTAAGGATAAATAATTTTTTGTTTCTCTCTAACAGTATTGCTAGTCAATATGGTTTACTGAAAGGTGGAAGAGGAATCTTTCCAATACATATGTACTTTTAAAAACCCAGCTTGTGCAGGCAAGGCAGGATATAAATAGAAATAAATAAACAAATACTGCAGTTTGTCTCATACTTGCTTATCAGTTTTAGTTCTCGCTTACCTTTCTTCACAAATGTGTTAATAAATTCCTCTGTAACTAACTCATGCAGAGGTAAGTTCTTCACCAAGTAGTACTCCCCAAGACTTGTAACTGCACTTTTAAATGTTTCTGGAACTATTCCACAGTCAGGGATCAAAAAGGTCACCTGTTCAGAGAACATTTAGGACACAAATTAGACATTCTGCTCACTGACAATATAGCATAACTGGACTGTAAAGTAAGAGACAGAACACAGGAATGTGTTTTGCATGAAACAATATCCTCAAGGAGAGGTTACGCACAAGCAGTTTAAATATTGTCCTCCAGTTTGCGCCCAAGCCCTTTTGTTTCCATTTTCTTTATCACCCTTGTATCCAAGACAGCTGAGAACAGATGTGTTGTCATATAGGAATGTATCCTGTTTTATTCTCACAGCAACTCTACATGGTAGAAAGACCACACTGAGAAACAGTGACTTGCATGCAGCATCCAGCGTCTTTTCTCAGTGAGCAAGTCCAACACAAGATAACAGCCAGGCCACTCCAACTGCATACTGTCCATACATTAGAAGCCAGGGGTTCCTCTGCTTGTGTGAATCACATTTAGGACTACAGGGAACCTGAAACAAGGACTTTCCTGATAAATGCTACATGAGGAGACAAGCATATCTTCCTGCCACACTGGGGACAACGCGTGCATCGGAGCCTCTCTTTCTCTCCTGAGCTATGCAAATTCTGAGAAAATGTGTGATATGTATTAAAATGAATGCCACAAGATGCAAAACATCAAAAGGGAGAGTGTGACAGGAGCCATCAAGCCAGAGAAAATGAACAGATCAAAAGCAAGGTATTTGAACTGAATGTTATTATTGTAACTTGTTTCTACAGGGAAAGCATGCGATAGCAAGTTCACAGTTCTACAAGGAAAAGTGTGCATTACAAAGGAATGTGTGGTCGCCCACACAGCTGATACACATGTCTTTGTTGTTCCCTTTGTTGAGCCAGTTTGGTGTAGTGGTTAAGTGCGCGGACTCTAATCTGGGAGAACCGGGTTTGATTCCCCACTCCTCCACTTGCACCTGGCTGGATGATCTTGGGCAAGCCATAGCTCTGTACCAGCTGTTCCCTCAAGGACAGCTTGGGAAAGTGCTCTCTCAGCCCCACCTACCTCACAGGGTGTCTGTTGTGGGGAGGGGAAGGGAAAAGGAATTTGTAAGCCGCTCTGAGACTCCCTTGGGGAGTGGAGGGCGGGGTGTAAATCCAATCTCTTCTTCTCTTCTTCTTCTTCTTATTCCTTTTGTGTAAAGTGTCCACTGGATTGTTAAGTCATTCTGGCAAAGAATGTTGTGATTCGTATAATACTGGTGGCAGCACATCTGACATACTAAAAACAGAAATAAAACAACAAAAGTGTGCTTGGTGGTAGCATGCTAAGTCAGCACAAAGCTTCAGTCAGGCATGGTAGCAGAGGTAGTCAATTAAATAAAGGTCCGCCTCAAATCCTGTATAATGCCAGATAGTGTCAGAAGAAGAATGTGAGCGGGAATCCTTCCAGTGATCCCTGACTACCTTCCTTCTGTAGCCTCCTCCTTCCTGAGGCAAATGTCTCACTCCTGGTGTTAGAGCTCAACTTCAGAAACGGGGATGGGAGCAACATAAGAAAAAGAGACCACAAGAAATGAGCGACCAGTGCCCTCTTGTAATAAATCATACACTCCCCCCCCCCCCCTTTACTAGGCAAACGTACACAAACTGGTCTATGCCAAAGATATTTCTCTTAATTTTTTTAAGACTGCCTCTCAACATAACTGCTCCTCATGGCATTTTGCAAGAAAACAGACACAACCAGCAGCCGAAAACCATGTATACCCCCAAAAAGCAATTGTTTGACGTTGACTTTTGTTAATATTCAAATCCATGGTTTTGAACAGTTAGGAGTACTGAATGTCCTCTTTTTAGAGGACGTGTCCTCTTTTTTTAATGTCCATACTCTTTTGGGCTCTTTTTAAAAAACTGATGAAAATGTCCTCTTTTTGGGTTGGAGGATTTTCCTAGTTAGTGGCACTTATTACAGCTTAAATAGTAGGGGTATTTCAAATGAGATTTGTCCTAGTGATCGCTTGTTTGAAGAAGTCAGTGGGGAAACATGTCCTCTTTTTTGCTCTTCAAAATATGTGTGAAGGATAATATTTGGGATATCTCTGGGTCCAGCCTAGAGCGTGGCAACCCTATGGTCTGGTAGCAAGTAGAAATTTCACACAGGCAGAGGTTTCACATAATAGACAAGGGCTGCTATGTAGTCAGATTTGCTTCTTTGTAGATAAGCGGGATGAACAGGGCCTCTGAAGGTCAAGTAAGGGAGGTGGAGCAGGCAAGAAGCACAGCAAAATTGTCTGAATATTGCAGATTACTACAGAATGTATGAACAAAGCTGAAATTCAGAGAAATTCAGAATAGGAACGTTAGAAAGGGTGTCTAAGGCAACTGATGGGGCACGGCTATTAGAAAAGGTAGGATCACTGAATTATTACAAATGTATTTAAAGTGATTGCAAATAATGTAACAGGTCTTTCAGCTGAAGGGCTGGAAGGCCTTCTCCTGCAGTGGAATAAAGGCTGTTTCTTCCTGATCATTTTTTTGTCTGGGTCTTTGCCACCAGCAGGGGTTGAACTGGTGGAGGGGGACTAATTATACAGGGCTCCTACCACATATGTATCAAATTTTTGTTGTAAACCGCCCTGAGCCCCATGTAAGAGGGAAAGGGTGGTCAAGAAATTGAAACAAACAAACAAACGTGGTAACCCTAGAATACCGTTGCTGATGGTCCAGCACTGATAGAACAACACCAGCATTGGAATAGATGAGATTGTTTTAATTCTGTTGTAACTATTTTAAGCCTATTGTATATTAAGTTGCTACATTTGCTGAGTTGAGGTGTAACCCACTCTGAACCCGCCTGTGGGGAAGGCAGGATATAAATCAAACAAAACAAAACAAAACAATCAGCAAGCAAGCAAGCATGGTACAACAGTTAAAGTACATGGCTAAAATCTGAGTGCAACATACACTTCAGTCATTCAGCCTAACGTACCTGGGAAGGAGTACTGTGAGATTAACGTGGGGGAGTAGTGTTGCCACCCTCCAGGTGGGGCCTGGAGATCTCCCACTATTACAAAGATCTGTTTCCCTGAAGAAAATGGTTGCTTTGGACAGCAGACTCTACACAGCATTGTACCCTAATGAGCTCCTTCCCCTCCCCAGGCTCCACCCCCTAAACCTCCAGGTATTTCCCACCCCAGAGCCAATGCTCCCTCTAAGTTGTGGAGTCTTGTGAGCAAAAAATCTGCTTTATAAGCTACTGGCATTAAAGTTGTGAGCGAGCGATTTGGCTACTGCATACATTCGTTTGCTCTGGAGCCCTCCTTCCTGAGCTACAACAAAAATGCATGAACCGGAGGCTAAAAAACTGTGAGCTAGCTCGCACTCACTCAGCTTAGAGGGAACACTGCCCAGAGCTGGGAACCCCAAGAGGGAGTCAAGAATCACACGTGCGCCGCTCGCTGAGCTCCCCAGAGGAAGGGCGGGATGAACAGGCACTAAAACCTGTTTTATATCTGCCCTCTGATGCTTGGTGTTTATAGACTTTGTGCTTTAAAACCCAAAAGGCGCCTCAACGCCCCAGTGAGGCAGGGCACCGAGTCGGTGGCAAACTGGCACTGCTGCCGTCTAGCAAAGCCGACCGACCGACCGACCGGCCCCCGCCACACAGAACGCACTGCGCGGCCAAGCCGCAAGGTGGGGGGAACCGCGCGCGCCCCTTACCCGGCAGTTGAAGGCGTGGTCCTGCACGTGCGTCGCGTGGCGGGAGCGCTCGTGCCGCAAGTGGCTCTTCTCGCACACGAGCAGGTGACGGGGCGGCTCGCGGAGCCACCTGAGAGGAGCGAACATGCCGGACTCGTCTTTCCCTCCCGCGCACCGCCGGTTTGCGGAAGCCGAAGCCGGCCAATGAGGGAAGCGAGAGGCGTTTTCGTCACGACTTCGTAAGGAGGCGGAGTGGGACGGAGGAGGCCGGCGGAAGTTTGGAGCATGCGCACTGGTAGGTGGGGAAGTTTTGCTACCCAGGCACTGGTGACCTCAGTTTTTTTCGGGGGACCTGAAGTGACGGATTTTATTTGTATTTTTTAAAAGAGAAAAGTGGAGTTTTGACTCCGGGGCTGGAATGGACTTAGAGGTGCGGGGTAGAAAGGAAGGAAGGAAGGAGAGGCAACAGAAGGATTGCTTCTGTGACGGGGGTCGTGATGAACACTGGAAAAGGGGAGAGTCTGCTTTCCCATCTCATGAGGTAGAGCAGCGCAGAAATGATTGCAGACCCGACTTCAGCAATTCTAGTAGGAAATGAAGGGGGGGGGGGGGAATAAGGCTGCCACCGGCATGGTTCACTTGCATATTATTTTAACGTTTTCCAGGTTAATGCCTCTAAAAACATAGTAAACACTGTATATCTATCCAAAAAGATCAACGTCATCACCCAAAGGGATTATGAAGACATTAGGTAAAGGTTTCCGTTGCTCGAAAGCCGGTCGAATCCGACTCTAGGGGGCGGTGCTCATCTCTGTTTCCAAGCCGATGAGCCAGTGCTGTCCAAAGACTTTTTCGGTGGCCGGGGGGACTAAATGCCGAGGCACACGGAACACTGTTTGGTGTAGTCAGTTTGGTGGAGAGCCAATTTGGTGTAGTGGTTAATTGCGCGGACTCTAATCTGGGAGAACCGGGTTTAATTCCCCATTCCTCCACTTTCATCTGCTGGATGACCTTGGGCAAGCCATACCTCTGTACCAGCTGTTCTCTCAAGGACAGCTTGGGAAAGAGTTCTCTCAGCCCCACCTACCTCACAGGATGTCTGTTGTGGGGAGGGGAAGGGAAAGGAGTTTGTAAGCCACTCTGAGACTCCAAGTGAGTGAAGGGTGGGGTATAAATCCAATCTCCTCTTCTTCTTACCTCCCCACTGAAGTGGTATCTATTTATCTACTCACGGTTTCTTGCTTTTGGACTGCTTGACTGGCAGGAAGAAATGAAGAAATTACATGTGGGTTAAAACGAATTCAGATTCTAGAACCACTACAGAAGGGATGCCTCCTACTTTGTGCAAAACATAATTTTGCATAGAGTGATCCAAGTGCGCACATGGAAACCACTGCATGAGAGACACCTTGGAAATGCCGTCATGTGGAATTGCCCCACAATAAGCAGGCTCTATGAAGCATTTGCCAGGGTGGATTAGCAGAAATCCCTCCTCTTGGTTGTTTTTGGTTTGCAATAAATCACTCCAGAGCTCATCATTAAAAAGGTTGGCCAGCCACATACATGCCTATGTGGAGTTGGTAGAAGCATTTCGGGCTGCAGGTCTGGGAATCCTGAAAGTTGGGTCAGTAAAAGTTTATGTACTCTATTTATATTTTGCCTTTTCTCCCCAGTGGGGACCTAAAGAGGCTTACACTGTATTCATCTCCTCTTTTCTATCCTCAGAACAACCCTGTGAGGTGGGTTAGGCTGAGAGTGTGTGACTGGCCCGAGGCCACCTAGCAAGCTTCCATGGCAGGAGCAGGGATTCAAACCTGGGTTTCCCGGATCCTAATGTGACACTTTAACCACTACCTCATACTGGTTTTCAATAAAAGGTTTCCTTTAGCTATAAAACTTGTACAGCCAGGAGAGGGCTGGAATCTTTCATCCTGGTGCACTAGCTTTCTACATGAAAGGAGTTTTTAATGTGGGAGAACCAATTCTAAATAGTATAGCTCTTCTACATCTGAGCTGGATAGGCCAGGACTCGTGTTACTGCAGCATTTATAGATTTGATCTACGCAGTTGCATTTCAGGTTGTCTCTTCTCTGCCCACACTGGGCTGCTGCTGCTCTGAGTGATTCATACCTGTGTGGGGCTCTTGGGGGTCTCATGATGATACAGGAAAAATACACAGAAGGGTAGATTGCTTCCCCTATGGAGACTCTTCATTGCTCCGTTCCGTCCCATATCACTTGATCAACCACTGTGATTGTAAACTTTCTAGTAATGTATTACTTCTGTGCACTGTATAACACCTAAATGCACGTTAAATATTGGTAGTTAGTAACTAACTAGCAGTAGTCTAACAGCATGTGGAACATTGCTCAAGTCCTTTAATTCATGAGAAATTTTTGAAGAGGTGGTGTGGTGGCTAGACTGGATGTAGATGCAAGGACATTTCTGAAAATTTTGAGTTTATTTATTTATTTAATTGAATTTGCCAGGCCGCCCTTCCCTTCAAGTAGGGCTCAGGGTGGCTTACACGAAGATAGCATACAATAAATAGTTTAATTTAACTAATTCATGGAAGAAAAATTTTGTTTCCAAGGGTATAAAGTACTCAATCCAGAGACGCATTCAAGTGAAATCAGCTCATGGTTTGTTAGGAGGTTCTGGAACACATGTCTGAGCTGGGCTCAGGGGTCTGCTTAAATGCGCATCTAAACTGTGCCTCCGGCTTCGCCCACACACTCTGATAGGATTACGATTAATACAATTAAGTCTCCCCAGGTCATTGGCCTCTGTTTGCATCCTGGCTGACTGATAGGTCTAAATTACGATCTGGCCAGTCTATTGTGTTCAGGAGCGAAGCTCTGTATGTGCCCGGCCATGTGCTTGCTGCATTGCCAGACCCCATGGCAGTCGCTGTTAGAACACAGCAAAGGGGAACTGAAATATATGTAATAATTTCCTATCAAACCTGAATTTATTTTATACTTTACCAATATAAAATACATCATTAATTATGGAGCATATAAAATTTACTGCTTGGCAATTTAATGAAATTGGAAAATATAAATGCCTTTTCTGCAAGTTACAAGCACACCGAGTACCTGAGAGAAAATGATCCTTAAACTACTGCAGCCTGTGCTACCTTAGCACACATGTCTTAATTGTTGCCATCTGAGAGGTAGGAAAAAATAATAGTGAACATTAGAAAACAAACGTTGTAGTTTTAAAAAAGCAAGCTTTGAATGGAAATATGTGGTTACAATAGGTCTATCAGAGTGTTTGAGTATCAAGTTAAATGTTATAACATTGAACTGTTTCATATATTATCATCAAACACATTATAGCATAATCATTGTTGCAGAAACTATTCACATTTAAACAACATATTCTTGGAAATATGTGTATGTCCACAGTGTGCATAGGAATTATCTATATCTGACTAATTCTGAGCCCAGGCTAGCCAGATCTCATCAGATCTCAGAAGCTAAGCAGGGTCAGCCCTGGCTAGTATTTGCATGGGAGACCTCCCAGGAAGCCGAGGGTCACAGCCCAGGGGCAGGCAATGGCAAACCCCTTCTGAACATTTCTCGCCTTGGAAACCCTATGGGGTCACCATAAGGCAACTGTGACTTGATGGCATTTTCCACCACACCAACTAATTCTGAACATGGCCCCAGAATGTGGATGTACAAAGAAGGATGATTTTCCTGCAAACCTGGGGCAGCCACCAAAATCTAAAAAGAAAGACAGTAAGGGGAGTTACAATTCCGCCAGAAGGAGAATTCTGATTGAGTCCTAACAAAACTTCACAAGTTCATGATTGACATTGTGGGGGTGCCTAGCAACCCCATCAGAATGGGAGGCTTTCAGCCTTGACAGCTGTGACCAGGAGGTGAGAGTGACCAAACAGTGAGGGTAGTGGGAAAACGAGAGGGAAAAGCAAAGCACCGGAAGAAGAGACTGGATTTATACTCCACCCTTCACTACCCAAAGGAGTCTCAGAGCAGCTTACAATCCCTTTCCCTTCCCCTCCCCACAACAGACACCCTATGAGGCAGGTGGGGCTGAGAGAGCTCTGAGAGAACTGCCCTTGAGATAACAGCTCTGAAAGATCTTATGACTGACCCAAGGTCACACCAGCAGCTGCATGTGGATGAGTGGGGAATCCAACCTGGTTCTCTCAGATTAGAGTCCGTGCTCCTAATCACTACACCAAACTGGCTCTCTCTGGAAGGGGGGGCAGGGCTTTTTTTCTGGGGGAACGCACCAGAATGAACCTCTTCAACAAAATTCTTTTTAAAGTGTTTAAAAGTTCATGAGTTTTCAGTATACAAATTGAAAACTTCATTTCCCTGGGGGGGGGGGGGTTAAAAAGTTGCAAAATGACTGGGGAAAGGGGAGGGGAAATGAGCAGGGGAGCTGGAAGGGGGAGCAAAAAATGGCAAGGGTGGTAGTGGGGAACAGATAATAGCGAAATAAGTTGTTGGGTGAAAAAACAAGGGGGAGTCCTTTTCACAATTTTTTCCTAGCTTTCACATCTCTATTCAAATTTCCACTCAAATTCACTAGATGGCCTTGTTTGAGGAACTTTCTCTCAGCTTAACCTATTTCATAGTTTTGTCAGAACAAAATAAGATTATATAACACCATATTTTTTAGAAGAAGATGCAGAATCGAAATCTTGAAATTTTTTCCCCAGCTTTCTATTATTTTGTAAGCACTTCTGAAGTGCCATCCCCAGTCACTGTTCCTTTTATATTTGGCTAAGGAATGCTTGCTCAGTAGAGCAAAACATTCCAGGCAGTTATATCCTAACTGTGGCTGAAAAGCACCCTAAATGTTTGTAGATACCTGTTGTGACAGGTGTTGCCAGGTAACAGGTACAGATATTTACAAAGGCAACAAAAGGTAATAATTTTTTTTTCATGGAACAACTGAGCAAAAGACATAGGAAATGTAGTAAGAATAAGCTATCCCTATTATTTGTTCCTTAAAACTTTCTGTGTACAAAATGCTGTGCAACTTTTGCCACATTTATCCTCACAGCAGTCTTGTGAGGCAGATTATGTTGGCTGCGAGGCATAATCACAGTTCAAAAAGTTGCTTACAGGGAATCCTAAGTAACACTCTTCTAAACCTATTGACTTAGAAGGGTGTAACCGTGTTTAGAATTGAACTGTTGCTGAGCTTTAAGGCTAAGCAAAGATATGGACGTGGGTTCCTCAGCTTCACAAAGTACATTTCCACAAAGCAGAAAAGTAAACAGCTGTCACCCTGCAGCCATCACTCTTCCTATTCCCCTTGTTTTTGACATCTGTCCCCTCCTCCTCGTCTTACAGGGAACAATTCTACTTCTTGTCAGCATGTTTGACTGACCTTGGGTGGCCAGAATGGGTAACCTGAGAGAGTCCTCTCCCCGGCCCACCCCAGAACTGGATTAATCGGTGGCTTCAGACTGGTCCAGGAGCTGTACATCTTGGGCTAGCTACCTTATTTCAAACAGTGTTGCTGAGGCAGTGAAGGAAGGCAGTATCAGAGGACAGTGTCCCAGTGGTCTTCAGTAGGGTTCTTGCTTTCCTGAACTCGACAGGTTTTTAGTTGGCTGTTCTTTGGTGTTAGCTCTTTAGGATGGGCTCAGCGGGGTGGATGCTGGGATAAGGTGAGGGATATACTGATAAAGATCATCAGTGCTTCCCTGACTGAAGTTTATTTCCAAGGCTTCTGAAAGAGCCAGTGCTTCATCCGCTTTTAAAGAAGGCCCTTCCTAGATAACAGGCTTTGGGGCAATTATAGGCCGGTTTCCAAGGTGATGGTGGTTTATTTCTTTTAAGAAAGTGATTGAGTGGATAGTGACAGAGCAACTTCAGGTTTTCTGGGTGATTCCTCTGCTCTTGACCTATTCAGTCTGATTTCAGACCTGCCTGTGAGACAGACAGCTTGGATTGCTCTGGTAGAGGGATCTCTGTTTGCAGCTTGCTTAGGGGACTCCTTCCCTTTTAGTTGTGATACCTTGATTGTCACTGACACAGTCAATTGTTACAGAGCCTGGAGAAGAGAACAGGACTGGGAAAGAGGTTTAGGTCCTTTTTTTTATCAAGACGGACTCAAAAGGCTGACACTGGAGATTTGGGATCCGCAGCATGGAATTTATTCTGCAGGGTTCCTCAGGGACCCATGCTTCAGCCTTTTTACAAGACAACTGAATGAGATTGTCTGATGCTTTTTAACAGGATGTCATCAATACGTTGTGACAGGAAGCTGCCACTCATTTCCCAGGCTAGTGACTGCGATTCTGTGGCTAAGTGACTGAGAGAGAACAAGTCAAAACTTATGAATACATAAGATGGGGAGGATGCTGACATTCTGGAGGGAACTGGAATTGCCTATTTTGGCAGGGATGAATCTTTGACAGATTTGGTTAAGAGCTTAGGAGTCCTATTGGGCTGAACCCTTTCACTGGAAAAAAACAAGCTACGATTTTTTCTTTCTCCCTGTGTAAGATGCAGTCCAGTCCTTTTAGGAGAAAAGAAGTATAAAAGTATTTTAAATAAATAAACAGTTAACCCCCTCCAAGACCTGAACAGGGTCCTACAATATATGAAGTCAGCAACACTGACCACAGAATACTAGAAGTTACAAATTATGCAAAATGATTTACAATAGTTAATTTTTTAAAAAAAGATGCTGTTTGGAAAATAGAGGGTTTAACAGTAACTACAATGTATTACTGGCCCACTGCTATGCCCCTTTAGATGAAAGTCCCCGCAAGCTCCTGTTCCATTCTGATAGACACCTGATACTGCTGTTCAGGGAATACAGCAGTTCTGGTTACTAACACTCAGACCTTTTTTTGAGAGAACTGCAAAGAGAATGACGCGCCCAAGGCCTGAGGTGACAAGTTTGACCATTTCATGACCAAGGAGTCGCTGCATTCCAAGTGCTGCTCCCAACTGCTACATTTCAGCAATTAAATGAGGGATCCCTATATGTTATGAAAAGGCATTTCTGAAGGTATAAAAAAGGGTTCAGGTTCTCAGGAAATTATTTTAGTTCTTCTTTGGGAAGTTACAAAACCATGACTAAGAAACCCAGTTTGTGAATACAGTCTGCATAAAATGGCAACAGACAGTAAAAGCATTAAGCAAGGCGCTACTTCAAAAATATTTCCTGCACGGGAGGTAAATAATTATCTATAAAGATTACTGTATTTTAAAAGGATACTAAAGGTAAAGGTTTCCCTTGCTTAAAAGCCAGTCAGATCTGACTCTAGGGGGTGGTGCTCATCTCTGTTTTCAAGCTGAAGAGCCAGCGCTGTCTGAAGATGTTTCCATGGTCATGTGGCTGGCATGACTTGACACTGAGGTGCGCGGAACGCTGTTACCTTCCCACCGAAGCAGGACCTATTTATCTACTTGCAGTTTCTTGCTTTTGAACTGCTAGGTTGGCAGGAGCTGGGACCAGTGATGGGAGCTAACTCCATCATGCGGCACTCAGGTCCTAGCACTGGAACAGGATTCCTAGCAGGTTCCTAGCAGGTTCCTAGCAGGATTTTCTTGCTCCAGGGAAGCTCCGGAGCAGTGCAGTGATACTCTGGAGGAAATTGTGAGCACGGAGCAAGTGGTGGGAAACTGACCAGAAGCTCCGGTGCTAGCTTCCGTGTAAACCGCGGGGGAAAGCTAGTGAGAAAAGGCCCCTGGTGTGAGATGCACCAACTGGGAGCAGTGACCACAAAACTATTAAGTTCAGCATTCATGTCAACAGAAACCTTTCGATTTCAAAAGAGGGAACTTTGCTAAAAGGAGGGGACTAGTCCGAAGAAAGTTAAAAGGGAGAATTAAGACAAATCCTTCCAGCATGCTTGGAAACTCTTTAAAACACTAATGGCGATCCAGATAGGGGTGCTGGCAACCAGTAGGAGAGGAAGGGGTGGCTCAGGGAGAATGATGTCATATCTGGAAGTGACATGCTGTGACATCAGTGTGATCTCAGCATGGTGCTCTAGTATTTGAGCAAAACCATAGAGATTTGTGCAAATCCTAGAACACTTCTGCATATTTGCTGGAACTGGTTATGCACAGTCAGTGCAGCGCAACGTAAAAAAAATTCCCCAGTGGTCCTCAGTGGGCTGGTAGACAACAGACAGGGAGACCTGGAGGTCTCCCACTGAAGCATTAGATCTTGTCTCTTTAGGCCCACATATGATTATGATAAAACTAGGAATAAGGCCTGTTGTGGGAATAAATACAATGGGCTCTAGAAAGAGGCTCTTGGAGAGTGCCAAGGCCTTGGGCACTCAGTGTCAATTTGCAGTGGCAACCTCAGCAGGGTATAATGACAGAGAGTCCACCATTTTCTCCAGGGGAACTGATCTCTGCTACCTGAAGAGCAGTTGTAATTCTGAGTGATCTCCTGCCCTCACCTGGAGATTGGCAGCAGTGGTTCCCCAAGAGGGAATAGGTGGTTTGAAGGGCAGAGTCCATGGCAATGTACCTGTCTGAGGCCCCACCTCTCCTCAAACCTCACCCTCTCCAGGCTTCACCCCTCAAATCTCCAGGAATTCCCCACCTGGAGTTGGCAACCCTATCTGCTTCCCAGCCATGCTTCAGCCTACCTTTATTTCCCCCTCACTCTTCAGCTTTCCATCCCCCCCACCTGCAGCCTCTACCGTGCTCTGAAATCCTGACTGCCACGTCACATTGGCTGTCATGGAGGGGGGCATCTCAGCAGGACACAGAGTCCACCATTTTCTTCAGGGAAACTGATCAGTGCCATCTGGAAAGCAGTTGTAATTCTGAGTGATCTCCAGCCCTCACCTGGAGATTGGCAACAGTGGTTTCCTTGGCCGGGAGGGCAGGATAGAAATTTAAATAAATAATTTTCCTAGGAGGAAAAGTGGTCTTTCTCTGCAGTGGGGACCAAAGCAGCTTACATCATTCTCCTCTTCCCCCTTTTGACTTGCACAACAATCCTGTGCGGTAGATTAGGCTGAAAGTCTGTGACTGGTTCAAAATCACCTACTCAGCTTCAACAGCAAGAACCTGGATCTAGCAGACCCTGCTCTGAAGCACTGATTGCCACGCCTAGGGTACCCAACCTCCAGGTAGAGCCTGAAGATCGCCAGGGATTACAACTGAACTCCAGACAACAGATTTCTCCCGCCCAGAGAAAATAACTTCTTTGGAAGGTAGACTTTATGGCATTCTGTTCAGCTGAGGCCTCTCCCCTCCCCAAACCCTGGCTTCCATAGACTCTACCAGAAAATCTCCAGGAATCTCCTTACCTGGAGCTGGCAACCCTAGTTAGGACTGGTCCCAACGAGTTCTTCTCAAAGGCCTGTGAAAGGTTTCCTTCCTTTGTCTGAACCAAGCTTGGTTGTCTACTGTGGCAAAACGGGCTCCAGTTTACAACTCAGCTGTTCACCTCCCATGCTCGTCCCGTGGGCATATCTCACTCCTTAAATTCCCTGCCACCAGTTACTGAATTGCCACTGCCTTTTTAGAGGGACAGTGAGACCCCTGTGGCCAAATCTCTCTATTTGGAGATAGAATCCCCAATCTTTGGGGGATCCCTGGAAAGTTGCCAACCCAAGGGGCTGGCCTTTCCTTGCTTCCCTGGCTACCCCCTTTGGTATTGGCAGCGGGGCCGGAGACTATCAGGTCAGAGCACAACACAGATTATTGGCCCAAATAGAATAATTTATTTTAGTATTTATGCAATTATGGAGCAAACACACACTAAATGAATTAGGCACAACTGTAGGAATAAACGCACACTATGAACCAAGAGGGCATAAATCAACAGCTTGCCCGGCAAGGTGGGATATAAATATGAATAATAAATAAATAAAACGGGTTAAACACAATCCTCCCTGGATGGGCTGGAGTCTATATTGATGGTGCCCCGCCCCTTGGGGCGGTCCCTCTTTTCCCGCACTTTTTGGCCTTGGGGCAGCTGGGAACTGTAGGCCAGCAGGTGAAGAAGCCCCATTCAACCCAGTGAGTGATACTCCTGCAGGCCCCTCTCTGGAACTACAGCTCAATTGAACCTTATGGGGGAACATTTTAAACAAACCGCAGACAGCAGCCATCTTATAAACACAGGTAACTGCCATTTCGTTTCACCTACCAACAGCCACTGAGGTAACAGTTAATCCCCCCACAGGAGGGAAGCAGGAGAAGCGTCTTCGTCAAGAGAGACAGCCGTCTGCCCGAAATTCTGACAGGGCACAGAGGCTGAAGGAGTGGGCGGGGAAGAGGAGCAGACCCAGCACCCAGCCAATGGCATGCGAGTATTCACAGCCAGTGGATAGGGACAGGTTCTGATTGACAGGCCAGGGGACCAAAGGCTGGGGTGGCATGTGGAATGTTCAGGAGAGTGCCACCACCAACAGAGAATTATGTATAAGAGAGATTACTGTTCCATCAGCCTA
The DNA here is from genome assembly GCA_029233225.1 of Lepidodactylus listeri. Taxonomy (NCBI): domain Eukaryota; kingdom Metazoa; phylum Chordata; class Lepidosauria; order Squamata; family Gekkonidae; genus Lepidodactylus; species Lepidodactylus listeri. The sequence continues at coordinate 96,547,064 of JARCFY010000006.1, forward strand.
TTGGTTCTGAGCAGCTGTATAATGAACTGCAACAATTGAAAAGAATTTGGCTACAGATAGAGTGACCCTAGGCCCAGGTAGAATACATACTTCAAATCTAAAAGGATGCCTGTGTAGTTAACATCTCAAGCCAAGGAAGTCATAAAAGGCAAAGGGCCTTCTGTTCAAAAGTGGAACGTTTCCCCAATTGAGGTAAACAGAACACAGGTTCTAACAAAACATAGGCAAGCTGACGATAAGAAAAGCAAAAGAGGATATGAGGAGTGAATGGCCAAAAGCATTAAGAAAACAATAAGTATTTCTTCAAAGATACCAGAAACATAAAATTGGCTAGGGAGGCATTTAGGCCTTGGGATGACATGGGAATAAAATCATTGCTTAATGACAGAGGAGAGATCTCAGAGAAACTGAATTAATTCTTTGCATCTGTTTTCACTATGGAAAATGTGAGACACATACCTGTGCTGGACCTGCTGTTTCTGGGAAGGGTGTTTGAAGAACTGAGTCAAATCGAGGTGATGATAGATGGAGTTCTGAGACTACTAGGCAAACTGAAAACTAATAAGTCTGCCAGTTCAGATGGCATACTCCCAAGGATTCTTTAAAAAACTCAAATATGAAATTACTGATCTACGAACAAGTATGCATAACTTGTCGCTTACATCGGCCTCTACCAAATGACAAGACAATAGCAAATGTCACCCCAGTTTTTAAAAAGGGGTCTAGAGGGGATCCAGGAAATTACAGACCAGTTAGCCTAACATCTGTTTCCAGTAAATGAGTAGAAACTGTTATTAAAGAATTATCAAGCACACCGAGGAACAAATCCAACTAAGGAAAAATCAGCATGGCTTCTGCAAAGGGAAGTCTTGTCTCTCCACCTTTTTGGAATTCTTGAGCAGGTGGATAAATACTTGAATAAGAACAATCCATTAGATAACATACACTTGGACCAATTTCCCACAAGCAGCTGTGCTGCCCGCACTCTTTCCCCTGATTGCACTGGTCAATTTCACACTCTTTGCTGGGTGGCTGCACTTTGACCTGCATCTCCCTCTGATTTACCCTGCGTTTTCTTGAACTCAAAAAACAAGGATCGGGAAGATGCAGAGGAAATCGGGGGGAGATGTGGGTCAAAATGTGGCTGCGCAGCGAAGAGAGTGAAACTGACCAATACAACCGGGGGAAACAGAAGACTGAAGGTAGCACAGCTGCTTGTGGGGAATCGGTTGTATTGGACTTCTAAACCACTTTTGACAAGGGACCTCTCCAAAGACTCCTGAGTAAGCTTAGCAGTCATGGGGTAGGAGGATGGGTCCGCTTATGGATTAAAAGTTGGTTAAATGGCAAGATGCAGAAACAAACTGACAGCTCTTACAATGGAGGGAAGTAAATAGTGGAGTCCCACAAGGACTGAGACCAGAGCTATTTAATTTGTTCATAATATTGGGATAGTTGGTTACTATAGCAGAGTCATAGATGTGTGATACTGAGTACAGTAAATAAATCTCTCAAGAAGTATATAGCAAAATAGGAAAACTTACATTTATTCAAGTAGCTTCAGTTCACGTTCAGGTTGCAGTCAAAAGAACAGAAAGAAAGAAGCCTGGTCTAGAGTACTTTCCCTGTCACAAATAGCCAGCTTGTCCCCCATAGAAAAAAACATAACTGTTAGGTCTGATCTTCCTCCAGCCCAGTCGGCTTCAGCATATCCCAACTGTGTGGGATTACTCGTTGCTGGCTGTCTCAGTTTAAAGTGTGCAGTACCCTTTAAGTACCTCATCACCCTTTTAACTGCAGTCCAATCCTTTGTGGTGGGTGTGCTAACCCTTCTGAATAATATACTTACAGCTTCTGCTATGTCAGGTCTTGCTGTCATCACTAAGTTAGAAGCTTGCCTGTGGCAGCTCTGTAGTTATTGTCTCGCAGCAGTTCATCAGGTACTTTCTCTTTGAAGAAGTTTGATTCCATTGGTGTGGGCATTGCATATAGTGATATATTTGATCCTGTTGCAAAATTTCTGAGTAACTGGGCATTCCCACCAAATGTGAATATGATCCGCTCTTAATTAAGATCATATCCACCATGTCCTCGATGGTATAGTAAATTTTTTAAAAAGAATAAGGCTTCCAGAACCATCCATATAATAACAGTTTTATCAGAGTTCTTTTGCATTGATTCAGGGTGATGCTGTAGGGCCTTGTGTAAATATCTCCCAGTCAGAGTATGATTAGAGATTTTCAATATTTCAATATTAGAGATTTTCAATAACAATTTACCTTAAATGTATTCCCTATAAACTCACCTTAGTCCAACAAGACAGAATAATTTAAACTATATATGATACTGTTTTCCAATCAGTCTCTAGTGGTAGCATGAATAGTTAGTCTCTTAAATTAGTAGTACCTGCATTGATGCATCTATCAACATATTGAAACCAAGGCAGGTAGCTTTCATCCACAAAGCATTCCATTTTCCTGTTTAGTCAAACAAGAATTTGTTTTAATGAGATCGTTCAGTCTAATTCTATCATCTTGAATCCATTTAGCCAGTCTCCAGAAATGATTAAAATATTGCTTCCAAATAAAAGAAGTGTAGGTACATGAAACAGGAGACATTTTAGTTCTCACTTTATCCCAGACTTTAAATAAGGCAGCTATAAATAATGTTCTTTTTTAAAATCAGAACCTTGGTAATACAAAGGGAGGAAGGATTGTTGTTGTTCAGTCGCACTGTCAAGTCTTCATGACCCCATGGAGCACATCACCCCAGGCCCTCCTGTCTTCCCGGAGTTTGCTTAATTTCATGTTTGTTTGTTTAATTAATTAATTAATTAATTAATTAATTTCTAGGCCGCTCTCCCCGCACAGCAGGCTCACTGTTGCATTGATAACACTGTCTAACCATCTTATCCTTTGCTCTCCCCTTCTTCTTTGACCTTCAGTCTTTCCCAGCATCAGGGTCTTCTCCAGTGAGTGCTCCCTTCTCATTCGGTGGCCAAAGTATTTGAGCTTCAGCTTCAGTATCTGGCCTTCCAGGGAACAGTCAGGTTTGATCTCCTTTAGGATTGACTGATTTGATCTCCTTGCAGTCCAAGGGACTCTCAGGAGTCTTCTTCAGCACCATAATTCAAAAGAATCTATTCTTCTGCGCTCAGCCTTCCTTATGGTCCAACTCTCGCAGCCATACATCACTACTGGGAATACCATTGCTTTGACGATACAGACTTTTGTTGGCAGGGTGATGTCTCTACTTTTTATTATGTTGTCTAGGTTTGCCATCGCTTTCCTCCCAAGGAGCAGGTGTCTTTTAATTTCCTGGCTGCAGTCACTGTCTGCAGCGATCTTGGATCCCAGGAATATGAAGTCTGTCACTGCTTCCACGATTTCCCCTTCTATTTGCCAAGGAGTGATGGGGCCGGATGCCATGATGTTAGTTTTTTTGATGTTGAGTTTCAAGCCAGTTTTTGCACTCTCCTCTTTCATCCTGAGCAAGAAGCTCTTTAGGTCCTCTTCACTTTCTGCCATTAGAGTGGTACTGTGGTATTGTCTGCATATCTGAGGTTGTTGATGTTTTCCCGCAGTCTTAATTCCGGTTTGTGATTCATCCAGGCCGGCATTTCGCGTGGTGTACTCTGTATATAAATTAAATAAGCAAGGTGACAATATACATCCTTGTCATACTCCTTTTCCTATGCTAAACCAATCAGTTGTTCCATATCTGGTTCTAACTGTCACTTCTTGACCCTTATACAGGTTTCTTAGGAGACGTGTGAGGTGGTCTGGTACTCCCATCTCTTCAAGGACTTGCCATAGTTTGTTGTGATCCACACAATCAAAGACTTTAGCATAGTCATTGAAGCAGAAGTAGATGGTTTTCTGATACTCTCTTGCTTTCTCCATAAGGGAACCCGAAGAGTATTGTTGCTTCTAAGGGTACCATGACCAATTCTCACCCACTGTATTTTTCTGCAGTTGGCATTTTAAGAAACCACAGAAGTGGAACAGCAAAAGGTTAAAACACTTTAGTCCACCTTTTTCAAAAGACTTGTGCATAGTAGCCAAAGCTAACCTGGTTTCTCAATTCCCCATATAAAGTCAGCTAAAAGTTTCAGCCAGGTGGGAAGGATTACATGATTCGTGACAAATACCGTAACAGTCTATGAATGATGTTCATCAAGGCCAAAACCATTCCTAAAAAAATTAAGAACTTTCACATCATATCATTTTATCCTTGACTCATCACCTAATTATTCAAGCTGTTCTTGAATTATTATGTTATTTGGTTCTCTTCTGGATAAAAGATTAATACATCAGACTCTGAATCACTTCATATGAATGCTTCAGTTCAAGTAAAAATAAGGTTATTACGTTTTTAATTTGTGTGACAAAGCAATAAAGTATGTAGGAATCATTTTAACAGAGAATGTACAAGATTCATTTAAGGTTAATTATACCTCTCATAGATGCCTTATCAATGTCGAATGAAGAGCTGGGAATATATTGAATTGCAATATGGAGCAGAAAACTGAATTAAAGGTTAATGTTATTTTAATGCATAATGACTAATCGATTGCAATTAAAACCATAAATAGAATATACTTACTTCTAATACCATTTTTACTTCATAATATCATGTAATCCCACAGTGCCATCTCTGATGGAGGGAGACATAGAAGGTTTAGAAAAAACTTTTTAGCACTACAGGTCCCTACCACCACACTACCACTATGAGGAGAGTATGGTCTTATTTATTTCTGAATCACATTGTTCTGAATCACTAACATCATTTACTGGTACAGCTAAAACACTTTTCATTTTGATCTTGGTACATTGATTTATATACTAGGCACAGGGCAGACAGACACTGAAGCCAAGGGATACCAAGAAACGAATATAAAAATACTTATTGAGGAATTAAGTAATGAGAAGGCATGAGATGAATATTTGTTATACTTTCTTATTCTTTTCTTCATTATTTATTTCACTAAAGCAATCCAGTCTCCACGCTAGCTTCCACACTATCTGGTTTCCATCCAACACTACGCCTCACAGAGCAGCTTTACTTTGCTCTGAAGTTTTCTTTCAGGTCAGGCTGTTTTCTGAAAGTGCTTTTGTGCAGAGTTTCCCCTTGTAAGTCAAGAGCATACAGATTCCCTTGGATTTCCACCCCCCTGAAGGTCACTTCCTGCCCACGTAGAGGTTGTTCTGCCCACTCAGCACCTTCTGCCATCCTCCCCCCTTCACTGATGTACAAGCTCCATTTCCACCTCCTTTTAAAAATTTTATTTTTTTTACAAGTGGCGTGAGTGATATGACACTATTGCTAGTCTCATATTGCTGAATAAAAAAATTAAAACGACAGGGGGAGCTGTGCAAGATTTAGTTCCCTGCTGGTATTGACTTGGAGCCTGGAGAGGAGGCAAACAGCAGTATCCCCAGTGCAAAAACAACAACAACCGGATTTCAGTGATGCATGCAAACAAAATAAAGGGGGGACATAGTTAGCACAGAATGAAATTAATATGAGATGTAAAGAGAGAGAGAGACACTGGGATGGGAAGCCTTAAGATTTGAAAACATTTTTCCCTTACATGCTTTAGTGAACAAAGTTTTGGGGGGAACTGTTTTGGCAATCTTTGGAAGCCTAACATTAAAATGGCAGCTGAGCCACATGGACCTTCTGCGAACCACCAAACTTAAGAATAGCTCGCGACTGATACATCTGGAGGAAGAGTGCAGTCTGCACAGGACAGGCTTTAAACAACTGCCCAGATCACAATCAGTGTTTAAGATCAAATTATAGAATCACAAAGAGAAAAACCACACAAATTCACAAGGAGGGGCAGGAAATATGCAGTTGTGCTAGAGCACCAGCGAAAATCCCCCCCTCCATGTTTTTCAATTTAGTGGCACAGGACTATAAAAGCTCTCCAGAGCTTCTGCCAGAGGACTCCTCCCCCATACAAATTGCAGCCCTATGCAAAGCATGGTGGAGTTGCAGCCGACTTTACACAGGCGCGTGCGTGCGCACACACAGATACACATACATGTTGCCAACAATCACAGCTTGCAATGCCAGCGTCAGTGGGTTCTACTATGCATTCTGTACACTCAACATGTTCCCCCATATTATGAGATCACGTGACTCCCACTTTTCAGTGTCCAGTAACACAGCAGAGAATCCCCTAGTGCTCAGCAATACGGAAAAGCGGGGCTTCACAGCTGCTTATCAGTTTTTTAAAAAAAAGTCTAGGCAATTTCAACATCAGTCCCCCCCTACTCCCCGGCTGCATTCCTTTCTGTTCCCTTTCATTTAATGAACTAACCCTAAAATGCATGCACAAAAACTGGACCACAAGGATTTAAATGGCTTGCTGGATGCTACTGCACAGTTGCGATAAGGCAACTGCATAATTTTTTTTAAAGCTTTGGACAACACCCCCCACATGTCACAAGTGATATTCCACCCTGATTTTAAAAAGTGTGCTTTTAAAATCGTAGCTGCAGAATAAATACATTGGTGGAAAAAGACTGGTGTGTAAGGTGGGCACAGAATCCGAAGGTTAAAGGCTTACTGCTCTGAAAATCTGTAGTAACATGTGCATGTGTAATGGGTCCTTGTTTATCTGAGGCTCATACTGCTGCCCTGTAGTGTAATATGAAGAGGCAACTTTCAGGTATTCCGGTGGGCATTTCACGCAGAGCTCGGCTGTCTTCCAAATTCTTTTGTACTCAGCAGGAGGAAAAAATTGCTATTGATTTCAGCATATCCAGACTGTTGCTAAATAATGTTAGTCTGAGCAGTTTCTTGTTGCTCACTGGCAGTCTTTACTTAAAAAGAAGCTTTGTGCCAATATTGCTGTTTTCATTTCTAGCCAAACATTTTGGCAAGGTTGTCCATTCTTAATGGCTGCTTGTGTTTTAGTTTTCTTTGCTCTTTTCTCCACTTCCATTTTACAATAATAAAAGTACATACAATGATTTTGGGATTCAGCTATGCATCCACAGGGCTATTGAGGAACTTACAAATTCTACAAACTCAGCAAAATGGGGGATGGGGAACCTTTTCTGTTTCCCATGTTTTACTAATGCACCATAACCACAACACAATTAAAGCAAATTATTTCGATATACTTGAATTCCCATTGACTTGGGGGGGGGGGACTGTGCTTTACTCTAAGAACTTAACTTGAGCCACTTCCACAGCTTGATGGGACCCACATTGGGAGGGAAATATTTAATGCAAAGCCAAAGATTGCTGCTGTGTCAGTGCAAATTGTTTCCCCTGTGCATTCTGGAATCCTTGACCAGTGAACCATTGATTCACAGTACCACAGCTCATGGCATCAGTGTATTAGGCTGTGGTCACCAGTGTTCCCTCTTGCATTTAAAATTGCTGATCAGACGCTTGTATTCGTCTCCTGCACCGAAGTGAGCACAGTCACGCAATTCCTTCTGGTTCCCTAGTGAATTTTCCAGCACATGGAAAATCAAGTACTTTCCGGATATTTGCACTTTGAATCCATGATTTTGCCGATCTGGACAGCCATCTCTCACAATGATCACAATTAGCTCTAAACGTCCTTCTCGTGATGTTTCCTCCCCCCAAGCTTCGGCTGTTGTGCACAAGAGCAATCCTGCATTGAATAAATTCAATGTATAAATGTTGAAGTGCACATATAGACTCTAGTGCTCGGTTGTAGGTAGCTGGTTAATTTTGTTCGCTGTTTTTTTTGGGGGGGGGGGCCTGCAAAAACAAGGGAGTATGGCCATGTGCATATGTGCATGCGCAAAGCCAATGAAAAACAAGTGGTGTTACATCCCCATTCATGACGGGAAAATTCACATTGTTTATTTTATTGGAACACTGGAATTACAGAGTGCTGTATGTATGCAATAGAGTAGGAGCGCTACAAAAATGTAATTTTGGCAACCAATATGTCCTTTCATTGTCAGATAATATGACTAATAGAATCTCAAAAGGCTGGAACACAAACTCGCTCACCCTGTGCAAGTCAGTATAGTCCGTGTGAAATCTATATAGGTATACTTTGAAATCAAAATGGATTAATCCTATTCTAACTTAACTTTCAGAGAACATTGAGATTATACTAAAGAAAGTTTCTGTCCAGAAATTCAGCGGGAACGCATTTTTAATCAAGGGAGGCTGCCCCTGTGTAAAACTACAGGCAAACCACCTAGGAAGTTACAAAATCAGTCCTGGAGAACAGAGATGTGGTCATTCTGGCCTCCCAACAGCATAATATAGTCTCTTTAGCTTTATAAATGAAAGAGAGTTATTCAGGGTGCAAAATGCCTGTAAGTTAAAGTTTCTTTTACTCTTGGAGAAGCAACGGCCTCCTAAAAGTCTAGTCAATGCAAATACTGATGAAACGGTAGTTTAGTCCAGTTCCGTCCTAGGGGGAACTGTGGTGCAGTCCCTGATGTTCAGGGTTTATTGAGTGTTTCCTCTTGCCGTTTAGCCTGCCTCTTGTTTCTCTCTCTGCTACATGTTACTGTGTGTTAGCGTTTGTACTCTGAAGGCCTCTCTGTAGCATTAGTGGCCTGCAGTCAGTTACCATCTTTTTGCAAATCCCATTTCTATCCAAATATCTAGCAGTGGGAGTCTTAGGGAGGAGACCTGGGGTATAATTTTCCTTAATAGCTAATTTTATAATAATAGATAATGGCTGATAAATTGCATAGCAAGGATGTGAATGTTGGCTCCAATACCAATTATTCCTTTTCTCTTCCCTTCTCATAATTTTTTTTTTCCACATGAAGATGATTCTGGGATGACCTGGCTGATTTTGAACTAGAGGGTGATTTGATCTAGAGGGCGGAGCTGTTCAACTAGGCCTTTGGGTGAGGTGGTGGGAGCCCAATTCTTCGGCTGCCCTTGCTGATGCTTTCCATCTCGGTACAACCAAGACTAAGAAGATCCCCATACTTTTTTGGGTTGCAGTCTAGCTGTTTCAGTCACCTGAGATTATTGCACTTTCTATTTATAGTGCTACCTGTCTCAGATTATTGTGTCTTTTGTTTTAATTGTTTTACCTATATAAGTATTATGACTGTTTTAATGACCTTGTAAAACTGCTGTTGTGATCTGCCCTGAGCCCACTTGTGGGGAGGGCGGAATAGGAGTTTAAATAAATAAATAATCATCATTCATTTCAGACAGTTTGCTGTTTTATATTCAACCTTTCAGGCTCTGTGCATCACACTTGTTCTTGCACATTTCTGAGCATTCTATAGTTCAAATTTCCCTTGGCAAAACATTGTATGCTGTTAGCCAAACTTTTAACAAAGGACATAGAATTTTTATATTTAATGGTTACAAACAGTTGAACTATTTCTTGCTGGCACAATATACAAAAATTCCATCTCATCGAGAGCCAGTTCGGTGTAGTGGTGAAGTGCTCGGACTCTAATTTGGGAGAACCAGGTTTGATTCCCCACTCCTTCACTTGCAGGCCTGAAATAAACCACCCAGAAAGTAGAGTTGCCATCACTATCTGAGAAGATGCTGAAAAGAAAGCACAAATGTGTTAGTCCTCCTGACTCTATTGAGTCTCTTCTACTTCCACTGATGAAGAAGAGATTGAATTTATACCCCGCTCTTCACTCAGAATCTGAGAGCGGCTTAGAAACCACTTTCCCCACAACAGACACCCTGTGAGGTAGGCGGGGCTGAGAGCGCTCTTTCCAGAACTGTCCTTGAGAGAACAGCTCTGACAGACCACAAAAAGTATTACAAGCATTTTCTCACATATGCAAGAAGTGTCAAACAAATGTACCTATCCAAAGAAAAACAGCACCACTAAACAAATTGTATGTGGTGGTGTTATGGGCAGAAATGGTGCAGCACCTGTAGGATAATATACATTGCAGGAATTGAGGTCTTTGCAAAATGGCAGCTGCATATCCCAAGCATGTCCTGTCAGAGAATCCACTGATGATGCAGCCATCTTTAAACACATCACCAATGCCTTCTTCAAAGCTTAGAATAATTTTATAACCTGATATGTCTGTGCATTATCCAGGAACAAACAAGAGACTCCTTGAGTATACTCCTGTGTATGCCTTTTTTCTGCAGTCTGTATCTATTAGCCACATATTATAGATAGAAACTCTCAGTCTGGGGCAAGTGATGCTCTGTATTCTTGGTGCTGCGGGGGGGGGGGGGGGGGGCAACAGTGGGAGGGCTTCCTGCCCCCACTGCTGGACTTCCTGAGGGCACCTGGTGTTTTTGGCCACTGTGTGACAGTGTTGGACTGGATGGGCCACTAGCCTGATCCAACATTGGCTTCTCTTATGTTCTTATGTTCCATCTTTTTCAAATATTCCATCTTCCATCTTTTTCAAATATTTGAAAAAGTATGCATGCACACAAACGCTCATACCTTGAATAAACTTTTGTTGGTCTTAAAGGTGCCACTGGACTCTAAATTTGTTCTGCTGCTTCAGAACAACACAGCTGCCCAGCTGGAACTACATTTAAGACATTTGATTCCTCACAGGAGATATATGAATCTTGTAGTAGGAACCATACCATTTCTAGGTTTAAAGACTTGGTCTGCCATTTTCGTGCGTGCTTTGGGCCTCAAATACACTTACAGTAACAATCCTAAGCATGTTTACTCAGAATGAAGTCCCACTGATCCAAGGGTGGACTGGGAAGTTAAAATAGTCCAGGAGCACGCCAGGCTGAGTGGCCAATGCTGCAGGAGCTACTCAGATCAGGCCTGGGTAACCAAAGGCATCAGCTTCCCTCCTGCACGCCCCTCCTGCGTTGGGTGCAGGGCCGCCCAGAGCGGGTTCGGGTCCGGTGTTCGGCCACCTGCATCCACCGGAGGCTCGCCCATGGCTGTCCGCCTCTGGCAGCCTCTAGGCCACTCACTGCCCACCTGGGTACCTGCAGACCTTGGTCGTGGTGCTGCCAGGAGCGGGCTCAGGCCCTGCATGTGGCCGCCTGTGCCCACCAAAAGTTCCCCTGCAGCCGCCCACCTCTGGCGGCTTCTGGACCGCTCGCTGCCCACCCAGGGACCTGCAGGCGTTGGCTGCACCACCGCCAGGAGCAGGCTCAGGTCCGGCGTCTGGCTGCCTCCATTGTCCTGCTGTCTGCTTGCTGGCCACCCAGCAACCTCCAGGCATATGCGGCTGCCCCTTTTCGGCCACCACCGGAGTGTGCACCCCATCCATCGCCTCCCAGCCTACTGAGGCTGGGTGCCAGTTCTGTGAGTGGGTGGGCGGGACTAAGCAAGGCATCCACGAATAGTGAAGCAAGTTTGGGCTGACGCCGCTTCTGTGGGTGGGAGTCAGAGAACACAGCCAGTGGCCAGGGTCCCTGTTCTGAGTGGCAGCTCTTGCAGCCAGCTGATTAGGGAGCACATCGAACGTGGCCACCCCAAAACAGCTTTATTATATAGAGATTATTATAGAGAGGTATCAGGGACTGCTGCATGCACAAAAAGTTATAGTACAATATAAAGGTGGCAACATCAAATATAGGGTTTTATTTCCTGCATGTGAATGACATGTATATTTTTAGCAGGTGGACAGTAATCAATAGAGCTATAGAACCTGACATTTTTCTTGGTCAGTGGATCCTTCCAAATTAGCTGTCCTGAAAGAAAATGATACACTGCCTGCAATTTCCTGGAAAAACTAAAAAAAAAAAATGGAGATGCTGACTTTTATTCTATTTGGTTTTGATTGAGTGTGGCAATCTGTAGCACGAGAGAGTCCCAGGTGACTTAAAACGAATTATCCAATTTCTGCCTGCAAGCTGCTTAAAACAATACTCAAAATTTCAGTGTTCACACTGGCAATTCAGTTGCCAAAAGATTTTGCAGTTTATGATTTAATTAAAAGTCTCTAAGCAGTACTTGCGCTCATTTATACTGGTGCAAAACATCTGGGTAAGTTCTATTAAAGTCAGCGGCATTTTCCAGAAAATAAAGTGGAGTGACTAAAAGGAGGTTAAAGTTGTGGTGCGCCAGAGTAGTTAAGCCAGAGCAGTTGGGATTTTGCTGGCATTCTCATCATGTGAGTAGCTTGCACTGCCCTCCAACTTCTGTTCATGCAGGCTAGATGGGATCCTAATTTTTCGCCTGTTTAGGACTAAGGCTATAAAATAATAAAATCCAAGTTGCTTGGCTTAATTTTGATGGGTGCAGCGGTTAAGAGCAGTAGACTCTAATCTGGAGAAAGGGGGGCTGATTCCCCACTCCTCCTCCTCCGCATGAAGCCCGCTGGATGACCTTGGGCCAGTCTCAGTTCTCTCAGAACACTCTCAGCCCCACCTACCTCACAAGGTGCCTATTGCAGGGAGAGGAACTGTAAGTTCCTTTGAGACTCCTTAGGATAAAGAAAAGCGGGGTATAAAAATCAGCTCTCCATCTCTGACCTAACTCAATAGTTCTTTTCAGGAAGTTACAAAAGAGTAAGCAAAGTGTTGCAAATTACTACAACAATAATTGTGCAACAGTATAGGAATCACCATACTTGTTGAAAAATATACACAGGCCTGTGGGGAGGGAAAAAGTTTGTCTTCATTTTTCTAATGGTTGGACAAATGCTCATGCTGAGCCACAAGTCATTTGCAATGTAAGCCTAAGCAGAGTTACGCCCTTCCAAGTCAGTTAAAACCAGCGAGTTTAGAAGGGCGTAGCTCCGTTTAGGATTGCATTATTGATTGCTGTGTTTGAATTTTAGCACAGATTAATAATTCCTAGCTCAATTTATATACCTAGGGTTTGTGCAGGGAGTGCCAACTATCTAATACTTTGATGTAACACCCCAGACCTAAACAGGTCTTCCCAGGCATAATTCCCAGTGACTTCGATAAACTTAAATCCTTGGGAATGCATCATTACAATAATTTGTAACTGAATTTTCCTATGTGGACAAGCCAGCCAAGTTATGAATGACTGCTACAGCACAACTAGAACCAGTTATGAACCACCGCTATAACCCCAACAATACCATAACATCCAGTGATGCCCGGATGGAGCCCACATCCCAGTTAGTGTGATCACTTTTAAATTTACTTTTAAACTGTTGCTGCAGTGCATCTAACATAGGGTTGCCCGCTCTGGGTTAGAAAATACTGGGAGATTTTCGGGGGTGGAGCCTGCAGAGGGCAGGGTTTGTGGAGGGGAGGGAGTTCAATGGGGAGTCCAGCTGGCAAAGTGGTCATTTCATCCGGGAGAACTGACCTGTGTTGCCTGGAGATGAGGTGCCATCCCAGGAGATCTGCAGCCACCACCTGGAGGGTGGCAACCCCTACTCTAGTTGCCTCCAAGTAGTACAGACTTCAGAATATAGCAAGGTGGGCGTAGGAAGGATGGGAAGGATTAACCCCTACCCCCCATGAATGAGTTGGTGCAGGAACAGCTTCCTACGGCCAGTGGGCTTCTCCTTGTAAATGGTTCCTTTCCCCCTTCGCTGCCCCAAACTTTATCCACTTGGTGCTGGTGGGCGTGACAAAAGGCCAGCCTGGGGCGAGGGGGAAGTCCGCTGCTGCGGCGGCTCCGACGGGGGCGGGTTTCCTCGCCCGCTTCCACTCAGGCGCGGGGGGGGCGGCGGCGAGCCAGAAGGGGGGCGTGCGTGCGTGCGCTCGCGCCCCCAGTCCGCTCGGGAAGCGGCTACGTGCCTCGTTGCCTGTGGCGAATGTCTCTTTTTTTCTGCCGCGTTCCTGTGGGAGGTCCCGCCCCGCCCCACCCAGGGGGGAGGAGGGAGCGCGGCGCAGGCAGGCAGGCCGAGGGGGCGCGCCCCCTTTCCCCCACCGGGGCTTTGCTTGCAGCCGCGCCGGACGATAAAGTGGCCCTGCGGCGGGGAGAGGGCGCACCAATGGCCCGGGGGCGAAGGAAGGGCTGCAGCGGGGCTCTGCCTGCCCTCTGAGCCGCCGCCGCGTCGTCATGCGATGGAGGGCCGGGGCTCGGCGGTGCTGGGCTTGGGACAACTTGTAGCGCCTTTCGGGGAGCGGCAGCTGCAGGAAGAGGCCGCCTCCCTCCCGCGCTGGCCCAGCAGCAGCAGCAGCAGGAGCTCGCCGCCGGAGGAGGCGCTTTTGCAGGCGCGGAAGGAGGCGGACGCCGCGGCGGAGGAGGACGCCGCCGATGCGGACGAGGAGGTGCTGCTGGAGCTGCGCCGCCGCCATGGGCGCTCCCTCTCGCTGCCCGCCAGCCCGACCCTCGCCGCCGCGCGGCTCTTCCCGCCGCCGCCGGGCGGACGAGGCGAGGCGGCGGGCGAGGCGGCGGCGAGCGGCTGCTGCACCAAGTGCAAGAAGCGGGTGCAGTTCGCCGACGCGCTGGGGCTCTGCCTGGCCAGCGTGAAGCACTTCAGCGCGGCCGAGGAGCCGCAGGTGCCGCCGGCCGTCCTCTCCCGCCTGCAGAGCTTCCCCATGCGCCAGCGGGACCTGGAGACGATCAGCGCCGCGCTGGCCGGACTGGCCGGCTGCGCGGCGCCTCCGTTCGCTCGGCCGCCCCCGCTGCCCCTGGGCCGTCCGCTGGTGGCCGCTTTCGAGGCGGCCGGGCGGCAGCCGGACGCCGAGCGCCTGCGGCGGGAGCGGGTGTGCCTGGAGGAGGCGGCGGGGACGGCGCTGGCCGGGGCGCCCTCAGACGTGCGCGGCGTGGTGCGGGTGCTGGGCTGCCCCGGCGCCAAGGAGGTGACGGTCCGCTACACGTTCAACGAGTGGCTCTCCTTCCTCGACAGCCCTGCCGTGCCGCTGTCCTCGCCGCCGCCCCTCGACGGGGAACCCACGCCTCCGCCTCTCTCCGGCCCCGTCGAGCGCTACCAGTTCGCCTTGTGCCTCCCGCCGGGCCTGCCGGAGGGCACGGCCGTGCATTTCGCCATCTGCTACCGCAGCCAACAGGGCGAGTTCTGGGACAACAACGGAGGCAGCAACTACACCCTACGCGGCGCCCAGCCCCAGAAGGCCGTCTCGCCTCTGCCGTGACCCTGCTGGGGTCGACCGGCTTGAAGGTGGGGGGGAAGCCAAGCCCCCTGCAGCGCCCAGTGTGGTCACCAGCGCCCGGCCTCCCGACGTGCCTGTCCTGTCCCAGCGCCCTGGAGGGCATCGAGTTGCCAGCTGTGCCTTTGCACCTTAAGTCTTACTGCCCCACACCCTGGCTAGCCGGCATGCTTGTCTGCCCTGGAGCGGGCCGGGGGCGCTCAGTCGAACTTTGTGCAGAAATGTGAGACGCAAATCGTGGCCTGACCCAGAGCGCCCCCCCCCCCCCCAAATTAAACTGCTTTTTCGAAACTTTGGCAGGCTCCATCAGGCAGACACATTCGTTGCTTGGAACCATTTCGATGTGAATGGAAAGGGGGATCTGTAGACTCTACTGTGCAAGGGCTGGGGGTCCATGTTGCCTGGAATGCACTTTAAGTCTGTTCAGAGAGAAGGAAGGAAGTGACTGAGTATTTCCAGTGTCCTCTCACCCTTGCTGGGAAGTTGGCTAAAGGCTGACCTTTCTTCAGTTTCCCTTCCGTGAAATGGCCTTTAACTTCTCTAGGAGAATACAGCACTACAGTGAACTGGGGGAATAAAACAGCTGTTCAGGACATACTTTTTTAAAAACAAACCAACCAACCCTGCCTCTTTCTTCTCGTCTTCCAACTTGAATATTGTGCCTTGAGTGAAAGGTCTCTTTATACACTGACATAAGACAGAACTGATGTTTTGACTGCCATGTCTAGGTGCTTATTCTCCCAGCAAAGGTGTAAAGTGCTGTTGGGTTTTATTTTTATTTCGGCAATAAAGAGAGAGGTGCTTATGGGAAATGGCTGAATCTCAGCAAAAATTGGGGCTAGAACAAATGCTTCTGTCTCTTCTTTAAGCTGGGATGCTCTGAATAGTTCTCGGTGATTACACATGGTGATTACATATGGTGTCAACTGCTAACAACATAGCACATGGGGGGGTGCTTTCAAGATGGAAGATGGTGGTGGGTTCAGTAAACAAAACCGGTAGGGATGCAAGAGCCATTGGAAAATGGCCTAAAACTGTGCTCTAGGTACAAGAGAAGAGCTCTCCAGCACTCTAATAGTTGCACAGAATAAAGAAATTTTAGCATGAAATCCTGTACCTGCTAAAACATGGTGTGCTACACGATTGTTAACAGTGCAGAAACCCTGCCCTGCTTTACACCTGACATCAGACGTGCTGGCGGTCCGCTTATAGCTAGCTGGATTGTAGCTGCAGCTGATAAGATTTGTCTGACAGATTTGCAGAACATTCCTGTGTGCACCTGGCTAACTCAGCGGTGAGCAAAGCAGGTGCAGGATTTTTTAGAGGGTGACAAAGCCTCAGGCTGTTGCCGTACAGAGTGCAGACTGACAGTACACTAAAAAGCAAGATCACCCCTCAGCTTCCATCTTATTTTTTTTTCACCTGAGACATACCGGTATACTGTGACAGTTCATGCTGGTGGCAAAGTCACTGTTACGTCGCTTATAACAGGAGCACGGTCCTCTTCACTTGAGTGTCCCGAATCTGTAGCTTAGTGGAGCCCTTTAAAGGGCTATCCTTTTTGTTGGGAACTAAATGCACTTTCACAATCCTAAGTGGCTTTATTAAGCTAGTTTGTAGAGTTAGTAGCAGCAGTCGGTCTGGGAGACTAGCTGCCCAAAAAACAGATTTTGGGATGGAATGGTTCGGTGAGCACTTACCTAGATCTAATTTTTTGTTGCTGGGAATGTGGTCAGCCTAAATGGTCATTAAGCTATACCCTGAAAATCCTGTCTGTTGTATGAAAGATTCCATCCCCCCTTGGAATCTTGTTAAATGGTCTAATAATTTACCGTTTGGAAGTGGCATAGCTGTTTTTGCTGTTCAAAGGCAAAACTTTAGGAATTTTATGCTATTTATTCAACTCAATAAAAACTTGGAATGTTGGATCTCTTCCCTCTTTGGAATTGTGAGAATTTATCCTTGCAATCCTGTGTTGGTTACTGCCTAGAAGCATGTTAAAAGACTGACACCCTTGTAAGAGAAGAGGACACAGCATGGTGACAAATGAGAGTATTAGGCCAGTATTGTGGTGCCCCTGCTGGTTGTCTTAAGGGGGTTTGTGTGCAAATTCTGTGGAAGGCCTAGCATTCTAGAAGATGAAGGGAGATATAAACTCTGAAGAACCATGTTCTGTCCTACTTGAGCTTCATTTCCTGCAGCTGGCTGTTATGAATGCATTTTCTTGCAGAATCACTTAGCTGTTTGCTTAAAGTACACCTTTTTAGGAGACGGGGGGGTTGCCCGATGGTAAAGAAAATGTGTTTCCTCTCCCCCCCCCTCAAGCATACTGCAAACAGTAGCCGATAATATAACACGTGAAGATCAGCAAATGTGGATCTAGGGACCTTGGCCTGTTGCAGCCCCTGGACGTGTGGTGTACTGCGTGTTTGTAGACAACTGTGTCCCTTTCATCCATGATGATATTTTTGCAGTGCACACACAATGAGTATTTGCTTTTCTGTGTTGTGTGTAAAACCGCTGGGAATCCTCTAGCCACTTGGTGGTGTTACAGTGAAGCATGCGGAATAAACTAACAAAAGCTGGATATCTTTTGGAAACCCCATGGTACTCTTAAGAGTTAAACTGAATTGTTTGTTTTTGGTGCCGAGAGAGGCTGGCTGGCAGTCCCCTAGGGAGTCATGCTGTGTAACCTTGGACTCTGCTTTCGAAAGCTATTTTGGACAAAAGTTGAATTGCAGATGAAGCCTTCCCCCCCCCCTCTTGTTCTGTTTTTTGCCCCAGGAGTATGTATACAGCAAAGGCATGGGTGCTTTCTGCTGCTTCGGAGGTCCTTAAATGATTGTCCAGCTAGAGCAGTAAGCAGAAATGCAGAAGAACTTTCCCTGAGTCACTTTTTTGAAAATGCTTTGTTGTAAATGCACAAAAAACCCTTGTGAGGTTTTAATGTAACACTTGAATAAAGCTAGCACTAGCTCAAATACACAAAATCCTTGCCGCCACATACTCCTATTGCTTAAGTGAACATTGAAATGGTGCCAAAGAGCCAGCAGTGAGTCAGTGTATGTTCAGCATAAACCATGCTGCCCCGAATTGCCTTAAGCGGTAAGAATCCTGTCATCTTCAGCAAAGAAGCTGGTTTTCCCACGGAATAATGTTTATATGCTGCAAGAAACCCAGTGTGTTAATACTTGTGCACATAGCAAACTTCTCTTTAAATATTTAGGGCTTCAGTTGGCACTCCGCAAAAATCTCTGGTTTTATCGTGTCATACAGGCTGTGCGCAAGAGGACTGTGGAGCTCTTTCCTTTTTTAAAAGGAAAAGGCCTGAAATTGAATTTGACAGTTTTAGCTCATGGC
This sequence comes from Lepidodactylus listeri, assembly GCA_029233225.1. Taxonomy (NCBI): domain Eukaryota; kingdom Metazoa; phylum Chordata; class Lepidosauria; order Squamata; family Gekkonidae; genus Lepidodactylus; species Lepidodactylus listeri. Next base: position 96,565,403 of record JARCFY010000006.1, read on the forward strand.
TAGATTCTTTTCAAAGGGGAGTGAGCAGAGATGCCGCCTGGTATGTCCGAGCAATCCTGCTGTCATAAACAGTAAGTGAGGTGAAAATCTCTAGCGTGCAGTATGTTCTGGCAAAAACTGGTCAGAACTGGTTTTGCTGAGGGTATGTAGAGGTTTCCTCCTGAACTTCTTGTGGATAATCTTGAAGGGGTAACATTCTGAGGAAAGATGAAGAGGTTGGATTTATACCTTGCCCTTCACTACCCGAAGGAGTCTCAGAGCGGCTTACAATCTCCTTCCCCTCCCCACAAGAGAAATCCTGTGAGGTAGGTGGGGCTAAGGGAGCTCTCTCGAGAACTGCCCTTGAGAGAACAACTCTGAGAGAGCCGTGACTGACCCAAGGTTACTCCAGCAGCTACATGTGGAAGAACGGGGAATCAAACCTGGTTCTCCCAGATTAGAGTCCGTGCTCCTAACCACTAAACCAAACTATCCTGAGGACGCTGACTGCTCACCTCCGGCCATCTCGTGTTCACAGTATTCTCAATACATGGACTGCGTATCGAGAATTGTCCTCCTTTTCCAGGAATGACAAGACTTGCATCTTGAATCTTTCACAAGGGAAAATGGGGTAGGGGAGGCAGGTTGGGGTAAAGGTTTTTGTTTAGATGTGCTGTGGGAATTGCCCCAGTTACTCTGGCAAGTGAGCCTTGTAAATCTAGATGAATAAAAATGCCTTGCATTGCAAGTTAATGAGGCTGTCTGTCTGGTACATCTGACTGCATCCCTTTTTTCGGGGGACTCCAGCTTGACTTCATGTGTTCGATGAAGGCTGCGCAAACAAAGATCATGCTGGGGATTTCAGGCCTCACAGCTCTTAAAAGACTTTATTGGGCTGGCAAACACAAATATTTCTTGTAAAGGAGACTAAAGAAACTGTTGGCTGGGTTGGGTTTTTTTTTTTCTGGCCTCTTTCCCACAGGGCTAGAAGCTTTAAAATAAAGTTTGAAACCATTTTGTAGTAGATTTGGAGAATAAGTTGGAGAATGTGAGCTCAAATGTTAAAACTGGTTCTTTTTCTCAAAACTGGCTGAACTATTGGAATATAATTTCTTCTAGTAATAGTTCTATGGCTCAAGATCCAGCATAGTGTTTAAACCCATTTGATCATATTAGTGGCTTCTGAACATTAAAAGCCAAAGGTTCTTATGAAAGAATTTCTCAAGTTATATAGTTTACATTACTGCCCAAGGTCGTCTTTCATTTAGTTCCATTTGGTTTTGACTTTAGCTTTTGTTATTTTGTACCAAAATTTAAAAACATTAGAAGCTTTCTTGGCCATTTATATTATATTTATATATAATATCTACTGTATTAGATTACTCTTCACATGCAATATTTCATTTAGCGAATAACTTCAGCCTGAATTCTGGAAAGGGCTATAGCTGGTCAGAATGGTGAGAGCTAGTGTGGTGTGGTGGTGAAGAGTGTCAGAGTGATTTTGGGAGAACCAGGTTTGAATCCCTACTCTGACATAGAAGCTTGCTGGGTGGCCTTGGGCCGGTCACACTTGGCCTAACCTACCTTACAGGGTTGTTGTGAGAACCAGGTAAACTGCTTTGGGTCCCTACTGGGGGGAAAAGGTGAGGTATAAATAAAGGAAAAAATACACAGCCCACAAGTCACCAAATGCTGTCTGCCACTTGCTGGACAATCTCCCGTTGTTGCCATTTCACAGCAGAAACTGAAACCAGAAGGGCTTATGAATTCCCAAAGTGCTTCCGAACACGGCCATTCCTTTAGGCTCTGTGTGGGTCACAGTGCTGCTGGTATGCTCTGTTTTAGCAAGACTCTCTAAACTAGCAATGGTAGGTATAGCCTGTGGCCATACCTGCAGGCCCGCAGCTACTATGGGCCCTTGGGGCGATGCCCCTTCCCAAATCTTCCCTGACCTTTTGAATTTTGGTGGGAGGAGCCTCCTCTGCAACCCACCAGAGCTGCGCCATGGCAGAAGACAGAGACCTCCATCACCCACCTGCCCACCCTCCTGTCTGCCTTCACTTCTCACTGCTCCGCCTCCTCCACCCCAAAACTGGCCTGCCCGGCTCAGATTCCCAGCTCCAATGAGATCTGCAGCCATGGATCCCTGCCCTGCCACCTCACTCAGCCAGGGCTGGGCAGGCCCGAAAGGTGCAGTGAGCCTGAGGGAGCAGCAAGGCCAGGGGAGGGGGTTCCTCAGCCACCCCACACCTGGATGGGAGGCAGAAAGGAAGGCCGGGCTGGGGGACTCTGGATGGGAGGAGAAACCCCCCCCAACCTGTAAAACGAAGCACCTGCTGGGAATGTGGGGGGGGGGGGAGGTCCCATTCTGAGCAGGGTCAGGAGGTCCGTTTCTTTTATTTTTGAGCAGGGGTCCTTTCGTAGAAAAAGAGGTGCAGGAGCTCATTAGCATAACTCATTAGCATAACTCATGAGCATATGCCACGTCCCTTGACATCATCGTAAGTGTGTCAGAAAGGGAACGTCAGTTTCAGCCCCATTATACCATATGGGCCATTGAAATCAATGGCAAAAACTCATAGGGTATATGAGGGGCTGGAGGAAAGGGGATTTGAGAGAGAGGCTCCAAACTTGCAGGGTAGCTGTTGAAGCCTCTCCTTGAAATACCCACCAAGTTTCAAGAAGATTGGACCACGGGGTCCAATTCTATGGGCCCCCAAACAGGTTGTCCCATCCCCTCCATTGTTCTCTATGGTGGGAAAAAATGTTACCTTTTTTTCTACCATAGAGAACAATGGAGGGAATGGGGGCAACCTGTTTGGGGGCCCGTAGAATTGGACCCCCTGGTCCAATCGTCTTGAAACTTGGTGGGTATTTGGGGGAGAGGTCCCAGCAGCTACCCTGCAAGTTTGGAGCCTCTCCCTCAAACCCCCTCCCCTCCAGTCACTTTTAAAGTTGCCGCCGAATTTCGGCGGCAATTCGGCAGCAGGCTGAATCAGATCAGAGAATCTGATTCGGCCCATGGCTGCCCTAGTGGCCACTCCTGAGCTGGCGGAGCTTTGCTCCGCCTCGCTCCGGCCCCAATGGACCCCTGTTTTTGAGGTGGGGGGGATCTCACCAGATTACATGAGAGATTGTTGTAGAACTTGGGAAGATCTCTCTCTCTTCTGTAGAGACCAAAGGAGGGATATTGGGGCTTGGGGGGGGGGTCCCTTATTTGCACAGGAGTCTGCTAACAGTGCAGGTGGGGAGATATCTGTGGTCTTCAGGGGAGCTTTTTGCCTCTTAAGTAGATCACCACCAAGTAGATTAGTCACCAATCTAATTAGTGGGGATCTAATTAAGTTTCCCCGCTCCCCCATATAAAACTTCTTAGCTACAGGGCTGCATATCTGTTATATTTAAGGCCTATATAGACCTCCTGAATTACTGAAATCAAGTACCTCTTGGAGTGAAGGCAAAAAGTCTCTCTTTTGTTGACATCTAATAAAATGGCATTATGGGGTAAGGGATGCTTCAGCTGGTGTACTACTCGTGTTTTGGCCGGTTTCAGAATATTTTTTTGGATTGCATACTGCAGCTCTTTGACCTTTGAAACAGAAAACAGTCTAATTTAAGCATGTGGTGCTCCAGCATAATTTTTCAACTTGATAAGAAGGGATCAGGAACATGCTTAAAGGCACTGATTTTTTTTTAAGTGGTGATTTTTTCAGCGGTGAAATGGCCTTGTCCTTACTAAGCAAACCTGTGAACCAGTACCTGTATTTATTACTCCAGCCACAGATAGCTCCCAAAGCAGCAGCTTACAAGAATTTCATGGCACAGCTTTAAGGAGAGATGTTGGGTGTGGGTGGGCATCTCTTCTCGTCTCTGCCCCTTGAGGTCAAGGCCAGAGGGAGAGTGCAGAAGGACCTATTGGTGCAAACCTGAGTGGTCCTTGGTAGTGCAAACCCTGAGAGTGCTGGTACTTTAAAAGTTGCTGAATGGCAGTGGGGGAGAGACACTCTAAGACTCTCCTGTGAACAATTCAAAGCAAAATACATTTTAGAATACAATGCAATGCACCTACTGCTGATGGTGATGGGTGACCTAAGACAGGAGGAAACAAAAGCACACAGATCCATTGGCTTTGTCATGTGGGGAGCACGCCGATGCTGTCTGGCGGCTTGGAGAGGGGCACACTGCCCAGCAAGGACTCTGGCATGCGTGTGTGTTGTCCTCCTAAAGCTTATGGCCATGCATGACACTCTGTCTCCTTATGGTGCTGCGAATGCTCATTAGAGGGGGGAGCATAAGGCAGCCTCTCCCTGCCTTCATGCTAGATGACCTGAAATGAAGAAACAGCCCAGAGTGGTATTTACACATCCTATATTTTGTATGCTGTATTACTAGTCCCATGGGCCTGCTCACAGTTTATAAACTCATTAAGTCAAAGGTAACAGTTTCTGAACAAGGATATAGTGAAATGGGTTTCACCCATCACAAACTAGCTTCACAACTCTTTCAGCGCAATCTTAGGCAATTTACTCATCACAGAGTCCAATGAGATTTACTCCCCTAATGCACATGACTGCAGCATTAAATCTACATTGCACTGATTTAGCTGCAGGTGTTTTAATGGTTTGCATCTGCATGTGTCGTGGACTTCCAGTTCATATTTCCTGTATCGTCCCCAGCACTGAATAAGTTGTGCACTTGAGCTTGAAGAATTTTTCCATACGTACTCAACAAAGCATATGCTGTTGTTTGTAGTGATACAGGAAAACTTGCCACCCAACAGTTTAAGCATAGTAGTGTCCAGAGATTTCAACTCTCCATGTGTGTGCATGTGCTGCATCATTTGTGTAAGAGGGAATCTGTTGCATCTCTTAATACCACTAAAAGGGGGGGGGGGAAGAAAGATTGGAAGCCATTCTTGTTTTCTGTTTTTAAAGTACGTAGGACTCCATGAAAACTGAAGAGCAGTGCTTCCCTTAGTAATGTATATGGGAATACTCAAAGGAGATTGGAAAACTGCTTAACTGTTAAAGAAAACATATTTTATCTTAAAGAACTGTTATGTTCTGGACGCAATTCCACAGACAACCAGGCTGCGATTCTCTGTGTGTACACTTATACGATTCTTTGATGTGACCAAACATGTAATGGTGCCGGCCATGAAGTCTGACCGCATGGCCTGGAAAAGGTACAAGCTTGAGGTAAAAGAACAATAGCACCCAGGCTCCTAAAGATCCACCTATCAGGGGTTTAGCATATTCCAATGAACCAATGTAATTTCTGGTGGGAAGATTAACCTAACCCGCAGTGTGGGTGTGGATGGGGCGAGGCTTTTCTGTGCATATAAGCTGACCCCCGGGCCACCTCAGGTATGCTCGTTCCTGACCTACAATAAACTTGATCATGCTGAAACCCACTCCACCGGCCTCCAGACTCCAGTACTTTTCAAGAACCAAAATAACATATAACGGTTCTCTTTCAAATGCAGAATGGCTCTTGAATGTTAATCTATGCAGGACTAATATATATGGCCCCAGGATTTAACTTTCTGGGGCGGGTGTGTGTGGGGGGGAGGGGTCGTAAAGAGCTATTGGGGGAAGGTAGGCTGGAAAGATCTGCCCTCAGGTCATAAAAATTCGCTCCTGAAATTTCTTACAACCGATTACAAACAATGAAACTAGCTTACATCTTGTTCTCAAGTTCAGTGGGATTTGCACTCTGGCAAGGCTGCTGAATAGTTCTAACCTTAGTCTTATTGTTTAAAATATACACAATTTTAAATGGTTTTGGAGCTTTCACTGTCAACCCGTACACTGTGTATGCCAGGCTGCTCATCGAACCATTTCAGAAGCAAGCAAGCAAGATGACAGAGTTGGACTGCGAAATTTTTATTGTCAAGAAAACCGACAACGCGAGCATGTACAAAGACACCAGCAAGCAGTGATTCTTATGAACAGAATTTATACATGTTCGTCTTGGTCGTCTATTGAGGGCATATGTACAATTAAAAGAAATTCTAGACCCCTTAGGTGGTTACAATTCAGCAACCAGTTCAGAGTTTTAGTTAGGCAAGGCAACTCAAACATGCATCGAGAACATAATATGTTCAAACAAAAATCTGTGCGTATTGCAAAATACTGAGGCTGGTCCAGAGCTGCTACGGGAGAATCGAATGTCTGGGTCAGAGTTTTCCTGGGCACTCAATCACAAGCTTCGGTGCTGAATAGAGCTGTCCAATGGTGACCTGAAATGAAAGGAAATCACAATTTGTACTTTCCCACTTTCCTCCAGAAATGCAGTCTTCTGTAATAATAATACGAGAACATAAAAGAAGCCAATATTGGATAAGGCCAATGACCCATCCAGTCCAACACTCTGTCACACAGTGGCCAAAAATACCAGGTTCCACCAGGAGGTCCACCAGTTGGGCCAGGACACTAGAAGCCCTCCCATTGTTCCCCCCCAGCACCAAGAATACAAGAGCATCACTCGCCCCAGACCGAGAGTTCCTATCTATACCTTATGGCAGGGGTGGGCAAATTGCGGCCCGGGGGCCACATGCGGCCCGCCACAGAGTTTTTTGCGGCCCGCCAAGACAGTTGGCCACTGTCAGCACCTGAGGAGCTGCAGCTTGAACTTATTGCCATGCAGTCAGATCACACTGTGAAAGAAATGTTTAATGCTGTGACATTAGTTGACTTTTACAAATCTTTGTCTGCTGAAAAGTTTCCATGTATGAAGAAATTTGCTGGGGAAATGTTCTCTATATTTGGGTCTACATATATTTGTGAGCAAAGTTTTTCTTGCATGAAGATCAACAAGAGTAAATATAGACATTAAGAGATATTTGACAGACGTTAACTTGCAGGCAGTGATGAGAATCTCAACAAGCAATCTCACTCCTGATTTCAAAAAAATTGTAGAAAAGTGTGATAGGGTACATTTGTCGCATTAAACTGATTCTAAAATTAAATGTGCTTGCAGCTATAGATGATATCAAATTAGCACAATAAATAAATTGAATAAAACTACCACTATTTTATTTAATTTCTATTTATTGATTTTTATGATACAATTTATACCTTTTCTGAAATGCAAAGTTAACTAATGAATGCAAGCATTTTAAAAGGTGCGGCCCGCCGCTAACCCCCACTCCCACAAAGCGGCCCCCGAGCCAAAACAATTGCCCACCCCTGCCTTATGGCTAATAGCCACTGATGGACCTCTGACAGACCCCTACAACCAGGGCTGGTGCCAGGCTTTTTTGCGCCCTAGGCAAGGCTAACTACTTGCGCCCCTCCCCCCCCCCACTGCTAACCAGTTAACAAAAACATGAATTCTAGGGAAAATTAAAAGCACAAAACTTGACCCTGCTATTTTTTTTTTTTAATTGTGTGGGCTTGGGCAGGCAGGGTGTGAGGCAAAGCTGAAGGGAGCTGCTGCTGCTGCTGCAGTTGCCGTGACTTTCTGGAGGAGGAAAAGCATGGGAGAGCCGGGGCTGGTGAGTGTGAGAGCCTGTGGCCGGTTGGAGGGGTGCTGATTGTCCATTTCTGCACTCCTCTGAGTTCTGCACCCTAGGCGGTCACCTAACTTGGCCTAATGGTAGCACCGGCCCAGCCTACAACAGATGACTCACTAGTGCAAGACAGTTATTTGGGACAGCCTTGGATGAAAGAGGAAGGCCCAGTTTACACTTACAACCAGTGTTATGGAAGGTACTTCCCTATGTTCTTGCTATACAACAGTGTTAAGTTGGCTGGGCTGAAACGGACACCCCCCCCCCCCAAAGCTTTCTAATAAGCTTCACAACTGAGTGGTGCTTTGAATGTAGACTCCATACATACAACACTAATACTCCAGCCACTATCTCCCAGCAACTAGCAAACAGTCATGTACACGAATATGTACACATTCACCTGATGTTATACAGCACTCCTCTCCACATATTTAAAGTCTAGCATTTGCATCTTTGCAGCGAGTCTGTCTCCTTGGGAAATCTGCTTCTGAGAAATGTCCAAAATGTATCGTAAGAGCATTAATACTGGGACTGGTCTATTTGTTATCAGGGAAGATTAATGGCCCGTTCTTAAGGTAAGAGTAGTAGCAAACACATCATTCCCTCAGCATCCAGCACTGAGTCAACAAAAGCCTATGAACCATGTTGACAGGTATCAGAATGCAATATGCTGAAATGGAAATAATGCAGCTTCATAACAAGAAACTGATTTCAACAGATTTTAAAAGTTATGGGGGCTAGGCTATATGAACATTAGAGAGTGCAGCTTGTAGCAGACAAGACCCACATATCAGGGATGTAAGTTTTGTTTAAATGCAACCGTTTAACACAATTTTTAATCATTTATTACAAGCTCACTATGTATGTAACCCACACATATTTTTTACGCTCTCCTATACTACTGATTTTTGTTTTAAAAATTAACTTATTCACATTCACATTGGGAAGCACACATTCTACAGTCACAAACAATCCTGGAATGCACAGGTAGCCAAGTTTCCAAACCTTGGAAGACATTTAGACATTTACAGCAATATGTATAAGTGGTACTGTATTTACTCGAAAGATGATGAAGACGATGAAGATGAAGAAGAGGAGACTGGATTTATACCCTGCCTTTCACTCAAAGTCTCAAAGTGGCTTACAAATTCCTTTCCCTTCCCCTCCCCACAACAGACACCCTGTGAGGTAGGTGGGGCTGAGAGAGTTCTGACAGAAACAGCTCTTTTCAAGAACAGCTGTGGCAGAACTAGGGCTTACCCAAGGTCATCCAGCAGGTGCAAGTGGAGGAGTGGGGAATCAAACCCGGTTCTCCCAGATAAGAGTCCGCGCACTTACCCACTACACCAAACTGGCCTTGAATGTAAGATGATCCCCCTAAAATGTTATTCACACAAAAAACATTATTATTGGACATACCTGTAACTAGTATGTAAATATAACATGACCCTCTCTTTTATGGTAGACCTGTGGGGGGGGGGAGGGAATCTAGTCTTGCATTTGAGTAAATATTGTAAACAAATCCTTATGATCTGAACATTAGACATTCTACACCCCAAACTTGTATATGGTGATCATCTTTTGCATGGAAGCAATTGCTGCAGTACAACTGTGCACTCGATGATTACAATATAGTTCAGATAGGTGTGACCTGGATTTGCCTCTCTGAAAATGTCATAATTATTAATCAAAGGCTTTAGCATAATGTCTAGTAATTACTGAGCATTAACGACCCACTGGTGCAACTCTCTGCTGCCATCACCACCTACACTGTGACCTCTTCACCCCCTGGCTCATGGTCCAGCCCCCTTGCTATGAATGTCATATCGGGACATCTTTCTCTCATTCTGTGTATTTTCACATCAGTGAAGACCCAAATGACCAGATTTTGAAAAATCAAACAAAAACAGCACTGTCAAAAGCCTCACATTCAAATAAAGGGAAAGCAATGAGGTGCTTCTGTAGGAGCAGAGATGTAAAACTGAAAAAATGCAATATTAGTACCCTTTACAGACTGAAAGTCACTTTGGGAACATAAAATGCGGAGTGCATAAATTGGCTTGGCATAAAAGTATAATTTTAGATATATTCAAAGTATAGCTAATTCAGAAAATAACAAACTGAGTTTATTTTTTAAAACTGGAACTACAAAACCCTGAAATGTAAAGAACACCTAAGGAACCTCTTTTGCCAGTTCATGAGGCCAGGCAAACCCCCCCAACCCCCCCCCCCAACTGAACAGCAGCCTCAGTATTTTCCCAGTATCTGAATTGTATTCCAGTATTCGCTTATCCACAGTGTACAGGAATTGCCATAATTTGATACTTTACATCAGGGGTGTCAAACTCATTTGTTATGAGGGCTGGATCTGACATAAATGAGACCTTGTTGGGCCGGGCCATGTGTAACACCAGGTAGTGGAGATACACACTTTATAAAGGACACAGACACAAAGATTTTTTTAAACTTAAAATAAAAACATGCTTAAAACATGAGCAGTCTTGCAATATTTTGTTTATTTAACAGTATCTGATAACTGACACCTCTTGCTCTGAATTATTGCATCAAAATGTCTGTGCTGTTGCAATCTTGAGTATGCTGTTAGGTGTGTATCTGTAAAATGCAAACCTACTTTTGATTTATTGACATTCACCACAGAAATCTCATGCTCAGAGTTCTGAGTCTAGGACCCAGGGGAAAACATGAAATGGCTGAGCGGCTGAGAGAGTCTGGCGAAGCAAGCTGTGATGCAGCAGCAGCAACAGAAGTGGAAGCAGGAGATGGCCAGTTCCAGTGCGGGCCTGATAGAAGTGCTCCGGGGGCCTAATCCGGCCCCCGGGCTGCTTGTTTGACACCCCTGCTTTACATAGTCTTACATAAAAGTCTTCATGTTACATAGTCTTTAGAAATACTATTGGAGCATTAAATATAGGAACACCTTGTCATGAAAATGTTTATCATTGTAAAAGAATTTTTTTTTTTCATTTTTTCCTGGGAAAAAATTGGGTTTGGAAAAAAAGTTTTCCTCCCAATTTTTCTGGGCCTTCCTATCTCTATGTAGGAATTATTCAGGTGTGAAAGCCACACCACTTCCAGAGGGCTATTTTTCTTTCACCAGTGAATCAAGGTCAGCCATGCCATGGAACCTCAAGATTCTCCTGTGCTGCTTTTCCCCACAGTTCCAGGCAGTTCCTTCACCGACTGCAGTCCAGTCAGACGGTGGGAACGATGGCGACTGTTGCTCTGAGAAAGGAAATAGTAGTTTTCTCTGTAGAGTTTAGAACCATCACGGGGTGAGGATAGTTCAGTAGAAATAATTTTCTCAGAAAGACGAATTGCAGTCAGATTGTTGGTCTGCCTAGGTCAGTACTCTCTTCTCTGACTAGCGGTGACTCCAGGATCTCAAGCAGAGAGATGCTGTTGTTTTTAAAATTCTACATGATGTCAAAACCAAACCAAAGAAGCTAACATAGTAGGGAGAAAGGTTCTAGCCCAGGGAGGCAAGTGTTGCATACATTTTAATGACTGCTGGTGCAAACATGGAACCGTCTGTCTGTCTGTCTACTGAAATCAAGGATATCTGCAGGTTTGTGTATCTGTAACATCTGTGCAGTCAGCACACATAAAGGAAGCTGGGAAGTTCAGAAAGCCACTGCCGAATGGATATCCTCTTTGTTTTCACTTGGGGTTTTGTGTTACTTGCTGAATGAAGGAATCAGGGAGACGAGCCCTATGTACACCGTACCTAGAACACAACATTCCCTCCCCATTATTTTGGCAGAAGCAGGAGCCAGCAGATCAGATGTTCAACCCCCCGCCCCCAAAAGGAAACACAGTTGGACTCAGATTTAGCTCAGCTGATCAACCGTTCACAGAGCCAGGGAACACTGCAAAATGTAATTTTTTCCCCTTGGTGATTGCAACAGCGAAGACAGGCTTTTTATCTTCACTTGGTCAGCAAACTGAGACTGATCTTTTACTCGTACTTTATTTTTTTTATTTTCAGAGGGTAATTTCCCCCACTGTAAACATACATATATATTAGTCAGCTTTCTCAGTGCTCTCACGGGCACATGTGCATGGACACACTGCTGTTTACGGGTGTGCAAAATAAATAAACAGTATTTTTCAGATGCAGGTATACTGGACCTGAAAATATTGGTATTCCTGATATTCCTGAATATCAAATATCAGTATGGTATTCAGATTCATGGGGGGGGGGGGGTTTCTAAATTTTTCAGGTTCATTATTCTCTATAAGTTTTCCGGATGGCTGGGTATGTGTGTTGTTTTTAAATGTGCAACCACCAAAACTCCCACAGAGCTGCTGATGTCTGTCTTTTAAACAATCCCCAAATTTCAAGTACATTGGACCAAGGGGTTCAATGTGATGAGTCCCTGAACAGGGTGCCCACAGCTGTCCTCCATTATTTCCCATGGAGGGGACCCCCTCCCAAGCTCCTTCCAGGGCAAAAGCCATGTCTGCAAGCAGCAAATCACTGGCCAAATTCCTCCCATGGAAGAACCAACATGGAAGAACCAACAACAAGCCCAACAGAACCACTGGATAACCCAGTAATTCCAGCAAAACCCAGTGCCACTGTGGCAGTGCAAGCCCAAAAGGACCAATGTCAAACCAGAGAATCTCTGCAGTAGAAACTCAAGGTGGGGGTACTTTTGCAAGCCCAGCAGAACCCAGAGTCACTGAGCAAGTGCAAGCTCAACAGGATTAATGTCAAACCAGAAAATCACAGCAGAACAAATCCAAGCAAAACAACTCCTGCAAAGAAAAAAACCCTCTCGACACTGACAAACAGACCTGAAACTGACAAAAGCAGCCTGGCAAGGCATAAACACCCCCCCTCCCCAGGAAACACAGAAATGAAGAAAAAACAGGAGAAAAAAAAAGAAAACACAGTCCTGGGAGCCTGCAAACAGTGGCTCCCAATTCTTCCAGTTAATCCCAACTATTTCTGGAACTTTTGAGGACCATTTTTTTCAGTATTCTGAAAAAATCCTGAATATATTTGGGATATCAAATATATAAAAAAATACTGATATGGTATTTTTCAGGTATATTTTCAGCTCAGTTTTGCCTGAATGTACATCCCTAGTGTTGATTACAATGTATAGTCTGCTTTACTCTGGGAAGTCTTCTCATCAGTTGATCAGCTGCAAGACACCCACTGCTGATTAAAATGTGGACTGATTTCATCAGGGTGGACTGATTTAAATAATTATTGAAAATTGCTAAGAAACAGTCTATTTTTAATCAAGTTTCCAGTCTTCTAATCTGCATATTTCCTGTAGAAGTATGCGTATTAATTTAGTTGCTATAATCTGTGTGATTACACTACAGAATTTATACCTGTTTAGGGGACTGTAGAGAATAGGATTGCCCCAGTTGGGAGCAGGGGATCCCCCGGTTTTGTGGCCAGCTGGAAGAAATCCCCCTCCCCAGCAGCAACGTGGAGTGACGTATCTGCATCACCTGGAAGGGATGTAGGCATGTCGACGACTTCAGGGGTGGGGGACAGATACTCTGGGTTTTGGGCAGAACTCTTATTGTTTGAGGGTGATTTTACCATAGTGTTTTGCCCCCAAATCAGAGCATCACCCCCACATGCCTATGAAGCAAGAGATTAATTTTGGGTAATGCACTAAGTAAAAAGCCAGTGGAAACCAAATCGGATCTAGTGTTGGGAGGGAAAGTATCCCACAAAAACAAAGTTCCAGCTAGAGGTTTGTTGGCCTTATCAGGAATCTGCCTGAGTTCCTTGAGACTCTTCCTTTAGCATGTAATGTAGTATGCTCTGTGTAGCAACCAGCCTGCCATGTGCTCCCAGGTAATGGCGCCCGCCGCATGGCCAGAGCACATGGTCAGGCAGAGAGGGGAGCTTGAATCGGGAGGAACAATAGACATCCGGATTGAAAGCCTCCACCAATGTGGGACCTAGGTTCTCCCTGGGGAGCCAATGCAATCAAAGGCTCTTCCAGGGAACTTATGACAAACATGCGCATATGTTAAGCCCCTATCAGGTCTTTTGGGTGCGGCCGGAGGTGTGGCTCCGGCCAGCATATAATGAGGGCCCTGGAGCCCTGGAAGCATGCTTGTTCTGACCATCTACTGGGCATGCTGAATCACTCAATAAAGGCATCATGATTTCACCGTTCCTGGTCTCCTGAGTCCAGTACTCTTCAAGCACACATTTATTTTTCTACATTGGCTACTAGTACTTACATCGAGAATCCCAATAGAGACAAAGATAGACAGAATACTTAAAAAGACTGGTGGTGCCAAAATTATGCAATGCGATTCCCTCCCCTCTATCAGTGTCTTCCAGCAGTGGGTAAAGATTTGTCTGCTTTATGCGGTGCTTCCTCACCCTGACTCTCGTTTCCATTTATACAATTTGTTAATTATTGTGTTTGTGTCATATATCTATTTTTAAAGTTTGTTTTAACCCTTTGTTTGTTTACTGCCTTGGGAAACCTATGTTGTCTGGACAGATGGCATAAAATGTTTTAAATAAAATAAAAATCTTTCCTCAGAACAGTTTGGCATGAGAAAGCCCAGCAGTTAACTGGCTCAGAAACAAGACAGAGCAGGAGGGAAAATGAGGGATTATACATAAAGCTGTCATAATGATTGGAAAGACTGGACTGCCCAAATAATGTTTTGCACTTTTAAAAAATTCTATAATTCCGGCCAAGAATTGGTTCCTTATAAGCTCTCTGGACAGTTTATTTATGTGTGTGTGTGTGTGTGTGTGTGTGTGTGTGGGGTGTTTTTGAATGTATGTGTCTGTGTGCCGGTGCTTGTATACCTGGAAGTCATGGTGACTTCTGGTGACCCCTGCTGGGGCTAGGGTATTTCACAGAGGTGGCTGGATATCTGCGTGCCTCTGCCTCCCGGCCCTGGTATTCCCTGGAGGTCTCCCTTCCAAGTACTTGCCAGGATAGCCCTGCTTGGCTTCTGAGATCCAATGAGATCGGGCTTAACTGGGCTATCCAGGTCAGGGTGACAGTTTATTTACCTAGGAGATATGAAAAAATATCTGGATGTATCAGGCTCTGAACACAATCAGATGATTATCCCATTTTAATATCATTATCTGTCAATTCTCATGGTAACCCTATATCTAATACTGACTGGAGCCCCACTGAGAGAATTAAAACATCTCTGAAGAAGAGCCACCCTTTGCTACATCTTTCTACATCCCTGAGGTAACTCCACTCCTAGATTTGCACACAAATATCAAAAACTGAGTTAAAACATTGGGGGTTAAATGCCCCCCAAAGGGTCTAGCTGACTTATTGGGTTGCCTAGTAACCCAAGATAATATGTAGAAAAATAAATTTAGAAAGGTATGGATCGACTGGGAGGAATCAATGGTGGATGTATGTGGGGGTGAACCAAGTAACTGGCATGGGTGGGGAGGGAGAAAAACCTGATGAATGAAAAGGCTGTGGGGGGGGGACCAAGGCAGAAAAGGGAGGAAGAAGTGGGTGCTGAGATTTCCCCCACCAGGAGTCCTTGCAGGTCCCCTCTTGTCCATTCAAACACCATTTTAGAACTTCCTTTGTTTTCTTCTCATCTTTAAAATTACACTTGCTGTGAACATTATGTTGACACATTATGTGAAATGCTTCAGCAAGTTTCCCTAAATATTTCAATTTATTAGTGGGGAGAGAGAACCGATTTTGCACATTCCTAATATGCAGATTTCTGCAGAGGGATTTCAGGAGGATAAAGGCATCAAGTTTCAGAAGGATAAAGGCATCAAGTTTGGCTCACTGTAATTAGATCAAAAGCTGCACACCAGAAATTTTATAGTTGCTCTGCTGGGATCTGCCAAGTCTCATGCCGTGCGCCAACATTAAATGTTGGAGCAACATTTCAACATATTTCCACTGCAGCCAGCATGGAAAAATATAGTTTACGGAACTGATGCCACATGCACATACACACACACACATGCTCAAGCACCCTGATTCAGCACTTTGGAGAGGTAAGAGTCAGTTCCGAAATACTTAGGGCCTTGAAGACCATTTCACCGTTTTGAGGCTTGCCACTTGTTTCTATGGAAACCCTGAAACGGAAGAGAAGGCATGCATGCCAGGAACAGAAAAGTTGGAGCTCTTGTAAAAATTTCTCTCTTGTAGAAGCAGAAATTAGCATTTGCTGTTCTCCCTGCCAAGAGCACCTTCCTTTGGGCTGTGAAGCTTGTGAAGGTTATTTCTCATTCAGGAAGGCAGAAGCAAGGCCAACTAAAACTGTCACTGGGACTCTGGAAAAGCAATCCATCCATCTCCTCTTTAAAAAAAAAAAAAAAGGGAAGAAAAGTTAACACTTGGGGTCGCATTATACAGTCGCCAGAATGGAGTGGTGAGGCTTTTCCTAAACAGGCTGCAACAGGAAACAGCATTGTTTAAATGCTCTGAAATGTTTATGTGGAAAGCTAGCATGGCAGGGGAAACCTTATCTGAACCTTTCCCATACATGCTAGCTTTCCATGCCCACATGTGTTCCCCTCCAGCAGCAAAAAACCCAACAGTCCCTCATGCACCCTAAATAAAAGTTTCACCACTTGAGTCAGCTCATAAACTCATCTTTAGCCCTGGATTGGTCAGTCATTATTTCTCACCATTATTACTAGATACGACCTGAGCATGAATATGCAGCTCTGCACCTAATGTCTCGCTGGGGAAAAAAAAAGAGTTTTCTTCAGATATGCAAGACCAAAAGGGGCAAACTCCATTCTAAACAAGGATGTGCATGGGTGTGTACATAGGTGCGCATATGCACCCTGCTCAAAACAGAAGGCAGCTCATGCAATGTGGCAAACTTGGAAGCTTTCCCCTTGTTGTTCTACTGTCCAGGCCCGAGAAGTTCAGGACGGAGGTCTTATTTAATTCATTTTCTTCATTATATGTTATACATGTTGAGAAGTTTTTGTTTTCACTGGATTTGGTTTCCCACCCAATTAGGATGAAATTCTCAGGGATTACACCCATTACACATCAGTTCCTAACAAAACATGTCCCAGTTTTCAGGCAATTGAAATTGCCACTTGCTCAGTGGGCCCAGGGAGGCGTGGTTTCTCATGAGGACAGTCCCATAATTCTTTGGGTGGACGAGTGTATTATATTTTTCAGTAAAACTGGAATAGACAGACAAGGGAACCTAAACCCTGAACCCCCCACCTTATCTTGCCACACTTGATTGATTACTTCACTCCCCCCCTCTTTTCTGGTATCAGACACGGTAGGAGAAAAGAGCTTCAAGCACCAGACTGAAGTGTGGCAAGGAACAAGGTTTAACCCCCCTTCCACACTCCCTCATGCACTTGGGGTTCGCGTAAAAACAGACCTTCAACTCCTGCTGCCTTTTATGTGAGCATAGGAGGCTGCATGTCTTTCCCCCAACAGATATTAATAACTGCTGGACCAAAGGAAATTACTGCTGAGTTAGGGTAAAACATCTGGCTGCTCTTAGATAAAAATTAAAGACTCTGAGAAATCTCACATCCTGAGTTAATGGCTCTTGCTCACACGCCGACAGATGTTCTGATCTTCCATCACTTGCATCTTAATCTGGTTTGGTCTGTCTACTGCTCTGATAATAAAACCTTAGCAGCAAATTTCTGCTAACAGGAGGGTGTGCGTGGTTTTTGACTTCTCTCCTCTTGCTCAAGGCCTCTGACTCATTCTGCTCCTTCTGCTCCTGGGGTTCCCCTGCCCCCCCCAGGAGCAGTAATTGATGTACATGCATTGGAGAGCCAGCTTTCATTTTCTTCCAGATGTGCCTCACTCTTCTGCCTTCTGTCACCTTTCCCAAATTATACCCAACAGAAATCTACAGCTCGGTTGCACATGCTGCCCTTCTGAGTTTGGTTGAAGACAGCATTCAAACCCCAGAACCCATCTGGATTCTCATCAGCTCCAACTTAAAATTCTAATATTAAACAACAAGATGCCACCTTGCATGGGCAGGTCTTTTTACTGCACCATTTCTTAATAATCTGCCTGCTGCTTACATCCTGACATGCAAAAGCAATTATGTCTTGGCAAGCTGGAAGTGGCTCTGGTTTCCATTATTAGTGAAATTAACATCCATGGATTGTCTTGCTGCACGGCAAATAATATTGGAGATAAAGAGAATCTTACGGTGAGCAAACCTTGCAAGGGCCACTCAAAGTGGAAATGATGAGGTAATTGACAGGAACTGTCCAGGCAGCGTTGCATCAGGACTGAACAGGTTTGCCCTTAATTGCTCTGCTGCGGAAATTCTAAATGTGCTTTAAGTCCTGTCACCCCTTAAATTCTTCTCCCTGCTTTCTCCATAGTCTCAATCTAGATGGCAAGGCCTTTTCAGGCAGGAACTTGCATTAAAACTTTGTTTTTATAGTTATGCACTCAGCACTTACACAGCACCAGTCTTACCGGGAAACATATAAAGATCTTAACATTATATATAACTTTCCTAAAAGGAATTGGCTGCACAGAGCATCCAGGTAGGGCCAAAATACACACTAAGTATGACACGGGCTGGAGCACAGGTGCCCAGACCTACACAGAACTGGTGTAACTTGTATTTAAAGTGTTGTGTTGCTCCACAAGTCTCCCAAAGCTGCGAGGGGAAGGAGGGGCTTCACGCTTCCCTCCTGTGCCATTTTCTCTGGTGAAAACAGCACGGGTGGGAAGCCTGAGGCCCCTCCTCCCATCTGTAGCACTTGGAGCTGTGCAGAGTAACCCAATGCTTTCAAGGTATGTAACAAAATGGTTTCTTCGTATGTAGTGCTGGCATGTTTTCAATACATTCTCTTGGCAGCATGGCAAAAGCAAATAAGTTGCAGGTGCAAAAATGGAATTAAAGCATAAAGTACAACACGTTGGCAGGAGAATGAGCACTTCATGAGGGATTGTTCTGTTCAAAGGAAGCTTCTTTTCAAAAGCCACATATCTCCTGACTGAAAAAGAGTCCTGTTGCTCTTGCTCTCACTGAGTTTCCAGATTTGTTCATTTTCAATTGGGGGGGGGGATCTCTGATTGAGTGGTACCCCTCTTGCTCCATTTGCAACCTGAAAGGGCCCCAAACACATTCTGGGCATGGCTGGAATGAGGGGAAAAAACAAAATGAATCACACTGATCATACACACCACACAGAAGTGGAGTTCTCAGTGTCAAGTGTCCAGTAGCACCTTAGACTAACAAAATTTGTGGTAGGGTATGATGAGCTTTCGTGAGTCATTGCTCACTTCTTTAGAAACAGTCAGAATCTGAGTCCATCTGTCCTATATATTGGAAAGTCAAATGATTTCAGATGCCAAATGCTATTAGCAGGCAAATGACAATAGCAGGTGGGATTTGATTAGGTGTGATATGCAGAGAGGTAGTAGGCGTGGAGAAATCAGCATTGGTAATGAGACAGGAAACCTAAGTCATTGTCTTGTACTTTGTTATCAGTTGCAATTTCTCCACGCCTGCCACTTCTCTACATATCACACCTTATCCTATCACACCTGCTATTGTTATTTTCCTGCTAATGTCATTTGGCATCTGAAATCAGTCCACCTTCTGATATATAGGACAGATGGACTCACATTCTAGCTGTTTCTGAAGAAGTGAGCAGTGACTCACAAAAACTCATACCCTGCCACAAATTCAGTTAGTCTTTAAGGTGCTCCTGGACTCTTACTTTTTCTACTGCTATAGACAGATTAACATGGCTACCCATTCTTCATCTATCACAGGTGTCAAGAAAAGATTGCTAGGTACACACATACATGTGTGTGCACAGACACAGGCACACACACTCAACACACCATTGGCCCCTCTGCATGCAAACTGTTGGCCTTCCCAGATATTAAAATTCTAGCTACCAGTTTGTTTTAAAAAAATCTCTGTATGCGAGAAAAGAAGGATGATGTTGCTCTCAGAGTCTGTTTGCTCAGTACTGTTACTGAGGGTAGGCACAGGGCTCAGGGGCATTGACCTAGAGAATCCGTGAACATCAGGTTCTTTTTGGCTTATTTAGTCTTTGGCCTCCTCTGCAGCTGCCAATCACAGAGCTGGTTGTGGGTGGGCTTTCAGTGGGCTGGCCGCTTGGCCTTGCAACTCCAGTGACCCCAGCAAACAGCTTCTGCAATGCAGCCACCTTAGGACAAAAGCTTCTGCTAACCCAAACAGATCTATATGCTATGTGTGAAAGGCAGTGTGTTCCGTTCAGTAAACTGACACATTTAATGCCCCCAAAGCATGCCATTAAGGAGCAAGCCATGCACAAGGAAGATCCATTGGGGGTGTAAAAGGAAGAGGAGCTCTTCCAAAATACGAGAACGGTGCAAAAGCCTCACAAGCAAAAAGGTAAAAGAGACGCGCCTAATAAACAATTTCTCAAATCTCTGTGATTTCTGATGCCATTTCATAACTCATGCACAGCAAATTCCTGGCCTTTCTGTCAATGGAGACAGCAATTTGAGAACAATTCAAGGAACAAACACAAAACCATTCCAGTGCTGTGGAAAATGACACACCGATCTATTCTTTTTTTTGATATGCTTTTTATTTTGAGGAAACAAAGAAACAGTATTAAGGAAACACGGAAGGAAAAAGAAAGGGTTACCTAACATAATTATATATGGTAAAGATAAAGATGATTATATACGACAAAGTATATAAGACAGAAAATACTTCTCCCCAGTGCCCCCTTTGTTATACTGAATTTGGGGGGGGACTTTGTCCATAATGTACAATGATATTTATTTCTGATGCCAATCTATGACACTTGTGCCCTGCCCTTTCTTCCAACAAGCTCTGTCCACTGTTGTTGATCTTAATTATGTGTCCTTTATGCCTCCTGTTAATCACTGGCACCCACAGTCAACATAAGGGCCAGGACATATTGTTGGCTAAAGTTCCGTCTAAAGGTACACAGGTTACTTTGTACAATACATTTCACTCAGACACATGCTCAATAAAACATGGATGTTACCACCTGCAAGTCATGTAAATGGAGCCAATAAGCTACTTCATTTGGCACAATTTGCTCCACAGTATACCATTCGGAATAATTCATCCACTTCTTCTCATCGTTCTGAGGTGGAAGGATGCTCCTGGCTAATGGAAATAACTTTATTCTGCCACCACCTTCTTATCTGAAATTTTGCTAGACACCTGGACATCAGTGTACAAGTGACAGTGGAGGAGAGGGGGCACGCTCCCCTTTGCTATGGTTTGTATAAGGCTTCGGAAAGGGACAAATTGGGCAGGGCTTAATTCTTCCCTACCAGTCCTCTCATAATTTGAGAACTGGCCCACAGATTCTCAAACATACCGTTCATAACCCATATGGACAGAAACGCCCATCTGCCCTGCCTGCAAAAGGAAGGCTGAAATCACCACACAGCTGAATTTTCGAACCTGGTCAATACCATATTTGGAATTTTGGTCTCCATTGGTACAGATCTGTGATATGCCCACAGGCTTCCCACATCATGCTGACTGAGAAACAGGACTGTTGCCTCTCTTGCTCTCAGCTTGCTCAAGACTCTCAAGGGGAAAAGGAGAACTCTTGCCTTGATGGGGAGACCAGCCTCCTGCTTGTGAGAATACGTGCAGTTTTATTATAAAAGAAACTATCATGAATGATATAAAAAATGATTCCTTGCCTGTACAATATGCATACATACTGCATGAACTCCCCCTACATAGCGTAAGCAAACAGCATTTAGTCAATCAATGCGATGTTAAGCTGTACAGCTTCCAGTTTAACTAAGCAATGCCTGGAACAGAGGTGCCAGTGCCTTTTATTGGGGACCAAGTCAGAATGTCATTAAATAGTGAACATGTTTTTGAGTAACTCCAGAACTTTTCATCAGGCTGGAGCTCAGGAAAGGGTTCTGCGGCATGAATTAAACTACGTCAATCCAGTGCAAAAGAGATCTTCGATAGCTCTGAAGGCTGCTGAGATGGACGCTACAGCTGATTCTCCCTTTGCAACTGTAAAACACCCAGTACCACTTGGATCCCGCTTGAGAGGGATATGAATTACACCTGTCTTTTATACTTTCCATGTGAACATCGCTATGGCTTACCCAGCCCACAAGAAGTTAGTGTTACCAGAGATGTTTGGTATACCTTCAAAGGCCTTGCTTAATGAAGTTTCTCAACTGAGAGGCTTTCCCACCATAATCCAGCATCAATCTTTTCTCCCTCTCCTCCCCTCCCTTTTGCTCTAATGTCCAGCCTACTGGAGAGTTCTGAAGAGCTCAAAAGCTAGCTCAGCAATTGGTGACGTTTTAATAAAAAGTATTTCACTTCAGGCGTTTTCTGTATTTTTTTTTCTTACGGACCAGGCTTGGTTGCCTACAATGCCTGTCTACTCAGGGAAGAAAAAGAAACATCAAAATGAACTATCAAGACAAGGATCCCTTCAGGCCTTTAGTGTATGCTCTCACTTCAAGCTTTTAGCAAATTTGGCTTCCCTTTTCTTTGCATCCCTAGGCCAAGCAACGAGAAGCTGTTTCAAAACAGAGCGACAGGTCCAGAAAAGTAGGCATCTGTTCCTTTCCAAAGGTCAAGCTTGTCAGGATCGCCATTCTGGGAGGGGCTTTTACCCATCCAGAGAGAAGTAAGTACCTGAGCACAGGTAACAGCTACCCCGACAGCCGCACTCTTAGAAAATGAAGGGCAACTTCTAACAACAGCAGTCACTCTTCATGAGTGCATAAAAATTCAATCTATATGCAGAACATATCATATGGGAAGCTGGATTAGAACAAGATGAAGATGGAGTGAAAATTGGTGGAAGGAACATTAACAATTTGAGATATGCAGATGACACCACATAATTGGCAGGAAATAGCGAAGATTAAAGCAGAAAGTGCCAAAGCAGGATTACGGCTGAACCATCAAGAAGGCAAAAGTCATGACTATTGGGGAATTACACAGCTTTAAGGCTGACAATGAAGAAATTGAAATAGTTCAAGATTGTTTGCCTCCATCATCAACCAAAAGGGAGACTGCAACCACGAAATCAGAAGGAGATTGAGACGAGGAAGGACAGCCATGAAGGTGTGCTAGGAAAGATTCTTAAGTGTAAGGATGACTTGCTGGCAACCAAGGTCAAGTTAATTCATGCCATGGTATTCCTCATTACTATGTATGGGGTGTGGATGTTGGACAATGAAGAAAGGTGACAGGAAGAAAGTCGATTCCTTTGAAATGTGGTGTTGGAGGAGAGGTTTACAGATATAGTGGACTGCCAAAAAGACAAATCGGTGGGTTCTAGATCAAATCAAGCCTGAAATCTCCCTAGAAGCTAAAATGACAACGCTGAGCTCTATTGTATGGACACATCATGAGAAGACAAGAGTCACTGGAAAAGCCATTAATGCTAGGAAAAGATCAAGGCAGCAGGAAAAGAGGAGGACCCAACATGAGATGGGTTGATTCTATAAAGGCAAAAGAAGAAGAAGAGATTGGATTTATATCCCGCCCTTCACTCACTTAAGTGTCTCAGAGCGGCTTACAAACTCCTTTTCCCTTCCCCTCCCCACACAGACACCCTGCGAGGTAGGTGGGGCTGAGAGAACTCTTTCCCAAGCTGTACAGAGCTATGGCTTGCCCAAGGTCATCCAGCCAGGTGCAAGTGGAGGAGTGGGGAATCAAACCCGGTTCTCCCAGATTA
The DNA here is from genome assembly GCA_029233225.1 of Lepidodactylus listeri. Classification (NCBI taxonomy): domain Eukaryota; kingdom Metazoa; phylum Chordata; class Lepidosauria; order Squamata; family Gekkonidae; genus Lepidodactylus; species Lepidodactylus listeri. The sequence continues at coordinate 96,588,589 of JARCFY010000006.1, forward strand.
GAGTCCGCGCACTTAACCATTACACCAGACAGCCATGACCATCAAGCGACATCATGGCCCTAAACACACACACAAATACACATACACACACAAATATGACAGTTGCAAACAAAACAGAACGGAGTGTCCCACCTGGTCTCCTCCCTCCTTGCTCTCTCTTACATAATGTCAAACTTCTGAGCAATTGGCTTTGGCTATGCGACTGCCGTCTTTAGACTGCAGAGTGGTTCTTGGCCAGGGAAACTCTTCAGCCACTCCATGTCTGGGAGGTGCTTTGCAGTCATCCTAGCCTCTGATGTCAACACCCTGGATTTGCAGAGCTCTTTGATGATCTGAGTTTCTAATGTCACGCTAGTAGTCCTTGCATGCACTTACATTTGCTAGTACAGTTCCTGACATCAAGCTTTTAACCGTTTTTGGAATGCAAGATTACCATGGGGAGATTTCAGTGTTCAGATTCCTCAAAGGAGACCTGTCAAAACACTGAAGCAAACATTTATTTTATATCTATAGAACCTCAGAGTTCTCTTCTGAGTATTGCTGCCAAAAGAAATATAGTTACAAATACAAAAATAGCTATGTATATTTCCTAAGCAGTGGGAAAGTGTTGGAAAGCACCATTTTGGTGTCTATATATGTTTGCTATATATCCTATGCATATTCATTTGGAAGTTCCACTGAGTTCAATATGACTTTGATCCCAGCACTTATTTGGAGATAAATTCCATTGGGTTGGAACCTACCAGGCTTTTCTAACGGGTTCCTCCTCTGGTATCAGCAGTCTTCCACCTGCACAAAAGAGCCTTCCAGTGATGGAGAAGAAAGCTATGCTGGTGGAAGTTCCCTTAAACTGGAGGAACACGCTGGTGGAACAGACGGACAAGATTCCCTCTGTTGTATCTGTGGAATTTAAACAGCATCCACAGGAGTGAGCCATAAGGCTGAAAGTTTATTCAAACATACTTGAATCTCCAGTCGCCAACTTTTTTTTTGCCAGCCACTGGTACTTTGTTATTAACAGCAGCCTGAGCTGCAGCCATTACAGAGAACAACGCTTGTCTTCTTGCCGCAAAAGCTTCCCTTGCTGATCTTTGCCGATCAAATCAATGTTAAAGGCAAGGACCGCAGGGCTAAACCGGATTTTTCTGGTCTGCTCACAACCTAACTTAGTAAGTTCCACTGATCACAACTGAACTTACTTGCAGGGGTGATGTAGGTGTGGGTACAGCACATCTCATCATTTAACCAACAATGCTGGAACAGTTTTTCTCCTTTGAAAGCAGCTTCCTTCAATCTGCTTAATTTTTTTTGTATTTCTCCTGAGACAACCTAATAATACTTGCTTCTTTTTAAAAAAAGAAATCCCTGTTTTTATTTCCTACTTACCAGGGGTGATTTCCTGATGTAGCCTCTGCCTTAACCCCCCAGCCCATGAACAAAGGTGGAGAAAATGTGCTCAGCATTTGTCCTAATTCTCCTTCACTTCACAGTCTATCATCATACATTTTCTGCAGAATTGGAGTTATTTAAAAAGCAACTTCTGTTGTTTTTCCAGACAGTGTATTGCATGAGTAAATACAAGTGTCTGGACCTTCTGTGACCATTAACTTTTTATCTTGCTGACATTTGGAAGGTCACGTGTATCCTGCAACCTTTTTTCTCATCTCCTTAGGCAGTTAAGAGCTTCTGTGCTGCACACACAAGATAATCTCCTTGTAGTCTTTCCTGATTCAGAATAACTATCGCCACTGCCGGTTCTGGACCAATAATCATCCAAATGGATTAGAATCCTCACTGCAGGTTAAGCATACACTGATGGGACGGGAAAGCAGCATCCTATGTGCCAGGCTGCTTGGGGACACATAATTTCTAAGGCTCTTGATGCTATACTAAGGATTCAAGTGCAGGGACAATGCCATTGCGGCAGTGTTCTAGGTGTTGGGGAAGGAGGATGCACCAGTGTAGCCATGGCAATCTGCATTACAGAAGAACCAGGGCGCCACAGCATCTGATTCAGAACACTGCTGAGCATTATGAGCTCAACCACTTCCTATTCCAGTTAGGACAAAACGGCCCTTCAGCAACATCCCCAGATATTAAAGTTCTCATTTTGCAGACAGGCAGGTTAATGAACTGAGCAGGATATGTTCAAAGCTATTTCATGATTCCAAGGATGTGATGGATTTGAAGACGTGTGTCCTGGGCCCTAGTCCATCACTAGAGTTGACCTCCAAGTTCGGCATATCTTCGGTTTCCCCTCTGTTTTTCAGTTATTGAACAGGGGTTGCATAGATAAGGAATTACCAAAAGACTATGAGGCAAAGCCATAAGAAAGACATGGAAGTAAAAGAACATCCCTTGGTTCATGTCTAGACACAAAAGATAAGCCTCAAATATTTTTCTCCCCTGAGCAATATTGTCTGTTTTCTTTTAAACTGGTTTTCTTGTCATATCTACAGAGCTGTGGCATATCCAGGGCTATTTTGGGGCAGGAACGCACAGGAACAGAGTTCCGTCTGGCTCTTGAGTTGGCCACGCCTACAACCAAAGCCTCTGGCATGCGTGGCTACAGAGCACGCTGCCCTCCCCACCTTACACACAAGAGGGAAAGGTGGCATGTTAAAATGCTGTCTTTCCCTCTGGGGAGTCTGTTGGGATTTCCTTGTCAATTTCACTCCCAGCCAGTCTGCTGAGAGTGAAATTGACAAGGAAAAGCCTCTCTTTTCCTTCCCTTCTCTAGCTGACATGTTGCAGCTGGAAAAGGGCAGGCAGGGAACCCAGGCATGTTGAAAATGCCTTTCTTTCCCTCTCTGATCTAGGGGAGGGAGAGAAAGGCATATAACCATGCCCCCCCACTTCCCTGAGTCTCTCCACAAAAGCGGAGAGGCTCAGGGAAGGAACAAGGCACATTTGCCTGGCTGCCCTCGGTCTCCCCAGCCTTGGCGGGCTGCTGGGGAGACCAAGGGCAGCCAGGCAAACATGCCTGCTTCCCTTCACAATCTTTTGGTGGGGAGGATAGGAGACTTGAAAGGCGATGCTGAAGTTCCTGGGCACTTCAGCACCGCCTTTCAGATCCCAGGCACTTCAGCACCACCTTTCCCCGGCCGTCTGGTTGGGGGAGGGGAGGAGACTAGAAAGGCAATGCTGAAGTGGGGCGGAGAAGCTTGGGGTGGGGGGAGAGGCAAGCTTCCATGCCTGCCCTGTGCTTTCCCAGCCTCCCGCCCAATATGTTAATGAGCTGTGCTGTCAGGGGTGTGGCCTAATGTGCTAATGAGTTTCTGCTGGTTGGTGTGGCCTATTATGCTAATGAGTCCCTGCAGGGTTTTTTCTACAAAAAAAGCCCAGGGCATATCCATAGCCATGTACAGAATGGCATAATATGCCAACTAGCCATCTGGGAAGTCATTGTTTCCTCTCTGTATCTTCAGTCAAGGAGTAACAGAACAGAAACAAACAGCAAATTTTCAACTTTGATCCACTGTCCTCTCCTATGTTTTTTCAGTTCTTCTACTGAAGTTAATAGAAGTTTTGAGCTGACCAACTTATTTCTTGGCTATCTAAAGTGACGAAGGGCCATAACTCAGTGGTAAAGCACTTGACATGCTGAAGATTCCTGGATCATTTCCTAGATGATCCAAAGGATCTCAGGCTGACTAAGATTGCAGCTGGAGTCCCCGGGCAGATGTGGACCATTGGTCTGATCCTACATGCGCTTGTTATATAGGTTGATATGCCCAGTAGCTGAAGTTCCAAAAGGTGGAAGTGCAAATATTTATTGATGTTTTAAAATGGGTTTCATTAATTTAAAAATCTCTTACTAGTTTTAAGAACATATTATAATTTAGATTCAATCTGTATCAATACCTCACAATAGCATGAACAAAAAACGGAATAACCAAAAGATGGCAGTGTTGCACTTTCATAGAGTTCTAAATATTCCGCTTGGAAGGAACATGAGACTGTCTTTAAGTGATACATTCATTTGGCCACAGCTCATGATAGTACACATGTAAAGCAAGTAACAGCGTATAATACCTAGCGTGCATATGCACGCATCAGCCCACGGCTATATGGCTCTGGCCTCCCATTGACCTTCCATGCTAGCCAGCCCACTATATTAAAAAATGTGCTTTACCTGATTAAAAAAAAATCGCACAGCACAATTTCGACCAACCCTTGGGAGCAACCAAAAAGACTATTTGTGATTTCATGCTCTAAGCTTTTTGAGCGACATATTTCACAGTGGGCTCCAGTGTCCCTCTGGGTGATATGCCTCTCATAATGAGTCACTCATCACATCTTGGAACCATCGGAACAAAATTCTCCAGTTTTCTTAGCCGTGATATAAAAGGGGTGATCATTGCAGGCACTTGGCCATACTTCTCAAGCATTCTGTCCATATACTTAGGCTGCAAAGACTCTGCCCATCCAATATGAAAAAAGAAAATTAGAGGACAACCAAAGACTGAACTGAACTGACACAATTGTGGTCACTAAGTAGATTTTCTTCACTGCCAGTAACACAGAGCAGGTCTTAAAAACTGGCTCTAGCTCATATCTGAGCGGTCATCCCAAGCATCCCAGCCATCACCCCTCCCCACAACTTCACAGGCAACAGAACAGGCAATGGAAAAGAGCATTGAGAGATACCCGTTATCAACTGCTTGAGTAGTTTCCCTGTTCTAGAGGCCCATTCTATTTTGGGTACCATACACCCAAAATTGGGACTCTACTAGATGGAATACCTGGAGAGGGAGATGGAAAGCAACTGACTATAGCAACTTTACCTCCTGGACCAACCAAGCCTATCCTGATATTATACCCAAGAACCTAGGAAGGCATTACTGACAAATCTTGCCTGCCTCGTCCAAAAAGGTGTCCTAATCTAGGAGCTGCAGTTCACTGGTGACGGAGGTTTTCCCTGAGATGGACTACCTGAGACTGATTGCATTTGCTTCCATCTCTTCCTCTAAGTAGATCAGAATAGTAGACAATGACCCTTTGAGGTAAGCAAGTCTTTAGTACCTTTCTAGACTAAAAAAAGGTATGAATGTGCAGTCTGCTTCTCTGCCTCAGGAGGGAAAGGGGTATGTTTGCGTCCAGATGTAAATGCATTATTATTAAGGACGGCTGATCTAGAATTTGGAGGTATTGTCCAGGCTTGGCTTTAGCATATGAATACTGTTGAGGGATTTGCTAACTGTATGAAAGAAAAAGTAAAGGCTAAAGCACCAGGAACACGTTTGACTCATACAAGCTAATCTTTCAAATTCATTTTATAGGCTTTTTACTAGCTCTCCATATTAAAATAACTGCATAATTTAGTGGAAACACTTAAGTGACTTTTTAAAGAAACAGAACAAATAAAAAATTTATCACTTTCTTTAATAGTACTGTGTTCCAATCTCCAGTATAGATTACTAAAATGCACGAGACATTAGGTCTGAGCACCTCTTCTGCTGGGCGGAACATGCGCCTGTAAAGTTCCATCTTTAAACTGAGATGAAATTCATGGATCTAAAAATATCACATGCATGCCTAAAATCATAAAAAGGCAGGTGTCTTGACTCTGAAATCTAATCTAACAATTAAAAAGCAAATGTCGGAAAGCATCTGGTGAAATGATGGGTCACCTGTCTCCCCTCACAAAATACAACATTTTTAGCCATGATAGTGACAGACGAAACTTTTGCACACCTTGGGAACAAGGAGGCTCCCAGGAAAATCCAGAGTCTCAAAAAGCCATGCAGAAATGGCTCAATGCTATTTATGTTTCAAGAGCTAACTGAACACTCAGGATTATCAGAAGGCTTCTGTTAGGGAATTTAATCTCAAATCTTGTTCTGGGTCTTGTTCTTCCTCAACCCTTTCTGAATTAGCCCTGGCCTCTATTCTATCAGGTCTCGGCATCCCATAAGGCTCTATGGTCTGGCTAAGTACTGCATTTTTCCAAGCAAGAGTGGATTTACCGATGCACTTTGCCCTAGAAAGAATAGTTTATATTTCCCAAGTCCATGGTACTAGCTCCAAAGCCTAAACATAGATTACCAGGCTCATCAGGAACCCTTGATGTAGTGTATGAGAGCCAGTTTGGTGTAGAGGTTATGAGCAGCGGACTCTAATCTGGAGAACTGGGTTTGATTCCCCACGCCTCCACATGCAGCCAACTGGGTGACTCTGGGTCAGTCACAGTTTTCTCAGAGCTGTTCTCTTAAGAACATTTCTCTCAGAGTTCTCTCAACCACACCTGTCTCACAGGGTGTCTGTTGTAGGGAGAAGGAGGAGATTGTAAGCTGCTCTGAGACTCCGAGTGAAGGGCAGAGTATAAATCCAATGCCTCCTCCTCCTCCTCCTCCTGCTGACCTATTGATAATATACAGATTGCCACCTGAAGAGGTGCCAGAACAGTCCGGGGCTTCAAGCCCTCACAAATAATAGCAGGCAAAGTTCATGCCTGCTGTGTATGATGGGTTGGGATTTGTCAAATGTGTCAGCTGTTCGTCACAAGTCCTGACTGACTGTGACATATGGGATTTTACAGGCATGAAACGTCAGTGTTTGCTTTTGTTCAGGGTTGTTCTGGCCACTCTCCCTCCTTATGGGTCTTGACAGAGCAACCAGGATATATCCTCTATAGAATTACAGGTTTTTTTTTTAGAATTACCGCATTCTGTATGCTGCGTACTAGAATGTTATGTGTTTAAAAATTTCTGTATTATGGTCTTCATGATTCAATAAATAGTTTCTGAGGTAAAGCCACTGTCTTGGTTGTCTCTCTCTCTCTCTGAAAACTCTCTTGCCAGTCTCAGTTCAGCCCACAGAATGTTAGTGGGGGGTCCCAGGCAATTTCCTGGACCTTGAAATCCCCCAACAGCTTCTCACACAGCAATAAATGGAGCTCAGTGGTGGAAATAGGATCTTTCCTATCTACTTCTTAAAAACACACCCACCCCTCACATTCAGACCATGTTCCTTCAGATGTTAATTTTCTGCTGGGATTCTCCTTTGCTTTTGAGAACGAAGATCACTGCTTCATTGTTTTTAGATCTCTACTGCCCTCTGCCTACGTTGACCGAGATGTACCAGTCATACAATGGACTTGTGGAACTCACTGCTATCAGATATGGAGACGGCCACTGTCTTTGATGGCTCTAAAAGGAGATTGGGTAGATTTATGGAGGATAGGTCTGTCATTGACTATTAGCCGTGATGGCCAAAGAATACCTTCAGTGCCTCTGATTGTCAGGTGCTGGGGAGTTGCCACCAGGTAAAGAGTTTTTAATCTGAGGGCTCTGCTTGAAGACTTCTTTGGGGCATCTGACTAGTCACTGCTGGAACAAAGACTAGATGGACCATTGGTCTGATCCAGCACAGGCCGGTAGCCGGGTTTTGTGGCTTGTGGGGCAAATTTTTTTCTGGTGGGGCTGAAGTTCTCTATGCAGAAAGAAAAACCAGAATTCTGAGGATTATGACTCAGCTACTCTTCTCTCTCTGAGTCTTCTCAAGCTGTCTATTTTACATAGGTGTTCTTATGCCAACAATCACCATTTAGCCAAAAGAAAGCTGTTACCAGGATAGATCTCTACATTGCAAGTTGCCATCCACTTTAGGTGACAGTTTCAGCTGCTGCAAGTTAATCACTTCTGCCCGCCTAAGCAACAATTCTGATAACAAGCTGGCAGGCGGGGGGTGATGACTTCTATAGTCAAGAAAGCTAACACTTAAGCAGAAAAACTCTCTTAAAGGAGACCAGTTTCTTGACACAGAGTTAGAAGGGATCCTAGAGGTCACCTACTCCAAGCCCCTTGCTCAGTGCAGGAATTAGTCAACTACAGCACCCCATTCTGCTTAAAGGAATGCATGCCTTTAAAAAAATGTTTTAAAATGATTGAAAAAAGCATTTACAGGAGAAATTCATGTAGGGCTGTGCCTTTAAGAAAGGAGGCAGAGCCTCCAAAAGCCCCAGTGTAGCTACGGGCCTGATCCAGCATGACTACTCTTATAGTTCTTATGACCTAAGAGCACATGCTTCATGGCTGCCACCAGGGAAAGAGAGTATTTAATGCCTGTCTGGCTCGTTTGTGAAGGATGAGCTTGAGAGCAGGAGGAAAGACAAATAACATTCCTAAAAATATGCATAGCTGTCCCATAAGCAGCTAGTCTGGCAGCACATCCATCAATTTATATTAAAAGGCGAAATGCAATTTATGGTCAGAATGAGATATTATAACAAACACATCACTGCAGCTGAAAATAGCAATCCCAAGTCATGTTCCCTTCACTGTGTTACAAAATGCATGTCTTGGCTTCATTGTGCTAAAAGCTTCCCCACTTTGAACAGTGGCAGCCCAAAAAAATTATTTAGGACACTTTAACCAACAGTTTCTTGAACGAACTCAGGGATGAAGAGTCACAACATAATAACATCATAGCACATATTTTATAGTACAAGGTAGTATGGGGGACGGGGGAACACGAGACTGCAGTTAGAAGTAACAGCCTGGTACCCACCATGATGTTTAATGTCTGGCTGTGATTCAACATTTATTTAGTGCCAGGTACGCTGAGTATTAAAGTACAAACCCTTTAAGTTGATATTCCAGTGTTCTTACAACAAGAAGAAAAATGGTTATAAAAATTACTTTATCCTGGGGGGGGAAAAGATTACATTTATACCCCACCCTTCCTTCAAGGACCTTGGGAAAGCGCGTATCATTTTGTACTCCTCCATTTTGTTATCACAACAACCCTGTGAGACTGAATGTGTGTGTGACTTGCCCAAGGCCATCCCTGCAAAGCAGGCCTTGAACCTGTCTCACAGATCCAGCTCCGACACCCTACACCACACTGGCTCTGAGACCTGCTTTCATAAAAAAGCTGTAAGGAGTAGATGGTTTATATCATATTTGCAGACGAGCACATATGAGTACATATAATATCTGAATATTATGCCTTTATTTTAGTGGTTTATCTCCCTAGTATCATAAATGCTGTGATCATCAATTTTAAAGAACATTTAGAGCTGCTGTACGAACATATACAAAAAGGAAAAATCTGTATCTTTAACTCAATAATTTTAATTGATGTTGCACTGCCAAAGTTTTAATATGATTTTATAAGTCTTTTCGTTATAGCCACTAATCCCCCAAAAGTTAACTAGATGAAGTATTGATTTTTAAGCCATTTAGTCTTGTAAACACCAAGAAATATGAATCTGTGAACAGTGCGATTTCACAAAGTAACTTCTGTTACGCTGTAATTGTAATAAAAATAATATTTCTTCCCATTTGCTGGATTCTGGAAAATTCAGATTCTTATCTCCCTATATGGAGCAGCAGTGGCTCAGAGGTTAAGATGCTGAGTTGCAGACCAGAAGGTCTATAACTCAGCAGCTCCCATCTTTGGCCCCAGCTCCTGCCAGCCTAGCAGTTCGAAAGCAAGAAATTGCAAGTAGATAAATAGGTACCACTTTGGTGGGAAGGTAACAAACAGCGTTCCGTGTAACTCAGCGTTTAGTCATGCTGGCCATGTGACCACGAAAAGTCTTTGGTCAGTGCTGGCTCTTCGGCTTGGAAACGGAGATGAGCACTGCCCCCTAGAGTCAGATTCAACTGGCTTTCGAGCAAGGGAAACCTTTACCTTTACCTCCCTATATGTACAGCATTGGGTGGCTGTGGGCATCTTGTTATGTAATTATTTATGAATTAAGAGGTTTGCATAGAGATAAGTGGGGCAGCTTTTACTTGGCAATCTTTACTATATGTTGACATATATGAAGTACTTCTTCACTCCTGTCCCAAGTCTGCCTACCAAGAGTCCCCAAACTTTCTGAGCCCACTGGCATTTTTGGAATTCTAAGAATGGCTAGTGGGCGCCAACACAAAATGGCTGCCACAGAGGATGGGACCATTCACTAGCATGGGGAGCCAATCATAGAATGTTGAGAGATTTTAAGCCAAGCATCCTCCTACAACAGAGGCAGCTGTTTCTTAATACTCGCTTCCAGCAGACACCAAAGTGATTTCTCCGGGAATTTTCTGAAGCAGTTTCTGCTCCAGTGTGGTGAAGAAAAGCTACATAACTCTTTGCTTTGAAGAAATAGATGTTTTGGGCAGAAAGCAACTGGGAAACATACTGGTAGGCCCCACCATGAGGATCACTGTTCGGAATTTTATCTACCTCACTGATGGGTCAGATTTCACGGAGCTCTAAATCAGATAGCTGAATCTGATGACAAAACACTGAGCTAACTGATGGCTTGCAGCAAACTTTAAACGTCAGAAAACTGACCAGTGAAAGATTGACAAACTCAAGGTCATCCAGTGAACTTCTGTGGCAGAATGGGGATTTAATCCTGAGTCTCCAAGATCCTAGTCTGACACTCTAACCCCTGTGCAAGACCAATAGTTGACAGATTGTACCCAGGCTGAGGACAGACTGGCAATCTAAAGCGGGGCAGGCACGCTTCGCAAACGGAGGAAAGGAGCACGTTCAGACATGCGCATCTGTCCGTCGGCTCCGTTGCGTACTTACCCGTCTCCCAGTCGCTTTCCTTCCGCTTTACCCGGACACCGGTTTTTCCCAGTGTTCAGGGGCCTTCCTCCGCATGCCTCCCACTTCCAAACAGTGTGAACTGGAAGAAGCGGGAGGCATCCGGAGGAAGTGTGAACGCACCGGCAAAAAGTTTTGCGCATATGCGCATGTGCGCACATGCGAAAAACATCAAAGGGAAAAAAAAAAGTGCAGCGGCACGCGCGGGCCGCGCGCGCTGGCTATGCAGCAGTCTGAACGCTCCGTGGCAGTCTGAACGCTCCATATCGCCGCTGATCTGCATTGCTCTGGCCAGTGTGAACGGCCAGCTCCGTGGGTTTTTCCCCCCGCTCCAGTTCCCTCCGCTTTGCCTCCGCTTCAGATTGCCAGTCTGTCCTCAGCCCCAGACTCCCTTATATGCTGACCATTTGCCAGACACTTTCCAAAAGCTGTGACTTTTTGCTACCGAACAAGATACAATTTATGAAGACCGCAAGTTATTGATTAGTCAGGATTAGTACATTTTCTTCAGGTCTTCATGTAAGGTTGGTGCAGACACATGATTTGACAATTGGGAGTGTTCTGTGAAACTGCATGTGAATTGTCTCCATCACAGTGAAGAGCTGCATTTACGCTCACTGTTAACCAAGATCAGCATTAACCCGCCAAAGCACGGTCTGTACACATATCAGGAACAGGTGGTGAAATCCTTCAATGGAAAAGCAGACTGCACCAGTTCAGGATGTAAGAAGGAAAATGCATTTTGGGATTGTCTTTTAGGTTAAGTACCCCCTTCCCTGATACAAAACAAACAAACCATACTGGGGCTAAAGGTACTAGCCTGGGTTTACTCCCTAATGAGCTAATTTTCTAGTTGCAGAATTTTTTTAATGTTGGGAATCTTAAAACATGTTACCCCCACACACCTGTAGTCTGAAGTAGACCAGTTCATCCAACCACCTCAACACTGTACCACTTCATTTACATCTCATTCTGCTGCTTTTGTAGCCCAAATTTAAGTTTTTTCTTGAATGAGGTTTGCAAATCTACTTCAAAATTTGTTTTTCTTTTTGCAATATTTACACAAATGCAAGGTTAGGGTTTCTTCCCCCCAGGTATGCCAGGAAGGAAGGAAGGAAGGAAGGAAGGAAGAAAGAGAAGAAAGAAAGAAGAGAGAAAGAGAAAGAGAGAGGGAGGGAGGGAGGGAGGAAGGAAGGAAGGGAGGGACAAAGAAATAAAGAGAAGAAAGAAAGAAAGAAGAGAAAAAGAGAGGGAGGGAGGGAGGAAGGAAGGGGGTTGTCTTAAATTTGCATACAACTTACAGTTGTATGTATCATTTTTAAGGAGGCAGTCATCTTACATTCAGAGTTGTCTTCTTTTTGTATAAATATGGTACATGAGAACCTTGATTAGTGTAAGCCATGCGGAAAGTAAGTACAAAAATAACCCTCAACTACGGTTAAAGCTGTTAGGGAAGGGGGGAGAATCTGAACCTGAAAGGGGAGCGGCTGGGGCAGGGGTCATGCCGAGATTAGGAACAATACTTCAAAACTCAAAGCTTATTGTTCCTCTCACGTCCTCTCCTCTGCCCTGGCATTAAAAATGAACAACGTATATTCATTTTCAAGGAAGGTCATCCTTAATGTGTTTTTTAAAAGGCATGTCGATGGTTTCCATCAGCACTCTCCAAACAGTCTCATTAGTATGCCAAAGCCCTTAAAAGACACACAAGGAAGCTCTTTTCATTACAGCAATTAACTCACACGAGATGGGAATTAAAAGTATCCCCATAAGAATAATTCATGGTTAACTCTAGTATTATAAAGAATAAGAAATTATTACAAAGAATAAGAAAGTACACTGGATTGTCTTTTAAAATAAAACGTAACTAATTCAAAATGCAGACTTCATTAAAGAGCTCATTAACACAAAAGGTCTATCAAGGACAATGCCACCATCAAATGAGGGACAGCGTTTGAAAACCTGCAGGACCTGTTTCGCCAAAGCAGAAACTCAACAGGTAATATGGACAAGTCTCCAACATTCAAGAAAATGCTTCCAGCAATCATTTTTAAATGCCCCTTGTTCTGTGTAACACCCAGTTGCAAGTGCCAGTGCTTTAACCCACTGCCAGTCTGTGGCAGCAACTATGTGCAGAGCAACAAAGCTCTGTGCAGTTCCAGTGACACACAGAATAATTTAAACTAAGGCTGGCAACATTTTGCCGACTGACTGGCTAGATGAATCACTAACACCTTTATTTTTTTTGGGGGGGGGGGGTGTCAGTTAAAGAGCTGCCTCCATGCAGGTTCCTCGTGCCATCTCAGAAAATGTAGAATGCCTTTTTAAGATGGTGCCAGCTATGGCACAACTGTGAGTTGCCTAAAATCAGAGTGTACTTTTTGTTGCTGTTCATAACTGATATTTAATATGTCCACCGCAGCTGTAATCCATGAATCACTTAAACACAAATGATCAGCTAAAATTTCTTTAACTGGGTGACAACCTTAGTTTCAAACATTACTGCTTTGACACGGAGTGGGCCATAAGGAAGACCTTTCAATTGCGCTCAGATGAGAGCCGCAATACTTGCACCAAGGACTCAGCATGGCAGGAACAGAAATCAAGCAGCACTGAGAACTAGTTCCAGTGAGCCAAATATTTGGCCTAAGACTCCATTTTGTATTTCTGTTAGGATCGCATCATGTTGCATTGTGTTACAAGAGCTGTTTTCTTCTCAACTAGGACTCAGACATAAAAAACTCAAGCATACTTCACCACCAAATTCCCTTGTGTCTGCTTCTTGATAGCACACTGTGCTCTTATGAATGATGCTTTCCCTCTGTGTCAATTATCAGGCATCTCACAGCATACAGTCACAACAATGGCGCACAATTTGGATTGGCTCAAGGCTTAGTTAGAGACCTCCCCCCCCCCCCACACCATGATCCTTATTCATAGGGACATTGGCAATGCCTGTCCTGGTGGCATCATGCTCAAAAGAGACTTGTGCAAAAACAAAACTATGGACCAGGTGCAGTACTGAGGCTTTTGGAAGGGGACAATCTCCTAGCCATGAAAGACCGTGTTGTATAGTGGTTAGAGTACTGGAGGAGGAGGAGGAGGAAGAAGTAGTAGTAGAAGAAGAGTTGGATTTATACCCCGCCCTTCACTTGGAGTCTCAGGAAAGCTTACAATCTCCTTCCCTTCCTCTCCCTACAGCAGACACCCTGTGAGGTAGGTGGGGCTAAGAGAGCTCTGAGAGAACTGCTCTTGAGAGAACAGCTCTGAGAGAACTTGTGACTGATGCAAGGTCACCCAGTTGGCTTCATTTGTAGGAGTGGGGAATCAAATCCGGTTCTCCAGATTAGAGTCTGCTGCTCTTAAGCACTGCACCAAACTGGCTCTTAACCACTAAACCAAAGAGGGAACATGCATTCAAATCCCCACTAGCCATAAAGCATACTGAGTAACCTCGGGCCGGTCATATTCCCTCAACATAACCTTCCTTACAGGTTTGCTGTGAGGATGGACTGGGCGAGGGGAGAACAACGTATGTCATACTGATGTGCAGAAGCATTCAATGAAAGCAACTTGTGTAAGAACCGAGGTCTGAGCTGGAGTCAATGTTAGTACTTCTCACAGGAGGCTGTCTCCTGGGGGTAACGGATCTGGTTTGACCCAAATCAAATGGACTTATTGAGGGAACAAACCCCCCCTCCCAATACCAGTTTCTCATATTTCAAAATAGGCTGAGGACGTCAAGTGTCCAAGTGCATTGTACGAAAACAATGCTTTGGACCAGAGACAACAACTGGTCAGCTTAAGCGGAACCACCTCCTGGTCATGGAAATGTGCGACTTGGGGGTGGCTCAAAACCTGTTTGGGGATTTGTAAACTGCAGCTTCTTATTTCCACCGCTCATGCAGCTCAGTGATGAATAAGAACTGGGGGCTAACTTCAGCCTGTTTCTCCTAATGTAATACGGCAGTATTATAGGTAGATCATTACGAGAAGTATTTCAAAGAAGGTGAAAGACATCCACCAGAACCAGATTCTTGGCTTGTGCTCTTGTTGCTGTTCTCCTCCCAAAAAAGGAAGCTTGACCATTACATGAGCGGCTTGAAGTTCAGCAGGGATGAGAGAGATGTCTGTGCAGGACCAGAACAAGTGGACTGGAAACTGGCAAACAAACGTTCTTGGGAGCAGACTGGATGAAAGCTCATAGGAGGAGGAGGAGGAGAGTAAGGAGAAACAAGCAACAAGAAGACCAGGCAGAGTTACAAACGCAAAGAAGGGGATAAGGTGCCACCGAAGAAATTCATTTTGGAGATGTGGGACCAGCCTACCAGCAGTCTCTACCTGCTTCTTCTAGGACAGGCTGGTGACAAAGGAACCAGGACCAAGAACAGTACCTTGAAAGGTTGAAGCAAGTCCAGAGTACAGAAAGGTGGCTTTAGCCTGGGCAGGGGTAGAAGAAGGAAGAGGAGGAGGAGGAGGAGATTGGATTTATCCTGCCCTTCACTACCCGAAGGAGTCTCAGAGCAGTTTACAATCCCTTTCCCTTCCTCTCCCCACAACAGACACCCTATGAGGTAGGTGGGGCTGAGAGAGCTCTTTCAAGAACTGCCCTTGGGAGAACAGCTCTGAGAGAACTTGTGACTGACCCAAGGTCACAACAGCCGCTGCATGTGGAGGAGTGGGGAATCTAACCCGGTCCTCCCAGATTAGAGTCCATGCTCTTAACCACTACACCAAACAGAGGTAACAAAAGGGCTGAATGGTTTGGTGGGACTATTAGAATAGGACTCTTTGCAAGTCTGAAAGAAGCTGACAGGTTTTTGGATTTGCAATGGGGCCACTTCCAGGATTTGAGGAGTCCTTGGACCAGACATCCTCAGGGTGCCCCTGGCACATACAAAACTCAGAATGTTCTCACATTGCACTTGGTGTTCTTTAGTGCTGTGTAAAGTCCTCCTTCTCTTTTCCATCGCCCTTTTTGTCCTTAGGCTTTGGACGGTGTTTCATGGTTGGAGAAAGGCCACTTCTAGAAGAAGAAGAGGAGTTGGTTTTTACACCCCACTTTTCTCTACTCTATGGAGTCTCAAAGTGGCTTATAACTGCATACCTTTCCCCTCCCCACAAAAGACACCTTGTGAGGTAGGTGGGGCTGAGAGAGTTCTGAGAGAACCATGACTGGCTCAAGGTCACCCAGCAGGCTTCATATGGAGGAGGGGGGAATCAAGCCCATCTCACCAGATTAGAGCCCGCTGCTCTTAATCACTGCACCAAGCTGGATAGTCTTCTAGAAAGTTACGGAATGAAGACTTTGCTCCAAAACCAATGAAAAGCACATGGCTCTTTCTCCTAGGATTGGCACCTTCATTAGGAGTGCTAGATCCATGGAAAAGACTGGCACAATTGTCTCCACTCATGTGTACCCAAATAAAAAATCCCATGCAACAATCCTTCACAATTTTAGAAGCTTGGAACAGAGATGGGCATGAACCAAATTATGAACCAAAATTTGTCATGAACTGGGCCTGGCTCATGGTTTGTGAACATCGGTTCATGACATCCTGCCCCCATGAACCCCCCCCCCCCCCACAAACCTCTCAGGTGGCTTTGGGAGGTATGTGCAGGCAGGCACGCTGGCAGCGAGGCTTGGAGAAGGCATTTAAAGAGACCACAATTTCTTTAAATGCCTTCTACAAGCCACACCAAGCGAACTCAAAAGGCATTCAAATGCCTTCTGAGTTCACTTGTGAGTTACTCCACGGTGGCAGCACAGCTTGCAAAAACCATTTGAAGGGATCCCTTTTCTGGGATTTTGCAAGTGCACCATATTACGAACCAGGAACCAGTTCATTAAATGGAAAGGTCGGTGGAGATTTGTGGTTTGTGAGACCCCATGAACCTTCACAAACCTCTGTTTCTTCAGTTCGTGCCCATCCCTAGTCTGGAACCACCAGAAAGAATTGAAGCATAGTATAAGTATTAACATGATGCATTAAGTCGTACAAAAATTACATAATAGGAACCTACTGACAGTAAATTATACATAGCAGTATAGACCACAGTCTCTAAGCACCTCTTCTCATTGGATTCACTAAGTATGATGAACTCAGATTAACATGACTGGGGGAAGCAGGAGCAAACTGGATTTGATATGGTTTAGCATAGATGACTCGTCAGTGTGAGCCTTCTGAACTGAGGGCAGCATCAGTCTTGACAGCAGCTTTCCCCCCTCTTATAAAGAGAGAACAGAGAGTCTGCCGTGTTATTAAATATTTAGAGATCCCATTTGAAAGCATAAAGCAAAGGTCACACCATGCTAATTACATCATCAGGGGCCTCAGTGCAGCAAAATGCACAGAAATGTTTAATAATTTCTTTACGAAATGACATTATTAGATTCCCCCCCCCCCCCCCCCCAAGCCAGTCATAGCATATCTGAAGCACTTTCCCTTCTACGGATGTTCAGTTCCAGATCCTCCAGCCTTTGGTTTTCATTCTGATGTGACCCATGGATTCAAATGCAAAAAGAACAATCTCTACCATTGGGACCGCAAGCAAACATGCAGCAATTGCTTCTACTGCCAGGCACAATACTTGGAAATGGGTAGAAGGAGTAAAGCTGGCAACCAAGAAATATATGGGAATCAGATTAAGAGGCACCACCTGACCCTTTGTAATAAAAGGCATTTCCTAAACAGCTGTTTATCACCTGACAGCTGCACCATTCAAGAATGAGGCCATCACAGGTCAAACACCCCACATCATCTAAAAAAAACCCCAACAACCAGCTAAGACTTAATACCAAATAGGGTGTTTGTTGGGATCCACTATGGCAGCATAAATAAAGGCAGAATAATGAGCTCCACACTTTCATTTACAAAGTCTGCCCGCAAACAGTGTAGGACCCCTGAGTTAGAATGAGTCCTAAACAGTACCTAATGGTCCCTGAGTCTTCATCTGAGGGCCAAACTAGATGTTGCAGTGGCCATGGCGTTTTAAAGAGGAATTCAGCCATTTAAAACTGTGAGGGTGCGCCCCCCCCCCTCCAGCTGTCTTAGCGTAGCAGTTGAAAAGGGGTGCGTTTGTGTTGGGGGGGGGGGGAGACTGCCTGGCCCTGCCATGCTGTGGCCTCTTGGCATTTTGCAGTTACTTACTAACTTTCTCTCTCTCTCTCTCTCTCTCCCCCCTTTTTCGTTTTAGGTGAAGAACCATAAAACAAAGGCAAATAAAACTGTCTTTTTTAGCTCAGGCTTTTAATTGTTGTTATGCTGACATCGATTCAAACAATTCATCTACACCAAAATGGCTTCCTGTGTTACCCAAAGGAAGGAACGACGACGATAGCTGAGAAAATTAAATCCTGTGGAAAAGATTTAAACACTCGCTGTCTCACATCTGTCTGGCATTTCAGCGGGATGGAAAGCAAATGGAAATGTATAATAAAACACGCAATAATCATAATATATTTTTTAAAAGAAGCGTTCTAAGGAGGAAAAGGGAAGGTAGTAAAGTGCGGCACAGTCAGTAATAATGCAGCTTTTCAGCGAAACTAGCAATCGGTACGTGACCGTGACAATGTCTTATTCTGACAAAGCCAGGCAAGAATTTTGTTGCCATTCCTGAGCACTAAAGCAAGGGCAGGACTGACAGACGGCTTCTTGTAAGTCAACGATATCACACAGACCCAAAAAGCTAGCCTCCTAAATCCTGCTGATAAAGAAGATGAAGGGTGTTTGGTTGTTTTGCAGTTTCTTTATTAGGGCTTTATATTCTTTATTTATTCTTTATTTATTCAAAGATATAGTATCTTTGAAACCATGTTCAGAACCATATAACAGATTAGCAGGTATTAATACAGGAAGCAATTGAGATTCATTGGTGGAAATTTTTGCAGCTGACTTCATTTGGATGGGAACTGCCCATGTAAATGACCGAGTAGCATTGTAAAAATCAGCTTAATTGACAATCCAAAAAGCACTCTAGAAGGAATTAGTTATCCATCTGAAATTTCTAAAAAAAAAGCTTGTTTTGTTCATCAGCAATGGAGCAAGCTCTAATAAACTGTATGCCTAACAAAATTATCTGGATAATTAGAAATTTTAAAAAGCTGATTCTGCAATATTAAGATTCCTTTGCATCAACCTGGGGAAGATAATCTACATGCACTGATTGTGTAAGCACACCCTAAACCCTCCTTTTAACCTCACAATAATTATCTGAGATGACAACTAATTCACTTAGCACCGCTTAGAAGGGGAAAACATGAAAATAA
Organism: Lepidodactylus listeri; assembly: GCA_029233225.1. NCBI lineage: Eukaryota > Metazoa > Chordata > Lepidosauria > Squamata > Gekkonidae > Lepidodactylus > Lepidodactylus listeri. The sequence goes on from JARCFY010000006.1 coordinate 96,607,409, forward strand.
ATGGGTAACCTGTGAATTGCGTCTTTTTTAGAGTTGATAAATACATTTCACAGAAATGTGCACATTTAGTTTGTTGGCAATCTCATGTAAAAACTAAGAACCACTGCTCCCCTCTCCCCAACAAATATTATCATTATTTTAATGCAGTGAAGGTAAGCCAGACGTGATAAATCATGGCTGGAGAACCCTGAACAGATCTCTTGAACTTTTATTAACTGTAATTAGCAATCAGGAGAGGGTTTGATTCAGTCCAGTGCGCTCTCTCTCTGTGTGAGAGAGAGGAAGAGGTTTGACACATACCCCATTCTGTTTGTGAACTGACCCCAACCCCCAGGACTTCTCTTTGACCCATAAGAGAAACACATGCATGCATCCATATGGTGTACTGCCCTTCTCGTACCCAGGTCTCGGTCATACATGCCAGATCCGTGTCCTGCTCCAACAAGAAGTCTCGGAGGACTGTGGTCTTGTTATTTATGGACCTGGCATTACACAACACCAATGTTGGAGTGGCGTTATTTATCCTTGCCCCTCTACCTGCCACCTTTGGGATGGGACACAGGCTGGAAGGCGGCTGAGCTTCTCTCTTTCTCTGCCCCCTTCCCTTTCATTCCTGCCTGATCCCACACGTGCTTTCTCAGCTACAGCGACCAACTGCCATGTCAGGCCTGGAGTTCAAGCCAGAGTTGGCACTTGCCAACTCTATTCTCAGCACTGAGGCATATGCTGTGAATTTCACTAGTACCGTAAAGCAGTTAGCGAAAAAGTTAAAATACATTAATATCACAACATTATCCTTTAAAATCATGGCAAGATGGCATATAACACCCCCCAAATGAAATTATATTAGTTCTAACACCCATCCTCTATGCTGGAAATGCTGTGGTAAAATAGAATCCTATATTCACTGTTGGTGGGACTGTCCCAAAGTACAAGCCTTTTTGGAAGAAATTTATGGATCAGATTAAGAATATAACAGGATACTCAGTGCGTATGCATCCAGAAACAATACTTTTGAATTTATGGGAAGACTTGGAGGTCCCAAATATAAGATTTTTTCTTAACTAATTGGCTGCGGCTGAAGCTTTACTTGCCTCCAAATGGAAAAACAAAGACATACCATCAATTATACAACAGCACAAAAAATTATGGGACTTTTTTATTATGGAGAAGATTTCGGATCAACTTAAATCTACGGACAACCCCCTCTATCACTCTACATTTCTTGAACAATGGCTACCTTTTTTGGGATATATGTCCAGCAGATCCAATCCAGAAAGAACTATCCCGTCTAACTACCATTTTTTGACATTGTTTTAATTAAATTACTGTTTTGTTATATGAAAACTGGCAACTACATGGCATAATGATATTTGAAACTAAAATATTCTAACCATTCAATTGGTTATATTAACCCGTCTTACAGTTTGCATACTTCAAATATTTGTTTTGTTAAATGTTTTTACTGGATTTGTTATAACGTTACACATAACTGTAATGTTACTGTAGAACTGCACAGTTGAATATGTGTTAAGATTGTTAAAAATTAAAAATAAAAAGTTGTTTTTTTAAAAAAATTAACATACATTGATGTCTGTTGTAAACAGGGCCACTGAGGATGGGAGTGGGGGAGGGGGAGGGGGAGACTAGGGGCACAAAATCCCCCAGGCTTGTGTTGCTCTGGGGAATCTGACAAGGCATTGTTGGTAGTATGGTTGCCAGTTTCCTGGTGGGGGAAGAGGATTCCCTGCCCCTTGTTTCCTGCAGAGGCTCAGAGCTGTGGAAGGCGAAATTAAAAAAAAAATGGCTGTAGGGCCAACAGCATGAGACCACTTCTAGGAAAAACATGGAATGTTGCACCTCTCTATGAATGAATGAATGAAGTTTATTGTATATGGCCATTGGCTGTCACAATTTTACATAAAACTGGATCCCTAATATCTTAAAATAGTTATTAAATTCAGTGAGAATTAGGTTCATTTATACAGTATCTAAAACGTCTAAAATACATCAAATTAAAATTACATACAGCATTAACAAATTCCAATTCCAATGTTAACAGTGTTAATGCCTTGCATCTCAATAAGCTGCATTCCTAAGAACCACCTTTGCTCTAGCTTTCCCGGCTGACAGCTCCCAGAGAGGTGCAACATCCCTCCCCTCTGGAAGTGACATCATGTTGTCACTGACAGCTACTTCCCATTTCCTGCTGGTTGTCAGACTGGGCAACTGGAAAGAACTGAAGTAGGGAAAAAATGGGCCGTGTTATGATGATACAGGATGCTAACATGGGAGTTGTGAGTTGTGCTTGAAATCAGAGAGAAAGGCCCCAAGCAATGCCGTTTCTACCACACTGTGTGTATATGTCTCTGTGTAGAAGGAACAGGTTGTATTTGCTCAGCTGTGGGGGGAAACGCACTCTTCACCTCCAGATATGCAGTGCATCACATCAAATAAATATATTAGCTGATGTTTAACTGAAATGCTCAATGTTGGCATGGTCGAACTTATTAATCTGCAAAGCAAGGGGGGGTGTCCAAAAACACTCTTTGCTACATTTCTCAGAAATAAAGGGGAGGGGAATTTAGCAGCTCAGCTGTTTTAATCAAACACCTTATCTGCGTCCTTTGGAATGGGAAAGGGGGAAAAGGCAATTCTTGTCAGGAGGTTTATGGTGGCTCTTGGTGGCCCTGACTCCAAGTTACCTCAGACCTTGGCAAGCAATGCATAGTATTGTGTATGTATATAATAATATACCAAGAATGACATTTCAATCACTACAGATTTATTAGATAACTACGGAAAGCCAGTCCCTCTGACAAGAAAGGGCTTGTAGATAAGATCCTCTCTCCCCAGATTAGTCATCTGTGGGTGAATCATCACTGTCCATGTCAGTGTTGGAGGAATTAGGGGATGGCAGCTACAGGTACATTGCAAAGATGGACACCAGTGCCCAAAGTTTCTCTCTATAACCACAAGGACAAGAAACCTGGTCACTTAAAAATAAAAGAAACATTCGGTGGTCCTGAGTTCATTTACGTTATTTATAGCATGGCTCTCTTACCGCTCCACATGCTGCACACACAGGCTGAAGGTGCACACTCAGTCAAAGAGGACGACCACCCCAGACAGGGTGTACCGTTCTTCGGTTAAGGGTATATGATGTGACCTTGAGCCTGTCATGGATCCAGTCCTGCCATACCTAGTTGAAGTAGGCAGTTAAAGATTGGAAGTGGCACCAGCAACCAGGAAGCAACCTGGCCTCATGCCACTGGTTGGCTGGAGAGATAAAAGACTCAACTGGTGCTGCTGAAGTCAGCTGGGTGGCCCAAGACAAAGCTGAGAAATTACCTAGAGCTCCCAGTCAGACAGTTCAGAACAAGCACAGCTGAGGTTTGGAGCCCATGACCTCAAAAGACTGTGAGGGCCCGTGTAGTAACAGATGACCTGGGCAACCCACTGGAGGTCTCGACATGTGTGATAAAACATTCCAGGAAAGGGATGTCCATGTGAAGCAACACAGGCAAGACAGTTCAGAACAAGAGGTCCATCAGTGGCTCTTAGCCATAAGGTATAGATAGGAACCCTCAGTCTGGGGCAAGTGATGAGCTGTATTCTTGGTGCTTGGGGGGGTGGGGCAACAGTGGGAGGGCTTCTAGTGTCCTGGCCCCACTGGTGGACCTCTTGATGGCACCTGGTACTTTTGGCCACTGTGTGACTCAGAGTGTTGGACTGGATAGGCCACTGCCCTGATCCAACATTGGCTTCTCTTATGTTCTTAGGCAAGCAGCTTTAGGGACACCTTGCCTCTTGGATGGGGGTCCAAACAAAATACCACTTGTGGCTGATAAGGCAAGCTGCTCTGCCCTAGAGGTATGTCCCTTGCCATAAACTGGGGCTGGGTCCTTAGAGGATATTTAGAGGGCCAGAGCCACAGGAGCTCAAATTCAATATTCTGGGTTTCCCTGCTGACTCTTCATACTCCACTTCCTGGTGCAAAAAGCCTCTTGGAACTAGGTTTTTTTCAAATGTTTTCTTAAAAGACAAACATAAACATTGAGTTAAAAAGCAAGCATACACCAGGAGGCACGTTTTGGAACGTTAGCCCAATAAAAAGCAATTATCTGACATAATGCAACTAAGTTGCAGTCACACACTGAAGGCAAGGAGGATTGCCAAGATTGTCGAGACCCACGGAGCCACATCAACACAGATGGTTCACTGCACAGAGTAGACACAGAAGGAACACAACAAAAATAAAGGGAGTGCAGCATTTGTGAAAGGGAAGCAGATTAAAGAATTCATGGAGGATACAACGGTCATGCCATTTGGTTCCCTTTCTTCTGCGCTGCCACACATTAAAACTCCCCAGTGATTTTTAACGGGCAAATTAAAAGTGCAGTCGATAAGCAGATGTAAACTATCATTCCTTAAACAAGGTGGCATCCACTACTGAGTTGCAAGAACACCACAACAAACATAAGACACTTCTGGGCTTAACTATTTACAAAAGCTATCTGGAAGTTCCAGTGGTAAACTGAGCCTCTACGAATGAATGACAATACACTGCCATATATATAACCTAGGGCTGCCAAGTCAGCCCGGGGGGCGGGGGATCCCCCACTATAGGGGTTCCTGATCCGCCGGCTGGCATTCAGCCGGCGGGGGGAACCCCGCTCCAGAAGTCGTCCATTGAGGATGACTTCCCCCGTGTAATGATGTCACCCGGAGGTGCCAGGCAACGCCCCCAACGTGATGACGTCACCTCCGCGTGATGTCATTACGTCGCCGTGGCGCGCGCGCGCAAAGCGCACACTCCAGAAGAGTTCCCGGGGGGAGAACAACTCCCCCTCGCCGGTAAGTCGCCGGTACTTGGCAGCCCTAATATAACCACACAGCGCCTGTGACAGAACGGCATTTCCATTTGTAGAGGAGGGGGAGCTGATTTCTGAAAAAAACCCCTTCTGTAGACTCTATGCCATTCCTGAAAGTCTGATGAATCCCACGAACAATTTTTTTGGGGGGGAGGGAGCAGTGGACGGCAGCAGGAGTGGGAAGCAGGAAAGTCCCACAGAAAATCAGACAGATGCCACTTTATCTATGGTCAGCTTCTTCTTGTTGAGCCTAGTTCCTCCCACGCCTTTGATGAAACAGCCACCGGCTGAAAAACAGTGGGCACACAACAAGAACAAGCCAAGAAGTCCACAGGCGCATCAGCTCTCTCCCATGACACATGGGTTGAAGACTTGCTAGTGTGGAATAAGGCGCACTTTGTCATGATTACTGAATGAGTAAGAACAAGTAACCACAGATTTTTCACAATGATTCCCAGGTGCTTTAGGCTTGAGTTGTACGCAAGGGGGAAACCAGAAGGTAAAGGGATTGCAGCTAGAATGGGACAGGTAATTCTCATTTTTGTTTGTGACATTTGAATGCAGTGACTTTCTTCCTGAATCACAGTGCTTCAAAATGGTAAAACTGCCAGGAAGCATACTGCTGGAACATGCTACAAGGCACAACAGCAGTCATTCAGCTTCACTGCAGCAGGAAACTGGGATGTTATTCCAAGAGATAAATTTCAAGGATTACTGGAAAAAAAAAAGCTTAAGAGTTACAGAACTAGGAAGGTGAAAAGGGAAAGGCCATTCATTCACTTAGCTTCCATCCCTAGGTCATCAACAGGGTTACGTGTGTTCCACAGGACGACTGAAATACTCCTTGAAAAATAAAGTCCTTGAAAGGAATATGTCTACCACTCTTTGATGGCTGGGATGGGGAGGTCCTCTGTTAGTATCTGGGTAGTGACAACACCCTGATGGAGCAACGTAAGTGTGACTTTGGTCCTTTCCGCACTAGACCTTAAACCCTGGTTCAGCCCTGTCCCTGAACTTACATTCTACACTACATGCGAGTTCACCCCTGTAATTATCTCAGGGTATTTTTTGTTTCCACATTACTTTGAGGTCACCCAGGTTTCACCCCACACCCCAATTTCACCCTACACACAGATGCTGTTATAACCAAGGATAAATGCAAGGTATTGTGTCGCGAGTTGAACTCTGATAAAACCAGGGATGAGATCCAAGTGTGGAAAGGACCTTAGATTCCCTGATGCAGTTTGTGCCACAGCCAACTGGCACAGGAGAATCTCAGACCTTCCAACAAAGCACAGAGCAGATGCAGCACCACTTCGCTCCGTTCTGGGCACCAGCCACCACTTTGTAGTACATAGGGTTGCCAGCCTCCAGGTGGGGCCTGGGGAATCTCCCGCTTTTACAACTGATCTCCAGCTGACAGAAATCAGCTCCCCAGGAGAAAATGGCTGCTTTGAATGGTAGACTCTATGACATTGTACTATGCTGAGGCCCCTCCCTTCCCCAAACCCCGCCCTCTCCTGGACCCACTCCCAAAGTCCCCAGGTATTTCCCAACCCAGACTTGGCAACCCTAGTAGTACAACACACATTAGAATGCATGACATTGCCTAGCTAGGGAAATGATTACATATTGAAAAACTTGTAATCTTGGTTCCCTCCTTTAGAGGCAAGTTTGTTTTTAAATGTTTGGGATTTCACTCTGAAAAAAAAAAGACCTGTAATTTTTTTTTAAAAAGCCCTTAAAACAAGTTCTTGCAAATTTGTATTGTTAATGATACCCCCTTCTTTTAAAATTGATTCAACATTCTTAAACCAATTGAGAAGTCTAAAATCGCCAGCAGCTTCACATTCAGTAGGCTGCAGACCCTTCTTGATGTGAAGCTGAGTGAACACTGGCTGAAAATTAACAGTATTCTAAAATTTGGGTGGGTGGGTGGGTGACTTTTCTGGTAGTGGGAAGTGTTCCCTCTAAGCTGAGTTAGTGTGAGCTAGTTCACAGTTTTTTAGCCTCTGGCTCACACATTTTTGTCTGAGCTCAGGAAGGAAGGCTCCAGAGCCAACTCATTTATGTAGCAGCCAAATCGCTTGCTCATAACTTTCAGTGCCAGCAGCTCAAAAAGTAGATTTTTTTTGCTCACAAGACTCCACAGCTTAGAGGGAGACACATCTAGAGCAGTTCACTTGGGGCTTCCTTTAAAGAGAATGCCTTGGCAAAAGAAGTTCCATCATTCCCTGTTGAAGGAAATGTGGACTTACTGGAAAGGTACTGGAAAGGGCAAAGATTTGGGAGCCTTATGTCACTAGACCTCATGTAAAGTGACCCCTTCCATTAACGCAACAATAAAGCACAACAACACTGCTAAAAAAAATAGTACTGAGTTTGAAATTGCAGAAGTCATAGAAGGAGCCAAGCAGAAATACAGATGGTGAGGCGCTGAAATTCAATCCCCTGTGTTGTTATTTATTGCTCTTCTCAAATACACAATGTCTACTGGAAAACAATACAGTATATTTTAGCACAGCAGGACGACTCGCAGATGAATCAGGGGTCTCTACCTACTTGGGGAATTCCCCCGTTGTGCAGAAAAATATGACTGCAAATTAGGAAAACCTTAAAAAAAAAAAAAAAGAGGCTCGATGAGGACTGAACATGTTCCAGAATGGACAGAATGCGCAGTTGAGTGTCAGCTCAGGAAAAGGGGAGAGAAGGGGAATCAGCTCACTCAAGTCTGGGCTGCATTCATGCCTCATTGAGTACTGTGCAGTTATTCCAACGCAGTGGTCACTTGTGGCGGAATTTCCTTGTGTGGACAAGAAAACCCCCCATTGTGAATGACTGTTGTAGTGCAATATCCAATGATGTGTGGACGCAGCCCTGTAAGGCAAGATATTTGGAAGAGGGAGAGGGTTATTACAACTTCCCCTTCAGTTGCTTATTTTTTTTCCACCGCCCCCAGTTAAAGCACGATGTGTTCTGAATAGCAACTTGCTTTTTAACAGACCACGTTGTGCACTTTTTACCTTTTAATGACTAACCATTATTTGCAATGACAAGGCTCCCTCTGGAACTGAAAATGGAATTGGTGAGTAGGGGACCTCAGAAAGTGAAATATTGCTCACCATGGAGCTTTTGCACATAACAAAGCTCAAAAATATTTTTAAAAGAATATTCAGTAAGCCCATTACATTTGCTCCCCATTTCTTGACCTCAAGATATTTCTCCAACAGTGGAACCCCGCTAATTAGAAGCGCTGCTTGGAAAATGAGTTGTAAAAGCCCACTGTGTAAATCCATTTCCCCTAGACTCACATATAAGGTGGTGAACTTGTCCTTTTTGAATTGAAAAAGACAACGACAACAACATAACCCTGCACTTGACTGTACTCTGCAAAGACCTCTTAAGACAGCTTTAGGTAACCTAGCAGACTTCACCATTTTCTGTGTGCACACAGTGAATTTACTTAAGGCTGACTGCAATTATGGAAAAGTCTTCCATCCTGGTAGAACCAGACATCTTAATCTAAATGCTGCTTTGGGTAGAATTTGGCTGCAGCTGAGTGGGCAGCTGATTATGGCAGCTCCATATTCTCAAGGTAGTCTGGGCAAGTTATCCATCCACAACGTAGTGTTTTAAAACCATAAAGCGCTTGGGGCTCTTTAGCTTGGAGAAGCAACGACTGAGAAGTGACATGACTGAGGTTTACAAGATTATGCATGGGATAGATCAGGTAGAGAAAGAAGTACATTTCTCTCTTTCTCACAATACAAGAACTTGCGGGCACTCCATGAAATTGCTGGGCAGTTGGGTTAGAACAGATAAAAGGAAGTACTTCTTCATCCAAAGAGTGATTAACACATGGAATTCCCTGCCACAGGAGATGGAGGTGGCTACAAGCATGGATGGCTTCAAGAGGAAATTAGATAAACATATGGAGCAGAGGGCCATCAGTGGCTATTAGCCACAAGGTATAGATAGAAACTCTTGGACTGGGGCAATTGATGCTCTGTATTCTTGGTGCTTGGGGGGGGGGGGGCAGTGGGAGGGCTTCTAGTGTCCTGGACCTCCTGATGGCACCTGATATTTTTGGCCACTGTGTGACAGAGTGTTGGACTGGATGGGTCATTGGCCTGATCCAACATTGGCTTCTCTTATGTTCTTATGTTCTTATATTAGGTTAAATCAATTACTGATGCAGAAATTAGATCTATACTAGAACTGAAAATATGCACTGTTTGTGATTCCTCTTTACATGATACAGTGAACGGAAGGGATTGTAGTGTGCTGGATGGTAAAGGATTCCCCTCCACTTCTGAAAGGAACAAAGCAGATACAAAAATGTATATTGTAATGAGGGCTCAGGTAGCACTGTAGGGTTCTTCCCAACATTATTTTAATGACCTAGGACCTGACAGAGCCTCCTTCATGCTCTGCTTTGGTAATGCTGGAAGCCTGAGACCATATGGGAGGAGTCCCAAGGATCCATAGTTCAGTATAAGCACAGGTACAGATTTTTTTTTCCCAGTTTGAAGGAGCTGGGCGGAAAGACTGCTGACAGTCAGAGCAGACAATACTGAACTTGATGGATCAGTGTTATGACTGAGCAGAAGGCAGGTTCACATGCTCACAGCATGTATCTCTGGCAAACACCAGCATTACTCCAGCTCTGAGGAGAAGTGATCTTGTTGCTGGCTCCTCCGACATAAGCCGGAATATCTGATGGGGTGCCTTTGTGGAGATACAATGAGAATGCCATATCTCTTGCAAGTTGAGTTCCACAAACAATTACTTTGTTTCATCTTATAAAATGGATGGGAAGCAGAGGATGGCTGTATTAGCCAAGCAAGCCACCTTGGCCCTGTCACCAGAAGCGACTTACAAAAGCAACCCCCTTACTTAGCTCCAATTTTGCACTGTTTGTATGAGCCGGTAAAATTCCACAGTCATTACGTGATACCAGTCCAAGCAGTGTCACGATATTAGATTATCAAGTAATAATTACACCAGTCCTATGACACACACACACACACACACACACACAGAGTTGAACCTGACTTGGGCGTCTTCTGGAAAGGAGCCTGTTGTTTGGGCTGGATGTCAATGCATAGTGCTAAGCTGGCATCTGTCAAAAGCTGCCTTGTTCCACAGGAAGGCTTTAGGCTGAAGGTCAAGAGCAAAACACAAAAGATGGAGAAGTGAATCCTCACCGCACAGGGTAATGAGGCACCACCAGCCCCTCTAAGCTAACCTTCAGCTAGGAGACTGAGGGACTGACTCTTCAGCCCTACTGGGTATTAATCAAGAAGTCAGCCCTGAAAGGTGGGACACTTGTGAGTTGAGTTTCACGAACAATTACTTTGATAGCTGTAGCCAAAATAGGCCAAGGTGCTGCGTTTCGATTGAAGCCCCCAAACCCAAATAACACGACAGGAGAATAACTGATAAGAAGAATGAACTATTCTTTGTTAAAAGAAATGTGCAAAAGTATACAAACATAGAAAACCAGGAAAATAATAAAACTAACAGCTAACCTAGAATCTCATTCAGGCTGTAGTCCTCTGACCTAGATGTTACCCGGCCAGACTGAAGAGACAAAGTCCAGACAGAACGCGAAAATCCCAGAAGCAGGTGTTCCAGCCTCACTACAGTCAAGAGCAACCTTGGGTGGGTAAAAGCACCAAACTAGAAGAAACGGTCTTGCTCTATGGCAGACTGCCCACCGCTGGCATGATCCTGTTTGGCCTATTAGGTGTATTGCTAAGGCATGTGACCACATACCTCTGCAGCTGACACACATTCAAAATGAAGCGGCTTCCCATGCCCAGGGTTCCTTCTGCTATTGAGATGGAATATGAGTACAAAACTCCCTCTTGGCCTCTGGCCTTGAAGCTTCCAGGCCCATGGTCTCACTGGCACTTGTTAGGGCTGCCAGCCTCCAGGTGGGGCCTGGGGATTTCCCGCTTTTACAACTGATCCTCAGCTGACAGAGATCAGCTCCCCTGGAGAAAATGGCTGCTTTGAAGGGTGGACTGTATGGCATTCTACCATGTGGAGGCCCCGCCACACCCCAAACCCCACCTTCTCCTGGCTCCACCCCCAAAGTCCCCAGGTATTTTCCAACCTGGACTTGGCAGCCCCACTTGTATCTGACTCCATGTCATCCCATATTTCTCTCTTGAAACAGCAAGCCAGCATGACGGTCATTTCCCAGACAGAAGAGCGTAAGCAACTTGACTAGGCTCCAAAGCCCGAACCGAACTTTGAAAGGCCAAGAAACGGTTAAACAAGACGAGTTTCTTGAAAACATCTACAAGCAAAGCTTCAGGTTTTTACTTTTAAATGATAGATGGAGGAAAGGATGCTTGTTTTCGTGGTATAACGAGAGCCTGTTTTTGTGCGCTGGAGTCAAATCTCCAAACTCCTGTCTTCTGCAACTGAGGAAAGGTACGATACCCCCCCCCCCAAAAAAACAATCTAACCCAATAATGAACATTTAATCACACCTCAATCAGCTGTTGAACATGGATACACCACAGAAGGGAAGATTTAGTGCACCCCTTCTCCTTATACATCTTCCACTCCCTTTTAAACAGATATATTTAGCTGGACTAATAGATGGCATTTGTTTAACATATTATCACTTTCCATCTTCCTTCACACTCTCCAAGAAGCTGCAGTAATCATTGCACAGCGTAAATTACGGTGATAAATTACAGTTTAATCATTCAGGGCTATTAATCTCAGCAAGACCACGGCTGGGTCAACAGCGCCCTGTTATCAGGTGCTTGAATTGTTAGGCATTGATGAGTTATTAGTGGACCCCCACATGGCTGGGACATTAAATCTGCTTGCGAATTGTCAAGCAATGAACTCCATTTCAAGTTATTTAATAGTCACTCAAGTACGGGGTGGGGAGGTCTGGAATTAAACTGTGAGGTTACTTGGGGATATGGGAGAAGCTGACTGAGAAGACGAGAGCTTCCACTCCTCACTTGAGCCGCGCTATTGATTTCAGCACAGCCTCGCAATCACACCAGTCCATCAACCCTTTAATTTAGCACTATGAAAAATGTTATACAGAGTGCTTGTGTCACTGAAAAGATAAATGGCCACAGGCAGCAGGTTAGTCCAGGAAAATGCATGCTTCCTAACTGGCAAATGGTGGCCCCTAACATCCTATAGATTACTGCAGCTAGAAATACTATGGGAGATTCTAGGCCGATTCCCTTGATTTAAAATGGGAAACTGTATTGTGAAGGAACAGCTCTGGGGAATGCTTTGCGTGCTCCGTCACACATTACTCCTCTAAACAACAACAACTAAAATCTCAAGATCACATCGCATGCTGAAAAGTACCAGTGAGTGGTCCATCCTTTTAAGGGGGCTTAAATGTAATAGAACAAGGACCTCACCAGGACAAGATGTTACACTGAAAGTGCATTAAGAGGAAGGGCAAAGCAGATACCTGCTCAAGGCAGATCATGAACAGAGAAACAAGAAAATGGCACAAATATAAAACAATGCAACCATAAAGCAATTAAAAATAATTCAGTAAAACTCATATCTTGGCAGTAAAACCATCCCAGCCTGTGCGCTAAAATCGACAGTCAACAAAACAGGCAGCATACAATAATCGAACATGAAATTAAACCATGAAGGTATCAACAAGATAAACTTGTTGACAAAAAACATGGGATAAAATATTAGTTAGGCTTCTGTGTCAAAAACATACTCCTGTATGAGCCTGCCTGATAAATCAAATCATCTGTGAAGACCTTGCTCTGTGTGCCCACACTCTCAGAGGTGAAGAGGGGGACAATCAAGAACAGGGCCTTTTCTGTAGCAGTTCCTCTTGAAATAGAACTCTCTCAACTCAGCCGTGCGCCTGGGACCTACTTTCAGGCATCAAGTTAGACCAAACCTATTCAGGAATTTGACTATGACTGAGATTGTCCCCCCGTTGGTAATACAGTTTTTATTTTTTAGATCTGCTTTTACTAGTTTTCACTTTTATACTGATCATATTGTAAGTGTTTCATACTTGGATTGTTTATAGTTAGAGACTGGGAACCTGATAGTTGACAGGTAGCATACAAGCCTCTTAAGTAAGTAAGCATGCAAATGAATGAATGAATGAATTAATTAAAAAACGAACTCATTTGTGTTCCTTCTTCCTCTCCCAATAACACAGTAGGTGAACCTCCTCTCAGACACTTTTATTTATTAATTAAAATATTTTATCCCCTCTTTTGTCTTGGTTCAAGGCAGCCTATAGTAATAGTTAAAACATTACACTTTAAAAGCAAATAAAATAACAAACCCCAACTACCTCCCTCCTCAAGATGCTTGTAATCCATCCTTGCAGCATCCCCTAAAGATCTCCCACAAGGGGGGCACCTCTTACCTCTTGGAGGAACCCATTCCACAGAGGAAAAGCCCTCTAGCTCTAGCAGGCTCTAGCAAATACAAACAGGTGGCAGCCCAAAGACTATAGCTGGTACATGGGAACATGTGGGTGATGGTCCTTCAGATATATAGACCAAGCTGTGAAGGGCTTCAGAGGTCATAACCAGCATCTTGAACTGAACTCAGAAACAAACTGGCAACTAGTGTAGTTGTTTCAAAACAGGCAACACATGCTCCTATCAGCTGGCTCCTAACAATAGTCATGTTGCCACATTCTGATTCAGCAGCAGTTTCAAGGCTGTCTTCAAAGGCAGCCCACTGTAGAGCATGGTATTGTAATCCAACTGTGAGGTTACAGAAGCGTGGATCAGCATGGCCAGATCAACGGAGTCTAAGAAAGGAGAAAGCTGGTGAACCAGATAGAGCTGATAGGAGCTCATAGTCACTGCACCAACTGCCTTTTCAAACAGCAAGGCTGGGCTCATGAGCACTGCTCAAGCTCTTAACATGCTCTGAAAAGCCAACTCCTCCTTTCCCAGGACAAGAGGACCCAGTCCCTCTAGAACATCAGCCCTCTGAACCCGTATTACCTCTCGCTTGCCTGGATTCAGCTTCAACTTGCTCTGCCTTAGCCACCTGACCACAACCCCAAAGCACTGGTTCAGAACAAAGATGGACACATCTGGAGGCTTGGATAACAAAACATAGAGCTTGGTGACATCTGCATATTGATGACACCCAAATCTCCAGACAATGACTTCACGTGTTAACATGGGTGACAGCACAAAACCCTACGCCATTCCACAGGACAAATCCCACCCAGATGCTTCCGCTCCTCCAGTGGAAACTCCTGCTAAGCAAAAACAGACCAAAGCCATGGAAGTGCTACTCCCTTAAACTAACTCCATATTCCAGTTGCTGGATAAGAATTGAGTGTGAAAGGCTGCTGAAAGAGCTAAAATTATCAACAGAAAAGACGGTCTCCGTTCAACTGCAACCAAAGTTCTTTCACCAGTGCAACTAAAGCTGTGTTGGTACTAAATCCAGTTCTGAAACCAGACTGAAATGGGTTAAGGGCAGATGTGTCACCCAGAAACCACTGGAACTGTTCTTCCTCCACATGCTCTATTACTTTCCCCAGAAAAGGCAGACTGGAGACTGGCCTGTGACTGGCCACCTCATCCCTACCCAGTGAAGATTTTTAAATGCCCCCTTCAAAGGCCATGGGGGAGTCTTCTCAATCAGTGAGGGATTAATGGTTTTAACCGAAGGTTCCAATAACTTTTCCCAGGATGTTTTTAAAACTCAGGCTGTAAATGGACAAAGAGCACAACCGGTGGCCCTCACACTCCCAAGAACCAAACCAGCATCCACAGGCAAAATCAATCTGAAACTATCTGTAACAATAAGACAAGTGGCACTTCTGACACTTCAGGCGTTGGAACTGTTTTCGATTTGGCCTTCAAGTTGGGATGAATTAGAGGGATCTTGTCAGCAAAGAAACGTGCAAAAACATCACAGGTAGGGGCCAAACTGACATCACTAACAAGGTCAGACTGGGGTGTTATCAGGTCACAAACTACTTTAAATAACTGAGCTGAAAGAAATTCTGCTGATGCAGTGCACGGCGGGGAGCTTTGTTCACCGTGTCACAGACTTTTGGGTTGAGGTGGGTAGACACGGTCCCTGCAGTGAGGAGGCCCGCAGCAGGCTGGCCTGGGGTCAAGGCTCCATAACAATAAAGAGGTGTAGTCTTCAGTGACTGCTTTTGCCTTTATTGGGTTCCCCAAGCTGGATATGCCCTCCTATTCCCTATGTACTCTCTCCTCCATCTCAATCCTTGGCTGCCTCCCAACTTTGTTGTGCCACCACCTTAAGTGCCCAGACCAATAACTCCCCCTGCCCTTCTTCCTTGCCCTTCCGCTCACTAGGCCTTTGGTCCCAATGTGCCCTCAGCTCTAATGGGACTCCTTCCCCTCACACCACTGCAACATCTATCAGGCAGCCACATCTGGCTTTGGGCATTCAGACTCTTCCTACAAGGTGCCTGCTGGTGTCAGGTTGCGACCAGTGTTCCCTCTAAGCTGAGTTAGTGTGAGCTATCTCACAGTTCTTTAACCTCCGGCTCACACATTTTTGTCTTAGCTCAGGAAGGATGGCTCCGGAGCCAACTAATTTATGCAGTAGCCAACTGGTTCGCTCACAACTTTAAGGCCAGTCGCTCACAAAGTAGGATTTTTGCTCACAAGACTCCACAGCTTAGAGGGAGCATTGGTTGCGACCCATGTCTTCCTTGTCTTGACACTGTAGTCCAGTCCCTCAGCCCCCTGGCTGGCGCCTGTCCTCTTGAGTCGCCATACACTACCCTCAACACCACCTCACAGGTCTGCAAATGGGCTCTATGGTGTACTCTGTCTGCTTCATCCCATGTCTTATGACAGGATTGCTTTAGTCATTTTCTAATCCACTTCATATCCCTAGCTTTATGGTTAACCATGGAGGTGGGGGCCTATCAGAGCATGGAGGAGGATTCAAGGAGCAACTCTGATATGGCCCCAGTCTGTCCATCATTCCATGCAGCTACAAGGGCCTTCACAGAGTCACCAGGGAGGCTCTCAAAAACCCCCAGAGATGCCTTGAAACACTCAACTGTGCATTCAGAAGGTAGTGATCAGCCCAAGACAAGGGCTGAATCTCTCCCCACCAAGCAGATCACTGGCAAGCAGTTTGATATGTTCATTTGTTTGTTCTTCATTACGGTCATTTGACCAATTGTGTATCTGATACTGAAAAGAAGATCCAGTGCACATCTGTTTTCATGAGTTGGGCCCATCATAATGTGAGACAGACCCGATGGTTGTCAGGGCAAGCCATAAAGTCCTGAGCTTGACCCAACAAGGCAGCCTCAGCAAATATGCTGAAATCCCCAAGGACAATTATAGTCAGGGTTCTCATCACCAAGTCTGAGATTACCTCCATCATCTTCCCTGCTGGCAAGCTAGAGGTTGGTATACCAGTAAGATCTCCAATAGGTCTCTGGTGGCCAACCCAAGGTACATACAAACAAAGCTGATGTTGTTCAGCACTGGGTATCTAGTGATGGAGAAAGAGTCCCCCCGGGGGGGGGGACTTTACCCACCCCATTTTGAGGCTGGTGAAGGACTTTATACCCAGCTGGTATCAGCTGTGTCAAAGTTAACCACACCAGATTCATCCAGCCAGTTTCAGTCAAGCAAGTTAGCTCCACCTGCTCCTCATGCAACAGGCCAGATATTTGAGGGATCTTATTTCTCACAGGCCTAGTGCTGCACAACACCAAGGTCAAAGTGGAGCCGCTTGAGAACCTCCCCACCCACATTTCCCAAGAGGATGCTAGACACATAGCAAGCACTATCTCATCTCCCTCCACCAATAACTCTTTCTACTGCCATACCTTTCCATCGCATTCATCACCCCGATCAAAGATGGAACAACACACATACTGAGAGGCTGAAAGTACCATATCTCTTCCACAGGCTCACAGAACTACTGCTTTGACAGACTGAATTGCCATTGCAAGCTTTTAAGCAGAGATCCTCTTGAGTGAAGAACAAAATAATTTGGACTAGGGTACCACTACAGTGCCTTGGACTGCAAGGAGGTCAAATCAGTCAATCCTAAAAGAAATCAACCCTGACTGTTTCCTGGAAGGACAGATACTGAAGCTGAAGCTCAGATACTTCCGCCACCAAATGAGAAGGGAGCACTCACTGGAGAAGACCATGATGCTGGGAAAGACTGAAGGTCAAAGAAGAAAGGGGCGACAAAGGATGAGATGGTTGGACAGTGTTACTGATGCAATGAACATGAAATTAAACAAACTCCAGAGCATGACGGAAGACAGAAGGGCCTGGCGTGATGTGGTCCATGGGGTCGCGAAGAGTTGGATTCAACTGTGCGACTGAACAACAACAACCACTACAGATCTAATTTTGGGGCTGGCTCATCAGCAGACACTTTGGGAGCCATATCTAGAGCATGTACAATCAAGTTTCCATTGGTTCTAAAGTGCTCATCTATTACAGTGTGAGCTTTCACACACAAGAGTCTACCTGTCCAAATGCATGAGATGTACAAAGAAGATGTTTTGTAATTGCAAAGTGCTTCCTCACATCAAACAACACAATAGCGAGGAACTATCCTGTGCAGGATATTCAAATCAAAGTACACACACACACACAGAAAAACTGAGCACGAAACTGAGTTTCCTCTCCAGTCCCAAATGACACATATAGTAGATCAGTAACCCAGTTTTGCTTTCTAATAGGCATCAACATCTGGTTCACTTTTGTTCAGTTCTTCAGCAGCAGCAGCCACACCTGGGTCCACTGCTTGTTATATTGCTCTGGGGTAATGGGGGGGGGGGGATTGAATCAGTACCATATGAAATCAGCAGAGATTGACTGCAGATGAGCTATTGTCTATCTGGAGGGCAAGAGCTGCTTCCTGCATTTTAAAGATAGTCTTTCAACACTGTGAGAACAAAAATGTACACTGCGAAACACCCCAAACAACAGATTCTCCATACTGATTCAAGTCAAGCAATGGTCACACATGTGTTAACCAATGCTCCCTCTACGCTGTGGAGTCTTGTGAGCAAAAATTCTACTTTGTGAGCTTCCGACATTAAGGGTGGGAGTGAGTGATTTGGCTTACTACAGAAATTAGTTTGCTCTGGAGCCATCCTTCCTGAGCTATGACAAAAAATGTGTGAGCCGGAGGCTAATAAACTGTGAGCTAGCTCACACTGACTCAGCTTAGAGGGAACACTGGTGTTAACCAACTAATTCCATAGTTTCCCACCAGAGAAGGTCAGTTCTCTTCATATTTGAGTATTACAAAAAAAAAGAGAAGAGTTAGCATTTTTCTTATAACATACTTAATTCATATATTACAATGGAAGAGATGTCACACCTATACAAGACTCCATTTCCCTAGATTAAGAAGCCATTTATACTCATTTTTTCTGTAGCCGAAATATATATATCTTCCTCTCTCACACACAAAGTTCTTAAAGGCCAGAGACTTGTGATGATGTTTTTACAATGAATGTTTATTCCCTACAGCAGAAGTCTTAGGAAACATCTCAGCATGACCTTAATCACAGCAATAATGGAAGACACAGATACTGATACATGAGGTGTCATCAAATTAATCTCTGCTCAGGTTTTGAATCTTCCCCTAAATGTGTTCCTGCTTATTGTTCGGCCTCCCAAGCACAGTCTTGCAGACATAACCTGGGAAAACTGCCAACAAGATCAATACAGATGTGGTGATATATTTCAGGTCATGTAGCCATGTCTTCCATATGCCAAGGTTCTTCAAACTTTTTAATATAAAAAAGAGAGAAATGAGTATTGGAAAGACAAACAGATCCAGAATCCAAATTAGTTGAAAGGAATTGAGCCCACCAGAGAGAATCAAAGGAAATGCAAGCACATGCAAAACAGAGCAAGATAAGCAAGTCAAATTACATTAATAATCATGAGACTTAAAGGGCTTTACTGTGAGTCTGCACTGAACTGATTCCAGTTGGACTTGGGGTATGATCTATATAAAACAAGGCATACCCAAGAATGCAGACCTGTACATAATTCATACCAGTATGTGGTTGGATATCATCAGCTTTTTCACTCAATCTCAGCCCATTCCGATCTTCATTGCAGCCCCTATCCCACCTGGCTTTGGTCCATGGAGGTCCCATGATCCCTAGCACAGCCTTTTTCAGCGGTCAAGGATGACTCCTTCCTCCCACTTTCACCAGTATAAAAGCTGGCTGGAGTCAGTCCATGACCTCCTAGGTTTGCAGCTGCTCACAGTGTCCCAGCCTAGAAGTCTACTGTAGATCACTGCCAATCTGGAGCAACTATGGCCTGTGTCTGTGTCCAGGTGGTCTGTGTTGTCACGTATCTGCCTTGCATTTCTTCATCATCTCTGCCAACAGCTCCTGAAATCCAGCGCAATTCTCTGTTTCAGTTTACTTGTGCAAAGAACAAGTTGCACTGAAATGTCAAGCACTGGAGATCGGATGTTCAGAAACAAATATCTGACCAGACCCTAGGGGTGTTCTTGTTCACTTCTCTCTGCCATCAGGCCTTCATCTTGGCTTGCCTTTTCTGTCCCCTTCTGTCCAGAGGATGTGGGATTTCCTACTGTGCTCTGCTCACAAGGCACCCTGAAGCAGGACTTCTGGCAACTTGTACCTTGAAGGACTGAGAGTCAAGAGAGGGAGTAGGGCCTCCTCTCATCATGCTAACTAGGGACAATGACAGCTTTGGAGAGATATTGAACCATGCCTGGTAGTTAGCTACCAGCCTATTAATCAATCCCTCTCAGCAATTAATCAGAGCAGTTAGCTACAAAAGAATACTGCCGTAGTAGCATTCTCTTTAGAAAAATGCCCACTAACAGGTTCTCTGTTCAGAGTGATTTAACTTGGACTATTGAATTTCCCATCACAAACCCCAGGTAAGTAAGGTAACACACACCCTCCCCAACTGGATACCTCCTTTCCATTCCTTATTTGTGAATGTTCCCAGAACTGTGGACTTTCCACTTTCCCTTTTTTGCCAACCAGGGAGTTTATTTTCAGGTGGGTAGCTGTGTTGCTCTGAAGCAGCAGAACAAAGTAGCACCTTTGCGGCCAACAAAGTTTTATTCAAGGTGTAAGCTTTCAAGTACACACACACTTCTTCAGATACATTGAAATGGAAGTTATCAGTCTATATATATAGTTGAGGTTGAGCAGCAAATTAGCATAGAGCATAATGAAGGTGTTTAACAGGTGCAAGGACCAAATTGGAATAACAAGCTTAGTATATATGGTCATCATTTGTTTGGGTTTAATTCTGGGGGGAAACATGGTGAAGGAAATAAATATATCAAAATCGGAGACTGATGGGCAAATGTACCCTTGTTAATTGTGGAAATTTGCAAATTTCCCTGTTAGCTCATCTTGACTGCTTCCATGTTAAAGCCTGGGGGGGGGGGGGGGAGAGACCCTGTTTTATTCTCAGTTCCTATAACTGGAGCCAGAATCTGTTCCCAAAGCTTGCTACACTTGGATGCTGCCTGGACATTAGGGCCCCTGGCTTAGGAACTGGACATCTGCCTGGAAAGGTATCTTTAGTCCCTGAATTACTTTTTTGCTCCATCTCTTAGTTCAGAGAACTGTATGGGTGCTTGGAATATTTAGTTCATTTCTGTGGGCATCCTACTTTTCAGTATTATACTGAATCCTTCATATTATTGTGACTGCCTGGATTTGCTACTTTTTCAAGCCAACAGCTTATATTATTCTCCTCAACAAACTTTAGTTCTGTTTTCCCTTTGTTTCTGATTCCAGATTCCCAGTGTTCTTCCAAGCTTCTAGAGGAGCTTTGCCACTTTGGCAGAAGATCTGTATAGCCAGCTACAGTATGCATCCAGATTGGGGGATGTCCACTTAAGCCAGGAGTAAAACCTAAGGCCGTAGCTCCTTTAAGCATAGCAGTGAGGGGCGGCAGAAGGAAAGTATTTTCCCTAATGCTCAGGCTATCTGAGTGGAAATCTTATCTCCTCCCAGCCAACACTCCACTATGGACAAAAGCCAGCCCCCAGCACCTCATTTAGACAGGATGGCCATATGAGGCACACCAACTGATACGCTGCTCCAGCATGTTGAAAAAACATGGAGCACGAGATGTCAAGAATGGACCAGAATAGCCTACACAGCTATGCTTAAACCCTGGTAGGTTACAACCTATCACCCAGTCTCTTGTTATATAATAAATCTCGAAACGTTGGGCTAGGTTGTGGGATCCTAAAGCAGAAGTCAGCTAAGCTGCTCAGGATAATATGAAAGCAATAACAAAGAGGATCATATATCTTGCTGGATCACGATATTGGAAGGCTCCTTTCGTAAAATCATGTGGAATGACTTTGCCAAGAGGACGATTTGTAGGAAAATACGAGAATGAGCATCTCCACAGATCTTACTCATAAATTCAAGGAAATTAGAGCTCTACCGTACGGAGGCACTACTGAATAATAATTAGCATGCTTACAGTCAAAGTCTTCTTGATTAGAGATATCATACCATTTATTTAAAAAACACAGATGCTGGGCTAAAATTAGAGAGAAATTGCATCTCCAGTTATTCCACTACAGGTTCTCTCTCTCTGCTTTTTTGTTCCCTATAGTGGGAAAGAATGCAAAAGAGCATGGCTGTGGGGCGGGCAGGGGGGGAGAGACTCCACTTTAAATGAAAAGCAGAGTGCCATACAGGGTGGCAGCATTTTTGACATCAGGAAGGCTGAGGAGACAAGGGGTGGGGAAAGAAGGGGAGCGTGCAATAAGAAGGACTGGCTGGCGAGAGAAACAAAAGCACAGTCGCTGGCAATTCTGTGCGCTGGTATTACCAGCCTGCTGAGAGCAATTACAATAGCACAGACAGCACTTGCTATATGGTGACCTTATTGAATTAACTTTGAGGGCAGGGGAAAAAAGGCTCTGTGATGCAGCAGGGAATTTATTAGAAAATTTTAATGCCAACTTAAATTTGATCCAAAGGCCTCAATATTAAAGGTCATTTCCATTACTATACTGCTGGAAACCCCTGGACCCCTTTGCTTCAACGTTCTTGCCTTCCTCTTGTTTTCTTTTACAAAAACGAAAAAAAAGGTCCAAACCCTTGCTTCAAGCTCTTTGGCAGTTTCACTGGAGAACGGCAGTCATCGCCATCTCTGTTTAAAGGCATTAGCTGGGTAACCAGACAGACTCGACTTTCACATCTTCTAAACCATTTCTTTTAAAGATGCACCACAGCTCTGATTTTAGAAGGATCTCAAATGTGATGCGATATCCCCAGGAAGCAATAATTAATGCGGTTAATTCTGCACCACCTAGAGAAATCTGTCACACTGTTATCTTCTGAAAACTTCTCTGCAAAATTCAGAAAGTCAAACATCGCCACATTGTATGTGTCAAACTTCTCCCAACATTAGTACGTTTGCCAACACTTATTACACATAAGGCCTCTTTTAAACAAGGGTCCCT
The DNA here is from genome assembly GCA_029233225.1 of Lepidodactylus listeri. Classification (NCBI taxonomy): domain Eukaryota; kingdom Metazoa; phylum Chordata; class Lepidosauria; order Squamata; family Gekkonidae; genus Lepidodactylus; species Lepidodactylus listeri. The sequence goes on from JARCFY010000006.1 coordinate 96,629,764, forward strand.
TCCACAGGAGCGGGATAATCTGGAGGGGAAGCGAGGCTTTTTTTGCTCCGGAGTAATTTGCCCTGCAGTTGCGTGATCACACAGGTCTGTGGACCTGCCGGGGCAACTTGCCACTGTGTGATCAGAAGCAACTGCGGGCAAGTTTTTTTTTGTGTGTGTGTGGTTGGTTTCTGAGGCGCTTAAACGGGGGATTGATGAATCGCCTCCCCACCCTAAGGGCTTTCGATGATGCGCGCATGGAGAAGGGGAAAAAACAACAACAGTGTGGCATTGGGATAGGGTGTGATCACGCTATCCACAATGCCACACTTCGGCGCTGGAGTGATCACACGGGGAAACCCCAGCTGTGAACCGCAGCAAACTATTTGATACTGGAGTTTCACTAGTAGCTTTTTACCACGATTCCCCACCAGATCAAAATGGTTCGCGATGGTTTGACGATGGTTGCGGGATGCTTCCCAGATGTGCTGGTGTGATCGCGCCGCTTTGATCCGGTGGTGAATCATCCCTCTTCTGTGGCAAATGGGTGCGTATGATCACGCCCAATGTGTTGGAATATACAGCATGTACAAAAGAAGTCAGCTCCTACAGGGGACCGCAAAGGAGTAAAGCTAGCTAGAGACATGGGTACCACGCTTCTTTCTTGTCTACTAATTGCTGTTTCCTTACTTGTCTCCAGAATGCACCTGTCACATTGACTTCCTCCTCCTTCTCTCTCCTCTTCCTGTCAGCCATATAACTAGAAGCTTAAGCTTTTCTCTATCCAGTAATTTAACTTCCTAAATAAATGCTTTCTGCTCTCTTTAACTGGACACACCTCCCAGTACCGGTTTTTGTAAACAAAAACCTCACTCTGCCAATGCAATCTACATAGCATTTGGCAAACAATAATTTTAATCATATTTAATATTATTAGTGCAGCACAACCTTATCTATGTCCCACTACAGCAAACAGGAGTTACTCCCAAATCAGTTTTGAACCCTCAGGTGAATATGGATCCAGAATTTTGCTTATATGAACAGATTGTTTTTAATGGGAAATGTGTTTGAATGCATTGTCCCAACCACATTCTGATACTAACAGCTGAATAATTTAAATAATAAATAAGAATTGTGATCAGATCGGGATCAAGATGACTTTCCTCTATTTAGCCTTCTAAATCAGTGGTCCCCAAAGTCAGAGGGCGCTAAGAGACAAGGGGGCGGGGGGGGAGGCGCTGGAGGTGGGCTCCTTTGACCCCATTCACTTATTTATGATTGCCCGGGCTATTGCAACGAGCTGGCAAATGGCACTTGAAGTTTCTGCCTCTGCACAGTGCTAAAATCTGATGGAAACCATCAGAATGTAGTAAATATACCACTAGAGTTCTAGTCAGACCACTGTACTGAGTTTTGAGAAACTGTCATCACTGTGTGTGCTTTTGTCTCTGTCATTTTTCATGTTTTTGCTGGTAAGTCCTTAACATAATTGTACTGAGTGGGGTATTTGTTTTCCTGTGTTCTCGGTTACTGAATCTGTTGATTATGAAGTGTGCTTTTCCGCTAGGTAAATTACAAAAATTCTGATAATAATAAGAAAAATTATGGTAAATAAATATAAATATTGGGGACAATTTGGGTATATTTCTGGCAAACAATAAAAACTTTTAGACAAACCTTTCTAAAGGAAATACAACACATTGTCTTTATTCCGAATTGTAGTAATAAAACAAAAGAAAAAATAAAAGTATTAAAAGGAGGCAATAAATTTAAATCATTTCTTTATTCCTTTATGTTCAAGCCATTATCTTTCTTAATTTTTTTGGTCTTCCAGGACCTTTTACTTCTCACAAAGTAATAGTATTAACCCTTGGTAAAATACCTTCCATTTTAAATACCTATAATGTGTGGATGCACTTTTTCCCTTTGGGAGAATGTTCACAACTGCATATTACATCATAAAAGTTCTACAAAGACCATCTTATTGCAATTATAACTTATTTGTTTACTGTGCCCCTGATTCTGAGAACATCTCATTTTAAAAATCCTACAAATGTATCAAAAGCTATCAACAATTCATCTCTTTTAACAGCATCACTTATCTTCTGTATATATAGACAAGCTAGATTCAAGTCCAGTAGCACCTAAGGACATAAGAAGAGCCCTTCTGGATCAGAGCAATGGTCCATCTAGTCCAGCATCCTATCTCACATAGTGGCCAACCAGTTTTTCTGGGTGGCCAGCAACAGGGCGAAGAGGCTGAGACCTTCCCCCTATCTTGCCTCCTGGCTCTGGGATTCAGAGGCTTAGTGTCTGTGAATGTGGAGGTTCCCCTCAGTAACCATGGCTAGTAGCCATTGATAGACTTATCACCCATGAATCTATCTAATCTCCTTTTAAAGCTGTTTATTCCTGTGGCCATTGCTACATCCTCTGGCAGTGAATTCCACATTTTAACTACTCTCTGGGTAAAGTAATATTTCCTTTTGTCTGTCCTGAACCTACTGCCCATCAGTTTCTCTGGATGCCCTGGAGTTCTGGTATTTTGGGAGAGGGAGAAACATTTCTCTTTGTCAGCTCTGTCCACCCCATGCATAATTTTATAAACCTCTATCATGTCCCCGCTTAGTTGTCTCTTTTCTAAACTGAAAAGTCCCAGACTCTTCAGCCTTTCCTCATAGGAAAGGTGATCCAACCCCCCTAATCATCTTGGTTGCCCTCTTCTGTTCTTTTTCCAGCTCTGCAATGTCCTTTTGGGGATACAGTGACCAGAACGGTACACAGTATTCCAAGTGAGGCCGCAATGTAGATCTATACAGGGGCATTACAATATTGGCCATTTAAATCTCAATCCCTTTCCTAATAGTTCCTCACATAGAGTTTGCCTTTTTTCACTGCTGCATCACACTGAGTTGAAACTTTCACAGAGCTATCCAAGATCTTTCCCCCTCTCAATCTCAGCAAGCTCCAACCCCATTAGCCTATACTTTAAGTTGGAATTTTTTTATCCCAATGTGCATCACCTTACACTGAACAACACTGAACTTCATTTGCCACACTGTTGCCCACTCACTCGGTTTGTGAAGATCCTCTTGGAGCTCTTCACAGTCAGCTTTGGTTTTCACCATCCTGAATAATTTTGTGTCATCTGCAAACTTGGCCCTTACACTATTTGCCCCTAGTTCCAGATCATTTATGAATAAACTAAATAGTACCGGTCCCAATAACAGTCCTTGTGGGACGTCACTGCTTACTTCCCTCCATTGTGAGAACTGTCCATTGATTCCTACTCTTTGCTTTCTGTCATTTAACCAGTTTTTAATCCATAAAAAAACCTTGTCCTCTTATCCTATGACTGCTAAGTTTACTCATGAGGCTTTGGTGAGGAACCATGTCAAAAGGTGATTGAAAAACCAGGTATATAATGTCTAACGGGTCACTGTTGTCTACATGCTCGTTCACTTACTCAAAGAACTCCAAAAGTTGGCTGAGGCAGGACTCCCTTTGTAGAAGCCATGCTGATTTCCCCTCAGTAGGCTTTGTCCTAACAATTTTATCTTTGATTATAAATTCTACTAATTTTCCTGGGACAGATGTTAAGCTGGCCGGCCTGTAATTTCCTGGTTTCCCTCTGGATCCCTTTTTAAAAAGTGGTGGTACATTTGCTACTCTCCAGTCTTCTGATATAGCTTCCTTGACTTGCATCGTTAACCATGCAGGGTTTCTTTTAGATTTGGCAGTGCCTTTCCTCCCCTGTGGAATGCAATCTATTTCGGCGTCAATTAGTGTGGTTTTGAATAGCTTCCAAGCATCCTCTAGAGATTTGACTCTCGTTTTTCCCCTTCAGCTTCCTTTTTACTATTCCCCCCATTTTTGTAAAGTTCCCTCTTCTGAAATCAAATGTCACCATTTTGTACTTTAGGGGTAACTTTCCGTTGATAATGCTGAACTTAATAGCATTTTGGACACTGTTCCCCTTTAGTGTAACAACCTCCACCAGGTCTTGAAACCTGCTTAGAATCAAGTCCAAGATCACTACCCCTCTAGTTGGTTCTGTGACCAGCTGTTCCAGTGTACAGTCATTTACGATGTCTAGGAATCTCATTTCTACAGTATCACTCGAGCACATTTACCCACTCAATGTGAGGGTAGTTAAAGTTTCCCAGTATAACATTATTTATTTATTTATTGTATTTGTACCCCGCCCTCCCCACAAAGCAGGCTCAGGGCGGCTCACATTATCTGCTTTAGTCACCTCCCTTTTTTTTAAATTTTTTTTATTAAATTGATAAAAGGTCTAACAAGAACAAGGTAGGTATACAGAGAATAACAAGTGAGCAAAAAAAACCACTTAACAACTAAAAAAAACATAAAAATATAGGTAAATAAATTTAACACAATACCATAAAAAAAGGCATTAGTTCTAAAAAGACACTAACAAGTTGAAGTGTATTGGCCGGAACTTTACTCTAACAAAGGGTAGTATTTATATAGACGATTGTTACTCGGTCAATACTGTAAGGTGAGGATGAAGCCATAATAACCACATTAGCAATCCTGTGTATATAAAATTTTACCGTTTGACCCTATCAATCAGTTAAGTCGGGATAAGATAGATAGGGCCATAGAGTAGGTATTATAAAAAAAGTTATTATAATCTACAACACTAAAAAGGATTGTAACGAGCTAATTGTAATGATTTCGTCCTGAACCTTATCTATGTCCAGTTTTTGGAGAAAGGGATACCATTTCTCAAGAGGATTGTAAAGATCTCTTTCTTTATGGCTGTTATTAAAGTAAACTAGACATTCCTCGAGTAGAAAGAACTCCCAAATTTTGTTAACCCACTGTTTAATAGTGGGTGGGGAAGCGTCCTTCCATTTTTGGGCTATAACAACCTTAGCCGCCACCAGCAAAGTGTTGACTAGGTCTCTAATAGGGGCGGGAGGGCGGATTTGGGGCCACAAATGCAGTAGAAAAAGTTGTGGATTTAATGGCATAGAGTGACCTATCAAACTCTCTATAGTTTTGGCTACCTTGGACCAGAAGGATTGAACATAAACACAGTCCCACCAGTTGTGGAAAAAAGTGGCTTTAACTCCACATCGTTTCCAACATAGCGGTGAAGCATTAGAGATGAGGTGGGCTAGTTTAGCCGGCGTTAAATACCAGCGAAAGAGTACTTTGGAGGCCGCAGCTAGGATAGAATTCGATGAGGAGAGCTTGGAGTGAGTAGCCCAAATTTCAGTCCACTGTTCATCTGATAGAGTTATTTGGAGGTCTTTGTGCCAGGTATGCTGATAAGGCATCAATTTGCTTTAGTCACCTCCCTGATTTTTTTTCTCCATCTCAAGATCAGCCGCATGGGTTTGATTAGGTGAGTGACAGTACACCCCACTTTTAAGTAACCCCTGGGGGCCAGTATTTCCACCTAGATCACTTCTGTTGGGGAGTTAATTCCCCTGATGTTTTCTGACTTATTTGATTCTATGGCCTCTTTGATGTACAATGCAACATTGCCACCAACCCGTTCCTCCCTGTCCTGCCTATAGACATTATACCCAGGAACGACAGTATCCCATCCCCATTCCACCATGTTTCTGAGATACCCACTATATCTAAATTGTGACTGAACACCAAGCACTCCAGCTCCCCCATCTTAGCTAGAGTGATGCAGGGTCCCCAGGCCTGATCCCCAGCACCTTAGATATCAACTAGATTTTCAGAGTACACACTTTCAAAAATCAAAGATACCATACCAGTACCTGACGCAGGGAGTTTTGACTCTCCAAAGCTTATACCCTCAAAATCTTGTTGGTCTCTAACAACTCTCTAGCTAGCAACTTTTTGCTGGGGGGGGGGGGTAGTTTTTTGTCAGGGAGCCAGAAATTTTATGTCTGCGAGATTGGACTTCTGATCCCATGCAGCTCATTTCACCAACAGGCATATAACTACTGTGGAGCTCAGGGGTAGGAGAAGCCAAGGCTCAGGTTGGGGCCCTGGAAGAAACATTAGGGGGCCTGGTCTCATGGGCCCCGTGTTAGCTACGGGCCTGGTCTCTAAGGTGCTATGGGATTCAAATCTATCTATTCTACTGCAGACCAACACAGCTATCCTCTAAAAATAAACAGACAAATTATTGTTATTTTGGATTGCCATCCTGCAGTATGGACAGCGGTTTAAAAAGCTCCTGCATTTCCAACATTATATTTGGTGAAATATGATTTTAGTGTTGTCATCTGATTTCTCTCCAAGCAGATTACTAAATGTGGTGATTTAAGACTCCTGCTAAGTGACTTTAAGCCAGACATCGGGAAACTGGTATGACCATCAAGCCCATCCATTGTGCAGCATCTAAGATTCTTTCTGAATAACTACCAGATTTTGAAAAGCTGGTTATCACTAGATCAAGTTAATCAATTTTGTTGAATAAATTAAACTAAAAGGTTTTAATTGGACTTTGAATAAATGTGCAATTAATTGTTACTGTTTTGAATTTTATTGCTATTATCTTCCTTAGTGAGTTATGTAAACTGCTATTCTGAATAATGCTTTTTAGAGGGTAGAGTAAGGGAAGAGTTTATGGAACCAATGGGGTGGTGGCCCAAGAAAGTTTGGGAACCACTGTTCTAAATCATTCCTTTAAAAACCCTGAAAACGCAAGACTGTAATTTCAAGAAAATTGCTTGCTGCTAACCCCTCAAAATCATTTTGATTAACACAGTTCTGCCAGTTTTTAATTGGGGGGAAAATGCAATGCACCATGCTTGTATTCAAAGAATTTCCATTTTAATAGAAAGTAGGATGTTTTTCAACTGTGCAATTTTCTTCTTGGTGTTTGTCACAAGTGAATACTTATTGATAGCTATTACTCTCTATCTGCTACTGTTAGCATTCCTTAGGGATGCTAATCAATCTTGCACTTTTTAAAATTGACATCAATAATGTGTTTACATTTGTCAATACTTCTTAATTGTCAAGTTATAACAGCGAAACTTCAATAATAAATCTTGTCAACAGATAACTTCTGATGCTAGAATTTTAAGTGTTTCTTTCCTCTGAACAGTTCAATATATTGATAATTGCTTCTGAGTGAACTGCAGGTAGAAAAACACTGGGCTGGGAGGGATAATTCTTGGTGAATAAATTAAAGAACTAGGACTAGTGCAGATATGAAAGTTCATAAGCGTGGCTTGTTCTGCCTGCTTCTGACCTGCAATTCCTCACTTCCTTCTCTTTTCAGAGCTATGCATGGTGTGTGCTACAGGTGCATCCCTAGCTCAAAGCACAGATCTGGTAATCAGTTTAGCTTAAGCACAACTGGTTAAACATGGTCCCTATGTTCGTAAGGAGGAAGACTGTAGTATTGTGCATGGGTTATGCTTCCAAGTTATCTTCAAGGGTGCTCCCGCATAAAGTATATTGCAGTAGTCAGAGAAGCTACAAAGAGCACGGATGAAAATAGCGTCACCTTTCTTTTCTAAAAAAGGGCACAGCCTCCTTCTATGATGTAATTGATAGGTTCTCCTGGCCACTGTTGCAACACTGGGTGCAACACTGGATCCAGGAGTAGTGCCAGGCCATGAGGCTGTCCTAAATGGACCACAGCAACCCTACGAATCAACTGCTGCTCAACCTCTTCCACTTGCTATAGCTTCTACACACTGGCTGAGTGCTGAGACACATGGTTCCAAATGGTTAGCTGACCTTCATTACCATACTGATAACACTCAGCTTCAAAGCTGGGGAAAATTTCACCAAGTAAGAACAATCAGCTCCTTTAAGCAGATTTTAACAGACTGAAAGATGCCATTCAGAACGGAATTGCATAAATGTACATTATTGGCCAAACAAGGACTCTGGTGCATTTCCATACAGCTCTCCAGTAAGACTTTTAAGATTTAAATTGAATCAATGCCATTTTGGGAGCTAGTCTTGCAATCTCAAGCAGAGCTACATCCTTTTAAGTCCACTTCAGTGGGAACCTTGACCTGACCTGTGGCAGATGCATCATCAGGGCTCATTTTGTAGCAGGAGCTCCTTTGCATATTAGGCCACACACCTCTGATGTAGCCAATCCTCCAAGAGCTTACAGTAGCCCCTGTAAGAAGAGCTCTGTAAACTCTTGGAGGATTGGCTACATTAGGGGTGTGTGGTCTAATATGCAAAGGAGCTCCTGCTACGAAATGAGCCCTGTGCATCATCAAATCTGGTCCTAAGACAAGTGTCAGTGTCATCCTAAGTTAGAGTTGCTACTGGACTCTTAATCTTTTCTACTGCTACAGACAGACTAACATGGTTAACCATCTTGATCTATCCTCAGTAGAGTTATGCACTTCTAAGGCCATTTACTTCAGTGTTCTAAGAGCGGTGTATCTCTGCCTAGGATTGCACTGTATCCCTCCCCCCCCCCCCCCCCCCGTTTCAAATCTTGCCTGTTGTTACCAAACCAGAGCTGCCTGTAGTGTCATCATTTCATGAGGCATAAAGGGGGAAAGCAAACAAGACAATCCCTTTAAAACATCTATTTATTCATCACAAAGGACAAACTTGACTTCAAGTAAAAATGGCTGAATTTGTTTTGTAGTGCTGAGTGGAGATTTAAACCTTGTACTCAAAGAATCAGAAATGTGTTGGAACATACATGTCCTATTCAGTTGTTCAAAGCAACCACAAGTTAAGCACACAGAAGGAAAAGGCTCTGTCCCTGGACGTCCATATATACAGATGAAAGCTTGCAGAGAATCCTGTGTACACGCAAGCACACATAATCAGGGCTATGCTTTCTGCAAAGTTCCCATGACATATAACAAAAGCTACATACATGTGCTTGGCCATGCACCCTGCCGACAGTCTCCTGTGTGCATGGGATCTCTGGCTCACAGGTTAAAATCCTGCTCCCTTCGGCATCAGTAGAGTTATTAAGAAGAATAAGCAGGAGTTAAAAGGAAATGCAATTTAGATAAGCTCACTGGAGCAAACAGCAGATTCATTTGCTGTTGTTAACACATTTCTTTTTTCTAACGGGAAGCCCAACAACAACAAAAAGAAAACCCTCATTAGCACTTGCATCAGGCCTTCAACCATGCCAGCACAAAAATCTTCACAATGCTAGGGTGTCTAAGGATGGTAAATGCACCTTTGAATGTGATGGCTCTCCCCCCATCATGCTGTGCTGCTGGGCTTGGCTTCCCCTAATTGCTGTTATATAATGAAACAAGGTTACGTAATATTGCAAGTCACAAAAAGAAGAAATAAGTTGCACCTTTGCCAGTACTGTTATATTAAAATTATAACAGCAGCAGATCCCCCCCCACCTTGTTTCAGAAAACATTTTTAGAAGTGGGAGGGAGACTTCCCTAGGGAGGCATGAGCAAGTACGTTTGAAGATACACGCGTGCCTCCAGCATTTCCCCAGACAAATCCCTGGAGTTGGCCCCTTTAAATCACAAAGGGTTGGATCCTAAGGGCCTTGAACAGAGTGGGGCTCACAGTGGGTAGCACCCCCTTCCTGTTGCAGTCTGTTGTGTTTCCTAAAATGTGGCTCCTAGGGGCTGGTGGGTCTTCAGGGGCAGCACAGAGGGTCATGTGTGGGAGGGATCGGAAGTGTGTGTGTGTGTGTGACCTGTGAAAACCCTCACATGTCCTTCTGCCCCTCTTGTTGCTTTATCATTTCGATGTTCTTGTTTGCCAGACAAAAATGACACTTACAAAGCAATATAAAGTACTGCATCCTCAAGGAGTAGCAACAGAACCCTGAAGTCCAAATCAGGAGTCTTTCCTTGAGGGACAAATTAGCTTCTCCTTCTTACTGCTTTTCTTCTTTCTTTCACAGCTGAGCTACAAGACTGCCCTGCCCTACCCTGAGCCTCAACAGACCAGCACACCTGCAACCAGAGGAACTGTCTGGGGGGGGGGGGGAGACTGTCCAAAGCCTTTCCCCCATGCCCTCTGTGGCTGATGAGAGCAGAGCAAAGACTGGGCCGCCGAATTCGGGGATGGGCTTCAAGGAAGACGACCCATCAAGGCAACCTCTTCTGACACCTAGAGTGCCTTAAGAGGCGAGACTTCTGGCCTTCCTTTTTTCTTCTTTCAAGCTTGCTCTACGTGTCACCAAAATGGCAGTGCCAAAGAGGATCATGCCTTTGGTTTGCTGCTTTAGGGAGCAGAAAGAGCAATGACAATGTAGCCCTCTCCTCCATTGAGTTACTGAATGAACAGGAACATCTGTAAATGAGTCCTCTAAATTAGGAGCCTAGGCATTCATCTCGCAGGGAGGGATAAAGGTACCACAACTGAGACTGTGGCAGGCAGACGGAGATATGGAGGTGGGAGTTAAATCTGCCAGGTAGGGGAAGGGAGGGCCAAAAATAAGGCCAACACCTTCTTCTAGTCCTCTTAACTTTTCTAAAATTTTCCAGGGCTAGCAAAAATGAAAGATGGCTCCAGAGCAAACTAATTTATGCAGTAGCCAAATCGCTCGCTCACAACTTTCAATGCCAGTAGCTCACAAAGTAGAATTTTTGCTCACAAAACTCCACAGCTTAGAGGGAGCATTGGTGGGAAGTTACTAGTATAACCACTGCTTCCTACCATAGCAAGTAAATACCAGCCTATGGGAAGTAAAATGGCTTCCTTTTGTCATTCACATACTGAATCTAGGATGGAGCTCTGGACAGTTGCAATGGCAGGTATAAGCAATTTCAGTGTGAAAGTTAATTTTCAGAATCCAAGTATTGATTGTTCAGAACACTATGCGTGTTTAACGCACTCTTCCCTTTGAACAGAGATGAAATATTCTTTTCATCCCCACCTCAGAATTTTGATTTTCTTTCCCCCACCTCTTTCCTTGGGTGCAAAGGACTTTCCATAGAAAGAAATAGGATGTTGGATAGAAAGAACTTGCACCATAATGAACTCTTAATTTGGGGATGTCTGACGGGTTGTTAAAGCAGTGGGTCTACAGGACAGGTGCAACAGTTGGCATAGGCCATAGGGGATTGTGCGATACCTGGGCACACTCAGGTGTGCTTGAGAGACTGGCTATAGCAAAGGGTCAGACCTGTACACTGCTTGTGCTGGGCTCAGTGAATTCAATATGAACAAAAGGACAGAGAGCTGAATGTGTTCAGCACAGCACGCACCTAGAGGTTACTTTGCAGTTGATCAGTGGCATATTTGGGCTTCACTACCAATGCCATATTTAGAACTGGGGAGGAATTTTTCTTAAGGTGGCAAACGGACTATTACCATGGGCACAAGAAGGAATGTTGTCCCCCAAGTTGCACCAGAAACTCACAAGGTCAGCTTTGGGAAACAGCCAAAGAAGCTTAAGAATGTACATTTGGTCACTAGCTTCATTATTACAATGCATCACTGACTTTCTTGAAGCAACTGAGCAGTACGGGAAAAAATCCCTCTCTTTGTAATGTACTGATCTCATGTACAAGATGCTATTTAAGGCTCCTCATACATTTTACAACATATTCTTTTTGCAATGCTCCATTCACACGCACATAGAAAAATCAAGACCAAAAGTTGCACAAAAGACCCTAAGTGGTGTTCCAGCTTCTCAGACTACTTGAAGGCAAAGAACACCTTGCCCAAAGAAACTCAATACAGATATGTCCTTGCATGCTAGAAGTGTACAGAGTCTCTTGTTGCTTTGCAGAAGTTATCTTCTCCCTAAGGCATGATTTTCTCATTTGGATTACTTAAAATGAAACAGAAATGCCACAATACGCCTCAGAGCTTTTATTTTTTTACTGAAGGGTACTTCACAATGTGGCTTTGAACATTTCAAATAGGTGTTGCATTCTTCAAATCGCCTGGGAAATCCAGTATAATTCCTTTTTAAATGGGCAGCTAGAAGACTAATTCCCCTGAGATTCAAACAAGGGTTTGTTTCCTCAAAAGAGCTCCTCTTAGGCTGACAACTTATGGATTCAGAAACTTCTTTCAGGAACACACACACACACATATATATACACAGGAGAGAGTTTTCCATCAAAACTTCAAACTCTGTGCTAACATTTTGCATCACAGCAGACTCTATATCCGAGGTCCTCATCAGCAAAAAACCACAAAACCCATAGGAGCCATGCTTTAAACTGAGCAAGAATAGCATTGGCTCCCCCCCCCCCCCCCCATGGCTCACTTGTGTGTGAGCCAAGGCAAGGCAAAGGGCTCTTTAACCCGGTCCTCCCTATTCTGAAGAGCAAGAGGCCCTGTCATAAATTGCCGCTTTGTATCTAAGGTGCTCATCTGCCTGCAGCAAAACAGAAGAAGGGTTGGTTTTATATCCTGCTCCTCATTACCTGAAAGAGTCTCGAAGCGGCTTACAGTCTCTTTCCCTTTGTCTCCCCACAACAGACACCCGGTGAGGGAGGTGGGGCTGAGAGCTCCAAGAGAACTGTGACTGACTCAAGGTCCCCCAGCTGGCTGCACGTGGAGGAGTCGGGAATCAAACTCAGTTCTCCAGATTAGAGTCTGTCGCTCTTAACCACTACACCAAGCTGGCTCTCAAGCAAAGAGAGAGAAGAAGAGAAGAGAGGAGATTGAATTTATATCCTGCCCTTCACTCACTTGGAGTCTCAGAGTGGCTTACAAACTCTTTTCCCTTCCCCTCCCCACAACAGACACCCTGTGAGGTAGGTGGGCCTGAGAGAGCTCTGAGACAACTGTCCTTGAGAGAAAAGCCAGTACAGAGCTATGGCTTGCCCAAGGTCATCCAGCAGGTGCAGGTGGTGGAGTGGGGAATCAAACCTGGTTCTCCCAGATTAGAGTCTGCGCACTTAACCACTACACCAAACTGCCCGTGCACTTAACCATTACCCCAAAGAGCTGAACAGCAGCATAACAGAAGAAGAAGAGATTAGCTTTATACCCCACCCTTCACTTGGAGTCTCAGAGTGGCTTACAATCGCCTCTCCCTTCCTCTCCCCACAACAGGCACCCTGTGAGGGAGGTGGGGCTGAGAGAGATCTGAGAGAACTGCTCTTGAGAGAACATTGAGTGGCCCAAGGTCACCCAGCGGGCTTCATGTGGAGGAGTGGGGCATCAAACCCTGTTCTCCAGATTAGAGTCCACTGCTCTTAACCACTACAGCAAGCTGGCTCTGTTGCTCTCCACGGTGCTGGGGAGGGTCTTGAAGAGCCCTTTGTCTGGGAGCATCTGAAATGGATAAGAATGGAAGGGCTCTGCCAAAGGCTCTGTTGGGAACTAGCAGCTTACAGCCCTCTGCCAGAGTGTCAGTTCAAACGGAAGAAAATGAGTTGAGAAGATACTTTGTGAGGAGCCCAACGGGAAGCCTGGGCATGGCCAGAGGCATGACTGCTTGGGCACAAGCCAAAAGCGCAAGAGTAATAGAGCTTTCAGGTCTTAGCCTGGGACTCACAGCCCTGTGAATCAGGAACTGCCTGGGATGTGTTTGCTTCCTCTGTTTTGTTTGTTTTAATTATATTAGTCAGCTTATCTCTCCTATTTTTATAAAAGAAAGTCCCCTCACCATAAAATCAACACCCAGGCCAAACCACTGGACCTAAAACCTCCAAGTTCAGGGAGAGTGCTCCAACCATGGCATAGGTGCTCACTAAGAAGGGATTTTTAGAAATTTGACCCCTAAGTGAGTCAAAAGGGGAAAAATGTGCCGATTTCTATGAGGCTGCCAGGCTGCTGCCTACTTGCACCCCCCACTCTCTGATTGGTTAGCTGCAGAGCTTAGAGTTCTGAGGTTAAAGAAAACAACAGTTACAGGAGACTGCAGAGAGCTAATGGCAGTTGAGGAGATCAGGATTGTCTTAGCCCTGCTGCTGGCCCAGCCTCCCAGATGCCTTTAAGCCATGAGGGAGTCCGCCTTAGTGATCCTGTCGGCCCCACCTCCACAGTGGCTTCTAATACTCCTCCCCCCTCCCCCTCCTACACTGGACAGGCAGCTGCCTGTCAGGCATAGAGGAGGTGGGATGCTTACAGCAAAACAATCCAGGAACACAAGTAGAGAGGCCATCACTTTCGTGGAAGGTGGCAGGAGTTGACTTAACAGATGACTGCTTCTTAAATGGACAGTTCTATGTTGTTTGCTCCAGAGTGAGCTCACCAAGCAGCCTGGTGATCTTAGCACCTGAGGGTAGAACCACCAATGTGGTTTACAGAGAGGTCCTTCTGTGGAGGGGGGGAAGTACTTACGTCTTACTTCATTTTTTACACTATAATCTTCTCCATTAGAATTCCTACAACAAATCTTACATTTCAAACTTCACACTTATAACTGGGTTTACGGAACTTAAATACTGTAGCGAAGCATGAGTATCAGGCTAGTAGGTGATAAATGGGCAGGCTGCTTAATATTTCTTTTGGTCTGATAACTTTTAGTACATTATGTGTGTTAGGTATGAGTGAAGAACAGCTTTAGTTTGAGCCAGGGGTCCTTTCGTAGAAAAAGAGGTGCAGGAGCTCATTAGCATAACTCATTAGCATATGCTATGTCCCCTGACATCACTGGAAGTGTGTCAGAAAGGGAATGTCAGTTTCAGCCCCATTATACCCTATGGGCCATTGAAATCAATGGCAAAAAACTCATAGGGTATATGAGGGGCTGGAGGAAAGGGGGTTTGAGGGAGAGGCTCCAAACTTGCAGGGTAGCTGCTGGGGCCTCTCCTCGAAATACCCACCAAGTTTCAAGAAGATTGGACCACGGGGGCATCCTGTTTGGGGGCCTGTAGAATTGGATCCCCTAGTCCAATCTTCTTGAAACTTGGTGGGTATTTCAAGGAGAGGCCCCAGCAGTTACTCTGCAAGTTTGGAGCCTCTCCTTCAAACCCCCTCCCCTCCAGTGGCTTTTAAAGTTGCCGCCGAATTTCGGCGGCAATTCGGCAGCAAGCTGAATCAGATCAGAGAATCTGATTCGGCCCGTGGCTGCCCTAGTGGCCACTCCTGAGCTGGTGGAGCTTCGCTGGTTTGAGCACTTTCTAAAGCTGTAGTTAAAACGGCTTACCACCTGATAATCAGTGGCCATTTTTTCTCGCCAGGTGGTCTTGATAATAGATGTGGAAAAGCCACCGGATATCCCCGATGACTTCTTTTTAGGGGTAAGATGTGCCTCTGTTCTGTACGGCTGTCCCTGTGTTTTGTATTTCAGAAATCTTAGTTCTTAACTAAATTATATTTTAATTCAAAATTTTAAGGTTATAAATTGTTTCTTCATTCTCTGCTACTTGCTGGAAATGTTGCTGAAAATATTTGCATTGGGATTAAGAAGATATTTATCTTACGCAAGGAACATCTTTGATGGAGTTCTGACTGTAGTTCTGATGATGAGTGTCACTGAATAACCTATTCTTACTGGAGGCAGTTTCTGATGATGTTTTGTTGGCATGAGAAGACAACGTTAAGATAACAGCAAAAGTTCACTTGGTCCATGTTGTATTCTCTAAACCGAAATAATTTCTTGTTTGTAATGTGATGACAGTCCAAACAATCTACTGCTGAAGCTATTATCCAAGATTAAGGTATAGGTCTGTTCTCCTTGATGTTGTGAGGGACGGGGTGCCAATTCCTACCCCGTTGCCCTCAAAAAAGAAGAAGAAGAAGATATTGGATTTATACCCCACCCTCCACTCCCCAAGGGAGTCTCAGAGCGGCTTACAAACTCCTTTTCCCTTCCCCTCCCCAAAACAGATACCCTGTGAGGTAGGTGGGGCTGAGAGAGCTCTTTCCCAAGCTGTCCTTGAGGGAACAGCTAGTCCAGAGCTATGGCTTGCCCAAGGTCATCCAGCCAGGTGCAAGTGGAGGAGTGGGGAATCAAACCCGGTTCTCCCAGATTAGAGTCCGCGCACTTAACCACTACACCAAACTGGCTCTCTCACTTTGAGTAGCTGCAATGTAGATAACTTTATCTGCCTTGAGTTATATTCTGCTGTGTCACTGGTATCAGTGACCTATCTGAGGCTCACTGAAGAATGGTACTGTGCTCTAGTCCTTATGTTATCATCTGCTTGTTAGGGCGACTGCATGGCTGAAGATACAGGCCCCGGTGAGAACCTCAGCTCTCTGGGTGCCCGCAGGTGCTCACTGGGATAGGCAGCAGTCAGTTTATCACTGACATAACCACTGTAGACTCTGCTTCTAGTTTGTATTTGCTGGGAGAAAGGTTGGCTTATAAATATTTTAAATAAAATTGTTTAATTGGCACAAAGAGCTGCTAACCAACCAGAGTGGGTTCCTAATGATCACAGAGTATAATGAGGAGATGGAGAGAAGAAAGGCAGAAACCTGCCCTGTGTGCACCCACTTACAGACAATGCTCTTTGCTTCCCTATCCCTACATTAAACCCCCGGATCCAACAGCCCCCATAACCTCTCCCCTGTGCCTGCTTCCTTCTCTCCCTTCTACCCACCCACCAACCTTTTATCTTCAGTTATATTTATTATTTATTTCATTTATACCCTGCCTTTCTCCACAGTGTGGATGCAAAACCGCTAACACTGTCCTCCTCTTCTCCTTTTATCCTCACAAGTGCTCTGTGAGGTAAGTTAGGCTGAGAGTGGGTGCTGGCCCACAGTCGTCCAGTAAACTTCCATATCGGAGTGGTGATTTGAACCTGGGTCTCCCAGAGCCTAGTATTATATAACTGAGTGTTCGTGTGACTCTTTCCTCAACGTTCCACACGCTCCCACAGCCTTTGGCTCACTCAAGCGGTCCCTACCCATTGGCTGAATCTTGCCTGAGGAAAGAATGGATCCTTTGTTCACTAATACATTATAAGCTAAGCATCCAGTTCAAAGGCAAATATTCTCTTGCCCAGATGCAATCAAAAGACACCGAAGTTCCTGCAGAGAAATGGAACTCTGAACCTAGCTCAGAAGGCGGATCACCACAAGCACAACTTTGGCCATTTTTCAAAGCCCATTCTACTTCACTTTTACTTTTTCACAGCAATTTTTCTTGATCTGGATCATATCAAAAGATAATGTTCTTCAGAGACATTGTCAAAGTGCAGATGGAAATTTGGTACTCCTGTGAGAATAGCTGAACATACTCGGCTAGCATATGGAGAGTCAGGCCATGGGCACATCTAATCCACAATTGTATCCTTTGATAGACGGTAACTCTCCAAAGTCTTAGACAAGGGTCTTTCTTGCCCTGCTTTTTCAGATGCCAAGGAAAGAAGAGGAGGAGGAGGAGGAGGAGGAGACTGGATTTATACCCCGGCCTTCACTACCCGAAAGAGTCTCAGAGTGGCTTCTCCTTCCCCTCCCCACAACACCCTGTGAGGTAGGTGGGGCTGAGAGAGCTCTCTTGAGAACTGCCCTTGAGAGAACAGCTCTGAAAGAACTTATGACTGACACAAGGTCATAACAGCAGCTGCATGTGGAGGAGTGGGGAATCAAAGCTTACTGTTCCTCAGGCCAGAGTAGCAATGGCCTCCAACCAAACATCTCAGTTGCAAAATACTCTGACTACAGCTCCGCATTTGAGTTTAGCTACTGAAATCTGGGTTACACTGAGCTGGACCATCAAGCCCAGAAGATCAAACTGGCAGAAATCCTTCTAGATATCCAGCAGAAGCCAATCCCTGAGAGGGCATCTTTGAGGGATCTACTTAACTACTCATTGTGTACCTTTGGTAACTGATGGCAAGTAATGTGTGCTTACAATCAAGATGTAAATCAAACTTTTCCCCTAAGCTCTTGAGGAAAGCACATGAAAACCATTTAGAAAGGAAAAGTGCCCTGCTCCTTCAGCCATTTTAAACTAAAAACCAATAACCTGCAAAAACACATAAATGTGCCAGTAGACATAAATACTCTTTTGTGCTTTTTAGCTCTGAAAAGCTACTTTGGTCAAAACTCACCCAAATCCCATGAATGACATGAACAAAATGACAGTAATTTGTCACAATTTCACATTCCCCCCTTGGCTGATTCCAGTAGTTATTTATGAAGCACAGGAACCAATGGTCACTTTGATGACTAAACCATAAATTAACATGTAAAGCGAATATAAATTTGATTTCGCAGAGACAACGAATTGCCAGGCAGCTGGGATATTATTTAATTTCTATCGATGTGCCACAGGAAAAAAAGTCAGCAAAAAGAGATGTGCTACATCTTAATAAATCTCCAAACTGCAGAACACATCTAATATTTGATTTGCTCCATTGACTTGGTTTTAACACAGTATACCGAATGCATGTCTTAAATTTTACACTGTGGAAAGCCCCAGTTTGTGACAACTCTTTACTATTTGAATTATTCCCTTATTCTGTTCTTAGGAGATTGAACAGGAGCATTAACCTGAAAAAATGTGAATACTTCTAATAGTTCTCATTCAAAAAACGTAATTACATGCAAGAAATAAAACCACATCAATATGGGTTTAGACATCACAGAAAGCTCTGTTTTTATCCCTATTAATAAATGTGCTTTAAGACTCTGAGAGCCAGCTCACGGACCTGCTCATTAGCAATGTTTTCCTTTAAAAAGGAAGTATGAGTTATTTGCCAGTTTTACAAGAGCATGTTTTATACTAAGAAGAAACTACTTTAGCATTCAAGACTTCCTCTGCAACCAGAAAATTCATTTTTCAAGCTCATTTTCATTTATCAAAGTAAAACTAGGTCTAAAAACAAAATCTACTGCACACTACCTGCTATCATTTTCCACTAAAGAACAGATTTGACATAATGCACATGCATACATTCATTGTACTTTGATGGTGATGTTATAGATTTTGTTAGCCATCTTGTGACACAAAAAGCCTAATATCTAAGAGGTACCTGCAATGTCTTGTAATCATGTTTCATGTAGCAATCCTATTAGAAATGGATGCGGCATTTGGGGATTAGGGAAGGGAGAGAGAGCGAGAGAATAACATAACAATCCTAAACAGATTCAGTTGGGTAGCCATGTTGATCTGAAGCAACAGAACAAAGTGATGGAACAAAGTTCCTTCAGTGGCTATTAGCCACAAGGTATAGATAGGAACTCTCAGTTTGGGGCAAGTGATGCACTGTACTCTTGGTGCTTGGAGGGGGGGGATCAGTGGGAGGGCTTCTAGCGTCCTGGCCCCACTGCTGGACCTCCTGATGGCACCTGGTGTTTTTGGCCACTGTGTGACAGAGTGTTGGACTGGACAGACCACTGGCCTGATCCAACATTGACTTCTCTTATGTTCTTAAAGTTTGATTCCAGTGGCACTTTTAAGATCAACAAAGTTTTATTCAAGGTGTGAGCTTTCATGTGCATGCAAACTTCCTCAAATTGAGTGTGTGTGTGCCCACAAAAGCTCACACCTTGAATAAAACTTTGTTGGTCTTAAAGCAGCCACTGGACTCAAACTTGGTTCTAATCCTAAACGGAGTTCTACCTTTCTAAACCCATGGACCTCAGTGGATTTCCAAGACTGTAACTCTCCTGAGGGCTGCACTGAAAACCATGCTTTCTTCTGTGGAAAGGCCATGGCTCAGTGGTACAGCATCTGCTTTACATGCAGAAGGTCCCACTTTTTCAATTCTTGGCAACTCTAGTTAAAGAGGGGATGAGAAACATCTCCTCTATGTGAGACCATGGAGAGCAACAGCTAGTCAGAGCACTGGCCTTGACAGTCCAGTAGTCTGATTCTGTATAAGCCAACTTTGTGCATTCTTGTGTGTTCAAAATAATGTGCATGCAGACTGGGCTTGGAAAATGTGATATCCTAGCACAAGCAACACAGCACGATGGAGGGTGTGTTCCAAACCACTGGACTGTCAAGGTCAGTGCTCTGACCACAAATGAGTAACAGGCATGATCAGCATGGAGATTTTTACTGAGAGCAAATAGTCTTTGCCTTTGCATGTGTTTGTGTGTGTGTGTGTGTGTATATATGTATATATATACATATATACATACACATACACACACACTTTATATTGTTCCTGCACTATAATCCACAAAGAATGCAGGGGCCACAGCTCCGTGGTAGATCATTGAATAAAGATGACCCCGGGTTCAGTTCTTTACATCTCAAATTCAAAGATCTCAGGCTGCAGGCAGTGGAAAAGACCCTAATCTTCCTAAAACTTTGTAGAGCCACCATCTCTCCAAGCAGACAATACTGAGCTAGAACAACTGGGTGAGTATACAGCAGTTTCATATGTTCACTGGCTTCAATGGAAGGAAATCAACCTCACCCCCACCCCCACCCACCCCCACCCACCCACCCCCACCCACCCACACCCACACCCACACACACACACACACAGACAGGCTTACCTGTCGGTGTATCATTTCCAGATTTATTTTTGCACTGTTCACTAGTGTTTCAATTTCTGCTGAATTCTTCAGGTTTTTGTTTTCTCTGAAGGCGTCTCTTATCCTTCTGATGGCGTACGTCCTAGATAAACAAGGGAGCATCCACAGGGTTGCCAAAACTTTGATAAACAAATTGCAAAACAATCATAACAATGCGGAGGTAAAAAAGTTTTGAGTAACTTGCCGAAACGCTGGTTAACAACGCTAAGTAATCTCAGGCAGCATATGCATCATCTTTGACGGTGCTGCAAGTACTTCACATACATTAACCCTACTAACCCTTGATAGCTAAGGTCAGTATTGTTATCCCTGTTTTGCAGAGCAAGAACCTCCACATTCAGAGGCAATAAACTTTTGAAACCCACTGCTAGAAGGCAACATCAGGAGAAGTAGTATTGGACATGGTGCCCTACTGTTGGCCTTCCAGAGTAACTGACTAGCCACTGTGTAAGACAGGATGTCGGACCACTGGTCTGATCCAGCAGGAGTCTTCTGTACTCCAAGGATGGTTTGCTTAAGGTCACCTCGTGAGTTTATGTTAGAGGTGAGATTTGAACCAGGGACCTCCAGAATCAGAATTCTTTCCCCTTATCTTATAGCAATGTGTGACCCGCATTTTGTCAGCTACGCTGCCATAGCTTGTGGGGGTTGTGGGCTGGATGAAGCTAGTATTGCAATCAGATATCTTTAGGTATGCTAAGTTTTGGTTCTAGCGCTGTCTTATCTCCCTTACTGCCTGCGCCTGACCTTGGTGCCCAGTCACTTCTCTTCCCCTGGGAACTGCTAGGCATTTTTTCTGGCACGCTTGTTTGCTTGCTGTGATTGGCTCCCTCACACCCTGGGTACGCTTTGAATTATGTATAACTTCCCAACTCCCGCCTGGAGAGGTATTACTGACACAAAGTATGTTCAAGAGATCTGCCTTTACTGATTCCAATAAACAGCTTACTAGTTAAGACTGAGTGTTGGGACTGATTGCTGCGGGACTCTGACACATTTGCAAATATCTAAATCCGTGGATTGGGGACACACCAACACTAAACAGATTTTCCTGCAAACCTGGGGATGCCCCAAGTCTTCTTTCTGCTGCCCCTCACTCCTGTGCCAAAGGAGATATTGTTCTGGATTCTACACCTGATTTAAAGGAATGCTTCAGTCTGGGCAGTGGACCACACTAACAACTGAAAGGGACTGGCTGGCAAAACTAATATACAAGTTTCAAAGAAATATTGAGAATCTGGAGGAAGTGAAAACAGTAATAAAGTTTATAGAGGGGAATAGCAGAAGTTGACGGCCTGGAGGATTAGCAAATTCAAGCAATCAAAAAATAACCAAGCATTCAGCGATACTACCCAACAGCAGAATGCCCATGCTGAGCACCAAACATTCCAAGAACACATGCACTGTGCACTCAAGGGGAAAGGGGAAGGTGATAGGTTCCAGAGGTAAGAACACAAGAACACCTGTGCTGGCTCAGACCAATGGCGCACCCACTCCAGTATCCTGTTTCCAAGAGCAACCAAATAGTTGCCCTTGGAATGCCTACAAGCAGGGCGTGGAGATCAACCTTCCTCTTGTTGTTGCCCCCCCCCACTCGAGGACTGGTATTCAGGACCCCCCCTCTAAGTATGTGAGTAGCATTCAGTCAGCATGGCTAATAGCCACTGATAGACCTGTTCTCCATGACTTTATCTTAACTCCTTTTACAACCAACTGAACTAGGGGCTCTCACTACATCTCCTGGCAGTGATTTCTGCAAGCTAGCTAAACTTGAGTGAAGAAGTACTTCTTTTCATCTATCCTGCAAATCCTGGTATTATGGGAGAAGGAAAAGCAGTTCTCTCTATCCACTTTCTATCCACACATCTCCTCTTAGTTATCTTTTCTATACAGCCACAAACTCCTTAGTCTAGGGGAGGTGCGTCAAATCCTTGATCATGCTAGATGCTGTTTCTAAACCTTTCCCAACATTTTGTTATCCCTTTTGAGATTTCACAGCCAGAACTGTGCAAAATAATCCAAATGCTACTACACAAGAAACATATAACAAGGGAATTACAATACTGGTTGCTCTATTTTCAGCTCTTTCCCTAATTTAATCCCCGATTTGGGATTTGCCTTTTCTCACTGCTGATACAATGAAACATACTGACATTTTAAATTAGCTGTCCACCTCAGTGCCAAGATCTCTTTCCTGGTCAGTCACTGCCAGGTCAGACCTCACCTACAGAATCATAGAGTTGGAAGGGACCTCCAGGATCATCTAGTCCAATTCCCTGCACAATGCAGGAAATTCACAAATACCTCCCCCCGTCAGTTAGCACTGCCAATAAGTCCGGTTGCCCACCTGTCAGTTGTTACACACCTGTCAATTATCATTACCAGTGAGTTCTACTGATGTTTGGTTATATGTGATATTGCTACTGCTTTGAACCTCACATGCATTCCTTTTGATCCCGGACGGGAGATAGCATCGGGGACGTGACTCCCACCTTAGGAATGTGCTTCTTGGCTTCCTGCTGGCTTTGCACTGGCTTGCTGCTCATTAGCTTCCAGCATTCTCTCTAGCCCGCTTCTCACCAGCTCATGGCCTTGAGTTGGAAGCTGCCTGCTACCTGATATTTCTTCACAGGTGCTGAGTTGCTAAAATCTGTTCCTGGGAACTTCTGCCCCATAACCTTTACCAGTGTTTTTCCTTGGGAATAATTTTTGCTGTGCTTTCTTTGGGAACTTTGGGCCAGTATATTTGAGCGCCAATAATTCAGCTATATGATTGGTGAGACGTGAAGGGGGGGGGTTTCATTTCATATTAGGTATAATTATAGTTGTATCACTATGCTTGGGCATTAGTAACAGAAGAAGTGTATTTGACCAACAAGAGCTTTTCTGCAAATAAAGGACTTTCTGTTTAAGGAGACCTGTTGTGGACTGTATCTACTGGGACAATCTCACACCTCCCACACCCCCAGTGACCCCTGTTCCATGCCCAGAAGATGACAAAAAACCTCCAGGATCCCTGGTCAAACTGTCCTGGAGAAAAATTGCTTCCTGACCCCAATGTGGCGATCAGCATTTCCCTGGGTGTATAAGAAAGGGCCACAAGAACTAAGCACTGAGGCAACCCTTCCTGCCCTCCCTCTCATGATCTGCCTAAGTTCACAGAATGAGCATTGCTGTCAGATGGCCGTCTAGCCATCATTGTGCCTTCTTAAAATTTAGAGAACAGAATAATAGACAGAGGAGGCTTATCTGTCACCTTCATTGCGCCTCCTTTAAAATTATTATTAGATAGTATTCTATTCAGCTACTCTATAGAGTTTGTAGTTCATATTGTATTAAATATACTTGCAACTTCTTGTGGAATCTTTGTAATCCTTTGGAATATTCATGTTCATTTGCATGTTATTGTTATGATCCTTTATTTCAATTAGACTGTAGTTTCATGCATTAATGATTGCCATTTTTTGTCTCCGGGGAGTTGCTCTTGTTTTTTGCCTGTGATTCCTCCTTGCTCCTGTTTCTTTAACTAGAAGACAACAAACCAGCATGATAGGGTGGTTAGAGTGTCACACTAGGATCTGAGAGACTCAGGTTCAAATTCCCACTCTGTCATGGAAGCTTGCTGGGTGACTTTGGGCCAGTTACATTCTCTCAGTCTAACCTACCTCACAAGGTTGTTGCGAGGATAAAGGGGGAGTAAAGGAGAACAATATAAGCCATTTTGAGTCCCTATTGGGGAGAATGGTAGGGCATAAAAGAAGTTAATTAATTCTCCTCGTTTTTAGATTTCAAAATTTTCTGCAAACCTGGGGCCTTTTCAGGTTTGTAGAAAGATCCGTCTTACCTGTTCATGGTTCCAGTCTCTGGATTTATGTATTCACAGAGAGGGCCATGTTGAGAATTACATTTTTTTTGAAATTGGAACATCACTTGTAAAAAATGCAAAGACAACATGGCGTATACTTCCCTTACACTGTTTAAAAGTAAGAAAAAACCCAAGGGCACCAAAAATTTTGGCACACCCAAAGAAGTGTGCACAATGTGCTGTGGAACTGTTGCCTATTCATCTTTTTCAGCAGAATTTATCTCCCTTCCACCGAGGTCACCGGGGCACCACAGTTTCACTGTCACTGTCAGTACCATTACTTAGATGATTTGTTAGTTCCATATCAAATTGGCGATTCCAAAATCCCGTTCATCATGTGAGAAGAGAACTTATAAATAAGAATTTTACCTTTGGTTTTGATTTGATTACCATATCCAGTCAGGTGAATTCATAACTTAATTTATTAAAACTATGATTATTATAGGTATTTATAGTTTTATCTCCTAAACAATACACACATAGTACATGATTCTTAGGGATAATTACCTGGAAAACATTAAATACAATTTTGAAGCTGCCAAGCTTGCCTAGTATTGTATGGACGATGGCCTCCATTCATTATTAGTTTTATGAAACTATCTTTAGAAATGGAAACTTTTCTGATGAAAAATATACCCCATCTCCATCTTTGCAGGAGCCATGCTGATTCTCCCTTAGTAGGCTTTTTCCTCGATAGGATTTACTAATTCTATTTTAATAATTTCCCACAGATTTACCTAGAATGGCTATTAGATCCCGTGGCCTCTAATTTCCCATATCTTCTTTTGCCCACCCACCCCTCATACGCTCCACAGCATGTTGCCCAGGTACAAGGTAAGGCTGGTCTTTCTCTGAAATGGCTATTTTTGTCAGTAACCATAGTGAGAACCGCAGCAATCCCAGCACTGAGTCCGTTTATGTGATAAATGAAGGACATAAACTTGTTTACTTGGCCTACTAATATTAGCAGAAAGATGCCAGTCCAATATCTGAATGGAGTGGGGAGAGACAGGAAAACCAAAATGGAGGCCTCGTTACACCACATTTGGGCAAGAAGATGCAACAATAAAACCCACTGCCACCGCCATACAGGATTATAAAGAAGTCATCCTTTATCACTAAAAAAGGAGAGACAAAGCACATTTCATGGCCCAAAGATTCTTATTTGGCTACAAATACAATGAGTAACCAGCAGAAGCTACAGATGAGTTTGGAGGCTGAGGCATAGGTCAAGTTCTGTACATTAGAAACAAAGTCTGAGGTCAGTAGGACAGAGACTACAAACACTGGAGAGGGGAGTAAACAAGCCTACTGCGGACACAGTGCCTGCACATGGAGAATGCCCACCAGCTCAACAGAGCCCTGTTTCCCTTTTATAGGCATTTGATATGTACAGGCAGTATAATAGGCCATGGGGTGAAAAAGCAATCTATGCACTTTCCCCATATTTTTGTCTAGCCTTCCCATTCCACTCTGTGCATGTTACCATTAAGTTGGAGCATGAGTGACTTGCAGCAAGGTCAAAGGGAAGGCTGGAAGGGGATACGGGTGTACTCACAGATGACTGATGGCCTGTTGCACAGTGTACATGTGCCCATACGTGCCAAGATAAGGAAAAAAATAAGACTCTTTCTGAGTGTCCTCCACACATGGGTGCTAAGCTCCCAGCAGACTAGATCAAGCCCTTGCAATTAAATGCAGCTTCAGAAAATCATTTCCTGATATCCGTCATTGCTGTATTTTATCCCTGTGAGAAGTCCTTATACCCTAATTCTGACTCCAGGCTGCAGCTCTTGTTTTTCCATTTGCACTTAAACTGTTTTTGTTTCCATTTTGGACATCTACTTCACCACCACATGCTGTATCCAGGCACCAAAACTAGCACACAAAAACAAAAGCTATTCAAACACTGAAAATAGCAAGAATAGCCCTTCCGTGATGGGATAAGAATGCTTTTATTAAATTTAACAAACTCCAGCTCAGAAGAGGCCTGTAACTGCTCCGTTAGCTACACTGACAATAACAATGTCATTCGTGTCTCTGATTGAGTCACCAGTTATGGACAAACCATAACACTAAACCAAATATCCCCATTTTCAGATCAAATCCAAGTGTGTGCATAGTGCAGTGAAATGGTTCCCTAAATGGGCAAACTGTCAGAACTGTGATTGACCCAGGGTCACTCCAGCAGCTGCATATGGAGGAGTGGGAAATCAAACCCAGATTAGAGCCCACGCTCCGAACCATTACGCCAAACTGAAGAGGCAAAGCACCTAAAACTTCTCCAGCCTGCTTGACTGTTCATTCCATAATCAATCCCCTGCCATGCCTGCTTTATTTATTAACTAGGAGCAAGACCTGTTGTAAATCAACACAACAGGATCTAGCAGCAGTCCAGCCTCGTGATGTCCCAGTTGGTGGAGCACCTGCAAGTGTCAGGTGACTTGCCGCCAGGAGCAGGCTCAGGCCCTGCGTCTGGCCGTCTGCGCCCGCCGGAGATCCCCCAATGGCCACCGGCCTCTGGTGGCCTCCAGGCTGCTTGCGGCCCACCTGGGGACTTGCATGCGTTGGCCATGGCAGGAATGGGCTCAGGTCCAGCATCCAGCCACCTCCGTTGTCTTGCCATCTGCTCACTGGCCACCCAGCAACCTCCAGGCATCTGCACCCACCCCTTTTCAGCCGCTGCCAGAGCATGTGCCCCATCCATTGCCTCCCAGCCTATTGAGGCTGGGTGCCAGTTCTGTGGGTGGGTGGGTGGGACTAAGCAAGGCATCCACAAATAGTGAGGCATGTTTGGGCCAGCACCACTTCTGTGGCCGGGTGTCAGAGAACGCAGCCAGTAGCCAGGGTCCATGGTCTGAGCAGCAGCTCGTGCAGCCAACGGATTAGGGAGCGCATTGAATTTGGCCACCCCAAAACAGCTTTATTATATAGAAAGATTACAAGGAGCTCAGGGTGGTTTATCTCAGTCTCTCCTCGTCTGAACAAACAGATCCTAGGAACACCCACCAACCACATGAATGTGTGAATAGACAGACAGCAAGACTGGGGAAGCCTTCACAGCCTCTGATTGAGGTATTTAAATGAAGAACCCAGCAAACTTTGCACTAAGGACTGATCCACATACTATGTATGCAGCAGCTACAAGAGAGAAAAGATGCATTTGAAGGAGTCATGTGTATTCTGAAAGATGTGCACTATAATGATAAGATTGTATTTTGTATATATGACAGGGAGGCCTCAGTTAGGCAGGATTTCAGGCAACATGTGCAAGTTTTTAAACACACTCATTTGCTCTTATAATGTGTGTTAGCATAGCAGAACGTCTAGGACAGTGGCCTTCAACTCATGGGTCAGGGCCCTCAGGTGGGTCACCAAGCATCATCTACTGGGTTGCGAGTCCTTTAAAATTCTCATTTTATTTATTTATTTTGTTGATTTTTGGAAGGACCTGCTGCTAGAGTGCATGCCTAGAGAACAAGGGCACCTCTCTTTCTGTCCAAGGGAAGAACAACAGAGAGGTGAGGCAAGGTCATTCAGCGATGGAGGGGATTCCTTTGTGGCCCCAAACCTTGGCTTTTTCCTCACTGAAGTACAACACCTGATGCTTGGCTTGTGTTTCCTGTCCCCAGAATTCCTGCTGTACTGCCCACTCTCCTGGACTTACACTGGAGAGATCATAACTCTGGCTCCCACGCTTCCTGTTGTACTGTTTTGATGTCATATGCTTGTAGTTCAGTGGGACTGATGCTGCCACCTAGCTGTTAAAGATAGGTCCCATGTCAGGAAATACTGAAGACCACAGGTCTAGGAGACTGATCTGGGAACTAGAGAGTTGTTGGTATTAACCTCTTAGCTTCAAACTCACTAGATGGCCATTCTTTCACAGCCCTTGCCATATTCATCCTGTCATTCATAATTATGACCCACCCTGTGGTGCTGTTGTAAGGACTAGTTTGGTAATATATGTAATCTGTTTTGAATAACTTAAAACATCAGACAAGGGAGAAATATCATCACTATGCACGATGTGACCCAGTCTTATGTGTTCTTCCGTGAGAGTAAGTCCAACCCCAAACAGGAGAACTTCTAAATAAACATGCATAAGATTGAGCTACAGTTTTTTTAAAAGAAGGAAATGTTAAGACAGAGAATCTAATTATTCTATTTTAAAAATAAATTTCATTAGCTGTTTTCCCTACAAGACTTTCAAACTGGGGCTAAGCTCCTTGCTTGCAGGTTTCAAATTATGGACACCTCTCAAAGGAATTTGGAAATACCCAGGGCTTTTTTTTTTTTTGTAGAAAAAGCCCAGCAGGAACTCATTAGGATATTAGGCCACACCCCTGACCATGCAGCTCATTAGCATATTAGGCGGGGGGGTGCTGGAAAAGCACAGGGCAGGCATGGAAGCTTGCCTCTTTCCCCCTCTGAGCTTCTCCACCCCACTTCAGCATCACGTTTCTGGTCTCCTACCCCCCCCCCCCCCAACCAGACGGCCGGGGAAAGGAGCTGCTGAAGTGCCTGGGATCTTGCACCTGGAGAAGATAAGGAGGGGAACCCAGGGATGCCTGCATGCCTGCCATCTTTCCCCAGCCTGCCCGCCACACATGCCTCTTTCTTCCCTAAGCCTCTCTGCTATTGTGGACAGACTCGGGGAAGTGTGTGTGTGGGGGGAGATGGTTAAATGCCTTTTTCTCCCTCCCCCAGATGAGGAAGGGAAAGAACAGCATTTTCAAAGTGCCTGGGTTCCCTGCCTGCCCTTTTCCAGCTGCAACCTGTCTGCTAGAGAAGGGAAGGCAGAGAGAGGCTTTTCCTAGTCAATTTCACTCTTAGCTGACTGGTGGGGAGTGAAATTGACAAGGAAATCAGGAGGTGCTCTCCAGAGGGAAAGACTGCATTTTAACATGCTACCTTTCCCTCTTGTATGTAATTTGGGGAGGGCAGTGTGCTCTGTAGCCACGCATGCCAGAGGTTTTGGTCGTAGGCATAGCCAACTCAGGAGCCAGAACTCCGTTCCTGTGTGTTCCTGCCCAAAAGTAACCCTGGAAATACCCACCTGTCTAGTTCTTCTTTCCCAGTCTACCTACCAAGGCTGCAAAATTGTACTAAAGGGGCAAGAATCTGCATTCTTTGCCTTTGGGTCAGAAACACGACTCAACATCACGGACTTTCATTTCACCCTTTCCCACAGGTTCAAGGCAAGTTACAGCTTTATTATGTCAGAGAACAATGCCCGGCAAGCTTTCCCGAAACACGCACAACATTAAAGAAATAAAAAACTGATTTGGGAATATCTTTTTAAAAGGGACAACCCCCCCCCCAAAAAAAACACCCCTAGGCTCAATGCATACAACCCATGACACTTAACCCGCCCGCCCCATCAGGTTTAGCCACCGCGTTTTGCAGCTATTATTACGGTTCCCAAAAAGGGCTGCGATCCCGTTCACACTTCAATGCGCGTGTCAAGTTGTCAACTGCACTGCACCCTCCTACTTCCGAGGAAGGGCGGCCAGGTCTTCCCCGCGGCGCTCCCGACACTTTCATACCTGTAGCCGTAGGAGGTGAACTTCTCGCTCTCCCTGAGCAGGGCCCGGTAGAGCCGCAACACCTGAGTCCGTGTGGGCGCTGCTGCTGCTGCTGCTGCCGCCGCTGCCATCTTTGCCGACACGCGCTCGGACCTCTCGGCCGGTCGTCTCCCCCGCCTTCCTTCTCTTCGCAGCCTGATGCCGGAAGCGGCTGAGGCGGCCCGCGAGGTTTCGTTTCGGCGCTGGGAAGCCGTGAGGGGTTGCTCAGAGGCTCGGCCTGGTCTGTGTTTCGCCGCGTCCGAGCGCGTCAGCCGGCAGCCGGGGAGCCTGAACGCCCAGCCGGCTCGGGAGTGGAGTGGAGTGGCGTGGAGCGGGGGGCCAGGTGAGTCGGAGGCGGCGGCAGGAGCAACGGCGGAGCTCGGGGCGGTGTGGGCTGAGGCGCCAAGACGCCGCCAGTAGTAGGCCCTGCCTGGGGAGGGGAGTCCCCGTTGTTGTCGCGTCCACCACGGGCTCCCTCCGCCTCGAGTAGGCCTCACTCTGCCCTTTCTTTGGCGGGCCTAACTCCTTCAGGAGCCTACACGCTGCAAAACGGCGTGGAGAGACGCTGCACAATAACACTGGATAACGTGCACTTTCTTTAGTGGCCGCTAGGGTGGCCCCATCGCGCCGGATCTCGGGCGCAAAGCAGGGTCGGCCCTGGCCAGTGTTTGGATGTCAGGCCTCCAAAGAAATACTGGGGTGGCTACCCAAAGGGAGGCACAGATTTGTATATCACTGGCAAGCCACCTCTGAACGTTTCTTGTCCTGGAAAATGTATGGGAGTCGTCATAAATTGACTGCGACTTGAGGGCCAGAATAAAATTAGGGTTGCCAGGTTCCCCCTGGCCACCAGCTGGGAGTGCGGTGGGGAGGTAAGGTTGCCAGGTTGTGGTTGGGAAACTCCTGGAGATTTGGGGGTGGAGCCTGGGGGGACAAGGACCTCAGTGGGGTACAGTGCCGCAGAACTCACCCTGAAAAGCATCCACTTTCTCCAGGGGAAGTGATCTCTGTAGTCTGGAGGTGAGCTGTAATTCCGGGGGATCCCCAGGTCCCACCTGGAGGCTGGCATCGCTATGAGAACCTTATAGTGTGGTGTGTTGGGTTAGGGGTTGAGAGAGCCCGGTACAGATCCCTATAAAATTGTTAGATGACTGCGGGCCAGTCCCTGGCTTGTAGCTGAACGTGCCTCACAGGGTTGTTGTGAGGATAAAGCGGAGGAGTGGAGAGAGCTCCTTGGAGGAAGCTTAGGGTAAAAATGAACTAAATAAATAGCCCATGCAATGTACACAAGCAGCCATGCATACAGTAGCAGTGGGGTTATGTCTGCTAGTGAGCTGGTGTGCGGTGGTGCTTAGCGTGTTGGACTAGGATTTGGGAAACTCACCTTTTTGCTGTGGAGATGTGCTAAGTGACCTGGGGTCAGTCACTCTCTCAGCCTAATTTAGCTCAGAGGGTTGTTGTGGAGGAGAAAACCATGTTGTAAGCTGCTTTGAGACCTCCATTGGGAAGAAAGCAGTCTGTAAATATCCAGATAACTAATAGCATCTTCATCCTGAGGTTGATACAGAGGATCTCTTTGTGTGATTGTGTGAGAGCTGTATGTGTTGTACTGTTTGATTGCACATGGGCTCCTCCCTGCCACTATTCAGTGAAATGAACAGAGGGTAAGTCATAGAATTTTTTGTTGTTGTTCAGTCGCACAGTCGAGTCTGACTCTTCACAACCCCATGGAACACATCACGCCAGGTCCTCCTGTCTTCCGTCATTCTCCGGAGTTTGCTTAACTTCATGTTCGTTGCATCAATAACACTGTCTGACCATCTCATCCTTTGCTGTCCCCTTCTTCTTTTACCTTCAGTCTTTCCCAGCATCAAGGTCTTCTCCAGTGAGTGCTCCCTTCTCAATCGGTGGCCAAAATATTTGAGCTTCAGCTTCAGTATCTGACCTTCCAGGGAACAGTCAGGGTTGATTTCTTTTAGGATTGACTGATTTGATCTTCTTGCAGTCCAAGGGACTGTCAGGAGTCTTCTCCGGCACCATAATTCAAAAGCATCTATTTTTCGGCGCTTGGCCTTCCTTATAGTCCAGCTCTCACAGCAATACATTACTACTGGGAATACCATTGCTTTGACCATATGGACTTTTATTGGCAGTGTGATGGCTCTACTTTTTATTATGCTGTCTAGGTTTGCCATCGCTTTCCTCCCAAGGAGCAGGTGTCTTTTAATTTCTTGGCTGCAGTCACCTTCTGCAGTGATCTTGGATCCCAGGAAGGTGAAGTTTGTCACTGCTTCCATGACTTCTCCTTCTATTTGCCAAGGAGTGATGGGTCCGGATGCCATGATCTTATTTTTTTTTTATGTTTAGTTTCAAGCCAACTTTTGCTCTCTCCTCTTTCATCCTGAGCAAGAGGCTCTTGAGGTCCTGTTCACTTTCTGCCATTAGAGTGGTATTGTCTGCATATCTGAGGTTACTGATGTTTTTCCCAGCTATCTTAATTCTGGCTCGTGATTTATCCAGGATGGTATTTCGCATGGTATACTCTGCATATACATTAAATAAGCAGGGTGACAATATACATCTTTGTCGTACTCCTTTTCCTATGCTAAGCCAATCATTTGATCCATATCTGGTTCTAACTGTCGCTTCTTGACCCTTACACAGGTTTCTCAAGAGACATGTGAGGTGGTCTGGTACTCCCATCTCTTTAAGGACTTGCCACAGTTTATAGTGATCCACACAATCAAAGGCTTTAGCATAGTCAATAAAGCAGAAGTAGATTTTTTTCTGGTACTCCCTTGCTTTCTCCATATACCAGCGAATGTTGGCAATTTGATCTCTAGTTCCTCTATCTCTTTGAAACCCAGCTTGTACTTCTGACAGTTCTCTATTCATGTACTGCTGAAGCCTAGCTTGTAGGATCTTGAGCATGATCTTGCTAGTGTGTGAAATGAGTGCGATAGTTTGAACATTCCTTGGCATTTCCCTTTTTTGGGATTGGAATGTAAACTGACCTTTTCCAGTCCTGTGACCACTGTGGTGTATTCCAAATTTGCTGGCATATTGAGTGCAGCACTTTAACAGCATCCTCTTAAGACTTTGAATAGCTCAGCTGGGATACCATCACCTCTGCTAGCTTTGTTGTTAGTAATGCTTTCTAACTTTGCACGCTAGGATGCTTGGCTCGAGGTCAGTGATTACACTGTTGTGGTTATCAAGGTCATTGAGGTCCTTCTTGTATAGTTCTTTTATGTATTCCTGCCACCTCTTCTTAATCTCTTCTGCTTCTGTTAGGTCCCTACCACTTTTGTCCTTTATCATGACCATCTTTGCATGGAATGTTCCCTTGATTTCTCCAATTTTCTTGAAGAGATCTCTAGTCCTTCCTGTTTTATTGTTTTCCTGTATTACTTTGCATTGTTCATTCAGGAAAGCCTCCTTATCTCTCCTTGCTGTTCTCTGGAAATCTGTATTCAGTTAGGTAAATCTTTCCTTTTCACCTTTGCATTTCGCTTTCTTTCTTTCCTCTGCTATTTGTAAAGCCTCATCAGACAACCACTTTGCTTTCTTGCATTTCTTTTTCTTTGGGAGGGTGCTGATTGCTGCCTCCTGTACAATGTAACGAACCTCCATCCATAGTTCTTCAGGCACTTTGTCTATCAAATCTAGTCCCTTAAATCTATTCTTCACCTCCACTATATATTCATAAGGGGTTATTATTTTTATTCCTTAACTTTATTCCTGTATTCTTCTTCTTCAATACTGTTTTTGTGACAAAAGTAATAAACAGCAAGCCGGTGCATTTGTATAATCTATATCCAAATTGGAAAATCATTTCAGTAACCAGTTAATAACAGAAACATTGTTTCTTTAAAATCCATTTCCTTTATGTGGCAGATATTTTTAAATAGCATAGAAAGATTGTCTTGCTTTTTTAAAGCTGGTAAATTAAACATACTTATCTTTGCTTTTGAAAATAAGTAAATTCTGCACAGTACAGAATTTGTTGTCATCAGGAGAATCTTGATAGTAGGGAATGTGAGTGAGCAGTGGGAGAAAGCATTGATTTCTTTTCTCAATTTATAGTCCACTTTTTGCAATGATACTCAAGGAGAGTTAGTATACGTTTAAAAATGCAATAGAAACTGTATAATAAATAGTGTGATAAAAACTAGATTTACAATATTAGAGAATGCACCAGAAAACTGTATAATGCGTACAATAAAGTTGGATGATAAAAATGGACAACAATGCAAAAAATGTATATATAGTATGAACAATGTAATAAAGGCTGCCTGGTAGTTCATAGATTATTACCCTGTTCTCTTTGTAAAAGTGAACAATACAGTTTTGCACATTCTGTGAAATGATAGAACCTTGGAAGCCTTCCTAACCTTATCAGGCAAGCCACCACAGAGAATGCTGTGGTATGGGCAGCTGTTGATCTTTCCCATTTGGAGGGTGGCACTTCCAGAAGGCTTTGCTCAGATGAGAGAAGCTTGCCTCAATGATGTAGATCAGAGAAAGCCATCCTGCAGATCTGCATGTCCAAGGCCATAAAGCAGCCCCATAGCCAGGAATTTTGGGTTGGTAGGGCATGGAGAAATTTTGTGGGGCAGCAGTGGAGGAGGGAGAGGGGCAACCACACACCTTCCCTTAACTCCAAGTGGCAATTTTGTCGCTTGGAGTTCAGGTGCAGGCAGCCCCTGCTTGAAAAAAACATTTAAAGGGTTCCCTTTAAATGGTGTTTTTCAAGCAGGGGCTGCCCATGCCTGAACTCCAAGTGGCAAAATTGCCACTTGGAGTTTATTTTATTTTTATTTATATTTACATTTATATTCCGCTCTCCTTGCCATTGGCAGACTTCAGGGAAGGTGTGTAGCTGCTCCTTTCCCTCCATTCCTGCAAGATTTAAAGGGCCCTTCCAGTGATTGGTGACCACATGCTCCTGCCAGTCAGCTGGGGGGCCCTTTTAATGTCACAGGAGGGGAGGGAGGGGGAGAGGGGCAGCAGCTGTTGTGGGGCATGCCTCACATTTGAGGCAGCAGAGCCCTGAAATGCCCCATAAAGGCTTTGTGGGAGAAGACTTGTACCTTGAATTGAACTCTGAAACTAATTGGTAGCCAGTGGAGCAAATTCAGAATAGGTGTTTTGCAGTTTAAAGTCAGATATCTCCCAGAAAAAATATTTTCAGCTAGCTGTTGATGCATATCATTATAAAATTAGCGCAAAGCAAGTGTGTTTGTGGGGTGGGGGATGACCCATCTTAATGTGGTTTCAGAACAGCACTGACATTGTATTTTTGCTTTGGTCCCTGGAAATCTTTATTCCAAGCCAAAAATGCATTAAAAAGGTGACAATGGTGCTGTTAATGCTGATGTTTATATTAATTACAGGAAGTAATTTGGTTTCCTGGGACTTTCTTCCATATATGCATGTGTAGGCTGTAGCCTTAATACACAAACTGAACGCTGTGCAGCTGAAAAATAACAAGTTTGTATTAAAACAGCCTAATGTGTTCTGGCAGTCACTGTAATGTAATCAGTAAACAAGCATGACTGTGTTTATAAGTTGGTTGGAGTGGCTGAATCGCCAGTTGTTTCCATTGTTTTCGAAGTGGTGCTTTTAGAAAGAGAGAACTTCAAACATGCTGTCTTTTCAGCCATAATAGATTTTTTTAAACAAGTCAAATGGAAGACTGAGTGAGAACATGATGTTGTGTGTGGTATATAAAAAGTGGGAAGAAGAACACAAGTTTCGTACATCACAAAAAACCTTCCATCATAACACAGAAGTGATATTACCAGACAATGTGTGGTCAAACCAAATTTATGTATGTAATGGTATTGGTAGGCATGCATGTTCATCTGTTTGCATTCTCCACTTGTATTGCTTTCCTGGCACAGATGGGAGGCAATAGGCTGAAACCGCTTTCATTTGAAGTTCTTTCTTAGAACTGCAGTAGGGGGAAAAATAGAAAAAGGGTTGGATGAGTAGACAGGTTTAAGTTCTTTTTTGACACCAACCATTGGTAGACCAGTACCTTTCCTCTGCATATCAGGATTGCCAGTTCTGGGCTGGCATTGGTAGACCAGCACCTTTTATTTGCATACCAGGGTTGCCAGCTCTGGGCTGGGGTGGAGATTTTGGGGGTGGAGCCTGGGTAAGGCAGGGCTTGTGGAGGGTAGGTACCTCAGCAGGGTATAATGCCCCCTTTTTCCAGGGGAACAGATCTTGGTCATCTTGAGATCAATTGTAATAGCGGGAGATCTCCAGGTGCCATCTGGAGGTTGGCAACCCTTCATATAGATATCTGCCTAATTAGGAAGACCTCTTTCTGAGTAGGGTGGAAGAGTAAAAGGTGGCAGTGGTCTGAGCAAGTGGTAGAAAAGGCCCTGGACTTCTGGCACCACCAGGACAGAGGGTGCTCTTCTGTTTACCTCCTGTTCCACATGACAGAAACCTGGTGGGTCTCTCCCTTGCCTCTTATGAATCTTCAGGAGAAATGAGCAGTTTGGAGACGATGTGAAAACATAACCATCTGGCAAGATTAATAACAGTCTAAAGCTGTAGTAGCAGACTAATGAATTTGAACATAATACCTGCCGAGATCATGGAACTGTGTGGATGAAAGCAGCTGTTGCATTCTCTGGGGCATATCTGTAGTATTGTCATAGACAGCTTAAATTATTCTTTGCTATACATCTTCTCAGTTTTATGACATGGCACTCAGCTCTGGGAGGGAGGGGGAAAACATGCCCTTCTGTGATATTCAGTTATTTGCAGTTGCATTTTTTCACACAAAGATGGTATGCTTTTGTGGGGTCATCACTATTTCTGTTTAGGTGCTTTTTAAAAAAAAGCTTTTGAAAAATAGTTGATCATTTTTGTCCTTTTCTTGTTGCTTGAATTTCCTTTACTGGTCTTCATGCTCTATCTTAGATAGTTAGAACAGACAGAGTGACTCAGGATTAGGGCTTTCTGTAGGACCAGCTAGGGTCAACAGTTAACAAAAGACTAAGTAAAAAAAAAAATCATAAGAGGGTTTTTTTTTGGTGTTCCCCAAATTTTCCAATCTGGGGGGATGTTCCCCTGCCAAAAAGCATACATCCCCCTGCATTTTCTATTTTTCCTAGGGTTAGTAACCTTCAGGTGGCACCTGGAGATCTCCTGCTGTTATAATTGATCTCCAAACAACAGAGATCAGTTCCCCTGGAGAAAATGGCTGCTTTGGAAGTTGGACTCTGTGGCGTTGGTTCCCACTGAGGTCCCTCCCCAAACCCCACCCTTCCCAGACTCCCCCCTCCCCTGCCAAATCTCCAGGCATTTCCCAACCCGGAGATGGCAAACCTAGTTTTTCCCCTCTGGGCCTTCACATCTCTAGGGATTTGTGTGTGCCTGCATGTACAAAAGGGCTTTAACGAGACACGTACTTTTTTTCCCTTGGGGGGAAGCCATGAAGATTCACTGCAGGAAACAACTGTGTGAGGAGCGTGCAGATCAACACATTTCTCACAAGTCACTATTAGTATAGGAACTGGGGGGGGGGGATGGCACTATACACCAAAGCACCCCCTTCTTACCTGATCTCCTCCTCCGGTCACTGCGTTCCAGAGCTGAGCACTCCACTGCCTCTCCTGCGATAGCGAGAACTGCTGGTGCTTCTGTAAACTTGACTGTATGGATCCCCTGAAATGGCAAGAAGTGTTGGGGAATGGAATGCAATGAAGGGTGTTGGGTCTCCTTTCTTCCTTTGATGGAAGTTAGTGGACTCGACTTACAAAGGTAATATTATTATCTTGAATCTGCATCAAACTTTTTGTGAGGTGTTCTGGCTGTACATGAAGACTGTCGAGAGAGGCTAATCAGTCCTTAATAAATTTCAGTCTGTTTGCTCTGTATTTGCCCCATTGCATTAATAATGGGTTGAATAATATTTATAATGCAACATGGATTTTTAAAATAAGTATGAAGCTAATTTTGTTATTTTCAGAAGGGCTTGGAGGATTTTTTAAAAGTGAAGTGGATGTTAAAATTTAAAGCATATTAGTCTGGAATGTTGTATCTAACACTGAGATGTCAAAAATCACTTGAGTTCTCTCCAAATTAAAAAATGACTGAAACTAGCAATCTATGGTAGTCTATAAATCATCCCTTCATAATAACAAAACAAAATATTTCAATCCCCCCCTCATTAATTTCTCCATATGTGGTGCTTTGACACAGTGTTGGATACAGCAGAACTGGTTTGGTCTGAATTTTTCTCACATCTTGGGGCATCTGGTTCTATGCTCTTTTAATAAGGGTTCAATTTTCTGCTTCTCTCATGACCTCTTTCATTTTTATTTTTTGAAAGAACTCAAGTGTGTTCTCTCATTTTCACATAAGAGAAATGTGGATATGCTATTCCCATTGTCTCAGAGAGGTGTCATATGTTGGGCACTTTTTAAGAGACGTTCTAGGGACTGTACTGTCTCTTCCTCAATACAGGAACTCCTCCCCTGACACCTGAGGGTTTAGTTGGGAAATTTAAAAAGGATGAGAAAAGGGGACTAAAAGACTCCTAAAGATTACTTTGTGTGTCTGTTAAGTACCGATTTAAGGCGACCCTGTGAATTAACATTCTCCAAAACATCCTGTCATTAACAGCCTCACTCAAGTCTTGCAAACTGCGGGCCATGGTCTCCTTGATTGAGTCTATCCAACTCATGTTGGGTCTTCTTCTTTTCTGGCTGCCTTCAACTTTTCCTAGCATTATTGTCTTTTCTTATGATAGCCTCAGTTTAGTAATTTTAGCTTCTAGGGAAAGTTTAGCCTTGATTATTTATTACTCCAAAACTGGCTCGACCTTGGGGAAGAGAGAGCATCATGTCTGCATGCTTGTACACTAATATGTGTGGGCTGCAGTGGCTCAGAGGTTAAGAAGCTGAGCTGCAGACCGGAAGCGCTTTATGTAATTTGTTGTTTAAGTTAATTTTATTGTATTTATTATATTTTATTGTTTATCGCATTGTAATTATTGTACGCCGCCTTAAGCCAGTTTGCCCGGCAAGGCAGGATATAAATTGAAAGTAAGAAATAAATAAATAAGGTCTGTAGTTCAACAGTATGACACCCTAGTGCCATGTGACAGGGTGAGCTCCCGTCTCTGGCCCCAGTTCCTGCCAGCCTAGCAGTTCGGAAGCAAGAAATTGCAAGTAGATAAACAGGTACCGCTTCGGTGGGAAGGTAACAACGTTCCGTGCACCTCTGCGTTTAGTCATGCCGGCCACATGACCATGGAAAAAGTCTTTGGAGGGCGCTGGCTCTTTGGCTTGGAAACGGAGATGAGCAACGCCCCCTAGAGTTGGATTTGACTGGCTTCCGAGCAAGCCTTCCGAGGAAACCTTTACCTTTACACTAAAATGTCAGAGCCCTGTTATTTCAGTGTATTGATGCACTGACTCCTGCATCCTCTTTCTAACAGTAGCAAGCCGAGTGCAACCACTCTTCTCTGTTCGCACCCCAGCAACTACTGTTCAAGGCAGGTAGCCACAATACAGCTCCACCAAGGATTTATTTGTCTGAATGCTTTAGAATTCTTTATGGCAATGGTTGTTTAACATCTTTGTCCCACTCCCACATAGCATGCAGAATGTGCTTGAGTCTTCTACATTCAGAAATGGACACTGTCTTCTGGTATTTTAGCACATTCTGTCAATTTGAGACCTGGTTTAGATTCTCTGTAAGTAACACTGCATGATCACTCTGACACGTGCCACATTCCTGGCAGCAGTTGACTGGAGTGCTGTGCCAGATGGGGTGTTGCTTCCTCCTTGTGGCTGCTTCCATGGGGGGCTTTCAAATCTCTGGCTTGCTCTTGAATCAGCCTGCTTTTCTTTAGTTGCATTAACACTGCCTAATCTATCCATGTACTGTGAGCTGTGCTTGTGGCACCGTGTGAAGACCAATGTCCTCTATCTTGTCTCAACATGTATCTTTTGCACCAGGCATGTTAGATTTATTGTTCTGGAAGCATATGATTAATTACTTACAGTGAACCTAGGGAGCCATGGATGGGCTCAGCGTCTGGAGGGCAGACCATTGGGAGCCCCTGTGTACGCTCGCAGTTTCTAGAGGAAGCATGGGATTTAAATATAATAAATAAGTAAAACAGTAATTATGGGAATGGTATGTGTCAGAAACTCCCCCTCCTCCAATTTATATTCATGAGCATTATCAGGTCTGTTTCTTGCTTGTATAAAAGTTGAGTCTAGTTCCAGTTCGGGAACCTATGTTGACAGCCCACTAATAGCACAAAGACACTTCCCCATCAGTGTTATGCTCATTATTGGACAATTAAATAAAACAGCATTGATGGGCTGTTTATGATTTGGACCTGGTCGTGCAAATTATTCTCTGGGGAAAACAAGAATTCCTTTCTTTTGTCCAATAAAAGCTCTATTACTTGAGCAGTATAACAGTCTGAAATTTCATTTATAATCTTTATTTACCACATGAAAAAAGATATATATATAGCAACCAGTGTTCCCTCTAAGCTTAGTTAGTGTGAGCTAGCTCACAGGTTTTTAGCCTCCAGCTCACACATTTTTGTCTTAGCTCAGGAAGGATGGCTCCAGAGCAAACTAATGTATGCAGCAGCCAAATTGCTCATTCACAATTTTAATGCCGGTAGCTCAAAAAAGTAGAATTTTTGTTCACAAGACTCCACAGCTTAGAGAGAGCAGGGTTATACTGGGATTTTGATCTGAGAGTAGGAAGGGGACCACCCTGTTTGGATTAAAATCATTGAAATTCACCAGCCACAAAAGAATAAAATAGTATCTTAGATTAGAATATAGAGGGCATTCCAATAAAATATAAGAAGTTGATTCTGTTTTATCGAGGGAGCAAGAGCAAATTCTGTTAGAGTAGGGAAGATGCAAAAAGTAGTCTCTCATAACCTCTGTTGAATGGGCATTCGTTCGAGCTAGTAAAAGCCCTGAGTAGACCAGGTGAGGTCAGATGGTAAACATAGGAGGGAAGAGAATCTGGGGAAGTATTCAAAAAAATTATAAAGAACAAACTTGTTGAGTATGAATAACAGAACTATTGTAATCAATCTGCCTAATCTATTTTTTAATTGTAATTGCTGATTCAGCGAGCCCCAGTTTCTTGATTGATTCAGTGGTAAAACCAATAGCTGACAATTTCTTGTCCTTGATCCTAAGCCATGATGATTGATAAGAATCCTCATTCAATAAGGCCAGATAGCCATTGACACAGAAAAGTAACTTTAAGCGCAGATTGAATGCAAGTATCCATGCCCTAACCTCCAACTGTGGCTGACCAAATTCAGTTCGCAAAGCCATGCCAGCAATGCAGTATGGTATATTTAGCGGCTTTCTAAGGAAGTAAAGAAGTAGAAAGTCAATAGATTCCATGACTGCCTTAATTCTTATTGCCACTCCATATAATATAGTAGGTATCGCCTTTAGATTAAAATCTTGAATAGCCCCTGGTACATATCTCCTTCCTCTTGTTTGAAAGAAACTCAAGATATCCCCAATACAGGGTTTGATTTTGTTTCTCACAGAAATGGAGCCCAGTTTAGATTAGATGCAAATGAGATTCTGAGATAAGAAAATTCTTTAATTTGTTCTAATTCAGCCCCCCCCCCCCCCGGGGCCAGTGGTATGCTTTGGGATTTCTATTTTTAAGTAACCCTCTGCCTTGGACTTCTGACAGTCTACTGTCAAGCCTTCTTTGCAACAGGAGTCAGAAAAAAGTTTTAAGGATCTCTGTAAACCAGTATGAGTGTGGGATAACAAGACTGTATTGTCTGCATACAGCAATAGAGGAATATTGTGGTGTGCTGGACAAGGAGGATGATGGGATTGATCAAAATGGCTTGACAGATCATTTAAGTATAAATTAAATAAATATGGAACCAGCAGGCAACCTTGTCTGACACCATCTTCAAGGCTGAATGAGTCAGACAGCTCACCCCCACCCCGTTTACAACGAACCTGAGCAGTAGCGTCAGAATGCAGGTCACACATTAACCATAGTAACCTTTTATCAACTGAGGTACCTTGCAGCTTCTACCGCAATCTAGTCTGGAGGACAGAATTGAAAGTCCCCTTTAGGTCCATAAACCCTACATAAAGAATACCATCTGAAAAATGTGTATATTTTCCCATCGTGGGGTAAGAGTAGACAACGATCCAGAGTTGAACTACCTCGCCTGAACCCGATCTGTTCCCATCTTAAAATATCCTGTTGCTCTAACCACTTCACAAGAATCTTCAACAAATACGAAAAATACAGTTTGCCTAAATATGACAATAAACTAAATGGCCAGTAGCAGGGTCAGATTGGGAACCTTATTAAAAAATCGGGCACAATTATTGTGTGCCTCCATGAATTCGGGATAACCCCTGTCTGGTTTATCTGAGTAAACAAGGGAGTGAGAATTTCTGCCCACCAGCACAGATTAATTTTAAGCAACTTGTTTGTAATAAGATCAACACCAGGGGCTTTTCCCTGAGTGAAGACTAACTATTAAATCCTTGATTTCCAAGGGAGCAACAGCTGGCCAGTTTGGTAGACAGTCATTTATAACTAATGGTCTGATGACAAAAAAATTCCTATTAGTGGAAAACAAGCTCTTAAAATATGCTTCCCAGACCTGTGGGGAAATGTAAGAAGGAATATAACTCTGTTTTAAGGCCCTGATTTATAGTAGACTAGAATGCTGAGCTATCAGAACTAGTGGCTCCTATTAGTTGGACCCATGCATTATGCAATTTTTCAGTTTTCCATAACCTGATCAATTTCTTATAGTATTTCTTAAGAACCAGAAACACTCTCGGAGTCAAAATGATATTGTTGTTCTTAAATTCCCTGTGCTTCCATTGTAGTTCCTACTTAACCAGTCTGCATTTCTTATCAAACCAATAGTTCTCAAACTTAGAAAACAAGAACTGCAAATGCCACACTGGTGTTTCTACTAATGAAAAGTAGTGCTGGTGGTTCCAGTGGAGTACCAGAGCAGGTTTAAGGTTATGGTATTAACCTTTGAGGCCCTTAATGATCAGGGACCCACGTATTTTTGGGACCACCTCTCCTGGTGTACCCCCTGGAGAGTGTTACACTGTTGATAAGAACCTGCTGGTGGTCCCTAGTCCTCGACCAGGGCCAGGGTGTTCTCAGCCCTGGCCCCCAATCTGGTGGAACTCTCTGCCGAATAACATCCATGCCCTGTGGGGCTTAATGCAGTTCTGTAGGGCATGGAAGGCATGGTTGAGGACAGCAACAGTTTCCCATCTGGCTGGCACTCTTGTTTCTCTGCCCTCTTCCCCAATGCGGCAGCAGTATATTTTTGGCAGTCCCATCACCATCTCACTGGTTATAGGTTACTATTGCTGTATTTATAATATGGATTTTAAATATGATTTTACTATGTATATGTTTTTTATACTGGTGTACACCACCCCAAGCCCTGTTCCACAGGGAAGGGTGGTTTTTTAAAAAAATATTTTATTAGTTTCCAAAGAAAAAAGAAAAGAATAAAAGATGAGAGTATTACATTGTATCAGTATCTAGTCAGTTTCCTCGTATGTTATGTGTGAGGGAAGGGTGGTTTAAAAATTGAATTAATTAATTAATTAATTAAAATGTAATTCCATTGCTTGGGCCAGTGATTGCTGCCCCTTTATATTCTTGGTACTGTAGTGGCAGGTGAAAGGCATTGCACCCAGTTTTTCTTACTAAATCAATGAGAAATTCTTAGTATGCCAGGTGGAAGAAGATATACTCCACCTTTGTATTTGTAAGCTGTAGTCTGGCAAATGACCCTTTTTTACTTGGCTTCCTATTGTTAGTTATGGAGCAACTTGTACTTATAGATCTTTGCCTCCTGCAGCTAGCAGAAGAAACTGGACATGTGTACAGTTTGCATGTTATGAGGGATGTTCATACTAGATAAATAGTTCTTATACCTAGGAAGCGGAAACAGCGTCAAGGAAAATATCTAGTATGTGTCCTGTAATATTTTTATTTTCCACAAAGGGGAGCTGTTAGAAATAAAAAAATGTCTTATGAAAAGTTAGTTGTATCTATCTGTTTGAGCAACAGAGCTATTGGCAAGCAAGAATAATTCCCAGTCCATACAGCAAATAACAGTACAGATAAAATGAATTTTCTTTTGCCACCACAAAACCAAATCCTAACCCTTTACCATTCTCATAATTTTATTAAAACTGTGACAAAATGTTGTATATAAATAAATATGGGGGACTAGCCTGATACCTGTGCTTCGCTACGGTATTTAAGTTTTGTAAATCCAGTGATAATACTGATGATGTGAAGTTTGAAATATAACATTTGTTGTAGGAATTATAATGGAGAAGATTGTAGTGTAAAAAATGAAGTGAGACATACGTACCATTTTCTTTTCCCCTCTACTGAAGGACCTCTCTCTAGACTACATTTGTGGTTCTGCCCTCAGGTGCTAGGATCACCAGGCTGCTTGGTGAGCTCACTCTGGAGCAGGCAACATTGAACTGTCCATTTAAGAAGCAGTTGTCTATTAAGTCAACTCCTGCCACCTTCCGCAAAAGTGATGGCCTTTCTACTGGTGTTCCTGGATTGTTTTGCTCATATGGAAACTCTGTTGTTCTGAGCACCTTAGGGTGATCTTGCTGGTACTTGGCCTGTGCAGCTCAGTGCCCCACAGGAGTACTATGTGCAAATGTCTTTGCTGCATTCCTAAGTTGCCTCCTCCTTATAGAGTTAAAGTACCCTGGCCATGCTCCGACACCTGACAGACACCTACCTGTCTGATGTTGGGGGGGGGGGGATTATGTTTAAAGGCATCCAGGAGCCTGAGCCAGCAGCAGGGCTAAGGCAGTCCTGCTGAGCAAACCTCCCTGGCAGCTGTAAGCATCCCACCTCCTCTCCTACATCTGACAGGCAGCTGCCTTTCCAGTGCAGGAGGAGGAGGGGGAGGAGTATTAGAAGCCACTGCGGAGGCAGGGCTGGCAGGATCACTAAGGCATTACTACTGGGGCGGGCTCCCTTGCGGCTTTAAGCACCCTGCAACCGCTGCTACACCTGACAGACAACTGCGTG
Source organism: Lepidodactylus listeri (assembly GCA_029233225.1). NCBI lineage: Eukaryota > Metazoa > Chordata > Lepidosauria > Squamata > Gekkonidae > Lepidodactylus > Lepidodactylus listeri. Next base: position 96,674,581 of record JARCFY010000006.1, read on the forward strand.
TTTGGTATAGGAGGTGGGAGAGTGTGTTGGAAGCCATCAGAAACTGCTACAAATCACAGGTGGTTGTTGGCCATTCCTGATTTCCTCAACTGCTGTTAGCTCTCTGCAGTCTCCTGTAACTGTTTTTTTTACCTCAGAATGCTGAGCTCTGCAGCTGACCAATCAGAGTGGGAGGTGCAAGGAGGCAGCCACATAGGAATCAAAGGGGGGAGCACATTTCCCCCCTTTTGACTAACTTAGGGGTCGAATTTCTAAAAATCCTTTCTTAGTGAGTGCTCCTACCTATGCCATGGTAGGAGCACTCTCCCCGAATTTGGTGTTTCTAGGTCCAGCAGTTTGGCCTGGGTGTTGATTTTACGGTGAAGGGACTTTCTTTTATATACATAGATGAAGTGAGTACATAAGTCTTGTCCAAGATTCTTGTGGTAGAAACGAAATACTAATATTTCCCCTCATTTAAAACCATAGTCTATATATTCTAAGAGTAACTGTTTTGATTCTTGGGTTGTTAAAGTATTGAAATTAAATAATTTTGCTCTCTCTTTTTTTTAAAAAAAAATCTGTGCTGGATTTTTCATGGTCTTTTTTTTGGAACAGTCTCTTCTGTCAATGGGCCACAGATGATTAAGCATGTGGAGGTAGATGGGCTAGGAAAAGGGACAAACTGTGTGAGCTAGTATCTTTTGTTGTAGATGTTAGTTTGCAAGTCTGTTATATCCAAAATTATCACCCCATTTTCCATAGAAGTGTGTACCTTTTGTCTTTTGCTGTCTTTGGCATACCTGAGTGACTGTTACTATGGTCACCAGGTATGAGTGTGTATGAGATTAGGAGAGTGGTCTCCCTCCCTCCCTCTCCCTCTCCCTCCTTCTCTCTCTAGGGAAGGAAAAAAAGACTTTCAAAATGTGCTGATAAATTATGATTTTGTGATCATGTTGCTTTTCTAATGCCTTTATGGTCCTTATAATTGTGCTTTAAATTAAAGTAACAGTCTTGTGACTATTTTAAGTAAAAACCCCTTGAACGGTTGGAAAGATGGCCTATACATTCCCTTAATTAATAAATGAAACGATATTTTCACTACTTACCACCCCACCCCCCTTATTGACCCACCCATAGCTAGAGCAGTGCCGTGGTGAGAACATAGACTGAAGCATGGATCGTCATGGCTGCCGGCTCCACATCGGCCAGAGAGGGTGCAGCAAATTGCCTCATCGGCCCACTTGGGATCAGTGCTGTTGTCCTGCTATTTGTAAATTTCTTTTCCATCTGGAAAAGCTCAGTGCGATTTGCTCTTCCTCCCTTTGCTTGTTTCTTCCCATTGCTGTGTTCATTTGATCTTATTTATTTATCTAGGATATTTCTGAGGCACCATAGCATTAAAATGTCACAATATAAAGCAAGCCATTAGAAACACAAGCCTCTGGACATAAGCAACATAAAAACTATCCATAAAAACAGAAGCAGATTATTGAAGTTGGTAAGATTAACCCCCTTGGCCTGGCACCCAAAGAAAGTAAAATAAGTGCCACGTGAGCCTCAAGAGGGAGAATGTTCCAGAGGCGAGGTGCCACCACAGAAAAATGTCCTGGCTCTAATTGCTACCCACCTCACCTCTAAAGGCAGAGGCCCAGAGAGCAGGGTGTGAGTGGCAGGTCTTAACAGGCTGGCTTAGAGGAGTTGGTCCTTGGGTTGCCCTGGCCCTAAGCTGTGTAGGGCCTTAATGGTAAGAACCAGAGCTTTGAATTGTGCCTGGGACCAGATGGGTAACTAGTAGGTGTAGGAGAGCCAGTTTGGTGTAGTGGTTAAGTGCGCGGACTCTAATCTGGGAGAACCGGGTTTGATTCCCCACTCCTCCACTTGCACCTGGCTGGATGACCTTGGGCAAGCCATAGCTCTGTACCAGCTGTTCTCTCAAGGACAGCTTGGGAAAGAGCTCTCTCAGCCCCACCTACCTCACAGGGTGTCTGTTGTGGGGAGGGGAAGGGAAAGGAGTTTGTAAGCCGCTCTGAGACTCTTAAGTGAGTGAAGGGCGGGATATAAATCCAATCTCTTCTCTTCTTCTTCTAGTACAGATCTTTCAGCCTTTTTTTGGGGGGGAGGGAGAGGTATCCTTGAAACCACCTCCGGACAATAGACTGACTGCTGCATTTTGGACCAGTTGAAGTTTACAGACTGTTTTCAAGGCAGCCCCACATAGAGCTCATTACAGTAACTTAACTTGGGTGTGGTCAGAGCATGGATCACTGTGGTCATATCATGCTTTTTGATGATTGGTCACAGCTGGTGAACTGGTAGTAGGGCTGCCAAGTCCAACTTGGGAAATATCTGGGGACTTTGGGGGTGGAGCCAGGAGAAAGGAAGTGACATCATTTTGTGATGTCACATCCTGTGATGTTGCTTCCACATGCTGACACATGAACTCATGAAGTTTCCTAATACTGAATCAGGCCATTGGTCCATCAAGGTCAGTATTGACTACTCAGACTGGTAGTGGCTCTCCAGGGTCTCAGGCTGAGATCTTTAATGTCACCTATTACCTGATCCTTTTTTAGCTGAAGAGGCTGATACCTCCTGCATGTCAAGCAGATGCTCTATCACTGAGCAAAGGCCCTACTGAATCCTTCCTCATCTCGGCAGAATATGAAGCACTAAGTGCTACACAAGTGCTAAATATGATTTTCATATCATAAGAACAGGAGAGAAGCCACAGTGGATCAGCCCATCCAGTACAGCCCATCCAGTACAACACTCTGTGTCACAACAGTGGCCAAAAATACCAGGTGCCCTCAGGAGGTCCAGCAGCGGGGCCAGAACTCCAGAAGCCCTCCCACTGTTGCCCCCCAAGCACCAAGAATTCAGAGCCTCACTGCCCCAGACAAAGGGTTCCATTTAGACCTTGTGGCTATAATAGCCACTAATAGACCTCTGCTGGATGGGGACAGAGAGAGAGAGACAGACAGACAGACAGACAGAAAAAAGAAAGAGGGAGAGAGAAGGAAAAGAGCTGGAAGAGAAACTTACTACAGCAACGTTGCCAGCCACATGCAAAAGCAGCTCCTTCAGTCCCTCCTTAATCTCTGGGCGGACCTCTCTTGCTGTGGAAGCTCTCTTGCTGACTTCTTAAAGGGGAAATGTCTGGTGAGGCTTTTTACTGCAGGGCAGGCTCTCTGCAGACATTTCCCTTTTAAGGCAGCCATTTTGTCCCCCCGGTGGCCAACTTTGAAAAAGCGGGGGTGAGTATTTAAAATCGGTGTTTCCCCCGCCCTACCGGGGGACTTGGCAGCCCTAACTGGTAGTAAAAGGCATTACGTGCCCTGGATGAGATCTGAGCCTCCCGCAAACCACCATAGGCCAGGATCTGGTAGCATCCCTGTGCTACAAATCTGTGCCTTCAGGGTAACTGCGTTCCCCTCCAGGAGAGGCTGACTCTGCGGTCCCTGAGCAGCTTATCCAGCTTGAACTTCAGTTTATTGGCCCTCATCAATACCATTACCTTCTACAGACACCTATTCAGGACTTCCACAGACCCACCTGGCTTAGGAGAAATAGAGCTGGGTATAATCTGTGTATTGGTGACATCTCACTTTAAATCTCTGGATGACCTCTTTTCACGTAGATGTTAAAAAGCAAACTAGTTTATGCAGTAGCCAAATTGCTTGCTCACAACTTTAATAGTTATGTCCCTAGCTTAAAGGGATCTAAAAATACATTGAATTGTATGAAAACTTGAGGGGTAAAGACCGTTGACTTTTGGTGTTTTAAAGGTGATGGTATTATTCAGTCAGTTCTAGTAGTTCTGTTCAGGTTGGAGTGGTTTATATATTCACTAATTATAAGCAGAAGCAGGGCTCCATTGGGGCCGGAGTGAAGCGGAGCGCCGTGCAGCCAGTGAAGACGCTGGGGGGTGGGCACATTACTAAGCCCCGCTCCCAGCAGGGTTGCCACTGGGTCGGACCCCCACCCCCGCTCAATGTCCCCGAGCCGGCGGCAGGCCCGGGGAGAAGCCCCCGTCCCTCCCCCCTGCTCTCCCTTCCCAGGCAGCGGCAAGCGCCGCCTGGGGAGAAGCCCCCTCCCCCCTGCTGTCCCTTCCCGGGCCACGGCAAGCGCCGCCGCCCGGGGAGAAGCCCCCGTCCCTCCCGCCAGCTCTCCCTTCCTGGGCTGCGGGGAGGGAGGGAAAAGCTGGGCCTGAGTGGCGTTAAGCCACAGGCCCAAGCAAGAGCGAGGGGGGGGGAAGGGAAACGCTGGCTGAGTGGCTGACAGCCACTAGGCCTGAAGGAGGGGGGAGAAGCACCTAGTCTGTCTCTTTGTCTTCCTTCATTTCTTCCTTCCTTTCTTTCTTGTTTCTCTCTCCCCCCACCTACCTACCTACCTGTTCCTCCCTTTCTTTCTTCTCTCTCTCCCCACCTTCCTACCTACCTACCTTCCTGTTCCTTCCTTCCTTCCTTTCTTTCTTCTCTCTCTCCCCCACCTACCTACCTACCCACCTTCCTTCCTGTTCCTTTCGTCCCTCCCTCCCTCCCTCCCTTCCTTCCTTCCCTCCTTCCTTCCTTTCTTCTAACACACTTCCAGTGATGTCAGGGGTGTGTGGCCTTCTGACACTTCTGGTGACGGGAGGGGGTGTGGCATATGCAAATAAGTTATGCTAATGAGCTCCTGCACCTCTTTTTTACGAAAGGACCCCTGAGCAGAAGTAAACTAAGACTCTTTGCTTATCCAAGGGTTGACAAAGTAGCATGGCTATTGCCCAGGAGATGCAGAGCTTGATTGTATTCAGAAGCGGACACGCATGCACAGTGACCCATAAATGAACCAATCAGAAGGCTGTTCTGTTAAAAACCATACAAGACCTTGCTCTCTACAATTATTTCAAGCCAGAGTCGTAAGGTCACCCCCTGGAAATAATGTGTGTTTTTGAAAAGCACTGCAGTGAATTTTAAAAAACACACCGCTATTCACAGTTTCTTCCGTCTTCTTTTCCTCTCCTGTTAAGAGATCAACAGTATTTGCATATGCCCTAGGCTAAGATCATAGAGAGCCTGCGCCATAGATACTTGTCCTTCAATCTCAGTTCGCCGTTAGTCTACGAGTGTGCAAGGAGCAGGAGTTTGGATGATTTGGCCCTGCAATTCTAGTCTTGGTTGGTTTACCGACTGTGAAAATTAAATACGCTGGGATTCTGAAGGCAGCTGAGGCAAACCTACATGCTGCACAAAAAATGCTTTCCAGGAGGCCAGAAGCTTTGAAACCCTGCTCTCTCCAACATTTTGGAATGTTTAGTGACACTAGAAATCATGCCGGATGATACAGACAGAATGCAGAATTGTTTGTGCTCGTGTTGTGTTTATTTTGGAAGGTAATGTCTGCTTCAGAAGTAGCATATGTTCAGTGCTATATAGCAGTTGCTATGGTAACTTAAAAAAAAGGGTGGTTAGAGGAAATAGCTACATAGATCTTTCCTAATAAAACAGCTGCCAAATAATTGCAGTAACATATAGCACGTAATGGGGGCGGGGAAGGAAGAACATTTCGTTTTCCTCATGGTGATATTCAGCTCCCTTTGTTTACTTTGATGCGATGTGAAGACACAGTTATGAGTAAAAGGAGTCTGTCTGGACTTTGCATAGGACTGCCCTGCTAGCAGCGTACCAAGTCGGCAGAGCAGCACCCTTCTAAGTCCACTGAATGTATTTGTGTGTTTAATTTCGGAGCTGGATTTTGGGAAGGGCAGTGATTCCATTATCCTGAATTTCTGTGAGTGTCCTTAGTAGTTTGGGATTCCATTTAACAGGTTGCGGGGTTTTTTGGAGAGGGGAATTCTGGGATTTCAGGCCCATTATTTTTCATTTCCACCCATCTTCTCTTTCCATCAGGCTTCCAGAGCACGGTATCATCTGCATCTCTTCCCTTTAAATTTTAAAGGGTCATTATCTTCTATGTGAGGACCCAGCATCTGGAGTTCCAGAGGCCAGATCAGGGGACTGGAGACACTGACTAACAGCTGAGCCACCTAATTGATATTCTACTACAGGGTACCTTTACATAGTGATTGTGAGAGCCATACCCCCATCAATACCTTTTCTGGCACCAGCTAAGTACTTTTAGGAAATGGGTGGGGCCAGGTAGGGCTTTTGCCCAGCAAGGCTTCTGACTGACTGTTGGGAATTTGATTGGCTGTGTAGATTCCTTAAAACGTTGCTTTGGCAGCAGCTGCCACCACAGCACAGGGATCTACATAGTGTTACTGAAGTTAAGCTGCGGTGATCATTTTATGGCTGGCTCTTCCCCCTGTGGCAGCCATTTTGTGGCTGTGGCCACCATGCCATGTCAGAATTCCACATGTGTCTGCAGGCTCAAAAAGGTTGGAGACCCTTGGCCACAGACCTGTAGCTACAGTGGGGCATCTCGGGGCCTGGCCCCCTGACTTATTGCCAAGCCCCCCCCCCAGCTTCTCATCCAGCCCAGGTACTCCCTTGGGTGTGTGTGCAGGGCTGTGTGGGGGGTGCTCCCTGACTTATTTAAATGCCCCCTGAATTAAAAAATCCTGGCAATGGGCCTGCCTGGCCTAGTCGGTATACCTGGCCTCCAGAAGCCACGTATCTTTCTCTCCATGGCTCTCCCCCATGTCTCTTTAATGTTTAAAAGGAAAGGTGGGTGGGAAAGCTTGGGGTTCCCCACAAACATGAAGCTATTTTTCCCAGACTCTGTCCCTATATCCAGGGGTCATTTGGGGCCGGAGTGAGGCAGAGCGGTGCTCCGCCAGCCCAGGAGTGGGCACTAGGGCAGCCATGGGCCGAATCAGATTCTCTGATCTGATTTGGCCCACCGCCGAATTGCTGCTGAAATTCAGCGGTGCCTTTAAAAGCAGCTGGAGGGGAGGGGGTTTGAGGGAGAGGCTCCAAACTTGCAGGGTAGCTGCTGGAGCCTCTCCCCCAAATACCCACCAAGTTTCAAGAAGATTGGACCAGGGGGTCCAATTCTACAGGCCCCAATCCGTTGCCCCCATTCCCTCCATTGTTCTCTATAGTGGGGAAAAAGTAATGTCGATAATGTTGCAAGCCATTTTGGGTCCCTACTGGGAAGAAAAGTGGAGAATAAATATCTAGATAAACCAAATAAACTTCCAGGACAGATTTTTAAAGAAGGTGAAATTTTAGCACAGCTGCCAATGCTTTATTTTTAGGGTTTTTGTTGTGAAAGGTGACATCTTAGTGAATAAATTAATTCGTAGTATTTGGGCGGGCCAGATCATAACCCAGAGTTCTTCCTATAGCTTTAATAGTTCTGAAGCACTAGGAAAGGACACAGCTGCTGCATCAGGGTCTCTTCAGTCTTTTTACTAATCTTGCTTGATATTGTAACTGGAGTCTCACTTGCTGTAGCATGTGTGAGGAGGGAAGGAGTACTGTTGAAGTTCTGAACACACTGTCTCCAAAGTAGTTTTGAGGAAAGTTAAGAGAATTACACCAGATAAAGTAGTTTAAGGGATGCTATACTAATTTTTCCCCATTTTTGTGTACTCTTCATGATTTTTGTAGAGGTGTGCATTAGAAGACCAAAGGATCCTCGATGTGGTCTCTGTGCTTCACACTGATGGGTTACTGCACCTGCGCAGGAATCCTTCGGTATCGTAGAAAGCTCTCAATGGATTTTCGCACCCAGCGACACTGGGCATGAGTGGAACCCCTACCGCGCATGCCCAGAGGCACAGGTGCGGACATCCCGCCAGTTCTCTTCTGACTGCCGCACTGTTAACAGCTTTATCAAGTCAGTGAAGTCCTTCGAGGGAAGCTCTCTCTCTTCAGCTTGTTTACCTTCTTTCTTCTCTCTTGTCTTCCATTCTTTCTCCTTTCTTTCAAATATATATTTTTTAAACTTTCACTGAGGTGGTGGGGGTTTCTTTCCATTCCAGTCTTCGGGCCCTCCCCTCCCCCCGCTTCTTTTTCTTCACTCGCTTTCCTCTTTATGGCTCAGAAGTGGGGCTGCTTCAAGCGCTGTTCGGCTTGTGACAGCAAGTTGGCCGCTCCTGACGGTCACTCCTTGTGTATCCTTTGCCTTGGAGAGTCTCACAGTCCAGATTCCTGCCCTCATTGTGCTAAATTTAGTAACCAGACTCAAAAGAACAGGGCAGCTCGACTGAAGGTCGCGTTGTTGGAGTCGGCATTGCTTTCGGGATCGACCGCCATGGCCTCCGTTCCATCGGCATCGATGGCCGACTTCGGGGCGGCATCGACTTTGAGGGCGTCTTCAGATATCATTCGCCCTTCAGCTAAACATAGGGCTCTGTTGCAGTCGGCCACATCTACGCTGGCCAAAAAGAAGAAGTCGCATAAGTTGGAGAAACGCCATAAGAAGCCTTCTGCTGCTGCGGGCAAGCCTCCGTCTAAATCTCTGACTTTGGTTTCCGGACGTGCAGCACTTCCACCCGTTGCTGCCCCGGTACCGACGGGTCCTTTGGCTGTCCCTCAACCTCCTACTGATGTAACTATTACAGTCTTGGATTCCCCACCCTGGGAGGCTCCACTGGACCACATCCTGGAGATGCAGGAGTTCCTCGAGACCGATCAGGAACAACTTTATGAGCCACCTCAGGAACATCCAAGCTCTCGTTCCTGGTCCCCATCGATGGGGTCCCCGTTTCATCTGCCGTCGCCACAACTCATGCTAACCACCAACGCGTCAACGTGGGGGTGGGGTGCGCATCTCGATAGTCACAACACAGGCGCCCCCTGGGACCAGGATCTGAAGTCCCATCACATCAATTACCTCAAACTCTTAGCTATTTTCTTTGCCCTTCGAACTTTCTTGCCCATAGTCCAAGGACGTTGTGTGGATATTCTCATGGACAATACTACAGCAGTTTGTTTTGTAAATCGTCAGGGTGGCACGGTTTCCCGCAGCCTCTGCCGCCTGGCAATCCATCTCTGGGACTGGAGCACAGCCAACAACATCTTCCTCAGAGCCACTCACATTCCCGGATCCTTGAACGGTCAAGCCAGTCTCCTGAGCAGAGGACACGTCACTCATCACAAATGGGAGATGAATCCCACCTATCTCCGCCATGTATTCCTCCTCTGGGGAATCCCAGACATGGATGTCTTCGCTACCTGTCACAACAAAAAGTGCATGGCGTTCTGCACACAAGGCGGAATTGACCCCTTCTCCCTGGGAGATGGCCTACTATACCCTTGGGACCACGACTTTGTCTACGCCTTCCCGCCTCTATTACTACTCACACGAGTGGTGCACAAGATAGTACAGGAGACAGCGGAATGCATATGGATCACTCCATGGTGGCCCAGGCAGACCTGGTTCCCAGTTCTCCTCTCGCTGGCTCGGGGGAAATTTCATCACTTTCCCTTACAACCGGATCTTCTGATACTTTCCAACTCCCCCATTCTCCACCACGATATCCCTCGTCTCAAGCTCACAGCATGGAGACTCTCTCCCCCATATTCTCCGACAGAGTGACTAACGTTCTGCTTAATTCACACAAGGCATCCACTCGACAGTCATACCCTTACAAATGGATTCGCTTTTGTACCTACCTAACCTTGTCTGACAATTTTTCTGTTTTCTCACATCCCCTTGCAAAGTGCTTTCTGAAGGGCCTTCTTCACCTCTATCCGCTCACCAAGACTTCGCCACAACCTTGGGATCTACCATTGGTTCTCTGTGCGCTCACTCGAAAGCCATTTGAACCCTTGGCTTCCTGTGATCTCTGACTCTTGTCTTGGAAAACGGCCTTTTTACTTGTCATTACCTCGGTGAGACGAGTTGGTGAACTTCTGGCTCTCTGGCATGATCCTCCATTCCTCTGCTTCCTACCAAATGCAGTTCGTATGGTGCCGGACATTTTGTTCCTCCCCAAGGTCATCTCTGATTTCCACCTGCAGTCCGAGATTCTCTTACCGGACTTCTACCCATCTTATGTTTCTGAAGAGGAACGTCTCTTACATACCCTTGACATAAAGCGGGCACTTTTATTTTATTTGGCTTGTACTAAGCCTACTAGGAAGACGCCAAGGCTCTTTGTCTCCCACGCATCACACAGAATGGGCAAACCCATTACTGCCCAGAGACTGTCCAGATGGATTGTGGGGCTTATAGAACTTGCTTACGAACTTGCCAAGACCCCACTCCTGGGGCCCATCAGGGCGCACTCCACCAGGTCCATGGCAGTCTCTACAGCATTCCTCAAGGGTGCCTCCCTGAGTGATATTTGCACAGCTGCGACTTGGGCTACTCCGAACACTTTCATCAGGCACTACGCACTGGACACTCGAGTAGCTGCCCGTTCTGCGATGGGTCGACTAATCTTATCTGCTGCTTCATGGTGACAGCCTGTCTGCTCCCTCCTCCAGGTAAGATATTGCTCGCTAGTCTCCCATCAGTGTGAAGCACAGAGACCATGTCAAAGATAAACAGGTTTCCTACCTGTAATTGATGATCTTCAAGTGGTCATCTGTGCATTCACACTACCCGCCCATCCTTCCCCTCTGCTTCCAGGCTTTCTGCTTTCTCTTGCTTGGTCGCAGCGGTCAGAAGGAACTGGCGGGATGTCTGCGCCCATGCCTCTGGGCATGCGCGGTAGGGGCTCCATGCATGCCCAGTGTCTCTGGGTGCGAAAATCCGTTGAGAGCTTTCTACGATACCGAAGGATTCCTGCGCAGGTGTAGAAACCCATCAATGTGAATGCACAGATGACCACTCGAAGATCATCAGTTACAAGTAGGAAACCTGTTTTTCCAGCTCAGTGGCAGAATTACCATGCTTTATACATGGAAATGTCCTCATTCTTTGACAGATGGAGTCCCTGGTATTTGCAGTTCAAAGGATTGGGGAGGGGGAGTTTGATACCTTGGAGACTGTTTGCCATCCATGGTGGGTTACGTGCGGCTTAATGAACCATTGGTGTGACTAATATAAAGTGATTTCTTTATTCTTAAAGCTGATTCATACAGCCATCATCACAGCTTAAAATCCTGTCCTGTACAGTGTAAAGAAGATCTTTGGCTGCATGCATGTGAAAATCTTCTCTTATATTAGGATTTGAAGATAGGAGCATTAGGTCTTATTAATATGGGAAGTTCAGTACTTGCTTTCTCACAAGCTTTACAATCTGTGTAAAATGTACCATAGCCACGTGGCAGTGCTGTAAAAATGAGAGACCACCATGAGCTGCTCAGTGTGTCCCTTAGGAAGGACTGCCCAATTCAAGTTCCTTAAATCTAGGTAACTTAATTTTATTTATTTATGCAAATCAATTGTACTGTTTTATCTACTAGCTGTGTTGTATCTCTTCCTGTTAACTGCCACAAAAACCAGGGGAAAGATAACAGAAAACTTGTTTTTTTTTCCTGTTGGTTTGTCCATGCCAGGATTTGCTCAGGCTCTTTTCTGGGACAACAGGAAATCTTGCCTGGAAGGGAAGGGGAGACGTGAAGCAAGGCACTGTGGCCTGGTTCTGTTGCTCCAGCAGTACACGTCCTAGAGCAGTGACGGTGAACCTTTTAGAGACCGAGTGCCCAAACTGCAACACAAAACTCATTTATTGCAAAGTGCCGACACAGCAATTTAACCTGAATACTGAGGTTTTCGTTTTAGAAAAAACAACTCATACATTAACATCTTTTGTCTTAAAAGAAAAACACAATAACAGAGCTTTCAATGATACAAACAACTTTTTATTGAAAGGTAAAAGTTTGCATTTGGCATGCTTTTGAACAATTAATGTGATTTTTGCTGTCCAATCTTGCAAACTCTGTGCTGGGGCGATGCCGTGCGTGCCCACAGAGAGGGCTCTGAGTGCCACCTCTGGCACGCATGCCATAGGTTTGCCACCACTGTCCTAGAGGCTTCCTTTAAAAAAAATGAGAGCTGGGAACCTGGGTTTGCTAATGGATCAAACAGGCATCAGATGGCATGCCCAGTTTCTGGGTAAAACCTGGCCAGCTAGTCAATGTGGCAACCCTGCTATCAGGAGCAAATGGGCATGATGGTAAGAGTGCCATAGCTGGATTTCCCAGCACTTTGATTTTAACTTGAAGCCAGAGCAGGAGGGCTGGGGGAATGGGGTGTTTAACCTTCCCCCCCCCCACTGGTTTTCTGATTGAAATCTTGCCCCCAAGCTATTGTTAGCTCCACAATTAGGGGAAAAAATCCCTCTGCTTAAGTATAACTTTCTAATTTAATAAACCGTCTCCATTGGCTGCTCTTAAGTTAAAATGCTGGGGAGATCCAATCATGGATCTCCTACATCACATCTGTCTGCACCCTTACTTAATCTCTTTATATCCCTCAGGGAACAGGTTTCATTATTTTTTACTCTTTCAAACGTAATACCTTTCTTAGTACCTGACATTTGCAGCTGTCAGGCTGTTCTTGGCCATCTCTGAGGGTTACTGATGACATGTAATGAAAGTCCTGTCACTGAGTAACAGTAACAAAACTGCAGAGGTTTCCACCCCTCAGTGGTGATATTTATCACAAATAATCCTTTGACTGTTTGAGCACAGGCCGCATACAAACATAAGCAATACATTTGGGGTAGTAACCAATATTTTCAAAAATATGGAAAATACATTCTAGCTGATACTTTTTTTTCAAAAGTATTGATTTCTCTGGAGAATTCTGTGTTCTGCTCCTGTTAAGGGGCTCTCTTGCTGTTATTCACATCAATTTTGGAGTTTTATTAGCAGCCCTTAACAGATGAGGGTATCCGAACTAAAGGGCGTGTAAAATTTCCCTTCTTTATTGTGTGTCAGTGTTGCCACAGTCAAGTAACTTGTCCAGCAATGCTAAACACGACTGATGCTGTTCCATCACAACAATAGCTTGCAAAGCCACTGAAGACATGGTTTGAGTTTGATTTAGAGGGAGCGCTGACTAATGTCAGTAAACACGTAACTCTAAATGATGGCTAAGTGTAAGGGAAATTTGCTCCAGAGGAAGGAGGAGAGTGTGGGAGGGATGTTAATTACGTTTTTGTAGTTCTAAAGAAAATGGCACTGAGCTGAATTACGTGTTCAGAATTATGTGTTTCTTTGGCTGCGGCACTTCAGACTACAAATGCAGGAGCAGGTGTTTGAATACTGTAAATGCCTTGGTCATGAAAAGGTAGAAAGTTATGGCTAGTTTCACGCCAGTATGCTTGTTTTCTAGGGGTTGGACCCGAATACCTGGTTGCACAATTGAAATTCTCTTCTGCTTGTGCAAGGTGATTGGGCTGTTTGCAATTTCTGCAAATTCCCCTCCAGCTGCAGTCCCTGTATCACACTGCATGCCATTCCTCGGCGTCCCCAGCCCGCCCACCCCGCCCAGTAGACTTCCTCATCCTCCACAAACAGAGGTTTACTTATACGTTCATACATAGTTTATTATGATCCACAATCAGCTATCAAAAACAACAGCAACCATGCTTGATACACACTGGATACATAAGCAGGTGTTCTGTGGAGAATTCCTACAATTAATGACAAAATAAAATTATTAAAATACGAAACCAGTTCTTTCCTTATTGAGCACACCACTGTGCAAAATGCTACCTTAAAAGTAGTTTCATTAAAGCAGTCAACAAAAAGAAGAAAAACAGAAAAATCATTGGATCTGCCTAAGTATTTGGATGTAATTGGAGCGATACACATATTCCAAATGCTGTTGTAAAATGGACAGTATAGAAGGACATGTTTGATTGTTTCTATTGTACCAGACTGACAAGGACAGAGACACTGTGCGTATAGGGTACGTACATAGCTCCCTTCAAGAAGAGCAGATGAGAGAACATTAAAATGGGTCAAAGTGAAAGCTCTATGATATTTGGGGAATTCTAATGTGTAGAGATAGTTTGGTGGAGTAAAACATTAGTCATTGTTCTCCATGGCCGTAACAGAATAGGCCCATGATCTGTCATCTTGGAGGGATGTATCCCATATCTGTTTAATTATTGCTCTAGCTTCCAAGTACCCAAGACGCAGTAAATCTGGACGGGGGAAATGAGTGTAATTTGTCCCCCAGTGTTCTCACTCACCCAAAGTGGAAATTACTGGGGTTCTACTTGTTGTTCTCTTGTATATCTATATACAGAGACTTTTTAAAAAATACTTGGGAGAGTTCAAACCCGCGATCCTCAGCCTGCATTTTGAAATGATGCAGTTTCAACACGTATTTTGGCCTTACTTTCAGTATTGAATTGTATTTCCTGTACGGTTTTGCAAGGAGGCGCAGCTGGCTCATTAAGGACCCTAAAGATATATGTGAAAAAATCTTTAGACTCTGCTTAAATGCTAAATGCTGTTGATGCTTCTCTGCTTTCCCTAATTATTGTTGTAGCTGATATGCTGTAGGGTTCCAAATGTTGAAAATGTAGAATTACGAGTCTTTAAAAACTGATTGCTATGTTTCGGGGCATTGTTTGACCCATGCCAATCTAAACAAATAGATCTGTTGAGAGTAAAGAGCACAGAGGGAATTTTCATGGGTATGTGCTCTCACTATGAGGTAAGTTTATGAGAATAAGCAGATGGGCAATGACACGGTTTTGGCATTCATTGATAAGCCTACAACACCTCCAGGTGGCTCTATGAAAATGAAACGGTGTCGCATTGCTCCCATTTTATTCCCCCTCCCCCCCACTCTGTCTACTTTGTCACCTGTCTTTACCCTCATTTAGAGCCATCTGCTGGCTTGGTTTGCTGCCTGCCTGTGTGGCTTCTGACCATGCTGGAACAGTAAACCCAGTCACTGGTAGCAGAGAAGCTAAGTTAAGGCATCTCCAAGAGACTTCTTGATAACTTTGGTCAGTGGCAAAACTTTTTCTAAACCCAGAAATGTGGCCCCTCCCTGAGAATGCTGATAATGAGGAATCCTGTGCTGTGTGCAGGTGCTGCAGTCCCACTCATAAGAAGGGGCATTGTTTTTGAGAGAACCACCATGTCATTTTGTTCCTTCATAGGGTGCTGATGGCAGACACAGATGGCTTGTTTTTGTATGATTGGTTTCTACTCTGGGATATCCTCAAGCAGAGAAGGTTGTTTCCCAACACCTGCTATCTGAAATTCTGTAACTTAGAAATGCCAGGAATTTGAACTTGGGGCCATGTACATCCAGAGTACTTGCTCAACCACTGAATCTTACAGAACTGAGTTTTGATATTGAAAGAGTTTCTGCTGCCCGTCAGTCTCGGTTCCAGTCACATATTTTGCCCCATGCTTTGCCACCATGTCATCCTTGCCCCTTCCTCTCTGCTGTGTCTTGCATGCCCTGCTGCCCCTTTAAAAACAATGCACATCACATAGGTCTTAACTTGAGTGAAGTTGTGGCGGAATATAGGGAGAAAGGTGGTCCCACAAGTAAGAGGGGCCAAGACCGTGAATGGCTTTGTATGTGATAGTCAATACCTTACCTGAACCTGGTAGTAGATGAGCAGCCAATGAAGCATCTGCAGAAAAGGAGTGATACGCATGCTCCATCTAGCTCTTGTTAATAACGTAGGTAATTTGTTCACTTTTAGCCAGTTAACTAGCGCGTACAGGCAGCAATCCAGGACCTCTAACCGCATCTGGTGATGCTCTTTTGAGCATCCATGGCAGAGTGGGGATCTGAAGCCGGGTCTTCCAGATTCTAGTGTGGCACTCTAACCACTGCACCACACTGGCTGTTTTGGTAATGCTTCCCCATATTCTCAAATACCTCTGTTTCCGGTTGTTGAGGAGCCAAAACAAGCATTGCTATATATTTGCTGTCACTTAATAGATAATCATATCCTTCTGATCCACTGGTACTGTACTTTCCATTCGGCAGACACATAATGTATTATGTGATGGTGGATACTAACTTCTGTACATGTACAGTCTCCCAGAATTTCATAGGGACCCCCCTTAATAATTGCTGCAGTTATTCTCACTTGGGGTAGTGAAGGGTGGGGTATAAATCCAATCTCCTTTCCCTCCTCCTCCCCACAGACCCTGCCTAATTCCTATTTTTCATTTAAGGAGCCAGTTACATATTTGTTCAGTTCTTTCATCAGCAGATTTGTATGGCAAAAGAAACCCTGTATTTCCTTTCCCCCCTTTAACCTACTAAATTGTGCATCGATAAATTGCCCCTTTCCCCTTGCTATTTAGCAGCAATCTGGTCCAAAGCTTAGATACTTCAAATTATAGGTTGTTATCAGAGCACAAATAGCGGAGTATTTCCTCTAAAATACACGTATTTCAGTGACTGAGCAATGAATTTCGTAGCATCACTAATTATTTCTAAGCAAGTATCATGCTCTGTGAAAGTTACTAAGCTTCAAAATGTGCCACTGTATTTAGGGACTGGCTTTCAACATGAAAATGTTGGATTGCTATCAGATGTGGAAAGGAAAACTTGGGAAAACATTCTTTAAAAAAAAGACATTTCTCTTTATGAATTTCAGGGCCATAATGTGGGAATTTACTCAGCCTCTAATTGCCGGAGGTGTGAACTACTACTCACTGGGAGCCAAGGATCAATTGTTTCTAAGTGTATGCATGCATGCATGCATGCATGCATGTATGTATGTATTGGATTTTTATTCCACCCTCCCAGCCAAAGCCGGTTTAGGGCGGCTTACATAAAATCAATACATAATTTACAGTAAAACACAAAATAATTTAAATTAAAATAGTTCTAAAATCATTTAAGCTACACAACTCAATAAAGTGCTAATAACATTAATTCCCAATGGCTATACTTAGACAGTCCACTCTTCTTATAGTTGGTTCTTTGATCTTCTTTCCCTGTTTTTCTGTCTGACACATTTTTATCCAACAAGATGAGCGCTGTGCATGGTCCTCCTCCTTCCATTTTGTCCTCATAACAACCCTGTGAGGTAGATGAGGCTGCGAGAGTTTTCAGTCAACTACACAAAACCTTTATTGGCATAAAAGCACAAACATCATGGAAATCCAGCAAAATACTAAGATGCATCCGACACATACACTTGGCTATTCGCACCACGTCTTCTAATTACATAATATAAAAATTCTGCAACAGCCTCCATTATTTCACAATTAGAATTGAACAGAAGAAAGTGAACAATTGTGTCATCTGAATGCCAGCTCTTGCCCTCTAGAAATGGAGTAATAAAACGGGATTGAAAGTCCCAATAAAAGGGGCAATGAAGAATGGTGTGTGTGGTGGATTCTATATCTTTTAGATAGCAAGGACAAAGTCTGTCTACATAAGGTATTTGGTGGTACCTCCCTAACAACACCTCCGATGGCAGAACATTAAGGCGTGCAAGCATGTATGCTCTGCGATGATGTAGGGCCGTTAAACTAAACAGATATTTTGCATTACAGCCCGTGTCGAAAATCCTCAACCTGCATGGGAAGCATCTGCTGGCTACGCGTTCCCTAAGTTCTTGCCTTTCAATGTCAAGAAATCTTTGTTTAATAATAGCATAGGCTTGTTTATCTGAAGGCTGTGAGAGTTACTGGGCCAGGGTCACACCAGAGCTGGATCGGTAATTCAATCCAGGCTCTTCCCATTTCTAATCTGACACTTGTGCTGTTCTTGATGCATATCCTAGCCTTCCAATGCTTGATTGGCTGTGTACTTTTTTCAGTGAAGGGGAAACAGTGGTAACACAGAATCGTGACTGTTTGCACTGCCTCTTCGTTGTCTTTAAAGGCCAGGGGCAATGCACAGTGTCTGCCAGAACACTGGTGTTGCTTTTTATCTTAACTTGAATGAGCAGTCCTGGTTAGGATGTTCGTATTTCTATGGCTTGTCCCAGTTCTTTAAATCCAGGGTAGCACTGTTGCTAGCTGGGGAAAAGTGTTCTTAGTATGTTATCTGTATACAGAAGATGTATGTATGGTGATGATCAAATGGGAAAAGGGGATGTTGGGAGGGCTGCCGGGCAGTGAGGTGGCACCATTTTAATTGCTCTTTGCTCAGCAGCAAGAAGCTGGATAGGTGGGCAGGGAAATGCTGCACAGTTCGAAAAAGAAGCGATAACTGAGCAGACAATGAGTTATTTCCCTTTGTACTCTGCCTTCAGTAGTTACCAGACAGCTGAACTGGAGGGGAACTTCAGAGTCTAGGTAATCGTCTCAGCAGCTACCACTCATTGTACAAACATCAAGCTGGCTTGTAGCCAGAAAGAACAGTGCTTGCTGGCCCTGACCTGGATAGCCCAGGCAAGCCACAATCTCATCAGATCTCAGAAGCTAAGCTGTACGTGGATGGGAGGCCTCCAAAGAATACCAGGGCCAGGAGGCAGAGGCAGGCTATCAAGCCACTTCTCTGAACATTCTCCAGGCTCCAGTAGGGGTTGCCAGAGGTCACCATGACTTCTAGGCATGGGCACACGCATATAAATGCAAAAATAAAATAAATATATTTAAAATAAAAGAGCTGTGGGAGAGAAGGAAAGATCTTACATATACTCAGAAGTACTCTTTACTATATATTACTTTGATACTACAAAGCCCTTGCTCTGCTAACTGGCTTGCAACTGTCCTGAACCAGACCTGTGATGTGATGGTCTGCCCTCCACTGTTTTCACTTGTCCCCTGACAAAAATATTGTCAATCCATATTGTATCTGTATCACATCCCATACTCCATTTAAAAACTACTAAAAACCACAGGTGTGACTTCTCTATCATACCCTGAAACATCTTCTGAACTACATGGGAAAGCTGCTTAATCAGACCAGTGGTCCATCTCCTCCAGCATTTGGTTCGTTACATCATTCAGTTGCCTTGGGAAGCCCACACAGAGACCAAATCCTCTCTGCTGTTGCTTCCTTCCAGTAACTTCCATTGGTACACTGCCTCTGAACATTTAGCCATCATGGCTCATAGCCATCAGTGGAGCTGTTCTCCATGAATTTGTGTAATCTCATCTTTAAAATGCCTATGGCCTGACCTGCCTAGCTTGATCTCATCAAATCTTGGAAGCTAAGGAGGGTCGAACTTGGTTACTATTTGGATGGGAGACCACCGAGGAATACCAGAGTTGCGATGCAGAGGCAGGCAATGACTAAGTACTTCTGAGCATCTCTCGCCTTGAAAACCCTGTGGGGTTGCCATAAGCAGGGAGGTGTTATGACTTTCATGGGCCTTAGGCACGTTTGCCTTCGTGGGCCCCTCCCATCATAAGAATATCAATATTAAAAATTATTTTTATATAACTTTACATACTTAAAACATTTTTTTCTGTTTTAGGCAAAATGTAATAGATTTTCATAAGCCCTAAAATTTCTTTTTTTTCTGATGTGAGAGAAAAAAAAATTCTTCCATTCATTTTTTCCTTCTGATTTTTTTTAAAAAAAGTAAAACATTTTTGTGGGCCCCTAAAAGTATTGTGGGCCCTAGGCATTTTACCCCCGCCATATGTCAGATGTGATTTGGGATGGGGGGGTGGGGAGAAAAAAAAAATCAGGTCTTGATAAATTTTCTTTGCATCAAGAAGCCAGACACATTTTTCATCGTTTAGGGTTTTGTACTTCAGTGGCCAAATTTTCTGATTATTGCTACCACAAAACCTAATCCTAACCTTTTCACAGTTTCTCATGTTATGTACTCATTTCAGAGAATAGACTATTTTAGAAGAGCCATTCCCTACAATAGTGCCTGCCTCCAGTTGTTTTTATAAGCATCTGTGCAGGCGCATGCACACCCATTTTAAAAATCTGCTGCCAAAAAATCATGGGCATCTTTTCATTGACCTAAAAAGCTTTTAATTGGTTAGTCTAATTAATCAAAATCAATGAAATCTTGCCATTCTACTTAGAAATAAATGCCATGACTTTGCTTCCCAGTAAGTATGCTTATGATTACAGTGTTCATATTAATAGAAATACAGTGTACAAAAGTTCACAGTAAATTATTTATTTATTTATTTATTTAATTTTTATCCTGCCTTGCTGGCGAACTGGCTCAAGGCGGCTAACAACCATAAAATACCATCAAAGTGGTTTACAAGTTAAACCAGTTAAAACTAGCATAAAACCAAACATTAGCGCATACACAAATATAAAGCAACAATATAACAATATAAATTAAAAGTTGGTACTTCAGAAACAAATCACATTGTTTTAAGGACATTTGGCTTTCATTCATAAATAGTAACAAGAAAAGGAATGTTGGCACCTCAAATATCAGCAAATATGTCAAAGTAATGTACCGGCATGGGCTAAGTATAATGGGTTTCATAGAATGAAGTGAAATTTAGCTTCAGTGAATTTAGAGGGACCACTGAGCCAATCCAACGTAGCTGCTCTAGTGTTCTCTGCGGGCTGGATTTAGTGTGAAAGACAACAAATACTGGTAATGATCTTTGTCCTGTATAGACCTCTCATTGCTTCGGAAATTGGCTTGGACTGGACAAAGAACATATAATAAGGGGCTTAGTCCCAGCCGTAAGCAACCATGTCTTTTTTTTTTTTTGCTACTATATGTTATCCCATGGGAATCAGTATTCACAGGAGACAGCTGTGGTGTTTGTCTTGAAGGCTGCTGGGAACGGGCAGCTTACCTCTTACCTTTGGGCAGCTCAAGGTGGCTTGATGGAAACTCAGGGCGGTTCATACAGTTTTCTGGCAATGAATTATAAATTAATGGAGTAGCTGTGTTAGTCCATTGCAGTAAAAACAAAAAGGATCCTTGTGAAACCTTAAAGACCTCCCTGTCATTGCCACCACAAATGTGGAGACATTTACAAGGACAGTGGATCACCCAAATGGGAATTCCATTGTCAGCTGCCATTTTCCACCCATCCTTGGTCCTGAGATGCTCACAACAAAGGTGAGCATATAAATATTTCAAATAAATAACCCCCACCCATGTCACTGGAATGCATTTGTAAAAAAAAATGGCAATTGCTATTGTGTTCAAGTACAATATTTTTATAATGATCTGTTGCCACAATCTATTTGGTCATTTGAATTCCCAGTCATCTAGCCCTTTTTTGTTGTGGAGAAGTAAGGAAGAAAGTGCCTTTGCCTTGTACTGTTTTGTGAGTTTTTTAAGACTCTTAAGTCTTTATAAAAGTTAAAATATTAGACTATGAAATAGAATGTGTGGTCTTTTTCATTTTGTGGAAACAACTTTTTTTAAAAAAAACAACATCAAAATAATTCACGATGTATTAACAACCCCCCACCAAGATCATTTACCCCCTTTACTGTCTCAGTTGGTTGTGCTGTTTTCTGCAACCGTGTGTTGACATACATAGCTGGGTGGTGGGTCTGTATAGATTTAAACACATAAATGAAGGATGCTAATTGCAAGCCATGAAGAAAATACATACCTGCCTTTTAGGAGCATTTTTTTTGTCTTTTGCTTCTTACCTGTCTTGAAGGTGAAAATCAGAAGGGCAGCCTTGTGTTTACTAAGGGGAAATCTTCTTGGATCATAAGATTTGGGCTCTTGTGTGCTGTAAGGGTGCTTGCCAAGGAGCTGGAGTATTCTGGTTAGGCCTGGATTTCCTGCTTATGTAGATTCAAGTGCCAGATTCTTAAGCAGCTGTCACTTGTCACTGTGAGGGTTTTTTTTTTAAAGGCTGACCTTTGCAAAGGAATGGAGCACCACCCCTGCAAAATTATGAATCTTAAAACCACTGAAATGAGCAGTTTTATCATTTTCCTTCTGTTCCTGGATCTGAGATACTGGATTTTTTTCTCCTTTTTCTTTCTGGCCTGATTCAGAAGCTTTCTAGCATTAACAGGGTTTTTTCCCCCTTTCTGGCACAATTTTAGATTTTACAGTCTCTTTCTCTTACTGTCATGTGGATTTGGACAAGCAGTCCTTGGTTCAAATATCCACCTGTCATGAAGGTTATGTAGGGTGACATTGGGCTGGCTACTGTATCTCAAAATCTTACATCATTGTTAGGAGGATGAATTTAGACAATTCTCAGGTATTTTGGGTAGAGCAGATTAGAGAAGTGAAAAATAATGTTAGAGAGCCAGCAGTGCTATTTCTGTTGTGACCAGAGATAAGTGAGAATGTGGTACTAGGGACTGTAGTTGGCATGTGGGTCAATCCAGTTGGAGAGCATGAACCATCCCTTTTTTGAATACTGGGATAACATTTGCCCTCCTTCAATCTCGTGGCACTTCTCCCATCCTCTTCAAGACGTCTTGGAGGATGGGAGATGTGCCACAAAACTGGACAAGGGTGCATGTTATCCCAGTCTTAAAAAGAGGGAGGAAGGATGACCCAGGAAACCACAGGCCAGTCAGGCTGACCACTGTCCCAGGGAAGAAACTGGAGCAGATTTTAAAGGGGTCAGTCTGTGAGCATCTGAAAGATAACTTGGTGATCCAGGGAAGTCAGCACAGATTTGTCCCCAACAAGTCCTGCCAGACTAACCTTGTTTCCTTCTTTGATCAAGTGACGAACTTATTGGATCATGGGAATGCTGTAGACGTTGTTTACCTGGATTTCAGTAAAGCTTTTGCCAGGGTTCCCTATGATGTTCTAATGGGTAAACTGGAGGAATGGACTGTAGGGTAGTTAGGTGGATACAGAACTGGTTGGAGAACCACACCTGAAGAGTAGTCGTCAACGGCATTCCATCTGATTGGAGTGAGGTGTCCAGTGAGGTGCCACAGGGCTTGGTTCTGGGCCCAGTACTTTTCAATATTTTTATAAATAATCTGGATGAGGCTGTGGAGGGACTACTCATTACATTTGCAGATGACACCAAACTGGGAGGAGCAGCGAACACCTCAGAAGCTGGTGATAGAATTCATTGGGATCTGAATCCTCTGGAAAAGTGGGTGGATGTGAACAAGATGCGATTCAACAAGGGTACGTGCAAAGTTCTTCATCTGGATAACAAAAATGAGAAGCACGCGTACTGGATGGGGGATATATTTCTGGGTATCAGTGTGTGTGAACAAGATCTTGGTGGTATGGGTGGACTGTGAGCGAAATATGAGCAGTCAGTGTGATGCAGTGGCAAAAAAGGCTAATGCAGTCTTGGGGTGTATCAAGAGAGACATAACATCCAAATCACAAGATGACATAGTTCCACTGTACACCACGTTGGTCAGGCTGCATCTGGAGTACTGTGTGCAGTTTGGAGTCCTCACTTCAAAAAGGATGCGAACAGAAAGGAACGGATGCAGGAGAGAGCGCCGAGGATGATCAGGGGCCTGGAGTCCAAGCTCTACAAGAAAAGGCTGAGGGACTTGGGAATGTTCATTCTGGAGAAGAGGTAGCTGAGGGGAGACATGATTGCTCTCTTGAAGTATTTAGAATGCTGTCACTTAGATGAGAGCAGGGAGCTGTTCCCATTGACATCAGAGGACAGGTCTCACAATAATGGATTTAAATTACGGGGGAAAGGTACTCTCTAGATATTGGGGGGATTTACAGTAAGAGTAGTTCAGCTTGGCATTGGCTGCCTAGGGCGGTAGTAAGCTCCCCCTCACTGGCAGTCTTCAAACAGCAGCTGGACAAAGATTTTTCAGGGATGCTCTAGTCTAGGCTGATCCTGCATTAGGCAGAGGGCTGGACTACATGGCCTGTATGGCCCCTTCGAACTCTGTGATCTCTGGCCTCACTGTACCAAATGAAAGTGTGCTCACAGTTGTCTACTATTACTACACTTGGGAGCTTTGGTATGCATGCTGTATGTTCAGGCATGGTTTTAATAGATTGTGTTCTTCCCTGTACTTTGCAGGGCTTTTTAACAAAAGTTTAACAAAAGTTGCCTAAGGAGCCACAAAAACCTGGAGTTGGATGATTACTATGCTGTATACGAAGCAAGAGAAATCTTGCTTCTTTAGTGGAAATGTGACTCTTTCAGAATCCTAGGCCAGTCACCGCTTAATTTATCCTTGCATTGTGTGAGCAAGTTTTGCTTGAGGTCTATTCCCTTGATCACTGTGGTCTTTCAAGATACCTGCCTTCCCTGGTGGTGATTGTGTTTGTTTGTTTTTTTAACAAGAAACATGGGGTTTGGCTCCCATGGATCTCTTCTGCCAATGGTGATGCTTTTCTCTAGCATAAGAAACCTTCCCCTAATGGAAGCGGGGCAGCCTCTTGGTTGGGGAGGGTGCTTTGTGTTAGAGGAAGGCACCACTGTTAGCAGAAGAGAGCTATTGATTCAACCCAGAGTATTTTCTCCCTCCGTAATACAGAATGTTGTCTGATTTATTTGTATTCTACTGATACATGGAACTGTGCATCATTTGTGATGCTAGCAGTGTCTGAAGTATATCTTGTGCTAAAATTAATGCAGGATTTATGCAAAATCTCTCCGCTACTAGGCACTGAGTGTGACTAATTTCCTGCAACCCTGAAGAGCAGGTGTTCTTGGCCACCACACTCTACAGTGGCATTTATTCAGTTGCTGTCTTGTGTATGGATTCATTATGACACTCCAGTGATTCCACTCCTCTTCCCTTAGCCTCGTCTGTGAACTATTGATCATCTTTCTTATTGTGATAAATATATGCAGATAAGTATCCTTCTGGAGGCATGGGTAAAAGGTTATACACCATTGCCAAAATATGCACCCTTAAGATGGTGTGCGTATCAACGATATTCTGTAAAGTTCATGATGGGGACAGCTTTAGTGTATTTTTTCCAAACATTTGTACATGTTCTGTATGGATCCCCCCCATCTATTAAAGGAATAGGAGCCTTTTGTGCAGCAGGTGTTAGGAATTCATCTTCATGTTCATGAGATGGTTAAATGGTTGTAGATTATGTAAGGGGGGGGGGAAAGCTAATACAGTGGTAGTTGGCACAGACTGCAAAGTGAAGTTTGTTCTTAAGTTTTACTACCCAGGTCTGTGAGGGTTAGTTACAGAGGACAGCCACAGGCTAGGTGTTGTCTCATTAATTTGCTTGAAGGTGCCTACCAGGGGCACAGGCCTCCTTTATCACAGGCCTGTATACACTCTTGCCCTGGTAGCATGTTGAATTGGGGCTCTCTGAAAGGTGTTGTCCTCTCTTTTCCCACAGACCTCCACCATGTGGAGGTTTTCAGTCTGGCGTGTCTGGGATTCATTAGACAATCGATCATACCTCCTTCAGACAGGAAGAAACATAAAAGAAGAATCAGTGCTGTCTCATGTTCTTTTTCTGGCTCCCCCTTTTCTTTACTATGCCTGTCTGACTGCAGCATATATCCACCTTTTACCCAGTTTGTATTAGTGGGCTCAACCAGGGTGGGCCTATGCCCTATGGTTTTCTGAGGTAGTATACTCCACAGTTCTGTGCTGGATTGGCTTGGACTTGATTCAGGGTAATAGAACAATTAGTTGCCTTTTACTTGGTGTAATACAGAAGACTGCCAACTGTCAGGTTCCCTGTCATGTTTTGCTTCCCTGTGGCTATCCCGGTTGCAGGTCCCTGCGGGAGATCGGCATCAGCTTCCGCTCTGACTGTTCCTTCCCCCCCCCTCACCCCTCCCTCCTCTGGGTTTGCTTAGATGTTTTGCTAGACTCTTGTTATCTCTGTTGCTGCACTTGTAACCTTGGGCAACTGGGCCTTCGCTTTTCCAGGTGTCTTTTGCGTGGGAACGCATGTAGAAAAAACCACAGGGCCGGGGATGGGGAATTAGCTCTGCTTACGCGCCTTTTCCCTGAGAAAGTAACGGTAGTACATTTTGGCGCTTGATTGTTCTTTTTTCATTGGTACCTGCGTTTTTACTCTGGTTTGAAACCGCTATATCAATTCCTTCTCTTCTGTATCTGGTATCACTAACAACGCAAGTGTTTCCTGAAAGACCATTAAGAAATAAAGACTTTGTTTTGAAATACAAGGACTGACTTATTGGATCTTACCAGAAGTCTCACAGATTGTTAATTTTCCTGCTGGATTAAACCAAGGTCCACACTGTTCGACATTCTATTCAGTGGAAGTTGCAAGTGAAATGTAAATGAGATGACCTTCCTCTGTTGGCTGTCCTCAGTACATGGCATTCTGTACCTGGAAGTTCAGTTTACTTTTTATTGCTAAGTATTTTTCTTCCAACTCTTTTGTTTCGCTTGAGTGCACGGTTATTAGCCATGATATTAAAGAAACCCCATTTGGCCTATGAAAAACCTTTGCTTCCTTAGTTCCTTCTACAAGGACTTTACCTTCCTTCTAGAACTACATGGATCATAGCTCTGTCAGGTGAACGAGTTTTAGTTTTCGTAGAGTAGATTTGCATGTAAAAATGGAAGTTTTTTTCTCTGCAGAGCAAATGCTGAGTGGAACAGGAGTTAAATGAGCATCTTTTTGTTAATGTGGATGCTCCTTTTTGTCACCAGTACTTCTCAAATGTCAGCAGAAAAATGGTCAATTTAACCCCTTCAAGTGTGCAGCTCTATATGGCAGTGGTTCCCAACCTTTTCAGTATGGCGACCCATCAAGGATTGGCCCAAGGGTTTTTTTTTTTTTTAATGCCTTATGCAAACTGTGACTTTGGCATCCGTCTAGTTGAACATTCTCTTTTCTATGGTGACCAACCAGATGTTTCTGAGAAACCAACAAACATCACAGAAAGGGTGCAGCTACCCCCTATATGAGCCCCAAGCAACTGGCATTCTGAAGTATACAGCCTTTGCATATGGAGATTCCGTTCCAGCCTTTTTGACCACCCTCTTCTTCTCCATTGCTCCATCTCCCCTAAGATTCTGAAAACCCATTGTAGTAACTATCAGGATACCTTTTACTTGATTATCAATCAATGTGCAGTGAAGAAAAAAAAATACCAACCTGTTTATGGCATGGAAGATACTGTTTCTAGGGTCAGATCTCAGTTTCCAAGATACAGGTCAAAGCCTTACCTCAAATTACATGCTGAAGTTCTAGGAACCACTTCACACATTATGATTTTCTACAGAGGTATCATTCTGCTTAGGAAAAGTGTGTACCTATCAACTCTAGTCAAATGGCACGTTTTGCTTACTGAGATAGCACAACTGCTTGCATTCATCACATATCACAGCATATGTCCTTTTCTCTACAGAGCAGAAATGTCAATGCAGGTAAAGCATATAAAGATGGCCTAGTTTGAGGTGGCCCACCAAGTTAAGGAGATGTTTGAAGTGGGTAGATGAGAGCAAGGAGCTCGGGGTAGTACATCTCCCTCAGCAGGTGGAAGGCCACGAGGCATTGCAGTGGGCTGCAGAAGGAGGAGCACCAAGATAGAGCCCATCCACGGACATGCCCGTTTCTCTCCTCCTCTGGTTTTTCCATGTTCTGCTGAACAGCTCCCACCCTCTCTCTGTGGATGGCTTCTTCCCCTCAAAGGGAGGGGGAGGAAGAGGCAAGAAAGAGAGCAATGGAAAGGGTGTGAAAGCCAAAGGCCGTGAAACACTGCTGTATGGTACAACCCTGTTTTGCATCTGTAAAGATCGCTAAAGGAGGATCAGGGTGACACTGCAATGATCCAACAGCAGCAGTGACTTTCTGATTTGACAAGCATTTATGTCTGTGGATCTGGGAAATGGGAATTAAGACTTCTAGGGTGCGTACAGACGGGCATGCTGGAGCCGGCTCAAAATGCCCCGCTCTGGACCATCGTGATTACACTTACCCCATGTCGAAGCGCAATCAAGCGGCTCCCCAGCATCTACACTTTGGATGCGCGGGAGCAGGTGTGTTTTTTTTTTTTACAAGTTTGTACATGCGCATTAGCAGTCATCTGGTGGTACAACCTTGCGCATGCGCAAAGGAGGCGAGCAAAGCCTTGCACAAGCACCGTCACTTCCCCGCCATGAAAGAAGACTCTTTAAACTTTCCCCCTGAAACTGGCCTCCTTGGGATCCCAAATTCAGAGGTAGTGGCCACTTCAAAAAAAATTTTTTTGCCGCGGAGGCGGATGAGCGCCCATGCGCAGATCACTGACGCAAAAATAAAAATGGCGGGCAAAAATCAGAAGCCTCCACGGTGGGGTGGGGGGATATTTAAAGACTCGGAAGTGGCTCAACGACAGCTTCGCGATCAGATGGGGAAAATGCAGCTTGAGCCGGGAGAGGACGGGAAGCACCACCTCAAGACCTGGTCTCAAAAATGCGATACTTTGATTCGGTATTTGCCGTGGTAAGTGACAGCTGGGGATGGGAGGCAGCTGTGGCTGTCTAAACACGCACATTTGATCCGGCTTGAAGTGTTTTGAAAGCTGGATGGAGCCGGATCAAATGGTGCATCTGAACGTACCCCTGGAGTCCCAACAAATTCTACTTAGGTCTTACTTCTCTCTCCTGTTCCTTCCCTCAACTTTGCATTTTTCAGCCATCTGGAAACATTCAACTGTATCCATGGAACATTAACTTTCATTTGTGTTCTATCTATTGATAGCCTAAGTAGGAAATAAAACCTTCCTTTTAATGCTTCTCATACAGTTTTTTTAGTTTTTTTTTTTGCTGTATCTCTTAGATCATATGGAGAGACTAAAGTATTCTAAATGGGGGAAGAAGTGATACAATTGTGGCTATAACTGGACAGCTCACAATGTCAAGTTAATAATAATTTTAATGAATTCCAGCTCTTGTGATAAAGGGGCCTGGGCAATTCAGCAGCTAACGAGGAGGGCTGAAAGCATCAATTGGTGATTTATTAAGTGCAGATTGGATATGTAGATTTTAATCAAATTTTAATTAGAGTTGACTCCTGTGAAAGCCTTTCAGACCTGAGGATGCTATAAACAACAGTTGTCTGTGGAGCTGGGAACACTTTTAAAAATAATTATTCTCGTATGAACTTAATTTGAGCTAGGCCTAACCCAGAAACCAAGGTGCACCCAGCCTTGCTCCATGAGATGTGATTTAATAAAGAGAGTGCTTCTGAGCGTGCAGTGTAGTGGATTGAGTGTTAGGCTTAGATCAGAGAAACCTGCATTCAAATCCCTGCTCAGACATGAAGCTCACTGTGTATACTCTGTGTACAGACCAGCTGCAGAAAACATTTTCAAAGCTTTCTAGCAAACTAGAAGTGCCCTTCCTCCCTCTGATGCTTTCCCGCAAAACCCGTCACATGTTTATCACTTTGCTTCAGCCTCTCAGCACTGATGCTTAATCTTAAGGTGCTTTCAGCACAGCTGCTGTTGCCAGCAGAGGTAAGGCTAGCTATTGCCAGTGCCATCTCCATGGGGAACTCAGAACTGATTGGCAAGTGTGCATTTTGGAGGGAAGCCTGAGCAGTTTGCCTCTCCTCTCAGTTCCAGGATAGCCTTCGGAACCATCATGGATGGTTTGGGGCTCCTTGGCTGCTTCTGTTTTTTAACAACAGTGACGAACGTGCACCTCTAAGCCCAGTCCTCTTGTAGACGATTTTTCCCTGTCAGTCTCATGTACGTCCACCCACACTCCCTTCTTCCTACCAGAGTATGGCAGTGGCTCTTCTTAGGGTTCTCAGTCTCATTGCTGCTTCTGGGAGATGGTTCTTATTTCAGCTGGGTTCAGACTGTCTCTGGAGTCATTCCTGTGTGACACCATTTGCCAGTGTGGTCTAGTGATTAGAGTGTTTGGCTAGGACAGTGGTGGCAAACCTCTGGCACGCGTGCCAGAGGTGGCACTCAGAGCCCTCTCTGTGGGCACGCACGGCATCGCCCCAGCACAGAGTTTGCAAGATTGGACAGCAAAAATCACATTAATTGTTCAAAAGCATGCCAAATGCAAACTTTTACCTTTCAATAAAAAGTTGTTTGTATCATAGAAAGCTCTGTTATTGTGTTTTTCTTTTAAGACAAAAGATGTTAATGTATGAGTTGTTTTTTCTAAAACGAAAACCTCAGTATTCAGGTTAAATTGTTGTGTTGGCACTTTGCGATAAATAAGTGGGTTTTGGGTTGTAGTTTGGGCACTCGGTCTCTAAAAGGTTCACCATCACTGGGCTAGGATCTGGGAGTCCCAGGTTTAAATGCCATTCTGCTTGAAAAACTTGCTTGTGACCTTGGGCCTGTCTCATTCTCTCAACCTGGCCTGCCTCACAAGGGTCTGGAGAAGATGGAATGGAAAAATATTATACATCACTTTCAGTCCATATTGGGTAGTAAGATGGGGTATAGATAAACTCCACACCCATATTTTTTAAAGACCATCTTATGTTTCTACTTGGAACAGGTGACCCATTGGACAAAGTATTTGACATATAAACTCTCATTAAGCCGGCTGCTGTTACAGCCTCTACTATAGTCCTTCAGCAAATATATGCTTGATTCCACCGATCATCTCTATCGTTGTTGGTGGCCTGCAGGTTAAATAGCACTTCATCTCTAATTCAACCACTGTATATTCTGAGTACTGTAAATTGTTAGCCTGGGTGGTAAGCAGTGTTCCCTCTAAGCTGAGCTAGTGTGAGCCAGCTCACAGTTTTTTAGCCCCCAGCTCACACATTTTTGCCTTAGCTCATGAAGGGTGGCTTCAGAGCAAACTAATTTATGCGGTAGCCAAATGGCTCGCCCACAACTTTAATGCCAGTAGCTCACAAAGTAGAATTTTTGCTCTCAAGAGACTCCACAGCTTAGAGGGAGCATTGATGGTAAGCGGAATTTCTCTGCCATGCTTTCCCTTTAAGTTGCTAATCAACTGATCAATGTGGCCTTTTTACTATCTCCTTTGAAGGGAGCTTGACACAGCTGTTTTAACCCCATCTTGGAGCTTGAATATCAGCCAAAGTGTTATAAATTAAAGTCGTTCAACTTGTCTAATGACAAATTCCGGCAGGTAGCCATGTTGGTCTGAAGCAGTCAAAGTTTGAGTCCAGTGGCACCTTTAAGACCAATGAAGTTTTATTCAAAGTGTAAGCTTTTGTGTGCAAAGCACACTTCTTCAGACAAATGGAACAAAATCTCCTCAAGGGCTATTTACAGGAAGAAAGAAGGTGTGGTCAGCCATTAGGAGGGGCCACTCAGAGCCAAGGTACTATGCAGAGCTGAAATTAGATCAGGTGTAAGATCAATGGACAGTAGCAAATTAGCACGTAAATGCAAGAGTTAACAAAAAGATGTGAGAATGAAGCTAGAGTCCAGCAGCACCCCCAAGACAAACCAAGCTCAGCCCTGTGTGCATGGGAGAA
This sequence comes from Lepidodactylus listeri, assembly GCA_029233225.1. NCBI lineage: Eukaryota > Metazoa > Chordata > Lepidosauria > Squamata > Gekkonidae > Lepidodactylus > Lepidodactylus listeri. Next base: position 96,705,587 of record JARCFY010000006.1, read on the forward strand.
CAGAGACTCAACATGTGCACACTTCTTCATCTTCAATTACAGTTTGTCTCTGTATATTATAAAACAGCAGCCCAGTGACACTCACATTTATTTTAAGATGAGCTTTTGCAAGTCTGACTCAGATATCTATGTTTTTCACAGCTTATGCCTATGGTATATGTGGCAAGACTGTTCCTTTAATCTGGGTCAGTGTTTTTAAGCTGCCCTAGTCATGCTAGAATTAGTGTTGGAAAGAAAGAAACTAGTTGCAACTGCAGCTTCACAGAGAGGCTAAGAGTTCTTCAGACCAGTTGGACAGCACTCTGTGGGACGTGATAAACTTGTCGTCAGATCCTTAAGAGTCAGCTCTTCTTTCCCTCCTTCCAATAACATGGCATCTCTGGATTGCACACTTCTTTCCATAATGGCCATCTCCTCTGTGTTGGGACTGGAGCTTTTAAAGGGGCTAAAGGCAGGGCAGAAGGAGCAGTGTTTATCCTGTCTCCTGGTCTCTGGCTCGCAATGTTTCTGTGCTGAGCAGTAACCCCCCTCCCCCCCCATTTCAGGTACTTGTATTTCATAAAGAGCTAGATAGTGAGGAGAATAGAGATTGGGGAGACGTTCAGCAGTTCTGCCCCCATCTCCTTTTCTACAGTCCTTTTCAGCAGAGAAACAGCAGCCAGGGTTGAAAGCACCACTTGACCATGCAAAGTGCATTTCTCGTTTCAGGCTGTCTCTTTTATACTGATCTGATTTGGTATTGCTATTTCAAGGGCCAAGCAGTTATTGACTTAAATGTTTCACCTTCTGTGCCAAAGTTCAACTAAAACTGTGGCATTAAGCATCTTCTGCAACACAACCTAAACTCACTCTGGCTTTGCGGCAGCCTGCAGTAGAAGACTGTCTCATCCAAGAGCCTGGCTGGGTTTTTTTTTTTTTTGCCAAGCTGTTAATTTGGGTGGAAACTGTGCAAAACACAATAGCTTTATCTTGAAAAATGACACAACTTGGCCAGGTTAATTTACCAAAAAAATTGCTGAAGCATCAAGGTGAAGTAGTAACTGAATAAAGTACCACCGGATAAAGACAAAGAACTGTCTCTTCCTGTATGAGCCCGTGTGCCAACCTTGTTCCTGTTCTTGGAATTATATTCCAGACAGGCAGGCTAAGGCCGCATTCATAAAATAAACCGTACTTTATGCAGTAAGTTTTGGTTAGTCCAGATGTAACAAACAGTTCCTGGTTTCTGCATGAACCCCTGTTTGTCTGTGTCATCTTCTCTGTACTGTCATGTCAACTCATGTTTATGTCAACAAACTGTGGTTTATCAATTCATATTATCAGCAAACCACATTTAGTACAAAGCTAGTCTGAAATACTAGTTTGAAGCTAACTGGACATTCCACATTCAGAGGTCACAATTCATAGGGGTTTGATCAAACTGCAGCTAATAACCATGGTTTATTGTGATGTCATTATGTTGCCCAAGAGGTAGGAAACTGTCTGGTGTTCAGAGTTGGGTTGCTTAGCGAAATAGAAAATGATAACTTAATTTCTGATAGCAATTCTTCCATCCTTCAATAGTTGATTAGCTAATTTACATTGCTAAGCAAAGAATTTACTGAACGATATCTGTTGTACTTAACTGATTTCCTTGTTCCGTTTCCTTGATGTGTTCTGTGAGGAGATATCAGGGTACAACGGAGAAAACTTTTCAGTTTTGTAAATGAATACTCCCAGCAGATGCTGATTTTGTGTGTTTTTAACTTTGCCTTCCTCTGTATTCTTTCCCAAGCATACATTAATATGTAACCATTTGTGCATTAAAAATAATGCTTCAGAGCCTTTGTATCTGATCAGGTTAAGTTACTCCAGTTGATAACTTTTTAAAAAACAGTAGTGTAGAAATCAGTGTTTTTCATATTTGATTCTTTTTGAGTGAAGGTACGTACCTATGGAGTATTTGTGTGTATAAGATGGGAGTTAAGGAATAAAATGTTATGTCCCTGATTGTCTTCATTTGCTGATTTTTAGTTGTTCTGCTGTGCTCCATGATTATAATTTTTGACAGCCAAGTAAGGAATTTTACATTTTACTTTGTCAGTTAAAAAAGGACCCTCTGATTCCTGTTTCTACCCTTAGAATGTGGTTAAAGTAATCATTCTGGGGAAGGAACAAGCAAATAAAATCGAGTTCCTCTTCTATATTGCTCTTCTGTGGTCCAAGAAACAGAACTGATGAAGGGATTTTACAGAGATGGAGATTTAACTCCTAAAAACTAGAGTCTCCAGGAGTAGACCAGAGATCTCCTGGAATTACAATTGATCTCCAGACTAGAGAGCTTAGTTCCCTGAAGAAATGTGCTGTTTTGGAGGTTGACTCTATATGGTACTGTACCCTGGTGAGCATACTTCCCTAAAACCTGCCCTTCCAAGGCTTCACTCTCAAATCTCCAGGAATTTCCCAATCCAGATTTGGCAACCCTATCCTGTTGTAATGATGTCCCCCTAGTGTACACCCCTTTATTTCCCCAACCCCATAGCCAGAAAATTTTTGTCAGGGGTGCGTACCCCTGAAGCGGTGACATCAGTTGTGGTGTCACCCAGAAGTGAAGGAGGGCTGTGGCACCGGTGATGGGAGATGCACTTGGTGGCCAGACCCACACAGAGCACAATCAGGTCAGAGAGCATGCTGAATGAGTCCAACACCAGTGCAGTGGAGGTACCCACGTGGCCCGACACCAGCTCGGCCACGAAGCATTTCTGCTTCCCATGTCACTTGCAACAACATGGAAGCATCTGGGGTGGGCTGACCAAACTATGACTTTTAATAGCTGCCTGGCAGGGAGAAGGACCTGATGATTGGTGCTGGGGCTCCCCACTCCTGCTTACTGGGCTGCCCTGTCCTTGCCTGGCTGTAACTCCCACCTGTCTGCCGCGCAGTCTGGAGCCTTCAGCACCCAAGAAAGTTAGGTTGCTTTTACAGCCTGTCTTAAACATATGAAGGAGATAAGCTGAAACAAATGAAGCCACCCAGGCTTCTCCCCCGCCTCATGTGGTGCACTGCTTTGGCTCCTCCCTTCCCACCTTTCATACTGGTGCTCCTTGGCCACCTGAGCTGTGCACCTGGCACACCCTTTGCAGGCTGCCCCACTCCCTCCCCTCCTGCTTGGCTGCAGCAGAGCAACAGGAAGAGCTGGTGAGGCCATGGCTGGCAGGGGAAAGGAGCACAGCGCACTGGGGCTGGGTGGGGTCTGGCATCCTCCTAGGGTGGGGTTTATCTGTGGGGGCTCCATCGCTACAGGCCTGTATCCTCACACATGGGCAAGGCTGCTGGCAGAGGGGGACTGGGGGGGACAAAATTTGGGGGGCCCAAGTCAGCTAAAGGGCCCTTGAAGCCAGAGTCATGCTGTATCCAGCTTAAACGTCTTTCCATTTATTTTTAGTGCAATTCTGGCTGCAGCCACTAGGGGCATAGAGACATCTGAGCACAGTAAAAGGCACTCTGATATCTGGTAGACTTCCCTTTCTTGGTGTAGTGGTTCCCCAGTTTGGTGTAGTGGTTAAGTGTGCGGACTCTAATCTGGGAGAACCGGGTTTGATTCCCCACTGCTTCACTTGCACCTGCTGGATGACCTTGGGCAAGCCATAGTTCTGGTGCAGCTGTTCTTGAAAAAGTGCAGTTTCTGCCAGAGCTCTTTCAGCCCCACCTACCCCACAGGGTGTCTGTTGGGGGGAGGGAAAGGGAAATGAGTTTGTAAGCCACTCTGAGGCTCCCTTAGGTAGTGAAGAGCGGGGTATAAATCCAATCTCTTCTTCTTCTTCTTGAATACCAAAGCAAACTTGCCTAACAGATCATGCTAAACCCATAAACTAATCCAGCAATGGAGCAAGACAAGTGTCCCCCACAGATCGCTGTTACATTGTCGGCCTGCAGCCTGCTAACCAATGTCATTTTCTATAGCAGTCTAGCCTTTCTCTCTTCCTTTCTTTGCACCCATCTCAGCCAGATTTTGCAAAGCAGTAGTCAGGGCGTTGCATGAAGATAAAACAACCTTTCCCCCTCTCTCTCCTTTAATTTCTCTCCCACTTTTCCACACTTTTCACATTTATTTCTGTCTCCCTCCACCTAATTTTATGTCCCCCCCCCTTATTTTAACTTCTTGGTCTCAAGACCTTCTCATCCCTATCCTACTTGGCAACAGAATGTATTTAAAACCAAGTACTAGTACAGTAGCAAATCTTTGTGTAGTACAGTAGTAGTACAGTAGCAAACCTTATGAACAGAAGGGGGGGTATTAATATTTCCCCATGATCTAACAAAGTAATAAAATGATGTTTCCCCATCCTCTACCCTTTACATGCATGGAACATTAATCTGTTTTAGTGGTTATACATGTGGAACAGAAGCTACAACTCCCAGTTCAGGCATTGGGTTGTTTAATCATTATTGTGCTGGTGGAAGATCTAGTAGCCTTTGCTATATGACAAATGATGTAATCATTTTAATATAATCAAACTAGATTTATAATAAACACCATACCCAGTCTTTCTCCCCAATAGGGACCCAAACCTGCATTGTTCTCCTGTCCCCCATTTTATCCTCACAATAGCCTTGTGACGTAGGTCTGGCTGAGAGTGTATCACCCAGCAACCTTCCATGGTAGGTTGGGGATCTGAGTATTAGAGACACATGAAGGTTGCTTAAAAGCTCTCTTATTGCATGTTGTCTGTCGTGAAGATGACCTGGTTCAGGGTATTCCAGTTTCCTTCATATTTGGCACTGTCACTTTCACCATCATTCTGGGGTTAGTGGCCAGTTTTCAGACATTTTCTGAGTTATGCATGCCCTTAGCTTCAGTTGCAAATAGCATGATGTGGTGGTAGTTTGTCTCACCTGGGCAGGCCTGGTGTCAAAACAGGGCTTAGTCAGCTGCTGACCCATGAGAGCTGCCGGGGGCCCACCCCCAGTTGCAGCTTCTGCCAGGGAAGAAGGGAATCTCCCTCCCTCATCCCACCTCCCTCCCCAGCTTTGCCAGTGAGGCTGTGAGTGTCCCTTTCCCTCCCTCTTCCCAGCTTTCCCATTGCAGTTTGCTTGGTGCACAAAGCTCCTGCAGGCTTTGAAGCACGTGGCCCAGTCCTTTTCGTGCCTTAGCCTGCTATCTCGTGCCAGCAATCCATCAGCATCAGCACGCAAAGCAGAAGCTTTTGGAGGCTTTGTTTTTGCTGGGGGAGGGGGTGTTCAAAGGTGGTTAGAAAAAGAGGGAGTGGAAAGATGGCTGGAAGCAAGAAACAGCTTTTACTAATGAGAGGAGTCTCCTTCCTCCTCCCCTGCTTTCCCTTTGCAGTTTGCTTGGTGCATAAAGCAATTGTTCTTGCAGGCTCTGAAGCACATATGGCCCAGTCCTTTTCACGCCTTAGCCCGTCTGCTTGTGCCAACCATCAAGTCCCCTCAGAAGCCATATGTATTGTAAGAGGAGTTTTTTGGCTTTATTTTTGCCATGTGGTGGGGAGTGTTCAAAGGTGATTGGAAAAAGGTGGGCTAGGCGGCAGCAGCAGCAGCAGCCTCTGCATTTTGCCTTTCACAAGATCAGTTGTAATTCTGGGAGATCTCCAGGCCTACCTGGAGGTTGGCAGCTCTATTGCATTCCAGCCTGAGTGCCTGTAGTTATCCTTGAGTCCTCCTATAGCAAGTTGCATGGAGCCAAAACAGAGCAGGGCTTTAGGGGTTTTTTTGCGGGGGGGATGGGGTGAGTTCAGTCAGAGTTGGTGTGGATCAAAGGGGCCATCCATCCAAGAAAATACATACTCTTCTGTGAGCCAGGCCTATTTCATGCTCAAAGGAAAATTCAGATACTTTTGTAGAGATATTAGGAATAAGGCCCGTTGTGAAAATAAATACAATGGGCTCTAGAAAGAGGCTCTGGGTGAGTGTCCTGGCCTTGGGCACTCAGCGTCAATCTGCTGTGGCACCCCCCCAAGCAGGGACTCACTGGGTATGGCCGCCTGGCAAAGGCCCAGGCAGGGCCAGTGAGGCCAGCTGCGCCCCCCCAGCAAGCAGTTCCCGGGTGCGGCTGGTTGCCTGCGGCCCGCCCAGCAAAGGCTGAGGTGGGCCAGTGAGGCCGGCGGCAGCCCTCCCGCTCCCTCCACCCCCAAGCGAGGACTAACCACACGAGGCAGGCTGCCCTGCTCCTGTAAAGGACCCACCGGCGGCATTCTCTGTCGTGAAGCAAAGGGCAGTGAACGGTGTCCTCTCTTCTGAGGCAAGTAGCGTGCTCTCTCCTGCTGAGACAAATGACATCCTCTCTCTTCAGTTGAACCTGTGTTCTGAGGCGAATTTTGGCAGGTGCAAATTTTGGCGGGTTGTGCCTCTGTGGGCGGGACTGCAGCAACGCAGCCAGTGCCTGCCCAGGGACCCCTTTTGAGTGGCAGTTCAGGGACCCAACTGATTTTGCCACACATAGAATGTTGCCACCCGAAATTGCTTTTATTATAAGGGGAGAGATATCAGTGTGTGTGGGTTTTTTTTTCCCATTTGACACACTGCAACCCAGGAAAGTGGAAGTGAGGACAAATAATATGGAGGAGGATGAATCTTCATGCTCTGCTCATCATGTGTGAGGAATGGAAGGGGATATCTGGTTTTAAACAAAAAAATTGGATTGCTTAACCTTCTTTGTAGAATCATCTCCTTTTGTTCTAGAGTCTATAATTATGTAAACTGCATTACAAATGTTTTTACCTTTGAAAGCAATTATTATCAAGTAGATGTTCCAAAAAAGTGTTGTAAGAAGAATTGCAAGCTGGAAATACATTCTTTTATGTTGTTTGTCAGAGAAAAAATTGCTTTTCAAAGCATTTTGTAATCACTAAAGCCTGCCCAATAATATAGAAATGTCAGATAAAATGGGTAGCAGAGATGTCCCCCTCCATTCTAATATCTGACACTTTAGAAATACCAGAGGAAGAATACACTGTCCCTCTAAGATATTGCATATCCAAACATGGAGAAAGATTGATAAGCAATTATATTGGTCTGTAGAAAATTCCAAAATCAACAGAGCAAGTTTCTAAGTTTCCAAGAGATCTTCATCAGTCTGGATAATTATAGGAAGGGGGCAGTGTTTCAGGGCATGATGAAGAAGCCTGCAGTTTGTAGTCTTAAGAGGGAATGCAGGATGCATTATAGGCTTAACTGAATTACATGGCATTGAATGTAAAGTAGGTTTCAAAATACTCTGAAGGATGATGTGGAAGTATATTTACATGAATGTGTGGTAAGATCAGGAACTTGCAAACATTACCTACATTGCAGCCAGCAACAGCAGATAGCAAGGTGGGTCGGCTGGTGGAATTAGATCCCAGTAGGTCTGTCCCCATCTCTGACTGTAATGGTGGGCACTACTCTGGCATGTTCAGTATGTAAAGACCAGGAATTGGGATACCTTTGCCTGTACCTTTGGTAGTGGAAAGCTGACACAGACCTGTGGTGGCTTGGTGCTACTTGGTGAAGCTCCAAGATTTGAACATAAAAAAGACTGACATTGTCTGACACATGGGATTACCAAAACCTGAGATTACATTCTGAGGTCATTCTTAATTGCAGGTCTTTGGTGAAATCCTGACAAAACCAATTTTCAAAATAAAAAGCTAGCTGGGACTTTGTTAGTTCAAATAAATCAAGTCTTTTCCTATTGCTTCTGCTTGAGTCTTTTTCTGATGAACAATCGTGACATATGAGATCTAATTTTTCCATTGTAAGTGTAAACCAAACAGCATACAGTCCCATTCTTCTCCATAGCAAAATACCATTCAAACCAGTAATTGTCAGTCTTTACACCAGTTTACGTATAGCATTTGCTATATTGGGATGGGAGAGTGATCAGTGGAGAACCACTCAATGATGATAATGTTTGAAATGGACCTTTGAGGCCAGGTTTTTAAAGAATGCATTACTCAGCCTTGATTTAGGGTGCAGTTTGTGATCTTGAACAAGTCACTATAGCTTTGTCTTTTATCTCTCAAGGGTCTTTAGAGATATTTATTTACTTTATTTTCACCCCATCTTTCTCCCCAAAGTGGACTTAAAAATGGCTGAGTTCAGACTGGCAGTTTGGCCCAATATAGGCAAGTTTTGCAAGCGGATTAAGAGGGCTGGTTCACACAGCCACAGCTGTCTGGTGTTGCCATGCCATACTCACCCCGTCCTGAAGCGTTTTGATCCTGCTTTAAAAAGGTACCTGGTGAAACCTGTGGCAAGCTGTTTGGGTGCACGTTGATCCCGCTTCCTGGAAGTGTGGATGCAAATAAGCCGCAACCAAGTGGCATCGGTAATATAAACCCGCTGATCCGGCATAACCGCCCAAGCGTGCTGTGCGCTTGAGCACACAACTGCCTGTGGGGATGCTTCTGGCTTGTGGAGTTAAAGCTCCCAGCCATGGGATCCTGCCCCAATTGCTGCTGCGCCTATGTGCAGGTCGGCAAAATGGACCAAAACGCTCCATTCCGCCTCCCTCCTGGTATGGTTCCGCATCAGTCCACGCAGTGTGACCGGAAAGCCCTGTGACAACTTGGCCCGGGTCTTTTTGCCCCACTTCCCTTGCGCTTCATTTTGCCAGTCTGTCCTCTGCCATTGTTTTCCCTGCTTCCATTTTATCCAAGAATAACTCCACACATATGTGTTTTGTTCTTTCTGGAGGAGCTGAAGACGCTGGACAAGATGCTGCCTCAACATTTGTCCCCATGGGAGACTGTGTGCTACATCATATCTCATTCATTGAGCTTGCATTCTCAAACACAGTTGTGGCTTTGCAGCTGTTGCTGCCAATTCCTGTTTCAGTTGCATCTGTTGAAAGGAACTTCAGCAAGCTGAAGTTAATTAAGAACTATCTCAGGTCACAAATGCCCCAAGATCGACTGGATGCTTTAGCAGTCCTGTCAATTGAATCACATGAAGCTGAATATGTAGATTTTGATACTGTGATTCACCATTTTGCTGCTAAAAGAAAACAAGGCGGAAAGTGTTTTGATTACACGCACCTAGAGATGTAACTTTCTAGAAAACGTCCAGGCCTTCACATGCACCAGTATCTGAAGGATTTGGCTTTCAGTTAGTTAATTTTCATTTGAAAACATATACACTGCATGTTTAAAGAAATACTGTTACGGAAAAGTATACTTGCATACCAGTGTTACATCTAAGTTATATTGTTTTATACATGGGAATAAAAAGTAATCAAGAAAGCAAAATTTTGTATGATTTCTCTTTACCAGAGTAAACAAATTAAAATGGGAAAGGGAGTGGTTAAAGAAGAAAAGGTAGAGCCAAGGGAAAGGAGCCAATTGGAACAGGTGTGGCTAGAGAAGAAAGGGACTGTACCAAAGGGGTGCACTAACACTCTGTGAGAACCCTTACTGAGCCAAGAAGCCAGGGCTTCTGGAAACAAAAGTCCTATTTATTCTTAATGGTCCATAGTAGTCAGCACTTCTTGTGTTAGTGATACAGAGCATAGGGCTGTGGGTAAGTTATACATAATTCAAAAGCAAAGAGGGAGGTGGGGCACCAACCAGGTTAGTTAAATATGGCGCTACATACATATACGTTAAGCTTCCCAGGGAAAGCGCGCCCAGATGTGCAACTGCTCACCAGGCATTCCTTCCCACACACCACCAAAACCTCCCCAGCAATTCCCAAGCCGCTACCATAGAAGCACCTGGCAGCCGAGTAGCCGTTGGAATAAGAAGTCAAGGTCAAATGCATCATCAAAACAGATAACAGTCCCAGCAGCCAAAATGAGTTCTGTGGGGAAGCGAGTGACGTAGACTGGGTGAGGGAAACCACCTCCCGCCCGGGAAATGTCAGACTCTGACACTGATGTTCTTTATTCTTGGTACTTGGGGGGTGGGAACAGTGGGAGGGCTTTTAGTGGGATGGACCTCCTGATGGTACCTGGCATTTTTGGCCATTGTGTTACAGAGTGTTGGACTGGATGGGCCATTGGCCTGATCCAACATTGGCTTCTCTTATGTTCTTATGTTCACTGTCTCTGCTACTCTGTTGTACAGCTACCACTGCTAAGGCCACTGTAGGTAGAGATCAGTGTTTCTCTCCCCCTTTTGTGATGGGAACCTCAGTGTTGGAGTGGGTAAAGAGGCAAAATGTTTCTGATCTTTCCCCCTTCCCAGACCAGGAGTGTGGCTGAGGCTGGAGGGAAGAGAACTTCCTTGCCTCCTGTGGAACTAGAGGCTCTGTTTGGTTTGGAGGCTCAGGAGGCAGGCCTAGGTTTGGAAAAAAAACCTCATCTGGCTGTGTTCCTTACTGTGCCTGAGAGAAGCCTCTCCATGAAGAGTGAGCAAGTGAGAAATTGAGTAGAGAAGTATACAGTGGCACCCTTTAGTCTTTTTGTATATGAAGCGATTTTGTGTACGTGGCAATGACTGTGAGCAAAAAATAACGGCCACTTGGGTTTGAGGTTTATTATTGACATAGACCTGCGGGCTCCCATCTTCTATTAAGATGTCTATTTTTTGCTAGGGCAGCATACCCACTGTATGTGGGAAACTTGGGGATTGACAGAAATTATATCAGCTTCTCTCTCTCTTTTTTAATTTTTAAAAATTGCTTTTATTCTAAAAACTACAGAAATCAAAAAGGAAGGGATATCTATGAGAGAAAGAAAAGAAAACCACTAAAACCCCAAGCAGCAGTGGTCATATACATAAACATTTGCTTAAGCTATTGTTTCAATCACGTTAGCCTAAATACAATGAAGCTAACCTTAAACTATATTAAGATTGTAGTAAAGCAGGTATTTTAACCAAAGAAAGTGTCCAAGAGTTCAGTTTCATTTGCTAAAGATCAAGACATAGAAATATCTAGCTTAAAGTTAGTCTTTCTTATTTCTGAGATCGTATCCTCATCTGGTCTTGGGAGTTTTTGGGGCGGCCGCCCCAAGTTCAAATTCTGATTCTTCTCCATTGGATTCAGATGATGAGTCTTTTTTGCTTCCCGTGTCACTGTGAAATTATATCAGCTTCTCAAACATACAGGTTTGGTACCAAACTTTATGGTTTTTGGACAGCGTTGAGCCTTTAATGCCCATTTGCTTTTTCTTTCTTTGAATTTTTGTTTCCTCAGTCTTGAGGTCCACTGCTAGTTCCTAGGGTACTTGCTTTGGAGGTCATAGGCTTCCTCTCCCTAGACTAGTGTTTTGCAGGGGAAAGGATACAAAAGATTTAGTAGCTGCCTAGTAATATTGAAAGTGCTTTCCAGTGTACAAACGACAGAAATAATGTGTTTGTCCATTGCAGAAGCTTGCAAAGCAACTGGCTGCTCAGCTAGGGAACAATACACTGAGCAGGGAGTTTGAGTGACGTCATCTGGAAGTGAAGGCAGGCATGTCTGTCCACCTGGAAGGAGGCCTATGGAGGGGCCCATTGTAAACATTTGTCTGCTTTCTGGACCATCTGATGCTAGTCCTTGAAAGCAAAATAAGCAGGGGAATTCTCTTGGTGTTAACAAAGAAGATTAATTACAGCATATCCCCAGGAGAGGATGTGAATAGGTTAGGTTAGCTTCTGAATTTGGCATTTATTATAAGTTGTTATTTAGGTAGAAAAGATTTAATGCCTGAGGCAGTGGGATACCTTCTAGTAGCACAGTTGAGATTAACAATGAAAAATAATTCTGCAGTATATGAATGTGGCACAGTGGAGTTAAATAAAAACTCAGTAATAGAAATTCAGGCATAAGGGTATCTATAGTAATGCTTTTCTATCTTCTCACTTGTATCTTTTAATGCTTTCTTGCTTTTCACTTATCTTTCTTTCTCCTTTCTTAACTAATGTTCTAATTGCATTGATATGTATTGCAATGCAATGCTCTAATTGTGTTATATGTATTCAGCATATTAAAAAGCAGCAAACAAAATTGTTCTGAACTGTCCATTAGTCTTCTATCAAAAGGAAACAATATATATCCAAGGTGATCTGATTGTCAGTGTTGCTTTGCATTTACATTTCATTTTAATAATAACATCAGTTTTAAGTAAAATGTCCAAAGGGCAGAAAAAAGTTTGAATTTGGCTTGCACTTGACATTTTTTTCCACCATTCAGACAGATAGAATAGAGGTTCCTCTGGTAAGCTATTGGTGAGAGCATCTGTGCTCTGTTCCGATTCTGCTGCTATTCTGTTACCATGTGTGGTCAGTGTTATGTGTGTCAAGTTTACTTTCTAATTCCTGTCCAAATCCACCCTAAAAATCTTAGCTTTCTGCCTCTCACTCCTGAAGAGTTTCTGGGTTAGGTTCTACACCAGGGGTGGCCAAACTTGCTTAACATAACAGCCACATAGAATAAATGTGAGATGTTTGAGAGCCGCAAGACATGAACAAATATTACGCACACTTTTTTATTGAAAAATATGCAATTTTGCTTTTTATTAACATTAAATCAGACTGTGTGAAAGAACCACATGCGGCTCCCGAGCTGTAGTTTGGCCACCCCTGTTCTATATCTAGCTTAAAGTCACTTTTAAATCTGGCAGTAGCCCACAGGGGCGTAGAGTTTTGGAAATCCGGGGGGGGGGGGGGGGTCCTTAGCGCGCGTGCGATGTTCTCCCCCCCTCCGGGAAACTGCCCCGCCTCCCCGGGCCCTTCCAAGGCCCGCCAGCTGCTGCTGCCAGTGCCTCTCTCTCTCCCCCCGCCACCCCTTCCCTCTCGCTCTCCAGCAGCGGCCGCCGGGCCTTGGAAGGACCTGGGGAGGCACGGCGGCAGGTGCTCCGTTTTCCCGGGGGAGGCTGAGCCGCCCCCGGGAAATTTCGGAGGTGGCTCAAACCCTCGAGCCCCCCCCCCCCCGTACTCTATGCCTATGGTAACCCATACTACAGTGCTAGCAAATTTGTAAATAAATCGAAAGGCCCCACTACAGACTTAGAAGGAACATAGAGATTCCGGTAGAGTGGAAACAAATAAATTTTATTAAGGGGAATAATATAAAATCTGGGCGGGAGGATTAGCAAATCTCACATAGACAAAATAAGCACTTGCTGTCAGCACCCAGTCCCTGAAGCCCAGATGGTATGCAAGTTACTCCACTCGAAGGGGAATCACAAAACCAGAGAGTGAGAACAAGGAAGAAAACAAATGGCTGTAGTTACTGAGCCACATAAACCTGGATGGGAGTTCAAACACTAAGGCAAAGGCCCAAGAATCTAGGGAGCAAACAATCCAGAAGGGGGGGGGGGAAAGAAGCAGAGACATGATTTGGGGGTAAAGAGGGAGTCAGTAGGTCACAAGACAAATAATTTGTTGTGGATACTTAAGAATACATCTCTTTGAGGGCAGGTAGTGGTTCCATTTATAGGACAGGTAAAGATAAAAGGTTTCCCTTGCTTGAAAGCCAGTCGAATCCAACTCTAAGGGGCAGTGTTCATCTCCATTTCCAAGCCGAAGAGCCAGCACTGTCCAAAGACATGTGGCAGGCATGGCTAAACACCAAGGTGCACAGAATGCTGACCTTCCCACCAAAGTGGTATTTTTTTTATCTACTTGCAATTTCTTGCTTTCAAACTGCTAGGTTGGCAGGAGCTGGGACCAGAGACGGGAGCTCACTCTGTCATGCGGCACTCAGGTCTTGAACTGCTGCACTACAGACCTTCCGGTCTGCAGCTCAGCATCTTAACCTCTGAGCCACCGCAGCCCTATAGGACAGATAGCAGAGTTCAAAAATGAAAACTTTTCTCTTTTATAGAAGTATGAGGAAAGGGTATGTGGAAGGGTTCAAGTATGTGATCTGATAGGACAGAGAGGAAGATGGTGGTTGTTCAGAATTTTGGGAATAATTCTAAATAAAGAGCATGTCTTTAGGCAGGGATGAGGTATGTTTGGATGTAGTTTTGACCTGATCAGTTAAGTGGGATTTTGATGGGCAATTAAAAAAGTCGAAAGTGGATTATTGGAAAGCAAGTCTGAGGTGGAATGTCAACCAGAGGACTACCATATGTGCGTATGGTCATTAACTATAACTTCTTGGTACTCCAAAATATGGGAGTTTTACTCACTAGATAAAATCTCAGATGAAATGTCACATTATAAAAATATCTCCAAATGTTCAGAGTTTCAGCTAAAATGATTTCCTTTCTTAGAATTTGCTTTCAATGATGGCTTATTTGCAAAGTACCCAGTACCTAAGTTGTATTACGATGCCATCCATATAATGTAACAAGCACTGCATATTGTTGTTACTTGTTAGTGTTTTATACTTTGTATTGAAAATTTGAAAAATAAAATTTAAAAAAATATGTGCGTATGGTTCCTGTGTCTGGTAACTGCTAAGGCAACAGGTTCTGTTTGTGGGTAAAGGTGTGGTGATTGATAACTGGGGCTCTTGATTAATGGTCTGATGGCCAGATACCAGGTGGGGCTTCTCCCTGGGACACCTGTCCCAGTTAGCATAATATGATTAGATTGGGCACAATCCTGCCTTTCCTACTGAAGGCAGTCTTGGTTTCTGCGGAACACAGAAACAATTTTATTGACCTGATGAAACAAAAAGAGAAGCTGATTCCAACACCACGATGGGGATGGGGGAGAATATAGAAAAAAAGGCAACAACTTGGTATAAGATTAGGCCAATTGGGAAAGCAGTGAGAGCTGCGAGTACTCAGTAAGGATTGCCAGGAATGCGTGAGCCCAGTCCATGAAGAACATCAAGGGCGTAGAGTTTTGTAAATTCTGGGGGGGGGGGGGGCTCTTCGCTCGCTGGGGCGATGTCTCCCCCCCCCCCGCCGGGAAACCTCCGCACCTCCCCGGGCCCTTCTGAGGCCCGCCAGCTGCTGCTTCCGGAGCCTCTCTCTCCCCCCCTCCACTCCTTCCCTCTCCCTTCGCGGGAGGAAGGGAGAGGGAAGGATGGAAGAGTGGCCAGGCCAGGGGTGGGGAGAGGCACCGGCAACAGCAGCTGCCGGCCTCGGAAGGGCCCCAGGAGGCGCGGCGGCAGGTGCTACGTTTCCCCCCCCGGGAAATTATGGGGGAGGCTTGAGCCCCCCCGTAGTCTACGCCTATGAAGAACATAGCAGCCACATTTGTAGGGCGATTTGAGCCAGCATCATGATTTTACACATGAATGCACACGATCCTAGAGTGAGCTAGAAGATTGTTCTACCTAGCTCGGTATTGCCTGCTTTCCAGCATCCTGAGCAAATAATTATCTGCTTCCTGAGATCTTTTAACTTGAGATGCTGGAGGCTGAAGTCAAGTACTTTCTGCATGCAAAGTAGGTGTACTACGATTAAGCCATGTCTTCTTCCCTTGTTTTAATTTCCAAAACAGTGGAAACCAGAGTAACTACCTTCCTGCTTATTATAATTTTTTTTGAAGAATTGCTGAAGGACTGCAGGGGAGATGAGACCATTTTAGAATGACATCAGATCATTCATAATGGCCAGCCATGACTTGCAAAGGCCAGGGTTTAGTGTTACGTCTGGACCAACAAATAATTTATGAGCAGTTGCCAAATGAGATCCCTAAACTAAAATTGAAAGAAGGTTTGCAAACTTCAGTTTAGACAAGCGTAGCTTGGCAATATGTCTAGCCTTTATGCATATCGAAAGCAGTTAAAGCAGTTAGAGTCTTTCTGTTTTTAAACAGATTTTTTTAAAAATTATTGCTATGTGGACAGGGAAGTATTGGTGGCACTAGGGCACGGATTGCTCTTTTTAATAATTTTTACAACAATAAATGTCTTCAGCGGAGGGAATAGATAAATCAGTCCTATATTAGTATTTAAAACACTGGAGGTAAGGATGAATACAATGGATCATTTTGTTGTAGACTTTTAAATATCCACCCAAATACTTTCCTGTGGTGAAAAATAATGGACTTCCAACAAAACAGGTAAGGAAGCTTTCAGGAGCGGGATGAGAACAACTAGATTCGAGTCTGGTAGCACCTTATAAAGCAGCAAGATTTTTTTGTGGGGGAGGAATAAGCTCTTGAAAGTCAAACTCCTTTTGTCAGATTCTCAGGACAAGAATCGGTTCCTTTGCTGCCTGTGCTATTGATATGCCACAAATCACTTACTTCGGTATTCACAGATTATGGATTAGTAATTTTGTTTGTGAGGCTAAGGAGTTGTGTTTGTAACGCTGTGGATACTTAATTTTGCTTGTATACATGAACCATGTCAGATCAGAGCTGCAGTGAGAAAAAGCTAGGGGAAATACAATTAAATTCAGGGTAGACTACTTTTGAAATTTGGTGTAGTGGTTAGGAATGTGGACTCTGATCTGGGAGAACCGGGTTTGATTCCCCGCTCCTC
Organism: Lepidodactylus listeri; assembly: GCA_029233225.1. NCBI lineage: Eukaryota > Metazoa > Chordata > Lepidosauria > Squamata > Gekkonidae > Lepidodactylus > Lepidodactylus listeri. The sequence continues at coordinate 96,721,880 of JARCFY010000006.1, forward strand.
CACTTGCAGCTGCTGGTGTGACCTTGGGTCAGTCACAAGTTCTTTCAGAGCTGTTCTTTCAAGGACAGTTCTCGTGAGAGCTTGCTCAGCCTCACCTACCTCACAAGGTGTCTGTTGGCGGGGAGGGGAAGGGAAAGGGATTGTAAGCCACTCTGAGACTCCTTCGGGTAGTGAAGGGTGGGGTATAAACCCAGTCTCCTCTTCTTGTTCTTGTTGCTAAACAACCAGTGTGCTAAGAAACAGTATGCTATTGGCAGCTACCCTTTTCTTTGCTTGTGGCACCTCCCCCTAGTGATGAATGGGCCACCTTACTTGCCACTGGCAGGAATGTCTTTTACAGTCCCTCACAAATCTAAATGGTTGAGTGGTGCTATGCTGAATTACAGTTTCTGATAGCAAATGAGTCACACCACACTTTGAAGTTAAAATAATTGTAGGGATACTGCGATGCTGCGTAAAAGATACAAGTCATAGAAATAACATGTACGTATGCCTAGGTTTTTTTAAAATGCTCTTTTAAATTTATTCAGAGAATATACTAAATGCAAGGCTCCTGCCTTCCCTCTAGTTTCTATATAACTACCCAAAAGAGGCAGAATTGCACAGAGGACCTTCTGCTATTCCCTAGCTCAGGAACTGAAGATAGTGACAGTCTCACGTAGTACTGCAGACATTCTGGACAGTGTTGATGCTCATGGACATCTGGAGCCAGGCTGCCATAATTTGGATAGCCTCCCAGACTTTGTCTACAGTGCCAGAGGTCACTTTGGCCTTTTCGAGTGGCTGATGGATAGGAAGGTAGAAATATGCTCTAAAGTCAACTTCTGCGCACTTCTTTCTGAGCTGGTTTCTGGGGCTATATTTGAGAAGTGTACAGCAGCACGTACTTTAATCCCACTGATCCAGTTAAATAACGCAAACTAAGGGCTCGTTTGTCAAACACTTACTAATGGATGAAATTTTTTCTGATGCAAAGTATTAGAAGGAGGTCTATGCATCTGTTGAAGAGGTGATTAACAGAAAACCATTTTTTTCTTTTTTGCAAATGTAGACGGCAATTAAGCAGTCTCATGACATTTGCACATTAAGTTGTGAAAATAACACACATGCTCATGTTAGCGGCATTAACGGGCTGGCAAAAGAGCTACTATTAGAAATGTTTATATTGAGAGGATTCTGGCCCGGCTTTAAGGCCTGGCTGGCGGTGTACCGAGGGCAGGACAGTGGGAGCGGTCTGCCTCAGCTGCAGGAGATAAGGGGCTGCATTGTCATAGCCCAGAATGAACTCCAGGCAAAGAGAGCCTGATGAGACAAAGATCTTGGGATTGCGGCACAGAAGTAATTGGAGTAAAAGTTCCCTCCCAGTTCTATGCTTCTGAACTGCCTGGCAGGGTTTAGCAGGTTGTAGGGCAAGGGTGTCGAACTCATTTGTTATGAGAGCCAGATCTGACGTAAATGAGACCTTGTTGGGCCGGGCCATGTGTGTCACAAAATGTAATGCCAGGTAGTGGAGATATAAACTTTATAGAGGACACAAACACAAAGGTTTTTTTTAACTTAAAATAAAAACATGCTCAGAACATTAGCACTCTTGCAATATTTTATTTAACAGTATCTTTTAAGTGACACCTCTTGCTCTGAATTATTGCATCAAAATGTCTGTGTTGTTGCAATCCTGAGTGGGCTGTTCAGGTGTGCATCTGTAAGATGCAAACCTACTTTTGATTCATTGACATTCACTACAAAAATCTCATGCTCAGAGTTCTGAGTCTAGGACCCAGATTAAAACATGAAATGGCTGAGTGATTAAGGTCTGAGCTGACCCAGAAGTACAATGCTGTACTTCTGTCTAAATAAAGAATTACAAGAAGCGGGGACCTGCAATACTCACAGGGGAGGAGAAGGAGCTCCATGTGGAGGAGGAGGAGGAAGCAGCTGCAGGTGAGCCATCTCCCCCCACCCCGGCACCGACGGCAAGGCAGCTCTCAGCTGCTGGGCCTGCCGAGCCTTCCCCCCCCCCCCGGGGCACCAACGGCAAGGACCGTGCAGCTCTCAGCCGCCAGGCCCACTGATCTCCCCCTGCAGGCAACAGCGGTGAGGCCCACGTGACTTCCAGCTGTTGGGCCTGCCAATCTCCCCCCCCCCACCTTAACGGTGAGGCCTGAGCAGCTTCCATCTGCAGGGCCGCCACAGAGTTCCCAGAGAGTTCTCTGCACATGCGCAGGAATGTTCTTTTACTTTTTTGGGGGGATTTAAGTATCGCCCGTATAGTTTTTTAAACTTTTCAGATTTTTCTGCACACCTGGGGAGTGTCCCAAGTGTGCAGGAAAATCCCTTTGTCCTCCAAGTGCCCCCGATGTGCGGATTTAGATATCCGCACAGAGGGGGCGTCTTGGCTATTAGTATATAGACAAGTGGAGACCTGCAAGAAACTTGCAGGGTGGTTATCCTATTCCTCACACCTTTGTTTCCTCCCCTCTTCCTCTACTTCTCTCACACTATTTCTCTCCTCTACCCCCCTTTTCTTTCTATCTCTCCTCCATGCATGTGACTTCCTCTCTCTTTCTGACCCATCATCATTCTCTTTGTTTTTCTGCCTCCCCACCTCATCATTCTTTCTTCTCTTTCTGCCCCTACCCCATCACTCTCTCTTTCTGCCCCTATCAGTCTCCCAGCCTCTCTGAAATGCCCAGGAATTTCCCCACCTGGAATTGGCAACCCTATTTCCTTCCCACCCAACAGCCAACCTACTTTTATTTGCCTCTCTGTCTTCAGCTTTCCATCTCCACCCCCCTCCCCCACAGCCTCTACCTAGGAAAATTACAATCTTTCTCCACAGTGGGGATCAAAGCAGCTTACATTATTCTCTCCTTTTTATCTGCACAACAATCCTGGGAGTTTGGTTAGGCTGAAAGCATTCGACTGGCCCAAAATCACACTGTGAATTTTCATAGCAAGATGGGAATTCAAACTTGGGTCTCCCAGAAATTACTCTGAAGTTCTAACTGCTACAGCACACTGGCTTTCATAGGGTGGCTGCTGCTGAACAGTAGAAAGCAGACAGGCTTAGTTGAGTCATGCAAATCAGGGGGGATCTGGCAACCCTAGACTGCTGCCAGGCCTAGGGTTGCCAACCTCCATGTGGGACCTGGAGGGGACCTGGAGATACCCAGGATTACAACTGGACTCTAGACAGCAGAGGTCTGTCTCATTGGAGAAAATGGCTGCTTGGAGGGTGGACTCTGTGGCATTATACCCAGCCAAGTCCTCTCCCTTCCCCAAATCCTGCCCTCCTGAGAGTCTACCACAAAACCTCTAGGAATTCCCCAGCCTGGTACTGGCAACCCTTGTCAGGCCTGGCCCCAAGGCTCCCTCCCTCCCTCAAAGGCCGAAAGAATCCAGGAAAGGGCCCTTCCTCCACTCTTTTACTAACAAAACCAGTTAGAAGCCTCCCCCCCCCAAACGTTCTGATTTCTCATTGGTGATGCCTGGATTTAGATCCCTGCAGAGGCCATTTCAAAAGGTTTTGGGAGGAATTCAACCTTTCCTGAGGTTCCCCCCCCACACACACACTTTTTGGATTTTTCTGCAGACCCAGGAAGGCCCTTGAGACTGTAGAAGGAGCTGTTGGGGGAGAGTGAGCCCTCTGTTGGCAGAAATAAGTATCCACACACAAAAAACCCCTCTGGGAAATAGTATAAAGATAAGAAACAAATAAATACTATGTTAGCCCAATGCAAAGGCAGTCTTTTCTGGGTCTGGATGCAAGCTACTTCTGATTAAATGTGCTTAGGATCAGAGCTGCAATCCCCCAAAGAAATCTTCATGTCCTCATTTTTCTTCCTACATGTGGTCGAGTCTTCTTTCTCGAAAAAGAAGCTTGTAGCTCCATCCCATGTATGTGTTTTCTCAGAAGTAAATCCCACCCAGTTCAGGAATGCTTTTCCAAGTAACAGCGCATAAGATGGTGCCCTTAGAGGGCAGGAAGGGTGAGGAAGAGTTAAAGCAGTGGGTGATGCTTCCATCTCCCCTTCTGTTGTACTGAGAGACTATCTGCTCCGGGTGTCAAGTAGGCTAGGTACGCCACTGGGCCTGGCTGAGTGATATGCCCTTCCAGCCTTGTATTTCTGTTATGAATCTAGTTATTTTTTAAATGGCCCCATTAAGTAAAATTCTGTCTGATTTGTAATGTGTTTACATTGATACCACTGCTAGCAATTTGTGACACATCCAAAAGCTTTCAGTGACACATTAGTGATTTCAAGCTACTATTTTGTAATCTCTGCATCAGCATCTTGTAATAGCAGTCCTGCAACAACAGATACGCAGATGCACTCTGTTCGGAGTTGAGTTTTATAGTCCCTCTGCCTTACCAACTTAGATAATGAATGAGTATGAAAACTCTCTCCCCACAATCCGATACATAATTAGCATTATGTAAGTGTTGCACAATTATTATAACACCCAAGTATATGTATGTCTAGGGATTTGCATTTTATTTTTATTTTCTAATTGTTACCTGCTCTGAGCCGTTGGGAACTGGGCCGCAAAGACTCCTAATAAATACGGTTTGAAGCATGGGTAATTGTGTATTTTTCCCATTTGGATCTTTATCTTAATGTATTTACACATTAAACAAAATAATGTGGTCGAGTTGTTCTGTGACTGTATAGCACTTCAGATTGTTAAGCAGGGAGTGTACTTATTAATTTAATTTTACTCATACCTGGATCTCCACCATAATACTTCCCACATATGCTCTGCATATCATGGAGAGGTAGGGGGTGCCAGCAGTCCTAGTTGCCTGCTGTCACTCTCAGCAGTGGCAGGAGAAAAAAATGGCACCCTTGTCTGAACTGCTGTGTTATGTCTGGGCAAAAAGAAGTGCTGGAAAGTTTCCAGTGATTCCTAGAGCTACCCTACATCACTTCTGCATCCTCCCTCTGCTTGCCAGGCAAGCAGTCCTTTGCAGTCCTAGGGGGAAGGTTAGTCTGGAAGGTCATGTGCTAGTTCTCTGTGTACAGGGATTTTGTAAAAAAAAAAATACAGGAAACTTCCAGATTTGCACCCTGGTGCAATTTGAAGTGGACTTATCATGTGATTTTGCTGAATATATTTTGAACAAATTGAGCATTGTGTTCTTCTAAGCAGTAACTATGTGAGGGGGCATCTCCTGTGCATTAGAAGTGTGAGGGAATTGTGATTAGAGAGGGAAGCCATGTTAGTCTGCAGTAGAGCAGTTGTACTATAGTATTCTTTAGAAGCATTCTTTATAACACCCCTTCCAGCTTTTGACTGGGGTTAGAAGACTCCGATCTCTCTCCCTACTCACATCTGAAGGAGGGAGCTTTGATTCTCAACAATTTATGCCCTGAAAACTGTGTTGGTCTCTGAGATGCTACTGGACTTGAGTTTAAATGATTAATTAAGTAAATGACATATTTTCTGGAATTCTAGTCAATATAAAATTCCGTTTAAAATTTCTAGTTTGTTGTGCACGTTTATGCCAGATAAAATATTTCTATGCAGGCCTTTAGGCAGAAAAAGTAGGGACCGTTCCTGTGGTGATGGGGGCAGAGGAATCCTTGAAGGGCAGCTACTGGGTAGCAGCAGTAGTTGAAGGTGACACTGGCAGAGGATCTCTCATGGCAGTGCCACTTCTGCTAACTCTGGTTAGTACTGCTCAGAAGATGGCAGTGGTGGAAAACCTTGAAAACCCTATAATGAGACAATCCAAAATGAAAAAAGATATAGTGGTGGAAGACAGGACCGGGTTGGATAGCACTCAATCTGCTACTGGGGAAGAGTTGAGTACAAGTAGTACTATTCCTAATGATGCAACTGGACTAAAAAGAAAAGAAAGAAAAAACAAAGGGGGAAGAAACCCAACCATGGCAACAGGGTGGGTACTCAGAAGGTTGAGTATAACAAACTTAAAACTATAACGAAGTATTTATTACACTGTGTACCAATTAACAAACAAGATAGATACACAGGAGTGCTAAAATCCAACCGACTGAACATGAATCACATAACAGAATATCTCATAAAAAGCCACTAGACCAGATGCATTTCAGCTCTGAGAGCCCTCTTCAGTGGCCTAAAACAAAATAGCATACATTTAAAACAAAATGTAAAAATTAAGAGCCAGGCAGGTTTGTAGTATTTCCTGAAAATAATAAAAAATAAAACATTACTACATTATCATTAACCAAAAAATTGAAAAGGCTTAAAGGGAGTAATAATAATTTACAATATAAGGGTAGGCTGGACTAAAGCAAAAATGACATTCAGTTGTTATATGCATGGATGTACAAAAGCTGTTTGATACATATAATAGGAACATGGAATGTGAGAAATATGAATCAAGGTAAACGAAAAATGGAACATTTAAGCATTGCATTCCTGGGAGTGAGTAAACTAAAGTGGAATGAATTAGGACATTTTTATTCAGGACATTTATTCATATTTTATTACATAGTGTTTTACTCCGGAAATGGCAAACACAGAAGAAACGGAGTTGCTCTAATAGGTGAGATGTAGCGCAAGCTGTCAGTGGCTAGAATGCAAAGTCTAACCAAATGCTATCAGTCAGACTTCATGGAAAGCATATCAACATAACCAGCATTCAGGGTTACACCCCAACTACTGATGCTGATGAAGAAGAAACTGAAAGCTTTTGTGCAAATGTCCAAGAAGAAATTCATCACATACCTAAACAAGATGTGCAGATAATCATAGGTGACTGAAATGCAAAAGTAGGAAATAGGGTAGAATCAAATATTGTTGGAAAATTTGGGCTAGGAGCACAAAATGAAGCAGGAGAGAAACTTACAGAATTCTGTGAAGACAACAATTTGTTCACTACGATCACATGTTTCAGGCAATCGAACAGACAGAGATCTAGTAAGGGAGGCCACCATGGAATTGGGGATTCCATTAATCAAAGGACCGTCTTTCCCCATATATACCCCAGAGAGCACTTTGGTCAGGGTCGCAAAATCGACTGACCCTCCCAGGTCCCAAGGACGCCAGGCTTACCACTGCCAGGGCCTTCTCAGTGGCAGCTCCGTACTGGTGGAATGAGCTCCTGGAAGCGACCAGAGCCCTGCAGGATCTTTTACAGTTCCGCAGGGCCTGCAAGACAGAGCTCTTCCAGCAGGCTTTCAACTAAGGAGCCGCCACCACCATCACCACCACTACCATCAATAAACTCTACCACAGAGTTTGGCCCTTGGCTTTGACATCTGGCCTGTGCCACCACTTGAATTTTGGAAGACCAGTGAGCAGAATGATTAGATCATTGTTTGCACTCGTTTGTACGCTATCTTGAGTAATTAAGGAAACATCGCCAGCATCTTATGATTATTTTATGTATAACTGAATTGTTTTTAGATGATTTTATGTGGATTTTATTGTTATTTATGTATTAATCACTGTGAGCTGCCCTGAGCCTGCTTTGCGGGGAGGGCGGGAAATAAATCCAATAAATAAATAAAATAAGGGAGGTATGGCAGTGGGGTCAAGTATTATAGAGGAAAGAAGCAAAGATACGGTTTTGCTTGGCTCCCTTCTGGCCTTCGCCCCACCTCAAGGTATGTTGGTAGTGGGGCTAGGAAAACATGGAAAGCTGGAAAACAGGTTCCCAGCTCACCAATATTACCCACACCGTTAGAGGGCTACAGAACAGAGCTACAGACAAGACAGCAAAGTGCACACCTCCTGGCCTGATGCCAGCTGCTTGCTGATAACAAAGATGAGTAGTTGCACGATTGCTTCTGAGCAGCTGGCTGCAAACATGACCCTTAGGCACAGGCTATGAAAACCAGTCAAGAGAGACTGTTAGGTGTGGGTGCAACATATACAATAGATGCTAAGCCACTGCCTCTGATATACCCGACTTCTGGACCCCTGACAGTGGACTGAATGACTCTACTTTGCCTGAGTTCTGGACCTTGACCTTGGACTGAACAACTCTGCTTTGCTTAACTTCTGGACCCCTGACTGAATGATCCTGCCTTGCCTGATTTCTGGCACCTGATACTCAGAGCTTGCAAGCCAGTACAGTGTATTTTTTTAATTAACTCCCCCCCCATTTTAATACATAACAGTGACTGCAATATGCAAAAATGTTACAAACATGAACAATAACCTAGAAACATCCTTAACTATTAAAATATGTTACAAGTTGTTATTAGCGGTCTCTGTCTCACTTCCACAAGTAGGTACAAGAACAAGATTAAACTATCAGAAATATAACAGATCCTGAAATTATTTGCAGGGATCACTCCTCTTTCTGCAAGCCAGTACAGTTTATGAAAGAAGCTTCTTACTTGTACTTTCAATTGAGTATGTTCAACATACCATAACATTCTTGAGAGATGGAGACTTGATAGCGGATGATGTAAAATATGTTTTGACTAGTTCTGTAAATTGAAGACTTTCAGTGAAACTGCTCAAATAGATGAAGACTTCAAAAGTGCGCCAGTTAATGACAAATGGGTTTCAAAAGTTCTGCAAACAGACTGCCATTCTGACTTGCTTAAAAGAGCACAATTTTTCTTCTGCATTCCAGGACATAATGCAAATGTTGAGAGAATTTTTTCTTTAATGAACGCCCAGGGAACTGCTAAAAGGAACAGATTTATCACTGAAACTATAAAGAGCGTTCTGTTACAGCAATATAACCTACATGACTATTCATGCCTTCGGTTCTAAAAATACCTACTCGAACAACCAACTTTGTTTAGGGAGATAAAACCTTCCAGCAAGATAAAATCGTCAGGTGCCATTTCATCATAGGTATTTGTGTGGGGGCATTTCTTTTGTTATTTGTTTACTGTCTTTTCCACTTCAGTGCAAACTTGCATTTCAGTATATTTCCATATATTGTGTGTATTTTGTGTATAAGCACATCCCATCCACAATAGCTGGATGATTTCTGCAGCCCTGTTTCATTTGCCAGCAAGAAATTCTTACTTGTCTGGGCATCTGCGAAAAAATTCTTGTTGGTGAACAGTGTTCTCTTTTCTCTCTCACAAAATGTGGTCACCCTAGTTAAGGGCCTTTGTATGAAAAACAAGCTGCAAATTGGTACAGTGAAGCTTGTTAAAGACCTTTAAGTGTTTTTTTTAATCCTGACCTGGATAGCCCAGTCAGATCTCGGAAAGTTAAGTAGGGCTGACAGGAAGACCACCAAAGAATGCTGGGGTCATGACATGGAGCCCAGCAATGGCAAACCATATCTGAACATCTGCCTTGAAAGCCCTATGGTGTTGTCGTGAGTCAGTTGTAATTTGATGGCAAAAAAAGAACAGTTTTACATTTTCATGTTTGTGTACAGTTATACCAAAAATAAACCATTTTTCCTCTCCATGTTCCTGCTCAGAATAAAATCTTAATAAAATCTTAATTAATCTGGGTTTTATTCCAAACGTGCCTTGTATCCCCCCACTAACAAGTGAGGAGGGCAAGGTGGGGCTGGGGGGAAGGCCAGATTGATGAGAGTGTGTGGGCAATTAAAAATTTGACAGTGTAGTCTTATACCAAATTACTTCAGCTAGAACATGGGTTTCAATGGAAAATTCCAAACTGGAAAAGGTGATTAATGTACTTTCCTGAAACTGCATTTTTTGCACTCTCTCTTAGTAATTTCGGATATATAATACAATGATACATCATGTAGAAATGTTATCTGAGCACATATATAGTTAACTGCTTTAAATAATGAGCTTCTTACATCACAGGGCTGTTGTAAGTCTTCATTAAATAAGGGCGGTAAAAAATTTTTGAGTTGGTCTGAGGGGAAATTGCTGTGTGATCAAAAAAGTATCCTTAATAAGAAAAATATCCAGGAATAATACAGCTCTATTTGTTAATATTAATTATATGAATGATCTGATAAACAGTTTACAGTGTAATCCCAAGGAGAGTTACTACAGTCTAAGCCCATTCATTTCAATAGGCTTAGACTGGAGTAACTCACTTTAGGATTGCACTGTTAGTTACCTTTCAGTGTTGGAGCGGGCGTTAATTTCAAGTAGATCATAGCTCCAACTACTTTCCCCTAGTAATTTATAATACATCTGTAGTGTCATTATAAGTGGATGTAACTTGGTATAACATGGCAGTGCTAGTAATTTCCTTTAACATACTGCATTTCATTTTTGCTTGTTTAACAATCATTATTATTTGCCTCTTGTTCGATTTGTTTTATAAATAATTCAGATACTAATCCATGGCCAGTAAAACATGTATATACTTTTTATTTCTTTATTTATTTTGTAGAAACATACAATAATATAACATACAATAATACAGTAACAATAATCTAACAATATATAGTTTAACATGTATATACTTAATTTGGATTAACCATTTAAATTAGTCAAAAGCTAGCATACCCATACTTCATACATACATCATACTGCTTTAGAGAAAACATTAATATCAGTTATTACATAGATATATTCTGCCTTTTTTCATGTGTGTTCTGTGATTCTTTTTAATTATTAAACATATTTGATACATATTCACTGGAACATGTAACTTTCATTTGTAAAAATATTTCATTTAATCTGCATCAGTTTAAAGCCACATTTTAGTATGACTGAGATCACAAAAAGACACAAATGACCAACATTGATCCTGGATTTAGAAAGTGCCTGTTGGAAAATGTATCCACCCACTTTCCCAAGCTCTTTATGCAGGTAGAGTAATTTAGAAACACGGCTCAGAAAGTGAAATGACTTTAAAGCCCTTGGATCTTCCTGTTTTGGCTTTGTGTCTTAAGTTGCTTGTTTCTTTGTGCATTTGCCAAGCTTTCTTGCATAATGATTTGCTCATTAATATTTCAGCTGTCCTCTTGCCAACTGGTAGAAACCATGGCCTTAGGCTGTAAAATACAGTTCCTACTGCTGAAGCATTCTAAGTATTCTTTAAATGCTTTGTTAGAGCCCATGATAGATAAATAAGACTGGGTACACAGTTCAAGCTCAAGATGACTTCTTTTATACACTACTGGATGTGCTAAGTGCAGCCTGGAGGAACTACACTGTTCAAAACAGAAGCACATGAGATTCACTTTCAGTCATTCTATCTCAGGCTCAGTTCCCTCTAAACTGAGTGTGAGCTAGCTCAGTTTTTTAGCCTCCGGCTCACACACTTTTGAAGGATGGTTCCAGAGCAAACTAATGTATGCAGTAGCCAAATGGCTCACTCACAACTTTAATGCCAGTAGTTTACAAAGTAGAATTTTCGCTCCCAAGACTCCACAGCTTAGAGGGAGCATTGCTCAGGCTGCTGAGAAACCTGCAGGCATCTCCTTTTGGCTTCTACCATCTCCAGAAAAAGCCAGAAGGGCAGAGTCTACATGTCCACTGGAGACTGCTAAGAATAATAATTATAATTCATATGAATGTATCAAATTCTGTGGATCCATTTCACTAGTGGAAGCTCTTTTCTTTCCTTGTGGCAATGAAAGTCTCCTCATTTGGCAGAAAGGAGGCTCCACTAGAGGAATGGATGGACGGGATCCAACTCTAGAATTCCATTTTGTAAGTCACGGAGAACTTTTAAGGTTGGGGAAGGACTCAAATTATTAAATAAGCAGCATTATTGTAAAACTTCACATGGTCTCTGCTTCTTCTGTTTTGGAAGCTATATGTTTTACTTCATTGGGAATAAAATCTCACATTTTTATCCAGCAAGCTCAGGGCAGTGTACATGCTTTTCTCCTCTTTTAAAAAACTGCATAATAACTCTGAAAGATAGGTGTGGGCAGAAGAGGATGACTGGATAATGATCACCCAGTTTGCTGCAGAGCAGGGATCTGTGCCCAGATCATCCTTGCCCTAGTCTGCTGTTCTGGCTCCGTGAAGAAACTTTATGGATCTTAATTGTTTGAAATTGGTTGTTCAAATCTACATAGTAAAGGCGGTAATTTTGCCTAAGAGCGTCTTTTGTGCTGGAGTCAAACATGACAATGGAACAGTTGTCTCCTGGAGTGGATCCAACAGAAGCTATCCAAGTGTTTCTGGATGCTCACAGAGTATGATGGCGATGATCATTTCAATGGATTGTTCCTAGCAGCTGGTACTTGGAAGATTTAGTGCTTCTGAATGCAATATTTACCTGTTAACAGCTAATAACTATTGGTAGACCTATCCTTCCTGGGCTGGGCTTGGTGTCTGTCACACAGAGGAAAAGAGGTTGCATTAACAATGGATTGAATATAGGTCAAAAGAATTCTATCAACCCTAAACAGCAAGTTTATATAATCCTTGCTTGTTCTGAATTTTTGCTCACAAGATCCCACAGCTTAGAGGGAGCATTGCTTTGGAATATTATAGTCTGTATGTCCTTCTTCACTGGGTGGCCATTTTAAAGGAATCTCATGGAACTGGAGCCAGGAAGTAGATGGCTTGTGTAATGCCACTCTGAAATCTCTTTGTACCTTCTACTGATTGACTCAGGAGCTTTCAGGTTTTTTTTGCTGCAGCAAGATCTTTAAGTTCCCTAGGGCTCCTGACCCTGCACAATTATATTATATGAACTGCGATCTGTGGTTTTTGTTGGTGGTGTTAGAATCACCTTTTGGAACTGGATTTTATAAGCCATGTTTAAGAGATATTTTTTAACCAAACATCTTAAACATTTTTATCTGTATATGATTCTGCCAGTTTTGTTCACATGTGAAGTGGTTTTGCTTTTATTACTGCTGTGTTGAGACTGTCAGAGGCTTATAAAAGCCTCCTTAATGGGGATGGCTTGGTACAAGGCAAAATTGCAAAGTTCTGATGTGCAACTCCTCACACCCCCAGGGTAACACTGCCCCCAGTACCTTTACCTTACCCTATCAGCCATAGACCAAGGGACTAATCTGGTAGCCTTTCTGGGTCTAAGATCAAGAAGTCAGCTCTGCAAGATAGGCCACTTACAAGGTGAGTTCCAGAAAACAGTTATTCTGGTAGCTGTAGCCAATCTGGGCTGACGTATTGGATTCAGATTGTGTCATCTGCAAACTTGACCACTACTCACCCCTAGTTCCAGATCATTTATGAATAAATAAAAAGTACCTGCCCCAATACCAATTCTTGTGGGACCCCACTGCTTACTTCCATCCATTGTGTGAACTTTCCATCGATTCCTAATCTTTGCTTCCTGTCATTTAACCAGTTTTTAATCCATAAGAGAACCCGTCCTCTTATCCCATGACTGCTAAGTTTACTCTGGAGTCTTTGGTGAGGTACCTTGTCAAAAGCCTTTTGAAAGTCCAGGTATATAATGACTGCAGGGTTATCGTTGTCTACATGCTTGTTCACTCCAAAAGGTTGACTTTCCTTAGCAGAAGCTATGCCAATTTTCCCTCAGCAGGCTTTGTTCCTCCATGTGCCTAATAATTCTATCTTTGATGACAGTTTCTGCTAATTTGCCTGGGGCAGACATTAGGCTGGCTGGCCTGTAATTTCCTAGTTCCCCTCTGGATCCCTTTAAAAAACAACAACGGTGTAACATTTGCTACTTTACAGTCTTCTGATTCAGCGGCTGAATTTAGTGATAGGTTACATAGATGGGTTAGTAGATCAACTATCTCCCATTTGAGTTGCCTGAGAACTCTTGGGTATATGCCATCAGTACTTGGAGACTTATCAGTTTTTAATTTCCCCACTAGGTCTAGAACTTCATCTCTGGTTACCTCAGCTGTGTAGCCATGCCATTTCCAGTTGGCCAAGGGATGCACCAACTCAGTCATCGTGTTGATTGGTAGTTTCTTTTTGCTAGCCATGTCCTCCCTGCTACATTTGCATTTCCTTTATGATTACATTGGACATCGAGAGGATGAGAACACATGAGAAACTGCACAAATTAAATTTATTTTCTGAATTTGGTTATGTCCTAAGTAGCACACTCAACTATTACATTTCGAACTGGGTAATTGAATCATAAAGGCAATAGAGTGAGTACTCTAAAGGCAATAGGGTGAGTACTGAAAAAAACACAGTACCTACCTTTGAAAATGTGGGCATTGCCAGCAAACAAAAGAAGGAAGGGAGATGAGTGTTGTACTTGGCAGGACATATTGGGAGTAAGCTGAGCCCCAGTGGCACTGCCAGTTCCTTGGGACTTGCTGTGTACATGGGGGGTGGGGTGGGGGCTGATAACTAGCATTCGCTATGCCTGTCACTTTCTCTAATGAGGCCAGCCCAAGCAATGCTGCCAGATCCTCAGAGCTTTCCTTGGCTGCTTGGATGGAGCTCTGACCCTGCACACAAAGCCATATGTCTGGCAAGACCCCTTTCGACACATGTGCCTATCCCTACAGTGGAGTATTCATTTGTGAATAATAATAGCATGCTTTGTAGTTCATGACACTTTTTTAAAGCAGAGGGCTTCATATCCATTACTTATAGTAAACTGGTATTCTTCCCATGGGACAAGTGAAGTGGGGACTGAGACTAGCACGCCTATTGTCTAAAAATGAATTTATGGCTGAGATGAGGCCTGAATGAGGAATTTCCCAACGTACAGCTCATTATACTTCAGTGGTTTGATATGGGAAACAACTAAACTGGTTATCTAAGAATGTTTATGAATAAGGCTGGGAATCAAGCAGTGTTTTTAAATATATCAGGTTGCAAAAAAAATATATGAATGATTGTTTGTGTCTATCCTGAAATTTGTATCTAACGTCAACTGCACATTCAGAAACATTCTGGGAGATGATTGTTTGATGATATCAAATAGCACGTCTTAACTGTGAAATGCATTACTGATCGTGTACATTCTGAATAGCAATACTGAACTGGACAGTTGTCGTTCCCATTTTACAGATAAGTAATTATGCCAAGGAAATGGTAACTTTTCTAAGATCACTCCAGGACTGTTCTGAAAAATAAGGATAAGTATTGCATGTCATAGCCCAGTCCACACCAGGTCATCCTGAAAGATATTGCCATATTTTTCAGCGTGAAAGAACACTCTGATGCAAAATTACGAGTTGTGGAAAAATCATGCCTTTTCCATAGAAACATGTTTGCTTTCCTTCAAAACTGAATACATTTAAAAGGCTTTGCATTAAAACAGAATAAATGATAGCTCATTAATTTTATTCTGGAAAATGGCTCCCAATTTTCTCTTTTTGTATTACAGTTTGCTCAGTGTTGCTAATAGTATTGTCACGATTAATGCAATGTTAGAGAAAAGCCACAAGTCAGCCTATACCATTCCAGTGCAAGTTAAGAAATTGTAAAGAGGTATTAGCAAGGGAAACCTTTTATTGTATAGTGTATGTTTCTTTATAAGGCTAGGGAATGCTTGTGGCCTGTGAGCACTCATTACTGAATACATAGAGAACTTCCATCCTATCCCCAAATTCTTCACAGCCACATTACCTTGCTTTATGCCCAGGGATATTAAATAAATACATCATGTTGGCATATCTTGGGAGATTTGCAGCCCCCCCTCCCCCTGGAGATGGAAGGGGCTCAGTAGAACTACAGCTTAAATACGCATATAATATAAACACCTCCTCTGATTAAAATGCATTGAGTTTTTAAAGTATACCTGAGAAGCTGGTGTTTTCCAAACACAATTTATATCAGAGGGTGGGAGGATTTTTGCTCACCTCCAAAACTTAACTCTGATAAGTTCTAATGAGGTAGAAGGATTCAGTTACTTTGCATATTTTTACAAAATAGTGCCTTAATTTGCATAATTGCATTTTCTTTGAGTGATCCGTTACTGCTGGAAACTGTCTTTAATGTCATGAAATGTTGCCATGTATCTTCCAGCTAGCGCTTGTTTTTTATCTCATTTTAAGAAAACAATTCTGATACATTGGAAGGCATCATTTCTCTTTTCAGTAGCAGAGGATTTTTTGAACAAGGTTCTTACTGTTGGTTTATTTTAATTTAAAATATTTTGCCATTCCTTATAAAATGAGGCGGTTTACAACAGGCAAATAGCAATACAGCCATGAAAAGTTTTTTTTAAAATCACTGGAAGACATGATGACAGAAGGTCAACATAAACAATTTTTGAAACAGAACAATATCAGATTGAAATTTGGATAATAACTCCTAAAAATCCTAAACACCAAGGAGAGAATCTTTTAAAAACACAATGGTATCAAGTGGGATAGGTTATTGTGGACAAAGGAATTTCTTAAAAAGCATAAGCAAATAAAAACTTCTGCTTTGATGCTATAAGATAGTATGCTCAGATTTGGGTCTGTGGGAAAGTTCCATAATCTAGTCTCCCCAACCAGAAAGGCCCTGCTTCACTTGTGCTCATTCACTGAACCTCTGATGGTGGGGCAAATGGGGCACGGCCTCTCACAGTGACCTTAATTTGGTGAGCTGGCTCGTGGTGGCAGAAGGTGATCCTTTGGGTTATGAATAGTTATGAATATAAAATGTGTAAAACAAAGGGATAAAGCTTATAATTATTCCCCGACTTGCTTTTTAAAAAAAATTGGGTAGTCCCTTTTCTTCATTTTTTCTCATTTCATGTTTAAATGTATATAAATATGTGCTGACCCTGCCTAGGGAACTGAGGATCTGACAAAAATCCTTCATTTGTATATGTCTGATAATGGCATGCGAGAGGTTAGTAGCAATTCAAGATAAACAGCTTTATTTTACTTGTATTGGGAAATGGTGAGGTGAACAGGCAACAGGAGTGAGGTAACTTTGTATAACTATATACACCAGATAGTTTGTCACGAATAAGTAGCTGTTTTGTTATATAGACAGGTCTTTAAATCTGTGGAGAGAGATCTCTTGGCAGTCACTGCGTAAATGAACAGGCATAGGCTTCTTTATCTCAAAATTACTTCAGTCTGTGAAGGCAGGGACATACACACTGTTAGTCGGACTGCTTTATTATAATATTAATTCTGGGGAATATATGATTTAAATAATCAGCAGCAGGCAATAACGGAATAGCGCCTTTGTATACAGAGGCTAGGCCCCTCTCAGACTTCCCAAAAATGGGCAAGGAGACCTGAATCAATATTAAAAGGATATTTGCTTTACTTAAAGTATATGAAAGGCAATCATTCAACAGTTACAAAATCATACACACATTAAGACAGTTCTAGGAAGTCAGATAGAATAAAGAGACAGTTGCATTAGCAGGAAGTTGTTGGTATCCTGTAGAAGGCAATAATTACCTGTAGCTGGTGTGGTCCTGCTGGAAAAATAAGGGGAGTTTACAGGGAATTGGGGGGTCGTGAACTGAACCAGCAGTACACGTGGAAAGGCTCTTGGTTAGCTACACCAAGAGCCATGGTGGGGTCAGAGTGTGGTTGAAGCAAGAGAGAGATCTGTTTACTGGGATCTCTTCTTTATTGGGGGGTGGTCTCTGGGGGCAGGCCTGGCCAGATGCTTGTCCTGAGACCACCCCTTGCTGGTCCACCCACTAGCTCTTGTCCAGTGGGAGAAGGGGGGTTGGGCAATGTTACACTCTACCTAGCAAAGGTCAGAGATACTCTTCAAGCAGGAAGATGACTCATCGGCTGGAGTCTTTTGTCTTGCAGAAGAGATTAAGTTCTCTGGGCAGCCAAACCAGTTTTTAGCTGGTCAAGTCCATTGTTTCACTGGTCAAGGAATGCTGGAGGGGCGGTTGCAGCCTGTGATGTGCAGAGAACATGTAATGGAGTTCATGAACACATGTCTTTAGCCAGAGACAAGATGGCTATTTTCTATGTAAGTCTTTTTGTATAAGGAAACAATTCCTGGAGTTGGCAACCTTGGAAAACGCCTCTGCTGGAGACGTCTGCAGCTGTTTTCTCCCTGCCTCACAGTCTTTCTCACACATTTAACACTACAGTTTATTTATTATCACTTATGGATTCCTCATTCATAAGAGTGCAAAAGCGCCTTGCAGGCTTACAACACAAGTTCTAGCTTTTCTTCTTTGACACTTGATAGGGATTGCACACTCCATTACTAGGGGCTATTTCCCTCAGGGATGGACTACTGGTCCTACTTCCCTAATTCAGGATCCTCTCCTGATCCTTCGCTCTGCTTAACTGAACTTTTTTTTTTTTTTTAAATTTTTATTAATTTTATCTATATCTAATTCTACAACGCTACTTTTCTAAGCTATGTTTACCTTATACAGAGTGTGCTTTATCATTTGCTTAATATTACTATGCCATTAATACATATGAAGCGTTTTAAACCTTGGCTAATATTTAGATAAAATTGTTACTGATGATACATGAAAAATAAAAAAAAGCTGTTTGACAGACATGCTCTTTTGAAGGAATGCTTAATTAACTGAACTCTTAACTGAACTCTCACTGTTCTAAACTGTCACTCTTAACTGCCCCTTTCAACTATAGAATTCCATTTGAACCCCCTGTCAATCAAGGTTCTCAGACTAGGTTAAAACATTAACCACTCATTGCCCATTACAATGTTCTAAAAGCATTATGAGATTTTAAGTTTTTAGGTCTGAAAACAAATATTTTAAAGTAAAATTCCTGTTAGAGTAGATAATTGACTTTAAAATTTATAGGCTTATACCTACATCCATTTCCATGTTAAACTTACGTTAAGTTTCTAAAAATTTGGTAAATGCCCAAGTTTAGCAATATGTTTATTAGTTTGTTTTTAGCATATGCTACACTGCTAACTCCTCTATTCATACATAAAATGTATCAGATCACAAAATTCTGACAGCCTTCCAAATACTTTTTCCTGTATTTCTGGGTTTTTTCCTCCTATGAATTATTTTTGGACAGGAGGGAGAATAGAATGGCTCTAATAGATCTAGGTTAAAATGCGTCATTAATAAAATGATAGAATGTTAAAATTTGTCATTAATAAAATGCTGGTATGTAATAGTCCATCTGGGTGCTATCAACAATAATTTCTAAGACAGACAGCATATGAAATATAGGAAGCTGAAAGACGCTCACCATTTTCAGTTCGTTTTAGTCAATCATGAAAAGTCTTTAAAAATGCAAACCCAGAGAATACCATTGTGTGCAATCCTGTGACAGTATTCTTTTGAAGGAATGTCTTCTGCCATAATCAGATCAACCCATGAAATAGCGGCCAAGTTAACAGCACAGAGCAAGTACAAAAATGGTACCTTTTTCTGGACCATAACAGTGTTGGCAAATAATGTGGGTTAAGAGTAGTTTGCTGTTTTTTAAGGTGTGCTTTCATGAACTTAAATATGTCAATATTTATCTTGAAGAGATATCTCAATCTCTTTAATATTTACTATTACTGTTTATGTTTAACAGTAATCAGGGCTCATTTCATAGCAGGAGCTCCTTTGCATATTAGGCCACACTCGTGTAATGTAGCCAGTCCTCCAAGAGCTTACAGAGCTCTTCTTACAGGGGCTACTGTAAGCTCTTGGAGGACTGGCTACATCAGGGATGTGTGGCCTAATATGCAGAGGAGCTCCTGCTACGAAATGAGCCCTGACAGTAATGTGGCCGCCCTCATGCCTGTTATGAAAGTAGCACAGCAGAGTCACCTATCAACTGAATAAGGGTCTCCACATACTTGGGGGGAATCACCAGATTTGCATAAAAACCTGAGTTTTACAGATACAGGAGTAAAAAAAATCGCCCAGCAGCACAGAAGACCATGAGAGCAGAGCTCCAACAAATCAACAAAAGTTGGGAAACAGAGTAAGTTGGTACTGTTGAGTTTTGACAGTTCGGGATGAAAGTTAGTCCAGTCATCTTATGCAGTCCAGAACTGTGGATGAAATTCTTGCTTATAGGTCAAAGTTATTCAAGTCTGCCAGGAGGCCTTTCTTGAAATGTAGAGTTTATCTGTCACCTCTATGTAAAATGTAGTTATGTTCGGTTAATTTTGTAGAAACTAACTCCTGTTTTCTCTTTAAAACAACCCAAAATGTCTTGTCCCTCTGTTAAATTTACCTCACACTTTAATTATCAGCCATAGTCTTGAGCTGGTTTTATATACAAGCCAAATTCTACCTCAGAACAGTATTCCCGCTGGTATCTCTGGTGCAGAGGGGAAGCAGGAAATGACAAACATGAGATGGTGTTAGGTGAGGTGAAACAGAAGAAGAAGAGATTGGATTTATACCCCACCCTTCACTACCCGAAGGAGTCGCAGAGTGGCTTACAATCTTTTTCCCTTCCCCTCCCCACAACAGAAACCTTGTGAGGTAGGTGGGGCCGAGAGGGCTCTCCCGAGAACTGCCCTTGAGAGAACAGCTCTGAAAGAACTTGTGACTGACCCAAGGTCACACCAGGAGCCACATGTGGAGGAGTGGGGAATTAAACCTAGAGTCCGTGCTCCTAACCACTACACCAAACTGGCACCCAACTTGCACCAAGAACATCGATCACACACACTAAATAATCCACTTTCAATCCACTTTCAATGCACTTTCCAACTGGATTTTACTGTGTGAATCCAGTTGGAAAGTACATTGAAAGTGGATTGAAAGTGGATTATTTACCATGTGTGATTGCAACCTTTGTTAACTTAATTTTAAAAAGCCCACCCACCTCTAGCCTAGGTGGCACTGAATATGCTCCAGGATATTGAGAACAGCTGATATTGATGGGATATTGGGAGCAGCTGATACTCAGTTAAAGGGGGAAACGAGCAAGGGAAAAACCAGCCTGCTTAAGTCTCAGACATTTTATGGAATCTTGGAAGGGGAGATTCTCAAATTATTCCCCCTCTTGCAATTTCTTACACACCTCCAGATTATTAGTGCTTTTAACAGCCATGTTTCTTTGACATAGTGTTCTTTCAGATAGGTTCCTTTTTAATTGACAAACCCTGTTTTCATCAATCTTGGTTTGTTTTTTTCTTTTTAAAGACATACGATATAGACCATCCTTTTGTTTTACATGGTTAATCTGAGAGATTGCATAAGCACAGACACATTTTAATAAAAATAATTGTAAGGTGAACTGCCTTCATATCTTCAGTTTAATGGGGCAGGGAGCAGATCAGACAGTATGAAGCCCTATACATTGTGTGGAATGCGGCCAAAAGTGATAGTATTCCATATCTCCATGGTGGCACCTGTTTTGCCTCTAACCATACCACAAGAACGTTGGAAACACCACAGGTTTGCTGACAAATATTTTCTTTGGACCCTTCCATACCACTCAAACCCATCCCAAACTTCATATAAACACAGGCCACATAACTTCATATGTTCCCATAGTGTCTGAAGCTCCTGGAATTTTGTCCAGCTGGTTCCCTATCTTGGTGGCCCAGCTCTACCAGCCGTCTGTTCAGTGCATAATGTTGTACTAGGTGTAAATCCAGACCCTAAACTGACCATCTATGTGGGCAGTCTCTCTGATAAAATCTGGGAAACCACATGACATTATCTGAGCCCATGTTTTGTTGGTCTGCATACTGTTTTCAATACTATGCTACTGAGTTCTTGACTGGTGATGTCTGAGACAGGATAAGCATGTTTGTGTGGTGTTCATCATTTTCCACTCCTCTCTTTTATCCTCACAATGAGTATTAGACTGAGAGACAGTGACTGTCCCAATCAGTATTAGACTGAGAGACAGTGACTGTCCCAAGATCAACCAGCAAGTTTCATGGCAGAGAGAGGATTTGAATCTGGGACTTCCAGATTTTAGTCACTCTGACCACTAGGCAACACTGCTGCTTGGCTGGTGTGCCACTTCAAGCTTCCCCAGTGGAAGGCAACAGGTAACCTGGCCTGTGTTTGAGGGGAAATAGCTACAAATTCCTCTGTCACAGTGGGTCCTGGTGGATGGTACCCAGTCCTCCCTTCATTTTGTGTGATGAAGTAGTAAGCTGCAGGAGAGAAAGTGAAACTCTTCTTATTGGTCTGGAACACCTAGGGGTAACATCTCAGTGAGGAAGACAGCAGGGCTGCCCTGCAAATTCAATTTCTTTTCTGCCCTCTGCAGTGCATCTGACCAAGTATGAGTCAGTTGTGCCCTTGGACAGGCTGTGCCTCCCTTGCCTATAATTATGTCAATTTCCAGCAGAGCATCTCTTTGTACTACAGAGCCAGGGTTGTACAATTTGCATCCCTTTCAACAATTTGCATCCCTTTCAACTGCATCATCTTAGGCTGGAAACCACAAAGTTCTTCATGAAGATGGAGCCCAACCTGTTTATAGGGCCCTCTTTAGTTGCCTAGAGTTGTGCTGGCTGAACAATGAAGCTATTTTGAGTTTGTGTGTCCTGAAGTAAGCTGCAATGCTGTTGCAGTCCAATCAGGCAGGAATCAAAGTTGAGTTTTTGCTTTTTATGGCTACTGGAGCTTTACTGCTACTCAAAGATATTGGAGCTTCTGGACTTGTTGGAGCTGTGTTTCCTGACCTTTCACATCAATTTAGGAAAAGCGCTTTAGCTATATAATGTTTTGATCTTTTTTTCTTTTTAATATACTTATGTTCAAGGTCTTCAGTGTATTCTAAATAAATGCTTATTTTTGGTGTTAAGTAACATCCAATTGCTGCTCTAGCATAGGTAAAGAAATGGATCTGCCCATTTATCTACCCATTCATGTGTAAGGTGTGTGTAGGGGATGGTTCAGTTTTGTTTCTTTTAAACACAGAACAGAGTACATGGTAGGTAAGGGGAGATAACCCTTCCCATACTGGAGTTGGGCTGGGAAAGAATTACTTCCAGTGGTGGAGCAGATTAATGTAAGATAGTGAGGGCCAGGTTAACTAGCCTTGTCTGTTCTTCCTGTTTTGTGGGATGCGAGGGTGATTTGGCTGTAACATCTGTCACCCCATTGATTGCCAAGGTTGATCTGGCTGATGTGGTAGGCAAGGCGGGTGTACCCTACCTCCCTCACTATTCCATGTGCTTCCTTCTTGAAGCTATATGCTTTGTAGAAGAGAATGACCATCCCAGACAGAAGGAGTGTACCATTCTTTGAGCACGGGTATACGATAGCTATGCTTCCCTGCTAGAACTACTTGTTTTATGTAGTAAAAAACCTCTTATCCCTTGCTCTATGTATTAACAAGGGACCTGTGACAGACTGTGCTGTAAAAGCTCATAACTACTGTGTAAACATGTGCAGAACTTTGAAGCAACTCTCAGTTGCTGGAAACATATTAATGTGAAATTGTTAAGTTGCTTCTGAGCTATATTTGGTTCACCTCAGACATTTTACCCCTGATTTTACCTGACCTTTCCCCCTCTATGTTGAATAAAATATTTTGTTGTGTCAACAAGTGATGGACTTTGAAGGGTTAATGTCTTACAGAGCCAGAGAACCTTGAGTGACAGGCTGTTCAAAGGGATTTGATTGGCTAGCATCAGTTGAGCAAGAAAGACTTGGGAACTGACTGCTGAAGAGAACTCAATTGAGCTCTGACTAAGAACTGGAACAGTTTAGCCCTGACTGAGGAGAGTTTAGCACTGACAGAGAAAAGTTTAACACTGAGAACTGGGAAGGTTGGCAAGGAGGAGTGGGAGGATTAGTGAAGACCCCCGTTTGAGCCTGAAAAAGGGATAGATCTTCTAGTTAGAGAAGTGATTCGCTGCCCAGTTGATAATGGAGATAGCTCTAAAGAGTGAAGTGATCCCTGGTGTGTTTAGAGTAGGAATATGGGTATTAGGTAATGTATCCCTGCCTTCTGAAACCTGAAGAGTCAGTTAAATTCAAGAAAGTATACTGGAGTGTTTAGGAAATACTTAAACAAAAGCCTCTCATCTCAAAGATTCTAAGACTGTGTGAAAAGTTTAAAACTCTCAGTTGCTAGTTCACATGAACCGTAGTTTGTGAAAATATTAAATTACCTCAGAGTTCTTACTAATTTACCTCAGACATTTTACCCCTGATTTCACCTGACCTTTCCCCCATACATTGAATAAAATATTTTTTTTTATTTTTGAACATTATAAAGCCTCTTGTATGCCATTTCAGAAATTTAAGTTAAATGGGTGACCTTGTCTCTTCCCTCAGGTTCCTGGGCTGAGCCAGCATAAAAAATGCAATAACATGACAGGCTGGGACAGCCACAGAAAAGAAGAAAATAGATAAAGGGGCTTCTCAGCCAGAAAAGAAAGAAAAACAGAGGAAAAATCTTGTGTCTGAGTGAGGAAATGGGGCTAGGTCATCATAGGGCCATGTGAATAGATCAGGTGGTTCTTCCTGTCTTGTCTAATTGGGCCCTGAATTATCCTACATTTGTGCTTACACCACTTTGGTTAACTAACTAGGATATATGCTATAGTATTTCAGATGCCCTGCTAGAAGAAACTGGAAAGTTGAGCCATAGACCACAGTAACTATTCCTTTCAACAGGGGAAACTGTACTTGTTGCCAGTTTTAGAGTCATGTTGGTATAATTCAATAAGTGAAAGCTGTGTATAGCACCAGCAGGAGATAACAAATCTATTCTATCCCTGTCAATCATTATGAATTACAAAGGAGACACAGATCTGTGACAGAAACATTAATTGTTTCAAGTACTACAAGTAAGCTATTGGGATGCACTGTCAAGCACAGATGTTGAACGTTCAGAATAAAAAAGTAGTTAGGTCTCAAAACTTCTGGTTCCATTTTCTGCTCTTTGAAACAGTTGTTTAAAATCCATAGATTACAAACAGGCTATGCTCTTTGGTGCTTTCACACATGCTGACAAATGTACTTTCAATGCACTTTACAACTGGATTTTACTGTGTGAAATGGCAAAACCCACTTCCAAACAGTTGCTAAAGTGCATTGAAAGTGGACTGAGAGTGATTTCAGCATGTATGAAAGTGCCTATTCTTCCAAAGGTGAAGTTACAATGAAATATCTCCTCACTTGCCTGCCCACTGCTGACATTAAGTAAACATTAAGTAGTGGAAATACTAATTGGAGTGAGTCAACACATTAGGTTTATCAAACCGTAATTGCAGCTGTCAATGGCACATGTGAAACTGCTAGGGCAGATAATTTTCTCTCTTCACTCTAGATCACCTGACTGTTGGAAGGTGTTGACATCTTTGCTGTAGTATAAAGTGAAATGTTTGTGTTCAGCAAGAGAAGGCTATGTGTAAAAACAAGCTTCTCTGCATGGGGCCACAATGAATGAAGACATTCACCTGAATGCACGTCAACATCATAATTCTCATTTGGGCCTGGCTGCATTAGCCAGACGTGTCTTTTGACGTGCATGAGGATGTGTGTATTTTTATAGCGTCTGACTGAGGCTGGATTGGAGCCATTATTTAAGAGGAGCAAAGTGCATTTTGTGACATGCAATTTACCTCTAGGTGGAGAGGTGTATTTTTCAGCTAAATGGGCTAGGATCAAACAGTGATCTTGAGCTGCAACATACAATTTCGGAATGTCCTATATTTAATGAGCTGAGGGCTAGTTTAATTACTCCTTTACTTAGAAATAAGGTTAAGGAAATGCCCACTGAGACATCTGACAGTATGAAGAGCACAGGTGATGTAGTTGCTATCATATATAAATGATTTTGTTATTTTCTCTGAGGCAAAATTTATGGGGGCAATAATTAAACAATAGAAGAATAACTCTAAGTAAGGCATTATTTTATGATTTTATTTTCTTCTCAAGGCTATTGCTATATGAGCAGTACTAGACAGACAGACAGACAGACAGATCTTGAGGTGCAAAGCCCTTTCTAAAGCCAATTTGCTCCCACCCAAGAATGTTATTAGAGGTTATCCATTCTTCTGATTCAAAGTATAAGTATAAGGTGTACAGCTTTACCGCTGATGAGAGAAGACTTAATTGGGTGGTAATTAGTTGGAAATGCAGAACGGAAGGGATAGTCTATTCAAATTTCTAGAAGTTATTGACCAAAAGAGGCTGGAGTCTTTGTTTTTAATTGCAGAAATCAAAAGGCCCCATGCATTTCCTCTTTCCCCCCCACTTATTCAGTGTTTTCTTATATTGATCTTTAAGATTCAACAATTCCCTTAGGACTCCCAGTGTGTTGTTCCTTTTAAATTCATGGTGTTTGCAGTGAATCACTTTCAAAAGAGCTTTTGACACCATACCTAGGAGTAGACTGTGGGGAAAACTGGAGTGTGCCTTGATTGATAAAAGACTGCTGTAGCTAATAAAACCCCTTTTTCTTGTGTGGCCCAAGCCCACTGGGGAGAGAAGGGAGACTCATGGAGTGCTTTCACCTGGGTAGAGGAGTGAAGAGAAGGTGGTCTCCTAGCACCTTTGCTCTTCAGTCTCTGTTTGAATGACTTTGCAACTGCTCTCTCTTCAGCAGAATTCCATCCTCCACACTTACCTTCAAAGGAACTAACCCTATTCGTTTATGCGAATGATGCTACACTAAATGTCCTACACTCAGGTTGGACTGAAAAGACTACTAAACCATTTCTCAAAACACTGCCAATCTGAAGAATTTAGGATCTGTTATTCAAAATCAAAGGTATTCTCTAAAACCAAGAAAACCACCTCTACAATCTGGAAAGTAAATGGTGTTCAATTAGAATAAATTCCCAAATTTCCATACCTGGGCGTAGTCTTTGACTCTAATCTCAACTGGCAACCCCATTTTAAATCTATAACAAGTAAATTAAAGCTTCATGGGCAGCAATCTTAACTCTTTCTTTTCCAAGGGAGGCAATACATTCCAGGGGGGTTGCGTGTCCTTAATATGAAAGTTATTCTGCAGCTCCTATATGTAGCCTCAATATGGATCCTTTGAGTTAGTAAGAATTCAGATCAACCTCTCTGCCACTTTTTGTGTTATGTGTTATGGGGACTTCAAGATTAGAAACTGGAGTAACTTCAAGATTAGAACTGGGCCAGGGCTCTATCGAAGCCAAAGCATGGCTCCGTGCATTCAAACATAGGTTAAAGGTCATTTTTTCAACAAAGAAGGACAGCCTACTTTATGAGCTCAATCAAGATCAGCTTTACTCTCGCCGGATGCAAGAAACTGATAAGAAATTACTCAGCTTTGGCCTAGTAAAGGATAATTTATTGAGGCTTGGGAAAAGTGAATATCTACTAATAAGAAATGCATAAAAGGTCTAGACTACTTCAGCTCAGTTATATGAGCCCGGAGAGTGTGCTTCACCCAATTCTTCGGTATTTTCCCATCTCCAACTGTCCCAGCTTGTACCAGATACTTAACACTTCCTCATTACTATAGAACATTTATGCTCTCATGTTTGAACGCTGCCCTAACACTAGCATTTACAATATTCAAAGTTTACAAATGTTTTACCTGGTAATCCTTGCAACAACCTTTTCAGCATATATCCAATTTGATTACTACGGTTATATCCCATCTCTCTTCTGTCATGGAATTCGAGGCAGTTTACATGGGGTTCCAAGGAGGTCTCCTACCCAGGATCTGACCAGACCTATCCTTGATTAGGTTCTTCAGTGATCTCTATTAAGTGCCTTCCAGCTGTCTGCTTGTGCCCTATATTATACTTAGTGTTCAAGGAGTGGGGTTAAGGCAGAGAGATCATGGCTTTCTGCAGACCTCTTAGCAAATTTATGGAAGAGGAGAGGTTTGAACCAAGGTTCCTTCTGGTTTATCAGCTCAGTCTCTTAAACTTTATTCTATACCAACAATTTGCGGGGTTGGGCTTTCCAGTTTGCCCAGCAAGGTGGGATATACATTGAAAATAATACATAAATAATAAAAAATAAAAAATAAAGCTTTTGTACGATGAAGTACAAATATAGTGGAATTGCTACTGTATTGCAGTGGCTTAGAGGAAATGAGCTGTGATTTTGGAGATCTGTGGTTCAAACTATTACAAGGTAATCTGTGTGAAGCAGTTAGAACACTGAAAGGACTATATTATTATCAGTTGTCATAATCTTT
The DNA here is from genome assembly GCA_029233225.1 of Lepidodactylus listeri. Classification (NCBI taxonomy): domain Eukaryota; kingdom Metazoa; phylum Chordata; class Lepidosauria; order Squamata; family Gekkonidae; genus Lepidodactylus; species Lepidodactylus listeri. The sequence goes on from JARCFY010000006.1 coordinate 96,749,676, forward strand.
CCTTTTGTGTATAAGTGGACTAAAAGTGTACACTTTTTAATATTTTTATCAGAATAACTGCAGTTTCTATATCATATTAGGAAATCTTAATTATTCATTTTTTTTGCTTTCCCCACCAGCCTCTGAAGAACTCTGTAGTGGCCATGCCTGGAAAAGTAATACAAATTGTTCATTATGGCAAAATTGTTTTACCGTGGAGATGTCAGTTCAAAAGAACTGTCAATGACTTCAGCCATGCATGGCACAGAAATATATCATCCGGTGTTGTTGCTAGTACCTCATCAGTAAACGTTGTGGAACTTCTTGGAAAAGCTTACCTCCCAGATGACTACAGCAATGTTACCAAAAAGGTTCTTTCTATGGTGGGAAAAAACTTGCACAACCAACGTTATCACCCTTTGTGGCTGATCAAAGAGCGTATAAAAGATCACTTCTACAAGCAGTACATAGGACGCTTTGGGACCCCGCTCTTTTCAGTGTATGATGATTTGCCTCCAGTGGTCACAACAGAGCAGAATTTTGACAGACTGCTCATTCCAGAAGATCATCCTAGCAGGAAGAAGGGGGATAACTACTACCTAAATCGTACTCATATGCTAAGAGCCCACACTTCAGCTCATCAGTGGGACTTGATACACTCAGGTCTTGATGCCTTTCTGGTTGTGGGAGATGTTTACCGTCGTGATCAGATTGATAACACCCACTACTCAGTCTTTCACCAGCTGGAGGGAGTCCGACTCTTCTCCAACCATGAGGTAAGAAATGCTCTAGATGTCTGGGAGGATTGATAATACTCCTTCACTATGACTTAGAAGATTCAGAATGTACCCCTCCACACAGATAGCCAACTGTTGTGAAGTACATGATTGTCACTCACACACAAGCGTACATATATATAGTGAGGGACCCAATGGTGAATTTCATATTCCTCTTTCTCTTTCCTAAAACTGAGGGCATTCATTTATTAAAGCTACGGTTTCTGCTTCTATGGGGGGAAGTTAACCCCCAATGCATTTTTGTTTATTTTTTATTTTAGATTTTTCTGCAAACTGGGGGCATTTTTCAGGTTTGTAGAAAGATATGTCTTGTCTCTTCAACAGAGTTTGTGGCAGTGTATAAGCCACCATAAGCCACTGCTCACTTCTTCAGATACAGCTAGAATGAAAATCCATCTATCCCTATGTCTTGGAGAGTGGAGTGATTTCAGATGCCAAATGACAACAGCAGGTGAATGACAGTAGCAGGTGTGATTGGATTAGGTATGATATGCAGAGGAGGAGCAAGCGTGAAGAAATCGGTGTTGGTAGTGAGACAGGAAACCTAGGTCTCGATTCAGTCCAGGAAGATGTCTTGTCTTGAGCTTCATTATCAATGTTGGTCTTAAGACTGTAATAATAATAATAAAAAGCTTCATTATCAGTAGTAATTCAGCAGTCTCTCTTGACAATAAACATTCCCAAAGATTAAGGCTGCTTCCAAAGACTGATGATTTTCCATGCAGTTCTTGTTTTAGACTATCCTCATGGCAATTTCCCCCCATATTTTCTTTGCCTCATCCTTCCATGGTTGTGTCCCCACCCCATTCCCTGCAGCCAAAATGGGTTATTGGTAGTTTGCCGAGTTATAACATTATATTACAAAAGGGCTTTTTTTTGTAGAAAACCAGCAGAAACTCATTAGCATAGTAGGCCACACCCAACAGCAGAAACTCATTAGCATAGTAGGCCACACCCCTGACAGTGCAGCTCCCTCCCAGGATCAGCTTCTCCAGGTGCCCCACAGCTTGCAGGGGGTATGGGGAACCTGAGGGAAGGAAGGCAGTTTCTGGATCAGCTTCCCTATGTGCCCTGAAACTGCGGGATGCCTGGGGAACCCAAGGAAAGGGAGGCAATCCCTCCCTGGATTGGCTTGGCTTCCCCGAGGTGCCTAGGGAAGTCGGGGGGGGGGGAAGGCTGTAGGCGTGGCCAACTCAGAAGCCAGCTGGAACTCCATTTCTGTGCGTTCCTGCCCAAAAATAGCCCTGTATTACAATGATCTATCTATTGGCACAATCCTCTAGATTTCCAGTTTTCTTTTTTAAAAAAGAAGCATCTAGCCCTTTTTGTTGCACAGGTATAAAGGGAAAGGCCAAAGCCTTTGTATTAATTAAAATAGTCCTATAAGTGGATGCAGTGTAAGGAAGAACTTTCTCAGCATTGTTCAGCATGCAAAGTGCTAGATATACAGTTGACCTGGCTGCAATGAGCTGCTGCTACCTTGTGACAATACATCCATATAAAACTTATATTCTTCAGCACTGCTTATGTGCTGGTTAGTTTCTTGCAGGACAATTAAGCTATTTTTACTTTGCTTTGAAAGAGCAGAAACTATATCTTGGTTTTGGCTGGATTCTGTGTGCCTGTTTGAAAGAAGCACTGTAGGAAAGCACCGTCCTAATATTTTGTATCTGGAAAGTGTCTGTGGCAGCTGTCATTTTGGTTTGTTACTGTTTTTAATTGAGAGGTGATTTTTCTCAAGAGAATGACTGAAATGTTAGTGCTGAATGCTAACATCTGAGGTATTCTGTGGTAGTTTTGTTAAGCAAGGCGAATGGTTTTTGTTTTGTTTTTTTGGTGGGGGAGGATTGCATAACTTTCCTTGCATAACCATTACCTTGCTTTATTTGTGGCTTTTGAAGCAAAAATCTAGATAATATGTAATTTGCTACAGATTTAATTAAAAATATGTATACACATTATTTTTTTAAAAAAAAATCTGCAAGTTAATATTTTTAACCGAGTTGCCAACTCCAGGTTTGGAAATACCTAGCAATTTGAGGGTGGAGCCTGGGAGAATGGAGTTTAGGGAGGGGATAATACTATGCAGTCCACCTTCCAAAGCAACCAGTTTCTCCAGGAGAAGTGGAATAAATATTTTAAATAAACAAACAAACAAATGATTTGTGTAGTCTGGAGAGAAGTTGAAATTCCAGGAGATCTCCAACCTAGAGGTTGGGAAGCTTATTTTTTAATCATCTGCTGAGAATTTCATAGAACTGTATTTGTTTAATTAGCATCATGTTTTTTCCTGTTCTGAAGAGATGAGGCACATTACAGTTTTTGAACACAGAGTGATGGTCTCTTTGAGAAAAACATATAGGAGAACATATAGAAAAACATATAGGAAAAAAACAGTTGGGAAGAAAAGTGTGCCATGACTGGCGCCCAAGTACTGTGTACTAGAGGTGTGTAACCCCCCCCCTCCCCCGGTATTTTTTTGGTTCAGGTATATTGAACCTGAACAATATCGGTATTTCCTGATATTCCTGAATCCCAATAAAATCCCAGTGGTATTTGGCTTCAGTAAATATTTGGGATTGCTGAATTTTTTCAGCTCCATTATACCCTATGGGAACCTTTATAGTCAAGGGTCACCATAGGCTGTAATGGAGAATTAATCTGGGAGTATCTGGGGCTCTGGTGGAGCTGTTTTTTGAGGTAGAGGGACCAAATTTGCAGCATAGCTGCTGGTCCCTCTCCTCAAAACCTCCCCAAGTTTAAAAAAGATTGGAGCAGGGGGTCCAATTCTATGGGTCCCCCAAAAATGTGCCCCACCCTCAGTTGTTTTCAGTGGAGGGAAAAAGGCATTTAAAGGGATTGTGGACCCTTTAAATGCCTTCTCTAAGCCGCATGACTCCGTGGCACATGAACTCTGAAGGCATTTAAAGGGCTCGAAGTCATTCTCTAAGCTGAGAGTTCACTCCAAGGCATTTAAAGGGACTGAGAGCTATCTCAGATGTAGTACTCATATCAGTCAGAGTAATGTACCAACTAACAGACATTTTGTTGTCTAATTTGGGTGATCTTATTTTCCATGAGGCTAGTTCTTTCCTCCATGGCCTAAAATAGTTGGCACAGGAAACAATCCTAAGCAAGTCTACTTGAAAGTAAGTGCCATTTTAATCAATGACACATTCCCCAAAAAGCGTTCATAGATTTGTAGCCACAGCTGCTGGGACGGCTCTCTCATTGGGAGCTGTAGTTAACTGTGAACTGGTTCATAGTGATATGAGAATGGCTGTCTATACTGAAGATGTCAGTCAAATGCAACCAACACAGACCACCTGAGTATTCTCAGATTACAAATACAAGTGAGCATTTTTGACCATGTGAGTTTTTAATGTGAAACTAGTTAGTCCACCGGCTAACCAGCTGAAAAAATACCCCCAAATACCAATAAGGTATTTTTCCGGGGGGGGGGGGGGGGGAGGGTTCAGCTGGGTTTATGCTGAATGCACACCCCTACTGTGTATTAAGCTACTTTGTACCCACTAGAGTTTCTGTATGCTAGGGGAAGCAAACAGCAGGGGAAGAGCAGCTGAATTCATGTTCTGCTTATATTCTTCCCAGAAGCATTAGGAAGTGTCACAGATAACAAACTGTGAGACGGTTTTACAGTTTCATGGTCAGACCCATTAAGGCTCTTTTTATGTCCTTGGCCTCTATGCCCTCTGAAAGTTGCCTTTGCCAAATCAGATTGTTGGATTATCAAGGCCAGTCCAGTATTTTCTACTTTGTTTGGCAGCGGCTTTCTGTGGTCTTAGATGGAGGTCTTTCATGTCACCTACTGTCTGATCCTTTTAACTGGAGGTGCTGAACATTGAACCTGGGACCTTTTGCATGAAAAACAGATGGTCTGCCACTGACCAATTAGCCCTTCCCTATATCTTGCCTGAAGAACTTCTGTGTATCTGAGAAACATCATCATCAATCATCATCTACTTATTATGACCAAAAATCAGCCAATATCTGAGAAAGAAATGAACTGCCTTTTCAGAACCTGTGGTTGGAGCAGGAAAACATGCAGTCCCTGGTGGCCACAGAGCAGTTCTTGAGTACAGCAGAGTTTATTAGGCTGAGGCTTACATGTATGTGATGTCTTAGCACTCAATGGCCTTTGCCAGCTAGGGGCTCCCATTTATCCATACAGTTAAAGAATCAGATACATCATTGCTCTATGTTCAGACCCTGGAGAACAAGGCATTGGTGGTCTTCAGATCAAGTTCATGCTATTCCCCCCGCCCCAACATGGACAAGAGGTAGCATTGCCAGATCGTCTTGGGCTTCTGCTGTATGTACAATGAGCCAATGTGGTATAGTGGTTAGAACAAGGGTGTCAAACATATGGCCCATGGGCAAGAACTGGCCCATCCAGGGCTCTTATCTGGCCCACTAGCAACTGGTTATTACCTTTATTGCCAGTTGACAGAGGCTGTGCATTATGTCCCTGTATACTTTCCCAGTGCTAATGAGGGTGGTGGAAGTGGGAGGGTGGGCATCAGGGAGATACTTTAAGGAACTATGGTAAGAGTGTTAATGGTTTAAGTATGTTTGTATTTTGAGTAAAAAATGTTATTAATTGGGTTTGCTTGTGTCCTTTATAAAGTTTATATCTCCTGTACCTGGCATTACATTTTATGCCATATATGGCCCAGCCCAATAAAGTGAAATTTATATCAGATTTGGCCCTCATAACAAATAAGTGACACCTTTGGGTTGGAATGCTGTTATAGATATTTAGAAGAGCTTCAGATGGAACATAACACACTACCATTGTAGGTGGCAGTATGATTTTTTTTTTTTGGAGACATATTCTCACAAGTATCTGGGTTGGGCCTTCCAAACCCCACATACAAAACTTTATCCCTGTTAGTTCCTCTGTGTTCATTGCCTTTTCTTCCCAGTTGAAACTTCCTCCTTATTTGTAAAGCTGCCTTTCTTGATCCATAGACCTCTCACATGCACACTGGTTCAGTTGCCAGTGTCTTATCAACTGATAGTCATTCATTGTGCAGCGTTGCCCCAGTAATATTGCCATATTGATGTGAAGGAGGTAGCTGCAGGGATTCAAATGGGCATCAGGTGCACAGAAAGCCATGGCTGCCCACACACAGCTCAACATTGGACTATGGGGAGATTACTGAACTAGCCCATTTATTACCCTCATTTATGTTTATGTCATGGACCACCTTGGTTTATGTGGGAAGATGAGTCCTCATTGGAGGAGAAAGAGGGCAACCATCCCCAAGCCTCAGGGCCTTCCCCAAGGGACCCTGAATTAGTACTGGTGCTGCCTTCTAAGCCAGCAGGACTCTCAAGCAGGCCCGTAGCTACAGTGGGGCTATTGGGGGCCCTGCCCGCTTCCTTAAGGGCCAACCCCCTTCCTTAAAGGCCCCCTTCTTAAAGGCCCCCCCTTCTTCCCAGAAGCATTTAAAGGGATCATTTAAATGCTTTTGAGAAGAAGCGGGAGTGGTGCGCCCCCCTCTCCCTCCCTCCTGCAAGATTTAAAGGGCCTTCCAGCTGATCAGCGGATCATGTGCTTCCTGCTGATCAGTTGAAGGGCCCTTTAAATCTTGCAGGAGGTGAGGAAGAGGGGTGTGCACCACCCCCTTTCATTATGGCAAATAATGGCAGCCCCATCAGAAATTTTTTTGCCCCACAAGCCACAAAATCCTGGCTATGGGCCTGCTCACGTGCCAGGAGGTTCCAGCATGGACCCATCCACTGCCACACCCAACATGGTCTCCTGAATGACCCCAGGAACAGAGAAAGTGAAGGGCAAGGTGCAGGAGTGTGTGTTTGGTAGCCCAAGGCCTCCCCTTTGCTGACAGAATGCCAGGGGAAATCAGTGTCACTGCAAGATCTGGCCCCCACTACCCCTCTTGAACGAAGGAGCTGACACACCTTGTGGAGAGGACATGTAGGACATGTAGGAAGTGTCCTATTATAAGGCTGCAGTGAGGGTAGAGCTAGTGTGGGATCAGTGTGTCTGCAGTCTTGCTGATAGCCCCACCAGTTGCCTGACCTGCTTGAGATCAATTCATGGAACCTTTTTACCTGACCCTTGGACTGCTTTTGGACCCTGTCTTTGGAACACATGCTTCGACTCTGAACTGAGACCTTGGGCTGTCTTCTGACCTTGCACTTGGATTGTGTTATTGGTACCCTGGACTTTGATGCTAGACTGTGACCTGAGAAATCCTGTGGTCGCTAGGACTTGCCTCCAACCTGGTAGCCAGGACACCTTGAGAGTGCCCTGGGATTGTTTGTCTTCTTTCTGCCTGGAAACAAGCCAGGATTTCAAGGCAAGAGGAGAGTCCGGGCATCTTGAATTTGTCAATGTGCCTGCAAAATGTTTCTGTTCACCTTGAGTGAGCATTTCAGACAAGGAACAGATGATCAAATCAATCACTGTTCTTTTCTGTGAACACACAACAAATTTTTCCCCAAGACTTCCCCAAGACTAGTATTGTGTTAAATTTGTCCTGCAGCATGGATTTTGGCTTTTGAAAAATGCCCCAGTGTAGTCCAAAGCTTATTTTGGGCAGTATTTGACATCTTTTTCTTACCTGACCCTTGGGAACATCTAAGACATCTAAAAAAGACATCTAAAAAAGACATTTGTTTTTTAAGTGAATGGCATCTGGAAAGTGTGTAATGTTAGGTTTTGCTTACTTGAATTATTTCATTTTACCCGAAAGAGAATGTGTAGTCTGGGACTATAGATTTCTATATCAAAATAGAATTCAGGAGTCATCACAGACTGTACATTCCACACACAGGAAGGATATACACAACCCTGTACAATATGCTTGTTCCCCAGACATCAATATGCTTCCTCCCCCAGCACGTCTGTCTTTGCACTTAAGATTCATATCGAGCAGGGGGAACTTCATTAGAAACTTATTCATAACTCTTATATTCTGGGTCTCAGTTCTTTTCTTCGAAACCTGTGTAACCTTGTGTGTTACTTCATTTACGTAAATACGATTGTGCCACAAAGGGAATACAAAAGAAAAGGGTAAGAGGTGAAAATGTGGCAGTATATTGAAAAGGGGAATGAGAAATATAGCTCCAGAAAGCTGCCCCTCCCCAGTGAATCTGTAATAAATAGGTTTATTAACTTTTGCATTCAAAAAATTTCTAGCACTTCAAGGTATCTGTAAGCATAAGCAGACTGCTTGTCATTTGTGAAGGGTGTAGTAATAACACTGAGCCAGTTCAAATGTGCATGTGTGTGTGTTAAGTAACAAAATCTAAACAAGTTGAGAGCCATGAATATCAGCCGTATTGAACTCCTGGAAATATTTCTCTCCCTCACAACTAGCGGAAGAAGTTCATGTAAATGTAGTCATTAGGGGTGTTGGCCTAGGACTGAGAAGAATACCTGGATTCTAATTCCAATTCAGCCATGAAACTCACTGGTGACATGGGCAAGTCACACTCTCTCGGCATAACCTACCTCATACAGTTACGAGGATAAAATGGAGATAGGGAGAACAATGTATATCAATGCATGGGTTCTGGTGGATATTAGCTTAAAAGTCCATGCATGTGCAGCTCTACATGATAGGGACCCCTTCTGTTGAAGGATTCCGGATCTCACAGACAGAGCCCCATTTTGCTTGCATTTGCATCAGGCCTGGCTCAAGCCCTTCCTACCAGGTTTGGAGTCTCTGTGTGTGTGCAGAAAAAACAGTTTTTTCTGAGTGGGTTCCCTCCCCCCACTAAATGGTAATAAAGTATTAGGGAACTTGGTTCATCATATCTTCTAAAAACTTCCCAGGTTTCAAGTAAATTGGATGAAGGGGTCAGGTTTTACCGCCCTTTGAATAGGGTGCCCCTAGCCATCCTCTCTGCATAATGGGAAAAGGCATGAAACTGGCTGCTGGTTTTCTGGTGTGTGTGTGTTTTTTTAATAAACTTAATAACTGCAAGTAAAAATAGTCCTTCCATATTGCCTATCTGTTGAGGTGCCCACTCGTCCTGAGAGTTGCATTGCAGAGAAACAGTGTTTTTAATTGAGGCAAAATCATGTCACATTGCAGTTGATCTGTTGGAAGTGGGGAAGGTGGACCACGTGGTCTTTCTCCGCGGGGTAACAGGAAAGGGAGCCGACTATCGAAATCTAAGCAATGGAAACGTGGCATTACCCAAAATCACTTATTGACAAAAAGGTGGAAAACAGATAGGTAAGGGTGCCCCCAGCCTTACCTGTAGGTAAGGGTGCCCCAGCCCCCAGAAAAGCCAGCAAACCAAGAAAAATGAACCTCAATAAAAAAGAAACTCATCAGGAGCACGGGAAAAAAAGGAAATGAAGAAGATCAAAACAAACCAGAGATAAATCCATACAGAACCCAAAACAATGACGCAAAGAATACCGCTCCTAAACTACCCACCCCAGTGACCACATGTCACCCCACTACCTCCCTCTCTGGGGAAAAAGGATGGGGCAAAGTCTAGCTAGTAGTAATAAATTAATAATCAAAACAAATCAAATCAGTCTATTGAGAAAATTGGTCCAGCACACAGTCTAGGCAGTTTCTGTCTAGCCAAGCAAAACATCTCTCTTGTGGCATGAGGAGCAACCTAGCATTCATGTGGTGCAAAATGGCTGATGTAACTAATGGGTGTTGTTTAAAATATCCCTCCCATCCAAAAAAGACTGTGTGATTGGCCAAGGAAGTTGATTTGCATGGTCCCAGGGCTAAAATTGCTGGGAGATAGGCTGTTTCCCAGGGAATGGGAAGCAGGCAAGCGTGCATCATTAAATTCCCAATAATTAATTTACAATGGTAACAGATCCCGGAGTCATTCCTGGAAGACTTTGACTGCCTAGGATATAGCCTACTCAATCTCATGCCAGATAAGTCAGACAGCCTTTCAAGTTGGCAATATCCAACCTTGCACACCTAAAAATTGGTGGCTTTTTCTTTCAAAGTAGATGAACTAGCCGATATGAAAGCGTAAATGATTAGTATTGGGGGGAGAAGGGTTGAGGGAAGAAGAAATTGCATATCTCATATTTCCGTGGACCTTCGTACACTGAAGGTATTTGCTAGAGTGTCATCCATATTTCCAAAACCTAATCTGGAAGGCATGTCTGATTTAAACATTTTGAACAAGAAGTCATGCTTTAATGTACAATGGGCTCTCCAGCAGAGGGAGCTAGTGCAAATCTAAAGAGCATGCATCTCAGAGACGGGATTTAATTGGCAGCAAATGCACACATATTGGTAACAGCTTGAGACATATGTTTTAGAGGATACCAACCTTTTTGTAACCTTTTGGAAAACTTATCGGAAGGGATGTAGGAGAATCCTTCTGATAAGTCAGCTTCCTACTGCTGACTATTCAAAATCTAATTACTCAGAAGAGAATACCATTTGCATTTCAGAGTGCACTCTGATATTGCATAATAAAATGTATAAGACGACAAGTGCCTTATATTGGTTTAAACCACAAGTTGTTGTTTCAATTACTGTAATACATGAAGAGGTTTAATTACATCTAGATCCATAAAAACCTCTGTTTTTTAAAATTGTGTTGCACTATATGTGCACCACAAGGAAACAGGCTTCTGAAATTTTATCCAAGCCTCTGGATAAAATTATGCATTTTTGTTTGCAGCGATGCCAAAACTTTTATTCACGCAACTTACTAAGGAAGCAAACTTGGTGTAACATAATTCTTTTAAATGTGTTTTCAGAAATAAATGTGTGTTCTCTGACTGTGGATGGCTGGCACAGGTTGTGGGACTGATGTTTAAATTCTGTTTGATGGTTGGCAGAGGTTGTGAATTCTGTGTTTTATGGATTCTGTGACTGATCTTGGGCAAGACATTTTTTTTTTGCTGTGTTTCCTCGTTATAAAATGGGACTAATTTCCTCTAAATGATATAAATGTTGTGTAGTGCATATATGCGTATTGTATGTATTTGTAGGATACCAAACACATGCTTAAGCTGAGGCTGCAGTGGGAATGTTAAACATGAAGCTTCTTTAAGCTACTGACAAGGTTGCCCCTCAGTCAGCACTCTTGTCCTTGAGGTGAAAACCACCCCCCTGGTGTACCATGGAGCTGGGTGACCTGAAGAGGGCTGGGAAATGTCTAGAATGATGGTGGTGACAAACTCATACCGAGTCTGATAGATTACTTTATAGACACCATTGTAAGAACTATGAAGTGGCAGTGATGGTGGCAAAGAAATATTACTACTTTATTACTATAGCTTCAGCTAGTTCACAACCTGCGGACAATCTCCACAGGCAACTGGATCAAGGCAGGTCAGCACTGCTGCTGTTGTTAGACCTTACAGCAGCGTTCAGCATGGTTGACCACGACCTGTTGACCCACCACCTTGCCAACACAGGAGTTCGTGGGATAGTTCTACAGTGGGTTAACTCATTTCTCCGAGGTAGAGGACAGAGGGTAGCGCTAGGAGGGAGGGTGTCAACTGTGTACCCCCTAATAATGTGGGGTTCCTCAGGGGGCAGTCCTCTCCTTAGTATTGTTTAACATCTATCTATGCCCCGTTGCCCAGTTGGCATGGAGTTTCGGACTGGGATGTCACCAGTAAGCTGATGACACCCAGCTGTATCTGTTGATGGGTGGTGCCTGCACCCTACCCCACAAAATCTGGTTGAGGGGCTCGAGGCTGTGATGGGATGGTTGAGGAAGAGCTGGCTGAAACTGAATCCAACTAAGACGGAAGTTCTGTGACTGGTGGGGGGGGGATTCAGAATTGGGGTCTCAACTTCCCACTCTAGATGGTGTGCCTCTAATACTGGTGCAGGCCATCAAGAGTTTGGGCATGGTCTTGGATACCTCCATATCTATGGAGGTCCAGATGATGAATGTTGCCAAGCTGGCGTTTTACAAGCTGCGCCAGGCGAGGCAACTGGCCCCTTTCCTGTCTCACCCTGACCTGGCCACAGTAATCCATGCAATGGTCACCTCCAGATTGGATTACTGTAACTCACTCTTCACTTTTCTGCCCTTGAAACTGACCTGGAAACTCCATCTGGTTCAGAATGCGGCAGTGCGGGTCCTGACAGTTTACAATGCAAATTGTAAATTGTTTTGGTGCCAATTGATGTTGTTTTTAGCTATTTTAATTCCTTGGATTTTAAATTGTACAATATTATGTTGTTAACTGCCCTGAGCTCTGTGAACTCAGAGGAGGGTGGCATATAAATTGAAATTATAAATAAATAAATAAAATAAACCATCCTGATTGTTCAAGGTAGCTCAGAACCTGCTGACACCAAAATCTAAGCCTTTATTGTCTCAGGAAGAAACAGTTAGCTGTGATATTTTTGCCAAGTTTTTTTGCTGATAAAGTAGTGAGAATACAACATAGGTACGCCAGAAGAAAGGTCTAAGGCTGTGGTCACATGGCCCCTTTAAATCCGGGAGCCCTCCCAGATTAAAGGGGCCGCATTTTTTTACCTCGGGTTGGGATGTACACACATCTCAACCCCCATCGGTGGCTGCAGTGGGCAGAGGCGGCAGCGGCGAAGGAGGCTGCGGAGGAGACTGGAGGCCACGGCGAAGGAGGCGGCAGCGGCAGGCGGCGGGCAGCAGGGCCTTTTTCTGGCGGCGGCTGGTGGTGGCGGCAGCCGGGGAAGGCACCCTTCCCTGAGCCCCGCCGGCCACCTGGTAAGTTTGGGTTTCCCCCCCCCCCCTTTTACACTTGGGCGCTTGAGTGGCCAAGCGCCCTAGTGTAAAGGGGGGGGGGGGAATGGCGAACAGGACCATCTGGACAGCCCTTCTCTCGCAATGATTGCAAGAGAGGGCTGGCCAGATGGCTCAAATGTGGGTTCCTCGCGTGACACCAGGGAAAACAGTCGATTTTCCCTGGGTTGAAAAATGTAGGAGGAACCCACATTTGAGCCCACTTCGGCGCGGGACTAGCCCTGGCCTTTGTAGACTGTCCCTTTAAATGTGGGAGGAAACAGCCCTTCCTCCCGCATTAAAGGGCCGTGTGACTGCGACCTAATACACACCTGGTTTATTTGTGGACCATTTTGACCCAGTTTCCATGATGGATGTTGATAAATGCCTAGGTCTGCTAAAATCATGCAAGGACCACATCAAAAAACCCTTAGCATGTATTATGAATCAGTCACTAACTTAGAGTACCTTCCCATGGCCACTCAAAGAGGTGGTTATCCATCTGCTACTTTAAAAATCATCCCGACAGAAAAAAGGATGTGGCCAGCTATCACCTGTCCCTAATTTGTCCTTTCTGGACCAAGTAATTGAGATAGAAGTAGCAGACCAACTCCAGGTCTTCGAGGATAACTCACCTTGAATAACACAATTCTATCCCTCATACAATCTCTGTGTAAAGCTCTTAGGAGAAATCATTCATAGCTTTGGGGTGACTGTCATCAATATGTGGATGATGTGCCTTTCTCTGTATTCATATGTAGTTCTCCTGATGCTGTGTTAGAGGTCCTGAATAACTGCCTGGCTGCTATGGTATATTGGCTAAGAGTGAACAAATTGAAAGTAAACCCTGAAAAGACAGAGGTAATTCTTGTTGGGAAGGTGGAGAAGTTGTGTTCCTCGTGTTTGATGGAGTTCAGCTGACCCTTGCTGACTCAATTAAGAGCCTCAGAGTTATACTAGACCAACATTTCTGCTGGAGAAGCAAGTTAATACAGCTGCAAAAAAAGGCTTTCTTCCAACTTACCTTAGCTCTTATGATGGCCCCTTACCTTGATATGGCTGATCTGGCCACTTGAATCCACACCAGTGTGACATCAAGACTAGACTACTGTAATGCACCATACATTGGTCTCCACTCAGAATCAACTTGTAAACTCTAGCTGGTTCAGGTTGCCATGGTTTAGCTACTATCATGAGCTAGATGGAGCACACATATTACTCCCATCCTGAAAGTCACTCTACAGGCTGCCCATCAGTTACCAGGCTCAATTTAAGGTATTGGCTGTCACATACAAAGCCCTTCATTGCCTTGGATCCTCATATCTCCAAGATTGCTGTCCCCCTGTGCGCCACCAAAACAGGGCTTTCTTTTGGTGCCAACCTGCAAATGAACAAAATCAACAACTGCCTTCTCTGTTGTAGCCCCCACCTTAGAAAACCAACATCAAGTAGACATACATGGACATAGCAGGCCAGGACAACAAAAGAGTGGGCATCAGAATAGCAGGCTAAACAGAGAATCAGGATCCCTACACGAGTGGTCCCTCCCTAATCACTGGGTACTTAGATCCAATCTTCAAGTTATGGGGACACTCCAATGTAGACCTCTTGGCTTTGATGGAGAATACAAAATGCCCAGTGTACTGCTCAGGGGCGGCCAGGTCCTACAGGATGCTTTCCAATTAGAGTGATCTCATGGCCTATTATATGCTTTCCCCCTTTTCCCTCTACTGCACAAAGTTATAATAAAACTGATAGCTGACAAGGTTACATTCTCTTAATAGCCCCCTTCTGTCCCAGAAGAACCTGGTTCCCAGCCTTGTGGAAGTTAGCCAGCGGAAGGCACAGAACCCTTCCAGTGACAGAGGATCTGCTGTCCATAGGTCCGATCCTGCATCACAACATAGATGCTCTGCACCTCACCACATGGTTAATTTTTCTATAGACCAGTGGTCTGAAAGAATAGCTGAAGTCTTAATATCACGCCAACCATCTACGAGGAAGTCATATGATGTCAAATGGCGGCGTTTTGTGTTATGGGCTTCAGGCTGATGTATTAAGCCTGACAGTTGCTCAGTGACAGAAGTATTTGAGTATTTACTTTCTTTAAAGGATTTAGGCCTGACTACATCCTCATGTAAGGTACACTTGGCTGCTATACCCACCTTCCACTTAGGGATAGATTCTGTACCTGTGTTTTATAATCTGTTACCGAAGAGGTTTCTCAGAGGTTTGTACAGTTTGCATCCCCCAGTCATGCCACCTGTTCATCAATAGAGCTTATCTCTAGATAATTCTCAGCTCATTGATAAACCTTTTGAACCCTTAGCTACATGTGATTTGTCTTTACTCCCTTTGAAGACTGAATTTTTGGTGGCAATTACATACACACAGAGAGTAGGAGAATTGCATTCCCTGAGATGTGAACCCCCCTTTACCCGGTTTCATGGGGATAAAGTTGTGTTATGTCCTAGTTTAGACTTCCTCCCCAAGGTTGTTTTGGAATTCCATATGTCCCAGGACATTGTATTTCCTGTGTTTTTCCAGATCCACACTCCACAGCAGAGCAAGCACTACACAAGTTATACGTGAGGAGAGCGTTACTGTTTTGTTTAAATTGTACAAACACATTTAGAAAAGATAGCAACCTTTTTGTTTGCTTAAAAAGCCTAAAAAAGGGAGAACTGTGTCAGCTCAGACTCTTTCCAGATGGGTGACATCTGCAGTTAGAATGACATATAGCATGGCAAAGGTGGACTGCCTGTTCCCCCTAAAGGTTCACTCAATGAGGGCTCAAGCATCTTCCCCAGCACTCTGAGGCAGTGGGAACGTTTGAGAGATCTGTAAGAAAAGAAGAGGAGATTGGATTTATATGCCACCCTTCACTACCCAAGGGAGTCTCAGAGTGGTTTACAAACTCCTTTCCTTTCCCCTCCCCACAACAGACACCCTGTGAGGTGGGTGGGGCTGAGAGACCTGTGACAGACACTGCTCTTTTTCAAGGACAGCTCTTGTCAGAACTACGGCTTGCCCAAGGTCATCCAGAAGCTGCAGATGGAGGAGTGGGGAATCAAACCCGGTTCTCCCAGATTAGAGTCTGTGCACTTAACCACTACACCACGCTGGCTACACCACACTGTAAGGCAGCAATGTGGTCCTCACCATCCACATTTGTGAAACACTAGTCGATTGACATAGATTCCAGGAGGGAGGTGGCTGTGGGAAAAGCAGTTTTGTAGTCATCATTCTGATAATCAGCGCACACCCACGGTCACGAGTTGGGCTGGGCTGAGAGGCAGGAGTCAGGTCTGGTCCAGTGGTTGTAGCCAAGAGAGACAGAGGGAGTGGTTGTCCGAAGCAGGGATCAGGAAGCCAGGAAAGACAGGACAAGAGCCGAGTCAAGAGTCCGAGAGAGTGGTTGTTTGAAGCAGAAGGTCAGGAAGCCAGAAATCCATGCAGGTGCAAGGTCCGCTCCCTCAGCTGAGCCACCCGTGGAGGTCAGTCAGGCGGGCTTCCTGGTTGCACCTGTACCTCATCAGCTGCTGCAGGCACCAGATGTGGGGGTTACAGTCTTTGATGCTGGTGGTACTGCTAACTTGGGCAGGATCCTGGCACAGTCGTCGTTGCCCATGACACCCACTTCCTTGGTAAGTGAGCTTGCTACTCTCTCATGTGGGGCTGCACAGAAGACAAGAAGATGAAAACATAGTTGCGCTTACCTGCAACTTATGTTCCATCTTCTGTGGAGGCACACATCCTTCCGTCCTTTCCCTGTTGTGGGCTGCACTGCCATGCTCTGTTCTGTGCTCCATGGCAGTGAAGGAAGAACTGAGGGAAGAGTGCTCCCCCTCCCTCCTGACCATTTGGGCAGGGAACGGGCTCCTACTCTGACGGAGGGGAGGCGGAGCATTCATTAATTGGAGCTTTCTAGAAGCTGGTGGAGTTTCCTTTCTGCGGCAGGCCTGCTTGCGAGGTTGTCCCGTGTGTGCCTGCACAGAAGACACTCGATGAACATCAGTTACAGGTAAGTGCAGCCAACCCACAGGGCTGTTTTCCTCCCAACCCACAGGGCTGCCGCTGAAGAGATAGCGTTGGTGGGCCCGTTGGTGGCAACATCAGCAACAGTTAGTGTCCCTCTTCTTCCCCCTGCCCATGGCACTGCTGCTTGAGAATAAGTGAAGACAGGGCTAGCGGCGGTGGGTCCCCCACCTGCAGCACCTCCACTGAAATTCTGGCACACATGCATGAGTGGCATTTCTGCACAAGTACAGACAAAAGTTCTCTATTTTGAGGTTTTGTATAAGTTTTTAATAAGTTTAAATTTTTTAAATTTTAACTTTTAAATAAGTTTCAGATTTTTCTGCAAGTGGGGGGGGGGTGTCCCCTGAGTTTGCAGGAAAATCTTCCTTCTGTGTAAGTGTCTCCAATCCATGTATTTAAGTACCCACCGAGCGGGACATAGTTGAATATAAGATATAGTATTTTTCACACTGTACATCGTAGAAATTCCTGTGCCAATTTGTTTTGATAAATAAGAACACAAGATGTCCCTTTAAAAAGAAAGTGTGGTATGACTGTTAGTGTCAGATTAGAACCTGGGTTCAGACCCCCTCTCTACCATGAAGCTCACCCTTGCTAAGCCTAACCTACCTCACAGGATTGTTGTGATGATAAAATAGAGGACAAGAGAACAGTGTATACCACCCTGAGGTCCTTGGAGGAATGGTAGGATAAAAAGTATTAAATAAATTAAATAGATGACACCTCAGTTAAATAATGAATGGCGGTTTCTGTTAATTTGATTAAAAATACAGGAATGTAGACTTAACAGTAGCAATATGTGTTATATAATGTCTGTTATAGTCTGTCTCTTAAATATGGGATATGCTTGCCCTTTTCTGAATACCATTTCCGTTATGTAAGTTGGATGGATTCCAACAATGTAAACATTGTTTCAGCTTTCTTTATTACGTGGCTTGTGGACTCAAAGAGCCAGTGATTGCACTGCAAGCTGATGTAGCTTGCTGTCTAAAATAATTTGTGTTGTTTTCCTTCCCAAACTAAAAGTCCCCACTGTAAACAGCATAGGGTACTCCATTATTAACACATCGACTTGAGTATCTGCTCATTGACTGACAGCATAGGCGCCGGGGTGTGATCTTACAGGTTTTATTGTGTCAAAGAGTGATTGTGATGGCAGGAAGGGCTGTTGTTGATGCACAGGTTCCACATTAGTGTCACTTCTAATCCATCAGTTTGTAGGCTGCAGTGCATTTTACAAAAAAAAAATTTGAATTAAGGTGAAGTGGATTTAAAAGAAGAGTCAGTTTAAGGGTTTTTTAGCATAATCGCAAACACAAGGTTCATTCAGTTTTTTAAGAAATAGAAAATGGAATATAAAATGTGTGTTGTTTAAAAAATTGTAATAGAACTGTGATTGGGAGAAGGCCTAGAACTCATAATCCTTTAGGAGATTCACAACAGATAGGTGCAAAGCCCAAACATACATGGTCAACAGGAGAGTCATAATAGTATAATTAATTAATGATGACTTCTGGCCCTTTAGAATATTTACAGTTCATCCTAAACAGAACTACACTGTTCTAAATCCATTGATGTCAGTGGGATAGAACAGTGTAACTTTGTTTAGGATTGCATTGTTAGTAGCTTATATTTACCAGATTTTAGGTGTATTCCTTTAAAAGCCTTAGAAAATGTCTACATATTTCTTGGTAGCAGCCACTATATGTTGCCAAATCCAGACCTTGCCTCCTTTACACCTCCCACTCCAAGGCCTTCATTCTCTTGCTGTACCAAGGAAAATTTATAATGGCTGTATTTGTTTAAAAAATAGGCCCCGGTTGCTGATAAAGCGTTGGGGTTGGTTGTGAGAGTCCCAGGTTCAAATTGTTGCTTCACCATTTAGGTCATTGATGACCCGCAGACAAATCTCTCAACAGAGCCTTCCTTATGGCGTGGTGGTTAGGATAAATGTAATTTGTATAGCACTTTATACATTGAAAAGTAAAAGTGGCAATCCCTCTTTAAAATATTCCAGGAATCTCATCAAAATTTTCTCTGTTTCTCTTGCAGGCTAGGTATGCCCATTTCTAGTGTGGAGCTCATTATGATGCTACTATTTTATTGCTTTTCCATATTACCATCTCCTTTTTTAAAGCTTTAAATGTTGTTGAAAAGTTAGATGTAGAGCATTTATAGTAGCCAGTATTGCTATTGCTTTGAAGACCTAATACATGAGATCTGGGGAACTGTAGTGAAGAATGTAAACAATGAACTCTGGAGTCTCCTGTTTAAATCTGACTGTAGCTATAAACTCTCCCGGGCTGATTTAGACAAGCCCATTGTTCTGAGACTTGGACAATAATATTTAGAACAAAAATGTTGATCAGATTCTAAGGCTAAGGATAACGGAGAGAAAGCATATGAAATTCTTCGAATACTCAAAAAAAGCATTATACAGATACTAAGTGTTGTTGCTTTTATTTTATTTTTTTCTCAGCTGTTCAGCAATATCAGTGGCGGAGAAAGTTTCTCCCTGTTTGAAAAAGGTCTTCGCACGCCACACAAACAAGAGACACACACCATGGAAGCCACAAAGCTTGTGGAGCACAGTTTGAAGCAAGCGTTGACAAAACTTGTGATCCATCTCTTTGGTGATGGTAAGTGCCTGGCAGGCCAGCCATTCAGTCCAGCCTAATGAAGACACAATCCTCTGCACTCCCAATGGCAAAGCAGGAAGTTCAGTAATTGCAGCAGAAACAAGAGCTGTCACAGTAGCTCTGACAACAACTCCCACGGCATCTGAAAACTCCACTGCCACCTACCAGGCAGGATAGTACTCACGGGCCAAGCCCATGCATAGAAGGCACCAATCAACACGTGATGATTACAGGAATGCCATAAGAGTGTCACACAACTCAGTCCAGACTTCACATCAGATCAAATCAAATGTATTAATATGGTTCATGACCAGCACAAGATCAGTCACAGCAACGGAGGCCAGACTCTTTCTTACACATACTTCACAAGTGTCCTCGCAAGAAGAGCCAAGAGCGCCTCTCCTAGCACAGGCTAGTGTAGTAGGCAGGTGGGCAGGAACCTGCAGCCCTATGCTCTAGGGCAGGGGAACAGGGGCAAAAGTTGGGATGGGTTCGAGATAGTCACTCTGTTTATTTAATTAATTAATTAATGTTACATACAGTACACCTTTCTCACAGGGACTCCAGGCAGATTACACATAGTGAGTTGGTACAGTGGACAAAATGGGACAGTCAGTGACCAATGCATTAGTATTGTGGGAGTCTGGAACCACCAGAAGGAACTGAAGCATAGCAGAAATATATACACGAAACATTAAGCAGTACAGAGATTACATAAATAGAATCGTGCCTACAATAAGCTAGACACAGCAGGATAGACCACAGTCCCTAAACTTTTATCCAAGCAAGTTTTAAAATCATTTTGCACAGTGCAGCCATATTACCTGCACAGAAAAGTCCTCTTGAATAGTATGGTTTTGCATTGTTTGTGGAAAGCCAGGAGAGGGGGAGCTTTCCTGACCTCCTTGGGCAAACTTCTACAAGGCAGAGGTTGCAACAGAGAAAGCATGTGCATGGGTGATTTTGACCATTTGCAGGTTGCCAGCTGCAGAAGCCCCTGCTGACTGGAGCCAGTTTGGTGTAGTGGTTAAGTGAGCGGACTCTAATCTGGGAGAACCGAGTTTGATTCCCCACTCCTCCACTTGCACCTGCTGGATGACCTTGGGCAAGCCATAGCTCTGTACCAGCTGTTCTCTCAAGGACAGTTGTCTCAGAGCTCTCTCAGCCCCACCCACCTCACGGGGTGTCTGTTGGGAGGGGAGGGGAAGGGAAAGGAGTTTGTAAGCCGCTCTGAGACTCCAAGTGAAGGGCAGGGTATAAATCCAATCTCTTCTCTTCTTTTTCTCTTCTCTTGAGCAAAGTTGTTGTTGTTAACGCTATTCTATTACTGTTAAGCACAATAAGAGTCAGTGTAGGACTGACTCTTGAATATTCTTCCAGTCCTTCAAGGCAGTTCTGGAATTATTTTCTAGCGAGAACGCTTGTCTTCAGAGATGACACAATTATCTATCACGGAACTACTGGCTAGCATAAGAACTCATGAAAGATGTTGGCAAGTTTCAGAGCTGTTGAAGGGGAATATTTTTAGCAGAAGATCTAACAGATAACACTGCAATTAAAACTCCCACACAAACATTGTTTTTAACAAACCTCTTTTTTCTGTTGAGAATTTTCCTGTGTAGTGCTCATGAATGCTTCTTCTGTACAGTCAGCTTCACTTGCCGTGCTCCCTTGCTCTTGGTCCTTGATACGTGGCATTTTATGACCTCTAAGTGTGAGCTGAGGGTCATGTGTAGTTGTGGATAGAACAGACTGATACAAATATCCACTGCTACTTTTTATTTTTATAAATATTTGGGGAGAGGGGATTCTAAATTTATTCGAAAAGGCCAGTTTGGGGTAGTGGTTAAATGGGTGGACTCTAATCTGGGAGAACCGGGTTCGATTCCCCACTCCTCCACTTGCAGCTGCTGGATGACCTTGGGCGAGCCATAGTTCTGTCAGAGAAAGTCTTGAAAGAGCAGGTCTTGAAAGAGCTCTCTCAGCCCCACCTACCTCACAGGGTGTCTGTTGTGGGGAGGGGAACGGAAAGAGATTGTAAGCTGCTCTGAGACTGCAAGTGAAGGGCAGGTATAAATCCAATCTCCTCCTCCTTCTCCTCCTCCTCCTCTTCTGCTGCTGCTGCTGTGTCGTCACATATGATAAATCTGTCACTCCCTGCCCTGGGGTCTGCATCTAGAAAAGATCTTCCAACATTTGAGCAATATGATCACTGTAGTGTGCCTCGGTCTGGCTGCTCTATTCTGACCAGGCATTCCAACTATTTATTTTATGCACAACCACACATTACAATAATCAAACCTGGATGTAACCAGAGAATGGATAGCTGTGGCCAAATCACTTTTCCCCAGAAGGGGGCGCAGCTGACACACCAGCTGGACTTGGTGGAAGGCATATTCATGCAATGGATGCCCCTTGAACATCCATTCACTAAGCTAGATCTAGAAACTCCCTTACACTCAAGACCTGATCTTCCAGGGGAAATGCCACCACATCCTAGACTGGCTGAATACCATCACCATGGTACGATGGGGCACCTACAAGATGCTTGTCTAAGAATTCCCAGTTCCACCTAGTTTAGGTGGAAAGGAGAGGCACCATCAGATGTCAGCCATGTACTGATTTATTTATTTGTTTGTTTGTTTACATTATTTATATAGTCTGCCTTTTTCAGCTGAACTCAAAGCGGATGACTCAGGGTGAGTCAATACAATGAACAAGAAAGGGAATTCAATAAACAATGAAATAGGATTTGGGTTGTAGAACCAGCCAGGAGTCTAAAAAGAGAACTGAAGCAAAGCATAAGTGTTAACATGACAAATTAGATGATGGGAAATCATACAACAGCATCCAGCCCACATCAAATTATACACAGTATAGAAGACCACAGTCCCCAATAATTCATCCAAGTAAGTTTTGTACAGTGCAACCCTGTTGCCTGCTTAGAAAAGCCCCCTTGAATAATTCAGTTTTGTATAGTTTGGGAAAAGCCAGGAAAGTAGGAACCTTCCTGACCTCCTCAGGCAGGCCATTCCACAAGGCGGGGGCCACAAAGGAGAAGGCAGTTGTTTTTTGCCGAAGGCCCTGCTCGGATGAGTGAAGCTGTCGCAGCGGAGCATATTGGTGGGGGGAGGCACAGATATGAGGGTCCAAGGCCATGAAAAGCTGACTACGTAATAGCAAATACTTTAAATTGAGCCCTCACCTCAGATCTCAAGCCAGCCCCTTCTAGTAGTAGTTAAAATAGTCCAGGGGGCAAAATGAGGCTCTGCGTGTATGCTGTGGTGCAGAACACTAGGGCCCCCCCCATGAAATTGACCAGTCCAATAGGATCAGATTTCATGTTACCTGCCATTTCTTAACCCCATTTAATTTCTTCACGTGATGCCATGCAGTTTCCTCATTCTCCTTATAAATTCTTTCTCTGGGAAACATCTTCCCTGTACTGAGGTAAACATCCCAGTTTGGCTGCAAGTGTTTTTTCCCCGCCTCCTTGGCTTAGTTCCCAGTGTGTGTTGCTGTTTTCCTGTCATCCAGCCTTTCTATTTCTTTCCCCTGATTTTACACACTTGTTCATCTGGGCAAAGACTACGCTTTGAATTGAACAATTGCTTTGTTTTACCTTTGGCACGAGGCCTCAGAACTTCACTGTGTTTATCAGACCTATTTACCCAGCCTCCGGTGGATTTGTGTGTGTTTGTGTGAATGAAAATGTTCTGTGCCATTTGGTTAATGGAGCTTGTTGTGTATATATTAGAAATATATCAGTACTTTATATATAGTGTTTATTCATTATACAGCTCTATAAAATATTCATACAGCGGCACAAATCAGAAGAGAATTGCTTTGTGTTTAAAGCGGGTTGCACTAATAGTGCAAAAAAAAAACCTGTGGAGATTTATTTGTCAAAAGAAGTCATTAAGGTAATAGTGGGGTGGGGGAATAGAATTGTAAAATAATAATAATAAAAAGATTTAGCTATATATCTGGGGAGCTGTTAGTCATTTCCAGTTACCGAGCATAACAAAATTACCTGCTTTGCCCGTGATCTTGGCTCATTTTCCTTCTCTGCCAGGTGGTTACTAGAGTTTGACAAGTGATTGATTTGGTTTTAAAGGGTGCCTGAATTGCACAAAGTGTTTTTCATATTAGAAAAGACATGGCTATTTCCCCCCCCCCCCCTCCACACCAAGTTCTAAGACTTATTGCCTCACATGCACACACGAAAAGTATTGTAAATTGGTTAGTTTGTTATTTATTTCCCATGGATTGCTACAGTAATTGATGTCATTAACTGAAGGGCAAGTTTTACTTAGGGTGGGAGAAGTAAGCTTTTTAATGAGTTAATCTTTTTTTTTTTTGCTTACATCTTTGTTTTTAAATAGGGCTGGAGATTAGATGGGTGGACTGCTGTTTCCCATTTACTCACCCTTCCTTCGAGATGGAGATCAACTTCCTGGGAGAGTGGATGGAGGTCTTAGGCTGTGGGGTCATGGAGCAGCAGCTAGTTAACTCAGGTATGAAAGCTCTTTTGCTTCATCGACATCTCTATTAGCCAAGACTTTCACCGCAATCAGTTTCATGGTCCGGCACATTGCATCTGCTTTCAGCGCACACTCGCATCCGCCCACAGATCCACATTAGTAGCGGTGACTGCTGACAACATAAAGACAGAGAGCAGACAGTTCGTGCTGCACTGTTAGGGTATCATGTTTAATTGGTAAACCAGAAGCCTGACGCCTTAAGACCACTTATGGAGTGTTCAGTAGGAGGACACTTGATTTTGTTTTGAAAGGTGAATAAATTACACGTTACACTGTCTACCCACCAAAGTACCGTTATCCTTGCGCATAACACAAGAGTTGCCATGCTTCTGTGGAATGGCCCCAGGCTATATAGTAGTGATTTAAGCTAAGACTGAACATCGAATGCCAGACTTAGAGATGAATTTCAGTGTAAGGGCCTCAGTTCACAATTCTTCTTCACACAGAGATTGAATTATTTTAAAAGGATACATAGAAGAGTAGCTGGCCAAGATAGCTAGGATTGGAAGCTCCGAGTTCAAAAGCAGTGTATACCTGATCATCATGGGCTGTCTGCAGACATCTAGGGAGTGGTGATCTTCATGTAGCATGAAGTCGTCAGCTTTTCAGCATAACCTGGATGGCCACTGTGAGAGGCTGAGTACTGGGTTATATGGATTTCTGCATCTGGTCTAGAGTGGTATATCTTTTTGGATCCAGTCAGCTTTTCCACTGGTGAAAAAAGGAAGAACAGGTCCCCTTTGATTGCCAAAAAAAGCTGTGTTAATGATCATGCAAAAACAACAACCATGTGGAATGGGGAGTTGTGAGATTGAGTGAAAAAGCTGGCTGGATCCAACTGCAGTACTGCGAGGGCTACAGCATATTCTTTTCTAACCAGCCATGTTGTATAGTGATGGGCAAACTCTTCCTGGCTCAATCTGGAATTGGCAGCTATTCTTACCCGCCCCCCTCCAAAACTGGAAAATAGATTGACCTCCCCAGTGCAGTTCCAAAATTTAGGAATCCCATCAAGAGCATAATGGAGTTTCTGACTGTCCCTCCTGCTGGAGTGCTCAGGCCCCCTCATCTATCAGCAGTGGCAGAGAATGAGTTCCCTTTTTCACCCCTTTCATCACATTTTCTTGATTCCTCAAATTCTGTGACTGCAGGATTATATGCATTGTAACCCCCCAAACAGTAGTTTTCCCAGAGCATTGACTGCTTGCCCTGGGAAGTAAATGTCCTGGCATAAAGCATTTTGGCATATGGTGTTACCAGGATGTTAGGTGCTCATATTAAGCATATTGAGTGTCCTGGGAAAACCTGTGTTGCTTGGGTCCCTGATGCAGGGCTGAAGAAACCAGAGGGGAAAGAGGGAGCGATAATCTGCCTCCATTCCCAAAGACTGGAAGGTAGCCAGTGTAAACCCCCATCTTCAAAAGAAAAAAAAAAGGTTCCAGGGGAGATCTGGGAAATTACAGGCCAGTCAGTCTATAGTTGATATTGGTTAAGTTGGTGGAATCCATTATTAAAGATAGAATTAGTAGGCACATTGATGAACAAAAGCTACTGAGGAAGTATCAGCATAGTTTCTGTAAGGGAAGATCTTATCTCACTAACCTTTTAGAGTTCTTTAAGGTGGTGAATGAACATGTGGACAAGGGTGACCCAGTAGATGTTGTTTACCTAGTTTTCCAGAAAACTTTTGATAGTTCCTCATCAAAGGCTCCTAAGTAAATTCACAGTCATGGGATAAGAAGACAAATCCTCTTGGGGGTTAAAACCTGGTTTATTAAGAGGAAACAGAGTGAGTATAAATGGGCAGTTTTCACAGTTGAAGGTGATAAGCAGTGGAGTACTGCAAGTCTCAGTACTAGATCCAGTGTGTTTTAACTCGTTCATTAATGATTTGGAGTTGCGAGTAAGCAGTGAAGTGGCTAAGTTTGCAGATGACACTAAGTGGTTCAGGGCGGTGAGAACCAGGGAGGACTTACAGGTTCTCCAGAGGGATCTGCCGAGGCTGGGTGAGTCAGTGTCAGCGTGGCAAATGAGGTTCAGAGTGGGCAAGTGAGTCAGTGTCAGCGTGGCAAATGAGGTTCAGCGTGGGCAAGTGCAAAGTAATGCACATTGGAGCCAAACTTCCTAACTATAAATATATGTTGATGGGGTCTGAACTGGCGGTAACTGACCAGGAGAGAGATCTTGGAGTCATGGTAGATAACTCGCTGAAAATATTGACTCAGTGTGTGACTGCAATAAAAAAAGGCAAATGCAATGCTGGGGGTTATTATGAAGGGGATTGAAAACAAATCAGCCAGTGTCATAAGGCTACTGTATAAATTTATGATGTGGCCTCATTTGGAATGTTGTGTACAGTTCTGATCACCGTACCTCAAGAAAGCTATTAAAACATTAGAAAAGGTGCAAAAAGGGGCAACTAAAATGATTAAGGGGATGGAACACCTTCCCTATGAAGGAAGGTTAAAGAAGTTAGGGCTCTTTAGCTTGGAGAAATGACGACTGAGGGGTGACATGACAGAGGTTTACATATTATGCATGGGATAGCAAAAGTAGAGAAAGAACTACTTATCTCTGTTTCTCACAATACTAGAACTTGTGGGCACTCAATGAAATTAATGCATAGTAAGCTTAGAACAAATAAAAGAAAGTACCCAAAGAGTAATTAACATGTGGAAGTCACTGTCACAAGAAGTGGCAGCAGCTACAACATAGACAGCTTCAAAGAGTGGTTTGGTAAACATATGGAGCAGAGGTCCATCAGTGCTGTTAACCAGAAGGTATAGATGGAACACTGTGTCTGTGGCAGTGATGCTCTGTATTCTTGGTGCTTGGGGGACAACAGTGGGAGGGCTTCTGGAGTTCTGGCCCTGCTGGTGGACCTCCTGATGACACCTGGGTTTTGGCACCTGGGTGTGACACAGAGTGTTGGACTGGATGGGCCATTGGCCTGCTCCATCATGGCTTCTCTTATGTTCTTAATCCTTCCCCCTTCCCTCTCTACTGTTTTCTAACTCAGACTGCAATTTGACCTAGGAAGAGCTCTTAGCATCCTAATGCTTGCCCTAGATTGCTGGTGAGCATTGGCAGCTACCAAAGTAAATGCAGACTGAAGTAATTACAAACTCTGGCAGTAATCCTGTTGCATTAGTTGCATTGCAGGTTGTAGGTGCTAAAATCCCCTCCCAGAGCCTTTGCAGTTAACAATAAATACAATGAATGGAAATGGAGGGAAGAAATTATTAACTGATTTTGGAAGAATGGGAAATACAGAGATTCTGGAGGCCTTGAGCCAAACTTGCTGTGCCATTCAAGAGCAAACAATTTCCCCCTACTTACTGTGGCCTCCCATGTTGCTTTGCACTTTATCCATGAGGGTCCCCCAACCTTCACCAGTGGTGTTTGGGAAGTGCAGGAGGGGCTGCTGGAGGAAAAACCCCATTGCTAGTCTCTCAGCCCCACCTACCTCACAGGGTGTCTGTTGTGGGGAGGGGAAGGGAAAGGAGTTTGTAAGCCGCTCTGAGACTCCAAGTGAGTGAAGGGCAGGATATAAATCCAATCTCTTCTTCTTCTTGGTGCTTGGGGCTTCTTCTTCTTCTCCTCATACCATAACTGTAGGATGCAACCTAGGGTATTAGGTCCAAATCAGATATTTAAAGGGGTACATGATATAGCCCTGTATGTATTGAGTGTACACAGAGGGATGCTTGTTTAAAAGTATTCCTTCTCTAAACCTTCCTGCATGTGGAATTATTCTACTTCAGATGTATAATCTTCTCATGTGCAAACAAAAGATTCTGATGAGAGGGCACTTTTAAAAAAGTTCTCCCTATGAATTGTGAGGGTGAAGCAGTCACACGGAGGCCTTAACTTGTGTCACTGTGTTTTTGCAAGCTTAAAGTTGGTGCAAAAATTGCTTGGGAGATGGTAAGTATTTAAGAGGTGGTGGGACAATAATAATAATAGGAGAGTGGGACAATAATCTAATTGCTTCAGAATATTTTGTTAAAGAACAGTAACTGCTAATTTTATTCCGTAGGGATTTACTGAATTACAGAATGGCAGCCAATAAAACAGAAATGATTTGTGGTATCCCCTTCTCCCTGAGTCATCTTCAGGTGTAATAGAACATGGGAAGAGTGGGGGGGGGGGGGGGGCTGTCTCATTGTTCTGGGTTTTGGCACAAGCAAAAGCAGCTGTTTCCTTTCAGACTGCTTCTGCCTGCTCCAAAGCAATGATATAAGAAACTCTTCCTCTGACTTGGAAGAGTTCCTCATGTTGCTTTGAACAGGTGCCCTTACTAGAGGGCGGGGGGCATATTCTGCTGGTGACTAGGTATGTGGACGCTTGGGAACCAACCTCCCTCTCTTAGCAGATGACACCATGCCCCCAGCTCATTTTATGTTGCCTGGTCACGTCCACAGTAGGAGGATCAGCTAAATGCTAGTTGGACTTGCTCTCCTGTTTTGCAAACCCATGACAGGCTTGGCACAGAAGATTCAAAGTTCATTCTGTGATATTTCCAACTCTGTTTGCCCGTGACCTTAAAGAAACGCTGCCCCTCAGAGCAGACTGCACTGGGCTAGACAGATCAAAAGGCCTGACTCAGTAAAAAACAACTTCACATATTTATATCTTTTCAAGTTAAGTGTTTGACATCATGCAGTGCTTGGTTTAGACCTCAGCTTTACCGTCCTGGGTTGTTCTCGGTGCTTGATTGGAGTGGACAAGGAAACCAAGAGTGAAAAAATGCAATCTCAAAAAATGCATATCCCAAGAAGAAGATGGAGAAATGATTTTGTTGTCGTGACCTTGACTTCCACTTCCTCTACTGAGATATGTCCTTGTAAATAGCACAGTCTTTACAGCGTGCTGGGAACTGAGTCCTCAGTTGTCATTGATCATTCACTGATTTAAAAACTTATTTAGTAGGTTTAGAGTTGCCAACAGCGTGGAGACAAAAAGCTCTGTCTCTTTAATTGGAGCTTAATGTGTGGAAAGGGACAGGTGAAGTCTTCCGAGGCATCACCTGATGAATAGCGTTCCATCGAGCCCCTGGTAAGGGAAGGGGACACTTTTTCTCCAGATGCTTGGCAACCCCAATTGAGGTTGGTTAGAACTGGCACAGCATTTAGGAAGCTGTGAAAGAGAAAGTCATTATACATGCACAAAAAAATTATAACAGAAATAGAACTTCTAATACTTAAGAGGAATGTCAAACTTTTATGACCTAAGAGAAGGTAATCGTTTTTTAAAGAAAAGAATGGAGTTAGGAAACAGTTCCCTTGGAGAATGCCTTTTCAAACATGGTTGCCTTGTTATCTATATGCACGCAATAATAGAAATATGGTAGGATCTTTGGAGGTTAAATCAAAAGACAAGATTCCCTCTCCCTAGTGAGTGAAACATCAGAGTTTAGTTGCATGTTCTTTATGATGAAGAGAGTTTGTACCTTGGAGGAAAACCTGAGGATATTTCAGGTGCCAGTGAAGTTGCCTCACTTCTTTGAGGTTTTTGGTTTTGAACATTAGACTCAAGTGAAGAATTTTGTTGTACCGTTTAATGCCTTATAGAATCTATGCTGGGGCCTCTCATCCTTTGTGTTCTTAAGATAATACTGTACAGAAGAGCATTTTAACTGAGGAACCTTTCTTTGATTTATTGAGGGACCTTTCCTTGATTTTACTGACATCTGAATAGAAGCATGCGCTGAGTCAGAGAACAGCAAGAGCAAAAGCCTCTGTGGTGTCACTCATGCCTCCTCCTCATTCACAGGGCTTTTTTCTTGTTGGATCCCTTGGTTAAAGAGTCTGCAACCTTTTGTGTCTGACTTTACATATCGTCTTAGCATCATAACTCAGCCTCTTAACTCTCCAGTGTCTGATGCTGAACTTCACAATACCTGGCACAAATTGATATTGAAGTTGGGGGCAGGTTTGACCCTGAAATAAAGCAGTCTATTCCTTTGCTTGCCTCACTCATTTAGCTGTTTTACCATGTCATCCTAAGCAGAGTTACACCTCTTTAAGCCCAGTTGATTTACCCGGTTGTAACTCTGTTTGAAGATGGAAAGTGCCATCAAGGCACAGCTGACTTACGGCGACCCTGTGAGGTTTTCAAGGCAAGGGACATTCAGAAGAGGTTCCCCATTGCCTGCTTCCACATCATGACCCTGGTAATCCTTGAGAGGTCTCCCATCCAAATACTAGCCAGGGCCAACCCTGCTTAGCTTCCGAGATCTGATGAGTTAGGGCAGTCCAGGTCAGGTATTTAGGATTGCAACATTAGTGAAGCCATCTTTTTCGGCTGGGGTTCCATAACTCAAATCTAAAATGGTGTATGAGACTGCCACTTGAATGCACATCTTCAGTAGTCTCTGTCATGTTGTGGGGCAAGTCTTGCCATGATTTTGCTCCCTTTACTGTTGCTGCCACCACTTTGGGTAAAATCCAGCCCCCACCCCCGCATGTGGGTTGCCCAAAGCCAGCCTCACAAGAATATCTCCAATAGCATACCAGCATACCAGGAGTTGTGCGGATTCTCTCAAGTTAAACTTTATTTCCACAAGGCACAAACTCAGGGACAGAATCCATGTGCACTAAGTAGAATAAACAAAAAGACCCTTGCCAACTAAAGTACTTACATCTGATCTTTGGCAGTTGCAGGATGCTCCCATTCCTGGTGCATCTACAACCCTCTTTTGTATCATTCTCCTCTGTCATCCTTCATGACAAAATACACAGTGAAATGCACTCAGCCATGAACCAAAGCGTTTCTCCTAAGAGTCTGTCTCCTCCTTCTAAAGAGAGGGACAGCTCCCCTTTTCAAACCTCACCCCACATGTGCTTTGGGGCCTTCAGCTAATATGAGTGCCAAGCCTTGGAGCTCCAGCCTGCCTGACCTGGACCCTCCAGTCAAGAAGTTTTAACACATCAAAGGGCAGGTGTGTTATCCCTCAGTTGGAAAAGGATTCTCCATCTGGCAAAGAGCACTTCTCCCACCAAGAAACCTGGACCACTTTCCATTACCATTAGTCTCAAGGCATCTCTTGCCCCCTGCCCCTCATCTCAGCACAGCTCCTTAGTGCATTTTTGTCTCTGGTCTAATGAACCAGGCAGTAGTGGAGTGCGATAGAGGCAGATGGGTTTTTGTGGAGAATGTGTCTATATATGCCACAAACCATGATGCCTGTACTGCAGGTTGGTCTCTTTATCAAGCTGATCTTCTGAATGATTCTTGAAATAGTGTTCTACAGAAACAGGCAGTGTCTTTTCAGGTATACTTAAGCTTTGTCTACTCCAGTTCAGCAGCCCGAATAGCCCAGCTTTTAGACCAAGTTTGTCAGAATTTAAATGCTTATTGGAGATGGGCGTGGTTGGTACTTGGATAGGAGACCACCAAGAAACAGAAGGAGGACAGGAGGATGTTGGATTTATACCCTGCCCTTCACTACCCGAAGGAGTCTCAGAGCGGCTCACAAGCTTCTTTCTGTTCCCCTCCCCACAACAGACACCCTGTTAGGAAGGTGGGGCTGAGAGAGCTCTTTTGAGAACTGCTTGTGAGAGAACAGCTCTGAGAGAACTTATGACTGATTATTTATTTATGTATTTATTTATTAAATTTTTATCCCGCCCTCCCCGCCCCGTGGCAGACCCAAGATTGCCCAGCTGGCTGCATGTGGAGTGGGGAATCAAACCTGGTTCTCCCTGATTAGAGTGTCCGCCTCTAACCACTACGCTAAACTGCCTCTCACATGTGGGTTGCTGTACAAAGGAAGGCAATGGCAGACTACCTCTGCTCTTCTCTTTCCCAGAATGCCCTGTGGGTGGTGTTGACGTGACCCTATTGTGACTTGATGGTACATGCATTCTTCTTCTACTAAAGTTCAGCTCAACATGTCATGGTGAGTTTTAGAGTTGCTCTTAGCATCTCTGAAGTTCATTGTGGCCTCAGAGGCTGGACCTTGGGAGTGGTGGCTGGCTTATCTGTGTCACATTGTGCTTCCAAGGCACTTGGAGTGCCCCACAGGAAAGCCTTCCTCCCGAGTCTGGAGGTTAGGGTGAGAGTATTGGTGGATTGTCCCTTTAGTCACACTGTGTGGTATGTTCAGAAGGGAGCCCAGATGGTAAGCAAATACTTCTGGTGAAGATATTCAGAAGGAGGCCTAAGCACAAAACGGATATCACTGTTTCTTCGGACACACTTATTCCAAAGGTCCTTATCCATAACTTCTTATTCAGTTTACGTGTACGTATTTTTTATTGTAGAACCTGAATATTCCATCCTGTTTGTTTACTAAAAGAGAAACCTTTGGGAAACATACAGGTCAAGAGAAGTTTGGGGTTTTACTTACATGCTCCCCAAAAGGTAAAGATGATGATTTAGAATTTTTAAGGAATTGGTATGCATGGGATGGAACTGAGAGAGAGAAACCTGCTGAATGAACCAAAGTGGGGAATGCAGAGGATTTCATGAGTGGCATATCTGTCAGCTCACAAGTTGCTTCTGGCAATACTGGAGCATACATAAGCGCTTGAGGTGTGTCTCATATGTTGATGACCATTGAGATTTAGTGGTTAACACAATTCGTATACAGCCTACAGTCTTGCCCACATTAACTATTAATGGTAATAAAATGGCCCTCAGCTTTAATTGTGCGCTCCAGCATTAAGCAATTTTGAGATTGTCATGTCCAAACCTTCCATCACACGTAATAAGTAATTAACCAGCAGCTAATGGAAAAGGCTTGCTAATGTTACCTTGTAGGCATAATTTTCCTTGTTTAATTTATGAATCTGTTTCAAATCAGGTTTGAGAGATGTAGTCTTTTGATGCATATATCAACCAGCAGGGCGTGTTCTAATGAAGAGAGCATTTCGTGCTTCACATCCAGTACCTTAATCCTTTTCAGATGGTGCCTGATGAATTGCACAGAAGCACAGGAGCATATAGCCCAATAACAAGCCCCTTCCCCCAGTGCCAGGAGCAGGAGGGAAGCAATTATCCAGTAATGCTGCAGGAATCTTTAAGCCAAATATTATGCCACTCTGATTTGACATGTGTCACCGGTCCATCTTTGTTGAATTTGGAAGCTTCTGTGCAGTCCAGTGCCACTGGCCAGTGACTGGAATGTGTGTGAAATCACTCAGACAGCAGTGAGCACAGATTCCACCCAGAACATCACAATATTGAGACGGCAGCACTCACCTGCTAGGGGCCTTCTGAGAACATCTGACCTGCTGAGCAGGCATCCTTCTAACACAGGCCTAGACCAAAACAAAACAACGGGGTGGAAACCTTGGAAAAATGCTTAGACTTAGCTATGTAGCGCCCATGTGATCTGGCATGTAGGGAAGAGATTAAGAGAAATATCCCAGAAAAATAGATTGCATAACCCAGCCTCCAACTGTCTTTCCAAAAACTGCTGTATCCAAAGGCACGAGGCAAAATGCTTAGCTCAGTTAATTAATGTCTCTGCTATGAAAGCTGTTATTGTGTTATTTTTGCAACATTTTGGGTAAACCATTTGCTTAAGGGGGAGGCAGAGAAGTGGTGGGGCTGAGGGGAGCTTTGGCAGAACAAGCTGATGATGGCATCTTTATTGTCTTGTTTTGTTCAGTTATTCACTCGAGTGTGTAGAACCTATACTAGGGCAGAAGCTATTAAATGACTTGAATTAATACACTAAGAAGATAATGTATTTCTCATTTGTTTCTGGAGAGCTCGCAAATGTCGTCATGGTGTCATGGCTCAGCGGTAAAGTGGGTGCCTTTCAGGCAAGATGTCCTGGTTCCATTATTGGCATCTCCAGTTAAAAAACAGCTGGGCTGGGAAAGGCCTCTGCCTGAGCCCTTTTGGAAAACTGCTGCCAGTTAGAGGAGAGAGTTCTGCGCTAGGCGGACAGATGGTGCAACTTGGAATAAGGGAGCCTCAAATGCACACATCCACACCTGCTCCCTCACCTGAATGCAAGGGATCTCTTTCCTCTCCTACGTAAAATTAACCTTCTGTTTGTCCCTTGCTTGAACCCCAGCATGCATTTAGGGATAGGATTGCCCCACCCCATTTAGTATTCTTCTTTCCCCAGCCATGCTCTTGCCTGATTCTTCTCATCCCCTGCCCCCTTCCCTCAGCAGACCGTTCATCTGTGGCAGTGGAAACTAGGAATGTTTATGCTCTCCCGCTATCTGTTGCTCATAGCTACACCCACGTACAGTGTGTTAAAAACATATGCATCATTTGTTTTCTCCCCTTTCTTTATAATTTGTCTTTATGCCTATCTTTAAATTATGACTGCATTTCTTAATGACCCCCCCCCCTCTCTCTTTTGAGCTTGTGTTGTCTTAAAAGAAGCCTATAATGTTTTGGAAATCTTGGCTTCTCTGATTTTATCATTTCTGACACATCCATTATGTATGCTGCAGTTTGGTATTCTTTGGAAGAATTAATATAGCCTTACTCACAATCTGTGTGTGTTTGCATAGGAAGAGCAAATATTGCCTTGTTGTATGACAATTCAATTACATCTGTTTCTGGGTAGCAAGTTATTTGTTTGAAATTGTTTAAAATGAAGGACAGCTTCCGAAAGTTGCTGTTCTCTTACGGCGCTTGAACTCCGGCTGGGATTTTCGTCTTATGCGGCTTTGTGAGCGTGTTTACCTAGAGAGTGGACAACGTTGCCAGTTTGGCTGGGTTTCTAAACACAGAGGTTGAGGTCTGGGATGCAGATGAAATTCTGAAGTGGAGCGAGGAAAATCTGCATACATTGCAGTGTAAAGTGGAGAAACCATTTTTTTTAACTGAGGAATAAATTGTAGCTTCCTAATAATGGAGAGCCTTGACCTGGATAGCCCAGGCTAGCCTGACCTTGTCAGATCTTGGAAACTGAGCAGGGTCAATCCCGGTTGGTATTTGGATGAGACCACCAAGCAAGTCCCGGGTTGTGATGCAGAGGCAGGCAATGGCAAGCCACCTCTGAATGTCTCCTGCCTTGGAAACCCCATGGGGGTCTCTGTAGGTCAGCTGTAACTTGAGAGGGGGGAACGAAGAATATTGGGAAGGTCTGACTATAGTGGGCTGGTGGACCAAATTAACTGGGGATAACGGCACTTAACTCTGCCATACAAAAAATAAATCTAAATAAATAAATGATACTGGGGGGGTGCTCATGAGTTCAGCCTTTTTGTTTGAAAAGCAATTTGGCACAGTGGCCCAGAGTTCCTTCTATCACCTGCTTCTGTTTTCACCAACTGTCTCATTTTATAGATTCAGCTGTTGTGGCCAAATGGAGTTATGCTTTTGTAACCTCACATTGGGACTACTGTAACACACACTTCATTGTGCTGCCCTTGGTGACAACCCAGAAACTGCAGTTGGTCCAGAATGCAGCTGCTAGATTGTTATTGGGGCTATTATATAGGAAAACACCCTGCCCATTTTGAAACAGCTACACTAGTTTAGAGTTCAGTTTAGGTGCTGGTTATGCCTATTAAAGCCCTTCACCGCCTGGGGCCCACCTTTCTGAAGGATCATCTCCTTTCACATGATCCCATGAGCTAAATACAGTCATCAGATTGCAACCTGCTTACTGCTTCCGCACTGAAGATAGGTCACCTAGTATCTACTACAGCTGAGGCCTTTTCCATCATGGTTCTCACACTGTGCAGTGGGCTCCCTAAAATGTGAGGGAAGCCCCACTGTTGGACATCTTTCGGAGGTGTTGCAGGGAGAGCTGTTTGGCAGGGCTTTTGAGAGTGTATAGATGCTAGGCATCCTTTAATGAGGGAGAGGTATTTGGGGGGTTGGTTTTAATCAATAACCTTTTATTTATCGTTTGTAAGCCACTTGAGTCAAGAGGAAAAGTAGGATATAATTATTTTAATAAAATAAAACAAGTTTGGCCTTAGACGGCAGTGTTCCCTCTAAATTGAGTTGGTGTGGACTAGCTCACAGTTTTTTAGCTTCCGGCTCACGCATTTTTTGTCTTCGCTCAGGAAGGATGGCTCGAGAGCAAACTAATTCATGCAGCAGCCAAATTACTCACTCACAACTTTAATGGCAGTAGCTCACAATGTAGAATTTTTGCTCACAGGACTCCACAGCTTAGAGGGAGCATTCCCTGAGAGATAATTCTGTGATTTTTGGAGAGGGTCTGGATTGGACCATGAGATACAGAAAGTCATTCACTTAAATGAATGTTAGCTTAGATTTTGAATAGCAAATAAACCAGTAGCTACTTCACCACCAGTAAGCAACGCGAGGTGGTGGGGGGAGGGGGGCATCTACAAAAGGTTAGACTATAGTCAGTGGACAGTTTGGAAGCAGCCATGGCTGATAATTTCCCACCAGAGATGGACTGTGTGTAATGAGTGGGTGAGTTGTGTGAAAAGGTTCATGTTGGTAAAATTTTTATGATTTTCATTTATACCCCGCCTTTCTTCCCAATGGAGACCCAAAGTGGCTTAATCATTATCTTCATTTTATCCACACAATAGCCCTGTGAGGTAGGTTAGGCTGAGGGTATAACTATCCTAGGGTCAGCCAGCAAGTTTCCCATGGCAGAGTGGGGATTTGAACCTGAAATCTCCTGCATCCAACACTGACCACTGCACCACACTGCCTCTCATACTGAAGATGGGCATGGAGCGGGATGACTTTTATGGGGCAATCTGCTAGATTTTTTTCAATGATTCAAACAACAGAAATGCTTGATTTAGGAAGCATTTGAAAGGTGTCTGAAATTGCGGGTTGAAATCCACCCAGAGTCAGGAGAAAGGAGCAAAAAATATCCCGTCCCGATCACAGAGAGAAGCTCATTTTGGGGTGCCACCTCTTAGCAGTCAGTCACCCCTCTGTCATGCCTGGACAAAACTTGGGGTCGGGATCTTCTCTCTTCACCTTCCAGCTGCCACAGCTGAGAACGAGAGGCACGGCCAATCAGCCCCTCCCCCACTGTACCTGCCCAGAGGAAGAAACCTCATGGACAATGACAGCATTTGGTTGAGTGTAAGCTTGTCATTTCAGGAAGGGGGGGGGGGTGTCTTTACTTTTAGCCACCATATCCTGAAGGTGGAGCAGCAGCCAGAGCAGCTGGGGAAAGGAAGTAAAAAAATGCTGTACAAATACATAATACTAATTATTTCAACTTGGGCTTACCCAGTAGTAAGGTGGGGTAAAAATCTTTTAAATACATTCAGTTGATGCAGAGAAAAGGTCTTAGTGTTGATGGCCTCTCTTTTTTGAACCCCGTCCAAGCTGACATTTGACCCAAAGGCGCTTTCCAGCTCACACCAGCTCTGCACTAACCAGCCAGATAAGTAATATGTTTTGTCCTTGTTTATTCTTCAAGTATTTGTGCTTGGGTATGGTGAGGCTCTTTTGACTTATCTACTGGCTTAATTCTCCAAAGACCGAAGACCAGAACGGAAGATAGATATCAGGTTGAAAAAAGAGCATCTCATCTGAGAATGAATAACTAAATACCAGTGATAGAAAAAAAAGACATTGGAGTAGTTTGACAGGCCTGTCTTTGCTGGAACCGAAGAGCATTTGCCCTACAATAAAGGGTACGGTCCAACAAGCCGCACAAATATTTATTGCCAGCATTCAACCATTTCATATGAATAAGTCAATAAAAAGTGTCATCTGCTCCAGATGCTTAAAAGTACTTTTTCCACCTAAATAGCACCACTGAATTATTAACTGATTCTAAAGTGATGTCTCATTTTTCATGAGCACTTCAGACACAATTAGGTTATGCAATCTGAAGATTATGTAAGAAGCACCCATGGATTAAGGTCTGTATTGCAAAGAAGTTTGCAGAGAGCCTTAACACTGAACAGTGCTGGCAGCACAGGAGCTGTTGCAGCATATAATACTTTTCTGAATGACAGAAGTTATGGCATTTTAGTAGCCTTGCAGAACTTTTCTAGTGTTCAAGGGTTTTTTATGCTTGTCTGAATAGACCTGACATTCAGAGGGTTTTTTTTTTATTTTCAGGAAATGATTGTTCTGTGTCTCTCTTCGTCAAGGAGCGGTGGAGGAAAGAAACTGTTTCCAGGCTGGTTAGCACAACTTGGTTTTTCACCTCTGTGGCAGCATATTCTGGCAGCCTGGTGCAAGTCTGACCTCTGATGGCTCATTGTCCTCTTTCGCAGTTCGAGTAGGACAGGAGATTAAACCTGGAAGAAAACTGCTTTCTTCCTGAGCCTTAAATTTGACCGTGGCCTTGTGAATTGCAGAACCACAGTCTTTTTGGGTCTGGAAAAGATCAGAAGCACAATTGCTCTGATCTCTGCCCCCAAACATTACTGGTTTTGTAGTCAAATTCCCACTGTAGTCATTTGCCACCCATGGGTGGGAGGAAGTATCTGAGCAGCTGGGCAAGCCGAATTTCCTCCTGGCTTTGCACTGCAATGGATGTGCCTATCAACAAACCAAACACTAGCACCGCTATCAGTCTTGCCCCCACATGCTACTGGTGGTCTACCTTTCTTTTAAAAGTATATTTTAAAACAACTGTGTGTGTACTCCATTTAGTGTTCATTTCACGTGTGCATTTTGCTGCGCATTATGGAAGGCATGTCCCACCATCATGTCATTTAATTAGCTGAAACACATGAACACACATGATGCTGCCTTATATGGATTCAGAGCATTGGTCCATCAAGGTCAGTATTGTCTACTCAGACTGGCAGCAGATCTCCAGGGTCTCTGGCACAGGTCTTTCTTATTAC
Source organism: Lepidodactylus listeri (assembly GCA_029233225.1). NCBI lineage: Eukaryota > Metazoa > Chordata > Lepidosauria > Squamata > Gekkonidae > Lepidodactylus > Lepidodactylus listeri. Next base: position 96,788,129 of record JARCFY010000006.1, read on the forward strand.
CTGCCACCTGATGCTTTCAACTGGAGATGCTGGGGATTGAACCTGGGATCTTATGCATGCCAAGCAGATGCTCTGCACTGAGCCATGGCCCCTCCCCATATTTCCATAACTATTAAAAAGAGACATTTTGGGAAGAAATTGCAAAACCCCTTCAGGGGTCGGGGGAAGTCTTCTTGGTGCATCATTGGAGCCAGCCACTCAGAACTCTCCTGTTCCTGTCACAGAATTGCAAGACAAGGCAAGTTTTTAAAAAGCTGCTTAGGACAGGTTTTTAAAATGCTGCTTAGTCAGGGAGGTTATGAGTTAATCTTCACTGCAGAGAAGAGCTTATGTGATTGGCTGCTGTACTTGTTCTCTGATTGGCCAGCATCAGCTTAGAGAGGAAATAAAACAACTGATCTGGAGGGAAAGGGTTCAATTCGCCTTTTGAGTCACTTTTGATCTTTGTCTGAAATCTAAAGTCTGGATCAATAGCCAGAGGGTTTGTCTTGTGAGGGAAGAGACTTTGGGAGTCAGTGATTTCTGTCAAGGAACTGTCAGAAAAGTACTTTTATAGAGAGGGACTCCATTGTCTATTAAAACTACTCTGAGGGAGAATTCAGATTCTCAGTCAAGTAAGCCACAACACTGCTTTACCCAGATTTATAGTATTGGACAGTTTGGTAATGATTCAGATAAATAGTAATTACCTGTGTCAGTATGGTAATTTTGCCCAAGTTTTATTTATCTCAGACTTATATCAGTTTTACAGTTTTTTTTTCATAATGGCAGAAATTGTTTTCACAGTAATTACAAAAAAACCTAGACTGAGTACAAAAAGTACTTCATGGACATATTAGTACTAGGGAACGGGATATATCTAATACAAGACTCCATTATGAGGCTTGTCAATGATGACAAATGTTGCTGTTATAAAGCATGAAAAAAGACTCTACTCTGTTCCTGTGGAAAAATACTGAGCTGAACACAGTATTTTATTCAGTCCAATCCCTTTTTTTAACCAAAATCCTTTCTTAACGCTTTCACAAAATGCTGCATTGCATATTTGGAAAACAGATTGCATCCATGGAATACCTACTTTTATAGTACCAATGACAAGGAATACAGCTATTTTAAACAGTATGGGTTATACCTGCATAAAGATTTAGTTGAACTAGGGCAACCTGTTGGCACTGAAGACTTGATTTTTATATCACGGGGCAGAAAATTCATTTGGGCTAATGGATATCATCTCTGTAACAAACTGGTGGTTTCTAATGGCCACTGAGGCTCAGCTTTCTCATTTTCTGCACCATGGGGGCAAAGTCAGCGTATTCCTTCTTTGCATTTGCTGTCTAGCAAGAGAGTCTTACAGTGGAAGTATATCAGTGTGATCATGACAGTGACACTGCATCCCAGGGGGAGGGGATCCCAGTAAGATTTACTAGCTCTTTGCAGATTGAGCTTTTTTATTGCTTTCCCCTATATTTGACTGATTTTTCTGCCAGGTGTTTATTCTGTAGTGTGTGTGTGTGTGTGTATGTGTGTGTGTGTAAAAGCTGATTTTAATTATAATTAGAAGCTTTAATTTGTTTTTGTTAGTGGCCTTGTGGACCTTGCCAGTTAAAATTTATCCAGTGTGATATCAGTGTTTTAATTAATAAATAAGTAAAGATGCAGCCCGACACTGTTTTAATAGAGGTATACTCTGCTTCCCTATATTGCTACTGGTTTAAAAAAAAATTTTTGTTCCTGTGGCAGAATATATGAGAGGGTTTTCCTGCTGGTCTTGGGAATTAAATTCAAGGCTAACTACTGGCAACCAGTCTGCCTAGTACATTGTTATCCTGCCCAGGGGTCATTTCGTAGAAAAAGAGGTGCAGGAGCTCATTAGCATAACTCATTAGCATAACTTATTTGCATATGCTAAACCACCTGACATCACTGGAAGTATGTCGGAAGGAAGGAAGGAAGGAAGAGCTGGCAGAGAGGGGACAACTACTAATCCAAGCCTCAGAAATACCACTATTCTGGGAGGATAGCTTCAGTGGTGGCTGAAGCCTTCAGAAGGCTGGTCGGAGGAACAAGGACCTTTCCAGGGGACGGGGTCATTTTGCTGCAGCCATGACACAAGCAAGCATTCCCCCGTGGGGGGTGGGGCTGGCACCAACTCCCAGAGCTGAGCTCTTCCAAGCTCCTGCTCGAAATGACCCCTGATCCTGCCCTTCCTTCCAAGGAGGTGAGAGTGGCATGAATGGTTCTCCCACTCCCATTTTATCCTCACAACAAGCTTGTGACAGAGGAGTCTGAGGAAGAACAGTCAGCCCAGTGGCCACCCAGTGAGCTTTATGGAAGAGTGCGGATTAGATCTCAGGTCCCTTGGATCCTAGTCCAGCCACTGCACCACACTGACTATCAAGCTGGCAACTTGATCTGTGTAGATCCCTGGCCTGGTACTCTTGGGCTAAGATTTGCAGCTTATTCTCGAAATGGATGCTGTGGAAGATATGCTTGCCACAATCATGGTGCAAGAAGACATAAAGCAATCAACCTTGCAATGAGCTTTCTGCTTGTGTGAACAGGTCCTGTGTAATCCTCAAAGATCAAGATGCTTTGCTAGCTCCAAGTAATTAACTACATTTTTTTTAAAAAAAAATCTTTTTATTAGTGTGAGTGAGCTCCCGTCTCTGGTCCCAGCTCCTGCCAACCTAGCAGTTCGAAAGCAAGAAATTGCAAGTAGATAAATAGGTACCGCTTCAGTGGGAAGGTAACAGCATTCCGTGCGCCTTGGCGTCTAGTCATGCCGGCCACATGACCACAGAAAAAGTCTTCGGACAGCACTGGCTCTTTGGCTAGGAAACGGAGATGAGCACTGCCCCCTAGAGTCAGATTCGACTGGCTTTCAAGCAAGGGAAACCTTTACCTTTTTACTTTCTAGAACATATTTTGAGGGCTGGTGAGAGCTAAGGATTATAGTGTGGGCAGGGGAGTCTTAGAATTTGACTATAACTAAGGTGCGTAAAACGTTTAGCTAATAAATTATTTGAAAAGAACAAGTACATGAAGGGGAAATTCCTCCTGTGACTCATAGCAGTGGAGACTTCATTAGCCAGTTCCTATCTGTACTGTCAGTGACAGGAATTTGTAAAACGTCATTGATGATAAATCCTTCCTACAGCACTGTTGATTCACAAGATCTTTAGCATGCTGCAAACTTGATACAAAGCCCTTCCAAACAGTGGTGAGCATGAAACCCACATGCATATTGCCATGTTTTATAATCTGACATGCAAACCTTTTGTTACATATGCATGCTGGAAAACTGTGTTGAATTGCCTGTTCACATTGCGCATGTATGCAGCCAAGCATATGTGCTTTCTAGGATCCCAGGCAGATGTTTTTCTCAGTTTTGGTGCCTTTATAACTAGAGCTGCTGGAGACAGTACCCATGACCTTTAGGGTGTAAAATGTATGTTTTCCTACTGAGCAATGGGTCTTTCACAATCACCCCCATGTTCTGTGGAGTCCAACTACATTGCTTGAAGGCCTTTCCCGGCCCTTATAGGTTGCTACATACCCTCTAACTGGGTATGCTAGCTATATTTAAGTGCCCCTGCAGCTTCTCATGTCCTGTCTCAGCTCCTATATATATATAGCTTGGTGTCTACAAGATATATGTGCAGTAGTATTTATCACAGACAACAAGTAAACACAGAAGTCATCAAATGCATGAGCTAGCTGAGGATCGTGATGTTTCAACCTGACTCTGAGAATGGGCCCCAAAACATGAGTTTCAGGGCCAAAGCCTAAGACCTAGAAGCATCAAGCCATGTAAACATACAAATTTTAGAAGGTGTTTTGGACAAAAAATTAGATAAGGAAGGTAAATCACTTCATGGTACAATATAAAGCATTGTAAATATTTCATGAATACATGCTGAACCAGTGACTGCAACCCATGAAGGTATGCTGTTGAAGTTTCTACATATTGTTTCTAATACTTTACAGTGTCACAAAATGCCTGCCAATACTGAAACAAAATGAGTTCCACAGAGTGGGATACAATGTTGTCAGAAACAACAAGCAAAATTAAAATGTCCTTTGTGTTGTCTGAAACTCTAAGCATCTTAATTTTCCTCTAATACATTGGCATTCCAGGTGAGATGTTTTTTCCCAGTGTAGTTTGCTGCCATTTTTGTATAATCGTAAGTGGCTTTTGACTTGGCATGCAGGTAGGATTGCCAGCTTTGGGTTGGGAAATAATTGAGGATTTGGGGGATGGAGCTTAAGGAGGGTAGAGTTTGGGGAGGGGAAGGACTTCAATGTGGTATGATGCCATAGAATCCATCTTTCAAAGCATCCATTTTCTCCAGGTGAAGTGATCCCTTTCACCTGGAGATCAGTTGTAATCCTAGGAGATCTCCAGCCACCACCGGGAGGTTGGCAACTCTACATGCAGGCCAGTTACGGAACTGTTAAGGTGACTGGCATCAAGAAAGTCACTAAATAGGGGGGGAAACAAAGTGATAGGGGCTTTGTTGTTTGTTTAGGAACAAAATATATAGTTTTCTTTGTCTATCTGTCTATAATTGTTTGTGTTTCAAAATTATGGCTACTGGACTCTTCTTACAGACTTTTCTAGCAGGCGTTTTATGGATTATAGCAAAGCAATCTTGAGTTACATAATCTCTAGTCAATCACCTGAGAGTTGTGGCTTGTTATCTGGTGGGACAATATTTATTTAAAAGTGGACAAATTTTAGATTTATATCACATTCCATTATATGGCTTGGCTGATGTCTGAAGCACACAGGATATTGCTCTTAACATTTTTTAATGAGATAAGTCAACTTCTTGGTAGGTACTGCTGCCATTTGATGGAAACACTCACTGTAGTAGCTTGCCTGAACTGACATTTCACACAATCAGGCTGCTGTGTTTGTGCACAGCTGTCATCGAGCAATATGTAGTGTTGTATGAATCAGCCCTTTTGATTTAGCTTCACAAATGAAAGCTGCTGTAATAGCTGCATATTCATCTTCGGTCTTCTGTGCAGTCCCACACTGGGGATTGCAGCTAAGCAGGCCTGCCATGGAGATTATTTCAACGCTTAAGAGTCACCTAGAGGGTGCCCCTCCCCCTCAAGCCATTGCGAGCCTCCTCTTCTGCCAATATGGTCATATGGTTGATGGGGAGGGCACCCTTTCCCCCTCAGTTCCTTTTTTTCACCACTGTTGGAGAAGGTTCTTCAAGTGTTTACTCCAGCATTTCAACTTCTTCTGTGATTGATATTCTCTGAAAGGAAAGGTATTTGTTTCAGGAAAGGAGAAATCTTCTGTTTGTTGACTGAATTTTTTTTTAAGTACAGTTGAAAGGAAGAAATCAAACAAGAGGGAAGCCACGTGCTCATTTTTCTCATTCTGATCTATTGAGGCCAAAGGGGTGTCCTAGCACCCTGCCTGTTCTTTATGGGGCCCCAGCTCTACTTGTTCCCCAAGAGTTATGGCTCAGAAAGCTTTATTTAAGAAGTGTACCAAGCATGGTATGAAAATGCCCCAGTCTGACTAACATAGTCTAAGCCCCATGCCTGGGTGAGGAGCATAATGTGGTACTCTGTTCGGTGTGCCAACAGTTCACTCCTAAAGCTTGAAGCAATAGAGCTTTTAGATTAAAGAATGCATTGTGGGAGAAGGCTCTGTTCTCATCCAACAAGCCCTCCAACCCCACTGTGTCATTCAATTTACCACCAAAACCACCTTTGGTAACTTCAGGTCCTTTAATCCCATCAACCACCCGTTCTGAGCCAATCTGATGCCAATCATGATCCCCAGCTCCATCAGTTCCAAGAAGTGTGTTGGAACTGCCAGCTATGAAGAGCAGATCCAAGAGTAAATATAAAGGGAAATCAAAATGTCAGTCTCAATCACATCATCCGAGATTAGTTTCGAGGGATCCACCGTCCAAATCCCAGACTTCATTTTTGGTGTTCATTTTGATTCCACTGAGAACTCCTTCTATTCATTCAGCCTCACCTACTCACTCTGTTTCAGAAATAGATTTTCCAGTGGATCCAATGACATGGATCTGAAGATTATGCATTCAGACTCATCAGGTCCCGCTGCCTGGCACCACCCATATCCTCTGTTTCCATGGAAACCATATCCATAGTACATGTCCCTGGCTTATTTGCAGGACTAGTCTGAATGTCCACCATATCCACAACATATTGATCAGGGTTTCTATCAACCTCCTCAGTGTCAGACCTTTCACTCTGCCTCCTTGTCTGTTCCACCTAGACCACAACTCATTGCCTCTTCAGTGGATTCTGATGAGAGAGAGAAAGAATTACTACACTCTCCAATTTATTGTAGATAAATACACCAGCTCAAGAGATGGCATGTTAGCTGTTGCCTTTATGGATCTCAGAGCAGCCTTTGACTCAGTGCCTAGACAAAGACTATGGGATAAACCAAGGGTGGGCAAATTGCGGCCCAGGGGCCACATGTGGCCCGCCACAGAGTTTTTTGCGGCCCACCAAGACAGTCAGCCATGTGGTTTCAGTCAGGCCTCCGTCTGAGAAGGTCAGGAAGGCTTCTGCCCTCTCCTGGCTTACCACTATTTTATCACTAAACTACCACTATTTTATTTAATTTATATTTATTGATTTTTATGATACAATTTATACCTTTTCTGAAATGCAAAGTTAACTAATGAATGCAATCATTTTAAAAAATGTGGCCCTCCGCTAACCTCTGCTCCCACAAAGTGGCCCCCGAGCCAAAACAATTGTCCACCCCTGGGATAAACTGAACAAATCATCTATAGACAAGTGCCTCCTCTTCCTAATTCAGCAATTATATGCTCAGTCTACTGCTCAGATGAGATGTGGTCCTGCTGGTGAACTGACCAGGGATATTCCACTGAACAGAGAAATTAAGCAAGGATGTATCCTTGCTCTGCTGTTATTCATATGACTTAACTTCTTACATATCTTGAAATAAATTTCATCCACCTTCCCTATCCCATGTTAAATTACCCTGTCTCTTATACCCCCTTTCGTCAAGCTCATATCCTTCTTGGAATATTGTTCCAGAGAGGACTTAACTATTAATGTAGTTAAGGTTCTTCTTTTTCTTCTTTTTAGTAAGAAAGGAAGATGAAGTATAAGCGGTCAGTAGCAGGTCAACTGTTAGAGCAAGAAGACCTTTGAAATATTTAGGAATCATCTTTAAAGCAAATCTTTCTTGGAAGGTGCACTTGAACTCTGCTGTTAGAGCCACTATGAGTACTGGGAAGGCCATCTCAAGATTGGAAGGTAATCGCAGAGTACGGGAGAGTCTCGGGTCTAAAAATAAACTTGAAAAAAACAAAGATATTATCAAAAAACTGCCCTCTTAAAGAACAGTTGAAGATTCAGAATAAATTCGGAATTGAGATTGTGAAAAAAGTAAAATATCTGGGGGTGGTATGTACAAATAAAACCAGCTCACTGATAGAAGACAATTATGACACCCTACTAAAAGAAATTTAAAAAGATCTTGATAAATGGAAAAACCTAAAGCTCTCTTGGCTAGGTAGAGTAGCCGCTATTAAAATGAACATTCTCCCAAGATTTTTGTTCTTGGCTCAAACGATCCCTCTATTAAAAGAAAATGCGAAATTTTATAAAAAAATTAATGAACTTACGAAAAAATTTATTTGGTTTCCTAAAAAACCTAGGGTAAAATGGAAACTTCTACAGGATCTGAAGGAGGAAGGGGGGATCGTGCTACTCAATTGGGAAATTTATGGGAAATCAGCGGCTTTACTTTGGTTAAGAGAGTGGTTAATGCTGGATAATAAAAGGATTCTGGCGCTAGAGGGGCATGATTTGTATATGGGTTGGCATGCATACTTATGGTATAATAAACATAAGATCCACACGAATTTTAGTACGCATACCCTAAGAGCTGCCCTTTTAAGAAACTGGTTATCAATAAAAGAAAAATTCTACATGAAAATTCCTAGGTGGGTTTCACCACTAGAGGCTTTCATTAAACCATCACTTATTAATGCAAAAAACATGGTGTGTTATGACAAAATATTAGATAAAAAGGGTGAATTGAAAACTATTGAACAAATTTCTGAAGAAACAGATTTACAATTATCCTGGTGGGAAAATAATCAGCTAAACTCCAGATATAATTTAGATAGAAAAATCGGCTTTGAAGTGTCCCCAAACCAATTAGACCTAAATTGGATGAATAATAATAAACTTAAAAATAATTATAAGATTATATTAACTTATGAAATGCAAGAAGAGAAAGTTAAAAATACAATGATAAAATGGATGGGAGACTTTGGGCATAATATACAAATTGATCAGTGGGCAAAAATATGGAGATCGGTTAAATTTTTAGGGGCAGTAAACTATAAAGAGAATATTTATAAGCTATTCTACCGATGGCATTGGTCACCCGATAGGCTCCATAAATGTTATAAGAGTGTCTCAAGTAAATGTTGGTTGTGTGGTATAGAAATTGGAACATATTACCATATGTGGTGGAACTGTAGGAAAATGCAGGGATACTGGAAAATGGTGAACACAATGGTTAAAGAAATGTTGGGATTAGATATTCCTTTACTGCCAGAAATATGTCTGTTAAATATGTTTCCAGAAGGAATGGCGAGACGTGATCAAAAATTACTTGTATATACTTTGACGGCAGCCAGGATCTCTCGGGCCAAAGCATGGAAAGCGGCAACATTGCCCGGAAAAGACATAGTGATTGCCAGACTGTTAGAATGGGCAGAACTTTGTAAACTGGGATTTCTTTTGAATGTAAATGTAAAATCAGATCCATCGTTGACATGGTCTAAATTTTATGTTTGGTTAAATGATGGTGAAGGGCTCCAGTAATATGTAATGGTTAATCTTAGAGAAATATATAATGTATAAAAACAACTAAAATAAACTTTATATAAAAAAAAAGATTTTATTATTCTACATGTGGCCAGTATGTTCCTGCGGCAGTCAAAGTATTCAGACGCTAAACCTCTATTCAGATTCCTACACAATATTCTGGGAGCACCTCAGTGTGTGTCTGGAGTACCCCTGAGAGCTGAAGTTGGGGAGACGTCTTATGAAGCAAAGGCCTGGGGGAAAAGATTCAATTTGAAAATTAGGACTTTAAAATCAAATCCAGATCTAAACCTCCCTAGACTAGTTAAGCTGGACCACCACACAAGTGATTGGGACAGATTACTGGACCATAAACTGTTATGTCTGGGTATCACCCATGATGTGCTGGAAGTCAAGAGTAGACAAGAGCTGTCACAGCTTATTAGAAGAAGTTTGAGAGACTTTGACTACAAGAGCACATCGATTAGAGCCCACAGAGTGTGCTCAACCTTTTCAGTAGGCATTCAGCCTCCAACAACAATGCCAAATTACTTATCTGAGATAATTTCTTCCAAAGTATACAAGTGCATTCATGCTAGCATGCCTGAATGCCCTACTTTCAGCTGTGATGTAAGGAAGATTTAGTGGGATCTCATGCTTAGATCAACTCTGTATTTGTGGCAGCAGTAAAATTCTCTGTGGATCATATTTTGCTTGATTGTCCCAAAATTTCAGCTTTAAGGGATGAACTGATCTCACCTTTATTTAATCAGGACTTCCTCTCTCCAGAAGCAAAATCATCCTGGTTACTTAGAGATGAAGACAAATTACTCGGCATGTGGCAAAATTTCTCTCAGCTGTTGTCAAATCACATGACAACTTTTGCAGTAACAACCTTTAAATCCTTCCATGTTTTCCTGTGGAACAAGGTTTATTGTGGAATGAGGGTTTGTTTATGACACCAGGTGAAAAAACAGTAAAGACAATACAATATAAAAGTCGGAGCATAGTTCAGAGTTACCATCGAATCTGTCACCCAGTGAACAGGCTGGGGACCCCATACCTATATCACCTCATGAAGATCGGTGTCTACATGCAGGACAAATGACCAGAATGGTGCAGGCTCTTGATATTGACATCAGGACTACTGAGCAGAGACCAAAAGATAAAATTCTTGGCCAGCTGAATATTGACACTCCAAGCACAGTAGTATTCCCAGTGTTGGAGGGCTTTAAAGACACCTATAGGGATGTCTGGAAAAAACATGCTTTGGCCCCTGCTACTTCCAGACCCACTGAAAATGTATAGAGTTCCTTACGTTTATGAGCTTCAGACTAGAGCAAGATCATCCTACCGTACCTCTTCTACCAATAAAGAGGGGAGGATGGACTCAAAAGACCTACTCTTCATCAGCCTTAATGTTTAGAGTCTCGAATTTTCAAGCAATCATGACAGCTTTAACTTTTAACTGTATAAGTCTTTTTATTACTGTTATTCTGACAGTGCCAGAATGTCAGAAGAGCTCTATTAGTCTATTTGACGAGAACACAACCATTTAGGAAGTATGTTAACCCTTTTATTTCATACGTGGGTCACATTAAGGGGAAACCAGCCGTGTTCCCTCTAAGCTGTGTTAGTGTAAGCTAGCTCACAGCTTTAATGCCAGTAGCTCACAATGTAGAATTTTTGCTCACAAGACCCCTTAGCTTAGAGGGAGCATTGGAAACCAGTCTCCTCCAAGTTGTTGTCGAGGTGGATTGTACAAGCAATAAAGGTTTGTTATGAACAGGCTGACATGCCATTTCCTCTTCACATTCATGCCCACTCAACCAGGATGCAGGCCTCAGCAGCAGCACTTGAGTGTCCTGTACCTCAAGATTTGCAGATCCGCTACCTGGTTCTCCATGGACACTTTTGAAAAACATTATGCATTGGAAATGAGAAGAGAGTCAGAGGTCAGCAAGGCTGTCCTGCAATCCTTGGTCTAGTGACTTGTTAGGTGAGAACTTCACCCCATCTCCTAAATTCTAGCTCAGTAAAATCCCAATGTGGGACTGCACAGAGAACCAAAGATGAAAACAGGGTTGCACTTACCTGTAACTGTTGTTCAGTGACTTGTCTTATGTGCAGGCACACATCCCCTTCACCTGTCCCACTGTGAGTTTTCCTTATATGAGATGCTTGTGGCAGCTTAGGTTTAAAAAGAAGAGTTTCGATTTCTACCCTCCCTTCACTACCTGAGGGAGTCTCAGAGTGCCTTATGATCTCTTCCCCTTCTCCCCACAACAGACACCCTGTGAGGTAGGTGGGGCTGAGAGAACTCTCCTGAGAACTGCCCTTGAGAGAACAGCTCTGAAAGAATTTATGACTGACCCAAGGTGACACCAGCAGCTGCACGTTGAGGAGTGGGGAATCAAACTGGGTTTTCCCAGATTAGAGTCCACGCTCCTAACCACTACACCAAACTGACCCTCCCTGTCAACCATGTGACCATTTTGGTGGGAGAGGCAGCTTGCAATGGCTCGAGGGGGAGGGGTGACCTCTAGGTGAGTCTTTGAAATAATCTTTGCTGCAGGCCTGCCTAGCTGCAGTCCCCAATGCGTGCCTGTGTGGAAGACAACTTGATGAACAACAGTTACAAGTTAGTGCAACCCTGTTCGTCATTCCCAGAGCTTGTAACTTCTGCTGTTGGTTTGGGCCTGAGAGTGACTGGTGTGGGTTAAACTGGCTTAATCTGTTAAATTGTACTCTGTTAACACCTGCAGTGTTAAATAGTGGGTAATACTGGAATCAATTGAGATGTTGTTTATTCGTTATAAACTCAGAAATGTTAAGTGCAGAAATTTTACGAAGGTAGACAGGCCTTATTGTGACAGGCTTGCAATACTGATGCAAAACTATAGTGAAAACTGTAGTTTGTGTAAAATGAGAGAAAGTGGTTAAGAGTGAGTGATATGGTGAAAAGCTTAAAAGAAAGGGCAGAATCTTTGATATTTCTTAAACTGACTGGTTGAGAGGATGATTCAGTGGAATAAGGATGAAGACAAGAGATGAAGGATTCAATTTATACTCTGCCCTTCACTACCCGAAGGAGTCTCAGAGCAGCTTACCATCTCCTTTCCCTTCCCCTCCCCACAACAGGCACCCTGTGAGATAGGTGGGGCTGAGAGAGCTCTGAGAGAACTGCCCTGGAGAGAACAGCTCTGAGAGAACTTGTGACTGATCCAAGGTCACGCCAGCATGTGGAGGAGTGGGGAATCACACCCAGTTCTCCCAGATTAAAGTTCACACTCCTAACTACTACACCAAACTGTAATTGAGGAGTTTAAAGGCAATACACAAAGATTCAGGTGGCATTTGAAGAGTTCCAAGATAGCACAACATTCAATAGGTGCTATATCCCCTTTGACCGTAGTGCTGTGGGACAGAAGCCACACCTGCTGAATTTCCTCGCTTAGAGCTTTTCAAAAGGTCAAAACACCTTGTTTTGTAGCACTGTTGCCCTAGCTAATCTCTGACAACATAGCTGAACCTGGAATTCTTTTTCATCAGGCTCCAGGTCCCCTTTGGAATTCCAACACAATGTGATGATTGCATGCACAAAATAGCTGCCATTGGAGATGAACCCCAAAATGGCCACCACAGGAAGCAAAGCCTCACACAAAGGAAGCCCAAGTGCAGGTGACAAGAGGAGTATTTTTAAAAATACACTAGGAAAGACAAGTGAGAAGAGAGAATAAAACCAACCCTGTGGTGGTAGCTGCCCCCAAAATTTGTACAGCTAATCAGATGTCCAGTCAGAACCCTGCTGGGCAGGAGCCCCATCTGGCCCCACCCACTTTCTAGAAACACGTGGCAGGTGCCATGACACCCATGGGTGCCACATTGAGGGCCCCTGCTTTACACCTTCTGCATAAGCTTCTGTACTGAGAAATTCCTGGATACAAGATGACATGGAGCATTGGTAGCAGACATAGTGGGCCTCAACATGGCCCTGCTTGGTTGGAGAGAGCATGCGTGAATATACCTAATGTTCCCCTGTGGCCTTATTTTGCATGGCAAGATTAGTAATGGTGTGTTGCTTTTCATGGATGTTTGTCTACCATTCCTGATCTTCTCACTGAATACCACTGATAAGCTTCCAAGAAATCCTGCTGGTCTCTGGAAATACACTATTTCAAATTTGTTCTGCCGTCCTCTTATTTCAGTATTACTGCATGCAATTCTGGTCACCACACCTCAGAATGGATATTATAGCATTGGAAAAAGTGCAGAAAAGGGCAACTAGAATGATAAAAGGGTTGGAACACTTTCCCTGTGAAGAAAAGTTAAAGGGCTTGGGGCTCTTTTGCTTGGCGAAACCGTGACTGAGGGGTGACATGATTGAAGTTTACAAGGTTATACATGGGATAGAGCAGATAGAGAAAGAAGTACTTTTCTCCCTTTCTCACAATACTCAATAAAATACAGTACTCATGGGCACTCAATAAAATTGCTGAACAGTCGGGTTAGAATGGGAATAGGAAGTACTTCTTCACCCAAAGAGCAATTAACACATGGAATTCACTGCCATGGGAGGTGATGGTGGCTACAAGGATGGATGGCTTTAAGAGGGAATTGAATAAACATATGGAGCAGAGATCCATCAGTGGCTATTAGCTACAAGGTATAGATAGGGACTCTCAGTCTGGGGCAAGTGATGCTCTGTATTCTTGGTGCTGGGGGGGGGGCAACAGTGGGAGGGCTTCTAGTGTCCTGGCCCCACTGGTGGACCTCCTGACGGCACCTGGTCTTTTCGGCCACTGTGTGACAGAGTGTTGGACTCGATGGGCCATTGGCCTGATCCAACATTGGCTTCTCGTATGTTCATATGTTCTTTCTCTGAGTATTCTTTAGAGTTTTCCTTTTATAATAATATATGCGTTCGCAGGTTTAGAATCCCTCATCAGACCTTCTGAACAGTTTGTATTTTTGCTCAAGGTGCTAAGTTTCCAAATGCTCCTTTGCTTCACCCCATCGAAGAACATTCCTGTTTCTGTGCCAGCTGTGATTACAGGGCTTATGTCCACAGAGTGTCTCTGTCACTGCTGCAGTGTCTTTCTCCACAGCCTCAGGCGTGCCTACCAGGTAGTAGCCATTGGGCTAGCCACAACATTTATGCAGGGCTAACCGGACACAAAATGAGGGCAGATCCGTATTTCCATCCAGCTTTTAGGCTACCTCCACCAAGGAGACAGACATCTGTGCACGCGCAACCCCGCAAAGTCAAAATCCAGCCACTAGCTGCTAATTGCCTTTTAAGGTGATTCATGTGCCATCTGCCAGCTTCCAGGATTGTTGTAATGAGTCGCAGCTCTTAGAAGGCAGCCTTCCCGCATAGCATGTGTGGTTTTCATGTTGGAACACTGACCTAATGCAACAATAAGCCAACAGCAGCCCTGTGACATGCAGAAATTAAACACAGAACAGTTTGGTTTGTGCCTTTATGGTTTTTACCAGCGGGAGGAGAGTGTTCTAAAATACTCCCGACACTGACACACCTCTTCCTTGTTATGAGATCCCCCATAGTGGCAAACTTAGTATATTTGTCAAAAAAAATACAGTCCTTTTTGCTTTTATTATTGTCTTGCCTACTAAGCTCTCTCGTTTGTAGCACAAGCAAAACAGAGCATAAATATCCAGTATGGTGATTTAGGGGAATGGCTTGTACAGCTTCTCAAGCCTAACATGCCTGAACGGAGTCACACAAAAGAGAAATAAGAGGCACATGTCTTGTCATAACCGATTGGTCAGTTTTTTTGGAAAGCCTGTCATGCTTGCACACAAAAGGTTATACCTTGAATAAAACTTTGTTGGTCTTAAAGGTGCCACTGGACTCAGTCTTTGTTCTAATGTAAAGTGTGCCATCAAGTTAATAGAGATGCCAGCCTCTAGGTGGAACCTGGGGATCCTCCAGAATTACAGCTCATTTCCAGACTCCAGAAGTCAGTTCCCCTGGAGAAAAATGGATGCTTTGGAGGGTGGGCTCTATGGCTGTGTACCCCACTGAGGCCCCTGTTCCTCCCAGGCTCCATCCCCAAATCTCTAGGAGTTTCTCAACCTGGATCTCGCAACCTTACAGCCCCCATCTCCTGCCAGTGTCCAGGAGGGACCTGGTAACTCTGAGTTGCAACCCACTCATGGTGACTCTGTGAAGTGCCCAGCAACAGATGAGGTGGTTTGCCACTTCATGGTTGGTTTTCCTTTAGTGGTTTCCCATCCAAGGACCAATCCTGCTTGGTTTACAAGCTCAGGTGATATTTTACGCTTGTCTGGGCTGCTAGAGCTACTATAGTGTTACTACTTATCATTAGCTGTGAGAACTGCAGAGATGTTTGTCTGTGGAACATTTTATTCCAGTTTGTTTCGGGTTGATTCTGCTGTGCATCATCTATTCATCTATTCCTTTGGTTGCTACCAAATTACAAATAAACACTTATTTTTCTCAGTATAACTAAAAAGATGTATCCAGTGTTCCAGACATTATTTTTTTCTTCTCTGCCTCACCCCTCTGCCATTCTTGGTGTGTGCAGGCTGGTTTTCTTTATTTGCTCTTGGGTGCGTATTTTTACTTAAGTATCTCTCCTAGAATATTCAGTATCAAATTAGGATGAAGACAGGTGTAACATATTAAGTGAGGTAGAGTGCATTAAACCCACTTTCCAAGGCAGTTTTCAGCACAGTGGATGTGTACTCAGATCATTCCCACCACACTTAAAATGTTACACCTGTCTTTGTCCTGATAAGCTGCCCTCAGAACTATTTAGTACTAACAATTTAGTTACACAGTTTCTTCATTGGATGCAAACTTAGGGTAGCTGTCACCACTCGCTCCTCTTGTTATGCCTACATGTGTAGGAGCCAGGAGTACAACTGACATATATCTAACACTTTGTTGTTTAACTCAAGCAGCTTTCCAATTCTACTGGTTCTCATATCTTTATTAAATCAAGAGTACTGTGATTGAATAGCTCTACAGGGTTAGATAAAATGCCGCTGAAGAGCTTGGGGCAAATAAATTTTTTAAATGAAAAATTTATTTAGCAAAACACAAAACACATGTAAGTATATAAGTGTTCAAACTAGTAACTAGATCTGGAGCTGCTTTCCACGGTGGTTTTTGTAGTTGATTGCAGACACACAATTACAAATAATGCGTGGGATTGCATTTGTTGTGAATGGTACACGCATGAGTAAATCCTCAATTTTTTTCCACAGAAACTATATGGAAGCAGAAAAGGCAAAAGAGACCAAAAGACAGGCTCTGCTCCAATAGCTGAAAATGTAGCTCGGAAGGTGCCACATCTTTTCTGTGCTTTACAAATCGTGTTTTCAGAATGTTTACATTTCCTTCCTGTACACACACACACACAGTTTAAATTGGCAGCAATCATTTTCACTCATTTGAGGATGAATCACGAACAGCCGAAAGACCACAGAATTAGATTCAAAAGACACAAATCGGGCCACTAACCAAGTAAGATTATTTCCCCTCATGAACGTGGAACAGTGGAGGGCGCCACATACCCCAGATAGAAGGTTGGCCTGAGTGCCAATGAATAAATTGATTTATTAATTTACAGCACAAGTCGGAAGGGAGAGCAGAACCCCGATTTCCCTTCTCCCAAGGCAATTGCGCTGACAGCTGAGTTAAAAGGAGCAGTCTGTTCAGCGGGACCTTGCAGCAGTGCTTTTATATTTATTTGTTTCAGCTCATTCTGTAGCAAGGCCAACTTTTAATAAAGCCATGCCTTTTTTATTTTCAGGAGTGCTTTTGCGGCATTTATTCTCCAGTTCACTAAAACTCTGAAAGAAAGCTGTGAGCCTGTTATTAAAACATAATAAAGGGGAAATTCAAAAGTCCTTCCCCCCTCCTTTTTTTTTTTTTTTAAAGTGGTCCTGTTCTCTGGTATTATGAGGTGATTAGAGTGGGACTTCAGTCAGCTTGAGCATTCCCTGAGGCAAGGTCTTGTCCCACCCGTGCGGATAGCATGCCCTGTCTGACACTAGGGAGGCTGGAGAATTGAACTGAGGGAAAGCTGCAGTATGGCACAGCAGATGAGCACCAGCGGTTACCATGGAGATCTCTAATACAGCTGAAGCTCAAAGAAAGGGCATTTGCCGAAACAGGGGAGCTCCACAGCAGACGGGCGAGGAACCAGCTGAATACCGAACAGGCCCTCAGCTAGGCTGTCCCAGATGGAGTTTTAATTTCCTTCTCACCTCAACCAGCATCCACCTCAGATTGCCTCTGAAAATAAGTTTGGAAAATAAACAACGGAGTGTGCTGCTGAATGGCAGGCGGCCCTCCATCCCCCCCAAAAGAAACAGGCATAGGTTTATAATATATTAATGGAAGCATAATGGCCTTTTGGCGGGGGGGGGGGTCGGTGGCAGCCTTTATGGAGGCGTGTGCTCCCCTTGCCAGTGGGGCTTTAGTGAGGGCCGGTGGGATTTGTCAGCAGCATATGCGCTCCTGTTAATGATTGAAAAATTACCACAACAATTAGTCATGGATCGCTGAAGGCAAGGCCCCCAAACACTGCGGACAATGTGATTAAACCCGTGTATGTGACAATTAACTCTCCTGAAGGTTTATCCACCACAGAGGGCCTTTTCCACAAGGAGGGGAGGGGGGGTGGAAGTGACAGGCAGAAATAATGCAGCAGAATGGATCTGATACAGCTGGCGATATCCATTTTAATTTGACATTGAATTAATCACAGATTAATCCCATTCCTTATTGCACTATTGCTGTTGCTTTCCTTATTTATACCCTCCACCCTATACACCACTGAGGCATGACTGATTCAATTCCTGCCCATTTCATGTTTTTTAAATTCAGAAAGCAAATCCTTCCGTTACGCTATGTTTTTTAGGTGGGCTGGGGAGCAATTATCTCATAAAACCTGAGCAGACACCAGATGTAACACATCTTGAATCCCATAAGGTATCACAGTTGAGTAACCCACAGCAAATATTTTTTGCCCAATCTGCTGCTCCCAGCATAAAATATGAGAGAGAGAAATATCCTCCCATGTTTTTATCAACATACATGCATTTGGGAGGTAGCTATATGTGTATAACATGAAATTGCAATGCCTATACATAAAACACATTTAAAAATATGGTATGCTTATCTAAAGCCATGTATATATGTGTGTTTTGCTGTTGGTCCATAAGCTATGTAGACACGTACACAGGCTAATATCTATATATATGGTCTCTGTATAAATATAGTTGGGTCTGTTTCTTGTATTACGTTATTTTAAAAAAAAACATAAGATCACTTGTGCGATTGGTTCAGTGTCTAAAGAAATGTGTATGCTTGAAGCCCTACAAAGCCAGCCACAGCTTGGGTCTTCATTGTGGTATAATAGTTAGCGTGTCTGACACGGATTGGGGATACCCAAACTCCATTCAGCCATAAAGCTTACTTCATATCCTTGAGCCGGTGAAACACTTTCTCTTGGCCTAATGCACCTCACAGGGTGGTTGTGAGGATCAAATGGTGGTGGAGAATTCTGGATGCTGCTATGAGCTCCTTCAAGGAAGAGTGGAATAAAGATGGATAAATCTGTCTTCTCTGCCTGCATTATAATTACTCCCCCCCCCCCATTTGTTAGCATCCAGAGCCATAGCCAAGATTTTTGACTTTAAGGGCATTTAAATAAGTCGAGGGCACCCTGCACACACACCCAGGCTGTGTCAGAAGCAACGAGAGAGTAAAAGTTTTTTAAAAGCGACGAAAGAGAGAAAGGCGAGAGGCATGGGTGCCAGCAGGCAGGGCAGGACGATGGCTCCACACGGCGAGGCCATGGCACATGTGAAAAATAAAATAAAAGAAACTGTCTGGGAAGTTGGGAGGCCTGGGCGGTAAGTCACTGTAGCTACGGGCCTGTGAGCATCTTCAGGTATGGTAGTTACAAGACAAAAAAATGCTCATAATGGATTTTTTCCTTTGACATTGCTTCCATGTAGGAAAATGTGTATGCGCAGTCCCAATGGATGAACTCTTAAGTGTATATTCAATGGAAGGCCACAGCCATTTATAGCTTTCCATTACATACATGTGTGGAAAAATAGACAATAAACAAGAAAATCAGTTTGAGATTTTTTTTTTAGTTGATTTACTGCTTTGGTGTCTGTATGTGCCTTTGGTGTCATCCCACGAACCCTATTACTCTTGTGATCAATTCTAGGAATCAGTTCTTGGATAGACGCTTTTCATGGCACTAGTGCAAGAACTTGGCAATGCAATGCATCCAATGTCAGTCACTTACGTTATATATCCATCAGAATGGACAGGTGCAAAGGAAACAAATAACAAGAGATTCTGTGCTTTACAATACAGGTTTGTCAATTGAATGACCAGACCATGACCTCAGGAGAGACTGTCTTTTCTCCAGTAAATTAGATGATTTAGTTCTCAGACAAGGCAAAAGCAGCCACAGACTGCAACCATCTGGCCTGTGGTACTGTGAAGATGGAAAGCTGCTTGATACAATACTATGCCCAAGGTGAATTTCACCTGGAAACACTGGGGTAATCCAGTCAGGAGCTCCTCTTGTGTAACTGGGGGGAGTTCAATCACACCTGCCAATTGTGTACGTGTTGAAGTTCTCAGTATCCCTAGAAATAATCCCTTTGTAGGAGAGTGATCATGTGTGAAGTGGCCGTCTTTGGTTTATTGTGGTAGCAGAATAAAGTGGGTGAGATGGACTGAGAAACTAGTTAGTTTACACGAGAGGATATGCAAAGATAATAAGTGAGAATTAATGTGCAAAGGGATGCAAACATCTGGATTAGTAATTTGCTAAAGTTTGCATAAGTGTAATATGCATGTTATCATGGCCCTGTCCACTTCCCTCCCTCAGAGGCAAGTTTTTACCTCCATTTTTCTTTCCTTTTACTGTCTGAGCCACTCTAGTAATGTGCTGAAGAACTCTGGCTGTCTTACCCCAATACTCCCTCTAAGCTGTGGAGTCTTGTGAGCAAAAATTCTACTTTGTGAGCTACTGGCATTAAAGTTGTGAGCAAGCGATTTGGCTGCTGCATAAATTAGTTTGCTTTGGAGCCATCCTTCCTGAGCTAAGACAAAAATGTGTGAGCTGGAAGCTAAAAAACTGAGCTAGCTCACACTAACTCACCTTAGAGGGAACACTGTCACAGTATGATATTTTGGCTGTTGGCTCAGCCCAGGAACCTGAGGGAAGAATCAGGAGCCTGCTTTAACTTAAACAACTTAAATGGCACTCAAGGCATTTTGAAATTTAAAAATAACAAAATATTTAACATAGAGGGTCAGGCGAAATCAGGGGCTGAAATTCCTGAGATAAAACCAATACATGCACAGACTTTAGTTCTTATGTTTCAGGCTAATAAGAGTTTCTTAAGCTATTCAGAGTTATTTAAATCTTTATGTTGAGAAGTTTTTGTTCCAGTGTTTTCCCCAAACACTTCAGTACACTTTCTTTGAGCATTTTCTAACTTTTTTGGTTTCTAGAAGGCTGGTACACTCTTTCCAGTACCCCACCCCCCTCTCTTGAAACATCAGTACTGGCCTTGAGTTTCTAACTGACTCTTAAGGTTTTCTCAGGCAATTTCTAACCACACCAGACCAGGGATCTCTGCACTTTTCAGAGCTAACTCCCTGTTTGACTGGGTAGGGAATTTTCTTCTCTCTCTAGAAGATCGATCCCCTTTCCTTGGCCTGAATGGGAGTCTTCACCTACTTTCCAAATTTCCTTGACAACTTCCCCCCAGTTCTCCTGTCTGTGTTAAACTGCTCTCAGCTAAGGCTGAATTCCAAGACTGTCAGTACTCAACTCCGTCAAGGCAGAAATCTGACTGAATCTCTCCTCAGCGTGCAGCTCTTTCCAGACTTTCTCTGCTCAGCTGATGCTAACCAATCAGATTGCTTGGAACAGCCTGTCACTCAAGGCTTTCTGGCTTCTGTGAAGAATTAACCTTTCATAATTGTTTATCTGTTTACACAGCATTAAGCTTTTAAAAGTACAGTCCATCACACATGTAAATAGGGGAACAATTTAATATATTGTCACATAAGGAGCAGTGTCTATCATCTCAATTACTGTATTTGTAGTCTGGGAAGCCTTGCCTTTAAAATACCCTTCAGAGTAGGTTCAGGTGTGATAAAAAGCTTCTAGACATGTTAAATAGTAAGACCCTGCCTCAAGCTTGTCACTGCAGAAATGTCATTGCTCGTGAAATATTCTTCCATTTCCAAGAACATATCTCGTGTGCCAGATTGTGGCATCCAGCAAAAAGTGTGATATCCATGCTGATATATAATAAATTATTGGATTTTTGCTTAAATCTACCCGTTGTCCTCAACTGCAACAAGTTCTCACAGCTATATTTGCTCACAATAGCTCCTTATATTCTTCTCTTCTCACAGATTATAACAGAGGAGTTTGAAAATGCTTTCCCCATTCCTGTTTCCAAAACTTCACTCATTTTCATTTCATTTGTTTTAAGTGGAAAATATATTTCCAGCTATTGATTCTTTCTCTAATTTGGATGAAATTTTCAGGGATTGTCCCCCCCTCCCCTGCAACGGGTCATACGTAAGGAATCATGCCCATTTCACATCCCTTATTCTTTCCTCCCTCTGATCCTTCATGCCAGGATTTTTTAAAAAAAATCTTTGACGGGGGCTTCATGCATTATAAAGGCCCATAAGGACTCTGAAGCAGATGTCCATCAGGAGTTTTGTGCCTCCCAGACTCACACACGCCCTTTGCTCTTCAGAACCGGGGTTCACAGATAGTAGCAACGGCTTCCTTCCCTTTTGCTCTTTTCTCTTCCAGAGATTCTAGAGATAAAGCTGTGAAGCAGCTACTGGCTCCATTTGTGAAATCACCTTACTTGTGTGACCACGTGTAGGTTTTGCAATGGAACCAATAGCAGCATCACAGGGTGGTTTAAGGTAGCAGAGAGATCATGGCTGGGAAGTTTTCTGCCCTGTCTTCCTGTGTGCTATAACTGTGCTGAGAAAAGAGCACACACATGGGTCTGGTAGGCGCGAAACTTCCATTGGCCATCTGCTTCAAACTCCTTGTGTTGTTGCTCAAGGACTTTGTGCTGTGTAAAGATGACCAACTTCCTGTTTACAAGACAATCCTCTTGGGGCAACAAGTGTCTCCTCATATTTTCATGGTACTTGAATGATATTTCAAGGTATTGAATGGTATTCCATGGTATTTTCAAGATGCCACAGTGTCCAGTTTTGTTCAGATTCACCAACATTTATTAACTGCAAAAGAGGAACCTTTTCTCCCGTTTTCTCTGAAAATCTGGCAGGGAGGACCCCTTTGAGAGGTACGGTCTCTGAAATGAAATAGCCAGAAATGTGGGGGGGGGGGGGTTTAAAACAAACCTTGAAAATAATAGAAACAAAAATGAATAATGGAAACAAAAATTCAGTCATGGTTTTGATTCATTCATTGTTAACAATGCAAGTATAACTGAACTGATTGTGGTTTTTTTTTCATTTGTGTGTTCTTTTGTTCTGAAACAAATGTTTATCCCTAGATTGTAAGTTCCTTAAAACCAGGTCTTCTCTATTTTTGCTCATGTTGTAAATAATACCGTTAACTTGCATGCCTGCATGCATTTTGATTCCCCCACCCCATTTTGTCTGTGGGTTCTTCTGAAGTGCCACAACAAGGAACAAGATGCCATGTGGTGAAGAGATACACATGATTAAACATGTCTTAGAAGTTAGAGTGTTCTCAGGAGTGGATCCATTGCTGTATTTTGAGAACAGGTTCAATTGCCAAGCCCCCCACATCTGTGACCTTCCTTAGTGTACTGCTTGGTTCATTTGCATGGATCATTCTGAGCTATTCACTTTATTAGCTCTATTCTGCTATGCACTTGCTGTCTGTCTGTTGCATAAAATTAGTTTGCAAATGGATTTGTGTGGTTCGTTGAGTGGATTGATTGGATGAGATAGTGGGGTTTTTTTTTTAACTTCCTGTCAACTTATACAACCGGATACAGAACTCTCCACACAGATGAAGTGAACTGACCTAGCGATAGTTTTCATGCACTCTTAACAGCATTCCATTTGTTTAGTCCAGATTTGCTCCATCAAGGACCACTTTTGACTATTGAAGGCTCCAGGCCCAGTATGGCCAATTAGCCACTCAATAATAGCCCTGCAAGCAATATCAAAAACAGCTTTAGCAGTGAGACATTAGGTACATGTTTTCTTTTATTTTTAGTTCCATATTTTTCTGGTTTATACTTCTGTCTTTCTTTACAGTTGAGTTTTTCATCAATGAAAGGGGAGGGAGGGAGGGAGGGTGAGCCGATCAGCCGTGTCTGTTTTTACTTTTATCATAGGCACGTGGCTCAAAGAATTGTCAAACCGAATGCATGACAGGAAAATATTTTCACTTACAAGTAGGACAGAATTTCTTCAAAATGCATCACTTTTCAAAGGAAGTTTTAAAATCTAGACAGTTCTTTTTATCAGTGCAGGGAGAGAGAAAAAAATCCACAGTACTGAAAAACACATAATAATGATTTGCTTTCCCTCCTTTAACACTCTGGGGTTAGTAGTGATACTTCTTTCTTGGTCTCTCATTTTCAAGTCACAGGGAGAGGGGCTGTCAACATTATGAAGCAAAGCTTCATGGATATCTCACACTTTCGCATTAAATACATAGTCTCAAATGAGAGCAGTTAAAAGAATTAATATTTAAATAGCCAAGGAAATGTTTGTCCTAATCCCAGGCACCATAAACACAATTCCAAAGAGCAATCAGGCTGAAAGGCAGAGGCTTCTCTCAGCCATGATCTGTTAAGTAATGGGCAAAAGCCCTTTAGACTTGGAGTGGTCACCCCTTTTAATCACTTACTTTAATATAGTGTCTCCGGTTTTTTTTAAATCTGAGCTGTTGATAGTACCTGTGGTGGACAAGTTCTCCAAGAAGAAACTTGTAAGACACTTTTTAAAATATCCCTAGGAATTAAAAAAAACAAAACCCTGTTCTTCCTTCCTCCTCCCCGCCAGCCATTTCTCCCAGTCCAGAAATGCCTGAAACCTTTTTCAGAATTGTAAAATCTCAGTTTTTCTAAGAGCCTTTCAATTTATTTTGTTGCCTCTTCCATAGGGCTGGCTGAATGTAAATGTAATTTCTAAAAGTTTATCTACATTTCTGGCTGAGGACAGACTGGCAATCTAAAGCGGGGCAGGCACGCTTTGCAAACGGAAGAAAGGAGCACGTTCAGACATGCGCATCTGTCCCTCGGCTCCGTTGCGTACTTACCCGTCTCCCAGTCGCTTTCCTTTCGCTTTAACAGGACACCGTTTTTTCCCGGTGTTCAGGGGCCTTCCTCCGCATGCCTCCCGCTTCCAAACAGTGTGAACTGGAAGAAGCGGGAGGCATCCGGAGGAAGTGTGAACGCACTGGCAAAAAGTTATGCGCATATGCGCTGGCTACGCGGCAGTCTGAACGCTCCGTGGCAGTCTGAACGCTCTGTATTGCCGCTGATCCGCATTGCTCTGGCCAGTGTGAACGGCCAGCTCCATGGGTTTCTCCCCCCGCTCCAGTTCCCTCCGCTTTGCCTCCGCTTTAGATTGGCAGTCTGTCCTCGGCCTCTGTTTCAACAATCAAGGATCGCCTTTGGAAAACGCCTAATGTGGGTTTTGCATCATAGTTGGGTTTTAAAAAGTCGGGAAAGGTTTAAGCCTCCCCCCCCCAATTGTCTAACTGGTGCACAAAAAACTAGATTAACAGAACTCTGTGCTCTTTTAATTTCCGCTTTTCCAGATGCAAAATTGTACCATGCTTGGCACTGAAACAGCAGTTCTAAAGTTAGATTTACATATGCCTTTTAAGCTTCATCAGGAATGCCACAAAATGAGCCAGTTGAGCTTTGTGATCTACAAAAAGGATGACTATTTTTAGTCACAGGAGTCGAAGTGCACCTGTATTTCTGAAGTGTCCCGTGCACGATGTATATATGGTTCACTTTTCAAGTAGTGTATTTATTTGTATTTGTATTTCTTCTGAGAATTATTGCCTTAGTGTGGAAAAGGGCCATAGAGAGTTGACTAGACTACATTAACTCTAATGATATTCCTGTGCATGCCATGAATTCCTGCTGTTTCAGAGGTATCAGTTCTACAGTGGAAAAGAGTTCTTTATCCCTGGATCCCCAGTTGACAAGGAAGAGGTGACTTCCTGGGGCATTCTATTAATTGCTTCTGCTTTGTGAAGATGCAAATTTGCCATTATAGTGCCATTGTACTGCTTGACCTGTGCGAAAAGCCATAGATTGTATGGGTTTTGTTTGGATGATGGTGCAAAAAGATCCAAGAGCTATGTCAATCAACACAGAAAGGAATAGTTTATTTTAAATGGCATACCAGCATAATGAAAGATGAGGATGGCAATAGCTAGTTTAATAATCACTTCAGAAACTGAGGCGATGCACTGGAGTTTTCTGAAACTGCCAAATTCAATTTTGCTTACTTGAGAAAAGTAAACCTTGATTTCCTATGTATATTTTGGGGGGAGGGAGTGGATATTTGCCTTACCTTTTGATTCTCCCATGCATTCCTTTATGTCCCCCACCCCTTGCCAAGGCAGGCTCCCAAACCAGGCTTGGTTGGGAGAAAATGACCTGTTATTGGGGGGCGGGGGGGCGGCGGTTTGCACTGAAAACCGTATGCGCTTCCCCCTGGCAACTTCCTTCACTTCCTTCATATTCTTGATATCTTGGAAATGCTGACACAGTCAAGAGCAGAGGGATTATGCTGGATCCAACATTATTTCTGGAGAAGCAAGTTAATGCAGCTGTGAAAAATCCTTTCTGCCATGGCCCCCTACCTTGACTTGGCCAATCTGGCTAACTGGATCCATGGCACAGTAACATCGAGACTAGACTACTGCAATCTACTCTCTGTGGGTCTCTCCTCAGTTGGTGCAGGCAGGTGCAGCTACGATATTATCAGGAGTTAGGTGGAGCCTGCACATTAGCCCCACTCTGCAGTAACTCCATTGGCTGTCGGTAAGCTACTGGGTTCAATTCAAGGTAGCGATTAGCCCATACAAAGCTCTTCATGGCCTTTGAACCTCATATCTACAGGGCTGTCTCTTTTTCTGTGCTCTACCACAACAGTTTTGCTCACCTGAGCAGGGCCTTCTGCAGGAGCCACCTGACAAACTGTCAACATCAACAACTGCCCGTACACGTGAATTCTCTGTTGTGGCCCATATCTTATGGAACAGCCTGCCTAATGAGGTCAGGAAGGCTCCCACTCTCCCGGCATTTTGCAAACTATGCTAAACTGAATTATTTAGGAAGGCACTTTTACAAAGGTAATAGGGTTTTATTATACCAATGCTTCAGAAAGCTTTAATAAAGGGGAAGAGACTATGGATGATACTACTGTGTATAGTACATACTATCTATTGCTGTACATATTACCCAAATATGTAATTTCTGCATCATTGAATATGCCATGTTAATACCTACTCTTTGTTTCAGCTTTGTTCCAGATTTTTACCTGGTGTTAATTTTCCGCATCCTAACTGTATTGTGTTGTTTATTGGATATCTCATCCTGTTGACTCAGGGTTGTCAGATGCTTATTGTCTGCCAGTGGGGGGCCTCCAGCCTGCTCCCCGGGATGTTCTGGCACGCAAGCTAAGTGCACATGCCACGATGACATCAGCCAGAAGTGACGTCATCCACTGAGCATGTCGTGCAGGGGATGCTCTAGCATTTGGCCAAAAACTCTGTAGTCACCATAGAGTAGTTTAGCCAAATGCTAGAGGTGACATCACCTCCAGGTGACATCATCATGCCAGGCGTGTTGGGGTTCTTTTGGGTGGGGAAACTGGGGAACCCCTGCCCCCATCGTGGGGATGGCAACCCTATATTGACTTCATTGACTTACACTGTGTAATCAATCTTGAGTCTCAGTGAGAAATACGGACTACAGCTAACATAAATAAAAATAAATAAATTACGGAAAAGTGACTGATGTTAATAGCTAATTGTTGGTAATGACTCTTACTTTGAAAGGACAAATATGACTATTACTGGATGTTTCAAAGTCTGTTTTGAATGCAGAACTCATTTTAATTTCTGGCTCATTCAAACTTCACCCCCCCCCCCTGCATCTTGCGGGGAGGGCGGGATATAAATGTGAAAAAATAAATAAATAAATAAATAATACTGTTGACATACAGTACTTCGTTTCAGGGAGAGTATTATCTTGGCAAGGACAGTAGCAGAGATTTTAGTATCATAATTACAGAAATCGGTGCTTCGTAACACAAAGCTCTTGTGACTTTCAGAGGTATTAAGTTTTCTAACGGTGGTAGGCTCTCAGGGTTTGTTTAAATGGGAGACGTATTAGGCTAAGACAGAGGGACTTGGCCAAGGACACAGAGTAGGTTCGTAGCTGAATAGGGATTTGAATCTGGGTTTCACACATGTGAATCTAACACCTTAGCCTTGGCTTGGCAGCAACTGGCTCACCCCCAGTCGCCAGCCTCGTCATCTCTCAGATTGCATCAATGACCACAATTCTGTAGGAAAGGAGAGGGAACAAAGAACCTTCCTTCAGCTTGCTTGGCCACCTGTCCCCTTTCAGATTCCGGGGTGGGGGGGGGGGTGGGATACTTCAGGAAGGGGATGGAGAGACAGCTAGTCACCTTCTACTGGCTTATTTTGTTAAGGCACCTTGAACTTTTCTTTTAAAAATGAAGCTCATGCTATAAGTATAATAAATATACTGGTTTTCTCCTGTGTTTGATTTGTATTGAATATACAGACCATTTTTTACATCTTTAAATTTTGCTTCATTTGGCTCTTACATTTAAAATGAAATTCAGTCTGTCAGATTTCTTGTTAGGTTCACAATAGTTTGAGTGTCGGTCAAAGCAAAGAAGTTACAGCTTTCTGAGAATCTAGTTTAATTTTGCATCTCCAAATATAGGAAGCCTTTTAGGTTGTTTAAAAAACCCCAGCCCATACCTGTCTGTACTTCTGCTGAACAATATTAATCAAAACAATAGTTTATGACTTACACAAAGTTCTCTCGGCGATAATACAATTTTTAAACCTGCCAACAACTTGCTTTGAGGACCTCAAATTAAGTAGTATTTTTACCTGTGCTTTCTCAGTTACTTTCTAGAGTTAGATGGTCTTTGGACATTGACATATTATGCTATTGATCTGATTTTGCACAGAGTTCCAAATGGTGCTTGAGGGCTGACTTCCAGAACAATATTAGCATTATTTATAGGATTACTAATGCATAATTTGTAACGGGAAAAATATTAACAGTTTAAATCAGAACGTTATTAATAAGTGTTAAAGATCTGGACAGGGATGCCTTTTGGGCTTCTCAGATCTGGATTTCATACCAAGAAGTCTGGCAGCTTTTAATGCTCTGATTTCTGTGGCTGGAATATAACTCCCATTGAGCCTCAAGCCAAACTTAGCTTTATTGTAATCCTTACCTGGCACCAAGCTGTCTGTTGTGGCAGTTCTCTTAGTCCCAAACCCCACAGGAAGTTTCTGATTCTTCTTCAAAGTTGTTGCCATGTGATTCAGATGACTGGCAAAGAGCCCACTGTCTGTAGGCCAAGAAGAATCAACAATCTCTTTCTGTGGTTACCTACAAGTCTGCCACAAGAGAAGGGGGGCAGGAGACCAGAGACTAGGAGATTGAAGAGCGACTGCAGGTCTCCAGATGGTCAAAGGCAGAAGCAACAAGAGGGGTAGAGTCTGATGACAGTAGGGTTGCCAGCTCTGGGTTGGGAAATACCTGGAGATTTTGAGGGTGGAGCCTGAGGAGGGTGGGGTTTAGGGAGGGCAGGGACTTGAATGGGGTATAATGCCATAGGGTTTACCTTCCAAAGCAGCCATTTTCTCCAGGTGTACTGATACCTGTCGCTTGGAGGTCAGTTGTAATAGCGGGGGACCTCAGTGATTTATTGTAGGACAACCACCACTGGAAGCTGGCAAACCTAGATGACAGAATTACTTTGGCGTCTCAGAGGCTGAGCACAAAGATCAGTATGTATCATATACCTGGTTTCAGTGCTGGGGTGGCATAAAAAGGAAAAGAAAAGAAAAAATACTGGCCTGCTAATGTGTAGGCTTAATTACTATGCCTAAGGGGGGTCTCATTCCTATCCCCATATACCTGTGTCTCAGATGTGGGCCACTGGGATTAGGAAGTTGTATGCCCCTCTTCCTATTACGCCTGATCTTCCTCTTATCCTCTGGAGCATCAGGAGCTGCCTCAAAAAGGAACAAAGGGCTGGCTGGTATAGAGAGGAGTCCAGTTAGATTTTCTCCAAGGTGACCTTGATAGACAAGTTTCACCTAGGTTCAAGAAGGAATTTCCTCTCAGGTTAGGTACACCAGGATTTTTTCCTTCCCTATATCCTGTTTGTGGTTGATTGATGGAAGCCCACAGAGCTTGCTTGCTGTTAACGTAACACAGAGGGAAAATGGGAAGCACAGCAGTGCTTAGGAAGGCGGTGACAGTATCACCGTGACACTCCCGAAATCCATAGAATTCACAGCGGGGATGACTACATCTTGCTAGCAAGACAGGAATGCCGGAGCTGGACTGAAGCCTGGTAGTCACAGGGGAGGAGAAGCAAGAGAAGGGACTAAACATAGCAAGCTATTTAGAATATTTAAAGTTATTTAGAATAGCGATTGAGATGTTGTTCCAGCAAAAGTCAAATTAGGCCAAACCATTATATACCATCGACTGTACATAAAGTTAAAAACTAAGCCAAGACAGTGTTCTTCAGATTTGCTTTACTAATAAGATGCCGTTATCAAAGTGTCGTTTTTACCAACAGTCAAAGTGTT
This sequence comes from Lepidodactylus listeri, assembly GCA_029233225.1. NCBI lineage: Eukaryota > Metazoa > Chordata > Lepidosauria > Squamata > Gekkonidae > Lepidodactylus > Lepidodactylus listeri. The sequence continues at coordinate 96,817,912 of JARCFY010000006.1, forward strand.
ATTTTTACCAATACAGACCAGGTATGTGGATTCCAAAGAAAAACTTTCATGATATATCTGGTTATAGCCATTGCTTTTCTATATGTATAATCTAATCAAAAAGTATTTCTGACGCCCCCCCCCCCCCGCCCCCCCGCCTTTCCTCCTTTCCATAGTAGGACAGGGATCCAGGACGGGCCTAGGTACCAACCCCTGCCAGGTTCAAATTTTTAAAGCAACTGATTACAGTACAGATCAAAATATGGCATGGATTAATAACGAAATTCATATGGAGATCTTCTTCTCACAGGATCCCTTTTGAAACTCTAGCAAGGCAAACAAAGGCTGGAAGACTAGCCTTACCTGACCTCTTCGCCTACCGAGATGCTGCAACTTTACCCGGCCAGATCAAGCAGAATAACCCACATTTCCGCTCTGATTGGAAAATAATCGAAGACTTTTATTCAAATCCTATTCCATTCTAATCTATACTGTGGGAGCTAAAATACCTCAGACCTAAATCTATTCAACATAACATATTCTTTTCAAACTCCCTGCAAGTTTGGGATGACAGAAAACATCTTCTAGCTTCGCCTACTTCACCAGTAACAGCTTTTACTCATCAGTCATGGTTCCCCCCAGGCCTACCTCAGGACTCCTTTAAAATCTGGAAAGAAAATGGTCTCCCAACTTTAAACAAATTGTTCATCAACAATAAACTAGCCGACAAAACACAGCTGGAACGTAATCACAATTGTGTACTACCGTGGTATGAGTATCTCCAGATAAAGTATCTTATCTCCTCTCTAGAATCATGTTCCAGTCTGGGAAGAGCACCTGCACCATTTGAAAAGCTTTTGCAAAACAACCAAATAATTTTCAAAGGCTACATTTCTTTTCTCTATGATAATTTAAAATCAGACCAAACAAACTATCCCCTTACCTACCGAATCAAATGGCAATCTGATTGCAACATGACTTTTTCATCATCAGACTGGGAAGAAATTTGGGCCTCACCATCGCTAAAATTGTACTAGGGTTGCCAGCCTCCAGGTGGGGCCTGGGGATCTCCCGCTTTTACAACTGATCCCCACTGGCAGAAATCAGATCCCCTGGCTGTTTTGAAGGGTGGACTCTGTGGCATTGTACCATGCTGAGGCCCCTCCCCTCCCCAAACCCTGCCCTCTCCCAGATCCACCCCCAAAGTCTCCAGGTATTTTCCAACCCAGACTTGGCAGCCCTAAATCGCACTCTCTTAATATACAAACCCAACAATATAAATTATTGACAAGGTGGTATCTAACACCTGTTCATATTAACAAAATTAATACCAAATACTCACCGTTGTGTTGGAGGTCCTGCGGCGAAGAAGCATCCTTTCTCCGCTGCTGGTGGTCCTGTACAAAGACAAAACAATTTTGGCTCCATGTCACTGACCATATCAAAAATATTACAGGCATTTTACCACAACCTGAAGTTCTTTTGCTAGAACTCTGGAAAGACCAATCAATACCCAAAATAGCAAGAGACCTGATCTCAATCCTACTAGCAGCAGCGAAAGTGATTATAGCCAGAAGCTGGAAATCCTCTAATACATTAACTATAACTTCCTGGTACTCCAAGATATGGGAGATTTATGCAGTAGATAAAATCTCAAACAAAATATCACGCTATAAAAATATTTCCAAATGTTCAGAGTTCCAATTAAAGTGGTTCCCTTTTCTTGAATCCGCTTTTAACGATGATTTATTTGCTAAATATCCAGTTCCTAAGTTGTACTATGACGCTATTCATATAATGTAACCTGCACTGCATATTGTTGTATCTTGTTAACGTTTTATATTTTGTACTGTTTAATTGAAAATTTGAAAAATAAAAATTTAAAAAAACCCTAATTACAGTACAGAACTGCCCCAAACGTTAACTTAATTACATCCTATACAGGAACGTGGTTTAGGTTTGTGACACAGCATAATTTCATCCTTGGTGCCACCCCTGACATTCTTGGAGTTGAGTGAATCGACACATTAAACAATATCTTCCCATTAATATCCTTGTGTCTTATAGGTGAGCTGAAGACTGAAGACAATATTATCTGCTGCCTAGTAGTAGGCAAAATGCCTCTTAAAGATGTCCTGTTTTGCAATGGGCATGTCCACCCCCTTCCACTTTCGTAATTGGGATGTGCCACCTGCCTTACAAAGCCCCAGGGAATCCAAAGCCTGTGTCTGCGCTTGGTAGCAACCCCCTGCTGCCAGGCTTATCCGCTAATAACAAAGGGAGAGAAAAGAATTAATGCCAGGGGTGAAGGGAAGTGCTTAAACAGTGTGAAATGTTAAGCACCAGTCACCTATTTATTATTAGAGTTTCTGCTGCCCATGGTGTTGTCAAAAGGGAATAAAAGAAGCAGGACATACTGCAAACTGTTAATTGGACTTATAGCTGCAAGTTGTAATTACCAGCAGGTTTTTTTTTTAATTACCCCCAAAATTAAAAAATAAAAACAGAGGTGCCAAGGGGGTGAGCTTGTTTAACCGTTTGTAGAGAACAGAATGGATTGCAGCAGCAATATAAAATCCTTTAAAAGCACTCACATACATAGGAAACATTTATGGGCATAGGAAACTTCACAGAACACCGTTAGTCAGCATGTGCTGATGGTACGTGATTTCCCATATCTCATGGTAAAATTTCAGGCTGACTTTTTTTAAAAAAAATCATAAATGTTAGCAAGGAAACCATGTATTCTCATAGCAGTCATTTGATTTGTGCAGTGGAAGAATTTAGAATGAGAACTAATTCTGCCCCAAATTGACACACACAAAAAACAAAACACAAAAAAACCCCTGTTGTAACTCAGTGAAGATTTAAAGTGGAAGGCAAGAGGAGGGAATGAGTAGGAGGGGATGTTTCTCTTTAAAGATGAAATATAGAACCTTAAATTTGAATTGTGTGTGCTTGGAAAACATTATTAGGACAGAGCTCTAGTTATTCCCTCCTAGGCTGCCTCTCTCCAGGAAAGCAATCACTGTGGCAGTATTTTAAATCTGCAAATAGTGTTGTCAATGAGAGTTTGTAAAGAATTATGGGAAAGCAGAACCTAAAGCTCTGACCACCTAGAAGATTCGTCAACATTACCAGTTTACTTTTGGGGTGTGTTCTTACAATTCCTATGGAGGAATCTCTCTCTATAATAATTCTCTGATGGTGGTGGCACTCTCTAGAACATTCTACATGCCACCCCAGCCTTTGGTCCCCTGGCCTGTCAATCAGCAGCTGTCCCTATCCACTGGCTGTGAATACTCACATTCCATTGGCTGGGTCTGCTCCTCTTCCCCACCCACTCCTTCAGGCTCTGTGCCCTGTCAGAATTCCTGGCAGACAGTTTTTTGGTCTTGACGAAGACTCTTCTCCAGCTTCCTTCCTGTGGGGGGATTAACTGTTACCTCAGCTGCTGCTGGTAGGTGAAACAAAATGACAGTTACCTGTGTTTATAAAATGGCTGCTGCTTGTGGTTTGTTTAAAATGTTCCCCCATAAGGTTCAGCTGTTACCTCAGTGGCTGTTAGGAGGTGAAACGAAATGGCAGTTACCTGTGTTTATAAGAGGGGCTTCAGAGCAAGGTAGGTTGATGCTTGGCTGGAAAGGTGATGGGGTTGCCAACTCCAGGTGGGGAATTCCTGGAGATTTGAGGGGTAGAGCCTGGCGAGGGTGAGGTTTGAGGAGGGGTGGGGCCTCAGACAGATACAATGCCATAGACTCTGCCCTCCAAACCACCTATTCCCTCTTGGGGAACCACTGCTGCAAATCTCCAGGTGAGGGCAGGAAATCACTCAGAATTACAACTGTTCTTCAGGTAACAGAGATCAGTTCCCCTGGAGAAAATGGTGGATTCTGTGTCATTATACCCTGCTGAGGCTGCCAAAGCAAATTAACGCTGAGTGCCCAAGGCCTTGACACTCTCCAAGAGACTCTTTCTAGAGCCCATTGTATTTATTCCCACAACAGGCCTTATTCCTAGTAATATATAAATTTATTTATTCCCACAACAGGCCTTATTCCTAGTAAAATATAAATTTGATCGACCTTAGGCTTCTTGATGGGAAAAAAACTTCAGCAATACAGATCGATTTTCCATTTTGAATCCCCAGAGTGTGGATCAAAAAATTCACACAATAGTGCCATAGAGAAGGTGTTTCTACACACTTGAGGCAACTCCCAGCAGTGTGTGTGTATGTGTGTGTGTGTGTGTGTGTGGGAAATAAAAGAAGTTATGAAATGCCAGCATCTTATGAGATTCTCCCATGAGATCTCAGCATTCTTTTTTGGATTGCCTGGGTAACCCACCAATGTGGTCTGTGGTTGTCTAGCTTATCCAAAATTGCTACCTCAGTTTCATTTTGAATCTTGATGTATGTTCAAAAGAAAGGAGGGGATAGACAAGAAGGAAGCTTTGGGAGAGGAAAGCAAAGGTGAAGTGGAGGGATAGAAGAAATACAGCAAAAGGATGGGATAGAGAGGAGCTTCAGGGAAGGGAGTGAACCTGGAAAGGGGAGACTGCCAGGGAGAAGGAAGACAAGGAAATGGAAATATTGTTGGGAGGAGTAACAGTAGCAGCACCATAGCCAGAAAAAAATGGGGGGAGAGGCACGGGTTAGGGTTATGTGGTGACATCACCAGGAAGTGATTGGCCAGCAGGCAGGCTGTCCTCCCTCCCTGTTTGCAGAGGCTCAGGAGCCTCCCTCCTGTGGGCTGGGAACAGAGAGGGAGAAGGAGACCAAGGATGTAGACCCTGCCTGCCTGCCTCCTCAGCCCTCCCTCAGCAGCAACATGGTGGCTAGGTTGGCTGATGCAGGTTCAGTGAGGCTGGTGCAGGTTCTCAAATGGCCCGCCCCAGTTCCTCACTGAGGCCTGTGCTGGCCAGCCCAGCCACCTCAGTGCTGCTGAGGAAAAGCTGAGGAGGCAGGTAGGCACATATCTTTGCTAAAGGGGCTCCTGGGGAGGGGGAAGGGTCCAGCGTCCTCCCTGGGTGGGCTGGGGCCATCCGTGGGGGGGCACCACCCCAAAGCCCCCCTTGTTCGTATGGGTATGAACAGTAGAGGGGAAATTTTATTCCCCTTCAAGAATCCTTGTGGGTCCTCTGCTTATAGTATTCTACTGGAGATGCTGGGCTAAATAATAGTATTCTATACCTATCAGTAAAATATAATTTCCTACATCTGAAAGGCTGCTGTCTGGATGCTGGCCCAAGAGTGTTGCAGAAGGACCATTCTGGGGGCAGCTCCTACTTTTCATACTCTCTGAATCATATCGCAGGATGGTGAATATATATATATATATGTTTGCCTTTATATATATATATATGTTAGCGCCAAAACAATTGCTTAGCGCCGAAACAATCTATGGGCGCAAGTCTATTGATCGTGGGCCTGGAATTTTGCTGTGCTTCGTTTTGGAAGTAATGTTGGCTGCCATATCTGGTGGAATTCTGTGAATCTTGTTTTTATGTTTTTAGCTGTGTTTTTATATGTATATTGATTACTGTTGTAAGCCACCTAGAGCTGGCTCACGCTGGCTAGGCGGGATATAAATCTCAATAAATAAATAAATAAATAAATAAATTCAGAGCACCTTTGAAATATCTGGTTTCAATACATTGTTCCTCAAGAGGTGGGAATGAGGTTCAGAGAGTTACTGGCTCAATGCCACACAACAAATTTACAAAAATGTAGTAAATCAGGTGAATTCTGGAGTAATACTTCAGACCGTAAGGGAAAGTTAAATTTTTGAATGTTTATCCATGTAGTAAATGAGCATTTCAGAGGGCCGGCTATGCTATTTTTTTCTCCTTGATGTGCTAGCTTACTACAAGCAGTGTATAGTGTGTATATAGGGTTTTTTTTTTAAAGAAACTCCAGTTGTGATCACATGCACAATTAGCCCCGACATAGGAGCAAATGCCGGGCTGATTAAAGGAGTGCGATCAGACAACAACATCTGGGAAGCGCCCCGCAGCTATCGGCAACCTGTTTTGCTCCGCCGCACAAGCGGATTTAAAAGACAGCTCAGAAAGTCCAGTAGCAAATGGGTTGCTATGGGCCACAGATGGACTTTCCCGTGTCTTATCGCTCCAGTGCGCTCTCATGGTGTCAGGATGGTCTGATCAGGCCATCCCAACTTTGTGCCATTGTTTTTTGCCCTTCTCAGTATGGGCATCATCACACACTCCATGGGGCTGAGGTGCAAATCATCGATCCCTCATTTAAGTGCATCGGGAACAAACAGCAACACCTCCCCCCCGACTCACCAACGGTTGCATCTGATCATGCAGTGGTGGGCTGTGCCCGCAGCTTCAACAGACTGTGTGATCATGCAACTGTGGGTCAACTTCCACTGGAGGAAATAGCCTCTCTTCCCCCCTGCTTTATCTTGCGTGTGTGACCGCAACCTCCGCTTCCTTACACACCTCATAGTCTGAACTGATACAGCCTAGAACTCTGTCACCTCATTTTACATAATGTGTCAAAAGATTATTTTAGCTCTGAGTATATCCAAAGTATATTTTACCTAGCTGCCTGTGCGTGGAAAAAGCTGTTATTCTATGAACTGCAGTGATAGTTTATAGAAATCTAATGTGGAGATAGGATAGGCAAGCTGCAGCAAGCTGGATTGTGGCAGCTTTCATTGGTAGACTGGGGGCTCCATTTAAGGTGCCCTTTAAATGAGGGCCCCCACTATTACTCCTCCCAGCAATATTTCCATTTCTTTGCTTTCCCTCTCCTGGCTTTCCTTTTCCCTGGCAGTTCATGCAATGGTCTCCTCTTTCCATGTTTATTTTCCATGTCACTTATCATCGTGGGGAAAGAAGAGAATAGCCATATGGATATCCTACATAGTCCACCAAAATATACTGGACCAACGTCTTCCAAATCTTAAATGGTTCTGTTCAGGCATTGCTAGCAGAGCAGCTTTCTCTTGCACTAAATTCTGTTCTCCTACAGAATTGTTTATTCTTTCTTGAGGTGGAAGCAGATAGCATGAAAAAAGCATATTGAGATGACAAACATTTGGCTGAGTTTACCAGTCTTTTCGCACTCAATGTATTATGTGCCCTTGAAGCTAACAGTTGCAATAGGCAAATGCTTCTCTCTTCAAAAACTCATTTGTCAGTATCTGCAGAAATAAATTTAAGTACAAATTGAAAGAAGACTTTTTTTGGCAATGGCAAGTTATCTGTAACCAAGGGATGTTGCACATGCTCTCCCCCCCCCCCCCCCCCCCAGTTAGTGGATTGCTTCAGAAGTGATTGTAGTGACTGGATTCCAATGGAAAGGTACAGTGTGTGAGAATGATAGGGCCATATGGAACATATAGGCTGCAGTCACACACACTGAATAATCCACTTTCAATTCACTTTCAACTGGATTTTTACTGTGTGAACTGGAAAAATCCAATTCAAAAGTGGATTGAAAGTGGATTATTTAGTGTGTGTGATCACAGCCATAGTCATCTGTAATTTTTTTATAGAGAAAAATCTTTTTTAAAATCTGTGTCGGGGGGGGGGGAGAATTACACTCTGCTGTTCAGCGAGCCGACATGAATCAAAACAAGAAACACATGATAAAAGGAGGAACTTATAATAAACTTTTGGAATCACTGTGAAATCTGAAAGGGCAGGACTTTTGCCTGTTCTTGTGCGATACCTCCAGTGGAAGCAATGCGTTATGGTGATGTCACTGCTAAGTGTGGGGCTTCTGAGCTGACACTATCAGACCAGACCTTTGTTTGAAAGCAAAGTTCTTTTATTCCAACAATGGTTCAGGTTCTCGGTGTTTGTTAGAGATACATGATAGTGAGCAACAGTGGTTAATATACCTTCAGTCATAATAGAATACAGGTAAAGGACCAATCAGATTCTTTGCATAGAAGCGGGGGGGGAAAGGGTGACCGTTAGGTTTTCACAGAGAAGGTGAGAAAGTAATAAAAATTCCCTTCCTGCCCTGGGTGACCTACATGTGTGAATGATAGGTTAAACATTTGGCTAGAAACAATTAAACAATTCCCAAGGTTGTAACACTTGATAACATTCTCTGAGCCTCAAAGGCTAGGGGGGGAGTGGATGGAAGAGATAGCCCCAGTTGTTTATGTGACGTTCAGGAATGCGACATGCCATCCTCCCGGCCAGAGAAGGGCAACATTTAGCAGGACAGATAATATACATCAAGGCAAGCAGTAAATCACCAACGGTTACAAAGGAGTCACAGAAAGACAGAGACACTATCAAAAAGGACAGGCATGCTATTGTCAGATTCTGACACTAAGCAGCTGTGGCTCCTAAAGCATTGTATGGTATAATTTTGCAGTTGTAAATTCTGTGTGTTGTTGTTTTTTTAATTTACTGATCCCTCCCGCAGAGAAAAATCTTATTGGAATACTTTTACATCTGATGACTCTGTAAATTTTCCAGTTGATACTATGAAACAGATCTGTTAATACTGGACAGACTTGTGCAAGTTTTGTATTCCTTAACATCATATTCAGTTAGGTGCTTTAGTGGTAGATGTCCTGCGATAAATCATTGAGTTATCAGTTACAAATATTTGTTCAGCCTGCAGGAGAAAGGAGAAAAGGTCAAAGCACAATGGGAGATATTCCACTTAGTGAACTTCAGAGTAAATTACTTTTTTTTTTACTTTTGTTTGTGAAGGGGTTATAGTCAAAGCTATATTGATTAGTTACTTCCCATGTGCTCTTGGTTGCTAAGTAACACAATTCTTTGTATCTTGCATGAGCCAATATATAACAATGATGAAAAGAAGCCAAAATTATATTATCATTGGTCTCTTTGTCTACGAATGTTTCCTGGAAGTCACTCATTGGCAAAGATTTTCCGTAGGAGAAAGGATCAGCTGAGAAGATGTTAGAGCAAAAGTGGTATGGCAAAGCAATGGATACTCTTTAAGAATCATAGCATTTCTCTCTTCTATTCCCTTATTCCCATGTATTTTTCCACACTCTTGTTAGTCTTTTCTTAGTTCTATAGGCACGACTGAAGCTCACCTAAATGGTTTCATATTCAGCAGTTGCCATTGATGGTAGTATTCAATATGTACTGCAAGGATACAAAGAATTAGTTCCATGAATCCAAGAGTCTATAGGACCCATGCTTCTCAACCACCAGTATGCTATGCTACATGGCTCAATGATTTCAAGAGTAAGCAGACTATAATATGGCGTAGAAGACTGTATTTAAGGCCTATAATCCTATTGGATACATATAAGCCGTTGGGTAGACCTAGCAGCATAGATTGACAGGGGTAGGCACCTGCTTATCATCAGAATCTCCAAAATCACTCCTTTAGTTTATAAAAGGAAATTAATGTGCATATGTATATATTGCTAAAACTCGGGGGGGGGGAGGTCCACCTATCTTCAGTGTAGGCAGGGCAGAGGCCTCTGCAGTTTGAATAGCAGGCAGTGGACCACTTCCTTTCTAAACTGGGCTGACTTGTCAGAGTCTTCTTTTTGGCAGCACTCACAAAGCCAAGCCAACCAGCTAGGAGCTGTACCACTGTTGAGGCTCAGTTCAGCCCAAACACTACTATAGAGGTCAGGGGAGTCTAATTACTTGTTATGTGGGACTCCCCTTATGGGATTCAGCCACCACACTGACAGAGGTCTGTGGTTTAGCTCTGAGTGTGCAGGTACACTTGCATGCTTACTCTTATGTTAAGTCATCAGGAGAGGGACAGCTCGTATCCCACATATACCATGACAAAAATCTCAGCAGAAAGGAAGAGATTTGTGGTTGCCCAGTTTCCAACATTTCTTCCCCAGGTTCCTCTCTAGCAGCAGAGGAGCATCCAGAGAAGGCCTCCTTGTCACCTCAGTGCTTGCTACCTTGCTCTTTTCCACTGTACCATGGTATGATGGACCCTATCCACTTTCCTCCCTCAAAGGCAAGATTTTCCCTCTATTTGTATTTCCCTTCAATGACTGAGCAGCCTTGGTAACATGCTTATTCTTTCCTTGAAGAAACCTTGTCTGTCGCACCCTGTCAGTAAGGTATATTTTGGCTATTTGCTCAGCCCAGGAACTTACGGGAAGGGATAGGATCTGCCTTTTAACTTACACCCTTGAAAATGGCACTTGAGATGCTTTTAAAATTCAAAAATAACAAAAGGTTTTATTTTAACTTCAAAGGGAAAGGTCAGGTGTAATCAGGGGTTGAAATTACTGAGGTAAAACTATTATAAGCACAGTTCTTATATACCAGGCAAATGAGAGGTTCTTAAATTATTTACAGTTGCTTAGATCATTATGTTTGAGAGACTTTTGTTCTAGTGTTTTCCCAAACACTCTAGTTCACTTTATTTGTATAATCACTGACTTTTTTTTTTTGGTGCCCAGATGGCTAGTGCCCTCTTTCCAGAACCCAGCCCCCCTTCTCTTTGGAACACCAGTACTCTTCTTGAGTTTTTGACTGACTTTTAAGGTCTGTACAGGCAGTTTCTAACCACACCAGACCAGGGAATTCTGTACTCCTCAGAGATAACTCTCCCTGTTTGACTGGGTAGGGAATCTTCTCTCTCTCAAAGATCTATCCTCTTTCCTTTGGCCTGGAGTCTTCTCTACTACCCAAACCTCCTTGCCAAACTCTCCTCCAGTACTCCTGTCTGTGTTCAAACTGTTCTCAGCTAATGCTGAATTCAGACTGTGTTCAGTCAAGGTAGAAATTGGACTTTGTCAGCACTAAACCCTTCTTTGATGGCTATTTGTAGATAGTCTCAGTACACATCTCTTTTCAGTTAAGGCAGGAATCTGACTGACTTTCCCTCAGCATCCAGCTCTCTCAAGCCTTTTTTTTTTGCTCAGCTGATGTCAACCAATCAGATTGCCTGGAGCAGCCTCTCACTCAAGGTTCCCTGGCTCTGTGAAGAATTAACTCTTCACTGTCCTTTAGTTGTTGGTACAGCACTTCTAAGCCTCTTAAAAAGTGCAGTCCTTTATACATGGGCTGAGACTTCCATTGACAAGGCAGCGTAGCACCACTTCTCCCAGTTCCATTCTTGCTAGGGAATGCCTGTAGCAACACCAATAATTAGGCTGTCATTACTTGCTCAGCTTCTCTGGCTGTGCCCCTAACTTTTGCAAAATGTATGGAGGGAGAGTGTGTAGGCATTCTTGCCCATGAAAACCTGGAACCAGCTGTCAAAACAATGAATACTACAACTTCAGTATAGGGTCTGCCCTGCAAGTATAAGAATGTATGCCAGGAGTATCAAAGGGATCAGAGCCAGAAAGTTGAGGACGATAATCAAAATGTTTTTTTAAAAGTGTGATGGAGAAGGCAGGGTTTGGTGAAGAGCACTGGAAAGACCTTGGCCTCTCCCAGCTTTCTAACATGAGAAATGTGCTCTCTGGGTGTAGAAGAAAAGAAGCCTAAATTTAAATTGGCCAGGAGATTGCAAATGCACATATAGGATCAATTTGAACATTTTCATGGATATTCTCAGATTAAGCTGACTTCTGGCTGTGGTATACTAGCAAAGTTAATATCTCCATTGTCCAACTGTGTTGGTCATAGGTTAATGTTTCTCCCTGGTCCCTTCCACATGAGTGGGATAATCTGGAGGGGAATCGAGGCTTTTTTGCCCCATTGCAATTTGTCCCGCAGTTGCAAAATCACACAGCTCCATGGACCTGCCGGGGCAAACTGCCGCTGCGTGATCAGACGCAACCATGGGCGAGTGGGGTTTTTTTTGTGGTGGGTTTCTGAGGCGCTTAAACGGGGGATCGATGCTTTTCTGGTAGAAAGGGGGGGGGAATGGATGCTTCGCTGGAAGAAAGGGGGGATCGATGCCTCACTGGAACGAAGGAAGGGGGGGAATTGATGCCTCGCTGGAACGAAGGAAGGGGGATCAATACCTTGCTCCTCTCCCCCTATGGGCTTTTGATGATGCGCACATGGAAGGGAGACAAAAACAACAGCATGGCATCGGGATAGCATGTGATCATGCTATCCGCATCGCCAGACTTCTGTGCTGGCGTAATCACACAGGGAAACTCCGGCTGTGGGCCACAGCAAACCATTTGCTACCAGTCTTTCACCAGTAGCTTTTTACCCCTCTTCTCTGCCAGATCAAATCGGTTTGCCCCAGCTTGCTGACGGTTGTGGGACGCTTCCCAGATGTGGTGGTGTGATCGCACCAGTTTGATCCATCGATGAAGCGTCCCTCTAGCATGGCAAATAGGTGCATGTGGAAGGGACCCCTGTGTTGCAAATTTATAACCATCCCACAGCACAAAGTATAATGTGGGATAGCTTTGTACCTGTGCCTACTCTGGAGAATGACCTGTATTAGCTTAACAGCAGCTCAGCAGAACTTTGCATTGTGATCTGTTGAGTGAGTTGATACAGGTATCTTTTTCATGTTGTAATGGGTTTGTTCCTTGTTCTACGAGTAATAATCTATGACCGAAAATCAGTTGTCATATATCTGGTTCTGAACCAGGCTACAGAGTGTGGATTAACAAATCCTCAAAATGGTGCTAGGGACAGAATAAGGGGATTTGTCTGCAAACGTGAAGAAAATTCCAAGTTTACAGAAAAATCTGAAATCTTAAAAAAAAATTCAGGGATTAAAATTCCCTGAAATAATAGAAGCAGTGTGTCTTCCTTTAAGAAACGCATGCACACTGAGGTCTCAGTCGCCACTTTGGAGGTTGTTATGCAACAACAGCAATATTGCTGCATCTTCCAAGCCTGGGTTTCTGTAAAGCAAAACCATGGGGGAAAGCAGGGGTGGACCTGAAGGCCAGAGCAGTCCTAGAAAGAGTTGATCCCCCTCCCTTGTATGTTCCTTGATGGAGGAGGACTTGCTGGGGACGGGCCTGGTGGTGACTACCAGAGACACACCACTGTGCATAGCCCAGCAGCCTCTGCACAGCTGAGCCCAGCTTCTCCTGGGGAGAGGCTGCCAGGGATAGAGAAGGAGGGAAAGCTGAAGACCAGGGAGCAAATAAAAGTACGTTGGCTGGTTCATAGGCAGAAGAGAAGGAAGAAGGAAAATGAGAAAGGATATGGGGGTTGCCAGGGAAGGGAAAGAGAAAAAAATGAGGGAGAGGATTCAGGGTAAAATAATATGCCTCCCACAAGTCCTTGTGTGTACTTCACATGTATCTTCCATTTGATAACATCAGAGATGTGCAGTTTTTCCTGGTTTGCATAGCAAGTGTTCATTGCACAAAACAATCTTGATTAGGCTGATTCCGCACCAATGGTTTGCTCTCCGTTCCCCCCGGGTCTAATTGGCCCAATTCTGTTGAGGGAGTTCCACATTTGTCGCCTTGCCCCGAATCTAGCGTCCCCTTCCCTCTCTTCCCCAAGCATGAGTTCCCCTCCCTTTCCCGCCCTGGTGTGAGCAGGTTTTTTTTGTACCCCCTCCAGTCGTTGTGTTATGACATCCTGACACAACACTAATCCATCATTGTTGTGTCATGATGATGTTGCAACACAACGATGGGGGGGGGGGATAAACCCCCCCCCCCGCTCGTGCCAGGGTGGAAAAGGGAGGGGAAAGGGAGAGGAGAGGTGGGAAAGGAGAGGGAAAGGAGCAGAGGGGTGTTAAAGGGGTGGAGCAAGAAACCCTGATTTGCAGTTCCCCACTAGAATGCCCCGACTTCAACCCCGTGGCAAAAAAAGAAACCTGAAAATCCCTGAAATGGAAGATCCGGGGGGAGTGAGGATTAGATTCGGGCCAACTGCTGACCTGGGGCAACAAGTGGGGAACTGTTGCTCTGCCGCAGATTTTATCGGGGGACGACGCTGGGGCAACCGCTGGTGCGGAATCGGCCTTGGTGACAAAATTCACACACACAAAACTCAGAATTTGGGTTGCATTATTAGGGTTCTGATAATTCCAAATTCTGTAATACCAAAATATACCTGGCTTTTTGCTGAATTCTCTATGCATTAATCAGAAATGGTTATTGTTGCCAAATATCTATTGGAAGCCATTGTGTAGTATCCGTTCATCCCACTGTTTGGATCCTGGCTGTCATATAAAAACCCTTCATTTAGCATTTCCAGCTATGTTTTATTGTTCAGGATGCCGCTTTTGACTACATATGACAGCTCCTCAGAATGCAATTAACATCCCTCTTTTAAGAACTTTGTTGTTCAGTACAGCTCTCAGCCACCTCTAATTTATTAATTTGAAACAAGAAGAAGGTTTCCCGTGGACTTCTTCCGTGGCAGCAGACTGTAGTGGAAGAAACTTGGCAACCTTTGGGGCAGGGCACACACAGGGCTTCCGTGCTATAAAATCCAGCTAAGCAGACCACAGCAGGCAGTCTAAAAAGCAAAATGACTGGCCTCACAGTGACAGCCCAATTCACTCAAAAGGAACGGAGATGGAACGCTGCCTTGGGCTTTGCCTTAGGCACCTGGATGTCCCTAGTTATCCTCTTTCACCAGGACAGAGTCCGTTGTCATGTTCTGTACTTTTTAATGTTTCAGCGGTAAGGCATGCTAAAGGGAGAGGTCACGGAAAGGAAAACTTTAGAAGATAAGCTTTGAATTAAAACAACTGGTGTTCTGATGACTGGATATTTTGTATATGTTCTCTAGTTCACTGAAGTACTTTATACTTTTACAACATATGCCAGCCACTTGCTTAAAAATGGAACAATATGGGTATATGTTCAGTGACTTCCTACCCAGTTTGCCTGATTTTCAGGCAGGTGATTGCAACTTCCTGTAAAACAATTCCCCCCCCCCCCCAATACTTTTATTGATTTTTTTGTAAATATTACAAAATAATACAAAAAATACACAGCAAATTTATACAGCTCACATAATGGAACTTAACATCATGACAGTAGTACATAAAAGAACCAGAGATTTGGGGGGGGGGGGGGAATCACTGCAGAGAAGTTGAGATACAGAATATAATATCTAGTGCATAGGTTTTACCACAAACAAGTCATCAATTACTTTATGAATTTCCTGTCGAGAGGTCAAATATTCTAAAATGGGGAATCAGACAGAAGTAAAATTAGAGGGTGACGGGTGCTTGTCAAAATGCGTAAGATTGTCCGTAAACTTAGCCATAAGGTAAAAATCTCACAACTTTTTATGCCAGTTTGAGAGAGTGGGTATCAGTGCTTTTTTCCATTTTGTGGCAATGACAGTCTTAGCAGTAGACAGAAGAAGGGGGACCCTTTCTATTTTAAAGGAAGAACAGCACCTTGAGGCTCATCCATTCAGAAAGAGATTTTCCAATGCAAAAGAAATATTCAGATTTGTGATGGATTTAATCTATCCCAGTACAGGTTCCCTTTAAAACAATTTGAGATATCTGGCACCTCCTTCACAGAAACAACTTCCTGTGTGGGACTGTGTGTCCGGGCAGTTCTGTTTTATGTGGGGCCAGGATGAAGAAGAAGTCCCCCCACCCTTTTTAAACTACCCCAGTGTTTACACAGAGTCAGACTCTCTGGCGGAATCTAATTTTTCATGTCTGATTTCTTGTAAAATAGCAAGCAAAATAAAATCCACATCTAAAGCCTGATCTTTTGTTTATTAGCTTCTATGACCAAAGGTCTTAAGCTCAGCCAAAACAACTCAACCATCAAACATGGGCACACAACATCAGCCCCAGGGCACGAAATATGCAATCAAAATTTACAATCAAAATAATCAGATCTAAAAGATCTAAAATGTTAAAACAGAAGTCGCTGATAAAAACTATAATTCATTTAAATAGATCATATTATTTAAGTGATACAAATTCTGTTACAATCAGGTCAAGCCAGATTTTTGTTGCTTTAGAGATAAAACCATCATTAAAAATCTTGTAACAAAATAAGTCATTTCAAAATTAATATCTGCCAACAAGTAGGGGACCACCCAAAGTTCAGTAGGTAATTGGTATTTGGTAAGAACTGGAGTGATCCAAATCGATCTAGGAATTGACCATTGGTGACAAAATAATAGAAGATGGCCAAGTGTTTCCACAACTCCAGTCTCACAATTACATAAACGATCTGAGTATGGAACTTTAGAAAATCGACCTGTTAACTCAGCAGTGGGAAAAGAGTTAAGGCTAGCAAGAGTGAAAACATGTCTGTAACTAGGTATTTTTAAGGATCTATGAAGGAAGAGACTCCGGAGGAGGAATACCTAAGGCAAGAGTAGAACATACACGACTTGCTTTAGCTAAGGTACTAGTCCAATCAAGATTAATCAGCTTTATTCTAGTCTGCTTTTAGGCTTCCTGGTAAGTTAAATTATTCCATATTGTTGGGGGAAAGCCCAGTAACTCAAGTCTAGCATCTAGATATCTTTCCCAGTTGCTTTTGTGATTGTCCTCCTTTATCAAGCAAAGAAGGCCACCTTGGGCCTATGGTATTAAATAGAGGACTTTGAACCACAGTTTGAAAGCTGCAATCCAGGCTCTAGACTCCAAGGAATGTTGGACAAATTCCACTCTAAGTGCAGTTCCAGCTTGATCCTTGTTTGAAGTTGAACCCTGGTCACTAAATGCCACTCAGATTAAAAATGTCTTAATGGTGCTTTCAAAGACTATTTTACATGGTCTACATGTAAGTCTGTAATTGCCAGTTATAAATATTGATGAATGCTCTCTGGAGAACTGTGGTGTCAGACTAGGACCTGGGAGTCCCAGGATGAAACGCACCCTTAGCCATGAAGCTTGCTGCATGACCTGGGACAATTCACTCTCAGCCGAACTGATCCTATCAGGTCTATCAGTGGCTACTAGACCTGGTAACTGAGGGAAATCTCCACATTCAGAGAAATCCCAGAGCCAGGAGCCAACATCAGGGGAAGGTCTCAGCCTCTATGCCCTGTTGTCGGCCCTCCAGAAGAACTGGTTGGCCACTGTGTGAGACAGGATGCTGGCCTGGATGGACCACTAGCCTGATCCAGCAGAGCTCTTCTTATGTTCTTACAACCCTTGCAGTGTTGTTGTGAGGAGAGGGGAGGACTGATGGATGCCACCCTGAGCTCCTTGGAGGAAAGGTGGGATAAAAATGTACTTGACAGTGATCAAACAGTACCAGGAGGCTGGTGATTGCTCTCCTCATCCCCTTCCCCCCCCAGTAAAGCTGGAAAGGGAGGGTGTCTTGCTAATTTGACTGGGAAACTACAAGAGGTTGTGCCATCCTCTCAGTCTATATCTACCTCCCTCAAGCTCTTCAGTCCACAAGGAAATAAAACAGAGGTATTTGAATCAATATCCCCATACTGCTTCTCTAATCTAGTCAGCACATGTACACATCTAGCTGCATTGGGGGTGGGGGGAGGCCAGGAAATCAATCATAATTCTCCTGGTATAATATGAAGCTTGCCTTTAATATGATTGTTCTGTAATCTGCAAAATAGCTTGCAATGCCACTGAGAAACTCATAAGTAAGAGTAGGAGTGGGATCTGTAGTTCATCTTTATTAAAGTGTTTATATTTCATTTTGGAGGCACAAAGAGTTATATAAGGGCTAGGTGTTCCTAAGCATTTCCATCTATCCATCATATCAGAACTCTGAAGAGCTTCTTATCAGAAGAAAATGCTAAGTCATCCCCCTCTCCCCTTGCCTTTCATGCTTCAGAGAAGGGAAGGAGTGTCTTCTGCTCCAAAGCTCAATGACCAACCCCACAATCTGTGCTTGCAACTGTGGATGGGCAGGGAGGAACCAGTCCTAAGCTTTGGAGTAGGCAAGACCAGCTAGCACACCAGTCCCTTCCCTAGATTCTTTGGCATATGCAGAGGATTTAGAGAAAAGGAGATATTAGCGGCCAATTAGGAAGCCAAGACTTACGGACCCCTGTGTTGTGTTATGGAGAGGTGGGTTGCTAGGTAACTTAATCCACTTTTGTAAAATATCTATAATTAGATAATCTTTTGCAGAATTTTCTACTGCAAATCAAGCTTTGTATTTCGTCAAGAAAATTATGCTTGTTTATTATTAACAACTGAAATTTAGATTTTCTTTAGAATTCTTGTTGCCCAGCATATAAGGTCAACAAACGGTTGACATGTACCCTGATTGTCATGAGTTGTGGGGTAATGCTCCCCCCCACCCCCCGGACAGCAGCTGACAACCCATCTAACTATCCAGGTTAGTTGATAATTGACAACCATGTCCTGCAAGCAGGTTGTCAAGTGAGAGCGCTGGCTGCGTGCATGTGTTCTAAATCAGTGCTGTGTAATGAAAGGGATTGGTAAATGTCAGGGAGGTGGAGTGGTGTTGGTGGTGATTTGTGGTTGGAGAAAATTGACAATAGACTTCATTAAGCGTACTGACGAAGTTTGCATTAGAAGGAAAATTTTATTTGTTTAAACCTCAGACGGATGAATTTGTAAAATGTGTTTTGTGATCAATTTTAATTACAGCCATAATGAGGCAATTTAGCACCTACGGTTAGCTGGATGAAGTGTGTGCCTAGGTAGTGTGGAAGTGACCTAATGCCTTACAGTGGTCAGAACCTTCTGGAAGAAGGCAGAACCATTGGTTCAGTCCATTCCTTCCCCAAATCCACTCCACAATTTCCTTCCCTGCCCTTCTCTGGATGTTTGTCTTCTCTGTCTCCCTCCTTTTCTCAGTCCTTTTCTAGCTTTCTCTTATTCCCTTCTCCAATCTCTTCCAGAAAGAAATGATGAAAACAAGATTACAGAAAAAGAAGTGTGTCCCCCTTGCCCACTCCACCTCTGGGATTTGTACTCTAGATAGGGTTGCCAGCTCTGGGGTGGGAAATTCCTGGAGATTTGTTGGGTAGAGCCTGAGGTGGGTGGGCTTTGGGGAGGGGTGGGACTTCAGCGGGGGTATAATGCCATGGAATCCACATTCCAAAGCAGCCATTTTATCCAGGTGACCTGATCTCTGTTGCCTGGAGATAATTTGTAATCCCAGGAGTCATCACCTGGAGTTTGGCCACCCTAACCCTAGATAAGAGGGTTTTTTAAAAAAAAAAATGACATTCAACTCAGAGAATGGATCTTTTAAAAAATACTTCATTATTGATCTAAGTTAAAATACTACTAACACAGGCACAGATTTTTTGCCTTTGTAGATTTAAACAAAGAAAGAAAAAGAACATGAAAACATGATATTCATCAAAACATCCTGCCGCAATTGAATGTATTTATTAGGTTATGTTGTCCAACTCAGATTCTCAAACGACACTATATTGCATAGTATTTATTGCTTCTTAGTTGACGCTATCCATATTGTACAGAATTTGTTAATTTAACTTGAGTTTCCAGAGGGCAGCCATATTAGTCTTTAAGTCCAATAGCACCTTAAAGACCAGCTTTTTTTTTCAGGGCATAAACTTTCATGAATTAAAGTTCACTTCATTACCTGATGTAATGTGCTTTGAGTCACAAAAGTTTATACCGGGGTGGGGGGGGTATTAGTCTTCAAGGTGCTACTGGACTTGAATTTTGTTCTAATTTAAGTGACTGTCACAATTTATTGAGCCACTGTATCAAAAGTGAAAAGAAGTTTAGTGGCACCTTAAAGATTACTAACATTGTATTCAGGCATATGGTTTTTGTGGCCGAGAACCCACTTCTTCATATGCTGTGAGTGGATTCTCACCATGCAGTCATTTTAGGTAGGAGGAGAACAAATAAACAGCAGGTCATGGGGTCATGAAATGCAGGTAGTGTAATATAATTATGTAAAATTCAGATCTAACCAGGATTTGGTGATTTTGAAAGTATGAATGACAGATTAGCTTGGGTCCTACAGTTTTTAAGATCTGAAAATAACTGAACATTCAGATTGTCATGAATATTCTTTTCAGGATGTCTTGAAAATTTTGGTATATTTTTAGCATCCAAGATAGGCTAAGTGCTTTTTTCAAAGAGAAACGTGGGACAATCCCTGCCTTAAGCATCTTGAAATAAAGATTTCACTTCACTTTTTGATCCTGTCAATTATTCCTAACCAAATCCACTGGATATCATTAATGTTGTAGGTGTCTGAGCTTGTCCCTTTACTGCCCACTCTATCACTTCCAAACCCAATATCTACAATGTTATTTGTTAGTTTGCTAAGTGCTTTAGCCACACTGCCTATTGTGGCAAATTCCAAGGGGGGGAGGGTGATGCTTGGAAAAAGCAAGGAAGAGGATTTCCAGAATTTTATTTTAGAAGCCATGAGTTCTTTGCCTCAGCTGCAGAATCCGACACCCAATATTAATCTTTTAAACACCCAATATTAAATAAACATTAAATAATAAAACATTGTGATATCTTTGGAAATATGTGGGCCTTATTTGATATGTATTCAGATAGCTGAAGAACTATGGGGCAGGGATGGAGCTTAATGCTCAGTTCTGCACACAAATAACAAACCCTCTGGTACAGCACATTACCTGCCTTAAGATCATAGTTTGTAGGTTGCATATTCGCTTTCTTCTAAACCCGCACTAAGGTTTCCAGGCCAAGCATGGTAACTGGTAAGGGGGGGGGACCTTGCCGTGGGCATGATGGCGTCCCTTCCAGTTAAAAAAAAAAAAAAAGTGGAAGTGATGATGGGTAGCTCTAAGGAATCACATGTTTAGTTGTGTTGATTGTACCAGTCAGTTTGCTGTGGATTTTCCAGACCTTTTTGTGGGGGGGATCCTGCTCAACTCTCAGATTTGTATTTACTATTCCCATGACACACTAGGAACACTTGTGCAGCATGGCTGAGAAACATGGATCACTATTAGCCCCCCCCCCCCCCCACAATACAGAATTTGTCATCTATGAATGGTTTAGGCTATTTTCTGCATTATCCCGGAACAGTAAAGGTGAATTTCATAAATGTTCCCAAGGAGTCCAATTCTAACTTATTTATTTCAGTGTTTTCCTTGGGCTTGCTGGTGATGGCTGTAAAAGCCAACGGCACGTTGTGAAGAACTTGTCTTCAGAGTCTCATAGATCCAGGGATTGTTTCATTCCACCCCTCCCCTTCTACTAGGTATCAAATAAAACTAGCCGCTTGCAGGGAGCTGTTGTATTTATTTTGAGATCTCGCGTACTGCTTCAGGCTTTGTGAACCTAAATTGTTTTAGGAAGCTCCATCAGCTTGCACCACTGGGAATTCAGACCTGCATAGATGCTTTCCTGGTGTGCTCCCAGCCTCTCTTCAGACTGAAAATCTTCAAGCCCTTTGATATAATTGCCTTAACTTTCAAGATGTGCTTTAAGAATCACATGTGGCACTTTCAAGTTCAAACTAGTCTTTTCCCCCCAATAGATCTTCTGTGTCTGCAATGAAGAACAAATCTGAAAAGTAATCAACCATCTTCCTTCCTGCTTTGCTTTCTAGACCAGACTGTGTTTAGATGAAGCAATAGAGACCTATCCCGGCAATATCAGGAGCCCTGGTGGACTGAGAATATGGGATAGAAATGTAATAAATATAAAAGCTTGCTAGTGGATTCCACTGTATGCCAGTGTGACTTAGGCCCAATTTACACCTCCCCTCTGAAGTAGTTTGACTGCTGTCTTTTCCCAAGTTCATTTCATGCTGGTTTCAAATTTCACTCCAGGGGGTCTGAAGAGTACTAAGCAACAGCATTTGTTTAAAGCAGTATAATGCTAGCTTGACCACAGGAGGGCAATTAAAAAATGTAAACATTAATTTATAAACTAGAACAAGTATGGTTTGAAACTAGAAATAGGTATAGACAGGTTTTTTTTAAACTAGAATGATTCTAGAGGGAAAGTCAGATGTAAATTTGACCTAAGAAATACAACAATATATGGCGTGCAGTTGAAGAGAATGTGCAAAGAAAAGCAACTCAGTTCTCAGTGGGTCCCATTAAGTTTTGTGGAACAGCAAACAGGGATGGTTGAGAGAGGGGCAAAATCTTCCTCAATCTAGTGGATTGGGGGCCGCTAGAGGAAAGGGCCATGTGTCCCTGAGTTGCATCCCATATATCCCATGGAAGCAAGCGGAGATATTTATCCATATGAAGAACATTAAGGCATCTGGATGGTAGGTTTTGGTAAAGACACTCCATCTCTGAGACGTTTGCTTCAGGGTTTTTTCTTCCCCAATGTCCCAGAGGGAGCAAAACACATGTGGAAAGGGGGAGGGGGAACCCAAAGCAGTAGGGCCAAACAAGTGACAAAAATGACAGTGCGGAAGTGGCCTCATTCTCTGTGAAGAAAGGCAAGATGTCTCTGCGCTCCAGAGACTATCACAGTATAGAGGCTCTCCTTTTTACCTCTGCTGTCATGGGCATTTTGCTAATGTGGAAAAACAGCTAGAGAAAATGGGATGGAGAACTCTGGGTTCTAGGAAGAGCCATTATGGGAAGCCTGGCGTTCTGATTCAGATTATTAGGAAACATGTGGTAGCTGTGTGCAAATATTACTCTCTAGCACTTGTAACTGTATTTGAAAGTTCCCAAATCCCTGGATTTCACAGAAGCTTCAAAGGGGTGGGAATGTTGGTCAGCTACATGGAGGCAAATAACCATAAGTAGTTAATACATTAAGAACATAATACATTAATACATTAAGAACATAAGAAGAGCTCTGCTGTATCAGACCAGTGGTCCATCTAGTCCATCATCCTGTCTCACCCAGTCGCTGACCATTTCCCCTGGAGGACCAACAACAGGGCATAAGAGGCCGAGACTTTTCCCTAATGTTGCCTCCTGGCTCTGGGATTCAGAGGTTTAGTGAATCCTTCAGTCATCATGGCTAGTAGCCACTGAGACTTATCCTCCACAAATCTATCTAATCTTTTAAATCAGTTTATTCCTGTGACCATCACTACATATCCTGAATAATGTTGTGTCATCTGCAAACTTGACCACTACACTAGTCACCCCTAGTTCCAGATAATTTATGAATAAATTAAATAGCACTGGTCCCAATACCAATTCTTGTGGGACCTCACTGCTTACTTCCCTCCATTGTGAGAATTATCTATTCATTCCTACTCTGTGCTTCCTGGCATTATCTGAATATACCTTTTTCTATATTTGGAGGGGGGCACAAAGAAAACCATCAGTTTTATTTCATTGAAGGGTAAGGTGTGCATGTGTGTATATATGTATGTGTGTGTGTGTGTGTGTGTATATATAGTGTGTGTGTGTGTGTGTGTGTGTGTGTGTGTATGTATTTAATTGGTCTATACTGCTTTTCTTGTGTATGTGCTGTCAAGTCACAGCTGACTTAAGGCGACCCCGTAGGGTTTTCAAGGCAAGAAACTAACACAGGTTGTTTGCTGTTGACATTTTCTAACCAGAACTCACAGCAGGCTATAGCCAGTAAAGTGAACATGGCATAAAATGGCAGAGGAACACAAATTTTTCCAATAAACCTCAGCCTAAAACTACACAAACAGTTCCTACTATCAGAGCTAACTGATCACACCTTTATTAGATTTTTTATTTTTTACAAATTACAAGCAGTACCTTGGAATAGCTGGAAAAGGATTCTCTGGTTCTGAACTGTCTGAACTAGATCACAAATGCTCTGTGCTTTCACATTCCCGTTCTGCTTTCCCTGTCCTTCATCCATCACTTTTGATATATGTTTGGGGGAAAATAAAGCGATATTTTGATCCTGCTGGGGAAAGGTGGCCAGGATTACGTAGCTTGCATCTCTGATCTAGCATGTCAATTTTGCCTTGCTGGGTTCCTTCATGGAAGCATTCAGATCTGATCACAAATATTTTGTGCACGCGCATTCTCAGATCTTCTTGGTCTGCTTTCCTCTTAGCTATCAACCTCCCTGTATATCTCAGCCAATAAGCCTAACAGAAAAGAAATAACTACAAAATGAGGCACTTTCCTTGGTTCTCTTGAACCGGGTGGACAGGGGAGAAGGTGCACGCCTCATCTTGCTAGCATTCCATCCCGGCACATTCTGCTTCCTTGTCAGACTCCCAAAACTGAGTATGTTCCCTTAACTGCACTGCATTTACTGCTATCTGGGAACAGTAGTTTGACCCACTAAGTTTTCAGCATGTACCCAACATGATTAATACCACTAACCAACAGGTGCTGCCAGCTGTGCAAGTGCAGAGACTTTAACGTAACTGATTTAAAATGATGCATAAACTCTCCAGTTATGTCACTATAGGGCATATGTAATCCAAGCAAGACTGTAAATTGTGAATGTCCATCGGCAGTGGCTACTTGTGTGCACAATGCGCTGCCACTGCACAGACACAGAGCTATTCAGAATGCTGCTTGTTTTGAATTGCACAAGGTGTAAATTTGAGTTTTGGCCACCAGTTTTACAAACATCAGATCATCCCTGGTCATAATTAGCTAACTAACTAAAAGCTAGCTAAAACAAATTAAATGTAATTTATATTCACCCAGTAGAAAAGAGCAAGAGTCCAGTAGTACCTTAAAGACTAACAAAATTTGTGGCAGGGTATGAGCTTTCGTGAGTCACTGCTCACTTCTTCAGAACTTCACAAAAGCTCATACCCTGCCACAGATTTTGGTATTTAACGTGCTACTGGACTCTTGCTCTTTTCTACTGCCACCGACAAACTAAAATGGCTACCTGTCTTAATATTCACCCGTTACTGTTGACAGAGCATAATGGTTTTAATGATTTTTTTTGTTGGTTTTGCTGCTTTTTAAGATGTGATTGATTCTGCGATGTAAGTTTAGAATTTGTTAGCTACCTTGGTGGCCCTTATGAGGGCAGAAAGGCAAGGTGTAAATTTTGTAAAATAAGAAATGAGTAATAGTTGGCATAACTTAGTTTACAGCATTCACTTGTTTGTGAAAGTAAATGTGGTCCAGTTTAGCATTTTTCACATTCAGTGTTAAATGTCAATATAGTCCAGTTTGGGGATTTCAACTAAAAAATTAAGTAAAATAGCTTTCTCCTGAGTTTATGATAGATTGGAGCTAGAAATAAATGGCACATGTGAGAGAGGCTCTCAGTCTCTGTGGGTTTCGAGGGCAACAGCAGTGGATTGAGGCCAGTAGGAGAGATTTTTGTTCCTGAGATTTCCTGTGTAAGTGACTGGACTGGTATGAATGTATTTGTGGATATAGCTTCAGAAGATATGAACGCCCTTTGTGGCAATGGCCCTGGAGGCAGGGGAGACAGTAGTCCTCAGACAAGGTTTTAGTTCTGTCCTCCAGCTCATAAAATATTTACATGGAACCGAAAGAAGGCAGACAGATGGCATGCATTACCGTTTATTAATTGCTGCTCAGAAATTTGTGGAGGGCTGTGAGGAAGACAAGGTGGCCATTTGAGAGGCACATCACTGCTATTAAGCAATAAGGAGTGTTTCGTCTGAAAGTCTGCTTTCTAAAATAAACAGAGTCAAAGAGAAGTGGAGGGGCAGAAGTGCTGTGATGCTGCTCAAGCCGCACCGGCAGGAGCAGATTCAGATCCCCAAGGTTTAGCATCTGCTGTACCATATGGAAAACGCTGGTTGTAACCATATGGAAAATGCCGTTACGTAGCCTGATCTGGCTGGCCCAGGCTGGCCCGATCTCATCAGATCTCAGAAGCTAAGCAGGGTCAACCCTGGTTACTATTTGGATGGGAGACCACCAAGGAAGTCCAGTGTTGCTATGCAGAGGTAGGCAATGGCAAACCACCTCTGCTCATCTCTTGCCTTGAGTGGTCACCATATGTAGACTGTGACTTGACAGTACTTTCTGCCACCAGCCGTTCAGGCAGTCACCTGCAGCAAGTAAGAACCACCTCCCAAAGAACATTCAAGGCAGCTTTACTAAAGCTGATGTTTCCTTTAGGCTGCAAATGGCTGACATTGGTGAGTGTTAACATAGAAGAAGCTCCTAGATCAGTGGTTCTTAACCTTGTTGGAGGTACCAAACCCCACCAGTTTCATATGCACATTCACTGAACCCTTCTTTAGTGAAAAGTAAAATATGATTTTTTTCAAATTCAAGACACAGGTATATGTTTTTTTACTGGTGCACAAAATGAACCGTACATGAATATCACCTTGTTCAAAGAACAAAACCAACACAGTGCATGAACTCACAACAAATTACATACCTGCAAATCAGTGTGACTTCTGCTGTTGCCCCGCTGAACCCCTGAGACTGACTCGCTGAACCCCTAGGGTTCGATCGAACCCAGGTTAAGAACCACTGTCCTAGATATTTCTGTTAACTACTAAACTTATGTGGGTTTGTTTGGTGATGTAGAATACTATATACATTTAACAGACCGATATTTTGTTTAACATCAAGAACTATGCTGAAAATACATAATGAATCTAAGGGCAATAGCTTTTATATGTCTTTTCCTCATGATTTTGTGACACATTTGTTCAGGAGCACTTAAAGCCAAGTGATGGCTGTTTATTTGTTTAACTTAGTAGTTTTTTCACATTTATATCCTGTTTCTCAACCAGATGGTTCTCAGGACAGCTTACAGTTAAAATCAAATCAAAATTGCGATAAAACAAGCATCCGCAGAATAAAAAAATTATCACCATTAAAAAAAATCTAGAAAGGCTGCAATTAAAAAAAAATAAAATTAGAACACTGACAATCCAAATAAAACACAGCAAACATAAGCACATACAAAGAGCAGATGATCCTTCAGGCATCCTGGTCCCCCAAGCCACTAGAGGCTTTATAGTTAATAACCAGTAGTTCAGTTTGGACAATGAAATTGTTTAACAATGGAGAAATATGCTTCATATAGGAGGTATTAGTTAGCAATCTGGCCATGATGTTCTACACTAATTGAAACTTCTGAACCATCTTCAAAGGCTGCTCCACGTATGGCACATTAATGTAATCTAACTTGCCAATTACTTATTAATTAGTAATAATGTATACTGTGATACTTCCAATTGGGAGAACTAATGACAGCAAAAAGTTGAAAATATAGAATCAAAGGCTTGATATTCTTATTTTTTTTGCTGTCATTACTTCTCCCAGCTGGAAGTATCAAATATAATTAACATTGGCATACATTTTACTTTATGAGCCATGATTTCACTTAATATTTTACATTCTGTGCCCCAGAACTGTTTTGTGACGGGACTGATCCACCATATGTGATAAAGAAAACCTTTTTCTTGGTGACATGGCCAACACTGGCCAAAGGTACTATTAAACTTCTTCCCTAATTGAACAGGAGTACAATGCCTCATAAATAGGAATTTCAAGCCATTTTCCCTTATGCTAGAATTAGTTGATATGGGTGGAAATTCATAAGCTACATCACTGGATTCAAACTTTGAGTACAGATCAAGATGGGTAGTCGTTTTAGTCTGTCTGTAGCAGTAGAAAAGCGTAAGAGTCCAGTAGCACCTTAAAGGCTAACAAAATTTGTGGTAGGGTTGGCGCTTTTGTGAGTCACTGCTCACTCCTTCAGATGCCTACTACTGGACTCTTACTCTTTTCTAATGTTTTGAGTACAGTTTTTAAAAAAAAAAAATTCCCTGAACTGCTGTACTATTTTAAGTGAGTCATGTTCTTAATGGAAGGGCTTTTATTCTGTTGGTGCTGGATCTCTCCAATAAAAAATAGGCCAGACTCTTTATCTTATCTTTATCTTATCTTATGTTGATGAACCATGAATTAGTGCATTATATGATTTACTGCCTAGAAACCCACCAATAAGCGAGGTGGCAAAGCCTATTCTTCCAACATAATCCAGGCATTAACAAACTTTCTTTGGCTCTAGGAGACAGACAGAAAAAAATTAGAGCCAGCCTCCTTTTTCAACTTTCAGAGTTTCATATTTTAATGGCCAAATCTTAACCACTTCACAGTTTCTTGTAATTTGACTAAAGCCATAACAAAAGTATTATAAGTATATTAAAACACGTATGGGTAAGCGTGGTTATCATCACCACAACAAAGAAGCTAACCTGTGACTGTAGCCTGCTTCCCAGTTTCGCATCAGTAACTTGCTTTTAGAATCTCTGTTTAAATGATATGGAAGCCACCATAGAAAGCAACTGTTTAATAAATGAATTATGTCCGTTTTCCCATTGTGTGCTCTAATTGTAATAGCCTTTGGCCCTGCACAATAAATGCTACGTACCATTATTATTAATAATAAATTAATCCACTGCCATTTAATGGTTTAAAGTCAAGTTTACATAAAACAAGTAGTGACAAGAACTTCCTGCATATGTCATACAATGAAACATTCTGATGTGATGTGATAAACTTTGAGTTGGATCCAGCCATCTTTTTTGCTTCATCCCAGCCAATTCCGTTCCTTGTTACAATCCCAGTTCCACATGGTTTTTATCCATGCAGGTCCCATGATTTTCACCATTGGCAGTCAGAGGGGGTCCCCTTCCTTTTTATTTAACAAGTGGAAAAAATGGTTGGATCCAACCTTTTTGTACTTCCTCTGAGAATTGTTGAGAGATGATACAATAAAATAATTACTGGAAATATTAGGTTACAAAATGAAATTTCTAGGCACCATGGCAGTCAGGCACCTGTGGTTCGCCACATCACAAAGCCCATATTTCATTTAGTTACCATCAGAGGGCATCCCCAAATGATTTGTAGCAACCTTGCAGTAAAATTCCTGTGCTGAGGAGCTTTCTTAACATTTCACCTGATGTCTCACTTGTGACTCAACTGCCACGAAGCTGATCATTTCTTTCCATCCCAGCAACCAAGTATATTATAAGAACTGTGGTTTTCCATGGCCAAGATAAGAGCATCACTAAGGACCAGCAAGGCTGAAGTGTTTGTGTAGTGGGCACATTCTCAGAGAAGAGACAATGTAGCACACATTCCCAACTACCACACCTTTCAAAAGTTAGTTAATTCTTGAATTTTTCTGTTATATGATGCTTCAGTTTATGCCCCTCAGTAGTTTCTCAGTAGACAGCATCCTCATGACCATCCTACCCATTAATTTCAAGTCCAGTAGACAAAGGTGTCCTGGTCTTGCTGACAGCAAAGGCCAGATATTCCTTAATCGGTTGCAGCAGTCTCTTCACAGGGCAACAAAGAGGGAGGAGAAATCTTGTACATGGCAGATGGCTGCAGAGCTTATGCAGGCCTAGCAAGGGTGAAGCAGGTTTGTCAAGGTGAAGCAGGAGTCCATGCTTTTCCTCCACAGTTTTTAATATCCGTTTTCAAGCCATAAAAACATCAATGAGATGGTACCTTCCTCCAACCACCCTACACAGAATTAACAAAGAATTTGAATCAACTTGTAGGGAAAATTGTGGAGAAGGGGCAGATTATCTTCATTGTTGGTGGTTTTGTAAACATATACAATCATTCTGGTCACAGGTTGTTCAACAAATAAAACTTATTACAAATTATACTATTCCTTTTTCACCAGTAGTTATGATTTTAAACAAATTAACAGACCCTAAAATAAATAAGCAGAAAGCAGAATTAATCCTAATCTTGATATCTGCAAAATGCACAGATGAGAATCCACTCACAATTGATCAATGGCAAAATTTAATACATGATCAATTCATTATGAACAAAATGGTTTACAAAATCTCAAATACATCCCCAGACCAATATGAATCTAAATTCATAATAACTTGTTTCCCCCTTTTAAACCACATGACAGAAAATGACATAATTCCTAAGCACCCTCAGTACAGATCTATGTTATATTTTTAATTTTTGGTTAACTTTTTTATATGATAAAATGTTTTTCTTTTGGAGAATATGGTAATAATTGTAATTGCAGTTGCAATTGTATTAGTGCAGAGGTGGGCAGAGCCGCATGCGGCTCCTTCACATATATTATGTGGCTCTCGGCAGGGTGGCTGGGGAAGCTAAATATCATTAGCAAACAAATATCATTGGACAAATTAATACCATTATCAATATCTGCTTTTACCCCTTTTGTTATTATTTTTGGCAGTCTCATTTAATGCTAATAAAAAGCAAATTTGCTTATTTTCCAATAAAAGCAGGTAATATTTGTTCATGTCTTGTGGCTGTCAAACATCTGATGTTTATTCTACGCGGCTCTCACATTAAGCAAGTTTGGCCACCCCTGTTCTAGGTGGCTCTAATGCTGAGCAAGTTTGCCCACCCCTGTATTAGTGTATTGTATGATGGCACTAACAAAGTAAGCATAATATTGTATGATGTTGGAAATCAAATAAATATTTTTTAAAAAAAGGTGAAGCAGGAGGAAAGAATAGGAATCTACATGCAAATACAAGGCTTTAGCAGAAGAACCAGTTCTTTCCTAGTTAGGCCCTAGTGGGAACAGTTGAAACAACAAGGCATCTACCCACCTGCAGGTTTATATAGGAGACTGGAATCTCTGCAACAAGGCATCTACCCACCTGCAGGTTTATATAGGAGACTGGAATCTTCCTGATATCCTAGTTAAGGCTTGACTCCTGCCAAGACACTAGCCCTTACTGAGAAAGGTTGGGATGAGATAGGCCCTGGATGGCCCACTATACATTTCTTTGCTCGGTCCATGTCTCTGCCCTGGTCCTCCTCCCTCTCCATTCCTAGTGGTCTAGGGGAGACTTTGGGGGCACAGGGTCCTGGCTAGGGTTTTGTGGCAGTTTCAGGTCAGCTGGAGGTACCAACAAGGTGCAGGTTCCCTCAGGAATTGCCTGGTTGGAGGGTCCAGGCCTAATTGCTGGGGAAGGACCATGGGGTCCACCTGTGAAGGACCATGGGGTCCACCTGGTTGGCAGCCATTGCCACATTTTGGTGCAGCGAATTCCACAATTTATGTGCTGCGTGAAGAAAGCCTTCCTTTGGTCCCTCCTGAATCATGACTATATGCAAAACTAAAAGCAAAGACATACTTTTTATACTTACAGAAAGTAAGTGCAAAACATTCAGTTAAGTCAGTTTTAGTAGACACAACTAGTGACGATGTCACGTGTTGCAATCAGTTGTGCCAGTTTCATGTGTAACAAGAATGTAGGAGGTATAGTCTGAGACGCCACAAACACACAAATAAGAAGAGAATGTGGTGTTGATTTGCCATACTTGGTGCGTGTGTATATATATATATGTGTGTGTGTGTGTGTGTGTATACACAGATACACACATAAGCCATGTCTTCTAGGCGCTGACCTAGGATCAGGGGTCCGTTGGGGCCGGAGCGAGGCGAAGCGAAGCTCCGCCAGCTCAGGAGTGGCCACTAGGGCAGCCACGGGCCGAATCAGATTCTCTAATCTGATTCAGCCTGCTGCCGAATTGCCGCCGAAATTCGGCGGCAAATTTTAAAAGCAACTGGAGGGGAGGGGATTTGAGGGAGAGGCTCCAAACTTGCAGGGTAGCTGCTGGGGCCTCTCCTCGAAATACCCACCAAATTTCAAGAAGATTGGACCAGGGGGTCCAATTCTACAGGCCCCCAAACAGGTTGCCCCTATTCCCTCCATTGTTCTCTATGGGAGGAAAAAAGTTAACATTTTTTCCCACCATAGAGAACAATGGAGGGGATGAGACAACCTGTTTGGGGGCCCATAGAATTGGACCCCTTAGTCCAATCTTCTTGAAACTTGGTGGGTATTTCGAGGAGAGGCCCCAGCAGCTACCCTGCAAGTTTGGAGCCTCTCCCTCAAACCCCCTTTCCTCCAGCCCCTCATATACACTATGAGTTTTTGCCATTGATTTCAATGGCCCATAGGGTATAATGGGGCTGAAACTGACATTCCCTTTCTGACACACTTCCGGTGATGTCAGGGGGAGTGGCACATGCTAATGAGTTATGCTAAAAGATATGCTTATGAGCTCCTGCACCTCTTTTTCTATGAAAGGACCCCTGTCTAGGATCATAGGATTCATGGTATGTGTGTGCAAGATGTATGATCTGTATGGCCAGGGGCCTGCATATCTTTGAGACTGCCTCTCCCCTTATGAGCTCTGTAGAACATTATGATATGCGAACCAGCATCTCCTGGTGTTCCCCGGCCCCAGGGACATCCATCTTGCCTCAGCTAGGGCCAGGGCTTTCTTGGCCCTGAACACTACCTGGTGGAATGAGCTCTCATTTGAGATCAGGGCCCTGCAGGATCCTTTTCAGTCCCACAGGGCCTGCAAAATGGAGCTTTTCCACCAGGCTTTTAGCTGAGGTGGCGGGTCTCCACACCTTATCTAGTAACCCAGATCTGAATCACCATTTGGAACCCCAACTTGTGGTAGACCTCATCTGTTGAGGCTCTAGAGTATCAGAATTTACAATTTGTATCTTAACGTTGATGTTTTTTAATTGGTTTTACCTGTTATTTGCATATTTATGTAATTGTTACCTGGTATGATGGAACCTGCTCTGAGCCTGCTATGCGGGGAAGGGTGGGATATAAATAAAATAAAATAAATTTAAAAATTGTGGGCAGGAATAGTCTTAGCCAATGGACAACTTGGGCAGCTGTCCAGATCCCCACTCTGGGGAAGCCCCAGATCACTCACAGTCTTGATTTCCCCCCCCCCCCCACCAGCAGAGGGGGAAAAGAAGGAGGAGGAGGAGAAGAAGAAGACTACCACTATCCACGCCCATTCAGGGCATAGGCAGCTGGCTCCACAGCAGCAGTCACTTGGACCTTCCCAGGGCTTGGGCAGGTGGCTCCACAGTGGTGGCCACTCACGCCTGTCTGAAAATAGGGCAACCAGCTTCCAATGGTGACAGAAGGTCCCACCCATCTCCCTTGCTTGACCACAGGAGGAAGTGGCAGCAGCAGTGATTCTGGGACCTTGTCCTGGCCCAGGGTCTCAGAACCACTAACAATTTAAAGTTAAGTTTACATCTAGAAAAGCAGTGACAAGAACTTCATGTTTGTTTATTTTTATGTCATGCAACAAAACCTCTGGTTTTGAGCAGTGTTCCCTCTAAGCTGAGTTAGTGTGAGCTAGCTCACAGTTTTTTTATCTTCCGGCTCACCCATTTTTATCTTAACTCAGGAAAGAATGGCTTAAGAGCAAACTAATTTGTGCAGCAGCCAAATCGCTTGCTCAGAACTTTAATGCCAGTAGCTCACAAAGTAGAATTTTTGCTCACAAGTCTCCACAGCTTAGAGGGAGCATTGGTTGTGAGTGATAAGGCCTTGAGAGGGTTTTGTGGTTCTGGGTCTGAATCTCATGTTAACAATAAAGTCTAATTTTTATTTGTTTCTTTGGAAAAGCTATCTTATATCAACAGTGAAAGAAGAATATGTATCATAATATGTACCAAGAATGATATATACCAATTTTGCTAAATTTGGGCAAATTGTACTTAAAATGAGGATGCAAAGTTGTGTTTTTTTTAAAAAAAAATTCTGTGAAATACAAAAATCGTATACAAAATGTAACTGGAAGTTGTTTTTTAATTAACTAACATTGCAGATTTTGAAAAATATTTCTCTAGTTTGATGGATGTTCATCAAGCTGTGTACCTTTTAATTTTTATAATTAACCTTATTTTTGCCCCAGAAACTGCTGATAGGCTTAGTGGGGAACTGACATGCCTGCATGAAGGTAACACTTGCACTAGAATTACTTTTGTAGAATACCTGCCCTGGTACCCATTGCCTCTGTATCTCCAAACTTCTGATTTTTTTGTACAACAGAAATCCTCCTAGAACCTCTGCAGTCTGGCACTGACCTTCATTGCAAGAATAGGATTTTTTTTTCCTTTTTGGAAAAAAAACCCCTAAAGTTTTAGTGCCAGGGTTTGTAATAAGAATTGGGCTTTCTTTTAAAAGGCATCCATAATTCAGAAACACTTAAATCACAGCGTTTTTGTGCATCTTTTTTTTTTATTACCACCCCTCCTTCTTGGATCCAGTATCTGAGTTTGCTCTTTTGTCCTTGGGATTTTTTTTTTGAAGCCTGTTCCCAATTTGTTTTCATGTATTGCAGAGGTGAATGATCTTCTGCAGCGCTCGAACACTTGTCAGCTCTTTCCAAAGCTGAGTTTTAATGAACATTTTAGGCTCTTGCCTTCCTCTCTCCTCTGTTTTACTGATAGGGTAGAATTTGCTTTCACAAGTAAGGGACTCTATAATAGGCACAAAATCAGGAATAATTTGTGTGCTTTCTCCATTTCCCTTTTCACTTAGTGACAAAAGAATTGCCTGGCGATTTCCCTCAAGAAGTCTCTAATGATGAATGCTGTTTCTTTGAGCGCCTTTATTGTTATGACTAAAGTGATTAGTCGCTAGCAGGATTCAGATAATAGGGAATGAAGCCAGGATCCGGGTACAGGAATGAAGGAAGCAAACAAAAGCACTGCAGTGTTAAATACACAATTCGTTGTCATGGGATGAGGACTAGGGTAGGGATCCTGCCCTGTGGAAATGAGAATTACTAATCAGGGCCTGTCAGATATATGAGGACAGGCTGACCTAAAAGGCAGAGTTGGTTGGAGTGCAGAAAAAGCAGAGGCAAGGCTACTCAAGAGTAGCTGATTGGCCTTTGGAAACAGTTTCCATCAACCTTTTTTGTTTGTTTTTGATGGTATCAAGAAAGTTATTTATTAAAACATAATTGGGCTGCAGTCCCTCCCCCTCCGACCTTCTCGGCCTCGTTGGCTCTCGTGGGAAGTGGGCGTGGTCTCCTCACTGAGGCTGCTGCCCGCCCACTCTACTCTTGTCTCCCTCTCTTCATTCTCTGCCTGCTGAGCCACACACCTGGGAGGGGGAGGAATTCTGCGGTTCATGGAGCACCGCGCACAGGCCTTTGGAGCCGCCACCACCACCACAATTAACAACTGAGGGTCTGTGGTGGGAGAACCTTGACCCTTGGGTCTTCTAATTACTGCCTGAGCTAATCACCGAGGACAACTGTATGAGCTACTTGCCTAAGACAATTGAAGAAGATCAAGGAGTTGGTTGCAGGATGAGGAAATCAAGTTACTAGTACTTTATTATGTTTATGGTTTTAGCATTGTTATCTGTATTAATTGATGGTTGTTAATTTTATACTTTACTGTTGGAATTTTATTCTGTTTTTATGTAAGCCACCCTAAGCCAGCCTTGGATGGGAGGGCGGTGTAAAAATCTAATAAATCAAATCAAATCACCATATGGGGGGGGGGGGGTTTGTTGCACATGAACATCTTACAAAGCTGTGACAACAACAACAAAAACCCCAGCGTGTGACAGAAACAGACTGACAAAGGCCACTGGATAAAGTTCCAGTGGATAGATGGCCTGCCCTCCAAGCCACCCCAAGCCCCAAGCAAGGGGTGGCCCTCTTCCCATGTGGGGCGGACAGCAGCAGCTGCAAGCCCCATGCTGGGCAGAGAAGGAGATGCCTGGTTGAACGCCATGCCCTGGAGAAATGCCTGACCAAGCTGCCCGGGGCAGGTTCTCTCTTCCTCTGTCCCTTGGGGGGGGGGGGGGCTGAGGCAGGGCCCTTTTCCTGGGACATTTTTCTTGCTATTCTGCCTCCCCATACAGAGACAGACACACACAGGTAGTTAAAAAATGAAAGGTAGGGTCAGAATAAATGAGTACGAATTGAGGAGTACTTGATCAATCCCATTATTTGCTCACGCCCACTCCCTCAGTGTGGCATTCTTCAATATCACCCCAAACTCTGCTTCTGCCTGAGCCACATAAAATATACTTGACTTAAAATGGCTGCTCAGGGACTGAAGCTGCTGTCTCAATGCTCGCCTGGGAGTCGCAGCAACTAACGCACCTCGCTTCCTTACAAAACCAGTGCAGCAAGCTGTGCTTGCCCTACAGGGCTCCCCCAGCTCTCACAAGAGTTGAAGCATCATTTCACTTGTCCTGGTAAGCTTAGGCAGCCAAATTGATGCCCAAACTCTTATAAGAGGAAGGAAGCTTCTGAGGGCTTGGGAAAGGCATATGCAGCTTGCCATGTTGGTTTTAGAGATGTGGTGAAGATCAGGAAGTCTGGTGGGTTAGTTTCTCTGGCTCCCAAGGCAGCAGCAATTGAAAGCAGCTGGAGCAAGGCAGAGAAGGTGGCAGGCAAAAGCACAGCTGATAATGGAAGATGGTTGATGAATATGGTGGGGGAACAGGAAGTTGCCAACCTCCATAATCCACCATGTAAGGAATAGCTTCATTATAGAGCCAGCCCAGCTGACTTAAACATTATGTGGAGACAGTAGAAACTAGATGGGTAGTTACCACAGATGGCAATGACTGTGGATAGAATTGCCATCAACATTTGATCTAAAATGAAATTTGAACTGTGTATTCTCAACATATTGTGTATTCTCAACATATGAAGTAGCCGAGGAAAAGCAGAAGAGCTTTGATATACCTAGCAAAATTTCTGCAAGGAGTTTGGCACAGTCTTGGGATTCATAGACATCCACCTGAAGCAAAATTGGAAGCAAGTGTGGAGATTCCTTGTAAAGTGATGTGCCTCAGAAGATCAAGGGAGGCCAAATGAGCTTGGGTTAAACTAGCAAAAGTTTTCAGTGGGGTCTGACACATCTCTAGTTGTGGCAACTTTAAGAAAACAATGGCCTATTATGCATGGGTGTTTTCCCTCACTTTCACAGTGCATGTCTGTCAGATTTTCTTTTTCATTCTGCATTGATCCTCCCCCTTCAGCACTCCATTTGCTTTCCAGTCGCTGTTTTCCTGGGTTTTCTGAGAGTAGTTTTATGCCAGTTTTCCCCTTGCCTTTCTTATAAAGTTGGAAGTAATTCAAAAGCGCCCATATTCTCTCAGATTTCTTTCCCCCCACCCTTTTCCTGCTCCTTGAAGGCCACTCCACCACCCACACTGAGGTTGTTCCTCCCACTCTGCACCTTCTGCTATCCTCCCCCCTTCATCAGTGTACAAGCTTCACTACTGCTTACTTTTTTCATTGTTAAAATTTTATCTATTTTTGACAAGCAGGATGAGTCTAGTGAA
The DNA here is from genome assembly GCA_029233225.1 of Lepidodactylus listeri. Taxonomy (NCBI): domain Eukaryota; kingdom Metazoa; phylum Chordata; class Lepidosauria; order Squamata; family Gekkonidae; genus Lepidodactylus; species Lepidodactylus listeri. Next base: position 96,854,685 of record JARCFY010000006.1, read on the forward strand.
ATTTTGCTAGTCTCACACTGCTGAATTAAAAAAATTAAAATGACAGGAAGAAAGTTTAAAAGGAGCTGCTGAGGTTTAGTTCTCTGCTGGTATTGGCTTGAAAGGGAGATTGGAAAAAAGCCAAATGGCAGCATCCCCAGTGAAAAAAAAGAAGGATTTCAGTGTTGAATGCAAACAAAAGCGGGGGGGGGGTGTCAGTGTGGAATGAAATTGACATGAGATGTAAAGAGAGAGAGAGAGAGAGAGAGACTGAGGTGGGAAGCCTAAAGCTTTGCAAACATTTCTTCCTGGGGAGGAACCATTTTGGCAGACTCCAGAAACCTAACATTAAAATAGCACCTTGTTGTTTTACATTTTAAAAAACTTTTTTACAAGCAGCATGAGTCTAGCGAAATGAGACTTTCACTAGTCTCAGATTGCTGGAAAAAAATTACAGGGGAAAAAACATGCTTCTCTGGCAGCTCTTTGAGAAGCCTCTTCACAAGCTCTGTAAGGGTGGGGAGGGAAAGACCAGTGTCAGGTCATGTGGGGAATGGTGGAGGGTGGTGACTCTTTTCCATTAATCACAGTGGCCAATAGCATGACAGAGAATCCACTAGAGCTTGGCAATGAGAAAAGGGAGCTTTGCAGCTGCTCAAGTCAGTTTCAGAAATAGTTTGGTCACTTTTGGGAGGTTTTTTAAAACTTTGCCTGGGTTCCTTTGTGTTCCCTTTCATTCAAGGAACTGAACCATGAGGATTTAAAAGAATGGTGCATATAGCAGGCACACAAATCCGAAGTCAAGCTCAAAGGCTTGGCTGCTTGGATTCTCTGCAGTAAGCTGTCTGTGCATAATGGGCCAGAGAGGTAAACTGTACAAATACCCTGAACGTACTTGTAGAGATGAATCCCTTGCTAGACATTTGCTGCCTTTAAGAACCAATCCAGGTGTAGTGTAAACTCTTCACTGTTAGAATCTTAAAGATAAAAATGTTGATTCATGAGCATTTTCTCAATGATCTTCTGTACTAAGTAGCTGCTTGATCATTAGCAGCTGTGAGCAGATATCCTGCTGAGAGATCTGGTGCACTGTGTTGTGACTAATGCCTGTGATACCGAGGTCAAAGAGCAACATAACCCATAGCTATTACTGTATAAAGTACAATACTGTAAGGGAAAGTTGAATTCAAAATGGAACTCTGGAGGAACCAGGTTGCAGCATTCTGCATATCAAGCTTTTTGCTTTGATTCAGCATTGACCTAGTTTATTAGAATTAATTTTATTAGGGCATATGCTTAGTTTCTGTGATTATTAAATGCTTTGGGGGGCATCATAATTTGATTGTATCCATGACTTTTTTCCACATGATACTAGCCTAAATTACTCTAGCCCAAAAGCACTCTTTGTTTTAGCCTGATAAATCTTGTACAGCGAAACCAAATTATGCTAATATATTTTGCTGCAACCTTGTTCTTAAGTAGTTGGGTATATAGGGTAAAGCTTCATTTTGCACAATAAGACACAGCAATAGCATATCAGTCTCCTGTGGTCCCAGAACCTAACTTCCTCTTCTTTGCTCAACCTCATCTAGGGGAGCAAAGAATAAATGGATGGGCCAGAACAAGGCTTTAAGCTGCCACATGGCATGCTTCTACAGAACATGGTTGGCCTGTTAAAAAATTGCTGTAAGCAATAGTGGACCCAGATCCGTCACATTCCTGCCCCAGTCCCAGCACTGGTTGTCATAGCTGAGCTGAAACAGTAAGTTCCCATATTGTATACAGTACAGATTCCCTCTTGTCTCTTCCAAAATATGCAGAGTAAAAGATCAGAGCTGATTGAGAAAATGTATATTAATACATTTTCCCTATGGGATTTACTTCCTTTCCAGTAGGGCTTGTAAGGCAGAGATGTTCTTTCAGGTATTTGGTTGAGGACAGTGACTGGCACTCTCTCACTTCAGTCCCCCCTCTTATTCTGCATATGCCCTCCACCAAGGGGGCTGATGGAAAGTACCGTCATCTTGGAGTTAATGTTGTTTTTGGCTGATTTTTAACTATTTTAATGCTGTTTTAACTCAATATTATTGTATTTATTTATGATGTAAGCCACCTTGAGCCCTGTTCTCAGGGAAGGACGGCCGATAAATCAAATATAATAAATAAATAAAATTTTGAAGGAGGCATGTTGCCTTCTTTTAATTTTAAAACATTGTGTCCAGGATATCAAAAGTTTGTGAAATAGGGTTGCCAGCTCCGGGTTGTGAAATACCTGAAAATTTGGGAGGGGGTGGAGCCTGAGGGCGGGATTTGGGAAGGGGAGGGACTTCAAATGGGTATAATACCATAGTGTCTACCTTCCAAAGCAGCCATTTTATCCAGGTGAATTGATTTCTGTAACCGGATAACAAATATAAGGAGATTTCCAGCCACCACCTGGAGGTTGGCAACCCTATGAAACACTGAACTGTGGCTTAAATGCTATGGTTGCCAGCCATTTTCTTCAGAGGAACTTGGAGATCAATTGTAATAGTGGAGTGTTGGCAACCCTATTGATTGCTCAGATTTCTTATTAGCCATAGCTTCCATAGCCTCCATTTTTTACTACATTGCCTTATTCTCAAATAACTGTTGTTACTGGGAGCATTACTGGACAAAGCTAACAAATGGGAACATTATTGAATATAATATTATATGTTACTAAATTTGTGTTGGCTTTTGAACTAGTAAATTGTCCTAGTCGAAGGTACTTAGCTCGTTATGTTCGTTATTTCAAACTCGTTTTTCCTTCCCGCAAGTGTCAGACTTAATCTGATGATATGTTGAAGTAGAATATTCATTCTAAAAAGCTGCATGTGCAAAAAGTAATGTGTGAGCTGCGGATTCTTGCTGTTTTGCACTTCTCCTTCCAGAAAATAAAAAAAATCACATTCAAAAAAGAAAAAGAAAGCAGAGTTGTGATCTCACCTGAATTTGCAGTCTCTACAGCATCCTGCTCACGTGAAGAGACTACTGAAGTGAGCAGCTTTTTCCATTCAAGTTGGCCGCTGCACATTTTCAAATCCGTCTCTGAGTTAATGAACACTCAATTTGTACAGCATAGTGTACAAGTCAGATTTGGGATAGTACATTTTGTCAGTCATTTTTTTGCAGTTAAAATTTCTTAGGAAGCATGCCAACTTTTTCTGTCTCCACTAGTGAGCTCTCTTGGTTCTCTGATAACAACTTAGTAACAACAAATTAAGACACGGAAGAATTAGATAAATTGAATATGTGGAGTCCTCTCTTTTGTGGCCACAGTTTAGGTTTGGCTTACGTCAGCAAAGGTCCAAAAGTCCTTTTTGGTAATGTAATGACACTGATTTGGTGGTTCTTGGTTGATTAGAGCAAGAAAGCTAGATCAGTAGTATTTCAAGGGACAAATGAACTTCTAGTGAGCCAGTGTGGTGTAGTGGTTAAGAGTGAAAGACTCTAACCTGGAGAACCGGGTTTGATTCCCCACTCCTCCATGTGAAGCCTGCTGGGTGACCTTGGGTCAGTCACAGTTCTCTCAGAACTCTCTCAGCCCCACCTACTTCACAAGGTGCCTACTGCGGGAAGGGAATGCAGTTGTAAGCCCCTTTGAGACTCCATATGGTAGAGAAAAGCAGGGTATAGAAACCAACTCATTATTTTTTTTTCTTCTATCAGGTTTTGCTAGTGCCATAACTGAATGACAGAGTACCTGCTTTGCAGCAGAGGATCTCAGGTTCAATCCCACTTATCAATTGAAAGGACCTTAAGCAGAGTTGGGAAAAGACCTCTGTGAGATCTTGGAGAGCCATAGTTAGAAAAGACAACAGTAGGCTAGATGGCCTCAGCTTCTTATGTTCAGCACAGACCATTACCAAGAGCTCCTGAGTTTCTAACTCCTTCCAGTGAATGAGTTGGCTGCTCCTAGAGGCCAAGAGGCAGCTGTTGAGAGTGTCAGCCTTATTTTCCTTCAAATCAGTTCATCCTTGGTGTGAGGTTCTTTGACTTGCTTCTCAAGCTGAAAAGCAGATAAGTAAGAGAGTCCATCTGTTTAGTTTTATGCCATGCTAACAGGTTTTTGTTTTTCTTTCCAAAAGGGAAGACAGGATAAAATCTCTTCCCCAGTGGATAAAACATCTACCCCCATGACCTTTTGACTGACTTAAGTCCATTTTTTCTTTATGTCTCTTCTATTGCCAAATACATTAGTGTGCATTATTTGGTCAGTCAGTCATGCACTTAAGTACATTACTTAATGAATTACCTAATTATTGCTATTAATACATAATGACAACCCATAATCAGTGAATACAAAACTTAGGGATCACAGTATGTGTTGTTTTCTAACTATGTTCTTTAAGCAGACAGCTTCTTTCAGAAATCCTTAGGCGATAGGTTTCTGGCCTGCAAGGTTTCTCTTTGCCGTTAGTAGAGTTTCAGTTTTAGCTGTAATATGGCTGCTTTTGTGTCCTGCTGGACAAAGTTAATACTAAGTTCCTTAGTCCTGAATCTAATGATTAATCGGGGTGCTGTCTCCTTCCCAATTAGCAGCTCCCCTTGTAAGTGCTGCCTAAATAGCCCTCCAGGTATGTATTTAGGGACCATAGAAGGACTGCTGCCATCACACCTAGGTACTGCTCATGCAGAGGGATTGTTGTGTGAATGGCACAGCCATATGAGAACTAGGGTTGCCAGGTCCCAGCAGGGGATCCCATGGTTTCGGGGGTTTCTCCCCACCATGGACCAGTCAGCTGGTGCAGGAAACCCCACCCCTAAACAGGGACATCACTGCATGATGTCCCCTATGCAATAACATCACCCGGAATCACATCAGGGATGTTATGGGGGGAGAGCTCTATGGTTTAAGCCCAGTTTTACCATAGAGTCCTCCTTGCAAAGTCCCCAACATGAAGATGTCACTTCTGGGTGACATCGTCGTATTGGGGACATCACATGACATCCCTGGTCACCCTTGGAACATCCCCTAAATCCCCCCAACCGAGCAGCGAGGGGACCTGGCATCCCTAGTGAGAACTGTATACATGAGATCACCATGACTGTGATTGAGGCAATGTGAAGAAGAAGAAGCTGCTGCATCTAAGGGTCTTACTACATACAAGATAAACAGCCCTCCTGTTCAGGCCAGGTCTACCATGAGCACTTGGTTGGAGATGCACTGGGAGTTCAATTCCCAGGTGCCCATGACCTGATCTGGATAAAGACTGTCACACATGGGAAGATAGATCAAGGTGGGTAGCCATGTTTGTCTGTCTGTAGCAGCAGAAAAGAACCTTAAAGACTTAACAAAATTTGTGGCAAGATATGAGCTTTCATGAATCACTGATCACTAGAAGGTTACCTTGAGGCTATACTCAATATATATATATGTATATAAATGTGTATATATATGTGTGTGTGTGTATTAATGTACTCTTGATACAGAACACCACAGTCTGGTTACTATCAGATAGTAGGTGGAGCATACATGTCACATTCATTCTCCATTGGCTACCGATCAGTTACCAGGTTCAATTCAAGGTACTGGTTATCACCTACAAAGCCCTTAATGGCCTTGGCTCCACATGCTTGCAGGACTGCCTCTCCTGCTGTTTTCCACCATGGCAATTTTGCTCAGCCAAGCAAAGCTGCCTGAATGTGTCTTGGGGTAGCCATGTCATGTATCCATGTGGCCAGATCAGCCAAGTCAAGGTAGGGGGACATCTTCTGGACTAAATGAAGCTGGAAGAATTGGTTTTTGGAATCTGCATTAAGTTGCTTCTCCAGCAATAATGCTGGATCCAGTATAATCCCAAAGCTCTAGTCTTAACTGAGTCAGTTAGTGTCAGCCAGACTCCATAAAAAGTGGGAAGGCAAATGTCCTTGAAGTAATGAAAACAGCAGGTGGGGTGGGGTTTGAAGCTTCTTCTCCCTGAACTCTATGGTGCAAATCCAATTGGGGCCCTGCACACCAGGAAACTGAGTTCTGAGTGGGAAACTCACAAGTGCATGGGAAATCATAATGTGTTGTTAGGCCCTCACTGGCACAGCAGTTGTAAATGTAAGTTGGTCTAAGTCTCCCATACCAGGGGCGTAGAGTTTTGGAAATCCCGGGGGGGGGGGCGGGGCGCGCGCTTGCTGGGACGATGTTCTCTCCCCCCCCTCCGGGAAACTGCCCCGGGTCCTTCCGAGGCCCGCCAGCCGCTGCTGCTGGTGCCTCTCCCCCCCCTCCCTCTCCAGCAGCAGCGGCCGGGCCTCGGAAGGACCCGGGGAGGCGCGGCGGCAAGCGCTCCGTTTTCCCGGGGGTGGCTGAGCCTCCTGGCAATTGACCCTCCCTTGCCCCCACCCCCGCCGCTCGGACTCTCCAGCCAACAGCCTGCGGCGGAGGTGACCATCTGGTCCCAGCTATCCATTAACCACGGCGCCCTCCTGCTCCGCCACCCCCGGCAGGCCGTGCCGCGCCAGCCAGCCGGGCTCTCCCTTGGCCCCGGGCCCCGCCGAGGGGAGGGGGCGGCACAGGGGGGAGGGGGCCTTGCAGGGGACTCGGCGCTGCCTTCTGCCAGGAGCGGCCAAAGGGGCAGCCCCACCAGGCCGGGAGTGTGTGCAAGGATGCCCGACTTGGCAGGCGGAGGGCACCAGCGCCCCGCAAAGCAGCCCCCGCCCTGGGCGGGAAAGTCCCGGGATCGGAGCCAGGCGGGACCCCCTCCTTAGGACTTGGGCGGGTTCCGAGGCGGCCGGGCGGGGGCCCAGGCAGTCTCCAAAGGCCTCGGCAAGGGCCGGGGAAAGGGAGGTGTACCAGCTGGGCTCTCTCTCTCTCCAGAGCGCACGGAGGAAGAGGACGGTGCCTCCTGGCCCAAGCGGCGCCTTCACCGCCTCTCCAGCCCTGGGGCCCACCCCCTGCAGCAGAAGCCCGGCTGGCAGAGCCCTGTTGCTGCAGAGGGACCGTGTCTCCTCCCCCCCCGCTCAAAGGCTCGGAAGGAGGGAAGGCGCCGGGCGGCGCACAGCTCGGGTCTCAGGCGGAGCGCACTGGAGAGAGTGGGCGGGCGGCGAGCTCCGCTCCGGAACTCCTGCTGCCCAGCTCTTCTCCCCGCTGCTGTTTACCAGGGAGCTGCCTGGGGACTGGGGTGCAGGAGACTGCACTACTGGCCTCCCCTCCCTGGCCACGGGCCCTCCAGCAGGCCGAGTGCCTCCCTCAGCCAGCTCAGTGCCTCCCTCAGCCAGCGCCGGGAAAAACAGCCGCCCTCGGGGAGCGCCGGGCTAGCGAAGCGAAGCCCTTCAGCTCCCGACAGACTGAACCCCGGGAGGAGCGTCCCACTCACCAGGAAATCTGCGGGGCGGGGGAATCCGGGCACGGGAGACGGAGGGCTTCTCTCACGATAGCCACCGATGCGGCTTCTCTGCCATGAGGCGCGGGGCCATCGCTTGCCGCTCAGAAGCCCACGGAAGGGAAGAGTTCAGGAGGAGGCCTCTCAGAGGCTCTTGCCCCGGCCGACAGTTCGAAGAAGGCTCCAGGTTTTTTTGGGGGGGGGACTGGGGAGATAGCCGCACGGTGGAACCTACTCCGTGGCCCTACTCCGAAGCCAGGGGCACTGCCTGCGTGCAGGGGAAACCGGACTGATTTCCTGCCTTTCTGCGCACAACAGGCTCCCCTGGCACCTGCGCACAACAGGCTCGCAGGCGCTCCGTTTTCCTGGGGGTGGCTGAGCCCCCCCCCGGGAAATTTTGGGGGTGGCTCAAGCCCTCGAGCCCCCCCGTACTCTACGCCTATGTCCCATTCAGCATCAGATCCCAGATATCAAGTCAACTATATTTCAACCACACCTTTCTGGAACCTGTTATATCACTGCAATATAGTTGATCGTGTTAACTTTTTTTGTGGGATCATAGCCAGCATTATGGATGAGACAGTTGCCTGTTTAAAATGCACTGTGCTGCCAAGCCGTCCCAGTTCTTTTACTTCCCTCTAGTTCTCTTCCTGCAAATTGAAAATAAGAATTGATATTGCAAGATGAACTATTTGACTTGCATTGGTGCTTTTCCAGCTGTGTGTTGAGGTACCACACAGTTCCTAAAAAGCTTATTGGGTATCCCTTAGAAGATCAATGAAGACAGACAACTCTGAAACACAACTTTCCCCACCACTGCTGATCTTTTCCTGCAATCTATAGCTGTATCAGATAGTCAAGCATGTTCTAGGGTGCATACTCGTTTGTTTTACATGAGACTTTAGACCTGAACAGCATTCCATGTGAGCATATCCCAGAATCCTGTGCTTCATGTTAGGGTGGTCTGGCAGAGGCACTGCGTCCTCTACACAAGACAAGTACTGGGGCCCAGATCCTATGATGACTTGTCAGTCTCTTCCAGCATTTCCTTAGGAGTGAGGAGGCTGAAGGCTGTCAGGCGCACACTTCTATGCCTGGTCTATGCCTCAGCCCTCAGCCTTCTCTGTTCTTGGAATGCTTTGGGAGAATGTGGTGGTTCTGGGTCATGGGCAGATCTATGTTGGGGCCTACAGGCCTGAGACCCTGCTGGTTTGGGGCTGAGTTTGGTGTAGTGGTTAAGAGCACAGACTCTAATCTAGGAGAATGAGGTTTATTCCTCTCTCCTCCACATGCAGTTGCTGGTATGATCTTGGGTCAGTCATAAGTTCTTTCAAAACAGTTGTCTCAATAACTGCCCTTGAGAGAGCTCTCTCAGCCCCACCTACCTCACTGGGATTGTAATCTGCTCTGAGACTCCTTTGGGTAGTGAAAAGTGGGGTTATAAATCCAATCCCATCTTCTTCTTTGAGAAGACCCTGAGACCCCCAGCCTCATGGGAAGGGTCTGCCACGCCAGGGCTTGGGGATGGCTTGTCCTCCCTTTCTAAGATGGGGCAGTCTATGTCAGTTATAGAATTGAATAGGAAAACCTTGACCAGAGAAAATAATGATGTCCTCTTGATGAAAAGGAAAGCCTGTGCAAAAATATGCAGGAGATATGCCTGAAAAAAATTTAGTACAAGTGAGAACATGATGCCTGAAAAAGAGTCGGCGTAGTGCTGTGGCTCAGGTGATGAGTTGAAGTTCATTGGATATTGTGGCAGAACATCAGCTGGCAGGCCCTGTTCTGCCCACCCCTTCTTTGCCTGACCTGGCACCTGAAGGGGCAGTTTCTCTCTACTACCTCTGGGTACTGCAGCCACCACTGACCCTGTCTTGGGCTCTGGTTAGGCAGGACAGCCTTCTAACCTCCTTCCGGTGTCACTGGGAACCCACCTAAGGGCTTCCTGGGAATTTTCTAGGCTCCCCTGGAGAGTTGGCAACTGGCCATTTTGCCCCTTCGCTCCTCATTCTGCCGACCCACTCCTGGCATGTCCAAGCGGCTGGGGGAACTAGGTGGTACAGAGGGATTCTCACTCCTTTAATATTTAAAGGATTTATTTCAAAACTCTAACTATTTACAGGCATACAGTGAACTGAAAAATCAAAAATAATGTTGACAAAACCGCTCCATCTCTCCCTTCTCGAGAGTCACACCCTGTCTAGATGGTCTGCAGAGCAGGCACAATATTTTATTTCATTGGAGGTTAGATCAGCATTTCTCCCAACATGGCCTCTGTCTCCTGCAGACTCCATCAAAAGTCTGACTGGCTTCAGACTTCTCACAGACTGACTGACTTCTCCAAGACTGGCTTCCTACCCAAAACTCCACAGTATATCACCGCAGTTTCCTGCCCAGGAAGTGGCTCTCCCTCCTGCAGCATTCTGGGGCAGATCTCCTGAAAAGTACTGGAGTCGGGAGGCCGGTAACAGTGAAATCAGCATGGTAGTTTATTGCGGGTCAAGATGGAACATACAACCCCGGGCTCAGAGCCCTCTTTTATTCCGGTTGGGGGCACACCCCCGAACTTGCCCAGATGTCCCAATAGGACCTTAAGATAGTGTTTACAGTTCATAGGTCCACGTTGCGGTTGCCACGTTGCGAATGTCCACGTTGCGGTTGCCATTATGCTAGCACATGGCGACCGTGATCTCGATACACAACACCCCTCCCCCCATAGTTCAGATCCCCCCTACAAACATAGTCCTTTAAGTACTCTGGCTGGTGACTTTTGCGTCCCAAGCGCTGGGGAGTTGCAGGTCGTGGGGCGTTGGTCGGCTCGGGGAGCGGGGCAGCAAGCGACTGTCTGGGAGTGTCTGCGGGGAGGTCTGGCAGTAGTGCTGGTAGTGTTGATTTGCCTGGACTGTTGGGTGGCAGGAGATCCGCAGGCTCCATGTCAGGGCAGGATTCCTGGAGCAGGCACTGGTCCGGTTCTGTGGGTGCAGGAGTCTTGGGGGCGTAGGGTGCATTGCTCAGGAGGCGCCGCCGTAGCTGATCGATGTGGCACCACCACACCAACCCTTCCTCGGTGAGGACCTCATACAATACCGGTCCTGTGGAACGAATGATCCGTCCAGGGACCCACACCAGACCTCTGGTGTAGCTCCAGATATAGACTGGGTCATCGGGTAAGAACCCTCTGGGAGCTGGCCAGAACTCGGGCTTGGTGTTGCCATTGGTGGCGTGGTCAGGGTGAAGCCGGTCTAGCATGGAGCCAAGGCACCGGCCCATCAGCATCTCCGCTGAGCTGTGTCCCGTCCTGGTGTATGGGGTGGACTGCTGGCCAAACAAGAATTTCGCCAGCTTGAATTCCCAGTCGCCCTGACCCATCCGCTTGATAGCGTCTTTGGTAGTTCTTACCATACGTTCCGCTTGGCCGTTGGTTTCAGGATGGAAGGGCACTGAGCGGATGTGTCGGATGCAGAGGGAGTCCACGAAGCGCTGGAACTCCGCAGAGGTGAAGGCCGTCCCGTTGTCCGTGATAGGACCTTAAGATAGTGTCCACATGGTGGTTGCCATTACGCTAGCACATGGCGACCATGATCTCGATACACAACATCTCCTCACACCCTTGATGGACTTCCTGTCCTCTCTAGGGAGCTGCCCTCAGATTGCTGGTTGGAGACAGGAGGGGAAAGGGGAGAATGAGGAGACTAGGCCCAGGCCTACCTCAAGTTTGATGGTCTCCTTCTAGCCATCCGTCACCAACTTAAAACACACAAAATGGCATTTCTCCACAGATGTTCTTGGCCAAATCATTTTCTGAGCCTAGACAATCACAGGGTGGTGGTTGCGAAGAACTGTACTTGGAGGAAGAGAATGGATATAAAAACAAAAAGTAGCTGCGTCAGATACTAAGTAAGATTCTCTTACTATCCCAGTATAACTGTGCATAACTTTTTTCATTAGGTACAGAAGCTGAACTTCAAGCATTACCCGAAAATGAGTGCAAAGGACAAAGCGCTCCTCTTCTGAATGCAGTGCCTCAGTGAAATATAATTTCATTTCTTCAATTAAACACTTATTACTCTGCCATCATTGTAAATAGGGTATTAACACAGAAAATGAATGTCACTAGTGCCATTGGAAGTTCTTTCAGCCCTTTTAAATCGCTTTTCAGTTCTCAGCTTAATATTTCATTCTGGATAAGTGTTGTAGATGTAAAAATTATATCATTTAAGTTTCCCCAGAGTTGTTTCAGAAACTTTTTTTTCCTGCTTTGCTGCCTAACTTCTTGAGGTTCCACATACACAATCTCCCATACCAGAGCTTGTTCAGTTTGCTAGGTGCCTTCCTTGCTTAACTCTTTGCCACAGGGCAGATTCAAGTGAAACTTTGCAGTATGTTGGACAATTATAATCTCACCTCAAAGTGGCTGCAACAGCATGAATGTAGAGGGTTTCATTCTCCAGCCCCTATGATGAGGATGGCAATAATGGACCCCACTGGTGAAATGGGGATGTGGGATCATAGAGACATGATGATTACCTCTCTGCAGACCTGCATATGGCAGATTTAAGATCTCCTAAGAGGCCCTGTTGTGGGGGGCCCCTCCATCAGATCTGAAGTGAGTGCATGCTAGGCCCATAGTGTTCTCATGTGCAGGGGTCCTTTTTTGAAAAAGAGGTGCAGGAGCTCATTAGCATAACTCATTAGCATATGCCACATCCCCTGACATCACCGGAAGTGTGTCAGAACGGGAATGTCAGTTTCAGCCCCATTATACCCTATGGGCCATTGAAATCAATGGCAAAAACTCATAGGGTATATGAGGGGCTGGAGGAAAGGGGGTTTGAGGGGGAGGCTCCAAACTTGCAGGATAGCTGCTGGGCCTCTCCTTGAAATACCCACCAAGTTTCAAGAGGATTGGACCACGGGGTCCAATTCTATGGGCCCCCAAACAGGTAGCCACATCCCCTCCATTGTTCTCTATGGTGGGAAAAAACGTTATTTTTTCCCACCATAGAGAACAATGGAGGGAATGGGGGCAACCTGTTTGGAGGCCTGTGGAATCGGACCCCCTGGTCCAATCTTTTTGAAACTTGGTGGGCATTTGGGAGAGAGGTCCCAGCAGCTACCCTGCAAGTTTGGAGCCTCTCCCTCAAACCCCCTCTCCTACAGCTGCTTTTAAAGTTGCCACTGAATTTTGGCGGCAATTCGGCGGCGGGCTGAATCAGATCAGAGAATCTGATTCAGCCAGTGGCTGCCCTAGTGCCCACTCCTGGGCTGGCGGGGCGGCACTCCGCCTCGCTCTGGCCCCAAAGGACACTGCTCATGTGTGGTGTCCAGTTTCATAGAACTCTCTGCTCTGTGATTTGCCTGGTCAGCTCACTTATTTTGTTTAAAAACAGCCCATTTTGGGATATAATTTGCCCTGTTATAAACTGATTAAATGGACAATGCTGGAGTGTTTTGTGTGTTATTGGTAACAAATGTTCCCTCCAATCTGTTGACTGTTGTGAGCAAAAATTCTACACCATGAACCAAAAAACATCTACAAGCATAAAAGTTGTGAGTGAGCCTAAATTTTAATTTAAAAAAAAAATCCATTTGGAAAGGGAGAGGAAAAAAGGGAAAGAAATGGAAGCAAAGAAAGAAATGGAAAGAAAAAGATGGAAAGAATGGAAATAGATGGGGAGAGAGGAAGGAAGGAAGGAAGTTGCCCCCCCCCCAGACCTTCATGATCCTTCTCACCCACTCAGACCAGCCAGCAACTCCCAGCTCCCCTCTCCACAGCTGCTGAGTAACTGGGCCCGGGCTATGTTCAGAAGCCATGGGGGAGGGGGCTGCTGGCTGGCTTGGGTGGAAAGGACTGTGGAGGTCTGGGGCATCTAGTTGGGGTGAAGAGTGAAGGGAGGCATTTAAAAATCCCCCCTTCACTCTCCAGAGTCCCCACACCTCAGCAGCACACCTCCAGGGATGAAAGGAAGGCAAAATCCTTTCACCACCATAAGAAGGAGGCCTCATGGGCTGTAAGCCACCCCCTTTATAGGTCTGGCTGAGTGAGAGGGCAGGGCCACCCCGGGAGAGGAAGCATCCCTGTGTTGAGCTGAAAACCTCTGCACTGAGGGTAAAAAACGCTGGCACACTTTGGCGGGAGCACTTGTCAACACTGTATTTTGTATCATAGATTTTATCATTGTAGTGCTTTGTTGCATATAATTTAGAAGAGTAATTATTTTGTTATTCTGTTTTTCTTTTAATTGTGCACTGCCTTGAGAGTGTACGCTTGGAAGCAAGATGTAAATTAAGTACGAGATGAATAATTTCCCATGCAGTTTCAGAGCACTCCTAGTGGGTTTGCCATGTTGCAGCCTGAATCCACCCAAAGTCAGTGTAATTTGGATTATGACGCTCTTGGTAAAATAAGTTCTTCCAAGTGTTAATAACCCTCATAGAAACCTGCAGATACTTAAAACATGATAAGCTTCTTCTTCTTTTTTTTTTTTGGCAAATGTCACCGAGTTTGAATGTGTGAATTAGCTACGCTACATTCATATCTTTTTAGCTGTTTCCATTTTCCAGCATTTCACCACACTGAGAGTTAAATGACTCATCATAAACAAGTGCTGGAGAAGTCTGTGGTCATCTCACAAACTTGCTTACATGTTTACATCCACGGTACAGTTCCTTATTGGAGTTTTGAGAGTGAGGGAGTAGGGAAACTCCTTGTGCAGCAACTATTGTGTGAGACCTGGTCCAGTGCAATGGCTAAAAAGTGTGAATTGTGAGCAGGAAGTCCATAATTCAGATCTCACCTCTCCCATGAACTCAGTAGGTTGCCTTTGAGAAACCGCCATCTCTGAGCTCCCCTCTTCCCTCTCAGCAAAATGAAGATAATCTACTTAATGAGTTATTTTAAGCATGACCAAGACACTGTATGTGTGGAGGCCACTGGAAACTCTAAGATGTTTTATAGATGCCTAAGTATTATGATTAATTTACAAGGAATGAAGCTTGTGTCGCCATGGTAGCCCAGGGTAACTCAGATGAAGATGCCTAGCAGCTTTAGGTGGAAGTTGCTTACAACCGTGTTGATCCAAAACCAAGAACACAATCTATAGAATACCCAAGCATGTTCTGTTGATTGTGTTAAAGAGACTTGGATGTAAGGGCCAGGAACAAACAAACAAAACCCTCAAAGAACCAACTGAGTACACTAAAAACTGAGTCTCTAAAAAGTTGCTGACAGCTGACCTCTAACATATGCTGGTATAAAAACAAGAGTAAGTGCATAGGAATTAGTCAGCGAGTAGTTAAAATGTGAATTCTTGTATATACGTAAAATAATATTGTCACCACAACCACCATGACCTTCTGAATCTAGACCTTCTGATCACTATTCAGTATTTGCTATTGACTGATGCCCTGACCTGGATAGCCCAGGCAAGCCTGATCTCGTCAGATTTTGGAAGCTAAGTAGGTTTGACTCTGCCAAGTACTTGGATGGGAGACTCCTTGAAATACCAGAGGTGGGACGTGGGGGCAGGCTTTACTCAGCCACCTCTTTGAATATCCTCCAGGCTCCCAGTAGGGGTCAGTCAGCAGAGGTTGCCTTGACTTCCAGGTGCACACACCCACACATATGAACCCCCCCCCCAAATATTTGCTATCAATAGCCTAGAAATTTCTTATAGATCTCCTAACACCTACCAGCAGTTCTCAGCTTTGATGAATGATCTGGTTTCCACCTATTCTTGTACTAAGAATTGTTCCAAACATTGGATTTCAGGATATCTGGGCTCAGTTCTGATTTGTGGCTGGGACACAAAGGGTTGTAATAATTAAGCTTGCCAGCTGTTTCTTATTTCAAGGGATTGTTCCTGATCTAGCATTAAAAGAAAAGCTGGTAAAAATTAAGGGGGTAATGCTTTGTGCAAAAACAGTTTTTAAAAAAATTAATATTTACATGGATATTATAACTGCTGTTAATGTGCTGACACATGTTATTTTCATAGTCTCACAATGTGTTCCTTATTGTGGAGGTCTTCAAGTGGCAACCCTATTAGTTACAGAGTTGTTATTGGGTGAGTTGAAAGCTTCCCTTCAAACACAGCCACGCCTGCCCTGTCAGCAATTTAGACTCTCAGTCCTCATGCACAGTAAGCTGGCAGATCAGAAGGATCTAACTGACAGCCAGCAGGAGTCATGTGACTGGGGCAGATGCAGTAGAACTGAGCAGGAACTTGTTTAAACTTGTTCTTCCAGTGTGACATTGATGAATGTACTCTACATGACTCAGCAACAACCTGATTGGTTACTGAACTGTATATATGTAATGATGTACTGAACTACTTTTCTCTTCTCACAAATCTGTTGCCTGGCGAAGCAGTTTGTTGGTTGGATATTTAATAGCACTGTAAATAAACTGTAAATACACTACCGCTGGTGTGGTGCGGTTTAATGTGCTGAGGGGTCTAGTGGACTTAAGTCTCTTAACATTGGCGCAGTGTGGTATAGCATGTAACACACATCATGGCATGCCCATCCAGTTCCTCCTGTGCCCAAATTGCTCCTAAAATTCTGGAAACCTTCCAAAGGAGCCTGCGACTCATTACAAGGCACTGTTGATGGGGAGTGAAGGCTGAGGTTCAAATGAGATGTTACAACTCTTAACAAATCAGATCCAGAAGCTTCAGGGACCTGTACCTGAAAGAACCAGAAGGGCCAGATTCTGCTTGGGACTGTGGCTTAGGGGAGAGGAGAGGTTTCTGCCTTCCCCTACACTCCAATTTTCCTGAACCAAAAATTCCCTGGGAAGGGGGTGTTATTTATTGCAGTTTGGAGCTGCATGTACACAAAGACTTGTTGAAAGTTGTAATGTCTGGTTTGAGCCTGAGAAGCCCTGAAGCGTGAGCAGTTCCTACTTGTGCTCAAGGAGACGTCTTTGAACCCCAGGCAGTATTGCCAGTATCCCTATTGGCCTTAATTGCTCATCTGTAACATGGAGATGCCTCTGTTCCTTCCATCTCCTTTTTTACGGGTTCAGTTCATAAACTCCTTGGAGCACCAGCTCTGAGCATTTAGTCATTGCTTACCACATCAGGGCCTTTTAAGCCTTCATGTCATATCCATAATGATGATAGCCTCCTGTGGTGCCTGGGTTTTCTTGAACAAGTATCTTTCCAGCTTGCCAGAAGTGAGTGTCCCTTCCCCTCCCCTCCCCTCCTGTCTTCTTTAGCTCTTGCAGTGCAGGTCAAAGCAGTGCAAAAGACTTGCCTGATTGCAAAAAGATCCATCTGCTCTCCCTAGCCAATGAAAAAGAAAAGATCCAGCTAATCTTCTTGCACATGCAGAGGACTTGTGGCAGGGTCCTATTTAATTCCCCTTGGGTTTGGAAGAAGGCAAGAAGCAATGTAAGGCCCTCTTGTGGCTTTCCTGCAGGTATCAGAGAAAGTGGGGATCTGTGTGCTGCCTCTTGGCTTCTCTGCAGCCCCACGAGAAGCAGAGCAAGACCCAGCTTCCCTTTCAGTCCTCTGACTGGGAGTAGAGGGAGACTCATGGCAAACACAAAGAATTACTGGCTAGTAAGCAAAGTCAAAATCTGCAGACACTTGCACAATGTCATATGCATTCGACCTGTTTAGCTTGTAAGAAAGGAGAGTATCACATTCTTGGTTTTTCTGCACGCTGTCCAAAAGCCAGTAACTTTTCGCTTGTACAACCACGGCTTTCGAAGCTCTTTCAGTGACCTCGAAGCATTGTGCTCATGCCAGAAACTATTGATTTTCATTTCAAGCAACTGAACATTTCTATACCTGTCTACATATACAATATTCTTGTTTTCTAAGCATCAGAGGGCACTACCCATCAGTATGTCACTTGTATTTTAAGTCCTAATGGTAACTACGTTAACTTTTTAGAAATGTATTAATTTACCATAAGAAGAAGAAGAAGAGAAGAAGAGATTGGATTTATACCCCGCCCTTCACTACCCAAGGGAGTCTCAGAGCGGCTTACAATCTCCTTTCCCTTCCCCTCCCCACAACAGGACACCCTGTGAGGTAGGTGGGGCTGAGAGAGCTCTTTCCCAAGCTGTCCTTGAGAGAACAGCTGGTACAGAGCTATGGCTTGCCCAAGGTCATCCAGCCAGGTGCAAGTGGAGGAGTGGGGAATCAAACCCGGTTCTTCTTCTAAGTCTTCAGAACTGCATGCCTCAGACTGGTTTCCTAGAAAGGCAGCATAGACATTTTCCAAATAAATAAAAAATAAACAAATTTGAATGCCACTAGGCATATATAAGGCTCAGATTAATAATTAGTTAACTGCAGTTTTTCACAGTATAGCGATGCAATTATTTACAGTTTGGGTTTGATAAGTTTTTAATAATGTCATGTTTCTATTTGTGATAAAAGTCATGTCAGCTAAGCAGTCTCCTTCAGCGAGACCAGGCCAGGGATCTTTCCAGTCTCAAGAGTCAATGGCACTGAGAAATTCTTCCAGAAACTCCTTTAAAGCTTCTCTAACAATAACATTTTTTCTCCTTGTAAGTTCTTTGTCTTGTCCCTGAGCACACAATCTCATTTACAGACAAAACGTTTGAACCAGATGGATTATCATGGTGAACAGTAACCTCTATTAAGGTAGAACAAAATAACATCCATTAAGCTGAAGGCATGCTTTCCAGGTACCATAGTCATGTTAAGTGGTTGCTAACCTATAAGCATGCCAAGATGTGGGAATGGCTGTTAGGTTTAATATGGCTTTACATGGTCAAGTGTTAGATTTCATAGGGGTAGGTGAATCAATGAATTATCATCATGGCTCTCCAAAATGAACCAATGTACCTGTTACTACCACATGCAAGGGACTTTCTCACTTCTTCCCTCCAACCGCAACCCCCCCGACTCCCCCATTTTATTCTTTGGGATCAATGGGCCCTCAGAAACAGTCTGATTTCTGCAAATATTAACTTGCTCTTGCTCCAGGTAGCCTCGGGTGGTCCACTTAGCTCTCATCATCTCCCCCTTATCCTCATCACTACTTTGTGAAGTAGACTAGGCTGAGAACAAGTGACTGGCACAAGGTGGTGAGAGTTATAACAAGAAGGGATCTGGACTTGGGTCTCCCCAGTCCTAGTCTACCTACAGCATGCCATATTTTGTTAGCTTCCCAATGGGATCTGACTGGCCACTGTTGGACACACAGTGCTGGCCCAGACAGCTCTGCATTCTGATCCAATAAAACACTACTTTTGTGCTTCTGCTCAAGTTGCATGTTAGATTTGTACAGAGGGGCACAGGTACAAGGCAGAAAGCATGGTTTGCTTGGTCAAAATAGATATCTGGACTGTTGTTCTTTCAGTACCACAATTTGAAGTTGTGATTCTGGCACTGTATTTCAATGGTAGTACATTCTGGGAGCAAACTGTGTGTGGTGACATTGTGCAGCTGTGTCAGACTTTTAATTTTATTTTCTTTGATGTGTCTGGCTGTCTTGCGGCTGAAGAACAATTTCTGATCCAAGGTGAAAGAGAAAATGATGGTTTGGGCACACCTCTAGGGCTAACTGAAATGTGAGCGGGCTCATTCTCCAGAGACGGGAGCCACAAATTTCATTTTGTGCCCTCACGTAACCTTCACCTCAAATGTTTTCTCAGCCAGTACTTAAATGAACATGAGGATAGATGAGGTTGGATCAGGAATGCATTAGCACACCACCTGATGGTATTAGGAACAGCCTTAGGGCAACTCCAAGCATCAGGGTTAAGGAAAGGCAGCATGGAAATATCAGAAATAAAATAAATAAAATCAGTTTGTACTTCAGTCACTTTATAATGCGAATATAAAATGTGCATTTTTTAACAGCCAGTTTATTTATCTTTTACTGCCTGTCCTGCTTTTACAACATTCTTAGCAGAAGTAGCATAAGAGAGGCTCAGATGCTACTTTTGTTACAGGTGGAATCAGGTTTAAGGAATATGATATAATAACCATCTTCAAGTACTTGAAGGGCTGTCTTATAGAGGATGGTACGGAGTTGTTTTCTGTTGCCCCAGAAGGCCGGACCAGAACCAACGGGTTGCAGTTAAATCAGAAGAGTTTTCAGCTGGCTATTTGTTTGCTTTGTATGTAACTGTGAAATTTTGCATTAATAAAGAAAATTCTTGTTAAAAAAAAAGAAAAGAAGAGTTTTCAGCTAAACATTAGGAAGAACTTCCTGGCAGTTAGAGCAGTTCCTCAGTGGAACAGGCTTCCTCGGGAGGTGGTGGGCTCCTTTTTTTTTGGAGGTTTTCAAACAGAAGTTCGATGGCCATCTGACAGCAATGTTGACTCTGTAAACTTAGGCAGGTCATGAGAGGGAGGGCAGGAAGTGTTGCCTCAGTGCTTAGTTCTTGTGGCCCTTTCTTACATGCCCAGGGAAATGCTGATCGCCACATTGGGGTCAGGAAGCAATTTTTCTCCAGGCCAATTTGGCCAGGGATCCTGGAGGTTTTTTGTCATCTTCTGGGCATGGAACAGGGGTCACTGGGGGTGGTGGGTGGTGGGAGGGAGGTATTTGTGAATTTCTTACATTGTACAGGGGGTTGGACTAGATGACCCTGGAGGTCCCTTCCGACTCTATGATTCTATGGATGGTATAGGTAGCTTAAAGAATGGTATGGATGGCACTGATCCTCCTTATATTCTTATCTTTCCTGGTATACCTAACATATGAAAGAACTCACTTGTGTTAGCGTAACTCTTTCTAGTGTTGATGCCTGTCCATGATCTGAACGAAGCAGGTTCATCTTAAACTTGCTATGTGCATCTTTTGTTGTCTGAGGATGGAACTGTGTGTGTATGCATAACAGAGGGTTGCTGCCACAGATTTCATTTCTATATTGAGTTCTTCCCACAGTGTGACAAAAACACTTATCCTTTACTGTGACATCATTTTACTATATGTTGCTCTGATCCTGTTCTAGATCATCAGCAACTGACATTTCTGCCTTCCCAGACTGTTTTTGCTAAACTCCCCATGCTCTGACATTCATATAAAATTATGTTCCCCCAGAATTTAAATGGTTATGAAGAATCCCTGCACTCATTCATGGTTAATCTGGCATCAGCAATAACTTGTGGTCTATAGTCAAGGAATATACGTAGCTGATTTATCAGTCCGAGGTTCAGCTACACATATTTTTAGTAGAAGCCTAATTCTGATTAGCTTGGTTGCTTTTTACAGCACAAACCATTTTAAGTTTGTTATGCAGGTGGTGAATATTGTCTGATGAACCATTTTAAAAGGTCAAGAAGGAAAGAGTGATAAATTGTCGGTAGTGCTCTGATTTGCATCTGGAACATGGCAGGCAGACTAAATATGTATTTAGAGAGGTCACCTTTTTATTCCCGGGTCTTCTGAACAATGCCTTTGAATTTTTAGTGTTATTTTTCAGACTGTAGTTGCTATCTGCTGTTACCTGGTTTCAGAGCTTAACAGCTGGTCTTTTCCTGTCTTGTAATAACTGATAAAGGTGAAACAATGGTTCAGGCCTCCAGCCCAATGATGAAGTCAAATTTGTAGTGAAGTGGCAGGTCCAGACCTTGGGAAGGCACCTGTCAACCATTGTACAAACAACATGTATGCATGATCTGGCCAATATTTGTGATCCTTATATCCCTCCTCCTGGGAGGTTACATTTCTACACGGTGTACATAGTGGCTGCCCAGTTCCTCATGAAATGTTTTTAGAAGACACTTCTTTTGTTAACACGCTCTCATTGTTAATCATAAATGTAACTATGTTTATTTCTAAAGTGGCTGGCTTCTTTTAGATCATTAAACCTATCTGGGAAACTTGGCAGGTATGCAGGAAAGTATAGCTTTATAAAATATCCTCTTGGTTCAAAACCCCCCAGTATGATTGGGACTGACTACGTGTCAAAGGGCACAGAATATTAAGAGCAGCTGAAAATCATTTTAAAAGGAAGGTGTGGGTGGGAGGGGAAATTATCCTGCTGGAACCCCCCAAGAGTTTATAGAGTCCTGTAGGGGGAGATTTGAGAGGCATGGGTAAGGATTCTCCAGTTGCTTCCTCCATCCTGTGTTCCCTGCTTTTGGGCATAAAATCTGAATTTACCAGTCTGAGACCTAAGCTACCCTTTAGATGGTCGCTAAGTACCAGATGGATTTGGTTGCCACACTGGAAACAATCAAACTGAGCTTTCTTTTGACAGATAGAGTTCAAGAAATGTGGGCTATGGCCTTGTAGGTTTTTACTCATTGATGCACCAACATAAGTAATGGGGAAGAATTTACTGTCACAAGTCATGTGCCTCCGTGGACTGTTTCAAGCTTCTGTGATTTGCAACTCTCTCTATGCTTGTTCAGCATTCTTCTTCCTGTCTTTCTCCCCTTCCAGGCAGGTGGTTGGAATATTTGGCAACATCATTTTTTTACCTCGGTTCATTAAGCTTATTAGCACTTCCTAACGAGACAAATGATATTGCTTTGTTCAAGATCCTGACTAACTACTTCCAGCAGATTATTGCCATGTATTTGTGAGGGTACTTCCAGAAACAAGCAACAACTCAGTGTTTTGCAGATTAGACAACTTCCAGGCGAAGGTCAGTTGCGTTCAACCCTTGTGTACACATAGTAACCACTTCTGTGTGGTACTTCCAGTTTTGCCCACAACTTTGGATCTATGGTTGCTGGAGAGTCCAGAAATGGCTGCAGTCTTCAGCAAATTTACAAGGAGGTAGGTCCTCCTGAACTCAGTAAGGCTTACATCCTAGCAAACACGTTTATTATCAGGCTTCCAGAGTCTATGGTCAGCCTTGGCACCACTTCACATTTCCGTACATTATCTGCTGCAGAAAACATGTTTGTTCCATTTTTCACAGATTACAAATTGAAGTGGGTTTGTTTTCCAGGAAGCAGATTATGATCTGTTGTGGAGAGATGAATGTGTGCAGTGGCCCTTAATTGGTTGTAATGGCTGAATGCAGACAGCTGTGTTATATACTTTTTCAATGAGGAGAATCACCAGGTTTCTGTTCAGGTGCAGAAGTGTGTGCTAAGATTCTCCTCAAATGTTTGGCAGGACGATACAGAGAGCCCAAACTGCCTCAGGGGAGTTCTGTCACCCAAAAAAGGTATCTTGATCATCTGTATCATTCTGCTAGGGGTTCTGTACTTCTGCTGCAGGTGTGTGATACTTTGTGGTGAAATGATTACAAATATTCAGTGGCTTACTGCATGATTAAATGTTCACCGTGATAAGTGCTGGCTTGTAGAATTACTGTCTGTGTTGGCCCAGATGTGTGTTCTTGTAGATGTCTTGTAGGAATGAAGACCAGATGTTTGCAGAGGTAGTATATAAGAGAAGCCCTGACCTGTATAGCCCAGGCTACCCCAATCTCATCTGATCTTGGAAGCTGTGCAGGGTCAGCCCTGGCTAATATTTGGATGGGAGACCATCAAGGAATACCAGGGTCATGACTCAGAGGCAGAAAATGGCAAGCCACCTTTGAAGGTCTCCTGCCTTGAAAACTCTATGGGGTCACCATAAGTCAGGTGTGACTTAATGGCAACAACCATAATGAGAAATATAAGAGAGTGGATGTTAGCAGATGGATAAATTCCATGATGTCTTTAAAATGCATTCGTTTTTATTTATTTTTAAAGAAAAGTCTTTGGAATTTTCTACAGTAGCAAAGCAACATTCCAGTAATTTTGAATACTGGTATTTTACATTTCACAAATGTGATTGATGCTCAAAGGGGATGTGGAGTGATGAGCAGCGATTGACTGTCAGCTCAGACTGTTGTAGTTTTCTTTTGAGATTTGCTGACAAGCCTCAGACTCGATAAAGAAAGAAGTTGGCAATTAAGAGCCACCTGCCAATTTTTTGGTGTTTTGTTTTGTTTTGTCTTTCAATTATATTTCTGATAACGATAGGCAATATGCAGCTGGACGATAAGGGTGAATCTTAAAAGGCACAACTGCCCCTTTAGCATTTCAAGTAATTTCTAGCAGGAAGTAAAGTATGTTAATTGTCAATATACTGTAATTATAGAATTACAGGGATCTGACATTTCCATCTGTTAGTCATTTCTTTAAATGACAGTGGTGCTGCTTTCTTTGAAGTTACAGTAACACCTATGGCAAAGATAATGATTTCCAAATTTGCTTAGCTGCTTGAGTTATCTGTTGCAATGTTTTTGCTAGCCATATTGCACATTATATTTCCCCTTCTTTTTTGGCTAGCTGTGATCTGGATTATGGGATTTGATGTATGAGTTTCACATATGATTGGCCCTGAAATAGATGGCATTTGGATACTTTAACTCTTTTTTGTCAAGCCACTTGATTTCTTGCAGCACATAAGAACATAAGAGAAGCCAGTGTTGGATCAGGCCAATGGCCCATCCAGTCCAACACTCCGTCACACAGTAGCCAAATACCAGGTGCCATCAGGAAGTCCAGCAGCGGGGTCAGGACACTAGACCCAAGCATCAAGAATACAGTGCATCACTTACCCCAGACTGAGAGTTCCTATCTATACCTTGTGGCTAATAGCCACTGATGGACCTCTGCTCCATACGTTTATCCAATTCACTCTTGAAGTCGTCCATGCTTGTAGCCGCCGCCCCCTCCTGTGGCAGTGAATTCCATGTGTTAATCACTCTTTGGGTGAAGAAGTACTTCCTTTTATCCATTTTAACCCAGCTCAGCAATTTCATTGAGTGCTCACGAGTTCTTGTACTTCATACAGAGTGCCCACAAGTACTTGAACCCTTTATACCAAGAGATCTTCATTCTTGAAGAGGAAACATATACTCATGAGAACAACCAATCCTGTAGCCTTAAGACTACAAAATCTGTGGTGCAGTTCAGCTGTTCCAGTTTGTCAACATTTGAGTAAAAATCTATATTCTAATTCTGAGAGTTTTTTTTTCTGTGTGGATGCTTATTTCTGCAGAAAGAGAGCTCACTCTCCCCCAACAGCTTTTCCTACATAGTCAGGTCCCTTTCTCGGTCTGCAGAAAAATCCAAAAAGTTAAAAAAAAAAAAAACTTCAGGGACCATTGAATTCCCCCCCAATACCTTTTGATCCAGCAGATCAAGATCCAGGCTGGGAAACTCCTGGAGATTTGGGGGTGGAGCCTGGAGAGGACAGGGACCTCAGTGAGGTACAATGCCATAAACTCCACCCTCCAAAGCATCCATTTTCTCCATGGAAAGTTATCTCTGTAGTCTGCGGATGAGCAGTAACTCCAGGGGATCCCCAGGTCCCACCTGGAGGCTGGCATCCCTAGGCAGCACCCTCTGTGTGACTTGATACCACCTGATTTGCATGACTTAATTAGGCCCAGCTGCTTTGCAGCCACCCTATGAAAGCCATTGTAATGTAACAGTTAGAGCTTCAGATTGGGATCTGCGAGACTCAGGTTCAGATCCCCATCTTGCGGTGGAAGCTGGACCAGTCACATACTTTCAGCCTAACCAACCTCACAGAGGTGTTGTGTAGACAACAAGGAGGAAATAATAATGTAAGCTGCTTTAGTCCCCACTGTGGAGAAAGACTAATTTTCCTAGGTAGAGGCTGCGGGGGAGAGGGTGGAGATGGAAAGCTGAAGACAGATAAAGGTAGGATGGCTGTTGGGTGGGAAGGAAATAGGGTTGCCAACTCCAGGTTGGGAAATTCCTGGACATTTGAGAGGTGGAGCCTGGGGAGGGTGGAATTTGAGGTGGGAGGCAGAAAGAGAGAGAAAGAGTGATGAGGTGGGGAGCCAGAAAAACAAAGAGAATGATGACGGGTCAGAAAGAGAGAGGAAGTAACATACATGGAGCAGAGAGAGAGAGAGAGAGTAAGGCCATGGTCATACGGCCCTTTAAATCCGGCCCTTTAAATCCGGGAGCCCTCCCAGATTTAAAGGGACCGTGTTTTTTTGCCCCAGGTTGGGATGATTACACATCCCAGCGATGAAGGAGGCAGCGTGTGGCAGCGGCGGCAGCTGGGGGAGGCTTCCCCCAGCCTTGGCGGTGGTGGAGGCGATGGCATGCAGAGGCGGCTGGTGGCAGCGGCTGGGGGAGGCACCCTTCCCTGAGCCCCTCTGGCTGCCTTTGGGGAGAAGGGGGGAAGGTGGTGGCAGTCAGCGGGGCACAGATCGAACTGGGGTTCCCCCCCTTTTTGCATTTGGGCACTTGAGTGCCCAAGTGCAAAAGGGGGGGGGACCCCAGGAGGGCCGATCTGGACATCTTTCTCTCGCAATCATTGCGAGAGAGGGATGTCCAGATTGGCTCATTGTGGGTTCAAAGCGCAACTCCCGGGAAAATAGTTGATTTTTCCGGGGTCGGAAAAAGCGCTTTGAACCCATGCTGGAGCCCACTTCGCCACGGGAGTAGCTGCGGCCAGTCTGATCAGCCCCTTTAAATGCGGGAGGAAACAGCAGTTCCTCCTGCATTAAAGGGCCATGTGGCCGCAGCCTAAGAAAGGGGGGCAGAAGGGAGAAAGAGTGTGAGAGAGGTAGGGGGAGAAGGGAGGAAGCAAAGGTGTGAAGAATGGGATAACCATCCCGCAAGTTTCTTGCAGGTCTCCACTTGTAAATCCTCTAATTTAATGAAGCTATTTATACTATTGAAAGAATGGCAGAAGAATGTTAAAAGAGTGACCAATAGAAATGGCCAACATTCTAACAGGGAGAAACAAGCTGCCCAGGGCTGGGAGAATGGAAACTGTTCAGTTCCACCTGGCTGCAGCAAACGTTACTCAAGACAAATCGTGCTGTTCCAGTTTGTCAACATTTGTTTCTGTAAGTGCACAGGAAGAGTGCTGGGCAGCCTTAATGTGTGCTTGCAAGTCAGCCGTAATCCTGTTCACAGTCTTCCAACACTCTGGAAAATGTTTATTCAGTGGGAGATTGCTTTGCAACTTCACATTGATCTGGAAATGCTATCCGTTTCCTGGATGCCTGCCTGTCTGGCTTTCAACCTCTGTCTTGCTCTGTGACAGTGCCTGTGGCTTCGATGGGTCATTTTCATGGGAAGAATAGATAGGAATCCTTACGCCATGTTGATCCCATTCGATCTTTCTGCAGCTATTGATCATGAGGTGGTGATGTGCTGACCACAGAACTTGGCAGTCATTTATGGAACTGTTCTGTGCTTGGGCCACCTCATTTTCATCAGGAAAATGCCGAAATGCTGTTAAGGCTTCACAGATTCTCTCTCTGCCATTAAAGGCACAAAACCTAATGCAACCTAGCTCTCCTGTGGTAGAGCATAGGAGTGGGAAGAACATCAAGGATTTCTGCTGAGTAATCCTTACTAGGGGGTGGTCACACATGAAAGATAAAGTGGGGGGGGGGAAGCAAGGCTGTTTCTTCTGGTGTAAGTTGACCTACAGTTGCGCAATCACATGGACTTCTGAAGATGTGGGCACAGCCCACCACTGAATGATCAGACGCAACCATGAGTGAGTCGGCGGGGTTACCGTTTGTTCCCGATGTGCTTACACGAGGAATCGCTGAATTGCACCTCCACACTGAGGTCTCCCTATGGAGTATGCGGGGGGGGGGGGGGGGTGCACTGGTGCGCATACTGCAACGGGGGGGGGGGGACAACAGCACGGAGTCGGGATAGCCTGATCAGATTATCCCGATGCCATGGAAGCACACTGGGGCAATCAGACGCAGGAAAGTCTGTCTGTGGCCTGTAGCAACCCATTTGCCACAGGACTTTCCGAGGTGTTTTTTTACTCCGCATGTGCTGCAGGGCACTTCCCAGATGTTGGCGTCTGATCACGCTCCTTTAATGTGCCCGGCATTCGCGCCTATGTCGGGGTGAATTGTGCTTCTTATCGCAACCTAGCTGTTAACTTTAGGGTAGACTTGGGCATTATGCATGTCTGATGGAGCTGTGGACATAGAGAAGTTTGCAGTGAAGTTTCACCATAGCTTTTTAGCATCAATGATGGAATTGAGAAGAAGCATCTCTGCTCTTGATGTCATCATATTACATTCCTGTTTCATCCTGTTCACTCCAGACACTTGAGGGCCATTTCCTCAGGGCTTGGTGTGGCAGACCACTACATGTGTGAAGTCCTTTAAACCAACCCAAAGGATTCTCTATAGGGCCTGGCACAAAGGACATTTTATATCCTGCATCTTGTCTGATGCTGGCTCAAATCCAACCTCAGATGCCAAGGTTATCACTAGTCTAGAATTGATCGCTTCCCCCTTTTTCAGCCTTGGCAAACTACGACTGGAGAAAAGGTGCCACTGAAAAATCTACAGAATTGAGTGTTTGAGGCAAATACTTTCTTTGCTGAAATGTTTGGAGGCATAATATAGCATAAGGTGTCTTAATATAGCATAAGGTGTCTGTTATGATAGGAAGTATCATGGTTGATCTATGGCAGGGGTGGCCAAACTGTGGCTCAGGAGCCACATGCGGCTCTTCCACACATATTGTGCAGCTCCTGCTACAGTGGCTGGAGAAGCAAAGGGGAGGCATGCCTCCCCAATTGGTCTTCCCTTCCCCAGCCAGTGCAGAGACAGAAAGCAACGTGAACTTTAAATGCATTCTCAAAGCCCCCTCTCCCCCCTCCAGCCAGCTTGGAGAAGGCATTTGTCTCTTCAGATCCCTTCTCCAAGCCAAGCTAGCTGGCGCAGGGGTGGGGTGGGGGCTTGGAGAACACATTTAACGTTAAAGGTGCTTTCTTTCCACCTCTCCCTTCCCCATCTATTTGCTTTCCCCCACTTTCTTTCTTTCCACCTTTCTTTCTCTCTCCCTTTCTCCCCTCCCTCCCCATGTAAAGTTATCAATTTAATATTAATAAAAGCAAATTTGCATATTTTTCAATAAAAACATTTGTGTAATGTTCATGTCTTGCGGCTCTCTAACATCTGACATTTATTCTATGTGGCTCTTACGTTAAGCAAGTTTGGCCACCCCTTATCTATGGGATGAGATTGGGGATAGTTAGATATCTGGAGGATTTTTTTCTTTAGAGTACACGGCTTGAACTTGCCATCTTTCTGGTACACTGAAACCCTGTTATGATGTTACATTCTGGCTGTCATATGGTCCCAGCTAGGAAAACTGAGGGCCCAGAGGAAAATAGTCAATTTAAAAAATCTTTGCTTGAATTGGAATTTTTAGTCTGGTTGTCTTCCTGCCGATGTGCTGATTTTACTGGTGACCATTCTGCTGTGTTAGCTGTTGATCTTATATCTGTCTAGCTGTTTGGTTTCATTTAGTGTCATTTTGCAAGCTGCCTTGTAAAGTTGGTACAGTTTGAAGATGGGACCTGAATCAAATAATTTTTGCTGAAAGTGGAGAGAGCCAGGGCTCTGGATTCAGATAATGTTAAGCATTGGTTTCAAGCACTGAGGGAGGTAGAATGTCAAAACTTGTTCACTTATTAAAAATAGGTGAATGAAAGTTTGAACTACATGTCCAAAGGGATCGAAGGCTGGGGATGGTTTATCATGATAGCCCAGTGACAAGAACGGGAAAGCAATACGAACTTAATTTGGAAGCCAGTCTTGCTTAGCGGATATGAGTGCTGAATTAGGAACTAGAGATACCTGGGTTTAGATACCCATCAAGCCATGAAGCACCCTTGGGCCACTTAGCTCTTCCCAGCCTAAACTATCTGTCGGGATTGTTGTAAGAATAACCTGGAGCAGAGGAGAACCATGCACAGTTCCCCTGAGCTCTATAGAAGCAGTGTGAGATAAAAGATAGAGGAATATGCTTGAAGTAGCAGTAGTTCTGCTGGTTACATGGATGGCTCAGACTAGCACAATCTCATCAGATCTTGGAAGCTAGCAGGGTTGGCCCTGGTTAGTACTTGAATGGGAGACCACCAAGGTAGCCCAGGGTTGCTACGCAGAGGCAGGCAACGGCAAACCACCTCTGAACATCTCTTGTCTTGAAAATTCTACAGGGTGGCCATAAATCGGATGAGACTTGATGATACTTTCCACCACCAGCACTAGCGTGATGAATTCCAATAGGCATGTCTGAAATAGTACAGCAGGGAGAAGACCAGTCTTGAGAAGGTAGCTTTTTTCAGGCCAGGGCATTTTGATGTGGGAATGCTTTTTAACAAGGAAATTGCCATGTGCATTCTGAGGTGATCAATGTGCATATGGTTTATTGATTTTGGTTTAAACAGGATTCATATCTGCTTCTTAACTATCAGGGTTCTGGGGAAAATGCGCCTGATTATGTGTCTAACCTGGATATTCTAAAGAGAGCCCTTTATCCTATGTGCTAGGGTTCTACATACAGGAAAGCATTTTCATTGGTCAGCATTCAACTCTAGTTTTGTAATCCACTTTTTATTGCATTATTTGTATATTTTACTGCATTATTTGTATGTACATTGTTTGTATTGCATTGTTTAAAACAATACACACACACACAAAACATTCTACTGTGTGATCTCCCTCACCCTACCCCTTTGCAGTCTGATATGGTATAATCAGGAAGGACTGAACCAAATTTGTGTTTTTCTTCCATTTTGAATCAGCCCTGAATCAACAGTGTTATGAGAATCAGATGCAGTGGTGTTGGTGACCTACTGCCTTCTACTCTTTGCACACTTTGAAAACAGTTCAGTTACCTACTAAGACCCACTCAGAATCACACCATTGCAGGAGGAGATGGCTAACAGACTTTCTGTTCGCTCATTTGTTTCGTCTGCCTTTTGGCACTAATCTTTTTTATGTATTCTGCTGCTAAGCTCTTGGATGTTTTTTCTTGGTGTCATTGCAGCTGGTGCTGAAAACAAAATCGGCTGGGCATTTGGCCTGGGGATGGAGAGGCTGGCCATGATTCTGTATGGGATCCCCGACATCCGCCTTTTCTGGAGCAAAGACGAACGTTTCCTGAAACAGTTCCATGTCCCTTGCATTGATCAAAAAATAACATTTCAGGTAAAGGACAAGAGCGGGATTTGTGTTCTGAAAGAGGATGCATGTCTCCATAAGGTAGTATCTTTTAGAGCAACTGACTTTTTTACCTGCAGCAGCATTAATAGGCACCCAGTGTAAAACAGTTGTGCAGTTCTTATACATGTTCCAGCTCACAACCCATGTCATTCAGTATCCTGTTACTGTGGTTAGTATTGCAGAATCATTCAGTCTCCTATCAGATATTTAATGCAGTGTTTCCTGAGAGTAAGATGTGTGAAAATCATAACATCTCACATCTGGTTTATGGGTAATTTGGACTTCCTTGTTGCAAGAGAGCAATGCACCCTACTTTCTTCCCCCATGCAGATGTTATACATACTTACTTAATATATTTATTTACAAAGTGTGTATCCCACCAAGGTGGCTAACAGTTAAAAACAAAGCATCAAAAAAGCAAAGGTAAAATACATATTTAAAAGCACGGAACCAATAACTAAAATACAAGGCAGGAAGAAGCAGTCATTGAGGGAATTGCCAGACAAAGCAAAAAAAAGTCTTCACCTGCTGGCAGACAACAGTGATAGAATGGGACAACAAATGTTCCACAGTTTTGGTACCATGACCAAGAAGGCCCTGCATGTATAAGCCAAGAGCTTGATTGTGCAGATGTTCCTGAAATCTTCTGTCTATTCCCTTGTGAGGAGGAGAATGCTTAATGCAGCTGCCTCATGTGACATCTGCGTGGGTAAGGGATCATGCTGCGCATCTTCCTTGAAAATCCTGGGTCTTACATGATATAGGGCTTAGAAGCCATTACTTGTCACAATTTCATTTTGCCAGTGGCTTGAATCTACCAGCGACTTTTCATACCCATGGAGGGGTGATTTTCACCTATTTCCCCTCTCCCACAGCAGACCTCCAATTATCCTCTCATGCTGTTCCTGTGGTCCCCTGACCTCCAGGTAGGGTTGCCAGCTTTGGGTTGGGAAATACCTGGAGATATGGGGGGTGGAGCCTGGAGAGGTGGGTTGGTGAGGGGATGGACTTTAATGGGGTATAATACCATAGAATCTACCCTCCATAGCAGCCATTTGCTCCAGACAAACTGATCTCTGTCATCTGGAGATCAGTTGTAATACTGGAAGATCTACAGGTACCACCTGGAGGTTGGCAATGCTACCCCCAGGAGCAGCATTTCTGGGGGTGTTTGAGGATGCACTGCAAAGCAGGAGGCAAGGAAGGGCCACGGACAGAAATTCCTTTCATCCATGAAAAACTTTTGGGGGATCCAGGCAAATGTGTCCTAACTGTACTTGAAGCAGAAACTTATGCTAGCCATAAGTACTGGTTAATTCAAGTTCAGCTTTGTATGTTGTATGCTTTTGTAGCTTTGGTCATTAACTTAATCAATAGTAGTCCAAAAAAAAAAAGGCAAAGGTTAATTGGCATGTGCTATGCACTGATTACATTACAATCAAGAAGTTACAGACTATGATGATTTTCGTAGACATTTGGGAAAAAACTTGCAGCTCCAAGAAGAAATTGTCAGTCTGGCTCAGTTTAAGTGGCTTTGAGGAGAATTTGCAAAAGGGAGGCCTGGGAGATGAGCTGGAAGGGTAAACAAATCAGTACAAATAAAGTCTTGATTCCGTACAGTCTTATGTAACTATCCTTCAGCAGCCAGCCTCTGTGCAGAGTCCTGGGAGTTCTAAAGCATGACACAAATTGTTTGTTAATCTGAACATTCGGAGTTAATTGGCTGGCATGGTTGGAGCAAGCACAGAGCAAAGTCAGACAGCTGCCCATAGCTTATGGATGTTTATTTGACAGGATCCCCTGATCCAAACCCCAGTGCAATCCCAAAACCACCATCCCTCATGAGCTTTTGATGCTTGGAAGAACTGTAGAATGATGCTGGATTAAGAACTGCAGCAGAGAATGAGTGGTACATTCCAGGTGGGGGAAGATGCATTGCTTTGGTCAGCAGAGGGTCACAGATAGGTATGTCCATTCGACATTTCTAAGCCAAATTAATACCAGAATCATACTTTTTCAGCATGATTCAGGCATTAGTTAAGCCGAATCAGATTCTCTGATCCGATTTAATTTACCAAAAAGAAAATCCCCAGTCCAATCTTGTTGAAACTTGGAGGTTCTTTTGAAGAGAGGCTCCAGCAACTATACTGCGAATTTGGTGCTTCTACCTCAAACCCCCTCCTCCACCCCATCCCACTGAATATACCCTAGAAGATTTGCCATTTACTGTAATGGCCCCATAGGGTATAATGGAGCTGAAAAATTCAGGATTCCCAAATTTTACCCAAATTCCAATACAATACCAATATTGGAATTCAGGCTTTCATGGCAATACTGAATTTTTAAGGGTCCAAAAACCCCAAATCCAAAAAATACTGATTTTTTTTCTTCCGCATCCTTTTCGTGGATCAAAAACTGGCTAATTAAAAGGAAACAGAGAGTGAGTATTAATGGGCAGTGGAGGGAGGTAAGCAGTGGGGTACCGCAGGGATCAGTACTTGGTTCGATGCTTTTTAACTTGTTTATTTATGATTTGGAGTTGGGAGTAAGCAGTGAAGTGGCTAAATTTGCAGATGACACGAAGTTGTTCAGGGTGGTGAGAACCAGAGAGGATTGTGAGGCACTCCAAAGGGATCTGTCAAGGATGGGCGAATGGGCATTAACGTGGCAAATGGGGTTTAATGTGGCCAAGTGCAAAGTGATGCACATTGGAGCCAAAAATCCTAACTATAAATACACGTTGATGGGGTCGGAACTGGCGGAGACTAACCAAGAGAGAGATCTTGGAGTTGTAGTAGATAACTCAGTGAAAATGTCGAGACAGTGTGCGACTGCAATGAAAAAGGTTATGTTGGGGGTTATTAGAAAGGGAATAGAAAACAAATCAGCCAATATCATAATGCCCCTGTATAAATCAATGGTGCAACCTCATTTGGAGTACTGTGTACAGTTCTGGTCCCACACATCAGAAAAGATATTATAGCATTGGAAAAAGTGCAGAAAAGGGCAACTAAAATGATAAAAGGGTTGGAACACTTTTCCTATGAAGAAAGGTTGAAGCGCTTGGGGCTCTTTAGCTTGGAGAAATGACGGCTGAGGGGGTGACATGATCGAGGTTTATAAGATTATGCGTGGGATAGAGCAGGTAGAGAAAGAAGTCCTTTTCTCCCTTTTTCACAATACAAGAACTCATGGGCACTCCATGAAATTGCTGAGCAGTCGGGTTAGAACAAATAAAAGGAAGTCCTTCTTCACCCAAAGAGTGATTAACACATGGAATTCACTGCCACAGGAGGTGGTGGCGGCTACAAGCATGGACGGCTTCAAGAGGGAATTAGATAAACCTATGGAGCAGAAGTCCATCAGTGGCTATTAGCCACAAAGTATAGATAGGAACTCTCAGTCTGGGACAAGTGATGCTCTGTATTCTTGGTGCTTGTGGGGGGGGCAACAGTGGGAGGGCTTCCTGCCCCCACTGCTGGACCTCCTGAGGGCACCTGGTGTTTTTGGCCACTGTGTGACAGAGTGTTGGACTGGATGGGTCCCTGGCCTGATCCAGCATTGGCTTCTCTTATGTTCTTATGCTTTAGTCACAGATGCCATTGGAACCAGCTCTGAGCTGCATTCTTGGCATGTTACCATTATGGATGTAGAAGACTTATCAGTGTTGGAAAAAGAAGGGAAGGAAAAATCCTACAAATGTGTGAATTGGCTCAAGACTAGCCCTTGCAGGTGACAGGAACAGTAGCTGCACTTGTGAGGCTACTGATCCTGTTTAGTCCAGAAGGGTGGACAAGAACAAATAGTTGGTGGAGACCAGGGAAGTTCAGGCAAGAAGGATTCTGTTATGGGCTTGAGCACGAACCTGATAGGAGGGAAGAGAGGAGCCAGATGACTGAGCAGTTTTCTCCCCTCACATCTCAGGTTGATATTGCCATTCTAGTTGTGCTGATATCTTAGCAACCATATTATGTGTTGAGGTTAGGAATGCCAGCCTCCAGTTGGGACCTAAGGATCCTCCAGAATTACAGCTCATCTCCAGACTACAGAGATCAGTTCCCCTGGAGAAAATTGATGCTTTGGGGGGGAGAGAGGACTCTATGCCATTGTACCCTGCTGAAGCTCCTGTGCTCCTCAGGCTCCATCCCCAAATCTCCAGGAGTTTTTCAGTCTGGAATTGGCAACCCCACCCTCCCATAACCTGCCAGTGGCCAGGGTGGGCCTCACAACCCTAGCTGAGGTATTTCTGTTCAGGTCAACGATAACTATAACAAAATGCTAGAATGTGTAGCTATAGCCTTACTCTCAAGACCAAAAGCAACTTAGTATAGAGACCAGCCTCTCCCTCTTCTCAGTCTCATTGCTAAGAAAGTCATACAATTTCTTTCTTTGGAATGGCTTTGGTCTTGTATACATTTACTGTGATGCCATCACATCACACCACAAGTAGAGACGTCCCTGTGTCTGTGTTGCAAAGTGTGATGATGTCATCATGATGCTGCTGAACAATTAAAATTTGCTTGAGAAATCTTGGGCGAACGAGTATAGGCCAAGTTGCCTTCCATTGGAAATAAATTGTTCTGTTATCATTATCATTTGCTTCCAAAGTGACAAAAAATCTGTACAAACCACTTCAGCCCACTCAGCCTTATGAACTATACTAAAGATGAACGTCATGATCCTCCCTTAGTTGTCTTCTCTGTAAATTTACATTTATCATCTTGGTTTATGATTAGTGTTATTTCATAATAAAAAAAAGTAAATTGTGTCAGTGGATGCTGCATTCTCAGATATTTTTCATTAAGATAAGCTAACAATGCTTAAATAGTTATTCATTTATTATGTTTACTTTTTAATAGCGCATCTATTAAAGGCAAATATGCAGCCATTAGTATGTAAATTGAACTTGGATGCCTGAAATAATGAGGTGCAGCCTGCAATGTGATTTATTGGCTAATTAGCTTTTGTTGTAATTGAGGATATGTGCAAAGTGTGTATATCTGGGTTTGCATATACTTGGGAGAAAATCTGTTGGTGTGCCAGAGCAGCCTTAGACTCTAATAATATACAACTATTTAGAATACAGATGTTCTCCTGGAATGTGATATGTATGGAGTTGACTCTAATAAGTTGTGAGATCTCTTGGAGCAAAATAGTCTTAACCGTGAATACACTTTCATCTTGATTTTGACTATCCATGTATTTGTAGTGGCATCCATCTGACTTCTCTAGTAAATTTTGGCATATAGCAGTGGACAGGGGCACTTTTCACCAGCTTCAGCTGGTGAGCCAACTGCAACCATTCCTGGGCAGGAAAGATCTTGCCACTGTGGTGCATGCCCTGGTAACAACTAGATTAGATTACTGGAGTGCCCTCTATGTGGGGCTGAGGAGCCTTTCCAGAAGCTAGAATAAGTTCATACTTATACCTCAAATTAGGAAATGAATAACCTCTAATAATATCCTTGGGTGGGAGCAGTTGGCTTCAGGAAGGGCTTTGCACCTCAAGATCACTGTTTGATCTTAGCCCATTTAGTGGAAAAATATATCTCCCCACCTAGAGGTAAACTGTACGTCACAGTCTTAGATCTCAAGAGAGCTTCTGAGACCATATCCAGGAGTAGATTGTGGGGAAAACTGGAACGTCCCTCAGTTGATAAAAGATTGCTCTGGCGAATAAAAAAAATCTACACCTCTTATGTGGCTCAAGTTTGCTGTGGAGAAAAGGGAGAACACAGAGTACTTCCATCCTGACAAAGGAGTGAAGCCAGGTTGTCTCTTAGTGCTATTACTTTTTAATCTATATCTGAATGATCTTGCAGTTGCTCTTTCTTCAGCAGAATTCCATCCTCCATACATATCTTCAAAGACACTGACTCTACTTCTTTACGCAGATGATTATGCTATTTTTATGTCCCACACTCAGGTTGGACTGAGAAGACTCTTGAGTCATTTTTCAAAATATTGCAAATCCAAAGAACTTCAGATCAATCATTCAAAGTCAAAGGTTATGGTCTTTTCTAAAGCCAAGAAAATTATTCCGTTGGTCTGGAGAACTGATGACACTCAATTAGAACAAGTTTTCAAATTTCCATACCTGAGTGTGGTTTTTAATTCTAATTTTAATTGGCAATCCAATTTTAAATTTGTAATGAATAAAATTAAACCCTCTGGAGCAGCAATTGAATGTTTCTTTTTCTATAAGGGAAGGAGAGCCAGTTTGGTGTAGTGGTTTGATTCCCCACTCCTCCACTTGCACCTGGCTGGATGACCTTGGGCAAGCCATAGCTCTGTACCAGCTGTTCCCTCAAGGACAGCTTGGGAAAGAGCTCTCTCAGCCCCACCTACCTCACAGGGTGTCTGTTGTGGGGAGGGGAAGGGAAAGGAGTTTGTAAACCGCTCTGAGACTCCCTTGGTGAGTGAAGGGCGGGGTATAAATCCAATCTCCTCTTCTTCTTCTCTTAAATGTATTCTGGGGGTTTACATGTGTTCAATTTGAAAATTATTTCACAGCTCCTTT
The DNA here is from genome assembly GCA_029233225.1 of Lepidodactylus listeri. Lineage (NCBI taxonomy): Eukaryota > Metazoa > Chordata > Lepidosauria > Squamata > Gekkonidae > Lepidodactylus > Lepidodactylus listeri. The sequence goes on from JARCFY010000006.1 coordinate 96,891,448, forward strand.
ATGATCCTCAATATGGATTCTCCAAGTCAGTGAGAATTTAGGCCATTTTTCTTGTCTTTTTCTGTGACGTATCACAGGAACTCCAAGGTGTATAGCTTTAAGATTAGAATTGGGCCAGGGCTGTATCGAAGCCAAAGCATAGTTACATGCATTTAAACATAGACTAAAGGTAATTTTCTCCCCAAAAGAGGATGGTCCGCTTTATGATCTTAATCAAGACAAGTTCTATTTCCGCTGGATGAAAGAAACAGACAAGAAACTATTTAGTCTTGGCCTAGCAAAGGATGTTATATTCAGACCTGGGAAAAGTGAATCTCTACTAACTATTAAGAAATGCATAAAAGACCTAGATCACTTTAGTTCAGTTATACAGACGCAGAGAATATGCTCCACCCAGGGGGGTTTGTTGCATCTTTCCATCCAACCATCCTAGTCTATGTAAAATTTCTAACAGTTCCTTGTTACTATAGAGCATAGATAGGCATAGAGAAGAGGTTGGATTTATACCCCACCCTTAACTCGGAGTCTCAGAGCAGTTTACAAATTTCTTTCCCTTCCCCTCCCCACAACAGACACCCTGTAGTAGGTGGGGCTGAGAGAGCTCTTTCGAGGACTGCTCTTTCAAGAACAGCTCTGACAGAACTATGGCTTCCCCAAGGTCATCCAGCAGGTGCAAGTGGAGGAGTGGGAAATCAAACCTCATTCTCCCAGATTAGAGTCTGTGCACTTAACCACTACACCAAACTGGTGTATTGTGTATTGTGCTGGTGGAAAATCAGGGGGCCAGCAACTGCTTAGATGTCACTTATCTGCAATTTTTTTTTCTGGATTCAATTGTAAGTGGCATGTGCCCAGAGAATCTCTTTCAAAGTCATCCAGTGAGTGGCAAATATCAAAATCAGCCCTTTGTCTTTTTTTTTTTTTTTTACTGTCTAGCAATCTTTGGAAATGTTACAGCAGCACTTGTAGGAATTTTAGAAGCCTTTCAAATGCATTTTAAAAGCAATTTGGCAGCAATTAAAAATGGCTGTTTAGCAAGCCTTTAAAGAGAACCGACAGGCAGCACTGAAGCTGAAAGGTCAAATGAACAATCAAAAGCAGGGTGCAGTCCAGCCATGCATCCAGCTCAGGACTTAGAGCCTGAGTCTTTGCAGAGTTAGACACTGACTCCAGGAAATAGTATAAGGCTTCTGCTACCAATTTTAATTAACTATGGTGTGTTCTATATTGCTGTGCTGTTTTGCTGGGTGGGAGGGCAGGGGGATGATTTTACAGTGAGTACAGTGCTTTTATAGAGAATACAAGGTTAGCAGTTACATTGACTGCTCTTCAGTCATGCAAGGGAGACAACTGAAAGAATGTGGAAAGCAAGGCTATGAGTAGGATTTGTCCAGCTACTTCCATGTGCCTCTGCGGTACTCAGATGTGTGAATGGCTCAAACACAGCCTGCAGTATCTGTAAGTGGCATCATCTGGGAGGGAGGGGCTCTGAGAGGAGTAGTGAGTCAAGGGCGTGGAGGGGAAGGAAGGACCCCAAAGCCTAGAGGACAGGTCAGTCTTGAGGTCACAGTGTGCGAAATAAAACCAAGCTGAGGTAGATGGATGTTCACAGAAAGCCCCAGAGCTCTGGGGCAATGGTTGCACTTCCTTCAATAAGGAGAGAGAGGGCAGACTTCAACTAAGATTACCTAGTCCTAACCTTGAATAAAAGAACATACCAACAATGAGCAGCATTTACCTGAAAAGGACAGTTACCAGTGACTAACTGAAAGAAACCTGAAAAACTGAAAATGTATAAAGCTTACCTGAACACTGTCCTCAAAGGAGTGGAAAAGGTTGAATTTAGGAATGTGCAATTGGATGTTGCTGATCGGTTAAATATTTGGTATTTCTTGGATCAAATTAGTGGTGTGCAGTACCATGGCCAATCCTGATACTTTCCTCCTGATAAATATTGGAAATATCTGGAACTGGGTTGGGAAGACTTTCTCTGTTTGTTCACAACTGGTCTGTGGTGCCAACCTTTTCTGAACTCCAGGGCCAGGTCTATTCCTATTGAAAATAATGACCTTTTTTTTAAATTTAAAGGGCTGAATCACTGAATACCAGCTGGGGGCCCGGGTGTCCTTCCTTTCTGTTCCTCCCTCCAAGCGCGGGTTGCTTCTGGGTAGGAAGGCACTTACAAAATTATCTTTTTCTATTGGAAAATTGGGAAGGGCAATGTCAGGAATACTGTTCTGATATTTTGAGAACAACAGTATTCTCAGTCATTAATGAAAAGGGCAATTACGTCCTTCCCAACTTTCCAACACAAAGCAATACTTTTGCAAGTACAGATCCCTATTTGAATTTACCAAGATCATAAAAAATGCAAGACCTAGCAAAGAATCATTAGTGCCACTGGAGTTGTGTGTGTGTCTGCGTGTAAAGTGCTGTCAAGTCACAGCTGATTTATGGTGACCCTGTAGAATTTTTAAGGCAAGAGACTAATGGAGATTGTTTGCCACTGCCTTCCTTGCATAGTGACCCTGGAATTCCTTGGTGGTCACTCATCCAAATATTGACCACTGCCAGGCTTGCTTATCTTCTGAGATCTGATGAGATCAGGCTAGCCTGGGCTGTCCAGGGCAGGGACCACGAAGTATAAAAGACACATTTGGGTGATACTGTGGTAAAGCCAAACAACTTCTTCACATTTGTCTTCAGAAAGGAAGAAATAATAATAAAAAAGATCTTCTGCAGCCATCTTGGTGGGTGCCAAATGGAGAGTACCACCACAGCGTTATCTAGAAGAGGGGTTGAAAGAACTCGGTAGGTTAACCAGTATTACATCTTAAGTCACCCAAGCAAGTAATTTAAAATCCTGTTGTCCCTCTTTTACATTGAATTGCAGCGTCTTTTTTGTCCCAGAAGCTCTTTGCAGGATTGTTTCTGTTGGAGAAGCTGGTATTGAATTTCCGAGTTTTTGGCGGCTTTTACGCTTCTCTCACTCTCTCTCTGGCCCATTATTCCAGTGAAAAGAGCACATGCCCCTGTCGTAGATTATTTGGTCGTTAACGATTGAATTGTAGAAGCAAAAATGTTAAGTGCTGCTACTTTTTTAGATATACTATGCAGTGTCATCCTGGTACGGTGTTTACTTAAAGATGTCTTTCTGAAAATAAATCCAGTTTATGGGAGTCTAATAGTAAAAGCGTCATTTCACAGCTAACTTGTTTGCTCAACTGCATTGATATGATAGAGGAAAGGTCCATTGTAATGTTTGCAGAATGTTGTTAGTAACTGTGGAAGCTTGCCTACTGTTCCTACATTTTAGTCAAAAGATGGTTTTAGCTTTGTGTGTGTGTGCATGCGCGCGCATGCGCACGCACCATCAAGTCACAACTGACTTAGGATGACCCTGTAGGGTTTTCCAGGACGACATTCAGAGGTGGTTTGCCATTGTCTGCCTCTGCATCATGACCCTGATGTTCCTTGGAGGTCTCCCATCCAAATACTAGCCAGGACCAACCCTGCTTAGCTTCCGAGATCTGATGAGATCAGCCTAGCCCGGGCTATCTGGGTCAGGGCTGTTTTAGCCTTTACTTGAATACAATCAGCCAGTGGACAATAAATTTAAACCTGTCTTGTGAGCAGCACTTTCACTTCGTTGAAGCCAATTTCTGTTCTGTACTTCCTGTAGAAATCATTCATTTCTTCCACCCCATCTTGGTAATTATTTTTTATTTATTTTATTTATACTTCATATTTATACCCCGCCCTCCCCGCGAACAGGGATTATTGGGCCATTTATTAATTATGCTGAGTTTTATTTTGTTTGATTCTGTGTTATGTGCTTCATTTATACCCCGCCTTTCTCACCAGTGGGGGCCCACAGTGGCTTACCTCATTCTCCTCTCCTCCATTTTATCTTCATGGCAGCCCTGTTAGGCTAGGAATGTGTGACTGGCCCTGGTCACCCAGAAAGCATCTGTGGCAGAGTGGGGATTCGAACCTGGTTCTCCCATATCCTAGTCCAACACTCTAACCACTTTGCCACATTGGCACATCCATTTTCTATAGAGAGTGCTATTTTTTAAAACAAACACCCTGAAACTAAGCCCTCATGATCCTATAATTGATGTCATAATCCTAATTATGAGAGCCAGTTTGGTGTAGTGGATAAGTGCGCAGACTCTAATCTGGGAGAACCAGGTTTGATTCCCCACTCCTCCACCTGCACCTGCTGGATGACTTTGGGCAAGCCATAGTTCTGGCGCAGCTCCTCTTGAAAAAGAGCAGTTTCTGTCAGAGCTCTCTCAGCCCCACCTACCTCACAGGGTGTCTGTTGTGGGGAGGGGAAGGGAAAGGAGACTGTAAGCTGCTCTGAGACTCCTTTGAGTAGTGAAGGGTGGGGGATAAATCCAATCTCTTCTTCTCTTCTTCTTCTTCAAATCCCCTCCCCCTTTTGAAAATGTTTATTTTAAATTTTCATAGCATTTTGCAGTATAGATTGGCAAAAAAAAAAATCCCTTAGTCCACACTATAGCCCGAGATCAAGAACTTCAGCAGGTCAGTCAAGTGTAGCAAGATCTGGGGACTGCATCTGATTTATTTATTACTGTGGGTGTTCTCATTTTAAAAGAATAATATCCCATGCCTGTAATTCTGTGAAGAGAGAATGCAGATGACCGAGGAATGCACAAAGCTTATTACAAGAACAGCGGGAGACGAAAATGCACTTGTATGCACAAGAGAGAGAGAAGATATTAGGGCTGTGCCAGTGTCCTTTGATTCCAATATTCCTTAGAAAGTAGCATAGTCAGAGCAGAGGAAGAGACTACTAAAAATGGCTCACCTTGCCCCGCTGCTATTTGTTGCCTTTTTGCCAGATTTGCCAACCCGGCTGCCATTGCTTCCCTGCGCTGCTTCCCTCATCTTTCTTCTTCACCCTTGCAGTCCACAGACTTGCTTCTGTCACCTTCTGTGGGTGTCTGTGACGTTATCACCTGAGATGTGGTGTCATTAACATCAATTGATAGAATTGTACACATTTCCACAGGTGAGAGCAAGGATTTGTTAGAGGAAGATAAATGATGTGTATCAAAGCAATGTGAGCAAATGCTGAGAAATTCTCAAAAGGAGGAGTATTATTGAATGCTCATTTTTTTAAAAACCCACCTCAGAACTGGCTGTGAACTAGCAGCCCAGGAATACATGAAAGAGCTGCAATTATATTTCAATGAACTATGTTGATGGACCTCCAAACCATCTGGCTGTACCACTGTGGAATTCTTATTTCATGTCTATGTATACAAAAGGCAGATTTTGATTATTATAATAGAATGTTTATCCATTTTTCCCCTAGCTGATGATTAAGCAAAATTGCTACAAGCGATAACCTGACTTCAGTTCTTTGGGTATAAAACATAAATATGCATCCTTTCTGTGGCATAATTCCGCTATTGGCTAGGATTATTTTTAAAGGAAAAAGCAAATGGAATTTAACTACACTTTGCCTTAATGCTTTCTTAAGTAGTACCTTAGCAAAGCTGATATCTTTAAAAAGTAAAGTGCCGCAGTGCAGACAGAACACATTCAGTGTTTGCCTCTGAAACTCTTTTCAACAAATAGCTTATAAATGAATACACATACAAATGAATTCTCAACTACATAAAGCTTAGCCTTTATCCACAGATATAAGTGATAATAGTAGTTAAATCAAGTAAGCCATGGAGCATTTGTGTGTGTGTGCCATCCTATGTGCCAACTAAGAATTGACTTACAGCTCGATCCTCTCTGGTAATGCTCTTGAGTCTCCAGGTACACACCATGATGGCCAGAGTGCATATAATGGCTCATATTCTTTGGAATGGACTATTTGACGAGGTTTACAAGGCCAGCTTGCTGTTATCTTTTTTTCCTTTCTTCTATTTTTATTTATTTAATTAGATTCAGAGCCCGCCCTCCCCACATTGTAGGCTGAGGGTGGGTAACAATGTATCTGCAATTAATTCAGATTTACAATATTAAAAACATATTACAATTAAAATCCATTAAATCATCATCCTAATATCATTAAAGCATCTGCATTAAACAACACGTCTCAACAGCAAATGATGTGGTCACAGTCTGGCTTCCAGGATCTATTATTATTATTATTTTATTTGTTCATTGCCCTGTCTCAGCTTACACTGGGTTCTGTACATGGGGACATAATGCCATAAAAACTTATAAAACATTAAAATTCTACAGACAATTTAATAAAACTAAAAAAATCCCAAATAAAGTCCATGATGATCACGTCCTGGAAATTTCTACCCCAACTCTGGACTACCAGGCCAGTTTCTGGGTAGGGGGAGTAGGAACTCATAACAACATTTCAGAAGAGGGGAAGGGAAGGGAGGGTGCCAGCCAAGGAAGAAACCATTGCTGCCCTCAACCAAAAGCCTGGCAGAACATCTCTGCGTTACAGGCCTTGCAGAATTGCATAAGATCCCACAGGGCCCTGATGTCATTTGGCACCAGATCAGGGTGAGGACTGAGAAAGTCTATTAAGATTTTTGTTGTTATTGTTATTGTTCCACAGGACTTTTGGTTATTCTCTAGTATTCTGTTTTAGTTGAGCATTCTACTTTTATTCTGCTTTTATGCTGTGATGTGCTTTGGGGGAGATGTGGCAACTGATATGTTTAATTTTTATATTTTATTGTGCTATCAACTGACATCTACTGCCTTGAACAATGGAAAAGTGGGATGTACAGTTAGAAATAAATGTATACATATGACCAGTTCCCAGCACTCCAGTACGTCCTTCCACCATTCTGTCACACTTTGGAAGGTTCAAGAAAAATGCAACCAAGAATGTGGCTGTGAAGACAGAGACACCTTGATGCCTAATGACTGGGTTAATTGGGGCAGGGACAAGGGCTACCCACAATAAGAACATAAGAAAAGCCAATGTTGGATCCATCCAGTCCAACACTCTGTCACACAGTGGCCAAAAATAGCAGGTGCCATCAAGAGGTCCACCAGTGGGGCCAGCACACTAGAAGCCCTCCCACTGTGCCCCCCCCAATCACCAAGAATACAGAGCATCACTTGCCCCAGATGGAAAGTTCCTATCTATACTCTGTGGCTAATAGCCACTGATGGATGTCCACTCCATACCACTCTATGAGTATGCCCTTTTGTTTGCATTTGCTTGTTTTTACACCCACATGGGGTAAGTAAAGAGCTGAATTTGGGGACAGCATCGTGAAATGTGTCTCCGAGCACACACAAATGTGCTACGCTGGACGCACTCACTCCCCAATTCATAAAGTGTGCAAACTCTCTCTCTCTCTCTCTATCTATCCAACCATTTTGCAAATAATATCTAAGCAAAAGATTTTCTTTTTTTTAAAAAAAGAGTCTTAGATATGAATCTGATTTTTGAAAGACTCTTTTGAACAGCTTGTAGATTACAGTAGCAGTTCAGAGTATATAGCAGCTCTCTATATGGCAGTGACCCCAAATGTTTGCAAACAAAGGAAGATGAAAGGGGTTTTTCTTTCCATATAAGCAGTTGGGTTCTTTTGGTGGCTTCCATTGCTAAACTGACAGTTCACTGTGGCACTGGATGCAACCATAATTTGTTGAGATTATTTTATTACCAGATAGTGCAGTCAGATAGCAGCTGAAGCTTCTGTTAGCATTTGCTACCAAATGCAGAGGAGATCTCTTTATTTACTTCTTGTTAAGCCTTGTGAAGTCCAGCAAGTGCTAAGCAGGTTCTAGTACTGCACTTGGTATATTGTGGGTGCTTTATTATCAAATCATGATGCTGTAGAGGGTGCGCAATGTGGCATGGTGTGCCCCTGCCTTGCCAGAGTCCACAAACATAAGGAAGGGAGAAAGGGGATAGAGAGAGACAAGTCAAGTGTAGAATATTAGCCTCACTACGTCAATGCTGGGCAGTTAGCTCCAGTCATCAGGTATTCCCTGTGAGCAAGAATTATGTCTTTGTGTAAAAGGCTTGCTCATGTGTAAAGGCCTGTGAGAAAGTAATGGTATACTTATGAGCAAGCAGCAGACAAAAGGGGCAGAAACAGAGGGAGACTGGAGGAAAAAAAGGAGCACTGGTTATAAAACCAGTGTTTCTTCTGACAGATGCCAGAGGGATCCATGGTTGGCCCCTCTGGTCTCTCACACATGTTTCCAAATTGTGTGTGTGTGTGTGGGGACTTTAGAAATGATCCAGCTGCCTAATTAGAGGTAAGGATTGAAGATTTCAGCCTTCAGAGAAGGTAAGTTTCAAATGGGAACCTGAAAGAAAAGAGAGAGGGACATATGTTGAGAGAAAGAGTAAACGTGTGCTTTTAGTACTAGTTTAGGGACTAATCTTTTTGTAAAAAATGAAACACCATTTTTAATTGAAGTTAAAGACATGGCAAATAATAGTTTTGACTTAGAAGCAGATAAGTACATTTCAGTTAGGAAATATTGGATGACTCCAGTAACTGTTTGTTTATGAGGCAAGGGTTATTTGTAATCCTGTCTTAGGTCGCCTGCAGTCATGTGTAGATTGGCAGTTAGTAGCGTCTGGCTGTGTAGTGATGAGATTTCCTTCCCCCCTACATCCCTCCTTCCCTAAGTTTTCATGATATTCAGTAAAAATCACCTCACCCTGTTTCCAGCCATTGTGAATGTTTCCCCTATCTAAATCTTCATGGCTTGCATGCACTTTGCAGTCAGATAGCATGGGGGCCACCACATGGTAAACGGTTGTCTGTAGCGCCCCCCGCCCTGTGGCACACATTTTCAGGGAGACAGAAGGGACATTACCCCCATCCTAATTTAAATGGAAATCCTATTTTAGTCATTCACAGTGACAGTTTCTAAGCTCAAGCCAATTGCTGCGCAGTGCATCTGAGGTCTTTCAAAATGACCTCTTAGGGAATATAGATTTTACGATACCATGTACCAAGGAATTTTCCAAATGTTGTGGGGCTAATGGAAACATGGACATTTCTTACCCACGGACTCTGAAGGCTCATCGTGCCATAGCAATGTCTAACGCAATGAAGCAATTTACATCTGGTAAAGAAATATGTTCAACCACATTTGGAAGATACCGCTGTGTCTCTTTGAACTATTGTTGTAGCTTCATCACTGAAAAGAGGAAAATTTTAACGATGATCTGCATGTTCATAGTGGTACGAGGGAGGGGGTGTTGGCATTCGTTTGAGTGCAAGATTTTTGCTTGAGCCACTTCTCTCTAGAATATGGGACTATTTGAAGAACCAAATAAGGAGATTTGTTTAGCTGTATAGCTGGTGGGATTTCCCTACTAAATTAAGGCTGACTGAAGACAGATACTTGCTTTGGTTTTGCTTTGTGGAATACATTTAAAGTAGCAGGGTTGTCATTGCTTAATACTTAGCTTGCATGCATTTTTATGTAAAAACTGTTTTGTCCTAGGAAGCTATGAATCTTAGTGTTACTAAAAACCAAATAGAGATCGGTTCAATATATAGAAATCAGCGCAACAAAACCATAGTTTTGTGCCGGATCCTGGAACAGTGTTGAATGGAAGAAGTCACAGTTAAATTCATTAAACACTGCAGGTACTCAGCTGGAGTTGCCACTGCTGAATATCTTTATCAGTTTATTTAAGATAGTTTTTATTTGCTTTGTGGCTGGGCCAAGCCTACAAAGTGATTACTATAAAATCATTAAAATATCAAAGTCAATATACATAACAAGCCACAGCAATTAACAAAATTAAAACGACTCTCTGAGTATCAGTTAATAAACACCACAGAACCCCAAACAAAAAAATCAAGCCACTATTTCGATTCTTAATTTAATCCAAATAACACTTACTTTGATAGCTAAAGAGTGAACTTCCAATAACTAGAATTCCACCACCAGGAAGGCCTTGTTCCACATTGCACACCTTCTGTGGTGGGGCAACAAGGAGCTGACCTGAGTTCAGGTGGGAGAAGGGCAGTCTTTGAGATACTTTGCCCCAATAAGATGTGCCTTGCTTTCCAGATCCTTCACGTGAAAAAAGGGGTGACTGTCATGGTGACTGCTCTCTTCAGATATGTCTATCTGCCTGTACACCGTTCTGTGTCATATAAATGGATATGTTATCTTTTATTGGTCACCATAAATGCTAACTGACAGAGAGGAGATTCCCAAATCATTTTGCTGTACTTTAGAGAAATAATTTCTAGTGAAAGCCAAGGTTTTAGTTGTATTTGTGTTTTGGATGTCTTGGGGTGACTATTCTACTTAAAGTAAGGGGACATCCATTATATTTTAATAAGTTATGAGGGCCCTTTTAAATCCACATACCATAATATTACAAGGAAAAACATATTCTGCTTTAAAAGTATATTTTATTCTGGCATCTTGAGGCCTTTGGGTGTGTATTATGGATTTATTTGGTAATCATGACATGCCGTGACATGTATACTTATTAATTACAAGAATAAACATTTGAACAGTGCTCTTGAGAATATACATTAACTCAGTATCCTGACAACAACCTATAAGGTGGGGCATAGTAGTAATCTGTGATGTGGCACATATAACTTGAAAGTTGAAAGAGTGTGGCTTGCTTAAGACTACCTACAGATTTCCCAGCAGTGACCTGATTTCACCTGAGGACTTCCTGCTTCTCATTTTGTTCAGTTAGTGAATGTGTTGCATTAGCTCTCCGTGAATTTTCTGAAATATGAATGAGATTATCATATGTTTTTAGTATATCAGCCTTCTCTCTCTTAGGGTTCTGTCATATGACTTGCTACTAGAGTTACCAGGGTTGAAGATTTTGGGAGGTGGAGCCTGGGGAAGGTGGAGTTTCGAGAGGGGAGGGATCGCAGCAGGGTAGAATATTTATTTATTTGTAGCATTTATAGGCCACTCTCCCTGCAAGCAGGCTCAGAGCGGCTCACATAGCTGGTCACAAAGTGCCAAGATTCATAAAACAATTAAAAACAGTAAAAATAGTAAAAACAGTAAAAACAATTGACAATCAAAGGGCTCACAGTAGTTGATGAAAACAGATGGTGTGCCATATAGTATGAGCTCAAGACGTCCCACTCAACAATAGTGGCTACAGATGATAATGCCATAGATGGTAATGCCGGGGGGGGGCTCCTAGTTGAAGGCCTGGTGGAAGAGCTCTGTCTTGCAGGCCCTGTGGAACTTCACAAGGTCCTGCGGGGCCCTGATCTCCTCTGGGAGTTCATTCCACCAGTAAGGAGCCACCACCAAAAAGGCCCTAGCTCTGGTGGCAGCGAGCCTAGCCTCCTTGGGGCCTGGGATCACCAGGCGATATTGTGTCCCTGACCATAGTGCTCTCTGGGGTATATATGGGGAAAGGCGGTCCCTCAGGTATGTCAGACCCTGGCCATTTAGGGCTTTAAAGGTAAGTACCATCACCTTGAAGCAAATTCGGTATGCCATACAGTCCACCCTCCAAAGCAGCCTTTTTTTTTTTTCAGGGGAACTGATCTTGGTCATCTGGGGATCCATTGTAATAGAGGGAGATTTCCAAGTGCCAGCTCCCTACTTGCCACATGACTATGAGCCCCCTGTTGCAGGTTACCTTGTGCAAGCTACACATATAGTGGTCTGATCATCCACCACACATTAGTGATCCCAGTTTGCTCTGCTTCTTGTGACATATCGGGTATTACATAACATCTGCTCCATAGAAGCAGAATTTGAGAAAAAAAATTGTTTTGAAAGAAATGCTATGTTTTAAATACCACAATCAGATTTTCCTACATTAATTAAAAAATACCCTGTATGGAAACATGACATATTTTAAGGTCAATGCACTCTGAGACATGCAAATGTATACAGTGGAATGAATAATTTTTGCCTTAACAATACAGCCCTAATCATACCAGTACTTTATTACACTGATAATATAAATCACCTAGTTCATATGAGCTTTGTGGCCATATATTATCTATAGAGGCTCTTTAACATGCAACGGTAGGCTGTGGTGTTGCACAGACAGCATCAGTCATGTGCCCTGCTTTTTTATCAAGTGCACCCCATGTGATGGTTGTATTGAGGGCTGAGTTTTGAAATTGTTTATACAGGAGATGGATTTGTTTGACAAGTTTATTCATGTAGCAAGTTGGATAATCATTTGTGATTCACAATTGGAATCGCTGTGGGGTTGTTAATTTGAAACTCGCACAGTATTCCTTATCAGATATTCATTAAAATGTTTGTATCGTGTACAGCCAGATCTGTATAAATCACTGCACCGTAAATCCACCCTTCTTACAGGTTTATTGCTTTATCAGGTATTCACTTAGGATCTCACTATTCTGTCATAAAACATTTTCCAGGCATGAAATACATTTTCTCATTGAGATAATATATTGTATTAATCAAGGTACACACGTCAGCTGCTGCAGGTAGAAAAACAAAGGAAGGAAAACTCTTTATTCTTGGCGCTTCTGAAGATTAGTTGGCAGCATGAGGCAAATATATTATCCAACACTGAACGCAAATACTGGGGTGTGGCATTTTCAAGGTGGAACAGTGGACAGAGCGGAGGTGCTTGTTCTTCACACGTCCACTGATTCTCTTCACAAATCATCTTCCAATGGTTTTACTGTTGTTTGCTTTATGCCCTGTGCATTATTTTAGTGATTCTTAGGCCTATTATGCTCACGTGTTTTCCCTCACTTTCACTGTGCATGTCTATCTGGTTTTCTTTGTCATTAAATTGATTTACCTCCCTTCAGAACTTAGTTCGTTTTCTGGTTGCTATTTCCTGGGTTTCCTGAGAGTGCTTTTGTGCCGATTTCCCCCTTGTCTTGCTTCCAAGCTGAAGGTAATTCAAAAACATACAGATCCCCTCAGATTTCCACCCCGCCCTTTTGCTGCCCCTTGAAGGTCACTCCCCCACCCACATTGAGGTTGTTCCACCTACTCTGAACTTCCTTATATTTTATTTATTTATTTATTTGGTTTATATCCCGCCCTCCCCTCCTTTCGGAGGGCTCAGGGCGGCTACCAACATACATCATAAATTTAGTAGCACAGCCACAAACAAACTTGTACATAAATTACTACATATGTGGCTGTAGGGAACCAGTACAAAACTGATAACTACAATTTATTAATCCATATACACATAGCTTGTAAGATACTGACCAGTAGTAAACATATATCAAAGTCCTGGGGTTCCTCTCCTCAGGAGTAACATGTAAAATGTGGCATTCCACTTCTTTTCAGTAGAGAGAGCCCTAAAGTTATAACAAGCCCCATATACAGTTCTTTTTTCAACTAGAGTGAAGCAGGAACAATTCCAATCATCAGCTCTTTCAAACATTCTTCTGTCAGATCAGATTAATGAAGCAGACCTTACCAACTGCATCATTCCAATCTTAGCTGTACTCAGGGGTCCTTTTGTAAAAAAAGAGGTGCAGGAGCTCATTAGCATAGCTTATTTGCATATGCCACACCCCCTGATGTCACCGGAAGTGTCAGAAGGCCACACACCCCTGACGTCACTGGAAGTGTGTCAGAAGGCAATACCCACCGCTCAGGCTCCACCCCAAAAATCTCCAAGTATTTCTTAACTCAGAGCGGGCAAGCCATTTTTACACTTTGACTAAAGACACTTTAGGTTTCCTTTGCTCTTGCAGGGAAGCTACCCTACAACAAGCATGAAAATACAGATCAAGTTAGTATGCTTTTTCTTTTTCTGCAATAAATTAGGAAAACAATCAAAAGATTATTTTGGCAACAACATGCTTGGGAGAGACATTAATTAAAAGGGTAATATTTATAGCAGTCTTGAGAAGTATGTGTTCTATTGCACCTTCACACACATTAAGACCAGACAAGGTATAATCCCAAACAGACATCACACCAGTAGCCATGTACACAATGTTGTCCATGTTTGCCATCTACCATAAACACATCAAGGCAGGCTATAGGAAGGGTTGTCCTACAGTAAGATCAGGTGAGACATGATCTGCCTTAGTTGGTTGTCATTAACCAGGGGGCCCAACACATTGGGAAATTCTCTTACTCAAAACCCAAACAGAGCAAGTGGGAGACATGCAACTATGCCACAGCTGCCCTGCAGCCCCATAAGACATCTATACAATCCAGGGCAGCCAGGAATCCAAGCTCAAACACAAACACTCACAAAATCCATTCCACATTTTCTCTGCAACTCTTCTGGAGCTGTAATGTATTTCAATGGAGCCTATGCAAGTCAATTGGCATTCCTGGCTCCCATTATTTCCAATGGGCCTTCAAATTTCTCCCATGGTTTCCAATGGGCAATCCTGTCCTTCCTACCAACTGTCTCACTGGAGCTGTGCAAGAGAGGAGCACCCAGCTTCCTGGCATGACCATTCAGAAAGCAAAAGCAAAAAAAATGTTTCTTTTCTTTTCAAAAATAAATGATTTGAAGAAACTAAGAGTGAGGAAGCAGGAGAAATCCAAAGAGGACGTAGGAGAGAAGGGGTGAGGAGAGGCTGGTTGAAAACATAGTTTGGCAAAGGCACATTGCGGCGGGGGGGGGGGGGGGGGGGGGGGAGAAACGGAAGCCACATTTTCACCCCAACTTTTTGAGCACTGTGAATAGTAAGAAACCTGATTAGGAAAAGGTATATTATTTTTAATTCATAGTTTTTTCTACTCCTCTCTCTCTCTGTCCCCCCTCCCCACACACACACTCTGTCTGCTTTAGAGTTTGAAGGAAAAGAAAAAGGGGGCAGCCACAGCCACAGGGGGAACTCCCTCTGTTTCCCCATGGATTTCCACATTTGCTATTGTTGGTTATTCTAAGTTTGTTCTGTATTACCTGGCCAAGGGGTCTTGTGGGGGTAGTTCAGTGTTTTAATTCTGTATTGGTTTTGACTTGCTGAACCCACTTGTGGTACAAGGCGGGATATGAGCTTCATGGAATAAATAAATTTCCTCTCCTCATCCTCCTCCTTTCTAAAAATGCAGTTCCAGCTTCTGACAGGTGGTCCGCCCGGACGGGAGGCATTCCAGCCAGCTCCACTGCTGTATCCTGAGCCTGCCATGAGAGGCACAGGAGGAGCAGAGAGCCCCGGTGAAGTTGGCACCCCTGCTGGGAAGGGGATGCCCAGCACCCAAGCCTCCTACTCAGAAGGAAAACAACCCAATCCTAGCCAAGCACCTATAAGGAAGCTTGCATTGCAGCCTGGCTGGCACAGATGCGCCCTAGCGGGGCACTGGGACAAGCAGGTGGCCTTACCTTCTGCAGAGGGAGGGCAGCGGTGGTGGTGGAGGAAGGCCAGGGCTGGTTGGCCAGCTGGGCCTGGGGTGATGACATGCTTCCTGCTCTCCCTGGGCTGGGGGGCTCATCGGTGGCAGGGAGGCGCCATTCGCCATGGGGCTGAGTCAGGCACAGAGCTGGGAAGCAGGCAGGCAGGCCACCAGGAAGGGAGACTATGGGATCTGTGGGGCCAACCTGAGCGCTTGTCGCAGCATCCCCCCTCAGGAAAAATCCCCGATAGCCTCCCTGGAGCCCCAGACTGGCTGCAACTTCCATAGCTGGCCAGAACTTGCAGGGCCAGCTGGAGCGCTCGCAGCCGCCCCCCTCCCCCCCGGAAAACATCCCTAGACTGCTGCAACTTCCATAGCCAGCGAGGAAGCATCCTGGCCAGCTATGAAACTTGTGGGGCCAGCCAGAGCTCTCGCCCTCCTCCCCTCTCCCCTCCCTGGAAAACACCCCCCCCCATGGCTGCAACTTCCATAGTCAGCCGGAGCTCTCGCCCTCGTCCCCCTCCCCTCTCCAAAACACACACACACACACACACACACACACACACAGAGGACTGCAACTTCTATAGCCGGTCAAGAAGCATCCTGGCCAGATATGAAACTTGTGGGGCCAGCCGGAGCTCTCGCCCTCCTCCCCTTTCCCCTCCCTGGAAAACACCCCCCCCCCATGGCTGCAACTTCCATAGCCAGCCGGAGCTCTAGCCCTCGCCCCCCTCCCCTCTCCCCCCCCCCCCCGAAAACACCCACCCACACACACACACACCCACCCACACACACACACACACACACACAGGGCTGCAACTTCCATAGCCGGTCAGGAAGCATCCTGGCCAGCTATGAAACTTGTGGGGCCAGCCGGAGCTCTCGCCCTCCTCCCCTCTCCCCCCCCCCCCGGAAAACACCCCCCCCCCCCACGGCTGCAACTTCCATAGCCGGCCAGGAATCGTCCTGGCTGGCTATAAAACGTGCGGGGCCAGCCGGAGCTCTCACCCCCCCAACCCCTCCTCCCCTGGAAAACATCCCCAGCAGCCTTCCTGGAGCACCAGACTGACTGTGGCTGGTGGCCTTATCACGCTGGAGCAAGCCACAGCAGCGGGGGTGGATGGAGGCGGGCCAGCGGAGCAGGCAGGTGGCCTCTACCGGCCTTATCCCCTTGCCGCCTCCCCCCCACCCCACCCCACCCCCCTCCCCACCCCACCCCACATCCCCGCCACGCTCCCTGGAAAGGCGGGAAGTGCTGGGCCTTGGCAGACCTTTCTGCAGGCCCCTGCTACTTACCTTCCTCCCTCCTTCAGCCTCCTTGTGGCCGACTGAGGGCTTCTGGGACCAGGGGGCGGGGCTTGGTCATGTGCCCACCCCCTGGACTTTTCACTCCCGGAGCTTCGCTCCGCCAAGCTCCGGTGCGAACGGAGCACTGGCTGTACTGATGCATCTTGGCTGTAATTAGCCCTTCCTGGCAACTAGCCCCCCCCCCACACACATACACCCTGGGGGGAATCTTTTTCAGTGTATTTGAGGAAGCGCACATCTACACATACTAAGTCTCTCAGTTCTCGCTTATACCCAGAACTGAACTTTGTTGGTCTTGAAGGTGCAACTGGACCCAAACTTAGTGCTCACATCTGTTTGTTAACTCTTGTATTTGTATGCTAATTTGCTGCCATTCACAGGTCTTAACAACTGCTTTAATCCAATCTCAGCTATAATTATCACCCAGTTACATATGCATCTTGACTCTAGCCCTTTCTGGCAACTACCCTTCTTCTCTACCTATATGTAAGGCTTGAGGAAAATTGTTTCAATGTATCTGAAAAAGTCTGCATGCGCATGAAAGCTTATACCCAGAATTAAACTTTTTTGGTCTTAAAGGGGCTGCTGAACTTTGTTTTATTGCTTCAGTCCAACACAGCTACCTGTCTGAATCTATGCTTGTCTTCACTTATTCTTCTGAGATCACATCTTTGGGCTGCTTACACTTACAAAATAGTCTTTTTGTCCATCATAGTTAGGTTTGTGATAAGACAAACTTAGGGCTCTTCAGAGTAACTGGACTGCACCTTTGGAGTTCAAGGATCAAGTTTAGAGACTGGATTAATGCTGTGTGTGCCATTCCTTCCTTCGTCCGCATATCCCATTTTGGTTCATGGCCAAAGGGCACAATTGAAAGCCATTTCTGTTATCACACTTGGAACTCTCAGATATACCTAGAAATAGTTCAGATGAGTGCCTTTCTGTTGATATATTAAATAAGAACTGGAAAATTCTGCTATGGAAAATTATTGGATTTGTGTGTGGGTGTGTGTGGGTGGGTGGGTGGGTGCTGGTCCAGGTGAATTGCTTGGATAGCAATTCTTTTGGTAACATTTTTACATTGAAGTAGTTTCCAGATGGACTGTTTCAACCAACATGCAGATACTAAACACTATGTTGAAAATGGCTGCCTATGGGGGAGTTCCAGTTCTAGTTTGACAGCACAAGACATCTGCTGTGCTCTGCGTAGAGCCTGGCAGTTTTAATCTATCTTCCTTCCCTCCTTCCTTCCTTCCTTCCTCCCTCCCTCCCTATTTCATTTTATTTCTAGTATGTAGCTTCTGTCACCTCTATGTAGCCATAATCGTAGCATTCCCTCTTGTCTCAGTTATCTACCCAAGCAAGAGTGTGGATGAGGGAGTGGCAAGAAAACTCCTGAGGCTTGTTAGAGCTCTTGAGACTTTCAGGTGTTTAACCTTTTTAGATACTTGAAGGTTTATTTATTTATTTGGAGGATTATACTGTTTCTTCTTTTTAATACATTTCTACCACAGTTACTACTATAATTATAGGGTGGGGGGTGCTTTACTCATATAAAGGGAGCCTGGGTTTTTTAGTAAATATACTAAGGGTGTAGGCAGGCTGTTTGAAGTAGCATATTCTGCTGCAGTTTACAATTTGCCAGTAGATCTGTTGACAGTAAATTTATATCAGCATGACAATTAAGTTGGGCTCTCCCCACAGCTGGTTGTTCTAAAATTCACTCCCCCCCCCCCCCCCAGTTCACTGTTCTAGTGACAGGCTTGCAGGTTATTCTTATGCGTTTTGAATTTTATAATATAGTTTTTAAATTTTATAATACAGTTCACTTATTTTATAGCACCTACTGCCATTTTATTATTTTAAATTTCAAGTATTTAAATAATTTAGCTTTTTAATCTATTTTATTTTTACTGATTTTATTGACTACATTATATTTGACCACAGGCATTTAGAATGAGTAGGAAAAGGGGTTGCCCTTTCAATTCTATTAATTCTCCTACTCCAAAACAAAGTAAGTTAGACACTTTTTTAACCTTTCGGAGTCGAAACCTCTAATAGAGTTCATATTTTACAGGACGAACAGCCAGAAAATGATCTTATTGAGGGACAAGGTGGACCCTGTATACAGGAGAAGCCTATTTCAGATTCTGTTTCTAGTGCTGACCTGGCTTCGTCAAAGAAACTCTGTTCTTTGGAAATGAAGAGGGAGGAATGATCAGTCAGATATTTTAGACATTCTAGCCTTACAGACATTCTTAAGAGGTGAAACTCTTCAGAAAATGCATGATAAGGTTAATTCCCTGGGTAACCAAATAACCTCTTTTCTCACACTGGAAACTGGTGTTAAAAACAATTGGCTGAAGGCCATCTTATTTCTTTAAATAATAATAATAATGGCTGTCTACGATATTTGTTTGGAGATGGTGCTCGCTGATTATTTCCTCTTGGTTTCACTTTCAGCTCATATTACACTGAACCTTTAAAATGTTTAATAAACTCAGGGATGTTTCAGCATAAGGGCTGCCAACCTCCAGGTGGAGCCTGGAGATCTCCAGCTATTACAATTGATCTCCAGATGACAGAGATCAGGTAACCTGGAGAAAATGGCTGCTTTGGAGGGTGCACTCTGGGTCATTACACCCTGCTGAGGTCCCTCCCCTTCACAAATCCCACCCTCCACAGGCTCCACCCCCAAAATCTCCAAGAATTTCCCCACCCAGAACTGGCAGCCCTGTTTAGCTTTCTGACTATGCAGTCTGCTACAAATTTTCCTGTAGGAGTGCTTAAATAGCCTATAAGCTACAGCAGAGCTATATAAAGGCACCTGTGAGTGACTTCTTTTTTTACCCAAGTTTGTTTCTCTGGAAACTATCCCAACATGAAGAAGGACAGAATTTGAAATAGTGAGCTACATTATTTCACCTTTCACACAACTCACTTCAGAACAATTTCATCGCTATATGGTTCTCTTTCTTAAATTTTGGGTGTTTGTTTTGTTTTGTTTAGCCTTTGAGTAAATACCCTCCTGTGATCAACGATATCTCTTTTTGGCTGCCCTCTGAAAAATATTCTGCAAATGACTTCTATGATTTAGTCCGAAGTATTGGAGGAGACACGGTGGAAAAAATTGAGCACATAGATGAGTTCACGCATCCAGAGTAAGTAAAACACTTTATTTGATTGTTAGTTGGTTATGATAAATAGTGTCCCCAGTGTTTTAACTGTTGCTTTTATCATTTGCACTTATATTGAGCTCTGGTTTTAACTTGTTGTTAATGATGTATCTGTTGTTGTTAATGATATATCTGTGTATTCGCTTTAATAGCTTTTAAAATGAGATTTTAATTTGCATATTTTCATTTTTCAGTCATATTGGTGGCCAAATGAATGAACGAATGAATGAAAGAATGAATGAATGAAATATCTATAAATGTAGATGGTCTGCATGAATCTAGCTGGATTGTATAGGTTTGGTCTGGTCTGCTGGCCTAAAAAGCAGGATGTAAATGTAGAACAACAGTAAGATCTCTTCCACATTCTCATTTTCGTCACTTTTGTGTCCCTATTTCTTTGGCGGGTTTTTTTGATTGAGCCATGCAGAGTGGAGAGCAAGTTAAGAACAGTGAGCAGAAAGAGAGAAATATGAATTTGAAGACAATACTGTATTATGCATATGGAGAATTTATCGGAACTGGTGGTCACAAGTGAAGGGAAAAAGTAGCCAAAAAGCAAGGGTTGGAAAGAAGAAAGTCAGGATGCAGGAAAAGATGATTGTTAAAAGTCCCGAGTGAAGATGCAATCTGTGTTTTTTGCATTCAGATAATGGGTTTTGGGTGGAGCGTATCCTTGTCACAGAAATATACTTCTAAGAAAAGGAACTATAGAAAGTGGAAGTTACATTTGTGGATTTTGGACTGCATCATAAATGCTGGGGTTATGGTCAGTACAGATGGAATGTTTATTACAGGAAGTCAGGTGACAGCTGCCATGGGAAGCAATCTGAAGTGGTCTCCTCAAGGACCTGACTGAACCCATGGACTACTATTACCAGCCTTTAAAATATATTGATATCTTTTATACCTCTTACAACTTCCTTCTTGTGGTTGTTTGGGATGAGACACTCTGCATTTTGCTGATCACTGAGTTGCCTTAATGAGAAGCTACAAGTGAGCGTCAAAACCTTCACCATTTTTCATTACGAAAAGCAGCTTCCAGGGAAGGGGACTTTGAGCAGAGCACTGATGTGGAGGTGGATGCTTAATACTTTCTCTGCTCCAAATCTTGCTTCCACTACTTCTTCCCATGAGAAAAAGTATCTTTACCCTCGTGCACCTGCATCTGGAACCCCACAGAGAGGAAGGAAGCCGGGGGGGGGGGGGGAGGGTATTTTACAGTTGGGAAATGATCTACAGGGAAAGGGTTAAGCACATGCGTGCATACACACAGGTCAACAACAGGTAAATGCGAGTTAATTGAATCAGAATCGGAAATATTCAGCAACATGGAGAAGAGTCAATAAGGAATAATGAGAAAATCGGGGAGGGAGATTTGTAATTTTTTCTGCTATTGAGAAAGGAGTAATAGGAATAATCAGGCAGTTAGATCAAAATAGCAACTTAAATGGATGTTGATTTTAAAAACAATCTATAATGTATAATGTAACCATTGTCTTTTGTTTTTCACTGTCTTGTGGGTACTTGTTTATTAAATATGTTTATTAAAAACCAGATTATCACCAAAAAAACAAAGTTCATCACAAATGACCTTCTGTTGCAACAATGTCTGAAGGCCCCTTTTTGTACTTTCCTCACAAATACAGTTCAGTTCTTATTTAGTTATTCACAACAAAGAAGAGTATCTTTCTGTTCAAGGTGTACAGTTAGATTTCCTTTATCTAATGCCAAAGCTGGAAGTTGGACTGAGCGACTTGACAAGAAAAATCTCCCTTCTCTAGATTTAAGTAAAGGAGTACTCAGGAAGAACCACACAAAACTCTAATGCAGAAATGAACTGTGCTGTCAGGGTTACATAAGAAGTAAATTTTTAATCAGAACAACTATAAATACACTGGAAAAAAGCATCACAGGAGACAGGAAGCCAATTGATTTTGCTGCTTTTTGCTGCTTTGTTGTTGCCTTCATTTTCAAAGCAGGAGAGGGAATGAATGAAGAAATCTATCTCTCTTTTTTAAGGTTTGAATGATTTGCTTGTTTACTTTCTGGAAACAGAGTTATTCATTTGTAACCGTCTAAAGAAAATATTAATACCAGGAAAGGCAAGCTTACGGCTTCTATTATTTAGTGAGATGTTAGCATTTTCAAAGCTCTGGCTATGCTACAGTAGTTAGAATATAATGATTTCAGTCACCTCGTTGAACTGGCAGATTTGAGGGCTGGGGAGGGGGAATGTCGACAGATAAAATGCCTGCTAAATGCAGTCAGACTGATCCATTCATAACTTCAGATCTTCTAAAAACCCACTTTATTTGAAGGTCTTCTCATTTCATTTCTAGATGCTACAAGTGTTCCTCGCAAAATTGCTGACACATATTCATATGTAAAGAAAAATAATTGTTTTTAAATCTGTTATACCATGCCTGTCTTAAATTCTGGCTTGCAAGAAGGAAATGGTCATGATACAGTATTGTTTGCTGCTAAAATTATTTGAATTAAAACCCTATCAGCTCAGACCTCAGACACTTCATCCTGAATGCACAGCAGTTTGCAGTGGGTTGGCAAGGGGTTGGCAGTCATCTATTGGACTGTATAACAACTGTGGCTTGTGAGGAGCATCTATGGGGACGGCCAGGCAGATGATACCAGTGCACCTGACGAGGCGAAAGTATAGTGTTGGGACTGGGTGGAGAGTGGAGGGAAGGGGGTGGAGAAATAAGCTAGCTTGGCCACCTTCCGGCAGTAGGGCTAGGATGAGTGACCCCTCTCTGACATTGGCACTGTGTAACACCAGGTCTATAAACAATAAAACCACAATCCTTCGGGAATTTCTGTTGGAACAGAATGTAGACCTGGCATGCGTGACCGAGACTGGGTGAGAGAGGGAGACACAGTGTCTCTCTCCCAAACTCTGCCTGGTTTCTTGGTCCTCCACCAATCATGGACTAAGGGGCAGGGGGGAGGAGTGGCTTTTTCCGGGAGGCTTACTCCTTCAGGTCACTCCCACCTCCAGAGATCATGGGCATTGAGTGAGTCAGTCTGGTGTGGGAAGCCGAGGAGAGTATGGCGATTGGCTGGCATACCGACCACCCAATGCACCGGCTAACAGTCTGCCATCTCTGCTAGAGGCCGTATCAGGCTGTGTCCTGGAACACCCTAGGCTGTTAGTCTTGGGTGATTTCAAAGTCCATGCTGATGACATGACCTCTATGCAGGCAGCAGACCTGGTGTTGTCCATGGCGGCCCTGGGACTTTTGCAGTTGGTAACGGCCCCCACTCACCAGGCAGGGCACACGCTCGATTTGGTCTTTGCGGTGGGAGTTATGGTGGACTGGATTACTGCTTCAGCAGAGCCATGGTCAGACCACTGTGTCTTGAAGGCTCAGCTAAATATTCCACCCTGACCCTGTTTGGGTGGTGAGCTGATTTGGGCTCGCCCGCAGAGCCAAATGGACCCTGTGCGGCTTCAGGTGGCTCTTCGGGATCCTAAGCCCCCTGGCATCTCATTGGATGAGCTGGTAGAGGACCAGAATTGCCAACTCCTGACAGCCATCGACAAGATTGCTCCCCAGTACCCTCTGTGCCCCCAGGTTAGGCCCGCCCCATGGTTTAACCAGGAGCTGCGGCTGATGAAACGGGGGCTGAGATGGCTAAAGAGGAAGTGGCGGCAGGTTCACGATGAAGCCACAAGAGGATGTTTATGAGATCCTATGAGATGACGGTCAAGGCTGCAAAAAGACAGTACTATGCGGCCACGATCGCGTTTGCAAGCTCGCACCCAGCCCAATTATTTAGAACAATTCGGTCAATTACGGTTCTGCCACAAGGCAGACAAAACCATAGGAAATTGGATATTGAATGTGAGGCCTTTGCGAGCTATTTTGCGGATAAAGTCTTGTCGCTCCACCGTGACCTTCCTGCCACAATTGATACAGTGAATGAACTCAAGGCTCCTAGCATGTCTTCTGGTCACTTTCTGGATTATTTCGACCTGCTCAGCCTAGAAGAAATAGACAGATTGCTCTTAACTGTACACCTCACCATGTGCCTCCTGGATCCATGCCCATAGTGGCTAATCAAAGTGGTTCTCAAGGGGCTAAGGGACCCATACGGGAGATTGTCTACAAATCCCTCTTAGAGGGGCAATTACCTTAAGGAGGCAGTGGTAAGCCCCTTTTGAAAAAATCATCTTTGGACCCAACCAAATTGGCCAACTATCGGCCGATCTCCAACTTGCCCTATTTGGGCAAGATAATAGAGAGGGCAATGGCACTTCAGTTACAGAGCTTTCTGGATGACGCTTCTTAGATCCCTTCCAGTCGGGCTTTTGCCCTGGGCACGGGATGGAGACAGCACTGGTCGCCCTCACAGACGATCTTTGAAGGCATCTGGATTGGGGCAGATTGGCAGTACTGCTGTTGTTAGATCTGTCAGCCATGTTTGACACGGTTGACCATCAGCTACTGGTCCACTGCCTTGCCGATACTGGAATCCAGGGACTAGCCTTACAGTGGCTTGCTTCCTTTTTCCAAAGTTGGGGACAAAGAGTGGCACTGGGGAATCAGCTGTCCCAGAGGCACCCACTGGAATGTGGAGTGCCACAAGGGGCAGTGTTGTCCCCAATGCTTTTTAACATCTATATGCACCCTCTTGCCCAGATTGCTCAGAGATATGGACTGGGTTGTCATCAGTATGCGGATGACAGCCAGCTTTATCTGTTGTTGGATGGCCAGTCCGATTCCAAACCGTAAGTCCTAGACCAGGCATTACAGGCTGTGGCTGGTGTGCTTAGGCTGAGCCAGATGAAATTGAATCCGACAAAGACAGAGGTCCTGTGCCTGAGTCACAGCAGTCTGGGGGTGGGGACCCTGCCTCTGACCTTTGATGGGGTGCTTTTGGTGCCAGCACCAGAGGTTAGGAGTCTGGGGGTGCTCCTTAACGATGGAGGCCCAGGTAGCAGCCACTGCCAAGTCAGCCTTCTACCGTCTTCGGCTGATAAGGCAGTTGGCCTGCTTCCTCGATCGCAACAACTTGGCAACAGTGATCCATGCGATGGTCACCTCGAGACTGGATTACTATAATGCCCTCTACATGGGGCTGCCCTTGTTGCAAATCCGGAAGCTGCAGCTAGTGCAAAAGGCCGCAGCCAGGCTAGTGATGGGACTCTCAGTTCGGGAGCACATCCAGCCCGTGCTAAAGGCGTTGCACTGGCTGCCTATATCATACCAGATTCGCTTCAAGGTGCTGGTTCTCACCTTTAAAGCCCTTTATGACCAGGGCCTGACATACCTGAGGGACCGCCTTTCCCCATACATGCCCCGGAGAGCACTGTGTTCAGGCACCCAGAACCGACTGGCCCTCCCTAGCATCAAGGAAGGCCAGATTGGTAACAATTAGGGCCAGGGCCTTTTCGGTGGCAGCTCCACTCTGGTGCAATGAGCTCCCAGAAGAGATCTGGGCCCTGCGAGACCTTTTACAGTTCTACAGTCCTGCAAAACAGAGCTCTTCCACCAGGCCTTTGGAACCGCCACCACTACCACCACCATTACAGCGTAATCGCTGATAGCTATGGTGGTAGCCCTGTGCCATAGGTCCTGGCGATTACTGCCTGGCCTAGCCTAGCCCCCCCCCCCCCTTTCTATCCCTCACAACCAAAGTGGACCAAGGGAATTAATGTAAATATCAGAATTACCAGCACCTTAATATTGTTGATTTTAATGTTGCTTTATACTGTTGCATTATTTACAGAACATGATAGAAGTTTTAATGTATTATGAAAGTTTTAACTTGTTGTGAGCCACCCTGAGCCAGCCTAGGCCAGAATGGGCGGGGTAGAAATCAATAAAATCAATCAGTCAATCAATAAAATATTACCTTTAACTTCTAGGGTTTCCCATGATGCAGTGGGGGCAAAGGATCCTGCCTTGACCCTAGCTCCTATTTCCTCCTCCCACTCTGAGCAGGAGTGGGAGAAAAATTGAAAAATGCCCCTCAGGCCTGTGAAATTATACCATTTCCAATGGAAACTCGGATATGACATCAGTCCTCTCTGGGAAGGTCCTGGCAACCCTGCAGTGCTAACCAAGCAATAGTCTTGAAAGTATTTTCACCTATAAAACCACCAATGAACATGGCTTGACCACAGTCAACAGAGAGTAGAGATTTGGGATTAATGAGCTGTATCCGTTCCTGCACAAAAGCCTCTCTTTCCTTAAAAGGAAGCCAGACTGCCTGGATTTCAGATTGGCCTTTGTTGTTGTTGTTGTTGTTGGTTTGATTATAGTGCTCTCTCTCTCTCACGCACACATTAAGAGCAAGCTACGGAGCATGTGTTTTCAGAATATAACATCATGTTTCATGTTTGGCCATGTGCCCAACCTATCCGTTTGTTTCAAGCAACTCAGGGAAATCAATGACATAGTAAATATGGAATCTGAAATGAAGCATCTTGAACTATGTGATCTACTCATGTTGCCTTTTCAGCTTAATAATTCATATGTGGACTTTGGCAGCCGGGAGCAAGAAGGATGCGCTTTAGTGCCGAGGTTGGCTCCTGGCTGTGTCCTTTCACCTTAATAATGTGATCAGAATTGTTAAAATTCCGGGTGAAGGCACCTTTCCTTCCTCCGTCTTTCTCTTCACCGTCTTTCTTCCGCAGCATAAATAAACACGTTCCACACCCACAGAATGCTCTCCGGGGACTATGGGACAAAGCTTAACAGGCTTCCAAGAGCTATGCTACGTTTTTAGGCTTCTGATCTGAAAAGTTCCAAAGGTCCAAACGTGTTTGCAGTGAAGGATGCAGTTTGAAAAGGTGTATGAGAGGTGACAGCTGCGTGGTGCTCATTTTACTCAGGCTTCCTCGGGAGTCAGCTGTTTACCGGAGTGTTTGTTAAATATCCCAATTCCCAGGGCATCCCTTGCTTCCGAGAGTGCGTGTTCTGCACTTACCTGGAGGGGAAGAAAGAACAGATGAGGGAAATGTTGTCACTGGCATCCCCACTGCACAGGAGAAAGCTCTACCGTGCCTAATAAAAAAATCTGGCCCTTATGGATGATGTGTATGATTTCCCAGCTGGCCCCAGAACTGAGGTCTGTTGAGGAAATTAATAATGCACGTTATAGTTCAACTATAGGGCAGCCACAGAACAACAACCAAAAAGTTTTATAAAAGGCTGACAGTTTTGTGGCAGCGCTGATGAAAGGAATGTTCTCTTTCCTCGTTCTGAAACATAAGTGATCAAAAGGGTCAGTTTTCACCACACTGCACTAGTGGCTTGTCTGGAAAGTGGAGGAAGAGAAGGATTTGTGTATCTTTAATGCTGTGGCTCAGTGGTTAAGACGCTGAACTGCAGATCGGTAGTTCGGCAGTTTGAGACCCAAGTGCCGTGTGACGGAGTGAGCTCGTGTCTCTGGTTCCAGCTCCTGCCAACCTAGCAGTTTGAAAGCAAGAAATTGCAAGTAGATAAATAGGTACCACTTCGGTGGGAAGGGAGCAGTGTTCCGTGCACCTCGGCATCTAGTCATGCCAGCCATGTGAACATGGAAACGTCTTTGGACAGCAGTGGCTCTTCGGCTTGGAAACAGAGATGAGCACTGCATCTATAGCATCGCGTTCAACTGGCTTTCGAGCAAGGGAAACCTTTACCTTTACCTTTTAACGATTGTGTAAAATATCAGCAGTTGCCCATTTTCTTGGCAGATGCCCATTTTCTCAGCCCTGCATGACAAGTTGCCCTTTCCAAAATTCCGTCTTCTAAAAACGGTTAAAGGTATTTTGCTGACAATTAATGAAAGGTGCTGCTGTTTATTGTTACAACTACTACTAGTAGTAGTAGTAGTAGTGCCACAAATGGTGGACCTGCAAAGAACTCACGGTGGGGGGGAGATATCACATTCTCCTTCCCTCACCCCATTACAAGCAGTACCTGTCTACTAAGCATACACGGATATTCTTCTTTGTTGGGGGGAGAGTTGCCGGGAGAAGTAAAACAGGAAGTGTTGTGTGGGAGTGAGGAAAGTGAGGTGCCCCCTGCAAATCCTTGCAGGCTCCCCACCACGCAGCTTGACCCAGCCCAGTGGCCTGCACTACACAGAGTCTTCCCAGGAAGAGGTTGCCAAAGGGAAGGATGGGAAGGGGGAAAGCTGAAGCAGGAGGATAGATACAGGTAGGTAGGTAGGTTGGTTGGTGGGCAAGAAGAAAAGAAATCCAGAAATGGGGACAGACCATGGGGGCTTTCAGGGAAGGGGAGAAAAGAAATAGTGGAGAAGGAGAAAATGAGACTCCTCCCTGCAAATCCTTGCAGGTATTTTACTTTTACATAAAATAAACAATACAACAATAACAATAAACAATGCAATAAAATTGGCCTTGTGAACAAAAAAGACATTTGTGTGGGGAGGGAATCGAATTTTCAGGGGCCAAAAATGGGGGGGGGGGGTAGGTTTTGCCCTCCCCTGCCTGTTGTTTCTCCTCTACAGGGCAGAGTAGCATTGGTGGCCAAGGGGAGTAGTTAATTATCATTGCAGATTTTGGAACCTGAGGGTGATATATCATTTCACCCTAATAAGGCATAAATTGTGATCACAGGGAGAGAACTGAATGAGCTTCTGGAAGCTTGAGGCTGGTAAAATTGTTTGTGAGTTGGCAAGAGCTTAAATCCCAGCAAGAACTTTGCAGTTATTTCCATAAATCTAGTCCTAAATCACTACCATAAAATAACATACCCAGGTTGATGTTACAGCTGCAGTTAGATGTAATTTTGAGGTCAACACTTTAATGTGAGTAACCAAAGCCTCCCAGGTTGGAAAATTTTAATCTGTAATGCTAAATGGCCACCTTAAAAAACAGAAAACACCTGCCTAAGCACACATTTATGTGACTGATTCTTATGGCTGTAGTAATGATCTATTGGGTTAATATTCTGTTTCACAATTGGTATGTATACAAAAATTCATATTTAGAAGATAGATTATAACATCACCTAAGAAACCCTGGGGACTTGCTGAGAAAGAGTTCTATTAAGCAACCAAACATTCTTCCACTTACCTTAACGTTTTGATCACATAAACAGGAACAGGGAAATGCTCCAATGCAGCACATGTCTAGGTCGTTGACAGTGCAATCCTAAAGAAAGTCATGCCTTTCTATTTCCATTGAGTTCAGTGGGCTCTCTTTAGAATTGCACTGATGAATTACTCTCCATGCATCTGGAATGTTCTTGTTTGGGGTAGTTAAAGAGCCATGTAAAATCAATATAGTTTAATTAAGATTTTCCAATAATTCTTGAATGATTCATGCACCCCACACTATAAGTTCATATATGTTAAAGACAGGGATGTGGACATCCATCACTTTGAAAAGCAGGAACTAGATTTTACAGGCAGAGCCGCTATTACTTTTTAGAGGTGTCACTTCAGCAATCTGAACCTTTTGGGTGCATATGGACTGGACTATGTTAGTTTGTGTAGCTGATGGGCATAACTACAATACCAGAATGGGCTGAGCCTAGAGTTGCCAACCTCTAGGTGGTGGCTGGAGATCTCCTGGGATTGCAATTGGTCTTCAGGTGACAGAGACCAGTTCACCTGAGGGAAATGGCTGCTTATACCCCATGGAAATCTCCAGGTATTTCCTAACCCAGAGCACATGACTCTAGCTGAGCCTCTTGAGTGCCTAGATTCCGTTGAGTGAAGAGGGCTGGTGCTGAAGAAAAACTTAATTCTCAGAAAGTGTTTCCCACACTTCTGGAAGGGCACCACAGCACTGAGAGTGTAGGGAGCTGCTGTCTGAATATGCCATGACAATTTATATGTTACGTTTCACCCTGGCAAACTAAAGCTCAAGCCCCAACATTTTTGACACCAGTTCTCATAGGTCTGTCTGTGGACATTTCTAATCTTAATATGAGAAGAAGAGTTGGATTTATACCCAGCCCTTCACTACCCAAAGGAGTCTCAGAGCAGCTTACAAACTCCTTTCCCTTCCCCTCCCCACAACAGACACCCTGTGAATATGCTCCTCATTGATAAGGCAAGGTCTCTTACTCCCTTATCCCTGACCTCAGGATCAGGCTGCCGAGCAGAAGCAAGGATGAGTGAGAAAGACCCCTCCACCATAATCTAGGCATCCATTAGAAGAAGACACCAATGGTCCATCTAGGCCTGTCAATTACTTCTGACAACAGGACTCACTCATACAGAGATGTTGTATCTCAGTTGATGGAAAGGAAATCTGGAGTGAACTGTGTAATCCTTTGCCGAGATTTAGTATGTGATTCTCAAAAAAAACCTCTTGTAGAAAGATAACCGATGAGTGGCTGGCACGAATATTACTGACCCGCTCTTGCTTCCTGATAATACAGCTCTCTCAAGATGTTTCCCTTAATGTAGTGCTTGAGAAGATGTGCTGGGCTTAAAGAGGGTTACCAGTATGATGAAGTTGCTGTTCTAGATGAGGGTTCTGAGCAGCTCTTCAAAGAGACAGATTAGGACACTGTAATATAAATGGCATTGCACATTGCATAGAGCGGCTTAGTGCTGGAGAAAGTGATGGAAGCAGCTTTTCCACAGATAAAAAGATCCGATATTGTGGTCAAAGATTTATTACTCGGCCAGATGTCCTTCCCCTCTGACAGCGAATGCTGTGTATTTCTGCGGCCTTCAGAATACTTTTTGCCACTAATCGATTTCTGATCCCTTCAAGGCGTGTTGATAAATGTCTATTTTCAGAGACATTCCTCTTTTCTTATATTTCATTTCACTTCTGTCCATATTAAGTGAACATGAAATATTACGAGTGAACTTTTTAAAAAAGTATCATGTGTGTATATGTGTGTGCGTTTGTGTGTATGTATTTACACTGCCTTGTAATGATCTGCTACCAGAGGGCGCTACCAGAGGGCATTAGAACTAAGATACTTTGGGGCTGAGGTGGGAGGACTTAGCCATTCCCTGCTCCAGACAAAGACAGAGGAGCTTCTAATCTCACTTGCCTTGTGCTCAATGTGATTTGTTTAGCCACTCTTCACCAAAGCTCCGCCTGCTAAAAGCTCTTAGTAAATCACAACTCTTAATTCCAAAGCTATCACTTGTGAAGGGAGTTCTTGGAGACCCTAGAGCAGGGGTGTCGAACTTTGTCGGGCTGGACCATGTGTGTCATAAAATGTAATGCCAGGTAGCAGGGATATAAACTCTGACACACATGGCCCAGCCCAACAAAGTCCAATTTATGTCAGATCTGGCCCTCATAAGAAATGAGTTCAACAACCTGCCCTAGAGTGACAGTCCTAATTCCTGTACCTCTGAGCACAGCAGTGAGCTGCGCACATTGAACAGTGCTCATATATTGAACACATGGTTGGCATGGGCAAGGGGTTTTCCAGAAATTCAATGAAGTTTATAAGGAACAACAAAAGTTCAAAAGAGTTTAAGAAACTGCTCCCTGTTTTTTAAAAAAGCTTGTCAGACAAGCGGAATGGTCTATCTCTTTTCTTATCACTCTGCCCTACCCTTGACCATCAAAATGAGATGTGGCATGCAGCCTCCTTGTGTTAAACTCGTGGGAGAGCGACCCGAGGTGGCATTTTGTCTCCTTTTTCAACAAAGATACACACAGGGAAGGGCAAAGAGCAGCTGATGGTAGCCTTGGCAATTATTTGTATGTCCCAATGGAGCTATAGCTCATCTGTTGCATTAGAGAGCATACATACCCACCGGATACCTCAGACAAATAGCACTGTATTCCCTTTCCCCCCCTTCAGAACAGCCCTGAAAGATGATTACATTTCCAGTGGAGCCTCTTTGGTAATATATCGTCTTTCTAATGGGTTTTTGTGGTTTGCACATAATTTCTAACTTCCTTTCTTCAGGGCCACAAATTTCTAAAGTCGAAGCCACCAATCTTGAGGCAAAGAAGAAAGATGAGGTTCCAAATTAAGTCTGGTGTCTGTAATTCTTTCCTAACCATAGAAGTTTATATCAGTAAAGAACCCAGGGTGGCCTAAAAGAAAAGACCCTTTCCCCAGAATGAATGTGAATATGTGGTGGTTAGAAACAAACCTCAGGACACCGTGATGGCAGATCATTAAGGATGTCCCATTGCAACACGAGGCATCGAAAGAATGGCTGCAGCTTTGTTCCTTGACAGATTACTTCTCCACTGTGGCTCCCCTCAGATAGCCTCATATGAAACCTTATATAGACAGCCTGGGGTGCTTCACACGGATGTTTTTCATTCCGTGCTTTTCATACCTAGGCCAAACCGGGGGGGGGGGGGGGGTGTCAAAAAGAACAGCAAGTTCTGTCCATTATAAATGATGCAATGAGGATATTTTCTTCCTCTTTTTCATAGCCCTGTACACACTGTGTAGCTGTATATGTGATGGCAGGTTCAGATTTCCCTCACTAGGTGTGTCCCAGCGTGGTGTTGTGGTTGGCAGACATGTCAGATTGGGGCGTTGGTTCCAAGCTCCTGCTCAGTTGTGGGGCTTTCTGGGTAACCGTGCGCTGATCGCTCAGTCTCAGCTTGACCTACCTCATTGGGCTGTTGTAAGAACAAAATTGGGTGGGGGGGGGATGTACACCACTCTTAGTTCCTCAAAGGAATGGTGGGATAAAGATAGACAGACAGATATATGCATTCAGCCAGATGACAGCACAGAGCCTTCATGTATATAAATCCATTTATCTGCTAAAGGTTTATCCAGATTCTCATATGCTACAATTAACAAACAGTTGGTGTGGACAAGATCACCAGCTTTTCATGCTTATTCTGGAGGAACCTCTGTTCTCTTAAGAATAAAAAGAGGAGCAAGTGAACTTTTTCTCCCTTCGGAAGTATAAAACGTCATCGAGCATATACTGACTAATTCTCGGTTGAACCATATGTTACCCTTGGGTAACTTTCAAGGAAATCACACTTTTAAAAAGATATTTCTGTGCCACCCCTTCAGAGTCTTGCTTAAGGCAACTTACAATTAAAACCATTTAACAATATAAAAACAATTGAATTAAATTTCCAGTTAAAACCATTTAACAATATAAAAACAAGACATTAAAAAAAACCATTGGACAGAAGCAGACCATTACAAAGCTGGTAAGATAAAAGTTCTAATTAAAAGCCTGGGTAAAAACAGTTGTTTCGGCCTAGGGCCCATCAGGCCAGCCTCAAGGGGGAGGCCATTCCAGAGGGAAGGTGCAACAGAAAATGTTCTATCTCTATGATTCAGTATTAACTTTATTTATACTCCACTTTTCTCCCTTATAGGGACCCTCAGTGGCTTACAACATTGTTCTCCTGTCCTCCATTTTATCCTCGCAACAATCCTGTGTTGGGCCCACAGTCATCCAACAAGCTTACATAGCAGACTGGGGATTCAAACCTGGGTTTCCCAGGTTCTAGTCTGAGGTTGTGGTCACATGCATGAGATAAGGGCAGGGGTGGGGGAAGAGAGGCTATTTCCTTTGGCGGAAGTTGACCCACAGTTGCGCGATCACACAGTCTTTTGAAGCTTTGAGCACAGCCCACCACTGCATGATCAGACGCAACTGCAGGCAAGTCGGGGTGGTGTTGTTTTTTGCCATTTGTCTCCGATGCACTTAAACGAGGGATTGATGATTCGCACCTCAGCCCTGAGGACTCCCTATGGAATGTGTGATGATGCGCCTACTGAGAAGGGCAAAAAACAATGGCACGGAGTCAGGATGCCCTGATCAGACCATCCCGACGCCATGAGAGCGCACTGGAGCGATCAGACTTGGGAAAGTCTGTCTGTGGCCCATAGCAACCCGTTTGCTACCGGACTTTCTAAGGTGTCTTTTAAATCTGCTTGTGCGGCGGAACAAAACGGGTTGCCAACGGCTGCGGGGTGCTTCCCAGATGTTGTGTGATAGTGCTCCTTTAATCCGCTGGGTATTAGCACCTATGTTGGAACTAACTGTGCATGTGATCGCAGCCAACACTCTCAGAACTATACAGTGCTGGCTGCTTTTAGGCGCCACCTCTGAAGGCAAGGACACAGAGGGCAGGGCTTAAGAGATGGATTTTAACTGGCATACTATATACTGTTGGCTATAGATTTGTCATGTGGATTTCTGTGATTGCTTGAATTACTCGTGACTTTTTATATATTTGAAGGCCCCACTACCACTGGTTTATTTTGCTTGACTTTTGCCATTGATCTGCTCTTCTTTTTCAACTCTCTCTTCACTTCTTGGTGCTTTCAACCTCTGTCTGATTCCTTCCCCTTCCTTTTCAACAATATTTGTTGTATGCTGTAGTTCAGCCAGCTCAACTGCAGCAGAGCCTGATCCTGGCAACCAGCCTTGTGTTTTACAATCTTGCAGCAACATCTGCATAACAGTATGCTGGAAACCTCTTTGAAATAAATCCACGAGGGTTCCAAAGTAGTGCTGAGCTGAAATAGCAGGATGCCTTTTGCATCTGTTTTCACCTGTCTGCAAAATGTATTTTCCTTTCAGTTATGGGGGAAGTATATTCAAAAACTATCAGAAGGAGGGCAACAGGACGGAGGAAGCATTGCCCTCATTTTGAAGTACCAGATTTGTCCTCAGATCTGAGTGGATACAGGGAGTCATAACATCATCACATTCACTGTGAGGGCAATGTGATCCCAGAAGCACCACCTTCACTCTGAATCAGCTCGGGGCACAACTTGATGAGATGCTTTCCCTGGACCTGCCCCCAGGGACACACCTCCATTTTGTAGCACCATGGAAAAGCCATTGAAGATTGCTGCAGGGGCCCAATTCTGGTTGGGACCACCATGTCACAGGTGGGATGAGGGGCTCCAGCCTCTCCCCCATGCCCTTATTCTGACCTGAAACAGCATCACAGAGGTGTATTCGCCAACACACAGCCCTGGCACCATTTTGGGTTGTAAAAACAGTATGGGGGAGGCAAGAGTCCCCACCGCTCAGCTCCCAGCCATTTAAACCACTGCTTTCTGCTCCCTTCCAAAAGCCACAGGGAATTGAAAGCAGGAGTTTAAATTTTAAATGGCTCACGAATGGATACAAACCGTGTCAGTTTGTGAACAAACCTCCCAGTTCATATGGATTTGTGGTTCATGCTCATCCTTAATTGTAGCCAACTTCCCTTGCCACCCATCATTGCCACCTTGCTGTTCAGTGATGTGCTGGTACATCTCCAATGAAAATGAAATGACAAGGGTTGTGTTTTTAAAGGGGAGCTGTGCAACAACATAGTTTTTAAAGCAGCGTAGAGCCATATATCTTTTTATTCTGAATACCTAAAATAACAGTCTTGGTAGGTATTCAGATGATTTTGTCTGGCCAGAATTGTTCACATTTTTTAAATACTCCCAGATTACTTGGCTGACATTGTCACATCTACACTCAGCATGAGCACTGTTAATACAGACAGTGTCGAAGAGTGGTCAGCAAGTGACAAACCTGTTTTTAAAAGAGGGGAGGGAGTATTTCATAGAGCTTCTATAACCTAGAGTTTTCTGGCTCTGCAGTGAACTTTCAGGGAAGAAATGATGCATCAAGTAGGATCAAGTAATAAGTCACCAGCTCCCAGACACACCCTTATCATTTGACCCCCCTTCCCCG
Source organism: Lepidodactylus listeri (assembly GCA_029233225.1). Lineage (NCBI taxonomy): Eukaryota > Metazoa > Chordata > Lepidosauria > Squamata > Gekkonidae > Lepidodactylus > Lepidodactylus listeri. The sequence continues at coordinate 96,926,781 of JARCFY010000006.1, forward strand.
CCTGGGCTCACCTGACCATCTCAAAATGTTTTCTTGATTACAGGGCCGATGACTGTGCCATAGAACCAAGAATATGGGAGCCACTGTATTTTTTTAAAATTAATTTTATGTACATCCAAACATATTAAAACAACAGGGGAGAAAATCTACTTTCATAAGGAATACAGATTTCTCAGGGGATGGATCTCTCTGGGGAAGGCGTTTCCAAGGTTAAATATAACAATCAAGATGGCAACAAGGATACACAAAGGACACTCTTATTAATTTAGTAAGGGAGTAGGGGTGAGGGGGATGGACATAATTTTCCTGAAATTGTAGGAATTGTGCCAGAGATTCTCTCACCTACTTCAGCCTTTATTCAGGCCATTTGTTTTCAAAGCATTTTGTGAACTTATTTTAAGAAATCTGAATTACCCATATAACAAAAGTTTAAATTTAGAGTCTTTTAAGGTTTATGGGAGCCACTGTATGATGGTTTTCCCCGGGCCCGTAGCTACAGTGAGGCATCTCGGGGCCCTGCCTCCTTAATTTACAACCCTGCCCCACAAGAAGCATGGGTGGCTTGGTTGCTTGGAGGGTAGGGAGGATTCATAGGGTTTTGAATCAAGCAATAGACTAGTGAATCAACCTTGAGAAGGGCTGGGAGGGGGACAGGGATGCTGAGCTGGGTGGATATGAAAGGGGGGGATGAAACTGAAATTTAGATTTCTTGTGAACACCGTGCCAACATACAGCCTTGCACGCATCAGCATACTTGCATGTTATTTATGTATAACCTAGCTACTTCTGGCGTATTGATCACATGCAGCATTGGTACTGGTACATATATCCATAGATAACAACGTATTACTTTTACAGAGCCCTTCACTCCCTCATAATAGTTGTCCCACAAGAAAGAAAATATGCCCCACAAAACAAAAAATCCTGGCTACAGACTTGCTTTCCCCCTGTAGTAAAAGAAATATATGGTCTCCATGGCAGGAACACAGTATTGCTTTTCCTATCGTGATGCAAACTATTTGGTTGCTCTGAATCAAAGGGCTGCACCTGAACTCTTATCTAGGTTCACTTCCCTAGTTTTCATAACGAATGCTCATTATATTGGAAGTCTCCACTAAACTGTCATCCCTGTTGAATTGTACTCTTGCACTACCAAACATAAATGGTTTTCTTGGGGGAAAAAGATCTGGTTTTAAAATGCTACATTTTTAGACCACCTGGTTTTGAGGAACGCATTGGCCCTGTAAAGATGACCAGTAAAGGTTATAAAACATGTGTGTACAGGGCTAAGATTATACCCACTGACCCCTACCGCCCTCAAAGTAAGTAGCATCCATTTGTTCAAGGTTACACCAACGCACAGCCCTTTTTATGTGACTGGTACACTTCATTTTTTAAAATTCAAGATATAGGCCATATGTAGGCCTCTGTGCAGATGCGACCTCAGGAATATAGTAGTTAGATTCTGAGGGTGAGGCTGCAGGTATGATCCAATCACTTTCCCCCTCACCCACAATATAAGAAGACTGTACCATAATTAGTTAACAACACAGGGGTACTGTGACAATATTCTCAAGCTTTATCCCATGAGGGTAAAAAAAAATTAATAACAATTTATTTCCCTATTGTACAAAGTTGTTATCACAGTCCAAGTCAAGTCTCCATTGTATGCATTGTGTAGGCCAGTGTATCAAATGTGATGATGGTGGGCAAACTTAGGGGCATCTGGATGCCAGCAGAAAGGGGTTTTTTGGTGATTTTTGTATGGTTTCTTTCTAACTGAGGCCAATGATTCCCAGCCTTGGAGGAGTAGGGTCTTAAATCCCAGATAAAGGAGGAACCAGTTACCTTATGCTGGAGGTAGAATGGCATATGGGATAGGGTAAGGGCTGACAAACTCCAGGTGTGACCTGGCAAAATCTCAGAATTTCAGATGATCTCCAGATGATGGAGCTCAGTTCCCCTGGAGAAAATGGCTGCTTCAGAGGGTGAATTTTCTGACATTATATTCTACTGAGGTCCCCTTTCTCCCCAAACCCCACCTTCCCAAGCTTCCCCCCACACACACACAAATTCCAGGACTTTCCCAGCCCAGAGTTGGTAACTCTAGGTGGGGAATGTAAGAAGAATGAGAAAAAAGGCTTCGGGGAAAATTTAACCTGACCATTGGCTGAAGCTGTCCTTTCTCTCTCACTCTGTGTGGGAGCTGGGCAGGGGAAAAGAAGTAACTCAGGGGCATATAAGATGGGTTTACCTTATGAGTTTTCTGATTAAGTTGAGCAAGAAGATCTGGTAACTATTGGAAATTTTGTAGAGTTATAAATACTCTAAGGGAGACTAATAGACACTAAACTGTTTCAGCCTTTCTGTTTTCAGCAAAATATTTTCAATAAAAACCAGGCATAGAGAAGAAGTTAAGGAAATCTTTCATGACAGTATATGCAAAAGGGAGAGCGGTTTCGGAAATGTCTTTGGCAGCAAACTATGCAGTGATGCATGTTTTCATATAAACTATATTAGGCTATGGATATTTTTGCCTGTAGAGGGAGTACCTTTCTCAAATTGGAATGCTTTTATCATTTCAAGAGATAGCTGTATAACATACATAGATATTAACTGACACCAAATAGTACATCAGCAATACTTTGCTAGTAATTAAGATTTTGAAGTTGGGGAAGGAAGGAGAAAAATATTTGCAAGATACTTTTAAAAATATAATTTGGCCACTGGGATTTTTTTTTAACAATTTTCTTTTTGCCATCAAGTCACAGCTGACTTATGGTGACCCCAAAGGGTTTTCAAGGCAAGAGACGTTCAGAAGTGGCTTGTCATTGCTTGCCTCCGCATTGCAATTCTAGATTTTCTTGATGGTCTCCCTTCAAATAGTGACCTGGACCAACCGTGCTTAGCAACCAGGATCTGATGAGATCGGGCTAGCCTGGGCTATCCAGGTCGGGGGAAACAATAGTAAACCTGGATTCTTTCTCATCCATCTCACTAAAATGTGTCTAAAAACTATTCCAACTTGCTTATTTTGTTTGGCTTTCGTATGCCTTTGGGTTGTAAGCCCCACAGGATGGGGATTTTTTTCCTCTAGAGCAAGTGACTGAATGATACAAACTGCAATTTTCATTTATCATCCTTTTAAAACGATTGCTTGTGGCAGCTTAACAGTTGTCAGATTCCAGTAGCACTAAACATCAGTAAACCTCATTAAATCTCCCACATTGTCAGCGACAATTGGTTGTAGAAGGAGGTTCTCCGAACGTTAAGAGTAAAATGTTCAGAAACTGCAAAGAATTATTTTCAAAACTGGATGGACTGCCAGATCCTCAAATTGTTGGACTGAACAAGTAATCTCCTTGTGCCAATGAGTATTTACACAGTCCTTGAGTTACAGACGCTTAGTGTAATTCCTAGTTTAAATCTGAAGATGACCAGATAGAAACATCACATAGATCCAGCCTCAAACGTACCATTCTCGAGCAAAGTGATTGAAGGAGTGGTGGTTGAGCAACTTTAGGGATTCCTGAATGAAGTAGATCATTTGGATCCATTCCAGTCTGGTTTCAGGCTTGGCTATGGAACTGAAATGGCCTCAGTCACCCTGGTAGGTGACATGCACCTGGGAGATGGACAGGGGCAATGCAACTCTGTTAATTCTCCTGGATCCCTCAGCAGCTTTTGATACCATCAACCATGGTATCCTTTTGGGTGGCCTAGAATCATAAAGTTGGAAGGGTCCTCCAGGGTCATCTAGTCCAACCCCCATACAATGCAGGACATTCACAACCACTCCCCCCCCCCCCCCCCACACACACACAAGGAGAAAATCGCTTCCTGACCCCAAAGTGTCCTGGGGTGAGGCTGATGGCTGCAGGGTTTTGCAAGGTTCTGTCTTGTCCCCCATGTGCCTACATAACTGGCCTGAGATGCCAGTGCCATCAATATGCGGATGACACTCAGCTCTATCTTGTACTTCTAGCAGATCCTGGGAGGTTTCAGAAACTGTGAACAGGTGTTTGAGGGCACTTTTAGAATGGACGAGAACTAGCAAACAAAAATAATCCTGACAAAATGGATGTGCTACTGGTGGGGCGAAGGTTAAACCCAGAAAATGGGGTATCTCCTTTTTTGTATGGGGTTGCGCTTCCTGTAAAGGAGCAGGTTTGTATGTTGGGGTGCTTCTGGACAGAGGTATCTTTTACCAGCTTCAGCTGGTGAATCAGCTATGGCCCTTCCTGAGGGGTGGGGAGATCATGCCACTGTGGTGCATGCCTTGGTAACATCTAAATTAAATTAGATTACTGCCATATGCACTACATGGGGCTGTCCTTGACGACTGCTCAGAAGTTATAATTGGTATAGAATGCTGTGAGCAGAATGTTGACTGGAGTGGGTCATAGGAACTATATTTCTCCAGTCTTTTTCCATCAACACTGGCTATCAGTTTTGCTTCCAAGCCCAGTTCAAGGTACTGGTATTAATTTTATTTCAGAGATTGTTTTAAAGTTGAAATGTTTGCTGCCTTGGGGACCTTATTTGGGTAGAAAAGTGGCATCAAACTGTTTTAAATATATAAATAAATGTTTAAACAGGGCCAGATTTAATTAAAATTGAGCATTTTTAATTCCCACTGATTTCACTGAGACAGCTAAGCATGTACATAAAGCTTTCTCATTAAAATCAGTGGGAAATTAAAAAAATTGTAACTGTGGGCTCAGTTTTAAAATTAGTACAAAGGAATTGCTTACATAACTTCTGATTCTTAAAAGTTTGGACTCCAGATTAGAAACCTGAGATATTTTTGTTAGCAAAGACTATTTGTGTGATAGAAGAATGTACATGTGTGCGCACAGTAAAAGGTTTCTTAAAACACTACCAGTCAAACTTGATCTTCCAGTCTGCATCATTCTATCCTGCAATGCTATAGAACAGGTGACATCAAATCAAAGGCACTCCAGTGATGTTCCCAAATTATGATATCAAAGGCTCTGGGGCTATGACAGTGCTTACTTAATCACACTGGTGAGTAGAATGGCAAAAATAAAGCAAATGATGAAGAGCAATCTGTGTGTTCAAACACCTTGTCAACCGGCAGAGATCCTAAATAGAAACTAAAGTTGGAGGATGACATAGCTTGAATAAAATGTTTATTTTTAAGTGTGTCAGAGCATAAGTTTGATTCCGTGCCGTTTTTCCCTTTGTTTTAGGAAGGTCGTTGTAATGTGGGGAATATATTGAACACGAACTGCAGCCCTTTCCAGACACTCTAGGAGGGATAACAAACACGCATGGGGTAGAGGAGCAGGATCACAATGGCAAAGTCAGCCCCTGCCTATGTATACTATGTGGAATCCATATAAAGAGCCTAAGAACATGTGTGACCAGAAAGCCTGTTTTTTCTCTCCATAATTCTCAGTTGCAATGGGACTGCCATACGCATGTTCAATACGTGTTCCAGTGAACACTGTTAAATCAGGATAGAGCTTGCTGCCACAGTCTTCCCCCCATGATTTGCATTCATGATCCCCTTCTTAGATTATCTAAATAGAGCTGTGCATATAAAATGCTTCAAAGGATGAGCTTTTGGAACATGCATCCTTCAGCCATTTGTGTCTTCAATTCAGTAAACGGAACTATTGGCTGTCCTAATGTATTCAGTGGATGCATGGAAGACAGAGAATAGGATCATACCTGTACCTGGGCCTCTGACTTCCATCTTCAGCTGAAAATGTACATAAAGCCCTATTACCTGTAGACTCTTTCTGCTTGATCAGGAACTCTGCGGAGGACAGAGGCTCTGAGCATTCCATATATCCTGTCAGCTTTTCAATTAGTGAAAGATAGGAGAGAAGACCCCTTTTGACACCAAAAGGTAGGTCAGAGGGTTTGGGACCAGCATGGACAAAATCCACATGAGATTTGGGAGTTATACGTGACAATAAGAACAGTCTCTCAGCCAATAACAGATCTCTAAACAAAGTACGTAGGCTGTAAAAGGAAGAAAGAAACTGAGCAGAAAAGCTGGTGGAATCCAGCCCCAACTCTTCCCATTTCTACTCACAGTGCTCAGTACCTAGTTTTAAGGGTTTGGTAATTCTTGACATCTGAGTGAAGAAACTGATCATAATCTTTATACACACACACAAAAAAAGTGGAGACCTGCAAGAAACTTGTGGGAGTGGCTGTACCATTCCTCACACCTTTAAGAACACAAGGAGAAGCCAATGTTGGATCAGGCCAATGGCCCATCCAGTCCAACGCTCTGTCACACAGGGCTTCCTCCTCTCTCCCCCTACTTCTCTCATGCCCTTTCTCCCTCCTGCCATCCCTTTTCTTACACTCTCTTCTCCATGCCTGTCACTTCCTCTCTGTTTCTGCCCCCACCCCATCACTCTTTCTGCCCCCATCACTCTCCCAGCCATCTACCTGCCCCTTCACCTCACAGCTGCAATGGTGACAGCGGCTCTCCTGGGATCACAACAGATTTCCCATCTACAGGGATCAGTTCCCCTTAGGGTTGTCAACTCCAGGTTTGAAAATCCCTGGAGATTTCAGGGTGGAGCCTTGGGAGGGTAAGGTCTGGGGAGAGACGCAACCTTAGCAAGGAATAATGCCATAGACTCCACCCTCCAAAGCAGCTATTTTCTTCAGGGGAACTGATCTCTGTCGTCTGGAGAGCAGTTGTAATTCCAGGTGATTTCCTTATAGAACAACAGCTACCCTTTATCTCTTCGAGATGAGCCATCCTGAACCAGAGACATTTCATGTCCCATTGGCTGCCACTTTTTTGATTTTAAGCACCAGCAGCCTGGTTTCTTCTTAGGACATGTAGAGGCCGTCATTTTGTACAGATCCTCCTTGTTCCTAAAAGCATCTCAGTGCCTAGCAAACTTAAACCCTTCCTCCCTACACCATCATTTCATCCACGCATTGAGACTCCTAATTTGCGTCTGTCTAGCTGGCCCTGCACGTGGAATAGGCAGCACTTCTGAGAAGGCTGCCTTGGAGGTCCTGCCCTTGAGTCTCCTGCCTAGCAGCCTAAATTTTTCCTCCAAGAGCACATGACTATATTTCCCCACATCATTGGTACCAACATGTACCATGACCACTAGCTTCTTCCCAGCTCTGTCTATCAGCCTATCTAGACCATGCATAATGTCTGCTACCAGAGCCAGTTTGGTGTAGTGGTTAAGTGTGTGGACTCTAATCTGGGAGAACCGGGTTTGATTTTCCACTCCTCCACTTGCACCTGCTGGATGACCTTGGGCAAGCCATAGTTCTGGCACTGCTGTTCTTGAAAAAGAGCACTTTCTGTCAGAGCTCTCTCAGCCCCACCTACCTCACAGGGTGTCTGTTGTAAGGTGGGGAAGGGAAAGGAGTTTGTAAGCTGCTCTAAGACTCCTTTGGGTAGTGAAGGGGGGATATAAATCTAATCTCTTCTTCTTCTACCTTTGCACCAGGCAGGCAAGTCACCATGCAGTCAGTACGTGGGTTCACAACCCATCTATCTACATGCCTAAGGATCGAATCACTGATTACCAAGAGCCCCCCTCCCTTCCTGCCCAAAGATGGTTCCTTGATGTGGAAGGATACTTGTTCACCAACTGCAGAAGGGGTTCTTTCTGAGGGAACATTCCCCCTTTCTTCAGCACAGTGCCCTGTTTCCCCTTGACTTTCATGCTCTCTGACAGCAGTAGGGCTGCCATTCTCAGAGTGGGGCACATCTTATAAGTCCCCAAGAGTCATATCCATGTGCCTAACTGACTGCCTCTGCTTCTCCAGTTCAGCCACTTTGGCGTTGAGGGTGCAAACTCATTCCCTGAGAACCAGGAGCTCCTTGCACTGAGCACGCACCCATGGCTTCTGTCCAGCTGGCAGATAGTCATACATGTTGCACTCAGTGCAATACACTGAATAGCCCCCAACCCCCTGCTGGCATTCTACTTTCATAATTGTCTTTTTTAAATCCCCCATTTTAATAGATTTCCTATTTATGTAGATCTGTTTGTGGAAAGTGTACTTACCCTTTTAGGGATGTGAAGAGACTAGTGCCCTGCTGCTGAACTCACTCATCTCCTAAACTCGCCTGTTTATTCCCTTGTTCCACACACTTTGTCACTGGAGCTGGGACACTTTAGCACTAGAACAGGGCATGCTCATAAAAGCCATAAATAAATAGCTTAGGCCAAATCTCTACACCCCACTGGAGCCAATCACACACTGAATGGGAGCTAACCAATAAAGAAGGATGAGTGAGTCAGCCTTTGGTTGATTAACAACAGGTTTTGCAGAAGGGGAGCTGCTCAGACAAGAGCTGCTCTCCTTCCCAGGCTGCTTTTTACTTCAAATGCTAATTTAATTTCAAATGTTAATTTAGCCCTTCCAGTCTTAAATTAAAGGGGACTCCAGCTGAATAGCCTCAGCAGTTACAGGAGGTATTTAAGTGCTTATTTTCTTGCATGAAAAAAATCCTTCTTTAAAAAATGTGAGAATTATCTTAAAAATTTAGATTTACTTGAAAATTGGATCCCCTGTTGTTTAAGCACTAGCTGTATTTAAACCCTAGCTGCCATTTGTTTTATTTGTTGTTGTTGATTTATTTTCTTTTTTCTATTGCAAAACCTGCCTTCAGTTTAGCCTTATCGGTGAACTCACTATCCTGAACCTCTGGTATTAATACTTTATAGGTGTAATAAAATTAAAAGTGATATTAGAGTTTAAGCTAGCCCTGTGACCTCAGTTTTAATCCTTGTCCTTTGTTTGGCCCTCTGTTTAACCCTTCCTGTCCTGCAGTAAAACTAGCCAAGAACCTACACCGGGGTAGTTTGTGCAGCTACAACAGAACTAAAATTAGAACTAGACCAGAAAATTAGAACAAAACTAAAATTAGGATTAAAATTAGCTGCACCTTTCATATTTGTTGACTGCATCTTGCAAATGTTTTATGTGTTACTCTGTCTCATGATACAGTATCTCATGATCCAGTCAATGGCCACATCCTGTATGCACCACTGGCGAATAGAATAGAATAGAATAGAATAGAATAGAATAGAATAGAATGACTTGTTACAGTCATGCTTGTTGGCAGATTAAGAACAGCTGTTGAGAAGCAACTCTGGTTAGCAGGTTGAATGCTGCTAAACAGCTATTCTGCTATGAGGAGAATGTTTATTGGCTAATGGTCTTTGGTTAGTCCAGTCACAACTTTGGAGTCCTCCAAGGAGCACTAAACTGTCGGGAAAAGTCTGGGAATAGCTCAGGAGTAATAATGATTCATTCTCTTCCTTGTGTTCTCTAATATTTACTGCTCCTTTGCTGTAACTCCAAAAAGATAGATTCACACACACCCTTTTTTCCCCCTGTTGTGTTTCCACATTTCCATCCTCTTATGCCAGTCTAGGCTGGCTATGTCTTTCAGAGTGTAATTGTTTGAAAAGAGCTAAAAATTGTGAAGTGGTGATGCTAAAACGTGAGTGTGTTGGTTTCATCGATGTATATCACAACGTAATAAGAATTTCTTCCATTCATAGCCATGTGTTCAAGTAATTTGCACATTGTTCAAGGACTGACATTGCTCTATATTCACTGGAAACTGATTAATCCAACTGCTTCATGACTAGTATATTCTTCACAGTACACAAGATTTTTCTTTTTGTGTTCATTCAGCAGAAGCATCAGCTAAATATCACCTGACATAACAAGCTATTAATGCAGCCCTAATTTCCTCAGATAATAGGTAATTACTTTTTTTGGGGGGGGAATCAAATTTTACATATCAGAACCAGAGCAGCAGGTTCTGTTTAAAATGCTGCTCTCCAGAGCTTCACAGGATGAAGAAATGCATCTTAAACAGAGCCATGCTGGGCCAGGCCAGGCCGCCTGTAGGCAGCCTCTTTCTGTGTTGCGGCTGCTTTCCTACATAGATCAAAGTGGTTAGAAGTTGGAATTACTCAAGCAACAGAGTCTCATCCTGCCCTTGGGGCTCTCCAATATCACTTTAAATGCATGCTTCATAAAAAGCAACCCACGGAAACATGCTAGGAGCCTAATGACAAGGGGCATTTTTTATAGCAAGGGCATGTTGGTGAAGCCACTGTGGCGGAAGGGGCTCTGCTTCCTGTGGCAACCCATGAAGCATCTCAGTTCAATTGCCTGCCTGTCAGGATTTAGACCAAAAGATAAGACTTGTCTACTAGCTACACATTTTGCATTGCTGTAGATAGGATAGATAGGACAACTAGGCCCGTAGCTAGGAGGAGCTTTCAGATTTTTAAGGGGGCTTAGGGTAGTGTCTGTGTTTTTAATATTTTTAATATTAACTCTTTTCTCCCAACTGCCTTTGAACAACACAGTGGAATTAAAGCTCCTGCCCAGTATATGAGAAGGCTAAATTTATACCTGGTCCAGCCTCTTTCGTCCTCCACTCCCTGCGTTGGTGATGCTCCCTTGGGAATTGCTTCCCCAGCTCCAAAGGAGCAGCCGGTTGGCCTCTGCAAGCAGACCAGACAGAGACCAAAGGCCAAGTCTTGAAGGATCTGGCCAAGTGAATCAAGCTGCCGCTTCTGGATTGTTTTTTTAAAAAGTGGGGAAAGGAAGAGAGGACGGAGGGCAGACTTGGCCAGGCTTCTCCAGGCTGTTCTTGGTGCATGACTGTTTAAAAAAAAAGAGTGGGAAAAGCCTAGGAGGGCAGACAGAGAGAGTGTGCACCTTTAAAGAAATGCTAAAAACTGACTTTTAAAAAAATTAGGCAGAAAATCTTGTGGGGCTGTGCATTTAAGTAGGGAGGCTGAGGCTCTAATAGCCCCACTGTAGCTACGGGCCTGATGACAACACGATCAATATCTCTTAAAATAACCTTGAAAACCTGAGTTTACAGTTATGACATTTGCTGAGTCCAAGTACCCCAGGCTGAGTATGTGCCTGGAAACTAAGGGGACAAGTAACAGCTGCCCAAGAAGAATCTTGCCGGATCCAATCAACAGTCCATGCAATCTGGCATTCCCTTTTTCTTTCTAATCGTGGCCAGCCACATGACTTAGGGAAACTCGGGAAAGGCCTGTTAAAGGTGTGCTTCTTCTGAACATGGGGCTTCAGAACAGTGAATGGCAAAGCAGTGATTTTTGGTGTCAGGGCCATGGATCCTGCAAGGCATGGGCACAACGGCACTTGCAAAAGCATACTTTCATATTGCCCCTGTCTTGGCGCAGCCTGCTGTGCCTCCTGAAACCATAACGCAGGGGCTGGGGGTTAACTAGGAATAATGGGGGGCTCTGCACTAAGGAAGGACAGTAAGTGAAAATCCCCCGCCCCCCTTTTTGCTGGTAGAAAAATATCAGGATCCAGGCCTATGAAATAATAGCATCAGAAATAGGTAAATTATGAGTCTGGCACCCACAAAGATATGCAGGGGCATCTCATTTTTGCTTCCTCCACTAATTCCTCTTCACTGAATAGCCCTATAGCCTCTCCCCTTTTCCTCCTTCTTTCTCTCCTTCCCACCCACCCTCCAACCTACCTTCATCTCCCCCATCTTTAGCTATTCCTCCTACGCTCCCCCTGGCAGCCTTTCCCTGAGAACACTATGGCCCAGTTGTGAGGTGCTGGCTGCTGGGACTGGGTCCAGTTGTGCTGTGCTAGCGGCTGGGCTGGGCTCAGTTGTAGTGGGGAACCCACAAGCACTTGTGGAGGTAGGGCTGGCTGGAGATCTCCTGGAATTACAACTTATCTCCAAGTGACAGAGATGCATGAGCTCTATGGCTTTATACCACAATGAAGTCTCTACACTCACCAAACCCTGGCTTCCTTGGGCTCCACCTCCAAAATCTCCAGGTATTTCTCAATCCAGAGCTGGCAACCCTATGTGGGGGGGGGGGGACCTGATTTTCCCTTGTATCTTCTTCCCTACACTGTTTTCTCTTTCCATGCCCCAGCCACTCCCATATTCTCACCTTTCCCTACTTCTTTCTCTCCTTCCCACCCACCCACCAACAAACCATTTACCTGCCCCCCAGTCTTCAACTATATTTAGTATTTATTTATTTCTCTTATATTCCACCTTTCTCCTGCGTTCCTGTGAATGGGGATCCAGAGCAGTTTACAACATTCTCCTGTACTCCATTTTATCCTCACAACCTGTGAGGTAGGTTAGGCTGAAAATGTGTAATTGGCCCAGGGTCACCTAGTGAGCTTCCATAGCGGGGTGGGGATTCAAACCTGGGTGTCCCACATCCTAATCTGAAACTCTGACCATTGCACCACACAGACTTTCATGGGGTGACTGCTGTTAACAGTAGCAAGCACCCACACATCAGGTGGTAGCAAGTCACTCAGTGGTTGCTGCAAGGCCTGGCCCCAAAAAAGGCCTCGAAAGGGCCCTGCCTCCCCCTGCTTTTCACCGACTGGAAGGATGGCAATACTTCTGTGGTTGCCCAGCAATGGCCACTGAGGGCATTCATTTCTTAAAGCTACAGGTCACCCTTTTTAAGATTTCCAATTTTTCTCCAAACCTGGGGCATTTTTCAAGTTTGTGGAAAAATCCATCTTGTCTGTTCATGGTTCAGTTCATTAGATTTAAGTAACCACAGATTTTGCCATGTTGAGATTACTGATTTTTAAGTTCCCTTTCATAAACAGTCTGTCCCATAAGTTGCCCCTTAACCTTATCAAATACTTTACTGCACTCAGTCATATTAGCTAGAGGATGATTTCTTTAAGAGACATAAGAATAATAGTGGCCTTGAACAATCTACCCAAGGGAATCTTGGGGTGAACAGAGCTGGCTGGGTAGAGGTTGGGTGCTATGGGGGTGGGGGAAAGCATCAAATATCTTGCCAGCAAAAACAAAAAAAATCTTAGATGGAAAAAACCAGTGTTTCAGATGGAACAGTACATGTACTAGCCCCATCCACACTATGGCTGGGTGGTGATGCACTTTTCAGTAGGTAGTTGAACTGATGTAATAGGATAAGAGGCTGTAATGTTGTCATACAGTTCTCTTATGGACTTCTTAGCTTGGTGCAGATTTTTAAAAATTGGGTTCTGTAGACTAGATCACTCCCATCATCACATCACAGACCTTTATTGGCATAAGTCGAGTTACAAAAGAAACGTAAACAGATGAAGAGGTAACAAGGAGAAATGAGTTGACTAGATCACTCAATAATTATACGTTTTATCCATCTTCCTGCTTTTTTATCCCTCCCTCCCTCCAAGGAGCTTAGACCAGCATACATGGTTCTGCCTTCCCAATTTTATCCTCACAGCAAACCTGTGCAAAAGGCTGGGCTGAGAGAGAGTGTGTCGGGGGCCATGTTCACCCAGTACAGTAAATGACGGTGTAGGGATTTAAACCCAAGTCTCCCCAGCCCTAGTCCAACATCTTAGCCATCACACCACACTGGCTCTCACTATCTATTTATGTCACTGAAAACGTATTGGGTGCATACTTCCTCATTGTTCCTTGGAATTATTACTAGAATTTACTATCCAATGGATAGAATACGTTACTCATAAATTGATTCTGGAATGAGAGCTCTGGTGATGTTGGGCATGACATGTGAAAGCCAGCTTGTAAGCTGGTCTAAATATTTTATTTCCTCATTGGAGAACTCTTAAGTTAGACCCAGCCCTCTTTCTATACAAATCTTAGAGCCACCAAATGATTCATGGTGAAAATTTCATTTAGCTTTTATGTTGTGAGCCACGGATAAATGATTGCTTCTAAAGTGTTGCTGTTTAGTGAGATATTAATAGGGGAGATAATCCATTTACATTTTTACTGTGAAAGTTTTGCAGTGCTTTGGGGATTCATTTATCCTCTGCCTTTGCCGAGTAGCCTTAGTTGAAACAGAGCTGAAGTAATTCACTCTGGAAGGCTACTTCAGGTTTCCAGGAAATATATGATTCTCAGGCCCAGACTGTGTGTTCCTGTGAATGCCACCAGCCCACATCTCTTCCTTAACAGTTGCAGGCGGCACTGGTTTGACATCATGCTGAGCATTTTCTCACCCTCCCCCACCATGTGGCAAGCCAGTAAATGGGAGCACAATAACATCATGTGTCTCTTTCTGTGTGTAAGGTGCCATCAAGTTGCAGCCAACTTAAGGTGACCTGAGCAAGGGGCTTCCAAGGCAAATGAGAAGCAGAGGTGGTTTGCCATGGCCTTCATCTGCAGGGTCTTCCTTGGTGGTCTCCCTTCCAAGTACTGACCCTGCTTAGCTTCTGAGATCTGATGAGATCGGGCTATGCCATACCACCTTCCCTCCTGTGTCTTCCTTATCCTAGCCTTACTGAAACATGTGTGGAGAAAGAAATGGTGCAGTGAATGAAAGCCACCCATTTATGGTAACATGTAGTTTGTGCAGCAGCATGTAGGAACATTTGAATTGAAGACATAGAAATTTCTATTTAATACATAATATTTTCTTCAGTATTGGCATTTCATTTTCTAATGTATTTCATCCAGCATACTTTTGTTTTCGGTCATCAAAATGTGTTGCATTTGAGAAGAACACAGCACTATATGCCTATATGAAGCCCTCCCACATGCGGGATTCCCTGACTCCATTTAATATCAGAGGAGCACCAAAATGCCTCCCTGACTGTGAGGAAATGCATGCCATACCAATGTGTAACTGAGTTTAAGCTACCGCAAAATCAACAGATAGACAGTCTTTCTAGCTGTAAGTGTTGGGTTGGCCAATGGACCAAGCAAACCAGGGAAGTAGTATAGAATCTCCATTTTTAATCTCAGACCAGATAAGCATCTGTCAGGAATGGCTGGCGTGGAATTGCTGTGCCACTCAGTGGGGAATTTGATTAGTTGGACTTTGAATTCCCTTCTGCTTTGTTTCTGCCATTCTGTGATGAATGCAATATTTTGCTTTAGAAATTAACTACAAGCTGTGTTAGTTTCAGTTGTGCTCTGCTAAGGAGTGAATAATGTTCTGCTTCTGGTTAAACTGAAGTGTAGATGACTATGCTAACCTACAGCAGTTTAATCCTGTAAGTACATAGTGCACTGACATGTTTCAGTATTAATGCAACAATCATATCTGTAAGTAAGGTTGCCAGCCTCCAGGTGGCACCTGAAGATCTTCTGCTGTTACAACTCATCTCCAGACTACAGAGATCAGTTCCCCTGGAGCAACCAGTTTGGTGTAGTGGTTAAGTGCGCGGACTCTAATCTGGGAGAACTGGGTTTGATTCCCCACTCCTCCACTTGCACCTGCTGGATGACCTTGGGCAAGCCATAGCTCTGTCAGAGCTGTCCTTGAAAGAGCAGTTCTCTAAGAGCTCTCTCAGCCCCACCTACCTCATAGGATGTCTGTTGTGGGGAGGGGGAGGGAAAGGAGTTTGTAAGCTGCTCTGAGACTCCCAAGTGAAGGGCGGGGTATAAATCCAAATTTGTTTTCTTCTTCATATGGGTACTCCGGATGGTGGACTGTATGGCATTATACCCTGCTGAGGTCCCTCCCTTCTCCAAATCCTGAACTCCCCAGGCTTTACTCCCCCCCCCCCCCCAAAAAAAAATCTCCATATACTTTCCAGTCCAGAGCTGCCAACCCTATCTGTAGGCAAGTTTGCTTTGTTTTGCCAGTTTCAAATGAAGGAACTCCAATTTTATTTTTTTAAGTGTCACTTGTTTTGTCTTCCTTCTTTATCCTTTTATACAACTGATTAATTTAGATAGACTATCATATCAATATACGTTTCTTTCTCATTCAGAAACTGATAGCATAAGAAGTTCTTGCATACATAATATTGATATAACACGTCTTCAGAGTATGAGTTCACAAGAAAATTAAAGGATATAATGTTAATTTAATGCTGTTCATTTTCCCTATAGACACCATAATTTTCTTTTTAAAATATATTACATACTTACCACTAAGTAGCATGTGTCCAGTCATGTTCCCCTGGAACACAATTGCAGGTGTCTCAGTGAACTGTGGTGGAAAAGGGAAATGGGAAGGTTTTTCTTGGCAAAGTCCAGGGGTGGTCGAATGACCTCCGAGTACCTTTTGACCACTGTTCCTGCTAAGCTGTGCTAGGGGGCACTGGCACACAAAATTTTAGCTGCTAGCTCAGGGGTTTTAGTGCCTGCTCGTACTAAGGCATTTCCCCGCCATTGGAAACAATGGAGGATGGGGATACCTCCTTCTGGGGTCCATAGAATTGGACCTCCTGGTCCAATCTTTTTCAAACTTGGGGGGGGGGTTGTGGAGAGGCACCAGCAGCTATGCTGCAAATTTGGTGCCTCTACCTCAAAAAGCACTCCCTCCAGAGCCCCAGATACCCCCATTGACTATAAGCTATAATGGAGCCAAAAAATAGGGGGGGGGTGTGTGCATACCTGTTATGCTTTTCAGTATGATTTGTAAGCTGCCTTGAGTCACAGGAAAAGTGGGATATAAATATTTGAATAAATAAGTAGTTAGGCCAAGTTGATAACATTTAAGCAACTTCCTGTTTGTTAGGTTAGGTTAGGCAGGGCTCTGACAGTGGTTGTTCCTCCTCTGTTATACTTGACCTGTAATTTGTCGTATTTCACCAAAAAACAACAACTCCAAAGTAGACTGCAAGAGTTTTCCTTGCCCCCCAAGTGCTGGTACGTTTTCTAAGGCTCAGCACAGGGCGACAGTGTGAGGCCAGGTCTATCAATATAGTGGACTGGTGTGGGTAGAC
This sequence comes from Lepidodactylus listeri, assembly GCA_029233225.1. NCBI lineage: Eukaryota > Metazoa > Chordata > Lepidosauria > Squamata > Gekkonidae > Lepidodactylus > Lepidodactylus listeri. The sequence continues at coordinate 96,943,473 of JARCFY010000006.1, forward strand.
CTGTTCTCCAGAGGCCAGGTCTACCAATATAGTGGAAAGGGGAGGGTAGACCTGTTCTTTGGAGGCCAGGTCTACCAATATAGTGGAAAGGGGTGGATAGACCTGTTCTCCAGAGGCCAGGTCTACCTATATAGTGGAAAGGGGAGGGTAGACCTGTTCTTTGGAGGCCAGGTCTTCCCCCCATAGAGGACATTTTCTGTAATGAAATTTGACATGTGTTTTCCTCAGACTATTCCTCAGATTAAATTATTCTTAAAATATAATTTAAAAACAGTTTAAAGTAAATCATTCTGAGATTTTTGCAAGGTTAAGGAATTAATCAAAAAAACTAACTTACGCGGTAGTCAAATTTAGACTCACAACTTTAATGCTGATAGCTTTTTTCGCTCATGAGGTAGAATTTCTGCTCACAACACTGTGGAGCTTAGAGGGAACATTGCTTTTGACATTTTGAAATTTCAAGCATTTATGATTGCAAATATCTGTTACTTTATGAAGTACTTCTAACTTAGAAATGCTGTCCTCCAGCTGGGACCTGGGCATCCCCTGGAATTACTGCTCATCTCCAGACTACAGAGATCAGTTCCCTTAAGGAAAAATGGATGCTTTGGAGGGTGGACTCTGTGGCATTGTATCCCACTAAGGTCTCTGTCATCCCCAGGCTCCATCCCCAAATCTCCAAGAGTTTACCAACCTGGATCTGGCAACCATCCCCCCCATCCCCCACCAGTGACCACAGGGGACCTGGTAACCCTATTCTGTCTTAATGCTCTGTCTAATTGTGGTTTATCCTGCTGTTCTCCTAGCCATGGTTAAGAGCTTGAGATTGGCCCCTAATTTATGTATTTTCTCTTCCTATACTTGGTCTTCTTTCACTCTTGTTTTAGAACCACATTTACCCCAATGCTAACCGTAGTTAACATTAACTAGTGCTCCCACCCAAATCAAATTTTGAAGTTCAGTTAGAACCTGATTGCCAACAGATATAACAATTTTAATTGCTTCTGAAATGTGTCTCAGAAATATTCAGCATTTTCTTTCCCTTTTTTTAGCTGAAGTTCTCTGAGACCTGCATCATAGCCCATATTAATATTCCCATGTGAATGTGCCGAAATAAAAATTAATGTATTGTTGCATTTTGATTACAAATGTAATGTGCAAAACTGAGGAAGATTTAAGAATGCACATTAATTTTGGAGTTAGGCATAGAATATATAGGTTCATTTGAACTGAAAAATTAGCAAAGAGAAGCATGTTCTAAAATATATATTCCTGAAGCACCGATTACTGGAAGTTACCATAACTTTCAGTGTACATAGGGGAAAGACATGAAACAAAAATCTAGATTAATCAGCTTTCAATTAGCCTTTGAAGTACTTTTAAATCATCATTTTAATATACTCATTCTGCACTTGATTTGCATTCATTTGCAGACTTCAAACATCAAGTCCCTAGCTAATTCCAGGGTAAATTCTAATGTTTGACAGAATGTCCCTGAAATGTACAACAGATCTGTGTGTTTTAATACTGTCCAAAAGGAATCAAATGATTTTAGAAGCACACATATTTTAACCAATAAGATTCAAAAGAAATTGAATTGTTAAAATTTATGCTGGACCTCTGTGTACAGAAGGTATGTATAGAAAGCTGTTACCCTCTCATTCTCTTTTCTATGCAAGAAATTGATAACATATATTGTTCGGGCATCAGTTTATTTAAATTATTTTCATTCCAGCTCTCAATGGAACCTTTCCAAAGTGGCATACACAAATAACAGAAGACAACACAAAACAAGCATAGAAATCAGCTAGAGTACTGTAATTAAAACAACAGCAGCCAAACAGCATAGAATTGTGGCTCAGCTGATGGAAAACCAAAACCCTTGCTGCTACTCAACAGCCGAGGAAAATAAGAACACTTTTCACCTGGCACCTAAGATGCAAGAGTAGGTGCCAAGTGAACAGATGCAAGATGGAGCTGCAGGACACCACTCCAGAAGAGGCCTTATGTCCAATAGCCACTTATCTTGGAGCTGGAGGCACATAGTGTTGGGCCTCCACTGACAATCTTCTAAAGTACAGTCCTTAGCAGAGTCATAGAGGGCTTTGGAGGGTATAACTCTGTTTAGGGTTGCACTGCAAGTCTGATAGGATCGTATGGGAACAGAGGTACAGATACAGGTGGATTACAAGTATTTGTATTACAAGTAAAGTTCAGTGGATGATTTTCACATCAGCGAGAAGAATGTTGCTTTGAATGGAAAGTAGGATTCCCAGCCTCCAGGTGGCACCTGGAGATCTTCCGCTATTGCAATTAATCTCCCAACGACCAAGATCAGTTCCCCTGGAGAAAATGGCTGCTTTGGAGGGTGGACTCAATGGCATTATACCCTGCTGAGGTCCCTCCCCATGCTCAACCCCCCCAAACCTCCAGGTATTTGCCAACTCAGAGCTTGCAACCCTAATGGAAAGGGGGCATAGAAACCAGCCAGTTACTTTGGCCAGAGTGTGCTGCTGAGATGATTGTAAGTAACTGGTATTTCCTTATGTCGGATGTTTTTGAAAACATTATCAACTCTAGGCCAAATAATATACCTGTTATTCAGATAAAGACTTCTGAATTGCAGGCATTGAATCATTCATATGGAAAGAGGCACTTTAAAAATCTGATATGTATTGAGTCTTTTCAACCAGACTGAAGCTGTCAAGCACTGTGAAGGTTGTACCAGGAACAGTGTAAATCACACACCAATGCTCAGAGTGGGATAGCAGCACCCCCGACTGCAGTTGTCCTTGTCCTGGGAGTTAGGTGATCCCAGATAACCAACACGGTGTTACTGTCTGATGCAATCCTTCTGTATCTGCTCATTCCTTCAGTCTGGCTGAATTTTGCTGAAATGAAACCACTTGTGTCTCCCTCTGATTTTTCTTACCTGGCTGCTGGCCATTTAACTGCTGGTTACTCCGTCTGCTTTGGTGCCCAACAGGATACCATTTTCCAAATACAGCCATGTGAACTCACCTTGCTGATTTACACCAGCTTGTGTACTTGGTGCTTTTGGGGTTTTTTTCCTGGTATCTAACAACTTAAGTGGCAAACCATTTGTTGGTCCTTATCTGCTTAACTCCAGAGTCTGAAATATTAAAATGACCATTAATATCTGAAGAGTTCGACTTGTGTTCTGGGCAAGCCTTTTTTTCTCAAGTTCCAGTTCCAGTCAGTGCTACTTCACCCATTGTGTATCCAGTAAATGCAGTCTATAGACCATGGAAGGTAACGGCCAACTTTAGAACATTTTGTGTTGCTGGTCGAAGTATGCCAGAAGACAAAATACACATGCAGGTTTTTTGCTGGTATTCTGCAAACAGTTACAAAAACAACCAAACTACCCATATCTTTATTTCCACCAACTAGGCATCAACTGATACCTTGTCCTCTGGGCCATGATCCAATATTTATTTATTTATTTATTTATTATATTTATATCCCGCCTTGCCAGCGGACCGGCTCAAGGCGGCTAACAAGCATAAAATGCCATTAAAGTCACCGGAAGTAGTGCTGTTGCTTTCAATAGCTGCAGGAAAGTCTATTTCCATTTAATTTTACTGTAGGATGGTGTACTTTTTTCACTTTGGAGCAATGTACTGAGTTGCCAGCAATGTACTGAGATACCGGCTTGTACAATTTCTCCCTGCATTGAATTTTGTAGAAGAGTGGAACTTCTAGCAGCTAACTTCTCCTGGCCAGATTTCATCTTCATATGACACAATTCTGTAGACAGAACTGGTTTCCCTTCCAGGCTCAATTTGAAGAGCCAGAAATACCAGATATACCTGGCTGAGTCCCTTGAGGGGGTGGGCTTCCTTCTTCCTTCCTGGTGGTGGTGGAAAGTGCCGTCATGTCGCAGCTGACATATGGTGACCCTGTAGGGTTTTCAAGGGCAAGAGATGTTCAGAGGTGATTAGCCGTTGCCTGCCTCCACCTCACAACCTGGTATTCCTTGGGAGGTCTCCTATCCAAATACTAGCCAGGGACGATCTTGCTTAGCTTCCAAGATCTGACGAGATCAGGCTAGCCTGGGCTATCCAGGTCAGGTCTCTTTCTTCCTAGTCTTGCTCAAAATCTTCGTTTATGGACACCCAGTGTTTAGACACAGCATTTTGGAAAGCTGTTTTTTAAATATATTTTGTAAGGAGCCTGCTGAAGTAAGATAATCTCACAGTAAGACCCTGGAGTCATATTCTCTGTGCTTTGGAGCAACTCACAGGCAGAGGAAACCGCTACATCACCCTAATAATGATCAGAAGTGGTATCTTACCAGCCCCGCCATATCAGGTGAGCTGGTGAGCCAAATGAATCAAGGTAGCTCTAACCTTGCCTTGCTGCACCAAACCCTTGACCACCAAGCCTTGGCCAAAACCTTGGCTGAACAGGTATTGAGCTCCTGGCTCTTCTGTCTGACTGTTAGCCCAGGCAGACTGCCAGCCACACACCCTGAGGGGGTACAGAGAACAAAACGTGCAGTACCAAATATAACTGGGAATCCCAAAGACTGTCCTAAAGAAGACTGTTCCTTAGCTGACGCCTCAGTGTCTGCAAGAAATGAATCAAGATGGGTAGCCGTGTTTGTCTGTCTGTAGCAGTAGAAAAGGGTAAGGTATCTGAAGCAGTGAGCAGTGACTCACGAAAGCTCATACCCTACCACAAATTTTGTTAGTCTTTAAGGTGCTACTGGAATCTTACTCTTTTCTACTGCAAGAAATGGGTGAGACAAATTTCCTTGGGGAGGGAGTTCACAGTCTTGGCATGACTTGCTGAGAAGTTCCATGTGGTCATCCATCAACCTTCCAGTTGTGATGACACATAAAGAAGAACCTATGTGGAAGATGTGCACAAAGTTCACAAGGTAGTTAGTGATGCTTTAATTATCCCGAGCCAAACCATTTAGGGCTGTAAAGGTTAAAACCAGCACTTTGGGTTTGGTAGCAAACAGGCTGATATAACGTTTGAATAATATTATCCTTCAGGCCACTGCAAACTAACAATCTGGTCACAGTGCATTTGCAGCCACTCTTCATTTGCAGCTCTGGAATAACTGGTAGAATTTGACTGACCTCAGAGTGGACAAATTGTGGTTATTTGACTAATGTCAATTCTTCCCCCCCCCCCTCTCCTCAAACTTCAAAATGTCCCACTCATCGCAGTCCCTATTGCAAACGTATTTGAGTACTGAGAGCCTTCTTCTTCATAGATGATGCCATAGACAGGGATAGGGAGACAGGCAGGTAGATTTAACTTATCTCAGGAGTTCTGAAGAAAAATTGTCCATACCAGCTGGCCTATAGCAACAACACAACAGGAGCATGAGAGGGGGAAAACACCCACCAGCATTTTTGATGAATGTTAATCCTGACTAACCTTAACGCAACACTAGTTCATGGTATTGCTCAGTGCATTTCATAAAGTGCATTTTAATAATCGTGTGTCAGATTTTAATAGGGGTTTGTTTCCACTGTTGAAGAACAGCTATACTGAGTGCACATTTTGTAAGATAAATACAGATAACAACCTAGTAGTTTCTCAGAAAAGTTGACAGAGGTGCCTTTCAGATAATTCCCTTGGCAGTTCTAATTTATCCCTGATCTAGAAACCATAGCTATAGTTCTGCTTCACTCTACCAAGTGGGGGAGGATACAGATGAAGATGTCTTAACGCGCTGAGAGGTTCTGTTGTATGTGTATATATTAGGTAATGCACCTTGCAGCCTGCACATATCGATATATGCTTACGGGTCTCCACAGAAATGTCTCCCCAGCAGTCGCTAATATGGCTTGTCTTTTTCAAAGACTTATGTTCCTGACTGCCACTTTAAATCTTCCTTCCCCATTCAAAGGCAAGTATGTGAAAGGGGATCTCCCCATCTTTTTCTGTGCGTGGCTTGGCTTATTTTGTTTGGAATGCTGGCCCCATTAGAAAGCACATGCTTTGACTGTTAAATATAACAGGAGACCTGTGAATAGTCTGTGGGAGTGGGGAAATCCCCCCATCCCCCCAGTGCTTGAAAAGTACTGTACCTGTGATTACAGTCCCTGTGTTAAAACCATTGGTTCATCCAAACAGTGTCTCCACTTAACATATGATCCTGGTGGCAAAGCTTTGAATGGTACCCAAATGTGCTGTTCTGGAGGCCTCACTTCAAAAAGGATGTGGACAGAATATAGCGGGTGCAGAAGAGAACAACGAGGATGATCAGGGGCCTGGAGACCAAGTCCTATGAGGAAAGGCTGAGGGACTTGGGAATGTTCCATCTGGAGAAGGGGAAACATGATTGCTCTCTTGAAGTATCTGAAGGGCTGTCACCTAGAAGAGGGCAGGGAGCTGTAGAAGTACTAGCTTGGCAGTAGAAGAAGTACTTGGCAGTAGAAGATAAGACTTGCAATAATGAGTTTAAATTATGGGTGGAAAGGTACTAGCTGGATATTGGGATTTTTTTTTTTTTACAGTAAGAGTAGTTCAACAGTGGAATTGCCTGCCTAGGAAGATGGTGAGCTCCCCCTCACTGGCAGTTTTCAGGCAGCAGCTGGACAAATCACTTATCAGGAATGCTTTAGGCTTATCCTGCATTGAGCAGGGGGTTGGAGTAGATGGCCTGTATGGCCCCTTCCAGGGCTATGATTTTATGATCATGCACAGACTAGCATTGTATGGGAATGATTCCTAAGAGAGCCAGTGTGATGCAGTGGTTAAGAGCAGTGGATTCTAATCTGGAGAACAGGGTTTGATTCCCCCACTCCTCCCCATGAAGCCTGCTGGGTGACCTTGGGCCAGTCACAGTTCTCTCAGAACTCTCTCAGCCTCACCTGCCTCACAAGGTGCCTGTAGGGGGAAAGGGGAAGGGAAGGTGATTGTCAGCATCTCTGAGACTCCTTAAGGCAGCAAAAAGCAACCAGCTCTTCTTCTTCTAAGTCTGCCAGGAGAAGAGCCGCTGTAGAACGAAAGCATTCCCCCCCCCCCCCCGGGTCTTACATTTTTCCTGCATTTCCCATCCATGTTATCAATTATTGTGTCAAATCTGTTTACACTGCAGTAAAACTTTGTAAAAATGCAGTCCAAGGGATCAAAAGCTTCACAGCCTAGTTTTTTTCCTTTTCATACCTCCTGCTGGCAGCTCACCATTTGAATTTGTAATGTATTTCATCTGGCAGAACACAATGATTTGAACTGCAGTCCCAGTGTGAGATGCCAGAAAACAATGAAGCAGTAAAGGGTAAATGCAGAACACTGAGGGTTGGTTCACATGATACAAAGTCTTTGTGACCTTCAAGCACATGTGGGCACGATTTGACTGTGGCATGCCTATGGAAGGACTTCAGCCCCCTACCTTTTTCCTGACCTGAAATGGTCCCAAATAAACACTGTTCGCTCCATTTGGAAACTGGTATAATTATGGCTGCGTGTAAGTTTCCCAGCAGAGCAAACAGAGGCTCTCCAGGGTTATTTCCGGTTGAGAAAATGGTGTGTGTGTGTGGGGGAGAGCCTAGGGTTGCCAGCCTCTAGGTGGGGCCTGGAGACCTCCCAGTATTACAGCTACGCTCCAGGCAATAGAGATCCATTCCCCTGGAGAAAATGCCTCCGTCTTTGGGCTCTGCTTCCAAAATCTCCAGGAATCTTCCAACCCAGAGCTGGCAACCCTAAGAGAGCCTGACACCCCTTCTCCATGCATTGTGCAGTCCCAATCCAAACTGGGGCCCTGTGCACCTGGGAAGCATGAATTCTCAGAGTGTGTATGTGTGAGAGTGGGCTTTTTATTGTATACACTAGCACTGAGAAATTCCCGTGCTATTCACCTGGATTTCTGATTTAAGCAGGACTGGTACATATGACCTGGGTCACTGGGATGGACTGATGGCTCCCCCCCGTCCCATTCGCCCCTCCATACCACTCAAAAATTAATGAAATACAGAGAGTTTGTTCTTTCTGAATGAACAATTATAAATGAAACAAGGAAAAAAATTCTCTATCATTTGCAAGAATTCGCTATTTGCTGGTATGCAAGAGGAAGCCCATTCCCTCCACTCTCTGCTGAGGGAATATCTGCTTCAGACGCTTTACATTAAATCCCCCCCCCCCAAAGTAAATAGAGTTTAATTTTGAATGTAGTTGAAGCAGGTAGATATTTCAGTTTTCTCTAGAACTTGCACTGACTCTGCCATGGTTTCAAAATTTCTGTATGTGTAAGTGGTTAAGGTGCTGAATTATCACCTGAGTGACTCAGGTTCAAATCTTCAGCCATGAAGCTCACTCTTTCTCACTCTCAATACAAATTATCTCTGTGGCAGAAAAACCTCACTGACTGGCAGGACCCATTCCGTCTGGCTCTTCTAAGCATCTGGGCACCAGTAGCCATCCAAGGTCTCTTGCCTGGCATGCGCCACCCACCTGGCTTTCTCAACATGTGGAGGGGCCTCTCTCTCTCTCTCTCTTGGTTCCACCACTGCCACCTCCTGGCCTTTGTAGGAACTGAGAGGAGCAGGGCTCCTAGCTTCCCATCCTGTGTTGCTGTTCTAAGGCCTTGCCTCGTGCCTGTGTCTCCTACCACCCAGCGTCTGATTACCATGGATACAGCTTACCGCACTTGCGCACCACTGGGGGAGTAGCCACTTGCCAACTTACTGCCTCACCCCTTCCCTGGCACTTCTTTTAAAGTAGCACGTCTGAAACAGTGAAAGTCTGTGTGGTACAGAAAGTCACTGCCAGCATTAAAAATTTAAAAACATTTGTTAAAAAGACAATGCTTACATACATACTCTCAGCACAGCAAAAGATTCAGAAAGGGATTCAACAGAAAAATGTAAATGGGCTGTTTTTCTCACCCTCCTTCTGTACATGCCCTAGCAGATGTTAATCTAAGGCAGCCTCCCTAACATAAAAATGTTTGTGGTTCTAAAGGGTTCCCATTACCTTTGAGTCTCTCTTCAGGCATGCAGTCCCCCAAATGACAATGACCTCCTTCAGCAGGTGAGACCTCTGTCTGCCTTGATGGAAGCAGCACAAAAGAGACCCTCCTCCTTGAGCCAAGGAGTTTTATCATCTCTGTTTGCCCACCTCTTGGGAGGCTCAAAACACTCATCCTGGAATCTCCAGGAAGAGACACCCCTAGCTTTTAAAACCTCCATATGTTCTTCCCTGCTAGGTGAAACCCCTTTAGCGGGGGAAGGGGGGAAGCTTGATCATCCCATTGTATCTGGTCAGGCCTGACATTTGCATTACGAAAGCCTTGTTGGCTGAGGCTGGTGGGCAATTGACTTCTTCACTCTTACCTGTTCTTTGCCAAGTGAAAGAAAAACTTAAACTGACGGTGAAGGTTTGGCTGAGTCCAAACCTCCAAAGAAAAATGCATTTCTCCACAACCTGGTAGGGTTGTTGTGAGGACAGAAGTGGGGAAAACCATGTCCCTCACTTTGAGCTCCTTGGACAACGAGAGGGATAAAAATGTACAAATAGATAGACCTGACTGGAGAGATTGTGCTAAAAGTAAACATAGCAGTAATAGATTTTTGCACAACACAAACTCCCTGTGTCTACACAATTTTAAGACCAGACCAGGGCTTGCAGCATTCTTCCAAAATAAAGTATGTCTGGCTCCTTTTAGTGGCTTTGGGTCCAGCTAGGTTTGCCCATCAGTGTTCACAAAGAGCCATATCCTCTGGGCAATAAAGAATGATGTACTGGGAAGGGTTTAAAACCAGGTTTAACAAATCAACTGTTAGAGTTTCCAGTAGGAGCATCTGTAAGGAGGATTCTACAAATGCAAATGGGTTCATAATCTGCCCTGATGTAACCTCTATTCTTTGGAAGAGAGCCCATGTGATTCACTATGCCCAAGGTTAATATTTAGGGCTCACCGTTAGCTTTTTCCATCTGGCTTGCAAATATATAGATATAGATATATAACATCTGTAGCCAATCAGCAGCAAGAGGCAAAACACACTGTGCCAGGTTCTGGAGACACTTTGCAGCTCAAATCAGTTTGTCTACATTAGATTGTCGGACTTGATAAAATATTGCTGACCTGCCTCTGAGGTATTGTGAAAAGCAAATGTTTGCACAGCACTCAAATCTGTAAAATACTGAGAGATACTAAGTACTATTTGAGGATGCCTGATCTCCTCTGACAAGCCTAAAAGAGGGCAGTTTTTGTTCTTCTTCTACAATGAGCTGTTGAGTAGATCTGAAGTCAGTCAGCAGCAGTGGACCATGCAGAAGCATGCAAAGCCCTCCCCCCTGGCATTCCTTGTTCAGCTTTAATTGTTGTGTCAGTGCTTATAAACAGACCTGACAGTGTCTACCACTGCGTGTGGAAGGTTCATTTATTTCAGTATAAAGCAGAAGGAGGGCTGCTTGCAGCAATGCATTCCTGAAACCCTCCATCCAAGCTGTGCGATTTTAGTGTGTTAAACTAGACTTCTTCAGCTTATGAACGTTCATGTCAGACATTTCTAAAGCAATTGTGCTGCCCGCATGAAGAGCTGCTTGTGCTAGCAGAGACACTTGCCGCTTGACATGTCTTCAAGTCTTGCTCCCACCATCGGTGGCAGCATAGGCGAGTCATCTTCAGAAACCCCGATTTGCAACTTCTGTATGGTCCCACATACAAGAACTGTGTCTGGACATGTCACAGCACATAAATTTCTAGGGCTCCGTTGAGATACATCTGCTGCTGAGCCTGGAACCTCAGTCCTGTGAGGCAGGATTAATGAGGGAGCCCGATATAAGGGTCCCACAGAACAGCATGCACCAGGTCTCCCACACACTTCTAGTAGCACACATTCCCTTATATCTCTGTAAATAAAAGAGGTATAGGCTCATTAAAAAAAAAATACCTGAAAGCTGGGCAGTCAGGGAAGGTATCTGGGAATGTGTTTGAGAAAGCCCTGGGAAGGCTTCTGTGAGCCAGATTGTAGAGCTTCGTCCGTTGGGAATTAATATTTTTTTCAAAAATTGATTCCATAATTAATTTTAACGATTATGAGTAATTCCATGTTTCACATGGAACAGGTGCTTCTCTAATGCCTTTTTGCATGCTCCAGTGAGAACAACTTCCACATCCCAACCACAAGACCCCAGGAATAAAGAGTTTTAAAAGGGGATTAGATAGATTGATGGAGGATAGGTCTGTCAGTGGCTACTAGCCATGGTGGCCGAGGGGGATCTCCCATGTTCAGAGGCACTTGGCCTCTATGCCCTGTTGTTGGCTGTCCTGAGGAACCGGTTGGCCACTGTGTGAGACAGGATGCTGGACTAGATGGACCACTGGTCTGATCCAGCAGGGCTCTTCTTATGTTCTTAATTGTTTCCAAAAAATTAATCAGATTTCATTCTCCTCCTATCCCAAAAGAGGAAAGGAATAGTTGCTTGCTCACCAATGTGAAAATTGTTTACCATCCACATCTGTTTGATCTGTGCACAAGATCATGTCCGTTATACTTTTTTTGAGTAGTGGCTCCGTTGCATTCTCTGGCAGCACAGATGATAATAAAACTAAATGACACTTTTATCAGCATCTTTCAAACTGAAGGATCACAAAGAGCTTTATGTGCCATAACAATGGATATACAAACAATATATGGGGATAACTTCATCCGCCCTTTGGGCATAGCTGCCTCTGAGGTGGAATCCTGCAATGCCCCAACCCAAGAAAAAGTCAGATAAAATACTACCCTAGGAACTTGCACTCCAAGAATTTACTGCATAGTTGTTTTTCCATCTGCTTTTCTTCCTTCTCATGAGAAAGATAAAATTAGCCAAGGCTTGGTCAAACCCAGCAGTCAATCTAGCCTAGCAAAAAGAGATAACTAGATGCCTTTGGGGAAGCTTATGAATAGAGCATAATAAAGTCCTCCTCTGCCTCTCTTAATCAGGTACACTGCCTCTGATGAGAGAGGCTCAATTTTACAAAGGGAAGACAATCCCTTTCTAAAATCAGACCAAATCAATTACGTTTGGTGTGAAGAACTATTTCTTTTTGCCTGCCCTGAAGTCAATCAGTTTCATTGGATACACCTGAGCTTTAGTGTTTGAAAGAGCAGATATATTTCTTGTGATGGGCACAAACCAAATTTTGGCCGGTTCATGAAATGAAATTCATGTCAGGGTGACCAGTACAAACTTTCTACAGACTTCTAAGCTGTTTGTGGCAGTTCGTGAATGGATACATTTCCAGACAGACTGTCTCTTGCTCAATTAAAATGTTTACCAAACTTCAAAGCAATTGGGGGGGGGCAGAATTCTCCAGTCTTGGAAACACCAATAGGGGCCCTCCAAAATGTAACAGGCACTGCTGGCTGCCAATAACAGAGCTCCCATTCTGCTCTGTGGAATCAGAATGCTATATATACCTTCAGCTGAGGTCCGCAGCCTCTCCTCTGTTGGCTTTTGGCAGTTAGACAGAGAGGCAGGGAACTTGTTAGATGAAGAGCACATTCAATTATTTGTGATTATGAGCACCTCTCCCTTGCTGGGTGTTAGATGGACTCAGGGCTCTGAGCCATTCCATCTCTCTGCTCTCGCTGAGCAGAGGAGCTTAGCTATTGGGTGCTTCATCTGAGGACCCACATTTTATACCCTTTTGATGGTGAACTCCTCTCCCCTGCTGGGGTTTGGGTGTTAGATGGACTCAGGGCTCTGTACCACCCTATCTCTCTGCTCACACCAAGCAGTGGGGGCTGAGACTGTCTCTGGACACTGGTGGGAGGGCAGGAGAGGAGACTCATGGCCATGCAAGAGAAGTCAGGCCAGATGATAGCCTTTCATGACCACTTTTCCCTCACCATCACCTCTGCCAAATCCTCCTCCATTGCATGCCTTGCATTCCTGCATAAGGTTGCCAAGTCCAGGTTGGAAAATACCTGGGGACTTTGGGGGTGAAGCCAGGAGAAGTTGGAGTTTGGGGAGGGGAGGGGCCTCAGCATGGTACAATGCCATAGAGTCCACACTTCAAAGCAGCCATTTTTTCCAGGGGAGCTGATCTCTGTCAGCTGGAGATCAGTTGTAAAAGCGAGAGATCCCCAGGCCCCACCTGGAGGCTGGCAAGCCTATTCCTGCAACTACTGACCTCCCAGTTCACCCACTGAAAACCAGCAGTGGGGCTTCTCCCTGTTTGGGCTCTTTGAGGCAGAGGTGTTGGGCTCTGGCCCCTCCTCCTCCTGACGGTGCAGAGAAAATGACAGACTGCGCATGCCCAAGCTTTGTGCTGAAGTATTTACAATTTATTTACAATATTTACACAGTCCCTTCAGGTAAAGCATTTCACTGTTCAGACTGTCAAAATGCTTCGCAGGCAACCGATGCACGCAATGGCATGAACAGCTAGGTATCATACAGAATATATACAGACATTGTCCAATCAGTGAGAGATGCTGAGTCATTGTGCTCCTCCTCTAGGCTGATGCAACCTGTACAGTCATATGTCCAGTCATGTGATCACTAGCTGTCGCTTTAGATCACAGTGATCTGTCTGCCATGCTGTCATCTTGCTGGCATCCTCAATTTTATATGCCAACATATGCCCAGCCTCTTCCACCTGGTGTTTCCTCTGGCCACATGTTTTGGCCTGTAGCCTCCACACTTCTTTCATGCTTCCATTGCATGAAATCTGTATTCAGGAGAGCAATGCTGCCTTTTATCCGGAGGTCACAGATTCAAGCTAGCTTGTACCCCCCCCCCCCCTTCTTGCAAAGAGGATGCAACCTGTAGGTGATGCCCAGCTGCAAACTCTTTGCCAAGGCCCTGCCCATGGGAGAACAGCCGTCCCCTCAGGGCTCGGCTCCCATGCAGAGACCAGTGCCCAGTCCAGCCCTCAAATCAGGGAGATGACCTGCTCCAGGCTGGTCGTTGGGCACAGAGCACATTGGTGATGTCCTGGAAGGGCTTGAAGACCAACACCATTTAGGAGAGCGTCTGCCAGTCATTGGATCTGATGCTGATCTCCTCTTCCCCATGCAGGATGGTCATGGAGGAGATGACATCATCCACCACATTCTTCTGCTCCACCAAACGGGCAATCATGGTGTAGGTGGAATTCCTCATCCCCCTCCCCCTGCCTCTCACATAGCAGATGGGCAGACTTGATGCTGTGTGAGAAGTGGGTGGCCAGGTACCAGCAAGTCTCAAGCAAAGAGGGGGGCAACATCCCAGGTGGCCTTGGCAGTGCTCATCAGCCCCAGAGCATCCTTCACCAACAGCTGAAGTGTGTGTGCCAGGCAGATAATGCACTTGAGGAACACTGCTTTCATTGCTGCCAGCATGTTGGTGCTGGCATCCATGACCATATAGCCACGGACAATGTTGCCACCAGCCATCCACTCCCTAGGCTTCTCTGTATCATGGTGGTGATGTTTGTACCGTGTAGTTTGCATCCATCCCTTGCACATGGAGCAGAAGCAGGTGGCTGGCCTTCAGGCTGCCGGTTTAGACTAGAGCTGAAGGGCTGGGGCAGCTCTGCATCCACTCTTGGCTGCATGTCAGGGAATGCCTGAATCTCATCCTTCCGTTGCTCTACTGCTTTTGTCTGTGGGCTGGCCACACTGGGTCCCTCCTCCTCCAAAGAGTCCTCCGTGTCACTGAGCCCTGATTGGTCCATGACATGTTCACACATTACTCAGAAATGTAATCTGCCCCCAAATTGGAGAGATTGTAGAGGAGCAGCAGGATGAGGTTCCTTGTGTGTTTGTTGTGTGTAGCTTGCAGGGGGTCCATTCTATATACTTTTGAACCAGCACCTGACATTTCCCCAAAAAGCACTTTTCTGGGGGCATGTTTTTGGGGGATAATTTAGACACCCCCCCCCCCAAAGTCCAGTCTGCATATAACTTGGAGGGCCCGTAGAGGAGCATATGGGAAAGGTGCCCTGCGAGTTTGATGTCTCTAGGTTGTATAGGGTCCGTTCTATACACTCCTGAACCTGGGCCTGTCATTTCCACAGAAAGCACCTTATACATTTCCATATGCATTTCTGTTACCCCCCTCTCTGTAACTCATAATTTATCAACTGCTACCATGTTGTTTTGGTCACATTATGAAAAGACAAGATTCACCAGAAAAGTCAGTAAATCTAGGAAGGCTTCACGTGGAGGAATGGGGGAATCAAACCCAGCTCTCCAGATTAGAATCCACCACTCTTAACCACTGCACTATATTGCTGTCACTGGAGAGAGGCTGCACACTGGAGCCTGCAGAAGGTGTGGTTTGGGGAGTGGAGGGACTTCAGTGGGGGATAATACCATAGAGTCCACCTTCCAAAGTGGCCATTTTCTCCAGGTGAACTGACCTCTGTCACTTGCAAATCAGCTGTAATCTCAGGAGATCTCCAGCCACCTCCTGGGGTTGGCAACCCTACGGAGACATCCTATTTGACTCACACGGTGCATTACAAATAGTGGTAATCATAAGTTGTTTTGTCACTTACTAAGTGTCCAGTTAATACATTTTTTTAATATAAATTTTTTATTTTTATATAAAACATTACAAACTTCAACTAATACAACCATTAACTAAGATAACATTAACAATTAACTGGCATGTTATTAATAAAATACAAAATTCAAATAGTTATCAGGTACTTTATACAAAACATTTTTACTCGTTGTAACATAAGAAAAGAACCTATACCACCTTTCCATAAAATCACTATCTTTACCATGGGCACATTGAGATCTTATTTGTGTGGAGAGTTTATCCGCTACTGCTACATCCCAACATTTAATTATCCATTGTCTAATTGATGGGATAGTAGGTGTATTCCAGTATTTTGCTAAAACTGACTTTGTTGCCGATAATAATAACACAATAAGTTCAGATTGTTGTTTAGTGAGGTTCAAGGTAGGCCAATATGTAAGAAGAATTGACTCAGGGGTGTTAGGAATTAAAACTCCACAAACCTTATCAATTTCTTGGAGAATTCCTACCCAATACTGGAAAACAAAAGGACAGCTCCACCAACAATGATCAAATGTTCCAATGGAATTACAGCCTTTCCAACAATCTGGATTAGACTTATATTTACAACAAAAAAGACGATGCGGTGTTAAGTACCACCGTACCTGAATTTTAAATGATTGCAATTTAACCGACAAATTACATGTATTTAAAGAAAATGATTTCCATATATCATCCCAATGTTTGTCTTCCTTAATAGAGCTACACTCTTTTTCCCAAGACTTCCTTGGCCTCGAAGGAAGCTTCCATTTTGAATTATTAAGTAAAATATAAATTTTGCCAATCATACCTTTGGTATTTGCATTTTCCAATATCGTTTTCTCAAAACCAGTAAGTGTCCTATTTAAGTCTAGGGATTTTTTTAATTGAAGAAAACATATGAGTAAGTTGGTTAAACTGAAACCAGCTTAAAGAGGTTTCCAATTTGTCTTCCAATTGTTCTCTTGAGCAAAACCTCTTGTTTACCAAGATATCATTAACGCGGAATAATTTCTTCTTTCTAAAGATCTGATATTCTAAAGAAGACCTACCCGGTTCAAACCACGATTGGCCCAAAAAAGGAGCGGCTACAGAAAAATCTGGTGCCAGCTTACTTCTATACTTGTCCCAAATCTTAATGGTAAAGTCCAATAATTTATTTAAGGTGTGATATATATGACGTTTTCCCGGAAGCTCCCACAAAAGCTCACAAAGCAGTTCTGGAGCTACACTAAGCGCCTCTAACTGAACCCATGTTTTCTCACAGTTAGGATTAGCATATAAACATATCATTTTAAGTTGGGTTGCCGCAAAATAGGATTTTAAGTTCGGAAGACCTAAACCACCCAAAGAAGAGGGCCTTTGTAATAAATTCAATTTTATTCTAGGTCTTTTGTTATTCCACAGAAATTTTGAAAGCATTGAGTTCCACAATTTACAGTCTGACTGTAAGAGTGGAATAGGGATATTTTGAAAACAAAACAAAAATTTTGGTAGTAAGATTGATTTAAAAAGTTCTATTTTTTCTAAAAGAGTGAAATTCTGATCTTGCCATTTTTGTAAAGTTTCTTTAAAGTAGGTTGTAAGTGGAGCATAATTAGCCTGATAGAGGTTAGTTAAATTTAATGGGATATTTATTCCCAGATGCCTCCAAAAGCCCTCAACCCAGCGAAACGGAAATGCGTTAGAAATTTTATTTTTTTCGTTTATGGACAAACCTATAGGATAAAGTTCTGATTTTTCAAAATTAATTGATAGTCCTGATATCTTACCAAACTCAGAAATATGCTGCATTAACAAATTCAAAGACTGGTATGTGTTAGACAAATAAAAAATGGCATCATCAGCAAAAAGGCTCAATTTGCAACTAATCTGTTTGATAGTCACTCCTTCAATAGCCAAATCCTCTCTAACAGCACAAGCCAAGGGTTCCAAAAAAAGAGCAAAAAGAAAAGGGGATAAAGGGCATCCCTGTCTCGTTCCTCGTGTCAAATTTATTTCTTCCGATCTATATGAGTTGATTGAAATCTGGGCTGAAGGGTTAGTGTATATGGCTTTAATAGCAGTTAGGAAATTTGGACCAAAGTTCATAAGACTTAATAATTCCAAAAGAAATTGAGGTTCCACCCGATCGAAGGCTTTTTCAGCATCTAAAGATAAAATAGATGCTGAAATTTTGTTAGTAGAGCAATGATGTATAATATTTAATGTTTTTCTTACATTATCTGTTAACGTCCTCCCAGGCATAAACCCAACTTGATCCTTGTGGACATATTGAGTAATTATTTTATTTAATCTGGCTGCCAAAATAGAGGAAAATAATTTGAAATCATGATTGAGAATTGAAATAGGACGAAAAGAGGAAGGGGATAGTTTGTCCTTACCCGGTTTAGGGATAACAATAATATTGGCCCAGGACCATGATGCAGGCATTGTACCTGTTGTAAATATTGCATTCATAGTCCTTTGTAGATGTTGGAGTAGGTCTGCTTTAAAAGCCTTATAAAATTCAACAGGCAGACCATCCCTGCCTGGGGTTTTATTGTTTTTAGCATTTGATAAAGCATCTGAAACCTCTTGAATCGAGATAGGAGAGTCTAACAATTTAAGGTGTTCACTGGAAAGTTTGTTGGAAAATTTGATTCTATATAAATAGGATTTAATATCCGAGATATTTGGATTTAGCGACGTATATAAATTTTTATAATAGTTATGGAACACCGCACTAATGGCTTTTGGAGTGTTTTGCAAATTTCCCTTTGTATCTCTGATCGCATGTATAAGCTTTTCTGCTGCCTTACGATCTGCCCTAAACTTTAATCTCTTTATAGATAGTGGGGTTTTGGTTACCCACAATTGTTTAAGATAACGAAGTGATTTTTGGATCTGAGTGGTATCAAGGAGCTCCAATTTTTGTCTTTCTCTTAACAATTTTTTATAAGTTTTTTGTCCTCCAAATTTCATGTGTCTGCGTTCTAATATACTGATGTTTTTTTGTAATTCATTAACTATATGTTGTTTTCCTTTTTTATAGTTTGAGGATACCGAACTAATGTGGCCACGCATAACGGCTTTAAATGCGTCCCATATGTTTGCTTGGGTTGCTTCACATTCTGAATTAAAGTTAAAGTATTCTATTACTGTAGCTTTTAGTTTCTGTCTAATATCGTCTTTGTTCAATAAAGTTTTATCAAAAGACCAATGAATACCTTTATTGTCATTATGTCTTTTATTTAATTTACAAGTTACCCAGGCGTGATCTGAAAGAGAAATAGTTCCTATCTCCACTTCACAAAGTTTTAATACTATTATTTGAGGCCAGTATAAAATCGATTCTAGTATAAATCTGATGCCTGGGAGAATAGTAGGTAAATTGCTTTTCAGATGGGTTGAGAAGTCTCCAGACATCTCCCAAATTGAATGAGTCCAAAATTGTTTTCAATTCAGTTTGTTTAGAAACCCCTTTATATTTCTTCCTGTGTGTTCTGTCCAAAACTGGATCTACAATAAAATTCAAATCTGCTCCCAAAATAATTTCACCTTTACTGAAATTTGTTAAAATTTGAAAAGTTGTTTTAATAAAATTTAACTGATCCGAATTGGGAGCATAGATAGAAGCTAAGGTGAACCATTCACCATTGAGCTCACCTTTTAAAAAAAAATATCTACCAACCGGGTCAATCTTGACTTCCTGCACCTTGAAGGGGACATTTTTAGATATCAAAATTGCTGTGCCCCATGATTTAGATGAGCCAGGTGCCTGAAACTGTTGCGTGAACCATTTAGAAGGGAAAACCTGTGGGGAACCTTTTTTTTGATGAGTTTCTTGAATACAAAGAAAATTTATTTTTTGTTTAGCCCAAAAGTTGGAGGCTCTTCTTCTTTTAATGTTGTTATTTAAACCTCTTGCGTTCCAAGATGCCAGTTTAAAATTTTGAGACATAATCTATGAAATAAGACTTAAAACCAAAATAACTATTATGTTAATATAAATACTTGTTTATTTATTTGTTATAAGTTTTGATTTTATTCTTAACTAACTATTACTAACTATCTAACTTCTTATCAACTCCTAACCTTTCCTAACTAAAGTTCTCAACTATTTTTATTTAGATTAACTGAAACTTAAATTTTTAATAAAGTGTAAAAAAAAACGCAACGCATAACCCCTAACTGGGGTTAGAGTCTAGATGGCTCTTTTCACAAAGTGGAGCCAAGGAGAAACTTAACCAGTAACTCCGTCCAAAGACTCAAAGTCTAGTCTGGAGAGGTCTGTGTACTACTTATTAAGGCCTTAACATAACCCCGAACAACCAACCCCCCCCCCCCCCATGTAGACTAACTAAGGTAAATTCAAAGCAAACCTTACAATAGTTATTTTACTTAGATATCTAGGAGAAAAAACCCTCTGTGATTACTGTTATAATCCAATATCCATAATGTAACTAAATATAAAGAGTTAAAGGACAATTATTGTTCCTATAAAAACTAGAATTTCAATACATTAAAATACACAAGTGACCATATACTCCGATGAAACTAACTAATAAAGAAGTTTTCCTCAGAGTTTAAATGGAAAATCAATATAACCTATGGCTTTAACATAAAAACTGGTGATTGAAAATATTATCAAAGGATTAAACCATAATTAAATATCTAGATATGCTGCAGAATAAAATTCAAGTAATATAAGACTTATCAACAAGAGATACGCCTTAAAGTGCTGGGTTATAGTTCACCTATATAACATTGAAAAGTTGCAAAAAATAACTTTCAGGTAATATACTATTGTTCAACATAAGGTGAACCTTATAGTATTAAATTGACCATTAATATAAGTCTTATCAACATATGTTGCACCATAAAAATATCAACATAAATTACACATTATAGTGCTAGGTTGTACTTCACCCAAATAACATTAAATAAAAAGAGAGAGAGAAAAAAAAAAAGGGTTCAAATGATGTAAAATGCTTCAGTTTCCTATACCTTACTATACTAGGTTATAATGCACCCATATAGCTTAAGGTATTACGACAAAAAAAGAGGAAAAACATTTATAAAATAAAGAACATTTCAACACAAATATATATATATTATATATCTGAGGCTTGGAATGGAAGGCCATTTTTGTAGACAATTATGTCTGATACAAGGGACCAGCGAAATCTAATTTTGGCCTCAAACAGTTTCGCTGTAATAGATCTTAGAGAGCGACGTTTTTCTAGGGCTTCTGGTGGCAGATCTAGTAGAATCAAAATCTTCTTATCGTGGTAATACAGGGATTTGTTTGCTCTGGATTCCCTCAAGATTCTATCTCTGATTCTTTGATATAGAAATTGTATTAAAATGTCACGTGGTCTACCTTGTCTTGCCGAAGCAAACGGGCCCAAACGCTGTGCTCTCAGAATTGCCGGTGCAACTCCATCTTCCAAATTTAATGTAGTAGCCAGCCATTTGGACATAAATATGGCTAGGTCTCCGTTCTCTTCAGCCCCCTCCTCAAACCCCCGAAATTTAAGGTTGCTTTGTCTCCATTTATTTTCCATAACAGCAAGGCGGGATTGGGTCACATTAGAAGCAGTTTGGAGAACTCTTACCTCGTCCTGCAGAGTTAGGGCCAGCTCAGAAGAGTTTTCTGCAATCTTAGAGACTTCCTTGAGATCTTGTTTCAATTCCTGTAGTGTAGCTTGCATAGGGCTTAGCAGATCAGACACTATAGTGTTCATTGCCCTTAAAATGTCTTCACGAAAGTCCCGGAGGTCTCGTCTGGTAAGTGGCTCATTAGCGTCTGTTTCTGGGGCTTGAAGATCGTCCGCCGCCATTTTTCTTGTCTGCAGGGCCTCTGGTGACGAGGAAGGTTGAACAGAAGACGGGGAAAAATATGCCTTAACTGAAGTTTTTTCAGTTCGGATTGTAGCAGTGCTCAAGCTGGACGACTTTCTAGAGGGTTTTTTCGGCATGGAAGCGAAAAAGCCGGTCTCAAGTAGGTTTTCGGGGGGGTTAGAGCGGGAGCTCCTTCTCTACACGTCCGCCATGCACCGCTGGCTCCGCCCCCTCTCCCAGTTAATACATTTTTTAAACCATGACAGAAATAATTTTAAAATGTATTTATTTTGTCTGTTTTAGAATTTTAGCATTTGGGCCTTTGGAATGTTACAGATGGACCAAAAAAGATAGCAGTGTGTCACATGTAACCCTATTTCCATCTCCTAATGAAACATAAAGATCAGGTTGGTTGGTTTTTAAGTTGCTGGAAAAATAATCCTTTCTCAGTGGCAGCCAATATGAGGTTGTAACCCTGAACAGACCCTCCCAGGACCTATGCTTTGATGCGGCTTCTGGCTGCCAAGATCTTGTTCATTGTCATTAACTTTGGGAGGTGAGCACTGAAAGAGGGAGTCGAGCACCTAACTGAGCAACAAGCAAATGCCCACGAGTGTCCCTGGTGCGGTAGCCTCCAGCATGTGTTCTACATTAAAGATCGATAGGGCAATTGCATGTTGCTGATTCCAGATAGCTGCTTGAAACCTTGACAAAGTGTGTTGTTTTAGAGAGAGGAAAAAGAAACATTAAAAGAAACCAACACCACAAGCCTGCCCAAGTTCTAGTGATTGTAGCAGGAAAGGGTGCTGGAACAAATTCATTCAAATTCATACACCAAGGAGGTTTAAGGAATCGGAGTGTGTAATACAAAATGAATCTTGACACTTAATAGTTAGTGTTGCCAGCTCCGGATTGTGAAATACCTGGAGATTTTGGGGGTGGAGCCTGAGGAGGGTGGGGTTTGGGGAGGTACTTCAGTGGGGCATAATGCCATCGAGTCCATCTTCCCAAAGAGCCATTTTCTCCAGGTGAACTGATCACTGTCGCCTGGAGATCAGTTGTAATCCCAGATTACAGCCACCAGCTGGAGGCTGGCAACCCTACTTGCAGACTTGACACAGATGCCGTGGAGTAGAATCTCAACATGCTGTTTCATCACATATTATATTTCTTTTGGTGTCTTATCTTTTGTTTCATTGAACCTTTATGAATGTAAGGTATGAATGTGACAAACAGGCTTTGAGTGCACATCATATATGTACAGTTAAGAAGTAGAGATTGACTGCAGTTCCTGTTGAGTGCACGATTGGTGGTAAACTAGGGTTTCCTGGTCCCCCCGGCCACTGGTGGGGGGGTAGGATTGCCAGATCCAAGTTGAGAACCTCCTGGAGATTTGGGGATGGAGCCTGGGGAGGACAGGGACCTCAGTAAAGTACAATACAGTAGAGTCCACCCTCCAAAGCATCCATTTTCTCCAGCGGATCTCTGTAGTCTGGAGATGAGCTGTAATTCCAGGGGATCCCCAGGTCCCACCTGGAGGCTGGCATCCCTATGGCGAACCCAGATTTGTTTCTGTGAAATGGAACAGCTACAATGGCCTACATTTTCATTTTTCTTTGGGTTGGATCCACAGTAATGTTCCCACAGGTGCCGGGACATCTGCCCGTGGAATGCAATTTCCCTGCCTCTCCCCTCCTGTGGCAGCCTCACATCCTGTGCCATTATCTTAATGCCTCAGCAGAGAGGCAAATTTTAATAGAGAATTGTTTTTTTAATCGTCCCTCAGTGCAGTTTGTACCTTAATCTAGAGTCCATATTGTGTGTTACATACTTTCTCTTAACTTTTTTTTAAAGCCAAAAGCAGCTTTAGAAGCTAAATTTAGACAAGGAAACAGAAAAGTGTGAGGTCAGGGGCTACACAAAATCACACTCCATGTTTCTTCATGCTCAGGAAACAATATGGGTTTGTACCCTTATTATTTTCTCACGGGAAGGAAAGAGGGAGGGTTTGGGGTGATAAATCAGCCAGAAAGGAAAGGATTGAGCCCCCCTCCCCTTATTCCTCTGCTTCTGACTGGGACCTCCCGGAGGTGCTTTTCATTAAAGAAATAAAGTGGGAGACTGTTGTGGATCTGCCATGTAACATCCAGTGTGGCCCTTACTGCTCACTTTGGAAGTTGACATCTAATGACTCTTTTCAGCAGGACTGATCGGCGAACTTTTACATGACAAAGAGTAGTTTGGGGAGTATTTGAAAAAGCAGGCATAGAAATCAGCAGCCAAATGGAAAAGGGAAAATCACATGTGCTACTCTGTGACAGATAGGCTGATGGGTACATAGATTTGGATTGGCAAAGCCAGGAAATATTTAGTTGTTACTTTTGTGAGACTGGTGTTTGCTGAAATCAAAGGGAGCCTTTAGAAAAGTTTACTATACAAGGAGCATGCAAGTATAAGAATTCTCTTGTTTTTCTTGTAGCCATCATGTTTTTGGCATTTTATGGGCTAACCATAGAGTTTATAAAATACCAGCAATGGATCTTCAAAACCATTTGTTAATTTTTACCCCGTATAGAAGCCCTTTTCCTAGACTTCTTATACCTCATTCTATGGGAGATTCTGTTATAGAATCTATTATGCACATTGGAGCCAAAAATCCTAACTATAAATACACGTTGATGGGGTCCGGATTGGCAGAGACTGACCAAGAGAGAGAGATCTTGGAGTCGTAGTAGATAACTCACTGAAAATGTCGAGACAGTGTGCGCCTGCAATGAAAATAGCCAGCGCTATGCTGGGGATTATTAGGAAGGGAATTGAAAACAAATCAGCCAGTATCATAATGCCCCTGTATAAATCGATGGTGCAATCTCATTTGGTGTACTGTGTACAGTTCTGGTCACCACACCTCAAAAAAGATACTGTAGCATTGGAAAAAGTGCAGAAAAGGGCAACTGGAATGATAAAAGGGTTGGAACACTTTCGCTATGAAGAAAGGTTGAAGCGCTTGGGGCTCTTTAGCTTGGAGAAGCGACAGCTGAGGGGTGACATGACTGAGGTTGATAAGATTATGCATGGGATAGAGCAGGTAGAGAAAGAAGTCCTTTTCTCCCTTTCTCACAATACAAGAACTCGTGAGCACTCCATGAAATTGCTGAGCAGTCAGGTTAGAACAGATAAAAGGAAGTCCTTCTTCACCCAAAGAGTGATTAACACATGGAATTCACTGCCACAGGAGGTGGTGGCAGCTACAAGTATGGACGGCTTCAAGAGGGAATTGGATAAATATATGGAGCAGAGGTCCATCAGTGGCTATTAGCCACAAGGTATAGATAGGAACTCTGGGGCAAGTGATGCTCTGTATTCTTGGTGCTTGAGGGGGGGTGAGCAACAATGGGAGGGCTTCTAGTGTCCTGGCCCCACTGCTGGACCTCCTGATGGCACCTGGTATTTTTGGCCACCGTGTAACAGAGTGTTGGACTGGATGGGCTATTGGCCTGATCCAGCATTGGCTTCTCTTAACATTCTTATGTTCTTATTCGTTTTTAGACGTTGCATGTGAAGTAGGAAAACAGAAGCAACGCATACTGCCTCTTTCTGCTCTTGTTCTGACATGCAAAAGTACCCAGAAACAGTTTGCATCTTTGTTTGCCTGCTTCATTTATACCCTACTTTTCTTCCCATTGGGAACCCAAAGCGACTCACAACTTTCCCCCCTCGTCATGGCAACCCTGTGATATAGATTAAGCTGACAGTGGTCCAAGGTCACCCAGCAAGCTTCCATGGCAGACTGGGGGATCAAACCTGGGTCTCCCAGATATTCATCCAACTACTACCCCATGTTGTTCCTCTCTCATTTGGGAGAGAGTACATCCAACACTGATCATAATAGAAGTATACTGTGTAGGAAAGGTGTTTTGAATCTGACAAGACCTGCATTGTGTGTAGGCCACTAAAAAGCAAGGGCTCCTCAAGGAGGGTGTCTGCACAGCTGGCTTTGGCTCCATTTGTCATGGAATGCAGCATGAACAGGTGGTGTGGTCCTCTCCTAATCACTCTTCCTGCTGTTCCACTTCAAGGTTTCTTTCATGGAATGCTGCTGCTCTATTAAACAGATAGCCCTTGCAATGTCTAGATAGACATCATTGGGTGTCCTTTCCCCGCACACACCTGCTGTCCACCACTTCTGCTATATCATCCCAGCTGGAGAAAGATTTCATGGCTCCTTACCATTCTAGGTGATAGTTAGGGGAAGAGGTCACGGTTCAATGACAGAGCACCTGCTTTGCATACAGAAGGTCCCAGGTTCAGTCCCTGAAATCTCCAGTTTAAAGGATCCGTAAGCCTTCCACCTAATGAAGAACCTAGAAAGCTGCTGGTGGTCAGAGTAAACAATGCTGACCTTTGTTCAAGTCCAGTAGCATCTTAGAAGTCAACAAGGTTTTGGAGGATATATGCTTTCAAGAGTCAAATTTCCTTCATCAGATACTTCCTTATCTGATAAAGGTTGCTTGGACTCTCAAAACCTTACACCCCAAGAAGCTTGTTGGTCTCTAAGGAGTTACTGGACTCAAATCCAGCTCTTCTACTGCAGACCAGCACAGTTATCCTACTGAATACTGAGCTTGACTCAGTATAACGCAGGTTCATATGTTGCACGCAGGCACTGACAGGATAGGGAAGCCTAGAAGTATCTTTGGAACTCTAGGTGCCTGGCAGAGCAATGTCTGGAGGTTACTGTGAGTTGGAAGCAGCCAAAGAGCCTCCAGGAGGCTGAGGCAGCAGAAGGAGCAGAGAGCAGACCCCATAATGAGGGTAAAATGGCCAAATAGAAGGAAAAAATACTTTCCAACTGGTGTATGTGTGTTTCTGTGTGTATAAAGTGCCATCAAGTTGCAGCTGACTTATGGCGACCCCAAGCCAGAGGCTTTCAAGGCAAGTGAGAAGCAGAGGTGGTTTGCCATTGCCTTCAACTATGGAGTCTTCCTTGGTGGTCTCCCATCCAAGTAGCACCCCTGCTTAGCTTCCAAAATCTGACAAGACCGGGCTGAACCATGCCGCCTTCTCTCCCCTAACTGGTATATATATAGACAAGAAATATACCGAATGAGCTCTAGATGTGAAGCTAAGAGAAAGCATGCAAAAATGCAAGACAAAATCTGCTGGTGCAGGCTCAGGTCAGTAGAGTTCAAGAGAGTTGAAAGTTGTATGGCAGAGCAGTGGTTGCTCTTGGAAGACACACTGCTTATTTCTTTTGTCCTAACAGGTTATTGTTCTATAAAAATCCACAAAGCCTATTTGACCAAAGGCAATAGGTGTAGTAGCATTGAACCACCAATCATGATCAGCCCCCTATCATATTGTGCCATTTTTATTTATTTGTTTGTTTGTTTGTTTTAATGTATTTATTTGTTTATCAAATGGCAAACCAAGGTGCATGTAGCTCTGGTGTTCTTGAGGTACAGGTAGGAGATTTCCCCAACCTTGGCTAAGGCTTTGTTTACATTTTGTTTGGCTCTGATACAGCAATTTCTTGTCGTTTCAGAGCTGTTGGCTGCATTAAATCTCACCACAATTAGCATTATTGTGTTGTCTTCTGTTAATTTTTGTGTTTTCTTTATTTACATCGGTTATATTTACACTGCAGTTGCAAACCGTGACAGTTTTTGTGATGTCTTTTTGATTTGTGCTTTGATGCATACTAAAATTCTAAAGAGGAAAATCCATCTCCAGTGTACCTCCTGTGTACACTGGATCGTTTGCGAAATCTCTGCCATCGTTGTCATTTACATCGACTGTGTCAATTATTAAATTAAGTGTGGCAAAGGGGGGTGGTCAGGGAAAGGAAAATCAGAGCTAGACACGCATTGTAGGTAACCTCATGTACATTTATTATGCAATTTTATGTTACTTTATTTTGCCACCATGTATCAGGCTTATCCCTATATCCATATTCAGTAGGTGTCCTGTGCAGAAAGACCAGCGCTTTCCAATGCTGAGTTCCAGTCTGGTTTAAAAAAAAAAAAATGTTCAGAGTCTTACTGTTGATATGTGGGTATATCTGAAGGTACACTGTTTGAACAAAGAATAAATCCACAGATCAGCAAGTACAGAGAGAAGGAATTCAAATCCCAGCTAAGATGACTGAATGCAAGATGAGAGGAGGCTCAAGGACAGATGCTAAAGAGCTTTTTTTTAGAAAAAGGAAAAGGGAAAAAAAGACAACCTGAAAAAAACAGAAAGCAAGAAGAAACAAATATACTTTAACTTGGCCCTGGAGGGTGGTAAACATAGCAAAACATTAATAACAGCCTGATCTTTTCCTTGATAGCTTTTGTGACATGGTGCTATGTCAGCATTTCCGTATTTTAATGGACAGCATATTAGTAGAAATGCAGACAGCAGTAATCATAGGCACAGCGTTGATGCTCACATAATCTTCAGGCTGAGATAAAATATGATTGCATATTTAAAAACTAAAAAGAAAAAATCCATGTGGTTTTAGGTGTTGATTTAAAAACTGTTATATATGGAATCAGTCGCCCTTAGAGAATCCCAGAACCCGAATGAACTGTTGGAAAGAGAGTTAAAGCAGCAATGATATTTAGTAAAGTGCTGTAAAGATGTCAACAAGAATATAATTGGGTTTGTTTTAATTTTAAAATAGGTTGTATTCTTTATAATACTACCAGGGCTCATTTCGTAGCAGGAGCTCCTTTGCATATTAGGCCACACACCCCTAATGTAGCCAATCCTCCAAGAGCTTACCGAGCTTTTCTTACAGGGGCTACTGTAAGCTCTTGGAGGATTGGCTACATCGGGGTGTGTGGCCTAATATGCAGAGGAGCACCCGCTATGAAATGAGCCTTGGTCAGTACGCATTTGGTTTCTTATTCCATTATATAATTGTTCCCGCTAGTTTTAATAAGAAACACATTTTGGCCTGTAATGTTTTCCCCCCTTCATCCGAATGGGACTAAATCCCTTCACCAAGGGGATCCCTCTTGCCTACCAAATTTCAGAGAGATAAGTTAAACTACGGCTGTTTTACTCACAGTGAAAATTTCTGCTTGCAGATTGAGCTGTGTTAAGCAAAAAATAAATTAGTTGGTCCCCTTGCTTACCTTTTCTTAAGAAGAAACAATGGAAAATATGGCCTTATTTTTTTGGGGGGGGGGGAGCCCTTATCAAGGTACGGATTCATGTTAATATTGTGACAAATCTGTGTCACCAAAGAAGATCTAAAATCTAATGGTTCATTGACTACGGCATGTCAAACTATCATTCCCACAGCCACTGAAATCCAGTTCTGAAGTAATTTTGATACAGTGTTTTGCAGCTAGTATAGTAATTGTTCAGCAAGACAATGTACAGCAGTACCTGAGAGAATATGGTTAAGATTTTTAAAATTAAAAGCACTGTGGAGCTTGAGCAGAGGGTACTGTTTTCTGAAAGCACCAGAATTCTTGGTCAGATGAAGCAATGTGTTGGACACTGATACCTTTTGTTTAATATCCAGTCTGATAAAGAGCTGTGTGGGATTCAAAACCTTTTGACATCTTCAGCTCAGTCAGGCTTACTTTTGAGTAAACAGGATTGCACTGTACACTTTTCAGGTGGCCTGGGGAGAGAGAGGGACTGTACACCTTTCCTGTTATGCAATTGTCTTGTTGGAAAAAAGCCACCCCTTTGCTACTTTTACCTTTGCCGAGGGGGGGGGGGGGGGGTTGGGGGTATGTGTGTATATATGAATTTCCCCCAGCAGGTTTAAAAGCAACTTGGAAGTGGCTTTTTCCAGCAAGAAAACAGCTGGGAAGGAAAGGGTTAACATTTTCCTCTTTTCCTCACACCTTTCTCCTCCTTGGTGAAGCAGTCTGTGGAGGTTGCATAAGCAAGAAGAGAATGCCATTTAAAAGAAATATGGAAGAAACTGCAACGTGTCGTGAAGCCATTGGTATTGCAGGGAAGAAAGTGAAGCTAGATGATTCTTTTGAGTTATGCTAGCAACTGAAAGCAGAATATGAGAAAGCCAGTATAATTTCTGTGACTAGGTCTGACTAGGACCAATTTCTGTGACTGTGTCTGACTAGGACCAAGGAAAATCCAGGTTCAGATCCGTACTGTTCTTTAAAGGTAAGTGGATGACCTTGGGCACGTCACTGTCTCTTGATTGAGCCTGCCTCATAGGGCAGGGGGAGGGAAGACAGCATGGTATAGCCTGATCCAGAGGTGTAGACTTATCGATTTCCCGGGGGGGGCTCTTACCTGGTGCCATAGAGTTTCAGGGCGATTGCTAGAGTGTCGCCCCGGCAACGTGCCCAGTGTGATGGCGTCACTTCTGGGTGACGCCATCATGCTGGCCACTCGCCCGGATGGCCCCCCCGGAAGGAGGGAGGGGTGGATGGAGGCTCTGGTGGCGGGGACATCACGCTGGCCACTCGCCCAGATGACACCCGGATGGCCCCCAGAGTGGATGCAGGGGAGCCAGGCGGGGGAGGAGAAGGGGTCTGGTGGTGGCGGCGGGCAGGCCTGGAAGATGGGGAGGCACGGCGGCGGGCACTCCATTTCACCGGGGGGGGCTCAGTCCCCCCCAGGAAATTTCAGGGGTGTCCCGAGCCCCCCCCCCCCGTAGTTGACGCCTATGGCCTGATCCTAATCCCATCAGATCTTGGAAGCTAAGCATGGGTGCTGCTTGGATGGGAGACCACCAAGGAAGACACTGCAGCTGAAGGCAATGGCAAACCACTTCTGCTTCTCACTTGCCTTGAAAGCCCCTCACTGGGGTTGCCATAAATCAGCTGCAACTTGACAGCGCTTTACACACTTAGGGTAGGATCAAACGGGTAGGGAGAACTGTGTAGGCCACACTGAATATCTTGGGGACACAGCGTGATAAAGATTATAACTAGAGCAGGAATTGTTTTGAATTATTCCCTTATTGTAGCAAGTGAAAGCAGAACAGATTCTGTCAAGCAGACAGCTGACAGAGATCAGAAGTCTCTTGAAAATATCTTTGCATAACCAACCCCCAATGTATAGTTAAAGAGCAATCTTTTATTTCTCCTTTAAAAGAAGGAAATCCCATTTTTATTTCCATGTACAAAAGCTCAGTATACTAGACATAAAAACCACAGCTTCATATGTTTTTATTTCAATAACTTTAGGAGACAGTAACAGGGAAAGCAACTTGATTTGCTGGGAGAACGTTTTTGACTGATGGCTTGCTCCCCCCGCCCCCCCAAGCCTTGGGAATCATAGCTGCCGTATGTGTAGCAAGCTTGACTTCTCCCTCTCCAAAAACAGTGGTGTTCATTCCTTTTGCAGATGCCTAATGTACCATTTTTCAAAAACTTAGCTGAGAAGGGCATTTAAGGGTAGCTGGCATATACTGTACTCAGCGGGGAAAATCAATCTTGCTGTTCAAAAAACAAAAACAAAAAAAAGGAGCCAAGCCTACTTGATCTGCTGTTATTTATGACAGACAGAGTAGAGCATTTCCTGTGGGATAAACAAAGGCAAAGGGCTACTGTGTTCATGTGTAAGAATAACAAGATATTTGGTAGACCCTCTCGTCCATGCCCTACCCTCTGATGCCTGGTGACTGATTGCGTGGGATTTTTTTGCCCTTAATCAGTATTGATCCACCAAATAAAGCCAGGGTCAGTACAAGCTTCGATACTAGCACCCAGCATTTCTAGTAACGTCTCTTGACTTTTGCTCCTTAGTTACCTTGTCACTGAAGCATTCTTCCCATGATGAACTGCAGGGAAACAGTCCATTGTTGTTTCACATCCCCTCCTCCAAGGGTACTCTTTAATTTCTATAAACATGTTGACACCCAGGCCGGTTATGCCCAGTAATTGAGCCAGCTTGTCCGGCAAGGCAGGGTAGAAATACAAGCGATAAATAAATAAAATAAATAAATAATTTCCAGCAACTCAGGTTGTGACTGGAGAACTCTGTAAATCTGCTAGCATTATGAGCCTCCCAGTAGGCTCTGGAGTTTTCCTGGAATTACAATTTATCTCCAGATTACACAGATCAGTAGAGTTTCCAGCCTCTAGGTGGGGCCTGGAGATCTCCTGCTTTTACAACTGATCCCCAGCTGACAGAGATCAGCTCCCCTGGAGAAAATGGCTGCTTTGAAGGGTGGACTCTATGGCTGGTGCAATGAGTGCAATCAGCATGAGCAATCAGCATGAGCAGCCCCTCCCCTCCCCTCCCAGCATGGTGCAATCAGCATGAGCAGCCCCTCCCCTCCCCAGACCCCTCCTTTTCCTGGTCCCCCCCCCCAAAGGCTCCCCCCCAAAGGCTTCCAACCCAGACCTGGCAACCCTACAGATCAGTTCCCCTCAAAGGAAATGGCAGCTTCAGAGGACAGACTGTATGGCATAAAATCCCCGCTGAGCCCCCAAGACCCTGTTTACGTGGTCTGATCTTTGCCACATACCTGTAAGTAAGTGTGCGGGCAAAGAGTAACTGTTTAAGTTGGTGGTACACCGGGAAACTTTCTGCAGTATTGTGGCTCAAAGACAAGTTTTCAAATGTTGAATTCTGAAGTCCTGCCTAATAGCTCATATGGTGTGGGTAATGGGTGTGGTGTGACTGGTGCTGCAAACTATAAACTCAATCGTGCCATGCACCGTTGGTGTTATGCCTGTGTCTAATGCTACAGAATTCAGTGGATGCATTACTCTGAAATTACTCCAGGCTTACTCTTGATTTTCTTGGCAGTTTATTTATTTATTGATTTGAATTTATATCCCGCCTAGCCAGCACAAGAATTTGAATCAATTTGGGCACAATTGTTCTGCACTTCTGCCCTCTCTGTACATTTTCACAATTGTGGAGTCAGTTTATTTTCTACCACACATGCCTTAAATAATGAGCGTTTTCAAGGGAGGATGCTGGCATCATCAGTGGCATCACAACACCCCCCTTTGAAAAGAATGTCCCTAAAATATAAATGTATCAATATAGTGTTGTAAAGATAGTTTAAGCAGATTCTCTGAACTCCCAGCTTTTTTTTAAAAAAAAAGTAAGTCTCTCTCCTCTTCCCTTGTAGAAATATGCATTTTCCCTTATATCTTGAGAAAGTGGTTTGACAATGATAATAGTCCAGTCATGGAAAAGTGGGCTGGAGGTGGGTGGGAGCGGGTGGGACAAGGAAAACCAACAGAACACTCTGCACAAGGAAAAAGCCAACTCAAAACTGGCTTCCAGGAAAAGATTGGGGTAAAAGTGGACTCAAAAGAATGGAGGGGGAGAGGAATAACAAAAAAAACCCCACCCCCAAGTAAAAACAAAAGGTACAGAAATGTGTGCAGAAATCGGGGGATAAACTGAAGCAGTATGGGGTCCGAATCAAAGGGGGGAAAAACCATGCGGAAAAGCCCTTAGTCTAATAACAGTTCTGGGGGAAAATAATACTTCAGTCCAAATTAACTGTTTTTAATTCATTTCTTTGTATTTCTTTAGATCTTTATACCCCACTTTTCTCCTAAATGTAGACCCAAAGCAGCCTGCAGCACTGCTGTATCTACTCCTCCACTTTATCCTCACAACAACCCAGTGAGGCAAGTTAAACTGAGGTAGTATGACTGAACCAAGAGAACCCAGCAAGCTTCCATGGCAAAATGGATTGAGTACATTTTCAGAAAAATCAGATATTGATCATTCTGCATACCTTGTATCCAAATGTCTAATTTTTTGTATCTCTCCAGGAAGTCACAATTAGATGTGGTTTCCCAGATCCTACAGATGCAGGAAAGCATGCGATTGTTTGCACAGTGGTTGCATGTGGGGTTTTTTTAATATAGGAAAGCCCTATCTATGTAGGATGTGGCCCTCAAGGATAGTGTCCCACTTTCAGGATACATTCTTCAATGTTACCCTCCGTGCATATCCTTAGGTACACTACAGCTATTTCACCTTTTCTTTCTTTGCTTCAGGCATATGTGTGAGAGCCCACAGAGTCAGTCAACAACAAGTGTCCTTGAACAGGAAAAGCTTTATTGAGAAAGGTCTGCAATGGTCATCTGCACTTCTTGTGTTAGTAATGGCGGCCAACTCTGGGCTCAGGATTATTATACAGAAATCAAAAGAGGCCAAGTGGTCAGTAAATTCCAATCAGAACACATACAAAAAGGCGCTCAAAATACTGGCTTTCAGTTCCCAGAGTATAGGTGGGAAGGTATAGAGCCAGACATTAAAAAGATACAACAGGCAGTACCAAGATTCCCCAAGGTCAAAGCAGCAAGCAAAGCGATAAGCTTGTCCTAAGAACAGAGAACAAGACATTCCACAGAGATGACGTAGAGGGAGATGTAATCCCAACTCCTAGGCAGGAAATGGCAGCAATAGCTGACAATATGTGGCACTGATGTTTACAGCCCTCCCCATTTTAGCACTTTAACATGCACAGAATGATTGCCTCAATGTGATGGTTGGCTACCCAAAGGCACAATTTGTCAAGGCGGAATTTTGTCAAGGGAACTCAAGAGAGCCAGTTTGATGTAGTGGTTAAGAGTGTGGACTCTGATCTGGGAGAACCAGGTTTGATTCCCCACTCTTCCACATGTAGCTGCTGGTGTGACCTTGGGTCAGTTACAAGTTCTTTCAGAGCTCTTCTCTCACGAGCAGTTCTTGAAAGAGCTCTCTCTCTCAGCTCCACCTACCTCACAGAGTGTCTGTTGTGGGGAGGGAAAGGGATTGTAAACCACTCTGAGACTCCTTCAGGTAATGAAGGGCAGGGTATAAATCTAATCTCCTCCTCTTCCTCCTTCTTTAAAAACATCAGCTGATTTGCAATGTAAAGGCTGAAACATATGGCCTCATGTGCATACATTTCCTTTTTGAAGTTATGACCAAATTTGACCTTTAAGTCTGTTTCGATCTGTCACCACATTACCTGGGCACATTACTGTAAATTGTTACCTATTGGGGGGGACAGCTTTTCCTAGCAATTTCTCGGCTGCCCTAGCAACAAATGAAGGTTTAATTATCCAATAAGAACCACCATGCATTAGAGAGACAATTTAAATTCAAAGTGTTTGTCAGAAATATTGGAGGGGGAAAAAGTAATATCAAAGGGAATAATTTAAAAAATCTATTAGTGAGGTAAAACTCCGACAGAATACCATTCTTTGATATGCTGAGTATCTTGAACACTTGTTAACTTGAGATGAGAGAGCACTAACTATCTTGTGAGATCTGGTCTGTGGGGTGCTCAACCTGTGAGGCAGACCTCCCTAAAAGAGACATGAAGACATGTTACTTCCCATGAAATCATGTTACTTCCTAGGCCAGATCTTGCTTCATGACTTGCTTGGACCTGGAGACCGTGGGCCAATCCATTCCAATTAGTATTGTAAAAGAGCACGTGCTCAAAAAAAACTTACAGTATCTAAACAACAGAGTAGTAGATGAGAGTGTTACAGTTCATGCTCTTTCAGAGTTCTCTCTGTGCCAGCAGCATACCTTGCATGTATAAAAATTCTGGAAGACTCTTGTCCTTTATAAAGATGCACTAACCTCACTAGGGTGGCCAGCCTCCAGATGGGGCCTGGAGATCCCCCAGAACTACAACTGATCTCCAGATAATAGAGATCAATTCCCCTGGAGAAAATGGCCGCTTTGCAAGTGGACTCCATGGCATTGCATCCCACTGAGGTCCCTCCCCTCCCCAAACCCCGCCCTCTGCAGGCTCCACCCCCAAATCTCCAGGAATTTCCCAAGCCAGAGTAGGCAGGAGAGAGAGAGAGAGAGAGAGAGAGAGAGAGAGAGAGAGATGTGTTTGTTTGTTTGTTTGTTTTGATTGTATTTGCATTTTTATCCTGCTTTTCAACCTACAACTAGCTTTCTAAGTAACAAAACAACAATTAAAAATCAACACGCATATCCAAATATAATAAAGACATGTGTGAGACAGGGTTTTGTTGTTGTTTTTGTTTTAAGGGAGGCCTCAGTCCTGCTACTGCTCTGTTTGGCTTTAATGATGGCAGCTGGTAGTTAAGATAGAGGCAGTAGACTCCCAGTGGTGATCTAGATTCCAGCATGATGGAGATAGATGTGTGTGTGTGTTTTAATATTTACAAACATTGCATTCGATCTCATGAGTCCATTCCACTGCCTCGTGTCTTGCATCAGAGAGAGAGAGGCTCCTCGTGCTGGAGGAATGCACCTAGATACTGGAATGGGTCTACAGGATCCAACTTATTAAGTCAATGAAAATAAAACGCAAAAAGTATTCTTCTGACCTTTTTATTTCTGGATAAAATTATCTGGGAAGGTTACAACAAGGGAAGGGATATGCATGTTATAATATTGTGTACCTTTGGTTAAAAAATCAAAACAAATTTTAAAAATTTTGTTTATTTAGTTATTTACTTCATTTATACCTTGCCTTTCATCCCAAATGCGGACCCAAAGAAGGTTATACTAATCTCCTCCTGACAACCCCGCAAGGTAGGCTGAAAGTGTGTGATTGACCCAAGGACCCCAGCAAACTTCCATGGCAGAGTGGGGATTTGAACTTGAGTCTCCTACATCCTAGTCTGACACTCTGACCGCTGTACCACACTGCCTCTGGTGGTTAACCTTAAAAAACAGCAGTTCTACATAATCCAAAAAAAGTTATTTGCAAAACCTCTCTAGACACCACATAGATCCAACCTGAAAAGTCAGCAGTGGTTGAACATAGCCTAACTCAAACAGGACACAGTATCTTATTCCAAGACACTGAAATGCTGGATAACACATCCAATTACCATGTCAGATTACACAGGGAAGCCATTGAAATTCATAAACATAAACACAGTTTCAACAGGAAAGAAGAGAGTTTAAAAATAAATAGGGCATGGTTTCCAGTCCTGAAAAAGACAAAATGCTCCACATCTTAGAACAGCACTACTGATAAGATTGGAATGTCAACTACCAATCCATATGCAAAAGAACCTCCTCAGGAAAGCTCCTCCATTAGCATGTCACAGTCTGGGAAACTCCTACAAGATAATGACTCAGCCCACCCCACCTTTCTGAGTAGATATAAATTACCTGACTACCATTTTTCTTCTCACATTGACACAGAGTACTCCGTCTTTCTGTGTTATACCTCTGAGGATGCCAGTCACAGCTGCTGGCGAAATATCAAGTACTACAATGCCAAGACCATGGCCATACAGCCCGAAAAATCTACAACAACTAATGAACTCCGGCTGTGAAAGCCTTCGACAACATAATGTTGTATCAGTTATGAGTAATCAACATTGCAAAAAAGTCAGCTCTCTGGAAACTTGGGGCAGCCAAATTCCATGCAGCCATTCAAAGGCAGACAGTTTTCTCTCTGGGAGAAAACTCACATTTTTGTAGGTACAATTTATTGTCCATTATGTGATACCTCCAGCAGGAGAAGACTGTACATCAAATGTACCTTTATTTTCCACGAATAACATTATTGTGTGGGGAAGATGCCAGTCATGTTGGTGTTCGGGGAAAACAGCTTCCCATCATTTCTGAATGAATGGCTTTGCTTTGTAGAAAGGCTACCAGGGAAGTAGACCTTGGCTGTGTACACCCAAGGGAGTGGCTGGCGCTGGCTCAGGGGTGTATGGATCAGCACATCATGTCCGAATCCATCACCATCTCTCATAAATCATGGCAGGAGGGCTGAGCATCAGTGTCCCTTACAACAGCAAAGAGAGCATCCTTGGCCTTCCCATTCATTTTTGTGTTTGGTTAGCTGTGCATCGGGAACATATAAAACCAAATTTATTACATGCACATGATACAAACTCAATTTTGTTTCAATTAATCTGAAGTCTGAAATACATCCAAATATGAGCCCATCCAGAACTTAGTGGGTTTTCAAAACGCAGGTGTGAATGACTTTGGGAGAAGAAATACAAGCCGTCAAATCCATCAGAGTGTTCTAAGGGAGCTCTGGAGCTCACTGGAATTCATGCAAGAGAAACAATGTGCGACTTTTGCTTGGAAGTGATGTGCTGGAGCAGAGGAGCTAGCACTTTTCTTGTCTGCACTGCTTCTTCATTCCGAAATCTCCCCCCCCCCCCGCCCTACCCCCACTTTAAGCACTTGGAGCTTTTTTCTTTCTTTCTTTTTTAAGGAAGGAACCCTTCCAGGGCTTGGAGGAACAATTACGTTGCCTCCCAGGGCTTGAAGCTTGGGGGGTAGAGGGGAGAGATTTCAGTCAGGGAAACAGAATAAGGAAAGCGCCTGTACCATCTTCAGCATCACAGCCCTGATACATGTGGTTCTTCTCCTTTGACTGGAGTCATATGTGAGTTGTATTCACAGGAACAGGCAGCTTTAAAAGGTGATTCAGGGAGGACAGATCTGTCAGTGGATACTAGCCATGTTGACTGAGGGGAACCTCCACATTCAGAGGCACTAAGCCTCTGAATCCCAGTGCCAGGAGGCAACATCAGGGGAAGGTCTCAGCCTCTCTGCCCTGTTGCTGGCCCTCCAGAGGAACTGATTGGCCACTGTGTGAGACAGGATGCTGGACTAGATGGACCACTGGTCTGCTCCAGTAGCACGATCATCTTATAGCATAATGGTGGCAATAATGCTGCGTGCATCCCCCATGTCATTGCCAGAGTAGCAGATACACAAGCAGCCTGTCTTTTTTGCAAAAGCTCTTACTGTGGTTAATTAGTTACTTAGCTAAAGGCAACTGCCGACTTCTTTGATTATTGAATTTGCTTATTTAATATTTCATCTTTCTCCCCTACTTCTGTATTAATTATATGAGTGGTGACTAAGAGCTATACAATTTTCAGAAAAAAAAATCATATTAAAACATTCTGGAAATGAGAAGAGAACTCCACTGATTTTGCTCCAAGAAACCTTTATATTACACTTTGGTTTTTGAAGTGTAAATTTCATTTCTGAAAAACTGAGGTCTTTATATCTCTTGAAAGCTCAGTTTGTCCCAATTCATTTTTTAAAGACATACAAAATACCTTTTGGTGGTGAAACTTTCCCTCACTCCACTGTTAACATAATTCTTTCTGAACGAACTGTTAATCTGCTTACATTTTAAGGGCACAAATTCATTATGTGGTAGTGTTTGCTGGCTAACACTGATGTGGAGACATTTCCAGGGGGTAATTGAGTAGGAAGGGGTACCTATCCCGTCCTATCCCTTCTAATTCTCCCTCAGAGCCCCTCCCCTGGGCTAGTTTTCACCCATTTCCCTCCTCGTTAGCTTCTGAGTCCAGAAATGAGTCCTGTGGGGGGGAGAAAAAACCTGAGGGAAGGCACTGCAGAGGAAGGGCTAGGACCATCCTCCCACCTGCCATTTCTCCCCTGAAATCCCTCACCCACCCTTGCGTTCATGTTAGTTTGACAAATAACGAGGTATGGGAGCCAGTGTTTATTGTGGTAATGCATAAGTCTTCTTCTTCTTGTTGTTGTTGATCTAGAGGTTACATTGGGTTTGGTTTTTAAAATTATTTTAATGTCATTGGGTTCTGTAACATTCTTGACTTGCTTGGAGTCTGTCTAGCCAAATGTGTGGATTTACATGGAATTTTTGGTCTCTGAACTGGATTTTGCCTTAAAAGCAAGAGAACATACTGGATTCATGTTTCCAGCAGTCTTCCTGTTGGTCCTCCACATGTTTAGCCTCATTGTATGTCCTGGTATGGATTATTGTTGGAATTGGCCTATGCTGGTGTCAAGAGACCAGGTTTGTTCAGCATCATTTTCTCCAAGGCCCACCGAGCCATCCAGTGGGGGCAGATAGTGAAGATGGCCCAGTCAGGACACAGGTTTTGCTAGGAACACTGGATACCCCTATACAGGCCTAATGCACTTATTGCTTCCTCTAAACTTCAGATCCCTTGTGCAGGATGTCTTTGAAGACACTGTGCATCCATAGCCTTGCACGGGATGTTGCTTGGGCTGTTCAGATCAGGCCCTCCCTTTCCCCCGCAGATGTTTCTTTGAGTGGTGCCACGATCATACCCTGATGACAGCATTTACAAAGGCTTTTAGACACCAGGGGGAACCAACAAACTGGTCACTACACCTAGCAGCCTGTGGAGATGCTTTGCAATGAATAATGCAGTACAAGAATCCACTGAGGATTTAGACAGGTCCACAGCTAAAGGGTTGCAAGGGCGGAGGGAGGACACGGTACAAAATTCCCCAGGCCTGAGTTTTTCCAGAAGGCCCAAAGTCCATCTGACTCGTTATGCTTTCATGTTCGCACCTGGCAGGATGTCTGCCATCCCAGAGCTTCACTAACAGCTAAGCCTCTCCAGGAATCAACTTGAAATCATTAAGAAGTACTCTCCTGCAGCCAGAATACACTTCCTATGCTTCTCAGTTAAGGGTTAAAATGAATGATTACGGATTCCTAGAGAGGTTTTGTTCCATCAAGGATTGATGAATTCCCTCTCCCCCATTTTTATCTTTAAATGTTGGGGGGCAGTGGGAATCTTTTTTCGGGGAAGCCTACTTCATGTGAGAAGTGGAGAAACATCACTGAATTCTTCTTACTGGGAGAAGCAAGAGCTTTCATCTGCTGAAGCTTAAATGTTCTTTTATATCCACTCCTTGCTTTAGTGACTCCCAAGTGTAGGCAGAGTAGACTGGCAGTGTGACACAAAGACTGTTGGTGTAGCTGCTCGGAGAGATGGAAGGGCAGTAGGGCTGCCAGCTGTAGGTTGGGAAATACCTGGAGATTTGGGGGGTGGAGCCTGAGGGGGGAGGGGAGGGGCATCAATAGGGTATAATGCCAGAGAGTCAGTGTTCCAAAGTGGCCATTTTCT
Organism: Lepidodactylus listeri; assembly: GCA_029233225.1. NCBI lineage: Eukaryota > Metazoa > Chordata > Lepidosauria > Squamata > Gekkonidae > Lepidodactylus > Lepidodactylus listeri. The sequence goes on from JARCFY010000006.1 coordinate 96,983,570, forward strand.
CCAGGTGAATTGATCTCTGTTGCCTGGAGATCAGTTTGTTAGTCTTAAAGGTGCTACTGGGCTTTTTACTATTTTGCAGCAACAGACTTACCTGACTAACGCCTCTGGAGATCAGTTGTAATCCCAGAAGATCTCCAGCCACCACCTGGAGACTGGCAACCCAAAAGGACAGGCAGGCAGATCTTTGACACAAACAAATACTTGTCACGTCTTAGATGGGGGAAGGGGGGGAAAAGGGCTGTGATCTTTTTCAGTTTTTAAAAAACTGATTCAGTTTTGCAAAACATATATTAGTTGGGGAGTTATCTGCATAAATGTAACATACTGTCACTAATCAATTCTTTTGCTTTGGTGAACAATTATAAGAGTTTCTAGTGAGGCTCATCCGTGTGGCCTAATCTGAGCCTGTTATCCTGGAATTAATTATGCCAGTGGTGGTGATGGTTTTCTAATTTAAACTCTCTTTATATCAAGCTGCAAACTCATTTACAGCCACAGTTTGAATGCGAAAATGCCCTAAGAGGTGAAAGATCAGAGACTGATGTTGAGTGTCTGACATTCTTCTCCTCCACCCCCTTTGGCTCAGTGAAAATGTAGTCACAGATAGGTCTGTTAAATGGATCAGACGGTAATTTATCCCTCCCATTCCACCCCCAACATTTAAAAACTCGTGCTAAAATATTAAGCCTCATAAATCTGCCTCTCAAGGCAGATTTAATTAAATGCAGAATAATATTACTGTGAATGGTTTATAATTGCTGTGAGTTTTGATTTTTAATTGGTCATATTTTACTCTCAGAAATCCGTATGTATCTTGCGTTGGCTTGGTTCAGATGCAATGCCAAACTGTGGTTTGGTACTATTATAACAGAACCTTTAAGGAGCTAGGGATTTGCTCATGTGATCCCTCATCCCCCTCCATCTGTTTGTGTACTGCTAGAAAATCAGTCATTTCCTGGTTTTGGCAAAGCAGTTTGCCATTGCAACTGGCAAACTCCAGTTTGTGGTAGCCCTGCAAACCTGGCTTCCAAACTGGGAACAAACCAGAGTTTGGAATCCTTATCTGCGGAGCTGGAGTAGACCAAAGCAGGCTGGCTAGGATGTAATGGCAAACTAAGGTTTGCCAGGACTCTGAGACTAATTAACATATAGTGCATAAGCAGAGGAAGGGAAAACAGAGCAGGGGTTACCTCGTGCCAGGCTATGGTTTAGTATAACAATCAAATTTTGTCACCCTGTCCTTTCTGTTTGAAATTTCAAGGGGAAAACGTCAGTTTCTATCAGAACACAGATTCTGTGTTCTTTTTCAGTGTTAATGCAATCTTATAATGATTCAATAAATGGTTGGATCCAGTCAGCAACAAAGTGTGTCATAACAAATTTTCATGCCATGTTTTCATTACTTTGCCATTCAAAATGTACTTGAGTATTAAAAGACAGCCATTGTGTTCTCTGCAAAGGATTAATTAAGGTTGGAGCTGACTCTTTTGAAAGCTTTCCCTTTCTTTCCCCTTCTTTCTTTCTACTCCAGGCCTATTATTTCTAGAAAACCAGTCACATGGGAAAGTGGTGTTTTGAGAGACGGCTGGCGTACTTTAAAATAATGATCTTTAAAAGGATATTTTTAAGAAGTGAATTCCTCTTCTATTGAGGCTGTTTTCAGCTGCTGTACAACTGGGCCACTGTACTTGGGTGCAGTGCCACGGAACAAACTGGGATTAAACTGGGATTCTAGCATTCACACGACACAGTAAACCATGGTTTATGAGCTGGGAATAAAAGATTTAAAAGCCTGGTCTGTGTCTTTTCAACAAAAGAGATAGTGGGATAGCCAGCATTCAGACATAATGATAAACCATAGTTTACTCAAACTAGAGCAGATGAACTGTAGTTTGTCATTCTTCTAAAGCAGACCTAGAGTTTTTGTTCTCCAAGCCAGGGTTCCTGCAGGTGAGAACGGGAGCTAATACACAGAAGGAACTGCTCTGTTGACTAGGCAAAGGCAAAAGGCCCCAAAAATATATACTACATATACCTAGGCTGCAATCACATGCACAATTTGCCCCGACATAGGCGCAAATGCTGGGCAGATTAAAGGAGCGTGATCAGACGCCAACATCTGGCAAGCGCCCCACAGCCATCGGCAACCCATTTTGCTCCGCCGCACAAGTGGAGTAAAAAAAAAAACACCTCAGAAAGTCCAGTAGCAAATGGGTTGTCACAGGCCACAGATGGACTTTCTTGTGTCTGATCATGCGAGCGCGCTCCCATGGCATCGGGATAGTCTGATCAGGCTATCCTGACGCCATGCCGTTGTTTTTTCCCCCTTCTCGGTATGTGCATCATCGCATACCATCATAGGAAGCCCTCAGGGCGGAGATGCGATTCATTGATCCCCCATTTAAGCGAATTGAAAAACAACGTCAAACCACCCCCACTCCCGATTCACCCGTGGTTGCGTCTGATCACACAGTGGCGGGCTGCACCCACATCTACAAAACTCTGTGAGATCGTGCAACTGCAGGTCAATTTCCTCCGGAGGAAATAGCCTCACTTCCCCCCCACTTTATCTCGGGCGTGTGACCACAACCCTAGTTTAGATAATCCAGAGGTAATTAATTAATTCATAGAATCATAGAATCACAGAGTGGAAAGGGACCTCCGGGGTCATCTAGTCCAACCCCCTGCACAATGCAGGAAATTCACAAATACCTCCCCTCCACATACACAGTGACTGCTGTTCCATGCCAAGAATTATTGTATGGCAGTGTATGTTTTATAGCCAGGAGATCCGAGGACTGCCTGGCAGCCAGTCCCAACTCTTTGCACCACTAAAGTGGCAAGCTAGACTTGTTGGTGGGCTGAGAGAGATCTGAAAGCTGTGACTGACCCAAGGTCACCCAGCTGGCTTCATGCAGGGGAGTGAGGAATCAAACCTGGTTCTCCAGATTACAGTCCTGCCACTCTTAACCACTACACCAAACTGGCTCAGTAGAGTCTTCATGCTGCTTGCCAGTCACAGTAAGCAATGTTGAACTCCCCTGTTCTCTTTTGTATCTGAACAGAATTTGTGGGAGCTTGAGCACATTGACTCTTTGGGACTTTACTGGCCTGTGATTATCAAAATCCAAAAAGTTCCATTATCTATCATGTTTTCAATCAGTAGTTGATAGTGTTTTCATGGAGGAGTGATTACTTTTCCCCACTTCACAGACTGCAATATTTTTATCACTAGGGATGATGAGGGGTTTATGCCTTACCTCGGAATTGTGAGGAAGAGATATATCTGGATTTCTCATCAGCATAATCTCACAGGCTACCAGACACAGTTGATCACTTTCTCTTACCTCTACTTTTCCAGGTGGTTTCTCTCCAGACTGGACCAGTAAATATGATTTACCAGGCTGCTTCCAGCACATTATAGATAGGCTATAATAAAGCCCTGGAAACAGCTTCCTAGAACTGTTTTACTGAAATGGGAGGGCTGATTCAGCTACTTTCTCTGACTACTTTTTAGAAACATCACCATCTGGATTGTTTGCTGGGAGGCTAATGGGTGCAGAGTGCTATGGACCTGCTGATATAGTGGCTCCATTGATGTAAGGTAGGGTTGCCAGACCCCCTGGTGGAAGCAGGGGTTCCCCCATTGCCAGGTCCCAGCTCCCCGCTACCAATCAGCTATCTGGGGGGGGGGGACTTGTTAGCCGAATTGCTTTAATTTAAGATTTAGCAATTGGCAAAATACCGGGTTCTTTGCCAGCTATACCAAGGTCCCGCCCCTTCCAGGAGTTCCCAGAAAATAGGCAACGAGGCTGAGTGGTTCCTTTGAATGATGTTTACTGTAAAATGTTGTTCAAGCATACAAAACAGAGTCATACACGCATACACACAAGATCTAGTAAACTTAGGTAGAAAAATAGCACTGTTGCATGAGCAGGAGATTCGTTGGTTGGGTAATACTTTACCTGTCCTGGAGATGGGTGGTCCAATTCCAAAAGAAGACTATGGGGAGGCAGAAAGGTAAAATGGGGAGCGTGATCTAAACCTGCAGATACACGCTTCTTCCTGGCTGCGCAAATCAGGGATTAAAGATGGAGGCAAGGTAATGGGACAGCAAGCTGGACGTAAGAGGGTGATAAAGAAGATAGAGGTCGTGGCGGCTAGCAACGATGGTCTGTTGTGCAAGATCTTTTATCAGGTGGCATTGGGGCGGGCTGCGCTGACCACTTCCCATTGACACACCTACCAGTTAGTCTGTCCCCACTAACCCTACCATTGGTCAAGGTAAAAGGAGGAGGTGATGGGAAGGAGTGGTCAATATTGCAAATCTAGGTGCTAAGCAGGAACTGACACCTGGGCAAGCTGCTAGGATTCATGGCGCCATTCCATTGTCTCTTGATGGCTCTGGCCAGGTCACTCAATGGCCAGCCGATTAGTTGCCAGGTAACATCACTTAACATAATCTCTCGCAGGCACTTTGGGGGAATGTGTGAATTGACCAGCGTAAGGAGACAGGGGGACCCTTTGAAATGGAGTCCTTGTCTCCGTGTCAGTGTGAACTATAGAGGGTGCGCTTCCTGCCATGGACTGGAGCCTCTTACCACAATAAAGAGTGCATTTTGTCCTTTGCAGTATAACAACCCAAAGTTCAAACTTATGATCATAACAGTTCATAATAGCATATGGTATGCCTTGCTGGCTTACAGACTTACCCCCCAAAAGCGGGGAGACCCATCTGACATGTAGCAAACTTGTCTGCGTCACTGCCCACGTGACTGGGAAATGACATCAACACATCTGGGACGTCAGAGTGACACTCTGGTATTTGGGCAAAAACTCTATGGTAGAAGCCAAAGTTACCAGAGACTGCCCAAATACCAGAGTGTCACTCTGACATCCCAGACATGATGATGTCACTTCCATGTCATATGGACAGTGACGTGAACACGTGGCTGTACATTGGATGGGGCTCCCTGCTGCTTCCGGTAAGCCCCTCCCCCTCCCCTGCCGGTTGCCAGGAGGGACCTTGCAACCTGAATGTGAGACCATCTAAAAATGTGGCTTTTTCTACCAGTTTAAATAATCTTTTGCAAAATATTCCTTTGCAAAATATATTGACCATTATAAGTGACAATATAGTAGACAATTGGCCTGAGCTGAGGTGACCCTTATTGTGGGCATCTTTTTCTGTTGAGATGCATCTGTTTGTAAAACCTTTTGAATACTGTGACGAGGAATAAAGTTATTACTAGATTATAGTCATATACTAATCTGCTTTCCTTCCTGTTCTTTCGTCTCCTCTTGGTGCTAGGGGTTGCCACCCTCCAGGTGGTGGCTGGAGATCAGAGAACAGTTCCCCTGGAGAAAATGGCTGCTTTGGAGGTGGACTGTGTGGCAGTATACCCTGCTGAGGTCCCTTTCCTCCCCAAACTCCGCCCTCCCCAGGCTCCACCCCCAAAATCTCCAGGTATTTCCCAGCCTAGAGCTGGCCGCCCTACTTGGTACTCATTATAGTAGCAATTCACTATTTATCTTTGGGCATAGCCACGTAACTTTTCCTGGATATTCCCAATATTCCCTGCCTAGCCTTGAGGGCTAGTGATGTCAAGCAGGAAGTGTCTAACCCTTTCCCTCAGGAGCTCCTATATCGACACGCTTACAGACAGTAAAGTCGCATGCCTCTGTTATGATCACAGAAGCAGCAAAACTGGGCCATCCACAGACAAACTGGGAATTCTTATATATTTGGGGATTTCACAATATGAAGAAAAATATGATTTCATATAGTTAACCAAACAGAAAAGGGTGGAAGGGGAACCCTGGGCTGATAAAGATGGAATGTGCTTCAGAAGGCCCACGATGCTGAGAGCAGCTGAAGGGGGGGGGGGGGGGGGGGAGAAGCAGGAGAGAAATTTAGCTGCCTCAAGTTACTGACAGTATACACAGTGCTGATAATTTCACCAAATTCGGATTGGATCCTGAGGCCCTGCCGCAAAGTGGTGTCGTGGCCATCAAATGCCAGCATCTGAAAGCTTCAGTACCCAATAATTCCAACATTCCCATAGTTCCTAGCAGCACTGTGGTGGACGTTTCCACCGAAATTAATGCGTTTCAGATTCAGCTGAGCTGAAGTGGGACTGCAAAAGAGGAGGGTGGGACTCATCCGGCCTACATCCACATCCACATTCTTTATTATATATTTACTTTATTTCAAGTTTGCCACTTTTGTTATTGAATATTTAAGCACATGTCTGGTTCTCTCCTACTCCAGTAGAAAGTATTAGAGTGCAGGATTTCACAGTCTGTAATTCCAGTGGAAATTAATGTCCAGAACTTTTCAGCCTCACAAAGGACTCTGTTAGTCAGAAAGTTTGTAAGCTTTTTTGGACAAAAGTCAGTCCAATCAAAGGTATCACCTTGCCTATGTTGTGCGGCATGGAAAATTTATTTCTCCTTAGAAGGCAAACTGGGACCTTAATTAAGTTCAGTAGGCAGTTGAAAGCAGGTGAAGCAGCTGGAATTCTGTTTTGCACAGGAGAAGTTCCACTTTGTTTCTGCAGAATCCAAACAAGAAAATTATACATGTATAGAAGCCATAAATGTAAACATTGTGAATGCTTTCCACCAACTTCCGTATTTATCGGGGGGAAATTGCTGCTGTATCTTTGCTATGCACATTATCAAAACATTATAGTCCTTCTTGGGTTTGTTCAGGTTACCTTTGGTTGTATATTTGTGCTTCTGAAATTCAAATAAGTGGTCTGTGTAGGATAGGAATGAAGAATCTCACCCTGGGGCAAAACACAGGCTTGGAAACCTCCTCCAGCATATGCGCGTGCACACACACACACATCAACACTAGATGACAGAGCCTATGCGCATGATGGAATATCTACATAGGGTTACATAATCTAGTATGCAGCATTTCATTATAATTTCATTAACAATCATGGATACTGATTCACTAAATAGGCCAAAAGGCTTTCTGTTTGATTCTGCAAGCCACTGACCAGAAAGACAAAAGTTGGAAGGCTGCCTTGTTGGGCCACTAACCTTAGGCAGTGAGGCTGTCCTGGTTTGACTCCCATGGGTCAGTGTCCAGGGCTGCCACATCCTCCAGCATCCTTTCAAGGTGAACCTTTGGAGATGCCTCACCTGATGGAGAGGGAAGGGGGGGTTCATCCTCACCCACAACCCTCTCTTTCTCTCCTGCTACATACCTCTTCCCTGGCCACGTGGGAGAGGTGTGGCCCATCATCCTTGGATCACCTGAGGCCTGTTTTTTAAAGGTGTGGGGCAGCCCCAGGCTCACCCAGTGCCCCCCGAGATGATAGCAGAACTTTGTTCGGCATGAGGAACTGGAGAGATTGGGCTACAGTGTGGGCCTCCTCCCCTCATGCTCTGCCCTCCCGCAGTGCCTCAAAAGGATGATTACCAGGCCAGCATGGACCTAGGAGGGTTAGGGAAACTACCAGCTTCATTTGTGGGGTTTCTCACAGGTGTAGCTTGGCAGAACAGTTTGCCTCCTCACTGAGCTGAGCGGTGGCTGTAGTTAGTTCTGGGAGTAGCCTAACCATGCCCCTCACACCACCATCTGTCTAGCCCACCCTCCACCTCTTCCAGTCAGGGCTCAGGTCACGAGGATGCCCTGGCTGTGGGAGGAGCCAGTGTCACCTGATCAGGCGGCCTCTTCAGCACTGGTAAGTGCAGGGACAGGGCTCCTGACCCTAGACAGAGCCAACATGTTGTGAGCCTTCAATGTTGTGGGGCCCAGGGCCAAGCCTATGTATTCTGCACCATGAAAAAGGGTATCTGTGTAAGTTGCGCCAATTGATGCAACCTCATTTGAAGAGGTGGACTTGGCAGTTTCCTTTTGCCTCAGTCTTCAAGAAGCCACCATAGATTTAGTCAGATAGACAGACACACCCAGCATCCTTTCCTTCCTGTTATCTGATCCTATCCCCTTTGAAGTAGAATGCTATTCTTAGGGACGAGTTTCCTTCCTTCCGGCTTGACACCTCACTCTCACATACACAAATAAGCATATTTTCTCTCCATCTTTGAACAGTGGATGCAGGGGCACTCTTCCCTGCATCCATACCCATCCTAGGTAGTTAGAGGAGATTATGTCTCTCATCTATACTGTCTAGAATGGAGTTCCATATAATGAAGAACTCTTATTAGTGTTGAATCTGACTACTGGCTCTGTGTAACTTTGTAAGTCCGCAAGCACACTCAGTACCTAAGCTCTGCTGCATGGAAATGCCTGGTGCACTCTGCTACACTGATAGTGATTCCTGGCTCTACTAAAACCAGATAATCCAATATTTCTTTGTGTAGAATTGGGATTCCCCCCCCCCCTTGGTGGAAAGCGCATGCAACTATATTTGTCTGAGCAGGTCTAGAATGAACAGTTGCAGCTCAAAATAGCAACAGCCGTGTTAATTCCATCTCCGGCAGTCATGGAAATAACAATCCGATGTTATCCCATTTTCTGTTTACCCCAGCGCCATTGCTGCTGGAGAGAGGCGAGGAAATTATGATGTCAAGCCTTGACATTACTAGACATTACGGAAGACAGGAAGAGGAGCTCAAGATATCGCAGCAGCCAAAAATGGCAACCCTATCATATCTAATTCTGTGCTAAGTGTTTCCTTATTTACCTCTGTGGTGCTGAAAGCCCAGCATCTCATAATCTATTTTTGCTGAAACCATGGTTACAGCTAGAGAGGAGCAGTGCTCTGCGTTATTGTAAGGGGGGGCAACGTTTTGAATGTTTGTTCGCACCACTATCTGCTGGGTCAAATCAGTGCAGAGACCCCGGTCCCCAAAGTGTTAGCCAAGGGACTGGATTTAAAGTGGATAGGCCCGGCAACACACCTTCTGTCACCCCAGTCCTGCCCTGCTTCCTTCCAACAAGGCTAATCTGTTTTAAGTTCCTTGGCACATTCTCTTTTTCGTTCATTATGGGATACATTTTTAATCTGACAGTAATCCTGTTTTTAGTAATACATTTTGTACCTGTTAGTATGAACATGTAATTGGAGGAAAATGTCTTGCTAATTATTTATCGCTTTGGGGTTTGATCTGTTAGTAACAGAAGTGGAAAAGACGTCAAACTTCAAATCATTAAAGGGGGTATCTGCTGTATCTCCATGCGATGGCCCAGCACCATTGTTTTCTGGGAGTTTAATCATAAAATAGGACACATCTCTCAGTTCTGCTAAACGACAGATCGTTTACTCATGGCTGGAAGTTGGTGGTTGTTTAATGCTAGCTGGATTAGTTGGGATGTGTTTAATTTTGTAGATTTCCAAGGTTATTGCTGAGAGCCTTCTGCAGAGGCATCTTTTAAAGGGTTTTTTGAAATCGGGGTCATGCCCTGAGCGGAGTGGGCCAGGCTAGCCTGCTCTTATCCGATCTTGGAACCTAAGCAGGGTCAGCCCTGACTAGTATTTGGATGGGAAACCGCCAAGGAAGCCCAGGGTTGCTACACAGGGGCAGGCAATGGCAATCCACCTCCACACATCGCTTGCCTTGAAAACCCCACCAGTGGTCTCTGTAAGTCAGCTGCAACTTGATGGCACTTGCTGCCCCCAGTAGGGGCAGTGCAGTGAAATAACTGGGTACAGGGCAACAACACTGCCACCCTCTGTGAACGGGCAAGAGCCTAACAACACCTTAAGTCTGCCTAGCTAAAATTGGCGGGATGCTTTTCAGTGGGGGCAATCAAAGCTATTCTACTTGATTTTATTCAGAAGGATGCCAAGAAACTGATCAAGTATTTATTTATTAATTAAAATACTGATACCCCCACTTTCTCTTGGCTCAGGGCAGTTGACTTGTCAGTCCTTCATTTGTTTTGTTGTTGTTTTAAGTTTGCAATTGTATCTCATAGCATTTGTCTGCCTCTTATGACTTAAGCTGTTTTCAGGGTGAACAGGGTGAACAGCAAGTAGGCAGAGCGCCTTCCAGTGTTCTACAGAGAGCAAAACGTCGCAAAGATTCCAATGCAGTGGTGTACCTTGTCACCTATAGCAACACTGGTGAAAAACTCCAGAAGGGTTTGCCAAGTAAACTCCGCTCTGTGAGTAGTTGGGATGGGGTGGAGTGGAGTAGAGGACATCCAGAGCTTGGCCGTTCTTTTCTGTGACTTCATCTAAATATGCTGGTACTGTAGCAGCAGGAACCCGGCACCTTCTGTATTATGGCACGTTACCAATGGAGAGAAGTGCTGGTTTGCTCTCTACTACGCTGCAGCAATGCCACAATAGATGGCCAGAGCTGGTGTTGCAATTACTGACTCAGCAGGAAGGAAATGACATCGAGGACCAACAGAGTCCCACTTGGCCATAGGAAGCTGCCGACTTCATTCAGCTGCCTGGGGGGGGGAAGCGGAGATAGCAAACAATAGAAGATTAGATTCTAGAAATATGTAATGTTAAGGAATGACATGATTGCCACTGTGTTTGACAGGATTGCTAAACAAGTAACATTCAGGGTGTGATGCTGGAAAAGGACTTTAACAATGTGGATGTCGATACAGTATTTTCAGGTATTAGGGTTGCCAGGTTCGCTCTGACCACCGGTGTGGGATGTGGGTAGAGTTGCCAAATCCAGTCTGAGAAACTCCTGAAGATTTGATAATATAGCCTGGGGAGGGGAGGGACCTCTGTGGGGTACAATGTCACAGAGCCCATCCTCCAAATCATCCCTTTTCTCCAAGGGAACTGATCTCTGTAGTCTGGAGATGAAAGCTGTAATTCCAGGGGATCTCCAGGTCCCACCTGGAGGCTGGCATCCCTATCAGGCATTAATTTCTAGAAAGGCAGCCTGAGATTGTCAGCCGTCTTGCTTCTTTAGGGTCTTGATGCCAACACAGCCTCTAATGCCTGTTACTTCTCCCTTCTCTCAGTTATTTTGTCTTCTGCATTAAGTGAAATAAACTGATGAACATTAAAAAACACACAAAAGTCAGGGATCACATGTAAAAGGTCAAGGCATTTCTTTCAGTTTATACCACCTTTCCGTTTTTTGCAAAGTGAAAGTTCCTATTCTGATTAGAGAAACAAACATGAATTATTCCCTTATTTTCCAAGGGTACGTTATTTACTGGGATATCATAAATAAGGCTGGATCATTTTATCAATCTACCTCATTTTATCAGTCTACAGTTATTATAACAGCTGCCGTATATGACACTGAAATTTGAACTCTTCTGTGCTATTTTACATTGTGACTGAATATCCAAATGTATTGCTGTTTCTTAATGGCATCGTACAGATTTGTTTTCTGAGACATTTCCCAAAAAATATCATTGTTCTGTGTTCTTATGCTAACGCTGATTATATATGAAAACACATGTTGTTTCTAAGCCAAGGTAAATCAAATGCCACTGGAAAAGCACTTCTGTTGGCCGAGTAGGGAAGGGTGGTTTTGCCGATTCCTCTTCCCATCGTAGTCATATATTGAACAGATTTTAATTAGGCCAGGGTACGGTCATGAGGACAAAGTGACCCAGCAACCTTGCTGCACCTGTTCAGCTGGATGGGGGACCTGATAGCCTATATAAGTAGCTTTGAATTCCAGGATGGAAGAACTGCAGGATATCAGTGTAAATAAAACATCCTACAGCATTTCCATTTGGAGGCAATAAAGTAGATGTTCCTTGGAGTCAAGCTTTCTGAAAAAGGCGTGCTGGTTGGACCCTATGGACCATGACTGTAGAGGTAGATTTCCCCTGCATTCCCCTTCCTCCAGAATCCCCCTGTGGCCACTGAAAAGGCAGTGGTGGAGATCAGGGAACTCTAATGTCTGGGGGCCTTTTGTAGACAACATGGCAAGTGGTATGGCATAACTGCAGTGCGTGGTTAGGGATTGAGCAAAATCACTTTCCTCCCAGAAGAAGAAAAAGAAAAGGAGGAGATTGGATTTATACCCCGCTCTTCACTACCTGAGGAAGACTCAGAGCGGCTTACAATCTCCTTTCCCTTCCCCTCCCCACAACAGACACCCTGTGAAGTAGGTGGGGCTGAGAGAGCTCTCTCAAGAACTGCTCTTGAGAGAACAGCTCTGAAAGAACTTCTAACTGACCCAAGGTCACACCAGCAGCTGCATGTGAAAAAGTGGGGAATCAAACCCGGTTCTCCCAGATTAGAGTCCACACTCCTAACCATTACATCAAACTGGCTCTCAAGTTCCCCCAGCGGAGTGCTTTCTCTGCCAGCTTCCTCCACAGAAGCAGGAAGAGTGGTTTTGCCCAGTTCTGTCTTGGCACCGCAGCCCACCTTGTGCTTCATGGCATTTGATTCACAAGGGCCCCCTGACCCCAGAGGGGTTGGTATGTATGTATTTGTATGTTTGTACCTGTACATTTTTGTCCCACCCTTCCTCCAAGGAGTTTGGGGCAGCATGTAAGAGTCATTCTTCCTCATTTTATCCCCACGACTCTGTGAAGATAGTTTTAGTTGAGTCACTCAATTAAACTTCATGGTAGAGCAGGAATTTGAACCTGGGTTTCCAAGAGCTGTACCACACTGGCTGCTTGATCTCCACTGCATCTTTCTTTGGGACTTTCCTCAACTAGCTAAAATTTTGTGAAGTTCATACAGAGACTGTGTTTGTTCCCAGCCTAGCTTCCTAATCTTACACTTTTCCCCTTGATGTCGTTTTCCACCACCATTGAGGACAGACTTTTCCTTCCTTTTTTATTTTTTTGTTGGCTGAAGATTCTCCAATCTGCAGGTGCCTGCTTTTTTGGAAGCAGTGCTGATGTAAAACCTCGGTGACCAAGGTTAGCAGATGGCTGCATTGTAGCGGTAGCCTGTCTGAGAAAAGGTCTGACCAGCTAAACAACTCCTGTCTAGCGCGTACAGATGGTATTTCAGCAAAGTGACATTTTTTGGCATACTGTAATCACCTGCCTCTTTTAATGTGTGAGCGTTTAATTCTATAATTAAGACTGCGGCTGACAAATACATTTAAGAGGGGTGGAGAAAGAGTCTGATTATTGTTGTGTGCATCTGAACACTGGGGTGTATCCAGCCATCTGCAAAGTGGGACTTCCCTGTCCACCTTCCTGCTGCAGCCCACTAAGTCTCCCCCCCCCCCATCTTGTTCTTGAGGGTCAAAGTGGGGGTTGTTGTAGTAGGGGTCTGTGGTGGGAATGACCAGCCAGTCTTCTGCAAACAGAAATGCCATTTTATTTATAGAATAATGTGATTAGAAACAGACTACTTCTTCTTCTTCCCCACCTTGCAATCTAATTAAATCAGTTTTGCAGATTTTTGAAAACAATACAAAGACCTGCAAACCTTGTTTATCAAAGTCAAAAGAGAAATGATTGTCCACACCATTAGCAGTGTTCACTCTTCTGTACCATCTTCAGCCATCTGCAAAAAAAAAAAAGTCTCCAGCATTAATTTGAGAAGTATTCCTTATCACTGGTACTGGGATTTTGGGAGAAAGTGTTATAGCATTCTGATAGGGTTGTCAACCTCCAGGTGGTGGCTGGAGATTTTCTGCGATTACAACTGATCTCCAGGCGACAGAGTTCCCCTGGAGAAAAGGGCTGCTTTGTAGGGTGGAGTCTGTGGCATCATACCCCACTGAAGTCCCTCCCCTCCCCAAACCCTGCCCTCCTCAGGCTCCACCCCCCAAATCTCCAGGTATTTCCCAACCCAGAGCTGGCAACCCTGCATTCTGACCTTAGCCTCTCTGCCACCTCTGAAGATATTAAATGTGGAAATGCATCTCCCCCAAATTCCACGTTCTTTTGGGCCATTGTCCAAAAATCCCCTTATAATCTAACTTCTCTAAAGGCAGAGAAAGATACCATGCAGAGAAGTGACTAAACATGCTCCAGCCATGTTTCTTCCAGAATTTTTCATTAGGACTTAGTTGTTACTTACGTGGGTGACCATTGGGGTGAACAAGTTGGAGGCTGCCTCATCATACCTGTAGACTTGACTGGCATCTAGAGGGCCTCTTGTGAAAATTCCATTTGTTCTTACTGAAGTGTCATGAACCAGCCACTGGCTAACCTCACAGGCTCAGCACCTAAGGAGGGTCTCCCAACTCTCCCACCTGAAGAGTACGGCACATCAGAGAACTCCCCAGGCCCAAAGACTGTCTCTGCTGTCCTCCTTGGCCCCTGTGGAGCCAAACCCAGAAGCCCCTTCTATTATTCTTCATAAGGTAGAGGAAGATACTGAGGAAGATAAATTATCCAGGGCAAATCTGACTATCAATCCGGACAGTTACCAAAGTCAGTGCACACACAGCTTAACCAAATCCCAACAAAGTTAGCAGGTTTGGTCTCTGGCCCTTAAAAAACCTTTAAAAGGTGGAAGAAGTAGAACCAAGGAAGGTTTTCCAGCACATAGTCAGTGACCGATTTCCCACAGCCACTGCTCCGCCCCTGCTCCTCCCTTTGCCCTGATCATGTCAATTTCTCACCTGTTTTTTGAGGATCAAGTAGACGTGGCGGAAATCAGGTGAAGCTCCAGGGCAAAATGTAGCTGCACAGCAAATTGTGGGAAATTGACACAATCAGGGCAAAGGGAGGAGCGGGGGTGGAGCAGCGGCTAAGGGAAATCACAGAGTGATTTGTGGACCATATTGAATGTCTCCGGCACTTGCCGGTTCTTCTACTGACACCTGATTGTTCCCTATTCATTAGTTGATTGCTGCCCTCTGCACGCATCCCTGTTCTGTTCATCTCACATAGATCACAAGCCCTCTGGTGTGAGGTGCACCAATCTGAACCACCAGCATCCTTTCTATGTTTGATACAATTCTTCGTGCACTTTGGCACTAAAAATATTACACAGCAAGAGGCATCAAATGCATCTTTATGATAGGTCTACGTTGGCATATACATGTATGCTGATGTGGATTTAAATCATATTTTGGTTGACTGTGCAGTATTGTGCTCGTCTCTGCCTCCTTTTCCACAAGGTGGATGCGAGCCAAGAGCAATAATTGTCAGCTGACAATTTATAGAATGGCGAAGAGTAATCAGGAATGCTCTGTTGAACATGGTGGCTTAAAAGCATAAAACTGAGAGGAAACTGCAACTGTTTGTCATCTCTGATCACTTAGTAATGTCTTTTTCTAGTAGAGGAATACCTCTAGCTGGGAGAGCTCTATAATTATCATCCAAGTGACTGAGTAGAATACACACACACACGCTGGTGCGTATATACGCAGAATGTTTTTGAGGACACAGCAAAGAGCCCACAAGTCTAAATATAGTAACTGGTTCTTGGTCACTTTATTGTTATTTTTTTAGGTCCAGAGTATGTGTCATCCTGTTCCATACATGTAGCCTCATTTGTTCATTTCAATGTGAACAATGCATGAATTATCCCATGACTTTGAAGCATTAGCAGTATTACATCAACAGTATTATCTCTAGACTTGATTGTGTTTTGTAAAGTTTAGCTGTTGATGTCAGCTCTGCAGTATTCACAAAAATCCATTTCCTGGCTTGCCATTCTCCATGAGGCTGAGTCTTTGCTCCCAGAATTACACAGAGTAAACCTAACCTCCTGGTTCAGCTGGTTTATTTGTTGAGAGTTGTCTCCCACCCCCACCCCGCTCTGGCCATCAGAATCCATCGATATCTTTGTGCCGTTTTTCTCACTGCCACCCTCTTGCACAGCACTTCACTGTATTTATGGTGTTTCATTACCTGAAAGCTACAGGCTCTTGCAGTGTACATTGTGTTGCTAAAAATCAGTTACAGCTTAACAAAAGGGGAAAGAGGCCGTGTGATTATAAACTGGATAGAGTTGTCATAAGGTGCAGTTTGGGTAAATAATGTCTAACTTAGTATTAATCCTTTTTACTTGTTGACCGAGTAGAAACACATGCCCGGTTCTGAGGCTCAATATTACAGCTGTTAAGAGACAGTGCATCAGTGTTCTTTGTAACAATGGCCTTCAGTATCCATCTGTCCATCAATTCATCACATTTTTATCCCACCAAGGAGATCAGCATCGGTGGTACTTCTCTCTTTCAATTTGTCCTTGTGACACTCTGGCATTGTAGATTATATTGAGAGATCCAAAGTCACCCAGTCTAGTGATTTTCACAGCCAAGTGGTGAGGTTGCCAGCTGTGCATTGGGAAATACTTGGAGATTTGGGGGTGTGGAGCTTGGGGAGGGCGGGGTTCATGGTGGTGGTGGTGGTTGGAACCTCAGCAGGCTATAATGCCACAGAATCTTCTGAAGCAGCCATTTTCTCCAGAGGAACTGATCTCTGGAGTCTGGAGATCAGGTCTGTCTGTCTGTCTGTCTCTCTGTCTATCTATCTATCTAGTACTGCTCATACGGCTATCACCTTAAGCAGAAGTTAGAACCAAAAATATATTTGAAAAGACCTTACTCAGTATTGTTTCTCTTATATTTGATCATTGCGCCTATGAACTTTGCCACTGAGAGGGTGACACGAGAATTTGTATCTGATAGTAGCCATGACACCTGGACTCGCACATTTAGCAATTCCGGATCTTTAAGTAAGTGGTGATGAAACTAACCCTCAACTCATTGAATATAGGGCACTCCATAATCATATGTTTGATGGTTTCGATTTTATCATATGAACATTTGCATGTTCTGTTAGAGGATGATACTCTATTATTTCTGCCCTCCAAAACCACCAAGGGAAGAACGTTCATTCTTGCCAAAGTAAAAGCTCTTCTTAGTTTTGGGACTGTCAATTGATAAAAATATTTTGGCAGTTACATCAGGAGGGCAATTCCCTAATGGAGTGGCAAACATATGGCCCCGATCACACGCAGAATTAGCCGCACGGTAGGCACAACTCCCAGCCGGATTCTAAGGGTGCGATTACAAGAGCACATCTGTGAAGTGTCCCGCACCCATCAGCAAGCCGTTTTGCTCTGCTAGAGAAGTGGAGTAAAAAAACACTGTGGAAACTCCAGTATCAAATGGGTTGCTGCGGGCTGCAGTCGGACTTTCCCCATGTGATCGCTCCAGCGTGGACTTGTGGCGTCAGGGATAGTCTGATCAGGCTATCCCGACACCATGCCATTGTTTTTGTCCCCTTCTCAGTACGCGCATCATCGCATACTGCCATTAGAAGCCCTCAGGGTGGAGATGCGATCCATCGATCCCCCGTTTAAGCAAATCGGTAATGAACGACCAAAAAACCCCCAACTCTCCCGTGGTTGCGTCTGATCACGCAGTGGTGAATTGCGCCCGCAGCTTCGCAGAAATATGTGATCGCGCAATTGCGGGTCAAATTACTCCGATGCAAATAGCCTTGCTTCCCCCCCCCCCCCCAGATTATCTCGCTCGTGTGGCCAGGGGCCATACCATGCGCACCCTAATAGACGTTTTTGTAACATCCAACTTCCTTACACATTTTTAATTTTCCTTATAATGTCTTTAGTTTCTGTGTTCTTAATCATATCATTTGTTATTCCTAGGCATTTCATTTTCTTTTCCAATAGTTGATCCCATTGGTTATAATGTTTATCTGCCTGGATAAGGCCAAGTAGAGTGGATCCTCCCTCAGATTTTAAAACTTTTACTTTGAAGAGAAATGCTTTTATCCAAGCCCTAGCTTCCATCGATAATTTTCCTAGTGGGAAATCTCCAGGTGCCACCGGCAGGTTGGCAATCCTACTGAGGGGGGATCCAACACTCTAAACCATTCACCATACTGGCTTTGAAGGTATAGTTCAAATATTTAGATGACATGGAAGTGGAAAACATCTGCTAAAACTTGCCTGCTTGCTTTGAGGTTGCTACCAATTAGCCCAGTCCCAAATGTAGAATGAATGGTGAATCAGCCATGAGGCTATTTAAAGCCTTTCCCAAGTTGGCTGAGCAGGGATTTGAATCCCAGTTTTCCCTGGGTCTTGTACTGTGGTCTACCTACTATATCATACTGGCTCTCAGTATGAAAATGAAGTCACCATAGGAGTAAGACTTAAGAGCGCAGCTACAAATGCTTTATGCGAATAACACTGCAATCCTAAAAACACTTTCCTGGGAGTAAGCCCCACTGAGTAGACATTGGTGGGATTCTGAATAGACGGGTTTAGGATTGCACTGTAAATGTCTCCTGAGTGGCTGGTTATTGAAACTTCATAGTATTTATCTCCCACACTCAGCCACACCTTTCTACTACCTTTGTTTGAAATCACTCCTGATTTGCCATAAGTATGTGTTGGGGGCCATTTTATGTTTACACTCTTTGTTCAGAAATAAATGGTTTATTGTTTGCTGTCAGAATAAGATGTCCTTTCTCATGTGCAGTCTGTTCTGTATGTAAGTTGCCAGTTACGAGAGGTTGTTATGGGGTGGCCACCCCCGCTCAGCTCCCCCTCCAGGAGACTGCCCTGGCTGAGCACAAGCCGCTGCCAGGTAGAGGGAAATCTCAGGACTTGGCTTAGCTGCAATATTACCCCTGGTTTAGATGGCCTGGCAGGGGAATTGCACCCCCACCCTGCCTGAGCATGCCCTCCCTCCATCAGGGGTGCATGACTGAGAAGGGGACATGGCAGGAATGGGGCAGGACCCTTATCAAGGTCCTCTTACCCTCCCAGCCCCCCCCCCCCAAAGTCTGCAGATTATTGCTGTGTCTGCTTTTCCACATTATTGCTGTGTGGAAGCAGCAAGGCCAAGTGAGGGTACTATTTTTAAAAGTATGAAATTGGTTTGACCAAAAGCTGTTAGGAAACAGGGGGGAAACTCTGAGTTTGCACAGGTTTCTTTTTGATCACTGCAAAATTGTCTATGTAGATAAATACCCATCCTTTTAAATACTAATGAGACTTCAAAATGTTCACTATTATTCCAAGTTCTGTTCATTAATGGGTGGCCAAACTTAGGTGGTGGCAGAGATCTCCTGGGATCTCCAAGCAACAGAGATCAGTTCACCTGGAGAGAATCGCTGCTTTGGAACATGGACTGTATGGTGTTATATTCCATTGAAGTCCGTCCCTAAGCTCCACCCCCCAAATCTCCAGATGTTTCCCAGCCTGGAGCTGGCAACCCCAACCATCCCATCAGCTGTACTGAAATGTATAAGTATCTGTTGTTGCACCAGTGGTCATTTTCTGGAGAACTTAAAGCGCTACTAAACCTGCAGAAACAGTAGACCAGAAGCCATGGTGGAGCACATAAATGGATCCATGGGTACCACAGGAATTGGGTTGCCAAGTTTTACCTGGCTGTAAGCGGGGGGCTCCAGTGGGGGTTCCTGGATCTTTTGGTTTGCACTGTGATGATGTCACCAGGCCCACTGGGCGTGATGGGGCTTTTGGGGAGGGGCTTCCCCAGCCAGCCAGCTGGCCAACAGTGGATTGGGGGCCCCGGAAGTGGGGAAACCCAACCCCCCATTGGAGGGATGACAACCCCACATAGGAATAAGAAGCTCTACACTACCACCTCCAAGTCATCTTCTGTACACAGCCACTAATATTCCATCCAGTTCAAGCCTGAGCACTTCAGAATTGTCTTCCCACTGGATCATTTGTAGAAGGCCACGTATAAGATTTCAAAACTGTAGTTAATGTTAAAGGATGAAAAGTGAGATAAATGTATATTTTAGAAACATGCGTAGCTATGAAATGGATTTTACTGCTCTCTTTCCACTGTAAAAGTTAATGAAGCATTACCAAAGGGAGCTGATGAGTCTGACTCCATCCCTTGTACAGGTAACTTAAGAAATATAACTAACAACATAGCGAGAAAAAGCAGGGGCTAACTGCAGGTGCCTAATTTCTTGTATAACAAATAACTGACTTCTGTTTTCTGTTTTCTAGGACAAAGAGGGTCAGCCATTGTTACCGGATAACTTACCGACACTTGGAGAGGACCCTGGTTCAGAAGGAAGTGAACCGTATCCATCAAGCCATTGAGGCATCAGTTGTACAAGAGTTAGGAGTAGAAGGACGATTTTGATCTTATTGTTTTGAGTTTGCTGGTTTTCATTTTCTGTTTATTCTGTTAAGAGCAATCTCCATCACACTGAAGCCTCTGGGCAGTGGTGTAACTTTCTGGTAATAAAAATTAGTAATATAGCATTTCCAATTGACGTTAATAAATACCTTGTCAAATAATCTTTGTATGTTATTAATTGGCCCCTGCAGCTGTTTACTAAATCGTAAACAATTTACTAGGTTGTAAACAATTTTGTACTTTTTTTGTACTGATGAGATGCACTTATGGAAGAACCTCAGGCCAGATATACACAAGCCTTCCATTAAAGAGGAAATATGGGGTTCTCACCCCTTATTTTCCCCTACGGTACTATTGCAGGAGCTAAGAGGACGTTTGTAGAACAGAAACAGCAGGCAAGAGAACAAGGGCTGAAATCATCTCCTGCCCTCCTATTCTGTGCTGCAAATGTGCGTCCTCCCAGGTATTTTAGGTGCGTTTTCCCCCCTGGAAGTCTGGCTTTGAAACATGAAATGAGCTGTGTGTGGTGGGGGGGGGGGGAGTCAGGAGAGGATTTGTGGTTGACAGTGAGCCGGGCCAGAAGGAGGTAAAGACTCCTCACTCCTGCTAACCAATCTGCAACTTTACAAGTCTTCTTGTTATAGCTGCAAAAATGGGGTGGGGACTCTGTATTCACGAAGAAAACTTCTAGTTTGACCTTTAGTTATCCCCCCTCAGGATTCACTTCCACAAACTGATGAGTCAGGAGAGGAGAAAAGTTTGCTGACTCTAGAAAACTTGGGGCTGAAACCCAACTGGAAGTCCTTTCCCCAGACTAGTGGAACTGGCATCTGAGGGCACCTTTATACAGAAATCAAAGTAGGAACAACAACAACAAAGCCTTAATTAGGATCAATCCTGAGTCAGAAGATGATATGGAAGCTTTCGGGTTTCAGAGAACTCTTCATCAAAAGGAACGTTAAAGCAGCTTTAAAAAAAAAGTGTATGGGGCAGGATGGGGCTTAGCGGGCATGATGCTGAGTCTTGCCATTTAGGTCTGAAGATGATGATAGCTTTGTGTACATAGATGCTGGAATATTCAAAGTCATACTGGAATGCGTAACAATAATATTTAATTTGACCTATCTAGTTTCCTGTACTGCTGTTAGAAGAGGAAAGGGTTGTGGATTTCCTCAAATTGCTTTGCAATTGCTCCACTTCAGAGTCCAGTGAGTTCTATCACAAACTAACATCCCCAGTACAGTGATGTCAGTCTGGAAATGGCCGTTCATGAAGTACTTGCAATCAGGACTTTATTTATCTCACTGAGTTATTTATTGGCTGAAAGGCACAATTGTCTTGGATCCTTTTTTGTCCTCTTATGTGTACATTCTCTCTCTCTCTCTCTCTTGTATTGCTGTATCTCCCTGTTGAATAGGATATTACCAAAACTGATTTCTCAGAAAATGAGCCACAACAGACATTGCATGCCACACACTCAAAGAATGTCTTCATTTTTGTTAATAGCTTCAATCCTTATTGTCTCCTTTATATTTTTATTATCAGTAGTAAAATTGTGGGCATTCTTCAGATCCAGAAATGTATGGCTCCCTCAAAGTGTTAT
Organism: Lepidodactylus listeri; assembly: GCA_029233225.1. Classification (NCBI taxonomy): domain Eukaryota; kingdom Metazoa; phylum Chordata; class Lepidosauria; order Squamata; family Gekkonidae; genus Lepidodactylus; species Lepidodactylus listeri. The sequence continues at coordinate 97,005,111 of JARCFY010000006.1, forward strand.
GTCTAAGGATCTCAGCACAGTAATGCAGTGATGGTCCAGGTGAAATCTTTCCAGAAGTGTTTTTAGCTTGGGCTGCCAAAGGAAACTTCCTTTAAAATGTTCATCCCAATTTAGACTTTTTTAAAAAACACACACCAAAGGTGTAATGTGTGTTGCTTTTCTTTCCATTGCTACTATTATTTTTGAAAAAATCCAGGCACTGTAGCACTTAAACCAAGGACCAGAAGTCCTGTTAAGATATCCAGGTCTATCTAAGTATCAGATGTTTCTTCTCTTTCTTTATCTTCTGAAAAAATATATTTTAAAATTGATGATTCTTTGACACTAGATTTTTAACTGGAAAACTATGGGTGTTATTTATAGGGATGGGCATGAACCAGCTGATGAACTAAAGTTCGTCACAAATTTTTGGGCATGTTTTCAAAGCAATGTTCAAGAACTGAAGAACTGCCACGAATTTTGATGCAGTTTGTGGCAGTTCGTAAAGAGCAGAAAGCAGGTGTTTAAACAAAACAGCTGTTCAGTTTAAATGTCTGGGAGCTCAGTTTTTTGTTTTAAATGTCTGGGAGCCATTTAAACCATTGCTTTCTGCTCCCAGCTGCTTTTCATGGGGAGCAGAAAGCAGGATAAACTTTAAATAGCTCACAAACTGACACGAACTGGTTCAGTTCACGAGTCAGCCTCCCAGTTTGTATCAGTTTGTGGTTCAGCCACGAACTGAATGGCAAAAATATGGTTTGTGCTCTTCCCTAGTTATTTAATCTTTTTTTTAATCCCATCAATTTATAGTATAGTTATGTTTCTTCTATTATTTTAAATTTAAAGTTTTAAAAAATGGGTAAGCTGTGTTGAATTGAACATCCTGCTAGAGGCATTTGTTTAGTCACATGATCAGATTCCCCCCCCCCCCAGCAGCCATGTCTCTAGAGTGGGGGTCCCCAACGTGGTGCCCATGGGCAACATGGCACCCGCTGACACCTTTCCTGGTGCCTGACAAGTGTTTTTAGAAAGTGGGAGGGGCCAGGTGGGGCTTTTGCCCAGCAAGGCTTCTTACTGGCCGCTGGATATTTAATTGGCTGTGCAGATTTTTACAGATGTTGTGTGGTCAGCTACCGCCACTACAGCACAAGGATCTTTCCTGTGTAACCGAAAGATCTTTACTGTGTGAAATTTCTGTGTCTGGCTCCACCTTGTGCACCAGCCATTTTGTGGCTGCACTGACCATGCTGTATTAGAATTCCAAAGGTTCCCACTGGCTCAGAAAGGTTGGGGACCCCTGGTCTAGAGGACTGGTGAGGTGGTTTTTTTGTAGCGGGCTGCTAGATGAGCTACACAGGGACCCTATCCCCCTTATTTAATGCTGTTGGGAAGCAGGGGTGGGTTTTTTTCCTGCTTCCCCACAACAGTAGCATTTATGCACCACCCAGGGTTTCTCCAATCGTTCACAAAACTGCTTTGCTGCGTTAAATAAATAAACATGGTTATTACTTCCCAACATTACATTTCAGAGGGTGGGTCAGTCAGCGATAACGAGGCTATTTACAACAGCCTCCCTGTGCCAAAGCAAACGCAGGCTCCACTCCTCAGTCATCATGATTCTGCCTGTGATGGGGCTCTGGAATAATGAACCGTTTGTCTGGCTGTATTGTGATTTCATGCTAAAAGACGTGTAGGCAGGTAACAATAGGCATGTTCCTTCTACCTGTACCGACATTAACCACTGCCTTCCTTTCTCTAGAGGTAGATTCAGACATGATTTAAAGCTGTACCTTCTGTCTCTGATAAATGGTAAATAATTAGCCTGTATGGCTGGAATATTTCATTCTTAATTATCGCTATGATATATTATTAATAAAGGTGTTTACTTGCTGTTGCACCAAAACCATTTGTCAGGGGACAGCAAAAGACAGAATAATTCAGGATTAGAATTAAGCAGGCCCATCACCGGCTGTTCTACTGCCCTGCAAATGTAAGTGTTCTAATGGGGCAAGAAAGCAGCTGGTTTAGAGATCTTTATGGCTGGGACCAGACCAGAATGTGAAACAGAATGGCTTTCCTAAGAATCCAGAGAGGTATTAAGAAGCCATACAAAAATAATGCCAGTCTTGTCAGTGCTCTTTTGGCTTCCCTTGAAATGCCCTTGATGCTTTGTCCTAATACATCCACCAACATAGCCTACCTCATAAGAAAACCCCAAGCAGATGCTCAGCTAAGAGAAACTGCTGCTTCCAAAGATTAAACTGGATGGAAGCTAAGTCACTCCAGGCCCATAACTAAAGGAGGGCCTTGGAGCGACGCCTTCTCCCAAATCTGCCTTGCCCCCTGAATTTTTGCTGTCACCATGTTGCCACACACACAAAAATGTTGTGTTCAGGGCAGAGCCTGCCACTTTCTACTCTACCCTGGAGTTCCAGGCAGCACAAATGCAAAAACAAAAATTCAGGGCAAGAGATAAGTGCAAGGTTATAAACCAGTACCGAGTCAGAAAGCTGAGGGTTCCATCCACAGTCTAGGGAAATAAGAAGGCAGGATCAAAGCTTAGAATTCTAAGCAACAAGCAAGGTCTGGATTCTTAACTGAAAAGCAAACACAGGTTAGCAGAACAGGATTTCAAGGCAACAGGGCAAAGAAGGAGTCTGTTCACTGAATAAACAGCTCACAGAGGGTGGCGAGCGAAGTTGCTTCCATGCCAACCCCTGGTCGGTGTCTCTCTTTTATTAACCTAATAAGCTGACTCGTTCACGAAGCAAAGGTGTTACTACTCACTGACTTGTGATTCTGCCTCCTGTAACAATTCTGCATCAGAAATTAGTGCTGATCACCATTGTGCAATTAACCAGGCAATGTTTCATCTCTCCCAAGCTGTCAAATACACCTGACATCTGCACTCAGCTGGTTCGGGAGATTCAGGTGCTGAGTGGCACTCTGACCTTTGTCTCATTTCTTTTGTCTGCTGCCTTGTCACCTAACATTTTTTTTGCTGGCTCTGCCTCTAAATCCAGCTGTTCAGACAGGCATTCCACTGATGAAGGGCCTGACTCTTCCATTTCCTCAGAGGAGGAGGTAGCTGGCTGGCTCTCGACACCCCTGTTTAGGTTTCTCAGGCTTAGTCCCTCCCCTTCAGTACAATGGGAGGTTCACTTACTGGATTGTTGAAAAGATTACAGGGATCAGAACTGGTTCCAAGTGTTGGAGGGGCTGGACAGACAGTGCCCAGGGACCTCCTAAGAACATAAAAGAAGCCAATGTTGGATCAGTCCAATGGCCCATCCAGTCCAAGACTCTGTCACACAGTGGCCAAAAATTCCAGGTGCCATCGGGAGGCCCACCAGTGGGGCCAAGACACTAGAAGCCCTCCCACTGTTGCCCCCCCCCAAGCACAAAGAATACAGAACATCACTTGCCCCAGACTGAGAGTTCCTATCTATCCTCATGCCTTCCTTTCCACTCCTACATCTCCATGCCCCCCCAACTGCAATTGCATCCTTCTCCTGCTTGCAAGCCCTCCTACAGTCCATGCACAGTTGCCTGTACTACCTGCTTTTGCCACCAGGAGTGCCATTGCTGTGCACCACCCACATGCCCTTCCTTAATTACTCTGGGCAGTTGGGAGCACGGGTACAGACAGGCAGTAGGGAAGGGGTGGGTATGGGTCAGTGGCAGTGGATCCTGACAGGGGTAATATACATAAAGTGCTTTGGATGATCCAGAGATATTATATAAAAACTTTAAAACGTTAATGCTGCTGTGAAAAAGACTCCATGACAGCATGCTTTCACAAGATACTTAAAATATATTAATCCTGAGGAGAAAAATTACCTTGTTGGGACTTTCCCGTCTCAGATAGGGCCCTGTGACTCATCACTTAAAGGACTGAGTAGGGAAAATAACACAGGAGCTAGTTCTTATATCAGTTGAGAAGAAACCCACTTGTATAAAATAGGAAATCAAGGTCTTGTTTTCTTTGGGGTTTAGTCAGAAACATTCGACCCTGCAGTGTTGCTTTGACTAAGGGACAATCACCTCTTCTTCCAAAAGAAATTAAATACTGCATGATGTTTCCTGCTGCCGGAGGCCCAGAGCACCTGTGAATCTTTCCTTTTCAAAGACCAAGCCATTTTACCTGGGGGGGGGGGTCTCCTTTTTTTCATCTCTGGTGCTCTCTCCTACCAGCATCAAAACTCTTTGTAGCATCTGTTTTTAGAATACTTCGGAATGCCTGCTGAGGGTGGCAAGAAATGGGTTTTTCCTCTTTCCTGAGGTTTTTTTCCAAATAAATAAATAAATAAAAGTCACTCCTGGATCTAGAGATTCCTAAATCCTGTACTTTTAAAAAGAAAAGTAACTCTGTTTAAAGCCAGGATGCTATTAACAGGAGCTTACTATATTGCTGAAGATAAAAGAAGAAGGGGACGGCAAAGGATGAGATGGGGGGTTTTAGACCACAAGCATGAAATTGAGCAAACTCCAGAGGACAGTGGAAGACAGGAGGGCCTGGCGTGATGTGGTCCACGGGGTCGCGAAGAGTAAGACTCAGCTGTGCAACTGAACACAACTATATTACTGTAACCAGCATATGTCGTATACCCAACAATCAAGAGCAGAGTTTTGGAACTTATGTATTGAAATGTTGGCAGGCATTACAGTGCATATTTTAATTGCTAATTTGAACTATTAAAGGTCATCTTGCCTGCTAAGCTTACTCGGACAGTTGTCTAGGACTGGAGACAGTAGCCCTTGTTACACAGATAATTCTTTTATCATCCAGTCGTCTCTAGGCAATTGGGTTTTACAGGTTATTTGATCTATACAAAACCTGTTAATCACAGGCGGTAATGGAAAGAGCAGTGTTAGGCAACAATTTGTTTCCCAAAACACTGTCAGTAGTTTTAAAAAGTTCATCTTTCCCCACCCTTGGTTAATAAGAAAAGGAATAAGAAATTAAAAGGCCATCTAAATCCAAAACATGGGATTGGCATGATAAAAATGAAATGTAATTAGTTTGTAGAATAATAATAATAATATTGTTATTGTTATTTTCATCATCTTTACTGTTTTTTCATCCGAGTCATAAATAACAAACCCTCATCCCACAATAAACCTCGTTCCACAGGAAAACATGGAAGGATTTAAAGGTTGGTACTGCAAAAGTTGTCATGTGATTTAACAACAGCTGAGAGAAATTTTGCCACACGCAGGGTAGTTTGTTTGTCTTTGTCTCTAAGTAACCAGGATGATTTTGCTTCTGGAGAGAGGAAGTCCTGATTAAATAAAGGGGAGATCAGTTCATCTCTTAGAGCTGGAAATTTGGGACAATCAAGCAAAATACGATCCACAGAGTCAATTTTACTGCTGCCGCAATTACAGAATCGATCTGAGCATGAAATCCCATTAAATCTTCCTGACATCACAGCTGAACATAGGGCATTCAGGCGCACTAGCATGAATGCCCTTCTATATTTCGGAAGAATTATCTCAGATAAGTAGTTTGGCATGGTTGTTGGAGGCTGAATGCCTACTGAAAAGGTTGAGCACACTCTGCAGGTTCTAATCGACGTGCTCTCATACTCAAAGTTTGTATTGGTTCACAGCAGCGATCCCTAGCGAGGTGTCCCTGGGAGCCATGGTGCCTAACTGGTTTTTCTGGCATCCAAAGAAAGAACTAATCCTGGCTTGGCTCCACATCACTGGAGCATGAGATTCTTCGGAAGCATCAACTTTGTGTCTGCAAGAAAGACCCACTCAGGAACAGCTGCTTGGCTTGCAACTTCTCAGCATTTTGTGATTGGGCCCAGCGCCCAATGGCAGCCATTTTGTGGTGACACTCATTCTGCATTCTCAAAAATCCCAAAGCATTCACAAGGTTTAACAAAATTGCTGACCTCTGTGTTACAGTGTAAGACAGGTTAATTATATAAATAGCAGCAGTAATAGAATGCCTTTCTTGGAACCAACTAAAAGTCATAAAGTAGACATCAAGATTGAAAGATGCCCTCACATCTGCCCCCACGTCCTATTTCCCACTGCTCCTCCAAACAGTGGCAGAAGGAAAATTAAAAAATGGCCATTGGGCCAATGGTGTGATGTCATTTCCATGGAGAACCCAGAAGTGATGCTACACCTCTAGGAATCGCTAGTTTCCAGCAATTCAGCAGAAACACCTTATCTCGTGCATTGGAGTCTCTTGTTTGAGCTGCAGCCACCTGCACTGCATCTGATGCTGTTTCTGAACATTGACTGACTCCCCCACCCAGGAATAGCTTGTGAGGTGGCAGTGGAGGCTGCAGGGAAGTGGGAAAAAGTCATTCCATGAGTGGAGATGGTGCATCAGGAAAACTTTCAGTCTAGTGAAATCAGCTTGTGACCAGTGCCGAAAATGTCAGAATGCACCAAAGCATGCTGGGATATATTGTAGATGAGGCTGCTTCATCCCCTTTAAGAACAATAAGGTGTTTTCCTTCCATCTTTTTCTTTAATATCCAGCCATGAAACTCAAAAGATGGCTGATTACAGTGTGACCTTTACTTGGTCCAGGTACAGGTATTAATGCTGTTATTGCTGAAAGCTTCTTTTGTCTGATTATTGTCTGAATCATTGTCGGCTTAGGTCTACTGAGAGCCAGTTTGGTGTAGTAATTAAGAGCGATGGACTGTAATCTGGAGAACTGGGTTTGATCCTCCACATGCAGCCAGCTGTGTGACCTTGGGCCAGTCACAGTTCTCTCAGCGCTCTTTCAGCCCCACTTGCCTCACAGGGTTTCTGTTGTGGGGAGAGGAAGGGAAGGAGATTGTAAGCCACTCTGAGACTCTGAGTGAAGGGTGGGGTATAAATCCAATCTCCTCCTCCTCCTCATTTTCTTCTTCTTCTCTACTTTAAAGTCCTTGGTATTGTTGGCTTTTACTGTAATAACTGCCAGTATCAGTGACATTTATAGGATATTTTCTTACTTTTCTGCACCTGTATTAATATCACTATGACAAATAATACATGAGTATATTATTTGCTGTCATTAACAGAAGAACTCAGTTTATGGTCATTAACATTAATTTTGTCTTACACAATTTTTCTAACCCTAATTTGATGTACAATCTAGTTAAATGAAAAATGCAGCCGCTAATGCATGCAAATATAGGACAGTTTTTCCTTCCAGTAATATAGTACTTCTCAAGTGCTCTACTACTTTGCCCTCTAAGTAGCTGAACATATTTTCCAAACACTGATGGATTCAGTTTTCAGCCAAGTACAAAGGAAATACTGAGAGTTTATGTGGGAGTCACTACAGCAAGGGGGGGGGGGGGGGGGAACGCATGCTGCTGTTGTTACTGTCTGTAGCTGTGGGATAGGAGCTGTTGTGCCAGGATAAGCCACCTCAGTCATGGTGGCTGTTTGCTCACGTCTAAGAAGGCCTATTTTTCTCCAAATAATGTTCAGGTGGTTGAAGATTTGTAAGCTGAAGAGTAACACAGAAGAGTAACACAGTAAAATGTTTGGCGTGAATCTTACATGTTTTGTAGGGTGAATGAATCTTACACATTTCGTAGGGCTTGAAGGGGATTGGAGGGGACATGGACATGGGGGAGTAGCCATCAGCGATGGCATGATGTCACTTTCAGGGAAAGGCAAGAAACGATGTCACGCTTCTCTAACAATTGCTGGGATCCAGTGATTCCTAGAGAGGTGTGATATCACTTCTGGGTTTTCTGTGGAAGTGACATCACACCATTGGCCCAATGGCCATTTTTTTCTCCTGCTGCTGCTTGGAGAAGTGGTGGGAAGTGAGCAGCAGGAGAACTGGCGGCCCTCAACATTTTGTAACATAGTTGAAAATTGAAATAGATTCAAGGCACTGAAGTGAGGTAGGGAAGAGCAGTTGGCAAGGGAAAGCTTCTAGTCCTGCTCCTCGGGGCTGTCCCCCACTTACTTTATTAATTTCTGTTCCTAGGGGTGCACACTAAAATCACCTCACAAAGCAAGCTGTAATGTGGAAGGACCAGTAGTGGACAGACTAATATTCAGAACACCCAAGGTCAAATCCCCACTCAGTCTGAAGGGCCAATTCACATATTGGAAGGTCTTTGTGTCCCCCACGTGGCTGCCCTGGGTCCAGCCAATCAGGTGTAGTCTGGGAATTTCCTGCTCAAAACTCAGTTCTCCGGAGAATACAGACCCAATATGGGTTGGGACTGGAGCAAGTGGGAGAAGGGCTGTAAGACTCGTGCCCCTTTCCCATTCTGAAACAGCCTCAGGGAGCTGCTGTTTGTCTTTTTGGGGACTGCACATGTCCACAGGGCTACGCAAAGCTTGATCAGTGGGGTACACATCAGCCCTCTGGGGCCAATGTCGGCCAGGCAAATGGTACAAACAGGTGAGACTTAAGCAGGGGTCATTTTGTAGAAAAAGAGGTGCAGGAGCTCATTAGCATAACTTATTTGCATAACTCATTTGCATATGCCACACCCACTAACATACCAGAAGTGTGTCAGAAGGCAACACCCACCCCTCAGGCTCCACTGCACAGGTGAGTGAAACTGACCTGCTCTTCCTCCATTCCCTTCTCCATCCAATACTTTGTGCAATAAAAATAAGCGTAAAGAACACACCCTCATTCTCCTCCTGCTCCCTTGAAACCACCAGGTTTCAAGTAGACTTGAGATACCCAGGACATGTGCACCACCCGTCCCTTTCCCTTCCCCTCCCCACAACAAGACACCCTGTGAGGTAGGTGGGGCTGAGAGAGGTCTTTTGAGAACTGCTCGTGAGAGAACAGCTCTGAGAGAACTTGTGACTGGCCCAAGGTCACACCAGCAGCTGCATGTGGAGGAGTGGGGAATCAAACCCGGTTCTCCCAGATTAGAGTCCAACTCCTGACCACTACACCAAACTGATGGGGTGGAAGCTGTTGAAGGGTTGGTGAAATTTCTCCAGTACTTATGTGCCATGTGCCCAGATAAAAAATGGTATACTTAGAAAATTTATATGCCACCTTGAGCAAGTCTCTGGAAAAGCAGTACACAGTCATAAAAGGAACAATGATAAAATTATCAATATTAAAACAAAACACTAAAAACAATAAAGACCCTAGCAGGGCTTTCCCCGGGGCGCTGCGCCTCTGCACTGCTCGGGGAAGCCGAGGAGGGGGCGGGGCTTGGTCATGTGCCCGCCCCCTAGACTTTTCACTCCCGGAGCTGCGCTCCTGTGCGCTCCCACTCCATTGGACCCCTGGACTTAAGCCAAATTCCCTGCCTGAATTGGCCCCATGTGTACCTGGGGAATTGAATTCTGAGCACAGAACTCCCCAGTGGGGCTGCAGTGTTGGGTGGGACCCAGGATGGCCACATGGGGGACACAAGGACTTTGTAAAGTGCAAATTGGTTATCTGCTGGAAAGCTTAATGGGAGACTTGGGGCACTCTAATGTACCTCACAGAGTTGTTAGGATAAAAGTGATCTGTAAACCGTGTCCATTGCCTTGAGCTCCTTGGAGGGAAAGTGGAATCAACATGTGATAGCTGGAAAACTTCTTATCTGTACCTGCTCTTGGGTCAGACCTGCATCAGTCTGTAAGTCTGGGGACTTTATCCCTTAACAGAATTTAATAGATGTAGGTATTCTTTCTTCTTTTAGCCCTGATTGTATGAATAACCTGAGAATGCAAATTTATGGAAACAAGAGAAACAGAGACTCAGTGAAGGTGTTGTTTTATTGGTTAAAGCAGTATGTCAAGATATGCAAACTTTCAGTTACACAAAACTTTGACATCATTAGCTTTATAGCCACTGTTCTACCCCCCCCTCCCCCCTTAGTAGAAATACATTTAATGACAAGATTCACAAAACTGGAATTTGGATTAAAGATTAGGGTTCTGGCAATTCCAAATCTTTTGATGAACCCACTACACCTCAATTAGCCGTGTCTGTTATTACAATAGGTGCACCAATGAGCTTGTGTTCTCACTAGGTATGCATTCTTGTGATATTTTTAACACAGGTGCTTGGAAATGAATTTTCAACATCTCTTGGTCGTCTTGTGCCAAATCATCCCTCACATTAATACACTATATCAGGTAGCATATCTACAATTGTCAACTGCCAGTGGTGTCTGGAGATCTCCTGGGATGACAACTGATCTCCAGGTGACAGAGATAAGTTTCCCTGGAGAAAATGGCCATTTTGGAAGGAGAACTCTATGGCATTATACCCTATTAAAGCTGCTCCCCTCCCCAAACTCCGCCCTCCTCAGGCTCCACCCCCCTCAAATCTCCAGATATTTCCCAACCCAGAGCTAGCAACCCTAAGTATAAGTTTTATATAGTTCTATTACTAAAAAACCCAGGCCGCACTATAATCTAGAGCAGAGGTGTCGAACTCATTTGTTAACGAGGGCCAGATCTGACATAAATGTCACTTTGTCGGGCCAGGCCATGTGTGCCGTAAAATGTAATGCCAAGTACTGGAGATATAAACTATATAAAGGACAGCAGCTCGAGAGCTCTGAGTTGGTGAATCCTCACTGCAAGGCTTCATGGCCTGGGAGCGGGGTGCAGAGGAAAACCCATATGGGAGGACTGGAGAGCCAGCGGTACAGCACTGGGCAGATGCTCCCACGCTGCGTGACTGCTGCAGATTAGGCTGCTCTGCCACGCTGAAGGCACAATTGGAGAGGGTCCGCCCACTCCCCCCCCCCAGCAGTCTCCTGGTCCCTCCCTTGCATTAGTTGCTCACGGGCCGCATAAGAGCCCTGGATGGGCCGGTTCAAACCCTTGAGACTTATGTTTGATACTCCCGATCTAGAGCAAAATACATGAGAACATGTATGTGTCCCTCAGACATAAAGGTTTTTGCACCCGTAAGCCAAAATACATGTGAAATGCCCAGCAGCCTGAAAAGTGAGATCCTGAGGAAGCATTAATGACTCAAAAGCAGCCCAAACCTGAACTCCCACAAAAACTTAGGGCCTGGCAAATGGAAATGGAAATGAAATATATCCCTCAGGTTTCCTGCATAAGTAAAACATTGCATGTTGAGCTGATTTAGGCAAAAGGGAAAGAAGGAATTAAAAGTCCAAATCCATACATGAATTAATTTTCACTACCAACCTGGACTGGGGCAGAAGTCACAACTCTCTTGTTGTTGCTGTTTTACTTTGACTCAGCAAGTGTTTAGCTCAATGCAGACGTCTCAGTGGAGCGCAACTTTCCTTGCCCATTTAGCTGCAACTCTGTGACTTGCTGAGCCAGGATCCTTGCACTGACTAATGACTCTCCATTCAGCTTCTGAAAGCAACCCATAGGCGTAGAGTACGGGGGGGCTCGAGGGCTTGAGCCACCCCCGAAATTTCCCTGGGGGGGCTCAGCCACCCCTGGGAAAATGGAGCGCCTGCCGCCGCGCCTCCCCGGGTCCTTCCGAGGCCCGGCTGCCGCTGCTGGAGAGGGAGAGGGAAGGGGTGGCGGGGGGGGAAGAGAGAGGCACCAGCAGCAGTGGCTGGCAGGCCTCGGAAGGGCCCGGGGAGGCGAGGCGGTTTCGGGGGGGGGAGAACATCGCTCTTAGCGGCGGCAGGCGCTCCATTTTCCTGGGGGTGGCTGAGCCCCCCCCCGGGAAATTTCGGGGGTGGCTCAAGCCCCCGCCCCCCCCGGGATTTCCAAAAGTCCACGCCCCTGAATCAAACTGAGGTATGTTAGCTTATGGGCAGGAACAAGAAATGCAACTTGACATGCTTTTGTTCCTATGTCTGAAAATACCTGAGGTCTGAAGATACAGCTGTTCCAGCTCTCTTTTCCCTGGCAGTGTGGAATCAGCTTGCCTCCAACGTTCTACACAGCCAAATTTCTTCCACATTTCAGAGTCCCAACTGACGATCCCCCACCCCCACCCCCAGCCCAAGGAGAACTGATACACAAACAATTATCTGGTTTCTGTTGTGTGTGTTTTGTTTATTTTAGTTTCCAGTTTCTCTCTCTCTAAGTGTGTGTTTTAGTCCCTTGTGTCTTTCCCCCTCCTTCCTCAGGGCATGCGTGTGCACTTGTACATTCGTTGTAATAAAAGCAGCCTGTGGTTTTCCAGGTCCTTTTGGACTGCTTTCACACGCACTAAATAATCCACTTTCAATCCACTTTCAGTGCACTTTCCAACTGGATTTTACTGTGTGAACTGGCAAAATCCAGTTGGAAAATGCATTGAAAGTGGATTATTTAGTGTGTGTGTGACCTTGCTTTAGTATCTTATAGATGGCTTGTGTACATTGATAAAACATCAGAAAGCAACCTAGGTGTGAGTGACATTATTGCACCCACCGTTGTTTCAATATTATATTAGTATGATGTTTTACCAACGCACAAGAGCACAGCTGTGCTTCAGGAAAATCCCACTTCAAAAGATTCTCAATGCATATGATTATACCAAGATTATAGTGGGTTTTTTGTAGTGTTTCATCAGTGCCCACAACCTCATGGGTAACAGGGTGGGGGTAAGGAGGGGTAGACAGCAAAGAAACAAGGTATTGAATGCTGCAGCAATTCCAGCATGAACCTAGAAGTTGATTCTGCTTTAACCACAGTGAAGGATGAGTGTGAATGACTAAAGCTATAAAGGAGTGGAATTGGGAGATGAAATCTGCTCAGCTCCAGTCAGCTTGCATATCTCCCAGACAGGAGAAGTTGCATTTGGAGGAGTGGTTAAGAGCTGCAGACTCTAATCTGGAGAACCGGGTTTGATTTCCTACTCTTCCACTTGAAGCCAGCAGGGTGACCTTCGACCAGTCACAGTTCTCTCAGAGCTCTCTCAGCCCCACCTACCTCACTGGGTGTCTGTTGTGGGGAGAGGAAGGGAAGGTGATTGTATGCTGCTCTGAGATGCTGAATGAAGGGTGGGGTATAAATCCAATTCTTCTTCTTCTTCTTCTTCTGGAACAGAAAGCACAAGGAGATTACACAGCCTGGCCCTGACCTGGATAACTCAGGCAAGCCGGAGCCATCAGATCTTGGAAGCCTGGTAGGGTCAACCCTGGCAGGTACTTGGAAGACCTCCAAAGGAATACCAGGGCTGGTACACAGAGGCAGACCATAGTATAACACTTCTCTGAAACGTCCAAGCCCCACTAGGGGTCACCAGAAGTCAACCATGACTTCTAGGCACGCGTACACACCCACCCACAATACTCACCAAAAGAGGGAGAGAGAGACTGCACAGCCCACTCCTGCTTCACCATGGAGAATCTGGGCTGGGAAATTCCTGGAGATTTTGGGAGTGGCAGGGTTTGGGAAGGAGAAGGACCTCATCAGGGTATGATGCCATAGAGTCCACCCTCCAAAGCAGCCATTTTCTCCAGGGGAATTGATCTCAATTCCCTGGAGATCAGCTGTCATCCCAGGATACCTCCAGGCCTCATCTGGAAGCTGGCAACGCTAGGGGTGAGCCTTTTGTTGCTGCACTTGCTCTGCTATTCTGCTTTAAGGCAATGCTGCTAAGTAAGCCGATGCTAAGCAAGGCCGTTCCTCCTCCAAGACTCAGGCTTTTTTGTTTCTTTCTCTTTTTAAAAAAGCCTAACGGTTTTCGAGAGTGGAGACGTGGAAGCCAGGCAGGGACGTTGCAAGGCTTTTAATGTGTTGTTCTCATCTCCCCACTTTGCAGAGCGCCATGTCGCGAGAAGACAAAAAGAGCCAGTTGGCAGCGCATTTACAGTTTGGTGGATGTGCTTTCTGCGAGGATCTCTGCCCTGCAGTGCGCAAACAAAATCGACATCAGGAACCAGGCGACCTCTGTCTGGGCCTGAGGATGCTTGGCCTTTCCGGACATGTATTGTTCCCGATCAGGAGCTGTGCGGAACCTGGGAACAACTACGAGAGGTGAAGTGAAAACGCTGAACAAATAACCCTGCCCGCTCCGGCTCTGCAGCTTGTTACATGGTGGTGGGGAGGGATTACCGAAGCCCTAGTCACACGCGGGGCCTTTTCAATAAGCAAGCAGCAAGCGGCACAAGGCCTCCATTTCGAGAGGACCGCTGCTGCTGCTGCTGCTGCTGAGAGATCCATTCTGATGTTTCTCTTCCTTCTCCTAGGCAGTCCTCCAAGAACAAAGGCAGCCTGCCCACAGGAGAACAACTCGGACCTGCTCCTTTATTAACTGAAGCTGTGGGTTTAATACAGTTGCAAACATCTCCGGCACTACACTGAAAAGCGCTTTGAAGGAGCCAGGCTTGTACATATGTCTGTAAAGGTAAAACACACGCACACAGACAAACGATACACACAATTCACAGAGAGTGTTTAAAAGAGGGGGTCAACTGAGACAAACTCTGTAATGTTAGATAAGGTATTTATCATGCAACTACCTGGGACTCAACACTATTGGAAAGTGTATCTTAATTCCAAGCAGCGTAAGGCCAGAGGGAAGGAGATCCAGAAACAAGAGCAGGCTTCTCCGTGCGTAGCTCCTGGGGAAGCAGATGTGCTCATCGTCCCCATTTACGTTTCACTTCTCATCCAGACTCTACTAAAGTGGCTGGGTGGGTCCCTTGACTCACATGGGGATCTCGGAAACTATAAGTGTCGACAAGGCAATCCTAAACGGAAATTCACCCTTCTAAGTCCACTAAAGTCAGTGGATTACCAGGATGTAACTGTGCACTGTATGTGTAACTAGTTGTCTCTGACCAGAGTTGTTTTGTGCCTATAATGTTGTTTAGAGTCTGCCAAGCCATACTGATAGATTCTGGCCAGCATGTTGTGCAAAGGTGGTGCCTGCTGGACTCCACTGAAGGGCTTCCTATTCGTGGAGGTGGAGCAAAGCCAGGCTCAACTCTTTACTCTGGAGAAGAGATACCTTCTGGTTTTGGCTTCTAAGGAATGGGAGAGTTCACAGCCTGCATGGGTTGCCAACCTCCAGGTGCCACCTGGAGACCTGCTGCTATGATTGATCTCCAGACAACCAATATTTGCCTAGGAGAAAATGGCTGCTTTCATCCGTGCTGAGATCCATCCCCTCCCCAAGCCCCTCCTTCCCCTGGCCCTACCCCCTAAGTCTCCAGGTATTTTCCAACTCAGAGCTGGCAACCCTACCACAGGGAGAGGTTGCCAAGCTCATCAAGGTAAGAAAGTCTGTGTGCATAGCCAAGCCAAGGACACACGGATATGGGCTGCCTGCCTAGGTCAGCTCCTCCAAAGTCCCTGGGTTTTTCTGTACCATTCAAGACTCTTTGGATCTTATCCCTTAAGGCTTCAAAGCAAGAGGCACCAGGAAATACCAGGGCAGGGGCCTCCAGAGAAGTTTTTTTAAGGTGGGGGGAGCTAAGTTCCTACTGAATGACACAAGACACCTTTATGTTAATACTATTTCCACCAAGGGCGACCCGTGTCCAGATTCTGAGTACTAAGTCCCCTTACTTTTGAAGGCGCCCTGCATATTTCTGGATTCTTTTCTACAGCAAGTGGGCAAGGGTTTTGGTGTGAATGCTGGAAATAATGCAGCATCCACCTTTGTATTCTGGTGAACGACAGTAGAAGAAGAGAAGAGACTGGATTTATACCCTGCCCTTCACTATCCGAAGGAGTCTCAGAGTGGCTTACAACCTTCTTTCCCTTCCCTTCCCTTCCCTTCCCTACAAGAGAGTCCCTGTGAGACAGGTGGGCTGAGAGAGCTTTCCCAAGGACTGCCCTTGAGAGAGCAGCTCTGAAATAACTGGTAACTGACCCGAGGTCACACCAGCAGCTGCATGTGGAAGAGTGGGGGATCAAACCCGGTTCTCTCAGATTAGAGTCTGCACACTTAACCACTACACCAAACATGCCTGCTTATGTGGGGAAGGTGAATGTTGTACTTGCTGAGATTGACTACATTTGTGGTTTATAGATTTTTTTAAAATTTCTTTTTGTTCTTTTTTGCACATCTCTAGTGCTGCTTCAGGCAGCCCTGGTTCCTGTGACCCATGGGACAGCTTAGGGTTGCCATGTCCCACCCCCGATCTGGCGGGGGGCTTCTGGGTCCTTGTTGGGATCTTCTGCCATGCATGCAATGATGTCAATTGGAAGTGACATCATTGTGTGGCTGATGTTGATTCTAGTTTGGGGGCAAAACTCTATGGTTTTTTGCCCTAGTGGGTAATGTCATCACGCTGGCCATGCTAGTGCAGGAGGGGGCTGTTCAAGAAGAAGAAGAAGAAGAGAAGAGATTGGATTTGTATCCCACCCTTCACTCACTTGGAGTCTCAGAGCGGCTTACAAACTCCTTTCCCTTCCCCTCCCCACAACAGACACCCTGTGAGGTAGGTGGGGCTGAGAGAGCTCTGAGACAAGTGTCCTTGAGAGAACAGCTGGTACAGAGCTATGGCTTGCCCAAGGTCATCCAGCAAGTGCAAGGGGGGGAGTGGGGAATCAAACCTGGTTCTCCCAGATTAGAGTCTGCGCACGTAACCACTACACCAAACTGGCTCTCTCAGGGGTGGGGCTTCCCCCGGGGGCAGACTGAAGCACCCCAAATCAGGGGAAGCCCTGCTCCAACTGGGGGGGGGGATGGCAAGCGTAAGACAGCTCTGTCTGAGGGGGAGGCGATGGTGATGTCTTCTGCACCTCAGAGGGCAGCACTGCATGAGCAGCAGGCCACCTCCCTTGTCCAACTCACAGTCTGGGTGCACTGGACGTCAGTGTGGGGCTCCTGTGCATAAGAGCACCAACCATTGCTGTGGGGGGCCACAGGTGCTCACTTGAGATGGGGCCAGAAGGAGCTCTGGCCAATGATGTCACTGCTCCAAGTCCCAAAAAAATTCCAGAGCTGTCCTGTTTCAATAACACACCAGCTTTTGGGGAGGAGCAGTAGGTAGGGTTGCCAACGTCCAGATGGCACCTGGAGATCCCCTGCTAGTACAATTGATCTCCAGAAGATGAAGATCAGTTCCCCTGTAGAAAATGGCTGCTTTGGAGGATGGATTCAGCGCCATCATATCCTGCTGAGGTCCCTCCCTCCCCAAACCCCGCCCTCCACAGGCTCCACCCCCCAAATCTCCAGGTATTTCCCAAACCAGCGCTGGCAGCCCTAGCAATAGACCTGCTGGGCCAAGCAAACCAGTCTGGCATGCCAACTTTCAGCCAAGTGTTGCCAGCTCCAGGTTAGGAGATTTGGGGATGGAGCCTTGAGAGGGTGGGGTTTGGGGAGGGGACAGGCCTCAGCAGGGAATAGTGCCATAGAGTCTCTTCCGCCCCCCCCCCCCCGGCAGCCATTTTCTCCAGGGAACTGATCTCTGTTGTAATTGTAATTCCAGGAGATCTCCAGGCCCCACCAGAAGGTTGGCAACCCTACTTTGTCCTATGCCTACCTACACAGAGATGGATTCGGAGGCCAGGATCCAAAGGACCGTTAATTTCGTTCCATGGGCAGAGGAGCGCTTTCGCCTGGCATTTCTCACACACTGCCTCTCTCCTTCATTGTCACTGGGGCAGTCTGCTTTGTATGCAGCTGAGGCAAATTTCTAAAGCAGTTGGTGATATGACATTGGGGGAAGGGCGGCCTGCTTTTCCAAGACGAAAAGTTTATTTTTAAAAAATCTTACTGGGCGAGCACAAACCCCTTGCTGGGAGCCTGAGCCGTTCTTTAGATCCCAGCAGGAGTTTCTGAAAACCAATGTGTGTGCATTTTTTTCCATGTCTCTATGCTAATATATCCACAAGTTGCTAAATTAAGCTAGTGAATGGAAAGAGTAGTGCTAGGAAGGAACTGGGGTAAAAAATAAACCTCTCGTCAGTTAATATCAGGCTCCAGAACAGTGACGAGGCAGGTTGACAGCAGCGGGGACCAGACCCACTTCTCCGGCAAGTCATGGGATCCAAAAATAGACTCGCAGGTGGGAAAGAGACATTTTTGGAAATGGAAATGATGACGAAAATGGAAAAAACTTTTATAGAGCTTTTTTTTTTAAGGTCCTGAGGAATCCTCAGTGGATTGTTGATTTCTTGTTTTGTTTTTTCAATTGTGTAAGTATTTAATGGCAATAGGGTTGCCAAGTCTGGTTTGGAAAATACCTGGAGACTTTGGGGGTGGAGCCAGGAGAGGGTGGGGTTTGGGGAGGGGAGGGGCTTCAGCAGGCTCCAATGCCATAGAGTCCACCCTTCAAAGCAGCCATTTTCTCCAGGGGAGCTAATCTCTGTCAGCTGGAGATCAGTTGTAAAAGCAGGAGATCCCCAGGCCCTGCCTGGAGGCTGGCAGGCCTAGATGGCAAGGGAAGAAAGGTGGCGTGGTATAGCCCTATCTCATCAGATCTCGGAAGCGAAGCAGGGTCGGCACTTCGAAGGGAGACCACCAAGGAAGCTTCTGCAGAGGAAGGTCTTGACAAACCACCTCTGCTTCTCACTTGCCTTGAAAGCCCCTTGCTGGGGTCACATGTAAATTGGCTGCAACTTGAGGGCACTTTACACACATGCAAAGAAGTATTTAAAGTAGGTACTTTTGCCTTTGAGGTGCCCCTCAGCTGGTTAGAGCCAGTGTGGTGAAGTATCAGATGAGGAGATCTAAATTTGAATCTCCACTCCACCATGGGAGCTATCTGAGTGCCCTTGCGCCAGTTACACACTCTACCCTACCTCACAGGGTTGTTGTGAGGATAAAATAGTGGAGAGGAGAACTATATTGGCCATTTTGGGTTCATACTGGGGGAGAAAAGGTAGCGTATAAATGAGATCAATAAATAAACCCACACCAGCCCTTGGTTTGAAACACGGTGGTTATGGACAAACCTGCATCATGTTACATGCCTGGAAATAAGAATCATTTGTTTGATAAAGAGCAAAGAACATGAAAGGTCCAGGAAAGGGAAGGATTGGCTAAAGGGTGTTCGAAGGAAGGGAGAGAAAAATAATTTGCTGTGTTATGTTTATCAGTTAATTAACCTGTGGCTGCGGTCACCCACACAATCCACATTCAATCCACTTTCAATGTACTTTCCAACTGGATTTTGCCAGTTCACACACAGTAAAAATCCAGTTGGAAAGTGCACTGACAGTGGATTGAAAGTGGACTCATGTTGAAGGCTTAGGCCACATAAACAGAGACCAATAGTGTAATCCTAAACAAAGTTAACACACTTTAAAGTCCATTGAAGTCAACAGGCTTAGAAGGATGTATAACTCTACTTAGGACTGCACTGCGAGAGCGTTTCTGGGGCACACGTAATGGATATATTTAAAAACCAAATAAAAACACATGAAATATCCTGTCAAAAACTCCTCGTTGCTCCTCCAGGATTTTAAAAACATTATATATTTTAAAATGTAAATGCTGTTACTCTGGAGAGAAGCGTGGAGCAGCTCACAAAGTAGGGCTGCTGCATCTAGACTACAGAGCTCAGTCTCCTGGGAGAAAATGGCTGCTTTGAAGGGTGGACATCATAGGCCCCTCCCTTCCCTAGTCCTTGCCCTTCACAGGCCCTGCCCTCAAACCTCCAGGAACTTCCCAACCCAGAGTTGGCAACCCTCTGAAAAACATGAAGCCATATTTAATTTGAAGCCTAGGGAAAAAAGACATGTTTTCGCCTGGCTCCTAAAAGAGTGTAGGATAGGCACCAGTCCGGATATGCATTCCACAGTTGAGGGGCCACTCATAAAAAAGCCCTGTCTCTGGTCTCACCCCGCTTTAGGCTCTGTAGCAGCGGGCACAGAGAATAGGATTCGTGCGGATGGTCTTATTTATGTAATCTAACCACATATGCAGGCCAGTCAATACGGCTTCTATACTGTGGCTATTGGGATGACATTCCCCAAAGAAGAATGCCTTCACTTCCAAAGCAATGGAGGGGCAGGCTGGCCTGCAGCCTTGGGGGAGGAGGGTGACAATGGGCAACACCCCAACCTGAATTTGCCCTGCCCCCCACCCAACAGCCATGCCTTTTTTATTTTCCTCCCCCCCTTGCTTCCCAGCGAGGCACGAGCCAAGCTGGAGCCTTATGAATGTGGCGGGGGGGGGGGGAGAAACAAGGGAGGCGGGTTGGAGGCAGGGGGGGCAGAGCGTCTGGCTACGGGAACCCCGAGGTTATACTTTAGCCCTGCTGGAAGTTTGGGTGGATGTGTGGCTTTCACCCCTTCCCTCCCTCCTTTTTGGATTTGCAAAAGGGGGGGGGGGCTTGTTGTTCTTCTCCTTTGATTTGCAAAGTGTAACCCACAAACCATGTGCTTTGTTTTTTAACTAGCTGTTGGGGGGGTTATTTCATTTTGGAGCAGAGGAAGGAATGGTTTCGCAGCAGCTCCTCTCAGACCGTAAGAGGGGCATGAGACGCTGAAGCAAGTGGGGGAAAGGAGGCTCAGTCTGGTGCTTTGAGAGAATTCATTCTTGAGTCCTGGGTGCTTGCCCAACGGCAAATGTCCTGTACCAAAGCACTACTGCCAAATGAGGTAGGTGGCCACCGGGAGATCGGGATATTTGGCTTTAAACAAAATGGATTATCGTTTAACCTTCTTTGTAGAATGATCCCTTGTGGAGAGTTTTTGCTACATCATAGCTCATTCATAATAAAAGAAATAAATAACAGTGTGTTCAAATCACCACCACTGTACTCATTTCCCCCCCCCCAATAAAAGTTTTCTGGCTATGGTCCTGGGCTGGGGGGGGGGGTCTAAAGACCCCTTAGGCCACAGTCAAATGTACCATTTGGTGTGGAGGGGAAGCAAGCCTATTTCCCCCAGTGGAAATTGACATGGCATTGTGCAGTCACACATCCTTTGTAGCTGTGGGCTCTGCTCCGAGGAATCACACCTCCATATTGAGGGTTCCCCATGGAGTATGCGATCATGTGCATACTGCTAAACGAGGGGAAAAATGGTACAGAATCGGGACGGAATGAGCAGACCATCCCAACAGCATGAGAGCGTGCTTGAGTGATCAGGCAGGGGAATGTCCATCCATAGCCTGTCCACAAGCATTAGGTCCAGACTTTCCCCGGTGTCTTTTAACTCTGCTTCCATGGTGGTGCAGCAGGGTGTGCTGATGACTGTGGGACCTTTCCCAGATTTTGCTGTCTGCTTGTGCCCTTTAGACCCATCAGGCATTCGCAGCTGAGTCAGATTTAAAGGCACGTCTGACCATGGCCTTAGTTTACCAAAGCAGTTTCAGGATTTTGGGACCCTAGCCTTTGAGTCCAATTGTAGAAAAAGAACCATTACGGGGAGCGTTTG
Source organism: Lepidodactylus listeri (assembly GCA_029233225.1). Lineage (NCBI taxonomy): Eukaryota > Metazoa > Chordata > Lepidosauria > Squamata > Gekkonidae > Lepidodactylus > Lepidodactylus listeri. The sequence continues at coordinate 97,026,255 of JARCFY010000006.1, forward strand.
GGCCCTTTAAAATACAGGGAGCATTTTAGGGGCACTTGATCAGAACACCACGACTGGTCTCAGTCCAGTGTGAGACTGTTGCCTGAGGCAACACTGGAACCTGTGTGTGTGTGCGTGCATGTCTTTTTCCCCTGGAAAATTTTCCCTCCAGCTGCTTTTACCTCAAGTTCCAAACCTGTGTTTAAAGGGTAGACACAGGTACAGGATGTGTCCCTTTACCAGATGACATTTGCCCCCTCATGAGTGCCCTTCACAAGGCAGAAAAGGCAGGGATGGCTTCTATACGTGTGTTGGTCATCTAACATGTCACCTGTGCCTCAGGCTACCCCAGCTTCCTCTGTGGAAGCCGCATGTGCCTGTTGTGGTGAAAAAGTCCCAGGCACACTTAACACTCGCACCTTTTATTACAAACAATGCCATCTTTATCAAAGGATGCTTGTTCCCAATGAGCTTCAGTGCCTGACCCCATTCTGTTTTTTTCTTTGAATGAATGTATCCACTATTCATAATTCATTAGTGAGTTGTTTCAAATGACTGTTGACTCCCTGACACTTCACAGCAAAGGGAATTAATGAAGCAGTAAATCAGACTACCCTTACTTTTACCTCAGAAGGGAACGTGTGAGATATAGGTGATTAAGACACGGTAACCTCTCTGCTGTCCTCCTATAAACTTCTGTTAAAGGTAATGAGGGAGGAAGGAAGAGGAAGACACTTGAAAGAAGCCGGAGCAGCGAGGCCCTGGTGGGGACACCTTAGAGGAGACGCTGGCTACACTGTTAAATTGCTTAAAGTGTAAGTTCTTCCAACAGTAATGGAAGGAATTGCCGCTGAGCCGACCACATAATGGTGCACACCCACTAGAAGTAATTCGCTCCTCTGAGGATGGCTTCAGAAGCTATTGGTTGCTTTAAAGACAGATAATTAAGAAGCTAGAAAAATGCTGTAAATGGCTGGTAGTAAGTAAGAAGTTATATCTGTTCTTCTGTCCTTTAAAGGTTCAGAAATTTCAGGTTCTGCAATGGTGGAGGCCCTGGGCGTCAGGGCTGATAATTTTTCTTTATTCCTAATGCATTTGGTATGAGCAAGAGAAACATCAGGAGTGCAAACCGACTAGTATGTCCTCAAAATGACTGGAGGGAAGCAGAAGAGACAGAAGAGATTGGATTTATACCCCACCCTTCACTATCTGAAGGAGCCTCAGAGTGGCTTACAATCTCCTTCCCTTCCTCTCCCCACAACAGACACCCTGTGAGGTAGGTGGGGCTGAGAGAGCTCTGAGAGAACTGCTTGTGAGAGAACAGCTCTGAGAGAACTGTGACTGGACCAAGGTCACCCAGCTGGCTGCATGTGGAGGAGTAGGGAATCAAACCTGGTTCTCCAGATTAGAGTCTGACACTCTTAACCACTACACCAAACTAGCAGCATACAGTGATAGACTGAGTGGTGGGTGCTAGTCATAGGCTCATGCATTTGTGGGAGAAGAGAAAAATTGCTTTTAATGTTTATTTAGTGATTTATTTGCAAAATTTATATCCCACTGTGATGGACTGCACTTTTAAAAGCTTAGAAGGGCTGTACAAACAGGTAAAGGACTGTGAAGGGTCAATTCTTCACAGAGCCAGGGAGTCTTGAGTGACAGGCTGTTCCAAGAGATCTGATTGGTTAGCTTCAGCAGAGCAGAGAGGGACTTTAGAGCTGAATGCTGAAGAAGAGAATTCATTTGAAATTCAGCCCTGACTGACAGCAGTTTAACACAAACAAGAAAACTGAAGGAAGTTGGCAAGGGCAAATGGGTAGTTAGATGGAGACCCCCATTTGGGCCAAAGAAAGGAGATACATCTTCTAGTGAGAGGAGTGAGAGCCAGTTTAGTGTTGTGGTTAAGAGCAGCAGACTCTAATCTGGAGAATCAGGTTTGATTCCCTACTCCTCCACAAGCAGCCAGCTGGGTGACCTTGGGTCAGTCACGGTTGTCTCAGAGCTGTTCTTTCAAGAGCAGTTCTCTCAGAGCTGTCTCAGCCCCACCTACCTCATAGGTAGGTCTTTATATATATATATATATATACACACACACACACACACACACACACACACATAAAGTTTTATTATTTTTAAACACACAAATATAACAACAAACATACAAAACTTACAAACAAATATACACAAAAAAGATTGAGGATAAGATATCTGAAAGTATTTCCAAAGTTATCTCATATTGTCTAGTTAACAGTTTCTATAGTAAGTGAGATAGGTGAACTGAAAATAAAATAAAATAACGTAATTCAAATAGTCTACTTCAAATAGTAGTTTTAAGATAGTTGAGTGACTCAATTTGTAGTTAAGGAGTATATAGATAAATTCATTTCAGTTCAGTTCATATAGCTTTCTAGCCATGTATAAAATTTAGACCATGTTCTGTAGAATTTCTCTTCCAGTGATCCTTTTAAAAATAAAGTCAATTTCTGCAGTTTCCACTGTTTTCTTTATAATTTCTTTTTGTGTAGGTATTTCATCTTTTCTCCAATACTTCACATACAATATTCTTGCAGTTGTTGATACATGTATGATCAGATAAAAGTCCTGATTTTTACAATTTTCAGGCCTCATATTCAATAAAAATAACTCAGGTAAAAGGTACAGTAACTTCCAACATTTTTTTAAAAGTTCCATGGATCCAGGCTATGTTTAACTCTGTCACAGGTCCACCACATATGGTAGAAGGACCCAACAGTCTTTTTACATTTCCAACAAGCATTTGACAGATTAGTATAAAATTTTGCTAACATATCTGGTGTTAAATACCATCTATAAAACATTTTGTACACATTTTCCTTGTAAGAAACCGCTTTTGTAATTTTTACATTTGTTTTCCACACCTGGGCCCATTGATCAAGATGAATATTATGGCCCACATTCTGTGTCCATTTAACCATAGAGTTCTTAACTATTTCATCTTGGGTCTTATGTTCTAACGATAGCACATATAATTTTAAAATCAGTTTTTCTTCATATTGAAACAATGGCTGTGGTGACACACTCTAAATAATCCACTTTCAATGCACTTTCAATCCACTTTCCAACTGGATTTTTACTGTGTGAACTGGCAAAATCCAATTTGAAAGTGCATTGAAAGTGCATTGAAAGTGGATTATTTAGTGTGTGTGACCGCAGCCAATATCTTACCAACTTCAAACAGTTTAGAACAAAATCCTAAAACTTTGTCTTTAGTATATCTAGATTGAATTTGTACCAATTCCCACCAGTTAAGCTCAGGGTTTATGTTTTTAATGGCTTCAGTTGTTTTTAATTCATTTCTATTATTCAAAAGGTCATCGTATTTCAGTAAGTACATTTTGGAAGTCAGGTTTGGGTTTGTAAAAGTGTCCTATGGTACAACCCATTTTGGAATTTTAGGATAAAAAAGTCTTTTAACATCTTCCCATACCCTTAAGCAATGCTTTTCTGACTAAATGTTGTTTAAAATATTTATGAACCTTAGCTTTTCCATACCAAGTAAAAGCGTGCCAGCCTGACAACAAATCATGGCCCTCCAATGTTAGTATTCTAGTACTCTCTAATGTAATCCAGTCCTTTAACCATGTCATTGCTGCGGCTTTAAAGTAGAGGTTCCAAGCTGGAAGAGCAAATCCTGCTCTTTCTCTTGCATCTTGTAAAGCTTTCAGTTTTATTCTTGGTTTTTTCCCTTGCCATATAAATTGTTTCATCAGTTTATCTAACTCCATAACAACTTCTGGTTTTGAAGGACTGGAATTGTTTGAAACAAGAAGATCAGTCTAGGTAGTACATTCATTGTTATTGTTGCAATTCTGCCCAAAAAAGATATTTATAGATTTTTCCATTTTTCAAAGTTTTTCTTAATTTCTAAAATGAGTTGAGAATAGTTGTTTTCAATCAATTAGCTACATTTATTTGTTATATTTATTCCAAGATATTTTATTTTTTTTCTTAATTTCCAGACCTGATATTTGCTGTAATTGTAGATTCTGGTTTGTTGTCATATTTTTTTGTTAAAATTTTGATCTTATTACAATTTATTTTCAAACCCACCACTTGACCATATTCCTGAAAAGTGTTTAAAGGTGCACAACAGATTCCATTGGATTTTCCAATATAAAAACTAAGTCATCTGCAAAGGCCTGAAGCTTATACTCCTCTCCTCTTATTTGAAGGCCTTTGATATTGGTATCATTTCTAATCATGTCATTTAGTGTTTCAAGTGCAAAGATGAATAGTAGAGGTGAAAGTGGGCATCCTTGTCTAGTTCCCTTCTGTATAGCAATATTTCTTAACTCTCCATTAACCAGGATCCTCGCTCGTTGTAAAGACTAGATTGCCTTCAGCATTGTAAAACAGTTAGGACCACATTGTGAAACAAATAGTTTCTCAGGCATAAAGTTCCAGTTAAGGTTGTCAAAGGCCTTTTCAGCATCCAGAAAGACTAATGCCATCTGTTTCTCAGGATGTGATTCAAAGTGCTCTTCTTCCCTACCCAGTCAGAGTAGAGTGCAGAGATCCCTATTCTGGTGTAGTTAGAAACTGTCTTTGGAGACCTTTAGTCAGTTAAAAACTCAAGATGAGTACTGGTGTTTCAAGAGAAGGGGTTTGGGTACTGGAAAGAGTGTACCAGCCTTCTGGAAACCAAAAGAATCAGAAAATACACAAAGAAAGTGTACTGAAGTGGTTGGGAAAACACTGGAACAAAAGCCTCTCAGCATAAAGGTTTAAGTAACTGTGAATAGCTTAAGAAATTCTCATTAGCCTGGAACATAAGAACTAAGGTCTGTGCATGTACTGGTTTGTAGATGATACAATTTTGATTCTTTGTAGACGATGACCCTTTGAAATTGTGGTGCTATTACAACTTTAGGATTATTTGACAGCCTATTGAAATTACAATTAAATTGTCTTTGATGAAGTAAATATACAGAACGGGTTACCATTAGGGACTCATCAGAAGAAGTTCATCTGGATATGGACTTTTGACAGTACGGAGTACAGGTTGCTCTGGACATGAAAGAGTTTCTTATCTGAAAGAAAACACCACTGTAGAGTTTTCAATTTGAAGTCTGTGCAATCTGCCATGTATTGTAGTCATGTATAAATTTGTATATTCATTTATATTACACTGAGAAACAACAGACAAATGTAATAGAGAACAGACAACTCTGATGAGTGAAAATAAATAGTTTATTTTATGTAAAAAAATTACAAGCAATATATATATAGAGATTTCTTAAGGACAGTGAGCCTTTTACACAGCATTTTTTCTTTTAACAGATAGGGTCCCTGTGCCTGTATACATAGATATTTAAAAACACAAATATGTTGTCTATGTTTTACTCGTTTTCTGCAAAAAAACAAAACCCACCATCAAAAAACAAAGCATCAGTGTACTGCTGTTGTACCCTCAGAAATAATGCCCAAGTACAGAACAGCCCGCAGTTTCCCAATCAAAACCAAATCAAAATCCGTTGTGTTTTGATTTGCGCTGTTGTAAGTAACACGCAAAAAGCTGCCTAGCAGCTAGCTTTCTCAATTAGTGAGATGATCCAGTGGTTATGCTCAGTTAATAAAACATCAGCCTTATACAGTTACATATTACCCCCTTGTCTGAGACTCTTCAGTACAAAAGGATTATTGGGGAGACAGGTACCTGAACTTCAGTTGTTGCCATGACAATGGAATAGATTAGTGCCACAAGGAAAGAGAGGAGCAATATATTGTTTCTAAAGACATGCTCTTGTACCAAGGATGCTCTCTGAAATAGTTCAAACTTTCTGGACTCCACTGATTCCAAAATACACAGCTGGGACTGCATATTCTTTTTATTTAAATTGGTTTCTCCGTTAGGGAGAGCTCCTCAAATGACTTTTTTTTTAAAAAGTACACAAACATTGCCATAAGCAACTAGCCCTGTAATCTAGAGGGTCCTGGTTTAGGTGTGGCGATTCAGGAAGGCGCCCAGAGGCTGCCTCCACACGTACAGGAAGGGATTTTGATTTCTTGTGTGACAATCTCATTTGCAGGGAATTAACTGCTGATATTTTTCAAATTGTGGGCTCAAACTGCATAGCAAACCATTTTGAAACTTTTGAGGCCTTTAAGAGCAGTGTCGAAAGCAGGAGGAGGAAAGGGTCTGTTGTTCAAAGAGAAAAGTCCAATAGCCTGCTCAGCATAGAGAGCCAGTCTGGTGTAGTGGTTAAGTGCGCAGACTCTAATCTGGGAGAACTGGGGTTGATTCCCCACTCCTCCACTTGCACCTGGCTGGATGATCTTGGGCAAGCCATAGTTCTGTCACAGCTGTTCTCTCAAGGACAGGTCTGGAAAGAGCTCTCTCAGCCCCACCTACCTCACAGGGTGTCTGTTGTGGGGAGGGGAAGGGAAAGGAGTTTGTAAGCCGCTCTGAGACTCCTTCAGGCAGCGAAGGGTGGGGTATAAATCCAATCTCTTCTTCTCTTCTTCTTCTTCTCCCCTGCCTTTAGATAAACCTACTATAGCTTTGAGTCTTATCCCTTTGTTGTCCATATAGTTGTTCATATATAGAAAACTTTGTTGGTCTTAAAGGTGCTACTGGACTCAAACTTTGTTCATGTAGCTAATTGGTCTCCTAAGTGTATTACAATATGCAGTCCTATCAGTTTTTTACTTGGAATAAAATTCCATTCAGTTCTGGGGGATTTACTCCCAAGTAAGTGTGTTTAGGACCTCAGCATTAATTATTTGAGCTCACTTGCCGACTGTGCTTTAGTGAGGATCTGATGCCATAACCTGTCATCATGCACTGCCCAAGTGAACTCTGGGATGTCCGGTGTCCATGGAGCGTCTTCTCTCTCAGGTTTCAGTCAAACAAGCCTTTACTCAAGGTTATCGAACACAGTGTTAAGTTCTCAGTGCTCTGTTCATGTAAGTCGTTGAGACCATTATAGGAACAATTTGCAGGCAGCCTGTTTTAATTCACATTTCCAAAGAGCTTCAGATTGATAGTAAGATGGTCATGTGAGGCTGTTTCTACATAGGACAGCAAGCGGAGTGGGAATGGCATTCCCCTCCCCCATTTCAGCACCACTCACTGGCCCTCTCTGCACTCCCCTTTTAATCTATGTTCACTGCTGTGTCCTCCAAGCAATTCTGCACTGAAAACGAAGTCAACCTTCTTTTTAATCCAGGGTTCCCCCGCATTCTGCACTAAAATCAAGCTCAGCCTTCTTTTTATTATGCCCCCCCCCCCCATTCTGTATCACATCACCTCCCTTCAGTGGTCAGTCCGGTTTCAGCCTGCTGTTACCCCGGGTTATTTGGATGCTGTTTGGCCATGGACTTAGGGTCATTTTACACCTCCCCTCTAAAGTAGTTTGACTGATGTCTTTTCCTGTGCTGATTTCACAGTGGTGTGAAATTTCACTCCAGGGGGTCTAAGTGCACTAATCAGCAGCAATTGTTTAAAGCAGAATCAAGCTGGTTGGACACTAGCTTGACCACAGGAGGGCAATTAGTAGATGTGGACATTTCAGTAGCAGCACGGTTTCACACCGCACAGAGGTGTGGGCAGGTTTTTTTGGAACAAGAATGATTCCAGTGGGAAAGTCAGATGTAAAAACAGCCTTAAACTGCCTCAACTCGAACACTGAAAAAATCCGGAGTGGCAGGCAAATGCGGAAAGGACCTGAGTTTCGTTTCACCTCCACTTCTCACCACCCACCCACCCACCCTGGGCCTGCACAAAAGCACAGGCACAGTAGCAATCATGCTGCCCCCCACTTCCTGCAGCTTTGAACCCCACCCTTTCTCTCAGCTTTTCCTAACAAACCATGGTAGCTGCCCCACTCCATTTCAACAGTGGAGCATAGCTCTGCCTCTCCCCATAGTGATGAAGAGAGAGTTTCACACAGACATTTCTCCAGCAGTCACTCTGAAGTGTAATCCTGTAACAGAGAGAAATCCTGCAATCCAGAGAAAAACAGGGTTTTTCCCCCTCTGTATCAAAGGGGGAAGCCCTAGGAATGCTACAAGTTATGTTCAGAATAAGCCCAGCATAGGGTTGCCAGGTCACCCCTAGCCATGGGCTAAGCTGAGTTAGTGCGAGCTGGCTCACAGTTTTTTAGCCTCTGGCTCACACATTTTTGTCTTAGCTCAGAAAGGATGGCTCCAGAGCAGACTAAAGGCCGTGGTCACACGGCCCTTTAAATCCGGAAGCCCTCCCAGATTTAAAGGGGCCGTGTTTTTTTATTGTGGGTTGGGATGCCCAACCCCGGTGGCGGTGGGCGGTGGCGGAGTTGGTGGCGGCAGGCAATGGTGATGGGGGAGGTAGCGGCAGCAGAAGAGGCCGGAGGAGGAGGAGGTGGATGGCAGCGGGCAGCGGTGGAAGAGGCATGCAGCAGAGGAGGAGGAGGCAGCTGGCGGCAGCGGCGGCCGGGGGAGGCACCCTTCCCCGAGCCCTGCCAGCCGCCTGGTAAGTTTGGGTCTTCCCCCCTTTTGCACTTGGGTGCTTGAGTGCCCAAAAGCCCAAGTGCAAAAGGGGGGGGGGGAATGGAGGGACATGATCTGGACAGACCTCTCTTGCAATCATTGTGAGAGAGGGCTGTCCATATAGGCTCAATTGCGGGTTCCTTGTGCAACCACCGGGAAAATAGTTGAGCCCACTTTGGTGCGGGACTAGCCACGGTCGGTGTGATCAGTCCCTTTAAATGCGGGAGGAAACAGCACTTCCTCCCGCATTAAAAAGCCATGTGGCCGCGGCCTAATTTATGCAGTAGCCAAATGGCTCACTCACGACTTTAATGCCAGTAGCTCACAAAAAGTAGAATTTTTGCTCACAAGACTCCACAGCTTAGATGGGATCATTGGCTGGGAAACTCCTGGAGATTTGGGGGTGGAGCCTGGGGAGGACAGGGACCCTAGTGTGGTACAGTGCCATAGGGTTCACCTCCCAAAGCATCCATTTTCCCCAGGAGAACTGATCTCTGTAGTCAGGAGATGAGCTGCAATTCTAGGGGATACCCAGGCCTCACCTGGTGGCTGGCATCCATAACGTAACTTCATATAGCCACTCCCCCTAAATGAGGAGTCTTCCTTCTTTCTGTGAGGGGAAAGATCCCTGAGTGGAAACAGACTGACTGGGCTGCCAAAAGCTGACACTGACTTCTACAATGCGGATTAGTGCTGGTTTGTCAAATGCTGAATCAGTGCTGGTTTTAGTCCAGGATGACACAGTCATGACTAGTTAAGCACATGCTAAAGCATCTGGCAGTCAGCTTAGACAATTTCTTCCCAAAAAACATGGCTATCACCAGCTGAAATGGTTGTTTGATTAAGCTGTCAGATAGAAAATAAAGCAAAAACGGAACAGGAGCAGAGACTCTTATTTACAGAAAGTGTGTAGGAGCCATGTTGGTTGGCCCACCAAAACAAACAAACAAACAAACAAACAAAACCCTCACCAGTAGGGGTGTGATACCATTTTATAGGGACTTACAGAGGTGCTGTATAAACTCCTGCTCTGTTTATTCCTGTGACCTGGAGTTAGGAACCACCTTTCCCCTGCCTCTGTCTCCCACAGAGGGTATCGTGACGGTCGTCAGTTTTCGGTCATCCACTGTAGCTGTGCCTTTAACAGAAGCTTGAGGGCCCAGACAATAGAAAAGGATAAAACATACTGCCACACTGTGAACAGCTTCCCCTTAGTGTTTCTGCACATCACGCTCCAATTCAAAGCACAAAAGAAGGCAAAACTGTTTGATTTCTATCACTTAATAACCCCAAATACAGCGGCGTGTAGGAAGCAAAGCCAGAGAGGAGAATGGACAATCCTCCCCCACAACTTCACTGAAAAAAAAGAACCTCTGATCTTCCGTACTCTTATTCTTAAGACGTCTATGAAGCTATTGAATTGGATTCCTCAGAAAATCTCCACTGGTGGAAGCATTTTCCGTCCGCACAATGGGACTTCCTCATCTCCCAGCTCCCACTCGGGGGACAGGAAACCCTCCGGGGAAAGCCATGAGTTGGAAATATGCGGCAAGAAGGGGAAACTAGTGAACTTTGCCCCTCTCCCAAAAGGTTTCTGATAGATTTAACCCCTTGACAGGATTTTATGGTCCTGATCAGGGATGCTGAGGATTTCAATGCAAATACGATCCCCAGCCAAACCTGACTGAACTCCTTGTTAACGCACCGGTTGACCTTCCTCACCAGATCACCTCAATGTCTTCATATGTTTAACTCAAATGCCGTGCCAAGAAGTTTTGCACTTGTCACAAATTGCTTCTGCTCTGGTTTCACTATGACCCAGTTGCGCTTTGGTAAATACACTATATTAGTAACCTATACGACGCTGCTTGTAGCCCCTTTTTGCACTTGTGTAATGGCTCAGAGGTTAAGACACTGAGTTGCAGACCAGAAGGTCTGTGGTTTGGCAGCTCGAGACCCTGGTGCTGCATGATGGAGTGAGTTCTCGTCTCTGGCCCCAGCTCCTGCCAACCTAGCAGTTCGAAAGCAAGTTCGGTGGGAAGGTAACAGTGTTCCATGCGCCTTGGCGTTTAGTCATGCCAGCCACATGACCACGGAAATGTCTTCGGACAGCAATGGCTAATTGGCTTGGAAATGGAGATGAGCAACGCCCCCTAGAGTCAGATTCAACTGGCTTCCGAGCAAGGGAAACCTTTACCTTAATCCATTAAGAGGTTCAAGATCACCCAATGAGCTTCATGGCAGAAGGGGATTTGAACTGGCGTCTCAAGATCCTCGTCCAAAACTCTAACCACTCCATCATACTGACTCCAGAATCATGACCTCCCCACCCCACCCCCCGGTAATTAAAGTGAATGACTTTTTGAGCACAGTTCACACCCTTCTTTGAGCACATGCATCTTTAAATTACCCGTGGTTACACTGTCTTTTTTAGTGGCCCCTGTCGTGTTTGTGGGCCCTGACCTGGATGGCCCAGGCTAGTCTGATCTCTTCAGATCTCAGGAGCTAAGCAGGGTCAGGCCTGGGTTAGTACTTAGGCCACCAGAGAAGTCTAGGGCTGCTGTGCAGAGGCAGGCAATGGCCAACCTCCTCTCTTAGTCTCTTGCCGTGAAAAATCTACAGGGTCACTGTAAGTCGGCTGCGACTTGACGGCACTTGCCACCACCACATCAGTTTACAGAAATGGATCTCTTTTAGTAGTATAAAAGTCTTGCATATCCAAAAAGGCAGGACAATTTCCATGAGAGGTGTGGTTTGATACAGATCTGGGTAGCAAAAAAGAAGAAGAAGACAAGGAGGAGGAGGAGATTGGATTTATACCTCACCCTTCACTCGGAGTCTCAGAGCAGCTTACCATCTCCTTCCCTTCTTCTCCTCTCCCCTGAGAGGTAGGTGGGGCTGAGAGAGCTCTTTTGAGAACTGCTCTGGAGAGAACAGCTCTAGAAGAACTTGTGACTGACCCAAAGACTCACCAGCAGATGCATGTGGAGGTGTGGCGTATCAAACCCAGTTCTCCCAGATTAGAGTCTGCGCTCCTAACCACTACACCAAATAATAACAATGGGGCACTCATCTGAAAATGTCCTACTTTTAAAAAATGCAGTCTGCCTTCTACCATTCGGAGGAGGAGGCGGCAGCAGCAGATGTGGTGGCAGGAGAGTGGCAACTGTGATGGAGAAGTCTGTAATCACCTCACATGCACAATCATCTTTCCCCCTCCATTGGACACAATCAAGCTGTTCAAATGCACCTGATAAGCGTGTCACATCTTCACCTCTAAATGTTGTTGCCCACAAGCAGGTTACACACCAAGCCATCAGGGGTCAAACATCTGCCATTCTGCGCAAGGGCCAAATGGAAGTGGACAAGGAGCAAGAAGGGACAATATGCTTAAAGGTCGCCTCGCCCTGGGTAGTGTGGGCTGCTGCCTGTTTGGAAGTAGCACAAAGAGTTTCTCTTACTGCTTTTTGGGTGGATTGTGTTGCTCCCCAAGGGAGACTCGCAACAAGAGTGGATGCACAATCTGAGTTTTTGGATACCAGCTGGCACCTGTGCTTTGTCCTACCCAGCCCATCTTTAGGCCATGAATGATGGATTTGGCAGTACCCGCTTGTCGGCAGGGCTGATGCTACTGGTGAATATAGCATCAATACAAATGATACAGATGTTCAGGAATATTAAGCAGGCTTATCAAACTGCTCTGATGTTCATGTTTACATCATCTTAAATGAGGGGTATCAAACTTTAATTGTGGGGGATCTTTTAATAGTATCTCTTCCAAACTGGGCCCCAGATACTGTATCATATTCCTTCTGGAAACATGTCTCTTCGTTTTCTTATTCATACTATAAATCTCAAAGAACAGAAAAGTGAGTTACAGAATTGTAGGAATAATTCTTAATTGTTCCAGTTTTTTTGTGCTTGATTGAGGTGGCATTGATGAATCGGTGAAATTCATCTGGAACTTTTTTCCCAGTGGAAAAGGATAGGTGCAGCCCCTGGGCATCTGCTGGAGGTGTGGCAAAATGTCTCTTGGAATCCGAAGCAGTTACCAAGGAAACACCTCACCTTTAACAGGTCAAATGTTTTAAACACACTTTCTGTTGAACTGCATGGTAGAAATAGCTCAAAGATATTTCAAAAACCTCGTTTGGCTGTAAAGAAAATGAGGGCGACATGCAATGCATAGCTGATGTCGTTTGAAAGCTATTTTTCTCATAAATGCATTTTGTCAGGTTTTCCTTTTTAAAAGCCTCACCATTTCCTCTCTTGCTAATTTCAGGCAGCCAGTGGAGAACCAAGTGCTTCTTCTGCCTCCTATGCTCCACAGAGCCCTGATGGGAAAGCAGAATGAGTCTTAATGGGCTGAATATTTGGATGAGACAGGAACTGGAAATGGGAGTTGTTTTGCTCATGTACTTAATGGGACACACAAGTCCATCACTTCCACTTGAAAATGTGCAACGCTGTACAGTGGCCAGTTGTGCTCTCTGTACGATGGAAGAGGATTGTCTGGAGTCCGGCTTTCAGCTGTTGTTGGTGACCTCTCCCAGTTTTATGTCTTCCCAGTGCTGGGTTTGCACTTGACTTGCTTTGTTTCTGAAGGTTGGGGCAGCTCTGGCTCAGGGCTGCCCTTAGGCATTGGTGTAAGGAACTACTTACAAGAGCAGAGTTAACACCTTCTAGAGGAGGGGGATCCCAACATGGTGCTAGTGGGTTCCATGGAGCAGGGATCACCCGCTTTTGGGCCCAGCTTTCTGCTGCCGGACGGTTGGTGGCAAGGGGAAAATTACGCCGCCCCCCGCTCAAATGGGGAAGAATGCAGAAATTAAATATGATGTGCCTACATGACCCAGAAGTGACATAAGCACATTGGGGGCAACACTCTGGTTTGGGGGCAAAACTCTGTTGAAGCTAATTCTCTGGTTTTTTGGAAACTCAATGAAAATAACTCAATGAAGATGTCAAGACAGTGTGTGACTGCAGTGAAAAAGGCCAATGCTATGCTGGGGGTTATTAGGAAGGGAACTGAAAACAAATCAGTCAGTATCATAATGCCCCTGTATAAATCGATGGTGCGACCTCATTTGGAGTACTGTGTACAATTCTGGTCGTCACACCTCAAAAAAGATATTATAGCATTGGAAAAAGTGCAGAAAAGGGCAACTAGAATGATAAAGGGGTTGGAACACTTTCCCTATGAAGAAAGGTTAAAGCGCTTGGGGCTCTTTAGCTTGGAGAAATGACGACTGAGTGGTGACATGATAGAGGTTTACAAGATTATGCATGGGATAGAGCAGGTAGAGAAAGAAGTCCTTTTCTCCCTTTCTCACAATACAAGAACTCGTGGGACTCAATGAAATTGCTGAGCAGTCAGGTTAGAATGGATAAAAGGAAGTACTTCTTCACCCAAAGAGTGATTAACACATGGAATTCACTGCCACAGGAGGTGGTGGTAGCTACAAGCATGGACGGCTTCAAGAGGGAATTAAATAAACACAAGAGGTGGGGACCTGCGATACTCGTGGGGGGGAAGATTGCTAAAGGTTGCAGCCCCAGCTAAATCCTCTCCCCCGCCCCCTCGGCAAACAGGTCTACCCGCCCCAGTCAACTGTATTGGTAGACCTGCCTCCAGAGAACAGGTCTACCCAGCCCTTGACACTATATTGGTTGACCTGTTCTCCGGAGGCCAGGTCTACCAATAGAGTGGCAAGGAGAGGGTAGACCTGATCTCCGGAGGCCAGGTCTACCAATATAGTGGCAAGGGCTGGGTAGACCTGTTCTCCGGAGGCCAGGTCTACCCAGGCCTTGCCACTATATTGGTAGACCTGGCCGGGGCTTGCAGGGGGGAGAGAAGGGGCCCGCCAATCTCCCCCCCGCCCCCGGTTGCCCTGGCGAGCTCTTCCTGCCAGCTCTCCCCCCCCAGCTCTCCCCCCCCATCAGCTCTTCCCTCCCCCAGTGATGGCGAGGCCCGTGCCTGTGGCTTACCTGTGGCTGCTGCTGCTGGTGGCGGTGGGTGCGGGTGTGGATGGAGAAGCCTTGCTGGGCCTCGCCAATCCGCACTGTTACTGGGGGGGAAGAGCTGGTGGGGGAGAGCTCTTCCCCCGCCCCCCCCGCCCCAGTGATGGCGAGGCCAGGCAAGGCTTCTCCAACCGCCGCCCCCGCCACCAGCAGCAGCTACAGATCCAGAAGGTAAGTGGATTCCCCCCCCCAGGCTCAGCCCGAGTGGCTCTCAGCCGCCAGGATGCCTCAGAGTTCCGAGAGCATTTTTTAAAAAGTTTTTTAAAGTTTTTAAAGTTTTTAAAAGTTTTTTAAAGTTTTCAGATTTTTCTGCACATCTGGGAAGCCTCCCAAGTGTACAGAACAATCTCCCTGCCCCCCAGGTTGATGGTGTGATAATAATGATGTCCTGCACATGCACAAGCTTTGTGCAGAGATATTTACAGTTTATTTACACAATATACACACAGTCCTTCAAAGTAAAGCTTTTGCTCTTCAGACTGACAAAATGCTTCCCAAGGCAACTGATGCACACACTGGCATACACTGCTAGGCACAGAACATATTATATACAGTACATTGTCCAATCAGTAGAAGATGCTGAGTCATTGTGCTCCTCCTTTAGGCTGATGCAATATGTCCAGTCATGTGATCCCTAGCTGTCACTTTAGATCACAGTGATCTGTCTGACTTGCTGTCATCTTGCCTGGCATCCAAAGTTTTACATGCCGACACAGGTGCCCCCCCCCCCCCGGCGCGGATTTAGAGCTCTGCACACAAGGGGGCACCTTCGCTATTAGTATATAGACAAGTGGAGACCCGCAAGAAACTTGTGGGATGGTTATCCCATTCCTCACACCTTTGCTTCCGCCCTTTCCCCCCTACCTCTCTCACACTCTTTCCCCATTCTGCCCCCCCCTTTTTTACTCTCTCTGTACCAGCTGTTCCCTCAAGGACAGCTTGGGAAAGAGTTCTCTCAGCCCCACCTACCTCACAGAGTGCCTGTTGTGGGGAGGGGAAGGGAAAGGAGTTTGTAAGCCGCTCTGAGACTCTTAAGTGAGTGAAGGGCGGGATATAAATCCAATCTCCTCCTCCTCCTCTCTCGCTCTCCTCCATGTATGTTACTTCCTCTCTCTCTCTGACCCATCATCCTTCTCTTTGTTTTTCTGCCTCCCCACCAAATCTCTCTTTCTCTCTCTTTTTGCCTCCCACCTCAAATCCCACCCTCCCCAGGCCCCACCTCTCAAATAGCTAGGAATTTCCCAACCTGGAGTTGGCAACCCTATTTCCTTCCCACCCAACAGCCAACCTACCTTTCTCTGTCTTCAGCTTTCCATCTCCACCCCCTCCCCCGCAGCCTCTACCTAGGAAAATTACAGTTTTTCTCCACAGTGGGGACTACAGCAGCTTACATTATTATTTCCTCCTTGTTGTTTGCACAACAACCCTGTGAAGTTGGTTAGGCTGAAAGTATGTGACTGGTCCAAAATCTCCCGGTCAGTTTCCACCACAAGATGGGGATCTGAACCTGGGTCTCGCAGATCCCAATCTGAAGCTCGAACTGTTACATCTTAATGGCTTTTATAGGGTGGCTGCTGATGAACAGTAGCAAAGCAGCTGGGCCTAATTAAGTCATACAAATCAGGTGGTATCAAGTCACACAGAGGGTGCTGCCTAGGGATGCCAGCCTCCAGGTGGGACCCGGGGATCCCCTGGAATTACTGCTCATCTGCAGACTACAGAGATAACTTTCCATGGAGAAAATGGATGCTTTGGAGGGTGGAGTTTGTGGCATTGTACCTCACTGAGGTCCCTGTCCTCCCCAGGTTCCACCCCCAAATCTCCAGGAGCTTCCCAGCCTGGATCTGGATCTGCTGGTGGTGGCCGGGGTGGGGGGTAACTTGGCAACCCTAGACTGCTGCCAGTAAAAACCCTGCTTTTTACTGACAGAAACAGTTAGAACCTCCCCCACTCCCCCGAACATTCTAATCTCCTCACAGTTGATGCCTGGAGCTGATGCCATTTCTAAAGGTATTGGGGGGAAATCAACGGTCCCTGAAGTTTTTTTAAAACTTTTTGGATTTTCCTGCAGATCGAGGAAGGAGCCTGACTATGTAGGAAAAGCTGTTGGGGGAGAGGGAGCTCTATTTTGGCAGATATAAACATCCACACAGAAAAAAAAACCCTCTCGGAATTAGAATATAGATATAAAGCAGAGGTCCATCAGTGGCTATTAGCCACAAGGTATAGCTAGGAACTCTCAGTCTGGGGCAAGTGATGTACTGTATTCTTGGTGCTTGGGGAGGGGCAACAGTGGGAGGGCTTCTAGTGTTCTGGCCCCACTGGTGGACCTCCTGAGGGCACCTGGTGTTTTTGGCCGCTGTCTGACATAGTGTTGGACTGGATGGGCCACTGGCCTGATCCAACATTGGCTTCTCTTATATTCTTATGTTCTTAACTCTATGATAGAAGCTAATTCTCCGGTTTTGGGGCAAAACTCTATGGTAGAAGCTAATTCTTCTTCTTAATTAGCTTCTACCATAGAATTTTGCCCCAAAACCAAAGAATTAACTTCTACTATAGAGTTTTGCCCCAAAACCAGGGTGTCCCCCCCCCCCCCCCCGATCTTGCCTACATCACATCTGGGTCATGTAGTTTATTTTCGCCGTTCCTCTCCACTCCCAATAAGTTCACCCCCACCAGCAGGTCCAAGGGACCTGGCAATCCTACATGGCACCCACCAACACCTTTTCTGGCACCTGCCAAGTGTTTTTAGGAAGTGGGCAGGACCAAGGAAGGCTTCTGATTGACTTCTGGAGATTTGATTGGCAGTGCAGATTTTTTTATAATGTTGCTTTGGCAGCAGCTGCCAGCAATGCACAAGGATCTGCACAGTGTTACTGAAGTTAAGCTGTGGGGCTGAAGTTACTGCAGTTACCTTGTGGTATCATTTTATTAGTTATTTATATTTATTACTTTGATTTCTATCCCACCTTGCCAGGCAAGCTGGCTCAAGGCAGCTCACACATGATAAAATGATAAAACAATAGATACAATAAGTTACTTAAAACATCTACAGTATTAAAATAACATTACATTACAGATATAAGTGATGGCAGCATTCAGTAGATAGTCCGATGATGGTATATCCAGCGGTATATCCAGGGCCATAGATGTTCAGATGAATCATTCGTTGGTGGTGGCTCCTAATCGAAAGCCTGGTGGAAGAGCTCCATTTTACAGGCCCTGGAGAACTGTTTTGTGGCTGGCTCCGCCTACTGGGGCAGCCATTTTGTTGCTGTTTCCACCATGCCATGGCAGAATTTCAGGTGTACCCTCCGGCTCAAAAAGGTTGGGGACTTCTGTTTTAGGGGGTAGAGGCTCTGTTGCCTTTAACAGCTCTCAAGCAGGCAGAAATCCACATGTGAAGCCTGCCTGAGTGCCTCCCCCATTGGGAAGATGCAGTAGAAAAGCTGCATGCACAGAACAGTCACAAAAGGGGGAATGGAAAGGGTGTTACGACTTCTGGAATCACAGGAAGAGGCTGAACAGACAAGCAAGATTTGAAATGTCTGGATATGACAGAAATGGAAAGGCCAGCCGCTCAAGGGAAGAGTGTGTGCTTTGCATATAAAAGGCCACAGGTTCTCTTCCTAGCATCTGCACATTTTTTTTACCAAAAAAAAAAAAAAAGATTTTAAGTAACAAGGCAGGGAAAGATCTTTCTCTGCCTTAGACCAAGGATAACCACAGCTAGTTAGAGTCGACTGTCATGGACCAGACAGACCACTGGTCTGACTCTGTAAAAAGCAGTTTCATGTACTGTCATATAAGGAAAATAATGGTCACTTGATTGGGATTTCCTCTGTACTTCCACGGCAACTAGATGCCACTCTTCACTCCAGCAAAAGCGTGCAGAAAAACCCACTGCTGGGTGTTTGATCTAGGGCATTTAATTTAGACGTTACAGACAGATTCTACAATTCCAATTAAACATTGCTGAAGTTGTCATTCCGCCGCCTCCCTCAGATTTTGAGCGGTACTCATTTTAGACAAGGTCAATGAATGTAACAGGGCTGCATCAGCTACCTAAGGTGTTGATGGAAGTAGGTTTCTCCTGCCTCCCCCTGTCCTCAGCAGCTACCAGTCAGCCTTGGAAAGATTCTGCTGAGGGCGGAGGGACACACACGAATGAAAAGCCACGGTTTGGGGGCTGCCACGGGAGGGAGGAGGTGGGAAAATCATGTCCCGCAGTCAGACCTCTTGGTGCCTGTGCAACTCATTAGTTGGCATCCAACCCAATATATAACAGGGGGATCACCTGAGATTCTTAAAATAATTTGTTCTTGATTGGTTATTTAATCATTTTAATTAGTCAGCATTAGTTAATAGCCTACCCTTTCCTGCTTAGCCTGTTGTGGAAATAAATACAGTGGGCACTAGAAAGAGGCTCTGGGAGAGTGCCAAGGCCTTGAGCATTCAGTGTCAATTTGCTGTGGCAACCTCAGCAGGGTATAATGACAGAGTCCACCATTTTCTCCAGAGAAATTGATCTCTGCTACCTGAAGAGCAATTGTAATTCTGAGTGATCTCCAGCTACCACCTGGAGAGTGGCAACAATGGTTCCATGGGAGGAAATGGCTGGTTTGGAGGATGAAGTCTATGGCATTGTACCTGTCTGAGGTCCCACCTCTCCTCAAACCTTACCATCTCCAGGCTCCACCCCTCAAATCTCCAGGAATTTCCCAACCTGGAGTTGGCAACCCTATTTCCTTCCCAGCCAAGCATCAACCTACATTTATTTCCCCCTCAGTGTTCAGCTTTCCATCTCCCCCCACCTGCAGCCTCTACTGTGCTCTGAAGCCCTGACTGCCATGACACATTGGCTGTCATGGGGGGACCATCTCAGCAGGGTATAAGGACACAGAGTCCAGCATTTTCTCCAGGGGAACTGCTCAATGCTGTCTGGAGAGCAGTTGTAATTCTGAATGATCTCCAGCCCTCACCTGGAGATTGGCAACAGTGGTTCCCCAGGAGGGAATGGCTGGTTTGGAGGGAAGAGTCTATGGCATTGTACCTGTCTGAGGTCCCACCCCTCCTCAAACCTCACACTCTTCAGGCTCCATCCCTCAGATATCCAGGAATTTCCCACCTGGAGTTGGCAATCCTATCTTCTTCCCAGCCAAGCATCAACCTATCTTTATTTCCTGTACCTGGGTCATGGGAGTTTGGAGGTAGGCACCAGGCTTCCCACTCTGGAAGGGGCACCTCTGGTGCTGGCTCAGTCGGTAAAGAGCCTGGGAGTAACACTGGATACCTCCTTATCTATGGAGGCTCAGGTTGCTGCAGTCGCCAGATCTGCATTTTCCCATCTTAGGCAGATCAGGCTACTGAAACCCTATCTCTTCCCCCAAGACCTAGCTATGGTGACCCATGCAATGGTCACTTCCAGGCTTGATTACTGTGATTCGCTCTACACAGGCTTATCTGTGAAGCTGATCCAGAAATTACAGCTGGTACAAAATGCAGCAGCGTGCCTGCTGACATCGATGCCTGTGCGGGCTCATGTTCGGCATGTGCTCTGTCAGCTGCACTGGCTGCCAGTTGAGTACCGGATCCACTTCAAGGTGTTAGTAATTACCTTCAAAGCCTTATACGGCCTGGGACCAACATACCTAAGGGACCGCCTCTTCCCATATACGCCTTGGAGAGTGTTACGCTCTGAGAGTCAACATCTCCTGGTGATCCCTGGCCCAAAGGACATCCGCCTAGCCACCTGGTGGAACATGTTCCCTATTGAGATCAGGGCCCTGTGGAATCTTATTCAGTTCCACAGGGCCTGCAAAGCGGAGCTGTTCTGCCAGACATATGGGCCCCCCGAGGTTGCAGTCCCTCACCCACTGATAACCGGCCATATCAGTTACATCAATGGGCAGGATTCCCCCTATGGCAAGCATGACTGTTGATTTTATGTTTTAATGTGTTTTAAATTTTATTGTATTTATTGAAATGTTGTCTATTGAAATGTTTACTTATTGAAATGTTGTAAGTGACCCACCCTGAGCCCATTTATGGGATGGGCGGGATATCAATGCAAAAATAAATAAATATAAATAAATAATTTTTCCCCTCACTGTTCAGCTTTCTATCTCCCCCCCACAACTGCAGCCTCTACCGTGCTCTGAAACCCTGACTGCCATGTCAGCAGGGTATAAGGACACAACGAGTTTTCTCCTGAAGGCCAAAATAGGTGTGGAAAGGGCCTTTTACTGACAGAACCAAGACTGGTTGACCAGCAACAGGCACTGAGGGGAAAGTAGGGTTCCCATCTCTGAGCAGGGAAATACCTGGAGATTTGGGGGGTGGATCCTGTGGAGGGCAGCATTGTGGGGGGCAGCATTATGGGGGGGGGGGGAGAAGAAGGATTCAGCAGGAATTTCCCAACCTGGAGCTGGCAACCCTAGTTAGAACTGGTGCCAGTGAGTTCCTCACAAAGGCGTGGAAAGGGTTTCGTTCCTTTGTCTTTTTACTGCCATTACCAAGCTTGGTTGCCTACCAACAGCCACTGAGGGAAAAGTTAGGAGAGAGAGCTGTTTGCCAGTGATTCTGACAGGGAACAGTGGCTGGAGTGGGAGGGGGAGAGGAGCAGACCCAGCACCCGGCCAATGGCATTCAAGTACTCTTGAATGGCAGCTGACAGGCTAATGGCTGATGGAGTGCACTGTGGGCAGAACTCAGGCAACACAGCCAGTGGATAGGGCAGCTTCTGAGTGACACATCATGGAGCCAACTGATTTAGGAGCATGTGGAATGTTCAGAAAGTGCCACCCCAAAACACAAATTATTATAAGGAGAGATCTGCAGCCCACACAGATTTATCAGCAACAAGCTGCATTCCCCAGTGCTGCCTCTGCTCCTCTCTCTAAAATTAGAGCAGTTAGGGTGGAGCTGGTGCCAATTTTTCCAACCTGTTGTAGCCGGCTAGTCATGCTATGTGGCTCACTTTGCACCCAAGACTCCCCTTGATGTGTGAATTGGCAGGACACTGAAAAACCTTGGGTGCACTCAACAAGGGAAATAGCTGTGAAACAGTCAGAGGGTTGCCAAGTTCCCCCTGGCCACCGGTAGGGGATGTGGGTAGGGTTGCCAGATCCAGGTTAGGAAACTGCCGGAGATTTGGGGACTGAAGCTGGGGAGAACAGGGACCTCACTGGCGTACAGTGCCTTAGAGTCCACCCTTCAAAACATCCATTTTCTCCAGTGGAATGGATCTGTGTAGTCTGGAAATGAGCTGTAATGCTGGAGGATCCCCGGGTCCCTTCTGGAGGCAGGCATCCCTAGAGAGAAGAAAAAGGAGGCTAAAGAAAGGGGAAAATCTAGAGCAGTGGTCCCCAATGGGCCCGTGGACACCACAGTGCCCATCCCTGGGTTTCCTTGAGCCTATTTGCATCTTCAGCAAAGCATCTTATCCCAAAAGCGAAGAGCGAGTCATGGTTTCCCTCCACTTCACTGGGGTTAGATATTATCCAGAAGACCCCAGAAGGTATCACTTGTGTATCTGCAGAGAGCACTCATTCAGAAACAGCAGCATCCATTGTAGGTAGATGCCTTGCTTTCAACCTCCCAGCATTTTTAATCGGTCTCAGTGCTTCATGGCAGTCATCTTGTGATTGCCCCCCCATGGCAGCCATTTTGTGCTGACTTTCCCTCCCCATTCTCAAAATTCCCAAAGTGCCCATACAGTCAACAAAATTGGTGCCTCCTGATCTACGGGGTCCAACCTTAGGAGACACTGGGAGATCTTTGACTGGATTCTTCCAGTTTTTAAAAAAGGCAGATATCAACTGGCTTGTATTGGGGTCATGTGGATGAGAGAGGTGACAATGTACGCTATGGGGTCCAGAGAGAAAAAGATGTACCCCTTATCTCCTCTCAAGTCCCTGTTTGTGCTGTTGATCTGTTTACAACTCTGCCTGAGCAATATTTGAGCTGTTTGACATCTGTGTTGTAGCATTCAACATGACGTTAACTACTGTCGACGCACATCCATAATGTGCTGGGCTGCTTGGATTACATCTCCTCCCAAGGTCATTAAGGGCAAGTCATATATCACATAAAAACTACAGCTGGAGAGCATGTGCTGCTTCTGCACTTGTGCAGTTGCCGGGATTAATCAGGCTGGGGTGTTCATCAGGTTGTCACATGCTCAGAACCTTTAATTACAGGAGGAGGAGGAGGAGGAGGAGGAGATTGGATTTATACCCCACCCTTCACTACCCAAAGGAGTCTCAGAACGGTTTACAATCTCCTTTTCCTCCCCCTCCCCACAACAGACACCCTGTGAGGGAGGTGGGGCTGAGAGAGCTCTCTCGAGAACTGCCCTTGAGAGAACAGCTCTGAGAGAACTTATGATGGACCTGAGGTGACACCAGCAGCTGCATGTGGAGAAGTGGGGAATCAGACCCGGTTCTCCCAGATTAGAGTACCCGCTCCTAACCATTACACCAAACTGGCTCTCCTTTGTGGCAGCGCCAGGATGCACAAACGGTGTCCATCCAGTTTAGAACACTGGCTCAGCAAGAACGTGCTTGGCACTGGAAAACAGGCAAGGAAAAACCTAAGCAGAACTGGGAGGCTAGAGAGGCCTTCCATGCAGCGCCCCCCCCCCCTTTCCCCAGGAAGAACAAGGAAAACTGCCTTCCCTTCTGTGCTGTCTTCCCCTCCTTATAGCATCCTGTAGAAACACTATTTGGTCCATTTGCGGAATCATGTTACTTGCATGGCTGCACCTAAGTTTAGCAACAGAGCCAAAGCAGCACCAAGGGGTGCCTTAAGGAGGGGGAAACAGTACAGCAGGGGAGCCGGCCACGACTTCTGCCTGCGCACCGCAGTCACAGGGAGAGAAAAGGCTCATGTTAGTCTGGGTGGCCCACAACTCTTAGCGGACATCTGTTTCAGTGTCCTTGTGTTGTCGCTCAGCAAGCACAAGGACTTTGCAACATGTAAAAGTTCTCTATCAGGTGTGTTGGAGTGGATGAAGGAGCAGGAACAACTGCAGGAAAGCAGTGTGAGAATACATACTTGCAGCATTACAAGTTAAAATATTTCTGTGCATTCTAGCAGGTCAACAGTTGGGGTTTTTTTTAGTGTTTGAGGTTGCGGCTTGTAATTTGCAGTCAAATTGCAATCCAAAGAGACAGGTGTTTGCTTAGTGACTGAAAACAAAATAACTTCTTGTTCAACTCACATTTTTCTAAGGCTAGGCATTCCTAGATTAAAATACACATCTGAGAGTGCTTTTAGATGGGCAGCTAATCCTGCCATTGGCCCAGCTATAATTTGAGCTAGATCTTTTTGATCCAGCATTGCACAACTATACAGATTGCCTGTGAAGCGCTAGATGGCATCCACTGTAAGGAGCCGTGCAGTCGGCTTTTAAAAAAAAATCCTGTCTGCACATGCGCATATGCGCCTCACCATATACTTGTTTTTCCGTGCATGCACGGACTAAAATGGTAAAAGCACCGCCAGCAGTACCTTTGTCTAGGTACCATTTCAGTTTATAAAGTTGATAAAGTTCAGGGGACCATCAGAAACATAAAATTGTTTGGATCGTTTGAGCGGAACTCTGGGGATGTCAAATGTTTAAGCGGTTATGTGTGCATCGCTAAGACTTTTTAAAAATGGCAGCCATTCAGGATGGTCTGGAAACCATCCCTATGGACTGATTGCATGCTTGGAGGTATGACCTGACAGTGGAAAGTCCGGCATTGGCCCGTCGGCCAGCTTTAGTCCGGACTTTCACCACCATCTTTTAAGTACGGATCCCCGACGGGGATTAACAGGCTACTCACAGAAGCGGCATGATTCCCAGATGTTGTGAACTGGACATGTGCTTTAAATCCACCAGGCACTTGTGCCTGGCATGGCTCAAAAGAGCCGTATGAATGCACCCTGAGCTTGGCAAGAGAATTACAGACATTTATTTTGAGGAGATCACTGATTTTCCATTCATTTCTTTGAAGCCCCACCGGAAAATGTGGCAGGCCAACTTTAGTGAGAAATGCTACCTACAGTTCAGCATCAAGGGGTTTTGTAAAATAGTTGCACTATGTCCCTAACTTTACCCTCCCCACCAGTCTCTTAAGAATCACACCAAAAGCCAAATAAAACTTTGCTGTGTGACTCACATCTTTTCATGAAAAGCAATTGACAATGAATCACATTTCTGTAATTTCAATCTTAATGTATTCAAGACATGAATGTTAAAAAAATGTTTGGTTTTTTTCCCCCCACACTCATTTTTTTCCCACCAGAGCTGTTCTTGGGTAGTTTGCTATATCCTGAGATTTTCATCCCAGTAAGTCACACAAAAGTACATGAATTAATTTCAAAGTGATTAGTCAGCTCATTGAAATAATTCCCTCTGCAGATTGTGGTCTAGGTCACCCTGGGAATGGCTCATGTGCTTAAGGGGACATGTATGACTCAGCAAGCCTGGGGTGTGTCATCAATTAAAGACTTAAATGGGATCTGCAGTGAATCTGAGCATTCAGATTCCTTGAGAAAAAAAACTCTTAAACTTTAAGCTCTAAAAGTAAATATTTTAGAAGATGATGGTCCACTATCAGTACCTTGTAGGGGAGGGGCGGTGGTTCGTGGTAGAGCATCTGCTTGGCATGCAGAAGGTCCCAGGTTCAATCCCCGGCATCTCCACTTAAAAGGACCAGACAGTAGGTGTGTGAAGGACCTCTGCTTGAGACCCTGGAGAGCCACTGCCAGCCTTAGTAGACAGTACTGACCATGATGGACCAAGGGTCTCTGATTCAGTATAAGGCAGCTCTGTCTGTGTGTGTGTGTTGTGTGTATCCAAACAGCTCCCCCTTTCTATGAATGGTTATTAATCTGCCATGTCTCCAAGACTTGTATCTGACCACTCTCCACTAAGCAAAGTGAAGGCTTCCTCTGGCCTAAGGTGCCCTCCTCTAAAGAGGAGGCTTCGAAAGGGCTGCATGAAAGCTTCAGACTTTGCAGAGCACAATGGCAGGATCAGTTTTGACAGAATGAGGAGCGTGCATTTGGATATATTCCTGAGCTAAAAATATACCAAAGATTTGCTATTTTGGGCTGGCTTGCAGACATCTGAAATGACCCCAAACACTCCCAGAAGGAGTAAAGAGAATTTATCCCCTAGAGTTTCCAGAGTGTTTTGGGTTTCAGGGCAGCCAGGAGTGGGGAGGAAGAGAGAAGAAGTTGGTCCCGGGAAACAGCTTTTAGTCAGTTTCTCTCTTTTTTTTCGATTTGAAAGTGGCCTTATGTTGTGGGAAGACCAAACCACCCCCAGAGACCCCAACTAACCGCTGACAGTTGGGTAAACATGTATCTACCCTCCCCATGTCCTTTTATATTTTTTTAAAGGAAGGACTAAACTGGCCTGGACTTACCTGGCTGGCTTCAGCACTGCAGGCAACTCCAGGAAGCCCTGCAGGCCTTCCTCCCAGTTATGGTCCTCACCCCTGGCCTCAGAGGCCAGAAAACGATGGGCAGGCACCTGGACTCCAAAAAGGCTCACCTGCCCAGGGTCATCAACCCAAGGATGGTCGGAGTGTAATCAACAAAACCCTCCTCATCACTAGGATTACCAGCTCTGGGTTGGGAAATACTTGGAGATTTTGTGGGTGGAGCCTGAGGAAGGTGGGGTTTGAGGAGGGGAGGGACTTCAATGCGGTATAATGCCATAGAATCCACCTCCCAAAGCAGCCATTTTCTCCAGGGAAACTGATCTCTGCTGCCTGGAGATCAGTTGTAATCCCAGGAGACCTCCAGCCACCACCTGGAGGTTGGTAACAGTGTTCCCTCTAAGCTGAGTTGGTGTGAGCTAGCTCACAATTTTTTTAGCCTCCGGCTCACACATTTTCGTCTTTGCTCAGGAAGGATGGCTCCAGTGCACGCCAATTTATGTAGCAGCCAAATCACTCGCTGACAACTTTAATGCCAGTAGCTCATAAAGTACAATTTTTGCTCACAAGACTCCACAGCTTAGAGGGAGCATTGGCTGGCAACCCTACTCATCACCTCTGATTTCTACACTAAAGGAGCTGCTGCCTTAGGCTCTTCACCTAGCTAAGGGGGTTGGCATTATTTACCATATTTGCTTGAAAGGAAGGTGACCCTGAACATAATACAACACCCTCCCCCCCCCCCCCCAAGTACTTATACAGAAAATATTTTTTTGAAAAAACTGTTGTACACTGTAACATGTATGTGAATTTAAGACTAATCCCCTCTTTTTCTTGATGGCACATGTGGAGAAAATCCCTAGTTGTCCATTTGAGTAAAAGAGTAGTTGTATATGGCTATTCCATCCTATTTAAATCAATGGATCTGTCATGCCTAACTGTGGTGGATTTTGGCTAGGGTTCCTGCTCTGGGGTGGGAAATACCTGGAAATTTGGGGGGGGGGGTGGAGCCTGTGGAGGGCGGGGTTTAGGGAGAGGAGGACTTCATCAGGGTACAATGCCATAGTCCACCTTCCAAAGCAGCGGGAGATCTCCCGATGCCACCTGGGGGTTGGTAACCCTAACTGTGGCCAATTGCTCAAGAGCTGTGGCCAAAGCGCTGCACCCCATGCATGGTTTCCTACCATAGCTTCTGAGTAAAGCAATATAAAACAGCCACAACAACCTATTGCTCTATTTAAAAAGATCAATCCTCAGCAGTGGCTCCCACCACATATCAACCAAGCCCTCCTTCTCCTCCCCCTCAAAAGCCCACTTCTGCAACCTCGAGATGCAATCCACCCCCCCCCCCCCAAAAAAAAACCCTCAGAGAAACATCAAATAAATAAAAATGAAGATAGCAGGAGTAAAAGCAGGAAATGAGAGTTGCCGTCCTGAGTCTGACAGGGCTACATGAATCCTGCGAGGGGCGATTAGGCCGGGTGTTAGCAGTGATGATGAAACACAGCAGCCTGTGGTAATGAAATATTTATGAATGGGGAAATGATACTGCATTCTGCAGTGCAGCGCGGGGGGAAGTGAAATTTCAGGAATACTGTAATAGCAAAGCCCTCCATTAATTATTGGGAGCAAGCCATAATGCCAGTTACTATGGCAACGGTGTCCCCTATGTATTTTTCACCACTCCACCCGCCCCCCTTTTCGGTTTGCCTGCTCCCATTTCCTGTGGCATGTTGCATTTTATTTTTCTGCAAGTGGGCTTTTGTTCTCACTGCTGAAGTTCTGAGTCTAGCTAACAAATGCCAGAACAACTGTGTTTTTATTTTTAAAAAGAAACATTTTAACAGAATATATTTTATTCAAAAGCTGTGAAAGGCTTTGACAATGCTTACCTTTAGGCCTGCTGTAGGGAAAAGGTGCCGTGTATGACAAGATTCTGATGCATACACGATAGATAGATAGATAGATAGATAGATAGATAGATAGATAGATAGATAGATAGATAGATAGATAGATAGATATAAAATATTCATTTTATTTACAGAATTTATACCCCACCCTACCCCTAAAATGGACTCAGGGCAGCTCACAACTTAAAACCAACAATAAAACAATAAATAGCAATAGCAGATAAAACCAAAACCCATGCCTTGTGGAATAATTACCCAAGAAACTCCAGTGCCCAAGCAATATCCAGGACAGCAGGGCACTGGGGAAAAGTCATGAACAGCGCCATGGACAGGACAGGCGTGGGGGGTGGGGTATATATATATACAGTCACACACACTACATAATCCACTTTTAATCCACTTTCAGTGCACTTTTTTTTTTTGCTGTGTGAACTGGCAAAATCCAATTGGCAAGTACATTGAAATTGGATTATTTAGTGTGTGTGACCACAACCTATATAAATGACATTCAGGTCATTCCTTTTGTATATATATATAAAAGATATTAAGGTAATTCCTTTTGAGTTCTACCAACGTGTGAGAATTAGTGTTACCAGCCTCTGGGGGGGAGGGTAGAGATCCTGAAATTACAATTATACTAATGAGTTCCCCTGGAGGAAATGTAGGGCTGCCAACTCCTGGTTGGGAAATACCTGGAGATTTTAGGGGTGGTTCCTGGGGAGAGGGGAAGTTTGGTGAGGGGAGAGACATCTGCAGGGTACAATACCGTAGAGTCCACCCTCTAAAGTAGCCATTTTCTCCAGGTGAATGAATCTCCATCGTCTGGAGATCAGTTGCAATTCCAGATCTACAGGCCCCATCTGGATGTTGGCAACCCTAAGGAAAGGCCAGCTTCAGAAGGCTGGCTGCGTGGCGTCATTGCAGCAATGTTCCCTCGTCAGGCTCTGCCCTCCCCAGGCATCACCCCCCAAATCTCCAGGAATGTCTCAAAGCCGGAGCTGGCTGCCATCATGGGAAGGAAGGCTCAGAAATGCGATCAGTTGACTGAATGGAGCTTTCTCTTGGTGGCATGATCTGGGCTTTCAGGTGCCAACACTGATTGCTTACCGGCACTGACACAGCATATTGCAGGGTTTCCTGCAGCCTAAGATCTCTTCCCTTCACTATATTTAACCCTCCCTGTGAAGCTGTGCATCACTGCACACCCAAGTTTGAGATGTTGCAAACCATACATTTTATGTCAGGTACCTGCATAGGTGCCCTGATGCAGATGGCTGAGGCTAGCCCAGTCTTGTCAGGTCTCTAGAAGTTAAGTACGGTTAGCCCTGGTTAGTAATTTGGATGGGAGACCATCAAGAAACTGCAGGGTTCTTACACAGGGGCAGGCAATGACTACCTCTGTTAGCCTCTTACTTTGAAAACCCTGCGGGGTTGTCATAAATCGACTGTGATTTTTTTTTTGTATTTTTGTAGTTGTGTGTGCCTAGAAGTCATGTTGACCTCTGGTGACTGACCCCTACTGTGGGCCTGGAAAATTTTCAGAGAGGTGGCTGAACAAATCCTGCCTCTGCCCTCCCAACTTGGTATTCCAAGGAAGTATCCCATCCAAGTACTAACCACAGTCAGCCCTGCTTGGCTTCCGAGATCGAGCTTGCCTGGGCTATCCAGGTCAGGGCAAGTCTACTGCAATTTGATAGCTCTTTCCACCCCCACCCCCCCGCTATGTATGTACATAGGTTTTAGCAAATGTAAGCACATGAGGGAGATAAAACAGCTCATAGGACAATGGTGTTGAAGGACAATGCCAAGGTGGGTTTGAGGACCAGGGCAAACTGTCCTTTAAGATCAAAATAGAATTTAATTGGCTTATGACTCATGCCCCTAGGAGGGTTCTGTTCACCTTAAAACAAAGACTTTTTAAAAAGAAGAACTTTTAAAAATTGTAATTAAAAAGGTCAGTGAACCAACAGAATGGATGTGCATTCATTAATAAGCATTAAAAGAACTCTGTGGTTACAAATATAATCTAAATACAAGAGCTGCACCCTTCCTCCATCCAGAAAGAACGTTTCGGTGAAACGATTATAGCTCATGTTCAATATTTTTCGACACTACAGGCATCAACTGGATTTTGGCAAATTCCATTAGATGAACAGACTGCACTTTGAATACTCCCTTTGGGAGATACGGTTTTTGTAGGCTGCCTTTCGGGGTTAAAATTAGCAGTTCAGGTCTTTCATAAGACAGTGTGGGTGATATTTGAAAACACTGATGGCATCAAGATCAACGCTGGAGGGAAAATGTGGAGGAATTTAAAGAGAAGCTGCCAAGAGCCCCAGAAAGAAGCGGAGCAACTAGCATCAAACTGAGAAAACAGAAATGCAAATGCAGAGTTCAAGGAAAAGACATATTTAAATGAAAGATGTTGCTTGAAAACGGTACACAGCGTCAAATGTCAGCAAACTGCAAACAGTCTAAAATATGCCACCATTAAAAGACGATGGGCAATACAGGATATTAGGAGTAATGAATATCGTGGGAAAATTCAATCCAGTTTGGCAACTCAGAACAGAAGACCATGCGGAGCAAGCACCAGATGCAAATTTGAAGTCTGAAACACTGAAGCAATTAATCAAAACTCCTGCTGTACTGAAAATACTTTGGGAACAAAAAGCAAGCTAAATTGTTCATGGATGCCTTGGAAGAATGAATTGGAATAATCCTTTTGCACAACTACAGTAGATTTTGAAAGCCCCCCGAGAAATAAAATGCCAATATACACAGTTAGAAAAAGGAGGATTTGGCCTTGT
This sequence comes from Lepidodactylus listeri, assembly GCA_029233225.1. Lineage (NCBI taxonomy): Eukaryota > Metazoa > Chordata > Lepidosauria > Squamata > Gekkonidae > Lepidodactylus > Lepidodactylus listeri. The sequence goes on from JARCFY010000006.1 coordinate 97,056,921, forward strand.
GAATGTGGCTGTATTTTTTTTGTTTCTTCCTCAGAAACTGCCTACGAGACTTTGATACCTGTTGCTAATAAATCCTGGAAAGTGTCCCTCTGAATTGAGAACAGTGGAACAAAATCTGAGTCCACTGGCATCTTTAAGACCAACAAAGTTTTATTCACACAGTATAAGCTTTCATGTCCATGCACACTTCCTCAGATAGTAAGTGTACATCCACCCAAAAGCTTATACCCTGAATAAAACTTTGTTGGTCTTCAAGGTGCCACTGGACTCAATCTTTGTTCTGCTGCTTCAGACCAACACAGGTACCCACCTGAATCTGTAATTCAATGGCTGTTGCTCAGAGGCCATAGGTAGATAGTGCCCAAAGATTTGCAAAATGCCATGCTTAAAAGATAAAAGGGCAGTCAGGCCACTGAAAAATGTAAAATGCTTATCTGCTTGTCGTTCCAATTATTTTATCTTGTACTTTATTGAACGTTGTGATTTTAACTTGGACTTCATTGTAAGTGAATCGGGAGGGGGTGTTACCAAAAAGTGGGATATTTATTTTTAAATAAGTAAAAGGAGAGCCAGGGATAAATCTGCACATTGAAGCACAGGTCAAAAAAGTGGCACATGCAACAAAACCAAACCCTAGACTAGAAATGGCCCCTGCTGGTAAACGATGATGAGTTCGAAAACATGTACAGGACCGGTGTTAAAGTCTTTAAAGTCAAATAAAAACAACCTGTTGGTTTTAGGATTGTTTTTTTTGCTTCCCTGAAATAGCTATGATAGAAATTCTCTCCCATGTGCTAATGTCTGATGATGGTCTTCAGTTTCCTGATCAGAAATTCAGAATATTTCTACAAATATTGGCTTTGAATAAATCACATCAAATCCATGCCAAATAGCCTTGTTTAAAGTGAGCTGAGATCGTTTAAATGGTTGCAAAAGAAAGCCACAGAACCAGGGGCAGAGCTATGGACTGGATCCTATGAATATTGTGCTCATAGAAGAGAGAGGGGGAGAGACTGCAGAGGGTTATGTTAGAGTCCCAGCCAGACATCCTGGCCAGCAGAAAAGCAGGCAGGTTTGGAGTAGGAAATTATATTGTGCTTTCAACCAGTGTAATCTAAGGACTGTCTGCAGATTACTCTGGGGGAAAGTAATAAAAACACTGATTGTGGATCGGGCTACATTTTACAGCAATGTGGAATTCAATCTGCTAGAACGAAAGCTCCATGAACATTTTGTAAGGAAGTTCTAAGGACAGGAACCAGGAGGACTCTAGCAGCATGCTGTTGCATAATTCCCGAAAGATCCCCATCCGTTTGCCAACCTGATGTAATGTTTTCAGTGCACATTCCTATTCAGGAGGAAAAACGCAGTGTCCATCCCTCTCTTCATCTGTGCTTGGGCTTGGAGACTGACTAAAGGGGCTGCTCATGATGTCACCGGTGGATGACTGATTGGTTGGTCTGCCTGCCAGTCTAATGGGCATCTGTGAGAGAATACAGGCTTTAACATGAAAGCTGAGATCTGCCCCCCCCCCCGGCTTGTAAAATAAACCCCTTTGCAAAGAGTCTACCTTTGCTTAGAAATTTAGCCGCTGTGCATAAGCACTGAACCATCGCCGGAGATCAGATGTAGGTCTAGAACTCTGCTGCCTTCAAGTAATACAACAGGAGTCCTGCCTGGCCTGCATTAGCTTGCCGTTCATGAAATCTGTGTCCTATTTGCCCCAAAGCAGCATTGTGTTCCTGTCATTTGTTGTTTTGTTCTTTTGCATTGCATCTTGAGAATGATGGTGTCTTTGTGAGCAATAAACAACAAGAGCAGCACAATCCGGCAATTCACTGTCTGATGAATGACAACATTAACCTGGCAGTAAAGCAAAGCCTCTTATTTTCTCTGGAAGAATGGCTGCCTCAAAGGAGTGACATATCAAGTTGAGCATTCTTCTCCTTGACTTCTGTTCATGGCTGGAGACTTCCAGTAAGCATATCTAACCAAACTACCCTTGAGAACACAAGAGGTTGCTCTGCTGAAAGGGGTTGCCAAAAACAGGTGAATACTCACCACGGTTTTATAATTTGGTTGCACTTGTTTTGGGCCTCCCTGTGTTCTTGTAAGTGGGAGAAACTAAATGCCATCTGACTGTTGTCATGTTGAAATGACAATGTTTTTCCAACGTTGCCATTCTTCCAGAACTGTGAAGATACCATTCTTTCTGGCATTCCAATACATCAACGTTCCCCAAAGTTTTGATATGTGAAAGACCCCTTTTCCTTAATGAGAACTGGAGGCATGCTTCCATTATCTCCAAAAATTTATTTTTTACTTGTAATTTTGTCTAATAATATATTTTAATAACAAATATAAAATGTGTTTAAAATTCAAGGAAAAGAATATAAACCAAGATTGCTACCCTAAAAAGAGGGAAAATGTAATAAAACAGGGCATAACAGTCAGGCAGGGTACAAACCAATTTGTTGCTTGAACAGGCAAGGCTACAATCTTCTGTGTCTTGCAAGTGATCACTAAGGATGATATTATTATTATTATTATTATTATTAGTTTACTCAGGGTGGCCTACAACAAGTAATATTACAGTCTCATAAAAACTACATTAAAACCCCCCAATAAATAACAGTAAGTGAAAACATTATATGTACAATGCATAAGACGGCGGAAAATCCTAGCTACTTTCAATCTAAACATAAATGAGGGCTAAATGTTCAGGTGTCATCTTGTAATATATTTTGTACATTGCATGATCTACCTCACAGGGTGTCTGCAGTGGGGAGAGGAAGGAGGTTGTAAGACACTCTGGGACTCCGTGTGAAGGGTGGGGTACAAATCCAATCTCTTCTTCTTCATCATCGTGAAGAAGATTAGATAATCCACTTGTCTGTCTCTGCTATAGATGGCAAATTTATGACTTTCCAGTCCCGTAGTGTCACTTTGCTTTGAGCACCGCCCACATCGGACAGACTTCTTGACTTCTCATCTCGCACCCACACCACTGGAACTTCCCCAGTCTGCAAAAAGGGTCGAGTGCTGAATCCAAAATGAAATTAGCAGGAGTGATTACCCCAGATCAGAATCTGGAGGCCACAGGATAGTTTCCTGTCAGGTGTACCAGATGACCACCTGTATACCCAAGTCTCCAGTAAGCTTCCATACGCACCTTGTCCTTTGTGTGCAACCTTGACTTTAAGGGTATGGAAGAAGGAAGAAATGCCTACCCACAGAAGAACGGTGCTCTTTCCATGGGCTCTGGATGAGCCTTCTGCTGGGAAGGACACAAGCCCAGAGCCCTGACCCATGCAGAGGTGAAAGCAGTGGGTACGGAAGACGGCTTCATCCTTGCATGTTTGCAGCGGGAACATCCAGTCATACCAGATGCTGATACCCAGCAGTACGGAGGGGCTGCAAACCAAAAGAGGGTCTTCGGGAAAGCTTGGGAGCTTTTGAAATGTCGAAACTGGAGCCAGTTGCAGGCATTTTAGCAAGAAGGACTTTAGGTGTGTGTGGCATCGTGATATTGGTGGTGGGTTTTTTGTTGCTGTAGTTTTTTTATTTTTAGTTGTGATTAACAGTTTTCTGCTGGCCATTTAGAGCCCCAATTTGCACTGGAAGCAGAGCAAATATAAAAATGATTTTATTTGTTTGTTTGTTTGTTTATCTGGCCTCAGCTCAGGCTGGTACGAACGAGGAGGAGGAGGAGGAGGAGGAGGAGGAGAGATTGGATTTATACCCTACCCTTCACTACCTAAAGGAGAGTGGCTTCAACCTCCTTTTCCTTCCCTTCCCCACAACAGGCACCCTGTGAGGTAGGTGGGGCTGAGAGAGCTCTCTCAGTAATTGCCCTTGAGAGAACAGCTCTGAGAGAGCCATGACTGACCCAAGGTCACACCAGCAGCTGCATGTGGAGGAGTGTGAAATCAAGCCCAGTTCTTCCAGATTAGAGTCCACACTCCTAGGCACTACACCAAACTGGCTGTAGTGTGGTAAATCATGCAGAGACACATCAGCTAGATGCCTCCCTGGACTGGTGCTTTGAGCTCACAGGATCTGTAAACTGTTATTTTAATTAATTTCTTACAGCGCACCAAAAAAAACACCATGTATTGGGCCTGCTGTTTCTTTTACGTTTCTAAGTCAGCTCCTTCCCCCTCAGAAGAGAGAATTTTTCTCTGCATTTCCTCGGCTGATGTCAAGGTGGTCTCAGGGAACATTTGAAAGTGGGCCGGAAACCACTGTTGGCCAGTTAAGGTCTTCAGAACTGGCTGTGCTGTCTCTGGTGGGGATGGGTGGATGGGTGGATATTGCTCTGGTAATCCGGACAAGGAGGGAGAGAACAGTAGTAATTCCCCCAACTGCTGAGAGCAGGCTGTGTTTTCAAGCACTGAAAAGTACACTGAAGAAATTTGAAAGTGTTCCAGACATTTTTTTATTTCAGTACAAGGTGTGCATTGATTTCATGCACCATCATCTGTTCTTCTGATCATAACTTTCTTTCATCCTTATTTTTGTTAGTTAATGAATCCACACAGTACCGCGTGTTTTTCCTCCCCTAAAAGAAGCCCACTTTTCACTGAATCTAGGAACACTCCCCTCCTTCATTAACTTTGGGGATTTTCTTGCTATACTTGCTGTGTTTCTATTCTTTCCAGCACTAGTCTGTTCATTCTCTTGCTGGGATTACTAGAAAACACCAGGGGAATTGGGGATGCTTAGTCACAGGTGGAAATATTATGATCCAGTAAGTGGCCAAAAAAAGAAACACTTGGAAATTATAGATTTGGGACAAGTAGGAGAACAGCTACTTGCTGCTTCCTTTTCCTGTATCTCTTCACATTCCATACTTAATTCTCAGAAAGTGCAGTTAAAATGTGTTAATAATATCCTGTCTGGTGGTCAGTTCGCAAATTGTACGAAACATTCCCAATTTATTTTCAGTTTTTAAAACTATCCCTCCTTCTACCATTAGCTTTTTCAAAGCTTGCCTGCAAATACCTTCCAGTCCTTACAAACACAAACAGCGTGAGCAAGAGAGTTTCCTCAAGTACTCCAAACTGAGAGACATTGTAGAAATAAATGCCTGTTTGTGCTCATCGTTTTTTGTGCTTTCCTGGGCAGAGAGGGATTTTAAAGTGTTTCCCACTAGCATGCGTTGCGAATTCCTTAAAGCCTTGATGTGAATTCTCTTCTTTCAAGCTCTAATTTTATGACACAGTGTGTTGTGGTGATTAAAGTGCTGGACTAGGGCTGGGGAAACCAAGATTCAGATCTCCACTCCATGAAATTTACTAGGTGATTCTGTCACAACCTACCCAACCTCACAGGGTTATTGGGAGGAGGGGAGAACCCACACATGCACGTCACCAGACTTTTTGAATTAGCCAGTGTGGTGTAGTGGTTAAGAGTGACAGACTCTAACCTGGAGAACCAGGTTTGATTCCCCACTCCTCCTCCACAGGAAGCCTGCTGGGTGACCTTGGGCCAGTCATAGCTCTCTCTCAGCCCCACCTGCCTCACAAGACCCCTGTGAGAGTCAGTTTGGTGTAGTGGTTAGGAGCGCAGATGGGGGGAACCGGGTTTGATTCCCCCCTTCTCCACATGCAGCTGATGGTGTGACCTTGGGCCAGTCACAGTTCTCTTGGAGCTCTTCTGGAAAGAGCAGTTCTGGAAAGAGCTCTCTCAGCCCCACCTCCCTCACAGGGTGTCTGTTATGGGGCAGGGAAGGGGAAGGATATGGTAAGCCACTCTGAGACCAACTTCACACAAGCTGCTGCTCTGCCCCCGCTCTTCTCTTTCCCCTGATTGCACGCGTCAATTTCCCACTATGTGCTGCACACCGCATTTTGACCTGCAGCTTCGCCCGATTTCCCCCACATCTCCTACATCCTGTTTTTTGAGGATCTAGAAGACATGGAGGAGATCAAGCAAAGCTGTGGGTCAAAATGTGACCACCCAGCACATAGTGGGAAATTGACGCATGCAATCAGGGGAAAGGGAAGAGCAGGGACAGAGCAGCGGCTTGTGTGAAATCATTCTGAGACTCCTTTGGGTAGTGAAGGGTGGGGAATAAATCCAATCTCTTAATCTTATCTCTTGTGGGGAGTGGAAAGAAATGCGATTGCTAGCCACTGTGAGACTCCGTAGGGTAGAGTAAAGCAGGGTATAAAAACCTGCTCTTCTTCGTCTTTAAGCAAGGACAGAATCACCATGTACTAAATAAACAGAGCAAAGCATGCAAAGCCTGAGCAAAGGTGTTCTCTTTATGACAGAATCTGTTGAGGGAAGGACCTCTTCCAGTGGGCATCTAGTGGCAGCCCTGTGTGGGGACATAGGGAGAAAAAACAGTCTCACAGTATGGTGGGCAGGAGAAGACTGGCCTGGATTGCTTGGCTTGTATAAAGGATACGCTTCTCTCTCTCTCTCTCTCTCACACACACACACACACACACACACACACCAGGGATAAATTATATCCCCTCTCTCTGTTCCACCAGCACTAAAGACTTTCATTGCTTTCAGGACTGATGACAAACTCCTTTCTGTACTTGGCTAACCCCCCCCCCCCTTTTTGCCGTCAAGCCACAGCTGACTTATGGTGACCCTTTATGGGGTTTTCAGTGCCAGAGATGTTCAGAGGCAGTTTGCCATTGCCTGGCTGTGTGCCACGACCCTGGTATTTCTTGGTGGTCTCCATCCAGGCAGGTGACCCTGCTTAGCTTCCGAGATCTGATGAGATCGGGCTAGCCTGAGTTATCCAGGTCAGGGCAGCTGACCCACAAAGCCTTTTAATGAATTCCTTCAGTATCCGTGTGCAGATCTTACACCAGAACTAGTTATTTACATTACATAGCTTTATAGGAGTGAAATCCTTGAGCAATATTTGACAGGATATTGGTGTTGGAGAAATGAGTATGAAAGACAAGACCTGGGATTTCAGTCATTATAGGGTTAACCTATGTAACTTGTTGTGTTTCTTAGTTTAACCTGGAAGTGCCTGGCAGCTGGCCAATTAACTCTAAGCCCGGGAAACCTAAAGGTGTACTGTTTTGCTAATTGGTCAGTGATATCAGGTGTTTCCTTTCAGGGGTCAAGAAGAAGGAGAGATCCTCCATTGTAATCTCTCTCTCTCTGTAGTAGGATGTCTTAGTGTGCAGATGCAGCACAATGCTGCTTAATAAGCATGTTTTGTTTATTTGTAGCTAATCCCGTTTCCCTTTTTCCTTTAGTAATAAAGTTTCTTTTAAACTAAAAGAAGCAATCTCTTCTTTCCAGAAAAGCAAGATCCATTACTCTGAATTTTCTTGAATATTGGACAAAAGTCCTAACAATTGGCAGGCCAAAACATTCCTTTTTACCCTAGCCTTTTAGGGTTCTCCCTCCTGCCCCCTTCTAGTTGGTTTTTATGGTTTGGTTCAGGTTCATTTAATGCTATTTTTAATGTCTTGTTTTTATATTGATAACTTAGGATAATTTTTATAATTCATGAAGTTTTGATTTATAAGCTGCCTTGAGCAGGATTCTGGAGAGGCAGCATAAAGATTTCCTAAACAGATAAATGTCAGGAGTGTTCTGGTCTCCACATACGAGAGTTGTACTTGGCGGCTTCTCTGCTGGAGGTGGGACTGCCTTCTCTCCCCCCCACCCCCAAAGATCCAGCAAAGCCTGAATCTGAGCAGGAACATCTCACACTTAAAGTTGCCCCAAATCTGGATGACCATGCAGTGCTCTGCCTCAGTGCCAATCACTGCACTTCTGCCCTGTGCTCTTCCCTCCATTGGGCCAGGCTTTACCCAGCTACGTCAAGCTGCTCTGCTGTGATAACATAGCTGGGAGATGTAGATGGCAGTGCCTGAGGATTATTTTCAGGAGCACGGCAAGAATATCAGACAAGGCTGAAAGTCTCTGCAGGCTGACTAGAGCAGGGGTCCCCAATCTTTTTGAGGCTGTGGGCACCTCTGGGATTCTGCCGCAGCGTGGCGGGTGCAGTCACAAAATGGCGGTCACTGCTTACCTTCAGACACGCAGTGAAGATCCTTATGCTGTGGTGGCAGCTGCTGCCAAAGCAATGCTTTTCGAAAATCTGCACAGCCAAACGTATTGTCAGTGGCCAATCAGAAGCCTTGCTGGGCAAAAGCCCCCACCCATTTTTCTAAAAACACTTGGAGGAGGGGGCTGCAGGTACTAGGGTTGCCAGCCTCCAGCTGGGGCCTGGGGATCTCCCACTTTTACAACTGATCTCCAGTTGACAGAGATCAGCTCCCAGTTCCCAGAGAGCCAGTTTGGTGTAGTGGTTAAGTACGTGGACTCTAATCTGAGAGAACTGGGTTTCATTCCCCACTCCTCCACTTGCACCTGCTGGATGACCTTGGGCAAGCCATAGCTCTGTACCAGCTGTTCTCTCAAGGACAGTTGTCTCAGAGCTCTCTCAGCCCCACCTACCTCACAGGGTGTCTGTTGCGGGGAGGGGAAGGGAAAGGAGCTTGTAAGCCGCTCTGAGACTCCAAGTGAGTGAACGGGGGGATATAAATCCAATCTCTTTTTCTACTTCTTCCCCTGGAGAAAATGGCTGCTTTGAATGGTGGACTCTAAGAACATAAAAACATAAGAGAAGCCAGTGTTGGATCATTGTTGGATCTCTGTGGCATTGTACCATGCTGAGGTCCCTCCCAAAACCCTGCCCTCTCCTGGATCCCCCCCCCCCCAAAGTCTCCAGGTATTTTCCAACCCAGACCTGGCAACCCTAGCAGGTACCATGGCACCCACTGGCACAACAGTGGAGACCCCTAGACTACTAAGTAAATCCTATGGAGTAACTTTCTTCTGAGCAAGTATGCTTAGGATCATGCTATACAGCCATCCGCAAGAGTATGGAACGTATCCCTGGTGCTTCGATAATTTAATCTCTGTCTAAACACATGACCCGGCCTTCTTCTGAACCAGGCCATTGGTGCATCAAGGTCAGTATTGTCTTCCCAGACTGAGAGCAGCTGTCCGTGGTCCCAGGCACAGGTTTTCAGCTCAGCGACTACTGGGTTCTTTTTAACTGGGAGATGCTGGAACCTTCTACCGGCCAAGCAGAGGCTCTCTACCACTGAGCCATGGCCACGCTGATCAGAAGAGACCTACCATAATTCTACATTCAGAGTTCATCCCAGGCCTGTCGCTACAGTGGGGCATCTTGAGGCCAGCCACCCCCCCGACTTACCACCAGTGTTCCCTCTAAGCTGAGTTAGTGTGAGCTAGCTCACAGTTTTTTTTAAGCCTCCGGTGCACAGATTTTTGTCTTTGTGCAGGAAGGAGGGCTCACCAGCACACTAATTTGCACATTAGCCAAATCGCTCGCTCACAACTTTGATGCCAGTAGCTCACAAAGTAGGATTTTTGCTCACAAGACAGCTTATAGAAGGGGCATTGCTTACCACCCAGGCCTCCTGACTTCCCATCCAGCTGGTTCGTTTTATTGTTCTTGTGAGCCATGGCCACACTGAGCCAAGCCATCACCCTACCCCGTCTGCTGGAAGTGGACCTCTGGCTGGCTGCTGGCAAGGTGTGCCTCAGAGCACATCTGGCCCCTGCTCCAACCCTCTCTCTTGTCACTTTAAAAAAACTTCTACTCTTTCCTTGCTTCTGACACAGTGCCCCCTGACTTTTTAAAATGCCCCCCCCAAGTAAAAAAAAACACCTGGCTACAGCCCTGCTTCATCTGGAACTGGACTGCATGGTTTAAGCCGGATGCACAGACAAGACCGGTTTCTCAGAAGTGCTGCCCCAGCGTCGTTCCTCCGTTTGCCCCGATTGCCTGCTTGAATTTCCCACTATTTGCCGCGGGGCGCATTTTGACCCGCGGCTTCACACGATTTCTCCCTTGGCTTCAGTGATCCTGTTTTTTGAGGATCACTGAAGCCACAGAGGAAATTGGGGGAAATCACGCAATTGGGGCAAACGCCACTGGGGCAGCGCTTGTGGGAAATGGAATGCGCTATCAGCGCTATTTCTAGACACATATCAAGGGGAATAGAAAGTGGTTCATTTGAGGTCATGGTAACAAGCAGTGAGTGAGGTAACGCCAGGGTTTTGTTTTGTTTTTTTAACCTTGATTTCTCCTTCATTTCTTTACGCTTTCTTTTGTTTCCCCACATATTTCTAATGCCAACAGCTTGTGAGCGTGTGTGTGTGTGTATGTACATATGCACAAGGATATCCCTCATATAGATGGAGGATTTGTGGATCTGTAAGTAAACATTTAGATAAGGAACAATATTGCTGTAAAACAGGAAGGTCTTAATTTAGAACAGACTGCTGGCAGTAAGCTGTTGTGTGCTTGCAGAATTTGGCCAGCATGAATTATGAGGCACTCCAGATACCCATATCTTAGACTGCTGAGCCAAAGGCACTACACCTTGTCACAGAGATACTTAGGAGCAGCGTCCTTTGTGCTCTTGTAATTCTTCGGGAGAAACGTCCCATAATTCATTGACATTTACAATGCCCACTGGTGTTATTCGGTAGAGTTTCACTACAGTGTCTTCAGGTTTGACTCTGAGCTGCAGACCTGGCTCTTATCGTGCATTGTTAATCAGACCGATCTCGGGTTCAGTCACTCCCTAAGCTGTAACCAGTTAATGTGCTTACCGTTTCAGGTTTATGAAAAGCCACAGACTTCCCCCCCCTCCTTTGGGTTGTCAACTCCAGGCTGAGAAATTTCTGGAGGTTTGGGATCCGTGCCTAGGGATAGCAGAGTTTGGGGAGGAAGCTCAGGAGGGATGAGATGCCATAGAGTCCACCCTCCAAAGCTGCCGTTTCCTTCAAGGGAACTGAGAGATCAGTTGTAATTCTGGGAGATCTCCAGGCCCCTACTCCAGGCCCCTACTCCTAGGGTTGCCATCCCCCTGATAGGGGTGGGTTTCCCCCCACTTTCAAAGCCCCCAATCCACCTCCGGCCAGCTGGTCAGCAGAGGAGCCCCACCCCCAAAGAACTCTGTCTTGCCTGATATGCCTGGTGCGATGACATCACCTGGAAGTGATGTCATTGCACCAGGGATGTCATGTGGGGGGCACTCTAGCATTTGGGCAAAAACTCTATGGTGACCATAGAGGGGTTTTTTTTTGCCCAAATGCTAGAGCGTCCCCTGCTCGATGTGCCTGGTGCAACGATGTCACTTCTGGTGATGTCATTGGAGCGTGAACGCTTTGTGCATGTGTCAGAAAACTCCCAAACCGAGACTGGAGTCCCCCGCTGGCTGCAAGATAAGACCTGGCAACTATACAAAGTCCTGGACTGCACTAGTGCAGTCTGGCCCAGATTAAAGGAACAGAGTTGTCACAGAGATCACACCCATTAAAACAGCAGGCTTCTTTCAAGAAGGGTTTTTTTTAAAAAGGCAGAAACTAATGGATGTTGTACTGAAGGCAGCTTGAGGTATGTCTGCCAATCTCCAGCTGGTGGCTGGAGAGAGAGATCAGTTCCCCTGGAGAAAATGGCTGCTTTGGAAGGTGGACTCTAAGGCAAGGTACCCCGCTGAAGTCCCTCCCCTCCCCAAGCCCTGCCCTTCCCAGCCCCACCCCCAAAACCTTCAGGTATTTCCCAACCTGGAGCTGGCAGCTCTTATCCTAGGCCAGGCCTGCCTCCCCCTGTGTTATTAAAGCCTGGCGTCAAACTGCCTGCTAAATACTCAGCTGCCACAAGGCCAAAGATGGTGTGACTCCTGAAAGGGTGAGAACGCACCTTAAGCACCCATCTCACTCTGCCAGGAATGCTGGCTATTTGCTCCAGGTCTTTTACAAAAGAGTCCTGGAGGGGTGCTCTTTGCGTCCCTGCTCCACGACACCGTTGTGACATAAGAATGCCAATCCCAGCATACTGTTGTAAATCTTTACCCCCTTTGTTGGAAGAATCCAGGACGACACAATCATTGTCCCGGCAGCATTAACACTCTGGGGTTTAAATCTTGGAATTTAGTCATTTGCAAATGTTCTCTTTGCTACTAGTCCAAACCATGGTGGGGTCTACTTTAATCTAGGCCTGGTCCTTGTTTTCTGTTGCTGAATTCAGAGATTTGGGCCACTGCTTGAGATCCCTGAACCCCACCTAGGTTCTTTAATTTGGACAGATGGAGAGTGGCCGAGAAGCCAACTTCCCAAAAGAGGGAGGCAGGAGAGAGAAGAGGGGCTGTTGCTAAAACTTGTGAGGCTTCTGAGCTGACACTATCAGACCAGACCTTTGATCAAAGCAAAGTTCTTTTATTCCAATAATGGTTCAGGTTCTCGATGTTTGTTAGAGATACATGACAGCAGGTAACATGGGTTAATATACCTTCAGGCACAATTGAATACAAGCATTGGACCAATCAGGGCAAGTACAAAGAAGCGGGAAAAAATGGCAACCATTTGGTTCTCACAGGAGAGGTGGGAAAGTAATAAAAATTCCCTTCCTGCCCTGTGTGACCCAAATGTGTGAACGATAAGCTAAACATTTGGTTAGAAACAATCCGAGAGCCTCCAAGGTTAGAAAAGCAAGATAACATACTTCGAGCCTCAAAGGCTAGTGGCAGTGAACGGATATGATAGTCCCAGTTGTTTATGTGACGTTCAGGAATGTGGCACGCCATCCTCCCGGCAAGGGACAGTTACATTTAACAGAGCAGCTAATATACTTCAAGGCAAGCAGTAAATAACAAATGGCTACAATAGAGATTACAGGGCACAGAAAAACAAGCATACTATTGTCAGAACCTGACAAAACTCTTCATTGAACCTTAAATCCATACAAAGGCAATACTCAACAGCCTACAGAAAATCCCGATACCTCGTGTAGTGTACACTTCAGAAAAAACATGGAATATCCCTGACTTGTACACCTCACAGAATCACAGGTGGGGTGTTGCTAAGCTCCCCCTTGCAAAGCCCAGTCAATAGAAGCAAACTGAGGTGCCAGTTAAAAAAATGTACCGAACGTGACACAATCCAGCCCTGATTATGTTGATAATATGAACCTTTGCCTGACATAAGTTTACGATCTGTCAGGTGGGGGAGTCAGTATTGTTACTATTATTTATTTATTAAATGTATGAATCGCCCCATCCCTGCTACTGTAGGGGATGTACAATAACATTAGAAACATTGACCAGATAAAAACTATACATTATATTAGAATACATTTTAAAGGACAGATGGCAAATACGAACACATTAATTCAGGGGTGGCCAACCTTGCTTAACGTAAGAGCCACATAGAATAAACGTAAGAGCCACATAGAGATGTCTGAGAGCCGCAAGACAGAAACAAATATCACACACACGTTTTTATTTTTAAAAATATGCAAATTTGCTTTTTATTAACGTTAAATGGGACCGCCAAAAATAAAAACAAACGAGGAAAACCAGTTATAAGAAAGAGAGAGAGAGAAACTAGGAAAGCAAGTAGATGGGAGGGAGGAGGGAAGGAAGGAAGGAAGGAAGGGAGAAAGAGAGAAAAAGCATGCCTCCCCTTTGCTTCCCCAGCCGCCCTGCCAGGAGCCGCACAATATGTGTGAAAGAGCCGCATGTGGCTCCCGAGCCACAGGTTGGCCACCCCTGCATTAATTAATCGTTCCCATATTACAGACTGCCAGCCGCTTCATGGGCAGGGAGGAAGAAGTGGAAACAAGCATGGAAAACAGAGGAAGGGGCCAGCCGAGATGAAAGCTGTCACTCTCCTCAACCAAAAGCCTGGCGGAACATCTCTGCTTTGCAGGCCTTGTGGAATTGCATACGGTCCCACAGGGCCCTGATGTTATTCAGCAGAGAGTTCCACCAGGTTGGGGCCAGGACCGAAAAGGCCCTGGCCCTGTTCGAGGACAGCCATATATCCATAGGGATAACTCTTTGGATAACAACCAGCGTGTTGTTATCCAAAGAGTGTAGCGCCCTTCTGGAGACATAATGGAGGAGACGGTCCCATAGATACATCGGTTCCTGTCCACTCAAGGCCTTATGGGTCAAAACCAAAACCTTGAACTCAGTATTCCACTGGAAGCCAGTACAGCTGGTGCAGCACTGGTATATGTGCCGTCTGTGATATTCCCGTCTCTTCATCAAGGATAGAGAGATAGGGTGCCCCTGACCGATATCTATAGGTTATGGCTTTAGCCTGGCACAATATCTCTTGAAATATAAGCAGTGCTTGAAGGTAAAAGGGCTAATTCATGGCAGTGCTTATAAAACAAGGCTGTAGTACCAAAGGCTCATGGGAAAATGAACCAAGCGAATGACTTAGGCCAGTGTGAGCTCAATTACAGAAATGGCCTAGATTTCCCTTGCTCAAAAGCCAGTCAAATCTGACTCTAGGGGGCGGTGCTCATCTTCTTTTCCAAGCCATAGCGCCAGACCTGTCCAAAGACATTTCCGTGGTCATGTGGCCGGCATGACTAAACACTGAGGCACACGGAACACTGTTACCTTCCCACTGAAGTGGTACCTATTTATCTATTTGCAATTTCTTGCTTTCGAACTGCTAGGTTGGCAGGAACTGGGGCCATATACGGGAGCTCACTCCGTCACACGGCACTCGGGTCTCGAACTGCCAAGCTATTGACCTTCCAGTCTGCAGCTCAGCGTCTTAACCTCTGAGTCACCGTGGCCCTTAGAAATGGCCTAGACTCCCCTAATAACAAATTCTGCCATATTTCCTTCAGTTTAAGGCAATGTGCTACAATGGATGCTGGAGATGGAAAGGACGGCTTCCTTGAGCCGGCTGCAGCAGAAGACCAGTCTCCTGATCATTTATATCTGGCCTCATCCAATCCATTGGCATCATTATGCCTGCCACTAGCAAAGCTGCACTTGTACACCTCCATTCCCTCCTTCCCTGAAGAGGGCTCTGAGCACACATTGTCCATTGTTGCTCATTGGCTAGGTCTCAGCCTCAGACCAGAAGGTTTCTGTCTGAAGCCCTAGAGTCTGACAACCTTTTCCCCTTTTTTTTTGTGGGGGTGGGGGGTGGGGTGAGGTCAAATGGAACAGAATGAATGCAATCTTTCCACCAATAAGCTCAGGACAGTTACTGGCTTAATGTGAAATTAGGTCTACAATCTACATGCACAGCTGGTAGACTTTCACATTACCTTGAAAAACTTATTTAGGGAAGACATTTTGAACATTACACAGTTTGGACAGGGTCCCCCCCCCCCCTTATTGGCCTTTTTTTGCTGGAAGAACTTATGCAAACAATGAGCAGGATTCTCTGCTTGGGTAATATATTACAGGACCCTCACTGCTCCCTTTGTGTTATCATTTTGCAGTGGATTATGTAGCCTTTTGTCTGAAAAAAGCTTTTACACTGTCTGTACACTTTGCCAGGCTTACTTACTTGCTCTTTCTAATAGCTTGGAGAGGGGTAGAAAGGCTAATAGGTTCAGATCTATAGCTTTTGAAGCAGTCCTGCTTATAAATGTTTGAGTAGCTTAGTACCCAAGTAGCATCTGTGGTTCAGAGCACTTCCTGTCAACTTTGGTTGATACCACCAGGTGCAGCTTTTCCCAGAAAGAACTGGTGGGCCTCAGTTATCCATGCCTTGCTAACATCTGAGTTAGATTTGTGGTGGAAAGCACCACCACGTCACAGCCAGTTTATGGAAACCCCATAGGGTTTTCAAGGCAAGAGATGTTCGGAGGTGGTTTGCCGCTACCTGGCTCTGCATAGTGACCCTGGACTTCCTTGGTAGTCTCCCATCCAAATACTGGTCTCCCATCCAAAGTTCAGCAGGTCCAAAAGGCAGTGGCATGTGTCCACACAGGGACACCTTTGAGAGCCCGCATACAAGCAGTGCTCCGCCAGCTGCATTGGCTCCCAATTGAATACCAGATCTAGTTCAAGGTTATGGTATTAACCTTCGAAGCACTGTGTGGTTTGGGACATACATATCTTCAGGACAGTCTCTCTCAGTATGTCCTTCGAAGAGCTCCATGCTCCACAGATCAACACCTGCTGTGGTCCCTGGCCCAAAGGACATCCCTTTAGCCTCCACTTATGGAAATTAGGTCGGTAGTTACCAAGGAAAGGCTAATAGGCCTTTTTGGTTATGACACCCTGATGACAGAAAAGTGATAGACAAAGCTGGATTTGAAGCAGAAGCAGCAGCAGCAGAAGAGCTGGCTCTTATACCCTGCCCTTCACTACCCAAAGGAGTCTCAGAACAGCTTACAATCGTCTTCCCTCCCTCTCCCCACAACAGACACCCTGTGAGGTAGGTGGGGCTGAGAGAGCTCTGAAAGAACTGAAAGAACCCAAGGTCACCCAGCTGGCTGCATGTGGAGGAGAGGGGAATCAAACCCAGCTCTCCAGATTGGAGTCCATCACTCTTAACCACTACACTTGACCAGCTCCATCTTTATATCTAGCAGCCCCCTTGCACATAAAGAAATCAATGTACTGAGACCACTCATAGCTACAATTCATTCATCCATCCATCCATCCATCCATCCATTCATTCATTGTGTTATTTGTAGGCAGCCTTTCTCACTTGGACTCAAGGTGGATTATACAGAGCGAGTCAATATAATTGACAGGATGGGGGATTCGATAAACAATAGGTTGTAGAACCAATCAAAATCTAAAAAACAGAACTGACTCAAAGCATAAGCCTAACTCTTACCATGATATGTTAAATGACACAAAAATTACATAGCAGGATCCTAGTTTCAGTAAACTAAATGCAATCGTATAAACCACGATCCCTAATCTATATATCTAATAGCCAAGGCACCCCCTGCATGCGGATATCTAAATCTGCACATCGGGGGCACCTAGGGGACAAAGAGATTTTCCTACACATTTGGGGGACTCCCCAGATGTGCAGAAAAATCTGAAATCTATAAAAAACTATAGGGGGGATACTTAAATCCCCCCCCAAAGTAAAAGAGCATTCCCGGCACATGTGCAGAGAACGCTCTGAAAACTGCCTCGTTGCCATTGCCGCCGCTGGGGGGGAGGGAGAAGTCTTGGCGGGCTTACCAGGCCTCACCACTGCTGCTGCTAGGGGAGGGGGGAGGGAGAAGTCTTGGTGGTCTGAGCTCATGCATCGCCGCCGGTGCTGGGGGGGGGGGAGGCTTGGTGGTGTTTGTGGGGGGGGGAGGGGAGAAGGCTCACTTGCAGTTGCTTCCTTCTCCTCCACATGGAACTTCTCCCCCCCTGCGAGTATCGTGGCCCCCCCTTCTTGTAACTTATCTAAGCAGGCATGCTTGGGGGGGGGGGGCTAGAGGTTGTCTTGCAAATAAGAGAGAGCAAGGCCATGAAGGGACTTTAGGGGCAATTCACAGGTTTGCAGAAAAATCTGATTCATAAAAAACCCCGCCAATATATAGGACACTCCAAAACAGAGTTACACACTTCTAAACCTGTCGACTTCAACGGTGCCATCTGCTTAAGGACTGCACTGATAACAAACTCAGTGGTCACCAGAAGGACTTTATATCGTGTGAACCAGCCCTATGCAAAATTTCTCTAGTGGCTTCCAAGTCTCTTTAAGTTTATTTATGCTATGGGATTTCCACATTACTAGGAATGAAAACTGGTTGGGAAATTTTGGGAAATGAGTGGTTGCCGACAGTACTTGTCTCCAATTAGTGTCCTCTCCCATAAACTTCTAACCAACATTTGGAGAACTGGCCAGGCTACTCGGGTGATCTTCGACTGCCAGATACAGAATTATTATTCTTTCTGTTCTTGCACAAGCAGCTTCAAAGCACTGGCTGATTCTGCACTGGCTTTTCCCTCCGTTGTTTTACGAAACCCATGTTGGAACAGAAATTCCCTTCTGCACTGCATGCTTGTGAGACTTCCTAGATGAACTCACTGCACGCAAAGGATCTTAACCAAGACTTTCTTTATTGGGGGAATTTCTTCAGGGTACACTTGTTGCATTAGTAATGGATTGGAACAATAGTGTTAGGGTAGATATAGTGATTTCAAACGTGTATTGTCACATGGGTTCCCCAGTCCCCGCCCCGGGATGAATCCCGCCTAAAAGCTTTCCCAGGCTAAAGAGTGGGAAGGCAATAACAGATGACACCTGCAAAAGAAGCTAAAAACACTAAACATGTCTGTGAGAAGTTACCAGTAGCCTTGAATAGAGATAACAACCCTGTGAAGCCAGCAAGCGGAGGGAACGGAGTACATTCCAGCGGGAGGAGGTGGGAGGAGTGGAGTTGTCTCGCCCAGCCCAGTAAATCCCATCTCCCACCCTGGAGAGTGGCAAGATTACCTGCTGTCACTTCCTTTGATCAATTGGATTTTATGGTACCTTCTGCATAGATTTATCATGGGCATTCAGGGGTGACTTTGCAGTCAGTACGGGTTGCCCTGAGGTATTTGAATGTGGTTTTGAGTAGCACTTTTCCTTCCCAGTTGAGAAAATGCGGAGTGAATGTTAGATGCAGAATTGTCCCTTGTTTGACGAGAGCCAATGAGATGTGGTGGTTAGAGTGTCAGATCTCTTTCGGGTGGGTAGCTGTGCTGGTCTGCAATAGAAATGGTTTTTTAACCTACCTCCCAAGGTTGTTGTGAGGATAAAATAGAGAAGGATATTGTAAGCTGCTGGGGGAGAATAAGGATCCATGTAAAGTAAATTAATAAACAGAATGGGCACATATCACCAGATACGTTAATATGGCTGTCACCATCATTTTTAAGCAACAGTAACTATAGATCCTTCTAGCACTTTATAATATTATAATATTATAATTTTGTATGGTTTTAGAAGGTTTTATGTTTGTATAATAGTTATTTATGTGTTTTATTTTTATGTAAGCTGCCCTGAGCCTGCTTTGGCGGGGAGGGTGGAGTAGAAATTTGAATGAATGAATGAATAAATAAATAAATAAATTGATGTAAAGAGCTCTGTCAAGAGAGCCATGGGTGTGTCTCGGGGAACCAACATATGCTGGGGTTTCGAGAAGGAACACGACGGTGGGAAATAAAAACTGTCCGTGCCTGAGAGGTTCTGTGTGAGGCCAGGCTTCCTTCCTCTAATTGGCAAATTAGATCTTGCATCTGCAAATGCTTTAAGTGAGAATGCAGTGTGCATGCTGTGTTCCAGGAGCACCTTCTGTACATCGTGTGATGTTCCTGTGGGGGGAAAACAGAGTCTTGAGGTTGGGGAAATGGCAGAGGGAGAACAATGAATGGTTTCCAACCGATGGAACACTCAGCCATGAAGAGTGTATTTCCATTTATTATAAGTGCCCAGTTATTAACAATTCATCACAGTGTATTACCAGAGGCCCTACTCTGGGCACTCAAAGCATTTCCTTCCAAGTCCCTCAGTGTCTGGGATTCCCTAAAGCATTAGCTGAGCCGACTGGTAGGAATTCTGCCATTACTCTCCTCAGTACAGCAGCTGAGAGATAGATTTCTTACATCCGTCTTTGTTTTCTCTTATTAACTGAGGACGTTTCCTTTTGGTGCTGCTGAAAAGTTTAACTTTATATTGCACAAAACAGTATGGGTTATGAAAGAACTCTCACTGATGCTATGCTCAAAGATATTGAGGCCAGTCCTTCTAGCACTGCTGATAATTAGCATCACAGCCAGGTGTTTGGCTGGAGTCTGTATCTATAACCTGGAGTCAATCAAAATCCACTGTGGTGTAGTAGTTAAGAGTGTTGTAGTAGGACTGGTGAGACTTGGGTTCCGACGCCTGCTCAGTTATGAAGGTCCCAGGGTGACCTTCGGACTGTCACTCTCTTTCTCATCCTAATCTACCTCACAAAGTTGTTAAGAAGATAAAATTAAGAGGGTGAACCAGGTATCCTATTTTACACTCCTCAGAGGAAGGGCAGGATTTAGTAGATAGAAATTAGTAACAATAAGCAAGAGACCTGTAAAAATGTGTCGGGGTGTGAGGAATCTCAGCTGCAGGCTGGTCCTCCTCCCCATCTCCCCTTCCTTCGCTTTCTTCCCCCCAGCCACTATTCCCCACAGTTTTGCTATATTTTCTCTTTTCTCCTTCCTTCTGCTTTAGCTTCATCCCCCAACCTTTGTGTCTTCCTGCCTGCTACTTCCTGTCCCGGAGTTGGTAACCCTATCTCCTTCCCACCCAACAGCCAACCTACTTTTACCTGCCCCTCTGCCTTAAGCCTCCCCTCCAGCCAGCCTTTACCTAGGAAAACTGTGGCCCAGTTCTGTGGTGCTGATACTGGGCCAGGCCCACTTGCATGCTAGGGAACCCTCCAGGAATTGTGTGGATAAAAAGGAGGAGAGGAGAGTAATGTAAGCTGCTTTGGTCCCCACTGTGAAGTAAATAGATAATAACTATAGCTGGGCTTGCCAGGTCCAATTGTTCATCTGTAAGACTGGCACTCAGCTGCTCCAAGTTGGGCTCTAGGGATCCTTCTAGGGAAGGAGGTGGGAGAGAGCCTTCGGGAAGTGGGGGGGGGGAGATCGCCCCCACAAAGACATCACACGGAACTGTCATAACACCAGGACATCATACAGCAACACACTAGCATTTTGGACTCTATGGTTACCACAGAGTTTTGGCCAAAATACTAGAGCATCATCACACAATGTCCCCACTGATGATGTTGACATGCAAAGTGTCTGTTCAGCAGTGGGGCTTCCCCCACCGGCCAGTTGGCCAATGGTGGGCTAAAGCCCTGAAAATTGGGGGGAAACCCCATCTGGACTGGGGGTCTGGCAACCCTAACTGTAGCTGAAGATGGAAGATAGGTTGATGAATGGCTGAGAAGAAGAGAACAAGGCAGGGGAAGGGAAATTTGTGGGTGGTGTTGGAATTGTTTTGGGGCACAACTTGCACCACCCACAGATTTCAACATATTGAAAAGCAT
This sequence comes from Lepidodactylus listeri, assembly GCA_029233225.1. Classification (NCBI taxonomy): domain Eukaryota; kingdom Metazoa; phylum Chordata; class Lepidosauria; order Squamata; family Gekkonidae; genus Lepidodactylus; species Lepidodactylus listeri. The sequence goes on from JARCFY010000006.1 coordinate 97,077,751, forward strand.
GTCCTGTAGAAAGTCTGAACCCAAGATTAACCTGGAAAGTTTTGCAATGCACACCTCTAACAGAGATATGGTGAACAGTATTGGATGCATCCAGGCCTGCAGATGTGTATATTTCAAACCAACTCAATGCTGCAGAAGGGCTAAGGGGAGCTTGAAAGGAGGGGCCCATTGCTTGCCCACAATGCCCACTGTTGGGCTGAGGCTCTCTTAAATATATACCATAAGACCTCTGCTCAGATCCCACAAAGGAGAAGTTTGTTGCTCCACAATCAGCCCATTGTTTATTATCTCTTAGGGCAGAACAGCAATCTTAGTTGGGTTCAAGGCAGTGCAGGTGTGTGGTCACTTAAATATCATCATCATTATCACCACCACCATCATCTAATATAGAGGGAAGAATGACTCTCTATGCCTGCTGAAGATCAACATTTGTGGTATTTTTGTCTCCAGATTTTGGTGCAATGACAAAAGAAGCTACCCTTGCTAAACCTGTCTACTGTTAAAAGTACACATGAGGGAGAAATCTCTCACACAGGGCTAGGTCCCCCATAGTTACTGGTAGAGGAGGGGGGGTAGGGTTGCCAGATCCAGGTTGGGAAACTCCTGGAGATTTGGGGATGGAGCCTGGGGAGGACAGGCAGCCTGGAGAGGACAATGGCATAGAGTCCACCCTCCAAAGCATCAATTTTCTCCAGAGGAACTGATCTCTGTAGTCTGGAGACGAGCTGTAATTCCCAGGGATCCCCAGGTCCCATCTGGAGGCTGGCATCCCTACCAGGGCCTCCGGGATATGAAGGGCCATGCCTGAGCAAGATGGAAGGTGCCATATAAGACCCACAAACAGAAAGAGCCAACATCTGTTAAGGGCAGAAGGACAGATGAGGCTGGATTTCATCAAGATTACAGGTTCCTTGTGTGGCATGTACGCCAAGCATTGGGTTTGGCATGTGTGTACATAAATGCCTTGTCCAAATGTCCTGGTATCAACATGCAATCCAGCATGTCATGCAGGGAGTGCTCTTGGGCCGAATCCCTGAGTCTGGCACGCCAGCTGCTCCGAGTCGGGCCCCGGGGACATTCCTGGGGAAGGAGCCGCAGCGACGCACAGAACTGACCTCTCTGCGGGATCGCCTCGGTCGTCACTAACGACACTGAGCTGAAGGGTTGATTTATTGTCTCAGCCGTGGATGATTCATTGTGCAAAGGGCTGAAAATCTATTTTAATGTCACTGTACGGCATCAGGTGGATGTGAGCTGCGGCAGGAAGCTAGGCAATTAGAACTGCCTCTTTCACCCTGATATTAACGCTGGGTTTTTCTGGAAGTTGTGATAGATGTAGATCCCTACCCATTGATTTTTTTTGGGGGGGGGGGTGGTACCTGTCTGAGGATATGATGATAAAGTAGGGGAGTGGGGTTTAAAACTCACTTGAGTTACTGCCGCTTCACGAAATACCAGTGATGTTATTTGATGTGAGCTGCCTTATGCTTTGTGACACCACGAGCACTGGAATTCATCATAGCTGCTATTGTTCTTTTACAGATGTCTTTGTATCGGCCATGCAGTACACCTGTGGTCACTTGAGAAGCAGGTGGAGAAAAGGTTGCCACCTTTTAACCTGGCAAACTTATAGGCAGCCCAGTCACTACCTTAGCGGGAGCGCAAACAGTACGACGTCAAGAGGCTACATGGCGACCTGGTATAACCATGGGAACATGGTAGCGTTGTTTTATTTTAATTATTAAACATCGTTTTGGAAAATAGGTCACTGACGCCTAATGATGATCTTGCCTCATTATCATAGGCAGTTTTTCAGAATAAGGGGAACGACCAAATTAACACTGTGCTTGTGTTGCAACTTTTCAGAGAGAGAGAAAAAACCTGGCCTTGTTACCACATTTTGTTAAACCTTTGCTGTTACTCTTTGTGCCCTGTGGAGGCCCGTTTCCTACAAACATGTTGTGAATAATTGAAAAGAGCAGAGACCAGAGTTGGTTTGGACACACTCTGAAAATAGGGACTACAGCCCTGGTAAGTCGTTATAATTGCGGCACTCTCACCTTGTGTAATGGGTAGGGTTGCCAGGTCTCGATTGGAAAATACTGGAGACTTTGGGGGTGGATCCAGGAGAGGGTGGGGTTTGGGGAGGGGCGGGGCCTCAGCATGGTCCAATGCCCTAGAGTCCACCCTTCAAGGCATTTTCTCCAGCGGAGCTGATCGCGGTCACCTGGAGATCAGTTGTGCAAGTGGGAAATCTCCAGGCCCCACCTGGAGGCTGGCAGCCCTAGTAATGGGAGAGCACATTATCTGAAATCCTCCCAATGCATGGCTGCCATTTTGAACAGGGCAATGTGCAAACACGTACCCTCAAAAATCTGGGCTTTGGAATGCGCCTATCAAAACCGGGAGGTGCGTGCACTGCGTTATCCACACAAAGTGGCCCTCCTATGCAGTGCAAGCTCTACTTAGGTGCAGTTGGGTCGTCAACATAATAACTAGTAAGTAGGGCTCCTCTCTTTCAAAAATATGTATTTCGTGGATAGTGTTTCTGCCATATAAGCAACCCTTGAACATTAGGAAGGGGTGGCATCTGTAGCCTGACAGCGCTGCCTTCCATTTACAGGGCCAGCGGTTAATCTTTTGTTCATTATCTCCAGAGTGCTGAGGTATAATTTCTCCAGAGACCAGTGGCCAAGGCACATGTGATGCTGGGGACTGATCCAGGATCAGATCCACATATGTTTTAGCTAGAAAGAGTAGCCACAGTACTGAAGAAGCCGAGGTTTGTACTTCCCTTGCACCCTTTTCCAACTGTAAATGCCCCTCGCTAAAGAACGGCAAACAGATGACATGGTGTTCTCCAGCTGCTTAAGCTATGCAGTAAAAAAAGAGGGGGGGGTATTTGTGCCTTTTCTGTGCAGTCGCTGACCATCAGCAGGAGCAGGGGCATGGAGAGCGTCGTCAGCACTCGTACGACCATAGAGTTTCTAGCAATTCCTATCTGAAAATTCCTATCTGAAGAAGCGAGTGGAGACTCATGAAAGCTCAACCCTTGCCACCAATTTTGTTAGCCTTTAAGGTGCTACTGGACTCTTGCTCTTTTCTACTGCTGCAAACGAACACAGCCACCCATCTTGATCTAGCAATTCCTGGAGACGTATGACATCACTTTTAGGTTTTCCCCTAGAAGTGATGTAACATTACTGCACTTATGGAGATTTTCAAATTTCATTTTTCTCCTGCCGGCTGGCAGAGCAGAGGTGGGAAGTGGGGTTTGCTGGAGAGAAGTCTCCTGCCACAGTGGGAGACCTGGAGACCCTTGTGCGAGGAAAACAGTTTACTTCCTTCTTCTCCAGTGCTGTGGGCTCTCATCCATGTTTCATTTAAGTTAGAGGTGTGTTGATCAGTTCTTTTCCAAAGAAAGGGAGAAAAGGAGAAATGGTACTTCACGTACCAGAGTTGACGGGGCCTTCGTCATAGTGATTTCCTAGGCAAAACATTATGAGGGTAGCCATAGTGCTTCCCTGCTTCTCTGTGCCCATGCTTTCCAGTCAAGAAGGAGGAGGAGGAGACTAGATTTACACCCCACCCTTCACTCAGAGTCTCGGAGTGGCTTGCAACCTTCTTCCCTTCTTCTCCCCACAACAGACACCCTGGGAGGTAGGTGGGGCAGCTCTCTTGAGAACTGGCCTTGAGAAAACAGCTCTGACAGAACTGTGATTGACCCAAAGTCACCCAGCTGGCTGCATGGGGAGGAGTTGGATTTATACCCCACCCTTCACTATCTGAAGGAGTCTCAGAGTGGCTTACAATCTCCTTCCCTTCCTCTCCCCACAACAGACACCCTGTGAGGTAGGTGGGGCAGAGAGAGCTGTGAGAGAACCGCTCGAGAGAACAGCTCTGAGAAACTGTGACTGACTGAAGGTCACACCAGCTGGCTTCATGTGGAGGAGTGAGGAATCAAACCCGGTTCTCTAGATTACAGTCCACTGCTCTTAACCACTGCAACAAATTTACAGCACTTTAACAGGCCCTCTCTACCAGGCCTAGGGGTGTTGTAAGGTTAATCTCTGTGTGTGTCTACGTGCGAGTGCATGCAGAAGTGTAGCAATCGAAATGGGATCTTATAGGTCCCTTTGATGGGAGAGGGGGCTGTGAGATGAAAGAAAAACATGTGGGTGTAGTGACAGCTGGGTAGCTAGGCAATGGGAACATTGCCTGCTTTTCAGGGTGCACTACAAAGATCAGTTTTCAAGTGGCAACGTTAACATTTCTGTCGTTCTACCACTCACTCCTACCTGGAGGGCTCCTAACAGCTCTGGCTGCACCTCTTAACTAGCTGGGACTGGGGGGATTAGAGACTCTGCAGCTTCCTTAGCGAGAGAAGAGGAGCATTTCCTGCTGCTTCAGTGCAGCATTCGTGCAGCTTTTTGTTCTGGCACTATCTGCAGTAGATAGCATCAGCATGGGAGGGTTGGGCACGGCGTGGCCTCTTCAGCCATGTGGGTTTGGCCCTGAGCCATTTCTCTTGGACTTTGTTGCATACTGGGATGTGCATTTGGAAGATGACTAGTCACAGTCCAGTCTGAATAAGGACCATTTGCTAACTTGGGAAAAGTAACTAGCACAGCAGGCCTAAGGATTTTTGACCCCCCTAGCTGGCTGCCTTTGGTGCCTGCAGTTGCCAGCCTCCAGGTAGGGCTTGGAGACCCACAAACATCGGACTCAGTTTTGGCACAGTTCTTCCTCACATGTGCCCTCCTGCTGCAGTTTCACAGTGGTGGAGTCCGTTTATTTTCTTCCTCACATGACACCAATAATGAGGATTTTCAAGGGAGGGTGCTGTAGTCATGTTTGGTGTCATTGGTGGTGTCACACTCACACACCCCTTTTCTTTAAAAGGCACTAAAGTAGTAATATATTGCTACAGGATTGTAACAGTAGGGTTAGCAGGTTCTCTGAATTCCCAGTTTCCTTTATATATATAAAAAAGTAGGTCTCTAGCCATTTCCTTGCGGAGATATAAGAAGAAAACACATCTCCCCTAGGGAAGAGGCTAGAGATTATTTTTAAAAAAATGAAAGCTGAGAATTCAGAGAACTGGCTAAGCCTGTTGTTACAACATTGTAGCTACATTTTAACATACTAGTGCCATTTAAAAAAAAGAAAATGAAAGCACTCATCTCCAGGTGGGGAAGAGAGGGAGTGGTTTGATGATGTTGACAGTCCAGTCATAATGTGAGCTGGAGGTGGGTGAGAATGGGCAGGACAAAGAAAACTGACAGAAACATTATACATGAGAAAAAAGCCAATTCAAAGTCAACTCCTAGGAAAAGATTGGGGTAAAAGTAGTCTAAAAAAATGAGGGGAAAACACAGTGGGGAAAGAACAAACAAAAAATGTGGAAAGGCCCAAAGGCTCTGTTTGCACACTCTTCCTCCTGCTCGGGGAACTTTGAAGTACAAAATGACATGTTGCAATTGTATGTTTTTTAATGCTTTCAGATTTTAAGGACAGTGGTCTGATTCAGTGCTTTGAAGCATAGGTGCCCCAATCCAGCTGTCTCTTCCATGCAATATGCAGGTATTGTTTGCATGGAACAATTGTATTTGTATCAATTCACAGCTTTGATGTCCATAACTTGAGATCTGCCTGAGATGCCATTGCAGGTGATGAAGGAAGCCACATCTCGGTTGGCAGAACAGACTTGCTGATAAGAAATTTTGTACATGTAAAATCAAGCACAGTGACAATGTTGTGCATACAGTCAGAGTGGTAGTCAGAGCGACTTCCGGTTTTGGCGGACTCGACAGCGGGCGCATTTCTCTGGAGCTCCAGGAAACACGACCTGGACTCAGCGATTCGAGGGGGATCCAAACTGGATTCGGACCCCTGAAGGGGGACCCTGCCTGAGGCGCAAGGGGTAGCCTCTCCCGGGATGGCAATTGCGGGATTGAGGCTCCCCTTTGCCTCCATAGGTTCGGCTGCGGGCATGAACAGGTGCACACTGGACAGCAGCAGGAGCCAAGAAAGCTGAAAAGAAAAAATGCTTCACTTGTAATGCATGGCGAAACTGTAAGTGACAGAAAAATGAAGTGATTCTCTAGTCGGAACTTGAATCAAGGAGGAGATTTAAACTTTAAATCCCCTCCCTTTAAAGAAGCAGTACTAAGTTAAGATGTGAGAGTCGTTTGGTTGCGGAGTGCCTGTGGCTCTTCTGGGAAGTGTTTTTAAGCTAACTTCGGGGGGGGGGGGAGCCTGCTTTCAACTTCTTTTGGTTGATCTTCTCTGAACTGTAAACAAAGTTGAAATGACTGGAAGGGGGGACAAGATGGCGGGGAAGACGAGACCTTCTCCTAAAGCTCCATCTAATCTTCCGGTAGAGAAATCTGAGCAGGGTACAGATCTATCTGCTCTCCTTACAAATGCAATGTGCCCTCTAATGGAACAATTGACTGTGGTTAATTCTAAGTTGGACTGTTTGCAAAAAGAAGCAGCAGAAACAAAAGCCACATCAGAAAATTTTGCAAAAGAGCTGCTAAAGATTAAAATCCATGAAAAAAAGACTGATATAAGACTGGACAAGCTGGAAAATGAAAGGTCCTCTGATAAAGATAATGTTTTGAAACTTCAGATGGAACGCTCGTCCTTTTTTCTAAGATTTCAGGGGGTGCCTGAACAAAAAAGTGAGAATCTCAAGAAGATATTGGCTGTAGTGTTGGCTCCAGTGATGGGTTTGCAAGCAGATATACTGCAAAGCATTATGGATTTGGTCTATCGGACCTATCCGGAATTTGTGAAGAAAAAAAACCTGCCAGGAGAGATTATAGTGAAATTCTCAAAAAGATCAACAAGTGATGTGGTGTTAAGGGCCACAAACAAAACTGCCCTGAAGATTCAAGAAGAGGAGATTAAAGTTTTAAAGGATATTCCATTTGAGATGAGGAAGAAGAGGAAGCCTTACAAAAACTAATTTTACAAGCAAGTAACACCACCTACAGGTGGTTGACACCTGAGGGCCTGGTGTTCAGTTTTAAAGAGAAGAAACAAAGGATTGATTCAGTTGCTAAAGCAAATAAGTTTTTGGATTATTACAAAGAAGGAAAAGAACAAGGATCCACAGAGGATTTTTTGGAAAATTAAGAGAGCATTTATGGACTGGACAGTTCTGATGCCTCGGGAAGTAAAGAATTAGAAGAAGAAGGATCGGAATCAGACCTTGGAGCGGCGGCACCAAAACCCCAAAAAGATGGGAAGAAGAAGAGAAGACAGAAGAAGACTTAGACTGTGTTTAGTTAAAAGTTTTATATATTTCTTATGCTTTTTCCTCCTCATTTTGAGTTATAGACATTCGTGCAATAATTGCTTAGCTTTGTGTTTTAATAAGCAAGTTAAATGCCTGAAGAAATTACCTTTTTCTTTTAACTTTGTAATAGCATTAGCTTTGCCAGTTATATAAACTGACTTCTGTATACCTCTAAGGTAGTTAGTGGGGGGATTTTAGTTAGAGTAGCGTTTTTAGTTGTTGTAGTTTAGAAAATCAATGAAAATAAAAAATAAAAAATAGTGGTAATCAGGATGGTATCTGAGAGTGCTTCTTACACAGATGAGAGCGGGTAGCCGTACCAAAGTATTCCGTATAGTCTGGGTTGCATCTCACTACCTTTAGATGGATGATAGTCACACTCTGCATAGCAATTGAGTCCAATCACAAGCAGCAACTGTGAATGCTAAAAAAATAATAATAACTTTCATCTAGCATTCCCAGTGGGCTTGCTTGTGTTCCATGCATGCATATTCATGCACTGATACTTGACCTTGTAGTGTGCAGGTACAAGAGAAGATTTACTGTTGTTTACGGAATTATGCAACATTCCTTTTCCTTCTGTGAATGCTGTGCATCATCATATGCTGTCCCATGCTCCGTATTTACTGGCATGGATCCCCTTCATAGAGGAGGAGGAAGAGGAGGAGGAGGAGGAGGAGGAGGAGGAGACTATTGCAATTCCAGTAAGGTTTACAATTATGCTTACAGAAAGCTCAGCAATGTGAGCAAATATAAAATAACAAGAGGAGACCCGCAAGAAACTTGCGGGGAGGGGGCATTTCCCCCATCTTGCCCGGCCGCCGCTCTCCCCCCCTACTCACGGGCTCCTGACATTAGGCTACTCGCGGGGGGGGGGGGAGGGCAGGTGAACCTCTCTTTCCTCCCTCCCTCCTCCCCCCAGCCAAAGCCCTCCCCCCAAAAGTTTTTTTTAACATTTATGATTTTTCTGCACACGGCGGGAGTGCCCCCTGTGTTTAGAAAAAAAACCTCCCCCCAAGTGCCCCCCCGCGTGGATTTAGGTATCCGCACGGGGGTGGGCACTTCTCTATTAGTATATAGATATAAAATAATCACCTCTGAGCAGGTTAAAAAAAAAAAGTAACTACTGGCATTGGGTGCCTAGTCTGATGAATACTAACTGTGCATACACGACTGTGGCATATAAGCCCAAAATACATCTAATTTTTTTTTATTATTAGAAACAGACTGATTTCAGGGCAAGAGGGCTCAACTCAAAATAAAAACAAGGATTATGGTGAAAGAAACTGGTATTATTAGCCTGTTAGTTTTGAACTTTGTGGTGTCCCGACGCTAGATTTTGCCTTTGTGCTTCCATTCCTGGATGTTTGCTTCATTGTTGCCCGGCTTTCATCATAGATCAAAAATATTAATGCCATTAGTGTCTATCATTATTAAGGATTTTTCAAGGACAGAATAAAATTGTTGTTGTATAAAAAGTCTTGTACTCTTCTTCAGCTCCGCTGTAAGATGAGAAATGGAAAGGAACAACTAGCCTTTGTGTTGAATCCTGGCAGAAGACAAGGTAGAATGAGTCTGAAGAATCAACTCTTCACATAAAGTTACTCAGTCTGATAAATGTATGGAAAAATTGCTGATGTTCCTGATCTATGTTAATGAGAGTCCTGATATTGTTAGTTCTACTTCAAAGGTGAGTTATTTTAGGGCAGATGCCTGTCATTGATTAATTGGAACTGTAACATGCTTCTAAAGTTTCTTTCCCCCTCCCCCCCCCCCCGCTTTAAATATAGAGAATGACACTAAGTCTGGTATTTAGTGTAATTACTTTAGCAAGATTTGAATCTTATTAGTTTCTATTTAGGGTTGCCAGATCTGGGTCGGGAAATGTCTGGAGATTTTGGGGGTGGAGCTTGAGAAGAGTGGGGTTTGGGAAGTGGCAGGACTTATGGATATAATGCCATAGAGTCAATCTTTCAAAGCTGACATTTTGTCCAGGTGAACTAATCTCTATCACCTGGAGATCAGTTATAATCCCAGGAGATCTTCAGCCAACACCTGGAGGTTGGCAACTCTAGTTTATATACATAACTCCCTTTGCAAGAAACTCTGTCTTAATTACCCCATTTTTGCGTATACGCTGGTCTCTATCTTATCCTGAAAACTCTTGTTAATAGGGAGGATCTGGTAAATTTTGGTCATCAATGTCTAAGGCCTTCCTCAAGCCTTCTTAAGCTGCAAGAAAGCATCTGAGTCCAAATGGGGGATTTTCCTAGATAGATAGATAGATAGATAGACAGACAGACAGACAGACAGACAGACAGCATTTTTTAGCATTATCACAGCAACATATATTTAAAATATGGAAGAAGGAGTAGTAAATTGGATTCCTACCTGGCCCTTCACTACCCAGAGCAGTCTTAGAGCGGCATACAATCCCTTTCCCTTCCCCTCCCCACAACAGACACCCTGTGAGGTAGGCGGGACTGAGAGAGCTCTGAGAGAATTGTCCTTGAGAGAACAGCTCTGAAAGAACTTGTAACTGACCCAAGGTCATACCAGCAGCTGCATGTGGAGGAGTGGAGGATCAAACCTGGTTCTCCCAGATCAGGGTCCATGCTGCTAACCACTATACCAAACTGGCAATGACTGGGCTCGGTGCCATAGTTTTTTCAGTGTTCCTCAGTCCACCAGTCAATCCTTAATCAGCCTGAGAGATGTATTAATGATGCAGTGCATGAGTGCACAAGTATGTGTATTAATGTATGCAGACGCATTAATGATGCAGTGCACGAGTGTCTTTAGCTGGCTCTTCTGGAACTTCTTGCCATATTAGTAACTGGATAACCTCTTCTCACAAACCTGTTGTGAACCTAGGGTTGCCAGCCTCCAGGTGGGGCCTGGAGATCTCCCGCTTTTACTACTGATCTCCAGCTGACAGAGATCAGCTCCCCTGGAGAAAATGGCTGCTTTGAAGGGTGGGTTTTAGGGCATTGTACAATGCTGTGGCCCCTCCCCTCCCCAAACCCCGCCCTCTCCCAGATCCACCCACAAACTCTCCAGGTATTTTCCAACCCAGACCTCGCAACCCTAGTCCACACTCATAACCACTATACCAAACTGGCTCTCCAGTTTAGTTTAATAAAGTTTAATAAATTAATAAACAGTGTGTTAATACAATTTCAGTGGAGTCTTTAATTTTAAATTTCCTTGGCTCCAACATGGTTATCAATTGAAAACTTAATAAAAATGTTCCCATTAGGGGTTGACGGCAAAAAGCTGCTCTTTCAAAATGCTGAAATGTCTTTATTTAGGCTATGGCAGAAAACAGAACAAGCAGCAGCGGCAAACTGATAGGTGTGAATTAATTTGTATGACACGACAGTCCCAGTGTACTTCGAACCCCACTGGTTTCTTGCCCAGTGGAAATGGGAAAATCTTGTCGGCTGAAAATGGCTATATTTTCTCATAATGCTCTTTTGGGGAAGTGTTGCCTGCAGCAAGTATTCCTTCTGTTTGGCTTAGTGTTGTGTTCTAATGGTGACCGCGCATGCGGTTGGGATCGCACACAAGCTCGGACAAACTACCGGAGCTTCGCTTCAGTAGACATTAGCCCAGGCAGATTGTAATTTGGGCCAATAGGCCACCCAGGATCCTAAAGGGGACCTATGGTCAAAGGTGTCTTGTAAATAATCCTATCACGGGGCTTGGGTGTGACCAAGGGTGTGATTTGTACCTGCATATAAGCAGATCCCTGAGCCCTGCCAAGCAGTTCCTGTTTTCCACCTGTAAATAAACCATGAGCTGATTTCACTGCAACATGTCTGGACCCAGTATATTATACTTAGCTTCTGCTTTCCTTTGTTGTATTGGTGCAGCACTCTTTGGGGGGTAAACGGAAAGCAGCTGGACACCATCTGGTGGGAAGTTCTCCTGCACAATCTCTACTGCTCTGAATGCTCCCTCTAAACTTTGGAGTTTTGTGAGCAAGAATTTTACTTTGTGAGCTACTGGCGTTAAAGTTGTGAGCAAGCGATCTGGATGCTGCGGAAATCAGTTTGCTCTGGAGCCATCCTTCCTGAGCTAAGACAAAAATGTGGGAGCCGGAGGCTAAAAAACTGTGAGCGAGCTCACACTAATTCAGCTTAGAGGGAACACTGGCTGCAACATATGACAAGACCTGCAAAAGAGCGTAAGGGGGAGTGCATAATGCTGGATGAAACACAAATGTCCTGCCAGCCTGCCATCCGTGTCAGGAACACTTCAGCAGACAATTCAGGTTGCTCCTCGCTTAGCATTCTTTAGTAGCATCACAGCAAAACTATTTAATAAGGGTTTTAATGAACATTTTCATTTGGAAAGTGAACATCAACACTCAATGGAAGTTAATTAAAATTGTGTAAATTGTGACCTTGTGAAGATTAATTGATGTTGGTAAAGCTTAGCATCTCTCTCTCTCTCTCTCTCTCTCTCTCTCTCTCTCTCTCTCTCTCTCTCTCTTTCTTTCTTTCCAACTTGCCCTGCCTAAATCCAAGTAAGCATGCTGTAGCTTTCAAGGACAATTAATTAAATGTCTGCTTTCTTTTAAGTTGGGGTTTCACATTTGTAAATATAAAATCTGACCCCAGACAATGAGAGATTTTTTACAAACAGGACATAAACTGATGGATAGAGGTTAAACTGAGGGCTGGAAAAACCACTCTGCTAAGCAGACCATAGAATAGGGATCCTATGTTCATATAGCTGAGAGCAGGGGTCATTTCGAGCAGGAGCTTGGGGGAGCTCAGCTCTGGGAGTTGGTGCCAGCCCCCCCCCCCCCCACGGGGGAATGCCTGCTTGTGTCATGGCTGCAGCAAAATGACCCCGTCCCCTGGAAAGGTCCTTGTTCCTCCAACCAGCCTTCTGAAGGCTTCAGCCACCACTGAAGCTATCCTCCCAGAATAGTGGTATTTCTGAGGCTTGGATTAGTAGCTGTCCCCTCTCTGCCAGCTCTTTCTTTCTTTCTTTCTTTCTTTCTTTCTTTCTTTCTTTCTTTCTTTCTTTCTTTCTTTCTTTCTTTCTTTCTTTCTTTCTTTCTTTCTTTCTTTCTTTCTTTCTTTCTTTCTTTCTTTCTTTCTTTCTCTCTCTCTCTCTCTCTCTCTCTCTCTCTCTCTCTCCCCCCCCCTCTTCTTTCTTTCTTACCTTTTGACATACTTCCAGTGATGTCAGGTGGTGTAGCATATGCAAATAAGTTATGCTAATGAGTTATGGTAATGAGCTCCTGCACCTCTTTTTCTATGAAATGACCCCTGGCAGAGAGTGATTGTGTGTTCAGATTGGGCAGTACCAAAATGAAAGCATACCAAAGCTCAGATCTGCCTGATAGTTTTTGTTTCTGTCTGTGAAGATTTTCCTCTAATCCTAGATGAGTAAGGGATTTGTTGTGGGGAAGAGTCATAAGTCCATTCTGCATCTAGCATTCACTGCATATTTTATCAGCATTCAACCTGGTTCCCCCTTGCCTTGGAATATCTGTTTTCATTGCATTTCCTTGGATCCTGGTTTATGCATTGGCTAGTGTCAGCTTGCCGTTTATTTTGTTTTCATTGGCATGCAGATTTTCCTGTGTCAGTACCTGCCTCAGTTAGCCACCTGAGCCAAGTAATTCATGGCGAGGTGATAAATACATAGGGGGAACTGATGGAGATCAATGAAGCTGTGTCAAGTTTTCTGTTTATTGTTCTATTTGAATCGGAAGCGGAGGAAGGAAAAGGTGCTGCTCAAAACCACATTCAGATACCGCAGGGCAATGCCGTACTGACTGCAAAGTTGCCCTTGAACAGCCATAAATCTATGCAGAAGATACCATAAAACCCAATGAACAAAGAAAGAGAAAACGGCATGAAGTGCAGAGGGAGATTAAGCTCACAATGCGGCTATGGAAAACCTGCAAGGAAACGGATGGGTGCAGAATGAGCCATAGGTTCATTGGAAGGGTGTATGTTCTACATGCACAGGATTCCAGGAACAGTTAAAAGAGATTTTAAGTAGCCAAGGTAGGACAACTCTGCCTGAGGTCATGGAGAGCCCCTGCCAATCACAATGGAGAATCCTGGGCAAGAAGGACCAAATGGTTTTGGTGAGTATGAAGCAGCTGCATATGTTCAAATCCTGGTCTGGATCAAAATGGCCGAGGTTGGCAAGGCAAAATGGAATGAATGCCAGTCTTCATGCACTCTCAGTCAGATGCCAGCTCCTGGAATCAGCCTGTCAGAAGAAAAAGAACTGGGTAATGAAGTATTAAAGCTCCACTCACCTTCCCTTTCACTGTTTTATTGCCTTCTAAATGAGGACAAAGTGACCGTGGCAGCGCCAGCTTTCTCCGTCAGCAACAAAATCTTGGCTTTTCTTTAGTGGGATCAAGTACACCCTTGGCAGAGGCAGATAAATCCCAAAAGCCAGAGGAGATGAGACAATTTGTTACCTGGGAAGAATGCTTTTGTAGCCAGACAAAGCTTTTACGTTGAGGAGGCAAAAAGGTCACTTGGAGGATAACGGGGCCCACATCTTGAGCTGCATTTCAGAGGTAGATCTTGTTGGTCTGCAGTTGAGCAGCGGGACTCAAGTCTGGGGCTGCAGTCAGACGGTTTAGAGCAATATGGTGCTGCCTCTAACCATGCTGCTTTGCAGTGTTGTGGGTCATAACAACCTGACAGCTCACCCTGCTGTGGGTCCCCTGCGCAGCTGTCCCATGGTCAGGGATCCACATTAGTGTTCTGCCTCAGCCATGGAGCAGGCTGCCCAGTCGTTTTTTGTTAAACTGCAGGTGGGTGGGTGTGCATATGCGCTTGTGCACATATGTGCATATGGGCAGAAACTCAAAAAACAACCCAGTGGTGGAAACTGATCTGCAGGTTCAGACTACCAATCTGTTTTATTTGCACTCCCCCACATTCAGACATCCAACCATGCGTGATAAATGCGCGAGGAACCAAAAGCACCACATGTTGCGGGTTGCTATTGACTCCATTTCCAACTCGTCATACAATGGGGTGAGTATGACTGGGGAATGGCTGACAGATGTGGTTGTGTGACTGAGCCCATGTAATCCATTTGGAAAGAGCAACTATATCGGGCCAAACTGCCCGTCTGGCTGCAGCCCTCCGAGGGCCTTAGAGGCCAACAAGATTTGCAGGGCATGAGGTTTTGAGAGTCAAAGTTCCCTGTGTCAGGTACGCAAAGGGAGCTTTGACTCTTGAAAGCTCGTACACCAAAATCTTGTCGGTCCTGAAGGTGCTCTTGGACTCAGATCTATCTGTTTAGCTGCATTGTGGACATGAGAGCAGTTGCTATTTACAATCCTTAAAACAAAACAAACAAAACACATATTCACCATGCATTCCTCAGCAGAGCTCACCCTCCTAAGCCCATCAACTTCAAGAGATTTAGAAGGGTGTAACTTTGTTTAGGATTGCATTGCTAACCTCACTAATCTATAGGGTTAGGTTACCCCTAACCTTTAAGGGTGGGGTTGTGGCTTAGAGGCAGAGTGTCTGTTTTGCATACAGAAGGTCCCAGGTTCCATCTTCATGATCTCACGTGAGAGGATCCGGTTGTAGGCAACATGAACGTCTTCTGAGACCTTGGAGGACTGCTGCCAGTCAGACTAAAGACAAGAATGACCTTGCAAGACCAACAGTCGGACTCATAAGGCACCCTTGACCCCGATGCTCTTTGCCTGCCAGTGCCAGGTGCTAGAGACTTTTAAGGGCTCTGTTTACTTTGCACCCCTTTCTAAAGACTCATAAGCAGCAAAGAGGGCAGAGCCCCTATAGTTAGAGCATCTCAGGGTGAGAGAGAGGGAAGGTAGAGTTGGGAGATGTTTTAAGTAGCCAAGGGGTTTTCTGATCTCCTAATGTCTTTTGTTATTTTGTCCATAATGGCATAATTCCAAATTTTAGAATACCAGGCTTCTATTGAAGGGGAGTTTGGCATCTTCCAATTTGTGGCTATAACGTGCTTTGCAGCCAGTATTAGTATGGAAATGAGCTCGCATCGTATCAGTCACGGCATTCTGAGGGAAGTTGTGTATCAATTAAACAGAAATATGTTAACAGACTGGGAAAGGAAATGGCTGCATTCAAGTCTCAAACTGCTTGTGTCTGGAAGATGCACACCAGGAGTCTAATCCTCTCCCCCCTCCAGGAAACTCTAGAGTTTTAAGGGCTCAGGCTACTTTGAAGCTACAGGAGAAGGGGGATTGATGAAGACTGGAAGAAAGAACTCACCCTGATCCTAGTTAATCACATTCTGACAGAGAATGGTAGGGGTAACTTTAGAGTTACCAGGACATGCTTGCAAAGTAACTCAAGTTAATTACTAAACATGGACAGAACAAATTTTTGTTTTATTTTTCATCTTTAGCACTGAAATATATAGCTGTGGCTCCACCCTCTACACATCTCTCACAGATTCTGGGTTACAAGTAGGTCAGGCCATCTCGTCTCTTTTAAAATCTCGAGAGATCTGTGACCATTTCACCTCTCAGGTTCTCCCTCTCCCACTCAGACATCAACAGACAGGGTGGCCCAGTCCCCTTTACTAACAGGCCCTCACTCAAACACTGTTGGAAGTGAAGGCACTATCCCTGCCTCAGCCACCAGACAGATGCCTAGACAGTCACACTGACCTTTCCTTCCTGTGTTTATTCTCCTGTCACTATCCCTTTGATATGTAGACTGGAGATCTCAGGGAACAACTTCCTTCCTTCTGTTCATCCTCTCTCCCCAGAACTTTTCTCCAGTCTACACACCAAGAGGGAGGACACGCTGACCTCATCTTGGCATCATGACTCAGATAGCCTCTCTCCATCTGAGTCCATCTTTAGTTAGGTAGACTAGAATACTATCCTACCTCTCATCTGCCCTATCCAATAATGAGACTAGTATTAATCTTTTAAACTGAAAACATGGCTCTGTGTACCTTTGTGGCACTCTAAGCTTTGTTACACCAGTTGGATGCGCTCCTGTGCTAGAAGCTGTCTGTACTCTGCTAACTAGTCAGTGGTTACTGGACTAACTATACCAGCTAACCCCAACAGGCTATGGGCCCCGTTTAATTAAGGGTAACCAGCTAAACTGCTACTGGTTTCCAGCAAGTGGGTGCCACAATATGACACTGACTGAGAGGCTTTGTTCTTTTGCAAAACAAAAGAAAGGGAATGCTGCTCTCAGCAACCTGCTTGCAAACACAGAGCTTTAGAGAGATAGAGTGAAAGACAGAGAAAAAAAAAATCATGGCTGAGACTTGAGAAGGAAGGAATCACCTACCGTTTGCCTTATGGTCGCAATTGCTGGAGGAACATTTGGAGAAAGAGGCTCCCCCCAATGGCTCTGTGCACCTTTGAGGCCCTCTAAGCTTTGTTACCCTGGCTGGATGTGCTCCAGCTCTGGAAGCTTTATCCACTCTGCTAACTATACCAGCTAACCCCAACAAACACTTCACTGAGTTATTGGGGTTGGGGATTCATGCATTGTTCCATTCACACACTGCCACGATTTCTTCATCTCCTAAAACATATGTAGACCGATATGATGTGTGTGTGTGTGTTTCTTTCCCTGAGGCACACAGCCTACAGATTTAAACAGAGTTAACTTTTATTCATGGTTTGAAGATAACATTGAAGAAACTAAGGCCAATGTTACAACATTTCACTTCCAACTGAAATTTTGAACTGTTTCCCTATTCCAGCAATCTGGACCCTTTGTTACAAACTGACTCTTTTCACTCAGCTCTAAGCAGCTCTTCTCCACAGTTTCACTCAGCCAGAAACACACTCTTGTTCTCTGACTGCTTTTAAAGTGCTGTTTCCCAACTGTCTCTCACTAACATTCCGTCAGCTTTTACTGGTCACTCTTAGGGAAAGGCGGAACCTAACCTGTCCATCATAATAGCCTTACTGAGCAACAGGCTATTTTGTATATTATGCAGAGGCAAGCCCAAATTTGCTCTTGGGCTTTCTAGAGCCTCTTTTCCCGACTAAGCCTGCTCCTCGTCTATTTTCATGGCCAGGTAACTTGCCTCCAAGTGAATTGGGATGCACTTTGGGGTTCTGACCCACAGTTTGGGAACCATTACTTTAAATTGTTAACATAACCATTAATGGCACCCTGGAAAAAATGCTGGAGGGGTGAAATTATAGTCTGAGCATATATCCTGGGAGGCCCATTTTGCCAAGCCTGCTACTGGGTTTCAGCACTGCAATTCTTCATTTGTTTGAGGTGGTGATTGATTTGTTTTATAGTGTATTGTTTTAATTGATCATGCACTGCTTTTGAACCGTGAGAAGGTTACATAGATTTTTTTAAATAAATAAAAGATCATGTTATTGTTTCTGTGGGGATAAGTTTGAAAAGGCAAATGGCTTTATGAAGATCCATGGCTTTTGTATTAAAGACAATTGATTCTCTTCATCCAGCAATGGGTTTCTCGGCAAAACAATTTCCCGTCTGTTAAGCAACGTGATGTAAATTATAGAGCAAATGCATTTGTGCAGAAGGAGATGGTTCATGCCACATGCACGCACACACAAAACCTCTGAAGAGCAATAGCAGAACTGCTTGGCATATCAAGAGGGGAACAGCACCTGTGGCGTTTCTTTGGGGCCTGTTGGCTGTGAAGGGGTACCTTTCCCAATGGCCGTCTTTTACTGAGTCAGATTATGAACAATCCAATGGTTCTTCAGATCAGTCAGGATATTGTGGGTTTGTTACAATCACAGCATAAGTGGAGTCGCTCACATTACCATCTAGGGGTCTGGCCACTGGAGGGGGATGAGGGGCTCATCCTATGCAGAGCTGCACCCTCTAAGGCCATTAACTTCAGTGGACTTTACAGAGTATACCTCTGCTCAGGATGGCACTGCTATTCACCTGCTTACAGTTACTTTAATGATTAGGAACGGTTAAGATGTCTCAGGAAATTCCTGGTTTGAATGTGCTAGGTGACCTTAAGCAGCCCCTCTCTCTCAGACTTATCCCCTCCCACATTTGCAGTAGTACTAGCCTACCTTATAGGACTGTTGTACAGATTATAACTTTTGAATTATAGTGCTGGAGAAGACTCTTGAGAGTTCCTTGGACTGCAAGGAGATCAAATCAGTCAATCCTAAAAGAAAGCAACCCTGACTGTTCCCTGGAAGGCCAGATCCTGAAGCTGATGCTCAAATACTTTGGCCACCGGATGAGAAGGGAGCACTCACTGGAGAAGACCCTGATGCTGGGAAAGATTGAAGGTCAAAGAAGAAGGGGACGGCAAAGGATGAGATGGTTAGACAGAGTTAGCGATGCAACGAACATGAAGTTGAGCAAATGTCAGAGGATGATGGAGGACAGGAAGGCCTGGCGTGATGTGGTCCATGGGGTCACGAAGAGTCGGACTTGACTCTGCGACTGAACAACAAAAACAGATTATAACACAATAATGTATTTGAACACTATTTGAGCTCTATGCAAATTCCAAGCATTATGCTCAAATAGGGAGGTGGGAAACAGGCTGTGCGTGATTATTTGCATCCCCTTCTATCTTAGACAATTTCAGTTTTTAGTATGAGTATGACTAACAAAATAGCTCTGTGTTCTTTTTCTACAAAATAACTTTCTTCTATTAGTTTTGTTTTTCCCAAAGCATGCTTGCTGTGACTCTTTGTTCTGCTCAAATACGTACCTTGGAAACTGAAGGGAGAACTGATTGAAATTTGTGCAGACACACAGTGTTTTCTTTAAAAAAAGAAGATACAAACCATATCCAAAATATGTTTTCTACTTAGTACTGACAGAGTTCTTGAAGTATGAACAATCTATTATAAATGATGAATTCTGCAGCCTGGCTTTCTGCTAGGAACACACCATGTTCTAGAGAAGACTGTAGAGTAGATCAGCTGAAGGGGAGAGGCAGGTGAGCAAACCTCCTTGCCTTGACCAGGATGTTAGAAAGTCCTAATGTGCATTCCAAACTGCTCCTTCAGTGACAGCCAGTTTGGTGTAGTGGTTAGGAGAGCAGACTCTAATCTGGGAGAACCGGGTTTGATTCCCCACTCCTCTACATGCAGCTGCTGGTGTGACCTTGGGTCAATCAAAGTTCTCTCAGAGCTGTTCTTTCAGGAGCAGTTCCCAAAAGAGCTTTCTCAGCCCCACCTACCTCACTGGGTGCCTGTTGTGGGGAGGGGAAAGGAAAGGAGGTTGTAAGCCGCTCTGAGACTCCAAGTGAAGGGTGCGGTATAAATCCAATCTCCTCCTCCTCCTCCTCTTCTTCTACCATTCTAGAGCAAAAGTCCCCAAAGTGATGCCCGTGGCGCCCGGCTGGGACCAGGTAGGGCTTTTGCCCAGCAAGTCTTCTGATTGGCTGTTGGTGATTTGATTGACTGTGCAGATTTTTAGGGATCTTCACTGTGTGACTGGAGTTAAGCCATTTTGTGGCAGCCATTTTGTGGCTGCACCCACCACCCCATATTGGAATCCCAAAGCTCCTCACAGGCTCAGAAAGACTGGGGCCCCGGCTCTAGGGGGCCCTCTGTTGTTTTCAGATGGCACTAGGGACTGCAGTAGGATGGAAGGTCTCGGATCTTGAAAGTTCATGCTCAGCCTCTGACTTTGGAACCCCAACCATATAACTTTTCCAGTTACCTTGAACATTCATCTCTTCGTTTGGGCAAATCTATAGTTTTCTTTCTGGTTGTAGCTTGATTATCTTGAATTTGATTCAAACAAGACAAATCATCTGATATTATTTTATTTGGGTTATTTATTTTTTATTTTATTTTGTATTTACATTTGTATTCTGCCCTCCCTGCCGTTGGCAGGCTCAGGGTGGCTAACCACATAAATATACATTAATATTCCAATTAAAATGATCAATCAATAAAAATAATGCTATATAAACATAATCTATATTAAAAGATAGCGAATCTTCCAATATCAGCTGTTACTGAATGGTGACGCCAGGCTCCTGCCCAGCTATGGAGTCTCGGCTGGTGGCGTTGTTGGTAGTGTTGGCACCATTGTTGGTCAAGTTGTTGGTCCAGTTGGTAATCGGACCAGGGCCATAAAATTGCAGTTATAGCGGTTCAGTAGCCAAGGTATCCTCATATCGAATGCTTTTGTGAATCGCATTGATATTCCTAATGTGGAATATGCAGATTCTTATCTGTGAGGGGAGTAGAGTCATATTGGTACTATCTGTTAATGCTGTGGACATTGATTTCATGCCTGAAGTATTTTGTAACAGGAAAACCCCTCACTAATTTTACACCGAAGCAAGACTGAATTGCTAAGAAATCAAATAATGTTTATTTTACCGTAGGTGATAATTTATTGATGCAAATAAAACTCCTTAATTAAATTTGCCACAGGTACGCCTTGTGAGGCCTCACAAGAACCTGTTCAGCCACACAGCTTTTTTATTTATTTTTTTAAAAAATTAGAGCAATGCCATGCTATTATTAAGTAAACGGTGCTTATTCAGGGCTGCAGAGACAATGAATTATTTCAGTTCTGTACCACTTTAAGATCCCAGGCGGATTTTCCCTCAAGAAGTTCTATTAATTTGTAATTTCTTATTAAATACGTCTGAGATGATAGCCCATCATTTCCATTCTGGGAATGGATGTTTAATCAGTAGCATCCAGATCAGAGCCTGAAAAAGAGTAGTTAAGGGAAGTGAAGCAGGACTGTTGCATCCATCAGTATCGTAAACGGTCGGTATCCCAATGCAGCTCAAATTGTTAACTTTATTTATTTATGCATTTATTACAATTTATTACAATTTTTTTTAATCTTGCTTTTCCCCTAAGGCTCAGGGAGGGTAGCAGCTACTGCCTGCTCAAATCTATCTGAAAGTAAGGATGGCTCCACACCAGGGTTCCCTCTAAGCTGAGTCAGTGTGGGCTAGCACACAGTTTTTTAGCCTCCGGCTCACACCTTTTTGTCTTAGCTCAGGAAGGAGGGCTCCAGAGCAAACTAATTTATGCAGTAGCCAAATCACTCGCTCACAACTTTAATGCCAGTAGCTCACTAAGTAGAATTTTTGCTCACAAGACTCCACAATTTAGAGGGAGCATTGCACTATAATTCTTTTTGTGCTGCTAAGTCAATTCCTTTTCCACATTCAGTTGCAAGTGGAATTGCAAAATGGAGGATTCACAAATTAGTGGATTTTCCCAGCACACAGGGGGTGGGCCTGTTCTGATCATACCCCTGCCCTTACCCACTGTTCACCAACAGGGACAGATTTAGAGATGCCAGCCTCCAGGGGGGACCTGGGGATCCCCTAGAATTACAGCTCATCTCCAGCCTACAGAGATCAATTCCCCTGGAGCAAATGGGTGCTTTGGAGGGTGGACTCTGTGGCATTGTACCCCACTGAGGCTCATGTCCTTCCCAGGTTCCATCCCCAAATCTCTGGGAGTTTTCCAGTCTGGATCTTGCAGGCAATCTGGATCTGGATCTGGTGGCCAGGGGGGACCTGGTAACCCTAAGAAGATGTGTCCCTCCATGGTCTTTTTTTTAAAAAAAAGTGATTTGCACTAAAAGTGATCTGCACTGTTACTTCATAGCACTCCATCCCTGCATGGCTAAAAGCAGCAAATCCACTAATAGTGCATCCAATTATCAGGAAGTAATTTGTACAAATTTCCTTACCACCACAAGATTACACCGAATTATTTCTTTCACAGCCAGAGCAATTCTAAACAGGTCTTCTCAGAATCCTACTCAGATCTGTTCAAGGGGTCTTACTCCCAGGAAAGTGTCCTTAAGATTGCACTGTTAAGGAACAGCTATCTTAGACTGTCACGTGAAGAGATAGTTGATTTATGTTAGGGTGGGTGGCCACTCTTGGGGGCGGGGCTTCCCCTGCCAGCCAGTTGGCCAGGGGCAGATTGAAGTCCCCAGAAGTGGGGGAAACCCCACCAGGACCTGGGGGCTGGCAACCCAAGATCTAGAATACCGCAACTAGAATGGAGTGGGGGCCACTGATCTCTGAATTCTGTCTTCAGTCCTCCATGCCACCGTTGGCTATAGCTAGCTTCCCACAACAGAACGGAAATGCTGCTTTAGGAATAAAAGTGGCTTTAGAAAAGAAATAGAAGTCCTTTATTGTGAAGGATCTCTGTGCTGAATCGGAAAGAACAGAGTTAGTATTCTAGCTATCTGCCTAGGCTATGATACAGAAAGACTGTAGAGAGCAGCACATCTTACCCTCATGGTGGCTAGACAAAGAAGGAGAAGGGTCAGTCAGAAGGAGGGCAGTTCCTTGAGAGTAGCGGTCTAGGTAAACAAAGGGACAGCCACAGAGCAACAAGAAGAAGGGTGCACAGAGACCTAACCTGCTTATCTTCCTGATTGCATCAGATCTCCAGATTGCAGAGGACAGTTCCACTAGAGAAAATGGCTGCTTTGGAGGGTGGATGCTATGGTATTAGCTCCGGCTGAGATCCCTCCTCTCCCCAAAACCTGCCCTCCCCAGGCTCGTCTTCCAAGTCTCCAGAAATTTTCCAACCTAGAGTTGGCAACCCTGTATCTTCCTGATTTATTGCCCCCTCTGAACTCCTGGTATATGCTAGTACAAAGAGATATATTGCACAGTCAGTTTCTTCCAACAGCCAGATCCCATGCCATTCTCCATTTACAAGGCTGGAATGGGGAACCAGAAAGATCCATTCCAAGAACTTACGTACTATGAAAACATTGTTGAGCTTTCCCTACCTTCCTAAGCAGTAAGGAGCTCTGGTGGCAATGCTCCAGGTTCGGGTTTCTTTGAAGGAGAAAGAGCACAGCAGACATATGGTGTCGCTGAGATATTTGTTTTATTTACAAATATACAAGTAGTATTCATTCATATATTCAGATCATTTATTAGTGATGTCTCCATACAGAACATTCATAATGGCTTACAATAGACTTAATGAAATCAACAAAACAATACAAAAAATAAGCAATGGCTTGTATCCTACTACTCCACTCAGCAAAGCCGGAAGTCTTCCTCTATCCTTCTGGAATCTAGCTTTCTCATCTGTTTGTTTTACAGTCCTTTAAGCAGCATATATGTTGAGGCGAAGGTTACCCCAGGAGGCAGCAGGTCCACTACATTAAGTCCTCAGAGGCAGAGGAAGATCAAACACCCCGAAGATGCACTTCTGACCAATGCTCCCTCTAAGCTGTGAAGTCTTGTGAGCAAAAATTCTACTTCGTGAGTACTGGCATTAAAGTCGTGAGAGAGTGATTTGGTTACTACATACATTAGTTTGTTCTGGAGCCATTCTTCCTGAGCCAAGACAAAAATGTGCAAGCCAAGGCTAAAAAACTGTGAGCCAGTTCACACTAACTCGGCTTAGAGGGAAGACTGCTCCTGACCTCTGCTGCTGTTCAGTGGGCTGGCAGCGGGAGGGGGGGATTGCCACCATGTCAACCGTGTGATATCATTTCCAGGATGGACCAGGAAATGAAGTCATGCCACTCTAGGTAAAAACATAGAGATTCTGCTGAATCCTAGAGTGGCATGACATCACTTTTGGGTTCATTTGAGAAATGACATCATACTATTGACATGACAACACACACACACAGGGGTCATTTTGTAGAAAAAGAGGTGCAGGGGCTCATTAGCATAACTCATTTGCATATGCCACACCCCCTAACATACTGAAAGCGTGTCAGAAGGCAACACCCACCCCTCAGGCTCCACTCCACAGGTGAGTGAAACTGACCTGCTCTTCCTCCAGTCCCTTCCCCATCCAATACTTTGTGCAATAAAAATAAGCGTAAAGAACACACCCTCATTCTCTTCCTGCTCCCTTGAAACCACCAGGTTTCAAGTAGACTTGAGATACTCAGGACATGTGCACTACCCATCCCTTCCCCTTCCCCTCCCCACAACAAGACACCCTGTGAGGTAGGTGGGGCTGAGAGAGGTCTTTTGAGAACTGCTCATGAGAGAACAGCTCTGAGAGAACTTGTGACTGGCCCAAGGTCACAGCAGCAGCTGCATGTGGAGGAGTGGGGAATCAAATTTATTATTTATTTATTTATTTATTTCATTTATATCCCGCCTTGCCAGTTTTTCACCGGCTCAAGGCGGCTAACAACATAAACAGATAAAACAGATTTATAATATAAAACATTTTAAAACCAACACTACATTACAAATACACAAGATGGCGACTTCAGATCACTCAGGTGGGCAAAGGCAGCAGGGTGCAACCACCAGGGCCAGGGAGATGGTATCATCCACTTTCTCTCCGATGGCGGCTCCTATTTGAAAGCCTGGCGGAAGAGCTCCGTCTTGCAGGCCCTGAGGAACTGTAATAGATCCCGCAGGGCCCTGGTGGTTTCAAACCCGGTTCTCCCAGATTAGAGTCCAACTCCTGACCACTACACCAAACTGATAAGGTGGAAGCTGCTGAAGGATTGGTGAAATTTCTCCAGTACTTATGTGCCATGTGCCCAGATAAAAAATGGTATATGCCACCTTGAGCAAGTATCTGGAAAAGCAGCACACAGTCATAAAAGGAACAATGATAAAATTATCAATATTAAGACAAAACATTAAAAACAATAAAGACCCTAGCAGGGCTTTCCCTGGGGCGCTGCGCCTCTGCACTGCTCGGGGAAGCCGAGGAGGGGGCGGGGCTTGGTCATGTGCCCACCTCCTGGGCTCCTCACTCCCGGAGCTGCGCTCCTGTGCGCTCCCGCTCCAACGGACCCCTGCACACACACATACACGTCTTCTACTGGGTGCCAGCTGTTCACTGACAATCCTAACAAGCACAATCTCTGCCTTCTTCCCTAAGCTGGGCAGGGCCACCTTCTATATGGGCACCTTGACAGAGCTGTGAAAAGATCATCTCCTAACCATTAGTACATACTGAGGAAACATCTACAGCCATAGAGGCATTTCGGCATCCTTTTGTCTGGGGCTGTGACTCCAGTCCCTTTAGGCCAAACCATTCATAGGGGTCAGACAACAACATACCCACAACCATACTATAAGATGTATTTATCTATATTTATTTATTTATACTCTGCTGTTCTTTTCTATGGGGATCCAAGGCAGCATGTAACAAGGTTCGCCAGTCCTCTATTTTATCCTTACTAAAACAACCCTGTGTGGTAGGTTAAGCTGAGAGAGAGTGACCGAGTCAGCATTATCCCATTAGCTTCCATGGCAGAATGGGAATTTGAGCCTGGGTCTCTCAGGTCATAACCCATTAATGTGATCCATACACTATGACTCTCTATATAAAAAGCATATAACAATATTTTATACGGGACTCTCCATGTACAGATTATTTGAGAGGTTTATGACACTTTAAAATGCTCCTTTATCTCCAGTTAGGGAAGTCAACTAGTTATTATGACTATCAGCATTGTGTGTGGCTTTCTCTCCCCCCCACCCGGGGTGTGAACCTATGTCATATTGACTGGAAACAACCCCATTTTAGATATTACCTTATTTCAAGTTCAGTTACCTAGGAAACAAAACTGTTGGGATATATCTGTTTCTTTTTCTTCTGAAACTATTAAAGCGCATCAGTTCTCCTCTTCCAACTCACAGGTCCAGCTGCAATTTTGGCACATGGGCTGCTTATAATTAAATAATCTTCAGGCATCTGCTTTTGTAGAGTGATGTGCTGAGGTACAGTGTCATATGTACATAATATATAGTAGTTCCAAGATACTTGTGGCTATATTGTGACTTCTCTTCCAAGCAATGGAAAAGTAGATGGCCTTTCTAGGCTTGTTTTCCTTCTCATCAGGAAAAAAAACTGGGCTGCCCTGACCTGGATAGCCCAGGCAAGCCTGATCTCATCAGATCTCAGAAGCTAAGCAGGGCCAACCCTGGAAAGTATTTGGAAGAGCGACTGCCAAGGAATATCAGGGCCAGGACACAGAGGCAGGCTAAGCAAGCCACCTCTCTGAAACATCCAAGCCCCACTAGGAGGCGCCAGAAGTCAACCATGACTTCCAGGTGCGTACGGGCATGCGCACACACACACATCCCTCACCAAAAAGAAAAAAAAAAAGGGCTCTTGTGAAATTCAGTAGCAACATGTTGAGAAAGAAAATAAAATACATTTCCTAAAACAAACCAGTGTAATCTAGATGACTGCAAAAACACATCCCTAACAAAGTTGTTCTCTTAAAGGCGAAGCCTGTAGTTCTTTTGAATGACTCCTGATCTTCAGATTACAGAGAGCAGTTCCCCTGGAGTGAATGATAGCTTTGGAGGGTGGGAAGTATTGCATCACATCTTTGCTGAGCTACTTCCCTGCCCAGACTCTATCCTCCTCATGTACCATGTCCACATTTCCAGGAATTTTCCAGTTTGGACTTGTCAACCCTAGAGGTAAAGCTATGTGACAACACCCAGTCTTCAGACCTAGAACCTAGGGAGTTCAATTTCAACACCCTACAATTTTTTTTAGAAATACTTTTATTTTTATAACTGAGGCTTTGGGGACAATTTCCCGTCTCCTAATGCCTGGACTCAAGATGCCACCCAGCACTCCGTTGGTATACTGTAAGAGGATTACAGGCTTGAAAGAACCATACAGTAGGCTTGATGAAAACAACAACAAGAAACAGGTTGATTTCAGTGGGACGGGTGGCTTGATTGTCTTTCTTTGGAAGGTTTTCAAAGGTTTTCAAAAGAGAAACACATGGAGTGAAGATCTGCTTAAGCGTACACCGCTAAATGAATTTTTAAAATGGCGCCCATGCAAATGTGCTCTCTAGCTTCCCAAACGGCTTGATTTCACAAGACAAAGTTCAGACATCAGGAACTGAATGGTGAGACCAGTACAATACGTATGAAACCTGCTTTTTTCCAGTGTTGGGAAAGTCAACTGTGTGTATAGGCCACCAATGACTACAGAACAGGAGACAGGGTAAGCATGCAGGCCCCTTGTCTCTCAGGAGGGGTCATTTCAACCAGCAATGGACCCCATCAAGGTGCCCCAGGAGTCTATATATTGGGCATCTTGACATAAGTGGACACAAAGATGGACGCCAGAACTAGCAGGCTCCATAATCATGCCTAGCCAGTGACCCTGGGAAGCACATGAGATCTTGTTCTGCAAGCACCCTCCGTCCTGCCGACGTCTGCATACTCCAGACAATGGACTTGCCTCGCCCCAGAGCTACTTTTTTCCAGCCTCAGTCCCTAATCCTATCAATCTCCCCTCATTCTTCCTCCCCACATTTCCTTTATAATAAAAACTCCTGACTTGTACTCCTTTTCCACACCCCAAACCCAGGTGGCTCATCAAGCTGTATTGCTTCTGTTTTAATTAGTTTAAATTAGCAATCCATTAGTTCTTCAACCACTGGAGGAAGCAATCAGGAGCCCAACCCAAATTGTCCCTCCGGTCTCTTTTGTCCAGTCCTGGGAACTCTATGCTACATTTCCAAATGACATTATTTTATCCCTGATTAGTGTCATCGATGTTTTGTTTTGAGGGATCACTTGTGTTAGCAAGCCCTCCAAATACATATTTGGGTATAACTAGCCCAGTGCAGCCCCATTGCTGTGTTTCTGTGGTTGGGGGTGTCTACCAACATGCACCACCAATACCGTGGATCCTTCCTCTCCATGAAGGGCTGGTCATTTAGCCATCTCTCCTTCTTCACAGATTCCTCGATTTCTTCAGAAAAGGTAGCTATTGCCTCACTTCCCGCTATTCTCCCGCTCTTTTGTTTTCCCATTGACTTTGTATGTGTGTGTGCTTTTCTGTCTGGTCCTTGTATATTAATTTTCCAATTAATAAAACATTCTTCAGTTTACCCTTGGACTGGTTAATGAGAGCTCTCTTCAAGGGAAAGATCCCAGTAGTCATGGGCTGGGTGCCGGTAGGTCAGGAGTTAAGCCGGAGTCCGGGACAGTCCGAGGTCAAGCCAAATCAGGAACGAGTTATCAAGTCCAAAACACTAAGCCAAAAGCAGAGTCAGTCCAAGCCAGGATCAGAGAGGGAAACTCACGATCAAACCAGTCCAAGGAGTTAACAAAAGCCGAAGTCAAACAGAGCCGGAGTCACAAGCCAGAGGATCCAGAATCAGGTTAGCTATTGTGAGCCGAGCAGGTGCAGAGCTTAGCCGAAATGACTTGTTGCTAGCACAAGTTGGTAGTCTCTGTGCTGTGCCTAAATACCCAGCCACTTCCTGTGCTTGTTAGCAGCTGGCAGTGAGGTCCCGGCTCCTTCTAAAACTCAGGACTGAGTGATCTGCAACCATGCATGTGTGCCTCTTTTCTCCTAGCAGCTAAGTCTTGCCTGTATCGGGACCGTAGACATTCCACTTGAGGAGGTGAATCAGGTGGGCTTGAGCTTGGCTGTGGCTCAGCTGCTGCTGGTGCTGGGGTAACAGCCTGGGAGGTGCTTGCTTGAGCCTCATCTGGTTCAGGTGGAGGCTCCTCTGGAGCTGGGAGCTGATCCTCCACCTCACTTAGGCCCGCAGGAGGCAGGTCCTCAGAGGTACTCATGACAGTTGTAGACATAGGTAGTAGATCCTTGCTAGAACCCCACCTCTCGCTGAAGCCTGCCATTTAGCTAAATGCCCCCAGAAACTGAAGGCAGCGATTCAGCTTCTTAAATCTACACTGGTAGGGGTAACAACAGATGTCACTGCCTGAATGATCATTTTTAATCCATAAGGGAGAAGCAATGAAATTGGGTCAAACAGCCTCTCTGATCACAGCCTTCCTCCAGGGGAATGGGTCTCTGTTGTCTGGAGTTCAGTGGTAATTCAGGGAGAACTCCAGGGAGAACTCCAGGCCCCACCTGGAGGTTGGCAAGCATAATACCCCATTCTAAGCCCATTGGTTTCAGAGCACTTAGAAAGATGTAAATGTTGAGAGCACTCTTTCTTCAGTGTGCTTACATATGAAATTTGGGATGAGATAGTGTAAAGATGTTGCTGTTAGCCATCCAGTCGTGTCTGACTCTTGGTGATTCTATGGGCCAGCTCTCTCCACCTTTTCCGATCTTGTGTAAAAATACCTTATTCTATCTAATGAAAATCTGAATTCACCCTGTAGCCTGGGCTGACTTTTAGACTCACATCTCTGGCTTTCTGTGATGCTTCCTCATTTTAAATAAGAAACAAATCCTATCCTTCCCCTCCCCATGGGAAAGCATTTCATGTTCCCCAAGTTATTTTGATCTGTATGATAAAATTGTGCAGTTTGTCACTGCAAAACAAACAGTGATGGTTTGATTTTCAGCAGACTTTCTGAGTATGCTCTTGTGGTTTTGAAGGAGACTGTAGAAAGGTTAAGAACCTACCACCGATGTGCACACAGGAGGAGCTCAATGCATTGATGCACTGCTAAGAACTCTACTTGTGAAGCTACTTCCAAATCTGCTCTGATGGTTTCTCAGATCAACCTTATCCTTTCATTATTTGTACGAAAGAATAGCAGGTATCTTATCCATTTGCTCTTCCAGCTGAATAAGCAAAGGGATAATAAATATTGGCAGAGTGGGAAAGCAGGGGAGGGGGGAGGTTCCATCATAAATCAGGTCCTGAGGAGCTGTACTGGCTTTTATTTTGCATTTTGGTGTCACTGAGTTTCAGGATGGTTTGGGGAAGGGCTGTGGGCACAGATTCAAATATTCCTGTTGCTATCCATGGATCCAACCAAAAAAGTAGCACAGCTTCGTGAATCACGTGGCATTTACTGTTGTGAAATCACCGTGGATTAGTGCACAAATCACAAGAAATTTCACTTTTGTGTATGTTTCCTTCTCCAACTTCCAGCCCAGCAAGTAAAAGCCAGTGAAGCTAGATGGAAGGAATATGCCTTTGCAGTCAGTGGATCCTAGAATTACTAACTTTGGTTTGGGAAATGCCTTGAGATTTGGAGAGCCGTGTCTGGGGAGGGTGGAGTTTGGGGAGGGAGCTCGGCAGGACTGTGATGCAACAGAATCCAGCCTCTGAAGTTGCCACTTCTTCCAGGGGAATGGATCTCAATAGTCTGGAAATCAGTGGAAATTTCGGGAGAACTTCAGGCCCCACCTCAAGTTTGGCAACCCCAGTAGACTTGAAGTCAAACTCTCTTCTCTGGGCTGTGTGATGAGAGACTGTAGCAACCTCCTCACCAAATTGTTATTTCTGTGTTACTGATCTCTTTCTCCCTCTTTGCTTCCTCAACAAATTACTCCAAAGCTTTCGCTGAAAGAGTTTCCTTTGGCAATTCCCTTTGGGGTTTATCGTTCTGGTAAATTCCTTCTATGGACTATGCAGATGGCAGAATGAAGTAGAATTCTGGACTGTACTACTTCAGATTGCAGGTAGGAGAATCATTTTTAATGCTACCCTATGTTTAAAAATCCCTTATTTATTTGTTTGTTTATTATTCAGATTTATATTCCACCCACCCCGCAAGCGGGCTCAGGGCAGATCACAGCACAGTATCAAAACATACCAGAATTTCAAATATATAAAGTATACATATAAACAATTAAGACAACTTGAAACGACATAAGTTAAAACTGAGCACACTATTTATCCTCATACAGAGGTTTCCAGCTGGCACTACTGGACTCTCAAACTTCTTAACCTGGGCCACGTGAGATGGTAGCTCCAGCTTCAGCAGGGGAGGCCACGATTTTGTTGGATGCCCACTTCCTCAGTGAAAGGCCTGAGCGGAACAGCTCTGTTTTGCAGGCCTTTCATGTTGTGAGCTAGCACATCAGGAAAATGGCTCCAGGGAACTTTCTCTCTGATGTGCTAGTTTGCTACTTTCAGGGAGATGTTTTTTTAGAATATTAGATCAGCATTTTAAAAGAACGGTATTGGCCTGAATTCTACTTCTACCTTAGCATGTAGAAGAGCTTTCAAACACTGAGAAGTAACTCTAATAGACCTTGCGCTCTTTCCCATAAGAGAAGTTCCATTACTGAGCTAGTAACTGCATGGGTTGAATGACAGAAGGCTCCTTCTTTAACCCTTTCTTTCCCCTATAACTGCAAGTTTTAACCAAAACAGATCAGAAGAAGGGCTAAAATTGATAAGGAGGAGGGAAAGAGGTCAACAGTGGTAGATCACAGTCTCAAATAGAAGTCACCAGGATGAACCCTTAAAGAAATAAAAATGTATATCAAGTTAATCTGAATTTTCCTTTTGTAGTGTCCTAATAATGCATTCATTTGAATTTCATGTGGATTCATGGGCACCACATGCCCACCTACCTGGTTTAAGAGGTGACGTGCCTATTTAAGTCAACTTGGTTTTCTGCTGGTCAGTGTTTGTTGCTTTGCAATGCATAAATTGCACACTCATGCATGTTTGCAGTGGCTGCAGTCCTGGAAAATGGAAGGGAGGGAACTGCATGATTCTGAGTTGTATCTAAAGCAAGGAAATATGTAGAAAGCAATAGCAATATGGTCCTCTGGAGCCATGTGCAGTGAAAATAGAATAAACAGACTGGGCTAAGTACAAAATATCCACATAGGTCTGTCTGGAGGAAAAATAGACAAATTCAAAAAAGGTGGATGGGTAAGACTGCAAAAGCCACAAGCAAAGATACTTGTGGCACATAATGACTCACATGTTTATTGTAGCATCAATTTTTGAGAGTCAGAGCTGATGCCACAATAAATCTGTTAGTCCTTAAAGTGTTGTGCAACTCCTTGTTATTCTGTTGAAAAAGATGAGTTCACTAGATGATTTCAAAAAAGTTTGCAAGAGAATTTGAACGTTGCTTTTCTTATTCTTCCCCCAGATCTTCTCATTCCAGACTCTTACAGCAATGATGATTACTGGTATGCCAAGTCCTGCTGTTTTAAATAGAGAGGGTTTTGAATGTCTCATCCCTGATGTTTTGACCCAACAATCTAATTTCATTTCCTCTCTTGGGAATTACACCAATCCATGTTCTCACTCAGGAGGCAGGAAGAAGAACTGTAGATGCTGGGCGCAGCTTCCCATTGGAGACAAACTGCAAGCTACTTCCTGCATCCAGGAATTATGGGAAGTGGAGTACCCAGGTACAACAAGAATGCCCTCTTCATACTCAAGTCAAAGGAACCCTCGCAAGAAGTCCAGTGTTCTGTTTTCCCTTATACAAGTAGAGTGTGCAATTCTTTGTTTTTAGGTCATTTTTTGATATTTTAAAAAAGCATTATTTATGCATCAATAAATCAGTACTAAGCATTATACACATATTATATGAATAAAGCCCTGGCTAGACCGATCTCATCAGACCTTGGAAACAATGCCGGGTCTGTCCTGGTTAGTATTTGGATGGGAGACTACTGAGGAATTCCAGGGTTGCTATGCAGAGGAAGGCAGTGGAAAAACTACCTCTGTTAGTTTCGCTCTCTGAAACCCCAAGGGAGTCACCATAACTCAGCTGTAATGGCATTTTACACATACATATGAATAAATATCACACTCTGTGTGCATAAATACCAAATAAATTGCATTTTAAAACCATCTAATGAGTAGGCACGGTGCAAACCATTCTGCAAAACAAATGGCAAAAAGTGGAGAGCCAAAAATGTTTACAAAACTATTGACAAATATTTAAAAGTGAAATAGGGAGTGTTTGTGCATCACTAGTTTTGAAGCAAGCTGATTATGAATTGTCATAGAGCATGAGAAACAGGAGCCGTTTTCTTTCCGTGCACAAAAAAGATGTTTGACCTAAAATTTCCCATAGCTGCCTCATTCAAAATTTGTTTCCCCAGACTTTATGATTTTTCCCTGAAGGGAAAACAGCATTCCTTGTGGAATTAAACACGGAG
This sequence comes from Lepidodactylus listeri, assembly GCA_029233225.1. Taxonomy (NCBI): domain Eukaryota; kingdom Metazoa; phylum Chordata; class Lepidosauria; order Squamata; family Gekkonidae; genus Lepidodactylus; species Lepidodactylus listeri. Next base: position 97,110,831 of record JARCFY010000006.1, read on the forward strand.
AATAGGCTACAATTAATTTCCTCTGTTTTGGACACTGAAGCACACCGTGACTTTCACAAATGCATTTGTTATTCAGAATTAAGTTTTGTGTAATAATTAATCCACACTTGTCTGACAGCAGCTAAATCATCCTTTCTTTACATAATATTCAGTAGAATTAAGTTGTCATTGGAAAGCCCAGGTTTTTCCTTATTTGTATCACAATCACCTTCAAGCGCTTGGTCAGAGCTATGCTTGGGGTGTGAAAATGTACAGATCCAAGAGCCTTGATGTTCCCCAGATTTTGTCTTTGTAGCCTTCCTGCTTCTTCTTTCTGGTGCTTTGAATCTTGGACAACCATCCTGGGGCTAGCAAGGCCTCAACTGCAGTGTCACCCTTGACAGGCAGGTATCCAGAGATCCAAGCCAGTGCCACTTTGTTAACCCTGCAGTCCATGTTATTGTCCAAAATCACTGCCATCCTGCTGAACTCCACGCCTGTTAAAGAAGCAATGAGTCCTTTAAAGACATGACTTTTCTCCTGTAAAATGCTAATTGCAGAACTAGCCAGCTGGTTTAGATGGGAGGACCCTGTGGAGGCTGAAGGGTTAAACCCTCCCTCCCATCTGTATATGGTCCAGAGCAGGGGTCCTTTCGTAGAAAAAGAGCTGCAGGAGCTCATTAGCATAAGTCATTAGCATATGCCACACCCCCTGACATCACCGGAAGTGTGTCAGAAGGCCACACCCCCTGACATCACCCGAAGTGTGTCAGAAGGCCACACCCACCACTCAGGCTCCACCCCAAAATTCTGCAAGGTATTTCCCAACTCAGAGCTGGCAAGCCTATCTGATGGCACACATGGGGGAAAACAAACAAACCACCCATGTCAGGTAAAGAGGGGGAATACCAGGATACCAGGTCAATATATTTTTATTCTCTTTGGCATTGATGGTGCTTTTAGTGTTCCTTTTCTGTTTGACCGGCAGCTTTCCCCTCTGTTACAGCTGACTGTGGATTTTATATCACTGCTATTTAGTGTTATTTTTGTCAGCCACAACAAGGTCACTTTCAGTCTGTTGGTTATGGCCCAGCTCTCCCTCTTCCTGTCACATGACTGACTTGCAGCTCACAGGATCCTGGTTCAAGAAAGAGAAGGATAAGAGATTGGATATATACCCCACCCTTCACTACCCGAAGGAGTCTCAGAGCGGCTTACAAACTCCTTTCCCTTCCCCTCCCCACAACAGACATCCTGGGAGGTAGGCAGGGCTGAGAGAGAGCTCTTGACAGAAACTGCTCTTTTTCAAGAACAGCTGTGCCAGAGCTATGGCTTGCCCAAGGTCATCCAGCAGGTGCAAGTGGAGGAGTGGGGAATCAGATTAGAATCTGTGCACTTAACAACTACACCAAACTGGTTCTCTGATACACTTGAGTTTAAGCAAAATTAGAATGCAGTGTGTTCCAAGAGGATTCCAGTAGGAATTGTTTCTCTTGCTCAGTTGATGGAAAACGCAGATTTCCTGGTCTAGCCATTTCTTTAACACAGCTTCTCATAGGAAAGCAGGCTGTGTGAGAATGTGACATTCCACATCATAGGGAGCAAAGTGCTGCATTATTTTAAAAACTGTGTGGAACCTGTTAGTGTTCCACTTCTGGCATTTTGCTGAAGAGTTATCTGTCTGCAGTGCCAAGGGGCCCCTTGCATGGAAGCAGCCAAGGTTAAAGGAACATCACCCACTCGTATCTGACATGCAAACATTTCTGTCTCCACTACAACAGCTAGATGGATCAACACATCCAAAGAGGTTTTCCAAGAACAAATAGTTTCAATGTGTCAAGACACATAAGGACTTGCAGTTGCATCCAAAAAGGTGTGTTTGTGTCTGTGTAAAGTGCCCTCAAGTTGCAACTGACTTACAGTGACCCCTCGGGGTTCTTGAGGCAACAGGCAAATGGAGATGGTTTGCCATTGTCTGCCTCTATGATCCTGGACTATGTTGGTGGTCTCCCATCCAAGATCTAACAAGGGCTGGCCTTGCTAAGCTTCAGAGATCGGATAAAATTGCACTCAAATGTCTAGTTGCCCTCCCTGGGAGCTATGAAATTTTTTTTGTGCAGCTCATGGCCAGAATAAATGTGTAAACACTTCACATCCCCCCTTTGGAGACGGTGCTTCACTCACATCAGTCCCCTGCTAGCCACTCCATGTATGGCTGAGTGGGGGGGAGAGAATATCATGGAAGTAACCTCATCTAGTCCAACCCCTTTCACAGGAAATTCAAATACCTCCTTCCCCCACACACACTCAATGACACCCCACACACACTTCCATGCCCAGAAGATGAGAAAAAACCTCTAGGATCTCCAGCCAAACTGGCCTGGAGAAAAACTGCTTCCTGACTCCAAAGTGGAGATCAGAATTTCACTGGGCATGTAAGAAAGGGCCATGAGAACGGAGCACTGAGGCAACCCTTCCTGCCCTCCCTCTCATGATCTGCCTAAGTTCACAGGATCAGCATTGCTGTCAAATGGCCACCCAGCCTCTGTCCGAAAACGTCCAAAGAAGCAGAGACATAAACAGAGAGAGAGAGGAGCCTTCTCCTCCCAGACTCTCCCAACTCACTGCTGCTGCCTCCCCCAGCAGGGGAAGAAAAGAAAGAGGCCCCTCTCCCCGCGGCCGCCTCCCCGGGCCTCCAGGGCACGCGAGGAGGAAAAGAAGGAAGCCCAAATCACAGACGCCCAACTCACCAACGCAACCTCCCCCGGCCTGCACGGCACACCGGGAGGAAAAGAATGACGCCCAAATCGCTGCCGGTGCCGCCGCACAGCACAAGGGAAGGAAAAGAAGGAAGCCCCCTACGAGGGGAGGAAAAGAAGGCACCTGTCCCCGCAGGGAAGGAAAAGAAGGCACCCCCTCCCCGCCGCCTTCTCCCCCGGCCTGCACGGCACGAGGGGAGGAAGAGCAGGCACCCCGTCACCACCGCCTTCTCCCCCGGCCTGCACGGCACGAGGGGAGGAACAGAAGGCACCCCATCCCCGACGCCGCCTCCCCCGACCTGCACGGCACGAGGGGTGGAACAGAAGGCACCCCATCCCCGACGCCGCCTCCCCCGGCCTGCACGGCACGAGGGGAGGAAAAGAAGGCACCCCATCCCCGACGCCACCTCCCCCGGCCTGCACGGCACGAGGGGAGGAACAGAAGGCACCCGTCACCGCCGCCTTCTCCCCCGGCCTGCACGGCACGAGGGGAGGAAAAGAAGGCACCCCATCCCCGCCGCCGCCTCCCCCGGCCTGCAGGGCACGAGGGGAGGAAAAGAAGGCACCCCCCTCCCCGTCGACGCCTCCCCCGGCCTGCACGGCACGAGGGGAGGAATAGAAGGTAGCCCCCTCCCCGACGCCGCCTCCCCCGGCCTGCACGGCACGAGGGGAGGAAGAGCAGGCACCCCGTCTCCGACGCCGCCTCCCCCGGCCTGCACGGCACGAGGGGAGGAGAAGAGGGCAGCCCATCCCCGACGCCGCCTCCCCCGGCCTGCACGGCACGAGGGGAGGAAAAGAAGGCACCCCCCTCCCCGCCGCCTTCTCCCCCGGCCTGCACGGCACGAGGGGATGAAAAGAAGGCACCCGTCACCGCCGCCGCCTCCCCCGGCCTGCACGGCACGAGGGGAGGAAAAGAAGGCACCCCATCCCCGCCGCCGCCTCCCCCGGCCTGCACGGCACGAGGGGTGGAACAGAAGGCACCCCATCCCCGACGCCTTCTCCCCCAGCCTGCACGGCACGAGGGGAGGAAAAGAAGGCACCCCATCCCCGACGCCGCCTCCCCCGGCCTGCAGGGCACGAGGGGAGGAAAAGAGGGCAGCCCATCCCCGCCGCCTTCTCCCCCGGCCTGCACGGCACGAGGGGAGGAAAAGAAGGCACCCCTCCCCGCCGCCTTCTCCCCCGGCCTGAACGGCACAAGGGGAGGAAAAGAAGGCACCCCCCTCCCCGCCGCCTTCTCCCCCGGCCTGAACGGCACGAGAGGAGGAAAAGAAGGCACCCCCCTCCCCGACGCCGCCTCCCCTGGCCTGCAGGGCACGAGGGGAGGAAAAGAGGGCAGCCCATCCCCGCCGCCTTCTCCCCTGGCCTGCATGGCACGAGGGGAGGAAAAGAGGGCAGCCCATCCCCGCCGCCTTCTCCCCCGGCCTGCACGGCACAAGGGGAGGAAAAGAAGGCACCCCCCTCCCCGCCGCCTTCTCCCCCGGCCTGAACGGCACGAGAGGAGGAAAAGAAGGCACCCCCCTCCCCGACGACGCCTCCCCCTGGCCTGCACGGCACGAGGGGAGGAAGAGAACGAGGCCCAACTCGAGGGGAACAAGGGGAGGAAAAAAACAAAAAGGCTCTGGAGGTCTCCTCCTAGGCCCTTCCCGGAGCGCGGAGTCCTTACCAGGGGCTTTTTCCGGTCGGGGATTGTGGGCTGCTGAGGGAAGGGGGCGGGGCTTATGTACCCGCCCCCTGGGCTGCCTCTTTTCACTGCCGGAGCGCCGCTCCTTCGCGCCCCGCCTCGAACGGAGGCCTGGTCCAGAGGCAAACTTTGGCTGCAGGAGCCTGAAGTTTGCATTTTATGGATGGACAAGAGGCATGATCTCCATTATCTTTTGGAGGCCGCTTGCAAAATAGTACACTTTGACTTGGAGCTAGATCTCACAACCTGCATTTTGACATTCTGAATATTTTACTATTCAGGCAATGATGCATAAATTTATGACATTTTAACGGAACATGGAGCACTGTGCAATGTGTGGCAATGCGGGTCTGAAGATTGTTTATTCAAATGTTTTAAAGACAGGACTCACAGAAGGGGCTCGCCTGCTTAACTTGTGGTACCTTGGGTGTAAGTTTACTAGCAGCCATATTCATCTGTGCTGAATACTGGGAGAGGGTTGGGAGAGGGAAGGGATATTTACCCCTCTCCCATCAGAAGTGAGAGGCAGCAGTTAGTTCATTGGGAGGAAAAATATAGACCCAATGTTTGTTAACTTTTTTTAATAAATGGCAAGAGATTGTCATTCTGGATCTCTGGATCCTGTCTTGTTGGACCCTTAGTCACGATTATACTTGTTTCTTTAATGGACCTATTAAGTATTGAGTCAGGAGGCGATGAATCCAATGCAGGCTTTTATTCTAAACATCGTTCAGCTCTAAGACAGCTCTGACAAGAGCGGCACTTAACTTATACTGTTCCAACACATAACTATATACATTGTAACGAAGGATATGAAATCTGATTGGACCTAAGCAGGGATCTTTGATTGGTTCCTAGGACTGGCTTAAGGACCAATAGGAAGTCTTTATTCAGCTGCCAATAAGATTGAGGGAGCTAGGATACCAGACCCTTAATGATGCAATGTAAAACAACATAATAGAACATAACACTCCTCCCCCCCCTTAGTTCAGATAATATAGTCCTTCAGGAATGTGGGAGGGGCGCCAGGTCTGAAGGGACCAGCATGGCAGTGGCGGACTCAATAGGGAACACTCTGTCAAGTCCGGGGACTCCGAGAGGGCCGGTGTGAGCTGCGGCAGTGGCGGACTCAAGTGGGAGCGCTCTGCTGCATCTGGGAGCTCCGAGTCTCTCGGGGTAAGTCCCACCTCCGGCAGGGGCCTGCCAAGTCCTGATCAAGCAGCGGCTCAGCAGACTGTCCCTGTGGAATGTCCCAGGCAGGAGGTGGCACAGGAATGCTTTCCGGTGGGCGGCTCTCCTGGGCGCTGACATCCTGCTTAGCTGGGAGATCTCCTGGGCTGCAGGAACTGGGATGCGGTGCAAACTTTCTGACACCTGGGGACGCTGCTCAGGCTCTGGAGCTGCGGAGGTGTTGTACTCGCTTGTCCCGTGCCGGCCAACAACGTTGTAGTTGGGCCAGGTGTCGATGCCAGACCTGCCCCTCGGCATCCTGCACCTCGAAAGAGATGGAGCCCGTTGCTCGGAGGATCACAGCCAGAACCCAATGTGGACCCGTCCCACAGTTGTGAGCTAAGATGGTATCACCCGGGGTGAAGGATTGCGTGCTGCCCGATGTGATGGGGTCATGGTGGACAGCCGACCCCATACAAAATCTGATTGGACCTAAGCAGGGCTCTTTGATTGGTTCCTAGGATTGGCTTAAGGATCAATAGGAAGTCTTTATTCAGCAGCCAATAAGATTGAGGGAGCTAGGATACCAGACCCTTAATGATGCAATGTAAAACAACATAATAGAACATAACAGGACCCAAAAGCTTGTTTCTAGGCTTTGATTTGATCAGAGTCCTACCTTGTCACCCTTGAATGCATGAGCCTCCCCCATCTTTCCTCTCCCCCCTATGGGATAAGGACAGAAACTGGTCCTTAAGCACCATCTGAAGTAACCTTAGAGCTTGTCATTGTTTTAACTGTTTTAAATAGTCTGTAAATGTGTTTATTTACTGAAATGTGGTTTTCTGAAATGTATTTATTGAAATGTTGTTCACCGCCCTGAGACCTATGTATAGGGGGAGGGCAGTCCATAAATTAAATCAAATAAATAAATAATCAGATTCCCCTATTGAAATCAAAGGGTTGAACTCAAAGTTTCCATTCCACTCATGGTGGAGTCTTTCTCTGACACAACATGCCTTCCTCCACTGCAAGGAGGCTAGTGGATGGGTCATTTTCCACCAGTGGAAGGTACCACCATTAGCTACACGGGTTATTTGGATCTAACAAAATGTGCTGAGTGCTTGTTGGTTCACACACTTGATTATCAGTTCACATGAATGAGAGATAGCACTGTTAAGAACAGGTTCCTAGACAAAGCCTTGTCTGTTAAATGGCGGGACAGTTTGACATCGAAAGGCAACAAACTGAGGTGTGATACACTTGAGCCACAATTTGGCTCAACCAAAACACTCATATTTAAGCCTGTTTGATTATGCGATTTAAATACCAATCAGGTAGCTTATTTTATCTGTGGGTCATAGTATTAAAAGTCATATTAAACAGAACCATGGGTTGGATCCCGCCAGCTGTTTTGCTGAACCCCACCCATTTTCCCTTCTTTATAACTACAGCCTCTGCCCCACCTTAGTTTTGTCCATATAGGTGCAACGAACCCCAGTATAGAATTTTTGGGTGGTCAAACCGAATCCCTCATTTCTTTTCCACCAGGAAAAGACCAGGATGGATCCAACCCTCTCTGTGTATCCTGTGATTTCTCACAAATGTAGGGAAAGCGTAGGATGTAGCAGGGCAAAGAAGTCGGCATTCTGAGAATCTTTTTTTTTAACAAGCAAAGCAAGTTTCTAGCCTGTTGAGTGGTAAAAATAGCTTGAAAATGTGTGAGCAATGTCTGATGAAATCTCAGAGAGAGAGGGCTCAGTTGACCATTCAACAGAGTCGTGAGGCTTGAGCGCTCTGCATAACTACTTGAACCTTTCCCCTGGGAGAAGCAGGAAATCATATTAAATAAGTCCTCTATACATTTTTGCTCAACTTAAATAGCTGTGCCGCAGCTTTTCGTGTTGCGGAATTTGGGTTACCTTTGTGCAATTTCTTTCTTTTCTTTTTCTTTTTTTTTATACAGCATATAAGAAACATTGCTAAAAACCTTGGTAATGCTGTGCAGAAAGTTACTGTGGTGCCGAATTTGTGTCAGCGCTCTCGGTGCTGAAATGTACCTCCTCATTATCTTCTGAACCCACATCTGAGAAGCAGATATGGTGGGACAGTCTTCAACCACTGGGGGGAGGGGAATGTTAATTTGCACAGATGATTCAGAATTTTCCATTGCAGTTGGGGATTTAGCTGGAGACCATGTTTGCATTTTAATACCGTGAATGTCCAAGCCTTGGGTGGGCACCTCTGGCTTCCACTGTGTAACAATATCTATGGGGATGCACCTGGCACACAGCCTGGCTTCAGTGATGGAGAAATGGAGGTAACTTTGACTTTTCCTGCTGCCTAGCAACCCAAGACAGAACATGGAAAAAGTTCTAAGGCACCAGCAGGCTATCCATGTGTGTGTGTGTTTTTTAATCCAGTACTTTATTCAAATACACAGACGTAGACAAAGTGTTAGAAATCAAGCATTGAGCATAGCTGTATGCAGGGCCTCCTATCAACCCTAGATTATTCACCCATAGTGACTTATTTATTTCTTTATTTCAATTTATATTCCGCCCTCCCCAGAAGCAGGCTCAGGGCAAATCACAAGGGAGTTTTAAAACACCTAAACACAATATTACCGAATAATTAAAAACTGTGTAAAAAAACATAGATTAAAACAGGGCACACTATTTACCTCTAGTTTCCAAGCCAGTGCCACGGGGTCTCTGAGATCTTCTTCACCTGGGCTGCATAAAGGCGGTAAGCTTCAACTTCAGCAGGAGAGTCCAGTCTTTATTTCTTTCTATACCTCTCTCTGTGCCCAGTTTGAACCCCCTGCTATGGAATGCGTGAAGGGTTGTGAGGTCTGAGTATCGTGACAAAGTCTGAGTGAGGCTGTACTACCTGGCATCCATTTTTGCTCAAAGTCTGGGGGCAAAGCCACTTTATGTTTTGCTTTGTTGTTGGCATGATGCATCCACAAGTGGCCACAGCTGCCTCAGTAAGAAAGAGTCCGCCAAGGTGTTAAAGGAGCAATGTATGTGAGGAGGGCCTTGTCTCTTAAAGAGAAGCTTATCAGAACCAGTCTCAGCCAGTTAACTTTCCAGTATCCTGTGGCTAGATAATAAACTAGTTTCATTGCAAGATCATCCTCTAAACAGTCCATATTATACTGAACATAACATGCTCCCTTCTTCCCTTGTCTGCTTACATATTGTCTCTCCTGGATGCTTTTTTCCCTTTAACCTGGGGCAACATGAAGTGCGCCTCCCCTCTAACCTTGACTTCAAGGTACAAAGAGCATCAGTTTGACCAGGCTCCAGCCTCTGAACTGCAGCTCACTCCTTTCTGTTAACTAGGTTACTAACACAGAGGAGCTTCCATTCTGATGGACATGGCAAAAGTCTGAGTTTCTAGCCATATCCATGCTCTACTTTTTCATACAATAGGACACAGTCTAATACTTTTATTCAAACTCCATAAATAGTACTATAGCATGTTTTCCTGATTTTGATTAGGAGCCTTTGCTGTATTTCATCCAGTTTCTTGTGAGACAGTAATTGCAGTGTCTTTTTATTCTTCTGCTCTTGGCAGACAATATGGGAGATGAAGAGAGACGGCAGCACTTGGCTAAGGTGATTCTGTGGAACAAAAGGGCAAGAGACATCCTGGCCCCCCAGCTGTGTAAAAGCTGGGGACTGCAGGGAGGGTAGAACAAGGACAGGTTGCTTCACATAATGTTTTCCACTTCTTTTAAAGCCCCTTAAAATAAAGGATAGCAGGTGGAAATTAGATCTAGACTCCAGAATAAGAAAGTCAGTGTCTAACAGACTTGAGTCAGTTAAATCTGGCTTATTTCCAAACATACCTGACAGAGTTTCCCTTAATGGAAAGATCCCTAAATTTTATTAATAGGAGTGCCAGGGGTCCTGGCATGGGATATATTTGCATTCCACATCACACTGTTGACCCTGTGTTTCTGATGTGTTTCCCAAAAGCATTATTGTTGACATTTGGGGGTTGGTAGTTAGGATTGCCTGCCTCCAGGTGGTGGCTGGAGATCTCCTGGAATGACAACTGACTATAGGGCATTATATCCTACCAAGGTCCCTCCCTTCCCCAGACCCTGCCCTTCACAGGCTTCACCCACAAAATCTCCCGGTATTTCCCATCCCAGAGCTGCCAACTCTACTGATAACATTCTGATGTGACAGTTGTTCTGGTGACTCGCTGTTTGGTTGCAGTCTCCCAGGCAACAAGAGGTGAAGGAGACAACAAGCAGAGTGACTTATAAGATACAGGCCTGATAAGGACATTGTCTAACCAGATTAGTTAGTCTGTCTTTTTGCCAAACAAGATTGCTGTGATTGGTACTTTTGTACAAAGTGTTTTTACTTTCTGCTAACCATGACGTCATCTGACTAGCACTGGGAAAGCTTTCTGATTCCATGTAAGCATGGCTATTACGTTCACTCAGACTGTACCCATCATCAGCTAGACAGAAGAAAAGACTTTGTACGATTGTTAGGCATAATTTTTGTGTATGGCAGCAAGGCAGAGGCCTTCCCTAAGCCTACATTTCTATGCCACCATGATAGCATACCAGTCTGTGCGAGGAAAAGAGGGGGAATAGAAACCGAAGCTTAAGGCCTCACACACAATGAGAGTAAGCAAATACACACTTAGGAGGTTCAAGAGAGATCACTGTTAAACACTGGGCAATCTCTCTATAGAGAGTGCTGTTGATTCAGAATCTGAAATATCTTGGAGGGCTCTTTTGTAGGCACTTAAAGTATTGTGGGGAGCAGGTCACCAACATGGGCAATATCATCTTTTGAAGGCCTTTAGTTTTGAACAAAAGTTAAATGCGTAGACTCTGCTGTCCCCTGCCTTATCCTGTTGTGCACTGCTGTTTGAAGAGATTTGGGCTCCCGGACGCCCGGCCACGCCGATGGCGCCCGGGGGCAGCTTTGACACGCCGCAGGAAGGCGGGGCAGCAACGAGGAGGACGCGCAGCGTCCTGCAGCCAGGGGGCGGGGCTGGCCTGTTTAAAAGGCCGAGCCCCGCGCCCCCCTCGTCCTCTTGGGTCCACGTGCTCGCGGGCTCTCTCCTCCTCTCCTCCTCGTTCGGCTCAGCAGCGTGCTCGCGGGGCTCTCTCCTCCTCTCCTCCTCGTTCGGCTCAGCAGCGTGCTCGCGGGCTCTCTCCTCCTCTCCTGGCGGCGGCGGAGCGGCTTCTCGGCGGCGGCGGAGTGCTTGGCGGCGGCGGAGTGTTTTCGGGAGGCATCTCCAGTAGAAGTTGCAGCAGCGGCTTCTCGGCGGCGGAGTGTTTGCGGGGAGGCAGGCTTCGGCGGGGAGAGGAACCGGCGGCGACGGCGTGCTCGCTCAGCACGTGGCGGCGTGCGGGCTGGGGAGACTCGTCGGCGGCGGAGGCCTCGGCGGCGGCGGTGACCACTTACTTCTCGCCCCTTCTCCCGGGCCTCTTTGGGCAGCGGGCTCTCGGAGGCGTGGGTCTCGGCGGTGGGGGAGACGGGACGGCAGCGGAGGCCTCAGCGGCGGCGGCTTCAGCTGCCGTGCGGCGGTTTGTCCGGGGTCGCGGGGGATTCATCCACGGGGAGGTGGGGATACCGGGGGGGGGTGCTCCACTCCCTTCTCGCCTCTTCTCCCGGGCCTCTTTAGAACAGCGGGCTGTGGGGGGGATCTTTCCACTCTCACGGTGAGGAGCTTCCTTCCCCCTCCCTCTTCTCCTTGGGCTGCCGGCGGCCTCTTTAGAGCGACGGGCCGGCGGGGAGATTGTTTCCCCCTCCCCTTTGCGCGGCACCAGGTTCCACTCTCCCGGGGGGTGAGCTTCCTTCCCCCTCCCTCTTCCCCATTGGGCCGATGGCGGCCTCTTTAGAGCAGCGGGCCGTCGGGGGGATTTTTTCCCCTTCTCCTTTGCACGGCACCAGGTTCCATTCTCAGCCTCCCCATTTAAAAGCAGGACGTGAGGGGAAGGCTTCTGCCTGAGACCCACTGCCAGTCTGAGTAGTCAATATTAACCTTGATGAACCAGTGGTCTGATTCACTATAGGGCAGCTCCATGTACCAGTGGTCTGATTCACTATAAGGCAGCTCCATGTGATTTTATGCTGCCATTCACTGGTGCGCGGGCTGAGCTCTGGGAGGGTTAGGTTTGGTTCCACGCTCATCCATTTGAGGCTGCTGGGTTGGCTTTGGCTGGCCATAGTTCCGTCGGGTCTTCTTTCCCCTTCACTGACAGCCGGGTTGGTGATTGTTATTTGGTTTCTTTAATTAACGGTCTGTGGCCAGTTTCATCGCATAGGTGCCATGGCTTCGAGAAAGGGGCAGGGCAAGTCTAAGGGCAAGCAGCCTGCTCCCAAACCTAAGGGAACACAGCCAGCTCCACGGCGACCCCCTGCACGTCCGGCTCCACCGCCATCGGACGGAGAAGAGGACGACCCAGTCAACGCAGCTATTCTCCGTCGGCTGGAGGTCTTAGAAAGGAGCAGGGGTGTATCACGGGAAGAGGTGGAGGCTAAGAGGCCTAGGAAGGATTCTAATTCTTCCTTTCAAGCTCAGGTGTTGGCGCGTTTGGCGTTCTTGGAGGACGGCGGGGGGCCTGCACCGGTGGACGACGTGGAGGGACTGCAGTCCGGCTCACGCAATCTTGGCCCGGAGGATCAACAGGTTGGGGTGTTCAAGGGGCCATGGCGTCAGGAAGGTAAGGCCGCCGACTGGGGTACAACGGGATCACACTGGCCTTGGGGCCCTTACCCTCCAGGGGCTATGGGATCCATCACGCAGCCATCACCAGTTAATGGCCCACAAGGTACGCTGGTGGCTCCGCCTCCACACCAGGGATATTGGTCGGGGTGGGGTTCTCCCAGTGCTGCCTCCTATGACTCGGTACACGCAGGTGCTATACCAAGTGGGGACGCAGCTCTCCCCCTAGGGGATCACTTGTCCACTTCCACTAAGGAGAAGATTCTTAGGGGAGAGTTTGTAGATGTTTTCTCTTTATTATACAGGGAGTTAGAGAAAAAGGACAAGGAGGACCTTGATGACCGGGAAAAGGAACGGTTAAAAAGGAGGGTGGTGGACAGAACCTGGGCAAATTGGTACCCGGGATTTCTAATATATGCAGCAGTAATAGTGAGGCACCAACCATGGAGGGCCTTTGCGATGCTCCAGTACATGGACATCGTTTACAAAGCATTTACCGATTTCCCGAGCCCAGCATGGTCACAGTATGACGAAGAATTTCGTATGCGTGCGGCCATGAATCCTGCTATAAGGTGGGATCAGATTCAACCTCAATTGTGGTTACAGGTGATGTCCTCAGCCAAGCTGTCTGGGGGAGAGAGGACGCATAGCGGTCATTTGGTGAGAAGAGCTGCAGTGCAGCCAGGTACCCGCGCCCAGGCGGGGCAGGCGGTTCAGCGACGCCCGCTTTGCTGGGAGTTCACCTCCCATGGGACCTGTGGCCGCAAGGCATGCTCTTTTCGACACGAGTGTCCGCTATGCGCAGGCCCCCATGCCTTTGCACACTGCCCCAAGCCAAAGGGTAAGGGAAGTGGTAGAGGTGGTAAACGCGGAGGGGGAGGGAGTGGTCACAACCCCCAGCTTGAAAAAGGGCCCCAGCCCAATTAAGTTATGGGTTTTGGAGGACTGGTTGCGGGATTACCCCCGAGTCTGCGACCGGGTTTACCTATTGGAAGGATTTCGGGGGGGATTCAGAATACCTTACCAAGGACCTAGGGAGGCATATATGGCTCCAAATTTAAAATCTGTTGTCGGAATGGAGCATATAGTTCGAGAAAAGATCGCTAAAGAATGTAGGGAAGGTAGAGTCCTCGGCCCCTTTTCTACTCCTCCTGTTCCAAAGTTGAGGGTTTCCCCATTAGGAGTGGTGCCTAAGAAAGCACCTGGAGAGTATCGCCTCATTCACCACTTATCCTACCCACGGGGGGACTCGGTGAACGACGCGATACCAGACCACTTATGTTCCGTTAGATACACGTCCTTTGATCAGGCACTGCGCGTAGTGCGCCAGTGCAGCAAGGGGGCGGAGCTGGCAAAGTGTGACATCAAATCAGCCTTCCGCCTCCTTCCTGTTCACCCAGACGATTTCGAGCTCTTGGGGTTTGCCTTCGAGGGTAAATTCTACATGGATAGGGCACTGCCCATGGGTTGCTCGGTGTCTTGTGCCGCTTTTGAACGGTTTAGTTCATTTTTGGAATGGGCATTGCGGTACAGGACCGGCCTCGACAGTACAGCCCACTATCTGGATGACTTTTTATTGGTAGGGGGGATGGGGACGGGACAGTGCGGGTACCTGATGTCGAGTTTTATCGCTATGGCGGGGGAACTTGGTGTTCCTCTTGCTCATGACAAAACAGAGGGCCCCACATCCACCCTGACCTACTTAGGAATAGAAATTGATACAATGGGACAGTGCTGCAGGTTGCCCAGGGACAAACTAGAGGCATTACGGAGTTTGGTGGACACAGCGATGGCACAGTCAAAGGTGACATTGCTGGAATTACAGCGGTTGGTTGGCCATCTCAACTTTGCTTGTAGAGTCGTGGCACCCGGGAGGGCCTTCGTCAGGAGACTGTGTGAGTCGATGACGGGTCTTCGCCTACCACACCATAGAGCCAGGATAACCAGGGGGATGCGGGAGGACCTCCTTGTATGGCAGCAATTCTTGCGGTCATACAACGGGGTTTCCTTCTGGCGCGAGGAGCTCCTACTGGAGGCTGAGCTGCAGGTCGCTTCAGATGCCGCAGGTTCCTCTGGGTTTGGTGTATATTTTAGGGGCCATTGGTGCGCGGGCGACTGGCCGCAGGACTGGTTCCAGGCGGGATGGGTCAAGGACCTGACATTCCTGGAATTTTTCCCAATTGTAGCAGCTGTGTGGGTTTGGGCAAGGGAGCTTTCAAATCGGACGGTTCACTTCTGGTGCGACAACATGTCCACAGTACACGTGATCAACTCCCTGACATCAAGGTCGCCCAGGGTCATGGCTCTGGTGCGGGCTTTTACGCTGCAGTGTTTGCATCATAACATCATGTTTAGGGCCAGGCACGTGCCGGGGGTCAGTAATGGGGTTGCGGATGCTCTCTCTCGCAAACAGATGATGAGATTCCGTCAGCTAGCTCCGGAAGCCGACCAGTGCCCAGTACGGCTGCCAGAGGAGGTATGGAGGATTGGAGGGCTGAGGCCAACAGGGCCATGCATTTGGCCCTTGCCCCGGCCACACGAAGAGCTTACATGAGGGCGGGTAAGCAGTTCCTGTCCTTCCGGGAGGGGGTCGGTCTGCAGCAAATCTGGCCCATACCAGTGGCACATTTGATGCAGTTTTGTGTAGCGATGAGAAGGGAAGGCCTGGCAGCACACACCATCAGGGGCAAGCTGTCTGCACTGGCCTATGCCAGTAAGGCGGCTGGGTTTGAAGATCCAGCGGGCGATTTCCGAATTCGGCAGATGCTGGAGGGCTGGTCACGGGAACAGGGCAGGGTTGCGGACACCAGGATGCCCCTGACCCCAGATGTGCTGCGGGGGCTCGGGGCACAATGGGTTCACTGCTGCAGTGATGCCTATGAGGCTGCCCTGTTTCAGGCGGCATCTCTGGTTGCCTTTTTTGGGGCGCTGCGAGTCAGCGAGCTGGTGGCCGGCTCTCGAGGAGACGCCTCTGGCACTGCCCTGGAGAGGCGGGACATCTCTTTCCCGGACTCGAAAGTTAGAATTAGGCTGCGCCGATCCAAAACCGATCAGCGCGGGAGGGGTTCCGAGTTCGAGTTGGACCGCTGTTCTGAGGCAGAATTATGCCCAGTGTTGGCTTTACGCCGCTATGTGGCACTGCGGGGGAACGGCCACGGGTACCTATTCCGGCACGGGGATGGTACCCCTCTCACCAGATTCCAATTTTGGAGTGTGACAAGGAAGGCACTGGAGCGGTTGGGATTGGGTGGAGTGAGGTTTGGAACCCACTCCTTTCGGATTGGGGCGGCGTCCACAGCAGCGGCTATGGGGTACCCCAACGGTGAGATTCAGAGGATTGGGCGATGGAGGTCCCGATGTTATAAAGGTTATGTTCGGGCTTGCAAGACGTAGGTTGATTGACTTTAGGGATAGGTAGGGAGGTAGATGGCATTGCCAACTTAATCCAGTTCCTTTTTTCAGAGGCTGCTGATGGTGGGACAAGACGGCGTGTTCTGGTCTGCGGCCATAGCATGATCTTTTGGGCGGCTCATCAGGCCCGAAGGACACCCATTGGGTCTCAACTGGGCCTTAGTGACCGGGCAGTGGTCGAATGGCTGGGGCGGAGAGGCATGGGGTGGCCGGCGCTCCTTCCCCTGCTATTCGATGAGCACAGAGGGCTTCCGCCTCAGGTCTTGGTGATACACTTGGGGGGTAATGATTTGGGGCTGATGAAGGGGAAGGCTCTTGTGGTGCAGGTGGAGGCTGACCTTGCGAGGGTAAGAGCAAGGTGGCCAGGCGTGCAGATTGTTTGGTCAGCCATCCTACCCCGCAAGGCGTGGAGGAACTTGGGCGACCCCAGGTGTATTGACCGTGCCAGGCGAAAGGTCAACAGGCAAATGCGGAAGGCCATGGAATCCGGGCTGGGTATCTTTCTACAGCACCCCGAGATACGGGTTGATTTGTCCGATCTGTACAGGCCGGACGGGGTGCATTTGTCTGAGAAGGGCAATGAAATATTTTTACGGGATTTGCAGCACGGGATTCAGTTAGTGCTTGGTCACTGAATGGGGAGCAAAGGCCAAAGCAGAGGCTTGGCCTTGGCTATGGCAGGTTGTGCAAGCAAGTAAACGGAACTGGTGAGCACCTTATGGCATATCCCGTTAGGGAACAGGAGGTCATCAGGAACTGCCTTCGGGTTTTTTAAGGCCCAGGGTAGGGAATGATGATCGCCTCTGGGAACCTCTTAGGTCGGCGCCTCCCTGCACGTTTTAAGGCTTCAGGGGTAGGCGCTCCTAGGTGGCAACCAGCTTGCCAGGCTGCCGGGCACGAGCTAGATCGATGGCTCAAGGCCGGAGCTGGGGGTGACCCGCCCTACAAGGGCAAGGAGGCAGGTCAGGGAATGACGCCTGCCTTGCCTGTTCCAGGCTTGCTTAGTTTTGGTTATCCCGTTGCTGCAATGTTTTGTAAATTAATAAAGTGGCCCTGGTTTAATTCCAAGACTGTTGTCTGTCTCGTTATTCCTGCTGGGGTGGCAAAGATAGATACATTTTATTCATGGTCATTGACCAAAACATAAACTGATGACATTTTGTTACATGGGTAAAATATGTCACATTAAAATAGGAACAGAATTTTAAGACTGGTTATAAAAACACCATAAAAACCATAATGGTTAAAATTAATAAAACTTGACCTTAATTCTTCTCTTTTTAAGCTACTATAGATTTTCTAATTCCTAGGGCAAGCCATCTGAACCAACCCACCCGATAGGTAACTTCTGCTTGGCTATCCGATAGCAAATTTCTTAAAATGCAGATTCTTTGCCTGTGAGAGAGAGGGGGTGTCTTAGGAAAAGGAAGAGACTCACAGATGTTATTATACGCTTTACAGTCAAAAATCACATTTTCTACAGACTCAGTACCATCCACACAACAGGTTCATATCCTTTCTTCATAAGGAGTCTTGTTAAATTTTCCTTCTAGGACTGCAGATGGGAGTACATCCCAGTGCATTAGTGTAAACATTCTTCTGTAGTCCTGATTTAAAGGTAAGGCATAGGGATCACTCTGTTATCTGGAGCCAGGAGGACTCACCATTTCTCTATCATATTTAAATCATGTTGTCTTGAGATATCCACTATTCTCTGTTTTACCATAGACTTGGCCTTTTCATAACCCATAGAGCACAAATATTGTTTAGACAAACTATAAAAGGCTAATTTCTTATCTAGCACCTTAAGCCAAGGGGGTTCAGAATGGTCTGACATCATTAAACTTGTCAATCCCTTGGGTAGAAAAGCTAGCTTCAACCAAAACGTTATCACTGCAATCCATAGCTTTGCCTCAACCATAATCATGCCTGTCTCCAAACGAATAAGGGCATTTGGAACCCCATTAGGGGCTTGTTGAATTGCTTTCAAAAATTTTGACTGAACTGTATCTGCTTTCTTAAGGTTTGCTGTAATGTTAATGGGGGCTCCATATGTGAGCTGAGACAAAGATTTAGCCTTAAATAATCTAAGGGCAGCCACAGGACATTTACCTCCTTTGTTCCAGTAAAATTTTTGAATTGCCCCAGAGCTTCTTTTTGGCCTCTGAAACAACAGTATTTATATTCACCGATCTTGAACCATTTGCCTGGAAGAAAACTCCCAGATATTTAAAATATGAAACTTGTTCAATCAGAATCACATTTAGAGACCATCAATAAGTCTTTGGTGATTTGTTTTTTTGCAAAGGCCATTACTTTCATTTTGGAGTAACTGACCTCTAGTTTATTTTCACAACAGTATTGGGTGAAAATGTTCATAGCTTTCCTCAGGCCTTTCGGGGTTCTTGAAAATAAGACAGCATCATCTGCATATAAGAGAACCCCAATATGTTTATTGCTTAACTTAGGGAGATGGAACTCAAATTTATTTAGATGTGTGACCAGGTCATTGAAGTAAAAATTGAAAAGGAGAGGTGCTAAAAGGCATCCTTGTTTAACTCCTCTGCTGGTCCTGATAGGATCTGTGAGTTGCTCCTGTGAGGAACACCTGACCTGTACATAAGTCTGATGGTAGAGAGCCTGGATTAGAAATAATAATCATCTGTTGATACTTGTCTCCCTTAAGTTATGCCATAATATATACCTAGCAACTGAGTCAAAAGCTGTTTTCAGGTCCAGGAAGGCAGCAAAGAGAGATACCTTTGAATTAGAAGAGTACTTTGACATCAGGTGGTCCAATACCACACAATGGTCCAGAGTAGACTGACTCTCCCTAAATCCCGCCTGTTCATCTGCTAAACAAGAGTTCTCCTCCATCCAGTCCCAGAGTTTCCACAGGAGATGTTTTGCATAGAGTTTGTTTGCTATACTAAGCAAGCTAATAGGTCTGTAGTTGTTGGGATCATCTTTGTTACCTTGTTTGGAAAGAGGAACAATCACCACTGTTCCCCAATCCTTAGGGGTTTTTCCTGTTTGATCTATTTGGGTGAATAATGAGGCTAAAACCAGGACCCACCAATATGCATTCTGTTATATCAGCTCTGGAGGAATTAGGTCTAGGCCTGGGGCTTTTCCTGGTTTCAGGGTTATCAGTGAGCTGTTTCACCTCATGGGGATCCACTGGGGGCCAGGTTGGGAGATTGTTAATGTCCTCAGGTTTTGGATTTCTTACTACTACATCCTCATACAGACTCTTATAGTGGGCTTCCCAAGTGCTAGGTAAGATGTAGTTATTCCAGGAACTATGTGGCCTATCTGTGAGGGCAGCAACCAATCTCCAGAAGCATATTTTCTCCTGGCTAGGCACTGGAATTCAATTGAGCTGTTTTAAGGAATTTCACAGCCTGACCTTGTTAGTCTCCAGGGTGTGAGCACACAAGTAACCAGACTGATGTTATTTTAAAATATATATTTATGTAATTTATTGAAAGAACAGGCAAGTAATTAAGATTATAGCCAACAGATTATCAAAAGTCACACAGAACACAAAGCAATAAAGCAAGCTTATACTACCAGTTTGGTGTAGTGGTTAAGTGTGCAAACTCTAATCTGGAGAACCAGGTTTGATTCCCCACTCCTCCACTTGCAGCTGCTGGATGACCTTGGGCAAGCCATAGTTCTGTCAGAGTTGTTCTCTCGTGAGCAGTTCTTGAAAGAGCTCTCTCAGCCCCACCTACCTCACAGGGTGTCTGTTGTAGGGAGAAGAGAAGGAGATTGTAAGCCACTCTGAGACTCTTTCAGGTAGTGAAGGGTGGGGTAAAAATCCAATCTCTTCTTCTACCTAATACTTTCAAAGATTGGTCAGGCGGTGATCTAATGTGATATAATAAAAGCTTACATCCAAGACTAGGCCTCAAATTAGCATAGACTATGATTTCAGCAATTTGTGAAGCATAGATTCAGGCCTTTCACCCATGAAATCTCACAGAGGAACCTCTGCCCTCTGGGTAGGGTTGCCACCCCCCCGATGGGGGTAGGGTTCCCCCACTTTCAGGGACCCCAATTTGCAGCCAGTCAGCTGGCCAGTGGAGGGAGCCCTGCCCCCAAAGATCCCTATCATGCCTGACATGCCTGACACAATGACATCACATCATTGCACCAGGCATGTTGTGCAGGGGACGCTCTAGCATTTGGCTAAAAACTCTATGGGGATGTGACGGACTCCAGGGCTTGGAATCAACCTACAAGCAAAGACACCTGCATACACATGACTAGCAGTGGTGATGTAATCCTGAGGTAGAACTCAGGAGGGGGTTCGAATGAAAAAAACAACCAATTCTTGACAGTTGGAGTTTGACAGTTGAGTCTGTCAGTTGGTTTTTTAGTCGGTTGGTACTGTACCAGGGGACTGACAAGTCTTGTTGGCACAAATGAGATATCTATAGAGATTCCTATATTAAGGGAAACCAAAAAAAACCAAACATGAAAACTCAGGAGTCTTAACAAGGAAAATAAGCTCCTAGTGGTTAAATAAGAAATACACATTCCTCTCCCTTAGAAATTATACCCTGCTGGAGAAAGAGCCTGGTTTAGGGGATTTAGTGTGTGCCAGGAGAATTTATTGGACTAGTGGATGTCCAAATTCAAACTAAGGCACAGCAGAGGTATTTCTTTGTGAAGATGGAGAGTTCCTAAGAATTCCACACAAAAATTGGCTGTCTAAAACAGCATAAGGGTTGAGTTTGGAGAGAGTGATTTGTACTGTGTAATCTGAAGTAACTGATTATTAAGGAACTATCCTAAAGCTGAAATATACCATCTGCAATGATGTATCCACAAGCATCAACTGTTCCCGTGTATATATATTCCCTGTCTGCCTACCCTTGTAAATAAAATCTTCAGTGGGTTTTACTGTTCCAAGTTGCATGTCCTTCACAGGGGACCACAGAGCTTTTGGCCAAATGCTAGAGCATTCTGTGTACAACATGCCCGGTGAGATGATGTCACCTCTGGGTGATGTAATTGCAGGGTGCGCAAAGTACACGCATGCCAGAAGATCCAGGAACCCAGACTGGAGCCCCCAGCAGCAGCCAAGTGAGACCTGGCAACCTTATCTCTGGGGAATATTACAATTACAGTCTTTGACCCCTCAAATCAGCTTATGGTAGCATCCAATCCCAATACACCTTCAGGAGAATTCTACAGAATCTTACATCATCACTTCTGATCTCCCCCTCCCCTGTTCTCTCCCCTGACCTTGAGCTGATATGGTGCCAGGCAGGCTGAAGCCCATAATTAACAACACCTGCAAGACAGGCCAGGCCCCTTACTTGCACATTAACCCTTGAGAGGAGGCAACGATGACATGTTGCCTCACAGGCTGGGAGAAATACTCTGGCAAGTATTTTACTATTGGGATATTTGGTTAATATAGTAGAGTTGGCCCAGTCATAGAAGCATGATACTGAGTGCAGTAAATAAGTCTCCCAATATGTATATTGCAAAAAGGGTAAACTTACATTTATTCAGATAGATCTAGTTCACATTCAAGTTGCAGTTGAAAGAAGAGAAAGAGAACCCTAATCAAAAGAGTACTTTCCCTATCACAAATGGCCAGCTTGTTTGTCATCATGTGTGTGGGAGTATAAGGGTATTGTCTCTACAGGAGAGAGCTGCAGAGACCTGTGTCTGTATAGAAGGCCATGTGGAGAGAGAGAGGGGGTCAGAGGGCAGCTCCCAGGTTAAGACAAAGAGAGGCATCCCATTCATGGAGATAATACCTATACACACTTAGAGTGATGTAGCGCCCCCCAATGTCCAGGCATGCTGAGTCGCTCATTCCAACACCTACCACCCCACTGAGCAATGTCTGAAGCCTTCTTCAAGTTGTCCGTTAGAAGAAGAGCTAATTAAGTTGGAGAGTCCGTTTAGGCTGGAAGAACCACTGAACGTGCCATGAAAAAGATGAAGCACAACAACATAAAACATGGGGAATGAG
Source organism: Lepidodactylus listeri (assembly GCA_029233225.1). NCBI lineage: Eukaryota > Metazoa > Chordata > Lepidosauria > Squamata > Gekkonidae > Lepidodactylus > Lepidodactylus listeri. Next base: position 97,132,537 of record JARCFY010000006.1, read on the forward strand.
CTGTGCTTCACTGCCCTCACCAGCATATGCCACCACCACCAAAAACAGACCTGAGCAACGCAGGAGAGAAGGGGAAAGCTTCCTTACACACCAATTCCTACCTGCCTGTACCCATTCTAGAAGTACAGGTAGAGGAGGAGGAGGAGGAGATTGGATTTATACCCAACCCATCACTACCCAAAGGAGTCTCAGAGCGGTTTATAATCCTTTTCCTTTCCCCTCCCCAGAACAGACACCCTTTGAGGTAGGTGGGGCTGAGAGAGCTCTGAGAGAACTGCTCTTGAGAGAACAGCTCTGAGAAAACTTGTGACTGATCCAAGGTCACACCAGCAGCTGCATGTGGAGGAATGGGGAATCAAACCCGATTTCCCCAGATTAGAGTGTGTGCTTTTAATTACTACACCAAACTGGGTCTCTAGGCATTTAAGCATTTATACCCTACTTTTTTCACCAGTGGACACTCACGGTGGTTTCCCTTTCCTTTTCTCTGACTGACTGAAGCTTTGTTTGTCAAATATCTTGAGCAGTCATGTCACAGTGGCTTACAACCTTGTTCTCCCATTCTCCATGCCATCCTCACAAAACCCCTATAAGACACATTAGGCTTTGAGAGAGTGACTGGCCCAAAGTTATCCAGCTAGCTGCCATGGGGATTCAAACCCTTATCTCTCAGATCCAAAGCCACTATACTAAGTTGGCCCACTCTGCCAATGAAAAGAATTAATATCATATAGATCAGGATTTTTCTTTCCCATTGGCATGAGAGTTGAGAGAGCGTATCTTTGTGGTGTACAATGCAATCCTTGAGAGTTTCATTCCAGCTGTGGATGGGGAGTTACACGAGAAAATGTGTTTCTACTGAAATGATTGAAAACAACAATCAGTTTGATTTCCTGGTGCAACTTGTATCATTCCAATGCTGAAGACTCTATAGGTAAAGATAAAGGTTTCCCTTGCTCGAAAGCCAGTTGAATCTGACTCTAGGGTTGCGGTGTTCATCTCTGTTTCCAAGCTGAAGAGCCAGCGCTGTCCGAAGACTTCTCTGTGGTCATGTGGCCAGCATGACTAGACACCAAGGTGCATGGAATGCTGTTACCTTCCCACCTATTTATCTACTTGCAATTTCTTGCTTTCGAACTGCTAGGTTGGCAGTAGCTGGGGCCAGAAATGGGAGCTCACTCCGTCACACGGCACTCGGGTCTCGAACTGCTGAACTACTGACCTTCTGGTATGCAGTTCAGTGTCTTAACCTCTGAACCACTGTGGCCTTAGTGAAGACACTATACCAAATTTTAAAAACAGCATAAGAACCAAATCTGAGTATGACGGTTTCTCTCTCTTCCATATCCCCGGTAATTTTTCTTCCCTTTTTTGTCAGCTTTTTTCATCCATAAACCTTTGTATTCTTGAGTAAATGATTTCTCCAGCTTTTAAATAGCTTGATTTCTTGGATTTTATGTGTAAATTTTAAATTTGTTGTAAATGGAATTATTTTTATTTGTTACCTACTTTGGGAAGGCAAGATCAAAAGATTAAGTCCAGACTTCAAATTTAAATGAAATAAAAGAAAGCGGCTCCATCCAGTTTGTGCTCTACCCAGCCAAAGTTTTTAAAAGTAAAGGGCCATAGTTTTATCATGTATATTTATGGCACCAGTAATGCTGGGTGGGGCGGGGTGGTATTCACCATGATAGTGGCCGTAAATCAACAGTACAGAAAAACCAAAGGAAAACTGCTTGGAAACCCTCGCCCTTTCCTTTGATGATGAATCATAGACATGACCCAGCAACATAGCTCTGAGATTATCACTGCTGAGTGCTTGCGCTCGGTAGCGCATGTAAAGGCACCTTTGTTTCGTAACGGTGTACTCAGCGGCCCAAACGGTTCACCTCTTTTGCCTTTTGCCAACATGCAGTGCTTCGGAGAGAGCGGATCACACATTTCACAGACTGGCGCTCAACCTGCTGTCCTTCGCAAAAGAATTTGCCTTTCCCATTAATTTCTCGTGCCCTGGGTATATCCCAGAGCACTTTAAAAAATAATGATTACTTTAGCTGGTGACGAAGTGAGCAGGAACGGGCCTCTGGTCTTCTTCTTTTTCTCTCTGTTTCCGTGGATCTTGAAACATGTCTCCACAGACTTCGTAGCAGGAACATTTAGAACAGATCAGATTGTCTCTCTGCGGCAGAACTCTCTTGGTGTCTGTCCCCACCTGGCAGCTTTCTCTGCTTTCCCGCCTGCTGCGATAATTGAAACGAACCACCCAGATTCTGCTGTCCACATTGATCCCACAGCGTCTTGCGTCAGCTGTAAAATAATACTGGCTCCCTCGCCCTGTGCATGCTTACTCAAAAATAAATCCCCCAAATATTAATGGAATTTACTTGCGGGTACAGATGTCCATTTGGATCTCTTTAGTGTTTGTACCAGGGGTCATTTTATAGAAAAAGAGGTGCAGGAGCTCATTGGCATAACTCATTAGCATATGCCACACCCCCTGACATCACCGGCCGAATGTCAGTTTCAGCTCCATTATACCCTATGGCCCCTTGAAGTCAATGGCAAAAACTCATAGGGTCTATGAGGGGCTGGAGGAGAGGGGGTTTGAGGGAGAGGCTCCAAACTTGCTGGGGCCTCTTCCCAAAATACCCACCAAGTTTCAAGAAGATTGGCCCTTGGGGTCCAATTCTACGGGCCCCCAAACAGATTGTCCCATTCCCTCCATTGTTCTCTATGGTGGGAAAAAACTTTCCTTTTTTCCCACCACAGAGAACAATGGAGGGAATGGGGGCAACCTGTTTGGGGGCCCGTAGAATTGGACCCCCCTGGTCCAATCTTCTTGAAACTTGGTGGGTATTTCGGGGAGAGGCTCCAGCAGCTACCCTGCAAGTTTGGAGCCTCAGTGGTTGCTCACCTTCTTGGTGCCTTGAAGGTATTTGATGGCATAGACAGCATCTCAGAGCACGAACCTGCCAGGTCCTAACTCCTAAACCCACTGCTATAGGTTTCAAGTTACTTAGATGACAGGCTGATTTCCCCCCCCCCCCTTTTTTTTGCATGGACATTCTGGGAGCCCTTCCCAACACAATCTGTGATGTTGCATTTAAAAAGAAATAGAGACCTGATTTTAAAAAAATAAAATAAATTAGTTGTTATTAGTTGTTATGGCAACAAAGTTGGCATTTCTATCATGGCACCCTGGACAGTGAAAGGATTTTCAAATGGCATTGATGTTGATTCATTTATCTGTGTATCTTGTAGAACAAGGCTGAAATTGAAAAAATAATCAGTCAAATGAAACTTGGCAAAGATGCACATAATTTATTACACAGAGGAAATGTATACATCAAATGGGCTTGGGGGATTCACTGGGTGGGAATGTGTGTTAGAATGTACCCCAAATGATTCACATAAGCAAACCACAAGCAAAACAAGGTACAGAAAGCCCCTTTCGGCACACTTAGGTCATGGCCAAGGCTGCGGTCACACACCCTAAATAATCCACTTTCAATCAAATTTCCAACTGGGTTTTACTGTGTGAACTGGAAAAATCCAGTTGGAAAGTAGTTGGACAGTGGATTATTTAGGGTGTGTGACCGCAGCCCTAGTGTGATGCTAATGGGCGATTCTGCATTGGCTTTTCCCTCCGTTGTTCTACCAAACCCACCCTGGAACAGAAATTCCCTTCTGCATTGCATGCTGCTTTCACTTCCTTTGATCATCAGAATTTATGGTACCTTCTCCATAGATTTATGGCTGTTCAGGGGGTGACTTCACAGTCAGTACAGCGTTGCCATGGGGTGTTTGAATGTGGTTTTAAGCTGCACCTTTTCCTCAAAGTTGAGAAAATGTGGAGCGAATGCCAGATGCAGAATTGCCCAATGTCAGACAAAGACTGGAGAGGTCTCCATTTAAATCCCCCCCACCCAGCCATGGAGCTTACTGGGCAACCTTTAAGCCATCTAGAGAAACCTAACTCACAAGACTGTTGTGAGGAAAACATGGTGGCAGGAGAGATAAAAATTAATAAACAGATATGATGATCATTCAGGTCCTGAACATGAGCTGCATCCATTCACTGAGTTAGCTCAATAGGACTTTTAATGGATACAACTTCATACTACTTAACACCCAATTACTAATTATGCTGCCCAGAGGAAGTGGGGTTGGTATTTATACATTCTACCCAAGAGGCTGTGCAGGGGAACCTCTAAAGCAGTTCCTCTGAAATATGTCCAACCTTGCCTTGAACTCAGTGAAATACTTTGCTTTTTACAACTTGCTTAAGTCCTTTTCCTCCTTCATTTTGCTTCCAAGTGCACAATTCCAAAATGTTAAAACGTCTGGTGGCTGGTGATCATGATGAATGATAACAGATACTTATAAGGATCATAAATATTTACCAGGCCCCTGAAGAATCTAGGTGCTATTCATAGAACATTTTTGGAGACAAAAATCTCATTCGGCAGATTTGCAGTCCTAATTGACCTATGCCATTAAATGTGCAAGCCTCTTGCACTGTTCAGGTCTATGTAAAATAACTTTCCTGACTTTAAACTCAGGTTCCCAGTCCTAATCATGTCTACACTGAAATCCATTCCCCTTGGTTTCAACTGGACTTACTCTCCAGGAAATGTTTCTAGTATTGTAGCCCAACATGTAGCCACTGGAGTTTTTGTTTTCTATTGATTAATTTCAACAGCTCCCTTTGCTTTACGATGGTACCTTTTCTGATGCATTTGGAGAGTGCTATTTAATCCCCTCCATACCATCTTGTTTCCTATGCTAAGCTGGGCTGCGCCCACAAATATTGTGCTAGTGCTGTGCTACAGCAATCAGTTGCAGCTGGATTGCCTTGTCAACAAAGGAAAACCCAGTTGTGGACAATTGCTCTAGCACAATGATTGCACAATGATTGTGGATGCAACTCTGGTCATGTTCTTGGAGTCAGACCAGGGGCGATTCTGCCCTGGCTTTTACCTCCGTTGTTTTACCAAATCCACCTTGGAACAGAATTTCCTGCATGCCACTTTCATTTTCTTTGATCATCGGGTTTTATGGTACCCTCCACACTGCATGCCGCTTTCACTTGCTTTGATCATCGGGTTTTATGGTACCTTCTGCATAGATTTATGGCCATTCAGGGGTGACTTAGCAATCGGTACAGCATTGTACTGGGGTATTTGAATGTGGTTTTGAGCGGCACCTTTTACTGAGTGTTGAGAAAATGTGGAGCAAATACCAGGTGCAGAATCGCCCTAGATGAGTAGCTTGAGTGGGTTGGAGCCAGTCAGCCTAATAAGTCTGTGTTGCCAAATGCCCATCCTTACTGCAACCCCTATCCCACGTGGCTTTTGTCCATGATCTCCAACAAAAATCTCTAGATCCCATGATCCCTAACAAAGCATTTTGGGGTGGTCAAAGAAAGGGATTGCTCCTTTCTTTCTCCAGCATAAAAGTTGGTTAGGTGATTGGATTCTCTCAGCATTGTTAAAAATTTAATATCCATGTGGGGGCATGTTTCATATTAGGGTCTTGTGAGTGGGGGAGTCAAACCAATATGCACTTATGTCACTGTCAAGTTTGGCGACTGATGAGAAACAAAATCTGAGGGCGAATTCCTGGGTCTACTGGTGTATTGAACTTGTTCCAACTCATGCCTGCACTGGACATGCAGCAGAATAAAGTAGTAAAATTCTGAGGGCTGTACCAATTCCAGTTGTAGGTGAGAAGACTCACATCTTAAATGTGTAAAAACGCCTTACAAATAAAAACCTGGCACAGCAGAATTAAATGTTTTCACCTAGCTCTTTGCACACTGTCAGGGCCGGCTCTATCACTAGGACAACCAGGCAGCTGCCTAGAGGCACAGCTGGCAAGCAGGGTGGCGGAGAGACTGAGAGTGAGAGAGAGAGACTTGGTGAGGCAGTGCGAGAGCCCAGCACGCTTTACAGTAGCGGTGGCAGTGCTCCTCAGCCAAGCTGGGTGAGCGGGCGGAGCCAAGGGGCAGCCTGGGTGACCCACAGCCACTGTTCCAACAAGTCCACCCTCACCTCCTCCTCTGCTCCGCACTGCACTGTGGGGTGGGGTGATGTCTGGCTGGCTTTGGCTGGAAGACTTGCTGCTCTGGGCCCCGGAAGAGACACTGCCCGATGTAAACCTCCCCAGCCCATTCATATTTTGGGTCCCAGGAGAGTTTAAAGCTGGTGGGGAGACTGGGAAGGACGCTGCTCAAGGGACCCCGAGGGCGCCTTCTCCACGGGGAAGGGGGTTCAAATGGCGCTGGGAGGCTGTTTTAATTGTGAAAGTGGACTGTGAGGGGCGGTGGAAGGGGGGGTCATCATGTAGACAAGGAAATCAACATAAAGTTAAAAAAACACAAGAAGGCAACGAGCAGCAGGGTTTCTTTACAAGGGGCTGGCAAGGGAGAAGATCACATGTGCTGCATTTGCATTAACTATGCGTGTGTGTGTGTGTGTGTGTGTGTGAATGAGTATCTTCAAGTTGCTCTCAGTATCATGCTTCTGTGACTGGGCAAACGCTGCTATGTTAACCACGTTAACATGGTTCCCAGGGACAGAGTGCGTCTGGGGAGAAACTGAAGGGTGGGGATTTTGTATTCCATCACCCCGCCCAGCGTGGAGCCTTCCTTTGTGCCATGGAGCCTTCTTTTTTTCCCTAAGAGCTGTTCTTTTTAAGCTCTTCCCTGGGGGAGAGTTTCTTGCACTTGAGGAAAGCTCCAGAGTTAGCTGATAAGATAAAACCCAGTAATTTGTGGGAAATCTGAACAAAAATTTAAATTTAGTTTACCAAAGTATACATTCCAAAAGAGTTAGCAGCACAGACGGTAACCCAAAAAGGGCCTTCGTGGTCATGGCACCCAAACGACGATGTGGCATTCTCTCCCCAGGGAAATTCAGCTCGTCTTTTCAAAAAAGTCTTTGTTGGGGATTCTTGCATCTGTCTGGCGTGCATCTTTTTTTAAAAAAAAAATGATTAAAAATGAATTAAAAACATTTTCTGAGGGAAATCTTGTGGGGCTGGCCCTTTAAGTCAGTTTGGTGTAGTGATTAAGTACACGGACTCTAATCTGGGAGAACCGGGTTTAATTCCCCGTGTCTCCACTTGCAGCTGCTGGATGACCTTGGGCAAGCGGTAGTTCTGTCAGAGCTGTTTTCTCAAGGACATATCTGAAAAGAGCTCTCTCAGCCCCACCTCCCTCACAAGGTGTCTGTTGTGGGGAGAAGGGAAAGGAATTTGTAAACCATTCTGTGACTTCGAGTGAAGGGCGGGGTATAAATCCAATCTCCTCCTCCTCTTCTTCTTCTAGGGGGCGGAGCCCCAAATACCCCACCATAGCTAGGGGCCTGGCCAGATGCCTTGCACCAGCAAAATTCTCAGTTTGGAAGAAAACTCCACCATTAACAACCTTTCTAGAGGATCTAACCCCCATTATAAGTATGGTGAAGTCAACTGTTTTAAACTTTTACAGTTTGATTCTAAATCCAAAATGCAATAACAATCATAATATTTGGGATCTCAACAGACTTCTCCCACCCACCCCCAAAACAAACACTCACATTATAGCCATTGGTGTTGATCTTTTTGTCTGTGATGCCATCAGCATTTTGGAAACATCTGTGCAACATTATGGATTGCCAGCATTAGTGTGTTGCTTGTAGAGACTTACCAGTCTGTTAACAATTAAGGCAATTATCTGATAGGTTCTGTGAGGCTGCTAGTAAAATGGAGGTGGAGAGACTAAAGGTGGGAGGGGCAGGCACATCTTTTATCTCATTGAGTGGTGCTGTGATAAATGGAAAAGGTAACGCAGGGGTAGTGATGAAACCCCAGTTGGCCGATGGCTGTGTATGTTGCATGGTAGCAGCCTGCTTATGACTGTGTGATTATCGTGAGACAATTGGTTGTTAAAGCTTAGGATGTACATATACCACTTAGGCAAACTGATTGAGTTTTGTCCCCTCTGTCCAGGAGAGCCAGTTTGTTGTAGTGTTTAAGAGCAACGGACTATAATCTGAAAAACCAGGTTTGATTCCCCACTCCTCCACATGCAGCGAGACGGGTGACCTTGGGTTAGTCGCAGTTCTCTCAGAGCTGTTCTCGAAGAGCTCTCTCAGCCCCACTTACCTCACAGGATGTCTGTTATTGAGAGAGGAAGGGAAATAGATTGTAAGCTGCTCTGAGTGAAGGGTGGGGTATAAATCCAATCTCCTCCTCCACCTCCTCCTTCTGGAAATGTTGAGGGACACATAATGTACATTAGAAATTGGTTTTATACCAGTTTGACTGTCATTGCTTATTCCAAAGAATTCTGGGGGTTGTGCTTGGCTGAGGGGTACTGAGTATCCAGCTCTGTGGCTTTAAAGCAGGATCAGACAGATTCGCTTAGAATAGTTCCATCAGTGGCTACTACTAGCCATGGCGACTAAAGGGAAACTCCATGTTCAGAGGTAATAAACCTCTGGATGCCAGTGCTAGGAGGCAACATCTGGGGGAGGTCTTGGCCTCTACACTGTATTTGTTGGCCCTCCAGGGCAACTGGTTGACCACGGTGTGAAACAGGATGCTGGAACTGATGAGCTTATCCTGCAGGGCTCTGCTTGTGTTCATAGCCTTCTCTCATGAACCTACTTCTCTCCCAGGGTACTAGGTTTATCCATGGGGTATTGATAGGCTCTTGGACTGCCTTGCACAGGAACAGGGAAATGGGGCACAGCTGGTTAATACACCAGAGGACCATGACCTGTCCCATGAGGACCAAACACTGCCAACAATAAACCCATGGGAGTTAGGCAGAGGGCTACATGGAGAACTCTGGAAGCTGTGCATTCCAGGAGTCTGGCACGCACTTAAAACTGACCTTCAGGGTTTTGTGCCAAGAGTAACCCAAACTGTTCTCCAAGAGACAGATTGAATCTGTGACTGGTATAATAATGTGTACTGCCATTTACCCAGATTTCTGGGTTTGGTGATCACGGTGAAGAGACACCATACAGAACAGGATGCCCTACGGAACTACCCTGACTCCACGACATGTTGTTCACTCACCGTTCTTGGATCTAAAATTTCAGCAGGCATTGACATTTTGAGGAAGGTGAATTCTTCACCTCACACTCTACATCTTTTCTGTGTTCCTATAAAACGGCTGCCTTGTCTAGATGACGTTACCTGCACATGAGCCATTTTCAATCTATGGTAAACTCCCAAGCCTTGGAATGAATGATATGGACTCTGTTTTCTTCATTAGAGGAGCCGTCAACTAAAGGATGCGCGCTGATTCATCGAAGCGGCAACCACCAAAACAGTTTAAACATGTTTCCTCTTGTTATTCTCACTCCAACATGCTCTCTGCCTCCACTGGACCATTATTTCACACTCCCCTGCTGTGTTGCTTTGAGAGTTATCTGGTGTGGTGGTCCATTTTCCCATCACTGCTGTTCTTCATACAGAAACATTTCCTTCTTCTTCCCACACTTTCCTGCTCCATTTCCTGAAGCACATTTGGAGTCAGAAGTGCCACAATCATTCTAAAATAATCCCACAGATGATATCACCCGGGTAATGAAGATGAGGAGGTTGGAAGCCAGCTGTAGCCACTGCAATTTGTCGCAAAAAGTGGTAATTTGCTGATGCTGCATTAGGCTGGGAGGGCATCAGCCTGAGTAGACTATTCTGCCTACACCCCGCTGTGAATATTTGCACACAGGAAGAACAAAACCCTTTTCCTGCTCACAGTTGCTTTTAGCCATGCAACAGCAAAAAAGAAGACCCTGTTTTAAGGCTTTCATTGTGAATGTATTCATTGTGAATCCCAACCACCAGTTGCTGGTGCTGGGAAATTATTTCCATGTATTCATGTAATACTGGGCTGTGAGCCCAGGGCAAACCATGTGGTTAGCTGAGGCTGCCTGTGTGCAAAAAGATACATGACACCTTCTCCAGATTTCAAACTAATAAACCAGTTTGGTGTAGTGGTTAGGAGCACAGATTCTAATCTGGGAGAACCGGTTTTGATTCCCCACTCCTCCACGTGCAGCTGCTGGTGTGATCCTGTGTCAGTCACAAGTTCTCTCAGAGCTGTTCTCTCACGAGCAGTTCTCGAAAGAGCTCTCTCAGCCCCTCCTGCCTCACAGGGTGCCTGTTGTGGGGAGAGGAAGGGAAAGGAGATTGTAAGCTGCTCTGAGACCTCGAGTGAAGGGAGAGGTATAAATCCAATCTCCTCCTCCTCTTCTTCTCTCCATTCTTTTGAGAGGAAAGATGAGAGATAGCATACTTAATCTAATCTAATTAGCTGGGTGTCCAGAGATGCCCTCATGGATCCAAGATGGAGAGTCTGGCAATGTATGAGAGAGAGAGAGAGAGAGAGAGAGAGAGAGAGAGAGGTGTCAAGCTGGAAGAAAGTGACTTCTCTGAGTAGCAATCTACACTTCAAAGGGATAGCAGTAGAGAAGAAAGGAAAGGATGCTCTGTGTCCTATGCCTACATCTCTCTCTCTCTGACTCTTTGGTAGCCCCCTTTAACTCTGAGGCTAAGCGACAATCACAGTCATGGGGACAGGAAGAGGATCAGCCAGAGTCTGAACCTGCCTACGTTAAAAGGGCAGCGTGCATGCAAAGAGAGGCCGGAAACACAGCGCCCACTGTGTACATGCATTAGCAATAGGTTCTTCCAAACAGCAGCAAGAAATGGCAGCTCTGTAGTGGCTTGCAGCCCTGCGGATGGGGATCCATGACCCGACTGATGGTCTTGATCCATGGATTGAAGACCACCAATTTAGTGCATTTTTATCAGTACTGGGATTCCCCAGCTCATAGTCCAGCACTTTAACCACTACACTGCCGTGGTTCTCAATGTCAAAAAGTGCCCTGAAGCATCATACTCACTTACTTTAGTTTGCCAGTTCCTGTTAAGATTCACTAGAGATCAGCGGTAGCCAACATGCTTGTAAATGACAGTATTCTTGCAGAAGAACCCTGTATTCTTGTAATACCTTGAGTTAGCCTGTTTTGGGAAGCTGCAAAGCTCATGATAGCGTTCTGGCAGCAGAATTCCCATGGTATCTTGAACTAAGTCAGCTCTTAGAACCGAGCAGTTTTTTCACTCTTGTACAAAATGCATACAAAATTCCGTACAAAATGTGCCGACGTACCCCCAGTTCAGTTTGTCTCCTTTCAGTAGCTCCGTGGCACCGAGAGCCAATTGACTGGAGTATGGGCTGTTTCAGCAACAAAAGCTCAACACCAAACAGCATCTTTCAATTTCCCATGAGGTGTGCCATGACAGTCTCTTGGATGTGTGGCTGTGTTACGATGTATGAAACCAAAACATGTAATGATTACGTTGTGGCATGTTCAAGGGCATTGTGGTGATAAAGTGCATATGGGGCGACTAGGCTGATATTGTTTAAAGAATATTGAGCAGACAACCCTTGTGGAGGAGTAAATCACAGTACAATCTTCAGCAGAGTTGCCTACTTCCACACCCACTGGCTTCAATGGACTGAGAAGGGCGTAACTCTGTTTAACTCTTATTCTTACCTCCATCCAGCTATAAATTTACTCGGTGGCTTGAGGCAAGTGACTCTGTCTTTGCCACAGTCTTACAGCAGCAGTTTTGGGGATACTAGTGCTGATAATACAAGGCTTTGGATGGGGAGGGGAAGTATGTGAACCTGCTTTAGGTGTTCAAAGTGCCAGCATCAAATTTCTACACTCCTAAGTAACCAGGCAACTGAAATTAGTCCAGTCACGTGTGTTGGTAGTAGAAATATTTGGCGATATTGTGTACCATTCTGAATATGGTTTTGAACTGGGGAAAAGGAACATACACCCTGTGAGTTAGGTGGGGCTGAGAGAGCTCTCTCTTGAGAACTGCTCATGAGAGAACAGCTCTGAAAGAACTTGTGACTGACCCAAGGTCATGCCAGCAGCTGCATGTGGAGGAGTGGAGGATCAAACCTGGTTCTCCGAGATTAGAGTCCGCACTCTTAACCACTACACCAAACTAGATTATCGCTGCCACACAGACACACAATTGTTCATAGGTTTGGAAAGAAACAGTTGTATTTGAAGTCTTCTTATACCAGTGACCCAGGGTGTGCCAAAACCCCAAAGTTTCAATGACACCGACTTTCAGTATTCATCTGCTGGGTCCCCTGCACAGGTCCACTGACTGAGCTGGGATCGATCATAGTGACAGCGCTCCTCTTAAGCTTGAGGCACTGTAAGAACGAAGGGCACCATCTGACTGCCTAGGCACCGCTTCGCCACTTCTGGCAAAAGCTCTCCAAAGGCCTCACGGAGCTGCCACTCATGTGAAAGAGTCACTTGTGGCAGCCCTTGAGTGCCAAGTCCTGTCCATTCTGTCAGCTCTAATGGAGCTTTCTTTGACTAGAGAAATGCTCTGGATCACTTAGCATCTCACCGTTTTTTGGGGAAAGCTTTTGTTTACCCTGCAATTCGTAGGAAGGACCACCGCAAAAACCTGGCCTCAGCATCCTACAAGTAGGAAAGCATCTCAAACAAGAAGTTAAAGCGCTGTAAGAAGCAATGGGACATAACATGTGTTGTGACAGCTATGTGGAAGCCGCTGAAAAATAATTCGATTCCATGATGCAGCTGTAATGTTTGTAGATTGCTTAACATGCATCCAGGCAGTGGCTGGCTCTGGTGTGTTTGTCTCAAGAAGTAACATGCACTGGAATTTTCAGGGACCATGTCCTCTTTGATCTGTTTTGTATTAGCTGGGTTTTAACACAGAGCAAGCTTTTAAGGGATTTGACAAAAGACTTAAGGTTCTTACAAACCATGAGAGATTTTTTTTTAAATCAGTAGTCTCATTAGTTCTCTAGTTAAATGGAAATTGCAAATTAGTTTTTACAAGAATATTTCACCCACTGATATTTAGTGGAACTTTTATGCTGCAGTCTTGGAAATAAGCCTGCAAAGGATGGCTGGATGGCTGGCCGGCCATGGTCCAATACGTGCGTGACAATCCATTGGCACTTTTGATATTTTAACTCTGGGTGTTGTGTTTTATCTTTTATAAAGGAACTGTGGATAACATTTTGTAAAGGGACCCCTGACAAAACCCATTTGCCTTTTCTGGTTTACAGTAGGAATGTTCTGCAGATTATAGATACCTTGTTCATTTATTAAAGGCTATTTTTTCCTCTTTCATTTACTGGTACTGTATTCATTGAGGGTTGTTCTACATCTGCACACACAAACCACAGTTTTCTGAGTAACCTCTCTCCTTGTGGCAGTTTGTTGATAGAGCTCACAGTAGTAGGAGGATGTCCTTTGGCTGGGAGGTGGAGAGAAGGCAAGAAGTGGACAACCAGGGATTTAAAAACCAAAAGAAGTGCTTGGTACGGGTGGAACAAAAGTTATATATGAGCAGCCAGTGTGATGCAGCAACAAAAAAGGCTAATGCAATCTTGGGGTGTATCAACAGAGGCATAACATCCAAATCGCAAGATGCCATAGTTCCGCTGTACACTGCATTGGTCAGGCCACACCTGGAGTATTGTGAGCCGTTCTAGAGGCATCACTTCAAAAAGGATGTGGACAGAATGGAGCGGATGCAGAGGAGAGTGACGAGGATGATCGGGGGCCTGGAGACCAAGCCCTCTGAGGAAAGGCTGAGGGACTTGGGAATGTTCAGTCTGGAGAAGGGGAGGCTGAGGAGGGACATGATTGCTCTCTTAAAGTATTTGAAGGGCTGTCATTTAGAGGAGGGCAGGGAGCTGTTCCTGTTGGCAGCAAAAGATAGGACTCACAACAATGAGTTTAAATTAGGGGCGGGAAGGTACCAGCTGGATATTAGGAAAAACTTTTTGACAGTAAGAGTTGTGCAACAGTGGAATCAGCTGCCTAGGGAGGTGGTGAGCTCCCCCTCAGTGGCAGTCTTGAAACAGTGGCTGGACAAACATTTATCAGGGATGCTCTAGGCTGATCCTGCACTGAGCAGGGGGTTGGACTACATGGCCTGTATGGCCCCTTCCAACTCAGTGATTCTATGATTCTTACATCTAGGTCAACCCAGTTTTGCACTCAAGCCACAGCTGAAACAAATCACAGTTTATCATGAGACCCGAATGTAGCCACTGTGTACTGTAATCAATCTATTTGTGGAGCATCTTATTTATGTGACAGTTATAACGGGGAACCTCCACTCCATGGAAACATTTCTTTGTGGTGCAATGGTAAATAGCAGCAATAAAAGTGCCTTCAGTGCTAGAATATATCACTTGTGAATGACATTAATATGGGATAGAAAGAAGAAAGGGGATGTTTTTAATGGAACTGAAGGCTCTTTTCACAAGTGATCCTTGCACGAGTTTTTGCATTTTCTGTCTTTGTAAATCAAAAGAAAAATCTAATTTGCCTGAATGGCCATTTGAATAATGGGGCTCTCTTCTGCACTCTGCCTCACACCCACAATATTCAGGAATTATTCTAATGCCCAGATATTCCATTCAGTGCTTTTCTGGAGCGATGATGTGAATCACTCTAAGGGCAGGTTCACACATTCATGTGCAACACTCAGGGGTCATTTCAAACAGGAGCTTGGGGGAGCGCAGCTCCGGGAGTTGGTGCCAGCCCCCCCCCCCCCGGTGGGGGAATGCCTGCTTGTGTCATGGCTGTAGCAAAATGACCCCGTCCCCTGGAAAGGTCCTTGTTCCTCTGACCAGCCTTCTGAAGGCTTCAGCCACCACTGAAGCTATCCTCCCAGAATAGTGGTATTTCTGTGGCTTGGATTAGTAGCTGTCCCCTCTCTGCCAGCTCGCTCTTTCTTTCTTTCTTTCTTTCTTTCTTTCTTTCTTTCTTTCTTTCTTTCTTTCTCTCTCTCTCTCTCTCTCTCTCTCTCTCTCTTTCTTTCTTTCTTTCTTTCTTTCTTTCTTGCCTTCTGACATACTTCTGGTGATGTCAGGTGGCATAGCATATGCAAATAAGTTATGCAAATGAGTTGTGCTAATTAGCTCCTGCACCTCTTTTTCTACGAAATGACCCCTGGCAACACTCGATTTCTTCGCACATGCTCACTGTCCATGGATGACTCAGAGCTGAGGGGAACACACGGATGCCACTGATCCACATCCTCCTAATAATACGTGGTTGAGCAGAAAACATGTGACATGACATCATTTCCGTAGTATTTCCCCACCATCATTTCATTAGTTGCTGCTGGGGGGAGATAAGAAAATGCTAATACAATTGCTAAATGCTGGGTTCTTGCATGTAGACTCAGTGATCCAGCATAGTGAGCAGCTCAAGTTTATTGCACACTAACACAAAGACAAAGGACATGGCAAACGGCCAACATATATACAGAACCCCACAACAATGCTTAACCACACCCCACTTTCCTACTGGTGGGTTTGAATTTCCCATTGACATCCTGTTGGTGTTGACTAGGATCCTTGGCTACTATTGTGTTCAGGGAAGCTCGGGAATAAAGGCACTAGCCTCCCAGTGGCGCTCAGTGGACACAACACCAATGAGATCCCACCATTCCCTTCAAGGAGATACACAGTGAGAAGTGAACTGGCACTGCCTCCGTTTCTTCCCAGAGCGTCTTGTGTGGGGCTTTGTAGGTGACCTGGCTATTGAAAAACAGTGTTGTAAAAGGTGAACTTCTGTTTGTAGAATTAGATCTGTGAGAGCCCATTCCCACATCCTTACACAAACTGACTCCTTAGCAAGCTGATCTTTGGATAGTGGTAAAATTGGGCCAGGTACCAGAAAAACATCATCCTGGGACAGTTCTGTTTGCCAGTATTACTGGGATTAGGAATGCAGTGTAGAACCAGGACTGCAGGCCAGTCTGCCCTACAAATTGTCATAATTCCTCTCCCCTTTTCCTCAAGAATCCTGTGATTTGTAATTGGGTGAGGTGCTGGGGATTTCTGTCAGACATCCCCTGCAGTACTGTAGTGTCCTGGGTACTGAGCTAGTGAGGATGTCATCTGCACTCATTTACAACTGCACTTATGTGGCTTCTCCAGGCAGAGAAAGAGGAACAGGACAAGAAAGAAGTCCTCGGATGAGAAATCTGCAGCCACCCATTCTAGGTTGATCACTCTTTCCCTACACACAGTTTCTTACATGATCCTGAATCAGTCCTCTTTCCTTGACTGTACGGAGTGCTTAATTATTAATTGCACTGCGAGAGGTTTTTCAGTGAAGCCGACATGGAGAGCAGCCGCGGGTCACTGTTAAACAAAGGCTGGCCTCCTTCCCGTCTTTCAAATGGCGATCCAATTTGAGAAGCAAAACCTGAGCAGGTAGCTTTGTCCTTCCTTCCTTCCTATCCTTTCTCTGCCCAGCTCAGCTTGTTAAAGGCCGGAGAAGGCTGCCAAGGATTATTCAGCAAGAAAGCGTCATGTCACTAAATATGAGTTCATCCGGATTTCAGAGGGAATGAGACAGCTCCCGGGGAGTCTCAGGGGATGCTGCAGCTTGGATGTTGCTCGCGCACGGAACGGAGACAAAAACGACTGCCAGAAAGAACTGATCTGAAAGTGGCACGCCGCCAAGAGATCCGACTAAGCAAAGTTTACTTGGGAAGCTGAGCAAAGAACAGCCTATCTTGGGAGACTGGCCTGCCTTTTGCACTACTGGAGAATTGGGGTATTAACCCTGTTTGCTTCTCTGTTGGTGGAGCAGGTTTGGGGAGCTGTCCCCTTGTTTCTCTGCAGTGGAACTGGGAGCTGGCGTGGTAGTCCTAGAGGTCACCTGGGCAATGGCCATCTTGTTGGGACAGTGGGTGCTGAACTACAAGGGAACACTCCTGGGATTCTCCTTGACCTCACCTGTAATCTGTGCTGGTTGCATCTGTTTGTCATTAGCGCATGTGCACACACACACACACACGGCTATGAGGCAACTACTTCAGTTGGCAGATTTTGGGCACTGTTCAAGGGAAGCAGACTGTCCGTTATTTATTTTTCCTCCACTCCTGGGAAGCTGAGAGGGGAATGTCATGCGGGTTTTCTTCTTCTTTAGCTGCCGGGATGTCTTGGGCTAATCTTGCATATTGTTAAGGCAAAGCCTTCCATAGCTGGGAACCAAAGAAAGATGGAGAGCTTGCCGGTCACAAAACAGGAGTCCAGTTTGTATGACATTTGAAACAAATGGACCAGCTTCTGGAACCGTAGATTCAAAGGCTGCTTTCACACAGAGGTTCTGCTCAGGTTTGTCATCCAAACTGGAGCAGGAACTTTTTTAGAGCCCCACACTGCATCGTCCTCTGATCATCCACTTTCCAGGTTGTTGCCTTCTTTGCTCCAGTCTTTCCAAAACCTGGATTGATGCGACCCTTTTTGAAAGACAGCCATCCAAGCATGCTTGTCATGTGAAGATGCATGTTTTTGAAGGTACCACGCATATCAATGCTATTTTTCTTTCTTCAGCCCCAGTGGCTGCCATTGCTCCCAGGTCACCAGGGGGTCTTTTAAAAATCCCAGTTATTGCAGCAGCATAACAACACTCTAGCAATTTCCTTTAAAAAACAAGACTGCCACAGCCCTTTGGTGGCATAGTTAGGGGGAACAGTGGCCATGTGGGACTGAGACAAGGAAAATGTTCAGGCCCTCTTGCCACCACTGCAGCAACATTTGCAGCAGCAGTGAGAGTGTGGAGCATTGTTCCCATGTGGATGTGGCCAAAGCTAGTCATATTAGGAAACTGATCCAATCATTGGCGTCAACTACGGGGGAGCTCGAGGGCTCGAGCCTCCCCCGAAATTTTCCGGGGGGGACTGAGCCCCCCCCTGGGAAAGTGGAGCACCCGCCGCTGCCTCTCTCTCCCCCCCCCCCGACTGCCTCCGTCCCTCCATCTGTCCAGGGGCCAGCTAAGCAAATGCCCAGCTGGTCCCTGGACGGATGGAGGGAGGGATGGAAGCAGGAGTGGCCAGGTGGGGGGGAGGCAATGGCGGTGGGGACACAGCAGCGGGGCAGCGGCGGAGAGAGGCAGAGGCGGCGGGGACAGGCAAGAGCCCCTGCACACACAAGAGCCGCCGCCGCCCCTCTCTCTCTCCCCCCCCCCCCGGCCTGGCTGCCTCCGTCCCTCCCTCCCTCTGTCCGTCCAGGGGCCAGCTAAGCAAATGCCCAGCTGACCCCTGGATGGATGGAGGGAGGGATGGAAGCAGGAGTGGCCAGGCCGGGGGGGGGGAGAGGCAGTGGCGGCAGGGACAAGGTCCCAGCATGTGCGCATGCTTCGCGCATGTGCACGCAAGAGCCCCCGCCCCCCCTGGGAATTTAAAAACTCGACGCCCCTGGATCCAATAGTTATTTCTGTTGGTCTGAATGTAAAACAATCTCTGTCTGGAATTTCCCAACCCACAAACTGAGGAAAGTGCACAAGGCTTGTCTCCCTCGCCCAATGGTTCTCCCAGATTTCAGGAAGATAAGAGAAAGTGCCCTCATTTGATAGGCTGTGTAAATTCTCAGTTGGAGAACCAGGTGCAAGTAAGCCTGCACTGGGATGTGATTCGGCTTTTCCCTGGAGGTGGAAGAGTCCATCTGTGAACAAAAACAGGTGAGAGGAACTAAATCCTGTCCTCTCCACCTTACCTTGAAGTGCTCTGTTGTTTTCAAAGTTTTCTTCCCAGCCTGGCTCCAGTCTGAAGAACTATGCAGGGAGGACAGGGAGTTAAATGCTTCAAGCCCAGGAATAAGCTGTGGGAATGGGCAGCTCCCCTGATCCACACTATCCAGCTCCATTTAAAGCAGAGCCCCACCCTTGTTTCCTTTATGGGTGAATGTGTCCTTCTCCTCTTGCTAGGGCTTAGCAGCTGGACAGGAAGGGGGTTTAACTGATGCAAGTGCAGCTGCATAATGCATTTATATGAAATCACAGATATCGAGAGAAGTCCCATCTTGACTCACACATGGAGAGATGAATAGGTGTATCCTGCAATGTGCCCCCAGGTGATCGCTGGCTCATGAGCAGAGCATATCGTCATACGTAGGAAGTGTACCTGTATATGCCTCTTCCCTGCAACTGGAGATGCTGCTTTCCAAACATTCCTGAACATGGCTGGAAGTGGTACCTATTCTTCCTCCACGTGTAGGAGCCATGCTTGAACATGTGAATGCTGCCTTGTTTTGGAACAGATAGTTGGTCCATTAAGATCAGTATTGTCTACTCAGTCTGGCAGTGGCCTTCCAGGGTCTCGGGCAGAGTTCTTGTACGTCACCGACCACTTGCTGAAGATGCAGGCGATGGAACCTGGTACCTTCTGCATGTCAAGCAGAGGCTCTGCCACCGAGCCACAGGCCCTTGCTTACAAGCTGATGGAGGCGGGGAGAGTGGGGCCAGCACTTCTGAGACCATTATCCTTCTCCATGCATTAGCTGATCCCCCGCACAGGGACGGAGTAATGAATAGCGGGCATCTGTCTCCTGCAGAGTATGTGGGCTGGCTGGTGCAGCCTTCCTATTATGGGATGGGAAACCAGAACCTCTGCCTTCAACCCTGCCCCGCTGCCACTACCCTGCCTTACAGCATGTGCAAGAATATTGTTCTCTATCTGCCTTGCAAGTTCATCAACTCAGGTGGTAGACTAGCTCAGGGAAAGTGGGTGTGCACTCCCAAAGCCAATGGGAGGCTCAGTGAGTGATGGGAAATGGAAATTCTGAGCACAAAAAATGCCAGTTGGAAGCACTGAGTTCTTGATGTCTGTGTCAAGTGTTTATCTGCTGGTGCTTTTCAGTGGCTACCTGAATCCCTCTAGCCTCCCACTGCTCTGGAAATCAAAAGCAGACTAGCAGACACAAGGTAGCCAACTAGCATCAGATCAGGAGATTTCTGCCTGCTCCCTATTGTCATAAACAATTTTGTTTTGTATCCGGGGTGTTTCTGGTATTTACGAAAAATAAGTGTTGTTTGGGTCAGATCTACATCAACCTACTTAATCTATAGATCTCATTGCTCTTGTCCATCTTTTGGCTATTTTACACATTACATTCTTTTAGGGATGCCAGCCTCCAGGTGGGACCAGGGGATCCCCTGGAATTACAGGTCTTCTCCAGACTACAGAGATCAGTTCCCCTGGAGAAAACAGATGCCTGGAAGGATGGACTCTGTTGCATTGGAGGAGGAGGAGGTCGAGATTGGATTTATACCCCGCCCTAAACTACCCAAAGGAGTCTCAGAGCAGTTTATAATCTCCTTCCCTTCCTCTCCCCACAACAGACACCCTGTGAGGTAGGTGGGACTGAGAGAACAGCTCTGAGAGAACTGTGACTAACCCAAGGTTACCCAGCAGCTGTATGTGGAGGAGTGGGGAATCAAACCTGGTCCTCCAGATTAGAGTGCACTGCTCTTAGCCATTACACCAAACTGTACCCCCATTGAGGTCTCTGTCCTCCACAGGCTTCACACCCAAATCCCAAAAAGTTTCCCAACCTGGATTTGGTAACCCTGCCCCTCACCCCCACCGGTGGCCAGAGAGAACCTGGCAACCATACATTCTTTTGGGGAATATCTAAGAATGCAAAATGTGGATGCAACAAGTCCTGTGTACTACACAGGTATGCGGGTCAGGGAGTTGTGGTTGGCTGCAGCTCTCTCTTGAGTGCACTCTTTGTGGCAAGCATAACACCTGCCTTGCGAAAGAAGCCCAGCGTTTCCACTCATCCAGCCTCCTGTCTCCAGCAGTGGCGATGTGATGCTCCCACTGGAATGCAGAAGCAGAATGAAAGAGAAGTACTTTGCTCCATCATCTGGTTCGGAGGTCCACCCTCCAGTCAAGGACATTCTACTTTTAGCCCTCTGCAGACAAAATATGCAGGGACAAGCCAATACTTGTAGAGGGGGAGCTACTATAGCATAATGATCACAGTGCCAGATCCAGGAGGATGAAATGAGAAAGGGAGAGGGCTGTATGCTACTCTGAACTCCTCGGAGGAAGGGTGGAATATGAATATGTTTAGACATGCTCTGGTCCTATGAAGTTCACACACGGTTACCCATATATGGACGCCACACCTATGTGCTTAGGGATGCATAGACTCCATCCCTGTGGCTGGGATCTGGATGACTCTGCACAGGTGGGGAGTGGGGGTGGTGCTTGCAGATCAGGGACAACATGGTTGCTTTCACTTCCCCACAATCCCCCTGTGCATGTCGGCTTCTCCACGGGTACAGGACTAATCACAGTACCTATTGGTAGACCTCTCTTCTGTAAATCTGTTAAGAACATCCACAGAACGTTTCATTCAAGTTAAAAATCAGCTCCTTTTGTTCCTTTTTTTCAAATCCTTTAATATAATTATGACACATATTCAGAGTTGTTATAATGTTCCCACTGGAAACGCATTTCTGTTAGTAACGTTTCTGTCTCCGGGCCGATTGAGATGAAATTCTCAGGGCTTCCATCCCGCACCAAAGAGACTCTCCCTCACAACTTGGAGGCAGGCAGGCAGGAGAGAAATCCTCCCCATTCTAGAGGCCATTAAAATTCACAGTTGCAGACTGGATGGAGGGAGAGAGAAAAGTGCTTCAAGCAGCTAAATGTTCTAAAGCCATTTAGGAGATCATTCACTGGCGAAGATCTCAAGCTTGCTAACACAGCTGTTAGCTTATATTATGTTGTAACTAAGTATCACGTATTTAATGAGACGGCAGGTTCGCACATGCATGTTTATCACTTCTTGCCAACAACAAGCAATTACCTGCATGTGTGAATAGGTCTCATCGGAAATAAAATTTCACAAGCATCATTTTTATATTACCATGGATTGTTTTTCAGTGCAGGATGCTCCCACACTCACTGTTAGTTGTAAAGTAAGGAGGAAGCAAGCAGGCCCATAGCTACCGTGGGACTAGTAGGGGCTCTGTCCCCTTCCTTAAAGGGCCCCCCACTTCTTAAAGGCTCCCTCACTTCTTCCCAAAAGCATGTAAAGTGATCCTTTAAATGCTTTTGGGAATAAGAGTGGGATGCGTGCCCTTCTCCCTCACTCCTGCAAGATTTAAAGGGCCCTCCAGCTGATCAGCAGGCCACATGCTCCCCGCTGATCAGCTGAAGGGCCCTTTAAATCTTGTAGGGGGGAGGGGGGCATGAACCCCTCCATTATGGCAAATAATGCCCCCCCAAAAAAATTTGCCCTACAAGCCACAGAATCCTGGCTATGGGCCTGAAAACAAGTGGTATCTAGGTACATGTGAACCAATCTGAACCATATTCTCTGGGTATCATCAAGACTGTCTCAATCACACATTGGTGACTGTTTTACTCCAATTTTTTTTTTGTGGTACTCATTGATACTGATCTTTCCAGGAGTTATTTTTCATCTTGATTTTGGCCTTTAATCCACCTAGTTGAATGGATAAACAAATCACTGTTGGATTCCCTTTCTTTATAGTATGCAATCCTGTCAAGCAACTTTATAGTATGCAGTCCTGTCAAGCAACTTATTCCCATTTTACAGATGTGAAAACTGAGCCTGAGACAGAGTGATTCGGGCAAAGCTTTGCCGTGCATGCCTGGCCTAGATGGGCTCTGAAGCCAGCTTTGTTGCTTTCAAATTTTGAAAATACTCTCATCTAGACCATAGAAACGAATGTCAGAGAGGTACGTTTTATTGAGTCCTGCTGTGCAAAATTTGTTCAGACTTTTTAAAAAGCCATCAGCAAAACCGCTCTTTCAGTTTCTTCAGTATGTTCTTGTTAGCCCTGCATTTTTGCTCCATTTTGTTCTGCCCAAAGAATGAAACCAAACTTGAACCTAAACTCAACAACAGTTCTCAAAGGCATTTCTGTTGTGAATCTGCACCAGATGTCTTGAACCCAAATGAGGAAAGAAAGAAGATGGTGATAAGGGGGGTCTTTGGGTGTAAATGTGTGTCTTGCAACTCCAGCTCTAGAGATTCAGGTAAAACATGCAAATAAACAAACATATCACCCAGGAAACCTGGAAAAGAGGAGAGCAAGGAAGCATTTGCAGATTGGTAATTATCCTGCATTCATTGGCTTGACTTCAAGCACAAACTGCTTCTGAGGACAAAGAAAAAGTTAATCTAATTTAAGCATGGACAAATCTGTAAATCATTCCAAATAATGAATGGAGTGGGACATCTTTTTCCATCAAAAAGGTTTTGCTAGTTCAGATTACAAGAGAAAGAAGGAAGAGGTGACTCAAGAGGGGGGGAAACAAAAGAGAAAAAGAAGAGAAATCACCTCCAAAGAATACTCAAACGTAATGATTTATTGATACTTATGAATTGCCTGATGTATTTTGCTTTTAAAAAATCATTTGGGAGGAAAAGAATCTTGGTTTGCCTTGGAACAGTAAGGCAGCTAGATCAGTTTATTCAGGATTATTTCTCCAGGGGAACAAATCAGTATTTTTGAAGCCAGCTGTGAGGCTGTGCCTTTTCTTTTTGCTTTCCAATTCAGACTGTGAAATTCAATGGCTCCCGTGATTGCAACAAACGCTTGGTCAAAGCACCAACAAACACCCACAAAAGTATTAATCCCCATCTGGGTTATTTATCAATGAGCCTCATCTAATTAAGGGTGAAAAATAGGAAGATAAGGTTTACCTGCCTGGATCAAACAAAGGTCCCTTCATGTTCAATATTCTGTTTCCAGAAGCACCCAGCCCAAACCGAGCATGGAAAATGATAGTCACTCCCCCATATTGTTTGTTCCCCTTGAAAGTATTAGGCAACTGCATGAAAGATGGGACTATCAAAAGCTGTCAGGGGTGATCATAGAACTGAACCTAAATGCTCAAAGACAGGCTGTGATCATACACACTAAATGACCTACTTTCAATTCACTTTCAGTGCACTTTCCAACTGGATTTTACTGTGTGAACTGGCAAAATCCAGTTCGAAAGTGCATTGAAAGTGGATTGAAAGTGGATTATTTAGTGTATGTGATTGCTGCCACAGTGTACCTCTGAGTATGACTCAGGGGTATACTGCCTCTGGATATAGAGTTTCCATTTAAATACTATGGCTAATATTAATGGAGGATAGGTCTGTCAAAGACCTTATCTCTTTTTTTAAAAAATCGCAGATAATGGCCATTACCACATCTTGAGCTCCACATATTAGTCATACACCTTTTAAAGAAGTGCTTCCTTTTCTCTGCTCTCCAGCGAACTTCTTTGACTCCTAAATTCTGGAGGAAGAAAAATTCTTTCCAACTATTGTCTCCATTTATTCATGTGAACTTTGTGGTTAAGATAAGATGAATCAGGATCCACTGGCTTGGATCTAATTTCAGTCATAAATACCATTGTGATGTCAGCAGGTGTTGGGATCTGCCATGTTCACATTTCACTCATGAAAGAGTTTATGTATGCTAATGTTAACTAGTAGCTTAGAATCAATTAGGTGTTAGGCAGATTTTCCACCAGAGAAGAGGAAGTATTATTCCTAATGATGCTGTTTTAAGAATGACTATTGGCTGATCAATAAATTGGGGTATAGTACATGCTGTCTGTCACATACACCAAATCATAAGGCTTTGGGGAAAACCTCTGTCTCCTTTGTTCTCACCCCCAGATGAGTTTGAGCAACCAAATGAGCAAGATGACATTAAACTTAGAGGGATAGGTAGGATGTTATTATTTTCTTCCATGTAACCCTTCCCTTATTTTTCTAGTAAACTTTTGTTATAAACTAAATACACACATGTCTGCTCTGCTTTCATTCCACTGCTCACATTAGCTCTGCTAATTATCCAACATATTTTAGTTAGGGGCCCAGCATACTAAAAGACACAGCAGTAACGTGTGCACATTGGCTTGGCAGAAGAATCCACCTTTTGTTTTCTTGAATGCTTTTTCCAAACCCTCTTGGATTATAAACAAAGAAATCTCCCTCTAGAGCCATGGAAGCATGAGACAGCAGAGACATCTCCCCTTTTGCTTGCAGACTGTTGAGGAAGGAGAGAAACGTGTGTGTTGGCTAAGAGAGAAATGTTCAGACCACATGCCAGCCAGAGACTACGTCTACCAACTAAAGCAACACAGCAGCTCCCCGGTCCATATGTGAATCAAACCCCACCCTCTTGCAAGTCCCAAAATTAAATGGCCAGAACTTCTTAATGTGGAAGTTCAGAATGCAATGTGCTTTGGAACTTCAAGAAGTAAAATACGTTGTTCACAAAGATCCCCCAGAAGATGGAAAAGAGAAAGAGAAATTTAAAAGGGATGATGTTAAAGCCTGTTTTTATCATTCTAACTTCTATAAATGATAACGAGACCCCTCTGGTAGCCAGCTGTAAAACTGCCAAAGAGATCTGGGTCAGATTGGAAGAAAAATATGCAAAAAGAACAGAGAAACATGTGCAGTTTTTAGAAGGAAATTGTATAGTTTCAAGCTAAGAGTGGGAGCGGATGTCTGTGTACATTTGGATGAAATAATGAAATTAGTGGCTGAGTTACAAGTAGTGGGAACAGAAATCACTCCAGGAGAGATAAACTGAACAGTTTTTCAGACTCTTATGCTAATCAAATTGCTGTTTTGCAGCCAAGAGATAAAGTGTATGTTTCCTATATCTTGAACTTTCTCAGAGACGAAAGTATAAAGAGATCTGTTAAAGAAGCTGCAGGAGGAATGCCTGTTCTAAGACTGAAACATGAAACTGAACTTGTTGTATGTTATAATTGCCAAAGGAAAGGGCAAATTGCAAAGTTCTGCAGAACATAGAAAAGCAAGGTGCCCCAGAAGGAGAGGAGTGTGCGTGTTCACACACACAATGCAACTCCAAATAAGAGGAGAGAGAATAAACAGGAAAGGTCCCAAGCGGTTAACGTATATCATTTCTGATAAAGACTCAGATGTGAAGGATTTATGGCTGTTGGATTCTGGATCTGTTTCTCATGTTTGCCATGATAAAAGTTGCATTCTGGAATTGAATGAAAAGAGAGGGCAAAATCTGAATCAGGCAGATGGTATACCTTTGTATGTTGAAGGACTTGGGACTGTAGAACTGAGAGTCTCTAGTTCTGCTGGGGAAATTGTTGATATTCTGCTGAAAGACTGCGTTTGTACTCCAGAAGCTAATTAAAATTTGTTGTCTGTGGAAAGGACTATGAGACAAGGAAATGAATTTCTCATCAAGAAGGATATGTGTAGCATTCAATTCCTGAGTGCAGTGTTGAACATCTGAAAGATGTTGCTGGATTAGTTCCTCACACAAGACAAAAAAAATGTCTTCGTACCAACTGCATGTTGGCATGACACAAAAGACTGGGACCCCAAAATCCTAAGTCTGTAGAGAAGCTTTTGCAAGAGTGCAGTGTTGAGATGGCTGAATGTGACTGAATGTACGCTTGTTGTTAAATCTGTTTAAAAGCTAAAAGAAATGCACCTAACTACAGCAAAGAGCAGAGTGTGCACAATGAGAGGCTGTTGCAGAAAGTCTACTCAGACTTAGTTGGTCCTTTTTGTTCTTCAGTTGGAAGAAATAAATACATTTTGACTTTTATGGATACTGGAACTCATTTTGTCTATGTGTATTTGATCAGCTCTAAAGATCAGGTGCTGGAGAAATTTAAGAACTATTTTGCTGCTGTGAAAAATAAGTTCAATAAGGCTCCAGAGGTCCTGTTTACAGACAATGGGATGGAGTATTGTGGCAGTGAGTTCCAAAGGTTCCTGGAAGAGGAAGGACTAGAGCATAATAGAACTGTGCCTTATTCCCCTCAGAAAATTGGCTCAACTGAACAGCTTAACAGGAGTCTCCAGGAGATGGCACATTGCCTACTCTTACAAGCTGATCTGTCTGATCTCAGCTGGGCAGAAGCAGTAAATACAGCAGTTTACCTGCACAATAGAATTCCCTCTAAGATTACAGGGGAAATGCTATTTGAACTGTGGTATGGAAAGAAACCAGGTCTAAAGCATTTGAAGGCATTGGCACTAAAGCATATGCCCATGTACCAAAGAAAGAAGGGGGAATCTGGATCCCAGAGCTGAAGTGGAAATCCTGGTGCATATTGATGAAAGCAATGTAATCCAAGCTTCTAAGCAAATACAGTCACCAGTGCAAACTGGTCAGGAGGCTGATGATGGAGTCTCTTTTAGTGATATGGCCAGATGTCTACCTGCTGGGACTGCCAATCAACAGGCAGGTCAACAAGAAACCCCACAATCAGAAGGGGAGGCAGGACAAGCTAAGCCAAAGAAGACAGAGATTAGTGTTAGACAGTCACAAAGTAGCAAATGTGCAACCTATGAGTGATCAGTCAAGCTGCAAAGAAATGACTGAGCAGCCTGCACCTGAGGTCAAGTATGCCTCCATCGGGACACTTCTGAGTATTGTAGTATCAAGAAGAATGCATATTGAACACCTGGATATTAAAACAGCATTCCTCAATAGAGACTTATCTGAAATGCTACAAAGTCAAAACGCAGAGCCCTGCCTATTCACCATATCTGCTAACATCCATGGATGGCCTGATATTATGTTGCCAAAGCAAAGAGGGTGCACAAGAAATTGCTGGTAATCTGAAAAGAAGTAAAGGCAAAACAGCTGAGAGATGTGAATCATTATCTTTGAATACAAATTGAAAGGACTGAGAATGGAAGTTTCCTATTGAACCGAAGACACAAAATTGTGGACTTTGCTGAGTTATCGGGCCTAAAAGATGATAGAGTGAGAACTCCACTCAAACCAACTTACCTCAGTCTTTAAGATTAACTGTTGCTTGAGAGTAATCAGCAATAAAGAGAGGCAATTGGCAAGCTTCTCAATCTGAGCACAGTGTCTAGACCTGACATTTCTGCTGCTGGAATCTTATGCAGAAAGACAAGTTTGCCAAGTCAATATGACTGGAATGCTGTGAAGAGATTGGCTAGACACCTCATAAAAACAGCTGACATGAATTGACAGATCTCAGCTTGTAACAACCCAAGACTGGTTGGCTACATGAATGCTGATTGCTGCCTGGGGTGAAAACAAAACTGACTACAAGTCAACCAGAACAACAACCTGCTCTTCTATGGAGACAACCTGATCAGCTGGACAAGTCAAAAGCAAACCCTGATAGCCATATCTACAACTGAGTGAATACATATCAGCTTCAAGTGCCTGCAGTGAACCTGAATGGATCATCTATCTACTGAAAGACTTTGGTGCTGATAAGCCTAAGCCAATAGCCTTGCTCAGAGACAATCAGGCATGCATAGCCCTATACAAGAGTGAAAGCATCAAAGCAAGGAGCAAGCATATTGCTGTCAGGTATCATTCTGTAAGAAAGATGCAGCAACAAGGACTAATTGAACTCAAATATTGTCCTTCAGAAGAGATGGATGCTGATATATTCGCCAAGCCACTCTCAAGAGGAAAGTTTGAGTACCTGTGCAAGAAACTGAACCTTTATGACTTCAGTATATGACCCCTGAGAAGGGGTGTTGGATTTGCAATGGTCACGCTTCAGTCATGAAAGAGTTAAACTGTTGTTTATATATGCTAATATTAGCTAGTCAGCTTAGAACCAATTAGAACAGTTTCTCCTGCCAGAGAAGAGGAGGCATTATTCCTAATGATGCTGTCTTAAGAATGACTATTGGCTGATCAATAAATTGGAGTATAGTACATGCTGTTTGTCACGGACAGCACGAGGTGGGGCTTTGGGGGAAACCTCTGTCTCCTTTGTTCTCACCACCACACAAGTTAGAGCAAGCAAACAAGTAAGACAACGTTAGACTTAGAAGGCCAGGTAGGATGTTCTTATTTTCTTCCATGTAACCCTCCCTTATTTTTCTAGTAAATTTTTCTTATAAGCTAAACGCACATGTTTCTGCTCTGCTTTCATTCCACTGCACACATTAGTTCTGCTAATTTATCCAACAGCAAGCCCTTCTACTTTGGGAATAAGGGTAATGAATGATACTGGCCTACCTAGCAGGATTGTTGCAATGACTACTATTATATAGGTTAAATTATTTGACCACCTGACAACTGTACTAACTCTAAGAATTAATATAATAATATAACTTCATAAAATGTGTAATGCGTCCAGTGAAAGTCTCAGACTTCCATCATTGTAGAGGTAATGCTGCTTAGGAAGGAGGAAGTCTTGAAGGACATGGTTCTCCCCATTTTTAATAGGGTTTGACTGACCCTTGCTAACTCAGCTAAAAACCATGGGGTTATACAGGATCCAATCTTATTATTGGAGAATCAAGTTAATACAGCTGCAAAAAAGACTTTCTTCTAACTCAGGACCCTAATCATTTATCCAAATAAGTTTGTGAAGTTTTGCATAGAGCCAGTTTGGTGTAGTGGTTAGGAGTGCGAACTCTAATCTGAGAGGACTGGGTTTGATTCCCCACTCCTCCACATGCAGCTGCTAGTGTGACCTTGGGTCAGTCATAAGTTCTTTCAGAGCTGTTTTTTAAGGGCAGTCCTCGGGAGAGCTCTCTCAGCCCCATCTACCTCACAGGCTGTCTGTTGTGGGGCAGGGAAGGGAAAGGAGTTTGTAAGCTGCTCTGAGACTCCTTTGGGTAGTGGAGGGTGGGGTATCCAATCTTCTCCTCCTCAACCCAGCCTGTAAGATGGCTCCTTAACTTAATGCAGCTGGTCTGGCCACCTGGATCCACACCACAGTAAAACCAAGACTAGACTTCTGTAATATACTCTACGTTGGTCTCACCTCAAAATCAGCTCAGAAACTCCAGTAGGTGCAGACTGCCATGACTTAGCCATCATCGGCACCTAGACAGAGCATGCATATTAACTCCGTTCTGCAGACAATCCATTGGCTGCCCATTCATTACCAGGTGTAATTTAAGGTATATTAGCTACCACATACAAAGCCCTTCGTGGCCTTGGTCCCACTTATCTATGGGACTGCCTCTCCCTCTATGCACCAACGTGACAGCTTCACTTATCTGAGCAGAGGCTTCTGCAAACGGGTTAAATCAACAGCAGCCTCTACTGGAACATTCTCCCTTGTGGCTTCCACCTTACAGAATGACCTTCGCGAGGAGGTCAGGAAGGGCCCCGGTCTCCTAGCTTTCAGCTATTCAAGAGGGCTTTTCTGCACAGCTAATAATGTTGCACTGTGCAAAATGTTTCACAAACCAACTTGGATGAATGATTAGGGACTGGGGTCTACCTGTAGTTTACTGTAAATAGGATCTAATTTATGTAATTTCTGTACTGCTTAATGCGTCATGTGAACACTTATGCTATCCTTCAGTTCTTTCTGGTTGGTTCTAGACTTCTAAAATCCTAGTGCGTTGGTTACTGAACGTCCCGTGTAGTTGATTGTGCTGACTCACTCTGTGTAGTCCACCTTGAGAGAAAGGTGGACTGGGAATAACGTGAATAAATAAAGAAAACTTTCAGCATAAGACTGTTTGCCAAGCCCTGAATCATTTTAATCACCTTTCTGCAGCCTTTGCACACCAGGTTCCCTTCCCTCTACATTTTAGGTAGGTTAGCTGGAGCCCCTGCAAAATGTTCAATCTAATGATATAATGTTTGTTGAACAGGAGGAAGAAGATCCTCTGGAAATTAGGTAATGCCAGGGTGCAAAAAAAAGTGTGCCTGCCACTGCAGCAGCAGCAGCAGCATGGGAGTGGCTGCGAATGGGCCAGAAGTTGTGCTCGGAAAGACCTTGCATGAATGCTCCTGTGTGCCACAATCCCTGTGTAGAAGCAGCCACTAAGCTGAGTGAAACACAGTCCAGAGTACATTAGCTTTAGACAGAAGTCTCACTGATTTCAATGAAACCAAGTACCTAGAAAGTGGGACTAGGTCTGCAGTCTTAGTTAAAGGGACACACCTCAGGAAAGTTGCCTCGTGCTACGAGATTGTCAGTGATCTTAGGCCTGGAGCCAATGCTCCCTCTAAGCTGTGGAATCTTTTGAGCAAAAATTGTACTTTGCGAGCTACTGGCAGAAAAGTTGTGAGCAAGCAATTTGGCTGCTGCCTAAATTAGTTTGCTCTGGAGCCATTCTTACTGAGCCAAGACAAAAAGGTGTGAGCTGGAAGCTAAAAAACTGTGAGCTAGCTCACACTAACTCAGCTTAGAGGGAACACTGCCTGGAGCTATTGCTCGGTTTCCAACTCTGCACATGAGGACAATGCTAATCTACTTTAAAGGGTGCAGCAACAATTACTGTGATCATAGATAGGAGCACTGTGGAGCACTCTAAAGCCCTTCCCCCCCCCCCACATACCTTTCCAGGCTTGGGAGGCTCTCTGAGCAGATGGGACCCACCAAGATGCAAGTGGATGACAGGAAGTGATGTGACAGGAGGAAGTGAAGTCACAGTCATGCCCACTGGATTGCACATTGACTCCCACATTGCAGGCACCTGTGTGCAAGAAATGTTGCCGTGTGCAAAGAAGCAACAGCACTTGAAGCAACCGCACTTTAGAATCCCTCACTCAGGTTGCCAGCATGTTCCAGGAATTAATTCCCTCCCATGAATCCCTACTGAAATTAGCTGGTGCTGGGCAAAATTTTGTTTTAAATATTTTACCCTCTGCTCTTGCGGTTGGCCACTCTGAAAATGGCGAGGAAGAATACTGGAATTAAATGACTCAATGTATATAAATCACTAACAGTTCCCTTCTATGCAGAGTTACCCCAGCCCAAGCCCATTGATTTCAGTGGGTTCAGACTGGAGTTACCCTGTGTTGGACCACAGCTTGCTTCATTACTGAAGGAATTGGTGGAAACAGACAGGTGACCTTCTCCCAAGCCTGCTGTGAGCAGAGTTGCCTGCGTATTTATTTATTTATTTATTTATTTATTTATTTATTTATTTATTTATTTATTTATTTATTTATTTCGATTTGTATCCCGCCTAGCCAGCAAGCTGGCTCTAGGCGGCTAATAACATTATTATAAATATACAGAGTTAAAACACATAAAATTCCAATAAATACATTAAAATACAGCTAAGCAATCAGATCACAGATGGCAGCAGATACTAGACCAACATCAGATACCAGTGGTCTACTTTCATTCCTGCCAGGAGGCTCCCACCCCACCCCAGATGTTCTAGTGGCGATTCACCCCACCACCTACTAAGGGCCATTCCCTCTGGTGGTGGCCCCAAAAGCCTGGCGGAAGAGCTCTGCTTTGCAGGCCCTGTGGAAGTGCAAAAGATCCCGCAGGGCCCTGATGTTCTCCGGGAGCTCGTTCCACCAGTAGGGGGCCGCCACCGAGAAGGCCCTGCTTCTGGTAGTTGTCAACCTGGCCTCCCTCAGGCCCGGAAGGGTCAGGCGATTTTGGGTGCCTGACCGCAGCGCTCTCTGGGGTATATACGGGGAAAGGCGGTCCCTTAGGTGGGCAGGCCCCAGGCCACATAGGGCTTTAAAAGCAGAGTTGAGCAGAGTTGCCTGCGTTTTAACTGGCCCAGGTTCTCTGCCTTTAACAGGTGGACAAAAATTGGGCAAGTGTGGGGACTGCCCACGGCCTGGAGAAAAAAAAATATTAAGATATCAGCCATGGTTGCTGACAGACCTGGAGGAAAATCTCCTGCCAGTTTCCTGGGAGACTTACTGGGGCTATTTACCTCCATGCTATTAAAACACAAGAAACTTCAGCTGCCCACTTCCACACAGTCAGCCCCTATTATGGGGAAAGTACTTCTTTCTCCAGGCTTGCTGTCAACCCTAGGTGATGAGATGCTTTCCTGGCATAAACTGACGGGTTGAAAGACACACCTGTTTAATTCCTGCCTGTTGGGCGGCCGTTATAGGCAGGGGGAGAGAGGATCCAAGTGGCATCCTGGGCGTGGGGTTATAAGCCTTCTCTTCTGGAATGCAATCCTAAACAGAGTTGCAGCCTTCAAAATCAGTTAAAGTCAACAGGCTCAGTAGGGTGTGACTCTGTTCAGGATTCTTTTGTTAATCTTCATTTATTCTGCCTTTCCCCATCCCCCCTGTGGTCCACGGCAGACTGTCAGCACTCAAACAGACTGATTTGTTCTTTCTTAATTTGTGGAGATTAAGAAGGGGGAGGGTTGGGGAGAAGAAGAGGCCACTTTTCTCTACCGGAAGGAGTCTCAAAGCAGCCGACAATCACCTTCCCTCCCTCTCCCCTCAACAGGCGCCTCCTGAGGCAGGTGGGGCTGAGAGCATTCTGAGAGAACTGGCCCAAGGTCACCCAGCTGTCTTCAGGTGGAAGAGTGGGTTCTCCAGATTAGAGTCCGCAGCTCTTAACCACTTCACCCCCCTGGCTCTCAGAAGGAGGGTAATGTTCTTTCTGAAAGGAAGGTCCTGCTTGGAAAGTTTAGATTTGAGTCCAGCAGCACCTTGAGAGACCAGCAAGGGCTTCAGGTCAAAGCTCCCTCTGCCAGACCCAATAGAGCAGAAACGGCGATCTGAGTGGGGCTGTTGTCTGGGGTACCAAGACAAAGAGAAGAAGACCCTGCAGGGGGCAGCAAGAAGACGATTCGAGAGGATAGCGAGGTCAGCCAGCACCTGCTCTCTCCTGCTAAGGGTAATTCCTTGTCTGCCTCCAGATTGCTGCTCTCAGGGCAACGCCCCCTTCTCCTGGGAAGTGCCAAGCTCAGTCTTACCTTCTCGACCACTTCCGGAATAAACCTTGACCTACACTTTAACCAGGCTGTGCACCATTGCCCTCTTCATTACCCTGCCAACTAAAGGGTGCATTCTCAAGGGTGGCAAAGGTACCAAGGGGCTTTGGCAAACTCTCCTCAGCCAACAAATTCAGAGTCCTCGTGGCCAACTGAGGTTTATTCAGGGTGTGAGTTTTCCTGTGCAGGCACACCTTTTCAGATTAATCGGGGAAAGTGTGCCTGCACAGGAAAGCTCATGCCTTGAATAAACCTGTGATTGGCCTGCGAGGGGAGGACCTGGGGAAATCCTGCTCTGGCTCGCCAATCGTTGGAGGGGGGGAGCGCTCGGGAACGCCTCCCTCCCCGCCTTCGCTCCCTTCCCCGCAAGCCGGCGGCGCTTTCCTTTTTCTCGCCTCCTCGGAGCGGAGCTTTCCGGCTGGGAAGGCAGGCGCGCCTTCCCGCCCCCTCGCCAGGCAGCCCGCCGCGTGGGCGTCCTCCGCGCTCCATTTATCGCAAGGCAGCCCGCCGGCCGGGTGGGGGAGCCGCGCGCCCTCAACGCACGCTCAGGCCCGGCCTTGCGGGGACCCTGCCCGCCTCCCTCGCTCCTTCTCCACGCGGGGGATCAAGTTACCCCCTGAGGGTCCGAGCGTGTCCAAGCGCTCCCCTCTTCGTTCCTAATTGGGGAGAAAAGAGAGAGATCCCGGATAGCAACCCCCCCCCCCCGCTGGCTCGGCTGAAGACCCGAGAGATCCGCTGGCAAGGCGCCTGGGCCTGTCCCAGTGGCGAGAGAGCCGCATCTGCGGGCTGGGGGGGGGGGGATTTCCGGGGGAGGGGGCGCCTGCCTAGGGTCGAGCCGGTTCCTTTCCAAACTCCAGGAAGATGGATACGAAAATCGGACCCGTTTACCACCAGCCCGGGCGGGAGAGGCAGAAAGATCGATCCACAGGCGCAGAACAGCCTCCCTGCCTGTCCGCCCTTTTGGCCGGTTGTGCCCGCCCCCTCCCCACCCGCGCGCCCCGTCTAAGGCCGGATCCCGGCGCCTTGCCCGGATGCCGCCTCGGCGCTCGGCCTTTCCCCCGGCCCCTCGGCGCCCGCCCGCCCGCCCGCCCGCCTGCCTGCCCGCCTGCCAGCGCCCCACCAGCCAGCCCGGGAAGCGCGGCCGCTCTTGCCAGCCGGGGCCCGCTCTTGAAGCCGGCGCGCTGGGGAAGAGGCCGGGGCGGAGGGAGGGCCAGCGGGCAGGGTCCCCTCCGGCAGGCGAGCCGCTTCCTTTGTGCAGGGAAAAAGCCTCGGCACGAACACCGCTCCGGGGAAGGCTTTCCGCTCCCTCCCTCCCCCCCCCCCCCCGGCTTCCCTTGTTTCGCCCAGCGTGACTGGCACCGGATCTGGGCCGCCCGCCGGCCTCCCTCTCTGCGGCGGGTCTGCGCGCCTTTCCTGAGAGGAGCTGAGTCCCACTGGAACTCCGCGGGGACTTGCTTCTGAGTAAACAGAGGGCTCGGACGGCCATTTGCATCCATTATTCAACGGGGCCCATTTAAGCCATCGATCTCCTCTCCTCTCCTCGGTCTCCCTTGTCTAATTCTGCGCTCCATCATCGGTTCTGGCCATCCATCATCATTTCCTTCGCTCTGACCCAGACAAACGCGTATAGGTCGCCTCTGGCCTCGCAATCTCTCTCTCTCTCTCTCTCTCTTTCAGTCTGTCTTTCTTTTTCTGTCTCCCTCTTTCTTTCTTTCTTTCTTTCTTTCTTTCTTTCTTTCTTTCTTTCGTTCTTTCTCTCTCTCTCTCTCTCTCTCTCTCTCTCTCTCTCTCTCTGTGCCGATTCTGCGCAGGACTTCAGGTTCCCGGTTCTTCCCTCTGACAAACCAGCCCCAATCTTGCCTAGTGAGAAGGCTATCTAAGGATTTTGGGGGGGTGGGGTTTAAACTGCTTCGCCCCTGGCTGCTGAAGGAGCCAGAAATCCCCCCCCCCCCACGAGTCATTCCTTGGAGGGTTCTTTTTACGCGAGGGAATTTTGCTTGGAGAGCGGGCGGGCGGGTGTGGGGCGGTCTCTCTTGGACGAGATCAGCGCGGGTTTGACTAGTCAGTGCAAGAATCTCTGATAGGGATTGATGATGGCGATTAGAAATTAACTGCACACACATCGTTGTCCTGCTTCCGCCAAGTCAAACCATGATCACTGTAGACAGGGACGAAGTCTCATTATTTTATGGCGTGTCCCCCCCCCCCCCCCCCGCCACACACACACCCGATCTCATCACGGGCCATACTGAGCGGCGGAGTCTTCTTCGGCTTATTTCTCGGCCGTTGCCGTGGCACGCGCACACGTTTCAATCCCCACTACCACGGCAAGCAGGAGACCTTTATTTCCTCACTTATTCACTGATTACTTATTCCTGTTTTTGCAACCAGAGTTGCAAACAGCAAATACAAGTGATTTAGGTTTTTGTCCCGGGGTGAATATAACCAACGTCAGGTTTGGGGTGAGGAGCACTCCGCAGGGGCCGAGCTGCGCTGCCCCGCGCCTGGCAGGGCGGGTTGGCCGGACGGTCTGCTGTTTAACCATTAGAAGGGGGACAGCCACCCCCGGGGGGTTTGCAGGGACCTCGGCGCCCGGCCCCCCTTCCTTCCCGCCTGCCCGCATTTGTTGCTGGGCTTCCGCCCCCCGAGGAAATGCAGATGGTCCGCCTTTGATTGATGGCCTGCTCCGCGCGGCTCTTGCTTACGCATCACATTTGGCGCGCCGAGTTCCTCGAGGGATTCCTCGTCGGAGGTGACTTCCAGGGTTTCCTGGGGTGGTGGGGGTGGTGGTCAGCGCCCTGCCCTAGGACTGGGACTGGCACAAGCGGGGGGGGGGGGGACCCGCATTTCCCGCAGGCTGGCTTCCTTCTAAAGGCCCCGGGATGCTATAAATAGGCGAGGGAGGTTAGAGCAGCAGCTTCTGGTGCCAGATCGATACCGCTTCTCTCTCTCTCTCTCGCTCCCCCCGCCCCGCCCCAATTCAGCCGGGCTGCTTCAGCAATTATGGAAGAGAAGCCGCCGGATCGGCTTCCTGGGCTTCCTTTGCAGCGGGTTGAATGGGGTGCCTCGCGTCCCCCCCCCCCAATCAAGGACGGGGATTCCCCCGCCCCCCTCTGGTCAGAACTGAAAACGAACACTTGGGCTCAATGAAATCCCCCTGGAAGATAGGCGCCCGGTCCTGTCGTTGCCTCCTGGTAGATGCGGGGTGGGGGGAGAGAAATGACCCCGGGGGATTTTAGGGCTTCCGAAAGAGCGATGCTGCCTTTGCAAAACGGCACTTTAGATTCGCTGTTTCACGCCCAGAGAGGCGCCGACAGTCAGCTCCGGGGATGTCACTTCGACAGACAATTACCCCCCCCCCCCCCAATCTGTCAGACTACAAGTGATTATTCCCCCTGGCTTCGATTATCTGATGCCTTCCAAAGCGAACCGCAGGTTGCAAAGACGCAGGAATGTAACCCTACACAGCCCAGCCTTGCTCCGGATTCTGGCCGCACCCGGCAATCTCCCCCCTCCATCAGACCCTGAAACGAGGCCTCCCCCCTCCGCGGTATTGACCATAGCGGCTAGACTCCCTGTCCAGATGCCGGGAAGCAGCGCCTGGCCTCCCAGTCTCGCCGCCTCTCTCCACACATCGCCTTGCAGCCAATGTTCCCTCTAAGCTGTGGAGTCTTGTGAGCAAAAATTCTACTTTGTGAGCTACTGGCATTGCAGTTGTGAGCGAGCGATTTGGTTCCCGCATAAATGAGTTTGCTCTGGAGCCAGCCTTCCTGAGCGAAGACAACAATCTGTGAGCCAGAGGCTAAAAAACTGTGAGCTAGCTCACACTAACTCAGCTTAGAGGGAACGCTGCTCGCAGCCAGCACACTCTCAGCCAGCAGGGCCAGCAGCAGCAGCAGTCCCCAGGGGAATCCGAGTGGAAGGAAGCGGGCTCCAGTTTTTGAGGCTGGCGGTGCTGTTTCTTGGCTGGAGAAGAGCCACGTGGTCCAGACAGGGGGCCGTTTCGGATCCAGGTTCCTCCTCCTCCTCGTGGGGAGAGGGAGGGGACCGGGGGCTGACATACTTCGGATCAGCCGAAGAGCATCGAGCTTCGTTTCCGTGAAAAGATGCACCGTCAGCTCTCCCCGCCTAGCTCCATTAAACCAAAAAAGCAAGGCAGCCCCAGACCCCGAGGCTCAACGCAAGACCTCATTGCGCTCCCATCGGGTTCAAGGGGATCGACTCTGCTCAGAAGGCCCAGCCCAGCTGCTGGCTCCCTCGGCTCCCGCGTCCGGCCTCCTCTGCCCCCAGCCGAAAACCTGTCCCCTTCCGGCCTCCTCTGCCGCCTGCCTCTCCGCACTTCTCTCTAATAACGGGCCGAATTAGTTTGAAAACCTCACTCGAACACACTGCAGATAAACTAATAATAATAATAATAATAATAATAATAATAATGCATCCTCTTTTCAAACAATAATTTTTATTTTATACTTTTTTCTATACTTCGTAGCAAATCTTTTATAATTTTTTTTGCTGAATTCACTTTATAATAAACTTTCTTAAATTACATTTTTTTCCTCTCTCTTTTTTTAAAATCAAGGCTCTTTTTTTATACTTTCCCCTCCCCCCGAAACCTTTACGCGGTGTGTTTTTATTTTAATGTCTCTTTTTTGTCAACTTAACATAGACCCCCCCTCCCCCCCCCCCCCCGTGATCTACACTGCCGGATAATCAGATTATCTTCCGGTAACGGTGGGGACACCTGGAACGAGAGAAAGAAGGAGGGACGTTGGAGAAGAAAAGAAAGAAAAGGGAGGGGGGAAGGAGGGGGGAAAATAAGGCCGGGAAACTTGTAAAGATGCCTTGACGGTTAAGTAAAGCTCAACTCTCAGCAAACATAGCAGCATTCATGACGTCAGTCGTGGAGTTAAATCTCCTTAAAAAAAATCCCCTTCCCCCCCTCCCATCTTGGGGTTCTCTTCCGCTTGTGATCTCGCTCGCTTGCTCTCTCGCACGCACACCAACCGCCCCCCCCCCCTTGGGGAAGAGGGTGACGTCTTCGTAGTGGAATGACTGGGGACAAAAACCTTTTTCAAAAAAATCACAAGAGTTTTCCTAGGAAAAGTGATGGTCGTTTGGGAGTGAATTCCCCCACCGGAATGCTTCTCCAACGCCGCTGGGTCAAGCAGCTCCGTGGCTCCCCGTCCGGCGCCCCCCCCCCGCCCCTGTCCACGTCCATGCCTTGGCTCGACTCGTCCTTCCCGCCGATGCTCGTTGCCTTCCCCCGCAGAAGGGCCTCTCTTTTGTGGCCGCCGAGTAGCGCTAGTAATAGTAATTATTAGTATTATTATTAGTATTATTATTACCTATTAATGCTTTTATTAGTATTCGGTGGTGGCTCGAAGCCGTTCCTGAGATTCCTTTGCGCACAAAAAGAGGGCTCCGGTGGTTGACCTCGGATCCGAAGGAGAGGGGAGTAAAGCTGAGGTCCGATTTTGGCTCTTGGTGGCTCACCGCGTGGTACCATTTTGGCAAATCATTCAAAGCACGACAGGAGGAGGAGGGGGGAGAGAGAGGGGGGGAGAGAGAGGAGGCCCTCGGCGGTGGCGGCGACGGTGGTGGTGGTGGTGGTGGCGGCGGCGGGTTCCCTCTCTCTCCCCTTCCCCAGTCCGGTCCAGTCCAGTCCTTCCTCGAGGGGCGGCGGCGGAACCTCTGCAGCAGCCGCCCCTGCCCCCGCCGCCTGCCTTCTTCCCGGCCCCCAATCCAGAGGAGGGACGGAGACTGTCCCGCTGTAAATCCAGTCCCGGAGGCAGGGAGGGGAGGCGGCGGGCGGCGTGGCGACGGGATCCGGGCCGGGGCTCTGCCCGGCTCTCCCTCCTCCTCCTCCTCCGCCCCCCGGGGCGCCTCTAGAGCCAGGAGAGCCAGGTGGCCAGGGCGGCCGAGAGCGCCAGGAGGAGCAGCGGGGAGGCCGGGGGCAGCGAGGAGGAGGTGGCCGCCGCCTTGGTCTTGCTGCACAGGACGAAAAGGTTGCCTTCGTAGTCGAGCTTCTTGGACTTCTCCTTCAGCTTCTCCCAGACGTCCTTCACCCCTTCCTGGCAATCCGTCAGGGCCACCAGGGTGCAGGCGTGGAAGTCGTCCCAGTACCTGCGCCGCCCGAGGAGAGAAGAACAGAGCGGCAGGTGACCAGAGCTGGCCGGAGACAGACCCCCCTCCCGTCCCTCCCGCTCCCCCCGCTAGTCGAGAGGCTGCCGCCCTTTGGGCCCGGGGGGGGGGGACCCTTTCTCCTCCTCTCAGCTTTGTGCTTGACCTGGGCGGCTTTAAAAACAGACAAACACCACAGGCACTTGGCACATGCCCAGCCAGAGCTGCTCTGGCGGCCTTTCTCCCCCTCCCCCCAAACTGCCATTCCTCAGCCGCGAGGGGAAAGCCAGGTTGGCTGCAGCTGAGGGC
Source organism: Lepidodactylus listeri (assembly GCA_029233225.1). Taxonomy (NCBI): domain Eukaryota; kingdom Metazoa; phylum Chordata; class Lepidosauria; order Squamata; family Gekkonidae; genus Lepidodactylus; species Lepidodactylus listeri. The sequence goes on from JARCFY010000006.1 coordinate 97,172,519, forward strand.
GGCCTCCGGCCTGGCCAGGAAATGGGCTTTCAGTCTCAGCCTTTTCAACGTGAGAGAGGTAGAACTGAAGGGATCCCCAGGGGTCATCTAGTCTAACTCCTTGCACAGTGCAGGGAATTCACAAGGTCCTCCACTCCCCCCCCCATGCCCCGAGGAAGGCAAAAGAGAGAGAAAGAGAGAGACCACCCCCAGGGGCCCTAGGCCAATCAGGCCTGGAGGAAAATTCCTTCCTGACCCCAAAGTGGGGGTGGGCAACTACCCTGGGCGTGTAAGAGCCGAGGTCTGGCCCTCCCTCACGCAACAATCTGCCTGATCCCTTCCTGCCCTCCCTCACACAACAATCTGCCTGAATTCGTAGCGAGCCATAGAATCCTCACGGCTGTCAGATGGCCATCAACCCTCTTGTTAAAAACTCCCAAAGAAGGAGAGCTCAGGAAGCCTGTTCCGTCGAGGAACCACTGCTTTCTCGAGAAGTTCGCCCGGGCAGAGCCGAGACCACTTCACTGTGTGCTCTAGTTTGCACAGGACTGCCATCTGGGGGGGGGGGGGGGAGAGGAGGACGACCAGGAAACGGGTTTATAGAGAGGCAGGTAGGGAAGATTGGATTTGATTGGATTTACTCCCATTGGATTATTATTTAGTTGTGATTGTCAATATGCCAATAAAGGTATACAAATACGAATAAGATTTTACCCCATCTTTCCCCACCCGAAGGTGGGGCTGAGAGAGCTCTCTGGAGAACTGCCCTTGAAAGAACCGCTCTGAAAGAACTTGTGGCTGACCCAAGGTCACACCAGTAGCTGCATGTGGAGGAGTGGGGGATCAAACCCGGTTCTCCCAGATTAGACTCCGCGCTCCAAAGACTACATCAAACTGGAAACTACACAAGGAACAAACAATAGTGTAGGGAAGGTGAACCATAGATGCCCCAAGGTTGGTTTCCTCCCCCTCTTTGACTTTTGAAACGTGGATCCCCCCATTAATGTCAAGCTCCGTGGAAAAACTGTCCAAGAGGAAGGAGGGGGGCCGGCCAGCCACTGCCCTCAACTGCCGGCTCAACCGCAAGCTCAACCGGAAGCGGGTCAACCAGCCCCTCCCATGGATATAAAGTTCCTGGAGAGCGCAGGAAGTGCTTGAAAGGATCTCCGTGGGGAAAGCCAGGGTCTCTGCTACGTTGTTGCTCCAGGGAGCTAACACGAGGACTTTCGGAAAGTGCAACAGGGTGACCTTGGGCCAGTCACGGGCTCTCCGCCTCACTTACCTCACAGGTTTGGTGTGAGCACGAAAGGTAGGAGAGAATGATGTAAGCCATTTTGGGTCTCCACTGGGGTAAAAGAGTTTTGTTTTTTAATCCGGGGTTTCGTGATCTGCAGAGTTCATTATATCTTTAGAAGCTCAACATACACCCTAAACAGCTCTCATCCGCTCCGCCTTCTAGGAATCCTGGTTCAACAAACAACCAAACGTGCAACTAGAGATCTAATCTCTCCACTTGAACTGAATGACCTGGGAAGAAATGGTTTGCGTAAAACCGAACCGTGCTGAAACACGACTATTATTCTCTATTCTCTATCACTCACTATGATTTGTCCTTCTCTAGAGACTCGCCCCACCGGGGAATGCGAAGCAGACGAAACAACAGCAGCTAGAGAGGGGCACCCCAATGCCTGCTATAACGCGCCAGTTTCAGAATCGTCTGCTTATAACGCTTAAAAGCCTGCCTCACTTCCAGGCCCTGCTGGATTTTTTTCTCCAGACGCTGTGCAGGAGAAATCCCCTTTTCCTAAAGCGCACCAATATTTGGTCTTCAGAGCCGAGGAAAGAGCTTGGCTGTCATAATGCATGCTAAGTGCCCCCTAGTTTCCAACAATAATACTGTGCCATCAGCATTAGTAACATTTTGGGATGTACTGCTGCACAACGCTTCTGTCAAAGTGAACTCCTCCTGGTGTCTCCCTTCCCTTTCTCAGAAGGCGCGTTCGGGGCAATGCGCTCTCGAGAAGCTATCGCTGAGCCATTGGGGGACGCCTTTCATGTCACTCGTTCTTTTAAAAGCAGCTGATGCAGACCCGGAACTGCCTTGCCTACAGTACAGCACCTAGCACCTCGGCACCCACCATCACATCTAGGCATACTGGGGCTGGGGAGAGGGGGAGGAGCCAGAGAGACCCTTTGCTCTGTTTGGGCGGCCTTCCGAGGAGGTGGTGGTGGTGATTATGAATCCTCACAGTCAGATATCTGACTGGAGTCTGGTGTTCTGCAATTTGAGATCTAGCCAAGTTCTTGGGACTTGCAGAGGTATCCTGGCAGGATGCTTGCTGTCCCCAGCTACACTGTCTTCTGGAGCTGAGCTGGTGTTATTTGCTCAATGCCCAGAATGTCCAGGTGTTTCTTGAGACTTCTAGGCAATGCTCCAAGGGCTCCAATGACTGGCAGGATGGTAACCTTCTTCTCCCAGAGGCGCTCTAACTCTATTCGTAGGTCTTCGCATTTTGTGATCTCCACCTGTTCTTTCTTTTCTATTCTGAGCTCTTCTGGGATTGAAATGTCAACTATCCAAATCCCATTTCTCCCCCTATAATTATGACATCAGGAGTGTTTATCTGCATTCAGAAGTCCCAAAGAATCTTTGTTCCATCTTTCTCCATGATCTTGTCTGGATTGTGCTCCCATGAATTTCTGGCAGATGGTAAGAGCCCAGTGCAAGTGACTGCAACTCTATGGTGACCTTCTTTATAGTCAGTGTGAGCAATTTTACTGAAGGCACTGACCCTGTGGTCGACTCTTTCATCCTTTGTCTTGCAAAGTCGACATTTGCTGTTATCACTGGTCTTCTGAAACTTGGCATTATCATCATCATCATTATTCCATTGTAGAGATTTTCTAGTTTAATGTAAACTGCCTCCAGCGCCTGGAGAGGCCGAAAGCATTTTGTTTCCATGAATAAAGGCATCGATAGGGTTTGGTTTTTTTAAAACGAAATCCAGACTTTAAAGACATCAGTTTAGGGCTTAAACCAGAATTCCTCGTTTATTATCCCTGGTCCTGAAAACGGAGCCGTTACCGTGCCTCTGAGCATGTGCAGTGCGCCGTTTTGCCCCCTCTGCCAGCTTCCCTTGCTTGTCTGAGCAACGCCAAGAGACTCCACCGAGCGGGGCTTCGGTTGTGGACTGCGGTTGGATCCTTGCTCTCCCGCTGAGTGAAATACTGGCGGTTCCCCCTTCCTTGTATACGACTGGCGCTGTCTTGCCTGCACCTGATCTCGTCGGCTTCCAGCTCTCCTTCCTCCAGATCGGAAACGCGCTTCCTTTAACGACCGCGGGAAGTCAAGTATTCGGCGAGGAGAACCGTCCCCCCCCCCTCCGGGCGCAGAGGGGCTTGTCAACGGAGACTGTCATCTGCCAGACCGGGCTCGGGAACGGGGCTGGGCGCTCCCTAATTGCTTCTCCCGCTCGCATCTTCCCGCCCCCCGATAAGCCTAGCCCGCCCCCCGCCCCTTTGCCCATGTAGGAGTTCGGTGGAGACGCTGGTTTCGTATGCCTGAAAGAGTCGCGGGGCGAATTCTAATTTACGAGCCGCACTCGGGACTGGCCGCGCTGAGTCCGACGCTGGCTGCATTTGTAATAAATAATGAGGCGCGGAGCTGGCCTGGAGGGCTGAGAGGGCGCCTCTCCTGCTGTATTTCCTGCCGTAATTGCATCTCCCAGAGGACGCGTAAATCTGGCCGAGCTGCTCTCAGAGGCACGCGCAGGGGGGCGCGCGCTCGCAGAGCCGGGGAGGGAGGCCAGCTCGGCCAGGATCCGGGCGCGGCCCGGGATTCTAAAGCCAGAATCGAGAGTCTACGGCAGACTCGAGAATCGCCCTCTCCGCGTTCTCCCCCCCACCCCCACCCTCCGCACACACTTTCGCCCACCACGGACGCTGCGGCAGTGTAGCAAAACCAATCTGTGTCCGTGTGCTTTATTTCCCCCCCCCCCTTCCCAGGCAGACATTTTCTGGGCAAGAAAATGTCAAATCAACGGAGCTGGTTAATAGAATTGGGGAGTGGGGAGGGGAGAGAGAAGAAAGCATCTCTGAGCTCTGTGGCCAATTGTCCTTTAACGGCGTCGTTGGCTCGCCTTTACGCGGTTTCCAGGAAGGTTTCTTTTTCCGGTCCCTCCCCAGTATCGCGCGGTGTTGCAGCCGAAGGGATTTTGTATTAGGGAAAAATCTTTCCAGGGAAGCTACCGTGAAAGGGACGTTTGCTTGGGGAAGCAGGAGTCGAGCTCTATAAGCGCCTCGGAGACCGACCTTAGGGAAGAAATCGAAGCGTTATGCAGTTCTCGCCTGCTGTGTTTTTGAGGGGCGGTGGGCGGGCAGTGGAAGAATAGAGATTTCTAGTTCCCTTTGGCTGTGTATATCAACAGCTATACTCCACGTCTGAGTCCTATTGGTACGCATCATCACCGTCGTTTTGTTGTATGGCCTTCAGTTGGAAGCAAACGGATTCAGCATCCAAGCGTCAGACAGCCCGATCTGCCCAGTTTTCATCCTGATCTTCACAGCTATGTTATTTTGATTCAAAGCGATCAGCGCCCGAATCTTCGTTGACTTTGGAGAAGGGGTTGGCCCGTCCCATTCAACGGAATGCTTGCAAGCTGGCTTTGCTGTGCAAATCCGAGTAAAAAGGGAAGGGGGGACGGGACTCGATGCTCCAATCCGAAATCAGATTTGCAGCCTGATCCTGGGCAGGCCCATCCAAAAGTTCAAGAGTAGTTCAACAGGGTTCGTTTACTTCCCAATAAGCTTACTGCAGCCTGCGTGGTTTCTAGAGAATGTATCCGGACGTGCGAAGTGGAATTATGCCAAGTCTGGCGTCTACTCGGACTAGCCTCTATTGGGACTGGCAGGGGCTCTCTACCGTCCAGAGAGAGAGAGGTCTTTCTCGTCACAGATTTTAACTGGATGGACCCTGAGACCTCCTGCCCGGGCAGCAAATGCTCAGTCAGAGCCAGGAGCCCTCCGACTGACTTCCAAATCAGACCCCTCCCCCAGTTTTGGGAATAAATCCTTCCCTGGGACTTCCTTCCGAATCTGAAAGGATTAAGCTGCGTACAGAATTTCTTCACAAATACTCCGTTCCAACCGTGCTATTCAGTTGAATTGCCCGGACCTGGATGTCCCAGGCTAGCCCAATCTGGTCAGACCTCAGAAGCTAAGCAGGGTTGTCTGGTTAGTGTTTGGATGGGAGACCAGCAAGGAAATCTGTGCAGAGGCAGGCAATGGCAAAACCCCCTCCAAATGTCTCTTGCCTTGAAAACCCTACCGGGTCTCCCCGAATCGGCTGCCACTTGACGTCACTTTCCGGCTTCCGCCATCACGATCAAAGCTGAATTAGTACAAAAAAACATTTATCTGAAAGGAAATTCTATCATCTTCCATCAAATTTCCCTCTTGGTTTGATCACGGCTCTTTACTCCGAGAAGCACAATCGGGATTGGTACCCATACGGTTTGTAAAGTCAGTTTGGAATCAAGCCCTTTCCTTTCCTGGGGTTCCACAGTGAGCCGTCCTGCCAGAAAGTCGCACGAATTCTTTTGTTCCTTTACGGGAAACACGACGACTTTCATCCCCAGCTTTATCAGGGCCAATCCAATCCGTCTGGTTTACTGCTTGCAGGACCGCGCCAGCCTCCTCATTTGAAATGCAGAAACTCCCCCCTCCCCCCAATGGCTTCATTTGTAAAATAGAAAGTCAACGTGGCGTCCCTGGAAGGTGTTAGATTGGGGAAAGCCCTAGGGACAAATCCCCGCTTTATAGTGCAACCACTCTTTTAGAAAAGAAGATCCTAACCGAGGAACACACATCCGATTAACTGACTAGAAATTCAAGCGAATACAGAGTATTTTACACTAGACAGTTTCTGTACCTTCCTGCAACAAGTAACAAGAACTGAAGTTACAGCTGTGTGACAGGTCACTGCAATATTTTTAAAGCATTATTAAAGATAGAGGATCGATCTCCTTTGACTCATCTTGGGGGCTAGTTTCCTTTCCCTACAGCCTTGAAGGAGCTGTGGGCAAAACAAGATAAATACAATCCGACATAAAATAATCTCAATGGACTAGGAAGCCAAGGCTATGGGGAAAATGGAGTCAGCAGCCATAGGGTCCGCCGGATGCCTCGTCTCAGGCATCAAGCTTGCATTAAAAGCTACCGTTTCAAAAGTAAGAAGGATAATGCCATTTTTGCCCAGGCCGGTGGAATATGAATTTTAAGCTCAGCAGTAGGACATGTTTTATGAATGCACCTTTTAACTTAGAGAGGACTCTTAATGGAAACCGGCTGGTTAATTAATACTAGCTCTTTAAAATCACATCAAGATAGCACAATACAGGAAAAACCTCACAAAATAACAGAAGAAGACCCCCCCAAAAGGCGAATATAATGAAAACCAATAAAGTATCAGAGGTTTTGTCTTTAATTTCAATAGGATGTTGAGTACCTCTCACGGTTACATCTTTGGAAGCGAATACAATAGAAAGATGGTAGATCAGTGATTTGCATTGGGGTGTTGATACATCGCAAAAATGGGTGGGAACTGCATACAACTCCGGTACATGCATTTTATGGTGATACATAGTTTAGTGTGTGAATCGGCTGAGTTCTGCGTCTTTGTAGCGTGGAAGGAAGCCATATAGGCCAAAACTACGGGGGCGGGGGGGGGGCGGGGAGGCTGTTTTGTCTTTATAGCGTTAGGTTCACAAAACAGCAGTACGTTGCTAAGAAGCCAGGCATATTGTTGCTTTTGCTTTTTTTAAAAAACAAACAAACCCCCCCCTCAAAATCCACATCTAGGTACACGATGAAGAAACTGGAATGGCTATAGAAAGGTATAACAGCAAAAGAAATGCACCTACCGGCAGATGGTTTCCAGATTTCTCTTGTCGTCCAGGTCTTGCTGGTAGCCGGCAATGTTATTGCCCATCTTGAGCACACAAGTCGAGAAGCCCTTAAAGACCTCATCGCACTTGCCCGCCGCTCGGACTGCCTGCACCAGGTATGCTGGGGAACAGATCAGCACCACGTCAGCTGGACAGCTCCAAGCAAGGTAAACAGCGCGCGATTGCCCAACCCGGCTTTTTTGACTCGAGAAAAGTGCGCGATCCACCCCCTCCCCCAGTCTACACACACACACACACACACACACACTCACACACACACACACACTCGCGAAACCTGTAACAAGGATTGGATTTGCCCTGCCGACAGATCCCTCCACACCCGAAGGGGCGTTTTGTCTCCTACCAGAGCATTTAAGTGGGCGAGATACATTTTTTAAAAACTTAAACCAATGTGTCCAAATATTAGCACCCGTAAATAAATAGCAATACAATAGTACCTCACACCACTAATAAGAGCAGTGTTTCTTTCAGGTTTCTTTCGAGTTCATATTTTATCTGGGACATTTTCTTTGAAAGCTATAACGTTTTGAACGCTTTGGGGTTTTTTTTAATCCTTAAAAATAACAAAATGCATCTTCAAAGAACATTAAATTCATTTCAGCACACACCGTTGCATTATTTGTATAAGGGGATGAAAATTCAGAAGGGGGTGAAAATTGTAGGAAGGCAATGGCGGGGTGGGGTGGGGAGACCACTAACCACCATTCAAGGGAACACCTTTCAGAGTGGATCATATGTCCATAGAAGATGGTGAGGGGTAAAGGCCAAAGTGGGAACCATCAGAGATATAAAACCTTCTCTTCTAGTATTAATTTCCTGCAGCCACGCTTTCTCTCTCTCGCACCCCCCCCCCAAATGCATCAAGAGCATTTTATTTGAAACAGACTCCCAAAGACCCGCCTCCTTTTTGAAATACGAAGCCTTGCATGCAACGCAATGCACTTGAAGAGTGGCGGGGTAGTTAGATTCATTCACATTCACTATAAAATGAGAACCTAAACTGCGGTTGACATGCCTGACGCGTGTCCCCTTTCTTTTGGACCCCCCCCCCCCCCGATGATGTATCCTCCTTTCTCGTTCTTTGGCTGGAGTGAAGACAAAAGACCACCACCACCCCGTTTAATCTCTCCCCGACTCGCCTCGACTGAGTTCCACCCGCCTCCCAAACAGCTTCGATTCCACCGTTTCCATCCACCAGGCGCATCATCCACACTGATTCACCGCTATCCATCTTCTGTTTTTTGCAATGAAACCCAACACCTCTCCCCAAAGATCTGCCAGGAAAACTGAAACCAGACGCCCTTCTGGTTCCCCTTGGGAGAAGACAGTTTGTGAGTTCTCGGGGTGGAGGGTAGGAGGAGGAGGCAACCCGCACAGATGTCCAAGGGAAACCCCCAAACTTTGAAAGATTTCTCGTGAAACCTTCGTTCTACCCTTCCCCACAGCCTTCGGGCATAATGTACACGGCCCAGAACTCAATGGCAAAAAGGGTTTTTTGATCTCTAATGGTCAGATCCCTCTCCCGCGCAGCGTGTGTGTGTGTGTGCGCGCGCCTGAGTGCGTGCGTGCGTGCTTGCACATGTGTGTCTGTGTGTATGAGAGAGAGAGGGGGAGAGATTTTGACATTTTGCTGGGAACAGGTCAATGGATTGCATTGCTCAAACAGGCACGTATACAACAACCAAACCCAGCCGCTCTGGCTTCGCAGGCGGCATTCGGGGAGGGCGCCGGAGCGAATGCAGCATACGGGGAATTTATCCCTATCAATCCTGCAGCAAATGAAAGGGAATTAGCGACTTGTTGGTTTAATTGATCACTGGCTTGATCCCCGGCAAGCTGTTCGTGGCTGGCGTCTCCGGCGCCGCCGCCTGCCACAGCCACCGGGTTCGAGAGAGAGAGAGAGAGAGAGAGAGCTCCTCAACACGGTTCCGCCCGGCTTGTGCGCTTGCCCAGCCCAGGGAACGAATGGCGAAGGGGGGGGGGGAGAGATGGCAATTGGAAGAGGCATCCCCCCCCCCCCCCGAGATTTTCTACAACAAGGCTTTGGCGGGCTGGGAGTTTGCGGACGAGTGTGTTGTGTTTGAATAGATCAATCCAATTAGGAACGAAGAAGACGCCTTGCAGTGGGACGGACACACACACACACCCCAGCAGCACCAGCAGATTGATCGCTCACCTGATTTAGGGACCACCTCCCTCCTTCTTACCCCCCCCCCCCATCCCACTCCCCGGCACGTCGAAACACGAGAGGCTGCAGACGTTTGGCTGGGGTGGGGTTGGGGGGAGCGGGCAAACAAATGCCAGGCCGGGCGAAGCATCCCGAGAGGAGAGCCGCTCTGTCAAGGGAAGCATTGGCTCACGTTCCCAGCCTCGCGATCCCAGCCCATCGACCGAGGCAGGGGAGAGGCCGCTCCGCAAAGGGCACGTCCCGAAAAGGGGGGAAGTCCCCGGGCCACGATTGAATCCTCCCTCGGCGCCCCCCCCCCCCAACAAAAACACACTTTGGTGCAAAGCGGAGGGAGGGAGGGAGGGTGAGGAGGGTGAGGATGCTCATGATCATCATCATCATCAGAGAAGTGCCAAGAAGTAGCGTCTCTCCGCTCCCCCACCTGTCCCCGTTGACCTAACCCGGGTCGCCCGAGGCGGAGAGGGGGCCCTCCCGGCCTGGAACCAAGGCGCGCGGCTTGAGTTGGCTGGCGCCCCAACACCCCGTAGGGCAGGCTGCGCTGGGAGCTCCCCGGGGCCTCTTTCGGCCTCCGCCTTTCTTCCCGGTCCGGCAGCCCGAACTGAGGCGTTCAAAGGTGACCGAACCTTATTCACAACAGCGCGCGCGCACACACGCGCACATCGCAAACACACACACACACACACACAAAACGCACACGTGATTTTTGTGAGCTTCTTTCATACCCCCCCCCCCAGCCCTTTCCCTTAATCTAATCCTATCTAGGTCTCCCCCCACCCCCCAACATGACATCTTTCTCTCTCCAGGCATTTGCTGCTCCGGTGGTTCTCTCCGCCGCCTCTGCAACCTTGTCCCCCCCCCCCCCCCGAAAAGGTCACCGAATTCGGACGGATTCCAGCCACAGGGACCCAAGGCAGTGGTGCAAGGAGGTGCATACATTTCGGAACACGCACACGCAGAAGCCAGGCGCAATTGCCCAGGCCTTTGCTAGAGATGTTCAAAGCAAAGCCCTGCAACGGCGGCCAGACCTTCTCTCCCGGCGCCAAGAACGGCGTGTAATATTTGGCGTGTAATATTTGGGCTTAAAACAGCGTGGAAATCGAACGGCGTGATCAAACCCCCAAAGAGATATATATATATAATAACACACGCATACACACACAGCCTTAACATTCCTAATTCACAGGCTGTCGGTTCGCAAGCAGACAGCGAAAGGAAGGGTGTAATTCGCCAACAGAATTCCTGCATAAATACTCGGATGCCGCATTTCCCACCAAAACAAACCTAGCCTGGACACGCACCGCGACACCATTTCTGACTAGGGAAAGGACCTGTCCGTTTCAGAAAACTTAAAAACAAAACAAATCCCAACAGCCACGAGGAGAGGAGGAAGAACCGTCTACCCGGGGGACGAAAAGGGTCCTTCCTACATTGCAACACAGCGCTGCGATCTATTCTAGCCCCGAATCCCTTTTCCTCGCCAGTGCTCCAGGATCGCAGCGTTTCGTCTCCTGCCTTACTCGCTGGAATAAACCAGGAGACAGTTTCACGCTCGCATGTTCCATCCCCCCCCCCCCGCCCCGCTTCCGAAACGCTGCGGAGATCGGCTATGGGTAGAAAAGCTACCGAGAGAAAGAAATCCGAGAGCGAAATATTTGGGGCACGAAGCCTCTGGAAGAAAGCATCCCCCCAAGGGGGGGGGGGGGGCTGCCATTCTTACAGCCGATGTCCAGCGCAGAAAAGCATGCAACCGATTTCCCCCTTTCGGATCACACCAGCCAATTATTTTTTTTAAAAAAGATTTCGCCCTTCAGTTTTGCTCAGAGCAGAGCCCGAAGTGGCGTGAACTTCAAAGGTGCTCCTGCCCAGCTATAAACCGGGCAAAGCAGGCATCTTTGACTCGCCTCATACAAAACCAGGAATCTCCCAAGCCCCCCAACCACCAGTGCTGAAGGAAACCTGGGCTATTTTTAGCTTCTCCCCCCCCCCCCGGGAGAAAAAACTAAAAGCATGTTTGGACCAGTCTTGTACGGACAGAAGCAGTAAAATCGGAGTCATTTAGCCTCCGGGCCTCTCGATTTCTCCGTCTCTGATCCTTTTAAACACAACACCGATATTCATTTATAAAACTATCGCAGTTGGGACAGAAACTTTCCTTTTGCAAATCAGTCCCCTGGATCGAGGAAGCCGATCGTTTTGTATATCTCTCCTTCTCCTCCTCCTTTCGCTCTCTCTCCCCCCCCCCCCCCGCCAATCCCAATTCTTATCTCTGTCCTCTCTAGGGAGGGAGAAAATGAATTTAGCTTTGGACAAAAATCGGATGGGACTCGCTCTGCAAAGATGCAATCTTTCGGGTGCGTGCGTGTATTGGATGCATCTATTTGGAAGGCGAGCAACTGAGGAAGGTATCCGCTCCGAAATTGGGGGGGGGGGGGGAGGAAAAATCCTTAACGTTTGAAAGAAGTCCACAAATAAACGAACGACCAATTTTATTTCAAAAGGAATAGCTCACTTCGCAAGGCTGTCTTGGCCTTCACGAACGCCACTCATCTGAAAGCAATTCTTTAGAATATTTTTTTTTTGGGGGGGAAGCATACATAATCGAGGGCTTTGGTGCATTCCGTCCAAGCCCCCCCCCCCAAACACCCCGGCCCTCCTCGGAAGGGGTCGGCCCACTTACCTAGCTGCACAGCAAGGACCAGAGAAATATATCTGCCGTTCAACTTAAGTCCCATCCTATAGTGAATGCCACCATTTGCGAGGTGCAGCGCTTTCTCGTCCCTCTCGCTTGTCTTTTGTTGCCTTGCGCTTGCCTTCGCCGGCTTAAAGGGGGACCGGGGGGGGCGTGGGGGGCAGCTGCAAGCCGGGCATTGCCAACAAGTTCCGAGGCGCCGAGACTTTTGGGCACACCGAGCCTGGAGGGGCGGGGGGGGGGGGGGGGTCGCGCGCGGAGGGCTGGAGCAGAAGGCGACGCTCCAGCGACGGGGCCGAAATAGCGAGCGAAGGCGCGGGGCGCAGGAAGGAGCCGGGAATGGTTCGCTCCATTAGGAGGGGGCGGAGGAAGTACAGCCTCACGCCCACCCCCAGCCCTGACGTGGGGGATGACACGGAGCGGCCCTTTCCCTTTCTCGCGCTTTCGCTCTCCCCCCCCCCCCCCCCCCCCATGTGCACCTTGGAAAGGAGAAGCGCCATTTGTAGTAGGCACCCCCGCCAAAGGGGACGGAGGCAGCAGCGCCTCTCCGCGGCTCCAGAGGCCGCTTACCCCCCACCTTTCTGGCTCCCCGGGCGGGCTGGTCCCCTGGGCCTGCGCCCCTTTTCGGCGAGCCCCTCTCAGCCGCGGCGCCCTGGAGCAGATAGTGTGACAACCCCCACCACCCCTCCGCCAGCAAGCCACTTCCCCCCTCCGGCTGGGCGCCCGGTGGGTTCCCCCGCAGCCCTGCAGGGGGCGCCTCTCCGAGCAGGCCGGCCTGACCCGCCCGCGACACGCCCGGAGGAGCCACTGCGGCCGCGGCCCGGGCCAGCTGGCGCTTCTGCCCGCAGCGGGGACAACAGCCACAGGCCGAGGGGCGGCAAAGGGCCGCCCGAGAGGCCCCTCCAGGCCAGCCGCTGTCCCGAGTCCCGACCCGTCTGCCCCCGCGCTGGATTGTTTTGGAAGAAGACTGACACCAGCCGCACCAACAGAGGCAGAGACGAGGGATGTGTACAGATGTGTCTGTATTATTGCGGTTAATGTAAATGTTGTATTGCTGTAAAAGTGGTCTTTGGGGATCAAGCAAGGGTGCCGAGAAGGCAGATTAGGTAGGCAGATAAATAGATAGATGAGAAAGAGAGAGAGTCTTTCCCTTGTGCTGCTCCAACTCTTGCTCCATCCCCAGAGACCCCTCTCACCGCCGCTTGCTTATGTGGGGCTTCCCACTGGGATGGCCGGAGAGATGCAACTAGTCTAGGGACAGCACTGCGCCGCGGCTCTTTTGCTGGGCAGCGTGCAAGTCGGGGGGCGGGGGGGGCAGCTCGAGGGCCCAAAGAGATCTTGGGGGGGGGGGATTTGCGACTGGGGGCACCTTGACTTGGGAGCGGCGAGGCCGATCAGTCGCTCGGGGCTGGCTCCCGCCTGCGCAGGACAGGACTGCAGGACCGAGCGCTGTGGCTCTTGGACTAGCCCGGTCCCGCAAGTAGGGCACTGCACTCCTGCACCGGGGAAGGAAGGGGGGGGGGGGGAGAGACAAAGTCGCCTCTATGTCCCCCATCTATCTGTCTGTCTCAGTAGAAAAGCGCAAGAGTCCAGGAGCACCTTAAAGACTAGCAACATTTGTGGCGAGGTGTTTGTAGTCTAAGAGGCTCCTGGACTCTTGCTCTTTTCTGCTGCTACAGACGAACACGGCGACCAATGCTCCCTCTAAGCTGCCGAGTCTTGTGAGCAAAAATTCCACTTTGTGAGCTGCTACTGGCACTAAAGTTGGGAGCGAGAGATTTGGCTACTGCATACATTCGTTTGCTCTGGAGCCATCCTTCCGGAGCTAGGACCAACATCTGTGAGCTGGAGGCTGAAAAACGGTGAGCTAGCTCACACTAACCCAGCTTAGAGGGAACACTGAGGGCGATCCAGCTCGCTCTGTCTGTCTGTCTGTCTGTCTGTCTATCCTATCCTATCCTACGGATCCAGTCCGTCCATCCTGCAAGCCGACGTGTCCAGCGAGCCAGAAGGGCTGGCGGGGAGGCTCTCCCGTCAGGGCAGCACTGCAGAATGTCGGGGGTTTTATAATCAGGTGAGGCGCTGGAGAATTGGGGGGGGGGGGCTTTGCGGAGAGGCCAAGGTCTCCCGGAGCGCGTTCGGCACACACACAGCACACAGCCACCCCCACACGCCTCGAGCGTGCGCCCGTCCTCCCCTCGCCGGGGATAGCACCGTAGAATCCCCCCTCGCCTCGCGCCCCCCCTTCTCCGCAGCAGCTGCGGGGGCGGCCGGGGCCTGTCGCTGGCTGGCTGGGCCCAGGCCCAGGCCCGGCCCCTGCAGTGTGTGGCGGGGAGGGGAGGGGGAGGGGGAGGAGGAGGAGGAGGTTTCGGGAGGCTCCCCCCGCCCACGCGCCAAGCGATGATGTCACCGGCGGGGAGGGGAGGGGAGGGAGAGCCGCGGCCTGCTCGGCATGCGAAGTGCGGCCTGATCGCTCCGGAGGCGCCGCGCCCGGGCCTTGTGGCATTGCAGGGAGTGGCGGGAGCAGGAGGCTGGGCAGCGGGGGCGGGAATCACCCGGCTTCCCTTCCCAGGCAGGCACACAGGCAAAGGGGCGGAGAGCTGCTGCTGCTCGGGAACAAGGAGGAGGTGGCCGAGAGCTGGCTGGCCCCGGCTCGGAACCCGGGGCGGGAATACGACCCCATGGAAGGCCTGAAGAAGATCCACGAAGGAAATCCTGTTTGCACGCGCACCATCCATGGACAGGGTACTCACAGAAGGCTGCCGACAGGACAGGACAGGAAAGGCGGGGGGGGGGGGGGAATTGTCCTGTTTAGGAAGTGCGACCGGGCTTTTTCCTGGCCTGGAAGTTAAAGAACACCCCCTGATAATTTCTTGCAGATCAGACTCACATTAAAGGGACAGCGGGAGGGACAGATTTTAAAAGCATGTGCCAGCTAGCATGTGCACGCATGGTCTTTCTTTGCACACCGGCTGACACAGGTGCTGAAAAGTGCCACGGCACAGCCAGCCCATGGGGTTTTCAGGGCAAGAGACTGTCAGAAGTGGGTTGCACTTACCTGCCTCTGTGTAGCAACCCTGGACTTCCTTGGTGGGCTCCCATCCAAGTACTAACCAGCCGACCATGGTCTGACAACAGCAGGCTAGCCTGGGTGGTTCTGTTGAACTTGAAATCAGCATGCATAGAAGGAGACTGGGCATCAAGGGTGCTGGGCCTCCCCCCCCCCCCAGACAATGGCCTGTAATGTGTCTGCCCCCCCCCCCGGAAATTGGAAAGTCCACGCCCTTAGGGAGGGCAGGGATCTCAACACCCTCCAAAGCAGCCATTTTCTCCAGGGGAACTGATCTCTGCCGTCTGGAGATCAACTGTAATAGCAGGAGATCTCCAGGTGCCACCTAGAAGTTGGCAACCCTAGCATAGGTACATTTCCCATGATTGAAAATACTCAGAAAAGCTGTGTTCCTGATCATAGGGAGAAACCCTACACGTAGTTTATGGCCAAGCTCATGCTGCTTGTCCTCTATATATGTTCATTTCTTTGCAGGTAAAGGTGTGTACGGGGTCTGGATAATTCTCCAGCGGGAGTCTGGCTGAATGTGCAGTTGATCTAAACCCCATGTAAAACTGTACTAGTAAAACTGCAGTGCTTCAGGCGGCACACGGAGAACTCCAGCGCTGAGCAATGTAGTTTGGTAATGTAACAACTGTGAGAGGGCATGGGAGAGATGATATAGTTCTCCTTTGCATTTGTGTATATGTGCATGTGCACATACGATGATAGCTCATGTCGCCGGGCAAAAAGCTGTGTCAAGGATTCTCTAATATCTGTAAGAGAGGTCAGGAAGCCACAAAGGGGGGGTGGAGTTTGCAGAATAAAATCTGGATCTGAGTGATGGAGCTGAATGGAAAGAGCCGTGTTGTTGAGCTGTGGCACACAGGAGTACAGGAATCAGAACCATCTCACTACTAGCACAGTTAATTTGTCACAAGCACAGTCCACTTTGACCTGCAGCCCAGAAGGCGAAGAAGAAGAGGAGACTGGATTTATACCCTGCCCTTCACTTGGAGTCTCAGAGTGGCTTACAGTCTCCTTTCCCTTCCCCCTCCCCACAACAGACACCCTGTGAGGTAGGTGGGGCTGAGAGAGCTGTTTCGAAGACTGCTCTTGAGAGAACTTGTGACTGACCCGAGGTCACACCAGCAGCTGCATGTGAAGGCGTGGGGAATCAAACCCGGTTCTCTCAGATTAGAGTCCACGCTGCTAATCACTACACCAAATGGGCTCCCCATACAGCCTCATCCATGATTCAGAGTTCTGAAGAATATGGCTACGGAAGTGGCAGTGCGAGAAGCATGAATAGAGGGCCAAGGGGCAAGACCATTAAGAGAGGCAAGGAGGTTTTTTTGGGGGGGGGGGGGTTGGCACAGAGATTCCACTTCCCCCCGCCCACTAGTAGTCCTTCTTTGTTAAGGCATCTGAGCTGCCCACTCCTTTGTTATCCCATGACGATCATAACGCAGTGTTCACTATGAGTGCATAAGAACCAGTGAGCTTTAGGAAGTGGATTCCTTCACTGTAGGCCTAAGCAGGCGTATTACCCTTCTAAGCCCATTGAACTAAGTGGGTTTAGAATGGAGTAACTCTGTTTAGTATTGCACTGTTGAGAGCTAGTGTAGCATAGTAGTAAGAGCCCTGGAGGAGGACCGGGGTGCCCTGAGTTCTAATCTCTGCTCAGCCATGAAACCTTGGTACCTTTCTCACAGCTTAACCTCTCCCCCTCCCCCCCCCCCCCAGCATTCTTGTCAGGATAAACTGGGAGGGAGGATTGTTAACCGCTTGAGCTGCTTGGATGAAGGATGGCCCTTTAAAAAAAAAATGAAATAAAGCAATATACCTGGGATGGTCATCGTGAGAACTGACATCCTTGCCAGGAATCAATGTTTGTTTTGGTATTTGAGCTGCAGCCGGAAGATGCTCCGTCTGTACAGAGGAAGGCGATAGTCACTCCTTTCCCTACCTTTTGGGTCATGAACCATGACCGCAAATCACTCTGCAGGCGAGGCATTAGAAAGTTTGGCTCGGTAGGAAAGTGCTACTCTCTCAGTATGTAATGCTTAGCTCCGTATCTTAGTGGTTGTTCTAAACCTGCTCTTGCAGCAGGTTTGGCCTCCAGATGTCTGGGGAGCTTTCCTCTTTAGTATCCCACATACGGCCCTCTTTGTTACTGTGGGTGGCAGCCTGCAGATCCCATTGCACCCAGAGTCCATTTTTAGAGCAGTACAGGCTGGCCCCAGTATTTCCTCTGCTGTCATTACCGGCAATTACCTAGTTATCACCACCACAGCATCACAGCTTACACTACCCAAATCACCCCCTCGCCTTCTGTTTCCCTGCCACCAAATTACCACCTGTATGGCCAGCTCCTCCCTTGTAGAGCTAACACAGCACACCTAATTACTGCCCTTCACTCACACCCCACGGTTAAAGCAGCGGGTCGCAGGCTGTAAGCAATGCAAGGGCTGCTCTTGATTTCCAGTCCCTGTCCTCCTAATGAGTAAATATAATGAAGTAGTTGCACTCTGGAAGGAGAGCGTGCCACATAATAGCTCCCTGCACTAGCTGTGCGGAAAAGGCCTTAAAAAAAAACCCTCCTCAAAACCAAAAAAAGGGAAATAAGCTATAAAACTTTTGGAAATCCTGAGAAGGAGCAGAAGGGGAAAGAGGAGATTAACAGTGGAATCCTCAGCAAAGTGACACCCTTCTAAGCCCATTGACTCCAGTGGACTCCAGTCTTCACAAGTCATCAGTTCTTGTATTTCCTGTAGCTGCAAGCACTGAAGAACAGATGCTTTCGAATTATGGTGCTGGAGAAGACTCTTGAGAGTCCCTCGGACTGCAAGGAGATCAATTCAGTCAATCCTAAAGGAAATCAAACCTGACTGTTCCCTGGAAGGCCAGATCCTGAAGCTGAAGCTGAAATACTTTGGCCACCAAATGAGAAGGGAGCACTCACTGGAGAAGACCCTGATGCTGGGAAAGATTGAAGCTCAAAGAAGGGGGTGGCAAAGGATGAGATGGTTAGACAGTGTTATTGATGCAACAAACATGGAGTTGAGAACCCTCTGGGGGACGGCAGACAGGAGGGCCTGGAGTGATTTGGTCCATGGGGTCATAAAGAGTCGGACTCAACTGTGCGACTGAACAACAACAACAAGTCAAATGTAAAACTTATTCCCTGGATCGTCAGATCTCGGAAGCTAAGCTGGGCTGACCTGTAAGGAATACCAGGGTCAGGACACAGAGGCAGGTAATATCAAGCCACCTCTCTGAAATGTCCTAGCCCCTCTAGGTGGGTTGCCAGAAGTCACCATGATTTCCAGGCTTGCAACCACACACGAATACAAAACATGTAAAACTTACAATGGGTGGAATGCACATTCCATTTGATGTTGGCTGACTCATACAAGGCAAATGTAGTGTCCTTTGTGAATACCCCCTGAGACAGTGATCTTCAAACTAGGGCTCAACAGTTGGACCATGAAGCAAGTTCACTCAGTTATGGAGAGGATTCTTCCATGGCTGAGGTCCTTGCCTTGTTCCTCCTGGTGCTGGGCGGGTGTTTCCTGCCATGGTGCCACCACCAAGGTGGAAAGTACTGTCAACTTGCACCCATAAGGTTTCCATGGCAGAGGTTGGTTTAGCATTGTCTGACTCTATGCAGCAACCCTCCTGGACTTCCGTGGTGGTCTCCCATCCAAGTGCTAATCAGGGCCAGCCTTGGTTAGCTTCCAGGATCAAATGAGATCAGGCTAGCCTGAGCCAAATAAAACCAAAGTCCCATGGCACCTTAAAGACAAACAAGATTTATTACCATTTATTTCCAGGTCAGAACTCTGGCTTTTGCTTCGCCTGGTGTTATTTGACTGTCATGTCATGTGCTTAGAGCTTACCGGTTCTCATGTTCAGTAGGTCCTGCATCTGGGAAGTTTGAAGATCTAAGTGGGTGATGTATATTCAAGAGCAACTAGAGAAGCACTGGTATTTCAGTATGCACAGAAGAGGAAAACAAAGCGAGCATTGCTTGCTTATCAGTCAGCGTGCTGGAAGCAGAGAGTGTCCACTCCCAAGCAAAATAAAAGAATCCTTGAAAGTGGGTATGATAGCATACCCACAGGAATGATCTGGTTTCTAGCTTATGTTGTTTATGAACTGCTTGTGGCCCAGTTGCATTGTAGGTATGCCTCAAACAAGAAGGGGTGTTAAAGCCGAGGATCCACATAAAACACAAATCGGGAATGATGAAGGTGCAGACTTTCCAGATCTACCCAAACTTTGTTTTTCTTGTTAACAGTTCAGAACTCCTGTGCCACCCAAGCCAGCTTTGCAGTGGCTTAAGGGAAGGTAAATGACCACATTTACTATTGACTGCAGTTAGAAAAGGGAGAAGGAGCCGAATGCTGTTCAGTAAACTGGACCATTTGTTCGTTTTATAGATTTATTGAGCACCTATTGCCAGAGCCGCTGCTGAACTCCAGTGAAAGCCAAACATGAATAACTGAAAAAACTTCAGCCTGAGTTTTCTTTACTGGAGTCAATACTGTCCTTTCTAGAAGACGTATTATTTAACACAGAGAGCCAGCTTTATAGGGTACCAGCTGCCCTGGAAACAATGCATCTGTGTCTTTTAAATGCTTGTTTTCATCATCTTTACATCCACACTTGTGAAGGAACCAGACGCTAGTTTTTAAGTGTCATTTGCTGAAAACAGAAGGAAGATAGATTCATTGTTATCGATTCCAAAAGCTTGATCTGTGGAAGCAATCCTGTCATCAGTGACACGTGCACTGAGCCACTAGCATAGATAGCTTTAAAAAAGGATTAGATGGGTTAATGGGGGCGAGGTCCATCAGTGGCCGCTAGCTGGCAAACCTCTGAATCCCCTTGGGTCGGATCCAAGCAGCTTCCCCACTGTTAGGAAGGGGAGGTGGGGTCTGCCCCAAATTCTGTGCTAAGGATCATGGGACTTGCAAGGAGAAAAGCCATGTGGGATGGAGCCTGTAGTAAGGAAGGGAATTAGGTGAGATGGGGTGAAAAAGCTGCCTGGATCCAACCCAGTGCTAGGAAGCAACACCAGAGACGGACTTGGCCTCTCAGCCCTGCTGTGAAACAGGATGCTGGACCAGGTGGGCCCCTGGTCTGATGCAGGAGGATGCGCTTTGTGTTCTAATCTTCTGATTTCCATTTGGGAGCAACTGCGTAATTAGTTGCAGCATTTCAAACTCTGCTTTAATAAGGGGGAGAGAGCAATGCACATAAAGGTAGGAAATGGAAGGATAAGATTGCATGGAAAGATAATGGGTGGCAAACTGGCCAGGGCAAATACATCCATAATTTGCTTTCCCAAGTCGAGGAGGGATTGGCATGACAGTGGATGCTCTTGGAATACTAATGCTCCATCAGACCTTAGCCCTTTCTGCACTCTCCTTTTAACCCATGGTGTCCTCCAAGCAGTTCTGCATTAAAATCAAATTCACCCTTTTTTAAAATCCAGGTCTCTCCCCCCCACCCCCCAATTCTGCACTAAAATTAAGTTCAACCTTCTTTTTATTCCGGGTTTTTCCCCCATTCTGCATCACGTTACCTCCCTTCAGTGGTCAGCCCAGTTTCAGCCTGTTGTTGCCCTGCGTTATTTGGATGCTGTTTTGCTGTAGACTTAAATTGCCTTGACTCGAACACTGAGAAAATCCAGAGTTGGCTGGCAATTGCAGAAAGGACCTTGTAAATCTGACTCAAGTCCCAGGTGTACAAATGAAAAGGCTAAAGTAGACTAGTAAATAAACATACAATGGCTGCGTCCTGTATGATTTTGCCGTGCTCTGACATGCCTTGTTTGCTACCCGCCCCCAAATCATCTTTCCTATAAATAGGATAGGTAAAGGTAAAGGTTTCCCTTGCTCGAAAGCCAGTCAAATATGACTCGATGCAGTGCTCATCTCCATTTCTTAGCCGAAGAGCAGCACTGTCCAAAAATGTTTCCATGGTCATGTGGCTGGCATGACTAGATGCTGAGGCGCACGGAACACCGTTACCTTCCCACCAAAGCGGTACCTATTTACCTACTTTCAATTTCTTGCTTTCGAACTGCTAGGTTGGTAGGAGCTGGGACCAGAGATGGGAGCTCATTCCATCATGCGGCACTCGGGTCTCGAACTGCTGAACTACCAACCTTCCAGTCTGCAGTTCAGCGTCTTAACCACTTGAGGTACTGCAACCCCATAAACAGGATAGATGATGATAATTCCATCATTGCTATGATTGAAACAAAGGAATGAGTGGGTGGCAACCGCGGTGGGCGGGGAGGATGCAAGGAGGTTCTCTGGGGACTGAATGGAGGAGCATCCTGTAATGTCCTTCCGTATCCCTGGGCCAGTGGTTCGTGACCCAAGAGACTTTCTAACAATGCATACTACAGGATAGAATGTTTGCTGTGTGGTGCAAGTGTATGTAGTGCTGTGGCAGTGCACATAGCCATGTCCTGCGCAAGGCAAGCAGGGCATCCATCCTGTTAGGGCAGCCATCCATCCTAATCCTGTTGCAGAGGCTCATGGCAATATGTGAGTCATGTAGGCCTGCCATTCCATGGGTGACTGCAGGGTGTCCGCAACATTTCTATTGTGGTGCAAAAGGCGAGCGGCCCCCAGCCTGATCCACATTTGCCTATCACACATTTTTCAGCTGTGTAGCCAGAGGTGACTCTATCATGAGTGAATGAACTTTGGAAGCCATTAAGGGTGGTGAGGTGGGATGCATGTGCACGGCTGATCCGTGATGCACAGTCCACTGGGAAGTGGTTCTGCGTGACGCACAGTGAAATGAACGGGCAGCGGGGGGGGGGGGGGGGGGACGACTTCACACCTCGTTAACCAGTGGACGGGACTCTCATTTGACTTTTCTGTGTCAGGTAATGCATGCATTCGCACTTATTTATATCCTGCTTTTCATCCAGTTGGGGCTCAGAGTGGCTCAGGACATTATTGTTCCCCTCCTCCATTTTCTCACAACTCCAGCGTGAGGCAGATCAGGCCAGGAGGTTGTGACAGGCCCAAGGTCACCCAGCAAGCTTCCATCGTAGAGCTGGGGATCTGAACCTCGGTTTGCCAGAGTCCCTCTCCCCCTCTTTAACCACCACACCACACCGGCTCCCAATGAAATATGTCCCATCCAGGGTGATAGCAGCAGTTTCAGTACTGGTGACCAGGTCTTCTGCTCTGGCACAAGGATGGCTGACTTGGCTCATGCGGCGTCCTTCTCTGTCCAGAGTTACAGCCAACAGGGCACAAGGTCTGTAGGAAATCGTTGATCATGCTAAATCTGCAATATGCTCATGATTTAAATGGATCTCCCCAATATACTTGTTTTCTGGACAAAATATGATGAACAGAAATGCTATAGTTAAAATACAACAGCTGCTGCTCAGGAGGTGGCAGGCAGAAATTCCAAGAGCCGTTCAGCATCCTGTCATCTATCTAAATCGTCTGGCAGCCTCCAAGGTTGGTGTCTGGATTTTTGCTTTGTGGAGTGAACGGCGTGAAAAGGGGTGGACATTCATGCAGATAGCAGGCATTTCTGAGATATTGGTTAGGGGTTGTCTCCCCTTGTTCTTTCCTTGGAAAAATGGGTGCCATTTGCAGAGTGGACTTGCCAATAAAGGCTTTCTAATACATCTCGGTCTGTAGATCAGCAGTTTGAGACCTGAGTGCCGCATGACGGAGTGAGCTCCCGTCTCTGGCCCCAGCTCCTGCCAAACTAGCAGGTCGAAAGCAATAAATTGCAAGTAGATAAATAGGTACTGCTTTGGTGGGAAGGTAACGGCGTTCCGTGCACCTCGGTGTTTAGTCATGCCGGCCACATGACCAGGGAAACATCTTTGGACAGTGCTGGCTCTTTGGCTTGGAAACGGAGAGGAGCACCGCAACCCTAGAGTTGGATTCGACTGGCTTTTGAGCAAGGGAAACCTTTACCTTTTTAATACATCCCTAAGGTTCTATAACCCAATTTTACTTTGGGAAATGTCCTTCATCGGGGAACAACTATCTCTTTAACTGTGGTATGGATCCTACCACTCCATGCATGGAACATGGAGTTTTCCTGTGTTTCTCTCTATTCCTGCAGCTCCTTAATCCACAAGTGCAGCTTCGCTAAGGAAGGGGGTTGTTTTGTTCCCTTGCCCCTGCTCACTCCAGTCCACCAATCTGCACAGCTATTCCTCCCCATGGATTTGGTGGCCCCAGTATGATCTTTGTGGAGGAGGGGGTCCGAAGGGCCTGTGTGAGAAAGCTCCAAGTGCTTTCAAGGCATGTGTGGTTGGATCCACACAGCTATCATTGTCAGGGAGTGTGTGATTTTATTTTTGCAATAGCAGCATCCTAAATAAAGATGTCTTGGTGCTGAGTCTTGGCCCTTGTTAGCTTAAAAAGGATTTGGGAACCTGTCGACATCTATTAGCTTTTCTATAGACTGAGGGAGAGCAGTCTTCTTTGCCTTATCCATGTTGGCCCTTGTGATGTCTACTCTTAGAGCCTAGATTCAGTCCTGCAACTATGGTCTGGCGTTCCTTCCCTACGGTCATGTAGTTTCTGCCCAGAAGGAACCTTGTATTTCCTTTCAACTGCTTCGTCTTTTTCTATAAGCCTGTGCGATTTTTAATTTTCTGTTACAAGCCAACTGTAGCTAAATGCCATCGATAATGTAAAGATCGCTGTACTGTGAAGCAGTTTCTGCCAAGAAACAATAAGATTTTTCTTCAAAATATAAGGGAAGTCTGTTGCTAAAGTTATGCAACTTCTAGTTCAGGGGTGGCCAACCTGTGGCTCGGGAGCCACATGCGGCTCTTTCACACATATTGTGCGGCTCCTGGCAGGGCGGCTGGGGAAGCAAAGGGAAGGCATGCTTTTTCTCTCTTTCTCCCTTCCTTCCTTCCTTCCTTCCTTCCTTCCCTCCTCCCTCCCATCTACTTGCTTTCCTAGTTTCTCTCTCTCTCTTTCTTATAACTGGTTTTCCTCGTTTGTTTTTATTTTTGGCAGTCCCATTTAATGTTAATAAAAAGCAAATTTGCATATTTTTAAAAATAAAAACGTGTGTGTGATATTTGTTCCTGTCTTGCGGCTCTCAGACATCTCTATGTGGCTCTTACGTTTATTCTATGTGGCTCTTACGTTAAGCAAGGTTGGCCACCCCTGTTCTAGTTGAAAACAATGGACAATGAGCCAGGGGTGTGGAAGCAGGGAAATGTGCCTGTGACTTACTGGGAATGCTCCAAGATGATTTGGGTTGCATAATCAGATAGAGAACATGAAAATGGCTACCTTTTGGAATGTACAAGCAGTGGTATCTCCAGCCACAGATCTGTGAGTCTATTAAGGTTGCACTCAGATGTCTCAACCAACAGGTGCAAAGATAACTTATTCCTGGGCTTTGACGTTCCCCTCGCTCTCCAGTTTAGACATCCAGTTTGTAGAAAGGACAGAAACTCCCAGTCACCCGAGTGCCTGCTTTCAGACATCACAGTGAGTTGGAGTTTGATTGATGGGCATCTCTAGATCTGGAAATCTTCAATCCTGCTCCACGCCTGAGGAGAGGACGGAGTGGGCGTAGCAATTCAGCAATAAGCTGTGTATGTGCTTGACACAAAACTCTCTTGTCGTGCTGCCTACATGCGCTTACAGAACAAAGTCCACACAAGGCCTGTTGCTTTGGAAAATAAATCCTTTATTGGGAAGGGACTCTCTCTTTTCCCCCCCATCAATTTGCAGCTGACTTATGAAGACTCTGTAGGGTTTTCAAGGCAAGAGACGTTCAGAGGTGGTTTGCCACGGCCTGCCTGCCTCCACCTCTTGACCCAGGACTTCCTTGATGACCCCCCATCCAAATACTAACGAGGGCTGACCCTGCTTAGTTTCCAAGATGTGTGAGCTAGAGCTAGCCTGGGCTATCCAGGTCAGGGTGAGGGACTCCATACTGGATGGCAAGGACAGGGGAAAAGGTTCTAGTTACCTATCTAAGCTAGGATGGAGAGAGCCTGTAGAGAGCAGATCTTGTCCTCATGGTGATTAAGGAGAGCAGGAGGAGGGAAAAGGAGTTAGCCAGAAGGAAGGAACCCTGAAGAGGAGCATGCTGGGTAAACAAAGGGACAGTAGCGGAGCACACTAAGGGAAGGATACACAAAGTGACCTATCCAGCCTTGCTGGTTCCGCTTCCCCCCAATGAAGCTCACTGTGCTTTCTGTACCAAGGAACATTGCACAATCCTCCACGTCCAACAGTCTGAGTGCAGTCCTAATCACTGTTTTGTGATTTTTAATTCTGGGGAAGTTTGGATCTGCTGGGGATTGTTACATAGAACTTGTTTATTGCAATATTTCAGATCCAAGAATTTGTTCTTTTATAAATATGTGTTTAATTTAAAAGACCACTGTTTTGGCTAGTATGGAATAAACAGGATATTCCTGATGGAGGGGTGGTGCGGAGGTTTAGGGTATAAACTATGCGATTGGTTGGCAAATCAGCAAAACAAGTGGGAACCCACAAGGACTTGCGGGAGGCATCCCACCCACCCAACTATTTCCTGTTTCCCTTTCCCGAAAGCTTCCGTATCTTCTCCCCTTTTCCTGCCTCCTTCTCTCCTTAGGTTGCCAAGCTCTGAGTGGGACCTGGAGATCTCCTGGAATCACAACAGATCTCCCAGCTACAGAGATCAGTTCCCCCTTGGGGTCGCCAGCTCCAGTTTGGGAAATTCCTGGAGATTTGGAGGTGGAGCCTTGGGTGAGGTTTAGGGAGGTAAGTGACCTCAGCAGGGTATAATGCCCTAGAGTCCACCCTCCAAAGCATCCATTTTCTCCAGGGGAACTCATCTCTGTCATCTGGACAGCAGTTGTAATTCCAGGTAATCTCCAGCCCCCACCTGTAGGTTGGCAACACTAGTTCCCCTGGAGGAAATGGCTGCTTTGGAGGGTGGAGTCTATGGCATTAGACCCCTCTGAGGTCCCTCTCCTCAAGCCCCACCCTCCTCAGGTTCAGATTGAACTGAGCAACTCAAACAACTGCTGCACACTAAATTTGCAGCTGTCTGAAGAAGTGTGTTCGGTCACAAAAGCTCAAACTTTGAATAAAACATTGTTGGTCTCAAAGGTGCCACGTGACGCAAACTTTGTTATGCAGCCGCCTGACAGTGGAGACTCACAGCTGATCGGGGGACCCGCTGGAAGTGGGATTCTTACCCACCCTGCCCACTCAGCAAAGGAGCTGCACAGTGAAGTTGCAAATGGGAGCTCTTCCCTACCCTCCAAGCCAGGAAGAGCTCCTTTCTCTTCCTTCCAAGCTGGTCAGCGACAGAAACAGGCCCAGAGCTAGAATTTTATTGGGGGGGGGGCTTTCAAATTTTTAAGGAGGCTGCTAAAGGAAAAGAGGCAGGGAGGGTAGCAGAAGCCCCAAGCGAACCCCTTTTGCTGCAGCAGTCCAGAGGGGAGTCCCCCCAAACTGAGAAAAACTGCAGGTGACAAGGTAGGGAGGTAGCCAGGCTGGATCTGCCTTGCTCTCCGGGATTTCTCAACCGATCTGAAGCCCCCATCCCTCCCCCTGTTTACTTTCCCCATCTCCCCCTCGAGCACACACACACACATACACAAACTCAGGCCCCAGTTGGCTTACATCGTTCTCCTGCTCAGTCTCAATGCTGATTTCCTTCCGGAGCAGGGCAGTGCCTGGGGAGGAGAAAAACACAGGTGGAGGCAGTGTGGTATCACTGGGCACATCAGCATGAAGGGCTGCCCCAACGGCAGCAACGCGCTGAGCCACCACTCTTCTTGCTGCTGGCAGGCGAGCATGGGGAGTGGCAGGACAAATTCCTGTGGGGCTGTGCCTTTAAGAAAGGGGGCGGAGCCCTGAATAGCCCCACCGTAGCTACGGGCCTGGGGCCTGGAAACAGTGCTTTTAGCATCTGCATCACAAAAGGGAGTGAAGGAAGAGCTCATTTCTCTTATTTTCTCCGAAACCAATGCCAGACAGCTTCTAGTAGGTAGTAGAGAAGGGAAATAAGCCAGGCCTCTGATCAAACCCCCCTCCCCCCCCAATTTGCTGTATCTCAGCCAGTCTGGGAGACAGCAGATTTTTCAGTATGGGAGATCAGAAGAATCGGACTTCCAGATAAGGTGAAAATTGGTTCTTGATGCTCCCCGCCCCAACCTTTGTTGGGTACAGAGTAAAATTTCCCCAGTAAGAGATCCAAAGCTGACTCCAAGTTTATCCCTCATCCACTAGGAGTTGGCTTCTAATGGCTGTAAGTAGCCTGTTGCTGCAAATACACATGAACAGGTTGTGAACAGCCGAAGAGTGCATCATTTAATTGACTGCCTGAGCGTCAGTGGTGGAGAAGTGAGCACAGTTGGCAGGTGTTTAAGTGTCCCTAATTATGGCCACGGAACAGGTTGTGAGTTGAACTTTGGATACTTGAGAATAGCTAAACATGTCCAGGATTGCTCTGTCATTTATGCCTTGGCAGGCCAGTGATATTACTATAATTCCAAGTTTCGTGGTTCCCCAGCAGTCTTCTCCCAAAGTGTGGAATGTTTAAATTACACTGGAGATGTATGCGTGTTGTCTGAGTGCGTATGTCCCAGTGAGAAGCTGAGAGAAAAGAACAGTGAAGGACATTGGTTGTTATTGACATCCAAATAATCTGACTCATTTTTGGAGCTGCCCTTCATAATTCCTTCAACCCACTCAGTGACAATCCTACTTAAAGATTTATTAAGGCATGGGTCATTAGCTTTGATATATATACCATATCTGTATAGACACTGGAGGAAAGAGCCATCGACCTGCCAGAACAGTGGATGGTGCAGTTCTGAATGGATGTGCCACGTTGTTATCAGATCTGCCTCCACTTCTCAACGTACAAGCTGATTGTTTTGAATCACAGTGGACTTAACTGAATGAGAAATGCCATGGTTTTACTCTTTGGCCCTTCCCATTGTCCATTATAACTAGCAATATCGAACAACAGAGTAGTATATAGGACTGTATTTGTTTTAGTATTATACCCACAGAGACATGCATTTCCTGGGCTTGAAGCCACTAGCTGTGACAAGATTTAATGTCACTGTTTTGGGAGTCTTGGGGACATTTCACACATCTCAAAAATGGCAAGGATAGGTTCTCCAGTAAGCATGCTCTTGATAGGAAGCTGTAGCCAATTGGAACTCTCTGATGATACATGTTTGCAAACTTGTACTTGCCATATTTACACTTTACATTTGTAGAGCTGTACTTACAATATCTTCAGTGTACATCTAAAAACGTAAAGTGCAAAGTGACCCTGAATAAGAGCGATGAACCTGAGTACCAGTGAAAATCACCAGCTTTGCTATGACTGACTTCCATTTTAACAGCCTTCACTTGAAATGCCCTGAAATTTACAAGGCACTGGTTATATGTGTAAATAGGATTTCCGGTGTATGGGCCCCATCTGCAAAGCAAGCTGCTTCTGTTCTGTGTCTTTGGTCCTTGGGATTTTCAGTTCAGCTATTACTACGTTTTGAGCTCTGGCGAAAGTGTGTTTGCCCCGCTCAGGTGTGTGATGAATCTTTCCCAGACAGTTGGGCCATGGAGTCATGAAGGTCTGATCTAGTTACCAAGGTGGAACATTTTTGTTTCAAAGAGAAGCCAAAGAACTAGTTGTGAACTTCAAGGGACACTTTTCAAACTGGTGGGGGAGCAGTTGTAGTCCAGAAATCATATACTGTCGGTAACATGATTTGGGATTGCTGAAGAGAGATCACTGTCATGAGTCCTGCTGAGTATGTGGCCCTGGCTCCAGCTGAACCCGTGACCCCGGCTTCAGCAGAGCCCACACCTGACCCTGATGAAACCTCAGAGCTCACCAGCATATCCCTACCACCTGTCCCAGCAACAGCGGCGGAGGAAAAATGCCTGACAGGCAGCCCCCCTGACTTACCTCCTCCGACAGAGCGTTTGCGGAACTAGCTCAGGCAAGACAGCATCCCAGTGGAGGGAGGGAGGCCTGCAGAGCAGGCAGTCCCTCAGCCCTGAGTTCTAACAGAAGCCGGGACACACATGCTGAGCACTAATTAACCCCGGCACCTGAGGGGTATTTAGCTTCCCGTCCTGACGCTGGTTCCTCGTGCCAGCAACTAGCCAGTTTGATGATGCTTTGCACCTCCCTCGCCCGTGCTCCTGATTCCTGATTCGTGCTTTGAACTCTTGGCTCCTTGACTCCGGCTTCCAACAGCTACGCTCTCGGTTTGTACTTCGGACTCTGTTCTTTTGGCTCCTGCTTGCTACCCCTTGATTCTGACCTCAGACTGGACTTGGACTTTTGCTCTCTCTTGCCCTGCCTGCACCCAGCCCATGACAGTCACTAGGAATCGTAAGTCCTCCTGGCTAACTACATGGAGACCAAGCAAGGAAGAAACATGTCAGCCTGAGCAAGGTTTATTTTGCTGCTTGTTGTGCTGTATGGTTCTTCCCCCTGCTTCTTTTGTATTTGATGAGGGCATTTTCCAAAGGGAATTGATTGTGCACTAATATTGTACTCGAGAGACTGCCCAGGTTCTCAAAAAGGGCTTTATGATGCTCAGATCAGCCAACAAGAAGCCAGGATTTGCACATTTCCCCCATTTCCCCATGTTGTTTCAGACTTTCAGGGACTAGCTCTACACATTGGGCTCCTGACTTTATAAGTTGTAACAGTGTTCCAGGGAAGGGAATTTTGAACAGAGAAGGTGGGGCATGCGTGCTTAACTTTTATTACCTTAAGATCTCTATGCCAAACCACCCCGGGTGCTGCTCCCACTGAGTTCCAAAATGCCACACTTGTCCACATTTTGAACCCCGGGGGGGGGGGGGGGGAGAGCAGCTCTGTGTGTCTGTATCTGTGTCTGCGGGTTTAAACATTCCCCCCCCCCTCTGTTCCTGCCTCCTAGAATGGCTGTTCTGTTTTTGTTTCTAAGGCGATGGGGCTGTAATGTAAGCGTCTGAATGCCATGTGTTGCTAGATGCTCAGAATAGCCTGTGGATTCAGGATTTCCTCCCTCCCTCGCTTAATTAAAGGTAGACTGGTGGCAGAGATCAAGAAGACCTTGGCTAAAGATTAAACCGCTGAACAGGCTTAGACAGAGGGGTTCACTACAGTGCAAATGCACCTGGGATCTTCAAGGCTGTAGAAAAGTAAAGGCAAGGCAAGACCTTAGACCTAACTTCACTTAGAAGTCTTCAGTGAAGAAATCTACACTGTTCTCAGGTTTTGCTGAATGCTTGTTGATTTATTACCACATTACTAGAGGTTAGCAGCCTGGATCGCCCAATTTAGCCTGGGCTTGTTAGAACGTGGGAGCTAAGCAGGGTTGGCTGTGGTCAGTAACAGGAGACCACCAAGGAAGACTGGGGTTGCTATGTGGAGGAAGGCAATGGCAAACCAACTCTTCTCACTTGCTGCCTGGAACGCCCTGTGGGGGTGGTTGCCATGAGTTGGTTGCAACCAGTGCTCCCTCTAAGCTGAGTTAGTGTGAGCTAGCTCACAGTTTTTTAGCCTCCGGCTCACACATTTTTGTCTTAGCTCAGGAAGGAGGGCTCCAGAGCAAACTGATTTATGGGGCAGGCAAATTGCTTGCTCACAACTTTAATGCCAGCAGTTCACAAAGTAGAATTTTTGCTCACAAGCCTCCACCGCTTAGAGGGAACATTGGTTGCAACTCAATGGCATGGTCTTCTTACTAGAAGTTCCAAAAGCAAAATACCCGTTTTCCATTGTTGGAGGATTGGAGGGGAGGGAACAGAATGTCTGATGTGTAAGGGAACCCTGACAAGCCTTGGGAAATGTTAGGGAAAGAGTGTACGTAGGATTGCTAGTTACAGCAGAGGAAAAAAGTCACCACGTGGGGAGAGAGACCCAGCCTGCTTGCTGACCCAGCTCCCTGCTGTGTGTGACTCAGTCAGGTACCACCTTCCCCACACCATGTGGGACCTGGGCAGCCCCAGTGAAGCCTCCCCTGCACCGAGTGGGGCCACCTTTCCTGGGCTGCATGTTTCATGACCCAGCCGAACACCACTTTTCTCACCACTGGGTGGGCCACACCCACGTGGGATCAGGCCAAGGGAACTGGGAGTCTTTGAAACAGTTTCAGCAGGGTAAGACATGAGAGTCCCTAGGTTTTAAAAAAAAAACATACTGAAAAATGTTTTTAAAATAATTAGGAGTAAAAGGGGACCAAAGCTGAAACATAAATTAGCAGTTGACAGTGAAATAATTGCCGTTTGCCTTAGACATATTAACCTGTATTTGCACCTGGATACCCTGGGAAATATCTTACTTTAGAATTGTTCACTCCAATCCATGCCAGAGCAGACTTCTGCACACAGATCCCTTTGCTTAAGGCCAACGGTAGGGTTGTCAGACCACAGGTGAGAGTGGGGGAGCCCCCGCTTTCATGGGCTCCAGCCTGCTGCTGGCCTGGGGAAGCTCCACCCCCAACAGTCGTTGCTGGGCACATGATGTCATCACTTCCAGGGATACTGAGCATGGTGACATCACCGCACCCCCCACTACCGGGACGCTCCCTCCCACCTCCCGCCAGCAGAAGAAAAGGACCTGGCCACCTCAGCCAACAAAGACCTGGACCCAGTGGAGCATTTTCACAGACAGAAGGCTTTTATCTTCCAGAACGTGACTTTCACACCTCCCCTCTCCTTCTGCAGCCCCAAATGCTCCCCTGTGCTGCTCCTAGGAGGCAGGAGACACCAGGAATAGGATGGGATTCAGTTTGGCTGCAGTGGGAAGGAGAGGTGAGAAAGGGCGCTGTGGCTGGAAGTCCTTCCAACCCTGGAAACATGCTGCTGGATTCAGTCCTGTAAGCTGCTTTGGGGCAGGTTCCTGGAGATGCCTCATAATTTTTTCCTAAATAAATAAATGAATGAACCCTCAATGTCTGGCATCTCCACAGCAGATTTCGAGTAGCAGAGTTAGGAAAGACAAAATCTCTGCCTGAGGTCTTTAAAAAATGCTGCCAGAGTACACAATACTGAATTAAAAATGTATTAATGATGTGGTACAATGTGTGCCAGTTTCATATGTGCCGATGGAATACATAGTATTTCAGAACTCAAAATGTGACCAAACTTTCGAAGAAAAGCTCTGTGAATGGGGGACTAAATTAGTCTCTGCTGCTTTTTGATATAGCCTTTTCGCGTACACTCAAGTAATCCCTGTTAATATGGTGGGTCATATGATCGGCTTGGTTTTCTTTGCCAGCTGAGTTCAGCACAGATTAATGCCTGGAGGCAGTGCCCCCACCCCTACCCTTACCCACTTAGTTTGAGGCAGCCCCGGGGCCTGCTGGAGCAAGAAGGGGCCTGCAGGAGCAGGCAGCCAGGCCCAGTGGATCCCAGGACAACAGCGGAAGAGACGTGGTGGGACCAGTGTTCCCTCTAAGCTGAGTTAGTGTGAGCTAGCTCACAGTTTTTTAGCCTTCGGCTCACACATTTTTGTTGTAGCTGAGGAAGGATGGCTCCAGAGCTAACTAATTTATGCAGTAGCCAAATCACTCGCTCACAACTTTTATTGTCAGCAGCTCACAAAGTTGAATTTTTGCTCACAAGACTCCACAACTTAGAGGGAGCATTGGGTGGGACACATCCCCATGGAGGGCAGAGCCAGACAAGGAGACACAGAAAAGCACCGGGGGGGGGGGGGGGAAGAGAGGCAATCCCAGCCTTACCAAGCCCAAGCAGGCTGAAGGTATCAAGGCCATCAAGGCCATTGGCCATTAGCCCGTTTGGTGTAGTGGTTAAGTGTGTGGACTCTAATCTGGGAGAATCGGGTTTGATTCCCCACTCCTCCACTTGCTGGAGGACCTTGGGCAAGCCATAGTTCTGGCACAGCTGTTCTTGAAAAAGAGCAGTTTCTGTCAGAGCTCTCTCAGCCCCACTTTCCTCACAGGGTGTCTGTTGTGGGGAGGGGAAGGGAAAGGAAAGGAGTCTGTAAGCTGCTCTGAGACTCCCTTGGGTAGTGAAGGGCGGGGTATAAACCCAATCTCCTCCTCCTCCTCCTCCTCCTAACTCCTGCCAGTCTCCAGAGTCTACCCCCTGGACTGGAAGGAGAGGGAGAAGCTAGGGATCTCCCCCCCCCCCCCCAACCCTTCAAAAGATCAATTGAGGAAGGGCCAAGGAGAGGATGTGAGCAGGCAAGAAAGAGAGGAAACTGTGTGGAAACAATCCCCCCTCCCCCATCTAGGCCCATCTGAGGCCCTCCTAAAGCCCTGCCAGGGAAGAGGGAAACCTCGGAGGGTGCTACAGCCCTGGCCTCAGTCCTTGCACTGGCAGAATCAGACAGCCTGGTGTGTGTGGAGGGTACCTCAGTGTTTTCTTTGTCATGGGCTGACCAATACCTTGTGAGGTTTAGATTCATGGAATCTCATGACATCCGGGGGGGGGGGGGGGAGACCTATTAGGATAGCCCCCCCCTCCTTCGAAGCCAGATTGATTCCTTACAGCCTGTAGGGAGTTTTCTGCTGACCTAAACTGACATCCCTGCCCGTTCTCTTGTTAATTGATGGGATGAAGAGTTGACCCAGGTGCTTAATACAATCATCCTTAGATAGCCTCTGCCTCCCTGCTGAGCCCCCTCAGCTTCCTGATCCATTAATGAACTCTGAGCAACAAAGTGGGTTGGTAGATTCCGGTCCAGTGGCACTTCAGAGTCCAACAAGTTTCTGGGATATAAGTGTTATCAGATACTTTTGAGAGCTTTGACTCTTGAAAGCTTGTACCTCAAAAATCTGTTTGGTCTCTAGGGTGCTACTGGACTCGAATCCAACACTTCTACTTCAGAGCAACACAGCCACCCTCCTGAAAGTAGGTTGGTAGATGTCTAGAGCACAACTGGAGGGAAACTTGCAGCCAATATGATTGAACCCAGTCTAGAGAACAGGGTAATGCTTGTCCTGGGGTGATGGCAGCAATGAAGCATTCTTGTGTCTCTGCCATTCTCGCACCTGGGCTTCTGAATCTGACCCTTGGTGACATCGGGCTGCCGCTCACAACAGCTTGTGATTGCCAGTCTGACTTCAGCCCCACCTCCTGTCCAGACCTGGAGCTAGGATTTTGTGGCTTGGGGGGCAAAACTTTTTTCTGGTGGGGCTGCCATTATTTTTGTCAGCTCCAATCTGCTCCCAAGTCCGACCGCAAGCAGCCACCCCCTCTCCCTCCTCTCTTGCAAGATTTAAAGGGCCTTTCAGCTGATGGGTGGGGAGCATGTGGCCCACTGATCCACTGGCGGGGGTTTGCTTTAAATCTTAAAGAAGGGAGGGAGAGGGGCGCGCACCATCCCCCGGTTCTTCTCAAAAGCATTTAAAGGATCCCTTTAAGTGTTTTTGAGAAGAAGTGGGGACCCTGTGCACATGCCCCCCTTCTTCTAAAAAAAAAATCTTGTGGGGCTGGCCCTTTAAGGAAGGGGGCGGAGCCCCCCAGAGCCCCACTGTAGCCATGGGCCAGCTCCTGTGTCTCGAGGAATAAAGAAATTAACAAGGAACCTGGATGCAGGCCAAAATATATTCCCCCCCCCCCCCCCGTCTTTCAAGTGTTTGTCTATAAGCCAAAAAATTCATCTCTGAACTTTCTGTATCTGTATTTTCTCCTGGCAAAAGATCATTCTTTTCCCTACAAAAGCAGGTGGCTTCCCCACATGCCCAAGCGATTGATATTCTCACCTCATTCCCTGCACTGGCAGGTGATGGTTACGTTGAGACATCTGGAGCACATGAGGCTGTGTTCACCATATATTCTGTACACAGGTAATGATACTGGAGTAAAAGCACACATGTGGATGTATTGTGAGTAAATTTGGTAACGGGAAAAGAGGAGGAGCTCATATTCATGTTAAAGGCCAAAGAAGCAATTATGCCCACACAGGACATCCATCCCGGGCACAACAGGTGTATATTATCTGTTATCAATCTACTAATAGTAACAACATAGCTCTAAATGTTAATTTAATTGGTAGTTTGTTTGGTTTTTTGCTATTAAGTCACAGCTGGCTTGTGGAGATCCCATGGGGTTTTCGAGGCAAGAGACGTTCAGAGGTGGTTTGCCATTGTCTGCCGGTGTGGAGCAACCCTGAATTTCTAAATACTAACCAGGGCCAACCCTGCTTGGTTTCTGAGATCTGATGAGATTGAGCTAGCCTGGGCTAACCAGGTAGTTCAAGGCTGCGATCACACACACTAAATAATGCACTTTCAGTCCACTTTCAATGCTCTTTCTGTTGGTCAAACTTTCATCGGTAAGAGCTGCACTTTCATCGTGCTCTGTCCTGTTGCTGCACTCAGAAATGAATAAAAGAAGATATTACGGTCAGCCTTCTCTAAAGCCAAGTGGTAGCTCTTATTCACTAAATTGCAAGTTACCGTCAAGCTCCTTCAAGACCCAAAAGAAGTCAACATGATGTTGTATAGCTGAGTTTATTGCTTGTCAGAACAAAACGAGCGAGAGACTGGTAAAGATCTCATGCTAGGGATGTGACAGTCTGTCTGGTGGCGGATGCAGGCCTCGGGGAAATTTCTGTTCCACCTGTTGTATGCCGATAGCACAAGCTTCCAATTAGTTTCCTCAACCCAGATGTGTGGGATTTTAAAATGTGTGGGAGTTTTATCACCTCACTGTATCTTTGCAAATGGCTGCTTGGAGGCCCTTCCTGGCAAGCAGAAGAGAAGGACAGACCATCTAGGAATGCAAAAGCAGCATTTTAAATTAAGATCTTTCTTTTGTTCTGTCTTCTCCCCCCCTTTTTAGTCTTCTGTTTATTTTCTTAATGAGTAAATGATATTACAACAATAGCCCTCCCCAAATCGGCTAACCCAACAGCTCACTGGGAAGCAGTGTTCCCTCTAAGCCAAGCTAGTGTGAGCTAGCTCACAGTTTCTTAGCCTCCAGCTCACAAATTTTTGCCTTAGCTCAGGAAGGATGGTTCCAGAGCAAACCAATTTATGCAGTAGCCAAATCGCTCGCTCACGACTTTAATGCCAGTAGCTCACAGAGTAGAATTTTTGCTCACAAGACTCCACAGCTTAGAGGGAGCATTGCTTGGAAGTAGAAAGCACCGAGAAGCTCGAAGAAGGTTGGTAAGAGAAGTAGAGGGAAAAGGGAAAGAAAGAGAGACAAATTTATTTATATTTATTTATTTATTATACTTTTATCCTGCCCTCCCTGCGCACAGGCTCAGGGCGGCTTACAAGTAGCACATAGTGCCAGATCCAGTAACAGCTAAAACATTCTAAAATACAACAGCAACAACAATAAAACAATTCCCACTAAAATGCTTCCAGTAATGGTGGTCATCAACAAGAGTTGACAAAGAGTATAGACACCGGAACTTACTTACACTGCTGGATGGATTGCCCTAAAATCATAATATTTTGGGAAGAAATATTAGCTCAAGTAAAAAGAACTACAGGACAAACAATAATTAGAAGTCCTGAATCACTTATCTTGAATCTTTGAAATGAAGCAGAACTATCTAATACACCAAAAAAAGAAGAAGGAGGAGGATTGCAATATGACTATTTGCAGCTAAAATAGCTATTGCAACAAAGTGGAAATGAGAACATAGACCAACATTAAGTTTATGGCATACAAAGTTATGGAATCTCTCCTTATATATAATTGACTAGTGGGGTGGCACTGTCTGAACATTCCACACACTCCTAAATCAGTTGGCTCCATGATGTGTCAGTCAGAAACTGTCCCTATCCACTGGCTGCGTTGCCTGAGTCCCGCCCACAGAAGTGGCACCAGCCAAAACTTTCCTCAGAAGACGGTTGCTTCACTCCGGTGAATACAGCTACTGTCTTCACTCTCCTCGCCAGACGACGATTGATTCCCTCAGGGGACAAACCCCACCGTCTTTAGCTTCCAAGCCAAGTTTGTTGAGGCAACACTTTCCAGAATGGGAAAAAACCCACCAAGTAAACAGCTGTCAATGTAATGGAGGCATGGGGGTGGGGGGAACCAGCCCAAGTTATATTAAAAAAGCCAGTGAATACACACACAAGCAGAGACAGAGGATGGGGCCAGACACACAGAAAACAGGAAGCCAAAAACCCAAGGCATGCTGCAAAGCACAAATACAGACACAGTCACAGACAAATCTACATCGGCACACACATTAACAGGAGAGTGTGTGACACTGGGATAAAACCTGCGAGTGGGGGGCATGTTTAACCACACTCAGAGTGTGAAAACCAATTACAAAAGAGAGAGGCAAACTGACAGAGACATACACAGACATCCAGCTACATATTTAAAGTGAAAAAGGAAGGACAAAACCAGGAACCTAGGTAACAACTTGGCTGTTTGACAAAAGCCATGAAAAGGACACTTGCTGTTTTGAATAAAGCTGTATTGTATAAAAGAGGGGTCACTCATGGAACTCATATGCCCATACTCCTCTTTATCATTCTGTCATAACCTACTGAGTCTTTCGTCACAACCACTCACTTTCAACCCAACTTTCCTCGAGACCTGATCTATAACAGGGTGGACAGTGCGACCATGACCACATTGAATGACAGGGACGTCCAACATCAAATGACTTTGCAGACTGCCCAGTTGTAGAAATTACTTCACAGAGCCCTGTGTGCTGCATTTTCTGGCCCACATCATGTGACCTTGGACACCAGTTATTGTGTAGCATAAGGTATGTGAGACTTTACTTCCACATTTGTGCATTTCTATTACATACTGCCAGGGCTTTGTTTGTAGAAAAAGCCCAGCAGGAACTCATTAGCATAATAGGCCACACCCAACAGCAGAAACTCATTAGCATATTAGGCCACACCACTGACAGCACAGCTTATTAGCATAATAGGCCACACCCCCCATGTTACCAGAAGAGTGGTCATCCAGCCACACCCACCTTTTGCTTCCTATTCTGTTTACCTTGTTTGTTGTCAAAACCCAGGGCTTTTTTTGTAGC
The DNA here is from genome assembly GCA_029233225.1 of Lepidodactylus listeri. NCBI lineage: Eukaryota > Metazoa > Chordata > Lepidosauria > Squamata > Gekkonidae > Lepidodactylus > Lepidodactylus listeri. Next base: position 97,210,381 of record JARCFY010000006.1, read on the forward strand.
AGGAATTAATTTGCATGTTAGCCAATCCTAATGAGTTTCTGCTGTTAGTTGTGGCCTCTAGTGCTAATGCCTGCTGGGTGTGGCCAACTCAGGAGCCAGCCGGAACTCCGTTCCCGTGCGTTCCTGCCCAAAAATAGCCCTGCATACTGCTAATATGTACTTAACCTGCTTCCAGCCTATGCATTCATTACACATCACATCTTTCTAGAGTCCATTGTATTGCTTTTACAACAGGCTTTATTGCTAGTTTATATATAATGGAAAAACTGACAGATATGTTGAGACCAATAGATTAGGATACTGAGTATTGTGAATTCACTACCATATGGTTACCAATGCTATCATATCTTGTTAACCAAAAAGAAATACCAGATTTAATAGATACACTTCATTGTTGGTAATTATCTTGTTTATGTTTATAACTCTGTAAGACACTAAATATTATTTCATTGAATAAGTGTATGTTTCCTATATTGTTTTTTCATTATGTTGTTCTATAGATTTGATTGTAAATTAATAAAATGTAACAACAAAGAGTGCCCACAACTGTAATCTTAATGTGTTTTTTAGTGTTCATATAGTTCCTGAAAAGATTCCCCTATACAGTGGGATTTATCTTCCAAGAACATAATGTTTTACAGAGTTATGGTGAGTGAAATTTTGTCTACCCCCCGATGTAGAGGGCTTGTGTAATTCCAAAGTGAGGTGTGTATAATTAGAATATTTATACCCTGCCTTTCTATTTAAAAATAAATACTCTTACAATATTAAAAATCCATATAGCAGCATTTAAAACTAGCAGCCAGTTAAAAAGTTATGTGCTCCTGGAACAAATGTAACTTTAAAAGGTCTGTCAGAATAAAAAACTTTCCATCTGGCTCCAGAAGGCCTCTAAAGAAGGAAGAGTCCAGAATGCAACCTCCAAAGGGGCAGGAGGGATCACTGCTGAGAAAACCCTCATGTGGGTTTGGCACCATTCAGATTTCTCTGATGGAATTTCGGCTAATAAGCCTCAGAGAGAAAGCCAGTAAGTAGAAGAGATTGGATTTACACCTCACCCTTCACTCGGAGTCTCAGAGCAGCTTACAAACTCCTTTCCATTCCCCTCCCCACATAGACACCCTGTGAGGTAGGTGGGGGCGAGAGAGCTCTGAGAGAACTGCTCTTGAGAGAACAGCTCTGAGAGAACTATGGCTTGCCCAAGGTCACACCAGCAGCTGCATATGGCGGAGTGGGGAATCAAACCCGGTTCTCCCTGATTAGAGTCCGCACACTCTACCACTACACCAAACTGGGTGGAGGTAGTCTGCCAAGTATATCTGTTTGATGGTTTGGTTCTGTATGCCCTGATCTGTTTTTGTTTCTTGTGGACCTTCCTCGTGCTGCTGGAGGAATGCTATGGGAATCCAATGAACAACAATGGGAGAATTGTATTTTTGCTGCTTTCTAAGAAAGACAGGAAAACAATGCAGAAAGAATGCAGCAGCGTGGTGCTCCAAATTTTTGTGTTTTTTTTTAAAAAGAGGACACGGTCTCAGCCTAGCGATAGATTCTCAGCAAAATACAGCTTCTTTTGCTCCTAAGGCAAATCCTTAGAAGAGGCTTTGCCTCCTGGGAACCTGCAGGCTGTTATTAAACGGAACTGCTAAGCGTGGGCTGTGATGCTCAGTGTAAAATGGCTATAAAACAAGCTGAACTGACCACAGGAGAATTTCCCTTGAAAAGGGAAGGTATTCTCCAGGCGGCAATGAATGGTAGTTTTAAGTTACATTACTCAGAATCCCGGCATACAAGCAAAACGTAATGATTAGGAACAGGGTATGCCCCAAATACCAAAGACTTTTTCCCATGGAATCACATGATCAGCTGCTAACCAATGGAACGAGTTTCACTCCATCACAATCCAGATACTGGGTGCGGTAGGATAGGGAACTCAATTCAAGAGCCAAACCTATGTCAACATTCGAAGCAAGGGACCGTCAACGATACTGTATAAGAAAGCTTATTTGCATAACTGAACCTATAAAACTTAACATCTCTGATAAGTGATAACCACAAATCCATACAGTTTCTGCAGCCCAAACACCAGTAGTTGTGAGACCTTTGTTAAGAAGCAGCACACATCACAAAGATTCACATTAATACACACAGGACAGGAGCACCCTGTACAATTGTTTCAGTGCCCTGGCATAAATCTGCACATGGTTCACACCTGAATTATTTGCAGCTGTTCATCTCTATTGGTTTCCTTTCTGTAAAGCATCTCTAGGAAGCCATTTAATCCCATAAAAATCTTTGCCTTCACATGCGGACTATTCTAGCCTCCCCCTCCCCCTGCAATAGACCTCAGCTTAAAGGTTTCATTTCCCATTTTTAAAGAGCCAAAGTTGCAGCAAAAGATGAGGCTCTTTCCACTGTCCCCTCTCCGGTTCTGTCCTCTGCCCCCACTGAGATAAGCAAGGTTCCAGGTGTGCGATGCCCCAGGATTGGGGTGGAGGTGGGTGAGAAGATCATGGAGGGCATTGCCAGAAGAGCTGCAGGGGCCTTCTCTCCCAGGCCCCAGAGATTTAAAGACACAGGAGATGGCAATCCTATGATTGCACTGGAAACAGGGTCCAGATGCCGGCTCCTTCCTTGGCCTGAACTGGACCCCATTGTTTTGCAATGCCACGCAGAGGAGGAGGTGGGGAAACGGACTCTGCTCTGGAGCAGCTGCTTGGTGCAGATTTGTGGTAAGGCAAATTCCACTCCAAACGCTTTAGCTCTTGAAGGAGAGGTCATTTCAACAGGTCTCTCTAAACATAAGCAAAAAATCCCAAACCCTCATAACCTGCAGTAATCAAGCCTAGACCGGTTTATTCTTGTCTGTATATACAACAGGTCCTAAGTTCAGATAGGCTTTGTCACCACCATGATTCCCTGGACGGTTGCTCCAACTCGCCCCAATGAAGAAGGAGCCTGAGATGGACATGGTGATCCAAAACAGGGACTTGCAGCTATCCTGTATCAGCACTGAGTAATACAGTTTTAATGGATCAGGTATGTACGGCTTGTCCTAGGACATGGCTGTGCGTTTAACACTGTCTCTTTCGTCTCAAAAGTTTTGTTCAAAAACTGGGATTCCTGAGGCTCTGCAGCACCACAGCTGGGGTTTGAGGCCCAGAGGCAGCCACCGACTCCCCACTGCTCCTGGCACCTGTGTCCCTTGCACACGTCCAGGGGTCCCAGAAGATTGTCCTCTATCTTTGGACTTTCTCCCCACAGCATTTCCTACTGCTGGAACAACCCTTGATGTAGTAGAATTTGGGGATCCCTTGGAATTACAGCTCATCTCCAGGCAGCTAAGATTAGTGGAGGGTGAACTCTATGACAGTGTACCCCACTGAGGTCCCTGTCCTCCCCAGGCTCCATCCTCAATTCTCCAGGAGTTTCCCAGCTTGGAGCTGGTAACCCTACCCCCCACCCTCCATTGGTGGCTAGGGAGGACTTGGCAACCCTATGGGCCCCAGGTTAATAGAATGAAAGCCCTCTCTTCATTGTTGAGCCTCCAAGGCAATTGGTGGAATCCTGTTCTTAAAACACCAACTGAGGAAGATGCGACTTAGCTCAAAGCTGAGCGAAGGGTTCTGTTCGGCCAACATACTTGGCAGAGATCTCTGCCTCATACTGTCCCCTGGGCCTTGCCACCCCCCTTACTCTGGGGAAACACAGAAAGCAAAGTGCAGCCATAGATGCTGAGGGGCTGCCAGCAAAAAGAACCAGAACTAGCCTAGTTCTTTCAGGTCTGGCCTTCAGAGGAAATTTCATTCAGATGAAACTCTTCTGAGGTTTATGATCAGGGCGTGCTTGGTTGGCTCATGGTTTGTAGTCATTTCTGCCTGAAAGAACAAACTGAGTGGTAATGCTTTTTACATTCCTCATTGATTGGTGCATTAAGGCACACATTTCCAATTCAGTACTTCGTAACAAAAAAGCCTATGCTTTTTAAAAAACAAATATTTAAAAATTGACGCCTTTTCTTTCTAAAAATAGCTATGTAAGGATGGCAATCTGACAGACTTTACAAACACAACATAGTGTGACATATAGTTTTAAAGAGCCAGTTTGGTGTCGTGGTTAGGAGCGCAGACTCTAATCCGGGAGAACTGGGTTTGATTCCCCACTCCTCCACATGCAGCTGCTGGTGTGACTTTGGGTCAGTCACAAGTTCTTGCAGAGCTATTCTCTCAAGAGCAGTTCTCGAAAGAGCTCTCTCTGCCCCACCTCCTTCACAGGGTGTCTGTTGTGGGGAGGGGAAGGGAAAGGATACTGTAAACCACTCTGAGACTCCTTCGGGTAGTGAAGGGCTGGGTATAAATCCAATCTCCTCTTCTAAAATAAAAATAACTAATATATCATGGCCGGTTGGAAAGTGACAGAGAAATCATTATAGAAATTATAACATTGTACCATGATTGGTCCAGTCAGAAGCAATGTCTTCAGCAGTGTCATGATGGTGTCCTAAGGCACAGGAGAGGGAAGAAAGAGAAAGCCACCAAGAAGGATGAGAGCAAGGAGGTAAGTGGAGCTGTGGGTGAAGAGTTAGGTAATCTTTTGACTACTGGGACAAACGCAAAGGCTCAGCTGCTGACAAGGCAAAGCAAGCTTCCCTCTTCTGAGACAGTGCAGGCAAAGTCACCCATCGTTGGCCCTACACTGTAAGAGATTGGCTACTGTATGAGCCAGGAGGCTTGACCAAACAGACCACTGGGCTGATCCAGTAGGGCGCTTCTTAAGTTCTTGTGTTCTCACAGCATGCATTTGGTAGAGGGCGTGGCAAAAGGTTGACCTAACAAACAGGGAGTTTGATTCGGCTGACCAGGAATTGGGGTGCTTCTTCATACTTCTCATCAGAGGAGGATCTGGCCAGTGCTATTTCCCCAGGGTCATGGGGGTGTTTGTACATGGGACTTATAGTGTGGAGTGCTAAATAAGTTGATGGGGGGTGGAGATGAATTTAAAGGGTGTCAGACCAGAGACTTCTCCTACCCAAGTTTCCAGGTGAAAGATGATCAGCTGTGACATCTATCTGCTGATTTCCACCCAGCCAGGATATTTATGTGCTTTGCGCATCTCGATATAATGAAATCCCACACAGGACTTGGCCTGTTCTCTCCCGCAAAAACAGGGTTTGCCATAACAACAACAATCCAGTGGAGTAGGTTAGGCTGGGAAAGAGTAACTGACCGAAAGTGGGTCAACAAACTCCTTTCCAGAATAACAGGCTCCATTTTGGGAGTCCAACAATTTGGATGTTAATGTGAATTTGTGTTCTTTGCAGTACAGATATGAAGCTCTACCCTAATCCATTGATCCTTGGCAGGGGGTATTAATTCTCAGCCCCAGGGAGATGATCTATACATGTTAGGTGGGACATTCAGGGCTTTGAGGGGTGCTGGGATTTTAGGCAACCCTTCCCCACTCAGCAATGATCAGTGGGGGACAATTCGTTTATATTCCACTCCCAAAAGAAAATCCCAGTTCCTAGAATTCTTTTCCAGGTCATTTACTTTTTGTCTGGTATCTTATGTTGTAACATGCCCTGAGCCCGCTTGCAGGGTAGGGTGGAATAAAAATCAAATAAATAAATGGGTGACTTACAAAACACAAATCAGATCTAATACTAAGAAACTGGCCGATGGCAACCAAGCACAAGAGTCTCATTGAATGCCTGCTTGAGAGTTGTATATAATTAAGACATAAGAAATGGCGCTCCAGACTTTATATTGTCTTCTGTCTTAATTTTTTACTTGTGGCTTGAGGAGGCTGTTGATGATAGCGTTGTATTCTCCTTTTTTGCATTTTTTTTTGCATCTTGTGTGTGTGTGTGTGTGTGTGTGTGTGTGTGTGTGTGTCCCCATGCCTGGAAGTCATGGTGACCTCCAGTGACTCCTACTGGGGCCTGGAGGACATTCAGGGAAGTGGCTTGGTAGCCTGCCTCTGCTTCTCGACCCTGGTATTCCCTGGAGGTCTCCCTTCCAAGTACTTGCCAGGGTCGGCCCTGCTTAGCTTCTGAGATCTGATGAGATCTGGCTAGCCTGGGCTATCCAGGTCAGGGCAATAGCGTTGTATTTTTGATAGGTAGTAATGGATTAAGGATTACTATCCTAATTGAATGACAAATGCAGGCTGTAAAAAGTTATTGCTTTTCTCCTTTGCCTGCTTGGCACTTCCAAATGCTGTCCATCACAGATGCTAGCAGAACCTGGCACCTGCTTGCTGTCATTCTCTTCCACTTCTTGGGCAGCTTGAAGAAGACCCCATGTTCTTGTTACCGGGAACACAGTTGTCTCCAGCATCCCTCATTCTTTCCCCCCTCCTTTTGGTATCCTCTGCTTTACAAAAAAAAATAAAGCACAAATCAGTTCTTGCCCTTCAAGAAGGCTTCTGTCTTCTCCTCCTCCTGAATATCCTCACGGTCAGATGTCAGCCACGTAGACCCTTGGATCATGGCTAAAAAACTGGGTCTTTCTGCCTGCCTGCAGAGAGATGGTTAAACCTTGAAACTGAGAGTAAGTTTTCATCAGTGCCATGTTTTCAGTACTGGATCCATACCCTGCATAGAATAGCCGGATTGGATAAATGCCCAGAACTTTGAGAACTGAGTGACAAACTTTGTCTCCAGGGGGTTGTAATCGTGATACCGATCTTGAGCATGTTTGGCTTGCAAGTCAAGCGCTCAGAGTAGTTAGTAATTTTATTTATTGGGTATTGAATGGGAAAACTCCTCCCCATCCATTAAACTGGAAGAAACATTAATCTGGCGGTAAATAATTTGTCATGTTAAAATGCAGAGGAATTACTGGATGCTGGTGAGAGCCAGACTGGGGGGGGGGGGGGGAGAGAGAAAAGAGAGAGAGTTCCTCGAAGAGAATTCTAACTTTGATCCCAGAAGGAGCAGTTTTCTTGTTTTACTTCTGGTTGCCATGGTTCTCTGTCCACTTTGCATCCTATTTGTCGTCAATAATAGCCTGTCTTAATATAGACTGGTTAAAATCTATGCCTGGGAGGACATTAATCTTAAATCAATGTTAAGTTGCTATTGGTTTTTTAAGGCCAAAGGAATGTGGCTGCTGCAGTGTACTGGCTAAGTCGCGGTCTGCAAACGCAACAAAACAAAGTGGAAACAAGATGGTCAAATCCCGAGGCAGTAGAATGAGCTGTGCCACTTACCGGTGGGGCGGACCAGTTTGGGATGCCCTCCCCACATCTCTGAAAAATATGAAAATGAGCACATAGGAGGAAAAGGTTCCAGACCTGTCTTTGGCCGGCAGCACGGGCTGTTTTTAGGCACTTTTGAAACCGCGTTAAGGGAGCTTTAAAAATCTGATTTCTTTCACTCGAGGAAAGAAGTGGTTCAGTCCATTCTGCCACATGCAGAGTGCTGTCCTAAGCTGAGTTAGTAAGTTACACCCTTCTGAATCAGTTGAAGTCCAAAGGTGTTACTCCGCCTAGGATGGCACTTGTCAGGGTTTGTGTGTGTCCAGGCGTGTGTGCGTGTCTTAGCCTAAAAGTGAGCCTAATGAAGTGTGTCTGGTTCAAGTCTTACTTCAGCGACAAAGCTGGGAGGCAGAGCCAGTTCCAGGTCTTGGGGGGTGCTGGGCAGAAAGTGCCAAGGGCCTCGGCCCCTCCTCTGCTCACCACCAGCCTCCAGCTTGCAGCATTCTTCCCACCCACTTGCATGCCCCATACCTGCCTGTGTATCCTTCCTCTGCTTGCTCACAAGCCCTCCCACTGCTGATGTTCACCACATCTCCTTTCCCTAAAAGTGCCAGGTGGGGCGTGACTAGGAGTGCTGCTGCTGTGGCTGCCAAAAGCACCACTGTCACGCACCTTCCTCAACCACACTGTGCAAAGTGCTGCTAATTGGATGGGGGAAAGGCACATGGACAGGTGGCAAGGCAGGTATGTGGCCAGGGAGTTGGTGGCAGTGGGCCCTGCTAGAAAGCCTTCTGCTGGTTAAATGTATTATGGTTGCAGTCACATGCACCAGTTGAAGCGGAGGGGAAGCAAGGCTATTCCCTCTGGAGGAATTAGACCTGTGGTTGCGAGATCACACAGCCCTTTGTTGCTGTGGGCCCAGCCCATCACTGTGTGATCAGACACAACTGCAGGTGAGGGTTTGTTTTTTTTTTGCTGTTTGTTTCCCATGCGCATAAAGTAGGAACCGCACCTCCACACCAAGGGCCCCCTATGGGTATGTGATGATTTGCATACTGCGAAAGGGGGGGGGAATGGCACCAAGCCAGGATGGCCTGATCAGACCATCTCAACAGTTTGCGCAATCAGACGGGAAAGTCCATCCTTAGCTGTTCCAACCCATTTGCTACCGGATTTCCCCAGTGTCTTTTAACTCCAGTTCTGCAGCGGAGCAGCATGGGTTGCTGATGGCTGTAGGATGCCTCCCAGATGTTGCTGTCTGATCATGCCCTTTTGATCCGTCAGGCATTCGCACCCATATGGGATCTTCTGGCGTGTGTGGTCGCAGCCTATCATTAGTAATTATTCTGTCAGCCTGAGCCCACAATCTGCAATATGAGGATGACATATTGCCAGCATTAATAAGACAATGTACACGAGGAGCTCTGAACACTTGGAATACACTATCGTGTGGTGTAATTTAAAAGTGTGATGGGAAAAATGTACATGCAGTTTTTGCTATCTTTTTTTTACCCGACACTTTCTCCTAAATGTACTAGGAGTGCCTGTGATTGGGGGATCACCTGTTCATCCGAACATAAGCGCACACAGGCTCAGTCTTCAGGCATCATGTGAAACCTTGGTTTAGATAAAACTAACTATCCATTATCGGTCAACCGAACCTGCACCACCGCACTAACTATGGTTAATTTGAGTATCTCAAGCCAGGATCTTGAAGCTGGTTTCTTAATTAGGGAATCGGTTTCTCATCAGAGAGTAGAATGAAGATTAGGATGTTAGTGGGAACCACTGACAAGCTAGTCGGGTGGCCGATCAAAGGGAAAGTGTGTTGAGTATTTGAAGGTGTGTTGGGGAGGGGGGGGGTTGCAGCTCAGAAGATGAGGGGCATGTTTGCAAAGGCTGTACTGGGCAGCTAGGAAGTGGCATGCAAACCTCTTCCTGCCCTTCTTCTAAGGCCGGTGTCTGCTAGTCAGTAGAACTTTGCGTTGCCATGGCAATGCTCCTGATTCTTTCACTAAGGACCATAACCAAACATGCTCTTCCCTGGAAATATTATAACTCATTTTCAGACATTATGCCTCTGGGGCTCTGATCGCATTACATGTGCTCATGTCAGTATGCATGATCGTTACTTTGCCTGAAAAGGGCAACAAGTGTATTTTGCAGCTTCAGTTTGCAAGAATACATGCACACAAAAATCTGGTTTTCGGGCAGCACATACTGAAGCTGCAAAACGTGCATGTTGTCCTACTCACAGAAAATCGAGCATAGAGTATTCTCCTGGTAAATGGGATCAGAGCACCAGAAATTTAATGCCTGAAATGGGCTCTGTTTAGCAGGGTTGCCAACTCTGGCTTTGGACATACCTAGAGATTTTTTTGGGGGGGGGGGGGGAAGCCTGGGGAGAGAGGAGTTTGGGGAGGGGCGGGACCTCAGTGGGAGATAATGCCAGGGAGTCCACCACCAAAACAGCCATTTCCCCCAGAGGAACTGATCCCTGTTGCCCGGAGATCACTGCTAATTCCAGGAGTTCTCCAGGCCCCACCTGGAGGTTGGCAACCCTAGTTTATCTATTATTAAACTATTTCTGCCATGCTGTTCTCCCCACTAGGGGCTCAAAGCATCTTACAAAAGGAATACAAAAAATACACTTTCAACAACCAAACAGAAAAAAAATCAAGAGTATGTGAACTCCAACATCCTGGTCTGATCCTGTAACCACCCAGGCTGCAAGCCAGAGGCCAAGAGCTCTTTGTCTTATGCCTCTGAGTAAGGCCAGGCTTAAATACCTGTAGCAAGCAAGGAAATAGAAACTCAGCCCGAACTCATTCAGCTGGCAGAGATACCCCAGCTGGCAGAGATACCCCTCCTCACTCATCACACAGTCCATGCACAAACATGTGTCACCTAAGGTTTTGATGCTCCAGCTTGGGTTTGCTGCTTTAATTGCATTACTATCATTTGTAAACCAGGAGTAAAATTCAGCACACACACATACACACATACATGTAGCAGATTTCTTCTGCAATTCTGAGGCCCTGAATCTCAAAGCAAGTCCCCTTGAGTTGCTCATTTTTTGATCTGCAGTGCCCTTAGCCAGACCCACAAATAAACCCCCCCACAAAGAAGGGCTTGTTGTTAATAAGACTTCTCTGAATTAGAAACCCATGTTGTGATGGGTTGTTGACTCAGACAGGAAATATGACCTTGTCAGTCCTGTTAATAAACTTCCATCAAAGATCTGGCTTGCTGACAGGCTTAACACACTGCAGCTATCTTGCTGTTTTAAAAATGACAATTGTGTAGCCTGCCAGTTAGGTAGCAGAGGAAATGATTGCATTGACTGGATGTTTAGGGACAGAAGGAAGAGGATGAGAAAGGCTTGAAAACAGTACTAGAAAAAAAAACCCTTCTGGGGAAAATAACATAGTGCCTTTCTCGAAAATCACTCACCTTAGACACTGCCGTTCTTACTTAGCAAGAGAGATTGGTGTGCCTGGCTGATGGAGACCTGAACATGAAAAGCCCTAATGTAGACCTGAACATTAGAAGAGCCCTTTCCAGTCACTACAATTCTGGCACTCAGTCGTGCATAGGGGGAGGTCTCCTTACCTGTGATCCTCTCAATAACGATGGTTGTCCTTTTGTCTGAACAGGGTAATGTGTGTAATTTCTAGCTTTGGTACATGCAGTCACAATTACCCGGGGGGGGGGGGGGGTTGGTTTTTTTTTTTGCAGAGATGAGTTTGCTCATACCAAAGCTGGGGAAAAGATGCAAATGGTGACTGTACACAGATGCATTTGGAGGATTGTAGGTAGTGCCATCTCCCCTTATGCATGGGTTTGAGCACCAAAAGTGCGGTGTGGAAAGGGGCATGAGCCCTGGTGGGTCATACCTGGGCTGTTTCCAGGCCAGGGCAATTTCTATGGTAGTTTGGTTGCTGATATGACTCTGTGCGAAATCACCCTTGCAATGGTGATTCCAGACAGTCCGGGGTAATCCATTTTCTCTCATTTTTTAGTGGCAGTAATTTCCCTTTCACAGCTGATGTTCACTGAAGTCCTCCCTTCTGTATTCTCATGAGAGCCTCAAGATTCTCTGTCTACTGTGTTTTGTTGTTGCTGTTGTTGTTCAATTGCTCAGTCAAGTCTGACTTTTTGAAACCCCATGGACCACATCACACCAGGCCCTCCAGTCTTCTGCCATCCTCTGGAGTTTGCTCAATTTCATGTTCGTTGCATCGCTAACTCTGTCTCATCCTTTGCCATCCCCTTCTTCTTTGACCTTCAATCATTCCCAGCATCAGGGTCTTCTCCAGTGAGTGCTCCCTTCTCATCTGGTGGCCAAAGTATTTGAGCTTCAGCTTCAGGATCTGACCTTCCAGGAAACAGTCAGGGTTGCTTTCCTTTAGGATTGACTGATTTGATCGCCTTGCAGTCTGAGGGACTCTCAGGAGTTTTCTCCAGCACCATAATTTGAAAGCATCTATTCTTCAGTGCTTGGCCTTCTTTACGGTCCAACTCTCGATGGGAATACCATCGCTTTAACTATTGCTTTTGTCGGCAGGGTGACGTCTCTACTTTATATTATGCTGTCTAGGTTTGCCATAGCTTTCCTCCCAAGGAGCAGGTATCTTTTAATTTCATGGCTGCAGTCACCGTCTGCAGTGATCTTGGATCCCAGGAACGTGAATTCTGTCACTGCTTCCATGACTTCCCCTTCTATTTGCCAAGGAGTGATGGGGCCGGATGCCATGGTCCTAAGTTTTTTGGATGTTGAGTTTCAAGCCAACTTTTGCGCTCCCCTCTTTTATCCTCAAAAAGAGGCTCTTGAAGTCCTCTTCACTTTCTGCCATTAGAATGATATCATCTGCATATCTGAGGTTGTTGATGTTTTTCCCCGCAATCTTAATTCTGGTATGTGATTCATTACATTCCTTGTATTTTGAGGAGCATAGAATACCACAATACCTTTTTTAAAGAAAACCTCCATGTAACTGCAGACAGCTCCCCTGCAAGGCAGGGTGAGCTGTGTGTGATATTTATATATTTTTAAAAAACAAGCATGAGTAACACTGCATAGGAATAATGCAGTATATCTAACCACCTTATTTGCAGAGCCTCTGAACATTCCCTCCCCTGTCTGGAAGGCTTGTGATTGTCTTTTGTTATGCTAATAGTTGCTAGGGTCTGGTCCCTCTAGGTCATCAACAAGTGAGAAGAGTAATTGTGATTGATCAGGAATTGACTAGCTCTTCACCTAAGTCCTGGGATTGTGCTGTTTCCTGTTCAGACACAAGAAACAGCACGTGTTGATACCATCCTGTCTGGGAAATACCTTTAAAAAAAAAACAGATTGAAAATAAAGCAGATGTGTGTGTGTGTGTATATGGAAAGAATGGGATGTTGGCAGTTTGTATGCAAATAGAGGATGATGTCATGTGGGAAAGAGCACACCCCAGTCAGGTGCCTGAAACACAGGAAATCCTTGATGTGGAAGCAGCCTTGGTGGATCCCACCAAAGGCCAGTTGCGCCTAGCTCCTCATTTCTCACAGTGGCTTGCTAGCCTGCATGAAGGCAATGCCCCTTTCCTGTGGTTGCCCTCTCTAGCAAAATGGTAAAGGTTTCCCTCACTCGAAAGCAAGTCGAATCCGACTCTAGGGGGTGGTACTCATCTCTGTTTCCAAGCCGAAGAGCCAGTGCTGCCTGTCATGTGGCCGGTGCACAGAACACTGTTACCTTCCCACCGAAGTGGCACCTATTTATCTACTTGCAGTTTCTCGCTTTCAAACTGCTAGGTTGGCAGGAGCTGGGGCCAGAGACGGCCCTCACTCCATCATGCGGCACTCAGGTCTCAAACTTCCGAGCTACCGACCTTCTGGTCTGCAGCGCAGCGTCTTAACCTCTGAGCCCCAGTGATAAATGGCTAAAAGCTGCTCCCACATGAATTTGTCTCATCCCCTTTTAAAGCAACATGTGGGTATTACCGCATCTAAAAGCAGAAGAAGATAGAGATGAGCACCCCATCTGAAGCCTGCAACAAAATCAAAATCGGATCAGGGCCATATTTAACATCCTTCTGTTCTTCTTGGGCACCTGTTGCTTCTCTCTCCAACTGAGCGAGGGAGTGCTTGAGGCTGTCCTGAACCCCAAAGGTGGCCTATCTCTGCCTTGGATTGGCGTAGGCTTGCCATTTGCTTGCCTGCAGCAGGCAAACCCCCTTGCCGTCAGCCTCAATCTTCTGTCCTTGAGAAACTGAGGCACAGGGAAGAAAAAATATCTGGAAAATGGCCCCTAGGAAATTCCTAGATTGTCACCTAGAAGTGACATCACATCCTCCCCAAACTCCACCCTCTGCAGGCACTGCCTTCAAAATCCCCTGATATTTGCTAAGGCAGTGCAGCCAGCTGCCTCACATCACCCATCATGATGTGGCCTCAGAGCTAAAGGACAGGAGGTCCTTGCCTATGCTGAGCTACGCTTGCAAGGCCAGATTAGATGTCTCTTAGCTCAGTTCCATCCCCTTTTAAAGTCTGTTTCAGAAGCTGTAGGTGATCAGTGCATTTCTTTGAATTTCCATGAGACTTCCAAGTCTTGTGAGAGTTCATTTGGATAAGGAGCTGGCAGAGTCATATCTTGCCGTGCAGCAGGTGCTGTTCTATCCTTTCCCTGTCTTATCAGAGATGTCTGTGGCAGAATAGCCCCCATGGACATATTTCTACCACCACAAAGGTCTGGAATTTACCCAGCTGGCCCAGGTCTGAATTCACTCAATTAAGTGTCGACCTCTCAGATTTGTTCCAGTATCTCCCAGCAAAATTAGAACCTTTTACTATTACCATTCCCAGAGGTTTCTAGTGATATTCCAGTTTAGTTCCACCTCCTTTCGATTCTTTAAATACTCCTCTTCAAATTGAGATTTCCTTCCTTGAATCTCATTATGTGTGGGGGAAATTAGGCTTTTTCTGTGGGTGCACAATAACCACAATAAGCACTGATTCATACAAGGGGGGGCGGAATTGTACTGAAAATTAAACCCATGAATTACAGAAAGGAAAAAACTTACAGTGAGCAAAGTAGTCTAATAGTTCCTGAAGAAAGTAAAAATAAATGAGGGATAAACACAACCTCCATTCCTTAAGGTCTAATTAAGAGGTTGTTAATCTTGATAGATTTTGGCTTCCAGCTTTTGAAGTCATCTTTTAACTCGGCCTATCCCTTCCCCAAAATTTCTCTTCAGAACCTCTGGAGGATGCTCTTCTCCAGTTTCTGGCATCCCAAGCCAGCATTAAGACAAAGGGCACATTTTCTTCTCTAAGGACCATCCGATCTCCATTTCCTACCTGGTGGATGCTTCTGATCTTCTGCCCCTGGAAGATTCTCAGGAAACCCATCCATTGGGTGACCTTCTCCCCGTGTTGAGGGGAACGCTAGTGTCTTGCTGATAACTTCACATGAACATACCAAATTATCCATCTCGCCTGCTCAGTCAGGCTGAAAATTAGCTAGAAAAGCTGATTCTGTAGGTTTGTTTTAGGTTAGCTTCAAACAGAGTGTAATTTGCTCTTGCAAATCTGTAAGTATTACACAAGTGAGATTCACTGCAGGGTATTCCTGGGATATCCCTGAGCGGAGTTAAGTAGCCTCCTCAGAGGCCAGGGCACTGCACTGCCACAGCTGGGGGGTTGGGGGCAATGCTCCCTATAAGTGGAGTGTTGTGAGCAAAAATCCTACTTTGTGAGTTGCTGGCATTAAAGCTGAGAGCGAGTGATTTAGCCACTGCATAAATTAGTCTGCTCTGGAGCCAGCCTTCCTGAACTAAGACAAAAATGTGTGAGCCGGAGGCTAAGAAACTGTGAGCTAGCTCACACTAACTCAGCTGAGAGGGAATATTGGTTGGGGTGGGGGGTTGGTTGGTGCTACAATCCTCTTCGCAGGATCTCATGAACCTTGAGGGTTACTTTTCAGCTTTCTTCTTTACCCATTCACCTTGCATATGCTAACAGGGAAAAAAATATGTCATGTTTTTTAAAAAAAGCTTTAGGGAAACGTTAGAGTCACACGCTGCAAACGGCACAGCTGATCCGAGATGGGTGGTACTCCCAACACCAAGTTTCTCTGCAGAGCTTCCCCCACAGAATCCTCTGCACTGCACCAGTGCACAGAAAAAAACCACACAGTAAAACTAATTGAGATGGAAAGGTTTTTGTTTTTTTAAAAACCCTTAGGAGAAACCATCTTGTAGGTGATTCCACATGGAGCTCTGGCTCTGCACCCCCCCCCCCACTGCAGTGGTTTCGGGAGGGGGGGCTTCTGCATAATACCAGTGTGCAGTCATTCACCCTCTGGATTCCACCCCCCCCATCTTCACTGCATTTCTCCCAACCCTCCTTTGCTAAGAACTTTGTGGAAGGATCATATTCAAAGCAGGTTTGGGATCTGTGTGGAGGGGAAGATGTGGATTTCAGCACCTCTCTGCTCACAGCCAGTGCCTGTTCCTCCCCATTTCCCATTGGGCAGGCCATTCCTCCCTGCTCCTGGTGTGCTTTTTGCTTTTTTATTTTTTGGTAATCAGCCAGGCAATCCTAGTTGTTTGCTGCAGCGTCAAGTAGTGTTGTTGTTGTTGTTGTTGTTGTTGTTGGTGGTGGTGGTGGTGGTGGTGGTGGTGGGTGGGTGGGGAAGAATAATGTTAAAAGGGCAATGTCAGCTGTGTCCCTACATCACCTCTGGGGAGAAACCATAAGTTACATAGGGTAGCTCTAGGAATCACTGTTACCTCTATGGTAAAATTATAGCTGGCTATTCCTAGAGCTACTATTGTGAGTCAGCCTGCACTGTCCGTCTCCAAGGAGACTGAGTAGCTGGAACCAATCAAGGATGAAGGTGTGGTTAGTGAAACACAGCCGGTAACTGACAGCTAGGTTTTGGAAGCCATAGGTCCACAGGTAGCTGAAGAGCTGTCACTGGGGGACAACGCACCAATGGCCCAAGTCCTGGACCTGGGATCAGACATGGTGCCACAAGAGACATTGCCCCCATTGTCCCCAGAGCTGCAGGAGTGCAGGTGAAGGAGGGCACAGCAGGGGCTCCTTGAGAGGAGGCGTAGTGTATGCCTGGTTGCCTGGTGACACCTGAGGCTACCAAGCCAGAGTGATTGCTCAGGCATCAGCTCAGTGCAGCCCAGCTATGTACCCAGCATAAATGTGGAAGTGGGAGACAAGTCAAGTGTGGAAGCAACAAGTCACTCTACTGCTGCTGAATCTGTGATCACTGCTCCAGACTGTGCTCATGTGACCCTCGAATCAGCTCTTGACTTCGTTTCTCAGCTCTGAGTAACTCCTGCTCATGTGTGACCCATGGACCTCTTGACTACGCCTCTCAGACAACACTCTGGTAACAGCTCTCTGGCTTTTTGATTCTTAGACTGGACTTGTGACTTTACTACTCATGCCTAGACCCTTGCCTCCTTCAAGCAATGCTCACCTGCTTCTGCCCAGCTTGTGACAGCTACTTTACATCTCTCCTGGAGAAAACCCAGAAGTGATGAAGCCGATGTTGCATCAGCTTCATCCCCACCCCACCCCCACCCCTCCATCACAATGCATTAATTTAGAGTATAGATGCTTCCTGCACACTTGCATGAAACTAGAAGAGAGACCTAAATCCTCCCCACCCACCCCACCCCCCAAGTAGAAGCAAAGCTCAACTCAGTCCCTTTTACATGGGAAACATCTGATATTTGGGGCTGATCTTTTTTTCTTCTGTTTGGAAATCTGATCTGAATTTGTTTTCTTATGTCTGGTCAATATTATCTTCACTGACCATCACCAAGTGTCTCTACTGGCACTCAAAAGTAAACTGTCAAAGGTTTTGATACAGATTAAATTGGCAGTTTCCACTGATTCCCCTGTTCTGATGCAAACTCCTCATATTATTCCTCAGAGTTCCCTATCTCCATGAACAGCTTTTCACAGAATCAGTGGGTTGCAGTACAGGGGTGGGGGTGGGAATGGAGGAAGGAAAGTTCAGTTCTGCCAATGGAAAATTGAGTCTGGATCCAGCCCTTGGGGATCTTGCATTTAAAAAGTCCTTTCCACCACAATTCCATGTGATTGGCTACAGAACCAATCTGTGTTGCCAAATCTGGCACTGGACTGGTTCATACCTGTGTGAATTAGGCACACAGGTGAATAGGGATGAGAAGGTGGAGTCCTGAGGTGATAGAATGGATCAGGGGTCCCCAACGTGCTGTCCACAGGTGCTGTGGATCCTGCCAACACTTTTCCTGGTGCCCACCAAGTGTTTTTAGAAAGTGGGTGGGGCCAGGTGTGATTTTTGGCCAGCAAAGGTTCTGACTGGTTACTGGAGATTTGAAAATGTAAAGCAACGTTGCTGCGGCAGCAGTTGCCATCAGAGCACAAGGGTCGTCACTGTGGCAGCCATTTTGTGGCTGGCGCTGCCTCCTACAGCAGCCATTTTGACACAGCCATTTTGTCGCTGTGTCCATCATGCGGTGTCAGAATTCCAAAGTTGTCACAGGCTCGAAAAGGAAGAAGAAGAGGAGGAGGAAGAGAAGGAGACTGAATTTATACCCTGACCTTCATTACCTGAAGGAGTCTCAGAGTGGCTTACAATCACTCCCCCCACCCCATAACAGACACCCTGTGAGCTAGGTGGGACTGAGAGAGCTTTTTTGAGAACTGCTCTTGAGAGAACAGCTATGAAAGAACTTGTAACTGACCCAAGGTCGAGCAGCTGCATGTGGAGGAATGGGGAGTCAAACCCGGTACTCCCAGCAGGGGTCCGTTGGGGTCGGAGCGAGGCAGAGTGAAGCTCTGCCAGCTCAGGACTGGCCAGTAGGGCAGCCACAGGCTGAATCAGATTCTCTAATCTGATTCAGCTCGCCGCCAAATTGCCGCCGAAATTTGGTGGCAACTTTAAAAGCCACTGGAGGGGAGGGGGTTTGAGGGAGAGGCTCCAAACTTGCAGGGTAGCTGCTGGGGCCTCTCCTCGAATACCCACCATGTTTCAAGAAGATTGGACCAGGGGGTCCAATTCTAGAGACCCCAAACAGGTTGCCCCCATTCCCTCCATTGTTCTCTATGGTAGGAAAAAATTTAACATTTTTTCCCACCATAGAGAACAATGGAGGGGATGGGACAATCTGTTTGGGGGCCCATAGAATTGGACCCCATGGTCCAGTCTTCTTGAAACTTGGTGGGTATTCGAGGAGAGGCCCCAGCAGCTACCCTGCAAGTTTGGAGCCTCTCCCTCAAACCCCCTTTCCTCCAGCCCCTCATATACCCTATGAGTTTTTGCCATTGATTTCAATGGCCCATAGGATATAATGGGGCTGAAACTGACATTCCCTTTCTGACACACTTCTGGTGATGTCAGGGAACGTGGCATATGCTAATGAGTTATGCTAATGAGTTATGCTAATGAGCTCCTGCACCTCTTTTTCTACGAAAGGACCCCTGACTCCCAGATTAGAGTTCACGCTCCTAACCACTATACCAAACTGGTTCTTGAAGGCTAGGGACCTCTGGAGTGGACAGTACCGCTTCAGACTGCAGGTGATGGTTTCCAATTTGGAACATTCCTTCATATTAAAAAACACCCCCACCTTCATGCAACTAGAAAAGTAACACAATAGAGAGAATGGTTCTAAGCCCCCTTTTTTTGCTTACTGTGCTGTCTTTCTTTTTGCAGGGAGCTTTGAATGTAGGAGAGCATGTCAAAAGTATGATCCTGCAGGTTGATGTAAACTGGGAGATTGAAATGGCCTTGGAGACAGCCAAGCTGAGTAGCCCCTATAGCCTTATAAGCCGGCACCACAATGGCCACTCACCAGGGCCAACAGTGGGCACTGGAAGAAGAGTAGAAGAAGAAGAGTTGGTTTTCATTCCACGCTTTTCTCTACCCTAAGGAGTCTCAAAGCAGCTTACAATCACCTTTCCTTCCTCCCCCCACAACAGGCACCTTGTGAGGCAGGTGGGGTTGAGTGACCTCTGAGAGAACTGAGTGACCCCAAGGTCACCCAGCAGGCTTCATGTGGAAGAGGAGTGGGGAATCCAACCCGGTTCTCCAGATTAGTGTCCGCCACTCTTAACCACTACACCACTCTGGCTCTCTGTTCTTTTGGCTCACCTGCTCCTTCCTTCTGCAAGCTGGCAGCAGTGTGCGAGGAGGCAATTGGTGTGCTGAAACTGATCATCATTGCCATTGAAGGACCCATCAGAACAACCTAATACATTTATTAATATTGCTATTGTGTGTACCTGTTTTCCTGTGTGCCAAGGGAATCAGTTACATGAGATGCATATCAAGAAACTAGGAAACTGTTATAATAAATTTTGTGAGTTAATGTTTATTGTTACATTTTGGAGACCTCTCCAATTTGGGGGGGGGGGAGTATGTTAGTTTACATGGTGAAAATGTGGAATGGTTTCTGAAAAAGCTAGCTTCCTTTGTTTTTAATTATTTAGCACAGTTTTTAATTTTTCAATATGCAAACAATAATGTAATCCCTTCCTTCCTACATCCAGCCACAGCTACCTATTAAGATTAAAGTTAATAATCAAAGTACAAGCAAACCGCATTAAGGTATGAGACACAAATGCAAACAACATTAAGACGTAATGAGAAAAGAGAAAAAATAAAAATGGAAAGGAGGGAAGTGACATGGTGGGGCTGAGGCACTCTGGCAGTTGCCAGGGCCTTTCTTATATGACAGCAGGACAAAACCAAACTAATTTATTTATTTACTAGGAATAAGGCCCGTTGTGGAAATAAATACAATGGACTCTAGAAAGAGGATCTAGGAGAGTGCCAAGGCCTTGGGCACTCAGCATCAATTTGCTGTGGCAACCTCAGCAGGGTATAATGACACAGAGTCCACCATGTTTTCCAGAGGAACTGATCTCTGCTACCTGAAGAGCAGTTATAATTCTGAATGATCTCCAGCCCTCACCTGGAGATTGGCAGCAATGGTTCCCCAGGAGGGAATGGCTGGTTTGGAGGGCAGAGGCTACGGCATTGTACCTGTCTGAGGTCCCACCCCTCCTCAAACCTCACCTTCTCCAGGCTCCATCCCTCAGATATCCAGGAATTTCCCACCTGGAGTTGGCAAGCCTATCTCCTTCCCAGCCAAGCATCAATCTACCTTTATTTTCCCCTCACTGTTCAGCTTTCCATCTCCCCCCCCCACCTGCAGCCTCTACCATGCTCTGAAGCCCTGCCACGTCACATTGGCTGTCATAGGGAGGCAATCTCAGCAAGGTATAAGGACACAGAGTCCACCATTTTCTCCAGGGGAGCTGATTAATGCCATCTGGAGAGCAGTTGTAATTCTGAGCTATCTCCAGCCCTCACCTGGAGATTGGCAACAATGGTTCCCCAGGAGGGAATGGCTGGTTTGGAGGGCAGAGTCTATGGCATTGCACCTGTCTCAGGCCCCACCCCTCCTCAAACCTCACCCTTTCCAGGCTCCATCCCTCAAATCTCCAGGAATCTCCAACCTGCAGTTGGCAAGCCTATCTCCTTCCCAGCCAAGCATTAACCTACCTTTATTTCCCCCTCACTGTTCAGCTTTCTATCTCTCCCCCCTGCAGCCTCTACCGTGCTCTGAAGCCCTGACTGCCCCCTCACATTGGCTATCATTGGGGGGGGGGATCTCAGCAGGGTATTTTCTCCAGGGGAACTGATCTCTGCTACCTGAAGAGCAGTTGTAATTCTGAGTGATCTCCAGCCCCCACCTGGAGATTGACAACAATGGTTTCCTTGGCCAGCAGCGCGGGATAAAAATTTAAATAAATAAATTTCCCAGGAGGAAAAGTAGTCTTTCTCTGCAATGGGGACCAAACAGTTTACATCATTCTCCTCTCTCCCATTTGACTTGCACAACAACCCTGTGAGGTAGGTTAGGTTGAAAGTCTGTGACTGGTCCAAAATCACCCACTCAGCTTCTACAGCAAGAACTTGGATCTAGCAGACCCTGCTCTGAAGCACTGACTGCTATGCCTAGGTTAGCCAACCTCCAGGTGGAGCCTGAAGATCACCAGGTATCACATCTGAACTCCAGACAACAGATCTCTCCTGCCCGGAGAAAATAACTGCTTTGGAAGGTGGGCTTTATGGCATTCTGTTCAGCTGAGGCTTCTCCCCTCCCCACACCCTGGCTTCCATAGACTCTACCAGAAAATCTCCAGGAATCTCCCTACCTGGAGCTGGCAACCCTAGTCAGGACTGGCCCCAATGAGTTCCTCACAAAAGGCCTGTGAAGGTTTTCCTTCCTTTGCCTGAACCAAGCTTGGTTGCCTACTGTGGCGAAACGGACTCCAGTTTACAACTCAGCTGTTTGCCTCCCATCCTCGTCCCAGGGGCGTATCTCACTCCTTAAGTTCACTGCCACCAATCACTGAATTGTCACTGCCTTTTTAGAGGGACAGTGAGACCCCTGTGGCCGAATCACCCTATTTGGAGATGGAATCCCCAATCTTTGGAGATCCCAGGAAAGATGGGATCCCAAGGGTCTGGCCTGTCCTTGCTTCCCTGGGCTACCCCCTCCCTTTGGTATTGTGCAGAGCGGGGGAGACTATGTGGTTAGAGCACAACACAGGTTATTAGCCCAAATAAAATAATTAATTTAACTATTTACACAATTATGGAGCACGCACACACTAAATGAATAAGGCACAACTGTAGGAGTAAGCACACACTATGAACCATCAGGGCATAAATCAACAGTGGTTAAATGCAATCCTCTTTCCCTACACACAATACTCTCTCTACCTCTGGAGGTTGTGGGCTCAGGATAGGATCTCTCCTTGGACTGGCCTCGAGCTCTGCTTCAGCCCCTCTCTGTTGCCCAAGAGAGCAGAGAAACTTCCATTCATTCCCCAAACCAGCCGACTGTGCAGTGGCTGAATCTCTGCTGCCTCCCAGGGTGTCCTTCCCCCTCCTTCGTCTTTGGCTTATAGCCTGGGTCAGCACAGGGAGCAGGAGACTTTCCTAACCTCCTGTAGGACGAATGGATGGGCTGGAGTGTCCCGTCTCTTGGGAGAGTCCCTCTTCGCCCACACTTTTTGGCCTTGGGGCAGCTGGGAACTGTAAGCCAGCAGATGAGGAAGCCCCATTCAACACAGTGAATGATACCCCTGCAGGCTCCTCTCTGGAACTACAGCTCAATTGAACCTTATGGGGGAACATTTTACCACAGACAGCAGCCATCTTACAAACACAGGTAACTGCCATTTCGTTACACCTACCAATCCCGTGAAGATGTTCCCCTGATTCTTGCTTCTAGCTGGGTTGCCCTTTGTTCCAGGTTTTGATGGTCATAACTTTTTCTTATCTGTGAAATTAATCTGTGGTTTTAAATACTCACCAAGTGGAAAGGATTTCCCTTTCCCCACTCTCCCCTACAACTTCCTTTTTAACAAATCTGATTCTTTTAGGATTGCCAGGTCTGGGTTGGAAAATACCTGGAGACTTTGGGGGTGGATCCAGGAGAGGGTGGGGTTTGGGGAGGGGAGAGGCCTCAGCATGACACAACGCCATAGAGTCTACCCTCCAAAACAGCCACTTTCTCCAGGGGAGCTGATTTCTGTCTGCTGGGGATCAGTTGTAAAAGCAGGAGATCCCCATGCCCCACCTGGAGGATGGCAATCCTAGATTCTTTTGAAATGCAGTGTGATTATGAGGGACGTTCTAGCCAGTTTTTCACTCACATATGTATTTAAATCGATAGTGCTGTGGTAACAGTCTCCAAGCAATTCAGCAACACTTGCATCTTTACCCAATCCTGGGACATGGTGGGCATTAATCAAGAGTTGCCTCTTGTTGGCTACATGACTACCTGTTCTAAGGTACAGTCATATACCATATCTAGAAATGTCATCTTTGTTGTATCCTGAAAATGCATTTACACTGTCAATTAGGTAATTAAAACCACCCAGCATTGCATTTTCTCTTTTGGCTGATTTCTTTGTCAAGATCACAATTCGAGCTGTGCTCACAGAAGTGATTCAATGTTCCCAGAATGGTTGTACTTTTTTGGCATGATATTTCTATCCACAGTCATTCTGGGAGAGAATTTGTTCCTCCCATTGGTTCTTTGATTATTGTACTCAATTGTACATAGCATCACCATCACCCACTCTGTCCTTTCTGTACATCTTTTAACCACAAAGAGAGGGAAGGCAGCATTAGTAAAGGAGGGTGGAGGAAGAGGAGGAACATCTTTGCTGAAGACTGCTTTTCCTCTTCCTGTCTCAGATCCCTTATAATGCTTGGGCATAGCCAGATAGACAAGCCCTTGAATTCTTTGTCTTCAGTCAAGCCAGCCGATCAGTTCCAGATCAGCTTGAGATGAGCTTGTGCTTCTTTTTTGTTTTTTTGTGTGTAAAGGTTTCCCTTGCTTGAAAGCCAGTCAAATCCGACTCTAGGAGGCATTTCCATTTCCAAGCTGAAGAGCCAGCGCTGTTCAAGGACTTTTTTCATGGTCATGTTGTAAGGCTGTGCAACATGTTATGGACTTTTGCTATGATATGAGAGTTACACATGAACTATGCCATTAGTCATGTGAGACATGAGAGTACACTAGGTGACCAGTGGGAAGGTGGGAAAGGATGCCTACACTATAGGAACAAAGCACCATTTTCTGAGGTTACCACCTCCAGGCGGGAGGATTGATATCAGAGATCAAAAGCACTCTCTCACACAAAGACAGGAGGTTGTAAACTTACATCTGCAACTCTATACACGCATACCCCTTTAATGTATACCTCCTGGTGCCCCTTCCTGCCAGCCTTCATCTCCATAGGATACATCAAAGAGCATCACACCTGGGCGTGAAGATACTGGGATGCTTCCTGAGGACCAGTTCCCATGGTCGGCATTCCTGTGATCCAGAAGATTGGTGCCAGATCCCACTGGCAGCGACATCCTGCCCTGACCATCAGATAGATCTGAATATTGACCCACCCCCTGTCACCCCCTTAGTGGCTAAAGATAACATACGGACCCTCTATAGGTTTTTTTAGGGATGACATCATATCATGCCACCCTCTCAGATCCTCCCAGGTACCAACTCCCAATAAAAGATATTTATTTATTTTTCACATTTATATCCCGCCCTCCCCGTGAATGGGCTCAGATGCTCCCCAAGGTTAGAGTTAGAGAGTTTTCAGAGAGTTCCAGCTATAGCTCCCTCTCCAATCCCTTATCTCTTCCCTCCCCCTCACAGATTCCTGGGTGCACCCAGGAATAGCTCACTCTCCAATCCCTTATCTCTTCCCTCCCCCTCACAGATTCCTGGGTGCACCTCTGGGATCTGCCTGGTGGTTCTCTGCTGGTTCAGAGCCACGATCCTTATCATCTTCCTGAGATTTCCTCATCCCCGTTTTCTAGCTGGATTCCATCGCATCTATATAGGTAAATATCACCCTCGACGGAAACCATCAATTACCTGCTCACGCACAAGTCCCTGTAACTCCTACCTAAGTTCCTAGTACTGTATGTATGTATGAGTGACAGAACAACATTGTTTCGTGTAACCCTTTTGTTATATCTCAGTAAACAAATTATTTTACATCTTTAATCGAGTCCTTGTCAGTTTCTCAGAAGTATCGGTTAGCTCATCCTCTGTATACATTGGTTAAAGGTCCCGTAAGCCTACTGCATATTGATAACAGCTAATATTCCCCAAATATTAATAACATAAAAGAGCAGTTAGGCTAACAGATTGGTGGAGAATGCGGGCAACCCTGAACGTCTGAATGCACGCGAGTCGACACGGTTGTATTCAGAACTTCAGACTTGGAGGACGAAACTTCCTGAGCTTCTTGAGACTGATGTGTTTTGTTTTGTGCAAATGACTGGTGTCTCGTGTACTTATTTATCTACTTGTAATTTCTTGCTTTCGAACTCCTAGGTTGGCAGAAGCTGGGGCCAGAGACGGGAGCTCACTCTGTCATGCAGCACTCATGTCTCGAACTGCTGAGTTACTGACTTTCCAGTCTGCAGCTAAGCATCTTAATTTATTGCTTTCGAACTTCTAGGTTGGCAGAAGCTGGGGCCAGAGACGGGAGCTCACTCTGTCATGCAGCACTCATGTCTCGAACTGCTGAGTTACTGACTTTCCAGTCTGCAGCTAAGCATCTTAATTTATTGCTTTCGAACTTCTAGGTTGGCAGAAGCTGGGGCCAGAGACGGGAGCTCACTCTGTCATGCAGCACTCATGTCTCGAACTGCTGAGTTACTGACTTTCCAGTCTGCAGCTAAGCATCTTAACCTCTGAGCCACCACAGCTCCTTGTTTGTGTGTACTGGTTTATTTATGGGGTGGTGGGCGCAACTTCAAAATGGCTGCCGCAGGAGGTGGAGCTGACCTCGAAATGTCAGGGAGTGGGGTTATGCATAACTTTAATAGTACATCTTTAGCATCCCCGGCAGAAGTTGTGTTAAACAGGATGCCTATTGTTTAAAAATATTTTGTTGCATACACACAGCTTACCTCTAGTAACAGAGTGAAGATCCTTATGCTGTGGTTGCAGCTGATTTCAAAGCAACATTTTAAAAAACCTGTCCAGTGGGGTTGCCAGATCTCTTACATCTTGCAGCGGGGTGGGGGGGGTGGGGGAGAAGCTCCTGGTCCAGAACATTTGCCCCCAACATGCCTGGTGCAATGACATCACCTGGAAGTGACATCATCACGTTAGGCACATCGGCGGTGGATGCTTTAGCATTTGGCTTGAAAACTCTATGATAGAGTTTTCAGGCCAAATGCTAGAGCATCCCCCCCCCTCCAGGTGACTTCATTGTGCTGGGCATGTCGGCCCGATCCAGGCACTTTGAGGGCAGGGTTCCCCCCGCCAGCTGGATCTGGGCTGGTGGGTCGGGGGTCCGTAGAGCAGGCAACCCCCCCCCCCCCCGCAGGACCTAGCAGCCCTACTGTCCAGCCAATCAGATCTCTAATGTCCAATCAGAAGTCCTACTGGGCAAAATCCACATTTGGCCCTTCCCACTTTTTAAAAACACTTGATAGTCAACAAGAAAGGCATCAGTGGGCTACACATTTGGGACCCTTGATTTATGTAATGTGTTTCATGTTGTTAGCTGCTTTGGGTCATTTGTGGAGGTATGCGTGTCACCCCAGTTCACACTATACAGCAACCATGTATAACACATGCCCTCATTGCACACAGTTAGTAGGGTCCTGGTATGCAAGACTGTAACATCTGAAAAGGACTTCCTTCCCTTGATTCTAGAAGGTTTTTGATATTCCCGCTTGTCATGATCCTGGGCATATAGCGGTGCAGCCTACAGGCTCTAGGGAGGCCTAGTGGCTCCAGAGAATGCATTGGATTCATCACCTTCTGACTCAATACTTAATAGGAAACCTACTGGAAAAGGGGTATATAAAGAGGTAGGGTGGGTGCTCTGGGCCCTCCAGAGGAGACCCATACCAGAGTGGTGGCAGCCAGTAAAGAACCATTATATCTAAGTTCTCTTCTAATGTCAGGCAGTCTAACTTGCCCATTATGGTTTTGACATTTAGAGCATTTTCATACAGTCATCTACATTTTTATCCCTCTTTTATATGCCTTTTTTGCATGTTAATTTTTGTTTGATACCTTTGCTTGTTTGATCGGCTCATCGCCATTTCTGCATGCCTGTTATCGGTTTTTGTCTGCTGTTTGAGCGCAAAGAATGTTCAGACACCACTCCTAAGGGGATTAGTTATCTTGAACCAGCTGCTTCTCAGCTCCTGACAGCTTTCTCCCACAAATTCGTTTAAAATAAGCTGCTTTACAATACTTTTGATCCAGAGTGCCAGCAGGCCGATTCCATTTAGAGTCAAGTGGAGCCATTCTCCCTTGTAAAGGCTAGGGGATCAGAAGGCGCTGACAGAGGAAGATCTTTTATTTGTTCCCCTCCACCTGCAGCTCTTTCCAGCCCTGAGAAAGTTGACTCCATCCTGGGGGTTACCAGATTTCCCTGGCCACTGGCAGGGGATGGGGGGGGGGGGGTTGGGTTGCCAGATCCACTGGAAAACTCCAGGAGATTGGGGGACTGGGGAGGACGGAGCCCTCAGTGGGGTACAGTGCCATAGAATCCACCCTCCAAAGCATCCTTGTTCTCCAGGGAAACTGATCTCTGTAGTCTGGAGATGAAGTGTAATTCCAGGGAACCCCAATTCCCCCAGGAGGAACCTATGTGGATGAATAGACATGGAATTGCCCCCTTCTGCCTCTTCCATCAGTGCAGTGCAGTGACTTTGCTCCTCTTCCCCCTCCTCCGTGCAACCCCCTGACCTGCATGTTATGTATCCCACATAGGTCTACAAAGTTTCTCAGGGTCAGAAAGGGCTGCTTGGGGGAAGGAGAATGAGGAAAGGATCAACGGTTCTTGTGCCCATGGACTGCTGGATCCTGGGCTTGTACATCCAAAAATGTCCCTAACTGTGGTAGGCAATGTTCCCTCTAAGCTCCACTGTTTTGTGAGCAGACATTCTACCTCGTGAGTGAAAAAAGGTAGTAGCATTAAAGTTGTGAGCAAGTCTACATTTAGCTAGCACAAAAATTAGTTTTTTAGGAGATTACTTCCATAACCTTGTAAAAATTCAGAATAAATTATTTTAAGTTATGTTTAAACTATATTTTAAGAATAATTAAAACATTATAAGAGAAAACAGAATTGAGTCTAATTTCACCGACTCCTTTCACTGTATTGGTAGATGTGTCCTCTGGAGAACAGGTCTAGCCACCCCAGTCCACTATATTGGTAGACATGCCCTCCAGAGAACAAGTCTACCCACTAGGGCTGCCAAGTCCCCCCGGGGGGCAGGTAATCCCCCGCTATAGGGGTCCCCAATCTGCTGGTCCGGATTTGGCCGGCGAGGGGAACTCCACCCCCAAAGTGACCCAATCCAGCCGACTGCCCATCATACTGGGCAGGTTGCTGGGGCAATGCTCTAGCAATTGCCCTAAAAACCCTATGGCACCATGAGTTTTTAGGGCAATTGACAGAGCGTCGCCCCAGCAACCTGTCCAGCGTGATGATGCATGTGCGAGACTCTGGGAGAAGGGATAGGAGTCGCCCGCTTTTAACATGGTAGGACTTGGCTACCCTACTACCCGCCCCAGTCCACTATATTGGTAGACTTGGCCTCTACAGAACAGGTCTACCCACCCCATTCCACTATATTGGTAGACTTGGCCTCAGACTGTCACCTTGTGCTGACCCTTAGGAAATATACCAGCACTTGGAGGGAGGGGGACTCTTGCAGTCTACTTTGGGTTTTTTTTAGTGAAATATGACAATCATTATTACAGGTCAAGTATAACAGAGAAGGAACAATCACTGTTAGAACCCTGCCTAACCTAACAAACAGGAAGTTGCTTAAATGCTATCAGCCTGTCCAAACTACTTATTTATTCAAATATTTATATCCCACTTCCCCCATGACTCAAGGCAGCTTATAAATCATACTGAAAAGTATAATAGGGGTGTGGGAAAAAAACATTTCCCACAGCTCCATTGAGCCTATGGGGACCATTATAGTCAATAGGCCCCATAGACTATAATGGAGAATTGATCTGGAAATATCTGGGGCATTGGGGGAGGGGCTGTTTTTTTAGGTAGAAGCACCAGTTTTGCAGCATAGCTGCTGGTGCCTATCCTCAACCCCCTCAAGTTTAAAAAAGATTGGACCAGGGGGTCCAATTCTATGGGACCCAGAAGGAAGTGCCCCCATCCTCCATTGTTTCCAATGGAGGGGAAAGATGCCTTGGGAACAGAAGCAGAAACCTCTGAGCTGCCTGTTAAAATTTTGTGTGCCAGCACTCCCTAGTGCAGCTTAGAAGGAAATATAGAGCAGCTTTCTGCTGTGGGGAGGTGCCTCACAACAGCTGTAGCAAAGCAACAGAAGCAGTTCAAGGGTCAGTCTAGAGAAGCAGTTTTGGGTTGCCTGGCAACCACTTCTGCCCCCAAGCAACTGTTAACTGCTGGCTTACCAGCAGCTCGTAAGAACATAGGAACCCATGGGAGCTGTTTGATTTTAAGCTTAGATAGTATTTGCCTTCTTATCTTTTCATGAGCCACCTGAAGGAAAGGTGGCATAAATCTGACTTAAATTAAACACCAGTTCTTCAGTGACTAATGGATCTGAATCTCTCCTCCCATACCATTGGCTCAGCTATTCACTGAGTCATAAAAGTCAGCTTGTTTAGATGGCCCTTTGTGTGGGAAAGTGTAGAAAAATGGCTACCTTGCAATTTTAGGGCTTCAGCATCTTACCAACCAATCTCTGTCTGACTTCTAGGACTGTGCATTTTTCCCTATAAGGCAAATAGCAATGGGGGCAAGAAAATTTACATCAGGAAAAAAGACTAACCCTTACCCTAACCCTAACTAAGCCTAACCCCAAACCCTAACCTAACCCTAACACTTATCCAACCCTAACCCTATATCCTAACCTCATCCTAAACCTAAACCTAAACCTAACATAACCCATACCTTACCCTAAATCTACCCCAATCCTAACTTAAGCCTAACCCGGAACCTAACCCTAACAGTAACCCTAACCTTAAGCCAAAGCTAACATAACCCTAACCCTAACCCAACCTTAACCCTAAGCCACACCCTAACACTAATCTTAACAGTAACCTAACCATAACCCTAACCTAAACCCAACCCTTACTGTCACCGTAACTCTGACGCTAAATCTAACCCAACCCAAACCCCAACATTAACCTTAACTCTAACCTAACCCTAATAGTAACCCTAACCCAAGCCCTATCCCTAACCCAAACTTTAACCAAACCCAGCCCTAACCTCAACCCTACCCTAACCCAAACCTAACATTAACCCTAACAGTAGCCCTAACCTAATCCTAACCTAAACCGAACCTAACCCTAACCCTAATGTAATCCTATCCCTACCTTTACCTCAAACCCCAATACTAACCCTAACCTAACTCTGACCCTAACCCGACCTCTAACATAACCCTAAAACTACCCAAACTGTAACCCTAACCCAAAAGCTAACCTGAACTCTAACCCAACACTATCCCCAAGCCCAACCTTAACCTAACCCTAACCATTGCCAAGTCACTTACCTCCAGGAGTGGGGGAGTCCCGCTCCTGTTTCGGGAGCCTTACCCAAACTCTAACCCTAACCTAACAAAAACCAAACCTAACCCTAATCCAAAACCTAACCCTAACTGTAACCATCAAGGAAGTAAATGTGAAGGCCAGGACCTTTGTCCTAGGTACTAACAAGTCCCCTGTGGACAGGGAGGCTGTTTATTCGGAAGTAGAGAATGGTGGTTTGGGGATGAAGGAGCTGGAACCCCACTTCCTGAGTGTATTTCTCAAAGCCAATTTTGTAGGTCCAAATGAAAGGTCAGGAGAAAGGGAGAGAGTGAAATAGCATTTTGGTCATAGCATCTGGGGGGAAATGGAATGGATGAGGTGTTGGTGGGAAGGAGATGAGGTGCTGAAGAGATTGAAAACCTGGAAGGATTGTGAGACATTCCAAAGGGATCTGTCGAGGATGGGTGAGTGGGTGTCAATGTGGCAAATGGAATTCAGTGTGGCTAAGTGCAAAGTGATGCACATTGGGGCCAAAAATCCTAATTATAAGTACGTGTTGATGGGGTCCGAACTGGCAGAGACTGACCAAGAGAGAGATCTTGGAGTTGTAGTAGATAACTCACTGAAAATGTTAAGACAGTGTTAGACTGCAATAAAAAGGCCAGTGCTTTGCTGGCGATTATTAGGAAGGGAAAGGCCTGCCGCTTCTCCCCTCCCTCCCTGTGCTCTCGTTGGCCGCCACCACCGTTGGCCACCTGCCTGCCGGCTCGCCGCCGCCACCAAGGTAAGTAATGCTTTTTTACTTTGGGGGGATTTAAATATTCCCCCCCCCCATTTTTTTTTACTTTGGGCATTTTTCTGCACACGGGGGGAGTGCCCCCCATGTGCAGAGAAATCTCCCTGCCCCCCAAGCGCCCCCCCAGATTTAGATATCTGCGGGGGGGGGGGCACTTCGCTATTAGTATATAGATATGGAGCAAAGGTCCATCAGTGGCTATTAGCCACAAGGTATAGATACGATCCGTCAGTTTGGGGCAAGTGATGCTCTGTATTCTTGGTGCTTGGGGGGTGGGGGGCAACAGTGCCAGGGCTTCCAGTGTCCTGGCCCCACTGCTAGACCTCCTGGTGGCACCTGCTATTTTTGGCTACTGTATGACAGAGTTTTGGATTGGAAGGGCCATTGGCCTGATCCAGCATTGGCTTCTCTTATGTTCTTATGTTGACCCCCAAAGTCCTCTCTGAACTCCTGGATTTTCTGCAAGAGGTGGCCAGAATTGCCAGGAAATGGAAGCTGGCCCTGAAAGAGGTAAAGGAATACATCCATTCTGTAGAATGTTTTATCGACCAATAAAAACATTTATTTTCCTAATCCAAACCATAACCGTAACCCTAACTCTAACCCAAACCCTAACTTTAACCCAAACCCTAACACAAACCCTAAACGTAACACAAACCGTAATCTAATCCTAACCCTAATGCTAACAGGGTCCAAATACTGACCCTGCTTATCTTCTGAGATCTGACAAGACTGGACTACACCATTCGACCTCCCCCCACATTAAACTACCACGGATTAAACTTCTTTAAGGAACTAAAACCTTCAGTCGTGGACTAAATTTACAGGTAATTTTCAGGGAATACTTTACCTATGGTTAGTTTTTTCAAGCTTAGCTTAAACTTTAAGCTTCCCCTTTATAAAAACTTGCTTAAACATGATCTTTGACTTAGCTTTCAGTATAGGAAGCTTTGAAATGAACAGGTAAATAGCACTCAACTTCCCTCCCCCCCAGGGGTCAAATTCCTTCCTTTTAGCATTTAAGGGTGCCTCCCAGGAGTTGGACAGCAGGACAGGTGAACTATGAATGTTATGAATGGATGCAGTTGCTGCAACAGCTGTGGTTTTGTTTGCTCAGGTAGACAATTGTCCTTTCGCAGATCAGTAGTACAGTTCATGGCCCTTAAAAGATCAGGCCCTTAAAGGAAAATATGAGTTTATGGATTTAAGATAAAGAATCTCGAGGCGAGATCAATGTGGAAGTGGTATAATAGAATTTATTTATTTTTTTGACTGCAGTGCTTTTCCCATGAAAACAGCTTTTTTTTAGTAAAAGAAACAAACTAAAAATAGAAATCTTTTGCATTGACTGTTGGGATTTGTTCAAATGACTTGACAGTGCAGCATAACCTAATTGGTCTTCAGAACATTTGACAGATCAGATTGGATTAGACTCTTGTAGAAGAAACTGTATTTTGGTACCACATGTACTGTTAAGATAAGCACATGTAAGAAGGTAGTGTCAGGCTTTGTCATGATCCGTGATCGTCCGTTGAGTGACACCACCTTCCATCATCATGGCAAACAATGTTGGGAAGTCACCCAGGCTTCAGAATGAGAGGGGAGGGGTTTTAATCCAACCTTGGCCTCTTCCTCTCAGCTGGACTAACCTTCTCCACAGTAAGGCTCACCAGCTTTTCAACCTGGCCTGTTGTAGGGTTGCCAAGTCCTACCGTGTTAAAAGCGGGGGACTCCTGTCCCTTCTCCCGGAGTCTCGCATGTGCGCACCATGATGACGTCACCCGAAAGTGATGTCATCATGCTGGGCACATTGCCGGGGCGACGCTCTGGCAATCGCCCTAAAACTCTATGGTTCCATAGAGTTTTTAGGGCGATTACTAGAGCGTCGCCTTAGCAACCTGCCTGCTGGGCAGTCAGCCGGATTGGGCTGCTTTGGGAGTGGGGTTCCCCCCGCCTGCCAAATCCGGACCGGCGGATTGGGGACCCCTATAGCGGGGGATTCCCCACCCGCTTGGGGGGATTTGGCAGCCCTAGCCTGTTGTCAGGAGTTTCCTTTTATATTCTTCCCCTTCCTGCCCCTTAACATCCCTTGATTTCTACTGGACCTCCTCCCCATTACCCTTGGCTGGTGGCTCTTTATTAACAATCATACTTCTTCCCTCCCCTCTAGACTTGCCAAACCCCCCCCCCCCCCCCAGTTTGGTTGGGGTTGCCCGATTTGCAGCTGGCAGGCAGGGGGAAGCCCCGCTCCCAAGGCGACCACCTGGCTGCCCCCCCATCTCTTCCCAACCATGTTTAAAGACACCTGCTGGGGAGAGGCGGGGGCCGGGGGCCTGCACTCCAAGCTTGGCATGCAGGCGCGTGTGGCCTCTCCCCCCTCCCCAGCAGGGTTTTAAAAGACCCTTTAAACATTGCTGGGGAGAGTCGTGGCCTCCGCTCCCCAGCATGATGATGTCACTTCTGTGTGATGTCATTACGTTGGGGACTCCCCACCCCCTCCAGTAACACTCCCCAAAGTCCCTGGTTGGGGACTTTGAGGGGACCTGGCAACCTTACTCCCTTCTCCCAGAGGCTTCTAGAAAGTCCCCTGCCGGCTTCAAAAGTGATGTCACATCCTTGCTCCTGGCTCCACCCCCAAAGTCTCTTGGCCTCCCCCCCCCCCCAAGTCTCCAGATATTTCCTGAGTCAGACCTGGCACCCCTACATCTTATCTTCTGTCATACACTGAAGATCCTTGTGCTGTGGTGGCAGCTGCTGCCAAAGCCACTTAAAAAAAACCTGCACAGCCATTCAGATCTCCAGTGCCCAAGCATAACCCTTGCTGGGGGGAAAAAAAAACAACAACCCCCCACTTTCTAAAAACGTCAGCCTCCAGGAAAGGTGTATTTGCAAGCACCATGCCACACTTGGGCGCCACGATGGGGAACCCTGGCCTAGTCATTCATTCCTGGTGCCCCAGCCCATGGGGAGCAGATCAGAGCTGTGCACACAACACAGCCCAGTCCACACCAGCATGTTGCAGTGCCCCAGGGGTGGGAGGTGCCAAGTCGGGAAGACAAACACCCTCTCTCTGCAGCTGCCACCGGCCTGTTTGTGTACTTCCCACTGGGTACACAGTCTCCTGGCCCTTTTCATTCCACGTCAACTTCTGCCGTTCCCGTCCTGGAAGGTGGCTCAGGCCACCAGAACTGCCCTTGGGTGCTGTTTAGGAGGCATCAACCACCCTGGTACTCACTTCTCGGTTGTGGCCCCCACATTATGGAATAGGGTTGCCATAATAGGGGTTTTTCTTGCTTTTGGGGCCACCAATCCATTGCCAGCCAGCTGAAGAGCCCCATTGTGAAAGGCATGTTGTGTGGGGTACGCTCTAGCATCTGGGTAAAAACTTTATGGTGACCTTAGAGTTTTTTACCCAAATGCTAGAGCGTCCCCTGAACAACATGCCTGGAATGATGACGTCACTTCCAGAAATTTAATACTAAATCAAACAATGCTGGGCACTTCAGGTGTGTGCCAGAAGACCCCGGGAGCCAGGCTGGAGCCCCCCCCCCCCCACTGGGACACAGGTAAGACCTGGCGAACCTATGATGGAATGGGATGCCTAATGAGGTTAGGAAGGCTCCCGTTCTCCTGCCATTTTGCAAACTATGCTAAACTGAATTATTCAGGAGGCTTTTTTTAACACAGGTGTTAGGGCTATACTGAAATGAAATGGTTCTAAAAGATGCTTTGGCAAAGAGATAGGGACTGTGGTGTACACACACACACACACACACACGCACACACACTTTGTCTGTTGTTGCAAGTTTCCCCTTTCTATGTAATTTCTGCATCATCTATCATGTCATGTTTAAATGCCCCTGAACAGAGAACTGGTCCAGGAGATAAATTTTGACAGGTAGCATTTATGAAACAGATAGCATGACTCAAAGGGCTAACTATTTGATTTTGCTGTCTATCTGCCTTTTGGTATCCACTGGATTATGAAACCAGAGAAATCTTTTATCACAATATTATGATATGCTGTTAAAGTCAGAAAGTACAGCTGAACAGAAATCCTTCAGGAGCTGAAATATTCAGACTGTACTAACTTAAAAGGAAATCGTTTTTTGAAGTCTTCTGTAAATGCTCTCGTTAACTATGTTAAATTAAAGAAAATACGATGTATCCAGCCAGGATAGTTGCTGGAGACGTAATTCGGCAAATGTAGATGAGCCTCATACGTGGTAGAGCTACAATCTAATTGAGGGCTTTCTGGACAGGTGGCGTTACCGAGACTACGGATGGCTGTGAATGTCTGTGGTGGTGGTGAAAAGTGCCATCGAGTCTCCGCTGACTTTTGGCAACTGCCTAGTGTTTTCAAGGCAAGAGACATTCAGAGGTGGTTTGCCATTGCCATTGCCTGCCTCTGCGTCATGCCTCTGGTCTCCCATCCAAATACGAGCCAGGGCAGACCTTGCTTGGCTTCTGAGATCAGATGAGAATGGGCTACCTGGGCTATCCGGGTCAGGACAAATGTCTCTGAATGTCTGTTAAATGTTCTGACAGCCCCCCCACCCCATGTAATGTTAAAGATAACATTAATTTAAAAGATAAAAACTGATAACTAACAGGGCAATCCTATGCCGTTACAGCCTTCTAAGTCCATTGAAGGTCCGAATGCCTTGTGCCTTTGTACAGTGGGTAAGTAGACATAACTGCATGTCCATATGTGGAAAAGTACCTGTGGGGTTGGATGTGACAGACGATTTCCACTTTGGGACAGTTGGGAGGGGGTGTTCAGAATTATAGAATCGTAGAGTTGGAAGGGACCTCCAGGGTCATCTAGTCCAACCCCCTGCACAATACAGGAAATTTGCAAATACCTCCCCTTCCACAGCCCTAGTGACTGCTGTTCCATACCCAGAAGATGGCAAAAAACCTCCAGGATCTCCAGCCAAACTGGCCTGGAGAAAAATTGCTTCCCAAAGTGGCGATCAGCATTTCCCCAGGCATGTAAGAAAGGGCCACAAAAACTCAGCACTAATGCAACCCTCCCTGCCCTCCCTGCTTGTGATCTGCCTACCAACCATTCTCTCATGCTGTTGCTGGGTTTCTGCACTATTATGGATATATGGATGGTTGAATTTCAGAACAAGCCCTCCTCTCAGTGGGAGAGTGGGAGAGCTTCTAGTTTCCAACAGTGGAAGGGCTTCTAATGTCCTGCCCCCACTGCTGGACCTTCTGAGGGCAACTGGTGTTTTTGGCCACTGTGTAACAGAGTGTTGGACTGGATGGGCCACTGGCTTGATCCAGCATTGGCTTCTCTTATATTCTTATGTTCTCTCAGGGTCTTGCAGGATTTCAAGGATGGTAGAGGTGGAAGAGTTAATTCCCCTCTTGTGCTATTCATATTCATGTCATGTTTGTGCAGTAAGTTCAGAATTTTTGGCAAGGTAAACAGAAAGGTTTGCAGATAAACTCTGTATCAGTGCTGCTTCATAAATGGGATAAGATATTTCAGAAGTGCTGTGTTTAGTGGGGACCTTTGATATTTGTGGGGTAAACTGTGGTAGCTCCCTAATCAGTTCAATAGACTAAAAGCAAATCCATCCCAAGAGGGTGTTACATAAGGAATGGAGTGGCACCAGTTCATAGTAGTGGCATGATGTTTGCAAGCAGGCTGAACTTGGGAGATTCAGGCAGCCATTTTAAGAACACTTTTCCCGGGAGTAGACCCCACAGACCCCGGGGAGTAGACCCCACAAATAGGACTCACTTCTGAGTAGACTTGCTTAAAGTGCAATCCTTTGCTGAATGACCCATTCTACACCTGTTGGTTTTAATGGGCTGAGACTGGAGTAGATCTATGTAGAATTGCACTGTAAGGGTTTCAGTGATCTTGAAGGAAGGGTACAGTGTACATTGCAGCTCTTGTCGTCATCAGTGTGTGAAGTGATTCAAGCATCAAAGACTGTCGAACAATGGTACTCCCTCCACAGAGCAAGGAGAATGACATTTGCAATTCCCATCATCCCAAAGAGTCACATTACTTCTGTTTTCTTTATTCTATACTTCATGCTCACAGACCAATGGGTCGTAAGCAAACAAGTTTGATAGTCCATATGGTACAGAATAATACAATCCAAAAATACAGAAAATAACCAAGCAACCAGAAATACAAAGTACAAGGAATAAAATATATCAATACATAGGGGTCCTTTCGTAGAAAGAGGTGCAGGAGCTCATTAGCATAACTCATTAGCATTACTTATTTGCATATGCTACACCACCTGACATCACCAGAAGTATGTCAGAAGGCAAGAAAGAAAGGAGAGAGAGAGAAAGAAAAAGAAAGAAAGAAAGAAAGAAAGAAAGAAAGAAAGAAAGAAAGAAAGAAAGAAAGAACGAACTGGCAGAGAGGGGACAGCTACTAATCCAAGCCTCAGAAATGCCACTATTCTGGGAGGATAGCTTCAGTGGTGGCTGAAGCCTTCA
Organism: Lepidodactylus listeri; assembly: GCA_029233225.1. Taxonomy (NCBI): domain Eukaryota; kingdom Metazoa; phylum Chordata; class Lepidosauria; order Squamata; family Gekkonidae; genus Lepidodactylus; species Lepidodactylus listeri. The sequence goes on from JARCFY010000006.1 coordinate 97,247,953, forward strand.
GAAGGCTGGTCGGAGGAACAAGGACCTTTCCAGGGGACGGGGTCATTTTGCTGCAGCCATGACACAAGCAGGCACTCCCCCGTGGCGGGGGGGGGGGAGCTGGCACCAACTCCCAGAGCTGCGCTCCCCCGAGCTCCTGCTCGAAAGGACCCCTGCCAATACAGGGAAAAGTCATTAAAAACCATTGATAAAAATTTTGCCACAGCAAGAGTTACGCTTGGGTCAGTATCAGCCAGAAGCTTTGCAACTGCTTTCTTGCACTTTACATCTGTATGCCCTGCACTCCCTCAAACACACACCAACAATAATACATAACATATAACCTTTCTACCACAGTATCTTTGAGAATGTACAGATTTCTCCCCATTACTGTAAAATCTTAGCCACCTGTGTGTATCTGGAGTGAGGGGAAGGGCCTGCAAGTCAAATTTATGACATAAAACAGTATGCAAGCTTTGGAATAGTCCAGAACTCTTTATTAGGTTGGATTTTTAAAAAAGCTTCTCCATTTAAAAAGTTCCCTTTAAGTTTTACTCTACTTTTGCAGGAGAAGGGTCGCTTAGAACCTTTATGCTGTTTTCTGCTTGCAAGGCATGGTGTAGTGGTTAAGAGCGGTAGACTTTAATCTGGGTTTGATTCCTCACTTGTCCACATGAGGCCTGCTGGGTGACCTTGGGCCAGTCACAGTTCTCTCAGAACTCTCTCAGCCCCAGCTGCCTCACAAGGTGCCGGTTGTGGGAGAGGAAGAGAAGGAGATTGTAAGCTGCTTTGAAACTCCTTAAGATAGAGAAAAGCAGGGTATAAAAACCAACTCTTCTTCGTTTCATGAGCTAGCATTCAACAGTGGTATATCACATTCGACCACCTCATTTCAGCAGCGTATGTTGTCCCAGCTTCATACACAGAACCTAAGAACATAAGAGAGGCCAGTGTTGGATCAGGCCAATGGTCCATCCAGTCCAACACTCTGTCACACAGTGGCCAAAACTACCAGGTGCCCTCAGGAGGTCCACCAGTGTGGCCAGGACACTAGAAGCCCTCCCACTGTTGCCCCCCCCCCCAAGCACCAAGAATACAGAGCATCACTTGCCCCAGACTGAGAGTCCCTATCTATACCTTGTGGCTAATAGTTACTGATGGACCTCTGCTCCATATGTTTATCTAATTCCCTCTTGAAGCCATCCATGCTTGTAGCCGCCGCCACCTCCTGTGGCAGTGAATCTACATCTCCAGAACCTTGACAATTCTGTTGTGTTTCAAAATTAAAACTGTTGGGTTTATTTTGAGCCCATATATTAAAGATTATATTATTCAAATTCCTAAAGAAATCACCCCCTTCTATGGAATATGGGATGTGTACCATTGGGAATGGTGTTCACAAGAGCCACACAAAGACCCACATGTGGCTCCTGGGCCACTGAGAGAATATCTCTCCTACAGCAGGAAAGGAAACAAAGTTTGGAACCAGCGTCATGATTTCATGAGACTCTTCTTTCCACCCCACCCCTTATACACCAGAGGCTCAGAGTTCGACTGTATGCTTTTACTCCACATATTGAGTGTTGTAACTATGCCCTTTTTGGATCTTCCAAAACGGCATTAGTTTCAATTACAGCTAATGTAAATGCCATTATACACTATAGGCTCTAGTGCTGGAAACGTAAAATGAGATTAATTCCAGAAAGCCACCTGTCTTCCAGTAAGATGCTTTTCACAAAGCCAAAACAGGCTGCATTTTTGTTTCCATTCTGTGGATATCTTTCTGAGCCTTGGGCCAAATGTGATTCTAAGATGGGACCCTGCAGTTGGGGTTGCCAGCTCTAGATGGGGAAATACCTGGATATTGGGGGAGGGGGAGCCTGGGGAGGGCAGGGTTTGGGGAGGGGAGGGACTTCTGTAAAGTACAGTGTCATGCAGCCCACCCTTCAACACATCTATTGCTGTTTTCTCCAGGGGAACGGATCTCTGTTGCTCGGAGAGCAATTGTAATAGCAGGAGGTCTCCAGGGTGGCAACCCTACCTGCAATTGTGAAAGAGTTAAGAACATAAGAGAAGCCCATGTTGGATCAGGCCAGTGGCCCATCCAGTCCAACACTCTGTGTCACACAGTGGCCAAAAACACCATGCTGAGTTATGCTAATGAGTTATGCTAATGAGCTCCTGCACCTCTTTTTCTACGAAAGGACCCCTGAGCTCAGCCCAATCTTTACACTGTCTGAATGCTATGGCTGAATCCTCCCCCATCCCCATATATGTAGACCAAGATATTTCTGGATAATGAAACCCAGATATCAGGGGCATGGACAGACAAGACTGCACTTTCTGCAAACCTGAGAAAAGCCCCAGGTTTGCAGGCAAATCTGATTTTTTTTAAAAAAAAAAATACATTGGGGCTTTAAAAAAATCCTAAATGATAACAGGGAGCACCTGTAGCTATAGTTAGACCGTGTTGTTTGGGCTGAATGGTTCAGCTACAGCATCACCTGGGATGCCATTTTGTCACTTCTGGTTGTGTTGGAAATAACATCAGCGCGTGGCCAGCCACATCATTACATCACAAGCAAGGCCCCACCCTAGAGTGAATCTCCCACTGCCTTCCCGTCTCATGTTGGCAACCTTCACTGAAGACAGGGAGGCAATAAAGGTAAGTTGGCTGGTGGGGGGTGGAAGTAGAGAATGAAGCAGGGAAAGGAGAGGGGCAAAGGGGGATCTGAGCAAAGAGAAAGAGGAAATACGGAGGGGAAATCAGCTGCTCTCTGCAAGGCCTCGCGGGTCCCTTGCTTGTCTATCTGTCCGTCCAGCCATCATCAATCCATCCATCCATCCATCCATCCATCCATCCCTAAGCTGACTCTTTACTAAGCTAGTATTCTACCTGCAGGGAGATTGTTTTAGATCAGGAAACATTAAAGCTTTGTTCCTCTACTTGCAGTCTAAAGGGGTACAGTTCATTCTGCCACCTCTATCGTACTTCAGTATGCTGCATATATAAATCAGCTCCAACTTATCAGTTGCAGAGTTAAATGTGCAAATTTTTGACTGGCCCTTTTGCATTCACGTGTTCTTCGCAACTGCCGTTTCCCTGTGTAGTGATGGCCCAACATGGTGCCCAGGTGCCCACAGATATATTTCTTGGCATGCGCTTCCTTCTTGAGTCTTGGGGATAGACTCCAAGGAATATTGGATGGAACAGGTGGCTCAGAATGCTGGGGGGGGGGGGGGGGAGAGGAATGAGGATTTACATTTGATTTTTGTTGTTGTTGTTGTTAAGCAAATTCAAGGCAGGAGAATTTATGAGATTGATTTCTGCCTCAAAGAGTTTCCCTGTGCTGCGAAGACCAATGCTTTTTTTCCCTTTTTCTTTCATTATGAAGGAGCTCCACTCCTCAGGTGTTCCTGTGTGAGGGAGGCCCCAGAACCGGCAAATTGTCCCCCTGGCTCTGCCCTTTAAGCGCTGAGAGACTGGAAAAAACAGGAGTGTGCAGAAATTAGACCTTCCAAGTCTTGCAATGAATTCTGGTATTTGGTGGAGCTAGGGGTCAGAGCTCGGTATGGAGGGGGTGAAGGGGGAAGGGTGTGGCTCTAACCGTTTCTGCCAGTGAGTTGGGGGGGGGTTAGGGGCAGAGCTAAAAACCTAAGTTGTACAGGTTAAAAAGTTGGCCTTGCCTCTTGTTTGGTGTAGTGGTTAGGAGCCAGTTTGGCATAGCGGTTAGGAGCGTGGACTCTAATCTGAGAGAACCGGGTTTGATTCCCCACTCCTCCACATGCAGCTGCTGGTGTGACCATGGGTCAGTCATAAGTTCTTTCAGAGCTGTTCTCTCAAGGGCAGCTCTTTCAGAGCTCTCTCAGCCCCACCTACCTCACAGGGTGTCTGTTGTAGGGAGGGGAAGGGAAAGGAGATTGTAAGGTGCTCTGAGACTCCTTCAGGTAGTGAAGGGAGGGGTATAAATCCAATCTCTCCTTCTTCTTGCCCCCCCCCCCAAAAAAGACAGACCACACTGAGTTTTTCTTACTGCCAACTGGCAACTCAAACAAAAATGTGTTGCCTACAAGAAGGCACAATTTTACAACCAGAAAACAAACCTGTGTGATATTTCTTGCATCAAAGAGCATAGTGAATGTTATATGTTTGCCATCCTTTGGGATTACCCCACCCACCACCCCCAAAATTGGTTATTTTTTGCCGGAACGAGACCCAGGAAGCTATGTCTTGGCATGTAGGAATCAATGCACAATCCCTCTTCCCCTTGTCTCTCTCGCAGAATCCACTGTAGGGTCTGACTGAAAGCTGTTCTACATATTATATGAAACAAATTCATAATCTTCAGTGTTAGATTTCTGGACAAGACCATGTCCTTGCATGCAGATACCTAATTCATCAAGAAGAAAGGTCAATGCAAAAAATAGACTCCTGGTGTGCTAGTCTACTACATGCAGAGAGTTCTTTATAAAAGGTCAGGCAACTTTATAAAAGATTGGGCAACTCCCTGCTAGCAACAGCAGCACAACCCACCATTTCCAGTTCCCCCCCTCCAATTTAAAGTCAGTTTTCCTCTACAGCTATTCCTGTCCTTGTTAGAAAGGACACAGATACCCAGAATTGCAGTTCACTTGCTAGCATCTTTACTCTGAAGCAGTCCTCTTCAGTACCTTCTCCTTGGTGAAAAGAATTACATCATTCTATCAGTTCTTTCTTCCCAGGGCTGCAGCATCAAAGCTCCTCAGTGCTGCTGTGTCCAGCAATTCTGGCATCTGGAGAATGTCTGCTCACGGCCTCGGGCTGATGATCTCCTTCACTCCATCCCTGTCAGATGTCAAAGCAGCTTCATTTTCATAGTGTCCCCTTTATCTACCATCATTGCAGTGTCCGGGCGAACATTCAGTTCCTCTTGTCTGTTCTTGAGTGTCAGAGCCAGGTTCTTAGCGTGTGGGTTTAGTTTCTCTGGAGTTTCCCCCCTCCTCCATTTTCTCTGCTCTCATTTTGCCTTCCACCTGTGCATGCACGAAGACGAAGAAGAGGAGGAGGAGGAGGAGGAGGAGGAGATTGGATTTATACCCCACCTTTCACTACCCAAAGGAGTCTCAGAGCAGCTTACAATCTCCTTTCCCTTCCCCTCCCCACTAGGGGCATAGGCTTTTCAACGTACCGGGGGGAGGGGGGCTCTTGCACGCACATGAAGCACGTGCGCCCGCTGGAACGATGTCCCCGCTGCCGCCAGAGCCTCCTTTCCCTCGGCCCAGCCGGACAGCCAGTCGGCTGGCTCCCCTGAAACCACTGGCTCCCTCCTGAGGCCCCAGCATGATGATGTCACTCAGAAGTGACATCACGCTGGGCACGTTGCCGGGACGACGCTCTGGCAATCGCCCCAAAACTCTACGGTGCCATAATGTTTCGGGGCGATTGCTAGAGTGTTGCCCCGGCAACATGCCCGGCATGATGATGTCACTTCCGGGTGACATCATCATACTGGGATGGTCCCGGGAGGGAGCCAGTGGGTTCAGGGGAGGGGAGCCTGGCCGCCAGCTCTTGTGGCGGCGGAGGCAGCCAGCGGGCAGGCGGGCAGGCCTGCCTGCCTAACAAGGGAGGCGAGGAGGCGTTGCAGCTGCAGGGGTGGCGGTGGCAGGCGGATGGCGGATGGGTGCCCTGTTTCGCTGGGGGGGCTCAGTCCCCCCTGGGAAACTTCAGGGGTGGCCTGAGCCCCCGAGCCCCCCCGTAGTTTACATTGGTGCTTCCCACCACAGACACCCTGTGAGGTAGGTGGGGCTGAGAGAGCTCCCTCGAGAACTGCCCTTGAGAGAACAGCTCTGACAGAACTACGGCTTGCCCAAGGTCATCCAGCAGCTGCAAGTGGAGGAGTGGGGAATCAAACCCAGATCTGCGCACTTAACCAGCACACCAAACTGGGTTACTCTGTGCTGTTCTTCTCCTTCGGTCACCGCCATCGTTTCACTAGGAAACCCTCCCCAGAAATACAAAGCAGGTCCAGCGCTTTGTAAACCAATCTAACTCTTTGTATTATGCCCTTTGGGAGGCCATGGTGGCTCAGAGGTTCGAGACCCGACTGCCATGTGACAGAGTGAGCTCCCCGCTCTGGTCCCAGCTCCTGCCATCCTAGCAGGTTGAAAGCAAGAAACTGCGAGCAGATAACGAGGTATCGCTGCAGTGGGAAGGTAACAGTTTTCTGTGAGCCAGCCCCATGACCACAAGTCTTTGGACAGTGCTGGCTCTTCACCTTGGAAACGGAGATGAGCACCGCCTCCTAGAGTCGGATTTGACTGGCTTTCGAGCAAGGGAAACCTTTACCTTTATTTTACCCTTTATTTATTTATTTATTGTATTTTTCATATGTGCATGTGTGAGTGTGTGTGCACCTGGAAGTCATGGCAGCCTCTGGTGACTGACCCCAGCTGGGGGCCTGGAGGATATTCAGAGAGGTGGCTGAATAAAGCCTGCCCCTGCTTCCCGACTGCTGGTATTCCAAGGAGGTCTCCCATCCAAGTATTTGCCAGAGTCGACCCTGCTTAGCTTCCGAGATCTGCCGAGATCTGCCTGGGCTATCCAGGTCAGGGCTTCTTATTATACCCTTGAAGGGAGATCTGATTGTCAGAAGCTTATACCCAGAAACTCTTGTTGTTCTCTAAAGTGTTACTGGACTCAAATCTAACTGTTCGACCACAAAACAGTCCTCTGAAACTACTGTAACTAAAGAATCTCCTCCGATTCTGGCCTAACCAGCCCAAAGTGGTTTGCTTTAAATTGCTCCCTCCGAGGAAGTCATACAAACTCTAACAGTATTTTTTTGTCCTTTTGCAGAGATGGGAGCGTGAGGGACATCATGAATTTTGCAGCAAACGTGTCCAGCTGTCAGATTTACTGCATCTGACTGTGACTATCCGACTTCAGACCATCGGCGGCTCTGTTCGGATGCACCTGCCGGATAGGTTTGCATTGTTTTGTTTTGTTTTTCCAAAATGGTGGACACACAAAAATGCTGCCAAGCCAAACACCATGAATGGCCATTGAGACTGCTAAAGGCTACTTAGGTTAGTGGTTGTGGGGGACGACAGCTGGTGACTGGATTAGCTGGGCCGATTTCTCTTAGCAAGGAGCAAAGCCATATACCTACTGGCAGAAGACCTCAGTCATGGCTGCTCTCTTGATAAGTGGGGTTGCCAACTTCCAGGTGACACCGGGAGATCTTCCTAGAATTACAGCTGGTTTCTAGGCTGCACAGATCCATTCCCCTGGAGACAGTGGCTGCTTTGGAAGAGTGGACACTGTGGCATTATCCCCTGCTGAGGGTCCCTCCCCGCTCTCCCCAGGCTCTGCCCCCAAATCTCCAGGGATTTCCCAACCTAGAGTTAGCAAATATCTATAAGAAGAAGAAGAAGAAGAAGAGATTGGATTTATACCCCGCCCTCCACTCCCCAAGGGAGTCTCAGAGCGGCTTACAAACTCCTTTTCCCTTCCCCTCCCCACAACAGACACCCTGTGAGGTAGGTGGGGCTGAGAGAGCTCTTTCCCAAGCTGTCCTTGAGGGAACAGCTGGTACAGAGCTATGGCTTGCACAAGGTCATCCAGCCAGGTGCAAGTGGAGGAGTGGGGAATCAAACCCGGTTCTCCCAGATTAGAGTCCGCGCACTTAACCACTACACCAGACTGGCTATAAGGAAGGTGTTAAACATCTGCACATACAACAGTAATGGCAGCAGTGCTCAAGTGGGAGCTGGCACAAAATGTCAGACTAGAATCTGGGAGACCCAGACTTTGGGTTGTCAGGTCCCCCCTGGCCACTGGAAGGGAATTGGGGGGGGGGGGTAGGGTTGCCAGATCCAGGTTGGGAAACATCTGGGGATGGAGTGTGGGGAGGACAGGGATCTCAATGGGGTAGAGTGCCAGAGAGTCCACCCTCCAAATCATCCATTTTCTTCAGGGGAATTGATCTCTGTAGTCTGGAGATGAGCTGTCATTCCTGGGGATCCCCAGGTCCTCCCTGGAGGCTGGCATCCGTACCCAGGCTCAAATCCCCACTCAGCCACCAGTGTTCACTGAATGACCTTGGGCCAGTCGCCACGGACTCTATTAGTGATTCTGGAGCCCTGGGCAGAAGTCGAGAATGGTCCCCCTTCTGCACCCCCTTCAGTCCACCATCACTGACTCCAATCAGCTGTGTGTTGTTTGCTGCTCAGGCAACAGCTGCGTGAGAACAGCAGCGGCTCCCTGGTGAAGAAGGCCTTGTGAGTGATGCCCTTCTCATGAGCCGGCCAGACAAGCAAGGGGGTTTGGCTGTCTGGCTGCACAGGCATGGGCACTTTCTGTCGGCAGCAAGGCAGGACTGGGGCACCTGATAGGGTTGCCAACCTCCAGGTGGTGTCTGGAGATCTGCTGGGATTACAACTGATTTCCAGCTGATGGTGATAAGTGGGGGAAATGGCTGCTTTGGAAGATGGACTGTATGGTGTTATCAGCCACTGAGGTCCCTCCCAAACCCTGCCCCCCCCAATCTCCAGGTATTTCCCAATCGAAAGCTGGCAACCCTAGCACCCCTCCACCTGCTCATTCGCTTGCTGTCCAAGCAAACTGCTGCCTGGTCAGGGCCGGCCGGCCGCGGGGGCCTGTGCGTGGCTCACCCCAGTTGCACAAAAGGGGCAAGTCAACAGCACAGCTGTTGGGGAGCCCCCCCCACCTCTATCTCTCGACTCTGCCTCTCAAACTGCTTCTGCAGCTGCATCAGAGACTACAGCAGCTGGACAGCTCCACAGCAGTCGGAGGAGGCCCCCAAGCACCCACCCTGGAGAGCTGACCCAGTTGTCATATCCCTAAAACCCACAGTGCCAGTCACACTCTCCCAGCCTAACCTACCCCAGAGGTCGTTGGGAGGATAAAGTGGAGGTGGGGAAAATGTTTGCAAGCCTCTTTGGGGACCCCCGTTGAAGGGAAAAGCAGGGTCCAAATAAATAAATAAACGATGAAGATAGTTAGAATGTTCTTATCTGTTGCCCCAGGAGGTTCTTCACCCCAGTTATGAGCCAAGTTTCTGCATGCAGATATGACCCCTGCCTGGGAATGGAATGAGCCAGGAAGGGGTGGAGCCCCTAGAGGCAGAAGCGGGGGAACGGTGTGGAAAGCAAAGGAAGGAAGCCAGGCTGCCCTGCTGGGGGGCTTGAACCCTAATCATAGGCTCTTATCACCTTGTTTCAGGGGTGTGTCATCTAGTGGGGAGTTCAGCTGGGACCCTCATTTTGGAAGCTGGTACGCAGAGGGTTCAGCCGGAGACTTCTTTGACCCACCAACAAGAGGCAAAGGATGGACTTTAGGGGTGGCAGGCTGTGAAGGAGGTAGAAGTTAATGGTCTGGACTTTAAAAGATCCCTGGTCTGTTGTGTTACCGAGTTCTATGCTTTTGTTACATGATGTTAATTGAAAAGTTTTTTAAAAAAATGTTTTATTATCTCTGATTGATGGCAAGATTTATTCCGAGTTCTGGCCCGCAGAGTCCACAGGCTGAAGTTACACATAAACACACAAAATCATAGAATTGGAAGGGACCTCCAGGGTCATCTAGTCCAACCCCCTGCTCAGTGCATGAAATTCACAAATACCTCCCTCCCATCCACCCCCAGTGACCACTGTTCCACACCCAGAAGATGACAAAAAATCTCCAGGGTCTCCAGCCAAACTGGCCTGGAGAAAAATTGTTTCCTGACCCCCACAGTGGTGATCAGCATTTCCCTGGGCATGTAAGAAAGGGCCACAAGAACTAAGCACTGAGGCAACCCTTCCTGCCCTCCCTCTCAGGATCTGCCTAAGTTCACAAGCCAGCTCTGGATTCTTTCCTTTCCCTGGTGTTTCGGGAGGGCGGTCTGCTTTTTAAAAGAACATAACAGTGGCATATATGCATGAATGTTCACTGCTCACCTTAGGAAACATCACATTAGAAACATATGGAACCAGACTGATGAACATTTCTCCCAGATGTCTAAATGGAGCCGAAAAACTGGGCAAAGGGGGGGTTTCCTTTCAAAATATCACAGAATATTCATAGCCTGTTGCTTAAAAAAAAACCCTGTGCATTGCACTGAGGAAGCGGCATACATTCGCCGTGTACTGTTACTCTAATATCAGTAGCTGAGATTTCTGCACACAAATAAATAAGCGTATGCAGTTCAGCTCATTAGCGCGTTCTGCTGCCTGCATCTTGGCGGCGTTTCTGCCAATGATTTAGGGTAGTGTGACACTTAGCAACATGCCGAGCTTTGCGGAGCAGGTGGCCAAGCCAAAATAGCACAGGAGTGAGCTTTTAACTGAAATAATAGCGAACAAAAATCTAATCTCTGAAGCAGGTCTCTCCCGGGCGGCTGCTGCTCTAAATATAAGGTAGCGCAAAGTGTTTTCTTCCGTTCGGAGAGGGAAGCATTCGGGGGTATCAAGAGGCTGTCGCGGCCTGACAAGCAGACAGATTTACCCACGGCAGCACCACACCGGAGAACTCATTTGTGTGTCTTGGCTGTTCAGGGGATCTTACAATGAATCAGTCCACAAGTTTCCCTCCCCCACATCTCTCTCTCTCTCTCTGTTTCATACCTGGGCTGCAGTCACTGTAACTTCAGGCCTGCTTTCCAACCAGTGGATATTTTGAAATGCACTCCAGGGCAAGAAACGTGGGTCTTTGTTGCTGTGACAATATATGGGGATGCTGCTAGGATCTCCCACACAGGTACACAGATTCTGTTCTGAGAAGTACATAGTGCTTGTGATTAGGAGGAAGAAGAAGACAGAAGGGATTGGATTTATACCCCACCCTTCCTTACCTGAAGGAGTCTCAGAGCAGCTTACAATCCCCTTCCCTTCCCCTCCCCACAACAGACACCCCATGAGGTAGGTAAGGCGGAGAGAGCTTTCCCAAGAACTGTCCTTGAGAGAACAGCTCTGAATTAACTTATGACTGACCCAAGGTCACACCAGCAGCTGCATGTAGAAGAGTTCAAGTTTCTGTCTGAGGGCCTCTTAACCAATAATCTCCCAGTTCCTACGCTGGGATCCACTCCTGAACTACTGACTTCCTCTCTAGTTCTGTCTCTGACCAGGACCTGTATGTGGGATGTGGCCAGAGTGTAAACCACCCCCCTGGAGCGTTCCCCTCCCCAAAAAAATTCAACAGGCTTTTAATTTGTGAGGTGGCAGTTTCTATTTAACGACTAGGAACTTGGTTTTAGAACAGCGGAATTGTTATTTGTGGGGAAATTTCACCTTTTCTGTTATGATAGCGAGCATGTTTGTTATACACAAATTTAGTGCATGCTTTGGGAAATATAAATAATTCAACCAGCGCTTCTCACTGCTAAACTATGCTTAACAATGGGATGGAATGACTTTTAAAAAGGAATGCTTGACTTCTTTGGCCTGAGTTCTGTATCCTCTGTGGACATTACATCATTTTTCTCTCACACAAATTGACTAGGTCACACACCTGAAAATCCTGCAATCTCACCTCATAAAGAAAGCTATCTAGGTACAGCCTTGCTGTGACCTAAGTTAAGTGCGTGAACTCTAACCTGGGAGAACCGAGTTTGATTCTCCACTCCTCCACTTGCAGCTGCTGGATGACCTTGGGCAAGCCACAGTTCTCTCAGAGCTGTTGTCTCAAGAGCAGTTCTCAGACAGAGCTCTCTCAGCCCCACCTACCTCACAGGGTGTTTGTTGTGGGGAGGGGAAGGAGTTTGTAAGTTGCTCTGAGACTCCGAGTGAAGGGTGGGGTATAAATCCAATCTCTTCTCTTCTTCTCTTCCTACCAGATTCCTTCAGGTCCAGGATCTGCCTTTGATTCCTCAGATTCTACTCTGGGGCAGTTCCCTGGCTTTGGTCTACTTATCCAAGGTTTGCTCCTTGCCCCACTGAGAGGAAGGCAGTATTTTTAAAATCAAAAGGTGATCCACCATACTGAATGCAGTCCATAAGTGATATATCGTGTTGAGTAAATAGGGTTGGCAGGTCCCCTTGTTGCTCCAGTGGGGGGATTGGGGGAAGGAGCATTCGGGGGGGGGGATGTCATGCAGGGGCACTCTGGTATTTGGGCAAAAGTCTATGGTTTTTTCGCCCTCACACCATAGAGTTTGCCCAAATACCCAACACGACGACATCACTTCTGGGTGATGCATGGCAACATCCCTGTTTAAGGGCAGGGTTTCCCCCACCAGCCAGCTGGTCCACGGCAGGGAGAAGCCCCTGAAACCAGGGGATTGTGAGGCTTCTGCACTTAGCAGCAAAAGATCAGACCTTTGTTGATGAAACAGAGTTCTTTATTTCTTAATACTGCATGACAGGTTCTCGAATGTTTGTTAGAGATACCATACAAAGAACAGTCAGAGTTAATATACCCTCCAATACAGTTTGAACCCCGACATTTGACCAATCACAGAAGGGGGAGAAAAGCGCGGTTAAAAGTTCTTAGCCATTTTACTTCCCACAGGAAAGGTGAAGTGTGAAAGTTATAAAAATTCCCTTCTTGAACTAGGCGCCCCAGATGTGCTAGGCATATACATAACAAAGTGGCCTCAGCGGCCTTTCAAGGACTTCTCACAGTGATAAGACAGTACTGTGTCTCCGATGGCAGGGGGAGGAGGGAATGCTTGGGAGGAGAGGCCATTTGTTCTCGGGTGACGTGTGAGTATGCGAGGTCGCCACTCTCCCGGATGAAATGGTTACGTTGACCAGACCTTCAAAGAGCAATATAACTCAGAGCAATAAACAGAGGGGAGGAAACCAGAGACAGCTTGAAAGAGATAGCAAATGGTTACAATTGTGTCTGAGCGACAGCAAGTTACAAAATGCTCAATGAAGTTACAAAATGCACAATGAAAACCTTGTTAGGATCCTAGGATCCTGACAGGGATCCCCTGCCCAGGCCTTGGAGCTGGCAAGCCTATAAGTAAATTATCTCCAACATGGTGCCTGTGAATACCATGGTAACCATGACTATGTTTCCTGGCGCTCATTGCATCTTGTCCAACATACCCCCTTCCTCAAAGCAAAGAGCAAGTCCTGGCTGTCTTCCACTTCAGAGGAACAGGAGCTAGTTCAGAAGAGCCCAGAAGACAACGCCTTTGAGTTTGCAAGGAGTGCCCCTTTGGAAATAGCTACACCCCATCATGGGAGAACACTTTGTTTGGAACTCCTGAACATTTGTAACTGCCTCCCATGGCAGCCATTTTGTGATTGGTCTAGGGTCACCAACTCTGGGTTCAGAAGTTCCTGGAAATTTGGGGGTGGAGTCTGAGGAGGGCAAGGTTTAGGGACGAGGAGGGACCTCAGTGGGCTGTAATGCCATGAAGTCCACCCTCTGGGTCAGCCGTTTTCTCCAGGGGAATGGATCTCTGCAGACTGGAGGTCAGTTGTAATTTCGAGAGATCTCCAGGCCCTACCTGGACATTGGAAACCCTCTGTCCCTCCCATGGCAGCCATTTTGTGGTGTGTTCACCACCCCTTTTGTCAGCATCCCCCAAACACTTCCATGCTCAACAAGGTGGAGGACCCCTGTGCCTAGGTGCTTGGCACCCCCTGATTTTGTAGAACAAGAAGTCTGGCAAGCTTCAGCTACAGTTTTACCTATGGCTGAGATCCTACATTCAGCAGGGTGAGTTAACCATGTTGCAGGGCTTGTCTGTGGCACCCCTCTGATTGTTCTGGAACTAGCTTTGTTCGCAGGGAAAAGGCAGAATCCAAAACAGTTTTGTCCAGTGCCCTCTTTGCAAGCACGCTTGTTGCATGCAAATTCAGTGCACGCTGTAAACAAGTGTGAATAAATCAGCCACGACTCCCCAGCTGCAACTTCGGGAGTTGAATGTGCAGAGGTTCCACCTGACTGCATCCTGGGCAAGCAGGTCATTTCACCCCGGGGAGTTTAACAGTCTGGCATACATGGTGCGTAATGGGCAGCGATAATTTGCTTCTATGCTGGGAAAATAATATTTTGAGGATGCATTAATATTTCACGATCAATAACAAGTTTTATTTCTTTTCTTTTTTTAAAAAGCAAGAGACAAGATTTTAACACAAATGTACCGATGGGCCAAGACCCATTGGAGAACGGCCAGTCCTTGTGGAAGATCTCGATGAAAGGCAATTTGATCTCACGTTAGCCAGAGTTCTATTGTATCTTTTCCAGTATAGGTTTGAAAAAGGGCTTTAGCTGAAATATCTGTAGGAGGAAGTCGCCCTCAAGGAATCAGGGGGCTCTCCTTTTTGGGCAGGACATGACGTGACAGATCAGACTTCCCTCACACACCTTTCTATTTTTATTTATTAATTTCACTGAAATATTTATATCCCTCTTGTGGCTCCCCTCTGGCCTGGTGTACGCATAGAAAGGAATGAGATGGAAAAGCCCTGAGGTGTAATGTGGTCCCAGTTCAGACTGCAGGTTGGAGATACATTTTTGAATTATTCTTCATATTGGGTGGGGGTGACACAGGGCGCTTTCACACACACTAAATAATGCACTTTCAATGCACTTTGCAACTGGATTTTACTGTGTGAAATGGCAAAAGCCCCACCTGGCCCAGGGTACTTTCCAAAATCACTTGGTAGTTGGGTTGCTAGGTCCATCAGAAAGGCCAGTGGGGGAGACATTCCGAGAACAGGAAGTGACATCATGCGACGGGCCTATATCACCTGGAAGTGACATAGGCACACTGGTGATGTCGGGGGCAATGTTTTCTGGTTTTGGGGCAAAACTCTGGTAAAATCAGCCTCAGACCACAGAGTTTTGCCCAAAAACCAGAGCGTCGCCCCCAACATCACCAACATGCCTACATCACTTCTGGGTGACTTAGGCACGTCACGTTTATTCCTGGCAACATCACTCTCCGGGAGGGAATTTCCTCCCGCTGGCCAGTTGGCTGGAAGTGGGCAGAAGCCCACAAAACCAGGGGATCCCCTGCCCCCAGCTGGGGAATAGCAACCCTACGTGGCAGGCACCAGGAAAGGTGTCAGCAGGCGCCATGGCACCCACAGGCATTGTGTTGGAGACCACTGGCCTAAGAGATCATGAGCGGTCCCTTGCTAGATTAGACCAGTGGTCCATCTAGTCCAAAATCCTGGCTGACACAGTGGCCAACCAGTAGGGCTGCCAGCCTCCATGTGGTGGCTGGAGGTCTCCTGCTATTACAACAGATCTCCAGGTGGCGGAGGCCTCTTCTCTCCCCCTCTGTTCACAGTCTGAATTGGCACAGTCCATTCTGCTGTTCTGAGTCCGTCCTGCTGCCTATGTCGACCCAGCGTATGGTGCTAAAGAACTTGGTGCTGAACATCTGATCTCCCCACATGAGACCCTGAGCCAAACGTGGGGCTTTGTCCAGAGTGCTTTGAGTGGGAAAGACCAAAATCTCAAGTTATATAAAATGCACCACACAAAAACTAGAGAGCCTTCTCCATTTCCCAGTCTTCTGCGCCCGAAAAGGACTTCAGTAGCCAGTGAGCTAGGCCTCAGAAGGAGGAGAACACAGCAGAGAGAAGTCTGTGGAGGGGAAGTCTAGGATTGGCCATTAGCTAGGATGAGTGAGTGAGGCATCCATGCTCACAGGCAGGATGTTTCTGACTGTCAGATGCTGAAGAGCCATTGGCAGCTGCAGACTGTTGCCAGTGAGGCCTGCCTGGAGAGCCAGTTTGGTGTAGTGGTAAGGGGCCCGAACTCTAATCTGGGAGAACCGGGTTTGATTCCCCACTCCTCCACATGGAGCTGCTGGTGTGACCTTGGGTCAGTCACAAGTTCTTTCAGAGCTGTTCTCTCAAGGGCAGTTCTCAAGAGAGCTCTCTCAGCCCCGCCTACCTCACAGGGTGTCTGTTGTGGGGCGGGGAAGGGAAAGAGATTGTAAGCTGCTCTGAAACTCCTTTGGGTGGTAAAGGGCAGGGTATAAATCCAGTCTATTTCTTCAATCTCTTCTTCTGCTTGTGGACTTCTTTGTTTCTTTGGGGTTTTTTTTTATTATTTAGAAATTGTATGTGCTGCCTCTCCAGAGACAAGCTTGAGGTGGCTTACAACTAACAAAACAAGGCCATTAAAACACAAAGCATTAAAAATGGGTGGAGGCCATTAAGCCAAGTTACTCAAAACAGGGCAATGTTCTGTTACAACAAGCCAGGGCATAACAGCAGCATAAAGTACACAATCAATAATGTAGTTAAAATGACCCTTGGGCCAGAAGCAGACCACAAAACATTGAAATGATAACCCCACTTAATGCTCCCTCTAAGCTTTGGCGTCCTGTGAGCAAAATTTCTACTTTGTGAGCTACGGGCATTAGAGCTGTGAGCAAGCGATTTGGCAGCTGCATCAATTAGTTTGCTCTGGAGCCAGGTTTGCTCTGAGCCAAGACAAAAATGTGTGAGCCAGAGGCTAAAAAACTGAGCTAGCTCACACTAACTCAGCTTAGAGGGAACACTGACCCCACCCCATTTAAAAGCCTGAGAAAAAGAAATGTTTTAGGGGGGCATCTAAAAGAAAAGGGGGTAGGTGCCAAGTGAGCCATCATAGTAGGGTTGCCAGCCCCCCGGTCCGGGTGGGGTTTCCCCACTTTTGCGGAGCCCTTTCTGCCACCAGCCACCTAGCCAGTGGGGGGAAACCCTACCCACAGACGTCCCCGAATGTGACATAATGACGCCACCTGGAAGTGATGTCAACAAGTCACTGTCATCGCACGGCAACGCTCTGGTTTTTTGGGAAAACTCTATGGTAAAACTGAGCTCAAGCCCTGAGCCTGCTTCAGCGGGGAGGGTGGGGTAGAAGTTGAAGAAATAAATAAAAATAAATAAATGATGACATCTCCTCTGGGGAACGCCTGTTGCTTCCCTACCGGCTGCCAGGTTGGACCTGGCATCCCTATATCATAGGAAAGGGCATTCCAAAGCTAAGGCATTAACCACTGAACAAAACGTTTTTTTGGGCCCACCCACCTTACCTCTGAAGGCAGGGTCACAGAGAGCAGGGGCTCAGAAGAAAAAGAAGAGCTGGGTTTTATACCCCACTTTTCTCTACCCCAAGGAGTCTCAAAGTGGCTGGACCAAGGTGACCCAGCAGGCTTCATGTGGAGGAGTGGGGAATCATACCCAGTTCCCCATGTTAGAGTCCACCGCTCTTAACCACTACACCACACAGGTTAGTTAATACGGGTGGAGCAGTGCTCCAAGCCAGCCCTTTGAATGGTGCTGGGAAGCAAACGGGCAGCCAGTGTAGATCTTTCAGCCCAGCCGGGGTGATACAATCCCTGTTACCCAGCCTCTGGTAGTAACCCGGCTACTGCAGTTGCCTTGTCACAGTTGGAAACAAGATGGTGGACAAGATAGACACTTGGCTTGATCCAGCAGGGCTACTTATATGTTTTCATGTGCGAACAATCTCCATTTACATCTTACCTTCTCTCACATTAGGGGGGTCAGCACCAGCTTTAATTAGAATCAGCCAGGGCGGCCTAGGGCCACCATGAGCCTGCCTGGACAAAGAGTCCATCAGGCCCCACCCCCCATGTGACCCTGATCAAAGACAAACATTATCGACTTGCTGCCACCACGCAGGAATAATGGTTGGTTAGGCAAGAAACGTTAAAGGAAAATGGGCAGGATTATTAAAGAGCAGATTTTACTTATTTACCCAGAGCATATTGCAATAAGGTGTGGTGCAACTCGCCCCTTTCAAATAACAAACACTTTGCACATGTCAGGGGCTGCGGTGGCTCAGTGGTTAAGATGCTGAACTGCAGACCAGAAGGCCGGCAGTTCAAGACCCTGGTGTCATGTGACAAAGTGAGCTCCCATCTCTGGCCCAACTCCTACCAACCTAGCAGTTCAAAAACAAGAAACTGCAAGTAGATAAATAGGTACCGCTTCAGTGGGAAAGTAACAGCGTTTCATGCACCTTGGTGTCTAGTCATGCTGGCCACATGGCCATGGAACAAGTCTTCGGACAGCGCTGGGTCTTTGGCTTGGAAATGGAGATGAGCACTGCCCCCTAGAGTCAGATTTGACTGGCTTTTAAGCAAGGGCAACCTTTGTCTTTAACCTTTACTAGCCCATGTTAACATGAAACACAATGAGACAAATTTGAAGAACTCCAGCTCATAGTACTTTGCGAGCTCTCTCGCTCTTTCTGTCTCACTGACTTGCTTTGGAAAAGAAGGGAGAAGCTGATTAGAGAGCTACTAGGTATATTGGTTTTTTTGCAGCTGGCACTTATGGGCTCCATGGCACCCACAGGTGTGTTTCTTAGCAAGCACTTTCTTCTTCCCCCAAAGCATCTCTTTTCTGAAACAAAGAACAAGACCTGGCAGGTGATCAGAGTCCTGCATCTGCACTAACTGTAGAAAACAACTCTAGACCCGGGATACTGAAATCCAGCTGGCTCCAGCGCTCCCCTCCCCTCCTGCTACTACCTCCTTAAACAGAAAGCAAAAGAAAGCAGGAGAGGACAGAGAGAGAGACCGCCCCATCCTCCTCTCCCAGCCAGACTGTAAGATTTCTTGACTTTTTAAAAAATCAAGCACATTCCCTATTTCTAGGCCATGCTCCAGGTAGCTGGATCCTGTCCTCGTTAACTCAAAGTGTGCCTGTGATGGGGTTTAGGTAAAAGGTAAAGGTTTCCCTTGCTCAAAAGCCAGTCGAATCCGACTGTAGGGGGCGGTGCTCATCTCCATTTCCAAACCGAAGAGCCAGCGCTGCCCAAAGACTTCTCCGTGGTCATGTGGCCGGCATGACTAGATGCCGAGGCGCACGGAACGCTGTTCCCTTCCCACCGAAGCGGTACCTATTTATCTACTTGCAATTCCTTGCTTTCGAACTGCTAGGTTGGCAGGGGCTGGGACCAGAGATGGGAGCTCACTCTGTCATGTGGCATTCAACTCTCAAACTTCCGAGCTACAGACCTTCCGATCTGCAACTCAGCGTCTTAACCTCTAAGCCACCCCGGCCCCCGTAATGGGGTTTACTTGCATGTAAATATGCACAGCAGGACTGCAGCCTTAAATCCCCTCACTTTTTCTCCCTGAGTCCTGCACCCCCAAATCCATCCAGCGTCCGTTCCTTTCTATCCACCAGCACCAAGTGACCCCCCCCCCATCACCTGCAATTATCCTCCCCCAGATCTAGGGCTTGCCAGCTTTTTTCGTACTGACTCCTCCTCCTCTGCCTCGTCACAGCAGCTTGAACGGCAGGAACCAACCAGTAGTAAGTGTTTGTTCTCTTGCTGATTTCTATAGCTCAAGCTGCCATGGAAGGCACAGGTGCAAACCAACCCTCTTCCTTGGTCAGTTGGCAACTTTATCTGGAACTCCCACTGCTTTTTAGGCACTGATCTTTTCCCCGTGATGCTCATTCTGAGCAACTGCCTGGAAGCTTTTCTGCCTCTCCTCCAGCATCACAATGTCAGTCTTAACAGCCCTGCCCCCTCCATCGAGACCATTGAGAAGTCCCCCACCTCTTCCCCTGCCTCCAGCTAGGGCTCATCTCCCAGATGACGATCCTCTTCTTGTGGTAGAGAGGCTTCTCTGTGCAGCTCAGGGAATGGGACAGGAGCAAATGGTAGGTTTTTTGCAAGGCAGATCATGTGAGGAGGATGACTATGGACGAGGGACTGGCTGCTGCCAAGGGAGAAGGAGCACCATGTGCTGTTTTCCCAGTGCACAGAGTGTGAGGCTGGCTGGCTACACAGGTGAAGGAACCGGACAGGCAGAAGAAACTGAGCCAACCCTGAGCATCCGTCTCTCATTCTAGAGTGAGAGAAAAAGAGATCACAGCAGAAAGGGCAGAGCAGAGACATTGTAGGGGAAGCTTTTTGGGCTCTTGGCAGGCCCATAGCCAGGATTATGTGGCTTGTGGGACAATTTATTTTCTGGTGGGGCTGAAGTTCTCAGTGCAGAAAGAAAAGCCATTTAGCCAGTAGAAAGCTGTAACCAGGCTAGATCTCTAAATAGCAAGCTGCCAACCACTTTAGACTACAGTTCTCAGCTGCTGCAAGTTAATCACTCCTGCCAGCCTAAGCAACAATTCTGATAACAAGCCGGCAGTGGGGGTCATGACGTCTATAGTCGAGAAAGCTAACACTTAGGCAGAAAAATCTCTCTTAAAGTTTATTGATGCAGAATTATAAGGGATCCTACAAGTCACCTGTTCCACCACCCTGGCTCAGTGCAGGAATTAGTCAACTACAGCACCCCACTCTGCTTAAAGGAACTCATGGCTTTAAAAAAATGTTTGAAAATGATTGAAAAAAGCAATTACAGGAGAAATTCTTGTGGGGCTGTGTTTTTAAGATAGGGGCAGAGCCCCCCAAAACCCCACTGTAGCTACGGGCCTGGCTGTCGGAGAGACCCAATTGGGTCCCCTGAAGCTGACATTGGGACCCCCCTCCCCCAATCCCTCTCTTCCCCTGGCCCTGGAAGCAGTTTTGATCACTGTGGTTGACAAGCAAACACCTTTCTAAAATTACATTGGCCCTGACCTGGATGGCCCAGGCCAACCTGATCTCATCTAGTCTCAGAAGCTAAGCAGGGCTGGCCCTGGTTAGTATTTGGATGGGAGACCACCAAGGAAGTCCAGGGTTGCTATGCAGAGGCAAGCAATGCCAAGCCTCCTATGTAAGTCTCTTGCCTTGAGAACCCCACCAGGGGTTGCCGTAAGTTGGCTGTGACTTGATGGCCCTTTCCACTACCACAGTGGTTCAGGTACATAATGGTAACAAGAAACCGAAAGCAAAATTTAAATCTGGTGGGTAGCCATGTTGGTCTAAGGCAGCAGAACAAAGTTTGAGTCCAGTGGCCCCTTTAAGACCAACAAAGTTTTATTCAAGGGAAGCTTTCATGTGCACGCACACTGCTTCAGACACTCTGAAGCAGTGTGCACGCACACAAAAGCTCACCATGAATAAAACTTCGTTGGTCTTAAAGGGGCCACTGGGCTCAAACTTTCTTCAGCAAAGTTTAAAGATCTCCTGTCCTTCTAACAGTGCAGTTTTGTTTATCAAATCATAAGTTATCTTACACTTCTTCCACTGTTTCCAAATAGGGATGCCAGCCTCCAGGTGGGACCTGGGGATCCCCTGGAATTGCAGCTCATCTCCAGATTACAGAGATCAGTTCCCCTTAAAAAAAATGGATGCTTTGGAGGGTGGACTCTGTGGCATTGGACCCACCCCACAGTGGTCCCTGTCCCTCCCCAGCTCCATCCCCAAATTTCCAGGAGTTTCCCTGCCTGGATCTGGTAACCCTACCCCCCCCCCCTTCCCCTACCGGTGGCCAGGGAAAACCTGGCAGCTCTGTTTCCAAATGTCTGGAAAAGATTTCAAAATACAACTCTTTTAGGAAGCTGGAGATGTATTTAAATTTAATCGATCAGTTGTGTTCAGGGAGTTACAGCCACCGAATTAATTTTAATCGGGCTACAGGGACAGAATTTTTTTTGAACATTAAAAGGTTTATTTTTAGTAACCGTTGACTAGATGGGGTTGAGAGTGAGAGACTCCAATCTATTCAAAATTCTTTAGATGTCTTGATGATAAGACTGCCAAACGGTGCAAGGAAAACTTTTTGAGCCACCATAACACAATCACTTCTGAGCTGAGCTTCAGCTACTGGAATCAGATCAAATGTATCAAAGCTACCCTTTGGCATCCAGATATTGACTGCAAACTAATCAAAAGCAGATATGTTTTCTGGCATTTAGCAGCTTTGCCCAGTCAATAAGATGAGGTCAAACTCTGACTTGCTGAAACTTTGTTCAGATACTCAGACTTCTCTGGGATTCAGTTATTCATTTTAATTTCGATGATAGTCTGCCTTTCCCATTTAGGTTGCCAACCTCCAGGAGGCACCTAGAGATCTCCAGTTATTGCGGTTATTACAGCTCATCTCCAGACAACCAAGATCAGTTCCCCTGGAGAAAACAGCTGCTTTGGAGGGTGGATGGACTCTATGGCATTATACCCTCCTGAGGTCTCTTCCTTCCCCAAACCCTGCCCTCCCCAGGCTCCCCCCCCCCCCACATCTCCAGGTATTTCCCAACCCAGAGCTGGATACCCTGTTTCCCATTGGGACGCCCGGAGAGTTATGAGCACGGTAGAATTATTCAGACAATCCGTGAGCCCATTATAAAACAACGTAACATTTAAATGATAACTATATTTGAATCTTACAGTGAAGATCCTTGTAAAACAAAGCAATTCAGTCAGTCAGCAAGCGGATAACAAAATATGGTAACATTTGAGTCTGACAGCAAAGATTTCTAGTAAAACAACATAACGCAGTGGAGCTGGAAGGGCTGGAAGGAAGGGAAAAAACAACCATATCATGTCTAATAGAGATCACCTCCTGAGCTGATGCATTACCTCACATCCAGTCCTGAAGCTGCTTCACTTTCCAGGTTTTCAAATGACGATGCTTCACATTTGCACATATCAACACATATCGAGAGTAAAAGAAATAATCTAAATTAAAAATCAAGTGTACAGATAGAAACCTCAAGGTCATCTAGTACAACCCCTTGCACAGAGAGCCAGAAATTCACAGCTACTTCCCCTTTCCTCTCCTGCAGTGACCCCCCCCCCCCCGCTCTATGCCCAGAGGAAGGCAAGAAACCCCCAGGATTTCTGGGCCAGTTTGGCCTGGAGGAAAATTCCTTCCTGACCCCAAGTGGTGACTGGCATTACCCTGGGCACATAAGAAAGTGCCATGCGACTCGAGCACTGGCTCATCCCTTTATTTATAAACTTTATTTATGGCTCACTGCAAGGCGGGTTGCAGAAAAAAATGCAATAACAATATTGCAATATTGAACAATATCTGGGTTTTCCCAGGAGTGACCTCACTAGGTGCTGCTGCTGCCCCATCTGGTCTCCTGCTGGTGGCCAGGCCAGGCCTGTTAACCTTAGTTGTTACCCTCTCCTCATCTGTTCACGCCTCCCCCCCCCCCGGGTTCTACACCATGTCTGTGGTTAGCTTTTGTAAGGTACTATGTCCAGAGCTACTGCCTGGTGAGCAGGGCTATTTTTGAGCAGGAATGCGCAGGAATGGAGTTCTGGCTGGCTTCCGAGTTGGCCACGCCTAGAGCCTCCCCCCCAGGGTTTACCAGGTGCCCCGCAAACCGTGGGGTACATGGGGAAGCCAAGCTGATCCAGGGAGGGAAGGCAGTTTAAACTGCCTCCCCTCCTTGGGTTCCCCAGGCTTAGAGGAAGCACTAATCGATCCAGAAACTGCCTTCCTTCCCTCAGGTTCCCCATGTGCCCCGCAAGCCACGGGGCACCTGGGGAAGCCAATCCTGGGAGGGAGCTGTGCTGTCAGGGGTGTGGCCTAATATGCTAATATGTTTCTGCTGTTAGGTGTGGCCTATTATGCTAATGAGTTCCTGATGGGCTTTTCTACAAAAAACCCCCCTGCTGGTGAGGAATCATCACTTGACTCACATGTTCAGAAGGAGAGAGAGAGAAGATATGGAGTAAATTGCTCCACTTATGCTATTCACTTCATATTGACGTTATGTAGCCAGATAACTGCACCATATTAAAGATTCCAGTTTGGATAGGACCATATTCCACAGCCAGTTCCATCAGGGTACACTTTGCAACAGCGTTGGACTGGTTCATCCCTCACTGTAGCCCTGTTCACAAATTATAGCAACTCCATGTACAGTTTACACTTGGTTGTTCTTTATATGTGCATTGATTAATTCTCATGCTACCTTCAATACAGGTACAGCTGAATATGTAATTGAAACCCTACATTCACCCAGGTACTGTTGAATGCAGCTCGCCTCTTCCTTACAAAAAGATGGACACACGTACATGCAGGTTTTATGTGTGTTCACTGTAGCATGTGAACAATTGCTTTTGTGCCGCTATTTCCAAATGGGTGCTCCATGCAGACCTAAAGACTCCTCCTGGATTTTTCTGAAGTACCTCTGGGCTCCAGTGAGGTAGAGGAACACCAGGATTGGCTCTTTGCTTTGCGGGAGAAGGAAGTGGGTGCCAGGAAGCAAACCATTGACCTCACTATGGGTCACTGCTCCATGGGACGCTGCAGCCAATCGTAACTCCCTAAAACCCCAAGACAGTTGAAGTTTAGCAAGTGGTAGTCACCCGATCGGTAGCTTGGATGACAGACCACTGGAAGTACTGGCACAAAAACTCAATAGAAGTATACCTTTTTCAAAACACCACAGCTTCCTTATGAATGCATCTGTTGGGTATTTAATGTAGCAGAGCAAAAAAAAACACAGCACAGGTGTGTACGAGCTTTATAAGAGTCAGGTTTACTAATTACTTATGGAAAAGGGGGAACTGGGAGTTCAAAACAATAAACATCCTGTCTGGCTCTCTAATCTACATCTTGCCTCTGTAAAAGGCTAAACCTCCTGTCTGTGCCCCAGGTGAGAGTTAGAACAAAGGCAGTAAAACTTCCCTAAGCCTCCGCCCCTGGGACATCCTCTTATCTATTGATTAGCCAATAGACAATCCCAATACCAACTTGTTATGCATATTGTCGACTAGACTCAACCGGGTGATGCCTGCAGACTTCTCTAGTGCAGATGTCTCTATTGGCCCTAAGCAAACTAGCGAACACTCAGCTGCAGACCGGAAGGTCGGTAGCTCGGCAGTTTGAGACTGGAGTGCTGCATGACGGAGTGAGCTCCCATCTCTGGCCCCAGCTCCTGCCAACCTAGCAGTTCGAAAGCAAGAAATTGCAAGTAGATAAATAGGTACCACTTCAGTGGGAAGGTCACAGCATTCCGTGCACCTCAGGGTCTAGTCATGTCAGCCATATGATCACAGAAAAGTCTTCGGACAGCACTGGCTCTTTGGCTTGGAAATGGAGATGAGCACTGCCCCCTAGAGTCAGATTCGACTGGCTTTTGAGCAAAGGAAACCTTTTAAAACTAACGAGGAGGAAATTAGCAACATCACTATGCTACATGCGTTTCCAAAACATGTTTGTTGAATTTACAAATTAGATCTCCAGTGTGCATCTAGAACATTTCTGTAGTGTAGGAACAAACCACATGGCACAAAGAAGATAAGAGCTTCTAATTTATTTATTTTTTAAAAATAGCTGGAATACAGCCAGAGGCAGGGCCGGTGCTACCATTAGGCCAACCTAGGCGGCTGCCTGGGGCGGAGACCTCAGAGGGGCGCAGAACTGACAGTCTGCATTACTGTGCAGGAGACCCGCCGCCAAGCCCAGCACCAGGAATTTCAAATTTTGTGGTTTTCAGTCTTTCTAAAATGCATTTATGTTTGAAAATTGGTGGGCACATTGGGGGGGGGGGGGGCGCCAGAAGGTAGCCTCGCCTAGTGTGCAAAAAAACCTGGCACCGGCCCTGGTCAGAGGGAAGTGATACTGTAAAGTTGCTTGCTGTAGCAGTATGTGTCTGTGGGCTTCCCTTCCCCTGGCATCATTTCCACAAGTAAAAGTTTGGCTTTATGAAAGAAAAAATGATAGATACTTTGATTGGTTTTTTCCTTGTAATTTCTGAACTATTTCTCTGCCCAAATGCTGTGGACATTGGAAAATGGAAAAAATGAAAATGGAAAAAAAATGGATATAACCAGAGGCTTTCCCCTTGACTGCAAATTAATGTTTAACATGGGAAGTCCAATGCAGTAGCAAAGTGTATGTTGATGGAATGGGCTGTGGAATATGGTCTTATCCAAATTGGAATCTTTGGTATGGTGATGAAGAAGAAGAAGAAGAGGAGGAGGAGGAGGAGGAGGAGGAGAAGGAGGAAGAGATTGGATATATACCCTTCCCTTCGCTCAGAGTCTCAGAGCGGCTTACAATCTCCTTCCCTTCCTCTCCCCACAACAAACACCTTATGAGGGAGGTGGGACTGAGAGAGCTCTGAGAAAACTTGTGACTGACCCAAGGTCACCCAGCTGGCTACATGTGAAGAAATGGGGAATCAAACCCAGTTCTCCAGATTAGAGTCTGCCACTCTTAACTACTATACCAAACTGGCTCCACTATACCAGAATGACGTCACTTCTGGGAAAACCCAGGTATTGTTAAGTATCTTATACTGTGTGCTTGCATTTTTTCCTGTGGTCCGCTTTGAGGTGAGCTATAAAGTTAAAAATTAAAACCAAAGAATGTTCTGCAAACAAATACAACTGCTGTGCCAGTTTAAATGATCAAGATGCCTCGTGACAGATTTTTTTTTTCACTCGATCACATTGTGGCTGTTTGTCTGTTCCTTAGAATTGTTAGGCCCCTTTATTAGGTTTTTTAAAATTAGGAAGGGGGAGAATAAAAGCAGCATTCTTGTTCTTTTTTTTAAAGTTTGTTCCACCTTTTCTTGCACTGCTGTTATGTTCAGGTTCCATTTTCACTTGTCCCCTTAGGACTTTTAAATGTCGGCTAAGAAAGGAATAAGAGCACAAAAACAGAAATACAAGATCAATGACATTCGTGAAAAATGCTACCACCTCCTAAAGGAGGAAAGGGAAGCTTAAGCTTTGACTCAGCAGAGAATCTATTGCAAAATAAGATGAATGAAAGGAGAGAGGCTAGAACACAGTGAAGCTGCAGATGCCTTGGGGGGGGGAAGGAGGACAACAAACAGGAGAGTGCGCCGGATTTATCCTTCCACGTGAACCAAGGGCGTTTCAAAGCAATCTGTGTTGTTTTTTAAAAAACAGGGACACAATTGAAACCACTCTGTGGGGCCTCTTTGACATGGTTATTTGCTCAAGAAGGACCTTGGC
Source organism: Lepidodactylus listeri (assembly GCA_029233225.1). NCBI lineage: Eukaryota > Metazoa > Chordata > Lepidosauria > Squamata > Gekkonidae > Lepidodactylus > Lepidodactylus listeri. Next base: position 97,274,687 of record JARCFY010000006.1, read on the forward strand.
CACATTAACCACAGGAAAAAAACCCCCCATTTCTACCAGTTCTCTGCCCCAGGGGCACTGATTGATTGGAAAAGTTTAGCAGCCCATTTATCTAGTTAGCAGCGCTCCTTGAGACCTGGATTCGGGTCTGTGTGGATGCTGCTTATCCTCCTTTGCTGGAAAGTCCAACATCTTGGAAAGTGCAACATGGCTAACACGTAGGATTGCCAACCACCAGGTGGTGGCTGGAGAGCTCCTGGGATTACAACTGATCCCCAGGTAACTGAGATCAGTTCACCCATAGGCGTCATTTCCCGGGAAATTTCCTGGGTGGAACTGAGCCCCCCCCTCCGGGAAAATGGAGTGCCCACTGCCACAAGTCCCTGGGCCCTTCCTAGGGATGCCGCCACACCGCCGCTGGCCCCTGGATGGATGGAGGGAGGGACAGAAGCAGGAGTGGCCAGGTCGGGGGGGGAGGAGGCAGCGGCGGCAGGGACATGGTCTCGGCATGTGTGTGCACTTTGCTTGCACGCACAAGCCCCCCTTGGGGAATTTAAAACTCGATGCCCCTGAGTTCACCTGGAGAAAAAGGCCACTTCGGTGGAAGGGAAGAAAGTCCTTTCGAAGGGAAAAAAATTGTTAAAAAAAAACAGAAAAGAAAAAGGGGGGGGGCAATGTTCATATACTGGTAGGGCATGGCTGTGGAGGGGAACTAGGGTTGCTAACTTTGAGGTGACACCTGGAGATTGCCTTCTATTATAATTTATCTCCAGGTAACCAAAATCAGTTCCCCTGGAAAAAATGGCTGCTTTGGAAGGTGGACTCTATGGCCTTATGCCCCACTGAAGTCCCTCCCCTCCCCAAACCTTGCCCTCCTCAGGCTCCACCCCCTCCCCCAGCTCCAAAGTACTTCTGAACTTAGAGCTCGTAAACCCAAGGGGAACAGTTTTTCTTCATATCATGATCTTTAAGTGTTATGTAACTTAGATATTACAGTGGGGGGGAAGGAAGGTTACAAGATTATTATAGAGGGGTACTAGATTATGCACAGGATACAGCAGGTAGAGAAAGAAGTACTTTTCTCCCTTTTTCACAATAAAAGAACTCAGGGCTATTTTTGAGCAGGAATGCACAGGAATGGAGTTCAGGCTGGCTTCTGAGTTGGCCACACCTACAGCCCCCCCCCCAGGTTTGCCAGGTGCCCCGCAAGCCGTGGGGCACCTGGGGAAGCCAAGCTGATCCAGGGAGGGAAGGCAGTTTAAACTGCCTCCCCTCCTTGGGTTCTCCAGGTTTAGAGGGAGCACTGATCAATCCAGAAACTGCCTTCCTTTCCTCAGGTTCCCCATGTGCCCCGCAAGCCACGGGGCACCTGGGGAAGCCAGTCCTGGGAGGAAGCTGTGCTGTTAGGGGTGTGGCCTAATATGCTAATGTGTTTCTGCTGTTAGGTGTGGCCTGTTATGCTAATGAGTTCCTGTTGGGCTTTGTCTACAAAAAAAGCTCTGCAAGAACTCATGGGCACTCCATGAAATTGCCGAGCAGTCGGGTTAGAACAGATAAAAGGAAGTCCTTCTTCACCCAAAGAGTGATTAACACATGTAATTCACTGCCACAGGAGGAGGTGGTGGCTACAAGTATGGACGGCTTCAAGAGGGAATTGGATAAACATATGGAGCAGAGGTCCATCAGTGGCTGTTAGCCACAAGGTACAGATAGGATCTCTCAGTCTGGGGCAAGTGATGCTCTGTATTCTTGGTGCTGGGGGGGGGGCAACAGTGGGAGGGCTTCTAGTGTCCTGGCCCCACTGGCGGACCTCCTGAGGGCACCTGGTGTTTTTGGCCACTATGTGACAAAGTGTTGGACTGGATGGGCCATTGGCCTGATCCAACATTGGCTTCTCTTTTGTTAGGAAGGAAGGAAGGAAGGAAGGAAGGAAGGAAGGAAGGGGAGAGAGAGAGAGAGAGAGAGAGAAAGAAAGAAAGAAATTGCAGCATAGGATTGTGTTTGGTGTCACGTGTGATGACATAGGAACTATCCAATTAATACCTCGGGCAGTCACTAAATGCTGCTATGCATGTCTTGGGAAAGAAGAAAAAAGAACACTCTGCAGGGGAGAGCACTGGATTTTGCTAGCCGCCATGATTTGTGATATGCATGCTGGTAAGCCCAGTTGATCCAGAAGCAGAGGCACAAGCAGGAGGGAAGACACCCCCCCCCCCCCCCCGCCAGCATTTCCTTGTAGAACAGGGTGCTCAGTAATGTATGTATGCACAGGCTTTAGCAACTATCCTTAACCAAAGACTCTTTAGCTCCACCTAGAGGCCACAGACCTGGGAAACATCCCTGCAAGATTTTGGCATGACCTACATATGCAGATTCAGATCAAGCCTCCTCCCTCCCCAAATCAGTGAGGACGGCTGCATGTGAGAAAATACTTGTTTCCTGGTCTGAGGCCAAAATCAAGTGCAGAGCATCTTTGTTAACTGGAATTGGATCAACGCTTTGCAGAAACGAGTATATAAATATTCCTTCAACGTTTCTTGATTACAACAGACGGTGGCTCTGAAGGCTTCACTACTATAAAGGGAGACTTGATCTACGAGCAAACGGGGATGCTGTGTGTCCAGCCAGCAACTGAGTCTTAACCCTGCTGTTCAAAAACAGGTTGCACTGATTTCAAGTCATTGCTAAGACACACAGTTATTCTAATGCCTATTTTACAATGTGAATTTTGTTCCCTCAGCAATTGTCTTTCCTACCATCAAGTACCTCTGCCTCAGGGCCATCATTACAGTGGGGCCTCCTGCCCCCCCCCCCCCCGTTCCTGCCAAGGCCTCACAAGTTTTGGGAAGAAGGGGGGGGGGGAGGCCATGTGCGCCTGCACTCCAAGCTGTGAATCTGTCCCTTTAAATGTTTTGGGGGAGAAGCGGGGGCTGCACACCTGTACTCCAAGCCGTACATTCACGAATTGGAGCGCAGGTGTGCATGGCCTCCCCCCTTCTTATGTGAATTTTTTTTAGCTCAGTCTATGTGGATTTTTATTTTATTTTTATTTCTATTTCAGTGCCCTCCCCCCCGACTTTTTAAAAGGCCCCCCAAATTTAAAAAATCCTGGCGACGGGCCTGCTCTGCCTTCAGTGACAAACAGCACTGAAAGACTTTTGGCCTCAGCCTTGTTGCTTGTGTGGCTTTTTGTCCCTGTGTGGGGAAGAACTGTGCTATATTTAGTTTGTTCTGTGACACCTAGAGGACCTTTCGGTACATTGCTGAGGCTCAGAAAGCCCCTGCTGTACCAGTCAGGTGCTGGAGCCCTTTGGGCAATACTACAGAAAAGGCTCTAAGAATATTCCGAGGCCTTTGAATGCTCTTTGGCCTGCCCTCCACATTCCTTAGACATGAACACTCGGGGGGGGGGGGGGGAATGGCCCTTTCAGATGTCACTCACTTTAGTGAAGAGTGTTGGGTGACTCTTGAAAGTTTTGTGTGTTTCACCTGCAGAGAATCCCCCTCTGTTTGGAAGTTTGCTTTCACTGAGGTTTCAGCGGCAGCCTTTAAAGCAAGCAAACGAAACACTACCAAGCCCTGGCAAAGTACTCTGTTCTTCCCTCAGCAATTACACTCCCATACTTTTGCAATACACACATAAACTGTGTGCTGCACAGTCTGCCTGGACGCAGAACTCCCCGTCGTGACATAAAGCTGTCTGAGAAGGGTCAGTTTGTGACAAAGGCTCCCGAATGCTGGAACAGGGAAACAGTTCAAAAGTTCATCTGAAAAGAAGCTCTCTAAATGTGGAGAGGCAGGAGGAAAACGGGGAGAGCCACACTGTGAAGCCGCTTCCTGTTTCAGAATAGGAAGTGACTTCCAAGAACTCTCTGCTCCCAATGCTTCCGGGGATGCCCGTGGCTGGCAACTCTGACCCTGACCAAGCTCATTGCAACATGCTCACCATGGTACTGTTCTCTGTGTATGGAGAGCTTGCAGTGTTGCTCCTCCTCTGGCAGGAATCTTCTGTGCATGTGTGTGTGTTGTGGAACTTGGAAGAAGAAGAAGAAGAAGAGATTGGATTTATACCCAGCCCTTCATTACCCGAAGGAGTCTCAGAGCGGCTTACAGTCTCCTTTCCCTTCACCTCCCCACAACAGACACCCTGTGAGGGAGGTGGGGCTGAGAGAGCTCTTTCAAGAAGTACTCCTGAGAGAACAGCTCTGAGAGAAGTTGTGACTGACCCAAGGTCACACCAGCAGCTGCACATGGAGGAGTGGGGAATCAAACCCGGTTCTCCCAGGTTAGAGTCCACACTCCTGACCAATGCCCCAAACTGGCTCTCCTGGACACACAGGAACACACAAAGTTGTCTTATACTGAGGCAGCCCATTGCTCCATCAATGTCAGTATTGTCTACTCAGATTGGCAGTGGTTCCCCAGAGTCCCAGGCAGAGGTCTTTCCCATCACCTGCTACCTTATTCTTTTCACTGGAGATGGCTAGGATTGAACCTGGGACATCTTGCGTGCTAAGCCGATGCTCTACCACTGAGCCACAACCCCCCTCCTTGGAAGGCCAAGTGGAAGGACCAAAGGGTCTCAGCATTACATCTGCCTAAATATCGAGTGCATTTTTATCCTGCTCTCCCTCCAAGGAACACAGGGTTGGCATACCTAGTTCTCCCTTCTCCATTTTAGCTGTGAACATACAGACCACACGGTCGGGTTAAGAAACCTTGGAAAAGAATTTTTTCTCTACATTGAATTTGTGAAATTGTTGGAATGGCCCAATCCTTAGAGAAATCTTATACAATATAAACATCAAGCTTGTTAGAGGGTCCTCTTCTGATGAAGATTCTTCAAAACTGAATAGTTATCAGATGTTTGTCCTAAATCGAATATTGGACCCTTACCTTTGTTATCAATATTTTTGTATTGTATATTAAATCCCAGTATTGTTGTATCATATTGTTAGTGCTTTGCAAATTAAGGATTTGAACCTGGTGCTCTCAGAGTGTAATCTGATGCACTCAGTCACACTGACTCTGCCACATGAGCACTGAGGTCTACTAATCAACATTTTTGGTAGTCTTGGCCCCAGGGACGTCCGACTTGCCTCAGCTAGGGCCAGGGCCTTTTCAGCCCTGGCCCCCGCCTGGTGGAATGAGCTCCTGTATGAAATCAGGGCCCTGCAGGATTTATTACAATTCCACAGGGCCTGTAAGATGGAGCTCTTCCACCGGGCTTTTGGTTGAGGCGGTGCATGTCCCCTCCCTTTGGCTGCCTCCCCCCCCCCCGCCCCCGGTCAGTGGCCTGGATTCTTAATTCCATCTTAATTGCTAAGACATCTTGATCAGAATTTACGAGGTATTTTATGATTTTGTGCTATTTTATACTGCTGTTTTTAAGTGGTTTTAACTGTATTATAGATTATATTGTTGGAACCCGCCCTGAGCGGGTTCTTACAGGGTGGGCAGGATATAAAGTCCAAATAAATAAATAAATAAAATCTGATCTGTTGTGTTGTACTGTAGGGGGGATGGCTCTAGCAGGGTGTGTGCGTGTGCTCTGGGAAGCCTCGCTGTGTGACCGGCATTTGTGGCTGATCGTGATGGAGGTTTTTAGATCGGGCTCAGCGACTACCTTGAAGGTGCATCCCAAGCGACATGAAACTGAAAGTGCAAGGGGGTGTGCTGATCTGCATCATATTCAGCTCATGCCACTGCTTGCCATGTGCGTGGCAGATCTGTGAGAATTACATCCCGATGTTGGCCTTATTTTGGACAGGAAGACCACTTACGCCATCCTAGGCAGGAATTTATCACTGGTAATGTTTTTCCTTTTGTATGCGCCTCTGTCTCTACACTTTTGTGCCTTTGGTAAAAGTCACCCATGAAAGCAAAAGTCAACTTGAAGGGGCCCCTTTTGTGACATAAAAACATGACCTTGCAAGGGACTCTTACTGAGGCTTGTGCTGGCACCCTCCTTTGAAGATCAAGCTGCTGGGCTGTGGGCTGCAGAAGAAAGATCATCGGTGTGAAATGTATGGATTCTCTGCTGCCAGTGTTCCCTGAAAACACGACTATAGCTTCCAGCTGCACATGTTTGATATCACCCCACCAGTGGGTAGGAGAAAAAAAGGAACAAGTTGCAAAGCTGAGAGTTTTATTAGATCAACTAGATGCCTATGAATTTTGCTAAATGCTTCATCAGGGGATCTTGTATGCAAACTTCTCTGGCTCCCACCTTGAACAACTGGATTTTGTTTGCTTCTGTTCCACCCACCTTGAATGGCTATCAAACAGCTGTGCAGTAGTTGTGGTGGTGGAGTTTCATTTTTTTTTTTTTTTTTTTTGCATCACAGGAGCCTTTTACATCTGCGCAGTAGGCCCAGTGATTCTACCCAGGGTTGAGGATGGTTGGGTCAGGCAATTAAACAACATGGGAGGGGAAGAGCACCTCCCTTAAGGTGGTGTGAAATTGTGCCTGTATGAAATAACATCAGTAACATGGGCTTGAATGAACATCCTATTGTAACACTTTTAAAGAAGTGCAGTGTTTATTTGTAATTGCTTAGTGGATGAGTTTGCAGATAGCTTGTATATAGACTTGGTTATCCAGCTGTGTGCAGTGACAACTGGGTTGTGGGGAAAGGTGACAGTAGGACGCCCATCAGGTGTGGAATGCACGGGTGTGATACTTTGCAGATTGCACTGTGCTGTACTCTTTTTAATACACGAAAAGTAACCTGACAAACAGGTCCGGTTTTGCGAACAGCCGAACTATTTGATGAAAAATCCGCTCTGTTTGGACAGATTGTGAGCCGAACCAGCGGGTATTTCAGCCACACATGTAACAGATCCCTCTGCAACTACCTCTAACTGAAAGGCAGCTCTGGGAGGGGAGGATCTGAAGCAGAGGCACAGCAAGGCAAGAAATCTGGGCAGGGGTCAGAACTGCGGCTAAGGGAGGACGATTTACAAGGAGGAATTGGGAAGCGAGCAGTAGTTAAGTACTCACCCTCCCCTTGCTGATTTTCCACTCCAAACTGTCTTCTTCCAAAGCTGCTTTTCCTTAGAAATAGCAGTTGTTGGGAGGGTTCTTGCCCACATTTAGGTCTAATTTGTATTTAGCCCCTGATTTATATGGGATAGTGCTCACTTGAGCATGCAGCTGGTTGTCCAATCATACCTGTTCCTCTAGCAATCCTTCCATCTGTCATCATCCAACATTTTGTTTATTACCCTTGCATTCTTTCCTCTAAGACTAGCCTAAATGGGACTCACTGGCATTTCCCTACAATAAGAAGAAAGGGGATTCATTTGAAATGTGGTGGAGGAGTGTTTTACGGATATCATGGACCACCAAAAAGACAAATCAGTGGGTTCTAGAACAAATCAAGCCTGAACTCTTCCTTGAAGAGAAAATAACCAAACATATCCCCCCCCCAAAAAACCCCCCCCACTGCATTCATCACTAAGCCCCATTTTTTGGTCTATTTTTGTTCACCCATTTTTGGACTTTTCTTTGAATCCACTAGAACAAGCAGCTTGCTTCTTAAGCAAAACCTGAGCTGCTGATAACTCCACTGAATTTCATGTAATCATCATCTTCACCATATAGGTACACAGAGATCATTGGACTTTTGGATGTTTTCCCCTTTGGTTATCCATTGAGTTTCTGCAACATGCAAAAGGCCTGAGCAGCTTTTTCAGGTGAAAAATTCTACATTATTTTGGTAGCCTTCATTTTTGAACATAAATACTATCTGCCTTAAAAATATGTGTGTGTGTGTGTGTGTATGTGTGTTCATCTCATGGAAAACTTTGTTCCTCTGATGGCAATGGGCCACGTGCTTTGTTAAAACCAGAAGGGAAATGGAAGACAGCCCTGGAAAGATCCAAATACATCTTAAAACTATAAATTGTTGTTGCAGTTGTAATGGGGAGGGAAAGGGCATGTCAGAATAAAAGGAGAATCCTAGGAGGCAAAGGGTTTGCAAATTACCATAGCCTTTGAAATAGTCTATATGTAAGTTTACTCAACGAGACAGCTATGGAAGTTTACCCAACAGGGCAACTAGTGGCTGCCCAGAACTGTTTCAGTTTGGGGAAATGGCGTGTGGGAAGCTCAGGCCCCCTTTCCCCATGGCCCCGATCCAAATAGGGTCCCCTCCCCAAGTGGCTAAGTTTCAGCCAGGAACTCCCAGTGTGCATCTGACTGACAGGACCCAGGGCAGACCCAGAAACAGTGTGATGTGTTGTTACACTCTCAATCCAAAGTGAATTACACAACTAGGTAAAGTAATTCTTTTATTGGATTAACTTTGTTCCATATAAGAGTAAGATTTTGAGAGCCACAGATGGCAGTTTTACAGACAAAAGTGAAAAGCAGATAATTCAAGGCTTTACGGTAGCGTGAATTTGAATGTGCATGCAAACCAAATGAGTACACAGTTTACTTAGGATAACATTACTTAGGATAACATTACTTAGGATAGCTTAATGACCTGGAAACCAAGTAACTCAACACAATGACCAGCTATAGTGAAGCAACACCTTGCAGAATGGAGTACTCAAGTACAAGTCAAGCCCATCCGTCTGCCAATGCAGCTGTAATCTCTAGTGTAGGGGTGTCAAACATACGGCCCGTGGTATCCAGACTGCAAGAAACTGTTCATTACCTTTACTGCCAGATGTCAGAGGCTGTGCATTATGTTCCTGTATACTGTCCCAGTGCTAATACGGAATGGGCAGCAGAAGAGGGACGATGGGCATCAGGGAGATACTTTAAGGAAATACTGCAAGAGTATTCACGTTTTAAGCATGAGTTAAAAATAATATTGTTAATGTGGTTTTCCTGTGTCCTTTACAAAGTTTGCATCTCCCATAATTGGCATTACAGTTTAGGGCACACATGGCCCAGCCCAATAAAGTGACATTTAGGTCAGATCCAACCCTTGTAACAAGTTCAACACCTCTGCTCTAGTGGTTCTTCTATTTCCTTGGACATTCATAACCGTTAGATGCAAAAGAAGAGTATATTGTTATCTTATAGACTTTAAAAGTTATTGAAACACCAGCTTTCCTAGTCTCCAGCCCATTCCCAACACTATCTCCAGCCCGCAATAATTTATGTTGCAATAAATGTGTCTGTCTTTAAGGTACCATCAGACTCTTCTTTTGTTTTTTTGTTGCAACAGCCTAACAGCCGCTGTGCTACTGACACTAGTTTTTTCCAGATCACAGTTCCCTACATCCCACTGCTTTATAACTGGCCGATGACCTACCAGGCACAACAGTCATGACTTGTAAACATTTATGAGCAATGGATGGTGAGCCTACAACACATGCCACTACTTGGAGTCCCTGGACCAACTTGGCCCCTCTGAGGATGTCAATTGGTCCTGTAGGATGGGATACAGGTTGAGGTGGTTACCTTCAGCTTACGTTGCTTCTCCAAGCAGCTCTCCAGGAAAACGAGTTGCTTGGTAGCATTATTCATATGATGTCCCATTGCTCTTCTACCCACAGCCCAATTCAACTTGTAGTGTCTTCTCCAGCACAGCCACCATTTTATTTATTTATTCAGAAAATGTCATGGCTGCCTCTCCAGAGAACCTGATCATGTGTTAAGGTCACATGTTGCCATACAGTCATATGATGTGCAGAAGAAAACAGAATGTTTGAAACTGTGGTATCAGACCCTTATTTGCATGACATATCAGGCCTTGATTAAAATTCAGAGTACTTCACAGGCTGGTGCCCCTGAGATTTGTCTTAGCTATAACACAATAGAAAAAGTCATCGATACACATAAGCAAGAAGAAACAATGTGGCCTGCAAAGACATTACACTAATTTGGTCTAATCTTGAAACCTTTGATGCTCCTTCAACTTTTTGGTTGTTGGTTGGATATGCATAATTTCCCTTGATTGGATATGATTAGCCAGTTCAATGCTAGATCCACAGGAGACCTTGAGCAAAGAAAACGGCACGTGCAAACCTCCTGGCATGGAAGCCTCTCACACCAAATCTCCAAAAGACAGCCCCAGTACCTTGAGACAGAGTTGCCAAATCTGGACTGAGAAATGCCTGGAGATTTTGGAGGTGGAGCCTGGGAAAGGCAGGCTTTGGGGAGGGGAGGGACCTCAGCTGGGTACAATGCGAGAGAGTTTGCCCTCCAAAGGAGCCATCTCCTCCAGGTGAACTGGTCTCTGTCGTCTGGAGACCAGCTGTAATACCTGGAGTTCTCCATACCCCACCTGGAGGTTAGCAACCCTACCTTGAGAAGTTATCTTTCAGAAGCCCAGTGCGCGTCACAAAATTGCTTTCCTGTGCTCTGGACCTGTTTGCCTTCTACAAGGGCTTGTGTAAGAAAGTTTCCCAGAGATTCTATGCTTTATTTTTATTATTTTGAGGGTTTTAAAGTGTGGTTTGAAAATACTGCAGGGCAGGTTCCAAAAGAGAAGCAAAACCAGGTATGTATATAGAAAATGTGCACATACCCTTGGAAGAATACCCTTTCGTAACGAAATTTCTGAAATACTGGGTAGGGGGGAAATGAAAGAACGGGGAAGAAAATCTCTTTACGCAGCACTTTGAATATCAATGTCCAATTCACCGTAGACATGCCGTATGGCATCACAATTCAAGCTTGCAATCAGCTTTCGGAGGCCGGCCCGCTTTGGAATACATTTTTCTTCCCAGGTCAAGGTTGAATTCTTTGAGAGGTTTCTGCGATGATAAAGAACAGTATGAATATGGTGGCAGATGGGCCATAAATCTCTGTTTAATACATGAGCTGGCACCTTGGTGAGGGAAAAGATAATCTGTCTTTTAAAAAGAAATCTCCCACCCCAAATTGGGCTTTTACCCCTAAAAAGAAAAACACACCAGGATGCTGCTAGAGGATTCCGTTACGAACTAGACATGAAGCAAAGGTTTGTAAGCACACCAAAGCTGTTGTTCAACAGAACCCTGGATGAGGCTGATCAGTGACTGACCCAGCAAGGTGTACGCGTCCATAATTGTGTACCAGGAGCAACAATTACTCACATCTAGAAATGAAAACAGCGTTTGAGATAATTGGAATCTGGCACTGGATTTGGAGGTCCATTTCATATCAGATCTGAGTTTCATTCACTTTGTGTCCAAAATAGGACCACTAATCAAAGCAAGCTGCCGTTGAATGATGAGAATCCAGTCCTCCATTCACGTGAGTCTTTGAGGACAATAGGGAAGGTCCGTACCCAAGCACCCAAGGCCACAACCTGCTCCAGTGCCCACAGTGTTTCTCAGTACATTGGAGCCTACAATTCCATGATTCTGAGAGGCCCATCAAATACACTGTGAAATAGAACCAGCTGCTTTATTCTATCCCTGATCAAACGTTCAGATTACACCTAGGGGTGTTCCTATTGGGATTCCTAAGCCAAAAATATACACGAAAATCAATGGTTTGGGTTGTTACAGTGGTTTCTCAGAGTGGTATTAGCAATCTGTGATTCTTAGTGAAATGAAACACCCCCCACCCCCAAAAATCTGTGTTGTTTTCAAGTTCAGGTGCTTACCAAGCTAGTAGCAGTCTGTGCATGTGCTTGTTGTGTTGTTGTTCCACTAGCTTGCTGTGTTGTGTTGTGCATGTGCTTGTTGTATTGTTGTTCCACTTATTCCACTAGCAATGGCATCCTTTCAACCAACTGGATCCTTGCAAGGGGGGAGCACAAAGCGCTTCCAGCCAATCACCTCTGGCACTATCTTCAATTACTGTTGCTGCAGCCCCTGGAATGGGCTGTCCTTCGAGACCACCTCTCCCCATACGAGCCCCAAAGGACACTGAGGTCTATGAAGCAGCATCTTCTAGCAGTCCCCAGCCCCAGGGACATCTGACTAGCCTCAACCAGGGCCAGGGCTTTCTCAGCCCTGGCCCCCACCTGGTGAAATGAGCTCCCGCATCAGATCAGGGCCCTGTGGGATCTATTACACTTCCACAGGGCCTGCAAGACGGAGCTCTTCCACCAGGCCTTTGGTTGAGGTGGCGGACGTCCCTTTCTTCTCCTGGCTATCTCCCCTCCAGCAGCGTGGATCTTAACATTGGTACAGCTGAACTGAGATCGGTGACCTGGATCTTAATATCAGTACTGCTGATCAGAACTAGCTTGTTGCACAGTATTTTATGGTTTTACTGTTTTAATTGTTATTTTAATTATTGTTTTAATGGTATTGTATTGAGACTGTTGTAAACCGGCTTGAGCCCATCTGCAGGGAGGGCGGTATATAAATCAAACTAATCAAACCAATCAATCAAATCAAAAAGAGTCTGCAGTGCACATGCATGGAAACTCATCTACGTTAGGGTCTGGTAAAATGGATCCCTTTGTTGAATGGGCTTGAAATTCAGGGGGGTCTTGAGAGAAGAGGAAGGACAGCACTCCATGAAAATTTGCTGCCATTCTACTCTGGGAGCTGTTGTCCCAGTTCAAGAGCAGTCTATCTGTCCCAAGGGCCATCGTTCCACTCTGGGGGCTGCCACTGAAGGCCCAGAGCCAACTCCCCCAAATCCGTTCCACATTTTCATTGCAACTTTTCTGTCCTGTAATGTATTTCAGTGGTGCCCATGCAAGACAGCTGGTATTCCTGACTCCCATTATATTCAATGGCCCTTTTTCTCAATGGGCATCCTTGTCATTGCTTTCAGTACATCCCCTCCAGACCCCATTCCTTTCAGTGGGCGGCCAATTCCAGGGTCTGGGGCTGCAGTCACTAAAATTAACACCATCAAATTTGCCAGGAAATTAGTCCATCCTCTCTTCTCAAGTTCCCCCAAATTTCAAGCCCATTCAACAAAGGGGCTCCATTTTACTGGGCTCTGAAGTAGGTTTCCATGCACGCGCCCTGCAGACACCATTCTTTTCAATGGACAGCCAATTCCGGAGTCTGGGGCAACTGTCACTGAAGACAATGCCTAAGATGACTGGCAGGAAGCAATGCTCCCTCTAAGCTGTGGAGTCTTGTGAGCAAAAATCCTACTTTGTGAGCTACTGGCATTAAAGATGTGAGCGTGTGATTTGGCCACTGCATACATTAGTTTGCTCTGGAGCCATCCTTCCTGAGCTGAGACAACAATGTGTGAGCCGGAGGCTAGAAAACTGTGAGCTAGCTCACACTGACTCAGTTTAGAGGGAACACTGGCTGGAAGCACTCTGTGCTCCTCCCTTGGATGGATCCAGTTGGTTAGAAGGATCGCCCAGAAAGCTGCTGGATCAAGCTGTAACTTAGTTGTGGTGGGTGGGGAGGTGTCTTTCGGTACCTAAAAGCCTGCAGTAAGCTTTTTGACATTTCCAAGTAGAACTTGGGTCACATAAACTTGTCTGACGCACAGGATGAGTTCTGTAGACCAACCTCCACACAATAGTTGTGGGTTTCTAATCACAAATAGAGTTTCTCCCCAGCCAAGAGGGACCTTACTCATTTAGATCTTTTATATCACTTCGCAGGGCTTGTCAGGGCCCCTGTCCTCATGCTGTTCCCAAGTCTTTAGGTGGGAATTCATGGAAATTGATGCAGCCTTATACAGAAGTACTGGCACCTTTCTTGTAACAAGAAGAGCACTGTTGCTTAGCTGTAAACAGCTATGAATGAAAATGATTCCTCTTTAGTACTGACCCTAAGCAAAACAAAACAAAGTCACCATCCAGAATGGTGCTGAGCAAGTCGCTTGTCAGGGTGGTTTAAAAAGTGGCCCTCTGGAACATCTTTTTACAATTAAAATGTGAAAACAGTTATAGAGGACTGTTGGGGACATTTCTAGTGGGATCTGGTCCAGTGATCTTTAAAAAAAGAACCAGAATGTATCTCGAAGGATTTTTTTTTTTTTACTAATGGAATAAAACTGAACTAATTCTATTTGCCTGAAGTAACCTTAGTGATGGATGATTCTCAGTAATGTGCTAAGCCATCAACATACACCAGTCATTTATCATCTTCAATACAGAGAGGCAAATGGGATTAATATTTAAATAATCAGCTACGTTTTTCTCTCTGTGAACATAACTTGCCACCTCTACAAAGCAGTGATAACTTGATCAGCAAATATGCATATTGTGTGGAACCAAGAACCTCAGTTTTTAGGGATGCTTTTAAAGGTAGTTTCTAGCTCTCATGGTGTTAGGGTAAAACCTGGAATTGCCCAGATCCAGAATTCCATGTGATGAGGGCAGAGAACTCCTCTACATGCGGCACTATCCCATTCAGTTCAAAGGAGAGAGCCTATTGGTGCACTCATTCTCGTGCACATGTGAAGCAGTTCCCTGCATTGAAATGAATGGGCAATGAATGGGCAATTACTGGAGGACTGGGGAGTTTGCACAAGCAATGGCTGGGTTAATAGCGTGAAAGAGGCCATGGAGTAAGGGTAAACTGGGTTGTCTGTATTATCCAGCCAAGTGAATGCTGTTACCATCAGAGGTCCATCTGCTGTAAAATTATCTTCTGTCACCCACCAAATTCTGGTGAAGAATGAGGAACCAACGAAGGCCTCCAATTACGAGTGTAAAAAAGAGAGACCTTTCTATCATACCATTAAAATAACTGTAATTAGCAGCAGACGCAACAGTTATAGGCATTTATATAACAGCTTTTGAATTGCCAGAGCACATACATTATTTGCAGGACTTCCAACATCACTCTAAGGCAGATCAGTAATGCTGCAGAGACTGCCGAAACTGTTAAAACTGAGAGTTATTGGTTTGTCTAAGGAGATCATGGCTAAAGCGATGCTTAAACTGTGGACCCTGGATTTATTACCACGGCTTAGTTTGTTAGCCACTATCATTATACCAGCATCAGTATGTCATCACTCTCTCTCTCTGTCTCTAATGACTTCCAGGAAAAGGGCATAATCTCAAAATTTTAAATGCAATATGATTTGGACGCATTCAAGGGGCCAGCTGTATAAGTGCTACCAGGGCTATTTTTGGGCAGGAACGCACAGGAACAGAATTCCGGCAGGCTTCTGAGTTGGCCACGCCTACAGCCTCCCCCCCCCCGGGTTCCCCAGGCACCTCGCAAGCCACGGGGCGCCTGGGGAAGCCAAGCCAATCCAGGGAGGGAAGGCAGTCTAAACTGCCTCCCCTCCTCGGGTTCCCCATGAGCCCCGCAAGCCATGGAGCACCTGGGGAAGCCGATCCTAGTAGGGAGCTGTGCTGTCAGGGGTGTGGCCTAATATGCTAATACATTTCTGCTGTTGGGTGTGGCCTATTATGCTAATGAGTTCCTGCTGGGCTTTTTCTGCAAAAAAAGCCCTGAGTGCTACAAATACAGATACTGGGAAGCCAGCATTACGCTACTGATATGAGGCTAATTCTTACCCAAACTTCTTTGAGGTGGGACGCAGTACACCAGGCCCATCAAGTCGCACCAAAACATCTTTTAGTTCCCGATTCAGTGGATTGGTGAATTCCACCACCACTGTCATTTCCTTGCTGACTACCTTCTCACCAGGAACCTGCAGGAAGAATGTAGATCAAAAAAAAAAGGAAAGGAAAGGAAACCGGGGTATAGTTAAGGGTTGCCCTGTATTTACTATCTTATATATGTTAAAGGCAGCCACAGCCTTCAGTTTGCAAGACCTGAGCAAGGCTGTTAATGACAGGATGTTTTGCAGGTCATTACTTCATAGGGATGGCACAAGTCAGAATCAACTAGATGGCACATCACACACACACCCGTGTGTTGTCTGTTGCATTGTCTGATTATAGTTTACGCTGTTTTTTATTTAATGCTTTAGCTTGCGCTGATTAAAAATGTTTTACTGATCTTATTATTTGTTATTGTCAACAGGTTCGAATAAAAAGCATGGATAAATGACTAATTAACAACAAATAAATAAATGATGCAAACAAAGATCTTGATTGTTGAATATGAATTAGCTACAGGGAGGGAGTGGCTTCTGTAATGGAGAACAGACACTGAACTGGGAGCATTGGCCAGCCAAAGCTGCCAAACTGTGAGATAGATCTCCTGCAGAGACGCAGTCGAAAAAGAGAGAGACGTGAGATCTTTCCTGGCATCTGCTCTGCAAATATATGCAAATATTCAGATGACTTTAGATATTCCTAAATATAAAATACATATTATGTTAATTATTATTAACAGAATCCCTCTGAGTCATGATGCATTTGGCTATCAGTGGTAAGCAAACTGCTATACCCCAATTAGAATGTAGGATTTTTTTTAGCATATTGTAACAGTTGCTGAAGGATTATTTTTGTTTAGATGCATAGTTTGCTATTGATCAGGGATGGCTGGTTGATATTTCCTCAGTGGGAGCCATTAACTAAGTAGGGGATATTTCCTTAACGGTCAATTTGCCTGTAGGGTAGGGTGGGGGTTGGTGCCTCTACCTCAAAAAAACCAGCCCCCCCAAGCCCCAAATACCCCGGATCAATTCTCCCTTATAGCCTATGGAGCCCATTGACTATAATGGTCCCCACAGGTTATAATGGAGCCGGAAAAAGAGATTTTTTTTGTTTTGTTTTGCACACATGTTATGCTTTTCAGTATGATTTGTAAGGTGCCTTGAGTCACAGGAAAAATGGGAATAAGTCAGAGTGAGCTAGTTATCCTGCTGCCTCTGCTGAATAAATAAGTAGTTTGGGCAGGTTGATAACATTTAAGCAACTTCCTGTTTGTTAGGTTAGGCAGGGTTCTGACAGTGATTGTTTCTCCTCTGTAATTTGTCATATTTCACTAAAAAAAAACCCAAAGTACACTGAGAGTCCCCCCCCCCCCCCAACAGTGCTGTAATGTCTTCTAAGGCTCAGCGCAAGGTGACAGTCCAAGGCCAGGTCTACCAGTATAGTGGAAAGGGGTGGGTAGACCTGTTCTCTGGAGGACAGGTCTACCAATATAGTGGAAAGGAGTGGGTGAAATTTGACTTGATTCTGTTTTATCTTACAATGTTTACGTTGTTCTTAAAATATAGTTTAAATATAGTTTAAAAGAATTCATTCTGAGATTTTTACGATGTTATGGAAATAATCTAAAAAACTAATTTATGCAATAAGTCAAATGTAGACTTGCTCACAACTTCAATGCTACTAGCTTTTTTAGCTCACGAGGCAGAATTTTTGTTCACAGCACTGTGGAGCTTAGAGAGGACATTGGCTGTGTTTGTATATTTGTCAATAAAGAAGATATCGCGATAACGCAAAGCATTCTGTGTGTTCACCACAGTCTCTCGTATTGCAAGGACACAGATCCTACGAAGAGGTCACCTGCTTGAATAAGTGGGGATGAGCCAGTTATCTTGCTGCCTGTTTTGGATACCAAACCTCCTTTTTATACCGGCATTTGGTTTGGCTACTTCTGTGATCCATTTTCTTGCTTTTGGTACACTTTACATTTGATTCTCTTTCACATTCATGCACCAAATCATTTCTAACTGATTGGGTTAGGCTGGTTTCCCAGACCTGCCCCCCACTTCTGTTCCTTTGTTTTCAAGCCTAGAAAGAAAAAAACAAACCCTTTTTCCTTGGTCCTTCCTACTTGCCCTATAATTGGGGACACAATGAATGAGCTTTTGCCTGCTCCAAAACTGTCTTTGTCTTGTGATCCGTTTGAGCACCTGTGTGACCAAAACAACTGATTCTATTCTACACTTGATGCTCAGACTTGGGGACCCTGCACTGGTGGTTGACCTTCTGTCATGAGTTCTTGCCATTCTCTCTCGGCTTCTGTTTCTCCTTCCCATTTCTTCACACTCAGAGTTGCCAAGTTCTCACTGGGGGTGGGGAATCTTCTATCCCCAGCAGGCCCTTCCTGCCATTGCTCAGCTGTGTGGTGGGAGAAAAATAAGAGAGAAATAGGGATGGGATGCCAGCATCCTGATGCACTGATATCACTTCTGGAATGACCGGATGTGACATCAGCACATTGCAGGAGACGCTTTAGCATTTAGTCAAAGCTCTATGTTTATACCATGGAGTTTTGGCTGAATGCTAGAGTGTTACTGGTGACACAGTGACATTACTTCTGGTCACGCAGGAACTGATGTCACTTCATCGCCAGCAATGTCATTACATTGCCAGCAAGGGCACCCCAGCTATGAGTCTCCCACTGGTTCTGGCAAGCCTGTCTCCCGCTTCTGCCTGTCTGAATAGGCAAACTAGGTGTTGGGAACCACGCTTTCAGTTTGATTTGCTAGTTTCCTTTGCAGAGTAAGAGTCACCCTTCAATTAATTTTATTTGTAACATATGTATTTGCATTCTTAAAATATTTCTTTACCACTTGCCAAAGTTGCAGGATGGCTAAATCAACAAGTCAAAAAAATCCTTATTGGTGGTGTGTGGGTCACTGTTCTAAATGGTGTTTTAAGACTGCTGGATTTGGAGAAACATCTTAAGAGTAGAGCCCCCTGAGACATATTGCTTCAGCCAGTGTAAAGATTTGGGACATTCGCTTTAAGAGGCTGTGGAGATCATCTATCCACACTGGGTTTCTGAGGCCAGTTTGTGAACAAGCTAGATGGGTGGCAACCCAGGAAAGGGCCTTCTTGGTTGTGGCACCAAAATTATGGAATTTTCTCCCCAAGGAGATTCATCTACACCACCTGTCATTGTCTTCCACCAGCAGATGAAGACCTTTTTTTATTTTGTCTAGTTTTGTCAAGAGCCAGTTTGGTGTAGTGGTTAAGAGTGGCAGACTCTAATCTGGAGAACCGGGTTTGATTCCCTACTCCTCCACATGGAGCCAGCTGGGTGACCTTGGGTCAATCACAAGTTCTCTTAGAGCTGTCCTCTCAAGAGTAGTTCTTCAGAGCTCTCTCAGCCCCACCTACCCCGCAGGGTGTCTGTTGTGGGGAGAGGAAGGGAAAGGACATTGTAAGTCGCTCTGAGACTCCGAATGAAGGGCGGGGTATAAATCCAATCTCCTCCTCCTCCTCCTCTTCTTCTGCTTCTTCTTCTTCTTCCCTCATCTGCTCGCATTGACCCTCCCTCCCATTCATGCATTTATTTGTTATGTGCTCTGTTTCAATTGTTTTAAATTCTTTTTATATATTTATATGTGTTTCTAATCTTGTTTTAATGTTTTGATTCTTCACCATCTTGGGGACCGTACGCTGGATAGGAAGTAGGATTTCCAACTCTCAGTTGGTAAATTCCTGGATATTTGGGGGTGGGGTTTGGTGAGGGCAGAGATTGTGGAGGGGAGGGACCTCAGCAGGGTATAATTCCACAGACTCCACCCTCCAAAACGTCCATTTTCTGCAGGGGAGCTGATCTCTGTGGTCTAGAGATCAGTTGTAATTCCAGGATATCTCCAGGTTCCACCTGGAGGCTGATGATGCTCATAGAAAGGTGGCTTCAAATGGTTTAAAATAAAATAAATAAGTACCCTGTTCAAGAAGTAGAGGACCAGTGCCAGTTTGGGGGGGAGGGGCCTCAAGCTCAAAAGGGGCCACAGCTTTAGAAATTTGCTAATCGGGTGGGGGGGGGATTGATAATTTTCAAAGCTTGTTTTTATATATATTATATGTTATATATATATATATTCCATTTTATTATGCCTAGGGGACTCAAATGCCAGAAGTGGCCCGGTCATTTCTGGGACCCCCTTTTTGTAACAACACAGAGAAGAATGCCCATCACCAGTGCATGCTTCTTCATGATTGGTCATGCTGGCGGCAGCTGCTTTGCATTGTTTTGGCCACCACAATGAAGTTAGTGCACCGGTTTAGCTCTTGAGTTGTATCTGCATTCAGCTAAGTCAGTAACCCTGGATGGCGATGCACAACAAAGATGATTGAATCCAAGGTACAAATGAGGATAGTGATACGGATGTGGGCATACTTCCAGATGTGAGGATCTGCCCTGTGCCCATGGAAGTCTGCCTCTGCACACAGATCTTTCTGAAAGAGCCACAATAACTCTTGCTTCTAACAGCCATCACTCTGGGATAATAGAAGCTATTTTCTTCCCTCATCTTGGGCCCACTAGAAGTCAATATTAAGCCAGGCCCCCCAGACCTCATCTATTTGTTAACTACAGACTTTATAAAATGCCTATTGTAAAGAGAGGGTAGGGGGGAATGCTACTGAACTTAGGTACTGGGTAATGCTCTCAGTCTTCACCCTGCCCAAACCTCCCGGGAATCTGGACTGTGTCTTTTGTCTGATAAGGGCACAGGGAATTAGCACTTTAAAAATGAAAGGAAAGGAAAGAAAAACCCTACCGTGCTACATAATGCATAATTCATGGCAACATCTGTGGTATGTCACATTTATCTGAACACACGAGAATGAACCAATTCAGCCTATGCTTGTTAGGGTTTATGAATTATATTAAATCTTTTATTTCTCTCTCCTAGGTCTTTTTTTTTTAAAGAGAGGGATCAGATTCTTCTCCCAGCTGAACCAGAAGGCAAACTGATCTGTGGAAAGTAATTGCATTGATATGGACTCACAGCCAAGCTAGTGAGAACAAAATTTGGCTAGTGGGTGCATTGGAAGCCGTTGCTTTGTACTAAGCTTGCACTTGATATCAGAGACAATCAAGAAATATTGATGGTATTCAAACGTCTTTTCCTTTCCATGTAATCAGACATACATTACACGCTGCTGAGAAAACTGAGGAATGGTGTTTTCTTTGGGGGGGGGTTCTTTCTAAAAGTATAATTTCTTCACTGTCCTAGCTGCAGCAGATATAATTTTCTTTTCATTCATGGGGCAGCGATGGTAAAAAAAAAAAGGAGAAAAAGTGAAAAAAACATAGCCTTATATCCATAGCTTACCAGCCAACACACAACAGGCAGGGCACAGCTAGTTTTTCTGCTGGTGAAAAAGGGGGTGGTTTCCTTTCACCACCCCAAAAGCCTGTGCTTGAGATCATGGATTCTGCATGGACATAAGCCACGTGGGATGGGGAAGGAGGATTTGGTGAGGCTGAACAAAAAAGCTGGCTTGTCCCAAACCAATGATTTAATCACACGTGTATGGCTACTCGGGACATGGATCCTGTTGATAGTGGGCATAGTGCCTGCACCAAAGGAGTCCCAAAGACGGAGCTCCATCCTTGTTACCAAGACAAGTGCCTGCAGGCCACACAAGGCGGCACTGGAGGAAAGGAGAGGTCAATAGGTGTCTTCTAGATCCTCATTCAGTCCCACTCTCCACCCCCAGTGCTCCAAGTTACTGACTAAAATAAATTTTGGAAACAGGCGACAGTGCAGATCTGCTCATATGTTGTGGGGAAAGGTTCAATTAGACACATTAGACATGAGGTGACAGCAGCAGAACCATTTGTACAAAATTGCATAAACCAGACAGGTTGAACGTTATGGGTCAGATCATATGGGCAGTTTCCATGAATTCACCTTTTCCACTACAGATCTCTCCCCAGACCCCCCAGGTCCCCTATCAGCCAGGAGCAATAAATTGTAAAGATCAGTGTGCTGCAGTGGGAAGGGGGTAGGAAAGTTCCACCTGCTTTTGGAAAACTTAATCCAGATCCAACCCTAGGGGAGAATGCTGGGTTTTCCCACATTCTCATTTTCCTTGCTTGTAAGTTCCTGTTTCTTTAAGATTTATTTTCTGTTCCACACATATTTTGCTCCCTCTAGTGGTCAACTCGGTATTACACCAGTTTATGTCCTGCATAAAAACCTGCAGCTTAAATCTTTAGGGCGATACGCTTGACATAAACTGGTGTAATATCAAATCGACCACTAAAGGGAGCAAAATGCATAAGGAACAGCAAAAACACCCTGAAGAAACAAGAACTTACAAGTGAGGAAAATGAGAATGCAGAAACGCCAGCTGTCTCTGATCATGTGTTCTAACTTTCCAGGCACAAACAGACCCTTGTGATAATATGCGAGTATACACTAAGGTGAAATGAATCACTGACAGTCTGAGAGGAAATTATTTTCTGTTCAAATGCTTTCCTTAAGAAATGACAACTTTTGTTGTTGTTATTTCATTATTAATATACAGGGCTGGGTCCCATGGGACTGGCTACCCCATTAGTGGAGGCACTCTGAAGGCACACAAACATTCATAAAAGTGTCTTCCCATCAGGGAAGGCACTTTCCACTAGAGGAAAGCCCCTCTACTAGTGGAGTGTATCATGGGGACGTGGAGAGGCCATATTGCTCCCTTCTTCTTCCTTACTTAAGAGTGGTCTTAGCCAGTGGACAACAGAGGCAGCTGTCCTGGGCCTCACGCTAGGGGGTCTTTGGCCACACAACCCTGCCCCCTGAGGGAAGGGAGAAAAGAAGAAAAGCAGCAGGCTCCCGCTGCCACTGCTCATTCCAGGGCTCAATTCCACCCACTTACACCTGCCCCATTTGTGGTCAAACCACTTGTACGTGCCATATCCAGGATTTTGGCCACTGGCTTCTGGCAGCAGCTCTCACCCATCTCACATGGGGCAAAGTCTACCTCTCACTTGGGGGCAGTGATCCTGGGTCCCATCTTGGACTTTTGACTGGGACACCAGAATCACTAATGCTGCCCCTGCCTTACTTCCACCCAGGGGTCCGTTGGAGCAGGAGTGCACAGGAGCGCAGCTCCGGGAGTGAGGAGCCCAGGGGGCAGGCACATGACCAAGCCCCGCCCCCTCCTCGGCTTCCCTGAGCAGTGCAGAGGCGCAGCGCCCCGGGGAAAGCCCTGCTAGGGTCTTTATTGTTTTTAATGCTTTGTTTTAATATTGATAATTCTATCAATGTTCCTTTTATGACTGTGTGCTGCTTTTGCAGAGACTTGCTCAAGATGGCATATAAATTTTCTACAATTTTTTATCTGGGCACATGGCACATAAGTACTGGAGAAATTTCACCAACCCTTCAGCAGCTTCCACTCCATCAGTTTGGTGTAGTGGTCAGGAATTGGACTCTAATCTGGGAGAACCGGGTTTGATTCCCCACTCCACCACATGCAGCTGCTGGTGTGACCTTGGGCCAGTCACAAGTTCTCTCAGAGCTGTTCTCTCATGAGCAGTTCTCAAAAGACCTCTCTCAGCCCCACCTACCTCACAGGGTGTCTTGTTGTGGGGAGGGGAAGGGATGGGTGGTGCACATGTCCTGGGTATTTCAAGTCTACTTGAAACCTGGTGGTTTCAAGGGAGCAGGAAGAGAATGAGGGTGTGTCCTTTACGCTTATTTTTATTGCACAAAGTATTGGATGGGGAAGGGAATGGAGGAAGAGCAGGTCAGTTTCACTCACCTGTGGAGTGGAGCCTGAGGGGTGGGTGTTGCCTTCTGACACACTTCCGGCATGTTAGGGGGTGTGGCATATGCAAATGAGTTATGCAAATGAGTTATGCTAATGAGCTCCTGCACCTCTTTTTCTACGAAATGACCCCTGCTTCCGCCACAGTATGCTTAGCTGGCTGAAGCTGAAAGCCACCCAACAGCACTTAGCACTTCTCACTGGGAAGTGAGCAGAAACACCTAAGCAGTCGGGGCCGTATGTTTCAGACAGATTCTTCTCCAGCCAACAATTAAGCATTTGACCGAGGGGTTGTTGAGTGGTAAGGCCAACTAAAAAGCCAGCTTCTAATCTGTTCTCTGATCTTGGATCGTAATAAACTTGACTCATGATTCGGAAGAGGCAAGGCGCATGAGTCGCCAGATGCTCAGTGCTGAGACATAAATGCTGATGAAGCAGAACTTTTCTACGGCCCTCTCGATAGTTTTGAGTGGATCTTAAAACAAACAAATAAATAAACAACCTTGAAATAAGTTTGTTTGTTTTTTGAAAGAAAAGAAAGTTTGAAAGAATTTTTGAGATTTTATTTTTTTAAAAAAGCTGGACACAAAATTAACTTTCCCCTTCCTCTTAAGGGTATATAAAACTACTGTCTGAAGAAGCGGTGACTCTGGGGTTTGTTCCCTGCATGTTTAATATTCCTGCTTCAGAGAAGCCGGGAAAGACTAAGCAATTTAAGGAGTGTAACCCAGGGAGTCTGTATATGCTGTTTAGCTCTGGCAAAGAATTGAAAGGATTATACATTTTTAAAATGTGGTTATTGAAGATATGAGCTCGAAGCAAAGTTTATTTGACTTTGGCTTCCTCTGTGGAGTGCTCAGAAAAGACATAATATTATTTGAGGACACTGCTGATAAACATTTGTCCTCACTAATTAGATACACATAGGCTGGCATCTGCAGAGAGAGTTTTCAAAACCAACTTTGATGAGAAGGAGCCGTTTCCCTCAAACTTTTTAAGCCTTTTGAGCTTTATCATCTGTCACATTGTCTCACATCCATTTTGGTTTTTTCAAAAAAATCTGGAATGACTCGGTTGTGCACATCATCCTTGCTCCTTCCTGGACTAAAGCTGCCAATACATAAGTTCTTTAGCATTTCAGGTAAAAAACTGAAATGGTGTTTCTTGGGTAGCTGCTGACTTAGGTTCATCCAAGGCAGACTGCAGAGATGGGCTTTTTCTTCAGTCCCTCTTGGATCATGCTGGGGAAAGCTGGCTGGGAGACACTGGGGTGGCTTGATAGTTTGAACCAGCCCCGCAGAGCACCATATGTGTATGGCTGATCCCGCCCCCCCCCCCCCCCCCAAGTTTAAGAAGATTATTCCTGCCCCCATAACACACATCCTGAAAGTACTCTTTAAACTCATGAGCCAAAGAAATAGCTTGGGGACATAGGGGGGTGTTGCCATGCTTCCCAATCTTTTTGGCGCTGTGGCCCACAAGTCCAAATTTCTGTAATACGGTGTACCCATTTAGAAAAACAGAGCATGCACAAATCAATAGAACTGCAAAAAGGCTAATATCCACTTTCAGCTTAAAGATAAAGGTTTCCCTTGCTCGAAAGCCAGTCGAATCCGACTCTAGGGGGGTGGTGCTCATCTCCATTTCCAAGCTGAAGAGCCAGCACTGTCCAAAGACTTCTCTGTGGTCATGTGGCCGGCATGACTAAACGCCGAGGCACACAGAATGCTGTTACCTTCCCACCAAAGCGGTACCTATTTATCTACTTGCAATTTCTTGCTTTCGAACTGCTAGGTTGGCAGGAGCTGGGGCCAGAGACAGGAGCTCACTCCATCACGTGGCACTCAGGTCTCAAACTGCTAAACTACTGACCTTCCAGTCTGCAGCTCAGCATCTTAACCTCTTAGCGACCCTCAAATTGGGATATGCTGGGACAGGGAATAGTAAGAGCAGATAAATTAACGGCATTTTGCCTTAAATATTTTGACTTTAAGCATTTTTTTAAAAAACCCTTCATTCTTTTGATTAATTTTACACAACTATTAAGTATCAGCTTGCTAAATTCAATACTGTTTTGTTTTTTTCCTTCCCAACCCAACCCAACTATATTTCTCATTTGACAAAAAGTTCACAGCATACACATTGTTTTCTTTTTCATGTGACTTCTGGTTCCAAGAATCTGCTTGAGAATTTTTCCCCTTTCCAAGACAATTTCAGTTTGAGACTCTTCCAATGACCATGCACTTTCCAGCTTTGGTCACACAGTAAGCTTATCCCAATTTGTTCCCACTGTAAGTTTGATCAGGATTATTTTTGTTCATGTTGAGATGACCACACATCCTTTCCTGAACCGCTTGGCATCACAGAATGAGGCTCTGGACACCACTCAAATAGCCACGCTACTGCTTGGGTGGCACAGCTTGTTTTGTTTTGTTTTTTTAAAAATTGTCTTTGCACATGCGCATATGCACATGGTCAAATCACTGCTCCCACTGGGACTCGCCGTACTCCCTTGTTCTTGCACGTTCCCCTCCCCAAACAGAGAAAAAAAATTAACTGGTGACATACAACTGAGCACTGGAGTCTACATATGCACTTGAATGTTCGTACATTGACTTTATTCAGCGCAGGATTGCTCATGTGCACAACGACGGAAGCTTGGGGGGAACCATCACAAGAAGAACATTCAGATGACCTGATCATGATCATTATGAGAGATGGCTGTTCAGATAGGTGAACTCGCGGATTTGAAGCGCAAATACCTGGAAAGTACTTGATTTTCCAGGTGTAGGAAAACTCGCTAGGGAACTGGGAGCCCACTTTGGAGGGGGGAGATGGATGCAGGCATCTGATCAGGAATTTTAAATGCAAGAGGGAACAGCAGTGAAACCTGATCAAAATGAATGTGTGACCGCAACCTCAGTCTGCCTGTGCAGCAGGAAATTATTTCAGTGGAACACGAAACTGAGCCTGAAGAAATCTTGGCTCCAGTTATGACTAAATCCTATTGAACTCAATAACGTTAAATAACAATTAATTTGCTCCACTGGGAAGTGAAATTCATAATTTACAACTAGTTTTACAATTAATGTTAACTTAACTGAGGGGTGTTTTTTTTGTACTATTGTGTGGACTGATTAGCTTTTCATCCCTCTGAACAGTGCTGAACTAGAGGGGCCAATGGTCTGCTGTGGTTTTGGATACTAGGTTTCGAGACCCTTATTAACCATAGCTAGTGAAGGTGCCTGTCTTCAGACAATCACACTAAACATAGCACTGCATCGTCTAACATGGAGTTGTTTCACTAGGCTTTCCACAGAGGATAGTCGAGGCCAGTTTTCTATTACTTGTTCGTAGTGACACCTGTTTTTTCGACAACAGTCTGCGGTATCGGTTATTGGGTGCCAAATGATTTATGTTTTATTCTGATGCCTGAGTTTAGGGTGCTATTTTATAGACTGTAATTTAATGTTTTTGTAGTATGTTTTGACTTTATTTATAGATTGTTGATTGGATATTGTAAGCTGCCCTGTGCCCAGTTACCCGGGGGAGAGGCAGGATATAAATCTAGACATAAAATGAAATATCTATACTGACCCCTTAATTGGCAGTGGGTCTCCAGGATCTCAGGAAGATCCTTCTAATTGAGATGCAAAGCTCATCCACAGAAAGGCCACATCAGTCTGCTTCTTGCAGACCCTGAAACTGACCTTAAGGAGCACTTGTGGGATTTTAAGCGCGGCACTCTTCTGCTTGGCCAGGATCTTCTGTGTTTCGTTGACACGGGCTGTGACGAAGAAATGCAGGGAAGCTTGTTCCAGCAACCGGCTCATGTACTCGCTGGCCTTGATTAGCACCTCGGCAGTTTGAGCTGACAGGAGGAACAAACAAACAAAGAAACACAACTGAAGCCTGAAAGCAATATACTTGCAAGTTATTACTTCTAGTCCTGCTGATACTGTATTACCCATAGGCCATCAGATGCAATAAAGATGCTTCTCATAGAGAGAGTGGCCAGTGCTTTCCAAGGCGCTAAGAAGCATCCAGCTGCTGAGCTATGCCTTGTTTCCCCTCCCCCTCCCCCTGCTGTGATCTACACATACTATAGTTATGCCTGAAAATTTGGATTTATTTTAAGACATGATAGATCACTTTCATCCATGTGATTTTCCCCATGTGCTGCTGATAGGCACAATGATAGTAGGAAGTAGCCCCTGATAACAAAAAAAACTGTCAGAAGTTCTTCCTTGGGTGGGGTTTGGAGCTAGCATAGCTGCTTAAGTGTTATAAGCTTTGTCCAGTGTAGCAGAGTGGTTACAGCAGGGCTCACCAACCTGTTCTTTAATGAGAGAAGACGAATTGGTTTTTATACCATGCTCTTCTCTTCCCTAAGGAGTCTCAAAGAGGTTCCCTTCCCCACAACAGGCACCTTGTGAGCAGTATTTCCTCTAAGCTGAGTTCATGTGAGCTAGCTTATGGTTTCTTAGCCTCCAGCTCACACACTTTTGTCTCAGCTCAGGAAGGATGGCTCCAGAGCAACCTAATTTATGCAGGAGCCAAATTGCTCACTCACAACTTTAATGCCAAGTGGTTCACAAGATGGAATTTTTGCTCACAAGACCCCACAGCTTAGCGGGAGCATTGCTTGTGAGGGAGGTGGGGCTGAGAGAGTTCTGAGAGAACCATGGCTGGCCCAAGGTCATGTCAAGGAGGAGTGAGGAATCAAACCCAGCTGGATGGCAGCCATAGAGACCGACCTCTTGCCTTGATTTGGAATTTGTTCCCAATGGAACAAAAGTGCTGACTCTCCCCACTAAAGGATACCAGGTGGGGGGAAAAATCCACTGATTTCCCTCCTTTTGCACCATCCACATCAAAAGGAAACCCTGACTTCCACTCTTCTAACTATTCCCAGGCAACCATCTGACCCAGATTTCCGAGTCTTGTCAAAATCTGTTTGATGAGGCCCCTCTGCTGCAAAGGAATCACAACATATGCCCCTAAGTCTTAACCTTTGCTCAAACCTAAGAATAATCATGTCTACCCAGCCCCTCTCCTCAAAGAAAATAACAAAATAAGCCATGTGATTTTTTTTTGACAATTTGAAAAAGAGTGCAAGAGATTAAGGTTAAACTCCCAGCCATACTTAGAAGTACATCTCATCAGATTCCATGCAAATAATTTATGAATAAACACAAGTTTCATGCAGATGGCACAGCCCTGAACAACAGTGGAAGGTGGGTTTGTCCCAGCTGGCTGTGCCCCTCCAGATGTACCCCCAGAGTCATTACACACACTTATCAACTGTATCTGGGATGTAACCTTCAAACAGGGGGCTGTGTGTATACAGCCCGGCCTAACCCCCTCCCCATTTCAGGCCTGTAGCTAACGTGGGGCCCATGGGGACCAGCCCCCTAGTATTTCTTCTGGGCCTCCTCCCTCCCAGGCTGCCCCCAAATTGAATAAATGTAACTAACTTTGATTTAGAAGAAAAGAGATTGGATTTATACCCTGCCCTTCATTACTCGAAGGAGTCTCAGAGTGGCTTACAATCTCCTTTCCTTTCCCCTCCCCACAACAGACACCCTGTGAGGTAGGTGGGGCTGAGAAAGCTCTCCCAAGAACTGCCCTTGAGGGAACAGCTCTGAAAGAACTTGTAACAGGCCCAAGTTCACACCAGCAGCTGCATGTGGAGGAGTGGGGAATCAAACCCGGTTCTCCCAGATTAGAGTCCACACTCCTAATCACTACACCAAACTGGCTGTGGCCCCCCTAAGGCCCCCTCCCCCCCCCCCCCCCAATCCCTAAGTGTGGGACTGCCCCACTTACACTGATTTTGTGTTCTGTGCATACAGGACTGTATTTGAAAATGATATCCTGTGTGCAGGTACCAGGTAGGATAATGTATGAGGTAAATGTTCCAGGAGATTGGAGTGGTGGGCACCATCATAGTCCTCTACTGTGCAAAGCTATCAAATAGAGCACATGTACCTGGAGGGCAGTCCTCCTGAAATCAATACTAAGGACTATGTTGAAGGTCCAGTCACCAAAGAAGAACAATAACAGACGACCCCTCATTGAAGGGGCTGACTGGGATGCGACCAGTTCTGCTTACAGCTGGGAAATCCCAGGAACACCATCTGTATTTAAACTGGGGGATGGGACAAACAGACTCCAGTGGGATAGGAGGAAATTTCTTAGTGAAATTAAAAGGCTTGTTCTTTCATATCTTCAAAATTACATTTCAAGATTGAAAGCAAGTTTGGTGAGATGATTAAAATGTTGGACTAACATCTGGGAGGCCCAGGTTCAAATTCCTGCTCTGCCGTGGAAGCACGCTGGGTGACCCTGAGACAGTCCCATTTTCTCAACCTACCTTCCCTTATGAAGTTGCTGTGAGAGTAAAATGGAGGAGGGCGACCAATGCACCAAGCTTCTTGGATGCAGGGTGGGTGGGAAAAGTGCAGTAAAGGGCAACTAGAATGATAAAAAGGTTGGAACACTTTCCCTATGAAGAAAGGTTAAAGCACTTGGGGCTCTTTAGCTTGGAGAAACGATGGCTGAGGGGGTGACATGATCGAGGTTTACAAGATTATGCGTGGGATAGAGCAGGTAGAGAAAGAAGCACTTTTCTCCCTTTTTCACAATACAAGAACTCATGGGCACTCCATGAAATTGCTGAGCAGTCGGGTTAGAACAGATAAAAGGAAGTCCTTCTTCACCCAAAGAGTGATTAACACGTGGAATTCACTGCCACAGGAGGCGGTGGTGGCTACAAGCATGTTGAGACAGTGTGCAACTGCAATGGAAAAGGCCAACACTATGCTGGAGATTATTAGGAAGGGAACTGAAAACAAATCAGCCAGTATCATAATGCCCCTGTATAAATCGATGGCGCGACCTCATTTGGAGTACTGTGTACAGTTCTGGTTGCCACCAATGTTCTCTCTAAGCTGAGTTAGTGTGAGCTAGCTCACAGTTTTTTAGCCTCTGGCTCACATATTTTTGTCTTAGCTCAGGAAGGATGGCTCCAGAGCAAACTAATTTATGCAGTAGCCAAATCGCTTGCTCACAACTTTAATGTCAGTAGCTCACAGAGTAGAATTTTTGCTCACAAGACTCCACAGCTTAGAGGGAGCATTGGCCACACCTCAAAAAAGATATTATAGCATTGGAAAAAGTGCAGAAAAAGGCAACTAGAATGATAAAAGGGTTGGAACACTTTCCCTATGAAGAAAAGTTAAAGTACTTGGGGCTCTATAGCATAGAGAAATGACGACTAAGGAGTGACATGATAGAGGTGTACAAGATTATGCATGGGATAGAGCAGGTTGAGAAAGAAGTCCTTTTCTCCCTTTCTCTCAGTAAAAGAACTGATGGACACTCAATGAAATTGCTGAGCAGTCGGGTTAGAACAGATAAAAGGAAGTACTTCTTCACCCAAAGAGTAATTAACATGTGGAATTCACTGCCACAGGAGGTGGTGGCAACTACAAACATGGACGGCTGCAAGAGGGAATTAGACAAACATATGGAGCAGAGGTCCATCAGTGCCTATTAGCCACAAGGTATAGATAGGAACTCTCAATCTGGGGCAAGTGATGCACTGTATTCTTGTTGCTTTGGGGGGGGGGGAACAGTGGGAGGGCTTCTAGTGTCCTGCCCCCACAGGTGGACCTCCTGATGGCACCTGGTATTTTTGGCCACTGTGTGACAGTGTGTTGGACTGGATGGGCCATTGGCCTGATCCAACATTGGCTTTTCTTATGTTCTTATGTGCATTTTAAGATTTTTTTAAAAAGTCATAAGCTATAGCAATATTATCAATGCTGGTCAAAAAGTCACAATTATTCTGAAACAAGGGATTTTTGGCCACTGGCATAGAAATAAATTAATCTCACAGCTGCAACACATTTTATTCTGGTTTTTGGGACCCAGAGTAAAAAGAAGTTGGGTATCTTTTGCTTTTGATACGTTTTAATGAGGTTTTAATTAAATTTTAATGAGATATTTTATTTGTTTCCTTATTGCATCCTTATCCACCACAAGCCCTCAGGAAAGATGGGCGCCATATATTTTAATTAAAATTTACATCCAGCATTTTCTTGCCTTACATTTCCCAGGTTCCAGCGTCACGTCAAAACTGTGGTTCTTGAACTCCGTCTTGGAGACTCCAGTATAAAACACAATGTTTCCAGAAAGATAAGACTTCACAGTGTAGCGGTTTTGAGTGTTATTTCTGAAAGTAATGTTGACTTTGAAATCGCTGCCAACTGTTGAATCTTCCACTTGGAAGTCCATGTCGACCTCTGCACTGGGCAAAACATCCTGGGTATCCTCCTTTTTAACACCGTACATCAGGGCAGTGTCAAGGGCCAGCCTTTCTTCCTCTGTGCCTAGAAAACAAGTGGAAATGCCTCTGAAAAATAAGTGACATCCCTGTGGGCATCACAGCCTTGTGCCCAACTCTAATGAGCCATCTTGTGTGTGCTACCAGAGAAAGCCTTTATGACCCCAAATGTCTGTGCTGTTATTTGTGTAAGGTGTACTATACGTTATTATCAGTGCATATGGCATTCTACTGGGCAATATAATCAAAAGAGGCAGATTCCTGCCCTGGAGTTTGTAACAGAAGGGGGACAATGGAAAGGGAATAAAGAGAGAAAGGAGGTTAATGGGTAGGGTTGCCAGGTCTTACCTGGCTACTGGTGGGGGAGTCCAGTCCTGCTCCAGGAGTCTTCTGGCATGTGCGCAAAGCACGCTCACTGTGATGACATCACCCAGAGGTGACATCATCATGCCAGGCATGTTGGTGGGATGCTCTAGCATTTGGGCAAAAAACCCTCTATGGTCACCATGGAGTTTTTGCCCAAATGCTAGAGTGTCCCCTGTGTGATGTGCTCGGCAAGATGATGTAACCGCTGGGTGATGTCAGCACACTGGTCACGTCAGGTAGGATGGGGCTTTTTGGGGCAGGGCTCTCCCCACCAGCCAGCTGGCTGGCAGCAGATTGGGGGGCCCAAAATCGGGAGAACCCCCACTCCCATTGAGTGGATGGCAGCCCTATTAACAGGAGATGAATATACACAAATGTACCAAAATGTGCTCAGATATCATTACAGTTGGGGGAAGGTTTGCCAGTTTCCTGCTGGGGCCAGGGTATCTCCGGCTCTCATTTCCACTGAAAACCCGGAAGTGACATCAGTATGCCGTACAAATAGTTGAACACTCTGTGGTGGAACTCTGTGACAATTCCTGAAGAGGTGTGACATCTCAAATGGGTTTTTCCCAGAAGGGATGTCACACTGTTGCCAGCCAGTGCCCCCCCCCCCCCGACTTCTGCAGCCCTATTTGGGAATAGGGATTAAAGGATTAAATCAAAGCCTTCACAGAAGAGGGAGTTTGAGGCCTAGGGAGCCACCAAGGAGGATGGGGCCAGCATCAAGAACAAGGTGCGACCTGCAGTTCTCCTGGAATTACAATAGATTTCCAGACTACAGAAATCAGTTTCCTAAGAAATTAGCATCTTTGTAGGGTAGACTCTATAGCAGAAGTGTCAAACTCATTTGTTATGAGGGCCAGATTTGACGTAAATGTCACTTTGTCAGGCCAGGCCATGTGTGCCTAAAATATAATGTCAGGTACCGGACATAGAAACTGTACAAAGGACAGCAGCTGGTAAGCTCTGAGTTGGTGTATCCGCACAGCAAGGCCCCCATAGGCTGGGAGTGGGGAGCAGAGGAAAACCCACCTAGGCAGACTGGAGAGGCAGCAGTGCAGCACTGGGCAGATGCTCCCATGATGACTGACTGCTGCAGACGTGGTCGTTCTGCCCTGCTGAAACCACAATGGAGTGGCTCTGCCCACTCCCCCAGCACTCCCTCCCTTGCACCAGTTGCTCACGAGCCGCATAACAGCACTGGACGGGCCATGTTTGACACCCCTGCTCTATGGTATACGACAGAGTGTAAAAGAAACTAGACTCTAGAAGCCCTAGAGCAGAGGTGGCCAAACTTGCTTAAGGTAAGAGCCACATAGAATAAAAATCTGATGTTTGAGAGCTGCTAGACATGTACAAGTATTACACACATGCTTTTACTGAAAAATATGCAAATTTGCTTTTATTAATATTAAATTGATAACTTTAGATGGGGAAGGAAAGGGGAAAGAGTGAGCGAAAGAAAGGTGGAAAGAAAGTGGAAAGAAAGCAGATAGATGGGAGGGGGAGGGAGAGGTGGAAAGAAAGCAACTTTAACGTTAAATGTTTCCTCCAAGTCCCTCCCTGCCCCCATGCCAGCTGGCTTCGCTTGGAGAAGGGATTTGAAGAAACAAATGCCTTCTCCAAGACAACTGGCGGGGGGGGGGGGGTGGCTTTGAGAATGCATTTAAAGTTCAAGTTGCTTTCTGTCTCTGCACTGGCTGGGGAAGGGAAGACCAACTGGGGAGGCATGCCTCCCTTTTGCTTCCCCAGCTACTGTAGCAGGAGCCACACAATATGTGTGAAAGAGCTGCATGTGGCTCCCGAGCCACAGTTTGGCCACCCCTGCCCTAGAGAAACATTACATTCCTGCTGAGCTCCCTGCTCTTCCCAAACTCCACCCTCCTCAGGCACCACCCCCAGACCTCCAGGAAATCCCGAAGCTGGAGTTGGCAGTCCTAACAATTGAAGTCACTAGGCTATATCTGGCTTCCTGAGACCTGATACACTTATAACCCAATATTTACTTATGTGCCCAAGCAACTGATGTTCTGCTGTGACAATAGGAGGGAGGGAGGCAAAGCGTCATTGGCTTCTGTCTTTACAGAATGGAAACTCTTGGAGGGCAACCAAAGAAATTGCTCCGTGAACACATGGAGTATGACAAACATAGTTTGTCTCTGAGTTTACCGTAGAATTACCTTCTTGGAATTTGTAGGTCTCAGTAACATCCATTTTTTCATCTGTACCCAGTGCTTTGGTCAGGATTAATTTCCCAATGTGGGTCTTGTCAATATATTTGACTTCCTTCTTCCCATTTGTCAAAACTTTCGAGTAGACAACATCACTGTTAACCTAATAAATAAATAAGGGCGAAGCATTAAGTCACACGCTGACTCAAGATGCACAAGATCTGTACGTGCCAAAATAACATGTCATGAAATTACTGTCGTATGCACCATGAAAGGCACTCATTGGTTACAGAGGTGCAGTTAGATAATTTTAGATTCTGGACTTGATGGTCTTCTGGAGACCCCTTTAGATGATAACCTACGCATTAAAAATGAAGCACAAAACGAACCTCCAACGAACTCAGTCATTCCACAGTCTCCACTGTTAGAACACATGGTGCAACCTGATTTACTCCTATCTGTTCATTCCCTCTTCATTCAACAGGGCTTGCTGGGAATAAATTGCATTTAGGGGCCCTCGCTGTAAGCCAGTCACGGACCGGTGTAGCCAGGACAGAACTACTTTAGACAAAATGATGTGTCCAGCTCTTTTACTGGCTTGCTCTCTAAGGATGAACCTCCTAGTTTCCTCACGCCTCTTGATAGTTACTCACTTTTTTGCCATCGTCATAGCTGATTATGGCAACCCCATGGGGTTTTCAAGGCGAGATATATTTGGAGGTGGTTTGCCATTGCCTGCCTCCACATCACCGCCCTGGTATTCCTTGGAGGTCTCCCATCAATACTAGCCAGGGCCAACCCTGCTTAGGGTTCAAGATCTGAGGCTAGCCTGAGCTGTCAGGTCAGGGCTGGTTAAGCACTAGCTGTTATAAAATTCCTTGTCTTGCTGTTGGATAACTTGCTTGCAGTGTTCCTGGGGCACCTGGTATTTTTGGCCACTGTGTGACAGAGTGTTGGACTGGATGGGCCACTGGCCTGATCCAGCATTGGCTTCTTTTATGTTGATGGAGCGGTGGGAGCAGAATGAGGGGGAAACCAGCATCCTGCAACACTGTGATGTCACTTCTTGCTTTGTGCCTGGAAGGGATGTCATGGTGTTGCACAAGGCCAATTTCTGCAGTCTCTGCCCCCTCCAATGCTCCTGGCGGTTTCCCAATTCGACTGCGATCACTAGAATTAAACAACTGTAAGGCCCATAGTGGGTAAAAACCTGCCCCTGGGTTGCCTAACTCCAGGACCAACTTTCAGTCACCCTCAACCTTGTGCCACGAGCAAGTATTGTGTCTCGAGTTGAACTCTGATAAAACTGGGGATGAGATCCAAGTGCGGAAAGGATCTAGTCACTGCTTTATGAAGTCCTGTTTCAGTAAGCTCAGGACAGACTCTAACAGTGCAGTGTAACTCTGCCCTGACCTGGACAGCCCAGTCCCATCCTATCTTGGAAGTTAAGCAGGGTTGGCCCTGGTTAGTATTTGGATGGGAGACCCCCAAGGAATACCAGGGTCGTGACATGGAGGCAGGCAACGGCAAACCACCTCTGAACGTCTCTTGCCTTGAAAACCCTATGGGGCTGCTGTAGGTCAGCTGTGACTCGACGGCATTTTCTATCACCACCACCGCCACCACCGAGTTTGCTTAGGATTGCACTGTTAAGTCTTCTAAGAAAGAATTGTATTGCTGAGCTTCCATACAGCACCTATCATATCATTAAATAGGAGTAATGATGACAATGCTGTCTAATTTAAATAGGTGACATGACATTATTTGATTATATATATTAAAGCAAGGAACATCTCAGTCATGGTTCCCACTGATGCTGTTCAGAGAAGAACACCTTGCACAGGTGCATACCTCTGCAAAGATGAAAGGAGAATCAAACTGGAAGCAGACATGCCCATGCTTGATGGCTTGAACTGAAGCGGGACCACATCGATACATGCCTGAATATGGAGAGCAAAAAATGGGATATAAGTTTTGATTGTCCTCGAGTGCCACTGGAACCCTCCCGTGTCCCTAATTGTCTCCAGAGCAGGGGCCAGCCAGACACTGTAGAGAGGGAAGAGAAAGATGACAAGGGCACACGGCAGTAGGGAAATCAGGTCACAAAATGATTGATTAGACATTCTGCTGTCCTTGGCAGGGCCGTGGGCAGGGAACGATGGGGGCCGCTGACAGCCTGTCTACCCAGTCCACATGTTAGGAGATAAATTGGGGAGGGGGACTAGGTTAAGGTAAGAAGCAGCGGAGGCCAGTGACCTGTCTTCTTAGAGGCCTGGCTGACATATAAGGCTTGGGCCCCAGAGACTCTTAAAGGGAGCCTATCCCTGCATAGCCAATCTGGTCTGTTTAGGTGGCCTCCCCCATTGAACCATCCTGATTCCAGACTGCCAGCCAAGAGGGTAGGGTTGCCAACGCCCAGGTGATTCCATCCCCCCAATGGGATAGGGTTGCCACCCCCCATGGGGTGGGTTTCCCCCCAATTCTGGGGCTTCTAATTTGCCGCCGGACAGCTGGCCTGCAGGGGAACCCTGCCCCCATAGAGCCCCACCGTGCCCAGCACAATGACATCACCCCGGAGGTGCTGTCATTGTGCCAGGCATGTCTTGTGGGCGACGCTCTAGCATTTGGCTAAAAACTCTGTGGTGACCATAGAGGTTTTGGCCAAGTGCTAGAGCGTCCCCTGCACAATGTGCCTGGCATGATGACATCTCTTCTGGGTGACGTCAGCGTGGCGCACGTGCCAGAAGATCCCGGGGAGCAGCATGGAGCCCAACACCAGCAGAAGGCAAGCACCTGGCAACCCCACTTGGAGATCACCTGGGATTACAGCTGATCTCTGGACAACAGAGATGAGTTCCCTGGAAAAAATGGCTGCTTTGGAGGGTAGACTCTAAGTTCATGCAGTGTGCTAAGGTCCTTCCCTTTCCCAAACCTGCCCTCTCCAGGCCCCACCTCCAAATCTCCAAGAATTTCCCAACCCAGAGCTGGCAACCCTACACTGGGGACAGCACAGCCCCCTACTGGCACAAACAAGCCCAGGGTACAGCCATCCTTTCCCCTTTTACTGCCCCCCCCCCCGGCCACTTGGGGTACAACAGATACCGCCGTTTGTGACCAGGAGCCAGATTTGCTGTTATCCTTTCTTGCTTGGGAGCTTCTAACCACTATTATTAAGGTTATAGTATCGCCAACATGCATAGCATTTGACAAAGTTCAGGAAGAAAGGTCCTTGTCCTGAGGATCCAACAGTCTAACGATTGAGAGAGGGAAGATAACAAAGAAGGAAAGGGAGGTGCAGGCAGGTCTAAGGAGAGGAACAATATCTAGGCTTCATTTCAGTAGGGAAGAGAAACTAGCTGTCAGCCACGAGCCACTGCAAAAAAAAAAAAGCAAAGTTACCAAAAGGTTACATAATTAAAGCAGAGTCAATACATATCAAATTTACAAACACTTGTAGCAGACGTTTGACAGCGAGACATAATGCATGAAATTATTTTCCTCTCTCAGACAGCAAAAATAAAATCTCATTAAAACCAACATGATCCATAAGGTATCGTTACGAAAGAACATCCTGAATATAATTTGCTCAGATTCCGTCTGCAATTAACGCAGTGGCCACTACCTGGTAAAGTGTTCTGCTGTCCTTCTGGCCTTGCAGCTTCGAAGTTGTTTAGGAACTCCGGCACACAAGGACCAAGGTACATTTAATGGGAGAATTAAGCATATCATCTACAGCAAGCTTACAGAGTGGCTTTCCATGTGATTCAGCCATATGTTTAGACTGCAGGGACAGGGAGATTCCCCGAAACCAGGCTACCTGTTGGAATTTAATCTTTATTCCACAATCAGTCTTGAAAGTTAAATGGAATCTTCAAGTTTATTGGAAGCATACCTAGGGCTAGCGTCATCATACTGAGGTGGGGCAGCTGCCCAAGCCCAGTACTTCTTGCAGGGCCCACAACTGCTGTGCCCCCACAGGTGCCCCTTCCCCCCACCCACTTGCCTGTGAATGTTGCACCACCCATTTTCTGGCTGCATGTGTTGGCCAATGGCTCTGGCAAAGGATGTACGGGTGGTGCACAGTAGCAGCTCTCCTGGCATCCTGGTGGAGGCGCTAGCAATATGAACTATCCAGTGCTGTGGAGGAAAGGGTATGTGGACCACGCATGTGGCTGTGAGTGCTGGTAAGTAGTTTAGGGAAGGACACATGGGCAGGTGGGGGTAGGGCTGCCAGCCTCCAGGTGGGACCTGGGGATCTCCCAGAATTTCAGCTCATCTCCAGACTACAGAGATTAGTTCCCCTGGAGAAAATGGACACTGTGCAGGGTGGACTCTATGGCATTGTATACCACTGAGTTCCTTGTCACCCCCAGGCTCAGTCCCCCAATCTCCAGGAGTTTTTCAACATGGATCTAGCAACTCTAACCCCCCATCCCCCACCGGTGGCCATGAGGACATGGCAACTCTACATGGGTGTCTGGGCACCCACCTATGTGTTTCTTGGTGCCTGCTTACTTCTTGAGTCATGGGGATAAATTCCAAAGGGTCTTGAATGGAACAGCAAAAACAAGGGACTCTGGGGTTGCTTGCTACCAGCTGTCTGAATAACAAAATTAATCTCAGGCAGGCACATCACAGCCATTTCCCTTCAGCATGGCGAATAAGCACAGCTTCTCTTAATGTCTATGGGCTTGGCATCTCTCCCTGTGGCCACAGGGAGCTTGCAGGCTCCGAGTATCAGGTGCTGGGCAAGGCAGGGTCGCTCAGTCAAAGGTCAGGGTTCAGGAGTCAGGCAAGGTCAAGTTATTCAGTCCAAGGTCAGGTTCCAAAGATCAGGCAAAGGAGAGTCAGTGGCTTAGCATCTAATGGATGCATTGCGTCCATGCCTAGCCACTTGTCTTGGCTGGTTTTATAGCCACCTAGATTAGGGTCAGGCTTGCAGCTAGCTGCTCAGAAGCAATCCTGCAACTACTCACCTTTATCATCAGCAAGGAGCTGGCATTGGGCCAGGAGACATGCACTTTGCCATTCTGTTTGTAGCTCTGTTCTCAGCTTTCATCCACAGGGCTATAAGGGTGTAGGTGATACTGGCGGGCTGGGAATGGCCAACTGAGGTTCACCTGCTGAACCAGGGCTGGAGGGTGTCAGTGGCTCTGCACCAGCTGTTGGCTGTGAATCCTGACAACCCTGCAGCTCAGTTTCCTGCTGGTCAGCTTCTGTTGACTCAAGGTTGGTTACATTGGGCTCCTGAGGAGTTCTCTTCTCCTGAGGAGTCCTCACTGTCACTGAGCCCTGGCTGACTCATGACAAGAAGCTGGATCTGGCAACCCCAACCCCCATCCCCTGCTGATGGCTGGGGGGGGGGCTGGCAACCCTAGGTGTGGGGCACGTGGATGGGTGGAAAAGAAGGGAGATCTGAGTGGACACGGGCTGCTGGGCACTCCCTGTTCAGGGTCCCCTGAGACCTGGAACCAGCCCTGAGTGTATCTCTGAATAATAGTAGCTGGGGACAAACGAGAAGACTGAAACGGATTGCATGACATTGCTAATTATCCTAACTGACAAGAATCTGGGCGTTGTTTTGTGGACTCGAAATGGTCTAATTGTTTACTGTTAGCTTCTAAATATTCAGTCTTGTTTTGTCTGTCTCTGCAGAACTGAAAGATCTGCTAGCTTTTGTATAATAAAGGAAGATTCCTGATCAGATTTCTGCTGTCCTACCATGAAAAATAAGGTAATGAACTCCAGTTTGGCAATCACCCTTTTATATTGACTATATTCATCCCATTAGGATGGACAAGAAATGGACAACCACCACATACCATTGATCTGAATCCAGGCGCAAGACAGTGAGGGATAGAAAACTTAGCTTTTTACTGACAAAATGGGGAAGGTTATTCAGAGTGTGATAAATGCAATGAAAAATATTCATCGTTCTTGTTCTCTGTTAATGAAAGCTCTAATATTCTTGAGCCTGTTTCAAAGGTGAATTCATTTTGGACAGATGTTGCTGCTCATTAATTGGAAACGTCAACTGGTTTGACGTTTTTGTTCCTTGTTTTAAATTAAAATTACAGCTATATGCTAAGTGTTATATCGTGATTCACTTAGCAGTACTTTAATTTAATATTCCTGTTTTTTACTTTGTTTTGTAAGAAATTCCGTCTTAACTATTCAGTGAATATTTATTTATTTTCACATCATTTAGTCATCCTTTCTCAGTGAGACTCGAGGTGGATTACAGTTTGCTTTTGCTTGTTTTTATCTAGTATTGAAAATGCCTATAAATATTTTTAAAGCCTGTAAGATTTTTTTATTCCTCTTCTGTTTAATCAAATGGACAGATCCTAATATTTGTGTGTCCTGTGTGCATAGCACCATTTATTTATTTATCAAATTTATATCCCGCTCCTTCTCCCTTGGATGGGACTTGAGGCAGCTAAAAACATATCAAATACATCCAATAAAAATACAATAAATAAACTTTTAAAATATAAAACGATTAAAAATCTATCCTGGTTAAAATCTATTCACTATCAAGCAGGGTTGGATGCGTGGATGGCGAAGACACAGCTGGAGCATAATTTACCAGCTGCCTGGTGGATCACAATCCCCCAAAGGCCGCCTGAAAGAGTAGCCTTGCATGCCCTGTGGAACCTAGGAGGTCCCTAAGGCAAGCGCCTCTTCAGGCAGCTGGTTATACAAGACAGAGGCCACTGTAGAGAAGGCCCTCACCCTCTCTGACACAAGGTAGACAGTTTGTAGAACAGGGATCTTCGATATATGAAGATCGGAGAAGATGGAGAAGATCATGGGAGGAGGGGCAGTTTCAAAGGTATGAGAGTCCCAGGCAGTGTTCCCTCTAAGCTGCACCAGCCTGTGCTGGTGCACAATTTCCCAGCCTCCAGTGCACAGATCCTTGGCTGAGCACAGGGCGAGGAAACTCTCCCCTGCCTCCCATGCTGGGGCTGCCACTGTGCAGCAGCCCACCCAGCCCAGCTCCCTCCATTGTGTGTGGGGAAGAGGCACAAAGCCAAGCCTCCCCTCCCCCCTCAGCTGAGGTCTCCTCCCCCTCCCCCAGGGAAGAAGGCAGGAGGAGCTGCCAGTCATTTAAAGCAAACAGCTGACTGCCAGGTCTGCCAGTCAGCTGTTCAATTTAAAGGGTGGGAAGGCCATTTGAGTGCCCACTTTGGCTTCCCCCCACTTGGAAGCATGGTGGGGAGTGAAACAGAGGACACTAATTTAAAGTTACACTTTAAAGTGTAACTGAACAGAAAAAACAACTATAAATTATAAACAATTATTAAATGTATATTGTGTCCCAATGATTATTTGAATCACAGGTATATTACGGCAAAAAGTCCTCTTAAAGCCATAGAGTCAAAGGAAACAATCCTCTTAAAAGACGTAAAAATCTCTATGAAAGTACATACATGTCTGCGAAAGTACATAAATCTGAAGCCCTTTATTGCTGCCCCTCCAAAGGTGTCATTTCCACAGAACGTACTTTCCTGGGGGCACCTTCGGGGGGGGGGGGGCATCACTTGGACCACATAAAGCCAATTCTCACCAAACTTGGCTACCTCACCAAAATGCAGGTAAAGTCAGCCGAAGATCCTCTGCAAGTTTGGTGTCTCTAGCTTACACAGGATCTGCTCTAAACATTCCTCAACCTCCTGAACCTGCACCTATCAAAATGACCACCTCTATCTGCCCTCCATGGTTAGTGTTTCCAGCTTGCACAGGATCCGTTCTATACACTCCTGAACCTCCTGAACCTGCACCCATAAAAATGATCCTACCCCCACCTGTACGTAAGGCTTCAGGAAGTCTGTTTCAATGTATCTGAAGAAGTGTGCATGCACATGAAACCTTATACACAGAATTAAATTTTGTTGATCTTAAATGTGCCACTGGACTCACATTTTGTTCTATTACTGGAAGACTGGGCACCTTTGCCCCAACAGACTTGTTCTGTTCCCCATTTCCCCCACATTTACCCCTCTAGCTTAAAAGTGACTCGCAGCAAACTGGAGAAGCTCACTTTGTTAGTGCAATTGTCTGTGATATCGTTTAGCTTGGATAGGAATGTTGTGTGGTCTGTGATCTGATCTAGTATTTTTTACTATCTGCTTAAGAAAGGTTTCTCCCTCCCTAATAGTGTACCACATCCCTCAACTCCTTTTTAAACCTTTAACTCTGGTCTCCATAGTCCTTTTCATACTGAACACTATTCCCAGTTGCCTCTTTAAGTAAAAGATCTTAGTTTTCCACTCTCTGCGTAAACACTAAGGTTTTCAAGTCTGGCAACCAGTGGGAGGAGGGGGGGGGCAGTACATGTAACGTCGGCAACATCGTTACAGAGCTTCTGGGTACAGCCTGGAAGTGACAGTCGGTAACTCTAGGAATTGCTGGATACACTGTGGTAAAACGATAGAGTTTCCAATGATTCCTAGAAGTACCTGATGTATTGGCACAGAGGCCAACAGTATTTTTGTTTTTCTCCCATGGCTCCCTGGGAGTGGCAGTGGTAACAGTACTGATCAGTGGGAGGCCTCCCGTTACTGCTCTAGCAAACACACAAATTAATTCCCTATATTAATCTGAACCTATGTTCATTGGTTTGCTAGGGCTGTGGTAACGTAATTCATTTTTAAAATTTTAATTATGCATTCTATGAATTATTCCTTATCTCTATCCTGATCCTACTGCCTCTCTTGTATGCGTCACCCTTCCATTCTGAAGGCATATATTACCGTGTTATTCTGCTACATGGAATCAATTCTAAAAAATGAGACGAAAACAGTCTGTCATGTAGTATGACAAGGAAGAATGACAAGCCCACCATCACTGTTTTCTTGGGGAGTGCTATCCACGGCCTGCCATCCTCCAAAGCCGACAGGGAGGTCAGGTCTGGCCATCCAAGCCTCGTTCCAGCAATGGTAATTCCTTAACACAAGAAAATGAGAACATTAAACTTTCAAGCTGCAACATTAGCATCAAAGCAAAGGAGCATATTTATTCTTCATTACAGCTGGGCCATTAATAGCTGATTGACATTTCAGGGAAATAAGCACAGCTATTTATACCAAGACATAGCAGGGCAGTTCATTAAGACCACGCTTTGATATATTCCAAGTATCTCTATATATTCCAAGTATATCTATTTTGCATCTAACAGTGTAG
The DNA here is from genome assembly GCA_029233225.1 of Lepidodactylus listeri. Classification (NCBI taxonomy): domain Eukaryota; kingdom Metazoa; phylum Chordata; class Lepidosauria; order Squamata; family Gekkonidae; genus Lepidodactylus; species Lepidodactylus listeri. Next base: position 97,317,955 of record JARCFY010000006.1, read on the forward strand.
TGGCATCACTAGAATAGCACAGAAGATCAATGTTTTAAGATCTGCCATGGATCCTTCAACATCTTTCTTCCTTCCCCCTCCTGATGGGATACATTTGGTTCCTTGAGACCTGATTTGCAATTTTAACTAGTCTCACAGTTATTATTTCAGTGCATGGTAATCAAAAGAAAAGGCTACTGTATGCTGAGTCCCTTGTGCGTACTCACCACTGTGCTCTTGGAACAACTTTAGGTATGCTCCTTCAAGCCACCATCTTAAATGTGGGTTACCAGTGGTATGCAAAAGCCACTCCCAGGGCATGGCGGGAATATGTGTAAATGGTTTGCTTGGGAGACAGAAAGGCTAGGCATTTTGTGGCTGTTGCTTTGAGTCAGGAAAATGCTAGAACCCAGTCAAAGCTTGAGACATTTTCATGCTGGGCCCGAAACACGGACCCAGCAAAGAAGACATTACAGCTCAGTTTTAGCAGTGGAGGCAATAAGTCCAGATTTGCACAGCACAGCATACACATAATTTGTAAAGTAATGAAGAGTGATCAGCATCAGCTAACATACTGGTGCCCTCTTGAATCAGGCACTATTTTGTGGCACTTGCCCAGCACAAAATTGGGTTTGCACTGTTCCCCTTCTTCCCTGTCACTGTCATCCACAATTGCTACCAGCAGCATCCACAAGCACATTAAGCCAATTCAATCACCGCTGAACTTATGCACAGGGTTTATGCATCACTCCGAAGGCACTGCTCACAAGCCAAATGCAAAACCGTCCTGAGCCCATTCGCGGGGAGGGCAGGGTATAAGTATGAAATAAATAAATAAATAAAATATCCAGAGGATCTAATGCAATGCCTCCTCTCATTTTCCTCGTCTTCAAATTGTCTGGAGGAGACCCTGAATAAGCTCTTTTAAGTGTTATGAGAGGCTGTCCTGACAGTTTGATAGTGGTGCCCTCAGTGCATAGTTCCCTTGTCTCTTCAAGATGTTTATTCAAGAGGGACTTGGGTTGTTGAGCTGCAGTGATCACGTGCTGGTCTGTAGCTATGGGGGGGGGCCATTGGGGCTCTGCCCCCTTCCTTAAAGGGCCCCCCACTTTTAAAAAGACCCCTCTGCTTCTTCTCAAAAGCATCTAAAGGGATCCTCTAAATACTTTTGAGAAGAAGCAGGGGGTGGCCTGCGCCCCTCTCCCTCCCCTCCTGCAAGATTTAAAGGGTGGCCACGTCCTCCCTGCTGATCAGCTGAAAAGCCCTTTAAATCTTGCAGGAGGGGAGGGAGAGGGGCACACCCCCCTTCATTATGGCAAATAATGGCAACCCCACAAGCCACAAAATCCTGGCTACAGGCCTGATCACATGAACACATACAGATGCCTTAGAACAAGTCGAGCCTTTGGTCTATCAAGGTCAGTATTGTCTACTGTAACTGGCAGCAGCTCTCTGGGGTCTCAGGCAGAGGTCTTTCACTTCACCTGACCCATTTAACTAGAGATCCAGGGAACTGGGCCTGGGATCTTCTGTATAAAAAAATAGATGTCTCCCACTGAGTCACAGCCTCCCCCTTATTTCTAATTTAATTTGCATTTGTTCTTTTATTTGAGTGTGGGTTTTTTTTTTAGATGTTTTGGTTTTAATTGAAAACCTCTACAAGAACCCGTGGATTATGCAGCACAGTAGTAAATCTTAGAAATAAACCATGAAGTGGTGGGGTTTAAGTACTCTTCACATGTTCAGAGACTATCAGCAGGCCCTCTTTCTAATTGGCAGGCACTACTATTCCCTGAGTAAATTACCATCACTGGAGGGCATGGGATCTATTTATACTAATGGCCGTCGAGCAGCTGCCATCCACTGAAATTGTAATGAAACCGACTCTGAGGGTTGAAATGCAGTCTATGCAGCAGGAGTTGAAAAACACTACAGGATCATCACATATGCAGTCTGCCCAGAATATTTTGGAGATGAAAAAAACACTTTGGCCTTGTAATTTCCATTCTACTAGTTTTTCAGGGCTCAAGAAAGAGTGCAAACAAGGGAGAGAAAGCCCTGAAGACAATGTTCAGACAAGCTTCAAGAAATTTGATCCATTGTAAAAGGGGGGGGGGGAGGTGGACAAAAAGGATCCATTTCCTTTTTTTAAAAAAAATAATCACCCATTCCTTGACAGCTGATAAAAAGATAATTACATTAACGCAGCCAACATCTCCTCAGTGCTACAATATTTGTGATAACGTCTCAGCAAATATGAGGATTGTTCCATTCGGACTGTTTTATTAACAACAGGTGGAGAAAAAGAAAAACAAGAGAAGTCAGTGGGATCTGAGGCTGGTCTAACAAGACATTTCACAGTGGAAATGAAAGCCAGAATGAATGAGAAACTTGTCAGTTAGGCGAGTTAATGAAGCGGGGCAACAGGAAAAGGAGAATTATTCAAAGAAAGTGTGGCACACGACATAAATTTTTGATCCTGTTGGGAATGCAACATGTTCATCCATTCTTGCAGAGACTTGCTGGTGGTGGCTGGCGGACAGGAAAGAAGCACTTTCAGGGTGCGTTTGGAAGGACAGTACTGACAGGGAGGGAGGACACTCCATGGTGACGGTCTCATTCCCTACGGCATTTAAAACCTTACTGACATAAATTCAGCAGCTATCCACTTCGCAGCCAGTCAGGGTAGAATATTAAAAACAACATGAGACGCATAAACGGACAGGACCACCGTGAGTAACGCAGTCAGGGCTAGAACAGAAGTGAATTTGCTCCCAATAAGCCTCCTCATAGTTTTCATCTACACATTTTGATGAGGAAGATTCTCTGAAGGGTGAAAAAGCCGCATTTGATACCGAATGACATCTGATTTGTATAGTTGATATCTGGCAGTTGATATTGTGCAGTTTTTGATAGCTGACATTTGAGCAATATGTAGCATTTGACAGTATTGATAGCTGAAAGCAGGTTTAATTTTTTTTCCTTTTTCCATTGACTAGCCTGATGAAGAATATCCATGTATCTGCGACAGGATCCCTGTGCATTGCAGGGGATTCTGGGAACTGCCTTAGGGTGCACGCTCCATTCACTTAGAACGGTTTTGGGCTTCACCATCATACAGTATGAACTAAACATATGTTTGGAATACTCTCAGCATTCCCCTATGGGGTGCACATAAGGGGAGGCAAACTGTCATGTAGCTGTTCTTCTCTCTGAGAAACACTTATGGCTTCCAAAGAATCCAGGATTTTATGAAAAAATAGTTTGCAAAAGATTGCCATAATTGTATTTTACAATATTTCACAGTCACTGGCATGGAGTAGTATTGACCATTTTGATGCGATATTTCTAGCATATGGATTTTGAGATAAAAACGCAATGGCCTTTAATATTTGACAGACTATGTGCAATGCTAATTAGTATCTGCCAGAAGACAGCAAGTAGGATTTCAGATTTTAAGCTCCTCCTCACCACAAAAAATGCCAAGAAGTCTAAACAATTTGTATTAGATAGTTTGGATTTCCAGTTCTGAGTTTAAAATTTCACATTCCCAATATGAAATCTGAGTTTTACTTTGAAACTACTCATTCAAAAATCTGAATTAGGAAACTGGAAAATTTGTCAAATTTTAAATATTTACCGACTTTTGTTCCAGCTCTAGTAGGAGTAATTAATGAAAATAGAACACGTTTCACTGGAAATAATTTTCTTTAAAACCCTCTAAATTTAGTGATGAAACATGGTGGCAGTATGCATCTGAACTCCACAATGTTTTTCATACTTGTCTGACCCTACTCATTTTCACTGCTGTAGGAGTGGATTATATTTATTTGTATTACTGACAACTATCATGGCCTTGGACCAATGCTCCTTCTACGCTGCGGAGTCTTGTGAGCAAAAATTCTACTTTGTGAGCTACTGGCATTAAAGTTGTGAGCAAGTGATTTGGCTACTGCATAAATTAGTTTGCTCTGGAGCCGTCCTTCCTGAGCTAAGGCAAAAATCTGTGAGCTGGAGGCTAAAAAACTTTGAACTAGAAAACACTAACTCAGCTTAGAGGGAACACTGCCTTGGACCCTCATATTTGCAAGACCACCTCTCTCTCATGCATCTCCATGACAGCTTCGCTTATCTGAGCAAGGTCTTCTGCAGGTGCCGGCCCTCAAATTGCCTGAACTACATGTCTTCTTCATTGTGGCCCCCCACCTTGTGGAATGGCCTGCCTGCGGAGGTAAGGAAGGCTCCCACACTCCTGGTTTTTCATAAACAAAGCAAAAGTGAATTATTCAAGAGATCTTTTCTAGGCAGGCGATAGAGTTGCATTGTACTAAATGGTTGACAAAGATACTTAGATAAGTTATTAGAGACTGTGGTCGATGCTACTGTAGGCGATTCTGCACGGGCTTTTTCCTCTGTTGTTTTACCAAACTCACGTTGGAACAGAAATTGCCCTCTGCATTGCATGCTGCTGTCACTTTCTTTGATAATCGGGTTTTATGGTACCTTCTCCATAGATTTATGGCCATTCAGGGGCGACTTCACAGTCAGTACAGTGTTGCCCCAGGGTATTTGAATGTGGTTTTGAACGGCAACTTTTTCTCAGTGTTGAGAAAATGTGGAGCGAATGCCAGACGCAGAATCGCCCTGTGTTTAGCTTGTTGAAAGTAGGGTTCTGCTATGTAATTTTTGTTTCATTTAATGTGTCAATCTCATGCTTTGATTCAGTTCTGGCTTTAGATTTCTGACTGGTTCTACAGCCCTCATTCTATTGTGTTGTTTACTGAATACTCCATCCTGTCAATTGTATCGATTCACTCTGTATAATCTGCCTTGAGTCCAAGTCAGAAAGGTGGACTATAAATGATATAAATAAATAAATAAATAACAATTAGCCTGAATCCTGTGAATGTGAATTCTGATTTTTTACTACTAAAATGTGGGAAGCTCGTTATTAATAAAGAGGTAAAGATTCAAATGAAGGTTTCATTTTTTTATAACTTTTATTTATGTATCTAGATATTTATATCCCGCTTTTCTCCCCAGTGGGGACCCAAAGCAGCTTACAGCACTGCTTTCCCCTCTTCCATAACAACCACCCTGTGATGTTGGTTGGTCTGAGAGAGAATGACCTGCCCAAGGTCACCTAGCAAGCTGCCCCAGCAGAGTAGAGGTTCAAAACTGGATCTCTCCGATCTTAATCCAACCACTACACCACACAGACTCTTTTGAAAACATTTGATTATGCGCCATTTAGATGTTATTCACTTTTATAGGTTTAGTGGGAGAAGACACTCTGCATCTCTAATGAACGTCAACAGATGCAAAATTCAATGAGACCATGCCCTCCATTGAGGTTACTTATATCATCATAAAAAGGAAAAATTAATAGCTGTTCTGAAAACAGACTGGCAGTTATGAATTCAGGAATCACTACACAAATCAAGATCAATTCAAGGGATATGAGACACTTGCTAAAATAATTGCGACCGAACTTAACAAGCAATAGGGGTATTTAAAACAAACAAAAAACAACCGAGTGGTTTTTATGCCTGACAATCAAAACCAAACTTAAAGGGGGAAAGCAGACGACATTGTTTACACAAGCACTTATAGAATGGCTAAATTATAATGGCCTGTATTATATGACCCTGTTTTCAAAAGCATATTAATAGAATAATGCAACGAGCATGAAATTAAGCAAACTCCAGAGCACAACGGAAGACAGGAGGGCCTGGCGTGATGTGGTCCACGGGGTCGCAAAGAGTCAGACTCGACTGTGCGACTGAAGAACAGCAAGAACAGATCACCCAAAATGAGGTACCCTGAGGTGAAAGAATCCTGGACTGTACCAGTTCAAATTGCTGGTGTGAGGCCACTTCTTTTTGACATAATGTCTTGCATATAATAAAGCAACACTTCAGAGAGATAGGCTTAGCACAGCCAGCTACCTGGTGTACTGGATTACCACACCCCTAGAATACTATATGCATTAAAAATAGGACAGCTCCTGCCACCTGCAGTCTGAAATGGTTCAGTCCAGAATTTCATCACCTCAGCCTACAATTTCAATCTGTTTAATGTGTGGATTAAGTGGGTTTAAGCATGAATTTTTGCCTCTCTATAACATGGGGATAACACTACAGTCCTATTTTATTAGATTTTATATGGGTTGCTCGGGTAATATATGTGAAACATTTTGAGTACCACAAAAGAGTACTCATTACTATTGCTTTCATCAGCATGGTTAACATTCTGATATGGAAATCAAGAGTCTGATTTGGTTTTCCTTCTGTTCTCTTTAGCCTTTGAGTCACCCCCTGAATATTTAATAAATCAGAGGCTGGAATGAGATAAGAAGTAGGGGAACTAGTTGTGTCTGCAGGCTCTCAAGATGGCTGCCTACCTGGCTCTCTATTCGAGCTCATGCTGAGTATCCTTCTATCATATACATCCTGTGTTCTAACCACCTGCACTATGCTTTGCTCTCAAAGCTTGCATGATCCTTGCTTTGCTCTAATTTAAATCCTTTCCTTTTGCTCTTCTTTATCTTCTGGGACACCAGTCCCGTAGGTACTATGAACTTTGATTCCCATAGGCACAGTTCCAGTTTGTTCTACCCAGTCTACATTGTGGCTAACATTCCTCCATTCCCATCTTCATAGCTGGCCATGGCTAGGGATGTATGAACAGTCCAATTTCTGTTTCCTTTTTGTTTGTTGCCACAGTGAGCTTTTTTCTCTACTCATTTATTTTATTTTATTTTATCTTATCTTATTTTTATTTTTTTGCTGGTGTTCCCAAATAATTTCTATTATGCCATTTTATGCCATTACATCTCTTCTTTTATACAATTTATGGGCGTTCATATGCAACAAGATAAGACAACAATATCAAAAAATGCACTAATTTTAACCATTTGGTATGAAGAAACTGAAAATGGCAGAAAAATAAAGACTCATGGGTTCAACTTGCACAACTGAAATGGGGATTTCTGAGTAGAACCAACAGGGCTAAGAAATTCAGTTGCATCCCTAGCTCTGGCTGTCTAACTGGAGTTGCCAACATATCTCTGCAATAGTTATTATTTCTTCCTTTGTACACAGATCCAAATAACTGTTGGGATGCTTAACAGTGAAAAGACAGAAATGAGTTAAATTCCTGGATGAGAAGATTGCTGAAAGTAGGATTGTCTGACAGTCAGGTCCAAACAATATTAAACAACATTTTAAACAAACTTTTAATGTAAGTGGAAGGGTATTGTTGTTTAGAAACAACACAAATATACTGGGTTAGATCCAACCAGCTTTTCAGTTGGTGAAAGAGGGAGGAGAGGGTCTCCTTTGGCCACCAAAAAAGAATCATGGGACCTGCACAGAAAAAAGCCACGTGAGTTTTGGGTTGTAGTAAAGGTGGAAATTAGGTGACTTCGCGAAAAAGCTGGCTGGACCCAGCCCACTGCATTATCCATTTTCCTGGAGAAAGATAAAAAGTCCGATAAAATATCTAGAATGGAACCTTATAAAAATGATATTAAAATCACAATACACAGAGAGAGAGAGAGCTTCCACAAAGCAATAGAAACTAAACGAAGAGAAAGGACACAGAGGAGAAATGGAAAGAACTATAGGTTAAATTAATGTGTGCCCCAAGAGGTTGTGTGCATCATGTAGCAATAAATATCCTATGAAGAGAGGTGGTGGTGGTGGTGGTGGTGGTGGTGAGGAGTTCAAAAAGTAATTAAGCCTCCTAAAGGCTTAGAGAGAACAAGATTTAAACCACAGCAAAGCTTGCCCTTAGCTGACAAGAGACCTAGAGAGCTCCATTTACTGTAGTTTTGTAGCTGGTTTGAAAGAGGCAGCAAAAGGCTTATGACATCATTAAATACACACAGAGGAGGATCGAGAACAAGCCATTTCATAGGGCTCAATGGATGGTTTGGTGGCACATTGGCAGTTGTACTACTGGATCACCCCTCAAGGTATCCAAGCAGCCCAAATCAGCTGAGCGTGGCGATGTGGGAGGAGATGGTGGGCATAGCTTTCACCTGTGGTCACCTCCCAAATTCATGCTGCTGACACCCTACCTGGGACCAAGGTGGGCTACAGAGATGCTGTTCCTGGATTGAACCCAACTGCTACAGTACAGGGAAAGCCATATTCCACAAATCTGTGGAATCCAATTTACTAGCTAGACTATTAATCATCCTGTTTTATAAGGCATTTGCTGGTTCTGCATCTGACATTCGCTCCACATTTTCACAACACTGAGGGAAAGGTGCAACTCAAAACCACATTCAAATACCCTGGAGCCATACTGACTGCGAAGTCATCCCTGAATGGCCATAAAACAGCCATAAATCTATGTAGAAAGTGCAATAAAACCCAATGAGCAAAGGAAGTGAAAGCGGTATGAATGCAGAGGGGAATTTCTGTTCCAACATGGGTTTACCAAAACAATGGAGGGAAAAGCCAATGCAGAATCGCACATTGTCTTTCTACATTATCAATAATCATGACATCTATCAATCAATAATCATGACATCTATCAATCAATGGAAGTTTATTGCCAGATTTAACATATTAATATCCCACCTGTCCCCAAAGACTCAAGGTAGCTAACAATATGCCAACAGGGCAACAAAAATATGACAGACTCACAAACATGGAAGCAACATATCCATCAGTGCATAACCAGAGTCAACGAATTAGTTCACAGCCCTATTAATGCCCTAAAAACAATTTACCAATTCAACCAGAAGCCCCCTGAAATAGAATAGCTTTGCAAGCCTTCTTAAAATTAGGCAGCAATGGCACCCTCCTCCAGTAGAAACTGATCAGAGGAATATATAAGGAATTAGGTGACTAAACTAGATATTGGTGGTGGCCAGGGTTGCCAACCTCCAGGTGGTAGCTGGATATCTCCTGGCATTACAACTGATCTCCAGGCGACAGAGATGAGTACACCTGGAGAAAATGGCCACTTTGGAATGTGGACTCTATGGCATTATACCTCACTGAAGTCCCACCCCTCCCCAAACCCTGCCCTCCTCAGGGCCCAACCCCAAATTCTCCAGGTATTTCTCAACCTGGAGCTGGCAACCCTAGTGGTGGTGATTATTTAAACCTTAGAGCGTCAAACATGTATTTTCCAAAAAAAGAAAAGAAAGAAACCTACCAGATTGAGTCTTTTGTGAGTTTATTATCCACCTTTGACTCCTCATCTAAAAAGACATCCAGCTGTAGGTTGGCATCGTTATCATGGGCCGAGGAATAGTTAGTGATGACTCTCGCAGGAATTCCTATGCATCTCAGAACTGTAAGAACAGAAGGGGAGGGGAGGATGGAGACGTTTGTCTAAGCGAATACTGGTGACATCTGCATCAATGGGTAAGTAGACAAATTATCTAACCTCTGAGCAGTTTCATCTTTCTCTTCCATTGGACTTCTATTGGTTAGTCATTACCAGAAGCAGCATTTTCCATGGCTCACCCTGCCTCCAGATGACAGGGCTTACTCCCAAGAAATGTTCACCCCCCTCCCCCAATTTCATTTTATCCCAGCCTCCCTCCAAAAAAACACAGGGTAACTCTCATGGTCCTTCTCTCCTTCATTTTATCTTCACATAAGCCCTTTGGGCTAAAAATGAGGATCTGGCCCAAGATCATCTGTATTCAGATGTTCCTAGTCTAGCAATGCCAGCCAAAGAGAGTTATACCCTTCTAAGCACTCTGATTTCAACAGACTTAGGAGGGTGTAATTCTGTTTAGGAATGCAACTGCTAGTCTGGTACTGGTTGACACCACTGACTCCCAGTATTGCTTGGGTTGCCAACTCTGGCTAGGGAAATTTCTGGAGATATGGGAGGTCAGTGCCTGGGGAGGGTGGATGGGAAGGAGCTCAGCAGGGATGAGATGTCATTTTAGGACTACCAGACAACACTGTAGTGTTGCTCAGAGAACAACTCTTTCTGTCTTGAGACATATGTGGAGAGAGAGGGGTTAACTAGCTCCGCAAATCTTTTTATTCCACTGTTACTGTCTCTTTTTGTTGTGATATTTATTTTGCTGCTTTTAATTGTTGTCTATATATCGGGGGTAAGCCTCTTCTTTTAAATGAAATAAGATGGTGTACATAGACAGATGACATTCATAATATATACAGCCTAAAATCATTATAAAGTGCAGGGTTTACAGAGAAAGGCTCTGTTGTCCTGGAGCCTTAAACTGTTTCTTAGTTGCCCTGTGGAAATATTGTAAGAAGGGCAAGTTATTCAAAATCTGTGATACAATTATGTCCTAACTGTCTGACGCTCCTACTTAAATTCCAACATTAGCTTCCCATCTGCTCCCATACCTAGCACAAATCTTTTGTCTTCGACATCAAATGTTATTTGTTTGAACTGTTTTTAACCCTTTTGTTCTAGACTTAAAGAAAACTGCTGTAAAATATATTCACAAGCAGTATCTAGCTCCCCACAGATAAGCAATGATTTATACTAACAGGAAGGTGGACAAGAAACTGGAAATTCTGAACAATTCTGGTGGCTCCATAAAAAACAAAACCATTTCCCACCCAAACAGACCAGTCTATTAAATATAAATGTATTTTTAGTCCCTAAACTATGCCTGTTGAGCTGTTTGAAAGGAACCATTCCTAAAAAGCAAAAGATATTATCTTCCATTTGATAGCTGGTGGTGGAAAGGGCTGTCCAGTCACAGCTGATTTATGGCGACCCAGTAGAATTTTCAAGGCAAGACACATTCAGACATAGTTTGCCATTGCCTGCCTCCACATCATCATGACCCTGGTATTCCATGGAGATCTCCCATCCAAATACTAGCCAAGGCTGACCCTGCTTACCTTACGAGATCTGAAGAAATCAGTCTAGCCTATTCAGGTCAGAGCATTTGATAGCTATATGTAGGATAAAAGGTAAAGTTTTCCCTTGCTCAAAAGCCAGTTGAATCTGACCCTCGGGGGCGGTGCTCATCTCCATTTCCCAGCCGAAGAGCCAGTGCTGTCTGAAGACTTTTCTGTGGTCATGTGGCCAGCATGACTAAACACCAAGGCACATGGGAACGCTGTTACCTTCCCACCGAAGTGGTACCTATCTATCTACTTGCAATTTCTTGCTTTCGAATTGCTAGTTTGGCAGGAGATAATTTATGCCAAATACCCTAAGTCTTCAGCTATCCTATGCTACATTATATTTTCGGATTTAATGCTGAAAAGAATGCTTAAGTCCTACATACCAGTGAAGAAGGGTCATCAAAGGGTTAACAGGTTTAGAAAGAACTGGAGCAGCTTAGAACTTTTCAGTATGATAAAAATGCAAAGCACAGACACAACTGCTTTTTCTGTTGCAGAGAATTCTTGCCTATTTTTCTGCTTTAGTGTAGGATGCTGCTAAAACGTTAGTGTTTGGTGCTTTGTACTGATTTTATGATTTTGGTATACTTATGAATTGTTTATGGAAAATGGTAATAAAGTTTAATTTTAAAAATAAAACATTTTAATCTTATCCCAAAAGTTATAATGAAAGCAGAAAACAACTTGGCTCAAAGACAACACAAACGCTAATGTATAATAAACAAATAATATGAAATTTTATAAGGACAGGAACAAACAAAGTCCTGAACAAACAAGTGACTTTTCCCAGTCTTGGCTTTCTGGGCTAATCTGTTAGCCACCCAAAGACCTCCTGCTTCCTCCAATGACTTCAGCATCTTTCCCTTGCTGCTCCTCAGAGCTAGTACTACCACCCAGAACATAGCACAATACTACCTCTCCCACTTCCTTCAAATCCATCCTTAATAACACCTGTTTTTCCTGGGATGTCTTTGGCACAACAGCTTCATTCTCACTCCCTTCCTCTAATACTATACCTAAACTCATGTAACTGGAATGAATGCATATTCTTCCCCTGGACAGAAACTGCTCAGGGTCCCCATCTCTTCCTCTGCCCCCCACCAACCCCCCCCCCCCCACTCACAGTTCTCATCCCACCCATCTGCACGCCCCACACCTAGGGCTGACAAGCCTCCAATGGAGACAAGGGACATCCTGCTCCCACATTCTGTTTCCTGCCACCACTTCCAGTGGAGGACAGAGGGGGAAAAAGAAAAATAAAGCCTCGTCCACTTAGAAGAAGTTCTTAGCCTAGAGTTCCTGGCAAATCCTAGAGCTATCTAAAAGCAACAAAGGGTAGCTCTAGCAATCACCAGAAACTGTATAATAAGAACTTCCTGTAAGCAGACAAGGCCTTCTTTTCCTTTTAATTTTTCTCCCAGGACACTACCCACCCACAACCTTCTACAGATTAGGGCTGCCAAGTCACCCCGGGGGGTGGGGGATCCCCCGCTATATGGGTTCCTGATCCGCCGGCCGGCATTCGGCCAGCGGGGGAACCCCACCCCCGAAGTCGTCCTGCCTGGACGACTTCCCCAGTGTAGTGACGTCACCCGGAAGTGATGTCACCATGTTGGAGATGTTGCCAGAGCGTCGCCGTGGCAACGTCTCCAACGTAGTGACGTCACTTCTGGGTGACGTCACCGGCCACCCCGCCAATCGGTAAGTAGGACTTGGCAGCCCTACTACAGATAAAAATATGTTCTGTGGATTTTAGAAAATACAGGAGTACAGGACAGGAGGGTTATAAGGTTTGAACCTCCAAACAGATGACCAGAATGCAGTCTGTGTACAACTAGTGCTACCAACTTCCAGGTGGCACCTGGAGATCTCCCACCATTATAACTGATCTCCAGATGATCAAGATCAGTTCACCTGGAGCAAATGTTTGCTTTGGAGTGTGGACTCTATGGAATGCAAAACATGTGCTCTGCCACTGACTCAAGAGCCCCAGAGTTAGACGCCAAAGTATCAATTTAATTTCCATTAAATGTTCTTTTTAAATAGATTTTTTTCCTTGTGGCCCTGGCATGCATCTTTATATTGAGAGGTAAAGTTGCAGACACGTTATATCTGTTCTTATATCTGTCCAGTTAGCAGTCCCATTCTCCTATTCTATCCACTGCTAAGCCCTTATAAGTTGTTACATTTTAGGCACTCCTACCTCGTGTGTGGGGAGAATGCACTACGTGCAAACCTCTCAGGATGTGTGATCTCCATTTTGTATAAGTAGGGCCACTTGCATATTTTTCCAGGTTGGTACTCAAAACCGGAAACCCAGTTTTATTACCAATATGATTCCTGAACACCAAAACTTGAAAATATGAGCTTATTCACATGAAAATTACAGTGGGACATATCAATAAAACTGTGGGCAGCACACTCTCCCAGTACATGATGTAATAAAAATTGTGTGCCGTCAGGGTGCAACCAACTCATGATGATGCCGGCACCTGGGGGATTTCAAGGTAAGAGGTAGTTTGCCATTGTCTTCCTCTGCAGAACAAACCTTGTCTTCCTTTGCAGTCTTCCATCCAAGTACTAAACATGACTGACCCTGCTTTGCTTCCAAGTTCTGATGAGCTTGGGCTAGTCAGGCTGCTAGTACATACGGTAGGAGTACCAAAAATGTAAGGGGGAATGGAGACCAGAGATTGATATGGTGGCCAGCATGATGTAGTGGTTTAAGAGCAGCAGATTCTAATCTGGGGAACCAGGTTTCATTCCCCACTCCCCCACATGAAGCCTGATGGGTGACTTTGGGCAAGTCATAGTTCTCTCAAAATTCTCTCAGCCCCACCTGCCTCGCAAGATGCCTGGGGGGGAGGAGGAGGAGAAAAAGAAGAGTTGGATTCATACGTACCCCGCCCTTCATTCAGAGTGGCTTACAATCACCTTCCCTTCCTCTCCCCACAACAGACACCCTGTGAGATAGGTAGAGTTGAGAGAGCTCTGAGAGAACTGCTCTTGAGAGAACAGCTCTGAGAGAATTGTGAGTGGCCCAAGGCCACCCAGCTGGCTGCATGTGTAAAACTGGGCAATCAAACCGGGTCCTCCAGATTAGAAAGGAAGGGAATGTGATTGTAAACTGCTCTGAGTCTCCTTAAGGTAGGGAAAAGTGGGGTATAAAAATCTACTCTTCTTCTTCATATGTTAGCAGCTATTGCTGAGTTACCACTTTTACAGTATTAAAGCCACTGGCCTCATAGTCAGTTGTGCAACAGAGTGTCAGAAATCACACTGAGAACCCATGAAGAGTCTGGTTAGGCCAGGGGTCCACGACGTGGTAACTGTGGGTGCCATGGCACCCACCGACACCTTTCCTCGCACCTGCCAAGTGGTTTTTTAGGAAATGGGCGGGGCCAGGTAGGGCTTTTGCCAGCAATGCTTCTGATTGGCATTTTGGGATTTGATTGGCTGTGCAGATTTGTTAAAATGTTGCTTTGCTTTGACAGCAGCTGCTACCACAGCTCAAGAATCATCACTGTGTGACTGAAGTTCACTGTGTGACTGAAGCTGCGGCAGCCATTTTGTGGCTAGCTCCATCTCCTGTGGCAGTTACTTTTTGGCAGCCATTTTGTGGCTGTGCCCCCCCCCCCCGAGTCAGAATTCCAAAGGTGCCCGCAGGCTCAATAAGGTTGAAGAACCCTGGGCTAGGCCTTCAGGCTGACACTCCTGCAATAGTTCATATTTTGTGGCCCAGTGTGCCTGCAGTGTTTCACGCAGAAAGGGAGCTTAACTTTTTCATTTTAATTGTATGATGACAAATTGCTTGGATGCATCCAATACCATATGCACCTATTGATTAAGCTTAATTCAAATGCCTTCCCAGGCTCCTAGCACATGAGCCATCAAGGTTCATTGGAAATAATTCAGCTGACAATTTCAAGATTAATGGCTTTGTTCCTTCTTTTTCAAAATGTTTTAGCATTTTTAACAGATGACTGTCCCAAAATATTCAATATGATAACCTTGGAAAGTTGTATAGTGATAACCCAAGAGTGCTAGAAGTTCTAAATAGCCCCAAAGTGCTGGAAGTTAATGGTTTTACTTGTAACGGCTTAATTGACTGATGTTTAACAAATTTATCGTATGTTTTAACTTGATGTACACCGCTCTGAGCCCTTCGGGGGAGGGCGGTTTATCAATTGAATAAATACATAGCTAAAAACTAATCTGGAGTTAATCGCTGTAGGAGATGCAGGGCTCTTTTTTTGGAAAAAGAGGTGCCAGAACTCTCAAGATGGAAATGAAGTTTTCAATCTGTTTACTGAAAACTCATGAACTTTTAAACATTTTAAAAATAATTTTGTTAAAGAGGTTTCGGAACTCCATTCTGGCGCGTTCCCCCAGAAAAAAAGCCCTCAGGATAAGTAATATTAAATGGTGCCCATGCAGTTTAAAAGATGAATACAATGTGGGATATAGCAGTTATTGAGAAGCTGTGTAATTTTTTCCCCCTGGAGTTCAGGTGAAATTAAATTATCAGTTATATAACTGTCTGGGTGTGATTTTCAATGTAGGCTTTGGAAATGTGCCCAGCAGATTTCTTCAGTGATCTTCATGGGCCTCACATATGATCATATGTAGCTTCTGATAGTCATAAATAACACAGATCAACACATGTGCATCCTGCACAGATCCTCCATCTAATGCCAAGGACTAATGGGTTTCAACTGGGAACTCTATGGATCAGTCTTGGGTATGCCCAGTCCCACTGAGCTTGCTAGTCAAAGGACTAGAATAGGACAGTCTGTTCCTGCTGTGGCATTCATACCACAACCCAGAATCTTCCTTGCCAGGATGAAACCAGAAGGCCAATTTGGTACGGCTATCTTCTCTCTCAGTCTGTTGTTGTGGGAGACTGCTAGGTCTTCCCGATGCACCATCAGACAGCCTGGCTTTCAGCAAGCTGAGTCTCTCCTGCTTACCTCTCCACAGACTATCGAAAATCCTCATTGAAAGTCCTCACACACCTGACATCTCTTCATTGTATTGTTTATTTACGACATTTTAATCTTCTCCTTCCTCCCTCCCTCCCTTCTCCTTCCTCCCTAAGCCCTCCCTTCCTCCGTTTTATACTCACAACAACCCTTTGAGGTAGGCAATGTTTCCTGCCCTTCCTGTTCAGTGTTAAAATGTGGATGAATATATGACACTGTCCTACAGCAAGCTGGACCTTTGGTCCACCTAGCTCAGTATTATCTACTCTGATCAGCCCTGGTTCTCACAGCACCTACTACCTGAACCTTTTAACTGGAGAAGCCAACAAACAAACCCAGAAGCAGCAGGAACATACAAGCGAGGGGAATGAGAAGTCAGAAAACCCCTCAGTCTAAGACATATTTTGCCTTTAAAAGAAATAATCAGAGTGGTGTACCACACAAACCATGCACACAGACATATAAATATATAAAACATGCCTATATTATTAAACTTTAGAAAAGAGCCATCAATAATCAGCGGGATCTCTGAAGGCCATAACATGGCTAGATCTTTGCCTTAACTTGCCCTTGTAGCTTGGCAGTCCACTCTATCAAATTCTGCATTCAGATGTAAATAGCTCTCTGCTTCACTGTAGTAGTGTGTGTGTGTGTGTGTGTGTGCATGCACACGCATACATGCAGAACTGGAGGCCTTGGGAGCAAGGGACACACAAAGTTTGCCTACTTATGACTCACCACAGAAAATTATATGACTACCACCAATTGAGATGGATCTTTTTATGCGTGACTGTAAGAAGAAGACAGATTAGCCAAGAATTAGACACATTTTCAATGGCTGGCAATACCTACTAATACTGGCATGTGTATGGAGTAAAAGACAGGCTTGCTCTGGAGTTCTGCCAGCTGTGGCATAAACAGGGTGCTCATTTCAGCGTATGTGTGTTCACAACCACAGGAAGAAATATATGCCTCAACAGAGAGGTACATTCCAACAGCTTCCTTTTCAAAAACAAGCAAATGTATTGGATATTTATCTCTGGCCAACTCATTTTGGAAAATGAAATGCATAAACATTTCCGGCTTCTGCAGTCTACAATCATAATATTTACTTTCACCGTCAGTGGATGAGAATAAAGGAAATTACTCCTTCTAAAGGGAACTAGAGTATCATTCTGACTGAATCAGGAATTAGGGATACGCACTCAGAAATGTACTATTGTAAAGTCTGATGCAAACAATGCCCATTTGTAAATGCTGTACATTAAACATTTCTGATATTTCGGAGTGGTTGGAAACCTTCTGGTCTAGCAGTTATTCTGGTGCCTCGTTGGCTCAGTTTCCAAGGCAGAAGGAAGCAGAAGATGCTGGGCCAGTGAGGGGCACGGCAGACTTATGCATGGCAGGGATGTTGTCCAACTCCAAAAGTTAGCACATCTTCCCACCATTCAGGATCACCCGGGTTGTTATTTCTAGGCATAGCATTCCCACTTTCTCACATTCATGACATCATGTCCTGTTTTAACAGTTTTTTTCCTGATTCCATAGGTCTTGTTTGTACAAATTATTTCAGTTTCTAGAGCTGTACTCATCCCAGAGGTAAGCGCGGTCTTCACACACGGTGTGAAGCAGGACAGCGCGGGTAATAGAGGCAGAATCTGAACCTCAAGCTAAATGTATTAATTTTTATCATTTTCTTTCCACTACTCAGACACTCAAGAGAGCTGATAATAAGAAACAGCAACAAAGTCCAGAACGTCCCTAAACTATTTTTTTAAAAATCATACTAAAACGAGCTAACAAAAACCATATAACTAGGTAAAAATACACAGTAGCAGCAGACTAAAAACAATTCATTTCAAAGCAGAACAGATAAGGTATGATAAGGTATATGATAAGGTATTATCATGTTGTGAGCTTGTCTGCTTTAGCTCTATTTCCTTGGTTGTCACTTGCAAGGTGGGAAATCTTGCAATTTGATGACATCATATATTTTGCTTTATTACTGTGTGAGAGGAAAGGAGAAGGGCCAGGGTTTTTTCTTTTCTCTGAACTGTTCAGTTTGGAATTAGAATGTGTAAGTTGGCAATTTCAATTACATAGGGATGCCAGCCTATAGATGGTACCTCAGAATTACAGCTCATCTCCAGACTACAGAAATAGATGCTCTAGAGGTTGGACTCTATGGCATTCTACCCCACTGAGGCCCCTGTCCTAAGGCTGCCAAGTCCCCCCGGGGGGGTGGGGATTCCCCCACTTAAAGGGTCCCGAATCCACCGGTCCGGATCCAGTGGGGGGAACTCCACTCCCATAGTTGCCAGATCAGGCCGTTGTGCCCGGCGTGATGACGTTGCCCGGAAGTGACGTCATCACACTGGGCATGTCGCCAGGCAACGCTATAGCAATCGCCCTGAAAACTCTATGGTGCCATAGAGTTTTCGGGGCGATTGCTAGAGCATCGTCCAGCGACGTGCCCAGTGTGATAACATCACTTCCAGGTGACATCATCACGGCGCGCACACTTTGCACCCACATGGATGTCCCAGCCAGGGACCAACTCACCCCCGCTTTTAACAGTAAATAACTTGGCAACCCTACCCTGTCCTCCCCAGGCTCCATCCCTAAATCTTCAGGAGTTTCCCAACCTGGATCTGGCAACCCTCCCTCCCTCCACCCCCACCAGTGGCCAGGGGGACCTGGCAACCCTACAATGACAAAATGTGTTTGTAGGCTTAAAGTCCTACAGACGATATATTTAAACGTCACTGAAATTACTGGCATTAGACTGACACGCATTAACAATCCGAACTATCAGAAGGGTCAGAAAGAAAGTATCTTTGGTTCATTTGAGAATGAAAGGGTAACAATGTATATGCCACAAAATAACATTTTTGCTGCACACTTTTCTCATACGTACAAGTGTTGAAGACTCCAGCAAAGACCCAGCACTGGCCGTACCGCACTGGCTCTTTCGAACTGTAGTATTCCAGCAGAATGTCTACACTTCCAGTCCAGGCTGATGGTGGGACCCCATAATCATAAACATTGCTCCAAGAACCCACAAGCACACCCTGGTCATCTTGAGCATTGATCTGAAGGAGGGTGGGAAAAAAATAAATTCATTGTTGACATACTATGTACTGAACAATATTTCCAAGTTTAAAAACGTATATTAAAAATCCTCTAAATCAGTCTATCTAACACATTTTCCCTTCCCTTCATTCCAGGAGCTCAGAGTGGCATACATGTTCTCCCTTCCCCATTTTATCCTGAGGGGATAGATGAGGCTCAAGGGGACCCAGCAAGCTTCACACAGGGTGGGAATTTGAACCTGGACTACTATCTGAGAGACACAACACTCTAAGAATTAGAGTGCCCACTGGTGCAGGAGAAATATCAGAATTGTTAGTTCCGGAGAGCAAAGGAGTGGTGAAGGCCATTACAGTGGGCATAATTCTGCTACACGTGTTTGCCAGATTGAAGGGAATGGTGCTAGTCTTTGCATTCATGTTGAAGAAAGCAGACCATCTATGAACACATGAAGCTATGTTATATTGAATCAGATCATTAGTCTATCAAGGTCAGTATTTTCTATTCTAACTGGCAGCAGCTCTCCAGGGTCTGAGGTCTTTCACAATACCTACTGTCTGATGATCTAAACTGGAGATGCCACAGGGTTGCCAACTTTCAGGCAATGGCTGGAGATCTGGAATTACAAGTGATCTCCAGGTGATAAAGATCATTTTACCTGGAGAAAATGGCGGCTTTGGTAGGTAGACTCTATGGCATGATGCCCCACTGAAGTCCCTTCCCTCCCTAAACCCCATCCTCCTCAGGTTCCAGCCCCCAAATCTCCAGGTACTTCCCAATCCAGAGCAGGCAACCCTACTACAGACTGAACCTGAGACCTTCTGCATATAAAGCAACACACTACTGCTGAAAGACTTTCCTGCAATGATAACTGAAACCTTTGTACATCTTAGTCGTGAGCTTAAAGGAGATGACTGTACTTTGGCTCAGTAAAATTATGCTAGCGTCTAAAGCAGAGGCTTGTTGGGCTGGATCTGACATAAAAGTTACTTTGCTGGGCCAGGCCATGTCTGCCATAAAATGTAATCCCAGGTACCGGATATATAAACTCAATTCTCACACAGGGCGGTGGGCACAGTCACAAAATGGCTACCACAGGAGGTATAATGCCACAAAAGGTCATGGAGCAAGGTTATATCTATGTACTATTAGTCATCCATTGGCTCCCATCTGCGGATAGCTAAATTCATAGATTGGGGCAAAGTGGAGGCTAAACAGATTTTTCTGCAAATTTGGGGCACTCCCCAGGTTTGCAGAAAAATCTGAAATCAACATTAAAGTATATGTTTTAAAAAAAACAACCATACATTTGCATTGCCTGTGCATGTCTTAGCCGTTCAGAATGGATCCGCTACAGCCCGGCCCAGTAGTGGACACTGGCAGCCATACCAGGCACGTCTCATCATCAAAGGACACCAGCAGCTGCGCTAGCCCAGCCACAGAGGCAAAGCATGCTTGGAAATTGCTGTGTCCCAGTGATGGAGGATACCCACCAGCTGTGGCGGCTCAGCCACAGTGGCAGAGGACACCCAACAGCTACACCAGGCCTGGCTGCAATGGAGGAGGACACCCAAGAGTTGCTGTAGCCCCACTGTGGTGAAGGAGGACTTCTGGTAGATGCCTGGCACTGTCAGCTAATGTGGCCATCTCCTGCCCGGGAGGTGGTATGTATCACCCTGTGATGTTGGGTGTGTGGAATGTTATGTTATACTTCTCATGGTGGGCTTATCCCTCCCTGCTCCGCTCTGAGCTTGGAAGACTGCTGGTGCCTGCCTATGTATCTTTTCTTGTGTCTGGCTTTGTTTCTTCCTGCTTTTTCCATGAGAACTTCAGGCCAGTATTTGGGCACCTTTTACATGATTTTTCTGATTGGCTATACTCCTTTGCCAGATCCTTTTGAATTCTGTATAATTGCACTACTTGGGGATCGTGCCAGCCATTACTAACACAGAATGTGTAGATGACCACAACAGACCTTCCTCAATAAAGACTTCCTTTCCTTAAGGACACTTGTTGATGACTGACTCTGTAGGACTCTCACAGGCAGCAGCGCTGGGCTCAGCAGCAGAGGAGGAGGATGCCAACAGCCATGCCGGGCTCAGGGGAGGCTGAGGAGGTTGCCGGTAGCAGTACTGGCAATGAACAAAGTAGCTGCAAAGCACTAACAATATGATATAACAATACTGGGATTTAATATACAACACATTTAATATACAACACAAAAATATTGATAACAAAGGTCAGTGTCCAATATTCAATTTATGACAAACATCCGGTAACTATTCAGTTTCAAAGAATCCTCGTAAGAAGAGGACCTCTAACAAGCTTGATGTCTATGTTGTATAAGGTTTCCTCTAAGGATTGCGCCATTCCAACCATTTCACAAATTCAATGTAGAGAAAAAATTCTTTTCCAAGGTTTCTTAACCCGACCATGTGGTCTGTGTGTTCAATTTGTGAAATTGTTGGAATGTCCCAATCCTTAGAGAAATCTTATACAATATAGACATCAAGCTTGTTAGAGGGTCCTTTCAGATGAGGATTCTTCGAAACTGAATAGTTACTGGATATTCATCATAAATTGACTATTGGACCCTGACCTTTGTTATCAATATTTTTGTGTTGTATATTAAATCCCAGTATTGTTATATCATATTGTTAGTGCTTTGCAGCTATTTTGCTCACTACCATCTGATTTGTAATAGCTGTGGTTCTTCTCTGTTGTTTACTCTTGAGTAGCAGTACTAGGGCTGCCAAGTCTTACCTTTCTTTTGGTGTGTGTGGGGGGAGTCCTTGCTGCTCTGGGAGTCTTCTGGCGTGCACATGGAGCACACGCACCATGATGATATCACCAGGAAGTGATGTCATCGTGTTGGGCATGTTGGGGTGGGACCTCTGTAATTATAAAGCGTCGCCCCTGAAACGTGCCTGACGCGATGACATCACCTCCGGGTGACATCATCGCACCAGGCACATCTCCGCAGCATGGCAATTTGGGGGTGGGGTTCCCCCCCCCCCCCCCGTGGCCCAATCCAGGTCGACGGGGAGCGGGCCGATTGAGCGGGGGCTTCCCCACCCCCTGGGGGACTTGGTAACCCTAAGTAGTACTGGGCCAAGCAGCAGCAGAGGACAATGCCTGGTTCATCCCCCCCAAGCAAGTCCCCCACACACACACTGAGTCATAAGGGGAATCCTCTGCCCACAACTATTGCAGGACCCCACTTGTATAACTGTAATAGTAACTCTTTGACATTTCAAGCAGAAGTTCCGTTTGGATCCCTTTTAATCTGCATAGCCAATCAGAAGGCCTGCTGGGCAAACGCCCATGGGCACCACCTTGGGGATCCCTAAACCAAAATGGGCTGATTGTAACGTGTATATGCCTTTAAGTGAGGCCTCCCAAGCTAGTTTCTGTTTTTCTCCTCTAAGCTGGTATGGGAGGGGCCTCACTTAGTTCTAGTTCTGTGTGTGTAGTTTGTAATTTCAGGTGTGTGTGACACAGTAAAGAAGTAAGTTTTGTATGTATTATTTATGTATTGTTATCTATTATTTATGTGTTGTTAGCCGCCCTGAGCCCGCTGTAGGCGGGGAGAACGGGATATAAATCCCATGAAATAAATAAATAAATAAATAAATAAATTTCTACAATAAAAAAAATCCCTCCATTTTACTCTGTTTAGAAGGGGGTTGAGTTTTTATCTAGGGCTCCTGCTCTTTTCCTTTGTATTACCATATGTATTGTCTAATCTTGACTCATCTGGTAAGGCTTTATCAATTCCAATAGATAGATAGCTAAAAATCAGTTAAAAGAGGTCCTAATTCCCTCATCTATAATAAATTCATTAATCCCTATTTTTAATTTATTATATGATATTAAAACACAATCAATTTACAGTTTACAAATAATTACCAATGACTACAACATCAAAGCATATATGAAAACTCCTTTTTGCCTTCATGTTTGTACCAGCTGAAACTCCCAGTCTCCTGTGTGCTATCGGGATAGGTCAACTTAATTGTACACACCAGACCCTAGAGGATACTACACAGATAATGCAGAGGGCCCAGATGGGGAAAATAATGGATCCAGAGACGGCAAAACTGTAACTCCTTATGTTATTGATTCCAAGGAAGAGTGATTTGCTTTTACATAATGCACTGGGGGGGATGGGGAGTCATAGATCAAAGACTGAGATCCGGGGGATGACAATTACTTCCCAGTAACTCTCCAGTGCCTCACAGATTATTGTAATTAACCCTAAAACTAGGGTTACCAACTTCCAGACAGGCCCTGGAGTACTTCTTGAGTTACAAGTAATCTCCAGATTACAGAAATCAGTTCTCCTGGAGGAAATGACAACTTCAGATGATGGATTCTGTGGCATCACATCCCTGCTGAATGTTCTGCCTCCTGCAATTGGCTCACTATGAAAAATTTAGGGAGAAAAGATAAACTGCACACTAAGAAAGGGAATGAAACAAAGAAATCTATAATCTGGAATAAAATGGAAACATTAGTTAGCAATAGGGTTGCCAGCTCTGGGTTGGGAAATACCTGGGGAATTTGGGGGTGGAGCCTTGGGAGGGTGGGGTTTGGGGAAGAGAGGGACCTCAGCAGGTATAACGCCATAGAGTCCACCCTCCAAGGCAGCCATTTTCTCCAGGGGAACTGATCTCTGTAGTCTGGAGAGCAATTGTAATAGTGAGGGATCTCCAGGTGCCACCTGGAGGTTGGCAGTCCTAGTTAGCAAAAGAAATTCCTGCTTCTTCTCCTTAGAATTAAAAAAAAGGAGAAGACTGCCATTTCATGGCGAAGAGGGATCATTTTGCTAAAGACGGATGCAAAAACATCGCCGAGAGCCAAGCCAAAGCATCAGGTAAACCAACTGAGCAGTGCCAAGAATTATGTTTTGGAAGAAAGAGAACACACACACACAAAGAAAGGAGCAGGCCTCCTTTAAATAACAAATGGAAGCAGTATAAAAGAAAAACTACATCTAAAAGTTCGGGTTATAGGAAGAATAATGCTCTAAATGCCAAAATGTGGAGGACAATACATCAATGTAATTTGCAAGTCGTGCATGATATATCAATCAATGTGAAAACACAAAATATGAATATTATACATATCCAACAACATCAAGATATAGATATTGATTACAAAAGCCAGCCCAAAATCCATTTCAATCAAATCTTTTTAAGAACTGTAGAAGAGTTATGAAACCAATAACCGTAACTCAGATGAAGAATTACTTTTCTGATTTTTCTATATATTTTTTTTACAGAATGTTTATTTATTTGTGGCATTCTCTATGCCTACATTAACTCATGTTGTTGTTTTTTTGCTTGTTAGGCTATACTTTAGGCAGTTATTACACAGCTTCATGACCTAGGATGTTTCTTCTTTAAACATTTTATATTGGATCCATGTTTGTGGTTTGGGGCATTCATTGATATTCATTGATAATGACTGTATGCAGATTGTGGATTCCATTGATATATCAAGCTCTGTGTTTTGATGTTTAGGGTGCAATCCTCCTAAATCCACCGAATCACTGGGCTTAGAAAGTTGTAACTCTGTTTAGGATTTTGCTGATTTTGTGGAATATTCTGATCTGATGGGAGTGAAACACAAATGCCGAGAATCACTTTTGCGAATGTTTTGAGGGGTCATGAGGTTTACTGCCATAACCCGAAGTTCAGTTCTGTCAGGTTCAGAATCACAATGCAATTCTCCCCAAATGGATCAGTATTTACCAGAAAAGGAGCAGATCCTAGAAAGAAACACTGACCTATTTTACAAGAGAAATGGTTATGAAACTTCTGTTATTTGTTCCAATTTTACCTTTTTGTAGAATTCTTCTTAAGTAAGTGGCATGTGAAGAAAAATAGGGCTACTGGGGTTTGCCCGTCATGACAGCAAGCAAAGATTTTGCTTGTTGAGAAGTTTGCTTGAGGAAAGGTTGCATAAAGTGAGACTTTTGCTGACTAATGACTGAACAGATAGCTATTAGTGAGCAATATTTTTCCTCCCGGCAATCTGAACCAAATCAGTGGAGGCTCTGTGGAAAAGCTCCTTTGCGCTGTACCTTTTAATTATGTTAATGCAGAGCTGCTAAGTTCTTGCCAGATAAATCACAACTCTCATTGAAAAGCTTTTGGCTGGATTAACTACTGGTTTCTAATTAGAAAAATCGACTTCCTGTGAACCCCTAGGATGGAATGAGATAAGGATGCAGCGGCAGGCCCAAAGGGGTTTTAGGAGTAGACCTTTAGCTGCTGTGGGAGGGAAGCTGGAACAAAAGAGGTCTCTCATGAGCAAGATGTAACACTGATATGTACAAACTTTGCCACCAAAGCCAATAACTCACAAACCAGATAACTGGCAGCTTTGAGAAATTAGAGGAAGGCTGTGAAAATATCCTGCAAAAGCTGTAACACTTCTGGATTTAATACCACCTTATCAAAATGTTTCCCAAGTTGCACCATGTACGGTTGCCAGCCCCCAGGGCCGGGCGGGGGTTCCCTGCTTTTGGGGGCTCCAATCCGCCCCCGGCCAGCGGGGGAAGCCCCACCCCAAGCCCTACTCCCAAGAGTGTCCAGCTGCCGGGCCACCCGTCTCCCTCCCCTCCTGCCTGATTTAAACGGCTTCAGCTGATCAGTGGGGACCATGTGGCTCCCCAATCAGCTGGAGGACCCTTTAAATCTAGCAGAAGGGAGGGAGAGGGGTGGTCACGGGCCACACACTTGAGTCGCAAAAAAAACCTTTAAAGGGCTTGTGGTGTGTGGCGCTGGGGTTGCCAACTCCAGGTTGCAAAATAACTAGAAAACTTGAGGGGCGGAGCCTGGGGAGGGCAGGGTTTGGGAAGGAAAGGGACTTCAGCAAGGTCAGCAAGGTCCAATACCCTCCAAAGCAGCCATTTTCTCCTGGGGAGCTGATTTCTGTAGTCTGGAGATCCACTGTAATTCCCTGAGATCCCCAGGCCCCACCTGGAGGTTGGCAAGCCTAACCATGTCTCTATATTCAAGTTCACATTTTCTGTGGGAAAAACTAACCTTCTAGCCTGGACCAGACTTATCAGGCAGGGTTAGGAGGCTTGCCTCAGAATGCAGATTGCAGCGCAGATTGGAAGGTGTTCTTAAAAGGCACCGTTATTTAATGATCCCACAAAGCAATCGTAAACAGAGTTCTATCCTTCAAGGCCCATAGGCATCAATGGATTTAGAAGGGTGTATCTCTGTTCAGTGTTGTATTGCCAAAGGTCTTCGTGATCAAAATTTGGCCTATAATATTTTGGCCTTATAGATTTTGTGTTGCATACATAGTGTTGCCAGGTCCCTAGTGGGGGTGGGTCATCCTCCAGTTCCTGTTTCTTGGAGCAGAGACAGGAGAAATGGTTTTTAATCCCCCCCCCCCTAAAATGGTCATCAGGCCAGTGGTGTGATGTCACTTCCAGGAAAACCAAGAAGTGACATTACGTCTCTTTAGGAATTGCTGGAAACTCTATTGTAAAACTGTAGCGGTTTTTTGGCACTTTAAGATGGGTTTACTGTGGTATCGGACCCAGGCTACTGCTTAATGTGATTATGTTCTATATAGAACAGTTTCTTAAGTTTTGGCATCTAAGATAGGTCACCTTACACAGTGTGACAACAGGAGCTCTATAACAAAAGCACATTCCATACACCACGGAATATGCAAAATAATACACCCGTCAGCCCCACATAATTAACAGTATATCTAATTCTCATATTGCCCCCATCTATGGATACTCATATCCAGAAATCAGAGCTAGAAACAGACAAGACAGATCTTCCTAACCACCACCTTTGCCCAGTGGCAGCCATTTGACAACTCCCTAATTGATAGCGGCTACCTGCCAACCTAGCAGTTCAAAAGCAAGAAATTGCAAGTAGATAAATAGGTACTGCTTTGGTGGGAAGGTAAAAGCGTTCCGTATGCCTCGGCGTTAAGTCATGCCGTCAACATGACCACGGAGACATCTTTGGACAGCACTGGCTCTTCGGCTTGGAAACGGAGATGAGCGCCACCCCCTAGAGTCAGATTCGACTGGCTTTCAAGCAAGGGAAACCTTTTACTCTAACCTTAAGAGATGAATGTCCACTAAGATCTTGTGAGATGTTGATGGCCATGCTAGGGGTTGATAGGTAACAACAAGAGTATTGCTGAGCATTCCAAGCCTTGGTTTCTGTCAGTCAAAGGAGAGCAAGAGACAGAGACGGAAAAAGGTAAAAGATGTAAGGAAAGGAATGAAGCAGGGAAACGGAGAGGAGAAGCTGAAGGGGAGGGTGTACAGAACAAGGTGGCTGGGTGGATTGGAGTGAAGCAAAGAGGAATGGTTGGCAGGGGGAGGGAAGGAAGACAGTGTGGGGAGGAATGAGATTCCCTCGGCAATTCCTTGTGGATCCTCCTATTGAACAGTTCTATTGCCTTACCACTGCAGAGCCAACCCGGCTGATTTTGACAGGATTTCCTCGGCCAGACAAATCCAGTTTTGCTCGGTCCATCAGGTACAGGCAAGCATCCAAAACACCCTCTTCAAACTAAAGGTGAAAGAGGAACAGAACTCTGATTCAATTTACAAAGCAAACAAGACATCAATGTTCACTTCCTCAAAAGAGAAAACATAGGGCAGCAAATGCTAAAAAAATACACATGTGCACGTGCACACACATACATGGTAATCTGTCTGTTTCAAGGCAGAACCCTCGTCTTCAGATTTTTGCTTGATTTTTTAAGGTAACATAAAGAGGACAGGGCTTGCCCAGTGGCTGGGACACACCTGACCCCCATCCATCCTGTCAGCATCACTCAACTGGGCTATGAAACCTCATGCTGTGGTGGAGACGTGCTGGCAGAATCCAAGAGGGCCTGGTCCATGTCAACGATGGTGGCCTCAGGATGGCTCCCAGTGCCAGCAGAAACAGCAGAGAATGGACTGCCAAGCCCCCACCTCAGCAGCAACACAGCCCCCCGTGGATCCTGCCAATAGAGCCCTCAGCCTGCAGGTGGTGCCAGAGGGCTTTTGTTCCTAGCCCAAGCCACACAGGAGAATCTTGCAAGGCAAGGCACCAACCAAGGAAGGGTAAGGGGGGTGGGGTTTGAAGAGAAGAGATTGGATTTATACCCCACCCTTCACTCAGAGTCTCAGAGTGGTTTACAATCTCCTTCTCTTTCGCTCCCCACAACAGACACCCTGTGAGGTAGGTGGGGCTGAGAGAGCTCTTTCGAGAACTGCTCCTGAGAGAACAGCTCTGAGAGAACTGGTGACTGACCCAAGGTCACACCAGCAGCTGCACATGGAGGAGTGGGGACTCAAACCCGGTTCTCCCAGATTAGAGTCCGCACGCTTAACCACTACACCTAATTAGGGGGTAGCTTGGCTATTTAAACCAAACAGTCCTGGGCCAAGGATGATTGGCTGGGGACTGCTCCTAGAGTGCGAGGCTGCCCAGAGAGAAGGAACTCTGACGCAGGTCTCAGGGGGATTAGAGAGGACCATGGTGACTTGGACCCTTCTCCCCTCTCATTCTGAGGCCCAAGGAACCAGTATAGCATTTTAACACAACCAACAACAAACCCCACAGGATGGAACGAGGACACCTGTTTCCAGGTAGATGAGGCTGCCCCCTTTCATTCCCCACAACTTCGAAATCAAAAATAGTTCCTTCATGGGTCCTTAATGGATCTCGGGTTGTTCTGAAACTTGCATCCAACTAAACCAGACCACTCTACTTCTTCAATTATATTTTACAATTTCAAGTCATTCTCCAAAAAACCCTTTGTTCGCTCTCACAAACTAGAAAATTCTTCCTCTCTGGGCTTTATTAAACAAATCTGATAATGGTCAATGCTACACATAAGCTTGCCGGCTTCCCACTGGGGACGGGGGATCTTCTGCCTACTGCTAAGTTGCATGCTGGGATAAAATGCCTGGGTGTAATGGGGTGTGTGATCAGCATTCCTGGCACGATGCCGCCACAGCTGGTGCAACCGGAAAATGACATCATTGTGCAGGGTGACATTCTAGCAGTCGCCCAAAACTCTATGGCTGGACCATGAAGTTCTTCTGCCAGGCCTGGAATCCTAGCTGCACATAAAGCAGCCATTTTTAATTAAAATGGCAGTCTCATGAAGGGTGGTTCTTCCTCTCAAATGTTCGATAGAAGTCACATGGTTCAGTTCTGTACTCCAACATTATAAAGATATATCAAGGGGTTCAGACCTGTGGCAAGCCCTGGCTTGAATAAAATCTAAATTCTCTCATCTGTCATACAATTTAAATATTATGTAACTCAGAGTTAGCTTGGTTACTAGTTGCACTGTTTCTTGGTTAGTGCTGGACTAGAGCTTAACTTATCTTGCAAAGAGACCCACATCAGCAAGTAGTGACCTGAAACTGCCTCCTTTGAGAATGAACTCTAATAAAGGACTCTGAATGCTGGGATCCTGTGACAACAAGGACAGGAATAAATAGGGGGCAGAACAGAGGCCTAAACAGAGCCAAATTCATTATCAAAGAGCCTGCCCTGTGATACAGTCCAATTTGCTCAGGAGAAATTGCATAGCAACCAAAAAATGACACTGTCTCTTGGAAAACAATTGCTCCGATGGAGGCAGAAGCACATGAATTCAATTCTGAGCCTCTCTAATCAGTGGTAAACAAATGACAAAATATTTCTGTTGCAAGCTGGAACAAATATCTACGAAACTTTCTCCTTATGCACTCAACTTTGACCCTGTTTGTTTGAAAATACTTCCTTGGTCAGAATAGCAACAATAAGTTGATCGTGTCACTGCTTACTAAACATAGGGCCATGATGTTAGATCCAGCTGGTCAGCCGTGTTGGTCTGAAGCAGTAGAACAGATTTAGAGTCCAGTGGCACCTTTAAGACCAACAAAGGTTTATTCAAGGTATGAGCTTTTGTGTGCATTGGAATGGTAGATGAGGTTCTAACTTATAGCCAGGGACTTAACATAACTTAAACGTCATCATGTTACATGTTAATTTGCTGTTAAGTCCTTTTCTATAAGTTAGAACCTCATCTACCATTCCAGTGTATTTGAAAAAGTGTGCCTTGTCTTTCTTTTGCTTTGGCCCTATACCTATAACTGCATTGCCTTTTTGTCCCCCCCCACTTTTTGGAACAGAACAGAAACTCACTACTTATTACAGATTATAAACCTATAGGGCAAACCTGAATTCACAGTGGAGTTCAACACCTTCCCCAAGGAGGTCGTCTGTAATGAAGAGCTGGGTTTTGCTGGGATTGCTTGGGCGTTATGGAACAATTGTCTCTCAGACACTCAAAACTGTTTGCTGTTTGGGGCAGGCTGCAACATCTGAGATCATATGCTGTAATATTTGGGGGTGTTGTTTTTCACACTTCTAATGTAATGCCATGTCGGATTATTTTGTTGGATCAATTTCTTTGTTTGTTGCTGATTTTGGAAGCCATCTTGGGCCTCAGAGAAGCAAAGCTCCAATGTTTTCAGTACAGTACACCGTTTTCCAAACAGTGGTTTGTCATATTCACCTATCTTGGAAGTGCACTTTCAAACAATGTGTGAACGGGTCCAAACTCACTAAAGTCTAGGGCTGAGATGCAAGGTCAGAATTTGCAAGCCCTGATTCTTCAATAACCTTGTCAAACTTAAAAGGACCAAATATCCCAGTTTTAAAAACTGTGCTAGTATATCTGCTGACTCAGTCTTTGGACACCGTTCCTGCAAGGCTACATAATACTTCTGTTTATAAGCATTAGACTAGCCCAAGTAGTCAGTTCTGCATGTTCAGTGATAGCGTTCATTTACCAATGTAGATGGTCTTAAGGCTGGGACAGAACTTCCAAGCTGCTGCATTTGGAAAGACTCACCTGACCATAATTCCAGCTCCTGGATCTGACACTGCCAGGGTCTCCATAGAAAATCCTTCCAAGGTCATTCAGGACATACTCTTGTCGCTGCTGCTCGTCATCCAGAAACACAGGATCCTCTGCATCAGAATGTTGTTTATAAAGTCTGGTTAATACAGGCGCTTGGCTTATAATAGATGTCAGATTTTAATACCAGGAAATGGTACAACAATAATGAAAAGGATGTCTTCTGTTCATCTCGCATAGCGGTAGGAGACCCTCCCTCCTCACACAGCCTCTGTAATTGGAAACCAGGCATTCTTCAACTTAAAATGCAAAAAAGGAAAGGGGGAAAAAAGGATGGCGACTCCTAACTGTTTTGAGCAGGATCCGTAAAGCATGATTAAAATGTCACCTCTTATCAAGCATTTTATGATTTTGCACGGCTAAGTTGGAAAGTCTGCGCGCAGTGATGCAATTAGGCATCTGCATCGCAGATCAAAGAACAATTTTGAACTTCTTAAGGGTAATGGAGAGCAGCTCAATGTCAAAAGATTTAAAGGCAAAAACCTGCACAGGACATCAAAAGGTTGGCTGGAGAACTGGGCTGGAGGCTGAGAAGCAAGCCTTCCGTTGGTATATATGTAAGGCAAGCTCTTAAAGAGCCTTTCGCTTCCCTGCCTGTGGGAAAGAAGAACTTACACCAGGCAACGGGCTGGGGCAGCTTTAGGAAAGCTGGTTGGTTGCTTCCTGATCACCAGAGAGAGCCTGTGCCCATTCTATAGCTTCTGCCATGGAGG
Source organism: Lepidodactylus listeri (assembly GCA_029233225.1). NCBI lineage: Eukaryota > Metazoa > Chordata > Lepidosauria > Squamata > Gekkonidae > Lepidodactylus > Lepidodactylus listeri. Next base: position 97,349,551 of record JARCFY010000006.1, read on the forward strand.
AAGGGCAAGCTTCCCCTGCTGGTCTTTGAGGTTCATGCTTGCAAATAGCAATGGCAGCAAAAGGCTCACAAACAGGGACCTCAGAGTGGACTGCTGACTCCTGAGTCCAACTGTGGGCTGGGGGGGATTCCAACCTCTCACTAGCAATGGGGTCCCTCTTAGCTGGCACACCCACCACAGCCAAGCAGATCTGCTAGCTTTAAGGGTACAAATGGTGAGCCTGTATCTCATGGCAGGCTCTCCTCCTAATACACATGAGCTGCCGCAGAGCTGTTATCTAGGGGGGAGCCCAGCTCAAGAAAGAGACTGGAACCCACTCAGATCCAGTATCCCGTGGATGAGGGTGCACCTAGACAAGATATAAAGAATCCATGCTTGGGTCACCTGGTAAATTTATTTAATTGTTTAGGAGGGGAGGAAATTGGGAGGGGAGGTGGCATAGTGTAGCCTGATCTCATCAGATCTCGGAAGCTAAGCAGGGTGAGTATTTCAAAGGGAGACCATCAAGGATGACCCTGCAGACGAAGGCCATGGCAAACCACCTCTGCTTAATCACTTGCCTTGAAAGCCCCTTGCTGGGGTTGCCGTAAGTTGGCTGCAACTTGACAGCACTTTGGACTGGATGGGCCATTGGCCTGATCCAACATTGGTTTCTTTTATGTTCTTATGTACACCCCCCCCCCCCAAGGAAACTGGCTTTGAAGCCACAGCACCTGGATGAGGGTGGGTTTCAGCCTACCCCTCCATGCTGCTTCCAGGACCTGGACCCCTTCCCCTGAGCTGCAATTACCCATGCTTATTGCCTCAATGGGGATTTGAACCTCAGAGCAAACCACCGCACTACACTGGACTGGTGCTGACTGGATTCACTGATTCATGTTTACTGGTGACACCAATGCGAGGAGGAGAAGGAGGAGATTGGATTCACAACCCGCTCTTCACTCAGAGTCTCAGAGCGGCTTACAAACTCCTTTCCCTCCCCCTCCCCACAACAGACACCCTGTGAGCTAGGTGGGGTTGAGAGAGCTCTTTCAAGAGCCGCTCTTTCAAGGACAGCTCTTGTCAGAACTATGGCTTGCCCAAGGTCATCCAGCAGGTGCAAGTGGAGGAGTGGGGAATCAAACCCAGTTCTCCCAGATTAGAGTCCGCGCACTTAACCACTACACCACTTGTTTGCAAGTGAGCAGAGAGAAAGAAAGGAAGCGAGGGCATACTTGAGTACTGTATGGTGGGATTTTGACCCGAAACTACTTGTACTTCTCAGATGACCTTTTTTTTTCAGCATCTGTTTCTCGTCTTTACAATGGGGGGAAAAACAACCAGTCCTATCATAAAGCAAACAATGCATATAGAAATGGTGTGCAAAATGTTAAATAATAATTTTGGGTTCTCGGTGTATTCAACAAAAAAACAAATCATAAATGAAAGGCCACCATACAGGCCTTCATCTTATATGCAAAATAATATAACCAAAGAAAATAAGACCAAATCAAACCATTAGTCAGTTTCAATTGTCCCTCCTAGCAACCTATGTAAACAGGCAGCTGTTCAGGTTAGTGTCCTTCCCATAACTGGACTTTCCACACTATAACATATTGGATTGCAAACTCCTCAGAGCAGGAACTTGCCTTTTTTGCTTCTGCTGTGATGTCCCCATCACATTAATGACAGCAGGTGTCACCCTGAATGACTTCCACACCGGTGTTTCATCTGGATTGTTTTTTCCCCACTTCCATATAGCACTGTGGTGCTTTTGCGCACCTTCCATCTTTGCCCCAGCTTTTCTGTGTCCTTTCCAGAACCTGCTTTGATATTATCATTCTGGAAAGATTGCATCAGCACTGGTGTGGCTACTGTATGGACAGAAATACACATATCTTTCCTGGTTCCAGCTCCATAGGTGCCATTTCACCTGCCCTAGTCCCCTGCCTCCTCTTGCACACACATCTTGGATGCACATGTGGTGAGCGGGTTTGTGTGTGTCAGTGAAGCTTAAAACAAAACCAGAATGAGTTTGGACTCTGGTCAAGAGGCTAAACTCCTAGCAGAGTCACTCAAGGTGGAATGGTCAAAGCTGAGACACAGATCCCCTTCAAGGATCAATGGTCACATCTGCAGAAGAGAAGCTCCATTGGTGACGGGGGCAGAGGAATCCTTGAAGGATGGCAGCTGTAGTGGAAGGTGACACTGATGGAGGATCTTTTGTAGACAACGCCAGTGCTACTTCAGCTAACCCTGGTTAGTACTGCACAGAAGAAGGCAATAGGAAACCACTTCCAAACATTCTGTGGCTCCATCATCAACCAAGAAGGAGACTGCAACCAAAAAAATCATGAGGAGATTGAGACTGGGAAGGGCAGCCATGAAGAAGCTAGGAAAGGTTCTCTTAAGTGTAAGGATGTGTCGCTAGCAATCAAGATAATTCATACCACAGTATTCCCAATTACTATGTATGGATGTGAAAGTTGGACAATGAAGAAAGCTGAGAGGAAGAAAGTTAATTCATTCAAAATGTTGTCTTTGAGGAGAGTTTTATGGATACTGTGGATCAAATCAAGCCTGAATTCTCCCTAGAACCTAAAATGGTCAAACTGAGGCTATCATACTTTGGTCACATCTGGAGAAGAGTCGCTGGAGAGTCATTAATGTATAGGGTCGCCATAAATCAGAACTGATTTGTCAGCCCTGAACACACACAGTACCCTGAAGCAGCCTTTCCCCCTGTGCTATGAGAGGGCTTGGAAGTGGGTATTGGTAGCTGACATAGAGGTATAACACTATGACACTACAGCAATGTGTCAGCTATAGCCAGTGTGGTGTACTGGTCAAGAGCATGGACTCTAATCTGGGAGAACCGAGTTTGATCCCCCACTCCTCCACATGCATCTGCTGGTGTGACTGCAGGTCCATCATAAGTTCTTTCACAGCTGTTCTCTCAAGGGCAGCTCTTGAGAGAGCTCTCTCAGCCCCACCTACCTCACAGGGTGCCTGTTGTGGGGAGGGGAAGGGAAAGGGATTGTAAGCTGCTCTGAGACTCCTTCGGGTAGTGAAGGGTGGGGCATAAATCCAAACTCTTCTTCTATCCTTAAAGACACCCCAACATAGTTCCCTCTGGTGCAGTGGTGAATGGCTCCTACAAGGGACTGGAACTTATGCAGGGAAACCCACCATGAGGAAGCCTTGTTGGCTTTTGTGTTTAATCAGCAACTGCAGTAGCAACAAGGAAACCACTGACAATTGTCACCATGTAGCAGTCACTTTAAGTAAGACCAACATGGTGCATATGCCTTACCTGCACACCAGGGGTTGAAGATTATGTATGTATCTGTGTCTGGATTTCGTCTTGTCCTGAGAATGCCATATGGAGTCAAAACAGCGACATACATGCGGAACTTTCCCACGATGCAATTTGGTGCTGACAAGATGGTCAGGCTGACAGAGTTGTTTTCGTTCTGGGTGACCTTAGCTCCCCATTTCCCGCTTTCCAGCTCTCTAACCAAAGGAACCTGAATGTACGTGCCTTTGTTTTGTTGGGGATATCGCCCTGCAGGAGAGGAAAGAGGAAGGAATGAGTGAATAAATAACTTCTTAATCTATTTTATCACCTCCTGGTAGAATTTGTTGCTGTTCACCGAGAATGGGAATAAAAACATCATACATTTGGGAGTCACAGAAAGACTATCTAATCAGAGAAAGACCATCTAATCCCAGTTTTTGGAACATGGTAGGCCCTTTTGGACTGCAGATTACCCTAGATACCAAAGATTTCAAGCCTTCATACCAACCTGTAGAGCTGCATTCTGCAACAACAGAATCACAAGACACAATAACCAACTGTAGGCCTTTCAGCAGCAGAGAGACCTTCAGGCAGAGAGGAAGTACAAAAAGAAACAGGATAAAACCAAAGAATGCAACAAGTTGAACTCTACAGCCCCCCCTAGAGTTCATTTGAGCTAAACAGACCCTGTACCAGAGCTATTAATAAAATTGGCTCACATGTCCTGGCCTCTCCAACAGTTTTGAGCCCTTTTGCATAGGTGTCACATCACCTGAGAGAGGAATGCCAGACAAAGGTCCCCTGTCCTTCCATAGCATAGTGCTGAGTTTTAATAGCTGTGGTTTGTTTCATTGTTGGGGTTTAGAAACATGTCCCACTTAGAGAGACCTGGTCTGTTGCTGGGTGGACTTAGCCCTCAATACTGAAAGCAGGGAGGAGGAGGAAAGATAGAAGGTAGAGCAGTGGTTTTTAAGAAGGACGGAAGAATAAAGCATTATGTTCAAGAATCCTGCTTTGTGTTGTTTCCTTGCCTGCTCCCAACTACACAGCAGATAGTAAGTGTTGCACCTGAGATGGGTGCTAGCAATGGCTCAGTACTGCCTAGCAGGAGACTGATACCATTCCAAACACTAAAGTTCGTGGACTGAGCCTTGACATTCAAAGTGGAGCCTAGAGATTAGACCTGGCACCAACAAAACCTTAAACTTGCCCTTCTTAAGGTAGTTCTAGTCAACAGTTCAGTGCATTTCTTTCTATCTTGACTCATGCATTTTGGCTCTTAAGGTTTTGGATGACATAACCCCTGAAACCTTCCACATTTCCTAGACTATCTGGGCCATGCAACAGAAGAAAGAGAACTTCAAAAGAAGCAGGACGGGGGGAATCAATGACAAATTTGGAAAGATACACTAAAGGACACGTCAGAAAGTGGCCTTCTAAGGGAAGAAGGTGTAGAAATAGAGAGAGGCAACCAAGAGGAGAATCTCTTGGCAGCTAACAATTGGGATTCTCTGAGCTGAATGCAGCTTCCTTCTTTTGAACAATTGTTAGAGTTGACCTTTCCTTTCTTTGCCGTTGGTTCTCGCTTTCAGTTTTGCTACAGTAGAACAGCAAACCCAACCCAGAGCAAAGCCCACCTTTTAGAGAAACTGAAATGTCAAGAGAAAAGCATCTTGCTGAACTGGAATGTCTGAAAAACATAGATGTGTTATTTTCAGAAGGAGGGTGTATAGGACTATTTTTAAGCCTTCCATCTACAACTTTTTTTTTTCTTTTCCAGTGTCCTAAATGTCTGTTGGAAATGTACACGTATCCAGCCACTGCCACAGATACAAAATGGAAGTAAGATTAAGTCAAAGTATGTTAAAAGTTAAGTCCCAGCCAGGGTTCCCAGTCAGACATACAAACAAACTATAGTTTGTTGTTACAGAAATGAGCCTTGGAGATCTGGCTCATGTGATTCGCACTCTTTCTCCTCCTTTTCTGTCACTCAGCCACTGAAGACTTCTGCTTTCCTGACAGATCACTTGGCTTACCAGGACGGTGCCTGCTAATGGCAGGCAAACTCCTGGCTGTTGTTGCCGATGCCTGATAACACTCATCTGGTCAGCAGGCGGAAGCAAAATGGGGGGCAATCTTTGTCACTGCACAATGACATCACTTCCGGCGTGACCCGGAAACACTGGTATCGCACCAGGGTGACACTCTAGCACTGGAATTTGGGGGTGAGTGAAAGAGCACTGCCCTGGTGCAATGCCAGTGCTTCCGACTCACACTGGAAGTGACATCATCACACAGCACCAAACATTATTCCCCCTGCAGTAAGTACCTGCCTCCCCCCATCTCCCACCAACCTTCATTACTGGATAGGGCCAAGCGGGGGGCTGAGCTCATGGATTTCTAAGGTTCATTTCCATACTGGAATGGAGTCAAAACCGGCTAAATTGAGAGCTCTCTCAAGGCCACACTAGATGTGACAGAGTCCCCGTGGCTGCCATGAGAATGCCACTACCATTTTGAAGTAATTTAAAAATGCCACAAGGGCCCAGTCCTGATCAGGCCCACTTGTGCGTGTCCCCCCACCACCACCACCAATACCTTTATGTGCTGAAACTTCCGCACACACCCCACAGCTGTTTCAGCACTTGAAAAGGAATGGGAGGGGGATAAGAACACCTCAGCCCACCCGCTGTGGGCCCAATCAGAATCAGGCCATTGTGGCCTTCTTAAATGACTTTAAAAGGGCAGTGTTATTCTCGTGGTGGCCACAAGGATGCCATCATGTTTAATTTGGCCCTCAGTGGTGGTTCCAGACCCCTGGACTTCTCTGTCATAGGAATTAGAAGAACTAGCCCTCTTGCAAATTTTCATTATGAGTGTAAGACCTTTCTTTTCCGCTTAGAACGGAAGCTTGTTTTAATGCATCCAGCCAAGAAGTCTCCTTTGAGCTGTTGATATTATATTGCACTTGCACTAATATATTTTATTATTAGGGCTTTACTGTTCAATATTGTTCCTAAAGCTTGTTTTAATATTTGTTGATACGTTTATTATATTTATTTCATTTATACCTTGCCTTTCCCCCCAAGTGGCTGTACAATTTGGTCCCCTCTTAGGAAAATGTTACCCGCACAATGTCTCCAAAGTACCACCACTTACTGTTTCCTTTCTGTAAATAAAAAAGGCACTTAGGTTATAAAACAACCCCAGAAATCTACTGATTTTGCCACTGGGGTGCTTTTTTACCCTGGCCAGCATAATATATTGGGGTTAAAAAAAGTTTTATGAGTTTTTGCAAAGAAAAACTGATGCAGGGGAAGCAGTGAAGTGAACAGGTACAATTGTCTAGGCAAACAGACTTTTATTGGAGAACAGTTTACCTCACCAAAGAGAGGTATATCCTAGAGAGAGAGAAAAAATAACTCCCCAAATATCCAGGGCATTAGTGATTAATGATGACAAATGTTTTCCATGACAGGTTATGACAGTTTTCTAATACCTTGGATACCAAGTTTGGGTATTGTGAAACACTCACTTTTGCTACCACAAATATGGATTTTCTTGGTGACATTTGGAATTTGAATATATGAAGCTGCCTTTTACTGAGTCAGACCATTGGCCTATCCTGGTCAATAATATGGTCTATTCTGACTGGAAGTAGCTTTCCAGAGTCCCAGAGGTCTTTCAGATCACCTACTACCTGATCCTTTTAACTAGAGATTCCAGGAATTCAAATGGGCATTTTCTGCATGCAAAGCAGATGCTTCAGTACTGAGCCACAGCTCCTCCCCAAACCTGGTAGAATTTTAGGGTTGCCATGTTCCTCCCGGCAACCAGTGGGGGGGTTGGGAGGGACTTACTAAAAGTGGGAGTGAAATGACATCATTTCCAGCATGTACTGGAAGAAATGTCATTATATGATGACATTGTGGCAACCCTCTGGTATTTGGGTGGGCAAAAACTCTACGGTAAAAAAGGACTCTACCATAGAGTTTTTGCCCAAATACCAGAGCATCGCTATGACATTGCTGATGTGATGACATCAGCAGGAAGTGACATTGCCACATTGCCAGTGACAGCAGCCTATGCCTGCCTCCCCTACTGGTAAATCCGCCTGCCGGCCACATGATTGGCAGTGGGGGGCGGGGCCTGGCAACCATACAGAATTTGGCTTATGGCAATACATCCTAACTACAATTTGTATACATTTTTCACAAAGCAAATAAAAGTTTTTACAGTAAAAACAAACCTCCTCACATAAGAACTAATATTTAAGATTTACCAGTGTGACTCTGATTCCCAATCCATTTTTATTCTCCTTTTCATTTATATTTCTATTGTTGTTTAAGCAATTTTGTATGTATGGTTTTTAATGTTTGCAATGTATGTATGTATGTGTGTGTATATATATATACACACAATTATAAATAACAAGATAATAATATATAAGGGATACAAAAGAAGTTATATAACAAATTATAAAGAATACAAAAAGATATAAAAAGATACATTACTGAGTATATGAAACAAAAAACAAATTCTCCCCAATTCCCCTTCATTATAATTTTTAAGATTATTTCAAACATTTTGAATTCCAGATTTCATTATTAATCTGTTTCACAACTATATTAATAATACCATTATTACTACATATTTTATATTAAATATTTCATATTTTCTGCCTACTAATTATTGTTTTTAATATGCCAAAGTTTAAAAGAAAATCTATTATATATGTCATGGTAAAAATATATATCACAACAAAGAATTATATTATTATGTTACATATCTCACAATAAAGAATAGAAAGTATTTTTGTTCAAAGATCAATTCCTTGTGCTTTCATATTCAAAGCTTATTCTCATTCTGCGTCTACATTATAATTCATTTGTTTGTATTGCCATACATTTATATACAATTTTAAATTATTTCTCATTCCAAATTATGAGTTTTTTCTCATTCTAAGGCTGAGGACAGACTGGCAAAATGAAGTGCAACGGAAGCAGGGCAAAAAGCCCTGGGCCAAATTGTCCCAGGGCTTTCCGTTCGCACTGCCTAGAGTGCTGCGGGACAATACTGGGTAGGAGCCGCAGCGGAGTGTTCACACTGTGGGGCAGCCCCTGGCAGCGCTGCTGCAGTGGCGCATGGCTTTGGTTCATTTTGCTGACCTGCGCATGGGCACAGCGGCGCAGCAGCTGGATCCGCGGGTTCACATTACCATCGCCGCTTGATGTGCAGCTTATTTGCGTCCACACTGCCAGGAAGCGGGATGAATGTGCACCCAGACGGCTCGACACCGGTTTCACCAGGTACCTATTTAAAGCACGATGAAAACACTTCAGGACCGGGTGAGTGCAGCATGGCAACGCCAGGCAGCTGCGGCTGTCTGAACGGGCTCTCTTAATCCGCTTGCAAAGTGGACCTATATCGGGCCAAACTGCTAGTCTGTCCTTGGCCTAAGTTTGTCTCCTGCTTACATAATAAACATTCCACCTCTTCTCAGATTCTGAAATTGAACTGTTTTTCAGATAAGCTGTTAGTTTTGCCACTACCACATAATTGGCCAGTTTATTTTCCCATTCTTCTAAGCTTGGACAGACATCTGATTTCTATTTTGCTGCGTGGATGATTCTCGCCACTGTTACAATGTATTCAAATATCACTTCCAGTAATTTTGGTAATTTATTGGGCAGTATTCCTAATAATATATTCTTAGCTTCCATAGCGAATCTGAATTGTAATATATTCTGCATTTTTCCATGTATTTCTTTTCAATTCCAGCATTTTCCTTTGTAGTTTTTGTCTACTTTCTCAATATCCTTTGGGGTTATATACCATCTAAAGATTGGTCACTGATATCTGATATAAACAGTAGTAATTCTAGAGTTAACCTTAGTTTAATGTAACGGGAATGTTTAAGAATTGCTGTAATACAAGCTAAGTCTTTAACTTTGTATTTCAATATATTATTAACAATCTCCAATATGTAACACACTCTTTACTGCTTGTACCCTTTGAATCCCTTCAATTATATATATATATATATATATATATATATATATATATATATATATATATATCATCTAAAAAAAATTTGTACCAGTTTTCTCTTAACGCCTAGCTGTAAACTTAATTTCTTTTTCCTATATCCGTTCCCATTGATGCATAGGTATTTGCTCTAAAGTTCCATTTAATCATACGTTTTTTCACTTGTTCACTTTCTGTTTCTATCTGAAGCAATAACTTGTATATCCATCATAGTAACTGATCTTTTGTTCAACTCAGTCATCTCTTTTATAGCTCCCCTTTCCATGTTAATGATCTTCTTTAATCTTGAAGCTAATTGTTAATATAATAGCCACTGATTATTAATTCCTTCATCTCTAATATCATGCAAAGACTTGAGTTTCCCCTGAGCATTTACCATATTATCGTATTTTAGAAAACCACTTTTATATCTCATATTTTTATAGTAATGAGCTTCTATTGGTGACGTGAGAATGTGGGGGACTCAATATGTTCTGATGTTTAAACCATATTCTCAAAAGTCCATCTCTAATTATACAACTCCTTTCTTGTATTGTGGATGCTTTGGTTGATTTCTTTATATAAACTTTCATTGGGTAAGTCTGCTGATTCAAGTTTTACTATTCTCTGTCTTGGATTTTTAATGCAATCCGTAATCCATACCAGACCTGCCACTTGATAATATAACTGCTTTGTTTTTCAATCGAAAAGTGACATAAAATTTTAAATATATTACATCTGTCTTAGAGGTTTATTTATGCAGTCTGATATCTCAAGTCCCCTTTGATCGCTTTAATTTTTGATAGTTTATACTAAATTAAAGGGATAATAGGGAGCTGAAAATGAAATAGTCCCTCCTTGGATAATTTGGGGCTCTTGATTCATGGTTTAGATCTCAGGATGCCACTTCTCTTCTTTTCATGGACTTCATTTATCCCCAGGCCACTATTTGCATAAACTCCAACCATCTATGAATATCAAGATAATCACCATAATCTTATTTATGTAGTCTTTCATTGAATCAGAAATCTTGGTGAAGATAATATGCACAGACACACACTCTTCTGGAAAAATACTGGTTTTCAATGTTAAAGGTGGCAAGAAAATAAGGCTTTGGAGGGTGAACTTTATGGCATCATACCCTACTGCGTCCACTCCCCTCTCCAAACCCCCGTCCCCCCCAGGCTCCACCCCAAAACTTCCAGGTATTTCCCATGTGCCTGTAGTCAACCCTAATGTGCAATACCAGCATCTGGGGTGGTTATTGTTTCTGCCTGCCCTAATTTTTGTTTTAAATCTCAGACAGGTACACTTCCAAGTTTATGCCCCCTTTCTGGCGGCACCCACTTTTTAATCTATAGTTGCAATTCAGTGGCACCAGACAGACATTTAATAAATCAACTGCAGTCCTGTTTGGCTGTAAAACATTAGTCTCCATTTATGCACAGTGGTAAGGACTCCAGAGAACAGAAATGCCTCCAGGAAAAAATGGCAAATTAATTTATGGGCTTCAGAATAAAGGAGAAAGGAGGACTGGGGAAGGGCTGGTGTAAAGGCTTCAATCCTCAGTCTTCTCACTCTCTGGACCAGGGATTCCCAGCATCACTGAGCTTGCGGGCTCTTCCGGAGCCTTAAGGAGGGGTAGGGTGAGCCTGGCTGTGGGGGAGGGGGGGAGGGGGGGGAATGGGATCAGCCCATTATTTCAGGAAGAGAAACTTTGGTTTCAGCTTCTGAAGAAAGGAGTGCGGGTCGCTCTCCCTGTGGCCACAGGGAGAGGTGCCAAGCCCATGGACATTAAGAGAAGCTGTGCTTATTCGCCATGCTGAGGGGAAATGACTGCGATGTGCCTGCCTGAGATTAGCTTTGCTATTCAGACAGCTGGTAGCAAGCAACCCCAGAGTCCCTTGTTTTTGCTGTTCCATTCAAGACCCTTTGGATTTTATCCCCACGACTCAAGAAGTAAGCAGGCACCAAGAAACATACCGGTGGGCACCCTGACACCCGTATAGGGTTGCCATGTCCTCCCGGCCACTGGTGGGGGATGGGGGGCATAGGGTTGACATATCCAGGCAGGGAAACTCCTGGAGATTTGGTGATGGAGCCTGGGGAGGGCAGGGACCTCAGTGGGGTACAGTGCCAGAGAGTCGACCCACCAAAGCACCCAGTTTCTCCAAGGGAACTGATTTCTGTAGTCTGGAGACGAGCTGTAATTTCCAGGGGATCTCTAGATCCCACCTGGAGACTGGCACCCCTCAAATCATGGGCTTCCCTTGGCGGATTGCTGCTCAATACAAGGCATAGGAAACATGATGCTACATTTTTGTCACTGTGTTCACTTTTTTTGCATTTGAGTTTCTTGAACTAAGGAGCCAAGGTCTGTTGGTTGCAGTGAACTGATATAATATGGCAAATAGTCTGGCCTATGAATATCCTATGGCGTAAAGTTGCCAGATCTGGGTTGGAAAATACCTGGAGACTTTGGGGGTGGATCCAGGAGAGGGTGGGGTTTGGGGAGGTGAGGGGCGTCAGCATGGTACAATGCCATAGAGTCCACCCTTCAAAGCAGCCATTTTCTCCAGGGGAGCTGATCTCTGTCAGCTGGAGAGCAGTTGTAAAAGTGGGAGATCCCCAGGCCCCACCTGGAGGCTGGCAACCCCTATTATGGCACCATCCTAGATGTACACCCAGCTCCCACATAAAACCCATGCACTTCAATAGGGTTGCACAGGAGGAGCACCAGACAGATGGGGCAAAGTGAACTGCAGACATTTAGAGCAGAAAAGCAGGTCACGGGCCACACGAAGATACCACCAAAAGGGGAATCATCACGTTGAGTTCTCCCACGTGCTATAATACTGCGCATTTTCCAACAGAACATCACTGGCTGCCACTGAAAGCAGCTGGGAAATGCAACACAAGATGATGTCATGATAGTATGTAAATCTGACACGTTACAGGGGAGACGCAGGGACTGAGCACAGGACTGCTGCTTCCTATGGCAAGAGGCAGCCCTGTGTCGCTCATAAAATAGCAGTCTACTCTTATTCTTGGTTTGCATGCACACAGGGTTTCCATCCTCCAGGGGGTGGCTGGAGACCTCCTGGGATTCCAGCAGACCTCCAGGCAACGGAGATCAGTTCACCTGGAGAAAATGGCCACTTTGCAAGGTGGACTGTATGGCATTAGACCCCACTGAAGTCCCTCCCCTCCCAGACCTCAGGCTCCACACCCAAAATCCCCAGGTATTTCCCAGCTTGGAACTTGGCAACCCTACCAGGAGAATGAAGCAGCAGGTGGTAGATTCCAATCTTGGATGTTCCTGTGCAAAAACACTCCTCTGCAAACAGAAAACTAGCATAGTTGAGATGGCATATCTAGCCCTCCTGTTTTCTAGTGGCAGGGAGTTTTGCAGGGAACATCAGAGACCCTTTTGAAATGTGATCCTGAATCGGGAGTCTGAAATGGTTCGGTCCATTCTACCTCATCAGTATTTTACCATTTCATTCTCTTGCACATTTAACGCAGTCTGTCAGAGTCTACAACCGAGGGTGTGCCACACGGATCCTTTCCAGAAGGACCAGAATTAAGCTGCCTCCTCTTTGTCTCATCTCCTATCCAAATATTAGGCAGCAGCTGCTCTTGGCGGGTCTGGAGACTAGCAGAAGCATACAGACTAGGGAATCTTTGCTCCTATGTGGATCTGCAGGCCTCGGGCACTCCTCTGTCTTCTCACTTGACACATGGACCTCTCAGTGCTGACAGAAATGCTCCAGCCCTGACCAGTGTGCCAACTGGGCCAATGGGTGTCCTGAAATAAAGCTCTTCCCCGCCTGCAGATATGGTCCTGCTACTGTAGATCTGCCAGGGAAGGAGAGGCCGGCCTCAAGCAAAAGACACACAAGCTGTCCCAGCCCGCAGGTCTGCCCCACCCGATGTCTGTAGAAACACAGCACAGGACTCTACAGGGAAAACTGGCTTCTCTTTGCAAAGAAAGATATTTTCTACCTGTTCCCATCCCAGAAGTAACAGCACAAGCTTGTCTTGTGCATTCTGGGAAATAAACGAGCACAGACACACCTTCTGCAGACTATGAAACTTACACATCCAGGCCAACTTATACACTCACCAGATTCTGGAATTCCTGTATCTGAGCAATCTCTTTTTTGGGGAGGGGAGCAAAGCCACAGTAGGCTGGATATCACCCATGGCTTCCTGTCCCCCCGATTCCAGTACGATTCTTCTCAAGCCCTACTCCACATATTGATTGCAAAGTATTTTTAAGCTCAAGTTCCAGTCGGACCTTGTATGAAAACGGAACATTTACATTCATCTCTGAAGGCATCTGCTCTTCTTCAAAAAAGAAAAAAAAAAACCTCACACCTACATCCCCATAGGTCTGTAGCCAGGATAGGGCTAACCTGGGGTCCGCAACTTATGGCTCAGTACTGAAGCAGACATGGCTCTTTTGAAAGGAAATTGAAATCTTTACGTTAAGCACTAGGTGCAGAGTCACAAGCCTCCAGGTGGGGGTTGGAAGTCTGCTGGGATTACAACTGATCTCCAGACTACAGAGAGTGGATTCTGTGCCATCATGCCCTGCTGAGGTCCCTCCCCTCTCCAAACCCCACCATTTCCAGTCTCCACCCCCAAATCTCCAGGTATTTCCCAAGTGGGAGTTGGCAACCCTCACTTGGGGGGATATCACTACATCACTACTAGCAGGAAAATTTTGGGGCAGGAACGCACAGGAACGTAGTTCCGGCTGGCTCCTGAGTTGGCCATGCCCAGCAGGAACTCATTAGCATAATAGGCCACACCCAACAGCAGAAACTCATTAGGATTGGCTACATTCGGGGTATGTGGCCTAACATGCAAATTAATTCCTGCTACAAAAAAGCCCTGGATTTTGACAACAAGCAAGGTAAATGGAATAAGAAGCAAGAGGTGGCTAGATGACCACACTTCTGGTAACATGGGGGTGTGGCCTAATATGCTAACGAGCTGTGTTGTCAGGAGTCTGGCCTAATATGCTAATGAGTTTCTGCTGTTGGGTGTGGCCTATTATGCTAATGAGTTCCTGCTGGGCTTTTTCTACGAAAAAAAGCCCTGACTACAAGGTACAACCCGGAAGTGGCAATGGGTAGCTCTAGGAATCATCAGAAACTCTATGGTAAACATAGAGGTTTTTAAAATTATTCCTAGAGCTACCCATTGTCACTTCCAGGTTATAGCAACACAGAGGCTGGCAGCATTTTTTCTTTACTTTTATCTTTATTTTTCTCCCATTGCCATTTGGAGCTTTTGGGTAATAGAGACAATCAGTGGGAGATGCTAGAATAACTAGCATGTGACAGGAATGGTAGCAAAGATTTTTATAGGTCTAGAGAGTTTCTTAGGGATGCTTTACATAAAGGGAGATGAACAACTGGTGGTAATACAAGTGCAAACCATGCCCAGAATGTACGCAAGTGCACAAAAGTAATTGCACAGGATGCTCCTATACATTTTTATTACTTATTGTGAGACCACATGTGTGCCACTTCCTCATAAAAGGACTTGCAGCTACTGGTGTTTGGGCTGCAGAAACTTTATGGTTTAGTAATGAACATATCAGTTATCAGTGACATTAAGTTTTACAGTTTCAGTAATGCAAATGGGCTTTTTTATCCTGGCACTTTTTTGGTTGCACTCTGGATTCTGGCGTTGTTTGGCTCTTTATATATAAAAGGTCCTCCTAAAAGATTTTGCAAAATTCTTTTCTTTTTTGACCTTACATTTTTTTTTCATTTCACCTAGTGTAATTTTTTCCCCCAAGTAAACTTCTGGGTTTTTTAAAACAATTGCTTAAGTGATGGCCTTGGCCAGGTATTCAAAGGGAACAAGGGATCCCAGAAAGCAGGGGTGATCTCCCCAGCCAAGTTGTTCCAGAGACAGAACTCTGGCTGTGACAGCACCCTGCAAAATGCCTGGAGAGGGCCTGGCACCACCCGACAACGCTGGAGGCTCCCTATTGAGGAGGACAGGTTCTGGGCCCGCTTCCCCACACTGGTGCCTGACAGCAAAACATAAATGTCCAATGACACATCTTCCGTATGAAAATGTAGAATTCCTTTCCAAGAAGAGATTCACCATAGCTGCAAAAAGCAGTAGAATTTAATACAGGGATGCCATATTCTATTAACATACTGTCAGTGTTCTGACAGAAATAAGATGCCATTCTCTTACAGTCCCACCAGTTGGTCTTTATTTTGGAGCTCTATGGGTGATAGCTGTACCCAGGCCGGGCCATATATATATATATATTAAGAATAGTATGATAAGAGGCATCGTTTCTTGCTGTTGTTTCTTTCCTTCATCCCACTGGTCAAACATGGTTTTCAAAATGTTAACAAAAATAAAGCTTTGGAATCTGTGAACCAAGATGGATGAGTGTGGGATGACTGTGCACGCCCACAGGCAACGATGTCTCAATCACACCATTCTTCAGCTCCCTGGAAAGCAAAATATTATTAGCCATCTGTCACCCCCGATTTACACAATGCAGTTTGCTGAGCTCAGCAGATGTGGCGCAATTCATGACATGGCCAGCAGAGGGAGCACCAAGACTCAAAACAGGGGTGAAGAGTGCCATAGGCTGCCATATTTGCAATGGTTGTTTTCCCTTTCAAAACGCTTGGGCCAATATTTATTACCCTCTTGTATATTGTAAAGGTAATATTTTAAATCCAGGAGACAGGTGGGGTGGAGAGAGTTGACAAAGAGAATTTTTTTCCTCCCTCTCCCAAAATACTAGAATTAAAGGGCATCCAATGAAGGTGATGGGCAGTAGGTTCAGGACGAACAAAAAAAGAAGAGATTGGATTTCTACCCCGCCCTTCACTCGGAGTCTCAGAGCAGTTTACAAACTCCTTTCCCTTCCCCCTCCCCACAACAGACACCAGGTGTGTTCAGATGGGCAGCTAATCCCACCATTGGCCCGGCTGTAATTTGAGCTAGATCTTTTTGCTCCAGCGTTGCATGACCAGACAACCCACCCGTGAAGCGCTTCACCGCATGTGACTCCCATGGTGGACTGTCTAGATCGCATCCACCATGAGGAGCTGTGCGGTCGGCTTTAAAAAAAAAAAAGAAAAGATCCTGTCTTCATAGGCGCCTCACCATATACTTGTTTTTCTGCGCATGTGCATACTAAAAATGGTAAAAACACCGCCAGTGGCACCTTCCTCTAGGTACTGTTTCACTTAATAAAGCTGATTGGGTTTAGGGGACTGTCAGAAACATAACGTTGTTTGGATCGCTTGAGCAGAGCTCTGGGGACATCACATGTTTAAGCGGTTATGTGTGCATCGCTAAGAGTTTTTTAAAATGGTGGCCATTCAGAATGGTCTGGAGACCATCCCTACAGGCTGATTGCACACTGGTGGAACGACCTCACGGTGGAAAGTCCGGCATTGGCCCATCAGCCAACTTTAGTCCAGAATTTAACCACTATCTTTTAAGTACGGATCCCTGACGGGGATCGACAGGCTACTAACAAAAGCGACACGATTCCCAGATGTTGAGGTCTGGACGTGCACTTTATATCCACCAGGCACTCGTGCCTGGCGCGGCTTAAAAGAGCCATCTGAACGCATCCACCTTGTGAGGTAGGTGGGTGAGAGAGCTCTGAGAGAACTGTTCTTTCAAGAACAGCTCTGACAGAACTATGGCTTGCCCAAGGTCATCCAGCAGCTGCAAGTGCAGGAGTGGGGAATCAAGCCCGGTTCTCCCAGGTTAGAGTCCGTGCACTTAACCACTACACCAAACACCAAAAGGAAATACTACTTTATACAGAGTGACTAAAATGTGGGATTTACTGTCAGAGGATGTAGTGATGGCCACAGGCAAAAACAGCTTTAAAAGGGGATTGGATAGATTCATGGAGGATAAGTCTACCAATGGCTACTACCCACTGGCTACTGAGGGGAACCTCCACATTCAGAAGCAGTCAACCTCTGAATCCCAGAGCCAGGAGGCAACATCAGAGGAAGGCCTTGGCCTCTGTGCCTGGTTGTTGACCCTCCAGAGGAACTGGTTGGCCACTGTGTTAGACAGGATGCTGGACTAGATGAGCCACTGGTCTGATCCAGCAGGGCTCTTCTGGTGTTCCTATGAAGCACTGACCATAACAGATTAGATTTAAAGCATACCTCGCTTTTGTTTTTGATTATGTAATGCTACTGCCTTCAGCAATGCAATCCTGTGCAGAGTTAACCAGATCGAAGCTCACTGAAATCAACGGGAGCAGGTCTGCAGAGGATTGCACTGTAAATAAGCACATTTCCCCCCAGCTTCATTCTGCATTTGGGGGAGATGTTACACACTGCGAAGTTAATGCATTTCCCCCTTGGTTTGGTTCATTTATTTAACTCAAATGGACCCTTCATACACACTAGCAAAATTTGTTTCCAGGCCTATCCTGAAAATATAATAATTGTGACAGGATGATAAACAGCTACAATTGTTTTGTCAGAGGGGTGTAGGCCTTAGGTTAAGGGGGAAACTGTAGGTGGGTTTTACTGCAGAACAAATACATTAAGTTGTCTTATACGAGGGTTGCCAACTGTAGCTTGCGAAACTCCAGGAGATTTGGGACAAACTAAGGGAGAGTGGAATTTTGAGGGGGGAGTGAGCTCATTAGGGATATGACAACTTAAAGTCCACTCTCCAAAGCAGCCATTTTTTCCAGGAGAACTGGTCTATTCAGTCTAAAATGACACCCATAAAGAGGGTTGCCAGCTCTGGATTGGAAAATCCCTGGAGAATTTGGGGGTGGAGCCTGTGGAGATTTTGGGGGTGTGGCCTGGGGAGGATGGTGTATGGGAGGGGTTGGACCTCAATGGAACATAATTCCATAAAGCCCACCCTCCAAGGCAGCCATTTTCTCCAGGGGAACTGATCTTGGTCGCTTGGAGATCAATTGTAATAGTGGGAGATCACCAGGTACCTCCTGGAGGTTGGCAGTCCTATCATAAAACAGTCCGCAGGCTAGGAACAGGCTATAGAAACAGCTAAAAAGATGGAATCCCTCATTAAAAGCTTCAGTAAAAAGAAGGTAAAAAAACATTTTCGACTGGCTGGTACTCAAAAAGACACTAAGGTAAGAATCATGAAGCTCAAGTGGGAGAATGTTCCAGAGGCAAGGTGCCACCACTGAAAAAGCCCTGCCCTTGTTTGCCACCCATCCAACCTCTGTAGGCAGTGGCACAGAATCCAGGCCTTGGGGAAAAGATCTTCTGGTGGGCTAGACTTCAATGCCTTGTGCAAACATCTCTAAGAAGTAATGTGCAAAGAGGCCATATTGCCTCAGGGATGGCATGTGGAAGGAGACAGCATAAACATGGATTCAACAGTGCACAGTGCCCTTGAACTCCCTAGTCAAGAGCAGGCACCACCAATCATGGCCAGCCTTTCTGCCCATCCTGTGTCAGAATGGATGGCTGATTTCCCAAATCAAACTGGAAACCAAGAGACTTGTGTTACCCTAGTGTTTTTATTTCTCTGCCCATTTCCACACTCTGCATCCTGAATTTAGGGATGCCAGCCTCCAGGTGGGACCTGGGGATCCCCCAGAATTACAGCTAACCCCCAGACTGCAGAGATCAGTTCCCCTGGAGAAAATGGATGCTTTAGAGCAGGGGTGTCAAACATGCGGTTCAGGGGCCAGATCAGGCCCCCGGAGGGCTTCTATCAGGCCCGCACTGAAACTGGCCATCTTCTGTTTTCAGTTCTGTTGCTGCCACTGCATCATAGCTTGCTTCGCCAGACTCTATCAATTGCTCAGCCATTTCATATTTTCCCCTGGGTCTAGACTCAGAACTCTGAGCCTGAGATTTCTGTGGTGAACTTCAATAAATCAAAAGTAGGTTTGCAGCTTACAGATACACACCTGAACAGCATACTCAGGATTGCAAGAGCACAGATATTTTGATGCAATAATTCAAAGCAAGAGGTGTCAGGTATCAGATACTGTTAAATAAACAAAATATTGCAAAAGGGCTAATGTTTTGAGCATGTTTTTATTTTAAGTAAAAAAATCTTTGTGTTGGTGTCCTTTGTTAAGTTTATATCTCTGCTACCTGGTGTTACATTTTATGACACGCATGGTCTAGGGCTGCCAAGTCAGCCCGGGGGGCGGGGGATTCCCCGCTAAAGGGGTTCCCGATCCGCCGGCCAGCATTTGGCCGGTGGGGGGAACCCCACCCCCGACGTCGTCCAGCGAGGACGACGTAATGACGTCACCGGAAGTGACGCAGCACATTGGGGGCGTTGCCAGGGCGACGCTCTGGCAATCACCCCCAAACTCTATGATACCAGGCAACGCCCCCAACGTGCTGTGTCACTTTCGGTGACGTCGATGGGTGCACGCGCTTTGCGCGCGCGCCAGAAGAAACTCCTGGCGAGAGGAGGACTTCCCCCCGCCGGTGAGTTTTCAACACTTGGCAACCCTAGCATGGTCTGGCCCAACAAGGTCTCATTTATGTGGGATCCAGCCCGCATAACAAATGAGTTTGATACCCCTGCTTTAGAGGGTGGACTTTATGGCTTTGAACCCCACTGAGGTCCGTCTCCCCCCCAGGCTCCCCCCCAAATCTCCAGGCGTTTCCCAACCTGGATCTGGCAACCCTATCCCCCATCCCCCCGGAACCTGGCAACCCTAACCAGCTAGGGTTGCCAGCCTCCAGGTGATGGCTGGAAATCTCCTGGGATGACAACTGATGTCCAGGTGACACATATCAGTTCCCCTGGAGAAAATGGCCACTGTGGAAGGTGGACTCTATGGCATTATACCCCACTGAAGTCCCTGCCCGAACCCTGCCTTCCTCAGGCTCCATCCCCAAAATCTCCAGGAATTTCCTAATCCAGAGCTGGCAACTCTATGCATCAAAACCCCACCCCAAACTTGAAAGCCATCTCTCATTGGCGGTAGCCAAGTTAGAAAGCAAAAACACAGGCTCCAGCTTCTCAGGGATTAGATACCCATTTTTGTGTTTGTTTTTTGAGACACAATGCAGCCAAAATAATCTGGCACCCCACTAATTTAAGTATCCTCATGGGGGAGTGGCACCTCTGAACCACCACATTTTGGGGGTAGTCACATAGGGCCCCAAAGTCCCCACACTGGCACTGTTGCCCCCAGGCCAATACCCAAACTCAGCCATACCACCAGAGGAGAGCCAGCTAGCAGTTAGTCTTTGCACACATTTTTAAAAAACTTTTACTATTTTATACACAGTATTTGATATACTGTGTACAGTTCTGGTCACAACATCTCAGAAAGGATATTATAGCATTGGAAAAAGTGCAGAAAAGGGCAACTAGAGTGATAAAAGGCTGGAACACTTTCCCTACGAAGAAAGGTTGAAGCGCTTGGGGCTCTTTAGCTTGGAGAAACGACAGCTCAGTGGTGACATGATTGAGGTTACAAGATTATGCATGGGATAGAGCAGGTAGAGAAAGAAGTCATTTTCTCCCTTTCTCACAATACAAGAACTCGTGGGCACTCCATGAAATTGCTGAGCAGTTGGGTTAGAACAGATAAAAGGAAGTACTTCACCCAAAGAGTGATTAATATGTGGAATTCACTGCCACAGGAGGCGGTGGTGGCTACAAGCATGGACGGCTTCAAGAGGGAATTAGATAAACATATGGAGCAGAGGTCCATCAGTGGCTATTAGCCACAAGGTATAGATAGGGACTCTTGATCTGGGGCAAGTGATGCTCTGTATTTTTGGTGCTTGGGGGGGGGCAACAGTGGGAAGGCTTCTAGTGTCCTGGCCCCACTGCTGGACCTCCTGATGGCACCTGGTATTTTGGGCCACTGTGTGACAGAGTGTTGGACTGAATGGGCCACTGGCCTGATCCAACATTGGCTTCTCTTATATTCTTAACCATACAAATCACAGTTTGGAATTTCTGCAATCAAAACAGATTCAAGTAGTCAGCCATGCTGAGCAAGATTCATGTCCAGAAACATTTTAAAGAGCAACAAGATTTCCAGGGTATTTCTCAAAGACTTATCATCTGGAAATCTTGTTGGTCTTTAAGGTGCTACTTTCTTGCAATCAAAACGGAGCGAGATAGGCTTGCTTCAGATCTTTCCAAAATTGCATCTCAGCCATGGCTGTCTGATGAGGCTTTACAAATAGCAGAGGAAAGAAGGAAAGCAAAAGGTAAAGGTGAAAAGGAAAGATTTACCCAACTGAATGCAGATTTCCAGAGAACAGCAAGGAGAGATAAGGAGGCTTTCCTGAATGAGCAATGCAAAGTAATAGAGGAAAACAATAAAATGGAAAGACTAGAGATCTCTTCAAGAAAATTGGAGAAATCAAGGGAACATTCCATGCAAAGCTGGACATGATAAAGGACAAAAATGGTAGGGACCTAACAGAAGCAGAAGAGATTAGGAAAAGATGGCAAGAATACACAGAAGAATTATACAAGAAGGACATCAATGTCCTTGACAACCATGACGGTATAATCACTGACCTCAAGCCAGACATCCTGCAATGTGAAGTCAAATGGGCCTTAGAATCCATTACTAACAACAAAACTAGCGGAGGTGATGGTATCCGAGCTGAGCTATTCAAAGTCTTAAAGTGCTACACTCAATTTGCCACCAAATTTGGAAAACACAACAGTGGCCACACGATTGGAAAA
Organism: Lepidodactylus listeri; assembly: GCA_029233225.1. Lineage (NCBI taxonomy): Eukaryota > Metazoa > Chordata > Lepidosauria > Squamata > Gekkonidae > Lepidodactylus > Lepidodactylus listeri. Next base: position 97,371,554 of record JARCFY010000006.1, read on the forward strand.
GGTCAGTTTACATTCCAATCCCAAAGAAGGGAAATACCAAGGAATGTTCAAGCTATTGCACAATTGCACTCATTTCACATGCTAGCAAGATCATGCTCAAGATTCTACAAGCTAGGCTTCAGCAATACATGGATAGAGAACTGCCAGAAGTACAAGCTGGGATTCAAAGAGATAGAGGAACTAGAGATCAAATTGCCAACATTCACTGAATTATGGAGAAAGCAAGGGAGTGCCAGAAAAACATCTACTTCTGCTTCATGGACTATGCTAAAGCCTTTGATTGTGTGGATCACAACAATCTGTGACAAGTCCTTAAAGAGATGGGAATACCAGGAGACCATCTCACATATCTCCTGAGAAACCTGCATAAGGGTTTGGCATAGGAAAAGGAGTACAAGGATGTATATTGTCACCCTGCTTATTTAATTTATATGCAGAGTACATCATGTGAAATGCTGGCCTGGATGAATCACAAGCCGGAATTAAGATTGCCGGGAAAAACAGATATGCAGACGATACCACTCTAATGGCAGTAAGAGAAGAAGTCCCCAAGAGCCTCTTGCTCAGGGTGAAAGAGGAGAGCGCAAAAGTTGGCTTGAAACTCAACATCAAAAAAACTAAGATCATGGTATCCGGCCCCATAACTCTTTGGCAAATAGAAGGGGAAGTCATGGAAGCAGTGACAAACTTCATGTTCCTAGTATCCAAGATCACTGCAGATGGTGACTGCAGCCATGAAATTAAAAGATGCCTGCTCCTTGGGAGGAAAGCGATGGCAAACCTAGACAGCATAATAATAAGTAGAGACATCACCCTGCCAACAAAGGTCCGTATAGCCAAAGCGATGGTATTCCCAGTAGTAATGTACGGCTGTGAGAGTTGGACTATAAGGAAGGCTGAGCACCGAATAATAGATGCTTTCGAATTATGGTGCTGGAGAAAACTCTTGAGAGTCCCGTGGACTGCAAGGAGATTAGATCAGTCAATCCTAAAAGAAATGAACCCTGACTGTTCCCTGGAAGGCCAGATACAGAAGCTGAAGCTCAAATACTTTGGCCACCAGATGAGAAGGGAGCACTCACCGGAGAAGACCCTGATGCTGGGAAAGATTGAAGGTCAAAGAAGAAGGGGACGGCAAAGGATGAGATGGTTAGACAGTGTCATCAATGCAACAAACATGAAATTAAGCAAACTCCAGAGCACGACGGAAGACAGGAGGGCCTGGCATGGGGTGGTCCATGGGGTTGTGAAGAGTCGGACTCGACTGTGCAACTGAACAACAAAAATAAACTCTCTCTGGCTGCTTATGGGTGCATGAGGCAAAGTCTGTCTTTTGTCACTGATGCCGCTACAGAATTAACTCCCGATGTTCATCCACAACAGGAAATTTCAAAATTCTAATATTTAAATGTCATACAATTTTCCATTGCGTAACAACGTTTCCTCAGTTTTGCAAAAGTTGACTGGAACAATTCCTGTTCTTGACAACATCTTGCTCAGTGTGACAGAATTTTTTTTTTTTTAAGCTGCCTTTTTTAATTGTGCCATTTGGAGTAAAGTTTGCTGCCAGGCTGATCAATCAAACACCAAGCTTTTTCAAAAAATTAAATACATATTTTTTGTTTGTTTAATTTTAAAAAATGGCAAAGACCCACTCCTTCAGAACATTACCTCAGAGTGCCTTGAGCAAATGGTCTCAAATTGTTCCCATGTTCTAAAACAGTTCCCTTTGGTTGATGAAAGAATTAGCTACAACCATTCAACTGTGTTTCCTAAAATCAGTGAAATGTACCCCAAAATTCTGTATGCCATATGCTAAACTAGGGAAAACCAGTCCATGAGCTGTTTGCACTGTTGTGTAAAGCACCTTGACCCAGCGAGCCAGATTGGCCTGTGGAAGCGGGCCTCTAGACTTGGGGCTCTTTCTGGACTGAGAATCATGTACACAGCTAGGATTGGCAGCTCTGGATTGGGAAATACCCAGAGAAATTAGGGGAGGAGCCTGAGGAGAGTGGGGTCTGAGGAGGCAATAGGGCTGTCAGCCCCAGGCTCCACCCCCAAAATCTCCAGGTATTTCCCAACCTGGCGCTGGCAAGCCTAGGAGGGGAGGGGCCTCAGGATGGTACATTACCATAAAGTCCACCTTCCAAAGTGGCCGTTTTCTCCAGGCGAACTGATCTCTGTCACCTGGATATCAATTGTCATCCCAGGAGGTTGGCAACCCTATTAAAACACAGCAGATGATGTTGATCCATCAGGGTGACTCAGGTCCTTCTCCTCATTATTAAGTCATTATTATCTAGTTATTATTACTTTCCTTCCTTTTGTAGCCAGTCTTTTAGCTCAAGGCTACAAACACCAAATAAGTAATAATATAAAATCAGTTTTGGTTTCAATTTCAATTCACATCTTAAAGCACCAATGAACATTAAAATATCCACAAAAATCTCTCGAAACAATGATTACATGAGCTAGATACCACCTGAACCTCCCTCAGTTCAGAATTGCCTGGTTGGATAAAAAGTCCTTCGCCTGCCTTGGAAATGTCAAAACAGGTGTAGCAAAGAGGAGGGGCCTCTTTACATATACTCTGTCCTTCCTAACCATTAGTGAGAAAGGGTTCTCCTCAATTCCCATGCCAGTTTCATAGCTTTAGTGCCTTTTCCCTACTCCATTTTCCTGACCTGCTATCTGGCCTGTTATGGAAACCCATGGGTGTACATGTGGGTTTCCCCAAGGGGTCACATAGTGCCCTCTAGGACCATTTCAGGTTGGGAAGATGGCACAGGGGGAGGCTGAAGCCTAGGGTTGCCGGCTCGAGGTTGGGAAACTCTTGGAGATTTTTTTCTGTGTGGGGGAGCCTGAAGAGGGCAGGGCTTGGGGAAGGAAGGACTTCAATTGCATATAATGCCACAGAGTTCACTTTCAAAGCAGCCATTTTCTCAAGGTGAACTGATCTCTGTTGCCTGAAGATCAGTTGCAACTCTAGGAGATATACAGCCTCTACCTGGAGGTTGGCAACCCTACTGATTTACCCTTTTCCACACGTGCCACAGTCACCATCTCAATTGCACAGGAACTGAAGAGAACCCCCAACTCATGCCTAACTGTGGACTGGGAATCCCAGGCCCTAGTTGGGATGGACAGCTCCAGGTTGGAGAATACCCGGAGATTTGGAGGTGGAGCCTGAGGAGGGTGAGGTTTGGGGAGGGGAAGTACCCCACTGGGGTATAATGTCATAGAGTCCACCTGCCAAAGCCGCCATTTTTCTCCAGGTGAACTGGTCTCTGTCATCTGGAGCTCAGCTGTAATCCCAGGAGATCTCCAGCCACCAGGTGGAGGTTGGCAACTCTATGCACACTCCATAATGCATAACAAGGCCTCCAAAAGGAAGTGCCCACAGCTCAGTGGTAGAGAAACAGCTTTGTGTTTAGAAGGCCCCAAGGTACTGGCATCGCCACTACCTTAACCAGCGTAACCATTTCCTTAAAACACAAAACAAAGAAAAAAATTAGCCAAATTGGGTCATTTTTTTATTTGCGTATCTTAAAGGCAAATCAGCATATATCAATGAACAATGACTGTGACAGATGTGTGGGGAGGGGAGCTCAAACAACCACATAAAGTACGGATCAGATGTGTGCCAATGTTCCATGTGCTTTTGAGCTTACTGGGTGGGCCACTACAGAAAGAGGGTGTGACTTTGCACAGAGCATTTGGGTAAAAGACTGCCTGCCTTTCAGACTCTCACTGAAGCTAACAGCTTTATTAATTAAAAGGAAAGCTTTAGGGATTGGACCATCAGCATCCATCAGTGGGCCCAATCTAGGACTCCCAGCCTCCCAGTAGGAGGCTGGACTTCTAAAATTAGATCTCTATAGACAACAGAGGTCAGTTTCACTGGCGAAAACAGCAGCTTCAGAAGGTGGACTTTATGACTTCACATCCTTGCTGGGCTCTATGATTGCCCCCACTGGCTTTAAAAATTCCTGGAGACTTGGAGGGCGGAGCCTGGATAGGGTGCGGTTTGGGGAGGGAGGGAGACATCAGCACAGGATAACGCTGTAGATAGAGTCCACCCAGCAAAGCAGCCATTTTCTCCAGGGGAACTGATCTCTGTAGTCTGGAGCTCAGTTGGAACTATGGGAGATCTCCAGGCCTCACCTGGAGGTCAGCCACTCTACTGAGCTCCCTCCCCAAACTCTGCCCTCCCCAGACTCCAACCCCAAATCTGCAGGGATTTCCCAACCCGAAACTGACAACCAAGAGAGACCTGCCTCCTAGGTGCCTATGACACTGCATGGGCAGATTCCCGCAATGCTGCCAGCAAAAGAACTGAGCCACATTCATGGAAAATTCCCCTTTGGAGAGGCCCTCAGGATTCAATCCTCACATCTGTACAGCCCGGAACACTTGTGGAGAGTGACAAGAGTCTGCAGGGAGACAGCGGAAAAAGGGAAAATAACCGCTGCTCTGATCTCAGGTCAAGAGTCTGTAGATTTGCAGGAGCAGAGAAAGAGTTTAATTTTACCTAAAGAGCCCTTTTGCAGCTGCTTTGATGTGTGTTTGTCAATTGGCTTCTAACAAAAGCATTTAGGGGCCAGACCAATATATATGGATTTTATGAAGCCACTGGGGAGACGGGGGGGGGGGGGGAGCATCAAACAGCTCCTGAGATTTACAGCTACCTCCCGCAACAGATCATTAATGCAAGGAGGTGGTATATAAATTTATCAACAGATTTACTGTCCTATACAGGAAGATTCTCTTCAAAGTGAGATTGACGGCCTCGTTAGCAGATGCAATCATTGAGCCGCCTTTTGAATCAGCTATTATTAGAGCACCTTCTTTTTTTTTTTTTGAGGAGCATCGGTAGAGTTGTCACAACATTGTCTAGCGCACAAATAAGTCTAGACAAGGAACTGTGTACCCTGAGCATCTTTCTGACGGTTTTAGGAAGGTTTTCTCAAGTATCTACCCCTTAAGACTCTTGCTTTGGAGCAAGGGGCAATGCCAGGGGAAACAGAAGACACGGGGGGATGGGACTTCAGTGCCCCATATAGCTCCTTGTACCCTGATCATCATAATGGCAGAAGCAGAATAAATTATGCAAAGCAGGCAAATAAATACACGTGTGCTTGATTTGAATACTTTGCATACTTGGCTAGTTTGCAAAGAGGCCTTCTAGATGTGCATCTGAAGAGAAAACTCTTCAAACCCCCCCCCCCCCCCGGTGTATTACAAATGACGTCTGAATACGTCTCTGCCTAAAGCACAAATTATGATGTTGGGGGTGGGGGAGTTTCCATTTGAGAAACAGCAGCCCAACCCTTAGGTGCCTTGAATTCACTGAGCTGGCTGCACAGTTCTTTGGATCCTGTCCCTACGTTCTCCCCAGTTTCTCCCCAAGTACAATTTGGGATACAGTCTCCCACACAGAACTGTGACTATCAACGTCTGTTGAATATGTGCAGCCCCCAAGGAGAGAGGTCCCCAGTCAGTACTAGAAGATCACTTCAAGTGCAGTCTCTCAGAGCTGCTCCACATACTACTTGGGGGTAAAGTCACTAGTAGCATTGCCAACCAACGATGGTTTGAGAAGTTCCTGGGGATTGGGTGCAGGGCAGAGTCCAGGGATTGGTTGGATTTGGGGAGGGGAGGGACCTCAGCGGGGTATAGTACCCTAGAGTCCACCTTCCAAAGCTGCCATTTGCTTCAGGAAAGCTGTTGCCTGGAGACCAGTTGTAATTCCGGGAAATCTCCAGCCACCACCTGGAAGTTGGCAAACCTGGTCCACATGGCTGGCTCCAACAGAAGACTTCTGTCTGATCAACAGTTACTCTTTGCCGTCTTCTTGCACGACATGAAGGCAGTTATAGCTCCACTACTAGATACTGTTTTTCCTCAGGAGGGACCCCCAGAAAGCCATGGCTGAGTTCGAAACAGCCACAAATTGCAAATGACCGCAGGTTAAGTAGCAGGCTTGGGGCAGGGGGGACGACAGAATAATCCCTTCTCCCCCTCTGCTCCCCCCCCCCACAAGGTTTCCAGATCCACCCCTTCTTAGCACAACTTCATGTGATTTGGGTTTTTTTCAAATGCAGCCAAGTGGGGCTACTTTTTCAAGGGAGAGAACAGCATGGAAAAGGGAGAAAGGGAAAGGGCCTCTTCTTTCTTTTCTTTTTTCCTGCTGAAAATGTCACCCCTGAGCGGCTTCTGCCCCCGTTAAAGAGGGAAAGTCTTTGGAAAAAGCACACCAAAGAACTCATAACATGAAATTTGATCCTGTGTTATGGAGAAAAGAAACTGGTGGGAAGGAATATAGGGGGAAGGATGAAGGAACCATGTACTTCATCTCCTCCTCCCCAACTCCCCTGTTACTGTTATTCGATCGGTGATGCAGATGCCGAGGTCCAGATCAGCTCTGAACTGGAACGGCCAGAAAGGAATGAGGCGGCGGTGATTGACCAGCAATGCAACCAATGCCATTGATGCTCCCTCTAAGCTGTGGAGTCTCGTGAGCAAGAATTCTACTTTGTGAGCTGCTACTGGCATTAAAGTTGTGAGTGAGCAATTTGGCTGCTGCAAAAATTAGTTTGCTCTGGAGCCATCCTTCCTGAGCGAAGACAAAAATCTGAGAGCCGGCGGCTAAAAAACTGTGAGCTAGCTCACACTAACTCAGCTTAGAGGGAACACTGAATGCAACTCCATGGTGAAACCCACAGTTTCATAGCTCTTTCTCATAAACTCAGGGACAGGCAGAGCATGAAAAGGACAACTCTCACCCTTCTCTAGAGCTAAAGATCCTTCCCTGGCATTCCCTAAATCCATGGATTACCCTTCTCCAGCAATTTTCAATACAATCCGCAGAAGGGGGGAGGGGAGAAAAGAATACTTGAAAACAGCCATATTTTTCTGCCATGTTTAAATGTAAAAGCTAAATACACACTACTGTGAGAAGCAACAGATTTAATAAATGGCTCCGTGATTATTATGCAACAACAGAAAGGGGGAGGAAATCAATAATCCAGATTTCAAAAATGCAGCCAGTTCCCAAGAAGATAAATTAAATGCAAATTCAAAAGCAGTTCCCAAAGAGTTTATAATGGTAAAGACAGCTTTGGCTGAAAAAATTTAACAGCAGTAACTCATTTAGGATGAACACCCTTTTTGTCCTGGCAGGTGGTGTGTAGCCCTATTGATGCAGGAGCAGAACCAGAACACGGGTCCAGCTCTGTGTTTTCGTGAGTCCAGTGATGATTTGCTTGTGGGAAGGAACTTGTGAGGTTAATCTCTGCACACTGAACTTGCACGTCACCCAGTCTCACAGTTCTTACATAGTCATCACGTATTGTCATCAAGCATTGGGGGGGGGGAGGCTTGATGGGGGGAAATATAATAATCAACCAATGGTCGGGTTGCCAACCTCTGGGTGATGGCTTGAGATCTCCTGGAATTACGACTGATCTCCACCCCAGTGCTTTGCTCTTCTTTCCTCCTGGGTTTAATTGCCCTGATTTAGTGCACGTGTTTCCGCAGTACATAAATCTGACCCGGGTTTATGCCGGATTTTCATTTCTGCACATCTTTCCTTGCCCCGAATCTGGAGCCCCCGCTCCCATTTTTTTTTGGAACGGAGGTGGAGTTGCATTGTAACGCACCCGCCCTCTGAGCGACAAGGATGCTCTACGCATGTGCATGAAACAGCTGTGGCTGTTATTTTGCACATGCGTAGTTACATTGTGATGCTACAAAGACGTGATTGGCCAAGATATTTGAAATTCCCAGGAAAGTACATCTGCGCACTCCCAAGCCCGCAAAAAGCATCCATCTAACATCAGTGGCACCAGCAGCCTTTGTCGCCATCATGTCCCCACCCCTCTTTTCCCCCCAGTTTTTTTTAATGGAGGTGGAATTGCCAGGGTGACAGCCAGTGGTGTTAAAGGGACAGCCCCCTAGGTGACCACAGCCACAGTTGTGTCCACACCTCCATGCCACCATTACTGCGTCGTCTTATCAGTGGCAGTATTTGCATGGAAATCGGGGAGCAGAAAAATGGCAGCTTTGCCAACAGCAAACGTACATTTAAACCACAGTCAACGATGGGTCATTATTGCATTGCAACGCAACCAAAAAATGGAGGCCAAAACTCACGCTCACCAAGGAGGGGGGAGTGAGGGAGGGAAGGGGTCAAGGAAGGGTGCAGAGAGTTGAACACTCTTATCCCTGGGGTAATTATTCCCGCGAGTCCACGGAAACCCTAAAAATGGCTTCTTAGAAATGGTACCACAGCACCAAAGTCACCCACACAATAGCTGTGTTGCCGTCTCCATGTCAGCAATAAAGGAACCGTCAAAGTGTTTGCCACCATTAATGCATCATCTTATCACTGGCACGGTTTGTATAGGAACTGGGGAATAGAAAAAATTGTGATTTGAAAAAAAACAGCGGTGGCCCATTAGTGCGTTGCAACACAATTTAGGTGGGATTTTTTTTTTTAAAAAGCCTGCGGATGAGAGGCGGGAAAAGTTTTTTTTAGGTGGGCTTGAGCTTAGCTGTGGCTCAGCTGCTGTTGGTGCTGGGACGAAACCCTGGGAGGTGCTTGCTTGAGCCTCATCTGGCTCAGGTGGAGGATCCTCTGGAGCTGGGAGCTGATCCTCCACCTCACTTAGGTCCGCAGGAGGCAGATCCTCAGAGGTACTCATGACACACAGAGAACAAGAAGCTCCCTCATTTAAGTGGAACTCCCACGTGATGTCATGCTTATTCTTTGGGCTTCCCCGTTCAAAACAGATAAAAAATAAACCCAGTTGGAAGGGGGAAATGCAGAGCAGCTGTGAGCGGAGCGTCGGTCTGTCGGCTCTGTGTACAGTCACAACAAGCTTTCAAAATGGTGGTGGGCAAGGCAGCTTGCTGCAGTGTACCAACACCTAGAGTTATCAGCTCTGGGCGGGAAAGTTCCTGGAGATTTTGGGGGTGGAGCCTGAGGAGGGTGGGGCTTGGGAAGGGGAGGGACCTCAGTGAGGTATAATGCCAAAGAGCAGCTGTTTTGTCCAGGGGAAGAGATCTTTGTGACCTGGAGACCAGTTGCAATTCTGGGAGGTCTCCATCTACCACCTGGAGATTGCCAGCCCTACCATCACCCCTTCCTAACCTTTTAAAGAACTGCTGGGCTGAGAAAGGGGAAGGGAGGCTTTATGGGCTACAGGAGCCAGCACAATCGCTGTCACACTGAGCTGCACTTTTGCAAATGCACAACAGAGGCAAGGGAAAGGAGTAAAAGTATGTACAGACCCTGTTCTTGTCTGTTTTTTTTTTTTTTATTGAAGGGTTAAAAGGATACAGAATAAAATTAATGCAGAGAAAAACCACATAACATGTTAAACATTGCTAACTTGAGTGTCAACAAATATATCATCGTGAAATTCAGTCGTTTTACATTTGAAAAATAGCATATAACTCAACCTTATTTATCTTATTTAAACAGTAACTATTGTGTTCATAACACCGTTTACAACCATAAGTATAATGTAGAATCTTTTATCCAATTTTTTGGAAGATGTCTGTTACTTGGATTAGGGTTACTATCTAAAATCGGTTCCCATTTAAACATTTGGCTTTTGGTGCTTTCCCCCTTGTCTCTATTCTCAAACTTATCCGCTATTTTATCTAAGATAAAAAAGTGCCATATTTTGGCATGCCATGTGCTCAATGAAGGCTTAGAGGTTTCTTTCCAATTTACCGCAATTGTATACTTTGCTGCTGTAATGAGTATCTCAATTAGTTCTCTTTGGTCTTTATTAATTTTCATTAGGGTCTTTGGCCAGAGATTGAGCAAAATTAAAGTAGGGTCATAAGGTACAGAGACTTTTAACATAGAGTTGATTTCTGTTATGATTTGCTTCCAGAATAAGGTGATGATTGGACAGGCCCACCATAAGTGAATGTAAGTCCCAACTTCTGACTGACATTTCCAGCATTTGGGTGACTGAGTGGAATATATGTGGGAGAGTTTAGCTGGTGTGAGGTGCCATCTGTAAAGTGTCTTTAGTGCCTGTAATCTAATGGGAGTGGATCTAGATCTGTAGACTTTAGATGACCATATTTTTTCCCACTGGTCCTCTGGAATTATAGTGTTTAAATCCTTGTGCCATGCTGTTTGGAAGGATAAGGGCCGGTGATAGGAAGTTTGAAGGAGGAAAGAGTAGAACATTGAGATGAGTCCTCTCTTAATGAGGCTTGATGATGTTAATAGGCGTTCAAAGAAATTGTATTTTCTTGTACAGTTGAGATTGGGTTTCTGAGCTGCAAAAAGATGAGAGACTTGAAGATATTCAAACCATGGTAGCCGTTGTTTCGCTTTAGTTTCTAGCTCTGCTTTTGGGAGGAGTGATCCATTTTTGGAGATATCACAGAATCTTGTTATTTTTGCTTTAAACCAATTGGAAAAAGATGAGGTGGGTTGGCCGGGAGTGAACCAGTGTTGGCGTAGGAAACTTTTAACCAGTGTGTCTGATGGTATCAGTGTTTTTTTGCAGTTATTCCAAGTTTGAAAAGCTGCTTGGAGGAAGGGATGTGAAGTTCCTGGTTTGAGTCTTTTTGAAGGAGGATTCCATAACGCTTCGCGGAATGACTGTGAGGTAAGGTAAGTATTTTCCATGTCTTTCCAGTCTGCTTCATATTTATCGTGGTAGTGTCGTGTTAAATTTGCCATTATAATTGATTGGTAGTAGATTTTTAAGTCAGGGAGGGCCAATCCCCCTTTGCTTGTTGCCCGTCGTAATGTTTGGAAGCAAACTCTTGGTTTTTTATTGTTCCACAGAAATTTCATGAGGTTCCGTTGCCATGAGGCAAGTAATGTAGGAGATATGCTTATAGGTAGGGCTCGAAAATAATATAAAAATTTTGGCAGAATAATAGATTTGATGGTTGAGATACGTTCAAGCCAGGATAGTATTTTTGTATCCCAGGATTTGAATTGAGATGATATTATAAGGTTAGCTTCCTTGTGGTTGTATTTAATTAAGTCTTTCAGATTCAAAGGGATATTTACTCCTAAGTATTTCCAGTGTTTTGTAGTCCATTGGAAAGTATAGTGCTTTTTGATATATGTTTTAGATGATGGGTCTATAGTTATTGGGAAGAAGATCGTTTTTGATTGGTTTATACGGAGGCCTGAGATCTTACCAAAATCATCCAGTACAGAAAAAAGAGGTGGAAGAGAAGAGATTGGGTCTTTTATATAGATAACCATGTCATCTGCAAAAAGGCTTGTTTTGGTGGGGATTCCATTTATGGTTGGTCCTTTTATCGAGGTGTTGTGTCTAACCAATGCTGCCAATGGTTCGATTGCAAGGGCAAACAGAAAGGGCGATAGTGGGCAGCCCTGTCTGGTGCCCCTGTGTAGGTTAAAATTGGATGAGGTTATCTGGTTGATTGTTAAAAAAGCTGTTGGCTGGGCATAGATTTGTTGAAGAGCAGATTTGAATTTGACACCAAAGTTCATATGTGACAATAAGTTGTGTAAGTATTCGAATTCCAAAGAATCAAATGCTTTTTCAAAATCAACGGAGATTATGCAGGTTTGATTTATTTTCTTTTGGTGGCAGTGATGGATAACATTGATGGTTTTGCGGATGTTGTCTGTGATGTCTCGTTGGGTGATGAAGCCTGTTTGGTCAAGATGGATGTAAGTTGGAAGAATCTGTGAGAGTCTTGCTGCTAGAACTGAGGCGAAGATTTTGTAGTCGCAGTTGAGGAGTGATATTGGGCGGTATGAGCTGGTTTGAGAGGTGTCCTTGCCCGGTTTGGGAATTACGCTTATTCGCGCCTGATTCCAAGAAGGTGGAGTTGGGTGGTTTTCTAAAATTTTGTTAAATAAGTCAGTTAAAAATTGTAGTAATTTTGGATGGAAAACTTTGTAATATTCCGTTGGAAACCCATCAGGTCCTGGTGTCTTGTTAATTTTCATTCTTTTTAAGGCCTCTAAAATCTCTTGTTGTGTTATTTCTTTATCAAGAAATGCTTGATGTGTATGAGAAAGTTTTTTGTTGCTACCCTTTTGCTTTAAGAAGTTTTTTATATCTATTTTAGAAGGTGTTGTTGATGTGTAAAGTTGCTTGTAGAAATTCTCAAAGGTTTGTAATATCTGTTTTGTAGAGGTTTGTAATACTCCTTGCTGGTCTTTTACGCAGCTGATTAGTGTGGAGGTGCGTTTCTGTCTTAATTTTGAGGCAAGAAGTTTGATTGATTTATTATTGCGATATTTGTATTTATGTTGCATTACAACTATATTTTTTTGTATTGCAGATGCTTCTATGGCTTCTAACTTCTTCCTGAGGATTTCCAAGGAGTGGTAAGTTGTTTTACATCCAGTTTGCTTATGTTTAGTTTCTAATTTTTGTATTTCTGTATGAAGGTCTTTGATCTTTTGCTGTTTAATTTTGTTATAGGCTGCTGTTAGGGCGATGATCTTCCCACGAAGGACTGCTTTGTGAGCATCCCAGATTACCTCCAGCGGAACTTCGTCATTTGTATTCAGTTTGAAGTATTCCTCTATGGCTTCTTCAATTTGTGTCTTAAAAGCAGAGTCTTTCAATAAAGCCTTGTTTAATGTCCATGTTGAGTGTTTTCCTTCACTGTTACTTATATTTAAGACACAATCTACCGGGGCATGATCAGACCATTGGCGGAGTCCTATATTGGAGGTTTGAATGTTGTTGAAAGCTGAGTTTGAGATTAAAAGGTAATCCAGTCTGCTAAAAGAATCAAATTGTGATGAGTAGAAAGTAAAGTCTTTTTCTGTTGGGTTCTTTCTTCGCCAAACATCGCTTAGGTTGAAAGAATGAAACACTGATTCCAAGTGATTATTGTGTGGAAGCAGTTTCTTTGGGAGGCAGGTTGGATAAAAACAGTCGATTTTAGTGTTTGCCACCTGGTTAAAGTTACCGCCAATTAAAATTATGCCTGCATTTGGGCTTGTAATTTTTGTTAAGAATTTTTGGATGTATGGTAATTGGCCTTTGTTGGGGGCATAAAGACTTGCAATGGAGTATGATGTACCATCTAGAGTGCCTCGTAGAATAAGGTATCTTCCCTCTGAATCTATTTCAGAATGCTGAAGTTGAAATCTGGTGTTTTTTGAAAATAAAATTGCCACTCCTCTTGATTTGTTTGAGCCAGGAGCATAGTATTGTTGTGGGAACCAAGCCTGAGGGAAAAGCAGGTCATGGCCTGGTTTTAAGTATGTTTCCTGGAGCATAATAATGTCTGCCTTCTCTCTTTTCATTAAAGATAGAATTCTTTTAATTTTGATTTTGTGATTGACTCCCCTACAGTTGTAAGTTATTACCTTTAGTGTGGATGCCATTTTAAAGGAAAAATGGATGTTAGTCTAAATATATTTCTTACATCTATTTTTGGCCTTCTGAGAGTAGTCCTTGCATATAAAAAAAGATAAAACTGGGGATATGCCATACTTGGTGGTCGGGATAAATTGCCCTTCCTTAACACAAAGTCTCCATATTTCCTATGTTTAAAGAAGTTTTTAGGACAAAAAACTGTTTGCATTGCTTCACTCCCTGCCCTTAGGTGAAGTTTGATGAGCTTGAAACTTCCTAATAGGAGCCTTTTTCCATTCAAAGTAAATGCATGCCACAATGGAGTATGGTTGTGAGTGTGCCATACTTGGGGTTTGGAATAAATTACCCTCTTTTGACCCATGAGCCTTATATTTAAAAAAAAATTAAACCAAGAAACATTTTGAGTTACTTCACTCCTTGTCCTTAGGTAACATTTAATAAACTTAAAATATCCTAATAGGAACTCTTTCATTCCAAGGTACGTGCAAATCATAATGGAATATCCTATGCTTAGCATTTTGGAACATTCTTTTAAAGTTGACTTTAAAATAAAATTCTTTTGAGTTTCTTCACTCTTAACTGAGCATAACCCATATTTATGAGCTTTATGAGTTAAGTGTAGCATATATTCTGTTGCTATCCTAACAAGAAATACATTAAAAGTAACATACCATAAAACAGAAAAACATTCATTGCATTTTGTATTAAAGAACTGTACCCTCCATGTTTGTCTAAAACGATCCTTGGGAATCCCTCCCCTCCCCCCCTCCCACCCCCCTTGCCATAACTCTCTTTACCTCAACCACTCCATAGTTATTAAAAGAAAATTTATTTAAAACGTTTAAGTAATAACATCTTATAATAGGATTTGGAAGAGTAGTTTTACCCCTTGAGAATGTAAGGTTCGGTAGGAGCACGTATTCCGTGCTAGGGCTGTAGAGATCGAAAAAGCCCTTCCAGCCTGAACCTTTTGTCAACACTAAAAATAAAACGTAGACTAAAAATCCTTTCCAGCCCATGGCTGGAGAAACCAACCAGGAAGAAAGACAACGGAGAGGGGAAGTAGGAGCTCCTTTCCCTCCCCCCTCCCAGGCAGCATAGTTGCTTATAGTAATGCCTAAAACCATTTGTCTGTCTGGTTATTGCTGTTATGACATTATTTGGCTTTGTGTTGTTATTCACGCTCACAAATTCCGAAATCAGAGGTGCAGTTCTCAGTTGGATTTGCGGATAGGTATTTTACTCCACTGATATGGTGATGCAGGGTAGTCCAGCTTCCTTTTGGACGACTTCTTTATTGATGAAGATGGCAGAGGTTGTAGATTCAATGCTGACAGGAGAGCATATCCCGAATCTTCATCTCGTGCTGTGTATGTAGAGCCTTGAAATCTTACCATAAGGGATCCCGACTTGGTCCAGCTGTATCTGATGCCTGATTCTGTGAGCTTAGAGGAGACCGGCTTCAATAATCTTCGTATTTGAAGGGTTTCAGCTGTGAGGTCCGGGAACACTTGGATCTTTCCTTCTTGAAACGGTAAGCCGCCAGCTGAACGCGCCTCAGCCAGGATTTTTTGTTTAGTGCGCAAATCTATAAGTTCTACCAGCACGTCTCGTGGCAATTGGGTTCGGTTCTGGTTTTGTGTCAGAGTTAGTGCGCCAATTCTATAAGCTTTAAGGATGGTTGGAGCCACCCCCTCCTCTAACTTAAGTGCATGCGAGAGCCAAGCACCCATGAATGCAGCAATGTCGGTGTTCCCTTCCGCCGCTTCAGGGAGACCACGAAATTTGAGGTGGCGGTTTCAGAGAGTGTTCTCCAGGGCCATAATTTTTTCAGTGGCCCATCTTTCATGTTGCTGAAGGTCTCTAATATTCTCCTGATTCGCCATACTGTTCTCCATAACGGTATCTAGGGCCTGAGACATATTTTGAACTGAATTTTGTAAGCTCGCTATCTGATCTGCCACAGGTTTTAAAAGATTATTCATAGTGGCCTTCATTTCGGCTTTGAAGTTTGTGAAGGAATCTAGCCAGTCCTGTTTAGAAATGTTGGAGTTAGAAGCGGTAGGGCCTACCGGTTCAGTCGCCATTTTGAGGCCTCGGGAGCCGTTAGTCTTCTCCTTGTTACCGGAACTTTCAGTTGAGAAGTACTGTGAAACGGGTTTTTTTGTTTTATGTCCGTTTGGTCTGCCCATTACCTTTTATCGCTTTTTAACCAGTTTTTGGGGCTTGAGAGACGCTTGCTGCCCAGGAGGGAGGGAATCAGGTTAGGAGCTTCACTACACAGCGTCCACCATTATGCCCTCCGACGCCCCCCCCCCCCCTGTTCTTGTCTGTTACCACCCCCACTGGCTTATGATGCTGGAGGCAGGGGCATATTTCCACCCCCTCCCATGTAGATTCAGCCTCACTTTGCTTACTAATTCCTACTCAGCCAACTCCTTTTTTACAACAACCTAACTGCAGGGAGATAAAATCAGTCAATCCCAGAAGAAATCAACTCTGACTGTTCCCTGGAAGATCAGATATGGAAGCTGAAGCTGAAATACTTTGGCCACCAAATGAGAAGGGAGCACTCACTGGAGAAGACCCTGATGCTGGGAATGATCGAAGGTCAAAGGAGAAGGGGACAGCAAAAGATGAGATGGTTAGACAGTGCTATCAGTGCAACAAACATGAGGCTGAGCAAACTCCGGGGTATGGCGGAGGACAGGAGGGCATGGCGTGATGGGGTCCATGGGGTCATGAAGAGTCGGACTCTCCTGTGTGACTGAACAACAAAAAAAGTGTTCCTTTTCCTTCACTTTCCACTCTGTTCTCAGTTGCTTTTGCTTATTTCAAGAGAAATGCATGCAGCTGGAGTTTTTTTCTAGTTTGAAGCTTGAAGGAAGTATGTGTAGATTAACGTTGTGCACAAATCAACTACTTATTGCCTACCCAGGAGTCCTCGTTACCTGTAGGTCCCCAGGCCTGCCTTTCGCTCCTCCTGTTTTTCCTCCTCACACATCAACCCATGGCAAACCGACATGACCAAGAAGACAGAGAACGATAAATCACCACAGAAGCCATTGTCTGGCACTTACCTATAACATATTCGATCCAGAATTGGTGCTCTTGTGGATTGTATGGACGGTTGAAATCAATCCGGATATGGAAGGGCTGGCCCCGGCGTACAACCAGTTTTAAGTTGAAATATTTCTCAGTGTGGTGTTCCTGTTTATTAATTTCATTTTCCCGGTTGAATAAATAGACTTCCTGGACGTCCAGAAAATCTACAAAGAGATGGAAACAGTTCCATTTTTAGTCACTTTCTCACAATTAATGACTTTGTTTTAATTTATCACTAATTCTCTCTAAAGTCTTTCAGGTTCCACTCGCAGATGAGTCAAAGTGAGAGAAAGGAAGAGGCTTTTGGTTCGTTTTAAAGGCTTACTACACATCTCTCATACAGGGGCGGGCGGGGGGTGGGGGGGGACTGTCCAAAAAAGCACAGATTTCTCTGCATTGCTTCCCAGGAGGGCTCTGCCCAATGCAAAGATGATAATTTCCACTCTAGGGAGCAACTCTGGTTGACAGTTCCTTGCAATGTATATTTAGACCTGCACAAATAAGGGCTTGCAAAGGACTATGGGAAAACATAGCAGATAGACAGTGTGCATGACTCGCCCTATCAGCCTAATCTACCTCAAAAGTTTGTTATTTTGAGGATACAATAGAGGAGGGAAGAAATGAAGTTGTAAGCTGCTTTGGGTCTTCACTGAGGAGAAAAGCGGGGTATAACGCTACAAAGAAATACAAATAAATGAAATAAACCCTAGGGGAACCCATTATTTCATGAATCTGCCCATCAACCAGTGTTCCCTCTAAACTGAGTTAGTGTGAGCTAGCTCACCGTTTTTCAGCCTCCGGCTCACACATTTTTGTCTTAGCTCAGGAAGGATGGCTCCAGAGCAAACTAATTTATGCAGTAGCTGAATCTCTCACTTACAACTTTGATGCCAGTAGCACATAAAGTAGAATTTTTGCTCACAAGACTCCAAGCTTAGAGGGAACACTGCCATCCACATGTAAAAAGGCGGATGTATGCCCCTATCCTTTTTCTACAGGCAACAAGAGTGTATAGTTTTGTTTACATCCCTTAGCATGCCGGCTAAGGGATGTAAAACTAGAGTTGCCAACCTTCAGGTGGTGGCTGGAGATCTCCATCTATTATAAATGACCTCCAGGCAACAGAGCTCAGTCCACCTGGAGAAAATGGCTGCTCTGGAGGACGGACTCTGTGGCATTATACTAGGGTTACCAGATGTCCTCTTTTAAGAGGACACATCCTCTTTTTTTGGTGTCCGTCTTCTTTTGGGCTCTTTTCAGAAAAGTAATGAAAATGTCCTTCTTTGGGGCTGGAAGGTTAGGAGTATTCCCCGTTAGTTGCAATTATCACAGCTTAAATAGTAGGGGTGTTTCAAATGAGATTTGTCATAGGGATCAATTGTCTGAAGAAGTCAGTGGGGAAACGTCCTCTTTTTTTGCTTTTCAAAATATGGTAACTTTACATTATACCTTGCAGAGTTCCCTCCCCTCTGCAAACCCCACCCTCCTCAGGCTCCACCTCCCCAAAAAAACCTCCAGGTTTTTCCTAACCCAGAGCTGATAACCCCAGGCAGAACCTATGTCCTGGAACACCTAATTTCACTGTGTGAAGGAAGCATTTCTCCAAGGAAGCCCACAGATACCAGAAAGTTAGGCTAGGCGGGGGGGGGGGGGAAATGTATTGCAGTGGCGAAGCTAGCATGGGTCTCATGTGCATTCCCAGGGTTTAGCATACCCCCTCCCTCAAAGTTTTCTGTTTAAAGTAAGCTCTTAATCCCCACCCCCATCCTCATGACGATTCCAGCCTGTGGAAGAACGGAGGGTGGTGGGTGGGAATCACACTCATCTTCACATTTCTGTGGGGCTCCTCTGCAAGAAAGAATCTTAGGCTGAAAACCTAAAGACACGTTTCTGTAAGCCCAGAGAATAATATGACACTTCCGTATGAGTAGGTGTGTTTAGGATTGCTTCCTCAACAGCCTATGAAATGAGGATTACCCCCTCCGCACCCACACACCGAGAGTTCTGCATTTTGGCAGGGAGACTGAAAGCGGTACCTTAGAATGTCCTCCTGTGCAGGTAGCTAGGAGTGCGTTGTGTGGTCCCTTGGGTCCTGTTTCTTTTACTGAAATTCGGGAGTGAGGCTTCCTTGGGGGAATGGTACAATCCCAGAGCATTTCATCCCAAAGCAGGAAAGAAGTTACAGGGTGTGTTCCCCACTGAAACTATTTATTTATAGATCAAGCTGGGTAGCTGTGTTAGTCTGTCTGTAGCACCAGGAAAGGTCAAGAGTCCAGTAGCACCTTAAAGACTAACAACATTTGGGGCAGGGTAGGAGTTTTCATGAGTAGTGACTCATGAAGGCTCATACCCTGCCACACATTTTGTCAGTCTTTGAGGCAGGGGTGTCAAACATGCGGCCAGGGGGCCAGATTAGGCCCCCAGAGGGCTTTTATCAGGCCTGCAAGGGACTGGCTGCCTCCTGCTTCTTCCTCCAGTTCTGCTGCTGCTGTCGTGTCATAGCTTGCTTTCCTAGACTCTCTCAATTGCTCAGGAGAGATAGATAGGCAACCTTCTGCTCCCAGCATTGGGCTGAAGCTCCTCCCCCTCCCAGATTGCTCCAGCGCAGAAATTTTGATGCAGTAATTCAGAACAAGAAGTGTCAGTTATCAGAGACTGCTAACTAAACAAAATATTGCAGGAATGCTAATATTTCAGGCATGTTTTTATTTTAAGTTTAAAAATCTTTGTGTCCTTTATAAAGTTTATATTTCCGCTACGCCTGGCCTGGCCTGACAAAGTCCAATTTATGTGAAATCTGACCCTCCATAAAAATGAGTTTGACACCTCTGCTTTAAGGTGCTACTGGACTTTTATTTTTTTATTGTTTCTTTTAGCCCAAAATCTGTTAAATTCCTTTAAGTCACACGGTGTTTTATGTTTTGATGCTCTGGCTGGGTTTTTAATCCTGGGTTTTAATTTACAACTGCTAATGCTTAATGTTTTTATAAGCCACCTCAAGCACATTCCCTGGAGAGGTGGCATAGAAATGTCCTAAATGAATAAATAATACACCAGCAAAGGGTGACCACTAGCAAACGGAATGATGCCCTCGAGGACATGGAGGGCATTTCAAAAGAGTAGCTAGACTTCCACATCTCCCCTTCTCACTGCAGTCCACAATGCCCCCCAAATGCTTCTGAAGGGGGTCAAGGGACCCCCAGGAAAGCACAGAGTGTTAGAGGTCTTCAGCAATAGGAGGCATTGATTAAAACCCTGACCCTCTTTCACTAGCACCATTTTCCTGCTAGATCCAAACCAATACCTCAGGGGTCCCACCCGTGGTGCTCATGGGGGCCATGACACCCGCCAACACCTTTTTCTGGCACCCAGCAAGTGTTTTTAGGAAGTTGGGGGGTTGGGCAGGTTGGGTTTTTGCCCAGCAAGGCTTCTGATTGATTCTTGGAGATTTGATTGGCTATGTAGATTTTTTAAAATGTTGCTTTGGCAGCAGCTGCCACCACAGCACAAGGATCCTCACTGTGTTGCTGAAATTAAGTTGTGGCAATTGTTTTGTGGCTGACTCAGCCTCCTGCGGCAGCCATTTTGTGGCAGCCATTTTGTTGCCGCACCCACCATGCTGTGTCAGAATTTCAAAGGTGCCTGCCGGCTCAAAAAGGTTGGGGACTCTGCAAAACATCATTAAGGAATCTGAACAGAATGAGCTCAAGGCAGATCGAAAGTGTCTGTGCGCCTCCTTATTGTATGCGGAGGAAGGAGGTCACATTGCTAGCTTAATATTCAGAAACAGAACTCAGTGGACTGTATTGCCCTGTTTATCACAATCCTCCAGATCCCTCTCCCAAAGGACATTACATCCATGCCTGCGGTTTGGAAGGATGTCTCTTTGCTTTTCTCTTTGGAGCCATCCTCTAAGGGTGCTTAAAATATGATGTATGTTGGCAGCTTTTGGATGTCTGTTTTTAATAGTGTAGCAAACATGGCATTGGGGGGCAGAAGAAATCAACAACACATTCGCTGTTCTGTTTTGCATTATTATCTTGGCTCTTGACATGATTGCTCACGTCATGGCCTTAGGATCAGGCTCTTAAGAGAGAATTAGCCATTCTTAAGAGGATAAAAGTTTGACTTTTGAAAAGAAGAGAATCAACTTTAATTTAGACAAGGATTCTATATATCTGTTGAAGTCATATGACCTTTAACACAGAATCTGACACACACACACACGCGCGTGCACACACACACACACCTTAGCAAACCTTTGAGATGGTGGGGTGGAATGAGAGTACATGAGCAGGTACCCTGGGAAACCAGGAATGTGGACAAGGTTATGATTGTGAGTGGAAGGAACCTCTCCATTCTCCACTAGTTACTTCATTTTGCATAGGGCCTTTCAATTGGTTTTTCATGTGTGTTTGTGGAATATAGATAACATTTGTTCTAATTACAGTGTTTTGAGTTTTCAGAGCTTGGGAACTGTCACTTCAGAATTCCTGACCCTTTGTTGTCATACTAGGGTTGCCAGGTCTGGATTGGAAAATACCTGGAGACTTTGGGGGTGGATCCAGGAGAGGGCGGGGTTTGGGGAGGGGCAGGGCAGGGCCACAGCATGGTACAATGCCACAGAGTCCACCCTTCAGTGCAGCCATTTTCTCCAGGGGAGCTGCTGTCTGTCAGCAGGAGATCAGTTGTAAAAGCAGGAGATCCCCAGGCCCTACCTGGAGGCTGACAACCCTATGTCATACTCTATCTATATTCTTTCCCCAGTGTTTCTTGATTATGCTCAGTGACTCTCGCTTTTCTAGTCCTTGCCCCTGTTAATCTGTTGCATTTATAACACCTCAAGTCTGATCCTCAGCTTAGTCAAATAAGAAATCTCAGGTAGAAAAATCAGGACAACAGCTCCTGATCCAATATAATTAATGCCAGTGAAGGTAGAAAGGGGCATTTTTACGTGGGTATCTTCATTCTGTATACAAACACTCCTTGTTCCTTTACCTGCACTGCACTGAACTGAGTTGCTAGGGGCAGCTTTCCACAAAAGCAAGTATAATGTAAATACATTTTGTGGGTAGAACTACTAAAGTGAAGAAGGGAATCTAGTAAATATACCGGCAGATCAGGCAATCGTACTGCAACAGCACTTATTAGATGCAGCCTTTCTCAGTGCAAGTCATTTGAATTTCCCATCTCTACGCAAACACCTGACTTCTGATCTTGAGGGACTTAAACGAGGCCTCATGAATGATGCAGACACTTTGAAGAGGCATAATGCGTACTGGAGGCAATCCCACTGCCTCCAAATTAAATTTTAATTCAGCAGCTGAGCACCCTTATTGTAATGTCAAACAAAAGAGCACTGTGGTCACCCTAAGAAAATATACTGGCCCGTATGCCACTGGCCATTACAGAAACACTTTAATAAGGCTTGTCCTAGGATAGACTGAGGGAAAATCACACTGGCAGCTCTCAGCGGATTAATCATACAGTATCAGTGTAATAAAGCCATGTTGCAAGCTGGTTCCAGCTTCATAATACATATTCTCGGTTAGCTATTTCCATGCAGTTAAGACATGATTTGAACTTTGTTCTGCTGCCTGGGTCAGTAGTATGAAGCGGACCTTCTGAGAGAGGCCCTTTGGTTTCCCGAGGAACAGTCATGCTCACTCCCTCTGACTTCCCAGATACAGCTTCTTCCTTTATACTTAAGATGTACTCTACATTGGCGGGGAGGGCAGGGAGGGTGGGATATAAGTCACATGAAATAAAATAAATAAATAATACAGGCCTAGCATCATCTGTGAGGAGACAGGGAGGTAAATATGGCGCTGGGAAAGGGGCCCATTCAGAAAAGTGCGAACAGGAAGGCATGGATTTTCAAACCTCCCTGCACATCTGGCACCCTGGTCTTTTCCGCTTTCTCATTTCATTCTCATTTTTCTTGCTTGTTGCTTCCAGGGAGGGGTCTGTTCCACGTGTGTTTTGCTCCCTCTAGTGGTCGATTTGATACTGCACCCATTTATGTCCAGCATAAAAACCTGCCGTTTAAATCTACAGGGAGAAATGCTGGACATAAATCAATGTAATATTGAATTGACCACTAGAGGGAGTAAAACACGTGCAGAACAGGAAAACCCCCTGAAAAAAACAGCAACACACAAGTGAGGAAAATGTGAATGCAGGGGAAACCCCCCCCCCCATTTTCATGTCTGCCATACCCCACCCCCCAGTCACTGGTGGGCTTTGGGTGGGTGGGTGTTTGTTTGTTTGTTTGTTTTTTAAAAATCTGTATTAGACATATCACTACAGTGTCTTAACATCATAACAATATTTCTACCATTGATGTGTGGAATGGTAGGTATGAGGGAAGAACATAGGAGTAAATTCTCATGCAGAGGCTCTGCGGTTACTTTGCATTCACAACGGCAACCTCTCTCTCTATCGTCTCAAGAAAAGCCTTCCAGGTCAATTAAGCTGACGCCGTTTAACTAAATGCAACAACCCTAGCTTCTCATCTCCAGCTGAAGGATCTTTTGTTCACAAAACTCATTATTTGGCCAACTGCTGCCTCTCATTGCACACATTTTCATTACTGCTGCACAGTCTAGGACATCTCCACAGAAGAGATTAGAGAGTGGATATTAAGTTTGGTCTTGAAGTAGGCTAGAGGATTAGTTCAAATCTGGTAGCTATGGTGGCCCGCTAGGTCCACTCAATAAAACAGCATTTTTACAAATGCCAACAAATAATCCTCGAAAGGATCTGAGAGTGTTCCGTGCAGCTCAAAATGTTTTGTATGGCATTGGAGCACTGGTGAGACCTGATAAAAATATTTTTGTATTGACCCTACAGGAATCGTAATGCTCAAAGGAGTTGGCCAAAATGGCCAAAAGGACATGGGTCTCTTCATTTCACACATTACATTCTTTGGTGTAATGGGAAAGGACCATAAAAACAAAAAAGCTTCATTCTGGGTGACTCATTTATGGATCCCATCTAAACAAGCTACACTTTGAAATCTGAAGTAGAACCCCTGAGAAGATATGCGTTCCCCAAGATTTATGAACATTGCAAATAATCCACAAATACATCTGTCTGGTTTGCATCCAGCACTCATCATCACCATGGTATCCAAACACTTTCATCATGAACCCTCAAAACATCTCCCTTCACTGTGAATTAGTTTGGGACTAGCACAAGGTGCAGCTCTGCAGGTGTTTTCCAATAAAGAATTAAGAACTAATTAGCCAACTGACCCCCACAGCTCAAAAGCAGGTCACAATGAACAAGCTAGATGTATTATGTGGAAACCCTGGAGACACAGAGATCTGTAGCATGCATGGCTTTTGCTGTCAGTCAGCTGTCTCATACCGTAGCCCTGAATAGTTTGCCATCCTTGCAGGTGTATCAGCGTGAACACACAAGGGGAAGGTATCCCATGGCCACCATTTGTAACTTATTATTTATTGCATCACATAACATCCACCCTTATTATGAGGTCCAGAATTCAGAGGTTTTGAAGAAGGCAAATATTCAGTGAAAAAAAATTGGTGGAAGAAAGTGGGTTTGCGTGCGTGTATGTATTTCCATGTAAGTATTTGCATCTATTTATAGCAATAGCTCTATATTTTATGCTGGAATGAAAAGTGCCTCCTTGGGGTAACAACTCCCACGACACAATCTTTTGCCTAGCGGATAGGGCTGCCAAGTCCAACTTGGGAAATATCTGAGGACTTTGGGGGTGGAGCCAGGAGACTTTGGGGTGGAGCCAGGAGAAAGGAAGTGACATCATTTTGTGATGTCACATCCTGTGATGTTGCTTCCACATGCTGACACATGAACTCATGAAGTTTCCTAATACTGAGCTTCTGCTGCTGCCTTGAGCTTTATAGGCTTGCAAGCAGCATTACCCAGACTGTGACTTTTATGCCACTGTTTTTTGTCGCTGAACAAGAGTCAGTGTTATGTAGCAGTCAGTTTGTTTGGCTGGGATCTGGGAGAGCCTGGCTCAAAACCCTGCAGTGCCATGGAATCATTTTATTTAATACTGAATCAGGCCATTGGTCCATCAAGGTCAGTATTGACTACTCAGACTGGTAGTGGCTCTCCAGGGTCTCAGGCTGAGATCTTTAATATCACCTATTACCTGATCCTTTTTTAGCTGAAGAGGCTGATACCTCCTGCATGTCAAGCAGATGCTCTATCACTGAGCAACGGCCCTACTAAATCCTTCCTCATCTCGGCAGAATATGAAGCACTAAGTGCTACACAAGTGCTAAATATGATTTTCATATCATAAGAACAGGAGAGAAGCCACAGTGAATCAGGCCAACAGCCCATCCAGTACAACACTCTGTGTCACACAGTGGCCAAAAATACCAGGTGCCCTCAGGAGGTCCAGCAGCGGGGCCAGAACTCCAGAAGCCCTCCCACTGTTGCCCCCCAAGCACCAAGAATTCAGAGCATCCCTGCCCCAGACAAAGGGTTCCATTTAGACCTTGTGGCTAATAATAGCCACTGATAGACCTCTGCTGGATGGGGACAGAGAGAGAGAGACAGACAGACAGACAGACAGACAGAAAAAAGAAAGAAAGGGGAAGGGGGAGAGAGAGAGAAGGAAAAGAGCTGGCAGACCCCAGCAGCTTACCCCAAGCAGCTTACTCCAGCAGCAGGCCACATGCAAAAGCAGGCCCTTCAGCACAAAGAGCCTCTCTGGGCGGGGCTCTCTTGTTCTCTCTTAAAGGGGAAATGTCTGTTGAGGCTTTTTACTGCAGGGTAGGCTCTCTGCAGACATTTCCCTTTTAAGAGGCCAGGGCCGCCTCCGACGTTTCCCTGCTGGCAGCCATTGCCTTCCCCGGTGGCCAATTTTGAAAAGGCGGGGGAAAGCTTTAAAAATCGGTGTTTCCCCCGCCCTACCGGGGGACTTGGCAGCCCTACTAGCGGATGGGCCTACTTGGGCCTGGGAAGGAGGAAGAAGGAGGAGGAGGAGATTGGGTTTATACCCCGCCCTGCACTACCCGGAGGAGTCTCAGAGTGGCTTACAATCTCCTGTCCCTTCCCCTCCCCAGAACCAACACTATGTGAGGTAGGTGGGGCTGAGAAAGCTCTTTTGAGGACTGCCCTTGAGAGAACAGCTCTAAAAGAACTTATGACTGACCCAAGGTCACACCAGCAGCTACATTTGGAGGTGTGGGGAATCAAACCCGGTTCTCCTGGATTAGAGTCCATGCTCCTAACCACTACACAAACTGGCTCCTGTTATGATGAGCTCCAACTCCATGCCCTGTGCTTTAACTGTTGGTGACTCTAGATGGCGCAAGGCAAGAATACCTCAGATTATGAAATGAACAATACATTATGGAGAGGGATAACTTGATACAAGTATAAATTTTGACAGCTGCTCTGTGACTTTGGTTTAATCTAAGGACAGAAATCAGACAAAATTCCCAGGTACTATAATGATTGAAGCAAACCATACTATCCATTTTCACTACTAACTAATGATCTGCAGCAAATTGTTAAAAACTACATCGTTTGTGACCCTGGAAGTCCACCAGCCCATCTGACCTTGAAGTGTAAACTCACTCTTCAGACAGAACAACCCACAGGGTCATTTAGCAAGTCAGGAATGTGCTCCTCGCAGCATCCCAAGCGGCCAAACTCTCTGTGATATCCCCCATCTCCATGGCAGCGGATTCTCCACAATCACACCCCCACCGATGCTTCACGCCAGGACCATCTGCTCACCTCACTCCCTTGTACACATGCCAGCCGCCAATTTACAACAACCCTGACAAGATCGTTGTTAATTTATGTGAGGAAATCCCCAGGGGTTTTCTATCAGGATGATAGTGAGGCTTGGAGTAATTCCCTCCTGCCTCCTCTGTACCAGCTTTGGCAAAATGCCAACAGCAAATGCAAAACCCTGAAGTGGCAGAGATTACCTGAACAGACGTTTATGGAGCAAAAGAAGGAGGGGAAACTATAGGCCGAGGTCAGTGTCTCAACCCCTGAGGCAAAATTGGGAACAATTTCAGGTGAGAGGCTTGTTTTGTTTTGTTTGTGGATAATTCTGTGCTTTCCTTTCTCATTCTCTTTGAAAATAGCAAAGGGAATGAACTGTTCTCTTTCAAAAACAAGTCCATCTAATAGCATGATTAGGATCAACCAAAAGACACACAATAGTGTGCCAGCCTCTGAGTTCCACATAACTCTTCATCAGCCTGGATTTTACAAAAATAAACCAGCCAAAGGGAGGTATTCCTCTTATTAGCAATACTGCAGATAAATTTAAGGTGATGCTTGCCAGTTTGGTGTAGTGGTTAGGAGCGTGGACTCTAATCTGGGAGAACCGGGTTTGATTCCCCACTCCTCCACATGCAGCTGTTGGTGTGACTTTGGGTCAGTCACAAGCTATTTCAGAGCTGCTCTCTCAAGAGCAGTTCTCGAAAGAGCTTTCTCAGCCCCACCTACCTCACAGGGTGTTGGTTCTGGGGAGGGGAAGGGACAGGAGATTGTAAGCCGCTCAGAGACTCCTTCGAATAGTGAAGGGCGGTTACAAATCCAATCTCGTCTTCTCTTCTTCTTCTCATACAAAGTCAAATGAAGCTACACTAGGTAGTTTTACTTTGTCCTGTGGGGAAACACATTTACTTTTTCGAGACTTATTCAAGACATTAATCTTGAACTCTACAACCATGAAGAACTTCTGCCAGAAGGCCCAAGATCATAACGTAGTCCATAAACTCACTGCCTGATTCTGGGCAGGTCACCTTTAGACTCAGTTTTTCAACCTATAATTTTGACCTACCTTACAGTCTGTTGGGAGGACTAACTAATAAGGGCTCCTGATTCTTAGTAACAGGGTAACCAGTGAACCGAAACAAATAAAGCAATTATAGGTCCTCATGGAAATCTACAGAATTCCATAAAGTGGGTAAAGGACATTATGAAATGCAAGAAGCAGGGGAAAGGAAATTCCTCATCAGAACATTCCTTCTTCCTCAGGGTCCATCTCCACTACCACCCTTCATTAGGTTAGGGTTGCCACCTCCTGCATGGAGAATTCCTGGAGATTTGCAGGCAGTATCTGGGCAGGGTTGAATTTGGGAATGAGTCCAGCAGGGATATGACGTTCACTCTAGGACTGCCATTTCTCCGGATTCAGCCAGTAGGGGAACCCTGCCCCCAAAGTGCCTGGATCAGGCCAACGTGCCCAGCACAATGATGTCAACCAGAGTTGATGTCATCACACCGGGGGGATGCTCTAGCATTCAGCCTGAACACTATATGGTATCATAGAGTTTCTAGCCGAATGCTAGAGCATCCCCTGGCAATGTGCCTAGAAGATCCCAGGAGAGGAGCTTCTCCCCCCCCCCCCCCCCCCGATCGGCAAAAGGTAGGGACCTGGCAACCCTATTGCACAGGGCTCAGGGTAGTTTACAATTTAATCCAGTACATTACAAAATCAGTTAAAACCGTAAAAACTCAATATTTATTCTATGATGCTATTTTAAGCAGCAGCTGGACAAACCCTTGTCAGGGATGCTCTAGGCTGATCCTGCACTGAGCAGGGGGTTGGACTAGATGGCTGGTACGGCCCCTTCCAACTCTGTGATTCTATGAAAACATTCAAAGCGTTTAAACGTTTCAACATGCTTTAAAAACAAGATGGCAGTGCTAGCTAATCCCCAAAGGCCAGGTCTACCAGTCTACCAGCTGTTAGTCAGCTCAGCTGTTTGGTGGAGCCTGATCTTTTTAAATATTAAAGGGGTATTATTTTCTATGAGAGTAGAACGCTGGAGGCCAGGTCTACTCCTATAGAAATGAATAAACCTTTAACATTTCAAGAGACCAGGTTACAGTCACCAGCTGTCCAGTTTTCACCCAGAAAGTCCAGTATTTGTGCTTTCTGTCCAGGAAAGCAATCGTCTGACTGAGCAGCTCAGAGATGCAACTGAGCTGAATAGGACAGCCAGACAGACACTCCTCCTTGCTCAGTCAGGGCTCTGGCTTTCTCCAGACATCCAGTCTTCAGAATCAGGAGGCAGGAATGCGGGCAAGTCTGGCTCTTCTCAGCATTCTGTTCCCCACCCTCCCTGCTCCCAGCCGAGCAAAAAATCTGAAGAGATTGCATTTTTGAAATGTAGGGATTTTTTTGCAGGAGGTATAAACCCCAATTTTACTGCCATCATTCAGCTGCAAACATTACTAAGCGTTGCACATGTTAAAGTCTTTTAAAAATGTGAACACAAATCTGATGGAAGAGCTTAGCCCTCTGGATGCAGAAGGATCACTCAGCTGAGTCAAAGAAGGAACAGAATTGGGGGGGGGGGGGACATTGTAGAACATAAAAACTTGACTACTTGGAGAATCAGTGCCGTCATGAGTGGGTGAGTCTTGGGAACCGTAAATCCCTTTCAGAAATTTATGACACTTCTTGCCCACTAAGAGCATTCTCTACAGGATTAAAACCTGATCCCCCCCATTCCTTGGCTTCTGCTACTTCTATTTGATCTTTAAAGCTTAAATTATCAGCAAGGCCAATTCCGCACAAGTGCTTTGCTTCCCTTTCCTCCCGGGTTTAATTGGTCCAAGTGTGCGCGTTTCCGCATTACAAGAATCTGGCCCAGGTTGATGTCGGTTCTTCATTTCCACATCTGTCCTTGCCCTGAATCTTGAGCCCTGCCCATTCTCCCCCCTCTTTTTTTTAAAAAAAAATGTAGGTGGAGTTTTGTTATGACATTGTGACGCAACAAAGTCATGATTGGCCAAGGTTGTCAATTGACAAGCTTGAAAACTCTCTAGTTCCCTGACTTCTAATTTCCATAAGCCTCTTGCACCCTATACTCTCTTGGGAGCAAGTCCCAAATCCTGAAATCTCATATCTGACTGTATGATAGGTCTCTTGTTTCAAAGCAGCCAAATTTATGGGCAGCAGATACATGCCAACTAAGTCTGATTCAGGAGACACTGCCCCATCTTTTGTCAACAAAGTTAAAAATAACTGCTTTAATGCTTAGCTCTGTTAGCCGAATATGTCATTAATCTGTGTGAATACATGTGAATATGTGTCAGTGAAAAGCGCCATCCCACCGACTTCCATTCACCACTCCCCATGACTTCCCCCCTCCATCCCACACCCATGGAAACTGACTTTCTTAAGAACACCAAAAAAAAGTGAGCCTTTACCAGTTTGGCATAGTGGTTAAGTGCGCGGACTCTAATCTGGGAGAACCGGGTTTGATTCCCCACTCCTCCACTTGCACCTGCTGGATGACCTTGGGCAAGCCATAGTTCTGGCATGGCTGTTCTTGAAAAAGAGCAGTTTCTGTCAGAGCTCTCTCAGCCCCACCTACCTCACAGGGTGTCTGTTGTGGGGAGGGGAAGGAGTTTGTAAGCCGCTCTGAGACTCCTTCCGGTAGTGAAGAGTGGGGTATAAACAACAACAACAACAACAGCAACAACCTCCTCCTCCTTCTGGAAATCAGTACAGAAATGCCAGAGGAAAACTTCTACACCTAAGCACCACTAGCAGACCCAACATTGCAACCACCATTGGGATCCATAGTAGAACAACAAGTGCACCTAGGAAGAAAGAGTGGGGTGCAGTAAAAAGAGTGGCTAGATACCTGAAAAGAAATTTTAGATTTGAAACTAGGACTGCCATCCACCAGCAATCCAAAGTTAGTTGGTTACACAGATGTAGCTGGGGCAGGAGAGAGCTTAGACTATAAATCCACAAGTGGGCACTTGTTCCTGTATGAAGGTGGACCAATCTTCTGGGCCAGTAGAAAGCAAACAACAGTAAGTTTGTTTTCCACAGTGTATGAATATAGAGCTTCTGCTGAAGCATGCAGAGAACTGTTGTGGCTAGACCAGTTACTAAAGGACTTTTGAGTTGATGAGCAAAAGCTAATCCACCTTAAAGAAGACAACCAGAGCTGCATTAAGAAAAAAATGGCTGCACGCACTAAGCATATTGGTGTGAAGTTTCACTTAGGGCGTGACCCTAACGAAGAAGGACATTACAGAGACAGACTACTGTTCAACGGAAGAGATGGCGGCCAATATCCTGACCAAGCCAAGATTTGAAAAACTACGAGATAAAACTTGAGAACTCTTGCACGCAATGTTAAGCAGGGGTGTCGTATATTATAACTCTGTATGCAAGAGGATCTGGGAAGGAAAGAGTTAAAGATGTCACCTGTGTACATTTGGCAGTTGGCCCCACCTTCTCGTCAGTTAGATATTGAGCCTCTTTGGCCCTTGCTTGCCTTCTGTTTTATCTTATATAGGACCGCTCTTCTTCTATCCCTTACATGGGCTTGGAGCTGTAGCAAGTTAAATCTTTTTGAAGTTAATCTGTTCAAAATAATCTGTTCACAATAAGTGAAATGTACCATGAATATGTCATGTAATATATGCTTCTATTTCTGTAAGTAAAATTTCTTTCTCTTGTAACCATTGGTGTCAGATCATCTTTGTAATTTGTTTAAACAGCATTTTCCCTTAACCAGAAAGCATGGAGGATCAGGGATACTGTGTGAGCTTCCGTGCTTCCAAGTTTTTTTTACTGCCCCACCTTTTGTCAACAAAGTTAAAAATAACTGCTTTAATGCTTAGCTCCATTTGCAGAATATGTCATTAATCTGTGTGAATACATGTGCATATGTCAATGAAAAGTGCCAGACCACTGACTTCCATACACCACTCCCCATGACATCCCCCCCTCCATAATCAAATTTGTCCTGTGCCAAAGAATCCTGGCATATTTGTAGGGTAAAAACAGCATCAGGTCCAGCAGGAACTCTGGATTTTGGTTTCCAACAAGTCATATAAAAATTCTTGGTTTTAATTTGCTTAACTATTGGTAAATATTTTAAACTACTGTCCCTATGCTGTGTCTTCTATGCTGTGCTAATGGGAGAATAATACTAGCCAACCATCAAATGCCAGTAGCAGTCTTTTTCCTCCTTGGTAGGGTGACTAAAAAGCTGGAGGTAAAATGTCCTGTGCCTTTAAAAGAGGCTCAATGCATGGAAATTGGCATTGGAAGCTTTTCATGGGGGGGAGGGAGAATAGCATCCCATTAACCCTCTGTTGAACCAGCAGAACATCTTTTCTCCAGGTAGTTGGCAACCCTGCCCTTTGGTGGTGAGGCAAAATCATGGTTAGGTGTTTCTGAACTCAACATTTAGGGGATAATAAAGTGATTAAAGTGACACAATCTGATGTAAAATATGAGAAATAACATAAACAAACTTCCTGTGTGTGTGTGCATGCATGTGTGCGCAAAGCACCATCAAGCCACAGCTGACTTAAGGTGACCCCAGCTCGGGGCTTTCAAGGCAAGTGAGAAGCAGAGGTGGTTGGCCAGTGCCTTCCTCTGCAGAGTCTTCATTCAAGGTCTCCCATCCAAGTACTAACCAAGGCTGACCTTGCTTAGCTTCTGAGATCAGACAAGATTGGGCTACACCATGCCACCTTTCCTCCCAAACTTCCTATATCATGTATATTGGGGGGGGGGGGGAGGGGGAGGGTTGACAATTTTTTTATCAAGTGCTTCCAGTATTCTTGTTGAAACCATCTGCCAACCCTACCAAGAGCTGCCAAATAATTGTTTGCTGAGACAAACATCCTCTCCCTCCTCCTGGGCTCTTCCAAACCCAGAACCCACCCAAAATTCCAGGAGACCAATTTTTGTTATTCCCAGAATTTCAAGAGTGTTTGGGGTCCTTTCAAATATCCCCGAGCCAACCCGATACAGCAGATTCTTCCAGCTATGCAATATCCAAATGTACATCCCTAGTCTGTGGTGGATCTCAGCAGCCTATTTGGGAAAAGTCCACTACCACCACTGTCTTTTCATGGGAGATGGCTGAGGATTAAGTCCGGGACCTTCTGCATATATAGCAGAGGTTCTTCCATATAAGCCACAACCCCTGCCTTCTGCCTGCCCTGCTGACGGACCCTGAAAGAGAAGGGGATGGTGGTGGAGCACTCGTAGGGTTGCCAGCGCTGGGCTGGAAAATACCTGGAGACTTTGGGGGTGGATCTGGGAGAGGGGAGGGGAGGGGAGGGGCCTCAGAATAAGAACATAAGAGAAGCCAATGTTGGATCAGACTAATGGCCCATCCAGTCCAACACTCTGCCACACAGTGGCCAAAAATACCAGGTACCCTCAGAAGGTCAACCAGTGGGGCCAGAAGCCCTCCCACTCTTGCCCACCCCCAAGCAGGGTATAATGCCATAGAGTCCACCCTTCAAAGCAGCCATTTTCTCCTGGGGAACTGATTTGTGCAGCTGGAGATCTGTTGTAAAAGCAGGAAGTCTCCAGGCCCCACCTGGAGGCTGGCTACCCTAAGAGGCATTGAGCTGAGTACACACAACTCATCCTGGTGATAAAGGTAATGCAAAGGGGAGAATGGGGCAGGTCTCTTCTGATTCTGTCCTTCAAATGTTCCTCCAGGTTGTTTTAAGTGATTTTTCCCCTTGAAACCGGAAGCCCAGCTGGGGCAGTGCAGAAGGGGTGAATCAGCAGACAGGGAGGTGTTAATTATCCCTCTCTCCTGTCTAGCACCTTGGTAGGCCATTCTGGGAAGAGGCACCACTCCTGCTCCCCACCATTCACCATTCGTTTGTAGCCGCCAACGTGGGTTTAAGAACATGCCCATACAACACAGGGGTGTGCCTACTGCGCTCCCCCTTGCCTGCAGTGGGCTCTCCCAGTGTTCTCTCTGGGTGCCCAACCTTTCAACAGTGTTGTCTTGGAGACAGGGGCGGGGGGAGGGCTGGGAAGAAAGGGTGGGAAGTCCCTGGTATGTGGACAGAAGACTCTCACCCTTTAGTAGCTGACCCTGGATTCTGCAAGATTTCTATGTTAGGGGTAACCTCAGATCCTGTCTTGCTGAAATACCAGGCTAGATTTCCTCATTTCACAACTGCTCTTTATTTTGTGCAACACTAGCAGTGTATAAGAATGAAGTTTTAAATATATATATACAATACTGGCACCTGTTTTGCTCAGAAGTCATTATCTATTAATGTCATTTAACCAACAAAACTCTCGCTGTTATAGATGGACACCCCTTGACATCTAATGAAGTGGGTTCTCTTTGAATCTGAAATTTTTGTATCATCTCTGGCCTGGATGCAGGTCTTCAGAACTCTGAAAACTGTGCTTGTTTCTGAATGGTCTTGACATTTCTTACCTTTCAGATTAACTCCTCTTGGCATCAAACCAGTCAGCTCCATCGTAGGAACCTCATCTTCTTCTGCGTTGGACACATTGGGTGGGATGGCTCGCCGCCCACTCAGACCAGCGGGGACCTGTTTCTTCTTCTCTTTCTCAGCAGTTGTTGGTTCAGTCATTGCGGCTCTCTCGCTGATCTTCTCTTCCAAGGCAAAAAGTGGGGAATGAAAGGAAAGGAAATAACAGTGAGTCAGAGCTCTTATCTCAACAGGGCCATCCTAAGCCGAGTTACACCCACCGGAAGCTCATTGACTTCAGTGAAATTAGAATGGTGTCTCTCGGCTTAGGATCGCGGCATGATACGTGAGTTCTGTTGCCAAGCTAAAAAGTTAGTCTTGACAATATAGGAAAATGTCACTTGTTTGTCCCTATTGCTTCACGGTTTTCCCCCCCTCAAGAAGCCCTAGAGGGAGCAAAACACATGTGGAAAAGAGGACGGGGCCAAAACAATAGGGACAAATGAGTGACATAAATGACCATGCAGAAGTGGCGGAATTACAACCACATACTTCTTAGATTCCAAATGCAAGTGGGGTGGGGTGCAGTGTTCCCTCTAAGCTGAGTTCTTGTGAACTAGCTCACCGTTTTTTAGCCTCCAGCTCTCACATTTTTTCTCCGCTCAGGAAGGATGGCCCCAGAGCAAACTGATTTTTGCAGCAGCCAAATCACTTTCTTTCACTCACAACTTTAATGCCAGTAGCTCACAAAAGTTGAATTTTTGCTCTCAAGACCCCACAGCTTAGTGGGAGCATTGGTGGGGTGTCCAACAACATTTTTAGAAATGGGAGATTTCAGAGTTCAAAAGTTATAGAGAAAGTAGGAACAGTGCAGTCTTATGCATAGTTACTCAGAAATAAGTCCTGTTGCACCAAATTGGTTTTACAAGCAAAGGTAGGATTGCAACCAACTTTGCATAGATATCATACACAGTTTCCCACAGAAAAATACAACCTCCCCCTCCCCAACAAACAACATTACAAGAAAAACAAGATCCTGCTCTTATTACTCAGTCATTAAAAGACACCCCACCACCACCCATTTCTGGATGAAGAGTAGAGTAGGGAAGGAAAGGGGAGCTTTTTGGAAATTCCCCTGAAAACAGTTGCAGCCTGCGCTCAAAATGCCTCTTGTAAAACAGCTCAGCTCCTTCCCAAAACCAGCCTTACAAAGCATGACAGTTCCCCTCACGACATTAGGCAGTCAGGCAGCCAACAGTGAGATACCTTCTGTGCAGATACAGTTTCTCTGGTTTCTCCTCAGTTCCACACCCACAGCGAAGTCTGGATAAAGATAGGCGTGAGCAATTGCTATATATGGCCTCTGTCACCACCACCCTCTTCCTCCACCTCCTCCACCCCAACCCCACCCCCACCCCGTCGATGCCTGTAACAAGACAGTTACCCTCAAACAGTAGAAAACAGCTGTGGAGTTCTGCTCTGTTCTTCCTCTCTTGCTCCTGCTCCCCCCACAAAGAGACTCTTCAGAGCTGGGAAATCCTTTCGCTTCTTGCCCTGAAAGGAAACTATTACCAAGCTTGCAAAGGTATGCCAGGAAAGCCAATGGCACAGCCTTGCGAAATACCAAGGGCAATGCCACAGGCTGCCTGGGCCATCACAACCCTTTCTACATCCCTGATGGCTGAAGGGTAGGATTGCCAACTTCCAAATGGTGGCTGGAGACCTCCTGGGATTACAACTGATCTCCAGGTGACAGAGATCAGTTTACCTGTAGAAAATGGCCACTGCAGAAGATGGACTCTATGGCATTATGCCCCACTGAAGTCCTTCCCCTGCCCTCCTCAAGGTCCACCCCCAAAATCTCCAGGTGTTTCCCAGCCCGGAACTGGCAACCTCACTGAAGCCCGGAGTATGTAGCAGGACAAAGGCATATTGTCATGGGGTGCCAACTTCATCCTGGGAAATTCTTGGAGATTTGGGGATGGTGTCATTTGGGGGGGAGAATTTGGGGAGGGGTTTTGTCTGTGGTATACCATAGAGTTTGCCCTCTGAAATTGTCATTTTATCCAGGGGGAACTGATTTCTGTACTCCTAAAATCAGCTGTAATTCCAGGAGAACTCCAGACCCCACCTGGAAGTTGGCAACACTACTTTTTGAAACCAAGGGAAGTCCTGGAAACAGAATGATTACAGCACTGTGTTCTGTGGACGCTCCAAAAACAAAAGTGCTACAATCTGGAAACCAAGGTCAAGAAAAGCCTCTGTGTGGTAGCCGTCTTGGACACACGAAACGCAAAAAGCAAAATAATTATACACATATTTTCAAGGGAGATCAGAGCTTACAAGAACCTGGTTAATTAATTTATGTCTGCAGAAACTTGAAGGCTGTCTTGATATGGTAACTGGCTCCCTGAATGGAAATACAGAGCTAAAACTGGTATATGCAAATATTCAGAATCCAAGAAACTTTTCACAATGCAAGTTTTGAGTGGTGAATTTAAAACCCTAAATTCAAATGTGTCTCTTGAATGTAATTGTCTCTGTTTTCATCCCCTATGGATTTCAGGGGGGAGACCCAGCCAACTTTCTCCAGCCTGCAGTAGAGTTTGGCATCCAAATGGCCCTGATGTTTTCAAAGTTTCTGCTACTTCTTTCAGAGACCACAACCACCAAATTTCACACAGAGAGAAGACAACTAGGGATGGGAACAAACCAGGAAAATGCAGTTGGTTTGGTTCATGGTTCATGGCATGGCCGGTTTGCAAACCATGAACCATCACAAGCTTTAGCTGGCAAACAAACCAGTTCAGTTTGTGAGGTTTGTGATGTGGTAGAATGGCCCCCTGGCATGTTAGAGACATCAAATTCACAGGGGATCTCTGGATGACTCTCATCTACCTGCCCTCCAAGTTTGGCAAGGATTGAATATATGGGGTCCAAGTTATGCCCCCCCCCCCCAAGAAGGTGCCCTCAGGAAAGTACTTTCTGGGGAAATGACAAGGCGCAGGTTCAGGAGTGTATGGAACAGATCCTGTGCAAGCTAGAGACATCAAAATTGCAGGGGACCTTTCCCATATACTCCTCTACATGCCCTCCAAGTTCCGCCCCCTATTGCTTTGAAGTTTGATAAATGTTTAGATTAAGTATCGACATTCTGTCTGGAAATGTATCTGTTCACAAATCGCCATGAACTGCCATGAACAGCTTGAAAGCCCATGCTAGTTTACTGCCACAAATTTCACTTTCCGAACTGGCCAAAATTCATCATGAACCTTAGTTTTGTGAGCAGGTTCATGCCCATCTCTAAAGACAAAAGTTGCCTATTTTAGAGGCCATTTTATTTTCTTAAAGTATTTTCTATAGAGTTCCCCTTGATCTCAGTGAGAGGTCAGCCAGCATTCTCCTGCCTGTAGAGTTCGCCTCATTCGTTCATTCATTCATTCATTCATTTGTTCATTCATTCATTCATTAATTTATATGTCACTTGTTACTTCATTGGAATGATTGTTGAATATTTCCTTACAGCTGCCTGAAGAGCTTTCCACTCTGTCAATTAACGCACTCCCCACCCCCCTTCATAACCTTCCTGTGAACTTTACATGCTGGTCTAGCTAGTATGTCCACTGCACAATGTCTCCATTGCATTACTTTGAATTGCCAGTATAAATCAATGGGGGGAAATGAGAGTTTGTTAGTTTCTCATTCATTTTGCTTTTCCCAGTCAAGTTAGACATAGTATTGGATTACAGATGTGAAGAGATTATGGATCTCAATGAGTCTGCTCTTCTCTGTTGAAGGGAAGCCCCAATTAGACTGTTGGGTGAAGGGCAGGATAGCCAACTCTAGGCTGGGAAACACCTTGAGATTTTGGGGGGGGAGCCTGAGGAGGGTGGGGGTTTGGGGAGGAAAGGCACTTCAGTGGGGTATATTGCCATAGAATCCACCTTCCAAAGCAGCCATTCTCTTTAGGTGAACTGATTTCTGTAGCCTGGAAATCAGTTGTAATCCCAGGAGATCTCCAGCTATCGCCTGGAGGATGGCAATCCTATAGAGTTAAATAAAGACCTCCTCACCCCTCTGCAAAGGCACTATTCCAAACTGTAGCTGCATGTGTTGACAAGCTACCTTGAACCCATCCATAATATCCGCTGCATCTCTTCGGGTCCTTAGGTAGATCAAAGGTCTGATTCAGTACATGGCAACTTCATATACTGGAATACAAGCATTATGATTTTATAACCTTACATGAAGGAAAGGGCTGCAGTGTAAAGTCTACTTCATGAGCACCTGAGCCTTTGAGCCTTTGTGTTGAATTATTATGGTATAAATCCTATAAATGTCATTGACATCATGCACATTAACAAATATTTGTTATATTAATTGAAGGACTGTCCCAAACCTAATAATATGTTACAGAGGAGCAAACAGGTTTCAGCTCAAGCTAGTCTGCTACACATGATAATTGTTTCATCCTTGTTCATTACAAATGGGATGGGTGCGATTGGGTGGGAAAGCTGGTTGGAGCCACCCCACTGACATAATGACAATTTCCTTATATACAGCTTTGTTGCTCTGGAAGGAGGAGGAGATTAGATTTATACACCACCCTTCACTACCTAAAGGAGTCTCAGAGCGGCTTACAATCTCCTTTCCCTTCCCCCCACAGAACAGACACCCTGTGAGGTAGGTGGGGCTGAGAGAGCTCTTTCGAGGACTGCTCTTTCCAGAACAGCTCTGAAAGAACTTGTGACTGACCCAAGGTCACACCAGTAGCTGCATGTAGAGGAGTGGGGAATCAAACCCGGTTCTCCCAGATCAGAGTCCACACTCCTAAACACTACACCAAACTGGCTATTGAAAACCAAAAGCTTTTTTTTCATGCACACAAGAGACACACTGTGGGGGGAAATTTGCTGTTGCCCATTCTAATATGGACTGGCACTTGCTGCTTTTGGTGAAGGTTTTGGTGTACAGACACAAGACCATTAGAATGCCCCTTTTTTTCTGCACTACCAATGGCGCACGTTCCAGCAAATAGAGGACAGAAACAGGGGTGTATCTTGGTTCATTTTCAGTTCTCATTTTTAAGGACAGTGGGTTAGCTGAGTTCAATGAGTAGCAAGTTTTTCCAACCTGTGGTCAGCCGGTGCAAACTTCCCTTTTTATTGTAAGTAGATGACACGGTGCTTTTGTCCCACAGGTATTTGGGCTTACATAGCATCTCTAGGTACTTATTGGAAAAGAAAAACTGTTCAACATCAAACTACTGTAGTAGTGTTTGCATATAAATCTCAACATACTTAGCTAATTGTTTCTCACAGTACTGAACA
Organism: Lepidodactylus listeri; assembly: GCA_029233225.1. Taxonomy (NCBI): domain Eukaryota; kingdom Metazoa; phylum Chordata; class Lepidosauria; order Squamata; family Gekkonidae; genus Lepidodactylus; species Lepidodactylus listeri. The sequence goes on from JARCFY010000006.1 coordinate 97,410,561, forward strand.
AGGTAAGGCCCGACAATAATACAAGAATTTGGCTTTTTAGTTCTGGTATCAGGGGAAAAAAATATTTTGACTGGGGAAACCATAAAGCTTGGTTATCTGAGTTTTCCCCAGACACTGAGCATGCCAGCTGGAGCTCCCTGGGGTCTTTGGCTATCCTGTATTCCCAGCTCTTGTTTAAAATAAAACCAGGGGTCCGTTGGAGCGGGAGCGCAGGGGAGCGCAGCTCCGGGAGTGAGGAGCCCAGGGGGAGGGCACATAACCAAGCCCCGCCCCCTCCTCGACTTTCCCGAGCAGTGCAGAGGCGCGGCGCCCTGGGGAAAGCCCTGCTAGGGTCTTTATTGTTTTTAATGTTTTGTTTTAATATTGATTATTTTATCATTGTTCCTTTTATGACACTGTGCTGCTTTTCCAGAGACTTGCTCAAGGTGGCATATAAGTTTTCTAAGTATACCATTTTTTATCTGGGCACATGGCGCACAAGTACTGGAGAAATTTCACCAACCCTTCAGCAGCTTCCACCCCATCAGTTTGGTGTAGTGGTCAGGAGTTGGACTCTAATCTGGGAGAACCGGGTTTGATTCCCCACTCCTCCACATGCAGCTGCTGGTGTGACCTTGGGCCAGTCACAAGTTCTCTCAGAGCTGTTCTCTCATGAGCAGTTCTCAAAAGACCTCTCTCAGCCCCACCTACCTCACAGGGTGTCTTGTTGTGGGGAGGGGAAGGGGAAGGGATGGGTGGTGCACATGTCCTGGGTATCTCAAGTCTACTTGAAACCTGGTGGTTTCAAGGGAGCAGGAAGAGAATGAGGGTGTGTTCTTTACGCTTATTTTTATTGCACAAAGTATTGGATGGGGAAGGGAATGGAGGAAGAGCAGGTCAGTTTCACTCACCTGAGGAGGGGAGCCTGAGGGGTGGGTGTTGCCTTCTGACACACTTCCAGTATGTTAGGGGGTGTGGAATATGCAAATAAGTTATGCTAATGAGCTCCTGCACCTCTTTTTCTACGAAATGACCCCTGAATAAAACCTACGTCTTTAGCCCTCATGGATAATCAGATATAAGGCAAAATACAGAGGCAAATACTGCCCAATCGATTAATGAGAAACAAACCCTCTCCCGCCTTCCATTGTTCTCACCAATAAGGGAATTCATAGCTATGATTGACATACTTATGACACTTCTCTCCAACAAACTTTGTTTTTATCTGAAAAGAACTCATCAGCAAATGATCAGGGTAGAGAGATGCTTCCTCTGACCTTTGGCACCTTTTTGTGGCAGTTGTCAGAAGGAGAACAAAAGCAACTGGTAGGCAATGCAATCAATGTGCTTGATTTGCATAATTAACCAGCAATCTACACGATTTGCAAATTTAGACTGTCTGGAATGAGGAGATGAGTTACAGAAGCCACAATCTTGACTGAAGCAAGTTCAAAGGGGAACGTTTTGTTAAAAGCGGCATGAAGATTTGATGCATACATGTGGGTAAGCAAATTCAAACCATCCTGACAATATTAGAATCCAAATTATACACACAGTTCTGTATAGTGCTGAAGTATGAGGGCACCATGGGACACCCGAGTTGGGATTTTTTTGGAAACAACATGTGGAAAACAATACGAGGCACTCCCACGTGTATGCCATCTGTTCTCCTGAGATGATACACTGAATTTTTTCCCCAATGGAAATGAAGATTCATCTCCAATATTTCAGTATTGGTGCAAATTGATGTATTATTCACCAGTGAACAGTCTACCTAGATTTCAATCAACAATTGCAAGTAAAATCTGCTAAACAGACTTCTTGGCTATTGAAAACTAGAAGTATCATCCAGACCTATGGGTTCTTCATTAAACGTTTTCTCGATGTAAAGGTTCTGTTTTCCAAAACAGAGTTTAAGAAGCGACTGAGAGATATATCCAATATGACCTCTCTGCATAGCTAAAATTCACACCCTTAGAAAATTTCCACACGGTCTCCCCAAAAATCTGGATGATTTCAGCACTGAGAAAAATTCAAGACAACAATGAATTCCCTTAACGGTTTTATTCAGGAGATATAAAAAACACAGAAATATCAGTTTCATCTGTAGAGAGATGTCATGGAAGTTATTTATTTATTTATTTATTTCTTGCGATTTATATCCCGCCCTCCCCGCCATACGGCGGGGGGCTGGAGTCGGAGGGATCCGACAGGGAGCATCAGATTGTTCTGCCCCCCCCCCAACACACACACATACACACCACTTCTGCCTCCTTGTCACTTGCCCCAATTACCCCTGCATGTGTGGAGTATAGTAAATCATGGCCACCAACCTGTTTGGGGGGATTTTCCTTTAACTTGAGAGGGACTTAGGTCACCCTTCCTCTTTCATTCCTCTGGTAGTTCCTCTCTTACGGCAAAGGGCTGCTGTCTGCATCAGTCACTGAGTCTGAGATAACAAAACAGAGCCAAAGCCAGGAGCAATATAAATTGTGGAAGGCAGAATTAACAAAATGCACACGGACTATCTATTTCTGGATAAAACACCATGATGTAAAATATAGAGACTCATGTCTACAGGGTTTTCGTGTTCAGGGAACGCTCTCCCCATGATGGGCCTGACATGGAACCCAATCTGGGTGACAGCTCCATGGTATAAGGCTCACACTACCTCAGTTTAGAGGGAACACTGGCTGAGGCCCCTCCCCAAACCCCACCCTCTCCTGGATCCACCCTCAAAGTCGCTAGGTATTTTCCAACCCAGAGCTGGCAACCCTAGGGTTGAAGCTCATAACCAACACTTTGATTTCAGTCTGGAACAAACAGTTGACGCAGCACTGGAGTCATGTGTTCCAAGCGGACAACCCCAAAAAGAAGGATTGCTACCTCATTTTGTACTCTCTGTAGTTTCTGAGATGCCTTAAAAGAAAGCCCCACAAAAAGGAAGCCCTGTGGTCCAGTATGGAGGTTACAGTAGCATGGATCGGTGTAGTTAGGTCAGCAGAGTCTATCTAAGGGCCCAGTTTATAATCTAAAAATAATTAAAAGAACATGCTCCTAGTAACACCAGCAACCTGTTTATCCATTAACAGGGCCAGGGCCAGGAGCTCTTAACTTAATCTACTTTGGAAAGCTTAAATCCATCTCAATCTGGTAGATCAACACAAGCCAGATATTCTACCTTCCTGCTCTGGGCTTGTAGTAACAAATGTAAACAAGTGTGCATGTGTGTGTGAGTGTGTGTTAAGTGCCATCAAGCTGCTTCCAATTTATAGCAACCTTATGAATTAATGACCTCCAGAATATCCTATGATTAAGAGCCTTGCTCAGGTCTTGCAAATTGAGGTCCATGGTTTCCTTTACTGAATCAATCCATCTTTTCCTGCTGCCTTTTCCTAGCATTATTGCCTTTTTCAGTGAGTCTTGTCTTTTCATAATGGGACCAAGTACAATACCCTCAGTTTGGTCATTTTAGCTTCAAGGGCGAGTTCAGGCTTCATTTGATCTATAACCCACTTATTGGTCTTTTTGGCACCCCATGGTGTCTGTAAACTCTCTTCTAACATCACATTTCAAATGAATCAATGTTCTGCTTGTCAGCTTTCTTCATTGACCAACTTTTACATCTATACATAGTAATGGAAAATACTGTAGTATGAATTATCTTGATCTTGGTCACCAGCAACACATCCTTACACTTAAGAATCCTTCCTAGCTCCTTCATGGCTACCCTTCATAGGTCCTTTCTGCACTTGGATCTTATCCCTGGTTTTATCAGAGTTCAACTTGCAACACAATACCTTACATTTATCCCTGGTTATAACAGCATCCATTTATCTCAGGACAAGTGTGGAGTGAAACTGGGGTGACCTCAATGTAATGTGGAAACAAAAAATACCCCAAGATAATCACAGGGGTGAACTCGAATGTAGTGTAGAATGTAAGTTTGGAGACAGGGTTGAACCAGGATTTAAGGTCTAGTGCAGAAAGGACCATAGTCTCAGTCTCCTTCTGATTTCTTGGTTGCAATCTCCCTCTTGGTTGATGATGGAGCCAACAAATAGAAAATCTTGAACCATTTCAGTTTCTTCATCATCAGCCCTAAAGCTGTTCCCCAGTAGTCATTACATTTGTATTTTTGATGTTGAGCCAAAATGCTGCTTTGGCATTTTCTGCTTCAACCTTCATCAGTAGTCATTTCAAGTCTTCGCTATTTTCTGCCAGTAATATGGTGTCCACTGCGTATCTCATATTGTCAGGGCTCCGTTGGGGCCGGAGCGCGCCGGAGCGCCGCTCCGGGAGAGAAGGGGCCAGGGGGCAGGCACATAACAAAGCCCTGCTCCCCTGGCAGAAAGCCTCCCCCGTTCACCCCCTCCCTCCCCCAGTTGCCATCCCCGGGGCCGCGGCTGGCCGCCGGCCCCACCAAAAAGCCCCTTCAAGAAGCCCCGCCCCCTGTCACCTTCCCCGGAGCCGCGGCTGGCCGCAGGCCCCTTCGAGAAGCCCCGTCCGCCCCCTGTCGCCTTCCCCGGGGCCGCGACTGGCCGCAGGCCCCTTCGAGAAGCCCCGTCCCACCCCCTGCCGCCTTCCCTGGGGCCGCGGCTGGCCGCAGGCCCGGCCAAGAAGCCCCGCCCCGCCCCCTGTCGCCTTCTCTGGGGCTGCGGCTGGCCGCCGGCCCCGGGGAAAAAACCCTCCCTCCCCCAGTCACCATCCCCGGGGCCGCGGCTGGCTGCCGGCCCCGGGAAGAAACCCCCCTCCCTCCCCCACTCAACAGTTTCCCAGGCCCAAGGGAGGGAGAAGTCGGGCCTGAGTGGCTTAACGCCACTCAGGCCCAAGCAAGGGGGGGAGGGAAACGCCAGCCCCAGTGGGGGGAGAAGCGCCCCTCCCTTCCTTCCCTCTCTCCCCCCACCTACCTACCTGTTCCTTCCTTCCCCTCCCCCTTCCTCCCTCCCTCTCCCCTTCCTTCCTTCCTTCCTTTCTTCTCTCTCTCTCCCAACTACCTACCTACCTTACTGTTCCTTTCTTTCTTCCTTCCCCTTTCTTCCTCCCTCCTTCCTTCCTTTCTTTTTTCCTTCCCCCCTCCCTCCCTCCTTTTCTTTCTTTCTTTCCTCTCCCCCAACTACCTCCCTACCTTCCTTCCTGTTCCTTTCCTTCCTTCCTTCCCCCTCCCTCCCTCCCTTCTTGCTTTCTGACACACTGCCCATGACGTCAGGGATGTGTGGCCTTTTGACACTTCCGGTGATGTCAGGGGGTGTGGCATATGCAAATGAGTTATGCTAATGAGCTCCTGCATCTCTTTTTTTACGAAAGGACCCCTGCATATTGTTAATGTTCTTTCCATTAATGTTCACTCCACCTTCAGCTAAATCTAATCTAGTTTTCCTTATGATATGTTCTGCATATAGATTGAAGAGATAGGAGATGAAATACATACTTGTCTGACACCTTTGCCAACTGGAAACCATTCTGTTTCTCTATATTCTGTCCTAACCGTGGGCCTCTTGTACATAGTACAGGATGTGCATCAAAAAATTCAGATGTTGTGGCACACACATTTCTTTTGAAACCAACCATAACTTTTCGCGATCCAAAGAGTCAAAAGCTTTAATGTAATTTATGAAACACAAGCTGGTTTTTTTCTGAAATTCTCTCGTATGCTCCAGTAACCAACATAAATTTGCAACATGATCTCTAGTGCCTCTTCCTTTTCTGAATCTAGATTGAACATCTGCCATTTCTCCTCCCATATATGGTAACAGTCTTTGAGTATCACTTTACTCACGTGATAAATTAATGCAATGGTCTGATAGTTGCAGCAGTCTTTGAAGTCTCCCCTTTTCAGAATTGCAGTGTAGATTGAGTCTGTGAGCCATTGTTATATTTTCCATATTTGTTGGTGCAATCTTGCTAAGATTTCGATGGACTCCATTTCGGTGGCTTAGAATAGCTCTATTGATATCCCATCTGGTCCTGGTGATTTGTTTCTCCGTATTGCTCTCAGTGCAGCTATCATTTCACTTTCTAAAACTGTATGATATTCTTCAGAAGATCCTTTCATCTCTTCAGTATAGTTCTTCAGTGTATTGTTCCCATCTTTTCTTTATTTTACCCTGTTCAGTTAATGTGCTTCCATGTTGGTCTTTTAGCATGCCTAACTGTGCTTTAAACTTCCCTTTAATTTCTTGGATCTATCTTGTAGAAAAGATCTCTTGTTCTTTTCTCTTTTTTTGGTGTTCTCTTCTGTTTCTTTAAACTATTATAATATTCTCTTGTCTCTATGTGCCAAATTGAAACTCTGCATTTAGACTTTGATTCCCTTTCTGTCAACTTTTACTTTTGCTTATTGTCTGTCCTCAGCAATTTTAACAGTTTCATCAGTCATCCATCAAGGCTTTCCATTTCTTTTGGCTACAGGAATAGTCTTTGTGCATTCTCCCTTGATAATATCTCTGGTTTCAACCTAAATTCTTCAGGTTCCTGTTCACCTGAACTTAGTAATCCAAATCTGTTCTTTACATGGTCTTTAAAGTCTTCAGGAATGTTGTTTAGATTGTATTTTGGCACCATGAATGTTTTGTTTTTCTTCAGCTTTATTCTGATTTTTGATATTACAATTCATGGTCTGCACCATGTTCAATTCCTTGTTTTAGAAGAGAAAGTAGAGCTTCTCCATCTTCTGCTTCCGATTGTGGGATCTGTTTGATTTCTGTATTGGCCATCCAGTGACATTCATGTACACAGTCATTTGTTGGGTTGCCTAAAATACATGCTTGCAATGAATAAATTGTTGTCTTCACAGAACTCTATAAGTCACTCTCCTGCTTCATTTCATGCTCCTAGCCCAAATTTTCTGACAATATTTGATTTTACTTTGTTTCCCACTTTTGTATTCCAGTCACCCATGATTAACAGCGCATCTTGTTTAGATGAGTTATCAATATCTTCCTGGACACTTCTATAAAAGCTTTCAGTTCCTTCTTCATCAGCTTCTGTATCTGGGGCGTAAACTTTGAATGATAGTCTTTCCATTATTATTCAATCAGACTGCATTATAGCCCCTGACTGCCTGTGCTACATCTTGCCTCACTATTACAGCAAATCCCTTTCATCTGTGTTAGTCATTTCCTGAGCAAAACACTTTGTATTTTTCTGGTTGAAAATGTCCGAATCCAGTCAACTTTAGTTCACTCACCTCCAGGATTGCATTGTTTAAATGTTTTATTCCTCATTTTACAATTTCAAGTCTACTTTGATTCATACATCTCACATTCCATGTTCCTATTATACATGTCCAGCAGCTTTGGTCTTTTCTTTTGCATCCATTCTCATCAACAACTGATCGTTCTTTTGGCTTTAATCCAGTTGCATCATTAAGAATAGCACTACTTGTAGCTGTCCTCTGTTTTTCCCTGGTAGCTGGTTGAGTGCCATCCAACGGGGGGGAGGGGGTTCCTGTCTTCCAGCACTATATCTTTGTCCATTTTGAATTGTCTCATCCAAAATGATCATGGTGTTATATGATCAGAAGTGGTTCACCATCGCCTTCTTCTGTGCAGTACTGCCCAAGGTTAGCTCGAGTGACACTGCCATTGTCTATGAAAGATCCTTTTGCCAGTGTCACCTTCCACTACTGCTGCTTCCCAGTAGCTACCCTTCAAGAATTCCTCTGCCCCCATCACCGCTAGAACTGTCCGTTCTCTTCTGCAAATGTGGCAGTTGATTCCTGAAGGGAGTGGATGCATTTTAGTCCAGTGTCTCACCTGGGACCATTCCATCTTCAGTGACTCTGCTAGGAGTTTAGCTTCTTGACAGAATCTAAACTCCATCCAATATTGCTCCCAGCTTTGCTGACACAACAGAGAACTCCTAGCCACATTAAGGTGTGTGTCCAAGAGAGGCAATGTAAACACACAAGAGGGGAAACACCAGTGCCAGATTTGTGAATTTTTAATTTTGATCTGCCTGTCTAGTCAGAATTTGAGAATCCAGGGAAGTATTTTCCAAACCCATAAGCGCATTGCATCAACATCTAATTGGAATTCTGGAGAACTGAGCAAATCACAGAATTGTTAACCAGCTTGCAGATGGAGGCTGCAAGACAATTGCCATGGGAAGAAAATCAGAGAACATTAAAAAGGGGAGCCTATTTTTGGCTTTCTAAGCAAACACAAAGTCCAGCCTCTGGAGTAAGCTTTGTGCTTTCCCTTGGAGCCTTCAGCAAGGTAACTGCAATGTGGAGGAGGTCCTGTCCAAAACATGACAGAGAGAGAGAAAGGCTCTGGACACGACAGTGCAATCATATGCATTCCCTAGTGCTTAACCATGCATTATCTGCAATTGCTCCTCTGGGTACATTCACAGTTACCCAGAGACCACCAGGGAGCTTTCAAAAAACCTGACAATGACAACTGAAAGCAAAGGAACCAAACTCTGCAAAACAGCAGCATCGTCCGGACTTTGAATCCTAGGAGACTAATGTTCCCTAGACCATATTTTTTTTGTTGGGGGGGGAGGGAGTGGAAAAACTGATAGACTCTCACACTTTTGACAGCTCCAGATGGCAAGAGGTTTCGTTCCCCCGGGGTGGCTTTGACTTCCTGGCAGTAGCTTTTCTTTGCCTGTTAGCCTCTGATGTACTTCATGTCCTTCCTGCTGAGCCATGGATGGATGGATGACTCAGCTTTAATGACACTGGGGTGACAGAGAAGTGCGAGTGGAGGGCACCAAGCCTAGGGGATGTCCACCTGCCTGGTTTGTGAGAGACTGAAGACTGGTAGTGTTTTAGATTGCACAATGGTGTACCTATTGCCACCTGTGCTCTTCTTACGGCAGAATTCAGTCTGCTGCCAGAGTCTCTGAACAATGTTCCAGGAATCCTGGGGCTTCTTTAGGAAGGAATACTTTCACCACAGCACAAAAATGCTCGGACTGACAACTTCCTCACAGCTTCAACAACCTATTGCCGAACAGCTGCCTCCTCACCCTTCTACCAATGAACAGTATTTGACATCTGAAATCACTCTACTATATATTGGAATATATAGGACATTTGGACTCACATTCTAGCTGTATCTGAAAAAGTGAGCAGTGTCACATGAGGCTCACATCCTGTTAAGTCTTTAAGGTGCTGCTGGACTCTTACTCTTTTCTACTGCTACAGACAGACTAACACCATCAATCTACTGCAGAAGAAGAAGAAGAGGAGGAAGAGATTGGATTTATACCCCGCCCTTTACTACCTGAAGGAGTCTCAGAGCGGCTTACAAACTCCTTTCCCTTCCCCTCCCCACAACAGACACCCTGTGAGGTAGGTGGGGCTGAGAGAGCTCTGACACAAACTGCTCTTTCAGGGACAGCTCTGACAGAACTATGGCTTGCCCAAGGTTATCCAGCAGCTGCAAGTGGAGGAGTGGGGAATCAAACCCAGTTCTCCCAGATTAGAGTCCGCGCACTTAACCACTACACAGACTAACGCCATCCGTTCGCTCACCATTAGTGCTCCCATGTGCAATGTGCAACCACAGGAGACTAAAACGTGTTCCAGAATATGCCTAGGACAACAATGAACCAATGTGGCTTAACCAAGTATTCTGCAGGAAGTGACCATGCATTTTGTAGAACAAGAACCAGAATCCTTTGCAGGATACAAGGAAGCAAATGCACCGGGGTTCTTTGACAGAAAAAAACTGATGTTAAAAAAAAGGTGCCCTAGACATTAAAAGTATGACCAGAAATGACAAAGCTGAGGACCCCAACACATTGATTTATTTTGCCTGAAGTTAGAGAACAAACAAGAAATTTTGAAAACATCTCATAATTATGCTGGATAAATAAGGTGTACGTTTCCTTGAAGGTCTCCTCATTTATTCTTCCCCTTGCCCCATATATTTTATGCAGCTTCCTCTTTGTGGAGCTGATGCTGAATCAGCAGTGTTCTCTACGGCAACAAGTAGAATAGGGTTTTTCCCCACCCAAAACTGTATAAAAGCATCTTACTTTTTCTCATTGTAATGTTAGCTACTTCTTTCTTAAATAGCACTTGAAATAGCTTTGCCGAAAGCTAAATCATATTGATTTCCTTATGACTAAACTATACATTAAGTGAGCTATGAGTGTTGGCTGTTTATATTGTGCTTTAACAAGCCATCAGCCAAAGTATGTTCCCCATCATAAAGTTATTTGTATTCCTTAAAGTATAGTTGACTTTCCTTGCTAGTATAAGGAGTATGCCATTATGGCAATTCTCAGTCACATTTCCTGGTTAAGCATTGTTGATGCACCAGTTAACTCATTATGGACTACATAGTTTGGGTCTGAGGTCCCCAACTTGTCTAACAGGAGAACTCATAACTCACACTTGACCTTTTGGACTATTGGAGAAACCCATGTGTATCCTGGGGTATATGTGAGTTTCCCCAGAGGGCCAGATAAGGTTGGGAAAACAGAGTAGGGAAAGAAGCATGAAGCTCGTTTTCCATGCATAATCCTGATCCAAACCCAGTACTACACATGTGGGAACTGGGAAGAACAAACAAATCTGACTATTACACAGAATGGGAATCCCAAACTCAGCCTGTGTACTCTGGAATGTGCGAATCAGTGATGCCTCAGTGCCCAGAAGACTGAGTAGCAGCTATGTCTGATGTTTGGTGTCGTGGTTAGGAGCACGGACTCTAATCTGGGAGAATCAGGTTTGATTTCCCCACTCCTCCACGTGCAGCTGCTGGTGTGACATTGGGTCACTTACAAGTTCTCTCAGAGCTGTTCTCTCAGGAGCAGTTCCCGAAAGAGCTCTCAGCCCCACCTACCTCACAGGGTGTCTGTTGTGGGGAGGGGAAGCGAAAGGAGATTGTAAGCCACTCTAAGACTCCTTCAGGTAGTGAAGGGTGGCGTATAAATCCAATCTCTTCTTCTCCTCCTCCTATCCATGGTACTTTAACTGCAGGTGTACTATAACTATTTTTTTTTACAAATACTAGATGAAAGTAATGGTCATACACGGGGGGCGGGGCATCAGGCCGGTTCACGGCAGATGCTGAGTAGTCTCTCTCCGGACCTGTTTTCCCCTTCTCGGATGGCAAACGATACCATCGGCTAGAAATCGCGTTCTCAGGGATGGGAAAGAACAACGGGAGTCGTATGAAGCAATCAACCTCCCCAAAAAAGCTTCTGTCTGAATATTTTACCTCACAAAACGGAACACAAGAGAACATCGGGCGAGAAGATCAAGGTCATAAAATGGCGGCAAGTCCGGTAAGCGGCAGTTATGAAGCGTCTTCCCTGTCAAAACAAGACTGGCTAGATTCCTTCACTAGTTTTAAGGCAGAAATGGTCGCCACTATGAATGAAATTATGAAAACTATGGCAGACCAACTTAAATCACTCCAGACTTACTGCCATCAAATGTCCCAGGCTATTGATAATGTGATGGAAAACAGTATGATCAACCAGGAAGGGATTAGACACTTACAGCGGCATGAGACCTGGGCCACAGAAAAAAATTATGACATTAGAAAACACCCTGAGAGAACGACATCTAAAATTTCGAGGCTTTCTGGAGTCCACAGAGGGATCCACTGATTTAATTGCTTTTATGGGGGCTTGGCTAGCTCATACCTTACAACTTGAGGAGGGTATAGCACCCACAATGATAAAAGCTTACCATTTAGGATCCATGACCCAGAACTGGCGCCAATTCCCAAGGGACATACATGTGGAATTTTTGGAGTCCCACACCAGGCAGCGAATTTTAAATGAAGCTCGCACAAGAGGAGGTCTCCCCTTCCAAGAAAACAAGATCCAAGTGTTTCCAGACCTGACAGTGGAGACCTTACAAATCAGACGCACTCTAAAACCGATCTCAGCGAAATTAACCAAGGCGGGCATACGCTACCAATGGCTGAAGTCTGGCTCCCTTCTTGTCCAACACCAAGGAGCATCGCTTACAGTGAGGGATGAGGACACGGGTCAAGCTCTTTTACTGGCTCTGAATCTAATAAGCTTGCCAACATCCTCTGGGAAGAAATCTTCTAAGAGAAAGCTAGATCTCCCCCAGTCACCATTTCAGTGGTCTAAGATTCCCGTCCGGAAAACCAATTAATTTTCTGTTTTCCCTACCTGTGGCTTACTAATCTAAGAAGCCTTTGGTCTTATTAAGCAACTCTTATTCCTGCACTTTGTGTTGCCATTCGAGGGGGAAAGGGGGGGGAGAGAATTCACTCTGCCCTATGAGTTCTACCTTTGGGTTATTTTGGTTGGGGTAACAGTTTACAGGAATCGTATTAAACGGGCTTAGGAGCCCGAGCGTGGGGAACTGTGCCTCTACAGATTCCTCTAAGCCCCCTGGCAGCGTCAAATTCTGGTTTTGGAAAGGGTCGTCCTTTCTCTGGTTTCCGCAAATTAAAGATAGAAAGAGGTCCTGCCAGGGAGACTGGTATGCTTCGTTTATTACAGAGGGGAGGAAGGGGAGGAGGGGGGAGGGAAATGTTACTCTGTTTATACAACTTTGACTTGTTACAAATCGTACAGGGATTTATTTAAAGGTTTGTTGCAGCTTGCTAGGTTACCGTTGTTCCTTAAAGCAGAAATTTGTGTAAGATTAATATGCTTCTTTACCTGTTTGAAATGTTGGATATATAAGCATTTAATGTTCATCACAGCAGAGGAGGAAACTCTTGGTTTACAACATGACCAGCACGCGTGTCTAGGATCTATGCTTATAGGTGAGAGAATTTACTTCAAACCCTTCACTGACTTTCTAGAATGGATAGTGGATTAAAAATAGTTACTTATAATTGTAGAGGGATTAATAACAAAATCAAAAACAAAAGAATTCTAACACAGCTTTAAAAGACAAAAGCTGATATAGTCCTATTGCAGGAAACCTACCTCAAAAAAAAACCATTGTCCGATTTTCTCCCAATCTTGGTTCTCACAACAGTACTCAGCCCCAGGAACAAATAAATCTAGGGGTGTAGCTATCCTTTTTTCAAAAGCCACCAGATTTCAAAGCAACAACCATGAATTAGATCCTGAGGGAAGATACATTATACTCTGAGGCACCTTGGAAGGAAAACCCTACACAATAGCTAATTTGTACATCCCAAACACTAACCAACTAGCATACATCCGCTCCATATGCTCCAAAATCTGTACCCCCAGCAATGACACATTCTTAGTGGGAGGTGACTTTAACTATGTGGCCAACTCACAGAAGGATCATGCTTCCGGTGCTCCCGGTGCTTCCCAGCTAGGACACGCCGCCACCATAACCACTTGGAACTCCTTTTTAAATCTTCCAAGCTATGTGACATCTGGAGGAAGCAGCATCCGACAGATAAAGATTTTACCTATTTCTGTAAGTTTGACACTTACAGTAGACTTGACTACCTTTTAATTTCAGAAAGAGACCATAAAATGATACAAACCTCGACCATTGGACTACGATAATGGTCCGATCACACCCCGGTGGAATGCTCCCTCTTGCTGAACAATAAAAACCACACACACTACAAATGGTCACTAAATAAAGCTTTATTAAAAGACCAAGCTTTTAAATCCCAGACTGAATCAGACATCAAAGAATTCTGGAAATTCAACCTAAACGGCGAAGTCTCTCTTGAAATGGTCTGGGACGCACACAAGGCAGTGCTTTGAGGACGCTTCATGGCACTTTCTTCAGCCTATAAAAATGCAAAGAAAGGTCAATTCTGATCCTGCAAGAAAATATAAGGCAGTTGGAAAGTGAACACAAAGCAACCTGCAGCAAGAAAACATATCAAAATCTCCTGGTCCAACGGATGAAACTTGAAGCATTGGAACTCACCACAATACAAAAGAACTTAGCCTACTTACAACACAACTATAATTACAGAAATAAGAAATCAATGTGCTTCTTGTCTTTTAAATTGAAGCAAAAAAGAGCAGCTAATTTCATCAACTGCATTCGGGAACAGGCAGGTACTCCCCATACCTCCTCCCAGGACATAATAAAGGTCTTTGAGAACTACTACAAGAGCACATCTTCTCCAATTAAAAAAGACATAGATTCGTACTTCCTCGAAACCGCTCTACAAAACAAACTATCCCTTGCCCATCAGAAGTACCTAGACTCCCAATTCACCCTGCAAGAGACAAGGGAAACCATAAAGAACATGCGGAATAATAAGATGCCTGGTCCAGATGGACTTCCAACCAAGTATTATAAGACCTTCCAGGATAAACTACTGCAACCTCTTACAGATACCTTTAATTACATCCTGGAGGGTTCTCCAATCCCTCCTTCTTGGACGCAAGTGCAGTAATCCCCAAACCAGACAAAGATAACATGCCACGGAGAGCCAGTTTGGTGTAGTGGTTAAGTGTGCGGACTCTAATCTGGGAGGACTGGGTTTGATTCCCCACTCCTCCACTTGCACCTTTGGATAGTCTGGCTGGATGACCTTGGGCAAGCCATAGCTCTGTACCAGCTGTTCCCTCAAGGACAGCTTGGGAAAGCGCTCTCTCAGCCCCACCTACCTCACAGGGTGTCTGTTGTGGGGAGGGGAAGGGAAAAGGAGTCTGTAAGCCGCTCTGAGACTCCCTTGGGGAGTGGAGGGCGGGGTATAAATCCAATCTCTTCTCTTCTTATTATTATTATTATTGCCCAATTTCCCTCCTAAACTGCAACTACAAAATCTTTACCTCTCTCCTAGCAGCCAGACTATCCAAAATTATACCCAACTACGTACATCTGGACCAGACGGGATTTATTGCTCAGAGAGACATAATGGACAATATCTGAAAAACGGTAGACATAATATATCATTGCAGATCACAAAACATCCAACCATTGTGCATTTTATCATTGGACATTGAAAAAGCCTTCGACACTTTAGAGACTGAATATCTATATGCTCTCTTTCAGCATATGAATTTTGGCTCTAAATTTCAGACGCCTGTGCACTCTATTTATAAATTGCCAACTGCTACATTGAATATAAATGGCCGCCTCTCCCACCCAATAAATCTACAGAGGGGCACGAGACAAGGATGCCCTCTATTGCCTCTTATATTTGCCACTGCAATGGAACCACTGGTATCATCTATCCAGAAGAACACCCAAATCACAGGTCTTACCCTTAAGGGTCAAAACCTGAAGACCAGTCTTTTCGTGGACAACCTAACAGTATATCTTACACACCCTTTAACTTCAATTCCAGCACTCCTTCAACTCTTAACAGCCTTTGGCAAACTATCAGGTCTTTGCATCAATCAATCTAAGTCAACTCTGTACCCAGTTCTTATGGATCAAGATATATTAGATCTCATCAAACGACAGTTTCCATTTCACTGGACAAACCGATACTGGCAGTACTTGGGGGTACAAATCCCTTTGGATTTAAGAGATTTAGTGAAACACAACCATTTGCAAGCTAACGAACTAATCCTAACTCAAATGAAATCCTGGGAGTCCAAAACCCTAACATGGCTAGAGCACCTATCTACTGTAAAATCCTTTCTACTACCTAAATTCACCTACTACTTCAGGGCACTGCCAGTAACTATCTCACATAAACTTCTAGCCCTCTGGCAGAAAAACCTCAATTTTCTCTAGAATCACAAGAAGCCAAGTATACAATTCGCTTTGCTCAAAAGACATAAATCCCAAGGAGGAATGGGAATCCCAGACATCAAATTATATTATTATGCCTCAATTCTGGCCAACCTAACTAGGCAGTACCACTCAAGCTACAAAGCAGACTGGAAAACGATTGAAAGCACTTACCTTCAGATGTCCTCATTCTCTGAAGCTCTGTGAAATTCTCCTTCGTCTCAATTGCTTCCAAGGACTTCGCACCCTTTCCTAAGGGCGACTTTCCGAATATGGGACACCTGCAAAAAGAAATTAATACTGGCTGACTCTCCAGTGAAATGCTTCTTAGGCCAAACATGGTTTCAACCTGGATTATTGTCACATTCCTACGATAGATGGAGAACTGCTCACCTTACATGCTTCACAGATATCACAAAACAAGGAATCTTGCTGGAAAAATCGGAGCTAGAGAAGCAAGCAAAAGTGACACTTCCCTAGTATGAATACCTCCAACTAGCTCACCTATACACTACTTGGAAAAAAAACCTCAACTTCCACCAAAAACCTAATTTCTTTGAACGACTATTGATAAACACTTCCCTTATAAAGCGGGGCCTAATCTTATTCTACAGTGCTCTAATCTCAGTCCCTACAGACAACCTTCTGCCAGTGCAAAAAGCCTGGCATAAAGACTTAGGTAGGACTCTCACACAACACCAATGGGACAGCATCTGGAATTCCACTATCTATAAATCTAGAGCCCTCCCCATGCTATTCCAAGGCCTTAAAACCTTATACCGTTGGCACATAACCCCGGCTAAATTATCCCATATCTACTCAGAATACTCACCACAGTGCTGGAAATACAAAAAAAAAAAAAAAAGCCGTAGGGACATACTACCACGCCTGGTGGGTATGCCCTCTCATCTTCTCCTTTTGGGAATCCATCCTCATTGAAATACAAAAATGGCTTCACATCATCATCCCGATGGATCCTGCACTTATTTTACTTAACCTTTGGCCACAACAGCTTCCCACAGCAGAAACACATGATCTAATCTCTGTCCTTTTAACTGCAGTGAAATATGCAATAGCGGTTAAATGGAAGGACCCACACCCTCCCCCCCTCCACATGGTTAGCCAAAGTGTGGGACTACTTTCTTTTCAACAAGATTGCTGATGCAATACAATCAGCTGACGAACCTAACAACAGTAAAAGCCCGCTATCCAAATGGACCCCATTATTCACCCACTTTAAAGACGAAAGTGTAGACACGCTTCCAAAAACATGGGCAAACAACTCCTCACTTTATCTATTTTTTGGATACATCCTGAAGGTTTTATCTGTTTTGAAATTTATCCTGTTATGCAGTATAGTACCGTTTGTTTTCAAAATTTCTAAATTTATCTCGTTGTAAAGTACTGTAATTCTTAACTTAAGATTCTCTTCACTCTGTACCATTTTCTTAACATTAATAAAAGCTTTTATCAAAAAAAATGGTCATACACATACACTTGGTATTTACTGGCTCTTATTTTTCCATGATAGCCCTAAAAGAGCAGTGACCTTCCTTGGGGTATTAAAAAAAGATTCGAGGAAGGATTCAGGGAAGGTAGGAAGGGGGGCCCTTCTGATCCAAACCCAGATGTGTTTGAGCCAGCTGTGGTACAGTGGTTAAGAGCAGCAGACTCTAATCTGGAGAACCGAGTTTGATTCCCCACTTTTCTACATGCAGCCAGCTGGGTGACCTTGGGCCACTCACAATTCTCTCAGAGCCCTCTCAGCCCCACCTACCTCACAGGGTATCTGTTGTGGGGAGAGGAAGAGAAAGTGATTATAAGCCTCTGCGAGACTCCTTCAGGTAATGAAGAGTGGGGTATAAAGCCAATACTACTACTTCTTCTTCCCCCATGACATGGGGGGGGTGTATGGGGAGACAGGAAGAGTGAGAGCCAGTTTGGTGTAGTGGTTAAGTGCGCGGACTCTAATCTGGGAGAACCGGGTTTGATTCCCCACTCCTCCACTTGCACCTGGCTGGATGACCTTGGGCAAGCCATGGCTCTGTACCAGCTGTTCCCTCAAGGACAGTTTGTCTCAGAGCTCTCTCAGCCCCACCTACCTCACAGGGTGTCTGTTGTGGGGAGGGGAAGGGTAAAGGAGTTTGTAAGCCGCTCTGAGACTCCCTTGGGGAGTGGAGGGAGGGGTATAAATCCAATCTCTTCTTCTTCTTCCTCTTCTTCTTCTTCTTTGTCCATCTTCCTTGCCACTGCCAGCTGGCCTCTTCTGGCCCAGAGGCAGAGTGCTCTGGCACCCACCCTCCTTACCTTTCCCTGTGCCTCAGGGAGGTGAGGAGAGGTGAGGAGACACCACCAGTCCTCCTCCCCCCTGTACTGAGGCAATTGCTGGCACCCACCCTCTTTGCATCACCCCCATGCCACGGGGTGGTGGGAAGATGTCACCCATTCTTCTCCCCCTGGTGACCAATGCAAGTATTCTTCATCCCCTGCTGGGTAAGCAGGGCCTGCCCTGCTTGCCTTGCCCTACCCCTTCCCACCCTTGGAGAGACGAAAGGAGCAGGTTCCTCATGGCTGCCTGTCCACTGGGCCTCAAGGCACCCCCACAAAGTCACAGCCAGGCAAGGGCTGGGGTGCTGGTTGGTATGTTTGGCATCCTTCCATGCCCATGCCCTGGGCAGTTGCCTGGACTCACCTAGTGGATGGGCCACACCTGCCTGACACAGTATAAGGCAGATTCATGTGTTTATATATTTATATCTCGGATCTCTACAAATGCTACACCTTCTGAACATCCTGAGCAATAAAAAGTATGATTGCCATATTATTGTCTTAGTGATATATGGGGAAGGAAGGCGGCACGGTATAGCCCAACCTTGTCAGCCTCTGAAGCTAAGCAGGGTCGGTACTTGGATGGGAGACCACCAAAGGAGAATTCTGCAAAGGAAAGCAAAAGCAAACCACCTCTGCTTCTCGCTTACCTTGAAAGCCCTTTGCTGGGGTCCCCATAAGTTGGCTGTGACTTAGCAGCACTTTACACACAATGATATACAGAGTTTAGCCCCGGCCTTAGAGCTTATGAATCATGCTGCAGTCGTGTCCTTTCCTGCTTGTCAAAAAACCCATAATAATTTTTGGAAAAAGCTCAGTGATGAATACTTAAAGCCAAGCGACCTTCCAGCACATGCATACATTCTCATACAATGACATATTCTCTCAAACAAAAGAGAACTATACTGGTTAGTCCTATCAAGAATAGTCTAGGACAGTGTTTGTTTCAAATTTCTACCTCTGGGGCCAGTTGTAGTTCAGCTCAACTGCTGTAGAACCGAATGGACGATGTCCTCAGTTGACAAGGTCTGGAGGTCAGACTTGACAGTCTTGCCATTTACCTTTCACAAAAAGAATGTCAGTCCTAGAACATACTCCACATACCACTGTGCCTATGACTGTCCACCATTTTTTTTAATATTTATTTTCATTTTTCATACAATACAATTATTAACTTGAAAAACATCCTTATTCATTTACCACAGCAACACCAACAACAATGAAAATGAAACAATAACGTTATATATTTTCTGTGCTGTGTCTTTTACATGATAACTTCCTAAATTCTAATTCTAATTCAGTTTCTAACTATAATTATATATTTTTTATTAAGCGTATCCGAGGTAAGGCCGAAACAAGCCACTACCTCTAACACTGTACATATTTGCGTCCAGGGGTCATTTCATAGAAAAAGAGGTGCAGGAGCTCATTAGCATAACTCGTTTGCATAACTCATTTGCATATGCCACACACCCTAACATACCAAAAGTGTGTCAGAAGGCAATACCCACCCCTCAGGCTCCACTCCACCGGTGAGTGAAACTGACCTGCTCTTCCTCCATTCCCTTCCCCATCCAATACTTTGTGCAATAAAAATAAGCGTAAAGAACACACCCTCATTCTCTTCCTGCTCCCTTGAAACCACCAGGTTTCAAGTAGACTTGAGATACCCAGGACATGTGTACCACCCATCCCTTCCCCTTCCCCTCCCCACAACAAGACACCCTGTGAGGTAGGTGGGGCTGAGAGAGGTCTTTTGAGAACTGCTCATGAGAGAACAGCAAGTGGCCCAGGATCACTGGGTCCAGGGCTGTAGCCAAGATTTTTGATTTCGGGGGGCATTTAAATAAGTCGGGGGGCACTGTGTCAGGAGTAACAAGACAGTAAAAGTTTTTAAAAGCAATGAGAGAGAGGGAGAGGGCTGGGATAGGGAGCAGATGTGCCCTGCGGTACACCTTGCCCAAAGCCAGCCAGAGGTACACTGCTAGCAGGCAGGGCAGGGCAGGGCAATGGCTCGGCTCAGCTCAGCACAGCTGTGGCACACGAGAAAAATAAAATATACCAGCTAGATGGGAAGTCAGGGGGCCTGGGCCATAAGTCGGGGGGGGGGGGGGGCTGGCCCTGAGATGCTGCACTGTAGCTATGGGCCTGACTGGGTCCAAGGGCTAGCGAAGATGATGACTTCAGGTCACCTGGGGGGGCCACCAAGTGGTGTCTGACTTGTTCTTGGTCCCTAAGGAGGCACCATTGGATGATATGGGTCCACTTTGTTGAGAGGGCTAGAGAATGTGGCAGCACCCACGGAGAAGGTTGTTGAAACTTCCACATCATGTGAACAAGTGGATGCCAGAGGCAGGCCAGTCCAGGCATCCACCAGATTGCCAATTTTATTTTAAAAATTTATTTATCTGTTTAACTGGATTTATATCCCGTCCTCCCAGCAAGTGGGCTCAGAGCGGGTCACAACACTTTGAGTAACAATACAATTATAAATACAGTACATGCAGAATTAAAAAATTTTAAATCAACAACAGTGCCGAGACTATTTTGGGCGTCCACCAGCTCCTCGCACAAGTGCAGGGCATATATGATGAATAAACAAAGCCCATGTAGCGGATGCCAAAACAGTTTTTAAGAGGGTGATTCATACAAGGGCTATTCACCCGGGCAGTGTGGGCAGGGGAGGTCAAAGTCTTCAGGTGTCGACCAAAGGCCTGGTGGAACAGCTCTTTTTTGCAGGCCCTGAGGACTTTGAAAGGAGATCCTCAGCTTCATCTTCAGCAGGCTGAAGATGACAGGACTCCCTAGCAATGGTAAGATAGTGGCGGACCGGCAGGGGGGGGGCTGCTGCCCTATTTTGAACAAGATGGAGGGGTACATTGGAGGGCAGGGGTCATTTCGTAGAAAAAGAGGTGCAGGAGCTCATTAGCATAACTCATTTGCATAACTTATTTGGATATGCCACACTCCCTAACATACAGAAAGTGTGTCAGAAGGCAACACCCACCCCTCAGGCTCCACTCCACAGGTGAGTGAAACTGACCTGCTCTTCCTCCATTCCCTTCCCCATCCAATACTTTGTGCAATAAAAATAAGCGTAAAGAACACACCCTCATTCTCTTCCTGCTCCCTTGAAACCACCAGGTTTCAAGTAGACTTGAGATATCCAGGACATGTGCACCACCCATCCCTTTCCCTTCCCCTCCCCACAACAAGACACCCTGTGAGGGAGGTGGGGCTGAGAGAGGTCTTTTGAGAACTGCTTATGAGAGAACAGCTCTGAGAGAACTTGTGACTGGTCCAAGGTCACACCAGCAGCTGCATGTGGAGGAGTGGGGAATCAAACCCGGTTCTCCCAGATTAGAGTCCAACTCCTGACCACTACACCAAACTGATGGGGTGGAAGCTGCTGAAGGGTTGGTGAAATTTCTCCAGTACTTATGTGCCATGTGCCCAGATAAAAAATGGTATACTTAGAAAATTTATATGCCACCTTGAGCAAGTCTCTGGAAAAGCAGCACACAGTCATAAAGGAACAATGATAAAATTATCAATATTAAAACAAAACATTAAAATCAATAAAGACCCTAGCAGGGCTTTCCCTGGGGCGCTGCGCCTCTGCACTGCTCGGGGAAGCCAAGGAGGGGGTGGGGCTTGGTCATGTGCCCACCCCCTGGGCTCCTCACTCCTGGAGCTGTGCTCCTGTGCGCTCCCGCTCCAACGGACCCCTGTTGGAGTGTGACCCAAATTCCTTAGCCCCTAGGCAGGTAACATCCAAAATCCTGGCCTGAGACCACAATGGAAGGAGGAGGGGAGAAGGATGTTGTTAGCTACTTTGGTTGAGAGACTTGCCCAAATACAAGATCATGGCTGAATGGGGGGTTTTGAACTCAAGTATCCCCATTCAATATACACGACGTTGACTCTTATAGTTTGTATTCGGGTGGTGGAAGGTACCATCGAGTGCAGTTGACTTATGGTCACCCCATATGGTTTTCAAGTCAAACAGAGGTGGTTTGCCATTGCCTGCCTTTGCACAGTAACCCTGGGCTTCTTTGATAGTCTCCCATCCAAATACTAAGCAGGGTCACCCCTGCTTAGCAGCTTCTGAGATCTGACAAGATTAGGCTAGCCTGGGCCGCCCAAGTCAGCCTGGCCCATCCAACCCATTTCTATATTGCATATCTGTCTTTATAACTTAAAGCAGAAGCAACCCAAACTTAAAGCAGAAGCAACCCAAACAGCAGAAGCAGAAGCAACCCAAACAGCAACCCAAACTTAAAGCAGAAGTTATAGCTCTAGGTCTTGGTCACAGGAAGTGTATTACCATGGATCGAGTGGATGAGGTGAAACCCAGCTTTAGTTTTGCACTGAGCCATGAATAGGACTGGCTGAATGTGAGCTAATTCCTTGAAAGCAACCCTACTGGCTTGATGGTAGGCTATGTGCCCTGGGGGTCCCGGTGCATCCCGGACTGGTGAAGGCAGCAAAGCTGGAGAAGATTCTGAAGAAACTCAGCCAGTGGGATGACAAGACTAGTCTCAATCATCCGAAGTCAGTCTAAGTCAGATCCCTGCCATGGATTGTGACTGACTGGAATGTGTCTCAGTACAGCCTTTCACTTCACAAAAAGTGAAGAAAAGAAGGATAAATAAAGTCCACAATCTTCCTGTGCAAGCCAGGGATGGCATGCATGTGCATGCATGTGTGCAACTGTCCAATTTGACTATGTTCTCTCTCTCCTCCCTAAAAAATTTGGTTTTATTCAGGGGGGCAGTTCAGGAGTTTCATGCTTTGCACCCAACTGAAAATGTTACATGGACAATAACAGCAACCCAATCTAACCTACTTCCCGGGAGCTCATGGTGGAATATAATTCGCCCCAGCCCATTTTATCTTCACATTTTATCCCTGTGAAGTAGGTTAGATTGAGAGACCATAACTAGCCCGAGGTCACCCCAACAAAGTGTGGATTTGAACGCAAGTCTCATTGGTCCCAGCCTAATTACTACATGACACTATAGAGAGGGGGACAAAGATCTAGCAGCCAGTTCTGACCCTCAAAAGCCTCAGAGTCTCGGCCACACTAGAGGGATGGTGTCTAATAAGCCGCCTGTCCCACAGCTGCTAAACATGTGTGATTGGCTCTCTCCTAATGGGATTTTAACAGCACCGCAGAGTTGACTGAAAGAAACTGCTGCCTCCTGTTAAATATTTGCACTTGGGATTCGCTCAATCTACTTCAGAGGGAGTTCATGGGTGGCAGCCAAAGGGAGGAGAAAATTTGAGTTTCTGGAGAGAGGGATGCTGCACACAGATGAGCCAAGCATCAAAGGCTTTGTTTGAGGAGGGAGTTCCTCCCCTCCCCTCCTGTAAAAATAGGATTAGATGATTCTCAGAAAGGAACTCACAAGATAGCTCTGCCTCCAAGAATTTACCTTGCTACAAGGTTGTAGCCGGGTTGAGTCTATGGGATGTACTGCCCCATTTGGAGCATTGTATCGAATGACCTTAAGTCCTCTGCCCCCAATAAACAAGATTTTTGTTTGTGGCTTTGTTTGTGTTCACAAAGCATAATGCAACCGCATCCTCAGTTCACCCCGTTTGGTTCAGCCTCTCGCTCCCCATAATTTTGTTTGTTTCCTTAGCCATTTCGTATTCTGCTTTTCTCCCAAATGGGGACAGAAAGCTTATGATAGTTTCACTTTCTCCATTTAATCCTAACAACAGCCCTGTGAGGTAGGTTAGGCTGAGAGTGCTTGCTTCTTCAGATAAATTTGTTAGTCTAGATGAGGGGCACTTAGCATTACACTGAGAAACAAACTGGATGAAGTAGACAGAAAGCATTTGGTCAAAGTTTACTTTGTAGTTCATCCCCAGACAGCTTTCCAGGAACCAAGTATTACTAGATTTTTGATTTTTTTCCCCCCTGTCCTGTCACAGCTGACTTACCACAACCCTGTTGGATTCTCAAGGCAAGAGACTACAAGAGGTGGTTTGCAGGCCGTCCCTGCATCATGACCCTGGTATCCCTTGGCGGTTCCCCATCCAAACACTAACTAGGCCAACCCTGCTTAGCTTCTGAGAACTGACGAGATCGGGCTTGCCTGGGCTATCCAGGTCAAGGCAAAAACCATTGCTAGATTTAATTTTAAAAACCGCAATGTAATATTAGAATTGTAACATTCAAGAAAGCAGAGATTTTTGCAGATAAGTAATTGGAATATGATGCAGAAGGGGGGACTGGTCCAAACTTTACATATGGAACAATAGAACCTGGGAATCTGGGTAGTTCAAAGGTTATTGGGGGGGGGGGATAGTTTCACCCTCTGTCCACATGTGCATTTGTCCTGGGGGCACCTCAGTTTGGAGCAACAGGCATAAGAACTGGACTTTGAATCAGGAAACAACCAATGTCCCCTTGGATGGGAGAGCCCTCCAGATGTGAAGATGTATGGTGTGTGGTGGTCGAAACATTATTTTGGGGTGAAGAGAGCATGCAGCCATTCCAGTTCCTTGTTAAAATTTTCTTCACAATACAGACTTCTTGGAGGCAACTGAGACAGGATCTTGTGGTGCCAGAACCAGTGTTTGCCCTGGGCACCACTGGAGGTCTTCTTGCAAGGGACAGTCTCCAGAGTGTGGGGATGTGTGATTCAGGGTGGTCCAAAGATTGTTTTGGGGTGCAGCCTGGCCCCAGTATCTGCATGTACATTTATCCTGAGGGCACCCCATTTTGGATCAGCTGGCACAAGAACTGGGCTTTGAACCAGGAAACAGCTGAGGCCCCACTGAAGGGCAGAGTCCCGGAGTATGAGGGTGTATGATATGAGGTGGTCCAAACCTTATTTGGGGGGTCAGAGTTTTTAAATCATCCTCAATTTTCTTTTAATTGGATTCATGAATAAGGAACTAGGAAATGCAAATAAGGAGCTGGGAACCAACTTCAGCCTCATGGCAGGAATATAAGCAGATTGTTCAAAGAGTTTAGATTGTCTCTTGGATGATACACGATTAACAGCATCTATTCACTGCTCAAGATCCATGTATCATAGAGCTTTTACTGGAGGAAAGAAAAGTAACTCAGGTACAAGAGACCCAAGAAGCCATAAGAAGAAGAGAAGTTCTGAGATTTAGAGGCCGCTTTATTTTACCTGATTTGGCTTTTATTAATAGGACAAAATCCTAAATTATTTCTTCTTATTCAAATGGCATGGATCCTAGGGTTGTCAAGTCTTACCTTTCTTTTGGCAAGGGGAGTCCTTGCTGCTCCGGAAGTCTTCTGGCGCGCACGCCGCGATGATGTCACCCAGGAGTGACGTCATTGCATCAGGCACGTTGGGGTGGGACCTCAGTAATTCAAGGGAAAACTATAGAATTTTCCCTCGAATTATAGAGCATCCCCCCCCAAAATGTGCCTGACATGATGACATCACTTCTGGGTGACATCATCGCACCAGGCATGTCTCTGCAGCCCAGCAATTTGGGTTCCCCCCTGGTGGCCCAATCCGGGCCGGTGGGGAGCGGGCCAATCGAGCGGGGATTTCCCCGCCCCCCGGGGGGACTTGGTAACCCTAATGGATCCTCATAGTGGGCGTAACAAGTAGCCCAGCTTTTGCTGGATCGTGCCTCCTACATGATTCCACATATATTTGCATCAAAATCTCTCCAGACCTGCCAGTTTGTTGCTGCTGAGTTAAATCTTCTAAGAATGTACACTTCCTTTTTTCTAGTGTTGCCAACCTCCAGGTGGTAGCTGGAGATCAGCCACTTTTACAACGGATCTCCAGGCAACAGATGTCAGTTCACCTAGAGAAAATGGCCACTTGGGAAGGTAAACTCTATGGCCTCATGCCCCACTGAAGTCCTACCCAAACCCTGCCCTCTTCAGGCTCTGACCCAAAAATCTCCAGGACTTTCACAACCTGGAGCTGGCAACCCTACATTCTCCTGATAAAGGGAACCCTGACTCACAAAAGCTTAATGCCGGAATAAATTTGGTTACACTTTAAGGAGCCACTGGGCTTCTGTTTTATTTTGCTGTAAACGACTTACATGGCTTCCCTGCTGGAATTAGCATCAAAATCTTATCATACAGTAACGTTACACCTGCAAAACGGACATAAATAAATAATGGTTACATGCAAGACCACATCCCAAGGAAGGGCGGGAAGGATCCTGTCAGAATGTCACTATATTTAGCAGGCTTCGTGCAGTTCCTATGCAATTTCAATTTCAGGGGTTTTTTTTTTGAGGAGCTAGTACATCTGTTTTCTGAGCAAATAAAATTAAAAAACGTGTACTGTTGCTCTCAGTGATTTTTAATTAAGATAAGAAGGACTGTAAAGAAAGAAAATCACTTTGTCTCCTCTGTGGGTCTGTATGTGAGACAGGGAGGAAAAGGCAGCAACGTTGAGTCACTTTAACATCACGAATCTTTAAAACTGGCTCACAGCATCCCTCGAATCAAACGCTGAGGGCAGCTTGTCATTACTTTCCCATGTTAACATACCCTGGCAATGGGGTCTCCTGTTTTTTTTTCCCTTGCAAGATATGTACAAATGAATGAAGCTGACTGATAAAACCATGAGCGAAATAAAATGTGGGTATCCTTGTCTCCAAAAACCAAGGGCCAAGACCACCCTGGAAGTTCTCCTGGGCAAAACTCACTGAAACGAAGGAGGTGTCAAGCCAGAGCGTTTCCTGTGGCTCTGAAGCTGCTGGACATGACAGGGATTTCTTTGCAAACGTGCCAGACGGATCCGAGCACTTTTGCCCTCAATTCGGCACCATTTGAAAATAATTAGCTTGCAAAAGGCTTGGGCGGTATTGCAAAGACCTTTGCCTTGATTTAATAAGCTCACCCTATCAGCAGCTTTGCTTTGCATACAATAGCCCCACCCCACCCCCATATCTTCTCTTCCCTTCAGGAAAGGATCATGGAGACTGGAGAAATTGAGGAGGGGGATGGGCACTAAGCCTGCTGTTTCCTCACTCCAAATCACACTCTTCCCCCACCCAGGCAGCTTCCGGGTCCCCGCCTCATTTGATAAGCAGAGAGGGGATTAAGCCATCATTCCTCTCCTCTCAAGGGCCCCTTTCCAAAACTGATTTCTTAAAAAAAAGAAAAAAAAAGAAAAAAGGAGTGGGCTGTAATATGCACTTTTGTGTATTGGGTTGGATCCAGTGGAAATTTCCCCTGATCCAAGGCTCAAAGGAGCTGTCAGCAGAATGAAACTTTCCTGCCTTCCCCCCTCTGGCTGCAGTCTACTAACACCCCTCGCCCCACACACATGCTGCTCTGGTGTAGACCCCTGACCCTCAAGAACACCACCATAAGTGGCATATCGGGGGTCTGTAGTGAGAGGGGGGAATTGTGGAAATAGCCCTCTTCCTCTTGGCAGAACATCACAACTGGATTCAACCGCTTCAGTTTGTTCTTTGCCTGCCAATTAATTATCATGCCTGTCACAAGTCTCTCAGTCCGGATTTAATTGTTTCTTGCAAGAGAGCTAAGGCTTCGCTTGTGGCCGCTCCCGTCACCCTCCTCCCCCTGCTTGGCCAACCGAATCGGCTCGCAGTACCCCAGGCTGGCACTTCCTGCCCTGCATCTGCCGGTGGGCAGCTTTAACCAGGATCAAGACGGAAAGCTGCCTGGTTATGAGAAGGGGCCACCACATCCAATGTCACGGCCGAACTGATTTGCACATCAGAACCTGGGAGGGCAACCTTTCGGGCCCCCTCCCTTGCAAAAACACCATCTACCTATGGAAATGCCGGAGTGCTAGCAAATAAACAAGGGCAACTTCCCTGGAGCCCGTGCTGGGGGGACTTACCGCCCTGCAGCCAGTTGTCCCAACTCCACAGATACCCTGAAGCTCTCCACCACCACTGAGTCGCAGCAGCAACAGCTTCACCCAAGCAGCAGGCAGGAATTCCCTGTGCTGCCAGAGCTCAGGAAGGGACTATTCGTGGAAGCTATCAGTCTCATGTTTATGGGGAGGAGGTAGAAGAAGAAGATATTGGATTTATATCCCCCCCCACTACCCAAAGGAGTCTCAGAGCAGTTTACAATCTCCTTTCCCTTCCCCTCCCCACAACAGACACCCTGTGAGCAGTGTTCCCTCCAAGCTGAGTTAGTGTGAGCTAGCTCACAGTTTTTTAGCCTTCAGCTCACACATTTTTGTCTTAGCTCAGGAAGGATGGCTCCAGAGCAAACTAATTTATGCAGTAGACAAATTGCCTGCTCACAGCTTTAATGCCAGTAGATCACAAAGTAGACTTTTTGCTCACATGACTCCACAGCTTAGAGGGAGCATTGCCTGGGAGGTAGGTGGGGCTGAGAGAGCTCTTTCAAGGACTGCCCTTGGGAGAACAGCTCTGAGAGAACTTACGACTGAGCAGCAGCTGCATGTGAAGGAGTGGGGAATCAAACCTGGTTCTCCCAGATCAGAGAACCACTAAACCAAACTGGCTCTTGGGTAGGATTGTCAACATCAGTTCCCCTGGAGAAAATGGCTGTTTGGACTCCATGGCATTATACCCTGCTGAGATCCTTCCTCAAGCCCCACCCTCCCCAGGCTCCACTCCCCAAATCCCCAGTTATTTCCCAGTACCGAGCTGTCCACTATGATGCAGCACTGTATCCCACAGAGGTCCTTCCCCTCCCCTCCCCAGTCTCCAGGAATTTCCCAGCCTGCAGTTAGCAGCCATAGGAGAAGCAACCCCTTGCTGCCTCAAAGAAGCACCCCAATATCCCCTGCATGGCTGGCTCCTCCCTCCCTCCCTCCCCTTGGGGACGGGCAGGGCCAGCCTCCTCCCAGTGATCCTGGAGCCCCATTCTACCCAGTGCCCCAGAAATGAAATTGGGGGGCGGGGGGAGAGAGAGAGCTGTCCTTGGAGCCAGCCAAGCACCAGCAGCACCAGCCATTCCGGAGATTTGCCCTGGGCTTGGCTGATGGCTGTGCAGGTCCAGGGTGGGGTTATGATTGGCATAGACCAGGCCTGCCGCTGCCTTCTTCCACACCACTCACCCCGGAGCTGCTGCCAGTGGCCTGCATGCTGGGCAGTTGCTGACCACTGCATTATAAAGCCCTCCTCCCCCCCATGTGGCTGACCAACAGCCATGGTCTGTGAATTCCATGCATGGAACCCAGTGACCAGAGGAACGAGGGGCTGACTTCGATTGAAACCACAGTGCGTGGAGAGAGAGGGTTTTAACCTCCCCCCTGCACAATTTTCCCAGCCTGAAATGGCCACCACTGGGGAAACTTCCACGGACTGATGATGGCTACATGCAAGTTGCCCCTCAATGGTCAAAACTCCCTGGGGACACTTCGGATCAGGGAAATTGCCCCGGGGAGTCCTCCCCTCTCTCCCCCTACTGCAGTCCCAGTCAGAACTGGTCCCTGTGTACCTGGGGTTCCAAGGACCAAACTGCCATTACATGTCTGAACGAAAGAACTCCTGGCAGCCACAAGAAGTTTGTACTGTGTGAACCGACCCATCTATTATTCGCCCACAGGCCATGCACTGGTAATTATGTAATCTGATAATCACCAGGCTCGTAGCGACAATAATGGATGTACTATGACATCTCAGCTGCTTGCATTTATGGATCTGGTAGATGCAAGAAGCTCCAGGATCATCTCCATTAGAGTACATCCTATATATGTCCGCATCCCAAAGGAAGCTGAGCGTGCTGAATTGTTCTGCAGCCGATCTATCAGAACAACCTCTGCAGCGTGTGTGTGCCGCAGCAAGTGGGAAGTGTTGCAATGCCTCCTGACAGAAATAGCACACAAAGCGACTTGCTGCTGGAAAAATAAAATAAAAAAATCAGGAAACTCAGAGTTATGGTCCTCGGAGCAACTGTTAGTTGAGCCTCCTGCAGCATACGGAGCACTTTTGTGTACAATAGCAACATTATGTTATAGCGTATGGGTGAATTATGGAAGCCGTGAAGAGTGCCAGCTCTGGGAAGCCTGCGCCTTCCATACATAACGCAGCAATTTTCTGTCACATGGACTGAATGCACACTGCAGTATAACCATTGTCCACAACTGGGTTAGCTTGTCAACAGTGGTGAAAATCCAGCTGTGCACAACTGTTATAGAGTGCCGTATCCAGAGATGTGTGGGGATACAGCCACGGATGTTTGTGTGCAGTCAAGCCTTACTTCTGGAATGGGCCACAGAATACCATGTCACTGACCTCTGCATTGCTCTTTCCTAGCCTCCGGCATTCCAACGCTGTGATCAAGAGCCTGGTCATTATCAAGTTGCATAATTACCAGTACCTGGTCGATGGGAGAATAATTAGATCCACACATTATGGATTCCTTACAGCTGCCATTATCCAGCTGCCCAGTGTAAGTTCGGTCCTTGGAACTCAATTCCATGTACACAGGGGCCCAATTTGGATTGTATCCCTGGGTCCTAAGAAAAGAAGAGATTGGATTCACATCCCACCCTTCACTACCTGAAGGAGTCTCAGAGTGGCTTACAATCTCCTTCCCCTTCCCTTCCCCACAATGGACACCTTGTGAGGTAGGTGGTGCTGAGAGAGCTCTCCCAAGAACTGCCCTTGAGAGAACAGCTCTGAAAGAACTTGTGGCTGACCCAAGGTCACACCAGCAGCTGCAAGTGGAGGAGTGGGGAATCAAACCCGGTTCTCCCAGAGTCCACGCTCCTAACCACCACACCGAAACCTGTGCATGGCTGCAAATCCCTCTACATCTGATGGTGTTGGTTCTTTCTGATATTCTCAGGGCTCCACAATATGGTTTATTTACTTAAAAAACATTTCTGTCCTTCCTTGTCTCCTTGGACTGAAGATGGCACTCAGTTTAGGATTGCCAGTCTCCAGGTGGGGGCAGGAAATCCCCCAGAATTTATTTATTTATTTATTTATTCAGTTTTATACCCCACCCTCCCCGCAAACGGGCTCTGGGCAGCTCACAAAGGCACAATGTGCCATATCCAATACAATAACATTTAAAATCCAGTTTAAAATCCCATAATTTAGATCCATTAACAACAATAAAATTTTAGTAAAAGTGCTTCCAGTCGTAATTATAAATTTCATATGGCTTCAGGGTCGGGGTACGGCCTTCCATGGCCGTCAGGCCTGGGCTGCATCCAGGGTGGCCCCACATCGTCAGCTGTCAATCGCCATGTGGTCCCATTGGTGGCGGCTCCTATTCTAAGGCCTGGCGGAAGAGCTCCATCTTGCAGGCCCTGTGGAACTGCATAAGGTCCCGCAGGGCCCTGATCTCCTCCAGGAGCTCATTCCACCAGACAGGAGCCGCCACCAAAAAAGCCCTAGCCCTGGTTCTGGCAAGCCTGGCCTTCCTGGGGCCCGGCACACAGAGTAGATTTTGGGCCCCCGACCGAAGTGCCCGCTGGGGTACATATAGGGAGAGGCGGTCCTTCAGGTATGTTGGACCCTGGCCATACAGAATTACAACTGGTCTCCAGACTACAGTTCCTCTTGAGAAAATGGCTGCTTTAAAGGGTGGACTCTATGGCACCATACCCCGCTGAGGTTCCTTTCTCTCCCCAAACCCTGTCCTTCCCAGATTCCACCCCCAAATCTCCAAAAATTTCCCAACCCAGAGTTGGCAAGGCAGTGCAGCTTGATAAGAAGTGATCCCTAGAGGGGCTGTGGGGAGTTGCTTCATTGAGGGGATTCCCCAATATGACTTGCCCCCCCCCTTGCCCAAAGGCTTTTCTCCACAGGCCTGATAGATCCTCAGCTAGACACACCTTGTTTAAGACAGATTCCCTGTGCAGACTAAACAAGTTCCCATAAAGGAGGGTCCAGACTACCAGACGCACGGGGGTGTTTTAGTACACCAGGCCAGATTTATACTGGCACACAGTGGAAACTAGCATATCTAGAAGTCACACAGTCTCCACCAGAGGTAGGATTGCCAGCCCCCTAGTAGGGGAAGGGGGTCCCCTGCCTTCAGCTGGCATTTTACACTGCCACTCTGAATGGTCACTGGATGCCACTTCTGGCTAAACCCGTGATGCCATGCCTCTCTAGTGGTTGGCTGAAGCAGAGTTGGCAATTTGTAGAGACGACCACATCTGGGTTTTCCCTGGAAGTGACATTGGTCCTCTAGAAATCACCAAAGCCAGTATGGGTTTACCATAGAGTTTCATCCAATTCCTAGAGCAGTGAGACACCATTTCTGGTTTTTCCCGGAAGTGCTTACACTGGCAGCTGGTAACCCACCCCTCTCATGTTCCTTCCATCTGGTCTTCCAGTGGTTGCCAAGACAGGCCTGGAAACTATAACCAGGGATGTATAGGTACCAAACAGCTCTCAAACCAAGCCCTCACTAATAATAACTAGCCCTTGCCCTTAAAAGCACATTTTATTATTTTTTAAAACAATGAGCCACCCACTTTCCCTGAAGGAATGCAGCAAACCAAACAGTTAGGGAAATGGAGTGCAGCATAAAGACTTTTCTATAACCTCCAACTAGAAAAGGTGCTGGGAGGGATTTGCAAGTCACCCATCGCTACAACCCCACCTCTACCGAAACGTGAAGACTCCGGATTATTGCTTTGCTGCTGCTGGAATTTGCTTTCATCCCTGCCAGGGATTATTTCTCTGTAGGCCTGTAAAAATGCTGAGAAGCAAATTGCTTGCCTCTGGAATGCACACAAGCAAAAGCTTGGGCGAGGAATTAATAAAGAGAAGCTGAAGCCCAGTTGCCCCCCTTGAAAAAGAAAGTCAAGATGACACATGGAACGATATCATTAACAAACAGCCAATTTGTCAAAAACAGAACAGCAAGTTGTTCCTGACAAATGCTTTCATATGGATCTGTTTGCCAAGGAGTTCGCCTTTCACCCGAGTATACAAACTACAATAGAAGGGTTAGCGCATGGCTGGCTTTCTCTTACTACTTCAGCTCTGGGTATGGGTCATGTTTATGTGTGTGTGTGTGGGGGGCGGGTAATTAGTTTTTTAGGCTGAACATGAGCTACAGTTCCTGAGAGCATGAAACGTGTAATCTCAATGGTAGTGGCCGGTGGAGCGGAAGGGGAGCAGGGCCTGGCGGGGGTTGGAGATTTTTTTTAAAAAACAGTCTTCTGCTCATTAATATGGAAGAATCATTGCCATCTTCAAAATACTGTGTCTACCATGGCAACACGGAAAGAGCGGAAAAGGTACTGGGACTGGGTGGACATGTTTGAAAGAGGAGGCTGACAGTGAGAGGAAAGGCTGAGAAGGGTCCTGAGGAAAATAGTTTGTTTCCCTTATTTAGGTTCCTCAGAAGGCCAGATACTGAAGCTCAAATACTTTGGCCACCAAATGAGAAGGGAGCACTCACTGGAGAAGACCCTGATGTTGGGAATGATCAGGGTAAAAGAAGAAGGCGGTGGCAAAGGATGAGATGGTTGGACAGTGTTATCGATGCAACGGACATGGAATTGAGCAGACTCTGGTGGACGGCAGAAGACAGGAGGGCCTGGCGTGATGTGGTCCATGGGGTCGTGAAGAGTCAGACTAGAATGTGCGACTTAACAACAACCACCACCTTCCCTTAGACACATCTGAGAAGGAGGCTTAACTCCTGACTACTGCCCAGTAGGGGATATGGCCAGACTAGTTAACAACTGTGACCAGATGAGAAAACTCACCCTAGTTCTTGCTTTCAGTCTATACCAATGTCTTATTGCCTGTTCTTGAGTAGTTCACCAGACACAATGACTGGTGAGATTTCTGCCGGGGACCTGGAGGCAGCTGAGAATGTTTCCAGACAGCTCGGAGTGGGTGTGAAGGAGCTGGCCTTGACTCCCCCCCACCTTTTTGAACTTTGGTATTGACAGCTAACCCATTCCCCAATTCTTTTAATACTTAGTGACAGTAATTTTGTGATAACTCACCCACTTCCTTAGCGCAATTAGATAGGGCCCAGTTAGGTTCATTACTTTATTGCAGTTCGGGGATTTGATGGTGTTAGTGTGGCTGGTAGGGGGGTTGGGAATTTTTAGAATGTTGGGGGTTTAATTTAGGGGGTTTAATTTGCATTGAACTATTATATGTTTACTATTATATGTTAATATATTCTTCAATAAAAGCTTATTAAAATGGAAAAAATAATAATTTAGCAGGTTTAAGTTAGCTCAGGAAAGCCAAGGGAAAAACAAATGTCACAGCAAATGAACATCTTGTATCAGAAATCTAAAAATGAAAGATTTTGTGTGCTGAATCATAGAGTTGGAAGGGATCTCCAGGTTCATCTAGTCCAACCCTCTGCACAATGTAGGAAATTCACAAATACCTCCCACACACACACACACACCCAGTGACCGCTGTTCCATGCCCAGAAGATGAAAAAAAACCCCTCCAGGATCTCCAGCCAAACTGGCTTGGAGAAAAATTGCTTCCTGATCCCAAAGTGGTGATCAGCATTTTCCTGGGTGCATAAGATGATCTAACACAATATGTGTGGGACCCTGAAGTATTGCTACCTGAGATCCAGCGGGCCATGAAGGCATTCGGAGAGGTGACAGGACTAAGGGTGAACCAAACAAAGTCTTCAGTATTCCCGATACATCTTTCCGCAACTATGACACAAAACAAAACAAATATTCATTTCAATGGACTAAATCATATTTGTCTTACTTAGGAATTAAAATACCTATAAACCTAGCAGAACTTATTAAAATTAATCATCTGCAAATCGATAAGGAAATTCAGACAATGCTCAAGAACTGGAATTTAAAAAAATTATCCTTGAATCAGTACTTTCCAGACATTTATATTTCCTAAATATCTCTACTGCTTTCAGATGATACCTGTAGAATTGCCGGAATCTATGCTATGCAAATGGCAACGTAATGTCACCAAATTTCTATGGCAACACAAAAGGCCACGGATCAAGTATGAGACCATGCGAAGACCTCTCTGAATGGGTGGCCTGGCAGTCCCTGATCTTGCCACTTACTATACAGCTGCGAATGTAGCAAACTTTCTATGTCAATACCATAGCTCACATAGACCAGACTGGTAGCTGATCGAAGTGGCGTTGGCGAATTCAAGGAACTATTGTGGCATGACAACCTCAACCGGGTATTGGGAAAGCTACAAAATCCTTTTATTCACACGACCATTAAGATCTGGTCCAGAACAAGGCCAACCCTAGTTAAATCCAGATCCCTACTCAGTACCTTCACGGGTCAAAATTGGTTTCTGCCAGCCAAGGATGGTGACTCCTTTAAAGAGTGGAAATTAGCAAAATTGACTAGATTCATAGACATAATCAAGAAAGGACATCTACTATCCAAGCTGGAACTGGAACAGAAACATGTCTTTAAAATAGCCTGGTATGAATACCTTCAGTGTCAACACTTGATAAACAGCCCTTCCGTTAAGCCACACATTAAACAGCCTTTAACCAAATTTTAGCAGCTTCTACAGTCTCTAGACAATAAGAAAGGCTTGATATCTAAAATCCATCAGATATTATTAGGCGTAAAAAGCACCACAATACTCAGCTATAAAAGGCATGGATGACCGACATCAAACAACCCATCATGCAACATCAACGGGAAGACATTTGGAAAATGCATGCTTCGATATTGCAGACCCAAACAGTCCAAGAAAAGGCTTTCAAAGTACTGTATAGATGGTGTTTGACACCAGTCAAGCTCGCACGAATCTATCCTCTGACATCCTCAAGCTATTGGAAGAGATGTAGTTCCAAAGCCACGTTCTTCCACACTTGGTGGGAGTGCCCATCAATACAGTTTTTTTGGACTCAAGTCAACCAGCAAATCAAGGTGTTAACAGGCTACAACTTACCTTTGGATCCCACGTTGTTTCTCTTGCATCTGTGGCCAGACGACAGTCTCCCTGCAAAGAAAAAGCAACTAATCAATATTTTAATCATTGCGGCAAAGACAGTGATAGCCCAACAATGGAAAGCAAATGCATTCCCTAGAATCAGTCAACGGCTTCATAAAGTATGGGACTTATTTATAATAGAAAAAGTCGAGACTTTATCTAATGCTACCTGCATTGAAAATGCAAAACTTAGCTCACTCGATAAATGGTACTTGGTACTCAAAAAACTTAGTATCGACAGGCTTGACTGGGAAACCCTAAAAGACTCCAAATTTAAACTTTTATTATATGGGTAATTCAGATTTCTTAAAATAAGTTGATAAAAGGCTTTGAAAACAAATGGCCTGAATAAAAGCTAAAGTATGTGAGAGACTCTCTGGCACAATTCTTACAATTTCAGGAAAATTATGTCCACCCCCCTCACCCCTACCCCCTTACTAAATTAATAAGAATGTCCTTTGTGTACCCTTGTTGCCATCTTGATTGTTATATTTAACCTCGGAAACTCCTTCCCCAGAGAGATCCATCCCGAGAAATCTGTACTTCTTATGAAAGTAGATTTTCTCCCCTGTTGTTTTAATATGTTTGGATGTACATAAAATTAATAATAAAAAGGTAAGATCCTTTTCCTTTGTCTCCATGCCCCTGACTGTAAAAGTGAGATGGGCAGTTACCATAGACAAGGCCTTTTCAGTGGTGACACTCCACCTTTAGAATACTGCTCCTCATGATGTTTGCCTGGCACCTACTTTATTGTCCTTAAAGAGCCAGGCCAAAATATTTCTCTTTACTCAACATTTTAATTGAAACATTCTGTTTTCTTAAGCTGTTGTTATGGTCTGTTCTTAGCTCTAGGACATTTATGGCTTAACATTAATAGTTTTTATGTTGTTTTTGTGATTATTTTATTGTATTTTTTAATCTTGTGAACTACCTTGAACAGGACTCTGGAGAGGCAGCATATACATTTTCCAAATAAATAATTAAGCCTGCAAAAAAAAGTGTAAGTGGAAAGGGGAGCAGACCATGATGGCTCTTTCCATAAAAGCAGAACCGCTGGCTCTGCAACCTGAAATGATCATACCGCTTTTTCTGCAGAATTTCTAGTCAAGTGTATACATTGAAGAACTGCTGTAAAATTTATATGGGACCTTTCTCTGTCTTAGCTGCATACCTCAGGAACAGTTCAAAATCAGCATACATTCACTCCTCTATCGAAATAAGAGCAGGGGGGATTAAAGAAACACTCATGGGGCACAGTCTAACAAGATACGGGCAATTTGTATTTGGAAGTGTACCTAGGGTTGCTACACAGAGGCAGACATTGGCAAACCACCTCTTCACATCTCTTGCCTTGAAAACCCCATGGGCTCGCCGTAAGTCAGCTGTGACTTGACTGGCAAAAAAATTTGGGTACTATAATGTTCATATATTATACATATTTTGACACAGGAATCAGCTAAAGCTTCACACACTCATGGAAAACCATCAGAAAAAATTCTCCAGTCTCCAAGCAGCACCATGGGGCTTGTCATGGGTTTAGAGGAGGTTGACAGAAAAGTGGCTGGTGACCAGCATTCCATCTAAGCTGAGTTAGTGTGTGCTAGCTCCAGTTTTTTAGCCTCCAGCTCACACACTTTTGTCTTTGCTCCGGAAGGATGTCTACAGAGCAAACTAATTTATGCAGAAGCCAAATCACTTGCTCACAACTTTAATGCCAGTAGCTCACAAGGTAGAATTTTTGCACACAAGACTCCACAGCTTAGAGGGAGCACTGGTGTTGACAGTATTTCCTCTGTATCATCAGCTTTGGTCTTTGAGAATTCTCACAAACTCTGAAGTTGGGGTTTGAATGTCCTGTACCTGTAAATCAAACAAGAGAAGTGCACAGACTAAAGCGTGCATTCTATTTAAAAATGGCTCTCCTTCCATGTTCTTTATTGTATTAACTGCATTTAGAGAAGAGAAGAGATTGGATTTATAGCCCGCCCTTCACTCATTTGGAGTCTCAGAGCGGCTTACAAACTCCTTTCCCTTCCCCTCCCCACAACAGACACCCTGTGAGGTAGGTGGGGCTGAGAGAGCTCTTTCCCAAGCTGTCCTTGAGAGAACAGCTGGTACAGAGCTATGGCTTGCCCAAGGTCATCCAGCCAGGTGCAAGTGGAGGAGCGGGGAATCAAACCCAGTTCTCCCAGATTAGAGTCCACGCACTTAACCTCTACACCAAACTTAGCAGTGCTACATCCCAGACTGTGGTGCCCTCCAGGGGTCGGGGCATATCACAGCTACAGTGCTCTATAAGAACAGGCACAGGCATTGGCTGTGCTATATTTACAAGACATTTATCCCAAGTTTTGGCTTGCCATTAAAGTTATGGCAAGGCTGCACGTGTTGGATTTTCCTCCAGGCCAAGAGGCTCCAAGGGCTACGCTGCTCTTGTCCATGACTCCCTTATGGCTTGGGTGTCAATCTCCTGCTCTGGCCTCCTTCACTGCTGCCTGTCTTTCTGATTTGCTAACATGTTTCCCTTGCCTGGCTTCACCCAGTTTGAGGTGTTCTGGGACACACTACCTGTGTCTGGGATCTCCACTGACTGCCTTAAAAGACTTCTGTCGCCTGTCTGCATCAAAGCTATTGGGACCCAAGGGGAGTATGCAGAATGGTGGTGCCGGTAAAAGTCTGGTTGCCAATTCCAGAGTCCCCAGCATCAGAATGTCACTTCTGGCACAAACTGGACATGATGCCAATGTGTGTATGCTGGAGCATCGCCCTGATGTATTGACCTCTTTTAACTGATTTTAAGCTATCTACAAATCTACCTGTCTAAACTGATGTTTTATTGGATTAAACAAGATTAGATGATACGTATGATAATGTGAAGGAAAAGAGTAAGGGCCCTGGATAAAAACTCAGCCCACTCTAAACAGAGTAAGATGGAGGAATGTTTTACTATAGATACTTCAAATAGATTCACACTTCTTATGAACAGAGATATGATCCCCCCAAGTCCCTTAAAGATTTCATCAGACACCCCCCCCCCTCAGAGTTCACATAGCTATTTTAGATTATCTGTTGGGGGGGGGGACAAAAAAAAGCAACAAATAGATATAGAAATGTTGGCAACTCAAGCGCTTCTAATTTCTGATATGCTGGGGGGAAATTTTGAAAAATTAGACATATTGACAAAATATCTTTAAGAATTTATGGGAAAGGGTAATAAAGGAAACAAGGGAAGTTATAGCAATAGTATAGAAGCAAAGGTGGTGAAGGCAGCAGTACCATCTACTTCACCAATGAGAATGCAAAAAATATGTAAACAAAGAGATGGGATGCCACAACAAATTAAGGACAAGGGAGGGGAAAGTGAAGTGTCCAATACAGAAAAGTGAAAGGATAGAAAAGCAAAAGGACATCGTTTCTGGTTCACATCGGAAGTGACATTGTAATGCTGGGGGAGGCGATTACACCCACCCCTTTCCCCTCCACCAGTCTGTTGAGTAATAGAACAGAGCAAGGGGCCCAAGCCAAGCTGTCTCCTGCTATAGCTGCCCACCCTAGGGGAAAGGGGTAACAATCACGTGGTCAGACTGATCATTCTGGATATGATGGGATCACACACACACTAAAAAGCATTATTAGTGTGTCCAGTAAAACTTCCTTTAGGAGTTTTGAATATAAAATCCAAAGAGGCCTGGCTTGGGCAAAAATAAAGCTCACGCTCTACTTCTACATTTATTTGCTGACACTAGGCTAGCATCTTTACAGATAACATTTTAGAAAAATAACCCCGTGACACACTCCGATGCACATTTCCTAAGACTCCACATAATAAGGGTTCCAGAAATACACAGCAAACTTTTATTAGCCATTATCCCACCCTGAATATGGAGCAATCACACCAAATGTTGTAAAACATACTCATTTTTCACAGTGTTTCCCTGCGTATCTGACAAATTTATTAGCACTATAAAAAGGGCACATTTTTGAAATCCCAAGGGTATCTTTGATGCAGCAGTGTTAAATATATTTCCATTTTCATTACAGCCAGACCGTCGCAGAACCCAAGGGAGATTCATCATCTTCTTTCTCCTTGCTTTAGAGTTAGATCAAGTTGGAAACTTGCTGCCTCTTGAACTAATGGGACATGATCACTGGAGCTCACACTAGATATGATGGCCACAGACCCACAGCTTTATATGTGGGTCTACACCAAGGGTCAGCAACCTTTTATAACTAAACAGCCAAACTACATCAACATTCAGAGCAAATAATCAACAAGGATTCGGTATAAGGAGGGACTTTAGTGGGCTATCATGCTACAGAGTCCACCTTCCGAAGTGGCCATTTTCTTTAGGACAAGTGATCTATGTCACCTGGAGACCAATTGTAATAGCAAGGGATCTCCAGCTACAACCCGGAGGCTGGCAACCCTAGTGAAACTATAAAACTTCTCATACCTGTTATGTTAATCACTAATCAATAAAGTTTCTGCAGTCCAAACACCAGTAGGTGTGAGTCCTTTATCAGGGAGTGATATACATGAGGTCTCACAATAGGTATTAAATATACTATATACACAGGAGTCATTCTGTACAATTGTTTACGCGCGCTGACAAAAATCTGTGCATGGTTTTCACCTGAATTCCCAGCAACCATTCACCTCCATCACTTTCCTTTTTGTGTAACATCTCCAGGAAGTCCTTTTTGTCCCATAAAATCTTTCCCTACCATTCCCTTCTCATACTGACTATTCTAGCATACCACCTACCAGTGTTCCCTCACTAACAGTGAGTTAGTGTGAGCTAGCTCACGGTTTTTTAGCCTCCAGCTCACACATTTTTGTCTTAGCTCAGGAAGGATGGCTCCAGAGCAAACCAGTTTATGCAGTAGCCAAATTCCTCGCTCACAACTTTAATACCAGTAGCTCACAAGGTAGAATTTTTGCTCACAAGACTCCATAGCTTAGAGGGAGCATTGCCACCTACCCCTCCAAAGTATATTAAAGATTTGCTTTTCTCCCTCCCCCTTTTTAAAAAGAACTGTGCTTGGTTCTGCATGAATCACATTTCATTCTGTAGCCATGCCTTGCAGACCCATGGTCTGCACCATTCATATATAAAACAGGGGGCAGGGGTCATGAGAAGAAACTCTTCCATCCAGCAACTGAGTTATTGATATGTATCCTTGCAACTGATCTTGAATGTGATTTTGTGGTGGAGCAGTCCTGTTCTGGGCTGCAGGCGCCATTCCACCCTGCTCTCAAAGGTTTTCCCAATACCTGGAGAGGCTTTTCTCTCTCTCTCCAGTAACCCGCTGCCACCACTGGACATTTGTGAGTAATTGCCCGCTGGGAGGGTCAGGGCTCCCAGTTCCCCTTCCAAGTTCTGAGGCCTTGCCTCTGTGTCTCCTGCTGCCCATCACCTGGTCACCACGGGGACAGTTTACTGCCTTGTGCGTCCCTGGAGGACTGGCCACTTGTCAACTGACTGCCTCCCCATGGTGTTCCTTTTAAAATAGTATATCCAAGATGGTAGAGAACCACTACCAGCATCAAAAGTTATAAAGTATTTATTAAAAAGAAAATGTTCACAAGCATACTTTTAGCACAGCACCAGACTGAGCAAGGGATTCAAAAGAAATTGGTAAAATGCAATTCCTCTGTCCCTCTCCCTATACATGCCCATCTGTTTGTTAATATGAGACAGGCTCCTTAGCTTAGAATGTTATAGATCTCTACAGACTTATCATCAGCTGTCCAGGTCAGCACGTGGCAATGGCCACCTCCAGACCTCAGTTAAGAGTTCTGTCTGCTTTGAGGAATCAGCACCCAAAGAGCCCTTCCTCCTTGCTTCCAGGAGTTTTATCTTCTCCCTCTCTCCTCCCACTGACCAGGTCAGGCCAGGTCAAGGAAGCTCTTCCTGAAGTCTCCAGAATTTTCTTCCTGAAGTCTTTCTACTCTTAATTCCTTTAGCTCCCTGTTCCCTGCTTTGGGGGGGGGGGGGGCAGATTGGCAGTGTTCCCTCTAAGCTGAGTTACTGTAAGCTAGCTCATATTTTTTTAGCCTCTGACTCACACATTTTTGTCTTAGCTCAGGAAGGATGGCTCCAGAGCAAACTAATTTATGCAGCATCCAAATCGCTCACTCACAACTTTAAGGGCAGCAGCTCACAAAGTAGAATTTTTGCTCAGAAGACGCCATAGCTTAGAGGGAGCATTGCAGACTGGCCCATCCAATTGTTTCTAGCAGAGGGGAGGCTGGAAGGTCATTGAACTGACTTCCCACTTCCTGCGTATTCTCTGTCCAGAGAGAAAAACTTTTTAAACCACCTGGTAAAGGTTTTTCTCAGGTCAGACCTCTGCCCCAAAAATGCATTTCTTCATAGATGTCTTCATCAAAACTCTTTTAATAGGCATTTCATTAGTCGTATCAGTGATGGACGGCAGAGGAGGGCAGTTTTACTCAGCCACTTGATTCTAGGGGGTAATCCCATTAACCAGATTAGCCACTGTCTAGTACAGGGGTTCCCAATATTTGTTAAGCCTGTGGACACCTTTGGAATTTTGACACAGCATGGTGGATGCAGCCACAAAATGGCTGCCACATAGGGTTGCCAAGTGTAAGAAACTTACCGGAAGGGGGGAAGCTCTGCTGGCCGGGAGCTTCCCCAGCGCATGCTGGGCAGCGTCACCGGAAGTGACGTCAGCACGTTGGGGGCGTTGCCAGGGCGACGCTCTGGCAATCGCCCCAAACTCTATGGTATCATAGAGTTTTGGGGCGATTGCCAGAGTGTCACCCTGGCAACGCCCCCAACGTGATGGTGTCACTTCCGGGTGACGTCATTATGTGAGGGAGGTCGTCCAGGCTGGACGACCTCGGGGGTGGGGTTTCCCCCCAGCATTCGGCCGGCAGATCGGGAACCCCTGTAGCGGGGGATCCCCCTCCCCCCGGGCTGACTTGGCAGCCCTACTGCCACAAGAGGTGAAGCCAGCCACAAAATAGTTGCCATGGCTTCCTTTCAGTTACACAGTGAAGTTCCTTGTGCTGTGGTGGCTGCTGTTGCCAAAGCAATGTTTTTTTAAAAAAATCTGCACAGCCAATCAAATCTCCAGTAGCTAATCAGAAGCCTAGCTGGGGGAAACGTTAGAAGTACCAGATATGATATCCCAGTGTCTCAGCCTCCAGAAGACAAGTGACCACAGAGAGCTGCAGGCAGATAGGCAAACATGAAGCATCTTCCTGTTTACTGTCACTGACTCCCTTTGAAGTGAAGATAAACACTCCATAGGGAAAAGCAACTTCCTTCCGTCTCCTCTCTCTCTTCCATGCACACAAGACGGAGATACAGGATGCTCCTCTCAGCAGCCGCATCCATCTGCTAGCTAGCTAGCATAGGAACCGTCTCTACTTCTCTACTCTGTACTATCTAGCAATGCTCCCTCTAAGCTGTGGAGTCTTGCGAGCAAAAATTCTACTTTCTGAGCTACTGCCCTTAAAGTTGTGAAGAGCGATTTGGCTGCTGCATAAATTAGGTTGCTCTGGAGCCATCCGTCCTCAGCTAAGGCAAAAATGTGTGAGCCGAAGGCTAAAAAAACTGTGAGCTAGCTCACAGTTAGCTTAGCTTAGTTTACAGTTAGCTCACAGTTAGCTTAGCTT
This sequence comes from Lepidodactylus listeri, assembly GCA_029233225.1. NCBI lineage: Eukaryota > Metazoa > Chordata > Lepidosauria > Squamata > Gekkonidae > Lepidodactylus > Lepidodactylus listeri. The sequence goes on from JARCFY010000006.1 coordinate 97,453,979, forward strand.
AATTTAGTTAGTTTAGTTAGCTTAGTTAGCTTAGTTAGCTTAACACAGTTAGCTTAGCTTAATTTAGCGTAGAGGGAACACAGAGGGAACATTGATCGATCTAACTTATTACAACAAGAGCCAGTAAAACAATACAATTCTGATATAAGAGAGATGAAAACAGTAATAACATAGCAATAGCATAAAAATATTAACAGGAGAAAATTAATAAAATTAGTAAAATAACAAGAATAAGAGAATTAGTGTTTTCAGCTAAAATAAGTTTACATTTCCCAATAGCTAAGCAACAAAATTTCACCACAGCGCAAGTCACCGAACGCTGAACGTCTTCTAGGAGGGATCTGCACAGGACTTCTGGCCTAAAATCAAGACAAGACTGCAGAGGGTTAGATCTAGACAGAAGGGGTAGTATAAGAGATCTCCTTCCTCCTGATAGGATCTGCAGAACAGGAGGACACGAGTGGCCGATTCCACCGTATTGGCCATGCATGGGCATATATATTCATGCATTGGAACTCAAGTGAATTTACCTTGCAGAACAGCAGAAGGGAGAGCCTCAAAACGGGCTCTGGAAAAGGCCCATCTATGGGGCTCTCAAGTAGGTATTTCTCGAATAAAGTTGCTGTTAGTTTCATTTAAACTGAAACGTGGCTCTGTGTGACTTTGTAAACCTGCAAGCACATGGTAGGTTCAGGACAGCACTGCTGTGTTAGAGCTGAATGCACTCTGCTAACTAACTCTAGAAGGATCTAGACCAGTGGTGGCAAACCTATGGCATGCGTGCCAGAGGTGGCACTCAGAGCCCTCTCTGTGGGCACGGATGGCATCGCCCCAGCACAGAGTCCGCAAGATTGCACAGCAAAAATCACATTAATTGTTCAAAAGCATGCCAAATGCAAACTTTTACCTTTCAATAAAAAGTTGTTTGTATCATTGAAAGCTCTGTTATTGTGTTTTTCTTTTTAAGACAAAAGATGTTAATGTATGAGTTGTTTTTTTCTAAAACGAAAACCTCAGTATTCAGGTTAAATTGCCGTGTTGGCACTTTGCGATAAATAAGTGGGTTTTGGGTTGCAGTTTGGGCACTCGGTCTCTAAAAGGTTCACCATCACTGATCTAGACCAACAGAAAAGCCCCATCTAGTCCTATCCACTTTCTATAAACGCTTGGGGGGTGTCCCCAGGCACCACATTGTGGGCCCCTGCTCTAGTAACTTCAGTTAACTCTCTAGTTAACTTCACATGGCTAATGCTACTCACTTCAGTCAGTTCAACAATGCTGCGTTGACACAGAGCAAAAAGGCATTGCAGAATACCATCATCTCCTTTTTAGTGATGCATTATTACCCTGTACGAAGCAAGCAGCTCACCAAAGTCTAGGTGGCCTCTTTATACAAGTGCCAGCAGATACTACCTTTATGTTTTATTTCATCTTGTTAAAAACAGGAACATTAGCGCATTATCTGAATACTAAAAAGATACAAAGGTGAGTGTTAAATTCAACTCTGCCTACCAGACTTTGCATACTTCCCCAGCCTGGAAACTGCCTATGCAGCATGCAATAAACACTATCTATATAAGACTCATCTGTCAAAGGAAATAGCCAAGTAACACTATTTCCAGGCACTTTTGAGATCCTGTTACCATTTTCTGGTCCCAGAGGTCTAGGAAACATGGCATATGAAGGATGGAACAACTGTGACAAGGAAAAATATATACGTTTTAACACCAAGTATGTCCACTGATCTGGCATCATGGAATGTTTCATCATATCTACTTTAGACATATTTACAGTAGAGTCATATTTACACCATTAACAGTGCAGCTCTAAGGCCAGTCCATGTACAGCGTGAGATGGCAACTGAGCCCCGTGGCAAGATCAGGTATTTATTATTTATTTATCGGACTTTCATTCCGCCCTCCTCTGCACTGCAGGGCTCATTTTGGCATATCTGCAAATACATTGCAGACAGGGCTTTTTTGTAGAAAAAGCCCAGCAGGGACTCATTAGCATAATAGGCCACACCCAACAGCAGAAACTCATTAGTATATTAGGCCACACCCCTGACAGCACATCTCATTAGCATATTAGGCGGGGGCTGGGAAAGCACAGGGCAGGCATGGAAGCTTGCCTCTTTCTACCCCCTGAGCTTCTCTGCCGCTGCAGAGAAGCTCAGTGGGGGGAGGGGAAAAAACAGAAGGTGTGTTTAAATGCCTTCCTCTCCTTCCTGATCTCAGGGAAGGAAGGAAAGGCATCTAAACATGCCTGCACTCCCTGCCTGCACCTCTCCAGGGGGCCCCGTGGCTGGAGCCAGGCAGGCACGGAGCCCACACATGCTACCATGCCTGCCCTATGATTTTCCTTCCCCCCCCCCCCAGCTTCTCCACAGTGGCAGAGAAGCTTTCCCCGCCTGCCTCTATGCTTTCCCTGCTGCGGGACACCTGGAGAAGATTGGGAAGGGAAGTAGGCATGTTTGCCTGGCTGTCCTGGGTCTCCCCAGCCCACCTGCCAAGGAGCACAGGCTGGGGAGACTGAGGGCAGCCAGGCAAGCATGCCCCGATCCTTCCCAGAGCCTCTCCACTATTGCGGAGAAGCCTGGGGAAGTGGGCAGAGGCCATGTTTAGATGCCTTTCTTTCTCTCCACAGTGTTGGGGGAGGGGGGAAGAAAGGCATTCTAAACATGCCTGCTTCCCTCCCTGATCTTCTCCAGGCGTCCCACAAAGACCGAGGGCAGCCAGGCAAACATGCCTGTCCCTTCCCTGAGCCTCTCCGCTTTTGTGGAGAGACTCGGGGAGGTGTGGGGGGGGGGGCATGGGTAAACGCCTTTCTCTCCCAGATAGTGGAGGGAAAGAAAGGCATTTTCAACATGCCTGGGTTTCCTGCCTGCCCTTTTCCAGCTGCGACATGTCAGCTAAAGAAGGGAAGGCAGAGAGAGGTTTTTCACTTGTCAATTTCACTCTCAGCTGACTGAGGGGGAGTGAAATTGACAAGGAAATACTAGGAGCTCCCCAAAGGGAAAGATGGCATTTTAGCATGCCCCCTTTCCCTCTTGTGTGTAAAGTGGGGAGAGCAGTGTGCCCTGTAGCCACGTACGCACAGAGGTTTTTGGCTGTTTGCATGGCCAACTCAGAAGCCAGCTGGAACAGCATTCTGGTGCATTCCTGCCCCAAAATAGCCCTGATTGCAGATATATTGCAGATAAATATTCCAGCATATCTGCAAATACACTGGCAAAGAAGGCCACTGATGTCATGCCCTTAAAATAGCTGGAGTGTGCCAACGGATGGAACAGGGCTTATTAAGCACTGGAAGTCCTCACAATACACAACTTTGCCTCTTGCGACAGAATAATGTTACATTAGTGAGAAGACTTGTTGAAGCATAAATTAAGCTTTCCTGGATGTTGCAAATTGTTTTGAGCCCTTCCAGTCTGGGTTTAGGCCCGGTTATGGGGCTGAAGCAGCCTTGGTCACCCTAGTGGATGTCTTGTGCTGGGAGATGGACAATGGGAGTGCAGCTCTGTTGATTCTCCTGGACCCCTCAACAGCTTTCAGTACCATCAGTCACAGCATCCTTCTGGAGCACCTATCTGGGCTGGGAATGGGAGGTACCAATCTGCAGTGGTTCCAGCCTTACCTGGAAAGTGAGTTTCAGATAGTGGTTCTGGGGGACTGCTGCTCAGCCCCTTTGCCTTTGGCCTGTCTCCTATGTTCTTTAACATTTACAAGAAACCTCAGGGGAAAGTTATCCAGAGATTTGGGATGGGCCAGCATCTCCACATGGATGACACAGCCAGTGTTCCCTCACGCTAGAGCCAGCTCACCATTTTTTAGCCTCCGGCTCAAACATTTTTGTCTTAGCTCTGGAAGGATGGGCTCGAGAGCAAACTAATTTATGCAGTAGCCAAATCACTCACCCACAACTTAAATTACAGTAGCTCACAAAGTAGAATTTTTGCTCACAAGACTCCACAGGCTTAAAAGGAGCATTGGACAGCTCTGTCTCACACTTCCAGGTGATCCCAGGGAGGCTGTGGAGATCCTGAACTGGTGCCTGGAGGCAGATTTAGAGTTGATATGGGGGGATAAAATGAAGCTTAATCTGGACAAGCCAGAAGTTCTACAGGTGGGTGGAAGGTCTGACTAGGGGATTTGATGTTTCACCCATTCTGGATGAGGTTGTACTCCCATTGAAGGAATTAGTCCATAGTCTGAGGTTGCTCTTGAACCAGGACTACTACTGGATAAACAGAAGGCAGCAGTGGCCAGGAGTACCTTTTACCAGCTTCAACTGGTTAGCCAGCTATGGCCCTTCCTTGGCAAAAAGGATGCATACACAAAGAACTGAGCAAGACAGCAATAGGGTAGAAGATGCAGATATCAGAAAACTTCTGAGTCACTTTCCTGCTTGCTATGTCCCAAGAGAGTCCACCTAAGTTTTCAAGGGGGCACTGGCAACATTTATTTATTATGTATTTATTTGATTAAATAACATCAACCATAGCCCTATATTATTTGTTAAGCACTGACTGGCAATAAGCAACACTGCAAACAAACAAAAAAAGTCTTCCAAACTGATATGTAAGTTGTCAAAGAATTCCACTTTCTAACTCATCCAGCACAGAACATTGCTAAGTTATTGGCTAATAAAATATGTCATATTGGTGGAAATGGTGCTGTAAGAAGTAAAAGAAAATGTGAGTCGGTATGGGAATACTTTTGAACAAGAATGGACATTCAGGGTGTACGGAGATCTAAAGTAGGGTAGAAATTGTGTACTGCCTCTCTCTCCCCCATTCATGTTGTGGGTCATCTAGGGCTCAGTGATAGTGAGGACTCCTCAGGCGAACAGGAGCCCCATGTAGCCAGCCTAAAGTTAACAGAAGCTGACTAGCAAGAAAATGAGCTGCAGGCTTGTCAGGATTCACAGCCAACAGCTAGTGCAGAGCCACCACACCCTCCAGCCCTGATTTAGCAGGTGAACCTCAGTTGACTGTTCCTAACCAACCAGTATCACCCACACACTTAGAGTGCCGCAGACAGAGGCTGAGAACAGACCTACAGACAAGACGGCAAAGTACATGCCTCCTGGACCAATGCCAGCTGCTAGCTGATAACAAAGATGAATAGTTGCAGGATTGCTTCTGAGCAGCTGACTGCAAACATGACCCTTAGGCATGGGGCTATAAAACCAGCCCAGAGAGGCTGCTAGGCATGGACGCAACATGTATAATAGACGCTAAGCCACAGACTCTTCCTTGCCTGACCTCTAGAACTCTGACCTTGGACTGAATGGCCTTGCCTGACTTCTGGCACCGGATACTTGGAGCCTGCGAGCCAGTACAGCTCACTCCTCCTTGGATGAAAGATGACCTTCCACAACCTCAACATGAAAGCTTCTTAGGAACTAAAGAATGTATTTGAAATTTTAATTTAATTTTAATACAGGGTTTTGAAGGCAATTCCATCCTGTCAGATTTCCATATTTGGTTTGTTTTACTATATTTTTAGACCACTTTTTACATCACACCCCAGTTGAATGCTGTTTATAGCTATACACCAGTTTTTACACCCTCGATACATCATTGGCCCCAAAACAGGCACTGCTTTTAACAGGAATATTTCTGTCAAATGCCATTAGTATATTCCAGAGGGTGGGGAAACATGACTGCAGTTTCATCCCAAACACGGAGAAACTATAAAACAAAGCTGAACCACACAGTTCCAAAGATTCAGGGGTGAAGACCGTGAGAATTACCACCCCCCGTTGAGAAAACTCAAGTGACCCTAGTTGGAAATTGTGGTTGAGCATAGGCCAGCATGATCACAAACTTTGGTTGCATCCCTACTCCTGAGCACAAAACGATCTGGCCTAACAGATTCATATTGAAGCTAATACGTTGCACTAATAAAAAAAACAAGTGTCCCAATTATTGGATTTATCCAAGAGATAGAATTGTTTCTTGAGCTAGTCACACACAAATCAGCCTACCCTACCTCATAGGGTTATTATGAAGATCAAATGGAGGAGAGGAAGACAATGTAAACTGCTTTGGATCCCCACTGAGGAGAGGCAGGGTATAAATGAAATCTAAAAAGAAAAAGAAATTGTGGCATCATCAACTCCCAAGGGCTCAGACCCCAGAATCCTGAGTTACTGTCAAGACCACAGGCCAGTTAAAGTGGGGACTCATGGCACTGAATTCCAGATTCAGAGTTAACTGAACTCCAGAATTTGCAAACCCATATGTTCACTAACCTGAAATTCAAAATTTGTAATGGGATATAGCTGCCCTGTTCATAGCCTGGATGCTCTGTAGAATAGGAAACTGATCTTGCCCATTGATGCAACACCATCCTTCCACTAGCTTATCAGTTCAGTTTGGGGTAGTGGTAAAGAGTACAGACTCTAATCTGGGAGGTTTGATTCCCCACTCCTCCACACACAGCTGCTGGTGTGACCTTGGGCCAGTCACAAGTTCTCTCAGAGCTATTCTCTCAAGAGCAGTCCTCGAAAGAGCTCTCTCAGCCCCACCTACCTCACAGGATGTCTGTTGCGGGGAGGGGAAGGGAAAGGAGACTGTAAGCCACTCTGAGTGAAGGGCGGGGTATGAATCCAATCTCCTCCTCCTCTGATATCCAAGATAACTGACAGGTAACCGGGAGAATATGACATTTTTAAGGCACACAAACACACTGACTACAGCACAATTTACAACTCCTATTTAATTAATTTTTTTATTTATAAATTATCAGGAATCAAGAATGAGAAGGAGTCAGTTTTGTAGAGGATAGTGACTTATTAAAGGTAATTAAAAGTCAAGCAAAAGGTCCAACAAGACATCTCTGAGTTGGCTAAATGAGCAGCAAAATAACAAATAAAGTTCATTATACATAGGTCCCATATATACTGATGGGATCTGACATTGCAGTGACTAACTAGCAAAGAGATCTTGGGCTCACAGTAAATAGCTCCATGAAAACACGGGCTTAGTATGTAGCAGCAGTGAGAAAAGCAAATTCCACACAAAGAATCATATTGAGATGATCTATGGTTATAAATAAGGAACTTAAAAACTTGAACACAGGAGATTAGCAGGAAGTAGGGATGCACAATTAAAAAATTACTAAACATCACTTATTCATAGCATAAATGCTCTGAATTGGAACAGAATGGGCAGTCTGGGGATAGTCAAAAACGTTCAGCTCTAACCATTCTTCTGGCATCCATCTGGTTTCACTTTCTCAGACAGCAGGTGGAGAACATGAAATGACTGAGCAGATATGTTCCTGACAGGGATATTATCCCACCAGAGCGCTGATCTTTCCATTGAACAGGATCACCCAGATTGTCAGAAAATGGAAATGCGGTATGCAGAAATGACAACCAATGCACCACCTCTCTAGCTTCAGGAGGAATTTTTGATTCTGTATCAGCACAGCTCCTGCATTTGTGTAATTTAATTTTCCTTTGTAGGGAAGTGCAAAGGCTTTGTGATTTGTGGAAGACAGAGCAAGTTGGGGGTGAAGTCAGGGGCTATGCCTCATATGAACACCATAAAGATCTAACTTTCCTGCACTAGAAGGGACAGAGGTCAAAGTTTGATTACACAGACTGGCAAGCAGCCAAGGTTGCAGAGACTGGGAGAAATAGAGGCAGAGGCCTAGCAATAGGCAGCCTTGCCTCCCCTATGGACCCTATGGGAAGGCCGTCCCCTGATGAAGACTCGTCAGGTCACGCTGATCCAGGGTTGCTCACAACAATGGTCTACTTGTTTGTATTACCTCCCTACCAGTATAGATTAAGCATGAAGGACTGTGTCTCAGTGCGAAAGGCAGATTACAATGAAGGAGAGAAACAGAGGAGAAAGGACAGCTAAAGAGGATGTCATGACAGACATTAACAGAAAGTGGAGAATGTGGCTACAAAGAGGAGGGGTACGAAAAAAGGACTTTGAAGGGCACTGAATGTCATTTTAAAAAACTGAGCTGGATTCTTTTATATCGGATTGACAGAGCTGAGTATGTGGGCAGGAAAAGTGTCTCATTTTAAAAAAATGAGAAAGAACTGTTAGATTTTGGCTCGAGTCTGTTGATTTATTTCAGTGCTGAAGCATGTATACTTCTGATTCTAGGCTGATCTAACCTTGGCCTTTCTCTCCATGCTGATTTGACCTTTCCTTTTTTGCTATTCACTTTTCATTGGCCCCTAGAGAAGTTCTGGGTTAAAGCAGGTGAGGTGAGGTGTCATAGAAGTTAGAGTAATAACAGTTTACTCATTGTTTTTCACTGCTGATGGCATGGTTATTATCCAATAGGTGCCTTGGAACAGTCCATTCTACATTAATAACAGCAATGGAAACATTAGCTGAAAGGAAGAACATAACTTTTCCAACAACCACATTCGGGGGGGGGGGGGTCTTGTTTTGTTTCTTTTTGCTGTGAAGTCACTGCTGACTTACAGTGACTGCATAGGGTTTTCAAGGCGAGAGATGTTCAGAGGTGGTTTGTCCTTGCCTACCTCTGCATAGCAACCCTAGACTTCCTTGAAGGTCTCCAATCCAAGACCAGGGCCAACCCTCCTTAGCTTCTGAGCTCTGACAAGATCAGGCTAGCTTGATGGCAGACAAACACAGTTTTTCTGCAACAGAATTGCTAACCTCAAGGAAAGATATCTGGATTTCCTACTGTGACTACTTTAAGGAAAGACTTTAGATTCCTCACCCACAAACCAGAGAAATAACAGTGATTTTCCCCCACACACACATTAAAACAGCAATTTGAATACACCTGAACAAGTAAACCTACAAGCATCGACAAAAAGTGTAAGACCAGAGACACAGACTGGCCCCCTTCTCATAGCACAAACTAGTAATCCATGGGACTGACATGCTGTCTCAGTATTATGCACTGACACACGCTTAATATTTCAACATTTAAAAAATGGGAGAGCCCAATCAATTTCAGTTTCCAAACACTTCTCTCTTTTTTTTTTCCCAGTGGCCAATAGTGCGGTAGAGGAATATTGGCTTCTCTGATAAAGGAGCAGCTCAGGAGAAATTAAATTTTAAAAGGATGGAGTAAGATATATTGATCACAACCTTTCCAGAGTGTAAAATATTAACCAGAAGCCCTTTATTTTACACCAGACAGAGCTGTTGGATCAATTAAAAACAAGAGAAACTTGGCTGCAAACACATGGGAAACAGGTCTGATTGAGGTCTTAATTTCACCCAGTTCCCCCCTCCCACTGATGTCCATTAAGTTTGAGAAGATTAATTTGGGCATTTAAACCAGGAAAGGAAAAGACTTTACTTCACCTTATGTGTACATTATAAGAAAATACAGGTAAGAAATTCCAGGCCGAATACCTAAAACATTGCCTCATGTGTGGCCCTGACAGCTCTTTCCAGATGATAGATCTTGGTAGGACAATCAAGGTAGTATTGCAGAAAGATATCCAGTGTGGTCTGGTGCACAGTAGGTGTTTGATTTATAAGCCTGTAGTTCCAGATCGCATGAAGCTGCTTTATATTGAGTCAGATCTTTGGTCTATCAGGGGCAGTGTTTCCTCTAAGCTGAGTCAGTGTGAGCTAGCTTACAGTTTTTTAGCCTCTGGCTCTCACATTTTTGTCTTAGCTCAGGAAGGATGGCTCCAGAGCAAACTAATTATGCAGCACTCACTCATAATTTGCTCACTCACAATTTTAATGCCAGTAGCTCACAAAGTAGAATTTTCACTCACAAGACTCCACAGCTTAGAGGGAGCATTGATCAGGGGCTGCTTCCACACTGGGATTTTAACCTATGCAACCAGCTGGATGCTTCAGCATGTTTTTTTTTTAGAACTTCCAAATGACATTATGCTCATTCCAAGCACATCATGCATGGCTAGGATGCCAGACTGCAGGGAGGACCTGGGGATCCCCCGGAATTATGGCTCATATCCTGACTACAGAGATCAGTTCCCCTGGAGAAAATGGATGCTGTGGAGGAGGGTGGAGTCTATGGCATTGTACATAATTGAAGACTGTCCCCTCCCCAGGCTCCACCCCACAAATCTCCAGGAGTTCCCCAGACTGGATCTGATGACCCTACCTCCCCCATCCCCCACTCGTGGCCAGAGAGGACAAGAAAACCTTAAGTGGGGGGAGCTCTCAGAGATTTCCCCATTCAACCGAAGTACGGGAAACCTTCTTTGCTCCAACTTAGGCTGCAGTCATATACCACAGGATTCCCAGTTAAAATCTCGCTGGGATTTTAACCGGTTTTGTTTCTTCTGAGTTGGCGGCGGGGGGAGGCACCCTTCCTGTTCACAGGAGAGTGCTCTACACCCCCCTCCGCCGCCGCTGCTGCCACTGCTGCCACTGCTGTCAGCCACCTCTGCCAACCGCTGCCAGCCGCCAATGCCGGCCGCCGGCAGACCCGTCCTGGCTTCCTGGCTTGCCCCGCACTCTGTTCTGGGCTTTGAGCCCCACCGGTCACCACCTGCTAATTTTTTGGGTAAGAGAATGCGAGGTGGGCTAGGCGGCGGTGGCCAGCGGGGTTCGGGGCCGGGAGCGGAGTGTAGGGTGGTTTTTTTTCCCGTTTTTGCACTTTGGCACTTGAGTGCCCAAACGCCCAACTGCAAAAATTGGGGGGGGGGGCAGGGCAGACAATCTGAACAGCCCTCTCTCGCAACACCTTGCGAGAGAGGGCTGTTCAGATTGGCTCACTCGTGCATCCCTGGAGCTAAGACCTGGAAAATACTTGTTTTTCCAGGGGTCCGTAAAAGCGTGAGAAAAGCAGAAGGGTTGCGCGAGTTGGGGAGATTTGGAGTGGGAATACTGTGAACAGGAGATTAAAGAGCGAGAGGAGGGGGAGGGGGCGGAGCCAGCGGTGCATGGCGGACGTGTAAAGAGAGAGCTCCCGCTCTAACCCCCCGAAATCCTAACCAGAACTCGAAATAACAGCTTTAATGCCGAAGAAACCCTCCAGGAAATCCTCAAGCTCAGGCGCAGGACCAAATCGGCTCGAAAAAGCTTCTGTAAGAGCCTATTTCTCCCCGCCCAACACTCAGGCCTTGCCGACCTCGGAGGCCTTAGAGCCGGTCAAAATGGCGGCGGACGACTCCCCGAACAGGAAAGACGACGCAAATGCGCTACTTACACGGCGGGACCTCCGAGATTTCCGAGAAGACATCTTGAGGGCTATGAACTCCCTAGTGACTGACTTGTTAAAGCCGGTGCAAAACACTTTACAGGAGATGCGACAAGAACTTAAAGAAGTATCCAAAATCGCGGAGAACTCTTCGGAATTGGCCCTAACTCTCCAAGACGAGGTGAGAACTTTGCAAACATCTACCAATGAGACCCAAAACCGCTTAGCCATTATGGAAAATAAATGGCGCCAAAGCAATCTTAAACTACGTGGGTTTGATGAGGGGGCCGAGGAGAACAGCGATTTAGCCATCTTTATATCTAAATGGTTGGCGACCACTTTAAATTTGGAAGACGGAGTCGCTCCGGCAATTCTAAAAGCACAGCGACTGGGCCCGTTTGCATCAGCTCGACAGGGCAGACCTCGGGACATACTTGTGCAATTCTTATACCAGCGAACTAGAGACAGAATTCTAAAGGAATCCAGAATGAATAAGTCACTATATTTCCAAGACAAGAAAATCCTGATCCTGTTAGACCTGCCCCCTGAAGCCCTTGAAAAACGGCGTTCCTTGAAAGACATTACGGCCAAATTAATCGAAGCTAAGATCAGGTTTCGTTGGTCCCCGGTCTCCGACATCATAGTTTACAAGAACGGCCTGCCGTTTCAAGCCTCGGACAGACTAACTGGTAAAGCCCTTCTTTCCTCGGTGGGAATCAAGCTCTCCAAGCAAGAAGAAGAAATACTGACAGACCCATGAGCTCTTCAGTCTCTATATAGTTTGAATATCTTTTTTATTTTTAGACTCAGGGGGTTTTAGGGCCTTTGGGCCCAAGAGATAGTATAAAACTTTATTTTGGAAGTAGCAGTACTGCTATTATTACACTCAAGACTGTGTGGTATTTGACTATTTGAGGATAGTCGAGCCTTTTTACAGTTCTTAGTAAGTCTAGTTAGTCAGTAAATTAGTTTTAATCACGTTTGAGACACTAGTCGATCACAATAGTATAATAGTTCACTTATATAGCTTTTAGTAACATAGTTTTTTAGAATAATAAGTCTTAAATGCGTTAGTGATGTTGGTTAGTTAGAATATTAGAATGTGTAATAGAAGTTTAGACTGTAAGCAGCTTTAGGACCTACATGTCTCAACTTATAAATATATATAGAGAAGTTAAGTTAAGCTAAGGAAAAGTATACAAGTCTTAAAAAGCAAAATTCTATTTTTATCTTTATTAGAATATGCAATAGTAGTTTTTTAATTTTATATACCTCTTGAAAATGTTAAAAACGGAGGGCTTGTCTCAAACTTATTGAACTCAATATTTGTATTAAATTCTTGTTATTTCTGTATAAGGGGGGTTGGTTGTTCGGGCATATACAAATGGCTATATAATTTGGATACACTCCCCTCTCATATATATTAAGAGTTATTAGATGGAGTGAAAGAATTTATCACTCCTAGGTTTTACTAGGTATAGTGAACCTTCTAAACTCTGGCCTCGGATTGAGGCAGCAAGATTGGTTGTGTTTGGTTTTCTCTTTTTTTAGTAATAAAATTAATAAGAGTTATTTGGGTTGTGTTCACTTTAGGTAAGGTATTGTTAAGGTTTTTTAAATAATAATTTTTGGTTTAGTAGGTACTGACTAGTTTGACATTGAGTCCTAGGTATTGTAATAGCTAGTGTGGTTCTAGGTTTTGGAATACTTTTTTTTTAAAAAAAAGAATGGCACAAAATTTTAAAATAGCCTCTTGGAACGCAAGAGGACTAAACAACAATATTAAGAGAAGGAGAGCTTCCACGTTTTGGGCTAGACAAAGGATAGATATCCTCTGTATCCAAGAAACCCATCAAAAAAAAGGTTTTTCAAAAGTTTTTCCTTCCAAATGGTTCACACACCAATTTCAGGCCCCGGGCTCATCTAAGTCAAGGGGCACTGCAATCTTGATTTCAAAAAATACTCCTTTTAATGTCACAGATACTAAAATTGACCCGGCTGGTAGATTCATTTTTTTAAAAGGCCTGTTGAATGGTGAAGCATTAACCATAGCCTCCATTTATGCTCCAAATTCAGATCAGCTTAATTTTACCAGATCCACTTTAAACCTTTTAATGGCCTTCAGTAAGGGAGAAGTGATAGTAGGCGCAGACCTGAACTGCATTGTAGACCCCACAATGGATAGATCTCATAAGAAAAATACATTTAAGAAAAAAAATACAAAATTAACAAAATTAAAATCAATTTTAGACTCATTTAATCTGGGAGATACCTGGAGGATTTTTAACCCCAAGGAAAAACAATATACATATTTTTCGCCACGGCATCAGATTTATACCAGGATAGATTTTATTTTAGTTTCAAATCAAACATTAAAAAACGTGAGAGAAGTGGAAATAGGTTCCATTACACTCTCTGATCATGCCTGGGTGTCTTGCCAGCTGACCAAGCTTCAAGGTGACAACAAGGGTCCATTTTGGTCCTTTGATAAAACTTTATTAAATAATGACGCAATAAGACAAAGGCTAAAATCTGATTTATTAGAATATTTTAAATTTAATTCAGAGTGTGAAGCCTCCCAGGCGAATATCTGGGACGCTTTTAAGGCTGTCATTAGGGGACACATCAGCACAGCTTCCTCAATCTATAAAAAAGAGAAACAACACCTAATTAATGATCTGCAAACTACTATTAAAAAATTAGAATACAAGCATATGAAATTTGGTGGGAAAAAAACATTTAAAAAACTATTAAGGGAGCGACAAAAGTTGGAATTGTTAGAAACAAACCAAATTCAAAAATCACTTCGTTATTTAAAACAATCCTGGGTTACTAAAAACCCCCTTTCTATAAGGAGGTTGAAGTTTAGGGCGGCTTGCAAGGCCACAGAAAACCTTATACATGTGATAAAAGATAAGAAAGGGAACATACAAAACACCCCTAAAGCTATTACTTCGGTATTTTATGACTTTTATAAGGACTTATATACGTCTATAAATCCTAATACTTCAGATATCAAAGCCTACTTGGACAAAATTAATTATTCAAAGAGACTTTCCCCTAATCATGTTAAACTTTTGGACGCCCCTATTTCTATGCAGGAGGTCTCCGATGCTCTATCTAATTCAAAAAATAACAAAACTCCAGGCAGAGACGGCCTCCCGGTCGAATTTTATAAAGCCTTTAAACCTGATTTGATTCCACATTTGCAGAAGACAATGAACACAGTCCTCACGACAGGTTCCATGCCGATTTCATGGACTAGGGCTAGAATTATAGTTATCCCCAAATTGGGCAAGGACAAATTAAACTCATCTTCTTTTCGCCCCATTTCAATTCTTAATCATGATTTTAAATTGTTTTCTTCTATCTTAGCAGCTAGATTGAGCAAGATAATTACACAATACATCCATAAAGACCAAGCAGGTTTTATGCCCGGGAGGACGTTAACAGACAACATCAGAAAGACACTTAACATCATAGATTATTGTTTTAAAAATAAAATACAAGCCTCTATTCTATCCCTAGACGCTGAAAAAGCCTTTGACCGGGTGGAACCCCTATTTCTAATGGAACTAATGAAACACATGAATTTCGGCCCTCATTTTCTGACAGCCATCAAGGCCATCTATACGAATCCATCAGCCCAAATCTATATCAATTCTTTTAGATCAGAGGAAATTATCCTGGCCAGAGGGACAAGACAAGGGTGCCCCTTATCCCCTTTTCTTTTTGCCCTTTTTTTGGAACCATTGGCAAACATTATTAGAAATGATGTAAAAATTGAAGGTGTGCTAATCAAACAGATTGATTGCAAACTTAGCCTTTTTGCAGATGACGCTGTTTTTTATTTGTCTGACCCAAAACGTTCACTAGACTTTTTGATGCAGCATATTTCAGAATTTGGTAAAGTTTCTGGATTGTTAATTAATTTTGAAAAATCTGAATTATTTTCTATTGGTCTTTCTGAAAACACTAAGCATATCATCTCTAAGTCTTTCCCCTTTCGTTGGGTTGATAAGTCATGGAGACATTTGGGGATTAGAATTCCACCTGATATAAACAATCTATACCAAGCAAACTACATGCCTCTAACAACTCACTTTAAAGAGACGTTACAAAGATGGCAAAGTTTAAATTTTACTCTTTTAGAAAAAATTGAGCTTTTTAAATCTATTCTTTTACCTAAATTTTTATTTTGCTTTCAGAATATTCCTATTCAGCCTCTAAAGTCTGATTACAAACTATGGGATTCCTCAATTAGGGGGTTCCTATGAAACAACAAGAAACCCAGGCTACAACTTAGTCTTTTACAGAAACCCACAAGTTTGGGTGGCCTAGGTCTTCCTTCACTTGAATCTTATTTTATAGCAACTCAACTTAAAACGGTTTGCTATTATGCTAACCCAAACTGCGAGAAAACATGGGTACAAATAGAAGCACTTAGTGTTGCACCCAGCAGGATCTGTGAATTCATATGGGATGCCCCAGGGAAACGTGCTGATTACTGTGTATACAATAAATTTTTAGACTTTACTATTAGAATCTGGGACAAAAATAAGATTAAGTTAGCACCGGGAACCTCTTTTTCAGCCTCCTTTTTGGGCCAATCATGGTTTGCTCCTGGTAGACCACCAACATCATTTCAAGTTTTTAGGCGGAAAAACTTGTTCCGAATCAATGATCTTATTCAAAATAGGAGACTTTGTTCGAAGGAAATGCTAGAAAAAAAATTAGAAGCCCCCTTAAATTGGTTTCAATATAGCCAAATTACTCATATGTATTCGACAATTAGTAAGTTTTTAGATTTTGATAAACCACTTACATGTTTTGAGAAAACAGTTTTAGAAAGTGCTAATACTAAAGGCATGATAGGAAAGATTTATGTATTAATTAACGCCCTAAATTGGAAGATACCCTCGAAGGCTAGAAAAGCCTGGGAAAAAGATTGTAGCTCAATCAAGGAAGACAAACAATGGTATGATATCTGGAAATCTTTTTCACTGAATACAAATAATTTAGTGGTAAAACTGCAGTCCTTCAAAATTCAATCACGATGGTACTTCACACCCCAACGTCTTTTTTCCTGTAAATATAAGTCTAGCCCTGAATGTTGGAAGGGTTGTTGTTCAGTTGGTTCGTTTTTACATTGTTGGTGGAGCTGTCCACTGGTATTTCAATATTGGGAAAAGATTCTTAAGGAAATAAATAAAATTTGTGCAACTGCAATTCCCAACACCCCAGAATCAATCCTCCTTACCTATTGGCCTAACTTAAATCTTACCCGCCAACAATCCGAACTTATTTCGTTATTATTATCAGCCGCGAAATCTATCTTGGCAAAACATTGGAATACTCCCATGATTCCATCACTGAGACAATGGTTTGTCAAATGCTGGGATGTGGCTGTAGCAGATAAGATAACTACCCAAATCAAATCTCAATTTTCTTGTGATGTGTCGAATGACTTTATGAATAGATGGTATAGATTTTTTTCCCACGTCTCCACAAATGATAATGCAATATATAAAGTTCCTACTAACTATTTGAATTTTGTATTTTGAGAAAACAATGTCTGAAATATGTTTAGGTTAAAATTGTTGGTTTTGTTGGATTGTCAGTTATGTTAACTGATTGTTATTTAAGGAAGTTTTGTAATATTTAAAAAATAATAAAATTTATTAAAAAAAAAAAAAAAGAGCGAGAGGAAACAGCTCTAAATCGCGCTGTAACATCGTGTGACCGCGGCCTTAAAGAGGAAAGTCCTGAGTGGCTACAGGAAGAGCCTCCATGTGGAAACTCTCCCCACAACCAGAACTAAGATCCATATTTCTCCTCTCCTTTAAGAATTTTAACAGGATCCTCCCCTCCCTCAACTGATTGGTTGTTGTAATGTTATTTGGCTGTGAAGAGAAAGAGGCAGTTGTTTGGTAAGAGGATTCTGCAGTTGTGGTCATCTCAGTGCTTCTGTGCCAGTCGATCAGATCATGAGGTGGAGGGATGCAGGGAGCATTTTTAAGTCCTCATCCACCTCCACCCCACTCACTAGTGTTTTCAAAATGGGGCGCCTTCTCCAAGGTCAGTTTTCCACTCTAGGGCTGCGATCACATGCTCCAGAAGATCCAACATGGGCATTAATGCCCGATGAATCAAAAGGACGTGATCAAACAGCAACATCTGGAAAGTCTCCTGCAGCCGTTGGCAACCCATGCTGCTCCGCTGCAGAAGCGGAGTTAAAAGACACCAGGAAAAATCCAGTAGTAAATGGGTTCCGATGGGCCACAGACAAACTTTCCCCTGTCTGATTGCACAAGCACACTTCTGAACCATTGGGATGGTCTGATCAGGCCATCTCAGCTTGGTGCCCCCTTGGTGCATCATTGCATACCCATAGGGGGCTCTTGGTGCAGAGGTGCAATTCTTCATTTATGTGCATGGGAAACTAATGGGGAAAAAAACCCTGACTCACCTGCAGTTGCATCTGATCACACATTGACGGGCTTGGCCCGCAGCAACAAAAAGCTGTGTGATCTCGCAATCGCAGGTCTAATTCCTCTGTAGGGAATAGCCTCACTTCCCCTCCACTTCAACTGGTGCTTCTAACCACAACCTAGTGGTGGCTGTTCACAATCTCAGACAAATGTCTTACACATGACCTTCTTTTCATCTGATCATTTTAACTGGAAATGCTGGGAACTAAACCTGGGACTATCTACATGCAAAAGAGTTGCTCTACTAGTGAGTCATAGCCTCTCCCCCAAATCCAGACTTATTCAGGGGCTCAGTTCAATCATCATGCAAAAACACAGTTTTATTAAACTGACTGTAATTGTCTGATACATGGAAATAAACCAATTAGGTTTATGGAAATCAAGAAATCTAACTGAAAGAAGACGAGCATTACTTATAGAGAAGCTGCTTAAACAGAACTGGGACTCTCTCCAAAAAGACGCTGCACGGAAATGCTCCCCACTCCATCTGGGAATTAAGTACTCCATCCAATTTGATCTGCTTCACTACCTCAATATGCTGGCAGTTCCAAAGTTGAAGGGACAGCCCTTCTTTAAGACACCTCCAAACCAGCCCTTTTCTGACTGTCCTTTGCCAGTGGTTGATTCATTTCCCCACATCTTTTTCTTCTGTCCAAAGTATGCAACAGCCAGAGAGATTTCTTAGAAAATGGCTACTGAAATACTGAAGTACTCGATCATTCCTGATACTTCAAGATTAAGCTTAGTTCTGAGTAGCCTCTGCAAAAGCTGTATTGTGGATGTGGCAAACTTTGTTTTACTGTAATTTTTAATCCTTAAAATTGGTTTTATAGTGTTTGGCCTATGGGCTGTTAAACTAGAATAAACTAAACTGTAATTGTCTGATATAGTCCATTCCATTACCTATGATCAAATGTGGTTCATCAATCCATCATCTAAAGTTGGTTTATTAGCCACAGTTAAGACTAACAGTGATTTCTCATTAACCTGGCTCATGCCCTGTTGATACCTCCCAAGGTCACAGAGAGAAGGCATCGAAACAAGCATGTTAAAACAAACCAGAATATGAAAGATTATCGCTAACCACAATTCAGATAAGCCATGGTTTTGCATGTCTAAACGAGGGTTGTACATTTGGTTCAAACAAACCGCAAAACAAACCGTATAAAGCCTTTTGGCATTATTCGGGCCTACCAAAAGCTGAATCAGATTCCCAAATCTGGTTCGGCTGGGCAAACAGGAATTCCCTGAATAGATGCCATATATTCAGCATCCATTCGGGGAATCCCTTTGCTAGGCAAGGAAGGCATCTAAATGCCTCCCCCTGCCTTCCCCGGCCTGCCCAGTTTGGTGGGTGGGCCAGGGAAGGCACAGGGAGGCATTTAAATGCCTCCCCGCTCCTTGCAGGGCTTCGGCAGGCAGGCTGGGGAAGGCACAGGGAGGCATTTAAATGCCTCCCTGCTCCTTCCAGAGTCTTCCCTGGCTCACCCACCTCAGTGGGCAGGCCAGGGAAGACGGGGGGGGGGGGGGGGCTAGCTTGGAGGCAGCAGGCTCCCATCACTGAGGGGAGCATTCCGCCTCTGCAGTGCGACTCTGGGGGGATTTAAACTTTAATCCTCAAGTCGTGCCACAGAAGCGGCATGCTCTCTTCATTGAAGGGAAGGCCATTTGCCTTCCCTTCAGTGATAGGGAAAAAAACCCTCACGGGGGGGGGGGATTATTATGCCCTATGGACAGTCCCCATAGAGTATAATTGAGCCAAATAAATTCAACTAGTCCAATAATTCCTGAACCCAAAAAAAATCCAAACTTTTTTGGTGCACACCCCTAGTCTGAACTGAGTTACAGATCCCTTCAGCAGGTTTCAATCATCATATCAACAATGTTATGGGATCAGACATCTAATTACTCTGACTGGCTCTCTGTTTCCTTTTCCTTTTTGTCAAAACAGTTCGAATGTTTCTTTGATAGCTGAGGACAGCTCTAAAACGAACCCTCTCACACCAGTACTCTGCTGCAGGCTCATGTATGTGGGAGAAACAGGCCCCTTTTGCAGTTTGAAGAGGAAAGTGGCAAGAGAGAGATAGCTGGGAAAGGCTGGAACTGGGGGTGCAGCCTTGGGAGGGAAGGGCTTACAAATTGCCCCTTGGAGATTGTCTACCGACCAAAAGAGCAACTATTTGCTTCCCCTGAGCTCTGCTTGTATATTTGTAAACCTGGCATGTATTTGCACCTCAAACCTCTTGTGTTCTCTCCTCCAAAAGACAACCACAGTGCAATCCTAAACAGAGTTATACCCTTCCGAGTCCCTGGGCTTAGAACAATGCAACTCGACTCAGGATCGCACAGTAAATCTGGTAGTACAGCCACTGCAATTTCTCACCGCTCAGAAGTGGAGAACATGTAGCAACTTAATGATGTCTAGGGGGAGCAGACGTACAGTGGGGACCAGGCTGTGTACACGAAGCAGCAAGCTCAGTTTCACCTGCCAGCCTTCTCTGTTCTACGCAGCTGTTAAAGGCGCTGTTCTCCTTTGCAGCTGGGTGCCCTCAGATGGAGCAAGGATGGGAATGAAGTGACCCAGATTGCTTTGCTTCGCTTGCTCAGCCTCTGTTGCACAATGTCTCTTCCAACATTCCTTCATTGAAATGAACCAGAAATAAACATTAACGAGAGAGGGAGTGAGCCTGTGAAGAGGAAAATAGTAAGAGAAGGGTCAAAGGGCACTGAAATGAGATGTAATGATGTACAATTTAAAGCTAATCACAAAAAATTAGGAAGCTCAAGTCCTTGTTACGCCCCAGGGAAATGGTATCAGATGTCTTGATGAAATCTAATTCAGCACTTACCCGCAGGAGTTTAATAAGGACTTGGGATTCCTTAGCCCTTCTAGATGTTAACGAGTTAGCAAAACTAGGGAGATTGCCAATTACTGCAAGCGTGAACGGTTTCTATATTTTTCTTGATTACATTTGAATTTTACGTAACTGTACCTCACCATGTATTTCCCATCTTTCGCAGCCCCTGAACCTTACTGTTAACAAGTTTTTCCTTCATAATCCCATCTATAAACATCTACATATGTCAGATGGAGTGGTCTGTAGTTCACAAAAGTTTACGGTAGAGTACAAACATGTCCATCTCGAAGGTGCCTCAAGTCCTGTTTCGATCAACAGTGCTACTCCTCTGGAATTAATCAGCCAACCACAGTGTTTATTTTTTGCTCACTAAATGTAGGAATCAAAATTAAAATTGACTTGGAACCCAGTGGGAAAGCTGCAGTTTTGACTTTCAGCCTCAAAGAAAGCAGGAAGGGTGCAAGGGCAGGTGTTGTGTTTGTGTTTAGAATATGAAGCAGTAAGAACTTGGAAAGGGCTCTGGTATCCTAAAGCTCCAATTCCTATTGGCTGATTAATAAAGACTCCCATTGGTCCTGAAGCCAATCTAGATACCCAATCGCTGAGCCCTGCTTGGGTCCAATAGTATTGCTTGTATATAGTTACATTGCTGAAAGTTATGTGTTGGAACAATATAAATGAAAGTGCCGCTCTCATAGAGCTGTCTTTTGAGCTGAACAATGTCACTGAATAAAAGCCTGTTTGTTTGGATTCATTGCCTCCTGCTCAGTACTTAAAAGCAGGTTTTCTGGACTGATCCGTAAAGCCTGTACTTTATGCATGGAGAGAAGAGCTGGAAATATATAGATTAATGTTAGAGGTTTTGCCTGACAAGCCGTGAGCCAGTATCTCAGCCAGAAGAACAGACAGCCACAGAAATTACAGTTAACTTATCAGTATATCATAAACTGAAGATTGTGCTTGGAGGAAATCAGCAATCCGACCGTAGAGCTGGTGAGGGCAACCTAAAAAAAAAAAAAGGACCTGCTGGAGGCTAATACACAAAAGAGGGAGATGGATCTAGCAGGCCTTCAGCACAAGGATCACTGATCTTTCCTGCATTCGCCTCTCCCCAAGCAGTCCCTTCCAACTCCAGAAAGCTGATTCCCAGGACTCTGAAACTCACATGGGGTGATTCTGCATCTGGTATTCACACCACATTTTCTCAGCACTGGGCAATTCTGCACTGGCTTTTCCCTCTGTTGTTATACAGAACCCACCTTGGAACAGAAAATTCCCTTCTGCATTGCACGCTGCTTTCACTTTCTTTGATCACTGGATTTTATGGTACCTTCTGCATAGATTTATGGCTGTTCAGGGGTGACTTTGCAGTCAGCACAGTGTTGTCCTGGGGGATCTGAATGTGGTTTTGAGTTGCACCTTTTCTTCAGCATTGAGAAAATGTAGAGCGAATGCCAGATGCAGAACCAGCCACTGAGGAAAAGGTGCAGCTCAAAACCACATTCAAAGACCTCGGGGCAATGCCTACTGACTGTGAAGTCACCCCTGAGCAGTCATGAATCTATGCAGAGGGTACCATAAAACCCAATGATCAAAGAAAGTGAAAGTGGCATGCAATGCGGAGGGGAATTTCTGTTCCAAGGTGGATTCGGTTAAACAATGGAGAGAAAAGCCAATGCAGAATCGCCCATGGACTACCAGCCACATCAGTTGAGATTTACATGGAGGAGGAGGAAGGTGATGAAGACACACCCCCCCATCTGTAAATGTCAGCTGCACTTTTACTATAAGAAAGGGGGTGATTTTTCTCCCCTTCCTCCTCCCCAATGCAACTCTCCTCCAGTTATTCGTCCACACAGGTCCCACCCCCCTGGGAATCAAATGTCCTGGAGCTGAAAGGGACTGTTGAAGAGAAGTCGGGTTACCCATAAAGCTGGCAAAAAAAACCCTGCCTTGTCCCTTTAGTAGAGGCTTAATGTGTGAAAATTGGCAGTTGCGGCATCTCATAGAATGGAGGTAATTAACATTTTATTTTTAATTCATTTATTTATCATTCCACTTGTACCCCCTGCCCTCCCCACAAAGCAGGCTCCAGGCGGCTCACATTCATTAAACCATATTGCACGATACACCAGTACCAGTTAAAATCCAATAAAACGGATGGTTCCCTGCCCCGCCCCCCCCCCACAGCAGCTGGCACCCCAAGGGATTGTGAGAGGGATTTGAGATAGTCAGTGCCTTCTGCTAATGGATTACTGGATCCAGCCCAGAAACAATAGGAGAGAACGTGGCATTTAGCGTAAAGATCCACTTTGGCCATCAGAACTACAGCATGAATGAATGCATCTCTATGGTGTTAGCCACAGGTTGAAGCAGTTTACCAAGTCCAAAAAGCTGGACCTACGCATTCTACAAAAACTCGAAAAATCTCTTGACCAAATAGAGTGAGATGAGCATATACACAAGAATGGTCCTTTCTCTCAGGCTGCTGTCAACACCTGCCCTTCCCCAGCCTATGAATGAGAACTAGAATTACCTGGTTCAGATCTCACTTCAGCCATGAGCTTTCCAGGCATCCTTCCGCAAGTGGGTCTTCTCTCTCCCTCCCCGACCTGCAATCCAGGATTCAAGATTAAGTAAATTGTTTGGCATGAACACCAGAAGATGTCAAGAGGCAAATGCAACAACCATGCACTCTATACAGATAACCAGGGTGTTTTTTGTAGAAAAAGCCCAGCAGGAACTCATTAGCATAATAGGCCACACCCAGCAGCAGAAACTCATTAGCATATTAGGCCACACCCCTGACAGTGCAAATCCCTCCCAGGATTGGCTTTCCCAGGTGCCCTGCGGCTTTTGCATGGGGAACCCGAGGGAAGAAGGCAGTTTCTGGATCGGCTTCTCCAGGTGCCCTGCGGCTTGTGAGGTGCCTGGGGAACCCAAGGTGGGGGGAGGCTGTAGGTGTGGCTAACTCGGAAGCCAGCCAGAACTCCGTTCCTGTGTGTTCCTGCCCAAAAATAGCCCAGCAGATAACCAAAGGAGCCACATCTTGGTGAGTTGGCAAATCAAGCAGTATTATCCTTTATAATCATTGTGGTATAGTAGTTGGTCAGACTAAACCTAGAATCATAGAAGCACAGAGTTGGAAGGGGTCATACAGACCATCTAGTCCAACCCCCTGATCAATGCAGGATCAGCCTAGAGCATCCTGACAAGTGTTCGTCCAGCCGCTGCTTAAAGACTGCCGGGGGGGGGGGGGGGGAGCTCACCACCTCCCCAGGCAGCTGATTCCACTGTTGCACAACTCTTACCGTAATAAAGTTTTTTCTACGATCCAGCCAGTACCTTCCTGCCCTTAATTTAAGCCCATTCTTGCGAGTCCTCTCCTCTGCTGCCCACAGGAACAGCTCCCTGCCCTCCTCTAAGTGACAGCCCTTCAAATACTTCAAGAGAGCAATCATGACCCCCCTCTTCTCCAGACTAAATAATCCCAAATTCCTCAGCCTTTCCTCATAGGGCTTGGTCTCGAGGAGAGTCCCAGATTCAAATTCCCACTCTGTGATACAACCCACTAGGTGACTTGAGGCCAGTTATTCTCTCTCACCCTAACCTGCCTCGCAGGGTTGTTGTGAGGATGAACCGGGGGGAAACAATGTATGCTTCCCTGAGCTCCTTGGAGGAAGTGTGGGGCAAAGATGCAGAGAGACAGCTGAATACCCAAGGGAAAGATGGCAAAACCCACCAAGCTGTGGCCCAGCTGTGGCTGAGTGGTGTTGCAGTACGAAAACGGCCTCATCATTATAATACCTAACATTACCCATTAATATAGAAAGTATCACATGTGACCTAAAAAGTACCTGTGTAACCCAAAATGCAGTGCTCACACACGCTTCAGAAACTGCTGGATCCAATTGCAATGCATTGGAAACAGAATTGTTAGGCTTGTTAGCATAGCTGCTATTCGCAAAAAGTTAGGATGCTTCCAAACAGGCCCATAGCTGTGGGGTGGGGCATTTGGGGGTGCTGCCCCACCACAGGAGGATGCCAGACCCAGCCTTGAACCCACCCCCAGTGTCCCTCGCCTTGTAGCAGTGGGGAGGCTGGGGAAAGAAAGGGAAGCTGCCCTGCCACTTCTGGTTAGTTCCACTCCTTGATGAACAGCTGCTTGGCTGCAGAAGCAGGAAGAATACCCAGGGAGCCCCTACTGTCGAGAGGCGTGGCAGGGGGGGGGGAGGTCTTCTTCCTGCTTCTGCCGCTGACTTCAGCTGCAGACTTCAGCTATCTCCCCCCCCCCCCCGTCCCCACATCTCTCCCCCCAGATTTCCCAGCACCCCACCACCCAAAATTTTCTGGCTATGGCCCTGCTTCCAAATTTACTTCTTTCAAAATATCCCCCTGAATTTAGGGGTCCTAATTTACTTTATCCTGGTTGTGGAACGGGACGGGTTAATGGCTTTGCTGCCTGTCATTCTTCAGGATGCATTTCCAGAATTTGTTAACCCTGCTGTGCACGCGTAGTTTTCTTTAGTTCACATGCTTCTCCCCCACCCCATTTATATAAGCACACATGGACAATAAGAGGCCGGACACTCTTTTCCCAGCATACATTTCTGTATAGAATTCTATCATCTTTCCTTTCAGCTGATAAAGAAGCCTCAACTTGTATGCTAGTCCAAGGCAGAGAAACCTGTTTAACTTGGAGGGAGGGGAATACATATGCCTACTTCCTGTCATTTGTATAAAAAATGTTTTGGGAATGGGGAGATGCATGCGGTGTCCGAGGTAATGCCGAGACAGCTTGTTGGTGCTCATTCCACATTCGGATCTGCATTATGCTGTTTGACAAGATGGGTCTCTGCCACTGAGTAGTCAACATTATGCATAACCATGGGCCGGGGAAAAGACATTCCCACCCATATGAAAAATGCTCATCAATTTTGGTGAGTGTTTTGCCTCTCTGTGTTTTTAAAGCCTACGCAATTAGCAACTCCCTAAAGTTTGCTTTGTCCCGATTCCTGTTTGAAAAGATTGATGAAATGCCCCAAATAGAGGAAATTGCTATTGGAGGGCACATTGAAAAGGGAGGAACTGTAGCCAAAAGTAATTCAGATATTTTCAGTTTTTTAGCCAAAAAAAAAAATCAATTGCGTTCCAGTTCCAGCCCCTTTAAAATAACTTGATCCAGTATTCCCAGTGTGCAAAAGCTCTAACAAATTCCGTCTAAACCTGATTACTTTCTCATTATATGGATAAATGTGTCCAATAAGCAATCACAGCACCTCTCATTGCCTCCATATTTGTTATTTCAAGTATATTAGCGTTCAGGTTGCAGACTAAAAAGGTGATGCCTGATGAAAGATGAAAAGTAAGCACTTCTGCTAGCGAGACAAGATCGAAATGTAAAATAGTGAAATAAGCAACGGAAAACATCCCTCTTTTGACCATCTCTTTGATTCTGTCTTGCTTTCCTGGGAGGAAGGGCAATATATACAAACATGATCAATGGTGACAACAGAAATTATACTCAATATGATTTATCACAAAAATAATAAATCTCATAAAATCCCACCAACATATATTATATTTGGGATACTTTGTAGATCAACTTCATGGCCATTTTGAGGTATTCATGCAACTATCATAGCCTTTTTCAGAGAATTTATTTGTCTAGAGCCACAACCACCGCTAGATATCGGTAATCATTTTTAATGTGCAAGTTGTTTTTGGTCAGTCCTACCCTTATTTCTTATTGGGCATGTCCTCCTCTAATGGGAGATTTAAGGACAATGGCTAAAGGGTTGCATTTAGATTTTATCTCGGGCACTAAAACGTCGCCTTTGCGTGGGCTACAGTGCTCCAAGAGAACTAAACTGCATTAGGTGGTCTCAGGTACAAGCCCGTAAGAGATATCCAGCTTTTCAACTTTTTCACCTAATTCTGACCTTTGTCAGACCCTTTTTTGCTAGGGTCTCCCCTTCCTGACATTCGCTGCACATGACCTAGGTTTGGTGTTTCTGCACCAAACTGGAAGCAGCTGTTGAATCCAATCCATTCAAAATGCAAGTGCCTTTATCTCCACCTTTCCTGCTATGCAGAATGCATGGCTCGTAGAGGACGTATCTTTACTGCTTACCTACACTGTGAACAATCATAGCCAGGATGAAGACCAGAACAGACTGAAACTGCCAGGGAGAAAGGCAGTAGGGCTCTGGGATCATGCTGGGAAGCCCATTGGGTCTGATAAATAACCTTGACTCAAAAAAAGGTGGCTCATGATAACTTCATTGAGGACTTGAATAAGGAATCAGTAGCTCTCCCTCCTTTTTCTTCATTTGCTCCTGTTCTGTAATTGTGTCACCGATCTCAGCATCAGGATCACCAGCTCCTCTGGAAAAGGAGGGAACACTCATGTGGAGGGAAGTTCGTGTTGGGC
This sequence comes from Lepidodactylus listeri, assembly GCA_029233225.1. Lineage (NCBI taxonomy): Eukaryota > Metazoa > Chordata > Lepidosauria > Squamata > Gekkonidae > Lepidodactylus > Lepidodactylus listeri. Next base: position 97,480,899 of record JARCFY010000006.1, read on the forward strand.
TTTTCTTTTTCTTGCTTGTGTCTTCCTGTTCGGCAGGAGGGGTTCTGTTCCACATGTGTTTTGCTCCCTGTAGTGGTTGATTGATATTACATCACTTTATGCCCACATGACCATGGAGAAGTCTTCGGACAGCGCCGGCTCTTCGGCTTGGAAACGGAGATGAGCACTGCCTCCTAGAGTGGAATTCGACTGACTCTTCGAGCAAGGGAAACCTTTAGCTTTACTTTTTATAAAAACCTGCAGTTTAAAGTTATAGGCTGATACACCGGAGGAAAGGGATGTAATATCGAACTGACCACTAGATGGAGCAAAATACATGCAGAACAGGGGGGGAACCCTGAAACAACAGGAACTCACAAGCCAGGAAAAAGAGAATGCGGAAAATCCCCTAGTCTCACTGGGGTCAGCTTTTCTTCTCCCCTCAAGCTGCTTTCCTTTTCATTCTTCAGCTACAAGCAGAAGCATAATTCTCATCTTCTTCTGATGTCACTCTGTGCACCCAGGAGTCATTTTTATGGCCCCAAAGGTGCAGTCAGTATAGGATAAATCCCTTGTTTCCCATATGCTGTACCTCTGTCTTGTTTTCACTGGACAGACTCCATCCCCATATTGTTTTATCACAGGGGAGCCAAGATCAGAGTGCTCAGAATTCTAATAAGTACCAGCATTGTTCCTCCTGCTTGCTGTATTCCTGGTATGTGGTTTGCAAGAACAGATGTGCTCCAGATGTGTATCTGCCCTTTATTAGCCTTATTGTCCTGCTGCACCTTGAATGGACATACCCTTGAAAAGCAACATGCCCATCTGGTCTGCAGCACAGATTTGACTCCAACGACAACACAAACTGAAGGTGAGAAGATGCAGTAGCCAAGAAAAAAAAACTGAGTATATTGAAATGAATGGCCTCTTTAGGGCTTTTACTCACTGTCTGAAATAAAACACAAAACCAATAATCAAACAATTCACAACTGGGAAAAATTACTGGAAGACTTTATAGGCCTTTTCCAGGAACACCTTTCATTCCCAGCACCAATAAAGAGTCTTGATCCTTGCTGGACTAATTTCCCCTCATAAAACTAAAGCTATAATAGAGCCTGTGCTTCATTCTGATCAAGTCTTCTGCACGCTGCGCCCCAAAGAAGGGATTTCTCAGGACACCCCCACCCCACTCCAGCCCCAAACAATAACTGTCTGAATCATCTTACTGTGGGTCATGCAGTGTTGTGTCCACTTTATATCCAATATGGAGAAAATATTTACATTTGGGGATTTTGAAATTCCTTTCATGATGAAGAGGGATGCAACTGCAGATGCCCTTTTCAGACATTACAGTGACATGTACCAGAAGCCCACAAGCGGAAGCATACACTACCCACAATGCTTCCAAACGTGTGCAGTCACCATTTTCTCATGAATAGGATTCTGTCCGTATGTACCAAATCTGTACAAGCATGAGAAAGCTACATCTTGTCCTAGTCACATGAAATGGTAACTGTTTGCATGGGGGGTATTGCTGTCACTGCACATATCCGTTTGAGCTTCCTGAAAGCGCAATGTGTTTTATGTAATTCATAGTCTCCCCTACAGTCTGTTAGGCAATTGGTATTCCAAGCTTCATTTCTCATTTACTTTCAATTATTTCAGCTTCTGTGTTTCCCTGTTTTTCCAGCATAACTCCAGAGATGTTTGAATGCACAGATTAAGAGAGGCTTCAAGCAGAAATGCCAGCCTCCAGGTGGGACCTGGGGATCCCCTGGAATTACAGCTCACCTCCTGACTGCAGAGATCAGTTCCCCTGGAGAAAATGGCTGCTGTGGAGGGTGGACTCTGTGGCACCATACCCCACTGAAGTTCCTCCCCATCCCACATCCTGCCCTCCTCAGGCTCCACCCCCCAAATCTCCAGGTATTTCCCCACCCCGACCTGGCAACCCTAAAGGAAAACCATCCCAGACTTTTAAGATTTATTTAGTAATTCTCATTAATGACACTCCAGTCTCAAATCAGAAGTTGTTTTGTAACTCAAGCTCCCAACTGAGGCCTAAACAACACTAATAGGGCTGCCAAGTCAGCCCGGGGGGCAGGGGATCCCCCGCTATAGGGGTTCCCGATCCGCCGGCCGGCATTCGGCTGGCGGGGGGAACCCCGCCCCAGAAGTCGTCCGGTGAGGACGACTTCCCCCGTGTAATGACGTCACCCGGAGGTGACGTCATCACATTGGGAGCGTTGCCCTGGCAACGCCCCCAACGTAATGATGTCACCTCCGGGTGACATCATTATGTCGCTGTGGCGCGCACACAAAGCGCACGTGCCAGAAGAGCTTCCGGGGGGAGAACAACTCCCCCCCGCCGGTAAGTCGCCGGGACTTGGCAGCCCTAAACACTAAAAACCTTTTATAAAATTTTCCTGGAGACTACTCTGGATCTTATTTATCTGGCTGGCCAGCGCTAACTTGTTCAGACCTGTTGGGGGGAAAATACTTTCACATTATGCCTGCAGCTAAGAACTGCAGCTCAGGGGGAGGGGGAGGGGGGAGGAGATTGGATTTATACCCTGCCCTTCACTGCAGAGAAGAAGAAAAAGAAGAGGGGGGGGGGAGGGGATTGGATTGGATTGGATTTATACCCTGCCCTTCACTTGGAGTCTCACTTACAATCTCCTTCCCTTCCTCTCCCCACAACAAACACCGTGTGAGGTAGTTGGGGCTGCGAGAGCTCCGTCTGAGAACTGCTCTTGAGGGAACAGCTTTGAAAGAACTGTGGCTTGCCCAGGGTCACCCAGCGGCTGCACGTGGAAGAGTGGGGAATCAAACCCACTTCTCCAAGATCAGAGTCCACACTCCTAACCACTACACCAAACTGGCACCAAACTGGAAGGAGAGGCCAACCTCAACCATAGGCCTGGTGGAACATCTCCATTTTACAGGCCCTGTGGGACTGCTTTAAGTCCCGCAGGGGGACAGATCTCAATGGGGAGAGTGTTCCACCAGGCTGGTGTGACTTCTCCACAGGCTACAGGCTATAAGAAAACAAGATCAGGTGTTGGGCAACTGAGAAGCTGACATACCTGGGTGCAGGGGTCCGTTGGAGCGGGAGCGCACAGGAGCGTAGCTCCAGGAGTGAGAAGCCCAGGGGGCGGGCACATGACCAAGCCCCACCCCCTCCTCGGCTTCCCCGAGCAGTGCAGAGGCGCAGCGCCCCAGGGAAAAGCCCTGCTAGGGTCTTTATTGATTTTAATGTTTTGTTTTAATATTGTTAATGTTTTGTTTTAATATTGATAATTTTATCATTGTTCCTTTTATGACTGTGTGCTGCTTTTCCAGAGACTTGCTCAAGGTGGCATATAAATTTTCTAAGTATACCATTTTTTATCTGGGCACATGGCACATAAGTACTGGAGAAATTTCACCAACCCTTCAGCAGCTTCCACCCCATCAGTTTGGTGTAGTGGTCAGGAGTTGGACTCTAATCTGGGAGAACCGGGTTTGATTCCCCACTCCTCCACATGCAGCTGCTGGTGTGACCTTGGGCCAGTCACAAGTTCTGTCAGAGCTGTTCTCTCATGAGCAGTTCTCAAAAGACCTCTCTCAGCCCCACCTACCTCACAGGGTGTCTTGTTGTGGGGAGGGGAAGGGGAAGGGATGGGTGGTGCACATGTCCTGGGTATCTCAAGTCTACTTGAAACCTGGTGGTTTCAAGGGAGCAGGAAGAGAATGAGGGTGTGTTCTTTTTATTGCACAAAGTATTGGATGGGGAAGGGAATGGAGGAAGAGCAGGTCAGTTTCACTCACCTGTGGAGTGGAGCCTGAGGGGTGGGCGTTGTCTTCTGACACACTTCCGCTATGGTAGGGGGTGTGGCATATGCAAATGAGATATGCAAATGAGTTATGCTAATGAGCTCCTGCACCTCTTTTTCTCCGAAATGAACCCTGCCTGGGTGTAAAATCCACAAAGCTGAGGACCCGATCCATGTAATACCTTCAGTCAGGAACTGGCTTAACTACACGTAACAGCGCGCAAGTTCCCCAGAACTCTTCCTCAGGCCAGAAGTTATACAATTAAAAAGGGAGGAAAGCAAATTTCTCAGGTTGTCATGAATACAGGGTGCTCTCATCATGCCAGGGTTCCCAGGTTCCCCCGGAAGCTCAGACTCACCTCGCCAATGCCTCCGTTCTTTGGCTTCCTAAGTATTCATCGAAATTCCAGTCATGATCAGTGCTTGCAGGACAACAGTCAACCTTTCTAGGACCATCCAGGAACCTGCCTGATATCTACAAAAAAACTTCAAGCAAACCAACCCTGGCTTGGGGTGTGGAAAAATGTGTCACCAATTTGCTTGCAGATTCAAGGGTGCAGAATATTGATTCTTCACACAGGGCTGCCTTGAGCCAGAGTCTGTCATTCAAAACCTGTCTCCTTAAAGCCGACAAGCCGTAATAAAGGCTCACAGCAGCAGGCATCACATGATCTCTCCAAAGAGCCCCAGGAGCTGTGTCACATTTGGAAGGTCAGCAGCGAGGAACCCGCAGGAACTGCAGTGCTTGCAACAGTAGTCGTCAATGGCCATGAATGTAAGATGGAGATTGACTCTGGCTCAGGGCTATCCATAATCAATAAAGATATATTTCATCACCTTTCCCCACAGGGGTTTTATCCAGAACTGTCACACCCATCATGTTTACTCTGCGGTTACAATGAGCAGACAATGGACCTGCTGGGGAGTTGTAATGTGGATGTAAAGTCCGGTTCCTTCCAAGGGAGGCTTCTGCTCCTCATTGCCAGAAATGATGTTAGGAAGACATTCACTCTCACCACTAGGAATCAGCATCCAAGGTCTCCGTACCTTTAGCACAAGCCAGCTTCCTGAGATAAATTTCTCAAGGTGACTTTGGAGGTTTGGGGTGCTTTTGATGGGAAGCCTCTGTCATTCCATCTGGATCCAGCAGTCACTCCAACTCACATGAAAGCTAGAAACATGCCTTTTGCACTACATTAAAAAAACAACAACTGAAGAAACGCTTAACGATCTTCTTGAACAAGGAGTCCTTGCACCAGCTGTGGTGTAGTGGTTAAGAGCACTGGCTCTAATCTGGGAGACCCAGGTTTGATTCCCCACTTCTCCATGTGCAGCTGCTGGGTGACTTTGGGCAAGCCACAGTTCTCTCAGAGCTGTCGTCTCAAGAACAGTTCTCAGACAGAGGTCTCTCAGCCCCATCTACCTCACAGGGTGTCTGCTGTGGGGAGAGAAGGGGAAAGAGATTGTAAGCTGCTCAGAGACTCCGAGTGAAGGGTGGAGTATAAATCCAACTCTTCTTCTTCTTCTACTATGACTACTACTACTACTACTACTACTACTACTACTACTACTAACCAGGCAGAACAATTGCTAATGCTAACCGTCTCAGTCGGTTACAAGTTCATGTTCCTGAAGTGGAGGTGCCTCCTCCACTGGAAGTCTTGATGCTGGAAGACCTCCCAGATGCACGTCTTCAGTATAATCAAGTTGCAACATTAACCGCTTGGGATCCTGCAATGGCTCACGTGTGGAGGGGATGACCAGCTGAGGAACTGCCTGAGAGATTCAAGCCATTCAAAAGCTGCCATCATGAATTGTCTGCCTGTAAAGGATGCTTGCTATAGGGAAACTGTGTTTTCATTAAAGAAGTGGGTCACCAAACCCTTTTGTCCACACTGCATGCTGCACACGCACATCCAGGAGTTGTTCATACGGAAACACTAGCTAGAAGCTGTTTCTGGTGACCTGGAATTGATTTGGGTATCAAAAAGTCTTAACGGGTGCAGCATGTGCCAGGCTACTAGGCATAACCCACCAAGGGCACCTCCTTTTCCCTGTGAAGTGACCAAAAAGCCACGGTCAAGAATCGACAGTGATTTTCCAGGTCCGTTCTAAGGCAATTCCTCCTTGATCATCATGAATTCCTTTTCTAAATAACTCAAAGTGGTCTTAGTGCCATCATAAACATCAACAACAGTCACTGTAGTGATAGCTATGGTATTCCTTTTTTGTAATTTTTTTTCTGAGAATTCTTGCATGCGTGCACACATGCCTGGAAGTCATGGTTGACTTTTTGCAACTCCTAGTGGGGCTTGGACATTCAGAGGCTTGCTATTGCCTGCCCCTGCATCTTGGCCCTGGTATTCCTTGGAGGTCTCCCATCCAAGACCCATCCAAGGTCTCCCATCCAAGCAGGTCAGCCCTGCTTAGCTTCCGAGATCTGACAAGATCAGGCTTGCCTGGGCTATCCAGGTCAGGGCAGTAGCTATGATATTACTAAGCTTTTTCTTGCTGCATTTGTAAACTAGGCAAGAGCTTGAGCACTTTTTAACTGTCTATGAACTCTGTTTCAAGTGAATTTCATCTTGGACAGTTAGTTGAACCAGTTACAGGGAAAAAATAGATTGATTGCCTTTTAATAGCGGCGAAAAATTGAGATCGACCATCTTATCTGGCTTTACCAGATGTATCTCATATGCATCTGCAGATTAGCTCTTATGTTGCTTATCTCTAATTTAGTATGAACCAATCAGTTATCTAAATAATATCACATGATTATGATAGACAAGGTAAGAACTGATATTTTTCTATCAGTATGCACTCCTGTGACAGCAGATCAGATTCCTCTGGATGGAAGTCTCAGAAGAACAAGAAGAGAGATTTCTTGGTGGGCAACTTGGGCTTTGTGATTATCCCTAAAAGCAGTGAGACAAACAGCTGAAACCTCATTTGCTTGTAGAACTATTACTTGCTGTGGCAGAATGGGTCTGCTCTGACCTGCAGGCTCCATTCCACCTTGCCCTCCTAGGGGTTTCCAACTCGTTGGAGGGCCTTCTCTTTCTCTCTCAAGTAGCCGCTACCACCACCTGCATTAAAACATGCAGCTTAAATCTGCAAGGAGATATGATGGAAAGAAACCAGGGTAATATTGAACCAACCACTAGAGGGAGCAAAACGCATGCAGAACAGAAAAATACCCCCAAAGAAGCAGGAATTTAGAAGCTAGGAAAATGAGCATGTGGAAAAGTCCAGTTCCACCTTTTTAATTCCATTGAAGTCAGTAGGCTTAGAAGGGTGGAACTCTGTTTAGGATTGCACTGCTAGACATGGCTTTTGTTATTTAATCAGTGGGTCAATGAAAAACATGCAGTGAGAACTGCTTTTCATTGTCCTGTTACATACCTTGGGTTGGATCTTACTAGTTTTTCTACTGGTGCAAGAGGAAGGAAAAATGATTTTGTTCAATCCCTCTTTTTTATGCACTCCCAGCCAATGCTCCTGGTAAGCTGTGGAGTCTTGTGAGCAAAAATTCTACTTTGTAAGTTACTGGCATTAAAGCTGTGAGCGACTGATTTGGCTACTGCATAAATGAGTTCGCTCTGGAGCCATCCTTCCTGAGCCAAGACAAAATTGTTTGAGCCAGAGGCTAAAAAGCTGTGAGCTAGCTCACACTAACTAAGCTTAGAGGGAACACTGCTCCCAGCCCACATGGATTTTCACCCACATATGTCCTATGATCCCCAGCAATGACTTCTTGGGGACAAAAGGGGCCCCCTCTCTACTACTTGATCAGCAAAAAAAGCTGGTAAGATCCAACCCTTTTTGGTGAGACTTCCAAAACTGCCCACTAAAAAATACACACTTCTCTCATGGAAGGGATTATCTTAATTCTTATTCCCCACCACTGTTCCAGACTCTTTTGCCAGTGCAGGTTCCAAGAAATACTTGAACGACCAAGCTTTGAAACCTCTCACTATTATATCCTGCCAAATGAAGAAGTTCATCTGGTATGCTTTACAGACAGTTTTATTTTACCAGAAGTATTGCAAGAATTGTTGGGTTGTCATTTTGAATGCTTTAAGAAAAGGCTCTGGAGGGATATGTTTGGACACATCTCATACATCATGTTTGGTAGTCAGGTTGTCAGCCAATCTAATCTTTATTTTTTTCTCCAAAAGAACAGACTTCTTTCCCAGATGTCCTCTTGTTTAGAAATACCTTAATTTAGAAAAAAAAAGGCTTTATCCAGATTGGTTTCAACAGGGTTTACAAGCTGAAGGGATCTCTCTATATGCTACTTAAAGTGGTTTAAAAACCATTCTTACTCCATAGGGAATCTGTGCTTCTGAAGGACAGACAAGGGATCCCAAACAGAATTTTCCCAGACCACAATTTGGGAGAGGGGTAACCATGACAATTAAATTGGTAACAAACCGATATGAGCCAAACACGACAACCTTGTAGCTTATCTTTTCAAAAACCATTTCAGTCACCACTGAGGTCGGTCTGGTCTCTGTACGCAGCAGGATGAGGCAGTAGAATTCTGAGGTGGCAAAACAGGCTGTACCACTCCAGACTGTAAGTGGGTGGGACACATTTTTAATGCTTTCCAAAGTAAAAACTATTTGCATTTTTTTAAAAAAAATAGTCCTTCAGAGAGACATGTTCTGGTCCAACCTTTTTCTTGCTGAGTTAATTTTTCTTCTTATGGGAAAGTATTAAGGTAAGGGGGACTTTGAATAACACAATCCCTCCTCTGCAGTGTGAGTTGGTCCAGTCCATTCTAGAACATAAGAACATAAGAGAAGCCAATGTTGGATCAGGCCAGTGGCCCATCCAGTCCAACACTCTGACATACAGTGGCCAAAAACACCAGGTGCCCTCAGGAGGTCCACCAGTGAGGCCAGGACACTAGAAGCCCTCCCACTGTTGCCCCCCCCCCAAGCACCAAGAATACAGAGCATCACTTGCCCCAGACTGAGAGTTCCTATCTATACTTTGTGGCTAATAGCCACTGATGGACCTCTGCTCCATATGCTTATCTAATTCCCTCTTGCAGCCGTCCATGCTTGTAGCTGCCGCCACCTCCTGTGGCAGTGAATTCCACATGTTAATCACTCTTCTACCTCCTCAATGCTCTGTCCCTTCGTTACCACAGCATTGTGCTGCATGTGTGAATCGGGCCTCATTCTCATTTATTACATGCTTGGATTATGTATGATCCAGGGTCCACATGAACAGGTTACACATCAATAAATTCAGCTACATTTCTAGTGTTTGTGCTGCTTTTGTGACTGTGCAGCTGATGGCATTCACTGGTCAGCAGCATTCAGCTTGTTGGAGTGTGCTCGCGACTTCCTGGATGAAGCAACAGATTAGATTAGGTGGCAGTGCTCACTTCGTGCAACCCAATTTAGAACACTAAATCAGCACAAACACAACCGACCTTGGGAATCAGCACAAGGCAATCAAGGGAAGCGCAACTTAATTGTTTTTTTCCCTTTTAAGCACATTGGACACACAAGGGGGACAGGGTAGCCATGGTGCCACTACACTGGATCCAAATGAACAAGACTCACTTTGTGCAGCACTGCCATGAGGGAGCCACCAGCAATGCCATGAGCTGGGGCACCTGCCCTATGTGAGGTGGGTGATGACAGCAACCACCATGTTCTAGTGGTCTTGTCCCATGCCAGGCAGGCATGAGCCAGCAGCCCCAGTGCTGCAAGACAGGTGTGAGCTACTGCTGCAAAGAGTTAACCCCTGCCCCTCACAAGGGGCTTTTCCACATCTTCATTTTCCTTACTTGTGTGTTCATGTTGTTGTTTTTTTTGGGGGGGGGGGGCTGTTCTGCACATGTTTTGCTCCCTCTAGTGGTCAATTCAATATTACACCGCTTTATGTCCAGCATATCTCCCTGCAAAGTTTTATGCCGGACATAAGATGATGTAATATTGAATTGACCATTAGTGGGAGCAAAACACATGTGGAACAGAACACCCCACCCCAAGCAACAGGAACACACCAGCAAGGAAAATGAGAATGCAAAAAAGACTAAAATGAGTGTGAGCTATGGCTCAGTGGTAGAGCATCTGCTTGGCACCAAGAAGGTCCTATGTTTGATCCCCGGTATCTCCAGTTAAAAAATCTGGCACTAGGTGATGTGAAAGACCTCTGCCTTGAGACCTTGGAGAGCCGCTGCCAGTCTGAGTAGATAATACTGACTTTGATGGGCCCAGGGGTCTGATTCAGTATACAGCAGTTTCATGTGTTCATGTGAGCTGCTGTGATGATCTGGTGGCTCTCCCCATAGCGAGGTGGATGAGACCCACTGCTGCTATGGACAGGTGGTCCCCAGTGGTTCAAGGCAGGTGTGAGCCTGCTCTTCCTCCCTCATCCCCACCTGCGGGGGTTAGGCCAGGAGTGGGCTGGGAAGTGGGGCCATTTTCTCTGGCTATTTTTACCTCCCAGTCTGTGCTGGCAGTGTAAGAATATCACCAATACAGTTAGCACCTTTTATAAAAAGCCAGCATTTTCTGAGTATTTCAGGGTGCTAGTGGCAATTGGTGATCAAATATTCTTCCATCACTGGGCAGAATCTATGCTATGGGCAAGCTGTGTCAAGCTCTACAGAAATGACTGAAGCTCATTAAACAACACTTCGGATTAATTAATGGGAGATGGGGCTTCCATTTGGATTTTTATCACCTAAGGTTTAAAAACCTCTTGGCTGGCCTACTCTTACAGCTAAAGTGCAGCCCCCAAAAGTGCTTGGCTGCCCTCCAACTTCAAATTAATTTTGCAAAAGTTTGTAGTTCACCAATATCTGCCCTTCTGAGATACTGAACACAGCACGTAATAACATAAATGAAAGCTAATACTCATTTGTCAGATGAAAAGCCATTTTTTTATATTCTCTTCTTCTTTTCCTATTGGAGTACCTCAAAACCATCAAACCAGACTTCAAAGCAAGGAACGGCAGAGCGTGTCAGCCTTACCAGCCAATTAACTAAGGTTTTAGTTGCTTAATCTATCAGTTAAATAGTTTGCAGTCCTCATTTTTTTTTAAAAAAAACTGGGAATCAGGAATTTTAAGACTGCAAACCAAGAAAGTGTATCTGATTAATCTTTCCTTTGGTTCTCAATCTTAAGAAAACTCCTAGAACATGCAGCTGGAAACATCGTCTTTCAAAAATTCTCTCAATTTTTTCCAGCTTGTGTTACCAGTTTATGTGCATGTGTTAAGTGCAATCAAGTTGCTTTCGACCTGTGGCAATCCTATGAATGAATGAACTCAGTGGTTAAGACACTGAGCAGCAGACCAGAAGATCAGTAGGTCGGCAATTCAAGACCCGAGTGCCACGTGTCAGAGTGAGCTCCCATCTCTGGCCCCAGCTCCTGCCAACCTAGCAGTTCAAAAGCAAGAAATTGCAAGTAGATAAATAGGTACCACTTCGGTGGGAAGGGAGCAGCGTTCCGTGCACCTCAGCGTCTAGTCATGCCGACCACATGACCACAGAAATGTCTTCAGACAGCGCTGGCTCTTCGGCTTGGAAATGGAGATGAGCACCACCCCCTGGAGTCAAATTCGATTGGATTTTGAGCATGGGAAACCTTTACCCAAAATGTCAGCAGCCTCAGGTCTTGCAGACTTAAGACTGTGGCTTCCCTGACTAAGCCAATCCATCTCATCTTGGGTCTTCCTCTTTTCCTGTCGCCTTCAACGTTCCCCAGCATTATTGTCTTTTCAAGTGAGTCTTATCTTTTCTAAGTATGATAGCCTCAGTTTAGTCATTTTAGCTTTGAGGGAGAGTTCAGGCTTGATTTGATCCAGAGCCCACTGATTCGTCTTTTTGGTGGCCCACGGTAATTGTAAATCTCTCCTCCAACACCACATTTCAAATGAGTCAGCTTTCTTCCAGTAAGCTTTCTTCATTGTTCAACTTTCACACCCATACACAGTAAAAAGGAATACTATGGCATGAATTATCTTGATCTTGGATGCTAGTGACACATCCTTACCCTTAAGACTCTTTTCTAGCTTCTTCATGGCTGCTGGTCCCAGTCTCAACCTCCCTCTGATTTCTTGGTCGCAGGCTCCCTTTTGGTTGCTGATGGAGCCAAGGAACAGAAAATCTTTAACAACTTCCATTTCTTCATCATCAACCTTAAAGTTGTGTAATTCCCCAGTGGTCCTTACTTTCGGCCCATTATGCACGCACAGCATACTGCAGAGAATCCAAGCAGTCAAGCCTTTAAGCTTGACTTCAGATTCTGTGCCTGGCATACACACCATACATTTTTCTCTGGTTTATTTTATACTGTAGCTATGACCAAAAAACACAGTTTTTCTTAATTGGGGTGGGAACATCATTTGTGACATATGAGGGGTGGTCTCTGAAGTTTTTTTTAATGTACGCAGTTTCTCTATCACATCATTGATCAAGCACCTTCCATTTAAATCCCCGTGGTTCAGGTTTTGCGCATGCATTTTAGCGTTAGTTCATTGAATGAATGGGAACAGAAAGGAATGCAGGCAAAGAGGAAAGCCCACTCTTGAAACTGACCAGATTTTTTCTGAAACTTACAAGCATCTGTGAAGCCCTGTTTTCCATACTGCTGAGAACTAGGGAATTCTCTGCTATGTTATCAGACATTGGGAAAAATTAGAGACACATGATCTCATAATATGGGGAAACATGTTGAGTGAACAGGATGCATGATAGAACCCACTGACATTGACCAGATTTTTTCTGGGAAAGCCCCCACCCCAGAGTCTCTGCTTAGCTCCTGGGTCAGACAATTGGCAGAAGGTCTTGTCTTCTTCCCAAACCGGGTGGGGGTGGAGGTGGAGGAAGCAAGGCACTTTCTGAGGTCTCGCCTTACCAGTTGGGCTGCACTGCAGCTCAGTCAGAGATTAAGCTGGGGGGAGGGAGGCTTTCTTTTTTAATATATATTTATAACTTTTTTATTAATTTTCTACAAACTATAAAAAACTATCCCTACACTTACAAAACTATCCCTAATTAAAGCAAAGAATATAAATCATTTTTAAAATATATATGAATGAAATTCCCCATGTAGCAAAATACAAAATACTGAAACATGATAATAAGTTTCAAATGATACTGGCTGTGCATATGTAAATTCACGCATGTGGCAAAATAAATTTCTTAAACTTTCAAATTTTATACAAAGCTACCCCCTCCTCTTTCTGCTTTTTGGTTTAACAGAATCCCTTTGGACTGTCAGTTGCTTAGGGGCGGCTGCCCCATTTGCTGAGTTGGAGTCCTCTGAAGAGCTACTCGATGAGCTTTCAGAGCTTTCCAAGTCATGTATGATGCCTTCTTCCTCTTCTTCTTCCTCTGCTGTCTTCTTTTCTTTTGTTTGTCTTTCTTTCAGATCCAGAAAAGTCTTTGCACTTTTGGGAGGGGTGATCTTTTCTTTTTTCTCCTTATAGTTGAATACCAAACCCTCCAGAAAAATCCATCTATAAGGGGTGGAGTTCTTTTGCAAGAATTTTATCAAGGTTTTATATTGCTTCCATCTTTTTCTTATCTCAAATGGAATGTCTTTCAAGACCCTGATTTCCACAACTTTGATTTTTTTGGGTTAGTCCCGTTAGCGGCCTTGAGCACCATGTCTCTTGTTGTTCTCTTAAAGAATTTCACTACAGTTTCTCCAGGCAAGTTTTTCTTCATCGCAAAATCAGGATATGTCCCGTAGACAATATCCATTTCACTTTGCAAATAATCCTCTTGTAAACCTGTTTTTGAAGCCAAAGCTTCACTTAAGATTTCTTTCAAATTCTCCGACTTTTGTTCTGGGACACCTTGAAATCATAGAACATAAGATGCCTTTTTCATTTGCAGCCTCAAAAGTTGGTCTCTGTCAGTTGCTCTTTCTTTCTCCACCACTTGTAGTCTTTGATTCAGTACTTTTGTTTTGGTTTCAGCTGATTTTGCTGATTTAACCACCTCTTCTATTTTAGCATTAGATTCTTTAATCTCTTTCTGGAGTGCATCAATACTTTGGTGCATTATAGCCATCTGATCCAGTAGAGAGCACAATGCTACTGACAACATGTTTGGAAAGTCTACGGCATCTTCCTGTTTGGAGAGGGTTTCCCTCTGGGCACCATTTTTTCTCTTCTGCCAGACATTGTTTACTTCTCGGAGGAGTTAAAGTACCACAGAAAGTTTTTTTTAAAAAAACAATGCCATTTTAAAAAGGATTCCACGCTACTTGAACCCCATATGCAGCACCAGTGGTTCCAGCCCTCCGCTTTTCAGTCTTTTAAAAAGAAAGAATGGGGGGACCAAAAACTTTCCCTCCGCCTTCACTGCTTTCTTTCGGGGCTACAGGACACCTGTTAGTTCTATTGAGTAGACCCGCTGACTCACATTTCGTTCAAGGCTGCACTGCAGGTAGAGGTATTTTCATTTCATTTCTTTGCTACATTCTTTGCTCGCCAAGCTGGTGTGCCACTTTAGGTGCCAGAAACTCCACAGCGATGGGACCTTATGGAGCAAAGAGACGCCTCAATCCTTTGGTTGTTTCCTTGGGAGAGGTGCCTCTCATGCCCCAGGCTGGGAGCCCCCTACAAGGGCTCTGGGGGGAACCAGAATCCAGCCGGTACCCCTCTTGTTCACCGAGGTTGCGGGCCACTCCATGCGGAGCTCCGCTGGAGTGCGCCCACCATTAAGCCACCAAAACCGAAAGTCGGGGGGAGGCTTTCTGACTATCCAGGCGGAGAATTGAAGAAGGAAGCCAAGCAAAGGAAAGCCAAGAAGCTTTGGTTATTTTTCTTGGTGCCAAGGAGCTCTCTTCTCTTGAAGTTCCAAGCTTGGCAATTTCCCTGGAGGCCCCCACCCATATTGGTTGTTGATTAATCCTAATGGCCAGTTCTTCTGAGGACGCAAGGGAATCTGTGCTTTTGAATTACCTTCAGCTTGGAAGCAAAGTGAGGGGAAAACCACCACAAAAGCACTCTCAGAAAAAACAGGGAAACAGCAAGCAGAAAGTGAACTAAGAATTGAAGGGAGGCAAATCAATGCAAAACAAAAAGAAAACCCAACAGACATGCATGGTGAAAACAAGGCAAAACACCCATGCATAATAGGCCTTTGACTTCTCAATGTTGAGCTGTAATCCTGCTTTGGCACTTTCTGCTTTCACCTGCATAAGTAATCGTTTCACGTCTTCACTGTTTTCTGCCAGCAATATGTTGTCATCTGCGTATCTAAGATGGTTAATGTTCCTTCCACTAATGTTCACTCCACCTTCAGCTAAATCTAATCAAATTTTCCTTATGATATGTTCTGCATATAGATTGAAGAGATACGGAGATAAAATACATCTTTGTCTGACACCTTTGCTAATGGGAAACCATTCTATTTCTCCATATTCTATCTTAAGAGTAGCCTTTTGTCCAGGGTATAGGGGGGGCATCAAAACAATAAGATGTTGTGGCATACCCATTTCTTTTAAAACCAACCATAACTTTTCAGCTTATCTACCAGAAAATGGGGATTTAAACAGGACTGGAGGGTTGCCACAAAGGAGGGATTTTCTAGTTGCATATTTCACAAAGTGAAATCAAATACCCCTCAATGCATTTTTTCAAGGATGAACCTAAGAAAGGCATTCTTCATCACCAGAATTCATACAAAGAACTTCTGCTTTTAGAAGGAAAGTCAGTGAACTCATGCTTTAAACACATGCACACATAGATTCTTTTTCCCAGAAGAGAAGGAGAAAAGTGAATGTTTGTTGGACCAGTTGGCCATTGAAAATAACTGAATTGGAAGAGAACACTTCATTCTGCCTTGGTTTCTGATTCTCGTGTGTTGACTGTGAATATGGTGTAGATGACAGTTTGGATGTGCATGACAAGAAAGCTGCATATTTTTAAGTGAGTGTCACTGTCCCATTAAAAGCTGAGAGTAAAATAAAGAAGACACCCTCCCCTCCAGCTCAGCCAATACCATATAGTGTTTTTCTCTGCAAAAGTGCAGCTCTTGAAAGGCACGCCTGAGTTGCTTCTATACAGCAAAATGTTCTGCCGTGTGTCAGATGACCTGAAATAAAGGAACTTCCTCTACTTAGTGACATTGACAGACTATTTAAAAGGGGCAGCTTTCAATCACTCTGGCCCACTGCAACATTTCCATCCTGCAGTTAGAACAAAACCTGAAGGGACTAGAAGATGGACTTGCTAGAAAAACAGGACACAGTATCCGATGTATTTGAGCTAGCTAATGATGAGGTTTCTGTGTTACTGTTACTCCCCAAAGGTCCAAAACAGACTACCTAAGACACTTGACCTCTTGACATTTTATAAAAGCTCTGTCTGGGCTAAGTCTTTGCCAGTTTCCTGCTTTCATACAGTGTGGCTTGTGGGAGGAGGTTCAGGTGAAACTGAGACAACAAAGAAAAACTAAAGTTGTCCATTGATGGGGCTGCATGCATTATTCATTCATTCAGATAAATGTACCACTTTCTGCCTGATAACAGCCTCTAAAGGCAGCTTCACAACGAAGAGAAAATATTAAGATAAAATAAAGATGCCCTGACCTGGCTAGCCCAGGCAAATCTGACCTTGTCAGAACTCAGAAGCTAAGCAGGGCTGACCTTGGGGCAAGTATTTGCATGGGAGACCTCAAGAGAATACCAGGGTTGGGAGACAGAGACAAGCTATAAAGCCACTTCTCTGAATGTCCTCCATGCCCCAGTAAGAGTCACCAGAGGTCACCCTGACTTCCAGACAGGGGCACACACACACAAATGCAAAAATACCCCCCCCCCAAAAAAAGATAAAATAAAGATAATCCGATTTGGTTTTTTTTTAATGCAGTGGTGACTGGTGAAGGCCCTTGGGGATAGAATTATGTGCCAGTAAAAACATCATGGGATAGTACAGTATATAGACTTTTAAAAACCCATAAAAGCTACAGCTATTGCATATGGAGATGTCTATTCCTTAGTTTAGGTTAGATAGCTAAAGGCATTTGTCTAGATGATAGCTCGGGATATTTTTTCTACAACCAATGACTAGAAATTTTCCCTCAGTGGCTTTTGATGGCTGTTGGATACATACCCTATCTGCTTGGAAGGTAATCCTTACAAGAGGGAAGTCCTACTGGTGAGCAGAAGCTCTGACCTGGGATTTAAGGTATCACACATTCTGGATGGGGTTGTACTCCCCTTGAAGGAACAGGTCCATAGTCTGGGCATGCACTTGGGCCCAGACCTACTGCCTTTTACCAGCTTTGACTGGTTAGCCAGCTGTAGCGTTTTCTGGGCAGGAAAGATCTGTCCACTGCGGTGCATGCCCTAGTTATGTCCAGATTAGGTTACTACAATGCATAGGCGTCAACTACGGGGGGGCTCGAGGGCTCAAGCCCCCTCCCCCGGCAAAACGGAGCGTCCACCAGGCTTGCTCGCTTGCCTGCCTGCCTGCCTGCCCACTCGCCCACCCGCCCGCTGGCCCACAGGCCAGCTGGCCAGCAGCCACCACCTCTCCCCCCCCCCGGGCCTGGCCTGGCCACTCCTACCTCCGTGGGGCCAGCTGGGCAAATGCCCAGTGTGCTGGCGTCACCCGGAAGTGACGCCAGCATGCTGGGCACGTTGCCGGGGTGATGCTCTAGCAATCGCCCCAAAACTCTATGGCACCATAGAGTTTCAGGGCGATTGCCAGAGCGTTGCCCCAGCAACATGCCCAGCGTGCTGCCGTCACTTCCGGGTGACGCCAGCACACTGGGCATTTGCCCAGCTGGCCCCACGGAGGCAGGAGTGGCCAGGCCAGGCCAGGCCAGGCCTGGGGGGGGAGGTGGCAGAGCATGGTCCCGGCGTGCGCACGCGCACATAAGAGCCCCTGCCCCCCCCCCCGGGATTTCTAAAAGTCAACGCCTCTGCTGTAATGCACTCTCTATAGGGCTGCCCTTGAAAAGGTTTTGCATCAGGATGCTGCAGCTAGGATGTGAACGGGAGTGGGACCATATTGCTCCAGTCTTGGCCCTTCTGCACTGGCTCTCAAACTGCTTCTGGGTACAATTCAAAGAGCTGGTGCTGACCTTTAAAGGCCTAAATTATTTGGGACCAACATGCCTGAAGGAGTGTCTATCCCCTTATGAACCTACCTGACCACTATGGTCATATTCAGAGGCCCTGCTTTGGGCACCACCACCTGCTGAGATTTGGTGGGCTGCAACCCAGCAGGGAGAGGGAGAGGAGACCCTGGCTGGCAATGAGAAGAGGACGCCCCAAGCACAGGCAGAGAGATGCCTAAGGAGCTACAGGTAGGGTTGCCAGTCTCCAGGTGGTTCAGGCCACAAATGGACCACAGTGACTCATCAAAGGTTAGTCTCCAGGTGGTGGCTGGAGATCGCCCAGGATTACAACTGATCTCCAGGTGATAGAGATCAGTTCATCTGGAGAAAATGGCCACTTTGGAGGGTGGACTCTATGGCACTATACTCAATTGAAGTCCCTCCCTTCCTCAAACCCCACCCGCCTCTAGCTCCATCCCCAAAATCTCCAGGTATTTTCCAAAACAGAGCTGCCATCCCTACCTGCAGGCCTCTGCCAGGGAGAAGGCTGATAAGGCAGAATGCTGACTGCATGTGGGGACGGAAAGTGAACAAGGTAGGGTTAGGTACCGTAACTGTGGGTCCCAACCAATGCTCCCTCTAAGCTGTGCAGTTTTGTGAGAAAAAATTCTATTTTGTGAGCTACTGGCATTAAAGTTTGTGAGTGAGCGATTTGGCTGCTGCATAAATCAGTTTGCTCTGGAGCCATCCTTCCTGTGCTAAGACAAAAATGTGTGAGCCGGAGGCTAAAAAACTGTGAGCTAGCTCACCCTAACTCAGCTTAGAGGGAACACTGGTCCCAACCAGTTGTACCCTAGCCTGAATGAAAGCATTGTACCAAGAGACCAGCATCTGTTGGCCTCTGTAGACAATATGCGGGGGGGGTATGATGGGCCTATACCTTAGAGGGGCTTATAATTATGTGGCCACTATATGAAACTAAAATAATGCATAGTTTGTGTGAGCCTACCCCTCTCTCCTCTTCAAGGGAAATGGATTACATGAATATACAGATGACAAGCATGATGCCTGTATTTATACGTTCTCTCATCTTCAGTGAGGGTAACACGCTTGCTCCTCCAACATGTCCATTGGTTCATCCATGGATGCCATAATTTATCAGCCATAATTCATTGTCACATTGCTGCTCAGCTCATCTTTGTTTTTCTTCTCTTCCATACGTGACACTTTTCTTACATGAAGACCATTCTCCAAATATCAAAACTCATGTATACCACCATGAGGATATGTGCTGTGAACAGACTGAACAGAGCACATCGTTTCCTTCATAGATATCTGTGTGGAAGAGAAAAAAAATATTATGCATGAAACAGCCTGAAGTAGTTTAATGGGACTTCAGGAAAACACTGATAATATGTATTAAACCTACAGCAGAAAGAGTGTTTGCTCAGTATTTCCTTTTCTGTGCCCGAGGGATAAATCAGCCAACCTCCTTTTTTTTTTTGCTGGGAGTGGGGAGGACTTTTTGCTTCATCTTCTAATTTTCTAAAGTTGGCCAAATGGAGGAAAGCTAGAAAAGTGGCTGTTAATGGATAATGACAAGTAGTTTCCTGTGGTCTTAAAACAAGCCATCAATTACAGGCAGCCTCTTAAATTCTACAGGCTAAAAAAGAAATTCAATATCGTTCAGCTGGTTGCATGTTGCAGAGCGATTTGAAATACAGGAAGAATTTTAAAAATGTGTTAAAAAGAACTGATAGTCCTCTGCTTTATCTAAATAACAACATAGTTTGTGTAAGGCTTGGTTATCTTGTGTACTGGAGGGGGAGGAAAAATATGGGGAACTTTGGAAATGCTACAGCAAGGCATTCATTAGTTCCATGGTTTGTATTTGTAAGAGCAGAGTCCAATAGCAATAGGAGACATCAATTACTTTGCTTGGAGCATTTCTGTGACTGCAGATGAGCCTCTTAAAGCAGTGTTTCCCAACCTGTGGGTCAGGACACACAGAAAATGCAGTGCTGGACTAGATGGGTGACAAGGCTAGAGTTCGCCCCAGCTGCCAAAAAACCCTGGGCTGGCCCTGGATGGGTCACCACACCAAGTAAATTTGCACATGTGGGTCACCATACCAAAAACATTGGGAACCACTGACTTAAAGCATTTTCAGATTTTGTCTTGCTGGTAGTGGGCAGGCATTTTAAAGCAAAGGACGTATGTGAGTAGTACCAGGTTCCTGCCGTGGCGATTTTAAATGCCCTGGTATGGAATTTCTGAAGCAATGGATAGCCTTGATAGAAGGTGATTTATAACCCTTCCCACCTGGCCTGTGCTTTATTTTAATTTATTCATGTAGAAAATTTATATGCTTCCACTCCAGAGAAACTACTCGAGACAGCTCACAGAGAAAAAACATTACAAGGGCCTAAAATCATCAAGACTAGGGAACTATTAAAGACCTGGCCATTAGAAATCTGTGCTTTACTATGCATATGCAAATTTCAGTCTTATTAGTTGCACTCAGGGGTCATTTCAAGCAGGAGCTCAGGGGAGCACAGCTCCGAGAGTTGGTGCCAGCCCCCCCCCCTCCCCGCAGGGGAATGCCTGCTTGTGTCATGGCTGCAGCAAAATGACCCTGTCCCCTGGAAAGGTCCTTGTTCCTCCGACCAGCCTTCTGAAGGC
This sequence comes from Lepidodactylus listeri, assembly GCA_029233225.1. Classification (NCBI taxonomy): domain Eukaryota; kingdom Metazoa; phylum Chordata; class Lepidosauria; order Squamata; family Gekkonidae; genus Lepidodactylus; species Lepidodactylus listeri. The sequence goes on from JARCFY010000006.1 coordinate 97,501,426, forward strand.
TTCAGCCACCACTGAAGCTATCCTCCCAGAATAGTGGTATTTCTGAGGCTTGGATTAGTAGCTGTCCCCTCTCTGCTAGCTCTTCCTTCCTTCCTTCCTCCCTTCCTCCCTCCCTTCTCTCTCTCTTCTTTCTTGCCTTCTGACATACTTCCAGTGATGTCAGGGTGGTGTAGCTTATGCAAATAAGTTATGCTAATGAGATATGCTAATGAGCTCCTGCACCTCTTTTTCTACGAAATGACCCCTGGTTGCACTCGTTCACTTCCAAACTCAATGGGTCTGGGCAGAATGGAATCAGGACAGCAGGACAGGTGAACAAAAGGTCTTGAGATCCCTGCCACTGGGGGAAATGGTGGAGAACCTTCAAATGGCCTACAACAGATTCCTAGGGACTGGTTCAGCTGCTAATACTTGGAAGGTTAGATTGGGGCTGCGGTCACACAAGCAGTTCACGCCGATATAGTTGTGTTACCTTTGTTGATTTAAAGAGCACGATCAGACAACAACATCTGCCTTCTGTACCCCAGTCACTGGCACCCGGGTCCAGCCCATCCTGGAAGCAGAGTTTGCCAACACCAGGGAAAGTCCAGTCAGTTCATGTGCCAGCTCTTCCACTCTGCTTTGTCCAATGTCTGACACACACACACACCCCATCGTGAACGAATGCCAGATGGGAAGTGTGAACGGTCACTGCCATCTCAGTCATGGGGGGGAGTTCCGCCCAGTAGGGATGTGCGCATAAACACATATGAGCATAAGTGACCCCCATTGCCAGTAAGGCCTGCATTCCATGGTTGAGGTGCTGGTAATGTGGACGCTTCAGTGCTGGACTGGCATGCAGAGGAGCCACTTCAGGGTGTGCTGTCTTGTCACCCCTTCCCGAGACAAATTAAACCACCGCAAACAGAGGCGCTGCCAGATTGCACCAACCCTTCAGTGTGACTGCAGCCTGGGCTTAGTAAACCCAGCTGAAAATCCCCCAAATTGCCAGCACCCCTGCTGGGCAATTGGAATGCCTGCTTTATCCCCTCCCCCATTACTTTCATCACTGCTGTTCCAGCTAATTTAGGGATGCCAGCCTTCGGCTTGCCAGGTCTGGCTTGGGAAATACCTGAAGATTTTGAAGGTGGAGCCTCGGGGACGTTTGGGGTTTGGAGAGAGGATGGACTTCAATGGGGTATAATGTCATACAGTCCACCTTCCAAAGCATCCAGTCCACCTGGAGGTTGGCAACTCTACCCAGCCGGCAACTCTACCCAGCCCCCCAGATGGGACCTGGGGATCCCCAGGAATTACAGCTCATTGCCAGACTACAGAGGTCAGTTCCCCTGGAGAAAATGGATGCTTTGGAGGGTGGACTCAATGGCATTATACCCCACTGAGGTCCCTTGTCCTCCCCAGGCTCCATCCCCAAATCTCTAGGAGTTTCCCAGCCTAGATCTGCCAACCCTATAGGGAAAAGGGGGAGAAGGAGAAGCACAGAAAAGTGATTCCCACATGCTTGTTTGTGTGCACACCTAGGTAGAGAGCTCAGGGGTTTCATCCCTCTTACCCTCTTCATCAACTGGGTATGTGGCTGTGTGTAGTGCATGATGTTTGTTGCGTGTTTCACAGTATGTGTGATTAATATTGATGTAGGTAACATGAGTTTCCCTAACAATACGCTAGTGTAGCTCAGCTGACCAGTTTGGGAAGTTTTGAAATGGAAAATCAACCAATACTTCCTGCACTTGGTCTGTAACCATCTCAGGGGTGACATGTGCAAAACAGGGACATTTTAAGCTAGTTTTAAATGTTTCCTAGTGAAAAATAAGCATTTGGCTGGTCTAATGTTACGGCAAATAGAAGCCAGACGAGCATCTGGTTCTGCTTGTACACAACCTACGAGAAGTAAAACAGAACAAACATTTTCACGCAACATACAAAAACAACAAAAAGTGTCATATTTGTACATTCCCTAATTCAAGAAAAATACGACTCAACAATCTCCAAATAACTATTTTCAAGGACATTTTGTTTTTGTGCGTGTGTATTGCTTGTTTCTTTTCACCTTCTGCTGGGCTATTGATGGAGAATATGATTGGACGATAAAGTAGCATTTCTTCCAATCATTCAGCAGGGTGAAGAACCCTTGTTCACAGAGGGTGTGGTACTGGGGGAACTGTTTGTGGGTGTAGTACTGGGGGAACTGGTCACCCACTGGGTTGCCAGGTCTGGGTTGGAAAATACAGGGAGACTTTGGGGGTGGATCTGGGAGAGGGTGGGGTTTGGGGAGGGGAGGGGCCTCAGCATGGTACAATGCCATAGACAACCCACCCTTCAAGGCAGCCATTTTCTCCAGGGGAGCTGATCTTTGTCAGCTGGAGATCACTTGTAAAAGCAGGAGATCCCCAGGCCCCACCTGGAGGCTGGCAACCCTAGTTACCCACTTTACATACAGTTAGATCAGGGGTCCCCAGTGTGGTGTCCATGGATGCAATGGGGGCCTGCTGACACCTTTCCTGGCGCCCGCCAAGCGTTTTGAGAAAGTAGTTGGAGCAGGTAGTGCCTTTACCTAGAAAGGCTTCTGGTTGGCCACTGGAGATTTTATTAGCTATGCAGAATTTTTAAAATGTAGTTTTGGTAGCAGCTGCCACCTGAGCACAATGGTCTTCCCTGTGTGACTGATGGTAAGATGTGGTGGCCATTTTGTGACTGGCCCCATTTCCTACAGCAGCCATTTTGTGGCTGCCTCAACCATGCTGTTGCTGTGTCAGAATTCCAAAGGTGCCCGCAGGCTCAAAAAGGAGGAGGAGGAGGAGGAGGAGATTGGCTTTATACCCCACCCTTCACTTGGAGTCTCAGAGCAGCTTACAATCTCCTTTCCCTTCCCCTCCCCACAACAGGCACCCTGTGAGGTAGGTGGGGCTGAGAGACCTCTTTCAAGGACTGCTCTTTGAAGAACAGCTCTGACAGAACTATGGGTTGCCCAAGGTCATCCAGCAGCTGCAAGTGGAGGAGTGGAGAATCTAACCTGGTTCTCCCAGATTAGAGTCCATGCACTTAACCACTACACCGAACTGAGGACCCCTGAGTTACATGAACACAGAACATTATGATACTGCATTTCAAGCTTGAGAAACACTCATTTTACTATACGAAGGGAATAAATGAACATTGGGGAGAAGCAGCCAAGCTAACCATGGCTTTTGCTAGCTTTTAGGTGAAATTTTCAAGCTCGTTTTTAATCAGGGCACTAATTAAGTTAGAGAGCAGCATTCCAGCCATGCTGTGCTATGGTACTATTTTTCCAACTGAAAAATTGTCTATTGTTTTTCCTTCAATTTCCTGCCACTCTGAGCCTGGCAGCTAGTTCCTCATCTCTAGAGGAGAAAAGGGGGGCAATAGCCCTATTCGTAGGTATAGTTTGTTGACTGATCACCATGACAACATGAAAGATCTTTATGTGATCCAGGTTTGATATCTGAAGACCACTTCAGATAGTGGTATTTAGACACATGTCAGAAAACAGCATATATAATATATATGATAACAGGTGAACAGTATAGCCAACATCAATTTTGACTTCAATTGCAAGCAGCTGAAAGGGAATCACCACACAAATTTCCTGGCATACATACCTAAAATACACTTATTTCAACACTCATGTGTTATACAAACCCTGCACAGGGGACAGAAGTAGGGACAAGCCAATAAGTTAAAAAGGCGTGGGAATACTGGCCCTGCCCCACTCACAATCAACTTGACCCACAGCTATCTATGCACCTTCACCACAATGTGGCCACAGCACCTTTACATATACAAACAGTACACACATAAGCTCCACCCCATGTAGGGCTGCCAAGTCCCCCTGAGGGGTGGGGGTTCCCCCGCTAAAGGGGTCCCCAATCCACTGATCCGGATTTGGCTGGCGGGGGAAACCCCACCCCCAAAATGGCCACATCAGGTTGACGTGCCCAGCACGATGACGTTGCCGGAAGTGATGTCATCACATTGGGCACGTCACAGGGCTACGCTCTAGCAATCACCCTGAAAACTCTATGGTACCATACAGTTTTTAGGGCTATTACCAGAGTGTCACCCAGTGATGTGCCTGGCATGATGATGTCACTTCTGGGCAACATCATTGCACCATGCACGTGCGAGGGTCCCGGACTGGGAGCGGGACTCCCCCACTCAGACACGTAAGTGACTTGGCAACCCTCACCCCATGATCAAGAATGTTTCCAAAGCAGCACTTCTGATCAGTGAGATGGAACCCACACATATAGGGCATTATGTCCCCATTTCAGAAAATGCATAAAACAGGGTGAGACCAACATGCTTGGCCATAAGTGTGGGCAGGTTCAGCATACTTGGTCATGCTCTCCCTCCACAAGCACTGGCATTTTCTTACATATGTTGCCCACACATGACTAGTGTATTATACACAGTTTCCTTAAACTGTAAAACAAGCTCTTTGGAGTGTTGCCTTGGTCTGCATAGAACCAATATTAGTGCAATTAGTACTAAATATTAATATTGAAATGATTTTCTGGGAGTTATAAGCAATGTTCCTTCTGATTTTTTCCCCCCACAGAGTGGAGCAGTTCACATCCTGAGCAGAATATAATTGCTGTAACCTTAAAAAGGGCAGTGGGCAGTGCAAGACCCTGCGTGGCTCCAGAATGCTGCTGAGCGGGGCTCCCTGTGTTAATGAGCGGCCGCTCACATGCACAGCTTACAGGGAACACTGGTTATAATTTATAAGCCCCCGCCAAGAACTAGTAGATTAAGGCAATAGATCACTATAACATTTTTGTCGTATAGCGATCTAGCAATTCCTGGTTTCTATTAGAAACCTGCAAGAAAGCCTTCAGGTGCGGGGTAGGAAACGGCAGTCATGGGGGGCCAAAGCAACGAAAATGATACTGATGTGGGTAGAACTTGAAAAAAACCTGCACCTTCCTACCCACATGGCATTTAACAGGACTTTCACTATGTTTGTTCCAGCAAAAGTCACACCAAATCAGTTTTGGGAAAGATCACCGCAAAGCAGAGACAAACAGAAGCGGGATGAGTAAAAGGTGGTGTCATGTGGATATTCCCCAAAACAGTGCTGCTGTAAAGAAGCCAGGGCAGAGGAGATTATCTGTGTGGGAACAGCCCCTCTGACTCAGCCTAGCTTATCTTGAAGGGCTGCTGAAACAATAAAATGATTGTTTCATTCACTTCATAGGCAGCTCTATGCTCCTTGGAAGAATGGTGGGATACAAATGTGACCGGAAAAGTAAGAGAAATGCATTCGATACATTACCATGCCATTTCTGCATTCCATCAGAAAGGTACTCCCAGACAGAAAGAACCCTTTCCTGCACAGCACCAGAGCTAAAATACCACAAGATAAAACAATCTCTGAAAAGCCATTTCTAATTGCCATTATTCTCCTTACTCACCACGAAAGGGTATTGTCTGACTGAGATATGCGAGTGGTTTGAAAGGCATGCTGGGCCCTGTTCCTGCTCTGCATGGAGCTACCAGGAAAAAAAGTTCCTGCACACTGTTTAAATATTTACCTAAAGGCATTACTTGCACACGTAGAAGATGGAAAAGGCAGGGAAGCGTCTTGCAGGTCAAGACTTAAAACCTAATGGACATTTCAATTCCTGGACTCATCAGTAAGAACTTCTCAGAACAGAGGCATGAAACCATTTATAAGTGGAGGCTCAATTGCAATGAAGGTTTTTTTATACCTTAAACAAATACAAGCTTTATTCTCCTATTGGCATCTCTGGAGTGTACATAGGCTACAGAAATTATGGCTCAAGTACTAATAAATGAACTGAAATGAAAATGAGAGATTTCTAACCTAAATTGGAAACTACAGGACCTGGCATCTGCTCTTCCCTCCCACCTGGAAGATGCAGATGGGTGTATGCGTAAAGAGGATGCTATCTGGCAGACAGGCACATGGGCACGCTCCCCCACAGACACACACAGATGCAGATGAAGAAAGAACGTCTTATCAGTTAACTCCCCCACAGGTGTAGAAAGGTCCTAGCCAATCTGGGTTCTCACTGCAGCAGCCCACCAGTATTCCACAGCCAACAATCATCAGGTGCTTGCACATCAGACAGATTCCTTATCTTCCTTCAGGTTGCTAAAACTTCTAAGATCTTTTCTGCACTCTTATTTTCCTCACTTGAGACACATTGCTGGGAATTTTTCTTAATCTATCGGTTTATGTCTGGCATAAAATCTGCGGAGAAATATGCCAGCCATAAACTGATGCAATATTGAATCGACCACTAGAGGGAGCAAAACACATGAGGAACAGACCCTCCCCCCAAAGCAACAGGAACACCCAAGTGAGCAAAATGAGGAGGCAGAAAAGCCCTAACTCTGGGAGGGATGAGAGGTCCCTAGCCTCACTGCTGCTACAAACACTGGTCCATCTTCATAAATGGCAGCCCTGTCTTAGATGAAGGGTCTTGTCCTGTTCTCAATCCATGCTGAGGCCCACTCTCCTGCTTCAGTGGGAGGCCTCCTCTCATTTCTGAGCAGCACCAGAAGTGATGTCACAACATTTCTGGTGAGGGATCCCACCCCGGTGTAAGTCCCCCAATGGTAGCCAGCCTTGCTAGGACTGCTGTCCAATCAGCAATCTTAAATCACGCCCACACATCCCTTCTCAGTGAGGGAGCCTTGAAGGACAAGCTAAGCTTAGTGAATATTTCAGCTACAGTTTTAAGGGAATCTGGGTTTTAAGCATGTTTTAGCGCAAACACATCCTGCTTTAGATACTAAGCACTGGAGAGGAAAATCCTTGCCTCTCGTCTTGAACAATATGCTGTGTGGTACGGGTAGCCCAGGCTAGGCCAATCTTGTCAGCTGTCGGAAACTAAGCAGGGTCAGCACTGGCTAGTACTTGGATGGGAGACCACCAAGGAATATGAGGGTTGTGAGGCAGTGGCAGGTAATGGAAAACCACCTCTGAATGTCTCGTGCCTTGAAAAGCCTATGGGGTCGCCATAACTCAGCTGTGACTTGGCAGCAAAAAAAAATGGGGTCTGCAGCAAGGAGAGGGGTGCAGGAGCTAAGGGAAATCTCTCCCCTTGTTGTTGCACCCACTCCTTCCTGCAACCTTCCCCCCCAAAAAAAGACATATTGTTTGTTTCCATATACTCCTTCTGTTCACAGGAGTTTGGACCCAGTCCAGTGTGTGGCAAGATGAAACCATGGGGCCAAGGAAAGAAATGAGTCATGTATTTGTTCTAAACACTTCTTTGTAAAGCAAACTTGAATAGCAGAAAATGGCATCCATGTTTTCTGAACCCTGGAAGAGATTAAACAGGATCATATGTGCAGCTGTCAGCGAGAGACAATTTTTGCCTGCTGACATCACTGCCTCTCTGTCCCCAGTTCCCTCATTTCCATTACACAGCTGGAAGAAAGATGAAGGCAGCAAAGAGGCAGATAACCATCTTCAGCTGGAAGCCCCCCACACACACACACACACACAAGCTACACTTGAACCATCTTCAAGCTTCCTGTTGCTCTCCAATGTCAGTCTGAGCCAGCGGCTCCATACTGAGCCCTTCCACAAATCCATCTAACCCTATACTGTTCACTTTATACAATCAGCCTAATATTTGGATCTCCTCATTTTTACAAAGCATCGGGTTATGAAAATGCATTTTGACACCTGTTCTTCCGAAAACATGTCCCTCTAATCACATATTGGGGTTTCTTTCTAATTGCTCAGTGATGAGGAAAGCATTCTAATTAAAAAACATGGCTGAGCATTACATCAGCTGCATCGTCAGCCCAGCGACTTCTCCTGCTGGGTGCATCAGAAGCATTTTGCCAGTCACAGCGGTCTGGTGAAGGCCTGCGATTCTGTTCAAAGCCAAAAATATGACCACAAACCAGGCCCCCAGCCCCCACGACAGCATGGAATCACTGGATTGTAACAGCTTGGCAGCGACAACATCCATATTCTCCAGAATCACTTTCTGTGAATGAATGTTGCCAATTGTCATCAAGGCTAGATGAACAGACTAGTGCGAGAGCAACTGTTCTATGCATTCATGGTGTTGTTTCACTCACTTGGGTATTTGCTTTAAAGCTGTCTGGCCCACTTAAATTTCATCAAAAAGTTAACATGCACCACTGAGACACATATACAATTCTGACGGCCCCATCCATTTCCCTCCCTCAGATGCCAGATTTTCCCTCCATTTTTCTTTATTTTTACTGACTGGGCCACCCTAGCTCTGGCTGTCCCACCCTGTCAGAGTACAATATTTGAGCCGGCCCAGCTGGTTAGGCGGAATATAAATTTAAATACATAAATAATTTTGGCTGGTGGCTCAGCCCAGGAACCTGTGGGGAGGACCAGAAACCTGCTTTAACTTAGACAACTTAAAAGGCACTAGAGGCATTTTGAAATTCAAAAATAACAACATATTTTATTTAACATGGAGGGGAAAGGTCAGGTGAAATCAGGGGTTGAAATTTCTGAGGTAAAACCAGTACATCACAGACTTTAGTTCTTATGTTCCAGGCTTAATGAGAGTTTCTTAAGCTTTTCACAGTGATTTAAATCTTTAGGTTCCGAGGCTTTTGTTCCAGTGTTTTCCCCAAACACTCCAGTACACCTTCTTTGAGTATTCTCTGACTCTTTTGGTTTCCAGAAGATTTCCAGTACTTGTCTTGAGTTTTTAACAGACTCTTAAGGTTTCTAAAGGCAGTTTCTAATCACACCAGACCAGGATCTCTGCCCTCTTCAGAGCTAATTCCCTGTTTGACTGGGTAGGGAATTTTCTTCTCTCTCTAGAAGATCTATCCCCTTTCCTTGGCCTGAATGGGAGTCTTCACCTACTTCCCAAACTTCCTTGCCAGCTTTCTCCCAGTCCTCCTGACTGCATTGAACTGCTCTCAACTAAGGCTGAATTCCGAAACTGTCAGTACTCAACTCTTCTCAACTAGAGCTGAAATCACACTGCCAGTACTTAACTCAGTCAAGGCAGAAATCTGACTGAATCTCTCCTCAGCATGCAGCTCTCTCAAGGCTTTCTCTGCTCAGCTAATACTAACCAATTAGATTGCTTGGAGCAGCCTGTCACTCAGGACTTTCTGTTTCTGTGAAGAAATAACCCTTCACAGTCCTCCAGCTGTTTGTACAGCACTTCTAAGCTTTTAATAGGGCAGTCCATCACAACAGTCAATCTAAAAAGTAAACTTAATTTGTTGCATTTTTCTGTTCTTAGTTTGTCAATGAGGAACTTCAGATCCTTTTCTTGTTTAACATTAAAAACTGTCCTAAAAATTCAATTTTATCAATTTTAATGGTTTCCTCCTATTGCATTCATTACCTGGTATCAATTGTACATTTTCAGATATTTCCATGATAATGTTTGCTATCTTCTCTTTTGTGAGCCATCAGTCCTATATTTAAATCAGGCCCAATAATGCCCATAAATAACTCTTGTAAATATATTAGGGATATGAATTCATTCATCAGATAATGCAAACAAAATTGGTAGAGTCCCATTCATGATTCTCATTATAATAATGAATGGAAAAACAATGGAATTCATTCATGCTCATGTTATTGGTACCCGACAGTCACCAGGGCAAAATAAGCACAGGCCCGATTGCGAAGGGTGTTCGGGCCTCCACGCAAATCCAGTCTGTCCCAGCAAAACTTCTTGCCTATGAGGGAGGGAGGGAGACAGAGAGGAAGCCAGGCATTAAGGCCTTGAATACAGAAGACATGTTTATTAGGCTCACACTAGGGTTGCCAAGTCTACAGAACTCACCGGCGGGGGGTAACATTTTTTCCCTCCATAGAGAACAATGGAGGGGATGGGACAATCTGTTTGGGGGCCCACAGAATTGGACCCCGTGGTCCAATCTTCTTGAAACTTAGTGGGTAGTTCGAGAAGAGGCCCCAGCAGCTACCCTGCAAGTTTGGAGCCTCTCCCTCAAACCCCCTTTCCTCCAGCCCCTCATATACCCTATGAGTTTTTGCCATTGATTTCAATGGCCCATAGGGTATAATGGGGCTGAAACTGACATTCCCTTTCTGACACACTTCCGGTGATGTCAAGGGACGTGGCATATGCTAATGAGTTATGCTAATGAGTTATGTTAATGAGCTCCTGCAGCTCTTTTTCTACGAAAGGACCCCTGATTATGGTCACTGTTCCCAAGTGGAAGCTGGTGCTTCTACCAGCAAGTGAAGGCTTTTTGTTTGTTTGTTTCATTTGGCATTCCCTCAGTGATCCCTCCTTCCTGTCTAATGTTTTAATTGTTTTTTTATGTTTTTGCATACATTTTAGTTTGGTTTTTATTGTTTTAATGATGTCATTTTAGTTGGTTTTAATGGTTTTTTACTATGTGGTTTTATTATTTTTGTTTAATTTTGTGGCTCTTATGAGGGCAAAAAGGTGGGTGGGAGAATTTTGTAAAATCAATCAATAAAAGAAAGCATAATTAAATCAAGCATGGACAATTTCAAGAAGGCATCGATTCAGTAAGTCAAAAATTAAAAACTTCTGATTTCTCACACTATGTAGGTTGGAGAGTTCAAACAAAATTCCAGTTCTGGGAACCCAACTGACGTTTTTAAACTGAATCCAACTGAAATTTTATCTAGTCATGGCTATAGGTACTGCTAAAATTCTTTCCCAGTACTACCAGGTTTGTCCATTTCGCCATCTTGATGCCCCTGATGAGGGTAGAAAGATGGGGCATAAATTTTGAAAATAAACAAACTGTCCAGAAGCTGTGCTTGCTAGAAATTCAAGCAAATGCTTTGTTTGTATTCACTGGCAGCCAGGGTTGCAGATTGGGGAAGGGGTCAGAAGCAGAGGCTCAAGGCCCTGACCTGGATAGCCCAGGCATGCCGGATCTCGTCAGATCTCAAAAGCTAAGCTGGGTTGACCCTGGCAAGTACTTGGATGGGAGACATCCTTGAAATATCAGCAGTTGGGAGGACAGGGGCAGGTTTTACTCAGCCACCTCTCTTGAATATCCTCCAGGCCCCCAGAAGGGGGCAGTCACCAGAGGTCACCATGACTTCCAGATGCACATGCAGATGCACATATTAAATAATGGAAGAAGAGGCTTAAGTCTCATTGTCACTCCACCCCCACCATCACTGGCACCTTGCAGGGAGTGGGCCTGAGGTTAAAGCTACTCTTCCCCCAACACAGAAATACTAACAGTGAACACACAGAGAGACACACACACATACACACACACGCACACACTTACCTAGGGCCAAACAAGATGTGACATTGCAGATTAGGGATGAGGAAGGATGTGTTCTCTCTGTTTGTGAGACAACTGCTGATTGGGGATCTGAGGGCTCTTCTGCATTCTCATTTTAATTTCTTGTGCATCTCTATTTCTTGGGGGGTGTTTTCTGCATGTGTTTTGCTCCCTCTAGTGGTTGATTTGATATTATATCACTGTGTGTCTGGGATAAAAACCAGGCATATAGTGATGTAATATCAAATCATCCACTAGAAGGAGCAAAACATGTGTGGAGGGGAAAGAACCCCAAAGTAATAGGGACTCTCATGGGTCAGTCAGGGCTCAGTGAGGACTCCTCAGGAGAAGAGGAGCCAGCATAACCAGCTCTGAGTCAGCAGAAGCCAGCAAGCAAGAAGATGGACTGCAGGCTGATCAGGCTGCATAGCCAATAGCTGGTGCACAGCCTCTGACAGTCTCCAGCCCTGAGTCAACCGATGAAACTGAGTTGATCATTCCCAGCCCTCCAGTATCACCCACACCCTTTGAGCACTGCAGACAGAGGCTAAGAGCGAAATAATGGGAGAGACTATGGAGTGTGTGCCTCCTGGCCCAGCACCAGCTGCTTGAGTAGTTGCAGGATTACTCCCAAACAACTGCTACAAACTGGACACTTAGGCACATACCTATAAAAACCAGCCAAGGGAGGCTGTTTAAGTGTGGAAGCAACAAGTTATTATACTATTGACTTTGTGACTGCAGCTTTGGCACCTGCTTTGCTTGTGTGACCCTTGGGTTGGCTTCTGACTATGCCTTTTGGCTCTGCTTGACTTTGGCTTGTGAGTAACCTTTGGACTGCTTGACTACACTTCTTGGACAACCCCTTGGTAATGGCTCTTGACTCTGATCTCTTAGACTGGACTCTTGACTTGGTTTCTCTTGCCTGGACTTTGACTGCCTTCCAGGAACCCACCCTTGGCTCTGCCTGACCTGTGACAGGGATGCACAAGCAATGAAAATGAGAATGCAGAAGACCCTTGGGACATCAATGCCTTTAATTTTGTTTAAAAGCTACCATGGGTACAGTTGGGGGGGGATGCATCCTGCTTAAAATGTGGGCCCAAAATGAAAAATCTGCTAGTGTGTGTGGTGGGTGTTTGGGGTTTTTTTTGGTATGACCCTATTGCTCACAAGTAAATTTTCTGCAGGGTGGATCTCTTGGGTAAAGAATGCCATGGGGCAGCAGCCCCATAGCTCAGATAAGCCCAACTGCAAGCAAACATGGCCAGCCCAGACATGATGCAATACTACCAATAGCAGAGTAGGAGCCATCCCCTCACTCTCATCAAGTATAAAGGGAGCCCAGCAGAAGTGGCTTGGGGAGCAAATGGAGTTTCTCCACTGGGCATAGCAGCTGCAGCTAGAATCCACATCCTCAACAGATTCATCTTACTTCTTTCTGCCAGTTCTCCTCTGGGGCCATACACAATGGGGATGGTGCAGAGCTGTTCTGATGTGGGTGTGACAATATGGGGCTTTCTTTTTTAAGAACCCACCTTACTGATGAGAGGGACAAATCAAAGAGGGGTCCTGATCAATTTGTATGCTGATTTCAAATTTGTCTGCATCTAAATGTTCAAAGCCCTTCAGCTTGTCACACCTCAATGCTAGTACTTAATGCAATAAAAAAAATCAGCAAAGGTATAACTCTGTTTAGGACTGCCCTGTAAATGAAGCAAGAACCCAACTGTCTTTAATTACTCATTAATTAATTGGCGCTGGGAAACATCAGAGGAACAAAATCTCTTGGATTACATCATTTTAAATGAGGCCACGAGATGGTTTTCTTAAGCTTTTTTTTTTTTTTAGCTAACATAAATCAAAACTTTTTCCATTACGTTAGGATTATGGTTTCTTCTCACACTAGAGTGATGAGAGTGACAGGAGTCCTTTTCAGATATTAAAACAGGGCTGGACATACCTGTAAGTGTTGTTTATCTGTGTAGTTACACGCGGGTCACCTGTGTAGTTACACGCGGGTTACAGTGTACATTGCAGATCTGCTGCAGAGAGATTTTGCTCCGAAACACTAGGGGGTCCTTCCCCCTCCTCCCTGCTGCTTCCCCACATTTTCCAGTGTAAAAGGAGGGGGTGGAGCTCCTTTCCCTTTCAGAGGAGAGGCAGATCCAATCAACAAAACAAGAAGGGCAGACAACAGGGAATTGGAGGTCTGGAATTGACTCGTTCATCTTCTGACACTGGGCGATTCTGCATCTAGCATTTGCTCCACATTTTCTCAACTGGGAGGGAAAAGTGCAGCTCAAAACCACATTCAAATACCCCAGCCAAAGCCATACTGACTGCAAAGCTACCCCTAGCCATCTGATGGTACATCCTAGATATCACTGTGAGCACTTTAACTGTAATGTTTACAGCAAATTGGATGTACGATGTATTGCTTTGTATTTTATAATGTTTTAAAATGTTTTAAATTGTTTATTCTGATTAGGCACTATGTGCCATACTGTAAGCCGCCCTGAGCCCGTTCGCGGGGAGAGCGGGGTAAAAATTTGATGATGATGATGATAAAATCCATGCAGAAGGTACCATAAAATCCGATGATCAAAGGAAGTGAGAGCGGCATGCAATGCAGAGGGGAATTTCTGCTCCAGCAGGGGTCTGCTAAAACAACGGAGGGAAAAGCCAATGCAGAATCACCACTGGCAGGGACAACAAGGGGGAGTGGCCCGATGGTGAGGGAATACTCTTGATTCTTTTTTTCTTTTCTTTTTTAAAAAATAGTTTATTTTCATTTTTCATAACAAACCATTGACACATTATAGGACGTCCATATTTACATTTAACCACAAAAATAACCTCATTAAATATTCTTCATAACATGACTTTGCTTGTTTCATATTTAACAAACCTTTATTTCTAAATCAATTTCTAACCCTACATTTAATCTGAGGCGGGACCCCTACAAGCCGCCACCACAGATATTGCCTTACTATTTAAACCTTTTGAGCCCTATTAGAAATGTTTATATTCATCCATTTATAGACCTTATTCCAATTATTCCAAAACTTTCCCTCTGGTTTATTGTAACAAACCATACTCAGTCTATCCATTTCGGCCATTTCTAGCAGTTTAAACTTTAATTCTTCTTCTGCTGGTATTAAATCGGATTTCCATTTCTTTGCTATCAAGATTCTTTGAAGAAGCTTTTTCAGCATTATTGGAAGCCTTTTTAGGTGGAAGCTATGAAGCTAGGAGATACCAGGTAGAAGTCTGGGGTCTTTTAGGTGTTGTGGCCAGCCAGATCCACTCTCAGAACTGATGGCAATACCTCTCTGGATTCAGCCTTGGTGTTACACTTGGATGATTGTAAGGAACAGCACTGGACACAGCTTTCTCCCATAGAGCAGCTTTTAGGTGCAACACTCTGTCATCTATTGCTTTTGGAGTAAATTATCTACATACTGGGCACCTCAAGACATGGTGCTTTGCATCGAGCCATAGTAGACATAGTGTATGGTCATCCATATGGGGGATTTCTGCCCCATGTGTATTTCTGTAAGAGATCTTTGTAGTCTAAGTTTTATTTAAGGTCATTTGCTCTAAAGTCTTCCTCATAATCAGTTGAGTTGAGCTTGCTGAAAGCAAGAAAGGCCCCAAAGCCACAGTCCTTCCAGAAAGAGCTTCAAAAGAAGGATCCTCTCTCCACAGTGGCAAAGAGAGAACTTAGGGAAGGGCGCTCCACCCCCTCCTTTGATGCTGGAAAAGGTAGGAAAGGAACATGGAGAAGGTAGAAGGAGCACCCACTGGGGGGGGTTTAGCTTCAAAATCTCTTTGCAGGAGTCCTGCGCATGTGCAGTAACCCGCATGTGACTGCAACCGCAACAATGAACAGCCTCATATATTGAGATCCCAACCAACAGGAGTGATGCTCCAGTCATGCAGAGTTACCACTTTGTGCAAATAAGGCCCAATTTACACCTCCCCTCTGAAGTAGTTTGACTGCTGTCTTTTCCTACGCTCATTTCACGCTGGTTTCAAATTTCACACCCTGGGTCTGAAGAGTACAAAGCAGCAGGATCTGTTTAAAGCAGTAAAATGCTAGCTTGACCACAGGAGGGCAATTAACAAATGTAAACAGTAATTTTTAAACTAGAACAAGTATGGTTTGAAACTAGAAACAGGTAAAGACGGGGTGGTTTTAAACTAGAATTATTCCAGTGGGAAAGTCAGATGTAGATTTGACCTAAGTCATTTGCCCATATTTTGCCTGGTTTGGTACATGCTTCATTGGACCATTATGATTTGATCAGATACCAGAGCTGCCTCCACACAGAAAACCCATGTGTCGGCCTGTTCTTAGGAAAGACCACAGTTCAAAAAAAATTATTTGGCTGCTCTGCATACAGAACCTCCCCCACCCACCCCCATAGCACAGCTAAAACACCTCTTTGGCACAGTGTTAGCTGACATGGGCCCATTCTGCATCCGCTGTTTTACAAAACCCACGTTGGAAAAGAAATCCCCTTTACATTGCATGCCACTTTCACTTTCTTTTATTGTCGGATTGTATGGCAGCGTCCAGACTGCATGCTGCTTTCACTTCCTTTGATCTCTTGGTTTTATGGTACCGTCTGCATAGATTTATGGCCGCTTTATGGCCATTCAGGGGTGACTCTGCAGTCAGTATGGCATTGGCCTGGGGTATCTGAATGTGGTTTTGAGCCTCATCTTTTTCGGTTCCACTGTGGGTTTGGTAAAACAATGGAGTGAATGCTAGATGTAGAATGGGCCATGGTGATAAACAACTTTAACACACCTAGGAATTAATTCGGTGGGAAGATTTGTTACCTGCAGACACAATGGCCGCGGGAATCACTGAATTACCCATAAAGTTCATCCCCAAACCAAAAATACCCCTCAACAACGAACACTTGTCTATTACTGGCCAGAGCAATGAGACCTTGTAGCATGAAGGACATGCCTACACTACAGATGGAAACCAGTCTTGCTGTTGTCAGGGCTCCAAACCAAGGACGCTTGGGAACCACAGTTCTGTGAAAAGAGCGGCAGTTCCTTACCAAAGCATGCCCAGCAGCCTCATAAAAACAGAATTCCCACACTTCTTTATGAGAGAAAAGCCGCTCTAGTTAAGCTAGTTGACGAGCATTGCAAAGTGACTTACGTTTGTGCAGGGCTTTTTTTGTAGAAAAGGCCCAGCAGGAACTCATTAGCATAACAGGCCATACCCAACATCAGAAACTTATTAGCATATTAGGCCACACCCCTGACAGCACAGCTCATTAGCATATTAGGCGGGGGCTGGGAAAGCACAGTGCAGGCATGGAAGCTTGCCTCTTCCGCCCCCCCCCAAGCTTCTCCACCCCACTTCAGCATCGCCTTTCTAGTCTACCCCCCCCCCCCAAAAAAACCCAGACAGCCAGGGAAAGGCACTGCTGAAGTGTCTGGGATCTGAAAGTGCCTAGGATCTATTGCAGAGAGACTCAGGGAAGTGCGGTGGGGCATGGTTAAATGCCTTTCTCTCCCTCCCCCAGATTGGGGAGAGAGAGAAAGGTGTTTTCAACGTGCCTGAGTTCCCTGCCTCCCCTTTTCCAGCTGGGACATGTCAGCTAGAGAAGGGAAGGCAGAGAGAGGCTTTTCCTTGTCAATTTCACTCTCAGCTGACTGGGGGGGGGGGGCAGAGTGAAATTGACAAGGAAATCCTGAGGAGCTCTCCAGAGGGAAAGACGGCATTTTAACATGTTGCCTTTCCCTCTTGTGTGTAATGTGGGGAGGGCAGCGTGCTCTGTAGCCACACATGCCAGGGGTTTTGGTTGTAGGCGTGGCCAACTCAGGAGCCAGCCAGAACTCCGTTCCTGTGCATTCCTGCCCAAAAATAGCCCTGCGTTTGTGGCATAGATATGCCCTGACTCTCTGAGCCCAGGTTAACACAAAAGTTTCACAAACACCTTGTGCCATTTTGAGTCTTTAGCATTACTAAAGACATTATGAAAGGAATTAGACTAAGTGTCCTGCTTCTCAATAGCCCTATTCAGGCATTGTGATTTTGGTTATCCAACTGCGCTGTCAAGCTCCGCCTCCTTCCCCCCGGGGGCACCACCCATGGCCGTGGCATCTGTTGGCCACAGGTGGTCCTGGTAAGCGGTGCCGGGGTTAAAGGGGCAAGGTAGGGCCTCAGAATGCGAGGGGTGGAGGTTAATGTCACCCGAGTCACCCCTCTGCCTCAGTTGGTGCCTGGCTCCTGTCGACTTCCCTTTCACTCTCTCTCTGCTGGCTCCATCTTCTGCAGGGACCTCCTGGATCATCCTCTCCGGCCCCACCAAGATAGCCTCCTCTTATTCCTGTTCCCTCCCCCCAGAACAACTCAGGCAGCAGAAACCCTCCTCCCCTCCCTGCCCCACCCCCTTGATAGCCTGGGACACTCTCCCAGCGTCCCAGATGAAGCTGTGCCTCTTCTTCCGGTGGCCCACAGTGTCAGCTTCCTCCTCCCAGGCTCCACCTGTGGGAGCAGTTCTTTGGGCCCGCAGGGGGCTGCCCAGCCACGCCACACCAACAGGCTGGGAGCATGTGCCACAGCAGCCCCATGGGCAGCCCCATCACCGCTCCAAGTGGCAACGAAGCGCAGGGTCCGGGTGCGGCTCCGGGCCCGGCAGGGATGGTGCAGTGCCATGGTCGGGTTGCTGTCGGCCTCCGTCCTCGACTACTCCAGGGGCTTCCTTCTTGGGGTCTGGACCCCGTTGGCGGGTGGTGGCTCCTCCGTTGTGGCTGGAGGTGGCCAAGGTGAGTGTGGGGTTGCTCCAGTGGGGGGGGGGGGCGGGAAGGCCTGGACCGTCCTGGGCGGGACATGCACATAAAAGGAGATTGTGCTTTGCACAGTTCTCTTGGTGAATGTAGTCGCCATTTTCCAGTTTCAGTACACAAGTGGCAATCTAGATTTTAGGGTATGTGTTTGCATGTCCTGAAGCTGGAAAATATACTGATTGCCCTATTCAAACACAGTGGCAACCACACATATCAGGAAGGTTACAGGCAGCATGCACTCCTCTGTTACACAAGGCTTGAGGGGCAGCATTTTAATGACTGAATAATGCTACAGTTGCCAGCTAGATGCTTCCAGTAAACTCATAAGGAAGACATGAAGATAACAACCCTCCATCAAGCAACCAGTATTCAGATATACTGCATTTGAACCTGGAGGCTCCATTCAGCTACCATATCTGTTATTATCCATTATTCCCATCCTATGCATACAATGCATTGCAAATAATTTTAGACCCAAATCTCACTACTCTTACTGTAAAGATCTTACATACATACACTTATGTTGTTATTGTTGTTGTTGTTCAGTTGCACAGTTGAGTCTGACTCTTTGTGATCCCATGGACCACATCATGCCAGGCCCTCCTGTCCTCCGCCGTCCTCCAGAGTTTGCTCAAACTCATGTCCGTTGCATCGATAACACTGTCTAACCATCTCATCCTTTGCCGTCCCCTTCTTCTTTGACCTTCAATCTTTCCCAAGTTCAGGGTCTTCTCTAGTGAGTGTTCCCTTCTCATTTAGTGGCCAAAGTATTTGAGCTTCAGCTTCAGTATCTGGCCTTCCAGGGAATAGTCAGGGTTGATTTCTTTTTGGATTGACTGATATGATCTCCTTGTAGTTCAAGGGACTCTCAAGAGTCTTCTCCAGCACCATAATTCAGAAGAATCTATTCTTCAGCGCTCAGCCTTCCTTATAGTCCAACTCTCACAGCCATACATTACTATTGGGAATACCATTGCTTTTACCATATGGACTTTTGTTGGATGGGTGATGTCTCTACTTTTTATTATGCTCCCTAGGTTTGCCATCGCTTTCCTCCCAAAGAGCAGGCATCTTTTAATTTCATGGCTGCCGTCACCGTCTGCAGTGATCTTGGATCCCAGGAACGTGAAATCTGTCACTGCTTCCATACATACATTTATTTATTTAAAATGTTTATATTCCACCTTTCTAAAATGGCCAAGGCAGCTTGCAAAATATAATCATAAACAATTAAAAACTTTTTAAAAACACATGCATTAAAATACATAAAGTTTAGAAGGCAACATTGTCACTACCAGCTGCCAGAGGCATGCATTAGTTATTTCCGCTGAAGATGAGTTGAAATAATTCTGCTTTGCACCTGTTACGAAGGGAAAACAATGTAGGACCTTTCTGTACCACATATGGCAAGCGATTCCTAGGTGTGGGTGCAACCACTAAGAAGAAGCATGCGTGGGTTTTTTTCTGGGGGAATATGCTGGAATGGAGTTCCAGAACCTCTTCAACAAAATTCTTTTTTGAATGTTTAAAAGTTCATGAGTTTTCAGTATACAGATTGAAAACTCCATCTCCCTTTTGAGAGCTCCGACACCTCTGTTTCCAAAAAAAAGCCCTGGCTGCAGCTGAACAGACATCCCGCACAGAGGGACCTTCATAAGCGAGATGCTTGATTACATTAGTTGGCGCATGGGATCATTTGGGAAAGGCAGCCTATTAGACATATGGGTCCCAGATTGTTAACAGACAACCAGGACTTTCAGTTGTGCCCGGAAACAAATAGGTAACCCACGAACTTGCCAAAGCACAGGTGTTACATGATCATAACCAGAGCAAACCGATCAGTAATCTAATAGCAGCATTTGGTAAGAACTGAAGTTTCTGAACAGTTTTCAAGGGAAGCCCCGTGTATGATACCTTACAATAATCTAGTCTGGAGGTCACAGTGTCATGGGACAGCATAACAAGGTCAGCAAGACAAATAAGGGGTCGGATGATGCAATCCTAACCATTTCCTCGTCTTGCTTCTCTAAGAGCATTATTGGGTCCAATGTTATTCCTGTTGGAATATGCAAGGCCTACAGTGCAGCCTTATGAAGAAGATCTGAAGATCATCCTACACGGGGACAGCTGAAGGACTGATAGTTATCATAGCTAAGTTAGGAACTGCCCACAATTTCAAATTATGTTCTTGCTGTGTCCTGATTGGCTCTTCTGGAGACTTCCTGCTCCTGTTGAGCTTTCTGTTGCTCTTTGTTCTCTCGCAGCAGTTAGACTGGTTAGTTTAGGCTTTCTCTCTGTATGTTCTATAACAGTTTGTTCTTCTTTAATCAACCTACTTATTTTCATCTTAACAGTCAGTGCTCCATTACCTTGCGTATTCAAACTCTGCCAACAATTCCCAGGCTTTTCACCCAGTCATTGCAGACTGTGAACCAGTTACTGAGGGTAACCCACAAGGTTGTTATTAAGATGAGAAAGGAAACCTTGTGCACTACTCTGAGCCCTTTGCAGGCAGAGTGGGTATTCAGTGTTCCCCCTAAGCCAGGGGTGGTGTCAAACATATGGTGTCATGGGTCCTGGCTCAGCCGAGGCTGACTATTCCTCAGATGAGAAAGAGGCATGGAGCAACCCAGCCGCCTCCAAAGTCAGCCCGGAAGAGGAGCCTTTGCCAGCACCTGAGGGAGAAGAGGCTCCAGCATCGGCGCAGGAGGTGCAGCAAGGCAAAGAGCCTGAGATGCAGTTGGAGGAAGAGCTTGGTCCAGAGCCTGGTCCAGCACCCCATGGAGACACCTTGAGGCCAGAGTCCCCACCTACCTCACCTGAATGTCCCAGACGCAGGGCATGCCAGTGTCTGGAGGTGCGGGAGAGTCAGAGGAGCGCCAGACTTCAGCTGTTGCAAAGGCAACGTGAGGGGCCATGAGTCTTTGCAGGTCGCCTCCCAGGGAAGGGAGGATCTGGTTATAAGCAACCACACTCACTTGCCTTGGTGCGGACGCAACCGTGCAATCGTGGACCTTGTCCCGGCTGCCAGCCTCCACTCTTCACTCCTGAGAACTCTGATTGATTCCACCCCCTGGCACTGTTTCTTGGCTTTGTTTGGACTTTGCATCTAGCTTAAGCGTAGTGTATTTGTGGCAACAGGCCAGAGCCAGCACATATGGCCTGCAGGCTGGAACCAGCCCATCCAGGGCTCTTATCTGGCCCACTAGCAACTTTATTGCTGGATGACAGAGGCTGTGCATTATGTCCTTGTATACTGTCCCAGTGCTAATGAGTAATGGGTGGTGGAGGTCGGAGGGTAGGCATCAGGGAGAAACTTTAATACTCTAAGAGTGTTAATGTTTTAATCATGTTTGAATTTTGAGTAAAAAATAGTATTGTCAATTGGGTTTGCCTGGGTCTAGAATTTATATTTCCCGTACCTGGCATTACATTTTATGGCACACATGGCCCAGCCCGACAAAGTGTCATTTGTATCAGATCTGGCCCTCATAACAAATGAGTTTTGACACCCCGGCTCTAAGCTGTGCACACCAGCAGCCACTCATTAACACGAGAAGCCCCGCTCAGCAGCAATCTCAAACCGCACAGTGTCTTGCACTGCCCATCGCCCATTTTAAGATTACAGCAGTTACATTCTGCTCAGGTTGTGAACGGCTCCACTCAGTGTGTGTGTGTGGGGGGGGGAATTAGGGGGAACATTGGGTGGGATACAAAGGGATACATGAACACTTCACACTGTACTATTGCATTTCCCCGGTAAGGGACATAAGGAATTTGAGAAGGAAGTGACCGTAGTAAAGGACAGCTATGAGGGCTGAGAAGTAAGATTTCAGGTCGGGGTGAGCTCTTCTTCTCTACACAGCCATCTACATAAGGCTTTCTTCCAGCCAGGTTCTTAATGACTCAATGCCTGTCTGTTTGAGCAGGATCCTGTGAAAAAGAAATAAGCCCCTGCCATCACTTTAGTTCTGTGCCTGGGAAAGCTTCACCTGCTAAACCCCCGCAGCTAAAAAGGGGCAGTAGACCAAGGGGAAAGCTGGCCTCTTCCTACAATCTGCCCAGCACTACTGAAGCACTCTTCTCTTTGGCATAGGAAGCATTTTTATTTGTAACGTTTGTGGGCCAGGCAACAAGAGCAATAACGACAAAAACCCTTTAAAGATGCTCTGACTTCCAAGGACGGTTCTCCACCCACAGCGAATTTCCTGTACCAAGGCCAGGATTGCTAATTCGCCACTGGCTGAACACATGAGCAAGCTGGTTCGTATTACTGGATACGGCATATTCACAAGAGAGAAAGCACAAACAACAGTAGGGAAAGGCTGGCTGTGATAAATATGAGTCATTTTATTAAACACCTTTTTGAAATTCAGCTGTGCAGAACTGATTCCATCCTCCAAGCCAAGATTTGTTGGTTTGGGTTTAAATTTTCTTTTTTTAAAAAAACCATTGTTGACTTCAAGGAAAACTTGCTAGCAGTTACTGAAACCCACAACTGTCTTTAGGGCGCTATCTTTGCACCAAGCCCTGTGCCCGCTGTAGAAGCATTGAGAAGTTGCAGCATGGAAATTTCATCTTTAACAATGCATATGCAGCTGCCACAGTGCCTCCTGCCTCTTGCTGTATCCTGTTGCTCTTCTGCCAAAGCAAATGGGACTTCAGTTTTGCTCCACAGGACACCAGAGAGGGCAGTAAATGACAGGACTAGAGAAGGAACGGGGCAGGAGGAGGCATGGCATATATAATTTGTATAAATAGGGAGTTGCCCAAAAAGACTGACACAACCACTTTTAACTTTAAAAGGGGTAACTTCTCTGATATGAGGGGATATGTGAGGAGAAAACTGAAGGGAAAAGTAGAAAGGGTCAAACCCATTGGGGAAGCTTGGAGACTATTTAAAATTACAATCCTAGACACTCAGAGAAAATATATACCGCGAGTTAGGAAATAGGTATAGAAAAAAGCCTGCATGGTTAACAAACAAAGTAATTGAAGCTGTAAAAGGTAAGAAGGATTCCTTTAAGCCGTGGAAAGCTAGTCTCAGTGGGGCTGATAAAAGGGAACACAGGCTGTGGCAAATAAAATCTAAGTCTGTGATCAGGCAGGCTAAAAGGGAATATGAGGAGCATATTGCAAAAAACATAAAGACCAACAATAAAACTTCCTTCAAATACATTAGAAGTAGGAAACCAGCCAGGGAAGCAGTGGGGCCCTTGGATGACCATGGGGTAAAAGGTGTAGTGAAGGATGATAGGGAAATGGCTGAGAAGGTAAATGCATTTTTTGCCTCTGTCTTTACTGTGGAAGATGAGAAGTGCCTGCCCACTCCAGAACCGCTGATTTCGGGAGGGGTGTTGAAAGACCTGAGTCAGATTGAGGTGATGAGAGAGGAGGTCCTACGTCTGATAGACAACTTAAAAACAAATAAATCACCGGGCCTGGATGGCATACATCCGAGAGTTCTGAAAGAACTCAAATGTGAACTTGTGGATCTCCTGACAAAAATATGTAATCTTTCCTTAAAATCTGCCTCCATTCCTGAGGACTGGAAGGTAGCGAATGTCACTCCTATCTTTAAAAAGGGTTCCAGAGGAGATTCGGGAAATGACAGGCCAGTCAGTCTGACATCAATACCGGGTAAGTTGGCGGAAACTGTTATTAAGGAAAAAATTAGTCGGCACATTGATGAACAAAATCTATTGAGAAAGACTCAGCATGGGTTCTGTAAGGGAAGATCTTGTCTCACTAACCTGTTAGTGTTCTTTGAGGGAGTGAACAAACATGTGGACAAGGGGAATCCAATAGATGTTGTTTACCTTGACTTCCAGAAAGCCTTTGATAAAGTTCCTCATCCAAGGCTCCTAAGTGAGCTCAATAGTCATGGGATAAAAGGACAAGTCCTTTTGTGGATCAAAAACTGGCTAACTAAAAGGAAACAGAGAGTGAGTATAAATGGGCAATTTTCTCAGTGGAGGGAGGTAAGCAGTGTGGTACCGCAGGGATCAGTACTCAGTCTGATGCTTTTTAACTTGTTTATTAATGATTTGGAGTTGGGAGTAAGCAGTGAAGTGGCTAAATTTGCAGATGACACGAAGTTGTTCAGGGTGGTGAGAACCAGGGAGGACTGTGAGGCACTCCAAAGGGATCTGTCAAGGATGGGCGAGTGGGCATCAACGTGGCAAATGGGGTTTAATGTGGCCAAGTGCAAAGTGATGCACATTGGAGCCAAAAATCCTAACTATAAATACACATTGATTGGGTCCGAACTGGCGGAGACTGACCAAGAGAGAGAGATCTTGGAGTCATAGTAGATAACTCAATGGAAACATTGAGACAGAGTGCGACTGCAATGAAAAAGGTCAACACTATGCTGGGGGTTATTAGGAAGGGAATTGAAAACAAATCAGCCAGTAATGCCCCTGTATAATTCGATGGTGCGACCTCATTTGGAGTACTGTGTACAGTTCTGGTCGCCACACCTCAAAAAAGATATTATAGCATTGGAAAAAGTGCAGAAAAGGGCAACTAGAATTATAAAAGGGTTGGAACACTTTCCCTATGAAGAAAGGTTGAAACGCTTGGGGCTCTTTTCTCCAAGCTAATGATGGCTGAGGGATGACATGATCGAGGTTTATAAGATTATGCATGGGATAGAGCAGGTAGAGAAAGAACTACTTTTCTCCCTTTCTCATAATACAAGAACTCATGGGCACTCGATGAAATTGCTGAGCAGTCAGGTTAGAACAGATAAAAGGAAGCACTTCTTCACCCAAAGAGTGATTTACACATGGAATTCACTGCCATAGGAGGTGGTGGCGGCTACAAGCATGGACAGCTTCAAGAGGGAACTAGATAAGCACAGGTCCATCAGAGGCTATTAGCCACAAAGTATAGATAGGAACTCCAAGTCTGGGGCAACTGATGTTCCATATTTTTGGTGCTTGGGGGAGGGCAACAGTGGGAGGGCTTCTAGTGTCCTGGCCTCACTGGTGGACCTCCTGAGGGCACCTGGTGTTTTTGGCCACTGTGTGACAGAGTGTTGGACTGGATGGGCCATTGGCCTGATCCAACATTGGCTTCTCTTATGTTCTTATGGCACTGGTTCTCTCTCTCTCCTGCAGCCTATTTATTGCTAAGGGGAAATACATGACCTCTGGGTAGGGCTGCCAAGTCCCCCGGTTGAGCGGGGGAAACACCGATTTTTAAAGCTTTCCCCCGCTTTTCCAAAATTGGCCACCGGGGGGACAAAATGGCTGCCAGCAGGGGAACCTCGGAGCCTGCCCTGCTGGCCTCTTGAACTTCTTAAAAGGGAAATTTCCCCTTTAAGAGCTGATCGAGCAAGACAGCCCCGCCCAGAGATTAAGGAGGGACTAAGCTCTTTCTACTGAAGGGCTTCCGTGCAAGGTTGCTACTGAGTAAACTGCTGGGGTAAGTTGGTGTCTGCGAGCTCTTTTCCTTCTCTGTCTCTCCCCCTCCCCCTCTTTCTTTTTTCTGTCTGTCTGTCCACTGTGGTTTTGTCAAAGGAATAAACTGTCACTTCCAAAGAGGTAAACATCACAAGGAGAGGTTGCCTGTAGAAGGTCTGGGAGTGGGATTGTTTAAAATGTCTTGTCGTGGCTGCTTGGGTCCCCCCAATCCTCATTTCCCTTCTGCAAATAAAAGTTGGGATTCCTCATTTTTATGCCAATTTGCTGTTTCTTTCAACCATGTCCCCCCCCCCCCCCCTCCAGCAGTAAAAATCTGAATTTTTAAAAGCATTTGTACATCAAGTAACCGGTATTTTAAGTTAGGGATGGATCCAACTAGCTTTTCTGCTGGCGAAAAGGGGAGGACAAAGGTCCTCTTTAGCCACCAAAAAGCCTATGCTGGGGGGGGGGGGGAGAAGTTATGGGACTTACATGGACAACAGCTGGGTGAAACAAGGGCCAGAAATAAAGCCTGGGAATTGGGCAAGAGTAAGTGAAAAAGCTGTCTGTCTGTCTGTCTGTCTCTCTCTCTCTGTCCCCATCCAGCAGAGGTCTATCAGTGGCTATTATTAGCCACAAGGTCTAAATGGAACCCTTTGTCTGGGGCAGTGAGGCTCTGCATTCTTGGTGCTTGGGGGGCAACAGTGGGAGGGCTTCTGGAGTTCTGGCCCCGCTGCTGGACCTCCTGAGGGCACCTGGTATTTTTGGCCACTGTTGTGACACAGAGTGTTGTACTGGATGGGCTGTACTGGATGGGCCGATCCACTGTGGCTTCTCTCCTGTTCTTATGATATGAAAATCATATTAAGCACTTGTGTAGCACTTAGTATAGAGATGAGGAAGGATTCAGTAGGGCCGTTGCTCAGTGATAGAGCATCTGCTTGACATGCAGGAGGTATCAGCCTCTTCAGCTAAAAAAGGATCAGGTAATAGGTGACATTAAAGATCTCAGCCTGAGACCCTGGAGAGCCACTACCAGTCTGAGTAGTCAATACTGACCTTGATGGACCAATGGCCTGATTCAGGATTAGGAAACTTCATGAGTTCATGTGTCAGCATGTGGAAGCAACATCACAGGATGTGACATCACAAAATGATGTCACTTCCTTTCTCCTGGCTCCACCCCCAAAGTCTCCTGGCTCCACCCCCAAAGTCCCCAGATATTTCCCAAGTTGGACTTGGCAGCCCTACCTCTGGGTTACGATTTGGCAACCCTAACTAAGGCCTTTCTATGTGGAGTTTAGCCTGACTCAGAACCAATAATCAAAGGACAGATCTTGTTCAGCATGCCCTGCTAATAGACAGTATTTTGCAACCAGCCCCAGATGAACGCATCTGAAATCATTCCACTTTCCAATATACAGGACAGATGGACTCCCATTCTAGCAGTATCTGAAGAAGTGAACAGTGACTCACGAAGGCTCCTACCCCTGCCACATAGTTTGTTAGTCTTTAAGGTGCTACTGGACTCTTGCTCTTTTCTACTGCTACAGACAGACTAACACAGCTACCCATCTTGATTTATCTACATTTAACAGAAAACTGACATATTTAGCAGAGGTTTTGCTGAAGCTTATCTGAGGGTCAGAAAAACTGTGATTTGTTGTTGATGTATGCTGGGCTGCAGTTAAAGGTTTGAGAAAAAGGGCTGGTATAGTAGGTGGCCACTCCCCTTCTAATCCAAAGGGAATGTCATGACTCTGGAAAAGCTCCAATTTAGGTCCAATCTGCATTGGTCTTTCCCACTGCCGGGCCAATGATCCCACATCGTCTCACAGATTTCTGTCTGCATCTCATGCCACATCCACTCTCCTATTGTTTCGTCTCAACATTGGCTTTCTGCATCATTTTATTGCCATTTAGTAGCGACTATGAGGTCCCTACGGCATCTCACCACGTTATCTGGATTTAGTTTAAAGCTGGTCCAATTGCTCCTCCCCGCCCTCAAGCCGCTGTGAGCAAAAAGCAGACAACTGGAGCCGAATTCTCCCCCTCCCCCCCCCCCAATCTTTTCTAAGGAGATACGTAAATTGTCACAAAGGAAATGAGTTAGCTGAAAATCCAGTCATCTGCATTTAAAATCAGCCAGGGACCATTTTTCTGTGATCATATTTGAAGAGGGGGTTGGAAGCACGCCCACCCCTGAACCATTTGTTATTTCCTGGGGCAGTCTCCTAATTGGCAACCGCTGGGTGTTTTGTGTTTTTTACCCAGCTTGTTCCGTCTTTCCTGGCCCCCCCCCCTCTGCCAGGTCACCCCCCCCTTTACTTTCTGTGGGGGGGTTGCGGGTGCTGTTTCCTCCCCACGGTGCAGCACAGTGCAGTACCCTGCTGGCCCCTGGGAAGCCGCTCCTTCCCCCCCTCTCGCACGCTCTCCCTGAACAACTGCATCCTGATGCAGACAGCAAGCTTTTATACTCAGCCAAATGGGAGGCAAAGGAAGCTGGTTCTGCCAAAGCAGAACAAAACAGCTTTACATAGTAGATACAGACTGGGCCTTAGCCTTCTGTAACTTTAACCCTACATAAAGGAAGCTGCATGGGAGGATCGTAACATGACACTTTTGTCAAAGGCTTGTATTTCAGGATGCCCTGGCAAAACCCACCACTTCAGCCTACAGAAAAACCAAAATGATCAAGATCACAATCTGTGTATTAGATGCTCTGAGAAATACCAAATTAGGCCAACGACTGTGTAGGCTAAAGATAGGTTGTTTCTCATGGTTCTTTTTTAAACACACAAAAAAAGCATCAACAGCAACAACAATTTATGTATGTTCAACTCACGTACTATCCTCAAGCCACCTGTTTCGAACCAATGCACAGACTTCGAGAAGAGCAAGCATCCTGGCTTTCCCTGGAACTGTCAAAAAAGAAATGATGAAGTGGTTTATATGGTTTAAACTTCAGTGTTGGCGATAATAAGGGTGTCTGAGCGTATTTCAGGGTGGAGACTGAGGAACATCATGTGCGGAACTGCGAAAATATTGCAGGTCTGCACAGCATGTCACCGGTTTAACCAAGTGCATCTCAGCAACCCATTCAGCAGCCCACCACAGGATTATTCGGTCTTCCCGTTTGCGCTGCCTGCCTTCAAAGGATTTCTCAAAAACTTGGCAGGGCATGAGATGGAGGAACTTCATTCAGCTTGATGAGTCAAACATTTGGGAGACCTGTTATGGAGAGATGTTGTTACCAATAGAAGTTGCAAGGAGCGATATCAGAAAAATTTCATGCTACAATGTACCTATTCATTGACAGCTTATTAGTGGTCCAAAGCAAAGCGAGTTTTCTTAGCCTAACAGTGTTCTTCCAATAAATTAATTGGGGTTCTCCAATAAGGACAGTAGTCATAGCTGTTAAGATCGGAAAGGAGGGGAAGAGGGGAAGAGGAAGGAAGACGCTACGAGGCTGCATCCACATGATGATAATTTTCCATTGTGGATTCATGGCCACTCTGAATGCAGAGACATGTCCAGCAGCAACACAGTGTCCACACAGAGGTTTCCTTCACACTTCTAGCCATCTGCCCTTCTTAGCCACTATTCTGTCCCTCCCAATCCAGAGTCATTTTTGCTGGCTTAAAAAAAAATGTGGTTGCTATAGCATTAGAATAGTGATAGAGCAACTACCAATCAGTGTTCCCTCTAAGCTGAGTTAGAATGAGCTAGCTCACAGTTTTTTAGCCTCCGGCTCACACATTTTTGTCTTAGCTCAGGCAGGAGGGCTCCAGAGCAAACTGATTTATGCAGTAGCCAAACCGCTCGCTCACAACTTTAATGCCAGTAGTAGCTCACAAAGTAGGATTTTTGCTCACAAGACTCCACAGCTTAGAGGGGCATTGCTACCACTTATTTAATAAGTTGTCAGAAGGCCTTCTGGTGGCACAGTGGGGGAAATGGCCATTGCAAGAGGATGACGGCTGTAAAATGGCACCAGTGTGGGTGGGAGGTTTGGAAGTGAACCTTGTCTGCTGCCCTGGAGTACTGCGTTGGGAGGATGCTCCCAAAAAACCCCAGTCCACTTTAAGAGCCAAAGCTGAGCAAAACATATATGTGGATGGAATTCTAGATGTACTATGATGTTCTAAATGGATTGGCAGCAGCTGACATATATTTTAAGGGAAGATGTTAGAGGTTGCCTTCTTCTGCAGCGGTAGATAGGAATTAGGACTATGGCGGAAAGATACATTGGTATCTTCGGATCAATGCACACATTACATTTTTAGACGGACACTTTATAGATAAATACACGCATACACCCCTAAATATATAAAGGGAATGAAGGAGCATTGGCTCAATGGTAGAGTACACACTTTGCATGCAGAAGGTCCCAGCTTCAGTTCCTGACGTTTTCGTTGGAAGGATTTCAGGTAGAAGAAGAAGAGATTGGATTTATAGCCCACCCTTCACTCAGAGTCTCAGAGCGGCTTACAAACTCCTTTCCCTTCCCCTCCCCACAACAGATACCCTGTGAGGTAGTTGGGGCTGAGAGAGCTCTTTCAAGAATTGCTCTTGAGAGAACAGCTGTGCCCATGGGCGTCAACTACGGGGGGGCTCGAGGGCTCGAGCCCCCCCCCAAAATTTCCCGGGGGGGGCTCAGCCTCCCCCGGCAAAATGGAGCGCCCGGTGGCCAGTCGCCGCCTCTCCTTTCCCCCCGGTGTCGCCTCTCCTTTCCCCTCCTTTCCCCCCGGGTCGCCCGGTGGCTGTCGCTGCCTCTCCTTTCCCCCCACCCCCGGCCTGCCCTCCTGCCTCCCTGGGGCGGGGGGGGAGAGAGGCGGGGAGGGAGCGCGAGGCGGATCGGGAGCCGGGGGCCCGCAAGGGTGACGCGCCGGCCCCCGGCTGCAGGCGGCGGCAGCAGCACCAGTAATCCGCCGGCGCCCGAGGTGAGCGGGGAGAGGGAGGGAGGTGAGCGGGGAGCGCGGCGGGCGGGCACAGTCTGGGGGAGGGAAGTGGCGGCGGCGGCTCCCTGGGGCGGGGGGGAGAACGGCGGGGACATGGTCCGGAGCGCGCGCTTCGTGCGCGTGCACGAGAGAGCCCCCGCCCCCCCGGGGATTTAAAAAGTCTACGCCGCTGGCTGTGCCAGAACCATGGCTTGCCCATGGTCATCCAGCAGCTTCGAGTGAGGAGTGGGGAATCAAACCCAGTTCTCCCAGATTAGAGTCCACACACTTAACCACTACACCAAACGGATAGATGATGTTGGGGAAAACCTTGTACCACCTAAGGCCCAGGGAAGTCACTGCCAGCCAGCCAATATGTCACCAGTCTCCACCAGGTGATCTGTAAGGTACTGGCAGCTCACACATAAACATATTCATGGATTCCTTGTTGTCTCGACTACAGTGGAGCTGAGATTAATTCTTTGCCAAAACAGCATCTCATTGACCCTAATGCTGGGGTATTTCTAAGGATGCCTCAGGAGCTGGTATAATTACACTACAATATTTCAGCAGCACTGATGGAGAGGAGTTATTTAATGCTGTTTGTGTTCTGGATGACAGTCGTCATCCAGGCATTGAGTTAACCAAGTGCTGAAGAGCGGAAGGGGGCCAAGAAGGACCCGCACTTGCTATATGAAAATGGCCACATTCAATATGATTTTTATTTGCAGGAGACGACTGGGAATTAGACATCCATCGCATTTGCTAATGTAGACATTTTAACTGTAGGGCAGTTTATGAGAGGCCGAGTTAATGATTTTTGTCTCACAAAAATGTCACCTGTCTAATTACTTAGTATGATAAGATTTTAAGGAGAAGGGACTTCAGCTAAAAAACAAAATACACCCCCCCGGGGGGGGGGGGGACCAGCAATGGGAAATATATATTTAATTTTGTTTTTAATTAGTTGATATTACAATTATTTGTAAGCTTCAAAGGAGTTTTCTTTAAGTTTACAAGCCTTATGAGTCAAATGTAGGATTTTATTTCCTGTTACAAATGAGGAAGATTTCATCATCTGTAGCTTCTGCATTTTTCTACAATGCCTATACAGGGAAATCTTCCATCATCTGAGGTTCTCCCTTCTACTCAACTATTAAAGGGACAGGGGCCTTGTCATGTACTTAAAGTGCAACCCTATGCATCTTTATGCAGAAGTAAGTTCCATTTTATTCTGTGATCAAGTGTGCACAGGACAGCTGCTGGTGAGGGAAAGTGCTGTCAAGTCACAGCTTACTTATGGCAACCCCCATAGGGTTTTCAAAGCAAGAGACATTCAGAGGTGGTTTGCCATTGCCTGCCTCTGCGTCACGATCCTGGTATTCCTTGGAGGTCTCCCATTCAAATGCTAGCCAGAGCCAACCCTGGTTAGCTTCCGATATCGGATGAAATCAGGCTAGCCTGAGCCATCCAGGTCAGAGCATAGGATAGCAGCATTCCTATAGAATCCAACTAGGAAGTAATTCGTTAACTCAGTAGGACTGCAGTCTGGGTAAACCTGCATACAATTGGGCACTTAGCCATCCCCACCCAGAAGCAACTGTATTGCCCATTCTTCTAATTATATTACCAATAAGAAAGACAGAAATGGTTGACACTCCAAGGTCTTTTATGTACGGGTGTTTCCCCTCACGTTCAGCGTACATGTCCATCGGGTTTTCTTTGTCGTTCTGCATTTCCCCTTGCTTTCAATGTCCATCAGGTTTTCTTTTCCATTTTGCATTGATCCCCCCCTCCCCCTTTCAGCGCTCAGTTCGCTTTCTGGATGCTGTTTCCGCGGGTTTTCTAAGAGTGCTTTTGTGCCAGGTTTTTCCTTGCTTCACTTTCTGAGCTGAAGTTAATCTAAAGCATACATATTCCCTCGGATTTTCACCCCAAGCCCCATTGCTGGCCCTGGAAGGTCAGTCCCCACCCACATCAAGGTCATTCTGCCCACTCTGTACCTTCCGCTATTAATAGGTGAGCAAGCCCCATTGATTATTTTCCCATTGTTTTAAATTTAAATTTTTTTTTTTACAAGTGGCATTAGTCTAATGTTACAAGACTAACGTTAGTCTTATGCCACTTGTCAAAAAAAATTAAAGAATGGGGGTAAAGTTTAGAAGGAACTGGTATTGCAAACAGTCCTGATTTGGGGGTTGAATTCCTCCCCCCCCTTTCTAAATTTAGATTCTAGACTGCAGCTATGAAAAAAAATGAGAGCAACACCAGTACCTTAGCAGCCAGTCTGTCCTGGGAATATACCAGAGTTTATTTAAGACTTTCGGGGTGGGGGGGGAGAGAACAAAAATTGCAATCACTTGCACACAAGGGCAACTGGGTAATGTTTTTGTAACAATTATCTCAGGAGACCAAAGCTCTTTTCTTCCTCTAAGGTGCCAATTTGGGGGTCAAATTTCCTTTCCCCTCCACCTTCCAAAAGCTGGAGCCAGGCTGCTCTCTCTCAAGTGACCTCCCTGGCTTCCTCCTCTCTTCCCAAAGGTCCAGGTGCACCTGGCTTCTGTAAGCACCTGCAGCCAGATGGCGAGAGTCAAGAAAGGCAGCTCTCACACATGGCTCATACAGCTGCTGCTGTGGTTGCAGGGCTTGGCCGGACTGGTGGGCTGACTGGCTCATGAGGGGTGACCATGAGCCAGTGCACCACTTCCCATGGCAGTGACTCCCCCATCCACCCACAAGTGCACCACCTCCCCTCACCCCTTTCCTCCCATGCAAAGAATGAAAAAGTCGGGTCAGACACATGCATGCACATACACACATGTTGGCAACTATCACAGCTTTCAGTGTCAGTGGGTCCTGCCATGCATTCTGTTCACTCAACATGTTCCCCCATATTATGAGAGCATGTGACTCTTTCCCATTTTTCACAATGGCTGATAACACCGCAGAGAATCCCCTAGTGTTCCATAATATAGAAAAGGCTTTGCAGCAGCTTGTAAGTTTCAGAAAAAGTCTGGTCAGTTTCAAGAGTGGTTCTCCCCTCCCCTTTTGCCTGCATTCCTTTCCCTTCCTTTTCATTCAACAAACTAATGCTAAAAGGCATGTGCAAAACCTGGACCCCGAGGATTTAAAAGGAAGGTGCTTGCTGGACGCTATTGTACAGCTGCAGTAGGATAGTTGCATAAATAAACAAAACATTTGGATGCTACCCCTCACACGTCACGTGACATTCCCACCCCAATTAACAGCAGATCAACAACCCCTCAGAAGGAGTAACATCTCTGGGGGAAGAGATCCAAAATTCTTAGAAAATCAGAAATTTAGATAGATCTATTGTTTGCATGGGAGGTTTCTTTTGTATGTGTGTGTGTTGCCAACCAACCCACAAAAGGTTCTCATTTAGATCAGATTTCAGGGTTAATCTCCTCTTTCTTGCCACTTCCTCAAATTTTCCCAACTCAAATCTAATGTATATGACACACACAACTGAAATGAGTGAAAATGAAAGAACAGTACCTGCAGCAAGCATCGATTTATTTGACAACAAACCTCAAATACCTAAGAATAAATTCTGTTGCCTGCTCAATGTCTATATAATATAGCAAGTGTTTGGAGGAACATATGTTCCCTATAACTAAATTATAAACTGCAGTACCTAAAGCACATTCAATAACCAGGGTTGCCAACCCTGGCTGAAGATATTCCTGGAGATTTGGGGGTGGAGCCTGGAGGGCAGGACCTGAGGAAGGGAAGGCCCTCAGGTGGGTAGAATGACATAGAATCTACCCTCAAAAGCATCCATTTTCTCCAATGGGACTGATCTCTGCAGTCTGGAGATCAGTGGTAACTCCACCAGGCCAACACAATCAGTGGGACTTACTTCTGCATAAAGAGGCATAGGGTTGCACCATAAGTACATCAGTGCTCCAGGAAGGAGGGCTCCAGAGCAAACTGATTTCTGCAGCAGCCAAACCGCTTGCTCGCAACTTTAATGCCAGTAGCTTTCAAAGTAGAATTTTGGCTCACAAGACTCCACACCTTAGAGGGAGCATTGGCCCCTTTGGGAGGTGAGCAACCCTGGCAACAACTGCTAATTAAACAGCAGGATCATTCCACAAAAGCCCAGCTAGGGTTGAAGGAAC
Source organism: Lepidodactylus listeri (assembly GCA_029233225.1). NCBI lineage: Eukaryota > Metazoa > Chordata > Lepidosauria > Squamata > Gekkonidae > Lepidodactylus > Lepidodactylus listeri. The sequence continues at coordinate 97,535,998 of JARCFY010000006.1, forward strand.
CCAAGGCTATAATGAACATAGCACCATTATAAACGCATGTCCACTATGCTCTCTCTAACGCCATCAAGTCAAAGCTAACTTATGGTGACCCCACAGGGTTTTCAAAGCATGAGATGAACAAAGGTAGTTTGCCATTGCTTGCCTCTGCATAGTAACCCTGGACTTCCCTGGTTGTCTCCCATCCAAATGCTAACCAGGGCTGACCCTGCTTAGCTTCTGAGATTTTATGAGACCGGGTTAGCCTGGGCTATCCAAGTCAGGGCAATAGTGTACCATAGTAAGGTCATTAAACTAGTGTGGGCTTAAAAGCAGTTACAGTTTGTAACTCACCTTTCTAAAGTCCTATGGCAATTATCTGCACACACACACATTTACCAACTCTGTACTTTACCACAATCTCTTTCTTAACATGGTTAAGAAACACTTCTTCCATTCACAGGAACAGAACAGAAATGAAAAAGCAGAGCATGGCTTACTAGGGTCACATTAAAACCCTAACGGAGCTTGTTACAGTGTCTACCACATAGTTTGATGTTTGAGCACAAGGCAAAAATTTAAAAACTTGGTGCAAGGGTATTGAGAATGTGTTTCACCTAAAGCTTATCCAAGGTTTCTCAGCCTGCGTATCACCAGTGCTGGACAAGATTCCCTAAAAGACAGTTTGTTTGTTTGTTTGTTTGTTTGTTTGTTTGTTTGTTTGATATACCACTCTGCCCGCTGGCAGGCTCAGAGTGGTTTACATCAATCTTAATGTAATACCATTAAAACCACCTTTAAAATAACTATTTAAAACCATGCAGCCATAAAGTACCATGTAAACAAGTTAGTTCCGATGTCAATCAGATTATTTTAAAATTCAGCAGTGGATACCCCGATATCTATTTGGATCCAGGCCACTGGATGGGATATAGCCGGGAGAAGAAAGGGACGTCTGCCACCTCAACCAAAGGCCCGGTGGAAGAGTTCCATCTTGCAGGCCCTGCAGAACTGTAATAGATCCTGCAGGGCCCTAATCTCATATGGGAGCTCATTCCACCAGGTGGGAGCCAGGGCCAAGAAAGTGCTGGCCCTGGTCAAGGCTGGTTGGACATCCCTGGGGCTGGGGACTGCTAGAAGATACTGATTTGTAGATCTCAGTGTCCTCCGGGGCTCGTATGGGGAATATCACCACTACCACTTTTACCCTGCACTTCACAGTCTTGAGAAAACATTGTATACCCTTGCAGCTCATGCAAAAAATACTGAATTGTCTAAAGTTTGGCCAGAATCTGACAGGAATGGAATTGAGAGTTCTGGAACCCATCCCATAAATCATCTACAGTCCACTTCAAGCATATTACATTAGGATTGTTCCAAAAAAGCCAATCGTTTCTATGGCATACATAACGGCCTCCTTGACATGCCACTTGGCTGTGAAGGGATTCCTTGAAGGCAGAATATTTGAAAAACAGCGTTCATAAGTAACTCTCAATTAACAGACTCTCAGAATCTTTCACAGTCCTGGAGAGTCTCAGGTGCCAAACTCTAGAGCCATGTGGCTGCCGGCTCAGGGCCTAGACAGCCATGTGCCGTCGCTGTTTTCAATGGCAGCATCTGAGAAGCAGCCAATTTGTAGCTCTGCTTCCCTGAAGTATTTTTCCACGGTTCTTCAGCTTTTAATTAGGCTGCAAGGACTACATGCAAAAATGCCCACCTACATCTTTTGACTTCTTGTCACATTTTTTTACAGTTACATCTAGACTGTTTGTGGCAAAGATGTTTCTGTGATTTGTTCTCGTAGGTGTCTGGGGACTGTTCTTGTTTGAACTTGTTTACTCTATATATATCTCTACCTGACAGTGTATGACCTCTCTCACACCTGGCAGTTCTCAATACTCAGCAGTAGTCTTTTAGTAGTGGGAAAATGGGCTGCCCTGACCAGGATAGCCCTGGATAGCCCCATCCTGTAAGACCTTGGAAGCTAAGCAGGGTTGGCCCTGGCTAGTATTTGGATGGGAATCCAAGGAATACATATATTATAGGCTAGAAGAAACCTAGGGTTGGTTCCCGCAGATACGTTCCACTAATGGTGGTGCTTTCTTCTGGTGGAAGGAGCCTTTCCTTGAGACATTTTTCCACCAGGGTGGACTCCTTGCACCAGAGGAAGGTGGACAGTAGCCATGAAATCCAACTCCTGATGAAAACACTGGCATTTTTAGCATAGTACTGATAGCAATTATTTCTAACATTCAAATATCAGAAAGTGGCCATCTTTTGAAATGGTGGATACACAGCCTGTTTCCATCCTGAAGGATTATATGTTAACCTCATCATAGGTGAAACAAATAATTTAGCAGAAATAAAAGGTACTAAAGCTTCCATATCCCCACACTAGCTTGATTTTGGCCACTACAACCAGCCAAACTGAAATTTTTTGTTTCACAGCAGTAGGATGTGGCACAACTGGCACGGAAGCCAACTATACGCCAAACAGTGGACTTTTAAGTTGAAATATGCCAAGTAATACTGAGAACGTCCTCTAATTTTAAATCTGCCTGTTTCTTCTTGCTGTGTTTGGGAAGCTACCCTTTACATAAAAGAATCTGACTAAACAGACAAATAGAACATTTTGAAGTCTTCCAACAAGGACTTGGGTCCAGTATGATAGTTTCATACAATGCATTAGGAACCGGGTGCCGATTTAGAGCTGCCCAGTCTCCAAAATCACCTCTCCAATTTGGGATAACATTATCCGTTTGTGTATTAACTAGGGAGAACATAGAGCATTTTATTTCTTCACTGAACTAGAAACTCTTGCAGTTAACTACTGAGTATCCATGGCAATTAAATGCTCTGTAAAAAAAAGAGAGAGAAGTTATTTGAAAGGAAAAGTACTATCAAAAAGGTCAAAACTAAAAATTTGCTCTTGAGCTTTCTCTGTGTTTTTTTTTGGCTTCACTATAACCAGAATGAGAAATTCAAAGAGTCGATTAGTAATTACTTGGGAAGGAGTTTACAGCACTCTGGTGAACCTCAAGTGGCTTTCCAAACAGCAGAGAGAAAAGCATTAATTCTGGTGTTATTAAACTGAAGGCCAAAAAAGAAGAAAAATGCAGCTTTTTCTGGAATTGAAAATTATTTTTCTTCTCATTTCTGTAGCTTTTGTGGGGATCAGTGACACAAGATAGGTTTGAGATAGAGAGAAGTCCAGCCAGTGAGTTTCAGGTGAGCAAGCATTTAGAAGGAAGGACAATGTTGAGTCGTAAAGAACTCATGATGACCCCATGCATGGGGTATTCCTCCAGGTAAAGATGATGAGAGGTGGACTTCCTCTGTGTGGTAAGCCCAGTCTTCCTTATTGGTCTCCCATGAACATGGCCAATGTGCTTGGCTTCCAAGTTCTGACAAGCTCAGGCTAACCTGGGCTATTCAGGCTGCTGAGCCATGTGGAATGGAACTAGGCATCATTTCAGATGTCTTAACCCTATTCTGTTGACCCATTAATCTTTTTTTGATTTCACTTCTCTTTGAGCATTTATAATATTTGTTTGTTTGTTATTATTACAGCCCATGGCCAGCATAGATCGAAGCAAACTAGTTTACCTAAAATGCAGAAAGTGCGCAGCCATTTGTATGGGAATATTATGATAAAATGTACAAAGACTTAAAAGAAGAAGGGGGGAAAGGCGCAAAGCCTAAGGGACATTTCATCACTCCTTTATATAATCTTTGTGGATTCTAGAGGCTGCAGCCAAAAATCTGGAGCAAGCAAGCGTAACCTGAGGGCTAGAATCTGCCAGAAGTATATTCCTTAATTCAGACTCCAGGAGGCCCATAAATTTCGCCAGTATAGGTTGAATAAATTTGGCTCGTATTTCTTTGTAAAGACTACGCCCAAGCAAAGTATGTTTGATCATTTCTACTTTGCCCATGCCACATGGACAAACATGCTCAGCCATAGGCACCTTTTTGTAACGACCCTCTATTACTGCAGAAGGGGAAGTGTTACATCAGGCCATAGAACAGGCCCTTCTATAGGATGGAATTGTCAGATTCAATAGATAGGGGGCTGGGGAAACGGCATGCATTTATAATATATAAAAGGCAAATTGTGCTGGTGATAACTCACCTACTCTCCCATTGGCCACCGGGGAAGCTGCCTTGGCATCGTATTGGCTCGTCCCGCCAGCACCTTCATTTTTACACCCCCACTTTTGACACATCGCACCTTGGGAGTTGTAGTTGTCAGCTGGCCTTACTGCAAGGGAATCAGAACTACAGCTCCAAAGTTGGAAGTCCCAAGAGGCTGTGGGATATTAGCAGGGAGTCAGCTGAAGTGTTAGTCCATTAAAGTATTAAATGGGGGTTGGGGGAAAAGGGAAGGCCTGGACATCTCCTTAAATTACAGTTGATCTCCAGACTACAGAGATCAGTCCCCATGGAGAAAATGGTTGCTTTGGAGGGTGAGCTCTGTGGCAGTATACCTCACTAGAGTCCTTCAACAAACCTGGCCCTCCCCTAAGTATTGCCAACCTCCAGGCAGCACCTGGAGATCTCCAGCTATTACAACTGATCTGCAGATGACCAAGTTCAGTTCTTCTGGAGAAAATGGCTGCTTTGGGCAGTGGACTCTATGGCACAATACAGGGCTCATTTCGTAGCAGGAGCTCCTTTGCATATTAGGCCTCACACCCCTGATATAGCCAATCCTCCAAGAGCTTACAGTAGCCCCTGTAAGAAGAGCTCTGTAAGCTCTTGGAGGACTGGCTACATTATGGGGGTGTGGCCTAATATGCAAAGGAGCTCCTGCTACGAAATGAGCCCTGCCACTATACCCTGCTGAAGTCCCTCCTCACCCCAAACTCTGTTCTCCCCAGGTTCTACCCCTCAAATCTACAGGTATTTCCCAAACCAGGGTTGGCAACACTGTAACTGACCACAGAACCACTTTCCAGACCCTTGGAACTAATGTTGCCAGCCTCCAGGTGGGGCCTGGGGATCTCCCACTTTTACAACTGATCTCCAGCTGACAGAGATTAGCTCCCCTGGAGAAAATGGCTGCTTTGAAGGGTACAGTCTATGGCATTGTACTATGCTGAGATTCCTCCCCTCCCCAAACCCTACCTTCTCCTGGCTCCACCCCCAAAGTCCCCAGGTATTTTCCAACCCAGACTTGGCAACCCTGCTTGGAACCCAGAAGATATGGCATAGGAGAAGGTGCTTTTCTACCTTAGCTGCCACCGCATAGCCCCAAATCAATATAAGTCAGGGGTGGAGGGAACCATACCTGTTACCATGAGGCTGTCCTCCCATACTACCCACTTGGGGCAGCAAAAGGACTTGAGACAGCCCTGCCTTATAGCTCAGCAGAAGTAAATAAACATGGCTTGCTTCCCTCTATTTTCCCCTTCCCTCTGCTGCTCCACCAGCCACAACCAGGACACTCACCTGGAGCTTCCTTCTAGAGCCCATTGTATTTCTTCCCACATTGGGCCTTACTCCTAGTATCAAATAAATAATCAAAAATATTTATTTCCATGCCATTTGCTGTTTCTTCACACTGACTTTTACACTTTTTCAATTTTATTTATGCATCAATAAATCAGCATTCTTCATACATATCTATATATCACTGGATATAAAAGGCAAGGACTGGGACCCAGGGCAGAAAGTGAAATCCACACGACAGGGCCAGCTGCTGTTACAATTTAAGGCTCTTCACACCCAGGGGGATCCCATAGATATGCAGGAATATCTAAAATGTTGTTAACCCCCTCCAAGTACCTTATTATACCTGCAAACGCACAGACCTCAGAAAACCCCAGTTTGAGTTTAACATAGCAACCACAGCACATACTGAGGCACCTGGCTGGATATTCAGTGCAGGGCTGCAGATGAGGTCTCAACAAGGAGAAGAACACAGTGACAGCATGTGGGGTGGGGGGAACTGCAGTGGTTGAAACAAAAGGAGAGGCAGTTGAGAGTGGGGAAAAGCAATTGGAGGGAGGGCAACCAGGATGGGGAAAACAAGGGGGAAATAGATTTTCCCTCCCCCATGAGTCCTTGGAGATCCCCCTCTTGTTATGAATATGAATGACATACATTGTCCATATAAATACCCTGGTGTGGATCCTGTGCTACATGAGTATAGCAGTGTTCATGGAAGTAACCCTTCCACCACCACCACCCTTCTTATTAAGATCTTGTAATCCGATGCCTATCCCATGCCTTAGGTAGACAACTTGGTGGATAAATTAGCTTCCACTAAGGCTATGTCAGTGTTAAAATTTATGAAGAGTTACTGGCAGATCCCATGTGGGCTCAAGACAGGGAGAAGACTGCCTCCCTGACAACCCAGGGTCTGGATCTGAAAAGTACTGGAGTCAGGAGGCCAGTAACAGTGAAATCAGCATGGTGGTTTGCGGGTCAAGATGGGTCAAGATGGAACATGGAAACCCCGGGCTCGGAGCCCTCTTTTATTCCAGTCGGAGGCACACACCCTGACCTCGCCCAGATGTCCCGATAGGACCTTAAGATAGTGGTTACAGTTCATAGGTCCCCAGGGGGAACCTAGGCTCAAGATTGGTGGTCGTTTAGGATCCAACCGGCTATTGTTCTACCTGGCCGAAGCTCAGGTAGATTCGGGCCATGTGCGAATGTCCACGTGGTGGTCGCCATTACGCAAGCAAATGGTGACCACGATATTGATACACAACAGGATCCACGTGCCATTTGGGTTGAACAGAGCCACAGCCTCCTTTCAGCACTTGATGCACCAGGCTCTGGTGGGGCTCGACCAGTTTACATTGATGACATCGTGGTCTTTAGCCAAACCTAGGAAGAGCACCTGATGCATGTGTTCAGGAGGCTACGAGATACAGGGCTCACTGCTAATCTGGCCAACTGCCAAATAGTATGACTGTTTTAGGTGGAGAAGGGCAAGGTCCATCTGGTCGATGATAAGGTCCAGGCGCTAGTCCAATAGACACAGCCCAAAATGAAGAAGGAGCTCCTGAGATTTTTGGGTTGGCCAGGTACTATCAGCCTTTTGTATCCCATTGTGCCTCAGTGGCCACTTCTTTAATGTACCACCAGCCACAACAACCACCAGCCACAACAACTGCAGTGGTCACTGGAAGTGGGACAAGCCTTTGAGAGCTTAAGCCTGGGCCTGACCCAGGAGCTAGTTTTGCAGATTTCTGACCCCCCCCCCAGCCCACCTTTGTGTTGCAAACAGATGCCTCAGGAACCAGGATCAGAGCAGTATCATCACAGGGACAAGGGGAGGCTGAGCACCGCATGCCATGTATTAGTTGGCTGTTAAGTGAGAGGAAACATTGTTATGCAGTCATTGAAAGATAGCACTAGCTGTGTGATGGGCCATGAAGAAATTAAAGCATTACTTCTGGGGTATGTCTTTTACCTTGGTCACAGACCATGCACCCCTCCAGTGTCAGGAGGAGGAGGAGGATTTATACCCCGCCCTTCACTACCCGAAGGAGTCTCAGAGTGGCTTACAATCTCCTTTCCCTTCCCCTCCCACAACAGTCACCCTGTGAGGTAGGTGGGGCTGAGAGAGCTCTTTCGAGGACTGCTCATGAGAGAACAGCTCGGAAAGAACTTATGACTGACCCAAGGTCACACCAGCAGCTGGATGCAGAGGAGTGGAAAATCAAACCTGGTTCTCCCGGGTTAGAGTTCACACTCCTAACCACTACACCAAACTGGAGATTAACCCCTGGTTAACCTGATGGTACCTCTCACTACAGCCCTATAAGTTTAAGGTAGTGCATAGAGCTGGTGGAGCCTGTCTTAATGTGGACTCTTTCAACAGGCAGAAGAAGAAGAGGGTGACCCAGTGGTGGAGGTGGCAGCAATTGTCCTAGAAGGAGATGTAGCAACGGGGTGACCCCAGGCCTCCCCCTGAGCCCTAGGCCACCAGGCAAAATGAACCAGCTGGTTTAGGTGCCAGGGCAGCCAATTGAAAAGAAGGAGAGGGCAAGACCTTGGGGCTGAACAAAACTGGGTGCCCTGACTTGAGAGGAGGGCTCCTGACAAAGGGGACAGGTCCTGGTTATTGGGTGAGGACCTTAAGGGAGCAGTCCTGAGGAGTTAGTTGGCATTAAACTGAGCAGGTCATTGGGAATAAATGGGAGAGAGTGAGAAGAGGAGCAGACATAAGCGGGCTGGAGGCAAGTAGTAGCACTTACAACCCTGTGGCTGGAGTGAGGGAATGTCGAGGCCCATGCAAGAAACTGCAGCGCAACAAGTCGGCAATAAAGTTAAAGTTCCGAGTGCAGACTGTCAGACTCGTTTGTGGGAATGGAACCATGCCCCTCAGTTCCTGCGAGCTGCCTCTCTTCAGATACCCCACCCTGCAGCCTCTCCCCACACTCCTATCACACATGATATTAAATAACTAAAACAAAGGACAGACAGAACATGGATTCCTCTTCAGATCCAGCATAATCCAACAGCGCATAGGTGGGACTCCAGTTGAAACATCTCAGCACCACCCCATACTGGCTTGCGTGGAGTGGGATGGAAGGGTTCGGTTTGACCTCAGCCAGTCACAATCAACCCCCTTTGCACAAGTAGAACAGTATAGGATCGCAGCCCAATTTGTGACTGCAATCCACAGACCTCCTTTCTCAGCCCATTAATACAGTTTGTGGAGCAGAACAGGCATCAAAAGGAGGGGGGGATTAATCCCCATGTTTAAATACACATGATATTTTGGCACCCGCCATGTCCACAATGAGTCTATATTGAAGACAGAAACAGGATGGCAGGTGGAGTTCATCGCTCGCTGATTCGCTGCCATAAAACGACCCTTTGACGGAATTCCCAGCGAATGCTATGAAATATTCATCAGCACGCATTTGTAAATGGCCCAGGAATATACTGAGTAAATGACCTCTGATGAAAACATCTGCATTAAAATGGAATAGAAGGTTGCTGAAAGGAGAGAGAGAGAGAGAGCTACAAACAACCCAGGCTTTGTCAGCATCCGACAAGAAGCAAGCACACACAGGAGGGTAACCGGTCAGACAAATGATGCTGGCATTGAGCTGCAAATGAGGAGAATCCCTGTTTGCACTCCAATCTGATAGAGCTGCCAATATCAGATCTTAACACCTTATGTTTGTACTGAGTCATATCATTGGTCTGTCCAAGGTCAACACTGCCTGCGCTGAAAGGCAGCGGTTCTCTAAGATCTCAGGCAGAAATCTTTCACATCATATCCTACCTGTTCCTTCTAACAGAAGACACTGCACACTGAACCTGGAATAGTGCTGCATACAGAGCAGATGCTCTACAACTGAGCCACAGCTCTCCCTGGAATATTTCCTTATCATCCATACCAAAACCAAAGGCTGCTGGGTGGTCTCCCGTGTTCTGCCTTTGCCCTCAAATTATAAAACAGTGCAGCAGCAAGAGGCTATTATTCTGTTCCTTTCTCTACGTTACCATATTCATTCACTGTCCACGCCTCTCTCTTTTGTTAGAACACTGCAGCTCATTTTTCAGGCAAAGGGACCTTTGAAGTAGCTTGCAACGCAACCAGTTAAAATCTATCAATATTTAACCCAAAAGAATTAAATTAATTAAATCGAGACCCATAACCAAGTAAAAACAAAACCAGCAGAAAAGATAACACTCCAGTAGTTACATTAAGATAACCAGTAAAATCACTTAACCTGCAGAATGGAATAGCAAGATAACATCTCCACAACGTAACTCAAAAGCTTACTTAGTGCTGTCTTAAGCCCTTTACAAAAGCAAAAATGAACAAACAAGCAAGACTAACAAAGAATGTGCCATGAGACCCTCATTAGTAAAGGCTTTTCACGATCATGGGACATCACCTGAGAAGGAACTGTCTTCTGTGGCCACCTGCAAACCTTATGGAGCAGAGGCTTTTCTGGTGATCTCAGTGGTCAGGTAGGCGTATTTCTCTTCCTTTTCTTTCTCTCCCTTTGCCAAGACTGTAAGCTCCTTGGGGCAGGGACATAGCGTTGGATCGTTGTAGTCTATATTGTTGACACATTCTTTCAGTGCAAGCACTTTGAAGGCAGGCAATACCATATTCACAATAAGAATTAAAAGGCCTAATCCCGCGAAATACAGACTGTCTTTGCCTCACTGCAAACAAGTTTTGTTTTTTTAAGCTCTTTCTAGGATATGCTCAGTAGTTTTTGCATGATCCGTTCTATAGCTTGCAATTATTCCCATTCTGAAAGCCTGTTCTTATTACTAGCTTCCTTTGAGGAACACCAGCCCCCCACCCCACCAAAAAAAATACTACTGCAGTTCTGCCTGAAAAGCCAACTATTTCATCAGTACTACTAAACGAGTACATTTTCAAGGATCCGTGTTATTCTTTATGAATTTGCTAGAGGCATATTTATTTTGCTGTTTTTTTAGCATTTAGACTTTGGACAAGGCTGGGTTTCCTTTCCTCCTTTGAGTTATCATCACTAGGCAAGCGGTGAGATTTTCGAGGAGATTTCCTGTTCCGCAGTCCATCACTGTTGATACTGGAATGTTCCACTCTAGAGACAGTGAGGGGGGTGCAGAGCAATTTCAGAGAACCGACCGAATGATCTTGTTATTCCACAAGTTATCAAGGCACCCAAATTTAGTTGTGTCTCCCTGCCACGACTCCCTGCATGTAATCCTGATATAAAATTTTAAATTACCATTCACTGCTTGCTCCAGGTGCTGAAGAAAAGTAAGATACAGTAGCCTGAATGAGGGCAGACAGATTTCTTTAATCGTTAAATAGGTGTTGTGCTGGGAAGATTTACTTTTAGGTCAATACTACTGTTGAATAAAAAAAAGATCCCTTGTAAAATTAGAATGTAAACAGACATCACCATCTGGTGGCTATAAGGGGAAAAGTCTGAAGAGGGACCATTTCTGAACCCTCCCCCCCCCCCCGTTTGTTTTTTTAAGAAAACCATCATGTTTCTGAGAAATCACCTATTTGCTGTTGTTTTCAAGAAACCACAACGTGGTCATCTGCCGTCAAAGATGTATCTGCATAAACTTAGATTCCAGTATCCTAACTTGGAGGAATGGAATTTTCCCAAGATCAAAGAAAACAGAAATTAAGGTGTTGGTCTATCATGGTATAAAGGACCAAACAAAAGGAAAGCAGCAGTAGCCCTTTTCAGTTGTTACATTTTTGATGCTCCTCACCTACTTGGAAAATGCAATCCTTGCAATCCCTCTGATATGTGCAATCACCATTTTGTATGAACGAGCAACTCGCACATTGTCATACAGTCTTACACACAAATGCATGCCCACAACAAAAACCAGGTTTCCAACTGTGCGTAACAAAACTGGAAAATACAGATTTTGCCCTGTCCTCACAAAATGGCCACTGCCTGATTCAATAGGGTTGCATGTAGCACGTTCTGTTATGGAAGGCAGAAGCACCAAAAACATAATGACTGAAAAGGCCTCCTGAGGGGAAAAGGGATGGGGGACAGAACAAATTAAAAGGCAGAGCATGTTTTCCATCCAGGATTTTCAAACCAATACAGAGTCTGATTAAGATTCATCTGTGACTGTAACCCAGCCACTGTACACTTGGCCAGCATAATGTTGTCAGGAGAGCCAGTAAGATAACAGGGTGTTTCAGAGGTTATGGTCTGCAGCAGGACAGCTAGACTCGAGTCCCCTAGCACCTTAGAGACCAAGAAGAATTTTGGGGTATGAACTTTCGAGAGTCAGAAAAACGTGCTGGTCTCTAAAGTGCTACTGGACTCGGATCTAGCTATGGTGCAGTAGTTAGAGAACTGGGCTAGGATCAGTTTCAGATCCCTAGTCTGCCCTGGAAGCTTGCTGGGTGACCTTGGTCTGGGCACGCACGCTCACCCCACCCCACCCCACCCCAGGCATTAAGATCATAGAATCATAGTGTAGTGTATGTAATGGCGATTGCCATGTGCTCCCCGCAATGGCGACTGCCACGTGGCCAAATGCACATGGCCAGGCCAGCGACCTGAGCTTGAGTCAGGAATAACAATAGCTGGCCGGATTGTAACTCACCACCAATCTAGTGCCTAGGATCCCAGAGGGCCCCTATGATATGTAACCTTAATCGTAAGGTCCTATCGAGACAATTGGGGTAGGTCGGAGGTATGGCTCCAGCCGGAATAAAAGAGGGCCCTGAGCCCGGGTTTAGCATGCTTCATCTGACCACCAAATAAACTATGCTTGCTGAAATCACTACAACGCATCTCCTACTCCAGTATTTTGCACATAGAGTTGGAAGTGACCTCCTGGGTCATCTAGTCCAACCCCCTGCACAATGCAGGAAATTTACAAATACCTCCCCACACACACAACCCAGTGACCCCTGCTTCATGCCCAGAAGATGGCAAAAACAACAACCCTCCAGGATCCCTGGCCAAGTTGGCCTGGAGAAAAATTGCTGCCTGACCCCAAAGTGGTGATCAGCATTTCCCTGGACATGTAAAAAAAGGGCCGTGAGAACTAAACACTGATGCAACCCTTCCTGCCCGCCTTCTCATGACCTGCCATTATCTCATGATCTGTCATTATCCAGGGAGGGCACATGTTTCTTTTGCATGTTCTCTTTGATGCGCAAAAGCCCTCAAACACCTGTTCATCAAAGATCATGCCGGGTAGAGCATGCATCCATTTACCGCAGTCAGTCATGCTACTCTCATGTCACCTGTACCACTATGGAACAAAAATGTTTTCCGTAACCTTCCCAAGTTGACAAGAGATTTATATAAAGATACAGATAACAAGCTCTCAGATTCAATATCGAGTGGGTCTGTCATGTTGAGCAACTTCTCTGAGCCCACTCGCATCCCCAGACTCACATATAAAAATGGGGGTAAGTAGTCATTTGTGTTTTCAAGGCCATTAGAATCTTTGGCTGAAGCCAGCGATGGAGCACCTTATTTTGCAGTGGAGGCAGTACAAGCACCCTGCTGGAACTCTTCAAGCAATTATACGTGCAAAGTAAATTACACTCATGGTTAGCCAATGAGCTGCTTATGGCTCTCTTATTGACTGGGGATGAGGGGGAGAGAGATGCTAAAATAATAGCCTGTAACAGTGTAGACACTGGGGTTTGAGGACTCCAAGCACCCCTGCTCAGCTTCTGCCCCTCTTTCTGCCACCACATACTGCCCCTTTCACACATGATGATGCCTGATACTCTATCAGACCTTCAGTCCATCAAGCTCAGTATTGTCTACTCTGACAGGCAACAGCTCTCCAGGTTCTCAGGCAGAGGTCTTTCCCATCACCTCCTACCTGGTCCTTTTAAGTGGAGATGGCAGGGATTGAACTTGAAACCTCCTGCATGCAAAGAGACACTTCCACCGAGCCACAGACCCTTCTTGCCACCACATCCTACTCCTTTGTGCTTCACTGTATGTTGCACTGTTTATTTTGACCTCCATCAATACAACAAGCCAGTTTGGTATAGTGGTTAAGAGCGTGGACTCCCATCTGGGAGAACCGGGTTTGATTCCCCACTCCTACACATGCAGCTGCTGGTGTGACATCAGATCAGTCACAAGTCTCAGAGCTGTTCTCTCACAAGCAGTCCTCCAAAGAGCTCTCTCAGCCCCACCTACCTCACAGGGTGTCTGTTGTGGGGAGATGAAGGGAAGGAGATTGTAAGCCGCTCTAAGACTCTGAGTGAAGGGCAAAAAAGCGCGATGGAGTTCCGGTTCCGGTCCCGAACACAGCGGACGCAAAGAGCTAGAGCTCCGTCTGCTGTGACTACTCTTTGGACTTTCCAGGCATTATTACTGCCTTTCTTCTAGTTTGTGGGACAAGAAGAAGCAAGGAGCTTGGGGCAACCGTCAAGGGGGAAGGCAACCCCTGTGGGCGGTAGCCTGCTCTAAGCGGAGCCCGAAGAGGTACGCTGCCGTTTCGTCATGAACAGGAGAAGAGGGGGGGGAGACCGCGGTGGAGCCGAAGAGAAGACAAGACCAACAAATGAAGACAACAGACGACAGCAACAGCTAGGGAAAAGATGAGTATAAACATAGACTACTATCTCTATAGTCAGCCCAGAATTTGAAGACTTTAAGATAGGAGTGTAAAACCCGGTAGAGCGGCCAGAAGCGGGAAGAAACAACCAGACTGGGGAAAGGGGTAAACATTTTTTAAAAAAACAAAACACGCTGCACTAACTTTTTTTTTTTTCTTTCTCTGTTTCTGTTTTTCCCTTGCTTTCGGTCCGGTCTGTGGGAGTTCGGGAGGACGCGTTTTCGGAAGGTGACACTGCAGACGCGGAGGAGCTACTCAAGAGGCAGGAGAGAGTCGGGCGTCGGGCGTGGCCGCGGGGGAGTGCGCAGGCGCCAAGGAGAACAAAGGATAATTAAGGAAGACTACGGAGAGAGAGAGGGGACATAACAGAATCAACGGACGCCGGCGGGGAACACGGAAGTAAACCAATTGAAGTGGGGAAAAACTGACAGATACCAATAAGTACTGCGGGGGGGAAAAAAAGTGAGAGAAAAGGGGAGAACGTGAAACGAATCTGTGGGGACTGAGCTAAATAATTACGGGGGGGAAATTGGAAGGTTAAGTTCTATAAGTGCCTTAATAAGTAAACCTAAAGACTGAGCTGCCTATGTTTTGTATATATATTATATGTGATGTAAACATATAAGTACTGTGGCAAAATATGCAGTAGGGTGTATTGGAATCTGAATGTTTGAATAATTGCTGGAGTGATATATATTTGTTGAGTTAAGCAACTTATCAAGTAATCAAAGAGGGGAAGTAAATAAGCTGTAACATAATCTATAGTACTCTTTAAGGAATAGGCACTGGGAACAATAATTGATTCTAGGTAAAGGGGATTACAGAAAAGGTAAAAGAGATCAACTATATAAACATAGTGGGGGGATAAATAAATAAATTGATATAAGAATAAATACCCCAAATCTGATTAAAAGCTAATTAAGTCAATTAAATAATTGGAGGTAATTAGAGGCAATTAAGAATAATTAAAGTAATAAGTGAATTAATTTAATAATTAAATTAATAAGTGAATTAATTTAATTAATTAAATAATTAGAGGCAATTAATTAAAAAACAATAATTAACAGTACATAGCCTAAAACCACTATCTATTCAATCAGGAGCTTAAAAAAAGTTGATTGTTGATAAACTTGATTAAGAGCCAATCAAATTAATTAAATAATTAGATGTAATTAGATGTAATTAAGAATAATCAAATAAGTTAGTTAAATAAATAATTAGAGGTAAATAATTACGTAAATAATTAGAGGTAAATAACTAAAAAATAATAACCAACAGTATATAGACTAAAACCACTACCTAGTTAATTAGTAGCGTAAAAAGAGTTGATCGTTGACAAATAGAAGGTAAATACCTAACAAATAAAAATATCATTCAATAACCCTAATAAAAAGCGTACAGGTTATATGGCATCAGGCAGTTCAGGTGCCTCTAGGAAAAGTTCCATACCTTCACCTGCCAACCCGACCTCACTAAGTCAAATGAAGTCATCAGCTAGCAACACAGGACCATCAGGCAAAGAAATTAAATCAATGATCGATGACGCCGTCACTGCTGCGGTCAAAGCGGTAGTAGAAAACACTCTACCTACACTCATGGAGAAAGTAGAAGAGAGAATTCTGGCAATAATGGAGGAGAGAATCCCAGCCATAATACAAAAAGAAATGATACCAATGTACGGAAAGATGGACGAGTTGGCCTCACAAATCAAGACAGATATAGAAAAAATGAAAACGCAAGTGATGTCCAATAAAACAGATATCCAAAGATTAATGATGAGTGGAAGACAAACACATGTGAGAGTCAGAGACCTAGATCTGGATCTGCAGGAGGTAAAAGCAACCAACGAAAAACTGGAAGAGACAGTCATTAATCTCGAAATGGACAAAGTGGCATTGATCCTGAGATGCCAAAATGTACCGGAAGAACTCAATATGGACTGGAAAGATGAAATAATAAACGTAATAGTGGAACAGCTAAAAATAGGAACAAAAGAAGAAATCTCAGAAGAAATCGACACAATGTATAGAAGAAACACCGCCTTTGCTAGGAAATTCAAAAAGCCAAGAGAAGTACATATCAAATTCAACAGAAGGACGACAAGAGACAAAATCTTAAAGGCAGCATATGAAACTAAGATCTCTATACGAGGAGAAGAAATCAAGTTCCTAAAAGAAACTCCATGGAGAGTTAGAGAGAGAAGAAAAGGTTATCAACAATTGGCGGCCAGCTTACGGGAAAGAAACATAACATACCGATGGAATATTCCAGAAGGGCTTGTCTTCGAGTACAAAGGAAGAAGACATAAACTGGATTCTACATTTAAACTAGACAACTTCTTAGACGAACATGGAACAGATCTGGGAATAATCGAAGAGGAAGACAGTTCAGCGTCAGAAAAAGAAGAAGGTTTGGTGGAAGAGGAAGAAGATAAAGAAGAAAAGAAAGAAGAAGAAAACAAGAAAGAGGGGAAGACGAGAGGAAAGAAGAGATCCGACACCTTAACACCGTGGCAAATGCAGACCAGATACCAAATGAAGTACAGGCGGGGAGGAGGTAAGGGAAAGGATGGCGCAGACCAATAAAGAGTTTAAAATCCTATCGGTTAATGTTAACAGGCTAAACGCACCTCAAAAAAGGAGACGGGTATTTCACCAACTAACCAAACTTAGAGCTGAGATAATCTGTCTACAAGAGACACATATAAAAAAAGACCACATAAAACTCATTGAACATAAAAAATTGGGATTAGCATTCATATCAGTGGATAAAAAGGAAAATAAAGGGGTGGTGGTAATCTATGCCAAGGAACATCTACATCCACAGCCTGTTTACACATCAGATGACGGGAGGACAGTAGCAATTTCAATAATAAAGCAAGGAAAGGAATATTTAATAATAAATATATACGCACCAAATGCAAACCAACAAACATTTTTTAAAAACCTTGCAGAAGTAATGGAGATTAAAAGATGTAATAACACATGCCTGATAGGTGATTTCAATGCTGTGGTAAACAGAGATTTAGATCGGAAGAGCAACTCCCAGGCTAAGAAAAAAGGACAGACACTACCAAGTAACTTCTACTCCCTAATGGAAGAACATGACATCTTGGATACATGGGCTGAGGACAGACTGGCAATCTGAAGCGGAGGCAAAGCGGAGGGAACTGGAGCGGGGAAAAAACCCACGGAGCTGGCCGTTCACACTGGCCAGAGCAATGCGGATCAGCAGCGATACGGAGCATTCAGACTGCCACGGAGAGTTCAGACTGCCGCATAGCCAGCGCGCGCGGCTCGCGCGTGCTGCTGCACTTTTTTTTGTTTTCCTTTGATGTTTTTCGCATATGCGCACATGCGCATATGCAAACATGCGCATATGTGCATATGTGCATGTGCGCATATGCGCATATGCGCAAAACTTTTTGCCGGTGCGTTCACACTTCCTCCGGATGCCTCCCGCTTCTTCCAGTTCACACTGTTTGGAAGCGGGAGGCATGCGGAGGAAGGCCCCTGAACACCGGGAAAAACCGGTGTCCGGGTAAAGCGGAAGGAAAGCGACTGGGAGACGGGTAAGTACGCAACGGAGCCGACGGACAGATGCGCATGTCTGAACATGCTCCTTTCCTCCGTTTGCGAAGCGTGCCTGCCCCGCTTTAGATTGCCAGTCTGTCCTCAGCCATGGAGAGTTAAATATGCCAACCAGAAAACCTTTACATTCTATTCGGCCAGACATAATTCCTGGTCAAGAATAGATATGGCTTGGCTCTCAAGATCATTAATGATGGAAGTAAATGATATAGAAACCCTCCCCTTAACGTTTGCAGACCACAACCCACTACTGTTATCCTTGAGAGATACACCAATAAACACTAGATGGACAATGAACAAGTATATTTTAAAAGACCAACCTTTTGTGCAGACACTAAAAAAAGACATTAAAGAGTTTTTTATCAGAAATATACAGCCACAGACGCCAATAAATGTTGTATGGGACACTTTTAAGGCTTATGTCAGGGGAAAAATAATCAGTCATACAATTTGGAAAAAAAAACAGGAAAATAAAGAATATAACTATCTAGTGAAACAAATTAAGGCAGAGGAAAAAAACAGATTAGAAACACGGGGAGACGATAAATGTAAATATAGAATTCTCTTTAAACAACACAAGTTAAATTTATTACTATCTAAAGAGGCCGGGAAAAGAATACAAGAAAATAAACTATTCTTTTTTGAAAACGCTAACAAGCCATCAAGGTGGTTGGCATATAGATTAAAAAAAGAACAGGCAAAAAAATCCATAATTTCGTTAAAAGATGAGAATGGGATTAATAAATTCCTACAAGTAGATTTTAAAAAGATAGCCGTAGAGTACTTTAGTAAAATATATAAACAAAAAGAAGAAAATGAAGAACAAATTAAAATATATTTAAATCTCAAAGTAGGTTCAGAAAAATTCTCGGATTCGCAAAGGAGAAGCCTAAGTGAACCCATTTCGATATTCGAGGTTGTCGAGGCAATAAAGAGACAAAAAAACAACAAATCCCCAGGCCCAGATGGCCTACCAGGGGAATTCTATCAAGCATTTGAAGGACAAATCTCGATAATTTTTAAAGACTTATTAAATGCCATAACCAAATCAAATACAATACCTGAATCCTGGAACTCTGCATTAATTACATTAATCCCAAAAGATAAAGAGAAACGGGAGGTAATTGGTAATTATAGGCCTATTTCCCTGTTAAATGTAGACTATAAGATCTTTGCAAATATATTGGCAGCCAGATTTAAAAAGGTTCTAAATCAAATAATCAATAGAGACCAAGCGGGATTCCTCCCTAAAAGACAGTTAAGAGAAAACATTAGAACTTTTATAAATGTGTTGGAGTATTATGAATCCCATCCAGAAAAAGCAGCAGCGTTACTGTTTGTAGATGCAGAGAAGGCTTTCGATAACCTATCCTGGAAATTCCTACTTGCAAAGCTACATAAATATGACCCAGGTGAAAATTTTACTAAAATGATAGAAGCAATATATAAAAAGCAATCCACAAGGATTAGAATAAATGGAGATATTTCACAGGAATTTCCAATAGAGAAGGGCACTAGACAAGGATGCCCCCTGTCACCTCTTTTGTTTATTTTCGCATTGGAATCATGCTGTGAACAAGTTAGGAATAACAAATCGATCAAAGGTCTCAAATGTAAAGAATCAGAATTTAAACTCTGTGCATATGCAGATGATCTGATGTTTATAACAGAGGACCCATTAAACTCAGTAGAAAGTCTACTAGAGGAGATCAAGAAATATGGGGAGGTAGCAGGCCTAAAAATTAATATACAAAAATCAAAAATATTAGTGAAAAACTGCCCGGAAGAAATGAAAGATAAAATCCAAAAAATAACAGAAATGGAAGTAGTTAAAAAGGTTAAATACTTAGGAATAATATGTTCTAATAAAGCTAGCTCCTTAATTGATGATAATTATAATAGACTGGTTAAAAAAGTAAGAGAAGATTTAAATAAATGGAAAGGGCTTAAACTATCATGGCTTGGTAAAATAGCCGCGATAAAAATGAATATCTTACCGAAATTCTTATTTTTAGCTCAAGCAATACCCTTACTAAAAACTAATAGTCAAGTATATAAAGAACTTAATGATATAACAAGGAAATTTATCTGGTCATCAAAAAAACCTAGGATAAAGTGGAAATTACTCCAAGAATGTAAAGAAAAAGGAGGAACAGGACTTCCCAATTGGGAAATATATGGTAAGGCGGCAGCAATGGTATGGATTAAGGATTGGATACTGTTAGATAATACCAGATTATTGGCGCTAGAAGGTCACGATTTATATATGGGGTGGCACGCGTACATTTGGTATGATAAACATAAAATACATTCAAACTTTAATCGACACACACTGAGAGCAGCCCTGATGAAGCTTTGGCTAGAAGTTAAAAATAAGAATTATAAGAAGATCCCGCGATGGGTCGCCCCTTTGGAGGCCTTTACTAAACCCTCACTAATTGGAACTAAACTTAGAATAAGCTATGACAAATTACTAGATAATAAGGGGATGCTTAAAAATGAATCACAAAGAAGAAATGAACTAGATTGGCAGTTATCTTGGGAAAATGCACAGTTACAATCTAGATTCCAGAAGGATTTGAAAGTCGGATTTGATAAAACACCAAATGAAATGGATAAAATATGGCTGACAAATAATGATAAACTAATTAACAGGTTATATAGATTCTTACTATCTCAATATATGCTAGAAGAAACAATAAAAATACCAATGATTCAATGGATGAAAGATTTAGGCAGAACAGTAGAAGTTGATAAATGGGCATATATATAGAAAACAACTAAATTCTTAAAGGCTGTTAATTATAAGGAAAACATCTTTAAGATGTTTTATCGGTGGCATTGGTCACCGGATAAAATACATAAATGTTATAGGAGTGTCTCAGCAAACTGTTGGCTATGTGGTAGTGGCTCTGGTAATTACTTTCACATGTGGTGGAAATGTAAAGAAGTCAAAAAAATTTGGGTGATGGTTAAAAATTGGATATTGGAACAATGGAAGTGAATCTACCAATGGATCCAACAATTTTCTTGTTGAACATTTTACCGGATGGATTAACTAAGGAGAAACAGAAGTTATTGTCATGCATCATAACCGCAGCACGTATATCAAGGGCAAAACTGTGGAAACAATCGACTTTACCAAAAAAAGAAGACATCTCAAGTATGTTGCTAAATTGGGCCGAGATGGATAAACTTGGATATTTGCTGAATCCACAAACAAAAATCAACCCCCTGTTGGTCTGGTCTAAATTTTACACCTGGTTGGATTAATATGTATGGCTCTTTGTATAATTGTTCAGAAATGTAATATGGTATAGTTTAAAAGTAGAAAAACAATAAAAATTATGTTAAAAAAAAAAAGACTGAGTGAAGGGCAGGGTGTAAAACGAATCACATCTTCTTCTTTGCATGCCCAATAAAATAAAAGAGGCCTCTGTAGGACCATTGCAGTGGGGGAGGGAAGGTTGCCGAAGAATCACAAGGAAAGTAGTTTGGAATTTTCACCCCTTCCACACACACACACACACACACCAAAAAAACAAAGCCCTCCCATCTCAAGCACTCTAGGAACTCTCAGGGGACTGAACAGGCCGATGTTCCCCGTTCCCTTCGATGCTCTGCTGCTCTTAACATTGTATCTACTCTGGATAGCGTTGCCAACCTCCATGTGGTGGCTGGAGATCTCCTAGAATTACGGCTGGTCTACAGACTAAAGAGATCAGTTCCCCTAGTGGAAATGGCTGCTTTGGAAGGTAGTCTTTATGACATTACATCCTGGTGAAGTCCCTCCCCCCAAACCCCCCACACACACACCCCGAATCTCCATGGATTTCCCAACCTGGAGCTGGCAGCCCTAACTCTGGAGCATAGTTTTTCCTCATCCAGCCCCCCCTAATTTACAAATCCACATTTTCCTGCTTGCCAAGGGAGTTCTCCCTGTGTCCATAGCGGCCTCTACCTTATGTATGGGTGGCCCAGTTTTGCAGTTTCTATCCTATGCAGGTACACAGGCAACAGCCAGTTTACTGTTGGATGTAGCCATGGGAATGACTGTACGAAATGACAAATGAGGCTGCGGTCAGACATGCCTTTAGATCCAGCTCAGCTGTAAATGCACGATCAGACAGCAACCTCTGGGAAAGGTCCCGCAGTCGTTGGCACCCCATGCTGCTCCGCCACAGAAGTGGAGTTAAAAGACACGGGGAAAGACCATTCTTATCTGGCTCTGACAGGCCACGGACAGACTTTCTACTGTCTGATTGCACAAGCACACTCAAGCTTGTCGGGATGGGCTACCCCGTCCATCTCCACTCAGCGCCATTTTTTTTGCTTGCTTAGCGGTATATGCATAACTGCATCAGCGATCCAGAGTCGCATACTGCCATGGGGATTCAATTCTTCATTTATGCGCATCCTGGAAAAAAGAAAAAAACCACTCGTCTGAACATGCCATCTGATCAGGCAGTGACAGGCTGAGCCCACAGCACCAAGGGATGTGTGATCATGTGACTTCATTTCAGTTTCCAGTGGAGGAAATAGGATCGCTTCCCCTCTGTGCCAAATGGCACGTCTGACCACAGCCTGATAGTAGTTGTAGCAATGCTAGGGCCCAAATAACCAAGAGAGGGCAACGGCAGGGGGTATCAAGAGCCACGGGTAACAGGACTCTCTGAACATGTATTGTGAGCATCTCCCAGACTTCAGAGGAAGAAGAAGAAGAAGAAGAGATTGGATTTATATCCCGCCCTTCACTCACTTAAGAGTCTCAGAGCGGCTTACA
The DNA here is from genome assembly GCA_029233225.1 of Lepidodactylus listeri. NCBI lineage: Eukaryota > Metazoa > Chordata > Lepidosauria > Squamata > Gekkonidae > Lepidodactylus > Lepidodactylus listeri. The sequence continues at coordinate 97,558,402 of JARCFY010000006.1, forward strand.
AACTCCTTTTCCCTTCCCCTCCCCACAACAGACACCCTGTGAGGTAGGTGGGGCTGAGAGAGCTCTTTCCCAAGCTGTCCTTGAGGGAACAGCTGGTACAGAGCTATGGCTTGCCCAAGGTCATCCAGCCAGGTGCAAGTGGAGGAATGGGGAATCAAACCCGGTTCTCCCAGATTAGAGTCCGCGCACTTAACCACTACACCAGACTGGCTCTCTGGTGTAGTCACTCAACATCAATGTTCCCTCTAAGCGGAGTCAGTGTGAGCTAACTCACAGTTTTTTAGCCTCTGGCTCACACATTTTGTCTTCGCTCAGGAAGGATGGCTCCAGAGCAAACTAATTTATGCAGTAGCCAATTTGCTTGCTCACAACTTTAATGCCAGTAGGATTTTTGCTCACAAGACTCCACAGCTTAGAGGGAGCATTGCTCAACATGCACACAGACCCATCACAAATTTCAACCACCGTAAAATTCCTGTCACTCCTACAGGAAGCTGTTGTTTCTTGGAAAGCAGATTCACATTGGTTCCCCTTGCAGATGTCCCTGCCGCAGCCACACTGGCAAACAAATATCTTCCTGGCACACCTGGGACTGTGGGAAGGCTTGATTCAGGCACTGAGTGCTTGTGATGTTGATTCCAATATCTGTTGAACACAAGGAGATGCCAAACAGCTGCTCCAAGCTCAGGAGCACAAAGGTCCATGAAGATGCACCGAGCCATCTTCTGCCATAATGAGTCCCACAGAGAATGTGACAGGTAAGGATCTTGTTTGCTTTGCTCACCAAAGCCGGAGCTAGCCTGCACCAAATGACTGCCATGCATCAGAAAAGCCAGAAGGGCTGGGGAAACAGTAGACAGTTGGTCTTATCCAAGCTAATCTCTGTGGGTTGCACTGTAATATTTTAGAGAGGCGGCAGAAGAGAGGGGAGGGAAACATGGAGGGAGGAGAGAGAGAAAAGGGGAGACAATAGATGTAGACTGATCAGGAGGGAGAAACAGAAAAGCTAAAAGGAAGTGGAAAGAGGAAAGTGGGTCTGACTTTGTACAAAAAGCCCTGGATCTAGAAAGGGTTCAAGGTCACTCTAATAGGAGGTTGTTTTTTGCATATTGCAGGATACCTCGTTTCAGTTTAAGAATCCTTCAGAGTTGCCAGTGAAAGCCTCCACTCCGATGGACAGAAACCACCAAGAACGAGAATGACAGGAGAGCTCTATTTGCATGTGTACCATCACAGCTGCATCTGCTGCTGTCAGTCTCAGCTGAACTTGACAAAGTGGATGGCTTGAAGGTCAACGTTTTGTGTTGACACTGATCGCCTGGGCCTCTGGAGCAACAGGCTTTGCGGAGCTGCTGTGTTCCATTACAAGCGGTAGCCAAAAGCAAGCACAGGTTATTTTGCGGGCCCATTCTCACCCATGCCTCCTCAAGACTAAGGAAGGCTGCGAAGCAAACCACATTTTCTACCACACGTGACTTTGGTACTTACTACCACTTGTGTAAGGATGTATCACTGGTGACCAAGATCAAGTTCAATCAGCCATACTATTACCCACTAACATGTATGGGTATGAAAGTTGGACAATGAAGAAAGCTGAGACCATTTCCACAGTAGTGTAATTCCTCGCTTTGATGTTTTAAAAACTGTGTGTTCTGTGACATTTTCCACAGTAGGTTTTTCCTCACCAGGTGCAAACCCGAAGTTTTCTCCTTCTTACCCCGCATTTTCAGAATCCCCAGTTTTAGCGAGTTTCAAAAACGTGAGGTAAGTAGGAGAAAACTTCAGGTTTGTGCCTGGAAGGGAAAAATCTACTGTGGAAAATGTCACATAACATGCAGTTTTAAAAACTTGTGGAGATGGTCTGTCAGGGAGAAAGCTGATTCCTTTGAAACATGGTATCAAAGAAGAGTTTTATGGATACCATGGACCACCAGAACAACAAATAAGTGGATTCTAGACCAAATGAGTCCTGAACTCTCCCTAGAAGCTAAAATGACTAAACTGTCATACTTTGGTCAGATTATGAGAAGACAAGACTCACTGGAAAAGACAATAATGCTAGTGAAAGTTGAAGGCAGCAGGAAAAGAGGAAGTCCCAACATGAGACGGATGGATCCCATCAAGGACGCCACAAAGGCCCTCAGTTTGCAAGACCTGAGAATGGCTGTTAACGACCGGGCACCTTGGAGGACATTAATTCATAGGGGTCACCATAAGTCAGAAGAGACTTGATGGGCACTTAATACACACACACAAACACACACCCCACTCAAGATCAAAGTATTCATATGCAGCACAGTTCTAAGCACCTACACACTCCGATTCCCACCAACTTCAGTTGGACTTACTCCTTTTTGTAAAATTTTATGTACCCAAGCCTAGTACTTTTTAGCCTTATAACACATCCACCACATATGGTAAAATGTCCCAACAGAGTTTTTACATTTCCAGCAGTCATTTGACAAATTAGGGTAGAATTTTGCTAACATGTCTGGTGTTATAAACCATCTATAAAACATTTTGTATATATTTTCTTTATAGGAGACTGCTTTTGTAATTTTTATGTTAGTTTTCCATACCTGGGCCCATTGATCAAAGGGAACATTAGGACCCATATTCTGCGCCCATTTAACCATAAAGTTCTTTACTACTTCATCCTGGGTCTTATGTTCTAACAAAAGTACATACAGTTTTTTAAGTACATACAGTACATACAGCTTTTTTCTTCAGAATAAAGCAATATCTTGTCAATTTCAGACATTTTAGAACAGAATCCTAAAATTTTATCTTTAGCATATCTAGATTGTATTTGTACCAGTTCCCACCAGCTAATCTCAGGATTAAAATCTTTTATACTTTCAGTTGTTTTTAACTCATTTTTATTATCAAGAAGGTCGCCATATTTCAGTAAATAGATTTTAGAAACCAAGTTTGGGTTGGTAAAAGCATCAAAGGGAGCAACCCACTTTGGGATTTTAGAATAAAAGGGTTTTTTCACATCTTCCCATGGCCTTAGCAGTGCCCTTCTGATTAGATGTTGTTTAAAATATTTAAGGTTTTCCGCTTTCCGGTACCAAATAAAAGTGTGCCAGCCAAATAGCAGGTCATGACCTTCTAATGCCAATATTCTGGTATTTTCTAAAGTAATCCAATCCTTTATCCATGTCAAGGCAGCTACTTTAAAATACAGATTCCAGTCTGGAAGAGCAAATCCTGCCCTTTCTCTTGCATCTTGTAGACCTTTCAGTTTTATTCTTGGTTTTTTGCCTTGCCATATAAATCTCTTAATCAAAATGTCTAGTTCTGTAAAAAGTTTCTGATTTTGGAGGAGTGGAATTGTTTGAAACAAAAAAGTCAATCTAGGAAGAACATTCATTTTAATTGTTGTGATTCTGCCCATAAAAGATATTTGTAAATTTTGCCATTTTTCAAGATCTTTCTTAATTTCTGTGATAAATTGGACATCGTTGTTTTTGAGCAAAGAACTACATCTATTTGTTATATTTATTCCAAGATATTTTATTTTTTTTCTTAATTTCCAAGCCTGATAGTTGCTGCAGTGCTAAATCCTGTTGAGGTGTCATTTTTTTTGTTAATATTTTGGTTTTATGAACATTTATTTTCAAACCAGCAACTTGACCATAGTCCTTAAGAGATGTTAGGAGATGCACAATAGATTCCATTGGATTTTCCAATATAAATACTAAACCATCTGCAAAAGCCTGCAATTTATATTCTTCTCCTTTAATTTTAAGTCCATAGCAAAAAATTTAGACTTAACTCCTAGAGAGCCAGTTGGGTGTAGTGGTTAGGAGCGCAGATTCTAATCTGAGAGAACCGGGTTTGAGTCCCCTCTCCTCCACAGGCAGCTGCTGGTGTAACTTTGGGTCAGTCACAAGTTCTCTCAGAGCTGTTCTTTCAAGGGCAGTCCTCGAGAGAGCTCTCTCAGCCCCACCTACCTCAAAGGGTTTCTGTTATGGGGAGGGGAAGGGAAAGGAGATTGTAAGCCGCTCTGAGACTCTTTCAGGTAACAAAGGATGGGGTATAAATCGAGCACAATCATACGCACCCATTTGCAACGCGAGAGGGACGATTCCCTGCCGGCTCAAAGTGGCGCGATCACACCAGCACATCTGGGAAGCGTCCCACTAGTGTTGTCAAACTGTTGCAAGCCACTTTGAGCAGACAGGAAATCGGCGTAAAAAGCTACCCGTGAAAAGGCAGTAGCAAATGGTTTGCGACGGCCCGGAGCCGGACTTTCCCTGTGTAATCGCGCCAGCACAAATGTGCAGCGTCGGGGATCAGGTTTTTTGTCTCCCCCCCCCCCCCCGGGTATTTGCATCATCGGACGATCCCCAGGGTGGAGAGGCAATTCATCCATCCCTTGTTTAAGCGAATAAGCGAATCAAAAATGGCCGGGGGGGGGGGGGGGAACCAACTTGCCCGCAGTTGCGTTTGATCACGCAGCGGTGGTTTGTCCTCGCAGGTCCATGGACCTGTGTGATCATGCAAATGCAGCGCAAATTGCACCAGCACAAATTTGTGTTGATTCTCATCCGGATTATCTCGCTCGTGTGGCCGCGGCCATCCAGTCCCTTCTTCCTCTTCTTCTAGAGGCATGCAGTTTTTTAGTTTCAAAAATGTATTTCATGTTTGTTTTTCTCATTATTAGAAGCACTCATTTTTTAGCTATTTCATCACCTGGTGGTAACAGCCCCTTTCTCTTCTCCATAGCACCACATTTTCCATACTGGTAGCATCAGTGGCTACAGTCCAGGTTTGCTGTGAAAGCAGCAATTGGCCAAGGAGTCGCATGGCCACCTAGCAAGTCAATGTGTGGACAGGCAAGGAAGAGAATCCCCCTCCCCCTCCAGCTCTTCCCCCGTGCTTCAGATGCTGTTCACAGCATGTCCCAGGAGTCTCCCCACAGTACTTCCCGACGGGGATGTAGTCCTCATGGTTCCTGACACGGCATTTAACTGAGGCACCAAGGATAAATATAGCCAGGGCTTTTTTTGTAGAAAAAGTCCAGCAGGACCTCATTAGCATAATAGGACACACCCTACAGCAGGAACTCAGTAGCATATTAGGCCACACCCCTGACAGTGCAGCTCCCTCCCAGGATCACCTTCCCCAGGTGCCCCATGGATGTGGGGTGCCTGGGGAACCCAAGGGGGGGAGGCAGTTTAAACTGCCTTCCCTCCCTGGATCAGCTTAGCTTCCCCAGGCACCCCACAGCTTGTGAGGCCCCTGGGGAACCTGAGGGGGGGGAGGCTGTAGGCGTGGCCAACTTGGAAGCCAGCTGGAACTCTGTTCCTGTGCGTTCCTGCCCCCAAAATAGCCCTGAATATAGCCATTAGGGTGCCCATCAAGCCCCCTAAGAATTATGGTCATCCAGGGTACACCAAGGCACTGCACCTGACCGGTCACAAGTAGTATTTGAGGAGTCTCTCTTCTTCCACCTACCTACCAACTGATTACCCAGATAACAGGTTCTTTGCCCGGCCAGAAGTAGCCAGTGCATGTTGGGAGAGTGGGTGGTAGGGCTGCCAAACTCCAGTTGGGGGCTGGAGATCCCCTGTGATCATCTCCAGATGATAGAGGTCAGTTTCCCTGGAAAAAATGGCTGCGTTTGAGGGTGGACTCTATGGCATTGTACCCTGATGAGGTCCCTCCCCTCCTCAAACCCTGCCCTCCCCAGGCTCCACACCCCCCCCCCCCAAATCTCCAGGTATCTCCCTGTGGGAATTGGCAACCCTGGGGGGAAAGGAGGAGAGAGAGATAGCCAATGAATAAATGACACATACAAATAAAATGAACATGACTTTTTAACATTCATGTCTCCATTCAGTTGGTAGTAATGAATGCGCATTCCCACCTACTCTCTAATATGAGTGCGTAAGTCTGTTCAAAAGCGGTTTCAGCTTGTTATCTGTATTGTTACCCCACCCCACCTCCCACAAAACAAAACTCAGTGCTAAGCAATGGCCAGTGTTAATTGTATATGCATTTACACAATTTTGCCATAAAGGAGCATTGTTAAGGACAGGGAGTGGGTTTTTTCCCCTTATCTGGGAAAGGTGATTATCCTTCTCAGGAGTATGTCACCCTCACTGACTGAATATATGAATTATCACACAGGGACAGAGGCTACCAAACAAGGAACACATAAAATTGACTTTTCAAGCTAACCTCCAAATGAGACTTGCACGTAATTCTCAGCTGCAACAGACTTTTGCTTTAGGTCAATATTAAATACAGCGCATTCTCCACCAGTGCCAGATGGAGCTTCTCCATCACATTCCAGTGGATAATTGCTCTTGCTTTAACCAGACATTGCTATTGGTCCGTTTGATCAATTCTTTGATCAATTCAGACAGCTCTACAGTTGCTCTGTCCCTTTTCTCGGCTAGTCCTGCACCATAGCTCAGTTCAGTTCCATATATATCAACTCTAAGCCCACCTGCTTTCCAGATACCTTACTGGGCACACGTAAGAGTAACATGAATAGCCCAAAATCTTGGGTTCCATGTTCCTCTCCTATACACTTGTTTGGGAGTTTCACATTTGCAGCAATAAGAAATCACAGAGCTAGTTTCATCATAGAAAAAAGCTGCATGTTGCTAATAAGCTGTGCTGTCAGTGGTGTGGCCTAATATGCTAATGAGTTTCTGCTGTTGGGTGTGGCCTATTATGCTAATGAGTTCCTGCTGGGCTTTTTCTACAAAAAAAGCCCTGATGAAGACTAACGACAGAGCCTATTCAGCAGATGCCAGGACAGTTCCTGAGGGTCATTCACCCAGGCAGTGCAGGCAGGGGAGGCCAAGATCTTCAGGCGTCCGCCACCTAGGGTTGCCAAGTCTGGGTTGGAAAATACCTGGGGACTTTGGGGGTGGAGCCAGGAGAGGGCGGGGTTTGGGGAGGGAAGGGGCCTCAGCATGGTACAATGCCATGGAGTCCACCCTCCAAAGCAGCCATTTTCTCCAGGGAAACTGATCTCTGTCAGCTGGAGACCAGTTGTAAAAGCGGGAGATCCCCAGGCCCCACCTAAGGGCTGGCGACCCTACCGCCACCTCAACCAAAGGCCCAGTGGAACAGCTCTGTCTTGCAGGCCCTGAAGAATTGTACTATATCCCACAGGGCCCTGATCTCGAGTGAGGGCATGTTTTACCAGGCTGGGGCCAGTATGGAAAATGCCCTGGCCCTGTTTGAGGCTAAGTGGACATCTTCCGGGCCGGGGACTGTCAGCAGATGCTTCTCAGCAGAGCTCTTCAGGAAACATGAGGGAGAGGCTTCTGCACATGTAAGATCTGCACATGTAAGATCAGACTCGACATGGCTCAAACCCACTCCCAAGCTGTGCTACCTATGCAGAGGAGGTTCACATTATACAACCCAGATCCACAACTTTCTGGCACCAAGAGGGGGGGACCAGGGGGACAAAATTCTGGGGGGGCCAAGTCAGCTGGAGGGCTCTTGAAGCCAGCTTCATGGTGTATTCATGGAATGCATTTAATTTTTTTTTCTAATGAAGTTCTGACTACCACTACAAGGGGAGCAGGGAAGGCAGAGTACAGTAAAAAGCAGTATCTCCACAGGCTGGGCCTTTCTGCAAAGTCTACTAGGAGGATGAGGGAAACCCTGGCCCATCAGCCAAGCCGGCACTGGAGGAAGGAAAGACCAGCCAGGACAAGCTTACAGTCATTTCCAGGATGCAGCCTCCTAAAAAGGCTGTTCTCTTCAGCAGCCTATGGTTTCTCTCTTCCTTCAGTTCCACCCAGCTCTTGCACAGCAAGATTTTGCAAAGAAGCAGCCATGTTAGTGTGTGGAAGCAAAATAATTTTTAATTGTTTTAATGATTTAATAATAATTTTATTGCCTTTTCCTGAATTTCTCTAACTGTTCTCCACACTTTCCTCCTCTTTCGTTTTGCTCTCTTCCTTTCATGACCTGCCATGCATCTGTCCCCACTTCTAATCCCCCCCCCCAATTTTTCAATCTCAGCTCCTTCTCATCCACCCTGGTTGGCAACTTAGAATGTATTCAGTAGTAGTACAGCAGCAAACGTTTGTCAGTACTGTGAACAGAAAGGTGGAGACCCGCAAGAAACATCCAGGAGTGGTTGTCGCACTTCTCCCACCTTTGCTTCCTCCCTTCTCTCAGTCTCTCTCCCTCTCCCTCCCGTTCTCTTACTTCCTGTCTCTCTCACTTCTGTATGCCTTCTGTCACACTTTCTGCCAATGGGACAAGTTATTGGAAGGGAAGGAGATGGAGATATGGACATCAGTCTCCTTTCAACCTTTGTCTCATCCCGAGGCACGTTGGTGGTGAGGCAAGGACAGGAAACCCCTCTCCGAAACTGATGTTGTGCAGTGCTGGTTCCATTAATAACAAGATCATGACCCTGCAAAATTATTTTATGGACCTGGCACACGTGACCGAGAACTGGGCCAGGGAGGGAGAGACAGTTCCCTTAAAAGAGCCAGCTCCTCCAGGTTTCTCAGTCCTCTGTCAGTCTCAGACAAAAGGGCAGGAGAGGGTGGCAATACTCATCTGAGAGTCATTTTCTTTCAGGGCACTCCCTGCTCCAAAGATCTCTGGTATTGGTTGTCTTGGCCCGGTGAGAGATGCTGAGGAGACTCTAGCTGTCTGGCTGGTGTACGAACCACCTAGCACACAAGCAGGGCCCTAGAGTTCTCAAGATTAATAAACCTTGGTGACTTCAGCGTCCATCCTGACATAGCCGCCTCTGGACAGGCTATGGACCTGGTGTCTCCCATGGCAGTGTTGTGACTCCCAGGGGTCCTTTCGTAAAAAAAGAGGTGCAGGAGCTCATTAGCATAACTTATTTGCATATGCCACACCCCCTGACGTCACCGGAAGTGATGACGTCATCGGGAGTGTGTCAGAAGGCAAGAAGGGAGGGAGGGGGAAGGAAGGAAAGGAACAGGAAGGAAAGGAACAGGAAGGAAGGTAGGTAGGTGGGGGGGAGAGAGTGAGAGAAGAAAGAAAGGAAGGAGGGAGGAAGGGGGGAAGGAAGAAAGAAAGGAACAGTAAGGTAGGTAGGTAGGTGGGGGGAGAGAGAGAAGGAAGGAAGGAAGGGGGGAGAGAGGGAGGAAGGAAGGAAGGGAGAGGGGAAGGACGGGGAAAGGAAGGAACAGGAAGGTAGGTAGGTAGGTGGGGGAGAGAGAGAGAAGAAAGGAAGGGAGAGGGGAAGGAACAGGTAGGTGGGGAGAGAGAGAGAAGAAAGGAAGGGAGAGGGGAAGGAACAGGTAGATAGGTAGGTGGGGGAGAGAGAAGAAAGGAAGGAAGGGAGAGGGGAAGGAACAGGTAGGTAGGTAGGTGGGGAGAGAAAGTGAGAAGGAAGGAAGGAAGGAAGGAAGGGGGAAAGGAAGGAAGAGGAAGGTAAGTTGGTAGGTGGGGGGAGAGAGAGAAGGAAGGAAGGGAGGAAGTATTGAGGGGGGGAGGAAAAGGGCTTCTCGGGGCCAGCGGCGCTCTGCCGCAGCCCCAAGGGGAGGGGGGAGGAAGGGGCTTCTTTTGCCCGGGCCGGCGGCACTGACGGGGGGGCGAGGGAAGGGGCTTCTCAGGGCCAGCGGCGCTCTGCCGCGGCCCCAAGGGGAGGGGGGAGGAAGGGGCTTCTTTTGCCCGGGCCGGCGGAGCGTCGCCGGCCCGGGAACACTGACGGGGGGGGCGAGGGAAGGGACTTCTTGGGGCCAGCGGCGCTCTGCCGCGGCCCCAAGGGGAGGGGGGAGGAAGGGGCCTCTCCTGCCTGGGGCCGGCGGAGTGCCGCCGGCCCCGGGAACACTGACTGGGGGGGGCGAGGGAAGGGGCCGGCGGCGGCAGAGCAGCCTGCCGCAGCCTGGGAAGAGCGAGCGGGGGGGGCGGGGCTTTCTTAAGTGCCCGCCCCCCCGCCTCCTCTCTCCCGGAGCGGCGCTCCGGCGCGCCCCGGCCCCAACGGAGCCCTGGTGACTCCCCCAGATTGTATCAAGTCCCACACATTAAGCAGGCCACACACTGGATTTGATCTTTGGCACAGGGATTAATATGGATCTAACTGTCATTCATAGAGTGCCATGGTCAGACCCTCATTATGCCCTGAGGGTCTGGCTGAATGTCCCACCCCACCCCCATCTAGGCAGCAAGCTGATTTATGCTCACCCACGGAGACTAATGGATCCAATCAGTTTCCAGAATGCTCTGCAGGATCTGATGCCTCCCGGCAATTCACTGGACGTGCTGATGGAGGACTGGTATGCCCGTCTCTCTGAAGCCATGGATGAAACTGCTCCCCGTTACCCCTATTCACTCCCACCCCAAACTAGCCCTATGTTATACTATGGAGCTTAGGGGGATGAAGTGGGAACTTAGATGGCTAGAGCGAATTTGGCAATGGCCTATAGGTCATTTATGAAAACCTATAAGATGGTGGGGAAGACTGTTGAGAGGGATTTTTTTACAGTTTCCATTGAACCTGCTAGCTCTCGCCCAGCACAGTTATTTAGGACAATTAGGTCTTTAACTTCACTCATGGAGAGAACTCAAAAGGTTAGTAATTCGGTCATTAGCTGTGAGGCCTTTGCGAGCTTTTTTGCAGATAAAGTCTTGTCGCTCTATCACAACCTTCCTGCCAATATTGATACAGTATATGAACTGGAGGCCCCTTGGCTGTCTTTGGATTCAGTGCTTGACAGCTTCAGCCAGCTCTCTCACGTCTCTCAACATGGCTGGTGAAAGCCAGTGGTGACTGAATACAGGGCCCCCTGGTGGACATTATCAATCTGTCCCTTCGTACAGGGGTTTATCCAGGGGGATTAAAAGAGGTTGTTGGTAACACTACTCTTAAGGAAACCATCTTTGGATCCATCAGATCCTGCCAATTACCACCCAGTCTTGAACCTTTCATTTCTGGGTAAGGTAACTGAGAGAGCAGTGGTGGAACAGTTACAGAGTTTCCTGGAGGACACACTGGCCCTAGTTCCATTCCAGTCCAGCTTCTGCCATGGCCAAGGGATGGAGTCACCCTCACAGTCGATCTCCATAGGCAGCTGCATCAAGGTGAGTCACCACTGCTGTTGTTGTTACATCTGACAACAGTGTTTGACATGGTTGACCATGCTTTGTTGACCCACCCCCTCACCAACATAGGAGTTCGTGGAGTGGCCTTGAAGTGGCTTACCTCATTTCTTCAGGGTTGGGTCAGAGGGTGCTAGGAGGGAGGGCGTCTTCTCGTCACCATTTGGTGTGCAGAGTCCCTCAAGGGGCAATCATCTCTCCAATGTTATTTAACATCTACATGTGCCCCCTTCCCAGGCTGGTGTGGAGTTTTGGGCTGGGATGTCGTCAGTATGCTGATGACACCCAGCTGTATCTGCTGATGGACAGACAGACACCACCCCATCTATTTTGGCCATGTGGCTGGAGGCCATGGTTGGATGGTTGAAGCAACTGAGACTGAACTCTTCAAAAACAGAGGCTCTGTGGCTGGGCAGGGGGGATTCAGAATCCCAGAGTTGGAAGAGGCCATACAGGTAATCTAGTCTAACCCCCTGCTCAATGCAGGGTCAACCTAGAGCATCCCTGACAAGGGTTTGTCCAGCCACTGTTTCAAGACTGCCAGTGAGGGGGAGCTCACCACCTCCCTAGACAGCTGATTCCACTGTTGCACAACTCTTACTGTCAAAAAGTTTTTCCTAACATCCAGCCGGTACCTTCCCACCCTTAATTTAAACCCATTATTGTGAGTCCTGTCCTCTGCTGCCAACAGGAACAGCTCCCCACCCTCCTCTAAGTGGTAGCCCTTCAGATACTTAAAAGAGAGCAATCGTGTCCCCCCTCGACTTCTTCTCCATACTAAACATTCCCCAGTCCCTCAGCCTTTCCTCAGAGGGCTTGGTCTCCATCAGGCTACAAGGGTGGATTATCTTAATCGATCCCCCACCCCTGGTTCTCAGTACCCCTGTAATTCTAAACCCCAGTAAGTAATGATCTGTCCATGACAAGGGGATCATCTTCAATCCCACCTACTTCCAGGTCATCTTCTTCCTGCCCAGAGTAACACACCAAATCAAGAGTGTGACCCGCAGGAGTGTGTGGCGTCTGTCATTACCTGAGACAGGTCCATAGTTGTCATGGAGACCATGAAATCCTGAGCTACTCCCAGCAAGGCAGCCTCCAAATGGAAGAAATCCCCCAAGACAACCATTTTAGGAGTCCTCATCTGAGACCACCTCCACAAGCTCAGGCAGGGAGACAGTTGGGCAGTGGGGTGGGTGGTGTAGACCAACAGAACCCCAATCCTGTCTCTCACTCCCAACAGTAGATGCAGAGTCTCAAACCCGGCAGAGTCCTGGACAGGTGATCAAGCCAGGGGGATAGAACCCCGATATACTACAGCAGCACCACCTACCCACCAATGCTCCCTCTAAGCTGTGGGGTCTTGTGAGCAAAAATTCTACTTTGTGAGCTACTGGCATTATTGGCTACTGCATAAGTCAGTTTGCTCTGGAGCCATCCTTCCTGAGCTAAAACAAAATGTGTGAGCCGGAGGCTAAAAACTTGTGAGCTAGCTCACACTAACTCAGCTTAGAGGGAACACTGCTCCCCACCTGCCAAGCCTATGGTGATGCATTACTGAGTGCACGGGGTGGGGGGGGCAGAGTTGCCCCCAGCCCAGATCTCAGTAATATATGCCAGGTCCACTCTCTCATCCAGAATTAAATCCCAAATGGCTGCTGCTTTACCTGTAACCAGCCTGGCATTTAAAAGGGCAAAAATCCAGTAGCACCTTAAAGACTAATGAAATATGTGGCAGGGTAGGAGCTTTTGAGAGTCCCTGCTCACTTCTTCAGATACAGCTTGATCTATCTTTGGCATTTAAAAGTAAGGCATTATAGCCCAGTGGGATGTTGATATGGTCTCCAGCATCAGTACCTTGGTGGACAGATGACCTTAGTCAGTTCACGGTTCTGCACTGGTCTGATAACTCCCTGTTTTTCAATTAGTTCCACTGAAATAAAATGGGTAACTCAGGCTCAAAATACACTTCCTAGCAAGACAAAAGTTCCCTGACTTGGGCCTCCTCCACTGAATGTAGAGTTGGCTCTCAAAATAAGTACTGGTTAAGGAAGGGCTCTCCAAACGAGGGTTTTTCCTCACAAGGAGAGCAGCACACACACACACACCACATTTCTGGGAGCCTCCACACAATGTTGTGCACTTCCTGAGCACAACTTGTCAGCCTCCTGGGACTTCCCCCTCCTTACGTGTTTAAAAGGGAAATGGGGGGTGGCTGCAGGCAGGGTTTCCATGGGGGCACATGGAGTCTAATCTGGAGAACCGGGCTTGATTCCCCACTCTTCCACATGCAACTGTGGGTGTGACCTTGGATCAGTCACAAGTTCTCCCAGAGCTGTTCTCTCACCAGCAGTTCTCGGAACTCTCAGCCCCACCTACCCCACAGGGTGTGGGGAAGGGAAAGGAGACTGTAAACTGCTCTGAGACTCCTTTGGGTAGTGAAGGGTGGGGTATAAATCCAATCTCTTCTGTTCTTCTCCCTTTTTCAGCCCTTTAAAGGGCATTTCCCCCACCCACAACTAAGCCACAGTGCCTTGAGCTGTGAAGCAAGGAGGATATAGGGCAACTGTCATTGCCTCAGTGCTTCTGCACCAATACAACAAAGGGAAAATGGGTCGTGAAGGCATCAATAGTGAGCAGTGGAGGGATAGGGCATGTGGACGGTGTGGTTCACACTCCCGTTCGGCTTGTTCCTGTTCCTGTAGCAAGGATGATGTTCATGCTTCCACGTGGAAGCTGCCAGCGAAGCACTCTCCTCCAGTATTAACACAAACTACTCTGAAACAGAAAGTGATCTTAAGAGAGAAGCACCACTGTTGCCATTAGCCTCTTCCTCAAGGCATGGACTTGAATCGGTTTAACACTTGCACAGGAAGTTGGGGGTTTCCCATTCACTGTAAGAAGGAAGTGGACAACCTAAGCCGTCAAACCCAATTACGAAGCGAGAGAGCCATCCCACAGACAATCTCCCGCAATATGAAGATGTTTAAAACGGCTCCTCTCATCTTTCTGCTGATTTATTCCAGCACCGGATGGCCTACACACACCATTTGCAAGGACAACCATTTGGAGATATCTTACAGAAGCTGTGGTGAGATTTCTCAAACTCCCTTTCATTTTTCTCTATTGTGACAATCACATATTAGCAGGGAACAGGCAATTTTGATGCCACAGACATTGCTGGGTTTGGAGGGAGACTTTACGAGAGTCACTCACCACAGTATAGGGATCTATGCACACCTCACTGTATATATGGATATCTTCCACAGTAAGGGACTCCATTCTCTTCTGTGTCCAGCCTGCCAACGGAGATCCTCTCCCAATGCCCTGCTCCCTGTGCCCACACTTGCAGAGATAAGGCAGCTGGTGACCAGAGATGGGGGGGTTTCAGTGGTGGTACTTCACCTTCACCTTAGGAACACCCTCCCACCTTGAGATTTGCCTGGTGCCTTCTACTACCCTGTAGTCGCAAAAAGCCAAAACATTTCTCTTTTGGCCAAGACTTTAATTAAAAAGGTCTGTCTTCTTAGCTGTTTTATTGCCTACTTCTAGCCTAAGTTTTATCATTATTATTTATTTTAGACTGCTCTGTTTCATGTACTGTTATGCCCTGGCTTACTGTTATTGGCATGTTTTTAATTATTGACTTGGACTTTTTTATCGCTGGGTTTTCTTGCCATTTGTTTTGCTTGATCGTTGTGAGCCGTCTCAAGCAAGTCTGGAGAAGGCAGCATACAAATTTTATAAATAAATCTATAAGGACCTGATCTGCATACCCAAATTACTGTGTGCATAAACTGGCTCCTTTCAACTTCTGTGCAGGATATATCCATGCCTATCGGGTCACGAACAGTCGAACTCGACTGTGCAACCGAACAACAATTGGGAGACTTCTGTGCCTGACCTGGTCAGCTGTTTTTCAATGTAACTTGCTTCACAGGTAGGGTTGCCAAGTCTGAGTGAAAAATACCTGTAGATTTTTTTGGGGGGGGAGCGTGGAGTTTGGGGAAGGGAGGGGTCATCCAGCCCCCCTTCCAAAGCTGCCACTTTCTCCATGGATCTCCAGCCACCACCTGGAGGCAGGCACACTATATCACAGGGCTGTTGGGGGAAGCGTATAAAATCAGATGGTAAATCAAATACTTCTCCTGCCAAAATGTTTTATAGACAAGATTAGTTATAGTGGTTACCAGCAGGGGTCATTTGGGGCCAGAGTGAGGCAGAGCGGTGCTCCGCCAGTCCTCTAGGAGCGGGCACTAGAGTAGCCATGGGCCAAATCAGATTCTCTGATCTGATTCAGCCCACTGCCAAATTGCCGTCGAAATTTGATGGCGGCTTTAAAAGTGGCTGGAGGGGAGGTGGTTTGAGGGAGAGGCTCCAGACTTACAGGGTAGCTGCTGGAGCCTCTCCCCCAAATACACACCAAGTTTCAGGAAGATTGGACCAGGGGGTCCAATTCTACAGGCCCCAAAACAGGTTGCCTCCATTCCCTCCACTGATCTCTATGGTAGGAAAAAAGTAACTGTTTTGCCCACCATAGAGAACAATGGAGGGGATGGGGCAACCTGTTTCAGGGCCCATAGAATTGGACCCCGTGGTCCAATCTTCTTGAAACTTGGTGGGTATTTTGGGGAGAAGCCCCAGCAGCTACCCTGCAAGTTTGGAGCCTCCCCCTCAAACCCCCTCTCCTTCAGCCCCTCATATACCCTATGAGTTTTTGCCATTGACTTCAATGGCCCATAGGGTATAATGGGGCTGAAACTGACATTCAGCCAGGGGACTGACTCCCCAATCAGCTTGCATTGCCGAAACTGACATGCCGGGGGGGGGGGGGGGGTGTTATTCGGCAGACAGAACAGATGTGGCCTGATTTGGCCCAATCTGAATTGGGCCAAAAATATTTTATTTGCACACCTCTAGTGGGCACAAATGGCAGGGGTGGCAAGCCCCTCCCCCAGCTCCCAGCAGGTGTGTGAAGGAAGTGAAGCAAGATTACAGTCGTGCGGCAGCGAAGCAAGTTTAGAGTCTTTCCACTGTATTCCATGGGGCCCTTCTCGCTTCGCTAATAGGTATGAGTTATGCTAATAGGTATGCTGATAAGCT
Organism: Lepidodactylus listeri; assembly: GCA_029233225.1. Lineage (NCBI taxonomy): Eukaryota > Metazoa > Chordata > Lepidosauria > Squamata > Gekkonidae > Lepidodactylus > Lepidodactylus listeri. The sequence continues at coordinate 97,574,578 of JARCFY010000006.1, forward strand.
CCTGCACCTCTTTTTCTACAAAATGACCCCTGGTTTCCAGTAGTGTGACTTGAGAAAGTAAACCCCCAATTTAACCTGCTAATTTTTTTAAAAAGCAAAATAATCTAAATCAGCAAGGAGAGAATGGGACGAAGGTAAATTCATCATCAGCTACCAGAAATGCCATAAAGCTGAGTGAGAAGATTTTTCTAACAGGGGCGTTTTAAAAAAGCAATAATGTTGAAGTGTCTTTTTTTAAAAAAAAAAGAAAGCGAGAGAGAGAGTGTCCTCATTCTAGCACACAAATCAAACAGGGCAGAGGAAACCCAGCAAAGGTTTCGGGCCCAGTTCTGCGTCCCCTCCCCGCCCTCGACAACGACAAGATGCTCGACGTGGTTCTCGAAAGGAATCATGTCGTCAAAAGCTGCCGCTGTGCTCAGCCAAGCGGCGGCCGCGTTTCCCAGGGACGGTGGGCTTGCTTGTTCTTCCGATCTGCTCCGAAAGGAGAGGGACCACGTGGCTGTGCCGTGAACGGCAACGAATCCGCCCGGCAGGGCTTCCTTTTCAACTCCGCCGCGCTCGCTGGCCTGGTGCCTCCACCGTGGCCCGGCTGCGCTTTGCAGGCGGCACAAAGGGAATTAGCTTCATAAGACGTCTCATTCATGTGCGGCACGTGAAGCGGCAAGTGATTAATGGCAAAGGGAGAAGCCGCGCGTTTGTTTTTCCCCATTCATCCGCAGACAAAAGGCGGCCCCCCTGGGACCCGCGCCTGAAGCCGAGGCACGCACCGCAGTTAAAATAAAACCAGCAAGGGGGCACGAGGAGTAAATAAATATTTGGAATGAAAGCCTTTCCCCAGCCAGTTCCTCGGAGACAGAGTCGGCTTTCAGAAATCATAAGTGGATCTCCCGTATGAAGAAAATATAAGCAGTAAATCAGAGCTATGCAGCAGGCCTGCCCGGCCTCCCCTACTTTTCAAGACGAAAAACACATGAAGCCGCTTTTGGCTGAGTCAAACCACTGGTCCATCTAATAAAACTCAGTGCTGCATCTAGCATTCGCGTCACATTTTCTCAACTGGGCGGGGAAAGCACAGCTCAAAACCATATTCAGAGACCTTGGGGCAAAGCTGTACTGACTGCAAAGTCACCCCTGAACGGCCATAAGTCTATGCAGAAGGTGCCATAAAATCCTATGACTAAAGGAAGTGAAAGCGGCATGCAATGCAAAGGGGAATTCCTGTTCCAGCATGGGTTTCATAAAACAACGGAAGGAAAAGCCTATGCCAAATCAGCCTCAGTGCCCTACTGGCACTCTCTCTCCGGGCTTCCTGGCAGGACCTTTTTGTCCAAGGCTTGCTACCTTTTCAACTGGAGACGCCAGGGACTGAACCGGGCACTTTCTCCATGCAAAACCTGCTCTGCCACTGAACTATGGTCCCAGCACTAAAAAGGAGACCCCCTTCATCAGGGGATTGAACTCCACTCTCTGATATGATGATAAGACTAGTAAATAGGGTTGCCAGTAGGGTTGCCAGCCTCCAGGTGGGGCCTGGGGATCTCCTGCCTTTACAACTGATCTCCAGCTGACAGACAGCAGCTCCCCTGGAGAAAATGGCTGCTTTGAAGGGTGGACTCTATGGCATTGTACCAAGATGAGGCCCCTCCCCTCCCCAAACCCCACCCTCTCCTGGATCCACCCCCAAAGTCCCCAGGTATTTTCTAACCCAGACCTGGCAACCCTAGCCAACCTCCAGGTGGCACCTGGAGATGTCCCACTATTACAATTGACCTCCAGATTGTTGGAGAAATGATTTTTCTGATTATTGGACAAAAGTCCTAACACAGATGACCAAGATCAATTCCCTTGGAGAAAAATGGCTGCTTTGGAGGATGGATAGACTCTATGGCATTGTACCCTGTCCCTGCTGAGGTCCCGCCCCCCCCCCAAACCCTGCCTTCCCCAGCCTCCACCCCCAAAATCTTCAGGTTCCCAACCCAGAGCTGACAACCCTATATAATGAGGAAGAGTGAGTATTGGTGGACTCCATGCTAATGAAAAATTGTAAAATTCCCTTCCCCAAAGCAAAGCAATCTCACTGTTACCCAACAGCAGACTATGTTTTTAAAAAGTGAGAGGAAAACACCACAGTTAAGGGAAGTTCGCATTCTCCAGTGTATGAGCTGGGTTGTTCCTGCCAGCCGCCCACCCAGACACTATATCTGCCAGTTCATAGTCATAACGTTCATCAGCAACAGTCTTGTATAAGCTAAGCAAACAGATAATAATAAAGAAGATCTCCATGGGGTCATATGCAGGGGTCCGTTGGAGCGGGAGCGCACAGGAGCGCAGCTCCGGAAGTGAGGAGCCCGGGGGGCCGGCACATGACCAAGCCCCACCCCCTCCTTGGCTTCCCCGAGCAGTGCAGAGGCGCAGCGCCCCGGGGAAAGCCCTGCTAGGGTCTTTATTGTTTTTAATGTTTTGTTTTAGTATTGATAATTTTATCATTGTTCCTTTTATGACTGTGTGCTGCTTTTCCAGAGACTTGCTCAAGGTGGCATATAAATTTTCTAAGTGTACCATTTTTTATCTGGGCACATGGCACATAAGTACTGGAGAAATTTCACCAATCCTTCAGCACCTTCCACCCCATCAGTCTGGTGTAGTGGTCAGGAGTTGGACTCTAATCTGGGAGAACCGGGTTTGATTCCCCACTCCTCCACATGCAGCTGCTGGTGTGACCAGTCACAAGTTCTCTCAGAGCTGTTCTCTCATGAGCAGTTCTCAAAAGACCTCTCTTAGCCCCACCTACCTCACAGGGTGTCTTGTGGGGAGAGGAAGGGAAAGGGATGGGTGGTGCACATGTCCTGGGTATCTCAAGTCTACTTGAAACCTGGTGGTTTCAAGGGAGCAGGAAGAGAATGAGGGTGTGTTCTTTACGCTTATTTTTATTGCACAAAGTATTGGATGGGGAAGGGAATGGAGGAAGAGCAGGTCAGTTTCACTCACCTGTGGAGTGGAGCCTGAGAGGTGGGTGTTGCCTTCTGACACCCTTCCGGTATGTTAGGGGGTGTGGCATATGCAAATGAGTTATGCAAATGAGTTATGCTAATGAGCTCCTGCACCTCTTTTTCTACGAAATGACCCCTGGTCATATGTAATTCCCAACGAACTTATGGTATTTGTCCTTTAGTCAATATGTCAGCTAATACATTTTTTAAAAACCTTGTGTACACAAAGAATTGTCTTGTTGCAATCCTGACTATACTTACTTGAACACAAGTCCCATTGAAATCCACAAGGTTTAGATCACTGGCTGTATACGTTTTAAAGAGCTAGGCAGCCCTGAGGCTGTTTACAGGGTTAATTTTAGCCAACAAATACATTTTTGTGTGTGTTACCCATCACATGAGGATTAGTGTACATACGGTTTACAGTGGTACATTTTGCTATGTGCTAACCCGCTGGCCTTACTTGTACTATACCATTTTCAGAAACTTCAATTTTTTGCAAAACTCAGGAGAGAAGTTAAATGGGGACAGAAAGAACACTCTGTTGTTCAGCAACTCCCCCCAAAAAACATGTCCTTATGTCACCTGGAGGCGAGCCCTACTTGCTACTAGCAATCAGGCAAATGTCTTTTTTTCCAAGTATGCTCTAGACTAAGGCTATGTTCACACGGCTCATTGAAACATACCCAGGCCCTGCAATATACAGGACTGTAGCCCACACTGGACTTGGTTATTCTCTGTGAGCAACATGGTCAAAAATAGAACCCCCAAAAATGGAGATCTAGTTGTAGAGCCTGCAGGACTAGCAGAAAAAGACAGAGGAGGAGGAAAAGAAGATGGGGCTGAGAGAGTTTTGAGAGAACTGACCTTGAGAGAACACCTCTGAGAGAACTGTGACTGACCCAATGTCACCCAGCTGGCTAAATGTAGAGGAGTAAGGAATCAAACCCAGTTCTCCAGATTAGAGTCCACAGCTCTTAGGCTGTGGTCACATGGCCCTTTAAATCCGGGAGCCCTCCCGGATTTAAAGGGACCACATATTTTTTACCTTGGGTTGGGATGTACACACATCCCAACCCCAGCAGAGGCGGGCGGCAGCGAGCAGAGGAGGGGGCGGCAGTGGGCAGAGGAGGCGGCAGAGGCAGCAGCGGAGACGGAAGAAGCGGCGGGGGCATTTTGAGGCATTTGGTGGCGGAAGAGGAGGCAGCTGGTGGTGGCTTTTTTGGTGGCGGCGGCTGGCGGCGGCCGGGGGAGGCACCCTTCCCCAAGTCCCGCCGGCCACCTGGTAAGTTTGGGGGGTGTTCCCCTTTTACACTTGGGTGCTTGAGTGCCCAAGCACCCAAGTGTTAGGAGGGGGAATGGAGGATGGGACCCTCTGGACAGCCCTCTCTCACAATGATTGCGAGAGAGGGCTGTCCAGATAGGCGCAATTGCAGGTTCCTCCCACAACCACCGGGAAAACACTCGATTTTCCTGGGGTCGGAAAATGTGGGAGGAACCCGCATTTGAGCCTGCTTTGGCACGGGACTAGCCGCGGCCGTTGTAGATGGTCCCTTTAAATGCGGGAGGAAACAGCAGTTCCTCCCGCATTTAAGGGCCGTGTGGCCACAGCCTTAACCACCACACCAAACTGGCTCTGAGGAAAGGGTACCGGCTTCCTCCGGGCACAATTATTGCACTCCTAGGTATGGGCTCCACTGGTCCATAAAGGAGAACAAGAAGCTGTGATGTGATTACAAATCTTCAGCTGCGAGACCCACCAAGAACAATTCTGTATTATTGTGGAAGTCTGTGCCCTGACTTGGATAGCCCAGGCTAGCCCAGTCTTGTCAGATCTCGGAAGCTAAGCAGAGTTGGCCTTGGCTAGTATTTGGATGGGAGACCTCCAAGGAATACCAGGGTTTTGATGTGGAGGAAGGCCATGGCAAACCACCATTGAACTGCTCTTGCCTTGTAAACCCTACAGGGTTGCCATAAGACAACTTGGACTTGATAGCTCTTTCCACCACCATGGCCATTTGCAACCCTGGCCATTTGCAACAAACTCTAAGGGTGAGGTCCCTGCGTTGTCATTTTTAAAGGCAGCAACTTGATGCTTCTGGGCCAAAACTGTGCCCCTGTGGTGTGTGCCTTCTTGGGTTTTTTGCCAAACCAGAGGACTAACCTTAAAGCCCATCACAAAACAAAACAGCCCTGCAGGAATATCAATGGTTGTCCAGGGCTTTAGCGCTTTACTTATAGAAAAATGGGGGCGGGGGGGCTAGTGGCCATTTAAAAACAAAGCAACGTTCAAGAGGGCCCATTTTGACCAAGAAAAGAGGAGAAAGAGAATGGGTGCTTCACCCTTTCCTTGTCAGCCATTTTCTTATTCTCAGTCCCTTTTCCCCTTGCTGTTTTTCTCCCTGGAAGGTCCCATCTGTTCATTTGCCCATATAGGGGACCATGTGGAAGGAAAAGCAACTGGGGGGAGGGGCAATTTGAATAGAAAAATGGGTGGTGGGGAATGAGTTAAGTACTTTCTCCACTTCCATCTTCTTTACTCAGAACGGGTCCCTCCTGCAACCTCCTTTCCTGAGGAAAAAGAGGGCACTGGAGCTGCATTGTACACCTTTGTTGGTCATATAGTGAGTCAGCTTCACAGATGAGTGGGGCACTGAGTCTACATCTGTCAGTCCACAGCCAACACTTGGTTCACCACACCACCTCTCCTCTCAAAAATAGCTTCTCAAGTGAGTTGAAGCATATAGCACTGGATTAAAATAGGGCTGCTAGCTCCAAGTTGGGAAATACCTGGAGATTGGGGGGGGGGGGGAGTCTGAGGAGGTGGGGTTTGGGGAAGGGAGCAACTTCAATGGGGTATAATGCCATAGAGTCCCCCTTAAAAAGCAACCATTTTCTCCAGGTGAACTGGTCTTTGACAGCTGGAGATCAGTTGAAATCTCAGGAGATCTCCAGCCACCCCCTGGAGGCTGGCAACTGTAAGTTTCAAAGATTAGAGCACCGTCTAATTTGTTTGCCTTGTATCAAATTAATAAATTGAACGATGAAGAAATTTTTTCCCTATCATGTTCCTGCCTGGAAAGAGGGGAAGTGATTCTTTTCCTGCTACGTAGCACAGCTCAATCCCACCCCTTTCCCTCCTTGGCAAGATCTCTTTGAGGGACTAAATCCAGGTTCATCCACCATTTGACACAGATTGGGCGGGGGGGGGGGGGGGGGGAGAACCAAACCTAGAAGCCAGTACGTTTCAGATTTGCCTTTCCCAGAGGTTGTGGGCTTAGATTAAACTCTGTCATTTAAAATGAAGCATAACTGATGCTATTTCCAGAAATCAACACGGTGGCAGCAAGAAGAAAAATATCTATAAGCTTCAAGGTACTGAAATGGCTCCCCAGGGCATGCTTAAGGAGAGTCAGCAATAAAGACAGATTAGACACCAGATGGCTTTACAGATCATGCTCATCACAAATCAGAGGATGTCAATACAAGGAGGACTTATAAAGTACTTAGAAACCTGCCTTGCTGGATGACATGCATCAGTCCCAGACCTGCTTGCCTTAGAGACAAGTACTGATCCTTCCACCCTTCATCTGAGTGGCTGACGTTTAACATTCTGGAATCAGATCAAGGCGCCATTCCAGATTTCAGCAAAGAGAAGGCTCTCAAAGGTCCACTCCTGGGTGTCTTCAAGACTCAACTGCAGAAGAAGCTATACGCACTAAGACGAGTTGATGTGGCTGCTTTATTGCACCGTGTAAATATAACTATCGCCCTGACCTGGATAGCCCAGGCTAGTCCAATCTTGTCGGACCTCAGAAGCTAAGCAGGGCTGGCTCCGGCTAATACTTGGACTGGAGAGACCACCAAGGAGCCCCAGGGTCGTGATGTGGAGGCAGGCAATGGCAAACGACCTCTGAACATCTCTTGCCTTGAATATTGTACTGGGCAACCATAAGTCAGCTGTGACTTGACTGGCAGTCAAAAGTTCTTTCAGAGCTGTTCTCTCAGGGCAGTTCTCAAGAGAGCTCTCTCAGCCCCGCCTACCGCACAGGCAATGCTCCCTCTAAGCTGTGGCATCTGAGCAAAAATTCTACATTGTGAGCTACTGGCATTAAAGTTGTGAGCGAATGATTTGGCTACTGCATACATTAGTTTGCTCCGGAGCCCTCCTTCCTGAGCTAACAAAAATGTGTAAGCTGGAGGCTAAAAAACTGTGAGCTAGCTCACACTAACTCAGCTCACAGGGAACACTGCTCACAGGGTGTCTGTTGTGGGGGCGGGAAGGGAAAGGAGATTGTAAACTGCTCTGAGACTCCTTCGGGTAGTGAAGGGCGGGGTATAAATCCAATCTCTTCTGCTCTTCTTCTATTACCAATTTCCATATGCAAGACCCATGGATGCATTGTGGGCCTCAGTGTGGGAAAGATTACTAAATTGCTTTCTACACAGGAACCAGCTGGTGTCATTTCTCTGTAGATGCTGGTGTAGCTCATAGGGCTGCCAGCCTCCAGGTGAGGCCTGGGGATCTCCCGCTTTTTCAACTGATCAGCTCCCCTGGAGAAAATGGCTGCTTTGAAGGGTGGACTCTATGGCATTGTACCATGCTGAGGCCCCTCCCTTCCCCAAACCCCACCTTCTCCTGGCTCCACCCCCAAAGTCCCCAGGTATTTTCCAACCTGGGCTTGGCAACCCTAGTAGCTCAACAGGACTTCCACATGGCTGGTTTCCCCATAGCTCCCCTATCCACGTGCCAGGTGTTTTGCAATTTTTTAAAAAAGAACTGGCTTTTATATTTTAAAAGTTGCTAGCCCTTTTCAAGCAGAATTATAAGGGGAAAGGCATATCTACTCAACAATAGCAACTTGTAAATTACCTCTTTTTGGGGGGTACATACAGGGAAGGTGATGTCAAGCTGACTGGCTCTCCCTTTCCCACACTACCAGGGCTTTTCCAGTTTGGGGGTTTTTTTAAAAAAAGAATTGGTTTTTTTAGACCCCCATCTTAAAAAATACCACAGCAATCACAGTTAGAGCAGAGAAGGAGAGAGATAAGGTGGCTCCTCCAAGAGTGAGTAATTCTGCTGGGGGGGTTGGTTTCCACCCTCCAGGTGGCACCTGGAGATCTCCCGCAATTACAATTGATCTCCAGACAGCCAAGATCCCCTGCAGAAAGGGCATAAGAACATAAGAGAAGCCAATGTTGGATCAGGCCAATGGCCCATCCAGTCCAACACTCTGTCACACAGTGGCCAAAAACACCAGGTGCCCTCAGGAGGTCCAGCAGAAGTGGTTGCTTTGGAGGGTGGATTCTATGGCATTATACCCTGCTGAGGTCCCTCTCTCCCCAAACCCTGCCCTCCCCAGGCTCCACCCCCCAAAAACTCCAGGTATTTCCCAACCCAGAGCCAGCAATGCCAGTTGTTTTGCTTCTGCCCTGTGAAATAGCTCACTGCAATTTCTGTGTAAAGAAAGGAGAACAATAGAATTCGATTTACAAGGAAGACTATCCACCCTGTCATTTTTGTCACTAGTTTGTCCCTATTGCTTTGGCTCCATCCATCCCCCCTTTTCCACATGTGTTTTGCTCCCTCTGTGACTACTAGAGAGAGCAAAACACATTTTACATCTAGCATTCGCTCCGTTGTTTTACCAAACCCACACTGGCCCTACTGACTCCATAGCCACCCCTGAATGGCCATAAAATGGCCATAAATCTATGCAGAAGTACCATAAAAACCTGATTATCAAAGAAAGTGAAACCAGCATGCAGTGTGGAGGGTACCATAAAAATCCAATGATCACACAGTGAAAGCAGTATGGAATGCAGAGGGGAATTTCTGTTCCAACTTGGGTTTGCTAAAACAACAGAGGGAAACACCAATGCAGAATGGAGGCGGGGGGGGACAACCCTGAAGCAATACAGACAAAGGATTGACAAAATGACATTGTGGAAGTGGCCTGTATCTTTACTGTGTCTTCACCCTGGCTCCGGCTCCTTTGCATTGATTCCAGATTCCACTCTCCTAAAATAGCAAATTGGCATATTCAAATTTTGCTATATGCAGATGATGCCGTACTACTTTCCAGAACCCCTGTCGGGCTGAGACGAGAGCTACAAAAATTCACTGCCTATTGTGAGGTCGAATATCTCACAATTAACTATCAGAAGACCAAAGTCTTGGCTTTTGGGAAGAATCCAAAGATTAGACACTGGGAGCTCCAAGGTCAGAGGTTAGAACAAGTCACCAGTTTTAAATATCTGGGAGTAGTCCTGCAAGCTTTTGGAGTGAGAACAATTCATAATCAAGCTGCAGCTGACACAGGAGAAAAAACAGCAAAGAGCATAGTTAAATTCTGTCAGTCTCAAGGAGGGCACTATGTACCACCTGCTCTTAGACTGTTCAAAGCGAAATCACTGGCCCAGCTATTATATGGAACAATTTTAGGGCCTCCATCCTCTTCCTTCTCTCCACTTGAGAGACTGTAGTCTAAATTCTTAAGGGCAATACTGCAAGTACCCAAATGTGTACCAAATTCCTGGGTTAAACTTGAAACAGGAATGATTCAAGTCAGAGCAAGAATCTGTATGCTATTCAGGGCTCTGTTGGGGCTGGGGCGTGCCGGAGCGGCGCTCCGGGAGAGAGGGGGTGGGGGAGCGGGCACTTAACAAAGCCCCACCCCCCCGGCCTCCCCCCCGTCAATGCTCGCAGGGCCGGCGGCGCTCCGCCAGCCCCGGGAAGGAGACCGTTCCCTCCCCCCTCCCACTGCTCCCGGGGCCGCGGCAGAGCGCCGCCGGCCCCAGGAAGCCCCTTTCCTCCCCCCACTTCAATACTTCCTCCCTTCCTCCCTACTCTCTTTCTCTCCCCCCACCTACCTACTTACCTTCCTCTTCCTTCCTTTCCCCCTTCCTTCCTTCCTTCCTTCCTTTCTTCTCACTTTCTCTCCCCACCTACCTACCTACCTGTTCCTTCCCCTCTCCCTTCCTTCCTTTCTTCTCTCTCTCTCCCCACCTACCTACCTACCTGTTCCTTCCCCTCTCCCTTCCTTCCTTCCTTTCTTCTCTCTCTCTCCCCCACCTACCTGCCTACCTTCCTGTTCCTTCCTTTCCCCGTCCTTCCCCTCTCCCTTCCTTCCTTCCTCCCTCTCTCCCCCCACCTACCTACCTACCTTACTGTTCCTTTCTTTCTTTCTTTCTTTCTTCCTTCCTTCCCCCCTTCCTCCCTCCTTCCTTTCTTTCTTCTCTCTCTCTCCCCCACCTACCTACCTTCCTTCCTGTTCCTTTCCTTCCTGTTCCTTTCCTTCCTTCCCCCTCCCTCCCTTCTTGCCTTCTGACACACTCCCGATGACATCATCACTTCCGGTGACGTCAGGGGGTGTGGCATATGCAAATAAGTTATGCTAATGAGCTCCTGCACCTCTTTTTTTACGAAAGGACCCCTTATGCTATTGATCTATAAATGGCTGTCAGGGAACAAGGGCTGTTCCCTCTAACTCTCCAAAACTCTTTTCAATCCAATTGGCAGAAAACGTTTTGGGGAACTATAGGAAAACTAGGTTTATCTCCCCAAGAACTTTTGAACTATGGGTCAGACCAAGCCAAATTCCTTATTAAACAAAGAGTGACAGATATAGAAAGACAAATAACTCCAGTTTTTATCTGTCCTCCAAATTCAAGATTTGTTGCTGCTCCTGTTGCATACTTATATTTTCTTGAATCAAATAATTCCAGAAGGGCCTTTACATTGGCAAGAAGTTCAACTCTACCTTCCACTGTTCTGGAAGGAAGATTTAAATCAGTCCCCTATATGCATAGGCTCTGCTCTTGCTCTTTAAAGGAAATTGATTCAATGGAACATATTTTCTTTCACTGCCCTAGGCACAAAGAAACCCAGTCAAAATTTATTGAGCCGCTGATCGGAAATTTCCCTGGCAGATCAAACAAAATTAAACTTGATTATCTTCTGTCCAATATGAACCATGAAACAACCTGAATAGTGGCTACATTTTGGGCACAGGTGTATGAAGATCAGAAAACGCACACAGTAGCTCGAGTGAAATTTTTTAAGTTGCAGAATTTGACCATTTGATTTTATGTAAACCTTTGTGTATGCTGGTCATTGACTGTGGAATAAAATTGTTGTTATTGTTGCTGCTGCTGCTGCTGGGCTGGAATATAAAGGGAAATCTGTTATAATCCCCATTTGTAGCCTTCATTTATTTAAATCATTAAAAGTAAATAGTTGAGGATGTAAAACTGATATGCCTCCAATTTAAATTCAGAAACAAAAGATGTCTCCACTCTCAGAAGTGTGTAAAACATTGGTTTTAAAGCAGTAATTAAAGACACATTACAATGATGAGGAAAAAAACTAACTGTGAAATTAGAAACAATTCTGTAATCAGGTATTCAAGACAGCTGTTGAGAGGATTAATCAGAAAGACTTATTAAGGGCAATGAAGGTGTAAAGCTCTCTGTAAATGCTAACAGGTTTTTTTTGCGCGCATGTTCATTTCCAGCTGCTCTTCTATTTTAGAGCGAAGTCAACAAAAATAAACTAAAATACTTCACTACCATGCCATTGTTTGACTGTTCCCCAAAGTGTAATAAGGAAAGGCCAAAAGTATTGATATACTCTGCAGAGAGACGAAGGCTCCCCCCACTTGTGGAACTGGTTGAACATGGCCAAATCAATGCCTGGAAACTCATACTATTAAGAAAGCCAGTTTGATGTAGTTGTTAGGAGTGCGGACTCTAATCTAGGAGAACTGGATTTGATTCCCCGCTACTCCACATGCAGCTGCTGGTGTGACCTTGGGTCGGTGACAAGTGCTTTCAAAGCTGTTCTCTCAAGGGCAGTTTTCAGGAGAGCTCTCTCAGCCCCACCTACCTCACAGGGTGTCTGTTGTGGGGAAGGGATGGGAAAGGGATTGTAAACTGCTCTGAGACTCCTTCGGGTAGTGAAGGGTGGGGTATAAATCCAATCTCATCTCCTCTTCTAATCTGCTACATTCGGTTGTCACAAAGATAATTTAAAGCAATAAAATGCTAGAAAAGTAACTGATGGCTTTCTAGAAGTATTGGGCCAATATTTATATTAGGAGGGAACTCAGAAAGGAGGGGATGGAGCAGATCTAGTACATAATGTTTTAATTAATGGTTCCAAAATCGTGGGTTCCATCTCCCATATGGGTCATCAGAACATCAGGCCCATCAGATTTTCCTCATTGTTTTAGGGCAGTTGCTATTTGGAAAGCCCTGCCTGTCATTCAGTCTGCTCTTTAAGCTCATCACTTTCACCCCCTCAGTCAACAATTTGAACAGCTTCTCCGAAATGAGTCTTGGCCCAGAGTGTTCCTCCATAGTTGAATAATGTCACCTTTTTAAAAATTATTGGGCACTGGTAAAATTACAGCACAAACCACTCAGTGGGCTTCATTTCTGTATCAGGATTCAGACCAACTGAAACAGATCTATTCCGTGCATTTGCATCCCACAGTTTCTCCAAGGAGCTCAAGGTGACATACCTGGTTCTCCCATCCTCGTTTTAACCCTATGAGGCAGGTAAGGCTGAAAGAGTGTGAATGGCCCAAGGCCATCCAGTCTGATTCACAGCTGAGGGAGGAAATTAATCTGGGTTTTCGCAGTTCCAGTCTGACATTCTGACCACTACATGATATTAACTCTCTGTTGATCCTCTGAAGGAGCTCCCAGATCAGCACTCTTGTAATAATTCAAGATCTGTGCCTCACTGTCTCCCTCTTTATTTCTATATACACCTAGACATTTGGTGTAGTTAAGAGTGGCAGCCTCTGATCTGGAGAACCAAGTTTGATTCCCCAATCCTCCACATGCCGCCAGCTGGGTGACCTTGGGCAAGTCACAGTTTTCTCAGAACTCTCTCAGCCCAACCTACCTCACAGGGTTGTTGTGGAGAAAGGAAGGGAAGGCGATTGTAAGCTGCTCTGAGACTCCAAGTGAAGAGCAAAGTATAAATCCTCCTCCTCTTCATCCCCTCCTCCTTCTTTTTCAAGGAAATGTATATGCCACCTCTACAGAGTCCTGTTCAAAGTGACTTATAAGTAAAAACAATACCATAAAAATCATAAAAATATCATACATATTTTAAAAGCCATCATAAACAGAATAAGGCCTCTAGAAATAGCCATAAAACAGATTTCAGACCAGAATCAGGCCATAAAACAGCTAAATAGGTACCCATTAGTTAAAAGCCTAAGTAAAAAGAAATGTTTTAGCCTGGTGCCTAGAAGACTGTATTATAGATGACAGGCAAGCCTCAAGGGGAAGAATATTTCAAAGGCGAGCTGCTATCTGTGAAAATGCCTGTCTATAACACACACATACACAGACTTCTCCTCACTCCAGTTTAATTTAGACCCAGGGATATACAGAGGCATTGTGTATCACTGTGTGGAATATTCTTCTTTTGGGAGAGGCCTGTCTGTTCTTGAAATGATTAGCTGAAGGGGATGAAAGGGATGAAGTATGACAAGTAAAAGATGTTTAAATGCTGAATTCTGAAGGGAATAACAGATTGTAGAAGGTGGGTGGAGGGAAGCCTTGGAACATATCAGTGCTGTCTGTTCTCAACTGTGGGAAGAAAGCGAAAGGTTGAAGGTTTAAGTGCAGTATCCTGTTTTCTTCTGGGGGTGAAAAAACCCGTAAACATTTTGACTCTGAGATTTTGAGATGTGCTCATTCGCAGCCAGCAAAAGAGAACTCCATAAATGAATACAAAGAAGGCAAGTTCTTATGCCGGCAAGCTGAGCTTCCTTTTCTGTCTGAGCTGCATGCCACACCAGTAGAATATGCAAGCTGACATGGCACCATCTGGGGTTAGTCCCTGAACCTGCTTCAGAAGCACAGCTCAGCCTAAAATATCTGAAATCATACAGGAGGAAGTGCCATTTAGCATGTGTAGAGTGATCTTCCCGAGCCATTTTAGGGACCCCCACCAGCCACCTGGGCTCAACACGATTTCCAAGCCATCTAGAGTCTCCATAGTTGCTAGTAATTAAGCCACCTGTAAGACAAATTGGTTGCCCCAAGCTAAAGTTGCAGGATGCATGCAAACAGCTGCAGGATTCTCTCAAATGGTGTACAGTCCCCATCAATCACATACAACTGGATGGATTTTCTTAGGCTCTGTTTGCCATCCTGTAAATTCATCCCTGATCCCACCACATCTAAGCACAAGATACCAGCTGCTGTGCAGCAGTGTCACCATTGTAGGCAGGGAACTAATCCATACTTTAAGGCACAAAACGTCTCAACTGCTGTTATATATGGCCACCTGTAGTGCACATTGTAGAACATGTTCTCTCGCTGACCTCCTTTACACAAGACTCACAGGCACAGACAAAAGAGAAGTGAAACGTTCTCATGCAGATGTCAAATTATCTTAATCCACAATTCACAGAACGGTTGAAAAGGAAAAGAGGAAGGGAAACTGAACATTAAGCGCAGGGAAGTTCCTCTGGTGCAGGAAAATAAGCTTGCGACACTCTCTGGAAACAGGACTGCAAAATAAGAATTTAAGAAAATACAAGCAAGGTTATTAACTGCCAATTCATATGCAAAAGAACTTCCTCAGGAAAGCTCCTCTATTAGCATGTCACAGCCTGGGAAAGTCCTACAAGATAATGACTCACCCCTACCCCGAGATATAAATTACCTGCCTACCATTTTTCTTCTCACACTGACACAAAGAGTACTCCATCTTTCTGTGTTATACCTCTGAGGATGCCAGTCACAGCTGTTGACAAAACGTCAGGTACTACAATGCCAAGACCACAGCCATACAGCTCAAAAAATCTACAACAACTAAAGATTATTAACCATTGCTAAAGAGGGCTCAAAAATTCTCCAAAAGATCTGAGACCCAAACTACATGTAACAGGGACACACTGGGACAGATTTCACACAAGCCGCTGCTCTGCCCCTGCTCTTCCCTTTCCCCTGATTGCTTGCTTCAATTTCCCACTATGAGCTGTGCGGCCGCATTTTGACCCGTAGCTTACCCAATTTCCCTGCGTCTTCTTGATCCTGTTTTTTTTTAGGATCTAGAAGATACAGGGAAAATTGGGTGAAGCTGCTGGTCAAAATGCGGCCGTGCAGCACATAGTGGGAAATTGATGCATGCAATCAAGGGAAAGGGAAGAGCAGGGGGCAGAGCAGCAGCTTGTGTGAAATCAGTCTCAGTGTTGCCAGCCTTTCTCTCCTCCAGCATCTCCCCGGTCATATGTAGCTGTAATGTGGTATCATCTCATTAGCATTTTCCCCACCCCACATAAATGGCAACCAATAAAGTGAGATGAGGGGACAATGAGCTGACACTAACACAATTCTGTATCATACATTTGTTTAAAATTACACAATACAAAGGAAATACAGTGGAAGATTCGGGAGGAGGAAATGCTCACTCATGTTTCCTTATCATGTGGTTTGAACATCATATGCTTCTTACTTTATGTGCAGAAAATCAGCAACTCTGGCCCTTTCTGCACTGATAGCTTGCTCCAGAGAATCCAAGGAGTCAAGCCTTAAGGGCTGACCTCACAGTCACACGCATTCCCTCTGCATGGGGTTTCCCCCCCTCTGGTTTATTTATTTGTATATTCTGTATGCATTCTGCATCTACAAGCAAAACCCACATTTTTTGAGCTAACTGGCTGCCAACCCCTTCCTCCCTCCCTCCCTTTCTCCCTCCTTCCATGATTCTGCAAAAAGACAGCAGGAGGACACGTCCTGTTTTGTCTCTGGAGAAGGAGGGAAAGAAAATGGGGAGGGAGTGTCAATCTAAAGAGAGAGAGGCGGAAACGGGGGGAGGCGATGGGTAGCACTTAAATACCCACAGAAACAATTCTACTTTTAAAAAGATTAGTGTTTTGAAAGTAGATGAGAACAAAGAATCGCAGCAAAAGGAGTTTTGGTAGCAGTGGGGCAACAGCGGGCTGGAAGCGGTCTGAATGTAGATTCCTGTAAAACGGATGAAGAAACAAGAGAAAGCCCTGACACAAAGTGGAAGTGAAAGTGGGAGGGAATACAGAACGGAAGAATAGGATGCACTCAGAAACAAAGGCAAAATACAGGTGCAGAAAGGGCCTCTGATTAACTTGCTAATTGAACAGAGCAGAAGAAAGATGTTGTGCTGTTTTTCTTAATCATTTTCTTTCATTGATGTAAGTAGTTGAGAATGCAACAAGTTTGACCAGCATGTCACTCAGTACAGAACATCTACAGTTTAAGGAGGGTTGCATCTGGATTTGATACCTTTGTTTTCCTCTGTATAGTGAACCTCGTCATCCATGTGTAAAGGGAAATACCATAGTGATTTTTCATAGAGTGCTGATGACCACAGGAAAAAATTATGCCAATATATTTTGAGGGACCCTGTTGCTAAAAATAGACATTGCATTCCCTTGAATACCACTCAGAGAAAGAGAAGCCACACACACACACACACACACAGCACCAACTCTGAGAACCTGATGATGTTCATTATGGGAGCAATCCAGTGAGGCTTACTCCCAGGAAAGTATGCTTGCAATTGCAGCCTACATTTTGTATCTAGAGCAAATACAGAACAAATTACCCATTTTTGTCCCCAGCAGAAATAAAAGGCCTGAATAGTTTGGGCATAAGCACACTGAAAACAGAAATATAAGAAACTAGGAATAAGGCCCGTTGTGGAAACAAATACAATGGGCTCTAGAAAGAGGCTCTAGGAGAGTGCCCCGGCCTTGGACACTCAGTGCCAATTTGATGTGGTGACCTCAGCAAAGTAGAATGACACAGAGACCACCGTTTTCTCCAGAGGAACTGACCTCTACTGCCTGGGGTAGTGAGGGGCACAGGAGAGGCTGAAGGTGGTGCGGGAGGGTCCTGGGTCTCTTCAGATTCAGGACCCCTCAGCGCCACCTTTCCCTGGCTGCCTGGGGCCAGGGGGGCTAGGAGAGGCAAAAGACAGCATGGGAGCATTCTGGGTCTCTTCAGATTTGGTTGCCTGGCTGGAGCAGGTAGCCAGGGAGAGAAGCGGAGGCCAGGCCTGAGCAGACGGGGAAGTGGGGTGGCTGGCTGCAGGGACTACACCAGAGGCCTCAACGCTGGAGCAGGAGAAGTGTGGGTGCTGAGGTGGGACAATGGGGCCTGTGGGGGCCCCCTTCCCTGTGAGGGGAAGCCAGCTTGGGCTGAGGGGGGTGGTGTGGTCCCAGTTTTCTTTCTTTTTCTGCCCTTTTGCTCTGCTCCCCCCTTCTCCCAGTCGGCCTACTTACCCTCCACCCACCAGAGCGTCCATCCTGTCCATCGGCTCCCACCACACTGAGCCCAAGACACTGGCCACCAATTCTGTGGGCAGGACTCAGCCAATGCAGCCAGCCAATGCATGGGGACACCGTCTGACTGGCAGATCAGGCAGCCAACTGATTTGGGTTCCTGCCCCCACTGCTGGACCTTCTGAAGGCACCTGGTTGTTTTGGCCACTGTGTGACATTGGCCTGATCCAACGTTGGCTTTTCTTATGTTCTTATGGGAGCACATGGAACATTGCCACCCAAAAACACAATTATATATAAGGAGAGATGGTGAAAGACAGAAGTAGGCTTCCAGTTCCAGTATTATTCACCCCATAGGATAGCCCTCATCCTTCATACACTAGGGAACATTGAAAAATAATGATCTTTTCCCATACCATTTGTTCTTAAATTTTAGTTTTGGGATTGGCAGGAGATTTCAGCATTCCTGAAAATCAATGGAAATGGCAAAGAGCTAGAAGTTCCTTAGATGTTTTTCCCATGTGCCAAACAGCCAACCACTTTTGGTTTACATTTCAAAATTGAAAATTAAAAAATGACTTTAATCTGCAGCAGTGTAAGTGACTGCAATGGAAACAAAAGAAGCTGTAGCAGTACAGAGAAAATGTTCCAAACAAAATGGTAATCCTCAATACAACAAAGTTTAAGAACCAATTTTCATATTTAATCCAGACTGCTGGAAGGATATTTTTTGGATAATATGTAAGAAACTTGACATGTCAATTTATTTATAAAGTCTCCACAGTACTGGAAATTAAATTGATTATCCATGGTTTGTATTTGCCTTTTCTCACAGATCTGTTGCAAGACTTTGCTTTTACTCTTGCCAGTTGTTCTAGACTGACCGCTGACAGTGTTATCATCAGAGTAGCAACAGTTTTAAGTAAGTATAAAATATGTTTTACTACAACTGAATACCAAACATCATTACAAATGTGCACATCTTAAATAAAAAGCAAGAGATCTAGATCTCAACTGTGGATGATTTACCTCAGAAAAAAGAACACAGGCTGACACTTGAACCTAATGCACTCAGTAGTTAAAACTGGTTCACATTATGTTCATCATCACCTGAGGACTGACATGTTTAGCAGAGACCGACTTGTGAAATAACCACTGCAGAGCAGACCAAACACTACAGATAGGAAATAAAGAGATAAAAAGAGTCCACTGTAAAATCCTCCAGGAGCAGAAAAAGTTCAGCTTGGCTAAAGCTTGTTAAATTCAGAACTTGTAAATAAAATACTTATCTTAAAACCAGAGTCTAAGCAGGAGCGGCAAGCCAATATATCTGCTCAGGACGCCATCTTCCACTACATCTTCCATATTGCCTCATGTTACCTGAGCCACTCTTCAATAAAGGCCTAGTCAACACATGCAGCAGAGTAACATGAGTAAGCCCTGTAGTAGTAGACCTAGTTGTTGTACCACTTCAGGCTGCCATTGAGGGAAATTACATTTTCAATGCCCCCTCACAATCAAAAGCCTTGGCAAGTATTAGAAAACTAGTATTATTTATTAATTTATTTATTAATTTAAATTTATATCCCGCCTAACCACCATAGTAGAGCAGCCCTGTCTTTTCTTGACAGAATTTTGATCAGTGGGTCTTCAAAAATGGCTTCCAACATGCAGCCTGAAATGGAAGAGCACATATAATGCTTTAGGGGAACCGGATTTGCAGGACTTTCAGGCCTTGTAGCTCACCAATGGGTGTGGGCAGGTGGGGAGGAAGTTACTCAGTCTTCTCAGATTGCCTGCCCTGCGCAGCCCCTCTCCCTCCACTACCAGTATCTCATTCTCTCATGTGGGGGAGGGATATGAAGAAACTTCGGGATAAAACAGCCTTATAAATCTGATGTAGGCACCAATTGCTGCTCTTTAATAATGTGTCACAGACTGGAGTATTAGTTTTCAATTCTGTTATCTTCAGTGTTCCTTGCATCAGTCCAAATGGGGTGTGTCATCTAATGCTGTAGGCATACCGTCCAATAGAAGCAAAAAAATAGCTAAGACCTCTTTCCCATGAGGCGCTGCTCCGGCGTTGTTCTTCCCTTTGCCCCAATTGCCTGCTTGAATTTCTCACTATTTGCCCTGCACCTCATTTTGACCTGTGGCTTCGCCCGAATTCCCCTGCGGCTTCAGTGATCCTCAATAAACAGGATCACTGAAGCCACGGGGGAATTTGGGCAAAGCCGCGGGTCAAAATGTGGTGCAGGGCAAATAGTGGGAAATTCAAGCACACAGGCAGAGGACAGACTGCCAATCTAAAGTGGAGGCAAAGCGGAGGGAACTGGAGCGGGGGGAAAACCCCACGGAGCTGGCCGTTCACACTGGCCAGAGCAATGCGGATCAGCAGCAATACGGAGCGTTCAGACTGCCACGGAGCGTTCAGACTGCCGTGTAGCCAGCGCGCGCGGCTTGCGCGTGCCGCTGCTTTTTTTGTTTGTTTTCCGTTGATATGTTTCGCATGTGCGAACACTGTTTGGAAGCGGGAGGCATGCGGAGGAAGGCCCCAGAACACCAGGTAAAACCGGTGTTCTGTTAAAGCGAAAGGAAAGCGACTGGGAGACGGGTAAGTACGCAACGGAGCCGACGGACAGATGTGCATGTCTGAACGTGCTCCTTTCTTCCGTTTGCGAACCGTGCCTGCCCCGCTTTAGATTGCCAGTCTGTCCTCGGCCACAGTCGGGGCAAAGGGAAGAACGATGCCGGAGCAGCACCTCGTGGGAAATCGGTCTAAGAAAAGAAAAAAGATTAAACTCTTTCTCCTGCTCTCCCCCTCTTCCTCCATTTCACTCTTCCCTTCTTGTCCCTAGCTAAATCCACAGGTCTGGCAAAGATTCTTAAGTGACTTATTTAATCTGTCAGCCAACAAGACTCCAAGCATGACCTGCCAGAATCTCTCAGGCTCCAACCACGACTCATTTGATTCAGCTTTGATTTCTGTTTTGCCAGGCGGCCACTTTCTCGTCCAAGCAAGCCAGCCCACCCAGGAGGCCAGTATTTCTGAGATCAAATGTTTGCAAGCACAGGTGCCTCTGGCCTTATAGAAATCAGATTCATTTAATAAACCCATCTGAATCCTCAGCAGACCCTTACCAAATTGGGGGGCAACATTGCTTTTATATTCAGGAATGTCCAGAGGAAGTACGGCGCATTGTGGTGAACAAAAAGTAAGTCACTCTCCTTTTCCTTAAGAGAGCAGGCACTGTGATAACTGCCTTGGTTTCCATGCAAGTTGTTCGTGAGCACCCACACTCCACTCTCTCTGCAGGGTACAACATCAGGGAACTCTTTGTGACGGTACATCTCAACTTGAACGGCAAGAGCATCCCATTTTTGTCAAAACAACTTTGTGAGGGGGATCGTCCAAACTTCAGTTTTTGTGGAAGGAAGAAAGGAGGTAATTAAATTTTTCGACGTACCTTCTAAGCACTTGCCTACTGAGTGCACTAGCAGGGAGAATATACCGTGTGTCAGAAGAATATACCAGGTTGGAACTGTCCTAATATTCTAGTTATTTTAACACAGCAAGTTCTTTCCATTGCAGCTTCTATGCTTTGCATAAAGCATTTGGCTAGTATTCTCTTTATAACCTGTAAGGAATAGATGCCATTAAGCCTTTTAAGTTGTTTGGGTTTATCATTTTCCTTAGGCTATAAGTTTTGGCAGGGCCTTGGCCCAGCCTGCTAAAAGCAAAGTGCTTATTTTAACTACATTCACCTGTGGCTTTGGGCTGTTAAGAGAACCTCCTTGGGAGTCCCCCTAAGTTGCTTCATCCTACCAGTGCCAATTAGCTATGCGTGTCCCGATTGGCTAATGGGTCCATGGGCTGAGGCGAGAACGTCTGAAAACATGCCTCGCTTCGAGAGCAGGAGGCTGGCTATTCTGGCAAGAGGTGAGAAGAGGCCACATCTTCTATTCCCCCATGACATCATGGACTGTCTAGCACGGGATGGACTTTCTCTCTCAAGCCTCCGAGCAAGAACCATGGGATGGACCTGAATCTGACAACCTAGCCAGCAAGCTTTTAATGTATAGTAAGATAGCTTTTAAAGGGGCTGCGGTGGCTCAGAGGTTAAGACGATGAGTTGCAGACCAGAAGGTCGGTAGCTCAGCAGTTTGAGACCCGAATGCCGCATGACAGAGTGAACTCCCATCTCTGGCCCCAGCTCCTGCCAACCTAGCAGTTCAAAAGCAAGAAACTGCAAGTAGACAAATAGGTACCGCTTCGGTGGGAAGGTAACAGCGTTCCATGCACCTCGGCATTTAGTCATGCCGGCAACATGACCACGGAAACGTCTCCAGACAGCACTGGCTCTTTGGCTTGGAAACGGAGATGAGCACTGCCCCCTAGAGTCGGATTCGACTGGCTTTCGAGCAAGGGAAACCTTTACCTTTTAAGATAGCTTTTAGCCAGATGTAGTTCAGTATTATTGTTTCTTTCATTTGCCATTGCTTGTGCCTTAAGAGAGTCTCCTGTCCAGCATACACTCTTTGTAACCTGAGCAGTTTACTAAAACTGGAATATTCTCCTACCTTCTAGTGTCCGGAGTTACTTACTGAGTGCATGCAGATAACCTCAGAGGAGAACCTGGGAAGCTGAAAGCCTCCTGTAAAAGGTCTAGAACCCTTGAGGCTCCTGGCTGGCCCAGGTGGCTGTGGTTTCAGCACCTGGGAGGAGGAGGAGGGCTCTCTAGGAAGAGACATAACCACAGGAAAGATCTGCGTACAAGGTCAAGGAAGAAAGGAACAGGGGAATTCAACACTACCTCTAGAATTCATTGTTAACTAGAACAAAAGTTCCATAAGCAGAAAGCTCTGGATATATGACTGAGACAATTGATGCAGATTAGGAAGCTTGGCCCATTTGCAAGACACCCTCCCTTCAGTTGTAGAGCATCTGCTTTGCATGCAAAGGTCCAAGTCCAATCCCTGGCCTCTCCAGTTACAAAGATCCGGTACTAGGCGTTGTGAAAGATGTCTGCTGAAACACCTGGATAGATGCTGCTCGTCTGTGTAGACAGCGCTGATCTTAAAAGACTCAGCTCCATGTGTCCGTATAGGCAGTCTTGTAGTTGTTATGATTCTGTAGAATATTAGTGCCATCTTCAACAACTAAAGTTTTGGTAGTGTTTACACTGATTATCTGCATTTCCACTAGTAAACATGAATTTCTAAAGCTATATTCTATGTTTACTAGTGGAAATGCTGTTAATCAATGTAAACACTACCAAATTTTTAGTCGCTGAAGATGTGGATGGGAGACCACCAAGGAATTCCAGGGTCACTATTCAGAGGCAGGCAATGGCAAACACCTCTGAACACTTCTTGTTTTGAAAACCCTATGGGGTCGCCATAAGTCAGCTGCGACTCAATGGCCGGGGGGGTGGGGGAGTTTTAGGAACTGATACGAAGTCATATCCTCGGGATATATAACTAAGCAATTAACTGATCAGTTAATTCAATGCACATCAGTGATGTCACTGCCATGTTTCAAAACCTTTGCAGATTCCAAATTTCTTTCCTAAGGATATAAAAACAATTTCTCATTTGGATCGAACTGAAAGCTATGGATAAAAGCCAGAACAGAAAGTCAGCTTGAACAGTGCCATCCTAAGCAGCGTTAACACCCTTCTAAGTCCACTGAAATCTTCTTAGGATGGCACTGTAAGTTTCTTTCTTTTAAGGTGTGGGCTCATGGCAATTTTTGGCATAGTAAAGTCAATATTCTTGTTTTCAGCACTGTCTTTGCCTGATAAACTTTGCTTTTGAATGCACATCTACCAGAAAGGAGTGTCCTCATCTCCTCCTGAGGTTTACCATACCTCAGAGAACAACTGAAATACAGCTGAGAGTCTTCAAAGAAAGACCCCTCAAGTCTAAAGCTTGCTTCTGTCTGTAATCAAAAGGCATAATAAATTAAAACAGTGGTGCTGCCGTCTATAAAATACAGGCAAATGCTACTGTGTTATTAAGATGGCTGGCTACATGATCCCAAACATATAACTCCTTTGAGTCCAATGGTTCTAATGAAGACAGGACTGCAGCTTTAATCAATTAACAAAAGCTTTAACAGCAGACTATATAACTTGTAGATAGCAGCCAAATGTTGGGGTTTGGGACACTTGAAGGACCTGCTGTTTGCTATTGTATCAGCTGTATTCTCTTATTGTGCCACACCTTAAAAGAAAGAAGCTTACAGTGCCATCCTAAGAAGACTTCAGTGGACTTAGAAGGGTGTTAACGCTGCTTAGGATGGCACTGTTCAAGCTGACTTCTGTTCTGGCCTTTATCCATAGCTTTCAGTTAGATCCAAATGAGAAATTGTTTTTATATCCTTAGGAAAGAAATTTGGAATTTGCAAAGGTTTTGCAATATGGCAGTGATATCATGAGAATCCAGTCTGGTGCCTTAGAATGACACACAGACACAGAGATGAGGAAAGAACACAGCTTGTAAACAACCAGTTAAGCCACAATTAATCCTGTTTTATGATCCAGTCACATTTAGCAACAGTTGTGAGAATACCAGTGTGTGTCACAAACATACCTTGGTTCTTGGCATCACCCAGCTTTACCACGCCTCTAAGGGGTTCAGCCTCGCGCTCTAAGTTTGCCAAGAACCAAGGGGTTCTGGTGTTTAAAACCTTACTTTCCAAGCAACCCAGGGAACAAGGAACCTGTTTCCCCTCCCAGTATGGATTTCTTCATTGGTATAAGCTGCCACCAGCAAAAAGAAGTGTTTGTGTCCTGGCACCTTTTACAAGCCAGAAATCTATCTGTGTTTGTATGGAAGATTTTTTTTTTTTGCTACCTCTTCCATTTTGCATCCCTCTGCCAGCAGTGACAGAGATAGGCAGCATAACCCATTGGTCTTAAGCATCATAAACAGGATTTCTCCCTAATCGGTCTTTAGTAAAACCACAGTCCCCAAAATCCTGGGTGTAAAAACTTTACTACCTCAGCACATATACTAAAAAGCAGGTATTTGGGGATAATCGATAGATCAGTAGAAATAAGGCACAACACTTAGAGAAGAATCAAAGGGTTAATTGCTGGTAATCTTTCTTTATAGCCTCTACATCTTCCTTCTTGGAAATGGATCCAAACGAGGCATCTGCACAGCCTGACAGGGCCTGTCCTGGATATCAGAGACTTGACACAGAACTGCTGCCCAAGCTAACATATTAATGGATTCCCCTGCAGTGTAGGAGTTCTTTCCCTAAGTCATCCATAAGTTAGGGTGCAAGGTTTCCCTCCAAACTAGCTCTTGACCAACTACAGCAAGAATCAGGACTAAAGAAATTTAGCCTGCCAAAGTGGGAACCGGTAAGTACTCCTTGAGGCATTTTGACATCTTAGCCAAATGGTGGAATTGAGATTGGGATTCAGTTTCCAAGCTCAATCAATAATCATATATCTATCCTTCCTTTCCTGGAATGTAACCATAGCTGTGTCCCACTCCAGCTGTGTTATTCTAAAAGCACATTTACCCTTTTCTAACAGCCATGATGACTGACTAGTATTACTTCTGCTGGTCACTAGCTGTTACCCTTTGTTTAGTGAAGCATGTTAACCCAGAAATAGAAGCAAAATCCAAGATGAAGACACTTGGACACCAGGATCAGGAGAAGCTGTTTTAGTGATGTCAGACTCAGCCTTAGTAAATTTTCAAAAGTAAGTGCTGAGCCCTGATTTTATGCGGGTTCGACCTTTTATACCAAGGGGGCAGGAGTTTATAGAAGGAAAAGGGGTTAGTGTCATTTGTGTACATTCTGCGTAGTTTTCGTAAGCAAAGCATTCAGTTACAATCCCGCGCATGTCAAACTAGCTGGAATGTTCATTTCAAGTTATTTTGCAAGCTGCCAGAATTCTCACAGGCTCCTGGCTTAGACTATCTCGGATAGTAGCAAGCAAAACAATGGCCGCTTGTGTGCTTTTGTGCTCTTACGCATGCATTTCAAGTAACATCAGAGAATCGCACGCTTTCGGCCTTGCGGTTTCGTAGCTTGCTAACTAACAGTGGTTCTGAACAGTGGTTCATATTATGGCTTTTAAAATTCTATTCCTTCAATAGCACCAAATATGTTAGGTGTTATAGAGAATACAGAAGTTAATGGTCTTTCTCCAGGGTCGAGATACAGAGGACAAAAGTGAGAAAAAAAGATTTTGTGCAAAGAAATCGTAAAATCAGGGACATGTACATGTTACTGCTTGATGGATGTGACTAACTGCTATAAAGCAGTCTGCTATCAGCACATACTTCCTTTTTTCCTGCACATGTTAAGACATGCAGAGAGCATGCAACAAATGAAAAATGAACGTCTCTCGCTAGCAAGTGAGTCAATCTCACACAAAGGCCCTTAGCTTTTTCTTTGCTACAGTTGGGTCTCAGTCAGACGTATAATAACTAATTGACTTGCCATACATTGCTGTGAGTTTCATGACTGTGCAACAGTTCATCTACTAAGACGGCCTCTGGGGTGTTACTAGCACATTTTTACATAGGATAGAGATATTGCTCGGCATAATAGACAAAAGCTGCCAGAGCAACCAATCATGCAAATTATAGAAGCCAGACTGATGGGAAAATTAAATTCCAAGACACTTTCAATTGTATATTGAATTAAAGAAAA
The DNA here is from genome assembly GCA_029233225.1 of Lepidodactylus listeri. Lineage (NCBI taxonomy): Eukaryota > Metazoa > Chordata > Lepidosauria > Squamata > Gekkonidae > Lepidodactylus > Lepidodactylus listeri. Next base: position 97,600,539 of record JARCFY010000006.1, read on the forward strand.
GAAAAGAAAGGCACCCACAGATCCTACCGGAAGACTGTCTTAGTCTGATGAAGTGCTTAATAAGAATCTGTAGAAAATACATTATACAGAACTGGAGTCCATGCCAGGCACAACACAAACTGCTGCTTACATATTAAATCACAAAGCCAAATTCTTCTGGGGCTTTGCAAGTCCTTAATCTTAGTAAGGCACAAAAATGGTTTTCTCTAACTGAAGTATATTATGATATAAAGCCATAGCTGATTGCATTAGATAATACCATATATCTTAATACAGATGCTGTTCCCATAGGCCAGTGAGGTCTTACCAGTGTGTCTTGAACAGCCACTTCCTCTTTGACAAGATGAGGAGAAAGGACAGTATCCACATTTTTAGAATGTTTTTCATTATACTTCATTCAGTGCATAGAGATTTGTATTCTGTATTTTTATGGAAGTTTTAGGGGGGGTTGTATTTATTGCAGGGTTTCCCTTGGCATAGCAGTGTAAGGGCCCAGCTACACATTACACTTTTTTCATGTCCACTCCAAATTTTGTGCAGTAAACAAGTTCTGGCAGTTTGCTGTTGAAACTTAGTTTTCAGGTAGATGGGGGCCTGATTTGGATTGGGACTATGGCATGCCATGAAAGGGAGCTTAAGCCCCCACACCTACATCATTTTCCTAACCCTTAAATGGCCAAAGGGAGGTGCTATTTGCCTCACTGGAGGAACGTATGTGTAGCTCATCAGTATACATGTTTCCCCAATAAGGCAAACCGGTTGATATCTGGGAGCAATTTAGATTGGAAAATGGTGCAGTTGAGAATGCATTATTGATTGATTGATTTAATTTATATTCCACCCCCCACCCTCATCTCATACATCACAAATTAGATCTGAATTTTCCCCCTCCCCTACACATATCTGGGAATAAAATGTCAACAGGGAACTCCCAGTGTACATCTTCTGAGCAGAAACAGCATAACGTAGTTAGGCCCCACGTCTGCTTATGGCCATGACTGGTATTTCAGAATATAACATAGGATCCCTTCTGGATCAGACCAAGGGTTTATCTAGTCTAGCATTCTCTGTCCAATACAGTCAACTAGATCACAAGCCCAGCTTGAAGGCATGCTGTGGATGTCCACACCGGTATTCAGAGGTACACTGCCTCGGCCATGTTGTTAGAACTCACAGTCCAAATGATTTAGCCACTGTGATATATATATTTCTATAACCTCAAGGCTGAATTACTGCAGCACATTCTTTGTAGGTCTGGCTTTAACGGTAGGCTGGTAAGTTTCATTTGTTCAAAACACCGCCATTCGTTTAATTACAGGACAGACCTGTGGCAGCACATCACACCTATGCTGATGCAGCCCCATTGCCTCCCAATTATTACCTCAGCACAAAGCTCTGTTCTTAATCATTAAAGGCCAAATCACACCCATGGTGTATGGAGGCTTGAGGGCACCATGACACCTGCCAATGTATTTCCTTGCACCCACAGTTATTGAATCTTGGGGATACCATTCAAGGGGTTTCCCAGTCTATCACGTTTTTATCCCACCCATGCTACAAAGAGCTCAGGACACTTTACATGATTCTGTGAGGCTGTTCAGGCTGAGACAGAATATCTGGGCCCAAGGTGAGCATCATATCAGAGTGAATGTGAAGCTGGGACTCTCAGATCCTACTCCAAGACTCTAACCACTATGCCACACTGGTTGGCTGTGTATCCACAGGGTCTTGAATAGATCAGAATATTATGAAGAATTTATTTCAACGGATAGCTCTGTGCAGGATCGTACATTTTATCTACTGCTGTGCTGTTTCAAATAAGTGAAGGATGCCTTTCAATTATTATAGAGTTGGTTTTACTGGAATTTGCATTGAAAAAGGTGACAGATTGGATGGATGGATGGCGTGTGTGTGTGTGAGAGAGAGATTTATGTGTGCTTGCCTGGAAGTCAGGGTTGACTTCTGAAGACTCCAACTGAGGGCTTGGATGTTTTTCAGAGAGGTGGCTTGATTAGCCTGTCTCTCATACTACTTGCCAGAGTTGGCCCTGCTTAACTTCCAAGGTCTGATGAGATCAGGCTTGCCTGAGCTATCCAGGTCAGGGTGAATTTGCACTGAAATTTTGTTGGGCTTTGTTTGAACAGAAATTTTACAAGCCACCCATTTTCAGGCCATGTGGCAGGATAGGAATGCAAGACATAAAACAAACAAACAAACTAGCTGCCAACATTTTTAAAAAATAGAACTTCCAGGCTGAAGTGCGAGACTGGCCATCTGTAATAGATATATTTGGTCCTGTAAATTATTCCTTACAATGGTAACCAGCTTAATGTCCATTTTTAACAACTCTTTTTTTTTCTTTGAAACCTGGCAGAGCTTTTCTAACTAGCAAAGATGGGGTACAGAACTTGGACAGACATCAGTCTTTAGAAGTAGAGGGGCCTCAGGGAAACAAATGCAATAGAAGCTGAAAAGCACAGTGGATTACTAAAGCCACATTGATGCTGCTGTGGTTTATTGAAGTAGCTGCTGGAAAGAGCTACAGGAGTAACAAACACCTGGAAATTACGGTGGTACAAGAAGTCATTTAACTGATCTCTTTAGAAGAACAATACTGATTTCTGAGTTCCATCCAATATACATGATTTGTTCGTTTTTATTATGGATGTTGTGTACGGAGTCAGTGTACTGTTCAGATGTCAATGGTTTCTACCATGCCTGACCTTCTTAACCCATCATTGGTCTGTTTGTTTTGCAGAGCATATCTACTACGAAGGGCCTGTTTCAGTGAATATGCATGACATTCCCCAAGTAAGTTCTTGGTTTGCTCCCTGAAATACAAATGCTAACCCAATGGGAGACCTACTAGCAGCAGTGCTGTGATTATGTTAAGGTATCACAAAAACTAGACATATTAATAAGGGCTATGCCTGTTGTACTCTTATTTAGTAGATGCACTATACTAATAGTGTACACAACATAATGTATCATCATTGCTTGATCCATAACTCAACCCAAGCTGAATGTATGAACTCTTTCATCCATCCTTTGACCCAAGTTGAAGATGTGAACTGCTTGAGGTGACATGGCCATTCCACCATTGTCAATCCATTAACAGTCATGGATCGTTTATAAATCAAAGCCAACACTTTATGATCATCAAGTGACAAACTCATGTATGAACCAGCCTTAAAATAACTACCGAAGGCTGTGGTCATATGAGCCAGTTGAAGCGGAGGGGAAGAGAGGCTATTTCCTCCAGAGGAATTTGACACGCAGTTGTGTGATCACATACCTATTTGAAGCTGCGGGCTTAACCCATCATTGGGTGATCAGACACAACTGTTGGGGGGGGGGTTGCTGTTTGTTTCCCTTGGACATAAGCAAGGCATTGCACCACTGTACTTAGGGGCCCCTATGGAGTATGCAATGATGCACGTACTGCAAAGGGGGAGGACACAGCACAGAGTTGGGATGACCTGATCAGACCATCCCAATGGTATGAGACCGTGCTTGAGCAGTCAGACAGGGGAAAGTCCGCCTGTGGCCCGCCTTAAAAGACTTAACACCAGTCTTTTAACTCTGCTTCCATGGTAGAGCAGCACAGGTTGCCAATGACTGCAGGATGCTTCCCAGATGTTGCTGTCTGATCACTCCCTTTAGATCCATCAGGCATTCGCACCTATGTCAGATCTAAAGAAGCGTATGATCGCAACCTAAGAAAGGAGCTTATTAGACATCAAAGTCCTGTATCTTTTGCACCTGATCCATTTGAAATAATAGCCAATATTTAGGACAATCCAGAGAGGCATACCATATTATTTATTTATTTGTTTGTTTGTTTGTTTGTTTATATTTGTATCCCGCCTAACCAGCCAATCCGGCTCAAGGCGGCTAACAACAATTAAAATCATAAAACAGTAACATAAGTTAAAACAGAATATATTGTACATAAAAATGCAGAATAAAACAAACAGAAGATGGCAGCAATACCGGTTGCACCCAACAAAGAAGACAGCAGCCGGTGAATCCTGGGCCAGGAAGATTCCACCCGCCAATTTCCCGGGCCAGGAGAGTTTCACTGGCCAATTTCCCAATGGCCCGATTCCCCCAGTGGCAGCTCCTAATCAAAGGCCTGGCAGAAGAACTCCGCTTTGCAGGCCCTGTGGAACTGCAGAAGGTCCCGCGGGGCCCTGATGTCTTCAAGGAGTTTGTTCCACCAGTGAGGAGCCGCCACTGAGAAGGCCCTGGTTCTGATGGTCACTAACCTGGCCTCTCTCTGGCCAGGGAGGATCAGGTGATGTTGTGAGCCTGACCGCAGTGCTTTCTGAGGTATATGTGTGGAAAGGCAGTCCCTTAGGTACACAGGCCCCTGACCATATAGGGCTTTAAAGGTTAAAACCAGCACATTGGACTGGATCCAGTACACTATAGGCAGCCAGTGCAGCATCCTCAGTGCAACCTGGATGTGGTCTCGCACGGAGAGGCCCATCAGCAGCCTGGCCATGGCGTTCTGCACTAGCTGCAGCCTGCAGAGCTGAGACAAGGGCAGCCCCATGTAGAGAGTGTTCCAGTAGTCTAACCTCAATGGATCACCGTCGCCAGGTCATTGCATTCAAGGAAGGGAACCAACTGCCTAATCAGCCATAGGTGATAAAAAGCTGCCTTGGCAGTGGCTGCTACCTGGGCCTCCATAGTTAAGGAGGCATCCAGAAGCACGCCCAAGTTCTGAACCCTCAGCACTGGCACCAATGGACCCCCCCCCCCAAAGGTTGGTAGTGGGATCCCTACCCCTGGCTTGCTCCAACTCAGGCACAGGACCTCCATCTTTGTTGGATTCAATTTCAATCGGCTCAGCCTGAGCCAGTCTGCTACATCCTGAAGCTCCCGTTCCAGGTCATCTGGGGTGGCTTTGGACTGGCTGCCCAAGAGCAGATACAGCTGGGTGTCATCAGCATACTGGTGACAACCCAACCTATGCCTTCAGGCAATCTAGACAAGAGGATGCATATAGATGTTAAAAAGCATTGGGGATAGCACAGCCCCTTGCACCACCCCGCATACCAGCAGGTACCTCTGGGACATCTGCTCCCCCAGCGCCACCCTCTGTCCCCAACCTTGGAGAAAGGAAGCCATTGCAAGGCAAGCCCCTGGACCCCAGTGTCGGCGAGGAGGTGGATCAGTAGCTGGTGATTGACCATTTCGAACGCAGCCGACAGGTCTAACAGCACCAGCACCGCCGTGCCGCCCCGATCCAGATGCCACCGGAGATCGTCCGCGAGGGTGACCAATGCCGTCTTCATCCCATGGCCTGGCCGGAAGCCAGACTGAAACGGGTCTAAGGCAGAAGTGTCATCCATAAAGTGTCATCCATATCAGTGTTCAGTGTTACCCCATTGTCAGGTAGCTCATAGGAGCTTAAACCAGGCCATATCAAAGCAAAAGGTGCCATCTCATGAAAGAAATCAGAGATGTGACATTACAGTCAATCGCCTGAAGAAATGAGATCCTGTCTGGAATAGCAGGCTGGCTCCAACTAATTGTAAAAAAAAAAGTGTCTCGCTAACAAAGGGGACGTTACTTCAAGAAACATTGCATTTTCGAAATAAAAGGTAAAATGATGGTGGGACAAGAAGAAAATTACTCAAGGACAGGTACAAGGACTGAGTGTTGTGAAACTTTAGAATAGTCAGCCTTCTTTGAAGGTATCACAAAAAGCATGAATATCTACAGAGAGTCCACCTGGCCAATGGAGGAGCCTCTTGAAAGAGGAGCTACAACCTTTATGAATTATCTTAACAAATCAAGACAGCAAGTAATCTATGACTGCAACAATTAATAACTGCTTTCCTTCAGTTACAACAGAAACACTCCTCTTTCATTTCAGTGAAGATACACATGTCCAAATACATGCATACACAAGATTAGCTCATCCACTGAAATTAATTATGAAAATCTAAAGACACATCCCACTCTGGGAAACAGTACTAGATCAATTGTCTGTCTGCAGAGCGTGGTGTTTTTCTTTTTACATTCAGTTAGCACTGGGTTCTGTAAGATTTGGGTAAAGGTGTAATAATCTAATATTTAAATAAGATCACAGAGAAAAGGGATGAGACATTAGTAACACATCTTATTCTGATTAAGCAGTAGCAGCAGAAAAAGTAAGTGCTGGTGCATGTAATTGAAATAATCAAAGGATATAATCTGCAAACCATTTACTTCAAAGCTATCACATTGAGATCCTACTGAAAACTATATGTCAGAATAAGCAGGTTGCACTCTTACAGATCTAGGTACTCTGGCAGGGTGCACAGAATGTCTTGCTGAATCACCTACCATGTTATCCTGGAAGTAAGGCTATAATTAATTTATATAATAATAATAATAATAATAATAATAATAATAATAATAATAATATACTTTATTGTCATTGTACATAGTACAATGAAATTAAAAAGTGCCATCATTCAGTGACTCACAACATATAATCATGCGCACTCACACAGACATCCACAACTGCTTCTCCCTTGTGATTTACATAGCAATCAAACCACTGTTTCCCCCAGATTTCGGTCTCATGCAGCATTCAGGGCAATAATAGCTCTCGAGTAAAAACTGTTTTTTAGTCTATTTGTCCTTGTTTTGATTGTCCTATATCTTCTGCCCGAAGGCAGCAGTTCAAACAAGGAATATGCAGGATGTGACAAATCCTGTAGGATGTTCTTCACTTTTTTCAGACATCGAGAACTGTACAGTTCTTCCAGAAGTGGGAGAGGACAGCCAATTATCTTCTGGGCTGTGGTGATGACTCTCTGGAGTGCATGCATGCATGCATGCTATTGGACTTCCCATTAAAGCAGCTGGTGCCATAACTCGGATACAGAGGGATGTGCATGAACTCTAGGGAATGTATGGTGACAGAGGACATTGCATAAGCGTCAAACATACTTCTGATATCCTAGGTCAACTGGCAACATAAGCTCCTGCAAGTTGTGGCAATTGTTTTGCCACATCTGAAACCTTATGATCTCTTTTACCATTAGAGAAGCCCATAAGACCAAGCACAAAAGGTATTATTTGCTTTATCCACTTATGACCACATTGTACATCTGGGTTTCTAATTCTATGAGGACTTGGCTGGCATCTGTCTTCCTACAGGGGCTGCAGCATGCTTCTGAATGAAAGCAAGCCTGTACCGGCCTCTCTGCCGTGATCCACAAAAGCTGACTAATGATAACCAAACTCGCCCAGTTTCTTGGGGGATATCTCACAAGTTGCATGGTAACAAATCTGAAATATGCCACCAAATGCACCTTCACCAGGCATCCACAGACAATCCTGGCTCTCTGACAAATGTACCCATGTGATTTCTTGTCATTATTAATACTTAATGTTTTTTGAGCTAAATTTTGAAAATACACCTTGGGCGTTTTCTCACTAGCTTTCCCCCGCGGTTTACACCGAAGCTAGCACCGGAGCTTCTGGTCAGTTTCCCACCATTTGCTCCGTGCTCACAATTTCCTCCAGCGTATCACTGCACTGCTCCGGAGCTTCCCTGGAGCAAGAAAATCCTGCTAGGAACAGGATTTTCTTGCTCCAGGGAAGCTCCGGAGCAGTGCAGTGATACGCTGGAGGAAATTGTGAGCACGGAGCAAATGGTGGGAAACTGACCAGAAGCTCCGGTGCTAGCTTCGGTGTAAACCGCGGGGGAAAGCTAGTGAGAAAACGCCCCTTGTGTATGAAGAATAGGCATCCACCAGCTGTTGGCTTCACAAGCCAAATGCCAACATGTGTGCAAACTCTCTGACCTCCAGGTCAGTGAAAACCCCCCCCCCTTTTTTTTTTTTTGCCAGGATGAACTTCCTTAGCTCAGGGTCTCATTTCACAAGAGGTGAAATACGAGTTCGGGTTGGGGGTTGGACTTGCCTTCAAAACAGCAGGGGGAGCAAATTAGCTGCAGAACACTGTGTGGCAGCCAGAGGGGTTTCAGCCTTCCGTCCAACGCTGCTGCTTTCATCAACAACAAAATGGTGGTGGGCGGGTGCTGTTAAAAGCTGGATGGGAAGGAAGGGTGAGAAGGCTGAAGCCCCTCCTGCCACTAGACAGTGCTCTGGAGCCAATTTGCCCACCCCCAGGACAGACATGAAATGTGAGTCAGTTGGGGAGAGGGACACCAGCCTTGAGGTGGGATCCAGCTGGGGATCCCCTGGATTTACAGCTCATCCCCAGACTCCAGAGATCAGGTCCCCTGGAGAAAATGGCAGCTTTGGAGGGTGGACTCTGTGGCACTGTACCCCACTGAGGTCCCTGTCCTCCCCGGGTTCCATTCTCAGATCTCCAGAAGTTTCCCAGCCTGGATATGGCAACCCTATACTCCCCCCCCCCCATCCCCAACCAGTGGCCGGAGGGAACCTAGCAACCTTAGAACTTGGGAAGTCCCTAACCCAACTTGCAATTTCCATGTCACATAATGAGACCTCACATAATGAGACCATAATGAGGCTGCTTTGAGCTCGGGTAGCAAAAGACAGTGCCTGCACTAAAGCAGGCCCTGGGGGAGTCACTGCCACTTGAGGAAATGGCATGAGATGTTTCCCCCCACTTCCACATCCCCAGTCAATCCTGCCCCAGCATCCGCTTTTTGCAGCTCAGTTACGTATGCTGGGATTCCAAAAGTAGATCCCCAAATCACACTGTAGTACGGTCCTTGTTTTATGAAAGAAGGGAGCAGTCATTACAGGTTTATGCTGAACTAATACTTTGCTGTCATTTTTTTACAGGGAGACTTTGATGTAACAGTGGAGCTGTTTAACGAAGACTGGCGCACCATCGTTTGCAGTAATTTTACCATTCTGAGCCACTGAGATCTTTTTAAAGCCCTTCAATCACAGGATCATCTGGAAGTGTTTTCTTTTCTTTTTAAGACAAAAGCTACAGAGTGAAGGTGATGCTGTGAAACAACAGAACACAGGTTTAGGTGCAATCTGCAAACATTCTGTTGCGTTTAAGGAAGTAGTGAAACCCTCCTGTGTCAATTTTTTTCCCTCCAGATTATTCATAATACTCTGGTTCTTTTGATTACATGTTTTGTTTAAGGTCAACCAAGGGGCAAGACTATTAACAATCATGATTCTTACAAGGGATGGGCACGGACCAGACCATGGACCTAGCTTTTCCATGGACTGGGGCCTAGTTCATAGTCCATGAGCACAGTCTATGCCACCCCACCAACACGGACCTCCCACAACCCTCCCAGGAGGTTCATAAGGTTCATGTTGGTGGGGCTTGCAAAAGCAATTTAAAGGGAACACATTTAAATGGCATTTGCAAAGCTGCTTCACATGAGTGAAGCCCAAGCGGCGAGGTCATTCACTTCTAGCTCACCCAGAAGAGAACCGGAAGTGTATGTGTGTCTTCCCCCCTCTCTCTCTCCCTATGTTCCCTATGTGTCTCTCTGTCTCTGTCTGTCTGCCTCTGTCCCTCTGTGTGTGTCTTCCTCTCTCTCTGTCCCTATGTTCCCCTGTGTGTCTCTCATTGGAGCTTATTCCCCTCCTCCCCGCCCCGAAACTTGGTGGTGCCGCTGCAGCTGCGCAGCGCAGGGATCCCCAGGCGCCCCCACATGCGGGCGTTGGAGCATGGCCAGGCAAGCCGTGGAGAGCCCTAGCCTGGCGGGTGTGCACATCGCTCTGTCTGCCGGTCCCTGCAGCCGCCCCCCCCCCCCCCCCAGATGGCCTTCTTGCTGCCCACAGCCTCCATTGTGAGTAAGGAGTCCCGTGCTGGATGAGCATTCTTGCAGCAACTGATTCTAAAATTAAATGTGCTTGCAGCTATAGATGATATGAAATTAGCACAATAAATAAATTGAATAAAACTACTACAATTTTATTTAATTTATATTTATTGATTTTTATGATACAATTTATACCTTTTCTGAAATGCAAAGTTAACTAATGAATGCAATCATTTTAAAAGGTGCAGCCCTCCGCTCCCACAAAGTGGCCCCCAAGCCAAAACAATTGCCCACCCCTGCCTTAAATGGCTTTGTAAGCCGTGCAGCATCACAGACCAAACAGACCATGACCCAGTCTGTTAGACGTGGAGGTTTGTGGTCCAGGGGTCTGTAGACCCTACAGACCTTGAACCTCTGTGGTCCTTTTTTTTTTTTCTGGACCATGCCCATGCCTAATTCTTACAGACAGATCTGGATTTGCCTTCGAAATGGGGGTGGGGTGCAGAGCACTGTGGAACAGAGAGCAGACATATGTATTTTGTCCTGGAAGCCAGCCTCAGCGCATCTTTATTAGCACCCTGACAGTGACCACCATTATAAAGGTGTTCAGGGTCTAATGCCTCTCCGCTACCGCTCCAGGTAGCCAAGTCTGCACACATGAATCTGCCCTATACTGAATCAGATTATTGGTCCATCAGGTCCAGTATTGTCTACTCAGACTGGCAGAGGCTCCCCAGGGTCTCATCACCTCCTACCTGGTCCTTTTCACCAGAGGTGCCAGGGATTGAACCCAGGACCTTATGCATGCCAAGCAGAGGCTCTACCACTGAGCCACAGCCCAGGCCAGCCCACCAAACCTTCCTCCAATGAAAGAGAAAACCTAACCCCAAACATTATGTGATAAATTTGCACAAATGTAAATACCACAGGTACTTATGCATCTGTACCACCAAACAGGGATAGGAGATGGTAAGCCACTCTGAGACTCCTTTGGGTAGTGAAGGGCAGGGTATAAATCCAATCTCCTCTTCTCTTCTTTTTCTTCTCTTTGGAAAGGGATTACCTAAACTTGTCTGCAGCAATCCTAGATTAACTCACAGATTGCAAAAGAAAGATTTTCTATAGGGCGGCGAGTAACCAACAGTTCTTGGAGATAAAGGAAGGAAAAATTACGTCTTAGTGATACAGCTTTAAAATAGACTACCAGGAAAGTCAGCAGAGGGGTAACAGAGAACAAGTGTGAGAAGAACAAGATGTATCTAACCAAGCACTTATGAAAGAAGTCTCTCTGTCTTGTCCCCACCCCCTGCTGCTCCCACCTTCTGAACTAGAAACTTAGGCAGTTTCTGCCAAGCTGACTTTGACTGAGGTAACATCCAAATTTAGAAGCCACTTGACAATTACGGCAACTGTCTGTCTAAAATAGCCTTTCAGACCAAATTCAGCTACACCTAGCAACCTCACAGATTCTGATTATAACCTGAGTGAAAGAACATTGTACAGTGACTCACAGCTCTGGAGAGGAAGAGGGAAATACTTTTTTTTTTTTTTTACAGAAACATGGACTTGAGAATTTCCCAATCTGTCCTTCCTGAAATCAAAAGATGGAGGTGCAAATTGCTCTGCTCCTTTGCACAAATACTCAACAACTTTCTTAAAAGATCTGAGTGGATTTGAGACAATTTTGAGGGTTTTTCAAAGAGTAACTTTGGAGCTGTTTAAAAAGAGACCTTTATAAAAAGTGTTTTCATTTTAAATGGCTTTGGGTTTAGGGTAATTCCTGTTAATGAAATGCTCTGACTGTCTAGAGAATTATTAGTTGTAGATTTTCTGGGCTGTATGGCCATAGTTTTGGCATTGTAGTACCTGACGTTTCGCCAGCAGCTGTGACTGGCATTCTCAGAGGTATAATACAGAAAGATGGAGTACTCTCTGTGTCAATGTGAGAAGAAAAATGGTAGGCAGGTAATTTATATCTACTCAGGAAGGTGGGATAGGGCTGAGTCATTACTTACCTACCATTAGTTGTTGTAGATTTTCTGGGCTGTATAACTGTGGTCTTGGCATTGCAGTAATGAACTCCAGCCGTGAAAGCCTTCAACAACATATTGTCTAGAATGATCACACAACTTGATATGTCCATAAAATACCTATCAGAAGCTCCTGCAGCCTTAACCTGCCATAGGGCTACACAGATAAAGGAATTGGGATTTAACGCTTAAGTTTCCCCTTGGTTTCACTGCTCAGTACCAGCTTCTCCATTTTGTTACTAGCAAGAAAAGAAGAAGAAAGAAGAAAAGATTGGATTTATACCCCACACTTCACTACCTGAAGGAGTCTCAGAGTGGCTTACAAACTCCTTTTCCCTTCCCCTCCCCACAACAGACACCCTCTGAGGTAGGTGGGGCTGAGAGAGCTCTCTTGAGAACTGCCCTTGAGAGAATATCTCTGAAAGAACTTATGACTGACCCAAAGTCACTCCAGCAGCTGCATGTGGAAGAGTGGGGAATCAAACCCAGTTCTCCCAGAAAAGATGTGAATCAGCCCATGCTTCATTCACACAAGGAGCCTGACTTTTTGGATGGCCCTCAAATCAATCAACCAGATTATGAGGTATCAACTTCAATGCATTACGTATGTTCTGGACATTTGATGAAAATGCTCAGAAGTTCATGCCCAGTACTATCAGGCACTACTTGCTCCAGTTGAAAGTATCACTTGCCTCACAAGGTAATCTACATTTGTTGCTTTAATGATCTGTTAAGCATTTTTAACAATCTGTATTGTAAAATATATTGATATTTTCCTGCTGGTATATTACATCATTTTGTAATTTTGTCTTTCCCCCTCTATCAGTCTATCAATTATGAATAAAATTTTATTTTAAAGGGGGAATAGGGGTGTTTTAAATGTACAGTAATATTATGGTTCTGTCATATTAAAACAAAACAATTGGATTTCTTGGCACCAGGGCAGCAATCCTGAGGCACTTAACATAGTATTTACTGAATAGCAACAAAGCCTCTGCCAGAGTTCTCTGCCTCACTAAGTAATTCCCATGACATGAAACAGGAATGTCTGAGCAAGTGAAGTGAAGGAATCAGCAGAGGGATAACAAGCCCTTAGCCTGTGCCTGTGCCCATGAGGGAAAGTGGCTGAGGAGTCTGAGTCTTGAGGCTGGTAGAAATTACTGAGGGTCACATTAGAAGTTCTAGAAGGCTGGTTTTTTGTTTTTTTTATTTAAAATTTTATTAACAAATTCAAAACATACAAATAAGAAAGTCCATCAAAGTGCAATACATCCACAAGAGCATTCATACAGTGAAAATAATAAAAACCTTGTACTAAACATAAAAGTCGTAACCTGATATCACAAACAAGAGAGGAATTAGGCAAAACCCGCAAGAACCAAATTTTAAGGTATATTATAATAAATAACAAATATCAAATAGTGTGCAAGTGCAACAGTGAGGAAGAGTAAAAGTAGAGCAAGGATAGAAACAGAGACAGCTAAAGACCAGTGAGTGTGGTTACATCAATATTAAATCTCTACAGAATCTATTTTGTGGCAAAATATTTTGTTTGACTGCAAATTCATAGAAAGAGTACCACTTTTCAACAAAGTTTGTTGATTTCGGGAAGATCTCTGATTGGTATAAGCGATATGTGATTTTCTCCATTAGAAACTGATCCCATACTTTCGTCATCCATAGGGACCTTGAGAGTGGTTGAGATGATTTCCAAGTTTGTGCAATTGCTGTTTTCGCTGCTGTCAGTAAGCTAGTGATTAGATCTCTTTGGGACTTAGGAATAGCTTCTTCATGCCACAGGTTCAGCAGGATTGTCTCTGGATTCAAAGGAACCGAATAACTGGTTAATAAAGCAATTTGGGAGATTACATCTTTCCAGAAGTTTTGAACGACCTCGCAAGTCCACCAACAGTGAATATAGGAACCGTCCTGTCTGCAGCCCCGCCAACATTTTGGGGAATGTAATTTTGAGGTATGAGCAAGTCTGAGTGGTGTCAGGTACCATTTAGTCAAGATTTTAAAATTTTGTAATTTGGTGGTTGCTGAAGGTGTGGTAGATAGAGATTTCATCCAGATCATTGACCATTGTTCGTCTGAGAAAGTCTGATGACAGTCCCGATGCCATGAGTGTTGAAATGGGAAAAGTTTGGGTTTATCATGGCATATTAGTATGTCATATATAGTGGAGATCAGACCACTGTTGCTAGACAAAGTGCCTCCCAAGAGGCATTCAAACTTTGTACGTGGACTGGAAAGGATTTCATGAAGCTGTATTTGTGAAGCCATATGCCGAAGTTGTAGATAGGAAAACCAGGGGATGGGATGATGTAACTTCTGTTCCAGATCCGCTTTTAAAAGAATGTCTGATTTGGAGGATATGTCCTTCAGTGTTGTGACATTAGCTTGTTGCCAGATAGACTGAGAAGGCTGGTTTGAGCTCGTTGACTAGCCTTAGCCTACTCATATGACCATACAGCATGTTTAATAACCTCACAGAAAATTCTGCCTGTGGACTTCCACTCCAAGGCAAAGCAATCATGCGCCAGTGCGGTGTAGTAGTTAAGAGTGTCGGACTCTAATCTGGAGAACCGGGTTTGATTTCCCACTCCTCCTCCACATGAAGCCTGCTGGGTGACCTTGGGCCATTCTCAGTTCTCTCAGAACTCTCTCAGCCCCACCTGCCTCACAAGGTGACCGTTATGAGGAGAGGGAGGGAAGGTGATTTGAGACTCCTTAAGGTAAAGAAAAGTGGGGTATACAAACCTACTCTTCTTTATGGATGATTTAGCTTTGGGCATACCACAGCTGCTGCTAGAGACAAACAAGTTCTCTCCTGTTTGGTAGTACAGATGCATAAGTACCTGTGGTATTTACATTTGTGCCACTATCATATCTATTTGCAAGTTTTCTTGTACTGCTTCAAAAACCTTTTTGCCCATTGTGAGGCAGATTTTTTTAACTCCTTAGACATCATCATTGGTAGCAGTATACTGAAAAAGAGATTCAGGGATTAGCACACCACTTTATCCTGTTGGGGCCAGCTGTTTCCTCAGCTACCCATCTGTTTATCTGATTGAATGACCCGCCCCTTTTTGGTCCTTCATCAGGTTAAGATGAGGTACAGTATCTGTGCCATCAGCTTCCTTTTAAACTAAAATACTAATTTCTCAAGATTTTGTCAGCTGTGGGTTGTAAGAGAAAACCTAACCCCAAACATTATGTGAGAAATTTGCTAGAATTTATAAATCAGGAGCTGGGTCATAATTGAAGGTGAGATCCCTTCTCTCTTCCACTTGGATACAAGGCAGAAAAATCAGTTCTCTTCTACACAGGCAGCAAAACACCTACTCGGGAAATGAACTTCAGCAGTAACATTCTAATCACATAGGCCAGTGTTGGCCCAACATGGCAAAACAGCTGTTTAACTTATTCCAAGAGTTCCCCTCACTAAGGAACTGCCAAGTGATTTGCTACTTCAGCTAATCTGAATTGCCAGTGGGTATCTGAATGCTAAATAAGCACATTCCTCTCTTAATTATAGTCTTCACATTACATGGTTTAGACTGCTCTTGCTTTTGTTTGCAATGCTGAAGAATATGGTTACGAGAGGAGAGACAGGCGATGTATGGATCTGCAAGAGCTACTAGAAAACAATTCATCTTGAAACCAACAGCACAGAAGCATGGAACTTTTACTCATCTCCCCTTCTGACTCATGGAAGGTCGCATGGGATAAACAGCAGGAAGTATCTCAGCTGACCCCTGTACACTGTTTGCATACATCTAATTACTGCCACCGGTCTCCTTGGCACAGTAGGATAGTAATCTGTCTGGGTGCCCTAAGAAAGCAAAGCCAATTATATACTGTAAATTGCCCCAAATTTGTGTGTGGCGTTGCAAGACCAATGTTTCAGGGGGGTGGGGAAGGTGTGTGGGAGGGAGAACCCTTCCTCTGTCAGCAGTCAGGACGTTTTCATTAACTGAGTGCCAAACTTGGTTGGACCACCTCCCCCAGGCAAAACTCTAGCTGATCTCAAGAGATTCATTCAAGTAAAAGTCAACACAGAATTAAGTGCTGGGTCTCCCAAATGGAATAGTTCTGGTACAACCACCATTTGGGTATAGAGGCCTGGTATTCACTGTTCTAAAGGAAATTTGAAGGGTATTTTATGGGGTTACTCTAAAAAAAATATATTTTTCACACTGACACTTGGCTACCAAATTTAAGGGGCAAGGGAGTCTGTAGGCACTGTGATGAAGGAGAGTGCATACTTACTGAATTCAAAATGTAACCCGTGAACAAAAAAGGGAAACAAACTTAACCCTGAAATCTAGGACCAAGAACTTTAAAAAGGTAAGTCAAACAGAGTAGAGGGCCAACAATTAAAACTTAATATATAAATAAAGAAATTCGTGTATTATTATTTTATATACACACACACACACTTTTAATTGTTGGCCCTCTACTCTGTTTGACTTACCATTTTAAGGTTTTTGTTCAAAATGTAACCCTACAGTTGCCAGTGGTGCTAACCTGGTTCCCCCTCCTCCATGAAGAAGAAGAAGAGAAGATTGGATTTATATCCCGCCCTTCACTCACTTAAGAGTCAGAGCAGCTTACAAACTCCTTTCCCTTCCCCTCCCCACAACAGACACCCTGTGAGGTGGGTGGGGCTGAGAGAGCTCTTTCCCAAGCTGTCCTTGAGAGAACAGCTGGTACAGAGCTATGGCTTGCCCAAGGTCATCCAGCCAGGGGCAAGTGGAGGAGTGGGAATCAAACCCGGTTCTCCCAGATTAGAGTCCGCACACTTAACCACTAGACCAAACTGGCTCTCTGGGCCACTTGACTTTATTGACAGGAGTCCCACAACTGCTAAAATTAGAATTTTGAAGGTGGTTAGTGTAGGTTTGCCCGCTCTGGTTTGGGAAATATCTGGAGATTTTGGGGTGCAGCCTGAGGAGGGTGGGGTTTGGGGAGAGGAAGGAACTCAGCAGGGTAAAATGCACAGAGTCCCCCTTCCAAATCAGCCATTTCTCCAGGGACACTGACCTTGGTTGTCAGGAGATCAATGGTAATAGTGGGAGGGCTCTAGGTGCTACCCTATGGAAGGGAGAAGTTCTGCACACATCCTTATGTGCACAGGCCACAGACACTAAGGTAGTGTGTATATGTGTAAATCAATGCTCCCTCTAAGCTGTGGAGTCTTGTGAGCAAAAATTCTACTTTGCGAGCTACTGGCATTAAAGTTGTGAGCAAGCGATTTGGCTGCTGCATAAATTAGTTTGCTCTGGAGCCATCCTTCCTGAGCTAAGACAAAAGTGTGTGAAATGGAGGCTAAAAAACTGTGAGCTAGCTCACACTAACTCAGCTTAGAGGGAACACTGTCTCTTTGAGCATACCCCCACCCAAAGTGTTCCAGGAATCAAATTTGGAAAACGTTGATACACAGACAGCAGCCAGAGACACAAACCATTAGAGGGCAGCATGTACTTATAAAGGATGCTTCTCTGTTTCCTGTGCTCAAGTCACAGCTATAAACAGGAGTAAATTTAAACAAAAACAAGTTCCCACAATGTTTAAGGTCTTGGCTCCAAATTACAGACATTGTTATCAAGATGTAACTTTTAATTGTTTAAACTGATCCGTGGACAACTACCTTTTGAATTGATTAATGAGCGTTGGCCAGTTTTAATTGGTAGGGCTGTGAATTCAGAACACACTATCATTAATTTTGCAAGTATTTTTGTTTTGATGTGTATAGCGATGATAGGAAATGAGAAGGAAATTGGAGAATATAATCTAACAAGTGGCTGGCTTCATTAATCAAGTTGCTATGTAACACTTCCTTCAGTGCTTGAAAAGGAGAACCATACTGAGGTTTTGGTGATGAGTAAATTTATTTTAGCATAAATTAAATTTAAATTAGACAATCATTTGAGAGGCAGAGGATTTGCCAACCAACTATACAAGCTCTGTTCACAATAGGGTTGCCAGCCTCCAGGTGGGGCCTGGGGATCTCCTGCTTTTACAACTGATGTCCAGGTATCAGCTCCCCTGGGAAAAATGGCTGCTTTGGAGGGTGGACTCAATGGCACTGTACCATGCAGAGGCCCCTCCCCTCCCCAGACCCCACCCTCTCCTGGCTCCATCCCCAAAGTCTCCAGGTATTGTCCCACCTAGACTTGGCAACCCTAGTTCACAAGGATGTACATACATACGTCCAGGGATCATTTCCTGGAAAAAGAAGTGCAGGAGCTCATTAGCATAACTCATTAGCATAACTTATTTGCATATGCTACACCACCTGACATCACTGGAAGTATGTCAGAAAGAAAGAGAGAGAGAGAGCGCGCTGGCAGAGAGGGGACAGCTACTAATCCAAGCCTCAGAAATACCACTATTTTGGGAGGATAGCTTCAGTGGTGGCTGAAGCCTTCAGAAGGCTGGTCAGAGGAACAAGGACCTTTCCAGGGGACGGGGTCATTTTGCTGCAGCCATGACACAAGCAGGTATTCCCCCGCGGGGGGGGGGGCCTGGCACCGACTCCTGGAGCTGAGCTCCCCCAAGCTCCTGCTCGAAATGACCCCTGCGTATGTCTGTTTGTAGGGGAAGAGCTTGTACAGTTGAAACCAAGGACAGTAGCAGGATCCAATCACACGTTCAGCTGTACATGTGCTGAAGGTAACACATACAAAGAAAAACAAGTTTACACAGATTGTATGTGTACACAGATTGTTTGTGTGTTTAGTGTATCTTGTGAACAGGGCTTCCATCCTTGTGCATCAGGAATTTGTATACTGTATTGCACTTACACCCTGCAGTGCATGAATCAGGGAGGTTAAAGACAATGGATGGGAACAGGTGAGAGAAGTAATGTCTAGGACAGAGAAACCTCACAGGAAACTATAAGAACAGCAATTAAGGGGGAGGAAAAATAGGTTGGGGAGGAGGGGAAGGAGAAGCGGAGGAGGAGGAGCAGACTGGATTTATACCCCACCCTTCACTTGGGAGACTCAGAGCGGCTTACAGTCTCCTTTCCCTTCCCCTCCCCACAAAAGACACCCTGTAAGGCAGGTGGGGCTGAGAGAGCTCTGAGAGAAGTGCTCTTGAGAGAACAACTCTGAAAGAACTTGTGACTGACCCAAGGTCACACCAGCAGCTGCATGTGGCGGTGTGGGGAATCAAACCCGGTTCTCCCAGATTAGAGTGCGCCACTCTTAACCACTACACCAAACTGGATAATGGGGGCAATGAGATCTGAGGAAGTGGGGAGTGGAAAGGTGGTTATGATTGTGCAGGTGAAAGCGGGGGAGGGGAAATAGGCAAACATGCACGGATGGGGGGATTGTGTGTGCAGAGGCATACATCAGCAAAAGGACATTGGCTGCAGGCCTCTAGTACTCCGTCATCTTTCTGCTTCCCCCGCTTCCATCAGCAGCATTTAAGAGCACGAGATAGGTCACCAGGCAAGTATCACATGTTCAGTGTTGACTGAATGGACACTGGGGTTTCCTTACAGCAAAAACATCCATTCGAAAAGTCTCCCTCAGGGTACAGTGACATCTTGACACAGACAGATGTTTTCTGGCCATGACGTTTAGGCTGCCATGAAACCCTATCCTGCCACTTGGAGACAATATTCATTTCTGTGGAAGATTCCAGATTGCTGGCTTGGCTTCTGAAGGTCTGTGTAGTGCTTCAAGGAGTGGAACAAAACACTGCCAAGGCGATAAGCGGTGGTGTTTTCCCTGTGACGCAGAGGCAGAAAATTCCTGCAACTCTCTGCAGCTCATTTACCTCAAATTGTCCTTGAATTCTCTTTCTCATTCCCCAAAAAGAGCTTTTACAGTGGGATAAACTGAGCACACAAAGAGAAAATAAACTATGACAAGGGGGATGGAAAGTATTGGAGTTGGGAGGCAAGTGGTAGTGATTTCATAGCAAAGCTCTTTATTGAGGGTCAGGTGGAACATGAGAAACCCCGGGCTCAGAGCCCTCTTTTATGCTGGCCAGAGACAATGCCCCGACCTCACCCACAAGTCCTGATAGGACCTTAAGTCTGTGGTTGCAGTTCATAGGTCCCCCAGTGGGAGACCTAGGCTCGTAATTGGTGGTCGCTCAGGATCTGACTGGCTATTAATCCAACTGGCCGAAGCTCAGGTAGATTCTGACCATGTGCGCTGCCCATGTGGCGGTCGCCATTACGAGAGACCAGGCAACCGTGGTCTTAGTACACAACACTCCTCCCCCCATAGTCCAGTTCCCCCCCTGCACACATAGTCTTTCAAGTACCCCGGCCGGCAACATTCGTGTCCCGAGCACTGGGGGGTTGCTGGCCATGGGGTGTCCGTAGTCTTGGGGAGCGGGGTCGCTGGTGGCTCCCCAGGGTCACTTGCGGGAACATTTGGTGGCAGCTCGGGCAGTGTGCTTCATCGGGCTGGTCAACAGGCAGGGGTTCCGCAGGCTCCGCTTCAGGGTTGGGGTCCTGTAGCGGGGCCGGTACTGGTTCAGCGGGAGCAGAAGACTCAGGGACGTCGGGTGCATTGCATGGGAGACGCCGCCGGAGCTGGTCGATGTGCTGCCGCCACACCACCCTGCCTTCAGTGCCGACCTCGTAGGACAGCGGTCCGGTTGTGTAGATTATCTGTTCAGGGACCCACGCTGGACCTCGGGCATAGTTCCGGGCATAGACGGGGTCCTCAGGGGAGAACCCTCTTGCTGCTGGCCAGAATTCGAGCCTAGCGTCGCTGCTGATGGTGTGGTCTGGGTGGAATCGATCCAGCAAGGAGCCGAGGTGCCGCCCCATCAGTAGCTTGCCGGTCAGCGGCCTGTCCCGGTGTGTGGGGTGTTTCACTGGCCAAATAGGAACTTTATCAGCTGTAGCTCCCAGTCCCCTGGGTCCATCCTCTTTATGGCATCCTTGGTAGTCCTTACCATCCGTTCAGCCTGGCTGTTGGTTGCGGGGTGGAAGGATGCCGAGCGGATGTGCCAGATGCAAAATGAGTCCACGAAGTGCTGGAATTCCCTGGACGTGAAGGCTGTCCCGTTGTCCATTACGAGCATGTCGGGCAACCCATGGGTGGCGAAGATGCACCACAGAGCTCAGACAGCCGCCTCGGTCGAGGTAGACCACACCAGGACTACTTCTAGCCATTTGCTGTAGCTGTCTACTACAATAAAAAACAACTGGCCCCGGACTGGCCCTGCGAAATCCAGGTGGAGCCTCGACCATGGCTTGTCGGTTGACTCCCAGGGCCGGATGGGGGCATGAAGAGGATCGGGGTGCAATTCTTGGCATTTGCTGCAGTGGTGCACCCGATCCTTGATTTCCTTGTCCATGCTGGGCCACCACACGTAGCTGCGGGCCAGGGCTTTCATCCAGACAATTCCGGGATGGGACTCGTGGAGGGCTGCTAGGACCCTAGAGCGGAGCGGCTCTGGGATGACCACCCTCATGCCCCATAGCAGGCACCCCTTATGGGTGGACAGTTCATGCCGCCTTGCTGTATAAGTGGTGAAATCAGGGCCCGGATGGTTGGGCCACCCCCTTCCCACCCAGTCTGAAACACGGGAGAGGACCTGATCCCGGGCCGTGCGGTGGGCCATGTCGGACACCTGGACAGGCTGATCTGGGAGGTCTTTGAGGAGAGCCACGTGGAACGCAGGACGGCAGCAGGAGGCAGCTGAGGGTGTCCGCATGGCCCATGGCCTTTCTGGGGCGGTGCATGAGGTCATACTGGTATCCTGCAAGGAAAATAGACCACCACAGGACCCCAGGGGGGGGACAACATGTGTGGAGTCTGGTGGTGGGGAGCGAGTAGGCCCAGGAGCAGTTTGTGGTCCATAGCCACCTACCGTAAAGGTAGTTGTGGAATTTTTTCACCCCAGCGACGATGGCCAGGGCTTCCTTGTTGATCTGGGCATAGTTGCATTCCGCCGATGACAACATTCTGGAGTAGTAAGCCACAGGCACCTCCTGGCCGTTGAGAAGCCGATGGCCCAGGACCACCCCCACCCCATACGGAGATGCGTCGCATGCTAGAATTACCGGCAAGGACTCATCAAAGTGTGCCAGAATAGCGTTTGAAACCAATAAGTCCTTCACCACTTGGAACGCCACCACATGACACGGCCCCCAACCCCATTTCACCCCCTTGTCCAGCAACCTATGTAGGGGCTCAGCGACCACCGCCTTGTGGGGGAGGAAGGCGTGGTAGAAGTTCAGGAGGCCCAAGAACACTTGTAGCTCCACCTTCATTGTGGGATGATGGCTGCCACCTTCTCCAGGGTGGGGTGGATGCCCTGGGCGTCAACCATGAAGCCCAGGAAGGTCACAGACAGGATGCCCAAGGTGCATTTGTCCTTGCACACCTTGAGGCCGGCGTCTTGGAACCGCTGGAGGACGGCCCTCAGCCGCGTCTTGAAGGCGGCGACATCCGGGGCTGCAATCAGGACGTCGTCAAAGAACGTTTCACCCCTGGAATGCCTTTCAAAACAGAGTCCATTCGTTGTTGAAAAAGACCGGGGGCGACGGTGACCCCAAACTGGAGCCGTTTTACCCTGAATGCTCCCTTGTGCGTGACGATCGTCTGAGCTTCTGCCGTGGCATCATCCACGGGAAGCTGCTGGTAGGCCTGTGCCAGGTCCAGCTTCCTGAAGACCTTGGCCCCCGCAAGAGAGGCTAACACATGGCTGACCACTGGCACTGGGTATGCGTGGTCTTGCAAAGCCAGGTTCAGCATGCATTTGTAATCCGCGCAGATGCGGACTTCCCCATTCGATTTCAAAGGGGTGACAATTGGGGTCTCCCACCTAGCATGGGAGACTGGCTCGAGCACGCCTTGTGCCACTAGCTTGTCCAACTCGGCCTCTACCTTTGGCCGTATGGCCAGGGGAGGCCACCGGGCCGCCACACGGATAGGGCGGATGGCGGGAACTAAGTCCAGAGAGACTGGGGGCCCCCGGTAGGAGCCTAGGGTCCCGTCGAAAACGGCTGGAAATTCCGTGCAGACTGCTGCGTAATCCGCGGACCCCAAGCGGTACACTCCAGCAACTTCCATCCCCAGGGGTGTGAACCATGCGCGCCCCAAGAGACTGTTGAGGAAACAGCTGCTTTGGAAGGTGGGCTGTATGACACTATACCGCACTGAAGTCCCTCTCCACCCCAAACTTTGCCCTCCTCAGTTTTCACCTACCAAAACTCCAGATATTTCCCAACCTGGAGCAGGCCACCCGAACTGTTGCACTTTTTAAGGGGAAGTAAAGCTTTCCCATCTCTATGCCAGGAAAAGCCCCATCTCCTAAAGCTGCTGATAAAGACAAAGGAGCAGAGTCAACAACAACAACAAAAATTGGCAGCCCTCAAACATTTGCCGACAAACACAAGAGCAACCCATTCATGCCAGGAAAAGCTATTCCCCGGTGGATCTTTTTATTCAAGTATAAATCAAGAGATTTACAGAAAGACATTGTTCACTCTCAACTGTAGCATCAATATAGGGAGGCAAAATATTATTTTGCATGTGTTGGCTGCTATCTGTGTTTGCAAAGCCAAATTTTATGTTCTAAGCACTCTCTTTTTAAAGTCCCTCCACATCAAAAACGACCTGACATTGGATATTTAACATTTTAGAGTTATACAATCCTCCCGCCGCATTCTAAACTGGTACATCACATGAAAATCTCCAAAGCTGTAGTCTAGTGACCTAACTACACACACATTACATTTCACACTTGTCCTCCATGTGGGCTTTCAGTCAGATGTCACCTGCAAGTTCCCAACTGGGAAACCAGTTCTCACACACATGGGATTCAGACTGGGACTGCTGCATATGGGGAGAAGGGGCTTCTGCCTCCCCGTGCAATTTTCCTGAATCAAAATGGTCCTGAGGAGAGCACTGTTCACCTTGTTGGGGAAACCCTTATGTAGTCCCTCAGTAAATGTGGAATCCCCAACAGGGCCAATAGCATCCCCTGGGGCATTTCACATTGGGGAAACGGTACCGGGAGAAAGCAGAAGCCCACATGTCTTGGTCCCAGTCTGAATCAGAAGGAGGAGGAGGAGAAGAAGAAGAAGAAGAAGAGCGGCTTACATTCTCCTTTCCCCTCCCCACAACAGACACCCTGTGAGGTAGGTGGGGCTGAGAGAGCTCTTTCGAGGACTGCTCTTGAGAGAACAGCTCTGAAAGAACTGTAACTGATAGGGTTGCCAGGTCTGGGTTGGAAAATACCTGGGGACTTTGGGGATGGAGCCAGGAGAAGGTGGGGTTTGGGGAGGGGAGGGGAGGGGCCTCAGCCTGGTACAATGCCACAGAGTTCACCCTTCAAAGCAGCCATTTTCTCCAGGGAAGCTGATCTCTGTCAGCTGGAGATCAGTTGTGAAAAGCGGGAGATCATCAGGCCCCACCTGGAGGCTGGCAACCCTAGTAACTGACCCAAGGTCACGCCAGCAGCTGCATGTGGAGGAGTGGGGAATCAACTCAGTTCTCCCAAATTAGAGTCCGTGCTCCTAACCACTACACCAAACTGGCTCTCAGAACAGAGTTCCCAGTATAGAACTTGCAGCTGGTATCTGGCTAAAAGTCCACATGAAGGACAAGTGTAAAAGAAACGTGTAATGAAGTCCTCAGTTATTCTAACAGCCCAATACATCTGAAAAAGCAAACTCTTGCTCCAGTCGCCACTCCAAAGCAGATGGCATGCAAATGGATTATCTAGGATGGGTGTGATTACTAGATTTTTCTTGCATCTTAATAGGTTTTCAAATGTCACAGATATTCTAGTGAAAAGACCTTGGCCTCACCAAATATCTTCTTCCTATACGCACTGCAGCCTCATTAAACACAACTTGCTATGTACTGAGCAAACAGTGAAAGCAAAATAATATTTACAAATCATTAATAATTATCTCTTCTTTTCCTGCTTCAACAGAAATAATGAGCACCATAAAACAATTCTGTGAAGATGAATAAGCTAACACCTTGCTAATAGAAAAGCACTTTACAGGGCAATTTGATGGAATAGGTGCTGAACACTCCACCTTTAACACTTCACCGGTACCCATATACACGCTTACCTAGTAGTCTATCCCATGATTTCAGTGGTGTATATCACCAAGAAACTATGTAGGGGGTTGTTATCTAAGGCAACGAAGATGCTGAGTTATAATAAGAAACAGGCAACATACCAGGGTTGCCAGGTCCCCCCTGGCCACTGGTGAGGGAGGGGGAGCTTGGGGGGCAACAGTGGGAGGGCTTCTAGTGTCCTGCCCCCACTGCTGGACCTCCCGAGGGCACCTGGTGTTTTGGCCACTGGTGACAGAGTGTTGGACTGGGTGGGCCATTGGCGTGATCCAACACTGGCTTCTCTTATATTCTTATGCTGCCAGATCCAGGCTGGGAAGCTCCCGAAGATTTGGGGATGGAGCCTGGGGAGGACGGGTACCTCAGTGGGGTCCACACTCCCAAAGCATTCATTTTCACCAGGGGTACTGATCTCTGTCCCTACAATAAATGCAAACACACACTTAATGTAATACATTGTTGATCTGCTTCTACTGAAACCCAACACAATGGTAAATATCAGCTGACATAATAGAGTCCCGCAGCATGAACCAGGATTAAGCGACACCCCAGTGTCTACCACAGCTGCTCAAATGACCAAAAGAGCACTGTGGCAGTACAGGCTTGCTCTGGCCTGCAGGCCCTATTCCACCCTGCCCTCCAAGGTTCTCCCAGCACCTGGAGAGGCTTTATTCTCTCTCTGGTACCCTGCCACCACCACCTGACCTTTGCAGGAATTACCCACTGTCAGGGCTCCCAGCTTCCCTCCCAAGTTCTGAGGCCTTGCCTCTGTGTCTCCTGCTGCCCGGCGCCTGGTCACCATGGGGACTGTTTACTGCCTTGTGCGCTCCTGGAAGAACAGCCACTTGCCAACTGCCTTCCTTTCTTCTGGTGCTCCCTTAAAATAGTGTGTCCAAGACAGTGGAGGTCTATGTGGTACAAAGAACCACTACCAGCATCCATAGTTATAAAGCAATTATTAAAAAGAAAATGTTCACAAGCATACTTTTAGCACAGCACCAGACTGAGCAAGGGGTTCAAAAGAAATGGGTAAAATGCAATTCCTCTGTCCCTCTCTCTATACATGCCCTGTCTGTTAGAATATAAGACAGGCTCCTGTTACAGATCTCTACAGAGTTTCAATATTAGAGTAACAATATAAGAGTAACAATATAAGTTACAGATCTCTACAGAGTTTCATTACCTTGAAGCTTCCTTCAGCTCTTCAGTTAGGTGAGCACATGGTCAATGGCTGCCTGCTTTAGACCTCTGTTAAGAGTTCTGTCTGCTCTGATGGACTCTGCACCAAAAAAGAGCCTCCTCCTTTCTTCCCTGAGTTTTATCATCTCTCTTTTTCCCACCGACTAACCAATTCAGGCCAGGTCAGCAAAGCTTTTCCTGACATTTCTAGAATTTTCCTTCCTGAAGCCTCTCTGCTATCTAATTCCTCCACATCTCTGTTCCCTGCTTGAAGGGGGGGGGGGGCTTGACCATCCCATTATCTCTCCTGTTAGATCTATTAGCATTTGTATGAAGATGGGCTGAGGTATGTCTGGAAAGCAATGGCTTCCTCCTCCCTCCCTGTTCTCTGCCCAGAGAGGGAGAAAACAACTTTTAAACCTCAGAGTGAACGTTTTGCTCATTTCAAACCTCCAAAAAAAAATGCATTTCTTCACAAGCACAGTTAAATCTGTTTGCAAATAATTCTATTGAAAAGAACAGTGGTTGGATTAATGTAGTCTCCAGTAATATATCACTTTTCATGAAAAGAAAGGAACCCTCTGCTCCCTCCATCTCATTTGCACCATTATTTCATCACAGCTAATCAAAGTGCCACAGCAAGCTCTTGTGTATGCTAATGCCGCTGGTTTATTATTTTTTTCAACTCTAGAAGAGTTCTAATGGGATATCCAGGCACAAAGAGATCTTTAACAGAAGACTAGCAAATTAAAACCTACAGCTTAATGGGAAGAGTTGAATATAATACAACAACACAAATATAATTCCAGCTAACAAGTCAACATTATCACACCTCTAATTGTAGTCATTTCCCCTAAGGAACTATTGGAAACTGTAGCTTTGTGAGCAAATATTATAGTCTTATCAGTTTTGGCACAGCAGTCGCTGGAAGGGAACCCACAACCGTTTATGGTTCTAGTGTAGAGAGATTTTGGAACAATTCCCCCCCCCCCCATCTCCCTCATCAAGCTGCTCAGGACATTACAGGCCCCAATCCCCACAACGGCATCTTTGTAAACCAAAGAAGTGCCAGCAGCTAGGTTGGAAAAAAAACCACCATTCCCCACATTTAAAAAATAAAAATAAGAAGAGCCCAACTGGATAAGACCAATGGTCCTTCTAGTCCAGCATACTGTCCCACACAGCAGCCTACCAATTACCCTGGAGAGCCAACATACAGGACATATAGATCAGAGCCTTCTCCTGGTGCTGCCTCCCAGCACTGGTACTCAGAGGTACATAACGCGAAGTTTGAAGATCTGTTAGACACTTGTCGTCACTATATTGCCCAGGTTCTATAAATACCACCCACATGAATCTGTGCAATACCTGGCATTCCAGTTAATATGGTAATTGTATTCTTTGACACCACCGTTACAGTGCATTCCTAAGCAGAGTTACACCCTTACAATGCCACTGACTTCAGTGGATTTAGAATAGCACAACTCTGTTCAGGCCTGCCCTGCAAGTACATTAACTAGCTCAGATTTCAGGCTTTAATTTTCATAATGTTTCTAGGCATTAAAGTCCCAGAACTATTCTGCTTAATTGTTCAGTAAGCTGTAAGTCTATTAGAGGTCAATCATTCTTATGATTGACAGCTGAAGGGAAGTAGTGATCCTAGTTAATTCCCTTCCACTGCATATACTGACATAGGGCTCTTCTGCATCCTCATTTTCATCATCTGTGTGTCCCTACTGCTTCAGGGAGGGAGTGTTTTCTGCACATGTTTTGCTCCCTCTAGTGGTCGATTCGATATTACACTACTATATGCCTGCAGATTTAAACTATGGACAGACATAGTCACGCCAAACAAAGACTTGCTGTATTAAAACTACAGCTATAAAGTTACTGCAAAATAGAAAGCAGATTTCCAAATATTAAATAGATCAACCCTACCCTACTGACTAGTTGTTTGTTAAACGTCTGCTCACCCTATTGATTGCACTGATTTACAGTGATGTAATCTGTCTTGAGTCTCAGTGAGAAAGGTGGACTATAAGTAACATAAAAAAGAAAAAACAGTTAAAGGAATCTTAGGTACTTCAACCACAGAGTAAAACAGGATAGCAATTGGACATTATTGGGGATACCCCATAGAACAAAAAGATTCTATCCTCCACAAACAATTCTTTATCAAGATTTTTTAAATCCTGGAACAGAACGTAACTGTGGGAATATTTTGTCACAGTACAGATTGAGCCTCCCAACTGAAGAACAGTGAAGCAAGTTTCCCCAGGTATTTCTTTTCTTCAGCCAAGTCTGCTTTAAGAAGGTATTATTATAGCACCATCAAAATAATTTCCAAGTAAGGACAGAAGTCCATAGACACAATTTAAATTATATATCTTGCTTTCCTAATGCTAAAGCTAGTAATGTGGCTCACAGCAATGTAGAATCACAACATGAAATGCAGCTTTGGGTCACACATCTCAAAGAGAAGTATTTATTGGACTGTATCAGTCGATAGCAGAGTGCACAAAGGCTGACAAACACAGCAAAGCCACCTGGCACAGTGTGTGCGTGAGCAAGAAACAAAGTTACATGGAGCCTCTTTATATTTGCAAAACTAATATGGGTCCTTATGCTTAACGTGCTTCATTCTGGATAGGACAGAGGAGAGATAGGTTCTCTAGTCTAATCCAACTAGCTAGGTGGATGGAGATGCAGGAAAGACATTCTGCTCTCAGGTTGCCATGATGGAGAAACATGGCATTGTGTGTGGAGACGGGGAGAAGCCAAAAGGGAGGAAACTTTCCCTAAGAGTAGCAATCTACACATCAAAGGGATAGCATCAGAGAGTAGTAAAAGCAAGGGTGGTCAGCGTCCTGCCTGTCTAGCTCTCGTAGTCTAGCTCTCGGAGTTGTGTTTTGGTTTCAATCCACAGATTCCTGGCAAATCGCCAAGGTAGTTTTCTAGTGGTCAAAAAACAGATGCTTCGGCCCTTCAATGTACTCTAGTGGTGATGAAAATCTAGCGACGATCACCTCACAGTGATGACACGGTGAGTCTAGGCTGTAGAAAAGAGCTGGCAAAACAAGCTAGTTTTTTTGCAGAAACTGGCAGGTGCTAAAGTTTTGTCAGATGGGAACAGCGGTGGCTGGTGGAGAAAAGAAAAGTGAAACCAGGTGTTATCCCTTACAGTCGCCTTATATTTGTGTCCAGGGAGGGGGACTATTATAATGCCTTTACCCTTGCTCTCCCAAGCTTCAGACTTCCACTCTGAAATCCAGTGTTTATTGAAACACTCTTTTATTTTCAGCAGATTCCAAAAACGTCATGTTTGGGCATGTGGATATATGTGTATTTTTGAAAACTAGAGCAGAAAGTAGAGGTTAAAGATGATTCATATGCTTTAATTGCTATAATGTGGTGTACTTTGTCTAACTAACTTCTATGGAGGTAAATCAATTACAAGGATAGATGATGAGCAGTATACAATTAGAAATCTAGTCTGAAAGAACTTGGTTAGATACACGGACTGAGGAAGTGCCAGGAAATTTTTCACTTCTGTAAGTATGAAGAGAGCCCAAACTTTCATATTCGGAACACGCACCCTAGCCCATTGGCCTTCAGACATACTCAGTTTGCTTTCTCTCTTGGAGGCAAAGCAATTGTGTCACTTTTATGGACCAGTCTGTGCAGTTTCTACCCCATGAAGAAGAAGGTAAATCAATTACAAGGATAGATGATGAGCAGTATACAATTAGAAATCTAGTCTGAAAGAACTTGGTTAGATACACGGACTGAGGAAGTGCCAGGAAATTTTTCACTTCTGTAAGTATGAAGAGAGCCCAAACTTTCATATTCGGAACACGCACCCTAGCCCATTGGCCTTCAGACATACTCAGTTTGCTTTCTCTCTTGGAGGCAAAGCAATTGCGTCACTTTTATGGACCAGTTTGTGCAGTTTCTACCCCATGAAGAAGAAGGAGCAGGAGGAGATTAGATTTATACCCTACCCTTTACTCAGGGTCTCAGAGTGGGTTACAATCTCCTTTCCCTTCTCCTCCCAAAAACAGACACCCTGTGAGGTAGGTGGGGCTGAGAGAGCTCTCTCGATAACTGCTCTTTCAAGAACAGCTGTGCCAGAACTATGGCTTGCCCAAGGTCATCCAGCAGGTGCAAGTGGAGGAGTGGGGAATCAAACTTGGTTCTCCCAGATTAGAGTCTGCACACTTAACCAATAGACCAGGGGTGGGCAATTGTTTTGGCTCGGGGGCCGCTTTGTGGGAGCGGAGGGTTAGCGGAGGGCCGCACCTTTTAAAATGATTGCATTCGTTAGTTAACTTTGCATTTCAGAAAAGGTATAAATTCTATCATAAAAATCAATAAATATAAATTAAATAAATAGTGGTAGTTTTATTCAATTTATTTATTGTGCTAATTTCATATCATCTATAGCTGCAAGCACATTTAATTTTAGAATCAGTTTAATGAGACAAATGTACTCTATCACACTTTCCTACAATTTTTTTGAAATCAGGAGTGAGATTGCTTGTTGAGATTTTCATCACAGCCTGCAAGTTAATGTCTGTCAAATGTCTGTTAATGTCTATATTTACTCTTGTTGATCTTCATGCAAGAAAAACTTTGCTCACAAATATATGTAGAGCCAAATACAGAGAACATTTTCCCAGCAAATTTCTTCATACATGGAAACTTCTCAGCAGACAAAGATTTGTAAAAGTCAACTAATGTCACAGCATTAAACATTTCTTTCACAGTGTGATCTGACTGCATGTCAATAAGTTCAAGCTGCAGCTCCTCAGGTGCTGACAGTGGCCAACTGTCTTGGCGGGCCGCAAAAAACTCTGTGGCGGGCCGCATGTGGCCCCCAGGCCGCCATTTGCCCACCCCTGCAATAGACCAAACTATCCATAGGTTAGCACAGGGATGAACAAAGCTAATTCCCTATTCCCAGACCATTCAGTTATCAGGTACACAACTCTCTGGCCTCAGACAGCCTGGATTGTTTTAGATGGTATTCACATGTGCCACTTAATGTACTTTCCAAATCTCTGTCACTGTTGGATGAGAAACATACAGGCAATTTTGAATATTCTTGTATCAGGTCTCTGAACTGATAGCCATCAGAAAGATGGTGTTCATACTTATTGCACTTTACAATACATGGGAGGTTTCAGTCTTGGTTGAAAATATGCTCAGTCCCTATCGGAATACCAGATACTAGCTTCATGGAAGCAGAGGTGGAAAGGGGCTTAGGCAGGGCCAGGGGAACTTTGGAATATGGTTCTCCTTTACAAACTAGTCAGGATTGCAGAAATCTGAACCAAAGGATAAGTATTAAACATGTCATGTGAAACAGTGCAAGAAATTGCAATTGATAATGACGCTCAAAACAATGCATCCACCTGGACTGAATCGAGACCTAGGTTTCCTGTCTTGTTACCAATGCTGATTTCTCCATGCCTATTACCCCTCTGCATTTCTCATCTAATCCAGTCATACTTGCTGTTGTCATTCATCTGCTATTGTCATTTGCCTGCTAATGTCATTCAACATCTGAAATCACTCCACTCTCCAATAAATAGGACTGATGGACTCCCATTTCTAGCTGTATCTGAAGGAGGAGGAGGAGGAGAGGAGAGGAGGAGATTGGATTTATTCCCCACCCTTCACTACCTAAGGGAGTCTCAGAGCGGCTTACAAACTCCTTTCCCTTCCCCCCCCCCCCCACAACAGACACCCTGTGAGGTGGGTAGGGCTGAAAGAGCTCTGAGACAACTGTCCTTGAGAGAACAGCTGGTACAGAGCTATGGCTTGCCCAAGGTCAGCCAGCAGGTGCAAGTGGAGGAGTGGAGAATCAAACCAGATTAGAATCCGCGCACTTAACTACTGCACCAAACTGGCTCTAGTGAGCCGTGACTCATGAAAGCTCATACCTTGCCACATATTTTATTAGTCTTTAAGGTGCTACCAGACTCTTGCTCTTTTCTAGTGCAAGAAATGGTACTACATAAGCAGAAATATGATGCATCAAGAACAAGACAAAAGCATATAGTAACAGACAATAACATAAAGTATAGTCTACAATCCTGTTTCCTCTGATCCTGAATCATTCTCTTATAATGAAGCCCTCTTTTTCTTAGGAAACTGCCCTTAAACCACACAATAGCTTTCTATATCCAATTGAAAAGCTCCTTTAGTACTTGTGTATTAATATGGACTGCACCTAACATACACACACGCACACACAGTGACCCAAAGCTACCCCAAGCCTATTTCTCACTGCCTTGTTGATAAAGTTACCAATTCTTGGCAAACGGTAAGGCCCACCTACCATACACTTTACGTAAAGCTCAAGGAAGGGCTTAGCAATTAGGGCTTTCAAAAGCCCACCCACGTGGCCTCTCTTTTCCTTTCCCTCATGATGACTGGAACAATTCAAATCAGTCCAGGAAATAGCAATAAAACTCTGCCAATCTCAACTGAAGCAGGGTTACCAACCTCCAGGTGGGGCCTGGAGATCTCCCAGAATTACAACTTGTGTTCCCTCTAAGCTGAGTTAGTGTGAGCTAGCTCACAGTTTCATAGCCTCCAGCTCACACATTTTTGCCTTAGCTCAGGAAGGATGGCTCCAGACCAAACTAATTTAGGCAGCAGCCAAATCGCTCGCTCACAACTTTAATGCCAGTCGCTCACAAAGTAGGATTTTTGCTCACAAGACTCCACAGCTTAGGGGAAGCAATGAAGAGAATGGCTGCTTTGGAGGATGGCTGCTTTGGAGGACTCCATGGCATCATACCCCACTGAGGTCTCTCCCCTCCCCAAACCTCACCCAACCAGGATCAGGCAAACATGCACCTGAAGCTATTCAAGTCATTCCCGTCATGATGGGAAACAAACAGAGATGGCATGGCAACAGGCAAGCTTTTATAAGCCTCCATCTATCCTACAGCCGTGGTCTTCCCCACCCCACCTGTCTTCATCTCAGCTGAGTGTTCCAGACTGAGCCAAGGAGGGCAGAAACTTCGAAGTCCGAGTTGTTCCAAGTATAAGGAAAGCGCGGGGGGGGGGGGGGGGGGCTCTCCTGTTTCCACTGCTGTAAGGGAAAAAAGTAACTGACAAGCAGCCAAAAAAAGGGAAATCCTGGTCATGCTGCCAGAAAACTGGCTGGGCAGCAGGACTTACGGTAGATGTTCCATTCCCCACTTCTACATAATTATAAGGTTAGGCTATTCCTAACTATTAATACCGACTGGATGTGGAACCCGCTGTTTATTATTAATGCCTTCTGGCTTAATAAGAAGGTACCACAGATCTGCACCTTTCTTTTTTAGAAAAGAAAGCACTGACCGGGTTACCCAAAGGTAATTTTAACAAGCTTATAATGAGAAAAAACTTTTAAGAAATCAGCCAAACTTTTCAAAAAAGTTAAATAGGTATGCTTTCCTTCAATGGTTACATTACAAAAGCTTCCAAGTTATTCAGAATTGTTCCCTTTGTTCAAAGTATCAGATCCACCTTTTCTCCTTATATATGCTGCCTTTGTATTAATTTTAACATTACCAAAATGTTTTTCATAACCAGCCAATTTCAGAAAGAAGTTGTTGAATACATAATAATGTACTGTAACAAATATCCAACTAGCAGAACTATTTCAATGTGCAACAAACACAACAAGGCTCCAGCCCAGTCAGCATAA
The DNA here is from genome assembly GCA_029233225.1 of Lepidodactylus listeri. Classification (NCBI taxonomy): domain Eukaryota; kingdom Metazoa; phylum Chordata; class Lepidosauria; order Squamata; family Gekkonidae; genus Lepidodactylus; species Lepidodactylus listeri. Next base: position 97,634,271 of record JARCFY010000006.1, read on the forward strand.
CACCTCTGCCTGCCTTTGTTCCCTCAAGAACAGAAAGAAACATCTTATGATCTCTTTCTTGATTGCGTGTCTGTCTTTTTCACCAGAAGCACAGAAAAGTAGCAAGGGGAAGAAGAACGGAGGGCTTTTCCATATTCTGATCCTCCTTGCTTGTAAGTCCCTGTTTTTTGGGGGGGGGGGGGAAGGTTCTGTTTGTACATGTTTTGCTCCCTCTAGTGGTCAATTTGATATTACATTGGTTTATGTCAGCCATATCTTCCTGCAGATTTAAATTGCAGATTTTTATACTGGACATAAACTGATGTAATATTGAATTAACTGCTAGAGAGAGCAGAGCACATGCATGAACAGAAACCACCCCCCGCCCCCCAAAGAAATAGGAAGCTCCACCTCTCTTTAACCTGAAAATAATAACTGATTTAAGAAAGCAATGAAAAGCACCTAAATTAACGACAGCCCTAAAACAATCCGAATAATAGAATCAAAGAGTTGGTAGGGACCTCCAGGGTCATCTAGTTTAACCCCCTGCACAATGCAGGAAATTCACAAATACCTCCCCCCGCGCACACACACTCCCAGTGACCCCTGTTCCATGCCCAGAAGATGACAAAAAACCTTCAGGATCCCCAGACAAACTGGCCTGGAGAAAAATTGCTTCCTGACCTCAAAGTGGCGATCAGCATTTCCCTGGGTGTGTAAGAAAGGGCCACAAGAACTAAGCAGAAGATAGTCTGAATACTTAATTTTGAAAATGTAATTGCCACCATGCAATGGAGTCACCTGCTTGGCTGTTCTGGGGTCACAGACCTGGCTATCAGTCCCTTGACAGGTGTCCATGATTAGAGTCCGACCTGCCTAACATGCTTTCCATCCAAAATGTGCCTCCTTTAAAATTATGGTACCTGCCATCAAATCTGTATCACAGATGCTTCTCCAGCCTTTCTTAAGCACTTCCAAGTATACAGACTCGAGATACCTGAAGTCAGATCCATTTTAGGAAAAAATAATTCTGAAGGCATTTCCCCCCTCCTATGACTAGCTAGACTCTGGAAAAACCAAACCTTCCTTCAGTGCCATGCAGATCAGACTTTCTTCAAACCCAATTTTTTTACAAATTCTGTGGTTTCTCCTTTTTTCCAGATCCACCAGGGCTTCTGGAATAGCTGGTAGAATCATCCTTCGTAGATGAGTCAGACCACAAAGTCCAGTGTTTGGAGATTTAACATAAAAGAAAGAGGAGTGGAAATTGGCCCTAATATTTATAGATGAGGAACCTTGCTGTGTAGGAAGAAGCAGTACTGGGGAATACTCTGAATGAAAAGACATTTAAAGCAGTATTTATTTTGGTACTAAACTTTTTAAGGAAAAAATTGGAATGAATACTAGATGTTTTCTGAGTGTGCAGAATCAAATAGCTTGGGGGCATGACGTCGAGCTTACAACATGGACGCCTGAGCCCGGAGCTCTTTCTCTCACTGAAAATCATAGAAGAAACACTGAATTTCCCTCCAAAACTCTGCCATCACTCATCACCAACGATCAGCGGGCCAAAATGCTGCAGATTTTCGAGTGGTAAGCCTATTTTTTGAGCATAATTTTCAAGCGAAGACCTTGCCAGGGCGGGAGTCGCAGGCCTCAAAATGGCAGAGGGCTCTGTCAATGTTCATATAGAAGATTAAGAGATTTTAATGCCCTCTCCAAAATTGATCTAATGGAGATGGAGGACAGATGCATGTCTAAAATAAGTGTGTTAATGCAACCAGTTAACTCACAACTGGAAGAAATTAAGAAATCTATCTCTGCAATGCAGGCGAAAGTCAAGGGTGCATTTACATTAGCTGAGACAGTACAAAAAGAAAATAAAAATTTGCAAAAGGACAATGAACTTTTGAATATCAAAATGCTTAATCTTGATTTGGAGCAATGTAAAAACAATATAAAATTTTGGGGTTTTCCCGAACAATTAAATACCTCTGAAGAACTACCTGAATTTATGGCAAATTGGTTAGGAGTTCTGTGGAAACCTGAGGACGAAATGGTTCCAATTATAGTGAAAGCATACAGAATAGGTTCTCCCAAGAACCCTTTGAGGAAAGGTCCTAGAGATATAGTGATTACAGCATTGGATTACAGAGTACGGAAAAGAATTTTATCGGAGGCATGGGAGAAAGGAGCACTGGAATATGAAAGGCATAAAATAGAAATCTTCCCAGATCTCCCGCCAGAGGCAATTAATAGAAGAAGAGAGTTGAAACCAGTCACCTCCAGGATGCTAACATTAAATACAAATGGATGGGATCTGCCACTTTGCAAGTCAGCTATAAAGGTGAAAGACTGTTAGCAATGTGTAGAACTTTGGGGATATATGCTGTTGGGTGGAGCAATGAAATACTTAATTTGCATATTGGGAGGAGTGTGTGTAGTGAGTGAGTGGGAAAATCAACCTGAGGAGGGGGAGGAGAAAAGAGAGGTCTAGTCGTTGGTCTATCCAGGGACTGGATTGCTGAAAGGCCTCAGCTGAAGAGACTTTTTATTTATTTATTTATTTATTTTTGCATTTCTATCCCGCCTTTCCAGTGAACTGGCTTTTGTGCGGTGTGGGCCCTCCCTTGATGGACAGCCCTTCTTATGGAGGAGGTGAGCCCCCAGACATATCTGACTTTGAATTGATGCTGATTCCTTCTCTCAGATGGTGAGGAGAGAGGCCCTGAGAACTTTCGTTTCCCTGGAGGCCTGCTGCCAAGGAACTGTGTTTCCTTTCCCTGGAGGCCTGCTGCTGAGGGACTGTGACTGGACCAACTCCAACAAGAGAACAGTACTTCTGGAACACTGCCTACTGGACCTTTGGTTTGGGAAGGGAAAGGAGTTTGGGGGTGGGAAGTACAATACTCTATGTGCAGAACTTAAAGCCCCGTCCCACTCACACACCTTGGCTTAAGCAAAGCAACTATTTATTACAACAAAGAAAATACAGTTCTGCACATAGAGTATTGTACTTCCCACCCCCAAACTCCTTTCCTGGGTTACAAATGAATCTGGACTCGGGTATAAACGTGCTAATAAAATTAGGTCTGAAGATTCCTGACAATACAAATAGGAGACTGGTCAAGAGGATGCTACACTATACAACGACTCCAACAAAAAACAGTAAAATTCCTGTCCCCAGGCTGAGAAAAAAATTGGATCGCTGATGGGGCCAATAATAACTACTGTTTCAACTTAAAGTTTGAATTTCTGATCTAAATTATAGATATGTTTATTTTGTACTTTATATTTTTTGATGGCATAATATTAAGGAGGCAGAACAGAAAGGATTGGATTTCTCTGCAAGTAGAAAGATCTATGTTTCTCATTGGTATTATCTGTTTAATGAGGGTGGGGAGGGGGGAATTTTGATTGCGTTAGTCATCTTTTATAGGAATCTACCTGAAAAGGGAACAGTGTTAGTACTGTTAACCTGCAGGCATCCTTTAGGTATAGGTTAAGTTAGTTTAGATATAGAAAGTAGAAATTTATAAGTGATAGTTTAGTTTAGTTTAGTTTAATTTAGTTTGTTAGTTTAGTAAGTTAGTCACATGTAGTTATAGCAGTAGGAACGTTAGATCAGTTAAGAGTTTCGGTATATAGGAAGAAGAGGTGATATAGGAGTTGATAGAGTAAGATTTTGTTAGTAGAACACTGGTTGTTCTTCTGAGATTATTTTATTTACGTAATATCAAAAATACATTATAAATGTTTACACTGATAATTATTTCTCTGAATGTAAGAGGAGTAGACGAAAAAGAGTTTACAATAACTTGATGAGATTAAAACCAGATATTTTATTTTTACCGGAGACACACCAAAAAAACCTAGACAGAAATATTTTTGGTAACAGTTGGTTTTCTTTTCAATTCCAAGCCTGTGGAAATTCTAAGTCTAGAGGTGTGGCAGTGATGGTGTCTAAAAAAAGTACGGTTTAAACTTATAGAGTTTTTACAAGATGCAATGGGCAGATTTATTTTTGTAAAATGTTCAGTAGAGGGTAAACCAATGACACTGAGTTCTATTTATGCTCCTAATTATGACCAAATTAATTTTCTTAGTGATGTTTTTCAACAGTTAGATAATTTTAAGGAAGGTGAAACTATTTTAGGTGGAGATTTAAATCTTATAGCCAACCAGAATTTGGACAGATCACACCCAAAAAAGAAATCCCGCATGAGTAAAGGTAAGATTACTGGCAATTCTAAGTTAGTCAACCTTCTGCAGGAACACTCTTTAATTAATGTTTAGAGATCTCAGCATCCAAATGATAGAGATTATACTTATTATTCATCACAATATGATATTTATACCCAACTAGGCTATTTATTAATATCGCAGGCACTACTATCCCAATTTAAATCAACACAGATTGGGGGAAAGTTATGGATGGACCATGCATGGGTGGAAGGTATTTGGGAAAGTGGTACCCACAAAAACACTAACAAAACTTGGAGGTTAGATAATAGTTTATTGGATAACCAAGTTTCCAGAGAAGAATTAGAACATCTCAAACTATATTTTCAGGAAAACTCTGGCAATGTATCTTCCCCTTTGATTTTATGGGATGCAATGAAGCCAGTTTTAAGAGGAGTCATGATAGCGAAGTCATCCTATAGATGGAAAATTAAACAGGAAGTTAGACAGTCCATAGTATCTAAGATTGCTACATTAGAAAAACAACACAAAACGACCTGTAGCAAAACAGCCTTTAAACAATTATAGAAAGAGAGATGGAAATTGGAAAGTTTAGACACTAATAACATTAAAAAAGATTTGTTATTTTTGAAACAAGATTTCTGGTATCACAATTTTTAAAAAATGAAAATTTTAAGTAAAAGAGTAAACAAGTAAAAAATGGAGAGGCAGATTCATCTAATTAAAGATAAGTTTGGCAAATTTCATACCAAAACAGACCGAATACTTAATGTATTTGAAGAATTTTATAAAGGGTTATATACTTCACATAAGGCCCCACAATCTACTATAGAAGAATTTTTTAATTCCAATATGCCAATGAAACTAAGAGAGGAACACAAAGTTTTTTTAGATAAAGACTTCACAAAGCAAGAGATTTTAGAAGCCATTAAAAGATTAAAAGTAAAAAAATAACCAGGGCCGGATGGTTTCACTGCTTCATATTATAAATGTTTTTCAAAACTTCTTTTGGACCCTCTTTTAAATGCATGTAATTATGTTTTAAAATCAGGTCAATTACCTCTCTCCTGGCCCCAGGCTACAATGGTCATTATTCCAAAACCGGATAAAGATGACTCTTTACCATCCTCTTACAGACCTATCTCTTCATTAAATATAGATTTTTTAAAAAATTCCTCTATTTTAGCACAAAGGCTAAATAAGATCATATTAGAATACATAGTTCAAGATCAAGTAGGTTTTATTCCTGGTAGAGACTTGTGTGATAATACGCATAAAGCCTTCAATATAATTCAACTTATTCAAAGACAATAAGTGGAAATGGTTATGCTTTCTCTCGATGTAGAGAAGGCATTTGATTCTTTGGAACTCTCTTTTCTTAGAACCCTACTAGAAAAAATGAACTTTGGTGCAAAATTCTTAAAAGCTATAGGAGCTATGTACAATTTTCCTCAAACCTCGATACAAATCAATGGCATGAACTCAAAAAACTTTGTATTACATTGGGGCACACGTCAGGGCTGCCCCCCTCTCCTTTATTGTTTGCTTTGGCAGTTGAACCTTTAGCTCAACAAATTAGGAACACAGTAGGTATACAAGGAATCACAATAGGAAAACAACAATTTAAGATTACGCTTTTTGCCAAAGACATGCTTTTGTTTTTGTCAAACCCTTTAACTTCTCCCCATCATTTACAGGATGTTTTATATACTTTTGGACTAATATCTGGTTTACAGATAAATGCAGCTAAATCTAAAGTAATGCCATAAAATCTGATCAGGAGACAATTCAAAAACAATACCAATATCAATAGACTTCTGATAAGTTGCAATATTTAGGTATCTACCTTTCCTCCAACTTAGAACATATCTTTAAATATAATCATGCTAAATTAATCTCTGAGATATCATCCAAAATTAAAAGTTGGGAAAGATATTCACCTTCACTGTTAGATAGATATAGTTTGATTAAGTCTTTTTTACTTCCAAAATTTCTTTTTCTTTTTAGGGCTATACCTATAAGAATAATAGCTTCAGTACTTCAGCAATGGCAAAATAGACTCCTTAAATTTTGTGGAACAACAGAAAAGCAAGCATTAAGGCCCACACTATGTATCAGAATCGCCAAATGGGCAGTTTTCATCTCCCTAATTTATTGGACTACTACAGAGCCGCTCACTTAAATAGAATTTTAATAATGACTCAGAAACTTTAACACCTGATGGGGTATTAATACACTCTGAAAACACAGCCCCCAACCTTATTTCAGAAGTAATTTGGCAAGATAAAAAGGAAAGACACTCCACAGTTAACTTTAATATATTTTTAACAGCACCCTTAGAAGTGTGGGATAATTTGTGGAAAAAATTGCTTCCTCCATACTCAAGGTATATGACCTTTTTAGGACAACACTGGTACCCACCGGGTTTATCAAGTCCAGCCTATTTCCTTTGGAAAAAGGCAAAGGTGACTATGCTAATTGACTTAATACGCAATTTAAAAATTATAAGTAAGGAAGATGTAAAGGCAAAATTAGGGACGAGTATATCATGGTACCAATATTATCAAATACGACATTTGTGTAGCACCATACAATTAGAAACATTGGTACGACAACCATTCTATCGATTTGAAATGTTATTAAAATTGGCAGATTGCACTAAGAAAGGAAATATTCAAATTTAATCCAAATTTTAAAACAATTTGATGAAAACTACTTCGACATACCAATTTAGATGGAATAAAGTACTGAATAAAAAAAATGGATAAAAACACATGAGAGAGAATATGGAAATCCTTTGAATTTACATAATCAATCATAGCACTTAGATTGCAGGCTTTTAAGGTATTTTGGTATTACACCCTAGTGCAACTCTTTCATATCACTCAATGACCTTCAACATGTTGGAAACAATGTAATAATAAAGGGACTTATTTACATTGTTGGATGTATTGCCCACAAGTCAAGGTTTTTGGGAAGAAGTATTGGAACAAATTACTGCTATTACTGACATTGTTATTCCTTTTCAGCCCAAAATACTGTTGTTGAATGCAACAAGAACTTCATTTAAGCACTACTGATTCGATACGTATCGCTTTTTTAATTTATGCAGCTAGAACTACCATTGCTTCATTCTGGAAATCTGCAAAGTCTTTGAGTTTAACCGTATGGCATAAGAAGTTGTGGTATATATATTTAATGGAGAATATCATTTGGTATGTAAAATCCGATAATATCCAGAAATGTAAATTATTTTTTTCTATCTGGACGCCTATTCTTGAGTATTTAAAAAGAATGGGAGAAATCCTAAAGGATTTAGAGAGATTTGCCAGTACAATATAAATAATGTAAATGAATGTTAAATTTAGTTCTATATGTTAACGTTTCTACTTTTGATTACTTTTGTTAGTTTTGTTATTTAAAAAATTTCTCTTCTTTTTTGTTATTGTAAAATAAAATTAATAAAGTTTATTTTTTAAAAAAGAATCAAATAGCTCATGAGTGAAGGACAGGAACAGCTGCTAAGATGCTCTGGGTGATAAGAAGGCAAATCTTCCTCATGATCCTGATTTTGGAGGGGAAGGTATCCCCCTCCTTCCATCTTCATTGGTTTTTCTTGAATTTCAAAGCTTTTTTTTTTTCTGATAGTTGTTTTAAAGTTGTCATTTTATAATCAACATTTTTGTAGTCTTTTTGTGTGTGTGTGATTGCCTGACTTAGGTGCCTGTTACCTGGGAGAAAGACAAGCTTAAACATATTTTAAGAATTTTTTTGCCGCAATGCTTTTTTTTGTAAGAAAGTTTTTATTTTTCAAAACATTAAAATTAATACATTTGTTTTATACAAATCCTTTTTTCCATATTATATAACATTTTGTTCTATTTGTATAGTCTTGCTTTTATCTTGTATTGGTGGTTTCCCACCACATCTGAAGCATAACACATTTTCCACTTTATCCAAAATAGTAATATTTATCTCTATGTTTACATTTCTGGTAACGGTTATATATCTTTAAAATACTTATATACCAATTCTTATTTTCTATATTCTTATATAATTCTAAAAAACAAGTTCAATATCTAATTATCCTTAGTACATTCATATACTCAATTTCTATTCCTTTATTCTATTATAACCATATATAAATGTAGTTTTTCATGTCCCAATATTTTTCAACATATTCTTTCAAATCCTCCCAATCTTCTAAAAAAGTCTTTGAGTACAGATTATTCAACTTTCTAGTCCATTTATCCATTTCAGCCATATATAACAATTTTTTCAACCATTCCCACACTTCTGGTATTTTTTCATTTTTCCAATTTTGTGCATACACCATTCTTGCTGTTGTAATCATATACCATATTATTGTCCTTTTCTTTACATTTATCTCTTCTAGTTTAAATCCAAGCAGTAACATTTCAGGCAACTTCTTAAATGTACATTTAAAAAAAATTTCCATTTCTGCATGTATTATAGACCAATAAGTCTTCGCTTTATCACAAGTCCACCACATATGATAGAAAGAACCTTCTTTCTTTTTACATTTCCAACATTTGTTAGACATATTTTGATTAATATTTGCAATTTTTTTTGGTGTCATATACCATCTGTACATCATTTTAAAACAGTTTTCTTTTAGATTATAACATGTAGAAATACTCATTGCATTTTTCCATAAAAATTCCCAAGATTCCATTTCAATGTCTTTGTTTAGGTTTATCGCCCATTTTATCATTTGTTCCTTTACCATTTCATCAGCATTAAACCATTTTAACAATACTTTATACATTTTAGAAATCATTTTTTTCCCATCTTCCTCCCAAATTTGTTCTATTTCATTGCTTTTTTCTCTAAAACCAGATTTTTTATCACTTCTGTACATATCATATATTTGTCTGTACCTTAACCAGCCATAATCAAAGTCCATCTGCTGCTGCTCCTTCAATTTAAAATCTTTACCATGTCTTGTTAACAGGTCTCTATATTTCAACCAGTCTTGTCCTTTGTAGTGAGATGATGGATTTAAAACTTCTGCAGGTACAATCCACATAGGTATTTCTTCTGGAAAAAAGTTTTTATATCTTGTCCATGTATCGATTAATGTTCTTCTCAAATAATGATGCTTGAACATATTGTCCATTTTTGTTTTACCATAATACAGATATGCGTGCCACCCAAACCTACAGTCATGACCTTCCAGGGACAATAACTTTCTGTCTTGTAACATAGTCCATGTCCCTATCCAAGTCAAACATACTGCATCATGATATAGCCTTAAGTTTGGTAACTGAAACCCACCTCTCTCTTTAGCATCACACATTATTTTCATCTTAATTCTTGGTTTTTTCCCTCCCCACACAAACTTAGTCAATTCCTTCTGCCAGCATTTGAATGTTTTTACATCTTTCACAATTGGAATAGTTTGAAACAGAAACATTATTCTTGGTAACACATTCATTTTAACCACTGCAATTCTACCCAGCAGTGACAAATTTAATACATTCCACCTTTTAATATCTTGCATAACTTGCTGCCATAATTATTCATAATTATTCTTATACAAATCAATGTTTTTCATTGTTAGGTTTACACCTAGATATTTTGTCTTTTTCACCACTTCACATTCTATAAGATTTTGTAATTCAATTTGCTTATTATTTGGCATATTTTTACACATCACTTTCGATTTGTTTACATAAAACCCAGCCAAATCACCAAACTCTCTTACTTTCTGCAACAAATATGGTAGTGTAGTCATAGGGTCTTCAGCTATAAACATCACGTCGTCTGCAAAGGCTCTATATTTAAAAGAGAAACCTTTTATTGTTAAGCCTTTAATTTCTTTATCTTCTTTCAAATTTAGTAACAAGACTTCCAAAATCCAAATAAATAGCAACAGCGAGAGTGGGCATCCTTGTTTCTTTTTCCACTTTAAAGTAATCCGTTTTTTCAGTATTAATTATTAAAGAGGATTTCTGTTCTCTATATATTGACTTAATAAGATTAAGCATATAGTCTCCAATTTCAAGATGTTCCAACACTTCAAACATAAAATCCCAATTTAAATTGTCAAACGCTTTTTCCGCGTCTAAAAAAAGAAAGCCCACTTCCTTCTCCGGATGTTTATCATAGTACTCTATAGCATCCACTACTACTCTTATATTGTCTCTTATTTGGCGATTAGGTAAAAATCCTGCTTGTTCTGTCTGTATAGTCTCTTTAAGATGTTCCTTAAGCCTATCAGCTATAATCTTGGCAAAAATCTTATAGTCATTGTTTAACAAAGAAATTGATCTATAATTTTTAACATTGGTTAAATCTTGACCTTCTTTCGGAATGAGTGAAATGGTTGCTTCTTTCCAAGTCTCCGGGACCTCACCTGTCACTCCTATGTCATTCATTAATAGCAATAACACTGGTGAGATCGAATCCTGTAGTGATTTATAAAACTTAGCTGTAAATCCATCTGATCCAGGTGCTTTCCCTAATTTTGAATCATTTATTGCATTTTTAATCTCTTGTAGTGACATTGGGCAGTTAAGTAGTTCTTTGATTTTCTCCGTTGGTTTTGGTAATTTTAATGACTGTAGGTATTCTTTAATCCTTCTTCTGTCTTTATTTTCCTTCTTAAAAAGCTTTGCATAATATTTAAAAAATTCTCTTTTTATTCCCTTATTGTCTATTATCTCAATATTGTCCCGTATCACTTTAGTAATAAATTTATTTTCATGTTTTTTCTTTGGCCGAGGACAGACTGGCAATCTGAAGCGGGGCAGGCACGCTTCGCAAACGGAGGAAAGGAGCACGTTCAGACATGCGCATCTGCCCATCGGCTCCGTTGCGTACTTACCCGTCTCCCAGCCGCTTTCCTTCCGCTTTACCCGGACACCGGTTTTTCCCGGTGTTCAGGGGCCTTCCTCCGCATGCCTCCCGCTTCCAAACAGTGTGAACTGGAAGAAGCGGGAGGCATCCGGAGGAAGTGTGAACGCACCGGCAAAAAGTTTTGCGCATATGCACATGTGTGCATATGCGCATATGCGCATATGCGATAAACATCAAAGGAAAACAAAAAAAAGTGCAGCGGCACGCGCGAGCCGCGCGCGCTGGCTATGCGGCAGTCTGAACTCTCCGTGGCAGTCTGAATGCTCCGTATCGCCACTGATCCGCATTGCTCTGGCTAGTGTGAACGGCCAGCTCCGTGGGTTTTTTCCCCCCGCTCCAGTTCCCTCCGCTTTGCCTCCGCTTCAGATTGCCAGTCTGTCCTCAGCCTTTAATTGCCATGCTAAGTACTTTCCAGGTTTATTTGCACCTTCAAATGCTTTTTGTTGCAATTTTTTCAGGTTCCAGTAAGTCTCTTGATTCAAAATAGCTTTTGCTTGGTCTTGTAACATCCAAATTTCCTTTTGCAGTTTCTTTTTTCCTGGTCTGTTCTTCAGTTCCTTTTCTTTTATTTTAATGGCTTGTACAATGTTTTCATATTGTTCTCTTTTCTTTTTATTGTCTTTAGCGTTCAATGATATCAATAATCCTCTCATAACTGCTTTGTATGCAACCCACACAGTTTGAATTTTTACTTCTTTTTGTATGTTCTCTTGAAAATATAAATCTGTCTCTTCATGTAATTTTTTAACTATTTCTTGGTTGTCTAATAAGTCCTCATTTATTCTCCATCTCCCTTGCCTTTTTATTTGCCCAGAAGTCCATAGACAAGGATTGTGGTCTGAGATTATTCTAGGTAGAATTTCAACTTTTTTTGTCTTAAGTGTTAGATTAATAGACATCCAGATCATATCAATTCTTGAATGTGAATCATGTCTGTTAGAGTAAAAAGTATAGTCTTTCCCTTGTGGGTTAACCTTCCTCCAAATATCCTCCAGCTTTTCCTGTTTTATCAGTTCAAAAAATTTTTTTGGAAGTTTCCCTAGTGTGTCGTCTTTTCTCTTTGAGCGCCTATCTATTTTATTATTCACAGTCCCATTAAAGTCTCCTAACATTATGATTTGTTCATAGTTTACACTGTCCAGTTCCATTTGTAGTTCTTTAAAAAAGATTTCTTTAGCTCCGTTGGGGGCATAAATATTTACAATCAAAGTCTTCTGTCCGTGTAACAGAATTTCAATAGCTAAGTATCTTCCTTCTTTATCTTTAAATATTAGTTTAGGTTCCAAGTCTTTTTTGGCATATGTTACCACTCCATTCTTTTTATTACTTGCCAATGAAAAAAATTCTTCTCCCAACTTTTTTCTTATTAAATATTTGTAATCTTGTTTCTTAAGATGGGCCTCTTGTATACAAACTATACTACATTTTTGTTTCTCCAGCCAGTGTCCTACCATTCTACGTTTTTGGGGTGAATTAAGTCCATTTACATTCCATGAGAGTACTTTGTAATCCATCTTGTTGTAGTCTTAAATATCACCAAATTCTTCCTTGTTCTCACCAACAAAGGCGTACATTTCTGCTGAATTTTTAATCACCATTCTGTTGTTACCATAATAAAAACTCAGTCCTTGTGGTATTTCCCAATGAAATCTTATTTTTTTCTCTTTCAGTTTGTCAGACGCTTGAATTTTTTCCTGTCTTGCAAAATTGCTCTGGGCAATTCTTTCATTATGATAACTTTTTTTCCACCTATTTCAAAAGAGTCTGTAAAACATTTCTTGTAGATTTGTTCTTTTGTTCTCTTCATTGTAAATTGAACTACCACGTCCCTTGGTATATTTTTGTCTCTCGCGTATGTAGAATTGACTCTGTAAACAAGATCCATATGTTCTTTAACAACTTCCTCTTCCTCTTGTAAAAAATCTGCTAATGCTTCTTGCATTCTTGTAAAAATGTCTTCACCTAATTTTTCCTCTATACCTCTAAATCTCAGATGGTTTTGCATGTCTCTATAGTGCATCATCTTTTCCATTCTGTCATTTTCCTTCATTGTTTTTTGAGTATTTTCTTCCAGTTCTTTTACTTTAATTTCTATGTCTTGTGTTCTAGTGGTTAACTTTTGTAATTCAGCTTTTAAATCTATAAAATTTTTGTCTGCTTGTGCAGCTATACCATTCATTTTAACATTTACCTCTCCTATAGCGTCTAACATTTTTTTTCCATTGCTTCCATAACAGCTAGTAATTCTTTTTCTTTTTTTGCTGCCATTGTAGGAGAGGACCATGTAGCTGCTCTCGATCTTAGCCCGCGATCCGTCTTGTCTCTTTAAAAAAGATCGATTTTATTTTATTTTCCAAATCAAACACCGTTTAGTGTAATCACACAAGCTAGTCTTGCCAAGTCAAATTTCGTTGGTTTCAGCCTTCTAAGTTATATAGTTTATGAGATATTACTGATTAAAAATTTTATAAATCCAAAATGGCGGGCGCAACTTCTCTATGGTTTGTGTCAAAGGTTATAGTCTTTTTACCTTGCTTCTGGCTTGCCGTAGTTTCCTTTTGTCCCTTCCTCTTGCTTACTTGTCTGCTCTCCGCACGTCACTTCCTGTTGTAGTCCTTTTGGTCCGGCAGTTTTTACAGTCCCCTTTGCTCTCTTCCGGTTCTTCTCCGCTTCCCTTCTTGTCTGCTCCTCAAGCCGTCACTTCCTGTCTCAGTCCTCACAGCTTGGTCTCGCGATGCTTGGTTCCCTCCTCCCCTCTTTGTCTCGCGATGCTTGGCTCCCCCTCCCGACTCTTCTTAACCGCAGGAATGTTAAACAACTTGTTTTTTTTGGCTTTTTAAGTTCAAATTCAGCTTTTTAACGTTTCAAAACTGCACTCATCCAATCTGCAACAGTCTATTGCTTCACCAGATCTGCTTTTCGTCTTTCAAAACACGGTAATGGTAAGGCAAAAAGTTTTTTCCCGTTACCTTATGTTGTTACTTCTCTTCAGATGTGGTCCCAACGTTTAAACTTTGTCTTCTTTGTTAAGGAATCAGGGGAATTGGAGATTTTATGCTGATTAATCAGCCCAGCTCGGCTCCTTAGAGATACTTGCAAAAATCTTCTTCTTTTTGCCGCAATGCTGACTAGAACTATCTAGTGGAACCATATAGAAGTAGGGTTGCCAGCCTCCAGGTGGGGCCTGGGGATCTCCCGCTTTCACAACTGATCTCCAGTTGACAGAGATCAGCTCCCCTGGAGAAAATGGCTGCTTTGAAGGGTGGACTCTGTGGCATTGGACCATGCTGAGGCCCCTCCCCTCCCCAAACCCCGCCCTCTCCCAGATAGAACCCCCAAAGTCTCCAAGTATTTTCCAATGCAGACCTGGCAACCCTATATAGAAGGATGGGTTTTAATACAGCTGTTAAGCCTACATTAACCGCAGAGGGATTTTTCATACCACATCTCATAAAGGAGATACAGGTCCTGACTGGTTTTCAAAGACAGCAATTACATGACTGGTCACTACTGTAGGCTGTTCTACTATTTTCTAAGTAAACATTTTTGGACAGTGAAAGGTTATAAGGAAGACCAGGATTTCCTGGTATGCCATAGTGACAATATTCCACAACTGCCTGGACCACAAGGATAGAAACTGGAGCAGCTAAGCTGCCAAACGGAGCAAACTGTTCTGAATTCCTTTTGTAAATCTTGGCACCGAAACAGATTCAAATATAAAGAATCCTGCAAGGAGCAACAGATGTCAGAGTTGGTAATTTTTCCTTTCTGCCTCAGCTCCTCAAAACTGCCACAGACTGGCTAAGTGCCTGCCAAAAGGCCTCCCTTGGAGAGCTAGCCAAACACATGCTGCCTCAGGAACTGCCAGCTCTGCTGGAAAAATGTACAAAACTCAAAACACACCTGTGAAAATGCAGCCATCTGCACAAGCCACTCCGAACATCTCCCTTGCTGAACCTTAGGACCTAAATGATACTGGGAAATGCCAGCCCGCTCTGCAACGCACACACACACACAAAGCCCTCCCCACAACAGCTGTTGAAATGCAAACTGCCTGCAGTTTAACAGTTGGAGGATTTAAGTACAGAATGTTACAGTGGCTGCAAAGATAGCTGCACAGAAGAGGTTAGAAGTCTCAGAGTTGGTTGTACTTCAGGAACAGAGGTGATTCACCATAACTGGTTCTAAATAGAGGCAAAGATTAGACAATTGCCAAGGTCACAGGAAGTCTGATATATAATTTCCACATTGGGATGCCAGCCTCCAGGTGGGACCTGGGGATCCCCTGAAATGAAATTTCCAGACTACAGAGATCAGTTTCCCTGGAGAAAATGTATGATTTGGAGGGTGGGCCCTGTGGCATTGTATCCCACTGAGGTTCCTGACCTCCCCAGGTTCCATCCCCAATTCTCCAGGAGTTTCCCAATCAGGATCTGACAACACCCCCCCCCCCCCCCACATCCTTTGCCAGTACCCAGGGAGGACCTGGCAACCTTATTTTCCACATTGTACCCACAAATCCTGGGGAAAGCACAAAAATCATTTTTGCTTCTCTTTCAGTGGGCCACTTTAATCTGCAAACACCTTGCTTGGGGGGGGAGGGGGGGGAACAGCCAAGAAGCCTGTTATTAGTGTCCATGGCAGGATACAGATAACTTAAAATCCACAGGCCGTGATATCTCCTTCCTGTGTGTGTGTGCGTCGTTTGACTAATTATAGTCTCTCACCAGACCAGTCTGGAAACCCAGGAGAGTTATTTTTCAGGCATAAGAGAGGGAGCTGTTTAAAAGGATTTAAAGTTGCTTGGAGAGGAACGTGACGACCAATGGTATATTGCACAAACTCTTTTGTTCTGCAGTTCCTCTGGCTGAGCATATTCTGTACTTTGGGAAGATACAAGTCTGCAAAGGCCATTTACTCAAAACGGGGATGAACATATGGACCATAAGCGTCGATCTTTCTTTCAAACTGTCTATACACCCTGGAAAAAAATCTGCAACTTCAGAGAGCTGAAAGGAGAGATAGTAAAACCATCATTGTCTGCAAAGTCTTTTTTTATCAGAGTAAGCACTTCAAAAAACGGCAAACAGTGACATTAGCAATGTAAGAATGGTGGTAGGGACAGGATGTCAGCCTCAAGGTGGGATCTGGGGACCTCCCAGAATTACAAATCATCTCCAGACTACAGAAATCAGTTCCCCTGGAGAAAATGGATGCTCCAGTTCCCCTGGAGAAAATGGATTGGTCCCCCACTGAGGTACCTGTCCTCCCCAGGCTCCATCCCCAAATCTCCACAAGTTTCTTAACCTGGATCTTGCAGGGGCCCCCCCCATCCCCTGCCGGTGGCCAGGGGGGTCCTAGCAGCAACTTGATGTAACAAGTTTAGCACCTCTACAATAATTTCCTTCATGTCATGCTCTCCAGTATTCAACTTTGAAATTAATTCCAAGCATCAGTTCAGGGAAAAGATGCAATACGCTCACCAGCCATATAATATCCATTGTCATGCACATTATGTGCATATTATGTTCCCTTTCCTAGGAACTATGGCTTTTGATCAACAAAAACGTGCAAGTTATATGTGGCCCTCAGCCTCAGGATACATTCCAATGCTCCTTTTAGAGTAGAACAAGTTGCCAAGCTTGTTTGGCAGGTCCTCTTATCTGCAGTCATCATTCCAGCTGTTTAGAAAAACTGATCAATGCACTTCAAGTGCAGCCAGAGCAATGTTTGCTCACTTCTCCACCCAGCTAATTTGCCGTGGATTATTTACAAATGCAGCTATCTTAAGTCACATTTGCAAGATTCACAAAATAATGGATTTGCAAGTGTTTGTTCATGTGATATTATTTCCAGCACCGGTCCTATTGTCTTTCTGTTTTATTGAATTGGTCATACTAATGCACTGAAACTCATATAAGGGGAGTGATCTGCAATCTACTGTTAGCTTCACTGGATTAAAGTATGCTGGACCCAATTTCAGTATTCAATCAGTTGTGTGGGTTTGCCAGCAAAAATTGCTGCCATGTGGTTAGAGCACCAAACTGTTATTATGGCAGCGGCGGCAGCCTTTGAATTTCCTTTCCAACAGGGGCACAGACTTCTCAATTTTGGGGGGGGGGGGGGCATGGTGCTAAACCCAGCACAGGCCCATATTTAGGAATTTATATTAGTTCAATATTCAGTATTTCCAAAAAACATATGCCATCAACAATTAATCATGTGATTTTGAAATATAACTTTTCCACTCATAATAGTCTGAATCGTAGTCAAAGAAAGTGGACTCTATAAGAGGAAAGGAATGATGTCATGAACTCTTTCTCTGAAAAAGAAGAGATTGGATTTATACCCCGCCCTTCACTACCTGAAGAAGTCTCAGAGCAGTTTATCATCCCTTTCCCTTCTCCACAACAGACTCCCTGTGAAGTAGATGGGGCTGAGAGAGCTCTCCTGAGAACTGCCCTTGAGAGAACAGATCTGAAAGAACTTGTGACTGACCCAAGGTCACACCAGCAGCTGCATGTGGAGGAGTGGGGACTCAAACCCGGTTCTCCCAGATTAGAGTCCACACTCCTAACCACTACACTAAAGTGGCTCCCATTGAGAGAGTTAGAGTAAATAGTTCATTTGTGTATGAAAGGAAATATTCCCCCCCTCCTTTCCTCTCAGCAACCCTATGAGGTAGGTTAGGCTGAGAATGTGTGACTAGCCCAAGGTCATATAGTGTGTTTCGTGGCTAAGTGGGGACTGGAACTCTGATCTACCCAATCTTAGACCAATGGTCTAACAACAATACTGCTCACATAGTGGATACTCAACATGAATCTCCACATGAATCTCAGAATCCAGAGTAAATACTGGTTTCGCAGTACACTGGCCTGAAAATATGTAAGCATTGGTTTGGTTGAAGTAGGGTCCAGGACAGCAGAATCACCTCACTATCCATATATAGGGACCCAGCTTTATCTCCTCCCCACCATACACAGATGCACAGAGACAAAAAAAAATGTCTGAAGACAGAAGTACTCCCATCTCCTTCATCCCCCCCTCCCCCCGGAGAGCCAGTTTGGTGTAGTGGTTAGGAGCGCAGACTCTAATCTGTGAGAACCGGGCTTGATTCCCCAAGCTTTCACATGCATCCAGTTGGGTGACCTTGGGTCAAGTCACAGTTCTCTCAAAGCTCTCTCTAGTGGTTCTCTCAAGAACAGTTCTCTCAGAGCTCTCTCAGCCCCACCTGCCTCACAAGGTGCCTGTCATGAGAAGAGGAAGGGAAGGAGATTGTAAGACACTCTGAGACTCCTTCAGGTAGTGAAGGGTGGGGTATAAATCCAATTGCTTCTTCTTGTAAAGTAGGTCCCAGGATACCTAAATCACCTTAACTTCCATCATTTGGGCCACAGGCCTCCGCTCAACCCCCCCCCCCCACACACACACACATGACTAAAGACTGAAAAATTCCCATCTCCTCCATTTCTTTTTCCCAGAATACCAAAGTCAGACAGTGTTGCACTTACCTGTAACTGTTGGTAGTGTAGTGGTTAGAGTACCAGACTAGACCCAAGAAAACCCAGGTTCAAATTTAGCATTCAAGTATGAAACCTACTGGCTGACTTTGAGACAGTCACTCTCTCTCTCTCATCTTAACTTACCTTTTGGGGCAAAACCAGATGAAACGCTGGGAGTTCCACGAAGAGGGCACCCCACAGTCTTTTACATTTCAAATGTCAGAGCACATGGGGGCCTGGTTAGAACTGGGAACACGAAGCACCAATGTGCTTGCCCCAAGAGGGCTCCCTGGGTCTGTTTTAATTTGGGGAAATAGTAGGGGAGGAGACAAACTCTCCCTTCCCTTCACACAATGATGGCAGCTCTCATTTGGGCACTCTGCATACCTAAATAATTAAAAACCTGCTGGAATTCTGGTCACAGAAATCCCAGTGTCTGGCCTAGGAGAAGACACGGGAGGTGACAACAACCTTGTACATTTCCTTGAACTCCCTGAAGAAAGTGGAGCACAGGAATATGCACAGAAAATGGAGCACAGAAAATACAAGTGAATGCTCGTTATATATTGTGAACTTGCTGCCAGCAAAAGCTGCCAGCAATTCCTGCACAGCACATGAGATATGTGTATAAGACACACTTGGCAATCCAGATAGTAACAACAGTGCCTGAGATTTGCAATCCAGATAGCAACAGCACAGGAGATTTGTGTGTAAGACACACTTTGCCATCCAGATAGCAACCATTCACCAAATGAGATTTCTTTTAAGAGGAGCAGTCATCAGAAGCACACATGGACTGAGGAAACAATGGGTTTCACACTTGGGTGCTTCCCTGAGCAAAGAAGGAGCTTTAAGTGCCTCTGTACTGTACTGTGCCCAGCACGGATGAAGGCCTGTCACCGAGTTCCTTTAATGCCGTCAACAGATGTAGAAGCTCAGCTCCTTTACCAAACACAGCTCTCCCACATTCAGCCTCAAGCTCTCCACACTCTGTGGCTTCCATCCGGGAACCAAATTTAGCAGGCAACTGTAGGATTTCCTGCAAGCGTCCAGCTAACAACCAAACTGTGTTTTTTGTCCCTTAGGCTTTGGAGAACTGAACAAGAGGAGAAGCTGTCAGGCCTGTAGAGATGCCCTCTCCTGCACGTCAGCGACTTTCCTGCACACTTGCAAGTGACTTGGCGGGGTCCATCAGTATCAGGAACTGAGAAGGCAGGAGGGTGTTTACATGGTTCGTTACCCTCCTTGCAGTTGCTGTGGCAACCAAAGGGGACAGTTTATAGAAAGAAAGGAAGTTCACATATGGGGAGAGTTCAGCTTTCAGAGTCCAGAATCAAATATGGGTGTGAAACAAAAGATCAGAGGCTAGGGAGGAAATGCTGCTAAAGAAAAAAATCATGTGTGCAAAGTCACTCAGATGCTGGCAATACTTGGCAGTGCTTTTTATGAAAGCCTTTATTAAAAATAGCAGCTCCTACATCAGTGCCAGAGTAGCCTCAGACCCAAGACCTGAGTAACAGTTTTTTTTAAAGTACCAGCTGATCTCATGGGATAATTTAGGGGATGAAATGGGAAATGTTCAGATTTTCCATCCTGAGCTCTCTGCATGAATAACTAATACAGTAATTACTCTGCTGTTCTAGTATTTTGAAAAGAAAAATCCAAACTCAGATACAACCAGATGAATGCAGTGTTAAATTTATGGGACCACTGGTCAGATGAATGGTAGAATCAGTGTTTAAAAGAGTACAAGGTAATACACACTGAATAAAATAATCCCAACTATGCTTAATGAAGATAGGACACTGCCTTAGGCTAAAACCAGGCTTCTAGTCTACGTAGCCCATGCACTATCTACTCGGGAGGCAGCATTTCAGGTTCTAGGATTGTTTGCCCCGTGGATAGCCCGATCTCCTCAGATCTTGGAAGCTAAGCAAGGTCAAGTTTGGCCCTCTTTAATACTTGGATGGGAGACCACCAAGAAAGTCTAGGGCGGCTACACAGAGGCTGACAGTGGCAAACCATCTCTGAACATCTCTTGACTTGAAAATCTTATGGGGTTGCTGTAAGTCAGCTAGGACTTGATGGCAAAAAGCAAAAACCATGCAACTCAAGATCATTCTAACTGGACACGGATCCACTCAGGGATTGACTCTAGGAGGTTCTGAATGGAAAGCATGTGCTCTGCCACTGAGCTATAGCATCTCTCTCCTCTAATCCAAACCCCTACTGATTGAGTACAGCCAAAGGTAAAAGCTGAACCCACAGCTCCAAGGACAATTAGTTCAACTAAAGCACTGAAGAAACAATTTTAAGTGCCATGGATGTAAGTCAAATATTTCTACCCCTACCCAATTTACTTTTTTATGCTTTCAAAAATTCCAGACATCATACATCTTTAGAAATGACATATGGACTTCCCATTTTGGCGACCTGCAGGATGGGTGCACTCCATCAGAGCTCCAATAGGAGCGGCCTGTGGCCCGGCGGATGGGAGGGGTGCTGGATGATTCTGGAGCCCCTGGAGCCCTTGTAGGGGGCTCTCAGCCTGGGGAGCGAGGGGTGCCTCTCCCAAGGCTGGGGCCAAGGGATCCCCTTTGCCTTGACAGGTCCCGCCACCATGGCGCCATCATGGCACCAAGAGGTACACACCAGCTGGGCAGATAGGAGACCGGGCAAGCAAGTGAAGCTCTCCCCTACCTGGCAGCTGAGGAGTGAAGCATGAGTTCAAGTCTTCTTTACTTGCTATGTGGTTAAGAGTCTATCTGGAACCCCAAACTGAAGCGATGGAGAGAGAGGGCGAGTGCTCTCCCCCACAACTTTAAATGCTTGATTTAACTGAAATACAGGGCTAGGAGCATCAGCATTTCCTATTCTAAGCAGGTGAAGCATAAATCTATGTAAAGCGACTCTTTAAACTAACTTTCTTTGACTGTGTAAAACTTTTAAGACTACAAATGGAAAAATCAGCTTATGTTCTGAGGTTTCAAGGTGTCCCTGAACAGAAAGGTGAGAATCTGAAGCCAATGTTAAGTGAAGCACTGGCCCCAATGACAGGTTTACAGGTGGATTTACTACAAAGCGATATGGATATGATCTACTGGACATATCCAGAATTTATTTTAAAAAAAAAACCTGCCTGGGGAGATATTGGTGAGATTCTCAAAGAGATCTACAAGAGATGTGGTGCTCAAGGCCACAAATGGGACAGTCCTAAAAATCAAAGACGAAGAAATTAGAGTATTAAAAGATGTACCATTCGAGATTAGAAAGAGGAAGCAATATAAAAGCTTAACTAACTTTTTGCAGAAAAATTCTACACCTTACAGATGGATAACACCTGAAGGACTTGTCTTCAATTATAAAGAGAAAAAAGAACAGATTGACTCTGTTAAAAAAGCTAAATGGTTTTTGGAACAGCAGAAAAGTCCAACGAAAAATAAAAAACCAACAGAGGAAGAGGAACAAGAAGAAAGCACCATACATGGAAAGTTCAGCGAGTAGTACTCCAGAAGAGGACTCCAAATCAGAAAAGGGGGCAGCTGCTCCAAACCCCCTGAAGGTCAAATGGGATTTTGATGAACGGAAACATGGAGGAAAGAAAAACAAAGCCTTGTTATTTTTGCAAAGCCTTGTTATTTTTTAAGCTTGAAAGTTTGAAATTTCTAAACTGTATTCACCTGATTTAGTTACTCATATACCAGTTTATAACAGAAACGTTAAGAAATATGCAACACTATATTAATTCTAATTTAGAGGGAAACAATATTTAAGCAAATTAATTAATCACAATGCACGACTCTTGTTTAGGGTCCTGTAGACATGTTGGACCAGATGTAATTTCCTGCTCAGTCTTAAGGTAGCCTTGCAAAGAAAAGGCTACAGTAGTCCAACCTAGTCGTGACCATCACATGGATCACTGTGCCTAGGTCAGGGCAGGACAGGAAGGGGACCAGTTGCCTAATCTGGCATAACAAAAGAACACCAGTCTGGCAACATTTGTAATCTGGGCCTCCATAGATAAGGAGGCATCCAGAAATACACCCAGGTTCTTGACAGTTGGCACTGGTGTTAAAGGCACACCAACAAGAGCCAGCAGTTGGCACCCAACCTTCAGTCCACCCTACCCAACCACAGGACCTCCATCTTAGATGGCTCCAGTCTCAGCTGGCTCTGTTTCAACCATCCAGCCATAGCCTCCAGCCTCTCAGTCAAAGTAGCTGGGGTGATATCTGGCCATCCATTCATCAGCAGATACAACTGGGTGTCATCTGCATACTGATAACAACCCAGCCCAAAACTCCGTATCAACTGGGAAAGAGAGCATATGTAGATGTTAAACAGCACTGGAGAGAGGATTGCCTCTTGAGGGACCCCACATTTATTTATTTATTTAGGCTTATAACCTGCTTTCCCCTGCAAATATCGAAGGGTATCATGGTGAAACCCACCCTCCTAGCACCACCCTTTGTCCCCAACCTTAGAGAAATGAGGCACACTACTTTAGGGCCGCCCCATGAATTCCTGTGTCAGTGAGGCAGTGGGTCAACAGATGAAGAAGAAGAAGAGAAGAAGAGATTGGATTTATACCCCGCCCTTCACTCCCCAAGGGAGTCTCAGAGTGGCTTACAAACTCCTTTCCCTTCCCCTCCCCACAACAGACACCCTGTGAGGTAGGTGGGGCTGAGAGAGCTTTCTTCCAAGCTGTCCTTGAGAGAACAGCTGGTACAGAGCTATGGCTTGCCCAAGGTCATCCAGCCAGGTGCAAGTGGAGGAGTGGGGAATCCAACCCGGTTCTTCCAGATTAGAGTCTGCGCACTTAACCACTACACCAAACTGGCTCTCAGATCGTGGTTGATCATGTTTAACGCTGTTGCCAGATCGAGTAATAACAGCAGCCTGACCCACCTCAATCCAGCTGTTCACAAAGATCGTCTGTGAGGGTGACCAGTGCTTTCTCTGTCCTATGGCCAGGGCAGAAACTGGATTGGGATGGGTCTAGAGCCGATGTATCTTCCAGGAAACGCAACTGCTTTCTCAATTACCTTACCAGAAACAAAAGATTCGATACTGAGTGGTAATTGGAAGAATTAGTTGGATCCTTCTTTAAGAGTGGTATTACCACGACTTCTTTTACTCCCCCTGGAGACACCCCTGAATTTAGGAACAGATTTATAATGTCCACTAGGGGGCCCTGTATTCCATCACCACTGGTTTTCACCAGCCATGAGGCAAGTGGTTGGCTTACCAGCACCCAGAATCCTGTCAACAATGGCTGGAGAGAGTTGGCTGAAGTTGCTCAATACTGAGTCCAAAGATGGCCAAGGGTCCTCCAGTTCATGGACTCTATCAATAGTGGCAGACAGATAATCAATATTGAATCAACCACGAGGGAGCAAAACACATGCAGAAAAGATGCCCCACCACAGCAATAGGGACAGAGAAGCAACAAAAATGAGACTGTGGAAGAGCCCATGGATTTTAAGGATCTTTATATCAACAGCACCTTGGCTATCCATATGTGGCTTCGGTCTAGGCCAACTCAGTCTTGGCTGAAAGTACTCATAGGCCACTGGTACTCATTCCACAGCTCACAGACAGCCACATTCAAGAGATGTATGTGTAGAATGCCCCCCAGTTTCCATTACATTTAGGGATTGACTGTTCTCAGGAGACACTGGCTCTTAAGCTTACTGAGGAAGCTCCCAGTGGACCATTATCCCAGAGGGACACTGGCAAGCTATCTTGGTTTGGATGTGGCCAATAGTTGGTTGGCTGCTATTCCTCTGTTGCTGCCTAGGCCCAAGTCAAGAACCCCTGTGCAGTTAAAAGGAAGTACTTCTTCACCCAAAGAGTAACTAACGTGGAATTCACTGCTGCAGGAAGTGGCAGTGGCTACAAGCATAGACAGCTTCAAGAGCAGACTGAATAAACATATGGAGCAGAGGTCCATCAGTGGCTATTGGCTACAAAGTATAGATGAAACACTATGTCTGCAGCAGTGATGTCTTGTATTTTTGGTGCTTGGGGGGCAACAGTCGGAGAGCTTCTGGAGTTCTGTACTCACTGGTGGACCTCCTGATGGCACCTGGTTTTGGGCTACTGTGTGACACAGAGTGTTGGGCTGTGTGAACCGTTGGCCTGATATGACATGGCTTCTCTTGTGTTCTTATCTTCTGAGGATCATTTTGCAAGGCTAGGTTATGCCATTTTTCATCAAGTACAGTAAATAATCAGTAGTGTATTAATAATGTCAACCATTTGCACATCTATAATCATCTTATTTATACATTTTTTAAAAATTGCTAGTAGAGGAAATCCTAGCATCTGTTGGCATTTCTGACCCACACAGATTGGCAATTCTGAATGACAGCTTTGCATGCACATATAGGTCTTTTTCTAACAGTAAGTATCCCAAGAGCCATTATGGGGGCTGTCAGCTGTTATCTAGCAACCTGCACAAACCCTTGTTGCAAAATCTGGAAGAAATACAAAGAACTGGAGAAGTTTCAAAGCAGAATTTTAAGGGAAGCTGGTTCATTAAGCTTGCTGGGTTTGCGTTTTGATTCCTGCATGAAGATCCTTTCATTTCTTCTTGTGCAAGAAAGGAATGGGACAGGTAGAGAGGACTGGGCAAAGCCCCAGCTAATTTAGGTGTTTCATGAGTTGCTTTCAGTTATACTCAGAAATATAGGCAGGGTATCGTCAGCCAATTTTTTATTCACTAAATTTTCTGGTGCCAATGATGGTCCCAAACTGTCCCCAGCCAAGCCATACACATTGTTTCTTTTGGCTCACGTTTCACATGTGACCAATGCTAACTTCAAGCACAAGAAAAAAGACTGAACAGGAACAGTCTTGCAAATGGAAAATATTCTAACACTGCAACAGTTTGCCCATTTTTTAAAAAAAATCATTTGAGCATGACAATTGGAAAGTTAAATTTACAGAGAAAAGGCCAGATTCTTGTACAATGACACAAGAGAACCTATACCAAACCCTAAATTTCAAATGCAATTTTTTCTCTGCAGGCACATGTATTGGAATGGGCTCTTATTATTTCTGCCATTTTTAAATCCTTGGGGGAAAGAATTCTGGACAGTCTTTATTTTAAATTATTTTAAAACTGCTGTTTTCTGCCATTGGAAAGGAGGGAAGTATTGCCGCCAGTTCCCTCCTCTCCTTGCATAGTCCCACAAAGGGCTCAGCACTATTCCTGAGGGTCCCCAGGGCAGCATTTCATGGGGCTTAGTGAATGATGGTATGAAGCGGAGATAGGAAATTCCAATTCCCCAAGCTGTACCCATAGATCTAATTTGGTCACAAGCCAGTAGTTCCATCCCACCTATGCCAAGATGGGATAGATTTTAGTTTCAAAAGAAACTAAAATATTGAGCTGGGATGCTTGTTGGACACCATTCCTGTGTTGTGATGTTGAACACCCTGCACTTAACAACATCAGATTTTAAAGGGAAGCATCAGTGCACTGACAAGAGATGTCCAAGATTCTTCCATGGCTACTTGCCCTTATAATATTCCCTCCAAAGAGGTGTCACCAAAACAACCACTTTCATTTGAAAAATGGAGGGTGCTTTCGCTCTGTTTATATCTTTATTTCACCACATGAGAGCACTTCTATAAACAGGCAGTATTCTGAAGAATCACAGGATTCATCCTCTCATAGAACCAGAATGACAGCGGGAGAACAGAGAAATGGAATCATCTGAATACTGTCTGGTGACAAACCTCAGTTACTTTAAATTGCAAGTTAAGATGCTCGCCAACCAACAGCATCCTGGGCCTCAGAACAATGACTAGGAAAGCTAGACATCGGAACATTTCAGCTCTTGCTGTTTTGTAAAGGGCACAAAAGTTACAAAACAGGTTTGGAGATTTAATATTGATTTGAAATGCCAGCTATAGATTTCATCTGTTGACAAAACCTGGTGTTGTCAAGGGTCATTTCGAGCAGGAGCTCGGGGGAGCGTAGTTCCTGGAGTTGGTGGCAGCGCCCCCCTCCGTGGGGGGATGGCCTGCTTGTGACATGGCTGCAGCAAAATGACCCCATCCCCTGGAAAGGTCCTTGTTCGGCTTCAGCCACCACTGAAGCTATCCTCCCAGAATAGTGGTATTTCTGAGGCTTGGATTAGTAGCTGTCCCCTCTCTGCCGGCTTTCCTTCCTTCCTTCTCTCTGGGTGTGTGGTCACACAGCATGGGATTCCCAGTTAAAATCCCACTTGGATTTTAACCGGGGTTTTTTTTTCCCGGGTTGGGATGTTTACATCCCAACCCCAGCGGCAGCAGGGGGGGCACCCTTCCTGCTCACTGGAGAGTGCACTACACCCCCTCCAGCGGACCTGTCCTGGCTTCCTGGCTTGCCCCGCACTCTGCTCCAGGCTCTGAGCCCTGCCGGTCGCCACCTGCTAATTTTTTGGGTAAGAGAATGCGAGGGGGAAGAGATTCTGCTACTCTTTAGGTAAGAGAATGCCAAGCGCCCAACTGCAAAAACGGGGGGAAAAAACCAGGGACGGACAATCTGAACAGCCCTCTCTCGCAAACATTGCGAGAGAGGGCTGTTCAGATTGGCTCACTCGTGCATCCCTTGCGCTAAGACCCGGAAAATACTAGTTTTTCCAGGGGTCCTTTAAAGTGGGAGAAAAGCGGAAGGGTTGCGCGAGTGAGCAAGCTTTGGAGCGGGATCCATATGAACGGGCGCGTAAAGAGCAAGAGGAAACAACTCTTAATTCCCACTCTGAAGTCCCGTGTGACCATGGCCTCTCTCTCTCTTCTTTCTTTCTTGCCTTCTGACATACTTCTGGTGATGTCAGCTGGTGTAGCATATGTAAATAAGTTATGCTAATGAGCTCCTGCACCTCTTTTTCTATTTAATGACCCGACATACGTAACTAAATGGTGTGTCCATAGGTATTCTCTAAGAACTGCAGAGCTTTAGGAAGGGGGTGGAGGTGGTTTAATTTGGCTGTGTATTTCTGCATTTTAGTTACTTTAAAAACTGAATTTTGAAAACTGAACATAGAGGTATTTGATAGGAATTACTAGAATACTCTATGACAGCAAAAAGACAAATATTTAGCTATTTATGAGCATGCACACATAATTTGGTTAAGTTCATACACAATTGCCATCTATATGCCAAGCATTCAAATATTGATACAGTTCTATGGTCCACAATACATTGATTTACTGGTGGAGGGCTTTTTCTTTCCAATGTTGCACAAAAGGTCCATTTTCATTCACCACTGGTTAGCCTCCAAGAGACGGGCAGATAGTTTGAAAGTATATAAGCATCCTTAAAAAGCAAAGAACATTTTAATACAAAACTGATATAATTAACTTCTTCCCAGAAAAAAACAGTGAATGACTGGACACTCCCAAAGCATGTTTAATAAGAAACGTGACCTGTGAGCCACAATGCCAGCAGCTAGACACTTTACTCAGTCCTTTGCTAAAGAGTTGCTGTGGTGTCACAGCCAATTCCTGATCCCCTAGAGCAGGGGTGGGCAAATTGCGGCCCGCCACAGTGTTTTTTGTGGCCCGCCAAGATGATTTCAGGACTTCAAGAAAATTGAGCCTAAATTCAATTTGCTCTCTTATCCCATCACTGCTGATATTGATACAGCACCTGAGGAGCTGCAGCTTGAACTTACTGACACGCAGTCAGATCACACTGTGAAAGAAATGTTTAATGCTGTGACATTAGTTGACTTTTACAAATCTTTGCTGAAAAAATTCCATGTATGAAGAAATTTGCTGGGAAAATGTTCTCTATATTTGGGTCTACATATATTTGTGAGCAAAGTTTTTCTTGCACGAAGATCAACAAGAGTAAATATAGATGCTCTTTGACAGACATTAACTTGCAGGCTGTGATGAGAATCTCAACAAGCAATCTCACTCCTGATTTCAAAAAAGTTGTAGAAAAGTGTGATAGGGTACATTTGTCTCATTAAACTGATTCTAAAATCAAATGTGCTTGCAACTATAGATGATATGAAATTAGCACAATAAATAAATTGAATAAAACTACCACTATTTTATTTAATTTATATTTATTGATTTTAATTATACAATTTATACCTTTTCTGAAATGCAAAGTTAACTAATGAAGGCAATCATTTTAAAAGGTGCGGCCCTCCGCTAACCTCCGCTCCCACAAAGTGGCCCCGGAGCCAAAACAATTGCCCACCCCTGCCCTAGGGTGTATGTAAAATAAATTCTTGGAAGCTTTCAGCCAATGAGAGTCCATGGATCCCTCTGTGCAAAGAGAAGTTCAGAGTATGAGAGGGTTCAGAGTATGAAGAACTGATCCAAAGTATGTTAGGGCTCAGGCAGATACACAGAAAGCGGAGATCACGTAGGGATGGGACTAGGTATCCTGTTAAGGGAGGCGGTAGGTTAGGAACAGGTGAGAGGATCAAGGGAAAATCCTAAAACACCAGCTAACCTTGTCTTCAGGGTCTGAATTAAGGGGTGACCAGACTGGGGGAATGTAGGGAGTAAATAGAGAAGGTCTACCTTCTCTATTTCTACCCCTTTCTACCCCTATCAGTGTGGTGAAGACAGTAGTCAAAGGATTAGAGATCCCAGTGTGTAGTCAGCCTTTCCCAGTTAAAATTACTCTCTGTCACTAGGAACAACAGCCTGACAGTCATGTAGCCTTGGGTGCAGGTGTGGGTCAAAAGACAAAGGGGGACAGGGGAGGGTCTATCCTCCGAAGCCTGGGTTGCCATCCATAGTTCTACACAATAACTTCTGCAGGTTATCCAGCCTTCTTAATATCTTCATTTTGCTTTATTGACCCCCTGCCAACACACATTCATGAACACGACTCTCCACAAAGCAGGCCTTGAGGGTTGTGACAGGCTGAGGGGTTGAGTCAGCCACCTTACCCATCGCAGGGGAAAAGATCTGCAGAAATCACTTGTCCCTTCTTGCACAAGTGGAAGTCCGCTTTTGCTCACAGAACAGAGGTCTAGATCCAACACATCTCATTGTCCGCACCCACCACCACATAAAATTAAAAAACAAAAACAAATCTGAGGCTAGATGTTAAGAGATGGCAGCAATGCAGATTTTATCCACGTCTGATGGGGGTGCATAAAAATAAAATGGTCGTCTTGAGGGATGTTCTTTATGAGATCCACTATACGTTTCCAAACACCCATTTAATCCAATTTTATTTGATAATCTAAGTGATATCCTAAATAAAGACCAATTTGAGTTTGCTTGTAATTTACAGCTGCTAAAAGATCAGGAACCACTAAATGGTGCTGTTCGTCCATACTGGAGTAGCTTAACAAGCCGTTGGAAAGATCAAGGAATGTGAGACCAAAAAGAATATAAACCAGGTGAGAGACTTTGTACTTGTTCTTGCCTTTAGGACCCAAAATACCTTTAGGCCAGGATACCTAAGAACTGCCTCCTTCCATATTGTCCAGGCCCACCAGTTAAGATCTGCCTCCCAAGGCCCATTCTCTGTGACCATCCTCCCTGCCTTCAGAGGTGAGGAAACCATCAACTAGAGAAAGCATTTCCAGTTGTGGCACCTCACCCTTGGAATGCCCTCCCCACTGAGGCTTACCTGTCACTTAATTAAGGTTTTTTACCTTTTCCATTGTTTGATGGTCTGCTTCTCATATGAAGTCTACATTATGGATATCTTTAGGCTGTTTTAGGTTCCTGGCTTGTATTATTTTTATACAGGATATATTTTACGATGATTTTATCATGTTTTTACTTGTAAGTCACCTCAAGGAGAACTCTGGAGAGGCAGCAAAATCATTTCCTTAATAAATTTATCATAGAGTCACATATTTAATTGCTGTAGCTCATTCCTGTATTTGTACTGGTGTGTTATTGGTTGATATCTCTTTAGATGAAGAGCAGTGCCTCAAATTCTTACGCACTCTTGTGAGCCTGCATCAGAAGGGAGAAGCAAGCTGCAAGTTAATATAAGCATCTGGGAAAATGACCTTAAATGAAAAATTAACGCTCTTTTCCTTCAGCTTACTGAAAACAACATGGGGGAAACAAGAGCAAATCAAAAATTTTCAGATGGAAGAAACTAGTTAAAGCAACCAAAGGTCAGCGTGAATATTTAAAAAAATTGTTATTATTATTAAGCTCAGAGTTGCTTATGGGTTTGTTTAAACATAGCACTCCTTTCCAGAACAGGGTTGCCATCTCTCCGGTTGGAGCGGGGGTTCCTCCGATTTTGGGGGCTCCAAACTGCCACCAGCCAGCTGGGTGGTGGGGGAAGCCCCACCTCTGAACAGCCCCCTCCGACACTGATGCGGCTGACGTCAGGGGTGACGCTCTAATTTTTGGGCAAACTCTATGGTTTTGAGGGCAAAACCCCCACAGAGTTTTACTCAAAACTAGAATTCCACCCCATGTCAGCAACATGATGATGTCACTTCCGGCTGATGTCATCGTGTTGTGCATGCTTTGTGCGCATGGCAGAAGTTCCCGCGAGCCCCCTGCCAGGTCGGAGGTAGGACCTGGCAACCCTATTCCAGAACCAGGGCAGTGTCAGAGGCTGGCATGGCTGGGCCTATGCCAGGGCCCTGTTGCCCCCAAGATGGCACACTGCAAGTTCACATGTGGCAATATATTTAACACCTCTAGTTGGTCAATGTAAGTGGAGAAAATCAGGCAGGGACTGCAAGGAGAAGGGGGAAAATAGAATGTTTTTTGGCACACAAGCTCCCATGACTTTGGTTAAACAGCTTGCATGGCTTCTTCTTTTATCTGGCGCTTCATACCTTTGGGCTAGCCTGCCACTGACCATCAAAGGAACCCCCCCTCTTTGTAGGATTAGCTTCATACTCAGCTATTTTGCTTTTATTATGGTTATTTTTTGTCGACATATTGCTACCTGCCTTAGGTTCCAGATGTGCTGAATAAAAGGCAGGTCTAGAAATATTTGAAATGAACACTTAACTTGGCTTTAGTTTGTAAGGCAAAACATAATTACTATCAGGGGTCCGTTGGGGCCGGAGCGAGGCGGAGCAAAGCTCCGCCAACTCAGGACTGGCCAGTAGGGCAGCCACGGGCTGAATGAGATTCTCTAATCTGATTCAGTTTGCTGCCGAATTGCCGCCGAAATTAGACGGCAACTTTAAAAGCTACTGGAGGGGAGGGGGTTTGAGGGAGAGGCTCCAAACTTGCAGGGTAGCTGCTGGGGCATCTCCTTGAAATGCCCACCAAGTTTCAAGAAGATTGGACCATGGGGTCCAATTCTACAGGCCCCCAAACAGGTTGCCCCCATTCCCTCCATTGTTCTCTATGGTAGGAAAAAAGTTCACATTTTTTCCCTCCATAGAGAACAATGGAGGGGATGGGACAATCTGTTTGGGGGCCTGTAGAATTGGACCCCATGGTCCAATCTTCTTGAAACTTAGTGGATATTTCGAGGAGAGGCCCCAGCAGCTACCCTGCAAGTTTGGAGCCTCTCCCTCAAACCCCCTTTCCTCCAGCCCCTCATATACCCTATGAGTTTTTGCCATTGATTTCAATGGCACATAGGATATTATTGGGGCTGAAACTGACATTCCCTTTCTGACACACTTCTGGTGATGTCAGGGGACGTGACATATGCTAATGAGCTCCTGCACCTCTTTTTCTATGAAAGGACCCCTGATTACTATGTGTAAATATCACATCTGTCTCTCTGCACGTACCTCAGAGTTTCACAGGGAAAGATCACTCCCCTACACACGCACAAATAGTAAATATACCATACTCATACAAAGAGTGATACCCATTTTGAAACTTCTATCATTTTTAAATATAACATTTTATTGCGTAGATTGTTTTATACAGACCAGCATTATTTTCATCATTCTGAATTTGGAAGTAACATACAACTGAATAAGAGGAGGAATAGAAGTACCCAAACAAAAACGTGTAATTCTCTGTTCATGTGGCATAAACCAGTCTTGTACACAACTTGTAGCAGCAGTTTTATAAAGTTCCCTTTAGAAAAAAAATATTTATAACATATAAATTCTACACACTAATTGTTGTTTCCTTGCATGGGTTAAAAAAATTTAGGATTAAACTTCCTTCTTGAGTTGAGAAAGGGAGAGAGAGACACCCTCCTTTCCCAATCGTGGTAACAACTGTACTATCAATGTTGACAGGCTACAGAAGGGAGCTTACAATGGGACACCTTTGGCTCCTCAAAAGCAATATGACATTGTACAGGGACTGAAAGAAATGGAGGCAAGGATTTGTTACACCAAAGAGGTAAGGGTTTCTAATGTCCATCCCTGTTGTTTTCCCTTCCACAATTGCTTTGAAAGGCTAGAGGATCTGATGCAGTGCCTGCTCTGTCCTCATTCCCACCCGCCCTCTACACCACAGTTCCATGAAAAACTCAACAAAGGGGACCGCAACACACACAGGCTCATCACTGGACAGGAGACATTCCAGTGCATATTGGGGGGGGGGGGGGAGGATAACAGAAAAACTGAGGGTCAGGGTATAAAGCGGGGGGGGGGGGAGCTGAAACTGAACCATCAAGAGAGCTGTTCTCCAGAACAGCTATTTCAACATAGCTGCAACCATACGCTCAGCTTGTTTCTAGAGTTTCCTTTCGATGCTTTCACAGTCACGTGCTTGATGTAGTGATTGAAAATCCAAGAAGAGAATTTCAGGGGTGGGGAGGGGAATGCTTGTTTGATTTGTCTTTTTAAAGCCCTGAGAGAAAAAGGGGGGATGAAATAAAAATGGAGAGAGAGACAAATTATCCGAACATGCAATACTAAGCCTACCTAAGAGTCACCCATAGGTTAAACACATTACAAGTTTCACAGTTTAATGCAGGGAGGTGTGAATGTGAGGAGGGCCTGGGCAACAAGGGCAGGGTGGATCGAAAACAAGGGTTTTTCTTCCTCCGTCAAATGCAAACTAAGAAAAACATCAATAAAATGTGGCAAGATTTTTATAATCTACTAGGATATAGATAAAGGCTAAATAAAGCTTTAAATCAATAGTGATTATTGCTAGCAGATGTCCCGGCAGGATGCTGGGAAATTTATTTGCTACATTATTCCTTGCAGCATAAAGTTTAGTTCAGGTCTGTCAAACATGGACCCCCCCCCCCCCATAAATGGCACACTGCCAGATGCTGTGTCCTTCACGGGAGACAATGAAGCACCGAGCAGGTCACAAAGGGTCTCTGAGCACCCCTTACAATCTGGGAGGGGGGCGGTCAGGTTTGCCAATCCTTATTTAGTTAATGGCTTCTCCCCCACAGTATTACGCCATTTAGTGTGGAGAGTTGCAAAATAAAATTTAAAAATCAAGAACAAAAATACCCCCCTGCCCCCAAATAATAATTATATAATTATATAATAGCAATAAAAATTAAGGGATGCATGAACTGCCTTTGATTAAAGTCATATAGCAGAATGATCTTTTTTTTAAAGAAATCACTGGTACTGATTTTTTTTTTCAAACTATTCTGGAGGAATGGTTTCAAAACTGGATTTAGCATCTTTCAATTAAAAAAATCACATTATTCTTCCCCTCTCTTTTTAATTTTATATGAAGTATTTTATCACTCCAGGGTGGTGCATTTTTTTCACCTCTTCCTGTGCTGTCTGGTTTGGGCCTCCAGGAAGCAGTGGGGCATGAAACAGAAAAACATCCTTTTTTGAAGAACATATGGCGCATGACAGTTTCCCCCCCCCCATACAAGTTCCATTCATTCAAATGGTGCTTGGCCTGGAGTGTCACTTGAGGTATTGACTCTGAGGACAGAGGATGATATACTCAGAGGCCTGAAGTGGAAGAATAGCATAGCTGGGCTCCAGAAATACCATTTGTTTGCCCTCAAAACTGAAGGACAATAGCTCAAAGCTATGGCTATTTCAGGAGGATGTCCATCCCAGGTCCACAAGTCCTTCTGAACCAGAAAACTGGGATGGAAACTGGCTTAAGCCCTACAGCGGACTGTAATTATGATCACAGAACTACTGCAACCTCCAAAAGCTCTCTTCCTCATAGGAGAAAACAAGAAGTCACTGCACACATATCATGGCCACTGACCAGTGTTCCAATGTCATTTTCCTGTTCCTGCATCTTACAGATGAGAGCACAGAGTCAGATAAACTGGCAGAAGACACTGGAGGGCTCGTGAAATGTGTTCACAAGAACTTCCATTAGTCCTTCACCTTTCCAACATGATCAGAGTTAATGCCTTTCTGTTTCTTTATCCCCCACTTCATACTCGCATCCTAAGTAGCGATACAGGAATTTAACAATGCAGCCATCTTGAACACGTTTAGGTAGCCTGAGTTTCCACTGAAATCCACGTTTGCTTTTCCAAATGACACCCCCAGCATGACACCCCCCAGCATACCAGCTTAAGTGACCGAGGGGTCATCACCCTGACATCAGCAGTTTACAACATCTCCCGTTGCCAGCAACAAGAGATGCATTCCAATCCCAACTCTCAACATCCCTGCACATTTAGGAAGGGGGAAAAAACGCACCAGA
The DNA here is from genome assembly GCA_029233225.1 of Lepidodactylus listeri. Classification (NCBI taxonomy): domain Eukaryota; kingdom Metazoa; phylum Chordata; class Lepidosauria; order Squamata; family Gekkonidae; genus Lepidodactylus; species Lepidodactylus listeri. The sequence goes on from JARCFY010000006.1 coordinate 97,669,367, forward strand.
ATCTAAGCATCAACCCTAGAAATCTTGAGAAGGAAGTTTATTCTGTCAACCTAACGTGTCTAATAGCTATCTGTAGTTTTATTGCCAGTAGTATTTTTTTTTTCTTGCTTTAAAGCACATTACGGTACCAAGATCATGTTAAGGCTTTCAAATTTATTTTTCTTTTCCATCTTTCAGCTGGAAGACTGAATCATCTTGCTCATCAGTGTAAAAAAAATGCAAGTATTGCCATTTCAAACAAGTATCAACACTTCAATGGATCTGCAGTGCCTTCCACATGCATCTGAAGAGCCTTCTTCCTCCTGAGACGTCCCCCAGCCTATCATTTAATTCTCCTCCCTTTCTACTCGCTCACATGGAACCGTGACCACTGAAACTCTCCCCGGCACTTTCCTGATCACTGCTTCATTGGCCTCCACTGGATTCTCTATTCAGAGGAAGAGGGGGAGTTCCATTCAAACACAGTAGAAGAACTGCAAACCCACGAGGGAGAGTCAGTGAGATAGATCAGGTCAGAAGCATTTAAGCAGGCAATTCAAGCTGCGTCATAGATCTCCGTGGACAAATATTGCCCATTGGTTTCTGCTGAACGCAGAGATTAGCAAAACTGACAACACTTATAAAATATTAATAATAATAATAATAATAATAATATATTGAAGCACAAATCAAACATATATAACAGTTGGTGCATAATTTCCATAGGTTTTTTTTTTTTAAAGTCACTATGCAGCTCTTTCTGTGTGGTCAAAGTCCACAATAGCCAGAAAGAGCCTTTTTACAAAATGACAGTAGCTAGAACATTATCATTGCTAATATGAGGGGAGTGGAAAGCAAATATGTGGTTGTAAATTTTGTTTTTCCTGGTTTTGGCTTGGACCAACTTTGAAAACTTTAATCAACAGATTAATACTCAGAGCTGGATCAACTCACCCCCATGTGGCAAATATATATATATATAAAAAAAATCTAACAAAGAAAAGAAGAAAACAAATCAACACCTTTATCCCTAAATTCCTCTATCGGGGATTTCTTAAAATTTTTATTCCAGTTATTGGCTGCAGTTTCCAGGGGCTTCCTTGCCACTCTGACCCCTTGTTTCCAGCTCAGAGAACACACGCAGCGGCTATCACAGATATACAAGAACAAGCTCACACACCTCAATACAAAAAAAGGTAACATTAATGCTTAAATGAAAAAAAGATCCTCTCCAAATAGTTTCATTAAAATATATTTTTTTTAAATCATCTTTTCGGGTTTTTTTTTAAAAAAAAAATCTATGATACCAAAAGACCTAATAAAGTAGTAAGGCACTCATATCAGTATATAACTGTAGTCTTTTGCATTATTTATACTGAAAGGCTTATGGCACTGAATCCAGACTGCCACCCCCACCCCCCCCCAAAAAAAAACACAACACTCTGCATCACAACTACAGGTTGACTCAGCATTGAGGGATTAGGGGAAAAAGAAACCCTTGCTCCATCGATTTTATTCTATGTGCTGGATCAGTTTTACTGGGGTGTGGTTGATGCCATAGCTGTCACTCAACTCCCAAGAGCTGAGGAGCGCTCTCTGCAGAGGCAAGAATGTGACTCATGGAAGGTTTTTTGTTGTGCGTCTCCAGTAAATCTTGTATGTATCCAGATGAGCTCTGGTGGTCGCCGTTCCCTCGAGACTCCTGCTCTTTTGCTGCTTGCTTCTGTGCATTCTTGCTGGACTCTGCAAAACCAGAGCCCGTTGTTCTGACATTAGACCTCTCGTCCTTGCAAGTTAAATCCCTTGCCGCATTCGCAAGGCTCTCTTTCCGGCTTCTAGTGAGGGGTGAGTGGCTACTGGGTCCCACAAGCAAGTCACACTCATTTTCAGAAATGGGGTTGGTACTGCTATGGAGGGATTCGTTTTCGCTGTCCTCATCACCCCTGGAGCGGACGTCCTCCCGGTCACTCTCCTTCCCATGATGCCGAGCATTCTTCACCTTCTGATGTATACGCTGATGGCGAACCAAGCTGTGCTTCAGAGTGAAGGTCCGTTCGCAGGTTTGACATGTGTAAGGTCGCTCCCCTAAGACAAAGATAAAGAAACAGATGTTAACAGGTTCCCCATCTCCTTTTTTAAGACGTCAGGATTTTTTAGAAGGAGATTAGATTTGTATCCTGTCCATCACTCAGCATCTCAAAGCAGCTTACAAACCCCTTTCCCTTCCCCACAACAGACAACCTGTGAGGTAAGTGGGGCTGAGAGAGCTCTCTCGAGAACTGGCACTGAACACCATTTCCATTCCAGTTAAGCTCCTTTGTGGCCTCACGGTCTTGAAACCCTTCCTATGAAATGGACTCAGCTTAACAAGTGCTTAGTTCTGGCTGAGTATTAAGTACCCATTGTTATTAAGACATCCAAAGCAATTTTTATGGTTCTATAGTATACATTTATCCATAACGCTAGCCGCTTGGAAAGGAATCCACAGTCACAAGGGGTTAATGCACCCATGGAGAGTTGTGTAAATTTTTAGATATCTAGTTTTTAAGTACATTCCTTGTGTCTCCTGGTTGGGTCTCAGATACACACCCTACTCACCTGCACACTGCACATCCCCTTCCCCTCTCCATTATTAACAGCTGGCAACACTATTCAAAAATGTTGGTCTGCTCCCCTGTCTGTTGAGCCCCATTCCACAAAGAGCACATAGTCCCATGCGACAACAGTCTTTGTGCATGGACATAAGATCCCTGCATGACCAACAGTCCACCAAGCCCAACAGCCTGTTTCACACAGTGGCCAACCAGTTCCCCTAGAGGTCCAACAAACAAAGCATAGAGGCTTCCTTCAGTCACCATGGCTAGTAGCCATCTAATACCATTTAAAAACCACCTCTGCTTATGGCTATTACTACATCTACCAGCACTGAATTCCACCGTTTTAAATATTTCCTTTTGTCTGCCCTGAATCTGTTGCCCATCAACTTCATTGAGTGACCCTGAGTTTTAGTATTATGTAGGGTTGCCAGGTCTGGGTTGGAAAGGGAGAGTTTGGGGGTGGGTCTGGGAGAGGGTGGGGTTTGGGGAGGGGAGGGGCCTCAGCAGGGTACAGTGCCGTAGAGTCCACCCTTCAAAGGCAGCCATTTCCTCCAGGGCAGCTGATCTCTGTCAGCTGGAGATCAGTTGTAAAAGTGGGAGATCCCCAGGCCCACCTGGAGTCTGGCAACCATAGTATTATGTGAGGAGAAGAAGCTCTTTGTCCACATTCTGCACCCCATGTATAATTTTATAAACCTCTGATGTCTCCTCTTAGCTGTATTTTTTTTCTACACTGAAAAGTCCCAAATCTCCCATAACACAGTCACCACTAAGCCAACGGTTTTGAATACGTCATTTCAATATCTCAAAGCATAAACTACACACAACCAATTGGCAAAGACTACCTCTTGTCATTATTTAGGTCCTTGGAGAAAATTGGTACAATTTTCCCCAGCAAATGTGTGTATTTTGTGCTTTATTTCAATGTCTCATGGACGGTAAAATCAGTACCTTAACAGATTTTCTCAAAGCAGGCTTTGATTTTGCAAATGGATACATAGATAGATGCTTTCAACAAGAATTATATCATTATTAGTTTGACAGAAGGCCTGCAATAAGGAATGAGTTTTGTAGGCATATGCCTTGCTGTTAAGCGTGCTTTCTGCAGAGACCTTAGTCAAATCTTATGCAATCCAACCAACAGCAATGACCCAGCATCCTCCTCCACAGCCCCAATAAGCTCCTTCCTCTAAAAATTGTAAAAAATATGTTCCAGTTGGCACAGTACAGCTCCAGAAACACACCACTCACGAATCAGCATTTCCTGTCCAACCTCCAATTGAACAGCAATTTTCTTTAGGTACTGACAAAATGAATGGAGATCTATTTTCATCTAGGTGTGCTTTGCTAGAGTAAGGCACTTTTTAAAACAGGGGAAATAAAGAGGACAGGGAGAAGGCAAAGAGAAGAAAAAACAGACATTTGGAAGAAAAACATTAAAAGTGAGTTTCATGCTGCAGGTAAAAACAGATCCTAGATTTAGAGGCTGAAGGCAGCAATCCATGAACTGATCTTTGATGAAGGTACAAGCAAAGACTTTCCTGGTTATATGTTTTTCGAAGCATGTGTTTCCCTACTTCTGACCTATTTGGAGAATAATCATTATACTATAATTGCACCTTCTTGGCCTCTGCATCATTCAGCCCCATACTGTTACTGTTTTTCTGGGACCCTGCAGTAACATCCAAACATTAAGTTGCCACTTGAAGCATTTATATCTGATCTAGACACCTGCAGATATCATCTACAGAGATGTGTATCCTTTACGGTCAGCTGCCCTTGGGGGGGGGGGGGGATTGGAAATTTGGGGGAGGGAGCCATGACAAAAAAAACCTCTTATGAAATATTTTTTGTTATAGAATGAGTGCAATGCTTATTAATCTAAAGTCACACTCAAAATGTAAAGCATGAAAAAGTCTTCAAACTTTTCCATTTGTTCCAATGGAAACATAGAGGAGTACTGAAAAAAATCCTAAAAAAATATGTTCTTGATTTGAAGTATTTTTACGTTTTGAGCATGAGCTGTGGCTCAGTGGCAGAGCACCTGTTTTGCGTGCAGAAAGTCCCAGGTTCAATCCCCAGCATCTCCAGCTAAAGGGATCAGGAAGTGCAGGTGAACAACCTCTCCCGGAGACCCTGGAGAGCCAGTCTGAGACAACAACATTGGTTTATGGAACAACCTCCCCAGGGAGGTACGCCTGACCCCCTCACTCTTGATCTTCAGGAGACAGTTGGAGACAGTTTTATTTGGCTAATCTAGTTTTCAATTACTGGCAGCTATGATCTTTTATTTGATTTCATAACAGTAGTTTTGTTCATATTATTTTTACCATGTTTTTTAATAATTGTTTTATTTATATTGTTTGATTTCATAACAGTAGTTTTGTTCATATTATTTTTACCATGTTTTTTAATAATTGTTTTATTTATATTGTAAGGCACCTTAAGTTCCGCAAGGAAGAAAGGCAGCTAATACATGTTTTAAATAAATAAATAAAATAAATATTGACCTTGATGGACCAGTGGCCTGATTCCATATATGGTAGCTCCATGCGAGTGAGGAAAAAACCCTTTTCCTACAAAGCATTTAACTCATTCCAAATGTACAGCATTAAAATGTCACAGGAGATTTGAAGAACGCTGGAAAAAAAACCCTTCTATACTGTAGACTAGGGGTCCCCAACCTTTATGAGCCTGCAGGCACCTTTTTGAATTGACCAAGGGCGGTAGGCATGAAAACAGAATGGCTGCCGCAGAAGGTGGAGCCTCCCACAAAATGTCAGGAATCAAGGTTATATATAAATCTAACAGTACCTCTTCAACACTATAGGCTGGAATTGCATTTAACAGAATGCCTCTTAATCTGCAGAGCCAATCAGAAGCCCTGTGCTGGGCAAAAGCCCCACCTAACCCTGCCCACTTCTTAAAAACATTTGGTGGGCACCACCAAAAGGTGTCTGTGGGTGCAATGGTGCCTACATACACCACACTGGAGACCTCTGCTGGAGACATATACAAAATTTTCAAGGGTTTTTTGTTCAAGTGTAGACATGCTGTAACATGTTTACTGATAAAACATTCAAGAGTTCAGCATTCTCAGTGTGGCAAAGTTTAGCTTAATATCCAAACACGCTGGCATTCCCACCAACTGTGACTCAGAGAGACTCTGCACAGAATTTGTTTTCTACCTTCAGCTTATTTTTCCTACCTCTCAGATGTCAAAATTGAAAATGCATGTGTTATGGTAACATAGGGTGCAGCAGTTTGCAACCGTTTCTCAAATACTGGATATATTAGCAGTTTTTCTTATAGAAAATAAATATATTTTTTTAAAACCATCATCATCATCATCATTGAATTGCTCAATACCTGCTACTGCAGGGTTCTGGGTGATGTACAATAACCAGAACAACATGAACAAGATAAAAAACAATTAATTTTTTTTTTAAGTCAGATGGCGAATAATCATTATTCCATTACAGACTGCCGGTTACGTTGCGGGCAGTGGGGAAGAGGGTGAGGCAGCTATAAGACACAGGAAGAGGGTGCCAGCCAAGATGTTCATGCCCGACAGTACAATGTTATATGCTAGCTAAGTTATTAAAAATGTTTGTGTGTTCTTCTATCAATAAAAGTAGTTTAGGTCTGAGAAGAAATAAGTATTGCCATTTATTTAAGTTTTCCACAAAATGTCTGTTTTTCTGTCCCAAAAATGGGAAAAGAATTTTCTCCCTGCCGCTTTAAAAATGTATAGAAATCTCTAGTCTCCCCAAAACAGGCACAAGTGTGAGAGAACACTCAGAGAGACAACTTCTTAGGTGGATCTGAGCAGCATCTCAAAAGAAGACTTCAGAGCTGCAACCAGGGGTACCATTCACCCAGTGAGCACAAGGCATTCCCCTCCCACTCCTGTTCCCATTGCCAGGAAAATAAAATAATAGCATCACATGCAGCGCTATGTCCCTTCTGGGGTTTTATACGGTTTTACGATAGAGTTTCTGGCGACTCCTAAAGCTAGCTGTGTCACTTCTGGGTTGTTTTTTTACTAGAAGTGACATGGTGGGCAATGAAGCCAGTATCACAGCCTCCATTTCCCCACCACGACCCTACTGCTGGTTGCCAGACACTACCTGGCAGCCATGACTGAAGACATCTGTACAAGTACAACATGGCCGAATAGATGAACATTTCACTTGTGTCGAACATTAAGGGCTCCCTGAATAATTCACCTCCTCGGTTATTCTGATGCAACTCCCCACCCCGTTTTCTACGGGAAAACCCACAACAGGTGGAATTGAGCAGCGGCTCAAAAGAGGAAAATAATTTTGAAAGAAATAACTGAACACCTGTTACAAAGCATCCCTTTTGAGAAGGAGAGTATTCCAAGGGCTACTGGCACTAGCTGTATTCTTTGCATATCCAGTGTGCAGAAAGTTTAGCAAGACATTGCTTCTGAATTAATAAACATGAGCCAAACAGCTAAGTAGCAGCCTTCAGGTGTGTCCTATTAGACTCCAGGTAACCATAACAATGTTTTGCTGTGTGTGAAGCAGAAAAAAATCCCACAAATATAAAAAGGCACTCCGGTAACTTGCTTTGTTCAAAAACCTTGCTGCCTTCCCTCTCCAGTCCATTCCACATAGCTATGATGATTTCATCCGAAACCTGAAGGCATGTCTCTGCCTTAAGTAACACACAAAGGAAGACACGAGGCTTCTTTCCCTCTCTGCCAATTACATGCTTAACGCCACACTGCAACAAGACTTAGCCACTTCTTACCTGTATGGGACCTTGTGTGCCTCGTCAGGTCTTGTAGAGACCAAAATCTCTTGTTGCAAATTGTACAGACCTTCTTCCTCTTGTCAGCCTTGGACTCATTCTTCACTGCACCGTTAGCTTTCGGCTTTCTGTCGTCGTCGCTCTTTTCAGAGAATTTCCTCTCCGTGCTCTCTCCCTCCGAGATGCTTTCACTTTCTTCGTTCTCTTTTCCCGTAGCCTCACCGTCTGTGGGAGACTCGGCTACCTTTGTGTCACTCGCGGGCTCTTCCTGCTCAGGGGAAAGCTCCTCTGCAGCATATGCTCGGGCTCCACTCTGAACACTTTTGCTTTCATCCTCACTGCTCTTCTCATCTTTCCTGTCTTCCAGAGCGTGGGCCTTTTTGTGCCGGCTGAGTGTGCCAGCAACTTTGAAGGATTTCCCACAAACGTCGCAGGCATGTCTCTTTTCAGTCTGAATGCCGCTTCCCGTGCTCTGGTCACTCTCTGCCAGCTTGAAGTCCATCAGCTTGCTGGCAAAATTGAGGTCCAGGCTTCTGTTGCTGGCAGAGTCTTCCTCCAGACCCTCTTCATCCTCACTTATTTTCATCTGTGCATCTTCTTCTCCTTGGGATGAGTCGAGCTTGTCCTGCTCTTTGGGACTGCCTTCAGGTTCAAGAAGCCTGGTGGCCTCCTTTGGGTGGTCTCTTTCACCAGAGGTCAAGTCCAGTGCTTCGCTTCCCGCACTTGCGTTCTCCAGGTCTGATTGACTGTCTGCAAGAAAAAACAAAACAGGGAAAACCCTCCGTCAGCAAGAACACCCTGGAAAGGCATCAGAACAAAGTTTGAGTCCAGTGGCACTTTAATTCATGGTATAAGCTTTTGTGTACAAGCACACTTCCTCAGATACAGTGGAAGAGAACCCCCTCAACCATTACTTATAAGGGGTGGGGTGGAGGTTATTGTCAGGAAGGGTCATTCAGAGTAAAAATGCATATGTACTGGTTGATTATAGTGGAGAAAGATCTGTAAATGGCAGTAAATTAGCATACAAACTCAAGAGTTAACAAACAGACGTGGGAACAAGGTTTGGGTCCAGTGGCACCGACAAGACAAAGTTTAATTCTGGGTACAAGCGGGAACTGAGAAACTTAGTATGTACACTCCTTCAGATTCATTGAAACAGATTTCCTCAAATATTACTTATAGGTTAGTTGCCAGGAAGAGCTAATTAGAGTCAAGATGCCAATAAACATAGCTAAGATTGGAATAACACATTAAGTGCCGTATTTTTCGCTCCATAAGACGCACCTGATCATTGTTTTTAGAGGAGGAAAACAGGAAAAAATGAAACAGAAAGAAAGAGAGAGATAAAGGAAGGAAGGAGGAGGAGGAGAGAGAGAGAGAAAGAGAAAGGAAGAAAGAAAGGTGGGGACAGAGACAGAAAGACAGACAGACAGACAGAAAAAAGGAAAGGAAGGAAGGAAGGAAGAAAGATAGAGAAAGGAAAGAAGAGAGACGTCGGCATGCCATGCAAAGCCAGGCCTTTCTGTGCAAAGTAGCCACGGAGCTTAATCTGTGGGCGGGGCTTTCTGCTGCTGGCTGTCTTAAAGGGGAAAAGCACTTAAAGGGAAAGAGTACTTAGCCTGGTGGGGTTTTTCCTGCCGTTTCCCTTTTAAGTGTTAACAGCTCAGGCCCAGCAGGGAGGGGCGGGGAAGGCTGGGATGCCAGCCTGAATGGCTTTCCCCTGCGTTCCTGCTGAAGAAAGAGCCCTGTTACAGGTAAGAAAAGCTCCATATTCGCTCCATAAGACGCACACACTTCCCCCCCCCCACTTTTTTGGGGAGGAAAAGTGCGTCTTATGGAGCGAAAAATACGGTAAGACATGTAAATAGCAGTAAGTTGGTATTCAGATAATAAAGGCGTTACCAACAGATGTGGGAACTAAGTTTGAATCCAGTGGCACCTTTACAACCAACAAAGTTTGATTTCTGAGTATAAGTGAGAATTGAGTGACTTTGCATGTGTAGTGAGATAAGAAGCCGATATCTCTGTTAAGTCGTGGAGGTTCCATTGTTCTGAGTGTTATAATAATATAATATCACAAAGCTTCACTTCTAATAGTTTGGACACTGCTCATATGTATTTGTTTAGGGTCAAGGTCCAATACAAATCTGGTAAAGGATAACTTTAAGCCAATTGGGGTATGCACGAATGCGGAAAACTTGGTGAGACAAACTGGTACATCTTCTCTTATAAGTGTCAAGGGAATTCAATGGTCATGATCCAATGAGAGGACTTGGACACACAAAAAAGTGGTCTGTGTACACAAATCTCCCTGTAGCCAATCCAAGGCCTAAGGCTATATATGATTGGGTTGAATACTTCCAATCATTTATCAGGGAGAAGTGGAAGGCTGGATTCAGTCCACCTCCATCCATCCATGACTGGCCTATGTGAAGACTCCCAGATCAGGATTTCAGCCTCAGAGAGCAAGTGGACACAATCTTCTGAGCATGCACACTTCCTCCTATCAGATTAGGGTGGCTGTTTCAAAAGCATACAACTATGTGACCCAGAAAAGGCACTACCTGTCATCTCCCACTCATCCTGAAGGTCCTAAACCGCTGCGTCTATTGTTAGAACACTGTGGCAGCTATGCTTGCCTTTCACATTGAGGACGTATTTAAGATTTTGAGTAGTAAAGCACTAAAACGCTTCATTAGTAAGAACCTCAAAGCTACCTAGAAATTCTAACTTCAGTAAGAATACTCCAGGAAGTCAGTGGATATGGCATGAGTCAGCCACCAAGCACAAGATATTTTCAAACACAGGCAGGGCTGCCAAGTCAGCCCGGGGGGCGAGGGATCCCCTGCTATAGGGGTTCCCGATCCGGGGGGAACCCTGCCCCAGAAGTCGTCCGGTGAGGACGACTTCCCCCGTGTAATGACGCCACCCAGAGGTGACGTCATCACGTTGGGGGCGTTGCCAGGGCAACACCCCCAACGTGATGACATCACCTCCGGGTGACGTCATTATGTCGCCGTGGCACGCGTGCAAATCACACGCGCCAGAAGAGCTCCCGGGGGGAGAACAACTCCCCCCCGCCGGTAAGTCGCCGGTACTTAGCAGCCCTAAACACAGGATAAGATGCAGTGATTTTTTTTAAAAAAAAATACTGAGGTTAAAACAGAACTTGCAGACTTGAGTGACTTAAGTTTCTTTTTAACAAAACAACAAGAGTAATTAGTGTTTTTACTGCAGTAACACTTCTGGCCAATATAGGAATGTGCAGTGCTTTCAGTTATATAGAACCTTTCAGGCAAAATAGAAAACCTAAATAATACTCAGGTACATAAAGAGCGAAGTATAAACGTATGTGTGGATGTAGGGTTGGCAATAGTTATCACATTATTCCTTGCATGTCAGTCCCATAGAACACACTGGCCTAGCTAAGAGACGGTGTTCAGCCTAAGAAACCCACACGACACGAAGTCGGAAAGGCTCTTCAACTTGTAAACCAACAGCAAGAAGCCAGTCATATCAGCAAGATTACTCTAACTTATCCTCTTTTACACAAAAAGCATTCAAATGCAGCATGTTACACACACATGAAGTGGAAGATCTGTTGAAAACATCTTTGATCTTTAAGAATCTGGACTTTTACATCACATGTTTTAAGATTCTGCTTCTCTGGGAGAGCTAGAGGCAAGTCCAGTAACACCTTAGAGGCCAACAAAGATTTTGGGTAGTATTAGCTTATACTCTGAAAATCTGGTTGGTCACTAAGGGACTACTGGACTCTATTCTTCCATTCCAGACCAGCCTGGCTATCTGCTGAAACTATCTTCTCTGAGAGAGTATCTGATAATCTTGCTAGGATTTTGTACAATCGCTGTGCTTCCCAGTTCTTTTGAGCAATCTTCCCAGCCAGCATTGATCACAGCCAAGACGCACAGGAAGACACACAGGTTAAGTCAACTGAATACAAGAACACAGCACCCTACCCCCACCCCCCCAAAAAATACCCTCCCTAAAAGACCAACCCAACTCTGTCCACAGTGGGACCAATCTTAGTTTAGAGCTTGGGTGCAGTATTTAGAATTGTGGCTGCAGAGAATGTTGGCTCAAGTCTCCTGCTCAATTATGATACTGAAATCACTTTCTCTAAATATCGCATATCCTGCAAGATGCAGGTAAAATGTGTTTGTGAGCTCACTGGAGGAAGATCAGGGTATCAACTGGCACCCACAAATCAGCTCACCAGGGGAAAAAGTGTCCCTCTTCCTCTGGTCAGGGTTACTAAAGGTAACGGTTTCCCAGCTGAATCCAGCTCTAGGGGGATGGTGCTCATCTCCGTTTCCAAGCTGAAGAACCAGCACTGTCCAAACAGTTCTCTGTGGTCATGTGGCTGGCATGACTAATCCCCTTTTCCTTAATTTTTTTTTTTGGGGGGGGGGTCATACTGCTAAGCTTCTGCCTGCTGCGAAGCCCAGCATGATATGAGAAATTGCCCCTTCCCTCTCTCCAGCTGGATGAAGGGAGACCGAATTTCTCATGTTGTGTTTCTGAGCTCTGTAACAGCTTAAAGCAATAACTGACTTGCTCCAGTGCCCACTATGTTGAGAGCCTCTTTCTTTCTCTCCCCAACCCCTACCATGGGGAGAAGGCTTGAAGGAGAAGAGGATCAGTGAAAAGCAAATTTTGCCGGTTTGCAAAAAAAAATTATGCATTCCTCAATGTTTATTTTAGTAGAATCAAATAAGAACCAGCTACTAACGTAAGAGAAATGTGACACTACTGCTTAGAAATTTCAAATACTGGCTGGCTGGGGGTACTTACCAATCAGCTGGCTGGAGAGGGGACTTACCAGGAGAAAGAGGAAGGTTCAAGGCCATGTCACCAGTGTCACATAGGAAGAGACGTCATGCCAGCAACATTTGGGTGACACACTGGTATTTGGGCAAAAACTCTATGGTAGAAGCTGTTTTTACCATCGTTTTTGCCCAAATTCCAGAGCATCACAGCAATGTCGTGCTGTGATTATGTCATTTCCTGTGCAATGTCAGTAACATGGCCTAGGCTTTCCTCTTTCTCCTGGTAAGCCCCTCATCCCCCACTGGTTGCCAGCAGGGACCTGGCAGCCCTATATACTAGCGTGCTACTAACCATATTTTGACAACACTGGAAAGCTGAATCAGGATTCTAACCCCTAAAAATAAGTTACTGAAAAATGGCTATGCTACAGATAGGGTTAAGAGCTCATAAATGCAAGGAGAAAATTACATTTATTATCCCTGCAAGTTTATCATCCAGTAAGCTTCGATAGTCACAGATATTTTCCCCTGTAGAATTAAACACACTGCTGGCTTTTGTAAAAGTCGGTCAGACTAGGAAGCAAAGTTTAACCCCTGGCATGTGTGCCAACAGTGGCACACCAGACCATTTTGCTTGGCAAGCAGGACCAGATCTTAGATTCTAACTTGGTTGCATCAGACTTAAAAACCCACAACAGGACTAAGTGAAATGCTTTCATATGCACGACAGAAGCAATAGAGTTTGACACTTGCATAACATTCAATTGTGTAGCACAGGCACACAGTTACAATGGTCTGTCTGAGGCGCTCTAAAGATTTCCTTTTTATTCTTTCAGCCTCTTAATCCAGAAATGGTAAACAGTAGTAAGGAGGATGCAAAGACTCTTTGACTAATAAATCAAGGTAATAAATTCACTAAGGTCAAAAGGGTAAGCAACAGCTATTTGCCAAGGTAAGCCAAACAAACAAAAACCCCACACTATAGCATTGGTAGACTTTAATAGGTATCCAGAAAGAAAAACAGCAGTTCATTCCCCCCCACACACATGTTGCTGCAGCATTTTATTCCATTTCCTTCCAAGTTCTATGTCCGCAAGTGCCAGAAACCGAAACTTAACCAATGGTTTTCAAGTGCACCTCTAAAGTCTCTCAAACCCTGCAGAAATATCTCCAACATCTTCCACTAGGTGGAACACTTTAGTAAGCCTGCATTTTTACAAATGAATTTCAAAAAATCATGTTTCTGCTGATTAAAGAAACTTAAAAATTCTCCCTCACGGCACACTTGGTAATACATATTTCTTATTCATTTTCCCTCTTTCCAGGATCATTCCAAATTGTGTTTAAACCACGTTTCATTCATTTTAGATACTTGCTGATTTAAAAACCATAAAAGAAAAAACTCCAAATTCACACCAAATTAGTACACTATATTTTAGTGAAGAAAATTAATAGCTTTTTCTAGCATCTCAGGCCTTAAAGCATACATTAACATTTAATTTACCACGACCCAAACTGGCCCCAAAAGGTGGCTTGCGGCATCGGCCAGTCGGTAGCCAGAAGCCGCCCTTGAAGGAAGATGCTATTTGAAAATAACGGCACACCGCTTGGAATGAAAACGACTGTAAATTAAACTTCCCTAGAATAAATCCCACAACATCAGAACCTTTAGGTTTTCGTCTTTCCAGTATCGCCCTTTAAGCAAGGGCTTCCACAATGGTAAGAGTAACAAGAAGCAGCCAAGTCAGTGGGTGAACGCCAAGAAACAACTAACTAAGCTGATCAAACAAATGAAAGAATCTGGATATGGTAAATGCTTCTGAGAAGAACACTTTGACTTTTATTGGGGGCGTGTTTATTTATTTAATTCAATTTATATTCCACCCACCCCGCAAGCGGGCTCAGGGTGAGTTACAGGTTGCATAAGATGTGACAGTAAAACAACAGAATATCACAAATATTATGAAGTTAATACTTTAAAAGCTGAGAGGACGAGAGGACTTCCTTCGTGCCTTGCACACTCCAGATATAACTCAAGTATCTCACTGTGATGCACAACTGCCCCCCACCCCACCCCACCCAGCACAGGAAGCATGAAGAGAGGATGCAGCATCCTCTCTCAGTAATAGCATGCATCATTCAAACCTGCCTCAAGACTCGCCAGGATTTCTCAGGTGCACATCCTTCACTGCATATCACTATGCTGGGAAAGCTCAGTCTTGTGACAACAGCTGCTTAATGATGCTGTGAACTTCCTAACAAGCGGTCAAAGTTCTTCTCCTTTGACTGCACACAATAACATGAAAAACACATTTCTCTCACTAAAGCTAAGGGCATAGTAACTTCTAAGCGGACCCGTCCAAAATACATCTGCACAGGGGCTAAAGAACTTCACAGCGTGGTACCATATGAACTTCTGGGTTAGTTACAGAAAGAGGAGGAAAGTTTTGTCGCCATTCATAGATTCTCTACATTACTAGAAATCTCTCTTTCCCTTCATGTGGAAGGTATTTTTTGGGTGGCAGGGGAATCCAAACAGAATGTGCTATGCACACTACTCTAAATGCCAGGTTCTAGCTCATGGAGATAAGACGTAAAACTGAAACTAATCTGACATGACAAAAACAAAAATCTAAACATATAGTTCAGAGCCCAAGCTATGCTAGGCTACCATTTTACAATCTTTTGGAAAGAGGCGTTTGATAATTTTGCATTCGGGAGGACAAATTCCGACCCATTTTGGTTCTGATTTTTCAACTATACCAACAAAGTCTGAGGGGGGAAAAAGTCTCCTGGCATCCAGATAAAATTGCATGTACTTAAACCAGCCCACAATGCAACTACGAATTTAGATTTATTAATGACCTATCAGACAAACTGCCATCAAAGCTCTCTTGCTAGCTATAAATGTCTATGATTTTCTTCTTTTTATCAAACCAGGAACAACAGAAAATTGCTCAATTTGTTCTTTCTGAACACAAGACTGAACTAGCTGTTAAGGTAGCTCAACCGACATTTTACAATGTCGGTTGCACCAATTTTCTATAAAGCAGGAGTGGGCCATTTAAATCCCAGCATGGGCAGGAGGGATGTATGCTGAGCCACACACTTCTCTGCAGCTGTCTCTCTCTTGGCAAGGGTTATTTCTGTTCTCTGACCACTATGGGCTCTTCCACATTGCCTCTTTCATCACTTGTGTGTCCCTAATGCTTCATGGGGTTTTTTCTTTTCCATGTGTGTTTTGCTCCCTTTAGTGGTCGATTCGATATTACATTGATGTATGTCTAGAATAAAAACCTGCAGTTTAAATCTGCAAGGATCTGCTGGACATGCAGCAATGTAATATCAAATCGACCACTAGAGAGAGCAAAACACATGCAGAAAAGAAAAACTGGAACAATAGGGACACACAAGCCCAATGTGGAGAAAGAGCCCAATGTGGAGAAAGATTAGGAAGAAAGAGATTCAGAGAACACCATAGGCAGAGTTGAGTTCAGCCCACATACCCTTCCTAGCATGCAGCTTTGAATACTTCCAGCTTCATAGGAAAACTAGCACAGCCTGCATTTGTCATAAACAGGTCATGCTTGCATTACCTCTGCCCCTCACGTTCCTTGAAAGATAACTAAGAGCCTCATTTGTTTATCTAGGGGCCCCCAAGCAAAAGGAACACAACTCATCTTAAAGTCTGGAACAACCTAAAAAAGCTACCTGTGCTATCATGAGCTCCAGCATCACTTTCTTTAGACTGGGGGATAAGCCCGTTTCTTCTTAGACAGTAGCTGGTAATTCCGTGTTTGCGTAAGAGGTGGCGTTCACAGTTAGATTTGGTGGAAAAGAAGGCATCACATTTTTGACAGGGGAAGGGCTTCTGACCTGAATGGAGCAGGGGGAAAAAAACAAAACACATTTATCTATCTTTCTAAGGCATCAGAGAAGCTCCAGCGTGTGTTTCTCTGCGCTTGTTTTAAACAACCTATGGTTAATTTTCAGCTCAGTCTTGGACATATTTACTTGGAACTAAAGTCCTACCGTATTCAGCCGGATTTACTTCCCAGTAAGAGTGCTTGGGATTATAGTTACAGTCCAAGTTAATTTAAACATTAAAACACTGGTCTGTAGGGCTGCCAAGTCCCCCGGGAGGGCAGAGGTCCCCCCACTTAAAAGGGCCCTCAATCCACCGGTCCAGTTCCAGCCAGTGGAGGGAACCCCATCCCCAAAGTGGCCAGATTGGGTTGACGTGCCTGCCGTGATGACGTCGCCTGGAAGTGACATCATCACACTGGGCACGTCACCGGGCGACACTCTAGCAATCACCCTGAAAACTCTATGGTACCATAGTTCCAGAGTGATTGCTAGAGCATTGCCCGGTAACGTGCCCAGTGTGATGACGTCACTTCTGGGTGACGTCATCACGGCACGCGCTACACTACACTTGTGCGCGAATGTCCCAGAATGGGACCACTGCTCCCTCGCTGCAGACAGTAAGTCACTTGGCAACCCAACTGGCCTGAGAATTCACGAATACAAGGTATTCAAGTTAAACTACTCAGGTTCAAAGCAGAAATACCATTTAAAAGTGGAGTAAATTAAGTTGACCCCCAATGGAGGAAAAAAACCTGGCCTACTCGACCAAACACCTGAATATCAATCCCATGCCTCTCTCAGCCCCACCTACCTCACAGGGTGTCTGCTGTGGGGAGAGGGAGGGGAAGGGAAAGGGATTGTAAGCCAGTCTGAGACTCCTTTGGGTAGTGAAGGGCCAGGTATAAATCCAATCTCTTCTTCTTCTACCCCCATGCTTGGGGATCAGACTCTCAGAAGGGGTCAGAAGGGGTTCTTACCAGTGTTCCCTCTAAGTTGAGTTAATGTAAGCTATCTCACAGTTTTTTAGCCTCCAGCTCACACATTTTTGCCTTGGCTCAGGAAGGACGGCTCCAGAGCAAACTGATTTATGCAGCAGCCAAATTGCTTGTTCACAACTTTAACGCCAGTAGCTCACAAGGTAGAATTTTTGCTCACGAGACTCCACAGCTTAGAGGGAGCATTAGTTCTTGCCCCTCCTGGCTTTCCCAGCAAGGCTGTAAAACATTCTGTGGAGCTTCTGGGACAGTCTAACTCCAGGCAAAACAGGGAATGCTCTTCTGGCCGTGGGTACTTTTACATTACTTATTTTAATGTATTCTATGTTATCAAGTCCTGAGGGGTTCGGAGTAAGGCAAGTTTATAAATACTTTAAATTTTAAAAAATCAAGGCCACCTAGGGCTGCCAAGTCAGCCCGGGGGGCGGGGGATCCCCCGCTATAGGGGTTCCCGATCCGCCGGCTGGCATTCGGCCGGCGGGGGGAACCCCGCCCCAGAAGTCGTCCGGTGAGGACGACTTCCCCCGTGTAATGACGTCACCTCTGGGTGACGTCATTACGTCGCCGTGGCGCACGCGCAAAGCGCACGCATCAGAAGAGCTCCCAGGGGGAGAACAACTCCCCCCCGCCGGTAAGTCGCTGGTACTTGGCAGTCCGAAGGCCACCCATGAACAGAAAAAACAGAGGAATGAAGATTCGGAAGGATACTTCTGATCCATGCAGCAAGCGACTTTACAGCAGTCACTGTGCAGCTGCCGGCTGTTCAGAAATTTATCACTGTTCAGAATGAGTCAATGTGATTTTACACAAAAATGTAGGTTCCGATGAAAAACAGTTAATGCTACTCCACTCAAAATTACCCAACTAGGACTCATCCCAGTCTGTTTTCCTCATGCTGCAGATAAATACATAAAAGAATTAGGATCTCAGCAAGTCCAAGAAAAATTCTGCCGTCTTACGGAGACCACATCAAAACCCAAACGCACAACGATGAGAAAGGGTTTGGAGCCCTGCTTGATCTTCCTGCAGGAATTATTTCAGAATGAACTGAATAAAAGGGACAAGGGGCGACAAGATTAAAGAGGCAAAGACACAGAGTCAGAAACAATCATGGAAAGTCATGGGATTAAAAAAAGAAACATAGATGCAACTTAACAGAATCTGTAAAAGACTCTACATGGTGGGAAGAATGAGAAATGGTTAAAAGGGCAAGGAGGAACTCGTTGCTATAGGAAGCGTAGGGTGCCTGCTGTTGCCTCCCAGTAATACAATGGAGGCTTTATAGATATTTCCCTCACATTAATCTTCCCCCATAAATTGGCTTCTGCACTAATTAACATCTGAATCTGAATTAGGGAGGATCATGTGTTGTTTAAACAGGCCTGAATCTCTTAAGTGTAACAGTCATGTGGTTCTGTCTGCTGAGCTTTTTTCTTTGCTGCCTGGACTTTCCTTTCATTCCCCATCCTAGATATATAAAAAAAAAAAGTTTGCTATTTCAGAAACGAGAACAGACAGAGAAGCTGCTCAGTTATTAGCTAGCTGGCTGGCTGGGGCTGAAATTCTGCATAGTTCCATGCAGGTCAATTCACACACTTTAACACATTGTGAAGCAACTTTGCAGCCATCCAGTGCAGTGTTTCCTCTAAGCTGAGTTAGTGTGAGCTAGCTAACAGTTTTTTAGCCTCCAGCTCACACACTTTTGTCTTAGCTCAGGAAGGATGGCTCCAGAGCAAACTAATTTATGCAGCAGCCAAATTGCTCGCTCACAACTTTAATGCTAGTAGTTCACGAAGTAGAATTTTTGCTCACAAGACTCCACAGCTTAGAGGGAGCATTGGTTCCATGGCACTTGTTAATATTTGGGTTGTATGGAAGGTGATTTGTTCAGATGAGAAAAAAGGATAGAGACCTCCTTCAGCATCAAAACAGACTACAAATACTTAAGCCTTAGTCCAGGGGTGTTGAACTCATTTGTTATGAGGGCCGGATCTGACACAAATGAGACCTTGTTGGGCCAGACCATGTGTGTCATAAAATGTAATGCCAGGTAGCGGAGATAAAAACTTTATAAAGGACACAAACACAAAGATTTTTTTTAACTCAAAATAAAAAACATGCTTAAAACATTAGCACTCTTGCAATATTTTGACTCCTCTTGCTCTGAATTATTGCATTAAAATATCTGTGCTGTTGCAACCTTGGGTATGCTGTTCAAGTCTGTATCTGTTAGCTGCAAGCCTACTTTTGATTTACTGATATTCACCACAGAAATCTCATGCTCAGAGTTCTGAGTCTAGGACCCAGGAGAAAAACATAAAATGGCTGAGTGATTGAAAGAGTCTGGCGAAGAAAGCTATGATGCAGCAGCAGCAACAGAACTGGAAGCAGGAGATGGCCAGTTCCTGTGCGGGCCTGATACAGGCCCTCTGGGGGCTTGATATGGCCCCCGGGCCGCATGTTTGACACCCCTGCCTTAGTCTGTCTGATAAAGAATTCTGCTCAGTTTGAAATCCTGCACCCTCTTGTACTAAGGGATGCCAGTACACTAAAATGACTAGCATACCTAGTTCAGATTTATTATCGCTTAGCAACACCCCTCTGTACAAACAAGAGTCATACTACACTGAAGACAGAAGAATAGGGGAGAAGCAGAACAGTCGGGTAAATTTTCAACATCTCTTAATATTAACAAAAACTACTATAAACAAATTAAACTCAACCATCTACAGAATTCCTCTAATTTGATACACTTCCTTAAACACATTAAAGGAACCTGCATTTCACACTTCCCCCCCCCCCCCAGTATCAGCTCTTAGTTTGTCACACTTACAAATACCTTAAATAAGGAAGGAGGAGGAGGAGGAGGAGGAGATTGGATTTATACCTTGCCCTTCACTTGGAGCCTCAGAGCGGCTTACAAACTCCTTTCCCTTCCCCTCCCCACAACAGACACCCTGAGCAGTAGGTGGGGCTGAGAGAGCTCTTTCGAGGACTGGTCTTTCAAGAACAGCTCCGACAGAACTATGGCTTGCCCAAGGTCATCCAGCAGCTGCAAGTGGAGGAGTTGGGAATCAAACGCGGTTCTCCCAGATTACAGTCTGTGCACTTAACCACTACAGCAAACTACTACACTATAAATGTAATTGAAGATAACTTCTCCAAGGCTAAGAAATTTAAATACATCAAGTCTACTTGCATTTTTACCTCCTGCCTCCAATGAACTCAAGCATACATGGTTCTGACTTCCCTATTTTACCCTTAAAACAAAGGCTGAGGGTGTGTAACCGGCCCAAGAGCACCCACAAACTGTCATGGTGGAGTGGGGATTTCAACCCAGGTCTGTCAAGAATAGTATTAGAATATGGCTGCTGCTTGTCTGGACAAATGACTGGACAAGACTGTTTTCTACTTCCTGCTGGCTATATAGCATTAAATTGCTATATTGGCTGAGCCCTATAGCACAAGTCAGAATGTTCAGAAATAAATCCAAAATAGTACATTCTACAAAAAGGGTGGGGAAAGGCTGGCATTTTCAGAGGCACTGCAAGACATTTCAAACTCCGCACTACAGTGATTCAGAAGTGCAAAAAAGATATAAAAACTGAAGAAAGGATTTTTTTAAAAAATCACAGGCCCACTTTGCAAATGGGACACAAGTAACTTTGTTTGAAATGGTTAAAAAAACATCCATTACCAGCCAGGAGCCAAAAAGGTTGTGTCTGAAGTGACACAAAAAAATCTGTTAGCATCCAGCAGCTAAAACGGATTACGAAGGCTGTTTGAAAGAGGTCTTAGTTTCAGCATGACACAACCTTTTTGAAAGAATTTAACTTGCTTCAGTTTCAGGACTGACACACTAAGGTAACAGAACAAAATTTGAGTCCAGTGGCACCCTTAAGACCAACGAAGGTTAATTCAGGGTATAAGCTTTCGTTCACATGCACACACAAAAGCTTATACCTAGAATCAACCTTCATTGGTCTTAAGGGTGCCTCTGGACTCAAACTTTGTTCTACTGCTTCAGACCAACACAGCTACCCACCTGAATCTATACTAGGGTAATGATCTGTTAAAAACTTGCCTCCAAGGTGGCAATGTTTGAAGCAGGTAAATTTAAACTATTAAATTCTCATTTATATCTAGCAAAAACTCTCTAGCTACTAGAACAACAGTGGGTTCAGATGTTCTGCCTTCAGGGAACACTTTCCACTCCAGCTAAGGATTCCAGGGCACACCCTTAGTTCACACATGCTGTTCGGCCAATCTGTTGCCCCCCTTGAACTCTCAATGTGACCTAGAATAGTGGTTATCAGTAAGGTACATGTACTGCCAGTGTGACAGAGAAGTAGTCTAGATGGGATGCAGGGTTTTCACAACAATTAAGAATTCACTTGCCCCTTGATCCTCTGGTCCACCTGCAACTATAATATGCAGTCTCCTGCCAACACTGCCTGTCACAGATTATCCATCTTCAGTCAAACCAGTAGTAACCTTGACCATTTGACGTTTCTCCTAATCCCCCATTTCTCCCTGCCCACCAGCAAGTGCCTGGTATACCTCTCCCTGCTGTTCCTACATGATTATCCATTAAATATAACAATAAATTTTTATTCCCAACGACACTGCAATATTTATGTCCTTAAAACGTACAGTAAAGGATAAAACAGAAAAACTGTAAATATTATCAACATACTTTTCAGAAGAAGTGGCCTTTTTGTTTCTCATGGTAGGATGCGGGGTTTTTTGATAGACTGGTCAGTGGGATGTAACATATGAAAGGTTGAGAATCACTGACCTAGAACACACTCAACATTCCCACAGCTATACATTGGATAGAAACAGGCTGCCATTCAGGGAAGCCTGAGAAATCCCTGATTATCTTCCAAGAAATTCCCATTTCCCTGAGCAGACTTTGAAAAACATATGGATTAGATGAAGAAGGCTTGAAGTAAGCAGAGTAACCTGTCTATTGGCCAGGCAACCAAGTGGGGGTAAAACTTTTCTTCACATATTTAAATTTCCCTGATTTCTCTCATTTTGTTTCCTTTTGGTTTCCAGAATTAGCAAAAGTGAGATGTAGAGTTGCCACGTTCTTTTTGGCCACCGGTGAGGGGGTGAGGGGTAGGGTTTCCAGATCCAGGTTGGGAAATTCCTGGAGGGGGGGGGGGGCTGTGGCTCAGCAGCAGAACATCTGCTTAGCATGCAGAAGAGCCCCAGGTTTTAATCCCCAGCATCTCCAACTGAAAGGATCACATAACCAGTGATGTGAAAGACTTTTGCCTGAGATCCTGGAGTCTGAGTGGACAGTACTGACCTTGATGGACCAACGGTCTGATTCAGTGTAAGGCAGCTTCATGTGTTCATGAGCTCATGAGATTTGGGAGTTGAGCCTGGGGAGGACAGGGACCTCAATGGGGTACAATGCCATGGAGTCCACCCTCCAAGGCAGCCATGTTCTCCAGGGGAACTGATCTCTGTAGTCTGGAGATCAGCTGTTAATTCTGGGGGCTCCCCAGGTTCCACCTGGAGGCTGGCATCCCTACTGCTCTGTTGCCCCATCTATCCAGAAGTACAGCAACGCTCACCATCTGGTCTTACTTTTGCTAATTCTGGAGCCCAAAAGGAAATTAAACAAGGGAAATCAAGGGAATACAAATTCAAGAGATGTTATCAGAGAAAGTAAAAGAACTGTGGCTGGTAAGCGCGGCACCAAAATACTGCAAACCTCTCAAGGGACTATAATCGCCCCTTGGGTATGAGGCATCTCCAAGCCAACTCACTGTTTACCATTTTCACAAAGAGAAGATACATGGATATCTATTGGCTTTAGCAAGTTTAACAACACTTCAGTAATTATAGAGTTAACTTTGTTAGTTAACAGGAAGTCACATGTTTACTGTAACCAATCTATTATCAAGTGAGAAAATCCCATGAATCTTGAAGGAGGTCGTAGTGAAATGACCTGAACTTTAGCACTGTGAATGAAAAATATTGGCTACTTGCATATTGGGGTCGCTGTGTTTGTTTGCTTGGAGAAGAGACACCATTCTTCTAGTGTAGTCATCTAGCTATAAACAAGTAGGATTTAGAGTCTGTTGTTTTAAATACAGTTGACCTATTGCCCTGTTAGTTCAAGTAAAGTAATTTTTCTTTTCAAACATACACATAGACTCTGACTCTTTTTCATTGCTCTGCAGATTTAATCTCTGCTAAAGAATATTTTTCTAAGAATACCTTTCAATATCAAAAGGTCCAAACAGAATCAAGCGCACTGAGGTATGTACCAAATCTCAGCATTCCCCACAACAACTGGGCTGCCCTCAGTTAGCAATGCCTCAGGTATCACCTCAATGAACAATCAATGGCTTTTTCTTCCCTTCACAAATAGTCTTTTAAAAAAATTGCTACTATAATGCAAATATTATGTAGATCTACCATGGCACAACCAGATTTCAGGAATGTACTCTCCTCTTCCTGTTACATAAACACAGGGCTTTTCTTCTGGAAAAAGAGGTGCCAGAACTCTCAAGAGGGAAATGAAGTTTTCAATCTGTATACTAAAAATTCATGGACTTAAAAAAAATTAAAAGAATTTTGTCAAAAAGGTTTCAGAACTCCATTCCGGCACGTTCTCCCCAGAAAAAAAAGTCCTGCATAAGCAATGAGTTACCAATCTTACTACACTGGCTGCCAAATACAACCCACCACCGCACAGATAAGAGCAGGTCTCCAAAGATGTTCTGAATGGCCCTGGATTCCCCAGGACTTTTCAGCATAAAACTTTGGAACTTAGTCAGAACCTTCATTTGTCCTCATTCACCCTGAGAAGAAAAGTTTCAAAAGGAAGGCCACCGATGAAGACACTGACTGAAAACAGCTTCGGTTAACGAGTTCTATATTGCCATGATATTCTGAAAGGAGGGATTTTCCAGCATTGCCCACCAGCCAAATGAACTAACCCAGGCTACACCCATATACTAGCAGAAGTCCCCCCCCACCCGCCTCTATTTTAAAAAATATTCCCTCTTCCGGAGTACTGCAATAATAAGAGTGTAATAAATGTTCATTACAGCTCCAGTTCCTCACATCACCAACCTATATACAGTAGAGATTTAACCCTACAAATATATAGGGCTTCAGGATCACACCAGCATGTCCTGAGTATCACAGGACAGGCTCATCGGCAGCTGCTTTAGCAGAACATTCATCCAACAAAAATAATGACTAAATATGATGGATAAATGCCCTTCTAACCAATGGGCCACCTCCAAGGTCACCAACCTCCCAGGTGGCATCTGGAGATCTCCCACTATTACAATTGATCTCCAGACTACAGAGATCAACTCCCTGGAGAAAATGGCTGCTTTGGAGGGTGGACCATCATACGATGCTGAGGTACCTCCCTTCCCCAGGCTCCACCCCCCCACACATCTCCAGATATTTCCCAACTCAGTGCTGACAACCCTAGCCATCTCCAAAGTCTGTTTCTAGCTGTGAAAATTCTGCATCTGTTCTCTGCTTCCTGGAGGTATGAAGGGTACTGTATTTGAACGGAGCAAGCTACTTCTACTCAGAAAGACAGGAGCAGTAAGTTGGAATTGGAGAGCCGTCAACAAGAAGATTCCCCAGGGATACCTGAGACTACTATCACTTCATCTGACAAGCCTAACTTCATTTAATTTGACACTGTTCTATCATGAGTACAATGCAAACTCTACGACGCCAGTTTGGCCAAACTGGGGAAAATCTAGCAGCTCAAATTTTCTTTACCCTTTATGACTCTCTTTGAACTGGAGAAACTGCCACATCTGAACTCACCAACTACTGCCAGAAGCTCAGATATGAAAGTAAATGGAACCAGCCATAAAAGAAGTATTTTTTCATCTTGCGGGAAATTAATTCTGCTTTATTATTATGGGGCATTTGGAAAAAGGAGAGCGAGAACTGCAGCCACAAACCGAACACTGACAGCAAACTTCACATTTTAAAGAAGATGTAACAGGCCTTATACAAAGGTTCAACTACAACATCGCATGCAACGTTTAATGTGAGACAAATGACTCATTCAGATGAAGAGTCACTTCTGGTGGCTGTGATTAGGCATAAAGAAGTCAGAGGGAAGAGGTGGTTTTCAGTGTACCAGGAAGCCCTGGGGTTCCTCAAATTAAGGGTTTCTTAATTAGAAGTTCAGTTGGAGGACACAATTCTTTGAAGAGTCTACTTGTCTTCCCCTTCAATATTCTGCTCAACACAAGAGAATGCCTGGTGCATCATAGATGACATTCATAATCCATACATGATGACGGTTCATCAAGTCCCGCCAATTTTTTGTGACCTGTATACATCCCGGAATCCTGGAATGTACTGGCGTTCAACAGAGAACAGTTCGGAGTTGAGACAAAACACCTTGGAGCAGGGAATGGCTTGACAGGTCTTGACACAATACAATATTACCTGGTGAGGGAAAGACTTAAGTCCTCATTTCTCATGTTAGTTCTCCACTGCTGATTATCACACACCAGAACTGTCTTTTCCCCACCCATACCAACTATCAGATACATGTTTGTATACAACATGTCATTTGGACTGCAACAGATCAATGATCCATCTAAGCAATACTGCTTACCCTACAGTGGGTCTTAGGGAAAAGGTCTTACCAAATGCTTTTTATCTAGGGATTCCAGAGACTGACCCTGGGCCCCAAAGAAATCTGTTGCCTTACCATGGACCTACATTCCCTTTATGTAACACCAGAAGAAATCTCTGTGCGCTTAGATGCTATGCGCCTAGTGCCAGACAATACAAATGCATACAGCTATTCAAAACCAAAGTAGATTTAACATAACCATGTGTTTCAAGGCTAAAAGGCTCAGCTCCGTGAGTACACACTAGCTCAGGTGTCCCCAGTCTTGTTCAGCCCATGGACACTTCTGAAATTTTAAGAACCATCACAGTGGGTGGCATAACGAAATGGCTACCTCGGGGAGTCCAATCACAGCATATTATGAGGTTCTACACCAGGCACACTCTTGTGATGAAAGCAGCTATTTCAAAACAGGTTCTTCCGGCAGACATAAAACTGATGCATCCTGGGCTCTTCTCTTGCCCCAATTACGTGGAACAAAACTAAGAATGGCTGTTTGATTGGAAGCAGCAGCACCAGGAAATGCAGTGGCAGGTGATGTAGCACCTGTGGGCACCATGTTGGTGATTGTTCCACTGGTTAATAATTTACTGTATCAAGAACCATTAAGATAACTGCTGCCAGCAGGCTCCAGGCACTAAAGCAGATAACATTTTCTGGCTCATCCTGGCAATTTTTAGCCCTAGAATGATAAGTATTTATTCCTGGCTTTGCCTTCCAGTTACAATTCCTGGTCTAGAACAAATCCCACCCTACATTCCCAAGGAAACAATGACAATCTCTTACCTGTGTGAGTCAGCATATGCCGTTGTAAGGAACTTGCCCATGGAAAGACTCGTGGACAATGAGGACAGCTGATTTTCTGGATGCAGTTTGAGTAGGTGTTCTTCTTTCCCCGCAGCACCTTGTCCTCCACTGTTTCTCTCTCTTCTTCGCTGGTTCCATTTTGGTCAACTGCTTCTTTGAAGTCCGGGGTTGACTGCAGAAACGTGCTGAACTTATTGGTATCCGTATTGGCTAACATCTTCTCTATGCTAGCAAACTCACCACTCGACTCCAGGTCCAGGCCACCGCTCGCTTTAGGCTTGTTTTTCGTGCCTTTCTTCCTGCCTCTTTTCTTCATGGATCCAGAAGAGGCAGATTTCATTAGCCTGTCTGGACTGCACACCCTTTGCGTCAAGTCGCTTGGGATGCTGGCATCCGCCTCGACAGCGGCTGCAGTTGTCACTTTCGGTTTGGAACTCCCTGACTTTTCAGGCCCAGCAGAACTGCCGGCTGCCTTGGGAATGGAGTCTGTGACCTCAGTTTTCAGCAAAGCCGGAGCAGAAGACACCGATGAAATAATCTGTGCAATGGAAGCGAGGGGTGGCAGCTCTTTCGTGATGGGAGGTTTTGGCAAGAGGGGTGGGGGCTTGGGCCTCAAGGGGCGCAGCAAAGCAGAGTTCCCCAGAAGAGCCGGAGAAATTATTGGGACAGTCAAATGCAATGGACCCTTCAATGGCTGGGAATGTCTGAGAGGTTGGTTCTCCGAGTTACCGTTCACTGCGGGAAGAGACTGCTGAACGTGATGGAGCTTCTCATCATTCCCACTGAGGTGCTCCTGCTTCTTCTCCTGGCCCGTGGCATTGTCCTCTTTGTCCTTCTTTGGAGCTTTGGGGATTGACAAGTCTATGGGCTCCAAGGAACCGTCGTACGGAGAAGAACCAAATGAATTCTCCTGTTTCACCAGCACGGAGTTCAGGTTTTTGTTCTTCTGCGAGAAATCTAAAGGTTCGTCGAAATCTACAGGGAAGCTGTTTGCAGTTTCAAGTTTGATCGGCGGGTGAGGGGGGGCGCCAATCAAGAAGCCATTCTGAGGCTCTCTAAAAGGTGCGATGGGCTTGCAGTCCATGTAAGTGCTGTCTTCCAGGAGCAGGGGGCCCGGCTGGCTCTCCGAAGGGGTGCAGTCCACCGCCAGCACGTAGCTCTCTACTTCCTTCTCTGGGATGTGCAAGTGGTGCTTGAGGATATGGTGGACACAGTTTCGCTTGGCCGAGAAGGTGGTGCCGCACTCCTTGCATTCAAATGGTTTCTTCTTCTGGCAGCCACTGTGCGTCCTCATGTGAATGCGGAGGGCCCGGTAATGCTTCAGGTCCTCCCCGCAGAACTTGCACACTGAGTCTGGGGAACAGAAGGCATCCACCATCTCCGCCGCATTGCTGGTGACATACTCTATGTTCTTCTCTATTTCCTTCCTCGTAACCTTGAGGTGCTTCTTGCGCAGGTGCCTTTCGCAGTTCGCTTTCACTGTGAAAGGGTAGTGGCAGATCTTGCAGATGTATGGCCTCTCCCCGCTGTGTGTCCTCAAGTGTCGGATGAGAGCTGCCTTGTCAGCGGCGGTGTACTCACAGATGTTGCACTGGTACGGGGAGATGCCCAGGTGGGAGCGGATGTGAGCTCTCAAGACACCTGAGAAAGCAAACACCTGGTCACAAAACCGGCATGGATACAAGACTTTTCTCACGGGTGAAGACTTCTTGTTCGCCGCCCCAGAGATAATTGCTTTGAGGTCTCGCTCAGTTACCTCCTGCTTGATTTTCCCGTCCATCGTCAAAGGCAGGAGGGCCTCGATGATGCTGTCTTGTTCCAGTTGAGTTTTCATCTCACGCTGACTCAGAGGCTCCACCTTGGCCTGAGGAGAGGGACAGGACTTGGATCCTGATTGGCTGTATGAGTTTGACGGCGATTCTTCAGAGGGTTTGACCAGCCTGGGTGGCACTGGAGGAAGGCTTGGACTGACGCATCCGGGAGATGCCTGCTGCGCATTGACCAGTGGAGGTGGCGTTGAAGTTGCCACGACCGTCCGAGGGGCTACCAAAGGCTTTGGCTTCAGCGGTGGCATATGCTTGTAGACGGACTGTGCACCAACATGAGGTGCCTTAGAAAGTGGCGGGAGGCTGATCTGGGGGGTTGCCGAAGAAGCCATCTTTAAGATCTGCTGGATATCTGCTAGCTCAGTGGTGGACTTGAACAGGATGCTATTGTCAGGCTGGATTATGAAGCTTTTCTGGTAAGACTGTAGTGACAGGAGCTTCAGGTTCTCTTTCGTAGGGGGAAGGACCGCAAAAGGCCCTCCTATGGAAGCAGCCTCGACAGGGGACGCAGTCAACGGATTAGCACTACCCGGTTCCTGAGGTAGGTTACATTTCAGTGTTCTTAGCTGTGTTTCTTGGACCTCATCTGGCACCAGCTCCTCCTCAACAGGCCGGATGTCTTTGGTGTGCCGCAGTCCCAAGGACGCCATGTAAGCTCTCAGGTCTCCGTCCTCCGACTGCAGGTCCTGCTTCTCTTTGCCCTGACTCGTTGTGTGGGTTTCCATGTGCAGCCTGAGTGCAGACATCATGGGGAATGCCTTGTTGCATGTGTCACAGACATACCGGTGGAATTCGCTGGTGCATCTCCGCAGGTTGGTTTCACACCAGACCTATCAGAAGCCACAAGAGAACACAAAATGAGTGGGGTGTGTGTGTGCCTGGTTTCGAAATCCAGCAACTTGATAAGAGGAGAATAAGCTTTCTGTGTTACTCTTCCATCAAGCAGGAACGAGTAGATAATTCACAGCGAGAGCAAGAGAGAATGTAGGCATGGTCGCATGTATTTAGACCCTGGTTAACAAGGATCTATGCTTTTGCTGTGGAACCAGTTGTGGCAGGGGAGGGGGGTGACCTATGTCCAACTCTTGGCTCACCAGCACCACCACACTCTTTCCGACCTCTGGCTAAGCAGTGAATTTATTACTTGACACCTCCCCACCCCCTGGCCAACTCTGGCCAACTCTGGCCCAATAAGCCAACAAACCACTGATCTATATTTTACAGCGAGGCTTATTTACAAAACTTTTAGCACAGCCTGTAACTGTTTGACTGTGGACTCCTCCGCATTCTCCATTTCTTCACTATTGTTTTTTTGGGGGGGGTGTTCTATATGCATTTTGCTCCCTTCACTGGTCAGTTTGACATTATGTCCAGAACAAATCCCTGCATTTGAGCTCCAGATTGAGTTATCTGTGAATTTGCAGATGTGTCCACTGCTTAGACCTGGCCTCAGACAGAATCATGGTTTGGAAGGTGCACCCACATCACAAACGAAGTGACTATCAAATTCATCACCTATGAAAAGGCAAAGAGCGACTCAGGACCTCAGGATCTAAGTGGATCATCATAGTCTGAGTTTCCATTGGCTTGTAAAAAGCTCATGCCCATCAAGGCGCTAACTTTTTATCTGGTCTATGACTGTTATAATAAACTATGACTTAGTGTCTTGCCCTTGTAAAGTCATGATCCTTCTGGAATGCAAAGTATGTTGTGAATCTGATCTTAGGTTGTAGATGCACACTAGCTCAGAATTTTATTTTTCCCTCTGACACAAGTACCAAAGCCTGTAGAGATGGGGCTTGCAAATTTGTATGAAAACTTTACTGA
The DNA here is from genome assembly GCA_029233225.1 of Lepidodactylus listeri. Classification (NCBI taxonomy): domain Eukaryota; kingdom Metazoa; phylum Chordata; class Lepidosauria; order Squamata; family Gekkonidae; genus Lepidodactylus; species Lepidodactylus listeri. The sequence continues at coordinate 97,699,484 of JARCFY010000006.1, forward strand.
ATTGATACAAGTATATTTCCTTAACGCTGCTTTTTAAGCCAACCACTAGTAGGTACCTTTCAGGGTCGCCACTTAAACATTAAATTCTCCCTGACACGATACAAATGTGGGCAGGTCAAGTATGGTAATTCAGGCTCAATCCCTTTATACCCCTAAATACTCTGTTTCCAATTCCATCTAAAATATTGTTAATTTAAAAATTCAACAAGAAACAAGTCATCATAAAATTGGATTGTCAATCGAAGGAAGAGATTACCTGAGAGATGCGAGGAAATTTCCTACAAGAGAAGTCAGTGAATCCCAAATCGTGGAAGCCTAATGGAATCGAGGGGTTGTTCTGAATGAAAGGCTTTCCTGACAGGTCTCTTGGAAGTTGTTTATGAATGACTGCATTATGCCGCAACAAACCTCGGTGGGTGCGAAAGGTAATACAACAGACGTCGCACCTGGAGACAAGGGGGGAAAGCGTACCATATTTATTTTAGCTATCGTGTGGCTTACCTTGCCACATGAACAAGATACACAGCTGCATCAAATCACATTAGAAATAGAGCACAGTCTGTTACCATCTACTTTTAGTTAGACTCAGATCATGGGATTCTTCTGGAAAGTTACAGGCTAATGCAGACTTGTAGCTTGTTAGCATCCTACGGAGACCAACCACTCCCCCAAGCGAGCACCTACGGCAAAACTGTACCCTGCTCAAAATAGACACTCTTGCTCTGCCCACCTTTCAGAGCATCAGCAGCCCCGGCAAGAAGGAGAAACCAGCCAGCTGCACCCTTGGCTCAGAACTAGCCTATGCCAGCACTGAAACAGCGGCAAATTGGCTCAGTTCCTCTTCAACACCACAACAGTGATACCGTCAAGAAGAACAGAAGCAGGCAAGAGTGGTATCCAATTTTTTTTTTTTTTAAGTGGACAAGAATGGTGATGGCACAGAGGAGTGGAACACGGGCCTGGCAATTATTTTGATGATAATTCTCAGAGCAATCAAGTGTAACTTTGAAGTCAGACCTAACCAACTAGTGCCAGACAGCTCACATACCGCTTTCACGGACTGGCTCACCAAAGGCTTAATAAGACTTCTGTTTTTGTTACTTGCCTGACAGTATAAAATAAGAGGGAGGGGCCGTCAGCTGTGAAGGGTACCCAGCAAGTGCCTGGACAGCAGCTCTCTGGTTGGTGAGTCACAGGCTCTATTAAGAGATGAGTTCGGGTATTTAGGCATCTCAGGGGAAATTTGGGGACTTCTTTCCCTTTTCACCAGTCCCAGTGGTGCCACCAGAGACGCACGTTAGGGCAGAAGTCCTGGGCTCATAGGCTTAGCAGGAGGGCCCAGAAAACAGGTAGTAGCTTCTCAATTGAAATATGGCGTACTATCTAAAGAGGGGGGTCCATGAACTGGAATTTATCCCTCACCCTTCTTCCCCTAACTATGCCGACTGTTGATGGAGCACACTAACACTCCTCTAGTCAGGAGCAGTCTTACCCATCATGCCTCTAGGTGCCACGGGGGCCTGCTCTGGGAGCCCCCCACGACTGCCCCAGCCACCATGGAATTGCTGCTGATCCCCCTGCATTGCCTGACACTCAGGAAGCAAAGGAAGAGGGTGATCAGCCGTAAGGCAGTCAGAAGGCCCACCCCTTATGTACTTCCAGAGTGATCCTGGGGGCCCATTATTTCCAAGTCCATCCTACCTCCACTCACAGCAACAAGCCACCCGGCCCTCCTTAGGCTGTGATAATTAAATTCCAAAAATGATCACAACCATTTACAGCTTCTTGAGTTCTCTCTCGTATACGAGAAGTGAACTTTCATGGATATTACACCAAAGAAATGGGCATTTTGCAAAACACATTACCCCTTTTTGTAATGCTTGAGTTGGATTTCCTTTTCACACGTCCCACTGAAGAGGGTTCTGCCACACATCCAAATGCAAAGAGGAGGGCCAACCAGGGCACAGTTTTGTTAAAGCCCAACAGTGGCCCCAGCACACTTCAAGCTCATCAAGGGAATATCTGTTGCACAAATGCTCCGTTTCCACATCTTCCCAGAGGAAAGTCTCAATGCAATAACTTTACTGTGCACAATATATCTTAGATGGGACCCCAATTATACTTAATAAAACTGCTTCCTGCATCACTGGAATTACTCTTTGCGCTTTCATTTTTGCAGCCTTTGCTGGAATTTGAATAATGACCAGCCTGTCTTTGAATCCTGATTTTGCAGTAGACAGCTGTATTCTCCCCCACCCCCACCCCACCCCACCCCACCCCACCCCGGCCATTCTAAACAAAATTTCCCAGTGAATCATATGGCTTGGAAAAGATTACTCCTTTGGTAGGCATGGCTGAATTCGCCAGCCATTTTGCAATTCATATTGTCTCCATTTACAGGACACAGCATCTGATACAGTATTCAACTGAGAAAAAAACAGGAGTATTCCAAACTGACACAAGCACAGTCATAGCTAACAGATTTCCCCGAAACATGATATGCCAATGCGTATCTGGGAGGATCTGCCAACCTACTACCCTGTCTTAGGAAGAAGGGGTCGTTTGCATCTTATTTGAACTGTGGCAACATATTTTAATAAGGCAGAGTCAGAAGGCTCAGGAATTCCTGGAAATGCATGCAGAAAGGGAATCCCGGATGCAGATAGTAATGGAGACAGTAGGACTTTGTAGACAATCCTTGTCCCACCCCCTCCCACTCATTTTCTTCCATGGCAGACGGGTGGGGGCATCAGAATGACCGGCTAGCTCACTGGGCAGTAATGGAGCAACACGAGACTTAGGTTTGCCCTGCCGCTGCTCTCGCTTATTAAAGGTCACAGTGACCTCACTGCGAGCTCAGGGTCACAGCCAAAATTCATACACAGCAAGTCACAGAGAAGGGACCTTGGAAGGACTAAGGATGAAAACACAGAATTCCCACTGGGCTTGTAATATTCAGTCTTAGTAATACTTAACACCTGTTGTCATGACTGCAGATGCAAAACAGAAACAAAAGCTTGTGTGAAGCTGCCACCCGGAAACATCTGTAATAGCCTCCACCAGCCAAAAACAATGGCTTTCTACCCAAGACCTCCCACCTTCTCTCTGGCACCTTTTTCTCAAATCTGTCCGCAAAGACAACGAGGACCGCTGCAAGTGCACACCAAAGGTCTGAAAGATACAGACAAGAGCTGTGAGTCTGAACGCTTTCAAGGTCTCTCCCAGGATTTGCAAAACTAACTTGGGCTCGTCAAACAGACTTTGCAGAATGCAAAGTGACCTGTGGAGGACAGGAAGGGTGATGATGAGCAGATTGGAAGGGATCCTTATTCTGCCATGCAGGAAGCACAGAGGACTCCCACTCCACAAGGATCCTGCGGACCACTGGAAACCCAGGACAGCTCAAGAAGATGTGAATACAAACTCACTACAGTTGCTACAATGTGGTTGCAGCTGCAAGAAAATCAACAAGTAGTAAACCTGCAAAAAAGTGACCAGCGCACAACAGCACTGTTCTTGATTTTCTAAAATTAAATGATATATGGACAGGGGCCTGCATATCTGAGGAACCGCCTTTCCCCATATATTCCCCAGAGAGTACTGCAGTCAGGATCACAAAATCTCCTTGTTCTCCCTGGCCTTAAAGATGCCAAGCTGGCTACAACTTGGGCTAGAGCTTTCTCAGTGGCGGCTCCGCTTTAGTGGAATGAGCTCCCTGAGGACATCAGGGCCCTGCGGGATTTACCGCAATTCCACAGGGCCTGCAAGACGGAGCTCTTCCGCCAAGCATTTGATTGAGATGCCACATCAAACTATCCAACATCAACCGAGGAACCTATGCCCTATGATCCACTCTTGGCTGCCTGCTCTTAACATATGTGCCAACACTCAGGAACTATGTGTTAAGGAGCCAGACACCAGCCGTATATTTATTACTGACCAGATTCCCCTTTGTGGATGATAAGGACAGTTATTCTACCATCATATATATGTAGCACCTTCTGAATTTGCCTTTATGATTTTAACTTGTTTTTATTGTTCTAATGTTTTTATGATGCCAGCTGGCCTGTAAGCCATCCTGAGCCTCCTTCGGTGGGGGAGGGCGGGGGGGGGGGTATGAATTAAATGAATAAATAATGGCTGAACATGAAAGCAGTCCAAATGGTACTAGTCAAAGCCTTTACAAGAACTCTCTTGATTAAGTTTCCATTTGTTTAAACAGAGATACAAAGATAGAGCGTTTAATTTTATGCTTTAATTTTATCCATTTACTTTGTGGTGTGCCTGAGATCATTCTGGCCCCGCGGTTTGTCTTGTTTTGTTTTTGAATCCAGGCTGGGGGGGTGCTGGGGGGGGGGGTGGAGATCCAGTTCTTTCTTTTTTTTTCCTAAAGACAAACCTGAACCTTTACACCCTACCAGTTGTAATAATTTTGTGATGTGAAAAGGTAGGAGGAGAGAAGAGGCTGGCAGCTTTAATGAAGCACCTAAGGGTTGGATCTAGATTTTCCATTAAAGGAAGGGGGAGGGATAATTTCCACCAATTCCTTCTTCCAACTGCAGATTCCCAATTTGCCTTTCATGCCTCTTTTTGAGGGTCCCCCTGCCCCCGAAGTAGCATTTTGGGGAGATTAGTGGGCTGCAGTTGAGGAGGGGGAGTAGGGTTGCCAGCTCTGGGTTGGGAAATACCTGGAGATTTGGCAGGGGGAGCCTGAAGAAGGTGGGGTTTGGGGAGGGGAAGGACTTCAATCGAGTATGATACCATAAAGTCCACCTTCCAAAGTGGCCATTTTCTCCAGGTGAACTGATCTCTGTTGCCCGGAAAGCAGTTGTAATCCCAGGAGATCTCCAGCCACCACCTGGAGGTTGGCAGCCATAGGGGGGAAAGAAGCAGAAGCATTCTGTTCCACTGGCAGAAGTGTGGGAAATTTAGTCTGCATCCCACTCTATTGCCTGGTGGACCTCTTCTTTATTCTTCCTAGGCAAGGCTGCTGCAGCAAACAGAGGTGCCCACATGGGTAGCGCTCTGGAGTGAAATCTCTGGACAAGGGCAACAGCCTGCAAGCCAAAATATAGTTATCTGTGCTTAAGCCCTGGTTGACCGCCAGAAGCCAAGCATGTCTCTGTGTGATGGAATTCAGCATGCTCACAACACGCAATACAGTTTGTTGACCTAGGAAAACTTTGGAAATTTGGAGTTTAAAAGTAGAAAACTAAGAAATATAAACAATGTATATTTAAATATAGTATGGCTACCTGTCCCTCTTGGTAGCTGTCAGTTATGCAATTAGCAGGAGATGTGCAAAATGCATAGACAATATATTGCACAGACGAAGGAAAATAACTTTAGGAGAATGTTGGCTGTTGTGTTTCACAGCTTATGTACAGCTAAGTAAAATGCAAGAAGCTGGACAGGTCAATTGAAAGCTTTTGAAACATATGGTAATACTTTGCACACAATAAACTGTTTTAATAAAAAAATATTGCAATCTAACAAAACTACAAAACAAAGAATTCCAAGCTAAAATCAAAAAGGAGATAAAAGTTATTTTTTGAAATAAAATAAAAGAGATTACATTTACATCTATTTGGCATTTGGAGGCATTCAAATCATTTATGAGGGGAATTCTAATAGCTGACGGGACTTATATTTAAAAAAGGGAGTTGCTCGGAAATGAACCAGTTGTGGATCTTCATGAAGAAAAAATTAAACGTAAAACTACAAAGTCTTTAGAAAAACATGGGAATCTGCCCAAGAGATGTTAAAATTGCACGATGCCTTAAAAACAGGTAAATCTGTGTTGTGTGCTAAACAAACCACATTTGAATATGGTATCAAAATGGGCAAGATTTTAGCAAAATTGCTGGAGGAAAAAAAGGGAAGGGTGCAAAGTACCCAGAGCAAGAAGTAAGTCAGGAGAGGATAATCAAAGAGACAAGCAGAGCTTTGAATAAATTTAATTTTTTTAAACTCTAACTTATATAAGGCAGAAAACTCGGATGAGAAAAAGATTAAAATATTTATGAGTTATTTGGACATTCCTAAGCTACCTGCTGAACATAAGGAATTCTATCTATCTAGTACTGCTCATACAGCTATCACTGAGCGAACATAAGGAATTATGGGAGCAACCAATATTCAGTTCTGAAATAATCACTGTGATTGAAAAGTTAAAAACAGATAAGTTGCCTGATCCAGACAGCTTTAGTAATGAATTTCACAAAATTTTTGCTGAGGAAGTCTGGAGAGATTGTTTGCTTATATGAAGGACAGCAGAGAAATGTCTAAATGTTGGGCAGGTGCAAATATAGTACTTGTTCCACAAGAAGGTAAAGATCCTTACAAAGTATCATCTTACAGACCTATTACACTCCTTAATTCAAATTATTAAATTGTGGAAACCAGGGCTTTTTTTTGTTCGTTTTTTGAAAAAGAGGTGCCGGAACTCTCAAGAGGGAAATAAAGTTTTCAATCTGTATACTAAAAACTCATGAACTTTAAACATTTTAAAAATAAGTTTGTCAAAGAGGTTCCAAAACTCCGTCCCAGCACATTCCCCCAGAAAAAAAGCCCTGGTGGCAACTGTTTTAGTAGACAGATTAAATAAAGTATTAGGCAACTACATAGGTTTGGATCAGACAGGCTTTATAAAGGGCAATTTAATGGCTTGGAACATTAAAAGTCTAGTAAATGTAATAAACTTTGCTAAAGTCAGACACATTTCTGCAATGTTATTTTTTTGCTGCTGCAGAAAAAGCATTTGACAGAACTGAATGGTCCTTTGTGAACACGGCCCTGTTTGCCTTTGATATTGATAATACATTTGGTGACTGCATTAACTTACGATCTAAAGTACCAAGAGCTAGAATTGTGACGAATAGTTCCTCTTCACCTTTTTTCAGCTAGGAAGACGTGTAAAACAGGGATGCCCGTTTTTTCCATTGCTGTTTAATTTAGCAACTGAAGTCCTTGCATTAGCAGTACATCAACATCAGGGCATTCAAGGCATCAGTTTTACTCAAAATACTTCCAAGATGCTTTTATATGACGATGATATTGTATTTACAATACAAAATCCAAAAAATTCAGTGCAGAATTTAGATAATCATGGGCTTTGGGGCAGTTTGAGGATACAAAATAAATAACATCAAATCAGTATTAATGAGTGTAGGATTGGCAGAGGAAGATCAATAACTTATTGCTGAAACAATTAACACAGCATGGAAGAGTGAAAGAACAAGATATTTAGGTATTCTCAGTTCTAATGATTTAGGCTCCATGATGCAGCAAAACTTAAGGCCAGTTATTAAACTGTTTGAACATGATTTAAAGAACTGGTCAAAATATAAGCTCTCTTGGTTGGGTCAAATTTCCCTCACAAAGACGAAAATTTTACCAAGATTCCTTTTTATAATTATGACACTTCCATCATTGGTAAAATGTCCAGTGCTAAATCAAATTCAACAAATGTTTAATAGATTTGTTTAGGATAGCCAAAAGCCCAGAATCAGAAATCAAGTGCTCCAACAAACCCAAGATAATGGTGGCCTGATGGCACACTCAACTGAAAGGTATTATCTTACTTCTAGGCTTGCTGCAATTACTAACCGGTTTGCAAAGAATAAGATAAGATGTCGTCTGGGAGACAGAACAATATGGTCTTTCTTGCCCTCTTGATACTTGGGTATGGAAAAACAACCAGCAAGGAGATGATCCAGGTATAATATATATCCACATTACATTGACCAAAGCATGGGATCAGAGCAGAAAGAAAACAATGTCTGATTGCTCCCCGTGCACACCAGTATTACATCATAAGGCACTGGAGGAAGCTTTAAGATAACTGATTTCATTGTATGGAAGAGACTAAAAATGACAAGAATCACTGATTTTTTTGAAAAATAGAACTATCAAATCCTTTGAAGAATTTCAGGTAGAAGCTGGTGAGACCCTCTTACCATTCTTTCAATATCTCCAAATAAAAAGTTTTATCCAAACCAAATTAATTCAATGGGATATTCCATGTCTGATAAATATGAACGTATTTTAACACAGAACTGTGTAGGCAAATGATAGCAATTATTTATTGCCTGTTGGCAGTATCAGAGGGCAGAAATACTGCCTAGAACAGGTGGGAGAAACATCTGCAGATATCAGAAGATCTGTGGCAGGAATTGCACGAGGATGTGGGTCAAAGTATCATTAAATACAGGAATAAGGGAAAATATCTTTAAAATTATGTATAGGTGGTATTCTACACCAGAAAGGGCGGCAAAAGTGTTTCTAAACCATTCTGGAAATGTAACAAAGAAACAGGTACTTCGTTTCATGTTTGGTGGGCTTGCCTGCTGGCTCAAGATTTTTGGATCAGCGTATTTAGGGTGATAACTAAGATCTTAAACAGCAACATAACATGCTCACCTACGATTGCCTTGTTACGTATTTTACCAGAAGGTATTTCAAGGGAGGGGGAAAATGCTCTTAAAAATATGCTGGTTGCAGCCAGACAACTGTTGGCACAGGCTTGGAAGCAATGATATTTGCCTGATGTAAAGGAATGGATCATAAGATACGGCATGTGGAACTGATGGAAAAAATTACAGTATCCAAGAAGATTCCAGAAGATAAAATCAATTCTCAGGAAAGGCTTGTCAAGATTTGGCTTCCATTTATTAATATTGGAATAGATATAAATCTAAAGAGCAGATTAGGGAAGAAATTTTAAGATACATTTAATCAATTGCACTAACATATGCAAATAAAAGGAAATTGAAGATATTTTGTAGCAATCTTAACAGTAAATCTGGAATCTTTGAGCTATGTGTAACTGAAGTCTTGATGGATTTGGTGCACGTGTACACACACACATACCCCCCCCCCATTTCTCTTTGTGTCTTTTTTCCCTTGAAAGACTATTATTCTTGTAAGACTGTAAAGTTTGTAAGATTATTTAGTGCATTAATAAGATGTAAACTTGAATTTGCAACAAAAGAATTTCTAGAAAAATCTTCCAATCTAACAAAACAATCCCACATAGACTATCATGTCACATCACATATAGATGGGATAGTTACATAAAAGCAGCGACTGAAACAGAGAGGATGAAAATGTATATTGGCCAGCATCAGCTTAGAGAGGAAATAAAACAGATGATCTAGAGGGGAAAGATTTTAGTATTTCAGCTATGCATAATAGGGTTTTATGATTGGTTGTTTTATCATATGTATGTATTTATTGTATTGTGTGAATTGGTTGGTAGCCACCCTGAGCCTGCCGTAAATGGTGGGGATGGTGAGATATAAATCTCTAAATAAATAAAGATTCATTTGCCTTTTGATTCGCCTTTTGGACTTTGTCTGAAATCCAAAGTCTGGATCTGTAACCAGAGAGTTTGGCTTCTAAGGGAAGAGACTTTGAGAGTGTGATTTCTGTCAGGGAATTGTCAGACCTCATTGTATAAAATATAGTAGAACTACTCTGAGGGAGAATTTAGATTCTCAGTCAAGAAAGCTACAGAACAGCCTTATACAGGCAAAAGATAATGGAGAAGGATTTGGCAGAAAGTCTGTGTAGTTAGCGAGAACTTCTATACAAGCCAAATAGTAAAAGGAGTTATTGCTTCTTAGAGACAAGGAGAAAAACTTCCTGTCAGGGAAAGGGGTTGGGAAGAGAACCCTGGTCTGTGATAAAGAGAAGCTGAGACATCACAGGAGTTAATGAAAAGCTGTAATATCTAAAGGGAAAACCTAGAACTCTGAAGAGAGAAATCTAGAAACTAAACAGCGAACGCTGTTCTCCAGAAAACAGTATTAAGAACCTGTGTTAGTGCTGAAATACACTAAGCAAAGCACCTCTAATTGAAAAGATCTGGAAACTCTGAAAATAAGCCACAAAAACACTCTGTTCTATGATCTTAAAAATCTGTATATAGTATGGTTTAACCTCAGCCTTTCTAAACCTTGACAATCTCCTATTATATATATTCCCTGCCTGTTCAATAAAACGGACATTGGTACTCACCGTGAAGGGTCCTTCTCCTCTGAGGTCAGGAGGACATCTGAATGGGTTATTCCCACCGTGCCAATAGGGAGGCAAGAAGTAGTTTTTTCCCCTTCCTGTTGGCGCCTCTGGAATAGCCCAGCCTCAGTTCTGGGACTCCGGAAGCCGTGTCTGCAATGCAGTTTAACTAGCCTTGCCCTACAGAAACGTAACTTTGAACAAATGAACGGTAACCTTTAACTTGTTAACGACAACTGTGTAAGAAAAAACTCTGGTCGCTGATACCGGAGTGCATACACTCAGGAGAGAGAGTAAAGAAGGAGAAAAGAATTCAGCACAGAAGTCAGGAACATGACAAAGGGAGGGCCCAGATGTCCTCCTGACCTCAGAGGAGAAGGACCCTTCACGGTGAGTACCAATGTCTGTTCTCCCTCTGAGGTGGAGGACATCTGCATGGGACCTCCCCGAGCAGTGTCCCCTCAGTTGGGTGGGTCGTCATCTTCTTCCAAGGACACGACGTGCTGTAGAATTCTTCTCCCGAAGGCCGCATCAGCAGATGCAATACTGTTGATCTTGTAATGTTGCACGAAGTTCAAAATAGAAGACCAGGTGGCAGCCGGTTGGTGAATGCTGCATTCGTAGCTGCACTCCTGAGGGAATGTGCTGTGATGCCAATGGGAGTCTCTAAACCGGAAGCCCAGTACGCCTCCGCAATGCAAGACTTCAGAAACGAACTGATGTTGGATTTTGACATCCTTTCTCCCTTGCGTGGAGCAGAGATGTTTATGAACAGAGATTTAGATTTCCTCCAGGCCTCTGTTCTCACGAGATAAATTTTAAGCGCTCGCTTGACATCCAGGGTGTGCCAGATCCATTCCTTAGGATGCTGCGGATGAGGACAGAAGGTTGGTAAGCAAAGTTCTTGCAAACGATGAAAAGACGAGGCCACCTTGGGTTGAAAGGCAGGGTCAGTGTGCAGTACCACCTTGTCCTTATGAAAAACACAGAGAGACGACTTTATTGATAATGCTCCAAGTTCGGAAACCCTTCTGGCTCACGTGATGGCGATCAGGAATAGGACTTTCATCCTCAACCATCTGAGGCCCACCTCCTGGAGAGGCTCAAAGGGTGACTTGGTGAGGGCATTTAAGATGGTGTTGAGCCGCCACATAGGGAACCAATGCACCTGAGGGGAGGACTTGACTAGGGCCGCCTGTAGGAATAACTGGATGTGAGGCTGTTTGGTGAGCTTAAAACCCTCAAGCGAAGGTAGAACAGTGGACAATGCTGCTATCCCATCTCCAGACTGTCCTGCAGGAAGGATAAGAGGGACGCTGCAGATGGGGACAATGGGGTGACCTTCTTGCGTCAACACCATCTTACAAACACCTTCCAGATGGAGTTGTAAATGCGAACAATGGAACAGTGTCTGGATGACAAAATGGTGTCTAGGACCTGTGGAGAGTAGCCCAACACTGCTAGGTTGCCCCGCTCAATTTCCACGCAGTCAAGCATAGCCAGGCCAGGTCCGGGTGCCAAACTGGACCCTGTGACAGCATGTCTGGAGACACTGGGAGCACCAGAGGTGGTAAGGTCGCCATCTTCTCTAGAGCCAAGAACCATGGACAACGGGCCCATCCCGGGGTCAGTAGGATCACTTCCACTTGGAATTCCCGGATTCTGCGGATTGTCCTGGAGATCAAGACGAATGGCAGGAAGGCATAGAGAAGGCCTCGTGGCCACACTGACATGAGGGTATCCATCACCTCCGCTCTCTGATGATGGTAGCGGGTGAAGAATCTTGGTAACTTGTGATTGCTCAGAGATGCGAACAGGTCTACCAGCAGCTGCCCGAACTAGTTTCGCAGGAGGTCGAAGAGTCTTGGATGAAGAGTCCATTCTCCCTCCTGGATGGTCTCTCTGCTGAGCCAGTCTGCTTGGACATTTTCGATGCCCCTGATGTGTTTGGCCCTCAGTGAAGCCACCATCCCCTCCGCCCAGGAGAGGATCCTCACCACCTCCTTGTGTAGTTGCGATGATCAGGAACCGCCCAGCTCGGTGAGATGTGCTTTGGCGGAGATGTTGTCCGTTCGCACTAGGACGTGTTGTCGATGCAGACGGGGAGTGAAGTGGATTAGGGCAAGATGGATGGCCCTGAGTTCCAGGAGGTGGATGGGCAACTTCTGTTCGGTCGGTGACCAGATCCCCCGAACCAGGGATCCTTCCAACGTCGCTCCCCAACCTAGGAGACTGGCATCCGTAAACAGCTCCCTGGTGTGGCGAACATAGTACTCTTTGCCGGATAACAGGTTGTCCAACCTCATCCACCAGCATAGGCTCTTCTTGACTGAGAGGGGTACCATGAGATTGACCTGTTTCCTCTCCATGATGGAAAACTGGTGGGGCCGCAGGAACACCTGCAGGGGTCTGGCATGTAGGCACGCCCATTGTAGCATGTCGATGCTGGCAATCATGGATCTCAGTAGGCTGGCTAAATCCATAAGGGTTGAAGATCTGCTGCGGTAGATAAGCAGGGCTGAGTCCTTTATCTTCTGAGCTCTGGAGGCATTGCAGTATGTGTCTATTATCACCCTTAGATGCTCAAGACGCTGAGTCGGTGTCAGGGAACTCTTTTTGAAGTTTATGAGGAATCCATGGTTCTGTAGACACTGGATAGTCCTTTGGGTGTGGTGAAGGGACTCCGTCTGGGTGCTGGCCCAGACCAACAGGTTGTCCAGCTAGGGGTGGACATGGATCCCCTGATTTCGCAAATGCATGACCAGATTGACGATCAGCTTGGAGAAGAGGCGTGGTGCAGTGGAAAGGCCAAAGGGAAGCGCCCTGTATTGGTAGTGCAGGTTGTAAACGCAGAAGCAGAGGAACTGTTTGTGTGCAGGGTGTATGGGCACATGGAGGTATGCCTCTGTGAGGTCTATTGAGGTTAAGAATTCATTTGGCGATAGAGAGTCGGTGATGGCCTTCAGAGTTTCCATGCGGAAATGTCGCAGCTTGATGTAACGATTCAGGTACTTGAGATCCAGAATCGCCCTCCAGTCTCCGTTTTTCTTGGGAACCATGAACAATATGGAGTAGACACCCCGGCCTCTCTCATCCACGGGGACTGGTTCTATGGCCTGGATGTTGATCAGATGTTGCACCGCCGCCTTGATGATGGATCTCTTGCTTGTGGGAGATTTCAGGAACCTCTCTGGAGGTGACTGCCGAAACTCTATCGCATAGCCCTGAGACACGACCTCCACTGCCCAAGCGTCCGCTTGAGACTGACCAGGAATTGGCGAAGTGTAGAAGTCGTGCTCCCACTGGGATGGAAACACTGTCATGCCTGCTTGGGTTTAGCGTCTCTGTCCCCTCTGTTGAAGGGAGGTTTGTGGAACCTGGAAGGGAAGGAGCCACGCTTGTTAAAGTGCTTAAGCGTTTCCCAGGATGACCGTCTGTTGTCCTGGTGGTATCTGGGCAAGGTATGCTGGGAACGAAAGGACTGAGTGGATTGAGAGGCCCATCAGTCCGAACATCTCAAAGACCTGGGCACGGCTTTTTTCTTATCCCTGGTTTCCACCAGGATATTGTCCAGGGCCTCTCCAAACAGGCAGTCTCCCTGAAAGGGGTAAGCAGTCACAATAAATTTAGATAGGGTGTCGGTTTGCCAGGCTCTCAGCCAAAGAAGACATCTGGCCACAGCGGTGGAGGTGGTAGCATTGGACACAAAGGAGATGATGTCCAGGGTTTGTGTCAGCTGTGAACAAGCTAGATTTGAAAACCCTCGAAGCTCCATCCAGGAGGGCACGGCTGTCTTCCGGAATAAGCTGGATCAGCTTACGCATCCAGACGATGGCTGCCCTAGATGCAATAGAAGCGGTAGCCACGGCTCTTACCATCATGGTGATAGCCTCATGGATCCGTCTGAGCGTTGCTTTGACCTTCCTGTCTGTCTGGTCCCTGATGATGCCCAGACCATCTTCGGACACCAGGCCAGAGGTCTGCAGCGCCGTCACAGCACCATCCACAGGGGATACCTGCAACAACTCCTTTGCATAGTTAGGTAGAGCGTATAGTTTTTGTGGTAAATGCAGGAAACTGTCTGTTGGCAACAGGCTTATCCCACCCCGCCCTGAGTTAGCACTCAAAATACTCCGGGAATGGGAAGACCTTCTCGGTGTACTCCTCAGGGGGGAAAATTCCTGGTTGCCACTGGATTTGGACTTAAATTTTGCCCTAGCTGCCTTCTGATACTCAGAAGGTGGCAGGTCATGTATTTCAAGTGCCTTGATGGCTTTGGTCAAAAAATATTGGTAGTCTTCTGCCTTGAAGAAACAGCTAGACTGCTCTTTTTAAAAAAAAAATTAATTCTTTCCCCTTGTCTTCAGACAGGAATTCACCCTCTTCCCTGTCCTCAAGGGAAGAGGCATTGGAAGCCAGATCCTCCCCTCCCAGGTCTCTGGTGGCATGGGGGAGGAAGCCTTTTTAGTCGCCTTAGTTGGCCAGCTCATGGGGGGGGGCAACAATTGACCCTGATGGGCAACCTCCTGATGTGAAGGAGCCGGGGGTCTGGGGTTAAGCAGAGCCATCTGCTGATGGATGGTCTGGGAGATCATGATCATGAGATTGTCAGTACTGCTTAGGACCCCTTGTTCAGGGAGCTTTCCCCTCAATGGCTCAGGAGTCCTGCCATCCGGGGGATCCTGGGGGGTGCCTGTCTCGCCATCCCCTGTCTCCAGGGTCACTGGGGTAGCTCCGTGAAGGGTACCGAGGCATAAGGCTAGACTCTCAAAATGGCCGCCACCGCTCCTTGCGTGCGTGGGGAAATGGTGGGATCCTCCTCTTCGGGCTGCCGGTGGCACTTCTGGCCACGTGGGCCCACCGCCGAGCCAGCAGCAGCCGATAGGAGCACGCGATCATGCCGCGAAGGCATATTGGCTCTGCCGTTGCAGTGTGCTGTGGAGGCGCACGGCTCTTCCTCATCCCCGGAGGAGAAAGCTTTGGGGGCTTGTTTCGCCGCCATCGCAGCCGGCGCGGTGCTCCTCTTCGGGTCAGAGACCCCTTGCAATTTCGCTCCGAGAGGAGCGGGAAGACAGAGGAGAGGAGGATAAAGAGAAAGAGACTAGGAGAAGAAGAAGATTAAAAGGGCAAGGCAAAGCTAAGAGAAGGGAAAAAAGGGTCTGGTTGAGACCTAATAGCTAACCACTCAGCTAAGCTTGCTAGACTTGCTGCTGCTTCCTGGAGACGCAGAAACAGAACTGGAGATGGGCTATTCCGGAGGCGCCAACAGGAAGGGAAAAAACGACTTCCTGCCTCCCTATTGGCACAGTGGGAATAACCCATGCAGATGTCCTCCACCTCAGAGGGAGAATGTTATTTCTGTTTTGAAAGTTACTTTGCCTCAAGTGCCATTTTTCCGTTATGTTCCTGTGCTGGGTCAGAAGCCCAAACTAATATCTGTAACAGGGTGGGTCAGTTAAAGCTTATAAAATAAAGAAGAAATACATGCTACTGAAGGGTGGCTCAGTCACAGAGGGGAACTAAAAATTTTGGGAGGGGCAGGAAAATCTGCCTTGGAGTAAGGGAGGATTAGAGGTCTGTCACAGCAGGCTTATAATTTCTTGGTGGTGAAGAGAAGGCACTGTATTGTTTCTCAGAGGTGATATTACTATCCATGCAGCCCGATATATTTAAAGAAGGGGCATGGCCAAAGGTGAATGACTAAAGGAGAAAGGGGGGGGGGATAGAAGACCTGCATATATGCAAATATTTGATTTTCCACTCATACAGTGCAATCTGAAACAGTTACATCATTCTAGTACCACTGATTTCAAAGGGCTTAGAAGCATGGGACTGTTTAGAATGGCACTGCAAATAATTTAATCTAGGCACAATTAAGAATCTCAAGGTCCCATTGATTTAAAGTGGCAGATTAAGAACATACTTAGCTCTCCTTCACTAAAATAAACAATCAACAAATGCTTAACTTGGCCTGCAATATGACGTATGTTAGTGCCTGTTTGGCAGGGTTGTGTGCGTGTGTGTGTGTGTGTGTGTGTGTGTGACTGGATTCGTCCTTTTTTATTACAGAAGAAACCTGACACCACCAGGTAGCACCACCAGGAGGAAAAAAAGATGATGCTGAGCAAAAATTATATGTGGCTCCATCAAAAGCAAGGCTTAATCATTTACACTGAAACATCAGAGTAG
Organism: Lepidodactylus listeri; assembly: GCA_029233225.1. Classification (NCBI taxonomy): domain Eukaryota; kingdom Metazoa; phylum Chordata; class Lepidosauria; order Squamata; family Gekkonidae; genus Lepidodactylus; species Lepidodactylus listeri. Next base: position 97,715,690 of record JARCFY010000006.1, read on the forward strand.
TAATAAAAGTCTCGCTACAGAAATTATTTTCTTATCCTAAGAAACGCCCTTTTGTTTGCAAAAGAAAAGGAATGAAGCCCACTTCGAGGCAGGGTACAGAGGCTCCCCCCCCCCCCTCCAAAACCGGCTTTGAAACGAAAGGAACTCTAGCTAACACTTTAAAGCAAAAGAATTATTCCTTGATGAAAGGATTCCATTGTTCGCTGCTGTTAAACGTGCACTGGTTTATGTCCTTGTTAACACCAGCCGGTTTGCCACATTGCCCCCCTTCCTGGACAAAACCCTCCTCTGTCTCCACTCCACATGCAGGGCTCGGAGAGAAGCTGTGTCAAACAGCTGCATTAATCCCTACAGTTGCTGGTGAGGGGAGCGATGCTGTGGGGGAGCTCTGATGTCAACAGGAAAGAGCTGCAAATCTGGCCTACAGATCGAGAGCTGGACAACAGGGCAATTATTTAGCGGCTTACAAATATTATGAATCTTTAGCATCTAAAATAAATAAAGGTACCTTTCACCATGACTAAAACATCTCTTTCCCCGTTAACATTGTGCTCAGCACTGCAGAAAATACTGTGATGACACATTCCCTGCTCCAGCGGGCTTGTGGTGGACAAAACAAAGCGCCCAACCCTGTGAAGCTGAAGCACAGCAAAATCCAAGGAGAGACATTTACACCTGGGATTTCCATATTCAAATCCAACACTCAGGCGACCTCCATATGGAAGATTTGCTCTGCCTTCCTCTCAAACAGGAGCAGGGTGTTTTTAAATGTATCTTCTTCTTCCACCTGCGTGCTGTTCCTCATGATCTGTGGCTTTCCGAGATCTGCTCTGATGTTTCCCAGAATGGCTTTACTCCAGTCTTTCTGGAAAGATCAGAGCCAAAGCGGGTTTCCAAGTCTCCCCACCCACATCTGGCCCGTGGTTCGTCCCTGCCCTTTCATGGCCACCATTGTTCCCCCACCAACAGTGGGCTTTTTGCCTGCTTTTTAAAAAATTGGCAGTAGATCAATATACACCATGGCCTGGATAGTCCAGGCTAGCCCGATCTCATCAGATCCTGGAAGCTAAGGAGGGTCAACCCTGGTCAGCATTTGGAAGGGAGACCATCAAGGAATATCAGGGTTGTGACACAGAGGCAGGCATTGGCAAACCACCTCTGCATGTCTCTTGCCTTGAAAACCCTACAGCTGTGACTTGATGGGGAAGGGAAGGGGGGGAGATCAATATCCTGATTACATACTGTGGCAATACAGCTACTATCAATTTTTTTAAGCTGGTGAAAAGCCCTCCGGGAGTAAAGAGGAGGGGACGGCTGGCACAGGAGGACAGGGAGGGGAGAGCTGAGACTCAACCAGCATGGATGCTCCCTTGCTGCTGCAAATGCCTCTGCTCCGTTCACAACAACAACCATGAGGAAACATTCCCTCACCTGGAAGCAGCCACTGCCTCTCAGCTTCCTTTGAGGCAAGGCCTCCCAAGGAGCCACTGAACAGGGAAAGCCTGACAGATGAAAAGCAGGGGAGGTGTTAAACCTTGAGAAGGAAGCAGGTTAGCTTATAATAGAAGTGGTGCATAATTCAAAAAAGGAGGAAGAAAGGGTGAAAGGGGAAACTGAGGACAAAATATAAATCAGGACAGAGAGCCGGCATGACAACAAAAGTCATGCTGAAGTCACAGCTGCATAAAAAACAGTGAACTCAATACAAGCTTTAAAAGGCTGTCCCTAGCTGGAGTCAAGTTCAGCGTGCCCTCTCTCTCTCTCTCTCTCTCTCTCTCACACACACACACACACACAGAGGCTGAAAATCAATCTCTCATGGCAGATTGCTCCTCCTGCACAGAGGACACCCAAGAGAAGAGAGATTGGACAGGAGGAACCCCTGCCGCCTTTCCTACCAATCTCGAGCCCCGTGATGGAATCCAAAGCTCACCCCGGCAGCACATTCTGCACGTCCTCTCCCTTCTCTATTCCCGAAACCCAGCAAGCCATTCCACACCACGAGACATCCCGCATAGCTTCCTATGAGGGATGCCCTCTCCATGCACACACCACGTATCTCGGACATACTATCCGACTGCTTCAGATTTCCCAGTCCTACTTCACTCCCGCCACATGGCTCTGAGCTTATTCCTCGCTCTCCCCAGCCCTCCTACTACTGCCACCAGATCAGCCGAGCCTAATTTTTCTTCTCTGCCAGGCTATGCAAGGAAAGCTGTTCTAAAATAAATAGTCTTTTTTTCCCCTCTAAAAGCCTTGCATGAGCACTCTGCCTTTTCTCCCCCCAGCCAGCAAGTGTCCTTTTCCTGCTCGGCTAAGTAACCACCATCACGGCCAAGCAATATCTATTTCTGAACAGTTAACATCTAAGCCAGCCTTGAAGAGTTGTGAGCATCTTGAATGCTTGCTAATTGGCTTGAAGATATCGGTTTACGTGCGCGCTGTGTTTCGCAGGGAAGTTTCCAGCTTTGCTGCTCCCAAAGACAATCCCCCCCCCCCAATAGAAAAGTACCTCATTAAAGGGAATGCCTCCTACTGGGAGTGGATCTGTTTCGATATTACCTTCACCATTCAAAAATGACAACAACCCACCTTCAAACGTGGACCCTGCTAGTGGATGGAGACTAGATGCAACGTCCAGCAAACTTAAGGCATGTCCTCCCTAGGGGATCAGCCAGTGTGCTGGTTAGTGTCAGACTAAGATCAATGAGAGTCCGAGGTTCAAATTGCCTCTCTGCTACTTAGCATGCTAAGTGATCCAGGGCCAGCTGCTGGAGTGTATCCAACCATCCAAGGCTTTGTACAGCAGGACTTTCTCCCTTGCCCCCTCCTCAGTAGTTCACCGAGCACTCCAAAATTTTGTTATGGTGTGTATGGGGGTCAGTAGACCTTTAGGCAGGGGCATAGCCAGAAAATTTTGGGTGGTGGGGTGGTGGGAAATCTGGGGGGGTGGGGTGAGGGAGAGAGAGAGCCTATCGGCAGGCAGGCGGGTGAAGAAGAGGAGGGTCTTTCCTCACCTGCCATCCGCACTTGTTTGCTTTGGCCACTACAGGAGTAGGAGAACCAGCCCGCTGGTGCAATCAAACTGGGGAGCCAGTTTGGTGTAGTAGTGAGCCAGTCTGGTGTAGTGGTTAAGTGCGCGGACTCTAATCTGGGAGAACCGGGTTTGATTCCCCACTCCTCCACTTGCACCTGGCTGGATGGCCTTGGGCAAGCCATAGCTCTGAACCAGCTGTTCCCTCAAGGACAGCTTGGGAAAGAGTTCTCTCAGCCCCACCTACCTCACAGGGTGTCTGTTGTGGGGAGGGGAGGGGAAAGGAGTTTGTAAGCCGCTCTGAGACTCCCTTGGGGAGTGGAGGGCGGGGTATAAATCCAATCTCTTTTCTTCTTCTTCTTACCTGGCAAGTATGTGCTCTCTGTATGAATGCAGTGAGGCCTGCCTGCCTCATCTGCCCGCTTGCTTGGCCTGGGAGAGGGAGAGCCAGCTGAATTAATACTTGGGGAATATGCACTCTGTGTTACAGTGCAGCAGACCCTGCCCGCCTGCCACTGAAGCAGAATGCATACTCACTGAGTATTAACTGCACTGGCCGAAGCAAACGAGTGTGGCTGGCAGGTAAGGGCAGGGGCAGTGGGAGTTGTAGCGCGTGGGGTACAGGTGAGGGGGCACCGCCCCTAAATGCCCCCACTGTGGCTACAGGCCTGCCCTTAGGAACAGCATCAGGACCAAGTTGGAGGGGGTCCACAGTCAGAGATGGGAATTGGGAGGGGGTGTGCCATCATCTATGGAGCTGCATGACTGGGATACACCTTGCAGTCTGAACTTTTAACCTACCCAACAGGATTGTTGTGAGGATAAATGGAGGGGAGGGGAACCATAAGCTGCCCTGAGCTCCCTGAAGGATGAGATATAAATAATGTCAATCCTGTGAATTATCATGCTGGTCACCCACCATGAGCCCGCAGCCTTTGGAAGCAACTTTAATCTATGGCAGAATGCCACAGAAAAAAAGAAGTTAACAATCTGGAATGCAATCATTCCAGAGAGATGAGCTCTAATAGAGCTCTCCAGCAAAAGCAGTCCTGTGGTACTAACAGCACTTTGTTCCAGAATACATTTCCGTAAACCAGAGCCCACTTCTTCAGATGCTACTAGTGGATCCTTACTCTGCTGGCAATTTATACAGGGGGTGTGGAAATTAAGAAAAAAACACAGCAGCATCAAGGAGCCGTGAAATTCATGAAACACAGGGCGAAATATAGTTGCATAAATTTTAAACCTAATCAAGAAAAATACAAAAAGTCTGAACACAGTTTTCTCCAGGTCTGAGCAAGGACGATGCAGGTAGTTTATCTCCTTGCAGAAACTATATCTTCGTGCCTTTTGGTAACGCAGTGCATATTTGTTGAGCACTTCACCATTTAATGCTTTGTGGCACTAAACACTTATCCGTTTAGTATTTCAACAAAGGAAGTGCAGTAACAGAGCCTTCCTTTGGAGGAAGGGCAAGATTAAAAAGTAACGCAGCAGCACCATTCTCTACAGGAAACTTTGGAATTTCTGTCTTTCCTGGGCTTGTACTGGGCTGACCGCTTAGAGGCAGGCAAACATTTATAGTTCTCAATAGGGACAGTGGTGAAGCCGCGGGCGGGGGACAAGGAGTTTCAAGAGAAGAAATCCGGTCTTCGGGGCTGCTTGTTTTCCCTACTGGTTGTGTGGCACTTCCCAGTGCCACTAATTATATCATCACTCCTATATAAATGCACCAAAATAGCCGGAGCCCTGCTGTGGGGAGGGGGGCAGGCTGCAGAGAAGACTGCTGTCTCTAAATAATCCTAGCGGGGAGGCAGAATGAGAAAGGACAGTGTTACATCACCTCCCCAGAGGATAAATGGCCACAAAGGAGACATCAGACTTGCTCTAAGCTAACTAATGCCGCTAATTAGGGCGTGTCTTCCCAAGAGTTCAATAGGATGAGAAACTAAACGTGAAGAGTTAATTCTATGCTAAGAGCCTCACTGGCATACCCCTATTGTCAACTTAACAAAGGACCCTATTATTCCCCCCCCACCCATCGACCCAAAGAGGAGGGGACCTCCTGGCCGTAATTATCAGACAAAGATGCATAATTTAAAGGTTTTACATCAAAAGACAGGGCCAGCCTCTCAAAAAAAGAAAAGAAAAAAAAGGGAGTCTCTTTCACCTAATCAATGGATTAAGCATTTATTTGTTCTTTGGTGTGTAAACAAAGGCAGTGCTCAAAACCCCCAAGATTTTGCATTTTAAAAGGTGGCAGGCTCAGCAAGGTAATGGCAGAGTTTCTAAACTTTGCCCTGGGGTTTAAATTGCTAATCGGACAATGGAAGGCCAGCCTAGGGACAGACTCTGCCATTTAGAGGCACTTTCAAACAGATTCAAGGCTAACCCAACCAGCTACTTGCCCAATCTCATCCTCTGCATTTCTCAAGTGTTACGAGCAGTGTTCCCTCTAAGCTTGAATTAGTGTGAGCTAGCTCACTGTTTTTTAGCCTCTGGCTCACACATTTTGGTCTTCGCTCAGGAAGGATGGCTCCAAAGCAAACTAATTTATGCAGTAGCCAAATCACCTGCTCACAACTTTAATGCCAGTAGCTCACAAATTGGAATTTTTACTTACAGGGCTCCATAGCTTGGAGGGGACATTGGTTATGAGGCTGAAAAGGAATAATCTGGAAAATGATTCTGCAAGACCTCACATACGCTCCAGCAGAAACTAGAACTCTGCAATTTAATATACCAAATGCCATCATGATTTGTTGCTCTGAGAATAGGCAGCAGAGACAAGAGAATAAATGGACACAAATTTGAAGTGAAAAGTATTGGGAGGAGCATTGCCACGTCCTCTGACCCTCAGTAACTACTTGAGCAGAAAAATTTCAAAGGGAGACGCCAGCAAGAAGCTGACACTGTCAGACTTGGGCTCAGTAGGGTCTTGGAATGACTGGCTCACTAGAAAAGTAGTTTCTTTTGACAAGTTTATGGAAACTATTCAGATTCCTCCTGGTTTGCCAGTTCATCAACCGTTGTGAGATCAGGTCCTGACCTGGATAGCCCGGGCAAGCCTGATCTCATCAGATCTCGGAAGCTAAGCACGGTTGATCCTGGCAAATACTCAGATGGGAGACCTCCCTGAAATACCAGCAGTAGGGAGACAGGGGCAGGCTTTATTCAGCCACCCCTCTGATTATCCTCCAGGCCCCCAGGAGGGGTCATCCACTGGAGGTCGCCATGACTTCCAGGTACGCACAGTCAGCCACCAGAGGTCGCCTTGACTTCCAGGTGCATGTGTGCACACACAATACAAAAAAGTACCCAAAAAATTCCCAGTTGTGAGATCAGATTGGATTGTTTTATCTTTTGGCTGGAGCTGGCTTTCACCTGTGCTCTGTAACGCGGTGTGGCACACTTCGGCTTGGGAAACTGGGCCTTCTTACCTCTTTTTGTAGTAACTCCCTCCCCACAATTGACTGTAACTCTGAGTATAACTCACTTTGCCAGATCAGCTTAACCTGATGTAGTGGGATCTGGCTTTCGTGAAAGCTGACGCCATGCTAAATGTGGTGTGTCTTTAAGTGCCCACAACACCCTTCGGTTATTTTGTCTGCCGCAGACCAACGAGGCTTCCCCACCTGTGGCACCCCAGAAAAGTCAAGGACGACTGGGGTCAGCAACGCGCCCTCCGCTTGAGGCCTAAAGTATGTATGCCGCAAAATGAGGTGGAAGAATCCTGAGGTGACAAACGAACAGGACCACTTCAGACAGCTTGTGGGGGAGGGGGTGGCATGTGCCACATCCTTCACTGCTCTCTCACATTTATTTATTTATTTGAGTTCTTGACCACCCTTCCTGGCTTGCACAAGGCTCAGGGCAGCTTACAACAAATTAATCAGTGCATTATAAAATCATTATAAAACCTTTATAAAAAGTTTTTATAAAAACTTTATAAAAAGTGCATTATAAAATCATTATAAAACAATAAAAATTCAATATTAAAAACTTTCAAAGCAGTTAGGTATTTAAAGACAGTTTAAAAACAAGATGGCTGTGCCAGCATTCGGTCATTGGGGGGATGGGGGGTGCCAGGAAGATGTAAGGAACTGTCATTCGCCTCAGCCAAAGGCCCGGTGGAACACCTCTGTCTTACATGCCCTGTGAAACTTTAATAGGTCAGACAGGGCACGGATGTCATTCAACAGAGTTTCTCCAGGCCCTGGTCTTTAGGGCTGGGGGCCACCAGAAGGTGCCTATCTGCTGATCTTAATGCCCTTCAGGGGACATTTTTAAAAATCCAACCCATAAAAAAAATAGCACAACAGGGAGAAAGGGGTTTTAGCTTGGCCCATTCCTTGCTGTGCTGCTTCTCGGCACAAAAAACAGCAGCTTTGTCCAGGGAAGCACTCCACAGTGAGCCTTTCCCCTATGTGGGCGTGCACAGCCCTACAATCTGTGGCTTATTTTCCCACCTCAGAACCCCACCACCTTGGTTCCAGGCCTGAGGCATTCAGGTTTCTACACGGATCTTAGTACTCCACATTAATTTGGGAATCCATACACCATCTAATGTAAACACAGAGCCTCTGTAGGACCTACACTTAATTCTCTCCAAACATATGTTTTGGGGGGGGGGGGGGGGGATAAGACAGATAATTTATTGCCTGCAAGAAGGAAAAAGGCAGAAAATGAGAAAAACCTATTCCTTTAACATCTCATTATTTCAGTCTGCATTTTCCTACAGCACAATGAATCTCTTGGCATGCCTTTCGTTTGCAACACATTTGGTTTCATCAAGTCTCTCACAAAATTTCTTCTTAACTCCAACCCCTTTCCATCTTTACTCAACCTCTCCAGCCCTACACCAATAATCTATTTGACAGGGTGAGCACACGGATGTAGTCACGCACCAGCTTGCACAACATCTCCCTGCTGTGCATGAGGACATATGGATCAGGGATATTAAAGATGCCTTTTGCAGGAGTGTTCCTGCCTTCCTCTCAACCTGGTTATCCCAGCTCTCTTGCCTGGCTCTAACCCTTGTTCTTTATCTGCCAAGTCTGCAACGTGACTGCTTTAAAACCGTCCGGAGCCCCACACTTTCTGGTCCTGCAATCCATCGGGGGTGGGGGTGGATGGGTACATGCTCATAAACAGTGGTGATCACCAGTACGCCACGGCATGCAAGGCATTAGGGTGGGATTCAAACCGGGACTTTCCTTTGCCGGGTCCCAGTACCTTACAGTGGGCTCAGCAGGCTGTGGAAAGTCAGGAAAGGTCAAACGCCTGAGCAGCCCAACAGTACTGCTTGCCCTGCAGTCTCCACTGAGATTTCTGGGATTATCTGACATTCTCCCAATCAGATGATATCCAAGACAAACTGTGACAGCACAGGTTGTATGAAGGCTTTGCTTTCAGAGCAGAACACCTGCCACACTGCGGACAGGGCTGATCTAGACAGAGGTCCACTGTTCCCCCTACTGATATATGGGAAATCCAGCCTCGCCTGTTTTTGACTATGCCTGCTTCTTCTGGCCACTGGGTTCACTTCTGACCTCTTCCAGAAATGGCCACCGCCTGGCCTTGATTTCAGGCCTTCTCACCTCTGGACCCTTTAGTCAGCCCCAGGCATCTTGCCTTTTAGAAGCAAGTCATTCTGGTATTGTCAGCCCGGTTGTCTCCCCACCCAAATTATCTTGTACCCCCATGGGAGATCTGGCTCTAAGATCTGTGACCCTGGAGACACATCAGGGCTTTCATTTGCAAATACTATTTTATATGTTTCTCAGCCCACACTACTGGTTTTAAGAAAGGCAAGAGCTGATTAGCATTTATTGACTATCCACGTTATCTCGATAATCTCTGCACGTTATCTCGATAATCTCTGCAACACTGTAAGTAGCATTGTCCCCGTAGTTCAGATAGGGACCGAACTGAGAGACAGTGGCTTGCGTAAGGCCATGGGCTCGGTGCCTTTGCAGGCAGAATGTCCCAGGTTCAGTCGCTACTATTTCCAGTTAAAATGTTCACGTAATAGGTGATGGGAAAGAACTGCACCTGAGACCCTGTAGAGCCACTACCCGTGGATACACAAGACCGGCCCTGATAGAACAATGGTCTGAATCACTATAAAGCAGCTTCAGGCGTTCACTCAGTGTGTTTGTGAGGATTTCAAAAGCTCAAAGGATCATACTTGATAAACAGCTGGAATCACACCAGACCAACCTTCCAATCCTTAGCATACCACGTTCAATAGAATTTTAAGCTGCTGGCAATGAAAAGAGCTACACAGAAACGCCACAACGAACATTTGCCTGCATAAAACACTTGGCCTGTCAAATCATTTCCCCAAACCCCAATCCCTTACCTCAGAGAAGTATCTGGGTGTGCCTCCATGTGGGTTTCGAGCCCATACTTGCAAGGAAATTCCTTGAAACACACTGGACAACGATACACCTCTTCCTCAGCTTTCTTTTCGGTTTCACTGCTTTGTGGGTCCTCCACAACCTGTTGGGGGAACAGAACAGAAAATGACTGCAACCAGACTGACATGAAAGCAACGAGTCCAGCACTCAGAAACCTCATCCCGGAAGTAATTGCAGAGAGTCATGACTTTGCTACAGGCTACTGAAAAAGGGACTCATCCCAGAGAAAACAGATCAATAAGGATTCGGTACAAATTTAACTAGTGTGCATTTCAGTGTAGGGCTCACTGAGCATGGCTTCATGCCACAGACGCATTTCACAGGAGGAACAGGGAAGGCTGACAAACACAGACATGTGAGATGTTATTTAAGCAGGGCCTTTGGGCTGCTGTGTATCTCCATTTCCCCTCCCTTTGCCCCCTTATGTTGTACCCTCTGTCAGACAAAATAACAGCTTAGATCTTTAAGCAACAGGGGCAGAATCCCACTAGCACAAGGGAACTTTCTCATCCTCCCCTGCCTCGCTGCAGCCTTCTGTGCCCCCCAAATTATGCTGACTGCTGGTCAGTGGACCAGAAAGAAAAGTGTGTGGAGCAAACTAGGCATCCCTAGCAGGTGAGGAGAAATATTAAAAAGTCCCCCTTCTTGGCGTATGGGAAAGCTGCTCTGTCAGAGGAGCTGCTGCTGTGTTAACAGAACAGGACCTTAGGATCTAGAAATGTGCTGTGTAGTCTTTACAAACAAGCAGCTGTCTCCCAAAGCTGCAGGGCATGCAGAGGGATTCACGGCCAGCCACTAAAGACAAGGGGTCGCAGGAAAGACAGTGCCACTGTTCTAACTATTAGCAGAACCACCTATGAACAAATAACATTAAAATGCAGGGAATGAAGAGGTTCTCTTCCTCCTCCCTTCAGGCTGCTATTCTGTTATAGGAGGCCTGCCTCTTTACAGAGGTTTACCACAAGCCACTGCAGCCTTGAAGGTTTTGTGGTGCACTTTGGACCAGACAGGTCTATGCAGTACCACACATCTGCCCAACAATACTAACTCGGGTAACAGATGGGAATCAGCACAGGGAATCAGTGTCAGAATTTTGTCCAACTGGTGGTGCGAAGTGCTGTTAAGTCACAGCTGACTTACGGCAACCATGTAGGATTTTTAAAGAGGGCCAGAATTGCTGTTTGTTGGACTTTGTATTGCTTCCAACTGACGGCTTGGATCCCACAGCGAATCTCTGCTGACAGGACTCCGTCACCTCCCTCTTTGTGCTGCAGCCCAAAACGATAACCTAGTCCATTGGACCGCTGGGAACAGCATGAGGGGGAAGTTGGAGGTCTGCAACCGGGGGGGGGGGGGGGGAGTTTCCAGCAAAAATTACCGCCATTACCGTAACGGGATCCAACTCAATAACAACTTAGTACATGTCCTAAGTCAAGCAAGCATCTGCTGCTTCCTAAAACACGCACCTTGTGCCTCAGCCCCACCTCATGCCTTGTTTGTGGAAATTTAATCTACCATCCATAATCCCACATTTTCCCTTACCTTCCCCATCCTATTTACGTGTCACAACATTGCGCTTTGATATTGTATCTCAATACAATATTCTTTCAAATGGTTCCCTCCCCCAGGATAAAATGGTAGAAAGGTGGCAGGCAAAGCAAATGGCTTCCCAGGGAACCTTTTTGGCGGGACTTTGGTCCTCCCGGTCTGTCTCAGGCTCTTGACTGAGTTTTCGCTTGGCAGACAACCGTCTGCGTTTCAGTGGGGAGGGAGGCATCGTACTTGCAGCGCCATTCAGGTCCTTCTCGTGGATTTTCATGTGTCTAAAGACAGGTGGAAAAGGAAGGGGATGGAGGAGAAGAAAGAGTCAGCCATTCGTCACTTTCTAAATTACAAAGTGAAGTTTTAAATGAAAGTTACATGAAACCGTATGATGGGGGAGAAAACTGTTAGAATTCCCCTGCCCCTTCCACCAAGCCTGCGTATGCAGCATTACCATGAGGAGATAACTGCTGTACATGCCTATTTTAATTTGCTTGGTCATAAATCCTTGAGGAAGTAATCTACAATATTAAAAGCACATGATGTTTAACAGGTGCGTAACTGACAACAGAGGAGCATAAAAATAAGATTTCGGGCTCTGTTTGGGGTGATTTCCTTTCCCTTTCCTCCCCTCCAAAATACACCACCTTAATCCCCGTCCTCTCGTCAGAATTTCAATCCACATTTGCCAGCCTTCATTTCAGAAGGAAAAATAAAATGCAAGTTCAGCGACACTCAAATGAACTCGGGTAGCATGTCACTTGTCGTTTGGCTTTTATCGTTGTGGCTGACTCTTCAAGATGCACTCCCCCTTTGTTTTGTGTTGCCCCAGGTTGCCATGATGTGCAAAAGGAATGGCCCTGGTGGGATACACATTTCCTGCTACCACAACAGACAATGCAAAGGGACCCTTATTTCAGAATGCTGCTACTTGACAACACAGCCCTTTGATTTTGACCAATTCAGCTATTCAGCCACGTTGGGTAGCTGACTGGGGCTGTACAATTCAAAGGGTTGCTGAAGCCGTGCACTGATTTAATTGCTCCGGATTGCTTCCTGGGATGCCACAAGACGTTCACAGGGGATGCTGTTTTACCAAGGGCATTGAAAACCGCCAGGCAGTACTGGGTATACCGACAGACCTCAGGCCTCTTGCCAGGCACATTCTGCTACAGTCATCTGCTTCCATACAGGTGACTCACCAACCACGTAACTGCAATCCACAGGTGAATCCTGAGTCTACAATAGGGTTGTTAGCTCCCCCCTCCCCACTGGCCACCAGTTGCCAGATCCAGATTGGGGAACTCCTGGAGATTTGGGGATGGAGCCTGGGGAGGGACAGGGACCACAGTGGGGTCCAAGGCCACAGAGTCCACCCTCCAAAGCATCCATTTCCTCCAGGGGAACTGATCTCTGTAGTCTGAGATGAGCGGTCATTCCTGGGGATCCCCAAGTCCCACCTGGAGGCTGGCATTACTGGTCTACAACCAAAGTAGTATTTTTCAGTCATTCTAGCAAAGACGTGACTGTCTACATAAACCATTACTAGTTGAAGAAGAACTATAATAACCAGAGGAAATAACTCATTTTTTTCTGTCCAAATCCCAGAGTTGTTACCAGCACATTCTTACTGGATATTACTTTAAAAATAAACACAAGTTCTGTGTAATGGGGGGGAGAGAGAACTAGCACACTGAATTGGCTTATTAGTTTGACAAGGTCAGCAGATTTCTCTCCTCTCTGGCAAGGGTGGGGCAAAAGAGTAATTGACTAGCAATACCAGAGATACTAGAACAAAAAGGGGACTGTTTTTCTGCTCTGCCCCTCTGCAGTACTGACACGGGAATGCAGGACAACTGTTGAGTGCTGTGACTCTTTCTTCCATCTCTGCAAACACTTGGGAGGCTGAGCACAAAACACACTGACACTGGCAACAGAAACTGGCAACCAGCATGCCAAAAACGACCAGTGGTAACTTACCGTGAGGGGTCCTTCTCCTCTGAGGGTTGGAGGACATCTTGTGGGTGATTCCCACCTATCTTCAGGGAGGCAGGAATTAAGAGAAATCTTCTTCCTGTTTCCTGTGTGGGAGTCACCCCTGGCTCAGTTCAGTAACTTCCGAAAGCTACAGGAGAAAACTCTGGACTCAAACAAAGATTAATAGAAACAGGAAGACAGAATTGAAATGAACTCTCTCTCTTCAACATAACATTACGGTACCGTGAGGATGACCGTATCAAAAATATTGCCTACATGCCCCTCTCTCAGTCGGGTTACTAATTTATATAGGCTGACGATCCGAGGAGGGCCAAGATGTCCTCCAACCCTCAGAGGAGAAGGACCCCTCACGGTAAGTTACCACTGGTCGTTCTCCCTCTGAGGTGGAGGCCATCTTGTGGGACCTCCCAGAGCAATGGTCCTAGAAGTTGGGTGGGGGATCGTCATGTTCTTGTAAAATAGACTGAAGGATACGCCGACCGAATGCGGCGTCTGAGGATGCATAAGGGTTGATCTTATAGTGTCTCACGAAGGTGGACGGTGTGGACCACGTAGCTGCCCTGCATACTTCTTCTATAGAAGCCCTGTTGAAGAACGCTGCGCTGGTGGCGGCACTGCGTACGGAATGTGCTGTAATGCCTTGAGGGACTTTAAGTTTCATTGATGTGTATGCCTCTGCGATGCATAAACGTAGTGAACGGCTAATGGCCGGGGTGGACATTTTCTTGCCCAAGTGAGGAGAGGAGATGTTGATAAACAAGGCTTCGGACTGTCTGATAGTATCAGTTCTGATAATGTAGGTCTTAAGGGCCCTCCTTACGTCTAATGTGTGCCATGACTTTTCTTGAGGATGTGTCGGGTTTGGTACGAATGAGGGGAGACAGATCTCTTGAGACCTATGAAATAGAGTGTTGACCTTTGGACAAAAGGACGGGTCTGTACGAAGCACTACTGTATCCTTATTAAAAATGCATAGATCTGAGCGGACAGAGAGGGCCCCCAGTTCGGAGATCCTTCTGGCCGAAGTGATGGCCACGAGAAAGAGTGTTTTTTGTCTTAGGAGTTTTAATGAAATGGTCCGTATGGGTTCAAACGGTGGTCTCGTTAAGGCCGTGAGGACCACGTTGAGGCGCCACGTGGGGAAACGGTGACATATCGGAGGGTCTTTGAAGGCCGCGCCTTTGAGGAATCGTTTCACGTGCGGATGATGTGAGACGGCTTGCCCTCTGTAAAGGGGGAGGACTGTGGATAGTGCGGCGAGTTGTCTCCTCAGAGTAGATGCTTTAAGTCCTGACGATGTGCCGTCCTGTAAGAAGGACAAAACGGAACGTATGTGAGGACGAAGGGGGTCGATCTTTTTGCGTCTGGCCCATCTGACAAATGCTTTCCATGTGGTGTTGTATATTCTAGTAGTCGATGGTCTTCTAGAGTCTAAGATAGTCTTAATGACGGAGTCCTGGTAACCTAGCTTGACAAACTTCTGCCTTTCAATCTCCAGGCGGTCAAGTGAAACCATCCTGGGTCTGGATGCTTGATAGGGCCTTGTAGTAGCATGTCTTCCCGAACTGGTATTGGGAGAGGGGGACGCACAGTTAAATCTAGTAGCGATGTGAACCACGGGCGGCGTGGCCAATAAGGTGCGACTACGATGATTTCTGCTCGCAAAAGACGAATCTTCCTCAGAAGTCTGGGCAAAACCGGAAGGGGGGGGAAGGCATAGAGAAGTTCGTGAGGCCAGGGGGACAGGAGAGCATCCGTCTGTTCGGCCCGCGGGTGAAAGAACCTCGTGTAGAACCTTGGAAGTTGCGCATTGTACGCTGACGCAAATAGATCCACCGTCGGCATCCCCAGCTCCTCTACAATTTGGTGGAAGACTTGTGGATGCAGTGACCATTCTCCCTCCATGATGGTCTGGCGACTCAGCCAGTCGGCCTGGATGTTGGCTGAGCCTTGTATGTGAGCTGCAGATATCGATGCTAAGTGAACTTCCGCCCAGTTGAGTAGAAGATTGGCTTCTTTGGCTAGGCTCCGAGATTTCACCCCGCTCTGCTTGCTCAGGTATGTCATAGCCGCAGTATTGTCCGTTCTGATCACAACGTGCTTGTCCTGAATGGAGTGAGAGAAATGTAGTAGGGTCAGTCTGATCGCCCGCAACTCGAGTAGGTTGATGGGTAACGCAGATTCCGCTGCTGACCATGATCCCTGAACCGGATGGTGCAGTAGAGTCGCTCCCCAGCCCGCTAGGCTGGCGTCTGTAAAAATTTGAATTGGGTTTTGAACCCAGTATGTCTTGCCTTGGGTCAGATTGCGTTGAATGGTCCACCAACGTAAGCTCGACTTTGTCAGAAGTGGGACCTTGACTGCAATGTCCGACTTGATGACGATGTGATTCTGGAATGGTCTCAGAAAACGCTGTAATTGCCGGGAGTGAAAACGGCCCCACTGAAGAGTGTCGAAGGTGGAGACCATTAGGCCCATCAATTTGGCTAATATCGATAGAGAAGATTTGCGTGCTGTTATGACTTGCGTTGCAATTGTCTTGATCTTCTGTGCCTTGCGTGGTGGTAGGAAGAGTTTGCAGGAGGCCGTGTCTATGATGACGCCCAAGTGTTCTAGGCGTTGTGTAGGTTTGAGATGACTTTTTTGTTTGTTGACGAGGAAGCCGAACTCCTCTAGGAGTTGGATGGCCGTCGCTACGTCCCTTAGGGCTTGGATTTTTGACGGAGATCGGATCAGGAGGTCGTCTAAGTAGGGATGAATGTGGACCCCGAGTTGACGTAGGATGGTCACTGGATGTACTAGGACCTTCGTGAAGACCCGGGGCGCTGTGGATAGCCCAAAGGGGAGTGCTCGGAATTGCAGGTGAGATGTCCCTACACAGAAGCGTAGGAACCTTCGGTGTGGCGGGAAGATGGGTACATGGAGGTATGCCTCTGTTAAATCTATGGATGTTAAAAATTCGTTCGGCTGGAGAGACTCTGCTATGGTACGGAGTGTTTCCATGCGGAAATGTCGGAGCTCTACGTATCTGTTTAGAAATTTTAGATCGAGAATCGCTCTCCAATCTCCGTTCTTCTTTGGTACCGTAAAGAAGATTGAATACACTCCAGACCCAAGCTCCTCCTGGGGTACCGGTTCTACTGCTCGAATTTGTAGTAGATGGTGTATCGCTGATAGTGTCCTGTCTCTCTTTGCGGCGTTTTTGTGTGCTGGTGAGGGAAGAAAACGAGGTAGGGGTGGGGAACTGAAATCTATTTTGTAGCCCACAGAGACTACGTCCATGGTCCATGAATCCGGTCGAGAAGTCCGCCATCTTGGAGTGAATAGAAGCAGACGGCCTCCCACTGGTGCGTGTGTATAGTCACGCCTTGGGGTGCTTAGAGTCGCCGGGCTTGTTTGGTCTATGGCTGAAGGGTTTCCCGAACCTATTGTTGTTGTTGTTGCCGTGAAACCCTCCCCTACGAAAGGGCTGCTTACTGGTTGGCCAGGTTTGTCGTCTGGTGTCAGGGCGGAACCGATAGGAGGAGCCGTAGGATCGAAAGGAGGACATAGTGCTGGGCCTCTTGTCCCCAGAGCGGATAGTTCTGGGTAGGGTCTTCTTCTTATCCCGGGTTTCTACTAGAATCTTATCTAAGGAGTCGCCAAAGAGCTTATCCCCCTGGAAGGGATAGGAGGATACTACGGCCTTGGACTGGTAGTCCGCCTGCCATGCTCTGAGCCATAGCGTGCGGCGTGCCGCTGCTGCGGATGAAATCGCCCTAGCAGAGAAGACCATTGAGTCTAGGGTGGCGTCCGCGGTAAAGGATATGGCTTTTAGCACCCTATTGGCTCCTTCTAATAAGCCCCGGTTACCCTCAGGTAACATCTGGATGAGTTTACGCATCCATACTATGGCTGCCCTCGAGACTGTGGATGCGGCAGAGGAGGCTTTTATAGTCATGGCGTTGGCTTCATGCGTTCTGCGCAATGCAAACTCGGCTCTTTTGTCTAAGCTGTCACGTAGGGTACCTTGCCCGTCCTCAGAGATCAAACCTGATGATTGGAAGGCTGCCACTGGTGCGTCTACTACTGGAACCTGTAACAACGTTAGTGCTGAAGAGTGTAAAGGGTAAAGCCTTTTAGTAACTCCCGGGAAGGCTTTGGCAGAAAGGGGACGTTCCCACTCGGCTTTGACCTTCCTAACGTAGAAGTTTGGGAAGGGGAATGCTATTTCCGAGGGATCAACTGCAGGAAAAAATTCGTCAAAGATGTCTGGGTTATCGTCCTGGTCTTGTGGGGTAGGTGTTGCCTTGGTTGCTTTTTGGTTACCCTGTATCTGGAGGGCAGCCAAAGTCTTATGCAGCAGGTGGTTGAGGTCCTCAGGCTTAAAGAATCTAAAAGCCTGATCTTTTGCGGCTGGAGGTTTTGGCGCTGGTTCCCCTTCTTCTTCATTGGAAGAGAATTCCCCCTCCTCTCTATCAGAGGATATTTGGGATATTGCATCCTCATCTGGGGAGTCAATATAGACGCCAGACTGCTTGTTGGCACCCTTTTGAGCAGCCTTTGTGGGCCATTTTCCTCTTTTGGGAGGAGGTCTGGTTGGGGGGGGTGGGGGGGGGCTGCTGGATATGCAGAAGTGGAGGGGACGCACCCCCCAAAGGAACAAAAACGCGCCATCTCCTCCCACATGGCCCGTCTAAAGAATGCCATGGCTTCAGGGGGGAATGGGGGGGGGGGGTGGTACATTACCGGTGACGTCTTCACAGGGCTCTCCCTCTTCCTCCTCCTCCTCGTCGTCGTGCTCCTCCTCGCCCATGTCCTCAGCAAAACTTTGCTGTATTTGCCGAATCTGGGCCTCTCCCGATCGGCCAGAGGCCCGGGAATAATCAACGTGCGGGGGGGGGCGATTATAGCCATCCCCGACTTCCTTAAGGTGACCCGTGGAGTCTAAAATGGCTGCCGCCGCCGGCCTCGCTGAGCCCTCCGTTGGGGCCGCGTTCTTCGTTTTGGTGCGCTTTTTGGCGCCCGCGCCGCCGCCGCCGCTTCTGGCCTCTCCGGAGGCTTCTGTAGCCGGGCGCTTTCTGCTGCTGGCGCCGGCTCCGGAGCTATCGAGCGGTGCGCTCAGCTCCATTTCTGCCGCTGCGGGGGATCTTGTGCCCGCTAGAGCGGCGTTGAAAGAAAAAATTCGAAGCGGGGAGGGGGGCGGGAGCCCTTCCCCGGAGTGGCTGGAGAGGAGGAGGCTAAAGTATTAAATAAGAGAAGAGAGAGAGGGACAGCTTTTAGATAAGTATTAGAGTTTAGGTTGAATTTAGGTTGAATTTCTAGAGAAGTTGTGGAAAAGTAGTTGGAAGTTGGCAAAGCCAAGTCCTAGCTGCGCTCCCTATAGAGGCAGGAAACGAACTGAGCCAGGGGTGACTCCCACACAGGAAACAGGAAGAAGATTTCTCTTAATTCCTGCCTCCCTGAAGATAGGTGGGAATCACCCACAAGATGGCCTCCACCTCAGAGGGAGAATGATGCCCTGCACAGACTGCATTAGCTTAGTATCTTATCTGCAGCAACTAACATCATAAAAAGTTCCTTTCCCTTACCCTGCATTATGAAATTCAAAAGGAAGTTTAAGAATGTGCAGATTATCTTACTCGTTTAGAGCATTTTTGCCACCTCTCTAGGAAACCTGTTCATGGCGGCTCACAAAATAGAACACCACACACCATCAAAGTTGTTAGTTAAAAGGGAGGATTAAAAACACAGCCAGAGAGTAAAACCATAGCTCTGAGCAGCTTTAAATAGATTTTATAAACCATTTTCAGACTAAAAAAGCACACCATACAAATGGCATTAAAATCAACCATTCATTTAAAAAGCAGCATGAAAAGAAACATTTTGACCCGTGACGGAAAAAAAAACAGTAAAGCTGCCAGGAGAGCCTCAAAGGGAAGGGCTTTCCACAGGTGAGGGGACACCACTGAAAAAGCCCTGTCTCTGGACACCACATGCTTTACCTCTGAAGGCCAGGGCTAGGGTGGCCAATTCTCGGTTGGGGAAATCCCTGAACATTTGGAGGCAGAGCCTGCGAAAGGAGTTCAGCAATGATGGGATGCCATAAAGTCCATCCTCCAGAGCTACCATTTTTTCCAGCAGAACAGAACTGTATAGTCTTTACAGCAGAGATCCCCAGACTTTTTGAGCTTGTGGGCACCTCTGGAATTCTGACACAGCGTGGGGGGGGCACAACCACAAAACAGCTGCTGCAGAAGGCGGAGCCAGCAACAAAATGGCAGGCACAGGTTAACTTCAGACACAAAGGTGGAGATCCTTGTGCTGCAGTGGTTGCTGCTGCCAAAGCAACGCTTTGAAAAATCTGCACAGCCAATCAAATCTTCAATGGTGAATCAGAAGCCTTGCTGAATAAAAGTCCCACCCACCTTCTAAAAACACTCAGCAGGCACTACGAAAGGAGTCAGCCAGTGACATGGTGCCCATGGGCATACGTCGGGGACCCCTGCTGTAAAGGAAATGCTGTGCAAAACAAAAAAGCATCTTGCACAGGATTCTCATATGGAAAAACTTTGGAAGGAAGAAAAGGTGCTGGCAGGGGGGCAGGAACCAAATTGCTGTAGTCAAGCCAGACTAATATCTCATGATTCATCCTCCTAGAAACTACGGCATTTTCAACAGCTTTACTTCACTTTAACACACCCTAAACTTCCTTAATCTTCTCCCTCCAGGGCTTCCTGGTGATAACAGATAGAGGAGCATCACACCCTGGGGGGAAATGTTCAGACAATGCTGCAGCAACACAGAAAAGCTGCATTCCCATAGTTCCAGAACCCCATCTTCAACTACATTCTGAACCAGAAGCCTCCAGAAGAACAAACCCTCTAGTAATAACTTAGCACTTGTAGTCTTCTAAGCGATCACTGTACTTCCCTTACGTGATCATGTAATTATGCAATTTTATTTTTTGTCATATGACAGAAATGGGGCCCTAGCTCATCAAATCTCAGAAACCAAGCTCAGAAGAGGTTAGTACTGGGATAGGAGACAGTCTAGGAAGTCCAGAGTTGCTACACAGGGGCCACTGGCTTGCCATCCCGAGGTCCGGCCAGGGGATCCCATTTCGCGGGCTCCTGCCCACCGCGGACCAGCTGGCTGGCAGGAGGAAATTCCCCCCACCCTCCCAAACAGTGTCATCCTGACCTACATGCTGAGGTCACCTGAAAGTGATGTCGGCACATTGGGGATGTGCGGGTGAGGGGGGGGGGGTTATAATAAAAGATTTTAATAAAAGATTTTGTGGGTTTTTTGGATTTAATCTGGCTACCTGAAACCTCCCTCTACTTTGAAGCCTTTTGCAAACACTGACTGCTCTCAAAGTCCTGCATGCAACCCCACCTTTTCTTTCTCCATGGTTTTCCTGCCAACAATTCATCCAACTTCTAAGGGACAGTTTAAAAAATTCCAGATGTATCTGGCATCAGGGATGCACCCTGAAACACAATGACTTTATAACTCACCGGGGGAAAAAAATGAGTGTACCTGGGAGGCCTTACGCACCATTGCATGAACTGCTCATCAATATGATCTATGCTTAAGTAATGTGTTCCATAAAACTCAAGCTACCTTCCACGAGGAAGTACAAGAAATGACAAGACAAAGCAGGGCGGGGAAGGACCCTATTTTGTATGTGCTTGTCTCAACTGTATTGGGAACTGCTGCAGTTCTACCTTAACACGTGGCCGGAGCAAACTCCTCCCTCCAACACACACACACACACACACACACACGCATATACCACTTGCCCAACCTGTTCTAGTTTGGCATGCAAAAACTGAGCAAATAGCAGACTGTACCTTTCTTGTCAGCTCCCTTTCAAGCAAGACCAAGAAACTGTCACCATTTTTTAAAGAGAGAGAGAACTGAAGACAAAGAAACACTTAAAGCACACACGGGGTTGCAAAGTGAACTTCCAGTCACCCCACCCCCTCCATTTCTTGCACCTTGCTTGAAAGCTCTAATCACATTTCCAGCTATTGGCTTCCAGTTTCTAAAAGCACGAGGGGGGAGAAAGGGATGCTCAGCGTATTCTCTGTGTGTCTCACCATACTAGGAAGTCCAAGCGTTTAATCATAATCAATGCAGCAACCAAATATTGTCCACAGCAGTGAACAAAGCACGGCACGCCTCTAACTGTGACCTGTACAGTTCTAACACCTTGCTGTGCTGTGCATACCAACACAACGAGGCTGGTTTAAGGTTATTTACACATTCATTTTCTTTTAGGTGCACACCTACCCCTAAGCAAGTAGGGACAAAGTTGTGGTTGCAAGCATTGATCTCACACACATCGTGCTTATTAAGGAACCCAGATTTGTGGTGCTTCCCTATCAAGTGCACTTTCAATGGCAAATCAAGCATATGTCATAGTATAATGTAAGAAAATGACCTCTCAGGTCTCCTCAGTGGAAAACCTCAGGGATTTTAAAAACACATTTTACATAACGCCACTTAAATTTCCATCTCTGGCTAACAGATAGGATCAGCAGCTTCCACTAGGTCATTTTGTTTACATTCATACAAAGCCCAGTCTTAAAAAACTGAAATCCCAAGTGGCAGAGACTCCCTCGTGTAGATGGACAAGGAACCTGGGCCCAGAAAGAGCTGAAGGACCAGCCCATTTGTGGATTGTACAGATAAGATGTGCTGCAGGTGTCCTTTCTCGCCCTGTGGGCATGCACAGAGATCTATGTTTCTACCAGGTGGTAGCACATCTGGGGTTGGATCCAGCCAGCCTTTTCATTATTTTCACCCACTTCCTCTCCTTTCTGTCCCACCACTCGTTTGTATGTTCAGGCCCCCTGACCCCTGGTGAATCTTTTTTCTAGTGGTCAAAAGGAAACCCCATCTTCCTTTTCCCCCAGGAAGACATGTGGCTGGATCTAACCCTTTAAACTAAAAAACCATCCACCTGTGTTCTCAGCATCTCTTCAAAAGTGCCACTACACCAAACAAAGCAGAAGGCTACACACAATATGGAATCCAGTAACATTTCACAGAACGGCAGGAGCTGGGTGGGAGGGACACATATATCACGGCACCACTTAACCGTAAAAATGTTATCTAAAGATAAGATTACCATATCTTAACCTCATATGTGGAAAGGCACCATCCACTATCCAAAATGAGCTTCAGTATCTACATGAAACTGCTTTACGAGAGGACAAGCAAAGCATCCTACCTTTGGGCAGAAGTTTGAACTAGAAGGCCTTTGGCCCTTTCCATTATTTTGCAGAAGACAAACTTTGCATGTCTTTTTACTGGTATTCTGAGCTTCCATGGGAAATAACTAAGTCTAGAAGCTTATCTTGGCACCCCTGAGCACTACAAACCAACATTCTTAGGATTCTTCTGGAGTAGCGCCTCAGAGGAGTACAAAGTGCCCCAGGGCTATTCACATGCCTCATGCTTAGTTCAATGCCTTGATTAATTTCTCTGTCAGTGCAATCACCAAAATCATGTTAACTGCTGCACTGTCAAAACTGTCTTTACCATTTGACTCTAGGTCTCCAGAACACCACACTTGCAGGTAGTCATACTATAAAACAGGAGTGGAAAGAGATAGAAAGCTTTTATTTTTTTGTATTTTTCACAAGTGCGTATGTGTGCGTGCATGTGAGTGTGTGTGCACCTAGAAGTCATGGTGACCTCCGGTGACTGACCCCTACTGGGGGCCTGGAGGATATTCAGAGAGGTGGCTGAATAAAGCCTGCCCCCACCTCTGGTCTCTAGTATTCCAAGGAGGTCTCCCATCCAAGTACTTGCCAGAGATGACCCTGCTTAGCTTCCAAGATCTGACAAGTTTGTGCTTTAGTGGAGATAGAAATCGTGTGTGTGTGTGTGTGTGTATATATATAAAGAGAATGAGTTCAGTTACAGGAACCTTGGTTAAGACACACAGCTGCACACTGTAAGCCCTTATAGTAAGACAGGCATGCGACTTGATGCTCAAGGCCCTGTATGTAGAGCAACCATATGGTTGGCAGCAATCCTTTTGCTGATACATAAAGGCAAGTTTTTCCCCTTTCAATTTATACCTACCCGCAGTTTCAGTGGTACAGTCCAAGGAAAGCTGTACCACATGACTGCACTGCAGGCAAATTAGGCCTGAATCCACATTCTATGCAAGCACCTCTGGCGAAGCCACACAGCTTTGCTCTTTATAATCTAACCCATCTCTAGACACCCAGCCCTATCTCTTTTGCCTCTTCTATGAAGCCCTCAGTTTGTGATCCTTCAGGGAAATCTCCCCAAACCCTTTTTGCTCAGTATGTAAGGATGTATCACAGTTCAAACAGCAAGTGCTGTCTCCAGCAAACGGGCTGAAGCTGATCCAAGCAGCACAGTATAGGATCAGGCTGCTAATCTTCTGAGATCCAACAGCTCTACCTCGGGTGGAAAGCCAGATTTTATTTTATTTTTTTATTATTATTTTTTTAAAGGAAGGGGTGGAGAATGCAGTACAGTTGGACAGTTGATGGGAGGTTTACA
The DNA here is from genome assembly GCA_029233225.1 of Lepidodactylus listeri. Taxonomy (NCBI): domain Eukaryota; kingdom Metazoa; phylum Chordata; class Lepidosauria; order Squamata; family Gekkonidae; genus Lepidodactylus; species Lepidodactylus listeri. The sequence continues at coordinate 97,739,216 of JARCFY010000006.1, forward strand.
AGCAAGAATTCAACTTGTAAGAGACAACCTCTCCCCATATATGCCCCGAAGAGTCTTGCACTCCACATTTGCCGCTGGTTGTCCCCGACCCGAGGGACGTTCACTTGGCCTCAACCAGGGCCAGGGCTTTTTCTGCCCTGGCCCCGGCCTGGCCTGGTGGAACATGCTCCCAGTCGAGATCAGGGCCCTGCGAGACCTATTAGTTTTGTGCAGGGCCTGTAAAACGAAGCTGTTCCGCCAGCCCCTCAGGTGAGGTTGTGGGCATCCATTCATTGGCCCCCTGCTGCAGTTCTGCTATTAATAGGCGGCTACTTTGTGATTCAGCCGCAGCCCAACTGTTCCCAGCATTAGGACTGCTGAATATGTAATTGCTGCTATGCCTGTCTTTTAACTGTTTTTACTGTTTAATATTCATTTTTAATTGTCTATTGATTGCAATTTATTGTTGTAACCTACCCTGAGCCTGCTTGCAGGAAGGGTGGGATATAAATCTACATAAATAAATATAAATGAATAAATTTGCCTATAGAGAGAGAGACCCATGGGCAGGAGGGACGTTTGTCTATCCAGCATCTCTCTCACTCACACACACACACACACACACACACACACACACACAGAGCGCTAGACATGAGCCACCAGGTAGTTCCCCATTTTTGCACTGAAGCAGATGCTGCAGGACTTCAGACGAACTCTACTATACTGAGGAAAATCCCCCCCCCTCCAGATTTCCAGTTTTGGCCCCATCCCTCAGGATGAAAGAGGAGGAGGAGGAGCTGGTTTTTATACTACACTTTCCTCTACCATAAGGAGTCTCAAAGTGGCTTACATTCCCTTCCTCTCTCCACAACAGGCACCTTGTGAGGTAGGTGGGGCTGAGAGAGTTCTGAGAGAACTGGGACTGGCCCAAGGTCACCCAGCAGGCTTTGTGGGCAGGAGGAGTGGGGAACCAAACCCGGGGGCACCAGATTAGAATCCCTGACTCTTAACCACTACACCATGCTGGTACCTGAAACAAGTACTTGAGATGAAAGACACTGTACGGCAAGGAGGAGGGTTACTTCACAAAACTGATAGAAACTGGATGGGCAAGCAGCATTTACGTCCAGTAAACAAGAACCTAAAGGCAGGTCACACAGAGTGAAAAAGCAAAAGTACAATGCAATGACACAGTGCAGCCAGGATTGTGTAGAATAGTAATTTAAAAAGAACGTCCTGTTCAAACTCTGCTGCCGAATTGGCACAGCAGGCAAATTCAGACATGCGGTAAGCAAAGGAGAGCTTAGAATCAAGGATGACGACAAAGAAGCTGAAAAAGGTCAGCAGCCGTGAGTAATTCAAGACACACCTCAGGGCTCAAATCCACAGGGAAGACTTCCTGTGCGAGAGCCATCAAAATTAATATGCAGGAGCGCAACAATGGTCCGCTGGCACTCCTGTTACAACGGAGCTCGTACAGGAAGATATTTCCGGTGGATTATGCCCCCAGAACACCTGATATTCAAGGCATAGTAGTAACCAACTGGGTGAGAAACAAGACAGAAACAAGCGATCACAGCAGCTAGGTCATGTCTAAACCTGTTTGCCGGAAAGATTATGAAGATTAAGCTGAGAACAGAAAATCACAGAAAAACTTATCATATAGGAATGGAATTAGTACTTTCTTTAAAGACCATTTCAGGGCACCTTGGAAATCACATACATGTAACATCACAAGCCAGCAGGTGTTAAGAGGCAGCGTGGCGTAGTGGTTAGAGTGTCAGACTAAGACCTTGGAGACCCAGGTTTGAATCCCCATTCTGCCACAAAAGCTTCAGCCTAACCTTCCTCACAGAGCTGCTCTGAGGATAAAACGATGGAGAATGGCAGGGTATAAATCAAGTAAATAAAATATTAGACTGACCAGCAGGATCATGGAGAATGTCATTCACTGACCAACAGGATCACAAAGAAGCCCATTCTTCTCCCCTTTTATGGCCATCTTTATAATACCATTCTTCAACAAAGGCAGGGGAACTGCACAATACAAGAAGAGGGAGCTACTTCCCTCCCAAGCAGGGTTCATTCCCAAAGAGAGGGATGCAGAGTGGAAGATGTGGCATCATCAGAGTTAACACACACTGGATCTTTAGAGCTCTGGCAGAGAGCCAGCAATGCCCAGAAGGCCTTTGCTCCACCACTGGCAACATTAATAGGACTTCAAAGGCTTCTCTCCAGTGACCTGTTAACATTCATGCAAGTCCTCAAGAGATGAAAACATTAATATACAGACTGTTTGTGCCTGAAATGCAGCTGCTAGTATTACCCTAAGATACAACAAAGGTGGGGCAGAGAAGGGGAAAAGACAACAGAACTCAGCCCCATAGCCAGAAAATATTTGGTCGTGAGGCCACCCCATCCCTCCCCTCCAGCTCCACGGAAACAGCAGGAAGAGCCGGCGAGACCACAGCGACTGCCCACCAGGTAAGGAGTGCAGCATGGTGAACTGAGGGGTGGGAGTGGTCTGGCATCCTCCCGGGGGTGGGCCATCCGTGGGGGGCATCCCTCCCCCAAATGCCCCGCCGTGACTATGGGCCTGACAAAACGTTTTGAGTTATTACAGTGTCAAAATTACGCAATTGTGGCCCTGCTCAGAGATTTAAGGGAGCCCAGTTGAACTGCAAGGCACCTTTATATATAGCCTAACATGGTAAAACACCCTCAGAGCCTGAATACTCCTGATGGGTAAAGGTGAGAGCGCCAATCAGAAACAAGCAACAGCTGAGGGCAGCACTGACGTTCTTTTACCACACAACACCCAAGTAGGAGCAGCCTGAGGATTTCAGCAGCAGCACCCTCACCCCCACGGATGTCTACATTCAGCTCCCAACGTGGAACACCTCAGAACCGAAGCACACCCTGAATGCAGAAAGTTACGATGCTACTGAAATGCTTGCCCCTTACCCTTTTTGTTTCTTCCTCACAAAAATACCCAGTTCTCAGGAGGGAATTCCAAGAGACATTCCCCTGCTCAGTCATTGTACCAGCTCGTGGCGGTGCACTATGGCACTGAAGGAGCCAGCAAACTTGCTTCGGCAGCACATACACTGAAACTGGAATGATACTGAGAAGATTGTCATGGCCCCTGCCCACAAATGACACACAAAGGAGCCAACAAATGGGCAGTGGTCAGGACACCCTGCAAAAATTACTACGCAATCTCTGCCTTTTCTCCATGGCCAGGTGAGCTGAAGTTCAACCCCCCCGCCCCAATACAAGAACCAAAACATAAAATTCGAGTTTTTCAGGGTTTTTTAGTAGAAGATCTTGTCAGGAAGGACAAGATGCTAACTGACTTTAACAAAATGACTGCATCTTTCTGATGTATCAGAGGAAGGAGGGAATTATCCTATGGAACCAAAATGGTCAGAACTGGGCTCTGCAACGGTCACAGGTGCTCAGCTAGCATTTCGGGGAATGATGGAGAGGATGCTACAAAACCCTTTTAGGGGCCGCCCTCTCTTGAAAACACCACTCCAAAGGATTTCTTGGAAAGGAAGCCACGGCATGTCAGTATTTGTGATGCAGGCGTGCCTTTACACATATGCCTCAAATGCAGCAGCTTGCAAAAACAACTCGAAGAGCCCCACCTTCCCTTGATTCAGGACAAGCTCACCGTTTTTTCTCAAGGGAATGGGATCCCTTCTGGCACTGGCTCCCAACAGAAGAGGGAAACGCAAACCTGCTTCTAGGAGCTCATATTTACATTTGCCAGCAGAGCATGTGACCGAAGCTACAGCCGTACTCTGGACCCTATGGAAATTCTGCAGGCCCCTCAAGATGTAAAAGAGAATGGGGAATAAAAGTCCCCACGGCTTGCCTGGAACTCTCACACTGATCTCAGTAAGGCTTAAGAATATGGAAAAGGCGGCACTAAGGTTACACTACGCAAATGGCCTGGAGAATGACTACAAGTCTTTCCCATTCCCAGCCCTGAGGATGGCCTTGCAAAAGCATCAGAGAGGGGGAGAGCACAGCAGCTTCCAAATACGTGTGTTTCACAATTCAAGTTTCCCCACTCAGAAAAGTGAGGTGCCAAAATACTCTCCTTCTGTGACCAGGGAAGAGGCCAGTATGATGCAGGTCAATGGAGCATTGGGCTCGAGGCAAAGGGCATCCAGTGTCCTGCTACGTTTTGCGAGTTATTGATCCCGTTAACAAGAGAGTATCTGAAGAGAGCTTGCCTCAGGGATCAGACGGGCAGCTTGGCACAGCCAACAGGCAAAAAATCCTGCCAACACGATCTCCACATTCAGTGTCTCTTGAATTGCATCGCTGGATGCTATGAATCCCCACACCAAGCCGTTACTGTTATTATTCACTTGCCCTGCCTATTGCCTCCTTTAAAACTGAACTTTCAAAGATCATGTCTGAAGACACCAAATGATCATGAAACCAGGCAATAGATAAGCAACTTGCTTAAGATCTTCCTATCAACTCTGCATTATATGCAACATCCTTTACTGGAGGGGAGCACCCCCCCCCCTTATCTATGAAGCCTCAGCGTCTAGTCATGCTGGCCACATGACCACGGAACCGTCTTCTGACAGTGCTGGCTCTTCAGCCTGGAAATGGAGATGAGCACCGTCTTCTAGAGTCAGATTCGACTGGCTTTCGAGCAAGGGAAACCTTTACCTTTATTAGGACTATAAACTGCTGAATGGGTAAAGAAAAGTTTGCAGGTTGAGGTTTAGACTTGAATTTTTAAAAGAGTGACTGGTTTCAGATATTGTCCGCAAATGATGCAAGCAAGATATGAACTGCAAAGTCAGGATGCTTTCAGAAGGGCAGTTTTTCATGTGATCCTCCAAAAAAAAAAAAAAAAAAGGGGTTTAAAATTTGACACATCTGTGTGAACTAAAAATTTGGAGGGGCTTCTAAAAGTGTGGCACAATTGTGGTAAAGAAAACAAAGCAAGGCATACCTCTGAATTGGGAAACACGCCAATTTGATCGTGGATGTAATACTACAACAGGAGGCTATTTTTCCATTTCACCTGCTTAGCTTTGACAGCAGTCTTCTGATCATGCTAGGATTCTGAAGGCAAAGCAGCGTATCACACAAAAAACCCATCTTATAGGGGTGGTTTTGCTTTTGGGGGCATGACACACTTCCTGACAGCAATTCTCAGTGAGACAGGAACCACCACGGAGTCTGTTTGGGGAAGGCTGCCAGGCTCTCTACAATGACAGCTACAGAGATAAAGTTGTTCAAAAAGTGTACGCTGTTTTCTAACACAGGCATCTGAACCATCAGGGTGATCCCAAAGACAGGACAAAATTCAACCAGGGAAGACACCCAGTATAATATTGCAAACCATTGTCACAAAAAAAAAACTTGCTGGAGAAGAGGCCTAGCGCCAAACAGATCTCCACATGCCCAGACGGACTGTCTCTCAAGCCCCCAGGGTCCCACAAGCTGTCCCAAGAGAAGACCCGTGACTCACTGCGAGGAGCAGTTGTCAGGAGAAAATGTGCGCACCAAAAAGGATTGCAGCCATCAAATGCAATAAAGGACCTGGATTAAACCATGCCCAGAGCACGCATGTGCGTACACACGCATCTTCCACACTAGCTCTTACCTGTGCATGTTTCCATTGGTAGTGAAGGACTGATCACACACCGAACATTTATAAGGCCTTTCACCTGAATGCACAAGCATGTGGCGATCCAGGGAGCTTGCTGAGCTCAAAGACTTTCCACAGATGCTGCAGGAATGGTCTGTCCCTCCAGTGTCAGTATTGTGCTAAAGAGAGCAACAACAGATTTCCACTGAGTTCTCCCCTGTTCAGTTCCAAGGGCATGTCAAAGTTATTTGCAATTATCCTCCAAAACAAGGTTCAGTGCAACAGAGTTAGTTAGCAAGAAGCACCTGTGTTAGGACAATTCTTTTAAAACTGTCGGGTTACAGTTCAGCCCAGAAGTTAGAGAAAGGACATGGTTTTATTTATAACCTACTTTTCTCCCCAAAGAGGCTTATAACAGTGTTCTCCTCTGCTTTATCCTAACAAGCACCCTGTGAGTTAGGTTAGGGAGAAAGTAACCCGAGATCACCCTTGGGGATTCAAACCCAGGTCTTTCAGATTCTAGTTTGGGACTCTTAACCACACTGAACAGTCTTCAGATATTTGAAAGACTAAGAACTGTGGGTTCCTTTGCCTTCAAATATAGCCTAAGGAGGGGTTACGTAGTGTCATGAGTACCTCTGAGGATCTGCCTCCTGTGGACCTAAGTGAGGTGGAGGATCAGCTCCCAGCTCCAGAGGAGCCTCCACCTGAGCCAGATGAGGCTTAAGCAAGCACCTCCCAGGGTTTCGTCCCAGCACCAACAGCAGCTGAGCCACAGCCAAGCTCAAGCCCACCTGATTCACCTCCTCAGACGGAACGTCTAAGGTCCGAATGCAGGCAAGATTTAGCTGCAAGAAGGAAAGAGGCATGCATGCGTAGTCGCAGATCACTCAGCCCTGAGTTTTAGAGGGAGCTGGTACATCTCTGCCAGCTGCTAACAAGCACAGGAAGTGGCTGGGTATTTAGGCACAGCACAGAGACTACCAACTTGTGCTAGCAACAAGTCTTCTTGGCTAAACTCTGCAACTGTTCGGCTTGTGATAGCTAACTTGATTCTGGACCCTCTGGCTTGTGATTCCAGCTTTGTTTGACTTCAGCTCTGTTGACTCCCTGGACTGGTCTACTCATGAGTTTCCCTCTTTGACCCTGGTTTGGACTGACTCTGCTTTTGGCTTAGTGTTTTGGACTTGGCAACTCATTCCTGATTCAGCTAAACCTCGGACTGTCCCAGACTTCTGACTGACTGTTGTCCTATTGGCATCCCGCTTGTGACACGTTGCACAAAAAGTGAAGCATTCAGGGAAACACTTTCACTATCGACTGGTCCACGGAAAATGGAATCGAGTGGATTACTTCTTATTCTAGAAGTGTGCATCATAAGGAACCTTATGGGTCATATGACCCAATCATCCAAGGCTACTGAGCTGGTTCGTACCACCCACTCCACATGAAGGTCTAGGGAGGATGCTGCCTTGCAGCCAGCCAGACACCATTGGTGAGAATTTTGAAAAGAGGGTGGGGAAGAAAAAGGAGGAGAGACAGCCACTGTGACTTGCACAAGTTAAAAAGAAAAGGGTGAAGCGGGACAAAGGATCTTGCCAGAACTGCACACTATCGCAGCAGATGCGCACAGCCTCCCCCCGTGGATGCAGCAGTCCTTGCAGACAGTGTTTCTGCATGTGCTCTTTCATAAGCAGGCCGTGAATGTATTTTGAGGCACTGACTTTGGAGGCTACCTTAAGATGTGAACCAGCCAAGCAGGGATTGCCTAAAGGCCTAACCACAAAAATAACAGACTCATCTCTAGTCTTCCTCTTTAAGAACTGCCAGAGAAGGCGATTCCACAACTCTTCCAAGAAATCTGTTTTGTTTAACTGGTAGGAACAGTCCTTCAATAGCCAGTCGAATGTGGGTTTCTTGCCAAGATAAAGCCATTGCTTCTTATTCTTCACTAGGTTAAGTAAACATTAGTTTGTCCTCTTATTTATGGTAACCTTGAAAATTCTGAAAACTACTCTCAACCTTAACCTTTTCCCCTAAACGAGATACTCCTGAAACTTCCCTTTGCATCTTGTATGTTCCTGCAATCCCTAAAACATGCAAACTTTTTTTCCTTACACCCGATGCCTCCAGAAGCTGCTTTATTTTGAACAAGACACAGAATGCATCAGTGTAATTGCCATCCGGATTGGTTGAATTTATTGTCCTATTGATGGTGGGGTTTTTTTTACTTTTTAACTATACATTAATTGTAGTTTTAAATGTTTTATAATGACTGTAAATTGCCCAGAGCCTGTTCGCAGGGTGGGTGGTTAATAATAACTGCAACAATAATAATAATAATGAGCCAACTAAGGGACTGAAGGGTTTTGTGCTGAAACTATGGGCAATGTTCATTGCTTAAGTGGTTTTCTCAAGCCTGTAGTGGTTTAAAGAGGGCCAGAAGAACAGCACAAAAAATACATTTCTTGAGGAAACATATGGGGGGATTAAAAAAATTATAGCAGTCCTAAATGCCTGAGCTTGAATGAGAAAATTTGTTCCACTGAACAGGACAGCAATTCAGACCAGGAGGCCATTTCCCCACATAAAATTCAAGAGTCTAACCTACCTCAACAGGGTTGTTGTGAGAGTAAAATGGAGGACAGGAGAAAGAGTAAGCAGCTTTGAACGCCCAATGGGGGGAAAGGCCGGGTATAGATGAAGTATATAAATAAATCGATCAGCTTACCTGACGAATATGCATGGTCAGCTGATGCTGGGTAGTGCAAATCTTTTCACACAGAGGACATGTATAGGAAGACTTCTCATCTTTTGTTTCCTTTTTAAAAAAAAATACAAATAAAAATTCAGAGAAACGTTCGCAGAACTCACCTCTCATGTTGTTGAAGCAAAGATACAAACAGCACAACATAACCTGACCTGGGAAATCATCCAGACAGATCCTCAAGAAGGCAAGCTCTTTTTAAAAATTCGCAACTGGTACTTAAAACAGTGTCGAGCCTACAATCAGATTCTAGCTCTGGTTTGGAATCTGGGAAGTATGGCCCCCAGAATAAAGGCAACCGGAGTGGTTTTCAAGCTGCTGCTATGTTTGAAGGCTTTCCACACTGATTCATCTCCAAAGGGACCCCTGTGCAATGCAGAAAAATCTTACTGTTGGGAAGGAAACACACATGGGGCACCAAGCACAGAACCCATGGCCTTACCATGCTACAATCACCCTACAACTGTGCACCGTGGGTGACTCCTTCAATATTTTCTTAGAGGTATCCCCAAAGGTAAGGAAAATGACACACACTCTAAACGTTGATGGTCAGAGCAAGCTAGAGGCATGCAGGAAGAACAGTTCACAGCAACATTAACAACTTCATACAACAAAGAGTTATATGAGCTGCTGGTGGTGGTGGAAAGTGCTGTAAAGTCGCAGCTGATTTGTGGCGACCCTGTAGGATTTTCAAGGCAAGAGACGTTCAGAGGTGGTTTGCCACTGCCTGCCACTGCATAGCAACCATGGACTTCCTTGGTGGTCTCCCATCCACATACAAACCAGGGATGACCCAGCTTAGCTTTAGATCAGGCTTGCCTAGGCCACCCAGGACAGGCCCTGGATAGATTAGCTACCAGTAATGTATGTTCTCCCAATGACAATCTGACGAAGATGTCTGTGGCAACAGCACAGATCTTCCCAAGAAGAACTGCCCACAAGATGCTCAAGGAGTGCCAATCATCCCCTCTCAAGCAGGTACAGGCTTTGCCTCATATCTGCATGACAAGGCAGCCACACCTATTCTCCCGCTCCAACCTCCAGGGGATCACTCCGATTCACTCCCTGTGGCACCAGAGTTCCAGAGTTACTCCTCACTGAAAGCGACTGAGAGGGGTGGGGGGGAAAGGGAGTAGTAATTGTCATTTTGGTGTTTGTTTGTTTTTTTAAAAAAGAGTCCCCCCATGAGAAGCATGATTGATATGCCTTTTTCCAACTGCTACAAATATGGTTGTCAACCTCCATATTTGTATACCTGGAATTACAACTGAGCTCCAGACGGCAGAGATTAATTCCTCTCCAGCAAACTGCTGCTTTGGAGGGTTGGTTCTGTGGCCTTATGCCCCAACTGAGGCCCCCTCCTCTCCCCAAAACCTGCTTTCCTTAGGCTCTAACACAAATACACACACACACCCGGCAAAATCTTCAAGAATTTCCCACACTGAAGTTGGCAAAACTAGTGACAAACCAGCTCTAAATGGCCTGGGTCCGACCTACCTAAGGGACCGCCTTTCCCCGTATGTACCCCAGAGAGCACTTCGGTCCGGGGCCCAACATCGCCTGGCTATACCTGGCCCAAGAGAAGCCAGGCTCACTGCCACCAGGCGGAGGGCTTTTTCGGTGGCGGCCCCTGGCTGGTGGAATGAGCTCCCGGAGGAGATCTCACAGGAACATGGGTCGTCGGTAGCAACCGTGGAGGCAAAGGCAGGTGGGGTCTTTCCTGGTCTATTGGAACCCGATCAGGCGGTCTTGACAGCAAGGTGGCTGGCGGAAGTGTGTTGGGGACCGCTGTTGGTGGGATTGATAATAGTCCCAATCACCGTGGCAAGGAGGAGAGGTCCATGGGGCGGCGGAGTAGGAACTGCGTTAGTAACGTTCCGATTGCGCGGAAGTATGTGGGGAGTATTCCCATTGAGAAGGCTGGTGGGGAGGCGAATGATGTAGAGGTGACCTTCCAGCGAAGTCCCATCGATGGTCCCTCTCCACCGCTGAGTGATAAGTCAGTAGATCGGTATCGAGTGTCCTCAGTCAAGTCCTGAGTATACGGATCAGGGTTGATCGGGGAATGGGCACGGTCCGAAGGCAGGGAGGTCGACGTGTGTCGGGGAGATCGCCCACGGTTGACATCGGTGAACTCTTGCATCTCCAAAATCGCCTCAGGAGGATAAGTGTCCAGTTGGTGAATGGGAGAATCCAGAAGGTGTATGATCGGCAACTCTCCCAGAGCCAAGGAAACCACTGTTGAAACTCCCATGGCTTGGGGTACTGCGGAGGGCATAGACTGCAAAACCGAGGCAGTCGTCTGCGCCGAAGGTTGCAATGGTGGTTTAGCTGCCAAAGAGTCTTTGGACTTATGCTTCTTGTCAGTCTTATCCCCCTTCTTTTTCTTCACAGGAGTAGAAGCAGCCGTCTGGCTAGTAGGAGGGCGTTTCGAGGGATGAATTATGTTGGAGGATGCCTTCAACACGAAGGTGGTCACCTTCGATGTCGAGATGGTCGATCTCGATGTAGGTTGTCCGGGATCGGTCGCCGATGTTGATGATTTGGAGGGCTCCATGGAAAAGGCGGGAAACAGGGCTGACTCAAGGAGAGCTACGTGGAGTCTGGCCGCTCTGTTTTTCCTCGTCTGATTGGAAAATTTGGCACAATGGGCACAAGACTTGGGGCGATGTCCTTCGCCCAGGCAAAACAAGCAAAGGGCGTGCCCGTCAGTCTCGACCAACTTACTGCCGCAGGAGGAACACCTCTTGAAACAGCCCCATAAGCTATGGCACGACTCTTATGAGTGGGGGGAATAACGGAGCCCAGGGGCCTGAAGGACCCCTGAACAAAAATGAAAAGGAAGAAAACTATTTTTAAAAAAACAAAGAAAAACAAGAAAATAAAGGAAAAAAGAGACCAACGTCAAAGGTTTGAGTAAGCAAAGCTTTCCACAACTGATCCGACTAAGCTGAAGTAACAGGCTGTTACTCGCGCGGCGGTCAGAAGAGAACTGGCGGGATGCCCGCACCCGGCTCCTCTGGGCATGCACATGGGGCCTCCGCGCATGCCTGGAGGGTGTTGGGTGCGAAAATCCCGCCAGTTCACACCGGTGGATTTCCACGCAGGCTCAGTAAACCCATAGTGTGAAGCACAGAGACCACGTTGAAGATATATTAGTTATGGAATAGCCTTCCTCTCCCACTTTGCTGTGGGTCTGTTAAACGTGGTCTTCAAGAACAGGGAACAAACAGAGAGGAAAAACTCTTGCAGCTGTGCTAACCGTTTACAGTTCTAATCCCCAGGGCCTGTGAAATCAGCCTGTGTTTTCCCCACTGAAGGAAAGCTCTCAACTGCTCTGCACATTAATTGTTCGGAAGCTTTGTTCATCGCTTTTCGCAGGGTGGGGAAGAACCGACCCCCGCAAAAAAACAGTGAGGCAAAAGGCACACTATGGCTCAGCCAACACTGATTAGCAGGAACCCTTTGGTTTAACATTAACCCGACCCCTCCAAACGGCTCTCTCATGTTCACTCAGTGACTGGGTTGCATACCATAACAGCAGTGAACCAGAGAGCAGGGAGGATTCTGTGTAGGCGCAGAAGGCTGAGCTAAACTTCTGCAAAAGTAGCTCGGCCAGAAGGCACTATAAAAAGGGAGACCACCACGCTGCAGGGCTGGATCCCTGCCGACAGAAGAGGGCTTCCCTGAGCTAAGAGACAGAATTAGCACCTAATTTGATAACGGACACTTGCTTTAATAAAGTAACCCCACTCTTTCCGAGTTCTGCACTGGGTTACTTCACTCCCTGACTCACTGAAGAGACAAATGAGATCTTGCTGTGGGGAAATGGATGAAGCAGAGAGGTGAGAAATTATGTACAATCTGACTAAGGACTCTCGAGAGCCGTATACCCAAAAAAACCTTGGTGGTTTCAAAGTCGCCACAGGATTCAAATCTAGCTATATGTACAATTGTAACAGGCCATGGTCTCTAGCTAGGATGAAGTCCTCAGGCAAGAGACAACACATCCACCCACCCTATGCGTGCACACGCACAAAGCCCTTCCCAGCACAGGAGCAGAAAGTTTAAAGTGGCCAAGTTCATAGCACAAGCCGCTTTAGAGGTAGGCAGAACGCCACAGCAAAGAAACCGTCACCATCAGAAATGCCAAGAACCCTGTTTTTAATTTTTTCCTCCGCTGTACGGTTAGAACAGAGAAAGCCACCAAATTGTAACACCCTGAGAACAGGATGGCTGGAGTGCAAAGAGGTCAGTCTGGTCTTCTGCCTCCAACAGCTGCTGGGAAACCCAGGAACAGGACGCGATGGCATCTGCTGCATTTGCTCTCTTGTTTGTCTCTAACGTCCAGCATGTCAGAGGAATACTGCCTCTGAGCATTTTGTTACCTAGTTAATAGTACTGCCCACAGTAAAAGCTGGTTAACAGATACCTTTGAGGCACAGCTATCAAAGACTTCATCATCCACTGCTCCCCCCCCCCAACACGCCCCCTCCTCTCTTCTCCTGCCAAAGATTTGCAATGCAAATTTAAAATCTCGAGACAATCTTGCAAATGCCGCTCATTCAAAAGGAATCCAGAACTGTTGGGCAATGATGAGTTCACCTTCAGCAGGGTCAGCGGCAGCCCTGCAGGTCAGTACCAGCAAAAATGGAAGCCAAATCCCAGGCCACTGACACAGAAGCAGGCTCCTAAAAAAACTTGCCACCAACTTGCCGGCCAGTGCAAAACCTCCTTATCACAGGGCAGCTCAAGGAGCAGACATGATTGGAGGGCTAACTTTTGTGCTGACCTACAGGGAAAACCACTCTCCCTCTCCCTCACCCCCCCCCCTCATTTATTTATTTTTGTAACACACAAGCATCTCTTTTAATCCCCTCACATTTACTCTCTTGATCTAATGCCCAGCGAAAAGGCTGCTGGAATTAAAAGGTCAGTGGCTGTAAAGGACTGCCCTGAAGCAGCTTGCCCATGCCCACGCGCACACACACACACAACCCACCCACACCACATGCTTTTCTGACAGGCAGCTGTGCCGTGGGGCCCCTCCCCTCCTCCCTCTGAGCAAGGCAGTTTTGTCCCTCCCAGAACAATTTAGCTACGCCTGCAACTGATCAAATGGGGGTGTCTGATGCCCCGTTTCTTAAGGATCAGAACACGCTCATTTTCTAATGCTAGCCTAAGTCCAGTCCTTTCTAATTCTAAGTCCGGCCCTTAAGGGCAGGCTAGCTGTCAGAAATGAGCGCCTTCCACATCACACCACTCTCCAGAAGAACTCTGCCACACTTGCCAGATCCCCTGAAAGTGTTTTAAGAACTGCAGTTTGGGGGTTAAAGAAAGGAAAAAATTGTTTCTAGCCCTCCTGGAAGGAACAAACTTTAAAGCACAGCAGCAGCTCTGAAAGCTTTACAAGGTGGAACCAAACAGTTATATACGATAATCTCTTTCGCACTAGTTAATTTAATGCATTTTTATTCCACCCTTTTTTCAAAGGTGCTGAGGGTGGCATACACTGTTTTTCCTTCTTCCACAACAACCCTGTAAGGTGGGTTAGGGAGGGAGAGACAGACAGACAGACTGTTCATGCTATATAGAGGGCGCACATGGGATCAGGGTCCACACCCTGTGCCCAGTGCAACATTCACATATGACTTGCTTCAGCCTCTCTCTGCAGCACTGTCTTGACCGGTAATAATCCCAAGTGTGAGCTGTTGGGTGTGTTGGAGGGGGGGGAGTACACTAATCAGTTTCCCCAACAGGCCAAGTAGAGGCCCCCCCAGGAACATTTCAGCACGCAAAACTGGGCACCACATGCATGGCAACAGCAAACTTGCAAGCTTCCATGGTTCAGCCCTCAGTCCCTTACACCATTCGAGCTGCAAGATTTTGAAGAGCCGCCCCGATTTCTCAATCAGCAGGCTAAACATCACAGGAGCACTTGCTAATACGCAGCATGTTTGCCTCTGCCAACGAAAGAGTATTTCGTAGCATGTTTTCCAGTGTACTACTGGGTGATGCTGTCTTGACCGAAATAGTCCCGAGCAGTGTTCCCTCTAAACTGAGTTAGTGTGAGCTAGCTCACAGTTTTTTAGCCTCTGGCTCACACATTTTTGTCTTTGCTCAGGAAGGATGGCTCCAGAGCAAACTAATTTATTGCAGTAGCCAAATTGCTTGCGCACAACTTTAATGCCAGCAGCTCACAAAGGAGAATTTTTGCTCACAAGATTACACAGCTCAGAGGGAGCATTGGTTCCGAGAGGGCACGAAGACTGGTTAGGAGGATTTTAAGAGCCTGATATGACGGACCCCTGCTTCTTTTTCACTGTGAGGCAGTTTTCCCACCAAGATGCTGTTCCCCACTCTGACTGAGTAGCCTCTTAGTAGCGTGTTTAATAATGGAATTATAACTTTCTGTGTGTCCCACCTTGTGATAGAGAAGTTTGTCGGGATTTGCCCAGGCCAGAGATTTATTGTATCTAAGCAGGAGCCCTCTTATAAATCCCTTTGGAAGTGACATTTGACACGAAATAAAGTTCAAACAAGAAGGTTGATTTTATTGAACAGGCACAGTTGGGTTTGGAATAGGACAGGGAATGAGAAGTTGAGGTAAATTTTGTTGTTTATACAAATTATAATATTTTGAACAGGCAACAGAGTATAGAGACTCAGTTCTTAACTGTGAGGGGTCGGTTTGCCTTGGAGATTTCTTTCAGAAACAATGTGTGCTAATAAAATGTCTCATAAACATCTGAGTTTCCTGGATGTTAGCACTTTCTTCCTGTATTGAAATACTTCACTTCTGGGATTACAACTTGCCCTTTTGACTCTTGAGGAGTCTGACTGAGTCAAACACACTTCTGAGTTGAACACACTGAATAACTGGGGGGGGGGGGGGGGGGAAATATCCTCCTTTTTCTAAGAGCAGAAATCCTTTTCTGTTTGGATAGATCGGCAGTTTCAACCTACCGTCCAATGTCTTTTGTCAACCCTAACCCCAGTTCTGGAGTCTGTGAATAAATGGAATTTAGTAAGGCTGATACTTATACTTTAAGTTCTGATTTCTGAACTTTTCCTCAAATGTGATGGTACACAGAAGGGCAAGGAGTCATGTCCCTTCACTTCCCAAGTGAACTTGTCTGTTTCCCTCTCTCTGACCAGACTGACAAGACTTTTGAAAGCTCACCCTGACCTAAATAAGCCCAGGCAAGCCCGATCTTGTCAGATCTCAGAAGCTAAGTAGGATCCACTCTGGCAAGTACTTGGATGGTAGACCTCCTTGGAATACCAGAGGCAGGGGCAGGCTTTATTCAGCCATCTCTCTGAATATCCTCTAGGCTCCCAGTAAGGTTCAGTCACCAGAGGTCGCCATGACTTCCAGGTGCACACAGTCAGTCACCAGAGGTCACCATGACTCCCAGGTCCACACACACATATATTTTTTAAAAAATACCAAAAAAAAAGTTTTGAAAGCTCAGCTGGTGCTGACCAATCAGAGAGAAGCGGGGGTGCATGCAGGCATCAGCCTATCAATCAAACTGTGCTTTATAGTGAGACATTAACCCCTAATCTTCCAGCTCTCCGAATCTGATGCACTAAGCATCATTTTGGAAGTCAGTTCATCACACGTAACTTCCAAAATGAGCCCAGTCACTTGCTGGTAACAGGCTCCACCTTTTCTCATCTTACAATTCCACAGTTGAAAATAGCCAGAAACCACTGCAGGTTTCCTTTCCTGCTCTGGAAATCACACAGCAAAGGATGCAGCCTAGAAAATGACCAAGGGAACTGCATACTATGAGCGCCCATAACTATGAAACATGAGACCCAAGCAATGTGCTACCATTTCAGGTTGCTGCAATATTTATTTATACATAATGGGATCATTCCTGTTGTAATCTGTATACCTCCAATTTTCACAATACAATTTCTATGGCAAACTGTGCACACAAGGATGGATACGCCTAAGTATGGGGGAAAGACCTGCCATAAACTGGCAAATGCCTATACGAAACCAAAATGTTGATCATAACAGGAAAGCCCTGCATTTTTTTAAAAAATGCATTTGTGCTGTGATTTCATGCCTTTAAACTGATGGTTGTAAGACACAGCAAAGGACCAAAAGCAGGGTAAGCATATTTTAACAGTTAGAAAATTAAACTGGATTGCATTAGCAATGATGAGACTGGTACAATGGGATTTGGCCCCCACAAATGGTTGGGGGTGGGGGAGTTTGCTTTGTTATTGCAAAATAAATTCTGCATTTAAAAAGTCTGCTTATTCTTTACCTGGTTTCTGCGGCCAATTCGATTAGGAGTAAGTGATTTTGGTGGGGATTTAACATTTGGAGACACCGCACCATTTTCAGGTATCTTCCCCAAGCTCATGACAGCTGCCATCATCATGTCAACGGAGGACAAATCCGTGCCTTCAACAGTTTGATAACCCTGGGTGTTGCCACAGAACTGCTCAAGCTTTCAGGTTTGTTCTCTGGGGTTGTGAGCAGAAACAACAACAACAACAAAAAGGAAGGTCAGACATCCAGTCAATAAAAGTAGCCACAGAAACAATACGTCCAACGTGTTTCATCCGTTAAGACGATTTTTTAAAAAATTAGGCTTTAATTCTCTGTACTTTTAAATCTATAGCCTGTGCATTTTTCAAAATCATTCTGTGCAGTTTCGGAATCCGTTTTTAAAATCTTGTTAAATTGCACGCTTACGTTTTGTATTCTTGCAACCTCGTGTTGCACTATTAGGAGCCTGAGGACGTAACTTGGGATGGCATTGTTTTAAATAAACAAAAAAGACAAAAATCAGCAAGTGAAGGACAACCTCTTATGCAAAGACACTATTCCCAGGTAGGCTCATTTTTGTTCTCCTCCTCCATTTTACCCTGACAGCAACCATCCAGTGGAGGTAGGTTAGACTGAAAGAGAGTTGTGGGACCAGCATGGATGAACAGCCTGTAGGCTGGGAGGAGGGCTAGAGTGAGGGAGGACAAGTGGCTCTCCTGAACGCACAGCTCCACTGAAGAAAGGAGTCTAATTCATCACCTGACCCTTTCTCCATCCACCCCACCAACCCACACGATTGCTCTTCCACAACTGCAGGAATGAAGAAACAAAAGAACAAAGACGACTTTCCTGGATGGCTGGTTGGACATGCAGCACTTTCTTATCCAATGAGATACTGCTGCCATGCAGAATAAGCACGTACTACTAATAAATTTCTAAAATAGCTTTAGTCTTAACCAGCTGAGCTAATTACCTTCATTGTCCTTCTTTCGACACTGTCCAGTGGGATGTCCCCTTCCTTGCTTGCTGCTCTCCCGTATCAGTGTGGCAGGCTTAGTCCCATCTAGATCCAGAGCCTTTTTTCCTCAGCAGCACCCGCTAGCACTGAATGGTGAAAAGGAGAGGGGTGGAAAAGGTGGAGCTCTAATGACAAAGTTCACGAGATGCATCCAAACGTCATGTACAAAGCGATATAACAATTCGATATTTAGTATCACAGCTCTCAGACTGGTAGCTTAACTACCCCAGGCCCTCTTCATATTGGGACAATGACTAGGAGGGGAATTTGAGCCCCTTTGATCCCTGTCCAAATTGGGCCCCCACATGCCTGAAAATTATTTTTGATATGGAACTCCCAATACAGCTCTGCTTGACAGGACCAGGACTCATGAACAGAGTTACACACAATTAGGCCTCAGATCAGTGGAACTTACCTCCATGGCTTTCAGAGATCCACATTCACAATTACCATCAACAGACGAGACATATTTATTTCCATCTTTGTCACAAGGCCTGTATCTTAGGGAAGCTCACAGTTTACCCTTTCCAGTGGCAGCGGCTGTTTAAAGGTGGGGACCACCTGTTACCCAGAAACCTAGGATTGCCAGCCTCCAGGTGGGGCCTGGAGATCTCCTGCTTTTACAACTGATCTCCAGCTGACAGAGATCAGCTCCCCTGGGGAAAATGGCTGCTTTGAAGGGTGGACTCTATGGCATTGTACCATGCTGAGGCCCCTCCCCATAAACATGAAGCAGAGGTCCATCAGTGGCTATTAGCCACAAGGTATAAATGGAACACTCTGGGGTAGTGGGGGCAACAGTGCTTGTGGGGGCAACAGCGGGAGGGCTTCTAGGGTTCTGGCCCCACTGGTGAACCTCCTGATGGCACCTGGGTTTTGGCCACTGTGTGGCAGAGAGTGTTGGACTGGATGGGCCACTGGCCAGATCCAACATGGCTTCTCTTATGTTCTTACTAGCCGGGCGGATGCCAATGAAAAAGGAACAAAATGGACCCTATGGACAAATTCTTCAGCAGACACTTATGCAGATGCTGCCGACATATTTTCATAAGCACAAGTTTGTAAAAGGTGATTTTAAAAAACCCTTATATAGTCCAAGGGCACACAGTATTCAAGGTTTACTCTCCAAAGAATGTGGTGCCCAAACACCTTCTAGAAACTCTAGACCATATATGCAGGAATGTTAATGTTGAACTACTACTTTCACACCTTCAAGGGAATATTCTGCCATTTAAAATGTAGATGGCAGGGCTAACAATGTGTGTTTTTGGGGGGGAACCTCTGCTTTTATGGCCATATTCTCATGAAATGCTTCCCTGAGGAAACTGACCTTTGCTCTCAAGGAGTGAGTTCCCAGGAAATTTTGAGCACTTCCAAAGAAAGCTAGTGCAACGACAGAGCCCATTACACTTGGGGGGGAGGCCTGTTCAGATTAAGGCTAAAAGCATAGTCGGAGGGTTAAGGTTCAAAGGAGAGCTCCATTTTGATCCTGCCCCTTGAAAGACAAGGCAGGCCAAGAGCTGCAGGATTTGCGATCTTCTGCAGACATAAGCAGGCTACCAGAAGTTGTCGGCAGTGAGAGGGAAAGCAGGCTTTTGACAAAGGCCAGCCCTGAAGCGATACCACAATAGTCAGTCAAACACCCAAAATGATGAGTGGAGTTTAAATGCAAAGCAAGAAAACTGAAGTAGACGGTTGTTGCTTCCCAGTCTCAACAGGAAGACATTTTGCTCGATCTTATTTCCTCCTTTGGGATTTCAAAAAACAACAACACACAACTGTGCCGTGCAATGTTCACTCACAGCTCTTCTCCAAATCTTTTTGAACAAAAAACCAGAAGAATTGTAAGCTGATGCTTATTTCCCTGCAGAAGTGAGAAAGCAAAAGGAAGAGACTCCAGGGTCCTGTTTCCTTTTTGCTTCCTCTTCCCACCCTCCCCACCCCCTTCTAAAATTTATGCTGCTGTTGACTTTGTTTGTGTTGACACCCGAGAAGGAACTGCAACAGGAAAAAACATCCAAAGCTAGCAGACTAGCCCCATTAGCCAGAGCCACCTCGATGAAAATTCAGACTGTACTCTCATTTGTTTGGCTGAGGGGTTCTTAAAGATCTCACTTTGGAATAGGTAGGAAGCGGGGGGGGGGGGGGCGCGGAGACACCAAACAATGTGTACAGTGCTCACACAGAGCAAGGAGAACTCCCGGGCTCCCGAACACAGCAACCCATTGTTCTTCCTCTAACTCTCCCTCCCCTTTTGCACAGCAATAGTGTTGAGAAGCACCAACTCTTCCCTAACTAGGCCAGAGAAAGAGATTTAACACTTTCATTAGAAGCCTGTCGTTGGGTGCATCGAACGCAGGCAGGCCCAGTCTCCTGCTTAAGGAGCAATGACTTCGGAGCAAGCGGTTGGTTGAAACACTGCAAACGAACAGGGAGCGCTGAAGGCGCAGGAGGATCTGTTGCTTCCCGCACTTCACTTGTAGTGGGAAAGCTGTGAGCCCTCTTAGGTCATTTCAGCTTGGAGATTTCACTTCACACAAAGTCATGTGAGGGTTTTTTTGTTTTTGTTTGTTTTCTGTGCTCCCTTGTAGCATCTGGGCTTCCTCTCAAGCTGCAGTCCTCTGAATGCTTACTTAGAAGTAAATTCCATTTTACAAAGCGAGGTTTACTTCCAAACAAGCAGGTACAAAGGATCAGGCTACTCATGTCACTCAAAATCACCAAGACTTATTTAAAATCCTATCAGACATTAAGGCTTGATCCACACGTATTTGAAAACGAATGGAGCCGCCAAATACTGAATCAGACCACTGGTCCATCGAGGTCAGTAATGTCTACTCAGACTGGCAGCAACTCTCCTGGGCCTCAGGTAGAGGTCTCTCACACCAACCTACCACCTGACCCTTTTGGATGGAGACACCAGGGATAATGGAAGGAGGAGAAAAAGAAGAGTTTCGATTTATACCCCGCCCTTCACTACCCGAAAGAGTCTCAAAGCGGCTTACAATCTCCTTTCCCTTCCCCTCCCCACAACAGACACCCTGTGAGGTAGGTGGGGCTGAGAGAGCTCTCTCAAGAATTGTCTTTGGGATAGGGCTGCTAAGTCCCCCCGGTGGGTGGGGCAACCCCCGCTACAGGGGTCCCCAATCCGCCAGTCCAGATTTGGCCGGCGGGGGGAACCCCACCCCTGAAGCGGCCCGATACGACTGACCGCCGAGCGTGATGACGTCACCTGGAGGTGATGTCATCATGCTGGGCACGTTGCTGGGGCGACGCTCTAGCAATCGCCCATAAAACTCTATGGTAGAGTTTTAGGGCGATTGCTAGAGCGTCGCTCCGGCAATGGGTCCAGCATGATGACGTCATTTCTGGGTGATGTTATCACACTGTGCACACGCAAGGCCTCCAGAACGGGCCTGGGACTCCCCCGCCAGGAAGAGTAAGTAACTTGGCAACCCTACCTTGAGAACAGCTAGGTCACACCAGCAGCTGCATGTGGAGGAGTAGGGAATCAAACCCGCTTCTCCCAGATTAGAGTCCATCCTCTTAACCACTACACCAAACTGGCTCAGACCTTCTGCATGCCAAGTAGATGCAAGGTTGTGTAAGTGTTCCTTAAAATCTCTTGACTCGGTTCAACGTATCATTTGAGATTGTCTATTTCATACAGCCACTGGCAAGGAACTTTTACCACTGATCTTTAATCCTAATGTTAATAAAGATAGAACTATCCAGAACCTCTTAAATGACACCAACCCTGAAATTACAGCTTTGGTTGCTAAGTCTCTAGCTGAAGTGATTAAAATCAGATACAGGCTTCTAAACTGAATTGTATGTATTTTAATTGCTTACTATTATCCTTTTGTTTGTTGGAACTAGTTCTATATGAATTTTACTGTTCACATTATGCCATTAAAGGTGACTAAACTGAACTAACTACTAGGCAATTCCCTCCAAGTTCAGAATGTAGTACTCAACACATAACCCAGCATCTTGTTATTATGAGAGGGGAGAAAACTACCAGGATAGTCCAGGGCAGTACCTTGACAGACCCCAGAAGCAAGAGGGCACAAAGCAGACATCAGTCAAGTGACTTTTGTTCCTGGAAAATGTCAACGTTCCTCCCTCCATGTCATTCAAGGACACCGGTGCCACTTCTTCCCACATGCTTCTAGATTAGCCTCACAATTGACCGCTGTATGCTGTTCTCAGCCAATAAATAAACAACCTTATGTAACCCCCAATTCCTGTGCAGGTGACCCCGGGGCTGCATGTTCTCCTCTTGAAGAAGGAGTCTCAGAGCAAAGTTTCCTGCATGCCATTGCTCAGAGACAGATCACCAATCAAGGCAGCCTTCGTGGTGGCCTGTTACCCAGCCACAGGTGGAAAGAGAAGCCACAGAACCAGGGGTCATTTCGTAGAAAAAGAGGTGCAAGAGCTCATTACCATAACTCATTTGCATAACTCATTTGCATATGCCACACCCCCTAACATACCGGAAGTGTGTCAGAAGGCAACACCCACCCCACAGGCTCCACTCCACAGGTGACTGAAACTGACCTGCTCTTCCTCCATTCCCTTCCCCATCCAATACTTTGTGCAATAAAAATAAGCGTAAAGAACACGCCCTCATTCTCTTCCTGCTCCCTTGAAACCACCAGGTTTCAAGTAGACTTGAGATACCCAGGACATGTGCTCCACCCATCCCTTCCCCTTCCCCTCCCCACAACAAGACACCCTGTGAGGTAGGTGGGGCTGAGAGAGGTCTTTTGAGAACTGCTCATGAGAGAACAGCTCTGAGAGAACTTGTGACTGGCCCAAGGTCACACCAGCATCTGGAGGAGTGGGGAATCAAACCCAGTTCTCCCAGATTAGAGTCCAACTCCTGACCACTACACCAAACTGATGGGGTGGAAGCTGCTGAAGGGTTGGTGAAATTTCTCCAGTACTTATGTGCCATGTGCCCAGATAAAAAATGGTATACTTAGAAAATTTATATGCCACCTTGAGCAAGTCTCTGGAAAATCAGCACACAGTCATAAAAGGAACAATGATAAAATTATCAATATTAAAACAAAACATTAAAATCAATAAAGACCCTAGGCAGGGCTTTCCCCGGGGCGCTGTGCCTCTGCACTGCTCAGGGAAGCCGAGGAGGGGGTGGGGCTTGGTCATGTGCCCGCCCCCTGGGCTCCTCACTCCTGGAGCTGCACTCCTGTGCGCTCCCGCTCCAACGGACCCCTGTACAGAACAAGACAGCTGTACAGTGAAAAAAGGATTCAACTGGCTGCAATAGTATACCAAGGGCTTTACAACTCATATTGGGTTGGATCTTGCACAAAATCTTAATCAACTCTTTCCCGCCTCTCTGACCTGCTGCAGCTCCAAATCCCCCTTGCAATGCTGCTCCTTAGGAACACAGGACTGCTCAGTAGCAGCATGGGGGGTGGGGGTGTCCATAATCTGCCACGGGGGGGGGGGGGGACAAAAATCTCCCCTCTTCCGTCAGCAAAAATTTTCACCTGCACCCAACCCATTAACTCTGGAAGTATATGCAAAAGAAGCAAAAAAGGCTGAACACAAGAAGTACGCCCTGCCCATGCTGAATTTACACAATCAACCAGATGAGTTGATATTCAAAAGCCAATACTCTCCTGTCGTAATGGTGTAATAGGAAAAACCAACGTTGAGGGAAGAATGTAGAGAAGAGAAAACCACTTGGATCGCTGCAAAATGTGTTTCCCCAACTGACCTTTAGAATCATGGATCTGTCCTTGCTTTCCAAGCGGTGGCGCAGGGGGGATTCTGACGGCCGTAGCTGACTGGTAGTGTCTCTTCGGTATTAGTGCTGATGGAATACCAGTACAACGCTGCCTAGAGGAGAAAAGCAAGGTGGAATTAGTGGTATCCAATGATTAAAAGTATATATGTGTATGTGCGTGTAGCAGACTTGGAAACATGTTGTCGTCACTCAGGCAAAGGTGCATCACAGGGTCGTCAGTCACCCTTCCTTCAAGGAGGACAACGTAATGCACATTGATCCCCCACACCCATTTTCCCTTTCAAGTATGCTGAGAGATGCTGAATGGCACCAGTGAGCTTTAAAACTGTATGGATTTCAGTCCAGGTCTTCCCCATTTGAGGTCCAAAACTTTACTATAGTGTATTAGCATACACACACACTGCCAACCTCAGTTCAAACAGGAAACATGAATATCGATTCAGGTAGGTAGCCATGTTGATTTGAAGCAGCAGAACAAACTTTGAGTCCAGTGGCACCTTTGAAACCAACAAAGTTTTATTCTTTCTGGGTAGAAGCTTTTGCATGCAAGCAGACTTCTTCAGATATAGTGAAACAGGATTTCCTGTTTCACTGTATCTGAAGAAGTGTGCTTGCACACGAAAGCTTATACCTTGAATAAAAACTTGGTGGGTTTTAAAGGTGCCACTGGACTCAAACTCTGTTCTGAGGACATGTGAATGTAGACTTTTGTTCCTTGAAGAAAGGGCATGATGCAAATGTTGACAAAAATTAAATGTAACAGGATCATTTGAGAAATACAGAATGGATCCTAGGGCAAACAAGATTCAGGCTAAAGAGTCAACCTTACGAATACAGCCAGCGTGAGATAATGAGCTACTTACATGTTTGAATGCACACTGTTATCAGAATGTATATTTCATTTCAATAAACAAAACAGATGCCAAATCACAGCCTCGTTAGTGGACGAGTATTTATTCTACAATTGCTATTCATGGATGTGAAAAAAAACACCTTTGAAATCATGAGAATTAGCACATTTGGATTTTGTACTTGGCTTCAGCTATTTCTCACCCAGAAAACTAGACATACTTTTTATTTTCCTTGTTAATAAAAGAGGGAGGAATTCTTAGAACAGGAGCCTGAAGTTACCTGTTGGCTACCTGAGGCCCAAATGGGAGCTCCTCTGCATCTTAAATGGGAGCTCCTCTGCATTCTTTTTTACGTGTCGATGGCTAAGCTTCACACCGTGGAGGCATCGGCAATGGAACGGCAGTCTAGTGTCTGCACACTGCCGTACGATAAACGCGACTGAAGTGGTGAATTGAGAATTGCCGGTGCCTGGCACTTGGCCTATCCATTTCGTGTCAGTGGAATACAGGCTTCTAATTCCAAAAATATTTTTCACTGCCTTAATAACTTCACAACTGACTTAATTAATAAAAGGCTAAAGACATCAGCTGCTGCACAATGCCTCTACTAGTAAGAACGGAGGTGCTCCTGGAACTCTTAAAGCCTCACAGATCCAGACAAGTGTAAAGGCATGGAAGGGGGAAAAAGTTAGCTCTCTTCTGAGAAGCCTAATGGAAGAAAACAATCCTTCGCAGTGCCTCCTTCTAAAATTATATACTAGGGTCCCAAACCATGGGCGCCCGCTGACACCTTTTCCGCTTCCCGCCAAGTATTTCCCAGCAAGGCTTCTGACTGGCTGTTGGGAGATTTGATTGGCTGTGCAGTTTTTTTTAAAAAAAATGTTGCTGCCACCACAGCACAACGATCTATAGTGTGTTACTGAAGTTAAGCGGAGGTGATCATTTTGTGGCTGGCTCCCCCTATCTGCGGCAGCCATTTTGTTGCTGTGCCCACCATGCCATGTCAGAATTCCAAATGTGCCCACAGGCTCAAAAAGGTTGCCGGCCCCTGTTATGTAACTAACCCACCTCAAAGCCAGAAGGAAGGCTTATAACTAATTCAGAATTAAACAATACAAATTAATACACAAAAGTAAAAACGGACGCCTCCTTGAGAAATGAAACGTTGACTAACAGGCACCCCTAAGTAGCATCTGCAGCAGTTCATCCAAGACGTTTGCAAGCTCCCACTGGAACAAAATTATCATTGTATGTATCCCAGAGTTCTGCGTAACACAGATTTCCTTACGCCCATTTTTTATTGCTCGGATTTCCTACGACTGCCAAGCCTGCTGTAGTGTCCTTATTCCTTTCTAAACTTTTATTTTAATGCACAGGATTGAGCAAGGCTGTTGACTCCAGTGTGTTGCAAAACACATCAGTGATGCTGTACAGGAGAGTCAACTCTTCTTCTGTCTTCTCTGCCCCATTTATGCACCAAGCAGGTTTCAGAGATGCTGCCATGCCACATTTGAATTCCCTAGCTGTTGTCAGGTGCACAGGGATGTCAGAACAGTCCTGGAGCAAACTGATCCCAGTCCTCCATGTCTCCAGCAGCAACGCTTGGTGCAGACCTCAGCCATAGCAACAACAGCAACAGGTATAGGCTCACCTGCCAATAGGTTCAGACTGCTCTGGGCCACCGGGAGGGAAACCTACCAGGAACTTTCCCGGGAAGTTAAACTGCCAGCCCACACCTTCTCTTGCTGGTAGGCTTCAAGATGGTGTGTGTACTTCCTCAAACCCTCATTTGCCAGCTTGGGCTGGATTTTTACACATTCAACAGAATGAGCTGCCAGAACGCTGAGCTGCCAGCTCCTCTGTTTCCACTGAAGGAATGTTCAGAGTTTGAACCCATCTCCCGCCATCCATGACTCATTCTCTTCCACCCCTCCAAAATTCTATTGCCTCATCCTTTGGCCCAATTCACTGGGAGCGCAAGGATATAAAAGAAGGCCATTTAATAAATGCTAGCAAAATGGCAACCCATTATGGCAACATGGGAAAATGAGACAAAATTAAAATTAAAATATTTGTAAACCTGCCTTTCTCCCAAGCATCTCAGGACCAAGAAAGGTACACTGCACAGATAGGGTTGGTAGTGACGGAGTCAACAAGTGCTGGTAGCGGTGAGCAGTTCTCTCTCCTTTAAGGCTGCACAGCAGCCAGTCGCATAATGGAGAGAAAAAATTACTTTATATTTGTACCCCCGCCTTTCTTCCCAATGGAGACCCAAGGTGGCTTACATCATTCGTTTTATCTTCACAACAACCCTGTGAGGTAGGCTAGGCTGAGAGAGTCTGACTGACCCAAGGTCACCCAGCGAGATTCCATGGCACAAGTGGCTCCCGTTCACTCAGCCAAACTCTGAAAGTGGAGCTACACCTAACCCCGGAAGCAGTCATTTCCAGGGATAGAGGAAACAAGTTTTATCGTCCCTTACACACAGCTGCAACCTCAACAGTTTTATTTTCTTTCCCACAAAGCTACTAAGAATTGAGCCAGCCAGTACTTGCTACTTTCTGATGTGTCTGGTTCCTTTATCAACCTGACCTGTGCTGCCTGAAGAGAGCCCCTCTTCCAAGACCACAGCCTTATTCCATCCCCCTGACCAGGGGTCATTTCGAGCAGGAGCTCGGGGGAGCTCAGCTCTGGGAGTTGGTGCCAGCCACCACCACCACCACCCCCCACGGGGGAATGGCTGCTTGTGTCATGGCTGCAGCAAAATGACCCCGTCCCCTGGAAAGGTCCTTGTTCCTCCAACCAGCCTTCTGAAGGCTTCAGCCACCACTGAAGCTATTCTCCCAGAACAGTGGTATTTCTGAGGCTTGGATTAGTAGCTGTCCCCTCTCTGCCAGCTCTCTCTCTCTCTCCTTTCTTTCTTGCCTTCTGACATACTTCTGGTGATTGCAGGGGGCGTGGCATATGCAAATAAGTTGCGCTAATGAGTTATGCTAATAAGCTCCTGCACCTCTTTTTCTACAAAATGACCCCTGCCCCTGACCTTTGCTCCTTGTAACTGGAGGTGCCCACTACGGAGTATGAAAACTCACAACAGGCAAGCTTGTCCTCTCCCATTGAGCTACAGTGCCTCCTCTGCCTCCACCAAGCATGAGAGGGGAAGGCTGCTTTCACTCAATGTGTTGTCTCACAACTCTTTTTGTTCAGTCAGCTATTGGGCTTATCTCCTCTGCAAATGCCAGAAAAAATAGGGTTTGGCCTGTTCTGGTAGGCTTCCCAAAACATGTCCAGGCAAATGGGAGATCAAGATTCCACCCCCACCCCCCCCCACCCGCAAAAAAAAGCAGTACAGTTTTTAGGGCTGCTAGCAGCATCTTTGGCGGCACAAGTTAGAACAGCATTGCAAATGCAAATACACTTAACACTTGGGGCTATGCATTACGTTTTCCGGGGGGGGGGGGGGGGGAGATTTCTGCTGGGACCCCATGCTTCAGGACACGATGGTGCAGAAGGGGAATGCTTTTCACTGCATTCACTGGATGTCGCTCCAGTTGCTCCTCTGTGGTAACCAGAGACAAGTCATTCTTGGAGTCTTGCTTCACAAAACACCTCTGCCTGTGCTTTGAAAGCAACAGTTCACCAGATCACTCTTGCTAGCTACTGTCTTGTATGTATTCCAAAAGACCAAAGGCTAAAACAGCTGCAGAACAACCTAAATGAAACGAGTCTTCAGGGCTTCTGGCTGTCCTGACTTCGAGTTCTAAAGTGGCGAACTCATACGCACGCTCTCCTTCAGTTGCCTCCATTTGACTGCTACAGGCTGCAACAGTCTTGACTCCAGTAATGGGTGGATTGTGAAGTTCTCCTGGGGGTCTTGTAAAACAGGAGACTTTTCGGTACAAGACAGTGCCCATCAGCTTTGGAAATAAGGGGTCTGGAAACTCAACCTATGTCAACACACACAACTTTCTCAAGTGTTTCAGTTACAATCCAAAAATGGAGATTCTTGGTATATTTCTAGATCTGAGTCCAGTGGTACCTTACAGACCCACAAGATTTTCACGGTATAGGCTTTTGAGAGTCAAAGCTTCCTTCGTTGAAAGCTTATTACCCTGAAAATTTTGCTGATCACTAAGTTGCTACTGGACTTCCTAGAACCAGATTGGTGTAGTGGTTAGGAGCGCAAACTCTCATCTGGGAAAACCCAGTTTGATTCCCCACTCCTCCACATGCAGCTGCTGGTGTGACCTTGGGTCAGTCACAAGTTCTTTCAGAGCTGTTCTCTCAGGAGCAGTTCTCAAAAGAGCTCTCTCAGCCCCACCTACCTCACAGGCGATGCTCCCTCTAAGCTGTGGAGTCTTATGAGCAAAAATTCTACTTTGTGAGCTACTGGCATTAAAGTTGTGAGCGAGTGATTTGGCTGCTGCATAAATTAGTTTGCTCTGGAGCCATCCTTCCTGAGCCAAGACAAAAAGTTGTGAGCCGGAGGCTAAAAAACTGTGAGCTAGCTCACACTAACTCAGCTTAGAGGGAACACTGCTCACAAGATGTCTGTTGTAGGGAGGGGAAGGGAAAGGAGATTGTAAGCCACTCTCAGACTCCTTTGGGTAGTAAAAGGAGGGGTATAAATCCAATCTCTTCTTCCTCTGCAGAGCAACACAGCTACTCTCTAAAACTATATCTTGGTATATTTCTGTTTGCAATCCCTTACAATAATGTATATGCAACTTCCTATTTTTGTGATGGGTTCCCTCTCCTTTATAGAGAATATTTATTAGTCATGTATTAATATTTTAATCCTGATATTTAATAGCCAAGGGCTGGCACCTGTGCAGATTAAAAAAATCACTACAGGCCACAACTTAGGTTTCTGCAAACCCGGGGGGGGGGGGGGGGGGGGCCTGAACGATGTCTATGCCAGTGGTTCTCACTGCGTGGCTTGAGAGTCACGTGTTGCTCTTTCACATGCCATTTCTGGTTTTTAATTGTGGATTCTGGGGCTTGCTTTGCAAACTCCTGATGGTGTGCCCAGAAGTAAATGCAAGCAACAATAAGTTAATGGGATTTCATTATGTTGCACTGAAAAATTATTTGGCTATAGACTGAATGTTATGACATGCAAGCGTTTCGAGCTGCCAGCCCTGCAGCTGCAACAGCCGGTTAACTTTTGAGGGTGAAGCCTGGGGAGGGGAAAGCATCGCAAATACTACAACGTCACTTCTCAGTGACAATCCAGAAGTGAGCCATAGAGGAGAATTTAAAAACTCTGCAAACCACTACAGGAAAGACCGAGGAAATTCCTAGAGGATCACAGTGACAGAAACGATATCACAGTGTTTGCTATGTGAACCCCGCCCCCCCTTTCTCCCACTGCCTGAGATACTGAGTGCAGTCGATTGCCGGGGGGGGGGGGGGGGGGAATGGAAGACTGCCGACCTAAAACAGGCAACCGGTCTGCCTATGTGTGTTTGGCAGAGAGGGGTACAGAGTAGTTGCGTGGTTCTTCTAGCTGGTGGTTGCAAACGTGGCTGCAAAGTGAGTACCACTGATCCCTGCAGACATCTCCCCTCACCCCAGCTCAGAGCTCAGGTAACATATGAGGCTGGTGTGGCAACTCAAAACAGCATCCAGCACTGAGACAGGGGTCATCGCCATCAGAAGGTGGTGGTAGGAAGCAGAGCCAGCCCAGGGGGGGTTGAGAGAAGAGATGGGGCCAGCTGGATAGAGGGAAAGCCAAGCCAATGCTGAAGAAGGAATGCCATTTCCCCCCACCCAACAGTGCCTGCTGGTCCTTCCCTTGTACACTCAACATACCCGGGTGTGTGTGTGTGTGTGGGGGGGTGCAATTTACATTCTACAGCTGCTAACCCAGCAGAGGTGGAAAAGAGTTCTATTGCAATGGTAGATGTGGTACAAGAACTGCTACCGGGATTTCCTGCTAGACCGGCAGTGCGTTTCCTACCCTTATACAGAAAGATAAAGGTAAAGGTTCCCCTTGCTCGAAACCAACTCTAGGGGACGGTGCTCATCTTGCAGGGAGGGCGGGGTATAAATTTGAAATAATAAATAAATAAATCTCCATTTCCAAGCTGAAGAGCCAGCGCTGTCCGAAGACTTTTCCGTGGTCATGTGGCCGGCATGACTAGACGCTGAGACGCACGGAACCGAAGCAGTACCTATTTATCTACTTGCAGTTTCTTGCTTTCGAACTGCTAGGTTGGCAAGGGCTGGGGCCAGAAACGGGAGCTCACTCCGTCATGCAGCACTTGGGTCTCGAACCACCGAGCTACTGACCTTCTGGTCTGCAGCTCAGCGTCTTAACCTCTGAGCCACCGCAGCCCCTGAACAGAGAGATGCTGGTGTTTAATTAACGCTGTTGCTTTCACAAAACTATTCTAGGTCTTACAAGAGTAACGGGCAGGGTCCTCATGCATTCTTTGTTATGAAGGGGCACACAGAACTTTTAATATCTGCCGTTCGTGTGTCCTCGTTACCACTACAGAGCCTCCCTGCTCTCACAACACATTCCCATCCATCTGGATTCATCAGCAGTTGCAGTTAATGGCTTGAGTTCTAGGATGACAGGAAAGCTTGCTGCAAAGAGGAATCAGCAGCTGTCTCAGCTACTCAGCTTCAACGACTTGAGTGGCCGATGCCAAGTCAGGTGCAATTTAACAGAAAATTCCCAACATGTTTTGCAGAACTTTAGAGGATGATATCTAGCAGTTACATGGACATATGGTACACTGTATTCAGGTAGGCAGCTGTCTGACCGTCATGTTTGGAGAAAGATACGCAATGTGCATCTATAAAAATTCTCCTGAAGATTAGTGAAATGCTTTCAGAATTTTTTGTCAAAGTACTACTGCACCCTGAAGGTAAAGGGAAATCAGAGATGAAGTAACAAGCAGGAAATTGGGGGGGAGGGGGTTACGACGGCAAACTATAAGTCTTCTTAGCTCTATTGGTCCCACAAAGCAGGAAAACGCCTAACGTTTAAAATGTGGGATGCAAACAGAATTGTGTTTCCTTCAGAGACTTTCAAGTCTCACAAAAATATTCTTCAGCAGGACACATTAGCAAAGAAGGGTGCCTAATTATTCCTACCATGTCTGTAGGATTAACTTAATTTGAACCTCCTGTATCTCTCTACAACTGCTGGATGTAAGCTTTTCAACTGCTAGCTGACACAATAAACGGTATTGTTCGATTACACATTCTGCAAATCTTAGCAAAACCTAAGTGACAAGGGGCCACCTACACAACCAGGGATACCGGAAGCGGTAGGAAGCAGAACCACCCAAGAAACATCACAAGAGAATTCTAGTTCTGACCCTTAAAAAAGTTATGTCAAACCCACATGCCTGCAACCTGGGTCTGAAGCAAGCAACAGAATTTAAGAGGACTGCAGCAATCATTGCTTCTGGATACTTGAGTGACCCTCTCTGTACCCCTATCAATTGGCCACGCAAATGTCTATGCACGCAACATGATGATGAACAGGCTAGGGAGAAGCAGACTGGCTGTTCTTATTAAGGCACAGTGGAAACCAGAGAAGCCCTAGTGCTGCAATGAAGGAAAAGCTACCATCCAATAGTCTCAGGGCTTGCTGCGGGCATTTGCTCACTTGCACCTGTTGAAAGGAAGGAAAGGCAAGGAAGCTCCCCCTGCAGGCATCCCTCGCGGGCCCCCAGGGAGCAGAACTCCCTCCCAAGCTTTAGAACTTCTGTGCACCAACAACAAATATAGTCGCTCACGGAATGCACTTTCCCTCCGTGCTTTGGAAAGGAAACGGCTGCAAACTAATCTGGTAAATGCAGCGGTTTCTCTTCTAACTTGGGGGGTGGGTGGGCTGTAACTGACTGGCCGCGTTCCATCTGTTTGTTCAGTCAGGGGGGGGGTGGGGGGAGTCAGGTTGGGGGACAGGAGAGAACTTAATCTGCATCTCTCATGCACAGGAAGCAGTGGAAAGATGCGCATGATCTCCCCTCACAGGTTTCCCTGGTTACGACCTTCTGCGACATTAGGGACTCCCCGCCCTGCCACCTTTCCAGCAACAAATCCTTCCCCCATTTCCCCCATTCTGGAAAGACTTCTGGCAACAATCTTAGCAGCAGGGCCTGCAATTTAACACGAGAAAGCTTCCCTATCACTTCCCGCAGAACGCAGGGGAAGCTCATGGGTAAGCATAACCTATGGCATTGGTTAGCATCCCAATTTTTGATTCAGTCCTCGCCCCCTAAAAAGAGAGGGGAGAGAGAGAATCAACTATTATACCTGTCTCCCCCCCACACACGCACGCACACACACTGCAGCTACTGGCAGGTCCAGGGGAAGGGGGGGGGGGTTGATGGGGAGAACAGTTTCAAAAAACCAGCTGGCATAAAAGGATAGACCCCTCTTCATCTAGTGTCATGGCCCCAGCTCAGATTGGGCGAGATCCCACAACAGCTTTTCATTACAGAAAACTGTGAGATGCAATCAAATATTCCACATGCAGTATTTAGTTCAGTCCTCAGATCACTGGGCTAACTGAAGTCCACATTTGCCCTGTCCGACCTCACGCTTCTGTGGCTGGAAGATCATGGTTCGGAAAGGCCTGAAACAAACTCACATTTTTTTTTTCTAAATTCTGAGGTTAAAAGAATAGAACAGTAGCTTTCAGTCTGCCTTATACCGGGTTTAGGTTTCAAATTTCTACCCTGCCATGTTTTTCTCCAGAATCCAAAGTCACTGTTTAACGCAGAATAAATACAACCAATATAAACTGCCCAAAAGGGTTTGTATGTGTAATAAACAACCCACAGGTCTATAAGCAAAACACATAAGTCTCTCTTATACAGAATATCATCAAACAAATATTATTATTTGTTATATTCAGATGATTATTCCCAAAACAAGAGCATCACCGGGCAACCGATCAACAGGGCCTAGGCGTGCTGACTAGATGAGGCTGTGGCCCCGTTGATCGGTTGCCCGGTGATGCTCTTGTTTGGGGAATAATCATCTGAATATAATTGAATATAATAGCAATTGGATTTCTTGAACAGAGCAGGTTCAAGCTGAAGAAGTTCCTGACGAAACGAAGGATCAAAGCCGGCATCTTCGTCCTTCGTCTGAAGATCATGTGTATTTGTTTGATGATATTTTGTATAAGAGAGACTTATGTGTTTTGCTTATAGATGGTGGGTTGTTTATTACACATACAGACCCTGTTGGGCAATTTATATTGGTTGTATTTATTCTGCGTTAAACAGTGACTTTTCATTTGTTTGTAATTTACTGTGTTTTTTGCTGTATTGTATATTTCTCCAGAATCCAAACATCTACGTCAACAAACAACACCAGTGCATTATGGGAACCATATCCCACAATCCACTTCCCTATTAAGACACAATACAAAGCCAATAAAAAACATACTTGAGGGAGCAACAATGGAATACAAGGAACAAATGCTTCTGAGGGAGCCACCACCACCTAAGGCTACGCACAGGTCTTAATTAAAGCAAAGGTGGAAGGAAGATTACACTCTTGATTTGTATTTTACAATAAAGGCTGCGCAAAATCTTGTTACAATGTTTTAAAAGCAGGGATCAAATCAGATTAGACACAGATAATCCACAGCCGTCAGAAAAAAGTTTTGCCATCAACTCCACTATTCCGTCGACTGCACCCATAGATTCTTTTTTACATAAAGGAAAGCAACAGTCTTCCCCGCTCATGGTTTGGTTTTGGTGTTTTGTTTTGTTTTTTAAAACATGTTTGAAGAAAAGTTTTGCGAAATTTAAACACCAGCATGATACTCTGCAAAATGTGACTCCTCCTAGCAAAGAGTCACCCGTAAAGACTGCTTTAAAAACAAAATGCCTGCAGCCCTTGGATGCTGCTCTTTTCTGAGACGCAGGCCCCGCTGCCAGGATTAAGCCCTGCCAGACTCCAAAGCTGGGAGACAGCTGCCCCACAAAGTCGTTTATTACCCGGTGCCACTCCTCTCAAGTCAGGAGAGAAACAGATCTCCTTTTTTTCAGCTGTGTTATCAGCAGGGGTTTCTTTGCTCAGAAGGTTTTAGTGACTAGGCCTCTCCTAAACAAATACCTAATTTTCTACTCCCCCCCCCTCCACCCACTTCTTTATCAGTCTCATCTTCTCGTCTTCTGCCTCCAGACAAACACAGGAACTACTCTCTCTTCTCCCCATATCGAGCTCTCGCAGTGATCCAAGACCTATTACAGAAGTCAGCACCTCTAAAATGGAGTTTCAAGAGGAAGCCACACTAAACCACAGTGGTGGTGTATAGGAGTTTTCCCCCTTCTGTTCACTGCTCAGACACACTAGCTAAGGTGATTTCCACTTCAGTCAGTAACAGAGTGCGCGCGCAGGAATTAATATTCAAGGAACAACAAGGGTGGTTACTAAACCATGTCTACTTGGATCAACATTGCTCATGCTATCCCTTTGCTACGTGTGGCATGAGAAAATGAGGGCCAGTTCACGTGAAGTAAAGTCCTTGGGGCCACCACAAGGACGTTGTATCAGATGAGTGCAGTGAGTGCTGTGCCTCCCAAGCACACAAGGGCCATATCCCAGTCACAACTGTGGCATGTTGGAGCATGTGGAGAACAGAACAAGCGCTGGCCTTCCCACTCCCCAAACAAATGCTGTTTTCACAAACTGAAACAGCCCTAGGGAACTGCTATTTGGTTTGCTGAGAAACTTGTGTGCAATGATGGCTACATGTAAGTTTCCAAACAGAGCAGATAGCAACCTTCTGGAGTGGTTTTTGTTCATAAAAATGGTGTGTGGAGGTGAGGATGTTAACCTCCATGTGCAGATAGGACACCTCCCAGAATTACAACTGATCTTTAAACAAGAAAGGAGAAAATGGCTACTTTGGCAGGTAGACTTCATGGCACTACACCCCACTGAGGTCCCTCCCTAGGTCCCACCCCCAAAATCTCCAGGAATTTCCTTACCAAGAGTTGGCAACCCCCTGGAGGAGGCTGACACCCCTTCACTATTGGAAGACAGCCCCTGTGTTCTTCAGAGATAATGCATATGTGGCAGCCACTAGGACTCTATCTCATATGAATGGGGCCCAAATGGACACGGAGCAAGGACAGTACAGCCTTTCACCATCATCCTACTAGCTACGGTGATGTTTGGCAAGATTCAATCTTAATTGTCAATACATTTTCACTATTACAAAACAAGTGTTGGATTTAGCCTTACCACCTTTACTCTTTCAGCCCCAGTCCTGCACTTAACACACACACACATACACACCCATCCCAAAGCTTCAGTACCACACTTTTACCTTGTTCTACGCTTCAGTCACAGTGATGTTTTAATTCTGTAGCAGAAAATGCATGCCCAGCTTTCCTAGAACTGTCATGTTACGCAATGTGCATATGCAAACTTGACATTAAAGGTATCCTCAAAACTGAAATCTTATTACTTCCCCCCAGAAAGAGAAGTTCCACAAGGGTTAATTCTGATCGAACTGCATGCTGGCCCCACAAAGAGTGCTTCCAATTTTACTCAACCATAACCAAACAACTCAAAGCTGGCTGTAGAATTGTGTACAAACATTTCCCACCTCTTCATTTTGGGGCACAAACTCCCCCTTCCCTCAAGTGGTGCTGACACTATCTCTGGTTAAGGCTAACCTGGGTTCTTTCAATACCAAGATTTTAAGCTGATTTCAAGTCCTGGTAGTGAGGAAAACCTGGTTAACCTTAACCAGTGTTAATGATGACACTGATTCTAAGGCTTAACAGCGATTCAGGAAGGCAGGACAAAGCGTAATTTGCAGTCCTAGAAGAGACATGCAGTCCCACATCTAGAACCCAAAGCAATTGGAAGCATTATATGTGCACTAACCCTAGTAAAGCCAGATTTAACCTAGCTCTAAGACATGCTAACCTAGAAAGCAAACCTAGACAGCATAATAAAAAATAGAGACATCACCCTGCCAACAAAAGTCCATATGGTCAAAGCAATGGTATTCCAGTAGTAATGTATGGCTGCGAGAGTTGATTATAAGGAAGGCTGAGTGCCAAAGAATAGATGCTTTTGAATTATGGTGCTGGAGAACACTCTTGAGAGTCCCCTTGGACTGCGAGGAGATCAAATGAGTCAATCCTAAAAGAAATCAATCCTGACTGTTCCCTGGAAGGCCAGATCCTGAAGCTGAAGCTCAAATACTTTGGCCACCAAATGAGAAGGGAGCACTCACTGGAGAAGACCCTGATGCTGGGAAAGACTGAAGGTCAAAGAAGAAGGGGACGGCAAAGGATGATATGGTTAGACAGTGTTATCGATGCAACAAACATGAAATTAAGCAAACTCCGGAGCACAATGGAAGACAGAATGGCGTGGTGTGATGTGGTCCATGGAGTCGCGAAGAGTCGGACTCGACTGTGTGACTGAACAACAAGACATGCACAGACAGACAGCATCATCCACCTTGCTGTAACTAGAACACACTGTGGAAACGCGAGGTATTTATATGTCAGTTCTCTGTTCAGTTCAATAATGTGACTGTGTTCAAATACATTTGTTCCTTCTTTTCCTGCAGGAAACTCTAATTAAAAATGCAGCACTTTCTCAATTCCTTCTCTGAAGATTAAAGCAATTGGGGGGGGGGGGGACACTTGTACATAATTTTCCTTCCTGGTCAGAGGACAAGAAAGGAATCACGGCATGCCTCATCATTAGGCTAAGCACAGAAGTCTCATGGATCACCACCAACTAAAAACCTCATAAATACTGGGTACCCCATTCTGCCAAACACACAAAGGAAGGCCAGCTGTCTGCTCAGGTGAGCAACCTTCCACTTCCGTCCCTACCACATGCACTGTCTCTCAAGTAGTAGGAAAGAAATTGGAGGGGGGACACTGCAAACATTGTGACATCATTTCTGAGTTATCCCCTGGATACAATGTCACTGTGATGTTCTAGGAATTTCCCAAATATTCACCAGCATGGTAATGGTTAAGAGCAGCAAGCTCAAATCTGGAGGACCGGGTTTGATTTCCGACTCCTCCGTGCGAAGCTTGCTGGGGGACCTTGGGCCAGTTATAGTTCTCTCAGAAACCTCTCAGTCCCACCTACTTCACAAGGTGACTGTTGTGGGGAGAGGAAGGGAGTGTGACTGTAGGCCGCTTTGAGACTCCTTATGATAGAGAAAAGCGGGGTATAAAAACCTACTCTTCATCATCATGCAAATTTAAGGTCTTAAGTACAGTCTTCCAAGCAGTGAAATCTCCTCTTATCCTACTCATAGAAATATCTTCTTCTCCTATTCACAGTACTCTGTCTTGGAACAGGCTTTCCAATAGCCACTTACCCGGTCAAAGTTGAGAATTACACCTCAGGTAAGGAAACTTTTTTGTGAAATAGTTAAGGGTATTATTTCCCTCTTCCAAGTCACCAGTGACTAGCATAGAGCTGTGGAGGCCAGTACAAATATTGGCGAGCTAATCACAAATCTAGTAGACTAGTTCGGAAGGTTGGTTATGGAAGGTGACAAAAAAACGAGAAAAAGACAGAGGGGGGAGACAAAGCAGTCATCCAGAATTCTGAACAAGTTCTCAGTATGATGGGAGAAAGCTGTTAAGAATCTTAATGGCTGTAACCAGATGGGAGAGGACACCTATCAAGAATTGAGCCAAGAGTGTCAGGCTCACTTCACAGGGTTCAAAGTCTAAATTAGGAAACAAGGAGCGAGCCCATGGCTTGTCAATTAACTACTGCAGAAGCTGCAAAGGCATCTGGTATCATATCTTCACTCCTGGTGGGGATCAGCATTCTCTCCAAATGCCAGCATCCCGTTTTACCAATGAGGAAATGGGGACAGAGAAGCAGCTATTTGCTCAAGGCCTTTTGAGATGGAAATGGAGGCAGAGGCAAGACAAAGCAGCCGGAGAGCACGCAAAGCCCGCTTTTAATTTATTGCACCCGCAATATTTCAAACTTTCTGGCACCAGCATCAAATCATCAGGAAGTCAGGACCCAAATTTTTCTGGGACACCAACTTGTGCAAGCAACCGCTGCAGAAATTCTCCCAAGTATTGGTGTCAAATTCAGAGACTCCGAAGCAATCGGATACCCAGGATTCTTATGCAAACCAGAATACATCCCAACCAAGCATCAAACGACAAAAGATAGAGTCACAAAACAGAGTCTGGATTTCTCTAAGGGCTATTTTTCAGGCTCCTGAATGCTGGTTTCTGTTTTAAAAGAAAGCAGGACAGACCGTTCATTCCAGTCACCTCGGTGGAATATAACTGATGTCACTTATTTTGGAAAGTTAACAGTTCTACAGTGCCCCTTCTTTTGAGGCATCTTGATCTGGCAACCCTCCTAGTTAATTTCCTTTCTGGAGTAACAAAGGGCTTTAAAATAGCAGCAAAAACGGCTCAAGGGAGTGAGGCTCGATTTTTAAGGATTACTGCACTTTTGAGATGTCAGGGACCTGCGTCCTAGCTGTGTTTCATACCTTCCTGCACCCAGGGGAGCGATTAGTTCATGATAACACCATTCCCTGGAGTGCCTAATTACTTAACTGGCTTACCAAAACAAAACAGCTATGCCAGCTGGAATCAAACAGGATTAGAGGAGACATGTCTTCTCTTTTCCTTTACAATCTTTGGGGGGGGGGGGGAGAGGAAGGAATCATTCTGCAGACCTATATTTTCAAGATTTGATGAAGTGGGCATGCACACACAAAAGCTTAGACCCAGAATTTAAAAAAAATTGGTCTTAAAGGCACCACTGGACTCAAAACTTTGTTCTGTTGATGCTTAACTGTTAACTACTGTTATGCAGACACACACACCCCTTTTTGAAACATCAGCAAGTGGAGGGAGACGTACACCAAAAAGAGAAAGGATAGAGTTCAGATGACTTTCAAATAATAGTTCCATTCAGATGTAATTATTAAATGGCCTATAATCAACAAGGAGTTTTATGTATAAAATTAAGGAGGGGCAAGGAGCTATTGCATCCTTGGAGACATTTTTAAAGGGAGGGCATGAAGTCTAACCAATGAATTAGGAAAAGTATATTGGAAGGGCTTGATGCTATTAGGAATTATACAATCCTTTAATTTAAAAGGGGGGAGGGGCATATTAGGCCTTTTGCCTTATTTTATTGCTAAGCTAGGCACTTTCTGATCCCCCATCGCCTTAATTATTTACAATACCTTGCAAGCACTCTCACTGACACACACACACCCATTTCTCACAAAGATTCCAGCAAGCAGAGATATTGCTAAGAAAACAAAACAAGCAAGTGCCCATGTTACTGTTCACAAACACACACCACTACTCTAGGTAGTTACTAGCTCATCTCTTTAAGTACAAACTCTACAGGAGTTTAGATATGCTGAAGTTTTAAGAATAATTCAGATTACCTATAATTCACAGCTCTTCAATGCAACATAAGAAGAGCCCTGCTGGATCAGACCAGTGGTCCATCTAGTCCAGCATCCTGTTTTACACAGTGGCCAACCAGTTCTTCTAGAGGGCCAACAACGACAGGGCACAGAGGCTGAGGCCTTACCCCGACATTGCCTCCTGGCTCTGGGATTCAGAGACTAATTGCCTCTGAGCCTGGAGGTTCTCTTTAGTCCCCGTGGCTAGTAGCCACTGGTAGACTTATCCTCCATGAATCTGTCTAATCCCCCCTCAAAACTGTCTATGCCTGTGGCTATTGCCAGGGCTCATTTCGTAGCAGGAGCTCCTTTGCATATTAGGCCACACACCCCTGATGCAGCCAATCCTCCAAGAGCTTACAGTAGCCCCTGTAAGAAGAGCTCTGTAAACTCTTGGAGGATTGGCTACATTAGGGGTGTGTGGCCTAATATGCAAAGGAGCTCCTGCTACAAAATGAGCCCTGGCTATCGCTACATCCTCCGGCAGCAAATTCCACATTATTAATCACTCACTGTGTAAAGAAGCATTTCCTTTTGTCTGTCCTGAATGTACTGCCCATCAGCTTCATTGGATGCCCTCGAGTTCTAGGATTTGGGGAGAGGGAGAAAAAGTTCGCTTCAAGATCTTGAATTCGTTTTAGGCGGCTGTCTCAAGGCAAAAAGTATGAAAGGGCAGTGGACAATGAGAAAGGGATTCAGGTTCAAATCCAAGTCACACATTGGCCTCGGACCACTCATTCTCAGTCCTCTATTGCAAGCAAGCATAAATGATGACTCATAATATTGTTAGAAGAATGACAAGGGTGTCTGATTATAGATACCTGCCAGTACAGCAGCAGGTACAAACACAAAGAAGAACTTCGCAAAGAACACATGGTGTAATAGCACATGGCGGCAAGACTGCAAGAACCTATTCAGGAACAGTCACACCTACCCCACTGACAAGCACTCTCTACCAAAACACGCACATCTCTTATTCCTTACGGAAGGTTAAGACAGCTTAAGACAGCCCATGGTCAAACACCACTTTTTTTCACAGTGCACGGAGGCTGCACCAGGAA
Source organism: Lepidodactylus listeri (assembly GCA_029233225.1). Classification (NCBI taxonomy): domain Eukaryota; kingdom Metazoa; phylum Chordata; class Lepidosauria; order Squamata; family Gekkonidae; genus Lepidodactylus; species Lepidodactylus listeri. The sequence goes on from JARCFY010000006.1 coordinate 97,780,029, forward strand.
AGATTTATTCTACTCTAAATCATTTGTTTCCAACACTATACTGGTCAGCATATGGCCATTTCGCATACATGCACATCTATATAGGCTTGCCAGATCCAGGCTGGGAAACCCATGGAGATTTGGGGGGTGGAGCCTGGGGAGGGAAGGGACCTCAGCAGGGTACAAGGCCATAGAGTCCACCCTCCAAAACAGTCACTTCCTCCAGGGAAACTGATCTGTCGCCTGGAGGTCAATTGCAATAGATCTCCAGGCCCCACCTGGAGGTTGGCAACAACACTGATCCATACAATTGTTTAAGAGACAAAATGTGCTCCAGTGCATGAGTCAGTCATACAAAATTTGGATGCAGAGCGCCTGCTAGAAGACTGTGGCAACCACAGGCTTAATCCATCACCTGCGAAGATGAGCCTCTTGACAGATAACAGCAAGCCCTACGTGCAAACTGACAACGGTTTGCCTACTATGCCCCCGTAAAGGAAAGCTGCTGAAAACCAAATTCCTGAATACATAAAAAAGCTCATGGTTTGCAAATTTTCTGAGTCACCCCTTTCAGCAAACAATATATATAATCAGTACAGATAGAGTGCCTTTTCAAAACACTGTCCTTGTGAGAGAGAGAGTGCACTGCAGCTCTTAATTAACAGACTTTAATTGGTGCTGTATTGACTATTACGAGATATGAACCCCTTTTAGCTGCCTTCATAGTCCACTTAAGACTGTGTTGCTCCAATCTCCTCCTCTTGCAAGAAGACAATCAAGATTGGGTTAATTTGCAGCACGTGTAAGAAAGCGCCTCCTCCACTTCAAATCCATTCTTTACCTTTTTTTACATTCTATATATATATATTTAAAAGCTACAGATCGCTGTCTTCCTCTGGCCCAAAGTAAGTTTCCACACACCAAATATACAGAAAGGGACTAGGCGTCAGGTCAATAGTGAACAGCAGTGGGGAAGACATTCCGCAGCTGAGGCACCGCCACTGAAAAGGCGCCCCCCCCCCCCATTGCCACTCACTTTATCTTAAGGAGTGGTGGCACACAGAGAGGGCCATTAGGTGCCACCTTTAACAGGTGGGCAGATCAATACAGGACAACAGTCCTTTAGTTACCCCAGTCCCAACTCACTGAGGGCTTTAAAAAAGGAGCAAGCCAACACTGAACTGAGCCGGCAAAACAAGGGGCAGGCAATGACTGGTTAAAAAACTGGTACGATATGTCGCCTGTTCCCTTATGCCACTTTGAGGCTGTGTTTTATACTGTATGACATTTCCAAACAGTCTCCCAAAGCCAGCCCCCACATAGAGTACATTACAGTAATTAACCAGAGCATGGCTGAGAGAGGAAGAGTAGGTTAGGCAAATAAACCACTCTTATTTCTGAACATTTCATTAAAGGTACAGGAAAAGGTTTCCCTTGTCCGAGAGCCAGTCAAATCCGACTCTAGGAGGCGGTGCTCATCTCCATTTCCAAGCCGAAGAGCCAGCGTGGTCTGAAGACATTTCTGTGGTCATGTGCCCAGCATGACTAGATGCCAAGGTGCATGGAACACTGCTCCCTTCCCACCGAAGCTGTACCTATTTATCTACTTGCAATTTCTTGCTTTCGAACTGCTAGGTTGGCAAGGGCTGGGGCCAGAAACGGGAGCTCACTCCGTCATGCAGCACTCGGGGCTCGAACTGCCAAGCTACCAACCTTCCGGTCTGCAGCTCAGCATCTTAACCTCTGAGCCACAGTGGCCCATTTCATTACTGGGCTCCAGTTCTGGATTCCCTCACGGTTAACAGGATGAATTTATCCTTTGTTTCACCATCTTCAGAACAAGTGCCTTCCTTACAGCCTTGGGCGGGGGGGGGGGGGGGGGAGAGATCAAACTAAACAAGAAAGTTGGCCAATACCACAACATCAGGCCAATACCACAACATCAGGCAACCACATGCCCAACTACCAACGAACGAAGGCAACTACGGAACCACAACTCCAGGCGAGAGCTCCCTCAGGTGAGAGGATTATGTGGAGCTTTACTAAAAATATACGCCGCCTACTTGTCCACAAGATACCATCTTCTACACAAATAAAAATACAAGTTTGTTTCCGCCTCATGGTTTACTGGGGACTAGTGTTTTTAAAGTAGGTTTGCGAGACTGCCCTTAAAAGTTATCCTGAGTCTGCTGGGGGAGGTAAGGAAGCGTCTTATTAGAGCTGCTTCAGCTTCCCGCCCTCAAGAGCATAACTGTAGGAAGCTATTTTGATTTCACGTAGAAAACATTTTTTAAAAAGATATTATCTCCAGAGTCTCTAGAAACTTGTCTGGCCCCGACAGCAGAGCACAGCACAGACCAGACCAGACAATGGGGCTCTAAAGGTTTCCTCACACATTATTATAATGGTTGCCCAATCTGGAACCAAACACGTAACTTCATCTTATAAAATGACAGCCCTTAGATGGGAAGTCATGCAACAAATAACCTACCTACTTATCCAGTCGCTGCCCTTGATTAACCAAGTTTCGAGCTCATTTTGTGCAATAATTTCTACTTCATCCTTAAAATATCCATTTCTACAAACAGAGACAGTTGTTGCTATTTTACTTTATCATGTTATAACTTTACTATGCTTTTTGGAGACGTTTAGAATCACGTGTTATATAATTGTAGTTCAGATGATGTTGTCACATGGCGGTTTCGAGTCCCCATAAGGCAAAGGTAAAGCGGAACCAGATGTTACTGGGAGAGAAAGATATGATGGGCGGAGGAATTCTAGGCTTGGGTCCCAACAGCAATGAGGCCTGTTTTCTTGACTTCTGGAAGCTTGCTGGGGGAACCTTGGGCCAGTCAACACACTCAGCCTAATCTACCTCACTGGGTTGTTGTGAGGATAAAATGCAGGGGAGAAACGTGGGGCATAAAAGTAAATAAATAAATAAGAAGTTACATCTGCTGCCCTTGTGCCTCTACTCTACTCTCAAAAACTGCCAGCCCACCAGATGCTGTGAGAGTTAGGGTTGCCAACCTCCAGGCAGCACCTGGAGAGGTTTTGCTATTACACCTGATTTCCTAGCAACCAAGATCAGTTCCCCTGGAGAAAATGGCTGCTTTGGACTGTATGGCATTGTACCCTGCTGAGGTCCCGCCCTGCCCTCCCCAGACTCCACACCCACAATCTCCAGTACTTCCCAACCTAGAGCTGGCAGTCCTACTGCACAGATTCTCTACGATGGCCACATTATACCCACTCTATACATAAGTCCATATATGCACAATACGCCCTGACCTGGATAGCCTGAGCAAGCCCGATCTCGTCAGATCTCGGAAGCTAAGCAGGGTCGACTCTGGCAAGTACTTGGATGGAAAACCTCCTTGGAATACCAGCAGCTGGGAGGTGGGGGCAGGCTTTTTTCAGCTACCTCCCTGAATATCCTCCAGGCCACCATTAGGGATCAGTCACCAGAGGTCGCCATGACTCCCGGGTGCACATGCACGCGCGCACACACATATAAAAAAAATACAAACAAAAATTTAAAACCATATATGCACAATACTAAGAAACTTGGTTGCAGGGGCTGAAGTCACAGGAGCTATTAATAAGAACAGATATTCAGTGAACTGAAGGCCCTGGAGCAAAAACGATAGCGTGCTGAACAATTTAATGAAACAGCAGTGTCTTAGATACTTTTAATGAATTTTTAATTTTAAATAGGCACTCAGACACACACAGCTGGACACCAGATTCCAAAGACACTGTCCCCCTCAGGTTTTGTGTGTGACTACTGGTGCAAAACAACTGGATATGTACATTTTCTATCCAACTTGGGACTTTGGGATACGGGCAGGCAAGCAAGGCTGCAGAACTTCACCCAATCTTTTCGAATACGTATGCAAAACCCTGTGGTTTCTGTGGCTTCAGTGTGATGAAATGCATGCAGAAAGGCATATGGCCAGAGAGATTGCAGTGCCCCGAACCCTTCCCCCCCCCCCCTTACTGGGGTCGTGCAACTGACACAGACAAGGAGTGAATTATGAGAACACAATAGTTTAGCAACTGCAGTCTGCCCACGTGAATTAAGGGCTCTTTCTGCAGAAAACAAACTTGATCTCCACAGGACCACACTTGCCAAGTTCTGACAAATAAGCCAACTAAGACTGTGGCCTGAAAAATCTACTAAATCTCAGGTCTTTGTTCAGAGCCACTCAGAACAGCCAAGTTTTTACAGGTTTACCTGTAATTTAGCATCACCAGCCTTTTCACCAACTCCATTTCAATTCTAGCTCTTCCTAAGATATCAAATGCTATTATATTCCTCACCCAATTTGGGGTGGGGGGGCGGGGGAATCTGGAAGAAAAATTGAGCCAGCTGACAGAAAGGATCCCTTTCTATAGACATTTCTTTAAAAACTTCCCCCTGAGAAACAGCTTCTAGGTGTGTCACATTCCTTCTCTGAGCATTCCTGCTACATAGCAGTGAAGGTAAATATTGCTGCAGCGCACAACATGCACACGGAAACAGCAGCTCGGCCAGGATACTAGCTGTCAAGCAGAGCGTGGATACAATCCTAAAAGCATACCCTATACAAAGATTTACAAAAAGCTGCAGACATATATTAATGACACATGGTTTCTGATTAGTGGTCCCTCTAAGCTGAGTTTTTAGCCTCTGGCTTAACTCAGGAAGGATGGCTCCAGAGCAAACCAATTTGTGCAGCAGCCAGATTGCAGCTCACAACCTTAATGTCAGTAGCTCACAAAGTAGGATTTTTGCTCACAAGACTCCACAACGTAGAGGGAGCATTGTTTCTGATGTTACCCTTTTGCTTAGTATACATGCAGCAGACAGGAACAGGAGGTAGAGTGCACCAACTTCAACTGTAAGTGGGGAATGACACTTTTAATTACTCTACAAATGCTAATCACTCCCTGCAAGCAGAAAGCCACTATGTCAGGGAGAAAAGGTTCTAGCAAAGCTCTCTCCCTGCTGTACTAGCTGCAGTGTTTGTTTATTTGCTTCCCATGTAAGGGAACATTCCAAAACCCAGTTCCTCACTCTCAGTGGTACAATTCTCTTATACATCTTCAGTACCAGAAGTGGGGAGGTTCGCTTTCCCACCACAGAGGGATGAGGGAACACTTCTCCAAGGCCAGGCTCAAGGAGCCAATGAACACTGCTCCTACCCACCACCATTCCGGGAAACCAAGGGCCACACCAACACTGGGCAGGCTGCATTTCTATACATAAAATTCAATTAAATGAAGATTTCTTTCCCCACCAGCAGAACATGTGGCTGGATCTACCCTTATTTATTATTTTATTATTTATTTATTTTTCAGTTTTATACCCCGCCCTCCCTGCAAACGGGCTCAGGGCGGCTCACATGGGCCATATTCAATACAATAACATTTAAAATCCAGTTTAAAACCCCATAAATTAGATCCACTAACAACAATAAAATTTCAGTTAAAGTGCTTCCAATTGTAATTATACAATTCAGATGGCTTCAGGGTCAGAGTGCGGCCATTCCATGGCCGTCGGGCCTGGGCTGCGTCCAGGGTGGCCCACGTCATCAGCTGACAATCACAGTGTGGTACCATTGGTACCAACGGTACCAACGTTGGCGGCTCCTATTTAAAGGCCTGGTGGAAGAGCTCCATCTTGCAGGCCCTGCGGAACTGCATAAGGTCCCACAGGGCCCTGATCTCCTCCGGGAGCTCATTCCACCAGACAGGAGCCACCACCGAGAAAGCCCTAGCCCTGGTTCCAGCACGCCTTGCCTCCCAGGGGCCCAGTACACAGAGTAGATTTTGGGGCCCCCGACCGAAGTGTCCGCTGGGGTACATATGGGGATATACCTTGCCGGGATATGGGCCTGCAGTAATAGTATAACAGTTGGTTGCAGCATGGATGATCGTTTGTTTTCCCGCGGTTATTATACTAGGCTTACCTGGTGAGAAAGTTTGCAAATACCAAGAAGACACTGCTCATTGGAATGGGAGGCATAACAAATGGAGGGAAAACAACATTGGGACATGGCTTAAGGAACAGCTTTCCAAACTGCACTATAATATCTCAAGGTGATTTTTTTAAAGTCGCAATCTGATGTGGCTGTAGATGAACGTGGATTTTTGCAGTATGATGTACTCGATGCCTTATAAATGGGGGGGAAATGGTGGCAAGTCTAACTGTTTGGTCAAGGGCCATCAGGGGCAGGAAGAGTTGTTGGGGGAGGGAGTATCTAACCCACATATCACCTTCTAACTCACATATCACTGCTCAGGAAACCTCATGCCCTGCCACAAATTTTTGTTTGTCTTTAAGGTGCTGCCGGACTCCTGCTCTTTTCTACTGCTCCAGACAGACTAACACAGCTACCCATCTTGATCTATCGCATGTCAACAGTTTCCCACTCCTGAACTGAACATTAAATCCGACAGTGTTAACTCTGTTTCTACACTTTGGTGTAAACAGGAAATCTGTATGGAAAAGAAATGCGCTTAGACTTTGAAAAACCCTGGATTACTTAATCTAGACTTGAACTGGTACATCACAGACTTGAACTGGTACATCACATCCAGACACAAAGTGGGGGGGCGGGGCGGAGAGTGCCCTCATAATGCACTTTTAATCAATGTGAATGGTGAGAAGGACCGAACTAATCCACGTAAAGTGATCTTGAGTGCAAGCCCTTGGGGCTGAACAGGATTTGCAAGGTACAAGAGAATGTGAAAGCGGCGACTCCCTCTTTGCAGTGTCAAGGGAAACATTCCCCAAACACACCAAACGGGAGGGGTAGGAGAGTTCATTTCCTCCCAAAGTCTTGCACCTAATTTTGCAGCAGCAGCAGCTCTCTCCAATGACGAAGCTCTACAACTCCAGGCAGGACGACAGGTTTGCATTTGGCAGCTGCGCTCACCGAGGGCCGGGTCTCAAGCTTGCAAGTGAACCCGGGAGGCAACCGCTACGTGCAAGTTGTGTTCATCACTGCAGCACATTCTGCCGGGCTCCGTTTCCCTGTGGAATTCTTCAGAAGGAAATGTAACGATTTCAAAGTCGTTCTTCCCACCCCACCCCATTCTCTCTCAAAGCACAACCACACCTTCCTTTGGCTAGGTAATGAGAAAGGTTCAAACTCCCCACTCTCATGGAAGCTGCATTCCCCTTTGTTGAAGCAAACAACTGGTAACCGCTTCTGGCTTTATCTGAGATAAAGGATCAACCCCTGACATAGCTTCATGCCAAACAGGCTACTGGTCCACCTACCCAAGTTCTGTCTACTCCAACAGGCAATGGCTCTCCGAGGTCTCAGGAAGAGGCCTTGCTCAGCCCAGCAACCCATAATCCTTTTAGCTTAGAGGTGCCAAAGACTGAGCTGAACTTAGGACCTTCTGAACAGCACTGCAAATATGACTTTCTTCTGCCTCCCTGCCCCCCAAAGGGCCCTTTCCATTTCAAGGGACAACACAGGGACCATGAACAGAAGATTTCCTCAAAGAGCAAGCGTCAGACAACAAGAATGAACGAACAAGGAAATTAAAACAGGCCCAGTGTGGTACAATGGTTTGAGCTGTGGGCTAGGATATCATTGGAGGCTCGGGTCAAAATCCTCATTCTACTACGGAAGCTTGCTGGGTGACCTGGGACCAGTCTTTCTCTCCCCACCTATCCTACCTCACAGGGTTGTTGTCTGTGAGGATAAGTGTTTGTGAGGGAGAATATTGTAAGCCACTTTGGGTACCACTGGGAAGAAAGGCAGGATACAAATAAAAAGCCTAGCAATATTCCTGCATGAGGAGTAGTAGGTTGGCGATAAAGAATCACCCACAAACTTGAACTCATTAAGTAGCCGCTTGTAAATAAGTCGCTCTCAGCCTCAGCTCCCAGTGTATAGTAATGAGCCCCTTCACAGGGCTGTTATAAGGAATGTTTTTAAAAGAGACAGGAAGCACTCCCTATCAATCAGGAAACGCTACTTGGATGCAATTATTAATACTAATGCGACTACTCCTTCTCTGACAGGCTTTAGACTATGAAGCTGGATTCTCTCTTTCCAATCTCCTGTAGAATATAAAGTTAGTGTCCTTATCCATCATTGAAAAGGTGAAGCAAGCAGAGACATTTAAAAATAAAAAGCAGGCAAATATTCAAATATAAAGGATGTACAACGAGAGGCTTCCTTGCATTCTATTTAAATCAGATGCAGATCAAAACCCCAAAAAGGAAGGAACCCACCCACTATTTAACAGGTGTCTTTCCATATATTCACCAGAAGAGACCCTTATTTCTAACCTAAGTTTGAGTCACTGGAATTTTATATTACTATTGCCAGCTGGCAATTGTTCAAGCAATTAACAGCTGTTAATTGCAGTTCTGATGACACAAAACCAATTCCTTTAATCCTTCCCCTGGCCCTGATCTTGAATGCTAGCTAAAAAACAAAAACATCCGGAATCATTAAGAGTAAACTTCTGAATGCTATAAAGATCAGAGTAACTTGCAGCACACAGCAAAGTTTTATAAAGATGAAAACACAGCAAATTCTAATGGAAGGACTGTACTGCTCATATTCTCACCCCACCCATCATGATCTCGAATTCTCTTAATCAAGGAATTTTTAAAAAATGTTCAGTTCTCTTTTTGAGTGCTTCCCCCAAGTGCTTAGAAGTAGAAACTGCTTCAGGAAACACACATGGACCTTTATTAGACCAAGTATGTATCAGCTCCAGTGTGATTAAACACTCATGCCAGGGGCAACTCAAATTAATAGCGTCTCGAAATAATCTGTTTTGCAAAGTACTGCTACGGCTTTGTAGGTGCTTAATTGCTTAGGCAGAACAAACTGTTTGGAAGGGTGACTTACAATTTAAACACAGGAAGAGGGATACATGTGAAACCGATCTACACCAAAAACAGGATAAAGGAAGAACAAAGACAAGCCCGGAGAATCCCAGAATAATGTCGTCTCCATTATATCACAATTTTTTTTTGCAGAGGACTTGAAATAATGAGACATTTTTTTCCAGTGAATATTACTTGAGTCAGTCTGTCTCCCCTCAAAATGTGGGATGTTTTCCTCATAGTTTCAGGTTGCATTTAAGATTCAAGCACCCTAAACTGTACAAGAGGACTCTTTTACACTGGACATGGAAACCCAGAGCTTTTTTTTGTAGAACAAGCCCAGAAGGAACTCATTAGCACAATAGGCCACACCCAACAGCAGAAACTCATTAGCATATTAGGCCACCCCCCTGATAATGAAGCTCCCTCTCAGGGTCAGCTTCCCCAAGTACCTTATGGCTTGCGGGGCGCATGGGGAACCTGAGGGAAGGAAGGCAGTTTCTGGATCAGCTTCCCCAGGCGCCTCACAGCTGCAGGGCGCCTGGGGAACCCAAGGGGGGAAGAGGCTGTAGGCATGGCCAACTCGAAAGCCAGCCGTAACGCCGTTCCTGTGTGTTTTCTTCTACCCAAAAATAGCCCTGTCCATGAAACCAAATACACAGTAAGTGTACAGGGATAGAAAACTGCTAACACATAAAGAACCAGGCCCTATCAGGCAACCAGCCAGAGGCAGCTATCAGCAACAGCTTGATGTCACATCCAGGAAAATCAGGATGTGACGTATTGCCTCTCTAGAAATCACCGGAAACTCTACAGTAGAACTATAGAGCTTCCAAAAATTACTAGAGAGGGTTGGCGTCACTTCCGGGTTTTTTCAGAATTTCTTTTTCCATTATTTATTTATTTAAATGTATATCCCGCCTAACCAGCAGGGCCAGCTCAAGGCAGCTAACAACAGTTAAAATCGTCAGCCATACATAAGCTAAAACAAAGAGCATATACACAAAATTAGCAGAATAAAACAACAAAAGATGGCAGCAATACAGGTCATATCCAACAAAGAAGGCAGCAGCCCATGTATCCCAGGCCAGGAGGATTCCACCAGCCGATTTCCCGGTGGTCCATTTCCCCCCAGTGGCAGCTCCTAATCAAAGTCCCGGCAGAAGAGCTCTGCTTTGCAGGCCCTGCAGAACTGCTAAGGCCCCACAGGGCCCTGATATCTTCCAGGAGCTTGTTCCACCAGTGAAGAGCCACCACTGAGAAGGCCCTGGTTCTGGTGGTCACTAGCCTGGCCTCTCTAGGGCCAGGGAGGGTCAGGCGATGATAACTGGAGTACTAAAGGGCAATGCCTGCTGGGAGCATTCCTGACCCCAACGGTCATATGACAACCCAATAAAGAAATTAGATGCTTGGCAACCAATACTGTCACATTAGAAATGAAAGACTGATACTTCACTGCCCTCTATGTACGTATGTATCTAGAATACTCAAAGTGTATTCTTCATTCTACACCCGCAAGAATGATACACGCACATTAAATAGATGCAAAGAGGAAGGAAGCCTGTATATGTTCATCAGAAGGAGATGCCAAGAAAACATCTCTCCAAACTGAATCATATTTACTTCATTTGTAACCCCAATGAGGACTCAAAGCAGCTTACACCATTCCCTCCTCCATTTTACCCTCACAACAACGCTGTGAGGTAGGTTAGGCTGAGAGCACATGACTGGCCCAAGATCACCCAGCGAGCTTTCAGGGCACAAATAGGGATTCCAACCTGGGTCTCCCAGATACTACCCCAACACCCTTAGCCACTACATGACACTAGAAGAATGAACTGAATGTCAACCTGTAGTTGCAAGAAGATTGAAATCACATCAACCTGTGAATGTCAGAAGCTCCAACACTTCCCAATTCCTTTCCAACCCCTCCTCCACATGCCATCTGTGGATGGAGGAATGGTTTTTTAAACGCTTTAGAAAACATTTATGCTGCCTTTCTAGAGATGCGCTCAGGCAGCTTACAAAGTAAAGACAACACACACAAAAAACACACACACAAAAAATTTAGGGGGGAAAAACCAAGCCACAAGAACAAGCCCAATCCAGGGATGTAAAAGCATGGAGGCAAGGTGCTTGGAAGTCTTGTTTCTGGCAATCACCCACCTCACCTCTACAGGCAAAGGCATAAAGAGGAGAGCTTGGAGCAGGATCTCAACGGGTGGGCTGAACAGTGCACTATATTGTACTACTTTAAAAAAAAACGGGTTTAAGTTAAACATGCCTCCTCTCAAGGAGAGGTTAGAAAGGGCGGCAAAAAGATGGATTTAAACCAAATTTTGGCAGTGCATGTAAAATATTTGGCACTGCGTAGACAGAACTTCATACAGTCACCATGAGTAGGCTACAACTCAACAACACACTATACTTCTGCCTCCTTTAAATATGGTTACACTTATGTACCATTCCCCCCCTGCCCACACCACCCAGGGCGGGGGGGGGGGGGACATCTGGGAGGGAAGCAGCAAGCGACTCTAGAAGGAACCAGGAGTAGCAGACAATTCCCAGAGCACTCCCCAGAGAGCGCTGCGGTCAGGCACTCAACACCACCTGACCCTCCCTGGCCCTAGAGAGGCTAGGCTGGTGACCACCAGGGCCTTCTCAGTGGCGGCTCCTTACTGGTGGAACGAGCTCCCGGATGACATCAGGGCCCTGTGGGATCTCTTGCAGTTCTGCAGGGCTTGTAAAGCGGAGCTCTTCTGCCAGGCGTTTAATTAGGAGCCGCCACTGGGAGAAGGGGCCTCTGGTAGTGCCGAGTGAATTCTCTGGCCTGGGTCATCGACTGCTGTAGCTGCCTGGCCTCAGGTCTAGTTAGACTGCTGCGCTCTGTGTTGTGTTGGAAGTACTGTCTGCCGCTATTTGTATGGGTTTCTTGCAAATTTTATGCTGTAATTTTATGCCTAATTATGTATGTAGCTATTTTAAACTGTTGTTAGCCACCTGAAGCCAGCTGCGCTGTCAAGGCAGGATATAAATCTAAATAAATACATACATACATACATACATACATGCGTACTCAGTGCATGAGGAAACTGTAGAAATCCTGTCAGGGACTACGCTCCTGTACTTTTCATAAAGTAGGAGAGGGATTTTCTCTAAGCCGCCATGTTTCTCTGTCCCACATGACAAAACTGCACCTGCCAAAATTACCACTCCTGCACCCTAAGGGCACAACAGTCCCTTTCTCTCAGGGCCAGGTCGGGAGCTCGAGTGGCCATACACGAATCTAGACCAGGAGGAATTTCTTCCAGCAGCGAATCCTTCAGGCCAATTAACTAGAAGCTCGTGCTAGAGGAGCTGAAACACAGGGGAATCACTTTGCCGAACAGGCAAAAAAGAGAAGGCTGGGCTCCCAGTGCTTGTACAAGGTCTAGCCAATCTAGAGGCTTTATATTCCCATCAATCACAGGCAGGATCTGATAGGGATGCCAGCCACCGGGTGGGACCCGGGGATCTCCTGGAATTACAGTTCAGGTTACAGAGATCAGTTCCCCTGGAGAAAATGGATGCTTTGGAGGCTGGACTCTGTGCCATTGTACCCTACTGTGGCCACTGTCCTCCCCAGGCTCCACCCCCCAAATCTCCAGGAGTTTCCCAACCGGGAGCAGACAACCCCACAACCCCCAATGACAGCCAGGGAGAACTTGGCATCACTAATGGCAAGCACAACAGCACAGCATCCACAGATAAATGGATTCAATCCAGAATATCGTATCAACTCCAGCTCCCATGTTCTTAAAATATATGGGCCCTAATGAGATGGTGAGGTGCTTAGTTTAACCCCTGCAGTGCCTGACACTACTCTCCTTTGTGTCTGGTAATCCTATCTACAAACTGGGTTCAGTCAATTTCAAACGTGCCCTTCCTCAAAAAAAAGAAAAGAAAAGCTTGTTAGCCTACTGCTGATCCACAGCATTGTGTAGAATCAGCGCCCCTAACAATTAAACACAGTGTGCCATCCGTATACAAGCTTGTAACTTAAAAGCAAACATACAGATACCTATCACGCTTATACCCAATTGTTCCTTTGTGCAAACAATGAACCAGCCGCTTTGCTTTCAAAGAATCTGCACGCCATCTTGGAGGAAGATCTGGCAGACCTTCTGGAAAGGATAAGGCGTTAGAGGATGTTGCACACAAAGATGCCGCTATTACAAAGAGACCACAGTGCCCTCATTTAGTACAGCAAGTAGGAAAAGTGGTTACTCTGTCCTGCTGCCGCTTTAGTAACTCCTCAAACAAAGAAGCCTGATGAAGGCAGACAGAGAACGACTTATCAGCTTAAGCAATGGGAAGGATGGTCCAATTAACTACCAGGCAGTCAGACATAATTCACTCTGATGGGGCCAATGAAAGAGGACAAGATGGAGAAAATACATGGCCCAACCACTTATGTAACACTCCAGCGTCCCCCTGCAGGCGGGCCAGTCACCCACTCCTTTCTATAACTTTCCCCAAACACGTCAGAGGACATATGTAGGATATATTTACTCACTTTGAAATAGAATAGTCTATTGTGAGCTGCTCCAGTGCAAACTTTCATGATACAGAGATCTTCCCTCCACGCATTACTAAAGGGAAAAGCTTCGCCTGCTTTGTTTCTACACGTCAGGACAATTGTTACTATTCCTGAAAAATCTAGTTGTGTGGAAGCAGTGACTGATGATTTAATTGTACCCATGGTATATAAACTTCACAGAGCTGTTAACACAAAGACTGTGTGTTGGTAAAAGTCACTCACTGGACATTCAGTATAGCCAATGTAATCCACTGCAAGCACTGATTCGAATGACATGTTTGATGCAACGAGGGACATGGAAGAGTTCAGAGAGGCACAGGAGTGGCCAAGGAATTCATTGGGATGCTTTGCCAGGTCACATGCTCACAGCAACTCACACCACATCCCGAGAAAACACACATAATGGGTTAAAGCAGGGACGTGGTTTGTCCAAGTGTCCTAACACAAGATGGTGGTTGAGATCTGAATGTGCCAACACCATGTTCTTCCTAGCTGGCCCTATGACTTCAAACTGATTGTCTGAATTACTCTACACCAGTTTGGTGTACCAGTTAAGAGCGCAGACTCTAATCTGGGAGAACCCGGTTTGATTCCCCACTCCTCCACATGCAGCTAGCAACTGGTGTGACCTTGGGTCAGTCACAAATTCTTTCAGAGCTGTTCTCGAGAGAGAGAGAGAGAGAGAGAGAGAGAGAGAGAGAGAGAGAGAGAGAGAGAGAGAGAGAGCGAGAGCGCGCACTCTCAGCCCCACCTACCTCAGAGGGTGTCTGTTGTGGGGAGGGAAAGGGAAAGGAGATTTTAAGCCACTCTGAGACTCCTTCAGGTGGTGAAGGGCACGGTATTAATCCAATCTCTTCATCTCTTCTTACATCTTTGGGCACGGGGATAGAGCCTCAATACGTTTAGTTTCTCTATGAAAGGGTGCGATCACACGGACGTTTATTGCGGGCCTCGAGGCTGTTCCCCATCGCAATTAAAGGGGCTGACTAGATGGCCGCATCTGTCTCCCGTCTCGAAGCCGCCCCCCCCCCCCCCCCGCATTTGAGCCCGCTTTTCCAACCACCTTTCAAAACAAGTACCTTCCGTTTGAGCCATCGCGCTTGAAAGAGACCCGGGTTTAAATGCCGGTGTGATCGCACCCTAACTTCCCCTTCGCTGCTCAGTCCCACATTACAGCAACACTGAGGTAGTTTATAACCATACCACATACCAGCTGTTATTTTAATACATTTCTGGACTGCCTTTCGACCATGATGCCCAATGCGGTTCACAACATAACTCACACAAAATATTCATAACAAAACTCTCAATCCTTTAATCTTTCTAAAGTACGTGGAGGGGGTGGTGGTTAACAGCACCACTACAAAAGCCACACACCAATCAGGCTAAATCAAAGGTCCTCCATTATAGAGAAATCTTCTATCCAATACAGAGGCTGTCAGAGGATTTGATCTAAACAATCGAAAGGCACTCCAGAGGTGGAAGGGTGGCAGTAAAGAAGCCCCCCCCCCCTCTGGGTCCCAGCCAACTGAACTTCAGTTCAAAAGATGGTTCCCAGAAGGACCAGTGGGCAAGTCTCACATCAAACACAGGAAGATGGTGCCAAGTTGTTTTCTATTGCCCAAGAAGGTCAGACCAGAACCAACGGGTAGAAATTAAATCAAAAGAGTTTATGGCTTAACATTAGGATGATCTTCCTCACAATTAGAGCAGTTCCTCAGTGGAACAGGCTTCCTTGGGAGGTGGTGGACTCTCCTTCTTTGGAAGTTTTGAAGCAGACACTAGATGGCCATCTGACAGCAATGCTGATTCTGTGAATTTAGGCAGATTATGAGAGGGAGGGCAGGAAGGGTTGCATCACTACTTCGTTGGGGTCAGGAAGCGAATTTTCTCCAGGCCAGTTTGGCCAGGGATCCTGGAAGTTTGTTTGTTTTTTCATCTTCTGGGAATGGAACGGGGGTCAATTGGGGGTGGGGGAGGACAGGTACTTGCAAATTTCCTGCATTGTGCAAGGGGCTGGACTAGATGATCCTGGAAGTCCCTTCCAACTCTACGATTGATTCTAAGAAACATTCCTTTAGACACTCAGGGCCTGGACTATTTGAGACTTTGAAAAGTTCAAAATCAAGCTGCTCCTTTGCTCTGACCTGTATGTATACAGTGGCTCACCTTATCGCAAAGATTAGGAAATTGTCACCGCCGCATTTTGCCACAACGCAAGGTCTACTGCAACCACTAAACAGAAATGGCTGATCGCATATTAACTACCACCATGCGGTGCTACTTACAATGGTCTGTAAATATAGTATAGAACTTGGTCCTAAGTCACTCATGGCAGAGGCTTAACAGCATATCTCAGCATGGGGGGGAGGGGCACAGAGTTGTAAGTGCCCATCTTGCGACATATAAGCTCTCTCTTCTGGAAACATTTTTCCACCAAAACTACTCTGTTTCCAGCAATCTCAAGTTCTTTTTGCTAAAAACTTCATTAAAAGAAGGGGAAGATATGTGGGGAGATATATGGGTTTAAGAAATATATATGGGCCAAGCCTCTATTTTAGCCCCTTCTCGATTTCACAGCTTAGGTAGTTTGCAATATTTTAGAAAACATATGTTTTAAACAATTACCTTTGTTAGACTGGGTTATTTTGGTTATACATTAAGAAGTGACTTAATACAACTGAAATAGAGCTCAGTTTCTACTTTTGTCAATGCTAGTCAGTTATCTGTTGCTGTCTCAAATGTTTAAGGGGAAGGGGGTATTAAAGACAAAGGGAAAGGTCAGGAGAAAGGTCAGGTGAAATCAGGGGTTGAAATTACTGAGGTAAAACTTGTATAAGCAGAGACGTTTGATCTTATATATTAGGCTTGTGAGAGATTCTTAATTAATTCACAGTTACTTGGATCTTTATATAAGAGGCTTTTGTTCCAGTGTTTTCCCAAACAATTTAGTTCACTTTATTTGATCACTGACTCTCTTGGTGCCTAGATGGCGGGTACCCTCTTCCCAGTACCCAAACCCCTTCTCTTGGAACACCAGTACTCTTCTTGTGTTGCTCACTAACTTTTAAGGTCTCTACAGGCAGTTTCTAACCACACCAGACCAAGAATCTCTGCACTCCTCAGAGATAACTCTCCATGTTTGACTGGGTAGGGAAGCTTCATCTCTCCCTAGAAGATCTATCCCCTTTCCTTTGACTTGAATAGGAGTCTTCCCTACTATCCAGACCTCCTTACCAAACTCTCCCCCAGTTCTCTGATTTCAAACTGCTCTCAGCTACTGCTGAATTCAGACTGCAGTCAGTCAAAGCAGAAATCAGACTCTGCCAGCACTAAATCCTTTTTCTGTCAGGGCTATTCACAGCCAGTCTCAGTACACATTTCTTCTTAGTTAACGCAGGAATCTGACTGACTTTTCCTCAGCATCCAGCTTTTTCAAGACTTTCTCTGCTCAGCTATTGCTAACCAATCAGATTGCCTAGAGTAGCCTGTCACTCAAGGCTCTCTGACTCTGTGAAGCATTAACCCTTCACAGTCCTTTATCTGTTGGTAGAGCACTTCTAAGCCTCTTAAAAAGTGCAGTCCATTGCATCTGCTGAGATCCCTCCCCTCCCCAGGCTCCACTCCCAAATTCTCCAGGTATTTCCCAGCCCAGAGCTGGCAATCTCCTCCATCTCCCAACACAAATCTTGCTGCTGAACTCTGTGCTGTCTACCAGGGCTTTCAGCAGAGAAGGCCCAGGGTCTCCTCCATACACCTCACATCCTTTACCCATGGCAGGTGAGGCACCAAAGCACCCACTCAGTAACCCAATTACTGACTGTTCAAGCTGAGTGGGTCAAAGCCTCCATAGCAGCCAGAACTGGGACCAAACCTCTTCTTCCTCCAATATTTTATGCTTGCACACCCATGTGCACAAAAAAAGCCACATATAATTAAGCTATGGCGAGATTCTGGATGCTTTAATAATGAGCAGGTCCCCTGTTGGTGCATGGTGCCTGACAGATGCTTTCCAGAACTCTGCCAGGGCTCGCACTCTGGGCCCTGGCTTTGCCTGCCAAAAAGCATGCATATTTTAAAGGCACACAGTGCCTTTATGCATGCAGCACAGGCATGCCCATGCATTGCTGTAGAGGCTGCTTCACAGTGGGATGCTGTAAAAGGTGAGCACACAGGCTATATATGGTATGTTTACTGAACCGACGGGCATAAGCCGGTTACAGAAGAACGGACACAGGCAAACGTCTTGGCTCAGAGCTGCACTTGGCTCCCCTTTGGCCACATCTTTTCTGTTGCACACACGTGAAGCGTGGACTCTTTAAAGCTGCCTTCTTTTGAGAGGCTTTTCTGGGAGAGTGAACTAACAGCTATATGTGGAGTTGTCAGCACACTCCTGGCTCCTCCCGCTCTGTGCCGCTTCTCCTCTCCTCTCCCTCCCTCTCCCAGTCTTTCTGTCCATTCACAAGGCAACCCCGTAGAGGGCATGAAAGTACAGCAGAGAACGCTGCCCGTCCCTAAAGTTGACGGGCATGGACAAGTGCGTATCGACTGCTGGCTTAAAGAAACAGCTGGCAGCTCGGAGAGCGCTGCCACGGCTCTTTGCCAACCTTCGACAGAGGCAGAGAGCGCCTTGGAGTCTTTATAAGACAGTTTCATAATAGACCCCAAAGGAAAGAAAAATGAAAAGGGAGGGGAAAAAAGAGTTGTCTAAAGGGGTGGAGAAAGCAAAGGTTTACTGCAGATGCCTTAGAGCATGGAGAGCAGACTTCTAACTGGATTTAGAGTCCTGCCTAACCTGTTCTGCGGTATGTGCTGTTTAACTGTTAGGGATTTTTCTCCCCCTCCTTCTCCTTTCTTGGCAACATGACTGCAGCCCCCTTTAAGGTAACACAGGCCTGTGGAAAGAGGGCACTTTTTAAAAGAAACACTGCTCAGCCTCACTGGAGGATTAAAGAAACCTACACATCTTCTCTCTATATTCTGGAAAACTGGATTCCACCGAGCAAGCCTCTTACTCTCGGGGTTTGTTGCTGCTTTTTTTTAACTTCCAAACCACCATCTTGTTTATTCTTGTGGTAGACAACATCAGCAAGCAAAAGCAAGGAAGGGTTTAGCAGGGAAATTACTTGCCAAGGTCCCTATATAAAAAATCTAGTGTGGTACTCGCACATCTATCTATCTATTTATTTATTTATTTGGATTTACACCCCGCCTAGCCAGCAAGGCCACAGGTGGTAAATGTATGGCCACAGGTGGTAAAGGCAAGCCTTTACTCAAGGAGTACCAGGGAGCAAATCTGGATCTAGTTACAGGAGGAAAGAATCAGTTATTTTCCTGTTTAATAAGGGCATCGACTCAAAAGCAGAAGAAGAAGAGAAGGAATGTCAGAAAAGAACATAGTAAGAGCTCAGTAGCCTTAAGGTATTCATTGGGGCAGGAAAACAGCACAAAATAAAGAGTTAAGCAATAGATAGATACATAAAATAAATAACAACTGTTCAAAACCCAGTTAAGGTTCTGCTGGAATTTGCTTTCCTTGTGCACCGAAGATGCCCACTGCAACCTAAACCGGATCAAAAAGAATGAGTGGCTGTAGACACAAAGGCAAGTTCACATGCACTCTGGTGCTGCGTAAGACAAAGTGGATTCTAGATGTGCTTGGCTTCTCTGGGGGATGTTTGTTCCGTGTGCTTTGGAGGCTGGACTAAAGCACTGTACCCCACAGAGGATCCTGTCCTCCTCAGGTTCCATCCCCAAATCTCCAGGAGTTTCCCAGTCTGGACCTGGCACCCCTACTTCGGGGTTCTGTCTGCCCCTTAAGTGCTCCAAACCCTACCCTATATATGGGCAGAGCTTAGTATACATTGTCAGCACAGCCACAAAGAAAGCAAGAGGGGCTCACATCATCTGCTCAGCACCACAAAAGACTTCTGGGTACTCCAGCTTAAGGAAGCTTAAAGACTTTTAAAATGTTTAAATTTTCTTGTTTCACAGCGGAGGTCTGTGCAAGGCCAGTTCTTCACCGTGAGTCAGCTGAGGACACCCACCGTGTCCCTTGCCCTCCTCCTCTGCCCCATCCTGGATTCCCTAGAACCATACCAAGAGAAACCCTTCCAACCATTTGCACTGAGGGGACCAGAACAAGTCAGCAATCGGCCCTCTGGCACAGTCAAGAAAGTCCCAAGACTGGACTAAAGGAGAAACAGAAGCAGCAAGGACCACCGGCTTCCCCGAGCAACTACACTTGCCTCCTTTGGAGCCTGGATCTCCCTGCCTAGCAACTCATATTTCCTATGCAAATACAATGTCCTTGATGCACATCACACAAGAGCAGGAAGCAGGCGTGGCTCTCTGACTGGGCATGCAACGCTGCTTGGTAACTTTCTCTTACATTACTGGGGAGGGGTCTTAAGTCATTCTACATCCAGTGCAATCTCCCCCCCCCCCCCAGTAATTAAATTCATTAGGCTCATAATTGTAAAAAAAAGAAAAGTTTCCTCTTCCAAATGAATAGGAAGGAGAGAGAGAAAACCTCACAGACAATACAGTGCAGTATCCTTTAGGCTTTCCTCTGCAAACAGCAGGTTGGTTTGAGAAGACTCTTGACCAGAAAACAGGCAGACTTCCACATCACCATCTTTTCTTTCCCTTCCCTTTTTATTGAAGTTTGGTAGTGGGGAGAGTCAGCAAGCAACAGCAGAAGGGACTTAGCAAAGAAATATACCACCTTGTTATAACAAGATAAGCAAGGACTGGAAGATAGCTCAAGATGGGTAACTAGCTTGGTCTAGGCTGTAGCAGGAGAAAAGAGCAAGAGTCCAGAAGCAACTTGAAGACTAATAAAACTTGAGTCAGGCAGGGGTCCGGAGCAAAGCTCCGCCAGCTCAGGAGTAGCCACTAGGGCAGCCAGGGGCTGAATCAGATTCTCTGATCTGATTCGGCCTGCTGCCGAATTTCGGCGGCAACTTTAAAAGCCACTGGAGGGGAGGGGGTTTGAGGGAGAGGCTCCAAACTTGCAGGGCAGCTGCTGGGGCCTCTCCTCCAAATACCCACCAAGTTTCAAGAAGATTGGACCAGGGGGTCCAATTCTACGGGCCCCCAAACAGGTCGCCCCCATTCCCTTCATTGTTCTCTATGGCAGGAAAAAAGTAACACTTTTTCCCACCATAGCGAACAATGGAGGGGACGGGACAACCTGTTTGGGGGGCCGTAGAATTGGACCCCATGGTCCAATCTTCTTGAAACTTGGTGGGTATTTCGAGGAGAGGCCCCAGCAGCTACCCTGCAAGTTTGGAGCCTCTCCCTCAAACTTCCTTTCCTCCAGCCCCTCTTATACCCTATGAATTTTTGCCATTGATTTCAATGGCCCATAGGATATAATGGGGCTGAAACTGACATTCCCTTTCTGACACACTTCTGGTGATGTCAGGGGACATGGCATATGCTAATGAGTTATGCTAATGAGCTCCTGCGCCTCTTTTTCTACGAAAGGACCCCTGGTGTCAGGTATGTGCTTTCGTGAGTTCCTGCTCCCTTCTTTGGATCCCGAAGAAGACCCGAAGAAGGGAGCAGTAACTCACAAAAGCTCATCCCCGGACACCAATTTTGTTAGTCTTTAAGGTGCTACTGGACTCTTGCTCTTTTCTACAAGGAGTAAAAAAAAACTTCTTCTCCATAGGGCGTTGGTTTGATTGAGACTGGCAATTCCAAAGGGTCGGTACTATGATTTAAACAGCAGCATCCCAAACTTTTGAGAGGTGTCCAAGGAGAAAGGGGCCAAGCCAGCTGTTTAGCTCCCTCACAACTGTATTGTCTGATTTTTCCCACAAACCTCAAGTGCTAACTTATTGTTCCCTAAATAGCACGAGGATGTGTAACGTGTACAAGCTATCAACAGTGGTAGGCTCAGTGAGATCAAATTTCTGAGCCGCTCTTCGAAGACCGAACTTCTCGTCTAAAGTAAACACTACAGAGGAGGAAGGAAGAAGAGTGAAGTTGGGTATGCTTGTACCCTGCAGAACTACTCCCCAAGTATTATTGCTAAATTGCTAACAATGCAAAAAATCTATAATAAAGCCATATATAAAACTCTCTATTCTTAGAAATGGCTTCTAGAGGAAATCCTACAATTCAGGATTTGTCCACACTTGCAATGAAACAGCAGCTGGCAATGAGACAGTTTTATGCCAACGACACATGCTGCTCTGGCCTCGTGCTGTGCAGAACGGAGTCAATAAAAGGTACAGGTATTCCAAATCCTGTATTTTTATATAAATACATAAGAAAGCGGGCAGAACCAATCCCATCCCTACACAGCACAGAAAGTGCACAAGGTGGGGTGGAACATCCCGTGCTGTTTTACAAAAAAACCCCACGGGAACCGAAGAGCACAGCTGGCAGACGTGCTGCAAATGCTGAGTGTCCGGGGCTGTAAAGGTGGACAGGGTGTATCATTAACAGCTGAGCAGGAGATCAGAATTTCTGTGATTTCCCCCCCAAAAAAGTTCCTCTTCTACCTGGCTACTAGAAGACATAGGATCCCTATTTTCCTTGGCATCTGAATGGACACTCTAGGAGTTGAAGAAGAAGAGGGTGGATTTATACCCCGCCCTTCACTTGTAATCTCAGAGCAGTTTACAAACTCTTTTCCCTTCCCCGCCCCACAACAGACACCCAGTGAGGTAGGTGGGGCTGAGAGAGCTCTGACAGAAACTGCTCTTTTTCAAGAACAGCTGTGCCAGAGCTATGGCTTGCCCAAGGTCATCCAGCAGGTGCAAGTGGAGGAGTGGGGAATCAAACCCGGTTCTCCCAGATTAGAGTCCACGCACTTAACCACTACACCAAACTGTTTTATTGACAGACAATTAGGAGCTTACACTCACCCCAGAGAGAATCAGCTGAGAAACCTTGCCTTTGCCACAAATTTTCCAAATGTCATCAGACAAGCCACTCTCTCAGCCTCAGTCCCTCCACCAGAAAGTTTACTGCAGTAATTAAGTGTGTGGACTCTAATCTGGGAGAACCAGGTTTGATTCCCCACTCCTCACATTCAGCTGCTGGATGACCTTGGGCAAGCCATAGTTCTGTCACAGCTGTCCTTGAAAAGAGCAGTTTCTGTCAGAACTCTCTCAGCCCCACCTACCTCACAGGGTGTCTGTTGTAGGGAGGGGAAGGGAAAGGAGTTTGTAAGCCACTCTGAGACGCCGAGTGAAGGGCGGGGTATAAATCCAATCTCTTCTTCAATACAGAAATGATACTGCTCAACCTTGCAGGGCTGTTGCAATTCCCCAATTCAAGACAAGACGTACAAAGTGCTTGTTAACACTGAAATTATTTGGTGAAATCAAGACAGTCAGCAAGACTCTGAATGCCTCCCAAGTACTGGTACCGCAAGGCCCAGCCATCTTTTGCAACTGACAGTTGAACCACGGAAGGTGATATACAGTGAAGCCATTCACCTGCTAACAGTGCAATCTTTAGCGGAACTACTCCAGTTCAAGATCATCAATTTCAATTAGTTAGGCTAATTAATTCACACAGCCCCACCTCTAGTCTGAGGTGGGATTGAGCAGGTGCTTCGTATTAACTCTATGCAGCTGCAAGTTATATACGCATCCCAGAATTATGTTACATATCCACCACCACCGCACAGAGTCCAGTCCGCCATCACCAGCTGATGGGAGCATTCTACTGCATAGCTGCCATTTTCATCTCCGCCACAAGCAATTTTTGTTTTAGTTGAGCATTATCTTCTATTTTTTAAAAAGTTTGAAACTTCTTACAGATGGAAACGGGGATAAAAGAGCTGACTGTTGCAGACAAAATGGCGCCAGTTTAATACAGAAATCTGGTTTGTGCAAAAGCCTTCCGTAGCCCAATCTGGTCTCAAGCAGAGTGGGATGCAGCCAGTTATAATCGAACAGTTGCACTAACAGCAACAAACAGACCATTCATAAAGCCTGGAAGAGCCTGTGTTTCCAGGCTTTAAATTCTGCAAATGAAACAATTCACTGCTGACGTTTTCCTTCTGAGGGAGTGCTTTAAAAAAAAAGAAGAGAAGGGATGCCTCAGCTGCAGAAAATGTTGTATGCAAAAGAAATAACACCACACACAAAATGAACAAATGCTGCTGTTGAACACTCTCACCCTTTTACTGCCTTAGCTGGCAATGCAGGAAATGTTGCCTAAAGGCAAAGTATGCAGCATAATAGAAAGTGCATGGAAAACCTAGAGGAGGAATGGCAGAGGGAGAAGGATGAGAAAGCAAAAGAGTGCACGCTTTGTAGTTCGTAAAGAAATTAAAGAATCTGCATTTCTGAAAAGACGTTCTAAAATACGCCATATTTTGACAAGTCAAATAAAGCTATGTAATTCTATGTTTATTGCTGGTGCCACCTCCAAACCTGAAACTCACACACACACAAAAAGGAACATCTGGTGTAAACTAAATGTCACTGTAGACAATCCCTAATAAATGTTTTAAGAGCTGGAGCTATTGAACCAGAAGCCTTTTAAACAAAACAGGACCCTACCCATCCATATAGTCACCAGTAAAAATATGCCTTCCCCAAATTCAATAAAGTGCCAGTCCCAAAACTTGCATATGATGGAGATTATCTGCGTATTTTCTTTCAGTGTAACTGGTAAAAATGAATAAAAATGTAAGGGGGGAAAAAACAGTAGCTGGGACTAACTTAGCTGGAACTATTAACTAGCACCTAATAATACTAGTAAACAGAAGACTGCATGTATCAACCACCACAAGAGCATGAACATAATGCTGTGTATAAACTCTGCTCAGACAGCTCCCCTCCCCCAATGAATCTTCCTGTCTCCCCTCATTTAGCTCTTTTGCTGTACCTCCAGTTTCATGATGCTTCAAAGTTGTGAAGCCACCAAAGAAATTATTAGAAATAGTGAGGGAAAGGAGTAGGCAAGATAATCAGGATCCACAAGTTTCCACAAAAAAGTTCTAAGCACTATTCCAATTCCAAGTTTTGGGTGGCCTGCTTGTGCAGCCTTCACAGATGAAGAAAGGGTATTCTACAAGGAAGAACAGAAGAAAATTTGGCCATTCATCTGCATGGACATAATCGCAAATCCTGTGTTAGGGGATCTCAGAAGGGAAAAGTTACAGTAGCAATTCAGATCATACATTATCAACAAAGCAATACTTGTAGTGTTTGTGCCCATCTGTTTGGAGCTGGGAATTCACCATGTATCTGCAGATGCTCAGATAAGTGGCTTGTGTTCTTTTGCTCTCTCACTCACAGCTGCCAAACTTTCCCCCCGTTTAACTAAGAGTATTCAAGTATAACTATTTTTTCCTGAGACAGGTCAGACAACAAATAGAAATGCAGCCCTTTTTGTTGAGGAAATTCCAGTTATCCTGTTCTATGTGGCTATTCACTAAGAACATTCTGTATCACTGGCTGGTTTAATGGAGTAGCAGGTACATTTAGGTAGAGGAAGACAAGAACATGGATTTTCAATGATAAGAAAGCATAAGGAAATCTTCTGCAGACAGAGGAGGATAAAGAAAAGTTAGGTGTCTTTGGGTGGGCTTTTAACTATATGCACCATTAAAATGTTGATGCCTAGCTCTTAAACGGTGAGGGTGATAGTGGCCGATTTGTGTTCCTTATCCAGAAGTGTGCTCACAAACCACCCTGGTTCTGCAACACAAGCAAGTATTAGTCCCAAACTGCAGAGGAGGACCCAAAGTTATGAAACAGTGAAATGCTCAAGGCTACAGTGAGATTTTCTGGCTCAGATGGTATTTTGTTCACAGCCTATCCCCTACTTATAGGGTTGCCCTCAGCAGGTGCTCTTCACCATCACTCAGCTGGCTGGTGGGGGGAGAAACAACCATGAAATTGGGGGGGGGGGGGGGTCAGCAGCATCCTGGCACACCAATGTCACTTCCCAGCACATGGGGAGTGACATCAGTGCATCACCGAGACACACTGGAAATTCTCTGGCATTTGGGTGAAGAATTTTCACCATAGAGTTTTGCCCAAATGCCAGAGCGTCCCTGGCATCAACACAATGACATCACTTCCAGTGCACACAGGAAGTAACGGTGCATCGCCAATGACATCAGAGCATCATAAGGGCCCCAACCACTTGGTAAGTCCTCTCCTGCTAGTTGCTTACAGTGTTACGCACAACCCTGGGAAAGCCCTGTTCCAAGCTGTAGTCACCCACATGTGCCTGGAATTGTACAAGCACATCTCCTGCAGCAATCCACTTCTCTTCATAACAGTGGTATCAATAAAAGTTTTTACACTAAAAGCTTTGTTATGATTGTGTCCCCTCCCCCATAGACACTATTCCCTGTAACTATGTGAATGCACACCTCTAACCCACTGGCTGGCTTGATGCCTCTGCCCATTGCTAGACTGGCAGTCAGGACTGCCAGCTGATGTCATCCTCAGGGGCCTCCTTCCCTCTCCGCCTACCTCAGCTTGCCCACTTGACTGCCCACTGCACAGGATGCCTCTGTGGCTCAAGAGAAAGGGGAAAGGGCAATGTTTCCTCTAAGATGAGTTATTGTGAGTTAGCTCACAGTTTTTTAGCCGCCAGCTCACACATTGTTGTCTTAGCTGAGGAAGGATGGCTCCAGAGCAAATTAATTTCTGCAGCAGCCAAATTGCTCACTCACAACTTTAATGCCAGTAGCTCACAAAGTAGAATTTTTGCTCACAAGACTCCACAGCTTAGAGGGAGCATTGGTGGGCAACCATAAATAGGGGGACAGCGAGCAGGTGGCAGTTAAAAGATCATAATTGGCTCATGGGAACATATTGGGGGGGTGCTCCTTTAGGAGTGCAGGTCCTCGCCAGTGAAGGGCATTAAAGGTCAAAACCAGCACCTTAAATTGAACTCAGAAACAAACTGGCAGTCCATTCCATCAGCTAGCCGATGACAATGATCAGGCTGCCACATTCAGAAACAGCTGCATTTTCTGAGTTGTCTTCAAGGGCGGCCCAACACAGAGCCACAATGGAGTGATCCAAACACGAAAATCCAAATTTGCAAGCCTCTGGAACTTATACAGTCAGGAAGGCAGAGAATATTTTGGTGGATGGGGAAAGAAATTTCAAAACTGCGCTCCCTCTACCATGATTCCTTACAGGGACCTTATGTTTGACACCCCTGTTTTAACTAAAACTCCATAAGAGTTTCTGGAAGGCAGCAAAACAGCTACACGCAGACACTCCAGACAAGATCAGGGGACTCAAATATGATTCCGTATCCTCCCAGGGAAAAAAACCGAAACACAGCCTACAAGACTCAGAATGCTCCTTGCTCATCAGTTGCTACAGATGAGCTCAGCAGGTGGAGAGGGATCACCATGTCCAGTAGCATTGTGAAAGAGAAGGTTTACCAATCACCCCCACACACACACACACACACACCCACAACTGGGGGGAGGACTTGCTCCTTTCAGTACTGAAGTTCATAGCTGAATGTTTTCCAGCAAGATGGGTCCATCCACAGGGGGGGAAAGATGGTTTTATTTAGTTATTTATTTATTTATTTATTTATTTATTTATTTATTTTTGGGATTTCTATCCCGCCCTCTCAGCCGGCTCAGGGCAGCTACCAACAAATTTATCATACAATGAAACACTAAAACATTATCCATAAAATATACAATGCACAATACAGAATACACAGTAAACAGTCAAAACCCATCGGCTACAAGATGGCACCTTTAGCTCCCTAATCTGAGCAGCATCAAGATGGTATCTAATTCCAGTTGGTGCAGGGTGGTTCAAATTGGCGACTTCTGATGGTGAGGCCAGGGCTATAAAAAGTCGAGGCAGCCCCTGCTTGAAAGCCTGGCGAAAGAGCTCCGTCTTGCAGGCCCTGCCCTGGCATGCAAAAGGAGCCTGTCAATTAAAACAAGAAACACATCTCCTCCCCCACCCCCACCCCCCAAAAAAGTCTGCCTTCATAAACTACAAAATGCTTAGGTCAGCTGAGCAGGGGGAGGGGAAATGAAAGAGCCGAAACAGCTTGCTTGAGCCTGAATAGTTTATCCTAGAGAGGAAGATTAGGGTCAGGAGAACGGTTGCCCCCTCCAGGATTCTATAAACTTTTATGAGTTCTGACTACATCGCTTCTTAAGGAGGGGGATCACGATTGGAGGAAAAGTGCTTCCTCTGAACCTAACTATTCTGCACACAGTCACAAAATTCAGCTACAAAAGGGACAGATCGCAACCGCACAGGTCTAGTCTGCATGGGCAGAAGAATGAGGTGGCAGAATGGGCTGGACCACTTCAGAGGAAAGACTGCATTTTTTAAAAAAAAAGGTTCCCTTACATGAATAATCTCCTTTAAACAGGAAGCTTACAGTTTGCTAAGGGCTAAGCTAGATGCTTTCTTCCCGATCCTCTAATTTTAATTCCCAGGGAGGTTTTATATGAGAGAAAGCATTAAAAACCTGATGCCCCCCTCAGTCTCAAGTGGTGCAGTGCATTCTACCACTTCATGCTTCTGCTACCATTATAGAACAGGCCTGGAATTGGGGGTGGGGGGGGGAGTACTCAATTAACGTTAAGGTGTGCATGTTAATTCTCTCCCACCTTTCCACCTCCCCCCCACTTAACTTTCCCATATGCCATGGAGAGGAAGGGATAATTTGTTAAAATTTCTTGCCACCTTAGTTGTATAGTCTGTTGTATTTATTGTCTGCACTGTATTTTATTACTGGTTTTAACTTTATCTAGATTTTGTTCTATTTTGATGTAAGCCACCCTGAACCCCGCTTGCTGGGAAGGGAAGCCTAAAAGTCCAAATAATAAATTGCCTTCAAGCCTCTGTTAAGTCTCTATGGCACAGGGCAGCCGTGCTGAGGTTTGGGACTAGAAACAGCAGCTGCTAGTCCTATCTAGGCTTGCCAAGTCCCCCCGGGGGGTGGGGAAAACCTCACTGCAGCGGCCTGCTGCCCGCCGGCTGGGATCGGGCCACCGAGGGAACCCCACCCCCAAATTGCCGGGCTGCAGCGAGATGCCCATCGCGATGACGTCACCCGGAGATAAGGTCATCACTTCGGGCACTTTTTTGGGGGGGACGCTCTGTAATTTGAGGGAAAGCTCTATGGTTTTCCCTTGAATTAGAGAAGTCCCGCCCCCAACGTGCCCGACGCGATGACATCATTTCTGGGTGACGTCATCGCAGCATGCGTGCTTTGCGCACGTGCCAGAAGCCTCCTGACCAAGAAAGGACTCTTCCCCCCCCCCCCCCGTCACAGAGAAGTGAGTACTTGGCAACCCTAGTCCTACCCCAGACTTTTGCAGCAGTGCCCTATTGTGTGATAGGCAGGGGTTCCCTTGCTTCTTCCCCCCCCCAATTCCTCTAGTTGCACCCTCTAACAGACAGGTGGAATGTACACGTCATGATCAGGGACTCTGCAGAACAAAGGTACCAGACAGCAAACCTGCAATCAGCTTGCAGCCTCCTCAGCACCCACCAAGATGGAGAGGCAGAAGGGAAAAACAGATGGCATCAGGATAACCCCCACATTATCACAATAGTCCTTTTGCCTAGGATGGTTTTTCCAGCCCAACTCAAAATGCACTTCACAATGTAAAGACTTTATTAAAAATAAATAAATTATCACTTGGAAGTTGTGTAACAATTGTTCCCCCAGACAAAAGCTGTCAAAAGGGGCAAGAGACCACCATCTTTCAAGTTTTTCTTAGGGCACGTTGTGTTGTGCAGAGCACAAAATACTCTGTGTGCAGCGCCAGGAAATGAGGAAGGATACAGCTGCTTCTACCCAAGGTCTCATAGGTTGTATTAGTAGGAACAGTAGATGCTGAGATGACTCAGGCTTCTAAGTAGCCAGCTAACAGCTTATGAATTCCTAGTTTATCCTCTTATATACCCCAGCTGTCTTTTTGAATTTCATGTAGCTTCTAATATGCCCAGAACTATTTGGGGGATCATCATCAAGTGAAGACTGAAGATGCATCATTCACCTACAGTTCTCACCTACGGTCAGATCGGTGGCCAAGAATAAACTCTGGGAAAACATGAAGTTAACCACAGGTGAGATCTTGAAATTAGTGATTCATGTGTTTGCACACAGTGGCACAACAGATTCAGCAGTTCCCACCAACCATACAGGGCATGAACCTGTCCTGAAAATACTTCTGAAAACTCAGGTTGTTTTCTTTCACAACATAATTTTTGATTATATCGACAAATGAAGAAAGCCCTTATAAATCACGTATTAAAAATAAAGTAGCTGCCACCACAGCTGGGGAAGGATAGAAAGCATGCCAGCAACCCACAAATGCAAGGGGGGGGGGACAGAGGACTCAGGATTTTAAGGCAGCTACTGCTCTCCCCACCTACAGAGGCTTCTGGCAGCAGGCAAAGAGCTGTTTTATACCATTTAGCCTGCACACAGGGGGGGAAATCCAAATCTCCCCCTCTCAATTCTAAAAAAGTGGCAAACAGGAATAAAAGCTAACATTAATGAGTTACCCAATGGTCATCGGACATAAGGGTTTCACTGAAAGTATGCCAAGATCTGTATACAGTGTGAGAACATCGTAAATATCCCTTCATAAACAGAGTTCCGTCGTCCAGAGTACTGTTTCCGTATCCTCATTTTTTACTTGCTATGAGTCCATTTGCTATCTCAGCTCCTCCCAGGGCTGCCTCCTGAATCAATCCTTCCTACCACCGCAAGACAGGTCTACTCTTTTTGGGTGGTGGCTCCAGAATTACAGAATACTTTCCCCAAGAAGATGTTGTGCATCTAGTGGTACCTTAAAGGGCAGCAACCTTATTCCAGCATAACCTTTTGTGAGACAGAGTTCACTTCCTCAGATGCACAGGACTGTAAATCTATCAGGCCTGTTTGGGTGGTGAGCATATTTTAGCTCGCCTGCAAAGACAAATGGATCCCACGCGATTCCAGGCGGCTTTGCAGGATCTGAGGCCCCCTGGCAGCTCGTTGGATGAGCAAGCTAAGGACTGGCAAAACCGTCTCTCAGCGGCCATCGACGAGATCGCTCCCCGGCGCCCTCTGCACCCCCGCTCACGACTCGCCCCATGGTATACACGGGAGTTGAGGGCGATGAAGCAGGAGCTCAGACTGCTAGAGAGACAGTCATGCTCCTGACGAGGCTGCAAGAGCATCCTATAGGACGTTTATGAAATCCTATGAGATGGCAGTCAAGGCTGTGAGAAAAGCTTTTTACGCAGCCACAATCACATCTGCGAGTTCCTGCCCAGCCCAATTATTTAGGACAATTCGGTCTTTGATGACTCTGCCACAAGGCAGACCAACGATAGGGAATTGGATATTGGCTGTGAGGCTTTTGGGAACTATTTCACAGATAAAGTCTTATAGCTCCGCCAAGATTTCCCTGCCACAGTTGATTCAGTAACGGAACTTGAGGCTCCATGCACGTCTTCTGGTCACATTCTGGATTATTTCGATCCACTCTGCCTTGAGGAGGTCGACAAATTACTCCTATCAGTCCGCCCAACCACCTGTAGTCTCAATCCGTGCCCATCATGGCTAATCAAGGCCAGCCGGGATGGGTTACGAGGGGCTCTAAGGGAGTTATCAATACATCCCTTACAAAGCGGGTGTTCCCTAGTGCCCTAAAGGAGGCAGTTGTACGCCCCCTTTTGAAAAAGTCATTGCTTGACCTGGCCGTATTAGCCAACTATTGGCCAGTATCCAATCTACCCTATCTGGGTAAATTAATCGAGAAGGCTGTGGCGGACCAACTGCAGGGCTTTTTGGATGATGCCTCCAGACTAGACCCCTTCCAGTCCGGCTTCCAACCAGGCCACGGGACAGAGACAGTCCTGGTCACCCTCACAGACGACCGCTGAAGGCACCTGGATTGAGGCGGCACGGCGGTGTTGATGTTGTCAGACCTGTCAGCGGCGTTTGACATGGTCGACCATCAACTACTGGCCCACCGCCTTGCCGACATTGGGATCCAGGGGTTGGCCTTACAGTGGCTTTCCTCGTTTCTCCAAGATCGGGGACAGAGGGTGGCGGTTGGGGAGCAACTGTCCCAAAGACACCCGCCAGTATGTGGTGTGCCGCAGGGGGCAGTACTCTCCCCAATGCTGTTTAATATCTATATGTGCCCCCTCACCCAAATTGCCCAGAGGCATGGGCTGGGTTGTCATCAATATGCTGACAATACCCAGCTCTATCTGTTGTTGGACAGCCAGTCAGACTCTAGTCCAGGAGATCTGGACCTGGTGTTGAAAGCCGTGGCTAGGTGGCTTAGGCAGAGCTGACTGAAATTGAATCCAACGAAGATGGAGGTCCTATGCTTGAGTCAGAGCGGTCCAAGGTTAGGGATCCCCCTCCCGACCTTTGATGGGGCGCCATTGGTGCCAGCACTGGAGGTTAGGAGCTTGGGAGTGCTCCTGGACCCCTCGTTAACAATGGAGGCCCAGGTAGCAGCCACTGCAAGGTCGGCCTGTTATCATCTACAGCTGATCAAGCAGTTGGTTCCCTTCCTTGAACGCAACGACCTGGCTACGGTGATCCATGCGTTGGTCACCTTAAGACTGGATTACTGTAATGCTCTCTACATGGGGCTGCCCTTGTCCCAAATCCGGAAGCTGCAGTTGGTGCAGAATGCAACGGCGAGGCTAATATTGTGCCTCCCCATGCGAGAACACATCCAGCTCGCCCTAAAAGCACTGCACTGGCTGCCTACAGCATACTGGATACGGTTCAAGGTGCTGGTACTTACCTATAAAGCCCTATATGGCCAGGGACCTATCTACCTGAGGGACCGTTTCTCCCCATATGTACCCCAGCAAGCACTACGATCGGGCTCCCAGAAACCGCCAATTTGACCATTCTGCACCAACTGGAAGTTTAAAGTGCCTGCTGATGCCGCTCAGATGAGGGTGATGAAGTCTCACCATCTTGCATTGTGATTTTAAACTGCGTATTGTATGTTTTTATATGATGATTGTTTTTATGGAATTTGACTGTATATGAACCTGTTGGTAGCCACCCTGAGCCTGCTGTATGGCGGGGAGGGCGGGATAGAAATCTAATAAATAAATAAATAATAATAAATATACACCCGGGGGGGGGGGAGGTTTACAGGGAGAGGCCAGTTCAATACAAGATGTGATAGGCTCACTCAGCACAGATGTGGCAAACCAACTGTAGCTGGGCAGTCAAAATGTATGTACCATAATAACCACTGCAACTAATATATCTAATTCTCAACATGGCTAAATCCAGAAAATGAAATGGAGCCATGAACAGGCAAGACAGATCTTTCTACAAACCTGAGAAAAGGTTTGCACAAAAATTTAAACCTTTGAAAAAATACACCGGGGGGGGGGTTAAATCACACCAGAGTAATAGAAGCAGCACCTGTGGCTTTAAGAAACAAATGCTTTCAGTGGCCATTGCTAGGCAACCACAACAGTATTGCCATCCCTTGGTTGCTGTCAGTAAAAGGCAGGAGAGGGGCAGGGCCATTTCCAGCTAGGGTTGCCAGGCCCTGGACTCTTGCCAGCAGGGGGTGGGAGGGAGCTTTCCGGGAGAGGGAGGGGGGGAGGAGCGATGTCGCATGGCGATGTCCCCGACATAGTGACATCACACGGAAGTGATGTCATGCAGTGACACTCTAGTATTATGGGCAAACTGCTATGGCTACCATAGAGTTTTGTCCAAAATACCACAGCATTGCCACATGATGTCCCCAGTATGATGATGTCACTTCCATGTGAGGTCATCACACCGGTGACATCACGCTGAGTTGTGGCAGTTGGAGGTGGAGCTTCCCCAACCAGCCGACAGGAGCCTGTGAAATCAGGGGATCCCCTGCTTACATCTGGCGGCTGGCACAGCTGTTTTAGCCTTGGAAAGGAGGACTCATTAGCAAGGCAAGCACTGAGAGACTTAATACCACACACATGAGTCACCTAGACCCAGCTGCTGGCTATTATTCAACAACAGCCACCCCACGAAAGCCAGTGTGATGTAGTAGTATGAATCAGGATCTGGGAGACCGAGAGTTAAATCCCCACTCTGCCATGGAAATTCACTGGGTGACTTTGGGCACATTCTTAGCCTAACCTACCTCACAGGATTGTTTGAGGATAAAATGGTGGAGAAGAGAATGTTGGAAGCTGCTTCCCCCCCACCCAAGTGGTGTATAAATGCAGTAAATAGTAAATATAGATGAAGATGGAGGGCAGATAAAAAAATAGCTCACTTGGTGGGAAGAATAGAAGGAAGCAAGGAAAGATGAGGTCATGGGGTCTGCCAGGAAGAGGGAAAGAGGAGACAGTGCAGGGAGGGAGGGAGATACAAGGAAAAGTGAGGTACCCCACCAGGCAACTGGGCTCAGCCCCAAGCAGTGGCCAGCACCATACTTGATGTAGTGGCCCATAGTTTTCCCAGGAAGAGGCTGCCAGGGGTAGTGAAAGCAGAAATGGGGGCAGATAAAGGTAGGCTGTCTGGTGCATGGAAAGGAGAAAAGGAAGCAGGAAAAAGGGAAATGTTGCAGGGGCATTCAGGGAAGGGGAAAAAGAAATATTGGGGGAGGGGAAAATGAGATGCCCCCCCCCCCCCAACAAGTCCTTCCAGATCCCAAGCTTGTATAATTCTAATTCCCCAAAAGAGGTCTCTGTTGTAAAGGCCTTACTTGAACAAAAGTACTACCGATGTGATGTCCTCTGCAGTCTCAGAGGAAGTCAGTAGGTTCTTTTGCTCACCCCTTGCAAACAAGAGCTTGATATTCAGAAACTTTTTTTTTATTTCTGCTGCTCTCCATTTCCTAATTTTCTGAATGCTGATACCGTTTGTTTTTTGGGGGGGTTTAAAAAAAAAGACAGTAGGCAGTTATATATTTAGCAGAACTGTACATCTTTCCAAATGCTAGGCTGCCTTTAAACCCAGCCGCTTTCTCTTCTCCCCACCCTCCCCCTTCCTTTCCAGAGCATGAAGATGCAGGCCAAAGTACAAGCAAGGAAAATTAGCCAACCGTAGCTGCAGAGGATCTCCTCCTCCTTCTCTCCCCCCCCCCCCCACATGACATCTCTGGACCAATCACTGTGCTCCACCCAGCTGTTCAGCCCTGCTTCGGCACCCAATGACTGACAGCAGTGCACTGTTACTGCAGAAGGTGTCATCCATCACTGGAGAAAGAGAGCTTTGCAGTGTACCAGAAACTTCAGACATCTTAAATCCATCCTAACATCTGCATTTTCTCCTTCCACGGCCCCTTCTAGGGGGAGGGGGGGAGGGGAGAGAGAATACATGCATATGCACTAACAAAAGCAAACAAAATAAAAACTTCCTGAAGAGTTTGGACTCCACCTTGTTACGACAGATGGGTTTTCAGTCACTCAAAAAAAAAAAAAAACTGAATGTACTGACAGCTAGGATCCCAGAATACCTTTGTCATGCACTTCTTTCCTCCAAAGTTTTAAAGCACCAGGTAAAATGCTTACAGCCCCCTTCAAAGGCTTCTCCCCGGAGCTCTAGGTGCGCAACATAACACACGGTGCAAGATTTTCACATGCTACCTAGTGGACAAGCATGCAGCCTTTACTTTCTTTTTGAATTCTAGCAGAGTACTTTCAAAATTACCAAGGCAGCATTAACTTTTTTTGGAAATACCTACGGGACAGTAAAAAGACCAAGGCAACTCAGTTTGGGGGGAATGCCTCTACACAGGAGCCTCCGCACTCTAAAGCACACCATGCGACAAAAAAAGCATTCCAGAACTCTACCGATCAAGCCCACACTTCAGCTCGTAGGGCATGCCCTACAAACAGCATGCTGCGGTTTGCAGGGCAGGGAGGGAAATAGGTGCGTAGGTGTCAAACGGGTACATCTGTCTCTGTCGTCCAGCTACCATTATGGATGCCTCTTACATTCTGTTACCCCCAAAATTAAATCCCACAACTGTTTTTATCTCTAGAACCCACATTTTATGCAGCTTGAATATTCCCATCACCTGGACACTTAACCGAACAGTCCTGGCGTTTCCCCCCCCCCTGCCCCCAACTACCTAAAGTCCCAGGTCTTCCCAGTGGAATTCCAACCAAGAGGCTGCATCATTCATGTACAGATCAATTTCATTCTGATCACAGCAATAGTATGGTTGCTGCCGCTGCAAGGCTACACAGCATGCTCCGGAAAGAACAAAGTGACCCGCAGATCTGTTTACTTGGTCCTAAATTTGTGCTTTGTTTAAAGATCAGAAAGAAAAAAATTCTGGGCAATGTTCCTCTTCGATTAACTGCTGCCCAAAGACAGATATTAACTACCTATCCGCTCGCTTATATGGGGGGGGGGGGAGAGGAATGTAAAAAAGGGAAATCACACACACTCTCACTTACTGTACAACCCCATACTCCTTTACTTTAATATATATATATATATATATAAAATCTTCCATCCTTTTGACCTTGGACTTGTTAGTTTCGCTGGTGTCTTTCAGCACATTCTCTTTGCTAACCATTCAATGCACGGCGAGCCCTGATAAAAGTGGTTAATGTTTACTGAAACCTGCGCATGAACTGTACTAAAGCAGATAGGAGAAAAGGCAAAGTTCTGCAAACAGCATCCAGGACCAATTTTTTTTAAAAAAAGCTGGACCCGTTTTGACTTCTCAGCCAACTACTTTCAAATAATTGCATGTGCTCGTATGGGGGAGGTGAAAGGAGGCAGGCAGCCGACAGACCGAGAGAAGCAAGGAAGCCCCCATCTGCCCTGTATAGCTTGTGACCACAGCTCTGAGACTTGCACTACACAGAGATTCCTTTGGGAGTTATTATTTTTTTTCCTATTAAACAAAGGCAGGGGAGGATCAAGACTCAAAGCATCAATTCACCTTCTCCACTTTACATATAGTTTAGCAGAAAAAACGCCACCATCGAGAACATGTTTAGGACTCCGACCCAAGGCAGACATGATGGTCCATCCCACTGAACAGTTTAGGATGAGGCACGACCTACAGTTACGCTGGTGCAGTTCACAGAACACGGCACTGAGCTAACCCCATGGAAACATTACTGCACAATCTTCTGGGGGGAAAACAAATAGATGAACTGTCACAGATATGATGGGACAAGAATGCCAGAGCGTGTGAAGGAATTCACTCACATTCTCCAGATAGGTACTTTCAACCCATCACTATTCTAGACAAATGTCCTTAGGATGACAATTCTTAGCAGGAGAGAGGGGGGAATTCTCAGTTCCCTACTGAGTCATTTTTTCACAAGGAGGATTTCTGGACGTGTTGTAACTTTTCGTATTGATTCAGTACCATTTGCTTTGTGTAATGTCGATAAAGAAGCTCTCCCCAAATACACAAGTGTTTCAAAACAGACAAATACTTAAGAGTCAACATGAATTCCAAGCTACAAGTAATTTTCCATTCCTATCTTAAGCCACCGATTGGGGGTCATATAAATAAAACACCCGTGTTCTCTGATTCTTTCAGTTATCGACTGCTGACATACCTCTGCTCATGTACAAAAACTGCAACTCACTGCCACATTGTGGGACACACTGAAGGTGACTGGGAGAATAATTCTTCGAACCCTCTGGAGGGGGTGAGCTGGAGCTGGGATTAAAACAGGATGCTCCCAGGTGTTTAAACCACCACCCTCTTCCCTATGCAGCAGCAACAGAACCACAGTCACCTTGGAAACAAACATTGCCCTGTGTTTGCAGAACAAACAATGGTACCTTTTCAGCCAGCATGAAGCAGGCAGGGCAAGGAGCAGCCAAGCAATTCTGGGGCTTACAGGAGTGTTAACATATTGCATTCATTCAATGGGTCAAAAAATAGTTCAGCACTAGAAGTGAGACTCTCTGAAAGAGTGAATCTTTGGCTGAAAACCCCAGGCAGGAGAAGATCAGCCCCGTTTCCCAATAAAGTGGCAAGCTCTTTGCACAGATCATCCAACAATTATTTTTAATTGCTTCATGGAAAGGGCAAGTGGCTTAAACTCACCTTTCCAAAGCAAGCTTAAAAGGATGAATATGCAACAACCCAAGCACAAACACATTCACCTAGGAGTAAACTGCTCTGAAGGCAAAAACCACAAGAATCTCCCACCAGATAGCTATTCTTCTAATCGTAGTATGTTGTTCAACATGTTGATCTCTGGTTGCAAGATTATGCAAGCTAGGAGACATCCCATCGTTAACAGCCATCTCCCCCCACTTCTAGAGATGTTGCATTCAAGGGATAAAAATCAACAATTTTCACACAATACACAGCCTTTATTGGCATACAGAATCAACAATTTACAAAAAGCCACAATCCCAGCCTGAATATATATAGCTGTACATTGGAGCTCAAGCCACAGTGCTAAATTAAAAAGACTATAAAAAGAGAGTCACTGCATAGTTCTGCACAGGTAACAAATAGGCTGTTAAACAGTAGCTCCTTAAACCCAACACAAAAAGCAAAAATGCTATATTCGTAGAGTTTACCCATTAAAATCTTCAAGATGTATCGGGCATACATTTTAAGAAGAAAGAAGGTAAAACATCGGCCATTCCTTAAAAAATAATAATTTTTACATATATCTACCCCAGAGCTAAGACAGTACTAAGTACTATAGTTTAAACTTCAATGCATCTCCATATTAAATGACAAACTTGTACAGCTGTTTTCTCCAGGAAAGTGAAAAATACCAAACTTCTGGGGGCTCTTATTTTTGCACCAAATAAACTTCATTATATCACCACTATATCACCATTGGGCACATGCCCAAAAACTATGGCATATGTTTTTTTAAAAAAGTTATACATCCAGTTACTGCTGAAATCCCGTATAAATGTGTTTTGCATGCATAAAACACAGATTTCCTTCTGAAATAGAAATATCAAATCAGTGGTAAGATGTTTGGTTGATTTCCTTTTTGGCAACTGCAGGAGACACTGGTAAAAAACTGAGCAAGATCTTTTAAGAAAATCCATCACAAACAATTCTGAGCGGAAGGTTTCTGTGCTTTATCACCAACCAGCTCTGCCCTGGAATCCTGGCTACATTCCTCTATTACTTCTGGCAAGCACCTCTTTATGTTAATTGTACTCCGGGGCAAGGTAAACAGTGTGTGTGTGGGGGGGTTGGTGTGTTTTTTAAAGAGCTACCACTTAAGCTGACATCCTTAAGATCCCCACCCTCAGAGGCCACGTCCCATTCTCCGATCCACACTCCTCCATGCAAAGCCAGTGAAGGAGTTAACAGGCTGTGTGTGTGTTTGTGTGATTCACAATTATCCGGCCTTCGCTGAAATGCACAGAGAGCCACATGACTGAAAGCAGAAATAACTTGATGTTGCTCCGATGCTGAGGAACAATTTTTATAAGAAAAGGCACTGATGCTCAGAAGCTCAAACTGCCACCTCACCTCCTTGCA
This sequence comes from Lepidodactylus listeri, assembly GCA_029233225.1. Taxonomy (NCBI): domain Eukaryota; kingdom Metazoa; phylum Chordata; class Lepidosauria; order Squamata; family Gekkonidae; genus Lepidodactylus; species Lepidodactylus listeri. The sequence continues at coordinate 97,818,849 of JARCFY010000006.1, forward strand.
CACTCCCTGCTCCCGCCTCCCGCCTCTAAGAGGTAGCTAAACCTGTTCCTATTGCTAAAATGGACCTCCTGAACTTTATTAAGGAAGAAAGGGCTTAAGCGCTCTTATCTGCAGAGCAAGGGCTTGAAGCAAAGAGAGAACAAGCTGGAGGCAGAGGTACACACACACACACACACACACACAAACAGGGGGAGGGGGAGGGGGAAGGAGCGACTTGAGAGTGAAAGTTCTTTGCAGCTTTTAAAAACCGCACCCACAGCTCTCATCTACAAACACAGACAAGCAGAAGCAACAGCTCCAGCAGAGGTACTACTAACCAGCCCTCTCTCCCCCCACTCCCTGACCTACCCCCTCACCCTAGAGGAGCTATCGCAAATCCTCAAGCTGCCTTGGCTACCAGCTGACAGAACTGTTTAGTCAGCAAGGGGGTTGGGGAGTGGGGGGGGGGAGAGGGAAAGAGCACAGCCGCCGTTCTCTCCCCCTCCATCACTCCTCCGTGCCTGTACAGTCCCCATCTCCCTTCACAACTAACCAACCCAAGGCCTCTGGAACCCCTCCCTGCTTCTGCAGGGGGATGATTATTAACAGCTCTGTGTGTGCAACAAATATCTAAACATCTGCAGCTTCCTTGCTGTGCTCAAACGCCTCCTCTTCCTCCCCCCCCCCCCAGCTCCACTCCCCTTCTCCATCCCCACCTTCGGCAAGACCACGGTGTCAGCGCCCCTCCCTCCCGCAGGCCCCTTGCCCAGCTCAGGCTGCCCTCTCACCTTTCTAATATTAAAAGTAGTATTTAATGTCGAGTCTCCGTGAGGCCAGTTTCATGCAGGCTTCCCACCCCCCTTTTATGTTGCATGAAAGGAAACAGGAACAGCAGCAAGTATGTCAAGCAAGCTTTTTATTGGGGTGGGGGCGGGGGCTTGGCTTTCTGGTCCCCATGCAGAGCAGCCTGATATTAGAAGCTGATTTCAGTAAGCGTACAGAAAGATACTGAAATACCAGAAACCAGAGGGGAAAGCCATTGGGACAATCCTCTTGAACTACACTGGGCATTCTGAGTTGCCACCACAGCTTAGGTGGTCTGCCAGCTTTCTCATTGGGTCCTGCAGTTGTTCCTGTAACAATAATAATACTGATCTCCCTGCCAGGACATCTTCACCTGAAGATTTTTATACAGCCCACTGCAGGCACAATAGCAGGCCGGGCCCCTTCTTCCCCAGGTCAGCTGGCAATCTCAAAAAAAAACAAGAAGCCGAAAGCCACTGCTATCCAGGACAACTAGCTGGTTTTTTTAACCTAAACCCCAAATACATCACTGTAAAAAACATGGCCCACTGACTTTTGCAAAGTTTACTCCAAGCCAAATGTGCTTAAAAGGCACAGTCTTTTCCAACACAAGCAGCTGACTGCAGTGTGATAGTAACAGCACATGACTGAAATAGGAAGTATGTACTGCAGTTCAAACTGCACCACAGCAAAAGGTGGTCACTTCATGTCATGGCTTTTAAGTCTGCTGGGAGCTTAAGGGATTCCACATACAGAGTGCAAACTACCCCCTTTGCATATGTGATGCAAAAAACTGCTACAATCACCATACGAGGCAGGCTAGGGTTGGCTCAGTACTGCAGAGAGGGGATACAGGCCAATATTGTTTCCCAAGACCGGTTCACAGTAGAGGTAGGATCTGATCATGCTCCCAGTCACCAAGTTACACTGGCTCATGAATTTGGTTGTGCCATACGTGCTGATATAAAGATCACATTTTTTCCAAACACTTAAAGCTAGTAGGCAGTAGGTTTCTCAGCAGTATACTTGACAAAATAATGCATCCCTTAAAAAGAAGTAAGAATCCTCACTAGGGCTGCAATCACACACACTCAATAATCCACTTTCAATCCACTTTCCAACTGGATTTTGCCAGTTCACACAGTAAAATCCAGTTGGAAAGTGCACCAAAGGTAGACTGAAGGCAGATTATTTTGTGTGTGTGACCACACTGTGGGTGACTGCAACTATTAGATGGGGGTAAACACCCTATGTCTGTTATCTCTTGACTCAGTGTAATAGCAACTGGCTTATGACAAATTCTAGCAGATTCCTTACTAACTAGGACCATTGCTGGATTGCTATGTAACTAATTTTTTCAAGTGGGAGGGCACCTCTGGAATTTTGAGAAGGAGCTGTGAGCTCCCTCCTGAAATGGCCGCCACAAGTGATGGCGCCAACCCGAAAACGGCCGCCACAAAAGGTGGAGCCAAATGTGGTATCTCCCTCCTTGCTTAGCAAAAGAACTGCAGAAGGGGGGTGACGAAAAGAAAGCAAAGGAAATGTGAGAGAGGAGGGAGAGATTGGAGATTAAAAAGAAACAGAGGAAAGCCTGGCAGTCAAATGGACTACACAGTGACTACAGAAAAGCACGAGAGATTCCCCCTGAACCTCCAGTGGCTGTAGCTGTTATTACACCCGTGGAAAACCATTTCATTTGAATAACGGCAGCCAGTAACAAGCCCTGCCCTACGATGGCCCCACCCATTTTCTGAAAAGCTCAATGGGTGCAAGAGGAAGTACTTGCGGGCACCATGTTGAAGAATCCTGCCCATAACTGGAAGTAAATATTTTTAAAGGCTCAGCTATAAATAGATCAGTTATTTTTCTTTGTAATCAGAGTAGGAAGTAATATTGATCGTAACAAGTTAAGCAAGGTATTATTGAACCAGGAATATTTCCCAGCATCTAATATGGTTAGTACTAACCACCACAGCTTCCCAAAAGTCAAGTCTTATAAAGTCAGCTTATGCTTGCCATATCCCCTTCACAAGCCAAAGATACACTGGAGGCACCCAAGATCATTTCTGGGACTACCAATTTTTTTTAAAAATTCCCTAGGCTCTTTTCTGACCAAATACAAAAAGAATAACCAAAAAGTGGCCCTTTCCTAAACTATTATAGATTAGCAATAATTTATATTATCACACAGAATGTTTTTTAACATGTAAGATCTATTAACTCCCATTTTGTAGATAGCAAATTCGAGGTTGAGGAAGGCTATTTCCCCAAGGCCATCCAACAGAATCCAGGACCAGTACAGGATGTGAATCCAGGTTAAAGTTCTACTCCCTATCTATTGCACTGTACTCTATTATTGTCTTTTGTCAGGGGTGGTTTTAGGAATTTTAATATGTACTGTTATTTCAGGTTGTGACCTGCCTTGAGCTAGGGTTACCAACTTCCAGGTGGGGCCTGGGAATCTCCAGACTACAGAGATCAGTTCCCCTGGAGAAAACTGATGTTTTGGAGGGCGGATTCCTGGATTTCTCCAGGCTCCACCTCCAAATCTTTCCAACCTGAAACTGGCAACCCAGTGGCCGGGGGGGAGGGGGGGTCCTGGCAACTCTACCTTGCACAGATACCTAAATAAGAAGATAAGACTTCCACATCACAGGACAGTATAGGCTTTTCTAGGCATATTTAAGACCTTCCTCTGAGTTCACATGAAGAAGCTAGACTAGAGCATTTATCAGCCTTCTACTGCACATACTGAAAGCCGAAAAGCACCATAGTTAGATGTTGTGAAGTCAAACTTTTTCCAGCACTGGGAATAATCTCCATGTCAGAAAAACAGTGCTGCACCATTACAGTGGTATCTGTATACAGGAATTGTTAGATAACTGCTCTAACTTAGAATTGCCAGCCCAACCACCCACAGCCACCAAGCAGGGGGTGGGGAGCAGGGTTGCCAGCTCTAGGTTGGGAAACTCCATGAAATTTGGGGGTGCAGCCTGTGGAGCACAGTGACATCAATGGGGTATAATACCATAGAGTCCAAGCATCCATTTTCTCTAGAGGAAACTGATTTCTAGTCTGAAGATAAACTGTAATTCCAGGAGATCCTCAGGTTCCACCTGGAGGCGGGCATTCTTACTTCTCACTCATAGCCAATAAAATTCCTAGAGTAGACCTGCCCAGTGGGGGCGGCAGGATAAAGAGGGAGAGAGGGGAGGATGCCCATTCACACAAGATTAGCATCATGCATTAATGCACACCTCCATCTTTGCCCAACGTTTGTTCATCAACAGATGTGCAAAGAGATACAACATTAAAGCCACCAGGAATGCCAGTGAAAACAGAACAGAGACTTCCCCACATCTGTTTAAGCACCTCATGCTGCTGGCAGAGTCTGGTGACAGCAAACCAGGATATAGGAGAAATGCGGGGGGGGGGGGGGGGGACTTTGCCACCAAACCTCATCCTCGGTAAGGGAACAGGAATACAGCAAAAAATCCAAGAGGTCCCTCCCCTGCACTTACCAGAGAAGGAAAAGCTTATCTTGATGGATTACAGGCAGCAGTGTGTCAGGAGACATGAGAACACGAGTGGGAGACAGTGGCACATACAACTGCAGGCATTGGCAACAGGACATAAATTAAAGAGAAAAACAGAGGTGTGCACAGTGCTGGCTTCCAAACTGAGCTTATTTTCCACATTACCACAGGACAAGGGTGGTCATCAGAGGCTTATTTCCGTGCAAATCCTCCGCCAAAATCTAAGACATATTTTTATATAGTTTTCTCATCTATGGTCAAGAGGCATGGCTAGTCTAAAATACTGTTGGGGACACATGATTCAACGGCAGTGAAAAGCAAAGAAAGCTCTCAGATCTCCTGCCCGTGATGCGACATAATGGCAAAAAAGGAGAAGCTATACCTCCTCAAAGTCCTCCACTCATGGTCAGTGTTCTGTTCTACAAGCAGAAAGAATACAGGAGAAGAATAGCCAGAGGCCTCATCAGTATAAAAAGGACACAGAAGGCCTCCAAAGTGCCTCTGCTCCAAGCTAAACAGAGCAGAGGCAAGTCCCAGCTTTACACTCTTTACTGCAGTCAGAAAAAAATGAAAACAATTATTTCGGAGTGAAAGCAGAAAAATCCTGCTTTGGTATAAAATCAGCAGGAAGATTACCAGCAATGTAAAGCACACTAGCCACTGCGGTGCATGTCCTGGTAACACCTAGATTAGATTACTGCAACATACTCCATGTGGGGCTGCCCTTGAAAAGTCTTCAGAAACTTCAATTAGTGCAGAATGCTCCGGCCAGATGTTGACTGGAGGGGGTCACAGGGACCATATCATTCCAGTGTTGTCCCAGCTACACAGGCTCCCAATTGTTTCCAGACATAAGTCAAGGCACTGGTGTGGGACCAGTGCACCCTACTCCATTATAAACCTACCTGACAACTACAGTCATCTTCCAAGGACCTTCTGAGATTATGCAGGTAGAAACCCAGGCGCTGGCTCTCTCAGTTGTGGCACTAAAACGCTCTCCCCAGGGGGATTTGTTTGCCCCTTCTTTTGCCATCTTCTATCAGCAGGTGGAGACTGTTTGGTTTGGTGTTCCCTCTGTGATCCATTCTTCCTACCCGATATTATAATTTTTAAAAATGTATTTTAGCGCCGGCTTTAATTATGTTTTTTGTTTTAATTGTTTTTAAGATGTGCAGAAGAGGTTTTTAAGAGGGCAGAAATGCAGGGTATACATTTTGTAGAAAATAAATAGACCATTTCAGATGTTAAATGGGGGGGGGGGTCTAGGAAGTGCATGCTACCTGCAATGCTCCTAATATGCTCATTTGCTGTTTTCTCTGAATAAGAAAAAAACACCTATTTTTAAGCTTTGGTAGATGCCAACAGAATGGCTGCTCTGGAGGATGGACTCACTGGCGCTACACTCTGCTAAGGTCCCTCCCCTCCCCAGCTCTGCCCCTAAATCTCCAGGGATTTTCCAACCTTGCTCTGGCAACCCTAGATCGTGACCATGCACATCAAGAACATCAGTAGCAGAGCATCCTTCCAGGAAACACAAACATAACTGCCTGTACTTTTAGATCATTTCAACATTAACCCAAGCTACGGCTTAATTAACTGGGCTTGTCTGAACACTGCCAGTACCTTATAGCTAAAACCATTGAAAGCTATTCTACTTCTAGTAGACATTAAGGAATATTCCTGAACAAACAGTTGCTAATGCTCGGCATGGTCTTTCAATAGTGAGCGATTGTCACATATCCCACACACAACTTGCATCCTCCTGGGGTGAAATTGGGACAAATAAGTGTGGTGCATGTGGTCTTGATACAAATTGTCTGTACTCCAAAGGCTCTTGGCCCCCCAAGCAGAAACTGCTTCACCATCCGGAGGATGTATGTATATGTCATTATGCTCAGCTCTTTCAGAGGGTCGCTCACTGTTCCTCCAGGTAACCTCCAGATGGCGGCTTGGCAGCGCCAAATTCCCAATGTAGACTAACTATCCACTACTTTCAGAGAACACTGAGAATATTTTCAAGCTTAATCACAGAATCACAGTTTGGAAAGGGACCTCCAGGGTCATCTACTCCAACCCCAGTGTGAAAGAGGTTATAAAAGGGCAACCCTTTGGATGTAAAGGGGATGCTGAACACATTCATTGTAAGTGAGGTTTAAGCTTGTATCTTTCTAACACATTCTTGGTAAAAACCAGCGAAGTGAAAATGCAAGTAAGTGTAGGACAGAAACACTTAAAAAGAGGTTGCACGCGCCTGAACAACAATTCACTGCTGTGTACCCTTAAGAAAATAAGATCATAACAATGGTCCTTACAACAATTGACCCTGGGCAAGGACCCAGGAGGAAATGCAAGCTGTGCATATGTGCAACTAAGCCCTGCCACAGACCACATGTGCAACCTGAAAGACTGGCCCACCACCACTATAAGAAACAGGCACAGTTGTGTCTTTTTGCCTTAAGCACTATTGCCACAGCAACTGAGAAAGCAAGCTCTTGCTCATGAAAGCCAAACACAGTCAGACTTTAAGGTGCCACAGGACTCCCTTCCTCCAGCAAAGTATCTGTCTCCAAGCGTGTTTTCTCAGACGCAAGGCAGGCGGAGACAAAGATCAACTCCACCCTCTCTCTCTCACCTGGAGCTATGGATCCAGGTGGGAAACTGGTGCCTATACCTGTGTCCCAGCAGCAGCTAGATCCATAAGTATGTAGATTGAGCCATCTACTTCTGCTGTTTCAGCCAAAATGCTAACTGGCTGAGGGAAGCTGGAAGGGGAAAAAAAGGAATGTGGGCTGGGCAACTAACTTCTTGCAAGAGGGTGGCAACTGTTATCTACCCTATCTCCTAGCATGCCTTTGAGTACCTTTGCACACACATAAGCTAATCACAGTAATTACATTATGGTAACCAGCTTGTTGTAGTGTAACAAGCACATCCTTGATGCAATTTCTCCCAAAACGGAAAATCCCCCAACAAAGGAGAAAAATGGAAACTCTTTATTTAGCTCCAGTCAGAAACTTCTTTGCAAGAAACCAAAGGGCAGAGAGAAAATCTCCATACTAACTGTGTATTGTATTCTGGAACTGAAAGAGCAGGAACTTCATTGCTTGGGCTCCCAGAAAATTTAACATTCCCTCTGCTTTGTACAAAGCCAATTCCTGGCTATTTGATAAAGCCTTGAGGCAGCAAGCACTGACAAAATAATAGGTGCCAAAATAATCACAGGAGGAATTCCCTCTCATGCAGTTAGGGTGTTGCCCATTTCTGATGATTTTTCCCTCCCTTTAGGCTGCAAGCACCCCAAGATTGATGGGGAAACAGGAGCAAATGATTTTCAAGTATGTCCAAGAACTATTTACTAGGCTTACATAATATGGATTATTGCACAATTTTAACACACACCCCCTTCCTCCAAGCAGCGCGCATGATTCTCTCCCTATTATTTTAATCTCACAACAACCCTGTGAGGCAGGCTAGGTTCAAAGTCACCTAATGAGTCTTATGGCAAGTGGGGATTGGAACCTCAGATTTCCAGGTCCTCGTCCAACATTCTAGTGTTACTTTGCTCCACTGGCTCTGCAGCACACTAACTGTAAAGTATCTAAAGCCCTCACAGTCATTGGAAAGAGTCACTCTTGTCCCACTATAACCCTGACTACACATTCAGAAAGCTATTTAAATCTACTATAGCCCATCTGCTATTAACGTTACCCCTCCTGTTGAAATAGCCAAAGGTATCATTGCAGCTCTACAAATGCCCACTAATATACACCATAGTCTGTTTAACTGCAAACTTCCATGTGCTCAAAAGGACAATGATATCTTGAAACTGGCTCTGCATCCTACATCACGTAAGCCCTTAGAGCGGTTCCTCAGTGGAACAGGCTCCCTCGGGAAGTGGTGGGCTCTCCTTCTTTGGAGGTTTTCAAACAGAGGCTAGACGGCCATCTGATAGCAATGCTGATTCTGTGAACTTGGGCAGATCGTGAGAGGGAGGGCAGGAAGGGGGTTGCCTCAGTGCTTAGTTCTCGTGGCCCTTTCTTACACGCCCAAGGAAATGCTGATCGCTACTTTGGGGTCAGGCAGCAATTTTCCTCCAGGCCTGTTTGGCTGGAGATCCTGGAGGTTTTTTGGTCATCTTTTTGGACGTGGAGCAGAGGTCACTGGGAGTGTGGGGGACAGGTATTTGTGAATTTCCTGCATTGTGTAGGGGGTTGGACCAGATGACCCTGGAGATCCCTTCCAACTCTATGATTCTAAATCCTGTATTTTATTTTGACACTCTACAGATTGCATACTAGGGCCACTGGTTTACAGTATGTTGGTTGGTCCTAATTAAAAGGTATTATGCTACTATTTTCTTTTATGGACCAACATAGATATTCTGCAGTCTTCATCCATACTGGAAGCAGTCCATGACAGAAAGCATCAGCCTACTATAATATTACAGCAATTTAGATAAATTCATCCTTCTTGGCTGTGCAACTGTAGTAGGATTATCAGCTCTAAGATGAGTCCTAGAATTACAACTGATCTCCAGACAGAGAGGGTGGACTCTGTGGTGTACCATAGACTGGCTACAAATGGTGGATGCTCTAGGACTTCTCCTTCTCTTAGGTGAACCACACAGACTAGGGAAACTAATTGTCACCTGTGAAGATATTAAATGGACCACTGGATACTTACTATGAAGGGTCCTTCTCTGTGAAAAGGAGGACATCTTGGTGGGTGATTCCCACCATCCACTCAGGGAGGCAGGAAGAACCTCTCTCTCCTTCCTGTCTCTGCTGTGATAGTCACCCACCCTTCAGTTCTGGTAACTCCTAAAGCAGGTAAACTACTCTATAATCTACAACTATACAGAACAACTACAACTACATAACAATACAAGACAAGTAAGAAATGTTAATTGCAGAAGTTAAGACAGGAAGGAGTCCTGTAGCGAACTGGTTGTTTGACTGAATGACTTGTTGGCAATGAGTTGGGAGGGACAAGATGTCCTCCTTTGCTCAGAGGAGAAAGATCCTTCAAGGTTAAGTACCAATTGTCCCTCCTCCCTCTGAGGCAGAGGACATCTTGATGGGACCTCCCATAGCAGTGTCCTCATGTTCTGGGTGGGTCATCATCTTCTGGGCCTATTATATGTTGTAGGACACTTCTGTTGAAGGCAGTGTTAGCTGAATTGTAGATGTTTATCTCATAGTGATTCATAAATGTAGAAATAGAAGACCACGTCGCTGCCTTACACACCTCTTCTACTGTGGCATGTCTATTAAAAGCTGAGTTAGTCGCCGCACTTCTGATGGAAAGAGCTGTGATTCCATGTGGAATATCCATATTGTGGAGTTTTCAGGCTCTTGCAATACAGTCCTTGGGATATCTGCTGACAGCTGACTTGGACATTTTACTTCCCATAGTCGGTGGAGAAACAGAAATAAACAAAGAATCTGTTTTTCTGATGTGTTCTTTTCTGAATATGAATGTCTTTAGTGTTCTCCTGACATCTAACATGAGCCATATCCTTTCCCTCAAGTGACTGGGATTTGGGCAAAATGATGGAAGGTTAATCTCCTGGTCTGTGGAATGTGGAGTTAACCTTTGGTCGAAAAGCTGGGTCCGTTCTCAACACCACCTTATCTCTATGGAAGATACAGAGCTCAGGCTTGATGGAAATTGCTCCAAGCTTTGACACACATGTCACAGAAGTGACGGCCACTAGGAATAGGGTTTTCGGTTTCAGTCACTTCAATGGAATCTCATTAATAGGTTCAAAGGGAGGTTTTGTGAGAGATGATAGTACTGTGTTCAGTTTCCAGGCTGGAAATCTAAGCAACTGTGGATAGTCCTTCACGGCTGCTCCCTTGAGAAATCTGCATGTGTGTGGGTGTCTGGAGAGACTGATGCCTTTGTTCTGAGGTAATACAGTGGCTAACGCTGCCACTTGTCTTCTGGGGGTAGAAGACCTCAGATCTTAATGGATACCTTCTTGACCCTCTTCCTTTTTATACCATCGGACAAGTGCCTTCCAGGTAAAGTTATATATTTTGATGGTTGATTGTCTCCTAGGTGCAATGAGAGTGTCCGTAACTTCTGTGCTGTACCCTAGCCATAGGAGGTTGTCTCTCTTAATTTCCAAGCAGTCAGGGGTTTAACAATTCTGGATGCGGGTGCCAGACTGGTCCCTGCTGTAGCATGTCCACCGATACTGGAAGCTTCAGAGGTGGATTTGCAGACATTTGATATAGAGCTGAAAACCATGGCTGTTGAGGCCAAAAGGGGGCCAAAAAATCAAGGAATGGAAGGCGGAGTGAATTGTAGCTACCACCCACCTGGCCACTGACTGGGCTAATGCTGCTCTACCTTTCTTGGGACCCCAATAACGAACAGTGCTTTATCTCTGTGAAAAGGCTTGGTTCTTTCCAAATAATAAAGGAGCATCTAGTTGACAGCTTTCGAGCCTGCAACAGAATGCCTAAGACTCCTTGTGACAAGGAGCGTCCTATGGCCAAATCCTCCACACTGTGAGGTGTAGCTTCCTCATGGTGCAGTAGTGGCCCATGGAATAGCAGATCTGGTGCAGGGGGTGGTGGTGGTGGTGGAGAAGGTTATGTAGCCCCTGGAGCAGCTCTGAGAACCAGACCTATGGGGGCCAGAAGGGAGCTATCAGGATACCCTCTGTTTGATCTGCTACCATTTTCCCTATCACCCTGCTCAAAAGAGGGAAAGGGGGGGAAGGTATAAAAAAAGTGTCCCATACCAGGTGATCTGGAACGCATCCTTCAGTGAAGCTGGGTTGCTCCCTGCCAGGGAGCAAAAATCTGGTGCCTTCCTGGGTTCAGCAGTGGCAAACAAATTGATTTGAGGACACACCCAGGTGTTGAAAAATTTTCTAATATATTTGTCCTGGGTGGACCACTTGTAATTGGTCCAGTATACCCTGCTGAGCCTGTCCGCCTCTGTGTTCAAGGACCCCGCCATATGTATGGCCCTAGGAATAAGCTGAACATCGATAGCCACTTCCCATGCAGCAATCGCTTCTCTGCAAAGTCTTTCGGAGCCTGTACTTCCCTGTTTGGTGAAGTAAAACATAGTCGGAGTGTTGTCTGCTTGGATTAACACCTTCTTACCTGTGATAATATCTGAGGAGATAAGGGCAAATCTGACTGCACAAAGTTCCAAAATGTTAATATGGGGTAGTGTATCAAACCACTGTACTTAAAAACCCTGACACTGGGCCCCTCACACCTCAAAGGAGGTGTCTGTGGTTAATGTGACCTGAGGGATCCAGAAACCGAATTGTACTCCTGAAAATTAGCATCCTGCAGCCACCAGTGCAGGGACCTGACCACCACCCTAGGTATCAAAAACAGCACCTTGGAGAGTGCCTGTCTGGGTTATACTTATTTACAAACCAAACCTATAAGTCTTGCATCCACAATCTGGCCTACAGGACCACAGCAGTGGTGGAGGCCATAAGTCCAAGTAACGGCTGGATGGCTCTGATTGGCTGCCAGCATTTTCTAAAGCAGCTTGATACCATGGCCTTAATATTTTTGGCTAAGTCAGAAGGCAAAAAGGCCTTGCCCAAGGCTGAATCAAGGACAGCACCAATAAATTGAACGTTCTAAAAAGGCATTAGATAATTCAGGTAATTCTGTGAATTTGGTCACTCAATAGGTCACGGCTATGAGCCACTATAAGTCAGTCATCCAAATACAGGAAAATAGTGCAGTTTTGTATGCTACTACAATGGCCATATGGCTACTACAATGGCCAAATGGCTACTACAATATGCTACTACAATGGCCATACATTCGGTAGAATTCCTTGGAGCTGCAGCTAGACCAAACGGCAGATAAGTGTTTTGGAACACCTGAGAACCTTGCCTAAAACGTAAAAATCTTCTGTGAGAGTAGTGAATTGAAATATGGAAATGGGCATCTTTCAGATCCAAAACAGCAAACCACATTCCCAAAGTAACAGAAATCATTCTGAATCTTGAATCCTTCAGAACTTATTTTCTAGGATCTAGGATTGATCTACAACCATCATCCTTTTATCAACCAGAAAGAAATGAGAATGAAAACCTTAGCAACAGAGGCCACCCGGAACTTGCTCCATCAACCCTTTCTATAGAAGCTCCTTTAACTAAGCTTCCAGTTCTGGGTAGGGGCTGTCAGTGGCGGTGGAGGCTAAAGGGGATTATAAATTCCAACCTATAACCATAAATAATAATCGACAAAATCCAGCTATCAGAGGTAGCTCGATGCCAGGCATTCTCAAACTGTGCCAGCCTATCTTTAAAACTCAACTTGCCTTCAACAGTGGGGGAGGTCAGTCAGAATTCTGCTGGCTGCCAGCCTTGATCTCTCTTTGGGTACTGCTGGGAAAATCTGAGTCTCAGGGTGCCCTTGTGTTTGGTAAAAGAGGGGAACTAAAATGGTCTTTCAGGATATGGAAAGGGCTGTTGATGGATCTGGAGGTAGCAAAACCATGGTGCCTCTGCAGGAAACATTGCCTCTGGGTCAGAACCAGTGGAAAATGGCTTAAAGATCTGGCTGTCTGCTGATTCTTTTTCATCATAGACAGAAAGTCATCAGTGGCCTGAGAGAAAAGAGTTGACTTTTCAAACATGAGCTCTTTTACCTTTGACCAGGTCTCCAGAGGAAGGGCTCTGTTCCTTAGCCATGCACGTCTTCTTCTAAGGACTACAGCTGAGACCTTGCTGATATATTAGCTGAGTACTTTCCAGCATTAACCTATTGTTTTGATAATCTAACAGCTTCCGATTGGATAAACTCGGCCAGATTTTTGGATTCCTCTGGAAACTGATCCAAATAGTCTGACAGGCTCTCCCAAAGGAGAAGCTGATAACTTCCCATGATAGTTTGGTAGTTGGCAATGCAAAAAGTTCAATGCTGAGGAGGAACAGAATTTCCTACCCAAGGTGACAAATCTACAACTCTCTCTATCAGTCTGGGACGAATGTTAACCTGGCCGGTGGAGTGCCTGCATGTCTTCAATAATGAGTAAAAACAGCAGAGGGTGCATGGATAGATATTCAGGAGACTCTTATTTCATTCTGTACAGATTTTCAATTTTCCAAGGGGTGGCTGGGACAGATGCTGGCTTATGCCAGATTGGGATAGTGAGGTCAGATAAACCCAAAGGGGATGGAAAAAATATCTCTGGAATATTCTGACGATGAAGAAACAATGGAGTTTACTAGAAAATGTCCTGCTCTCACGTTGGAGAAAAAGGAACTGAGGGAAGGGGGCGCCTGCTGCTGGAGCACATGATGCACATGGTGGAAACTAGTGCATGCACCCAAACCAGAGGGGAGGAGTGCCCCCATCTCAGAGCTTTTACGCTAGTGCAGTCCCAATATGGGGCTGCACAGCAAGATGGAAGATGAAACCTAAGTCCCTGCTCTCAGAGTGCCATAAGCAGCATACGTGATCCAACACATTCTCAGCCATTCATCTCAACAGCATGCATCCCTTTTATATACTGAAGAATTTCTAGCACACAAGTGCACATTTTCAAAAGGCATTTGGCAAAGGACTTATAATTGCTGCTCTTAATGTCATGAGTTATCACTGGCCTTGTGAAGCATTTGGGCACTCAGGTGGCCGAAGGAGGGGAACTATCTGAAGTTGAACTCAAGAGCTGTACAATACATTTTGCATATATACTTAGTAGTAAGATCCAGTAATGTCAGTGGACTTACCATTAAGATCTCATAGGATCACAGGCTACTTCAGCTGAATATTCCTTTATAACATATTGATGTAAAGTATACATAGATACCATTCCACGACACACACATACCCCGGGGTCCAAGAACTCAGACATTTTGGTCTATATATAGTATTTGCAATTTGGTTTACTTTGGTAGAAGTGCTGCAATTAAGATGGACGAATATCTAGAAATATAGCTTAGTAACATCTGAGTAGTTCTGAAATTGAAGTCATCAGATTTTTAAAAAACCAGTGCACCTGAAGACACTAAGTTATTTCAGATGACCAACTTAAGAACCTGGTACCCCATTTCTAAAATATAAACATCAGTAGCCATACACAAGGTAGTTCACTACCAAAACAGCATCCTGTGCAAGGCAACAGGGATACAGCCAGTCCTGCTGTGCTGAATATCATGCAAGACATTAGTATGCGAGTCCAGAACCTGTGCCACCCCCCACCACATCCACTGTGTTCAATGCGGCCTATTCCCAAGGAAATATGCAGAGGATTATAGCCAGCTTTTTGCAGTGGTTCTGCACCACATGTGACTATGGCGGATTTCCCCAGTGCTGATTATACACTGTAAGCCCATGTCCTCTCCCCACGCAGAACAAAAAACATCAGGTCATGCTGACAGAGCGATCACCACATCCCATCACAAAACATTTGTGTAGTATGCAGGGCCACAGTATTACTTTCATGGGCCCTAGGCGCTTTTGCCTTTGTGGGACCCTGCCACCACAATAATAATAAATATTAAAATTGTTTTTATATACCTTTAAATGCTTCACCTTTTTTCTGTTTTAGGCAAAATTTAATAAATTTTGTGGCCCTAAACATTTTATTTTTTTTCCTGATGTGAGGAAAAAATTAAACATTTTCTTCGACCCTAAAAGTTCATTTTCTTCTTCTTCTGATTTTAAAAGAAATAAAAACATTTTCATGGGCCCTAGGCACTCTCTCTACTGTGCCTCATGGACAAGTCAGCCCTGGTGGCAGGTATTTTGCTAAAGAGGCAGCTAGAAGGTGCTTTCTTTCTCACAGGCTACCCGCCCCTATACCCCAAATTTGCTCCCTTCCAAGCTTTTTAAATAAAAGCAGTCTAGAGATTTGCCATGAGACTTTTTTAAGCATGGGAGGAAGAGTAGATCCAAATCCCCAAACTTGCTATCTGATTTGAAGGCAGGCAGATAAATAGATTAGGGGCATTATGGTATAACAGCAACCAAGAAGAAGAGTTGGATTTATACCCCACACTTCACTCAGAGCCTCAAAGCAGCTTATAATCTCCTTCCCTTCTTCTCCCCACAACAGACACCCTCTGAGGTAGGTGGGGCTGAGAGCGCGCTGAGAGAACTGCTCTTGAGAGAACAGCTCTGAGAGAACTCTGACTAACCCAAGGTCACCCAGCTGGCTGCATGTGGAGGAGTGGGAATCAAACTAGACTGTACTGTCCCACACACCGGGGCAAGTTCTGATATCTTGCAAGAGTATTTGTAATCTAATTTAATGATGGTTTGGTATACGAAGCAAAAAAAATTGATGGGCAGCTTGTGACCTCATAACACCATGAATATTTTAACTCAGGGAACTTTGAAAAGCTGATGGGCATTCAGTGGGTCCAACTTACTATTAAAAATTACAATATACTCAGGATACATTACATGAGCACCACATCCCTAGAGTCGTATTCGACTGGCTTTCAAGCAAGGGAAACCTTTACCTTTACCTAAGGATACCATACGCCACATGGCAGAATTATACCAAAATGCATAAGTTCAGACTCTTTCTAATAATATTATGAAGCTCTGAATATATTTTCAACTGTAAATTCTGATTCAAGGCTCTGTTAATACACTTTCCTTGTGAGGCAGATACCAATGTTAAATAACATTTAGTGTTTCAAGAAAACATTAATTTCAAACAGGTAATCAAGTATCTGCCTTTGGTAGATGTTCCTGAAATGTAAATTACTAGAATCGTAGCCTAGAATTAGAACAATGAGTTTGCCTACAAAGAATCGTAAACCATCACTAAAACTTCTTCGAAGGAAATATTCCAAGCCGGAATGAAATGGCACCATAAGGTTTTATCTTTGGGTCGATCATGTATACAGCAGAGGAGCTGTTTTTGCATCAAATCATACCAGACTGTTTACACAACCAACAAGAAATGTGCTATTCAGCCACAAATTCCAGAGAGGAAGCCTTGCTAGTTTGCTACAACAACAGCCAGAGTTGGTAAGTAGCTCCAGTGGAATTGCCAGGCCAGAAGGACTCACAGGATAACGCTAGATCGAACTGGGCTTTTCATCAGCAGTGCTATTCCACCCGTGACGTAGCTGGCTCCAGCTTCCACACCAGCCTTTGACAATTGAGATACGCAAGATTCATATTTACTAACAATGCCATAATTAGCTCCAACACAGACTGTTTGGACCCGAGATACCAGAGTTCACATCACAGTCTGGCTAACACTGGCATCCTTGAAGCAAAGCACATTCTCTCAGCTTTAGCATCCCCTCCTGCAAAAACACGAACAATCGCCTGTGCAATGACAAAAAACTAGGAGTTCTCAACAGTGCCAGAAAACTTGGACCGAAGCATTCTTGGTCAATAATAGGAGGGGGCCTTCCCCCACGCAACCTCCCCACCACCACAAGAAGAAGAAACTCAAGTCTGGAATGCAGTAACTATTTGTGTCCAATACTTTTTTCTTTAAGATGCTGACTTTACAAAAAAAAAACCCACCAGGAAACAAACCATCCACGAGTGGCTTCAAGTAAGTCCTTATGGTACGTGCTGCCATGCAGCTTCAGCCATGAGGTCAAGTAATGAATCAGCCGCCAGCATGCTTATTTGTGAGGTGAGTCTCTCAACGTCTCACGTGCACCTACCCACTGTCTTCAGACCAGCAGGCTCAGGCAGCTTACGAGATAGATTTCCTTGTTTTGGCATGTGTGCAATGCATACAGGGGTAAATAAAGTCTACCTCTCAAACCCGAGTTTCTATTTCTCCATGTGTGCCTGACTCTCTCCTTGTTAAAAAGAAAAAAGAAAACTCCCCAAAAGCTCCAGCCAGCTAGGAGTCCCATAGCCTCTTCATTACTGCCCACAGCAAATCCACTAAAACCTCAGCACACCCTCTGACCCAGGCGGAAGAGTTATAACACATAGAGTTGTATATGGGAAGACAAGTTCACTGGGAAGCCAGTGAAGAGGTAACGGGGTGCAGTTGTGATCAGACACGTTGTTTAAAGGCAACAAACAATGAGACAGTCCAAAAAAGCCTAGGGTGAAAAGATGCAGGTAAGCCCTAAAATTATTGGGTTAAACTCAGTCCAATCCCAAAGGTTGCAGAGAGGTTTGGGGACGTGACAGCAATGTTCCCAACAAGCCAGAACACAGAGGGCAAATTCTGAGAACGCTCCACTACCTTTGCAAATCTCATTTTGTAAACACGCTGGAGTGGAGTGGCTAAGCGAACAAGTTGCAGGAAGTCTCAGTCTCCCCCCTGCTTTGAACTAACTAGGTGCCCTTAGGTGAGCCACTTCCTTCCCCTTAGCCCTCTGGACCCCCATTTGCAAGAAGGGGATAATCCAGGCCTGCCTTGAAATTTTTTGCAAGGATTAGAGTAAGACCATGTACGCAAGACGCTCTAAAGCATCACACAAAATGCAAAGCGATAAGTCTCCAGTAACTCCAGCTAACTACACATGATTTAGTTTACCATTTTTTTCTGTGCATAGTGTGTGGAATGTCTGAAAATTGAAAGTCTCTGAACAGGGTGCTGCATAGTACAGTTCTCTCATGACTGAGTAAAGTCACCACATACCAGAGATCAGGGAAAAGGTCTCCCTGTCAGGTGGGATTTCTAGATATTAAGGTCCAATGTTTCCTATCATTAAGGGGAGTGAATTCTTTCTAGAAACTTCTGCAGCATCCACACTTTTATCCTAGTACAATCCTCAACAACATGAGTCAGTGTCGTATAGCTGCTGGACTAGAGTATTGACTCGGATTTGGGAGATCCAGGTTCAAATCCCCACTCAGCCATGGAAGCTTGCTGGGTGAACTTTGGTCAGTCACACACACTCAGCCTAACCTACCTCACAAGGCTGCTGTGAAGATAAAATGGAGAACAGAACAGTATAAGCTGCTCTGTTCCCACTGGGGGCAAAGGTTGGGTATAAATGAAGTAAAATAAACAGGCCTGAAGTACTCCTAACTTTCAACTTTTCATTGGGAACCAGCCAAATCGGCGTCGCAAACAAATCCCATTAATCATTATTATGCCAGCTAGGCTGAAGTGATTACATTTTCAATTTACAGCCAACCCCTAGGTTTTAGCATCCCAGTTTAAACATCAAAAGCAGTTTTGAACACTCATAAGAAAACTACACACAAGCAGCGAACAATAAAACAACAAGAGTTGGAAAAAAAGAAAACCTGACCTATGCTAGTATACTGGGGGGGGGGGGGGGGGGAGATGCAGTAGAGTAAAGGACAGAAGCACATGGCACACACATGGGAACCTATATCGTGCACTGACACAGCAGAATTCCGTATGAATGCAGAACTGACGGCATTCCCTTGCAAGCCGGCCCTTTAAACCACTTGAATGGACTTGGGTCCTTCTGCTTCAGTGGTACTCAGAGCACTGAAACTGGGGCAAAAAGATGAACAAGACTACGTTACCTTCAAAAAGCAGCACAGAAGGATCTTAGCATAAGAAGAGCAACCTGCCAAAGTAGTACCTAAAAGACTAAAGGTCAGCAGAGTGTGGTCTTTCTGGTCCTGCTGGTCACTCCAGCTGAGACATTCCGATACCCACTGAAGCCAAGGACCTAAGGGTTCTTGCTACAGGATACTTGTTTAACATAAGCACTGTTCTGTTACAAATGCAGCTCCGGGGACTGCTTTATCATGGAGGAGGATACATTAACCCTTTCTTCTCCTTCCAGGACAATTAGTTGCTGGCCTAAAAGTTGCACTTCTCTTACAGAGGAATTTCAAAGGGAAATCAGAAACAGACTGCTGAATTGCAACTGATAATGAAGCCCAAGACAATGCATCCACCTGGACTGAACAGAGATTTAGGTTTCATGTCTCATTAGCAATGCCGATTTCTCCACGTACTTTCTACTATACAGAACAGATGGACTCCCATTCTAGCTGTATCTGAAGAAGTGAGCAGTGACTCACAAAAGCTCACACCCTGCCACAAATTTTGTTAGTCTTTAAAATGCTACTGGACTCTTGCTCCTTTCTTCTGCCATTTTTCTCACTGGAACAAGCTGCCCCCAGAGCTGCAGCTGGGATGGGAGGAATGCAGGTACCTTTAAGTTTTTCCCAGCAGGAATAAAAGCAGCCTGGGGGCAGCTTCTTCCTGTGACAAAAAGAGAAGAAAGGGATTTTCCCCCATTTTTTTCCCTTCCTTGATACACCAATACCCATGGCTACATTTGCAAGAGAACAAGGCATCTTCAGTTTGCATATGGGCAAAAGGAGCAGTTAACCAAGCAGAACTCCAGCATCTCTTTTCATTAATTTAATTAGGATTTTTTTATGCGAACACTTCAGAGGTTCACTGAGAATCAGGGAGGTGGATGTTTGGGCGGGTGACTGCTTTAAGCAACATTTAAGGTGTATACATTTATTTCAGGCATAATACTTTAGTATATAGAAAGAACTAGACTCTCTAGTAAGAGACATCCCATTATGGATCATATAACTACACTATTTCGACATTCGCAAAGAGCAATTCATTCAGTTCATTTCCTTCCAACTCTGTTCTTACTAAATTTAAGAATCAATGTGCCAGGCCAAGGAAACCATTGCACACTGATTTATCTGCCAAGGCATCCATGTTAATAACTGAACATGCAATGTTTCCTGGGGTGCTGGTCAGACATATTGGACCTCACATCCACAGCCACATATGAAGGATATATACCCTTGAGCTCATCCAGTTAAGCCCTTGCAGCTGCACACTGCAAAGACCAATAGTGAAGTGCAAGAAGTTTTTCTTCTCTTTAAGACATCCCAGGATCTAGCCCAATATTTTCTCCCAACAGCTGCTAGACAGATGCCTTTGGAAACTCACCAGCCTGATATGAAGGGAAGCAGCCACCCCCCCCCCCCACCATTTTGTCCCCAGTAGTCCAAGATGTATTCTTAGGGTTGCCAGCTCCAAGTTGGGAAACATCTGGAGATTTTGGGGTGAACCCTGAAGAGGGCGGGGTTTGGGGAGGGGACAGACTTTAGTTGGGTATAATGCTACAAAGTCCACCTTCCAAAGTGGCCATTTTTGCCAGATGAATTGATCTCTTTCGCCTGGAGATCAGTTGTAATAAGAACATAAGAGAAGCCAATGTTGGATCAAGCCAATTGCCCATTCAGTCCATCACTCCATGACACAGTGGCCAAAAATAGCAGGTGCCCTCAGGAGGTCCACCAGTGGGGCCAAGGCACTAGATGCCCTCCCACTGTTGCCTCCCCCCAAAGCACCAAGAATACAGAGCATCGCTTGCCCCAGACTGAGAGTTCCTATCTATACCTTGTGCCTAATAGCCACTGATGGACCTCTGCTCCATATGTTTATCCAATTCCCTCTTGAAGCCATCCCAACTGCTCAGCAACTTCATTGAGTGCTCACGAGCTCTTGTACTGTGAGAAAGGGAGAAAAGTACTTCTTTCTCTACCTGCTTTATCCCATGCATAATCTTATAAACCTCGATCATGTCACCCCTCAGCCGTCGTTTCTCCAAGCGCTTTAACCTTTCTTCATAGGGAAAGTGTTCCAACCCTTTTATCATTCTAGTTGCCCTTTTCTGCACTTTTTCCAAGGCTATAGTATCTCTGAGGTGTGGTGACCAGAACTGTACAGAGTACTCCAAATGAGGTTGCACCATCAATTTATACAGGGGCATTATGATACTGGTTGATTTGTTTTCAATTCCTTTCCTAATAACCCCCAGTATAGTGTTGGCCTTTTTTATTGCAGTCGCACACTGTCTCGACATTTTCAGTGAGTTATCTACTATGACTCCAAGATCTCTCTCTTGGTCAATCTCTGCCAATTCGGAGCCCATCAATGTGTATTTATAGTTAGGATTTCTGGCCACATTGAAACCCATTTGTCACATTGACACCCACTCGCTCATCCTCTATAGATCCCTTTGGAGTGCCTCACAATCCTCCCTGGTTCTCACCAACCTGAACAATTTAGTGTCATCTGCATATTTAACCACTTCACTGCTTACTCCCAGGAGATCTCCAGCCACCACCTGGGGATTGGCAACCCTATGTATCCTCTCTGCATAGAGAACTTCCATTTAGCTTCAATGCTTAGCTCGACAGGTCATTCTTCCAAGAATCTGTCTAAGTCCTGATTACTTGAAAGAAATCTACTCTTTCGTCTTCTTTTCTAAAAGAAAACCAAAAATAAGCGACTCTCTGGGCTCACAATCCTAGATGTGGGGTAAGTGATTTCTAATCCATTCTAAAGAAAAATAAGGTGTACTAGTTTAAAGCAGAAGTTCTCAAATTATCTAGCAAGCCTCCAGAAATCCAGCACATACCAACTAACAACTTTCCTAAATAGTTAACTGAAACAGCAAACGGCTTGGTTGGTAGTACTAATCTTTTGAGGCCCAAGGACAGACAAATACAATAAAGAGAGAAGACACAAAACCACATCAGCTTGAAAGAATCCTTAACATCCCAAGGAAATGTGCCCCAGGAGTAGCAAAATGAGGTTAATGTGGATTGTCCCAAATGATCCTTCTAGAACAGTCTAAACATCACAAATGCATCTGGCACAGCTATCACCTTTGCAATCATGAAGGAAGGGTGACTCAATATACTTCTTCCCAGTCTAATACACACAGGGACAAACTAGATCAGGACTTATCTGGAAACCTGTCCCTTCCCTATAGATGTAAGCTTTCTAGAAATTTTGAAGCCACAGTTATTCGTTTTCCTGTGGGCTAAGAGTGTAGGAGAATTGAAATATATGCAATACTTCCTTTCCTATAAAGCCTGAACTTATTTTACTGATTTAACAACATAAGAGACATCATTTCTGCCTTAAAATAATATCATGAACATTTATGGAATTTTAAAGTAGAAATACTTGAATTTTCCGTCATAAAAATTGAAAATATACCCAATACTTCAGCTAACTACTGCACCCTATGCTACCTTCGCACAGGAATCTTCATTTTTGCCATCTGAAAGGTAGGAAAAAATAAAAAGCAATGGCAGAAAATGAAGTCCTGTAGTGAGCAAAAGAAATTTGGACAGAAACATACAGTCACAACACCGACAGCTATCAGTATATTTGGATATCAAGTTATTTATAACATTGAGAACACTATCATTAAACGCAAGGCATATTAACTGTTGCCCAGACTATTCACTATTAAACAATAAACCTATTCTTGAAATTATGTCGCGTGTGTCTACAATATACATAAGAATTACCATGGTCGTGAGGGGCTACGAGGTCCCCTCAGGGAGATTGTCAACAAGTCCTTCGAGGAGGTACTGTTCCTGGGGGCACTCAAGGAAGTGATGGTCCGCCCTCTCCTAAAAAAAACATCACTGGACCCGGCCGAATTGGCCAACTATCGGCCAGTCTCCAACTTGCCCTATTTAGGCAAGATTTTGGAGAGGGCGGCAGCGATTCAGTTGCAGAGTTTTCTGGATGACACTTCCGTGCTTGACCCGTTTCAGTCCGGCTTCCGGCCAGGTCATGGGACGGAAACGGCGCTGGTCGCCCTCACGGACGACCTCCGATGGCATCTGGCTCAGGGCAGTACGGCGGTGCTGGTGTTGTTAGATCTGTCGGCTGCATTCAACACGGTTGACCACCAGTTACTGATCCACCGCCTCGCCGACACGGGGGTTCAGGGGCTTGCCTTGCAATGGCTTGTCTCCTTCCTCCAGGTCGGGGACAGAGAGTGGCGCTGGGGGAGCAGACGTCCCAGAGGCACCCGCTGGTATGCGGTGTGCCACAAGGGGCGGTACTGTCCCCAATGTTGTTTAACATCTACATGCGCCCTCTTGCCCAGATTGCCTGGAGGCACAGACTAGGTTGTCACCAGTACGCTGATAAGACCAAGCTGTATCTGTTCTTGGGCGGCCGGTCTGGAGCCACCCCAGATGACCTGGAACGGGAGCTTCAGGATGTGGCGGGCTGGCTTAGGCTGAGCCAACTGAAATTGAATCCAAAAAAGACGGAGGTCCTGTGCCTGAGTCGGAGCGGACCGGGGATCCCATTACCAGCCTTCGAGGGGGCGCCATTGGTGCCAGTGCTGAGGGTCCGGAGTTTGGGAGTGCTCCTGGATGCCTTCTTATCTATGGAGGCCCAGGTAGCAGCCACTGCCAAGGCAGCCTTTTACCACCTACGGCTGATTAGGCAGTTGGTTCCCTTCCTCGAACACAATGACCAGGCGACAGTGACCATAGCGTGCTATGGTCACCTCGAGGTTAGACTACGGTAATCCTCTCTACGTGGGGCTGCCCTTGTCTCAGCTCCAGAGGCTGCAGCTAGTGCAGAATGCCGCAGCCAGGTTGCTGATGGGCCTCTCAGTGAGAGACCACATCCAGCCTGTGCTGAGGTTGCTGCACTGGCTGCCTATAGCGTACCAGATCCAGTTCAAGGTGCTGGTTTTAACCTTTAAATCCCTTTATGGTCTGGGGCCTGCCTACCTAAGGGACCGCCCTTCCCCGTATACACCCCAGAGAGCACTGCGGTCAGGCACTCAACATCGCCTGACCCTCCCCGGCCCTAGGGAGGCCAGGTTGGCAACCACCAGGAACAGGGCCTTCTCGGTGGTGGCTCCCCACTGGTGGAATGAGCTCCCGGAGAACATCAGGGCCCTGTGGGACCTTCTGCAGTTCTGCAGGGCCTGCAAAACGGAGCTCTTCCACCAGGCCTTTGGAGCAGCCACTGGGGGGAATGGCCACTAACATGGCCTTGTACATCTCACTGGCCTGATACATCTTTGGTGGAAGCCTCCTGGCCGGAGTATGCAGGATGCGGTTCCTGGTGCTGGACTCTGTTTTGCTGTCATCTTTGCTGCCATCTTTTATGCTTTATTGTCTGTTACTCATAAGGGTGGGATTTTAATCTTGTATGTTTTAATTTTATATGTTGTTAGCCGCCTAGAGCCGGCCTATGCTGTCTAGGCGGGATATAAGTCCAAATAAATAAATATGTAGACTGTCATAAAATGTTCACTACACATTTCCATAAACTGTGCCTTAAACATTTTACTCATTCTAAAAGGGAAAAAACAATTTTGCTTCAAAAATTTCCCCAGAAAAACTGAAAAGTCTTTAGGGGAAATCCCTCTCCAAATTTTTCTGGGCCTTCACATCTCTACTGTCCCCTAGCAACCTATATATCCCCCAGCAACCAGCTGTAACCCACAAGGAGGCCTGAGTTTTGTGAAGTCTGGCTTTAAATGTGCCAGGAGACCAAACTGTACATGCACAGAAAGGTATATAATTCCTCCACAACGGGTGCATGGTAAGTCTATCATTAATTACAATTATAATTACCACTTTATTATTAGATTTAAAACAACCTCCCAACCTCCCTCCAAGGAGCTCAGGGATTCATACTGGTACCCTCTCACCATTATACGTTCTCAGCAGCCCTACAAGATGCCTTAGGTCAAGAAGAACTGACTCGCCCAAGAATATCCAGTGAGAACCAATTCAATGGTTTTGTCCATTGACTCCAAGGAAGACAAGATTCTATCAGAGGAAAGTTTTTAAAGACAGTCCACATATCTTGAACCTGAATTTCCTGCTTGAATTTAAAGGATTGGGGGGAATATCTATAAAAGGGCTCATGAAATGGCTGACTGAATCAGTTCACCTTCCAGTTCCCAGACAGTACGAGTCTGGGAGCTCATTTGTACTTAAGATACCGTGCTGGCTGTTCTGAGCTTCAGTAACAAAGCCAATCTAAAGCTGAAGCGTACATACAGAAATAGTTAAAAATAACCAGCGAGGAATAGGAGAAAGCCATTGATCAAAACCCTGCATATGCATTGAGCCTATCTGAAAACAGACCTACATTTCCACACACTGACACTGTAAAATTAACTATGACCTCAGCACAATTCATATATATTATCTCAGTCATCTTTAAAACACCACTGTAAGGTAAGCTAGAATTATTCCTACCTGATGAGGGGACTGGGACCAAGAGGCATGGCTTACGGGTCACCTAATAATTCAGTGTCAATGTGACCACTGCACCATCGCTTAACTGTGGTCTGGTATTTGAGAGCAGCAAACATGATCTTTCCCTCTTCCACAGGTGTTTCCCCTAGAAAGGGTCGCCAACCTTCAGGTGAGGCCTAGACATCTCCTGCTAGGACACCTGATCTCCAGATTACAGAGATCTGTTTCCCTTGGGGGGAAAATGGTTACTTTGGAGGGTAGCCCTACTCCGCCTCTGCTTGTGTTGCACTGGGCACTTTATTAAACTGTTCCATTGGCGGACATTTTTACCCACCTTCTGGTATGCCAGCCCTTTAGCACATACACAACATACACCGTGGAGCTTGTTATTCGCTTGCCATTATGAACTGTACTATGGGTTTTATGGTTTTATACTGTATATATTGTGCATTTTAACTGTTTATCCTCTTGTTGTGACCCACCCTGAGCCCACTTGCAGAGGAGGACAGGACAGAAACCTCAAAAATAAACAAACTGCACCCTGCTGAAATCCCACCCCTAACCAAACCCCACCCTCTCCAGGCTCCGGCCCCCAAAACTCCAGATATTTCCAACCCAGAGCTGGCCCCACAAGGAGAAGGGAGAGAGGGAGGGAGGATTGCCATCTCTGGACTGGGAAATCTCTGGAGCTCTAGGGGGTGGAGTCTGGAGAGGGCAGGGTTTGGGGAGGGGAGGGACCTCAGCAGGGTACAATGCCATGTTCTCCCTCCAGAGCGAACTTTTTCTCCAGGGGAACGGATCTCTATTGTCTGGAGATCACTTGTAATCGTAGGAGGTCTCCAGGTCTTACTTGGAGGCTGGAAACCCTATTTTCCACCTTCCCCCAGTTTTGGAGATTTCGGTTAGTGCTTCATATACTGTCTGTAGCCGTCTTCAAAGCTAAGAGGAAAAGCGGGGAGACCCCTGCATGAGAGAGGAACAGACCAAAAGAGATTACCAAATTATGGTAAACCTGTCAAGCAATGTTAACATCTGATGAGTTGACAGCCAACCCAAAATTTGAAGGAAAAACTCCCCAGGGCTTTCTCTTAGCCACTACACTGGTCTCATTTCTGAAACTCCAGTCTGTCCTGCTTAACTTAATATTGTAACCATAAAAAGGCCTTTGTCCCCCTCTATGAAAACAGTTTTCTGAGGAAAGGTCCATTTTAAAACTCAAACGATAAATAAATAAAAGGAAATGTGTTTCTGTCCCAAAGGAAGAAAGCAGGTTAATATTTTAAAGCTTCTAAAGAGACATGTAAGGGGCATACACTGCAGTCAATATAAAGATACCAATTATCTGGGTCTCTTCCCTACTTCCAAATTCCACACACACACCACACCACCACCAAAAAATACCCTTTCATCCCTCTCCCTTCCTGGCAACACTGCTCTATAGAGATACAACAAATCAACATTTAATGTTGCTGTAGATTTTCCGGGCTGTATGGCTGTGGTCTTGGCACTGTAGTACCTCACGTTTTGCCAGCAGCTGTGATTGGCATCCTCAGAAGTGTAACACAGAATGCTCCATCTTTCTGTGTTAGATGACCTCTGAGGATGCCAGTCACAGCTGCCGGTGAAACGTCAGGTACTACAATGCCAAGACCACGGCCATACAGCCCAGAAAATCTACAACTAATCTAATGAACTACAGCTGTGAAAGCTTTCGACAACACAACATTTAATGCTCGGAACATAAGCACTTATACCATATTAAGTCTTCACAACCAGCCAAAGGCGCAGGTATTAAGTACCTGGGAAGGCAGAATCAGAATCTTTTAATCTCAAGTGGATGCATTTGCAAACTCAATACAGTCTCCCCAAGGCTCAGTAGCATCTCAATCCCAAGGAGTCACTCATTCTCTGAAAACAAGAATAGAAGGCAAGCGAGGGACTAAAGCAGAGGCAACTACCCCCACCCCCAAAAAATCCAGAACTTCAAAGCACTGAATAATCCCTTATCAGACTGTTTAAGATTCAACAATGCCTTTGTGGGGGGTTTCAATTGCTTTGCCCCACCCCGCAGGTACCACCCTCCTCCTGGAGGTCCTGCAGGTGAGAATCCTCCTTAAAACTATTTGGCCACCCTGTCTCAGAGGCTTTCAAATTCCCTTAGCATTACTTACTGGAACTGCATTGAATAAACAGTCCCCACCCATTGCCTGCTTCTTTTGTCTACAGCACCTATTCACAAGAAAGCTGGCTACCTTTATTGACTGCAAGGCAGATTAGCATGACAAGCTGCAGAGGTGCTAAGAGCAAGATGCAGGGAAGGCAGGTCTGCAGGCTCGCTCTGTTACACGGGATGCAATCAATCCCAAATGTACTCCTCTGACTGTAAGATGGGACTCAGGCCCGCCTGGCAGAGTTAACAAGCCTGCGTTTCTTCCAGGCTCACTGATGCTCAGCTGTTTTGAGGCATGCTCTCTTATTTATTTTCCATAGCAGAGCAACAGCCATGTGGCTCAGCCACTCGTCTTTTGAACAGATCTTAGACGGATGTAACTTAGGCCTTCGAGAGGCAAAATTCAAGCTTCAGACAAGCACCAAATGGCTGTTGCTGTCTTAAATAAGGCATGTCCTAGCTTTAAGACACTGCCCTATTTAACACCAACAAATGGGCTGAAGCAGGGTTGAAGGCAGAAAAGTTCCAAAGACAGGGAGGGATTCAAATAAGGACTGCCATCCAACTTCTGTACTGAGCAGCTTTGCCCAGGCTAGGCACCACTTTTTTTTAAATTGCTAATCTCCCTTATTCCAGACCAAAACACTCCATAACATGGATGTCCTTTGTTTCAGAACTCACTGGCTTCATGTTACTGCTACCAAAAATAGGATGGTTCAAAGTTGGAGCTTATTTTTGACAACTGGGTTTAGCACGTTGAGCACAGGCCTACTTGTTTCCCTAAACACTGTGAACAAAAACCTCATCTCCCCAAATTTCCTTCCATCCTTTTATATCCCGTGGAAAAAAACCACTACCTGCCATTCCCCCTAATATCTCCATTGCAGGGAAGCAAGCAAAAGCGGGAGATAGGATGTTCAACTTGGCCTAAAGCCACATGGAAAAGACCAGGAGCTTACATTCTGACAGAGTATGGTAGCAAACAGATGCAGGAAGAACTTGGCATCCAATACAAAAGGCACTCTCCATCCAGACAGAACGTCAACAAAGAAATACGACCGAACAAGAAGCCCACTGAATGCCAGCTGATATATATTTTTTGGTATGCCAACAATCAACACTACGGCCTAGTGGGCAGAAAGCTGGTTCCTGAATACAGCTATTCAGGAAACCTCAGACTACATTACCTCGGGCAGATCACTACCACACAACCCATTCTACCTTATATGGTTACTGAGCTCAGAGAACCAGGCTGGCCCACCTCAGAGGAAGGCCAAGCAAAGACTGAATAGCTTTCTGTTCGATGTACTTAATAGGCTAATCATTCTCCTTAAACGAACAGCACAATCTTGCAGCCAGTCTATAAAACGCTCTGGACAGCAACCAGGCCCTACAATGGCAAAACATGGAGATGCACTGGCATACCAGCCTGCTGAGACCATGCCAGTGAAAATCTGGAGCTGGTGAAAGTACGATGGGCCATAAACGGGTAGCAACAGGGGCGGAAGAAACTGGCATTCTAAGTTACCTCAGCCCATGCTCTGAGATCACTGCAGCCAGACATTTATTTTTGTTTTTTTAATAGTATCTTTTGGTCTTCAGGTTTCCAATCTGTTGCAAGTCCAATTTTGTATTCATCCCACACGCATGAGGACTAGAAACCTTAGGGCTCCACTTAAGATGCTGCACATGACACAAACAAACTTTACGGACCATGTGTTACTCACTCTGATGTCACTAAAGCTGTTCTTTGGACACTTAACTTTAGGTCCACAATCTTGACCCATTGTACACATTAAGGCAGAGGATCCCTGAACAGGATCCCACATTAATTAATAAAGCACTGGCGACTGTCATAATTTCCCTGGACAAGAACCTTTCACATTAGTTGTTAAGTTTTTCTTAGCAAGGATAAAACTAAAAGTGTGGTGGAAAAGAACAAAAAACAATTCCTACCACTTTCTATGCGTCAGACTGCTCTTCGGAAATACACTTTATATCTGTAACGGGAAGAAAGAGAGGTTCAGTGAAGGTACCATAACAAGGTATAATGTGAAAACAAGTGAGCTTTTAAGAAGTAGAAAAACAGGAACAGAAAAATCAAACATCATTCACTGAGCAGATTAGCACAGTTGAGCTAACCATGGAAGATCTGGGTGACAATGCAAAAAAGAAGTTTCAACGTGATAGCACCAAAGCTGCACATCCCCAAAGGGGGCCTAACAGCCCAGTTTGTTTCCAACACACATCACAGTGCTGTTTCTCTCACAAACATTACATTCCACCTGTGTTTGAACTCACCACATTGTTCAGAACCTGCAGGTGCTAGTGGTGGTGGTAGGGTCGAAAAATCAACACATTTTTATACAGAGATTGATCACTGATTTCAAAACCTACTGCTAAATAGAAGTTTTGTGATTATTCCTAAGCAATTGTGGTTAAGCAAGTCTCACTGAAGTAAGCACATTATCTGTTTCTGAGGAAACACAGGAAGAGGCATGCTGCCCTTTATTCATGGCTGAGATGTCGTGTGCTCTAAAACATACAACTAAAATCTATCCCCTCCAAGGGATTCCATTAAAGGAACATCTCACAGTAAAATTCTGTCAGGATGCTGTGGCTCATTGGAAGAGCCTCTGCTTTGCACGCAGAAGGCCCCAGGTTCAATCCTAAGGATCTCCACTTAAAAGGACCAGGTAGGAAGTGATGTGAAAGACCTCTGCCTGAGACCCTGGAGAGCCACTGCCTGTCAAAGTAGACAATACTGACCTTGATGGACCGACGGTCTGATTCAGTATAAGACAGCTTCATGTGTCTGACCTCTTGTGAGTGACTTTACAGTGTCATCCTAAGCAGGGTTTCACCCTTCTAAGTTCATTAACTTCAATAGGCTTAAAAGGGCGTAAGTTTGCTTAGGATGGTACTCTTAAGAGAGCCAGTTTGGTGTACTGTTTAAGTGTGCAGACTCTAATCTGGGAGAACTGGGTTTGATTCCCCATTCCTCCACTTGCAGCTGCTGGATGACCTTGGGCAAGCTGTAGTTCTGTCAGAGCTGATCTTGAAAAAGAACAGTTTCTGTCAGAGCTCTCTCAGCCCCACCTACCTCACAGGGTGTCTGTTTTGGAGAGGGGAAGGGAAAGGAGTTTGTAAGCTGCTCTGAGACTCCAAGTGAAGGGTGGGGTATAAATCCAATCTCATCTTCTTCTTAAATACCTGAGTTTATTCTCAGCAACAGATCAAGCAAACATTCAGAATTATATTTTGAACCAAAATTTCTGATTTTTGAACTGTAAAGTTTTGGGTTCTTTTCTAAAGTTAGAGATGTCAAACATTTTAATTTAATGACCAAATAGGATTTCATGTCATTTACAAAAGAAAAAAAAACCCACAAGAGAACAAACCCCTGATAGATGCACTTGGGTTAATTTTAGCATCCTTCTCTTTCGCTGCTTAGCAACACTTATCCTATGACCTTCCATGCACTATCTGCTTTTGCAAGGGATAACAAGTGTAACCTCAGTGTAGTAGCAATGATAGCTGGTTTTGATTGGCAGTATAAGACTAGTCCCCCCAAAACACCCGTACAAGTTCAGGACAATATATCTCTAACAAGACACTTCCGGGGAGGGGGGATGACATAAAAGAATGCATTTGGGGGGACAATAATTATGCAAGTGATTGAAACCATTTTACAAGAATGACAACCCATAAAAGCACTGCAGGAAGAAAAAAGTTTTCAGACACTCCATTTACCCTTGGGCCAAATACAGGTTTATCTGCAATGCACAAAGGACTTTCAGTTTTCACATCTGAAGTTTCACTTCAATAAGCTCTTGACCCTGAAAATACTAAAGGAGGGCCACGTGATCAAAGTTTCACCTTAAGGTGCAGGAAAGGATGTCGCTTTAGAAAAGAGAAACTAACGGTATTCAAGTTAGCTCTTATTCAAATCGTTTGACATTCAGAGGGATTCCAAAAGTTCCAAGATCAAGAAGCCTTCTGGATTTCAGATTGTTACCACTCCGCTATCATAAAAGTGTTAATTAGCAGGCAAAATAGTTTGTGGAATGCTATTAGAATGATTAAACAACATTCCAGGCATTGTCTAGGCAAAGAGGTCTGAAAAGCCATCCTTTCACACTGCTGTTAAAATAATGTATTTATAACTCTTCTGGATTGTGAGAAAAAAGAGAAACACCCACCCACCATGACATCCTGGCCAAATGCACTGAAACAAGTAAAACCATTCGGTGTGTCTTAAATGAAGGATGAGGAAGAAGTGCTGTAGTAACTTGATTGATAGGATGATGAAGCCATGCTGCTTTGGAGTTCCCCAACACAAAGGAGTCTATTCTCCCAGGGATGTACATAACACCCGTTAATGCTAATGGGCATTATGCGCACACAGTATCTCCCCTAAGTCTTCAAAGGGTAAATAAAGCCCTAAAACAAATATGGCTGGGGTGATCATGAGTCACTGGGTACATCCCTCTCCTGCCCACACAAAGTGGGCACACATAACCATCTGCAGAAAGGGAAAGGGCTGCTACAGCTGTTAAACATTCCTTTCCCCCACCAGAAGCTTCTATTTTCCACTGGATACCTACCATCACCAACATATAAACTGTCCAGTCAACCAATACTGGCCAAAGAGATCAAAGAATTACTGGGAATAACTGAAAACAATGATCTTAAACAGGCCAGAGTGTCAGCAAGGAAGGACATAAGGTTCTCTCCACTATACCAAAGTACACTGATGGTTAATGGACCAAAGAGAACTGTATTAACCACAGGTGATCTTGTTTAAAAGATAAGGCATATTCGAATTAGGCCACTATCAAAGTACAACCTTGAACCCCCACCTCAATCACTTAAGGACAAATACATCAGTCCTCGGTCCTGCATGCATACTTGCAACATCACTCATATGGAAAACCAAGAGAAACCCCCCCAGTTTCTATAACACTCTCCTGGAGTAATTTTCTAAGATACAACCAGTGTTCCATCTAAACTGAGTTAGTGAGAGCTAGCTCACACTTTTTTAGCCTCCAGCTCACACATTTTTGTCTTAGTTCAGGAAGGATGGTTCCAGAGCAAACCAATGTATGCAGTAGCCAAATTGCTTGCTCACAACTTTAATGCCAGTAGCAGCTCACAGAGTAGAATTTTTGCTGACAAGACTCTACAGCTTAGAGGGAGCATTGGATACCCCCCCTTTTTTTTAAATAAAATTGTACTTCAGCCATTCTTTTCAGCCCACCCACTATAGAAGCAAATGGTCTTTTTAATATACTGAACATCATGTCTACTTATATAGACACACAAACCCTTAAAAAGTGTGCGACTGGGTGCTGGTACCGCTGCTTGTTGTGCAGCAATGTAGAATTTCGTAATGGAATGCAAAACGCTTCATCCAGATCGCGGCTCAGGCACTTCCCATCTTACTACCCAGCAAAAGAGCAAGGGAAGACAAATCTGCTGAGCTGGGAGAAAACGCTGGCCTTTCTCTTTTATAACTCATCAAGGATGCATTGCGGAGCACTCCAGAAAGATAGTGTAACTAAGAGGGATGGGGGGGGGCGGGGGGGGGGCCAGGGCAAGTACAGAAGGGGGGGGGAGGAGCCAGCAGCAGACTTATCAACCGACATGACAAAGTTCAATCCACCTCCACCATCAACAAGCAGCAGCAGCTCCTCCCCTCCCCATTCTCTCTGCAAAAAAAAAAAGTTTTTCAGCATCACCACCAGCTCGCCCTCGTTCTCGGCCGCTCTACTCTGCCCGGCAACGAGATGCGTTTCGCCTGTTGCACAACTTGCTTGCAAGCTGGAAGTTTAACTTTAGCCGAGGAGGAGGACTTGATACCAGAGCAACCACGTTTTCCACGGCAGCTCTTTCTCTCTCCCCGAGTTACAGGAAAGGGAGCAGCGACCTAGTCCAGGCGATGGCAAAGTTTGGTCGCCTTCCAAAGGGCAAGGAGGATCTTTTACAGACTCACCCCCCCATGTCGTTGCTTTACACCCGGGGGGGGGGGGGAGGAAGGATCGGGTTGGTTTTTTTGTAGGAACTCCCAAAGCGCACAACGCCCTCCCCTTTACAGTGGCATGGACTCTTTAAAAGTGAAGAGGGGGAGCAGAGAAATATGCCGATCGACAAGAGGCGGGAGGGGGGAGAGGGAAACCTTGCCCTGCTTCTTAGCAACGATTAAGGTCGCAGTTTCCTAAGAGACGAGTCCCGACTAGCCTACATCAACACGTGGGGGGGGGGGGGCCGAGAAACAGTTTTAGAAGAAGTTTCAGATGCAGCCATTTAGCAAGGAATTAAAAACGAGATGATTATTACTATTGTAATATTGGGGGGGGGGGATATTTTAAAAACAGTACTAAAAAGTAAAGAGATCTAGATCAATAATGGTCCCTTGTCCTACAATAACGACGAGGATCGGCCAACAGGCTCGTTTTGTCTAAGAGCCCTAGCAAAAGGAGATCTACTCCGATGCATTTTTCCTAGTTTCGGATCCCGCAAGCGCGTCTTTCCTGTACTCGTGACGATGCGTGTGCGTTTCCTCCTATAATCCAGAAACTCAAGAGATGTGCCTCTCTGACGGCGATGGCGGAGGGGGGGAGGAAGGGAAGAAAGGTGAACAAGTTTCTCTCTTTTTTTACAGGACCAGAAACTCCTTCCTGGGATCCTTCAAAAAAGATTTGGGGGGGGGGGGGGGAGTTGTGCGGAAAGCGCCTGCACCTTTCCTGAAGGCCGGGGAAGAGAGGAGGGAGGATAAAGATAGGGCAGGCACGATCTTGCAAGCGGCTCCCACCTCCATCTCTCCCCGCCCGAGGGTGGAGAGGGACGGCTAGTGGAACAAGGAGTACCAAAGGGCGAAAGGCGAGAGAGAGAGAGAGACGCGGATGCTTCCAGCCGCTGCCTTAGCAAACAAGGCGAAAAGTTAGCAGACAGGCGAGAAAGATGTCCGAGAGGAAGGGACCAAAACTTTCCCCCCCTCTACCTTGAAAGCGGCGAGTCCATTGCGACGAGTGTTAATCGTCTCCCCGGGCCATCCACCGAACCATCAAAAAATAAATATACCCCCCCCACACACACACAAAAAATAACTGGGGGAGGGGGGGGGCAGCAAAGGAAGATGTTCTCGAGGAACGCGGGAGGGCCAATTGGGTGAAAAGATGCTCCTTCCCGAAGGCCCATCCAAATCGCTGGTTAAAAATAAACTCTGCATGCAGGAGGGGAGGGAGGGAGGGCGAGGGAGAGATGATCTGGATGGATTCCTGAGCTCAGACAGTTTAATATGGATGAGCATCAGGTCCTGTAGGCAACAGGCTGCAACGGGTGTTGCTGGTTGGTAGAGTTTGCAACACGGAAGAAGGGGGGGGAGAGAGAGAGAAGAAGAATTAGAGAGGAGGGGAAAAGTGGAGGGGAGGCAGGGAGGAGCGGAGGATGGGGGTGGAAAGGAAGAGGAAGGCTGCAACCGACTCATCATCATCTCTGTCTCCCTCTCTCGCTACCAACAACTTTTTAAAAAGTTCGCTCTTCTCTCCTCCACCGCCACCACCCAAATCCAAAAAACGTTACAATGCAAAATAAAAGACACCAAGTCACTAACAATCATAAACACAGACAGACGTTTCTACCTTGGGGTACAAACACGTCTCCTCTCCCCCCCCCCCCTCCTCACCCCGGCCCAACAACAAGCAAAGTTTCTTCCCCTGCTATTCGCGCGACCTCCGGCTTGCGTTTGCGACTGGATTTGCTCTTTCCCTCCCCCGAAGCACAGGTAGAAGGTTTCTGCACGGATCCTTACTTACGTTTGACTTCTTCGGAGCTGGGCTGGCTGACTCGAGCCATGATGGAAAGCTGGAAGGGATGAGCGTGCGGGGAGGAGGTGAAAAGGGAAAAAAAGAAACCGAAGAAGTGACCGGAGCGGGAGGGGGGAACGAGAGGGGGGAGCAGAGGGAGGGGGGGAACTCCTCGAAAATTATTAAGCGAGAAGCAGAAGTTTGTTCCGGAGGGAGGAGGGGGTGGGGGGGAGGAATCAAATTCAAAATGGCGTTTCTATGGATGTACAAAGTTCATCTGCAATAACTTCCCTTCCTCCTCTGCGCCCCGAAGGAGGAAGATGCACCGAAAGTTATGGACCCCTCCGCCGCCGGAGCCGTCGGCGGAGCGCGCCCCTTCCCTCGCCCCCCCGACCCACTCAGCAGCGCCTCTCGCCCTCGCTCACCCTCCTCGGCAGACGCATCACGTGTCGCTCTCCTGCCTGTCTCCTGGGGACGTGTTACTCAGCCCGGCTGCTGCTGCTCTTGCCCGCTGCAAGCAGTAGCATCCCTATCTCCGCTCGCTCGCTCGCTCGGGCGCTCCCTCTCTTTGGCCGGGAGGGGCTCCTCCTCCTCCTCCTCCTCCTCCTCCTCCTCCTCGAAGGAGAAAAGTGAGTAAAAACTTCTCTCCTTCCTTCTCGTCCCCTCCCAGCTTGCAGGGAGCCAGCCAAACCCTCCTTTACTGCACTTTAGCAACTTTGGAGGCAAAACTTGCCCATCGGGACAAAAGTCCAAACGGAGCGGCCTTCACTTCCTACAAGATGCAGATTTTTTTAAAAAAAGAAAGAAGCAGCAGCAGCAGCAGGAACACACGCACACCCCCCCGCCTTCCTTTCCTTCCAAAGGATGGAGAGGTCTAGGAAAGAGAAAGAGGGAAGTTACCAAACTAGAAAGTCTCTTGGTGTTAATGTATCATCTGGCTGCGGCGGCGACGGCGGCAGCTGTTCCCCTCCATTACAGACTTCCAGTTGCAAGGAGGAAGCGCTGCTGCTGCGCAGAGAGAGGAGCGAGCGACGCGTGTTAGGGACTGATAAAGCGCCGAGGGATGCAGACGGCGCAGTATCTTCTTTGAAGGAGGCTCTCCCTGCCTGGCTTCCCGGTCTCTAGCCGCCTAATCCATTGTCAGCCAGGTGCCACGCATTCAGCTCTCGCTCGCTCTCCTCTCTCTCTCTCCCCCCCCCCCGCTCTAATTAAGGAGAGAGGCAAAAGAAGCCCCATGTTGTGGCGGCCCTCCAGCCGAGGGCGGATGGAGCAACAAGTCCCAGCAATTAGCAAGACACTTTGCAACCGTAGGCATGAGAGCCTGGGTGGGTGACACCTCCCCTGGTCCCCAGCCCCACACAAATGAACACCAGAGAGGCTACTGTTGTTATTAGGGTTGCTCTCGGTTTCAGGTATTGGTTTTGGGAACACTTAATTAAATTAAAACAGGGGCTTTTTGCTGGAAAGACCCTAGAGGATGGGTAGGCACCAGTGCAGTTTGAAGCCCATGATGCCCTCTTGTTGTTATCTGTTAATTACCTGTACAGAACCAGTGTGAAAACAACTTCTTTTCATTCCTACTTGATAAAATGTTCCTTGCACTGCCATCGTAAGCAGGGTTATACCCTTAAGAGCCCAAAGGCCTTCAAAGACTGGATGTAACTTAGGATGGCACTGTCAACCTGTAAAAGTGTTTGGAGTTTTTTGTTTTCCAACACTGGGGGTTTCATTATCATCGGTAGGGTGGTCTACGTTACATACACACGAAACGTATTGTTATATAGGTGCAGTGCAGTCCTCAACCTATTTTCTCGGAAGTTCTTCATTTAATCAATATTTCCTTCAAGCCACTCAGGGTGTGACGGACATCAGTTTCCCTCTCCTTCATTTTACCCTCACAACAATCCTGTGAGGTAGGTAAGACTGTGAGAGTGACTGGTCCAAGGTCACCCAGTGAGCTTCCGTGGCAGAGTGGAGATCTGAACCTGGATCTCACCAGATCCTAGTCCAATATCTCAATAGGATTTAATAAAATAAGTGTGCAGAGGTTTGCAACATCAAATAGCCATTTGGTTGGAAATACTGTGCCGATTAGTGCTCATCCTGGTTTTCTCCATTTCCTCCTCCTTCCTATTGTTGACAAATATAACCCATCCGTGCATGCTCATACAGATAAAACTGGACAGTCCAGGGAAGGGAGACACAGCTGAACATTAACTTGATCCAGTTCCTGCCCAGCCATGGGATCCCAGCTGTAACCCTCTAAACAGGTTACAGCAGCAATACATCCAGTTAGTTTTTTGCAGGAGAACCATCCAGCCGGGTCCAAAAACAAACAATCCAGAACACTCTCATATTACAACATGATAGTATTGTTAAATGAGAGCAAAGAGCTATGATGCTATTCTGTTCCCAATGGAAAGGTTCATGTAGGAAAGGTGTAAGTGGGAGTAAATGAACACATTTTTTAAAAAAATATACAAAATTCCAAAAGTTTAAGAAAATGAATATGATTCAGTAGTATTTCTTAATGGGGCTTAAGTGCATTAAGTCCATATCTACAAGCCTCAGTTCTCCATCTGCAAAATGGGAATAACTATGCAGATTTACTGTGCAGCTAAGGATGATAACATTAATAGTACTTCAGAACATCCAAAATACTTTACATGTGTTTTTCAACTATTCTTCTTGCTTACCAAAGCATTCTGGGGCGCTAAGTGACCCTGGACAGGTTTCAAGAAAAGGTCCTTGTGTGGTACCAAAATTTAACACACAATCCTTGCAAATTTAAGCATTTGTGTAAGAACATAAGAGCATAAGAGAAACCAATGTTGGATCAGGCCAATGGCCCATCCAGTCCAACACTCTGTCACACAGTGACCAAAAATACAGGTGCCATCAGGAGGTCCAGCAGTGGGGGCAGGACACTAGAAGGCCTCCATCCAAGCACCAAGAATACAGAGCATCACTTGCCCCAGAATGGATCTCTGTTCCGTATCTATATATCTAATTCCGAAGTGGCCCCCTCCGTGCGGATAGCTAAATCCGCATGGGGGGCACTTGGGGGAGAGAGAGGTTTTTCTGCATACGAGGGAGACTCTCCACGTTTGCAGAAAAATCCCAAAACTTTCAAAAAATATTCGAGGGATATTTAAATCCCCCAAAAAGTAAAAGAGCGTCCCCTGCGCATGCGCAGGGAACGCTTTGGCCGTTGTGGGGGAGGCTTAGTGGCCCAGCAACTGTGAGCTGCTTAGGGCTCACTGTCATCGGTTGGAGGGGGGAGAAGTCTTGGCGGGCCGCTGCCGCTTGTGCTGAGGAGGGGGAGGGGAGGGGAGGCAGGAGGAGCGGCAGGGCTCACCACTGCTGCCGCTTCTTGCCCCAGGGAGGGGAGGGGGGTGGCAAGAGGAGTGGCGGGGCTCGCCACCGCTTTTTACCCTGGGGAGGGGGAGTGGCAGGAGGACTGGAATACTCCCCCCCCCCCCGCGAGTATCGCGGGTGCCCCACCTTGTGTTTATCTAATTCCCTCTTGAAGCCGTCTTGCTTATAGCCACCACCACCTCTTGTGGCAGAGAATTCCATAGCCTGCTCCCATAGATGTTTAGTGGTTAGAGTATTGGCCTGGGATCTGGAAAACCCATGTTTGGATTCCCACTCTGCCAATAGAAGCTGGCAAAAATATCTTGGGCCAGTCACTCACACACTCACACACACTCAGCCTAAGCTACCACACAGAGTTTGTATGAGGAGGGGAAAATGTTGTAAACCACTTTGGGAAGGAAAGTGGGGGATAAATAAATGGACATTTTCCCCAACCAACAGTGCAGCCTTAGGCTCCTTTGGTTTAACTGGGAGATATCTATTAATTAAGAACATTGTATGCCACTCCTCCAGGAACCTGCCTGAGGCAGCTTACAAAATACAAATAATTTAAAAATTAAAAGATATTAACTAAAATCCAGTGTTAAAAATATGCAGCCCCGTTCTGTGGATGTTTACTCAAGGTAGTCCCAATGAGATCAAAGAACACAGGCCACGGCCTTGCCCTGTTGTTGCCCCTTAG
Source organism: Lepidodactylus listeri (assembly GCA_029233225.1). Classification (NCBI taxonomy): domain Eukaryota; kingdom Metazoa; phylum Chordata; class Lepidosauria; order Squamata; family Gekkonidae; genus Lepidodactylus; species Lepidodactylus listeri. The sequence continues at coordinate 97,858,151 of JARCFY010000006.1, forward strand.
CATTGATATTCAGAAATTTACTGTGTCTGAAGATGGAGGTTCCGTTTAGTCCTGGGTATTCTCCCTGAAACTGTGGAATCCTTTTTAGAGTTATCCAAGTCAGTAGCCATCACTAAGCCCTGTGGCAGTGACTTCCACAAGTTAGTTTCAAGTTAGTTACTCATTGAGTCAATAATTACTTCCTTTGGTCTCTCCTGAATCTACATCTCATTTACACTCCTTAGTCATCTTTTCTTCAGGCAGAAAAGGCCCCAAACTCTTAGGCTTTCCTCACAGGGAAGCTGTACCGGTACATTTTTGTTGTCTTTTTATGTACCATCCCAACTTGAAAACGAATGAACTGCACACATTATTCCAAATACACAGTATCTATATAGGGGCATTGGAATACTGGCTGTTTGTTTTCGTTTTCAGTGCGTGCTTCTTTCATTGCCACCACACACTGAATCAGCATTTTAACTGACCCATCCACCATGACCCCAAGATCTCTTTCCTGGTCAGTTACAGCCAGTTTCAATCCTGTTATTGTAAAGTCAGGATTTTTTTTTGTCCTAATATGCTTTACATTTATTTGCACTTTATTTGCCATGATGGTGCCCACTTACCGCTTTGGAGAGCTCTAGTTTGGTTTTCACCATCCTAAGAAAGTTGGTGTCGACGGCGAACTTAGCCATTTCACTGCTCGCCCCTAGTTCGAGACCATGTATGAACACATTAAGCAGCGCCAGTCCCAGTGGGATCCTATTGTTAACTTCCATTATGAGAGCCATCCATTTACTGCTTCCAGTGATTCTGCTCCATAAGAAGCCCTTTCCTCTTATTATGAATCATCACTGCTAATTTTACTCAGTGGCCTTTGATAAGGTCCTTTCTTAAAGGTCCACATACATAGGCTGGAGTCTACCAGCTTTTTTGCTCTATCTGTTCTGATTCCTCTCCTTGATGTAATCACAATGTTGTGCACCTTTTGTCCACAAGGAGTCCCATGACACCCCCCCCCCCCAGTATAGCTTTTTTTAGCGGTTGAAAGGGCCAACTCTCCTTTTTTTCAGTAGTGGAAAAACTGGTGGAATACAGTCCATTTTGGCTATCAGATCATCTTTATTTACATGCCTGTTAACACTCCCACTGAACTCCAAAATGTCAGGTGAGGCAGGACTTCTTTTTACAGAAGCCATGCTGATTCTTCCTCAGGAGGTCATATTCTTCTAGGTACTTAATAATTCTATATTTAATAACAGTTTTTATCAGTTAACCCCAAAACAGATGTTAGGCTAACTGGCCTGTAATTTCCAGAGTTTCATCTGGACCCCGTGTTTTTTTTAAAAAAAAACAGCATTACACTCTCTACTTTCCCACCTACAAATATGGAGATCAGTCACAGCTTCCAAATTTTTGTTAGGAGATCAACAGGTTCACATTCAAGAGCCAGCATGATTTAGTGGTTGAAGTGTTGTACTAAGATCTGGGAGATCCAAACTCAGATCCCCATTCAGCCATGAAGCTACACTGGGTGACCTTGGGTCAGTCACTTTCTTACACCTTGACCTACCACACAACAAGGTCAAAATGGTAGCTGTGTTAGTTTGTCTGTAGCAGTGGAAAAGAGTAAGAATCCAGTAGCACCTTAAAGACTAACAAAATTTGTGGCAGGGTGTGAGGTTTCCTGAGTCAGTGCTCACTTCTTCAGATACAGCTACCACACAGCAGTAAGGGGGAAGAGTTATGTGCATTGCCCTGGGCATCTTGGAGGTGGGGTAGGATAAAAATGTGGTAGATTACAAGTCTCTAAGAACCCTTGTGTATATACCATCTAGACCCGATGGTTTGTTGGTTTTTTAATTTGTCCGTTAGAACTTCTCTTGCCACAGGTACTTGACTCAGTTCTTCAGACACTTTTCCTGAAACAGCCTCTCTGGTGTGGGAAACTTCCCCATATTTTCTGCAGTTCTGTGGTCATTTCAGTTCTTTTTCACCCAAAGACCCAACTGCATCCTTGGCCAGTGTCCTGCCTTCAGATTATTTAAAGCAGTGGTTCTCAGCTCTGGCTCAGAACCCAAAAGCAGGTCATGAGTCTTGCAGGTGAGTCATAAGGCAAAGAGGGAAGAGCAATAGGATGAGCTTGGACAGGAATCTTTGGAAGACCCAACAGCAAATTTTGGTTTTTCTTCTTTGTAAGGTGCAAAATGACCACAAAATACAGCCAGTCCCTCCGTAATGCTACATATTCATAAACACCATAGTTGAAACACAGAGGGGCTGTGGCTCAGTGGAAGAGCCTCTGCTTGGCATGCAGAAGGTCCCAGGTTCAATCCCTGGCATTTCCAGTTAAAAGGATGAGGAAGTAGGTGATGTGAAGGACCTCAGCCTGAGACCCTGTAGAGCCGCTGCCAGTCTGAGTAGACAAGACTGACCTAGATGGACCAGTGGTCTCTGATTCAGCTTCATGTGTCAATATAAATTTGTTCCGTGTCAACTGATATGTTACCTGATTCCTGCATTTACATTGGGAAGGGGGGAGGGGAGTAGTATGGAGTGTCCTCACAAGCAAGTTCTGTTAAGTGCAGCCCATTCAGAAGTAGGTCCCTCCCAAAGAGCACAGCAAGTTTAGAAGTCAGTCCCACTTCAAAAAGTGTGAGGGCCACTGATTTAAAGACATTCTTTTGGTTTGCCTTAATCTATATATCTAATAGCAAAGGCGCCCCCCCCCCATGCGGATGCCTAAATCTGCATGGGGGGGCACCTGGGGGGCAGGGAGGTTTTTCTACAGATGGGAGGAACGCCCCCCGTTTGCAGAAAAATCTTAAAAGTTATTAAAAATTTTCGGGGGATATTTAAATCCCCCCAAAAGTAAAGGAGTGTTCCCTGCGCATGCGCAGGGGACACTCTCAGAACTACGGCGGCCCAAGGAGAGCCGCCGAAGCCTGGGGAGGGAAGGGGCAAGTGGCGGGCCCGGCGAGCAGCGCTGAGGCCCGTGGGGGGGAAGGGGAGAAGTGGCGGCCCACGGCGAGTGCCGTCGTGGCCTGTGGGGGGAGGGGGAGAAGCAGTGGGCCTGGTGAGCAGCCCGTGGGGGGGAGGGGAAGGGAAGGAACGGGGGGCAGACGGGAGTCAGGGAAAACAGGCCCGGGGGGAACCTCAGCTCCTTCTCCCCCCACGAGTATCGCAGGGGGGCCCTTGTCTATATACTAATAGCCAAGTTGCTCCCTCCGTCCGGATATCTAAATCCACGTGGAGGGGGCACTTGGGGGGCAAGGAGATTTTTCTTAAGGGACTCCCCAAGTATGCAGAAAAATTGTAAAAGTTTAAAATATTTAAATCCCCCCCAAAGTAAAATTTGGCCGTTGAGGGGGGAGGCTCGGTGGGCCCGGCGGCTGTGAGCCGCTCAGGCCTTGCCGCTGCCAGTGCCAGGGGGTGGGGGTGGGAGAAGGCTTGGTGAGCCTTGGGCCTCACCGCCGCCACCGCAGGGGAGGGGGTGGGGGAAGGCTTGGCAGGCCAGCGGTTGTGAGCTGCTCATCCTTGCCACTGCTATTGCGGGGGGGGGGGAGAGAAGGCTCACCTGCTGCCGCTTCCTCCTCCTGTGGAGCTCCTCCTGCTTCTGCAGGCCGGGAGCTGTGGGGAATACTCCCCCCCACCCACGAGTATTGCGGGTCCCCCTTCTTGTTACCTCATAATTCTATCTTCTTTCACCTTTTTGCCAACTTACATTTGTTTTGCCCAAACAGGTGCTCCTTCTATTTAGATAAATAGCCAGCATGGTGCAGTGGTTGTACCAGGTTTGATTCCCCACTCCTCCTTCCCCACGAAGCCTGCTGGGGGAACTTTGGGCCAGCCACAGCTCTCTCAGAACTCTTCCAGCCCCACCTCCCTCACGAAGTGCCTGTTGTGGGGAGAGGAAGGGAAGCTGATTGTAAGCTGCTTTGAGACTCCTCAGGGTAGAGAAAAGCAGGGTATAAAAGCCAATTCTTCTTCACTGTGATCACTCTTCCAAGGGTGCAACAACACATCTCATGCCAGATCCCTTCTGGGTGGGAAGGGAGGACAAGACCAGGCCAACGAAGATCCTCCTCTCACTGAGGTATCTTGGCTCCTCCCTTCTTACCTTCTAGGAAACCCAAGCGGCAAACGGTGCCAGGAAGAGAAGCAATCCTCTGCTCTCTGACATATTCAGGTCTTTCCCTTTGTCCCTGCCCTTCTTCTTCAGAAACTGAGCAGGAAGGGAGATCAAGATTTGAGGTGTGCCAGACTGCAGAGGAGAAACGTTCCATCTTGAGCTCCATCTCCCCATCAACTCCCCATCCTCAAATCCAGCACAAAGGGAGGGGGGCAGCTGGGATTGCCGGCAGGCCAGGCCATCTGGTGGAAGGCAATCGATTGCAACACCAGCTTCTACGTTAGCAGTGTGCAAAGCTTTCCTAGAGCTGTCCTGAAACCCAAGCCAGGAACACGGCAGCTAGCTCCATGCCTGCTGAATTTCTCAGCGGAGGGTAACTGACGTTTGCCAATCCCAGCTTTAACCAGCCAGGACAGGCTTATTGGATGGCACAACAGCTGGCAGCAGGCGGAGAAGTTGAAGAAAGCAGAAAGACAAGAGCTCAAGAGGGTGAAGGAGTGGCTGAGTGCGCAATTCCTGAATCTGCAAGGCTGAAGTAATGCATGGTATATAAAATCCAGTATGACTCAATGAAATCTGACCAGCCATCACTGGGTCCAATACAGGACTGTTCCCACAAAATGAGAGATTTCCTGCAAGGCTGGATATTTAGCATTTAGACACCATAGCTCATTTCTTCAGAGCCCTTCACATGTATTATCTCAGTCATACTTACAAAACCTTGTAAAGTTAACAAATATTATGCGCCCCATATTTTAACTAATGAAAGAAGAAGAAGAGATTGGATTTGTACCCCACCTTTCACTACCCAAGGGAGTCTCAGAGCAGCTTACAACCTCCTTTCCCTTCCCCTCCCCACAACAGACACCCTGTGAGGTAGGGGGGCTGAGAGAACTATGACAGAAGCTGCTCTTTTTCAAGAACAGCTGTGCCAGAACTATGGCTTGCCCAAGGTCATCCAGCAGGTGCAAGTGGAGGAGTGTGGAATCAAACCAGATTAGAGTCCGCGCACCTAACCACTACACCAAACCTGCTCTCCTCCAAACAGTGTATAAATAATTTATACACTGCCTTTCTCCCTAAGGGGACCCAAAGTTACTTACATTGTTCTTCAGTCCTCTGTTTTATCCTAACAACAACACTGTGAGGTAGGATAGCCTGAAAGAGAGTGACTGGTTTACAGTATATGTCAGAGAGAGAATTTCAAACAGCTGTATTTAAAACTTTGGTCATGTGCAAAATTAGTTACATTTAATCAATTAATTGATTTAACAAAAAAAAATTGGATAAATTCAGATGGTCATGTAAGTAATACAGTTATTGCAGCTGTCATATTACAGCCTAGTTTTCAACACGCTACTTGCCACTGGAAGGTAATATCATTTTCTAAGAAAACAATAGTTTACAGTGGGAAGAAATGGACCCGTGATGACAAAATGAGCACCATTCAGACAAACTATTAACAGGCCATCTGAATGAATTACTTCAAAATATGATGCAGTAGCAAAGAGCAAGAGTCTAAGTAGCAACTTATAGACTATCAGAATTTGTGACAGGGTGTGAGGTTCCATGAGTTGCTGCTCCTTTCTCCAGATACCTGCTGCTGCTACAGACGGACTAACATGGGGTGAGGACAGATTGAAGTTCTGTTGCGCTCCTGCAGCGCGGCAGAACAAACCAGGGCGAACTGCCCCGCAGTGCGGCATTCAGATGCCACCGCAAGGAAACCGCCTGCAGCGTCCACACTGCGGGTGGCTTCCAGCGGCGGCAGCAGAATGCCACGTGGCTCTGCCTGCCCACACGTGTTCACACCCGCTGGAAGCGGGTGGAACGCGCGGGCAGCCGACGGGACACCACTAGGAAGTGGTGCCCGGCTGCTGCAGGAGGAGCGCACCACCAGACCAGGTGAGTCCGGGACGCCTCTGGGGGACAGATGTGGCAATCTGGAAGGCTGCTCTGCCTCCGCTTTTAAAGCAGAGGCAGAGCGGGCCAGACTGCCAGTCTGTCCTCAGCCATGGTTACCCTTCTTGATTCAAAATCCATTGATAGTCACTGATGTCTTTTTTGAAAAGGGATAGGTAAATTCATGGAGGATTGACCTATCTGCAGATATCTGCCATGATGGCCAGAAATGAGAACATGTGTCTTCTAGAGGTAATATCTTGCATGTCAAATATAGAAGACAAGTATCAAACATTCCCCATCATTATCCTGCTTGTGGCGTAGGGTTGCCAAGTCTTCGAAACTCACCGGTGGGGGGGAGTCCTACTCTGGCCAGGAGTTCCTCCTGGCGCGCGTGCCCAGCGACATCACCGGAAGTGATGTCAGCATGTTGGGGCGTTGCCAGGGCGACGCTCTGGCAATCGTCCCAAAACTCTATGGTATCATAGAGTTTTGTGGCGATTGCCAGAGCGTCGCCTTGGCAACGCCCCCAACATGCTGACGTCACTTCCGGTGACGTCATTACGTCGTCCTCGCTGGACGACGTCGGGGGTGGGGTTCCCCCTGCCTGCCAAATGCTGGCCGGCGGATCGGGAACCCCTTTAGAGGGGGATCCCCCGCCCCCTGGGCTGACTTGGCAGCCCTATTGTGGCGTCTCTCAAGGAATCTGTCTGACAACTGTTGTGGAGAACTCTATTAGATGGATCAGTGATCTTACCCAGGAAGGGATCTACACATTCTCAAAAGCTCTAGTAGTTGCTCATGGTACAAACAGGTTTCTTTTGCCCCTTGATCTTTGGTCAAAGTAAGGTTTGTTTGACATGTTTTTGAAACATTAGCAGAAACCTGAAAACTTCTGTTTGGACAGAAGCGTGTACAACCATGGCTGTATTGGTAACATCAAACAATTTCTTGTCTCCAGCCCCTGGTCTCTCTAAATTCAAACCATATTGCAAGAGAAGAAAGAATAGGAAGTAGCAAGGGAAGTAACAAGGCTTGTGTCTGTGAGGCCTAGGGGAAGTGGTCCAGCAAGCAGGAAAAGGTCCAAAGATGGGGTGCAAACAGAAACACAGCTCAGACCTCCAGTGAGAGAAGGAAGAGGAAAGCATTCTTCAGATGAGAAGTTGGCCTCAGTAAGGAGCAGTAATTAAGCTACTAGGAGACAGACGTGCATGCAGGCAAGATTCTGGAATCTTTCCACATTTGCCCAGGGTGGAGCCAAAGTTTCACTGAAGAGAGGTACTGGCTTCAGAATGGTACCAAATAACAAAGTAACACGGCCAAAAACACCCTGTCGTTTTTCTGAAGTCTAAATTTTAATGTGGGGGCAGGGCTCTTTTGCACAAAGAGAAGAATCAGGGCAAGTGCTACTGTTCCCTACAAAAAGTAATTGTCCCTTCTTTTCACTGTTTTAAGAAGAGCCATTCTGGATCAGACCAATAGTCCATCTAGTCCAGCATCCAGCCTCACACAGTAGCCAACCAGTTCCTCTGGACAGCCAACAACAGGTCATAGAGGCCAAGGCCCTCCCCAGATGTTGCCTCCTGTCTCTGCGATTCAGAGGATTAGTGCTGCTGAATGTGGAGGTTCCCCTCAGTAACCATGGCTAGTAGCCATCAATAGACTTATCCTCCATGAATCTATCGAATCTCCTTTTAAAGCAGTTTATTCCTTATTCACTACAGCCTCTGGCAGTAAATTCCACACTTTAATCACTCTTTCATGCACTGTCCCTAAGTGCTTTTGCCAGTTCACCATCAGTTGGAAGTGGGACACACCCACTCTGATTGGCTCTTTTTCTCTTTTGTTAGGATTGGGTTGTCATCTGCTTGCATAATTGCTTGTGCCTTTTTGGGGACACATTGTAAAAATGCACTCCCCCAATCATACACTTACATATATTCTTCTAGTATCAAACTGCTGAGATTGTAACTTCATGCATCTGACAAAGTGGGCTGAAGTTCACAATCATTAGTCTTTAAGGGACCAAAGGGCCTTTTCTTTTCCTCCTCCGCACTGTTATTCTAAAAGGACAGGATCCTTGCATTCTTCATTGAATCTGTCAACTTTTTTGTCCTTCACTCCACCCCTCCCCAATATCCTTATCAGATTCCACCCTAGGTTGACTCCAGTCAAAACTGCTTTAAATAGCCTTGAATAGCTTTGTGTCAGTAGCTTGGAAAATTAGGGAATGGATGTGATAGCAATCATCAGTTCGATAGACGTGCTTTCCCATCACTGTGATGGTAGAAGCATCACCTACATCACTTCTGATTCTCAGAATTCCTCATGGAAGGGGGGCTTCCTCTAGATTGGTACTTAGCTGTCTAGTAGGAAGAAATGGGCCATAGACCTGTATAGATTTCCTTTGCAGCAGTGGTTCTAAAAATCCATACAATCTGCTCTGCAAACCACCCATCTTTCCCATAATTCCCTTTCAGTTCAGTTCTTGCATCTGCGTGGACCCATCTAACTTTGCTTCTTTCTGCCTGTTTCTGGGGTTACTAAACTCCAGGTGGCGGCTGGAGAACTCCTCGGATTGCAACTGATCTCCAGGTGACAGAGATCAGTTCACCTGGAGAAAATGGCTGCACTGGAAGGTGGACTGTATGGCTTTATACCCCATTGAAGTCCCTCCCCTCCCCAAACCCCACCTTCCTCAGGCTCCACCCCCAAAATCTCCAAGTATTTCCCAACCCAGACCTGGCAACTATGGATGCCATTCTCCATGTGGAGGAGGAGGAAAAGGAGATTGGATTTATACCCCGCCCTCCACTCCCCGAGGGAGTCTCAGAGCGGCTTACAAACTCCTTTCCCTTCCCCTCCCCACAACAGACACCCTGTGAGGTAGGTGGGGCTGAGAGAACTCTTTCCCAAGCTGTCCTTGAGGGAACAGCTGGTACAGAGCTATGGCTTGCCCAAGGTCATCCAGCCAGGTGTAAATGGAGGAGTGGGGAATCAAACCCGGTACTCCCAGATTAGAGTCCGCGCACTTAACCACTACACCAAACTGGCTCTCTGGGACCTGGGGATCCCCTGGAATTTAAGCTCATCTCCAGACTACAGAGATCAATTCCCCTGGAGAAAATGGAGGGTGGACTCTGTGGCACTGTACCCTACTGGGGTCCCTGTCCTCCCAAGGCTCCATCCCCAAATCTCCAGGAGTTTTCCAACCTGGATCTGGTAAACCTACCCCCGTCCCATCTCCTGCCAGTGGCCATGGGGGGCCTGGCAACCCTACTTGTTGCTAACACTTATTTATTTCATTTACACCTCACCCGTCTTCCAAAGCTTATACCCAGAATTAAACTTTGTTGGTGTTAAAGGTGCCACTGAGCTCAGACTTCGTTGTATTTACCCACTTCATTCATAGCTTGCTTTTCTTGCTGAGACTTAAAGCAGATTATCTAGTATACATCAATCAAAATAAATTGCATGAGACATCCAGTAAACAGTGTGATAGGACTAGGATTACAAAAAAATCGAAACAACGGGGGGAAAGGATCAGACATTATATTTATCATAACCAATGGTACAAATGAAATTACAAAAATAGAAGACGATGAAGTAAGATTTAAAAAAATAAAATAAAATTTACATTTCTACACTCAACAACAAATACCAAACAAGAAAATAAACAGAACAAAACCATCTGATAACCTCATATCCAATATATAGGTAATGCCATCATATTATGTAATTGTTACCGACCACAAAAAACACACAGAAAATATGCAAATATATAAACCAAAAAAAAGGGGGGGGAGGAAAAGAAAATGAAGGGGCAGAGAGGAGCTTTCTTCCATTTTGGCTATAATTTAACATGAATTCATTAAATCAGTTTCTGAATGATAACAATCAGAATCCTAGCTGCAACTAAAAGAAAACTAATAAAGAGTTTTTTGTTTACATTGAGAATTTTATTTGGCAAATAAATTGAACAGGGTAATTCAACAGTAGGTCTTATTTGATCTTGGATTATTTTAACAATCTCTGTAAATATTGATTTCCAAAATTTTGCTATAACTGCACAGGACCAACACATGTGTAAAAATGTCCCTAATCCTCCACAACCTCTCCAGCAATTTTTATTCTTTATTTACATGGGCTAGCCTAACTGGGGTCAAATACCACCTTTGGGACATTTATTTTATTTATTTATTATTTATTTATTTAGATTTATATCCTGCCTAACCAGCAAGGCTGGCTCAAGGCAACTTTAATGCATCTTTAATGCATGCTCTTGTAAACCTCTTGAAATTGGTTTGTAAGGAAATTGTTGAAATATTTATTTTCAATCATTGTCATTAAATGTAGTGTTCAGTTCTACTTCCCAATTTTTTAAAATTGTCTGCACCAGAATTTGTCCTTGATTTAATAATATCCCATATATTTTAGTAATTAACTTGCCCTCCTCGTCTATATTTCCAATTGTATATCATAGTATAAAGAAATATTCGGAATGCCCCACCCTCTTTCTTGAATAGGTGATAGTTGGATTCTTGGATTTTTAGAGTTAAAAATAAATTGATCTAAATTGAATTGCCAATCCTTCAAAATCTTATCCGATATATGAAGAGGTAACACAAAATAGAAAAGATAATTTTGGAAGAACAGACATTTTAATCAATGCAACTTTGGTAGTCGCAGATGTTTTCTGCTTTGCCTATCTAATCATATTCAATTTTATCTGCCTCCACATTATTTTACAGTTATATTGACACATTTTATTTAGATTTTTTGGAGTAGATATTCCAAAATATCTGAAACTTTTATGTACTAATAGTATATTTAAAGTGAGAGAGGCTTTCAATTGAATTGTACAGGCAATATTACAGCATAACATATTAGAGATTTGATTGAATTTTAAGAGATCTTTTAAAGGTTGTATCACTTCTGTCCAATTTGTGAAAGATAATAACATATCGTCTGCATACATTGTTTGTTCTTTTTCTCAGCATTTAACTCCTCTCATATCTTGATTAGATCTTATTTATTAGCTAGTGGCTCCAAAGCTAAGATAAAAAGTAATGGGGAAGTGGCATCTTGTTTAGTACCACAATTAATGTTTATTGAGCCAAAAAAACAATTATTTATTGTTATACTAGCAGTATATGATGAATAGATAGCCAAAATGGCCCTATTAAATTTATTTCCAAATTCATAAAAATTTAATATTCTTTAATTCATAAAAATTTAATACCCTGAGAGCCAGTTTGGTGTAGTGGTTAAGTGCACAGACTCTAATCTAGGAGAACCAGGTTTGATTCCCCACTCCTCCTCTTGCACCTGCTGGATGACTTTGGGCAAGTCATAGTTCTGGCACAGCTGTTCTTGAAAAAGAGCAGTTTCTGTCAGAGCTCTCTCAGCCCCACTTACCTCACAGGGTGCCTGTTGTGGGAAGGGAAAGGAGATTGTAAACCGCTCTGAGACTCCTTTGGGTAGTGAAGGGCGGGGTATAAATCCAATCTCTTCTTCCTCTTCTTCTTTTTAAGTAATCCCAATTCACTGACTCAAAGCCTTTATAGAGATCTAGAGCGATTAGTGGTAATTCTATTTTCCCTTTTTTAATGAAACAAAAGACCCACAACTTCCCTGATTGCATCCGCAATAAAATGTTTCAGAATAAAACCTTATTGATCTGAATTTACTAATACTAGAATACAAGTTCTCAGTCTAGACACGAAAATTTTATAATCTGTATTTAGTTAAATCAGGTGATAAGAGTCCCTGGATGCTGGATCTTTATTTGATTTTGGTATTAAATTAATTTTGCTTCCAACCACTGGAGAACCTTCCACAATCTCATTAGAGAAAAAAGATGGGGAGTCAAAATATCTTTACAATGCTTTTAGAATTCTGATGTGAACCCATCTAATCCAGGTGCAGAGCCTATTTTTAATGAATTAATTGCTGCATTAATATTTTCTACAGTTATGTTCCTATTTAATAAGTCCCTAATCAGCCCCATAGCCAGGGTTTTTTTGGGGGGGGGGGGTGTCAGGGCACGGGGGGGGGGCAATTAAATCTCCAACCCTTTCTTCTCCTCCAGGGTGGATCAATCTTCCTCCCCCTTGAAGCATTTTCCATGGAACTTGAAAGTTGCTGCACTTGGCACAGCCACCTGTTGCCAGGGCTCAGTCAGCCAGGAACTTCAACCCCCCCCACCATGGGTGCAGGGTCCAAAGCGGGGATCAAAGTTTCACTTTGCCTCCGATCCCCATCAGAGCCTCCCCAAGCTCTTGGCCTGGCAGGGAGCAGAGCTTGGCAACAGCAAACCGAGCCAGGGGCAGGAGGAAGTGGCTCATCCAAGAGCTCTTCCCTGTGGTGGGCATGACTCGGGCCCCGGTGCTGCACAGTGCAGCCTGCCTCCCTCTCTCCCTACTGTGGGAGCGCTGGCATGAGGAAAGCAAGGGCTGCCTCTTTCCCTAGGGCAGGAGGGAAAAGATCGGAAGCAGCCACTCAGCAGTCGGGAGAGAAGGAGCAGCCCGCTGGATCTCACTAGGGACCGGTGGGGGGGGGGTGCTGCAAATTCGATAGGGGACACCACCTGCAGCACCCCCACCCCCCACTGGCTACATGCCTGTCCCTAATCCTTGGTTCCAGCCAGGGTATATTTGCTGGAAAACAATAATCGTTGATCTCTGAAGGTTGGACCTGATACCTCCTATAAAGATTGTCACAGAACTCCACAAAGAAATCCAAAATATCTTTTGGTTTATTAACCATTTTCCCCTTGGAATTTTTAACGGCCAAAATCAATTTCTTTGGTGGGCTATCTTGATTTTATTTGCTAATAACTTAGAACACTTGCCTTCAAATTCATAATGCTTAGTATACCATAATTTCCATGTTGTTCTGTTACTATCTAATACAGGGGTGGCCAACCTTGCTTAACGTAAGAGCCACATAGAATAAACGTAAGAGCCACATAGAGATGTCTGAGAGCCGCAAGACAGGAACAAATATCACACACACGTTTTTATTTTTTAAAATATGCAAATTTGCTTTTTATTAACGTTAAATGGGACTGCCAAAAATAAAAACAAACGAGGAAAACTGGTTATAAGAAAGAGAGAGAGAGAAACTAGGAAAGCAAATAGATGGGAGGGAGGAGGGAAGGAAGGAAGGGAGAAAGAGAGAAAAAGCATGCCTCCCCTTTGCTTCCCCAGCCGCCCTGCCAGGAGCCGCACAATATGTGTGAAAGAGCCGCATGTGGCTCCCGAGCCACAGGTTGGCCACCCCTGATCTAATACATTTAATTCCTCTGTTTTTCGTTCTAACCTTGTTTTATCTAAAGGGGATCCCAGTTTTTTATATATTTCTGTTAACCTACCCATTTCAGCTTTCATATCATTAATTTGTTTCCTTCTTTGTTTTTTTAGTGTCTATAAATTCTGAATGCATGATCCCTTCACCACCGCTTTCATTGCTTCCCCATGAAGATTATGAGAGATACAGACATCCAAATTCTCTTGAAAATATCTTTGTATTGTTATTTTGAGATTCTGCTTGCTGTTGTCCTCTGTCAATAAAATTGGATTAAATCACCATGTGTACTGTGGGCTAATCTGTTTCACATCAATAACTACTGTGACAGTGGTATGATCTGTAACATTTATCAATCCAATTGACAGTATTAATCCAGTGTAAAACTTCCTTAGATACAAGAATCCCATCCAGCCTTGACAAAGCACCATATACTTAGGAGTAAAAAGAATGAGAATTATCAGAAGGATGTAATTCTGCCCATAATTCACATAAACCATAATCTTCAATTATCTTAAAAGGATTATAAGCCTTATGTAATACAGGCATACATTTCCCCTTTAATTTTTTAACAGACCCCCGACAATCATGAAGTAGTCTGGGGAATATGTTTTGCAGATTAACATTCATGTCCCCCCTGTTATTTTTATAGAGGAGGAATATCTTTCCAATCTCCTAAAAACCTAGTTGGCCCTTATTTGGGAAATAACTGGGAAGTTCCAAGTATACCTTCCACAAAAATGAATCTGCCATTAGGGTCTCTCAAAATCTTTTAAGGTTTAAAATCAATCTTTGAATGCACCAAAATCACAACCCTCCAGCTTTCTGTAGACCTGGGTGCCACAAATTTACTTCCAGCTCCTGGAAGTAAAACATCTGTTTGCTTATGCTTATGTACTTCTTGAGTATAAGTTCCAGTTCTGGTCCTTTTTATCAGATCAGCTAAACTTTTAACATTCAAGGATGTAACCAATAAATTAATATTACTATGACTTATATAATTGGACATGGATGCCAACATCAAAGATCTTATTCAGCTTTATCTGCCAAAGGAAGCTCAAGAGAGAGAAAAAAAGAAAACTGCCCTCTAAAAAAACAAAGAAGAGGAGGAAGAGGAGGAGGAAGAAGAAGAAAAAAGTCTGCACACTTAACCTCTACACCAAACTGGCTCTCACAAAGACCGAATACTCAAGTGACATTACTAGGTGCCCTCTTACACTGCTGTGATGTAGCAAGAGGGGTTCCTGCCACCTGCAATTAAACAGGGCTGAAGTAAGAGTAGAATACTACCTCCAACAAAGAGTGGAAAAGCCATAGTCCTGCTGTCTTTCTAAAAGCACCCACCTGAATAGGATTACATGCCCTAGAGGCCCTTTTGGGCAAGACATTTCCCCTATCAGATCACCATCAATAGGCCTTGAGGAGGAAACTTGGGAGTGGCTGAAGTAAAGATTTCTCCCCAGTCAAGCTTTACCAGATAGAGTTTTTCCTTTATGTCACCCCATCTACTCATCCAGGGAGAATAATAATTACTTTTGGTCAGGAAACTTGCCCATCCCACTGTTCACATTAGGTGATACATTAGGATTGGGTGAGTGGCCTAGGGCTAGTAAGTTTTCTTTTCTTATTTACAAATTTCCCAAACTAATTTGCTGATTTCCCAAACTAATTTACTACTAAAGAATGGGAATCAGTGCTCAAGGAAGAAAGAATACAGAAGAAAGATAATTTGTTCATAAAGCCACAGGGTAGATGAACAGAAAATGAATATAACAGTCTAGTAGCACCTTAAAGAACCAACTAAATTTGTGGCAGGGTATGAGCTTCACTTCTGAAAAAATGAGCAGTGACTCATGAAAGCTCATACCTTTCACAGGTTTCACTCATGAAACCTCATACCTGCCACAAATTTTGTTAAGTGTTTAAGGTGCCACAGGACTCTTGCTCTTTTCTACTGCAACAAATGTTTTTATCTTTTAATGATCAGAAATATATATATTTGGGGCTGTTTAACTCATCAGGAAGTCCAGGATTGTATTCATTCAAGGCTGAGATAGAATGGGGTTTCCAAATTGGGTTAACAACCTCCAGGAGCAGCCTGGAGATCTCCCAGAGTTACTACTGATCTCCAGACAACAGAGACAAGTTCTCCTGGAACAACTGGCTTTTTGGAGGCTGGACTCGATGGCATTGTAGCATTGTCAGGTCCCTCCCCTCCCCAAACCCCTCCCTTTGCAGGTTCCACCCCCAAATATCCAGTAATTTCCCAACTGATAGTTGGCAACTCTAATCCCAAAAGAGCAAATGATGGTTACATGAGGCAGGTGCTTTAGCAATACACACTCACTTCGTTTGGAGAGCCAGTTTGGTGTAGTGGTTAGGAGCATGGACTCTAATCTGGGAGAACCAGGTTTGATTCCCCACTCCTCCACATGCAGCTGCTGGTGTGACCTTGGGTCAGTCACAATTCTCTCAGTGCTGTTCTGGAAGACCAGAGCTGTTCTGGTCTTTGAAAGAGCTCTCTTAGCCCCACCTACTTCAAAGGGTGTCTTTTGGGAGGGGAAGGGAAAGGAGATTGTAAGCGACTCTGGGACTCCTTCAAGTAGTGAAGGGCAGGGGATAAATCCAATCTCTTCCTCCTCCTCCTCCTCCTCTTCTTCTTCTTCTTTGTTCGTTTTCAGATCACTTTTGTAATAATTAAATGGGTCTTTTTGCTAGGTATACATGGCGAAAGCACAAATGCCCTCCTTAAAATAAAAGTTGGCAGTCTATATGGATAATGTCACCATGGGTATCATGAAATATATAAAACAGCAACAAAAATATTTTAAAATACATCGCATGTTTGCAAAATACTTGATGATATATCAGACGTATAACCGATGTTGAGCTCTTTGTCCTCCCAGCCCCTACATGGAAATCTGTTTGTCCACCCCTGACCAGAATGTTCACTTGCTTCCATTTAGTGTTAAGTCTGTGGCAACAGTGGTTTCAAGTATAATTATTAGATTAGTACTGGTTATACTATTAGAAAGAAGTTTACAGTAGAACAAGCCAGGACTAATACTCCAAAATGTAAAGGGCCTACTAGACATAAAAATCGATTGAGGTTTATGGACTAAGTAGATTTTGCATCCTGCCCCAAGGGTTCATATAAAGTTACAATCATTTAAAAACAAATCCAAACTGTATAAGACCTAGTAAAACATTAATGTTCGAAATCATTACTCAGATTGATTAAGAGTCAGAGAACACAGTGGGCACTCCACCTGAACATGGCCCGTCTTTGGCAAAGCAATCTGCAACCATCCTATAATATTTGCAACTGACTTCCTCCCGTTATGTGGTACACGAGAACCAGCATGATAGTCTAACATGGTTAGAGTGTTAGACTAGGATCTGGAAGACTCAGGTTTCTGCCATGGAAGCTCACGGTGTTACCTTGGGCCAGTCATGCTGTCTCTCAGCCTAACCCACCTCATAGGGCTGTTGTTGGGGGATAAAATGGAGGAGGGGGAATAATGGTGTAAACCAGGGGTGGGCAAATGGCGGCCCAGGGGCCACGTGCGGCCCGCCACAGAGTTTTTTGCGGCCCGCCAAGAAGATTTCAGGACTTCAAGAAAATTGATCCTAAATTCAATTTGCTCTCTTATCCCATCACTGCTGATATTGATACAGCACCTGAGGAGCTGCAGCTTGAACTTATTGACATGCAGTCAGATCACACTGTGAAAGAAATGTTTAATGCTGTGACATTAGTTGACTTTTACAAATCTTTGTCTGCTGAAAAAAATTCCATGTATGAAGAAATTTGCTGGGAAAATGTTGTCTATATTTGGGTCTACATATATTTGTGAGCAAAGTTTTTCTTGCATGAAGATCAACAAGAGTAAATATAGATGCTCTTTGACAGACATTAACTTGCAGGCTGTGATGAGAATCTCAACAAGCAATCTCACTCCTGATTTCAAAAAAATTGTAGAAAAGTGTGATAGGGTACATTTGTTTCATTAAACTGATTCTAAAATTAAATGTGCTTGCAGCTATAGATGATATGAAATTAGCACAATAAATAAATTGAATAAAACTACCACTATTTTATTTAATTTATATTTATTGATTTTTATGATGCAATTTATACCTTTTCTGAAATGCAAAGTTAACTAATGAATGCAATCATTTTAAAAGGTGCGGCCCGCCGCTAACCTCCATTCCCACAAAGTGGCCCCCAAGCCAAAACAATTGCCCACCCCTGGTGTAAGCTGCTTTGGGTCCCCAGTGGGGCATAAATGTCTTTTTTAAAAAAAAAAAACTATACTCATGAGGTATTTCAGAATTTCAAACTGGCTGTATACTTGACATGCTGATTTTAATCTAATTTCAACTTGGTGAGCTTCTTGTTCGTGTATTCTTCTAGCCTCTCAAACTCAATGTATCTTTCTACTAGTTAACCCAAAAATAAAGGATGTTTGACAGAAATAAATAAACGCCTACTTGAGAGACCGCCTTTCCCCATATGTGCCCCAGAGGGCACTGAGGTCAAGCTCACAACATCGCTTGACTGTCCCCAGTCCGAGGGATGTTCAGCTGGCCAGCACTAGGGCCAGGGCTTTCTCGGTGGTGGCCCCATACTGGTGGAATGAGCTCCCGGATGATATCAGGGCCCTGCGGGACTTATTACAGTTCCGCAGTGCCTGCAAGACGGAGCTCTTCCGCCAGGCTTTCAATTAGGGGGAGACAGTGGCTCTCTCCCAATTAGCCCCACCCGGGTTCTCGGTCCTTCACCAATCACGGACTGAGGGCCGGGGAGGAGGGGTTGCACTGCTCATTCGGGAGGCTTACTCCTACAGGGCACTCCCGCCGTTGAAGCTTGCGGGCATAGAATGCTCGGGCCTGGTGTGGGAAGCTGGGGAGAGGTTGGCTATTTGGCTGGTGTACCGGTCGCCCAACGCACCAGCCAGCAGCCTGTCCTCGCTGGTTGAGGCTGTGTCTGGCTGGGCCTTGGAGCACCCTAGGCTGATAGTCTTGGGTGACTTCAATGTCCACGCCGACGATGCAGCCTCTATCCCGGCGAGGGATCTGGTGTCTTCCATGGCGGCACTAGGGCTCACCCAATTTGTAAAGACTCCTACACACCAGGCCGGGCATACGCTTGACTTGATCTTCGCGGCGGGGGTTACGGTGGGTCAGTTGACTGCCACGGCAGTGCCATGGTCTGACCACTATGCCCTGAAGGCCCGTCTGACAGTGTCTCCCCAACTCCGTTTGGGCAGCGAGTGTATTTTAGCTCGCCCGCGGAGCCTGATGGACCCTCAGCGGTTTCTGATGGCACTGCGGGATACCATGCCCCCCAGCGACTCATTAGATGGGCTGGTCGAGGACTGGCATGTCCAGCTCTCGGCGGCCATCGATGAGATCGCTCCCCGACGTCCTCTGCGCCCTCGCTCTAAGCTGGCTCCCTGGTTTACTGGGGAGCTGAGGCAGATGAAGCAGGGACTCAGACGGCTAGAGAGACGGTGGCGGTGAACTTGCGATGAAGCATCAAGAGCATCTTATAGGACGTTTATGATATCCTATGAGATGGCAATCAAGGCCGCTAAGAGGCAATTCTTTGCGGCCGAGGTTGCATCTGCTAGCTCTCGCCCGGCCCAATTATTTAGAACAATTAGGTCGTTGACTGAGGTGCCGCAGAGCACATCAAAGGATAGGGAATTGGAAATCGGCTGTGAGGCATTTGCGAGCTATTTTGCAGATAAAATCTTGCTACTCCGCCGTGACCTCCCGGCCACAGTTGAGACAGTGTGTGAACTTGAGGCTCCATGCACGTCTTCAGGTTCCATCTTGGATCATTTCAGTCCCCTCGGCCTAGAGGAGGTTGACAGGTTGCTCTTGACTGTACGCCCAACCTCGTGCAGCCTTGATCCGTGCCCCTCGTGGCTTATAAAAACTTGCCATGAGGGGTTGTGTGGTGCGCTTCGGGAGATTATCAACAAGTCCTTTTCAGAAGGACTGTTCCCGGAGGCACTCAAGGTTGCGATGGTCCGTCCTCTCCTTAAAAAACCATCGCTGGACCCGGCTGTATTGGCCAACTATCGGCCGGTGTCCAACCTGCCCTATTTGGGTAAGGTATTGGAGAGGGCGGTGGCGACCCAGTTGCAGAGCTTCATGGATGACACCTCCATGCTGGATCCGTTTCAGTCTGGCTTCCGTCCGGGTCACGGGACGGAGTCGGTTCTGGTCGCCCTCACGGATGACCTCCGGAGACATCTGGATCGAGGCGGTACGACGGCACTGGTGTTGTTAGATCTGTCGGCTGCGTTCGATATGGTCGACCACCAGTTGCTGATCCACCGCCTCGCCGATGCGGGGATACGGGGGCTCGCTTTACAATGGCTTGCCTCCTTTCTCCAAGATCGGGGACAGAGGGTTGCGCTTGGGGAACAGACCTCCCAGAGGCACCCACTGGTGTGTGGTGTTCCTCAAGGGGCGGTTCTTTCCCCAATGTTATTTAACATCTATATGCGCTCCCTTGCCCAGATTGTCCGGAGGTATGGGCTGGGATGTCATCAATATGCAGATGACACCCAGCTCTATCTGTTGTTGGGCAGCCGGTCCGGCTCTGACCCAGGTGACCTGGAGCAGGCGCTGCAGGAGGTTGCGGACTGGCTTAGGCTGAGTCGACTGAAATTGAATCCATTGAAGACGGAGGTCCTGTGCCTGAGTCGAACCGGGTCGGGGTTGGGGTTCCCACTACCATCCTTTGGTGGGGCGCCATTGGTGCCAGCGCCGAGGGTCAGGAGTTTGGGTGTGCTCCTGGACTCCACCTTGACGATGGAGGCCCAGGTAGCAGCCACTGCCAAGGCAGCCTTTTTCCATCTTCGGCTGGTTAGGCAGTTGGCCCCCTTCCTCGAACGCGAAGACCTAGCTACAGTGATCCATGCTATGGTCACCTCACGTCTTGACCACTGTAACGCTCTCTACTTGGGGCTGCCCTTGTCTCAGATCCGGAGGCTGCAGCTGGTGCAGAATGCTGCGGCCAGGCTGTTGATGGGCCTCACTCCGTGGGACCACATCCGGCCTGTGCTGCAGTCACTGCACTGGCTGCCCATAGCATACCGGATCAGGTTCAAGGTGCTGGTGTTAACCTTTAAAGCCCTTTATGGTCAGGGGCCTGCCTACTTGAGGGACCGCCTTTCCCCATATAGGCCCCAGAGGCTACTGAGGTCAGGCACTCAAAATCGCCTGACTTGCCCCGGTCCAAAAGACGTCCAGTTGGCTTGCACCAGGGCCAGGGCTTTCTCGGCGGCGGCTCCCCACTGGTGCAATGAGCTCCCGGATGACATCAGGGCCCTGCGGGATTTATTGCAATTCCGCAGGGCCTGTAAGACGGAGCTCTTCCGCCAGGCTTTCAAGTAGGAGCCGCCGCCGGAGGAAGAACTGATTTTGTAACATCGCCCTGGTCTTTTGGATCGCACCCCTGCAGATGATGTTCACCATGAGAACTCGGAAGTCACCATCTGTGGATTTGTAAGCATGTGGATTTGTAAACATGTATGTAGCATGTGCTGCTAATTTTAACTGTTTTATATTGTAAACCCTGTGGGTATTTTATGCTGTTAGCCGCCTTGAGCCGGTTTGAAACTGGCAAGGCGGGATATAAATGGAACAAATAAATAAATAAATAAAATTAGGAGCCACCACCAGGGAAATGGCAGGCCAACATCACCCTGGAACCACGGGCCGAACCCTCTGCCGCCGCTTTTTACCAGGGGAACGCAGACTGCCGCCAGTATTTGTTGCTGTATATGTTGTTTTAATTTTGGTGCCTGTTTTTATGTTTTAAACCTGTAAACCATCTTGATGGTATTTTATTGTTGGAAGCCGCCTTGAGCCAGTTTGCTGGAAAGGCGGGATAAAAATGCAAATAATAAATAAATAAATCTTTATCCACAGATGTGATGTTTTTGGTAATAAGCGGAGAGAAGTGGAACGGAAACCTGTAATATGATGATGGAAGCAATGCTCCCCTGAAGCTGTGGAGTCTTGTGAGCAAAAATCCCACTTTGTGAGCTACTGGCCATCGGTGTCCTCAACCAAACACCTGGCAAGCCCTACAGAATGGTAGCAGATACCACAGGGCACAGAGGTCCTCAGGCAGAAGAAGAAGAAGAAGAAAAAGAAGAGATTGGATTTATATTCCGCCCTTCACCACTTGGAGTCTCAGAGCGGCTTACAAGCTCCTTTCCCTTCCCCTCCCCACAACAGACTCCCTGTGAGGTAGGTGGGGCTGAGAGAGCTCTGAGACAAGCTGTCCTTGAGAGAACAGCTGGTACAGAGCTATGGCTTGCCCAAGGTCATCCAGCAGGTGCAAGTGGAGGAGTGGGGAATCAAACCCGGTTCTCCCAGATTAGAGTCCACGCACTTAACCACTACACCAAACTGGCGCACCAAACAGAGAGTTCCACCACATAGGGGCCAGGGCTCAAAAAGCCCTGGCCCTGGTCGAGGACAGCCAGATCTCTCTCATACCCTATAACTTAAAGCCTAGATGAGTATCTGGCCACCAGGCACTTGAAATCCCATTACCTTAGAATTCATTTTCACTAACTAAGCTTATTTTATTCATATTTTATTTTGTTCATATGCACAGTGCAATCTTAAATGGAGTTACACCCTTCTAGGACAGCACTGTTGAAGGCCACTCTTGTTCAGCATGGAGCTCAAGGGGTTCCCAGGAATGCAGGCACTGCCTTGCTTCACCGAGATTGCTGCCATCATGTGCTTTCAGATCATCCCAGACTTATATTTAGGTATATGTTGTTTCAAGTTGACTCATGATGCGCCCCCCTCCCTCCTCTGTGTATCCTTCAGCTCTTCCATCATAAACTTTCTGGTTACAGGCCAGGTGCCAAAATGATGCTCAGTGCTATATTTTACAGCAGCAGGAACTCAAAGTCATCGTGTGGGAGCCGTTTCCAGCAGTCTCCAGGTGAAGGGAATGTATTCCATGTCTCAGAATGCTCTCAGGAAATGATCCAGGTCTAGCTCCAGATATTGTCCATGAAGGATTTTCTCAGCTTGGATTCAGCTTCTGGTTGCCTCAAACAGGGCCAGGGCTTTTTCTGCCCTGGCCCCTGCCTGGTGGAACAACATGCTCCCCATTGAGATCAGGACCCTGTGCAGGGGTCATTTCAGAGAAAAAGAGGTGCAGGAGCTCATTAGCATAACACATTAGCATAGCTTATTTGCATATGCCACACCCCGTGACACCACCGGAAGTGTGTCAGAAGGCAACACCCACTGCTCAGGCTCCACCCCAAAAATCTCCAGGTACTTCCCAACTCAGAGCTGGCAAGCCAGCTTTACACTTTGATGAAAGACACTTTAGGTTTCCTTTGCTCTTGCAGGGAAGCAACCCTTCAACAAGCATGAAAATACAGATCAAGTTAGTATGCTTTTGCTTTTTTCCACAGCGTGTCACCATATGTGCCCGCTCCTGGGCTTGTTACTCCCAGAACAGTGTTCCTGTGCGTTCCTGCTCGAAATGACCCCTGACCCAGTGGGATCTTCTTCAGTTCCACAGGGCCTGTAAGACTGAGCTGTTGCTCCAGGCCTTTGGCTGAGGCAGCAGGTGTCCATATATGGCCTCCCTCAGGTTATTCTCACCCATCTGTTAACAGCTGACTATTATTCACCCGTTACCAATGAGCCAGGGAATCTCTCACAACCAGCCAATTCTATCCTTGAGCTGTGACCACCATTTTAATATATATTATCGTGTTTTTAATCTTGTATTATATTTATTGTACTTGAAATGTTGTTACCCACCCTGAGCCCACTCAGTGGAAGGGCGGGCTATAAATATGAAGAAGGAAGGAAGGAAGGAAGGAAGGACAGGCAGTGGGAGTACAGGTCATGGAATGGAAGGGGGGAAGCTAAACTAAATTCCAACAGTGTATTGATCTTACAGGATATCTTACTAGATATAGCATACCAAGATAAAATGTTGCAGATTTAATGGGATTACTATCTATAATTATACTTACTGATCTCTTCAGGGGAAGGATGTTGACTAGGAGAGCAATCCTAAAACAGGTCCACATAAACTTTTACTCTATTTTATTCAGTGGGGCTTCTTAGAATTGCACTGTATAGTGGCCACTGTAGCCTTAGAACCAAACTACGTGTTATGAGTTGTAATGTGTAGGGTCACAGTTCACTTGACCCAATTTTAACACTAACTTTGAGACATCAGAAGGAGAGGAACTTGTTTCTCAAGCACCCAGGGCTACAAATAAGACTGGGACCATGGTATGGGGGGAAGGAGCTTCAGCACCGCCCCCCCCCCAGCATCTTTCTGACTCAAAACAGCCCTGGGGTGCTATTTGCCCCTCTGTGTGGGGGTCTGAACTGGTAGTCACAGTCTACCAGTGAAGCAAATGATGCCCTCCAGGGTTGTTCTAGGCTAGGAAAACAGCACCTGGAAGCCCCTTCTTCCTCTCCATCCCAGTAGCACCCCAAATCAGGGCCCCAGAATTTGAAAAACAAGTTCCCCCATTCTGAAATATAACTGTCAATGTCAAAATCAGGTTGGGGGAACCCCCAACCTGCATGTTACAAACTGTAATGTATGGTTCAGGCCTTTCCTGAGCTGCATGGAGAAAGGGTGGGGGTGGGGATGGGGAAATATTGCAGTAAATTGCACTAAAGTACAGGTCCAAACAGTAAAACAATGTCCTGAAAGGTAACCTTTACCAGGGTCTGAATAATCAGTAAAATACAGCATACCTTACTGAATTCTGTCAGGCCGCTGCCCATAACCCATTTGGTTCTACCCTAGCTCAGCCAGATCTTGTTGGTTGTGCCTGGTTTCTGTTCAGTGACGCAGAGCTCTGGGAGCTGGTATTCAGTAAATCAACCGTTGGCAGCCCTGGCTGAACTAAATGGCACTTGGCAGAGTTTGTGGCAATAGAGAAAAAGAATTTGGCATAATCTGTACTGCCTAGCCCAGGTTATCTGGGAAGCAACCTCAGGTACTGCTGTTATCCAGGAGAGAACGAAAAAACAAAAATAAAATTCTGTTGCACAGACATGTTCAATTTCTATTAATTCTTTAGTTTGTTTTCCCCTCTTGACATACTGCAAAGTGATAAGATCCTAATTAGTGAGTTGCATTTGTCATTTCTTTCTTGCGTATGGGTGAAGACTAACCAAAGGAAACCCCCAACACACTCCATACCCGCATTGCTTTCGTGAGCAAAAATTAGCAATAAAATGTGGAGGGAATTAAGTGCTGATTGTCTATTAAGAAAGACCGAGCTGAGAAAGAAGAATTGGGGTAGATTGTTGATGAAGCTGATGGCACAGTGAATTAGGAGCAGAGCTAGCTGATTACCTCTAGAAACCTGGATTCCAAGCCTGATTAAGAACACATATGAAAATAAATTTGATGAATCCATCCTAGCCCTGACCAGACGACATCAGGACAACCTAACACCACCTGTTAATGGATGCTTTTAAGAAATTGTACAAAAGCAACATCACATACAGCTCAGAAAACAACTCATCTGCGTAAGGCATGGGAAGAATGTTACGTTAGGAAATAATTTAGGGATATTGTAACATGTACATACAGCTACAAAATAATTGACAGTATACAAGAAACTTTACAAGAATTAGTTCCCGGCTAAACCAATAAAATCATTAAATGCTGCTGCTTTATACTTTTTATTTACATATTAACTAGTTTTCTAGTTGAGAGGTGAAATAAATATGTTCTAAATAAACAGATAAACCCATGCATTCACATTTTATGTTACAAATAAGTGATGTATGTTACTGTCATTTATTTGTAGTCTCCCCTGTCAATCTAAACTTGGTGGGAAAAGGGAATTCTCTGTTTCTTGGGCTAACTTCAGGAGATCAGTATACATTCTAGCCTGATGCTTTGATGATAAAATGTACTTTACTTTAAAAACAACTATTAAAATCATCAAAACACAAACCACCAACACCTTTGAGTTTGCCCTGATTTCTGTTTTGCTGGGGAGGGTTTTTTTTTTCTAATTTTCATCACCAAATACATGCAAACAAGTTTCAGTAAAAGTGATTAAAATGTGGTCAGCAAGAGAGCTAATACACAGAACACAGTAAGTTTTTTGTATATAATTAAGATCTTACACATCTCACATGCATAGGGCCCCAGGCTAATTGTTCTGAATCTGTCACCATAGAGACTCTGTAAACCAGTACTAGACTGAGCATGCTGTTCTGAAGAAGTCATTTGACTGGCTAACGCAACTGCATCCCTTTGCCTCCTGGGAGTTTTTAAGAGGAAATCAGGAAACAGGAAGTGTCTGGCAAATGTACTGACTACATTGGATGCTGCTGTGGAGAATCTCTATTGTTTAATGCCTTGTTTGCATTTCACTCCCTTTCCGGTCTTATCCTTCCTGTTCCCATCTTGCACCTGGTTCTCACCCTTCTCACCTGTGGGGCTAAATTCTGGTTATGTAAAAATGCAAGTAATTTGGAAGCCCTGTGCCATTTTAAAAAAATCTTTGTGGTCAGAAAGGAGAGGTGAAGCTGCTTAAATCTTTCCTATCTTTCTCTAGCCCAAATTGCCCTCCAAGAAGCGTTCCTCCAACAGGACTGAAAACAGGTCAAATGCACTGGAATTACATGATATGTGTTTGCAAGTGATGTGAAGTTTGCTCCTTGCCCTCCCTGCCCGGCTCATTGGCTCAACTCGACATTTATGCAGTGTAATTATTTATTAAAATATTTCCACCTAGTTTTTTGCTACACACTTCAAGGTGGCTTTCAACATATGAAAATAATAGTATCTTCTGAAAATTAGAGTACAAACAGTAAAAATACAACATATAGTAAGAATACAGAATTTCAGAAATTGTTTACAAGGTGGTTTACAAAATAAAATAATCGACAGAAACCATCAGATAAAACAACATGATTTCTCATACAATAGTTTGTCGTTTCCCCCAACTTCAGCATCCTTCTCTTTTAGCTTTCTGTTTGGCTTCTGATTATCTGGTCGCTGATACACCAAGCTGAGATAAGATTTGAACAGAGGACATGCCGATTACCTTGTTAACCACGACATTCATCAGTTTTTAAATCTTGCCACAGATTCTTTCACACACTTTCATCATTATTTTTAACACATGATTGCTGTGGTTAAAAGAAGAAGGAAAATGTGTTTTTCTTTGCACTTTTTCAGTGCGTGGTTTGTTTAGGCTGGTGGTCCTGAGCCACCTCAGTGTGTGCCAATAGTGAACTGAAGGAGACAGGAAGGTATTTTGGATTAATTCCAGAGGAGTAGCCATGTTAGCATGCTGCAATAAAATTAAACTGGAGTCCAGTGATGGCACCTTAAAAACGAACATTTACTCCAGGCTACGTTTTTGTGAGTCAGAACACACTTGGTCACATGCAGCTCTGACTCATTAAAGCTTATACTAGAATAACGTTTGTTAGCTTTTACAGTACCACTGAGCTCCTGTTTTATTTTGGATTAGTCTAAAAGTAAAGACAATTACAGCAATCCTAAAGAGACCTTTCTAAGCCCACTGACTCTCCTTATGACTGCATCATTAGTTATCTGCTGTCTAACTATGGGTTTCTTGGATTAGGTTGATTAGAGCCAGTTTGGTGTTGTGGTTAGAAGCGAGGACTCTAATCTGGGAGAACCGGGTTTGATTCCCCAGTTCTCCATGTGCAGCTGCTGGTGTGACCTTGGGCCAGTCACAAGTTCTCTCAGAGCTGTTCTCTCACGAGCAGTCCTCTCAGAGCTCTCTCAGCCCCATCTCCCTCACTACACCAAACTGGCTATAGTGACTTGGTCAAGACTACACAGTGAGCCTAGATTAAGGCTGAGTGATAAGGCCCACCAGCAGCTCTCATTGGTTGGCAAGTGCTCACCTAAACCTATCCATGATGCCTGGTCTTTTCATTTGGTTTTATTTTTTGTTTTGTTTAGTCTTAAAAATTTTGCAAACCATCTTGAACTTCAGTTTGATTGACATTTTAAAAATAAAGTTTTAAAAACTTATTCTTAAACTGCTTTGCAACTGCATCTATAAAACATTTTTTGTTAAAAAATTACTTCAGCTATTTTTTCAGTCTACCTGGTCTAATTTACAAGAAGAACATACTCCAAGATATGTACCAGCATCTTCTTAACTGCCGAGTTGCAAACCATCATTAAATTCGTTTAATGCACTTAAATAACAAAATTCTCAGGAAAAAAATTGTTAAGTGAACATTTTCCCTCTCCCATTTTAGAGTTCCAGCACTCTGTGGTTACAAAACAAGGCCCTCCAGCAGATGGGTGTTATGAAAAAGTAGTCCAACTGGTTTTAGCACATCTTTTCAGAACTGATAAGAATTCGCATAAGTAATTCTGAAAACTATAGAAGCAAAACAATCAGTTCCTTAGACTGTTCATTCAGTGACGTTCAATCACAAGACAATGCCACATTTTCAATTATTCTTATGAACCGGAAGTTCTTTGCCTATTTTTAAAGTGATTAGAAAGTCTTTGCAAGGGTTCATCTGCTGTTATCTGGACCAGTGTCTGCTTTTAAACCTGTTTGGCAAGTATCAAAAGTGACTGAATCTTCCACTGCAAGTGCCTTTGCTTGTGGCCTATTATGCACGGCCCGGGTGTTTTCCCTCGCTTTCACCATGCATGTCCGTCGGGTTTCCGTTGTTGTTCTGCATTGATTTTCCTCCCTTCAGCACTCAATTCACTTTCTGGTTGCTGTTCCCCAGGTTTTCTGAGATGCTTTTGTGCCAATTTCCCCCTTGTTTCACATCCAAGCCAAAGGTAATTCAAAAGCATACAGATTCCCTCAGATTTCCCTCTTGCCCTTTTGCTGCCCCCTCGAAGGTCACTCCCCCACTCACACTGAAGTTATTCTGCCCACTCTGCACCTTCTGCCATCCTCCTCCCTTCATTGGTGTATCGGCTCCATTTCCCCCTCTTTTAATTTTTTAAATTTTTTTTACAAGCAGTATGATTTAATTTTTTTACAAGCAGTCAGGGCTCTTTTTGGGTCGGAACGCACCCGAACAATGTTCTGACTGGCATCCGAGCCCAGCCCGCCCTCCAGCCGGCCAGCTGGCAGGAAAGGCCTCCTGGCTCTCTTCACTCAAAGGGAGATTTCCCTTTAAGAGCAAAGAGCTGTGGGGAAGGGGCCGGCTGTCACAGCTCTCTCCATCAGGGTTGTTGCCAGGCCTACACTCTCCCTGCTGCCTGTAAATGCCTCCTCTTCTCTCTCTCTCTCCTTTTCTTTTTTTCCTTCCTTTCCCTTCCTTTCTCTCTTTCTGTTTCTTTTCCCCCCTTCCTCCCTCCTTCCTTCCTTCCTTCCTTCCTTCCCTCCTCTTTCTTTCTTTCTTTCTTTCTTTCTTTCTTTCTTTCTTTCTTTCTTTCTTTCTTTCTTTCTTTCTTTCTTTCTTTCTTTCTTTCCCCTTCCTCTCTCTCTCTCTCTCTCTCTCTCTTTTCCCTTCCTCTCCCCCTCTCCTTCCCCCCCAATCATGTAAAGGCTTAATGTGTAGAAATGGGGAGTTGAAGCTTTCTATGGCATGAGGGTAAATAGCATCTCATCAAGCCTCTATTAAAGGGAATGGGCATTTTCCCCAGGCTGTTGGCAACCCTGGAGATAAATCCCATGAGAAAACTTGTTTCAGTCTACAATAGAGGATCAAATCAAATATATGCCACAAATTAGAAATAGTACAAACAAGTCCTGAAAGTCAGGATGACTCTTTGAATGGCAAGGAAGGGGGCTATAAAAACTGACTTCCTTCCAAAAATAAGAATTATGTTTTAAATAGACTTCAGTGCAGAGGTATAACTGACAAGCCATTCCTCCAAGAATTGTATACCAAAAGCAGGACAAGTGGGCATATAACTCAGAAAGGTAGGACTGCATACCATCTCCATCAGGACCATTCACTACTCTGAACCAGGTACTCTGTCAAGTCCTGAAAATTGAAAAGAAGCCCTGAAAATTGCCTCAAACCAGAACTTTAAAAATAAGGGAATGACAACAGCAAAAATACAAGAATGCAGCAGTGGTTGGGAGGAATGTTGTCTGAATTCTTAGGAAAATATGAGTAATGAATGAATGGTGTCAGTACCGGTGAAAAATGTTATTATGGAAGCATTCTAAGATTTATTTATTTCCTTCCTTCCTTCCTTCCTTCCTTCCTTCCTTCCTTCCTTCCTTCCATCCATCCATCCATCCATCCTTGTTGTTCCATTTTGTTCTTTGTGTTTTTGTAAAAAAAAAAATTATTGGAAAAGGGGAGGGATGTAAAAAAGCAGAGAGCCCAGGAACTGCTGGTTTTGACAATATCTTTAATTTTTGAGAATCTCTTTAGTTTTCCCATGGCATCTTCTGTTTAAGAAAAGTAAGTTTGAAGCCTGAATGTTAACTAGTTCATTGTTGTGTCTTGTTGGGAATGGGTTGCAAATATATGTGTATCTAAAGTCCATATTAAAGTGTTTTGGTGCTAACTGCCATGCAAGAGAAAACATTTGAAAAAGTAGCTTTATTGTTGTATGTGTTGGCAGAACACTTGACTGTTGCATGGGGGACTTTGGGGGACATCAGCAGAGAAACAGAGTTGTAACTAAAAATGAGCATGGTCAGCAGCACTTTGGAGATTGTCTGTTTTGTGAAATTTAAAAAGTGGGCAGAGTTTCTGAAGAAGATGATTGTCCCTCTTCTCCTGCCACTGGGCTGACATCTGCCTTTAATGGGCCAGCAAAGCTGATGTTCTTAAACCTCCTAATAAGAGAGATTTCTGCTTGTGAAGAGTTGACTTCCAACGATTGGTGATCTTGTGATGGTAGTGATACTTTGATGTGGTAAAGCCCACCTGTTCACAGGATTATTTTACCTGTGGGACAGACTCTGCACGGTAACCACTCCACTGGTACATAATTGCTTGTAAAAAATATTATAGTGTAATAATTCAGGTGGGTAGCCGTGTTGTTCTGAAGCAGCAGAACAAAGTGGGAGTCCAAAATTTCATCCAAGGTATAAGCTTTTGTGTGCATGCAGACTTCTTCCATCTGAAGAAGTGTAGGTGGCACATGAAATCTTATACCTTGAATAAAATTTTGAACCTTGAATAAAATAGCCCACAAACTACTCCTGACCAGTGCATCCATAAACCTAGAAGAAGAGGAGATTGGATTTATACCCCGCCCTTCGCTACCCAAGGGAGTCTCAGAGCAGCTTACAAACTCCTTTCCCTTCCCCTCCCCACAACAGACTCCCTGTGCAGTAGGTGGGGCTGAGAGAGCTCTAAGACAACTGTCCTTGAGAGAACAGCTGGTACAGAGCTATGGCTTGCTCAAGGTCATCCAGCAGGTGCAAGTGGAGGAGTGGGGAATCAAACCCAATTCTCCCAGATTAGAGTCCGCGCACTTAACCACTACACCAAACTGGCTCCCAGGGTTG
This sequence comes from Lepidodactylus listeri, assembly GCA_029233225.1. Classification (NCBI taxonomy): domain Eukaryota; kingdom Metazoa; phylum Chordata; class Lepidosauria; order Squamata; family Gekkonidae; genus Lepidodactylus; species Lepidodactylus listeri. The sequence continues at coordinate 97,888,967 of JARCFY010000006.1, forward strand.
TTCTGCCAGTGAACTAGGGTTGCCAACTCCAGGTTGAGGAAATCCCTGGAGATTTGGGAGTGGAGCCTGAGGAGGGTGGGGTTTGTGGGACGGAGGGGCATAATGCCATGGACTCCACTTTCCAAAGCAGCCATTGACTTGATCTCTGTAGTGTGGAGCTCAGTTGTAATTCCAGGAGATCTCCAGACCCCACCTGTAAGTTGGCAACCCTAAAAATTCATATTCAGCATACTAGTTCTGCAGGAAGGCAACCTGATTTCCATGGGAACCTAACCTTTATGAATTGATTCCAATCCAGTGTGGGAATAATTGTTGGACACAAGATATTGGTTCAGGCAAGATTTTGTATAGATGGGACAGAAAATAAAGTTTTTATTGGTTTTGTCAAAACCGTTTTGGCAACAAACAAGGTAAATAAGAAGAAGCAAAAGATGGATGTGGCTGGATGACCCCACTTCTGGTAACATCAGGTGTGGCCTAATATGTTAATGAGCTGTGCTGTCAGGAGTGTGGCCTAATATGCTAATGAGTTCCTGCTGGGCTTTTTCTACAAAAAGAGCCCTGAGTCTAGTGATATGAAACTATCACTAGTCTCAAAATGCTGAATAAAAAAACTAAGACAACAGGGGGAAGTTTAAAAGAGGTTTAGTTTCCTACTGGTACTGACTTGAAAGGGGGATCAGAGAGGAGGCAAATGGCAGCATCCTCAGTTCAGAAAAAAGAAAAAAAGATTTCAGTGCTGCATGCAAACAAAATAAACAAGGGAATTGTCAGTGCAGAATGAGATGTAAAGAGAGAGAGAGAGAGACTGGGATAGGAGGCCTAAACTTTGAAAATATTTTTCCCTTTAATGCTTCAGTGAACAAAGGGGGGGGACCATTTGGCAACATCCAGAAGCCTAACATTAAAATGGCAGTTGAGCCACATGGACCTTCTGCATACTGCTGAACTTAAGAATTGCATGGGATCCATTTGGAGGATAGAGTGCCATCCGCACAGGACAGGCTCGAAAAAACTGCCAAGATTTTGACCAGTGTACAGGATCAAATTAGAGAATCACAAAGAGAAAACCACACAGATTTGCAAGAAGGGCAGGAAGTTAACGTTACTATGCGTCTGTACTAGGGCTCTGGTGAAAATACTCCCCCCTTGGTACAAGACTAAAAAAGCTCTCCAGATCTTCTGCTAGAAGACTTCCCCAACCCATACAAATTGCAAAGCATGGTGGAGTTGCAGCTGACTTTGCACACAAACACACAGATACACACACATGTTGCCAACTATCACAGCTTGCAATGCCATTGTCAGTGGGTTCTACCATGCATTCTGTACACTCAAAATGTTCCCCCATATTAGGTGATTGTGTGACTCCCATTTTTCATAGTAACCAATAACACAGCAGAGAATCCCCTAGTGCTCAGCAATATGAAAAATAGGGCTTTGCTGCTGCTTGTCAGTTTCAAAAACAGTCTGGTCAGTTTCAATGTCAGGTTTTCCCTCTTTGCCTGTGTTTCTTTCTGTTTCCTTTCATTCAAGGAACTAATGCTAAAATGCATGCACAAAACCTGAACCACAAGGATTTAAATGTAAGGTGTTGCACAGCTACAATAGGGCAGTTGTGTAAACTTTGGACACCCCCCCCCAACACATCACAAGTGACTTGCACCCCAATTTAGAAAAGTGTGTTTTTTAAATTGTAGTTGCAGAATAAATACAGTGGAGGAAAATGAACGGTATATAAGGCAGTCACAGAATCCAAAGTCAAGATGAAAGGCTTACTGCTCTGAAAATCTGCAGTAAGATGTGCATGCATAATAGACCTGTTTTAGCCAGTTTCAAAATCAGAATTGACAAGACACACTGCTTAAGTTGGTTTTCTGAACTCTGCTAATAACTGACACAGGAAATGTCTTAACTCTATTGTCTGTCCAGGACCTGACATTAAAGTTGCCACCTCCAAGCTGGGAAATTCATGGAGATTTGGGGGTAGACCCTGGGGAGGGTTTGGGGAAGGGAGGGACTTCAAGTGGGTATAATGGCATAGAGGCCACTCTCCAAAACAGCCATTTTCTCCATAGGAATGGATCTCTGTAGTCTGTTGATCAGTTGTAATTCTGAGAGGTCTCAAGGCCACACCTAGATCTTGGTAACCCTACCTGAGATTGCATTCAAGGCCTCCCATGGGGAACCAGCCTTAATCAAAGGCTGTCTAGTGTCTCAGGAAGGGCCTTGTCCACTGCTGCTCCCCAACTGTGGAATGACAGCCCTCAGGAATTGAAAGGGACTGTATCCCTGGTGGCCTTTTGAACTGGTTTAAAGAACTACTGTTTCAGAGGTCCTTTGATTTTAAATGAGGGGATGCTATAGCGTGCTATATCTGTGCTCGTGGGTGACAGTGGATTGCATCCTGCTGCTTGCCAGGTAGGGTTATTGGGCATGGCCTGGCAACTGGCAGGAGATGGGGGGGAACTTTGGGGGGACACTGGCAGACTGGCAGTGATGTCATGCCTCTCTATGTATCACCAGAGACTCTATGGTTTTACCGTGATGGTTTTACCATAGAGTTTTCAACAATTCCTAGAGAGGACTGACATCACTTCTGGGGTTTTCCTCGAAGTAACATCATGCAGTCAGCTCAAAGGGGATTTTTGAGTTCATTTTTCTCCCGTTCAGAGCAGCAGCATGAAAGGAGGGGTGCCAGCAGGAGGTCACCTGCTATAATGTCAAACTCTTCACAATTAGGATTTAACAATAACGAATGAATTTTCTGAATTAATAACAAATAGGAGATTGTATTTTTTTATGGAACAAATTGAATATTTTCTTATGTTTTGCACTGTTCAGGTAGAAATTATATAAAATTATAAAAATGAATTTGTAAGTGATCATTATTCGTTAGACCATCATGGTTTAATCTTATTTGCTATAGTTGTTTCCATGATTCTCTCTTTTTTTGATAGTGGTAGGACCAGCAACCCTTTAATGTCAGGGAAAAATATTCCACCAAAGGGCTGAGTTCTTTCACATACTCAGTCCCATTCAACCCATTATTTTTGTTTTGTTTTTGTATTGTGATTTTGAATTGTTCATTTTTTGGCTGGGTTTTTTTTTGGTAAGTTGTTTTGAGTCTGCTTTGCAGGAGAAAATTAGGAAAACTAAGTAAAAATAAAATAATTATCATGAACTGTTTTCAAGATTTCTGATTTTATGTTTTTAAATTGTATTGTCAACGGTGATTAAATGATTGAAAGCTAGTTAAAAATATTACTATTTTTTAATGAACAAACCTTTCTTAATAGGTTCTCCTGAGGCAAATTTTATTTTTCTTGGGTGTGCTAAATTAAAACCATTTAAAAATTCAGTTGTAACAATAAATCATGGTTAGTCAGGATGTAAACAAGCCTGATGTATCCTTGAGCTTGCACAGTTCCAGACAGGTAGCCATGCTAGTCTGTATCAGCAGCATGAAACAGGAGTCCAGTGGCACCTTAAAGAGTAACAACATTTATTCCAGAATAGGTCAGAACTCACATTGACTTCTGACTTTCATGAGCCACTTCATCAAGATGCACATTGTACTGATCCATAGGTTCATCCAGGGGTCATTTTGAGCAGGAGCTTGAGGGAGCTCAGCTCCAGGAGTTGGTGCCAGCCCCACCCCCATGGGGGAATGCCTGCTTGTATCATGGCTGCAGCAAAATGACCCCGTCCCATGGAAAGGTCCTTGTTCCTCAGACCAGCCACCACTGAAGCTATCCTCCCAGAATAGTGGTATTTCTGAGGCTTGGATTAGTAGGTGTCCCCTCTCTGCCAGCTCTCTCTCGCGCACGCGCGTTCTGACATACTTCCGGTGATGTCAGGTGGTTTAGCATATGCAAATAAGTTATGCTAATGAGTTATGCTAATGCGCTCCTGCACCTCTTTTTCTACGAAATAATCCCTGGGTTCATCCATACGTATCTCTTATGGATGTACACTTCAATGCATCTAATGAATTGAGTTCTGACACACATGAAAATTTTAGGCTACAGTAAGATGCTGAACTGCACATTGGAAGGTCAGTAGTTCAGCAGTTCGAGACCCGAGTGCCACATGACAGAGTGAGCTCCCGTCTCTGGCCCCAGCTCATGCCAACCTAGCAGTTTGAAAGCAAGAAATTGCAAGTAGATAAATAGGTACCGCCAGGGCTATTTTGGGGCAGGAACACACAGGAACGGAGTTCCGGCTGGCTTCCGAGTTGGCCACGCCTACAGCCGCCCCCACCCCTGGGTTCCCCAGGCGCCTCGCGAGCTGCGGGGTGCCTGGGAAAGCCAAGCCGATCTTCTTTCCCCCAAGCAGTCCTTTTCAACCTTGCTCATGGAAAAGGGCACATTTGTATCCCCTTCCCCAACACAGCCTCATAACCCACACGCCTGCTGTTCCACAGAGGACTTGCATTGCATTGTTGAACGGAATTTTTTTTTGCAGCTTAAGCACTTTGAGAAGTGTTTTTCTTGATTTTATGCACAGAATGCTACCGATGCCTGTTGGAAAGCCTTGGGAAAACAGTTAATAACAGCTAGCTCGCCCATCAGAGGCTGGGACTGTCATCACCGGAGACCACCATTTAGTCAGTATCCAGCATAGAATGTTGCTGGATTGCTCCAATTCGGCGTGATCTCAGGTGAATGTATTTTAGGTGGTATTTCGTGACAAGCTGTGATAGACTTAGTTATGGATTGATTTCCTGTTTGTTTTCCCTTGTGTGTTAAATTATTGTTTAGGTGTTGGCTTTATTGTGTTAGTTATGGATTGATTTCCTGTTTGTTTTCCCTTGTGTGTTAAATTATTGTTTAGGTGTTGGCTTTATTGTGTTACAAAATATTAAGCTTTATAAATAATTCATTATACATTTTGTTGATTTTTGAAAGTATTTGGCATTTTTGATAAGTTACATCCAGAGGAATTTTACAGAGTTTCTGTTTCATAGAATCATAGAGTTGGAAGGGAACTTCAGGGTCATCTAGTCCAATTTAGCTACTGTGTAAATTAGTTTGCTCTGGAGCCAGCCTTCCTGAGCCAGAGGCTACAAAACTGTGAGCTAGCTCTCACTAACTCATTAGCTCATTAGCATAACTCATTAGCATAACTCATTAGCATATGCCACGTCCCCTGACATCACCAGAAGTGTGTCAGAAAGGGAATGTCAGTTTCAGCCCCATTATATCCTATGGGCCATTGAAATCAATGGCAAAAACTCATAGGGTATATGAGGGGCTGGAGGAAAGGTGGTTTGAGGGAGAGGCTCCAAACTTGCAGGGTAGCTGCTGGGGCCTCTCTTCGAAATACCCACTAAGTTTCAAGAAGATTGGACCACGGGGTCCAATTCTGTGGGCCCCCAAACAGATTGTCCCATCCCCTCCATTGTTCTCTATGGTGGGAAAAAATGTTAACTTTTTTCCTACCATAGAGAACAATGGAGGGAATGGGGGCAACCTGTTTGAGGGCCTGTAGAATTGGACCCCCAGGTCCAATCTTCTTGAAACTTGGTGGGCGTTTCGAGGAGAGGCCCCAGCAGCTACCCTGCAAGTTTGGAGCCTCTCCCTCAAACCCCCTCCCCTCCAGTGGCTTTTAAAGCTGCCGCTGAAATTCAGCGGCGAGCTGAATCAGATCAGAGAATCTGATTCAGCCCGTGGCTGCCCTACTGGCCAGTCCTGAGCTGGTGGAGCTTCGCTCCGCCTCGCTCCGGCCCCAACGGAACCCTGTTTATATATATAATATCAACCATTATATTATCATATTTGTGTATTTGATGAGGTGGCGTACAACACATACAGTGGTCCTATGGCTCTTTTGGTTGATGGTAATTGTAAGTGTGGTTCTCCGTGAGATGTGGAGTGAGTACCACTGATGTAGAATATAATGTAGTTGGAATCAGACTGTGAAGACCTGGGTTCAAATCCCTGCTGTACTCTTATATTTGTTGGGGGTCCCCTGAGAACATATTTTGTAAGCACCACCAAGAGCCCCAAGACAAGAGGTCTTTCTCAGCCTTCCTCTCCAGCCAAGTCCAATCTAATGTTGTATGAAACCAGCACATGGTTTTCTCAGCTCTGTGAGCATCCAGGTAGACGAGGGACCCTGAAATCCTGTCCCCCTAGTCCCATCCCCCCCCCCCAACTCGCAGACTGCATCTCATGCTCATGTCTCGCTGGACTGTTGTGGAAATAAAATGGGATAGCCTAGTGTACACTATCTCGAACTCCTTGGAGGAAGCACATATAAGTATGATGAATAAAATAATAAATACTTTCGAACAATAGCTCCTGTCATGGGAATCCATTGAAACAAGAGACAGCTGTCAGCCCAGCACTGGCTCTGAATTCTACTTTCTGCAGCAACTGATTAATTCCACTATAATGTACAATAGCCTTATAAAAATACAGTGATGTGATTCATCTCTAAGTAGCAGCCTAAGGGCATGAACCTACTTGAAAATGAGCTACTCAGACTAGTTCCCACAGCTTTTATTAAGAATGGTAAAGACATTTTACTGTTGTTGCTCCCTGCTGAAGGTATCATGGAAGCAATATAGTGCATTTGAACACAAAAATATAGATGCCTCCCCTGATTATTAGAAATGTAAATAAATTCCGATTGTACTTCCTTGGTAATCAAAGAAAGAGCTTTTTTTTTTCTTTCCTTGCTTCATTCATATAATTCTCCTCCGAAAGAACAATTCCAGTCCATCAAACAAAAGTGTATTTGTATTGTTTAAGGCATTAAGAACAAACTGGGAGAAATTCAAGAAATTATACCCCCGTGACATTCTGCATGTGACTGCGAGCTGTACAGGAGTGAAGTGGGTACTCCAAAAGTGACGCAGAAGAAATTTCCAAAAGAAATAAAGTGAGAGCTAGTGTTGTAGTGACTCAGTAAAGGAAGGCATGGCCTTCAGTTTTCAAGACATAAGTAAAGCTGTTAACAGTAGAATATTTTGCAGGTCATTAGTTTACATGGTCACCATAAAGCGGAAGTGACTTCATAACACATAACACACACACAGTGTGGTCGGATGGTTACACTGTCAGAGTTGGACTCAGGAGACCAGCGGTCAAATCTCTCCTTGGCCATTTTGGTCTTTGGGCCAGTCTCTCTTATGTTGGAGAAAACTCTTGAGAGTCTCTTGGACTGCCAGGAGATCAAATCAGTCAGTCCTAAAGGAAATCAACCCTGTCCCTGACTGTTCCCTGGAAGGCCAGATACTGAAGCTGAAGCTCACATACTTTGGCCACCAAATGAGAAGGGAGCACTCACTGGAGAAGACCCTGATGCTGGGAAAGATTGAAGGTCAAAGAAGAAGGGGGACGGCAAAGGATGAGTTGGTCAGACAGTGTTACCGATGCAACGAACATGAAATTGGGCAAACTCCAGAGGACGGCGGAAGTCAGGAGGGCCTGGCGTGATGTGACCCATGGGGTTGTGAAGAGTCGGACTCAAGTGTGCGACTGAAGAACAACCACTCTTATGCTACCTCATAGGGCTGCTGGGAAGATTAAATGGAGGAGGGGAGAAGCATTTATGGCAGTATAAAGATACAGCAGGGTAAAAGTGAACATATCAAGGATAAATATCATTTAAGAACTTATTAGAATGGTTAAACAGTATTTTCCCCAGGATTCAATTCCGTTATTAGTGTATTAAGAGGAGAGAGATGAATAGGGTTGCCAGCTTTCGGTTGGGAAATACCTGGAGATTTTGGGGGTGGAGCCTGGGGAAGGCAGCGGTTGGGGAGGGGAGGGGACTTCAGTGGGGTATGATGTCATAGAGTCCACCCACCTGCCAAAGCGGCTTTTTTCTCCAGGTGAACTGATCTCTGTCATCTGGAGATCAGCTGTAATAGCAGATCTCCAGCCACTACCTGGAGTTTGGCAACCCTAGAGATGAACTTTGTCTTCTTTATAGAGGAGTACATGGCTTAATTTGTTCTTCAGTTTATAGCTATTTTCTGTATAAATTGAAGGTACAACTGGTTTAGTACCTTACAATGCCGTCCTAAACAGAGTCACTCTTAAGTTGTTTGATTTAGAAGAATATAGCCCTGTTTAGGATGACACTACTAACATGTATAATCAGGGGTCATTTTGTAGAAAAAGAGGTGCAGGAGCTCATTAGCATAACTCATTAGCATAACTTATTTGCATATGCTACACCACCTGACATCACTGGAAGTATGTCAGAAGACAAGAAAGAAAGAAGAGAGAGAGAAATAGAGAAAGAAAGAGCTGGCAGAGACGGGACAGCTACTAATCCAAGCCACAGAAATACCACTATTCTGGGAGGATAGCTTCAGTGGTGGCTGAAGCCTTCAGAAGGCTGGTTGGAGGAACAAGGACCTTTCCAGGGGACGGGATCATTTTGCTGCAGCCATGACACAAGCAGGCATGCCCCCGCGCAGGGGGGGGGGGCCTGGCACCAACTCCCGGAGCTGAGCTCCCCCGAGCTCCTGCTCGAAATGACCCCTGTGTATAATAGATATTTGTTTGAATCAAGAAAAGAGATACAGGAACTCATGGGGCTTTTGGAGAAGAGAATGGCTCATTATTCAAGAAACACAGACATTTAGAAAACGAGGCAGCATTTGCTGATGGCAGGCTCTTCTGCGTATCACAGATGCAAAACAACCTGAGGGGAAGGAACAACTTCCGTAACAGGCAAGACTGTCTTCCTGAATCTAAAGTTGCAATCCTAGACAAACATACGTGGGAGAATGCTAAAGTGAACTCAGCAGGACTTATTTCTGGAAAACAATGCACAGGAGATGGGCTGCATGTCTGTCCTGGGTTATGTGTCCTGCATTTTCAGCCTCCAATGCTTACTATTACAAATGCCAGGTCCATGTTGGTCCCCTAAAGGAAGACGGATGATGGCATTTATGAATGTATAACATTTTTAAAAGACCTGTTTACAGGTCCACTGCCAGGAATTTAAAGTGCTGATTTTTACTTATAAAGCACGAAGCAGTATGGAACCGGGACAGCTAAAATGCTGTCCTCTCACATACAAACCTGTCCATGTACATAAAGCTTCACCTGGGGTCCTGATCCACTTGCCCTCCTTCAGAGATCAGGCAGGTAGAGATCACGGGACAGAGCTTCTCTGCAACGCTGCCCTTGGAATACCCTCTCCAGAGACAATAATCTAGCACCTAGAATGTTTGTTATTTAAATGGTAAGAGTACTTTGTTTTCCTGGGCTTCTGCTTATATGGCATTGCTAATTTTGCTACTGCGGTTGCTGATACTTTTTTATATTGCTATATCTAATTTTACTGGCTTAATTTGGGGTTTGTTAAAAATACTTATATGTACTAAAGTCTAGTTTGTAAGTGATGTTGAGCACCCATGGTGGAAATCTAGGGGTTGAAAATATCCTTAATAAATAAACAGAGGACAGATGGAAATCAGATGGCAAGAGACTGAGAAGATTACTGCATGCCTAGGATTACTGCTGATAGTTTTGTGCTGTAGCTTCACCTTAAAGCATCTTATAGACAACAGTGGTACATGCTGTCTTTTGGAAATTATTATTTTCATTGTGTTAAAACCTGCAGTGCTATACCTGTTTACTCAGAAGTAACACCCACTCTGTTCAAAGGGATTTATTCTTTTGCATTTGATGGCATACAGCCACAGAAGCCATAAGTACTATACATTTTTTATCTAATTGTTAGTTTTCACAACAATCCCAAGAAATAGGCTATTACTATTTACATTTACAGATGGGGGAAACTGAGAGGGGATCACTTGTCTAAGGCCACAAAGAATGTCATAGTAGCTGTTCAGTTTCACCCCCAAATACCCTAAATTCAGTCCAGTTTTTGATCTACAGAAGCATGCTAGCTCCCAGTTGTTCTTTTGCCAAAGCATGAGTAATTTCTAGATCTCATTCTTAACAACTGCAAAATGATTCACACCATCACCCTGCCTCTTTATACTGGGGAAGAGCTCTGTCCTAGTGGAAATATTCTTTGACTTTAGGGTTGCCAGCTCAGGGATGGAAAATACCTGGAGACTTTGGGGGTGGATCCGGGAGAGGGTGGGGTTTGAGGAAGGGAGGGGCCTCAGCATGGTACAATGCCATAGAGCCCACCCTTCAAAGCAGCCATTTTCTACCGGGGAGCTGATCTCTGTCAGCTGGAGATCAGTTGTAAAAGCGAGAAATCCCCAGGCCCCACCTGGAGGCTGGTAACTGACTCTATGGCCCACTGAGAATCCAAAGTCTGCAGAGTTGCCTAGTTCCATGGTTCCAGTGATCTCTGAAATCCTCTCTTCCTAGCACAGGGTGCAATTCTATGCACAATGAATGATAATCAAGTCCCACTTTATGCGATGGGGCTGGCATCCACTATTGCAGCTACAATTCAGAAAGGCTCAGCTAGCAGATAAGTTCTGTTCTGCCTTCAGTCTTCCTACATTGGGGCCAGCCAGAAATACAAATGCAATAAGGTCAAAGGGCCAAAAGTAAGAGACACCACAGAACCATTGTGAGCTCTAGAAAGCCAGGATGTGTTCTGTTCAGCGGCTAGTAAGGCTGGGGTTGGGAGCCAGGGTGTAGCTAGATGTCTCCGCCCCTTTGACTTCTTAACTGCGAGCAAAAACGGCAATTACAATTCCACAGTAAAACAGCCATTTGATTCTTTCTGTCTGTATTGATGTACTGGAAATTCTATTATTTCAAGCAGCATGGCATTGGGGGGAAACATATTGTCCGACTCCTGCGGAGGAGTAAAAAAAGGACAAGTAACGGCCAGAGTAACAAACAGTTTTTCTTCCTTAAGTCCTGAGCAATCCCGCCTCACCCTGAACTGTTGTCTTCTTTGGGAACCCCATCTCTGCCACACATCCATTGTGTAACCTTCGACCAGCCATTTTTAGCTTTGGCCCTCGATGTCCTTCCTCATCTATAAGACAGAAATAACATGTCTGACAGCATTGATCTGTTCACGTGGGTAGCTGTGTTGGTCTGAAGCAACAGAACAGCAGCAGCATGCACACAAAAACTTATACCCAGAATTAAACTTTGTTGGTCTTATAGGTGCCAACTGGATTCAAACTTTGTTCTTTGGCACTGATCGGTGAGAGCGTAAATGGCAGCCCTCCTAGGCATAGGGAGTAATAGAAGGCTACTAGTGTTTCTGTGGCATTACCCTCCTTTTCTACAATTAGGTGTGGGCTTTTTTAAAAAATAACAAATTTTGGATCTTGCCCTTCCTCCACGGAGCTCAGGAAAGTGTAGGTAGGATTACTCTGTCCAGAAGAACTCTTGTCAAGTGGGTAAGCCCCCCTGAATAGACCTGAGTAGAACTGCACTGTCAAATACAAGATAATAATACGTCCAGGGCTACCCACTGAGCTTTGTAGCTTGTGTGGGAACTTACACTCTGTTGTTTTATTCCTTACCCAGAGGCCATCTGGAAAACATATAAGGAGGACAGATAGCAGCCCTAAACTAGAGAAGGATTTTTCAGAGGTTTTTTCCTTTCCCGTGAATGTGAGTTGGTTCGTCTAACCAGCTTTTCAAGAAATGCTTAAGGCCCGGTACTGTAACATGCTCAATCGGCCAACTCCAAGGGTGTGTCTACAGGGCATGAAAAATGGCACTTCATTTCTGCAAAGTACTTTCAAATTAGTTTATCAAGGGCAGGAAACCTGACAGTGGGAATTGCAGCAGTAAAGGGAGAAAGTTCATGCGCTGAGGCTTAAGGCCTCCCGGGCAGAATGTCTTCAGCCTGAGGGCCTGTACCACTTGCAGTTTCCTCCTCCTCCATCTCAAAAAGCTCACCTAAGATTATTTACCGCATCATTGCATCCAAGCTAAACTTGGCTGCTGAGGCAACAAAAGCGTTCCCCGCCCTCCTCCTTCTCCAAGGGTCACAGAGAAACACACCCTTCACAATCCCTTGGTAACCATCAGCCAGCATGGCTGAGGAACATCAGAGGTATAATGCCTGTTTTCTATCCTAAGCAAGTGCTACCTTGTGTTTGAAATTGGAGGGTGTGTGTGTGTGTGTGTGTGACAGAGTCTAGTTACATTCCTGACCCACTTTCACATTCCCTCCCCCCTCCCTCCCTCAGGGAGTAGCCAGCAAACACAGCAGAGCCTCTGCTTACAAGATCCGTGATGTACACTGTCAGCTACCAGGCAGTGAGCGAGGTGTCTGCTTGGTGCTACTGCAGTTTCTGATCAGCTATGATTCAACTCAAAATATGCCCTTTGGGGGAGGATACATTATAGCGGTGATCCTGCGATACAGATGCAAATCCTGCAGTACAGGTGCTGCAACCCACGGAGCGCAAGAGGCCTCTTTCTTCCCCCAGTCATCAAGCTGAAAGTTTATGTATAAACCGGTTAATACAGCCCTTTCATTCTGAAGCAGAAATGTATTGCTGGCTGCTACCACAAATCCCGATTAATCAGAGGATTGTCAAAGAGGGTGTGCAGTATGAAGAAACAACCACGGGACAAGTATCTGTAGCTTGACCAGTTTGGAGAAATGTATTCCTGGGTGCCACTCAGTAGCCTGGCTGGCACATGGAACAAAAGATGGTGGAAATGATGTGGCAGGCATGTGGGGGTAGAAGGTGGTTGATGCCAGCTGTGAATGTTTATTTACACAAAAATTCCAGAGGGGCAGCCATATCAGTCTACTGTACGAAACAAAACACAAGTCCAGTGGCAAGTTAAAGTACTAATAACATTTATTCCAGCATGAGTTTTTGTCAACCAGAGCTCTGACTTAGAAAAGCTCATACTGGAATAAACGTTGTTAGACTTTAGGGTGCCACTATCCTTCTCTTCTTCACGGAAAAGCCTCCGTGGAAATACAGAACCAGGACAACATGCCAAGATCTAGACTAGAACCTTTCTCTTTGAGCTATTTTTGTATATGCAGGGAGTCTTCACATGGGGAAACAAGTAAAACGGTGACTCTCCCCTCTGTAGTTTTACCACCTCACGCTTGGATATGTTGCGCTGGCAACCGTTACAAGGGAAAGAGAAGGAATGGCCTCATTTCAGACTTTTGAGTTATATTTACATATTTGAGACGGCAGTTAACAAAACTTGCACTCTAGAAGCACAGATCTGTGTTTTGGCTGCTATAAGCATGCCTCCTTCAAATAATTTTTAAAAATATCTGGGTTGTCTGTAATGGATTTTCATACACTAATCTTTTGTGTGTAAAACAGACGATCTGCTTATCATATGTGTCCACAGTTGCTTCTACACAACTATTTCTCCTCCATATCATGAACAGAGTTTTGTCCTCGACCCCTCTCACCCTACCCTGCAGCATCTTTTTCTGAGAGGTTCCACTTCACTGACAACTGGGGCTGCTGCTGAAAAGAAGGAGCATTCCAGGACTCTATACTAGTGATCCTCAACATGGCACCAAAGGGTCCCATGGCGCCCAATAATATGTGTCCTGGTATTCACCTCCTTCTCCTCCAAAGCAATGATCCAGTCCCGACTTTCCTTTACTTCAGTACAGCAGAGGGTACTTCAGAAGGGACCAGGTGGCATCACCTCTGTGGCTGCCGAGAGAACCCATTCTGAACAGTTGCCTCCACTGTAGGACAATGGGTGCGTTCAGACACGCCATTTAATCAGGTTTCGTGACTGATCAACAACGGATTTTATGTGCACGTTCACACAGCAACATCTGCGTCCCGTCTCGATCCATTGGTTTCCTGCTCAAAACCACCCTTCAGCTGGAGTATTTTGTTACCGGGTCCCAAGTGGTGTTTTCTCAGCTCTCCTGGTTAAAGCCGCAGTTTTCCCTGTCTGATCGCTCCTCCGGTGTAAAGCCACTTCCGATAGTTTAAACCCCCATCCGCTTTTCGCCCGCCATTTTTTGGGTGCATCGGCGGTATGCGCATAAGTGGAGCTCCGCTCCCACGTTTATAAAACCAATGTTTAAACGGGCATCCCAAAGAGGCCAGTTTTGGGCGAAAAGTTTAAAGGGGAGTCTTCTGTCACAGCGGTGAAATCATGGTGCACTGTGGGACTGTCAAACAAAGGCTGTGATTCACCCAAGTGGTTCTGCGCATGCGCGAGGATAAAGTTTTTCAATTCTATGGATGAGCAGTTATGTGCATGCGCAAACTTAGAATTTTTTTTTTTAAAAAAACCGACACACGCTCTTGTGTGATCGTGATTGTCCAGAGTAAAAATAATCGCAACAGAGCAGGGCTATTTAAACCTGATTAAATGGCGTGTCTGAATGCACCCAATGTATAGTTGATAACCTCCCAACATTCTGTGGAAACTTCCATCATTTTGTGATTGGTCCAATCCCCCATGGCAGCTATTTTGCTGTGGCACCTACTGCCTGTTCTCAAAATTTCCAGAGTGCCCACCGAATCAACAAGTTTGAGGACACCTAGAGACAGCTACTGCCTGAGTAAAACTTAAGAGACACTACCTTCACCAAACCTAGGATTCAGTTTATGGTTCCCAGATTTGTATTATATTCTTATACATAGATTGTGAACTCATAGCTAGGTATTTTTTTGGGAAGAGGCCTGGGGGAGGCTGCAGCTAATTAAATCTATATATCTAATAGCCAAGGCGCCCCCTGCGTGTGGATATCGAAATCCGAAAATCGGGAGACTCTAGGGGGCAGAGAGGGGGGTATTTAAATCCCCCCCAAAGTAAAAGAGCATTCCCTGCACATGTGCAGAGAACGCTCTGTGAACTGCAGCGGGCCGGCAGCTGGGAGCCACTGAGGCCTTGCCACCAGTGCCGGAGAGGAGCTCGCCGCCAGTGACGGGGAGGAGATCAGCGGGCATGGCAACTGAGAGCCGCTGAGGCGTTGCTGCCAGTGCCCGTGGGGGGGGGAAGGTGGGCCCAGTGGCTGAGAGCCGCTCAGGACTTGCCGCCAAGGGGGGAACTGGCGGGCCCAGCAGCTAGAAGCCAGTCAGGCCTTCCCACCGGTGCCTGTGGGGGGAGAAGGCTAAGTGGACTCGGGCCTCACTGTCAGTGCAAGGGGGCGGGGGAGAAGGATTGGCAGGCCCAGGCCTTGCCATGGGTGCTGGGGCTGGGGAGAAGACCTGTGGCTGCTTCCTCCTCTCTGTTGAGCTCCTTCTCCCCCCCCCCCCCCACAAGTATCACGGGTCCCCGCTTCTTGTCAAAACTGATTACATTAATTCAATTTGGGGCCAGCCCAGGAGGGAGAGGGCCTGGAAGAAACACTAGGGGGCTTATTAGCTACAGGCCTGCTTTGGGGGCAGAAATGCTTTTAGAAGGATTGCAAGGACACCACTCAGAGTCCTTGGCAGGGGTCCGTTGGAGCGGGAGCGCACAGGAGTGCACCTCCGGGAGTGAGGAGCCCAGGGGGTGGGCACATGACCAAGCCCCGCCCCCTCTGTGCAGTGCAGAGGCGCAGCGCCCTGGGGAAAGCCCTGCTAGGGACTTTATTGTTTTTAATGTTTTGTTTTAATATTGATAATTTTATCATTGTTCCTTTTATGACTGTGTGCTGCTTTTCCAGAGACTTGCTCAAGGTGGCATATAAATTTTCTAAGTATACCATTTTTGATTTGGGCA
This sequence comes from Lepidodactylus listeri, assembly GCA_029233225.1. Lineage (NCBI taxonomy): Eukaryota > Metazoa > Chordata > Lepidosauria > Squamata > Gekkonidae > Lepidodactylus > Lepidodactylus listeri. Next base: position 97,904,554 of record JARCFY010000006.1, read on the forward strand.
CATGGCACATAAGTACTGGAGAAATTTCACCAACCCTTCAGCAGCTTCCACCCCATCAGTTTGGTGTAGTGGCAGGAGTTGGACTCTAATCTAGGAGAACCGGGTTTGATTCCCCACTCCTCCACATGCAGCTGCTGGTGTGACCTTGGGCCAGTCACAAGTTCTCTCAGAGCTGTTCTCTCATGAGCAGTTCTCAAAAGACCTCTCTCAGCCCCACCTACCTCACAGGGTGTCTTGTTGTGGGGAGGGGAAGGGGAAGGGATGGGTGGTGCACATGTCCTGGGTATCTCAAGTCTACTTGAAACCTGGTGGTTTCAAGGGAGCAGGAAGAGAATGAGGGTGTGTTCTTTACGCTGATTTTTATTGCACAAAGTATTGGATGGGAATGGAGGAAGAGCAGGTCAGTTTCACTCACCTGTGGAGTGGAGCCTGAGGGGTGGGTGTTGCCTTCTGACACACTTCCGGTATGTCAGGGGGTGTGGCATATGCAAATGAGTTATGCAAATGAGTTGTGCTAATGAGCTGCTGCACCTCTTTTTCTACAAAATGACCCCTGGTCCTTGGGATATAAATCATCAACACCCCCCCCCCAAAGAAGCCAAATTAAATTTACTTGATGGAATTTTGGGGGTTTGGGAGGGGTTAATATGCAAGAGTTTTGTTGGTTTTTTACAATTTTTGGACATGTTTGGGTATGCCACTTTTCAGCTTTATATTCTGAGTGGTTGAAAGTGTGGTGGAACACTTTGGGGAGTCATATGTCGCCTTTTGAGGGAATCAGAAATGTTCTCTCACATTCCTAGTGTGATGTTTAAGGGAAATTACTGAAAAGTGTTCACTATCATGGGGCCAAATTGAAGTATTTCCTATTATTATTTGTAGACAAGCTATAACCATGTGAAATGTCACCTTCCTAACCACATTTTTTAATTCAGAATATCATTAGAATTTCGGTATAGCGTCCTCCTACCTCAGCACAGCTATTATTCCCATATACATTGTTTGGGTTGCCTTCTAGAATTAAGAGTTACCTCTTTTCCAGGGCTCTTATCCTTGGTATCTCTGACACACAAACACTTCAAGGGTGAAGTTTTCCAACCACTTGCTTTTATGCAAGAAAAGGCTGTATCTACTTAATGTATACCTCTGCATAAGGGCCACGGGGAAAAATACACCCAGTTTATTCAGACAGCAATCTTGTCAGGTAGTTTTGACTCGAGAATTATTGCCAGAATTAGAGCCTGTGCTCACTGGTTCCCCTGGCTTTCTTGTGGAGTGCTCACAAGTCACAGTGACTTAAAGGCCAGGCTGCCGCAGCAGCTAATTCTCTACTCTCTAGTCAAAGAGGTCATTTCGCAAAGCACTCGCAATGGCAAGCCGTGGTGACCCCTCCTCCTCCTCCATGTGCGGGTGGTAGACGCGGTCATTCAGCGGTGAGGGAAATGTATTCCAGGTTTGCTCAGAGCCAGTCTCCTTTTAGTAAACCACGCGGACATAGAGAATTGAGACCCGGGTAAAGCGTAACGCAAAAGCTTTTGACTAAGTATTTACGATTGGTCTGGATTCTTTTTCTTTTCGGTATGGGCTTGTAAGGCGAATTTCAGCACCAGAAATCCTTCCAAGTTCAACGATGCACCAAACGGAATGGCTAAAACAAGCCGCCTTATCCCTCCTCCACCCTGTACTACAAGAGGTTGGGTCTAAAGTTGGCTGTTGCACGTATTTCGACTTCCCAACGCAGCGTTAACTCGCGCTTGGAAAGCAATGCGCCCCTTCGAAAGTATCAGGATTCTCCCACGCCCATCGCGCCATGTATTTACGCCCTGGCGTGGGGCAAGTCCCTTAGGCGTCCAAGTGGGCCAGCCTACGCCCGCTTTCCTGAGGGAGGGTCTCGCGCGGAATGCGGTGTGTGTGTGTGGGGGGGGGAGAGACTTGACGCCAGAACAACATTAACCCACCCCAGTAACGCTACGAGCGGCAAGGCTTAAGGAGCGCCTCCCTTGGAAGCAGGTCTCGTAGGAATTTACTTCCAAGTAAAGGCAGTTGGTTGCACAGACGCAACTCTGACCCCGATTCGTGCAGAACGACGCGTGCATACGCCCGGGCTGCTGCGCGCGCTCTCCCCTCGGGTGTGGGCGCTAGTCCTCGCCTCCTCCCCCTCCGCGAGCCACGTGTGTCCTGCCGCTGGTGCTCTCGCTTCCCACCCTTCATAAACGCTCACAAGGCTGGAGATTTGCACCAGCAGCGAGTGGTGCGACAATTCCGTTGTTTTCTCCCTACTGCCGCTGGATTGCGAAGAGTACCGAGGCTCGCTAGCGCCTCTCGGGCGGCCTTCCTTCCTTCCTTCTCCTTCCCCTCCCTCTCCCTCAGCTCGGGAGAGGCTGGATGGCAACATTAGCAGGAGCAGCAGGAGCACTTGACGGATGTGCACGTACTAGGCGCGCGTTCTCTCAACCTTGCGGGGAGGCGGCACAGAGGCAGGCGCTGCAGCTGCTTGGAATCCAGTTTCCTCCTCGGCCGGGCTTGGCTGGCGGTGGGAGGAGGAGCGTTTCCTTGCACAAGGGAGCAGCAGCAGAGCGGGGTAAGGAGGACGCCGGGCTGGAGCGGGGGGGAAGAAGGGGAAGGGCGCTCGAGGGCTGCCTCTGTGGGAACAGGGCAGCTGAACGCTGCGCCTTACGCCAGGAAAGCTGCAAGAACGCTTTCCCGGCATGGGGCTGATGCATTTTTGCTCTCTTTTCCCCCTATTGTTTTGGGTCTCCCCCTCTCCTTTTCCACATGTGTTTTGCTCTCTTTGGGACTACTAGAGAGAGCAAAACGCTTGAGGGGGGGGGGGGGCTGAAGCAATAGGGACAAACGAGTGACAAAATACTCAATAATCCACTCTCGATGCACTTTCCAGCTGGATCTTGTCGGTTCACAGAACAGTAAGATCCAGTTGGAAAGTGTACTGAAAGTGGATTATTTAGTGTGTGTGACCGCAGCCAGAGGTAGGTTGCCTCGTTTGAAGTTTTGCCTGCCCTTTAAATTAGGTGGTGACGAACGAGAGCTCCGATTTACAAAAAGCTTATGCTGGAACAAATTTTGTTCAGCGTGGAAGTGCTACCGGTGGACTCCTGGTCCTGGTGTATCTTGCTCCCATAGATTACCCACCTGAAATGTAAATGCTAGAGGAGCCCTGTCATAAAAGGGGATGGAACGGGACAATGACTGTCTGTTTCTATACCATGTTATATCCCCCCTCCCCCGCCCGGTCTTCTCTCAAGAAGGTCAGGGCAGTAGGTATGATCTCTACCCTGTCTTTTCTTTGGTCCTCCTGAGAACCCTGCAGGGTAGGCTAAACTGAGATATAAGGAGAGGTTCAAGGAGACCGAGTTACCTTCATGGTCGGGCGAGGGGGAGGGTATTCAAACTTTGCACGCTGTTGTGATAGCCCAACACTTGTAGTCTCTGGATCTTTACTATGATCTTAAAGACCTTCGATTTGAGAGATAGCTGAGGACCAACTGACTGACACAGCATGGAGAGCTGGTCATTATTATTATTATTTATTTCTTTTGCCATCAAGTCCATTTAACTTATGGGAATCCTGTAGGGTTCTCAAGGCAAGAGACGTTCAGAGGTGGTTTGCGATTGCCTGCCTCAGCATGACAACCCTGCATTGCCTTGATGGTCTCCCATCCAAATACTGACCAGAGCTGATCTGCTTAGTTTCCAAGATCTGATGAGATTGGGCTATCCAGGTCTGGTCGCCCTATTATACTCTTACATTAAAAGGAACATGCCTGCATTAGCTACAGTGGTGTGGCTTGTTTCCCCATGATGATGCCTAAGGGTAGCAACCACATGTTGGGGTTTTTTTCCCCCCAATCAATGCTCCCTCTGATTTCCACCCCCCCCCCCAAGTGGAGCAGTTCACATCCTGAGCAGAATATCACTGCTGTAATCTTGAAATGGGAAGTGCAAGACCCTGCTTAGCTCCAGACTGCTGCTGAGCCAGACTTCCTGTGTTAATGAGCGGCTGTTCACACGCATAGCTTAGAGGGAACACTGGCAGTGGATGTTTAAGTTCAAGACTCAGAAAAGAAGAAGCGAATGTTGGGACAATATGATCTGGAGAATTCATGGCAGAGTTTGGACTTAATCCTACGCTATAATTCCACGCACCAGTTTTGGATTGTCTTCAAAACTTTTGCCGAACACAGGATTTGTGGCTTTAGCCAAGTCATTTAAATGTTTCCAAAGGTCTACTACTTAATTCATGTCTTCTTCTAGCAGCCTTTCAGTGGAGCTTGTGTAGGTGCAACATTATTTGAAATCCCTGGTGCTTAATTTCTTTGTTTAAGAGACTGTTCTGGGAAGAAGGACCCTCTTGTTTCGAAAGCCATGGCTGCAGGTGATATTGGTTATACAGAACTAAGAAGAGGGAACTCTGTACAGGTGTATAGATACTATACTATTGCTGTATGGGACAGAGGATGTAGTACATAGTATGTTGCTCCTGAATTATGAAGATGTAGATTCTGTTCTCTAATCAGCTGTTAAATTCGTTGGGTGACATTGGACTTTGCTCACTGTACCTCAGAATGGCTGGCTTGTATAGATAATATAGGAACCCCATGTATGTTCCTTGGGGGAAGGGTGAGATAGAAATGAGAGACGGTCATTCCAGGATTCTACATCTTGGCTTAGCGTCCTAGCTAGTAGTGCATGTGGCTGATTTGCCTCCTTGTCACCAAGTGATTGGAAACTAGCAAACCCCAAATATGCCACGCTAGCAAATAATCAGTGTAGGATTGGGGTTATACTTGGGTGACCCATCCAAGTTCAAATGACCACACTAGGAGACCTTGAGCCAGTTGTATTATCTCAGCCTAACCTACCTCGTGCGGTTGTTGTGAGGATAAAATGGTGAATGAAGAACCAAGTATGCTCTGCTGAGAATGGATGGGCTAAAAGCACACAAGATAGAACTATTATGAAAGCAGCTTGAAAATAATATTGAGACCTCAGGTTTTTGGTCTAGCACAGGGGTGGCCAAACTGTGGCCTGGGAGCCGCATGCTCTTTCACACATATTGTGCAGCTCCTGGCAGGGCAGCTGGGGAAGCTAACTACCACTAGCAAACAAATTATCATTGGACAAATATCTTTATCAATATCTGCTTTTACCACTTTTGTTATTATTTTTGGCGGTCTCATTTAATGTTAATAAAAAGCAAATTTGCATGTTTCCCAGTAAAAACGTGTAATATTTGTTCATGTCTTGCAGCTCTTGAACATCTGACATTTATTCTATGTGGCTCTTACATTAAGCAAGTTTGGCCACCCCTGGTCTAGCAGTTTTGAATGGGATTTGGCTGATAAGCAACCTTCGTTTAGATAAACTGCACTCCGAATTTGTTGGAAAGGAAGGGCACTGAGTTCAGTCCTAAATGTAAAGAATTAAGTTGCACTGTAGATGTACAAAAATTCCAGCTGGAAGAGTGCCTTCTCATAGGAAGCTTAAATCACTTTTGGGTTGCATTTTCACTGCAAGCTGATCCATGACAGCATACCTTTGAATTCTCTTCTAAGTTTAATCCCAAATGCATAGCATTTGCTCATAGCACGAGTGCAAGAGAGACTGTAAGGTGCATTTATGTTTTGTGTGTGAAAACATGCTGTTGGTTATTTCAACTAAGCAAGAGAACAAGTCGAATTATGATTTTAAGTGCTAATTAAGTTATGAGGAACAAGTGTTTGACCAACATGACTACACGGTTAGGTAAAAATTGCCCACCCTGGGGTTGCCAACCTCCAGGTGATGGCTGGAGATTTCCTGGATTACCACAGATCTCCAGGTGTCAGATCAGTTTACCTGGAGAAAATGTCAGCTTTGGAAGGTGGGTTCTATCTCATTATACTCCATGAAGTATCTCCCTTGCCCAAACCCTGCCCTCCTCTGGCTCCACCCTCCAAATATCCCTGTAATTCCCAATCCGGAGCTCACAACACTATTACCCACCCTCCTCCACCCATTTATTTCTTTTGTTCTTGTTTCATATTCCTTGACTCTGGGCAGATGGTAGGTATATACCATTCAATATTTCATAGACTTGGCCATCTGCCTGGCTTTTTAATTTACAAGAGGACCTAGACTTAACCAAAAGTTTGTGCCCTACCCATAAAATAAACTGATGGTGATCACGTTCATGAGAGGTCACACATGTTTATAATGCAGTGGCGTGAATCCTCCTCTATTTGCTGCACTTCGTTTTATTGATGCAAAACATGCTTCAGAAAACCTAATGCATGCAAATGGCCGAGCTGTTATGAACATTTCTGTTGTACTATGTATAACCCGTTCAGTATACCAAAGTCAATCTTGTTGAATTGTGAAAAATGTAGTCCTAAAACTAGCATGGTTAGAGTGTTAGACTAGGATCTGGGTAACCCAGATTCAAATCCCTACTCTACTGTAAAGCTCACTGAGTGGACCTTAGGCCAGTTTTAACCCTAATCTACCACTCTTTAACCCTAATCTACCACACCAGATCGTTGTGAGGATAAACTTGAAGAAGGAGGGAAATGCTGCATCCTACACCAGGCTTTTTAAAGGAAGGGTAACACTAACAATGTGCTAAATAGATATACTCAGAAGTGCATCTTGACTTGGATAGCCCAGGCTAGCCCAATTTTGTCATGTCAGAAGCTAAGCAGGTTCACAATGATGGTGCTGGTGGTGTTGACAGAATTCTCCAGAATATGAGTCCTGTTTCGAGATAAATATCTTCTTCTGAACCAATTTGATTGATTGCTGATTGCACTCTAAGGCTACAGAACTTGATTGTAATATGATAATGAGAGAGTGTGGATTGGAAGCGTATTCCCTTAGGGCAGGGGTGGGCAAACTTGCTCAGCATAAGAGCCACCTAGAACAGGGGTGGCCAAACTTGCTTACCGTAAGAGCCACACAGAATAAACATCAGATGTTTGAGAGCCACAAGACATGAACAAATATTACCTGCTTTTATTGGAAAATAAGCAAATTTGCTTTTATTAACATTAAATGAGACTGCTAAAAATAATAACAAAAGGGGTAAAAGCAAATATTGATAATGATATTAATTTGTCCAATGATATTTGTTTGCTAATGAGATTTAGCTTCCCCAACTGCCCTGCCGGGAGCCACATAATATATGTGAAAGAGCTGCATGCGGCTCCCGAGCCACAGTTTGCCCACCCCTGCCTTAGGGGTAAGTTAGCATGGCACTGCTTTACAATTGTAACCAAATAGTATGTAACTATCATGTAAGTAATTTTATATATTTGTATTTTAGGCAACTAATATTCAAAGGCACACTAATATTGTTCCATACCAGATGTAGAACTTTGTCTGCTTTTTGGTAACTTTTTGAATTTTGTAAAGAAACAAGTTTATGGGAATTGTTTCATGGATTTTGGGGCCTGATTCTCTAGTATTTTTGTACAGATTGTATTTTTATATATATTTTCTTATATTGTATTTTTTACAAGACTAGATATTGGTTCAGAAGAAGATATTTATCTCGAAACAGGACTCATATTCCAGAGAATCCTGTCAACACCACCGGCACCATCATTGTGAATGTGACTAGCACTTTGACTGATCAAACAACACAATAACTGGAAAACAACACAACAACTGGACAGCAACTGTAGTTCTTTATTCCTTGTATTTATGTTGTAAAATCATAGTTTTGAATAGGTTTCCTTTGATGATAAAATTATTAGCAGCATATACAAACACGGCTTGGGCGTTGTCCTTTAGTTGCATCTTTCAGCTGTGTTCCTCTTGAGTACCAGAAGCTAAGCAGGAACAGTCCTGACCAGTGTTCCCTCTAAGCTGAGTTAGTGTGAGCTAGCTCACAGTTTTTTGGCCTCCAGCGCAGACATTTTTGTCTCAGCTCAGGAAGGATGGCTCCAGAGCAAACTAATCTATGCAGCAGCCAAATCACCTGCTCACAACTTTAATGCCAGTAGCTCACAAAGTAGAATTTTTTGCTCACAAGAGACTCCACAGCTTAGAGGGAACATTGTGGCTAGTATTTGGATGGGAGACCTCCAAGGAATACCCAGGTGTGTGGTGCGGAGGCAGGCAATGGCAAACCACTTCTGCCCATCTCTTTCCTTGAATACTTGATGGCCAAAAAAAAAGTGTATCCTCCTGAAATCAGCGGTATTTATTTCGGAGTGTTGTCATTAAACATGTACCTGTAAATCCTACAGCGATAACTGAACAAGCAAGTAGAGAATGTCTCCCATCTGTGGTCTTATCTTTCAGTCCTCCCGTGTAGGCATATAACTTAATGTACTATGAGAAATTTCTCATGGGGAAAGAGGGGAAATGAATGACTCTGTGATCTAGCTTTGATAGTACAGTGAAAAATCAAACGGCCACATGCAGGCAGCGACTTACTTTAAAAGTGATCCGGACAGGCGTAAATTGACATTAGCTGGGAAGAGAATAGTCTATTGTTCTAGAAGTAACGTGCAAGGGGAAAGAGAATGTAGGAGAGCAATTTGGCTGGAATTAAAAGGAAGGCACCCTACCGATTCAACTTCTGTGTATAGTAACAGGGAACAAAAAATTGGCCTGTCGTTCTTTGTGCTGTCGCGTTGTAAAGAACACCATGCCCTAACCTTCCTGGTTGAGAACTAGGAAAGGGCTTCAGAGCGAGTGAATACAAGACTTCCATTCATCCAAAACAGCCATCGTATGCATAGCACCACTTGAGTTAGCTAGTCATCCATACCCTTTTACCTAGCAGTGAGGGGGATTGTACCATACATCAGCTCCCAAGAAGTGCTTAAAAATGATCGTCTGCAGCTCGTTTAATGAAATGTTCGGAAGTATTGTTGTTCCATCCCCAGCAACTCCAGTTGAAAGAACTGGATAATGAAGGATGTGAACAGGACCCTGGAGAATCTCTGCCACTCAAAGAACGCAATAAGGTCCTTGTCAGACAGATAATCTGACTTGACATAAGATAGGTTTGTGTGTTCATGAAGATAAAGTGTTGTGGTTAGGGCGTTGGAGTAGGCTAGATTTGGGAGGTATAGGTTGGAATTCCCAATTGGCTTTGGAAGCTCAGTGGGTAACCTTGGGCCAGTGACATACTCCCCATCTAATCTACCTCACAGGGTTGTTGTGAGGATAAAATGGAAAAGGGGAGAAAGGTGGGGTATAAATGAAGTGCCTGATTTTTTAAAAATGTAGCTCTACCTCATGTCTTCTTAGCCAGCTGAAATTCCAACAGATCTCCTCATCCTCTGCTAAGAGTCTTCATACCCCCTGGTACATTCTGCCCCAAACATGGGTCATCCTGATAGAGGATAGAGCCTTGGAGTTCTTCCACAGCCTTAGACAAGGAGTCCGCTTATTGAGCAGGGCTACGCTGTTGAAAAGAAGCCTGGATGCACATTCTGTTAATAAGGTAGCAAGGGGGGCGGGAAGTAACCTTTGTATGATACCATCGGTGGTCTTTTTGTAGTTGGGGAAGATTAAATTGTTAGATCAACTTTTTCCCCTTTAATCCTGCAGAGTTATAAAGACTGATTAGAGTGTGTTTCTTCTAATATGGAAATAATTATTTTAAAGTATGTGCTCTACACTTATTGTGGAAATTGAAATGCTTTCTTTACATGCAGATACACAGAACTGGAATATGTATGTCTGGAAGCCACCAAATAACGCCTTCTGTTTTCCACCAGAAAGAAATCTAGTGCACTGATATTGCAAGAAAAAGATACTAGTAGGGCTGTCCTCAATATGTTTAATTCTCAACATGGCCAAATGTGTGGATACTTAATGCCAGAGACTGGAGTAAGAGCAGATAAAATTGGTCTTTCTGCAAGCCTGAAAAACACCCCAGGTTTGCAGAAAAATCTAAAAAATAAAAATGGGTTAAACCACCCTGAAATAATAGAAGCAACACCTGCAGCTTTAAGAAACGAATGTCCTTATTGGCTGTTGCTCAGCAACCACAACAGTATTGCCAGCCTTCAGTCCTTTGTTTCTGTCAGTAAAAGGCAGGGGGAGGAGAGCCTTTTCTGGGTGTCCCCACAAGTCCTTGCACATTTCCCATCGCACAGCTTGGCCTAGCCTAGCAGCTGGCACCATACAACCATGCCACAGTGTTCCCAGGTAGAGGCTGCCAGGGGAAGAGGAGGGAGCAGATAAAGTTAGTTTGGCTGCTGGATGGGAAAGAGAAGGAAGCAGGAAAAGGGGAGGTGCTTTGGGAGAAGGGAAAGAGAAAACAACAAGGGAGGGGAAAATGAGATGCCACCTCCTCACTTGTATGGTACTGATCTTCAAGACTGAATGAGAATTTTGCTGCTCAGGTACACAGATCTATCATCATCAGCTGAATCTGTAGTACATAACACTAACTTCTGTAAAGATCTCACATTGGAACAGAAGTATGAGTCCAGGGACACCTTTAAGACCAACAAAGTTTAATTTTGGGTATAAGCTTTCGTGTGCACACGCACTTTCTCAGTAGTCCAGCAGCAAGCTTCCAAAAGTATGGTCAAAGCAGCATTTCTCAAATTTCGTAAACCCTCCTCTTTGACCTGTTCTTTACTTCCTAATTCAGAATCTGGTTGGTGAGTGGGTATGCTGATGTCCTCAAATGCTGCTATAGGTATGCCATTGCTGTGGCCACATAGTGGCACATACGACAGCTTCCTTTCAACATGGGTATTCCTTTTCCTGTTTAACGCTTGTGATCTGTGCTCTCAGTTTTGCCTTCAGTGCATGTGAAATGATAATACGGGAGAACATATTTGAGGCCACACAAAGTGCCTTCCCACCCAGCTGAGTAACTCGGCCCATCCCTGTTAACAGGACTTGGGCAAAAGGTTGTAAACAGGCAGCAAAGGATACAGCTGTGCACAGGACAGGAGGAGGGAAGAGAGCAAAGCCAGGTCACCATGAGCCAGTCTGCTTGATATTTCTTTGGTCTTATGGTAGTATTCAGCTAAATTCAAACCCGGGAGTAGTGGTGGTGTTATAACCTACAAGGAGAAAAAAAAAACTTGTGATAGTTGATGAGATATTCAGAATTGTGGCTGTCCTTTTTAGAAGAAAATTCATGTAGAAGCCAGTCGTCTTTGAAGCTCCAGCAGTTGCCGAGAGCACTCTGCATAGTGGAATGATTAGAAGAAGAAGAAGAAGAAGAAGAGATTGGATTTATACCCCGCCCTTCACTCAGTGGTTTACAGTCTCCTTTCCCTTCCCCTCTCCACAACAGACACCCTGAGAGGTAGGTGGGGCTGAGAGAGCTCTTTCCAGAACTGCTCTTTCAAGATCAGCTCTGAGACAACTTGTTACTGACCCAAGGTCACCCAGCTGGCTGCATGTAGAGGAGTGTGGAATCAGGCCTGGTTCTCCCAAATTAGTCTGTGCTCTTAACCACTGCATCAAACTGAGCAGGACTTGATACCAAGACAGACATAGCCCCAAAAGAGGGAGCCTTTGATACTTCATGTTGGGGTAGTAGAGGTCAGCCAACTGATTAAGTTATCCTTTAATCCAAAATTGCTTAGGAGTTGATTATATTGTTACGTTTGGCTGTCTTGATTACTGAAAACGAATCAAATCACTATGGCAGAGGTCTCCAACGTGGTGCCCGAGGGCACCATCATGCCCACGACACCTTTCCTAGCGCTCACCAAGTGCTTTTAGAAAGTGGGTGGGGCAGATGGAGCTTTTGCTCAACAAGCCTTCCGATTGGCCACTGGAGGTTTGATTGGCTGTGCAGATTTTCAGAAAACAGTCATTGGACAGCAGCTGCCACCATAGCACAAGGCTTTTCACTGTGTGACTGAAGGTAAGCTGCAGCTGCTGTTTTGTGGCTGCCTCTGCCATCGTTCTGTTGCTGCATCCACCCCACTGTGTGCCGCGATTCCAAAGGTGCCCAAAGGCTCAAAAAGTTTGGGGACTCCTGCATTGTGTGTTACTTTCCCCTGAACACTAAAGGGTGCTACTTAATGTCTGGAAAGCTCTCCCAAGCCTTTTGGATTATCACAGCATCAAGCTGGTAAGGGAAGCAGAGAAACAGCCATTTAAGGTTGGGCACAGACAGAACTTGGAATTCTTTGGTGGCTTTGGCTAAAAGTGGGTTACAAGAGAGGATAAGCTGCAGGGGTTGCTCTGTGAAAATTCAATCCTGGATTAGCAGTCATGCTGCCTGCTTTAGCATCTATCTACATATAATATGCTGAGCTTTTATGTATGTAAATAAACAGATATTACAAAGACGCCATAGTCTCCTGTGTGATCTCTAACTACAAGGAATTACAGCCTGCCTATCCGAGGCAATCCTCAAGCATTATTTGTATATATTTACTAAAATACTCTTATCCCACCTCTTGGCAAGTGGTGCCCTCAAGGCAGGTTACAGGAATCTTAACAGCCATCATAGAAAAACCCAATAAAAATGCAAAATTAAAACTGTTAATGGTTTAGCAGCCAGGAAAACTGCAAGGCTGCTTACACATTAAAAATGGGAGGTACTAGTCCAAGAAGACTTGTAATGGAGACAGCCCAAGTCCAACCAAAAGCTTGGAGAGCAAGTACTTCCTGGTCCTCTGTCTATTGCAAAGAAAGGTGCCAGTTATGCATAACAGGGAAGAGTCCCTTAATCTTGGTGCTGCCACTGATAAGGCCCTGTCACGTGTTAACTGTCAGCCATTGAATGTGATCATACAAAAACCTCCTCTTGGCATCTGGTTACATTTATATTGAAGAAGGTGATCTTTCAGGTACCCTGATCCCATGCTCTTTAGGAATGTAAAGGCTGAAACTAGTATTCTGGATTGCACTTGGTAGCTGGTGCAACTGGGTCAGAATTGGTGTGTCCTGGGTGGTACTCCAGACAATTACTGGGTGACCATGTCTTAAATTATTTGAAGTTTCCATAAATTTTCACTTCAAGAAGAAAGATAAGCTGCTAATTTTTCCACAGCAGTGTTATTTTTCAGAAGATTAGTATTTTTGTCCTGGTCCAGTATGACATAGAAATATACATTTGCTCCTGTGGTAAATTTTCGCTAACACAATCTCCAGTTCTCTCCTCCCTCAACACTGCAGACCTCTGATGTCCTGTCTCCCCCACCCCCCCCACCCCGGGTTCCTGGACCAGAATTTTGGGTTGCAGTGGGGTGGGGGGAGTGAGTACCATTTGGCTGATGGAAATGTGGGATCCAAGCCATAGTTAAAGAAAAAGCACCCACATTGTCAAATATTTAAATATGGAGAGAGGTAGTAATATGTTTATGGTTTCTTTAATTGGCAGAATTTTATCAGCCGTATATTTGAATTTCCTTATTTATATTGGCATTCATCTTGGCGCAGTCTAATTCAATGTGCCTTTTGTATTTGGCTCTCACAAGAAGAAAAACCATCCAGTGTTATTGGAGGAAATCGCAATGGGCCGTTTGTTAGTTCAGGGATTTTCTTTCTGCACGGAAACTCCCCCCCACCCTTTAATGAATGTCCCCACCTGCAGTTTAAAGCAATATTCAATCCCTTTTACCATCTTGGCACTCCCAATACTGTATTGCCAGCATGTTTTGCTGGGTGTGTCTGCTCTTGATCTGAGCACCGGGCTCCCTGCGGTCTCTGCTGCGTGAACAATATGCAGCTTCGCCAGCCTGCATCAACGCTCCATTTTCTCCCAGATCGCTCTCTTCCCCATTTTGTCTTGTACCCAGAGGGGCAACTAGGCACATGGTATGACTTGCTGCCCCGTTCCCACAAGTAGTAATGTTCAGAGAAAACTAGGTAACTTGTTGCAACCGCCACTGTGCGCTCAAGACAAAAGCCAGTTCCTCTCTGCTGTTTTCTGCCGGAGGCTCTTCAGGCAGGTGCAAGCACCAACCTGCGCAAACTGTTGCCGCTCAGGCCGTGATGTCAGCTGCCTCCGTGCATTGAGGCCTTTTTAGTTCAAGGAGGGTGTGATTAGCAAAGGGAAACATTCTTTCCTGGAAGATGTTAGCAATTTCCTTGAATGTGCTTTGTTCTCTCTGCTTTTTAGTGTGGGCCCGAGAGATGGATGCAAGTGCTTAAGAAGTATCCGTGACGGATTTTTATCTGTGTGAGCCAAGGTTATAACCAAGAGGTTCAGGTTGGCATGTATGCAGCAGTTACGATACCTGGTTGACGTTAGTCAAATTCTGTCACATCTAGGGAAAAATATAGTCAGCCAACCCTCATATTTACTGCCTGGTGGCTCAATCCCCCCCCCTACCAGTGGCAGGCTTGGGCAGCCCCAATTTGCATTGGGGCCAGGCAGTTAAAGGAGGGGGGGTGTTAACCCTTTAGCCACCACTTGGTACTGCTAATCAAAACCAGGTTCCATGTTTAATTAGCATTTTAAAAGGGAAAAAAAACATGGGTTACTTTCTAATTAACATTTTTACTGTTTTTTAAGCAAAGAACAATACACACAATACATATGAAGCTGAATGGTTACAAACAGTACAATATAAAATGTTAGCAATACTATGCTGAAATAGATTTAGATTCAGTCCAGGTTGTACTTAATAATTATACGGCAACACTTGTATAATGCATCAGGTTTAAAAAACACATATCCCTTTAAAGTCTATCTAGACCCAATTCAACAACCAGTTTTGGAATTTCACCTTGAGATGTGAGATGTTCAAGTATTGATAACCAAATAGTAAGGAACGTGGAGTGCTTAGAAGGCTGAGAAAAACGTGCTAGATTGTCTGTAATTTTTGCCATGACATATAGATTCCTTATCTTTTGATGCTATTGTGTGAGTGTAGGAGAATTTGGAGATTTCCAGTTCAGTGCTACAATGTTCTGAGCAGCAAATAACAGCAAATAAACTTGCTCTCTGATAGAATATGAGTTGACTGTGCTCCTCCAAGTATTTAATAGAAGATCCTCCGGTGTGGTAGTTAGTTTAACATTAGTGAATGATGAGATGCATGAAATGACAGATTCCCAGAAGACAGTGACTTTAGGGCATGTCATCCAACAGTGTAGGTAATTTCTTGGGAAAAACCAGGGTTTTGAAGACCATAATTTGAAATGCACTTAGTCACACAAGGGAATCAGAGTAAAGCAGGAAAAGCAACTAAGAGTCGGAAGGATTAAATCCCCTCTCCCCTCCCCACATGGTCCTGGTGCAAATTGGGGAGCCCAATCATGCAATTTGCAGTTTTTTAAAAAAACAGAAATCCTTAGATCTGTTTTTGTTCTTAAGATGTGGCAAGCCTATATCCCTACAAATTGCAAATACAAGTTTGCATGACTGAATATTCCTCTATATCAAAAATGGGGTGGAGGAATTCTTGCAGCTAGAAAGCAAGCCTGTCAAGGAACAGGCTAGGCTCAGCTCAGTTCTTTCTCCCTGAATCTAATGTGAGTGGAGGGACAGTATAAGACAAAGAGCATTCAGTCAAGAGTCCACAGTCTTATAAGACAAACATATACCGCTTCAAAACAAAGTTCGAGTCCAGTGGCACCTTTAAGACCAACAAAGTTTTATTCAGGGTTTAAGATGCGGACGCTTATACCTTGAATAAAACTTTGTTGAGTTTTAAAGGTGCCACTGGACTCAAACTTTGTTCTGCTGCTTCAGACCAACATGGCTACCCACCTGATTTTACCACTTCAGTAACAACTAACAGCATCATTGTAATTGCACTTGTTTCAGTGTCCAATCTGGATATAGCATTAACAGTAAAAAAAAAAAATTGGTCCAGGGTAGCATCTACAATCATATAATGTTGGCCTTTGCAGAACTTGGCAATGGGCACAATTGCCTATCCTGACTAGTTGTGGTTCTCCAGGATCTCGATCCTAGCTCCTTTATCTGTGATCCTTTAGGTCTTCTTGTTAATTATTACTGAACCTAGGAATTTAAGTATACAAAGCATGTCTTACTCCTGATCAGTGGCCTCATCCTTTTCCATCCTCAAAAAGATACTGATGAGATTATTTGGTTATCAGATCTTTACCCCACCCTTCCATCACGGTGGCATGTATACAACTACATGAAAAGACAGTGACATATCTGTGACTTCCATTGAGTCTCAGGGCTAAACAACTAATCAGAATCCCTGGTCCAAGGTTATATACCTTATAGGCTCTACATGGATGTACACCTATTGTTCAACTATAATCCTGTCTGTGCTGCACTCAGTGAAAGGGTCAAAAAGAATTTGCTGTGGATATCCTCTGGTCAGATAAAGTGCAAAAGCCCCGTGACTCACAAACATTAGGAAGACAGCATACAGGAGTTTTGTAACATATAAAACACCAGCCGGTTATTGAGGAATGGGCTTTTGAAGACTAAAGACCACTTCATCTGTTTATGAAATGGATCCTCAGCTGAGGGGTGGGGGGATTGTAAATCGTGGCTTCAAAAGATCATGAAACTTAAGATGCCCCTACTGTGGCATTATTATGTAAATTCAAATGTGTTCAAGATAAGTACAGTGACCATTCACAATAGCAGTATCTGGTGATAATGCAACCTCCTTTGTTTTAATAAACTGATTAACATCCATGGCTGGGTGAGAAATTCCAGAGCCTCCCTTTGAGGCTGTTTTGAATATATCATCTGTAATCTATAGCTGTCCCTTGACAATGATAATTTTCTGCCGGGGAGGCCTTGAGTGACAGGCCTTTCTTTGTTTCCAGACAGGCCCTTAATCTAAAACACCTCCTTACTAGCAACAGCTCCACAGACAGAAGCCCAAGAACCAGACCCTATAACCCACCCAAATGCCAACTCTATTCCTGTATCTACTCAGCCAACACTATTACAAGAGCTAATATCAGTAGTACTGTGAGGCTCAATCACTAGCTTATACTCCGGTGTGATTGACAGAAGTTGTCATCTGCCAATAGTGCCCTTCTGGAACAAACAGGTCAGTCTCTATGCAGGAGAACATTTTCGTTTCCCTGAATCACCATTCCTCAACAAAGTAATTTTAAAGGATGGCTGCATGGGAAACTGCTGAACGAGGATTCATCAGCTTGGAAGAAGAAAAGGTGGAGGAGGAGATTGGATTTATACCCCACCCTTCACTACCCGAAGGAGTCTCAGAGCTGCTTACAATCTCCTTTCCCTTCCCCTCCCCACAACAGACACCCTGTGAGGTAGGTGAGGCTGAGGGAGCTCTGCAGAGAACTGCTCTTGAGAGAATTTGTAACTGACCCAAGGTCACACCAGTAGCTGCATGTGGAGGAGTGGGGAATCAAACCTGGTTCTCCCAGATTAGAGTCTGCGCTCCCAACTACTACACCAAACAGGGTATTCATGTACACCCAAGTTATGTTAAACTGATCATTACCAATACTTGTGAAAAATCCCCCTAGTAAT
Organism: Lepidodactylus listeri; assembly: GCA_029233225.1. NCBI lineage: Eukaryota > Metazoa > Chordata > Lepidosauria > Squamata > Gekkonidae > Lepidodactylus > Lepidodactylus listeri. The sequence goes on from JARCFY010000006.1 coordinate 97,921,940, forward strand.
CTTGAATATATTTGTATTTTATGTAAAATCACAGATTGTATTTCGTGGACATTTAGGCCTACTGTTTACAAGTTCCATTTCCCCCCCTGCAGCGCCGCATGAGTATGCCCGTCACCTGAGGATCTGCTTCATGCATCTGACCACACAAACTTAAGCCACCATAAATTCAGGAGTCTTTAGGGTACCACACATAGCCCTGTTTGCTTTAAAAAAAGGAGTTTTATTTCTTTGAAAAGTGATGTTTCTTACAGTGTTCTTAGCTCTATGTAGTGGTGTGGCTCCTCTTGAGTTTGACAAGGCAAGGATTTCCCATAATAAAGGCAAAGGTTGTAGAGTTTGACCAGTCCTAGGAGAGAAAGAGGATGCTCCAGAAACCAAACATGAGGACCTAGCTGAGTTTGTAGTTGCAGATATACTTAGGAAGAAAAAGTGGCTGCAATCAGGCCCTGGTGCTCTGAGCTGAGCATATTCTGAAGTCCATACTCATCTTGGGTTGGGTCCAAACTACCACGAGCAGAGCTCTGCTTCAGAAACAGAACCCACCTCCATGCCACCTCCCTCCTACTTTTCCACCTCCCTCCCACTACAGCCTTGCTCCCAGATTTCAGGGGACTCCCATGAAGGATGATGGGAACAATGGGGTCTGCAGTGGGAACAAGGAAGAGTTGGTAAAAATTGCTTCCCAGTCTGCCACTGGTGAGAAAACCACCACTGATCTCCAAACTGTGTCTTGAGGAGAGAGACAAAACAGCTCCTTTCCGTCCATCCTTTCTCAATCAGTGTATGAGTAAACACACTTCCACACAAGCACACCTGGAGTGCATTTCTGTACGATGGAAACCACAAACTGAAACTGTATTCTAACCATACAGGAGCAGAGGTGTGGCTCTTCCCTCGTGATGCCATTTGACAGTTTCTAATAAGAAAGATATTGCGTTGGAAGCGTAGGGCAGGATTATGTGTAAGGAGCATTGCTGATAAGTATCCAACGCCAGCCTTTGATGCTTATGTTATGTAGTTGGCTGCTATAATTTAACCTCATACTCCCAGGTGGTTTTCAACATTCTTCTGTTTCAGGGAACAACGTGGGATGGCTCTGCAAGGAAGTGGCACCGACTCCGCTCTTCTCCCACTGTTCCTCATAGGAACCACATCCAATCTAGATGCTCTTCTGGAATGGAATTTAGCCCCGAATTGGCTTCCCTGACCTCCTTATCATGCAGGAGAAGGGAGCTGAAACAACCTTATGATTAAGAAAACCCAAAAACAAGGATTGTAGTGGCACTTATTAAAGTTAATTAAAATACTGGCTTTTGGTATTATATGGCATTTGTTCTGGGATTTTGCTATGGGCCAATGCTCCTATTATGTATTGTGACAACATGCCTGAGGGCCAGCAAGTACATGGGTTGCCTATGGGAAATGAAAGTTCCTTTTCTGTGTCATGCGTAGTGGCCAAAATTGGAAACTGTTATTCACAGCATTAATTACTGCTAGATATAAGCTTACTCTCATTCCAGGGCCTGTTTGAACACTGATAAATAGGCCCAGGAGATTGACTGACTGATTTTATTACATTAATTGCATCTTCTTTGTACTCTTTCCAGTAATGCTGCCAATGGCCTGTTGCCCAATGAGAAAGGGAAAGAAAGAGAGAAGTCATGTGCCCTCCTGTGGCAAGAGCCTTCGTTGATGCTTGTCGTTCATACAGCATGTGCTTTTCCACAACCACCAGTGGCATGCAATCTTGGCATGGTTTGGCAATTCCAGATTCCTTTCCATCCACTCTTTCTCAGTGTGCAAGCAAACACACTTCCACAAAAGCACATCTGGAGCGCGCTTCTGTATGATGGAAAGCACAGATTGAAACCGTACTCTTACGATGTGGGAGCAGAGGTGCAGCTCCTATAGATTTTGGAAGTTCTGTTCCAGGCCTAAGGTTCAGACCTTCTTTTGGGGGGTATTTTTGCATTTGTGTACATGTATGTGTATGCCTATGTGTGTGTGCCCATGCCTGGAAGTCATGGTGACCTCTGGTGACTCCTACTTGGGCATTAGGGTTGCCAGGTCTGGGTTGGAAAATACCTGGAGACTTTAAGGGTGGATCCAGGATCGGGCGGGGTTTGGGGAGGGGAGGGGCCTCAGCATGGTACAATGCCATAGAGTCCACCCTTCAAAGCAGCCATTTTCTCCAGGAGAGCTGATCTCTGTCAACTGGGGATCAGTTGTGAAAGCGGGAGATCCCCAGGCCCCACCTGGAGGCTGGCAACCCTATTGGGCATGGAAGACATTCAGAGAAGTGGCTTGATAGCCTGCCTCTCCCTCCCAGCCCTATTATTCCTTGGAGGTCTCCCATCTAAATACTTGCCAGAGTTGGCCCTGCTTAGCTTATGAGATCTGCCGTAATCAGGCTTGCCTGGTGAGGGCAGGTTCAAGACTCCCTTTGAGACCCAGGGTGGTGTTGTGGTTAAGAAGGACCAATTAGGATCTGGGAGACCCCAGCTTCAAATTCCCACTGTGCCATGGAGGCTCACTGGGTGACCATACGCCATTTGCACTCTCTCGGCCTAACCTACCTCACAGGACGGTGGTTGTAAAGATAAAATGGGGGAGGGTGGATTACATAAATCCCTCTGGGTCCCCATTTGGAGAAAAAAGTGTGATATAAACACACCATACATAAAAAGAGATAATGGGAATGGACAGACCACTGAAAATGAGCTACACTGTACATATGGCCCTAGAGTTGCATAGTAAAATGGGCTCGTTCAGATTCAATTATTGCCTTGTCAATTTTGGGACAAGAGAGAAATTCAGACCACAAATATAATGGCTTGGATGCTAAGCCTCGTTTCTGCTTCCACCCTCTTTGTCCACAGCAGAGGTGGTCCAAACACTGCACAGCACTTTCCTCTGGCACTAGGTGCTTGTAGGTTCACTAAAAGATGCTGGTGGATGGAGGAACACCCACCATAGTGAAAAATAGGGGTGCCAGCCTCCAGGTTGGACCTGGGGATCCCCTGGAATTACAACTCCCCTACAGACTACAGAGATCGGTTCCCCTGGAGCAAATGGCAGCTTTAGAGGGTGGATTCTATGGCATTGTACCCCACTGAGGTCCCTGTCCTCCCCAGGCTCCATCCCTAAGTCTCCAGGAGTTTCCCAACCTGGAGCTGGCAACCCTAACTCCCTTCCCCTTCCGGTGACCAGAGGGGGACCTGGAAATCCTGGTGGAAAAGAGCAAAGTGCAGATGGAAGCCTATGATGTCGATAGTTTCAACAGAAAGATGTGGATTTAAAACACTCTGCTCTTTCCCGTTAGAATGGATTTTAGTTAGGGACGCCAGCCTCCAGGTGGGGCCCGATCTCCTAGAATGATAGTTGCTTTCCAGAGGACAGAGATCAGTTCCCCTGAAGGAAAGGACAACTTCAGAGGATGGACTCTTGGCATTGTACCCCACTAGTCAGGTAAGTTTTGTGTCTTAGCTATAGGCCATAACGTAATATAACACATCAAGGCTGAGTAGAAAAATACATCAAACTATAAAATGATGATGTAAGCAATAAAAATAATATCTTACATTAAATCCTGTACTCTTTCTACTTTGCATTAAATACTAAACTCGTTCTAATTTTTCTTGTTACTAAGGCAAATAAAGCCATTCTACAAGACACATAGTAATCAAGGTCCGAGGGTAAAAATGTGACCAAATCCGGATCGGAAACTCCATTACGCGGTGGAATAATGGGGATAATATACTTTAACCTAGGAACTTCATGCCATGGGCATCTCAGAATATAATGTACTATATCATCTACTTCCCCCATATTACAAAGACAAAATCTAAGGGGGGCAGGAATACCAGAAAAAGTCCAGTCCTGATCACTGAGGACATGGATTGAAATCTTAAAGCCGTAAAAGCCGATCTTAATCCCAGGGTGGTTGTACCCCACTAAGGTCCCTTCCCTAGCCGAACCCCACCCTCTCCAGTCTCCACCCCCCAAATCTTCAGAAATTTTCCAACCCGGAGCTGGCACCCCTAACTCTGCTCTTTACTGTGAACATGCTTTACATCCTGGAATCAAAAGTCTTCCTGAATAAGTGCAATGCTTTTGCCTTGTTTTTCTGTTTGTACAATGTTGCCTGAATTCCTGGAGCAGAGTGGTTTACCAGTAAATAAAAATAAAGTAGTAAAATAAAATAGTTTGAAACAGCCTGTTGTGTTTATTTTTTGAGAAAATTTCTGTGGTACCTCCTTATGGCTGGAAGCAGCCTGTAAAAAAACTATAAAGAGAAAACTTAAAAGCCTAAGTTAAAAGAAGAATAGGACAGGTGCTGGGCAAAGCTCAGGGGGAAGGTCATTAGCTGGGAGTGGGACCGCCACGTTCTTCCTATCTGTCTGCTGCTGCTACTGTTTTTTTATAAAGCACATAGTAGAAGGGGGGGGGACTCCATTTTGTTATTTTTTTTAAGTTGAGACTTATTACTTAGGCATCTCTGTGTACCTTCATTGTCTGACCATGAACCCAGCTAATCTTGTGATCCGTTTTTTGCAATTGTTTCTTCAACAGATAGAACAAAGTCTGAGTCCAGTGGCACCTTTAAGATCAACAAAGTTTAATTCTGGGTATAAGCTTTCATGTGCATGCTCACTTCATCAGATGCCGTTGACTGCAGGGCTCAAAGCAGGCAATGCAATCTAGTCAGTGCTGCTCACAGAAAGGACGCTTCCGGCTATGCAAGCACAAGGGGAGAGCACAGACCGTTTTCATTCTTTTTGGAGTCCCGTCACTTTAACAAATTGACCATAGTCTTTTCTGAGGGTGAAGATTTAGTTCAGTTACTCAGCAAAGGCAACTGTAAGTTACAACAACCTGGCCGGGCAGCAAAAATGTTTAGTCCACAGCAGCAAAGTTTCTCAAAAGTAACTTCAACGATGACCGTCGGGGTGATCAAATCAGGAGCTTGCATGTATATAATCAAGGACATATGAGCAAAATAAGCTTGCCAGGTGATTTTGTTTGCGTCAAAGCACGCCAACCTAAGACTTGATCTGATGTTAGTGAAGGATGCCAGGCAATCTGGATATTATCATTTCAGGTTTAGGATAAACAAGAAGGGGGGGACCCGCGATACTCGCGGGGGAGGGAGAAGCTGACAGCCACTCGGGCCGCCGCTTCTCCCACCCCCCGCCCCCCAAGCTTGGTGGGTCAGCCACTCAGGCTGCCGCTTCTCCCCCCCCCCCGCACTAGCGGTGGCCTCCCAACCGCTGGCTGCCGCAGCTCCAAGAGCGTTCCCTGCACATGCATAGGGGACACTCTTTTACTTTCAGGGGGATTTAAATATCCCCCCAAAAGTTTTTTTGAAGGTTTAAGATTTTTCTGCACACGGAAATCTCCCTGCCCCCCAGGTGCCCCCCCCCCCGTAAAATTTAGTTATTCGCACACAGCGGGCGCCTTCAGAATCAGATATATAGATTGCATGGAACTTTGTAGGATTCCCTTCCAAGTAAACATGCATAGTATCATGACTGATTTTTTCCTTGACTGTGCTTATTATCACATAAATAATAATATTTCTGAATATCTGATGGATGGCTTAGTGCTGAGATCAAAAGGATCCATCACTTGGCTGCAAACCCATGAATGAAAATTACTTTTAACAGTATAGCACCTCTGCCCTGCCCAGTATCTTATTAGTGACTATTTTCTTGAATCTCGAAGAACAAATCCAGAATGTAATCTGAATTCTCCCTCTACTGCTGTTAGGCAATTACAAAGACATCCCAATGAGCTCCCCTCACTGTCAGTCTTCAAACAGCAGCTGGATGAACACTTTTCAGGGATGCTCTAGGCTGATCCTGCACTGAGCAGGGGGTGGGACTAGATGGCCTGTATGGCCCCTTCCAACTCTGTGATTTGCCCTTGACTTGTACTTTTCAGATTACTACACTTATCTGCATGAGCTGCGTGCAGATCTGCTATGGGACCTGCAATTTTTTTGGATCGACATCAGAAACCTGAAAACAATTCCATGCAAAAATGCCTCAGTTCCTTTAATTTTATCAATAACATTATGAAAACACTGTTATTATTAAGCAAAGAACACTGATCAGGCCAGGCACCCTGGGCTAGGCCTTTACGCAGTTGATCTCCTTGCCCAGCCGTTCCTCAGTTCAGCCGTGCCCGGGGTAACTTGATAGCGGACAGCTGTTTTGCTGCATCACTCGGAGCGACATCTTTCCTTTTGCGCTTTCAGCTGAACATTCCAAGCCTAAAGCCAGCCTTTGTCCAGGATCCCAGAAACCACAGCACATGTTTCACGATAACAAAAATCCTCTCCAGCCTAACTTCCTAGCTACTGTAACACTACATCCACAGAATGCATGGTGCACAAAACGTTCTGTATCCAGTCTGGGATTCTCCCCCCCCCCTTCTTCTGCACTCTCTTGGGCAGGGTGGGGGGAGGCGTCTCTTTTGCTGCTGTATGAAACTCCAGAGGGTTTGTGCAGTTCTAGTTAATCTGCTCTGCAGATGGATGTTTCTGGATGGCCCCCAGTGCTAGAGCCTCTCTTTTTAATGCTTATCAAGTGAAGCAGGAAAACAGCACTTGTTCAAATAGGCTGAATGAATAACCAAAGAGAGAAGACTCGAGTCGAGTCCCTCAGCCAGGAGTTCTAAAAAGCACATGACCCGTCCCGTACGGAGACTCCTGACAGTAAGTCATTATCGAGAAGGTCTGTAATCCGTTTTAATAGAGCAGCACTGTAGGTTAATTATGAGCCAAAAGAGGGCGATTGATGAATGTACAACCATGGAAAGAGAGCCAGGGTCATATCATGGACAGAGCATTGGGCCTGGGCCTGAATTGAATGCCCCATTTGGCCACAAAACTTGCTAGATACCCTGTCTCTTAGCTTGACATACCTGCAGGACCGGTGCTACCATTAGGCTAAATAAGGCGACCACCTAGGGCACAGATCTGCGAGGGGTGCAGAACAGACAATCAGTGTCCCCCTCCCCCCCACAACCGGCCACAGGTTCTTGCACTCACTCACTCACTCACTCACCAGCCCCTGCTCTCCCGCACTTTTAGTCCTCCGGGCAGTTGCGGGGGCTGCAGCAGGGGGAAGAAGTGAAGTGGGGACTCCCCAGCAGTTGGGGAGGGAGAAGTGAGCAACCCTCCTGGCCCTGGAGCTAAACAAGGGCAATTAGAGGGCAAAGGCGGCCCAGAGGCCAAGCGCTTGCCACCCCCCGACCAAGCCCGCAGGAGCCGAGGGCAAGGCTGCAGGGGTTTGGAAATTAGCAATGTCAAGTTTTTGCTTTTAATTTTCCCTAGAATTCATCTGTTTTTGAAAATTGGTTTGCAGGGGGGGGGGCGCAAGTAGTTAGCCTTGCCTAGGGCACAACAAAGCCTGGCACCGGACCTGCATACCTGACAGGGTTGTTGTGAGTAGCATCAATCAAACCCCATTTATTTGCCTCTGCCCCCCTTGGAGGAAGTGTGTGATACAATGCAATAAAAATGTTCCAAAAATACACAGCACCACCAAGCCAAGAAAAGCTCTGCCCATTATGCATCTGTTTCATCAGGCTGCTGTGTAAGGCACAGAAGCACTGATTCCCCCCCGGCCACCGGTGGGGGTGAGGGGCATATGCCAGATCCAGGCTGGGAAACTCTTGGAGACTTGGTTGGAGGTGGAGTCTGAGGAGGACAGAGACCTCAGTGGGGTAGAATGCCATAGATTCCATCCTCCAAAGCATTCATTTTCTCCAGGGGAACTGATAGTCTGGAGAAGAGCTGTGATTCGAGGGGATCCCCAGGTCCCACCTGGAGGCTGGCATCTGTAGCCTGTAAAATTGGCAAAGCTAGTCTGGCTAACTGGTAACAGTGCATCTTTTCTACTTCTCATGACATGCTCATGTCTGGCCTGGGGATTCTAAATGGTGTCTGTGGAACCATGATAATAATTAATTGTTTCAAGATTAATTCATCGAGGCTATACCTGTGCCTTTCCACATGCCTTAACCCAGCAGCCCTGCTTTGGGCGGGGGCGGGGGGGAGTCCATGCAAGTGGCACTACTCAGAAGGCTGATGACCCCGGCCTGGCCAGCTAACCTTGTGGTTCTGCATTTCTGTTTATATTACTGTTACTGCCATTTCTTGGGGTAGGTAGTCCCTTGATGTGGCTGTGGGCCTGCTTCGGATCACAAGGCCAAGTTTGGTGTAGTGGTTAAGTGCGTGGACTCTAATCTGGGAGAACCGGGTTTGATTCCCCACTCCTCCACTTGCACCTGGCTGGATGACCTTGGGCAAGCCATAGCTCTGTACCAGCTGTTCTCTCAAGGACAGTTGTCTCAGAGCTCTCTCAGCCCCACCTACCTCACAGGGTGTCTGTTGCGGGGAGGGGAAGGGAAAGGAGTTTGTAAGCCACTCTGAGACTCCAAGTGAGTGAAGGGCAGGATATAAATCCAATCTCTTCTCTTCTTCTCTCTCTTTGCTTGAGGGCCAGCTTGGTGTAGTGGTTAAGAGCGACAGACTCTAATCTGGAGAACCAAGTTTGATTCCCGACTCCTCCACATGCAGCCAGCTGGGGGACCTTGAGTCAGTCACAGTTCTCTCGGAGCTCTCTCAGCCCCACCTCCCTCACCAGATATCTGTTGTGGGGAGGGGAAGGGAAAGGAGATTGTAAGCCGCTCTGAGAGTCCCTTGGGGAGTTAAGGGCGGGGTATAAATCCAGTCTCTTCTTCTTCTGTTCTCTTCAAGGAACAAGAAAGGCACAGAAGAGCATCTTGGGAGTGCAAAGAATGGCTTTGGTGACCCAGGAGGACAATTGAAATCATACAGCCCTTACTGCTGGTCACTTCTCCCTTTATGACCCACTCCCCTCCCCCTTTATAATGATATTATCTAAAGATATTTAAAAACCCATCCGACCCAATACGAAATCTCCACTTAGGAGTCCAGAATCACCCCTTATAACAAGTTGCCCTCTTATTATTTCATGTCACAGTTTCTAAAGTTAATCAAAAGTGGCATCCACACAATGGGGTCCCCCCATCACTAGAAGAGGTGTTTCTGTAAACTTGGGGGGACCCTCAGGTTTGCAGGAAAGTCTGGGAAAAATAGTTGGGGGGGGGCTTACACCCTCCCATGGAGCAGCAACATCTGGGCTATGGGCAGCGGAAATTTTTCAAGTGCCAATTTTGATTGTTAGAGAAATCCCAAACGGTGCCCTATAATGGAAGGAGGTAAGTGGTGGGGAAACAGAGGTGGAGAGGAGAAAGGACGACAAAACGGAAACTGCAGGGGATGTTGAGGAGGAAGAAAGAGGGTCAGCAGAGGGGGTGGGGAGAGTGGGCCTGGTGAGTGGGTGGATAGCTGAGCAAGAGGAAGGGGAGGGAAAAATCGGGAGGGTGGTGAAGAGAAGAGAAGCAACTAGATTTATACCCTGCCCTTCACTTGGAGTCTCAGAGCAATTTACAATCTCCTTTCCCTCCCCCTCCCCGCAACTGACGCCCTGTGAGGTAGGTGGGGCTGAGAGAGCTCTCTTGAGAACTGCTCCTGAGAGAACAGCTCTGAGAGAACTTGTGACTGACACCAGCAGCTGCATGTGGAGGAGTGGGGAATCAAATCTGGTTCTCTCAAATTACAGCCCATGCACCTAACCACTACACTAAACTGGCTGATGGAGAAAAGCACATAGGAAGGTTGAATGAATAAGAGACAGAGTGCAGGGAGATGGTGCAATCTTCATTGGAGGAAGAGGATGAAAGCCGAGACCAGCAGGAGGGGAAATTAGATTTCCCCACCCCATGTGTGTTGACTGACTTGTTATGTATACTATTTGTGTGTATGTACTAAAGGAGACTCTCAAAGAATTATAATAAAATCCTGATACCTCACTGGGCACTCTCAAGCCCTTGGATGGGATCCCATGGATCTGGTCCACCAACAGAGGCCCTTCCTCCAGCAAAAGGCACCTTCATGTGATGCATGACACCAGGGGCTTCTTGTGTTGAGGGAGGCGCCACACAGAGCGTGGATCTGTGGGATCCAACTCCCTGGATCTCCCTAAAACTCATACGTATTTTAAAAGCTTCTACCCTTGTTTATTTGCTTAGAACATGTTAGCCTGCCTTTTTCTGAAACCCAACTAAAGGTGGACTCATATGATCCAGAGGAGAAATAAGACAGATCATTAAATTAATAAAACTAATAGAATTTTAAAATATCTGATGACAGTAGTACATTAATTATGGATTTCTCCTTTAGTGGGGTACTCTAATATTTTGTGGGAGTGGAGTGAGTTCTGTATAAATCCACAGTGATGATATATTTATTTATTTAGTTAGTTAGTTAGTTAGTTATTACTCGCATTTTTATCCCGCCTTTCCAGACAACTGGCGCAAGGCGGTGTACAGCAATAAATTACCATAAAATGGTTTACAGTTTAAAACAGAAGATGAGCATAAGTTAAAACATATACACAACTTATACTGATGGTGCTCTGAGTTCAATGGTGAAAGCATTTGACTATATTTGATTATAGCTTTGACTCCCTTCTCTTTTGATTTACCTTTTTTACAAACTATAAAATTAATTAACTTATAAGTATCTAATGAAAAGGCAAACACATACTTAAGAATATTCAGTACATGGCTATCGTTTTTTTAAAAAGGTATTTTTCACCTTCATGTTTCCATTGTTGCTTCTTCCCAGAAAACCAAAGGTCCAATCTGGCAGTTTACACTCTGGGATCTGTGCAAACCTGCTGACCATTCTATACAGGATTGTGGTCTGAAACACCATTCCACCCCATCCTCTTTTAACATCCAGAATTCTGGATAACTTAAAAGTTTGCATATTATTTTGTGTCAAAAGTATTGCGTGGCTTTTGGTTTTGATGGATTGTATTGCTTTGAATAATTGTCTAGATGTGGAAAGAAATAGATAAAAGTATGTTTTCATCCTGAAAGCATCCATTATAAAAAAAAAAAATCTTCAGCTGTCATTTGTTTTAGCAGAATTTATGGGGGAAATATCAAGCTTTCATATTATGTTAGAGTCTTGTTTCTCTTCTACAAAATCATTGCCTGCTGTCTATTTTCCATTGTTTTGCTCAGTTAAGTTTTAAGTAAATCAAGATGGGTCCAGTTTTGATTCCTCAAATCACCTGTTCCCTGTCATGGTTTAAGCAACTATGTTAATACGCTAATAAAACACACATCCATATTTTGTAATTTCTACAATATTTCCCAGGGCCTTTCATTATATTCTAATAAATTGACTGGTGAGATTTAATAGCTGTTGGTTTTTGGCGGTATGCCTTGTAGCAACACCTTTGGCACATATCTGTTATAGCAGTAGCCTTTGCAGGTGTAAATAACTGCTAGTTAAACAGTCTACACTCTAGGATTTTAATCACAATGGTTTTTAAATCTGCAAAGTAAGTTGGGGGGGGGGGAATGAATGAACACATGTGCTTGCATTTTGTGGACTGGAAATATTCCCAGATCAGGTTAAGCAGATGAAAAGGAGGCAGGATTTTGTTTTGTTGGGTTTAAATGAAGGTTTGTAAAAGAGGGGATTTTGACAGATATATATAAAAACCGAGCCCACGAAAAAGTGTTTAATTAACTGCTAAGGACTCTTTCTATAGGAAAATGTAATACATCTGCCTTTCAGGAATCTATAACCATTAAAGGTCAGGAACACTTTCCTTCTTTGCATCTGATCACACTTGGCACAGTTCTTATGGCACATAGCTGATCTTCCAAACCATGTCTTGGATGATGGATGATGTGGCCATGCTTTGAACTTTCTCCCTTTTCTCATTTCCTGCAGCTGTGGTTTGCTGTGCATCCAAACTGGGCAAACAAGGGTAGCTAGAGAATGGCTTCCAAACCATTATTTGAAACAAGAGTTAATGCCTAGCTACAGCTTAGAGGCAGCCCTGGTTAGCAATCGCCATCATTTGCTCGATTTGGTTGCTAAGACAGACATCGGGTTGAATCCAAGGATGTGTGAGTGGAAGGGAAAAATGCACTTAGCGTGGTTCCACTTGGACAAGTGGCAGCGCAATGGCTAGAACAACACATTGCACATTAATATAATTTTAATGAAATAACAATGCACATATGAAGCGATGGAATGCACAACAGATGCTTCCCATAATTTAGTTTTGAAATTGTATCAAAAGATACAATAATAAAATAATAAAATTGTTAAAGAAGAGGCACCATGTGCTATGCCTTGTGCACGCAGAATAGATAGAGTGGAAACGTATATTGTTTTCACTTGGTGCAAGCAGACAGGAGTAATTCTAGTGCCTCTAAGACTGTTGGTCACATGGAAATCTCCCATAGGATTCAACCCATTGGTTAGAGGAAACCAGGAAAGGGAGGAGCAAATTGGTGCATAAGAGGGCAGGCTGGAGCACAGCAGCACATTTCACGTACATGTTCTTGAGAAGACGTGCTGTGCTCCATCCTCCACGATTTGGCAGGACAAGACATGACATCTGAATATCAGACCCTGCTCCTCTTCACAGTGTTTCCCCAGGACTAGAGGAACTAAAAAGTTAACGGTACAGAGTGATCTTGCCTCAACTAGGGCCCGGGCTTTTTTGGCCCTGGCCCCTAACTGGTAGAATGAGCTCCCATGTGAGATCAAGGCCCTGCAGGACCTTTTACAGTTCCGCAGGGCCTGCAAGATGGAGCTCTTCTGCCAGGCTTTTAGCTGAGGCGGCAGGCGTCCACATTCTGTCGGGCCTCCCCTCCAGTGGATCAGGTCTGTGTCATCATCTAGAACCCAAATTATACTAGACTTCATCTGCTGAGGCACTGGCTAGAAATATGGGAATCAGTAATGGTATTTTAATTGATGTATTTTATTTTGTTTTTAACTGTCTGTGTATTTTGTGTGCGTGTCTGCACCTTGAAGTCACATTGACCTCTGGTGACTGACTCCTACTGGGGACTTGGAGGATATTCAGAGAGGTGGTTGAACAAAGCCTGCCTCTGTCCTCCTGACTAGAGATGTAAAATTTTCAGAAATTTTGAAGCTTGGGAAAAAACCAATTTCCCCCCCTTTTTTTTCTGGGAAAAAATGGAAATTTTCAGAAAAATTTTAAAAAATGCTACATTAGCACTTCTTTTTTTTTTTTCCAGATTGAAAGTCACTCTGTTAATTTAGGAACATAAAATATGACTGTGGACAATTTTACTTGGCATGAAATTATCACAACTAGCATATTAAAAATATAGTGTACCCAAACAATTATTACAAACAGAATTTACTTTTTAAATAATATTTATTTGTAATTGTAACAAATGGAGCAACAATCTCCTGAACTGTTTACTAGTTTATGTGGAACAGACAAAAAAACCTCCACAAAACAATTTTTAAAAAGCCAGAAGTAACAATTATTCATATTTCCTCTCCACAGTATTAAATAAAAAATAAAAAACCCATTCTTATAAAAAGAATTGAAGAGGGGGGTAAGTGTATAGAAGGGAGTGTGGGACTAAGTTTCAATGAATGGGCATGAAATTTAATCAGAATCATTTTCTGAGCTGTAATTATCCGTTTCAGCCCGTTTCTGCAGCTACTCTGTTGTGTCTGTCATTATCACAGTTATTATGGACCTCTAAAATTATATTTTCAGGTCCTTTTTGTTGCTCTGTATTTTCTTCCAATGCTTTGAGGCCTAGTGAAGGCTCAGTGCCACTATATCCACCCACATGAAAAAACAAAACTGAAACCTTTTTCTTTACTTATGACAATAGCACCTCCTAAAGGAAGAAATGCATCTTGTTCTTGCATTGGAGAGTTCAGTTTGTAACCTAGGACTTGCTTGTCCTCAGTCCACAGAAATCAGATTAATCTGATAGCATACATATTTGTTAGAAATGATTTGGAAAATATTTGAACACCTTGTCTTAAAATATTTTATTCATCATGTTAAACTAAAGTGTTCCATAATCAATTTTTTTTCTTTTTTCAATTTTTTGGAAAAAAACACAAAAAAGGCTTCAGGAAAAAAACCATTTCCCCCCCCAAAATTTTTTCCAGTTTTTTTCTGGGCCTTCACATCTCTACTCCTGACTTGGTATTCCAAGGAAGTCTCCCATCCAAGTACTTATCACAATTGACCTCGCTTAGCTTCCAAGAGCTAACAAGATTGGGATTGCCTGGGCTACCCAGGTCAGGGCAACTGTCTGTGTGATTTTTTTATGGCATACCATGCATGGAGTTTGGCTTGCCCTCCAAATCATCTATGTTCTCCAGGGGAACTGATCTCTGTAGTCTGGAGATCAGTTGCAATTCCGGGAGATCTCCAGGCTCCACCTGCAGGTTGGCAACCTAGGCTGAGCGCCCTTACGAGTCACAATCCTAGGCTGGCAAGATGGAGACTTGACACTGGTATAGGCAAGTGAACCACTGGCTGTGATCTTAAACTAGTTTTATGTTTCTTAATTCCTAATGCATATGAATTTTTATGAGGTCTTTGTATGTAATTAATTTGTGTTTCATTGTATTTTAATCTTTTAATGTGAGCCGCCCTGAGACTGCTCCGGCGGGAAGGGCAGGACACAAATCTAAATAAATAAATAAATAAATTTATGATGGAACTTGTCCTAAGCCTGCTGTGCAGGGAGGGCAGGATACAAATCTAATAAAATAAATAAACAACTTTCTTCAGGCACAAGGAAGGTTACTATATCTATTATGGCTGCCATCCTGTGCAGTGAATGTGCCACTCACATACCATCTCACAGCTATTGTGTGGGTTGACAGTGACGCTCCATGTAGGGTTTCCAGCCACCAGGTGGGGCCTGGGGATCTCCCGCTTTTACAACTGATCTCCAGCTGAGAAAGATCAGCTCCCCTGGAGAAAATGGCTGCTTTGAAGGGTGGACTCTATGACATGGTCCCATGCTGAGGCCCCTCCCCTCCCCAAACCCTGCCCTCTCCTGGCTCCACCCCCAAAGTCTCCAGGTATTTTCCAACCCAGACTTGGCAACCCTAAGGCAAGCTCAATCTCAGCAGGTCTCAGTAGCTAAGCAGGGTCAACTCTGGCAAGTAGTTGTAGGGAGACCTCCTTGAGACACCAGGCCTGGAGATCTCCTGCTTTTTCAACTGATCTCCAGCTGACAGAGATCAGCTCCCCTGGAGAAAATGGCTGCTTTGAAGGATGGACTCTGTGGCACTGTACCATGCTGAGGCCCCTCCCCTCCCCAAACCCCACTGCAAACCATCCCTGAATATCTCTAGCCTTGACCCTACAGGGTTGCCATAAGTCAGCTGTGAGTTGATGGCACCTTCCACCACCAGTTATGAACAAAACTCCTTATATACAAACTGTCCAATTAGTGAATCATAGATGTAAGTAACTTGTGAATAGCACATGTGTTCAAATCACCACATTTATCAGCAGAGTAGAAGAAAGTACCAGCTGGATAAGTACTGGGCTCTTGCTGCAATGGATAATGCATTCTAATAGCTGAAACCATTAATTTCACAGTTCTTTTGAGAGTGTGGATTACATTCAGCATAAATAAAAGCTAGTTGCCAACATTTCATGTTGAAGTTACATGTCACTTACATTCCAGTCATTATGGGGTTAACTGATACTGTTAGTTGTTAGGACATGATGTTATGTATCCACTTAGAAGTAGGAGTTGTTTTGACCTGTAACCTTTCTATTGGTCAGTTAGCATCTTGTTTGAAGAAACTTGCTTTGATCTCGTATGCATGTACCCCCAATCTTTATTGTTGGATTTTCTGTCTTTGTTGCTGACCAAGGAAAAGAAGGATAGCCATCAGTGTTCCCTGTAAGCTGAGTTAGTGTGAGTTAGCTCACAGTTTTTTAGCCTCCGGCTCACACATTTTTCTCTTAGCTCAGGAAGGATGGCTCCAGAGCAAACTAATTTATGCAGTAGCCAATTCGCTTGCTTATAACTTTAATGCCCAGTAGCTCACGAAGTAGAATTTTTGCTCACAAGGCTCCACAGCTTAGAGGGAACATTGATAGCCAGTATCTTTTTCTGTAGCAATGCGACTGTTATCATTAGTTAGATGCTAGGATGTATCGTTTACATTTTCTTTTGTCCAATTGTTCCCTACCCTCTTTTTATCTTTTTAGTAAAGTAACTTTTTAAATCTAACACCTGAAATATGCCTCTTACTTTGCTCCAGCCTTATTTAAAGGCAAAAATCCCAACGTGTCATCATACTGTATTGTGATCAGCAACCAGAACACAGAAAGATGTTTTGCAGAGAGATGCAGTCTTGATTCTCAGCTGCTAGGGGAAGAGGTAGGGTGACAAGTTGCAGTGTTGCCCTCAAGGACATCATTCTACTTCTTCCCTGAAAGGCACGTTTGCCATTAATTCCCATGGGGGGGGGAATAAAGCATTGCACTTGGTGACACTCTTGTGAAGGCAGAAATCCTTAACACTGTGTGGCCTGAGCCTCATGACCTGGGATCCCAGAGAGAGGTGTACTGTACAGAGCATGCAGATAGCTGTTGTTATCTCCAGCCACAGGGGCCCTGCGCTGCCATCAACAATTTGTTCTTTGACACATATTCATAATGACGGGTGTCAGGGCCGAAGAACACAAGGCATTTGGCCACAAGTTGCATCTGGAAAACAGTACAGGGGAAGCAGCCAGTGTTCCCTCTAAGCTGAGTTAGTGTGAGCCAGCTCACAGTTTTTTAGTCCCCGGCTCACACATTCTTGTCTTAGCTCAGGAAGGATGGCTCCAGAGCAAACAAATAGCTGGCTCACAACTTTAATGCCAATAGCTCACAAGAGTAGAATTTTTGCTCACAAAAATTAGAATTTTTGCTCACAAGACTCCACAGCTTAGAGGAAGCATTGGAAGCAGCCCCTCTCCTTTGTGGCAAAGTCCCAGTCCAAACTGGACCCTGTGACACTTGCAAAATAAGTTTCCCTGGCAGATGCTGTCTAGCTGTGGGGAATGTGAATTAGATTGGGAGAACCCTGACTCAACTTGTGGCCAAGCGTATCATGTAGTCCCTTAGATAGTATACCTAGATAGTGTGGGTGAGTTGGGTCACTGGCTCAGTGGCAGAGTGTCTGTTTTGCATGCAAGGGGTCCCACGTTCAGTCCACAGCATCTGCAGTTAAAAAACAATCATGTGTATGTGTACCTGTTCCAAAACCTTTGAAGCAGCCTAGTATTCAGGACTTGTGTGGCTGACTCACAAAGGCAAAGATGCTGTTAGGGCATGTTTTGACTGATCATCTGGATCGGCTCATAAGCACAATGTATGTTGCGCATCAGCAGCACGTACACAAAGTGAGATGATAAGTGCTGTACCTATTAAATAGGTACAATGCAAGGCATGCTGTTTCTGTAGCAAGCAATTCTCTCAAAACCAGTGCAAAAAAAAGTCAATCAGATGCTAAATTAAATGAATTAGGTGTGTGTGATGTTCTTAAGGTCTCTAGACTCAAGGGCTGGCCAGCAGCCAAGAGAGCAAACTGTAAAGGCCCAGGGATTCACTGGAGGAAATCCTTGTTGTTTGATGCAGAGGGGCGAGATTCAAGAATGTAGCTACCGGCAGTCAGGGCCTCCCAGCTGATCCAAACTGCCTAGCTAGACAGAGAGCAGAATGAATGTCTCAGGGGCCACCGCAGAAGAACCATGGGACTTAAAGAGCATTTGTTAACACCTTCTGCCATTTGTCAGTTGTTGTTGTTCAGTTGCACAGTTGAGTCTGACTCTTTGCGACCCCATGGACCACATCACGCCAGGCCCTCCTGTCTTCCATCATGCTTTGGAGTTTGCTTAATTTCATGTTTGTTGCATCGATAACACTGTCTAACCATCTCATCCTTTGCCGTCCCCTTCTTCTTTGACCTTCAATCTTTCCCAGCATCAGGGTCTTCTCCAATGAGTGATCCCGTCTCATTTGGTGGCCAAAGTGTTTGAGCTTCAGTTTTAGTGTCTGGCCTTCCAGGGAACAGTCAGGGTTGATTTCTTTTAGGATTGACTCATTTGATCTCCTTGCAGTCCAAGGGACTCTCAAGAGTTCTCCAGCACCATAATTCAAAAGCATCTGTTCTTCGGTGCTCGGCCTTCCATATAATCCAACTCTCGCAGCCATACATTACTACTGGGAATACAATTGCTTTGACTATACAGACTTTTGTTGGCAGGGTGATGCATCTTCTTTTTATTATGCTGTCTAGGTTTGCCATCGCTTTCCTCCCAAGGAGCAGGCATCCTTTAATTTTACAGCTGCAGTCACTGTCTGCCGTGATCTTGGATCCCAGGAACGGGAAGTCTGTCACTGTTTCCACGACTTTCCCTTCTATTTGCCAAGGAGTGATGGGGCCATGATCTTAATGATTTGCCATGATCTTAGTTTTTTTGATGTTGAGTTTCAAGCCAACTTTTGTGCTCTCCTCTTTCACTCTTAGCAAGAGACTCTTGAAGTCCTCTTCACTTTCTGCCATTAGAGTGATATCGTCTCCATATCTGAGGTTGTTGATGTTTTCCCCAGCAATCTTAATTCTGGCTTGTGATTCATCCAGGCCAGCATTTTGCATGATGTACTCTGCATATAAATTAAATAAGCAGGGTGACAATATACATCCTTGTCGTACTCCTTTTCCAATGTTAAACCAATCAGTTGTTCCATATCTGGTTCTAACTGTCGCTTCTTGACCCTTATTCACAGGGCTCATTTCGTAGCAGGAGCTCCTTTGCATATTAGGCCACACACCCCTAATATAGCCAATCCTCCAAGAGTTTACAGAGCTCTTCTGACAGGGGCTACTATAAGCTCTTGGAGGATTGGCTACATAAGGGGTATGTGGCCTAATATGCAAAGGAGCTCCTGCTACGAAATGAGCCCTGTTTATACAGGTTTCTCAGGAGACATGTGAGGTGGTCTGGTACTCCCATCTCTTTAAGGCCTTGCCATAGTTTGTTGTGATCCACACAATCAAAGGCTTTAGCATAGTCAATGAAGCAGAAGTAGATGTTTTTCTGATACTCTCTTGCTTTCTCCATAATCCAGCAAATGCTGGCAATCTCTAGTTCCTCTACCTATTTGAAACCCAGCTTGTACTTCTGGCAGTTCTCTATCCTTGTACTGCTGAAGCCTAGCTTGTAGGATCTTGAGCATGACCTTGCTAGCGTGTGAAATGAGTGCAATTGTGCGACATTCCTTGGCATTGCCCTTCTTTGGGATTGGAATGTAAACTGACCTTTTCCAATCCTGTGGCCATGGTTGTGTTTTCCAAATTTGCTGGCAAATTGAGTGCAGCACTTTAACAGCATCATCTTTTAAGACTTTAAACAGCTCAGCTGGGATACCATCATGTCAACTAGCTTTGTTGTTTGTAATGCTTTCTAAGGCCCATTTGACTTCACATTCCAGGATGTCTGGCTTGAGGTCAGTGATTACACCGTTGTGGTTGCAAAATACATTGAGGTCCTTCTTGTATAGTTCTTCTGTGTATTCTTGCCATCTTTTCTGCTTCTGTTAGGTCCCTCCCATTATTGTCCTTTATCATGGCCAGCTTTGCATAGAACATTCCCTTGACTTCTCCAATTTTCTTGAAGAGATCATTAATCCTTCCCATTCTGTTCTTTTCCTCTATTACTTTGCATTGCTCATTCAGGAAAACCTTCTTATCTCTCCTTGCTGTTCTTTGGAAATTTGCATTCAGTTGCGTAAATCTTTTCTTTTCACCTTTGCCTTTTGCTTTCCTTCTTTCCTCTGCTATCTGTAAAGCCTCATCAGACAGCCACTTTGCTTTCTTGCATTTCTTTTTCTTTGGATGGTGGGATTGCTGCCTCCTGTACAATGTCACAAACCTCCGTCCATAGTTCTTCAGGTACTCTATCTATCAAATCTAGTCCCTTAAACCTATTCTTCAACTCCACTGTATATTCATCAGGGATATTATCTAGGTCAAACCTGAATGGCCTAGTGGTTTTCCCAACATTCTTCAGTTTAAGTCTGAATTTTGCAACGAGGAGCTCATGATCTGAGCCACAGTCAGTTCCAGATCTTGTTTTTACTAACAGTATGGACTCCATCTTTGACTGCAAATGATATAATCAATCTGAGTTCAGTGTTGCCCATCTGGTGATGTCCATGTGTAGAGTTGCCTCTTAGGTTGTTGGAAGAGGTTGTTTGCTATGACCAGTGTGTTCTCCTGACAAAACTCAGTTAGCCTTTGCCCTGCTTCATTTTGTTCTCCAAGGCCAAGCTTGTGTGTTATTCTGGTTACCTTTTGACTTCCTACTTTAGCATTCCAGTCCCCTATGGTGATGCGGACATCTTTTTTTGGTCTTAGTTCTATGAGGTATTGTAGGTCTTCATAGAACCGGTCCACTTCAGCCTCTTCTGCATCAGTGGTTGCGGCATAGACTTGGATTTCGGTGATGTTGAACGGTTTGCCTTGGATTTGGACCGAGATCATTCTGTTGTTTTTGAGACTGTGTCCCATTACTGCCTTTTGCACTCTCTTGTTGACTATAAAGGCCACAGCATTTTTTCTACAGGATTCTTGGCCACAGTATAGTAGATATAATGGTCTTCTGAGTTAAATTCGCCCATTCCCATTCCATTTATTTATTTATTTATTTATTATATTTGTATTCCGCCTTGCCAGCGAACCGGCTCAAGGCGGCTAACAAGCATAAAAATACCCTCAAAGGCTTACAATATAAAAACACACGCTTAAAACTACAACCATATCCTGCACAAAAACTCTAAAAGATGGCGGCTTCAGTTATACAGAGTTCTCCTGGCGAACAAAAGCGGTGAGGGGGTGCGGCTGACAGGACCAAGGCGATGTTACAAAACCATCCCCCCCCCCCACGGTGGCGGCCCCTAGTTGAAAGCCTGGCGGAAGAGCTCCGTCTTTAGTTCACTGATTCCCAAGATGTTGATGTTCAGTCTTGCCATCTCATTTTTGACCACGTCAAGCTTACCTTGATTCATAGATCTTGCATTCCAGGTTCCTATGCAGTATTGTTCTTTGCAGCATCGGACTTTCCTTTCACCATCAGACACATCCACAACTGAGCATCCTTTCGGCTTTGGCCCAGCCGCTTCACTCTTTCTGGAGTTACTTGTACTTGCCCTCTGCTCTTCCCCAGTAGCATACTGGACACCTTCTGACCTGAGGGGCTCATCTTCCGGCATCATATCTTTTAGCCTTTTGTTACTGTCCGTGGGGTTTTCTTGGCAAAGATACTGGAGTGGGTTGCCATTTCTTTCTCCAGTGGATCACACTTTGTCTGAGTTCTGCCATACCCGGGAGCAAACACCATAAAAGCATCGGCTTCACTGTAACCTACCATTTGTTGTTGTTGTTTTGGTTTTTTGTAATTTTTAATATGTATGTATGTGCGTGCACATATGTGAGTGTGAGTGCACCTGGAAGTCATGGTGACTTCTGGTGACTGACCCCAGCTGGGGGCCTGGAGGATATTCAGAGAGGTAGCTGAATAAAGCCTGCCCCCGCCTCCCAACTGCTGATTTTCCAAGGAGGTCTCCCATCCAAGTACTTGCCAGAGTTGACCCTGCTTAGCTTCTGAGATCTGACAAGATTGGGCTTGCCTGGGCTATCCAGGTCAGGGCTCATCTGCCATTTGTTGTTGTTTATGCTGTCAAAGCACAGCTGACTTATGGTGACCCTGTAGAGTTTTCAAGGTAAGAAATGTTCAGAGGTAGTTTGCCACTGCCTGCTAGGGATACCAACCTCCAGGTGGACCTCCAGCTTTTACAACTGATCTCCAGACAACAGAGATGAGTTCCCTTGGAGAAAATGGCTACTTTGGAGGGTAGACTCTATGGCATTATACCATGCTGAGGTCCCTCCCCTCCCCTCCCTTCACCCCTCCCTCTCCAGGCTCCACCCCCAAAATCTCCAGGTATTTCCCAAATCAGAGCTGGCAACCCTATTGCCTGCCTCCATGTCGTGACTCTGATATTCCTGGGAGGTCTTCCATCCAAATACTAGCAAGGACTGACACTGCTTAGGGTCCGAGATCTGGCTAGCCTGGGTGTCACCTGCCATACCCAGGAGCCATAAACGATAAAAAGTATTGGCTTCACCATCATCCACATTATTACTCACCCACACTGTGGGAAGCACCACATCACTACTGTGGTCCTTAAATGGGCCACATGGTATGCCTGGAAGAGGATTAGTGAAGCAGCCAAACAAGCAGAACAATCTTGTGCCTTTCAGTTGAGATGCCCCATTCATGTCCTGACCCACCCCTTAGGGAACGTTACCATAGTACTAGGAAATTTCAGAGAAAGTATTCCCCTTGTGTTTCACACTATTATTTCCCAGAAGCATCCTTTAATATTTCTGGTCAATTTGTTCATTCAATGTAAGGTAAAGGTAAAGGTTCCCTTGCTCGAAAGCCAGTTGAATCCTGCTCTAGGGTTGTGGCGCTCATCTCCATTTCCAAGCTGATGAGCCAGCGCTGTCCGAAGACTTCTCCGTGGTCATGTGGCTGGCATGACTAGACACTGAGGTGCATGGAATGCTGTTAACCTTCCCACCGAAGCGGTACCTATTTATCTACTTGCAATTTCTTGCTTTCAAACTGCTAGGTTGGCAGAAGCTGGGGCCAGAGACGGGAGCTCACTCCGTCACGCAGCACTCGGGTCTCGATCTGCTGAGCTACCGACCCGTCCGGTCTGCAGCTCAGCGTCTTAACCTCTGAGCCACCTCAGCTCCTTCATTCAATGTAGAGTTCAATAAATATTTAAATGAGCTTGACTGTGCATGCCAAAATCTCTTGGCTAATGATGAAGGGAGGGAAGGAAAATGGGTGGGCATCGGGTAATAGTTAAAAGTATGAATTTTAAGTCTCTTTCAAATCTTATTTTAGTCATAAACTAGGGTTGCCAGCTCCAGGTTGGGAAACACCTGGAGATTTGGGGGTGGAGCCTGGGAAGGGGGAGCTTGGGGAGGGGAGGGACGTTTGCCTGGTACAATGCCATAAAGTCCACCTTCCAAAGCAGCCATTTTCTCCAGGGGAACTGATCTTGGTCATCTGGAGATCAGGAGTAATAGCTGGAGATCTCCAGGTGGTAACCCATCAATAAACACTGCAGTCAGTCCACTAAAGTCAATGGGCTTAGACTGGAATAACTGAATAGGATTGCACTGAAATTCACTAGTGTGACTTAGACAAGACACTGTTCTCTCTGTTTTAACCCACCATTTGCAATATGAGGATGATAAAAAATACTGCTTGTCTACTTTACAGGGGTATTGTAAGAAATGCTGAAACAATGGGATGCATCCTACCACTGTATTGAGCAAAGTGGAAGCCTTTCTCCAATTTAAGCATTGGAGGAAAGAGCCACTTTAACTGGAAGAAGATTCCTTGGCTGGGGTCTACGCCAGTGTATTCTGTATACGGAGGCCTTGAAACGTGTTACATAACATCTTAAGTGTTATTCGTATCTCCCCCCACCCCCACCCCGTATTGATAACGTTGCAGTAGTTATTCTGATTTTGTAGAAAATGGACAAAACAAACGCTTTCAAAATACACAGCTTTGAGCCAAGTTAATATTAAGTCTGTCCAAGAGAGGACTTTGATATTTCTGTGAAACATTCCAACTGAAATGCTTTTACCCTTCTCCTACCAGACCGGTGATGCTGCTGCTCATCTCTGTCCTACTAATGAGGGGTGGGGGTACAGGACCAGCCTGGAGATAGGACCAGCTTTGAGGTAAGTATGTTAAACCCCTGTCCTTAGATGACCCTCTGTGGGGTTGTCTGTGATGGAGCATGATTCAAAGAGCAGGTGTTTGCCAAGGCATGCTAGGTGAAGAATATTACACATGGCCATGTAGACTGATTGACTTGGACATGAGGGATGACTAGAAGGCATGGGGATAGAGTCAGCGCTGCAAGATGAAAGGCAGAGAGACAAAGTCTGTGCATGCCAGCCATGAAAAGCCTCATGCGTGGGCCTTTGGGGAAAGCACACAGGGTGCTGCGAGGGGGCCGGCGGTCCCACGTTCTGGCATCCACGGAATCACTGGCTCAGGGAAGGGGGAATGAACGTGTACACAAGTTAGACAAGTGTACGTTTCATGGACACATTCTTCCCATTTCACAGTTGGTGTGTAAAAGGTCTTGAAAGCAATAGCTGCTGGCAGCATCCCAGAGCTACATATCTCACAGGGCCTTCTCAAGTGGAAAAACAAGCCCTCTTCAATGCACCAGGCCCAAGTAGCAGACTACTTGTGCAATCTTAAATTGACTTGTTTCTGAGACAGAAAAAATATGTGACACTGGGGTACTTTTCTTCTTTAGTCATTTCCCCTCCCTTTGGCCATTTTCTTAATTTTATTTCCTTATGTATGACACTGAGCACCATTCCACAGGCACTGCCAGACATCTCGAATGTCTGGAAAAGCCTGTTTGGATATACAGGAATGCTGTTAGCTGGGACGCACAGGGACATTCAACGATGTGGGTGACCTGGCGTATCTGAATATTTAACAGTCTGGCCATCTGTTTCTAACCGTCTTTCACAAAGGGGTGGGTGGGTGTAATTATACTGAAAAGTCTGCTCTTAATGGTCTTAAAACAGATCGCTGTGGCTGGACCATAACGTAAGATGTTCTAGGGGACTGAAGATGAGAGAGGTTTAAAAACAAAACACCGCCGCTCAGAGAGCTCTAGCTGCTCCGTCTCCTTTTTCAGTCCCTTGGGCCACCTTAACAGCATGCAGTAATTGTAGGATTCCATGCTATGGCATCTCATCACCTTCTTTCAGTCCTATCTCATCTACTCCCTGTGTTAGGATAAATATTTATACTTGTAGTTGCCAGTGATGGGACAGATCCAGAAATCTTGGCACAAGATGGATTTTCAGGATCTATATCAATCAGCGTTTAGTACTGAAACCGCTTGCTAAATAAAATCAGGGACACGTTAGAGACTATCGCACCTTACTGTAGCATATACATCCATCAGTCAGAGTTCTGTAATTATTTAGTTACTTAATTATGCACTTTGTTTATACCCCACCTGCCGGCCTTTTTTTCTGGAAAAAGAGGTGCCTGAACTCTCAAGAGGGAAATTAAGGAGAAACACACAGGTTTCTTTGAAACAATATTATTTTCATGAGCTACTGACTCACCTCTGCTTTAAAGCAGTTCTGTGTCTTCTTTTGCTTCAAAGCAGTCTTTTCTAAAGAGAAATTTTAAGTTGATCATAGAATGCAACTGGGGAGATCGGTGGGTCATTGGTTCTATTTTTTCTATGCAATGGGATAGTCTTAATTTGCTGGTTTTCTGTTGCCTCAAGTGTTTTCTTATACTAAGGACCTGGAACAGAATAGAACTGAAGACCCATCAATGTCCCCAGTTGCAACCTATGATCAACTTAAAATTTCTCCTCAGAAAAGACTGTTTTCAAAAGAAGACACAGGACTGTCAAAGTGTGGAAGAGTTCTAGATTCTAAGAACAGACCAGCAAACTCAAGGGACAACATTCTCTATGGGGGAGGAAAAAAAATGCACATTGGCAAGAAGATTTCAGCTCAATGAAAGAGAAGCCATTTGAGCCTTCAGAAAACATCTAACATTCAGAGAAGAAAGGCCCATGGAACTGTCTCGGATCCAGCGTACTCTCAACACAATAGCTATTTCCTCCAGTGATTGTGAAAGGGGATTTTCCCAGATGAACCTGATTGTCACTCCAGAAAGGTCCTCCTTGTCAGTCAAAGCCATAATATCTTTATTGTTTATAAAAACTGTTGGACCTCCCTTAACAGTCTTTGATCCAACAAGCATGTTAAAACATGGTTGCTTCAAGGACATCATTCAGCACCAAAAGCAAGACCCAAGGCACCAAAAGCAAGACCCGAAAATGAATGGAGGAAGTTGGTGACATGTCTAAAGTTTGGAAACTGCTTTAAAGTTGAGGTAAGTACGTAGCACATGAAAATAATATTGTTTCAAAGAATCCCGTGTGTTTCTCCTTCATTTCTCTCTTGAGAGTTCCAGCACCTCTTTTTCCAGAAAAAAGCCCTGGGGTGAAGTATATTTTCCCACATTTTTCTGGGCCTCTTAAGGTTTTTGAAATAATGGACCAGGAAATCCAAGGGGTAGAGTGCCTGAGAGACGCTGAAATTGGATGCACTCCTTGGAAATGATTCTGTTGCACCTAACATGGCACTGTCAAAGGAACTTGATGCTTCATCTCCTGGGATTTGTTATGTGAGGCATTGCCATGTTCCATTTTTGTCCCAGTGCTCTTGAACTCATTGATGAAGCTTTTTGGGGGAAATCATCCAACAGTTTGGAGCGCCGTTTTATCAATGTGAGAATGACGGCCAGCTTTCCACTCCACCTTTTCAGCAAATCCCAGAGTCACCGCCATATAGTCCCTGAATGACTGTCTGTCTGAATGCACTAGTTGAAGGAGCTTATGAAAATAGAGATATTGATAGTGGACCAGACTAGGGCTAGAGAGCAGTCCATACATCTGCTACCTGTCCTGGATAGTGTTATACTCCCCCTAAAGGAGACAAGGAGTATAGCCTGGACCACGCTCTGTTGCTCGGTTCTCGGAGAGCCCTGGGAACACAGGAGACTCTATTTCATGGTGACCCAGCTGCAACCACTTCTCTCAGGTAATGATCTGGTGATCTGATGTGTTGGCTGGCACTATGCTCTATGTGGGGGCTGCCATTAAAGAGCATTTGGAAGCTGCCACTAGTGCCAAATGGCTGCAGCTCATTTCCTGGTACCAAGGGATTGCAGGTGCATAGTACTTGTACAGTGCAATCCTATGCAGAGTTACCCTTGTCTAAGCCCATTGATTTCAGTCGGCTTAGACGGAAGGAACTCTACACAAGAATGCAGGCAAGTCACAGTAGACTTATGGCAACCCTGTAGGATTTGCAAGGCAAGAGACCAACAGAGGTGGCTTGTCATTGCCTGCCTCTGCAGAGCAACCTTGGGCTTCCCAAGTGGTCTCCCATTTAAGCACGAGCCAGCTTAGCTTCCAAGAGCTGAGAAGATTAGGATAGCCTGGGCAGAAAAGGGTGGGGGGATGTCCAGCCCAATTCTAAGATGTCCTAACCAGCTCCCTTAGACATATTGAGGAAGCTCTGAAGCTCAGCTTATATAAAAATGATGGACCATGAAGGCATGGAGCAGCACCTTCGTACTGAAGACACCTACTTCATATGTTGCCTGCAGAAATGCATTTAGATACCTCTGGGTTGGGATTTTTTAAAATTGTCTTATATTGGCTGAAGGCTATTGGATTTGGTTTATTGTTCTGCTGCTGCAGTTGTGGATTTTTTATGACTATGTTTTAATAGACTATGTTAATATTTTAAATTTAAACCATTTTATTGTGATTTTATGGGTGCTTTAATGTTTTACGCTGTTTCAAATGCTGCTTTGGCCGCAGAGAATATGACATTGCAATGTGTTTTTTTTGGGGGGGGGGGAATCAGTAACTTAAATTAACTGCTCTGTGCACGTCTGCCTGCCTAAGGTGGAGATGGTCTTCATCCACTACCCATCAACTCTTTTCTAAAGAGGGACACCCCCGCTAAAAGACATTATCAAATGCTAAACTTCTTCTTGGGTTCAAAGAGAAAAACAATCACCCTTGATTTTGGGATAGTTACAGACTAAATTATTATTATTTTTATTGCCCAGAGAAAAATAACAGAACAAGGAAATTCTGAATTGTTTTAATCTGTTTGCTACTGAATTGTCCTGCTACTGACTGGAATGCTGACTAGGTTACACTTGGTGCGAGTAGATGGTAAGCTGGAGGTAACATCTTCTTGCGTGTGCTTCAACAAGTCACCCCTCAGTAGTATACAGTAAGTGTGGGGTCTCCTAACTGACACTTTCTGCTCAAGACTTCCTGGTCCTGCCCTGTCCTGGATAGCCCAAGGCAAGCCGGATCTCATCAGATCTCAGAAGCTCAGCAGGGCCGACCCTGGCAAGTAGGTGGAAGGGCAACCTCCACGGAATAGCAGGGCAAGGACACAGAGGCAGGTAGTGTCAAGCCACTTCTCTGAAATGTCCTAGCCCAACTAGGGGTCACCAGAAATCAGCATGACTTCCAGGCACATAAACGCACACACACACACAAAATACTCACAAAACAACAGCAGCAGCAGAAAGACTTCCTGGTTCTCCCCCCCCCCCCCCCCTTTTTCCAATTCTGAACACTTTTTGCTTAGATCCAGTACACCTGGGAGTGGTACAGTTGCAACAATATGAGAGAGACCATAGGCTCAGGCTATCTACCAAATATCAGTTGTACTTTTGATCTGTTGGTATTGGCTCTATCAACTTGTTAATCAGGATCTATCTCCAACTCGCCAAAATCGTGCACTATGCCCCTGACCAGATAGGTGCATTCTTCACCTGTCCCTCCCTTACTGGTCACCATCCCTGAACTCCAAAGTTCCTTCGCATCTTAGGGCCTGCGCCTCAGAAGATCAGGCAGCCCAGAGGAGGAATGTGCTGGAGATCTGATAAACCGTACAGATTATCACCAGAATCCCAGCCTATCAAAACTGTATCTGACAGTGACAGAGAAGAAGGAGGAGGAGGAGATTGGATTTATACCCCGCCCTTCACTCAGAGCGGCTCACAAACTCCTTTCCCTTCCCCTCCCCACAACAGACACCCTGTGAGGTAGGTGGGGCAGAGAGAGCTCTGACAGAAACTGCTCTTTTTCAAGAACAGCTGTGCCAGAGCTATGGCTTGCCCAAGGTCATCCAGCAAGTGCAAGTGGAGGAGTGGGGAATCAAACCTGGTTCTTCCAGATTAGAGTCCGCACACTCAACCACTATACCAAACTGGCTCTCAGTAGAGAACCGTAGGATTTCCCAGTCAAAAATTTGTGTGGGCCTGAGGCAAAGAATTTTATTAATGTGAGTCCATGATTTGCCTGTACTTATATAATGCATTTGTTTGTAGGTCTGTGAATTCATTTGCGCTATAAAATCCAAATCAGAATAAATTCACGTCACGGTTCTAATGGAATTTTAACAACCATTCATTTCTTTTTCTATTCTTTTTCAGAATAGTATATTTCAGAATAGTATATTAGATTACTGAATGTAATGCAAGGGGTACTGGGATGTTTTGCTGACAGGACACTGCATCTACCCCAAAAAGTGCTGTTAAGTGATCTCCACGCCTGGAAGGAGAGAGTGGAAAATTCTCAGGCTTGCTTCCCACACTTAGAAAAAAACACCTTTGGAGTTTATCTGCTATTTTAACATATTTTTTTGCTTTACAACTGTTGACCTTATAAACTTAGCTTGTTATTTAGTTCTGACTTTGCATATCTTAAGCATCATCATGTTGCATGTTAATTTGCTGTTCATTCTCTGGCTACCTTGCCTGCCATTCTAATGTATTTGATAAAGTGTGCATGCACATGAGAACTCATACCTTGAATAAACCTTTGTTGGTCTTAAAGGTGCCACCGGACTCTAAATTTATTGTAACCTCTTAAAGGTGCACGATCTTCAATGCTCTCACACTTTTATCAGCCAAAGGGATATACCTGAATGAACTGCAGCCAGGCTGTTTGAGTCTTAATTTCTAATATGGGAGGAGGAGGAGTCTCAGAGTCTCAGAGCAGCTTACAAACTCCTTTCCCTTCCCCTCCCCACAACAGACGTGAGGTAGGTGGGGCTGAGAGAGCTCTTTCCAGAATTGTCCTTGAGAGAATGGCTCTGAGAGAATTGTGGCTTGCCCAAGGTCATCCAGCAGCTGCAAATGGAGGAGTGGAGAATCAAACCCAGTTCTCCCAGAGTCCATGCACATGACCACTATAGAGTCCATACATGTTGTCCCTGGAATTGCCAGCTTTTATAGTGGGTGTACTGCTGTGCCATTACCAGCAGCCTGGAACACAGAAATCAAGCAGGTGAGACTTCCTAACTTTTATCCCACCCTTCTTCCAAGGAGTTCAGAGCAGTGTAAGTGAAGATAACGTAGGGCATGATACAGTTGTCAAGGTGAAGGGTAAGTCACTGGTTATGCGCTCACATCAGAGGCATTCATTTCTTTACTTCACATGTCCTCAGGTTAAGCCATAGCTCTGAGCGCAGGTTCAACAAGTATTCAGTCTCTATCTGGTACCTACAGCTGTTTGTAGCGGCAGGCCTCTGAGAGCCAAAAAAGGTGCGGTCTGGGCTCAACTGCTGAAAAGCCCTTTTGAAAGCCAGCAGCAACATATGCGGCTAGGGAAATGCCAGTTTCAGCAACCTCGGAATCTGACTGAGCACAGGAGCAAAACTGGACTGAGTCAGTGTTTGGACTAGTATCAGTCAAGAGGGAGGGAGCAGTTGCAGATACAAAGGGGAGGATGGACAGTTGTTTTCACGCCCTCTGCTTCCGAGAATGCTCTCCTTATCGTCTTCTCTGCCTAGGAACCAGATGCATTCTGTAGAAGTTGCTGAGACATGGGTACTTTTTTGTTTCCTTTGGCATTCCCTCCATGATCCGTCCTTTCTCCTCAGTGTTTCAGCTGTTGTTTTCATCCTTTTTGCAGTTATTTTAGGTTCTGGTTTAAACTTTTTTTCCCAATTACGTATCTGTGTATTGATTTTAAAGATTAGAGTTTAATTTGTTAGCTCTCTCAGTGGCCTTATGGAGGCAGAAAGGGTAAAAATCTTGTTAATAAATGGATAGTTTCACAATGCGTTTTAGAAAATACCCGCCGTGGTCTTTCAGATGTTAACTGCGGGGAAAGCACAGAGGTGGGCAGGCAATAAGTTCTAAATCTTACCCTGCTGTTCTTCAGAACATTGGTTGAAAAGCATTGGGCTAGCAATAGCTAGCTCCAGGTTGGGAAATACCTGGAGATTTTGGAGAGCAAAGCCTGAGGAGGGCAGGAAAGGACCTCAGCAGGGTATAATGCCATAGAGTCCACCCTCCCAAAGTGGCATTTTCTGCAGCTGACCTCTGTCACCTGGAGATCAGTTGTGATCCCAGGAGATCTTCAGCCACTACCTGGAAATTGGCAACCCTAGCTAGGAGTGTAGCTGTTCTATCAGGCGCCTTTGCCCTCTTTATCCTTTCTGCTTTACTCAGATTGTAAAACTCAGATTGTAAAACTGAGTAAAGGCCATAATGCTTTTGTACAGCAATTAGTGCACTTGAGTATTCATAATATGCACACTAATACTAAAGAAGGTCCATGTGCCTGCGGTGAATATATCCCAATTCTTGATTTAGCAGAATGGGCTCACAAGCATCTGGGACTAGGAGTGAGGACTTTCACACTGGATGACTTCTGAATAGGATGAAGCCCTGGGGCTTATTTTTAGAATCTGTATACTAATGCCCCTAGAGCAATGGTTGCTCGGTTCTAGCTAGGCTGGTTCCCAGATAGCTAGAATGCCTGAAGGTCGTATAGTGTGGTGACATGGGAATGGCATCACTTTGGATGCTGAATGGTGTGGCCGCCAAAAATTAGGCTGTCTTTCTGCACAAGAAAAGAGCAAGAGTCCAGTAGCACCTTAAAGATTAACAAAATTTGTGGCGGGGTGTTTTTAGTCTTTAAGGTGCTACTGGACTCTTGCTCTAACATTTACTAACCCAGCTTGATCTATTGTCTTGCTGTTCAACTAGGGCTGCCAAGTCCCCCCAAGGGGTGGGGATTCCCCCACTAAAGGGGTCCCCAATCTGCCGGTCCGGATTCAGCCAGCGGGGGGAACCCCACCCCCGAAGTAGGCCGATCAGGCCGACTGCCCAGCGTGATAACGTCTCCCGGAAGTGACGTCATCATGCTGGGCACGTTGCCAGGCCGATGCTCTAGCAATCGCCCAGAAAACTCTATGGTACCATAGAGTTTTAGGGCGACTACCAGAGCATCGCCCCGGCAACCTTCCCAGCGTGATGACGTCACTTCCGGGTGATGTCATCCCGGCGCATGTGCAAAGTGTGTGCTGGTCTCCTGGAGAGGGGCCGGGACTCCCTGCTTTCCAGATGGTAAGACTTGGCAACCCTATGTTCAACGAGTTAAAAAAAAAGTGTGACCATACAGAGGACAAGGCCCAAAATGTTATTTGACAAGTATTGATGGTCAGTCTCCACAAAGTTTGTGTTGCACCACAGGAACGGCTGTTATTACATACATGGACACCAGCCAAAGGAACAGCACGCTGCCCAGGGAGCACAGAAGGTCACAGCTTAGAGTCACAGGACAGGGAGTTTGTCCATTTCAACTCTTCTCCCCAAGTCAAGGTCTTTCATGTACCAGTCACCCAGTGCATAAAGCACAGGTAGAATTCAGGGTGTTTATGTATACCACACTCTTCTCCCCAATGGGGACCCAAAGCAGCTCACAAAAGTCTCCTCTCTTCCATTTTATCCTCAGAACAACCAAATGAGGCATATTAGGTTGAGAGCGTATGACTGGCCCAAGGTCACCCAGCAAGCACGTTTTCCGCAGCCCAGTTTGGCCAGGGATCCTGGAGGTTTTTTGTCATCTTCTGGGTGTGGAACAGGGGTCACTGAGGGTGGGGGGGGGTGGTAATTGTGAATTTCCTGCCTTGTGTAGGGGGTTGGACTAGATGACCCAGGGGATCCCTTCCAACTCTTACGATTCTATGATTCCAAGCATACACTGCAGAGCTGGAATTTCAGCCTGGGTCCCCCAGAACTTAGTCCAGCATTCTAACCACTACACTCCACTGGTTCCCGCATAAGTAGGGTAGGAACAGCGATTTTAAAGGATGGACTCAGCACACCCCTAATTATTATCTCGAGGTCACACTTAATCATTTACCAGTGCAAGAGAAACAGAAATCAAAAGAAATATTCAGGAAAGAATCAGATTGCAGTGTCAAGATTACATTTCCATTAAAAAGATTATTTTTATTGTGGCGAGTTTTCCTTTTTGCATAAGAATCCCACCCATAGACTAAAGCTTTCATCATGACCACAGACTGCCGCAAGCAGAAGCCTTGTATCTACACTCCTCCTAAAAACAGGCTACACAGAAATCCATTCTTCCTCCAGGTATTTTCCAACCCAGACTTGGCAACCCTAAGGCAAGCTCAATCTCAGCAGGTCTCAGTAGCTAAGCAGGGTCAACTCTGGCAAGTACTTGCAGGGAGACCTCCTTGAAACACCAGGGCTGGGAGGCAGGGGCAGGCTTTTTTCAGCCACCTCTCTGAATATCCTCCAGGCCCCCAGTAAGGGTCAGTCACCAGAGACTGCCATGACTTCCAAGTGCACACTCACACACATACACATAAAAATACAAAAACAGCCCCCCCTCCAAAGAGATTCTACAGCACTAGAACATGCTCAGCATAGGCCTGCATCATGTGTGAAGCACGGCCATCATACGTGCTCCCGGCTGTTTCCTGTTTGACAGGAAATGGTGACAGAGCACCCGGTGGCAGAGCACCTGGTGAGATTAGCTGTTCTCCATCACTGTGGAAAAAACAAACAGACTGGATCGACTCATCCTCCAGACTGGTTTATGAGTAAGAGGAATCTTTGTCCTTTCAGCTGAGAGGCATTTATCAGAATCCGTTCACTAACTCCCAGCATGAGCTGGCCTGTCACTTGTAATCACAGGGTTTGTTGAAGTGGTAATTAAATTGCGCAACAGCCCCCCCCCCCCCCCAAGTCGCTCTGAATTGGATGTTCTAGCAAGGCAGGCAGGCAGGCAGGCAGGGTGGAGTTCCCCAGGCTTTCTCATCACGTCCCCCCACTGGAACGGGAAACGTTTAGGGGAAAGCAAATGCAGTATGTGAAAGGCAGTCACCGAATTAACTAAGCACCTGCTGCTGTCATTCTTCCTCTATTAAAAAAAAGAGAGCAAAAAACAAAACTGTAAGCAGATCATGACGGGCTGAGCCAAGAATATCTTACAGGATATGCTGAAACCAGGGGGAAGCCTCGACTTGGCTGGCAGCTGAGGCTCAAGCTATGCCCGGCCTAGGTCATCTTTGGTCATGATGATACCAAACTAGAGACAGTTTAAGAAAATCCATGCTATAAAAGGTGTGTCCCCACTATGTTGGAGAGGCTGCCAAGAACTGGGCTCATACAAACACTGTTGGTGGGATTGTATAGTGGTGCAAAAATTTTTGGAAGTTAGTTACTAAATACATATATGAAATACCGTAACTCATTTTGAAATACCAGTGGAAATGGAATTCCTATTACTAAATCGTTGGCCAGATACTCATTGTCATCTACCTTATTCTGACCTGATAGAAATACTCTGTATGGCAGCACGCACAGTTATCGCCAAATTTTGGAAAAATGATAAACACCCCACAATCTGAATGGTTTTTAAAAATCCAAGAATATTGTAAAATCGATGTTATCAGAATCCTTAACACAAAGAGAAACAGAATCTTATTCTTTGAGGTTTCTTAAAATATGGTTCCCAGTCCTAGAATACCTTGTAGTGGTTAGGAGCGTGGACTCTATTTTGGGAGAACTGGGTTTGATTCCCCACTCCTCCACATGCAGCTGCTGGTGTGATCTTGGATCAGTCAAAGTTCTCTCTGAGCTGTTATCTCAAGGGCAGTTCTTGGGAGAGCTCTCTCAGCCC
The DNA here is from genome assembly GCA_029233225.1 of Lepidodactylus listeri. Taxonomy (NCBI): domain Eukaryota; kingdom Metazoa; phylum Chordata; class Lepidosauria; order Squamata; family Gekkonidae; genus Lepidodactylus; species Lepidodactylus listeri. The sequence continues at coordinate 97,956,559 of JARCFY010000006.1, forward strand.
CACCTACCTCACAGGGTGTCTGTTGTGGGGAGGGGAAGGGAAAGGAGATTGTAAGCCGCTCTGAGACTCCTTCAGGTAGTGAAGAGCGGGGCATAAATCCAATCTCTTCTCTCTTCTTCTTTATCCCAATAGGAACTCAAATCTTTTTTAGAAGCCATAAATGCTGTATACTCATTTGTCCAATTTTGTAAGGTTTTATATGTTGATGTCTTTTCTTAACCTTCTTGTTGCTTTTACCTGGTTGAAATTTCCTTCTTTAATTATCCTTATATGTATTTAATTGTTGCAATTGAGTCTTTATGTATATGCATTTGTTCATTTAAGTCTATAAAGCTTTTCTGGGGGAAAGAAAGAAAATTCATAAAATCTGGGGTAAGGGAGCACTAACTAAAAGACCAATTTACATCCAGCGGATGTGTATATATTTATTTATTCGATTTCTAGCCCGTCCTCCCCTGCATAGCAAGGCTCAGGGCAGGTTACAACAATGTAAGTACAAAAATATGAACAACAACAATTAACCTAGATATAAAATAACCTCTAAAACACTTTAGACATCAATGGACCATTAAACTATAAGATGGCAGCCAGTAATACAAATTAATACATCCATTCCCACAGACTCTACATGTATGCAACAGTAGATGTTAACTAATACAGAGGCAAGTGGGTGGGCGGAGAGACAAAACAAGATCAAACATAACAAGGCATGACAGAGCAGGGGGAGGCCAATCCAGATGAACTTCCGCCACCTCAACCATAGGCCTGGCGGAACATCTCTGTTTTGTAGGCCCTGCGGAATCGTATTAAGTCCCGTTATCAGTTCCCTTGATACTCTTGCCGTAGTTCAAATGTGGTTCGCAGTTTAAATGTAAATTTCAGAAGTAAACAGCTACAGAAATGGCACCTTGTGTACGACTGTAGCAGATCTTTCCTGCTGCAACAATGCCCACTGAAAAGACTTTTGGGACCTAGGAAAGATTTGGGTTCATATCCCATGCTTTTAACTGTTTCAGTTTACTTGGGGCTTCCTGCCTTGTAAATCACTGTCCTGGAAAAATCCCAAGTTCTCCTCCATTTTTATTTTATTATACTGTGCATGGGAATTGTGTAAGAAGGGAGGGGACACAAAATTAGAGGAGGGGAAATTCCAGATATCATTTTCAAGTTGCCCATATAACCATTAGCTGCTGACCCCAAAAGGCAGCAGAAAAGGTCCCACCCACCGTAACCAGATGCCATGCACTGAATCTCAGTCCATGCAAGCTGCAGATGGAGCAGGCAGGTCAGGGAAATAACAAAAGTTGAGGCAAAACAACTCAGTTGTTCCAAAGCTGCTTGCAATGCTGCCTCTAAACTGTGGCATCTTGTGAGCAAAAATTCTACTTTGTGAGCTACTGGCATTAAAGTTGTGAGTGAGCAATTTGGCTACTGCATAAATTAGTTTGCTCTGGAGCCATCCTTCCTCAGCTAAGACAAAAATGTGTGAGCCGGGGTCTAAAGAACTGTGAGCTAGTTCACACTAATTCATCTTAGAGGGAACACTGGCTGCTTGCCTGGTTTATGCAAAGAATGCACAGTCCAAGGCCCTGCCATTCTCCGGTAGCAATCAGATCCCTGCCCTAAGGTTTGTTCCACTTCTTTGTGCAATTAAAACAGCTAAATCAATAAAATCAAGACTGGCAAGAGGTCTGAGGTTAACATGTAGATTGTAAGATGTTAGAGGATGAGGAGGAGGTTTTACTCAAACTTTCCCAAAAGATGCTCCCTGTCAGGGCTCTGGCAAATCTTCAAGAGAGGGGAGTTCAGTGGCTGCATTTCCCCCAGCTTCCAAAGAAATCTTTCTCCAGGACTGTTGCTCCCATCTCTCTCCTCAGCCCAATGGAATATGCCTTATTTGTGATGGTGGGAAAAAAATAATCTGTATCTTGCCAAACTTACTGAAACACACAAGACATTTGACGTAACTGGGTTGGACCTCAGCTACACTTCTCTTTACCCCACATATTGAGTAATGTTGTTAGCAAACAGGAGGCCGGCCCTCTCCAGATAGCCCAAGACCATTTTTGTGCTTAAGGCAGAAAATCTAGATCACGCTTTTCCCCGCCAGGGAAGCAATAAACAGAATAATTGACGTTTTGCAACTCTTTATTGGCATCTCAGACGATGCCACCTGAACGGGACTGCTTCACCCTGTCTGACGACAGAGTCAGTTCTCTCTGTCCTGTGTTTCATTTCTCCCCTCTGGTAAAAAGATACCAGGGCACTATAAAAACGAAAGCATCATGCTCAGGATTCCACCAGGACCTTGAACCTTCTTTATGTCACTGACAGTCCATTTCTCTGACAAAGGCTCAAGGCTGATTAAAAACCTCGTAATGTGACACATACACGATGCAATAAAACTGGGCTACACACAAATATATTTACTTGAGCAAATGTTTTTTGAAATTAAGATTTAGAAAAACATATTTTCTTGCGGCTGACGAAGGGAGCTTTGACTCTCGAAAGCTTACACCAGTTTGGTGTAGTGGTTAAGTGCGCGGACTCTAATCTGAGAGAAGCGGGTTTGATTCTCCACGCCTCCACTTGCAGCAAGCTGGGTGACCTTGGGTTCTCTCAGTTCTCTCAGACCTGTTCTCTCAAGAGCAATTCTTGAAAAAGCTCTCTCAGTCCCACCTCTCTCACAGGGTGTCTGTTGTGGGGAGGGGAAGGGAAAGGAGATTGTAAACCGCTCTGAGTGAAGGGCAGGATATAAATCCAGTCTCTTCTTCTTCCTTGAAACCACTGCTGGTCTCTGAGGTGCTACTGGACTCCTCTAATCCGACCTACTGCAGACCAACATGGCTACCCTTCTAAAACTAAAAATTAGTGATACTATAAAACTCAGTGGTGGTTTGAATTTCAGAATGGTCTAGTCAGATTTATGATCATTTATCATTAATTGTTATGGGAAGTGTTCTTTCACAGTTCTTTCAGAGCTGTTCTCTCAAGAGCAGTTCTCTAAGAGCATTCTCAGCCTCACCTGCCTTGTAGGGTGTCTGTTGTGTGGAGGGGAAGGGAAAGGAGATTGTAAACCCCTCTAATACTCCCGAGTGAAGGGTGGGGTATAAATCCAATCTCCTCCTCCTCCTCTTCCTCCTCCTCCTCCTCCTTCCCCAGTTTAGCTATTTCAGGTGGGAATCTGTCACACCAGAAATGAATAGGGATTGCCTTTGGGTGGGAGGAGATGTTTTGGATTGCCTGTTTTAAGGTTCATTCATCACAAATGCCTCAGCCTGTAGCAGCTGTAGTTTTTTATTGAGCCCGCAGTGACTGTTCGCTAAGATTGCCAGTTTTTCCACTGGACCCCACAGCTGCACCTTTAGCCCCGTCCTGTGAAAAATTTCATCTAAAATTAACTGTAGATCAAGACCCTCCTGAAAGCATAGTTTTGGGGGTCCTGTTGAAAAGCCTGGAGTCCAGCTCTGGAGAAAGGCAGATTTTAAATGCTCTCGATAAATAAAATAAATTGGCAAATAAAGGCTGTCCAGTGACCAGGGAAAAAAATGGCCAGAAGTGCTCTAGGGACTTTCAGCAGTCACTTGATCAGCGAAGATGAACAGGTGATGCCTTTCACAGCATTATCATTTGCAAATCAAACTGCTCTCCAAGCCACAGGAACAAGCATTGCCATGGGTGAAGGCAGTTGTGGAACTTTACAGAAAATCCAGAATGGATTTTCTCGCTTAAATCCAACTGCAGGGGTTTTGAATAACTGAATTACTTCCCAGACCCAACATTTTAAAAACATGAATGATGCAGAATAATGCCCTTAAGGCTCCCCATTGCCTTTGGGTTTACATATAATTGTTGTTAAATGCTGTTTTTATATGAGGGATTTAAAAAAAATAAAACAAAATGTCCACTACTGTCAATGGAAGCTTCAGATTTGCCTTAGAGTCAGGGTTTAATCCCTTGTGGTGAAACTTTCTGACTTGCTGGGTTTAAGCTGTCAAGGAACTCATAAGGAGGGGTAGGGTTCCCAGCACCAGGTTGGGAAATTCCGGGAGATTTGGGGTTGGAGCCTGGAGAGGACAGGGACCTCAGTGGTGTACAATGCCATAGAGCCCACCCACCAGAGAAGCCATTTCCTCCAAGGGAACTGATCTCTGTAGTCTGGAGATGAGCTATAATTCCCAGGGATCCCCAGGTCCCACCTGGAGGCTGGCATCCCTACAAGAGTTCACCTTCACCATGGCATTGTAATGGGGAAAACTGTCTGGCAACATTCTGCATTCATTTTACAAATATTCAGGCTGTCTTAGAATCCAAAGCTGACAACCTACAGTGACTCTTTTAGAAATAACCCTGGGTCAGCTAAATTAGGTTTGCTTGGAGTCCTGGAGAAAAATGTCCTGTTCCTTTAATAGAGACTTAATTTGTGGAAACTGATAGCTAATGTTTCCCATGAAGTTAAATAAAATTACCTGGTATACATGCTATTAAGCCTCTATTAAAGGGACAGGGCATTTTTTCCCCTACAGGTATTTGGTAACCCGTGCTCATTTGCACACTTGAACTTGACAAGGATGGGGGAGGTTTATTATTTCAGGTGTGGAAATGGATTTTATTCTATGTATTTAGATATTTATACCTTGCTTTTCTCCCCGGGGGAACCAGGGTTGCTAACTTCCTGGAGAAAAAATGTTCTGGTCCTTTAATAGATTATTATTATTATTGTTATTATTATTCACAGTCAGATATTTGACTGGTAGATGGTGTTCTGCAATTAGAGATCTAGCCAAGTTCTTGGGAATTACACATGTGTCTTCACAGGGTTCTTGCTGTTCCAAGCATCACTGTCCTCTGGAGCTGAGCTGGTGCTATTTGTTCAATGTCCAAAATGTCCAGGTGTTTCTTGAGGCTCTTAGGCACTGGTCCAAGGACTCCAATGACAGCTGGCACATGATAACCTTCTTCTTCTAGAGGCACTCTAACTCTATTCATAGGTCTTGGTATTTTGTGATCTTCTCCTGTTCTTTCTTTTCTGTTCTGCTGTCTCTTGAGATTTAAATATCATGATCCAAACCCTATTTCTCATTTTTTTTCTACAATTGTAATATCAGGGATGTTATGCTCCAGGTGTTTATCTGTTTGTATTCAGAAGTCCCAAATAATCTTTGTTTCATCATTCCCCATGATTTTGTCTGGATTGTGCTCCCATGAATTTCTGTCTGATGGTAAATCATACTTCTTCTTTATAGTCAGTTTGAGCAATTTTACTACAGACACTGACCATGTGGTTGACTGTTTCATCCTTTGTCTTGCAAAGTGGACATTTGCCATTATCACTGGTCTTCTGAATCTTGGCTTTCATACTTTTCATTTTGAGTTCCTGCTCTTGTGAAGCTAGAATTAATCCTTACGTTTCTTTATTCCAGTGCCAGGTATTTTCACTATAGAATTCATCCTCTGTGTCTGTAAAATATTGCCCGTGCAAATGCTTTTCCTTCTAGTTGTTAAAGTGAGTTTTGATTTTAAATCTTTTTGTAATCATCTTTGGTTTATGTAACCTTAAATAAGTCTGCCTTGTACACTTCCACTTAGGGCTGCCAGGGCCTGGGGATCTCCTGCTTTTACAACTGATCTCCAGCTGACAGAGATCAGCTCCCCTGGAGAAAATGGCTGCCTTGGAGGGTGGACTCTATGGCACTGTACCATGCTGAGGCCCCTCCCCATCCCAAACCCCGCCCTCTCCTGGATCCAGCCCCAAAGTCTCCAGGTATTTTTCAAACCAGACTTGGCAACCCTACTTCCACTAGAACCTTCTCTTTGCTTTTCTTGGTGGAGTTATTTAGTGCTCATTTTCCTTCAACTGCTTGTTTAAATTTCAGGAGACCTCTTCCACCTAATTTTCTTGGTAAGTAAAGATGATCAACATCACTTCTGGGGTGTAGTGAGTGATGCACTGTCATTATCTTGCAAGTTTATTGCCTCTAATTCTGCTTGTTTGCAATCGATAATCTCAGCTGTGTATTTTAGAACTGGGACTGCTCATGGGTTGGTTGTCTTTACTATGTTGCCTCCATTTAATTTTGTTCACAATACCTTTTTAACTCTTTCATAATACTCCTTGGTTGTATTTTTCTTTTCAAGGGTAATTTTGATGTTGTCAGCTTCCAAAATTCCAAGATATTGGTAGTTTTCTTCAAAGCCCAGTGTTTCGATGTTGTTGTTTGGCATCTTGATTCCTTCTTGTTCAATGATCTTTCCTCCATTCAGTGCTAATGCTGCACACTTTTCAAGGCCAAATTCCTTTGCTGAGTATTCAGATGGTATTTCGTAAAGAATCAATCTCTGATTATAACTTTCAATACATTTTCAAGTAATTCATATACAATCTGTGTGAAATCTTTGGGCCTGTCTTTGAAAGCTGGTATTTTAGGCCTATACTGTTGAGAATGAGTGGTATTAGGGCGATGACAAAGAGCAGCAACGATAGTCTCTTTGGAAAATTCCTCATTTGATATTAACTGTTCCAATCTCTTCTCCATTTACCTCCAGTTACTCGTGGCATTTTTGATAAACATTATTACAACTTTGCTGATGCCTACCATTTCTAGTGTTTTCAGGATCCATGTACAAGGGAGTGAATCAAATGCCTTCTTGTAATCAATCCAAGCAACATTTAGGTTGGTTTTCCATCTTTTACAATTATGTAAGACCATTTTATCAATCAGTAACTGATCTCCAGTGCCTTGGGATTTTCGGAAAATTCCTTTATGTTTATGTTCATGCATTAAAACTGAATTGAGGACAAATGAGGTCACCCAGTGAGCTTCCATGGCACAGAGGGGATTCAGATCTGGGCCTCCTAGAGCCTGACGCTCTAACCTTTACACCACCCTGGCTCTTGAACACTGGACTTTAAGAAAAAGTGAATGTTTACTGACTCTGAACTTTCTGACTGGAATCATCTAAATGACGCCTCCCCGGCGAGCAACACTCAAATAATAAACAACATTCAGGTGGGTTGCTTTGTTGGTCTGAAAAGTGCCACTGGACTCAAACCTTGTTCCATAAACAACACAACAACTGCCTGCACCTTTCAATGGTACCCCAAAATCTATTGTCTGAGGCAGTCTGCCTTACCCTGCTGAATGGTAGAGCTGGCCTTGGTTTCTATAATGAGGGCTATCTTTTCACCTGTGTGACAAAGAACGCCTGGCACAACTGCCTCTCAAGGCCAAAGTTGCCTGCCTCACAAGGCAGTAGTGGGGGATCTATTTCTTTTTTTAACCTTAGAAAGGAACGTAAGGCATAGCATAGCCTGGCAACCAGCGGGAGACCAAGGGAGGGGCTGGGACATGGTTGGGTGCTGTTGGTACGACAGCAATTCTGGGTGAAAGCCCAGAAGTGACATTATGGCTCTCTAGGAAACACAGGATAAATTATGGTAAATCCATAGAGTTTTTGGCAGTTCCTTGAGAGCACTGATGTCCCTTGGAGGGACACACTGTCAGGCCAATGGTCATTTAACAAAATTTTCTCCAGCCTCTGTCAGGAAATAGGAGCTGAGGGCAGGGGATTCCGTTCCGCTAGTGGGGGGTTGGCAGCCTGGGAGTTTTGATACAAGATGGGTGGAGATGGGGGGGAGAGAGACACGATCCTTTCCAATAAAGAATAAACTTCCTTCCTTGCCCTGCTTTATGTGTGAATAGGGCAGATGTGTAAATAAACACAAGGAGCTGTTCCAGACCCACCTAATGTGGCTCGGTATATAGACAAAAGTACCGGAGCCTTATCTGCCTTCGTGCTTGGTCTCCTGATACTTACAAATACAAATGGAAAAAGAAAATCGACTTCAGTAATTGGGAGCGAAGGCCTCTATTTCATTCCAGTAAGATACTGAAGTATAGATGTCTGCGATCTTTCCTCGCTCTATTCCCAGGAGAGCTCTTGTGTAAACTAATCTCTTCCAACTAACAGAGAGCGTGTTCTTAGCCAAAGCAAAAGGTTATGTTTACTGATGCTGGGGGGACCCTTTAAGAGGGAAGAAAGGCAGAGGCAGCACCTATAGTTAGGCTCTGCTGGGGCTAATTATATATTCATTATTCAGGTACTCACTTATTATGAACTTCTTCTGGAAGGCTTAATCTGGAACTAAAAGCACAGGCATTTCCACTTATAGGGGGAAAGCAACCTAGCACTCTTTTCTGTAAAAAGCAACACAAAACCCCATATACATGATCACAGCAAAGCCCCCTCCCTGGGTTCTAAGGAGTCATATGGCAGAATATAAATCCCACAATAAGATAAAATGTTATTTCATTTATGGTCTGATTTCATTTATGGTCTGTCTTTCTTGCAAAGACTCAAAACAGATAGTAAAACTAACAGGAGTCTGGTTCTGAGGGTCCATTCTAGGTCACCAATTTCTAGGTTTGCCAATCTTCAGGTGATGGCTGGAGATCTCCCGCTATTACAACTGATCTCCAGATGAGAGAGATCAGTTCACCTGGAGAAAATGGCTGCTTTGGAAGGTGGACTCTATAGCGCTATACCCCACTGACATCCCCTCCCCTCCCCAAATCCTGTCCTCCTCAGGCTCCCCCCCCCCCCCAAAAAAAATCTCCAGGTATTTCCCAACCCAGAGCTGGCAATCCTACCAATTTCCAGCTGGGGTCTGCAGTTCTCCCACAGTTACAGCTGATCTCTAGACTCCTCCTCGGCAAGAAATCGTATTTTCAGAGGGCAGACTCTGTGGTATACCATGCAGTCTATAAGGCATCCTAGAATGACATCAGATCCCCATGGAACTCGCTCCCTTCCCCAGACTTTGTCCTCCTCTGTCACCACTTCCAAATCTCCAGGAATTACAACTGGCAACTGGAATGGGAAGAGGCATGGCTGGTGCAGGGTATGCCATGTATGGGGCATTCCTTCTAAAGATCCCTCCCTCCCCACATGTTCCTTTCTTTTCTCTATCCCCTTCAGTCCTTCAGCAGGCATGCGTCTTAACAGGCCGCCACCACTCTGGTCTACAGGTTCAAACTAGGGTGGGCCCAGGTTGGGTTACCAAACAACTAGTGGTATTCTGAGGGGGCAGGGACATTGGAGGTGCCACTGGCATGACATCACATCCACGGAAAACTCAGAAGTGACATCAAACCTCTCTCCTCTCTAGGAAATGCCGGAAACCATAGAGTTTCTGGCAATTCCTAGAGACAACGGACATCACTTCCAGGTTTTCCCCGGAAGTAATGTCACACCATTGGCCCAATGGCAATTTTTTGGTTATTTTTCTCCTGCTGCCACTCCCAGGATGGGACAGTTTCCAGCAGCTCACTGGCAACCTTAGCCCAGTCCCAGAGTACCCCCCCCCAATTTCCCCTACTCTTCTAAGCATAACACCTCTGCTAGTGGGCAGAGTTGCCAAGAGCCACCCTGAACCCCTGGACAAAAATTCCAGGAGAGAGAGAACTGTGAGTTGGCACTGCCCCCTCAAGTGGGCATTTAAGTGTGTTCCAGTCCTGGAGAAAAGCGGTGGAGGGGGAGTGAAAGGTTTGCCCCCCCTCCCACTCAGAATTTTTAAAAATCGACAAAGCGGAGGGCTGGGACTGCTGGAGTAGCTCCTGTAACGCAGGCACTGGAGAGTAGTATTGAAACTCTTTTGCCAAAAAAAAAAGTTTTTCCCTGGAAAATAATCCCCCCCCCACAAGCAATGGCTGGCAGGGGAGAAAAAATGGCGCCCAGAGGGAAGCCCTCTCCAAAGACGACTGCTTCTCTTCCTGTTTTGAGGCAGGAAGCTACCACAGATCCTCCAAGCATGTTATCTGCAGCATTGCGCCCTCTGCTGGACCAGATGGCCACTATGAACCAAAATATTGAGGCTCTTCAAAAAGAAACCAAAGAATCCAACGGCAAGATACAGGAAGTGATTAAATCATCCAAATCAGTAGAAATCCAAACAAAAGAACTGTCTCAAAGGATACAAGTAGTGGAGAAGGAGTGTGCAACTGAAAAGGATCAACTTCTGAAATTACAAATGGAATGAGCATCCTATATTCTACGTTTTCAAGGTGTTCCAGAGCAAAAGACAGAGAACTTAAAGGAAATTTTAAGTGAAGCTTTAGCCCCGATAGCAGGTTTGCAACCAGAGCATCTGCAAAGCGATATGGATATTGTCTACAGGACATATCCTGATTTTGTGAAGAAGAAGAATCTGCCAGGGGAAATTGTGGTGAAATTCTCTAGGAGGACAACAAGAGATGTGGTACTCAAGGCCACCAATGGGATTACCTTGAAAATCAAAGAAACAGAAATTAAGGTCCTAAAAGACATTCCATTTGAAATAAGAAAAAGAAGGAAGCAGTATAAAAATTTGATCAAACATTTGCAAAAGGACTCCATCCCTTATAAATGGATCTACCCGGAAGGTTTGGTTTTCACTTACAATGGGAAGAAGGAAAGGATCACCTCTTCCAAAGGAGCAGAGACTTTTTTGGATTTTTGCCAAAAATTAAGGAAGGAGAAGAAGCCAGCAGAGGAGGAAGAAGAGGAAGAAGGCATTATACATGATCTGGAAGACTCGTCAAGTTCATCAAGTAGTACTTCAGAGGACTCTGACTCAGCAATGGGGGCAGCTGCCCCTAAATATATGGCAGCCCAAAGAGAACAGGCTGGGCCAAAAAGAAGAGGGAGGAGGGGGAAATAGCTTTTTTTTTATTGTCGGGAAGCTTTAAAGGGGAAACTGTTAGATACATAATCATGTGCTTCTAGTTGCATCAGCATACCCAGCTAGTTCAGCTGTATATTCATATTCTTGTTGATACACGTTGTAAAGGATTACACATTTCAATTTGTATATTCAATGCGAATTTATATTCACTGTTTTTGTTTGCTTTTTTTTTTTAGTAGGGATAGTAATGTAGTGTTAGGGATAGATTTTTATATACAGTAGAAAGTCAATAAAAATTTATTAAAAAAAAAAAGACCAACGAAGTTTAATTCTGGGTATAAACTTTCGTGTTCATGTACACTTCATCAGAAACATTTAAATCATTTTAATGTATCTGATGAAGTGTGCATGCACATGAAAGCTTATACCCAGAATTAAACTTTGTTGGTCTTAAAGGTGCCGATGGACTCAAACTTTGTTCTGTTGCTTCAGATCAGCACAGCTACCCACCTGACTCTGTTAATGTAGTAGTAGTAGTAGTAGTAATAATAATAATAATAATTCCCACTGAATTAAGTGAGGCATCTATCTCTCTCAAACAGGACTAAACTGCAAAAAGATGCTAAAAATATCTCTACTGACCTGGAAAACAAACCAACCAACCAACCCACAGGATGCTTAATGGGGGAAGGAAAATTGGCAAGATGTGAGAAGATGGTTTCATTGTCCAGGAAGTGGAGGCAGGTGAGCCAAGTCTCCAAGTGCTGTTGTCTTCCAGCATCTACCCTAGCTTCAGAAAGTGATTCTAATCCCCAGATGCTAACATCCAGCTAGTTTCAGATCTCTCTTCCCAGTCCATTCCATCCCATCTACTCCTGCTTCTGTCTCCTTGAAAAGGAAAAAACAAAGCAGGTGAGCAGGGGCAGATTGGGCAACTGGAATTACCCAAACAGTAATTTCCAGAGTGGACCAATCCATGCTCCTGAACAGATCCTTAGTAGAACAGATCCTTAGTAGATCACAAGGTACAGAATTGACTAGATGTTCTGGAGAGTAATCCTAAACAAATATCTTTAGAAGTAAGTCTCATTTTATTATGTGGGGCTTATCCCCAGTTTTCTGTTTCTTGCACATGAGGTTTTAAAAACTAACATATTTATTAATTAATTACAATGATTCATAGGTGCCCAGCATACATTTTAATGAGAATTACATCTGCTTTTATTCCTTACAAACAAACTTCTTCCATATGTATACCAATATCTGCAGACAGAGAATTCACTTCATGCATCTGATGAAAGATTCTAACCATGAAAGCTGAACTACTGTTATTTTTTTTTATGGTGGCACAAGATTCTTTTTTGGTTTTGCCACCACAGGCTAACATCTCTATAATTTGTCTTTTCTAGTTGCTCAGTTTGTGCAAAGATATCACTAGGACTTAGTCCAAGAGCTGGTTCTGGAAGAAAAATACTTCTGGCCATGCAGAAATATGCCTCTCCCTTGACACCACAAAAAAACCAACAGCCTCCTTTCTCCCTACACACTTTAATAATTCAGTAGCATACTGAATTCGTGAGATCACTTAATTATATTTGTAAAACCCTCTGTGAAAACATGGTTAGGATAACTACATGCCCTGTATAAGATAAGAGGCTTGTCTGATCACACCAGAGGTTTCTCTAGTCCAGTGTGCCATTTCCTACCCTAGCTCACCAGCCAGATGCTTCTAGGAGTCCACTCAGCAGGGAATAAAGGCAACAGCCACCCCAAGATGTCACCCACAAATAGGGTTGCCAGCCTCCACAACTGATCTCCAGCTGACAGTAGGGCTGCCAGCCCCCAGGTGGGACCTGGGGATCTCCCGCTTTTACAACTGATCCCCAGCTGGCAGAGATCAGCTCCCCTGGAGAAAATGGCTGCTTTGAGGGTGGACTCTATGGCATTGTACCATGCTGAGGCCCCTCCCCTCCCCAAACCCCACCTTCTCCTGGCTCCACCCCCAAAGTCCCCAGGTATTTTCCAACCTGGACTTGGCAACCCTAGCTGACAGAGATCAGCTCCCCTGGGGAAAATGGCTGCTTTGAAGGGTGAACTCTATGGCATTGTACCATCCTGAGGCTCCTCCCCTCCCCAAACCCCTCCCTCTCCCAGATCCACCCCGGGTCTCCTGGTATTTTCCAACCCAGACCTGGCAGCCCTACGACATTCAAGATTATACTGCCCTGAACATGGAGGTTCTGTTTGATCATCACAGCTAATGGCCACACTTGGACCTTTTCATGAATCTGTGTAATCCCCTTTTAAAGTCTTCGAAGCCAGCGGATGTCAGTTCATAGTAGTTTATGCAATGAATTAATTATGCAGCAAGTGATATCAACTGAAAACAAGGCATTCAACTAAGGCATCCGCTATTCCACAGATCACAATGCGTGTAAAGTGTGTGTATGAGAGGGAATCACACTTTCAGTACTTTAATCTATTCTTTGGAAATATTAACTTAACACAGAGGTCTTCTTTTCTACTGTTAAGTATGTTTTAACTCCCCAGCCAGGTAGAGATGAGAAGGAAGGAGGCTGGAGAGGGTGGGAGGGGACACAGAAGAAGAGAGAGAAATGAAGGCATACCAGGATGGTTGATGAGCTTGGGAGCAACTCATGATGTTTTCCTCAGCCTCGCAGTTTAAAAAGTTGGCAGCCATGGAGAGCGTTCTAAAATAAAAATCACTGCTAAAAAAAAGGCAGTAAACAACACCCGTAAGCCAGAGCTTCTTTCTGTCTGCTCTGCCTTGCCTGTGGCCTAGTGGCTGCAGTGCAGAACTGCACCAAAAGAGAAACAAATATTATAACTGTAGAAGTAAATAGAACAGTTATGAAAATAGCGGCAGAATTAATACAGGGGCACTACAATTGCACAGTGCTAAAACTCATACAGAAAAGAAACTAGCTGGAAAACAAGAAAGCTCCCTAATAAAACTGCCTTACCTGTCTCCTGTTGAAGCAATAAGAAAAATTAATCAATAATTATGCTGAATAGAACTCTGCATATTGCTTAGTAAGTTGGAAGCTTTGAAATGCAAGGTCAATGAAACAAGATTCTTTGCTGTTACATGGAACACTAACAACATCTAGCTAACAGTCTTACATTGTTTAGTGGACAACATTATTGCTCTTAGGCTGGGCTCAAGAACCATGGGAACGGCAAGCAATTAGCAACATTTAGATAGAAACATTCCTAACACTTGAGCAGCTAGTTAGGCGGAGTTATATCGTATGATTTGTTAACAAATATGATGCTGTATGACACTGTCCCCTTCCTTTCTGTGCGTCCCCACCCCCTGGTATAAAACACCAAGCCTCAGTAAAATCGGGGCTCGGTATCTTTAATGGATTACCATTGCCGAGACTGACGTCATAAATAAAGGCTTTCTTCTCTACCTGATGTTCGGACCTTAGGATCATTGGGAAATCTCTATTCTTGGTTTATACTGCTTCACTGTTCCTATCTCTATTTGCTCCCTGGGAGGCCACACTCTCCCCCACCATGGGGCAAAGGTTCAACTCCCTCCAACAGCAGCCTCACCACAGCTCAGCTGCAGGGAATGAACCCTCTCCTTCCCTGTGCAGGGCCTTATATACTTTCTGTCCATGTTCTTTCTCCTCACTAATGATTGGCTTCTGCTTTCCCCTCCATTTCCCCCCAGCCTAACCATAAGGCTTGGAGGGTACCTGGAAAATGTAGTCCTGTAGGGAAAGTGGCAGCAAGGTCTGAAGCCTGTGCATGAGGGAGTAGCTGTTTTGAGGCCTACAGGCAGAGTTGCCAACTCTGGGTTGGGAAATACCTGGAGATTTTTTGGGGGGGAGCAGCTTGGGGAGAGAGGTGTTTGGGTTGGGCCAGGATCTCAGTGCCGTAGAGTCCACCCCCCAAAGCAGGCATGTTCTCCAGAGGAATTTCTCTTGGTCACCTGAAGAACAGTTCTAATTCTGGAAGATCTCCAGGCCTCACCAGAGGATTGGCATTACAATGCTCCCTCTAAGCTGTGGAGTCTTGTGAGCAAGAATTCTACTTTGTGAGCTACTGGGCATTAAAGTTGTGAGCAAGCGATTTGGCTACTGCATGAATTAGTTTGCTCTGGAGCCAGCCTTCCTGAGCGAAGGCAAAAATGGGTGAGCCGGAGGGTAAAAAACCGTGAGCTAGCTCACACTAGCTCAGCTTAGAGGGAACACTGGCTGGCAACCATACATGCAGGCAGCTCCACTTCCTAGCCTCAGGCCTAAGGACATGACAGCAACTCTTGCCCATTCAGTTAAGAATACATGTAGCTCAGTTGAATCACAATAGAATTTCCTCTGCACTAAATAATGGTGTGATGGAAAGCAGTGTTGGCTTGGATCTTATTTGTGACTTCCTGAAGTTAATAAACCTATGTGTGTAAATATTTGCAGAAGCAATTCTACCTGTACCGTGCCATCAAAATGTCAAGTTCTGTGACATCATGTTGGCATAGTTATTAGTATACCTAAGCCTTAGCACTTGGGTGTAACATATGGCCTGAAGAGCATGTAAGTATAGGGTTGCCAAGTCCGGGTTGGAAAATACCTGGGGACTTTGGGGGTGGAGCCAGGAGAAGGCGGGGTTTGGGGAGGGGAGGGGCCTCAGCATGGTACAATGCCATAGAGTCCACCCTTCAAAGCAGCCATTTTCTCCGGGGGAGCTGATCTCTGTCAGCCGGAGATCAGATGTAAAAGCGGGAGATCCCCAGGCCCCACCTGGAGGCTGGCAACCCTATGTAAGTACAGCTGCATGCATGCTTATAGCTATGGTCTGCAGAAACCTTGTTTGTAGGGGGGGTGATAGGGTGTCCAGAGCCAGACTGGGAAGCTCCTGGAGATTTTAGGATGGAGCCTAGGGAGGACAGGGACCTCAGTGGGATACAATCTACTCTCCAAAGCATCCATTCTCTCTATGGGAACTGATCTTTGTAGTCTGGAGATGAGCTGTAATTCTGGGGGGTCCCACCTGGAGATTGGCATCCCTACTTGTTTGAGTTGAGAATCAGAGAAATAGGTAAGAACCACATTTGCACGAGCACTAAGCCTGCTCAGGTGCCTACACTACTGTCCTAGCTTAAAATACAGACACGGCCTTATTGGAGGGGTTTTTAATTGCCAGATTAATAGTAATGGATATTCACTGAAAATCCATTCCTGATCAGGGATGTAGCTAGCTATTGCTGACCCTCCTCATGGGCAAGGGTTATGTATGCTGTGATTCTGCAGGAGCTTGGGGGAAAGTTCAAAGTATTTCGACAGGGAGTAGAATTTAACTTCCAGAGGATTTTAGTTTTCATCATTAAAACAAGTTTTTAGCTCTTAGAGCTCTGAGGATATTCTTGAAAGTGGGGAGGTAACGTCACTTCTAGCATGAGAGGTAATTATGCAAAATAGAAACAATAACAGAATATGCAAAATAAAATAAATGATGCACACCTTGTTTGCGTAGTCTTGACTGATCACAGAATTCACCTTTTCTTGGTGCAGAATTTAGATTGTCTGGATACAGAATTTTAATATGTTCAATTACAGAATGCCTTTCATACAACTGTTCCTGCAGGGTTCATTTTTAGGATGGACTTACCCCACCCCCTTCCAGATGCCTTGGAAACTGAAAAGTCATGAATATTTTATCCTGGACAAGGAGAACAAGTCTTTAATGAAAACAGAGAGCCACTGGATAATTTGCGGCAGCATACACTAAAGTTATTACAAAGCAAACATTAATTGGTGCATTGCTTCCTTTCCTTCCTGTAACAGATTTAAAGGCCATCACATGTCTTCATACGCAATGCAAAGAATTCTCTGTCTATTCAAGACTTTGCTTTTGAGTGGTAGCTTTATAATGTATCACACTACTTATTCTCTTTAAATACTAACTGCATTATAGGGAACCTGGGCTACATATACGAGATGATTTTTGCAAGATTAGTAGAAAGGAAGAAAGTATTTTGCACCAAGAGAATTCACAGTCTCAAAATAAATTATGCAATAAGGATATGCTTTCAGATAATAATGAATCAAAATCTGAGCCAAACACACCCTGTTTGTTTAACCTGGGAGTACCTAGACTAAATTAAATTTCCTCTGACTTGCGGACCTGAGCCAGTAGGCTAGTCCTGGCTAGCAGTCCCATGATGTCTGCAGCTGCTCTCTGCTTTAAGTTTCCATTTCCCTGAACAATAAAAGTTTGTTTCCCTGGGGTAGTGATGAGTAAAGGGGGAGCACTGATTGTAGGATTGCCAGCTCTGGGTTGGGAAACCTAGAGATCATGTGGGTGGAGCCTGAGGAGGGCAGGGTTTGGGGCGGGACTTCAGTAGGGTCCAATGCCGTACAGTCTACCCTCCAGAGCAGCCATTTTCTCCCAGGGAACTGATCACTATAGTCTGGTGATCAATTGTAATAGCGGAAGATCGCCAGGCCCCACCTGGAGGTTGGCAGTCCTATGTTCCTGATTGGTACATTCTCCAACCAGAACATTTAGCACATGATTACTCCAAATATTTTTCCTGATTGGTGTTTCTTTCCCACTTAAAGAACTGTTTAGAATCCCAGTTACTGGGGTGAAGTTCTGGTGAGGTTCCCTGCTTTGGGATGTCGCAACAAACTGGACTCACGTGTCAAGGAGGGAAGGAAAAGGGAAAAGGAAGTCCTTGAGGCTAGCAAGCAACCAGGTTCATGTCTGTCATAAACTCCAGTTAGTTTGTGGCATCTGAACTGAGTTGGGTCTTGGCCAGTCTAAGGCAGGGAGGGAACAGCCCTCAGATGCATACAACAAGAAATAAATTTGAATTGCTCTCCAGCATTTACATTATTAAACTGCAGCCCAGGATATCAGCTTGATCTCAGATAAATGTGATTCATATGGAGGGAATTAAAAACGTTAAATGGAATTTATCAGGGAGGGGGGAGAAATCTTCTACCCGTTCCTTGCTTGTAGTTGGCTGTGGTTCTGTGTGTATTGGTCTGAGTCTTGAGTGCCAGGAGGACTACTGGATCTGATCACGCTTATCAAATGCATACATGCCATTGTTGTTGAAAGGAATGGAAATCATGTGTGTTTTGATGTGATAACGGGGGTTGACAGGTCCCAGGCTGGAATGGAGTTCTGTTACCTTTAAGATCTCAGTAGAGAAAACCTCCTTCCCCCATCCCTGGCGCTGTGGTCTGTGCAGCCTCCCTTCTCACTGGGCAATGGCTCCGCGCTTCAATTTGCACCCCATCAAGTCAGCCAGGGACAATATGTGTTTGGCAAGCTGATTAGCTTGAATTGTTTTGAGTAACTTGGAAGTGAAAGACCTTACAGGCATTGTTCTTTCTTAGCAATTACAAAACTGAACCTGGGAATGGGATAGCATTTGAACTACATCCCGCTTCTGGCAGGAAGGGAGAAATACTAAGTCCAAGATTTGAAGACTTACTGCCATTATATGATGAATATGATTGTCCTGATCCAGTCACAAAGACCCAGACGGAAGGTGGAGAAACCCAGTCTAGAGTTTTAGGTTGCCACCCTCCAGGTTGCATCTGGAGATCTCCTATTACAATTGAACTCCAGACCATCAAGTCCAGTTCCCTTGGAGAAGTTGTATTGGAGGGTGGACTGTATGGCATTATACCCTGCTGAGGTTCCTCCCTCCCCAAACCCCGTCCTTCCCAGGCTCCACCCCCAAAATCTCCAGGTATTTCCCAACCCAGAGCTGGCAACCCTACCAGAGCCTCATACTGCCATGAAGTTCACTCTGTGTCCTTTCCTTTGGTCGGTCAGTCAGTCAGTCAGTCTCTCTCAGCCTGAAGTAACTCACAGGGCTGTTACAAGGATAAAATGGAGGGAGAACTGTGTGCACCAGTGCTCACGCCTTGGTGGAAGTGTGGGATAAGAATGTAATAACTAGGGGCTTCCATGTATGGAATTAATGGCGATATTACTCCAGCGCCCGCTGAACTTTCTGGATGCTCCTTTTGCTCTAAATAGGGATGGCATCACATTCCCTCTGGGGACAATTCATTATTGTGACAAAGGGAGCTCTTACCAAAACTTATGCTGGAATAAATTTTGTTAGTCTTTAAGGTGCCACTGGCCTTCTGGGCATTTTTCTTATTGTTCACGAAATAAGTTGTGTGTGACTAAAACTGGCTTGGGCCAAAATCCAAAATGCTAAAGACCACCACACTATATACACTATTGTAAAGAACTACATATATATCAAAGACAGAATAGGCAAAATATAAGTAATATATATTGAAACTGACCATCGACACATTCATACATTTTACAATACATAGTGTTCTCTCTTATGTGCTCTGTTGTGCTATGGTTTTGTAGTGTATGCACATGCACCACATTTTACAACATGCACATGTTCTAATGTTTAAATACATATCACTTACATTTTGCATATTCTGTTGCCCACCTGGCAACTGGTGGGGGATGGGGGGACTTACCTGGAGAAAGAGAAAGCCCCAGGCCTCATCGCCAGCGTCATACAGGGAGTGATGTCATGATACTAGCAGCATCCTGACGACACTCTGATATTTGGGCAAAAACTCTATGGTAAAACTGGCTTCTACTATAGAGTTTTTGTCCAAATACCTGAGTGCCACCTGGACGTCCCTGGTGTGATGACATCACTCCCTGTGCGACACCGGCGATGAGGTCTGGGCTTCTCTTTCTCTAGGTAAGTCCCACTTGCCAGCCAGCTGATCAGCAGCAGGGGACCCCTGCCTTCATGGGGGAGGGGGGGGGGGGTCTGGCAACCCTAGAGCAAATAGAGCATGCCTGAAGGAATCTGATGGGTAGACAATTCATAGTGGCTTAAGTTTTTATGGACTAAAGTCCACTTCATCAAATGTATGAGATGGATCCTTGGTTGGAAATATATCTCTATCTCTATCTATCTATCTATCTATCTATCTATCTATCTATCTATCTATCTATCTATCTATCTATCTATCAGTGTCTTTTTTTAAAGGAATCTGTGGGGCCAGATGTCTATGCAATGCAGGCCTGTGATTCTATGCAAGAATAAATGTATACAAGCCTAGTATGATGGCCATTAACAAAAGCAATAATTGGGGAGGAAATCAAATTTCCTAGCTTACTACAGTGATTTAACACCTGTAAAATATGCTTACTGCATATAGGGTGCTTAGTTGTTTCCTCTACTACACTGGTTCCCAAAGTGGGCAATACTGCCCCTTGGGGGGCGCTGGAACAATCTAGGTGGGCGGTAGGAGCCTGGGGTGCAATTGGGGAGTGTTGAATAAAAATAAGGGGGTGGTGGAAGCATAAAGCAAGAAGAGTCCAGAAGCTATCTAAAGCAGCTTTTTCCTGCCTTCTCCTGGTCTTCCCTGGGATCAGGGAGAGGGGGAGATGAAGAGGGGTCCCCACCGCCAAACGCAGCCATGCATTTGCAGCTTCAAATGCATGTGCACCCTCGTAAGGTTGGTGTTGCTGCTGGACTCTGGCCTGCCTGGCTGTGTGGATCGTGGTGGACTCTACCCGCATCTTTTTGTCCACTTCTTGAAGGTAGATTTCCAGGGGGGCGCTGCGTAATTTTTTTTCTGAAAAGGGGGTGGTAGGCCAAAAAAGTCTGGGAACCTCTGTTTTACTATATAAACACTGGCAGCTTCCTCATGGTCCCCTCAGGCACTGGGGCCATGAAAACAATGGGGGAAATGTCACCTCTGGACTCCGTGTAGAGTAAACAAGAATACTTGGAATGAGTTCTAATGTCGCAAGGAGAAGCTCATGAGGGCAGTCTCATTAATGTCCTGAGGTAGCCCTAGGAAGTGCTCTTTGCTCACTAGAAATCTGAAGGTCAGATTTTTGCAGTATCATCAGCAATGCTCCCTCTAAGCTATGGAGTCCTGTGAGCAAAAATTCTACTTTGTGAGCTACTGGCATTAAAGCTGTGAGTGAACGATTTGGCTGCTGCATAAATCAGTTTGTTCTGGAGCCATTCTTCCTGAGCCAAGACAAAAAATGTGTGCGCCGGAGGCTAAAAAACTGTGAGCTAGCTCACACTAACTCAGCTTAGAGGGAACACTGATCATCAGTGCTTTGTAGTCTCACAGAACCTGCTTAAGGAGAAAGCTGCCATTCATGTTGTCACATTTGTTCAAATGGCTGCACAATGGTGGTGTTTTTGTAGAAAAGAAAAGTAATAATTGAGTAGTCTTGGAGAAAGGTGGTAGGAAAAAATGCTCCAAAAATGCTCAGAATAAATCACGTGAGGATATACTCGTGCTAGCTGAGTATTTGCTGAGTAGCTGAGTATAGCTTTGTGAAGTAGCTGAGTATAGCTGAGTATAGCTTTGTGAATTCTCTGAATGAAGCAGAGACATTTCACATTGTGCTATGGCTGTGCATTTAATAACCAATGACAAAATTAAACAAAAGAAATCCAAATAATTACTATTTATCATCACTTTTTTTTCTAAAAATGAATGGGAATTTAGTTAAGATTAGTTATTCTGGCCCCCGGATGCCAGTTATTCGGTTTTAAAGAGATCAAGCTGAGTTTAGACTGACTTGGATGCCTCCAATGCCAGCCAGGGTTGAGATTTAGGGCAGAGCTCGGGCACAGTGCAGAACTGAACATAGCAATTAGACATTAGTAATTTGATTTGGGATATAATTTGACTCCTGTCTGAACTAGGTGAGTTGTAATGACCCTGAAAAATTCATCCCAGTTGGGTGGAAAACAAAGAAAGAACAGCTTCACTGTATATGTTTTGCACTAAAGGCAATTGGAAATGAAAGATGAAAGAATGCTATAACTGAACAGAGCAGGTGGCAACTCAAGAAAGGGCCTTCTCAGTCGTGGCTCCAAAACTGTGGAATTCCCTCTCCATCCGCAGAATCATGACTTCCCCACCTCCTCCCTACCACTGCAGCCCAAAATGTCTCCTCTTAGGCCAGCCAGACCCTCTCACCCTAACCTACCTCACAGGGATGTTGTGATGATAAATGATGTAAGCCACTTTGGGTCCCCACTTGGGAGAAAGGTGTGGCATAAATGAATGAATTAATTAATTCTGCCCTTGGGGAAGGGGGTCGCCAAGAAATAGCTCAGGGGGTTGGAGGTTTGCCAATGCAGTAGGGAACTGGCAAAAGTCACAAAACACCCACAGAAATTTTAAGCAGGATCCAATTCAGAGAGTGAATATTAGGGTGAGCAGGAACGTCAGATCTGTTCGGTGTAGTAGTTAAGAGTGACAGACTCTAATCTGGAGAACCGGGTTTGATTCCCCACTCTTCCACGTGCAGCCAGCTGGGTGACCTTGGGTCAGTCATAAGTTCTCTCAGAGCTGTTCTCTCAGAGCTCTCTCAGCCCCACCTACCTCAGAGGGTGTCTGTTGTGGGAGAGGAGGGGAAGGAGACTGTAAGCCACTCAGAAACTGAGTGAAGGGCGGGGTATAAATCCTCCTCCTTCTTCTTGCCACACACTTTTCTATTACAAGAACTTTAACTATTAATCTATATACTAATAGCCAAGTTGCCCCCTCCATGTGGATATCTAAATCTGCGTGGAAGGGGCACTTGGGGGCAGGGAGATTTTTCTGCACACTTGGGGGACTCCCCAAGTGTGCAGAAAAATCCTCAAAGTAAAAAAAACTTTTGGGGGGATATTTAAATCCCCCCAAAAGTAAAAGCGTTCCCTGTGCATGCACAGAGAATGCTTTGGCCATTGGGGGGGAGGCTAGGCGGAGCCGGCAGCTGTGAGCCACTCAGGTCTCACCCCTGCTGGTGGGGGGGAGGGGTGGGAGAAGGCTCGGCGGGCCTCGGGCCTCGCCACTGCTGTTGGGGAGGGGAGGGGAGGGAGAAGGCTCAGCGGGCTGCGGGCTTTGCCACCGTCGGGGAGGGGGTGGGGGGAGAAGGCTTGGTGGGCCGGCAGCTGTGAGCCGCTCAGCCTTGCTGGTGCGGGGGGGGGAGGAGGAGGAGGGAGAAGGCTTACCTGGTGCCACTTCCTCCTCCCGTGGAGCTCCTCCTGCTTCTACAGGCCGGGAGCAGTGGGGAATACTCCCCCCCCCTGCGACTATCGCGGGTCCCCATTCTTGTATATTTTATTTTCCGTCATGAACCAAACACAACTGTGGCTACCAATTAAGAGTGGACATTCCAGATGTGACAACCCATCTACTGGCAAATAGAACTGCCTATCCCATACATCAAATTAGCTCCTACTACTGCTCAGTGAAATCTCCCCCCCATCACGGCCAAATGTCTGTGAGGCAGCCCCCTCCCTCTTCTCCCCACCCACCACCTCTTTAACGGTACTTCAGCTGTGCCCTTAAATGTACTTTCTAAATAATGCAGGCCCGACTTAAGAACATTTCCTTTTGGCAGTCACTCCTTTAAGATAATAAATCCTTCAAGATTATAGCAGAGGGGAAACTGGTGTTTGCACAGATACAGTGACAGGTATGAAAAGTTCTTCCCGTGATTTGGGTAGAGGAGAAGGAGGGCATTCCTACATGACCCACAAC
Source organism: Lepidodactylus listeri (assembly GCA_029233225.1). Taxonomy (NCBI): domain Eukaryota; kingdom Metazoa; phylum Chordata; class Lepidosauria; order Squamata; family Gekkonidae; genus Lepidodactylus; species Lepidodactylus listeri. The sequence goes on from JARCFY010000006.1 coordinate 97,979,767, forward strand.
ACCAGTCATAGCTTGTTGCTATCTGTGTTGACTCATCCTACTCTTTCTGATGGAATTTATATCTAACTAATTGCACTTAAAACTGAAGCCTATTTTTTTTATCATTTAAAGTCATCCTTATTTTGCTCCAGCAGGCAACTGACCCAACCCTCCATAAACTAATTTCATTATTTTAAGAATATTCTACCTTCAGATTTGGAGGCATAGCCTTGTTCGTCTGCTGCAGCCAAAATAACAAAAGAATCTTGCAGAAAGGAAGGAAGCACTAGCAGAAATAAATGTGTGCATCTCTGGAGTTATTGGGGGGGGGGGGGAGAGAAAAGGCAAGATTCTTCCTGGACTGATCAGAACTGTGCAGCTTCATTACAGATTTCTTTGAACCTCTAGACAGGTCTCGTTTTAGAGGCATTTTGGAAAGCCACAAATTTGGAGGGCTCTGGCTAACAAAACACCTATGCCATAATCATTTGTTAGTCTTTAAGGTGCTGCTTTGTGGAAAGCTACAGAAGTTCCAGTTCTGAGCATTCCTGTGAATGTCACTGCAGATATGCCACAAAGCAGCATACACAGGAATTCCATCAGTGTGCCTCCCCCCCCCCCCCCCCCCCCGCTTTAAAACACAGGGCCTAGTGATTGGGGATTAGACAGAACAGATGCATGTAAGATGCTTAGTGCTCTGGTCCAGACACAAGGCCACTTGCCAATCAGCTCAGAGGAAACAAGGTAATTAGAAGGAATATTGGGGGGGGGGGGAGTGGAGGGAAGTGGGAAGGAATTTGCCTGTGACTGGAGCAGAAGGCTCCAGGGAGGCCCATTCTTTCCCACATCTGACCAGCTTTCTTCTCAGAAGATGCTCTTGTATGAGGCATCTCACTAGCTGCCAGATGCACCATGCCCCTGCAGCTGAAACAACTCGTGTCACTAAACAGGACAAAAGATTAAGCATGTCTGTTAAAACAGCACCGCCTTTTAGACTGGGTTATAATGACGCTGCATCCACTTAGCTGTCACTGGCATAGCATGACCCACCTGAAGGGGGCATTTTAAGAGAATCTACTTTGCTAATTTTAATTTTAGGGCATCTGTGCTAGGAAAAGGGCAGGATGGAGATTCAGCATTTCCGGTTATGTGGAAAAAGGAAAACACGTGTTTAATGATTGTGTTGAATGACCAGGCAGAGGGTTAGAAACAGTGCTTGGTTTGATTTGGTGGGGGACAAGCGTGACTCTGATTTTACGTCACAATAGGGAATCAGGAAAGATGCTAATTTGATCCTTTGCAACTTGTGATTCTATAAATGCAACACGACATGGATTTGGTCAGAGGTAGGCCATACTAACTTCCATAGGGCTCATTTCAAGAAAACGTGCAGTCTTTTTATCGACTTACAGCACCCGGCTACCACACATCCATGTTCTCTGGAGAACAGAGATGATAAAAGCTAGCTTACCTATGTCAGGACTGGCCGGGGGAAGAATACACACTGCATGGGCAATCCGTGATTAGATCTCCTAGCATTTTTAAAAACCTTAAAGCAGCCTGGAGGGTTTCAGTTTTGATCAGCACTTGTATTCTTCCCCCATGGAGATGACAGCACAAAAGGAGAACTCAGATCAGGAAAACAGTGCAGGGGTAGGGTAAGCATTAAAACAACCCATCCCCAAGCACTTCAGTTTTGTAATAAGAGCAAAACTCTCAGGAGATCTAATCACAGGTCTCCAACATTATAGGATCTGGGAAACAGGTTTGAATCCCCACCATTCTGCCAGGGAAACTCACTGGCTGACCTTGGGCCAGTCGCACGCTGGCAGCCTAACCCACCCCACAGAGATGTTGTGAAGATAAAATGGAGGCGAGGAGACTGATGTAAACTGCTCTGGGTCCCCACTGGGGAGAAAGGCGGGACATAAATGAAGTAAACAAACAACCATGGACCTGAACAGAGGGTGAAAGTGGAGAAGCCAGCACTGATTACTAATAGCCAGATCAAGTTCCAAGCAGCCAGAGTTAGCGGGCAGAAATAATCAGGCTTGTCTCATTTCTTTTGCTTTGCTTGCGGAAGTCTTGTTGGGGGAACAAGGAGTTACAGGCTGGATAGGGAGAAGATTGGTGCCAAGCGGAGGGGAGGTGTTAATGAGTATTGTCAAGGTAGTCCAGACTTTCTTTGAAGGGGCCTGTCTCTCCCAAAGGGCAGCTTCACAGTGGCTGTTTCAGGTTGGGGAAATGGCACTGGGAGAAGCTCAAGCCCTGTCTCCTTGCATGCTCTGGCCCTTGTTTAAATCCAGCCATGTGTTCCTGGGAATTAAGTTCCAAGCAGTGCAGCTGATTAACAAGACCCAGGGGAGGGGACATGGGGGACACAAGGACTTTGTAACGTGTGAACTGTCCCTGTGGGTCTAGTACATGCTTGCTTGCCCCCTTTAGTATGTAAGAGATTTATACCTTGCCCTTCACTCAACAGTCTCAGAGGGGCTTACAAACTCCTTTCCCTTCCCCTCCCCACAACAGACACCCTGTGAGGTAAGTGGGGCTGAGAGAGCTGAGAGAACTGTTCTTTCAAGGACAGCTCTGACAGAACTATGGCTTGCCCAAGGTCATCCAGCTGCAAGTGGAGGACTGGGGAATCAAACTTGGTTCTCCCAGATTAACCAATACACCAAACTGGCTCTCTTTTACACCTCTGTGTCATTACAGGTACACTAAAATACTCGTTGGAGAGCTGGGGCCAACTAAAGGAACTTCACTTGCCCTCCTGTGAAAACTGGGGGGTATTCAAACCCTTGCAAGATGAGCCTAGTGGAGAACAGTGCAGGGGTTAATAGTTTCCTAGATTTCATTTCCGAGAGAGAAAACCACCAACCAACAGGAACGCTAATCCCCAATCAAGTGACCCATCTACTGTAAAGATTTTTATTCAGTCCTTCCTCCAAGAAGGTTGGGGCAGCTGACTTCCTAATCCCGTTTTGTCCACACAACTACCCTGGGAGGCTGAGAGAGTAACTGGCTCAAGGTCACTCAGAAAGTGTTGATGGCAAAGGAGGGATTTGTACTTGGGTCTCGGTCTCCCAGGTCATTGTCTGATACTGTAACTACTAACTCCATACAGATTCCTGGTTAAGTAACATGTTTTTTCTCAGGGCTGGAGGGGGGAGGGACTGTGGTTCAGTGGTACAGCATCTGCTTGGCATACAGAAGGTCCCAGGTTCAATCTTCAGCATCTCACCCTGACCTGCATAGCCCAGACAAGCCCGATCTAGTCAGATCTTGGAAGCTAAGCAGAGTTGACTGTGGTTAGTACTTGGATGGGAGACCGCCTTGGAATACCAAGTCTGGAGGACAAAGGCAGGGTTTATTCAGCCACCTCTCTGAATATCCTCCGGGGGGTCAGTCACCAGAGGTCAACATGACTTCCAGGTGCACACAAACATACACCAAAACCCCCCTGAAACAATCCCCAGCATCTCCAGTTAAAAGAGCTGGTATTACATGAAAAACTGCTGCCAGTATGAGTAGACAGTACTGACTTTGATGGACCATTGGTCTGATTCAGGATAAGGCAGCTTGATGTCTGTTCAACCTGTTAAACAAGTACTTGTTTCTATAGTACCATGTGAGCTCCTAAACAAATGATGATGGGGACGATGCAGGGTTGAGGGTGATATGGACCTGGACTGCGGAATAGGGGAGAGGGGATAACCCTTCCACCTGCATTGTATTCTTGACCTCAGCCCTCCCAGTTTGTTTACCCCACAGTAGAAGCATATTCTATACACACCCTGGAGCAAAAGCAACGTGGGGGAAGGGGGGGGATTGGTGTTGGGAAGGAACCCTGCAAAGAAAAGTTAAATCCTCCTCCCCATGTTCCACAACATGGATCTGGATTCTCCCCACTCTTCAGCTGCTTTTACTATTGAAACAAAATGTGGGAAATTCTTCGTTTGGCCCTTAATACAGCCCGCTTTCTGAGCCTGTGTGAGTCAAAAGCTTCAGTGGCCAGCCATATTCCTCCTGTAGGTCTGTACATCTACAAGGAAAGTAGCAGGCTCAAGGTTGAGTTTTCCGCTTGTATAGCTCTTACTGTTCTGCATACCAAATGGTTATAACCATCACAATATTTAATAACACTTAGCATCAAGTGTTCAAAGGACTTAATGGACATTATCCAATTATAATAGCCCTGTAAGCAAATATTAACCTTCCTTTTAACTCTGCTTTGGTACTAGTGGGTTGGATTCAGCACTTTCACAGCGTGGTGGGAGTGCTGAGGTAGAGAATGGCTAAGATTGCTTAGTGAATTCATAGATTTTTCTGATACTGTCTCTCTGCAACGCTACACTATAGCAGCTCACGTCAAAGCCACAATAATCCCATGGACAATTATCTCAATATCATTATGGCTGCATCCATAGAAAGAGAGCTGGGAAAACTTCCATGGGCCAAGCAAAATATCACATCTGAAACGTGCCTCTGTTTAGGACTGCTGTGGGTAAACCCACTTGGCATCTAGACTTCCGTCTTCCCCCCAGTATTTTCTTCTGCTGGAGTCTGCCACCAGCTGCTGTCTCGTAAATGCAGCCGCCTGTAGAAGAAAACAAGGTTGTCTCTAGAACCAGCAGATTCTTAATTATAAGGGGTTGGCAACAGCTCTTGATCTGCCTGCAGTATTTAACAATGGCTCCTTGTGGCAGCATTTTGATGAATAGTTGCAGCAGCAGAGATCATGTGCCGTTTTCTTGTTAGCACCCTATTTCGGTGCTGGCAGCAAGAATCTCCCCTGCATGCGCAGAACAGAAAACTGCTATTACAAGGCAGCACTTCTCTTGTGTAACAACCCTAAAAGAGATTGCTAACCTGGATTTTAGTATGGCAAAGGTAAGTTAATTCACTGCTGATTTAAGTCCTGAATAAACAACAGCTATTTCATTATTGCCAGTTTAGGCTAAAGTATGTAGGTGATTAATCAATTAATACCCCATCAACCATCTCATGAATCTGAACAGGTCCTTAGGTCCAAAACAAATGCTTGCCACAGTAGACTGACACTTAGCAACCTTCTGTCTCCTCAAAAAAAAAGTTTAGAGAAGATGACTTCCTGTCAGGCCAGGGAGTTGCCACTTCTCCACAAAGGTTTTCTTTGATCAGAAAGTTTGAATTCAAGGATCATGACATAGCCTAGGGACAAAGTACGACCAGCTTAAGTCTTAAGAGTTCCAGGGATCACCACCTCAGCCCCAAATAGGTAGGAGGCTAAGATTGTAGCTGGGCATAAGACTCCATGGCTGCTTTGCTGCTGGGGGAAACCCAGACGTCCTTTGGGGGAACCTAAATTATCCTTATTGCACACAGCAATTTGCTTCCAGATAGCGCCACAGTGTGGCAGCTTTTGACAATTTACTGTCTGCCAATCATTCCTGTGAAATGGGATTTAGCAAATCGCTTTGTCCTCCTCCTCCAACGTCTTACTGTGTATGGAAGGTCTAGTTCCATTCCGCCACCAGACATTTCTGGTCTCACTGATCAGGGAAGCACCATGCTGGGTGCTGATAGTTCACAAGGGCAAAACTGCATTAAATTTTATGATCCAGCAACTAATGTTAAACATGCTCTTTTCTTTTTTTGAGAAGTCACCACCAGCACTGTAGTTGCTGGGGGAGCCCATCTTCTGAGCACTACCGTATTTCTGATCCTACTAGCCAAGGTAGTTAGCTGCAGATCCTGCAGTGTTCTAATAACGTGATGCTGAAAGCCCACATGGGCAAATCTCCTTGGTAAATCAGTCTCTTCCTTTGGCTCTTAATGCACAGCAGCCGCAAAAGCCGTATTGGTCTGATGCAGTACTACAAATTTAGAGTCCAATGGCACATGAAAACTCATACCTTGAATAAACCTTTGTTAATCTTAAAGGTGCCACTGGACTCTAAATCTGTTGTTTCAGAGGTCTTGTTTGCTGATGTGGCAGACAGAAACAAAGCTAATGTTGGGAAGACTTCATTTGTTTTCCAAGAGCTAATTACGGTACTAGAATTTTTCCTGATTAAAGACCGATCACACAGTAGATCCAGTCCCACTGTGCCTTCACAGCCGCCTGTTAAGAGGACATCCACCACACTCACATTGAATAAAGTCACTTTTATCCAACAATAGTGCAATCTGATGTATGTTAATTCTGTCTAAGCCTCCCTGCCCACCCACAAAAAAAAGCAGGTGATTTCAACAGAAGACACCAAACAGAAATCCAGAACTGCTCTGGTGGATTTTTCACCCTATACCAGTGATGGCGAACCTTTTAGAGACCAAGTGCCCAAACTGCAACCCAAAACCCACTTATTTATCGCAAAGTGCCAGCACAACAATTTAACCTGAATACTGAGGTTTTAGTTTAGAAAAAAAGAACTCATTAACATCTTTTGTCTTATCAGAAAAACACAATAACAGAGCTTTCAATTATACAAACAACTTTTTATTGAAAGGTAAAAGTTTGCATTTGGCATGCTTTTGAACAATTAATGTGATTTTTGCTGTTGTATGCATGCTGATAATTTGTCTAACCTTGGCTCATACTTTGTGAGTTTGAGAGCAGCCCAGCCTCGAGTCTGTGTCGACTTTTTCCTTTTAGAGACTGAGTGCCCAAACTGCGTGCGTGCCCACAGAGGGCTCTGAGTGCCGCCTCTGGCACGCGTGCCATAGGTTTGCCACCACTGCCCTATACCATCAACATGATGCTTTGGAGCATACAATCATATCTACTATGCCAGATCTGAAGTGACTGAAACCAAAATCTGTAAAATTGAGTTTTACCAATTCATTTGCTTTCATTGAGTTAAGAAATCTTGCTGTTAATTTCTTCCAGCAGACAAGTTTGTGTGGAATTGCTGCCCTTCGTAGACAAAATCAGAATTATGTTTCAATTACTATCCATTCTCAAAGTTTATGAAGAGTTTTCCTTATAAAAAGGAAGTTAGGAAGCACAGAGCGGTGATTCCTAATAGGAGCAAGCTGCAAATCTCAAGGGGCATTTAAAATGGGAGGTAGGGGATTTAGGCAGCCCCTTGCAATGGCTTCTAATAGCAAGCAAGAGTTATTTTATATTACATTAGCAATAAAATCCCAGATTCCACTCTGGGGCCTTTAAAAGTGGCACCCACCAAAAACGAATCAAACCTCACATTTAGAATTCAGCGGATGGCCACCAGGTACAAAAGTCATTAAATGTCTGAGACCTGGGTATTTTTATGTTTATATATCATGAAAATAGAGAGTTGCTTGTCTGGACTGTTGTTTCTAGATCCTTTTTTGCTGTTGCTTATTGTAACAGGCTGTTTCTTTAAACCAAGGGGACCCCACACTGCCTCTCTGATGAATTTGCAGGACTACTTGATTTTGCACTATAAACCTTCCTCTCAGTTACAAGATGCTCTTGGGGCAGCAAGTGTTTAATGGTTCTGGGTCACTAGTGTAAGTTTTGTACTGTGCATGACAATTACAGAGATCACTGAAGCAGAAGGTTTAATAAAACGAAAAAGATTTATTTATGTACAGGGCATGTGGTGAATTCTCTTTAAAGCTTGAAATTACCAGATCTGCTCATCACTGAAGACAGGCCTCACACGCCATCCTCTCCCATGTGTGTGCGTGCACCCGCCATCAAGATACAGCTGACTTATAACAATCCCGCAGGGTTTTTCAAGGCTAGAGACGTTCAGGGGTGGTTTGCTATTGCCTGCCTCCGCGTAGTGATGCTGGTATTCCTTGGAGATCTCCCATCCAAATACCAGCCAGGGCCAACCCTGCTTAACTTTTGAGATCCGACTATCCATAGGTAGAGCTAAACCACTCTGCCACAATACTAGACAGAACCAGACACAAGATTGTTTGCTCCTTCGCTACAGCAGTTCTGTCTGCATTCTTCCTCAGGCAGCCCTCAACAATCCCTCCCCCTAAAGGAGACTGCATGACGAAGCAGCACTTCCATAGGCTCAGGTGTGAAAACCCCTCAGGGGCAGGGCAGCCTCCTGCACATTATACTTACTTGTAAGCCTTTCACCCTCACCCTTCCTAGGGGTTTCGTTTTGTAATTAGTCCTGAGTCAATATGGGCCATAGAAAAGGCAGCATATTTTTTAAAATGGGTGGGAAATCAAAGGTTTTAATGTGGGGTGGTAGTAAACTGAAGCAGATGTATTGCTGAAAGAAAATAGGCTTACAGTGAAAGAATCAGCATGCCTTCTGGAAAGGAAAGTCCTGCTTGTACATTGAGGAGAGCAGCAAACATGCTGATAAGGGGGGTCCAGCTAACTCATACTTGAATGTCAAAACAGCATGTAACAAAGTACTTCAGCCAACACACATGGGATAAGAGGAACAGTTCTCTTATGGATTACAAGCCGATAAATGACAAGTTAAGGGACAGTGAAAGGACAGTTCCAGCAAAAGGAAGAAGGAAACAGTGGCGTCCATAGGGATGGGAACTGGAGCTATTTGATTTGTTCATAAATTATCGTGTGTGTGTGTGATGTGACCAAGCCTGCAAATGATGGCAAATTATTCAGAATGCCAAGAACCTCACCAAATTGTGAAGAGCTCTACGAATTTGGCCTTGCTTCCTTGCCAGGAATATCAGGTTGCTGACGATGTGAAACAAGATGCTGGCCTAGATACATGACTGGTATGATCCAGCCCAGTGCTGTATTACTAATGCCTGCCTTGCAAAAGACAAAGTTTAGGAAGACTCCCAGGGAGCAAAACAGGTAGTAAAAGCTCTGCCCCAATGGCAACAATCTCCCCAAGGCACTTATAGAAAAATTATTCTACATTCTATCTAGTCTTGAGTCTCAACAAGAAAGGCTATAGTCTGTCACTTTGCCTAGAACTTCAGAATCCATTTTTACTCTTGGAATGCTGACCCACAAGTTCAGATGTCTAAAAAGCAGTAAAATACAGTGAATTGTGAGTTACAGATTACTGCTCCTCTTCCTCAAAAGTTACATATTTTAAAGGAATACCTAGCCAAACACCCATGGTTTGGATTTCCAGGCAACTATATTAGATGGTACTTTCAACAACACTATAAAAACTAGTCAAAGTTTAATTTGGCTTGTTGGGACCTAAGGACATATACAACTTGCCTGCTACAACAGCATTCCACTTCTACATCAAAGCCTTTCTGGAAAAAGTTACACAAACAGGCCAGTATCACAGTGATATCAAGCACATAAAGATGCAGGTATGTCAATAACCTATTCCTACACCATGTAGTTTGTAAGGAAGCATCGTCTTATTTAGCTAAATAAGATGATGCTTAGCTAAACCATACTACATACAAGTTCAGACTTTGTCCACACTCTAAAAGCAAATTCTGAATCACCATCCTGTGAAGTGACGTCACACCATAAGCTCAGTGGTCATTTATTTTATTTTTCTCCCACTTGGGAACTGAGGGTCGGACATCCTCCCCCCCACTGGGGGACTGGCAACCCTACTTCATAAACCAATCATCTCATTTACCTCATTTATCAATCCAGGTTTTAGGTGGGTATATAATCAGTTATAGATTCTATCCCCTCAAATCCTTTTTAAAATTCCACTGGGAACCCTGGTGCAATGGGGCGGGGCAGGTAACTGTATGACAGAAAAATCCAGTGGGGTGCTGTCTAGCCTCATGGATCTATTAATATTGTCAGTGACCCTCTCAATTCAGTTAAGCTTACTGCTGATCTACCATCAGTTTTCACCACTGCAGGATATGACCTGCATAAATATTCTTCAACTCGGCAGGAAACTCTTCTGTTGGCAGAAATGGGACTGTAGGATCTAGCCCTTTGACTGATAAATCCATCCATTTTAGCAGAATGAATAATACTGGGAGGCAAGCAGAAAGCAAAAGCAGAGTTCCATATTTCAAATTACTGTTTTATACTTTTGTTTGAATTCTTCCCTTACACCTCCAAATACAGAATTAAAGTTAATACCATATATACACACACCAGAACAACCCATGTTAATCTGAGCAGATATTGTATTGTTTTAAATTATGAAAAAGTTCTACAGAATTTAAAGTTTAACACACTTGCCAATTTTTATCATCAAGCCTTGTGGTTAATAATGGAACCAAGCTTCTAACCAGGTTTTCCTTTTAAGAGATTCTTGTAGATGAAATCTAGCTCTGCATTTCACTCTAAAAAGGCAACTAGACCAGTGGAAAAAGAGGAGCCACACAACTCAAAAATAAAATGTTAATTTATGGTTTTTTACTGTCATTTTAGAACTTATTCTTTTGTATACAATCAAACATGGGAACATAAGAGAAGACTTCCGTTATACACCTTGTAAGCTGTTGCCCCAAGACACCTTCCTGAAAGTCAAATCTTGTATCCAGCTTTACCTAAGAATTAATGCATTTTTCTATCCATGATTCGGTTTTCCAAGTGATGGGAAAGTCCTTACAGTCATACTGATGAGGCTCAATTTGTGGCCATTAGACTTAGCATTCCAAAGTAATTCACCTGGCTACTGTCACCAGATCTGTTGACTTAAAGTCAAACTACTAACAATTTATACAGATGTACAGTTATATTGCAATAAAAAGGGATGTTAAATGCCAAAGTGAGCATTCCGGACTTTAAAGTCTGCTGCTACAGAAATCCCTTTTTGACACATATGCAAGAATATCGGGATCTCATTCAGTGTGCGCTTTGTCAAGCAGCAGCAATTTTTTTTTTAAAAAATAGACTGCTTAAAGCAGTTACCCCTGCTTGTGCCTTTAGAATACTAGCTACACAAAATGCAGTTCAGTGCTTCATGACAAGATTCAGCATGCATACCAAAAAGTAGCTGCATACATGTAGCAAAGAATTAGCTCAATGACTTTGGAGAGATAGGAAAATGCATGAAGACCTTTTTATACAACAGGATACAATCAGAATAGGATAGGAAACATTTGCATTTCTGACAAAAACATCAGAAACAAAGGCGTGCAGATGACAGATCAGCATTATGAAAAGACTCTAAAGGCACATTTCAGATAGCACGATGATTCTTAATTAAAAGTTTCTTAAAAGGAACACGAAGTGCATTTTTAGCAATGTTCTCTGAACACAACTCAAATGCCGAGTCCAAATGTTTCATAGTATTCTCTTCAGTTGATATGGCTTTTCAGCACAACTCCCAATTCAAGCAAACACAAGAGGGAGGGGTTTGGATGGCTGGGTTAGTAAAGGCTCACTGTACCAACAATAACTATTCATCAGACCCTACTGATCTCTTTTGAGCCCTTTTGCGGGGCAACCGCCTTGGTGAAGCTTTGTCTGGAAAAGAAGAGAAATACATAAGTTACTAAAATCCTTGGGGGAGGGGAAATCATGTAATTTAATGTACTCAGAGCTATCATGCAAGAGGCAAATATGTGCTTTGTTAGTTATGTACATGCAACTAGCAGCTTATTATCCATGTATTCATAAGGCAATGGGAGATCAGAGCATTTAATATTAGCTCAGTTAAGAACAACGGATGCTGACCAAAAGGTTTTTGCCCAACCAGGTACCACCTTTCATAGCAATTCTAAGGATGAAGAACTATGTCCCACTTTCTCATATGGCATGAGAATCTAAAAATATTTTAAATAAAAATCTGAAGTTTAATAACTGTCAAACTATAATTTGCACTAACTAAAAAAGAATAAGGCCAACTATTAATTCTAAAGATGCACAGCAAATACATGGGAGTCCCATAGCATCTCAGAGACAATGGCAAAAGCTACATTTGTTAATTTTTAAGACACCACATGTAATACTAGAAGTTAACGGACAGTGGGTGGGTAAGTTCACATCCATGTGTAGAACTGAATGCCTGTAACTACTTTTTTGGGCCCTGCTGCTTCTCTACAGGCCTCAAGTTTACAAGGCTGTAAAGCAGGTGTAACTCATATTAGACCAATGCTAGCAACCTGTGGCACATGAGATGACTCCTGACTCTATGCCTTAAGGACAATTTTGCCCCATTCACATATTCACTGTTCCCTTAGGTTGCTGCTCTTCATGTCCCTACTTCACCCCATTCCATTGAGCTGCTGTCTCCCAACCAGCAACTGCAACTCTTCTCTTCCACTCCTCACGCCATATAGCTTTTCTTGACTTTATGCTATGCCTTCAGAATACCCTTAGTTCTCTACCTCTTGTCTTTTACCTTTCATCTGCCACCCACATTTCCTCCAGGTGTTCTTCCTTCTGACCTCCATCCCTCAGCTTCCCATGTCCTGGGACTCTTCCTAGCCCTTGTCTTATCTACAATTTTAACCCCAGATGACTTTCCATTCTCTCATAAAATCATTCTATGACACCCCTCCAACTCAGCCAGTCAAAATCAGAAGTTTTACCAGCACAAGCATAATACAATTACTGGCTTGTTGCTCAGGCATACCAAATTCAAGTAAGTATCTGAAAGCATTTCAAAAGCTTCCAGGAACACAATAATTTTTTAGTCAAACTGCTGATCCACATCAAAGGAAAACCCTTTGTTTTAACACATGGAACAAAAGTGGCTCGAGAAAATAATAAAAAATCTTATAGCATGCATTCAGAACACTGTCCAGCTTCCACCTAGTTTCTGGCAATCCAAAAATTATGATGTAATATTTACCTTATGAAAGTAGGTATGAGAAATTGCAGCAAACCTACATAGCCCTTTATAGACACTTACTTGTTTTTAAACTAGTGTGACATTTTGATATAGAATGTGAGAATCAGTCTACTTCAGTCAACAACAACATGTAGATGGTACTATGCTAGCATCCCTGTGATTCACTCAAGGTTTTATTTTCAACATACAAATAGAGAAAGAACAGACTAGTCTTGCAGAAAAAGTTATACTTGGAGAAAATAATATTACAACCCTCTGGCTTACAGCTGTAGAGTTTAGAAATGGGAGACCATAGGCTAAAATTAGTAGCAACTTGAGCTTGTGAAATGAAGAGCATTGTAGTAAGGATGCCAAGTATTTGAAACTGGAACACCATTCCAAAGCATAATTACAAGCCAATGCATTTGGTACTTATCTTTTAAAAATAATTTGTCTTCTACATATTCTCTTACTTAAATAAAGCTGCAGTCCTCACATAATTTCATAGGGTAGCCATGTTGGTATGCAGTTGAAAAGCTAGATTTGAGTCCAGTAGCATCTTTGAGACCAGTAAGATTTTGGCGGTATGAGCTTTTAAGAGACCAAACAACCTTTATCAGATCCTGGATGAAGGGAGGTTTGACTCTTGAAAGCTCATATGCCAAAAACCTTGTTGATCTCTAAAGTGCTACTGGACTCAAATCCAGCAATCCTGACAAAGTTAGGCCACTTAAATCCAATTCATTTTATTAGGATTTTAACAGCTTAACTTTGTACAGGACATGCATTAAAGAGAATATCTTTAAAACAAAGTAATGTACAATTTGAGCTGAAGAGCACAGATAAAAGTACTCTGGTGATCAGCTAGCTACTGTGCTGCCTGCCTCAGGTACAGAAAATTTATGCACATGCACTTTTTTTTTGGTATAGCACATCTTAAATTCTTAACCCTACCAATTTTAGGCAGATCTTCAAGTCTTATCCCATTACTGTGCTTTGATTTGGCCTTCTTTAGCCTGCTCAGACTTTTATGCCTTTTAACATTTAACATGTTTTATGCTGCAGATTTGATTTAAAATTGGTTAAAAGTACTGTATTCTGTATTGTTCAAGTATGCTTTTTTTGTACTGCTAGCTCTTTTTTGTTAGTTAACTCAAGCATATTCTGGAGAAGAAGAGTAGAAATAATCTAAGCAAATATTACGTTAATCAGTTCTACCTGAGTAGACAGGAGGTTGGCAGGAGCTTAATACTGCTAACGTTTCCCTAAAAGGTCTTGTAGGTATCACAAAGGTTAATCTATACAAATAGAATGGTAAAGTAGTTGGAATGGACTGATGAAGGATTACCTAAACAGTCCTTCTAGGTACAACCTGTAAAGTTTGTGTTTGAAAATTTCTTCCCTTAAGACGTGAGCAATGTCGAATCTGGTCTTTCCTTTCACATCTGAGATTACTGAATCTGATGTGAAAAGTTTTAATACTATATGCAGTTATTTGAAGCATACCAACCACCAAATAGGAAGTTCAATGACGAAACCAATGCAAGTTATATATTTTAGAAGCAGCCCTCAATCTAACAAAGTTTGTCTCACCTCTTCTACTTTGCACTGAAGCCACAGGAAAAGCGAAACAGAAGAGACAGTAAAGATGTTAGAAGAAGTCCACAGAGTAGATATACGATTTAATACCACATATCTGAACTGAAGCCCGCAAAATACCTTGTCTAAATCTCTATGCTTCCCTCTCCCACCCCTTTAAAAAAAAAAGTGTCTTAGGCAAGTATTGTTAGTCATAAGTACAATTTTGTCTCAATCCGAATATAATATTTACTTAACAAATTTACAATATTAGTAAATCAGGGTTCCTCAATTTGGTGCCCATGGGCACCATGGCACCTGCCAGGAATCCCTTGGCACCCATCAAGCTTTTCAGAAAATAGGTGGGCCCATTGTAAGGCAGGGCATGTTACTGACTGCCCTCATCCAGATGAAAGGGTTTCCAACTGGAGGATCAGGAGGACTGGTAAGCGCCTGTGCCTTCCTTAGTCAATGTGTGGTTCCATTCCACCACTCAGGCTTTCCATCTTCCCAGAAGGTGTTAAGAGAGGGGTAACTCAGTTTGGCTCTGCCTCCTGCGGCAGCCATTTTGGAGTGGTGCTCACCTTCCCCTCTCAAAATTCCAAAGGTGCCTACAGGATCAAAGGGGTTGAGGATTCATGGTCTAAGTAGTATGAAAACTCAACTACTTCAATATTACATTTCTCAGAATCTTATGCAATCGCCATTTTACATAATCTAGTAATTAAAGTGGAACACTTTCTGAAAGGTGCTGTCTAGTGAACTTGTGAAAGTGTTTCTGACACCAACTTTAATCACTTTAACAAAAGACACAAGGTCAGTCTTCCCAGAAAGCAAAATCAGGAAGATTCATTATCACAGCATACCCCTTTCCAGGTATACAGAGAACATGTAAGAATGCTTTCATTTGTTAAACTACTAGGCTATAAAAGCCTTAATACTTACTGATTTGATTTAAAGTTTCTTGAGGAATCCAACTCATGTCAACATCATTCTGATTTGACGTTCCCATCTCTACTTTTTGAGCTGGTCTTTTTCTCTGGAAGTATTAGAAAGAAAGTTATTGCCTCTGGAGAATGAATGAGGTTTTCTACTCTATAAATGGCACTACCACAACAATCTACCAAATTAATGTGCAACTCTAAGGGAAACAAAGACTATTATGTCTATTTAATATATTCAGAAACATTATCCAACCACAAATCCAAGACTATATCAACTGAAATGTAGTTTCAGAACATTAGTACCCTTTATGTTTTTGTCGTCTTTCTTGTTCCAAAATTATAGCAAGAGCTTCTCTTGCCAGGATTTTAAACTATAAACATGCCCCAACTGTTAAATGAAAGCAACTTGTTTAAAGTTACAGAAATCAACTGAAGCTGTTCAACCAGTAGTATGTTTTATTTATAATAACACATTTCTCTTTTCTTAATGCTTTAAGAAGTCACAGCTAGCACTGAGCAAAAGCAGGCTCCACCAGCAAGGTTAACACAAAACAGCACAAGCTTTTGAGCGCCCCAGAATTTTTTCTCCAGAGGATAGATACGAGAAGGCACTGAGATCACTGCCTGGAACATCTTACTGTGCTGCCTTTCCACTCAATTCAGAGTTGTCAAGGCAGCTAACATTTACAAATCTGAGACATTAGAAAGCATTTAAAATATAAATGTATAAAATCTTTAGAACAATCAGTAAAATTAACACATAAAAACACAGGCAGGAAGGAATACAATAATAGAGGTAGACAGAGAATCTCCCTGGAGAGGGAGTTCCAAAGTTTCTGCACCATGACCAAGAAGGCTCTTAGTCTCAGAGGGTGGGGGGTGGGGGGATGTGAAGCAGAACCACCGAAGATTTTATAATTCTAACAGTAGTTGCCTTGAGTGGCTCAAATTCACAAAGATCTATCTAAAATGGTTAAAAGATATTTTCAGTGTCATGCTGAGACCTATCACAAGTTAGGATTTGTCTCTTTTTGCCTACAGGTTTTTGCCACGTCGCATTGGGTTAAGCAGTCCCAGATACATGACTCACGTCTGAAGATCAGGTACAGGCCTGGCATGCAGATTTTGAGGATGTGCAGGGACACCATACATTCCCCATACCACATCTGCATTTCACCTTCCTGACATAATGAAGGACTGCATCTTTAAATGACTGTAACTCAGTTTATATCTGCAGTTAGATTTAAGTCTTAATATATAATACACAGTACAACACAATTATACACTTATCTTAGTTTTTAGCAGCTGTACTCTGCTGAAGTTGTCAGTTGCAAAGACAATGCCATACTATGGAGACGCTATTCATTAACCCAAACAGGATTTATTAGTTACATGGCTGATTTTGGATTAAGGACACCCCCCCACCCCCCGGCAATATGGTATGAACTTTCTGTTGACAAGTAGAGAAAGGCACACACAGCTTTGCTTGTTGCTTTCTAATAATCTCTGAGCTAACAGGGCTGGCAATGTTTAATCTTTCAGTTAAGGAAAATGGTTATGTAGAATCATTTACATACCTTTCTAGATTCTAACAGCTGATGCAAACCAACAATCACAAGAAGACCAAGTCCAGCAAGGAACATATACATAAAGATCCTTATTAAGAGAGAAATAAAGTCCAGTAAGTTGATTTAACTCCAGAAAGCTGCAGAAAGAGCAGTTATCCCTCAACACTGATCAGATTAAAGGAGTATCCTAATATATACAAGGGCCTCCCAATATTAGCTCCCAATATTATGAATACTGTGAACGTTCATCCCCATATGGCAGGATGATTATGATGGTGAATCATGGGACACCAGTTCCGTTTCGATAACACTGGACAGCTAGCCAAATGCACATCCATATTAATGTTCACAGCAGTATACAATATAAAAAGCCTTTATTGGCATATATCAAGGGTTCAGAGGAGTATTCAGAGTCTGCTTAAGCTAACATTTAGGTAATGGTCTACTTAGTTTTCCAACAGAGAGAATGACATTTTCCTCTATCCCTCCCAAACTTTTAATGGCTAAAACTGAGAACAACCCTTAACAGTGCTAAAGAAAAAAAAAAACACAAATCCTAAATCTTCTGACCACTAGAACAGGGGTGTCAAACATGCAGCCCGGATCAGGCCCCCCGGAGGACTTCTATCAGGCCCATAGTGGAACTGGCTGTCTCCTGCTTCTTCTTCCAGTTCTGCTGCTACGTCATAGCTTGCTTTGCCAGACTCTCTCAATCGCTCAGGAGAGATAGCTAGGCAAGCTTCTGTTTCCTGCTCTGGCTGAGGCTCCTCCCCCTCCCCGGCAGAGGGAGGGAACGAGCTAGAGCTTGACCAGCACATGAAGCAATTTATGTACAAAATCTCGCAATGCCCAGCCATTTCATGTTTTCCCCTGGGTCCTAGGCTCAGATCTCTGAGCATGAGATTTCTGTACTGAATGTAAATAAATCAAAAGTAGGTTTGCAGCTTATAGATACACACTTGGACAGCATAAGATTGAAACAGCACAGACATTTTGATGCAGTAATCCAGAGCAAAAGGTGTCAGTTATCAGACACTGTTAAATAAACAAAATATTGCAAGAGTGGTAATGTTTTTATTTTAAGTAAAAAAACTACTTTACTTGTGTTTTTGTCCTTTATAAAAGTTTATATCTCCGCTACCTGGCATTACATTTTATGACACACACGGCCCGGCCCAACAAGGTCTCATTTATGTCAGATCCAGCCCCCATAACAAATGAGTTTGACAACCCTGCACTAGAAAGTAGCAATGTTAGCAAATAAGATATTTAACATTAATCTTACGTTTCACCATCCAATCCATCTTCTTTTTCAATAATTGTAACAGTTTGATTGAAAACGGCATCTTGGAAAAAGTTCCCCTGAAATAAAAAACACACACTAACAATGAAATCTTTTAATAAGATTTAATGTAACAATAAATATAGCTAGATTACGAAGTTGTTTTTTTAACCACTTCTTTAACTTTTTGAATGCAATAATGATGTCTGCCCAGCAGATGGCACTTATGATACTGTAAGTATTCAGGGATGACCTGCATTCTTCACCTGTTCACAGCTCCTCAGTTCCTTATGTTGCAAAAATGAGCAACAGTATGTGTTTACTGGACAATGGGGCTAGATGCTGTGCAGCCATCTGGCTGTCAGCACCCACTTTCAAAGCTTTATCAGGACATTTTTGATACATCCCAACATTAGAATACCAGATGTAAAAAATATTTGAACAAAACATGAAGCATGGCAAATGGATAACAAAAGCCACTTTCTACCTGGCTTGGGAAAATGGTACAAATAACTGAGGCATAATTATAGCCCCCCCCCAAGTTCTAATCCATAGTGTGAATAATCTTACTGAGGGGGGGGGTATAGAGACAAAATAGGTTTTAAAATGTAGGTCCTAAACTATAATGCCATTATTCCTACATAAACTATTTCAAATTTTAATTATCCAGAAATATAACTACAGAATGGGACCCACAGAATAGTAGCCAGAGCCCTAGCAAGGTCAAGATGGACACACTGATGAGCATCATTTGCATGATCAACAAATGCCACACTTATGGATGAAAAGAAACCTTCCCCTTGAGGTCACCAGGCCTTGTATCACAACTCACATTCTGGTCTTTGTAATTCAGGTTGATGACTAGTCCAAAGGGCCGGCCACCCATAGGCTCCGCAGGAATGAAAGAGTATTCAAATGTGGCTTGTCTCTGTGGTGGAACAACTGTGTTCAGTGGAAGAGCGGTGAAATTCTGAATGAAGAACTGATAGTCTTGAGGGTACCGGAACGAAGCATCTAGAGATTCCACAATGAAGTCTTCTGTACCCTTGTTGGTAAAGCCTACTAAAAACTTTACAATGTTGTTCGCTGGAAAATCTAGGGAAAAATTAGGAAGCACGTAAGATAGATATGCATACCCGAAACTTACAAAATGTTTCATCTGTAAATATACTGATTTTAGGAGTCAACAGAAAGGGTATTGTGTTGATGTTGAACTCCACCATGTTTTACCTTCTCCCTTCACAAATAAGATGGTTGTGTCAGCATTGGGTGATGCTTTAGGCTCTCCTGATAGGTCTTCTTCCTCTTTCTCTTCTGTCTAAGACAAGAGAAGGCTTTTTGAAAACCCTATGATGAACAGTGAAGCAATGAATTTCCAAATAGGTCACTGTATTCCAAATGCCCACAAAGTACTTCCAGAGAAATACATTCCCTCCTCCACAATCCTACACCTTGAATGTTTAATAGAGCCAGAAATGGACAGGACAGTTAAAAAAGATGGGGAAACAATTCCACATTTTAACAAACGCAACCGAAAATGGGATTCTTTGGGTGTTGGCTGCTATATATTATTAAAAAGTGAAATATTTATAAGACATACACTGAGCATCTCTCATTTACAGATAATATTTTTATTTGGAAAATGTATACGCTCCCTCTCCAAAGAGGACTCAAGGCAGCTCACAAAGTAGAAACAATACAATAAAGCCAAAAACTTCATAAGAGCCAATAAAACAAGGCAGGTACATAAGAAGAGCATACAATATTCAGCACCCTAAAATGATATTAGTGAAACAGCCCTAAGGGTGGAAGCAGACCATAAACAATAGACAAAAAACTGAAACCCCCTCAGGTACATGCCTAGGTAAAAAGGAACCTTGAAGTGCCAGGCAAAAACAGTAGGGCAGGTTCCAGGCAGGCTTCAAGGGGGAAGGCATTTCAATGACAAGGCACCAAAAAAAAAACAACCTGTCTCTGGTTGCCACCCACCTCATCTCTGCAAATAGAGGCATGGAGAGATCTTAACTGGCAAGCTGCACAGTATGGGAAGAGTGGTCCTTCAAGAAGCCTGGTACAAAGCTATTTAGGATCTTGAAGATAAGAACCAGCACTTTGAATTGTGCCTGGAATAGCACAGGGTGATAATGATCCCTGTATAGATTGGGTTAAGCTTTCCATAGCAGATCAGGTTCTATAAAACCTTGGGTTTTTTCCTGGATCTAGCCTTGTTAATGGATAAGCAAGTCAGTGCTGTTGAGTACTTTCTTTCAATGACTTTGTAATTGTAAGCTGGTCCTTTAGCTAGTCTCTGTTGACCTAGCTACACTGATTTATGCTACCATAACCTACAAGTTGAACTACTATAGCATGCTCTATTGTAGCCCTGTTATGACGACTTCACCTACTTCCCTCCCTCAGAGGCAAGACTTTCCCTCTATTTTTCTTTCACTTTCTGAGCAGCCCTATTTATCAGTTTCCTTCTTTTCTGAAGAACAATGGCTGTCCCACCCTGTCACAGTGTGAAATTTTGCTGCTGGCTCAGCCCACGAACCTGAGGGAAGGGCTGAGATCCCCCTTTAACTTAAACCACTGAAATGGCACTCAAGGCTTTTTAAAGTTGAAAAATGACAAAATATTTTATTCAACGTAGGGGGGAAGGTCAAGAGGAGCCTTTAGGAGCCTGGGATAAGTGTCCTCTCATAACCTGGAAAAGTTCAATCAGATGGGACTGCACAGACGCAATGGTGGCAGAGAAATTGAGTTTGCATCACAACCACAGGATAGACATAGTAATGAGCTCTCACTCATGTTCAGTTGTACTCACCTCAAGCTTTTCTCCACTTACGATTTATTCGCTAAGTAAAACAGCTTTGTAAATTAATATTTACATCTGGGGTAGTGCAAGCATTTTGATATATGGAAGCTAACCATGGTAACCGGAACATTTTGGTAAGAGGCATCTAATTTAAACACATTCGTTTCAGGAACATAAAAATCCTTTGGAACGTACCAGCTCTGTGGGCTCATCCTCCTCAACTTCAGCTTCATCATCTTCATCTTCAACTACTGTATCTTCCATTGTTTCCATTGTTTCCTCATCTTCTGTGGCATCCTGAGCAGCTACTAGCAAGCTAGAACCTACAGAAAGATTAAAAGGAAAATTGAACAGATATAAATTCAGAATTCTAAGGAATATCTATTTCAAAGCTTGAATTCAAAGGTACTCCCAAAGGAACAGGTTGGGGTGGGTGAGATTTTTTGCTTTAATTGCAGACCACCCAACCCACCCAAGGAGCCCCTGTCAGACAGCAGGGACAACATTTCAGGGAGGGGGACAAAGGGGGAGAGAGTGTTTTCTCTGGTGGAAATTACTTATCCTAGCAGAACATGACCTTTGGATTCGAACAAGTTTTAACTGCAATTACTAAGTAGTCAGTTTAGATAAGCGTAAGTAACTTTTCAATAGAAAGGCATAAGTGTATGCAACAAAAAAGCATAAATATATTAATTCGGAGGATCCATTTATTTTACATAGGTTCTTTAGTGTGAAAGGCCAGAATACAAAGGACCCACTGCTCACTTTATAAAAGAAAGTTACTGACAAGACGTATACAGCACAGTTACACTAGATACTATATAAACTGAACAGAAGAATAAGCCCCTGCTGTGGGCTGGCAATCTAATGCAAAACGGAGAAAGAAATCAAGAGACGAAACACCCCTCCCCCCCTCCCCCAATAAAGGGTCAGCTGAAGTAAACAACCAAGGGTAGGTATCCACAAATCCATTTGCCAGTCAAACAGTTCAAAGTGTTCCTGGCCCTCTGGCAAGAAGAAGTTCAGCAACTTACATCCCCTTCCCCAAGTTCTGACTTGTGCAGCTGTCTGGAAGAGACAAGGAGCAGCAGACTGCATAGAGCTATTTCTTATCTTCACCACAGATCAGTGCAAATAAGAGAAATCCCTGTCTTGAGTACTGTGCCATGGTGAATGTAAACAGATTCTGGCAAGTACATCAAACTACATTTCTGGACCCCAGAAAATAATGTGTTTGATACTTAACCATATTTATTCAGAAATGAAATCCACTGATTTCAGTGGGACTTAATCCTACAAAATGCAGAGGACTAAAGCCTTAGTCTAAGTTGATAACTCTGAAATTGTGAAGTAGCCCAACAAAACATGATTAACAGACTGATCCTAATTGGCAACTGAAGATTTACTTCAGTCACTCTATTACCCTACTTACATCTTAAACATACAAGAGAAAAAACAGAACACACATAGGAATGTTTGTAGTATTTTGGCACATAATCTCCTACTTAAAAGATAGTTATTACCATTCAGACATTTCAAGACTCAGTTGGTGGGCATTCTCCCTCCCTGTAATCATACAATATAAAAAGATCATGCATTAACTGGATACAACAACTACATCTGCTGACTATAATTTTGGAGATGTTATCCTGCAAGTATGTGCATTCCATGTCAACTGCTAATCTCATGCCTGCCCTATGGACTTACTTGCACTGCAATGTGGAAACTATAGACATGAAACAATCGGGAGGGGGGGGAAACAGATGAGGACTTTGCTGTTGAACTTGAGAACTCAGAAGACGATTGCAGTGATGAGCATTAAAAATCAGCTTAATAAAATATTAAATGTTAGGTTGTGAAATGGTGTAAAATTTATAAATAAAAGCATATTTAACAGTTGCTGAACTCACAAAGCTAAAAGATATTTCTCCACAGTAACACAAAGTTATCCATTGTCCTGTTACATTGGATAAAAACCACATGGATTTCATGTGCCTAATCATGATTTATTTATTTTATTTTATTATTTGGATTCATATCCCACCTAGCCAAGATATACCGGCTCAAGGTGGCTGTTTTTATATCGTTTGATATACTGTTCTCATGTGCCTAACTATGGTATATCAAAATCAGCTTCATCATGCTATGACTCATTGGAAAGGTAAAAGAATAAGCAACAGTTTTCTATACACTTTAGGTGGCTATCATGACTAGGTAAAGTGTCATATGCAGCAAACTGTATAAAAACATTTTTAAAATTGTGTTTCCCTTCCATTTATGCCTTATATCATGTAAACAGTAACAGACAGAGACATTACTGGTATTAGTTATTTGTAGGGGAATTTTTTAGCTCTCCAACAGTGCCTTAAAGTTTGAAACCGGTTACTTGGTTCACAAATTAAAGGCATTGATCAGTTTAATTATATAAAATGATACCAATCATAACAGATTATAACATCAAAACATAACATACATCTTGCACAAAAACAAAACTTTTGCCACATTACCTAATACTAACATTGTCAATTTTTGCTCTTGCTCTGTGGTCAATTTAATACTACATATTCTAGATGATGCATGTTAAGCTGTTATCAGTAAAAATGTGTTTAGGTTTGATAAAGTAATTATTGCATATATTTCAATTTCCCCTTTAAAAACCTGGGAGGTGGGGATGGAAGCTTGAAAATTCCCAGAAATTTTACACCTCCAGGAAAAGGCAGGAGGGACCATTTGCTTGCTTAGGCTCTTCATACTGCACCTAAATGCATTGTGTGGGCTATGGTTCATACAGTTCCCTCAACAATGGCATCTCCTTTTTAGTGCTCACAGAGGGCTGTTTCAGGAAGGTGAGGACAGGAAAAATCTGCCTCCACTACTGCCTCAAACTGGCAGCGCATATAATCCATCCCAATGTTTCACGCTCTAAAAGTAACTTCAGGTTTGCCAAGAAATAAGTATTGTACATATTTTGATTTCCCCATGAGATTCCTATGTTTACCAAATATTCTCTCTTGGGTGGGTTAAAAACCTCTAATTGTAAGTTATGAACTCCTGTGTGGGTTAAAAACCTGTAACAGAAAGTTATGAACTCCTGTGATTAGGAAAGCAGGCTGAGGAGAGGGAACAGCAAATCACAATGAAACACAGCTGACAAATGTAGAATTGAAGATGCATAACAATTCACTTTGCAAGATAATTGTAAAGGGTCAAACAACTGACAGAAGTTTGAGGAAGCAATTGGTGGAATGCCTACACCATACTGCACAATCACAGCACAGTACTGTGGATGGGAACTATGAGCCAACACCAACAGGGCAATTACATGAAAAAGCCACAAGAAAAGATCTCAGGACTCTTCCTTGAAACAAAAGGCAAGAACAAACTTTCAGTTATAGTTTGCTTAATCATTTCTTAAAAGGAGAAAAATCAGTTCATTATAAATTCTAGAACAATTCAACAGAGATTATTTCAATAGAGCTTATTCAGTTAGTCTAAGACTCTAAGTAAAAAAGCTCCACTGACACCTGTTGAAGTGAAGATAGTTCCAGATAGTCAGCCATGTTGGTCTGAAACACTAGAATAAATATATAGAGTCCAGTGGCACCTTTGAGACCAACAAAGGTTTATTCAAGGTATTGAGCTTTGGTGTGCAAGGAACACTTTTTCAGATACAATGGAATGAAAGAGAACTCAAACTTATAGGCAGGCTGAACAGCAAATTTACATGTAACATGAAGATGTTTTAAGTTAGTTTGATTTTTTGCATAACTTAAAACATCTTCATCATGTTCAATGTAAATTTACGGTTCAGCCTGTCTATAAGTTTGAACTCTTTCATTCCATTGTATTTTGCCACTGGACTCTAAAGTTGTTCTAGTTGAAGTGAACGTAGCACATTTACATCCAAAACAATTAATTCCTGAGGCAGCTGACAATAAAACAATATCTAAGCATAATAATGTTATTAAGCAATAAATGAAAGATGAACTACCTGAACAGTACAAATAATTTGAAAGGCACCTAGCAGCATGAAACCAAAAATTAACAGTTGGATCTTGTGCAAATCTCCCTCTAATTGGGGGAAGATATCTATTTTCACTGATTCCTTCTTTCTACTGCAGACCTACGACGCTCCCCCTTCTGTTCCTGGAGGTCCACTGCTGCCCCAGAAACAGCATTTCAGGTGGCATTTTGGCCTGCAATAGAAAGAGTGAGGTGAAAAAATCTCTTCCATCAAAAGAAATGATCCACAGGATCTAAGCCAATTAAAACCTCAGCTAGGACCAGAATCAGTACAAAAAGTAGGATCAATATACAAACCCAAGCAAAGGGCATAGTTAGTTACATAAGAGATTTAGCACCTGGAGGAGGACTGTGGGGCAGGCATTTAGAGCTAAGGTGCCGCTAACAAGAAGACCTTCTCCTCTGTGGCCATCTACTTCCCTTCAAAACCTAGAGACACAGAGCAGAACCTCCACAGACCTCAGCTGATATGTAGGCTCATAAGGGAGTAAGCATACATACCATGTTCCTAGGCTATTGAATTGAGCTCAGAAACCACCTGCCAATCACCACAGCCTTTAAAATGGGTGGAAACTTGGTAGCGTATTTTGTGCCAATTGCAGTTTCCAAAGGCAATCTCATACAGAGTACATTACTGCAATGCAACTAGAATGTTATCAGTGTTCCCTCTAAGCTGAGTTAGTGTAAGCTAGCTCAGTTTTTTAGCCTTCAGCTAAAGCATGGCTCCAAAGCAAACTAATTTATGCAGCAGCCAAATCTCTCACTCACAACTTTAATGCCAGCTCACAAAGTTGAATTTTTGCTCACAAGACTCCACAGCTTAGATGGAGCATTTGGATGTTATCCATGGGGCCAAATCATGTCTTCCAATTAAGAGTCTATAGCTGGCTCACCTACCAAAGTTGGCTTAAAGGTTCTACTAACATGACAGTAGGCTTCCACATGTAGACCAGGATCTAACAGCACCTTCAAACTACAAACATATTCTTAAGGGGACTGGTAGCCCACCTCAGTACAGACCTCATCTTGATAGGTATAATCAGCCAACAATGCTTCATTTTTATTTGGATTAAACTTCAGTTTACTGGCTCAAATCTGGCTAGTTACCATCTCCAGCAGGCCCTTAGGAACATCATAGGGGACATAAGTGGGAGTCTGCAATGGGAGCAACAGAATTGTTGCACCCTCTTCCACAAATGCCATTCTGTTTAAGAACTGCATGCTTAGTTATGTGCTAACATCCAATGCCTCACCTGATGCTGAAAAGGAAAAACAGAATCACGCCACCAGCATATAAATGATCTTGCACTAGTTTTTGAGATGACCGATCCCTGTAGTTATGAACCAAGGGGAACAAAACAGAACCCTGAAGGATTCCCTAGCACACGTGCACAGAGCCAAACAGTTGCCCCCAGTACTGTTACCAGTATATAGGTTTAATGTGGTTGTTGACC
This sequence comes from Lepidodactylus listeri, assembly GCA_029233225.1. NCBI lineage: Eukaryota > Metazoa > Chordata > Lepidosauria > Squamata > Gekkonidae > Lepidodactylus > Lepidodactylus listeri. The sequence continues at coordinate 98,006,042 of JARCFY010000006.1, forward strand.
GTGCAAAGACTTTAAATCATATTAAAGGCGTATGAAGTTAGTACCTAGAATTTAAGCACATAAATGCATGGTCACGAGAAAGTATATAAAGTCTTTCTTTCTTAGCTAGTTTTAACAATTGAAATACCTCTGGCATAAGTCTCATTACTTCTCATTATTTCCTTAAAAGCAAATATGCAAATGTTCATAATGTTAAAAAGTGAATGCAGCTAATGTCTGAACTCTCCCAAGCACCAGCATTTTCTGACTTCTTTAGCTCTCCCCTATCTATTTTAGAGGGAGTGATAATGTGGCATCATGGTGGCAGGAGGGAGGCTTTTCTTGCGGGACTAGGAACATACACAACAGCCAGATAAGTCTCCAAGAATTAAGGAAAGTTGCCTTGAATTAGTATTGCAACAGCTACTACATTGTAAATGAGAACTAGCTTGATTAAGAACAGATGAGGAAATGCTCTCACATCAATCAGAACACCTTTCTGGCCAAAGCAGAAAGAGAATACAGCATCACAAGTAGCGTCACAGCACATATTCCACTGATTTCAGCTTAGGCTTACTCAGGGCACATGCACAAATCCCTTCCAACAAACCAAACAGTTATAGTATTTGCATAAAGAACTTTTGCTTGCTCAAATATATGACCCAGTTCTTGCTGGAAGTGAAGGACTTTGAGCTGTCTCTTAGCCTCAGACTTCAGAGGGGGTCTATAAGAGAGAGATAGATAAACCAGGACACTGCTATGCTTCCTTTCTACTACTCTGATGTGTAGATTGCTACTCTCAGGGAGTCTTCCTTCTGGTTTGACACCTTCTCTCGTCACTGTGCCACTCTTGTCCATCTTGGCACCATGAGGGCAGAACATGCTTCTTGCACCTCTATCCTAGCAAGTTAGACTAGATTAGAATCCTGTCTCTACTCTATCCTGTCTAGAATGGAGTTCCTTGCAATAAAGGACTCATACTAGTTCTGCAAAGATAAAGAAGCTCCATGTATAACTTTGTTTCTTGTCAGCACACTCAAACCAGAATGACTCTGCTGTGTTATGTGCCTTGACCACTCTGCTAACCAAATAATCCTTCAGTTCTGCCACTAATCAGAGACAAATGAGAAAAGATGGCCTACGGTGCAACACAAAATCTCTAAAAGCATTAGCATCATTGCATGGGGAGTAGAAGTAGATACCACACACAAAATAGCTCTGTTGAGAGAACAATCCTCATAGAGACCCCCAGTTACCCCTCTTGCTCTGTCACCTTTAACCTAAATCCCCCCCAATTAAACAGGAGACTGCCTCTTTGGGTAATGTGTCACTGGTCTTCTGCCTCATTACAGCATGCTAGGTGTAAGCAAAACAATATAAACCATATTTCTGAAGGCAAGTAATATCCATGTACTTTCTTTCACATCATTCAATATCACAGGTCTTGTATGATACAAATGATATAAATTTTTTTGTGCATACTTTATTCCATTTATCCTTTCTACAGAGATTACTGGATGTAATATATGTGTTTTTCCCCTTCAGTTCTGATATTCATCTTGCTGTGATGATGTATATTCTCTCTGAAGTAATAATAAATGAAGAATATGCCAAAACCAATAATACCTATCATAATTTAGAATATGCAAAATAATTATTCTTTGGTGCTTGTGACACACAATTTCTGTGACTGTTTATTCAGCATTCTTCCAAAACAAAAACAATGTGTATGGATTTATGTTTCAAGTGGAAACAGCTACCAATTGCCAGGACCAACGTACTACATTCAAGTTTTGATTAAAGAAATCAGAACAGAAAACTCAAGAGAGAAAAGATGATATTATTCTTATTGCTAAAATGTTCATGTAGACTATCATGTACTATGGCAGGGCACATACAAGATTTGAAGATTTGAAGAAGAAGAGATTGGATTTATACCCCGCCCTCCACTCCCCAAGGGAGTCTCAGAGCGGCTTACAAACTCCTTTTCCCTTCCCCTCCCCACAACAGACACCCTGTGAGGTAGGTGGGGCTGAGAGAGCTCTTTTCCAAGCTGTCCTTGAGAGAACAGCTGGTACAGAGCTATGGCTTGCCCAAGGTCATCCAGCCAGGTGCAAATGGAGGAGTGGGGAATCAAACCCGGTTCTCCCAGATTAGAGTCCGCGCACTTAACCACTACACCAGACTGGCAGATTTGCTTAGATCATGAAACATACTAGCTATATACATTATGAATTTCATGTAAAATCTCATTTAATCCTGCTTTACCTTCAAATAACATGTTCCAGTTCATACACCCACACAATTATGTCCCCCAAATATGGCTTGTGAGAGGAGGGGGAAAATTCATCTTTGTACCATGCCAGTGGTTAAAGGTGTTAAGTATTTTGCATCAACTTGAATATCTGAGCTCAAGTAATAAGGTAGGGTATAAATATTTGAAGCAAATAAAATATTTATCCATACGGATGTAAGCAACCTGGTCACATGGATTAGCTAAACTTCAAAGATAAAGCACAGTGAAACTATCTTCATTCACCCAGTTCATCCGCACAGAGTCCAGAATACACAGTCAGTATCTAAGATACAAAGTGATCTGTTCATCAGCACATGTCTCTGGGAAAGCAGCCTTGCTGTATTATAACAATGGAGCTAGTACATTCATTGCGTGAATTACTTTCAAGTAAAATAGCTAAATTCTGTGCCAACTGAAACCAGCCACTTTAATTAACCTTCACACAACTTTCATGAACATAAATTATATCCTTCAACAGGCCAACATATTTGAGAAAATGCCGCTCACTATGCTGTTTCGAAGAAGACCACATTGAACCACTGCGAATCCCGCAGATGAACAGCAGTTAGATTTGACTTTTTAGTCCAGTAAGAAAAAGGAGACACTCAGATGGGCTGCGGTTACACACACTAAATAATCCACTTTCAGTGCACTTTCCAACTGGATTTTGATGTGTGAAGTGGCAAAATCCAGTTGGAAAGTGCGCTGAAAGTGGACTATTTAGCGTGTGCGCCCGCAGCCTAAATTGCGCTCAGTGCCAGCACGACAACTTGCGCTCCCTGCTCGTGACAATTTGCAACACTACCTCCACGCAACTCCAGACGAAACCTTAAAAACAACAAAAACAACCCCACAACCCTTTCCAAAAACTAACTTTTAAAACAAAAAGCTTGTTCGGGGCAGTTTTTCCCTCTTAGCCCGCCCAGTATTTGCAGTTAGCCTCGCAGGCGATTTCTCAGAGGGCAAAGATGAAGCAACGAGGAAGGGGGCCGTGATTTTGGAGAAAGCGCAAGGAAGGCTGCCACATAGCCGCGCTTCAGGACCGCAAGGGAGGGGGGGGGGGGAGAGAATGAAGAGCCGAGGACAGGGAAGGGCAGGCGGGAGCCACCACCATGGGGGGACGGGACAGACAGAGGGCTAGGAAGCCAACTCAACTGACACGTCAGGCCCTGGGAAGAGGGCGGGAGGAGGGCAGCCCCTTCCCCCGACACGGGCTCGGATGAGGAAGGGGAGCGCCTCCTGCTCGCTGCCAGCCTTTCCAACCGAAAACGACACGCTCCGGGCATCGCTTCCATTTCAAAATTTTAAACCCTCAACCGTCACCGTTAAACCCCCCCAACCGACCAACCAACCAACCGCCGCCTCGTGTGTCTGCGAACGCCCGCTCGTTTCTCTCACCCGAACCGCTGCGGGCACCTCCGAGGAGGAAGGCGGCGGGGAAGGCCAGCAGCACGAGCAGCAACAACCCAGGCAGCGACCGCCTCATGGTTGCGAGCCGACTAGCGCCCTCGGCGGCGATTCCTACGTTTCCTGCTGCCGCTAAGCAAATGGCGAGAGGCCCCCATCCGGCCAACGTCCCGCCTTCTAACCCTGCGGCGCCCTCGCGTCACCGCTCCGTCACGCACGGCCCGTTGGCTCCTCCCCCTCTCTCTCCCGTACGGAGGACGTGGCTTTCCCTGGAAGGAGAAGAACGGTCACGTGTCCCTTTTCCGTCTGCCTTCTCAAGGAGCGCGCCGCTGAGAGTCAGTGCGCATGTGTTCTAGTTAGCGCACGGCGTTCCTTCCCTGGCCAGAGTGGTGTGTAGGGCTCATGCGCGAAGTTTGGTAGGGTAATGTTGTAACGGCGCAGGTGATGCTCAGGTAGTGTTCTCCAATTGCAGATGCCGGCAGCTCGCACGTGGGGTCATAGAGCCGAACTAGAGCATAGATATTTCTCCGTGAGAACATTTGGGGTACGTGAAGTTCATTGGGAGCAAATGGTTTTTAAAACACAGTGCGCAACAAAGCAAGGAACAAAACAGAAAGGTCCTCTTGGTAATGGGTACCTGTTAGTTTGGACGGTAGAACTGCAAAAACTGCAAGACACTTCTGAAGTTTGTTTGCTGTTTAACTATTTACGTTTAACCTCATCATCTTATTCGGGTTTCCACAAAAGTACATTGAGTCCAGTGGGCTTACTCCCTAGTAAGAGAACATAGGGTCACGGGCTTAGGATACAATTACATGCATGTCTATTTCAGATTGAACCCCACTTCTCAGTAATCATGTAGATAATTTGACTGCAGACTTTAAATACTACAAGAAGGAATGGTGAAAACTGTGAACACAAAAAAATCATAAATAATGAACCTTAAAACTAAATAAGTTGAAATACAACAATTTGTGGGTCTATCATTATCCAATTATATACACATTTATTATATCTAATACACAACCCCATCAAAAATATGAACAATATCCAAAGTTGGCACCAATATTAGATGTCTCTAGGTCCACCTTGACCAAAGAAAAATAAGATACCTTATGCTAATAAATCTCAGCCCCCTGCAGATGAGGTGTAATGATACAGACTATGAGTGTAATGATACAGACTACTAGTTGGAGTGTCAGTATCAGAGATCCAGTTTGGTGTAGTGGTTAGGAGTGCAGACTCTAATCTGGGAGAACTGGGTTTGATTCCCCACTCTTCCACATGCAGCTGCTGGTGTGACCTTGGGTCAGTCATAAGTTCTTTTAGAGCTGCTCTCGCAGAGGTCTCTCAGCCTCATCTGCCTCACAGGATGTCTGGGTTGGGGAAGGGAAAGGAGGCTGTAAGTCGCTGTAAGACTCCTTTGGGTAGTGAAGGATGGGGTATAAATCCAATATCATATTTAGTGGCTGCAGGCTAGTAATAAACCATAAGTATCTGAGTACACTCAGTTTTCCGCATTACTGTTCAAAGCTATTAATAATTAACTACTGCCAGAGGCATAACCCTGGGATAGATAGTCTGATTCACTTAGCTTCTGGCATAGGCGTCAACTACGGGGGGGCTCGAGAGCTCGAGTCACCCCTGGCAAAACGGAGCGCCCACTGGGCCCTTCCTAGGCTCGCCCACCCACCGGCAGGCTGCCACTGCCTCTCCCCCCCCCGGCCTGGCCACTCCTGCCTCCGTCCCTCCGTCCGTCCAGGGGCCAGCTGGGCAAATGCCCAGCGTGCTGGCGTCACCCAGAAGTGACGCCATCATGCTGGGCACGTTGCCGTGGCGATGCTCTAGCAATCGCCCCGAAACTCTATGGCATGGAGGGAGGGATGGAGGCAGGAGTGGCCAGGCCCGGGGGGAGGGGGAGAGGCGGCAGGGACATGGTCCCAGCGTGCGCATGCGCTTTGCGCGCATGCAAGAGCCCCCCCCCCCGGGGATTTTAAAACTCGACACCCCTGGCTTCTGGTAGTAGCCAGCTGTGTGTTATGTAAATAGCAGTAGCTAACTACACAAGTATTCATGGATAATGCATTCTTTTTACTCAGAAAAGGCTTATTGACATAAATGGGACTTGCTCCTTAGGGTCTAGGATTGTAGCCTCAGATGCATAATCACATTACACAGTGTTTGCTTTCGTTCTGTCATTTGGTTTTAGCCTGGTTCAAGCCAACAGTGTTGACTTTGATTCTGTATGGAAATGTTTCTGAATTGAAAGAAGAACTTCCTGACAGTTAGAGCTATTCCTAAGTGGAACAGGCTTCCTTGGGAGTTGGTGAGCTTTCCTTCTTTGGAGGTTTTTAAACAGAGGCTAGATAGCCATCTGACAGCAATGCTCATTCTGTTAATTTTGGCAGATCATGAGAGGGAGGGCATGAAGGGTTGCATCAGTGCTGAGTTCTTGTGGCCCTTTCTTATACGCCCATGGAAATGCTGATTGCCACTTTGGGGTCAGGAAGTAATTTTCCCCAGGCCAGTTTGGCCAGGGATTCTGGAGGCTTATGGAGCAGTGGTCACTGGGTGTGTTGGTGGGAGGTAGTTGTGAATTACCTGCATTGTGCAGGGGGTTTGACTAGATGATCCTGGAGGCCCCCATATGATTCTATGAAATGGACTTATTCTCAAGTAAGCATGCATGGGACTGCACATGCACATGTATTTAAAAGGAAGGGCCTCTGAATTGAGGAGAACTGACTTCTAAGCAAACCTGCAAAGACTCACATAGTTATCACTATTTTACCTTACCCCACTATAAAACCTTTGTTTAGTTGTTAATTGGAACAGACCCACTGAGAACTGCCCTGCCCCCAGTCCAGTGCACGATGTAGCTTTTTCTTGTTCAGTATCAGAATTTAATTGGGTCAAACTGCAGGCGGAATTCTTCAACCTGAATGTAAGCAATATGTATTTAGGGGGAAATCTAATGTTTCTCTTTAGTTCATTTAACAGCACCACTTGATGCAACTATATGTGCTCACAGGTCAAAATGTCATGGTCTTTTAAGAGCTAATCAGAAAAGTATTTTTCAGTCACGCAAGAAGGGGGGAAATGAACATTTTAGTGGCTTTTATCAGTCTTAATAGTTTGTTCGGAAGCACACAACTGCAGAGCGTGTTTAACTGTCTGTCCTCTAGCTGCCTAAAATGTTAGGAAAAACACAAATCACAATTCAGTGGTTTTCTACATTTTTCCCTTTTCCCTCCGTGTATATTGGGAATAAAGATGAGTAATTTGGATACATCATACTGACAATCACAATGTGATAGTACAGATAGCATAAAGATCCCACTTAAAATGGTTTCGTTTTGGCTAATCTAATTAACATAGATTTAAGTTTAATTTTTCCACAGTAGTCAGTGGAGCTTGAAAGAGACTGACTGGAGTGCGTCACCATTTGTCGGAGGGATAATACAAATACATGCCGTATATGCCAGCTTTACTTAACATTTGCTTTTGTAAATTCATCTTTCAAATCTGTCTCTCAAGGTTGTCCCACTGAATAGTTAGATTACTGCCTGGGGGCCAGATGAGGCCTAGGGACCACTAAGGATTGTTCTAAAGTAATGCACAACCCAACCCAACCACTGTTAGTGGTAAAAATGAATACCTTTTCTAGACCTTGTAGGAGTTGTGGCTACAGGAGAGGTAGCAGAGATTGCCTGAGATCCTGGATGGGATGGAGGACCACTCCCAGTCAGGGCTACTACTGATGGGAAACCAGATATGACATGCAACACTACTTCAATAGCCCTTTTAAATTTGGAAAAGCCAGAAACACAAGTGGAACTGGAGAAGCAGCAGGAGACAAAGGGGTGTTTAAACACTTTTCTTTCCTGCCATTTACTCTCGCCCAAGTGCTCAGCCAGCCATACCATCAAGGTGGGGTGGCTGAGGTGGTGGCCTGAGGTGGTAACCTTTGTGAGGCATCACTGTCCCCCCCCCCCCCCCCCAACAGTTATTGCTCCTAGTTGTTTTCGTAGACAGGGCTGCAGGCTGTTCCTGGAATACACAAGTTCAGGAAACCCCATTGGGGAATCAGGAGGAAAAGCACATTACCTCCTCCTGGTCAGGCAGACAGAGAGAGTGGGGGGGCAATATTCATGGAAAGAGGTGAGAGCAACACGCAGGCGTGGCCAGCAGTGGCAGTCTCTGGCAGCATCCCTTGTTAACCAACCACCGCCCAAGTAATTTTTTACTCAACACAGTTTAAAATACCTTTGCTCACATCTGGAATTCTCTAGATTTGCCTGCAGTGGTTTGAAGGAGTGGAGAAAGGGGATAGAGGAAGCTTTTTCTCCCTCTCCCAGAGTATTAGAATTTGGGTCACCCAATTAACTTGTTGGAAAATAGGTTCAGGACAGACAAAGGGAAAGACTTTTTTATTCAGTGAGTAATTAAACTAGAATCCATGGCCAGTGGAGGCAGTGGTGGCCATGAGCAAAGATAATTTTAAAAGGGGGTTAGATGGATGCATGGAAGAGAGGTCCATCAGTGGCTAACAGCCAGATCTGGATTGGGAAATACCTGGAGATTTTTTTTTAGGGGGGGAGCCTGGGGAGGGCAGCAGTCCACCCATTCTCAGCAGTCCCCCCTCCAAAGCAGTCATTTTCTCCGGGGAAACTGATCCCTAGTCTGGAGATCCATTGTAACACCAAGAGATCTGCAGACTACTACCAAGCTACAAATCTGTCTCAGGCCGCTGTCACACAGCCCTTTAAAGCGGGAGGAACTGCTGTTTCCTCCTGCATTTAAAGGGGCCGATCAGACTAGCCACGGCTACTCCTGCGGCGAAGCGGGCTCCAGCGCGGGTTCATGGCGTTTTTTCTGACCCCGGGAAAATTAGCTATTTTTATTTTAATTTTAATATTAACTATTTTCCCAGGAGTCGTGCTTTGAACCCGCAGTGGGCTGATCTGGACATGATTGCGAGAGAGGGCTGTCCAGATCGTCCCTCCTGGGTCCCCCCCCCTTTTTGCACTTGGGTGCTTGGGCACTCAAGCGCCTAAGTGCAAAAAGGGGGGGGAACCCCAGTCCACTCCACGCCCCGCTGGCCACCACTGCCTTTCCCCCCGTTCTCCCCAAACTTACCAGGCGGCCAGCCCCCAGGTTTGGATTGGGGGAAGCCCTGCCCCCAAGCCCTGTGGTCATCTGCAGCCACCCCTCTCCTGCCCCTCTTGCAGAGATTTAAAGGGCTTCAGCTGATTGGCGGGGAGCACATGGCCTGTTGATCAGCTGGAGGGAGAGGGGCTGTTGTTGACCGCAGCTCCGGTCACAAAAGTGAGCAGGGTGGAGGCTGTGGTGCTCAGGGCTGATGTCCCAGTGGTGATTTGCTGCTTGGGATTCAAGCCTGCGCTGGCTTTAACACAATGGTTCTCAACCTGGGGCCATATGGCCCCCTAGGGGGCCCCAGGATATTCCAAGGGGGCCACAGGTAAAAATTGCATAAATGGGGGGCCACGGCATGAGACTAGGGGGCCACAGAGGGAAGTGAGAAGTGAAGAAAACAGAGAAGTGACCAAGAAAAGAAAACAGAAAAGGCAGTGTGTGGGGTGCTGTTTCTTTATGCAAGTGTATCCTGAGTCCACTAGGGGAGCTAAAGAGCAGGGGTATTCCATATAAGGAAGAAAAAGCACAATTTCCCCGGAGTTCTTGGGAGGCCTGAAGGACTCCAGATTTTGTTATAAATCTACATATGAGAATTCCTTATGTTAATTGGCTATCAGTTTGTATTTTGATTGTTGTTGTAAATGTTTGTAATGGATGTTATATGAATCTTCTCAGAGTTATTGGAGGGCCTGAATTGCCCTCCAGCTTTATTAAAGCATGTGTTCATAGGCCAGGGCTGCATGGAACTCTTGAGAGGAGGAACAGACAGACCAAGGCAGCGCAGAGCTGCAAGCGTGTTCGCCTTCAAGGCACTATGGAAGTCAGAAAGGACTGAGTCCCTGGTCTGGTTGAACACAGCAGGCCTGAACACTGTGACATCAAGGTGGGATCAAATTGTCAAAGACTTGAACTCCCTTTGTTCTTAACTGAAAAGAAAAGTTTTCTTTGGTATCCCTCTTTTAATTAAATTAGAATTACACAAGTATTACTGTGAAAAGAGGTATGTTGCTGCATGCAAGAGTTCTGCATGTAATCTTCAGGTATTTTTAGCCATTGTGTTTGCCATTCCTTTTGCGGGTGCCATGTTCAGTTGCTTCTCATTGTAAAGATCTATTGGAATCAGACATAATTTTTCACTTCATATGTTCTGACACTGTTTTATTCAGGGGTCATTTCGAGCAGGAGCTTGGGGAAGCACAGCTCTGGGAGTTGGTGCCAGCCACCCACCCCTCATGGGGGAATGCCTGCTTGTGTCATGGCTGCAGCAAAATGATCCCGTCCCCTGGAAAGGTCCTTGTTCCTCCGACCTCTGAAGGCTTCAGCCACCACTGAAGCTATCCTCCCAAAACAGTGGTATTTCTGAGGTTTGGATTAGTAGCTGTCCCCTCTCTGCCAGCTCTTTCTTTCTCTCTCTCGCCTTCTGACATACTTCTGGTGATGTCAGGTGATTTAGCATATGCAAATAAGTTATGCTAATGAGTTATACTAATGAGCTCCTGCACCTCTTTTTCTACGAAATGACCCCTGGTTTTATTTTTGAGAAGTGATCTTCCTTATTAGTTTGTAGTTGCAAACATATGTAAAATTAGTCTCCATCTGTACAGACTTTTTTATTTTTATTTTTAGAAACCTATGGCTATCTCTGCAAAAAAGAAATGTAGACAATACTCAGTCGAGTACCTTGGCTATGAATTTATTCCATCACCACAAGACTGCACTAAACCTATGTGTTTGATATGTATGGCTGCACTTTCCGATGAGAGAGTATGCGCCCATGTAAGTTGCAGAAGCACCTGCAAACATCTCATAAAAAAAGAAGAAGGATAAACCACTGGAATAATTTTCAAGCGTTGCGAGATAAATCTGAAACTAGACCTACACTGAAGAAAATGTTTGCTCAGAAATTGGTTTTAAAAGACAAAGGTTTAATAGTATCTTATGAGATATCCAAAATGATAGCCGAGGAAGGAGAACCACACACTGTGGGGGAATCCTTATTTTGCCAGCTGTCACTGTTGTTATTTCACCTGTCATGAACCAAGATGCTTGTGAAATTATCGAATCCATCCCTTTAAGGAATTCATCAGTGCTGAGGCGTATTGATGAAATGGCAGAAGATGTTGAAAACCAACTAGTTTCGCAGTTAAAAGTTCAGAAGTTTGCTTTGCAAATTGATTAATCGTGTTAACCAGATAACACAGCAATACTGATGGCTTACGTTAGGTATTTGCATGACGACAAATTGAAAGAAGAAATGCTATTTGCTCAAAAGCTTAAAAGAGATACTAAAGGTGAAACCATGTTTGAAGAAGTCAAGAGGTACTTCAGTGAGAAAGATATCCCTCTCGAGAACATTCTGGCCTGTGCTACTGATGGTGCTGCTTCTATGACAGGTAGATACAGAGGATTTAATGCATATTTGAAAGGTGCTGTGCCAGAAGTATTCTGTATTCACTGCGTTGTTCACCGACAACACTTGGTTTCAAAAAGGCTAGCAGGATGCTTGCATGAGTCTCTACAGATTGTAATAAAAGCAGTAAATTACATTAAATCAAATGCACTTCAAGACCGCTTGTTTTGACAGCTTTGTGAGGACAATAACGAAGACTTCACACGCTTATTATTGCATACAGAAGTCCATTGGCTCTCCTAACTGCCTTTGTCATTTTGTTGCTTTGTGGGACTCAGCTGTGACATTTTTCAGAGGTAAGGAAATGGAAGAAAAGATTACCTCTGCTAAACATAATATATTTTACCCAAGTGAGTGATGTCTTCGAAAAGCTCAATTTGTTAAATAAACAACTACAGGGCAGAAATCGTGACCTTTTTTCAAGCAAGGGGATTATTACAGGGTTTCTTGGAAAACTCAAGCTGCATGCCACCAAATGTTGGACGTCGAGAATTTGCACAGTTTTCCTCTTTGGCAGCAGTTAGTGATGAATTGAAAGATGAAATAATTGTGTATGTGAATCATTTGAAGCAGCTTTATAACGATATGGAAGTTCATTTCCGTGATCTGCTGGACATGGATATTCTGGCCTGGGTAGTTGATCCATTTGCTGTGAATGCTGCTGACGTTGATGTTTCTGTGCAAGAAGCGCTCATATAGCAACAGAGTGACATGGCAGTCAAATTAACTTTCAATCAAGAAAAACACCATTTTTGGATAAAGAGTACAATATCAAAAAGTTTCCAGAGATTTGAGATGAAGCAAAATTGTTTTTCATGGCATTTCCAACTTCGTACTTGGTAGAATCAGGTTTCAGTCGTATGAATTATTTACTCAGCTTAACGTGGAATCGCCTTAACATAATGGACAGAGGTGATCTTCAGTTATCCCTTACAGCAATAGAACTGGATATAAAAAAGCTTGCTTCTGCTCATCAAGCACAAGGGTCACATTGATCAAGAAATACATAATTGTATTTTGTAAAATTATGAAAATTATAAATAAAACATGTTGTATTTTCAAACAAATGCTAGCCCCTGAGCAAGAGACCAGAACAAAGATTGGTACTGCTTTACATATACACTTTTTCTTGAATGTAATACTGGAGTTTTGACAAAGATTTTTTGAAATGGCAGATTACGACTGAGAGCTGTAAACTCCTTGTAGTGCTGTAGTTTTCTCTTGGGCTGATTTATTGCCCTGTGATGTGATAACATTGGTCTTGGGCTGATAACTTGGAAAGGAGTGACAAGCAAAAGTTTTATTGAAGCTGTGACCATGTGGTGACTCTGCATGTAAACACAGGTTTCATTCTGGAATACTGTTGTACGTACCTTCAGAGGACTGAAAACCTAACACTTTCTTCATTGCACTTCTATGCATCTTTTGCAACTGTGGATTTTTGCACTGCTGTAATCTTGTGCAACAGTGGTAGAGGCTTTGTTCTCCCTTGTTATGTGAACATTGTTGTTTATTAACCATGTTGTATTCCCTTTTTGTGGGGTATTTTTTTTGTAAATTTTGTAAATTTCAGTTTCCCAATAAGAACTGCATGTGCGCATTTTGTGTGGCTGTTTATGCTTATTTGTTCCTTGGCTATTTTCAAACAAAACATTGAAATAGCTACCTTCAAGTACAACACCTTTGTTGGCATATAAAATAGCTACCTGGTAAGACAGGGAGGCCACAGGAAGGAAACAAGGTCGGAAGGAGGCCACGGCTGGAAAAAGGTTGAGAAACACTGCTTTAATGGGTCTTTTTGTGAGCAGAGCTGCGGCCAGCAACAGCCCCTCTTTCTCCCTGCTGAAAGATTTAGGCTGCGGTCACACGGCCCCTTTAAATCCGGGAGGGCTCCCGGATTTAAAGGGGCCGCATTTTTAAACAGCGGGTTGGGATGTCTATCCCTGCCCTGTCTATACATCCCAACCCCTGTGGCCGCGGGATCAGCGGCCACGGCGGGAACAGCGGCTGCGGCGGCGGGGGCAGCTGCGGCGGAAGCGGCGGCGGCGGCGGCGGCCCGCCGCTGAAGACACAACTACGGAGGCGGTGGAGGCGGACCCAGCAGCACTTGAAGCAGCGGTGGCGGCCTCCAACCCGCCATCCGCCTGGGTAAGTTGGGGTTTTTTTTCCCCCACCCTTTTACACTTGGGCGCATGGATAGCCATGCGCCCAAGTGTAAAGGGGGGGGGGGATGGCCGGCGGGGCTATGTGGACAGCCCTGCTCTCGCAATGCATGTGAGAGAGGGCTGTCCAGATACCTCCAATGCGGTTTCCTCCCGCAACACCCGGGAAAATACTTGATTTTCCCGGGGTCTGAAAATGCGGGAGGAACCCGCATTGGAGCCCGCTTCGGCACGGGACTTGGGGCCGGCCGTCTGGTCGGCCCCTTTAAATGCGGGAGGAAATAGCCCTTCCTCCCGCATTTAAAGCCCGTGTGGCCGCAGCCTTAAAGGGCTCTCCTGCTAATTGGCAGGCCACATGCTCCCCGCCAGTCAGCTGAAGCCCTTTAAATCTCTGCAGGAGGAGAGGGAGAGGGGTGGCCACAGCTTGGGGGCGGTGCTTGGGGGCATCCCTGCCCACCCCTGGAATGCCCCCCAATTTTCCCGCCAGAGCTCCAAGGGGACCTGGCAACCCTAACCCAAGGGGGCAGAGTTGAATAGTTTGTGGAGTTTTTGGGTTTAAGTGGGAGTTGAATGGTTGTAGAGAGTTAGGCTGTGGTCACACGGCACCAGGTTTTTTTTCTTTCAGGTTGGGATGTTCATGCATCCCAACCCTGGCGGGGGGAGGCACTCTTCCTGCTCACAGGAGAGCACTCTACACCCCTCGTGCTGCCGCCAGCCACCAGCGGACCCATCCTGGCTGCCTGGCTTGCCCCACGCTCTGCTCCGGGCCCCGAGCCCCACCAGTTGCCACCTGGTAAGTTTTTGGGTTAGAGCACGCGGGGGGGGGCAGGCAGCAGCGGATGGTGGGGCTCGGGGCTGGGAGCGGAGGGCGAGGCAGGTTCCCCCTCCCTTTTGCACTTGAGCGCTTGAGTGCCCAAGTGCCAAACTGGAAAAAAAACCCCGGGAGGAACAATCAGACAGCCCTTTTGCAATCATTGCAAGAGAGGGCTGTCCAGATCGGCTTAATCACGGGTTCCTCATGCGATCTCCCGGAAAATACCTGATTTCCCCGGGGGTTGGAAACAGCGCGAGGAACCCGCGATTGAGCCCGCTTCGGCGTGGGGGTGGTCCCAGCCTGTATGAATGGTCCCTTTAAATGCAGGAGGAAACAGCAGTTCCTCCCGCTTTAAAGGGCCGTGTGCCCACACCCTGAGTAGAGATGCTGTTGATCGTGAGCAAAATGTCTTTTCTTTGTGGAAATTATTAGCCTAAGAGGCAAATGAGGAAAATATGGTAGGTCTGTTTAAGGAACTTTAGAGAAACAAGAACTATACACCTGTCTGAAACCATTACGCTTATGTACTTATCTGAAACCATTATGCTTATGAACCATACAGAAACTGTTATCCTGTTTTACTTATACATAAGTTCTATTTATGTTTAAGAGAAATAGCTGTTTTATTTAGAGTATGGGTGATGGGCGACTATTCTTTCTTGAACACCCTAACAAATACTGTGTCCTGTTTCGACAAAGTATATTTTACATTTAGGGTAAAGGGGTGTAAAAAAGATGAAGATGCTAGGGCATGGAAATTATGTATTTATTTTATCATCTTTACTCAAAGCCATCCAAATCCAGTAGATAGACTGTGATCTCACTGGGTGACATACTGTAAGGCACCTGAAGTCTGTGTAGGACAAAGTATAAATAAAATTAAATTAAAAGTAATATAATTAACTCAACCTACTATGTTATTTCAGAACTGGGTATTTCTAGTCTTTGGTCAGCGTATTCTACCTATCTCATACAATGTCATCTTTTAATAGTCCTGTCCCTGTGATCCCCAGGAGCTGTTGGGGGTGGAGGATACATGTCACTGATGGGAGGATACATGTCACTGATGCGGTAAACCCCGCCCCCCAATGATGCTCTAAAACTGACCCAATCTCATAGAGATAGGCTCAGTTTCCACCTAGAGCATCACAAGGGGGCAGTGGCCGTGACATCACTTCAGAGTGATCACCTGGAAGTGATGTCACACTATCATTTCCATTAGTTTCCTCTTCCAGTTTTTCTGCTACTCAGTGACGTGAGCTTTGGCAATGAAGGATGGGGGAGGGAGATTGCCTTCCATAACCAGGCACTTGGCAACCCTGTCTTTTAAGAGAAAAACAGAAAATCATTAAAGGAAATACGGTAAATATAATAGCCTGCCATGAAAATCTCTTCCAATGGAAAAGGTTTCTATCAGTGGAGCAGGGCGTCTTCATCTTCCCATCCCCCCACCCCAAGACCCCCCCCCCCCAAAAAAAAACTCTGCTCCTGGGAGACAGGAGATGCCTTGATGTTAATTTCTCCCAGGGCATGCTGGGATTAGCTGATGCAGCCTGAACTTCATCCCAAGAAGTGCCATATTAGGGTTTCCAATACTAGCTAGAACCTCATGAAAGAACTTCTAGAGGCACCTGGCCATTTCTAGAACCAATGCTGGACTACATAGACCTTCATCTGATTCAACAATTCCAGTGTTCTCTACAACCAATTGCAGTGAAAGTCATCAGTTTTACTAACTCTTGTCAAAGCAACATCATACCTTGCATGCCAAGTTACCGAAATCAGCCTGAAGCATTTTGTCTTCCTCAATAATAGTTTTCCACTCTTCTTCTTTGGATGCCAAATTACTATACAAATCTTTAAACTTTTTTTAAAATGAGTCTATTTAGCTGTCAAGGCAATAATAATTTTTCAGTGCCATTATATTGGTGGCTATGTCTATTTAAGTAAATCTGAATACTGAAGTGAAATGCTTATTTGTCTAACCTTGGCTCGTTAATGTAATCTCCATCTGTCTCTTTTGAAGGCTGCATACCCTCTGGGCACATGTCAAATTCAAATTACTTCTGACTTGTTCGTGCTGTCAATTCTTGTGATGGCTAACAGGCCATAATGTAGAATTGAACTGAACCGCTTCTTACCTAGGTTCTGAACACAGTTGGCATAAAGAAGGTCCTGCTTCCAAATAAGTGCTACAGTAGCTGGACCCCTATCTTTTATTGCCTTGAACCATTTCTGTCCTGCCTCTTTAGAGACCTGCTTGAGGCAGCTCACAATGTAAAACAATAAACTCAGAAATAAACATAAAATATTAATAACCTTTTAAAAAACAGCCATTGAAACCCAGAAGCATAAAGAAAAACCTCGGAACCCATTTGGCAGTCTAAATAATCCTCATACCATTACTCAGGCTAAAAGCAGACTGTAAAAACAACCAAATCATAGCTTCGAGTCTCTTCATTCAGGCTTATTCTACCTATTGTGTCATGCTGCTCTTTCTCAAGGGCCCTGGAGCGTGAAACAGGAACCCTGGGATCTCAGGGCCAAACTACACATTTGTGTTTTTAAAGAGCTGGATCTTGGTTTGACACATCTGCTTTAAACTGCAGTGGGGGAGAGGAACAACAGCAGTACTTTGACTTGTCAGCCCTCAATCAGTGAGGCATTGGAAGGGAGGGGAGGTTGAAGCAGAAAGTGCAACTTCCATGCTTCCTGTTAAGACCTCTTGCCACTGTCACTGCCACCCACCTGCTGATGGGGCGGTGGAACTGGCTTTCTTCTCCATCCCCCTGCCCCTCAGCAGGGGCAACAGCAAGCGGCTTTAAGCAGGAAGCATGCCTTAACCTTCCCTCTTTCTGCCTTAACCTTCCTTCTTCTCCTCTCTGACACCCAGGACACGAGTAAGAGGTAACTTATAGTTCAGGCCTTACTTGGGCAGGCACTTGCAAAAGCATCTCTGAAGATTTCAGTGGGCAGAGGCAGGGGACACAGGGGTGGAAGCAGTTCTTGAGATATGCAAGGACCAGGATATGTGAGGCTTTGGTGGCCAACACCAGTGTGTAGTGGTTAAAGCCTTACACAGCCTGGGACCAACATACCTAAGGGACCGCCTCTTCCCATACATGCCCCGAAGAGCGTTACACTTAATGGATCAGCATCTCCTGGTGGTCCCTGGTCCAAAAGACATCCGTCTTGCCTCGGTCAGGGCCATCCATCCATAAATGGCCTCCCTGAGGTTTCTGCCACCCATTTTAACAACTTCTGGCCTTTAGATCTTATTATAGGCCAGACCTCTTGCAATGGTTTAAAATCTTTACTGTAAGACTGTGACCACCATTTTAATGTATATGATCGTTTAAAAATATTTTAATTATTTATTTTATTAATTAAATGTTGCTTTGTAATTTTGGCACGTTATTACCCACCCTGAGCCCACTTGTGGGAAGGGCGGGCTATGAATATGAAGAAATAAATAAATAAATTAAGAGTGTTGAACTAGTATGTGGGAGACCCAGGTTCGAATCCCCACTTGTGCCATGGGAGCTCGCTGGGTGACCTTGGGCCAGTCACACGCTCTCAGCCTAACCTACCTCACAGGGCTGTTGTGAGGATAAAATGGAGGATAATTGTGTAAGCTGTTTTGAGTTCCCATTGCGGAGAAAGATGAGGTATAAATGAATTAAACAAACAAACTTTAATTGCACTGAGAAACCAGCTGACAACTAATATCAATGTGCATGAAACTGCCTTATACTGAATTAGACAGCTGGTCTGTCAAAGTTAGTATTATTTGCTCTGCCTGGCACACTCTCTCCAGGATCTCAAGTAGAGATCTTTCAAATCACCTAATCCCTGATCTTTTTAACTGCAGATGCTGGGAATAGTTTAGGATTTGTGTTGTATGGCCTAATCCAATGAAAATTTTGATCACTGCATTTTGAACCTATTGGTTTTTTAAAAAAAAAATGGTTTTCAAGGTCAACCTTGTGGTGTATGATTCAGTAGTCTAATCTACCTACATGTTCCTAGAGCGTAATCTATGGAGGCAAGGTTTGATATCTGGGGTACTAACTGAAGCTGGAAAAGGCATTCCTGCTGCCACCAGAGTGTCAAATATCAATGACAAGTCCAGGAGAACTCCCAAGGTGCAAATCTATTTTTCAAACATGTGCCGTACTTCCTGAAGCGTCACTTCTTACTTACCTTCTGAGCTGAAGACCCACCAGCTTCCATCAGCTCTATGTTACCTGGACTAAACTGCAAGTAATTGGCCCTTGTTCAGCCCATTTCTGATCTGAAGCAGTGGTTCAGGGATTCTGCTCACCAATGAAACTGAGTGAGAAACCCCCATGTTCATTTTGAAAATTAGTAGGATCAGACCATATCAAGACAATAAGTCCCCTCACCTTGTCAGATCAGAATGCTGGAATCTGAAGTTTCACCCAATAGTGGTCATTCTATGCCACTGTTAATCTATATATCTAATTCCGAAGGCGCCCCCTGTGTGAGGATACCTAAATCCACGCAGGGGAGGCACCTGGGAGGCAGGGAGGTTTTCCTACACATGGGGGGCACTCCCCCCGTGTGCAGAAAAATCCGAAAAGTTAAAAAAAAACCTTCAGTGACTGTAGAATCCCCCAAAATACCTTTTGAAATGGCACCAACTCCAGACATCAACTGTGAGGAGATTAGAATGTTCGGGGGAGGGGGGGAGGCTCTAACTGTTTTTGTCAGTAAAAAGCAGGATTTTTACTGGCAGCAGTCTAGGGTTGCCAAGTTACCCCCCCACCCCGGCCACCAGCAGCGGATCCAGATCCAGGCTGGGAAACTCCTGGAAATTTGGGGGTGGAACCTGGGGAGGACAGGGACCTCAGTGGGGTACAATGCCATAAACTCCCCCCTCCAAAGCATCCATTTTCTCCATGGAAAGTTATCTCTGTAGTCTGGAGATGAGCAGTAACTCCAGGGGATTCCCAGGTCCCATCTGGAGGCTGGCATCCCTAAGCAGCACCCTCTGAGTGACTTGATACCACCTGATTTGCGTGACTTAATTAGGCCCAGCTGTTTTGCTACAGTTCATCAGCAGCCACCCTATGAAAGCCATTGTGGTGCAACAGTTCGAGCTTCAGACTGGGATCTGCGAGACCCAGGTTCAGATCCCCATCTTGCAGTGGAAGCTGACTGGGAGATTTTGGACCAGTCACATACTTTCAGCCTAACCAACCTCACAGGGTTGTTGTGCAGATAACAAAGAGGAAATAATAATGTAACCTGCTTTAGTCCCCATTGTGGAGAAAGACTGTAATTTTCCTACGTAGAGGCTGCAGGGGAGGGGGGTGGAGATAGAAAGCTGAAGACAGATAAAGGTAGGTTGGCTGTTGGGTGGGAAGGAAATAGGGTTGCCAACTCCAGGTTGGGAAATTCCCAGACATTTGAGAGGTGGAGCCTGGGGAGGGTGGGATTTGAGGTGGGAGGCAGAAAGAGAGAGAAAGAGTGATGAGGTGGGGAGGCAGAAAAACAAAGGGAATGATGACAGGTTAGAAAGAGAGAGGAAGTAACATACATGGAGGAGAGCGAGAGAGTAAGAAATGGGGGCAGAAGGGAGAAAGAGAGTGAGAGAGGTAGGGGGAGAAGGGAGGAAGCAAAGGTGTGAGGAATGGGATAACTATCCTGCAAGTTTCTTGCAGGTCTCCACTTGTGTTCTCTATTACCAAAGCAGTTATCCCAACCCTATCCCAATAACGTAGATCAGGCAAAGATTGTATAATGTCCTTACTTTGCTTCAGGCGTGCCTGACCAACTTGTGACCCACCAACCTGGAAACAGAAACAATACGTTATTTATAACAAGTAGAGCTTACACTGAGGGACAAAGCTGTCAAGACAGAGTGTAGGTAGCTGGTACTTTTAAAATATATTGCATTACTCCAAGAGATTTCTAAACAAAAAGCCTCAAAAAATAACAGACCCTAATACAGCAGCTAGTTTAATCCATAACCAAATACCCCTCCCACTTCTACCCATAATGTCCAGCTTTTCGAATCTTGTACTAAAAATGAGGACAACTGTCCTGTATTTACACAAGAATTCCTGTTCAGGATAATCCATTCTACATATTGCTCTCCTTAATAAAGTGTGGACCCCTTTCAGAAAATGTCTAACAGTATATAGTGTAATTTCTATATCCTAAAGACAATGGAACTCAAATTTTTCTGGAAATGATTTGTTATGTATAACTCACGTGTCTTAAGCACCCAGCTATAAATGCCTTGCTGAGAAAACATATTTTTATATTAAAACATTCCTCTTTACTGGTATGTGCCACTAAAACTACAATCCACTTTGAATGCACTTTCCAACTGGATTTTACTGTACAGAGATACAATCCAGTTAGAAAGTGGATTGAAAGTGCATTATTTAGTGTGTGTGATTGCAGCCTTATTGTATTTTAAAAATATAATATCCTGCACTTCAAGTATATTCTGCACTTCAAATGTGGTAATGAATAACAAGAGACCATATTCTAGAGCTGTCCACCACCTCTACCAGCCACCTGCTGAGCTAACCTGGAATATGGGAATAATATCTTGTAAACCACTCACTCTCACGCCACCAACAGGCTGTTGTATGGGAACAACAGGAATGGATGTCAGGCTGTCCAGAGCCACTGTCAACTCTGCTATTAATAGATGTGTGTGTGGAGGAAAGCTAGAGCCATGCAGATGTTCACTTGCTAAATGTGCAAGCAGTGCGGAGAAATTCAAGCATGGGGGGGAGGGGGGCAGTATTCCCTCTAAGCTGAGTTGGTGTGGGCTAGCTCACAGTTTTTTAGACCCCGGCTCACACATTTTTGTCTTGGCTCAGGAAGGATGGCTCCAGAGCAAACTAATTTATGCAGTAGCCAAATCGCTCACTCACAACTTTAAGGCCAGCAGCTCACAGAGTAGAGTTTTTGCTCACAAGGCTCCACAGCTTAGAGGGAGCATTGGAGGGGGATCAACCTCCACGGGGCTCTCTCGCCTCATAGGCGGCCTTCGACTTGAAACCGGAAGAGAGTGGGAGCCGGCTGTGCTGAGGACCTCTGCTTATTATTTTGTGCGCTTTCTTTCACTTCTTTTGACGGTGGGACCCGGGCCGGTCCCCGTCGGCGTCACGAGAATCCTGACAGTCATTCAATCTCTCCATTTGCCTTTTCTAGCTCTTCCCACCGGCAGTGGGAATTGCAGCCAGGCTAGGGGAGAAATGGAACGAGTCGTGCGCGGGATTATATAGAAAGGAAGGGAAAGAATCGTGCGCGTGGGATTGTTTCAAAAGTGTGTGAGCTGGAGGCTAAGAAACTGTGAGCTAGCTCACACTAACTCGGCTTAGAGGGAACACTGATTTTTTCACCCCTGGTTTTTGGAGACAAGCGCATTGGCAACTCTCGGCTTCAGTGAGGGTTAAAAGGGGGACTGGGTAAAAGTCGGGTCTAGAACTTTTATTTCCCCCCGCGTATTTGCAAGCCAGGCGGAGAAACTCTTGTTCACTGTAGCTGGCTTTCCTCGTCGAGCCGAAGCTTTCGGGATTCGGCATGCCCCCCTGCCCGCTGCTCCTCCAGCGAAGCGTATCGCCGGCTTGCAATGCCTCCGCTCCCGACAGCCTCTCCCGCTGAGAGCCCTTCTGGAGAAAGCGCGTTCTCCTCACGCGACGCGTTGTGGCCCTTCAGGGGAGCCGTATGACGTAGCGTATCCGCCACTTGTGGGAGGGAGGTGCCTGACTTGCGCCTCGTGGGTCTGGAGCTGGGACTCTTCTCTCCCTTACGGGGGGTTCCTTACGTTTTTGCAGCAGGTAGGTGAAATGAAATATTCTGGCAGTCAGGAGACTTATTCAAAGGGCAGGGTCTGAAACGCACAGAGCAAATCCGGACGTGGACTGGGAGGCATCTGCGGAAGCAAAGAGATGCGGTTCCTAGTACTACACCAATGCAGGATCACATAAGCGCTGCTGTAGAGCATATTTGTGATAATTTAGCAAAGCGTGTGAGCTCCCGCTTACATTTTTATCCCATCCTTCTTCCTCCAGGGAGTTCACGGCAGTTTACCTTGGCCTCCCCTTTCCCCACTTTATCCTCCTGAGGTAAGGTCCCCCAAGGTCACACGGCAAGCTTTATGACAGACTGAGTGGGGATATGGATCTTGTGCCATTCATAAGGTGACTGTGGATAACTGTTCCCGTTAGTCGGTTTTGATAATACTGATTGATTGATAATAATGCTTTATAATCCCCCACTGGTGGACCTCCTGATGGCACCTGGTTTTTGGACACTGTGTGACCCAGTGTTGAACTAGAAGGACCATTGGCGTGATCCAGCAAGGCTTCTCTTATGTTCTTAAAGTGTTTGGTGTATGTTCTCAGTCATCACTACAACAGCATCGTAAAGTATTGTTATCCCTGAATTGTGGGTTGGAAAAAGTGGCTTGCCCAAGGGAACGTCTGAGGGGAGTCTTCTTTGTTTGCTGGTGCCAGTTCCTCCCTAGCCATTCTGCTGTAGTTGCTCTTGTGGTGTAAACACAACTCTTGCTGCTGTAACTTTGTCCTTTTTGTTAATCTGTAATAGCTGTGTCTCCTGATTCAGTATCACAGGACTGAAATAAGACCGTCATAGCTCCCAAAATTGTGATGAGGTGATTGGTTAATAAGTAATCTTCAGTGTCAATGGTGTCAGCCTTTTCCAAGGTGTTGTTCCAAGGTCAGCATGTTCCAAGGTGTATTAATTGGAGCAAGGCACCTGTATAGCTGATTCATAGGCGTCAACTACGGGGGGGGGCTCGAGGGCTTGAACCAGCCCCCCCCATGGGAAAATGGTGCGCTCTCCACCATGCCTCCCTCGGCCCTTCCTAGGGCCGCCGCCATCTCCCCCCCCCCCACCTGGCCACTCCTACCCTCCCTCCGTCTGTCCAGGGGCCAGCTAAGCAAATGCCCAGCTGGCCCCTGGACGGATGGAGGGAGGGATGG
This sequence comes from Lepidodactylus listeri, assembly GCA_029233225.1. Classification (NCBI taxonomy): domain Eukaryota; kingdom Metazoa; phylum Chordata; class Lepidosauria; order Squamata; family Gekkonidae; genus Lepidodactylus; species Lepidodactylus listeri. The sequence goes on from JARCFY010000006.1 coordinate 98,029,260, forward strand.
AAGCAGGAGTGTGGGGGGGAGGCGGCGGCAGCATGGTCCCAACGGGTGCGCGCGCACGGAAGAGCCCCCCCCCCCGGGGAGTTTTTAAACTCTATACCCCTGAGCTGATTGTAGCATAGTATTGCACATCTGTGTAGCCCATATAAACAAATACAGTTATATTTTCTCACACAGTATGTTGATAGAAAACATGATGCTACCTTATTATTCTGTCCATAAAAATGTCACATAGGAAACAGAGAAGACGGTACAAGTTGTGCACACTGGATACCACACCTACCAGCAATAATGAATTTCAGGGAGGAAATTATGAGCCAGATAGTTCCAGGACAATTTGATGATGCAGACTCTTCTGACAGGTAATACAAAATTAGCTGTCAAGATGATTTTTGAGACTATCTAAACACAAAACAGTGCTCTTCCTCCATTACCCCCCTGCCCTCCCTTCTGTATTTTTGTTTTGTGAACTTTAATTATTTTTCTGAGCAGGCTTTTTTTGGAAAGTGGGGAGAATTAGGAAATCCTAGTGCAGTGTTTACATAAAAAAGCAATTATCTTTGTCCCAGTTTCCTCCCTTGTTCTTGTTCTGAGAATGTCATGGATTGATCTGGTTTTGCCAAAACTTTCTGTCAATTGTATCAAGTATATTTATGTATAGGTTCATTTATATGTTTATGTATAGGTTCATTTATCTGTGTACATTCTCAAATGCTTGGTAATTAAACATTCCTAATTCTTCCTAGATTTTTTGTACAGCCTTTTTTGGGGGGAAGAGAATGCCTCTGGCCCAATAGATTGGTTTAAAGTATTACAAACTTCCTTGTTGTGACTCATTTAGAGAAAAAACGGGGGTCCCCAGTGTAGCACCCGAGGGCACCATGATGCCCACTGACACCTTCCCTGGCGCCCACCAAAGTGGGTGGGGCCAAATGAGACTCTTGCCTAGCAGGGCTTTGATTGGCCATTGGAGATCTAATTGACTGTGCGGATGTCTAAAAAGTTGCTTTGGCAGCTGCTGCCATTCTAGCAGAAGGATCTTAATATGCTCATTTAAAAAGGCATTGTCTTAAGCAGAGCTTCTGCCCAAAATGATGAGGAGTCACTATTAGAGTTATGCAGTCTCATTCCATGACATTTTGTGGTTGGGCTCACCACCCTGTGTCAGAATTCCAAAGGTGCTCAAAGGCTCAGAAAAGTTGGGGATCCCTGCAACAGAAGAGATCTGATGCTTCTTTGTCAATGCAGGACAAGCTAGGCATTGAGAGGGAAGAATGTGGTATGTTGCTGACTCGCAAGATGCATTGCTTGATGAGCTAATTCAGACTTTCTTGTATGTGTTCTTTTGTTTTTTAAAAAGTGATCAGTCCCAGACTGAAGTCATCCAGAAAGACATAATTAAAATGCATCCGTCGCGTTTGTACGTGGAAGCCTATGTGGACGAATTTGATGACAGTGGTGAAGACGATGAAGATGATTGGGACTGGGATGATATGATGGGGAAAGTCACAAAGGGAAATCTAGTTCCTGGAGGAAGAAACACACAGGTATAGTGTAGAAGGAACTGATGGCTTGGATCTTAAGTGTTTTGCTCAGTCTCTGGTCATCAGTTTAAATCCTAGCTTCATCAGTGGATACCTGGGTTTGAGTCTTAAAAACAATTTGATGGGAGTCATCTCTTGTGCAGTGGGAGAGCACATAAATTGAATAAAGGATCCAGGGTTTTTTTTTCTGTAATAGCAGGAAAGTGCTGTAACAACTTAACTGCTTTACTATGACTTTCATAGCAATAATTTGTATTTATTACTTCAGCGGGTATTTCTATATTGTATGCGTAGTCCTCTAAAATATAGAAGTGCCACCTAATTTCTACTACCTTTCTATCTTTGGTCCAGTCCACCTTTTTCAGTCACTAATTGCATCCAGTAAAGTAGTCTGTTGCTTCTTTGAACTAGGATGGGTAATAATGCTGCCAGAGTGTGGCTGAAGGATCTGGTGTGGGCACTCTCCCTGTGCCCTTGTGCAGATTTTCCCCATTTATTGAACCATGATTAGTGCTTACCAGGGTATATGTAAGCTTTAACTAGGGGCAGTGCTGGCCATGGGTTTTAAACTGGGGGGTGGGGGATTTGAACCAGAGAAAGAAAGAATGGGGAACTGGACGCATGTAGTTGAGACTGTTTAACCATGGGTAAAGCACAGGACGTGTAATGTTGTGCCAGAACTAATATGTGTGCTTTGAATGGCTTTGGGTGGAAGTTCAGTGATATCCCAAAAACTGTTTCAGGCAAACAGACAGATGCCCAGTTGCAATGCATCCAAGATGTCCACTCCTACAGACAAGGCACTGAGAAAATTTGACAATAAAATTAATTTAGGTAAGTAGAATCCTGTTCATCTACTTTTGCAATAGGGTGCAACTGAATAGAATTCAATAAGGACCCTGTGCATTTTTAATGAGTAGAATTGGGATTGTGTGTTGACTTGTTCTGGGAAGTGTACAGCAGATGTTCAGATAATGGTGTTCCATGTTTTTGAAAAATTGTGGGGAATTAGTTGAAGCATGGCATGAGTTTCTGTTTGGGTGTGTGCTGAAAAAGTGTTGGCTTCAAAATAATGGCAGTATGAATTATCTTTAACAATAAGATACCATTTTTGCAAGGACACACAACTGAAATCGTTCTGTTTTAACTAACACAAGAGGACCACATTCCTAAATTAAACACACATCATACACGCAGATCTTTTTTTCTGTTATGTCCTCAGTGTTCCCTCCATAATCTGTTCTTAGTTAATCTCCTTTTTCTCTTAGAGCCCCATGACATTCTATTTTGTCTCTCCCCACCAACACAGGTCTCATTGTTAGCTCTCTGTTAGTTCCCATTCTTTTTTCTCTATACCAAATCATGTTCAGCCTGCATTTCACAATCCTTCTCTGTTCTTTCTGCACTCCTCTGTTCTGCACTCCATTGCCATCCCTTTTCTGTTTCCCCAGCCACAGATCTCTGTGTAGCCCCATTTCTCAGCTGCCCCCTTGTTTTCTTTCTACATCACAGATAACTCACAGTTCTTTCTGTGCTACCTTTTGCTCATCTCTCCCCCTCTCTGGTTTGTCTGCAATCCTCTCTCTTGTTAACCCCATTTTTTTCATCTGATTCCACTGTTGCATAACTCTTACTGTAAAAAAATGTTTCCTAATATCCAGCGGGTACCTTCCCATCCTTAATTTAAACCCATTACTCTGAGTCCTCTCCTCTGCTGCCAACAGGAGCAGCTCCTTGCCCTCCTCTAAGTGACAGCCCTTCAGATACTTAAAGAGAGTAATCATTCCCCCCCCGCCTCCTCTTCTGCAGACTGGTACTAAGGAGATCAAAGACCTCCCCTTTTCTGTATACCAGTATATAGATGTTAGAAGAGAATTGAGTTGGGGCTAGTCAGTCTTTGCCTAGTTTTCCATGGTATCATTCAAATGTAAAAGCATTTATCTGGCAAGTCAATGAATTTATTCACCGATGCAAAAGAATCTGAATGTAGTATAAATTTATATTACAGTTCTGGATTGGTAGCCCTTTTAGCCCGTATCAGCAAAATAAACACAGAAGCCCCAGTGTCACTTTGAAGATGAATGCAGTGTATTCCAGTGTAAGCTTTCATGAGTCAGAGCACTCTTCATCAGTTCACCTGTATGAGGCAGACTGATTTTTATTTATTTACATATTGCCATTGAGTCACAGCTGCCTTGTGGCGACTAATGGATTTCATGTTTTGGTGCATGTGTTCCTTTAAATGTTGAGTGTGGCTGCAGTACTGTGGGGGGGTGATAGGGGGAGACAAGTGTGAGTTGATTGGCTGATGACTGAGAGTGTGGGCACAGAGATGTTCTGTGAGGAATCTGTGCATGGTTATCTGAAGAATTTCTGCGTGTGAAGTATGAAGAGTGTGCATAGTCTGCGTCGGGGGGGGGTCATTTGGGGCCGGAGCGAGGCGGAGCCGTGCTCCACCAGCCCAGGAGTGGGCACTAGGGCAGCCACGGGCCAAATCAGATTCTCTGATCTGATTCAGCCCGCTGCTAAATTGCCACCAAAATTCGGTGGTGGCTTTAAAAGCGGCTGGAGGGGAGGGGGTTTGAGGGAGAGGCTCCAAACTTACCGGGTAGCTGCCGGGTAATGTTTTTTCCCACCATAGAGAACAATGGAGGGGATGGGGCAACCTGTTTGGGAGCCCGTAGAATTGGACTCCCTGGTCCAATCTTCTTGAAACTTGGTGAGTATTTGTGGGAGAGGCTCCAGCAGCTACCCTGTAAGTTTGGAGCCTCTCCCTCAAACCCCCTCTCCTCCAGCCCCTCATATACCCTATGAGTTTTTGTCATTGACTTCAGTGGCCCATAGGGTATAGTGGGGCTGAAACTGACATTTCCTTTCTGACACACTTCCGGTGATGTCAGGGGGAGTGGCATATGCTAATGAGTTATACTAATAGGTATGCTAATGACTCCTGCACCTCTTTTTCTACGAAATGACCCCTTGTCTGTGTGACTAAGAGTTTTGTGAGAGTCTATAAGGCAAAGAAACAACTTGTGTCTAAACTGTGTGGTTAGACAAATGTTTTATCTTGTGGCCAAAGACAAAGCACTTAGCCTGTGTGGCTATTTATAGGAGAGAGAGAGAAATATAAGCCTGTCAGAGTGGAGTTTGGAGTCTGAGAGACTATAGCACCAAGTGTTACCAGTTATATTTACAAGTTCCTTTCTTCAGCAGCTGATCAAAATAACCAGAAATCTATTTTGTTCTTTATTAAATAAATCAATTTTTGTTTAAACTTATCCCAGTAGTTCCTCAGAGCCACATAGACCTCTGAAGTGCCCAGACCCTAGGTCATACTACCAAAAGAGAGAGATTTGAAATTTTAAATTCCTGGTGGCAGCAAGAAACTACCAAGTTTATATACAAAGAGAGTGTTTAAAAGTAAAACCGTTTTCCCCAATAGCAAGAACATCACAGTGACCTCATAGGGTTTTCAGGGCAAGAGACTAACAGTGGGGCCTGCTTCCACAGTGGTGTTGCTCAGTGGTCTCCCATCCGAATACTGTCCAGGGCCTGGAATACTATCCAGGGCTGATTAGCGTCTGAGCTCTAACGAGATCAGGCTAGCCTGGGCTGTCCAGGTCAGGCTGATTTTATTTTACAGATGCTTTTTTTTTCTAGAACTGTATCTATTAAAGGAGGATTTGTATGTTTTCAGACTGCATTGTTGAATCTGGTCTTAAATTGGGGGGGATGTCTTGACTATCAGTTCCTTTTATGTTTTGTTTGTTTTTTAGACAAGCTACATTTTGCGGATTCTGTTATAAACAAGGTTACAGAGAAATCACGGCAAAGAGAAGCAGAGATGTAAGTGATACTACTTTTTGTAAAGGTTTTTTCCCCAGAACTCCTGAGAATTGATTGGTATTCCTCTTGAAATCTGGATCTATTATTTTGAAAATATTAAATAAAGTTATTATAAGTTTTTAGACAATTGGGACCTTTGTGTGATGTATTGGTATATTTAGAGGAAAGGCAGAAGACTGCTTCTCAATGAGCGGATTTTAAAATCAGAAGTCATGTTTCACAGAAGACCTCTGTGACATTTTCTGTGAGTTTCCAAATTTTGTCTACCCACCCTGATGAATACCATTGCATTTCATTGCACCTTGAATTGGGAGCTCCTGAAGATGGAACGACTGCATTGATATGATCCTTATGACCCATTCCGGTCAGCATTCTGGTTGCAGCATTCTGTACAACTGTAACTTCCAGACAGTCTTCAAGGGCAGCCCCATGTCGAGTGCATTGCAGTAGTCTATTCCAGATGTTAATATAGGGCATGCACCACAGTGTCAAGGTTTTTCCTGCCCAGGAACAGTCACAGCTGGCTAATCAGTCAAAGCTGGTGAAAGGCACCCCTGCTGCCACCTGTTTAGAGGAGAGGATGTCTCGGTCCCTCCCTAGACAAGTCTTCAGTTTCATTTTTCTTAGGTTTGTATGATCTTCCCTGTCTTCAAAGAAAGCTTCTCTCCTGAAGAATCAAGATGGAAAAGTTCTTGAAAGAATGAAGCACAGCTTACATGAATAAGGATATTACTGAAGTGTGTTAATCACAGTGTTGCAATTTATTGCTTTAGTGTGGTCTTCTGACCAAAATGCTTGCGTGTTACTGACAGTATCAACTCTTCCCTGTTAATTCCTGATATATTTGTATGTTAATACCACCCTAATTAGTCTGTTGCATCATGATTTCCCTTAGGTACCGGGTGAAAGATAAGTCGGACAGAGCAACTGTAGAACAAGTGAGTCTTGCAAATTATTCAGAATCATTGTCATAGTCCTTGTCCTTAAAAAGGAGATTTACAGCATGAGACTAACAATGTGAGCCTAACCATCTTAAATTGCTGCAATTTACTTCTGAGTTCAATAGGATTTATTCCCTAGGAAATGTGTTTAGGGTTAAAACCTTAATACAAAATGCTGCACATTTAGTTAGCTTAATTTTTAATGTGTGTATGTATTTATTTTATACCCAGCCTTACCTAGAGCAGCTCACTCAGTGAGCGGCTCACTGAGAGCCAGTTTGGTGTAGTGGTTAAAGAGTGTGGACTCTAATCTGGGAGAACTGGGTTTGATTCCCCACTCCTCCACATACAGCTGCTGGTGTGACCTTGGGTCAGTCATAAGTTCTCTCAGAGCTGTTCTCTCAAGGGCAGTTTCTGTCAGAGCCCTCTCAGCCCCACCTCCCTCACAGGGTGTCTGTTGTGGGGTGGGGAAGGGAAAGGAGATTGTAAGCCGCTCTGCGACTTCAAGTGAAGGGTGGGGTATAAATCCAATCTCTTCTTCTTCTTGTCCCATTTCATCCTCATAACAGTCCTCCTGTGAGGAAGTCTAGGAATCTGTGACTGGCCCAGAGTCACTCAGCAGTCTTCCATGGCAGAGGGGGGAGTCGAACCGAGTTCCCCCAGATCCTAGTCTGACACTGTAACCATCAGGCTGCACTCCAATCTAGATTAGAGGCCTTCATGATGGAGAGAAAGCAGCATCCACCTGTGAAGGTGTTTGTGTGCCTGCAGACAAAATAAGGGAAGGGAGGAGGCAGGGATTGTGCTTGGGCAGAAACACTGGACTCAAGCATCACCCCAGCAGTGCTGCCAGCAGTCAGTGGCTCACCTCATTTGCTCAGACAGAGGACGAGCCTTCCTTGCAGCCTGGGACCGGCATGTCTGAAAGTCCGCTTCTCCCGTGTCACCCACTGGCTAGTTAAGATCTGCTCATCAACCCTTATTGATTTAGTCTTTATTTTAGAAGACCCGATCCAAGTGTTTCCCTATTTACTTAAAGAAATACAGGGATATGGTAAGGTAGTGGGTCTAAAAGTGAATTTGCATAAAACTAAGATTTTGACCAAAAACTGTACTCAACCACATATTCAAAAAATTTCAAGTATGGAAGTGACAAGAAAAGTGAAATATTTGGGTATATATATGACAAATAAAACATCATCAATATTTGAAGATAATTATAAGAAATGGAAAAATCTACGCTTATCAGGGGAGAATAGCCGTAATAAAGATGAACGTATTACCGAGATTTCTATTTCTGGTGCAAAATATACCAATTATTGAAAAATTTCAGTATTTCTCAGATCTAGAAAAAACTACTAGACAATTTATATGGCAACATAAAAGAGCAAGAATTAAGTGGAAGTTACTTCAGGATAAAAAAGACAAGGGTGGTCTGGCTATGCTGAACTGGTCTTTGTATTATTCCACAGCAGTGTTAGGCTCGATACGTGATTGGATAAAGCTTGAGAATGTAAGAACTCTAAAATTAGAAGGACATGATTTAGTAATGGGCTGGCATGTCTATATATGGTACCAAAAAGATAATTTTCATAACCATATTTTAAGAAGTGCCTTAATTAAAATTTGGACTAAGTTGAAATAAAGAGTATATAATAAGACTCCTAGGTGTGTTTCCCCATTGGAAGCCTACACTGAATCCTCCTTGTTAACAAAAAGTAATAAAGAATGTTATGAATATTTGTTAGATAAAAACAATGATTTAAAAAAGAAGAAATGCTCTTAAAGCAAAAAATAAAATTGTCATGGTGGGAAAAATTGCAGTTGAGCATGAGATTTAAGGAAGATAGTAAATTAGGTTTTTATGGCAACCCAATCGATCTAGATAGAATTTGGCTCCTTAGTGATAACAAATTGATTCAGAAACTGTATAGTTGGTTGATTCAAGATTATGTTCTCGATGAAAGTATAAAAGTACCCATGATCTCTTGGATGAAAGATATGGGTTATACGTTAGAGACAGACTCATTGTCGAGAATTTGGACCTCGGTAAAATATATGAAGGCGACATCTTACAAGGAAAATATTTACAAAATGTTTTATAGATGGTATTGGTCACCAGACAAGATTTCGAAATGTTTTCCTAAAGTACCCAACAATTGTAAATGCAAGACAAATATTGGAACGTTCTTTCACATGTGGTAGCAATGTGGGAAGATTCGAGAATTTTGGAGAAAAGTGCAGGAAATAATCATAGACATTTTTAAGATTAAGTTACCAATGTTACCAGAACTGTTCTTATTGAATATTTTTCCAGAAAATATAAAAACAGATAGGGAGGTAATGACTTAAATCCTTCCAGCAGCTAGAATACTTATAGCTAAGAATTGGAAATCAGATAAACCCCCTTCAAGAGAAGATTTAAGATATAAACTGTTAGAAGTTGTAGAAAGGACAGGCTGAGTATGGTTTTGAAAAATAAGCTGGAAGATACGTTTTGGAAGAAATGGGATAAAGTGTACAAATGGCTAGGTATTAAAATTAAGAAAGAGACTCACAAAGCTTAGTGGTAAGCCTTAAGAAAAATTGTGTCAAGTTAATTTAAGTATATCAGCTGTATTGGCTTCATTATATTTTGTGGAATATGTTTATAAAAAAACCTAATAAAAATGTTAATTTAAAAAAAAAAACCAAACCCCCTTATTGGTGGTGCCAGCACTCTGGCGAGTGAGTGGGGTGGGGCAGGGAATCTGTGGCAGACAGAAGGGGGGTCCTCTCAGTGCTGGCTTTGTCTCATTCGCTTGGACAGAGGACGAGCCTTCCTTACCCAACAAAATGGCAGTGCTGCTTCTGTGAACTTAGGCAGATCGTGAGAGGGAGGGCAGGAAGGGTTGCATCAGTGCTTCATCCTCGTGGCCCTTTCTTGCACGCCCAGGGAAATGCTGATCGCCACTTTGGGGTCAGGAAGCCGTTGTTCTCCAGGCCAGTTTGGCCAGGGATCCTGGAAGTTTGTTTGTTTGGCCATCTTCTAGGCATGGCACAGGGGTCACTGGCAATGCTCCCTCTAGGCTGTGGAGTCTTGTGAGAAAAAATTCTACCTTGTGTGCTTCTGACATTAAAGTTGTGAGTGAGCGATTTGAGTGCTGCATAGATTAGTTTGCTCTGGAGCCATCCTTCCTGAGCTAAGACAAAAACGTGTGAACTGGAGGCTAAAAATGGTGAGCTAGCTCACACTAACTCAGCTTAGAGAGAACACTGGTCCCTGGGTGTGTGTGTGGGGGGGAGGTATTTGTGCATTTCCTGCACTGTGCAGGGGATTGGACTAGATGACCTTGGAGGTCCCTGCCAACTCTATGATACTATGTCTTCATGTGGCCTAGATGCCATGGATTGCCTGGTATATACATTCCCTCCATAAATCAACAGTCCGTTTCTTGCTTTGGTTGGCGCAAACCAGAAATTTGGAAAAAGGACACTTTTTATTGCAGCTTCTGAGCTGGATCCCAGTTCGTCAGATGTATTAGCACAAGTGAAGCAACCATTCTGTACGCTGGTTAAAATGCAAGAGATTTACGTTGTTAGAATTCACGGACAGCTTAGATACTTTCCACCCTGTGGCTCTGACTGCAGGAACTCTGGCTTAGAAAAGCTTATTCTAGGATTGCTGTGTTAGACTTTATTCTTATATGGAGGCTTAGTCAGACTTCAGTGAAGCCCTGCGTAAATTAAGCCCCAGGACTGAGAGGCACATTACAACTGTTTGCTGGCAGCCAAAGCGTTACCTAAAGTTAACGGTTTGGAGAGGACCTGATGATTGGATTTGCATTGATTTCTCCAACAAAACTGGTTCCGCTTGTAGCCCTTTTCATTGGGTTTTAAGCTTGGGAGTGATTTCTTTTATCAAATTTCCAGAAACACCTTATAGTGTAATTTTTGCCTTTTCTTTCTCAAGGTATTGGACCCAAGAACCCGAATGATTCTGTTCAAGATGCTAACAAGAGGTGTGATATCTGAGATCAACGGCTGCATCAGCACAGGGAAGGAGGTCAGTGTCACCATCAGTCGGACTGCAGTGTGGAGTTTGACTGTCTTAACAAGATGCTGTGAGTTCAATTCAGGGTGCTGTGTGTAACCCTGAAAGCCCCTTGCAGCCTGGGACCGGCATGTCTGAAAGACCGCTTCTCCTGTGTCAGCCCACTTGCCAGTTAAGATCTGCTCATCAAACCGTATTGGTGGTGCCAGCAGTTTGGCGAGGGGGGGAGGATGGGTCTGTGGCAGACAGAAAGGGGGCTTTCTCAGTTCTGGCCTCACCTTCGGGAGTCGTTGTTCTGAAGGGCTCCAGCAAGCTTCCTCTCTTGGATTTCTATAAGCAATATATAAGGCCTTCTTTCTCCATCTGGTGTTCATCAAATAGGATTTTTGTGGCTCTTCTGGGTATCGTAAGTCCAGTTGTGCATATAAAACCTGCCAATGACAAGTGCTGTCCTAAACGAAGCAATTCCTCCTGTGGGAGAGAGTGTAGGTTGTTTCTTATAAGATTGTACCTGCTCAGCCCTGGCCTGGATAGTCCAGGCAAGCCTGATCGTGTTAGATCTTGGAAGCCAAGCAGGGCTGGCTGTGGTTAGTACTTGAATGGGAGACTTTCTTGGAATTACAAGTCAGCAGGACAGAGGCAGGCTTTATTCAGCCACCTCTCTGAATATTCTCCAGGTCCCCAGTAGGCGTCAGTCACCAGAGGTCAACATGACTTCCATGTGCAGGCACGCACACTCACACACACAAAAACCCCTCCACCAAGAATACCAAACAAAAAAAAAAAGATTGTGCCTCTTCCTGTCCCATATACATTCATCATTTAAAAACTAATTATAGCTTTTTTTCCTTCAAAATGATAATTTTTACACATACACAAATTTATGTAAGTTGAATTGGTTGGTCAGGATTCAGTCAACAAAAGGTTTTGTGTATCAGTCAACATCACTTACTGTAAATGCTAAATTGTTCTTCCCTGGGGCTGGAGAGCTTCAGAAGCGCTGTGCACAGCTTATGGTATAAGTGGTTTGTGCTTCAGAAGAAGAAAAAAAAATCAAAAATGGAATTTTATTATGCAGATGATCTATTATATGTCTTTGTTTCTTTCGTACAGTCTATTCTGCTTGTCCTGGGACATGCAGCAAAATTATGGGGAAGGTACATGGCTCAGTGGTAGATTATCTGCTTGGTGCGCAGAAGGTCCGAGGCTCAGCTCCAGTTAAGGATTCGGTGGTAGGTTATGTGAAAGACCCTGGAGAGATGCCGCCAGTATCAGTAGACAATGCTGCCTTCCCCGGACCCAGTGGTCTGATCAATACAAGGCAGTTTCCTGTGTATGGATAGCCCTGACTGCTGGTATTCCTGTTTGGCCCACTGACTGGCTGTCTTTGGAGATCTCAGCAGGCATTACCCCAACACTTCCATGGCCATTACGGACTAGAAACTTGGCTTGATGAACGAGATCTGTGACTTTCAGGGTGCAGTACTTCTAGGCCCAGATTATGCCCTTGCGTGGCATGTAGAAAGGTGCACAGCCTTGGGCTCAGCTTCGTTTCACAAAATCCTCAAAGGGTACTAGCTCTAAAAGAAAAGCACTGACTGACCTGCCTGCCTAAACATCTGTGTTAGGCATTTTTGGTACTAGCTTTATTTTAAAAAATCAGTTTTCTTCAGTCTTATAAAACTTCTCTGCCTTGTCACCAGGTGAAGTTTCTTCCCTGCTAAAGGCTCCCATGGAAGTGGCTATTTACAGATGGGATATATTTCGCTGCTATTCCTCCCTAGTAGTATTTGAAATATGGTATTGGAGGAGCTGAAATAACAAAACTGTGGCTATCATATTTTTGCCACGTTATCAGAAAACAAAGATTCACAGGAAAAGACAATAATGCTGGAGAAAGTTGAAAGCAGCAGGAAAAGAGGAAGTCCCAAAATGAGATGGATTGACTCAATAGAGGACGACACAGCCCTCAGTTTGCAATACCTGAGAATGGCTGTTAACGATAGGACATTTTGAAGGACATTAATTCATAGGATCACCGTGCGACTTGACGGCACTTAACAAACGCCCTGAGCCCGCTTGCAGGGAGGGTGGTATATAAATCAAATAAATAAATAGATAAATAAAATTTTTCTTTTTTTGCCTGTAAAAATAATTCACCTTCCTAAGTTATCATCAAGCCTAATGGCATGTCAGGGATGCACATAATTTTAATATTGTTCTTACACAGATGCGTAAAAGCTGGGTGGGATCCTGTGTTGAACTGCCAAGAGAAAGTGGTTAACCATGTGACTCTCTGTCGTTCTCAGTCCCATTTGTCCAGTCATTAAAAGCACTCAGGTGGCCACAGTTATGCTGTCTGCAGGACTCTCTCTTTTTGTCTTTCTTCCTGCCCCTGCTTGTACACTAAAAAGAATTATCTGGACCTGGATACTGTGGCGGTGAGGCCACCATCTGTCAACCTGTTCAGTGCAGTAAGGATGCCACCATCTGTCAACCTGTTCAGTGCAGTACTAAGGGGCAAGTTCTCTACCTGAGTCTGGTCCACATAATACTGATTAAGGACACTCAGACTAAGGGCTTACCGACACGTGGCACTCGTGAGGACTCCTTTGTGTTTGGTTCTGAAGTTCTGCTACACCCATGTCAGACCAGGGCAACTCTATTCTCTGTGGTGATCTATGGGCTAGACGTGTCCCTGTGTATCATCAGTCTCCATAATAAAGTAGAAGGCATCTTAGAGCAAGGATTTCTTAGTTACAGAGGACACGTTCAAGTGTAAACCAATTTGATGTAGTGGTAGAGTGGCAAGGTCTGGGTTCAAATCACCACTTGTCGTGGATCCTTCTGGACGATGTTGGGCTTACAGGGTTGTCGGGAGGATAAAATGGAGGCGGAAAGAAGCAACCCACGTGTGGTGCCCTGAACCTTTGAAAGAAGAGCAAGTTTAAAAAATCCACAAAACAGATGTATATATTTACATAGTTCATATTTCTTATATATGGTGCACAGAAGAGACAGCCAGACTTGTCATAGTTTCTTAGGGTCTAAAATAGTCGTTCTCTACCTTGACAGATGGGAAAACTTTTCACCATATCTCAACCTTTTCAGTAGGCAGTCAGCCTCCAGCAACAATTCTCCCAAAGTATAGAAGGGCATTAATGCTAGAGCGCCTGAATGCTACGTTCAGCTGTGATGTCAGGAAGATATAATGGGATTTCGTACTCAGATCGACTCTGTAAATGCAGCAGCAGTAAAATTGACTCTGTGGATCATGTTTTGCTTGATTGCCTCAAATTTTCAGCTCTAAGGAATGAACTGATCTCTCCTTTATTTAATCTGGACTTCCCCTCTCCAGAAGCAAAATCATCCTGGTTACTTAGAGACGAAGACAAACAAACTACCCTGCGTGTGTTAAAATTTCTAGCAGCTGTGGTCAAATCACATGACAGCTTTTGCAGTAGCAACCTTTATATTCTTCCATGTTTCCCTGGGGGATGAGGGGCTCCAGTTGCAAAAACAGTAAAGACAATAAAATAGTATCTCAGTTTACATTTAGTAGAGTTGCCGCGGGCTAAATAAAACTGCTTTTGGACCAAGTCTCACCGCTGAGCTACCAGTTGCCTGTCTCCGTGCTAAACCATCAGTAGACATTAACTCATTTGGGAAGCAGGTTTGGTCTGAATAGTGTTCTGTATGTACTCAAGAGTAGCTTTCAGACTTATGGTTATGACAGCATGAGCCATGTGCAAGTGCATCAGGCACATGGCCAGCTGTCTGCAGTTTCACTCTTGCAGCCTTGCGCTAGACTGAGGTCAGAGTCTAAAGACTTGTGTTCGCACACAGAAACAGGCTTCCAAATACAGAGCAGCTGTCCCCCCCCCCACACCTTGGGCAAGAACTCTCCTCTAGGGAACATACCTTTAGAGAAATGGATTCTGTGTGTAGAAACATGTTTCCCACAATTAACTGTGTGCATATGTTTTTTGTGCATCTGAATATAGAACTATTAAAGTTATTCTCCCCCTCACCTTCTGCTTGTGGCTTAAGTGTTTGCAAAGGGATTTCCAGCCAAAAACATTAAAAAGTGGCTGAGCATGGGTGACCTCTGGAAGTAAGCATTCACAACTTATGACATGCCAAGCCAGAACCCCCCATCAGTTGTGTTTTGTGGCATAATTGGCATTTGACTACTTTTTGGGTTTTATTTATTTATATTTATTTTGAAAATTAGGTTTACATCCCATCCTGCCCACAAGCAGGCTTTGAGCACGTTCTGTCAGATTCAGTAAACAATATATAGTATACAAAAATTAAAACAGTTAAAACACCAATAAAATACAACAAAACTCTTTTCTTACCCTTTCTCTTATACAAAAGTAGTCTTGTAGTTGCATTGATCTTCTTTTGTTTTTCTTTCTTGCAATTTATTAGGCTAACGTGTATCATGCCAGCACAGCAAATGGAGAGAACCGGGCAATAAAGATATATAAAACTTCTATTCTGATGTTCAAAGACCGGGATAAGTATGTGAGTGGAGAATTCAGGTGAGATGGAGGATTCTTTTTCCTGTTTTGAATCTGCAATTGTACACTTCCTCATCCAGTCTACTTTGAATTTTACCTAAAAAAAAAAAAAAAGAGTCCATGCTGGGTCTCAATAATTCCATGTTATCCCCTGTGCTTTCTAGGTTTCGCCGTGGATATTGTAAAGGAAATCCTAGAAAAATGGTCAAGACGTGGGCAGAAAAAGAAATGAGGAATTTAACAAGGTACCCCTTTTCTTCTTCCGCTTTGCCACAGAGTTTGTTGCCACACTCCATTTTTGTATTAAATACTTTGATCACTTCTTTCTGGAAGTTTGTATTTTCAAACTGTAGGGTCTGAAGAGACCAGGTGTTCATTGTCTAAACTGTTACTAACATCCTGTAGGGAAAAAAATGTCCTGCTTAATGGGATGTTATTTATCAGGTGATAATGTTCACTTCTGTGCCATGAAAAGTTTCATCTTTCCATTTCTTATATGTTAAACCTCTGCTAAAAGGACAAGACATTTTTTCCTCCAGGTTGTGAGCAAACCGTATTGCAAATCCCCAAGCTAGGATCCTGTATATTGTGAATCCCCTGCAGAGCCAGTTTGGTGTAGTGGTTAAGAGTGGTGCACTGTAATCTGGAGAACTGGTTTTTTTTCGCTGCTCCTCCACATGAAGCCAGCCGGGTGACCTTGGGACAGTCACAGCTCTCTCACCCACCTCACAGGGTGTCTCTCTCACAACCCCACCTACATCACAGGGTATCTGTTGTGGGAAGAGGAAGGGAAGGTGATTGTAAGCCACTCTTAGACTTCTTCAGGTAGTGAAGGATGAGGTATAAAACCAACTCTTCTTCAGTTGTGATAGGCAACTGGGATATGTACATTTCTGGTTGCAAAAAGGACATCACAGAACTGGAAAAAGTACAGAAGAGGGCAACCAAGATGATTAGGCAGATGGAGCCCCTTCTTTATGAGGAAAGGCTGAGGAGTCAGGGACTTTTCAGTTTACAGAAGAGATGATTGCGGGGACGGAACATGATAGAGGTTTCTAAAATTATGCATGTGATAGAGTTGACAAAGAGAAAATTTTCTTCCTCTCCCAAAATACTAGAACTTGAGGGCATCCAATGAAGCTGATGGGCAGTAGATTCAGGATGGACAAAAGGAGTTACTTATTTACACAGCGAGTGATTAAAATATGGAACTTGTTGCCAGAGGATGTAGTGATGGTCGCAGGAATAGATACCTTTAAGAGGGGATTAATGGAGGATAGATCTATCAGTGGCTACTAACCATGGTGACTGAAGGGGAACCTCCAACATCAGAGGTACTAAACCTCTAAATCTCAGTGCCAAGAGGCAACATCGGGGAAGATCTCGGCCTCTGTGTCCTATTGTTGGCCCTCCAGAGGAACTGGTTGGCCAATGTGTTAGACAGGATGTTGGACTACATGGACTACTGGTCTGATCCAGCAGGGCTCTCTTTACGTTCTTATCTGTGGACTGCATTTTGCCTACCGCCTGCTGCCAGTTGGATATGTTTCTCACCCTTCTAAGCAGATAAAAAGGAACAATTTTTGGAGTAAACATATTTTTCCTTTTTATGCCTTTATAAACCTTTTCATCTTTATTGAAATCATTCAAGATTGTTTTCTCCCCCTCTTTTTCCCTACTTACCTGCAACACGCACAAATAATCTATGTTCATTCATTTCCCTTATACCCAGAAGATTTTCCACACTGTATTTTGTTTTGCCCTTTGTATGTAAAGCCTTGAAGCAAATTTCTTGCTGAGATTTTAAACAGTATCAGTTTTTCTCCTGTGATGGAGAAACTAAAGTTTCCTTCTTTCTGATTCAGATCATTATGTTTTTGTATTGAGTGGCACGATTTATCTGGGCAGCTGAGAAAATACAGGCCAGAGCAGTGTCTAAATGCTGAACTATTTTAACTGTATCTAGTGAAGCTGCTTTCTTGTTTTGAACATTATTCTGTTCCTTTTTTTGCCATAGTTGTTGATGTTCCTTTGTGTGTGCCGATTGTAATGGCCTTTGGCCTTATACAATAAATGTTATGCTATGCTATGCATTAAACCATTATTCCTATTATCAAATTAAAGTTAGTTAAAACATAAGTAGTGATTTATTGACTTCGTATTTCATGCTCCTTTAGAAAATAGGGGGAGTGGTTGTGCTTCCCCTTCCAAGTGTATACTTCAGTCTTCTTTCCCGCCCAAGACAGGGAGTACCCTGGCCGGGCACTTTTTACCTCAGGCAGTTATGGCAGATTGAAGAGAAGCTGGAAGAAAAAAAGGGAAGAAACTGGACTCCTCACACTTCTTCCTCACTTGAGATAGTTCTGGCCTAACTAATCTAATTGTCAACTGTTGCTTGGCAGTAGAAGCCACCCAGTCCCTCCTACATATACGGTCTCTAGTTGTAACAGTTTAAAAAGAAGGGGGTTCCTCTTCTGTCAGGTATTTTTGAGGAATTAAAAACCTCTTGTGTTTACTTTGAGATTATGCCCTGGATTTTTATAATGCTTAACCTAAGTAAATATTGTCATACTAAAGACATTCTTTAAGAAGGAGGAGGAGGGAAAAAAACCCTTACAAACAGACAAGTTCTTATTTCTAAGGCAGTTTTGCCTATTCTGTTTACCATGTAACTTTTTTTTCCTGGCATCATCTTGTTGGATAACAACCGTTTTCGGCTTTTTCTTTCAGGTTACATAGCGCACAAATTCCATGCCCCGAACCCATTATGCTAAGAAGTCATGTTCTTGTTATGGGCTTTATTGGAAAAAATGACACGTAAGTATCCTCAGAAACTGTGTGTGTGTGTGTTTATATATATATATATAAAGATCTATCTTAAAAAAGGCGAAAAGCCTGTGGGGCGCAATAGTGAGGGTGTCGAATTTCAAAGGAGGAGACCTGGGTCCAAATCCTCACTGAGGGAACTTGGTCCAGTCACTGTCACTCAGCCTAACCTTCCTCAAGAGATTGTTATGTACAGTGGAGGGAGAGGAACTTGGTAGCCTTTCTTGAGGTCTTCTTCATTCAGAAGAGAGCTCTCTTGGTTTTTACACAACACGTGATTTAGCAGTGCTCTTGGGTGCCTCAGATGGTTGAAAGAAAAAAGAAAGCTGTTCCTCATGTAGCAATACCTAATTAAATGTAAATAGAACTTCATTAGAGAAGCACAAAGCTTGACCCCTTTCTGATAAAAGGCATTTAAAGATACCTGGTAGGGATCCGTTGGAAAAGTTTACTTCTCCCTAATGTGTCAGTTGACTGTATGGGTTGGAATCATGACACTCAGTCATGTTACAAGAGGGTTATTTATTTATTTAATTCAACTTGTTTAGGCTGCCCTTCCCTGCAGGCAGGACTCAGGGCAGCGTATGTCAAAACAAACACAATAATAATCCGTTGAATAAGATTAAAAACTACCCAAAACAATATATTTCTCAAGCAATACAATTTCATTATCTAAGGTGAGGAGAAATTTCTGTTCCCCCCAGTCCCGTGGTTGAAGGGGGTGCGGAGGGCTGAGTAGGGGGGTATGAGAGTGCCAACGGTCGCTGTCCTCAACCAAAGATCTGGCGGAACGTCTCTGCCTGGCAGGCCCTACGGAAATGTAGTAAATCCCATAGGGCCTGAATATTTTCTGGCAGAGAGTTCTGTTAGGCAGGGGCCAGGGCTGAGAAGGCCCTGGCCCTAACTGAGAACAGCCGGACCTCTCTTGGTCTGGGGATCACAAGTAGATTCTTGTTGCTGGAGCGTAATGCTCTTCCAGGGCCATATTGAGAGAGGCGGTCCCAAAGGTATGTCGGTCCCTGGCCGCTAAGAAGTTCGCTGAATTCTTTCTCTTTTCTTTTTTTTATATGTCCTTTAAATAGCTTTATTTTCAAAGCTGATTGGAGTGCCATATATTTTTGAAAGGGTGGCTTGCTATGCAAATCACCTGAAGCTTCCTGCTCCTGAGACAGACCACTGATCTGCCAAGGTCAACATTGTCTGTTGTGACTGGAAGCTGCTCTCCAGGCTCTCGGGCTGAGATCTTTCACATCACCTGCTACCTACTCCTTTTAACCAGAGGCTGAACCTGGGACCTTCTGTGTACAAAGCGGGCACCCTGCTGCTGGCCCAGAGCCCCACTCCAAATCTAGAAGAGAAATTCTTCAAAGCTGAATCACAAAATTATTTGGGGGGGTGCCTTTTCAAAAACTGAGTTTTATGCATCTTCTATCTAACCTTTTAAAATTGTTGTCTATTTTTGGAGTAGTAAAGCCGGATTGTGAGCCTGCTTAACTGGGGTATGCTGTGGTGCAGTTTTAATATCGTATTGGATATGTTTGTGTTGTGCTGTTGTTATGATCATGCATAACACTATTTTAATTCAAATAATATATTCTCAAAATGACCCTGTGAAGTAGGTTAGGCCAAGAAATAATGACTAACTAGTGGGCTTCATGAACCCAGCTTTTCTCGGTCCAAAGTCCAGCAGATTATCCACTTCATTGGCTCTGCATCTCAGCTACATATCTGCTTGTGCTCTGTTACAAATGAATGCATCTTCTAGGTATTTGCTTACATGTACCTCTTAAGAAAGTATTGAAAGAAATGTGGCATGAGGCATAGTTATAGGACTGAAACAGCCTTGGTCACTCTGGTGGATGACTTGCGCTGGGAGATGGACAGAGGGAGTGTGACTCTGTTGATTCTCCTGGACCTCTCAGCAGCTTTCGCTCCCATTGATCATGGTATCCTTCTGGACCTGGTCTGGGACTGGGATTGCTCATGTCCCGTTAGGGTTGCCAGCCTCCAGGTGGGGCCTGGGGATCTCCTGCTTTTACAGCGGATCCCCAGCTGTAAGAGATCAGCACCCCTGGAGAAAACGGCTGCTTTGAAGGGCGGACCCTATGGCATTGTACCCTGCCGAGGCCCCTCCCCTCCCCAAACCCTGCCCTCTCCCGGCTCCACCCCCAAAGTCTCCAGGTATTTCTCAACCCAGACCTGGCAGCCCTATGTCCCGTCTTCAGAAGGTGGTGCCAGAGGTCTGCTGCTCAGCTCCTTCACCTTTCCCTTTGCGGTCCCACAAAGTTCAGTCTTGTCCCCTATGCTCTTTAGCATCTACATGAAACCACTGGGTGAGATCGTCTGGAGATCTGGCCTGGGTTGTCGCCAATACGTGGATGATACTCAGCTCTGTCTTGCTCTTCTGTCTGATCCCAGAGAGGCTGAACTGGTACCTGGTGGCAGTTTTGGAAGGGGTGTGGGCTAATAAACTGAAGCTTGATCCCGACAAGACAGAAGTGCTACTGGTGGGAGGAAGATATGACCTGAGATTTAAGGCGTCACCCATTCTATGGGGTGTAGTGGTTAAGTGCGAGGACTCTAATCTGGGAGAACCGGGTTCAATTCCCCACTCCTCCACATGCAGCTGCAGGGTGACCTTGGGCAAGCCATAGTTCTGTCAGAGCTGTTCCTGAAAGAGCAGTTCTCTCACAGCTCTCTCAGCCCCACCTACCTCTCAGGGTGTCTGTTGTGGGGAGGGGAAAGGAAAGGAGATTGTAAGCCGCTCTGAGACTCCCGAGTGAAGGGCAGGATATAAATCCAGTCTCCTCCTCTTCTTCTTCTTCTCAATGTTCCCTCTAAGTGCCACAGTGTTGTGAGCAGAAATTCTATCTTGTGAGTGAAAAAGCTAGTAGTAGCATTAAAGTTGCAAGCGAATCTACATTTGACTATCGTGTAAATTAGCTTTATAGAAGATTATTTCCATAATCTTGTAAAAATCTCAGAATAAATTATTTAAATTATATTTAAGATATGTTTTAAGAATAATTTAAACATTATAAGAGGAAACAGAATCAAGTCAAATTTCATGCACCCCTATTGGTAGACCCGACCTCCAGAGATCAGGCTATAATGGAGAATCAATCCGGGGGCATATGGGGCTTGGGAGACTCCAAATTTGTTTGTTGAACTGGAGACTCCAATTTGCAACATAGCTGCTGGTGCCTCTCCTCAACCCCCCCCCCTCCAAGTTTCAAAAAGATTGGACCAGGGGGTCCAATTCTATAAGCCCTAGAAGGAGGTGCCCCCATCCTCCATTGTTTCCAATGGAGGGGAAAATGCTTAATCTCAGTTCACTTGTAGGCTGTGCTGCCTGCTAAATTCCCTGCGCTGCCAGCTAAATTCCCTGTGCTACCAGCTAAAATGTTGTGTGCCAGCACCCCCTAGCACATCTTAGAGGGAACTTTGGTTGCATTCCCCCTGAGGGAACAGGTTTGTAGTCTGGGGGTGCTCTTGGACCCAGGCATACTGCTGGATAAGCAAGTGGGAGCTGTGGCCAGGATTGCCTTTTACCAGCTTTGATTTGTTATCCAGCTGTGACCTTTCCTGGATGCATGCCCTGGTTACATCTGGATTAGATTAAGGAGGGGCTGTGGCTCAGTGGTAGAGCATCTGCTTGGCTTGCAGAAGGTTCCAGGTTCAATCCCTGGTATGTCCAGTTAAAAAGACCAAGCAGTAGGTGATGTGAAAGACCTCTGCCTGAGACCCTGGAGTGTCGCTGCCAGTCTGAGCAGACAATACTGACTTCGATGGACCCAATGGTGTAATCCAGTAAAAGGCAGTTTTGTGGGTTCTACGTGCGGCTGCCCTTGAGAAGTGTTTGGAAGTTTCAGTTGGTGCAGAATGCTGCAGCCAGGATGTTGACTATAGTGGGTTGTAGAGACCATATCACTCAGTCTTGCCCCATCTACACTGGCTCCCATTCTGTTTCTGGGCACAATTCAAGGTGCTGGTCTTGAGCCTCAGAGCCGTATATGGTTTGGGACCAGGATACCAGAAGGACCGCCTGCTCCCTTGTGAACCTGCCTGAACGCTGTGGTCAACTTCGGAGGTCCTGCTTCGGGTGCCCCCGTCTTCTGAGATTAGGCAGGTGGCAGCCCGGGAGAGGGCCTTCTCAGTCATGGCACCAAAGCTCTGGAACTCTCTCCCCAGGGAGATTCATCTGTGCCCTTCTGTTGTCATCCTCTGCATCTTTTCTGTTTTGTTTGACTGCCTCTCACTACTATCTCAGAAGTAGGGAATGGTTGCCCAGTGACTATGTGGCAGGGGCATAGCCAGAAAAGTTTTGGTTGTGGGGCACTGGGAAATCCTGTAGGGCAGGGGAGCATGGGGGATGAGAGAGAGAGACGTAAGAACAACACGGTGCACTGCAGCTAAATTTAGATTTTAAAAAGTACTATAATTTTGGAGAGCACGTTTTGTGGGGCGGGGCAGTTAATTAAGGGGGCATGGCCCTGAGATGCCCCATTGTGGCTATGGGCCTGCTATGTGGCATCCATTACTTGTATACAAATTAGTTCTAGAGTCCCTCCAAAGCACCACAAATGCCGCCTGCCAAACCCAGTGTTTCCAAGGTGTCTTGTAATGCTGAACAGGCTCTTGGAGTTTAACTAGATTGGTACAAAGTTGTCATAGAATCATAGAGTTGGAAGGGGCCATACAGACCATCTAGTCAGTTTCAGTTTAGTTTATTATAATTAGCCATTGGCATTACAAAATACAAATTGTGAACAAACTGTAGGTTAATATCAGAACATACAAAAGTACCAGAAATCAATAACAAAATATGGCTGATTTGATACAGTAGCCTGAATAGTGCCCTTTCCTGATTCCACCTCGGAACGTATATTCTTTGGACCATCTAGTCCCACCCCCTGTCCTGGCTCGATGTACAAAGAGAACTTGTCTATTGGTGTGGTGCAGCTTGGAAAGGCGGTATGAACAGCTGTCAGGAGCAGGTACGGATTAGGGTTGCCAAGTCCGAGTTGGAAAATACCTGGGGACTTTGGGGGTGGAGCCAGGAGAGGGCGGGGTTTGGGGAGGGGAGGGGCCTCAGAATGGTACAATCCATAGAGTCCCCCCTTCAAAGCAGCCATTTTCTCCAGGGGAGCTGATCTCTGTCAGCTGGAGATCAGTTGTAAAAGCGGGAGATCCCCAGGCCCCACCTGGAGGCTGGCAACCCTAGTACGGATTCCTGCTTGATCCCTCCCTATTAAGAGGTGTGACTATTCTAGGAGGCAGGCGGAAGGATCTTTGTGACAGCCTTTAAAAAAAATGTTTAGGTTCCTTGAGGTTCTTCGTAGCCTGCTCATGCTCTTTCCCATTGGTTTCATTGGTGACTAGGGGCTAAATTGCATGCAGTGCTGGGGATCTGTGTTCATATTCCCAGATACAAAAAGCACTCATGGGGGAATGTTGTTCTTTCTCCCCCTAATCCAGTAAATGCCATTTCTCCAATGGGAAATGGCTCTACTCCAGGTTGCTTTAAGCCCCCAGAAGGGGGGAAAGACATACTTCTGTCCCAGTCAAGCCATAAAGCAAAATTGACCTCCAGCAGTTGAGTGTCTTTGATTCGTACAGTGTAAGCGTTATTTTCTTGAATCACTGAAATGGTGTTCCCTTCCAACCTAAAGCATATCCGCTCAAGTGACTGGGCTCCCAATCACCCAGTGTGTAAGCCCCTGGCCTAATAAGCACAGTTGATGCGTTTAGCTTGGTTAGCAATGTAGGTAGGACTCTTGTTTTGTAGACAAATGCTGACTTGTATTGGGTGGGGATTTTGTTCTAACCTGTTTACTGCTCTGGACTGAATCATGTGTGGCGCAGCGCACTGTAGGATAGTTGGTGATACATGCCACAAAATTAATTTTGTTTCTCTCCCCCACCCCCTTTCTTTGTCTTGATTCCAAGGCCTGCTCCTTTGTTAAAAAATGCCCAGTTATCAGACACAAAAGCTCGGGAGCTGTACCTGCAAGTCATCCAGTACATGAGAAGAATGTATCAGGATGCAAGACTTGTCCATGCAGATCTCAGCGAATTTAATATGCTGTATGTGTTTGGAACCTTTATGTCGATACCTCTTTGAATAATGTATAAAAGTTGCGTTGTACAGCTCTGCCCTCAGGCCTGGGTGTCGTCCTCCTGGCGCTGCAAGCTTGTGAATGTAGGCTGTTGCTAAAGACATCATTCAAACATTCAGTGCAATTCTCAGGAACAATAAAAGAGCTTAATTTATCTTAGGAAATGACCAAATGATGGAATGAGCTTCTGTTGTCCCATTTCCTAAAATCACTTTCGGGGTTCCCGGAAAGCTGGCTAGTTTTCTGCAGTGCAGATGACATTAGGAATGAGATCTGTTGAGCAAGCCTCTTCTTACCAGCTTGAGATTATGATAACTATACTTGGCATTTAAACAGCTTATTTCAAGTGTTCTCATGTATCATTTCAGTGATCTTTAAAACCAGTGCTTAAATTACTGGAGAAGGGCAGGGCTTGAATGATTCATTGAGAGCTTCCCTTTTTTTTCCTCCCATCATTTAAAAATGGGTTAGAACGGCCCTGCAAGGCAGGCCAGGTGGTGGCAGCCTAGGCTAGAGTATGGTGGCTTGCATAGGGGCTGCTGGCTATGTGCAGGTTTCAACCAAAGATTTCTCAGCTCTCACTATGTGGCAGCAGCTCTCAGATGAAGCAAGGGAGTTTCTGTGAACACGTATGGAGCTGTCCTTCAAATGACTGGTCCAAAAGGCTAGCAAGCATTGCCGATTGCACCACAAACTTCCACTGTTTTCTGAAACAAAACCCTTTATCTGGGCTCCAGCTTCCAGGACATTCAGTTGCTGATGTAGGAGTAGCAGTTTTCTTACAAAGGAATTTCAAAGGGAGATGAGAAAGAGAGACTGCTGAATTGCCACTGATAATGAAGCTCAGGACAATGCATCCACCTGGACTGAACAGAGACCTAGGTTTCATGTCTCATTACCAAAGCTGATTTCTCCATGCCTATTACCCCTCTGCAGAGCTCACCTAAATCCAATCACGTCTGCTATTGTCATTCACCTGCTGTTGTCATTTGCCAGCTAATGTCATTCGGCATCTGAAATCAGTCCATCTTTCAATATAGAGGACAGATGGATTCCCATTCTAGCTGTGTCTGAATATTGAGCAGTGACTCACGAAAGCTCCTACCCTGCCACATACTTTGTTAGTCTTTAAGGTGCTCTTTCTCTTTTCTGGGCCCCCGGTGTCTGTGGTTTCCAAAGTCAGCTGCTGATCTAGGCTATGTCTCTGACACCATCTCTTTTATAGCACTAGAATGACTGGGAAATAAGAGATTAAGGCAGGGCCTAAAATGCATACATCAACTGTTAACTGGGCCTGTCGCCACTGATCTTCTCCCTTAACCTGTCCCCTGCTCTAGTACACTTGAAACCTGCACCATAAAGGGAGTTTGTGACTTTTAGTTTTGCAATAGCTTCAGATTTCAACCATTCGGCCCTCTAGATCCCCCCCCAAAATGGTAGGAAGTTCTTTTAAAAGCATCTAGTAGATTCAAGGTGCTTTAGAAATAATGCTGATAAACAGATTTGGCCTCCCTGTCCACGTCTGATTCAGGTATCACAGTGGGGAGGTGTATATCATAGATGTGTCCCAGTCTGTGGAACATGACCACCCACACGCTTTGGAATTCCTGAGGAAAGACTGCGCCAACGTTAATGGTGAGATTTGCCTTCATTTTGTAATAATCTTTATGAATAAGTGCAGAGCTCTTCAAGGATTCTAGTTTGGAGAATGACAAAGGTGTTTATTGGCAGATGGTCTGGAATGGTCACCAGCGGGCAAGTGCCTGAAGATAAACAAAAAAGGCCATTTAAAGGTGCAGTTGACAAGCTTGTGTGCCCCAAGCAATTTGTTAGGATCAGCGATTCTCCCACAAAATGTGATAATTCAGCTTTTGTTAAAAATAGGGGACTGCTGGCAGAAAACAGTTTTGAGTTGCTTGAAATCTCCATTCTGTCCGTGTCTTTTGTAGAGCTGGCAAATGTAGATCTGGCCACCTCAGAACTGAAATATAGAAGTAGAAATTTCTGGAATTAAGAACAGGCTATTTCAAATGCTGTTTCAATTCAGTTGTGTTTGGAAGGCCATTTGTTGAACCATGGCGGATCCAGGAGAATGCTCAGTAAGGCTGTTCTGAGTTCTGCCAAATAGTAATATTCCACAAGCCTCCTAGGAGCTTTCATGGGTGTTCAGAACCTGCAGTCTGGGTTTGTTTCCAGCATGGTTTGTGGAGGTGGCAATAGTAATTTAAAACGGCATTTTTTTTTTAACCACTACTTCTGTCCTTCCCGGCAGACTTTTTCCGGAAATACAGTGTTGCAGTGATGACTGTAAGAGAGCTCTTTGAGTTTGTCACAGATCCGTCTATTACGAGTGAGAATATGGATGCTTATCTTGAAAAAGTGAGTCTGGGAAATTTTGATTCATAGTGAAAACAAAAGTATTTGTAGAGCCATTTACGATGAGACTTTCTGTACCTGATGTGATTGTGTGCATGGGGTGCTGTCAAGTCGCAGCTGAGTTACGGTGATCCCAGCGAGGGGCTTTCAAGGCAGGTGAGAAGCAGAGGTGGTTTGCCATGGCCTTCCTCCGCAGAGGCTTCCTTGGCGGTCTCCCTTCTGAGTACCAGCCCTGCTCGGCTTCTGAGCTCTCACAAGACTGAGCTATACTATGCTGCCTTCGCTCCCCCCTCCCCAATTGTAGCCGCCATGTTTCCGCATGAATACGTCACCTCCCGGAGTTAGAACAGTGGCAAGGAAGTGGTAGCGATGATGGGAACGTACACTTTCTGAGGGCTGAATAGAGAGGTATGGCAAGCCTCGGATGGCTTTGGAATCAGCAGCGGAGAATCAGGGAACTGTACAGAAACACCAAGCGAGGAAATGCAAGGAATGGTGACCAGCTAGACTGCTGTTTCTGATACCATTGGTTTATTATCACTTGCAAATCTGTTCTGTAGGCAATGGAAGTAGCATCCCAGAGAACAGAAGAAGAAAGGTCTAATCAAGATAATGTGGATGAAGAGGTAAGCCATTGATTTGGGGGGAAGGGGTGTTCCTTCTGAATGTACCATGTCTCTTTCAAAAGTACCTTAAAAACAATCATCAGTACTGTGCAATATTATTTCACATGAAACTGCCTTATACTGAATCAGACCCTTGGCCCATCTACTCAGATTGGCAGTGGCTGTCCAGGGCCTCAGGCAGAGATCTTTCACATCATCCGCTGCCAGATCTTTTAACTGGAGATGCCAGGGATTCAACCTGGGACCTTCTGCATTCCAAGCAGGTGCTCTACCACTGAGCCACAGCCCCTGAATGTTCCCGTCAAAGGTTGTTACAGTTGTTGAAAACCCACAGTATGATTTTCTTCTTTGCAGTCATCACATCATGAACTCGAGCCTTAGCAGCCTGAGGATCCTTATTTTAATTCTAAAATGTTTTGTAGCCCTCCAAAACCATGCACTCCTCCCTTGCTGGCATATCCCCCCTCCCGTGAGCAGCAAGCCATCTCCTAACAAACCCCACCAGAAGAAGCCAGGCTATTCGGGCTGCTGTGCCAACCTTTAAGTCACACACACTTACCAAGTGTTTGTTTTTAAAACTAGACCATGGTCGTGGATTATATATATTAACTTTATATCAGCTGCGGTGTTTGTAAAAATGTATGTGTTCAAGTTAAAGAATAAGTTTTAAAATGCTGTGGTAAAGAAAAAGGAGAAACTGAAGCAATTGTGGATCGATTGAAAGCTTGCAGTAATTTCGTCTTGTTAGGTGTTCAAGAAAGCCTATATCCCTAGGACACTTACTGAAGTTAAAAACTACGAGAGGGACGTGGACATCATGATGAAACTGAAAGAAGAAGACGTGGCCTTAAGTGTGCAGCAAGACAATGTAAGTAACCTGGAATGGTTGGACACCCAAGATGGGACATTAACTTGAGGTTCGTGGTGCTGAGAAATACTGTCTTATGTTGAGTTCATATTGCATCCTTTAATACTGAGGATGTTGGTGAAAGCTGTAAGTCTGTTTGCTTTGTAGATGATTTATTGTCTCAGCAGTACTCTGAAATATGCTTGGTGACAGGGTGCCGTATTTCACTGCTGTGTTTATTTTATTGCTTTTTATCTCTAAGGATTGTTGCTCTAAAGCTTGAAAGGACAGCATAGAAAAATCTTTAAAATAAGTAGATGAAATAAACAATTATACTTTTTAATAGGGTTGTTTGAGGATTAATTCAGATGTTTAATATATGCTAGGTACACATTAATTCTGGGATTTTTTTTTTGCTTGTTTTTGCACAGATTCTCTACCAGACAGTTACAGGGTTAAAGAAGGATCTATCAGGCGTTCAGAAGGTGAGACAATGATGGGTTAGATCTGCAGGATTCAACCCAGTGTCTCTGGGACTGCATTATTCAACAATAGTATATATAAAACTTAACATTTAGGGAGAAATTGTTTCAAAATGTACAGCCAGTTTTGTGTAGTGGTTAAGAGTGGCAGACTACAATCTGGGAGAACCAGGTTTGATTCTGCACTCCTCCACTTGCAGCTGCTGGATGACCTTGGGCAAACCATAGTTCTGTCAGAGCTGTTCTCTCAAGAGCAGTCCTCGAAAGAGCTCTCTCAGTCCCGCCTACCTCACAGGGTGTCTGTTGTGGGGCGGGGAAGGGAAAGGAGTTTGTAAGCCGGTCTGAGACTCCAAGTGGAGGGCGGGGTATAAATCCAATATCTTCTCTCTCCTTCGAGGCATGAAGCAGCTAACCATTATATTAAAAAAAATTTAAACCCAACTGTATCATAGCCCCCCCCCCCCACACACACCTAAACCATAACAGTGCAGCTTTATCTGATCAACTGAAATCTGAATCCTGAACCTTATGCCAAATAAGGATCCTCTGCTTCGGAACTGTACTCAGAGCATCCCCCAGCTTTTATCAGTTACGGAGCAGCTCATCTAGTTCAGTATCAAAGGCCAGACAGGCATAAAAACAGCCACACGTAACTTCCAGAATCTTGCCAGTGAAGGGCTGCTCTATGCATCTTCTCTGGGAGACCATTCCATGGGGTGGAGGAAAACAGCTGTGGATCTTAAGGAGGCTAAACAAACATCATGAAAAGATGGGATCACCAGTAGATAAGGTTGCCAGCTCTGGGTGGGGAAATACCTGGAGATTTTGGGGGTGGAGTCTGAGGAGGGTGGGGTTTGGGGTGGGGGAGGGACTTCAATAGTGTACAATGCCCTAGAGCAGGGGTGTCAAACTCATTTGTTATGAGGGCCGGATCTGACATAAATGAGACCTTGTTGGGCCAAATCATGTGTGTCATGAAACATAATGCCAGGTAGCGGAGATATAAACTTTACAAAGGACACAAACGCAAAGGTTTTTTTTTTACTTAAAATAAAAACATGCTTAAAACATGAGCACTCTTGCAATATATTGTTTATTTAACAGTGTCTTATAACTGACACCTCTTGGTCTGAATTATTGCACCAAAATGTCTGTGCTGTTGCAATCCTGAGTATGCTGTTCAGGTGTGTATCTGTGAGCTGCAAACCTACTTTTGATTTATTGACATTCACCACAGAAATCTCATGCTCAGAGTTCTGAGTCTAGGACCCAGGGGAAAACATGAAATGGCTGAGCAATTGAGAGAGTCTGGCAAAGCTAACTATGATGCAGCAGCAGCAACGGAACTGGATGCAGGAGATGGCCAGTTCCAGGGCGGGCCTGATAGAAGCCCTTTGGGGGCCTGATCCAGCCCCCAGGCCGCATGTTTGACACCCCTGCCATAGAGTTCACCTTCCAAAGTGGCTGTTTTGTCTGGGTGAATTGATCTGTCACCTGGAGATCACTTGTAATCTCAGGAGATTTCCAGCCACCCCCTGGAGATTGGAAGCCCAACCAGTAGGTGACCCTATGCTGAACTCAGCAGTGTCTTGCGTATGTGTTCAAGATTACCGGGCTGGAACCTCTCTTACAAAATAGTATTCATACTGCATACATTTCAGTTTCATCATTTTGATTATCCTGTCTTGTTGAATCACATTCTTTAATCCAGACATTACGGCAAATCATTTTCACTTTATTCAGGTTTAACAGCTCAGAAGCCATACCCCAAAAAAACATTTAAGAATAAAAAACAACAGCAAAGAAGCCACGTCACCCATACAAGGTTTATAAAAGCCACTCAGAAACAATCTTGATTTATGGGTATCCCAATATTAACAGCTATTTCAGGAGAAATTTTCCCCTGGCAACAGTGCGTTTGGAACAATACCCCCCCCCCCAATGTTTATGAATCAACCATTGACAAGGAGCGATCACAAAAATGTTCTGAAGGAATCCCGGCAAATCATTCTTTATGTCAATCACAGGCAAATTGCTGGTCCATGCTCATTTTCCTTTTTTCTCAGCACTGTAAATTCTCTCCCATCTTTTGTGGCTCAGTATTTTGAGTAGCAAAATGAAGACCGTACCTATGATTTGTCAGATTAAACATCACCCTGAACTGTAATGCAGTACAAAACACAGTTTGTAAACCCACATATAATCGGATTCTGGTTTGCTGGCCCACTGGAAACCATGGTTTTGTCATTTCAGACATCACATCAAACCATATAGCTAATCCTCTTTAACCATGTTTCAGCATGATGTCTGAACCTTCTAGGACACCCCACTTGCAGAAGCTGGATTCTCTAGACTTGACAAATGCATATCTGATCTGTTCTGCGTAATCTCCAACTTCCTCATTTGTTCTTATAGTTAGGTTGGATAGCAGGGAAACAGATTGTAACTCAGCGTTGTTGCTACTGAACCCATACTGGATCAAAGGGAGGAGAGGCTGTCCTTTGATCATCAAAAAAGTTCTGCTTATTGACTGTATGGCCAGCAGGGGCATGAGGAAGGGGTTGCATTCCCTTGGTGATGGGTAGCATTCAGCTGACACCCAGCCACTGCACAGCACAGCAGGGCAGGAAATAGGTGTTGGTTGGGTTCAGCACCTCTCAGATCAGTTTTGTGCAGGAATTACATGTGTGTGTTTGTGTGTATAAAGTGTACTAAAGGTGTGACTGACTTATGGCGACCCCAGCAAGGCACTTTCAAGGCAAGTGAGAAGCAGAGATGGTTTGCCTTTGCTCTCCTCTGCAGAGCCTTCCTTAGTGGTCTTCCTCCCAAGTACCAACCCTGCTTAGCTCCCGAGATCTGACCAGATTGGGCTAGGCCATGCCATCTTCTTTCTTGCAGCAAGTCCGTAAGGTGCCAAAAAAAGTATTCTTGCTACTCTCAGTTGCTAAAAAGAAAAGTTGCATCTTTCTAAGCTCAGTGACTCCAGTGAATTTACAGTGGTGTAACTCTCCTTAGGCCTACACTGTTAATTTGCTTTGTTTCCACAGCTAACTGATTGGGGGGGAGGGAGAGAAAAATGTATAGGGCTTAACAAAGAAGGGGAAAGGTTATGCTGAGGGTCACGGGACCCTCAAGCGTTCCAGTAAGCCTTCTTCCTCTTTTCATAATAGCCCTTTCCATATTTGAGAGCTTCTGGCCTTCACCTCTGTTGTTGGCAGTCTAAAACGTGTAGTTTTTCAGATTCTTCTCATAAGAGGTTGATTAGCAGTTGACACTGCAAAAGTACACAGAAGGCTGGCTTGCGCATGCATGACGAGTCATAGGTGAATCTGTTAACTGGCATCAAAGAAGACCCTTTGGTTCGGTCCAGTAACTCCCTTCTAGCAAGTTGTGTCCATTTGCTCCATTGTGCAAGATACTGCTCTGTCGGAGAGAAGCAGAAGGGAGTCGTTGGATCCAGCCCCTCATGTTGAAGCAATATAAAGTGTCTTAGCTGTGTTGGTTCTCTAACGTTTCATTCCCATATTCATAGCATCTCTGGATGCTCTAGGGATCAAGTAAAAGGATATATGTGTGTGTGTTGGACGCGCCCTTAGGGATTAGTTCAGAGGAAGATTCAGGTGGGTAGCCGTGTTGGTCTGAAGCAGTGGAACAAAAGTTTGAGTCCAGTGGCGCCTTTTAAGACCAACAAAGTTTAATTCAAGGTATAAGCTTTTGTGAAGAAGTGTGCTTGTGCACAAAAGCTTATGTCTTGAATTAAACCGTGCTGGTCTTAAAGGTGCTACTGGACCCAAGCTTAGTTTGGAGGGAAAGTAGCATAAATTGCGGAGAAAGGATATCTGCTCCCCCCACTTGACCTTTTCCCTTCCAGTCACCCAGCGTCCCAAGATGTTTTTCTTCTCATTGCCCCCACCGCCAATCCTTCTAGTCTCCCCCCTGCCATTTGCTCACATAACACACTCACTTATTTTATTTACTCACTCCCTTATTTCCCCACTCCGCCCCCCCCCACTCACTACTTATTTGTGTGTGATGTGCGCATTGTTTTTGCTGCTGTCGTGCATTGATTTGAAAAGCCACCTGGAGCTTTTAGTGACGTCTGCTTACATACAGATGTTACTGTTAATAGGGGAGAGTTAGCTCCACAACATTTTTTTAAAAACTCTGAAAACTCTGGGGTCTTTCCTAGGTTTGCAGGAAAATCTACCTTTATACCTGAGCCCTAGATGCCCCCCTGAGCTCCAATAACTGTTAGATATGTGATATCAAGGGAGTTCAGCTATGTAGGCTGACCTCTGTTGGAAGAATAAATGTGCTTTGATTCATATGGGAGCAGAGAAAGATGCTCTTGGAGCTCTGCAGCAAGTCAGATAGATGGTAAAGCTGCCTTCCTCTGAGATGGACCACTATTAAGGTCTGTATTGCCTACTCTGACTGGCAGGGGTTAGCTGGGGTCTCAGGTCGTTCATGTCACCTACTGTCCAATCCTTTTAACTGGAGATGCCAGAGATTGAACCTGGGACCTCCTGCATCCACTGAGTCATGGCAGAGCTATCCATCCTTGGAGCCTTAAAGTTCAGGGGCAGAATAACAAGACTCTGTTGTCCTCTCAGGTGCCCGCTCTGCTTGGCGATAAAGAAGAAACAGAAACTGATTCAGAGGATGACGGCAGTTCTGATGACTCCAAGTCGGCTTGTAAAGAACAAGAAGAGTCTCAGCATCCTAAAGATCAGCCAGCTGAGACAGGTGTGGATAAAAAGGTTAGTCCGCCACTTTTCCTCAGCCAAGGGCATCCTTGCCTTGGAGGCTGTAGCATTTCTGAGGGAAATATGATGCGATTTCCCCTCTCCCCCTCATAAGGTTGCTAAGTGTTACTTGCAATTTAGTGGGGGGAGTCCTTGCCGGGTCTGGGAGTGTTCTGGCACATGCGCTTTGCGCACCATAATGATATCTCCTGGAAGTGATGTCATCACGTTGGGAGTGGTACTCTGTAATTCGAGGGAGAACCACAGAGTTTTCCCTTGAATTATAGAGCATCTCCCCCCCCCCCCCCCCGAAATGTGCCTGACATGATGACGTCACCTCCAGGTGCCCTCTCCGGAACCTGGCAATTTGGGGGTGGGGTTCCCCCGGCGGCCCGATCGAGCGGGTTTCCCCGCCCCCCGGGGGAACTTGGCAACCCTACCCCCTCAGAGCCCTCACCCGGATGGCCCAGGCTAGGCCAATCTCATCAGATCTTGGAAGCTAAGCAGGGTTGGCTCTTGCTAGTATTTGGATGGGAGATCTCCATGGAATACTAAAGTCGTAACATGGAGACAGGCAATGGCAGGCAGCCTCTGAATGTCTCTTGCCTTGAAAACCCTACGGGGTCACTATAAGTCAGCTCCAATTTGATAGCACTTTCCACCACCACCTCAGAGGATTGTACCTATAAATATTCCCAGTATAGCACAAGGAATAACTATTTTTCATATTCAGCAGAACTAATTACTACCAGTGTTTCTGCTAGTGGCATTGAGACTATGTCTTGGCAGTAGTATGTGTGAAAAGGATCTAGGGGTCTTAGTAGAACATACACTGAACATGTGTCGGCAGTGTGATGCAGTAGTATAGTGTCCATATCATGCGAAGTGATGGTACCGATTTACTCTGCTCTGGTTAGACCTCACCTGGAGTATTGTGTTCAGTTTTGGGCGCTACAATTTAAGAAGGATATAGACAAGCTGGAATGTGTTCAGAGGAGGGCAACGAAGATGGTGAGGGGTCTGGAGACCAAGCCCTGTGAGGAAAGGTTGAAGGAGCTGGATATGTTTAGCCTGGACAGGAGACGACTGAGAGGTGATATGATCACCATCTTCAAGTACTTGAAGGACTGCCATATAGAGGATGGTATGGAGTTGTTTTCTGTTGCCCCAGAAGGTCGGACCAGAACCAACGGGATGAAATTAAATCAGAAGAGTTTTCGGCTAAACATTAGGAAGAACTTCCTGATGGTTAGAGCAGTTCCTCAGTGGAACAGGCTTCCTCGGGAGGTAGTGGGCCCTCTTTCTTGGAAGTTTTCAAACAGAGGCTAGATGGCCATCTGACAGCACTGCTGATTCTGTGAATTTAACAAAAGATGAACTGTGTACTGGGAATGCAAACAACAGATGCAAAATCACTCAAATAATTACAAAAGGCAGTGTGATGGAATTGAAGAGTTGTGGAATGCAGCAGGTAAAGAGAGAAGCTGCAGAGTCACGTGATTAAGAAAGGAGGGGGCCAGAGAGCTCGGAATTCTCAGGTTGAGTGACAGATAACTGTCAGAGCAGACAGTTGAGAACAGTTTAGTTGAGTGAGGGAGTTGGAAGAAGCGGTTTGGAAGAGCATTAACTGAAGCACAGAGTTAACTGAGAGCTCTGAGGAGAAAATGGAACCTCTTAGCTCAGTGAAAACAGCCAGGGAACAGTTTATGTGAAAGAACTGCGGCTGAATAACACTCTTAACTGGTATTCTCAAACAGTGAGAGGAGAGTTACCAGAGAGTGGGCAAGTTTAAGACCTCAAGGGTCAAAAACACCAAACACACTACTCCAAGGGAATTTAAAAGGGTGGCTAAAGAAGGGCAAGAGGGTCTAGAGGAGTCTGGGAGAGCTGGGACGACGAACCAGTAGACTCAAGAGGTCAGATAAAGCCCAAAAGGTTAACCATTAAAAAGTGACTGGAGAGTGGAGTCAGTAGAAGGGTTTTGTGAACCAAGAAACATCTGAATTAACTGGAAGTGACAAGCATACAGCCTCTGTGAAAGTGAAAGTTAAAGCAAAGTAACTTGTTTAGTGAACAATGAAACAAACGATCTTCTGTATATAACTCCCATCCCCCTGTTGTGTTTTCGGTATAATAAAGATCTGTGCTGTTTGACTTTTACAAGCACTGGTGCCTGAAGTCTGTGGTAAAGAGTGGTCCTCCATATATCTGGAACATATATAGAAAACCCCTGAAGAGACAACGTATAAAGCAAACACCAAAGAGACTACTGAAACAGGGAACTGATCAGATATAGAAAAGTGAGACTGATCAGTTACCTCACAACACAATAACTGAATCCAGTATTAAGAAATATACAAATAGGCAAGGACACTATAGCTCGGTCACAGCCAACGGCTGGGGAAAGATCGTTGGTGTTATAGGCAGATAGCCAATATATTATATCAGAGTACTGTTCTGTTAGGCATGTGTGAAATGCACAAACATAAGACTTAACTGAAGTCCATAATAACAAGGAATTCAGGGGTGAAATACCCTCAATAGCCACAACTTCATGTTCAGGTTCCAAACAACTGTATCTACGCATTGACTGGTTCCATGGTTGCGTTTCGCCGTGAAGGCTTTATCAAAAGAAGAAGAACCTAAGGAATGTATTCTTATTGGGGAATGAAGTCTCCCAAGTAAACCAAATGGATTGGAATATTTACTTGGGAGACTTTGTTCTCCGATAAGAATACATTCCTCAGGACAACGTGCGCTGGAGAGGCTTTGGCACTCATTTCAGATTCTTTGTCAGGCAGATTCTGGAAAGGCAGAGAACAAATAATCTCAATCAATCATCACCATAGGTGAGATGACTTCATAATTCTGGTCCCATATAGATGATTCTGCATCCCCAATGGAAACTTGTGGAGTCCAGTGGAATAGCAAATTGTCCAGTTGAACAGAACAGGCAGCAACCCTGAAGGAGCAGCTTTTGTGTCCCCTTCCCTTTTTATCCCAAACACTTTAATAAGATGGAATGACCAACAATTTCAGGGTCTTTAGATACGTCAAGACTGAAGGATCCACAGGGATGCATTTGCAAACAGAAACCATCCAGTATACAGCAGTCAGAGCTGTCTCCATCCCAAAACCAGGTCTGAAGCCAGATTGAAATAGGTCATGGGCAGAAGGTTTGTTTGGGTGTGCCTGCAGTTGCTCGACTGGCTTTTTCCCAAAAAGGAAGATAGGAAATGCAACTACAATTGGTTGGGTCCTCTTTTGCCAGGCAAGACTTTTTAAGCAGCCTCCTTTTAAAGATTTTAAAAAGTTCCTTTCCACTAGTAGCATATAATCCTAGCAAGAAGAACCTTCAACTTGCATTGACATTTTGGGGTGGGGTTGCATTTACCAGTGGGCGAACTGTTCAGAGATGGATGCCATTAATCATATATCGGGCTTATGTTGAGGATTCTAGGACCGATTTCATACGAGGCGCTGCTTCGCCGTTGGTCTTCCCTTTGCCCCGATTGTGTGCTTCAGTTTCTCACTGTTTGCCGCGGGGCGCATTTTAACCCACGGCTTCGCACGATTTCCCCTGCAGCTTCAATGATCCTGTTTTTAAGGATCACTGGAGCCACGGAGGAAATCGGAGGAAATTGGGTGAAGCCACGGGTCAAAATGCGCCCCACGGCAAATAGTGAGAAATTGAAGCACACGATCGGGGCAAAGGGAAGACTGATGGCGAAGCAGCGCCTGGTATGAAATTTTTCAAAGAGTTTTAGGTATTTTATCTTTTATTCTATGTAAGGGCAGGTCAGTATGACTGAACCAGGATAGCCCAGGTTAGCCCAGTCCCTTCAGATCTTGGAAGCTAAGCATGGTCAGCTCTGGTTAGTATTTGGATGGGAGACCTCCAAGGAAGTCTGGGGTTGCGGCGCAAGAGGCAGGCAATGGCAAAACACCTTTGAACATCTCTTGCCTTGAAAACCCTGTGGGGTCACCCTAAGCCAGTTGCGACTTGATGGCATTTTCCACCACCACAGTATGATGAGGCTGAAAGAAGTCATCCAGTGAGAGTGTGAATAACCTGAGATTTGAACTGGGGCTTGCATCCCACCCATATAGAAGAAGAAGGAGAGTTGGTTTTTATACCCCACTTTTCACTACCCGAAGGAGTCTCAGAGCGGCTTATAATCGTCTTTCTCTTCCTCTCCCCACAACAGGCACCCTAGGAGATAGGTGGGGCTGAGAGAGCTCTGAGAGAACTGTGACTGGCCCGGGGTCACCCAGCAGGCTTCATGTATAGGAGTGGGGAATCAGACCCGGTCTTCCAAGATTACAGTCCGCCAGTCTTAACCACTATACCACACTGGCTCTCCATATACACACAAAATAAACTTCAGCTGTCTACAGTAAGAAGAGGGCATAGAAGTGGAGGAACCAGCCGTTTCCTAAAGTGGACATGATGAAAATGTGGGGTTGAATTATTTGTGGTTCTTTGGTGGAGGGACCTGGCCCTGAGGACAGTCAGTGTTGCTCTAATCATCCTCAGTCTTCCATGACAGGATCAGCCCCACCTGCTACTGAGGCCATTTGTTTTCCCTGATTTTTTTCTTTCTTTCTCCTTGTCCAGGAAAGAAAGAAGATTACCAAAGAAGCTCAGCGAGAGAAGAGGAAACACAAGATCCCAAAACACGTAAAGAAGCGAAAAGAGAAGACTGCGAAAATGAAGAAGGGCAAATAAATGCCAGTTAGCCTTTTAGGGCAGAGTTAGCCACTCATGACTTTACAGGACAATATTTTGGCAGCAGAATACTCTTTCTTCACCCCATTCACCTTGGTGAATCACAAACGGCCACTGTGGCAGGGCACGCTGCCCGCAGGAAAGGTGGGCCTCACTCCTCTCGTGGGCTCATGCATATAGTGCATGTGAAGAAATATAGAAATGTGAAGAAATAAATAAATAGTCAGTAGTGCTCACTGATGATGGGTTGGACCCCATGGCAAACTTCTGTTAATGGAGGTGGGGGAAGTGATGATTTTTAACAGCTACCTCTTTTCCACTACAGACTTCCAATTTGCTCCTTGTGTTTTTCCCTAGTGTCTCCTCCCCCCCCCCCCCCCCCCCCCGGCAGCATTTCAGAGAGCATTATGGGCTGCAGTGGGAGCAAGGGAGATGATAAAAGTTCCCATTCTGCTAGCAGAATTCCCTTCTGTCTGGGGAAAGCACTGCTGGATCCAACCCAGTGTATTCTCAGAAAGATATGTTAATAGGGACTTTCCACCAGTCCAAAGTAATTTATACAGTGCTTTAGTGTTATAAGGATCTCTAGCAATGCTCTACAGTGCACCAAAGGCCTTTATTTTCCGTGCTCAAAAGACGCACAATTATCTACATACATGTATGTAAATACATATATAGATAGATATTATTTAATCTCATGCATTGAATTGTCAAGTAGATTGACGTACTGTGGTTTTTTTTTTGGTTTTTTAATTTATATTTTCTCTGTGGCTACTCACAGTTTGTCACTGTCTGCAGCGCTACCACCGATTGTTTTCCTCAGCACTGATGGGATGCAGTTGTGGGGAGTGGGAACAGGCTGGCAAAGATAATGCTGTCAATGGTGCTGGCCTAAAAGCTGGGTGAGCCAGTGGAGAAGAGCCTCAGTACAGCTGATGCTATCCCACTGCTGCTGTTTGGTGGCTGCTGAAGGGCTGAGAGGATGAGGTCCTGCCTGCTGCTGTCAGGATTCAGCCTCTTGCTCCCAGGCGGGTGGGAAGCAACTGTTGCCTCCTGCTTGGCCAGCTAGCCCCATCCTTTCTTCTCTCTCAGAAGATGTGACCTTTCTTTCCTTACCCCTATGATTATAGATAGCATTGCTTGCTTTAGTGATAGACGGAATGCCCATTTTTTGCTGTTTCTGCCATCTTCATTGTCTGAGGGCTTATTTAAATGATAAACATCTAAGAATAATCTGTCCGTTTTTAGACAGTAAAAGGACACTTCAAGTCTGAAATCAGGTTCAGAGACTCACAGGCTGCATTGTTTGGGGGCACTTCTGCAAGTACCTTTCTTCCAAATTCTTGCAAGTGGTGCTAGGTCTAAGTAAATGCAGTGCAAAAGGCTAACAATATGGTGCATTTTTTTTAAGGAGCTGCAGTGTTCCAACAGCTGTGCAGAGTAATATTTTATACCCATTACTGAAGTTCCCCTTCTGTTTTGAAATAAAACTGAACACAGTCTACATTGTACTTTATGTGGATACTGAGGATTTCATTAGAAGGGGTTTTTAAGATTATGTATTGTTCCTAATGTTAGGGGCACTTTATATCTATTGCAAGGTACAGCATTCAGGAGTTTTGGAAGCTGCATGAGAAATAACGGGGATGTAGGTTTTAGCAGCTTGAACAGAATCCCTAAACTTGGGCTTCATTTTTAAAGCCACAAATTCCTAGCCATCTTTGTTTTCACAGGCAAATCAGAATTGTAAACTGTTGGCTTGGAGCACATGCCTTATTTCCACTTGTGCTCCGTTTGTCTATTATTGGGGGGGGGGGGGGAGGGGAGTCTGCTGTGGAGTGTGCATTCTTGTGGCTCGCTCAAGACCAGTGTCTTTCAAGGAACCAAAAAGTGGTTCCTTGCCACAAGAGCTTCACAGCGGAGGGCCACTCCTCAGTGGACAAAGAGGATTGTGCCTGGAAACAAGGTGTAGGATCCAAAGGGATGCAAGAATCTGACACTGAGACTTGGACTGAAGCGAGTGACTTGAATGATAATGCTTGACAAAAAAACTGAACCATTGACTTATTTTGGAACAGTCACACTGGATTCATGCACATTGTGTTTCAGTCTGTTCTTTCATGCGCATTTAGTGTGGCTTTTGGATGAGTATGGAAAGGTTGGCTAAACCGAGAAGGAGCCTGTCCTGAGGTCAGCCAATAAGCTCCATAGCCTCATTGAAGCTTTCCTCTCCAGGGCAGCACAGAGCCGAGCTTCCGATGATGACCTCATTTCAGGTAAGCTCCTGAGGGAACACGATGTCGCTCCAGGTACCTTTCGGCTTCTGACTACTAGACATAGAGGCCTCTAGAATTCTGTATAGAAAAGTCAACATACTTAGATCATATTACTGTAGTCAAGCAAATATGTGTAGTGACTTTTTATAAAAGTATTTCCCACCAGCTGGTACAGTCTCGGTACTTTTATGACAAAGGGAACATCATGGGCTGGGGACCATGAAGAACACCCGGCAGTTTTGCCAGAGAGTTCACCCTCCAACAGGTATGTAAATATAGTTTCAAGACAATGTTGTACATTAGAGCAGCAGTTCCCAACCTTTCGATATGGTGACCCACGAGTTCAAATTTGCGAGGAGGAAAAGGAGGGAAAGAATGATGCAAAGGGCAAGAATGGCCATGGGGGGGGCCCTGGCCTGCAGCCCACTTCCAGAGGACTTCACCACCTCTGCTCGCTGGGAAATACTGCTCTAGAGTAGACTGCAACTTCCTTCTTGTTGGCATGTGGACAGCAAAAGGAAAGCCACCAGAATTAAACATTTTTAGATTACCCATTAAAAAGGGGCAAGTTTCTTTTAACTTTTAAGACACTTGAAAATTATAAACTGAGGTAGACATTGTTCTAGTACAGTGCTTACCTCTCCAAAAGGAAGGTCCTGTGTGTAATGTCTGTTGTAGCAAACATTATAATTCATGCCAGCTAAGACTGTGCCCCAAAAGAGCTCTATTTGCTCACTTGAATTTAGTAATGCAAATCTGTTCTTTACATGGTCTGCAAATGCTTCAGAAATCTTGTTTAGATCAGAAGTGTTGAACTCATTAATTACGAGGGCCAGTCTGACATAATTGTCACTTTGTTGGGCTGGGCCATGTGTGCCATAAAATGAGGTACCGGAGGTATAAACTTTATAAAGACTACTGCAGATGCTGAGTGGCAATGCCACACATGATTGGATTAGGTGTGATATTCAGAGGGGTAGTAGGCATGGCGATATCAGCTTTGGTAATGAGACAGGAAACCTAGATCTCAATTTGATACAAGAGGATTCAGTCTAGGAGGAGACAAAGACTAAATGGAAATAAGTCTGAAGAAGTAAGCAGTGTCTCACGAAAGCACATACCCTACCAGAAAATTCTGAGACACACTGCCATGTTGCTCCTGCCCTTTTTTGTGGATATGAGATAAGTTTGTACTTTGAACTTCAAACCTGGGTAAGTTACAGCTGCCTTGAAACCTTGAAATCTGCAGTTATTACAAGGAATCATGCATTTAACCTCTGGCTTTGTTATCCCATCTGGCAGTTTATTTTGCCTTTCTAAATGCTGGGGTGCTAACCTTGAAAGTTGTGCAGCTGGGTGGCACTTTCAAAACAAGCTGTGGTAGTTCGGTTGAGAGCTGAAGACTGAGAGGTGAAACTTCGAGACTGCTAGTAATTAGACAGAGTGTGGGGCTGTTTTCTGCTAATAAAAATGTGTGCTTATAAAAGACTATCCAGCGATGGTGATTATTTACCTTTACCGGCATGCAAACAGACTAAAATTGACCATTTTTTATCTACCGCAAATTTTGTTAGTCTTTAAGGTGCTACTGGACTCTTACTCTTTCTACCACTATTAGAAAGCACAACATTAAAAAACTAGCGGGGAAAACATTTTAACCTTCCAGGACATTCAGTTGCTGACCTAAGAGTAGCAGTTCTCTTACAAAGGAATTTCAAAGGGAGATTAGGGAGACTGCAAAATTGCAACTGATAATGAAACTCAAGACAGTGCATCCTCCTCTGAATTGAGACCTAGGTTTCTTCTCTCATTACCAATGCCCGCTATTGTCCTTTGGCGTCTGAAATCACTTCACCCTCCAAGATATAGAGACAGATGGACTCACATTCTAGCTGTACCTGAAGAAGTGAGCCAGTAACTCATGAAAGCTCATGTACTGCCACAAATTTTGTTAGTCGTCAAGGTGATACTGGACTCTTGCTTCCTTCCACTAATAAAGAATGCAAGCTGTACTATTAGCTTTCTCTCCCCCTACCCTATCTGTTAGATATGGAAAGGAGGAATCTTTCCAAGTGCCATGGCGTGTTCCCTCTCTCTCTTTCTCTCTCAGTGTGCAGGCACACAAAAGCTTATACCTTTTCTCTCCTCTGTAAAGCAGGAAATAGGAAAGACTGGACAAAAGCAGCTATGATGCAGGAGCAGGAAGCAGCAGAAAGCCAGTTGCTCACAGGCCAGATTGGAGCCCTGGTGTCCCGCAGCACTGCTTCCAGACCATGTGAATGCTTCATGTTATCAACTGCTGTCATTACATCTTTGCTTTGGTCAATAGGAAAGAAAGCAAGTGGATCAGGTTATCTGGCTATAGGTATCTTAATTAAGATAGTGTTTGATCTAAAGACACAGACTGCTTCTAGCCCATGGGCAGGATTTTTAGGGTCTCTGAAGCTGTTTTCAGTGTGTTCCCTCTAAGCTACCTCATAGGTTTTTAGCCTCCAGCTCACACATTTTTGTCTTCGCTCAGGAAGGATGGTTCCAGAGCAAACTAATTTATGCAGCAGCCAAATCGCTTGCTCACATCTTTAATGCCAGTAGCTCACAAAGTAGAATTTTTTCTCACAAGACTCCACAGCTTAGAGGGAGCATTTCTGCATAGAAATTTCTCAGCAGTAGGAAGGGGAAGCGGAATCCACAGATCACTGGATACATGCCAACACATGTGACCAAGTCTATTTTGCTTCACTCAACAGGTAGCCATTCCCTGATAATTTAAGAAGCAGCTAACAAATTGCTCAAAGACTGATAAATAAAAATTGTTTTCACTGAGTTATCTATAAAAAAAATAGATTGGACCCCATCCCCATGCCCAATTTCTTGTTTTATTTCCTCTGTCCAGCAATTTATATCCTGCAACTATGTCTGCAGCAGATGTTCTCTCCCATGCCGTGTCTCTGGTTCAGCTACTTTTATTTGCTGTTTCTGGTTGCTGTTGAGTACCATCAACACACACAGGCTGTCCTCTGCCTTGGTAGCTCAGCAGAATGGCCAGGTTAAGCGATAATATTTCTCTTCTATAGAACAGCGGTGGACAGCGTAGAATCTAGAGCCCAGTTATTAAGAGTTGCCAACCAAACAGGAAAAGAACCAGCTTGGCCTTTTGTTTGGGTTTACCATTCAAGGCTCTGCCCATAAATGGGCAAGAAAGTGCTGGGGTCCATGCCCATACCTGCCAAAAATTGTTGGGGTTCCTCGGTCCCCACAGGATATGCATAAGGCTGCGGTCACATGTGCCAGTCGAAGCAGAGGAGAAGAAAGGCTGTTTCCTCCAGAGGAATTTGACACGCAGTTGCGAGATCACACAGCCCTTTGAAGCTGTGGGCTCAGCCTGTCACTGTATGATCAGATGCAACTGTGGATGAGTTTTTATTTTTTTTGCCATCTGCACATGAATGAGGAATCACACCTCTGCACTGAGGGCCCCCTACGGAGTATGCGATGATGCGCATACTGTGAAGGATGGGGGGAACAGCACAGAGTTAGGATGGCATGAGAGCATGCTCGAGCGATCAGACGGGAAAGTCAGCAAGCAATAGGACTGGACTTTCCCTGGTGTCTTTTAACTTCACTTCCGTGGCAGAGCAGCATGGATTGCCAACGACTGTGGGATGCTTCCCAGATGTTGCTGTCTGATAGTTCCCTTTAGATTTATCAGGCATTCACACCTATGTCAGATCTAAAGGAGGGTGTGATCGTAGCCTCATTAAATGTTATCTTTAATAATTCAACTTTGAAGAGGGCAAAGTATGGAAAGCTTTCTGTAATGCCTCAGAACCAGCATTTAAACAACAGGGAAACTATGTCAGTTATGTCGTGCATATCCAAATATGAATTCATGTCTTCCATTGTATTTCTCACACCATCTTTGTTTGGCTTGTAAAACAGCTCCTCCAGTGTGTGTGGCTAATCCTTGCCAGATCACTGGCTGGAACTGCAGGGACTGAGAAAGCTGAAAGAAACACACTGATCTAATGATAAGTTGTTGGCATGAACACATACTGGTGCTGCCCCAAGGCAGTGATAAGTAGGGCTGCCAGCCTCCAGGTAAGGCCTGGGGATCTCCCGCTTTTACAACTGACCTCCAGCTGACAGAGATCAGCTCCCCTGGAGAAAATGTCTGCTTTGAAGGGGGGACTCTATGGCACTGTACCCTGCTGAGGCCTCACCCCTCCCCAAACCCCACCCTCAACTGGCTCCACCCCCAAAGTCTCCAGGTATTTTCCAAACCAGACTTGGCAACCCTAGTGATAAGTTGTGCTCTGTACATGTTTGTGTCAATCCCTGCATTAATCAAT
Source organism: Lepidodactylus listeri (assembly GCA_029233225.1). NCBI lineage: Eukaryota > Metazoa > Chordata > Lepidosauria > Squamata > Gekkonidae > Lepidodactylus > Lepidodactylus listeri. Next base: position 98,073,522 of record JARCFY010000006.1, read on the forward strand.
GCATATCATGAGCATCTGCTTGCTCTGTTCATATCTTCTTTGTCCTATTTCCACTGTTTTATGGTGAAGGCTAGCATTAAAAGTTCCTGAAGTTTGCAGTTTAAGTTCAAAGAAAATAAATGCATACACCATTTCAGGATGGTTTCAGCTCTGTTGAGCTCCGTGGTCTCTCTGGGAAGAAATGAATGACAGAGATAAATACACTTCTAATGCTAGAGATGTTGGGGCAGTTCCACAAAAGCTACATGCTACAAGTTGGGAACTCCATTCCAAAACCTTTGGTGTATAACAGGACTGCTAACCTTTGTCTTGCTATGCTTCCTTTGTTTGTTTAGCAGCTGCATAAGAGATAGAACTTCAGCAGGTTGACTTAAAGTGTGACTGTCTTGTAATGGCACAAGAGCCCTGCCCAGGAGAGGTGGCAGCCTTCAGTGACCAGAGGGTGTACTTTCCCCTCTTCTTTCAGCTTTACATAACACAATTGCAAGCCTGTGTTTGGACCAAAGGAGAGAAGGTGGTCATAGTCTAACTGTTCTCACACTTGTGTTTTTAATAGCAGATGCCTGGCATATACACATTTTGGCTTTTAGCATTAGGTTACTATTGAAACCAAAGGAGCAGGCAGTTCTGAAACAGTTGGCAGCTGGAAAAATAAGGGGTCTCCATGGGGGGGAAAAAAGCTGTTCTCGTCGTCGTCTTCTCAAAACAATACCCTGGGAAAATAACTGATTGTCTGAAGTGTTTCTCCCACATGAAAAACTGAGGAGTCAACACATTCCTTACATGGCAGGTAAGAAGGGAAGTTGGACTTGAATCAGAGGAGTCAGATCTCTTTATGGTCTTGTCTCAACTAGCAGACATATCTGTAAAGATAGCGCAGTTACGTGTTCCTCACTTTGTCTCACATGGGGCTAAGCACTATAGAAATGCAGCACCTCATAAACAGCTTGAGTAGCGATAAAGTGGACGTTTCAAGAGAGGGAATTTACGCAGCTTTGTCATGAAACAAGCATGAGCTTTCTTTATTGCAAGATTTTTCTTTCTTTTTTTAATTAAAAAAACCCCTTGTTACACTATGTATATGCTCAGCTTCATTCTGACAAACAGGAATGGCAGCTAAAGTGTATGAGAGACTTTGGTTCTGTCTCCTCCAGTACTCTGAGTTAAAGCTGCATACGTTGGATCTGGGAAGGCTCTTTCAGATGGGGGGAAGTGCCTCTGCTAGCAGAACAGATCTGTGTGATCTAGCCCATGATGCTGGTGTTCTGCGGCACTCCAGATGTGTTACCTGCCTCTAAAAAGCAGAGATATGGACTGAGAACTTGGTGTCAGAAAAGGGGTGGTGGTGGTAGACTATTCCCCTCTAGACTATTCATCTGAATTGAAATGTCCAACCAGTCTGCTTTAAGCTCCAGTATTGAATAAGACATGCACCTGTACTGACTTAAATGTTTGTCCTTAGTTTGCAAAGGTGGCTTTACGCAAATAAAAGTAAACCATGCAAATCATCTTACAGAATAGATAGTAAAGGTAAAGGTTTCCCTTGCTCAAAAGCTAATCGAATCAGACTCTTGGGACGAAGAATAGCACTTTGTAAAACACATACTCACATCTTTCTTCCTCCGAGAGGTTCAGGGTTCTGTTTCCATCCTCCATTTTACCCTCCTGACTGTTTAAGGTGAAGGACTGCATTGGTCCTTCGTACAGAGCACACCGGTGCTTTACACAGGGCAGTGGAGCGAGGAAGGCTAGATAGGTCACTTCCTGTATCCTTCACTTAGTTGTCTCTGCTGCTCTCCTTTTGTTGACCCAGAATGCTTCTATTAGGGGTTTGGTCTCTGGCTAAGTTCTGCCCCTGACCACTATGAGGGCAGTGTAGGGTTCCCAACCTCCAGGTGGTGGCTGGAGAACTCCCGGGATTACAACTGATCTCCAGGTGACAGAAGTCAGTTCCCCTGGAGAAAATGGCTGCTTTGGAAGGTAGACATTGTACCCCATTGAAGTCCCTCCCCTATCCCCACCCTCACCAGGCTCCACCCCCCAAATCTCCAGGTATTTCCCAACCTGGACCTGGCAACCGTATGGGCGAGACATGCTCTCTGCAGTCTTTCTCCATTCCAGGTTACATAGCTAGAACCTTTTTTTCTACTTTTCCAATCCTATCCATATGGAGTTCCTTCCACAATAAAGGAAGCCATTACCAGCCTGGACTGAAAAGATGAGTGATACAGATACTCTGCCTGCCTGCCTGCCTGCCTGCCTGCCTGCAAACTGTGATGGACTCTCACAACTGTCAGGCTTGGGGGGAGGGAACGAGGTTGAGATATGGCATCAGAGAATGCATTCTCTAGGTGAGTGACTACCCAAGCCTCTACCCCCTGCCATCTGTCCAGTCCCAACATCAGGGACTTGATCTAAATGACAAGTGGAGAAAGTAAGATGGATAGGTTTCAGCTGCATGGCTGTCGCTAGTCCAGCTAAAGGGAGCTGTGTGAGATAAGAAGAAGAAGAAGAGATTGGATTTATACCCCGCCCTCCACTCCCCAAGGGAGTCTCAGAGCGGCTTACAAACTCCTTTTCCCTTCCCCTCCCCACAACAGACACCCTGTGAGGTAGGTGGGGCAGAGAGAGCTTTTTCCCAATCTGTCCTTGAGGGAACAGCTGGTACAGAGCTATGGCTTGCCCAAGGTCATCCAGCCAGGTGCAAGTGGAGGAGTGGGGAATCAAACCCGGTTCTCCCAGATTAGAGTCTGCGCACTTAACCACTACACCAAACTAGGTGCACAGTAGGCACGGGCCCCTGCACTTTTAATAGTGGTGTTGAAGAGGAATTCTAGCAGACGCAACTTTCCTCACCTCTGCAAACTCAGATTACTCAGGCACAGCTATTAACAGGAGAGCAGTGCCTGCCTTCCTTTGCCTCTGGTCAGTGAGTGTTGAATTATGAGATGTTTCCTCAGTGTACCCAAAATATAACTTATCTCAAGGAATAATCAGTGCTGGATCCCTTGATCTTATTCGTTTGCCTAGCATGGGGTGTGTGTGTGTGGATATCTCTGTTTTCTAAGGAAAAACTGAGAAGGTCATTTAAGAACACTAGCCCTGGGACATGCCAAAATGCCTTCAGAATCCACCAGAAGATGCAGAGGAGACCGCAGTGTTTAGAGCAGTGGGGATAGTGTGAAAGAGTTTCTATTACGCTATCTTTATTTTTCTTTCCTGTGGCACTTTTTCAGCAAGGCTAACTTAAAGTGCCTGGAAGTTAGCTGTTAAAACTGCTCCAAATACCACGAACACTCACCCTCTTTCTTAAGTCCAGAGCAATTATGCCACCTTTTTATGTTTGGGATTTTGTTGGAACGTTGTTGCATAAATGAATAGTTGTAATTCCCCTTATAACTTTTTAAGGGCTTGCAGTCCTGATGCACAAAGGAAGAGAGAGACTGGCTGATTTCAGCATAGACTTCAAGCAGTCTTCCCTCTAAGCTGAGTTAGTGTGAGCTAGCTCACAGTTTTTTAGCCTCCGGATCCCACATTTTTGTCTCAGCTCAGGAAGGACAGCTCCAGAGCAAACTAATTTCTGCAGCAGCCAAATCACCCTCTCACAACTTTAATGCCAGTAGCTCACAAAATTTTTTTGCTTACAAGACTCCACAGCTTAGAGGGAGCATGGACTGCAAGGTATGTCTGTAACGCATTTCTGAGGCAAGACTTCTGTTGTAAGGCAACAGCTGGCTGCCCGTTTGCCTGCCTTCACCCTCACACTGTGCTACAAACCCCACAACTTCTCACAGAAATCTCTTTATATACTACTTCTTTACACAGAGAGTGATTAAAATATGGAATTCACTGCCAGAGGATATAGTGATAGCCGCGGGAGTAAACAGCTTTAAAAGGAGAAAGGCACTAATCCTCTGAACCTCAGAGCCAGGAGGCAACTTCGGGGTAGGCCTCGGCCTACATGCCCTGTTGTTGGCCCTCCAGAGGAACTGGTTGGTCACTGTGTGAGACAGGATGCTGGACTAGGTGGACCACTGGTCTGATCCAGCAGGGCTCTTCTTATGTTCTTATGTTTTATACCCATCCCTTCAGCCTGGAGGAGCCCTCACTCCTCCTTGCTTTCAGTATCTTAGTTGCCAAACCCTCCATCTTGACAGCTGCAGGCAGATAATTTCATTAAGAAAGCTTCCCCCTCTGCAGAGTTTTATCGAGACTCTCCCCAAACTAAGGAAAGCCACTAAAAAGCTCCAGGCACAGGCGTGCCACAAGCTATGATAGCTATTGAAGAGAAGGCTGCTGCCTAAGCATTTCTGGATACCACTGGAAAAACTGGTACAGCAGCTCCGAAGAGCCTGGATATCTGTAAAAGGCGTATCCTGTACCAGACCCATCATGCAGTTGTGGATAATCAGGTTTTGGGGGGAAAGGTTATTTCAAGCCATCTTCAAATATACTACGATGGTCCCTCGGAGTCTGAGCCAGAAACAGCTATCCATATCTTACCACAGTGTTCTCACTCTCCAAAATATTTAACTAAAACCTTTAATATGGAACAGCCTATCAGGTTTTAGTTACCATGATAGCTAAATGAAACCTTTGTGTGCAGGTAATGTACTGGGGACAAAGAATAAGAACTATGCATCCCATTCTTTTGCTTTTCAACATCTGGATAGTTGCTATTGGGTGCGTTCAGACGGCATGCTTGCGGCAGTTTAAATGGCCCCTGCTACATTGTGGGGTTTTTTTTACTCCAGACAAGGTGCTTCCATGACAGGTTTTCAGGCGTCAGATCACCCAGGTATGCCATGGAAATGCATGAGCGGTGTGATGGTTCCACTCTGTTTCTGGTGCATCCTGCCCCCCCCCCCCAACCCCACTCCAACATGCACTTCAGCACTCCCATAGAGCATGTGTGCGCTTGTCTGCTGCTGAGCATGCACAGCGGAACTTAGGAAAAACACCAACCAACCCAGCTGCGGGTCCATGGTTGTGGTGCGTTAGCGATGTGAATGACCAACCACGAGCCTGCAGCACTATGATGCCAGCTTAGGGGGCGCTGTGTGATTGACGCAAAGTGTCCCCAACCCAAGCGGTGGATTTAGAGCCGATATATTGTTGCAGCAAACTGCTCGTGTGACCACACTCCTCAATCTCATCAGTGCTGATTATTCTGGAGTGGAGATGGGTGAATGGGCAACAGAAATCAGGCCTGTCACCGGAACCAAGCTCTGACCACGCAGGGATTTTCCTGTTTCAGCTATAAACACTGTTGTGTTTATTTATCCAAAAGGTCAATCTCACAATTAAAATGTTTGTGCAGAACCCCATCTTAGCATCTTAAGAGCAAGTGGAGGCAGTTGCTGCATCATGAACTTGAAAACAGAACCTGATCAGTCCCAAACGGCATCATATCCCAAGTCGTACCATGGCAGGCACCAGAGAACATATGCCGGAGCCTGAGAGCATCAAGGAGGGACAGTTACAGAGCCCTGAGATCAACAGGGGATCCCCTGAGAGGGAGCCAGGAAAGCGGGTCAGACCTATGCAACAAAGGCATCCCATCACAGATTACTTTCCCTTAGATGTAATGAAGCATGCTGTTAATTGGGGTCAGGAAGCAATTTTTTTCTCCATGCCAGTTTAGCCAGGGATCCTGGAGGTTTTTTTGTCATCTGGGCATGGAACAGGGGTCACTGGGGGTTGGGGGGAGGTCATTTGTGAATTTCCTGCATTGTGCAGGGGGTTGGACTAGATAACCCTGGATGTTCTTCCAACTCTATGATTGTATTCTTGCAATCCACTGGATATGCACCTTAATATGTTGAAGCGGTTTGAGCATCACTGAAGCTGAGAGCAGTTTGGACTTTGGGTGTTTCCGCATTCTCATTTTCCTTGCTTGGAAGTTTCTGTTTCTTTGGGGGCGGGGTGTGTGTGTTCCACATGTGCTTTGCTTCCTCTAGTGGTTAATTTGATATTACAGTGTCTTATGTGTGGCATATGTGCAGGGAGATATGCTGGACATAACCCGATATAATATAGAATCAACCACTAGAGAGAGCAAAACATGTGCAGAACAGAAAAACCCTCCCCCAAAGAAACAAGAACTTACAAGCAAGGAAAATGGGAATACGGAAAAGTTCAACAATTTGCATGGGGTTTTGCTTACTTGGCTGAGTCAGCAGAAGACTCTTGGGAGCTCTGTGCACCCTGTTCATTGCTGTTTAAAGGGGCCTCCTGAAACTCAAATCTGCCCCTATATTGCTTAACTAGTAGCCATCATTAGCTGGCTCCTTTGGCCCACATTGATTATCTCCCTGAGCTTGTAACGATTTCCTTGTGAAGAGTCTCTTTATAGAGCTCTGAAAAGAATGATTGCTTCCTAACAACCTCTCACTGCTACCTTCACATTAAGACGTGCATTTTGTAGATTCCTCTCCACATGCTAAACTTGATGCCTTTGCTTAAATTGGTTTGGGCAGAGTCACATGCTTATCACAAAAGTGAGCATGAAAATATTTGAAGGATGACTTCATAGATCAACAAGCCTGATTTGCCATAATGGTTAATGTAAGACACTGTGATTATTCAGGAAGATGCTGATGGTCTTTTTAATAAACATGTAACAATTTTATTCAGGAGAAACAAATACATGGGGTTGCCAGCCTCCAGGTAATGTCTGGAGATCTCCAGGGATTACAGCTGATCTCCAGGCAACAGAGATCAATTCGCCTGGAGAAAATGGCTGCTTTGGAAGGTAGACTCTACGTCATTATACGCTGAAGTCCCTCCCCTTCCCAAGCCACACCCTCCTCTTGTTCCACCCCCAAAATTGCCAAGGTATTTCCCAACCAAGAGCTGGCAATATGGGAACCCAAGGCTTGCCAGGGTCCTTCATAGCTGTTTGGCTTGCCAACTTATCCAGAGACAATGCTCCCTCTAAGCTGTGGAGTCTTGTGAGCGAAAATTCTACTTTGTGAGCTACTGGCATTAAAGCTGTGAGTGAGCAATTTGGCTACTGCATAAATTAGTTTGCTCTGGAGCCATCCTTCCTGAGCCGAGACAAATATGTGTGAGCCGGAAGCGAAAAACCTGTGAGCTAGCTCACACCATCTCAGTTTAGAGGGAACACTGGATTAAACCTGGATTGGAACTATTGCAAATACTCAAGTATCTTGAAAATAAAATAAAACATGAAATGGACTGCTGAAATTACAGGTAACTGTGCAGTGAAGGTAGTGGAGAGACTGCTCTGGATACTGTTTTGTTACTCCATTTATCATCATCATATGTGTTCAAGATGGTGGTGAGAGTGGACCTTGAATCTGCAAAGATTTTGAGTTACACCCCTGGAGACTGGAGATTCCATGGTGGGATCATTCCATCCTCTGCCCTGAGTACCTTGTTTCCCTTTAAAGGCCTCTAGAAACTGTTGTCTGCTAATTAGACTATTAAAATGTTCGAGTTAATAAGTGCTGTAAAATATAGTTTCTTCAGAGTTATTTTTGTACCTACTTATTACAGGCATATTTTAAAAGGAACTTTTTGGTTGGTTGGCGGAGTATTCCTAGGCTCTTTGAGCCCAAGGGAATAATCTTAAACTGGTTTACTCAAGATCCTCCTCAAGTCTGTTCAATGGGGCTTACTCCCAGGAAAATGTTCTTTGAATTGGACTGTAGGTCTCACTCATTCTTTAAACTGCTCTTGAGAATTGCATGATTACACTAGAAAACAAGTGCCACTGACTCAGGAGGCAGGCAGAAGAAGTTTACTATGCTATGCATAAATCACCCAAGTTTCCTGCAAGGATAGCTGGCTATTTCTGATGACAGGCCTCTGCAGCAACGGCCACCTCCTGGGGAGGGATGCGGCCTGGTTGCTGATAACTCCAATTCTTTTAAAAACAACTTCATTCCATTTGCATTTTTTTAATTGCAAATCTTGCACTTTTGTGTTTCTGTGCTCCTCTAAAGAAGGAGCATATATCAGCATGACTTATCCACTGGCAGCAAGACAAAGCTGAACACAGTGAGTGTTTTCCTTTCAAGAAAGGGCAGGAAGTCCACACACGGCCATGGGAACCAAGCCGCGCAGTCAAAAGAAATAGCAAACAAAAAGGTTAAAACATCAAGTGACTGAGTTAGTGAGAACCACGTTGGCTTTATAAAAATAATAGGGGAGTTGAGATGCTAAGAAACTTCTCCATGTCTCCATATTTATAGTACAGATTTGTTTGTTTATGCCCCGTTTTCCTTCCCAATGGGGACTCAGAGCGGCTTATAACATTACTGTCTTGTCTGTCCTCTCTCTGGGAGGTAGGTTATGCTGAGAAAGGATGACTGTCCCAAGGCCACCTAGTGAGCTTCCATGGCAAAGTGCAGATTTGAGTCTGTGTCTCCCAGAGTCTAGTCTGGTCCTATAATCACCGTTGTTATTATGTTGCCCATTATGTTGCTTTCTTCTTACAACAGAGAATAACTCAGCAGGAGCTGGAAAAACCCTAATCGAGTCAATCAGGAGACAGGAAAGAGGCTATTTGAAAATAGTTGGAAGTCCCTGATCCCCCATGCTAATTAGTTGTCCCCTCTGCTGCCCCCTGCAGGATGTTCTTGTCATTTTCTTTATCTATGCATGATAGACCTTGCATATTCCTACAACTCTTCTCAAGGTCTAGTGTGCAAAGCCCACAAGATTCATCTTCTTGCATAAACTCTCAAATTTCTCACTTGGAAGTGGCTTGGTAGGTGCAACTGCAGTCATATATTCTGTAGGGCAATACTCCAATTCAACAAGCCCTTCCTTCTGTATGTCTCTTACAAGGTAATGCTTTACATCCATGTATTTTCCCTCCTGCATAATATTTGGTTTTGAAGATCCATTTGCATCCTACTGCCCTCTTTCCCAGAGGTAGTTCTGTGAGTGTCCATGTCTGTTTTTTGATTAGGGATTCAATCTCCTCTTCTGCGGCCTTTCTCCTCCTTTCTATGTCTTCCCATGTGGAAGGCTTGGTTACAGCCTCTGTGTTTGTCAGGTAGGAGAGTCTTCTTGGTAGTACTCCCTTATTTGTTCTAGTTGACCATCTGACATCTGGCTCTGCAGCCCCTTCTGGTTCTTGTGGCTCTGCAGGTGTGCCATCTGTATGATCCATGGTGCTCAGTTGCTCTGTTTCTGGTTGCTGGGCTTTATTTTCTTTTGTTGGTGTGGATTCTCTGATATCCACTTTTTCTGTATTTGTAGACTTTTCTTTCTCATCAGTGTAGACTGTGTTGCAGATTTTTATAGTTTTTGTTCTTGGGTTAAGGATTCTGTACCTTTATATTCTAGTGCATATCCTGCAAAAATACATTGTTCAGTTCTCAGATCCATCTTGGTCCATTTCTCTTTGGGGATGCAGATGAAAGCTCTTGACCCAAATACTTTCAAGTTGTGCATGCTGGACTTGTGTCCATACCACAGTTTATACGGTGTGCTTCTGGCACCTTTTGTAGGCAGTCTGTTCTGTGGATAGGTAGCAGCGCTGATTGCTTCTCCCCAGTATTTCTCAGTTCTGCTTCAAGCAGCAACATCTGCCCATCTTAGTTAGGGAGTGATTCTTCTTTTCTGCTACACCATTCTGTTCTGGAGTGTGAGCTGATGCTATACTCCTTGTTCAGCTAGATAGTTCTTCATGTGTCATGTCCCACATATTCTCCTCCATTGTTGGTGTGAATTGTTACTGGCTTTCTCTGGAATGACTTCACCTGCCAATTGAAAACCAGGGTTTTACTACCTCCCTATAGGAGGAGGAGGAGGTTTTATACCCGGCCTTCACAACCAGAAGGAGTCTCTGAGCAGCTTACAGTCACCTTCCCTTCCTCTCTCTACAACAGACACCCGGTGAAGAAGGTGGGGTGAGAGAGCTCTAAGGGTGCATTCAGACGGGTAGCTAATCCTGCCATTGGCCTGGCTGTAATTTGAGCTAGATCTTTTAAATCCAGCATTGCACAACCAGACAGCTCCCCTGTGAATTGCTTTACCGTGCGTGACTCCGTGGTGGATTGTCTAGACGGCATTCACCTTAAGGAGTTGTGTAGTCGGCTTTTTAAAAAAATCCTGTTTGTGCATATGTGCATATCTGCTTATGTGCGTATCTGCTTATGTGCCTCACCATCTGCGGACGTTGCTAAGAGTTTTTTAAAATGGCAGCCGTTTGGGATGGTCTGGAGACCATCCCTATGGGCTGACTGCATATGTGCTTATCTGCATATGTGCATATGTGCCTCACCGTCTGCTGAGGTCGCATGTTTAAGCGGTTATGCACGCATCACTAAGAGTTTTTTTAAATGGTGGCCATTTGGGATGGTCTGGAGACCATCCCTACAGGCTGATTGCATGCTGGAGGAACGACCTGACGGTGGAAAGTCTGGCATTGGCTCGTCAACCAGCTTTAGACCGGACTTTAACCACTATCTTTTAGGTACGGATCCCCAATGGGGATCGAAAGGCTACTAATGAAAGTGGCACGATTCCCAGATGTTGAGGTCTGGATGTGCACTTTAAATCCACCAGGCACTTGTGCCCGGCGTGGCTCAAAAGAGCCATCTGAACGCACCCTAAGAGAGCTGTGACTGACCCAAGGTCACCCAGCTGGCTTCATGTGGAGGAGGAGTGGGGAATGAAACCCGGTTCTCCAGCATAGAGTCCTGCTGCTCTTAACCACCACTCCAAATTGGTAAATAACAATTGGTTGCTGAATATCCTGGCTGGCTATGGAGGGAACAAAAAGTAATTAGATTGTAAAACAAAGACATGAAAGGAATTTTTCAGCATAAAGCAGGGCTTACTTTTGAGTAAAGGCACTGTTTGTTTGTTTTTTAAAAATCACACATCAGGTTGCACTAATTTCCCCCAATTCTCCCCTCAGGATTTCAGAGAGCCCCTCCTCCCCAAAAGTGCTGGTACTCAGTACCAACCAGGGTTGCCAAATGGGGTGAAGAGTGGCACAAAAAAGCCCCAAGTAAATATATGGGGAGAGGCATAGCTGGACTGGGGGGGGGGGGGGAAGAGATATAGCTTTATTAAGTTTTCTGTGTAATCTTGGTTTCATTTCTGCAGCAGCTGATTATGGAACAGGAATGAGTGGGCAACGCAAAAGCATTCTAGTGAAGAAGCAGAGAAACAAAAAGCAAAGACCTCACTGCCGTTTTTCATTTAACTCTGCAGATAAACTGTTTTTAAGAAAAAGTGACCCCCCCCCCCCCCCACAACTTAGAGCCTCCCAACGACCTGTCTGAAAGTCAGATTTTATCTTCCGGCATACCTTGTTATGCCTTCATTTGGCAATTTAACTCAAATGGGTGATTCTTTCATTGTCTGGCTTTTCCGGTATTTTCGTGGGAAAAGGGTGTAGAGAGTGGGCTGCGCTGAGGGCAGAGATAAGGCAGACTTGCTCATGGGTGAATCAAAGGAAGCTCCAGCAGTGCGTTTGATTTACAGTCATATATTACTCATGTTGGCTGTAGCTACTCCCAGTGAGGACCGCAGAGAACTGTCCCTGGTACAATTACTGACAGGTATACAAGTGCTTTCTGCTTTGGTCTTTATGTACAACTGCAAAATATCATTGCACCATTTTCTTACTGGTTTCTATCACTGCTCATTTTCTGTTTGCATAGGTGGTTGAAGGCAGGGTTGCCAGCTCTGGGTTGGGAAATGTCTGGAGCTGTTGGGGGTGGAGCCTGGGGAGGGCAGGGTTTGGGGAGGGGAGGGACTTCAGTGGGGTATGATGTCATAGATTCCATCTTCCAAAGCAGCCATTTCCCCCCCCAGGTAAACTGATCTATGTCACTTGGAGACTAATCCCAGGAGACCTCCAGTCACCACCTGGGGGTTGTCAAACAAAGTATACACATCAAGAAGTATGGCGAAAATTGCAATTTATGTAAACAATTATATGTATGTATTGCAATTAATATCTCAATTTCTAGAAATTGAGATGTTAATTGCATTACATAAATCTAATTGTGGTGGTCAGCCGTTGTCTGACTGAAGCAGCAGAACAAATTTAGAGTCCAGTGGCACCTTTAAATCCAACAGAGGTTTATCCAAGGTATGAGCATTCGTACACAAGGCTCACTTTTTCAAATACATTGGCTGCGGTCACACACTCTAAATAATCCACTTTCAATGCACTTTCCAACTGGATTTTGCCAGTTCACACAGTTAAAATCCAGTTTGAAAGTGGGTTATTTAGTGTGTGTGACCGCAGTCATTGGAATGGTAGGTAAGGTTCAAACTTATAGACAAGGACTTAACAGCAAATTAACATGCAACATGATGATGCTTAAGATATGCAAGTCAGAACTAAATAACAAGCTCAGGTTATAGGGTCAACAGTCGTAGAGCAATAAATATGTCAAAATAGCAGATAAATGTCTAAAGGTATATTTCCTAATTGTGGGACCAAGAACGTCCCTGGCATGGAGTTCACTTAACAGCACTTTATGAGGTGGCTGCAGTGTCATATCAGCAAAACATCCCAATATTCCTTGCATTACATTCAGTATTCCAGTATACTATTCTGAAAAAGAAATACACTAAAATACAGAGGATTTATAGTCCTCCTTGTTGAGAATACATATGTGAGGACTGAATGAGTTAGCATATGTAATGAAATAAGAAACCAACATCTCTGTTGAGTCTGTTAAACCATGCTCTTTGCTAGCACAGGTTTGGGAAAATATTCAAAATACTTGAATGCTCAGAGGTGCGATAGATCTTTGCTTTACTGGAGACATTTCCTTTAGTTTCAAAATAACTTTATTACTAAAGGATAGGGGTCTCGGGAAGCTATAAAACAACAACATCTAGAGAGCTACATCTTGCTACATCTTTACACAAACATGGTGAGATCAGAAGCGTGGAGAATCTCTTTCTCCTTGACCCCTAGAAAGGAAACCCCCTGAATACAGCATCCAATCAATACAGCAATACCCCTTTAGAGTCCAGGACTTTTCTGACATTGGCTGGCTGCCAGGTTTCCCTTCCAGGTCAGTCTAAACAATAGCACTTAGAGCAGTGGTTCTCAACCTTTCTAACGCCGCCACCCTTTAATACAGTTCCTCATGTTGTGGTGACCCCCAACCATAAAATTCTGCCAACACACACAACAATGAAGCTACTTTTTCAGATGTTTTCTCTTGCATGGCAGTTAGCACCAAACAACTTTAATACAGACTTTAGACACACATATATTTGCAAGCTATTCCCAACAAGACACAACAAACACTCAGCTTCAGACTTACTTTTCTTCAACAGAAGATGCCATGAGAAAACGAAGGTAGGTGTGGGGGGAGAGGCTGTTGCAGGTAGGGGGGAGAGAGAGAGAGAAAGGGGGAAGAGACGGGGAGAGAGAGAGAGAGAAGGGAGAGAGAGAGGGGAGAGAGAGAGAGACAGAGAGAGAAAGGTGGGGGGGGAGAGGGGGGAAGGAAGGTAGGTAGGTGGGGGGAGCGGCTTTTGCTGCCTTTCCTGGGCTCTGTGCTTCGGCGCAGAGCCTAGGGAAGGCGGCGGGGGGCGGTGGCTTTGCCGCCTTTCCTGGGCTCTGTGCTTCGGCACGGAGCCTAGGGAAGGCCTGGGGGGGGGGGGGGGCTTTTGCCACCTTTCCTCGGCTGTGCGCTTCGGTGCGGAGCCTAGGGAAGGCAGCGGGGGAGTGGCTTTTGCCGCCTTTCCTGGGCTCCGCGCTTCAGCGTGGAGCTCAGGGAAGGCGATGGCAGAGCACCCTAAAGGCAGCGGCGGGGAGGGGGAAGCGGCCATTGAGTTACCTGCTGGCTTCTTCCTCCTCGTGGCCCCTGCTGGAAAGGCTGCTGGAAGCAGAGGTGGGGCTCCGGCCCCAACCAACCCCTGCTCTTTGCCCTTAAAGGGAAAGCTCCCTTTGAGGGCAAAGAGCCGGGAGGCCAGACCTCGCACTCGATCGAGCGCGGGGCCCTTTCCTGCCAGCAGGGAGGGGTGGGGCAGGCTTGGATGCCAGCCGGCAACCCCTGTGAAATGGTCGTTCGACCCCAAAAGGGGTCGCGACCCACAGGTTGAGAACCACTGACTTAGAGTAACCAAGTTAAACCCTATAATGACTGAATGTGAGTTCTTGTAAACAGACATATTTCCAACAGAGTCCTGGGGAGGTTTTTGCTCCAAGTGTTGTAATAACTTTAAATCTAATTGTTTACATAAACTGCAATTTTCGTCATAGTTCACGGTGTGTATACTTTGTTTGACAACCTATCCGGTGATCTCTCTACTTTTGTAACCACCTTGGGTTTGGCAACCCTAGCTGAAGGTAGGGAACCAGGCCAACTGAATAGCTCTTCATATGTGCGTGCCATTTAGGCCACCAGGGAAATACTGGGGGGCTGATTACTTGGGATACTGCCCACCTCACTAGGGGCCAGCCCTGCCCTGCATGGGGTGGGGAGGAACCTGCTCTTCCTTCTTCTCCTCTTCTGTCAGGGGGTGGGGCCCTTTCTAGGGCTGTTTTTGTCTCCCAGACTGCCCTGTTGGGAGGCATGATTCCATGTTTTTTATTCAGGTTTGCCATGCACACCACTGAAGAAGAGGAGGAGGGATTTATACCCCGCCCTTCACTACCCGAAGGAGTCTCAGAGCAGCTTACAATCTCCTTTCCCTTCTCCTCCCCACAACGGGCACCCTGTGAGGAAGGTGGGGCCGAGAGAGCTCTGACTGAGAACTGCTCCTGAGAGAACAGCTCTGAGAGAACTTGTGACTGACCCAAGGTCACACCAGCAGCTCCATGTGGAGGAGTGGGGAATCAAACCCGGTTCTCCCAGATTAGAGTCCATGCTTTAAGAAGTCTGCACTCCAGATGTAAACTAAAGTAGCTTTTAATCAGACGCTAAAAAAAAAAAGATCTATTGATAGCCCAGGCTAGCTGGGTCACATATCTTGGAAGACCTTGGAAGCTAAGCAGGGTCAGCCTTGGCTAGTGTTTTGATGGGAGACCTCCAAGGAAGTCCAACATCATGACATGGAGGTAGCCACCTCTGAACTTCTCTTGCCACTAAAACCCTACAGGGTGGCCATAAGTCAGCTGTGTCTTGACAGCAATGAATAAATAAATAAATCCCAAAGTTGATTGTGTAAGCAGGGAACAAACAGCATTGCCTCAATCTGATTGTGACTGGGGGGGGGGAATTTAGGGAGAATCATTCTGGCGAGCCATGCAAAAACTATTTTGAAGCAACTGGTGTGTGGAATGAGAGTGAGCAGACCTGTGCAAGAAGCAAGCTGTTACATGTGCCATGCCAGCGCATGTGCACTTTTAATTGTTACTGCTGGTGAAGGGAGGGGTTGAAGTCGCCTGCCTTCTTTCCACACCCACCGCTAAACTGTGAGAAAGGCAGTGCTGAGGAGGCGGTGGAAAGTTATGCAACACAGACAAAGCGAAGTTCCTGGCAGCTCCTGCCCCAGAATGAAGGTGTGTGTCGGTGTCCCTAGGTTGTTTTGCGAGAATAAATGCGAGATTCTTTGCCCAGGAGGAATTTCAGTTCTGCCCTGAGTGTGTGATCAACGTGTTAGAGGCTGATGCTGTTAGACGGTCATCCTGACTGGGGACTTCCTAGAGGCAGCTGGTTGGCTGCTCTGTGGAACAGAATGCTGGTCTTGATGGAGTTTTAGGCTCACCCCACAGGGCTCTTCTTAAGTACTTTAAATCCTGAGTTGCTTACCAGTTTGGTGTAGTGGTTAGCAGCACGGACTCTAATCTGGGAGAACCGGGTTTGATTCCCTGCGCGTCCACATGCAGCTGCTGGTGTGACCTTGGGTCAATTACAAGTTCTTTCAGAGCTGTTCTGGAAACAGCAGTTCTCGCGAGAGCTCTCTCAGCCCCGCCTGCCTCACAGGGTGTCTGTTGTGGGGTGGGGAAGGGGAAGGAGATTGTAAACCACTCTGAGATTCCCTTGGGTAGTGAAGGGCGGGGTATAAATCCAATCTCTCCTTCTTTTCTTCTTCCAAACTTCTAATCCAAATTAAGTGCTCTAGACCTTTTAGGACATTGTAGGGATGCCAGCCTCCAGGTGGGACCTTGGGATCCCCTGGAAACACTGCTCATCTCCAGACTACAGAGATCAGTTCCCCTGGAGGAAATTGGCTGCTGCGGAGGGTAAACCCTACGGCATTATACCCTGCTGATAGCCTTGACCTCCCCAGGCTTCATCCCCAAATATCCAGGAGTTTCCCAATTGGAACCTGGCAATCTTAGGGCCTCCATCCCACCCCCTGACTGTGGCCAGGGGGATGTGGCAATCCTAGGACATTGCCACCTGTACCTTAATAAACAATGTCCCTGTTAAATAGTGGGTTCCATGGATGAACGGACTCCAAGTCTCGTGATCAGCTCTACTTTATTCAGTGATTTCAGCAAGAACAAGGCTGCAGACCAGACCCTCAGCTCAGTTATATTGCATGCAATGTCCACACCCCAAACACACCCTACTTCCAATGATAGGCTGTTTACATAACATTACACCTTGACTGGTTACTTCCAGAATCCTGTTGGTCTATTGTTCTTTGGCTCCAAGCTCACCCTTTCTCTGGTAGCACTGTCCTGCCATGTTTCAGTCCCAATACATAACACCCCTCCCGCCTAAGTTCCAAAGGACCTTAAGAGGCATAGTCCTCGAGGTACACTGGCTTGCGTCGCTCTCTCCGAGAACGCTTTGTTGTGTGTATTCCTTTGCAGCAGGGTTCCTTGGCTTTTCACCAACACCAGACAAGCACCCATTTCAGCAGGGGTTGCTTTCTGCCATCTGAGCATCCCTCTGCTTGCAAAGAAATTCTTTACCTGCTGGAACGGGAAGGCTATTATTTTTAAAAGCTGGCAGTCTTTCTTCAATGAGGTCAGAAGTCTGAGTAAAAGAAGGTACAGTGGTTTCTGTGTGTTCCGGGTTCCTTGCAAGTAGGATAGAAATAAGCCACAGACCCTTCACTGTCATCCCTTGCCTCTACACAAGAAAACAACAGCCTCGAGGCTGTTTTATACAGCGCAACAGCTCAGGACAGACTACTGTCCCAACAGCCAGGGATGCACCACTGGCATTAGCCATAATTCCATAGCGGCAGCTGTGTTAGTTTACTGTAGCAAAACAGAACAGAACTCCTTCAGTTGGTATCAGACCTCTCTTTGCTCCAACTCCCCCCCCCCCCCTTTTGTGATTTTTGCTATAAAAATTTCAGGGGAAATTTTTGCATCTGAAGAAGTGAACTCTGATTCATGCTGAAATAGAAATGGTTAGTCTATTAAGATGCCACTAGACTTCGGTTTTATTTTCTAAGGTAAACATGTTAAACTGGAAGGGAGATCCATGTCTTCAAACATTCAGTAGACAGTGGGCAATTCTGTATCTGGCATTTGCTCCACATTTTCTCAACACTGAGGAAAAGGTGCGGCTCAAAACAACATTCAAATACCTTGGGACGAGGCTGTACTGACTGCAAAGTCACCCCTGAACAGCCATAAATCTATGCAGAAGGTACCATAAAACCCGATGATCAAAGAAAGTGAAAGCAGCATACAGTGTAGAGGGTACCACAAATCCAATGATCAAAGAAAGTGAAAGCAGCATGCAATGCAGAGGGAAATTTCTTTTCCAAGGTGGGTTTGGTAAAACAACGGAGGGAAAAGCCAGTGCAGAATTGCCCAATGCCAGGAGCCTTTGGTCACTTAGAATTCCAGGTGTGTCCTGAGGATTTGCCAGTGCCTCTCTCCTGAGCCAAATTATTGCTGAAAATGTAGCTGGAACATTGGTGCATCTGAGTTGCCACTTAATAGGATGCTGAAGAAGGTACTGGCTCTAGCCCTCGGCCTGCTCCAGAAATGCTTCCTAAACCTTTTCCACGGCACAGCTGTCTGATCCATATGGCCAGTAAGCAACGGGGAGGAGAGGGGTGGATAGAAGCCCAGCTGTACCAAGAACAGCTGTTTCTTCAGCTCTGAGGCTAGGGTGTGGCCTGCTCTTTAGTTTCTAAAATGAGAGGTGCTGAGGCCTCGAGCATTCTTGGAATGAATGCCCCCTACTTTGATATCTGTTCCTCCAGTTCCAGATGTGTGTGGGCTGATGGTGTTTACAGAACAGTGAAGGGAAAGACTGTACAGGCTCACAAATACTCTGTGTTGTTTATTTAAATTATTTGCTGTTTCAGAGTTGTGTTCAGGCGCTGAAATAAATGTCTGCTAAAGGCTGGTTGGATCTGAGCCTCGGCTGGTATTCTTAGGGTGCGTTCAGATGGGCAGCTAATCCCGCCATTGGCCTGGCTCTAATTTGATCTAGATCTTTTTTATCCAGTGTTGCTCGCCCAACCAGCTCCCCTGTGAATCGCTTTACTGCATGTGACTCCGTGGTGGATTGTCTAGATGGCATCCACCGTAAGGAGCCATGCAGTTGGCTGGGTTTTTTTAAATCCTGTTTGCGCATGTGCATATGGGCCTCACCATCTAATTGTTTTTCCGCGTATGCACGGACTTAAATGGTAAAAGCACCACCAGCAGTACCTTTCTCTAGGTACCATTTAAGTTAACAAAGTTCATAAATATCATGGGACCTTCAGAAACATTAAATTGTCCGGATCGTTTGAGTAGAGCTCTGTGGACGTCACATGTTTAAGCGGTTATGCACGCATTGCTAAGACTTTTTTAAAATGGCGCCCATTCGGGATGGTCTGGAGACCATCTCTATGGGCTGATTGAGTGCTGGTGGAATGACCAGCCGGGGGAAAGTCTGCCATTGGCCCGTCTGCAAGTTTAGGACCAGACTTTCACCACTATCTTTTAAGTACAGCTCCCCAACTGGGATCAATGGGCTGATCATGGAAGCGGCATGTTTCCCAGATGTTGCTGTCTGGACATGCCCTTTAAATCCATCAGGCACTCATGCCTGGCGCAGCTCAAAAGAGCCGTCTGAACGCAACCTTACCCTTGAGTTGCATTAGAAAATTATAATCCATAGTGCAGAACCACAGTGAGAGTAAAAGAGAGAGAGATTGCTTATCTCTGATGCCACATCAAAGTATAGCCTCACAGTCTGGGTGAGGCTTGGTTTAAAGTACCTTTAACTGCAGATCATCATGATTTAGAGGTCGGGGACTATTTAAATAAGCCCATCGGCTTGAATCCCACCAAAACATTTTTGTGGACTGAAGGATGTAGGAGCAGCCATGAAAAGAGGGATAAAAGGCCCCAACTGAAAGACAAAAGGGAGGCAGCTAGCAGTCAGCAGGGAAGATGCAATAGACAGCCAGTCTTGGAGACTTTGTGGGAGTGTACCGAGCTTCCTTAGAGGCTTGAAAGGTGGCATTTTTGGCCAAGAGGGAAGCCAGAAGGAATGTTTCCCACCTGACCCAGGCAGATTGGCTGAACCCTGAAGAATGGGTGCCGTGGCCAGGAGAGGAGCTCAAGGAAGTGGGAGAAGGACTCAGACTGGGAATGTGGCCTAGTACATAGATGGGAGCAAGTGGAGCTGACAAGAGGTGAACTGGCCAGGCTACGAGATGGTGGTTAAACTCTGGCACTGGCACTGTAAAAGGACTAAATAATTAAAGGGCAACCTTATACACTTCTGGTACGTTGACTGTTCTTTGGGACCATGGAGAGTAGATGGCATCCCCCCACAGGGGGTGAGGTCATGGGGGGGGGGGGGCTTCACATCTGCTTATTAGCAAACGAGACCGAGTGAGCTGCCTTGTGCTTCCCATATGCTTCAGGATGTCCTTTCTTTCAAAAGTACCAGTTGGAAGTTTAGACAACTTAATTCTTTTTGGCACATTTTTAAAAACAATAGAAGAAGATGAAGAAAAAGAAGAATTGGTTTTATACCCTGCTCTTTACTACCTGAAGGAGTCTTGGAGTGCCTCACAATCTCCGTCTCTTCCTCTCCCCACAACGGGCACCTTGTGAGGCAGGTGGGGCTGAGAGAGCACTGAGAGAACTGTGACTGGCCCAAGGTCACCCAGCTGGCTTCATGTGGAGGAGTGGAGAATCAAACCCGGTTCTCCAGATTAGAGTCCACCGCTCTTAAGCACTGCACCAAGCTGTGAACTGCTCTGGGGGAGGGGTCTGTGACATCACAAGCCCTGGCCCATCACTGGTTGTGCACAGCCAGTTTCTTTTCCAGGCGTACCGAACTGGTTTCCCCCAGACCCGATCCTGGTGAGGAGACTGTATGCATGCACAAAAAATAAAATAAAAATCCAGTGAGTGTGCTTCCACAGGAGTTCCACCGCTGAAAATATGTATGTTTAGACACACCTTTGTATTGTCATGACAACATCTTACCTCATTCTCAGGGAAAAGTTGTTTGCTGCCTGTGTGGTCTCTTCTAATCTTTACTACAATTAATTTACAAGACAGACTTTTTGCTCAAAAATTGGTGTAATTTGAATCATATCGCACCCTTTCTGCAAGCCCCTTTATCACATTATTTTTTACCTTCTACTTAAGTTGCAGAGTCGAGCCCCAAAGTTTCTTTGGCTGGCCTCACCTTTGATGTCTACGGAAAGCTCCACCCTGCATAACTCCTGGGAGTCTCATTTCTTCCGTTTCATTCCTGTGACTTTCCTCAGGGGGTTGGCTTTCTTGGCTCACTGCACCTTTTATTTTCAATTTTCATAGTCCCCCCCCCCCTTTTGATCTTTCTCTTCTAAACCTCTGGTGAATACTCTGTCTTCAAATCCACCATTTAAATCTTCTTTAGGCTTTTCAGATTTTGCTTCAGAGGGCTACACTACACAAGACATACATAGGGTTGCCAGCTCTGACTTGGGAAATACCTGGAGATTTTGGGAGTAGAGGCTGAGGAAGAAGAAGAGATTGGATTTATACCCCGCCCTTCACTACCCAAGGGAGTTTCAGAGTGGCTTACAAACTCCCTTCCCTTCCCCTCCCCACAACAGACACCCTGTGAGGTAGGTGGGGCTGAGAGAGCTCTGACAGAAACTGCTCTTTTTCAAGGACGGCTCTTGACAGAACTATGGCTTGCCCAAGGTCATCCAGCAGGTGCAAGTGGAGGGGAATCAAACCCAGTTCTCTCAGATTAGAGTCCGCACACTTAACCACTACACCACGCTGGAGGGCAGGGTTTGGGGAGGGGAGAGACTTTAATGGGGTATAATGCCATAGAGTCCACCTCCCAAAGCAGCCATTTTCTCCGGGTGAACTGATCTCTGTCACCTGGAGGTTGGCAACCCTAGACACACAAGCTCTCCGACTGGATCTCCTGACATGTAATGCAGCTGCAAAAGGCAGCTCTGGAGGTGGGGATGGGTGCAATTCGGATTGGGCCATGGAGCTGAAGACAGGGTAGAGCAAGTCTTTCCCTCGTGCTTTCCTCTGACTGAAAAAGACCACCTCCCAGCTTTCAGCCTCATCAGGAGAAAAAGACAGAATACAATATGGTGCTAAACACAGTGTGTGTGTGTGGGGGGGGGCATTTTCAATTAGGGAAAGAGCCTGAGAGGAAGCATCCCTCCTCCTCCAGTTCCATTGCCCCAGTCTGTATAGAACCACACCCCAATGCTCCCCTCACCCAGTTAATTACTAGGGTTGCCAGTCTTAAAGAGGGGACTGTTAAAGGGTTAAAATGAGAGAGAAAAGTGAAGCACTAGCTCTACCATTTTGAAGGAGCCTCCGTCCCTGGCCTGGCTGTAGACAAAGTTTCCACATGGACGCTCTGCCCCAAGTCACCTTATTGCTCCTTTAAGTTGGAGCAATGGAAGCTAAAACCACCAGGAGCCCCACGCGCTGGTCTTGCGAAGCCCCCCCCCCTGTCCTGTGTAGACCAATGCTCTCTCGAAGCTGCAGAGTCTTGTGAGCAAAAATTCTGCTTTGTGAGCTACTGGCATTAAAGTTGTGAGTGAGCAATTTGGCCACTGCATAAATTAGTTTGCTCTGGAGCCATCCTTCCTGAGCTAAGACAAAAATGTGTGAGCTGGAGGCTAAAAACCTGTGAGCTAGCTCACACTAACTCAGCTTAGAGGGAACACTGGTGGAGACATGCTGTGTTCTACCTGGGGGGGGATTATTTTATCTTATTAATTTGTATCCCACCCTCCCCGCATAGCAGGCTCAGGGTGGGTTCCATCAAATATAAAGGTAAAGGTTTCCCTTGCTCGAAAGCCAATCGAATCTGACTCTAGTGGGCAGTGCTCATTTCCATTTCCAAGCCGGAGAGCCAGTGCTGTCCGAAGACATCTCCATGGTCATGTGGCCGGCATGACTAGACGCCGAGGTGCACTGAACGCTGTTACCTTCCCACTGAAATGGTACCTATTTATCTACTTGCAATTTCTTGCTTTCGAACTGCTAGGTTGGCAGGATCCATCAAATATACAAGCAATTAAAAACAATGAAACTACATCAGATAAAATACAATAATATTGCTATGTTCCTAATCAAAGCCTCAGTCAAAGATGAGGTCTATTTCAGATTGGGGTTTCCAGATAGGAACACAGATATGACCCACTGAAGGGGAGGCCTAATAGAGGGGGATG
Organism: Lepidodactylus listeri; assembly: GCA_029233225.1. NCBI lineage: Eukaryota > Metazoa > Chordata > Lepidosauria > Squamata > Gekkonidae > Lepidodactylus > Lepidodactylus listeri. The sequence continues at coordinate 98,096,049 of JARCFY010000006.1, forward strand.
CCTGCCGCCTCAACTAAAAGCTTGGTGGAAGAGCTCCGTCTTGCAGGCCCTGCAGAACTGTAAAAAATCCCTGTACAGTAGGAGCCAGCATCTGCACAAACTGGAGATTTCTTCTATGTTTGATCTATGATTGGATGGCTTTAAATCTGGCCCCCCCCCAAAGTGGTGCTGATGGGCTGCTAACACCTTTTTTGGCACTAGGTTTGCCAGCCTCCAGGTGGGGCCTGGAGATCCCCCTAGCTGATCTCTCTAGCTGACAGAGATCAACTCCCCTGGATAAAGTGGTTGCTTTGAAGGGTGGACTCTGTGGCATTGTCCTATGCTGAGGGCCCTCCCCTCCCCAAACCCCACCCTCCCTGGATCCACCTCCAAAGTCTCCAGGTATTTTCCAACTCAGACCTGGCAACCGTATCTGGCACTGGCCGAGTTTTTTAAAGAAGTGGATGGAGGAGGATTACCAGGTTACTCCTGGCCATCAGCCAGGGGTGGGGGGGTCATGCTGTCGGATCCAAGTTGGGAAACTCCTGGAGATTTGGGAATGGAGCCTGGGGAGGACAGGGACCACAGTGGGGTACAGTGCCATAGATTCCACCCTCCAAAGCATCCATTTTTCCCCCCAAGGGAACTGATCTCTGTAGTCTGGAGATGAGCTGTAATTCCAGGGGATCCCCAGGTCCCACCTGGAGGCTGGCATCCCTAGGGTGGGGACAGGGAGGGTTTTTGCTCAACAAGGCTCCTGGTTTACTATTGGAGATTTGATTGGCTGTGCAGATTTTTTTAAATGTTGCTTTAGCAGCAGTTGCCCCCCAGCACAAGGATCTGCACTGTGTTACTTCTGTTAAGCTGTGGTGACCATTTTGTGGCTAGTTGCACATCTCATGGCAGCCATTTTGTGGCAGCCCTTTTGTCACTACACCTACCATGTGCCTGCAAGCTCAAGAAAAGTTGAGGACCCCTGCTTTTCTCAAACAACCTTTTAAACTAAGGCACATCTTAGAACACTTTTCTCAGTGGTGTCCCAGTAAGCACCATTTTCTCCTGTGTAAGTAGCTCTCTCCATTGAAACTGGGTGTGCTGGCCCTCATAATTCAGGATTGTGCGTATGTGCTTCTCTGTACAATGTGTCTCTGTGAGTCTCAGAGATTCTTGCACTATAAAAGCCCATCCTCCATACACCTGTGCGTACACCCTGCCCATCACAATGGACAGGAATTTTTGCTACTGAATGAATGAATTAATGAATGAATCAAAGGATTAATTAATATTGGTTTCCCAATGCACAGGAGAGCAGATGTATGCACTGATTCAGCAGCTCCTCTGTGTGTGTAGAAACTCTGTGTGGTCAGGAATTGCACCATTCCCTTCAGCATTGGGCAACTCTCTACATATGTGATGGGCACGCTTGCATAAAGAAAAAGTTCTGATACTGAGAGAAGAGAATGCCGGCATCCGAAGCCAGTAAACATTAGAACTCAAGGGAATTTTAGATTATGATTTTTATTTTTCTATGTACTATCTTGACCTTCCTCCAAGGAGCTCATTTGACCTTCACAACAAACCTGGGAGGTAGGTGAGGCTGAGTGAGTGTGATTGGGCCAAGATCACTCAGCAACTTTCATGGCAGAGTGGACATTTGAACCTGGGACTCCCAGATACTAGTGTAGCACTTTAACCACTACACCAGGCTATCTGGAGCTGCGTTCAGCCCAATATAGCTGCATTCCCCTAATGGGCTAAGCTGGCAGGGTCACACAGCCACATCCATCAGCCGTTCCCCAGTCGTACTCACCCCATTGTACAACAAGTTGGAAACAGAGTAAATAGACACAACATAACATGTGGTGTTTTCAGTTCAGTTCAGTGGCTGGATGTCTGAATACAGGGGAGCATATGCAGAACAGATTGGCAGTCTGAACCTGCAGATCCATTTCTGCCACTGGTTTTTTTTGGGGAGTGTCTGCTTATATGTGCACATGCATCTGTCTGCATTTTTTAAAAAAATGACCGGGTTGTGCACTCCGTGGCTGAGGCGCTGCATTAATGTGGATGCATGCCCACAGGACAGCCACGCAAGTGACCCGCAGCAGGGTGTGTTGTCTGGATGGTATGCCTTGCAATACGTCAAAGCGCCACAATTAGAGGCAGCGCCATATCCCTCCAAGTTGCCAGTCTGTCCGCAGCCTGGCTATGCTTTACATATTCATTCTGAATATGTTGCAAAAAGTTTTATACTGCTGTAACACAAGCAGATTAAACTATTGCACATGGACAGGGCACAGATGCAGAATGAAGAAACATCACATTTTTTTTAAAAAAAAGAGAGATCAGCCTTATTATTGAGCCGCTCTCTGCACAACGCTTCAAAAGGCATTAATTCAGTGAAGTAGAAGCCCATGCTTCAGAAGGGAGATACACATTACTTAAAACAATTTGTTGCAGCAACACACACCAAGCAGTGCTTCAGCATCAGGCATTTAATGATGCAAGCAATCCGGAGGGACACCCAGCTAGCTTTAGACTGTCCCAAATACTTTTCTTCCTCAGGTCTTTCAGTGTATTAAGACAGAATAGCAAAGGTTGTGCTACTTGGAAGCATAATGGAATTTTCTAAGTAACAAAATATTGTGCTTTGTGTACTGGGAAAAGATTATATCCTAAGATACCCGGAACCCAGGCAACAAAGGAACCAAAACTGTGTATTCATATGCATGGATTTAAATAAATCAATAAATGCAAAGGACGTGTGCAGTTGTTTTTTTTGGGGAGGGGGGGTGTTTTGCATTAGGGAAAGATGGCAACAACTTTTATCCAATTTACATATATGATACTGGAATTATATCCAGCCAGAATTGCCTTTTGGATATTGGCCTCATTCACTTTTTTTGCCAGCAGCTACTCTTCTGGAATTATTCGAGCAATCCTAAATCTGGAAGAAAAGACAGGGAGTACTTGATTCTGATTCAGTATTTTTAGGAGATATCAGGGGTCCTTTCATAGAAAAAGAGGTACAGGAGCTCATTAGCATAACTCATTAGCATATGCCACGTCCCCTGACATCACCAGAAGTGTGTCAGAAAGGGAATGTCAGTTTCAGCCCAATTACATCCTATGGGCCATTGAAATCAATGGCAAAAACTCATAGGGTATATGAGGGGCTGGAGGAAAGGGGGTTTGAGGGAGAGACTCCAAACTTGCAGGGTAGCTGCTGGGGCCTCTCCTCGAAATACCCACTAAGTTTCAAGAAGATTGGACCACGGGGTCCGATTCTATGGGCCCCCAAACAGATCGTCCCATCCCCTCCATTGTTCTCTATGGAGGGAAAAAATGTTAACTTTTTTCCTACCATAGAGAACAATGGAGGGAATGGGGGCAACCTGTTTGGGGGCCTGTAGAATTGGACCTCCTGGTCCAATCTTCTTGAAACTTGGTGGGCATTTCGAGGAGAGATCCCAGCAGCTAGCCTGCAAGTTTGGAGCCTCTCCCTCAAACCCCCTCCCCTCCAGTGGCTTTTAAAGCTGCCGCTGAATTTCGGCGGCGAGCTGAATCAGATTAGAGAATCTGATTCAGCCCATGGCTGCCATACTGGCCAGTCCTGAGCTGGCGGAGCTTCACTCCGCCTCGCTCCGGCCCCAATGGACTCCTGGGAGATATTATAGCGCTTTGCTTGGGACAACAACAACAACATAATCGATAAATTGATTCATAGAATGGTTAGCTCAATAGCAAAATCCAAAAAACAATAGTCATGGGATACCTTTTATTATAACCAGAGAAAATAACACAGTGCTTCACAACATGATGTATTCATCTTGCTGTCGGTCTTTGAATGCGGAGGCGGCGTTCCACGCAGGGAAAGCAGGAAGTTCCCGGATTATATGTGATTAAAGCAAAAATGCCACCAGTCTCCCAAGTTCTCTCCTCCAAAGGGGACCGACAGAGGTTAAGTGACAGCCTTGGTTTCTCTCCGCATGAAGTAGAGATTGGGTAACAACATGAATGTGCGCGCATGCACAGACCTACGTTCTTGGAATGAAGTTGTTCAAGACCTCGTTGCAAGTGAGAACTAAATTTGGAGAGGGACAGAAGATTCTACTTCTCTGACGGCTTTTATCAGACTTCACACTCCATGTGGTTTATCAATATTAAAAAGGCACACCTGATGTCTGATGAAAAAGGCACACCTGATGTCTGATGAATTGGCACACCCGTGTTGCTCAAGACTGGACATGACCTCACCCTGCTTTGTAGCTGGGCTCAGAGCACATCGCTTTGAACTTGTGATGAAATCCTCTGGGCCCTAGAAACAGATGCACAGGATGGTCATGCCTCAAGTGAGAACAATTGGGACAACTACGAAGCGACATATCTCTAGGGGCATATATCTATGAAGATATATGCTGAATTGTGCCCCCAAGGGTAGTTTCTTCGCCAAAAGCACTAAGGCCTGTGAAAGGCAAGGAGAAGAGGAAACACAGAAGCAGCTGCACTCCTTGGGGTAGGACGGACAGCTTGAGAATTAACTTAAGTGTGAATCATTCATGCATTTTGTCCTAGAAGAAGCCACACCTCTTGAAAACGTTCAGCGCACAAGACAGAAAACTGCTTGTGCAAAAGCTGTATCATTTCAAGTTAGAACAAGTCCTCCTGTGGATTTCTGCCACCATTTGCTTATTGTGATTCCTGATGGCACTCAGGGCCTTTGCCCAAAGAATATTAATGTTTCTTAATGACTGTGGTTGTTTCCCGAACTGGCCATTCATTTTAATGACAGGGCAAAAGAACAGGACGCAGGAGATGAATGAAGGAGAAACAGAAATGTTTACCTCTGGAATTAGCACGTGCAGCGGGCATGCATGCACACACAGAGAGAATGTGTTGTGGGTAGGAGGACTGTGAAGCGCTCTGGTTCTTTCTCTGTAATGTCGTGAGTCTGCTGTCTTTCAGGAGTGTCTTGTTTGTGTCCACACACTCTGCTTTTATATTTAGAAATAAACCAAACGAGTCTCCAGTGCTCTCTTGTCCAAATGGAACAGCTATAAACCCAATACGGGCAGTAAATGCAGAAAGAAGCAAGGTGTTGCCTTCTTGCCCTGCTTGTAAACTTTTCGGATGCGTCTGGCGGGTGGGACTGGAAGCAGAATACTGGTCCTTTTGGTCAGTTTTCCTGTTTTCTTAGGAAACGTGGAATAGGGTTGCCAGGTGAGGCTGACAAGCCAGTGGGGGACTTTCCAGGAGTCTCTGGGAGAGAGGAGGGGAAGAAGCACAATTGAACTCCAAAGGGAGTTCTGGTTGTCTCATTTAAAGGGACCGTGTTCCTTTTAAATGCCTTCCCCCCATTCAAAATAATGGAGAATGGGGGCACCTTTGTTGGGTACTCATAGAATTGGACCCCCTGGTCCAATCTTTTTGGAACTTGGGGGGGGGGGGAGTTTGAAGAGAGACACCAGATGCTATGCTGAAAATTTGGTACCTCTACCTCAAAAAATCGCTCCCCCTGAGCCCCAGATACTCATGGATCGATTCTCCATTATACCCTATGGGGACCGGTCTCCATAATGGAGCACCCAGCAGACATCCCCCCTGCTTTCTGATAACCCTGAAGTGGGGGGAAGGCCTCCAAACCAGGGGATCCCCTGCCCCTAACTGGGAATTGGCAACCCTAACTTGGAAGCAAAATTCTCAGTAAGGTTTGCCTTGCTCGAAAGCCAGTCAGATCTGACTCTAGGGGGCAGTGCTCATCTCTGTTTCCAAGCTGAAGAGCCAGCACTGTCCAAAGATGTTTCTGTGGTCATGCGGCTGGCACGACTATTTATTTATTTATTTATTTTGTTCGATTTATATCCCGCCCTCCCCGCCATACAGCGCATGGAACTCTGTTACCTTCCCACCAAAGTGGTGCCTATTTATCTACTTGCAATTTCTTGCTTTCGACCTGCTAGGTTGGCAGGAGCTGGGGCCAGAGATGGGAGCTCACTCAATTACACGGCATGAGGGTCTCAAACTGCTGAGCTACTAATCTTCCAGTCTGCAGCTCAGCATCTTAACCTCTGCGTCACCGCGGCCCCAAATTCTCAGTGGTGACCCCCAAACTGGAAGAGCATAACAGAACAAAGCAATAATTTTTTTTAAAAACTAATTGTTACAACTTGCTGTTTGTAAAAACAACAACTTCTGCACATCTACCCAGAGGTATCTTCCTTAGCATGCAGTGCAACTTGTCTAGGTACCTTTCCACTGACATATTTCTTTAATCAAAATTGGTGTGAAGGAAGGGGGAATGAATGCCAGACAGGTCTTTGATCTTACTGCAGATAAGAGTTCTCCAGCTAAGGATTCTTGAAGGCTTTGGGGGAATCTTCTTTGCTACAGCTGCAGGCACCAGCACAGTTCTGTCAGGCAGGCCTGATAGATGGTTGACTCTGCACAGAACACCCTTTCTCAGCCTGACCCACCTCTCTAGAAACTTTATGCAAGACACACTCTTTGGTTGTCACAGTGTTCATTAAGAAGGTGCTGCTGCTAGTGCATTGCTCCTCTCACACAACCATATTAGTATTTACAATCCCTGGCCCAAATGGACATTATGTCCCTATAGCAGTGTTTAGGATGTGACGGAACAGGCCTGCAGGTCCTGTTCCAACCTGCCCTCTCAGGTTTCCCCCAATACCTGGAGAGGCTTTTCTTTCTCTCTCAGATAACCACTGCCACCACCTGACCTTTGCAGGAATTACCCACTGGGAGTGTCAGGGCTCCCAGTTCCCCTTCCAAGTTCTGAGGCCTTGCCTCTGTGTCTCCCACTGCCCAGCGCCTGGTCACCATGGGGACTGTTTACTGCCTTGTGCGCCCCTGGAGAACTAGCCACTTTCCAACTGCCCTCTGGTGCTCCTTTTAAAATAGTGTGTCAAAGATGGTGGAGGTCTATGTGGTGAGAACTACTACCAGCATCAAAAGTTATAAAGTTCACAAGCATACTTTTAGCACAGCACCAGATGCAGCAAGGGACTCAAAAGACATGGGTAAAACGCAATTCCTCTGTCCCTCTCTCTATACATACCTTATCAGATGTTAAAATATAGGACAGCTTTGGAAGTTACAGGTCTCTACAGAGTTGTCATTACCTTGCAGCTTCCTCCAGCTCTCCAGGCCAGCACATGGTTAATGGCTGCCTCCTCCATACCTCAGTTAAGAGTTCTGTCTGCTCTGATGGACTCAGCACAAAAAAAGAGTACTTCCTCCTTGCTCCTCTGAGTTTTATCACCTCTCTCTTCCCCACCCACTGACCAGGTCAGGCCGGGTCAGAGAAGCTTTTCCTAAGTCTCCAGAATTTCCTTCCTGAAGTCTCTCTAGTATTTAACACCTCCAAACCTCTGTTCCCTGCTTTGAGGGGGGGAAGCGTGACCAACCCATTGTCTAGACCTACATTTGTATGAAGATGGGCAAAGGTAAGTCTGGAAAGCAACTGAACTGACTTCCTCTCTTCCTGCCTGTTCTCTGCCCAGAGAGAAAACAAACTTTCAAAACTCAGAGTGAAGGTTTTGCTAATTTCAAACCTTCAAAGAAAAATGCATTTCTTCACATAGGAGAACAATATTCTTTATTATAACTTGCTTCCTACCCATGACAACTGGTGGAGGTTGGTGACTTGGATCCTCAGCAGCATGAGGAGAGTTGCATTTGACAAAGGCAGTGTCCCCCCCTCCATCCCTCACTGCAACTTTCTGTGCCTCCTCAATGATGCTCTGATGGGTCATTAGACCCCCAGGAACGGGGGTGGGGCAAAGTGGGAGCAGGAGGGGGAACTCAGCAAAAATTGTCTTTCCCACCTTTGCAAAAAGAAATGCCATTCAGTTGGAGGAACTGTTGTAGCACCTGCACGGCAACCTTTGGATCCAATCCTAAGACTTGGTTAGTCCTTGGTTCACATTTTCACCTTTGCCATGAACTTACTGAGATATCTAAAAGACCATAGGTAAGCCTCAGGTTCCCAGAAATCATCATCATCATCATCTGACTGAAATGGATCAAGGTTTATTTATTTATGTATATATCTATTTAAATATGTGTACCCTACCTTTCCTTTGTGGCTCAAATCTGAAGCCTTCTTCCAACTTAGGTGGATCATCCATTGGAGAAAGAAGCATTTAAGTTGGAAGAAGACTCCTTAGGGTGAAGGAAGGCTAACTGGAGAACAGATGGACCCACCCACCAATTTTACAGGCTTGGTGCTTTCACACACACTGAATAAGGCACTTTCAATCCATTTTCAATGCACTTTAGCTATAGTTTGCAAGTGGGTTTTCCCGTTTTGCGCACTAAAATCCAGTTGCAAATGCATTGCAAGTCGATGGAAAGTGCATTATTCTGCTTGTGTAAAAGCAGCTGAGGCAAATGTAGGAATTGTTGAAATAACATATGTGAAGCACTTTGAACACTCTGAAGTGCTATATAAATTCGTAGCTTTGGTTTTCTTCTTCCATGGCCTTTAAACTAAAAGGTCTTGTCAGGTAGGCTTGGCTGAGAGCTGGTGACTCACCCAGGGATAACCAGAAAGTCTCATAGCTGAGCAGAGACTCGAGACTAAGTTTCCCACACCCTACCTACTACGCCACAGTGACGGCTCCTCTCAGCTGGCACCCAGAATCGTCATTCAGCCAAGCTCTGCCTGGGAGCCATCTAAGATGTATCTGCTTTGGGTTGTTTTTTTAAAAAAAACACACCACTATGTCTTTTTAACCATGCACAAACAATCAAACTTCAGAGTTGTCTTGGGTTTCTACTAACCACTTATGGAAATTTGTTCTCACCTCAAGCCTGAAACCAACAGGGAAACATCTCCTTAAATGGAAACCCAACATTTTCGAGGATATTATCACCTCTTTCTCATCTGATTTCAACCTCCTTATCTATTCTGCTTTCTCCTTAGGGGTTCATTAAGCACACATAGGACAAGAAATAGCCTCCAAAGCAGCCAGTTCTTCCAGGGGAACTGGGGTTGCCATCCTCCAGGTGAGGGCTGGAGATCGCCTGGAATTGCAACTACTCTCCGAATGACAAAGGTCAGTTCCCCTGGAGAAAATGGGTGCTTTGGAGGGGGAAAATCTATGGCATTATGCCCTGCTGAGGTCACTTCCCTCCCCAAACCTCACCGTCCCAAGGCTCCACCCACAAATGTCCAGGAATTTTCCATCCTAGAGCTGGCTACCCTAAGGTGGAAGTGATCTTTATAGCTGGGAGATCTGGTGTGATTCCAGGACATCTTCAGGCTCTACCTGGAGGTCAGCAAGATGGCGACCCTAGATGAAGAGAAGGAAGGAAGCAGGAAAAGGGTACGGGGTCTTTCATGAAAGAGAAAGAGGAAACAGTAGGGGAGTGTGAAGTGAGGTGCTTCCCACAAGTGGGTTCCCACTTTTGGATTCCCAGTTATGTATTCTACTTGACAACCAAAGGTATTTCGCCTATTGTAAAAAAAAAAAGTTCTTTTCACAAGGTTAACACAATTACATCAGGCAGCAGTTTTTTAATTTAAACAAACAAACCTTTCTGTGACTTTTACTACAGGTGTTTTTGAGAACTGGAAACAGCAAGCACCATCTTAAAAAAAGGCATCCCCCCATATCACTCATGCTGGAGAAAATACATCTTCTAAGACTAGAAGTGGGTAGAACTAACTTGTATATTCTCATAAAACTTATGCTTCTTCCTTCAGAACCATGGCCTTTATTCATCTGCAAATAACCAGTTTTATTCATATGCAAGCAACCAATTCATCAACTACATGCATACTGTTTATCTAGTTATTGTGTCTGAGTGATTGCGTCTAATTAACATTCCTTATTGATGGCATTCTCAGCACTACAGGCTCTCAAAGTAATTCACTAATTGTGGCAGATAGTGGAGCAGCCAATACGTGTCTTGGGACTGTAACAGTAATTTATTAGATCCAGGTGGGCAGCCGTGTTGGTCCAAAGCGCCTGTGTGAAAATTTAATTAATTAAATCCAAACGGATTAAAGCCAAACAAATGGTGACTGTATGAACTTAAAAGCGATAATCACAGTAACAGATAACAGGAATACAAAAGCACTGTTATGATGCAGAGAAACAAATTGTATCAATACAAGAAAATGTCTATTACAGTATTGCAACAGGATACATAGCTCACAGTATAAGTATGTCTTTAACATTCAAGGCATAAAGCTCACAATGTCTTCAAGAACATGTCTTCAAGAAAAAAATTTTTTTTTCAGAGCACAGTATCCAGTGAAGGAGACGAAGATGCCAGCTTTTTCTCTTCGTTTCACTAATGCTTCCTCAGTAAACTCAATTTTCAATGCATGAATCACAAAAGTGCTAGACTCAACTTCCAACTGGATCAAATTCCCCAAAGAGTTCAGCATCCAGAATTTACTACCATAACCTTTTGGTTCAAGACAAATGGGCTACCGCTCATTCCCCACTTCAAAAGTCGGTGCTGCCTTCAAGGGGAATGAGCGGTAGCCCGTTTGTCTTGAACCAAAAGGTTATGGTAGTAACCAAATCCCTGGCCCAGCTTACCTATGGAGCCCCAATTAATATTACTTCATTTCATTATATAATGATTTGCCCTTTATACTCGGACCTCAGAAGCAAATTCCTATCTGGAAGTTTAAGCCAAGTGCACAATTTATCTGACAGTGAAAAGCCGATCTTTCTCTTGTCGGATACGAATCCTTTGGTCTCACACAAGGGGTCTCACACACTCTTTGCACTTGCAGCCAGGAGAGTTAGATCAAAGGCAGCCCTTAGAAATGTTTTATAATGAGTTATAAAGTACTGATGCCATGTTTTTACAATTCCAAATTGTTGTAATTTTGACATTTCAGTTGTATAATTGTGTTTTATTCTGAATGCAATGTTTTAAAGCATAAGTGCTCTCTGAATGCAGTTTTGTATTGTAACAGCCAATGGCCATATACCATAAATCAGTCTTGCATCTCTTACAATTAATAGTACTTCAAACATCGGGAAATCAGACACAGTTCAATCTAAATTTTTGAGAACGATTTTACGAGTGCCTAATGGTGTCCCTAATGCCCGCACGCAGCTGGAATCGGGTATGATAATGGTGGAGGTGAGGCTACGGTTCCCGGTGATTGTGTATTGGTTAAAATTAGTATTTTTCCCAAGGAAATTGTCAAGGTTAATATTGCTAGATTCCTCTGCTCCTCCATGGATAAAAGCACTGGAAAAGAAATTACCTTTCTATGGGTTTTTCAAGCAATTTCTGTGCTCTCTGAGTTACAATAAAGCCAGGGGTCCGTTGGAGCAGGAGCGCACAGGAGCGCAGCTCCGGGAGTGAGGAGCCCAGGAGGCGGGCACATGACCAAGCCCCACCCCCTCCTCGGCTTCCCCGAGCAGTGCAGAGGCGCAGCGTTCCGGGGAAAGCCCTGCTAGGGTCTTTATTGATTTTAATGTTTTGTTTTAATATTGATAATTTTATCATTGTTCCTTTTATGACTGTGTGCTGCTTTTCCAGAGACTTGCTCAAGGTGACATATAAATTTTCTAAGTATACCATTTTTTATCTGGGCACATGGCACATAAGTACTGGAGAAATTTCACCAACCCTTCAGCAGCTTCCACCCCATCGGTTTGGTGTAGTGGTCAGGAGTTGGACTCTAATCTGGGAGAACCGGGTTTGATTCCCCACTCCTCCACGTGCAGCTGCTGGTGTGACCTTGGGCCAGTCACAAGTTCTCTCAGAGCTGTTGTCTCATGAGCAGTTCTCAAAAGACCTCTCTCAGCCCCACCTACCTCACAGGGTGTCTTGTTGTGGGGAGGGGAAGGGAAAGGGATGGGTGGTGCACATGTCCTGGGTATCTCAAGTCTACTTGAAACCTAGTGGTTTCAAGGGAGCAGGAAGAGAATGAGGGTGTGTTCTTTATGCTTATTTTTATTGCGCAAAGTATTGGATGGGGAAGGGAATGGAGGAAGAGCCGGTCAGTTTCACTCACCTGTGGAGTGGAGCCTGAGGGGTGGGTGTTGCCTTCTGACGCACTTCCAGTATGTCAGGGGGTGTGGCATATGCAAATGAGTTATGCAAATGAGTTATGCTAATGAGCTCCTGCACCTCTTTTTCTATGAAATGACCCCTGGATAAAGCCAAGGCTTTGGTCAAACAGAGGGTTAATGATACTGCAAGGCAGCATGATTTGAATAGAATAGGGAGACAGAGACTTTGTCTGGAACCTACTATGAGGGTAACCCCTAGGCCTTACCTTTCCCACCTATCAAATCATGAGTATAGGAGAGTGTTCACGCTAACGTGTTGTGACTCACTTCCCTTAGCTGTCCTTGAAGGAAAGTATAAAAAGATACCCTACGAAGAAAGTTTTTGCCCCTGCTGTAACAAAATAACCCAATAATAGAAGGCAAAAACAAGTGTAGTAAACAGACTCACTACTTACAAATTGCCAAAATGCTAAGGAACATATAATAGAAAGTAGTGAATACAAAGCAGACACATAAGAAAAATACAAAATGGAAACAATGAAGAACTTGTGTAATAATGCACTACAATAGAAAAATCCACAGAAAAATGGAGAACTAATATAATAGTGTGACGTTGTGTCTGGATGTTTGATTACAACATTTCCTTTAAAGTTGCTGTGGTTTCCATACTTTTACTCACAGGCACTGGGGACAATAACAATTCAGTAGAAGAACAGATGCAAATCTCCAATGTGTAATCAGCTTCAGCAGCTTCAGACTTCCAGCGGGACCGTCAGTGTCGTTCTAGTATATGTCCCTTAGCATTTTGGCAATTTGTAAGTAGTGAGTCCATTCACTACACTTGTTTTTGCCTTCTATTATTGGATTATTACCAGGGTCATTTTGAGGGGGAATGAGCAGGAACGGCGTTCCGGGAGTAACAAGCCCAGGGCTAGAGAGTCACAGGCTCACTTCAGAGCCCAGTTCCCTCTATGGTGCGTGCTGGCACACGGCAATAATTCCCCCTGCTGCTGGTGCAGTTCCAGCACACCCTGGTCTCCAGCTCTGAGTCTGTGGAGTGAGTGCTGGGCTCGGGCAGCAGCCCCACCCCCCCGTTAGTAGCCTCTAGGCTATAGGGCACCCCACTCCCAGCAGCCCTCACTTCTTGCTGTCGTCTGCGTCGTCCCTCCATGCCTGTTTTCTTTGTGCTTTTGAAGCAATTTTTCTCCAGGTAGGCTCGCCAGCTCTGAGTTGGGAAATACCTGGAGATTTTTGGGGTGAAGCCTGAGCGGTGGGTCTTGCCTTCTGACACACTTCCGGAGATGTTGGGGTGTGTAGCATATGCAGATATGTTATGCTAATGAGTTATACTAATTAGCTCCTGCACCTCTTTTTCTACGAAATGACCCCTGATGCACCAGAATATAGTGAATGTTGTTGAATCCTGCTGTAATGAAGGCACAGAATCTCTAGATCATGTCCTGTTTGACTGTAAGGTGTATAACAATATCCATGAATTCCCTTCCTCTGTCTACGTCATTACCTTTAAACCGCAGGCAGGGATCGTGCCTTCTGAGGATTTTTCTTTCAGATAGGCACCATAACCTTACTTACCAGGTGGCTAGATCTGGCTGGCTTGCTGCAAGGCATAGGAAAACTGTAATAGCTCATGTAGTGGACTGTTGAGATTTCAAACTTTTTAGTAGACATTGTAGTATTCTATTGTATTTTGAATGATTTTATTGTGAAGCATTGCTCACATTGTATTGTGAATGATTTTATTGTTGTTGTATTGCCCCAATGAGGCATTTTATTATCTGTGATTGATTTTCTGTTCATAGACTATGAATAAAAACTTCTTCTTCTTGCCTTTGGATATGTCAAAACATCTTTATTAAGTTGTATGCTAGTTTGCTGTTCACCTACATAGAGGCATCTGCCTATATATATATGAACTGTTAACTTCCATTTCAATGTATCTGAGGAAGTGTGTGTGCACACGAAAGCTCATACCTCAAATTGGTCTTTAAGGTCTTTATTGGTCTTTAAGGTGCCACTGGACTCTAAATTTGTTCTAGTAATACTAGTAAACATTCAATGGTTCCTTTAAATAAAGAACAGCTTGCATGCCCAGTCAACATAAATAAGCCTACTGGGTCCATTGTGGATCAAACTCAGGATGCCTTATACTCCAGTCAAAATGATGCAGGCAGAAGGTATAGTGGGGTGGCTCCTCCTACTCTTAGCCTACTTTCCACTGAGCAGAAAAGTTGGGAGCCTTTCTTCAACTTAAGTGGCTATTCCATTAGAGGAAGAGTCCAAACTTCAGTGCAGTGGCAGGATAGGGGCATGATAGGGGTAGGATTGACCCCAGGATTTTCCTTTTGTACTTCACCTTTAAGACTAACAAGGGTTTATTCAAAGTATGAGCTTTCATGTGCGTGCACATTCTTTGGAGCCAGTTTGGTTTAGTGGTTAGGAGCGCATACTCCAGGTTTGATTCCCCACGCCTCCACATGCAGCTGCTGGTGTGACCTTGGGTAGGTCACAAGTTCTTTCAGAGCTGTTCTCTCAAGGGCAGTTCTTGGGAGAGCTCTCTCAGCCCCACCTACCTCACAGGGTGTCTGTTGTGGGGAGGGGAAGGGAAAGAGATTGTAAGCCGCTCTGAGACTCCTTCAGGTAGTGAAGGGTGGGATATAAATCCAGTCTCCTCCTCCTCCTCTTCTTTCAAAAATTTGTTCAACCATTTTGTGTGCTAAGCCGTCCATTTTAGGCAGTGCGAAGATAAAGGTGGGACCTTCTAGCTTAATCAGTGTTCTCCAGCTGTCAGATTTTCCAAACGAGGTGGTATCAATGCAAAGGTAAGCGTTCATACACCATGCGGCACACCCTCTTCTCTGATATTGGCATGGCCTCGGGGTTCTCTGATCTGCATGGGTGTTGCAAGAGGAGGACACACATAGAGATGGGAAAACTCCACCTCCTGCATAAGCATTGCCAAGAATCCTTGTGAAGGCAAGAAAGGAGGAGGAGGAGAGACTTCCAGAGATATCAAGAGAGAGCCTTTTCATGCAAGGCTGAACCCAGAAGCGTGCCCAAATGTGAACTAGAGTCTTAAAGGGGAGTTTAACCCCATCTGATGCAGATGTATACACATTTCTGGATTCGCTAAAAATACTTAGAAAAGTAGTACATCCAGGAAAATAAGTTACAGGTTAGCACTCTTCTAGTACTTCCTTCCCATTGGTCTAATTATGTAAGCTTAGGCAGTTCTTCCACAGGGCAAGATTTAAATTTGCAATATCCCACATGCTGTTGGAAGCCCTGACATCACTTACACCTTGTCATTGTTAAGAAAGAGTTTAGCTGTTAAATCAGGGCTTACTCTGAGCCAGGCTTTGGCACACTGCAAGGGATCAACCTGGAACACATGATAATATGTGAGGGAATGCTATTGACACAGCTTAGCTTAATCAGTTAAACTGTTTTCAATGCCAAGATTGCTCCTTGGGAACTGTGACGTGATGATGAGGAGAGTGTATCTCTGAATGCATAGGCACACATAGACATGCACAATAAGCTGCCATTTTGATTCATATTCTTCCTCCCCCAACACATACGGACAAGCTTCTCTTTTCTTGGTGCTTGCATCAGGTCAGTAAACAGTTTCTGGCTAAAGCCAGCTGAAGAATCAGACAGCGCTTAATTTTATCATCTTTACCAGTATGTAACAGCTGCCTTGGGAAGAAATTCAGTCTCTGGCCACTAGATCTTTAATTTGGGCCTTCCAGTGGTCAATCAGTGTGCCTTTAATCCCATCGGGAACTTGTGACACCAGTATTTCTCAAGGAAAGTTTCTCTCACCTCAGGCTGATCTCCTTTAGACTATGTACAATAGCCCAGTGAAACTACACCTCTTTGATCAGTCAAGGCTCACACCTTCCTTCCTGGATATCTCACCTTTGTTGGAAGCTTCCCCTGGAGCCTGAAACATCCTGTTTCTCTTTGTCTAGTCATATTGCAAACTGGGGAGGGGAGACCTGGCTGCCTGTCCTATAAGTGGGGCCAAAACCTTCTCTGAAGTGTTATGTCTTACTGGTTTCACTAGAGGGGTCTCCCACTGCTGCTCTGTCCACCTTTGGACTACGATAAGATGAGGTCCCTATTTCTTCATTTGCTGCTCAGATGCTTGAACTTCAGCAGACAGGAAGCTCAGCTGTAGCCCGCTGGGCCATCTCTGTCACACCAGCTCTGTCATACTTATGCTCAGGCTATTTAGTATGTTTTGGGGCTCAGATCTGAAAGTGAACCACACTCACACTGGAACAGTGCCTTCTGACCATACACTGTAATTTATGGAGTCTCTCCCCTCACCACCATTAAGTAATTACAACCAGATCTTTCATATTTCAAATTAGAAATACAGTTTCCAAGAACAAAAGGCATTACTTCCAGGTGGAAATAATCTCTCATACCTCTCACTGTACAAAATCAAGCACTTGTCTTTGAGCATGCGCAGAGTGCCTTTCTTGATTATTGAGTGACTGAAACCCATCTTGTACAAAAAAGGATTAAGGACAAGGTCTTCCAGGTCAAAGGGCATGAGGTCCTTAGCCTGACTGGAGACCTGAAAGGTCATTTTAAAAATTAAACACCGACTCTATATTTTTTGAATTCAACAATAAATAATTGTTTCCCAGTTTGATGTGTAACTGGAGAAACAAACAATAGCTATAGCTAAAAGGCATTAATATCCAGTATAAAAAGCAGGAAGCATTTGAAAGTCATTTACCTGAAGTAAAATAAGAAGATCCTGCTTGTTCTGGGTTTGTGACCATCACTTATTAGTCACCGTATTGCTAATACATGAGCTGTAATGCACGTTTCACCACCAAAATGTGCTGGCAAAAATAGTACATTAATACACCTGCAAATTAATCCTGTGCATGTTTAACTGGGAGAACTGAACAAAGCGAGACATTAATTTACTTTGTTTATACCCCGCCTTTCTCTCCAATGGGGATCCGAAGTTGATTATATCATTCTCTTCTTCCATTTTATCCTCACAACAACCCTGTGAGGGAGGTTAAGCTGAGAGTAATGTGACTGGCCCAAGGACACCCAGTAAGCTTCCATGGCAGAGTGGGGATTCCAACCTGGGTCTCCCAGATCTTAGTCTGACACGCTAACCACTACACCACATTGGCTCTCATACTGCTAAGTAAATATATGGAATGACTGCAATGCACTGCTGTTTATTAATTTATTAATATTTTTGGTTATTGGGCACCCTCAATGCACATGATGCTGTATAGTGTAACATAGAAGTAGGGTTGCCAGCTCTGGGTTGGGAAGTACTTAGAGATTTTGAGGGTGGAGCCTGGGGAGAGGGATTTGAGGAGGACAAGGGACCTCAGCAGGGTACAATGCCATAGGGTCCACCCTCCAAAGCAGCCATTTCCTCCACAGGAACTGACTTTGGTTCTTTGGGATCAACTGTAATAGTGGGAGATCTGCAGGTTCCACCTGGAGATTGGCAACCCTAGATAAAAGGCAGATATCTGCCTCAAAAAACTTACACATCCAGTATCATCTATGATGTGAAGAAAAAAAATATTTCAGTAATGTTATGTCCTGGACACAATTCCACAGACAACCAGGCTGCGATTCTCTATGTGTACACTTGTATGATTCTTTGATGTGACCAAACATGCAATGGTGCTGGCCATGCGGTCTGACTGCATGGCCTGGAAAAGGTACAAGCTTGAGGTAAAAGAACAATAGCACCCAGGCTCCTAAAGATTCACCTATCAGGGGCTTAGGGTATTCAAATGAGCCAATGTAATCTCTGGTGGGAAGATTAACCTATCCCGCAGTGTGGGTGTGGACGGGGGCGAGGCTTTTCTGTGCATATAACCTGACCCCCAGGCCACCTCAGGTATGCTCGTTCCTGACCTACAATAAACTTGATCATGCTGAAACTCACTCCACTGGCCTCCAGACTCCAGTACTTTTCAAGTCTGTTTTTTTCTGAGAATGAGACTTGAATTACCTCACTTGTTAGGGTCTGGGATGAAGATTGCTGGATCAGTTTAAGTAGATATCTGATGAAGTGCAGGTAAATCTTGTTGGTCCCTAAGATGCTACTGGACACAAATCTATCTATGTAATTGGCTGTTGCTGTTGCTCCTTCTCTTCTCCTGCTCTTCTTCTTCCACCCTCCCCTCAATTTTCCCTCAAAAGAAGAAGAAGAGGAGGAGGAGGAGACTGGATTTATACCCTGCTCTTCACTACCCAAGGGAGTCCCAGAGTGGCTTACAATCTCCTTTCCCTTCACCTCCCCACAACAAACACCCTGTGAGGTAGGTGAGGCTGAGAGAGCTCTTTTGAGAACTGCCCTTGAGAGAACAGCTCTTGTAACTGACCCAAGGTCACACCAGCAGCTGCATGTGGAGGAGTGGGGAATCAAACCCAGTTCTCCCAGATTAGAGTCTACGCTCCTAACCAACTGGCAATGACAGAGCTCGGTGCCATAGCCTAAGGGAGATATTAATGATGACCCCTCCTTAGCAGTGCACAAGTGTCTTTAGCTGGCTCTTCTGGGACTTGTTGCCAGAGAGCCAGTCTGGTGTGAGAGCCAGTCTGGTGTAGTGGTTAAGTGCACAGACTCTAATCTGGGAGAACTGGGTTTGATTCCCCACTCCTCCACTTGCACCTGCTGGATGACACTGGGCAAACCATAGCTCTGTACCAGCTGTTCTCTCAACAGCAGTCCTCGAAAGAGCTCTCTCAGCCCCACCTACCTCACAGAGTGTCTGTTGTGGGGAGGAGAAGGGAAAGGAGATTGTAAACCACTCTGAGACTCCAAGTGAGTGAAGGGCGGGATATAAATCCAATCTCCTCCTCCTCCTCCCTCTCTTCTTCTTCGTCGTCGTCATAACTGGAGAACCTCTTCTCACAAACCTGTTGTGAAACCCACCCCTGCCACCGCCCATTTGAATTCTAAGAATTGCTGCTCTCCTTTTTTTGGATTCTGGATTGTATGGGCTGATGACTTCTAGCACATTATTATCTGAGGTGTGCAGTATCAGTGTCTGCACTGTGGCCAGGTACCACACAGCATACAGAGAGATGGCTGCTAAGTAGCTGGGAGGCCACAAAGCACCGGCGATGCATTCTGAGTCTTCTGTGGTCATGAGCGTCTTAACGCTTGAAAGGTGGCAAATGGATGGACAGCCTACGCGTTTTGATTTTAAAAAGTGCACCTTTCCAAAGGAATGACAGTAATGCAACTTCAGGCTTACACACAAAACAAAACCCTTTCCAAAACCGCCTCCGAGACACAAGGATGGTTGCAGAGTTCCCTTCCCACATGCACGGAATTGTCACAAAAGAGGCAGTTTATTCTTCTACATTAAAATGGTTGCTAGTCTTTCTTTTCTTAGCACCCCATTTGGGTGCCTATGAAGTGCTGAAAGGGTGGGAATTTTGGGGGTGACTTTTTTTTGGGAACATCTAGATGTCTCCAATCAAGGACCATGTGGCAAGGGGGTGGAGTCCAGTGTCTGTGGGGTGTGGCTAGAAGTACAAGCCAAAGGGCCCTTGGCCTGTGACTCTCAGACCATGGCAATTGTGTGAGCCACCCTATGGGATTCAGGACTTACTTATGATATTGTATTTATGGTTTTCTTCCTTTGTGTAATTAAATTGTAACTTACTTGTTGAACTGTTTCTTTAAATTATATTTAGGTGCTTTGGGTCCCTAATGGGGAGAGAGGCTGGGTAGTAAATTACCTAAATAAATAACAGAGCAGTCCTGTGCCGCCCCGTGCACTGACAGCCAACCACTGTGTTGTGTATCAATATCACGGTCACCATGTGCTTGCATAATGGTGACCGCCACGTGGACATTCGCACATGGCCTGAATCTACCTGAGCTTTGGCCAGGTAGGACAATAGCCGGTCGGATCCTAAACGACCACCAATCTGGAGCCTAGGTTCCCCACCGGGGACCTATGAACTGTAACCACTATCTTAAGGTCCTATCGGGACATCTGGGCGAGGTCAGGGGTGTGCCTCTGACCGGAATAAAAGAGGGCTCTGAGGCCAAGGTTTCTATGTTCGATCTTGACCTGCAATAAACTACCATGCTGATTTCACTGTTACCAGCCTCCTGACTCCAGTACTTTTCAGTGGCGATGAGGATGGGATCCCGATGAGCGACTCATCAGCTGAACCGAGCAGTGAAGCACCGAGCACTGATCCGCCGGCACCAGGCAATGCTGAGCCCCAGTGCTCTGAGGAAATGCCGCAAGCTCCTGAGGACATCGCTTGCCACACCGCTCCTGCTCCAGTAATTATGGCTGCTGCCGTGGGACAAATCCCTCCCTTTGACCCCTCCAAACCAGAGACCTGGGACGCATGGTCCAGGCAACTTGGGTTCCTTCTGACCGTGCATGGGGTCACCAAGGCCAACATGAAGCAGGTCTGGCTCTTGGGCCACTGCAGCATCGAAACCATGCGCATAGCCCAGAGCCTAATCGCACCCTGGGACCTGCTGGACGTCACCTACGATGACCTCCTCAAGCAGCTTGGGGACTACTTCGTGCCATAACCTTCCATGCTAGCACTCCGAGTCCAGTTCCTCCAGAGGACCCAACAGATGGGTGAGAGTGCTGCCGCGTTCCTCGCCGACCTCTGCTGGCTGGCAGTTGGTTGTGAGTACCAACACATGGAGGACCATTTACTGGGCAGTTTCGTGGCCGGGGTGCGTGAGGCCAAGCTCTGGCAATGGCTGATCACACTCTTGGAGCCTACCCTCGAGAAGGTGCTGCAGATGGCGGTCGCATTCGAAACAACCCAGAAGGACCGCACGGCCACCCACTCGCACCGCACCATGACCTCCGAATCAGACGCTTCAGAAGAGGAAGATGTCTGCCAGCTGCGCCCTCACTCTCAAAAAGGTCCATTCTGTCCCTCTGGCTTCCGTTCCCAACACACGGCCCAGGCCACTGTCCCCACTCCTGTTTCCCAGCACAGGCCGCCCCCACCATATGCTAGCTGCGGAGACTCCCACGAGCGACGTTCCTGCCAGTTCCATGAGGTGATGTGCCATGCCTGCGGAAAGACAGGGCACATTGCGAAGGCCTGCTGCTCCAGGACCAGCTGCCGCTCCCCAGCCGCGAACTATGAGTCAGCGGACAGCCTCTCGTTGGCAGTGCACAATCAGGTACAGAGCTTGCCCCAGCCCCTTCCCGGGAAAATATCGGTCCATGTCCGGATTGAAGGGGCCCCCTGTTCTATGGAACTGGACACTGGGTCCTCATACTTGATAATTTTGGCTGCAACACTCAGGCAGCTCTGCCCGCAGGGGGCCCCCAGTTGTGGAAACTCACTGGGCTGGTACTCAGGGATTTCCAGAAGAACCCGGTGGCGATTAAGGGGCTGGGCAAGTTCTGGGTCCAGTTCAAGGAGTTTAGTGGACTCTTGGACCTCTTGGTGGTGGAAAGTAACCTCACCAGCTGTTTGGGGACTCTCGTGGTTCCAGCCCCTGGGACTGGAAATACGGAGGGTGAACAGCATCAGCTCCGCAGACTCTGAGTCAGTCTGCACTGAATTCCCCGCTGTTTTTGATGGCACATTGGGCTCCTACAGGGGGCCTCCTGTCTTGCTGGACTTAGACCCCGCCATACGCCCCATCCGCATGGCAGCTTGGCGGCCCCCGCTAGCCATCCAGCCAAAGGTAGAGGCTGAGTTGGACAAGCTCGTGGCTCAAGGTGTGCTTGAGCCGGTCTCTCACGCTAGGTGGGAGACCCCGATTGTCACCCCGATGAAAGTGAATGGGGAGATCTGCATCTGTGCGGACTATAAATGTACTTTGAATTTGGCCCTACAGGACCATGTGTACCTGGTACCCTTGGTCAGCCATGTCTAGGCTTCCCTAGCGGGGGCCAAGGTTTTTGGGAAGCTGGATCTGGCCCAGGCCTACCAGCAACTCCCTGTGGATGATGCCATGGCGGAGACCCAAACTATAGTTACCCTCAAGGGGGCGTTCAAGGTAAAGCAGCTCCAGTTTGGGATCATCGTCACCCCTGGGTTGTTCCAGCAA
Source organism: Lepidodactylus listeri (assembly GCA_029233225.1). Taxonomy (NCBI): domain Eukaryota; kingdom Metazoa; phylum Chordata; class Lepidosauria; order Squamata; family Gekkonidae; genus Lepidodactylus; species Lepidodactylus listeri. Next base: position 98,118,126 of record JARCFY010000006.1, read on the forward strand.
TTAATGGACTCTGTTTTAAAAGGTCTTCCATGCTAAAAGGTCTTCCGGCCTACCAGCAACTCCTTTTAAAATAGCATGTCCAAGACAGTGGAGGTCTATGTGGTACAGAGAACCACTACCAGCCTCAAAAATTATAAAGTATTTATTGAAGCACAAGCACAGCACCAGATTGAGCAAGGGATTAAAAAGAAATGGGTAAAACACAATTCCTCTGTCCCCCTCTCTATACATGCCCTACAAGAAAAATGCATTTCTTCACAGAGGTGCTGTTAGGCTCCTGCTTTGTTTGGTGGAAGACTATAACCAGAGGCGTCTGCAGAACCATCCACAGCCACCTGAGGCACCCTAGAGCCCTCCCTCCTAGACATGTTGTCGGTCAGCCCTCGGGGGAGTCACAGATGGGGTGGGAGGGAGGGGTGTGGAGCTCCTGTCACGTAGTGAAAACCAAACAGACAGAGACACAGTTGTGGCACAACACAGACTTTATTGAACTGAACACCATGGCAAGGTGTGAAGACTCCATTTAGTGCCTCCCTGTGGCCATGGGGAGGAGGACTGTGGATCTGTGGCATGGCATGCGTCAAGGAGGGATAGCATTGCAGTTGGAACTTGAAGGCCTGGCCAGTTGCAACACTCCACTCCAATAAGAGGGCTGGAACAGCAGAGACTGAGTAGACTGTGTGTGGGGGGAGGTGGGACACACCATACCCACAAATCTCCCTGTTGGAACTTCACTGGCGGGAAATCAAAACAGAGATACATCCAGCCAGCGGGGTACCTGTTCAGGTTCTGAAATAGGAGACGTCAGCCACAGAGTATGGACTTTGCTCTCCTCCTTGGTTGTTAGTGCAAAGTGCTCACCCTGTAGTGCTAAGTGCCCTCTTTGTGCTTTTCCCACCACCGAACTCCCTCGCTGCTTGCTCTAAGTCTGCACAGCAGGGAACTTGGAGACAAAGTCCTGAGTTGTAAGATGTCCTGACTGAGGTTTTGGTAGGGTGGAGGGGGCTGTGATTGGGTGCCGGGGAGGAGGCTTGGCCACTCCTGGGGAGGGAAGTGATCAGTTGAGCCTGTAGTAGGAATCCTAAACTCCTCTGGGCCCAATGGGTGTGGCCATAGCAGTGGAGGGGCACTTCATTTTTCAGTTCAATTGGCGCCTACAGGTCACACCATATGCCAGCCTATCTTGGAGATATGCTTGTGTAGAAGTCAGTCAGCTCTCTGAGCACTTTCAGCCCCCCCTTAGCAATGCTCCCTCTAAGCTGTGGAGTCTTGTGAGCAAAAGCTCAACCTTGTGAGCTATTGGCATTAAAGTTGTGAGTGAGTGATCTGGCTACTGCATAAATTAGTTTGCTCTGGAGCCATCCTTCCTGAGCTAAGACAAGATTGTGTGAGCCAGAGACTAAAAACTGTGAGCTAGCTCACACGAACTCAGCTTAGAGGGAACACTGCCCCTTAGGATTGCACGGTACCTGGCCTATGTAAAATAAACCTGAGGCATGCGGAGAGACTCTTTAGGAGGCAGCACAGATGCCTTTATCCTGTCCTCAGTGCTGGCACTGAAATTCTCCCTCCTCTTCAGCAAAATCTTCAAATAGCCTTTATAGACAATTAGAGCCATCCTCTACAATGAAGACAGAGGATAGTTTGGGGACCCTTGGGATGAGCTCTTGCATCAGTTCATCTTTCGTGAGGTAGAATGTAGCCGACTGCATGTTGCCCACAATTATGTTAACAAAGATGGCAACGTTCGTATTGTTTTTAAATGCCTTTTATTGACTACCACAGTCATTACAACACAAAACGTTGTCCAAGACAGCACCAATTTAAGCAGCAAATAATGAACCTTGCTGTTTCGTGGTTGAAAAAAAAAATCCCCATGTGAAACACGTAATGTGATACACACCACTGTCCATGGATGACAAAAGGAGCCAACTGTCTTCCCCTGCTGCACCTGAGGCAAAACTGCGAGGTGTGACAAGTTTTCAGCAGAGCTGCCAGTCAGGTCTGACAAGACTGAAACAAAATCCACCACACCCTTTGTGAGAAACATCTGGGCCTTTAATGGAAGCAAGCATGCATCCCATGAAGTCATTTTAAAATGTTGCTTCTGTTGAACTAACCCTTACTTGTAACTGAAGATACTCTCTACAGTGTCCACCTTATGGTACAGCTACATCATGGATGCCATATTTGCGGCCACATGAGGCTCTGGAAAATGGTAGCTTGTGAGCACAGAGTGAGGGTTATTTTTTATTGTCCACGTAAGCAAGTACTCTTGGGGTCTTATTTTCTTAGCTCCAAGTCAGAACTTTAGTCATGAGAATATGTGCAGTCTTCCCTTTCATCATATCACATGAACACCTTTAAAGCTATATTGGAGAGCCAGTGTGGTGTCATGGTTAGAATGTCAGTCTCAATTCTGGGAGATCCAGGTTTGAATTTCCAAATTCTCCCATGGAAGCTTGCTGGGTGACCTTGGGATAGTCACTCACTCTCAGTCTAACCCTCCTCAAATCCTCAGTTCCACGAGTGGGGAGGGCCAAACCTGACCCAGGCCCATACTTAGTGACCCATCTTAAATTATGTTAATATAAAATTATGTATATTTCCAAAAACCACCTGTTGTCTACAATTAATCTTGTGGCTTTAAAAAATCGTTTTTTAAAAACTCATAACAGTCTGAATTTTCAGGTGGGAGGAAAGATGTCATGAATTCCTTCACTGAGACAATTAGAAAAAATATTTAATTTGTGTATGCAAGAAAATATTTCCTCCCCCTCTGTCTTTTCCTCACAACTACCCTATGAGGTAGGTTAGGCTGAGAATGTATGACTGTTCTCATAGTGAGTGTGATGGCTAAATGGAAATTTAAACTCTTGGTTCCCCCATCTTAGACCAAAGATTCTAATAATGACACCAGGCACATCCTCAGTATGAATCTCCACACGAGAACAATGGAAGCTGCTTTGGGTCCCCATTGGGGACAAAGGTGGTGTATAAATGAAGTAAATAAATGAATAAATACCACCATATCAGGGTAGCCAGTTTCCCACAGGTGCTCCTGCAACCAGCAGGAGAAAAATAAAACCCAGAAGTGATGCCAGTCATCTATCTAGAAATGGTCAGCAGCTCTTTGGTTTTATCCAGGGCTATTTTGGGGCAGGAACGCACAGGAATGGAGTTCCGGCTGGCTTCCAAATTGGCCACGCCTACAGCCCCCCGCCTAGAGTTCCCCAGGCACCTCGCAAGCCACGGGGCGCCTGGGGAAGCCAAGCCGATCCAGGGAGGGAAGGCAGTTTAAACTGCCTCCTCTCCTTGGGTTCCCCAGGCGCCTTGCAGCTGCGCTGTTAGGGGTGTGGCCTAATATGCTAATGAGTTTCTGCTGTTGGATGTGGCCTATTATGCTAACGAGTTCCTGCTGGGCTTTTTCTACAAAAAAAGCCCTGGTTTTATCATAGAGTTTTTGGCATTTCCTCGAGAGGTGTGCTATCACTCCTGGCCTTAGAAAACCTGGATTCCCAATTAGAGGGTGTGGTTTGGTTTCCAGACTCGGTACATTCTTCTTTGGAAATTACCTACTGCTCGGGTTCCCTGTTCTTTCCTCTTCTTAGTCTCACATTCAAGTTGCGCTGTCAACATTCACACACCATATTAACCATGTTTTCATCTCTTCTTCTGTTACCTCAGGAGAAGTCTGTCAAGAGGGAATGTAATAAGACTGAGGCATGGGAAGAAACACCTTGCTGAAGTGATAACTGATGTTCATTGTGGTCAATTAGCAACCTAATTGAAACATTTCATCATATTTTTTCATCATCTTTTCCCTTATATATCAGAACATTGTGCAGTCATTTAACTTATGTAGAGGGAAAAGTTTAGCTTCTAAAACGAGTCTTGCTGGTTCTTGAGCCTGCTTTGCAAGACACCCCCTCTGACCTGGAAAACATTTCTCCTAGCTATTTGGGCCAAGTTGTTGTAAATCAAATGGAAAAAGCACTTTGCACATCCTCACAGTGCACTTGTATTCACATATGAACATGTCCAGTCATTAAGATTGACACTGTGTTGGTCCTCCTCCATAAATTCCCCACTTGCAGGGGTGAAGGGGTTTTGTCTAAAATAAGGCTGTGTCTGTGGTGATGTCTTACTTGTGAAGTCCCTCCAGACCTATATGCTTGCTGTCAGATTTTATGAAATTTTAGCACCAAGTTAAATGTTTATTTTCCTAAGCCTTTTGTTGATTTTCCCCCCTTTCAGATGGTTTTTATCAAACTGCTTCTAATTTAGGATTGCCAGCTCCAGTTTGGGAAATTCTTGGAGCTTTGGAGGCAGTATCTCGAGAGGGTTTCTGGAGGAAAAGGACCTCAGCAATAACATTCAGGTCAAAGGTCAGTACCTCTAACATCTCCCCTTCCTAGGGTTGCCAAGTCTGTATTACTCACCGGCGGGGGGAGTCCTCTGTCCGCCGGGAGCTTCCCCTGTGCGCATGCAAAGCACGCACGCCCGGTGACGTCACCAGAAGTATCATAGAGTTTTGGGGTGATTGCCAGAGCGTCGCCCTGCCAACGTCCCCAATGTGATGACGTCACTTCCGGGTGACGTCATTACGTTGGAGAAAGTTGTCCTGGCTGGACGACTTCGGGGGTGGGGTTCCCCCCGCCAGCTGAATGCTGGCCAGCGGATCGGGAACCCCTGTAGCGGGGGATCCCCCGCCCCCCGGGCTGACTTGGCAGCCCTACCCCTTCCTGTGAGATCACATCCTCCAACCAAAATACAAAGGTTAAATTCAAATTTCCTGTTTTATATACATACTAGGAATAAGGCCTGTTATGGGAATAAATACAACGGGCTCTAGAAAGAGGCTCTTGGCTACAGCTGAAATACCAGATTCATGGAAAGAGGGAACAATATCACTGATTCCAAAAGAAGGACAGGATTTATCAGATGTTAAGAACTATAGACCAATCTCTCTACTAAATAATGAGTATAAATTTTTTGTGAAAATATTAGCAGAGATTGAGAGAATATCTAAAGGAAACGATACAACAAGAACAAGCAGGTTTCTTGCCAAATCAGTCCTGGATGCAATTGAATATTATGATAAACATCCCGATAAAGAGGTAGGCTTTTTTTTCTGGATGCAGAAAAAGCTTTTGACAATTTAAACTGGGACTTCATGTTTGTGATATTAAAGAAATTACAAATTGGGGACTTTCTGCTGAATATGATTAAATCAATATATATGGAACAGAAGTCATCAATTATAATTAATGGCGAAAAGACTGATTATTTCAAAGTTCAAAAAGGAACAAGACAAGTTTGCCCACTTTCACCATTGCTATTTATCTGGATTCTTGAAGTTTTGCTTTGGAATATAAAAGAGGATAAGGAAATTAAAGGTTTGTCAACTAAAGGATTTTCTTTCAAGTATAGAGCATTTGCTGATGATGTGATGTTCATAACTGAGGAACCTATGACTACTTTACCACTTCTATTACAAAAAATTAAAGACTTTGGAGATCTTGCAGGTTTTTACATCAATAGAAGGAAATCAAGTGATGTGCAAGAATATGTCAACTAAAAAGCAGTCAGAATTACAAAACCTAATAGATTGTGAGGTGGTGAAAAAGACTAAATATTTAGGTATTGACCTAACTATGAAAAACATTGACCTCTTTAAAAATAACTATGAGAAGTTATGGACACAAATTACACAAGATATTAATAAATGGAATACTTTAAACCTATCATTACTGGGAAGAGTCGCCACAGTTAAAATGAACATTTTACCAAGATTAATGTTTCTATTACAAACAATACCAATTGTGAAAGACTTAAAAGCTTTTAAAGCATGGCAAAGAGAACTTTCAAAGTTTGTCTGGGCAGGAAAAAAACCAAGAATAAAAATGAAAATAATGTGTTGACGCAAAGGAAAGAGGAGGCTTTCAATTGCCAAATTTAAAGCTTTATCATGATGCGGTTTGTTTGACTTGGTTAGAATCATGGATCTCTTTAAAAGACAGAAAACTATTAGCACTTGAAGGGCACGACTGTCGATTTGGCTGGCATGCATACTTGTATTATAATAAAACGAAGATGGACAATATGTTTAAGCATCACTACGTGAGGAGAACTGTAATAGAAACATGGTCTAGGTATAAGAGTTTTTTTCCAGAAGAAAAGCCACTGTGGATTGTTCCAGCAGAAGTAATAAGACCTTTTTCAAGTTTTAAAGGACAAGATTGGTTGAAGTACAAAGACTTATTAAAAATTGAAAATAGTGAATTTGTATTGAAAGAAGAGAATCAGATCGATTTTAAATATGGTTGGTTGAGGTATAGACAGATTTATGATCTCTTTAAGACAGACAAAAAATGTGGTGGTTTCAGAAAGAAAATGAGATTGAACAGGTATGGGAGGAAGGAGGAAAAAAACTGATTTCAAAAATGTATAAAATTTTGTTGAAATGGTATAATGCAGATGAACTTGTAAAAGAACAAATGATAAAATGGGCAATTAATATGAACAAAGAAATACATATGTAATCTTGGGAATTTTTGTGGAAAAATGATTTGAGTATTTCTACCTGTTATAATTTAAAAGAAAATTGTTTTAAAATGTTGTATAGATGGTATATGACTCCGAAAAAAAATAGCAAACATTGATCAAAGGCTGTCTAATAAGTGCTGGAAATGTAAACAAAAAGAAGGTTCTTTCTACCATATGTGGTGGACTTGTGATAAAGCTAAAGTCTATTGGTGTATGATTCATGCTGAAATGGAAAATTTTTTGAAACGTACTTTTAAAAAGCTGCCTGAAATGTTATTGCTTGGTCTTAAGTTAGAAGATGTGAATGTAACTAAAAGGACACTAGTATGGTATATGGTGACTACAGCGAGAATGGTCTATGCTCAGAACTGGAACTGCAAAAAGACCCCAGACATATGGGAATGGTTGAGAAAATTGTTATTTATGGCAGAAATGGACAAATGGACAAGAAAACTGAACAATCAAGACTCAGAAAGGTTTTTAGAAGAATGGAAAGACTTGAAAGAATATTTAGAACAACATTGGGATATGAAAAATAATATTTTCACATTGTCTGATTACTGATTTTAGATGTTTAAAAGAAGAAACAATTCTTTTTAAGGGAATATAGAATGTTTGAAATGACAAGAAAGGAAATTAGATTACATATTACAGATATTCAGATAATACTCTTAAATGTTTTTCTCTTTCTCTTTCTTTTCTTCTTTCTTTATTATTATAACCAAATATGTTACCTGTAAGAGTTAATACTTTTAAATCATTATAATTGCTGTTATATATATATAATGGTATAAGTGAGGCGGGAAGCCCTAAAAGTTTTGAATTGTAACTGGAATACATAGTTATTTAGAAAATTGGTTAATGATGATAATATTTTAAAAGTAACTATGTAAAACTTTGAATAAGTAGAAAATAATAAAATTTGTTTAAAAAAAAAATAGAAAGAGGCTCTTAGAGAGTGCCAAGGCCTTGGGCACTCAGTGTCAATTTGCTGTGGCAGCCTTAGCAGGGTATAATGACACAGAGTCCACCATTTTCTCCAGGGGAACTGATCTCTGCTACCTGAAGAGCAGTTGTAATTCTGAGTGATCTCCTGCCCTCACCTGGAGAGTGGCAGCAGTGGTTCCCCAAGAGGGAATAGCTGGTTTGGAAAGCAGAGTCTATGGCATTGTACCTGTCTGAGGCCGCACCTCTCCTCAAACCTCACCCTCTCCATGCTCCACCCCTCAAATCTCCAGGAATTCCCCACCTGGAGTTGGCAACCCCATCTCATTACCAGCCAAGCATCAACCTACCTTAATTTCTGCCTCACTTTTCAGCTTTCCATCCCCTTTTCAGAGGGACAGTGAGACCCCTGTGGCCAAATATCCCTATTTGGAGATGGAATCCCCAATCTTCGGGGGATCCCTGGAAAGTTGGCAATCCAAGGGGCTGGCCTTTCCTTGCTTCCTTGGCTACCCCCTCCCTTTGGTATTGGCAGAGTGGGGGAGACTATGAATCTGCTTCTTGTAAGGGTGCTGGGTTCTTATTCAGTCTCTTTGACACTATTTTACTAACTTTTATCTTAGAACTCTTCTATCCCAGCTTTGCTCTTGCTTCCTGTGCTAGTTTTCAGAGCACAGGGAGTTTATGAGTCAAACATGCCACCTATCACTGGCCTTGTAAAGTGGTACAATCTCCTCCTGCAAGGACTGTGGCACAGTGGTAGAGAGCATCGGCTTGACACACAGGAGGTCCCAGGTTCAGTCCCCAGCATCTCCAGTTAAAAGGATCAGGTGATATGAGAGACCTCTGCCTAAGGCCCTGGAGAGCCACTGCCAGTCTGAGCAGACAACACTGACCAAAAGGTTGTGGGGGGAAAATGAGACAACACTTCATGTAATCCGATCTCTCCGGCACTCCCCGGGCTACCTTTCCCAGTGTGCCTTTCAAAGGCGCCTTGTTCTTAAGGGTGGGGCCCACTAGGGACTCTGCCTTTCCCTCCCTCCCGTAACACAAGAGCAGGAGGCAGGCGTTGGCTACCTCGCCTCTGGGCTGGGCCCAGGTAAAGGGGAAGGGACAAGCCGGCGAGGGAGAAAGGAGGGAGGGAGGGCGGCGCAAGCGGCGGCTGGCGGGGGGGGAGCTCTGGGTGCTCTGAGTCAGGCAGTGGCGAGGCGAGGACTGGAAGGGACGGGGCGGGCGGCGCCTCCACGCCCGGGCTTGTTCGCTAAGAAAGGATTCCAAAAAGGTGCGGCTGGGCCGGCAGGGAGGGGCCTGGAAGATCTCCTCCTCCTTCGCCGCCGCCACCACCAGCAGCAGCAGCCTCCCAGCCGGGCGCCTTCTCACCTGGACGCAGCCGCTCAGCACCACCACGACCTGCCTCTCTCTCGCTCTCCCCTCCCCTCTTTCTTTTTCTTAAAAAGTAGTTCCCCGTCCCTAGTTCGCCTCCCTCCCCCCCCCGTCCCTTCTCCTCCGGAGCCGCATCTACCCCTTCCTTGCCCCCTTTACCCGCCGCTCTTTAGAACTATCCTGTTTGGTTCTCTTCCGCACTACTGTTTAGGGACGTCGGTCGACTCCTTCGCTGGGCTCCCTGGCTTTCGTTTCCTCTCCTGGCCTTCGATCAGGACTTGTGCTTGGAAAGGGAGAGAGAGAGAGAGCGCAAGAAACTCCCCCGCCCCCCGCCGGCTTCTCCGGAGCGCGCATGCTATTATTCTTCTGATCTGGTGCCTCGTTTTGTTTTCTTTCTTCCTACCTGAAGCGCTTCGCTTTGCGCGCCCTCAGACGCCAACATGAGCATGAATGGCGGCTCCCACCCCAGGATCAACACCTTGGGGAGGATGATGAGAGCTGATTCCGGCACGGATATGCGCTACGAAATGAACTCCCATATGATGATGGGGGGTGGCGGCGGCGGAGGAGGTGGTGGTGGTATTGGCGGCGGCGGCAGCCATACCCACAAAATGTATTACATCCAGAAAAGCTATGGAGGGGACATCAACTCGGAAGGATACGCGTAAGTGTCAAGTCCAGTTTTCTATGTTTACCTAAATCCACATTCGGGAGGTGGTGTTTTTTTGGAGGAGATTTTTGCAGTCTGCTGTTGGGATCGCCGCTGCTTCTGGATCCCTCAGGATCCAATTCGAAGGGGAAGGTGGGGAAATCAACTTTTGGGTCGGTCCACAAATCCTCTCCCCGCGCCCCTGGCTTTCCCCATGTTGCATTTGTACTGGAGGCATAGGGAGAAGATTGGCGTTGCATTTGCAGCGGGGGCGACGAACAAAGTGCTTGAACAAACACAAAATGCGCGCACGGCGAAGTGCAGAACTTCTGCTGGAACTCCGGCTTGCGCGGCTCGTCTTTGCAGGCGCCGGCGGGTTCGGCCTTGGCTCAGTTGTGGCTTGTTGTTAGAAGGGGGGATTTGCCCAGGCTCCTCTGCTTGCTTGTGCTGGCTGCCTCAGGCGTCGGGGAAGTTGAGGCTTTGGCTGTTTTGAAAATGGGAGGCAGCCCGGGGTCTGGCGGCCTGTTATCTGCGTGGCTCCGGCTGCTGCCCTTGCGGCTGCAGCTTCCCCTTGCAACTCCTACACCCCCGAGGGATGCCTCCCTTCTAATTGGGGGAGAGGCGGAAGAATCAAGGCTGAGAAAGGAGGTGAAGGTCTCTCTGCCTTCCCCACTTCTCACAGGTCATCTTGGACGAGAAGGCGGCTACCAAAGCATAATTTAGATCCCGAGAATCCTACCCAAAAGGAAACTTGTACTTTTAGTGCACACAGAAGGGGGGAAAAAAATTGGAGTAGCTCTGTGCTTCACTTGTAGTTTTCCTGTGTAAAAAATATTCAGGATAGACGATCATGAGGAACTTCGATCACGTGTAGCATTTTAGGATGTGCAAAGTGTGTGGGGAACAAATGTATTTACAAAACACGCACACTGGTGGGATGCAGCTGCCTTTTGGGTGCGCACCCAGAGGTTTGCCTCTGAATTGTGTGAAATGCATGCAGAGCGTGTATGCAGGTCCTCATCTGTGATAGCCCTCCCTTTCATGTGTGGGCCATTAATTGGAGTGGGAAGTCACAACCAATTGTGACTTGGCTGTGCGTATACAGACACACGTGATTTTGCACACAGGACAATCTGTGTATGGATTGTATGCTATTTTCAGCATGGAAATGCTTTTCCTGTAAAATATGTGTGGGTCAGCTGTAGAACACCGGCAGTAATCCTTTGCACTTTTGAACATGTACCGAGTGCATGCCCTTCACAACCAAGTCTCTTCCCACATAGGGCATCGGATGAGAGGCTGCAGCTTCTGGAGAGTTTTTAGGGCCAGCATCTCTCGTTTTGAAACTAGCCCCTTCTGGCGGAACATGTTTTTTATCAAACATTTATTGAACATGTTTTTGTAGAGGTTCCCCCCCATTTTTTTCCTTTTACGAAGACAAGTTCTCTGATCTGCTGAGGTTCAGAAGGGTCTGGGGTTTCTTTTAATAACAGAAGATGTTGGAGTTTTGTTAGGTTGGAAAGGCTGTACTCTCCATCATACAAGAATCCTGAAGATGTCTCAGTAACATTGCCACAATAATATTGGTAATGGTTGGGATGTGCATCGCTGCAGCAGGAAACCAGCCTCAGAGTTTCCTGCATTTACCATAAGGGGCAAGTCCACCTTGCAAGGCAACTGTTTTAACTTTTGAAGTCTGCCTGGGTGGGCGTGCAATCCACCAGGCAACTGGCTCTGTAGACGGCTTGTTTTTTAACCCCCTTCTGTGTTCTGTGTTTGGAAAGCCATTCCTCTTCAGTCCCTCCCTGCCTCTCCCTGAAAGAATCCTGTGTGTGTTGGGCTCCTTACATATATGTTTTCCCCCTGAGGGGCTGGGTGTTGGCAGCGGACTTGAATGATTTCCCACAAGACATTGGCTGGCTGTAAAAAGACTGAATGGATTCAGAAATCAGATGGTATTCCGTATTTGTATTGATCAGACCCTGCTTCTAAGTATTCTTTTTTGGGTGAGCATCTCTTGAGTCCTTGGAGGAGCTTCGACCACCAAACAAAACAGGACTAGCACTTTGAGGTTGTGTAAAAGCTCCGTGATAAATCCTCTGCACTTGTTTGTTTAAGACTGAAAAGCCAAACTTCTCGCTCCAGATGGGACAGATCCCCTAGTTCATCCTTGATTCCCGTGAATCTTCATTTTTATCAATGTGGAACTGTGACTGAGAGGGAACTCTGCAAAAGTTTCTCCCGCAGTGTGAGTGAATTGATGTAGGCGTCCATGTGTTCTGACGGTGCACGTCAAACTCAGGTGCTTTTCAGGGAAGTCAGTAGACATGTTTGGCTGCAAGCAGTAATCAAGCAGTGAGAAATGAAGTGATCTCTGTGCATGTGTGAACCACCATTGTCTGACACTCTCGCTGCTAAACCAAAGTGCTTCACTAACAGTTGTACACAGTGGCAGCAGTAGAAGAGTTGGATTTATACCCCATCCTTCACTCAGAGTTTCTCCTTCTCTTCTTCCCACAACAGACACCTTGTGAGCTAGGTGGGGCTGAGAGAACTCTTGAGACAACGGCTCTTGAGACAACAGCTCTGAGAGAACTGTGACTGACCTAAGGTCACCCAGCTGGCTGCACGTGGAGGAGTGGGGAATCAAACCTGGGTGTCCAGATTAGAGTCTGCTGCTCTTAACCACTACCGTTGGTTACTTACTGGCTACCATTGGTGTTTACCTATCTGGTACATTTTTTGCCATTTTTAGCCTCACAACAGCCTTGTGAGGTAGGTTCGGCACGCCTTTCCTAGTTCTTGCATGCCAAGCCAGAGTTCAGTAGGTGAAGTTTTTCCCGACTGCCAGCATTTTATGTTGTACAACTTTTAAAAGCATGGGGACCTTGCTAGAAGAAAAGCTGGTTGTCTTACTCTTGCCTGAGTCTGGGTGTTCAAATGTGGTCATGCATGGTCATGAGAGCCAGTATGGTGTAGCAGTTAGAGTGTCAGAGTAGGATCTAAAAGACCCAGATTCAAATCCCTGCTCTGCCATGGAAGCTTGCTGGGTGACCTTGGGCCAGTTGCACCCACGCAGCCTAACCTACCTCAGAGGGTTGTTGTGAGGAGAAAATGGAGAAGGAGGGAATGATATAAGCTGCTCTAGATCTCCATTTATGAGAAAGGTGGGATTATAAATGAAGTAGATACGTAATAAACAGGCAGTAACTATAGTAATGATGGGAAAAAGTCTGAGTCAAGTGGCACCTTTGAGACCAACAAAGTTTTATTCAGAGTGTATGATTCAGAACTTTTCTATTAACTAGTTCTTATTAGTGAGCCCTGTGCTATGCTACAAAACCGTCCATTCGTGCAAACATCACCTGAACAAACACAATACAAGCTTGTGGATATAATATGACATGTAGGTAGTGGCTCCGCTTGCATCATTGTTCCCGTAGTTTCCAGTTCTGTGTGGATGCCATACCTGCAAATTTCATAAATTATTCAGCATCCGCCCTGGCCCGGGTGTCCCAGGCTAGCTCGATCTCGTCGTATCACAGAAGCTAAGCAGAATCAGCCCTGATCAGTCTTTGGGTGGAGGACCTCCAAGGAATACCAGGGTCATGACACAGAGGGAGGCAACGGCAAAGCACCTCTGCAATGTCTCTTGCCTTGAAAACCCTGTGGGGTTGCCGTAAGTCAGCTGCACCTTGATGGCACTTTCTACCACCATTCAGCATCCACCCCTTCCCATTTGTATTAGAGGCTGAGTTCAGTTCAACTGTGGTAAAATTGTTCAGCAGAAAGTCCTTGAAGAAAGTTACTTGGAGCTTTTGTGGGCACATAACTTGGTGCGCCTGCCCCCCCTCCCATCTGTAGGAGGCAGCTGAAGACAGTCTAATTCATGGTGATATTTGATTAGTTCTGCCTATCTGCAGTTCTGAGTTACTGATTTTAACTTCGTGGGTTTTAAGGATATTCTTGTATTTCATTAGTTACGTGGTAAAACCACATTGAGTTCCTGTACGGCAGAATAATAAATTTACCCAAATCTCGTCAAAATGTGCATGGGATGAAAAGAGTCTGTCTGCTCTGCTCCTTCTTTAATCAGGTGTGGTCTGAACATTTTACTTTGGTCGTTTTTCTGTATTCCCCAGATTGATTATCTGGGCCCCAAGTCTGCCGCTGATAAAACTAAACAGATTTGTGTCGGTAAAGCTGCCAAATGTTGTCAGTAATTCAGTGGCTCTCCTCTTTGACCTCGGAACTGTATCCCTTCCTCCTGCTGATTTCATCGGTTGGAATAAGTTCAAAGTAGATACATGCAATGAGGAGCAAAGAAATGGGTAAGGAAAGACTAAAAACAAGTTGGCACAACGGGTGTCTACAGTGACGATGGATTTCACCAAGTGATTGCAGCTTTCTTTGTTGCAATCATTTTTTCCTTAATTATGTGGCTGTTTCCTTTATCGGGCATGGATGCCTTCATGTTTGCCATATTAAAGCTTCACCTTTGGGCATTTCTTAGAATTCAGTCAGTCTGGAAGATCAGGAATGTACAGTGCAATTGTATGCAGAGTTACTCCATTCCAAAGCCACTAAAGTAAATGGATTTAGACCGAGGTAACTCTTTGTGGGATTGCATGGCACCTGTCATCCACCAACTTGTCTTTGGAAACTGCTTTTGATCGTAAACGCTGTGACCAAATGTTGGGATGTATTTATGTTTTAAATGCACAAGCGGCCGTGCCTCGAACTGAGTTTTGGCAGTGACCTCTAGGGTTGGGCCCGATCCCTTTGATGGAGGCTCACCCTCATTCATGTTTTAAGTATCACCTTCCTCAGAAAGCAGTGTTAGCCTCTCCCTGCCCCGAGGGCTGAACATGCCGGGCTCTGTCCTGTTCCCAGCTTCTGTAGTCCTGGGAACTGGAAAAAAAAAAAGTCTGGTTTCTGTTCTCAGTCACTTGTTCTCAGCCATTAGTCTTTTGGGGCCATTTTTTTTTTAAATGGCAGCTTTCGCACAGTTATGAACCTTCAGTGCTGTTAACCCCTTTTGGAATTGCCAGGGCATGCATTCAGCAGTGTGAGCAACCACTGCCCAGTTGTTTGTAGACCACACTGAAAAGCCTTTTTACTTGACACCGTCTTGACGCTGCTGTTGATTTTCGCTCTTGTAACTGCAGCATTGTTGTTGCCACCTGTACACAGAAAGGTTTTGCGAGTGGTTTGCATGATCAGCAAGAAAAGAAAATGCCATCCGTGCTGACTTTGTGCGGTTATTTTGACATTTGTGTGTGTGTTAGCCTCCACCAAAGTTCACTTGACATAGAATCCACATTAGTGCTGCTGAGTGAGGTAAGAACTGCTACAGAGCGTGGCATGCTAGGAAAGCAGTTAATAATTATCATCCTGTTTAGATCCTGTGGCGCTTTTTCACCTGTGTAATGGAGCTTAGGGTAACTGAGGGGGGGCTTTCCCCTGATTCTGGCCTCCCAATGCAGACCCCCATCCCCCCACATGCTGTTTGTGAGTGTACTTTAACCCCAGGAGTCGAATTTCAGGGGGCTCAGTCAACTGCTTTCCGTGTGTGTGTGTCTGTTCTGCAAGCTTCACTCCTCTTCTGGTACTTCAGAACCAACTTTATATAAGCAAAAATACTATTACTGCCATTTAGAACGCATACAGCCCTTTCAAGGAAAGATGACAACTTTTGCATTCGTCTGGTGAGAGAGAGCCCCTCTCCCTTGCTGCTGTGGGGGGTTGCGACTTGGGAAATACCTGAAGTTTCAAGGGGTGGAGCCTGAGGAGGGTGCAGTTTGGGAAGGGGAAGGACTTCAGTGGGGTATGATGCTCTAGTCTAGAGTCCACCTTCCAAAGCGGCCGTTTTCTCCAGATGAACTGACCTCTGTCACCTGGAGATCAGTTGTAATAGTGGGAGATCTCCAGCCACCATCTGGAGGTTGGCAACCCTAGGTAGGGGGAGACAGTGGTTTTTCTACACTTCTAGCGAATATTATTTTACAAAACTTTACAGCTATCCTCTAATGTAGGTGAGTGTTGTTATTACCTTATTGCAGATGAGGGAAAGCTGTTCGGGTAAATCACCTGGCCAGTTTTGTCCATGATTTAAATGTGATGCTAGCGAGGCTGATGAACCCCCGACTGCAACTTTGCACAAGGATAAAAAGGAGAGAGAGAACAATGTAAGCTGCTTAGGTTCCCTGTGGGGGTGAAAGGTGGAGTATACATGAAGTAAGTCAATAAATAAATTCCCCCAGATTCTTAACACAGGGCTGCCGCCCATGCAGATCCACTGTGCGTGCTTGGTGGCGTCTGGTAGATTGTGCTGCCGTATGCGTAGCTGGTTTGCATAGGTGGCGTCTGGGGAACTACCTGCAAAGTTGGAAAGGCAACTTCCTTTGCCTTGCCAGCATTATTTTTCAATCCGGCCTCAGTTGCCCCAGTACGCCTGTTCTGCCCCAGAAAAGTCTAAAGGCCTGATTCCCTTCTGCAGAATTGTTCAAGGGCATCACAGAGTGGTTCCATATTTATTCAAATACAGAGCGTTAAAATCATGACAGTAAACACCCTTACCTCAAGAAGAAACTATAGCCTGTGCAGCATTTGACGGAAAGCCTAGTTATAAATAATAATAATTTATATTATTCTTAGATGAGGAATGTCCTGGGTCCTGCCCACAAATCCTTCATTTTGGTTTAGAGAGCCCTACCCTGTGTGAATAAATGCCGATCACCACCCCATTACAATATCCCAAGTTGGGAGCGAGGAGTGCCCTGTGTACGCCATGACTAATGAACAGATCCTATGATTAAAAAGCATCAAGAGCTACCCACTTGCCAAGCGTGCTTCAGAGGCAGAGAGAGAGAGAGTGAATAATTAGAAATGAAAGAAGTACGAGAATGGGTGCGGCCTCTGCCAGAAACTGTGGGGGAGCATTCAGTTTGAGGGTCCCCAAGAGTCCAGCATGCCACTTCGGCCTGCCTGACAACCAAATACTGTGCCTGAAGCTGTGCTGTTTTTTTCTTGGGCCAAATGGTAGACTTGCAACTTGCAGGATCAGTACAGGTGACTCAGTGTTAAGGAATGCAGCAGTGCAGACAGACACTTGATTGAGGGAAAATAGGCTTCCAGTAAGGTCCAGTCCTGATGTATAGCTGCTGGTGATTAAGGCTGCGATGACACACACTAATTAATCCACTTTCAGTTCACTTTCAGTGCACTTTCCAACTGAGTTTTGCCAGTTCACTACAGTAAAATCCAGTTTGAAAGTACATTGAAAGTGGATTGTTTAGTGTGTGTGATTGCAGCCTAAAGAGAGTAGATGCAGGTTTGTGGGTTTTCTTCCCCTTTATCCCTTCTTTAACTGTAGTCCTGTGTTTTGTGTGCCATGCTATAGCAGCACTGCTAACCCTAGTTAGGTTGCAGTCAGGTTCTCTCTGAAATATATATTTGGCTAAAGATTGGGGTGTGAGAGGAAGCAGGAGGTTCACGCAGGGCTTTGGGCCGAAGCACACAGTGGAGATTAAGCATGCACCCGGGTGATGGATTGTGGTAGGTATCCCTGCTCACATACTACAGTGAACATGTATACATCTGTTTGTGAGAAACAGCCAAAATGCATTCACATTCAAAAAGAAATAAATCTGGGAAACAATTCCTGGATAAGGTACTGGCTTAGAGAGCTAGTATGGTGTAGTGGTTAGAGCAGGGGTGTCAAGCATTAGGTCCAGGGGCCAGAATCGGCCCATCTAGGGCTCTTACCCAGCCCACAAGCAACTGGCGTATATGGAAATGTAAGGTACTTCCCCTTTTATGGTATCCCTTGGGAAATAATTAGTCTTGCATATGATTAAATACATTTATTGGGGCTTTTGTGGGTTCCCCAGTAAATCAATTGCTTTCACTACTAGGAACCATTGCTTTTGTTTGTATTTTGAGTAAAAAATACTATTGTTAATTGGGTTTGCCTGTGTTCTTTATAAAGTGTATATCTCCGGTACCTGGCATTACATTTTATGGCACACATGGCCTGGTTTGACAAAGTGACATTTCTGTCAGATCCGGCCCTTGTCACAAATGAGTTTGTCACCTCTGGGTTAGAGGGCTTGCACTAGGAACTGAGAGACCCAGGTTCAAATCCCCACTCTACCATGGAAGCTTGCTGCGCCTCAACCAAACTTACCTTACAGGGTTGCTAGGAGGGCAGAATGGAGAAGAGGGAAACGATCTAAACCACTTTGGGTGGAATGTGCGCTGTACACAGAGTGTGCACTGGTATCTGGTGAAGGGAGTTTTGACTCTGGAAAGCCTATATTCTGGAAACCCTGATGATCTCTAAGGCACTGCTGCCCTCAAATCTAGCTCTTCTATGGCAGACCCGATAATCCTGGGGGCTTACAGAGATGGGCAAGGCCTATGGTGGCTCTTAGTGGCCTGGCCCATGATATTCCCTCCAGCTCTTTACCTTGGGTACGGAATTAAATATGTTGGAATGTCTCCTGAGACTTTTTTGTGCCTCTGGCCTCAGATCCTCACCCACTTCTTAGCTCTGTGCACATCCTGAGACACTGATAATTGTTGGTTAAGCATTTGTGTACAGAAAAATGAGAACGTATCATACATAATAATGTTCCACACACCCTACTATGCTTTTTTAAAACATATTTTACTTCAGAATGCATATTAGGGTTATGATGTGTAATTGAATGTCCAAAGTCAGCTCTTGTCAGAATTACCTCAGAATCCCATTTCAGGGACACATCAGTGGCAGTATACTGTACTTCTGCATTTAAAGTACGTTGCGCCATGTTTATTCTTTGCATTTGGAATCCAGTTCATGCTCTTCTTTTGCTGTAATCCTTTGCATGTTGAAACAGGCTTGCTGGGAGGTGAAAATGGAAAATGTGATTCTCTGCTCAGGTGTTGTCTTTGGAGAGGGGAACTGCTTAATTATTTAAACACCAGTTTGGTGTAGTGGTTAAGTGCGTGGACTCTAATCTGGGAGAACCGGGTTTGATTCCCAACTCCTCCACTTGCACCTGCTGGATGACCTTGGGCAAGCCATTGCTCTGTACCAGCTGTTCTCTCAAGGACAGTTGTCTCCGAGCTCTCTCAGCCCCACCTACCTCACAGGGTGTCTGTTGTGGGGAGGGGAAGGGAAAGGAGTTTGTAAGCCGCTCTGCGACTCCAAGTGAGTGAAGGGCAGGATATAAATCCAATCTCTTCTCTTCTCTGCTAAATTGGAACTATAAGATTCTGTCAAAAGAGCTTTGGCTAGAACTGCATACACACGCACCAATCGAGAGTGTACTTGCACCAATGTTGAAAGCATCTTTGGTGAGTTCCTTGAAGCAGGGTCAGTTTTTTGTTTCTAACTTACCACCTGAGGTTGTCTGTCTGAGGTTGTGTTGTGAGACTAATATGGCCCCATGGACTCATCCCTGGGCAGTGAGAGTCGTCTCTGCACCCCACCCACATCCAGGAAAGGGTGTGTGCCTGGTGTGTGCTCATATATGCTGCCATTAAAAGTTAACAGCCTGAAAAAGTAATCATTATGGATAGCTTGTGGCAGGCTTTATGTGAAAGCTCAAAGCTGAGAGAAGCCCTGCCGTCATCTCTCTGGAGCAGATATAGACCCTGCTTTTGTTTATGAAACAATATACACATGTGACTTTGACCTGGTTTTGCCTATATGTTGGGAGATTAGTGGGGCAGTTAGGTTTTGGACTTATTGGTCTCATTAACATCATCAATATCTTAGAACTCATTTTTGGACCCTTTAAGACCTCCCCAGGCTCCACCCCCACAATCTCCAGGTACTTCCTGACCTTGTTGTGCGTGGTGCTTGTTCTCATTTGATGTAATCTTGTGCAATGAGATTTGGTGTTCAGCACATGAGGGCAACTTCCCTGAGACCGGGCTCGTTCTGACATGGTAAATAATGGCGTGTATTCTACCTTAGGCTGAAAGTTCTTCCAGTCTTAAGGTGTCTTCCTCCAACGAGTGGTGAGAGGGCTCATTAGATCCCTTTATGGTAAGATACTGTTCAAATGTGAAGCTGGAGCCAACTTTTAGGACTTCCCCTACAGGGCACTGAACTTTTCCCCTATAGTCCAGCCCTGATAGCCCCACTGATGGTAACTATTATATAGACAGACTAAAATGTGTAGACCTGGCATAGGTGGTGTGTGTATTGTCGTGTCATAGGGGCCAAAAGCGTTGTTTCCAATATATCTAGCTGAGCTGGGCTTGGAGGTGGAACAGAGTTTCTCGTTTGAGTGGCCAGTGCAGTCTACCACGCAAACGTGACAATTGCTTCTGTTCTCGTCCAGTCCCTTGTCTAGATGCTGGTCCAGAATACATTGACCAAATATTTGAGCTCACTAATTCTGACCAACCTTGCCAACCTAGCAGTTTGAAAGCAAGAAATTTGCAAGTAGATAAATAGGTACTGCTTTGGCAGGAAGGTAACAGCATTCCATTTGCCTCGGCATCTAGTCATGCCGGCCACATGACCATGGAAGTGTCTTCATATAGCGCTGGCTTTTCAGCTTGGAAACAGAGATGAGCACTACCCCCTAGAGTTGGATTCGACTGGCTTTTGAGCAAGGGAAACCTTTACACTTACCTTTTTGATTCTGATCTAGAGAAAGTCATTTTTTTCCGTGTCCATTGCCACCAACGACTTTTGGGCCAACTTACAGATTCTGAGCCCTTCGTTTAAGAGTCACACATAACTGTATGGTTTGCAATAGCATAAAAATGTGTTATGGATGTTGATAGAGTTGCTGCTTGCGTTAGTGAATAAGTGGGCTTTTTGTACTTCCTTACTGATGTTTTCGGTAGTTCAGCTGCATGCCTTCCTTCCTGCCCCCTATGAAGCCTTCCTTCAAAGTGGGAGGAGGATCATAGCAACCCTCGAGGATGGGTAAGGGCAGTATTATTATTATTACAGTGGTATCCCAAAACTCTCCAGTGTGAAAATATTTGGAAGCCTTTGGAAGCTTTAGATGACTCAATTACCAGTGACTTATCAGTCGTGAAAGCTACGTCGATAGGTGATGGATCTGACCTTGATACTCTTCCTACCCCTTCCCCCCTCATTTGTGAATTTTTGGTCTGTAGCTGTTCGTGTCATTTCCTGCCCTGCATGGGCAGACTGGCCATTTAACTTACAGGGAAATTGGTTAGTGGGCCACTGTGCTAGAGGGCCGGTGGTGGCCAGGAGCAAGCAGAGCCAAGCCCCAGCAACTCTGCCCAAGCCTCAGGAGACTCTTGGCCCAGGCCCCTCTCCAGCTATGCAAACCAAGAAGAGAGATCACGGGATGGGTGGTGGAAATAAGCAGAACAACCGTGATGTATTATGCCAAAGGAAAATATCCAAAGACTATTAAGTTCTTATCCAATATCCAGTTTACTTGGAGCAAATTGATCTCTCAAAAATCATTTGCAGTGACGCCATCAACACAACGGACTATGCATATCAAGTCTCATTTTGTTCACAAACTTTGTCAGAGTGTGTAGTGCTGAAATTTCTATTCACTTAAGAAGGCAATATGGCCATTTCTCATATTAACTTTCATTAAATCCACTAATGTGATGCCAGTTATGGCAGTTTCTGTCAACTCACCTACTGTCTTCTCCTCAACTGCTTCCAGTTTGGGAAATGATGCAGTGGGTGAGCTAGGAAGAACATTGGTAGAGCCCTTCTGGATCAGACCAGTGGTCCATCTAGTCCAGCATCCTGTCTCACACAGTGGCCAACAGTTCCTCTGGAGGTCCAACAACATGGTATACAGGCCAAGGCCTTCATAAGAACATCAGAAGAGCCCTGCTGTATCAGACCAATAGTCCCATCTAGTCCAGCATTCCATCTCACACAATGGCCAACCATTCTTCTGGAGGTCCAGCAACAGGGCATAGAGGCTGAGGTCTTCATAAGTGCATCAGAAGAGCCCTGCTGGATCAGGCCAGTAGTCCAGCATCCTGTCTCACACAGTGGCCAACCAGTTCCTCTGGAGGGCCAACAACAGGGCATAGAGGCTGAGACCTTCCCTTGATGTTGCCTTCTGGCTCTGGGATTTAGAGGTTCATTGCCTCGAAATGTGAAGATGTCCCTTGTCAGCCCCACTGAGCTGAGTGGCCCTGCTGTGCTGCACTGTAGTACACCATGGGCCACCCAACTTGACTTGATCCAGGGCTGTTTCCACTTCCCAGTCTAATCCTGCTTCCCAGCCTCATACTTAGTAGTCGCCCCAAACTTGGAAGGGTAGCCAGTGAAATGTAAAGAGAAGACTGTTTGCCTGTAGTGAAATATGACAGACAGATTGATAAAATAAAATGCAACGTGTTTGAACTCACATAAGGCAATATGGCGTTTGATCCGTGATGATGGCTGTTTCATAGGTGTCAGTCATCCCTTGATCTCACATCCGTTAAGTGTGGAACATGCACGTATGAACACACACTCATTAAGGCTGTTGGGAAGAAAAGCCCACAACTGTTGGCTGCAAAAGGGAGAAGGTGTGGTTGTTTTTAAAAGTTGGTTCTAGCCCACCTGAGTGCTTGGCTTAAAATACGAGCTCGGTATCTTTGCAGCAGAGAAATCCCAGTGTGGTACACACGGTCCTGGATTAGCTTTGGAAGTTAAATTACTTTTGTAAGGTATCTATCTATAGAGTGGCATGTTTCTGTCCTTAATGGCAGGTGTCTCTGTTTGGGAAATGCCTGAGCTTGTTTCAAGAGCTCTGATCCCATCGGTGAGGTGTGGTTCTTACTTTGTAGCACCTCACCCATCGTCAACCAGTGCTGGCTTGCCACTGTGGCTGAATCCCAGCATCACCAAGTTTTGGCAAAGCAGCCTAAAACACAGAGAGTCTCTTGGTTCACAGCATATCATAAAACATGTTGTCTTTAAAGGCTACCTTAGTCTGATGCCTGTATTAGAAACATGATGATCATAGATCTCATACAGCAGTTTTGTCCTGTAGTACTGTGATTACATGGGGACTCACTAAGAATATAGGTTTTTTAAAATAATCTAATAGGAATATTGATCAATGAGAGGATCTACATTATGGAGTAACCGGCACACGAATGGGGTAATAAGTTATCCGAATCCATTCAGCTCTCCTAGTATGTGTGCAAAATCTGAATTCCCAAACTGGGTGTAAATTCCACATAGTAATCAGAATCCTGTGGAACCAATTCACATAATTAGTTTATCTAGATTATACTAATGTGGGTTGGATGCCTCCTGTTGCTTACAAAAAGTGTAACATCTGCATCTTGACTTTTCTTCCCTTCTCAAAACCTTGTAACGTCTGGGCCTGTAGTTCATTGTTACTTGAAAGTGGGTTGGCTATACGTCATCAGGTTATCACTTATTTGAATCTGTGATAATGTCTGGTTTTGTAGAGTAGCGTGGAAAACTTGTTCTCATGTTAATTGGTCAAATTTCCAGGGTCGGGCTCATTATAATTATACAGGTTTCAGATGGGACAACTTTAGAGTAGAAGCTTGAACAATTATTATCGTTGCAGCACAAAATGTTTTAGGGGATAATCTAAGTGAAAAGGCAGGTCCCTGCCTAGAGGTGCTGGTGGAGGAATGTGCTGTCAAGTCACAGCTGATTTATGGCAACCCTGTAGGGGTTTTCAAGGCAAGAGACGTTCCTTCACATCATGACCCTGGTATTCCCTTCCAACTAGTAGCCAGGGCTGACCCTGCTTATCTTCCAAGATCTGATGAGATCGGGCTAGCCTGGACTATCCAGGTCAGGACTCCTAGAGGTGCCACCAGCCTAAATTTAGCAATTTGTGAAGCTCCCTTTTGGTTTCAGATCAGGGACAATCAAGGACCTAGGCTTTCTAGAAGATGTGAGTTTTGAAGGAGGATTTGGAGGATGGGAAGTGGTACTATGTTCCCCCCAGCTAATGTTCGATTTAGTAAGAACTTCCACATTTGTGTACTAGTGTCATTCTTCAGCTAGATCCCACTGGTAGAGCCACTGCAACTTGTCCTCGAGACATACACCGTGTTCTCACAGTGGTTAATATGAGGCTGCTGGCTCAGCGTTATAACTCAGCCAGGAGACCACAGAAGGAGGGGCCAGTTAGTATATCATGTGGATCTTTGCAAAGCCACACAGATTGCAACACTTTCATTTGAACAAGGTGTGCCGCTTTCCTATGGAAAATATTTAATTTGTGATGGGTTACAACAGAGGGATTAATTCAGCTGTTAATGTATTTCTTCTTCCCTCCCGCCCCAGTCAAAATGGAACCGGCACCATGTCCAGGCGTCAGAACACCATCCAGGAACTTCTGCAGAATTGTTCGGACTGTCTTATGCGTGCAGAACTCATCGTGCAACCTGTAAGTTTTGCGCCTAAATGAATACTGAAGTGCCTGCTGCTGCAGCAGCGTCACTGCTTTCTTTGAAGGAGTGAGCACAGGCACAGACCTCAGGAAAAGCGCACTGGAACAGTTTGTCAAAATGGAGAACATATATGATACTCCAGTTTGGGCTGAATAGAAGCACACAAAAATTTATTTTTCTTCCCCGTTGCTCCCCAGAAAAAAACTGATTTATCTCTTTATTTAGATATGTATACCCCACTTCCCCCACCCATAGGGGTCCCAAAGCAGCATACAATGTCTCTCTTCCGTTTTATCATCACAGCAAGAACCCTGTGTTAGGCTGAGAGAGTGACTGGTCCAGGGTCACCTGGTGAGCTTCCATGACAGAGTGAGGATCTCCCATAGCCTCGTCTGATAATCCGACCAGTATACCATGCTGGCTTTCCAGCCAGCCTCCAGTTATACTTGACTCCCATTGGTTACCACAGGCACAATAAACTGGGGTCCAGATCCAGCATCATTGCAAGTTCTACGTCCTTGCCTGCTTCTTCCTTTTGATTCACCTATCTTGCTTGCTTGCTTTGATAGTTTGCCTCCTGTTTCCTGACTGCATTGTCTGTAGAAATACCTGCAAGGCGGTGGCCACTTTCTCAGTTGGTATAGCAGAACTTTAGAGGGAAAAATCCAGGAGGAACAAATATGATCACTGAATTTTGCCTCTGTGCAAAAACTTAAGAGTGCTTAAGTTGCTGTAAGTGTTGCCTTTGTTCTGTGGTGTCTCCTAGTTTCAGGAACACATGAAAGATGCCTTATTTGGATCTCTATCAGTCCTGCTACTGAGGTCCTTTTGAATGGATAGACTAGGGATAGAATCTGGGGCCTTCTGTATATAAACCAGTGTTCTACCACAGATCTGTGGCCCTGAAGAGAGCTACATGCAGCTTCCATACTGGGGTTCTATTTAACATGTTAAAAGGGGATTAGACAGATAGTTCTGTCAGTAGTTGGTAGCCATCGTGACCAAAGAGAACTTTTACATTCAGAGGCATTAAACCTCTGAATATCAGTGTTGGGAAGTGACATGAAAGGAAAGTTTGCTTGTTGTCCCTTTGGGGCAACTAGGTGGCCACTGTGGGAAACAGGATGTTGAATTAATTGGTCCTTTGGTCTATACCCAGCAGGGCTTTTCCTGCGTTTACTTAAAATTTGCAAGAGCTGTTCTGTCATTGGCCTGTTTAGCATAGCATCAGATTGGACTTGGTTCTTTAAGGGTGGGTGGGTGTCAAAGGATGCTTTCATATGATAATGGCCATCTTGTGGAGGCCCCTTGAAACTGCCTCAACTCCACATAGGTCAGCCTCTGCTTTAGGTCCTTTCCGCACTTAGATCTCATCCCTGGTTTTATCAGTTCAACTCGCAACACAATACCTTGCATTTATCCCTGGTTATAACGGCATCCGTTTATCCCAGGACAAGTGTGGGGCGAAACTGGGGTGACCTCAATGTAAGGTGGAAACAAAAAATACCCTGAGATAATTACAGGGGTGTACTCGAGTGTAGTGTAGAATGTAAAAATACACCGAGATACTTACAGGGGTGAACTCGCATGTAGTGAAGAATGTAAGTGCAGGGACAGGGTTGAACCAGGATTTAAGGTCTAGTGCGAAAAGGACCTTAGTGTATTTTTACAGCACAGGAAGGCTCCACCATGAATATTGGGTGGCAGTGTGAAGACAACTTATGTGAAAAAAGAGCCTTGTTTGATCATTGCCAGAGTACTGTGGCTTCATTTTGCAATGCTCATTTTTACTGTTTGTTGAATTTTATTTTCTTGAATGTCCACAGTTTCATTAATTTTGGGGGAGGGATATTAATAATGATGTGGTGGTTGGAATGCTGTTGGGAGCAAGAGAAAAGGCAGGAGCTATTGGATAATGAAGACAAATCTGCTAAAGTTCTCAAGTGCTCTTGGCGTATTCATTTCAGTGGGGTTTGCACAGGAGGATTTCCCAGGGGATTATACCTCACCCCGTTCAAAGATAACTCCCGCTTTAGTTTCAGAGTGTGGCAACCTTCAGATGCTTATTAAAAGCATGCTGCTTAGATTTGCATATCCAATAGTACTTGCTTTGTTAGTTCAGTGCATTTCTGACAGAAAGCTTGCAATGTTTTTATGAAGTGGCATGTAGAACATTGGGTTGGATTCTGTGGGCCTCTTCTTCTGATGGCGGTGCTTCCCTCTGGCGTAGGGATCCTTCCATAGCCTTGAGCTCTTTATTGTTCAGCCTGCTGTGCTCCTTAGGGATATTTTAAAGTTTGTTCAAATGTCATCCCTTTTGCACTTCTTTGACATCATATAACATTATGTTTATTCTGTCCCGTTTAGGAGCTGAAGTATGGGGACGGTATCCAGATTAGCAGGAACCGGGAGCTGGAGGATTGCTTTGCACAGGCAAACGAACACATGGACATCCTCGATGGGCTAATCAGAGAGATGAGACAAATGGGACAGCCTTGTGAACTCTACCAGAAAAGGTATTAACCATTGTACCTCAGGGTGTTTCCAGTGATCTCCTAGAGATATACCCAGATGATCCAAGTAATGGCTTTGGCCTGATACTGAATCAAAAAGTGATTTGAGGAGCCCTCCGTCAGATACATGGGGGCCAGTGGACTTCTCATCTCATTTTAGCCAGTGTAAGTGCTTGTTTCGAGGGAAACCCTAGTTTCCAAATTATTGGAGATTTTTGGAGATTCTTTCCCCAGCCAACAGATCATACATTTCACCCTCATTTTATCATTCTTTTAGTTGCTCAGTATTACTAGTAAATTTGATTATTGTGAATTTTAATAACTCGGAAAACACGAAGGGAGGAAGTTTCTACCGAAATGGACTCTTCG
The DNA here is from genome assembly GCA_029233225.1 of Lepidodactylus listeri. NCBI lineage: Eukaryota > Metazoa > Chordata > Lepidosauria > Squamata > Gekkonidae > Lepidodactylus > Lepidodactylus listeri. The sequence continues at coordinate 98,144,919 of JARCFY010000006.1, forward strand.
CCTATGATTCACAGATTTTCTTCATAATCTGATATCTCTGTGTTGACTTCATCATTGAGGATATTAAGGCTGTGGTCACACATACTAAATAATCCATTTTCAATCCACTTTGAATCCACTTTCCAACTGGATTTTTCCAGTTCACACAGTAAAAAGCCATTTGGAAAGTGCATTGAAAGTGGATTGAAAGTGGATTATTTAGTGTGTGTGACTGCAGCCCAAGTAATCTCCGAGATTGTCTTTCTGTGGACAAATATTTTGCTTCAGATCAGGTCGCAGGCCCCTTTCAGGTGTAGTAAGCTATGAAGGTGGCAGTCGTCCTCCCCCTCAAGAATAGTGTATGTTTGAAAAGACTGTATGCCACAGATTCATCATGAATTCAGTCTGCAGTAAATGTTTTGGAATTTCTCCATCTATTCATATTATTTTAAGCATCAGGACTGTGAATTGAATGTCCATTTTTATTATATACTTATTTGCTTAGCATCTTCCTAGAAAATGGCAGCAGGCAATCTTTCTAGAGTAGTACATTGCTCCTTATGGGGTATTTTCCCTTTATATTTGACTTTTGCCTTTTCTGAATATTATAGAACAAACAGAAAAGGGCAATAATGGAATAATTTGTTCCCTAATTTTCACTACCAGCACTTGGTTGGCTGGGGTGACTTGGAACGTTAAAACATATTTACTCTTTGTCAAGGACCCAAGCCTGGGTTCCCTGAGCCACTACCTCTTGGGCAAGCAGGCAGTGCTCAGAAATGTAGTTTCTCAAGGCTGAGTGTTCACAAGAAACCAGACCTCGATAAAATATATGTAGGTTTATTTAATGTTTTAAAGAATGGTATATTATTAGACAACACAATCTCTACAGTCCTGCAGCAAGACAATAACAAGGCTAACTTTTCTGTCTAATACTTCAATACACCCTTTAAACATCAAAGTCCAAATAATAGGTTCAAGTGGTTTCTACGTAGCTGTCCATTGCAACGGAGCCTGTCATGGTTGAATCACAAAGTTAGCATGGCCTCCCACATGTCTATGGATTAGATATAGTCTTTTGCCACCTGGCGTCAGGTGGTCCTACACATCCAGTCAGGGTGCTCGCTTGCTGGAACCCTTTAGAAGATGACGACGCTGCTCCTGTCTCTCCCCCCACCCCAAATCTGGCTACAAAGCTGACTACAGGTTCCCATGATTAGCCAATTACAATGTTCCTGAATCTGGCCTTCAAAGAGATAAGGATAGTGTAGGCAGGGAGGCCCAATAACTGATGCCTGCAAGATGAAGTAGGCCCACTAGTGTTCCCGTTAACCCTTGGGAGGAAATCAGGGTGCTTTGCCTCACACTCTTTCTCTATTTTTTCTGCCAAATAGCCATTGATGTTCTTAGCTGTCATCAATATGTTTCGTTTTAGGCTGCTTCAGCTTCAAGAGCAGATGCGTGCGCTCTACAAAGCGATTAGTGTACCCCGCGTCCGTAGGGCCAGCTCCAAAGGTGGTGCCTATAGTTCCCAAAGTGCATCAGGATGGGATGAATACACCAGACGTGTGACCACTGACTGTCTGAACTGGATGCGGCAGCAGAAGGTAAATCTCTCTGCATATCAAAATGGGTTATCAGAACCCAAAGGTGGTGTTACATGTTGTAGTTGATAGTATTTTTGGAGAACATTTGAATGTGTTTGAGTCTTTTCCCACAACTCAGCGAATCCTCCTGCTTGCTGACTTGAGTAGGGGAGACTTCTGCCATCAAAAGAAAGAAAAGATAGGCAGAGAATAGCGATGGCAGATTAGAACAGCAGACATTTTCATTCTCTGGGACTGTGTTAGTGTGTTTCAGTATGTAGTGTGCATGCAACCTGTTTCTGGCGTCCATTTTATTTTCCTGTTTTTCTGACGGAATAAAATTGGAAACCTAGTCTGTTCAAAAGAGCGTGGATTTGGGGTGGATTTACATAATCATTTTTATAGGGATTTGTTATTTTTCATTTTCCTGTTTTTACTTCATTCTTATAACTGCATCCATGATGGAAAATTTCATTGAATTCCCAATCTCATACAGACTGGGGACCTGCTGCTTGCAAAGCAGAGGCTCTTCCACTGACCCGCAGCCTTATCCCCATGTGATTGTATTTCTGTTTTACACGTGAGTGTACCACTGAAGAACAAGTGGAGTTTTTCACCTTTCAGTGACATCTCCCTTGTAAAATTCAGTTATGCAAATGTGCTGTAAACTGTTAGCGTTGCAACAAATAAAGGAACACTCTGAGTATGTAATGTTCGCCCATTACCCAATGAACATCCACATGCAAAGGAAATTGGAGATGAGGTCATAGAGGAGCTAACTCACCCCCGAGTAATCTTATTTGTGTCTTTAAGGGTGAAAACCGAGTCAGTCTACAAGTAATGCTGGGAATCCATGGCTCTATGTAATTTAGTTAACATGAAAGCCCTGAAAATAATTCTTGTTTTTCCCCCTTGAGTACACTTTTCCAGTTTTTCCATTGGTATAATTGGGAAATTTCAGGGGGCATGAGAAATTAAAATCTCTTATGAGATTAGTTTTTTGGAATGAGTGAAATACTTTTGTAAGATAAGATTTTTCTCATACATTGTTTTAGATAAAAATAATCTTCAGCATTAGATAATGACATAGAATTTAAAGTCTCAGAACAGAGGGTCAGACTAAATGATCTATTTGGTTCTATTATTACTCCCCCCCCCCCCCAAGTGGTGATTGTGTTCATGGAGTGGCTTTTTCAGTAACAACATATTTCCTCCAGCTGTTCTGTGGGGGACTGTGCACCCCAACTATGGTAGTTATGAGAATCAGCTATGAGAACCAGTTTGGTGTAATGGTTAAGTGCGTGGACTCTAATCTGGGAGAACCGGGTTTGATTCCCCACTCCTCCACTTGCACCTGCTGGATGACCTTGGGAAAGCCATAGCTCTGTACCAGCTGTTCTCTCAAGGACAGTTGTTTCAGAGCTCTCTCAGCCCCACCCACCTCACAGGGTGTCTGTTGTGGGGAGGGGAAGGGAAAGGAGTTTGTAAGCCACTCTGAGACTACAAGTGAAGGGCGGGGTATAAATCCAATCTCCTCTTCTTCTTCTAGCTGTGGTCTGCAGAATCCTATGGGTTTTGCACCATGTCAGAGTCCAGCTGTGGACAGGTTCCATCCTGTATAAATATCATAAACATTGTCCCAAGAATACAGCACCATGTATAGGGGGGCCGGGAGGACAGGCAATTCGTACTGCATCTTTGCAGGAGCAGTGGGGAAGCAGAAAGCTCTTCTAAGCTCCCTTACCTAACCAGCGATGAATGGATCTCTTCAGTTTGATTACTTGAGTGCTGTTGACCTCCTTATCTTATCTTTACCTTCTCTACATCCCTTGGCATCCTCACTACAGCTTAAAAAGTCCCAAGTTGCTGCGTGCCAAAGCAATGTTTTCCTTTGCAGTATGAAATGTGGGAAATCCCTCCTCCTAGAGTCTGCTTTCTCTCCAGAGTTTTGTTTTACTTTCTTAATAGTTCTGCAGATAGTAAAATCGCAGGCCTGGATCAGGTTTCTATGGTTTACAGTGGGCCTGGGAGGTGGGCAGGGGCCGCCATTTGTTCACACACACACACACACACTCTTTGATAAATGTTCTGTTTCACTGCTTCTTTTGCTGTTTGAAATCCTGGCAAGCTGGAAGGAGGAAGGGCAAAGTCCTGTGTAACTTTTAGATGGCCAGCTGCCTAAAATGGCCTCACTTGTTGGAGTCCTTCCAGCTTTGCACAAGCGCAGGTGTGGCTTGTAGCAGCGTTATTGCTGTGCTGAGTCATACGGATTTTCTGAAAGCCTGCCACTTGATTTTGAAAAAAAGAAAAGCTCTCTCATCAGTCTAGTATTAAGCTTGGGAATCAGCTACTGGATTTGCTGGATGATTGTGAGCAAGAAATTATTGTTTAGCTTCAGTTCCTCATCCATAAAATTGGCATGTTAAAGGAGTGCTATGAAAAGAAACGGGTAAAGATTGTAATGCGCTTTGGGCAATGAAGAAGAAGAAGAAGAAGAAGAGATTGGATTTATACCCTGCCCTTCACTCAGAGTCCCAGAGCAGCTTACAATCTCCTTCCCTTCCTCTCCCCACAACAGACACCCTGTGAGATAGGTGGGGCTGAGAGAGCTCTGAGAGAATTGCTCTTGAGAGAACAGCTCTTAGAGAACTGTGGCTTGTCCAAGGTCACCCAGCAGCTGCATGTGGAGGAGTGGGAAATCAAACCCAATTCTCCCATATTAGAGTCTGCGCTCCTAACCGCTACACCAAACTGGATGTAGAAGTTAGCAACAGTGAATTGATTTCCGTGTGTATCTTTGCCCCGACCACCCCCCCCCCCATTCTAAAAAATATCTGTGTGCATTTGTAGAATGAGATAACCAGACTTTTGAAATCAAGTTACTGCAAATATTCTTACTTTACTACTTACTCAGTTTGAAAGCCCTTGTTTGCATACGTGCCTTGGGAATGACTTGCAGATAACAAGCCTCGTTCTTCCTTTTTTTCCCCTTTCACTTGCCATCAGGCTGAAATGGAGCTAGTAAAATGGGGATTTGAGGCAGCAACCATAGAACAACAAATTGCCGACCACAGGAGATTTCACAACTCCATTGGAGACTATCGCTGGCACTTGGACAAAGTCAAAACCGATCTGGTGAGATGTTATAAACCAAAACCTGCTCAAACTACTGTCTGGTTCCTGTTGGTGTCACTGCTAGTTAAACTTTTGAAGTCTTTGGCTAAGAGAAAGGCTCTGTTTTATCAACACACCCTAGCTTTGCTTGGTTTTTTTGCATTAAATGTGACCCTTTTCAGACTGCCTTTGTGTTTCGTTGTAGTAACTGGCTGCTAACAGATTTTTCTGTCAGAACCGTTTTAATAACTGGTGGCTAGTGGAATTTATTTACCTGTTCATTCATACAAACCCGCTTGCGTCAGCTTAGCAAAGCATGGTTGGGCCGCTTTTGAGGGAAACAACTTTTCTCCCCATTTTCAACCCCTTCGTTGTCCTTCTGAATCTCTGTGGTGTGCTGTTTAAAATGTCCATAGCACTTCCTACAATGCTACTTTCCCCCCTGCCCTTTTTCTCTTCACAATCTTCCTTGGACTCAGTGGTGCTGCTATAGCACTTCAGTGCTATAGCTGTTTAGCACTATAGTGCTCACCTTGGAATGTTTTTAAAAAGTCAGAGATTGCGCGGTGAAAAAGGGTGGGGAATAAAGCGGCACTGTTTGAAATTACCACAGCGTTTCAGAGATGGCTCATTAGTAGAAGTAAATTTGCTGTATGAAACTCCAGTCCCTGTATCGTTTTATTCAAAATTGGGCCAATAACAAATAATATCCAGCTTAGAATGGTAATGTGAAACGAACCTTGGAGTATCTGTGTCTCCACCTTCACGCTTTTCTCTCCTCTGGTGTCCCCAACCTTGCTGAGCCTGTAGTCATGTTGGAAACGTTGAGACAGGATGTTGTGCACCTCCACAAAATAGCTGCCATTGGGGGTGGGCCTGGTTTCTTTGCTTCGGGGAGGAGGCTGTGCTTGATTTCAGTTTTCAGCAAAGCGGGGGGGGGGGGGGGGCGGTTGAAGAAGTTGCAGGTAGAAGTTTCCAGGCCGGAGACATAAGAAAGTCTGTCTCTGTGGCCAAGCTGAGGGCAGTTGGCTGTGATTTCTTTGGTCAGCATGCCTTGTAACCAGTAAGATGGTAGAGTGACCTCAATTCCCTTGTTTTTTTCTGTTCCATCCGAGACCCTTGAGATTTTTCACAAGCAGGTACCAAGAAATATATTGGGTGGGCACCATGTTGGAAATTGCTGTTCTTCTCCTTTACTTACCAGCACTCTTTCTTTGCAATGATCACTGATCCCTGTCTTTCTGCCACCAGTCACAATTAGCCGTTGTTGTTAACCATTCGGTCATGTTCGACTCTTGGCGATTCTGTGGGCCAGCTCTCTCCATGGTTTCCGACCTTGTACTGTTTCTTTGAGTTGTTCCATGCTCTGGCTGGTGTCAGCTTTTATGGTGTCCAGCCCCCCGTGTTCTTTGGCAGCCTGGTTTCCTTTTGCCCCATACCAATCCAAGCATAATTGCTTTTTCTAGTGAGTTCTTCCGCATGACATGGTCGAAATAAGTCAGTTGCAGTTTAGTGATTTTTTCCCCCCTTCCAATGGCACGTCTGGTTTTATGCACTCCAATGCTTGCTTATTTGCTGTCCAAGGAATGTGCAGGAGCCTTCTCCAGCACCACAGTTCAAATAAGTCAGTTTTCCTCCTGTCTTTCTTCACGGTCCAACTTTTACAGCCATAGGTTGCTGTGGGGAACACAATAACACAGGCTAATCTGCATTTGGTTGCTCATTAGTCTGTGCTATTGTGTTCCCCATAACAACCTGAATAGGTTCCCCTAAAACAATGTTGCCCCAAATTGTCCTGTCCTTTTTTTGTGGGGGTGGGGTTTTCTGCAAAAACTCCCGTGTGTAAAGCTCAGAACCTCTAGGTCTCCTGTCTTGTCTTTCTTGGTCCAGTTTACCAGCCACATGAGTTACTCTTTTTCTTTTTTCTACAGCGTGAGAAGTCTGCTGTTCATCAGCTGGAAGAGGAGTACGAATATCTCCTGGTAAGACAAAATACACTCTTGATTCCTGTAGAAGGGGTGTTCTCCGCTTAGCAGCAGAGCGTTTGTTGTCAGCCTCGGGGTCCGGGACTCATATTGATTCCGGGAACAGGGTGATACGCCACATTTGCTCTAGCCACTTTATTCATAATGTGTAAAACTAAGTTTTGTGTAGGGTTTGGTGTTCACCTGTGGTTGCGAGACTGAGTCCAGGAGAGGGCTCTGGTGCTGTTAACTGTTGACAACATCAGGGCCCTGCAAGACCTTTTACAGTTCTGCAGGGCCTGTAAAACAGAGCTCTTCCACCAGGCCTTCGACTAGGGTGTTGCCTTTCCGATACTGAGGCCCTGGCCCCAATACTAGCACCAACTTAATAATCAACAGCCTGACAAAAACCCAGACTACGGCGGTAGATGATTACTTGGATGCTGAGAGAATACCACCATCGTTTATGAATGTGCCAGCACTTTATGTTGTGTTCTTTTTTGTAGTGTGTTGGTTTTATTTAAATTCTGCATTTTAATATATTCTACTGCTTTAACATACCGTATTTTTCGCTCCATAAGACGCACCTGACCATAAGACGCACCGAGCTCTGCTCGGTGCCGTGGCTCGGGAAAGGTGAGGTGGATTTAAGATGCACACACTTTCCCCCCCACTTTTTTTGGGAGAAAAAGTGAGTCTTATGGAGCAAAAAATACGGTATATTGTGTAAGCCGCCCTGAGCCTGCCTTGGCAGGGAAGGCGGGATACAAATTAAATAAATAAATATCCATAAGTCAGGTGTGACTCGACAGCACAGTTTACTGCTTTAAAACATCATGGTTTTGATCCGGTTCAGTACATGAGTATTCACATTTTTAATTAATTTATTTTTTTAAAAATCAAACCTCCTCCCCCAGTATTATAAGTCGTAGGTGTGTCTGAAAACTTTTTGGCAGTGCTTGCTGAAATATGACAAGGGCTAGCCGGACCAGAATAAATTATGCAGAGCAAACCGTTTCGCGTGATTTCTATAACTAAGCGATGATGCAGTGTTATCTCAACGTACAGTTTGCGCTGTTGGTAATGTGGGCAGAACACATGAATTGCTGAATCCAGTTGGTATCTGGAGTGATACGTTTTGATCACTCTTCGCCACATTTCATTCCAGTTGTGCCACTGTTTGTTTGTGCTGTGTTTTCATCTTCAAATTTAAGAGCTGCATGGCTTCAGTTGCTCTGTTTTTTGTAGAGGTTCTCCTTTGAGAGAATGGATCAGTTGCGCCAGCTGCAGAACATCATCCAAGCAACTAGCAGGGAAATCATGTGGATCAATGACTGTGAGGAGGAGGAACTTCTCTATGACTGGAGCGATCGGAACACCGACATCGCCCGGAAACAGGAAGCCTTTTCTGTGAGTTCCCCTAAGAAACAAAAGAACCCCACAGCTGTGGATCGTATAATCATAACTGATTTTTTTTTGCAAACGACTTTTATTTTTCAAATAGTGTGAAGCTATATAGCTCCTCCTGAAGATATTTACTTAAATCGTTTCTAAACCGCCCTCTGACCAAGCAAGGTGGCCTTACAGCACAGTGTATTAAAACAAATTGTTACAAAATCAGCATAACAAAACATTTAACACTTAAGAGGGAGAGAACATGCTAAATTTATTTGAGAGTATCCCTAAAACCACTGTGGGGTAATCGTATTGGTTTCAAGGCAAAGAGATTTTTGTGTGTCTCAGGACAGCAACAAGAGAGAAAGATGACATGCACATTGAAACCAGTGTGTGTAGAAGATGATCTTGCGCAAGGGCATTGGCCTTGCCCCTGCTTCATGCAGAGTTGCTCGCTTGTGAGCGCAGAGTCTATGTGTGTAGGAAGTGTGTGTGAATAGGCTCTGTCCTTGTGATTGGCCGCATTAGAGAAAGCAGCCTTCTCAGTCGTTGCTTGCACGAAATGTTATGTGTAGAATGCTAACATGTGAATGTTCTGTGCTTCCCGTCTCTGTAGATCTTATCTGGAAAGGGGAGAGGTGTGTTGCATCTCATCTTCGAGAGCGAAAATTTCTCACTGGAGAGACACATTCGTCTCCCCCTTTTGGATAAGACTCAAAGACATGGGGGGGGGGGGAAGTCAAAGGTTCTTGTTCTCTCTCCTTCTCTCTCTCTCTCTCTGCTTGTTTGGAACACCAAAGGCAACTCAGAACTGGATACTGTTAAGAAAGATGTGTAATTTGTTTTTTCTTAGCCACATGCCTACCTCACTGGGACATTTTCTTAGCATATGAAGTTTATTTATTTACTTTGTTCATACCCCACTTTTCTACCAATAAAGACCCAAAGTGGGTTACATCGTTCTCTTCTCCTCCATTTTAACAAACCCCATTTGGCTCAATTTCTTCTCTTTTGTGGGGCGCTGGGGACCACCACAAGCAGAAACCAGGTGCCCGGGTGGTACTGGTTGCTGTTAAATTTCCCATTTATTCATTCTGTGGATGAGTTTCTCTCCAACTCATGCACTGACCAACTATCATATTTGGGATTAGGAAGGGATTCTCCTCTTCCCTTCGTGGGTGGCTCATTTGAGACCTTCTGGGAAAACATCCTAGGTTTGGAAATCTCAGATCAAAGAAAATGAGATGCTGGGAGATTCATGATGGGATCCTCCCAGCAATTAAGGAAAAAAAATGTAGTGGAAGCTGTGTGAGGGCCTGGATAGGACTGGGGTTGCTCACAAGGACAGAGGAGGTTAAACTCTTAGTATGCTTTCACCAGTCTAAGCCAGCATAGTCTGTTACTAACTCTCAAGGTAAAAAGTACAGGTAGACATACAAGTCTCATGATACTGTATACTGATTTTTGTAGTGATTTCACTATACGTGGGTGATACAGCCTCATGGCCACTGATTTCAATTGTGTTTAATGCTGGGTTTTCATCTGCAGAAACGCATGAGCCAACTGGAAGTCAAGGAGAAGGAACTCAACAAGCTAAAGCAAGAATGTGACCAGCTGGTGCTCAGTCAGCATCCTGCTTCAGACAAAATTGAGGTGCATCTTAAGCTTCCGGTGTTCTGATTAGTGGGTGGAGTGTTCTGCTGATCAAGGAACCTTCAGCATTGCCAGTATCTGAGACTGTGTACGCTCAGAGCTCATGGTGCTATTTATAAAAGTCACCAGAGCTGCCCTTTGAGGTGGTGCATTGGTCACTCTAATCATGTGGGTGACAGAGCCCTATTTGGAGTGGGGGACATCCTTGAATTCGGGGTGCTGAAGTAGGTCCCAACCTAAGTGGCTGGCCAGCATAAGAATGTAAGAAGACCCCAGCTGGATCAGACCAGTGGTCCATCTAGTCCAGTGTCCTGTTTCACACAGTGGCCAACCAGTTATTCCAGAGGGTCAGCAAACAGGACATAGAAGCCAAGTCCTTCCCATGTTGTTGCCCGCTAGCACTTGGTTTCAAAGGTTTGCTTCCTATTAATTTGGCGTTTCCCTTTACTCACCATGGCTAGTAGCCATTGATGGGCCTGTCACCCATGAATCTGTCCAACCTTCTTTTAAACCTGTCGGTGCTCCTGGCCATCACTACGTCCACTGGCAGTGAATTCTGTAATTTAGTTATTAATTGAGTAAAGACGTATTTCCTTTTGTTTGTCCTGAATATGTTGCCCATCAACTTCATTGAGTGCCCCCCAAACTCAACTACCACTTCCTTTGCTTGGAGGGATGGGGAAAGACCGGTCCGAGAGAGTGGGTAATAGGATGATCTAGCCCAGGGGTCATTTCGAGCAGGAGCTCGGGGGAGCTCAGCTCCGAGAGTTGGAGCCAGCCCCCCCCCCCCCCGCGGGGGAATGCCTGCTTGTGTCATGGCTACAGCAAAATGACCCCGTCCCCTGGAAAAGTGCTTGTTCCTCCAACCAGCCTTCTGAAGTCTTCAGCCACCACTGAAGCTATCCTCCCAGAATAGTGGTACTTCTGAGGCTTGAATTAGTATCTGTCCCCTCTCTGCCAGCTTTCTCTCTCTCTCTCTCCCTCTCCCTCTTCTTTCTTGCCTTCTGACATAACTTCCGGTGATGTCAGGTGGTGTAGCATATGCAAATAAGTTATGCTAATGAGTTATGCTAATGAGCGCCTGCACCTGTTTTTCTATGAAATGATTCTAGCCTCTTGCTTGCATGCTCTGTTCTTGATGTAATTCAAGCTGTGTTGTCAGTCCTGAGGATGAATTAATATGTATGTTTTGTTTTTAATTTTCAGGCCTACATGGATACCCTGCAGACTCAGTGGAGCTGGATTCTCCAGATCACCAAGTGTATTGATGTCCATCTCAAGGAGAATGCAGCATACTTTCAGGTGTGTTTTGGTGAACAGTGGCAATGGCTGCTGTATTCCAACTTCATTCATTGTTTTATTTATGTATTTATTTTTCGCATTTTTACCCCTCCCTCCCCGCAAGCGGGCTCAGGGCGGCCTACAAAGTGGCACAGTGCCAAGTTAAAATAAAACAGTTAAAACACTTTAAAACCGCGTTATAACAGTACAGCAATAACTTTCAATAAAATGCTTGCGATGATGGTAATCAACATAAGTCAAGATAGCGTCCTGCAATTTCTCTTAGTGGCATGGTGTGAGTTCCTTCGGGCCAGCCCTCATCTCCGATGATGATGGAGATGGTCGATGGTAGGTGGTGGTGGCTCCTAATTGAAAGCCTGGCAGAAGAGCTCCATCTTGCAGGCCCTGTGGAACTGCATAAGATCCCGCAGGGCCCTAATCTCTTCCGGGAGCTCGTTCCACCAGAGAGGAGCCGCCACAGAAAAGGCCCTGGCTCTAGTACCGGCAAGCCTGGCTTCCCTTAAAGTTTTAACTGTGTAGTTGTTGATTTGATTGAATAAAGAAATATTAGGGCACATGCAAGATCTAATTTTCTTGCCATTTTTTAAGTAAAGATTATAGACAGTGAATTTTGCTGCTAAATAAAGCATCTAGAGTTAGACTCAAGTCTTCTAGATTGTCTTTCCTTTGGTTCCTTTTACTCATTCTTCATAGATCCATGCTCAAAGGTGAGTTGTATTAATAGGTGCAGGTGCTGCATTTGATGGTGATCTGTACTGGTCCAGTGTAAATTTTACTGGCTCAGTATAGCTTGTCTTTGCCTGCTACAAATCTTGAGATTTTGACTGTGAGCAGCAGTGGCGATATTAGATCCACCTGTGTGTTAACCGAGGAATCTTCTGTTAGTTGAAAGACTCCTTCCAGTCCAGTCTTTTACTGACAGAGGATTACATCTGTAGGAGAAAGATTCCTTTTGTGGACAGAAATGTCCGGTCGGCCAAAAGGGCATGTTTGGATCCAACCCAGCATCATCACTGTTATACAAACACACACTGCAGTTTTAAAGTTGTCTTGTAATGATCACTTTTTCCCCATTTCCTGTCTAGTTTTTTGAGGAAGCCCAATCTACTGAGAGCTACTTGAAGAATTTACAGGATACTATCAGGAAGAAGTACATCTGCGATAAAAACATGTCCTTGCAAGTTCTTATGGAGCAGATCAAAGAGTTAGAGGTATGATGGACACTGTTGTTTGAGATTCCATCAGCTTTACTGGAATTGAGCTGATTCATATGTGTTATTCTGTCTCATTATTCAGTACCTTGTGTATGAATGGGTGAAACGTTTTTATTGGAAGGTATGACATTGTGTGACATTGAAAGCTCATGGCAATTGTTTTGTGCATGCTGTCTTGTCACTTCGTCCTCCTTATCACTACACTCCTCCTGAAAAGTCATTCGCACAAGGGATGTTGGGAAGACGAGAGTGGTTGGGTGAGATGGGGAAATATAGATGGCGGAAATTGTAACTTCCTAGCTTTCCTGGAGCGTACCGATATGATAAAAATTAGCACCTATTGCTTTCTGAAAGTATAGAGTATTTGCTTTGTAAAGTAAAGGTTAAGGTTTCCCTTGCTCGAAAGCCAGTTGAATCTGACTCTAGGGGGCGGTGCTCATCTCCGTTTCCAAGCAAAGAGCCAGCGCTGTCCGAAGACTTTTCCGTGGTCATGTGGCCGCCATGACTAAACACCAAGGCGCATGGAATGCTGTTACCTTCCCACTGAAATGGTTCCTATTTATCTACTTGCAGTTTCTTGCTTTTGGACTGCTAGGTTGGCAGAAGCTGGGACCAGAGACGGAGCCCACGCTGTCACGCGGCACTCGGGACTCGAATTGCTGAGCTACCGACCTTCCGGTCTGCAGTTCAGCGTCTTAACCTCCGAGCTCCTATTTACTTTGTACTATGAGGAGTGCTTGACAACTGTGAAAAATACTACAGTTCCAAATATATGTCATTGACTTTGTTCTATGACATGTATTTGGAACCATTGTATTTTTCACAGTTGTCAAGCACTCCTCATTTCAAGAACTCCAGGTTTATTTTCAAAACTTAATCTCACAGTTTCCCAGGGCAATCAGTTTTTCAGTTTTGTGGCTACAGCTGAGATTTAAACCCTGGTCTGTGATGTTCTGCTCTCACTCTCTGTGGATTGTATTTTATTGGAGTTCACCACTGAAGTCCATTGAAAGATTTGCTTATGATTTTAGGGAATATTGGATTTGACCCTCAAAAATACAATTCTGTTGGTCCATAATGTGCCTTGTTTTAATAAAGTTTCAAAATGAACATTACCTGTGTTTTCTAGAATGAGCGAGAGAAGATTCTGGAATACAAGAGGCAGGTCCAAAATTTAGTGAATAAGTCTAAGAAGATAGTGCAGCTAAAGCCGAGGAACCCAGACTACAAGAGTAACAAACCCATCATTCTCAAGGCCCTGTGTGACTACAAACAAGATCTGGTAAGAGTTCACCCTGTGATTGGTTGGTGCCTGTTAGGAGCTCGGTGGGATTGGAGTGCTTTAAAGCCACTGCTTCATCCTTGGGTGGCAGCTGTTCCTTGGGGAAACAGTTGGTGGGGCTTTGTGTCCAAACCAATGCTCCCTCTAAGCTGTGGAGTCTTGTGAGCAAAAGTTCAACCTTGTGAGCTACTGGCATTAAAGTTGTGAGCGAGCGATTTGGCTATTGCATAAATCAGTTTGCTCTGGAGCTACCCTTCCTGAGCTAAGACCAAAATGTGTGAGCCAGAGGCTAAAAAGCTGTGAGCTAGCTCACACTAACTCAGCTTAGAGGGAACACTGGTCCAAACCCCCATATAGCTTGCTAATCAATGACTATACATATTAAGATTTCTAGATCAACCTATTGTCTGGGGCTAGGCTGCAGCACATGAAAAACCTACATTTACAATTTTCCGCTAAAATCAGCTTAAATCAGCTAATATTCCTCGTATGGTTTAACTGTAGCTGCTAAGACCCCCAGCCAGTTTGGTGGAGTGGTTAAGTGCGCGGACTCTAATCTGAGAGAACTGGGTTTGATTCCCCACTCCTCCACTTGCACCTGGCTGGATGACCTTGGGCAAGCCATAGCTCTGTACGAGCTGTTCTCTCAAGGACAGTTTGGGAAAGAGCTCTCTCAGCGCCACCTACCTCACAGGGTGTCTGTTGTGGGGAGGGGAAGGGAAAGGAGTTTGTAAGCTGCTCTGAGAGTGAAGGGCGGGGTATAAATCTAATCTCTTCTTCTTCTTCTTCTTCTACATAAAGAGGCATTATAATGCTTCCAGAATTAGATCCAGTACTACATTCAGTATGATTACTTAGCATGGCCCTTCCAGGATTGTACCACTTCAGAATCATGTGGTTGGATGAAGGATTCTGGTGTAGTCATCTTCCTGATACGTTATTTTTCTGTGTGCAGTGAGATGTCAGTGTTTTCCATAGAGGAGTATTGAGGCACTGTTACTTCAGTCCATTCCTGGTTTTAAAATATTGATTATGTTCTAGCTGGCATGTCCCTTCGTAGTACAATATTTTTTCCTGCTTTCCCCGCAGAAAACAATGAGGAAAGGAGACGAATGTATTTTGAAAGATAACAGCGAACGCAGCAAATGGCACGTGACTGGACCGGGAGGCGTGGATATGCTGGTGCCCTCCGTCAGTCTCATCATCCCTCCCCCTAATCCCTTAGCGGTGGATCTGGCAACCAAGTGAGTTTGCAGCAGGACCCCGGAACTGCCTGCGTTGAAGTTAACATGACTTCTTTGACTCTGGCCCTCCAGTTGTAACTGCCCATCTTAGCTTGATGCAAAAAAGAGAGCACTCGCAGTCTTCAGGGAGTAATGCAAAGTAGTTATTATAGACTGGCAACAGGCACTGCACCCCAGCACATTATCCTTGCCGAAACCCGAGGCCAGTGAGCAGACTATGGTTTGGGTGGGAAATGTTGGCTTGGCGCACATGTTGCAGGCGTGCTTCCAGGATCCCCCTCCCTCCAAATTCCTAAGGGTCTAGAAATGTGCATCTTTTCTGAGAGACCACTGGAATTTTTTTTTTTGAGAAATAACATTTGCCCCAATTAACCAAAGGAAACCTTCATCACTTGAAATGATCGAGCAACTGGGTATTTCGCAGCGTTTAAAAAATATTTACTCTCTAAACTTTCAAGAACTGGGTCACCGTTTGTTCCTGGATTAAAATTGAAGGTACAGGTCACTGGGGGGGGCGGGGGGGGGGGGGTCCTGCCCAAGATTTACACTGTTGTGCTTTTGGGGCAGTAATGATGTTTCTGGGATTCCCTTGCACCCACCAACTGTAGTGCGGTTTGCATCAGGCAATTTGAGGGCATTCTGAATCCCTCTTTTGAAGTGGTGGCACTGCCTATGCGCTGCATGCAGCCTCCATGCTCTAAAGGACAGAGGTTGAAAATGCATAGAGGGCTGGTGGGTACAAACATCCTGTCCCCTGCCTGTGCATGCAGTGTTTGTGTACAAGCTCCTTCCCTGTGCTTGGGAACTCTGCCTCTTTCGAACATTCCTTAACATGAGGAAGGGGCCCTATGCTCACACACCACCTGCATACAATTTTGCATCAGTGGGGTGTGTGGCTAGAGCACTTTTGCCTGCTTCACTTCTATGTGTGTTAGTTTTAATGCATGGTGTGACCTAGAATCATGGAGTTGGAAGGGACTTCCTGAGTCATTTAGTCCTGCATGATGCAGGACATTCACAAATACTGCCCCCCCCCCCATCCCTAGTGACGCCTGCTCTATACCCAGAAGAGGGCAAAAAAACCCCAAACCCTCCAGGATCCCTGGCTAAATTGGCCTGGAGAAAACTCATTCCTGACCCCAAAGTGGTGATCAGCATTTTCCTGGGCATGGGTCACAAGAATTAAGCACTGAGGCAACCCTTCTTGCCCTCTTTCTCATGATCTGCCAAAGTTCACAGAATCAGCATTGCTGTCAGATGGCCACCTAGAGAATCGGTGTGGTGAATGTACATAATATTTTGGCTTAATTTTTCCAAGGCACTTTTCAGCTTTTCTCCCTAGTGTGTCCCACACACGGTTTTGGAACTCCTGTTTTGGGAGCGAGCTGTTAACTTACACATATACTATACTAAGAAAAATAGTCTGGAGTTAATTCTCTTTGGAATATTTTGGATTTTCCTATGTCTTCAAGATTTCAGTAGTCTACACACTGAACAGATTTTGTCTATTAAGTAGGAAATAATATGTGCTTTTTTTAAACACGAGTACTCATTCATTGCTCCCTAGGATTGAGCAGTACTACGATGCCATTATGGCTCTCTGGAATCAGCTCTACATCAACATGAAAAGCCTGGTGTCCTGGCATTACTGCATGATTGACATTGAAAAGATCAAGGCCATGACAATTGCCAAGGTGAGCGTTGCCCCAGCTTCTGTTGTTGGAGTAAGGGGAAGCAAAGGTTTCTTACTTCTCCATCAGTTTGCAAACTTGCAGTTGTCAGCTTCCTTCCTGGGCAAGGTTGCTGAGCCTTTAATGGCTTCTTGTAATTACTGCATTGCTTTGATGGGAGTCATACCTGAGTTCAGAAAGGGACAGGAGGCCTATCTGGCAGAATCTGCCAGCCAGTCAGGTTCGCTTATGGCGCTACTTAACTGCATTTTCTAAAAAAATCACGCCCTTGATTTCCATCACAGACTGCTCCAAGCTAGTTACCACCCCTGGTTCCATACAACACAGTTGCTAATACCATTTAGGGTTCTCTGTTCATCCATAGGCATGCAGTGAAAATTTGGGGAAAGCTGTCGCTTAATCACTAAATCATCATCACGAAAGAATAAAACAAGAACCTAGTGTCACCTTAAAGGCTGTCAGAATGTATTGTAGATTTAAATTTTCATGAGTCAGAGCTTACTTCTTCGGATGCATGGAATGTCTGTCCATAGTAGCTATAATGTATGTGTGATGTTACGACCCTCCATGCATCTGGTGAAGTGAGTTCTGACCAATGCTCCCTCTAAGCTGTGGAGTCTTGTGAGCGAAAATTCTGCTTTGTGAGCTACTGGCATTAAAGTTGTGGGCAAGCGATTTGGCTGCTGCATAAATTAGTTTGCTCTGGAGCCATCCTTCCTGAGCTGAGACAAAAAGGTGTGAGCTGGAGGCTAAAAAACTGTGAGGTAGCTCACACTAACTCATCTTAGAGGGAACACTGGTTCTGACTCCACAGAACTTTATGTTGGAAAAATTTTTGTTAGTCTTTACGATGCCGCTGGATTCTGTTTCATTTTGCTGCTGTGGACGAGCATGGCTACCCATCTGTAAGTATCAACATCAGCACAGAATGGTTAAAGAGAGTTGCAATATAGTCCTGTACAGATATATTCCAGTCAAAGTCCACTGAAAGCAGTGGGATTAGACTTGAGTAAATCTGCATAGGATTGCCCTGGGTGACGTTGTAATTAGTTCAGATTAAGTGATCTTTTTTATATGTACCTAATAGATTATGGGATTTTGAATCCAAGCTCGTCATATTATCATTACCTGAAAAACCTCATGAGCTGTTTGAGGACAGGCTGAAGTATGAACAAGAGCAGGATTAGTTTTCTGGGAGAACCAGACTGACCGGATAGGTTTACAGCCCTGTAATAGACTCTGTACAGGGAGAACATTATATAGGAAAGGAGGAGAGGGAAAGCATTATGGAATCATTCGCCTCTGTAGACTTTTAGGTTGCTTCTCCAGCCGTAACACATAGCTGAAATCCACTTCAAGGGCTGTCCATTTTAATTTCACTCTCCCAGCATACCTCCGTTTGTTAGTGGAAAAGTAATCCAGGATACTAGGAAGTAAATCCCATTGGACCGAGTGGAACTCCCTTCAGAATAAACATGTGCAAGATCAGGCTGTGCATGTGACATAGGACATATGTGTTAAAGCTGGCAGAAGGGAAACAGCCAGTGCCTGGCTCCTTCATAACAGGCACTCTATTGTATTCCAGAATTTTTCTGGATAGTCATATTTGAACAATGAGACCATCAGACAGTAGCAGGGAAAGGTTTAAACACCCCTTTCTGTCCCCACCACTTCTCTACTGAAAATGAGGCTCTGCATCAAAACTGTTTTAAACAAAAACAAAAATGGCGTCAGGGTTTTACTATGCGAATCCGAGTGACTGGCCACTTAGTGGGGATAGCAAATTAAAGGCACGTAGGACGCGCATCCAGTGAACTACATAGCCGTGCCCCTTGCATACGGGCGCTTTTGCCATCTGCATCGCAAACACAAGGCTAGCAAGAATTAGGTTGTATACATTCCAGACTTTGCAGAGGTGGTCTGCCTCTTCTCAAGTGCTTTACGTGCTGATAACAAGTTCCCAGGCCATTCTGCTTTGACTGATGCAGGCCCTCCCGGTTGGCCTTATCTCCGCATTCCACAGTCTGTGCCCTTAGAGACTTCGCTCTGACATAAAGCTCCTTGGTGAACCCATTTATCACTTTTAAGTCTTACAAAAAAGAAATGCAAATTTACTTTCCAGATTTATTGCTTCCAGTATTCCATTACTCATTTGAAGGACTGCATTCCCTGGCTAGTTGACGGTTCAAAAATAAGAATAAAATCCATGTCATACCTTTTACTAGGGTCACCAAATCGACACGAAACGCTGGGAAAGCCTCTGAGCTCACCAGGTCTTCATTAAGCCGGTGAAGTCCAAAGCCTGGGCAGTGTTTTCTGCTGGTTTAGTTGGTCCTTATGAAAAGGATTTCGTGGATTTTGCTCTTGTTTCTGGATTTTGTGTGGCTATTCGCAAACTTTTTTCCTACTTAACGGATGATTGTCACCCCGTCTCAGTTGCCTTTCTTAAACATTGTCTCTCCTTGTTCGTTTCAGCTGAAGACAATGCGCAGAGAAGATTATCAAAGGGTGATAAGCGACCTGGAGCTCCATTACCAAGAATTCCTCAGGCACAGCCAAGGCTCGGAGATGTTCGGGGACGATGAAAAGCGGAACATCCAGACCCAGTTCAGCAACGCCCAGAAGCACTACCAAACTCTGGTCATCCAGCTGCCGGGCCAACCACATCCTCATCCACCACCACAAACTCAACAAGGTTGGATTTTTTCCCTGTGGGGATGCTAGTAAATGAACTGTTTTCATACTTTGTGTTGCAGGAATGCACAGTGTGTGACCACAAAGCCAAGCACAGCTCCCATGGGGGGCAGGCGGTGTGTGTGTGTTAAACCTTCTGTTTATACTTTCTTCTTGGGACAGCAGAAACAGAGAGGGGGGTTGTTATCCACCGTTTATTGGAACATAAATGAGCCAGTTTGGTGTAGTGGTTAGGAGCGTGGACTCTAATCTGGAAGAACTGGGTTTGATTCCCCACTCCTCCACATGCAGCTGCTGGTGTGCCCTTGGATCAGTCAAAGTTCTCTCTGAGCTGTTCTCTCAAGAGCAGTTCTCAAAAGCGCTCCCTCAGCCCCACCTACCTCACAGGGTGCCTGTTGTGGGGAGGGGAAGGGAAAGGAGATTGTAAGCCGCTCTGAGACTCCTTTGGGTAGTGAAGGGCAGGGTATAAATCCAATCTCCTTCATGCGCCTGGTTTGCTGCCTTAGGCTAATGTAGGTTTGGTGGATTGGTAGATTGAGCTGGCCAGCCTGAACAAAGCAAAAACTATCAAAGCAGTACTTGGTGCTTCCGCAGGAATTAGGATACGTATAGTATCTGCCTTTTTATGACACAAAGAATGACATAGGCTAGCCCAACTCCTTTCACTGTATTTTGTTTGCCAGGTAGGAGGAAAGGTGAGATGAAGGAAGTCTTCTTTTACTGCATTCAACAATTGTTCCTTGTTTGGTGCCAAAAATTCATTGTTGACCATGATGTCCTCCTCCTATCCTGTTCATGGGGATTAACTGTAGAAACCTGAGCTAACCCATTGGTTATCTTCTAATACATCTTTTCCAGTTGTCACTGAAGTCACTCATTTGGGCTCTGTCAATCAAGGTCAAGTGAGTGACAGGAACCGGGACCAGGAGAAACAAGAGGCCTGGCTGCTCATGGAACTCCAGAAACTTCGGCGGCAAATAGAAAACTGTGAGGTCCGAACGATGCAGCGGACCCCGCTTCAGCTGGATCAAGGGTCTTCTCACAATCTGTCGATCAGAATCAATGAATTAGAGGTATAACAACTTTGCAGTCAACAGGCATAATGTGCTGTTGGGGAGTCTAGATGATGGGAACCTGCACCCTTGATGAGTCCATAGAATTTTGAGAAAGAGCAGTTGGCACCATCACAAAATGGCTGCCATGGAAGGCAGAACTAATCACAAAATGGCTGCCATGGTGGATGATTTTAAAAGGTGTCCTCCTATGGGGGGGGGAGCTACTTGCAAATGGGTGCTCACTGTAGACTCAGAGGTGATGCTTCCTTCCCCACTGAGGTAAAGAAAGCCAGGACTGGTACTTTGCTTTGGGGAAGAAGTGTTTGGGGCAAGAAATAAGGGGGCAGTGGGAAATAAATGATTAGGCACCATCTTGTTGATCATTAATCTAGATCAGAGGTGTTGAACTCATCTGTCATGAGGGCAGGATCTGACATAAATGTCTTTGTTGGGCCAGGCCATGTGTGCCATCAAATTTAATGCCAGGTACTGGAGATATTTTAGCAGTGGCTGTGACCATACCCCTCCTCAGCAGATCTTGGGGCCAAACCAGCCCTCCGCACCCCTTATAGTTACCAACTCTGGGTTGGGCAATCCCTGGAGATCTGGGGGAAGATCTTGGGGAGGGCCTGCGTTTGAGGAAGCGCGGAACCTCAGCAGGGGGTATAATACCCTAATATAGCTCTTCCGGTCCTAATTTGGACTGGTTTCCTCCCAGTTGCTTGTGGGTCGGATAAGAGCCCTGAATGGGCCAGTTCTGGCCCCCAGGCCGTACATATCTGATCTAGCTCAACTATGAAAATCAAAATCCTATTGAATCCCTTCCATGTCTTAGTGGAGCCCACATCTCTAATTGGCCAAATTAAGTATCACTAGTGGTACTGATGGGGCTGCAGTGGCTCAAGTGGTTAAGACACTGAACTGCAGACCAGAAGGTCGGTAGTGCAGCAGTTTTAGACCCGAGTGCTGCATGACGGAGTGAGCTCCCGTCTCTGGTCCCAGCTCCTGCCAACCTAGCAGTTCGAAAGCAAGACATTGCAAGTAGATAAATGGGTATGACTTTGGTGGGAAGGTAACAGCGTTCTGTGTGCCTTGGTATCTAGTCATACTGGCCACATGACCACAGAAACGTCTTTGGACAGCGCTGGCTCTTCGGTTTGGAAATAGAGATGAGCACCACATCCCTAGAGTTGTATTCAACTGGCTTTCGTACAAGGGAAACCTTTACCTTTACTAGTGGTACGGAACATGAATTAGAATCCCGCATCACAATAACTATTAAAACAACTGGCAACTATTCATTTGCTTGATAGCTTTAAGGACAAACAACATGGTTAAGAGGGACAAGGTTAATCTTGAGAAACATTTGTTTCAGCTGACAGCAGTGATATTGTATGGTTTTCTGCGCATACACTCCCCACTCCAAGAATGTAGTTGTGCTCATCTTTGGATGCAGATACAGGCCAGTACAGTCCCACGTAGCCCCGCTGTCACCCAGCCCTACACAGGTGTTAGCAGGAAGGAACATAATGGGATGGATCCCGCAGTACATGAAGGAAAATTTACTTGGTACAAGCAACAGCGCAAGCACTGCAGCAGTGCGCAGAGCATTAATGTAATTCTGAATGAAATAATATGCATAAGGAGCAACAGAATGTACAGCAGGAGGTTTGCATGATCTTATTTGATTTTTAAAAATTGTGTGATTAAAAAGTACCCGGCACTATGATTTGTGTGCACAGAAAATGTAGGAGGGATATGATTGCTTTCATTTAGTGCAAGCCGACAGCAAGAAGTAATGACACCAATTCCACTTGAACAAGGGCTGTTGTGCACATGCAAATCTTCTGTGGAATCCATCCCATCATGTTAGTAGTAAAACAAGAGCGTTGACTTCTTGTATGTTTGTGAGCCAAGTTTAAGGTGCTGGCTCTGGCTTTTAGAGCCCTATAAATAGCCTCACCTCTGTTTATCTGAAGAATGTATCAATACCCCTTTTCTGAATTAAGTTCAGAAGACGCCCTGATTAAGGGCCTGTCTCTCAGGCAAGCCAGCCGGGTTTGCTGAATGCCCAGTTTTCCACTGGTGTGACAGGGTTTTTCTCCTACTGATCAGTTGCCATGTGCGGGTTGCTGTTTTTCCCAACATCGGTGAGAATAAGACATTTGCAGCACTAGACTTGCAGCTAGCTTGAACTTCCATTTTCAGCTCAGGATTTTCTGTACCTCAAAAGTAGCTTATCTGAACACTGAAACTGTCTTTGGCTGCCTCTTTCTGCTCCCCTTTGCTGCCTGATATGTTCTCAACCAGACTGAGTGAGCTGTGCATTTTAGATGAATTCGTATTTTCTGTTGGCTTTGCTTTTTTTAAACTTCTCAGCTCTGTCCCTAAGCATGCAGACTGTGTCCCCGTGGCCCCACTGAGCTCCACTAACAGATCTCTTCCGATCTTGATCCTGGGTGGGATCTGGGCCAGGGACCACCCATTGCCATACTTGTGCCTTCCAAGAGTTGGCAGCCCCACCTGTAGTAGGTCTTTCTCTGTGCATGTCCCCAAGATTTGAAATGGTGGGGCATTGGCTCCATCTTTGCAGGCAGTCTCTTGATGGGGGTAAACCTTCATGTTTTTTCCACTTATTAAACTTATTCATACCTACTCTGTTTTTCTGTTGCTCCTATCTGGTTTTACTTGTGGTAGAAAATTTTTATGACCCGTATCGATGTTTAACCATCCCCAACTCGAAAAAGCTGGACACTGTTTGAATGTGTTAATTGTGTTATATGCCACTTTGAATCCTTGAAAAGTTTATTTATTCATATTTATTTATTCGTTTTTTTGTTGCTGCTCATTCAAAGGGTTATTTATTTATTTTATTTATTAGTTCACATTTTTACTCCGCCCTCCCTGCAAGCGGGAAGTTTTTTGCGTGACTTACAACATTAAAACTATGTAACTAAGATAAAGGCAACATAAAACAAATATAAAATATTAACATTAAAATATTAAACTACTAAAATATGTGGCTCGCACCATAACACTAATAAAAACAGCGCAGACACATGGATTATCTTATAAAGGCCAACCTAAGGAATTTGGCCTTGCATGTCCTGCAGAAACTAATCAAGTCCAGCAGGGCACAGGTTTCATCTGAGAATGCATTCCACAGGGTAGGGGCCACAACTGAGAAGGCCCTTCCCATGGTGCCAGCTAACTGAGCCACTCTGGGCACTTTCAAGGATAGCCCTACATAGAGTGAATTGCAGTAGTCCAGTCTGGAGGTGACCATCGCATAGATCAATGTGGCAAGGTCTGACCAGACAATTAAGGAGCCAGCTGGCGAGCCTGGTGTAGGTGGGAAAACTCCGACCGTGCTACTGTGGACGCTTGTTTATCCAATTGTAGCACAGAATCCAGCCACACCATGAAGCTCTTTACAGAGTCTACAGCTGTCAGTTGGACACCATCAAGTCTCAGGAGTGACCCTACACCTAGCACCTCAGTCCCTTCCAGCTACATGACCTCCGTCTTGCATGGATTCAGCCAGCTCCCCCTTAACCACTGGACTACCTCATCCAGGCACGGGGATAGTGCTGAGAGCCCTGCTGCTGGCTGCTTATCCAGCAGGAGGAAGAGTTGAGTGTCACCAGCATGTTGATGGCACCCAACTCCAGATCTTCTAACAATCTTGGCAAGAAGGGTGCATATGTATGTTAAATGACACTGGAGAGAGGATCAAACCCTGTGGGCCCCCACAATCCAGGTCTCATCAGGAAGACCTCTCCTTCCTGATAGCAGCCCTCTGAGGGGGTCCCTGGAGTAATGAGGAGAACTAACTAAGGGTGGTGCCCCCTTACCCCAGGGAGGCAAGGCGGTCGAGCAGGAAAAGTAGCTTATAAATTCATTAACAAGCAAAGATATCTGAGGCAGATTATTCATCTGATCATAACGTATCACAGTAATTGAATATCTATCTTTCTTTTCTTAGGGCATACAAAACGAGTCCCAGTCCATGGCTGACGCCCTTAACCGGCAAAAGGATTACCTTCCTAACTTCAGAGGCACTGAAAAATATATCTACTTGCAGTCAGAAATCAGTGCTCTGTTTCAGAAACTTGAAAATATTAATGGGGTCTCCGCTGGTTATTTGGACAGGTAAGGAAGCAGACAAGCTGTTCTGTGGTATCTGTATTGTTAATTTATATTCCAGAAATTTGCTTTGGGAAAAAAAAATCAATAATATTGTCATGGAATTTACAAGTGTAAAATATCCAGAACTATGTAGTTTATACCAGGGCCCCCCAACATGCCCACAGGGCCCCTGTGACATCTTTCCTGGTGGCCACCAAGAGTTTTTAGAAAGTGGGTGGGGCCAGATGGTGCTTTTGCCAAGCAGGGCTTCTGATTGGCTGTTGGAGATCTGATTGGCTGTGCAATTTTTAAAAAAAAACATTGCTTTGGGAACAGCTGCTACCACTGCACAAGGATCTTCACCGTATGACTAAATGTAAGCTAGGTGTAAGCAGGAAAACATTTTAAAACAATATGTTCATTTTAAAAGGCGTCCTGTTAAACAGAGCTTCTGCCTGAAATGTTGAAGCGTTACTATTAGAGGTATGCATAACCTCATGCCCTGACATTTTGTGCTTGACTCCTCCTCCTGTGGTGATTGCTCCCCAACTCTGTCTCAGAATTCCAAAGGTGCCCCCAGGCTCAGAAAGGTTGGGGATCACTGGTCTATACTAAGAGCTCTCAAGCTCGGAACCAAGGAAAAAATCCAATTTTTCTTCAACAAAATATGGCATAGAAAATTTTTTAATTTATATAAACGGTCCTAGTTTTCCATCAACATTGTTCACTTTGCATGTGGAACACTGGATTCCTCGTGCTGCTTCAGATGGGGTGTTTTTTAAGCTATTTCTTTTCCAACTTGCTTTCTCTGAAGCCAGCCTAAAGGTAATTGTTCAACTGTTATATGTGTCTCTCACAAAGGAATCCTGAAAGTTCAAGTTTTGTGGAGGAATTGAAAATTCTGGGTTGAAGATCCCCTAGTCTTCATAAATTTATAATCCCTGAAGTACAGGGCATGAGGTGGGCTTGCAGTCCGGAAGTTTTTCATGAGTTCACAGAGCCAGGGTGTGTAGTGGTTAGAGTGTCAGACTGGGATCTGGGAGACCCAAACTAGAATCTCTGCTCTGCCACAGAAACCTTCTGGGTGACCTTGGGCCAGTCACATACTCCTAGGCTAATCTACCTCATGGGGTTGTTAAGAGTACAATATAGAAGAACAATGTAAGCCTCTCTGGGTCCCCTTTGGGAGAAGGCAGGGCATAAATAAAGCAAATAAATGATTAAATTGAAGTGAAGTTCAGAATCATAGAATCATAGAGTTGGAAGGGACCTCCAGGGTCATCTAGTCCAACCCCCTGCACAATGCAGGAAATTTACAAATACTTCCCCCCACCTCTATGCCCAGAAGAGGAA
Organism: Lepidodactylus listeri; assembly: GCA_029233225.1. NCBI lineage: Eukaryota > Metazoa > Chordata > Lepidosauria > Squamata > Gekkonidae > Lepidodactylus > Lepidodactylus listeri. The sequence continues at coordinate 98,170,573 of JARCFY010000006.1, forward strand.
TTCCAGATCATAGCTAATGCTTTTAACAGCTGTGTAATACTAGCAGTGCAATCCTAAACAGAGTTAACACCTGTTTAAGTCCATTGTCTTCATCCGCTGATATCCATCACGCTGATATCCATCAGTCTTGGATTAGCATGTAGTTTATTAAGGTCTGGTTCTCAAGTGCACTGCCTCTTACACCTCTTATGTATGTAGCCACATACCAACAGAGTTACAGACACGTCACCTGCATGTCCGACAGCCACTTTAGGTCTTTGCTACAGCTAGAGTTGTGGTAGCAAACGTGGCTGTGGCAGGCTGCACAGGGGACATCTTTGCATTGAGAAAACACATTCCAAGCTTTCATGCGTTAACTGGCCCTGTGCTGTGACAATTAATGCTGCAACACCATAAGTTGTAGCCCTGTTGAGTCATGAGGGCAGGTGTAATCTTGTGTCTGAGTTGTTACTGGCTTTTTTATGGAAAGATAAGTAAATACTGTAAGGACAATGTGGTGGTGTGACCACTCCATTCCTTCAGTCCAGGCCAGTGTTTTTTAGACTGCCCTAGTCCACTCTAGGACTTGGTGTGGGCAGGAATTGGGAGAAAGGAAGGTGTTTTCACTGGAGCTCCAGACAGAGAAACACCCCTCCCTCTACTTATTAAACTTAGGGTTGCCAGCTCTGGGTTGGAAAATACCTGGAGACTTTGGGGGTGGATCTGGGAGAGGGTGGGGTTTGGGGAGGGCCCTCAGCATGGTACAGTGCCATAGAGTCCCCCCTTCAAAGCAGCCATTTTCTCCAGGGGAGCTGATCTCTGTCAGCTGGAGATCAGTTGCAAAAGCAAGAGCTCTCCAGGCCCCACTTGGAGGCTGGCAACCCTAATCAAACTGCTTCTGTCTGAAACCATGCCACCTCCTTATTCTGACACCAGGCATTAAGAACAGAACAGACAGGTGCATTCCTAGTTTAAATGTGAACTGCACTAGTGTGAGAAAACCACAGAGCGCCGGTTGCATCGATAAATGCAGACCAGATGAGAGCAGAAGGCTGGAAATGAGCTTCATACCTGAGCAGAAATGGAAGCTGGACAACCTCTCTCCCCAAACCCCCTGCATTTGTTAGCTATGTTGCATAGGATGCAAATTAAACATAGGCAGGGTACAGAAGTTCTGGAGCTAATGGGATTCATTGGGCTTAAGTGGAAATCAGTGGGCTTAAGACTGGAGCAACGATTGGGCTTAAGTGGAAATCAGTGGGCTTAAGACTGGAGCAACGATTTGCACTGTTAAATACTTAAACAAACATACTTATACTCCCACCCTCTTTCTGAAATACTGTGTATCTCATGCGGTAACAAATTATTGAATCATCATCATAAAGTAATCCAGTCTCAGTTTATCTTTAAAATCATCATTATAGCAGTAAAGTAGCAAGGGGAAAAGAATCAAAGTGACATGAGAGTGAACGCTTACATGGAGCAGAAAAACAAAAAAGCCCTTTAAATGCTAATCACAAGGGTGCTAGGCTGACCTTTCTGGGGAGGGCATTCCACTTAAGACTTGTGCAGGATCCAGGATTCATCGTTCTGGAGCAGTCTCAAACTTGGAACATGAATGCCAGCTGACACATGATCCTATCCCATAATATGTAGGGTTTTTTCCACATTTTCATTTTCCTCGCTTAGAAATTCCTGTGTCTTTGGGGTCTTTTTTCTGTTTGGCATGTGTTTTACTCCCTCTGGTGGTTGATTCGATATTTTACCGGTTTATGTCTGGCATAAAAACCTGTCGTTTAATGTGAGGGAGATATGCTAGACAAAAGTGTAATATTGAATTGACCACTAGAAGGAGCAAAACATATGTGGAACAGGAACACCCTCCCCCCCCCCGGAACTTACAAGCAAGGAAAATTGGGTTGCTAAGTCCTACCTTCCGTGTTGCTGGGGGGAGCCCTTGCCCGCCGCGATGACGTCACCCAGAAGTGGTGTCATTGCATCAGGCACATTGGGGTGGGACCTCGGTAATTCGAGGGAAAACCATAGAGTTTTCCCTCGAATTATAGAGCGCCCCCCCCCCCAAATGCGCCTGACGTGATGACGTCACCTCTGGGTGACGTCATTGTGCTGGGCATGTCGCCGCAGCCCAGCAATTTGGGGGCGGGGTTCCCCCTGGCGGCCCAATCTGGGCCAGCAGGGAATGGACCAATCCAGCAGGGGTTTCCCCGCCCCCCGGGGGGACTTGGCAACCCTAAAGGAAAATGAGTGCTGAAAAGCCTCATGAGTTATGGAAAAATTATTGTTGAGGTGATGTCATAGTAATATGCTGCCCTCCTTCTGCTGGGGTCTCTGGGAAAAGTGAACTAATTAAAAAGACACCCCTCCCCCCCATGCATGGATTTTGTATATATGATAACTTTTGTGATTCCTTTAACTGATGAAACTCTGATGGATTATAAACTACTAGTAATTTAAAATGGAATTATTTGCTCCAGCTTGAGGGCGCTGAAATCATTGCTCCAGAACATTCTCCAGACAGAAGATGTGATCCGCGTGTTTGAAGTCCGACTCACGGAAGAGGACACCCTTTCGTTGGATCCTGACAAAGTGGAAGCATACCGGGCCAACCTGAAAGTGAGAGTGAACTTCAAAACAAAAATAAATTGGGGATTAAGCCATGAATTTGTCACCGGCGTAACATTTACACTGTCTTTCATTTCTGTTTAAATTAAGTTAGGTCTTAAATTGTTTTTGTTAACTTAGCAAAAATATCAGTAATTTGCACACATGGCTTTCAAGTATAAACGATATTCAAGGAAACCATCATGTCTCTATCCGAAATGTAAATTGGTCCGTAATGTAAATTACACAAATTAAGGGGTAAATTTGGTTTCCTGTGGGGGGAAAAAATCCTGCTCATATTTTTGTAAATGTACTGTATAACTAGGCTTGATTGTGTACAATACAGACCACCCTCTGTGTCGTCACTGTCTGCAGGTTCCCAGAAGCTGGTTAATTTTTTTTTGCTGTATCTGTTGTTGTTCCCCTTCCCCAGAAAATGAAAGCAGACCTTAGCCTGAAGAAATCCCTACTTGGCACCATGGAAGTGGAGCTGCAGAAGGTCCTGCAGATCCACTCTCAGTCTTCCCAGACCTATGCACTCTACGACTTGGATCTCGGAAAATACAGCGAAAAAGTTGGCCAGCTGACAGACCGTTGGCAAAGGGTGGAGAAACAGATAGACGATAGGTTGGTCCGTGTTTTCTAAAGGTTGTCCTCAGTCTTCCCCTACCATCATTGTTGTCTCTTTAGTCAATATGCTTTTTACTAGAGCTTTGGTTGCCTGATTGCGTGTGTTTTTGTTGCCCAACTAGCAAAATGAGCAGACCAGGATTTCTAGGAAAGTGACTTTTAAAGCTATTTTGAATTAAAGGTTTGGCATTGAACACAGTGCTCCTAAGCAGAGTTGCACTCCTTTAAGCTGATTGTCTTCAGGGATGTAACTCTGCCGAGGACTGCACTGTAAATTCCTGCTACGAGTTTGGTCCCACAAAGTTCCCTCAGAATGGTCCTTCTGACTTGTGATCCTAAGTTACATGTTTAATGGCATGCCTTTAAGTACTTACTGTAAGTTTGGGGATAGAAAATGAAGTTGATTCTTAAAACTGACACAGCTGTTGCAAAGACCATGCATCTGTGGAAATACTTTGCCGTTTTGGAGCAGTGCTTGCATGTTGTGGACCTTCTGTGCTGAGCAGGAAGTTGAAGGCTGCTTGCAGGAGAAATATTGATCTGTTTAGAGAAAGGCTCAATGGTAGGGCACATCCTTTGGGTGTAGGACCAGAAAACTCAGTTCCTGGGATTTCAGGTAGCAGGGATGGGAAAGGCCTCTTCCCTATATCTCGGAGAGCCTCTGCCAGTCCCAATAGAGAGCACTGGGCTAAACATGTTTTGACTCAGCATAATGCATAATGCAATTTCATGTGTTCATACTTTTTTGGGGGGGGGTTTTGGTATGCTTTGCAGAACTTGGGATTTGGAAAAACAGGTGAAACAGCTGAGAACCTATCGAGATCTTTACCAAGCTCTCAATAAATGGATCTGTGATGCCAGGCGCCGGCAAGACACTATTGAGACCATGAAGCTCGGAGACGTCAGTGCAGTCATGCGATACTTGCAGGAGCAGAAGGTATTGTTTGGCTCCGGAAAAGTCAAAAGTGTTTTTCGGAGAGAACCAACTAACGTGAAATCACTTCTGCTGACCAAATTTGAAATCAGAATCGACAAAGAATTAGGAGACAAGGTCCTGTCCCAGTCCTAGTAGTGGCACTTCCAAGGGCAGTGTTGTAGTTAAGAGCCCAAACTAGGAGACTGGTAGTGTAATCTTAAACAGAGTTACATCCTTGCCAAATCTGCTGAAGTCAGTGGGCTTAGAAGGGTGTAACTCTGTTTAGGGTTGCACGGTGATAAAACCTACTTCAAAGGTCAGCTAAGCTCACACTTCATTTCGGCTCTAAGCAGCCTCTGTTTTGTTGGTATAGCCTTGATGTAATGACCAAACTAAGGATTGAGCCTTGAGCTTTGTTGCTCTTTGCTCTGCATTTTTCCCTTTGCATACTCCAGTTTCCTGTTCTTGACTTACAAACGCCATAGTTTGTGGGTTGTCCAAAGCAGTGATGATTTCTGCAAACCATGCTTTCAATCCAGACTAAACTGGGAAACCCATTTCACGTTAGGGTTTCCAGTTCTGATTTGCAGAGGTATCATGGTACGGAAACAATAGTTTGTTTTTGGATGTTGTGGCAAACCCTTGATCCCTGGTTCATGTTGAACAAGAAGGCACATATCAAGTCATTTTGATTTTGAGCCTGCTCCTCATACCTCTTCCATTCAAGCTCTGCAAACAAGAGCCGGCAGACATCATGACTGTCGGAACTCTGATAGAATTCATTCATCCTTTTTCTTTTTTGGCAGACCTTACATGGTGAAATAACAGGCAAACGGGACAAAGTGGAAGAGGTGGTCAAGAATGCAGAGGTCTGCTCGGCAGCCATCAAGGTACAGTTATTTATTTTTACAATTTATTTTAACTTCCAAGGCTTCTCCAGCAAGATTTGCTTTGTCCCAGGCTAAACCTGTCACAGTCTTCCATGCTTGCATTTCTCAACACAGTAACTTTAGTTAACTTGCACACCCTAGCCAGTAACGTGGTCTCCCATTAGTGTCCACTAGATTTCTGAAAAGCTACGTATGGCAGTCTAGCTGGCTCAAAATCTTCAGTGTGCACTTGGAAAAGCACAAATGCTGATCACAGTTTAACAGAGCAAGAGTCAGCATGGGAGGGTTTTTTAAATTATTGGTTTACTTAGTTATTTTAATGGTGCTTTCCTCTCCAGTGGGGAGCCAAAGCAGCTTACAAAAAGGCAATTGAATAAACAATATTTTAAAAATTTAAAAATAATGTTTTTATCAACTACAGTAGTCCTGGATACACACTGGGCCAGCTCATTCAGGGTCACAGGCAGCAAGCCACAAGGAGCCTAGGACCCAAGACCTCTGCTTTTTGCCAAAAAGGCTTGTGTCACTGGCCATGCCTGGATCCCATGCAGCTGGCAGAAATGCTCCCAGAATTCTCCTCTCTGAGGCTGTGCCAAGAGCAAGGAAATACACACCTCAAATCATATTCTAATGTTCTGATTCTGAACCTGCTTCTGATGCACCTTCTATTCAGATTGCAATCTTGAGCAGATTTACTGGAAATTTACAAATTAAACATGTTTGAATCTACCAAATTTACTATTTTTCTGTGGTGCTCTCCTAAATAGGAAGCTTTGAGACACATAATTTAATTAGCTTTGAGTCCAGTAGCACCTTCGAGACCGAAGAGATTTTTTTTGGGGGGGGGGGGGGGAGAGGACCGGGGTGGCTAAGAGAGCTTTTTTAAGAACTGCTCCATCAAGAACAGCTCTGACAGAACTATGGCTTGCCCAAGGTCATCCAGCAACTGCAAGTGGAGGAGTGGGGAATCAAGGTCGGTTCTCCCAGATAAGAGTTCACTCACTTAACCACTACACCAAACCTTTCGTCAGGCTCTCGAAAGCTTATGCTCCCAAAGTCTTGTTGGACTCTTAAGGTTTTACTGGACTGAAATCTAGTACTTGTATTGCAGACCAACAGGGCTACTGTCCTAAAACATTATTTGTCATAGAGAAACCTTGTCAGTCTTCCTCCCTTAAAATATTTTGGCCTTTTAAATATTTACATGTAAGGTGTGGGCTAAAGTAGCTCTCTTCAGCCATTTCCTCAGTGCCACCATGCTGTTGTTTTTTTTGTCCTTTGTAACCAGCTTTCCCCTCCACCTTACTGGCTTTTAAAGGAGTGTTGCCTGCCTTTGGTTCTGAAAAATGAGGTCAGGAGAATGATGGTAACAGCTCAGACAAAATTGTACTTGCTTCTTCTTCTTCTACAGGATTACGAACTCCAGGCCGCAGCCTATTGCTCAGGGCTGGAAACTTTACTCAACATTCCCATTAAGAGGAGCTTGGTCCAGTCTCCTTCCGGGCTAATTCTGCAAGAGGTACATTGCCTTCTCTGTTGTTGCGTTTGTGACCCCTTTCTTGGGTAAAACCTTCTTAGACTGTTAGTCTGAAAAATCTGTGAGCAGTTGTGGGGGGGAAAGTAAAGTCTGACTACCCTGTGGGAGTCAAGTTTCTTAAACGAATTGCAGAGGAAGCGTGTGGGGCAGTCATGTTGAGACTGTACTGTTTCAAGAGCAGAGGTTGGAAAGCTGCATAACCGAATGTTGAGCCCAGCCAGAAACTCCGTGTGCCCACCAGAAGTTAGCATGCTCTCTAAGCCAAAGTCTTTTTTGGTGTTCTGTGCTTCTGTATGCAGAATTTTTTATGCATGGAAAAAATTCTAGTATGGAATCCCTGCCTGCAAAGGTACGGTCTAGGTAGGGCAGTACCATATCATAGTTATTTTAAAAATGTGTTTATTTTTACTTATACCATTCTTTTCTTTCTTTTTTTTCTTTTGAATTTTTTGAATTGCATTTTTTACCCTACACCTACACTAAAAACTACATACTATCTTACCCTAAGGTATACAGAAAATGCGTTCGTAATGCTAATAAGACTAACATCATTAGTTACTGAAAAGCTAAATTATTTCTTGGCATACATTGTTAATTCATTCTTGCTGTTTACAAACAAAGATTTAACTTTACAAACAAAGATTTAACCCATTCTTTTCTTTCTGATGGGCACTCAAAACAGCATCCAACATTGTTCTCCCCTCTTCCATCCTACCCATACAATAATAAGTGACTAGTCCAAGGTTACCCAGTGAGCATCTTTGGCTAGAGATGGGTGCAAAATGGCGGACGGAATAAAGCTCATCATAAATTTTGGCCGGTTCGTGGTTTGCAAAGCCATGTTCATGAACTGAAGAACCACCTCAAACTTCCATGAATTTTGGTGCAGTTCATGGTGGTTTGTGAAAGGTAGAATCTCTGCTCTTCACAAAAAATAGCTGAGCAGCGGAGGAGCTCCCTGTCACTCGGCTCTTTGGAAACCACAGGGATCAGAAACCAGGGGTTTAAACTTTGAATGGCTCACGAACTGACACAAACCGGGTTGGTTCACGAATCAGCCTCCTGGTTCGTATGACTTCATAGTTCAGCCATGAACTCAACTGCAAAAAAAGTGCCCATCCCTGTCTGTGGCAGAGCAGGAACTGAAGCCCAGGTTCTCCTAGATCCTACTCTGACACTAACTGCTTGTTCCAACAGTGGGGCTCCGGTCTTATTTTATTAGAATCTTGTCTGACTCCTCCTCCAAGGAGATTAGAGCAGTGTAGAAGCTTCCCCCTCCCTCTTTCTGTTCTCATAATAAGCCTTGAAGATAGATTAGGCTGAGAGGAAGCAAATGGCTCAACATAACCAAGCAAGCTGCGTTGCAGAGTGGAATTTGAACCTGGTTCTCATAGTGCTGTTACGACCACACTGTTATGTCTGTTTGAATTTAGTGACACTTACATTGCAGCCTATATGAGGCTACCAGTTTCTTATAAAATATTTTAAAATTCTGTTGATGCAGGCTAAGAATGATGTTTAGATTAGGCTTACATTTGGTGTCTGACCTTCTCTCCCCCCCCCCCCCCCCCCCCCCCCCCGGTAGGCTGCAGAGATTCAGTCTCGTTACATTGAGCTTCTGACGAGATCGGGAGACTATTACAAGTTCCTGAGTGAAATGTTGAAGAGCATGGAGGATTTAAAGGTAATCCACCTCTTTCCGTGTCTGAGTTTCCAGCTTCAAAAGAACCCCAACCATAACCCTGTCATGACTTGCTTCCTGAATTCCTTGTTGTTGCTGTGCGTTATGTAAATTGCCTCATTGTAGAGTGCCTAAATGTTTTAGAAGCTTCATAAATAATACTTCCACAAAACAATCACAAAACTCAAGGGTTATTGGCTAGAACAGGGCCCCTTAGTCTTTTCAATCCTGTGGGCAGCTTTGGAATTCTGACACGGGGGGGTGGGTGTGACCACAAAATGGCCCCTGCTGGAGCCTACTGCAAAACTTCAGGAAGTGTGTAACTGTAATAGTAACCCATGTACATTCCAGGCAGAAGTTCTGCTTAACGGGATGCTTTTTAAAATGAAGGTGTTGTTTAATTATTGTGTGTGTGTGTGCAAACAACTCACCTTCATTCACACAATGAAGATCCTTGGGCTGTGTCGTTTTAAAAATCTGCACAGGAAATCAATTTCTAGTGGTCAGTCAGAAGCCCTGCTGGACAAGAGCTCCTCTTGGCCCCACCCAGTTTCTAAAACACTCGGTGGGCTCCAGGTGGAATGTTGGCAGGTGCCATGTCACCCATGGTTGCCAGGTTGGCTAGAAAATGCCCCCATGCAATTAAAATGCAATCACATTCCTCTGTGAAACGGGCCCCCGAAATGAATCTGTTCCTTTTACTTACAAGACAGCTTGTTAGTGTGCATAGCTGAGAGAACAAGATGCTTTTGCCCTTCAGGTTTCAGTGTAACGGGGGTGGTGGGGGTAGAGTTGGATGTTTAGACGAGCTTAGTGTCAGACAGCTCACAGAAGTTTTAGACCACGTTTTCTTGCTCCATTCCAGCTAGGGAGACTTATACCTCTACAGCAGGCTAACTTTTAAGACTTTTTTTGGACTCGGCCAGTTCTAATCTTGTGGGAGACTTCTGAACATTTGGACGCTGCCCCTTTAAATCCTTGCATATAGAAAATCATTATGTCATGGAGAAGGATGCCAGGCTAGATTTCCCCTAGCATGAAACACTTTTTTTCCTTAGGCAGCTATCAAATGTTTGTTCCTTCCCCCCTGCAAGTCTGACCTCCTGTTTAGGATAAGTTTATTTATTTACAGATTAAACTTTTAGACCACTGTCCCCCTATATACACAAGGCTCAGGGTGGTGTTGTTGTAGATGATTTTGCTACAGGTGTGGATGGGCTTCCTGTTAGGACAGATGGAATTTTCCCTCTTTCACAAAGTTAGTGCTGAGCATTTCTGGCAGCCACTCCCAAACGTTCAGTATCTCTGAACGTGGTTTCATGCCAGCATTACTTAGGGCAAAATCTGAAGTGGCTCAGCACCCAGGAACAGGCCTCAGGCATGTCTGCACTCAGCTGTGGCTTACGTGAAGCTGACACAAGACGGAGCATGTGCAAAGTTCATTTTTCTTAGTCCTGAAGAACCATCAAACTAATCTCTGTATATCAGCAATTTGCAGTGGAGTAAATCCAGCATGAAGTGTATCACTTCATGGACAGTGATTTGTAGCACCTTTCTTCTTCTTCTTTTTGTAGAAATGAGCTCCTGGCTTTTCATTAGTGGCTGTCTTTGGTGGTGGTGTTTATGTTCTTTGCCATCTGTTACCAGTTCAGCCATGATATACGAACAGCATGTTTCTGTATGTTGGAATGTCAAATTCAGAGGTGCAAACTCGGGCTCCATTTAGTCTTAGGCTTGGCCCTAATTCTGTTTTGGCGCCGGGGCTTAGCTCCTAAACACATGGAGTACAATACATTTTTACAATTACAGTAAATTATTCCTGTTGTATATTGTGTCCAGACTTATAACATATTAAATTGTGTGACTTAAACAGCAAGATCTGGTCTTTTATGATTAAACAAGAGAGCGCAAAGATGATGTAACAAATAATGAAAATGCATTTTCTTCATTTCTCTTTCACTCTCTGCTTTAAATGGTACATTGTATTTAATGCAGTGGCCAAAATTTCATCATATAATGTTGCCTCTCCATTTTTGGTTCCGCAGATGAAAAGCACCAAAATAGAACTACTGGAAGAAGAGCTCAGATTGGCCAGAGATGCCAATTCTGACAGCAGCAATAAGCACAAATTCCTGGAGCAAAACTTACAGAAATTCCAGGTGGATTGTTCCCAGCTGAAAGCCAAACTCATGAGTTTGGAAGAATTGAGGAGACACGCTGAGATGGATGGCAGTTCTGCCAAGCAAAACTTGGACAAATGCTATGCTCAAATCAAAGACCTTAACGAAAAGATAACAAGGCTGACTTACGAGATCGAAGATGAGAAGAGGAAAAGGAAGCTGCTGGAAGACAGATATGAACAGCAGAAGTCTGACTTTGACCAATTGCAGAAGACAAGGCAGAATGAGAAGGAAACTCTTGGCTGGCAAAAGATAGAATCTGAGAAAATCATCAAGGAGAAAGAGTACGAGATAGAAAGGTTAAGGGTTCTTCTTCAAGACGAGGGGACACGGAAGAGGGAATATGAGAATGAGCTGGCTAAGGTAAGAAACCAGTTTAATGAGGAGATGAGTAATGTAAAGAACAAGTATGAAACAGAAATTAACATTAAGAAGACCACAATCCACCAGATAGCATCCCAGAAAGAGGAGGATGCCAAGGGCCTCCGAGTCCAGATCGATAGACTGCAGAGGGAGAACAGAGACCTGAAGGATGAGATTGTCAGGCTCAACGACGCCATTTTGGAAACTACAGAACAGCGGAGGAGGGCAGAAGAAAATGCTCTTCAGCAGAAGGCTTGTGGCACAGAAGTGGCCCAACATAAGCAACAGCTGGAGTTGGAGCTGAAGCAGGTCCTTCAACTGCGTAATGAGGACAATGTGAGGTACAAGCAGGCGCTTGAAGATGCTGCTATGTCCATCCAGGACAAAACCAAGGAGCTTGAAAGATTAAAGATCCAGCTGCAAGAAGAGGCTAAAGGCCGATGGGAACTTGAGAATGAATTGGCTAAGGTAAGGAACAATTATGATGAGGAAATGATTAGTTTAAAGAACAAGTATGAGACTGAGATTAATATCACAAAGACCACAATAAATCAGGTGACCGTACAGAAGGAAGAGGAAACCAGTAATTACCGAGCACAACTCGACAATGTTGTGAGAGAAAATAGGAGCTTGTGTGAGGAAATTAGGAGACTGAAGAACGTGTTAAGTCAGACCACGGAGAACCTTAGACAAGCGGAAGAAAGTGTTCAGCAACAGAAAGCAGTTAGCTCAGAGATCTCCCAAAAGAAACAGCACCTTGAGATAGAGTTAAAGCAGACTGTTCAGAAGTACTCGGAAGAGACTATACGGTACAAGCAGTCGCTGGACGATGCGGGAAAAACAAGCAAGGAGAAAAACAAAGAGATTGAGAAGCTGAGGAAGATGTTGGAAGCAGAAACAAACCAGAGGAAATCCATGGAGGAAGAAAACATCCGGTTGCAAAGAATCCAGTTTGATCTGGAGAAAGTCAACATCAATGCAACAGAGACCATCAGCAGACTGAAAGTCCAAGAGCAGGAGCTGGGGCGCCTCAAAAGTGAATATGAAAGAATTGCACAAGAGAAAAAAGGGAAAGAGCAAGACAACGCCAGGCTCCAGAGCACACTGAAAGAACTGAAACACCAGAAGAGCAAGTTGGAGGAGGAGCTTAGTAGGCAGTCCAGAGCCATAACTGAAGAGGTTGCCAAACGGAAAAAAGTAGAAGAGGAGTTAGAATCAATGAGGCGGTCTTACCGAGAGCAAGTTGTTAAAATCACAAACCTCACCCAGCAGATAGAAGAGGTCTCAATTGTGAAGAAAAGGAGTGAAGACGACCTGAAGCACCAGAGAGAGGTGCTAGATAGCCACATGAGAGATAAACAGAGGTGCATGGAGGAGATAAGGAAGTACACTTCAGAGATCGAAACCTTGCGCCGCCAGCTCGTCCAAGAGCAGGACAATCTCAAACAGGCTCACATACGCAACGAGCACTTGCAGAAGCTGATTGAGGATAAGAGCAAAAGCCTCAATGAGTGCAAGATAGAGATCGAGCGGCTTCAGTCTCTTACCGAGAACCTGACCAAAGAACACCTGATGTTAGAGGAGGAATTGCGCAATTTGAGATTGGAGTACGATGATCTGAGAAGGGGCAGAAGTGAAGTGGATGAGGAAAAAAATGCCACAATTATTGAACTAAAGAGTCAGCTACAAACAAGCAGCAAGCATGCCCTGGAACTCCAGGGTCTGATAAATGGTTTACAGAAAGAAAGGGAAAATTTGAGACAGGAAATTGAAAAATACCAAAAGCAGGCTTTGGAGGTATTCACAAATATTTGATTGCAACTTTACTCTCCCTCAACCCCCATAATTTAACACCAAATGCATTTTCCATCAAATTAACACACACTAAATGATTCAACATGGAATTTCGTTTGGACATTTCCCCCTTATGATTCGACTTGTTTTGCCTATAGGTCCAGACTTGGGCCCCTTCTACAGACTGCATGTACTACAAGCTAGTGTAAAGAACCTATACGGGTTGTTAACCAGGCAGCTGAGGATATGGGGGAATCCTCTATGTCCAACCCTCAGTTCTCCCTCTCCCATTTTACATTCTGATGTCAGGTAGAGAGAAGAAAACCTGCCATGCTTTGCCTGTATTGGTGTAAAAACTCTTTGGGTACTGTTTAAACCAATCCATTTTAGAGAAACCCAAAGGCTCCTCTATGGAACGTTACCAGTCCTTAGAAAGGAACGGCTTAAAAGGCAGAGATAGCTCAATTGACTGCCTGTACCATCGGTGAACAGCTTTTGCTAGATGGATGATCAGGCCAGGGACCAAAACCTGCCTTAATGCCTTTGTCTTCCCCAAAGAGAGTTTTACACTAATTACCTATATAATGGCTCACTCTGGTGGGATACACAATATGTGGCTCATGAAGTTACATATTGAAGAAAGTCCTTTGCTTTTTCCAAAACCATTATTCTCTTACAGGATATCATGTATGTCTACTATGTGTATATACACTCGCCCTAAAGCATGTATATACATATGTATACATAATTATATTGGGGAGAGAGATATTTGTGATGCTTGTTTTTGATGTTTATGTATATATATCTATATATATTTTTATATATGTACACATATACATCGTTATATTGATGTTCTGTAGTTGCTATAGGTGTCACATCTTTTTTACATTGAAATGGGCCTCAATCCAACACAGTGAGCTAGACTAAGTCATATTGAAATCAGTGAGCTTAGTTGCACATAACGCTTGTTAGATTGTGGCCATTGTTGTCGGTAGTTTGTGTTGGGAGTCTTTAAGTAAGATGACCTTATCTTCCTAGCTTTGTCCTTGCTTATCCCGCCCCCCCCCCCGGACGATAGCTCTTCAATTCTAAGCTTTGTATCAGCATATGAATCTGCCTGATCGATCTAGCTCAGGGGTGTCTAATTTGACTGGCAGTATCTCTCCAAGCTCTTAAAGAAGGATCTTTCCCATCACCTACCCTCTGAGATCCTTCACCTGGAAATGCCGGGGAGTGAAACTGGGCCCTTCTGCAGGCAGGCAAAGTGCATGCTCTTTGATTGGACCGTGGCCCCTCCCCTGTGTCTCCAGAACACCAGTGTAATTGGGAAATTAATGAGGACAAGCCAGTAAATATTGTTATGGTTCAATGAATTCATTTCACAATCCATTGAAGTTAATGGAGCTGTGTTTGGCGAGCTGCATTGTTTTGCTGGTGCAATAAGTCTTAGAATTGGTCCTGAAACATTATTTTCTTCAATGTGTATCTATTTACTGTCCTAATCACTGTCTCCCTCCTCATACCACATACACATACTGCATGCACTTTTCTGTTTTGCATTCATTCCAGTTAATTATACAGATCAGTGATGGTTGGATGTCTTAACACTGAATCATCAGTATAGTGGCATTCACAAAATTCAGACTTCTTGAAATTATGGCATCAAAAAATCTGGCCCTCTGTTTTATAATGATCTGTTTATACCCGTTTAAATTCAAGTCAGGCCAGTCTGAAGTTCATTTTATGTTTCGCAGGCTTTGCAGATTTGCAGCGCTGTCCTAAACAGTTACATTCTCCTAAGTCTATTGAAGTCAGTTGGCTTAGTAAAGTGTAACTCTGCTTAGGTTTGTACTGTTAGGACAGGATGGTGGCCTGGTAGGCGAATGCTGTGGCAAAAAAAATCCCATGCATGGTCCATTACAGTTGCTGGCAAGCATCTTGCCGGATCCTTATATCATGATTTTTCACATGGTGCAAAATCAGCCCAGTACCAATTTCAGCCATGTGAAATTATTCTTCATTGATTTATTGGAAAATATCTGCATGCTGTGCTTTCTAGAGATTAGCTGCCCCGGTGGCTGTAATTAACACAGAAACTAAAAAGCAAATTACAACAACAAAAACCCAGCTTACATTAAAACACAAAAACTTTCAGTAATAAAAAATTGGTGGCCAGGGGGGACTTGCTTGGCACCAAAAGTTTGGCAAGTCTGGTACTGCAGAAGGTTTCAGAGAGGAAGTTCCAGAGTTGAGGCACCACAGCAGAGGAGACCCTGTCCCTTACAGCCCCTTTCTTGCCACAGAAAGCTGGAATGAACACACACACGCACCAGGACCTCTGTAGCTGACCTTACCTGATGGGCAGGCTCATGTAAGAGCAGTCCTGAAATAACTCTGTCCCAGTCTTTCATTACCTCAGTCCCTGACTATTTAGTGCTTAGAGCACTTCGAATTGTACTGCAAAGAATAGGAGCCAGGGCAGTACTTTTTAAAGTAGGAGCTGTGTTCCCTACAGTAGTCAGCAGTCTCACTGCTGCGTTTTGGGCTGACTGAAGCTTTCAGTTTTTAGGGGCCACCTGTGTAGAGTGCAGTCTAGTAATCTAATGTGGTACTGCAAACACAAAAACAATATATTTAATATTAACAAGAAATACAACAAAGTGTGTGTGTGGGGGTGGAATCCATAGTTCACTTAAATGCAAAAGAAGACACGGGTAGATCGAATCCTCCACTGAAATGAATGGAGAAGCTCTTCCACAAGAGATCCATGTGTCCATCAAAGCCCACATGCTCCCTTGCCTATAAGATCTCTATAGCTATGGGTGCTGTTGTGAAATTTCTGGTTTATTTCTGCCAAAACCTTGCAACTGAGAATTATTCATTCAGGAAATATCTCATTCCTTTTGATGGACCCAGGATTTTGTCCAAAGAAACACACACTTAAAACAGTTTCACTAATATCAGAACATTTTCTATAACTGTCTTTTTACATATGAAAATAAATGGCGAAGAGAAGAGCAACGTGAGCTGCTTTGAGTCCCTGTTGGGGAGAAAGGCAGGGTATAGGTGAAGTAAAATAAATAGGTTATGTATTAAAAGCATCCAAAATTGCTTCAATAATACCGTACTAATCACTCAGATCTGCAGTTTTCCTGTGCCTTTATGGTACAGACTAAATTATAGAGAATGGGTAAAGACTGTGATTAGACACTGAAATAGAAAACTAACTTTCCCCCTGTTTATTTCCTTCATTGCACAGTCATCCCATAGGATTCAAGAATCCAAAAACCAGTGCAATCATGTAATGCAAGAGCGAGAAGCGTTGCTGATAAAAATCAACACCCTGGAACAAGACAAAGCACGGCTGCTGAGGCTGGAAGAAGATCTGAATCGCACTAAAGGAACACTAGACTCGGAATCTCGCTTGAAAATGAGGCTGGAGAGCGAGAAGCAGCAGATCCTGAATGACTTAAATCAGTGGAAGAGCCAATATTCCCGGAAAGAAGAGACAATAAGGAAGATCGAATCCGAGCGTGACAAGAGCGAGAGGGAGAAGAGCACCTTGTTGATAGAAATCGAGAGGCTGCAGGCAGAGATTAAGAGGATTGAAGAACGGTATCGGAGTCGGCTAGAGGAGACGAGCAGGAAGAGCCAGTCGGAGATGGATGCGGAGCGTCTCAGACTGCAGAGAGAAATCGAGAAACTTAAGCAGCGTCCCTATGGGGCCCATAGAGGCACCCAGACTGAAGAAGACTTTGTTGTCGATCCTTCCAAATTGCTTTTCAGTGGCCTTCGTAAAAAAATAACTGCCGTCCAGCTGTATGAATGCCAGCTGATAGACAAAAGCACTCTGGATAAGCTGCTTAGGGGGCAGAAGTCAGTGGAGGAGGTTGCAGCTGATCTTGAGCCATACCTTAGAGGAGCTGGGGCTATAGCGGGGGCCTCTCTCAGTCCCAAGGAGAAGTATTCTCTAGTGGAGGCAAAACGGAAGCAGCTCCTGACTCCGGAAAACACAGTCCTGCTTTTGGAAGCCCAAGCAGCCACCGGAGGTGTGATTGACCCCCACCGGAATGAATTGTTGAGTGTGGATAGTGCCATTGCTCGAGACCTGATCGAATTTGATGATAGGGAGCAAATCTACGCTGCTGAAAAAGCTGTCACTGGGTTTAAAGACCCGTTTTCAGGGAAAACAGTGCCTGTGTCAGAAGCCATCAAGAAAAATCTGATCGACAGGGAGGCTGGTATGCGTCTCCTTGAGGCCCAGTTGGCTGTGGGAGGGTTTGTTGACCCCATCAACAGTGTCTTCTTGCCGAAAGATATTGCTTTATCCCGTGGGTTGGTTGATCGAGAGTTGTTCAGAGTTCTGAATACTCAAAGTTCAGCCAAGCACTTCATTGATCCAGTCACTAAGAAGGCCATAAGTTACATGCAGCTGAGGGACAAATGTAGAATCGAACCACACACCGGTTTACTCCTCCTCCCTGTGCAGAAAAGAAGCATGTCATTCCAAGGGATCCGGCAGCAGGTCACAATTACTGAATTAGTCAACTCTGGTATCATTCGGGAATCGACAGCGAATGATCTTGAAACGGGGGTAATCACCGTTGAAGAAGTTACTGACCGAATTAAGGATTTCCTTCAGGGCTCCAGTTGCATAGCTGGTATCTATAATGAGGCCACCAGAGAGAAGCTGGGCATTTATCAGGCCATGAAGATAGGTTTGGTCAGACCAGGAACAGCGCTTGAGCTTCTAGAAGCCCAGGCAGCCACTGGATTCATTGTGGATCCTGTTGGCAATTCAAGGCTTGCAGTGGAAGATGCTTACAAGAGAGGCCTAGTTGGAATAGAGTTTAAAGAGAAACTTTTGTCGGCTGAAAGAGCAGTCACAGGATACAAAGACCCAGAAACGGGAAATATAATCTCCTTGTTCCAGGCAATGAACAAAGAACTCATTGAGAAAGGCCACGGCATCCGATTGCTAGAAGCCCAGATAGCTACTGGTGGGATCATTGACCCCAAGGAAAGTCACCGTTTACCAGTCCAGACTGCATACCAACGAGGGTACTTCAATGAAGAGCTCAATGAGATTCTGTTGGATCCCAGTGATGATACCAAAGGGTTTTTTGACCCTAACACAGAAGAAAACTTGACCTATCTGCAGCTAAAAGAAAGATGTATAACTGATGAAGCCACTGGGCTTTGCCTTCTACCCCTGAGAGAGAAGAAGAAAATGGTACAGACTTCCCAAAAGAATACTCTTCGGAAGCGCAGAGTTGTCATTGTGGATCCAGACACAAATAAGGAAATGTCAGTCCAGCAGGCATACAATAAAGGTCTCATAGATTATGACACTTACATGGAGCTTTCTGAACAGGAATGTGAATGGGAAGAAATAACTATCACAGGGTCAGATGGAAGCACAAGGGTTGTCCTTGTTGACAGAAAAACAGGCAACCAGTATGACATTCAGGATGCCCTCGACAAAGGGCATGTTGACAGGAAGTTTTTTGACCAATACCGTTCTGGATCATTAAGCCTCACACAGTTTGCTGACATGATTGCCACCAGAAATGGGGGCGATGACGTCTTTAGGCATGAGTCTGTCACTAGGTCTCCCACAGCAGTGAGTGTCAGAAGCTCCTCCCTGGTGTTGAAGAGTGGTTCCTTTTCCGATTCCCTGGAGGAAACAACTCCCATTGCAGCCATATTTGACACCGAAAACTTGGAGAAGATTTCCATTTCGGAAGCTGTGCAACGGGGCATCGTTGACAGCATCACCGCTCAGCGCTTACTCGAAGCTCAAGCCTGCTCAGGAGGCATTGTGTGTCCTATCACAGGTCAGAGGCTGACCCTTCAGGAAGCAGTTGCCCAAGGCATCATTGACCACGAGATGGCTACGCGACTGAAGCCAGCTCAGAAAGCCTTCATAGGGTTCGAAGGGATCAAGGGTCGAAAGAGAATGTCAGCGGCTGAGGCAGTGAAGGAAAAGTGGCTGCCATATGAGGCCGGCCAACGCTTCCTCGAGTTTCAGTTTATCACTGGAGGCCTTATTGATCCTGAAGTGGGTGGACGAATAAGTACTGAAGAAGCCATCAGAAAAGGATTGATTGATGGCCGAACCGCCCAGCGATTACAAGACACCAGCAGCTACACAAAGATTCTGACCTGTCCAAAAACAAAGCTGAAGATCTCCTACAAAGATGCGATGAATCGCTCCATGGTGGAGGATCAAACTGGGCTTAGGCTACTAGAAGCATCTTCTGTTTCATCCAAAGGCATATCCAGCCCGTACAACGTCTCCTCGGCACCAGGCTCCCGTTCAGGTTCCCGATCCGGCTCCCGCTCAGGTTCCCGCAGTGGATCAAGGAGGGGAAGTTTTGATGCAGCCACAAATACTTCATATTCTTATTCCTATACGACCGTCAGCAGCAGCAGCTCCCTTGGGCGCTAGAAACTAAACCAGCAAGCTTTCCTGAATGTTCATTTTTACCTGTAGGCATCTCTTCTTTGTTTTAAGCAAGAAAATTAGCAAAAACAAAACAAAAAAAGGGAACTGGTTTGGTGGTAAACTTAGTACTGGCTTGGGTGCAATAGCTAAACTGCAGAAGAGAATCTGAACCCAGATGCAGGCTACAAAAAAAATTCCTTGCTGTTTCTTCACCAATATTTTTTAAAAAACATTTAATGTTTTGGGTGCAGACTTGTAAAGCCATGGTGATATAAAGCAAAAAAAGTGTAGTATCTTCTATAATGCATTTTGTTTTGCAACTTTCCTGTTATACTTTGCATATGCTGTCCATTTTCTTCTGTTGGCCATGCTCTACTGCAAACCGTTAGCCCAAGTTGTAAGGCAGTTCTGTATCACTGTGGATTTAGTGTGGATGTTGCAATGAATAATTATGAAGGTCTGTTATCTGCACTGCAGTTGCCCTGGGCTGTGTCCTCAGCTACCACTTGATGGCTGAGGGAGGATGTACAAGAATGTCATTTCCTTTTGTGGTGGCCAATTGTTTCTGTTCATTTTTGCTTGCTTATTCTTTGTATAACAAAGTGCAGGCCTGACAGCGTAACATTTACTATCTTGGCAATAAAATTTTAAACATCCTTTGAAATATTTGTGTAAGAGTTTGACATTAAATTTCTGATTACGAGCCTAGTCTTTGCAGTAGCTTGGGGTGCTTGACTGTATCTTAAGTATTATGAATGGGAGACTCCAGTTTTGGGTAACTGTTTCCACTCGCACAAGCTATTAAAAGAGCCAAATCCATAACGTGGTGAAGAAGTTATACCATTGTCTTGTGTTAGCCTTAACTGCAGCAGTTGGTTAGCTCAACCAGGGAACATAATGTTCTTTTTCTTCCAAATCCTTAAAAATTCTGAAACCAGAACCAGAATTATACAATAGTAATAAATCAGACACATTAAGTAAATTGCATTATGTACTTACTTTTCACTAGACATATTAGGAGAACTGAGACAAGTAGAAAACAGTACTAAATAAAGTGCCCAATAGCTATATGGAAGAGTAGAGAGACTGCTACCTCTTAAGTGCTCACCAGAAGCAGACTGTATAAAGATATCTGAAGCCACATCTCACTCTTAAAAGTGCCAATATGGGGGCTACAGGAAATCCCTCAGGACATCCCATCCTGAAGACCTTTGGCTTCTTCCTTTTGCTTTCCCCCCATTACCTAAACATTGATGGGGATGTGGAATGATATGGTATAGCACAATCTCGTCAGAACTCAGAAGCTAAGCAGGGTTGGTACTTGGCTGGGAGACCACCAAGGAAGACTGTGCAGAGGAAGGCCGTGGCCAACCACCTCTGCTTCTCGCTTGCCTTGAAAGCTTCTTGCTGGGGTTGCCATAAATTGGTTGCAAATCGTTGGCACTTACTTACATAACCATTGATGAGGTCACTCTAAAGTTAACTTGTATAACCGAGAGAAGAAATGTATTCTTGTCCATTTGGTAACGGCAAGGTCAGGTTGGAGAAGACACGTAGGTTAATTCCGTAAAGTACCAACAGTTAAAGTGTAACATTCCTAATCAGAAAACAAGTCACAGAGAGGGAAAGAAAGGGTAGGAGCCAGTGTTAGCTTGATTACGTAGTAGTGGTTACGCACTGTGCTATCCTAAGCAGTTAACCCTTCCAAGAAGCCCATTGCCTTCAGTGGAGTAACTCTGGAATAACTGATGGCACTGTCAGCTACTTCTGACTGTATACATGTGTAGGAGATGTTACATTTTGAAAATGATAAACTGAACAAGAATATACACACCTGAAATTTTTGCAACACAAGATACTTGGGTTTTTATTTGTAACAGCTTATTAGAATCTCATCTGGATATATTACAGCAGCAATAAGAATTCTTCGACATTCTTTAAGTTCCATTTTTTATACTGTTGGTCCTTTTGCTAGTCCCTGCTAAACCAGCAGGGTGGGAATGGAAACCTCACAGTCTTTTGCTTCACACAGGCCAGGGATTCCTGGTGGACCAGAAGGTCTAGGATGCCCTTGGGGATCTCTTTATCCAGGGGGTCCTGATACTCCTGGTTGGCCATTTCTGGAAACTGCAGGATAGCCAGTAACTCCTGGGGAAGAAGTGTCACAGTTGATGGGTTACTTCTAGGAAAATGCAATAAATGGTTGTGTGTGTGTGTGTGTGTGTGTGTGTATATATATATATATATATATATATATATATATATATATATATATATATATATATATATATATATATTTGACATCCCAAAAGTAGAGAACGTTGACAGATGCGGAGTAAACCCTGTCTTCATTTTTTAAAAATGAAAGTTTCTAAAAGATAATGTGAAGAGAACATTTCTCACAGAAAGTTCTTTCAAAAAAACCTGTTTTCTATCAGAATTATCAGTGGGAAAAACACTCTAGTTGAGGGAAACTATAGGTAAATGAAAATGTTTCTCAGTGTGTAATGTAAACCCTACTGACTGACAGTGTAATACTAAAAAGTTACACTGAAGAGTTGACTTCAGTAGATTTAGAAGAGTATAATTCTTTTCGGATTACACTGCAAATAATCTTTAACAAGTATATTTTATTTTAAAAAGTTTTAATACCACCTTTCTACCCACACAAAAACATTAAAACATTTGAACAATTGTTAAAAAAAAATGGTTTAAAATTATAATTCAATAGAAACAAATACCAGAAACCAGGAAGGAGAGTCAGTAACCATTACTGGGGGCATGTCAAACAATACAAGTCTTCACCCACTGGTGGAAGACACCAATAGAGACATGAATCTCCCTGGGGAGGGAGTTTCAACATTAGGGTATCATGACTGAGAGAGCCCTTTTCTTGGGTCACCACCTGTCTAGCCTCAGATGACAGGAGCACCTGAAGCAAGGGCCTCCAAAGATGGCCAGAGTGAATGAGTTGGTTCATATGGGAAAATGTAGTCTAAGGTATGTTGGTTCCAGGCCACACAGGGCTTTAAAGGTCAATAGCAGCACCTTTAATTGAGCCCAGAAGCAAACTGGAAGCCAGTATATACGGAACAAGACTGGAGTAATGTGTTCCCTATGACCCACTCCAGTCTGCACTGGCCACAGCATTCTGTACCAACTGCAGCTTCCGGACCATCTTCAAGGAGACCCCCATGTAGAGCACATTGCAGTAATCTAATCTAGGTGTTACCAGGGTATGCCCCACAGTGGCAAGATCTTGTCTCCCCAGGAAGGGCAACAGCTGGCTCATCAGCTGAAGCTGCTGCAAGGCACCCCTGGCCACTGCTACCACCTGTGTATCCAACCAGAGGCCGAGGTCCAGGAGCACCCCCAGGCTGCCAACTTGCTCTTTTAGGGGGATTGCAACCCCATCCAGAACGGGACAACCAATTTCCTGGGTCAGACCTCCCCCCCACCCCCCCGGTAGCACCTCTGTTTTGTCACAAGTTTCAGCTTGTTAGCCCTCATGTATTCCAAAACTGCCTCTAGGCACCTGGTCACTGTTTCCACAGCCTCTCTTGGCTCTGCTGGTAGCACCAGGTACAGCTGAGTGTCACCTGCATATTGGTGGCATTCAGTCCAGATCTTCAGATATCCTTTCCCAGCAGTTTTACGTAGATGTTGAAAAGCATGGGGGATGAGATGGAACCCTGAGGATCCCCCGAGGCCAAGGGGCGGAGCAGCAGTCCCCCTGCACCACACTCTGGAAATCCAGAATGATACCATGATTGATGGTATCGAAAGCTGCAGAGGCCCAGGAGAGTTAACGGTTGTACTCCCCCTGCCCGTCTTCCAGCACATGGCATCCGCCAAGGCCATTTCAGTTGCAGTCTGCCTCTTCTCCCAGTTTGGAGTTTGGTGATAATAATAATACCCAAGACTGTTGCAGGGAACACTGAAGTACTATTGCACAATATAATCGAGAAATATCAATCACAAGAGATGATTTGTATTTCTTCTTGTGGTCTGAGCACCTATGATCACATTCCCAAAGATTGTCTCACTTGGTCTCAAAGTGGCTGACCACTGCTGGTTTATCTTGCTGAAATAAAACCTGATCTTTTGGGATTAAAGAAGCTATAAAGTAGGATAATATATACCTCAAGCAGAGAGCCCAAGTCTGGCCTGTAATTATCCACCAATACTAGGAATGCCAAAAAATACAGTTTGGGGGGGGAAGTGGCTGGAAAGCAAGTGACAATCTGGATTAAAAAATGACATTTTACCTGGTGTCCTTCAGGTCCAGGGAGGCCTGTTCCTAAGTCTCCTCTCTCGCCCTTCTGGCCCTTTTCTCCCGGATAGTCAACAAAGCAAATGTGGGAATGGAAAAATACGCCCCTTTTGGTTTCCACATATGAATGGTTTTGTTCAACTTATATAGCCACTGGCAATGCTCCCTCTAAGCTGTGGAGTCTTGTGAGCAAAACTTCTACTTTGTGTGCTACTGGCATTAGAGTTGTGAGCGAACAATTTGGCTACTGCAATAAATTAGTTTGCTCTGGAGCCATCCTTCCTGAGCAAAGACAAAAATGTGTGAGCCAATGAAACTGAGCTAGCTCACACTAACTCAGAGGGAACACTGGCCACTGGTACTGAAGTTTCATCTGTTTCAGTATGTGTATGTACACGTACACATACACACATTTATTGATAACGCTGGGTGGTGCACACATTTTACAGAAAAAAATAGTGTGAAAATGAAGACTCAGGTTTGCTTCCTACAGGGAAGAAGCAAAATGTAAACAAAGATATCTGATTTGAACCAGGAAACTTACACAATTCTACACCATCCCTAGCTACAAGTTGAAAGGGGTAATTAAGATCTCACAAACTTAACACAGGTCCCTTACCTAGTTCTCCATCAGCACCTTTAGTTCCAGAAGATCCATTAGATCCCATTGGTCCAGAGGCACCTTTTAGTCCATCAAGACCTGGCTGACCCTATTTCCAGAGAAACACAACTTTTCATTTTCAAATGCCAAAAGAGCTTAAGCCACTTTTCTTCAAAGCTGCAAACAATAAAAACATTATTAAAACACACAAGTATATAAAAACAAAACAAGAACAGGCAGAAGGGGCAATAAGAACTAGTGAGGAATTACAATGGTAGAAAAGGACAGACTAATTTCCCCGGAAAGGGAATTCCCTTTTTTTGGTGCAACGGCTGGGAAGGCCCTTTGCCTCTGCCTCGGAGGGGGCACCAAACCCAGGGCCTCAAAAGATGACTGCACTGGTCAGGTAGGTTCATTCTGGCATCTGATCACAGGACAAAGCAAACAACCTCTTCAGTGCTAAAAGTTTTTGTTCTTCATCGCAGAGGGATACAGAGGATCTAAAACTGAATTACAGAGATCTGCCTTGTACCTGGTTCACAGTACTTTGATGACTACAATATCATGAATGTTTGCATCTGTGAGTGGGTCATCATGGATATAACACTACAGTTAGAACTTCCACACTTATTGATACAATTCGAATCACAATGTGTTTTGGTGGAGCCAATTTACACGTTCAGTTGCCAATCTCCAAGTGCATTTGTGAAACAAAGTTGGGTCAGACCACTGGTCCATCTAAACTGTTACAGTCCATTCTGTTTGGAAACAGTCTTCTGAGCTATCCAGGTCTTTCAACTGTGGATGTTCTAAGGCAGTTGTCTTAAATCTTCCCACACATCAGACTCACCCTTAATCCCCCCATGCAGCAGCATTCCACCCACACAGCTGCAAGCACAACAGGAAGTCATGTGACATCAGGACCACATGATTGGAAGTGAAAGAACCTAAAGTATGACTTTTCCAGTGTCAAGGTCATGGCCATGGGCAACAGACCAACACAGCTGGCGACAGAGTGCTAGGAGGTAGCCTGGAGTGAAAAAGGAATCCGCCATTTTGTAACCTCACCTCACTGTCATGTTCTTTTCATTAAAGATGGTAGAATGCATCATGCCCTTTCCTTTTCTACTTGCCTGGTAGCAGCAGCTTCTTTTTAAAAGCAGCAAAAAAAAGCCACTGCGAGCCTTGTGACCCAGCAGGTGAGGGTATGCAAGCTGTCAGGCGGTCAAAGACCACTGTTCTAAAAGCACAGGTTAAACTTTCTCATACAAAAGAGAAAAAAAACATACATGGAAGCTTGTTTTAAAAAGACTTATCAAGAACTGTAATAGTGCCCAATAGGGCACTCTATACCTACTGACGATTGGTCTAGAATTTGGAAATCAATAAAATATATGAGGTCCATCCCATACAAGGAAAATATATTGAAATTATTTCATAGATGGCATTAGTCACCAGATAAGATTGCTAGATTTTTTCCCAAGGCGTCAAATAAATGTTGGAAGTGCAAAACTAACGTAGGGACTTTCACTTATGGTGGAGATGTGATATAATGAAAAAGCGTTGGAATAAGGTGCACCAAATGGTTCTAGAAATATTTAATATTAATCTTCCATTTAGTCCTGAAATCTTCCTTTTAAATATACTACCAGAGAAGATAAATGAAGAGAAAGTGGTAATTGTATATATACTGACGGCAACTAGAATTTTAATTGCTAAATACTGGAAATCAGAGAAGGTACCATCCAGAGAGGAAATAATTTGGAAACTCTTGGCAGAGATGGATAGGTTACATATGGCCTGTGTGAAATTAAGTGGAGATATTTATTGGGGAAGGTGGAATAGAGTGTGTGATTGGATAAATGCTTAAAATGGATTATCAGACTCGAAGTATAAAATGTAAGAAACTGCTATGTTTGTAAGACTATGAAACGTAATAAAAAAATCTTTTAAAAAAAGAATTGTATAGTGTAGTGCCTTGGAGTAGCTACAGATAAGGGAATGATTTTTTAAAAAAAACCTTAAATGTTTTATTTTACCTTCGCAAGCATACAACAAACATATTGTACATTCTATAAGTAAACCTATGAATTTACGATTACCAAGAATTGAACAAATGAAATAATAGCATTGCAGAAATAATTAATCTGATAATCCTGACAGTTCAAAAATGTGCTAATATACTGTAATATTGCTTTGAGTACACCACTTCTTTTAATGTGTCATTGCATGTCAAGTATTCTAACACCGGAAACCATTGTTCCACAAATTTGGAGTTATAATGAATAGTCTCTGATAATGAAACTTGATCTGCTGTCTTCCCCATTATAAAATAATCCCACAGTTTACAGTGCAACTGAGTGATGGTTGGCGGATGAACAGTTTTCCAGTTGGATGCTATTAATCATTATGCAGCTGTCAATAAAACACCAATTAGATTTCTGTTTGGGGAGCATATATTAGAGTCATTCCAAAGATTCAATAATATGGTCTCTGGGAGCATGCAAACCTCATCATGAATTTGAAATAAAGGTGTGCCAGTATAACGGCTCACAAATTAACAAAACAAGGAATCCCGCTTCTTGCTATTCCAAGTATAGACTTCTATGCATACATAAAATTCAGGATACTGCAAAGCCTCTGAAACAAATCTCACAATGGTGTGAGACTCCAGAATGTGGCCCACATGTAGTACCCTGGTCCTTAATCCCGCAGTATTTTTTCTTCTCTACTGCTGCCCCCTAACTTCTCAGTGTGTTTGCCAGCTCTGGGTTGAGAAATATCTGGAGATTGAGGGGGTGGAGCCTGAGGAGGGTGGGGGTTGGGGAGGACAGGGACCTCAGTGGGGTATAATGCCAAATTGTCCACCTTCCAAAGCAGCCATTTTATCCAGGGGAGCTGATCTCTCTGGCCTGGAAATGTTGTAATCCCAGGAGATTTCTGGAGGGTGGCAACCGTATTCCTCAGAGATTCACCTCACTGCACATGCACTATTACACAAAACTTTCACCTTTTCTCCTGGTGGCCCTGCTGGCCCAGCTGGTCCGGGGGGACCAATCAGTGTCAAATTGGCAGAAGGACATGCACTGGCACAGTTTCTCTGTGTTTATGCATTTGGACTATGGGAATCGCAGATGGTGATACAAAGGACACATGAGCTCACAAATCTTGGGTCTTAACACTTTGTGCATCTAGTGGTCTACAGAATAACAGAATCTGAGGCCAGAAAATGATTAAAAGACAGGCATTAAGGCAAAAGCATTGTCTGTTTTACTTTGCAACCTATTATGCCTTCTGTAGGGATGGCTCAGAAAGCAGTGCTGCCTGAGACCGCCATCCCCACCACCACTGGCTGCCCCTCCCTTGTCACAGCCATCCTGCCATGTCTTCTCCTCCACACAGCACTGGCCAGGATACAGGGATGCCAGGTGGGGCCTGAGGATCCCCAAGAATTACAGCTCATCTCCAGACTTCAGAGATCAGTTTCCCTGGAGGAAATGGATGCTTTGGAGGGTGGACACTGTGGCCTTGCACCCCTCTGAGGTTCCTGTCCTCCCCAGGTTCCATCTGCAAAATCTCCAGGAGTTTCCTAACCTGGAGCTGGCAACCCTACCCCTCCATCCCCCTCCAGAGGCCCAGGAGGACCTGGCAACCCTAGCAGGAGCCATAACAATTCATGCTTTTTGCTCTTACAAGAGTTCCAGAAGCCCTACTGGGCATGTGCAGCTTGCCATACGGTGGTGGCTTCCACATGGAGTTCTTGCTCCACCCTCCCCAACCTGCAACAGTTTTGGGGAAGTTGAGAACACTGTCATGCATTCGCTCACCTTCTGGATTCTCCCTGGCTCTGCTAATGAAACCTGCGCTACCTTGATACAGAAATATGGAGGAGGGCTTGCGGCTCAGTGGAAGAGCATCTGCTTTGATTGCAGAAGGTTCCAGGTTCAGTCCTCAGCATCTCCAGTTAAAAGGACCAAGTGGTAGGTGATGTGAAAGACCTCCGCCTGAGACTCTGGAGAGCTGCTGCCAAACTGAGTAGACAGTACTGACCCTGAAAGACCACTGGTCTGATTCAGTATATATGGCAGCTCGAGGTGTTATTTGCGTGATCTGTTGGCTCCTTACCGTAGCTGCTGGATACCCAGAAGGTCATTCGTCTCCTGAAGCACCTGGACCTCCCTGTGAAGCAGAAGCATGAATACAATCTGTAGTGACAGAAGTGCCATTTTTTGCACTGATGAAGAAAAGACATATGTTGTTCATATGTATCATATTAGGGACATTTATTTCACCGGTCAGCCTTTGTGCATTTGTAATCTGTTGCGTTGGGACTCCCTCCTTCCAACGAATCTGAGGACACGATGGAATAAATGCGCCTGGCTCTGCAAAGTGGACTTTGCTTTGCTGTAACAAATGCCTTTAGACGATACTGACATGTTTTCATTTCTCTGGCAGTCAGGTCTTGGGATGGGTAATTGGGACAGGTCATTAGCACAGAGAGGGCCAACATCTGTACTCTCAGGTTGTTTGCTATTATCCAGGATGTCTGAATAATTGTTATCTATAGACATGGTAAGAGCAGTCTTGTAGGACTTCATGGTCGTAGAGCACATGTGCTCAGACAGTACCTTTCTCCAAACACGAACACTGACATACGACACACAAAAATATGAAAGATGTAACATTAAAAATATCTCTATTCCTTTCAACTTCAAAACATTTCCTTTGATTTGTGCATGATAGAAACTGTTAAATTAAATCTGTGAAATGTAACAACAGACTAGTGACTACTGCTTGCTGGAAGATAACGGGCTTTATAGATTTACAAATACAGCCCTGTCTGATGTTTTGCCAGCAATGAATCCAACACCTTTTCTAATAACATCTCATGCTTGCAGTAGGGATGGGGGAACTTGGAGTGGAGTGATATCACGTGTTACGTTTTATGTTACTAGATGCTACGGTGGAGAGAACAAGATCCACACAGCCTCCTTAACATCTAGTTCCAGCCTTAGGTGGTAATCTGTGCATTAGTTTGTGCTTGTGTGGCTCCAGAGTAAGGCAAATAAGTCTCAGGAAAAGGGTGCAGGGGTGAGGCAGGAATCCCTCCACCCTCCATGCTGCAGTCCTGAACTGAATTGGGCTTCTGTGGACCTTAAAATGCCTTTTCCCATAGCAGCTTGTGATGGCTGGTAAAGTGATTCAGATTTGTAACCAGTGTTCCCTCTAAACTGCAAAGTCTCATGAACCAAAATTCTACTTAGTGAGCCAAAAGACCTACTAGGATTTGTGAATGAGTCTACATTTTAAAAAACATAGAAAGAATGGAAGGAAATAGATGGGAAGGAAGAGAGGGAGAGAGGGGGAGGAGGAGGAGATTGGAGTTTTACCCTGCCCTTCACTACCTGAAGGAGTCTCAGAATGACTTACAATCCCTTTCCCTTCCCCTCCCCACAACCGACACCCTGTGAGGTAGGTGGAGCTGAGAGAGCTCTTTTGAGAACTGCTCATGAAAGAACAGCTCTGAGAGAACTTGTGACTGACCCAAGGTCACACCAGCAGCTGCATGTGGGGGGGGAGGGGGAAGGAATCAAACTCGGTTCTCCCAGATTAGAGTCTGCACTCCTAACCACTACACCAAACTGGAATGGAAAGAAAGCAAATAGATGGGGGGAGAGGAGTAGAAGGAAGGAAGGACTATCACTGAACCAGTCTAATATCTGCTTTCACTTTGAGTATGACAATTTCCTTTAACTGAATAAATTAATATATCTTTATATTTTAGGATTGATGAAGGTAATTTTAGGTCAGCAGTATCATTTGTACAGAGGGGAATGGATTTTTATCATCCAATAAAAGTTAAAATATTATTTAATGTTCTATAATTTCCCCCCTCCCTTGTTTTCCTGTGACTTTTGGTTAATTTATAAAGTTATACCTGGAGGGTTTTATGAGTACATAGAGGCCCCTACTTTATTTGTGAGTGGTACTGTTGTAAGGCTTTCATTTTGGCTTGGGGGCTATTTTAGATATAGTAGTGGGTTTTTTCTTACCAAAGATTCATCTTCCTGCATAGAAAAAAAGAGAAAGAAACAAAAATGAAATAAATTCTAGATATGTAATTAGAACAAAAATAGACATGAATAATGCCAGCATCATCTGCTCTCCTAACTCACCCCTCCAGGTATTTCACAGCAGGTTTCATTCAACATCAGGTTATAATTCTAGTATAGCTGCAGATTTTGCATTTCAACCTGTTGTACAATCAAAACGGAGACACGTAAGATCAGCATTTATCCATCTATATTTCTCCCATCTCATTGTAGTACATCAACAAACTAATAGTTCTTCATCACCGTAGCCAGCTATTAGGGTTTTCTCCTAAGTGTTTATGATTTTCACAAAACTGTTTTTCAAAGAATGGTAGGCCTTGAAAGAGACTGAAAATAGAATATCTTCCATTCCTCTGCAAAGATGCAAGATGACAGTAACTTCTGCCCAGTGTTTAGGTTATTGCCTAACCAACATTTTGTCCATGGAGGTGAGGAGGCAGACTTTGTTGGCCTGCGTGAGAAGGCCTGCGAGACTAATGTTTATTAGAACAAGGGACTTTGAGGTTCCATTTTGAAACCCATGTTCAATTCAGGAATGCACATGCAGCTGGTTCCTAAAGGCCATAGCTATTACTCATGCCTCTAACCCACTTGGCTTTAATTATTCAGAATTATCCCCTATTTTAGAGCAAAAATGTGCCTTTGAGTTGGCATGTTTCTCAACACACACACACACACACACATTCTATTCATCTTGTTTAGTACATGTTTGTGTCCTGTTCCTTCCCTGTGTTGCCATTTTTGTGTTGTGCCATTTTTATTTAAACTATATTGTTTTCCTTGGACCATTCCAGTTTGAACATCAGAATGCTAGATAATCAATCAGAGCTGAGTACATGATGATATCACTGAGGCCAAATAAAGCCCTTATAAGGATTGTGAAGCTCCTATGATAATGTTCCTGACCTCTTAAATGAGTAAACATTTACCCCACTTCTAAAGACTTCCTGAAAGGCTGTGCACTTTTCATATTTACCAAAAGTTTCATGAAAAGCACCCCCTTTTCATCTCATCTGGTGAAAACAGCAATCACATCCCTCTATCTGTTAAAAGCAAAGTGTGCTTGCATAACATCATGATTTGTATTATGGCTACATGGGAAGGGATCACTAAGCAAAACCAAACTCCCCAGACCATTAGTAGCTTTTTAAAAAGGGTCCTCTAAGAACCTCTCCCCCCCCAAAACTAATAATAGCAGAGGACACTTGGGGCTTTTCCGCATTCTCATTTTCCTCCCCTTGTGTGTTCCTGTTGCTTCGGGGAGGGGTGTGTGTTTCTATTCCACACGTTTTGCTCCCTCTGGTGGTCAATTTGATATTAGATTGCTTTCTGCCTGACATATCTCCCTGCAGTTTTAAACTGCAGGTTTTTATGCTTGATGTAGAGTGGTGTAATACTGAATCGACCACTAGAGGGAGCCCCAACTAGAACTGCTAGCTTTGGAGCTGTTAGCTGTCACTTAGCTGTCACTTAGATCGGCACCATCTGGAATCTGAAACTCATATCTTCATGCCCTGTCAGAAGTCTGTTCAGAGTGAGGGCGAGGAGAACTTTGTTCTAAATTAGGGATGAGAAGGAAGCATCACTGCAAATGTTTCCACCCCTGTTCCCATCCCCATATCTAAAATGAATTAAATTAGGAAAGAGAGCAATGTTTGCAGCAGGGTGGAGGTGGTGCTTTTGAAATGGAGTCTCCCCATTTTGGCTCTCCAGTAGTCATTGTATCCTAACAGGGCAACTTGGTTATGAGTGTCCTGACCCCCGGGCCTCAGCCTCTCTCTATGTGTAACCTGAGAATGGGGAGCAGCAAACGAAACTGTAGTACTAGTACAAACTATAATCCCAGATGAAAATACAAATTGGCTAAAAAACACTGGTGTGTGTGTGTTTAACATACCTGGTTTTTCTTGCAATACCAGGTTCTAACTGATATGCTGTCAGACCACTCTGAGAGCCTGGAAGAATCCTGAATCCTGTCTCACTTGACAGTCTTAGTTCTTCCAAAAGATCAACAACTAGGAAAGAATGGCAGCAACATGGAAACAGGATGAAATCAAAAGCACTGGCTCCACATTCGGCAATTAAACTCCCATTTATCTGAAAGGCTCAGGTTTCCACACTGAACAAACAAATTATGTTCCAAGTTTCAGAAGGAAGGCAAAGAACTAACCCATTTTTGGAATGAGGCATATTTTGCACATGCTTATAATGAGATGAATGGGAGCTGGGCAAGCCCTCAACCTTTGCTTTATTTAATTTGAACTGATGTTTTCCACCCTTGATATACAGATTTCATTCTGAAAATTGGGAGAGAACAAAGTTAATGTCCTAGGGCGGGGTCTGGAGAGTTCCCAGAATTACAATTGATCTCCAGAATACAGAGATTGGTTCCCCTGGAGAAAATGACTGCTTTGGAGGGTGGACTCTACAGCATTGTACCCTGCTGCGTTGCCTCCCCTCCCCTTCCTCCCCCCCCCCCCCAAAAAATCTCCAGGAATTTCTCGACTGGAACTGGCAACCCTAGATGCAGCACCTGAAAGACCAGCATTCCCATCACAGAGTGAGCTTTGACTCAGGAAAGTTTGTACCCTGGAAAACTTTAAGGTGCTGCTGGACTCAAGTGTTGTGGCACCACTGCAGTGCAGACTAACACGGCTGCCCACCTTAAAGCTCCTTTATTGGTGGAAATCCAACATTTTAATGGCATTACATCTGTTTGCTTCCTTTCCCCTGCCTTCTCAATAGTTTCCCCCCCCCCCCATGTGCCTGAAATTTTAACACAGTCATTGTGCTGGGGGGGTGATGGTGACGCTAGACCTCCCCCCAGTTTCTCGGTGCCCCACAGCACCAAGCCGCGCATACTCCAGGATCAGTGGGCCCACGGACACAACCTGTAAAGGTCCAGTGCCAGCTCTCTGATCAATGGCAGCAGGCCCTGTTACGACCAAGCATCTGACAGCCAGCTGCCTTGCAGCTCCACCCTGGGGGTGGGGCATTGAAGAAATTGCTCCAAGGCTGCTGTTGGTCCCTCATGGGCTTGGTCAGTCGCCATAGTGCTTCTGGGTAGAGAGATGCCACTGGACATGCCCACTAGGGTCTTTAAAAGGCTTGAGTGTCAGCTGATGCTGCCATCTCCTGCCCAGGAGGTGGGATGAGTGAACCCTTGACGTCAGGTCTGTGGAATGTTATGTTACATTTCTCATGTTTATCGCTCTTCGAGCTGCTCTGACCTTGGGAGACTGTTGGTGCCTGTCCATGTATCTCTTCTCCTGTCTGACTCTAATTCTTCCTGCTTTCCCCTAGGAACTGTAGACCAGTATTTTAAGCGCCTTTTCTCTGACATGGTGGTTGGTTGCAATGCATTACCAGACCCCTTTTTGAATTCTGTACAATTGCCCTGCTTGGGGCTGTGTCAGCCATTACTAACACAAGAAGTGCAGATGACCATAGCAGACCTTTCTCAATAAAGCAT
The DNA here is from genome assembly GCA_029233225.1 of Lepidodactylus listeri. NCBI lineage: Eukaryota > Metazoa > Chordata > Lepidosauria > Squamata > Gekkonidae > Lepidodactylus > Lepidodactylus listeri. The sequence continues at coordinate 98,204,072 of JARCFY010000006.1, forward strand.
TCCTGTTTAAGGACACCTGTTGGAGACTGACTCTGTAGGACTCTCACACTGAGGGAGAAGGCTGAGGAAGACACACTGGCTCTGGATCCCAGCTAAGAAGGGAGTAGAGCTGAGGGGGAGGAAGCGGAACGGTGTGGTGCGCGCAACCCCTACTGCTTTCTGTCTGACATCAAGGGATGGCGCTTCAGCCAAGTCAGATCCTGGTGCACAATGCCCATAGTCTGACTCAATAGTGTAGCAGGATATACCTCCAGTATGTGGTTCGGGCATAAAATGACTTATTTGGTGCTACAATTGCTGTGCTAAACCTGTGAAACCCACCAGGACTAGCAGGCAATAGAAAAATATAGCACACATTTGGCTTGGGGGAATTCAGCATGCTGATTCAATACCCTTATCCCTGGCCAAAGCACTGTGGTGCTGGAGGTATCTGGAAACCATTTCTTATTTACTCTGTCTTTGTGTATTCTGTTCCCATCTCTGTGCTTCCTGCTCTGCTGCCTTCTGTGCATGAAAACAGTCTTCCCCGCCCTGCTTCTTAAACCTTTAATCCCCTTCTTAAAACCCAGTTTTTTGGCAAGTCATTTCCTGAATTGCACCATGATAGATAATACCACAGTCGCCGCCAGAGTCTCTTCCATCCCATCTCCATTACTGTCTTACTCATCTGCTACACAGTTAATAATAGTAATTAAATGTTTAGTAGGGTCTTTAATAGCAGCAGCAGCCGCAGCAGTTCAGCAAGAAGGAAAGGAACTATAAAAATTAAGCCACCCTTCTGCCTAACACAGATCAACAGATCAATTTGTATGAAGGAAACAGAGCTGAGACAAATCTGAAGCCATAAGAACAAACTACGGCTGAGGACAGACTGGCAATCTGGAGCGAGATGAATGCGGAGGAAACTGCTGCGGGGGAAAAACTCCCCAGGGCTGGCCGTTCACACCGGCTGGTGTATTGCGCAATGGTGCCGATACGGAGTGTTCAGACTGCTGCGGAGTGGCCCCACGTGGACCGGCCTCCACAGCTCGTGATAGGGCTGTTTCGGCAATTTGCGCATGTGCGCACATGCACACATGCGCAAACTGGCAAAACGCCGCGTTCACACTGCCGCCTCCGCTTGCCTCCCACCTTCTTCTGGTTCATACTGCCTGGAAGCGGGAGGCAAGCGCAAGACGGCCCCTGGACACTGGTTTCTCCCAGTGTCCTGTTAAAGCGGATAGAAAGCGAGTGGGAGACGGGTAAGTGCGAAACGGAGCCGACGGACAGATGCGCATGTCTGAACGCGCTCCCTTCTTCCACTTCCAATGCGGGGCTGTCCCACTTTACATTGCCAGTCTGTCCTCAGCCTACATTATATATACTCTGTAAATTTATAGATTTAGTTGTCTACAGTTCATAACCTCAAGGCATATATATTCTCCAGATTTACACCAGTTTCAGGTCAGTTTATTCACCATAATAAGTCTCTCCAACAAAGGCTACAAGCAGACATGACAGACCCCCGAGAAAAATTCCCACATACCACCCAGACCCAATTCCTGTCCTTCAGTCCTGTCTTTGGTTTAGTGAAACAGGACTTCACTTTCTGTTTGGTTATATTCACTTCTGTCCATCAAATGACACATTCTGTTCTCAGGATGCCATGAATATCTTCAAGGAATCCCACAGTGGTGAGAAATATTTGAGACTATGCTCAGACATCTTCAGTTCCACCTGGCACAGCTCTGTGTCCCAATTTCTCACCAGCCCTTTACCATTCTGGCAGGTACTACCTGATGGATGTCTTCACAAGTATGAGCCACTTCTTCACCTCTCCTGACTTACTCTTTGGAATATTACTTCAGCTGCCTGTGATCTGGATCCTGTTTCTGCTCTTTGGACCCGTGCACCTTCTTATGAAGGAGAAGGAGAAGGAGAAGGAGAGGGAGAGGAGGAGGAGATTGGATTTATACCCCACCCTTCATCACCCGAAGGAGTCTCAGAGTGGCTTACAATCTCATTTCCCTTCCCCTCCCCACAACAGACACCCTGAGACTTAGGTGGGGCTGAGACACCTCCCTCAAGAACTGTTTATGAGAGTACAGCTTTGAGAGAGATGTGACTGACGCAGGGTCACACCAGCAGCTGCACGTGGAGGAGGTCCCATTCAGCTCAGTCATGTTTACATGAGCAGCTCCATGCACTACCCCAAACTGCTCTCATTTTGGAACCTGTCATACTGAATGCTCGACAGTGCTTTATGGGTGTTTCGTGAGTGTTTAATGGGATGCTCCAAAATGTGCACGCACAAACAAACACAGGTGCATTGCAAGCAGCATAAATTCATTTCAAATACATTTTTGGCAAGATATATCAATCTTGTGTGTGTCTTTGCTGCTATAAACTCCCAATCCACTTTATTGCAAAATGTACAGCAAACTGTCTCCTAGTTACTGTCACATCCAGCAGATTTTGAGGGACAGCTGTCTTCGTCACAATATGCCACACATATTTAAAAACCAGTATAACAAATGTGATCATATTAAATATTTTAAAAGATATGTAAAGAGCCATATTGAACAAGCGGACAAGTAAAATATCAGGCAGAATGAAAGCATGCCTCAGAGAAACTAGACAGTTTATTCTGGGAAAGATCTGTGTAAGACTCACATTGTGCAACGTGGCCTGGTAATACAAGAGTGTTTCTGGGCATCAGAGGAGTTGTCCTTATCACTGTGGCTCAGTGGCAGAGCATCTGGTTGGCATTCAGATGGTCCCAGGTTCAATCCCCGGCATCTCCAGTTAAAAGGATCAGGTAGAAGGTGATGGGAAAGGCCTCTGCGCCTGAGACCCTGGAGAGCCACTGCTAGTCTGAGCAGACTATACTGACTTTGGCTGACTGATGGTCTGGCTCAGTAGAAGGCAGCTTCATGTGTCCAGTGATATGGGATTCAGGTGGAGTTTCCCGATCAGAGAGTGTGGCTCATTGATTGATTGATTGATTTTTGGGATTTATATCCCGCCCTCCCCACCTTATGGCAGGCTCAGGGTGGCTACCAACAGGTTTGGTACAAATTTAAAATCATAAAACATTATATATAAAACTTACACTGCACAGCGGTTACAACCATACTGTGCCCCCAATACAAGATGGCACCACTTCATTGTCTGTATCTGAGCAGTGTCCCAGATGGTAACCGACCAGTCGGTGCAAGATGGTCCAGAGTGACAGATTATGATGGAAGGGCCAGGCTAAGAATATCGGGGCAGCCCCTATATTCTTGAAAGCCTGGCAGAAGAGCTCCGTCTTGCAGGCTCTTCGGAACTGCAAGAGGTCCTGCAGGGCCCTGATGTTGTCCGGTAGCTCATTCCACCAGGACGGGGCCGCCACTGAAAAAGCCAGTGTAGCTGCCAGACAGGCCTCCCTTGGCCCTGGGAGAACCAGGCGATTTTGGGACCCCGACCGCAGTGCTCACTGGGGTACATGTGGGGAGAGACAGTCCCTCAGGTAGATAGGTCCCTGGCCATATAGGGCTTTATAGGTCAACACCAGCACCTTCAACCTTATCCGGTATGCTATAGGCAGCCAATGCAGCGCTTTTAAGGCAGGCTGGATGTGCTCCCGCATGGGGAGGCCCAACAACAGCCTCGTTGCTGCATTCTGCACCAGCTGCAGCTTCCGGATTTGGCACAAGGACAGCCCCATGTAGAGAGCATTACAGTAGTCCAGTCCTGAGGTGACCAAAGCATGGATCACCATAGCCAGGTCGTTGCGTTCAAGGAAGGGAACCAAATGCTTGATCAGCCGTAGGTGGTAAAAGGCCGACCTTGCAGTGGCTGCTACCTGGGCCTCCATCGTTAATGAGGGGTCCAGGAACACTCCCAAACTCCAAACCTCCAACGCTGGCACTAGTAGCACCCCATCGAAGATCGGGAGAGGGATCCCTACCCTTGGTCCACTCCGACTCAGGCATAGGACCTCCGTCTTCGTCGGATTCAATTTCAATCGGCTCTGCCTAAGCCACCCAACCACAGCTTTCAACGCCAGGTCCAGATCACCTGGACTAGAGTCTGACTGGCCACCCAACAACAGATAGAGCTGGGTATCGTCAGCATATTGATGACAACCCAGCCCATGCCTCCAGGCAATCTGGGCGAGGGGGCGCATATAGATGTTAAACAACATTGGGGAAAGTACTGCTCCCTGTGGCACTCTGCAAACCAGCCGGTGTCTTTGGGAGAGCTGTTCCCCGATCGCCACCCTCTGTCCCCGGTCTTGGAGAAACGAGGAAAGCCACTGTAAGGCCAAACCCCTGAATCCCAATGTCGGTGAGGTGGTGGGCCAGTAGCTGATGGTCGAACACCGCCAACAGGTCTAACAACATCAGCACCGCCGTGCAGCCCTGATCCAGATGCCTCTGGAGGTCGTCTGTGAGGGCGACCAGCACCGTCTCTGTTTTTCAAACTGTTTTTCAGCAAAACTAGTTACTGTCCACTCCTATGGTTTGGGTATTTTTTAAAGCATATTTGGATTAACTCTTTATTTTCTGGCAATGCTTCTCTTGTCCCTTTTAAAGATGACAGATAGAAATTCAAGATGTCAGATTCTGCTGTCATGGAGATGCAAATAACAAGGAAGTGCACCCAGGGAATGTCTTAAGAGATCTTTTTATTAGTATAAGAAGAGCAATACGGGTTTGTGTAACTGTACCAGTCGTAGAGATGCATTCAGGATTGACTGTGGTTTCTAAAGTTTCAAAGGCAGCTCCGCGGGACCATATTACAGTAGTCTAGCTAGGATGCTTTGGCCACCAAATGAGAAGGGAGCGCTCACTGGAGAAGACCCTGATGCTGGGAATGATTGAAGGTCAAAGAAGAAGGGGACGGCAAAGGATGATATGGTTAGACAGTGTTATCGATGCAACAAACATGAAATTAAGCAGACTCAGGAACACAACGGAAGACGCGAGGGCCTGGTGTGATGTGGTCCATGGGGTCGCGAAGAGTCAGACTTGATTGTGGGACAACAGCAACAACAGCCAGGATGACACAAAGCCATGCGTAACTGTGGCCAGATTTCTCTCAAAAAGGTGACGGTATACATAATTGAATTTCCCATGTATATCCTGCCTCTCATGGCCCCTTGACCCTGTTGTTTACACCCCCATATCTATGGTTGCCAAACTCCAGGTGGTGACTGGAGATCTCCTGGGATCTCCACACGACAGAGATCAGTGCACATGGAGGAAAGGGCCACTTTGGAAGGCAAATATCATATCCCATTGAAGTCTCCCCATCCCCCAAACTGTCCTTCTCAGGATCCACCCCATAAATCTCCAGGCATTTCTCAACTCAGAGCTGGGAATCCTACACATATCTCTGCCTCAAAGATCTTCGCCCACGGAGCCACCACACTGCATGCGGAGAAATGAGCTCCAATTCATCAAAAGCTTTTGTTGGGGTGTGTTTTTGTGGGCCTCCAGGGTGCCACAAGATACCTGTTTATTTCTGCGCCCTCCCTGGACTGCTGTGCGGAAATCAGCAGAGCGAGACCCGTGTCTGCTACCCTGAGTTTCCTGTAGAAAGAATGGCATTAAGAAAAGAATACAAAAGGGAAAAGTGAGGAAGAGAAGGCATCGCGAGTTAAAATTAGGAATTAATTGTGCCTGTCATGTGCCCTGATCTGAGTACACCATGTACACTTTGTACACCATGTCCTGGTACATCTGTGGGGACCACATAAAAGTATATGAGCACTGCGCATCTCTCCCCCATCTAAATTCGGCCTTCAGGCTTACATCTCCCAAGTCCCCCCCCCCCGCCCAAGCTGCAGTTTGCACGACACACTACAAGGAGGCGCTACTGCCCCACTACGACAGACAGCCAAAAAAGAGAAAGAAAGTAGGCGATTTGACGCAGGCGCGGTTGCAACAGCTGGCGGGGCGGAGTGGGGGAACTCTTGTTTGGTGGAGTCCAGCTGGGTTTGCAATGTCCAGACAGTTGCTGCCCCGATCCTCGAGTCTCCTCAGCGGAGGAGTCTTGCGCAGCTGCAGGTCGCCGCGCGCAGGGACCTCTTCCAGTCCAGCGAGTGGCTCGGCAACTTCCGCAGCAGGCGCGCCACCCAGACAAGGTTTGTCGTTCTGGTTTCGTCCCCGCGAACCGTTCGCCTACGCACGGTGTGTGTGTGTGGGGGGGAACCCCTTGAAGGCCCGTGCAGATCCCGAAAGCGACCCGCGTGCCTGCCGCCCTTTGCACACAGCTGCAGTGTAGCTAAGAACCACACACGCTTCCCCGCCTGACAGAGACTTGTGTGTGTTTTGCGATCTCACAGCGACACCTGCTGGCCAAGTCTGAGCGCTGGAAAAAGATGTAGAGCCGAAATTCCGGCTTGCGTGTAGTTTTGACCGGCAGCTTCTGCGAGGGGGAAGCCAACGGAAAGAGGGCTTCCCGCACAACCCCCGCCGGCTGATCTGCGTGTATGCTGTCCATCAGCCCTGCCAGAAAAGATGCCGCCAGCCTTCATGGTTGATTCGCAACCAGTCCACGAGCAGTGTTCCTTCTAAGCTGAATTAGTGTGAGGTAGCTCACAGTTTTTTAGCCTCTGGCTCACCCATTTTTGTCTCAGCTCAGGCAGGATGGCTCCAGAGCAAACTAATTTATGCAGGAGCCAAATCGCTCTCTCACAACTTTAATGCCAGTAGCTCACAAAGTAGAATTTTTGCTCACAAGACTTCTACAGCTTAGGGGGAGCATTGTCCATGAGTTCCAAGATTAGCCATGCATCACAGTAATACACAATAGCAGCTTTGTGGTCCCTTAAAGTTGTGCTGAGTTGTCACAATATGAACAAAAAGGGAAACAAACTTAACCCTGAAAACTAGGATCAAGAACCTGAAACGCTAAGTCAAACTGAGTAGAGGGCCAACAATTAAAACGTAATGTATAAATGATGTGTATTTATACATTATTGCATATGTATTTATGTACATAAATAATGTACAAATTATGTACATAAATAATGTACATGTATTTATGAAGAAGTAAAAAACATATAGGGGCTCAATCACACCTTGTGTAAAAATGCCAAAATCGTATATACATAAGGGCCAGTGGACGTAACGCGTTTCATTGGCCCTTGTGTATATATGATTTTGGAATCTTTATACAAGGTGTGATTGATCCCCTATGTTTTTTAATTCTTTATCAATAAATACATGTATTTTTTACACATTAAGTTTTCATTGTTGGCCCTCTTCTCAGTTTGACTTACCTTTTTGTGCAATATTATCCATCTGATAAAAATGGGCTTCAAGTCGTGAAAGTTAGTCTCAACTAAGCAGGTAGTCTTTCAAGATGCCTCTTGGCTTCCTTATGTTTATGCACAACCAAGTAAGCCCTCTGCATGCAAGGAGCGAGGGTTCGCATTTCCCCTGCGGATGAGCCTAGAACAGGGGCTTGTTTTGAAGTAAGTGATGGTTAAGCAATAGATCTGAGTAGGAGCCAGGTCTTTATGCTAGCCAGGTTTTTATGTCCTTGACAACTGCGTGAGAGACAAAAAAATCCAGCAAATGTAGGTTTGTCCCTGCAGGGATAGAAAAAACTTTGCCTACTGAGTGCCTGCCCATCATTAAGAGCAGAGAAGCCCTGCCAGCAGGACAAAGGTGACAAATAGAACATGCCGGCAAAAAAAGGGAGCAAGCAAAATACGAGTGACAAGTTTCTCCTAACCACAACCAGTGACTGTAGAATTGCTCCTCCTAGTTATTGGCATCTAACAGCAAGACTGTTAAAACCGAGATTAAAGCCACAACACTTTTCTGTGGTTCCCACCCTACTCTGTTTTGTTTTATAAACCTTGAATGCACATATTGCAGTTGCATTTCCCCCCCCCCCCAAAAGCTGCCCACTCCTGGACTCAACTGGATTCAAATGTGCAGGATTGCCGATTTAACTTGTACAGTTTTAAATCTGAAAAGCACTTGGTGGCAGTGAACCCGGCATGGGATATCTTTATCGTATGCCTTTCAGACGGGGACAGGGAGCTGAGAAAGGGACTTTCTGAAGGCCACCCAGCGAGTAATTCATGGCTCTGCAGGGATCGGAAGGAAGGTCTCCCCCGCCTGTATCTTTTTATAAACATGGAAAACTAAAAGCTTCATGGTTTCATCAAGAGTTGATGCTCCCCCCCGCTCCAGTTCCATCGCTTGAACATCTGTCTCTGTTGCGCTGTGGAAATTAATCTTTGCCTGTTGTAGATTTTCAAATGCCTTTCTTTCTTTTTGCCTCTGGTGTCATAATTTCTGGGGGAGCTGATTCAAATATGGTGACACTAGTTAGTCTCTTCAGTACATGCGGTGTATACCATGCCCTGGTATATCTATGGGGACCAGATAAAAGTATACGAGTGATGCACATCCCCCCATCCCGCAGCATATTTATGCAGTGTACTAATTCCAGGCTAATTATGCATGTATATGTATATGCAGATGGTGCCTGCAGCCATGAAATTAAAAGACGCCTGCTCCTTGGGAGGAAAGTGATGGCAAATCTAGTCAGCATAATAAAAAGTAGAGACATCACCCTGCCAACAAAGGTCTGTATAGTCAAAGCGATGGTATTCCCAGTAGTAATGTGTGGCTGTGAGAGTTGGACCGTAAGGAAGGCTGAGCACCGAAGAATATATGCTTTCGAATTATGGTGCTGGAGAAGACTCTTGAGAGTCCCGTGGACTGCAAGGAGGTCAAATCAGTCAATCCTAAAAGAAATCAACCCTGACTGTTCCCTGGAAGGCCAGATCCTGAAGCTGAAGCTCAAATACTTTGGCCACCAGATGTGAAGGGAGCACTCACCAGAGAAGACCCTGATGCTGGGAATGATTGAAGGTCAAAGGAGAAGGGGACAGCAAAGGATGAGATGGTTAGACAGTGTTATCGATGCAACAAACATGAAATTAAGCAAACTCCGGAGCACAATGGAAGACAGGAGGGCCTGGCGTGATGTGGTCCATGGGGTCGTGAAGAGTCGGACCTGACTGTGCGACTGAACAACAACAAATGCATTTATTAAAAAAGTGCTGCAATGCTTGCATTTTACAGACTGCTCCACTGATAAATATTAACAATAATTGTGTGCCTTCAAGTTGCAGCCAAGTCATGGTGACCACAGGCTTTTCAAGGCAAGAGATGAGCAGAGGTGGTCTGCTGTTGCCTTCCCCGGCTGAGCAATCACAGTTTTCCTTAGTGGTTTCCCATCCCAGTACTATTTACTTAGTTACGTTATTTATAGTCCATTTTATCCCACTCGGACTCAAGGCAGGTTACGCAGAGTGAGTCAATGCAATCAACAAGATGGGGCATTCAATAAAGAATGAAATAGGATTTGGGTCATCGAACCAGCCAGAAGTTTAAAAGACAGAACTGAAGCAAGGCATAAGTGTTAACGTGATGCTTTAAATGATGCAAAATGATGTGGTAGGATCCAAATTACAGCTAACTATGCACAGTACTAAAAGGGCCGTGGTGGCTTAGAGGTTAAGACACTGAGCTGCAGACGGGAAGGTCGGTAGCTTGGCAGTTCGAGACCCAAGTGCTGTGTGATGGAGTGAGGTCCCGTCTCTGGCCCCAGCTCCTGCCAACCTAGCAGTTCGAAAGCAAGAAACTGCAAGTAGATAAAGAGGAACCGCTTCGGTGGGAAGGTAACAGCGTTCTATGCGCCTTGGAGTTTAGTCATGCTGGCCACATGACCATGGAAAAGTCTTCGGATAGTGCTGGCTCTTTGGCTTGGAAACGTAGATGAGAACCGCCCCCTAGAGTCGGATTTGACTGGCTTTCGATTAAAGGGAACCTTTACCTTTACCGTTATGCATAGTACTACAGACCACATCCTAATAATTTGTCCAGGTAGCCTTATGAATCATTTTGTAACAGTGCTATCCTGTTGCCTGCATAGAAAACCCCTCTTGAATAGTTCAGTTTTGTGTGGTTTGCAGAAAGCCAGGAGAAGGGGAGCCTTCCAGATCTCCTCAGGCAGGCTGTTCCACAAAGTGGGGGCCAGAAGGGAGAAGGCACATGTATGGGCAGTTGTTGGTTTTGCCCATTCACAGGTTGGCACCTGCAGAAGACCTTGCTCAGATGAGCGAAGCTATCATGGCAGAGCATAGGGAGAGAGAAGTTCTCAAAGATATGAGGGTCCTAACCGTTGCTACCCCTGCTTAGTTGCTACTCAAAGTGGTCTCCTATTTAACTGGGGGAAATTAGCTTTAAAGGAGACAGTGAGAGGGGGTAACTGAGATCTCCACCGATGTTTATAGGGATTTTTCCTTTTGAGAACTCTTGAAATAAGCAGGCCAATGTTTGACAGGAAAGGTTTTTTTAATTAAAACTGTAAAAAAAGGGCAACACACACAACTCACTTAAAACAAGTACAAGGCTAGCTAAGAGGAAATCAGGGAGTAGAGAGAAAGCAATTTCACAGAGGGTTATAGCTACTAATCTAAAAGATAGAGGTCCACAGAAGCAGCAGAAAAACAACCAGTGTTTCACAGAGAGAAGGGAGGACCCACATTCAAGTGGAGGTGTGCAGGACACACACACTGACTGGAGACTGGGCACTCCAGATATAGAAAAATTCTCCCTGGGGCTAGCTGACGTATTTGCCCCCAAAACAATAACTCAGCAGGTTTTTTTGGTGATAAACAATGATTCTGGGAGAGATTTGATGGGATTTTCTGAAGTGGACTATAGATGTAAATTATGCTTGATGGGCTGACCTGAGGTGGACTATAGGTGTAATGATGCTTGATGAGTTTACCTGGGTTGGACTATGGGTGTAAATGACTCTTGATGGCCCAGCGGTTACCGGAGGCGAAAAGCTACCAGTTTTTGTGAATAGTGATAAGTATTGCTAAATTGTAGTAAATAGGTAAGGGGAGATGAGTCGAGATTTTGAAGGGATTAATTCCAGGTGAGCAAATAGTTTCTTGGGAAACCCATTGTTTTGCTTTGTGCATCTCCCCAAGGTTGGGGGAGAGGGTCCTTAGCTGGCCAGCCGTTCCTTCCCTGGAGTTTCTAACTATAAACTGCCCCTCAGTGGGAGGAGGGGTCTGACTGCTAACATATCTTCCTAGCTCTCACAAGCTCATGCTAGTCAGGGCTACTCAGGCTGATAACATAGTGCTTAATTTCACTGTGCATGAGCAGAGGCCCAAGTTATCCTCTGACTGGGTGCATTCATGTGAGGCAAGAGTGTATATGGGGAAAAACAGATGTTGTCCAATCAAGGAGCACAGTGCCTAAGTGGAATTAACGATGCTTCAGTGATGAGCATTGAATGCAATGTTCTGATATCGTTAAATCTGGTGGTCTGTTTTGTTTTTGAAAGAGTGACCTTTCTCACCAGTTATTGCGCCAGAATCCATTATTTAGATATCACTGTGATTAATTATAAACCGATTCTTAACCGTGGAATCCTAAGCAAATTTATGCCATTCTAAGTCCATTGAAGCCAGCATGCTTAGAGAGATGTGACTGTCTTTAGGATTGCATTGTCAGCCTTGTATCGTTTCTGTCTATGTGGAAGAACATCAGCAAAGCACTGTCACTTTGCAAAAAACAAAAAAACTTGTTTACTAGGACATTAAAAAATGTTTGTCCTGCATCTTGTGCTCCCCTTACAAATTGATTTATTAGGCATGAGGGTAACAACTGGTTTTAATCTGTTCATCAAATGTAATGATTCCTATTGTTCTATGAAGGGAAAAAATTGCCTCATAACTGATTAATGTCAAATAAATTCTTAATTGCTTTTTGGGTCAGCTGTACAGAGTGAAGAAGATACAGGGAACTATTCTGTTTTCAATATCAACAGCATTAGCCTGGAATAACTCAGTGTGTAGATTAATTCGGGTGAAGGAAACTTCGGAACTAGTTAGAAGTAAGATTTTAAACTTGCTGAAATGCTAACTTGGTTCAGAAACTTATTTCCATTTTGGAGAACCCCTTGCACGCCGCTAGACAGACGCTTCTAGCTGGATTCTGTGTTGAGGGGTCAGTTTCTCCTAGATGTGCTGTGAACCAGAAATTACTTGTGCATGATGACGTTTGTGGTTCTTTTACCCCCACACACACCACTGTGAGATGTTCCCACCTTCAGACCTGAGGCAAGTAGTGACTAGAGCAGGGGTCCCCAATCTTTTTGAGCCTGTGGACACCTGTGGAATTCTGACACGTGGTTGCAGCCACAAAATGGCTGCTGCTGAAGGGGGAGCCAGTCACAAAATGGCTGCCACAGCTTACCTTCAGTCACATAGTGAAGATCCTTGTGCTGTGGCAGCAACTGCTGCTGAAGCAATGTCTTCCAAAGAAAGTGCATAACCAATCAAATCTCCTATTGCCAACAAGAAGTCTTGCTTTAATCTTAGTTGATATTTTTAAAATGTTGCCAATTTAACAGTACTGCAAGGGTTCCCAACTTTGCTGAGCCTGTGGGCACATTTGGAGTTCTTATATGATATGGTGGGCACAGAGACAAAACGGCTGCCACAAAATGGCAGTCACAGGAGGCGGACCCAGTCGCAAAATGATTACCAAAGCTTAACATCAGTAACACAATGTAGATCCTTGTGCTGTGGTGGCAGCCAAACCCATAGGTACAGTGGGGCATCTTGGGGCTGGGCCCCCTGGCTTACTGCCCAGGCCTCCTGACTTCCCATCCAGCTGGTTTATTTTATTTTTCATGTGCACCACAGCTGCACTGTCCCCCTGCCCTACCTGCTAGCAGTGTACCTCTGGCTGGCTGTGGGCGAGGCACGCCACAGGGCACATCTGCTCCCTACTCCAGTCCTCCCTCTTTCTTGTCGCTTTTTAAAAACGTTTACTCTCTCATTGCTCCTGACACTGTGCCCCCCCCCCCCGACTTATTTAAATACCACCCAAAGTTAAAAATACTGGCTACAGCCCTGGTGGCAGCTGCTGCCAAAGCAATATTTAAAAAACTGCAAAGCCAATCAAATCTACAGTAGTCAATCGGAAGCCTTGTTGGGCAAAATCCCTACCCACCCACTTTCTAAAAACACTTGGCGGGCACCAGAAAAAAAAATGTCAGCAGGTGCCATGGCACCCACGAGTTCCATGTTGGGAACCAGTGTTCCTTTTAAGCTGAGTTAGTGTGAGCTAGCTCACAGTTTTTTAGCCTCTGGCTCACACATTTTTATCTTAGCTCAGGAACGATGGCTCAAGAGCAAACTAATTTATGCAGTAGCCAAATTGCTGGCTCACAACTTTAATACCAGTAGCAGCTCACAAAGTAGAATTTTTGCTCACAAGACTCCACAGAGGGAGCATTGTTGGGGACCCTTGTTGGGGACTCTTGTGTTAACCCTTTAGAATGAATGTACTCTATTAACATATAACTTTTAATGATGGAATTACTCATCAGGCTTGCTGTTTTTGCCTATTTCGTTATTTTAGGGTGCAGGAATGTGGTTACTGAAATTCGTGGATCTATAATGACCATTGGCATCAACAGGCCAGAAGCCAGGAATGCCGTCAACCAGGAGACAGCGCAGTTGCTGTGGCAGGCCTTCCAGTCCTTTGAAGAGGACAGTTCACTAACTGTGGCCGTGCTTCACGGCTTGGGTGAGGCTCCTTCCCACACTTCATCCTGCGCCTCTCATCTGAAAACACTTTCATACCGGATGTTCTTAAATTGCTAGGCATTTCCCCCCTTCTGCTTGCATCTCAGTCACAAACTAGCCTCTCTTCTATATTCCGCCAACTTAGGGTACTTTCACACATTCATTTTAAGCCGCATTTTGCACCCCTGGCTCCACGCAAAGGGAAATCGCGTTGCTGGCCTCCAGGTGGTGTCAGCTACACTGCTGTGGGAGGGTGGGGGGTGAGCAGGCTGCTGAACCGTTGCTGTCTTCATCCCTCTGGAAAGTTGCTTCTGCTTCTCACACACTGTCTTATCTCAGAGTTACTGCAAGTGTCCTTGAAGCTTGGCCCAGCCGCCTTGGCTGAGAACCTGAGTCCATTATTCTGGGAGCGCTTTATTGCTTTGCTTATTGGCTCATAGGTCTCAGGGGTTCCCCTTGAATTCTGTATATCTTCCCCTTTTCCCGCCCACACCCCAGTTCTGACACTGACGTGACTTGCTGTATACTGCTTTCAATAAACACAAACATTTTTAAGGAATGTTGTTGAAGCGGATTGTTGGAGGACTCTGACAGGTGGGCAAACAAAATATACACACCGTTAAAAAGGATGAAAATTACACATTATGTAAACAATTGAATTTATGTAATGCAATTAATATCTCAATTTCTGTGTGCCAACAATTCAACAATCTTTTAGTGTAAACTGCTGATGCAGTCACATTCGTTCGTCCAACAGGTGAACTCCAGATATTCCAGCCGTCAAATGTCCTTGCTACGATTTGACCTTGTTGAATCAATCACCTGTTGAATGAACGAATGTTGACTGCATTAGCAGTTTATAAGGGACACTGAAAGAGTGTTAGGGGCTGCAGTGGCTCAAGTGGTTAAGGCGCTGAACTGCCGACCAGAAGATCAGCAGTTCGAGTTCAGCAGTTCGAGACCCGAGCGCGGCATGACGGAGTGAGGTCTCTTCTCTGGTCCCTGCTCCTGCCAGCCTAGCAGTTCGAAAGCAAGACATTGCAAGTAGATAAATAGGCACTACTTCAGTGGGAAGGTAACAGCGTTCCGTGCGCCTTGGTGTCTAGTCATGCCGGCCACATGACCACGGAAACGTCTTTGGACAGCGCTGGCTTTTCAGCTTGGAAATGGAGATAAGCACTGCGACCCTAGAGTTGTATTCGACTGGCTTTCAAGCAAGGGAAACCTTTACCTTTACCTAAAAGAGTGTTGAAATGTTGGCATTTGTAAAAGGGAGCATATATAGGGAATCCATGGATGTGCCCATTGTAATTATTTTCTTTATGTACAAATGCATATCAGTTAATCACACATAGAATCCTAGACACTGAAAAGCAAAAACTAGTCAGTGATGCAAATAAACCCTGCTCCCCTTCAAATTTTGGAATCCTTCCAATTATTCATTATTTTCCTTCTTATTTATCAGCTCTCCATGCCTCCCAATCGCGCAGAGCATTTGCACTTGCTAGATGCAACACCATTCCGTCTGCAGCTACTTATGGTAGATATAATAGGATTCCATATTCAACAGGACTTTGTGCATATAATCTTAAATTGACTTGGTCCTCCATATTCTACTGTAGTATTCCCAATACGTTGATATACATTCTACTCTTTCAGACCCAATTTTATTTAACATTATAGGCTGCCTGGTTGCTTTGAAGGTGTGCTGTCTTCTGAATGACTCGTCACCCGAAATAACTGAAAAGGTAGCCCTATTTTTAAGCTTGGTAATTAAGGCTCGATTGCGTAATGTCTAGATGCATATGATTGACTCATTTGCTTTTGCTGCCTCCTGTAATCTGATTTATGCCAATAAAGGTCTCTCTGTGTGAATTGTTGGCACATAGAAATTGAGATATCAATTGTATCACATAAATTCAATTATTTATATAATTTGTAATTTTCTTCATTTCTCATGGTGTGTATATTTTGTTTGAAAACCTGTCCCATGATCTCTTTCCTTTTGCAACCTTCTGGCGGGGGCTGGAGATCCCCCGGAATTACAACTGATCCTCAGGCGCTACATAGATGTCTTGTTTGTTTATTTGTTTAAAACATTTGTTCCACTTCTCCTGGAGAAAATGGCTGTTTTGGAAGGTGGACCGTATGGCATTTTTACCCTAGCGAGGTCCCTCCCCTCCCTAAATCCCACCCTCAACTCTCCAGGTATTTCTGAACCCGAAGTTGGCAACCCTTAAAGGGAGGTGGGAATGGAGGTTTTCAGTAGTGTTTATATCCATTAATAAATTATACGCGAATTGCTCTTTTTGCGTTTCACCCTGTACTGCTTTGTCTGGTGCTGCAGTTTTTTGTTTAAAATGGTTCCAATTTTGGTGCTGTAGCGGTATAATGATATACCAGTATATTTAAAAACTGTGTTTGTTGAGGGGAAAAAAGGGCAAAAAACTGCAGGGGAAGACAGTGTGTGGGAGATGGGTAGGAAAGACAAATGGTGGCCCTTTCAGAAGTGCAGAAGAGATTTCAGACATTGTGATGCTCTAGCCATCACCCTAAAAACTCTATGGTACCATAGAGTTTTAGGGTGATTGCCAATGTTGCCCCGACAACATGCCCAGCGTGATGATGTCACTTCCGGGTGACGTCATCATGCCGTGCGCGAGGCTTCCAAAACAGGAGTGGGACTCCCCTGCTCCTGGAGGTATGTGACTTGGCAACCCTACTTTATACTGAGTCACCCTATTGGTCTATTGAAGGCAGTATTGTCTGCTGTGATTGGCAGTGTCTCTCCAGGGTCTCACATCCCCTACTGCCTGGTCCTTTTTTAATTGGGAACTTCTTAAGACGGAGCTGTGGCCCTGCCCCCAACAGTAGAATGCAGCCACTTGCTGTTTCATTGGTGGGCATACACATATTATTTTCAGCAGTTCCACTGGCTTTATGGTTGATCCCCAGGCCCAGTTCAATGACCCAAGTACTTGAGGGACCTTTCTTCCTTTGGGGCTCTGTGAGATTCACGAGGGACGTTCATGGTGGGAGAGCTTGTTGGTGGCAGCCCCATTATTACAGAATATGTTGCCAAAAGATGTGTGGAAACGTCTTAACTGCTGGCTTTTCACAGGGCCTGCGAAAGTGTGCTCTTCCAGAGGGTTTAGTATGACCAGGGGTCTGTTGGAGCAGGAGCGCACAGGAGCACAGCTCCGGGAGTGACGAGCCCAGGGGGCGGGCACATGACCAAGCCCCACCCCCTCCTCGGCTTCCCTGAGCAGTGCAGAGGCGCAGCTCCCCGGGGAAAGCCCTGCTAGGGTCTTTATTGTTTTTAATGTTTTGTTTTAATATTGATAATTTTATCATTGTTCCTTTTATGACTGTGTGCTGCTTTTCCAGAGACTTGCTCAAGGTGGCACATAAATTTTCTAAGTATACCATTTTTTATCTGGGCACATGGCACATAAGTACTGGAGAAATTTCACCAACCCTTCAGCAGCTTCCACCCCATCAGTTTGGTGTAGTGGTCAGGAGTTGGACTCTAATCTGGGAGAACCGGGTTTGATTCCCCACTCCTCCACATGCAGCTGCTGGTGTGACCTTGGGCCAGTCACAAGTTCTCTCAGAGCTGTTCTCTCATGAGCAGTTCTCAAAAGACCTCTCTCAGCCCCACCTACCTCACAGGGTGTCTTGTGGGGAGGGGAAGGGGAAGGGATGGGTGGTGCACATGTCCTGGGTATCTCAAGTCTACTTGAAACCTGGTGGTTTCAAGGGAGCAGGAAGAGAATGAGGGTGTGTTCTTTACGCTTATTTTTATTGCACAAAGTATTGGATGGGGAAGGGAATGGAGGAAGAGCAGGTCAGTTTCACTCACCTGTGGAGTGGAGCCTGAGGGGTGGGTGTTGCCTTCTGACACACTTCCAGTATGTTAGGGGGTGTGGCATGTGCAAATGAGTTATGCAAATGAGTTATGGTAATGAGCTCCTGCACCTCTTTTTCTACGAAATGACCCCTGAGTATGAATAATTTTTTTGGATGGAGTACTAGTGGCCATATCAGTTTTGTAGCGTATTGTTAGATTAAATGCACTTCCATTTGTGCGGGGGTTGGTTGGTTAGTTGTAAGCTGCTTTGAACCCGTTGGGATATAATTACTGGAATAATTTAAAAAATCAAACTACCCACAAGATGCTTTGTGTATACACTTAAAAACAGAACGTTAAGAGGGCACACAAATAAACAATTGGATCAGTTGAGCTAAAACTCAGATTAGATCTGAATGAGAAGTATTTTTATACTTTATAATAAAACAGAAGGAACTAGTAATGCATCCCCTCCTCTAAACAGAAGAACCTCTTGCATACTGCATGGTATGCACAAATACTCTCTTCTCCGCATTGTTCAGGTTTGAGGCAAGATGGGTAGCTTCTTGTTCTCTTAGCAGTCATCACTCTAAAGGCAACTGCCCTTTGTTGGTGTGCAGTCTGAGGACTTGGTATCAGACGTTTAATGGGAATCGCGTTCCTCCCAGACTTGTGTATCTGTTCTCTCATGAATGTGGTATGTGTGTAGAAGTGGCTGCACCCCCACCCCACCTTACCCACCCCTGTTTTTACTTCCTTGAACTGTTCTATGAAGACACTGCTGGCTGCACTGTGGTACTCACATGCAGCCATGCAAGTGACATGACTTGTCAAGAAGAACTTGCTTTTCCCTCCTCCCTTCACTGCTGGTATCCAGCTGTCTGCATGCTTTGCATTGTGGGATTTCCCAGCTTCTTCTTCCTCCAGCTGCAGCTCACTGAGCCCATCACAGCTATTTTGTCATGGGAGCAGGGGCAAGGCCTGCCTATCATTGACAAATTTTAGACCATCACCTAGGGCACCAGCCTGATGAGGGTGCTGGCCCGCAGTCTGCCTGCCTTGGAAAGCATGCCTCCTCCTCCCCCCGCGCCCCGGCCAGCCTTTGTCCCCGCTTGGTTTGCAGCCCCCCTCTCCCACACCTGAAAGCGGTGCCCCAGCAGGTCAAGTGTGGCAGCAGCAGCTGGGTCAAGCCAGGCACTTCGTTGTGAGCTCTGCCAAGAGTAGCCACCCATCGGGCTCCTGCAAGGAAAGAGCCGGGCAGGTGCTGGTGGGCTCAGGGGCAAGGCTGCTTCCAGAGCGCGGCTCTCTTTGAGGAGGCTGTTCCTGCTCTGAGTCCCCCAGGCTCCATGCCCTGCCCACCAGCTGCCTTAGGGACTGGCCCTCAGAGGCTCTGCGGTGAGGGGAGGCGCCACACAAGGCAGCCTCACCTGGGGGGTGCCACAACTTAGACTTGCCTAGTGCACTAGAAAACCTGGGGCCAGCCCTGAACAGTAGTGTCAGTAGTGTCACAAGAATAGCATAGGGGGTGGAGTTTGGGTCTGCAGTGGGAGAAGAGAAGAGATTGGATTTATTCCCCGCCCTTCACTACCCAAAGGAGTCTCAGAGTGGCTTACAAACTCCTTTCCCTTCCCCTCCCTACAACAGACACCCTGTGAGGTAGGTGGGGCTGAGAGAGCTCTGACAGAGAACTGCTCTTTCCAGAACAGCTCTGACAGAACTGTGGCTTGCCCAAGGTCATCCAGCAGCTGCAAGTGGAGGAGTGGGGAGTCAAACCTGGTTCTCCCAGATTAGAGTCTGCACACTTAACCACTACACCAAACTGGCTCTGGGAAGAGAGAATTGGCAGAAATTGCCATTTCCCTCGTCTGTGAATGGGGAATTGTGTGGTTGGATATGTGCCAGTCTATGTAACATTCAGCATTATAATTGCAATTTTCTTTTTAGAGACAGAAAAAAGTATTGAGTCTGGATTGGAAGCAACTGTGTTACTGAAGGACTGAGGAGCAAGGATGGAGGTTACAGTGGAAAACTTAAACAAGGCACTGTCCCCCAAGGATGTATATACATAGGGTTATTTACAGAATGCTGATTTGATTGAGAAAATTACAGAGTTCGGTCTTAAGCCTAGAACAGTGGTTCCATCTGTTAAATGCCTATCTGCTCGAGGCCTGCTTTGTGGCCTTTCGTTTGCTGGAGTTGGCAAGTGATTTCTGTACCACTGGAGAGCTAGATAGTAAAGTAAATATACGGGCGCAGGCGCTTTTATCCTCATGGGTGAAACAACAGCCGCTCTTTCTTCTGCTTCCAGAGCACACAAAAGTAATTATTCCTCTGCCACACAAGAAAAAGGTTTGAATTAGCTGCTTCCATGGTAGAGGAGGAAGGAGACGTGGTTTTGGTGATAAGGGATGATACAGTGTTGTGGCTTATTCATTGTTAGGGATCCTTTGAGTGAAATTCTTGGTTGTGGTTAAGATTTAAAAAACACACAAACATAGGGTTTCCGGGTCCCCCCTAGCCACCAGTGGGGGATGGGGAGGGTTGCCAGCTCCAGGCTGGGAAACTCCTGGAGATTTGGGGATGGAGCCTGGGGAGGACAGGGACCTCAGTGGGGTCCAATGCCACAGAGTCCACCCTCCAAAGCATCCATTTTCTGCAGGGGGAACTAATCTCTTCTGGTTTGCATTGCATTGAGTGTTGAAAAAAAACACCTTGCTGGACCGGACCAGTGTGTCTTTACCCTAACGTCTGTTTCTAACAGTAATGCCCCTGGAAATTATTTTTTTATTTGCTTTAGTTTGTAGCATATTTTTCACTTCAGTGGGGACTCAAAGTGACCTATGACATTCTCCCCTTCCACATTTTATCCTCACAACTGTGCGAGGTAGGTTCAGCTGGGAGTGTGATTGGCCCAAGGTCCCCCTTCATGGCAGAATGGGGATTTGGACCTGGGTCTGGTCTGACACTGGAACCACTGTACCATGCTGGCTCTCACAAACAGGACGATGGGGTTGGCTCTTCCACGCTGTTTTCTTCCACCATCACGTCCTTGTAAATGAAGAGTCTGCATTTAGTTGTTAGGCCTATCAGTGGCTATTAGGTATACTTTCCATAAAAAGGAGTCTTCTTTTAGTCTTGAAAAGCGAAACACATGCTTCTGAGTAACAGAAAACAGCCGACTCTGTATGTGCATCTCTAATGGCTTGACCGTTAACAAAAGGCAGATCTCTCACGACACTTTTTTTTAATTGTTCCATAATCAACTCTTCGTCTTTTTTTTTTTTGGTCTTTTCCTTTTGGTGTTTGTAGGAGGCAATTTCTGTGCTGGTTATGATTTGAAGGAACTGGCCCGTAACCCGACCTCGATCAAATTGGAACAAGATGTCACGAAAGGTCCTGGTCCGATGGTATGTTCTTGGAAACAGTCTGGAGGGAAATCCTGACAGTTCTGTGAAACCGAAGTCCATTTCCAGGGCTGCCTTGCATTTCTCTATGGAAACCAGCAACACATTTTCGTTAACTGAGACAAAAAAAAATATGGGGATGGGAGAGAGGAGGACTCTTCTCATCTGTGAGAGTAACTGAAACCAAATGGGGTTGTTTTCCCAAAGGAAAAGTTATATGTCCAGCCCCAGTAAACTTGGAAATGAGGCACACTATGCCCTGTGATTTATATAAATGTGAACTGTGTGGTGCAGATGAGTGTAGATTTCCATTACACAGAGCAGTGGAATGACAGACAATAGCCTTTTGGGCTGTTCTGCTTTGTTTTCCCCCCATATAATCTAGACCAAACTCGCCCGATCTCGTCAGATCTCAGAAGCTAAGCGGGTCAGCCCTGGTTAGTAAATACCTCCAAGGAACCCCAGGATTATGATGTGGAGGCAGGCAATGGCAAACCACCTCTGAACGTTTCTTGCCTTGGAACCCCACGGGGTCGCCATAAGTCGGCTGTGGCTTGACAGCAAAATAAATCTATACATATAAAAGAAAGTCCCCCTCACCGTAAAATCAACACCCAGGCCAAACCGCTGGACCTAGAAACACCAAATTTGGGGAGAGCACTCCTGCCATGGCATAGGTGCTCACTAAGAAGGGATTTTTTAGAAATTCAACCCCTAAGTGGGAGAAAATGTGCTTCCCCCATTGATTCCTATGTGGCTGCCTCCTTGTACCCCCCACTCGCTGACTGGTCAGCTGCAGAGCTCAGCATTCTGAGGTTAAAAAGAAAAACAGTTACAGGAGACTGCAGAGAGCTAACGGCAGTTGAGGAAATCAGGAATGGCCAACAACCACCTGTGAGGTGCAGTGATGCTGCTGGCCCAGCCTCTCCGATGGCTTCCAACACACTCGCCCTCACCTCCCACAGCTAGCAGGCGGTTGTCTGTCAGGTGCAGCAGTGGTTGCAGGGTGCGTAAAGCCACGAGGGAGCCCGCCCAAGCAGTGATCCTGCTGGTCCCACCTCCACAGTGGCTTCTAATACTCCTCCCCCTTCCCCTCCTACACTGGACAGGCAGCTGTCTGTCAGGTGTAGGAGAGAAGGTGGGATGCTTACAGCCACTGGGGAGCTTTGCTCTGCAGGATTGCCTTAGCTCTGCTGCTGGCCCAGCCTCCCCGATGCCTTTGAACATAATTCCCCCCCACCAGACAGGTGGGTGTCTGTCAGGTGTCGGAGCAGGACCAGGGTACTTTTATGGAAGGTGGCAGGAGCTGACTTAACAGACAACTGCTTCTTAAATGGACAGTTCTATGTTTCCTGCTCCAGAGTGGTGGAGCAGCCTGGTGATCCTAGCACCTGAGGGCAGAACCACCAATGTGGTCTACAGAGAGGTCATTCAGTAGAGAGAGAAAAAAACAGTACGTATATCTCACTTCATTTTTTACACTACAGTCTTCTCCATTAGAATTCCTACAACAAATGTTACATTTCAAACTTCACATCATCATTATTATCAGGGCTCCTTTGGGCCGGAGCGAAGTAGAGCGAAGCTCCGCCAGCTCAGGAGTGGCCACTAGGGCAGTCACGGGCCAAATCAGATTCTCTGATCTGATTCAGCCTGCTGCCGAATTGCTGCTGAAATTCGGTGGCAACTTTAAAAGCAACTGGAGGGGAGGGGGTTTGAGGGAGAGGCTCCAAACTTGCAGGGTAGCTGCTGGGGCCTCTCCTCGAAATACCCACCAAGTTTCAAGAAGATTGGACCAGGGGGTCCAATTCTACAGGCCCCCAAACAGCTTGCCCCCATTCCCTCCATTGTTCTCTATGGTAGGAAAAAAGTAACACTTTTAAAGCAGCATTTAAAATGCAGTATATATAAAATATTTAAATGTTTCAACCAAAACATATAAACACACAAAGTTATATAACAGCACCAACCAGGCAGGAGGGCTGATAGCAGTTTTTCGGGGTGCACACACACAAAGTCTTCACCTGCTGGCGGTAGAGTCCCTTGTACACATTCTGCGTTGAGTTGCATATAGTTTTAATTTCTACAGGGTCCTTCCCGGATGAGGTTTTCCAAGCCTGTGATTGCTGCAGTGAGTGGTTATGCAGTGGCTGGTGGGCTTGAGCTGTCCCTCTTGGCTGACCTACGCGTTGTGGAAGAGAGTGCTGTCCTCGGAGTGTTCTGCAGGCGATTTGGTGTGTCTCTGTGATTTCCATCACTTTTCGTTTTGAGTGGGCTCAAGTGTGTGCGTGAGCTCACCGTCTCTTTCACTCTTGAAGGGACTCCAGCTGAAGGGGAAAAGGCATTACACCACATTTTTACAGTGAACACGGCACAAATATAGGTATTTCTGAATTTACACATAGATTCCTTTGGGAAGTCATTTGCACATGGAAGTTCAGCCTGAAGATGTGTGTCCCTTATTAATAGGGAAAAAACTATATCATGTAGCATTGTATAGATGGGAATAGCTATTGCTTCACTGTTGCTTTTGTTATGTAGGCTTGCTCTACATATTACGTTATTTTCCGGCATGGATGTCCCTCTCCTGTTGGAAAAAGTGTATATAACATGTGTACATAACCCTGTGTAGAAATATGCTTGTTGTGTGTCCACTTCAATACATGTACATGTGTTAGGAAGTGACAGCTAATTGTGGCTTTCCATATGCGCATGCAGCGAAACAGATGTGCTCATCTGTACTGGAAGACTATCTTGCACCAGTTTTTCTTTCTTATGTGGTTTTAAAATCAAATCGTACTTTTTTAATTTATTTACAGCATTTATATTCTGCCGTTCTCTAAAAGACTAAAAGGAAGGAGACATATTTTTTAGTATTGGCTGTTTAATTCCCTAGTACAGTCAGGCACTAGAATCAAAATATGTTAAAAACCATGTTCTTTTCATGGTTTCCCCAGTCAAAATTGCACTTGTATACCCACGATTAACAATGATTAAGCCACTAATTAAGGCTAGCAGCCCTAAATTGGAGAGATCAGAAGAGTAGAATATTTATTTATTTGCAAAATATTCATGTCCCTCACGTGTTGGAGACCTGAAGGCAACTCACAAGTAAAAGGACACAGTAAAATAATTGAAAATGTAAATTTTCCGTAGATTAAAATAGTCGCAAAGTAGTATTCAGGATTGAAGGAGACCATAAAAACAGTTTTTAAAAAGGTGGAACCCATCTAATAAATGCCTGGGTGAGAAAAAATGTAAAAGAGAAAACTCATTAAAAGGCTTGTCTGAAGGACTTGGGAATAGAGTTATGCAATGGATTGAGCTAATACATAGAGTATAATAAGGCCAGTGGGATTCTGTGGAGAAAGTAATAAAGCTAATTCATCTTCAGAATAAGGTAGCTTAACATCTGACATTCCTTTTTTAACAATCATGAGCATTTCACTGTTATTTTACGTGGTCTAAGAAAGTCTGTCCCTGGGACTCGTGTGTTCATATTTAGAAACAGTTTGGCAAACACATAGCAATTGGATTCTTCACTGTCCGCAACTGGACTTTCACCACAGGCCGTGTGCCTGTGTTATTTCAGTGACATTAATACACTGGTTTTCTTCAAATAGGGCTATTTGTTCATTTGTTGAACAGGGATTGGTGGACTTTTTCTGTAACCCTCTCTGTCTTTTTAGGTGTTCCACTAATAGACGGTGGGACTGTCAGGCTGCCAAAGCTGATTGGTCTTTCACGAGCACTTGATCTCATTCTCACTGGTCGGCCTGTGACTGCACAAGAAGCCTATCAGTTCGGATTGGCCAATCGGATTGTTCCCAGTGGCCAAGGTTAGTGCTGGGAGGTCGGTTCATTTAGACAAATATCTCTACAAGCAGCTATCCGTCAAATGGAGTCTGGGGTTGCAGCAAGCCTATGTCCAGTTGTGTTTCCATTTTGTAATGCTGTAAAAGCTAGTTTGGGTGCTCATTGGGGAGAAAAGTCTTGTATGAATGAAGTAAATAAATGAATAAATAAATGTTGTCAAAGGCAATGCAATTCTAAATGTGTGCAGCAACATCCAGGATCACAGTAGGGTTGCCAATTCTGGCTTAGGAAATACCTGGAGATTTGGGGGTGGAGCCTGGGGGGGCCCCTCAGCATGGTATAATGCCATAGAATCCACCCTCCAAAGCGGCCATTTTCTCCAGGGGGACTGATCCCTGTCATCTGGAGATAAGTTGTAATTCTGGGAGATCTCCAGGCCCCACCTGGCAACTATAGATTACAGCCTGTTGTTAAAAAGTGTTTCGAATAATGAGTCATGAGGGCCCTGTTTTTTTTGGGGGGGGGGGGGTAGGTAGGCACCAAGGAAAAGGAAAATGTTGCTCAGTGTTGGACCAGAAGGTTAATTTGAAACAAAGCCTTTTTCTCTTGCTGGATTTAAGTGGTAAAAAAGGTTGAAATCACATGACTTCTGAGACAATCTAATTGTGTGGGTTGAAAATGCTGTTGGTATTTTGATTACAGTTGGTAATCTGAGGGAACGTTTTTGAATTATTTATTGCTTTGTGGTTGGATTTTGCTTTGCATATATATAGTCTTGGTTAACTTTGTTTCTTGGGGTCTACTTTTGCTTTTCTCACGGCCCTAGGTATCCCAGCTTAGAGTTTCTAGACATGAGGCTTAAATCGGTTTATGTTCAAATTGATCTGTAATGCAAATGTAAAGCTGTAAGTGGATAAAATGTGCAACTGATTTTTCTCCTGTGTTCTGTTGTGCATAAACAACAGTCAGACAAAGAACAGATGGGAGGCTAAAAGGCATTTTTAGCAGCAGAGGATAAGACTTCATGATAACTTCCCTGAGCAAAGAAGTTCACAGACATGATTAACTTTTACTAGCCTACTGCCCGTATATATCTGTGCATGTTATTTGTGGCTCGGCAACTGCCTGAAAGGGGAAAAAAATATCAAGACTCTTCCACTTTACGAAATTTTTATTTGGTCATTTAAAGACACTTTTACTTACCATAGGGGCACAACTGTTTACAAGCCTGGCTTTCTTACTGCTTAGGGTGGAGATGGGCAGAAGCCGTTCATTTCTCCCGAGTCATGGAATGTCCCCTTTTGCATGTGAATTTAAGGCATTGTTCCCGTTCCTGTAGCTAGCAATTGGCTGCTCCTCATGAACT
This sequence comes from Lepidodactylus listeri, assembly GCA_029233225.1. Lineage (NCBI taxonomy): Eukaryota > Metazoa > Chordata > Lepidosauria > Squamata > Gekkonidae > Lepidodactylus > Lepidodactylus listeri. Next base: position 98,230,123 of record JARCFY010000006.1, read on the forward strand.
TCATTCCATTCAGAGGGCAGAACCTCGATTCTGTTTAATTTAGAGCGAGGGTTTGAAAACATGGGAATACATTTCTTCCAATAACAAGGGTGTGTCCCTTCGTCAAAACACATTCCTGCTGTTAACCTTTGACCACTGAGAGGGAATTACCTCTGCAAGGTAAATGTATACAACTGTTCTCTGACCAGTCTCTAGAGGTTTCCTGTAGAGGAAAAAGGAAGACCCTCTGAAACCAGCTTTACCTCATTCTGAACTGGGCTGGCATGGAAACTTGACTTGAAAGGGGGCAGTAGCAGCTGCTCTGATGGAGATTAAGTTGGGATGACTGCTGTTTCTCATTGATTTGTGAACAAAACAATGACAGCATACACCATATCTGAATGCGAAACAGGCTTTTGGAAATAGCTTCTGGGGTTGGGTGGGTGTGTTCATATTGTACCAGCGCTTTTAAAAGGAAATTAGCCAGAAGCCAACTAGTCATAACAAAAAAGGTACAGATTCAGATGTTTCTTTTTTTAGGCTCTCTGTGTATGTGTATGTTTAAAATTAGATTATTTTGCTTGTGGAAATGTAGGGGGGGGGGAAGAGGGAGATCATTTATAACACAGGACGTTATTCAGTCCCTGCTGAAGCTGCGACCATTCTTCAAGTCCAAGAAGTGACTAACATCTCCAGGGACTTGCTGTCATCTACTTGCGTGCATTCTGATATCCGGATTCCTTTAAAAATATGTCTGTTTTAGTTGGCATCCAGAGAAGTATCTTTTGAAACAAATGTGAATGAAACCCTGCTTTGTTTACTCTAAGCCAGGGATGGCCATACGACACTCTGCAGGCCAGGTTCGTCCCTCAGAGCAATTTTATGTCCCATCAACAACCCTGTCACATCTTAAAATACGGTAAAATGTCTGCCAATGTGACTTTTGAGGAAAATTTTTACAAAAATGTTTTTATGCATAAGAATAGTAATATTCTATAAATGTTACATACATATGTAAAGTTAAACCTCAGATGTGTGGTCCATAACTGTGATACATGAATGCCCAGTGGCTGCAATTTTATTAGCGGGTCTGCTAGTCTATTTGCCACCTGTTTGGAGAATAGACCAGCCGCCATGAAAACACAAGTTAGTATCCTTGTTCTAGGTCTTGGAATCTTGACTTGTGGTCATGGTAGATCTCCCTAAGCTAGCTCTGGGTTTGTTGGAGCTTAATGACTCACATTGCAAAATTTAATACGAAGTGATAATTCCTTCCACTTTACCCTCTTTATTGTGTGTATATGTGTGTGTGTGTGTGTTTACTGAAAACTGAGACAGTTTTCATGAGTTCAGTGCAGAAAACAGCTAGTTCTTGGTGGCAGAAATTATATGTTCCTTGAAATTAGACCTGGGAGAGAGATGCAGAAGTGAAATTCCTTTTATAAAAGGTATAATTTTGTGTAAAGATTTCCCTTGCTTGAAAGCCAGCCAAATTTGACTCTAGGGGGCGGTGCTCATCTCCGTTTCCAAGCCAAGAGCCAGCGCTGTCCAAAGATGTTTCCATGGTCATATGGCTGGCATGACTAGACACCAAGGCGCACGGAACGCTGTTACCTTCCCACCGAAGCAGTACCTATTTATCTACTTGCAGTTTCTTGCTTTTGAACTGCTAGGTTGGCAGGAGCTGGGGCCAGAGACAGGAGCTCACTCCATCACACGGCACTTGGTCCCGAACTACTGAACTACCGATCTTCTGGTCTGCAGCTCAGCATCTTAACCACTGAGCCACCGCGGCCCCTATAATTTTGTGTAGGCTGTGCTAAAGTGTAGGCTTCAACAGTCCCCATTTTCTCATCTTTGATAAATGACTGCCCCTGTTTTTGTCTGTTTAGCCTTGTGTCTAGGAGGTAACCCTTTAACAGTGCGTTCTAAACAGAGTTACATCATTGGAGGCCCATGGTCTTAAATGGGTGTTAACTGGGTTTAGGATTACAAAGTAAGTCAGGAAATGGTTGCATCTCACTGTAGTTCACGGTCTGCTATTTCACATGCTGTAGCTGGTGAGGGTTCGATTGAATTAGACCTATGGGACAGCTGTGCTGGTATTAGTAGCTTTTTTGCTTTACAGTCGTATGATCTATTGGGATATTTGGCTAATATTTGCAGAATTTGCCTAGTCATAGAAGCATGATGTTGAGTGCTGAAAATAAATCTCCCCAAAAATATATTGCAAAAAGGAAAACTTACATCTATTCAAGAAAATCCAGTTCACATTCAGATTGCAGTTGAAAGGAAAGAGAGAAGCCTAGTCCAAAGAGTACTTTCCCTATAGGGTTGCCAGACCCCCCCCCCCCCGGTGGAGATGGGGGTCCCCTGCTGTCAGGCCCCACTTTCCCACTGCTGATCCATTGGCTGGCAGGAGGGGAGGGGGACTTACCTTGAAAAAGAGGGAGATCCATCTGACATGCAGTGATGTGTCTACGTCACTGCCCACATGACCTGGCAGTGATGTCATCACATCAGGGATGTTGGGGTGATGCTCTGGCATTTGGGCAGAAACTCTATGGTAGAAGTCAATTTTACCATAGAGTTGTTGCCCAAATACCAGTGTCGCCTTGATCTCCTGAGTGTGATGATGTCACTTCATGTGGGCAGTGATGTGGTCACGTTGCTGTACATCGGATGGGCCTTCTTGCTGCTCCTAGTGATGGTGAGTCCCCCCATCCCTCACTGGTTGCCAGGAGGGCCTGGCAACCAGGAAGAGGGGCCTGGCAAACCTACTTCCCTATCACAAGTGGCCAGCTAAATCTGTCATCACATGTACGGAAGTATGAGGGCATTGTTTCTACAGGAGAAAGCTGTAGAGACATGTGACTCCATGCAGAACCATGTAGAGAATGGGGGAGAACAAAGCACAGAGAGAGAGAGGAGAGGTCAGAGGGCAGCTCCCAGGTTAAGACAAAGTGAGAGCCATTCCATTCAAGGAAGTAACACATGCACACATACAGTGATGTAGCACGCCCCCCCCCCCCACGTCCAGGCACACTGAGTCACTCACTCCAACATGATCAGATCCAGGCTGTGGCTGAGGAGATTCTTTTGTTGATTCTTCAACACAAATCCCATTGCACTGGCTCCTCCGTCTCACCTCTGTATAAATCATATTCCAGGATACCTCAGTGTTGTTGCATACGGTGGAATTGCAGCTTTTCTTTAGCAAATATAATATCTATTATGAGAATAAACATTATTACCTTTTTAAAAATGCACCCATGCATACCTGACGTGGTCGTTTTACTTATATGCTTCTTCAGAAGCCAGTGTCGGACCAGGCCTTGCAGAGCAGGACTCCGCAAGGAAAAGTCTGTGGGTAGCCATTTGTGCCAAGTCAGACAGACAGTCTCTCCGGTTGCATTGCCACTTGCACAAGATGTTGTGCAACTGAATTCTGAGCATTATAAAATGTAGGGAGGAATTAGGGTTGCCAGGTTTGGCAGACGAGAGGGCGGGGGATGATGGGGGTGCACTTACTGGGAGTGGGGAAGGAAGAAGCCGGAAATAAATGTGACATGCCTACATCACCTGGAAGTGATGTAGGCACATCGGGAGCCACACTCTGGTTTGTGAGCAAAACCTCTATGGTAGAAATAGCTTCTAACCATAGAGTTTTCCCCAAAACCTAGAGCGTTGCCTGCTCAACATCACCAACATGCCCACGTCATTTCTAGGTGACATAGGTGCAATCACATTTATTTCTGGCTTCTTGCCTGTTTGTTTGTGTGTGTGTGTGTGTGGGGGGTTAATGTCCTGCCAGTGGCCAGCTGGCTGGTGGCAGAGAGGAGCACCAGAAACCAGGGGACCCCTGCCTGCCCAAGGGGGTCCAAGAACCTTAGGAGGAATACACTTGGTGTTGCACAAGATCTCTTGTGAATGGTGCACTAAGTCCATTTATGTGTCTGCTTGTGCATTGTTGGATGCAAGCCAATGGGTATAACAGGCAGACAAGACCTTCTAGGAATGTGTAATGTCTTGCTGCAAGTTTTCAAGAGCGACTCCCAGGGGTCATTTCGTAGAAAAAGAGGTGCAGGAGCTCATTAGCATAACTCATTAGCATAACTTATTTGCATATGCCACATCCCCTGACATCACCAGAAGTATGTCAGAAGGCAAAAAAGAAAGGAGAGAGAAAGAGAGAGAGAAGGAAAGAAAGAGCTGGCAGAGGGGACCGCTACTAATCCAAGCCTCAGAAATACCACTATTCTGGGAGGATAGCTTCAGTGGTGGCTGAAGCCTTCAGAAGGCTGGTCGGAGGAACAAGGACCTTTCCAGGGGGTGGGGTCATTTTGCTGCAGCCATGACACAAGTAGGCATTCCCCTGCAAGGGGGGGGGGCTTGCAGCAACTCCCAGAGCTGCGCTCCCCTGAGCTCCTGCTCAAAATGACCCCTGATGACTCCACTGTCATTTTTGAAGCTTCAGAAGTGTGAGTAATGTGAGTAATTTTACTTTGAGCCTAATGTGAGTAATTTTACTTTGAATTTAAGCCACAAATTAAATTGAAACCTTCTAACCTTTTTGAACAGAGGTGTGCTTGGGCAGTGTAGTGGACAGAAAGCTGTGCTCTGTTTTTGCAAACCAAAGTTCACATGTGAGGTCAGACAGAGATTTTCTGATATCACTTTGGCAAGTCCCCATGTCCCAGTTTTTAAACAGAGCAATTAGGGAGGTAAACCAGTGTCCTTGGTGGTTCCATTTGACAGTGAATGTGAGGACTCGCAGCACTGAATGCTATGCCATCACAAAATGCTGAGTGTGTATGTAAAACTAGATCCTTTCTCCATCCCATGATAGTTTCCTAGGCACAGGGAACTTTTTAGGGTGGAGGTGCATTCAGTCAGGCAAGCCCTTCTCAGCAATCTGAAAGAGAACAGCCCAGAAGAGGCTTCCTTTGTCTTCTGTTGCTTTTGAGAAATTAGACTGTCCTCAGTGCCCTGTTTTGTAAAATAGGAATAATATAAAGCTGCCTCAATCAACACTTGAAAGGGCAGATGAAGTGAGAGGCTGTTGTTGGTGCATATTCAAAGAAAGGCAGTTTCTCCTAATGTTCAACCAAAATCTTATCATGGGCTGCAGTCACACACACTAAATAGTCCTCTTTCAGTGCACTTTCCAACTGGATTTTACTGTGTGAACTGGCAAAATCCAGTTGGAAAGTGGACTGAAAGTGGATTATTTAGCGTGTGTGTGTGACCTCAGCCATTGTGTAATTTAAACCCATGTGGCCTGTTCTTACACTCTGGAGCAGCAGAGAACACACATTTCCCCTCTTCCATATGGCAGTCCTTCAGGTATTTGGAGGAAGCCAAGTACCTGAACCTACCTTTAAATTATTAAATTAGACAAGGTTCAGTGGTTCAGAAGGCAGGAATGGCCACTTGCTCCCAATACCGGCATTTTTTCCCTGGGGGAAGCCAGATGCTAGAAGTAATCCCTAGTTATCTGCTATCTTGGCTGCCAGAGGAAGGGAGCTTCTGCTCCAGATGTGATGTGATGATGGCTTTCCATGCATTTAAAATATGGAACAGTCCCAGTAACTTCCTACTTTGGGGAAATGTCTGTGTACTGATGGGCTACATGAAAGTTTCCCCCAAGGTGGTGCACGGCAGCTCCCCAGGGCCATTTCAGGTTGGGAAAACAGGATGGGAGGGGGAGGAGTTAAACCCCATCTCCCCGCATGCCATGTTCCCAATCCGAAGTGGGCTCCAGTGTGCCTAGGATTTCAGTTCCAAGCACAGAATTCCCAGTGCACATCTAGTAGACAGGAATTGTGGTGTACATGGCCGGGGGGGGGGGGGGGGGGGACAGGGGACACACAGGCAGTGTACATTGTACTTGAATCCTTAGTACTTGTGTTGTGTGATTTTCTTTTTAACAGCAAGAGTTCTAGGAATGAGAATCTTAGAATGCCCCACCCAACAAACTGCTCATGTCCCTGAAGCTTCTCTCTCTGTTCCCCCCCACCCGCCCGCCCGGCTGAGTTTGGATCCTGGAATTGGATTTGTCTGGGCAAAAAACACTTTGAGAGGGGGCAGAAGGGAGGTCAGCGGTGGGAATGGGGTGGATTTAGCATCCCTGACCTGCATGACAATTGTGCTGTTAAAATCTCTCAAACTCCATGTTCGGATTCATGAAACTGCCTCTGTTATATGTTTAGCTCTTGGTGAACACATTCGCACATCCATTTATGTATGCTGTGAAACTAAAGGTAACGTTGTCGCCTGTTAAGTCTGTCCATGTTGCCTGTGTGCGGGGAACACGGGGATTCACACAAAGTTTTGCTTATGCTTAGAATCTTAAGGTGATTCTTTTTTTGTTTTGCTTTTGCTTTCATATATTTGTTTATACAACAGTGTTGGTTTTAGTAATGTTGTTATTGAATTAATCAGTGTTTATTTACTACAACCATCAAAGATTTTGATCTGCGTAATATTTTTGGAAAATATTTCTGGGCAAAGAAAGAAAGCAGTGGCTTCCAGTGCCTGAGTAGCAAGATGTTGCTATTTCTCATTAAAATCCCACTTGCTTAACATCTTCTATTAAAATATGCATTCATTGAAAATGGAAAAAAAGTCCTAAGCCTGACAGAGTGAATTTAATTCTTAGATTATTACCCCATGGCTGCAGTGAATACAGGCTATTTAAAGCCAGGGTACTTCGCTGTCTTGGGAAGATGGTACAAAGACAGGTCATTGATATTTTGTAGACTACCTTATAGAACATGGTAGGAAAATGGAGTGGTGTTTAATGACTAAAAAGGTGGACTGCTCGGTGGCCTTCTGTGACCATTTTGTTCAGCACTTTGCAGGTAAAATCTCTCACATCCCTTCTGACTTGATTTGGACTCTTATGTTAGTGTCGGATGGTGCCAGGATGCTGACTTGTCCAATTACTTGGGATTCTTTTCAGTTTGTTCAGTCTGAGGATGTGGGCAGGATCCTTGGAAGTTTGAGGCCTACTACCTGCTTGTATGGCCCTTTCTCTTCCTGATCACTTAAATCTTCCAGGGAGGGGCTGGCTGGATTCAAGAGGTAGTTAATACTTCCTTAAGAGATAGCCTGGTTGCCCCAGCCTTGAAGCAGCCTCGAAACTTCTAAAGAAGCTTACCCTGGACCCAGGAGATTGTATTAATTGGCAATCAGTCTCAAGTGGTCCATTCTTGAGCAAGGTGATTGAACGGGTGGTAGTTGGACAAGTTTTCCTGGATGAGGCACATTTTTAAGACCCTTTCCAAAATGGTTTCAGGACTGGTTGTGAGACTGAAACAGCCTTGGTCACTCCGGTGGATGACTTGCGCTGGGAGATGGACAGAGGGAGTGTGACTCTGTTGATTCTGATGGACCTCTCAGTGGCTTTCAGTACCATCAGTCATGGTATTTTTCTGGACCACCTATCTGGACTGGGATTGGGAGGCACCATTCTGCTGTGATTCTGGTCCTACTTGGAGAGTAGGTTTCAGGTTGAATCATAGAGTTGGAAGGGGCCTCCAGGGTCATCTAGTCCAACCCCTGCACAATGCAGGAAATTCACAAATACCTCCCCCTCCATACCCCCAGTGACCCCTGTTCCCTGCCCAGAAGATGATAAAAAAACTTCTTGGATCCCCGGCTGAACTGGCCTGGAGAACAATTGCTTTCTGATCCCAAAGTGGTGATCAGCATTGCCCTGGGCATGTAAGAAAGGGCCAGAAGAACTAAGCACTGATACAGCCCTTCCTGCCCTCCCTCTCATGATCTGCCTAAGTTCACAGAATCTGCATTGCTGACAGATGGCCCTCTAGTGTGAGAGTTCTGCTCAAAGTAGTCAAGGATCAGATCTTGGTTGGTTAACCACAGTTCTTTATTACCTATTCCTACATTAGTACAGCATCTCGGATTATTGTCAGAGATGAGACAAATAATACAAGCGGGTCTATTATACCATTCCAAGGAGTTTGAATTACCCATAGATAGCCAATCCCCTTAAGGGAAAATTGGCGGGCCAAAAGGTGTCTTGACCGTTTGGTTCTCACAGGAAAAAAGTGAGGTGTTAAGCAGTAAATTTCCTTTCCCAAACCAGACCCCTCAGATGTTGCGAGTTCACATAACAATCAATGGCTCCAAGGTTCTTTTGCATTTGATAAGAGATGAGAAGCATCCTCCCCTTGAAGTTACTGCCGGAGCAGCTGGAATGCGGAGGCAGAGATGTGAGGCCTCCTTGTTCTCGCAAATCATGGTTGTCACCCTCCCGACCAAGACAGGAATAATGCATTACGGTTACATAGGTTCAAATACACTTTAGATACATAGGATAGTTAAAGACATGCATGCAAGAATACATTGGCTGAATTGGCAGATTCTGACACCCTGCCCTCCTCATAATTCTCTTCACCTAGCTTTATCAGGGAACATTTTATGAAACAGTTTGGTTAGTTTAGGAGCATGAACATGTTCTGAGCGAATCCACTCGTTGTGTTCCGGGCCGAAATCTAGCCATCTAACTAAGTAATATAATCGGCCTCTTCGCATCTTGGAATCGAGGATTTCAGTTATCTCGAAGTGAGGGCCCCCCTCCTTCATCAGTGGAGGAGGAACTGGAGGAGCTGGATGCCAAGCATTCGTCCCAGGATCTTTCTTCAATAGGCTGAAATGAAACACAGGGTGCACAGAACTCAGTGATTTAGGCAGTTCTAGTTCAAAAGACACATCAGATATTTTGCGTAGCACTTTATAGGGTCCAACATATTTCCATCCTAGCTTTCTGCTGGGCTGCAACCCATGGATATTTTTAGTAGAGAGGTAGACAGAGTCCCCGGGTTGAAGTTCCCATCCTGGTGCTCGCCCTCGATCAGCATATTTTTTGTAATCCTCTTTGGCATGGTCCAGTGCTTTGCCTATTAGTGGCCATGAGTCCTGGAGACTGGACCACCACCTTTTAAAATCCGATGGGGAAGCTTGGGGGACATCCTCAATAGTAGGCAATGGTTTCCCCTCGAAACCCCCCACTGCCATGAAAGGGGAGACTCCCGTGGAAGAGTGCACTGCATTGTTGTAACTATATTCCGCAAACGGCAGCAATTCCACCCAGTTGTCTTGGTGATAATTAGTGTAACATCTCAGAAATTGCTCCAAAATTTGATTAGTTCGTTCGGATTGGCCATCGGTCTCTGGGTGGTAACCCGAGCTCAGGGCGGGTTCTATGTCCATCATTTTCAGGAGCTCCCGCCAGAAGTTGGCAACGAACTGACTACCGCGGTCGGATACCACTCTCTTCGGAAAAGCGTGTAATTTAATCACGTGATTGAAAAAAGCTTTGGCCATCCCTTTAGCGGTGGGCAATTGCTTGAAAGGTGTGAAATGCGCTTGCTTCGAGAATGTGTCTACCACCACCCAAATAACTGTTTTTCCCTTAGAGGGGGGCAAATTGGTGATAAAGTCCATGGCTATGGCTTCCCAGGGTCTTGACGGGGTGGGTAGGGGATGCAACAATCCCGGAACTTTCCCCCCCCGCTTTTTGCACATTAAACAGGTCTGGCAAGCCGAGACGAAGTCGGAGACGTCTCGGCGCATGCGTGGCCACCAGAATTGACGCTGGATCAAATTAAGAGTTTTTAGAAAACCAAAGTGCCCGGCTAGCTTGGAAGAGTGGCAGATTAACAATATTTCTTTGCGTTTGGCCTTCGGCACCACTAGTTTGTCTCCATGCAGCCAACATTGATCCTCTCTTTTAGAACATTCCTCCAAAGCTTCCAATTCCTCTATCTCCTCAGGAGCATAATCCCCCCCCCAATCACATTTCCCAATGTCCAGCTGGGCCTTTTTGGCTTGGCTCCGGGTGACCACTGCCCCTCCTAACTGTTGGGGGGAGAACATGGAGTCAAACACCTCTTCCTTGACACTTTCATGTTGGGGCAACCTGGACAACGCGTCTGCCAAGGAGTTAGCTTTCCCAGGAAAATGTTTAAGCACAAAGTTAAACTTAGAAAAGAAATCGGCCCATCGCAGCTGCTTGGCGTTGAGGGACCGCTGAGTGCGCAGCGCCTCCAGATTCTTATGATCAGTCCATATTTCGAACGGAGTCTGCGCACCTTCCAACCAATGCCGCCACGTAGTGAGCGCTAACCTAATGGCTGCGGCTTCTTTGTCCCAAACCGACCAATTCCTTTCCGTTTCATTAAACTTTTTCGAAATATAAGCCAGCGGGTGCAATTTCCCTTCCGGGCCACTTTGTAATATGGCCCCCCCCATGGCTACATCAGACGCGTCTACATGGATTATAAATTCCTTGGTTTCGTCAGGGTGCGCTAGAATGGGCTCTGAAGTAAAAAGAGTCTTTAAAGTCTCAAACGCCCTCTGACACTCCTCGTTCCAAGCTAACTTTTCTCCTGGCTTCCCGGCCTCGGGCCCTCTCCCCTTCGTTTTTAACAAGTCCGTTAAGGGGAGAGTGACTTTAGCAAAGTCCTTGATGAAGGTTCGGTAAAAATTACAAAATCCTAAGAGGCTCTGCAATTGCTTTCTCGTTCGCGGAGCCTCCCATTGCACCACAGCCTCCACCTTCCCCGGGTCCATTTCCAAACCCTTCTGAGAGATGCGGTAGCCCAGGAAGTCCACGGACTCACGGTGGAACTCACACTTAGACAGTTTCACATATAGCTGGTTTTTTAGTAAGGTAGCGAGGACTTCCCTGACTAAATTCACATGTGCCTTCTTATCAGTAGAATAGATCAAGATATCATCTATGTAACATAACACGCCCTTAAATAGGTGCTTGTGCAACACTTCGTTGATTAAACTCATAAAGACCCCGGGCGCGCCACTTAAGCCGAACGGCATCACTAGATATTCAAATTGCCCCAAGGGGGTATTAAAGGCAGTCTTGGATTCATCCCCTTCCCTGATGCGCACCCTGAAATAGGCATCTCGTAAATCCAATTTGGTAAAAATCTTCCCCTTAGCAGCTTCCGCTAAGAGGTCCTTTATTAACGGGAGGGGGTAAGCGTTGGTAGTGGAGACCGCATTCAGCCCCCGGTAGTCAGTGCATAGTCGTAAACCCCCATCCTTTTTCTTTCGGAACAGCACCGGCGCCGCAAAGGGGGATTTGGCTGGGCGGATGAAACCCCGCGCTAAATTTTTGTCCAAGAACTTTCGCAACTCTTCCCGCTCCAACGGGCTCATTGAGTATAATTTCCCTTTTGGGAGTTTTTCTCCTGGGAGTAGTTCTATGGCACAATCCGACAGTCGATGGGGGGGCAACTCGTCCGCCTCAGTCTCGCTGAACACTTCCAGCAAATCTCTATACTCTTTGGGCACCATGGTAGGGGTGAGAGCGAGCGCGGGGACCGGGGGAGGAGGGGTCGGAGGTCCCGGTCCCCACTCTGGGTCCCATCTATGGTTAAGGCAGCGTTCGTCCACCCACGAGATCTTCCCTTCGCTCCATTTAATGTAAGGGTCGTGCGCCCCGAGCCAAGGGCTGCCCAACACCATAGGGAACTGGGCGTTTGGGGTGATGACAAAAGCCCGCTTCTCCCAGTGTTCCCCCGTCCCCAAAATTAAGCTCTCAGTCTCTGCTATGCACTCCTCCTTCATCTCCGACCCATCCATTTGAGTGAACTTTAGGGGTTCCAACAGCGGGGTGACTTTTGGTCCCAGCCCTTCCACCACCAAGGGGCTGATCAGGTCTCGCGCACACCCAGAGTCAATTAAAGCGCGTACCCGCATGTGGGTACCTGATCCAGGGGTCACCACAGTCACTACCATATATAATAGGGGGCCGGGGATGCTCACTGGAGATGGCGCTTCTTGGCGAGGGACCTGCAGCTCTGCGCCGCTCACTGCAGGCCGTTGGAGTTTCCCGACATCTGCGTCTCCATCAGCTCCAGCTCCCCCTGGTCACTGGCAGCTCCTTCCAGCTGCAACGCCCGGGGTTTCATTGGTGTTTTTCCACGGCTAGGGGTGCTCCCCGCTCCGGGGGTTGAGGTCTTCGGGCCTTTCCCCCCCCCTCTTGGGCAGGCGGAGGCGAAATGGCCACTCTCCCCACACTTCATGCACAACCCTTGTCGAAATCTCGCATCTCGGACGTCTTGCACACTGGATCGGGGCTTCGCTCTAGGGGCTGCTTTGCTGGCCGCCGTCACCGACGCTCCCATCTTGATCAGGGCGAACCGCTCCTCCATGTCGATGGCAGCTCTCATCCAGGTGGCCAAAGTGCCCGGGCGGCCCCCCAACAGCACGGTTTCGTAGATCTCCGGATTCAGGCCCTCCCAATACTTCTCCATAAATAGCTCCTCCGGCCATCCGTGGATCTTAGCCGCGATGCGCCTGAACTTGTCAGTGTAGTCCCTCACCGACGATCTCCCCTGGAACAGCTTTCTTAGCTGATTACGGGCCTTTTCCTCGCCCAGGGGGTCCTCGAACTGATGACGGAGGGCCCACATGAAGTTGTTCAGGGAACGCAACTCAGGTCCTGGGGTGTCGTGCAGGCTCACATACCAGTCGCTGGCAGTGTCTTTCAGCTTGGACCCGATGTAGCCAATCCGTTCTCTCTCGGTGGGATAGAGGTGGCCCCAGCTGTCCAGGAATCTCTCTATCTCCAGCATGAAGAAACGTAGCTTCTCCGGGTCCCCATCGAAAGTGGTCGTCAAAGGGTCGGAGGGGGCTGGGCGGGCGACCGGGGCGGCCGGGGCAGGTACTGGAACGGGCCCTGGCGCCGGAACCGGAACGACCGGCTGGACTGGTTGTGCCAGCAGAGCGGGCGCCTGTGGCTGAACCGGAACCCCTCCGGGCGCCGCTGGTTGTTGTGGGGCTCCTACCCCTTGACCGGGGAGAGCTCCTTGCACTGCCCTCATAGCGTCTCGAAATTGGTGCTGGAGATCGAGGGCCAACTCGCGGAGCTCGGCGGTGAGTTGAAGCCGCAACTCTCCCATCATCTGCTCCAAGGGGGCTATCTGCTCTTCTCCATACGGATCGGGCCCATACGGACCTGTCCCCTCTCCTTCGAAAGGCGGGCGACGGGGCCCTCCACGGTAGATCGGCTCGCGGTCGTCCCCGAGGTAGCTCGGTCTCCCTCGATCGAGCTGGTCTCCGGTCAGCGAAACCCGCACCCCTTTCCGATCGTGTACCCACGAATCCACGATCCGACGACCGAATTTGCTCCAGGCGTACTTGGGGGTCACGCTCTGGTGAGGAATCAGGCGCGGGATGTAGTGAGCCCCTTGGCTCGTGGTCACCGGCACTTCGGGACCTCCTCCGCCGCCACCGCCCCCGTTCCCCGGATCCTTCGGGGTAACGGGAGTCTCTTCGGGAGTAGTAGGGTTGAGGGGGACCGCGTCGTCGTCTGACATGGTCAGGAACGGCCGAGTCCCAATCACAGATCTCTGACAATCTGTGAGAGTTCTGCTCAAAGTAGTCAAGGATCAGATCTTGGTTGGTTAACCACAGTTCTTTATTACCTATTCCTACATTAGTACAGCATCTCGGATTATTGTCAGAGATGAGACAAATAATACAAGCGGGTCTATTATACCATTCCAAGGAGTTTGAATTACCCATAGATAGCCAATCCCCTTAAGGGAAAATTGGCGGGCCAAAAGGTGTCTTGACCGTTTGGTTCTCACAGGAAAAAAGTGAGGTGTTAAGCAGTAAATTTCCTTTCCCAAACCAGACCCCTCAGATGTTGCGAGTTCACATAACAATCAATGGCTCCAAGGTTCTTTTGCATTTGATAAGAGATGAGAAGCATCCTCCCCTTGAAGTTACTGCCGGAGCAGCTGGAATGCGGAGGCAGAGATGTGAGGCCTCCTTGTTCTCGCAAATCATGGTTGTCACCCTCCCGACCAAGACAGGAATAATGCATTACGGTTACATAGGTTCAAATACACTTTAGATACATAGGATAGTTAAAGACATGCATGCAAGAATACATTGGCTGAATTGGCAGATTCTGACACTAGCCTATGTTTAAAACCCTCCAAAGGAGGAGAGCCCACCACCTCCCGAGGAAGCCTGTTCCACTGAGAAACTGCTCTGTCAGGAAGTTCTTCTTAATGTTTAGCTGAAAACTCTTTTGATTTAATTTCAACCTGTTGGTTCTGGTCTGACCTTCTGGGGCAACAGAAAACAATTCAGCAGCATCCTCTATATGACAGTGCTTCAAGTGCTTGAAGATGGTTATCGTATCCCCTCTCAGTCGTCTCCTCACCAGGCTAAAACATCCCCAGCTCCTTCAACCTTTCCTCATAGGACTGGGTCTCCAGACCCCTCACCATCTTCGTTGCCCTCCTCTGGACACCTTCCAGCTTGTGTGGGGAGACTGCTGCTCAGTCCCGTGGCTTTGGACAACTAAGCATACATGTTTTCACACACACAGAAACACACACACATACATCTCTGAGCGTTTTTGGAGCAAGTTTTACATAAACACAATTAATCCCAACATAAACAACTTAAATACATCCAAGAGCGATGCTGCAACAACTTCATAGAACAAGGAAACACCACCAATATTGCGGGATGACCGTAACGCTGTTATTTCAAAACAATTAAATGTCCATGTCTTCCTTATCTTTTTTCTATATAAGTGCAGGTCAGGTTGCCGCGAAGTGCACGAATCCGGATCAGGCATTTCTAATTTCTTTGTCAGAGTCATGTTATTATGATGGAACCAAAAAAACCCCCTTTAGATTGCCTTACACAGTTTCATAGACCACATAGTACTCCATTTTGTCTGGCAAAGGTGTGGTTCTTCCACTCTCAAGAGTGCCTTTTACTAGCTTTGACTGGTTATCCAGCTGTAGCCTTTCCTGGCAGAAAAGATCTGGCCACTGCGGTGCATGCCCTGGTCGTATCTAGATGAGATTACTGCAGTACACTCTTCATGGGGCTGCCTTTGAAAAGTGTTCAGAAATGTCAGTTGGTACAGAACACTGCAGTTGGGATGCTGACTGGAGTAGGTCATAGGGACACATCACTTCAGTCTTGGCCCACCTACACTGGCTCCAGATTTGTTTCTGGGCACCATTCACGGTGCTGGTCTTGACCTTCAAAGCTTTATATGGTTTGGGACCAACATACCTGAAGGACTGCCTAATCCCTTATGAACCTGCCTGACCACTATGGTCATCTTTGGAGGGCCTGCTTTAGGTGCCCCCAGTTTCTGGAATTAAGTGAGTGGCATCCCAGTAGAGGGCCTTCTTGGTCATGGCACCAAAGCTCTAAAACTCTCTCCTGGGTGATTCACCTGCCCCCTTCTGTTGCTTCTGCCAACAAGTAAAGACTTCCTAATCAATTTTTTAAATGTTTTGTATGTATTTTAATTGTTTTATATGTATTGTAACTCTGTTTTTTAAATGCTTTTTAAAGTTGAATTAATGAGGTATGTTTAGGAGAGGGGTTTATTTTAATGGTTTTATAACGTATTTTATCACGTATGTTTTAAATTGTTGGCTGCCTTGGTGGCCCTTGTAAGGGCAGAAAGGCGGGATATACATTTTGTAAGCAGTAAGAATAGTAGTTGTAGTAATACTAATACTAATACTAGGAGTGCTGGGACTCCAGCCTGCTTGGAAGTTGCTCCTTCTAGAAGTTCCTGCTTGTTCATAAGGACATTGTTCTATAAAAACTGTTAACTTTACATTCTCCAAAACTGAAGCCTGGCACTGGGTGGGAAAAGGCTGGGTCTAAAGCAGTCTTACTGAGCCCTCCATCCATCCGTCCGTCCGTTCAATCCACATGAGATAGTGACAAGAAGTGAACTCTTTTTGGCTCAGTTCTGAATGGGATCCAGTAATGATTTCTTTTCTAAAAAATCAGAAATGGACTCTTTTCCAAAGTTATTATGAAATACGGATCTCATCACGTTCTTGATGAAATCGGAAGTTTGATGGGTCCCAGACATCTTCCCCTCAGGCTCCTCACCCATTCTCTGTTGCCCTATTTCCTCCTCCCACACTTTCTTATCTGGTGGCAGCAAGGGGAAAGGTTTTACAGGAGACCCCTCTGCAGTGCCCCCATTCCTCACTAGCAGCTGGAATGCTGCCGTGGCAGGCTTGCAGGCGAAAGGAACCCTGGAGCATGTAGTTTTCCAGGCCACCCACCGTCTATGCAAAGCACTCTTAATTGTCTTCCTTAGCCTCTCTGAGCTACTTGGGGGGCAGGATGTAAATGTTTTTAAATGAACATGCGCTCAGGAGGCCTGGAAAAGGATCCTGCTGCCATTTCAGTCTTCCAGGGGTCACTGAGGTGTAGCAGTCAGAATGCCGGACTGAGACCGGGGAGATCTGGGTTCTCTGCCGTGGAAGCTCACGGGGTGACCTTGGACCAGTCATATAATCTCAGCCTAGCCTACCTTGCAAGGCTGTTGTGTGGATGAAAGGGAGGAGAATGCTATGAGCAGCTCTGGGTAACCAGGGGGGAAAGGTAGGGTATAAATGAAGTAAAAAACAATGAAAATAAACAATGTTCCAATCTGATAAAGGCCTTTGAAAGAAGTCTCCCTGTTACTGCTATGTAAGTGTGTGTGTGTGGGGGGGGGGAAAGGGGAGTAGGAGCTGGTTGTGGTGACGGGGGTAAGCGTAGGGTACTGAGCTTTAGTTTGACTCGGCTCATAACTGGCTTGGAAAACAAACTCTCTCCCAGAAGACATCCATGCCCTGCGGGAGCTGCTACCTTTCCGCAGGGCATGTAAGGCAGAGATGTTCCGCTGGGCTTTTGGCTGAGGACAGCAATGGGACTTCTTCTGGCACTCTCATATAATCCCCAGCCCCTCATAACCCCTGCCCCCAGGGAGGCTGAAGTGAGGATTTTCCCGCCATCTCATACATTGTACATACACTGTTTTTATCTGTTGTTATTTATTGGATTGTTTTAATGTTGCCTGTATGAGATTGTATACCATTTGTTGTAAGCCACCTTGAGCCCTACTTGTAGAGAAGGGCAGCTTAGTAAATCTATAATGATGATGATGATGATGATGATGAAGAAGAAGAACCAGCCCTATTACTAATTAGGACGAACTGACTAATCCTTGACATAAAGCTTTATCAAACTCCTTTGGGCTGCATTGTCTTGTACAGAGCTGGGAACCTGGGTTCTGAGTTGCCGTTTTGGAATCACTGCGTTAAAATGCAACAAACACTGAACCAGTGAAACAAAAGTGTAAACAGGAAAGGGAATTAAGCATGGACAGGAAAATAATAGTTGAATATTTCTGTGAAGCAGTAAGGGACCAGAGAGAGGGGATGTGTGTGTGTTTGTGCAAAATAATTCTTTGTGAGTGGGGATTTTTTTGCACTGCTACAAGTCTCTGACCTGGAGCCTCTTTGATGACTTCTCAGTGGAAGGAGGAACTGTGACTATTCAGAGATGGGATGGGTGGCCTCCTTACAGGGTGGGGAATCCTGCTGGTGGGATGACACATTGTAGAGGTGCGTCCCAAGTTACCTACCTCTGTCTGAATCAGAAGACGTTTGGTACGCTACTCTGTAGGCAGGTACTTTGGAACCCTTAATCTCTTAAGGCAGGGGTGGGCAAATTGTGGCCCGCGGGCCACATGCGGTCCGGCACAGAGTTTTTTGCGGCCTGCCAAGACAGTTGCATGAAGATCAACAAGAGTATATATAGATGCTCTTTGACAGGCATTAACTTGCAGGCTGTGATGAGAATCTCAACAAGCAATCTCACTCCTGATTTCAAAAAAATTGTAGGAAAGTGTGATAGGGTACATTTGTCTCATTAAACTGATTCTAAAATTAAATGTGCTTGCAGCTATAGATGATATGAAATTAGCACAATAAATAAATTGAATAAAACTACCACTATTTTATTTATATTTATTGATTTTTATGATACAATTTATACTTTTTCTGAAATGCAAAGTTAACTAATGAATGCAATCATTTTAAAAGGTGCGGCCCTCCGCTAACTTCCGCTCCCACAAAGTGGCCCCCAAGCCAAAATAATTGCCCACCCCTGTCTTAAGGTATTGTTCACAGCTGTGGCAGACTCTTCAACTGCAGAGACCATGCTTGGAATTACTGTTAAAACATTAATGATAGAAGAAGAAAAAGAAGAAGAAGAAAGGAGAAGGAGGAGCAGGAGACTGGATTTATACCCCACCCTTCACTACCCGAAGGAGTCTCAGAGCAGCTTGCAATCTCCTTTCCCTTCCCCTCCCCACAACAGACACCCTGTGAGGTAGGCAGGGCTGAGAGAGCTCTTTTGAGAACTGCCCTTGAGAGAACAGCTCTGAAAGGACTTGTGACTGACCCAAGGTTACACTAGCAGCTGCATGCAGAGGACTGGGGAATCAAACCCAGTTCTCCCAGATTAGAGTCCATGCTCCTAACCACTACACCAAACCGGCTCTCTCTAATCAGATAGGCTAACAGACTAATCAGAGCAGAGGGGACTTCAATGGAGGTTAATTTGGGTGTGTTTTGTATTAAAATCTAAATAGGTACCTAACCAAAGTAGAATGGGTATGTGCTATGTGCTAAGTTCTTGCTCAGGTGCAAAATTATTATTTTTTATTAAGGTATATTCTCCTCCCCCTTTTCTTACAGCACTTCTGCATGCGATTGAATTAGCAGAACAGATTTCAGCATTTCCACAGCAATGTATGCGTGGAGACAGAACCTCTGCTTTCCACAGTGCATTTGATGCTTCCTCGTTCACCGAAGCCATGCAGTTTGAGTTTGACACAGGATCAGAAGTGATACAGAGTGAATCTGTTCCTGGTGCTAATAAGTTCTCCTTAGGACATGGGCGCAGTGGAGCAAAATTATAAGAGTTCAGTAATGCACGACTTCAGTTAAAGCATTGTTTTAATAATACAGTGGATGGAACCCTTAAGCTGCTAACAAGAGTTGTGGCTAAAAGAAATCGTAAACACGGATTAGAGTTGGCAACTACGTGTATTTGAAGCCTAGAATGGTTGCAGATTAACCATTCAGTTATTTTAATGTACCAGAGGAAATGTGTTTAATTATGTCTTTAGATAGCTAGTTTTTAAATGTAGGTATTAATATTTCTTCCTGTACCCAGTGGGGGGGAAAATTACTTTGGTAACAGATAATTGCTTACTCCTGTCTGCAGCCATAAGAATTGCAAAGAAATAAATTCTGTAACAGTTAATCTACAAACAGTCCAATCCTATGCAGTGTTGCTGTAGTTTTAGACTCTCTCACACACCTCTGACCTGGATTGCCCAGGCAAGCCCGAACTCATCAGATCTCAGAAGCTAAGCAGGCTCGAATCTGGCAAGCCACTTCTCTGAATATCCTCCATGCCCTAGCAGGAGTCACCAGAGGTCGCCATGACTTCCAGGCATGGGCAGGAACACACAAATGCAAAAATACCAAAAAAAGGAAGGAGAGAAAAGTACATATACATAGAAGCTTCAGGGCGCAAAAGGCTGTAGATGAGAACCAATATGTTTAAGACTGAGATCTTTCTACTTAGGACCCAAAAGAACTATACACTCATTATTGTTTAGGTAACAAAAATTAGAACTGTCAGAACAGGTTCCTTAAGGAGGTGAAGGAGCGGTCGCCTTTAGAATTGTTGAGGAGGTGCTGCAAGGCCATTTTACTTATCAGAGTTTCTAATGGGGTATAAATCGCAGGTATCTTTTTTGAGGGGGAAGGTAATTTGTTGTTTTATTTCGTTGGTTGTAAACTGCCTTGATCCACGAGGCAAGGTGGGATGTTAATATTTTAATAACTAAGAAACGTTAATCACAGTGAAATGTTGTGTTTGCAGTGGAGTATTTGGCTTGCAAAGGAGTTCAGACAACAGAAAGCCACGAATTTTGCTGATGAGCCTTGGGAAGACATTATTTTACAATCTAGCCTACCCATAGGGTTGTTGGGTAGATGAAATGGGACAACTTCAAAGATGCCATTCTGGGCTTCTTGGAGGAATGGTGGAATACAACTGTGACTAAGTATAGCAATTACTTTTGATAACACTTTTCATATTCTCTGGTGCTAGTAGATGTGTTGGGTTATAAATTTATGTATATCACTGACAGAAGATTTCCTACTTTTTGTGCCATCAAGTCACAGCTGACTAGGGGCTTTCAAGGTTTTGCAGAATTTGGGGTTCAATGAGCCTGGGCCTTTCTGTTTTTCTATGCTATGTAGGTTTTGCTATAACTGACTTTGGTTTCTTGGTTCAGAAGTCCCATAAGCCTTTGCTGTTTTGCTGGAAGCCTAGGCGTAAAAACTAAAGCCTTGCCCTGTAGATGTACCTTTGCCTGGATTCACATTCCACAGCCTTCTGTGTGCCAGGCTCCAAAGCCTGAACATATCTGTCTAGGTCTTTTTGACATTGCTGTTAATAAAATATACCTGGGCTAAAGGCCATACTAGCAAAGGTTCGTCTTATCAGCTTAGGATGGGCTGGTATTTGGCAAGTTTGGTATATTTTTTCTTTGTTCTTTCTGAAGTGTACACTGTATCAGGTATTGGGATTTTTCTATATGCTACTGGATACTGAGACTGAATATATGCTATTGAGTTTTACTTGTGTATGGTTTTAGAGTGAATAAATACTTCTAGTTTAAGGCAGCTGTTCTCTCTGTGTTTCTCTCCCTCTGGAGGCCTGCGTTCCCTAGCCAGACTCCACTTGCCCATAGAAAAGAACCCTAATGGGCTGAGGAATCCCTGGAAGAGGCCTAGGCCCCTAAAATCCCCCTGGACAAGGCAAGAGACGTTCAGAGGGGGTTGGCCATTGCTTGTCTTCACATCATGACCCTGGTATTCTTCGGTGGTCTCCCTTCCACGTACTGACCAGGACGGACCCTGCTTAGCTTCTGAGCTCTGATGAGATTGGGATAGCCTCCATGAAATAATTTTTAAAAAAAGTTTTGACTCTACGGTTCACCACCAGATGTCCTCCATGAGTAGGAAAATATGATGTCCACAGATATTCTTTACTCCGTGTTCACAACATATTTAAAGACCGGACGGTGAAAGGAAAGTTTGAGAAGGAGCAAGCACAAATATCAGGTGGTAAAATATTCTTTTAATAGTGTTAGTGTTTCATTTCTGCAGCTTGAAATACCTCACAGAACACCTTGCTCTTTTATTTACTAAGGAAGTATTTTACTGTCTCATTCACAATGAAAAACAACAACAACACTCCTTTTAAATGGGTAATTTTAGAGGTGTACATGAAAGGGTCATGATCTGAGCCAAGATCGAGACATTCAGATATAGTTCTTCAAAGCGTAAACAAGGCACTCACTGAATGTATATAGCAAAGAGAGTATGATGTGCTGTTTGGACTGAGAGGTCATTCCTTCCGGACTCAAGAGAAAGCAGCAAGGGCTCTAATTATACCAGGGTGACTTTGAGGGACACAGGAAATCATGGCTTAAAAGGAGACACATGAAGGTCCCAAGGCTCCTAGAAATGGTGATTAAAAAAACAAAAGAACTCTGCATGTGCACGGCCTTCTTAGTGTCATGAAATCCTGGCTGTAGAAAGGTAGTGGCCATTAGGCAGGAGGCGGTTTCCTTCCAGACGGGGACTCAAAGGAGATGAAGAGGGATGTAGGTGTATTAGGGATGCCAACCTCCAGGTGGGGCCTGGGGAGATCCTGAAATTACAATTGATCTCCAGACCACAGAGATCGGATTCCCTGGAGATAATGGATGCTTTGGAGGGTGGGTTCTGTGGCCTTATAACCTGCTGAGGACCCTCTCCTACCCAGGCTCTACCCCTCAGATCTCCAAGACTTTCCCAACCCTGAGTGGACAACCCTAGTGCCCGCGCATAATTTCCTGCAAAACTGGGAAGCGACATTCTTTGTATATTCCTTCAAGCTCAATTCAGATTGGATCCCCTTAAGCTTCAAGAAGGTATTTTGTCCTTCAAGAAGTCCAAGGGGCAGGGGGGACTGGCTAGCGTCCAAGCAGAGAACCCAGTAGTGTCTTCCAGAGCAGAACAGATAGTAAGCAAGGGGGAAGGTCTGGGTTAAGGGAGGGGGGAAGGCAATGTGAATGCTCTAACTGAGCTGGGTGGAGACGGCACCATTGCAGTTTAAGCCCCCCCCCCCGCCCTCCCATGGGAGAATTGGCCTTAAGGAATGTGTTCTCAAACAACTGTATGGGGAAGGGGCTTCTCGGATCAGAGGCAAGATCTTAAGTAGATGCCAGAAGAACAGGTGGAAAGGGGAGAAGGATAAGACATTCTCTGCTTCATTATTAGTGTCTAAAATAATCAGTCTAAGTACTGAGGCCTGCATAATTAAAATGTTCAGTTTTCTAAAAAGATTATTTCACTTAACATAATAAGAAGTTTAAAAACACACACACACAGTTTAACAGGCTATGAGGCAGAACCTCATCCCTGGCCTTATATATTATTTTAGGGGCTGTTATTTACTTATTAAAAAGTCAAACTACATAACCAGTAGGTAGGGAATGATAGTGTTCACTTTACATTTCTGTCTGTCTTTTCATTTTAATTTGCAGTGCAATCCTAAGTAGAGTTGCACCCTTGTACATCCATTAACTTCAATGAACTCAGAACGGTGTAACTCTGCTTAGGATGGCACTGTTGATCGTCCCGGGAACAGTGTCCCTATACACAGGGGTCATTTCCTAGAAAAAGAGGTGCAGAGGTTCGTTAGCATAACTCATTAGCATAACTTATTTGCATATGCTACACCACCTGACATCACCATAAGTATGTCAGAAGGCAAAAAAGAAAGAAGAGAGAGAAAGAGAGAAAGGAAGGAAGAAAGAGCGAGCTGGCAGAGAGGGGACAGCTACTAATCCAAGCCTCAGAAATACCACTATTCTGGGAGGATAGCTTCAGTGGTGGCTGAAGCCTTCAGAAGGCTGGTCAGAGGAACAAGGACCTTTCCAGGGGACGGGGTCATTTTGCTGCAGCCATGACACAAGCAGGCATTCCCCCGCGGGGGGGGGGGGGCTGGCACCAACTCCCGGAGCTGAGCTCCCCCCTGAGCTCCTGCTCGAAATGACCCCTGCCTATACAAATGTATTATTAAAACAAAACCGGTAAGTCAATTTCAGTGCACAATTTATTCTCTCTCTTTTTGGCTTATTTTGTACTGCAGTGGAAGGTATGCATGATATATTTTGGAATGAACAAAGATTAATTAGTGTTTTTATAAAAAAAAAACAGTCCTAATTCATGTTCAAGTTGTGCACAGGTTATTATACTTCCGGGGAGCTATCTGTGAATTACGCCACACTGTTTTTAATAATGACCACCTCCCTAAGTAAGCTGGGGTGGAGGGGAGAGAAGGAAACAGATGAAAAGTGAGTATATAAATCTCTTAGGTCTGATTGTCTGACCTCATCGCATGCCTGGCAGTCAGTGAGGGCGGATGCTCTCCATGACAGCTTTTCTGATGAGCTTAGGTCCTTAAGATTCATACAGATCCATTAGAAGGAAACTCTTAACTACTTGGAAGGGGGGGGGGGGACATCTTTGAGAATGTATTGAGAATGGCCTCAGAAAAATCTAACCCACAAACCTGATCAGCTTCCTCTCACTTTGTTCTTTACAGCCTTTTTATGAAGAATAAGTTGGCCCAAAACATACCTGGGTTGATTTTTGTTTTTGGGTAAACTTTTCAATGCCTGCTTCTTTATTAAAAACAATATTCCCATCACTTTTGATAATGTAGGTTGATTAGTCTGTTGTTTGACACTTCTGTTTTGGCATTTGTTAATGACACAGCTCCAGGCTTTTCAACAGAGGGGCCTTATTTTATTTTTTTTTGTATCTGAACAGATTCTCCATTAAATGTGGCTGAGGGGGCACTAGGTAGAGGGGCCATTGTAACTGTGCAGAAGCAGGAATTTCAACAGGTGCAGCTGTTTCCTAGCTACAAGGCTACCAAAGTATGAAAAACTATAGCTGCCAAAATTCCTTCTCCACATCTAGTAAAGATACAGGAGTTAAGGTTGCTAGGTAAGGCATGAGATCTATATAAAGCTATACATTTAATATATAAATAAATCTGGAATTACAACTGATCTTCAGACTACAGACATCAGTTCCCCTTGAGGAAATGGGAGCTTCAGAGGATGGATCCTATGGTATCACATTTCCAATGAGCTTCCCCTCTCAGCAGGCACCCCATCTCCCCCCCCCCCACCCCGGGACTTTCCCAATCTGAGGCTATGGTCACATGGCCCTTAAATGCGGGAGGAAGGGCTATTTCCTCCCGCATTTAAAGGGGCCGTCTACAACGGCCACAGAAAGTCCCGCACCGAAGCGGGCCCAATAGCGGGTTCCTCCCGCATTTTCCGACTCCGGGAAAATTGAGTTTTCCCGGGAGTCAAATGAGGAACCCGCATTTGAGGTATCTGGACAGCCCTCTCTCGCAATCATTGCGAGAGCAGGGCTGTCCAGATGGTCCCGTCGGCCATCCCACCCCCCTTTACACTTGGGCAGTCAAGCGCCCAAGTGTAAAAGGGGAACCCCCCCCCCCCAAACTTACCAGATGGCTGGTGGGTCCTTTGCCGCTGCTTCTGCCACTGGCACGGCCACCTCTTCCGCGGCCGCCACTTCTGCCGCCGCCTTCGCTGCCTCTTCTGCAGCTGCCTCTTCCGCGGCTGCCACTGCTTCTGCCGCCGCCGGGTTTGGGATGTGTAGACATCCCAACCCGCGGTAGAAAAATGCGGCCCGTTTAAATCCGGGAGTGCTCCCAGATTTAAAGGGGCCGTGTGACCGCAGCCTGAGTCGCTGTTCTATACAGCGACTGGTCATTTTACTTAAGTCTTTTTTCAGCGGAGTATATAAACTTATGTTGTAGAGTAACAATATCTCCTTTTAATAAATTTGAATATATCCTAATTTTTTCTTCTTTGCAAAGAGCTTTTAATAGATGTCATGGAATTGGATTCCAGAACTGTGTTGAGATTGTTTCAAATAAATCCACAAACCTGATGCCAGTTTTAAAAGGGGGGGGGGGGGGGAATAGCGATAATCTGCCACGTGAAGACACAAGTAGATTGAACAGTTGGAGGAAATCTAATAAAAGGGTGATGACTTTTGAAATTACTTTGTTCTTGCTACACTGGGTTTGAAACACTAGAAAGGCTGCATAGGTAAGGTAAGAACTACTGTTTATCCAGGCCGGCCCTTTTCTGTTTCATAATAGAGGAACCAGAGGTGTGAATGTGTGTACACTGCCACCTTTACAATGAGTCTTTCTATTGGGACAGAATACCTTCCAAACCAACCTTATAGTTTCCACAAAGACCCTTCTGGGCTGCTCCAGAAGTACCTTTATTAGACTCAAATACCATCTGTGGTATGGTATTGCACACGGTTTTATGGAACCGAGATAGATTTGGGGTTATTTTGGTGGGCTACTGTGCAGTTTATTGGTTCGAGTGATGGACTAGGACAGGCCTGTAGCTACGGTGGGGTATTCTGGGGCTCCGCCCCCTCAAATGTTAGGCACGCCCCACAACAGCTGCTGCCCTCTCACCCCCTTTCCTTGTGACATTAAAAGGGCCCTCCAGCTGATCGGCAGGAGCACATGGCCTGTCGATCAGCTGGAGGGCCTTTTAAATCTTGGAAGAGCTTGCAGCCACCCCTCTCCCTCCCCTCCTCCAAGATTTAAAGGGCCCTCCAGCTGATCAGTTAAGGCAGGGGCAGCCCCTGCTTGAAAAACAGTTCCCTTTAAATGCCGCTTTTCTAGCGGGGGGGGGGGGGGCTGCCCACACCTGATCTCCAAGCAGCCAAATCGCTGTTTGGAGTTCAGGGAAGGTGTGCGGCTGCCCCTCCCCTTCCTCCCCACAACATTTTTCCATGCCCCATCAACCCAAAAATTCTGGCTACAGGGCAGGACTAGGATGTGGAATCCCCAGGTTTGAATCCTCAGACTGTCACGGAAGCTCACTGGGTGACCCTGGGCCACTCACGCCCAGCCTAGCCTCCCTCACAGGTGAGTTATAAAGAAGAAGAATTGGATTTACGACGTACCCTTCACTCAGAGTGGCTCACAATCTCCTTTCTTCCTCTCCCCACAACAGACACCCTGTGAGGGAGGTGGGGCTGAGAGAGCTCTGACTGGGACCTGCTCTTGAGAGAACAGCTCTGAGAGAACTGTGACTGACCCAAGGTCACCCAGCTGGCTGCACCTGGAGGAGCAGGGAATCAAACCCGGGTCTCCAGATCAGGGTCCGCAGCTCTTAACCACTACACCAAGCTGGCTAAAATAAGATACAATAGTGCAGGGGAGAGGAAAGGTGTAAGCTGCTCCACTGAAGAGCAAAGCATAGTAGAAATATTTAAATAATAAAAAGTGCAGGGAATCTTACTTCTGCACCCAAGATTATGTTTAGAGCGGACAAAGTGGAACCTCAAAAGAGAAGTGGTTTGGAAATCCAGTCCTACACGTATCCAGTGTTCCCTCTAAGCTGAGTTAGTGTGAGCTAGCTCACAGTTTTTTAGCCTCCAGCTCGCACATTTTTGTCTTAGCTCAGGAAGCAAACTGACTTGTTCTCCTGGAGGAGATTCACTCAGAGTTCTTGCTCCTCCCTCCCTTTGTTCTCCTTGTTAGCTTCTTGTTTACCTGGGGAGTCTCCAGAGATCCCTCACTTGTCCGCATGTGGATGGGTCATGGTCCTTTCATGGTACATATGGTTGCCAACTCCAGCTTGGGAAATTCCTGGAGATTTGGGGTTGGTGCTTGGGGAACATGGTGTTTGGGGAGAAGAGAGAACTCAGTGGGGATGTGATGCTATTGTGTCAAACCGCAATTTCCTCCAGGGGAACGAGTCTCTAGTCTGGAGATCAGTTGTAATTCCAGGAGATGTCCCAGCCACACCTGGAGGCTGGAAACCTGAAGAGCCGGTAGATTCACATTGATCTTTTTAGAGACTTCTACGGGTTGGAAAAATAGGCGATTTCCCCAAGCACACAGGGATTGTGTGGGGCCTCTAGGTTCTTGGAAAAGCACTCTGTGAAACTTGGAAGTCAGCCCATTCTTAAAAGGGACTATCGGTCAGTGAACTACTTTCAACCAACCCATCCTCTCAGAAATCAGTACCACAATGATCAGTGGGTGTAATAGCCACCTGTGCATAGGACTTCAGCCTTTATCTGAAGCGTGGGATTGGACTGCAATACCAGACCCCACTCCAAATCTGCTTCTCTTTCAGGGTCTGCACAGGTATGATCATATAATCCCCTACCTGTAATTTGTGCCCTCAGGTCACAGCTGACATGGTCACCCGGTGGGGTCTCCAAAGCAAGAAACTTTCAGAGGTGGTTTGCCAAGCAAGGCAAGAGAGGGAGGGCAGTTGTTTGCCATTGCCTGCCTAGGCCCAACGACCCTGGTCTTCCTGGGAGGTCTCCCATCCAAAGACTCGCCAGGTCCAACCCTGTTTATCTTCTAAGATCTGACCAGATTGGACTAGCTCAGTTTAACCAGGTGAGGGTGCACCTGTCATACCTCCTCCCTCACCTGTTCCTTTTTACATGCCTTCCTCCAGTTTGACTATGCTTCCTTAAAAGAAAATTAGGGTCATCCCTTTACATCTCATAAACCAGCAGGAGACGAAGGAAGCTTTCTGAGAACTTGAAAACCTGCTGAGGAATTTCAGCCCCCCCCCCCCCCCATCCTCTCCCCCGAGCCGCACTAATGGACTTACCTCCCATTTGAAAAAGTGTGCCTGCGCGCGAAAGCTCACGCCTTGAATAAACCTTGGTTGGCCTTAAAGGTGCCCCTGGACTCTCAATTTGTTCTGCTGCTTCAGACCAACAGGGCTGAACACCTGGATCTATTCTCAACCCTGACATACATTTATCTTCAGCGCCGAAACGAAAGAATAAACCGCGCACATCTCTCTCCCCCCCCAAATACACGCGCACAGCGCGTCCTCCCCTGCCAGTTTCGAAAGTCTTCTCCGCCCGGCAGTCTGACCGTCAGCACCCGAAGGCGGCAGCGCTGGGAAAGTTTGCAGGAGGCGACGCCCCCTCGTGGGGAGGAGAGACTGCCGCAGACGTGACGGCCCGGGACCGGCGGGCAGGCTCTTTAACAGTTGCCTCCAGCGGGGAGGGAGGGACGGAGGCGGGCGCTCCCCCCCGGCTGGGCTGAGCGCGGTACCTGCGAGGAGCGGCAAGTGAGCGAGCGCCGGTCCGCCCGCCCGCTTGCCTAGTAGCGGAGGTCTCAGTCCGGCGGAGAGCGCGCGCGCGCAATTGGCAATTGGGATCGTGCTGTCCTGCAAAGCTGCCTCGCGCTCTCTTTTCCAAAGGCTGCAGCGAGGTGGTTTTTTGGTTTTCTTTCTTTTCTTTTCTTTTTTTTGCAGGGAAGGGTTTCGCCTCGCGAGGAGCCAGCAAAACGCGCCTGCTCCCTCTCGCTCCCTTTGCATCCCTTTCCCTCTCTCGCTCGCTCCCTTTCTCCTGCCCTTCTGGTCGAGGGCTGCTTCTGCCTTCTCTGTCCGACTTCCCTATCGGGGAAAGGGGGAGGGAGAGATAGCTGCTCCTCTTCTGTCGCTGGCCAGGTTGTCTCGGCGTTGCCAGACGGGGTACAGTGTGTGCGTGCGGCTACTTTGGGGGGAAGCGAGCGCTCTCCGAAAGCGAAGAAGCCCCCCCCCCCCCCAAGTCGTGGTTCCGAGCGCGCGAGCGCCCCCGCGGGGTAGGGCAGGCCGGCGGCGGCGTGGGGCGAAGGATGGGGTTCAGGACTCGGCGGGAGGCGTCGAGCCCTCGCCTGCCCCTCCGCCCATGAGCTGAGCCCCCCGCAGGAGCAGCAGGACAGGAGCAGCAGCAGAGCCCAGCCCCCCCCCCCCCCCCGACGGCAGCGGGGTGAGGCGAGGGGCGCGAGGCCGGCTGGAGCCCCGGCGGCCGAGGGAGCAGCGGGGCCGGCGGCGAGGAGGGGGAGCGATGCCTTGGCGGCTGCGCTGGCTCTGGTGGTGGGCGCTGGTGTGCGGGAGCTGCGGGTCGCCGCCTGCGCTGCCCCTCCTGCCCGCCGCGGGGGCGCTGCTGCCGGGCAGCCGGAGCGCCGCCGGCGAGAAGGAGCCGCCTCGGGCGCCGCCGCCCGTCCCCACCGCCGCCGGCTTCCTCTACCGCCGCCTCAAGTCGCACGAGAAGCGGGAGATGCAGAAGGAGATCCTCTCCGTGCTGGGCTTGCCTCACCGGCCCCGGCCCCTGCACGGCTTGCAGCCGCCGCCCCCCCCAGGAGAGCAGCGGGAGGCGCCCCTTCCCCGGCGGGCAGAGCCAGCGGCGGCCCCCCCGGGCCGGCTCAACTCGGCGCCGCTCTTCATGCTGGACCTCTACAACACTCTGGCCAGCGAGGAGGAGGAAGGGGAGGCGGCGGCGGGAGGCGGCGCGGGAGCGGGCCGCGGCCAGGCGAGCCCGCGGGAGGCACCTCCGCCCGCCCAGCCGCTGCCGCGCACGACGCTCCTCGGCCACCCCCAACCGCGGCGGCAGCAGCAGCAGCAGCAGCAGCACCCGAGCGCCGGAGGCTCCGCCTTGGCCAGCGCGCAGGACAGCGCCTTCCTCAACGACGCCGACATGGTCATGAGCTTCGTCAACCTGGGTGAGTGCCGCCGGGCGGGGCCTCGGGGAAACACCTGGCCGGGGGGGGGGGGGAGAGCTGGAGGGTGCGCGCGCCCCCGCTGTCTGTCTAAACTGGGGTTTTCCTGGCGGGCGCTTTGCCTTTTGCCCTGGGTGGGTCGGCTCTCTCCCACGTGGCTGCTTGTTCATGCAGGCTCTCCCCAGGGGACCTGGTCTCTTCTCGCGTAAATCTTAACCGGGATTGGGATAGGGTGGTTAGCTCTGGGTTGGGAAATGCCTGAAGAGTTGGGAGGTGGAGCCAGTTAGGTATGCCAACCTCCAGGTGGGACCTGGGGATCCTCCGGAATTACAGCTTGTCTCCAGACTACAAAGATCAGTTCCCCTGTTGGAAATGACAGCTTCGGAGGGTGGACTCTGTGTCATTGTATCCCACTGAGGTCCCTGACCACCAGGCTCCATCCCCAAATCTCCAGGAGTTTCCCAGACTCTACTCCCCGCCCCCCCCCCAGTGGACAGGAGAGACCTGACAACCCTATGGAGAAGGGGGGGGGGTTGGGGAGGGGAGGGACCTCAGCATATAATGCCACAGAGTCCACCTTCCAAAGCTGCCATTTTCTCCAGGAGAACTGATCCTCATCATTTTGAGATCAATTGTAATAGTAGGATATCTCCAGGTGCCACCCGGAGGTTGGCAACCCTAGATCGGGAGCACATGCCATTACCTTACACTGAATCAGACCACTGGTCTATGGAGGCCAGTACTGAAACTCATACGGGTTGTGGCTCACCAGGGTCTCAGCCCCGAGACTCTCGGGTAGAGGGCTTCCACATCCCTTTGTTTCCTGTGCTTTTTAAAGTAGAACTGCCAGGGATTGAACCTGGGACCTTCAGCATAGGAAGCAGATGCCCTACTTCTGTGCCATAGCCCCTCTGCTTACATAAGTAGGCACTTGTTACCCTGCAGGCTTCTCAAATCCCACTTGCTAATGAATTCTAGTTTAGAGCAGGGACCAAAAATCTAACTTTCAAAGTTGAAGTTGCACAGAATGAGCCCGGATTTACATACATTTTTGATGAAGCTGGCAGGTGCTGAGCCTCAGGGGAAGAATGTAAAGTGTGTACAAGCCCAGAGATGCCACCTTATTGGGTAGTCATCAGTTCATGTTTTAACAGATGCCCCTTGTTTCAAAGCCTGCCCATCTCACTGAGTGATGGAAAGCTAGCAAGTGTGTATGTGTGTGGGGAGAAGCTGAGCAGCCACTTGCTAACCAATGAACAAAGTATCTTACAGTCAGAAGGGTCTATTGCTAGTTTTGCCTATACTTGATCATATGAGGGACTCCTGTTGTCAAATCCAAGTTCACTTTACATTATTATATCTATATAGGTCATAAGAAATATAATGAGAATAGGCTACAGCTCAGTGGTAGAGTACGTATTTTGTACACAGGTTGACTCATGGTATCCCTGAATTTATTTGCTTATATTATATTTCTATGCTTATATTTATATTTCTATGCTGCCTCTTCAGAGTCCTGCTTAAGGCAGCTTACAGTAAAAAAACAACAACCCCACAGTATTAAAATGCAGGCCATTTTTTTAAAAAAGGCCATTAAAACACCAGTAAATGTTAGGAGAAGCTCAGTTTTGAGACCTTGGAGAGCAACTGTTCTTTTGGGCAAGCATCGGTATAGCTAGACTAGGCATGCCAGCCTCCAGGTGGGACCTGGGAATCCCCCAGAATTACAGCTCATCTCCAGAATACAGAGATCAGTTTCCCTGCAGAAGATGGATCCTTTTGGAGGGTGGGCTCTATGGCATTGTACCCCACTGAGGTCCCTGTCCTACCCAGGCTTCATCCCCAAATCTCCAGGAGTTCCCCAACCTGGAGCTGGCAACACTACCCCCCATCCCTCCCCACCAGTAACCAGAGGGGACCTGGCAACCCTAAGCTGGACCAATGGTTTGACTCCAACTTAATATAAAGTGGCTTCATATGAAATGATGCTTTACTGCTTTTTGGTTGCAACTTAATGGTTTGTTCGTATGATCAGGTAAAAAGTATGATCAGTGTTGGTGTTTGAGTTCAAACAGACATGTGTCCCTTGAATGTGCTTTGTAGCCACACATCTTGCTCATGACCATTGAAGGGAGCTTTGACTCTTGAAAGCTGGTACCCCAAACACCTTGTTGGTCTCTAAGGTGCTTCTGGACACAAATCTAGCCATCTTCCTGGTTGGTTATTTCAAGTCACTTGTCTGTCCTTGCAATGAGTTGCTGGGGATCAGCTCCCAAGTGTCTGAGGTACTGATCTTGGTACTTATCTCCATTGTTTCTGGGACCTGTTCAGGGTATTTGATTGAGAGGTCTATCACCTACCCAGAAGCTGTCAAGAGCTCACTTGGTTCATGTGTGCATCTTGAATACATCAACAAATTTTAAAAATTTAAGCACATAAAAGCTAGTTACCTGGGATAACCCTATGTGGTAATTAGGCACGGTCCGTTGCTTGCACTTTCAGGAAGCGTGATATATGCTATGCGTGCCTTCTAGCTGTTCTTGGAAGCTGCCTTTATATTGCTGGTTCCAAGGTTTCGGGATCCTTACAACCCTGACTGAGATTTTTTTAAATTGGCAATTTCAGGTATAAGACTTGGGATCCTTTATGTGCCCAGATGTATGCTGTACATCTGATCTGTGACCGACTTCCTTAAAAATCTATTTAACTGCCTTATCTCCCTTTATCCTCTGTCCAATAGTATCATGAATATGCTGACAGGGTCTCAGGCTGGTCCCTGCCAGCGTATTTCTGAGCATTTTACATTAGATTTGATTTTTATCCAAAGGTCGTGGTCACACAGAATTGGTTTGCACTTTTGAGAAGTGAAGAAAAACAAATTAAATAACTAGTGGAATGTGGGACATGTGTGTGTTGCTGTAAGATATGAGAGTCATCTGGAGCTGTCAAGAAGGGGTGTGTGTCAGATTTTAGTAATGGAATGTAATTCCTTCACATTGCGTTGCTTGTTCCATCACAGAGTACATGGCTGTATTCAGATACTGGGATTAAAGTGGATGGCTTTGGAGAAAGCTAGAATGGTGATTTTGGATCGTTTATATGATTTGGATTTTCTAAGCTCTCATGTCAGAGCAGATAGTGTTTGTTCTCTCACTTACTTGGGATTGTCCTGTCCCAAAAGTCTCCCGCTAAGCAGTTGCCTGTGCCCCAATATACAAGAGCATTTATACTTGCTAGGTTGAATTCTATACCATCTCAAGTAATGAATAGTCATTATACGAAGATGCCCTATTTTGAGAGGCTATGCTTATGTGCTACTGGGAAATTGAAATTGATACACTGATTGAAGTTTTAATGTAAAGGATCACAATTGTGGTTTGATACTAGAGTTCTTGGTGATGTAGAGACCTATAGAGCTTGTTCAGACAGTACTAGTATTAGACATTGGTTAGGCTGTTCCTAGATGACTGGTCTGTACAGTCTGTGTGGGTTTAGGCTTTTAGGCCATGCTGGCCTCTGCCAGTCTATGTTAGAATGGTGCAGTTCCATTAATGGATTACTGGGCAGCCTGCATAGCTATGCTTTCTGCAGAATTGGGGGTAAGAGAGTAGGAAGTACATTCTTTTCCTAGGAAAGCATCATAAGATCCTGTGCACTACAGTGCAGATCCAGAGCATCAGAGTCTGCTTTCTGGGCAATCCCATGTGTTCATGAAAATTGTTCCTGAGTGAAGGAAAGTGCTAAATCTTGGGGCAGGATGAAAGCACTCTGTAGATTATTTATCTTTGGTTAAAAAATGGTGCAAATTGAATAACTTGTCTTCTGTCCAAAGAATAGTGACTGACAATAGGAATGCAGAATAGCAGTGTGTAATTTTAGAAACTACATAAGCAAGCTCGAGCAAAGGACAGACAGCTTTTAAAGGAGACCAGTGGGATCACAGTACAGAATGAGCAAAAAAGAAGAAAAGGCCACCGTGATAACTGTCTATGTGTACAGTGGAAATAAATACTATTTTCAATTACTAGATGATAATGTATCAATTTCAAAATTGATTTATACACCTCCAATAGTCACATTCCAATTTCGAAATGTATGGCATAACTAATATCCTCAGTATCCCATCTACAACATAGCACTGATACAATGAAGGGAAGAATCAGTATAATCTGATGGAGGTTGGCTGCCAACCTGATTGAATTTGGAAGGCTGAGGCATCTTTTGAACATCTTTGTAGGATTGGCTAATTCCATTGGAAAGTAACTTATTTTGAGATTTGTTCCATGCTGAGTGCCCAAAGAAGGGATTACCTGTTGGGAAACTGAACGATTTGAAGAAGATTCTTTGTGAAACGAGTTCAGATATGGATACTCGTCTTGGAGCTTCCGACGATTGTGATTTGCAACGGAATTTTCAGTGGAGGACTTAACAGTTTTCTCAGTGGAGGACTTAACAGTTTTCATTTATACACAGGAGATTTTTGCATATGTAATGAGATTCTCAGTTGTGAGAATCTGTTGTGCGGGGAGGACAGCGATTGTAAGTCGCTTTGAGACTCCTTTGGGTAGTGAAAGACGGGGTATAAAAACCAACTCCTCCTCTTCCTCCTCATTGTATCAGTGCTATGTTGTAGATGGGATACTGAGGATATTAGTTACATGTCATATATTTTGAAATTGGAATGTGAATATTGGAGGTGTATAAATTAATTTTGAAATTGATACCAGGGCTTTTTTTTTTTTTTTTAAAGAGGCGCCGAAACTCTTAGGTGCTGAAACTCTCAAGAGGAAATGAAGTTTTCAATCTGTATACTAAAAACTCATGAACTTTTAAACATTTTTAAAAGAATTTTGTCGAAGAGGATCCAGAACTCCATTCCGGCGCGTTCCCCCAGAAAAAAAGCCCTGATTAATTACATTATAATTTAGTAATTGAAAATAATCTTTATTTCCATTGTACACATAATTAATAGCCAGTTATCACGGCGGTCTTTTCTTTGACTTTTAAAAGAGAACAGCCTTTGAAGAGTATTGTCAGGATGATATCACATACCATTTGATAGAGGAGGAAATAAGAAAACAGACATTGGCATGCACAGTGAAATTGCACATTTTTTAATGAGATCTTGAGGAAACTTTGGTACAAGGGGTCATTGTAGTGTTTTCTTTTAGAGGTTTTGACAAATGATGTTGACCATTAAGCTAAGCAGTACAACCATACAGGAAATGGTTTATTTAATGATTCTTCTGTTGAAATACTCTACTGAACATTCCTCATCCTTCCAGATCTGGCCAATGATGTGTTTACTGCATGCTAACAAAGCAACATTAGTTGTAAGCAGAGGTCTGAGAGAGAGAATTAACACTTGGTAAGACGTTAAAGAAGGCCACTATTTAATAAGGATGTGCACTGCAAAAAATTTTTGTAATAATTTCTGATCCACATTTTGGGTAGGCTACTTTCTTGGTTGTGGTGGTTTTTTTGGGAAGTGTTGTTACTGATTTGGGATTCTTTTGGCAGGTTCTTTCTTTCTTTCTTTCTTTCTTTCTTTCTTTCTTTCTTTCTTTCTTTCTTTCTTTCTTTCTTTCTTTCTTGTTCAATCACACAGTTGAGTCCAACTCTTTGCAACCCCATGGACCACATCACGCCAGGCCCTCCTGTCCTTTGCCGTCCCTCAGAGTTTGCTCATCCTCATGTTTATTGCATCGCTAACACCGTCTAACCATCTCATCCTTTGCCGTCCCCTTCTTCTTTTACCTTCAATCTTTCCTAGCATCTGGGTCTTCTCCAGTGAGTGCTCCCTTCTCATTTGGTGGCTGAAGTATTTGAGCTCCAGCTTCAGTATCTGTCCTTCCAGGGAACAGTCAGGTTTGATTTCCTTTAGGATTGACTGATTTGATCTCCTTGCAGTCCAAGGGACTCTCAAGAGTCTTCTCCAGCACCATAATTCAAAAGCATCTATTCTTCGGTGCTTGGCCTTCCTTATGGCCCAACTCTTGCAGCCATACATTGCTGCTGGGAATAGCATCGCTTTGATCATACGGACTTTTGTTGGCAGAGTGATGTCTCTTCTTTTTATTATGCTGTCTAGGTTTGCCATTGCTTTTCTCCGAAGGAGCAGGAGTCTTTTAATTTCATGGCTGCAATCACCATCTTGGACCCCAGGAACGTGAAGTCTGTCATTGCTTCCATGACTTCCCCTTCTATTTGCCAAGGAGTGATGGGGCTGGATGCCATGATCTT
The DNA here is from genome assembly GCA_029233225.1 of Lepidodactylus listeri. Classification (NCBI taxonomy): domain Eukaryota; kingdom Metazoa; phylum Chordata; class Lepidosauria; order Squamata; family Gekkonidae; genus Lepidodactylus; species Lepidodactylus listeri. The sequence continues at coordinate 98,265,904 of JARCFY010000006.1, forward strand.
AGTTTTTTTGATGCTGAGTTTCAAGCCAACTTTTGCACTCTCCTCTTTCAACTGATCAAGAGGCTCTTTAGGTCCTTTTCACTTTCTGCCAGGACATGAAATTTTGGAACCATTATTTATGTTATCCTCCTATCCCACAAGCAGCTGGAGTGTGGGGAGGGAAAGAGACAAAGCCAGCCCCAGACTTATAATTCCAGCATTGTCCCTTCTGGAAGCTTCTCCCCTGCTGCCTGTGTTGGAGGCAGCAGAACCTGCTCCACAGCTGGAAAATGCTGGTTTCATGGACTCCAAAAAGGCTTGGCCATCACAATGGCCATTTCCTCTCCCACCACTAGGGCTTTTTATTTTTTAAATAGGTAATCAAATAGCATTATATCGACATAACAGTCTAGCAATATGTGCACCAGGTTCTCAGAATTGCCAGGTCTCATTTTTGTAAAAAGTAACATTCTAGCCCTTTCCACTGCAGAGATATAAAAGAGAAGGCATATCTCTGCAACAGAAAGCGCTAGAGACCTTTTTATTATTATTTTAAATGAAAGCTGGGAATTTAGAGAACCTGGTACACATATTGCTAGACTATTATATTGAAATAATGCCATACAATTGGTGGTTTAAAAACCAGCAATCCCATTGTGGTGATGGAAAAAATGGCCACTGCAACAGCCAAGCCTTGTAAGAGCCACCCCCACCATTTTCCAGAGGAAGGGGCAGGCTCTTCTGCATCTGATGCTGGCAGTGGGAAAAAGCCTCCAGAAGGGATGATAATTACATGGTAAGCCCGGCCCAGTTTGGTCCTTTCTCTTTAAAATTTAATGGGTTGTGGGTGGAGGCTAGATCTACCTGACCGTCAGCTGCTAGTCAAGAGTCTCTAAAGAAAGAGAGATCCTCACAAACAGCTGTTTCTGGGCTAGCTTCCTTTCTTTCCCTGTGCCAGCTTGAAATACTGTTGAAATGTTCATTTATCCTGGAATTCTGGGGAGAATTGGGGGTCATTTGGTTCCTGAGCCAACCAGAAAGAGCTAATTTGGGTATGAGTTTTGGCTTGGGTATGCCCAAATGCAGACCTGTACTTAATACATGGAATTTCAGTATTGCACACTGATTTGTGTTGTTACACACTCTTCCAAGCCCTCACACTGAAAATACACCAGCCTGAGTATGGTATATCCTAGGAGGGTGGAACTTTCTTGGGCCAGAGGAATGCACTCTGTCAACAGGGTGATTAAGGAGGTGGTGACAGAGCAGCAACAGGCATACCTGGATGATATTCTGCTCTTGGCCCACTTCAGTCTCGATTTGGAATGGAGACAACTTTGATTGCCCTGATGGACTGTCTTCATTTACAACCAGACAAGCGTTGTGGCCTCCACAGACACCTTGCTCTGCTGTGAATGCTCCTGAAAACAGCACTGCTGTAAGGAAGCCATTTTGGAGCAGAACATATGTGTGGAAACAGCCTCCATGGAGAATGAAACACCCAGCAGTTTAGATGGGAGGGAACTGTGGCACTCTGATGTTTCTCCACAGGAAGGACAGGCTGTGAAAGTGAAGATTTCTTTCCCTTTCCTGTCTCCTCGCTGCCACGGCTACCTCCGGCATTTGAATGCCTGAGGCAAAAGTGGAACAACTTCCTTCCCTTGCAGGGGACAGAGCTGTTTGTTCCTGAACAGCAGGAGGAAGAGGAAGTGGCCGGAGCAAAACGTCTAGCCAATGGCAGTAATGTGTACCAGTGCTCATTCTTGTGCCGGAGTGGCAGAGCTCAAAGACTTGGGTTCTCTGTTTCAAAAAGGCAGTATATAAGTATTTGGATAAATGAAAAACACACCCACAGCTTTGTGAACTGAAAGACACATACGTCTTTTCCTTTCGGGCTGTTGATATAACACAAGTGGCTAACACAGGTAGGCTGGTAATATTTTTGTGGACTTATTTGTAAGACTGGGTTAAGCCTTCTGAAAAAAAGTATACAGCCTTAGAAAAATATGCGGCCATTTGTTTGAGAAAAAGAAAAGAGGAAAAATCCTGTTGCAGGTCACAACATTCATGGCAGCAGAATAACTTGAGTTCAGACCCTGACATAACTATAAACAAATATATCCATGAAATGGAGACTGATGTTAATAATGTGCAAAATGCAAGAACAAGGTGAATCAAGACCAGAATCCAATTTGTTAGTCATTTGTATGTAATCACTGAGGAAGGCCTTGGAGGCTGAAAGGCGTTTGGTCAGGTTTTAAGGTGGTTCAAGGTTATCAACCTAGATATATTGAATTATGGGTCCTGTTTTAATTGGTTCAAGGCTTTTAACCTAGAAATATTGAAATGTTTCAGGTATATAGACTCAGGACTTGTGAGTTCAAATGTTCACCACTTCGAGGGCAGATTGTCCCAGTGTTCTTAAAACATAGTTGTAGTGCACTTTGTAATAAATACATATGCTTTGTTTAATTTATTTCTCATTTTTCCCCCTCTTACCCAACTTTGTTGCTTCTTTATATGTGCAGCCATTCTGGAAGTCTTTGGGGCCATTTTATGTACTATATAGCAGTAAAACCAGCTCTGCATGGAGCATGCACTTGACAAGAGAGCTGCAGGTACAGTATATAGAACACAGATCTGGAAATATATACAGCACTGAGAGAACCTGTGCAGTGTAGAGGTTAGAATGTCATAGTAGGAGTGGGGTCACCTAACCTAAATCTCTGTTCAGATATGACCTTTACTTATTTAGTTCATTTATGAAGGGGGACTCAGTGGCGACCCAAATCAGCTTACATTGTATTTCCTCTTCTCCATTTTATCATCACAACAATTGTGGTGGCCTAGGGCCAGTCATTAACTTCGTAGTCTACAGAATTGTTGTGAGCAGAAAATGAGCTTCTTGGGAAAAGAACAGAGAAATTAATAATGCTGGAGAGTTTGAAAAATCACAGCTGGGGAGCCCTGAGAATTTATCTGTATAGTGTTAACATTAACACACCACTGGTTTTCCATTGGTAGAATGTGTTCTGGCCTAATACATTCCCTCCAGTGTTTTTCAGACTAAAATAAGGACCTTCTTTTGCATTTGTAACACACGTTCCCAAGGAATTGTCAAATCTCGACTTTCCTGATTCTCACTGGTGCACATTTATTGAAATCTTGGAATACTAATAGAATATTCTCAAATAACTTGCCCTGCACTGGCTTCTGTAGTCAGATGTATTTGTAAACTGAGGCTGAGGACAGACTGGCAATCTGGAGCGGGAGGAATCCGGAGGCAAAAGCTGCGGGGGGAAAAATTCCCTGGGGCTGGCCATTCACACTGGCCAATGTATTGCGCAAGGATGCCGTTATGGAGCATTCAGACTGCCGCGAGCCTACTCTGCAGCTCGCGTGGCAGCGTTTCGCTGGTGGCGTACGTGCGCATGTACGGTACGCCATAGGATAGGAGGCAGGGACAGTTCTCGATATATATGCAAATGCGCTCATGCGCAAATATCCGTGCCAGCGCGTTCACACTGCCGCCTCCGGCTGCCTCCTGCTTCTTCTGGTCCACACTGCCTGGAAGTGGGAGGCATGCGGAAGACAGCCCCTGGACACCGGTTTCTCCCGGTGTCCTCCTACAGCGAGAGGAAACCGGCTTCAAAGCGCATAAGTGCGGAAGGGAGCCGAGGGACAGCTGCGGATGTCTGAACGGGCTCCCTTCCCCCGCTTCCCAAGCGGAGCTCTCATGAGGCAGATTGCCAGTCTGTCCTCGGCCTGAGTAAATGATTTACTTTAACTTGTTTAGTATCTTATAATAGGTCCCCTATGTGAATTATAGAATGCCACTGACAGACACATCCAGTGATATTTACTGTCTGAACACAAGGTCATGGAACCAAAGTAATTCATGGGCATCTTGCATTCGTAAATGTAATGCATGCATACTAGAGTCGAAGATGCATCTGTTTTCCACCCACCCACTCAGAGATCTAGAAAATATAACTCTGGCAATCCGTGCATCCTTAAAACCTCTCCAAAAGTATGGAAAATGATTTACTAGGGATAGGTAACAGAACTGTTCCCAGTGAACTGGGATAATTGACATATGTGCTACAGTGGGTTATACCACACTAATGTTTTCCCCCCAAGATATTTTAGGAGTGCATAATAGGAAATTAAAAACAGAGAGAAAGACCGGTGTGTATAAGTAACCAAAAGTTTGTGCTCGATTGGAGATCTAGGATTCAGTGTTGCAAACTGAAATTAAAGACAGGAGCCAGGCAGGAACTGGTTGAAAGTCAGTGCCTCATGCTGAAAAGAAAGAGGCTTAAAAGTTACATATCTTCTGTACTTCATTAATGGTAAAATTCTCCTTATTAGAGGTGCGTACATTACAGTTTGCCCTTAGCGGTGTATCATTTTGAAGCCTAACCTTTAAGAACTGATGTTTTTAGCAAGGAGCCTGGCGCAGGTGCACATGCAAAAATACTTATCTTGTCAGTTTCTGCATTACAGTTGCCCTAGAGGGTACTACTTGTAAAGAGGTTAGACTCTCTGTTTACTCAAGGGCTAAAGAGTGACATAATGTCTATTAAGGCAAAGCCACCTTTCCCATTAGGCAACAAGGTGTAATTGAAAACAGAGCAAACTTCTTAGGCACCGTTGAAATGTTTATATTTAACATAGATGCATGGCGGAGGAGTGAATATAGCATTGCCGAAGGCACACCCACACAGTGTTTATTTGGTCGCTTACCAAGCACTGCCCTTCATCCATGATAATGGTCCCAGGATCTCTCATCTGTCCCCATTGACAGCGGTGGGAAATGTGCGATTGTTCCTGGAAGATTCTCTGCTTTTTTCCGGGGCAGTTCCTGTGTTTCTGATTGGCCAAGAAAGGGAGCAGTAGCTGTTTTGGCGGTGAGCCCTGGAACAAATATTGTAAATAACTGTGCAGATGGCTATCACCAACTCTGGTTTCGGTCACCAGTGGTTTCTCCTCTTGCTCTCCATGTCCCACAGCCTCATTTGAACCCTAGCTTTCTCTCCCGTTGCAGAGTCTAAATTCTGGAGTTCTGTGGCTTCCTGGGGAAAAGAATTTATTCTAAAGTAGATTCCATGGTAGACGAACTCTGAATTCAAAGATTCCTGTATTTACTTTCTCACCCTGAAAGAAGGAGAGGCTTTTTCAAATTAGCAAGGGCACTGAGATGGTTGGGTGACCCTATGTTTGCATCAGGGATGGGTGATCCGAAGGTGATCTTTACTTAGTTAACAGTTACCAAGCAAGTGGTTAATTGGATGCGTGCTATGGAAGGTATATTATTATACTAGTTTCTCCATTATTTTACCACTGTAATTCTTTTATGAGAGGTAAGATGCTCATAGGTAACATTACAAACCTCCAGGTGGGGTCTGGTGATCCCCTGGAGTTACAACTGATCTCCAGACTACAGAGATAGGGATGCTAGCCTCCAGGTGGGACCTGGAGTCCCCCTGGAATCACAGTTCATCTCCTGACTACACTTCCCTTGGATAAAATGGATGCTTTGGAAGGCGGACTCTATGGCATTGTATCCCACTGAGGATCCTGTCCTTTGGCAGCTCCATCCACAAATCTCCAGGAGTTTCCCAACCTGGATCGGGCAACTCTACCCTACACCCCACTGGTGGCCCGGAAGGACCTGGCAACTCTGTACAAAGATCAGTTCCCCTGGAAGAAAAGGCTGCTGTAGAGTGTGGAGTCTGTGGATGATTCTGCATTGGCTTTTCCCTCCGTTGTTTTACCAAACCCACGCTGGAACAGAAATTCCCCTCTGCTTCGCATGCTGGTATCACTTCCTTTGATTATTGGGTTTTGTGGTAGCCTCCACACTCCATGCCACTTCCAAGTTCTTTGATCGTTGGGTTTAATTGTACCCTTTGCATAGATTTATGGCCATTCAGGGGCGACTTTGCAGTCAGTATGGCTTGCCCTGAGGTATTTGGGTGTGGTTTTGAGCTGCCCTTTCCCCTCCCAGTTGAGAAAATGTGGAGCAAATGCTAGATGCAGAATTGTCCTATGGTATTATATCCCTCCCCCCCCCCCCTTTTCAGGCTCCACCCTCCCAATATCCGGGAATTTCCCAACCCAGAACTGGCAGTCTTACACAGGAGTTCTGAAGCTTGGTGGATTAGATAAGGAGAAAAAACAACTTATCTCCCATACTGCTGCTTTGATTCTATTTGGATCCTTTTCCTTCACCCCTGGTGCTTTGAAGTAAAAATGTTAGGCAGTCCAATTGTGGATTTTGTGCATAATGTATATGCTCTGGCTACCTATGCATCTCAGGCATCCTTAACAATATACACGCCCTCCACACACATCCTGTCATTTCTGTGACATGGGATAAGCATTTTGCTCTGGACTGTGTTTCTTCTTTCTACCAGAGGGTATTGTAATGTTGGGAACCTGCTTTTATATGTATATGTAGCTAGTCTTTGATCCTTGCTCCATAAATATACTTGAAAGTACAGTACTGAAAAACCCATTTTAAAATATTGAGTGCAAAGCATTGAGAAATGGAATGCCTAACTGAAATGGTCTTTAATTGTATCTCCAGGGCTGATTCCACACTAGTTGTTGCCCCAGCGTCACTCCCTGATAAAATCTGGGGCAGAGCAACAGTTCCCCACTTGTTACTCCGGGTCTGCAGTTGGCCCGAATGTAATCATCGTTTTCCCCGAATCTTCCGTTTCCAGAATTTTCAGGTGGTTTTTTTTTGCCATGGGAGTGAAATCGGGGCATTCAAGTGGGGAACTCTGAAATTAGGGTTTCTTGCTCCACCCCTTTAATGCCCCTCTGCTTCTTTCTCTCCCCTTTCCCGCCCTGGCGTGAGCGGATTTTTTTTTTGTTCCCCACTTTGTTGCGTTACAACAACATGACACGACATTGATCCACTGTTGACTGGCTAACATTTTTTGCGGGGCCAATGTACTGTGGGTGGCGTGGTGGTGTGGACACAATTTTTGCGGGGGTTACATGTGTTGTGTTGCATGTTCCCCCTCCATGCCCCATCCCTTTCCCACCCTCCATTTCCCCTCCAACTCTGGCGCAAGCTTTTTTTTTCTTACACGGATGATTTTCGCGGGCTTGGAAGCTCAGGTGGCCAATCATGGCTTTGTTGCATCATGACATCATAACGCAACTCTGCCTACATTAAAAAAGGGGAGGAGACGGGTGGGGGCTCAAGATTCGGGGCAAGGACAGATGCGGAAATGAAGAACCGGCATCAACCCGGGTCAGATTTATGTAATGCCGAAACGCACACACTGATTCGGACCAATTAAACTCGGGAGGAAAGGGAAGCAAAGCACTTGTGCGGAATCGGCCCAGCTAAAGGAAGACAACTTGTTCTGTTCCCGAACTGTGTCTGTACTGTTTGCTCCCTCTCTCTTGTTTTTCGGATAAGAGGAAACAGAGCCCCCAACCATCCACAAGGCAGCCATGAAGGCCTCTCTTTCTCCTTCTCTTCTCCACAACTGTATTCTGCACCTGGAAAAGTTAGACAGATATTTGATTGCTTAATTATTGGGATGGGAGAAACCCTTTCATGTTACTTCAAAGACCAGCAATGGCTATAGAGATGATGATTTGTTTATAAAAACACTAAACAGTATAAGAAGAAACTAAACACGTATTCCATGCCAACATTTACTTTATGCTGACAAGGCTGTGGTGGTGAAGTTCTCTTGCCAGAAAATTTTAATTTAAGAATCAAAGAGGATTTCAGATTTTAAAGTGTGTAATTTTTCTCCCCCCCCCCCCCCCCCCATTTTGCAGTCTGAAGGGGTTTGTTAAAATGAAAGTATGGAACTGTTTAATACAAGGAAAGGCGGTTCACAGTAGAAGAACTTCTCTGATTTGTCTTGCTTTTGAAAAAAACATAACAACTACAGCAGCAGCAGTTTAAACAAACTATTACATCCAGCAGCATATGGGATGTGTAATAACCAGAACATTGAAAACATAGTTTTTACTTCATCTTTTGTAAACTTTTAAAAAAAGCATACAAAAGTGACGACAAACTTTATGGAAGGTACATATGCTGGGGGCATGTGAAGTATCTCAGGAGAAAGGATGAATGAACTGGAAATTCTCCTCACCCCTTCCCACTAGGGATGATGCTAGCCTCCAGGTGGGACCTGGGTGTCCCCTGAATTAACAGACCATCTCCAGTCCAGTTTACAAATATCAGTTCCCCTGGAGAAAATGGATGCTTTGGAGGGTGGACTGTATGGCATTGCACCCCTCTGAGGTCCTTGTACTTCCCCAAATCTTCAGGAGTTTCCCAAACAGGATCTGGCAACCTGATTGATTACATGTAAAATACTGAGTCCAGAGACAGTTGAGTGAAATCAGCTCATGAGTTTATTGTAGAGGAGCCAGTTTGGTGTAGTGGTTAAGTGCGCGGACTCTAATCTGGGAGAACCGGGTTTGATTCCCCACTCCTCCACTTGCACCTGGCTGGATGACCTTGGGCAAGCCATAGCTCTGTACCAGCTGTTCCCTCAAGGACAGATTGGGAAAGAGCTCTCTTAGCCCCACCTACCTCACAGGGTGTCTGTTGTGGGGAGGGGAAGGGAAAAGGAGTTTGTAAGCCGCTCTGAGACTCCCTTGGGGAGTGGAGGGCGGGGTATAAATCCAATCTCTTCTTCTCTTCTTCTTCTAGAGGTCAGAGCTAGACTGGTTAGCTGGACTCACAGGTCCACTTATATCCCTGTTCAAGACCACTCCCACACCACACCCAACACATGATTCGCTATTTACAGTGCTCCTGCATCCGATAGGTCTATCTCCGGATGCAGGCGTCCCCATTGGTCCCTACCTGGATCCTTGGGGTCTATTGTCCTGGATGCGAAGCTCAGTGGCTTCACCTGGCCATGTGTTTGGCCGACTGTATGCGTGGTTCCTCATTCGGGACATAACACCCCTCCTCCCATAGTTCAGACTCCCCCTAGCATATGGAGTCCTTGAGGTACATGGGCCTCTTTCGCTCTCGAGCGGACCTGCATAACTCAGGAGTGGGGGCGTCCTGTTCTGTCGCTGGCACTGCCTGCTCAGGCCATTACATGGAAGCGTCCAATGCGACGGCCCAGTGCTCTGTTTATGGTGCAGGAATGTCCTGGTGAGCGCTGGCAGCCTCCGTTGGTGGTGGCTCATCGTGCCTTGGTAATTCTGCATTGGGCGCTCTGTTTGTGTCTGGTGCTCTGCAGTCATCCTCAAACTCCTCTGACGACTCATCCAGGTCCTCTGACAGGACTCGGCACCGGAGGTGGTTGATGTGCCGCCGCCACACCTGACTGTCTTCCCCGGAAACCTCATAAGACAAGGAGCCTGTCACCCTTATTACTCTTGCCGAGACCCATTGTAGCCTCTTTACAAAGTTTCGGGTGAAGACTGGGTCTCCTGGGAAGAACCCTCGCAGAGCTGGCGGGGTCTCAGAGGTGATGCTGTGTTCTGGGGCCCGATCGGGATGTAGGCGGTCCAACCAGGTCATGAGTCGCTGGCCCATGAGTAGCTCCACCGTAGTATGGGGTGTTGTGCATTGGCTGAACAAGAAGGCGGCCAGCTTGTGGTGCCAGTTGCCTTTATCCAGGCAACACAAGGCTTCACTTCTTTAGTGGTGCAGACCATGAGCTCAGCCTGGCCGTTAGTGGCCAAGTGGAATGGCACAGAGTGGATTTGTCGGATCCCATAGTATTGGACGAAGTCCTGGAACTCCATACATGCTGAAAGTCTTCTACATGGCCCGGATGGTGGATTGCAAGAAAGTGGAGCCCACTGGAACTACCTCCAGCCACTTGGTGTAGGTGTCCACCAAGATGAAAAAGGTTTGCCCCTGGAATGGCCCGGCAAAGTCTAGGTGGGGTCTAGCCCATGGCTTGTGGGCAGATTCCCAGGGTCTCGTAGGGGCACTCGGCAGTACCGGCCGGGATTCTTGGCACTTACTGCATCTCTTGACCATGGTTTCTATTTCCTGGTCAAGACCCAGCCACCAGACGTAGCTCCGGCCAGGGCTTTCATCCTTATTATGCACAGATGCGTTTCGTGGAGTGCTGTGAGGACTCGTTTGCGCAGCAGAGGGGGAACTCTACTTCCCCATAGGAGGCACCCTTCGTGGGCCGCTAGTTCATCTCGCCTAGCCAAGAATGCTGTAAAGTTTGGTCCTGCTATGGTTGCCAACCCCTCCCCACCCAGTCAAGGACCCGGGAGAGGAGGCGATCCTGGGCCGTATGGCGCACCACCTCCGCCACCTGGACCAGTTGGTCGAGCAGGTCCTCCAGCAGGGCGATGTGATGGGCAGGGGTGGGGTCGGGGTTGCTGTCCAGCAATGGAAGATGGCTAAGGGCGTCAGCATGGCCCATAGCCTTACCTGTGTGATGGACTAGCTTATATTGGTAGCCAGATAAAAAAATGGACCAACGGAGGACCCTGGGGGATAGCATCTGCGGGGTTTGTTGGTCTGGGGCGAGCAGGCCCAGGAGTGGTTTGTGGTCTGTCAGAATGGTGAAGGACCAGCCATACAGATAGTCATGGAACTTTTTAGTTCTGGCCATGATTGCCAGGACCTCCTTATCTATTTGTGTGTAGTTGTGCTCTGCCATGGACAGGGTGTGGGAGTAATAGGCAATGGGTACCTCCCTGCCGTTTGCCAAATGATGACCCAGGACCGCCCCTACCCTGTAGGGAGATGCATTGCACGCTAAGACCACAGGGAGAGTCTCATCAAAATGTGCCAACACCGCATTGGAGGTTAGTAAGTCCTTAACTATTTTGAATGCCGCTGTGTGTTGGGGTCCCCAGACCCAGGGAGTGTGCTTGTCTAGGAGGCGGTCTAGGGTTCGACTACCACAGCCTTGTGTGGGAGAAAGGCATGGTAAAAATTGAGTAGGCCTAAGAAGGCCTACAATTCCACTTTAGATGACGGGGTGGGCGCGTCGGCGATGGCCTGAACCTTGTCGGGTGTTGGGTGGATGCCCTGTGTATCGACCTTGAACCTGAGGAACTCCACTGACAGAACGCCCAGCAGGGATTTCTCCAACTTCACCTTCAGGCCTGCATTGTTGAAGCATTGACGGATCGCAGCCAGGAGGTGAAGGTTGTGGGGTCTGGGGCCATGATCAGAACATCATCAAAGAAGGGCTGGACCTTGGGGATTCCTTTAAGCAAACAGTCCATTAGGTTCTGGAAGATCCCCGGGGCAACACTAACCCCAATTGCAGATGCTGCACCTTGAACGCCCCCTATGCGTGACAATAGTTTGCTCCTCGGCAGTGGCGTCATCTACTGGTAGTTGCTGGTAAGCCTGTGCCAGATCCAGCTTGCCGAAAATCTTGGCCCCAGCCAGTGCCGCAAGGACATGGCTTACGATGGGAACGGGATATGCGTGATCTTGGAGGGCCTTGTTGATCGTACACTTATAGTCCGCGCATATCCGGACATCCCCATTCGGCTTGACTGGGGTGACTATGGGGGTCTCCCACCTGGTGTGTGGGACCGGCTCGAGCACCCCTTGTTCGACCAGACGGTCAAGCTCACTGTCTGTTTTGGGCTGTAGGGCAAACGGGGGCCACTGGGCCTTCAGGCGGATAAGCCGAACCATGAGGTCAAGCTCGAGGGAAACCGGCGGCCCGGTGTAGTGGCTGAGCATGCCGTCGAAAACTGCCGAAAACTCCGTGCAGACAGCCTGAAACAGTTCTGCCTTCAAAAGGGCTTTGCGCTCAAGTGACAAACATCTATTGGTAGTCCCCGGCCCTAAAGACATCTGTCTAGCCTCAACCAGGGCTAGGGCGTTGTCCACCCTGGCCCCGACCTGGTGGAATGATCTCCCAATAGAGATCAGGGCCCTGACAGATCTTTTACAGTTCCTCAGGGCCGGCAAAACAGAGCTCTTTCTCCAGGTTTTTAACTGAGGCAGTGGACGTCTCATAATATCGGACCCCTCCTCATATTGCTGGATTAAGCTGCTCATATGCTGGACTGAGCAGTGTTTACAACATGGGAACTCATAGTTCAGGCCTTATCCATCGTGCTGAGCTAGGATATTAGGAAGTTTTTAAAAGAACGCCACCTTGTACTGTGTTTTATGGTTTTAGTATGATGTTTTAATATTTTAAACTTAGTGTTGTTTCCTTCTATGTTGTAACCTGCCCCGATCTGGCTTGCAGGGAGGGCAGGATAGAAATCACATAAATCAAATCAATGTATTTAATTTATACACTTTCTATGTTTCTACTCACAGCTGCTAATAATAAAAAACCCAGAAAATACTATCAAATGACAATTAAAATATCAGGATGGATCCAACCATCCTCTAAGGAGACTTCTTCCAGCCTAAGGCTTTCGTGGCTCTTCCTCCAACAGAAGACGGAATGAGAACAGGAGTGAGCACCAGAATTCTAAAGATCAATGTTCTTTCCTGGTTATTGTCAAAAGGGCATCAAATTCCAAAACAAGGGCCAGTTTGGCGTAGTGGTTAAGAGTGTGGACTCTAATCTGGGAGAACTGGGTTTGATTCCCCACTCCTCCACTTGCAGCTGCTGGATGACCTTGGGTCAGTCATAAGTTATTTCAGAGCTGTTTTCTCAAGGGCAGTTCTGTCGGAGCTCTCTCAGCCCCACCTACCTCACAGGGTGTCTGTTGTCAGGAGGGGAAGGGAAAGGAGATTGTAAGCCGCTCTGAGATTCTGAGTGAAGGGCAGGGTATAAATCCAATCATCTCTTCCTCCTCCTCCTCCTCCTCCTCAGCCCCACCTACTTTTCTCCCTTTCTCATAATACAAGAACCCCTGGGCACTCAATGAAATTGCTGAGCAGTCAGGTTAGAACAGATAAAAGGAAGTACTTCTTCACCCAAAGAGTGATTAACGCATGGGATTCACTGCCACAGGAGGTGGTGGCGACTACAAGCATGGACGGCTTCAAGAGGGAATTAGATAAACATATGGAGCAGAGGTCCATCAGTGGCTATTAGCTACAAGGTATGGATAGGAACTCTCTGTCTGGGGCAAGTGATGCACTGTACTCTTGGTGCTTGGGGGGGCAACAGTGGGAGGGCTTGTAGTGTCCTGGCCCCACTGGTGGACCTCCTGAGGGCACCTGGTAGTTTTGGCCACTGTGTGACAGAGTGTTGGACTGGATGGGCCATTGGCCTGATCCAACATTGGTTTATCTTATGTTCTTATGTTCTTGTTACCTCACAGGGTGTCTGTGCCAGTTTGAGAGCCAGTTTGGTGTAGTGGTTAAGTGCGCGGACTCTAATCTGGGAGAACCGGGTTTGATTCCCCACTCCTCCACTTGCACCTGGCTGGATGACCTTGGGCAAGCCATAGCTCTGTACCAGCTGTTCCCTCAAGGACAGCTTGGGAAAGAGCTCTCTCAGCCCCACCTACCTCACAGGGTGTCTGTTGTGGGGAGGGGAAGGGAAAAGGAGTTTGTAAGCCGCTCTGAGACTCCCTTGGGGAGTGGAGGGCGGGGTATAAATCCAATCTTCTCTTCTTCTCTTCTTCTGTTGTGGGGAGGGGAAGGGAAAGGGATTTTAAGCTGCTCTGAGACATCTTTGGGTAGTGTAGAGTGGGACATAAATCCAATCTCTTCTTCTCCTCTCTCTCTTCTCTCCTTTGATATCGTAGATACATTGAAGAATGGGGTGTATTAGTTTTTGGGATTTGATAAACTGTCTTCCAGCTGCCTAGCTCCGCTAACAACTCAGTTCAGAATCACAACTTTCCTAACTCTGATTTAATGCTGTACGATCAAACGGGAAGTATAGAGGGTGCCTCGCACATCCCATTACTGTCTCAGTTCCATGCTGCAGCCCCCGTCTTGGGCTGTCCACCTGTCCTGTTTTCTTAGTCTTAGTTTAACACCTGGGATTACAAATGACCCGCGCAGCTCTTCACTGTGTGTGTTGGCTGTACTTAAACGGTTGCTTCTGTCACTTGGGGGTGGGGGATATGTCTCTGGATGCACCATAAGTAATTGTGCTTGAAACTGTCATCATTAGCTGCCTTTTACAGAACTTCTGAAGATTTATTTTTCGCGTTTACTCTTCTCTTCCCTCCTCCAGTTTTCCATGTTTTGCTGTGCAATATTTCTTGAGGCTTATTACAAGTTTTAAATGCTTGTAGTGCACAGATGTTTTGTGAGGGTTGTTATTTTCTATGTTGGAGGTTATGAGTCAGATTACTGTTAAGCAAAATGTTTATGTGAAATCATTCCTGACTCATATATTTGCATCATATACAACCTGTCTGACAATCAAAACATTCACCACTCTGCTAATGATTATACTAACTTTTCCAGCAGTCTGCTCCAGCATAACATAATTACACAGAAAAGAGCAATAAATTACTTTGACAGAGTTCTCCGTGTGCCTTATTGTGATGTTTTGACATTCTTACCACTACTAGAACGAATGTGCAACTCATTGTGTGCATGTCACTTTAGAAAGATATTTTGGCACGTGCAGTTAGTAAATGAAATAACCATGTAATGGCTGCAGATGGGGACAAAAGCTTGTTGCTGTGTACTAGTTTTTGCTGGATTGGCAGCTTCTGCTGTGTGTCTTCCTTCTCCATTGTTCTGGTACCATCAGAAATCTGTGGTCACATGGAAGAAACTGTGGTCAGAACGACTTGCTCTGCTCTTGGAAGCTGGCAGAAAAACTAGCATAGGAATGATCATATCAAGAACTCCTCTCATGTGAACTGGAGCCTGGGGTTGCCAGGTCCGACTCAGGAAATATCTGGGGACTTTGGGGGCGGAGGCAGGAGACTTTGGGGTGGAGCCAGAAGCAAGGATGGGACATCACTTTAGGAGAGGGGAGGGAAGAAGCATGACTGAACTCCTTTTAAACTCCTTCCCTCCATTGGAAATAATGGAGGATGGGGACACCCACTCCTCCACTTGCACCTGCTGGATGACCTTGGGTAAGCCGTAGTTCTGACACAGCTGTTCCTGAAAAACAGCAGTTTCTGTCAGAGCTCTCTTAGCCCCAGCTACCTCATAGGGTGTCTGTTGTGGAGAGGGGAAGGGAAAGGAGTTTGTAAGCCGCTCTGAGACTCCTTTGGGTAGTGAAGGGTGGGGTATAAATCCAATCTCTCCCCCCTCCTCCTCCTCCTCGTCTCCTTCTTCTCCTCTTCCCCCGGGCACTGGTGGCGAGGCCTCAGTGGTTCTCAGCTGCCGGGCCAACCGATCTCCCCCTCCCCGGGCACCAGCGGTGAGGCCTCAGCGGCTCCTAGTTGCTGGCCCGCTACAGAATTCTCAGAACATTCTCTGCGCATGCAGGGAACGTTCTTTTATTTTTGGAGAGATTTAAATATTCCCTGTATAGTTTTTAAAAGTTTTCAGATTTTTCTGCACACCTGGGGAGTGCCCTGTGTGTGCAGGAAAATCTCTTTGTCCCCCAAGTGCCCCCGATGTGCAGATTTAGATGTCCACACAGTCTTGGCTATTAGTATATAGATGTCTGGCATTTCAGAACTCTATCTACATATTGCAAAGGTGTTGAATGAAGTATCAGAGTACAAAAAAAGAAAAGAGAAAATGCTGATAGGTGAATGAAACCCATTTTGGATTTAATGTTTGAGAACCTGGTGAATATAGTGCGAGAAAATTAATACGATTTGTGACTGACAAGGAGATACAAAATTTATTGGCGATGAACCTTCTGGTTTAAAACAAATGAACTCTTAAATGTGTAGATTTAATTTCCAAGTTATCACAGCCTTTGTTTGCTTAGGCTAACAAAGGGTACTTTTGGCATATATTAGTTACACTAAAAGGGAATCTATTTAGGCTATGTAAGTTGACTTTTCTTTTACATTGAGATGTTTTATTACCCATTTCTACTCCAAAAGCATGTGGAGACTTTAAATGGCAAGCTTTTTAAAGAGCTGACATGTCGCAGTGTGAAAAGTTGGTTTATGGTCTTTCAGCATTGGTTTTTCTAAGCTGTGGATTACAATATGAGTGAAGGATACTGGCAGGCCATGGAGCTATAAAATACCATTGGATTTCATCACTTTTACTAGACTGGCATTCTAGTAAAACTGAGCTACAGTTGGCATTCTTTATTCATAATGTGATAAAATCAAAGATGGACAATACCATAATGACTTTTTCAAATGGTAATGAGCCAAGCTGTACTTATTTAACATGTTTTTATATACTTCACTATTAAGGAGTCTCTCCACGATGTGTGTGTGTATTAAAGCAATTAAAAAAAACTTCCCTACATGGTGTCAGAAAGCCTTTACTTAACCAACATCTTTGACTAGCATTAGTGATGAATGCCTAATTGGACTATGAGGACCAATATATTGTAAAGTGTAGTGGAAAATGCCCCCCCCCCCAAATCTGCTGGATGAAATCCATTTATCCTGAGTCAGTTCCTATCCCTGTAAACAAACACAGCTGCTAAGTGTAGAACTGGTGAATAAGAGTGGTAAAAAATGATGATGCATTTCTAGTGAGATCACAGCAGAGAAAAGTGTGTTAGCACATGAGGCTGCGTCAGGACTGGAAACGGGTCTTCAGATTATGATTGGCCAGTGCCACTTACAAGGTTTCACATATTTATGGCACTATAGGGTAACATTAATGTGAGTAAGTTGTTCTTGTTGCTGGACAGCTCACACACCAAGGCAGCCAGAATTTTAAGCACCAGTGAGCTGATAATACCAAACGTTTGAAAAATGATCTAGGTTGAGCATTGTACTTCTAATACACGTTTACATTTAATCCCTGCCTTTCAGGGGGTGGTGGTTGGTTTTTTCCATGAATGCAACCAGCCCTGGATTATTTTTTAATGCTATTGGGGACTTTAAAAAAAAAAAGTCTAAGAACTCCCTGCATCGCTGAGTCAGTGACACAAGGGAAGAATTAGAGCACCAGGCGGCCAAGGGGCCAGGCCTGCCTAGGGCCACTAGTAAAAGCTCTTTGGTGGAAATTTGTCTTGAACAGCCCATTTACATGTTTTGACATCCTTGAACTGACTAATGGCACTGAAGAAATTTGAGGACAGCAGTTGTTAGCGTTGCCCTAAGGGTTATTTTCAAGTGGAACACTTAAGGAGACTCCCACCCCTTTCACATCGGAAATAACCTTCACCTTCTAAGTGGCAGGAGGCATTGCTTACATTTTCTCCTTTTATAATGAAAAGAAAAGAAAGAACATGAACATTTGATAGGCTAGACTTTTTAAAAAATAACCAAACAAAACAAGAGGCTACGGGAAAGGAAACTAAAAACAAAATGGCAGAGAGGTTCTGCTCTGGGAGTACTTACGTTGTTATTCTGGAGGCTTTCCTCCCTCTTAGTGCTGGGCAGTATTTGGCTTTTCATTAATATTAGGGTTGCCAGCCTCCAGGTGGGGACTGGAGATCTCTTGCTTTTTCAACTGATCTCCAGCTGACAGAGATCAGCTCCCCTGGAGAAAATGGCTTTTTTGAAGGGTGGACTCTGTGGCATTGTTCCATGCTGAGGCCCCTCCCCAAACCCCATCCTTTCCCAGATCCACCCCCAAAGTCTCCAGATGTTTTCCAACCCAGAGCTGGCAACGCTAATGAATACTGAATGGGAAATTTCATTCTCTGAGATCACATTCAAAATGGCTGCCAATATGGCTTGCAGTGAAAAGTGGCTAGAACAGGGGTCCAGTATCCGCCATGGAATATGGCCTCCAATTAGGGGGTGGATTCCCCGTTCTCTTTACCAGGAAAGGACCTGGAAGGCCAGCTTTCCCAGAGCCCACCCTGCAGTTCTCTCAAGGGCAGTTCTCAAGAGAGCTCTCTCAGCCCCAACTACCTCACAGGGTGTCTGTTGCGGGGAGAGGAAGGGAAAGGAGATTGTAAGCCGCTCTGAGATTCCTTCGGGTAGTGAAGGGTATGGTATAAATCCAATCTTTTCAGTGGGACCAATAAAGAGGACTATGGTGGTACATTTTTACCCTATATCAGGTGAGGAGACATGATGGCAGGAAAGAGGCTGGGTACTTTTCTAAGGCTCATTTTGGCCTCCCTGTCTACCCCTGCCTCCAGCCAGCCACTTGCCCCTCAATAACAATTTTGGAGCGACGGTATGAAGCTCTGAGGAGAGAAACACCAAAGGTTTCTCCTGATGTGATGGGTGAAAATCTTATTCTTGAGATTTTTGGATGTTTCCCTCATTATTAGTGCCTGATTCTGAATTATAAAAGTGTACTGTAGAATGGCTGAAATCCAGAGGGCATACTTTGAACACATACACAATTCCTGCAGAAGAGTTTATTGAACTCTGTTTTCAACTGCCCCCCCCTAAACTAACATCTCCAAAACTCCAAAAACATTTTAATCTTGAGGAGATTTAAAAAACTATGAAGCAGGCATGAATCTGGAGACACTCTCCCCTAAATTATAGCCTTTGGGTGGAGAATATCTCTAAACTGTATTAATAGTTTAAGGATCCCTAAATAGGGATCAGTGGGCTGAGTACAATCCCTGTTTTTCAGCTGTCTTGGTTCAGTATGGAAAGTGGAATTTCCATGGGCATGAGCGGCAAGATTGAATCATTTTATATGGTGGAACTTGGTTTTTTTTTAATGAAATGTAATGTTGCTATAAATATTTCCTTGCAATAATTCATGAGATTCTGACTTTTTGTGCAAGTTATGGAAGGCAAGGGTCACTCCTGTTATGGAGAAGTAATTTTTTTTAGTCTTGCCCTCATAGTTGGATCCCTGTATATCAGTACTGTACTTATATCACCCTGACATTTTTTGAAGGGTTATGGACAGGAAACAGAAATATATGACTCTCTTCTTTCCTGAAAGTACCCATATGGTGGAAAGAGAATTAAAATTTTCAGTGGGCTTGATATACTAAGCAGGGGTCCCAACCTTCTGGTACATGGGGGCCGTATTAGAGTGCCCAATGCCTCTAGAGTGCCAAAGAGGGCTACATCTAAAATCAGAATGTAACAGAAATTTTAACTTACATATTTAGATAAAAAATAAACATTCAGAGGTCAATGAAGAAATGTTAACTTGAACATAATCCATCCCTGGGCGTCATTTTCAAACACATTTTAGTATTGCTCTTTAGCCTTTCTCCTCAAGACTGGGTAAATCTGACGGGATACGTAGTGCAGATGGTTTGGAGGTTTAGGGTCAGATTAAAAGTCATGTCTGGCTAGGCAGCTTAGTTCATTCTCACTGAAACCCCTGATATTCACAGATCCTCAAAGTTCAGTAGCTGAAAAACCCTCAGAGCCATTTTAGTCAGGGGAAAGGGGTGGAATATCTTTGGATGCAAAGGAACCTGCTCTGAGGTGAAGGGGGAATCCAGAGCTTCTTTAAGTCTCTTTAAGGCCGCTTCAGCGCAAGCGCAAAACAAAACAAAAAAGCAGAAAGACATCCCTCAAATGTGAATCTGAAGAGATGGAAGACTGATAGGGAAAGGCCAAACTGATTGAACTGATTGCACTGATAGCGCAATCATTGGAACTGCCACGACACTGACAAAAACACGAAAGGTGCCTGCAGGCTGCAAAATGCCCAGGTCTTGAGACCTGCTCAGAACCAAGTCCAAGATCACTACCCCACTGGCTGGCTCTTTGCTCAACTGTCCCATGTTCAGTGGATGCCATGTCTAGAAGCTTAGACCCTACTGATATAAACAATGAATATTTCTTCAGAGAACTGAAAAGTTGCATGGAATGAAACAAGTGTTTCTGCTACTTCACATGTTAGTTTACTTCTTGGTTTGGCTTGAAGATTTCCAAACAGACTAGCTCCCACATGCTGCAGAGAAGCTGGAGAAAAATTAAGCAGGTGAGAGGATTTAAGTTCACTGCAATGTGGCAAATGAAATTCAGTGTTGGTAAGTGTAAGGTGACGCACACTGGGACAAAAGTCCCAACTTCAAGTATAGGCTAAGGGGATCTGAGCTTGCTGAGACTCAGAGGGAGAAAGATATTGGGGTTCTAGTGGATAGCTCAATGAAAGTGTTAACCCAGTGTGCTGCAGCGGTGAAAAAGGCCAACTATGCCCTGTTGTAGACCCTGCGGAGGAACTGGTTGGCTACTGTGTGAGACAGGATGCTGAACTAGCTGGCCTACTGGTCTGATCCGTCAGGGGTCTTGTTGTGGTCTTATGACCCATGCAAGAACTTGGCAGGAAACATAGAAACAGAGCAGGAAGGGACCCCAAGGGTCATCTAGTCCAACCTTTTGCACCGTGCAAGAAATTCACAGTTACCCCCCATCCCCTTGTGGTGACCCTTGCTCTGTGGCCACAGAAAAGCAAAAAACCTCCAGGATCCTTGGGCCTGAAGGAAAATTCCTTCCTGATTTCAAAGTGGTGATTGGCATTACTCTGGGCAGTTATGCACCATCACATCACAGAAATGTGATTGGAAGAGGGGTTTATAGTTATGGCATGACCAATGTAAGGACCAGGACCATGGTCAGCAGATTAAAAGAGCCAAGGGTCAGCACCATGGAGGAATCCTGGCTCCACTGTTCTGCACCTCTTTCTTCTTGGCATACACACAAACACAGGCAGCCTGCAGTCCTTCTCACAACACTTTTTGGAAACATCTACTTGATTCTAATGGCTTTTACAAGTAAAAATGTTTGAAATACAGTTTACATAATTACTGACTTTAGAACAAAAAGGTACAATTCTACAAAGAAGGTTAAGCAATCTACTTTTTGTTTAAAACCAGATCTCCCCTTCCATTCTTTACACACGATGAGCAGAGCATGAAGATTCCCCCTCCTCCATATTATTTGTCATCACTTCCACTTTCCTGGGTTGCAGTGTGCCAAATGGCACTGCACCCCCCCCCCCCACTGATATATCTCTATAAAGTGTCTGTTTCTTCCTCTGAGCATGAAATAGGCCTTGCTCACTGAAGAGTGTGCATTTTTTTGGAAGGATGGCCCACTTGATTCACACCATCTTGCACTGAACTCACCCTGTCTCCCCCCAAAAGTCCAAAGCCCTGCTCTGGTTTGGCTCCATGTAACTTGCTATAGGAAGACTCAAGGACAGCTACAGGCACTCAGGCTGGAACACAATAGGTTCAAAAAACCCTTCTACTTTATGTGCTGATTATGAGGAGACTTAATGGTTGGCACAAGCAGATAGGCTAAGGCATGAAAAGGACTGGGCCATATGTGCTTCAGAGCCCACAGGAGCAATTGCTTTGTGCACCAAGAAAAGGCTTTGCTCACAGAAGAGTGTGTATTTTTTTGGATGGATGGATGGGGAGGGAGAGGGAGACTCGGGCTGCGGTCACACACACTCAATAATCCACTTTCAATCCACTTCCAATGCACTTTCAAATTGGATTTGGCCAGTTCACACAGTGAAAATCCAGTTGGAAAGCGGATTGAAAGTGGATTATTTAGTGTGTGTGACCATAGCCTCTGTCTCTCATTAGTAAAAGCTGTTTCTAGCCATCTTTCCACCCCCTCTTTTTCTAACCACCTTTGAGCACACACACACCCCAGCAAAAATAAAGCTGTGTGCTGTTGCTGAGGGGAATTGATGGCTTGCTGGCATGAGCCAGCAGGCTAAAGCGTGAAAAGGTGTGGGCCACATGCTCCAAAGCCTACAGGAGCTTTGTGCACCAAGCAAAAGGCAAAGGGAAAACTGGGGAGGGGGGAATGGAGATGCCTTCCCTCATTGGCTGAGGCAGGGAGGGAGGCAGGAGGAGGCAAGGAGATTACCTCCCTCATTGGTAGAAGCTGCAGTTGGAAGTGGGCCCCCTGACAGGTCTCATTAGTTGCCAACTGGCCCAGTAAGCCTTGCTTTGACACCAGGCCTGACCAGGACAGACTAAGGTATATTTAGGCACTCTGTTGTTGCATTTCTAATACTGGGTGCTTTTGTAATGTATTGTCTGAATAAAACTAAAATATTTACAGTTTCACTTTTCATAAATATAGTCAGAGTCAGGGGTCATTTCATAGAAAAAGAGGTGCAGGAGCTCATTAGCATACCTATTAGCATAACTCATTAGCATGGACGGCAGAATGTCAGTTTCAGCCCCATTATACCCCATGGGCCATTGAAGTCAATGGCAAAAACTCATAGGGCATATGAGGGGCTGGAGGAGAGGGGGTTTGAGGGAGAGGCTCCAAACTTGCAGGGTAGCTTATGGAACCTCTCCCCGAAATATCCACCAAGTTTCAAGAAGATTGGACCACAATGGAGAACAATGGAGGGAATGGGGGCAACCTGTTTGGGGGCCCGTAGAATTGGACCCCCTGGTCCAATCTTCTTGAAAAATCATGGGTATTTGGGGGAGAGGCTCTAGTAGCTACCCTGTAAGTTTAAAGCCTCTCCCTCAAACCCCCTCTCCTCCAGCTGGTTTTAAAGCTGCCGCCAAATTTCGGTGGCAGTTCGGCGGTGGGCCAAATCAGATCAGAGAATCTGATTCGGCCCGTGGCTGCCCTAGTGCCTACTCCTGGGCTGGTGGAGCGCTGCTCCGCCTCGCTCCATCCCCAAATGACCCCTGGTCAGAGTACTTTAAAAATTTTTTTGGGTGAGTTGTGTGTGTGTGTGTGTGGGTGGGTATTTGTGAGCCTGGAAGTCACGGTGACTTCTGGTGACTCCTAGTGAGGCTAGGACGATTCGAAGAGGTGGCTTGATATTACCTGCCTCTGTGTTCCAGCCCTAGTATTCCTTGAGGTCACCCTTCCAAGTACTTGCCAGGGTTGGCCTTACTTAGCTTCCAAGATTCGAGAAGATTGGGCTTGCCTGGTCTATCCAGGTCAGGGCAGTCGGAGTACTTTGTTGTGTTGTACACCGTGCATTTTATGTTCTTAAAGTACGTTTTTAGAGGAGGAGGAAGAAGAAGAGATTGGATTTATACCACGCCCTTCACCCGGAGTCTCAGAGTGGCTTACAAATTCCTTTCCTTTCCCTTCCCCTCCCCACAACAGACACCCTGTGAGGTAGCTGAGGCTGAGAGATCTCTTTCAAGGACTGCTCTTTCAAGAACAGCTCTTGCAGAACTATGGCTTGCCCAGGGCCATCCAGCAGCTGCAAGTGGAGGAGTGGGGAATCAAACCCAGTTTTCCCAGATCAGATTCCATGCACTTAATTGCTACACCAAACTGGCTCTCTGTTTAGATCTGTTAAGGAGATGTAGATACAATTACATGTATTTCAGTCCACCCCATGTGTTCTATTACAAATTTTCACAGTTCCTGTGTAGTATTTCTCAGGGTATATCACCTTGTTCTTACAAGCACATTTGCAGTAGGCACGTTCCAGTGAAATAGGTAAAAGGGTCCAGCAGAGCATCCTCTTATTCCTTAGTTCAGACAAAACAACATGCTCTATGAAGAAGAAGAAGAAGAGATTGGATTTATACCCCGCCCTCCACTCCCCAAGGGAGTCTCAGAGCGGCTTACAAATTCCTTTCCCTTCCCCTCCCCACAACAGACACCCTGTGAGGTAGGTGGGGCTGAGAGAGCTTTTTCTCAAGCTGTCCTTGAGAGAACAGCTGGTACAGAGCTATGGCTTGCCCAAGGTCATCCAGCCAGGTGCAAGTGGAGGAGTGGGGAATCAAACCCGGTTCTCCCAGATTAGAGTTCGCGCACTTAACCACTACACCAAACTGGCTCTCTCATAAAAGTTCATAAAAGTTTGAGCATCCACTACCAAGGGTGTCATTGCTTTGGAGAGCATCCCTGAAAGCATATTTATGTGACAGAAGATCATTCCTTTATGGGATAAAATGTTCTCTTGAGAGTCGCTCTTCAGACGGATATGTTATTCAGTCACCTCCTGCTGGGGAGTGACAGAACAGCTGCCTCATTCAGGCTAATGACCTTGTACCATGGGCATGAAACTATGGGTGATGTCCCTTCATGTTTTCTGGGCTGCTCTGTGAACAGCTGATGAATGGACTCTCTTCTGAGGTGTCTGGGAGGGAAGTCTGACAGAACTGCCTGAAAGGAAATGATGTTCATATGGTTCTGTTGTTATGACCTTATTAAAAGAACTGTACCAGAATGCTGCTTGTTCTAACACTAAATAAGTATTTCAAAAGGCAAACTGGAATACTGAATGTGCATTGGCAGTTTGAGAGGTTAGGTCTGGATTGGATGAAACTACAGATGCAAAAGAAATTCTGGGAACCAACATATGAACAGTATCCAATTTACTTGGTAGCTTTTGCTGCTGTCAAATTTGTTTAAAATCCAGATTACAACAGAACAATAAAATGTGTGCAGCTCAATTATGCATGCATGTGGAGAGAGAGAGAGACTTATACATACACCAGGTAAAACTGAGTTTTGCTAAAAAAAACCCCTTATTTTACTGAAGAAAATTTATAATCAGGGACTAGATAATAAAAGTTACGACAGCCGTTGCCAAATTCAGAAGTTATTAACCTGCTTTGACAGTACAGTCCTAAGAACATCCTTCTCAACCCACTGAATTCAGTGGACTTGAAAGATGTAACTCTCCATAGGACTGCATTATCAGTGGATATTGTTATTAGCTCTCTCTGTCCAACATGGAATGCCAGTTTTTTGTAGTCATGCAAAGTTTGTACCATGTAAGATAAATAAATAATAAAACATGTTCCCTGCTTCCCACTCAAAATAATCTTAAATTCATTTTGATTTCTCACAGTCTTTCCAGGCAGTGCTTAATTGCCAGCCTCCAGGTGGGGCTTGATCTTCTGGAATTACAGCTCATCCCCAGACTACAGAGATCAGTCCCCTGGAGAAAATGGCTGCTTTGGAGAGCAGACTCTGTGGCATTATACCTCACTACAGTCCCTCTTCTACCCAAACCCTAACTCTCCCCAGGCTCTATCCTCACATTTTCAGGAATTTCTCAACCTGGAGTTGGCAACCTCATGTCCAATGTTATCTAGAAGTCATGGCCTCCAGCTCAGAGCTCTTCCTTCAGTGAATGGCTAATAGTTGCTGTTATTCAGTGGAGAAACTGGAACCGGGTTTTGGGATGCCCAAGCTCAAATGCATTCCTTCTAAGGAAGGCTATTGAATAAAAAGGGAGTTCGGAAAAGCGAAGGGAAGTATAAAAGGTGACGAAGGGCAAGAATAAAAAAAGAGGAAAGGATGAGTTGGGACTAAACAAAGAATAGTTATATGGGGAAAGTGTGACATGGGAAAGCAACGTGGAAAAAGAATACAAAAGGTGAAGATGTGTGTGAAGAGCAGAAAAATGCTCCTGGCTCACCTCAGACACCTAGGAGTTAGTTGCCTGGCTGAATGTAAATGAGAAGGGAGCGCTCACTGGAGAAGACCCTGATGCTGGGAATGATTGAAGGTAAAAGAAGAAGGGGGACGGCAAAGGATGAGATGGCTAGATAGTGTTAGCAATGCAATGAACATGAAATTGAGCAAACTCCGGAGGACGGCAAAAGACAGGAGGGCCTGGCGTGATGTGGTCTATGGAGTCGTGAAGAGTCGGACTCGACTGTGTGTCTGAACAACAAAAGAGTTTGTGTGCCTGGATTATTAAATTCTTCTGTAGCCATTTAAGCTGACACAATTACTGTAATATCATGGTTCTACAGAACATGCTTGGTACTGCTAAGGCATGTGCGAAAGTCTACATGTTTCGGTTGGCCTAAGTAACTAGTCGAAATTTGTGTTTTCTCTCTCTCTTGGGGAACAGGGCAGGATTTTGTCTCTGAAATTTTGCCGAACTTTGGAGGTGATTTGAGCCAGCTCCAAAGTCCAACAAAATTGTGTTAAAGAAGTCCTCTTTTCCCCAGTCTCAAGCCAAAGACTGGCCTAGGAGCTTTTCACTGTTGAGTCCATCTTTAAACTCACCAGAAGGATGAGTGGTGCCTTCTGTGACATCTTTGGATCATGAATTTATGGACTCTTTGGCCATTGGGGAATGGTTTGTGTGAACTGGGTATGCTTTTGGGTATTAGA
Organism: Lepidodactylus listeri; assembly: GCA_029233225.1. NCBI lineage: Eukaryota > Metazoa > Chordata > Lepidosauria > Squamata > Gekkonidae > Lepidodactylus > Lepidodactylus listeri. Next base: position 98,291,830 of record JARCFY010000006.1, read on the forward strand.
AGCTTCAATCCTTACTTTTCTGTATTTGATAGTTCAAAAACATAGGCTCTTCAACTGCTGGATCAGAAGTTCTGAGTTACAATGCTAGGGTTCTCAGCTCTGGGTTGGGAAATTCCTGGTAATTTTGGTGGTTGAGCCCAAGGAGGTCAGGGTTTAGGGAAAGGAGGGACCTCTGCAGGTTACAGTGCTGCAGCAGCCATTTTATCCTAGGGAACTGACTCTGTCATCTGGAGATTAGTTGTAATTCTAGATGGTCTCCGGGCCCCACCTGGAGGTTGGCAACCCCAGTAGAGAAACACTTTGGGCACTAGCTCTGATGTGTGGCATTCAAAATCTGTAGCAATTAATTATCAGTTTAATAGGCCCATTTCCAAGCAGCACCACTCTTTAACAACAGACACTGTATAATAACAAAGGTTGGATGCTGTGGAACTGCTTCATTCGTGGAGGCTGTTAGAGATGTTTATGGCCCTTCCTCTGATCCTTCTGGAGAACGCTGGAGGTCTGTGGAAAAACAACAGCAGCACACACATAATGGAAGAACTCTGCCAAGACAAGGGCCAAAACGTCCGCACACTGTTTACAGAGTTTATTGTAAGAGCCAGTTGCAGCTTGTGGCTTTCCCAGTTGGAATAGTTTGAATAGCTGCACAATTTTTACTGGTGTAGTTATGTGGCTGGCCACACAAATGTCAGCCAGATGTCTTGTTCTGTTTGTGCAAGTGTAAAAGGATGTTGGATGAAGGAAGTTTATTTGTGTCATTTGTTCTTTTTACATGTTCTGTTTGCACTAGTGCCCAAGTATTAATGGGACTATAAGATTTAAGCCTTTGTATCTCAAAGGCCATCTTCAAACTGCCTTTGTATTCCATTTTAGTAACTGATTGCTAATGGATTTTTTCTGTCATTTCAGACAGACCTATTTTAGTAACCGGCTGCTAGTTGAATTTATTTACCTATTCATACAAACCTGCTTGCCTCGGGGTAGCAAAGCGTGGTTGAGCTGCTTTTGAGGGAAACTGCTTTCTTCCATTTTCTACCCCTTCATTGCGCTTCTGAATTGCTGTGGTGTGCTATTTAAAATGTTCATAGCATTTCCTGCAATGCCCCCCCACCCAAATCCTTTGCTGTATGATCTTCCTTGGAGGTTTTTTTTGAGCATTCTACGTTGAGTGCTATAGCGCTAAACCAATATAACTGCTATAGTGGTACCATTGGGATGCCTTGACTCTATTGACTCCACTGAGTTAACAGGCGTCTCTAATTCTTTTGTGGCACACTAACAATCCTTTTACGTTTTAGGAAATACTGAGTGAAGCATAAGGGAAACGTGGGCATTCCAAGGTTTGCCAGCTTTTAGTCATGATCTGTGAAAGTTAAAAAAATGGATATTACTTCTTCCTGAAGCATATCTCAATATTATATATTCATCCTTCATTGCAATGAGATAAGGAAAATCTGGGCAATTCTGGTCAAAGGAGGAAGTCACAGGGGGAAGCCGAGATGTAGCTAAGCTATCTGATTCACGCATTATGGGGTATACAGTTTGGGTCTGGAGTCCCTACCATGGATAACAGTAGACATAAGATGCAGGTTCTCCTTAGTTCCTGCATGTGGAATGCCCAATTTGGATCGGGACCATATTTCTTATAGAAAAGGGGCTTCTACCTTCTATTGCATTTTCCCAACCTGAAATAGTGTTTCCCCAGTGAGCTAAATAACCCTACTAGGACCATTTCAGGTGAGGAAAAAATTGCACATCGGGGAGGGCATAGGCTGAAACCCCTTCTCTTCGCATGACGTGGTCCTGATCCAGAACTGAGAACCTGCAACTCTTGTATTGATACTTACCTCAGATCCAATTTGTGTACGTCATAATTTGCAAAGTGTACTTACCTTGTCTTGGGCTCAGGTCTTAAATATCTGAACAAAACGGAATAATGAAAGATGCTAAATTGGTGCACACATCCATTGTGCTGTTGTTCTCTTAAGTTACCTGCTCTTGTTCAGTTTTTCCTTAGTTTTAGTTATGTATACTTAAATGCAAATATCATGACTCTCAATTTTTTAAAAAAATCTAGGATTGTTTTCTCTGCGCTCCTCACATTTGGTCCTTCTAGCCTTTTGTGCTCTGCTGTGTCTTGACTGTTGGGCTTTAATAACTTCTGTGATGTTTTATGTTTTTGTTATTATGTAAGTCACCTTGGGCAGGAGATACGCTGGAAATACAGCGTAGAAAATTTCAAAATAAATAAATAATAGCAAAAATTCTGTCGAGATTTCTAAGGATATCAGTTTATCTGAAAATTTCACTTACTGAAGGCCACTGAAAAATCCACCTTTGTCTTAGGCCCATGGCCTGCACTGCTGAGACCTGAGTTGTATTTATTGCCCACACTAACATGTGATATTTGAATGTGACACACCTTTAAGAATGAAACTTTACATATAGAGATGACAATAGCTCACCGCCCAGCATTCAGGTAGGACTTTTCTTTAGCGCATACCTGCAACCCTTTCTGAAAGGAAGTCTGAAACTCTTTCCCTTTTTAATAAAGCACGGATCGACCAGATGTACAAATTCTCCCCTTGGATCCTTCTTTTGGTGAAAATGGCATGTTATCATGCTGTAGTGGAGAAACTACTAGAAAGCAATTCTGCCTATGACCATGGATCAAAACTGTCCCACAGATTCTCAGATAAGGAGGAACACAATTTGCGAAGGTTATGGGGATATCCCTGTTTGTGATTGTTATTAAAATGTCTCTCAGGAACACCAGAGAAAGATCAGATTCCATTGCACCATACTATAAAATCTCTGCCTCTGTAGATTTATGACTTAAATGTCAGACAAAACACTCAAGCTGAACAAAACAGGCAAGTGGGTTGCGACTGAAGGGTGGGTGGATGGGTTATTAGGTTGAGATAGCAAAATAAACAGACAGCAGCATGTTGAATAGCTTTGAGATTTGTGTATTTAAAGATAGCTTCATTCACAGAGAAAAGTGTTTTATTGCAGTGTTCACACAGATGTGGAAACAGGGACTATATATTTTAAAGAATGAAAACAAAGATTTGTTTTCTTTAAAGTAACAAGTCTATATACCATACTGTTTATTCATTCTTTGGTCTCATGAGAACCTCACTGTCAGATCTAAACTGTAACTTTCCAGACAGCTAGCAAATGGCAATAGAAAGGGGTAGTGTACCAACCAGCCCATCCTTTCCATTCTGAGTGGTCATGTGGGGATTGTGGCTACACAGTTTTAGTGGCAGAAGTGAGCCAGTGTATGGTTAGAATGTCAGATGAGGAACTGGGTGACTTAGGTTCAACTTTCCACTCTGCCACAGAAACTTGCTGGGTGACTTTTTGTCAGTCAGATCCAGGTGGACCGCCGTGTTGGTCTGAAGCAAACAGAACAAAGTCTGAGTCCAGTGGCTGCTTTAAGTCCAACAAAGTTTTATTCAAGGTGTGAGCTTTTGTGTGCATGGAGTAATTAGTGGTGTGCCCAAACCGCGGCAACCTGCCAGTCTGACCGCAGCCTTTGTGTCAATCACTCTCAGCCTTTTGCTGCCTTAATAATGGGTTCCATCATACCATCTTTAAATAAAAGATCAAGGCCAAACTGCATGCCATTATTTATGGAACTTTCAAGCATGTTTTCCGTTTAAATAACAGCATCCAGGACCATAGCCTCTGGGGGAGGGAGTTAGCTTTGTCCCCTGTATCATTCCCCAAGCCTGCAGAGGTTCCATTAGCCTTGTTGGAACAAACATGTGAGCACTCTCTATGTTGCTTGTCTGTACCCAGAGGTGAAGAACTACTCTATGGGGCCATTTCAGCACGGGATAATGGTGCAGCGGGAGAACGTTTTCGTCCTCCTTGCTCACCACGATCCTGATCTGACTTGGGGTTCAGAATGCGTATTATTTAAAAAGAAAAAAGGCATAAGGACTGTAAGCATGGACTCAAGAAGTGTCATAGGGGGAAGTCAGCAGAGTGTTTAATCACATCATGCGGTTGAATCTTTTAAAGCCAAACTAGGCTTTGGACGGTTGTTTGTGTTTCTTAGTAATTATTCCTGACTTCTTCTTCTCCCCTCCCCCCCTTTTTAAAGGACCAGTGAACAAAACTTCATTCCTTTCTTTTGTTGAGATGCGTCTGAAAAAGCAGTGCTCTGTGGTTTGCAAAAGGGCACATAGTTGTGGGTAAGAGTAGGAGGCTGGGTAGCACACCAAATCAGAAATTGATGTTTTAAGAAGCTAGACTGGTTTTAGTCACCTATGTTATTCTTGAGTCTAAATGCTGACTCAGAGGAAGAGATGAACTTTTGAGAGCAAAGAGTTTCAGCTCTCCTTCTAATTTATTTATTGCACTTATATCCCACCCTATCCCATGATACTTGAGGTTATCCTTGGTCCAGATGACACAACTGCACACATTCAAGCTGTGGTGTGATGGTGTGGATTTTGCTGCGACTGTGTCAATGTAAGAATTTACTGGAGTGCTGGAACAGTGCTGGAACATGGCACTCAAATTAAATTCAGTCATCCGGCCTGTTCATTTTGTGTGGCACAGCTGTGAATGTCTGCTGAACTGGTTTGCGTTGGGTTTTTGCAAAACTGAGTATGCACAAATACACTGTCAATGCACAGTATGTAGGGCTGCCCTTGAAAAGTGTTCAGTAACATCCATTACTACAGAACGCGGCAGCTGGGATGTTGACTGGAGTGGGTTGTAGGGACCATATCACTCTAGTGTTGGCTGATCTACACTGGCTCCTAGTTTTTTTCGGACTGTACCCGTGCCATGTGGGCTGCTTCTATGCCCTAAAGGGTGCCATTGACTTGCATAAAGGGTCCCTGCTGTGGACCAGACAACAGTTCAATTCCAGGATGAACCTGAATTACATTGTGGCTGTCCGCACCAGTACTGTCTGTTGGTGATGTCCATGTAATGGATTACTTGGCATAGATCTTGGCTCCAGCCTACTGACCAGTAGGGACCATGGTGAGAACTGGGCAGAACGAGAATCACACCCACTTCCCTTTTCCATGAAGGGAGTTTCTTGTGCTAGCGGAAATTCTGCTCATAAGAAAGAAAGGTGGTAGTGATTTCACCTGGTCCACCATTCTTGGTGCAGACCTGTGGGCCCTGTATTGTTCTGTTCATGCTTGCCCAACCCCCCCCCCCTCCAAACTTCTGGAATCAGTTTCTGGGCAGGTCACAGATTTGTGGGATTCAACCCATGTAAAGTTTCTGGATCAGTTACACTAAGCTGGCTTCAGCCAAGTGTCCAAGCTGCCTCCTGCACTGGCTTAACAGGAGCTCCTGTGGTTTGTGGGTTGTTTGCTGTCCTGGAGTTGAAGCAGAGATTAATGGTCACATCTACACAGTATTTATTTTGAGCTGTGCTCAAGCCCTGTGATTAAAGTAGAACTTTTCCAGTCTTTTAGAGTGAAAAGAAAATGGTGGGACTGGCTCAGCTGTGTGCAATCTACATGGCCAACTTCTTTGCACCAAAGTACATTTGGGGGAGAGAAAAGTGACTTGACCTTTGCAGAAATGCTTCTGTCTTCCTAGCTATGCACTGCAGCGCAGGATGGAGTACACAGGAGGCTGCCATGCAGATGTTGCCCTAAAAAACAAAAGTAATAACTCCCACCGGTATAAGAATAAGGGAAACTATGACAAGTTAGGACAGAGCATCATTGTGCGGGAGGTTCAGATCTGGAGCCCAGGTGGGTTACTGGGAAATCTCTCTCTGTGTTATGTGTTTGAGTTGGCAGGAGCCGTAAACAGATGAGTAAAATGAGTGGGAGATGCAGGAATGTCACAGAATGAATGAATGGCTAAGCTTGAGCAGATGAGTAACTTTGTGGAAGATTGACTGAATGGTGTCTGGGCAAGCAAAAATCTAACCGATGCTTGTGAGAACCGTATTGTGTGTCTTGGAAATGTGTCTGCAGGTAACCATGGTTGAATATGGACAAGGCTAAAAAAAAAAAAGTATGATTTTAGATTGTGATTAACAAACTCCCAGTGTCATGTTTGGTTTTAGGGGTGCCAGCCTCCAGGTGGGGCCTGGGGATCTCCCGCCTTTACAACTGATCTCCAGCTGACAGAGATCAGCTCCCCTGGAGAAAATGGCTGCTTTGAAGGGTGGACTCTATGGCATTGTACCATGCTGAGGCCCCTCCCCTCCCCAAACCCCACCCTCTCCTGGATCCATCTCCAAAGTCTCCAGGTATTTTCCAATCCAGACCTGGCAACCCTATTTGGTTTGGTCTGGGTTCTTTCAGGGTAGTGGGATCCAAGAGACTTGCATGAACAGGGTAGAAGAAGAAGAAGAGGAGGAGGAGGAGGAGGAGGAGGAGGAGATTGGATTTATACCCCGCCCTTCACTCAGAGTCTCAGAGCAGTTTACAATCTCCTTTCCCTTCCCCCTCCCACAACAGGCACCCTGTGAGGTAGGTGGGGCTGAGAGAGCTCTTTTGAAGACTGCTCTTGAGAGAGCAGCTCTGAGAGAACTGTGGCTTGCTCAAGGTCACATCAGCAGCTGCATGTGGAGCAGTGGGGAATCAAACCTGGTTCTCACAGATTAGAGTCTGCGCTCCTAACCACTACATCAAACTGGCTCTCCTTAAGGTAGCCCCTGGGAGCTTCTGCAGTTCAATGGATGAACTTGCGGGAGTTTCATAGCAAAAAAATCAGTCTGAAAAGGCCAAAAGAACCACAGCTATGCTAAAAGCTCGGAAACCAGGACATTTAAAAAAAAACAAAAACCCTAGACATTCTCTTGCTTCCACCATCTCTTCATTTCTATATTTGTTCTCGAGGGATGGCTGAAGGAATTTTTAAACAATACCACAATAAGAATACCGCAGTGAGTGTAGCAGGCAAACCAGATGTTTCTTGGCATGCAGTGTATTTATGCAAATTATGCCACACATGCACAGATAAGTTTAAAAAAAAACTGGATGGAGCCTTCTATAATTTGAGAGGTGGCTATCGCTGCTGAGTATCTTTACAATGTCTGCATTCCATTTACAGAGTGTCCTTAAAGAAAGCATGCGTGCTTTCAAAAGTGTTAAGAACACTTATGGAAAAAATAGTGTTATAGAATAAATTTACATTACCACAACATTTACATTGCTTTCTTCCTCTGCATCATGGATACAGATTCATTTACTGCAAAACAGTGCATGGATTTGGCGTCTGTGTGTGCGAATGTTACTGCAGCCTTAATATAATACACTAAGACAGATGATGACTTTTCTACTGCTTCAGACCAACACCTGGTTTTATATTCTAAAGTCATTGTTAATCATTCTACAACACAGAAGAGTACACTTTTTAAGACTTACAGGAGCAGATGACTTGGTTGATAATTTTATTTTGATTCGAAAGGGGTTGATTCCTCTCTTCCCCTTTTAATCTGTTTACAGGGCAGGAATATGTGCCTGAAAAAACAATTGCACATAAAACAGCTGTTAAATGAATCTCCACACACTCAGATCAAGAAAACGTGAAGAAATATGTACTTTCAAAGACCTTTCTGCCAACTTGGATCCTCCTTCAGAAAATAAATACAAGCTTGCTACAAGTTTTTGGTAACTTAGTTACTGAAAAATAAAGCTTGCTACCTAGACTTTAGGAGCTTGTATTCCTTTCCTCTTCAAAGTCTTGATCTAGAACCCAGTTGGAAAGAGGCATTCCAAATTTAAATAAACTGGTAATGGAATGTGGTTGCGTGTGCCCTTATTAGCAGCTTCCAATGCATGTTTGTGTGTGTGTGTGTGTGTGAGAGAGAAAAGTTTCCATGCAGTAGTTTCTCAAATGTTAGAACCACCTTTAAAACTCATTAACACTCACTTAAATATGTACCAAACACATAAGTTTGCATTTCCAGTGCCATATCATCCTACCAGCATTTTCAATTAGAAACCACATTTTAGAGCCTCTCCAGTGACGAACTATAGGAAATGCTGTGTGTGTGTATGTGTGTAAAGTGCCCTCAAGTTGCAGCCAATTTACAGGTGACCCCAGCAAGGGGCTTTCAAGGCAGTTGAGAAGCAGAGGTGGTTGGCCATTGCCTTCCTCTGCAGAAGCTTCCTTGGTGGTCTCTCAGATCCCTGCTTAGCTTCCTGGATTTGACAAGATGAGGCCAAACGATACTGCCTTCCCTCCCAGGAAGTGCTTTAGTGCCATCAGACTGGGATTTGGTTGGGAAGGGTATCGATAACATTGTGTGCTCACTGTGTGTGTAGATTAATAGAACAATTTGTGTGGGATTAATCTATGTACAAAACTATAAGAGCAAATATTTAAGAGGTGCTAAATCCTCACACATGACTTAGATTCCTGCAGTCTGTCCTCTCCCCCCACCTGTCAGGTTCCCTGTCATGTTTGCTTCCTTTTCTCAGTCTCTGTTTCAGGTCCTGGCGGGAGATCGGCATCGACTTCCCTCCTGGCAGTTCTCCCCCCCCCCTTTCCTCCCTCCTCACCCCCCCTCCCTCAGAGTGAACTCATCTATTTTGCTAGACTTTAGTTATCTCTGTTGCTGCACTTGTAACCTTGGGCAACTGGGCCTCCGCTCTTCCAGGTGTCTTTTGCGTGGGAATGCATGTAGATTACACACAGGGTCGGGGATGGGAATTTAGCTCAGCTTACGCGCCTTTTTCTCTGAGAAAGTAACGGTAGCTCATTTTGGCGCTTGATATTTTTAATCTAATTGGTACCCGCTCTTTTACTCCTGTTTGAATACAGTATATCAGTTCCTCCCTTTCTGTATGTGGTATCACTAACAACGCAAGTGTTTCCTGAAAGACCATTAAGAAATAAAGACTGTATTTTGCAATACCAGGTCTGGCTTATTGGATCTCATCAGAAGTCTCACCCCACCCCACCAACTGGGCACATTTCTCCTGCCATGGCCTCATTATACAATTAGGATGCAAGAAAAATCATCCTGGGGGTGAGGTAAGCCATAGATGGTGGAAGGGCTCTTAGCATGTCTTACCCATACAACTGCTTTTAAAATAGGTTCTTGAGTCCTGCTTTATACATGGCTGTGAAGACCCCCCCCCCCCCAGTTTAAAGAGATAAGTCTGCCATGAATTATGTGCTGTTCCTCAGGAAGATCCTGGGAAAAAAGGGTTTCTGCCACATTCATAACCTCAGGAAAAATGCACTATACCGCTACAGTTGAACAATGTGTTATTTCCCAACTTCTGTTTGCAGATTTCATTCCTCTCCCCCCCCAAAAGTAGTTTGAACACAGGCACCTATTGCTTTCAGGGCTCCTTCTTTTCAAGTTCTTTTAATGTCTGAGTTCTTTCCAGTAGACTGAAATTCATTGTAAAGTTGTATCCCTTTCAAGTCCCTCATGAGTGCAGTACAGATGTTTTTGCAGTTCATTTCCAAACAGCTGTCTTTCCTTTCTTTAGTCTGTTTTCCCTTATTTACCGAATCTCCCGGGAAGGCTTTCAGCTTGAACCTTTGGCAGTTGTTTTCACAGCGAAAGTATTTTGAAGTTGTATGGAGAGGCAAGCTTTCACAAGCGGCACCTGTTACTGCAAGAGGTTGTATGGATTTAACAGGTTGTTGTCGTTGGGAGCATCAGGGATTTGTGTGCCGTGCGTGCGTGTGCAAAGATTCTGCAGATTCCATCAGCTCTGGCAGAACTGTCAGCCCCCAGTGACACGCCTGACATATCTAGCATTCCATAAAACAGAAGAAGATGGAAAAGCGCTCATTCAACAAATGGAGAAAATATTTCTTAGTGTATGTAGTAAAAGGCTGAGGCCCTGCACCCCTATGTGGGAGGGGGGTGGTTTGAATCCAGGCTTTTTCTTAAGGGCATACTATCTTAACTGCATTGGGATAGTTTGGTTAATTTCACTCTTTTCCAAACTTTTCTGGTTCATAGGGTTGTGTCCCCCCCAGATTAAAAATAAGAGTCATGTTTTACACTCAGAATTCATACGTATTTGCTCACCTCCCAGAACAAAAGAAGGGCATCTTCTTTTCAGATGCAGGATAGCCAGTCATTGCTCAGGAGGAGATCATGCTTTCTGGGTTATGAAGAAGATGGTTCTGGGGTTCCCTTGTGGCAGGAAATCCTGGTACACTTTTGTTCCTTATGTTAGAATGTTGTGACTGGGTGGGACCACTGTACATCAGGCATTCCGTGGTGGATGCCTATGACATAGTGGTTTAGGATAATGCTTTAAGGCAGAATTAAGCTTCAGTAACCAGCACACAATTAGTAAGGATGCCACCCTCCAGGTGGGATCTGGAGATCCCCTGGAATTACAACTCATCTCCAGACTACAGAGGTTAGTTCCCCTGGAGAAAATGGCTGCTTTGGAGGGTGGACTCTGTGGCGTTGTACTCCACTGAAGCCCTTGTCTTCCCTAGGCTCTATCCCCAGATCTCTTGGAGCTCCCAACCTGGAGCTGGCAACCCTAACAGTTTGGGAGTCTCTGCTTTGTTTGATAACCAAAATGATTCTATTTGTAATTGAGGAGTCTTAAACACGTTTTGCTAGAGAACAAGGCTTGTCCCGATTCCCTGTAACATTCTGATGAAAGAACAATGGGAAGTAAGGAGTGTGTTGACAAAAGCAAATTTTTAAAAAGGCTTGGCTATCCACATAACTTTACTACTAATGCAGCAGAACATTTTATATATGTAAGAAAATATGATATATGTAAAAAATGTCTCATATTTGCAGCCATTAGAAAACACTGCAAAACAAAAAAAGGAAAGAAAGAAAGAAAGAAAGGTGGGAGATTATTTACGTATTTATCAAAACATTTATCTCCCTCCTTTCCCCAAGGCTCATGATGGCTTATAATTAAAACATTAAACAACAATAAAACCCATAGATCCAGGTAGGTAACCATGCTGGTCAGAAGCAGTAGAACAAATTTTGAGTCCAGTGGCTTTTTGTGTGCACATACGTATCTGCAGAAGTGTGCATGTGCACAAAAGCTCATACCTTGAATGAACTTTTGTTGGGCTTAAAGGTGCCACTGGATTCAAAATTTGTCCTAATAAAACAGAGACCGGTTTCCCACGAGGCACTGCTCCGCCGCTGCTCTTCCCTTTCCCCCGATTGCGTGCATCAATTTCTTACTATTTTCCCTGCGCTGCATTTTGACCCATGGCTTTGCCCGTTTTCCCCCGCAGCTTTGCAATCCTCAGAAAACAGAATTGCGAAGCTGTGGGGGAAATCGAGCTAAGCCGCGGGTCAAAATGCGGTGTGGGGCAAATAATGGGGAATTGACTGCATGTGTTATTTCCACATAACTGTGAACATAGTTTGCCAGTTTTTCCTCCCCATCTCAATTGCCCATTTACTCATAACTGTATAGCTCATTTACCATTAAGATTATGTGTCAAGAGTTGTTCATCTCAGTGGATATTTATTTATTTAAATGTTACTAATAGACTGCCTTTCTCACTGAGACTGAAGGAGGGTTACATAGTGTATGTCAGATCAAGTCAGTAGGATGGGATGTCTGACTGCAGAAATCTGAAAACAAGCAGAAATCTGCAGACAGTGCGCAGTGGTGGTGGTAAGGCAAGATCCAGAATTGTGTTTTGACGACACAGGCAAGTTAGGAAATCCAGCTTCAGTGTTTCTAATACATGTGCTTCTTTTAATAGGTTGAATGGAAAGGAGAACTTTGGCAGGTAGTCAAGCCCTCATTCTTCTTTCCTTTTTCATGACTACAAGTCTGAATAGGGTCTGAAAGCACAGTTGACTTCAGAGTAACATACTGTTGCTGCAGGCTCTCTGATATATCTTGTGTTGTGATTGACATCATATACGTCATTTACTAAGGCACACTTCTTGTGTCTTAAGCGCACTATTTCAGACTGCGGGCCTCCTTGGCAGACCATGGAAGCTTTCTGTCATGTGAGTCCCAACTGCAATTGTACTGCTCACATGAACACTTGAAACATGCTTTATACAAAGGGGCTGTGGTTCTGTGAGAGAGCATCTGCTTTGCACGCAGAAGGTCCCAGGTTCAGTCCCTGGCATCTCCACTTAAAAGGACCAGGCTGTAGGTGATGTGAAAGACCTCTTCTTGGAGAGCAGCTTCCAGTCTGAGTAACAATGCTAACACTGATGGACGAATGGTCCAGTTCAGTCTTAAGGCAGCTTCATGTGCTTGTGTGTTCAAGACCATTGGTCTATCAGGGTTGTTTACTCTGTCTGGCAGCAGCTTTTGCTACCTGATCATTCCAACCAGAGTTGTCAGGGATTGAACCTGAGATCTTCTACATGCGAAGCAGATACTCTGCCTCTGACCCATGGCCTCTCCCCAGTTCTCAGAGCCAAGTCCAGAGAAGATGTTCACCATCTCAGTAGGGCCAAATTACATATGACGTCGAAGACCTGTGACTAGTTCCACCAACATTTTTGTTACTTAAAAGAAGCCATGGGCAGAGGGCTGTGAACTATGCTGTAGCAGTGGTGTTGAGAGAAGTGTGGTAAACTCTCTCTTTCATGAACCATTTCATCTGCATGATGCTGTTGGGAAATAAGACAAATACCTGTGTTTTCTCCTAGTGCGATAAACAGCAGCTTGGGAAAGGGTAGAATTGGATCAGGAAAACAGCAGAAAAGACGGTTGAACCCCCATCTCTGAGTGTCATGGCTGCTGTCTGGTGTAGAGCTCATTACTCTGAGTGTTTGGGTTGCGGTCACACGCGCCAGTTGAAGCGGAGGGGAAGTGAGGCTATTCCCTCCAGAGGAATTAGACCGGCAGTTGCGAGATCACACAGCCCTTTGTTGCTGTGGGCCCAGCCCGTCACTGTGTGATCAGATGCAACTGTGGGTGAGTTGGGTTTTTTTGCTGTTTGTTTCCCATGCCCATAAATGAGGAATCACACCTCTGCACCGAGGGCCCCCTATGGGTCTGTGATGATGCACATACTGTGAAGAGGGGGGAGGGAAATGGCACTAGGCCGGGATGGCCTGATCAGAACATCCCAATGGTTTGGAAGTGTGCTTGCGCGATCAGACAGGGGAAAGTCCACCCATGGCCTGTTGCAACCCATTTACTACTGGATTTCCCTCAGTGTCTTTTAATTCCGCTTCTCCAGCGGAGCACCATGGGTTGCCGACAGCTGCGGTACACTTCCCAGGTGTTGCTGTCTGATGGTGCCATTTTAATTCATTGGGCATTCACGCCTATGTTGGATCTTCTGGCGCGTGTGATCACAGCCTTTACAGTAACAGCAAAATGTTGAGAGAGTCAATTAAGGATCTCCATATCACATGTTGCTCAGCTCTGAAAACTAGGCTAAAAGTCCAATTTGTTGTTTGAAAAAGCAGAGAAAAACTGAGTACAACATGTTTTTTAAAATGTAGTATGTCTTCCACACCGTGGGGTTACTTAAATCAGTATGGTCGGGAATGTGACCTTTGCTCCCATCCTGTGAGGAAGGAACAGTGGGAGCATTATTCTTCCTTATAACGGCATAATAATTAAGGGCTCATTTTTTGCAGGGATCCTGCATTCTTTGAGAACAAGTGTGGTGAGAGAATTAAAGAGATCTGGACACTGCACAGCAATAAAGTTTATTGAGTGGCTGTGCTGTGTACCAGTGACTGTAGTGTTTTTCACATGGAGACAAGCTTGGGTAGTTTCCCTACTGCTGTGGAAGTTGCCAGTAAAACAGAGTGGCAACAGGGCTTCCACATAGCAAATTCCCCCGTAGTTTCCCTGCCCCAAGTCCCCTAGGAGCAGCTGTCCTCCCACACCGGGGGTGGCCAAACTTGCTTAACGTAAGAGCCACATAGAATAAACATCAGATGTTTGAGAACTGCAAAACATGAACACACACATTTTTATTGAAAAATATGCAAATTTGCATATTAAATTAAAGAGACAAATGCCAGGTTTGATTCCCCACTCCTCCACTTGCACCTGCTGGATGACCTTGGGCAAGCCATAGCTCTGTACCAGCTGTTCTCTCAAGGACAGCTTGGGAAAGAGATCTCTCAGCCCCACCTACCTCACAGGGTGTCTGTTGTGGGGAGGGGAAGGGAAAGGAGTTTGTAAGCCGCTCTGAGACTCTTAAGTGAGTGAAGGGCGGGATATAAATCCAATCTCTTCTCTTCTTCTTCTTCTCCAAGCCGGCCAGTTGGGGGGGGGGGGGGAAAGCTTTAAGAATGCATTTAAAGTTAAAGTTGCTTTCTTTCTTTGCTCCCCTCTGCCTCAAGCCTACCCAGGGAGGGGAACACTGGCTGGGGAAAGGAAGACTGATTGGGGAGGCATGCCTCCCTTTTGCTTCCCCAGCTGCTCTGCCGGGAGCCATACGATATGTATAAAAGAGCCGCATGTGGTTCCCGAGCCACAGTTTGGCCACCCCTGTCCTATATTGTGCCACCAGGGTTTTTGCAACTTTTTAAAAAATCAGCAATTAAATATTATTATACTGTTATAATGATATAGCAATCTATGCATGACATTCTCTGAATTCCCATCTTTTCTTTACTTTTTAAAAAAAGAGTAAAGTCTCTAGTCTTTTCCTTTGAACAGATATACCTTTCTCTTTTTTACAGTTGTCAGACCCACCTATGAGGCAGCATTACTTTAAATAGTCACGTGGAGATTAAAACCTGTTTGACTGAATTATAGCAACACATTAACCATTATAAATCACAAGGCTGTATAGGAGATGATCATATGATCATTTCTTCAATGATAATCCTTTGAACATGTTCCAGTCTCCTGACTGAAGAAAATCAGAAGTTATATTTATTGAAAGTTCAGAGTGAAACTGTTTTACTCCTTAAGCAATAAGAGGTTTATAAAATTATTCATGGAGTGGAGACAATTGACAAATGGAATTTTTTTCTCCCTCTCCCCAAATATTAGAACTTGAGGGCATTCAATGAAGCTGATGGGCAGTAGGCTCAGGACAGACAAAATACTTTATTCATAGAGTGATTAAAATGTGGAATTCGCAGCCAGAGGATGTAGTGATGGCCACAGGAATAGACAGCTTTAAAATGAGATTAGGTAGATTTGTGGAGGATAGGTCTATCATTGGCTACTAGCCATGGTGACTGAGCAGAACCTCTGGGTTCAGAGGCAGTCAACCTCTGAATCTCAGTGCCAGGAGGCAACATCAGAAGGTCTTGGCCTTTATGTCCTGTTGTTGGCCGTCCAGAGGAACCAGTTGGCCACTGTGTGAGATGGGATGCTGGACTAGGTGGACCACTGATCTGACCCAGCAGGGCTTTTATGTTCTTAATGAGAGGTGGGCTTTGTCTGGAGTTGGGAGGCACCTGACATAACTTTTGCTGCTGTTCTGTAAACAATTATCCTGGTACTTTTTGATATGTTTCTCTTGTATCATCATTAAGGTTTTTCTTGTAGCTTCCTTATCTCCACATTGTCAGCACAATTGTTCCAGTTGAGAGCAATCCCTCCCCCCAAAAACCCTCAGGATTCAAACAAACAACAAAAAGTCGACAAGAAACTAAAAAACAACAACACACCAGTAGAGAAGGCCCTGACCTCAAGCCTGTCAAGAGTTCTGATCAGGAACAAACTTCACTGGAATGAATGCAAGGGAGCACAGATGTTTAAAGAGGCTGTGAACTGCAAATGCTTGTGCAGAGGCTCTGCACCTGAACACACATGGAGCTCTTCTTACACTGAATCAGACTGCTGGTTCATCCCTATCAGCATTGTGTCTGACTGGTAGCCAAAGCTCCCTCTAAGCTGTGGAGTCTTGTGAGCAAAAATCCTACGTCGTGAGCTGCTACTGGTATTAAGGTTGTGAGCAAGTGATTTGGCTACTGCATAAATTAGTTTGCTCTGGAGCCATCCTTCCTGAGCTAAGACCAAAATGTGTGAGCTGGAGGCTAAAAAAACACTGAGCTAGCTCACACTAATTCAGCTTAGAGGGAAGTGCCTCTCCAGGGTCTCAGGCAGGGGTCTTTTAAATCATTTACCGCCAGGCCCTTCAACTGGAGATGCCAGGGATTGAACCTGGGACCTTCTGCATGCCAGCCACGGCCCTTCCCATTGCTGCCATTACTGCCTTGCACCTTCTCTACCAACTGACCTCCAAGATACCTCATATTTGTTCATAGGAAGCCTGACACCGAAGTTTATAGCAGTCAGGAGTACTGCCTGATCTTCTCTGCTATATTGATTTTTTTACAGAGAGGTTTCTTTGCTGACTGGTTAGTTTCCCTGCAGTTCCATTCTTTGGCCACGGCTGGTTGATAGCGCACCAAATGAATCTCCGCTTGGTATCCTTCATGCTGCCCACATCAAGATCTGCTGCGAACTTGAATTCTGCATATTTTCTCTTCTGCAGACCTGATCTGAGTTGGTCTCAACTTTGGTACTGGGAGGCGGCCTCTGGCTTTTGATCGGGGGAGTGGGGGTGGAGGAGGAGGGAGTGAATTAAAAATCCATGTCCCCACGGCCTGGAGTAGCTCATGACGTTATGGCTGCTACAACAACCACTGTCCCAAAGTGTCATCAGCTCAACATAGGAGATCATGTACTTAGGATAGCACTTGCTTTCAAACAGAGTAGGGAAATCTGTTTTTTATTCCTTGTCATGGACAGGTCTCTACCTGTTGAGGTCCAGTCTTTGATCTTCTGTTGGAGTGAGGGATGTGTTCTTGATCTGTACTTGGTGGCCTACGGGTCTGGATTATTCCCTGATGGCATTTGGGGTGGGGTGGAGTGTCCATACGACATGGCCAGTTGTGGAAGTCCTGTTCAACCTCTGGAAGAGGTAAGTGGTTTGATTGGTAAACATGATCAGTACTAGATACCTCCTTACACTGAACTCAGCTTCTTGATATTGAGGGTGACAGCATTCATGGATGAAATTCCAGGACAAGTAAAACCAAAATTACCTAGAGTTCTTTTTAGAGCCTACAATGTGGTAGTGATGACAGTAAAAAAAAAGAGAGAGAGTTCTTTCTTGTCATCATTTTATTTGCACAGAACTATCAATGGAGGTGTTTTGAGCTGTGAAAAATATCTGCTTAGTGCCATCATATTTGCTTCATTCCATCAAACTGTCAGCAGCCTGCCATGGCATGTTTGCTTCATACTCTGAACATGAAATTATTTCCATCTGCTCTGAGCTAGATGGCACTTTTGACGCATTATGATTGCCAGATGTGCAAGATTGTCACTTTGCTTGGATGAATTTCAGCGATTACAACCTGGGTGCTGGTCCATGTATGTTTCTCCACTTGGTCCTTTCTCTTCTTGGCTGAGGACATCTACAAATGAAGGGCAGTGGCCTGTTGAGTCAGGATGGTTACAAATAATTCCTTGAGGGGGAGACAGTAATGACAGCCTTGAAAGACTCAGACAGTTCTTAAAGAAATGCTCTTAGATCATAATGATTTATCTAGCTACCCGCCATTTGCAAACCTATGCTTCTTGACTAGGGTGCTTTAAGTCAGGTTATGGTTCAAGTCCAGTTGCTTTGGGCAAATCTGATTAACTGGGCTCATTTCAGTCTGGCTTCAGAGCTGTATTTGGAAGCTGCTTTGAACACTCCTGTTGGAAGGGACAGGTGGAGTTGACTGTATTGATTCTTCTGGGTTTTTCAGAAGTATCTTTCTGCTAGGGATGCCAGTCCCCAGTTGGGGGGCAGGGATTCCCCCCGTTTTGTGGGCTCCGGTGATGTCTGCATGTTAGGGTGATGCTTCCAGCTCCTGGAGCTTCCACCCCCTGCCAGCACCTTGAAGGGACCTGACAACCCTACTTTCTGCAAAACCTATCTAGCCTGGAGACAAGGTGCACCAGTGATTTTCAGGAGCAGAAAGCACTAGAGCAGTTGCAGAATTTTTGGAATAAATTCTTAAAGCCAAATCTAAGCTGTTATAAATTAATTCTTATATAATCTTATGTTCCTGTGTTTTAACCTATGCATGGATTTTAATTTTATATATTGACCCTAAACATTATGTTAAATTTACTATGCCAATAAAGGTGTTGTACTTGTCTTTGTGATTCTGCTCCTAGCTGTTTTTATTCCGATGCCTGAGCTAGGGTGCCATTTAGTAGATTATTGTAATTTAATGTTTTTCTAAGTATGTTTTATCTTTATTTACAGATTGTTTGTAGATTGTTTTATTGGATGTTGTGAACTGCTCAAGCCCTGTGATCCAGCGGAGGGGTGTGGTATAAATCTAAACAAAATAAAATTAAAAGATATGCTGCCACTTTTGATATTTGTTTATGGGATAGAAACATTTTAACAAACAAATAATGCAAGGCTGTGTTCTGTCCTGTGTGCTATTTAACATGGTCTGGCCGAGGTCACCTAGGGATTCAATGGGATATGTCATCAACAAACTTTATTATCTTTTTCCTCTGGGTCAGATGGAGTGATGGATGTTCTGAACAGATTTCTGGAGGCACTTGTGGGCCAGAGGAGCATTTTAATAAGCTGAAACAATGGTCTTGATGGGGTTGCTCTATCCCTGCAGTACCAGGTTGATAGCCCGCAAGTGCTTTAAGAGCTTATTGTTGCCTGTGAGGTTTCCACAGTTCGAAGCAACTTCTACCAGCTTTATTTGGTGAACCCACTGTATCAGTTGTCAGAGTGACCTTATCAGGGGTCATTTTGAGCAGGAGCTCGGGAGAGCTCAGATCCAGGAGTTGGTGCCAGCCCCCCGCTTGTGTCATGGCTCCAGCAAAATGACTCCGTCCCCTGGAAAGGTCCTTGTTCCTCCGACCAGCCTTCTGAAGGCTTCAGCCACTTCAGCCATTAGAAACTGTCCCCTCTCTGCCAGCTCTTTCTTTCTTTCTTTCTTTCTTTCTTTCTTTCTTTCTTTCTTTCTTTCTTTCTTTCTCTCTCTCTCTCTCTCTCTCTCTCTCTCTCTCTCTCTCTCTCTCTCTCTCTCTCTCTCTCTCTCGCCTTCTGACATACTTCTGGTGGTGTCAGGTGGTGTAGCATATGCAAATGAGTTATGCTAATGGGTTATGCTAATTAGCTCCTGCACCTCTTTTTCTGCGAAATGACCCCTGGACCTTGCTATTATTATACATGGTCTGGTTACTATAATGTGCTGTACATAAAATTGCCTTTGGAAGCCCCTCTGGTACTTCAGCGAGTCCAAAATGCTGGGGAAACATTATCGACAAGGATGCACTGCGGTGAACATATTGCAAGATCTGTGTTTATTGTTTGTTTGAGGTGTTTATAACTAAAAAAAAATCCTCACAAAAGTGGTTTATAACCATGAATCAATAAAACGGTGCCATTAAGACCAAACAAGGAAACAGCAGCTGCATATAGCTGTTGTTCCTGCTCTGGCCCAGGGAAAGGGGCCTTGTCTTCTCCTTCTCCCCTTCTGCATGATGACATCATCAGCCAGGGGGGTGATGGGAAGGACCCTGGCTTTCTCTCCCCCTCTTGCAGAATGCGGGATGTTGATGGGGAGAGAGAAAAAGCAGGAGACAGATGGCCGAGGAGGCTGATGGAAGGGCATCTTTGATTTCTGACTGATGGCAAGCTGATGATGGAGTCTGTATAGGAGGATCCAGGTGATAGTTGACTCCACTGGCTGGTGCAGGGAGCCATCCAGTTGACACCTGGGGTGGATGTACTATGAAACTAACAAAGTTTAAGCTTCAGGGCCCCTAATCCTGGAGGGGCCCTGAAGCAACTTTGTTTTTTTAATGAGTGAATGTTTCAACAAAATTGATGGAGTTTTTTAAAGTGTTTGTTATTAAAATAAGGCTACTTTAGTGACAGAATCATAAGCCAGTGGGTTGAAGTATTTAATACTGACCTCAGAATATGCTCTAATACCCGTTTCATATGGCCTCCAAATGTCCTTGTAATTGGTCAAATTTCAAATTTTTCTCAGGTGCTTGTGGGGCTCTATATGGGCTCACTGAGCTGTATGGGCTCACTGAGCTTGCCAGAATCTATTCATAGTCTCCATTTTGGCAGCTGGATCCTCGCATCCTTCGTTGGAGCAGTTTAATAGTTCCACAGCTCAGCCCTTAGCCAGTGTTGTTGCTGGTTGAAAAGCCCCCCCCCCCGCTTCAGGGTCCCAAAAATGTAGGTCTGCCACTGGTTAACACAAGTCAGAATGCAGATTCTGAACTGAAAAGTCTAGACATAGAGAAGCCTTGGGGATAACCTGCTTCAGTGTGAACTTGTCCGTTCAGTGAGATCTTCTTTGACAACTCTTCTTTAGGCTCACATTCCATTAGTAGTGAGATAGAAAGCGACCAAGGAGAGAGCTTCTTTTGTTGTGACTTCACTGTTCTGGAAGGGTCTGTTTCCTCATCATGATGCTGAGAAGCCAGGAGGGTGGAGAAAGGTGGTGCCAGCCAGTGAGCGTTGCAGGGACAAGATGTGTGAATGCCGTCCCCACACGCCTGAATCCCACTTACTGCTGCTCATAGGCGTCAACTGCGGGAGGGCTCAGGGGCTCAGGCCACCCCTGAGATTTCCCGGGGGTGACTGAGCCCCCCCGGCGAAACGGGGCGCCCGCCTGCCTGCCCACCCGCCACCGCCGTGCTTCCCTGCCTAGGCCTGCGCCCACCCGCTCCCCCCCGCTCCCCCCCGCTCCCCTGAACCCACCCGCTCGCTCGCTGCCTCCTTCCTTCCCGGGGCCATCTGGGTGACTGCTGGGGCTACGCTCTAGCAATCACCCCGAAACTCTATGGCACCATAGAGTTTCAGGGTGATTGCCAGAGCGTCACCCTGGCAACGTGCCCAGTGTGATGATGTCACTTCCGGGTGACGTCATCACACTGGGTTGTTCCCCCCGAATGGCCCAGGGAGGGAGGGAGGGAGCAAGTGAGTGGGTTCTGGGGAGCCGGGAGCTGGGAGCCAGCCAGCCGGGTGGGTGGGCGCGGGGGAGGAGGCTCTGGCGGCGGTGGTGGTGGTGGCAGCAGGGACATAGTCCCGCAAGAGCCCCCGCCCCCCCCTGGAAAATCACAAACTTTGCGCCCCTGCTGCTGCTTGCACAGCAGGGGCAGCTTTTCCATTCCCGCCCTGATGTGAAAGCAGCCCAGGTTACAGCGGCCCTTTCTGCACTCTGCTTTTCATCCATGTTCACCACAGTGTCCTCCAAGCAATTCTGCACTAAAATTGAACTCAACCTTCTTTTTAATCCAGGTGTTTCCCCCTATTCTGCACTAAAATTGAGTTCAACCTTCTTTTTATTCCGGGTTTTTTCTCCATTCTGCATTGTGTCACCTCCCTTCAGTGGCCAGCCTGGTTTCAGCCTGCTGCTGCCCTGGGTTATTTGGATGCTGTTTTGCTCTGGGCTTAAATTGTCTCAACTTGAACACTGAGCAAATCCGGAGTGGCAGGCAAATGCGGAAAGGAGGCATTGAAATAGCTGCAACATGGAGAGCTGAGCTTGTGGAGCATTCAGGTCACTGCTTTACTGACAAGAGTTTTTCTGTCTGTGGGGACAAAGGAAACCAAAACCCAGTCTCCAGAAATGGAAAACTGGTCCTTAGGAAGTTTGATTTTATTCTCTTAATGTTAATTTAACCTGCTTACTCATTACCACTTATGAGTAGACAGTGAACTTTTAGAATCTTAAGTGAAGTGTTTTCCTGACGGTGAAACAAGTAAGCACTGGTTTTAGGTTTTATTTTTGAAGCTTGCATTTGTTGTTTGTAACATGCATGTAACAACTGACCTTGTTTTTGGGTACAAAAAGGCAGTAAACAGGAAAACACAGCTCAGAATTCCAGAAAAAACAGCTGTGCTCAAACCAGCTAATAGACTTTCACCAAGGGTCACTCAAAATGTTCTCTGACTGCTCAGAGCAAGCAGCCCCAAATTTATTTGTTGTAAAAATGCTTGTTTATCTAAGTGTGCAAACTGAACGTTAATTCAAAGCCTGTTACAGTATTGTGACTTGTTTCAAGGCTTAGTCAGGGTGTTTGTGCACAACTGTGGGACTTGGGCTTCATCCACATGAGGAAAAAGGACAGGTGAAGCACAATTAGAGCTCTGTGTCATAGGGTTGCCAGGTCTTAGTTGGGAAGTTCCTGGAGATTTTGGGGGTGGAGCCTGGGAAGGGCGGGGTTTGGGGAGGAATCTCAGCAGGGTATTATGCCATTGAATTCACTTTCCAAAGCAGCCATTTTTTCCAGGGGAACTGATCTCTTTAGTCTGGAGTTCAGTTGTAATTCCAGAGCTCCAGCTACCACCTGGAGCTCCAGCTACCACCTGGAGGTTGGCAGCCCTACATGATGTGGATGCTCCAACCCCCCCCCCCCAAGTGGAAGTGGAGAAAAAACTGGGCGAGAAAGCAGCCTTGGAGACAAACTTTAACTTATATTAGTACTAGGAATAAGGCCCGTTGTGGAAATAAATACAATGGGCTCTAGAAAGAGGCTCTGGGAGAGTGCCCCGGCCTTGGGCACTCAGTGTCAATTTGCTGTGGCAACCTCAGCAGGGTATAATGACACAGAGTCCACCATTTTCTCCAGGGGAAGATCTCTACCATCTGAAGAGCAGTTGTAATTCAGTGTGATCCCCATCCCTCCCCTGGAGATTGGCAACAATGGTTCCCCATGAGAGAACGAGTGGTTTGAAGGGCGGAGTCTATGGCATTGAACCCGTCTGAGGTCCCACTCCTGCTGAAACCTCACCCTCTCCAGGTTCCACCCCTCAAATCTCCTGGAATTTCCCAACCTGGAGTTGGCAACCCTACCTCCCAGCCAACTGTCAATGTATCGTTATCTGCCCCCTGGCTTCAGCTTTCCATCTCCTGCCCCCTCCCCCCTAGAGAACAGTTGTAATTTTGAGTGATCTCTAGTCCCCACCTGGAGATTGGCAACAATGGTTCCCCATGAGGGACTCGCTGGCTTGGAGGGTGGAGTCTTCAATATTGTACCTGTCTGAGGTCCCACTCCTCCTCAAACCTCACTGTCTCCAGGCTCCATCCCTCAAGTCTCCAGGAATTTTCCACCTGGAGTTGGCAACCCTATCTCCTTCCTAGCCAATCATCAACCTCATTCTTCAAGTTTCCATTCCCCCCCACAGCCTCCACCGTGCTCTGAAGCCCTGACTGCTATGTCACATTGGCTGTCATAAAGGGTCCATCTCAGCAGGGTACAAGGAAGTAGAGTCCATCA
Source organism: Lepidodactylus listeri (assembly GCA_029233225.1). Lineage (NCBI taxonomy): Eukaryota > Metazoa > Chordata > Lepidosauria > Squamata > Gekkonidae > Lepidodactylus > Lepidodactylus listeri. The sequence continues at coordinate 98,314,968 of JARCFY010000006.1, forward strand.
TTTTCTCCAGGGGAACTGATCTCTGCCATCTGGAGAGCACTTGTAATTCTGAGTGATTTCCAGCCCTTGCCTGGAGAGTGACAACCATACTTCTCCTGGAGGAAAAGTAGTCTTTCTCTGCAATAGGGACCGAAGCAGCTGACATCATTCTTCTCTCCCCCTTTTTGACTTGCACAACAACCCTGTGAGGTAGGTTAGGCTTAAAGTCTGTGACTGGCCCGAAATCACCCACTCAGCAAGAACCTGGGTCTAGCAGATCCTGCTCTGAAGCACTGACTGCTATGCCTAGGGTAGCCAACCTCCAGGTGGAGCCTGAAGATCACCAGGTATCACAATTGAACTCCAGACAACAGATCTTCCCCCCTCCCTTGGAGAAAATGACTGCTTTGGAGGGTGGCCTCTATGGCATTCTGTTCATCTGGCCCCAATGAGTTTTCTCCCAGAGCCCAACATAGGTGTGAAAAGAGGCTTTCAGAGAAGCAAGCTTGGTTGCCTAGCAATGGGCACTAAGCAGGAGAAAGAGCCTGAGGAATTTCACACAGCCAATATGTTCCATTTCAGCAACTCTTCATTAATGGTTTCTGTCAGGCATTTTACACAGAACCATATTAGTACCGGTTCCCTGACGGAACATATTGGCCCTTTCACACGGAAATGTGCCTCTCCCATTGGGGAAGTGTTCCTGAGCCGGTTTAACTTGAAACCTCCTCCCAAGCGTTCTTCAGTTCTTTGTACCGGTCCTAAAGCACTATGGGGTGCTGTGTGAAATGGCCCCCTGTTTCTGACAGTTTATTCGGACAGTTTATTCTGGCAGTGTGCAGTTTCACTGGCAGTGTGCAGGGGAGGGGGTTATGCTGATAGTCCATTGTCTTTTCACTGACAGAAGAAGGCCACTGAGGGGACAGTTAGACCCACCTGGCAGTGTGTGGAGGAGAAGAATGGACCCAGCTCCCAGTCAGTCCTTCCCCTTCGTTGGCTCCCTCCAGACTGAGGCCGGGACGCTGGCCAGTGGCTCTGTGGGCGGGACTGAGGCAAAGCAGGGAGAGACTGCAGCCAGTGGCCAGGGACCCCCTTTTGAGTGGCAGTCCGTCCAGCCAATTGATTTTGGCACCCCATGGAATCTTGCCCTTGGAATCTTGAAAATGGCTTTATATAATAGGAAAGATTACAGATATGCACAGATAATGTGATTTGTTTTAGTTTTCTGGTCATTTTAATTGATTTGTTTTTAAAAAATAGATTCTTTTTTTCTTTTCTTTTTGTTATTTACTGGTATTAATTTCTACTGGTTACAATGGAAAACAGATTGGCACAGAAACTTCCTGCTGGGATAGTCGTCTTTGGCAGGAACTCTTGGGATTTGAAGATACACCAGTCAGAAATATCTGTTGAATCAGTTGTTTCCCTTTGCTGCCTTCCTGCTGCTGTAGCTTCATGCAGTTGCAAAAAGCAGACATTACAAATTGTGGTCGTTTTCTGAAGATTTCTGGAGATTACAATTGATATTACTTTTAGGAATTGGCATTAGTATATGATGTATTTTAAAGAACAGAGATGTTTTAGTTCAGATTTTGATTACTTGAGATCCAAATGCACATCTCGAGTTAGTATTATACATAATCATCTTACTAGCACTTTTGCTAATATACATACAAGTTCCTTATAGCCCTCATTGCTAGTAATCACCGTCACTTTGAAGCAAGACATGACTTCTTCTTTAGAAATCATAAACTAAAGTTAAGTGATGGTAAAACACTGTTTGGATGACAATATGGTAGAGCCATTACTGCTTAAAGTACACATATGGGGTCATAAATCCACTGATGTTAAACATTCCTAAGAAGAAATTTAAGGAGAGATAACTTAGGCCTTTGCTTTAGTGAAGTAATGACTATTAGGATTGCCAACCTCCAGGTAGGTCCTGGGGATCTCCTGCTTTTACAACTGGTCTCCAGCTGACAGAGATCAGCTCCCCTGGAGAAAATGGTGGCGTTGGAGGGTGGACTCTATGGCATTGTACCATGCTGAGGTCCCTCCCCTACCCAAACCCCAAGTTCCTTTTTGAGGTTGTTGTGAATTTGCTCACCAAAGGGGTGAGTGTTTGAATTCTGATAGAGGCCAGACCCTGAAAGGGCTGTTTATTGTCCATGAAAAGAATACCAGTTTGCAACATCACTAAGGGGTGTGTGTGTGCTGTTGATCAATTCATTTATTGGGATATTTTGGTGGGTTCTGTCCATTGAACTGGCCTGGGGAGGCCTTGTTTTTTTGGAAAGATATGCTGAGAGTGTGTGTAAGCAGAAAACAAGGACGCTAGCAGTGCAATTATAAGCAGAATTACACTTTTCTAAGCCCATTGACATGGTGGGGGGAAGCCTCGGAGGGACAGTAGCTGGGAGTTGTGCAGGGCCCACTCCTGTTGATGGTGGGTTGTGGAGGAGGCTCTGTGGGCATGGTGGCTGGGAGTCATGCAGTTGTAGCTGGCGCTGTTGTCATCATCAGTGGGGAGGAAGCCTTGGAAGGCCTAGCAGCAGTAGGGGAGAGGTGGTGATAGTGGGGGAGATGCTTTGGTGGGCTGTTGCTGATTGTGGGTGGGGAGAGCCCCGATAGCAGCAGCAATGGGGGTAATTAAGACAGGAAGAGGGATCACCCTCCTATTATCTGTCTGTCTGTCTGACTGTATAAGTATTTCTTGACAAGGCTCCATCTGTGGATACTTAAATCTGGAAACTGGGGCTATATACAGACAAGACAGATCTTTCTACAAACCCGAGAAAAGCCCCAGATTTGCAGAAAAACCTATAATCTTAAAAACACATGCACAATCCCCCCCCCCCAAATTGGGGTTAGGTAGCTTGCTGGCCTTGAAGACTTTCAGAAAGTTTACAGGGAAAGAGTCAGCATCCATAGACTCAGACGTCGGGTTGCGCTGGATACCATTTCTTCCAGATGAGTCCATAGTTGTTCTTTTAAATGACGCTTTTGGAGGCAGAATGTTGCCATAGGACTTTTGGCCAATGAAGCTCCAGTTTAGGCAGTGTGTCACTTATAATCTGTCTGCTTTTCTATAACAAGAGCCTTTTTGTTGGTGAGAGTCTTCTTCATCAGACTCATGAAATGGGCTGAGCAGATGGAAGACGTGCATAGAAAGGGATCCATAAATATACCTCCTGGCAATTTATCCAGCTCTGATGATACTGAATTAATGATGGGCAGTAGCCCCATCTCGAAACACTGTTATGTACCTGCTACTCTCAAGCACTTAGTAGAATTTAAAAAAAAAATCTGTTTGCAACGAAACAGTAATACAAAAGAAGGAATTATGACTGAATAGTCAAAAAATGTCAAACACCTGTTCCTAGTGACATTAGTTCAACAAAGGGGTGATTTTTAGTTTTGTTTATCTGCATCTCCCAAGAGTTTTTATTCATTTAGTTCTGCAAATACTGAACACTCATTGAACTTTCAGAGGTTTATCCAAGTCCTGTGGTTTGCACATCAGATGCAGAAGTTCTTGGAATACCGAGAAATTTGAAGTGCTGTCCTAAACAGCTTCACTCTCTTCTGAGGCTACGGATTTCAGTGGGCTAAGAGAGATATAACTCTGTCCAGGATTGCACTGTTATTTGAACAGTGATCGAGAAGCAGAATTTGAACCTTTTGACAGTTTTGTTTGCAAAGTTTCACTTTAAAAAAGGAGAAGCAAACATACACAACCCTGTTTTGGAAAACAAAATGCTTTTAATGCTCTCCGGGTGGAATTCCCCCAGCCCTGGACAGCTGTTGGTGGCAGCTCTGAACACTCTAACTCTCAGCTTGTAGCCTCAATATTTACTTTTCATGAATTTATAAAAATACTACCACATGTAAACTTGCAATTTAATTTTATTTCAGTTAGGGGTTACTTTGGCCAAGCCTTAAACCAAAACAGAATTAATCTGAGAACACTGAATATGAAAACTTAGCCGCGAATTACTTCAGGCCTTATTAATAACATAGAAGTGTTCTGTAGGCTTTTTCTGGAAAAGTATTTAAAAAAATTAAATATATATAATTGGAGCAGAAAAATATTATTCCCTCTTGAGTTCGCTGCAACCTGTTAAATACCACCTTGGAAGAACCTTTCTTAAACATTTTGATTCCAAGATCTCATTAAAGTCTGATTTATAGCCCAGTACCTTCTTGTGTTGGGTTGAATCCATTCTAATTAGTTAAGAAAATTTAGGTGTCAGCAATAAAAATTCTGAATGTGTAAACTGCCACTCCCAAATGTTCAAGAGACTCCAAGGAATACCTAGACGTTTATGAAGCATACAATTGAATATGCAGAGGCTTTTCTGGCTAGCTGGTATAGGATGAATATATATATGTGTGTAGGAGACTCAAAAGGACTTGCAGGAGACATCTCATTTCCCCTTCCTGCTATTTCCTCTTTCCCTTTCCTGAAAACCCCCATAACCTTTCTCCTTTTCCTGCTTCCTTTTCTCCTTCCCACCCACTCGCCAGCCAGCCCACCTTTATTTGCTCCCCCTTCAGCTTTTCCTCCTCCCCTCTCCCTGGCATCCTCTCCCTGGGAAAACTCTGGCTGAGCTGCATACTGCCAGCCAGGCTGGGCCTGTTCCAGTTGCACGGTGGGGAACCTATAAGGACTTATGGGAGGAGGGCACACTGTTTCCTCTTTCCCCTGGCAGTCCCCATATCCTCAACTGTCCTTGCTTCCTTCTCTCCTTTCCTCCCAACAACCAACCTGACTTTTATCTGTCCCCCCCCCCCCCAATCTTCAGCTACATTTATTATTTATTTACTTTTAAAATATCCTGCCTTTGTCCACAGTGGGGAACCAAAGCAGCCTACATTATTCTCCTCTCTTCCATTTTATCTTCACAGTAACCCTGTTAGGTAGGTTAGGCTGAGAATGAGTGGCTCAGAGTCACCAAATATTGTTGTGGTTGCCTGGCAATCTTTCCAATGGCTACTGTACCTTTTCTTAAAGGTACAGGCACCGCTTCTATTATGGGGGGGGGGGGTTAACCCACCAAAGTTGGGTTATTTTAGATTTCAGATCTCCCCCCCCCCTTTTCTTTTTGCAAACCTATATCTTTTCTCAAGTCTGTAGGAAAATCTGTCTTGTCTGTTCAGGCTCCAGTCTCTGGATTTAAGTATCCACAGATGGGATATGTTGAGAATTAGATATATTGACAATGTGATTCTTAAGGACTTGGCCATTAGTTTTTATTGGTATAAGTAGGGGTGCCACTTCACAGTGGAGGGATAAGATTGAAAGAAAATGAAGGTTTTTCCTTGGCTATATATTCAGGATTAAATTAAAACCATTTGTGGTGGCTATTTTTTTATATTCTCTATAACTACAGCAGTGTTATCGACATAGGTCACACAGGCCAGACATACACCTTTTTAAGTAAAGGGATCTGTGACTTTGGTATGCATACTTAGTATATAACAGTGGCTATATTTGTTTATAGCTGTGGAGGGGTTGGCCAGTCCTCACAAGGCGACCGGCTCCTTCCTCATCAGGAGTTCAGAACTTTCCAGGTTGCCACAAGTCACCGCTTGGTGATGCACCGACTTCCCTCTACTCCCAGATTAACCCTTTCTTTGGTCACCATTGCCGCACATTCGATTAGCAGAGTGTAACTAGCTAGAGTGGGACTCCAGCTCTCACCAGATTATGTATGGACATCAGGGCTGAGCAAAAGATGAAAAACAAAATGGTAACCTTCCAGTCTGTCTTGCCGTGAGTAGACTTGCTGCTAACTGATGTAATTAAAGGAACAGGCACAATTCTTAGAGGCACAAGCCCTCAGAGAAGTTCTGTTACCTTCAATTTGAGGTGCTAGAAGCCTGCTAGCCTCATTCTCTGAGCCAGGGGTCTCCAGTTTTGCTGACCTTGTGGGCATTTTTGGAGTTTTGAGACTAGGAAGTGGGCACCCCCACAAAAAGCCTTCCACAAGGGTCAGTTACAATAAGGCTGCTATGGGTTGCTGAGCGAATCTGTACTTTACCTTATTTATGGTTATTAGGTAATTCCAAGTTGGATGGGTGAGGTCTGAAGGTAAAGACATGTAAGTGCCAAGCTCAGTACTTTCTCATGCAATCAGTCCACTTTGTAAAAATGCAAATCTTCAAGTAGATAATTCAGATATAGGCTAAGTCTTCTTAGTAAGCAGAACTGAGATTTAGAGTCATGTCGGAGTAGGGGCTATGCTGGTAGTAATCTGATTAACTAGCTAGGTAAAGCCCATTTAAACTACAGCTAGGGCTCTAGAGAAGTGCTAGTAGTGTGGAGACAAAAGAGTATATGGGCATGAAAAGGCACCCCATAGGACTGAGTTCCCATTGCTTTGGATGGCCTTGATTCTAGCCCCAATTTGCACAGTTTGGGACTCATTAACTAAGAATAATGCAGTCCTTATGTGTGACGATTCCATAAACATCCTGGACTACATTCTAGCACTCTATGTGAGTGTGTATTAAGTGCTGTCAAGTCACTTATGGGGACCCTATGAATGAAAGACCTCCAAAATGTTGTATCATTAACAGCCTTGCTCAGGTCTTGCAAACTGAGGACCGTGGCTTCCTTGATCCAGTCAATCCATCTCATGTTGGGTTGGGTCAATCATGCTGGTTCAATTCATCTCTCTTCCTGCTCCCTTCAACTTTCCCCATCATTATGGTCTTTTCCAGTGCCTTGTCTTCTTGTAACGTGACCAACATATGATAGCCTCAGTTTAGTCATTTTAGCTTCTAGGAGGAGTTCAGGCTTGATTTGATCTAGAATCCACTTATTTGTCTTTTTGACTGGGTATCTGTAAAACTCTCCCCCAACACCATGTTTAAAATGAGTTGACTTTCTTCCTGTCAGTTTTCTTCATTCTCCAACTTTCACACCTGTACACAGTAATGGGGAATAATGTAGTATCAGTTATCTTAATGTTGGTTGCTGGTGACACATCCTTACACTTAAGAATCTTTTCTAGCTCCGTCATGGCTGTTCTTCCCAGTCTCAGGGTGTGTTCAGATGGGCAGCTAATCCTGCCATTGGCCCGGCTGTAATTTAATCTAGATCTTTTTTTATCCAGCGTTGCATGACCAGACAGCTTCCCCGTGAATCACTTTACCGTGCGGGACTCCGCGGTGGATTGTCGAGATGGCATCTAACATAAGGAGTCGCGCGGTCAGCTGTTTTTTTAAAAAATCCTGTTTGCATATGTGCCTCACCATCTGCTTGTTTTTCCGCGCATGCGCAGACTTAAATGGTAAAAGCACCTCCAGTGGCACCTTCCAGTGGTACCTTCTTTCAGTTAACAAAGTGCTTAAATATCACGGGACCTTCAGAAACATTAAATTGTCCGGAACATTTGAGCGGAGCTCTGCAGACGTCACATGTTTAAGTGGTTATGAACGCATCGCTAAGACTTTTTTAAAAAATGGCAGCTGTTCGGGATAGTTTGGAATGACCAGACAGGGAAAAGTCCACCATTGGCCTGTCGGCAAGCTTAGGACTGGACTTTCACTGCTGTCTTTTAACTACGGCTCCCTGACGGGGATCGACGGGCTGATCACGGAAGCGGCACATTTCCCAGATGTTGCTGTCTGGATGTGCACTTTAAATCCACCAGGCGCCTGTGCCTGGCATGGCTTAAAAGAGCCGTCTGAATGCACCCTCAGTCCCCTTCTGATTTCTTGGTTGCACTCCCCCTTTTGGTTGATAATGGAGCTGAGGAATAGAAAACCTTTAACATTTTTTTCTGTTTCCAAATATGTAATCTATTTGATTTCTATATTGGCCATCAGATATGGTTGGCCACTGGCAGAGGATGGGGTGGGTACGGGTGCCACCTGGAGATTTGGGGATGGAACTTGGAAAGCCCAGGGACCTCTGTGGGGTACAGTGCCACAGAGCCCACCCTCCAAAACATCCATTTTCTTTCTTTCTTCTTTCTGTAATCTGGAAATGAGCTGTAATTCTGGGGGACCCCCAGGTGCCACCTGAACTCTGGCATCAGGTGATGTCCACAAATAGAGTCATCTGTTCAATCACCTGAAACGCGTTGTTTTCACAGAATTTTTGGAGTCACTCTTTTGCTTCATTTCATGCTCCTAGCCCAAATTATCTGACAGTATTTGATTCTATTTTGCTTCCCACTTTTGTGTTCCAATCACCCGTGTTTAGCAGCACATCTTGTTTAGGTGTGTTATCTATTTCTTCCTGGACCCTTGCATAAAAGACTTTCAGTTTCTTTCTTATCAGTATCTGTAGTTGGGGCATAAATTTGAATGATGGCTATGTTGATAGGCTTTCCCTGGAGTCTGATTGATACTATTCGGTCAGATTTTGCATTATAGTCCCTGACTGCTTGTACTAAACCTTGCCTCATTATCAGAGCAATTCCATTTCTTCTATTTTTGTCATTTCTAGAGTAAAAAACTCTTGTAATATTCTGACTGAAAATATTCTAATCCAGTCCACTTTAGTTCACTCCCAGGATTGCGATGTTTATGTTCCATTTCTCATTTTATGATTTTGAGCTTACCTTGATTCATACTTCTCACATTCTGTGTTCCATTATATGCGTCGAACAGCTTTCGACTTTCCTTTTGCACCCATTCATGTCAATAACTGAATGTCCTTTCAGCTTTAGTCCAGTTGCATCATTAAGAATAGTACTACTGGCAGTTGTCCTCAGCTGATTGAATGCCATCCAACCTGAGGGTTCCATCTTCCAGCACCATCTCTTTTTATGTTGTGGTCTGTCTCATCATAGGGTTTTCAAGGTGAGAGATGATCAGAAGTGGTTGACCATTGACTTCTTCTGCACAGGACTAATCAGGGTTAGCTGAAGTGGCATTGCTGTTGTCTATGAAAGATCCTCTGCCAGTGCCACCTTCCACTACTGCTGCCACCCAGTAGCTACCCTTCAAGGATTCTTCTACCCCCGTCACCACTGGAACTGTCCATTTTCTTCTCCTGATGTGGCTGTTGACTCCTGAAGGGGGTGGTTGCATCTTGGTCAGGTGTCTCAGCTGTGACCATTTTGAGTGACTCTGCTTAGGAGTTTAGACTTTTGACAGAGTCGAAACCCCTTATGGTATTGCTCTCAGCTTCGCTGACGCACACAAACCCCCTCACCACATTAAGGTGTGCGTCCAAGTGGGGGCATTCTACCACTACGCTCAGTGAAATCTGAAGCCTTTCTCCAGCATGAGGAGCCTTCCTGCAAGTGTCTTTTGCTGCAGGAACAGAGGGGTAGGAACTAGGCCTCTAATTCTGCTGTTATTCTGGGACTGCAAGAACATGGAGGCTACCACTAGTGATTTTGATAAACAATATGGTCATAGTATGAATTTTTACTCCTTGTGGTTCTTGTTTTTTTTATTATGTCAGGCATTCTTACCTTGAAACTGTTACTCACTTCATAATTAATAATGAGACATAGTTTGAGCTGACGTCCTGCTTTTGCACCTGTGCAGTTGGCATTATCAGATCAGGAAGCTGAGGAGATTAGTCCGTTTTCATCACATGCCGAGACATGATTACTGCAACATTTTTCAGTCTGAATGAGAAACTGCCTTTCCTTCCTTCCTCCTTCCTGATAACTGAAATTGACTTGAAGTTTTTACAATACACTGTAATCTACAGAGCGATGAACTGTCTCCCTTTGCAATTCAGCAGTCTAATCAACATGGAAGCATCAATTCAGTTTCGTAGGCAATATATTCCTAACTACCCATTATCCCTCTCTTCAGTTCCTCAGTGGCATTGTGAGAATTTTCATTTCCCCCCATCAGTTTGGTGTAGTGGTTAAGTGTGCGGACTCTAATCTGGGAGAACCGGGTTTGATTCCCCACTCCTCCACTTGCACCTGGCTGGGTGACCTTGGGCAAGCTCTAGTTCTGGCTATTCTTGAAAAAGAGCAGTTTCTGTCAGAGCTCTCTCAGCCCCACCTACCTCACAGGGTGTCTGCTGTGGGGAGGGGAAGGGAAAGGAGTTTGTAAGCTGCTTTGAGACTCCCTTGGGTAGTGAGGGGCGGGGTATAAATCCAGTCTCTTCTCTTCTCTTCTTCATAATCCATTGTTAGAGGAAATAGTGTGTGGGAAGGGGATACATGGAAAAATGGTGGACGCCTCCTGCAAGTTCTCATGGGTTCCCCACTAGTTATATCTAATTCCGAATGTCACCATAGAGGATATGATCAATACACCTGCAAAATGGAGCTAGGGACAAACGGGGATTTCTTTACAAACCTGAAGGGAAGTCCCAGATCTGCAGAAAAATCTGAAATCTAACCCCCCCCCCCAACAGCACTGAGGAATTAAAACTCCTGAAATAACACTCGTAGCTTTAAGAAAAGAATACCCACTGAGCTGTCAGTGACTATTTTGGAGGTTGCTCGGCAACCATAACAAGACTGCTGTTAAGCCTTGGTTTCAGTAAAGCAAAGATGGAGCACATGTGGATGCCAAAACAGCGCTGCAAAAGTCCTGTCCCCTCCCTTGTCGCGTCCCCTGAAGGAGGAGGAGGAATCAATGTATCACAGAGTTTTCAGAGATTCCTAGAGCTATCCTTTTTCACTTTCAGATTTTCCCCAACAGTGAAGTAGCAGGGTACAGGAAGTTGTACCTCCCCAAGTCCCTGCTCTTGAACCTCTTGCTTGTACAGGTCTAATCCCATTTGGAGGACAGTTCTCTCCCTTTTCTTCAGAAATATAAAAACTTCCTGATTCCTGGAAAGTATGTGCTATAGGTTGGCCACCAGTGCCTTGGTTAGAGTTTTACAACCAACAAAACCAAGGATGGAAGATCATTTACTATCCTCTAATCCTCCATAAGGGCTGCAGTGGCTCAAGTGTTTCAGACACTGAACTGCAGACCAGAAGGTCTGTAGTTCAGCAGTTTGAGACCAGAGTGCTGCATGACGGAGTGAGCTCTCATCTCTGGTCCCAGCTCCTGCCAACCTAGCAGCTTGAAAGCAAGAAATTGCAAGTAGATAAATAGGTACTGCTTCGGTGGGAAGGTAACAGTGTTCCGTGTGCCTCAGCATCTAGTCATGCTGGCCACATGACTATGGAAATGTCTTTGGACAGCGCTGGCTCTTCGGCTTGGAAACGGAGATGAGCACCGCATCCCTAGAGTCGTATTCGACTGGCTTTCGAGCAAGGGAAACATTTACCTTCACCACTTAATCCTGCGTATGTATATACAATAACTCATCCTATTACTATTTCCAATCCAGATACTAGTTCCCAGTCCTAGAAGCTTTAGAGGACAGCAGATACGAAATTATGATGCATATTGAAGAGACTAAGGCGTTTGAAAAATAAACTTTAAAAAAATCTTTGCTGTTGTGGAATACACTGAAACAATCATCTTAATTTGTTGCTCAGAACTGAAGCCCCCGAAGAAAGAAAAAGAGAAGCAGTGAGGATGTTGCTCTCTGCCTTCACACTAGACTTTTGTGTGAACTCCAGTGACCAGATGGACGCTTCCTTCCCACATCTGCCTTGCAAACACCAGAGTGGTGGTGAGGGAGTGTCACTGTTTCCTGCTGCTCTTAAAGTCAAAGTTGTTCCTCTTCTTTCTCTGCTTCTTCTCCCCTCAGAATTATAACAATGCGTGCACTTAAATCAAGTTCTTTATAATTGGTGTCTGAGTCACTGAAACCTGATAGAGAAACTCCTGCAAGGACTGATGTTGCAGCCTTGGACCACGCCTGTCTGGATCCACACGAATCCTAATTAGAAACAAATTTCAGTGCATAGGAAATAATTTCCTTTCTGGATGAAGTTGTACCCTCTTCTGCACGTAGGCGACTCCCCTGAAGCTAGTGTGAGTTGGAGTGTGCGTATACGGGATCAGATTTGGCCTCATTACTTGGGATCCAGGATGAGGACATATTAAGATGGAATACAAATATCTGGTGCCAGCTCACGTTTCACCTACGGGCTTGGCTGTGTCCAACGTCGTCATCTGGTTTCTAGAAACGTTTGAGGAGCTCCCTCAAAATGACATACAAAGTCGTGGCCGCTTTTTTTTGCTTGTTGGTTGGTTTTGTTTTAGTTTGTTGAATCAAATTAAGTAATTTCTCCCAAAAGCTTGAGATGTAATCTGGAAAAAATCTCCAGAGGAGTTTCAGCTTTAAATTGTCTGCACGTGTGCCTTTCACATCATCTGCACCTGTTTGGCAGTTAGGCAAGAGAAATCTTTTCACTGGTGGCCCCCTTGATAAATGACAAGCCCATAACTCGCAGCTCCATTAGGAATCAAAACCAGCAAAAGAACCTTTGTACCAGCTTGAATGATTAAGGAGAGGCCAAAGGGTACCAAAATAGATAAGTATGTACAGAAAGTGCTCGGAGGTTGCCATATTAGTTAAAAAGAGAAAAAGAAAAACCTGAAAACAAAATAACACAGGCTTTTTTGTTATTTTGGCTGGTCCTACTGAAAGGTATTGCACAACTCTTGGATCTACAGAAAAGATGCTGATGACACAGCTCTTTTGACCCCCTCCCCCGTATTTTGGGCTAGTCAGGTAACTCCTGGTTGGCTGGAGCGAGCAACATTCTGTTTCTCATTTTAAACAAATATTTAATGTGAATTTGCTTCTAATGAATTGCTTGTTCTGGAACCCTGTGGGCGGGCTGGGATTTTAAATACACCTCTGCTGTATGAGGAAGACCTCCATCAGTGAGCCGTAACTTAATGCCATGAAGGGTTGCACAGAGGCAAATTCAAATGTTAAACGAAAACTGCAAGTGTTGTTGGAAGAACTTGTTTGTGTGTATTAGCTCAGGAAGTTGGTGTGCATTGGCTTATTCAACAGCATGATGTTAAAAATTCTCAAAGTGAATTAATATGAGCAGGGGTCCTTTTGTAGAAAAAGAGGTGCAGGAGCTCATTAGCAGAACTCATTAGCAGAACTCATTAGCATGTGCCACGTCCCCTGACATCACCAGAAGTGTGTCACAAAGGGAATGTCAGTTTCAGCCTCATTATACCCTATGGGCCATTGAAATCAATGGCAAAAACTCATAGGGTATATGAGGGACTGGAGGAAAGGAGATTTGAGGGAGAGGCTCCAAACTTTCAGGGTAGCTGCTGGGGCCTCTCCTCGAAATACCCACCAAGTTTCAAGAAGATTGGACCAGGGGGTCCAATTCTACAGACCCCAAAACAGGTTGCCCCCATTCCCTCCATTATTCTCTACGGCAGGAAAAAAGTAACACTTTTTCCCACCATAGAGAACAATGGAGGGGATGGGACAACCTGTTTGGGGGCCCGTAGAATTGGACCCCCTGGTCCAATCTTCTTGAAACTTGGTGGGTATTTCGAGGAGAGGCCCCAGCAGCTACCCTGAAAGTTTGGAGCCTCTCCCTCAACCCCCCTCCCCTCCAGTTGCTTTTAAAGTTGCCACCGAATTTCGGCAGCAATTCGGCAGCAGGCTGAATCAGATCAGAGAATCTGATTTGGCCCCTGGCTGCCCTAGTGGCCACTCCTGAGCTGGCGGAGCTTTGCTCTGCCTCGCTCCGGCCCCAATAGACCCCTGAATATGAGTTTGTCTTTCATCACAGAACCAGTGGGGTGAGCCACCATATGTCTTTTTTTAAGAGCTAGTCATGGGGACTGTTTTGATTGTGGTTGGCCTCTCCTCTTTCTTTTCCTGCCCACCGCAATACATGCATGTGTTGAATATGTTCGGTGATTCACTTGGCTTGAGTGCAAGCTGCCCTTTGTTCACCACCACAGACTTTCAAAATGCCAAAAGAGGGAATTTCTCCATTAGCATACGGCTATCATTGCATAAAAGTGGTTAATAACACAAGCATCTGCACTACAGTCATTGGGACCAATTAAAGGTCAATGTTGTAGCTTCTTGGTCCAATCGGATCTTACAGAAAGTTGGATTGTAGAATGAGGTGTCTACCAGAAAGGAATAACCACTACCCTCCCTGCAGTTGTTTATACCCGTTCAAGGAAGTGTGCCTTACATATTGAGAAATCTCAGGATAGAGTTATCATGAAATTCTGGATTTTCTGCATCTCACCACCAGCTTCCTTGCTGAATGCACCTCTTACCTATCCTCTTGGTAAAAGTCTGCATGTCTTTTTAAACATATACATTCCCTTTAACCCAGTTATTTCCCTAAAGCATTTTGCCATGCAGTTGAGCAAGCTGGGAAAGGAAACACAAATGAAAAAAAACATAGCTGATTAGTTTGTAAGAGAATGTGCTATAGTTAAGAGGTGGGGACTGCAGGAAAAGAACAGCATGACCCAATGTGACTTTCCCACCTCTCCTTTGTATAATTGTCAGCTTACATGGCCTGGTGTGGTGACGAATGGTTACACTGCTGGCACATTGAAAAATTGCATAGAATCTGTGTTGGTGCGTTGGATGCAAGCAGCTTCCTTGCCACTGACAGAGGAGAACCTAATTAAGTAGCTTTTTAAATGCTCATGGACATCTCTATTATTTTTAACACACACGAAAGTAATCTTTTTCCAGCCTTTTGGTTTTGGTAGGGTTGCCAACCTCCAACTGGGTAATATATAACACTGTGTGTAAAAATGTATACTTAAGGAAAATCTATTTTGTGCTTTCTATTTTTCTTTTTAAAAAATTCTGTACTTTTTAACAAATATTGGTGTCAAGTATTTAAAAAGATAGATTCACCACCACAATATATCAAAGTTTTACACAATGTACACGGGTTTACACAATGTACAAACATTAAAACAGCACCTTGTCAGTTACACAAACACTGATCCCAGGGAACTTTAGTAATTTTCCCATATCAAATACAATCTTTTTCAAGGACAGTTATATACAAACAAGACATAAGATGCAAAAATCCTCTTTGTGAGTACAAGACTCTTAAAATAGTACATTTATTACATAAAGTGTTATATATTTTTCTATATCTTCCTAACACTGTGACCCTCAGTTTTTGTACTAAACTCCAGTTGGGGCCTGAAGATCTCCCGCTATGATAACTGATCTCCAGAGATCAGTTTCTCTGGAGTAAATGGCAGCTTTGGAGGGTGGACTGTATGGCATCATACTCTAATGAGGTCCCTCCCTTCCTCAAACCCTATCCTACCCAGGCTCCATCCCTAAATCTCCAGGAATTTTACAAACCAGAGTTGCATACCTTAGGTTTAGGGCTAATATTTTTATGTTTATTTTACAAAATTTATATCCTGCCTTTCTGTCCTCAAAAGGGCCACCAAGGCAGCTGACGAATTAAAACATACATAATAAAATTAAATTTTAAAACCATCAAACCCCCCCAAATACATATCATTAAAACAATTAAAATCATTGCTAAAATACATACAAAGGCATAAAAACAGCAATTAAAACATTAGTCAAGAAGGAGGGCTCACTGAGGGAATGCCAAATGGAACAAAAAACTCTTCACCTGCTGGAGGAAGATGGCAGCAGACAGTGACAAACGACTATCCCCGTGGGAAAGAGTTCCAGAGTTTTGGTGTCACAACAAAGAAGGCCCTCTCCCGGGCTGCTACCCACCTAATCTCTGGGCCGAAGCAGGGCCTCCAAAGATGACCATAGTGGTACTGATAAATGTTATTCCATATAACTGCTTGATGTGAAAGCTTCTTCTTGATTATTCTGAAATGGGATGATATATGGAGAAATGTATAGGAAAAGTACTAACAACTGAAAGTTTGATTCTTTTCAGTATATTTGTAAAGCTAGCTAATGAGCTCTCAAAGGAGGGAGGCTTTAGGCAGCTACTGAAGCCCTTGCTGAGTCATATTCAATAGGCATTGCTAGCCACTGATGAAAGATTGATGAAAACTAATGAAAGTAATCTGGTAATGTTATGAGGAAAGTATTTGGGAATTGACATGCCATTGGCATTTCTCACTCTGATTTGATTGTAATAACTTTCCCTGAAAGCTACATAGTTAACCATCTTCTTCCTGTAAAGCAATAGGCTGGCACATTTCAAAACCCATTTTAATGGCCATGGAGAAAAATTCTCTGGTGAAGGGGACTATATCACTTTTTTGGAAGAATGTCAAGTTGGACTGTTATTCATGAAATACAGAGGAAGTGTGCAGTTTAAATTATCAGAGGAAAGATGTGCGTGTTTAAGGCATTTGTAAAGATAACTGTGATGCAGTATGCCAATTTTTTCCTGAAAACTCAAAATGGGGTTTATAAATGCCAACTATTATTATTTACTAGCCATAGCATTAAAAGTACATACTACTACAGTGAAACTCACTGATGTATTTCCTGGTGCCCACTTCCTTCCTCTCCAAAACTATGTCAAGTCATAACTAGACATTTTGTTTTTCATGTGTTCTCCACAGGGCCTGGTAGCTGGCTGGTGGTCCCCATGGAGAACTCCCTGTAAAGGTGCTATGGGGCCCCAATTCTGGCCAGGACTGTGGTGTGGGAGGGCAGACTAGGTCAGGCCTCAGCCTTCCATCTCATTGGAACAGGAGGTGTTCAGACTATTCAGAAACAGCTACTTTGATCACAGGAGCATGCTTGGCTTGGAACTGCCCAACATGCTGTGATTGGCTCCATTTTGCGGTCAGCTAGGATAATAAAACTGATTGGGAGATATACATACTCACAGCCTGAGCACAGCAGAGAGACTTACCTAATAGAAGAAGGGAATGGATTGATACCCTGCCCTTCACTGCCCGAAGGAGTTTCAGAGTGGCATACAATCTTCTTTCCCTTCCTCTTCCCACAGCAGGCACCCTGTGAGGTAGGTGGGGCTGAAAGGGCTCTTTCGAGGACTGCTCCTGAGAGAACAGCTCTGAAATAATTTGTAACTGAACCAAGGTCACACCAGCAGCTGCATGTGGAGGAGTGGGGAATCAAACCCGGTTCTCCAAGATTAGAGTCCGTGCTCCTAACCGCTATGCCAAACTGGCTCTGGGATGTCCTGCTGTATCATGGTTAATTAGATGAGAAGAATTTAGTAGTAGAAGAATTTCTTTCTTGAGACTAAATGAAGCTGGCAAAAATACTGGGTTGGGGCCGTGACCCCATGTGTCCAGTGTGCTCACAGGAATGGTCAGCTTCTGTTCATTGCATGTGCAGAACATTCCCTGACATTGAAGGGAGTTATACCTGCTTGTGTAAAGCTTTGTGTCCATATTTGATCTCTATGGAGCTTTGGTTTCTGACTTTTTCTTCTTTCATACTTGTCTGTAATTCTCAGATATGGAAAAGGATAAATTATAAATCATTTTTCAGCAGCCTGAGCAGAGTTACACCCTTTAGTGGATACAGAAGGGTGTAACTTTGTTTAGGATTGCATTTCAAACCTCATTTCTTGGCTGACATTCTACCAATTGATAGATTCAACATACCATGATACGATGCAATATACCAAGTTAATCCATTGTACTATTGTACTATTGTCTCTAAAAATTTATAGTTCATGGCTGATATTATTTTTCTTCAGTTATGAAATAAACCATTGACATACAGGTATGAGAAGAGTCCTTCCTCCACTCTTCACCTATGGATAGTTATTGGGGCAACAGTAGTTGATGACAGACTGAAATTTGATTGACGTATTTAACCCCCCCCCCATTCTTTGCCATTTTAGACCCCAAGAATATCATTGGTGTCCAATTTAAAATTTAAGACAACTGAAAGATTCCCATTTATATTACATACTCTAGTTAAATCCTTTATTTTTGAACGGCTAAAAATGGGTAGAATTTTAGTTGTACAAGGTGTCATATGTCTTGAGAGGGTATCGGCATCTTCCGTCTCTTCCTTCAATAAGTTCTCTTTTCCTGCAGATAAAGTTTCATAGGAGAAAATGTGAGAGTTAATATCATGGAAGAAAAGGCACACAGCACAGGGTTGCCATCTCTGGGTTGGGAAATACCTGGATAATTTGGGGGGGCTGAAGCCTGGGGAGGGTGGGGTTAGTGGAGTGGGAGGGTCCACTTTACAAAACTGCCATTTTCTCCAGGGAAACTGATCTTGGTCATCTGGAGATCAATTGTAATAGCCAGAGATATTCAGGTGCCAACTGGAGTGGGGGGGGGGGTTTGCAACCTTAACAGAGTACCACCCTAGATCCTTAGATTCTTGGCTGAGGGATGGGGTAGGATGGGGAATAAGCAAATTAGTTTAAAGAAATCAATAAAAATTAGAACAATACTGTACAGCTAAAAATGTCACAAAAGCTTACGTATGTGAAGATTGTTCAACTTGCAGATCAAGCGATGCAGGATTGACTCCGATACAGGGCAAACCTAACTATACTGTTCTTAGTCTGTTAATTTGCACTGTATGTCTTCTAATACATGACCAAATTTGAGAATTTAGTTTACTGCTGCAGTGCTGAGGTTTACTAGGTACATTACACTGTGGACTTTTCGAATTTTGACCATTTGGTTCAGATACAACTGTGAAGAGCACTGGCATCAGGCTCCTTAACATTCTGGTAAAGTGAATGATTAGAGGTCTTGGAGCTGAAAAGATCCCAACCTATTCTCAAACTTTAAATGGGTAAGAAGCCTGGCCCGCTGGTATGGAGTTGCAGGTGGGATGGGAGCCATCTAGTGGGCCACTTTTGGTAAGCAGAACTGGCGCTGTGGGATGAACCAAATGCCAGGTTAAAGAGCCCAATGACAACGCTCATTGTAGAAGATAAGGTAGCCATCAGCAAGTGAAAAGGTAGCTTTTATTTGAACTGGCAAGAACAGGGGGAAGAATGTTAGACTGTGTTTTCAGGCATCAGACATTTTTATTAGTTTAATGTTTTGGTTTTATAATATTTGCTTATAAGCCACTTTAAGTATTTTTGCAACTGAAAAGCGGGGCTTGAATCCCACAAGTAAATAATAAAAAAATTACAACGCATATGTGAGTGTATGTGCACTAGACCACTACAAAATTTTTAAAAGCAAGTCTTGGACATTTATTGCTTTTGATGAAATTAAAATAGTATAAAATAGCCACACACAAAAAAATCAGTGGTCTAGACAAGTTCTGCTATTTTTTTCCTTGGGCATTTAAAAACCACACAGATTAGGAATGGTTCAGAAATTAATGTTTACTCCTTCACCTACACACTGAAAATTTCAAATGTTTGTTATTCTTCATTTCAGATCTTGTTAATATAAATTTGAGTACTAAACCACACAATATGTATTTTTCCTACATGGGAAACATTTGTATTGTGGTCTACATTTCAATTTACTTGTCAGTGAGTCTTCAGTAAATAAATAAAAATGAAAGGCCCTGGGGGAGTACAGTTATAATGCAAGGAACTGACCCCTTTTGTTGCATAAATATTTGCTGTCCCCTGATTTGAACCACATTTTGAGTGCCAATAAAAGACATCAGGAATACTATTTCTAAATTGTAACACTGAGTGGACATCATAAATTCATTGTCATACTATTAGAAATCCTTACTGTCGTGTTAGAATTAACAATGTTTAGCAGAATGTAAGTAGCTGAGCTGAAAGGCTCACAGAGAACTGAGCAGCTTTCTTCTACTTGTCCAAGCAGGCTTTGGTCGATTTTACATTATCTTTTAAAACCACATGGTTTCCATTATTGGCCTGTCATGGAGAAAACCGGTATAGGGACAGCTGTTCCATACAGCATTTCCCTTCCAGTAAGGAGCCGTCTCTGAAGTGCTGTGGCCATTTCAAACTGCTGCTTTGTTTTCCCGCCATTTTTCCTTTGCGTGCACGATCTCCCTGAGAGGGGTTTTTTTTGGGGGGGGGGGAACATTTTATTGGGAGTTCTATAACACTGATTTGACATCCTGTTATAGTGTTATAGTGCTCCCAATAGAACACTTTTTAAAAAAAGAGAGATTGCACGCCGGGGGGAAAAGGACGCAAAAAACCCATCACTGGAGGAAGCGCTACAGGGCATTTTACGCAGCCCACTGTAGTGATTCAGATCCGGAAGAAGGGATTGTAGACCTGAGGAAAGCAGTTTTCGTCAACGCCTCAGACACGCTTCCCAAACGGCAGACAATTGGCATTGTATGAACAGGTAAATATATTCCATTAACAGCTGGTTACTAAAACGGTTCTGTCTGAAATGACAGGAAAACAGTTAGTAACCAGTTCCTGAAATGGAATAGATAGGCTGTCTGAAATAGTTCTTTGTGTTTCTGAAACAGGAATCCCTTGCACTGTGTGGCAAAACGTGGGAAACTGAGGAGACTTTCAGAAGCAGTTTCTGATACACCATGGGGATCTCCAGTTCAAATGGGGAAAAGTCCAGTTTCCCACTGAACATGCCCAAGCCCTTGGTCATGCCTCAAGTAATTCCTCTGAGCCTGTGGGCACCTTTGGCATTCTGACACAGGGTGGTGGCCACAGTCACAAAATGGCTGCCATAGGGGGTGAAGCCAACCACAAAATGTCAGTGAGTGAGGTTACGTGTAACTTTAATACTACCTCTTCAGCTGTTCAGGCAGAGACTATGTTTAATAGGATGTCTTTTAATCTGTACAGTCAGTCAGAAGCCTGCTGGGCAAAAGCCTTGCCCACTTTCTAAAAGCACTTGGCGGGCAACAGAACAGGTTGCTGTTGGCGAGTGCTGTGGCAGGCAGTGGCACGATGCTGGGGACTCCTGCCTTAGATTCTAGCCAGTGCTTCTTTTATAAAAATAAAATGTGGAACTTGACATAAATGTATTATGTCTGCAGCTGCACTGGATACGTGGTTGGTAAAGTTTCCCTGAAATAGCTAGGGGTCCGTTGGGGCCAGAGCGAGGTGGAGCGAAGGTCCGCCAGCTCAAGACTGGCCAGTAGGGCAGCCACGGGCTGAATCAGATTCTCTAATCTGATTCAGCTCACTGCTGAATTGCTGCCGAAATTCGGCGGCAATTTTAAAAGCCACTGGAGGGGAGGGGGTTTGAGGGAGAGGCTCCAAACTTGCAGGGTAGCTGCTGGGGCCTCTCCTCAAAATACCCACCACGTTTCAAGAAGATTGGACCAGGGGGTCCAATTCTACAGGCCCCCAAACAGGTTGCCCCCATTCCCTCCATTGTTCTCTATGGGAGGAAAAAAGTTAACATTTTTTCCCATCATAGAGAACAATGGAGGGGATGGGACAATCGGTTTGGGGGCCCATAGAATTGGACCCCATGGTCCAATCTTCTTGAAACTTAGTGGGTATTTCGAGGAGAGGCCCCAGCAGCTACCCTGTAAGTTTGGAGCCTCTCCCTCAAACCCCCTTTCCTCCAGCCCCTCATATACCCTATGAGTTTTTGCCATTGATTTCAATGGCCCATAGGATATAATGGGGCTGAAACTGACATTCCCTTTCTGACACACTTCTGGTGATGTCAGGGGACCTGATATGCTAATGAGTTATGCTAATGAGTTATGCTAATGAGCTCCTGCACCTCTTTTTCTACGAAAGGACCCCTGGAAATAGTAGAATTCATTGAGACCATGGCGATGTTTATCATAAGCCAAAATGCCTTTAAATACCCCATGCTGCCATGAATATAACCACTTAGTGCTGTTAACTGTCTGTGGTATTTCATGCAGTCCAACTTTCCGCCCTAATATTCCTCGTTTCCTCATGGCTTCAGTTTCGGTCCATTCAGCTTGTTTGTTGATAAAAAAAGGAAGGGGGAGTCCTCTTTTACCACCCAAGAAGACAGTGTTGGAGTGAGAGAAAATCATGGAAGCTGTAAGTAACAAAAGCCATGTGGGGCAGCAGTGTAATAAGAAGGCGATTTGGACACGATTGAATGATGAAGCTGGCTGAATCTAAGTTGTCTTTACCATGCTTAATAGCTGTTGGTGAAGTTTGTGGATCTCTATATATTTTCAGAGCAAAGTTGTTGAGCTAAGGAAGCAATTTTATTTTTATGTCCTTATTGTAGAAAAGCCTTATGGATACTTGGAAGAGTAGGAGCTGGAGGAAGATGCTTCCATTTTGCTACCTTCTCCATTAGCCTCCCCTCCTCCAAACCATAGGCCTTTGTGTGATGGAAGAGTAGGGACTTGTATTTAAGGCATTCTCTGGTACAGGTGCTTTAATTTTTCATATTTTGACTTTTGAATGAAAATGGAAAGCCAAAATGAAACGTGTGCGCGTGTGATTGGAGAGGTTTGGCAAGGTCTGACTTTTTCATTTCTTGTGTTATTAAGAGGGTTGCCAGGTCCTCTTGCTGTGTTGGCAGGGGGATTTGGAGGGCATTCTGGGGTGCTGCCATTGCAGTGACGTCACCTGGAAGTGACATCATCACGTTGGTGACATTGCACAGTGATGGTCTGGTTTAAGAGCAACATTCTATGGTTTTAGGCCAGATTTACCATAGAGTTTTGCCGTCAAACCAGAGCATTGCATGTGAAGTCCCTGACGTGATGACATCATCATATTGGGGAAGCCCTGAAAAGCAGGGGAACCGCCACTGGGACCTGGGGACTGGTAACCCTAGTTATTAAGCCGAGCTACCTAACAGTGTTATAGTG
The DNA here is from genome assembly GCA_029233225.1 of Lepidodactylus listeri. Lineage (NCBI taxonomy): Eukaryota > Metazoa > Chordata > Lepidosauria > Squamata > Gekkonidae > Lepidodactylus > Lepidodactylus listeri. Next base: position 98,337,454 of record JARCFY010000006.1, read on the forward strand.
CCAAAATAAAGAATGCTGTTCCAGTCTTGTTTTCTAAATACTTTAACCATTCGCTTTTCCCCCGCTCTCAGATTCAGTCTTTACCTCTAACTTTTTCATCAAGATCATCTTTCTTTCCCAAAGTATTATTTCCCTGGCTCCTCTACACTCCTGTTTGAAATTACAGAGAACAGTGAGTTTTCGTGCAGAAATAGAAGCGACATATTTTAGAGTAAGACTATCTGCAATTGGACTGCATTGTCCAATCTTTTTATCAGATGGACAGAGGCATTCCAAGTATGTTCTAACCATCAGGGGATATTAATTTAAAAACCCTATGTGTAGAAAGAGAGCTTGGAAGACAAGTCAAGATCCCCCCCCCCCAAGAACTCTTGTGTAGATGACCAGATTTTACACCACATATGCAAGTTCATAGCTATTTTCTGATAATCTGGAATTACTATTATCTTCTACTTCCTTACTGATTATTATTAATATAGTGAGACTATTCTGTATAACATAACCAACATAGGGTGAAAGTAGTGGTTTTTATAGGTCTTGTTCTATAATGTTCTTAGGACTGCAGCTTTTGTATCTGTTATTGTCAAGCTCACTGGTATGGCTAATTCCATATTCAACTAAATACAGTTTCTGCCAGGAAAATGAATTGTAGTGAAATAAAGGTAAAGGTAAAGGTTTCCCTTGCTCGAAAGCCAGTCGAATCCAATTCTACGGGGCGGTACTCATCTCTGTTTCCAAGCCAAAGAGCCAGTGCTGTCAGATGACTTTTTCTGTGGTCATGTGGCTGGCATGTCTAAACGCCGGGGTACATGGAACCTTCCCACTTATTACCTTCCTACCGAAGCGGTACCTATTTATCTATTTGCAATTTCTTGCTTTCGAACTGCTAGGTTGGCAGGAGCTGGGACCAGAGACGGGAGCTCACTCCGTCACACGGCACTCGGGTATCGAACTGCTGAGCTACTGACCTTCCAGTCTGCAGCTCAGCATCTTAACCTCTGAGCCACCGGAGCTCTAATTGTAGTGAAACAGTTTTATAAAATGTATTAACCAAAGATGTAATGCCATATACCAGCCAATTAGGGCAGGGGTGGGCAATTGTTTTGGCTCTGGGGCCACTTTGTGGGAACGGAGGTTAGCGGAGGGCCGCACCTTTTAGAATGATTGCATTCATTAGTTAACTTTGCATTTCAGAAAAGGTATAAATTGTATAATAAAAATCAATAAATATAACTTAAATAAAATAGTGGTAGTTTTATTCAATTTTTATTTATTGTGCTAATTTCATATCATCTATAGCTGCAAGCACATTAAATTCTAGAATCAGTTTAATGAGACAAATGTACCCTATCACACTTTTCTACAATATTTTGAAATCAGGAGTGAGATTGCTTGTTGAGAAACCACGTGGCCAACTGTCTTGGCGGGCCGCAAAAAACTCTGTGGCGGGCTGCATGTGGCCCACGGGCCGCAATTTGCCCACCCCTGAATTAGGGCATAGCAGCTCAGCAAGGGAATGCCTTTTGGTTGTTTAGAGCCCCAGGAGGACACAGCCTGCTGCTTCTTACTTGCAGGCCTTTTTCTGGCTGTGTAACAGTGTCCCAGAAGAAATTAGAAGATCAGCATATCTCCTGCAGTTCTGGAGCGGCTGCAAAACAGAACATTTTAGAAGAGACTTTGGTTCCATCAGTTAAATGCTTTAAGAATGTCCTTGAAGAGCAGCAGTCTCTCTAATCTACATCTGACTTTCCCTCTGGAATCATTCTAGTTTCAAAAAAAAAAAAAAAGTCTATACCTGTTTCTAGTTTCAAACCATACTTGTTCTAGTTTAAAAATTACTGTTTACATTCATTAATTGCCCTCCTGTGGTCAAGCTAGCCTTATACTGCTTTAAACAAATCCTGTTGTTTAGTACTCTTTAAAGCCAGGGAGTGAAATTTGAAACCAGCGTGAAATGAGCGTAGGAAAAGAAAGCAGTCAAACTACTTCAGAGGGGAGGTGTAAATTGAGCCTAAGTGTGTGAAGTAGGGGTGCCAGTCCCCAGATGGGGGTAGAGGAACCCCTGTTTTTTTGGGACTCCCCCCAGATGCTGGCCAGTTGGCCGGCGGGGGGAAGCCCTGCTCCCAACAGTCGTTTGCAGTCCTGCTTGAAAAGACTGGACGCCGTGCGTTCCTGCCCCGCAAGCCGCAAATTGCCCCGCAAGCCACAAATTTGCAGTGCCCACTCTTTTCAAGCGAATTGCCCTGCAAGCCACAAATTCGCAGCACCCACTCCTTTCAACTGTCCCTGATGCAATGACATCACTGTGTCAGGGCAGTCCCTCCCCCCTCAGCACGCTCTCCAAATCCCCCTGCTGGGGAGAAGATTGGATCTGGCAACCCTAATGTAAAGTTGCCGTCATTTGGAATACTGTATGCAGTTCTGGTCATCTCACCACACCTCAGAAAGGATATTATAGCATTGGAAAAGGTGCAGAAAAGGGCAACTAAACTGATAAAAGGGTTGGAACACTTTCCCTATGAAGAAAGGTTAAGGTGCTTGGGGCTCTTTAGCTTGGAGAAATGACAGCTGAGGGGTGACATGAAATACATGTCTTCTTACTGAAATACATTTCTTCTTACCTCAAACTGGTAGTTACAAACATTTGCAAGAACCAGTGCTGATTTTGTCAAGGTTTGCTTACACATGATGAGTAACTTTTTCATAAGGTCCATTTTGAAATCTCTCAGCAAATACAGAATCATCGTAAAAGTGATAACGATGGAAGCAGCAGCAGCAGCAGCCAGAATATCCTGTCTCTTGCAAAGAACAAAACCCTTTCGGTTGAAGCCAGAACAGGGTGTCTGGAAATTTTCAGGCACAAAAGGACCATAGGCTGATGGTTCATCCCAGCCCTTAGGGCAGAACTTGATGTTTTGGCAGAGATCTCAAGCCACGAATCTTACCAGCTGCAAAGTGATCTCGGAGGATACGTGTGTGCATATGTGTAACTTGAAGCGGGAAGGAGGTGTTTAACCCTGTTCCCACAGGCTGCTTTTCCCAGCAGACCTTTGTCCTCACCACTTTTTCCCTGGGCTGACGTTCTGGATGCATATTTGCCATGTCCACAGGAAGCAACTGCGGGAACAGAGGTACTAGGGGAGAAAACAGTAGGTGTGGGAAGGATTAATCACCCCACCAGTTCAAATTACATTAAGTTTTGATCCAGATTACCACCATCTTCTAACTCTACATTTATTAATGCATAGCAACACAGTGCTTGGGGTAAAGCAGTATGGCTGACCTTCTGCCAGCAGTCTTGGAGAGGTCGGGTGCTGGTGCACTGTGCCTTGATGCTGGAAGGGTCCGTGTTAAATGCAGTCTCTTCTTGGTCCACCTCTTGTTTAGAGTTTTCTAATATTGGTCTACATCAAAATTTGCTGTCTGTTACTATCATTATTATTGAATGCGCTTCTCACTTGGCCACAGGCCTTTTTTGCACCAGGTTTTCATTCATTCATTCATTCATTCATTCATTCATTCATTCATTCATTCTTGGCTTATAGTCCACCCGCCCCTGCTCCAGCTTGGTATCTCCCCTTCTCCTTCCACACAGTATAATTTGCCACTCTTGCTCCCCCTTTAGTTTTTCTTGTGTTAGTTCAGATGGTCTGAAAAGTCATGGGAAAAACTCGGCGGGGGGTGGGGGTGGCGGGGAGCAACAGGGAGAGCAAATGATACTGTCTGTAAGAGAGAGGGGAAAAATGATGCAGCTGAGAAGGGAAACTGGGGCAAAAACATGGTGTGGAAAAGTCCTTGTCACAAGGGTAGTGAGAATTTCTGTGTTCTCCATGAATTACTGAAATAGCTAATAGATCCAGGTGGGTAGCCATGTTGGTCTGAAGCAGCAGAACAAAGTTTGAATCCAGTGGCACCTCTAAGACCAACAAAGTTTTATTTAAGGTATAAACTTTTGTGTGCAAGCACACTTCACTGTATCTGAAGAATTGTGCTTGCATGTGAAAGCTTATACCTTGAATAAAACTTTGTTGGTCTTAAAGGTGCCACTGGACTCAAACCTTTGAAATAGCTGAGTGAATGACTCTTCCAAAGTCACTAGTGTTTGGCTAAGGTGCAATTTTGAACCTAAGCTTATTTGATGCTTCTTGTACTTCTTGGGAAACAAAAGAGCAAGAAGCTCCTAATGAATACATGAAGCTGCCTTATGCTGTCAGACCACTGATCCGTCAAGGTCAGTATTGCCTGCCCTGACCGGCAGTGGCTCCCAGAGGTCTTAGGCAGAGTCTTTGACATTACGTGGTACACGATCCAGTATCAGGGACTGAAATTGTGACCTTCTGCATGCAAAGCAGATGCCCTGCCACTAAACTGCAGTCCCTCCCCTCCAACAGTGTTTATTTTATTTTTGCCTAAGAGCCCAAGGTACTTAGCAACATGTCATAAAACATAACCATAACCAATTCAAACTCATCAGCCCAAATGCTTCAGCAACACTGCACCCAGAGCAGATATACATAAAAACCAATATCAACAACCACGTTACAAAAAAACAAAAAAAACCCCTCATTGAAACACCAGGACTACTGCCTGTCACAGCCCACAATGACTACTGATGTACCAGTCAGGCTTGATGGAAATTTGTTAAATGGATATAAGGAAATTATATGTAACCAATTTACTTGGGTAATTACACCCCTGTACTTTGTTCTTATATAATTACATGCTTGTTAAAGCCAGATGAAACTGACAGCATCGCCCCCCCTCCCCCCCCCCCCCCCCCGGTAAAATCCAGCTTATTAAAATTCAGGCCTTGTTCTAGATGTCGGGTTACTGTTATGAAATCAAAGACGTTTGGGCAGTAGATAATTCATCAGATTTATTAGCTGAAGCAGCTACTGATTAAGCTGAGTTCTTTTGCATTAATACAGCAGTGTATAAGTATGTCTGAGACAAAAATCACAGCATAAACTAACCTGGTTGCCTCGTTATTCCCCACTGTTTAGGAGATGTACATTCATGCATGAGGTTATAAATTAGTATTGGTTTTCACACACTGGATCTTTGGCCAGCCTGAATCAAATCTCATGGGGGAGAGGAAAAGAAAGGAGAGGGAAGTGCTGTGAGAATTGGCCCTCCTTCCCATCCCTGCATTTTCATTTTGGATCACTCTGTCTGTCCTTTCAGTAATCAAGTCATTTCTTGCAGTGTAATGTGAGAACAGTGCAAACTGGTTAGCCCTGGGAGTGGGTAGAAAGCATTTTGCCTGTCTGAGTTTGCCAAGAACTGATAATAAAAAAGGGAACTGATAATGCAGAAGTATTCAGATTGGAAAAAATACACAGGAAGCCTTAAATGAGAGGATTTGTGGGATTTATTTTCAGTGGGTTGTAGCTTGAAATGGAAGGGAATATAAACTGTATGGTGGTAGGGAACCTAAATCTAGCCCAAAATAAAGGTGTTTGTGTGTTTGCCTGCTCAGTTTATCCCACAGCCATCAAGTGCTATGCCTAGGGTTGCCGGCTCTGGGTTGGGAAATACCTGGAGATTTGGGGTGGGTGGGTGGTGGAGCCTGAGGAGGGTGGGGTTTGGGGAGGTGAGGGGCTCCAATGGGGTATAATGCCATAGAGTTCACCCTCCAAGGCACCCATTTTCTCCAGGTGCCACCTGAATGTTGGCAAGCCTAGCTATGCCATGTGTTAGTCAATCTGTGAAAGACTCATAACCTCAGTGCTTGGCTCTGGCAGGTAATTTTATGATATGGTAACTGGAAATGAAGGATAGTTACCAGGGATGGAACAAAGCTGCAATTAGGGTTGCCAACCTCCAGGTGGTGGCTGGAGATCTTCCACTATTACAATCGATGTCCACAGGGCTATTTTTGGGCAGGAACGCACAGGAATGGAGTTCCGGCTGGCTCCTGAGTTTGCCATACCCAGCAGGAACTCATTAGCATAATAGGCCACACCCAACAATATTTTGATGGGTCTAGGCTAGGGATGCCAGCCTCCAGGTGAGACCTGGGGATCCCCCAGAATTACAGCTGATCTCCAAACTAAAGAGATCAGTTCCCCCAAAGAAAATGGCTTCTTTGAAGGGTGGACTCCGGCTCATTCCGCATATGTACTTTCCCTTGCATATACAGTTGTATTACAATGTTTCTAATTTTTTGTTCCGCATCTCATTTTCTCCGTGTCGGACCAATGTTGGAGTTTTGTCAGGGGGTTTTGGTGGGTTTTTCCCAGAGCACTTATAGGCAGAGGTCCGTTGGGGCCGGAGTGAAGCTCAGGACTGGCCACTAGGGCAGCCATGGGCCGAATCAGATTCTCTGATCTGATTCAGCCTGCTGCCAAATTGCCGCCGAAATTTGGCGGCAACTTTAAAAGCGACTGGAGGGGATGGGGTTTGAGGGAGAGGCTCCAAACTTGCAGGGTAGCTGCTGGGACCTCTCCCCCAAATACCCACCAAGTTTCAAGAATATTGGACCAGGGGGTCCAATTCTATGGGCCCCCAAACAGGTTGCCCCCATTCCTTCCATTGTTCTCTATGGTAGGAAAAAAGGTAACACTTTTTCCCACCATAGAGAACAATGGAGGGGATGGGACAACCTGTTTGGGGGCCCATAGAATTGGACCCCCGGTCCAATCTTCTTGAAACTTAGTGGGCATTTCGAGGAGAGGTCCCAGCAGCTACCCTGCAAGTTTGGAGCCTCTCCCTCAAATCCCCTTTCCTCCAGCCCCTCGTATACCCTATGAGTTTTTGCCATTGATTTCAATGGCCCATAGGGTATAATGGGGCTGAAACTGACATTCCCTTTCTGACACACTTCCAGTGATGTCAAGGGACGTGGCATATGCTAATGAGTTATGCTAATGATTTATGCTAATGAGCTCCTGCAGCTCTTTTTCTACGAAAGGACCCCTGCTTATAGGGCAATTTTATTTAAAGCTGATCGTAGGTCAACTTGATTCCATGTGCAAAATGCTTGAATTGTTATTTCTCACAGCAGTGATCTACACCCCCTGTGAACATCCTCTGTATCCATGCCCCCTTCTCCCTTTTCCACCCTCCTTCTAGAGTTGCCAGTCTTATCTGGCTGCCAGCGGGGGGCTAAAGCCTAGATCCCTGGAGATTGCGGTGCATGCGGGAAGTATGCACACCATGATGATGTCAACTGGAAGTGATGTCATCACACCTGGCATGTTGTGCAGGGGACGTGCTAGCATTTGTCCAAAAACTCTGTGGTCACCATTTTAGCCAAATGCTGGAGCGTCCCTCGCGCGATGTCCCTGGTGCGATGACATCACCTCTGGGTGATGCCATTGTGCTGTGAGAGTTCTGCTCGAAGTAGTCAAGGATCAGATCTTGGTTGGTTAACCACAGTTCTTTATTACCTATTCCTACATTAGTACAGCATCTCGGATTATTGTCAGAGATGAGACAAATAATACAAGCGGGTCTATTATACCATTCCAGGGAGTTTGAATTACCCATAGATAGCCAATCCCCTTAAGGGAAAATTGGCGGGCTAAAAGGTGTCTTGACCGTTTGGTTCACACAGGAAAAAAGTGAGGTGTTAAGCAGTAAATTTCCCTTCTCAAACCAGACCCCTCAGATGTAGCGAGTTCACATAACAATTCATGGCTCCAAGGTTCTTTTGCATGAGATAAGAGATGAGAGGCATCCTCCCCTTGAAGTTACTGCCGGGGCAGCTGGAATGCGGAGGCAGAGATGAGAGGCCTCCTTGTTCTCACAAATCATGGTTGTCACCCTCCCGACCAAGACAGGATTAATACACAGGTTCTAATACATAATGCATAACGGTTACATGGGGTCTAATAAACTCTAGATACATAGGACAGCTGAAGGCATGCATGCAAGAATACATTGGCTGAATTGACAGATTCTGACACCCTGCCCTCCCCATAATTCTCTTCACCTAGCTTTATCAGGGAACATTTTATGAAACAGTTTAGTCAGCTTAGGGGCATGAACATGTTCTGAACGAATCCATTCATTGTGTTCTGGGCCGAAATCTAACCATCTAACTAAGTAATATAAGTGGCCTCTTCGCATCTTGGAGTCAAGGATTTCAGTTATCTCGAAGTGAGGACTCCCCTCCTTCATCAGTGGAGGAGGAACTGGAGGAACTGGATGCCAAGCGTTCGGCCCAGGATCTTTCTTCAGCAGGCTGAAATGAAACACAGGGTGCACAGAACTTAGTGATTTAGGCAGTTCCAGTTCAAAAGACACATCAGAGATTTTGCGTAGCACTTTATAAGGTCCAACATATTTCCATCCCAGTTTCCTGCTGGGCTGCAACCCATGGATGTTTTTAGTAGAGAGATAAACAGAGTCCCCGGGCTGAAGATCCCATCCCGGTGCTCGCCCTCGATCCGCATATTTCTTGTAATCCTCTTTGGCATGATCCAAGGCTTTGCCTATTAGTGGCCATGAATCTTGGAGGCTGGACCACCATTTTTTGAAATCCGAGGGGGGGGCTTGAGGGGCCTCCTCAATAGTAGGCAATGGTTTTCCTTCGAAACCTCCCACTGCCATGAAAGGGGAGACTCCTGTGGACGAATGCACTGCATTATTGTAGCTATATTCTGCAAATGGCAGCAATTCCACCCAATTATCCTGGTGGTAATTTGTGTAGCATCTCAGGAATTGCTCTAGAATTTGATTAGTTCGTTCGGATTGGCCGTCGGTCTCGGGGTGGTAACCCGAGCTTAGGGCTGGTTCTATATCCATTAGTTTTAAAAGCTCCCGCCAGAAGGTGGCAACGAACTGACTACCGCGGTCGGAAACCACCCTCTTCGGAAAAGCGTGTAATTTGATCACGTGATTGAAGAAAGCTTTGGCCATCCCTTTTGCTGTGGGCAATTGCTTGAAGGGGGTGAAATGTGCTTGCTTTGAGAAAGTGTCTACCACCACCCAAATCACTGTTTTTCCCTTAGAGGGGGGCAAATTAGTGATAAAGTCCATGGCTATAGCTTCCCAGGGTCTTGACGCGGTGGGTAGGGGATGCAATAATCCCGGGACTTTCCCCCCCCGTTTCTTGCACATTAGACAGGTCTGGCATGCCGAAACGAAGTCTGAGACATCCCGGCGCATGCGCGGCCACCAGAACTGACGCTGGATCAAGTTAAGAGTCTTTAAGAAACCGAAGTGCCCAGCTAGCTTTGATGAGTGGCAGTTTAACAAGATTTCCTTGCGCTTGGCTTTAGGCACCACTAGCTTGTCCCCATGTAGCCAACAGTGGTCTTCCCTCTTGGAACATTCCTCCAACGCTTCCAGTTCCTCTATCTCTTCAGGAGCATAATCCCCCCCCCCAACTGCACTTCCCAATGTCCAACTCTGCCTTCTTTGCTTGGCTCCGGGTGACTACCACCCCTCCTAGTTGTTGGGGGGAGAACATGGAATCAAACACCTCTTCCTTTACACTCTCATGTTGGGGCAACCTAGACAATGCGTCTGCCAAGGAGTTAGCCTTCCCAGGAAAATGTTTAAGCACAAAGTTAAACTTGGAAAAGAAATCTGCCCATCGCAGCTGCTTAGCATTGAGGGACCTCTGAGTGCGCAACGCCTCCAAATTCTTATGATCAGTCCAGATCTCAAACGGGGTTTGCGCTCCTTCCAGCCAATGGCGCCACGTAGTGAGCGCTAACCTAATGGCCGCAGCTTCCTTGTCCCACACCGACCAATTTCTTTCCGTCTCGTTAAATTTTTTTGAAATGTAAGCCAAGGGGTGCAATTTCCCTTCCGAGTCTCTTTGCAAAATGGCCCCCCCCATAGCTACATCAGAGGCATCTACATGAATTATGAAATCCTTCGTCTCGTCAGGGTGGGCGAGAATGGGTTCTGAAGTGAAAAGAGTCTTTAAAGTCTCAAACGCCCTCTGACACTCCCCGTTCCATGCCAATTTTTCCCCTGGCTTCCCGGCCTCGGGCCCCTTTCCCTTTGTTTTCAATAGGTCCGTCAAGGGGAGAGTGACTTTGGCAAAGTCCTTGATGAAGCTTCGGTAAAAATTACAAAATCCCAAGAGGCTTTGCAATTGCTTCCTCGTTCGCGGAGCCTCCCATTGCACCACAGCCTCGACCTTCCCCGGGTCCATTTCCAACCCCTTCTGAGAAATGCGGTAGCCCAGGAAGTCCACGGACTCACGGTGAAACTCACACTTAGACAGTTTCACATAGAGCTGGTTTTTTAGTAAGGTAGAGAGAACTTCCCTAACCAAAGCCACGTGCGCCTTCTTATCAGTAGAATAGATCAAGATATCATCTATGTAACATAACACGCCCTTAAATAGATGCTTGTGCAACACTTCGTTGATTAAACTCATAAAAACCCCGGGCGCGCCACTTAAGCCAAACGGCATCACTAGATATTCAAATTGCCCCAAGGGGGTATTAAAGGCAGTCTTAGATTCATCCCCTTCCCTGATGCGCACCCTGAAATAGGCATCTCGTAGATCCAACTTGGTGAAAATCCTCCCCTTGGCCGCTTCCGCCAAGAGGTCCTTTATTAACGGGAGGGGGTAAGCGTTGGTGGTGGAGACTGCATTCAACCCCCGATAGTCAGTGCATAGTCGTAAGCCCCCATCTTTTTTCTTTCGGAACAGCACTGGCGCCGCAAAGGGGGATTTGGCTGGGCGGATGAACCCCCTTGCCAGATTTTTGTCCAAGAATTTTCGCAACTCTTCCCGTTCCAACGGGCTCATGGAGTATAATTTCCCTTTTGGGAGTTTTTCTCCTGGGAGGAGTTCTATGGCACAGTCCGACAGTCGATGGGGGGGCAACTCATCCGCCTCAGTCTCGCTGAACACTTCTAGCAAGTCTCTATACTCTTTAGGCACCATGGTAGGGGTGAGAGCGAGCGCGGGGGCCGGGAGAGGGGGGTTCGGGGGACCGGGTCCCCATCCTGGATCCCACCTATGGTTCTGGCAGCGTTCGTCCACCTATGAAATTTTCCCTTCGCTCCATTTTATGTAAGGGTCGTGCGCCCCGAGCCAAGGGCTGCCCAACACCATGGGGAACTGGGCGTTTGGGGTGATGACGAAAGCCCGTTTCTCCCAGTGCTCCCCCGTCCCCAAAATCAGGCTCTCGGTCTCTGCTATGCATTCCTCCTTCATCTCCGACCCATCCATCTGAGTGAACTTCAGGGGTTCCAATAACGGGGTGACTTTGGGTCCCAGCCCTTCCACTACTAGGGGGCTGATCAGGTCTCGCGCACACCCAGAGTCAATTAAAGCGCGAACCTGCATATGGGTACCCGATCCAGGGGTCACCACCGTCACTACCATATATAACAGGGGGCCGGGGATGCTCACCGGAGATGGCGCTTCTTGGCGGGGGACCTGCAGCTCTGCGCCGCTCACTGCAGGCCGTTGGAGTTTCCCGACATCTGCGTTTCCATCAGCTCCAATTCTCCCTGGTCACTGGCGACCCCTTCCAGCTGCAACGCCCGGGGTTTCATTGGTGTTTTTCCCCGGCTAGGGGTGCTCCCCGCTCCGGGGGTTGAGGTCTTCGGGCCTTTCCCTCCTCCTCTTGGGCAAGCGGAGGCGAAATGGCCACTCTCCCCACATTTCATACACAGCCCTTGTCGAAACCTCGCATCTCGGACATCTTGCACGCTGGATCGGGGCTTCGCTCGGGGGGCTGCTTTGCTGGCCCCCGTCACCGCCGCTCCCATCTTGATCAGGGCGAATCGCTCCTCCATGTCGATGGCGGCTCTCATCCAGGTGTTCAGGGTGCCCGGGCGGCCCCCCAACAGCACGGTCTCGTAGATCTCCGGATTCAGGCCCTCCCAATACTTCTCCATGAATAGCTCCTCCGGCCACCCATGGATCTTTGCCGCGATGCGCCTGAACTTGTCAGTGTAGTCCCTCACCGACGATCTCCCCTGGAACAGCTTTCTTAGTTGATTTCGTGCCTTTTCCTCACCCAGGGGGTCTTCGAACTGATGGCGGAGGGCCCACATGAAGTTGTTCAGGGAACGTAATTCAGGTCCGGGGTTGTCGTGCAGGCTCACATACCAGTCGCTGGCAGTGTCTTTCAGCTTGGACCCGATGTAACCAATCCGTTCTTTCTCGGTGGGATAGAGGTGGCCCCAACTGTCCAGGAATCTCCCTATCTCCAGCATGAAGAAACGTAGCTTCTCCGGGTCCCCATCGAAAGTAGTCGTCAATGGGTCGGAGGGGGCTGGGCGGGCGGCCGGCGCGGCCGGGACCGGGGCAGGCACTGGAACGGGCCCTGGCGCTGGAACCGGAACGACCGGCTGGACTGGCTGCGCCGGGAGAGCGGGCACCTGCGGCTGGACCGGAACCCCTCCGGGCGGCGGCGGCTGTAGTGGGGCTCCTACCCCTTGACCGGGGAGGGCTCCTTGGACTGCCCTCATAGCGTCGCGAAATTGGTGCTGGAGATCGAGGGCCAACTCGCGGAGCTCGGCGGTGAGTTGAAGCCGCAGGTCTCCCATCATCTGATCCAAAGGGACCGTCTGCTCCTCGCGATACGGATCGGGCCCATACAGATCCATCCCCTCTCCTTCGAGGGGCGGGCGACGCGGCCCTCCACGATAGATCGGCTCGCGGTCGTCTCCTAGGTAGCTCGGTCTCCCTCGATCGAGCTGGTCTCCGGTGAGCGAAACCCTCACCCCTTTCCGGTCGTGCACCCACGAATCCAGGGTGCGCGGACCAAAGTGGCTCCATGCGTACTTGGGGGTCACGCTCTGATGAGGAGCCGGGCGGCGCGGGATGTAGTAAGTCCCCTGGCTCGTGGTCACCGGCACTTCGGGACCTCCTCCGCCGCCACCACCCCCGTTCCCCGGATCCGCCGGGGTAGCGGGAGTCTCTTCGGGAGTAGTAGGCTTGAGGGGGACCGCGTCGTCGTCTGACATGGTCAGGAACGGCTGAGTCCCAATCACAGATCTCTGACAATCTGTGAGAGTTCTGCTCGAAGTAGTCAAGGATCAGATCTTGGTTGGTTAACCACAGTTCTTTATTACCTATTCCTACATTAGTACAGCATCTCGGATTATTGTCAGAGATGAGACAAATAATACAAGCGGGTCTATTATACCATTCCAGGGAGTTTGAATTACCCATAGATAGCCAATCCCCTTAAGGGAAAATTGGCGGGCTAAAAGGTGTCTTGACCGTTTGGTTCACACAGGAAAAAAGTGAGGTGTTAAGCAGTAAATTTCCCTTCTCAAACCAGACCCCTCAGATGTAGCGAGTTCACATAACAATTCATGGCTCCAAGGTTCTTTTGCATGAGATAAGAGATGAGAGGCATCCTCCCCTTGAAGTTACTGCCGGGGCAGCTGGAATGCGGAGGCAGAGATGAGAGGCCTCCTTGTTCTCACAAATCATGGTTGTCACCCTCCCGACCAAGACAGGATTAATACACAGGTTCTAATACATAATGCATAACGGTTACATGGGGTCTAATAAACTCTAGATACATAGGACAGCTGAAGGCATGCATGCAAGAATACATTGGCTGAATTGACAGATTCTGACATGTGCCAGGCACATTGGGCACAACAGGGCTCTTTGGGGGTGTGGCTCCCCTGCTGGCTGGCAGCAGATTGGACCCCCCAAAAGCAGGGAATCCCTCCCCCATCAGGGGGTGGCAGTCCTACCCTCTTCCCCCTCACTCCCCATTCTTTGGTGCGCAAGATATATATATATATATATGTATTTGGTTATAATAGAGATTAGTGATAGTTCATTAAAGATAGCTAGGTGCTATTATTTTTAGATGATCATACGTGCAACAGTACATTAATGTTTTATTTTAAAGGCAACTCTTCACCCCTCTATAATTTTTATTATTCTTGTTCTGAGTCTGGATTATTTTGATTATTTTCCTGTAAACTCTGTGCCCACCCCCCCAAGTCATCCCTTCACTTGCACTGTACCAATGGCATCAATGTTTGCTAATGTCGCCTACCAAGATAGGGTCAGAAAGTTCCGACTTTACTGCCAGTTTGCTCATTTCTTCAGCAGCACATGCAATTTCATATCCCCGCCTTGCCTTGGCTACTTTTACTGTCCCTTTTGCCCAGGATGATAAGTAATTTTTAGTAGCTGGCAGTGGGGAAATCCCCCCCCCCCCACACTGTTTTGCTTTATATATCAGTCATATTTGTGTTTATTGCAATGGACTTTCATTGGTGTGTTACTCAAAATGGTGCAGGATAACACATGATCAGTAGCCATGTTGTTGTGGTAGTCTTTTTAAAAAAACAAGTGACATGTTGGGTGATTGATCTCAATTTAGTGGTGGTGCACAGTATCGCTAGTGCTGCATCAATAAAAAAGGGGGGAAGGTGATCTGATGGCAGAGATGATTGCTGACGTCTACCACCCTCAAATTTTAAAACTGGATTGTGCCTGATATTTTCTTCAGATACTTATTTAAAATGTTTGTGGTGCCGGACATATTCTAGGGTGCTTTTTGTAATAATTTTGATTTGTGTTTTTTGAAAAATACAGTGAGGTATGGGGAATATGGGAACATTTCACTGAATCGGATTTTTTTTTGTCCTTTTAAAAAACAGTTGAATATGACAAGGACTTCGCACCTTATCAACGACACCACAAGGAGTTCAAATTTAATTTGTCTCAGATTCCTGAAGGAGAGACAGTTACTGCTGCTGAGTTCCGAATCTATAAAGACTGTGTCTTTGGAGGCTTTAAAAATCAGACTTTTCTGATTACCATCTATCAAGTCTTACAAGAACATCAGAACAGGTATGTGTCATTTCTTGATGGAATTGTGACTTAGCGATGGGGGAGAATGGATGTGTGTATGAGGAGAAAAATGTAACATGATCAAGAATGTGCTTATTTAATTGAGTATGATTTGGTTTGACTGTTTGTTGCTTATAATGTTTTAATGTGTTTTTAATCACAATAGCTCAGGGCTGGCCAGTTGAAAGTGTAAAGCCTAGGATTGCCAGATCCCCCCTGGCTACTGGTGGGGGGTGGGGGTATGGTTGCCAGCTCCAGACTGGGAACTCCTGGAGAATGGGGGTGAAGCTTGGGAAAGACAGGGACCTCAGTGGGGTACAATGCCACAGATTCCAACCTCCAAAGCAGCCATTTTCAACAGGGGAACTGATATCTGTAGTGAGGAGATGAATTGTAATTCTGAGGGATCCCCAGGTCCCACCATAAGGCTGGAATTCCTACTAAAGCCTGCCTCATTCTTGACTAAAATCCAGGCCACACCACTCCCCCAAAACCATCCAAAATAACAAAATCTTACAATGTTTTCTTAAAATATACCAGCTTCAGTTTTGATGAATCTACAGAAAGAGGGTATGCCAGAGCTGATGTTCATGATCCTACGATCAGTGTCACAGTTTTGATAAAAAGATTGTATGGATTTGCTCCAGAGTAACACAGTTACCTCTAAAGTGTTGTTCAGGGAGATGTGATGTCCAGAGTAAAACATGAGTGAACTATGTAGATAGAGACCAAACATTTTATGGTGTAGCCTTCTTACTTCCCACTAATAATGGATATATCATATATACACATAGATGTCAATGCATGATACGCAAAACAAGGCGCTATGAAAACTGAAGCTTTATCTGTTTTGTCATTTTGTTTTAATTGGGAAGTTGTTTTGTTTTTTTATGTATGCTATATATAGCTTCAACATATATGATTCTAGAGAACTGACTTACTAAATTTATAAATAAATGTCTGTGCCAGGAACTGAGACTGAGATGATCCATAGTCCCATAATCAGGAATACTTGGAATCGGCATGCAGTGTACATAGTTCCTTCCTTACTGTACAGCAGTTAGTTTAATTTCACTTTCATTTGTCTAAGACAAGTAGGCACCAGGTCATAAGACATTTTTGCAGGTTTAGGTCAAAGTTTTTGAATGATGCAAGGCAAAAGTTTGAATATTTAGTAGTAGTAGCAGTAGTAGTTTATTTCAGCTCATATGACCAATGGTCTCAAGCACAACCACAGCATACAACATACATATAAAATCCCAAAGCGAGAGTTTAAAACTAAATTTCAAATCTGGTTAAAATTATAAGCAATATAAAAATTTAAATATAAAACAAAACTAAAATGCAGATCTTATTTTAGCAGCAATTATTTACGCTTCAATGCTATTATAATAGCTAAGTATTTTGCTACTGAAGCAGTAATTATTGGATCGATATCTGACAGCAGATAAGAGGTCACCCATGGCTCCAGTGGAAGGTGGTATTCAAATAGAATTGCATATATCCAGTATGACCTAAGAGCTAACCAATGTGAACAAAACAAAAGGAGATGTGTCAGCGTCTCGATCTCGCCGGAAGCGCAGGTACAAAGCCTGTCTGAATACGGAGTTCGTAAGAAACGTCTCGTTAATTCTGCAGACGGTACAGCATTTAATCTTGCAAGAGTAAAAGCAAATCTATGAGAGGGGGTAGTAAGATGGCTTAGATATAATGGAAGGGTCAACGAAGGAGGGATCCCCAGAGCTAGGGGAGAACAGACACGCCTGGCACATGCGGCGGTACTGGCCCTATCCCAATTTCCTGCCTTCGATCTGATCTGTCTCCGTGCTTCTTACTGAGATACATTCTTGGTCACTGATATCGGTTGGCCGAGGAGTTCAGTTTCTCATCTATTTGATTTGACCAGGTATATCTATAATTATCCTCCTTCAGTCTATAAATCAAGCTCCCTGACGATGGACTAGAAAAACAAACCTTCAGTCTTAGTCTGAAAGCAGCCAACCAAGCTCTAAGTTCTAGGGAGCTTTGTGCTAGCTCCCACCTAAGAATAGCTCCCGCCATACACTTGGGAACTCCCAAAATTTGACGCAGGAATTGAGTTAGTAATTTGTCTAAGGATTCAGAGACTGCACAGATCCAAATGGCTTCCCCATATAGGAATTGAGGTATTATTTGTGCGTTAAATGCAGCCATAGGGATATATTGGCCCCCGTCAAGTAATAAAATCTCAAAAGTGCATTGACATTTGGTCTAACAGTACCTTGGGCTAAATTAAGACGATGTTTCCATGATAAATTCTGGGAGAAGACCACTCCCAGATATTTAAAATGTGTTGTCAATTCCATTTCTCCATCTTTAGTTTTCCATACTTTACATTTATGGTTTATCTTCTTAGTAAAAGCTATAATTTTTGATCTTTTGTAATTTACCATGAGCCCCTTTTGTCTGCAATATTCAGAGAAAGCATTCATTAACTTGGACCACAAGCGAGATATAGGGACGGAGTCAAAGGCAGCTTTTAAGTCCATAAATGCTACATAGAGACAATTACCAGCTTTGGATGAATATTTCTCAGCTAAGTGGTAAAGAACAAGACAGTGATCCAAGGTAGAGGCACCTTTTCTAAAAGCTTGCTCAGGATAAAGGACCTCACTGTCTTTCAGCCAAGACTGTAATTTAGTATGGAGGGAAAGCCACATATATTTTACCTAAAGTTGAGAGCAAGCTGATAGGGCGATAATTTGCTGGATCACTTCTATTGCCTTTTTATGTATTGGCACTATTATTGCATGTTTCCATGAGGCTGGTATAATTCCTGTTTTATTGACTTGAGTGAAAAGAGGAGCCAAAAGAGGGCTCCACCAAACAGGATTTAATTTTAATAAGTCAATTGGAATTAAGTCTGGCCCAGGTGCTTTACCTGATCTCATTCGTTCAATCAGGCAAGTCGCAGTCTTCAGAGAGACCGGTGGCCAAAAATCAGATAAAGGAAGTTCAGTTTGAACAGTTTGGAAATTGGAATTAAAAGTCTCTTTAAAAACGGAGGAAAAATATTTCTCCCAAGTTTTGGGGGTTATACAATCAGAAAGTACAGAGGCTGTGGATAAGCCCCTGTTAACTATTTTCCAAAAGACTTGTGGGTCTTTATTAGTAAACAAAGAATGCAGCATATCAATCATATTTTTATCCTGTCCTTCCTCCAAGAACTTCAGGTGGTGTACATGGTTTTCACTTCCTTCTGAATCTTGTCCCAGGTGCCTTGTGAGGTTAGGTTGAGAGAGAGAGCAGTTTGCCTAAGGTCACCCAGTGAGTTTCATGGCGGAAGCACATGGGAATGTGTGTGTGTGTTGCACTTTAGATTTTTTGTGTTTTTAAATTGTTTTTTAAAAAATTATGTAAGCCACCCTGAGCCTGCTTCAGCAGGGAGGATGGGGTATAAATCCAATCAATCCAATCAATCAATCAATCAATCAAGGAACATAAAAAGAGGCATATAACTGGACAAGTACAATGTTAGGTCAATTTCACTGTCCCATTTTAGATTGTCCTGACCTGGATGGCCCAGGCTATCCCAATCTCATCAGATCTCAGAAACTAAGTAGGATTGGATGTGGTCAGTATTTGGAAGAGAGACCACCAAGGAATGTCAGGGTTGTGACACGCAATGCCTCTGAACATCTTTTGCCTTGAAAACCCTACGGGGTTGCCATAAGTCAGCTGAGACTTGATGGCAAAAAATGAAATAAGAAATAGAACAGCGTTCTTCAGTTCATGGCTTCAGGTGGGTTGTGAGCCCCTATTGAGGTGCCATTTTCTGCTGCTTTTTGGGAGGACTTACTGATAGCGTCCATGCATGGAGAGCAAGCATGCCCTGTCTCCCTTTGCATGCATGCTAAGAGGAGAAGCAGGATGGCAAGATACTCAGCAGGAGAGCGTGTTCCTTTTCAGAGAGCTCTCTCTGCAAAAGCTTTCATTGCCTTCTCTCTTCCCACTTATCTTCCCCAATATCACCAACTGGTCCTGCAATGTGCTGAGCTCATGTTCGCAGTGTGGAGCTTCATCTCCCCAAGAAATCTGATCTTCTGTAGGGGCGGAGGAACTCCCTGCACCACAAGTGCAGGTGAGAAGAGAGCCAGTCTGGTGTAGTGGTTAGGAGTATGGATTCTAATCTGAGAGAACGGGGGTTGGTTCTCCACTCCTCCTGCAGCTGCTGGTGTGACCTTGGGTCAGTCACTCGTTCTCTCAGAGCTGTTCTCTCAAGAGCAGTCCTCAAAAGAGCTCTCTCAGCCCCACCTACCTCACAGAGTGTCTGTTCTGGGGAGGGGAAGGGAAAGGAGATTGGAAGCTGCTCTGAGACTCTGAGCAAAGGGCAGGGTATAAATCCAATCCCTTTCTCCTCCTCCTCCTCCTCCTCCTCCTCCTCATGACTGGGCAGGCCAAAGACAGCATGCAGATGTGCACTGTTTTGTGAAGAGGGAGGTCTCTGAATCTGCTTGTATGGACTGGTTCCTCACTGTGGTATAGCTCCTGGTGTTGCCTGTGTTGCCCGTCACTGGATCTTTTCGACTGCTACCCAGGGTTCTGGCTGTATTTTTTTATTATTTATTTATGAATTGGATTTGTAAACTGCTCAATTGGATTGAATAAATCATTCAATTAATCCCTGTGTGCTCAGGGCTCTGAGCAATGAAGAACGATAATAAATCATATAATCAAACAATACCAACAATTTAAAAGCTGATTAAAACAACGTCATAGTTAACAATATTCAGATGGAGTTAGTATATACAATTTCAACCGTGTCCCCGTCTTGTAGGAGGATCGGTGGTAGCGTAGGAGTAGGAGGAAGCCCGTCACTGTTCTCAACCAAAGGCCTGGCGGAACATCTCTGCCTTTCAAGCTCTGCAGAACTGCATAAGATCCCACAGGGCGTGGATGTCATTTGGCAGAGGGTTTCACCAGGCTGGGGCCAAGGCAGAAAAGGCCCTGGCCCTGGTTGAGTACAGCTGGATGTCTTTTGGGCCGGGGATCACCACCAGTAAGTTGTTGTCAGAAGAGCGCAGTGCTCTTTGGGGGACATACCAGAGGAGGCGGTCCCACAGGTACTCTGGTCCTAGACCGTTTAATGCATTAAAGGTCAGTACCAAAATCTTGAACCTGACCTGGTACTCCACTGGAAGCCAGTGCAGCTGACACAATACAAGTTGAATATGTGCTGTCCATGGCATTCCTGTCAGGACTCGCGCCACTGTGTTCTGGATCAGCTGGAGCTTCCGGATCAGACTCCAGTGGCAGGCCAGCGTAAAGCGAGTTACAGTAATCCAATCTGGAGGTGACTGTTGCATGGATTTCTGTGGCTAGGTCAGAGTGAAACAGGAAAGGGACCAGCTGCTGTGCTTGGCTCAAGTGGAAAAATGCCAGCTTGGTAACGTTCATGATCTGGACCTCCATAGATAAGGAGGTATCCAGGACCATGCCCAAACTCCTGAGAGTCTGTGCCAGTAACAAGGGCAACTTGGCACTTGAGCCCTGACACACACCTGGATTCAGTCTCAGCTGACTCTTCTTCAACCATACCCCCACACACTCGACCAAATTTTGTGCAGCGGTGTCTGGACGGCCACCCATTAACAGATATAGTGGGGTGTAATCAGCATACTGGTGACACCCCAGCCCGAACTCCGTACCAGGTGGGCAAGGGGGTGCATATAAATGTTAACATCAGAGAGAGGATAGCCCCTTGAGTAACCCCACATGTTAAGGGGTACCTAGTTGACACCCTGTCCCCTAGGTGTACCCTCAGTCCCCGACCAAGGAGAAATCAGGTGAGCCCCTTTAAGGCTATCCCACAGATTCCCACATCCATGAGGCAGTGGGTCAAAAGGCCGTAGTCAACTGTGTTGAACGCTGCTAAATGTTAACATCAGAGAGAGGATAGCCCCTTGAGTAACCCCACACGTTAAGGGGTACCTAGTTGACACCCTCTCCCCTAGGTGTACCCTCAGTCCCCGACCAAGGAGAAATCAGGTGAGCACCTTTAAGGCTATCCCACAGATTCCTACATCCATGAGGCAGTGGGTCAAAAGGCCGTAGTCAACTGTGTCGAACGCTGCTATGAGGTCAAGTAACAACAGCAGTGCTGACCCACCTCATTCCAGCTGTCTGTGGAGATCATCTGTAAGGGCGACCAGCACCATCTCCATCCTGTGGCCAGGGCGAAAACCATACTGGAGTGGGTCCCATGCTGATGCATCATCCAGGAAACTCTGGAGCCACTCGGCTACCGCTCTCTCAATTATCTTTCCCAGAAACAACAAGTTTGAAACTGGGCGGTAATTGGAAGGCTCCTTCACTGGGATCCACCTTTCATGGGCCTTGGGGAACTCACTATGCTACAAGCAGGGGTCATTTCATAGAAAAAGAGGTGCAGGAGCTCATTAGCATAACTCATTAGCATAACTTATTTGCATATGCCACATCCCCTGACATCACCAGAAGTATGTCAGAAGGCAAGAAAGAAGAGAGAGAGAGAGAGAGAGAGAGAAGGAAAGAAAGAAGGAAAGAAAGAGCTGGCAGAGAGGGGACAGCTACTAATCCAAGCCTCAGAAATACCACTATTCTGAGAGGATTGCTTCAGTGGTGGCTGAAGCCTTCAGAAGGCTGGGCGGAGGAACAAGGACCTTTCCAGGGGGCGGGGTCATTTTGCTGCAGCCATGACACAAGCAGGCATTCCCCCACCGGGGGGGGGGGGGGCTGGTGCCAACTCCCGGAGCTGTGCTTCCCTGAGCTCCTGCTCGAAATGACCCCTGGCTACAAGCATGTAACAGGAAGCATTTCCAAAACTGGGACCCACCTTTCACTGTTCTGGAAATGCTGAAGACAATCTTATTAGGTTACAAATATTGTAGGAAAGTGCATATGGGGACTGAGCAAAGTGAATGAATTTTGTGTGGTGGAGGAATGAATGGGAAAGTATATGGAGAAGGGAGGCTGAAGATGAGGGGGGATGAAATTTGCAGTAGAGTATGGGATTTGAGAGGCATCAAGAGCTTGTTGAAGTGATTAGTGGAGTGAGTTTGCTTGTTATGTGGGCGGAGGCGCACAGAGTTTGTGCATGTGTGATGTATATTTTCCCAACCATATTCCATATCTGGAGTACATTTTAATGGGTGTCCTTTATGTGTTCAGCTGGTCTAGTGGATAATTGGGCTCCTCCTTTTGCAAACCCTTCTTCTTTGGCTGGCTGAGAAGGTATAAAAAGCCCAGACCCTGTCATCTGATACTTGCACAAGATGTATCAAATTAAGCCCTTTCTATGTGGATGTTCCAAGCATCATTAAAACACTGTGTGTGTGTTTAAAAAAAAAATTGTCTGGGATTAAACAGCTGCTGGCATTTTTAAGACATGAGATTATTTAATTTAAAAATCCACAAAATGCAAGGTATGTGTCAACAGCCAGGTTTTTAAAAATGTTTTGATCAGAGTAAATAACTCTGGTTGTGAAATTTCAAACATGTGCTCCGTTTTGATCACATCATGGGTGCATTGTGTCCACCCTGTTTGTACTTCAAAGGGCACCAGGGAAAAACATTGGCCGCAGCGGAAAGTGCCATCAAGTCACAGCTGATGTATGGCAACCCTGTTGGGGTTTTCAAGGCAAGAGATGTTGCAGAGGTGGTTTGCCATTGCCTGCCTCCATGTCACAACCCTGGTATTCCTTGGGGGGGTCTCACATCCAACTACTAGCCAGGGCCGACCCTGTTTTAGCTTCCGAGATCTGACGAGACTGAGCTGGCCTAGGCAGAGAAAAATCTTGGCCCTGTGGAAACCCGATGCCAGTCACTTTAATGGTGCCAGTATCTTTAGGTTCTTATTCCTGGGCCATGTGCTAGCAACTGTATCCAGGGAACTCATAAGATAAACACCTCCACACATGTATAATGCTTCTTTCTACTTTGACTTCTCAGTGGATGCTTTGAGTAATTTATAGACAAATTTATTTAAACTAATTTTATCCTTGGATTATTGGTGCATGATCCCCCCCCCCCCAATTTCTTTAATTTAAGATTAAAAACCTCTGCACAAGTGGCTGACAGATTATTCCCCATTCTTGCTTATTTTGTGTTGATGATTCATTTGGAATATATTGTTTTCTTTTCCTATTGGGAACAGACTTTGAAAACTCAAGAGGAGAGAAACACAGGGTTTTTAAAAAAACTAAAAACCAAAAACGAGCCAGCAAAACTTTGTCAGACACCAAGTTCCAGCAACTATTTCGTAGAAGCCAAAAGTGAACAGCTGCTTTTTACTTAAAAGGCAGTCTTGTCAAGCTTTCTTTTAGACTAAAGATCTGAATAAAGATGTTAGGTCTCCTGACACGAGATGACATGGTTTGAGGCGATGATGAACCTATAGAGAACCTGCATTGTAGCCAAAAAAAAAGATTTGTTTTTAACTTTTGGGGTGGGGTGAACATTTTTGTTTTGTTTTGTTTCCGGGTTAGGTCTTATGGAAGTTGACCTGGAGAAAACTAACGTGTTGGGTAAAGTACGGCTCTCAAAACTTCCTAGGCAAATGCCAGGAAATTTGGTGGGCAGTGCTGGGAGAAGGTGGAGTTTGCAGAGCATGTAAGGTAACTCCCAGGTGAACTCTATGAATTTCCCCATACCTCTTACAGCATGGTAAAGGTCGCTTACAACATGGGCATAACTGTGTTTGGAACCGCAGCTGTACCAAGTTACTGTGGGAAGATCTGCCTGAAGGGGGTTGAATTATGATCATTTTGAGGATCCAGAAGAGAACCGTCTGTGCCAGTAGTGTTTGACAAAGGTTGCGTAACTTGGAAATGGCCAAATTTAGTTGGACTTCTAGTCAGCTTTATTTAACCAGCTCATTCTTGTCTTAGAGACCAAACCCTCACGGCCTTTTGAGTGTTTTTTATTTTATTTTATTTTATTGTGCTGTATTGTGCTAAATTTCCTGTATTGGAAGTCTGGCTGATCCAGGGAGGTAGAATGTAGATTCCATGGTTTGAATCTCACCTGAACTTCTCAACACCTCCCTGCCTGTTTCATTAACCTTCTGGATAAGTATGAGGAAAAATATTTTCTTTTTTTTCATTACATCTGAAAAAGTGAGCTCTGCTTCTCAAAAGCTCATAGAGGAATTAATGTTGTTAGTCTTTCAGGTGGAATGGTGGAATTAATGTTAGTCTTCAAGGAACCATTGGGCTTTTGTGTTTTTAAATCCCACTTTAGGTATCTGCCTAGGGTTGCCATCCCCCCAATGGGGGCAGATTTTCCCCTGCTTTCGGGGCCCCAACACACTGCTGGCCAGCTGGCCGGTGAGGCAAGCCCCTCCCATGAAGAGCCCCATCGCATCCAATGGGCCTGGTGCAATGATATCGCCTGAAGGTGATGTCATCACGCTGGGCACGTTGCATGGGGGACACTCCAGGATTTGGCTAAAAACTCTATGGTGACCATAGAGTTTTTGGCCAAATGCTAGAGTGTCCCCTGCATGACATGCCCAGCATGATGCTGTCATTTTGGTGTGATGTAATCATTGTGTGTGCGCTTAGCGGGCATGATAGAAGATTCAGGAACACAGGCTGGAGCCCCCTGCCAGCAGCCAGATAAGACCTGACAACCCTCTATCTGCCCCTTCTCTTCTCTGCTCCTGGATGATGGGGTACCCCCAGATATAGTCATTGAAGGGGCGTGGGATTGGTAGAACTTTTTCTTGCCATGCATGTAAGAAAAATTAGGTGATATCCAACCTCAGATCATGCAGCCACAATGAAGTGGCTCATAAGGCAGGTTAGGCCCAGAGAGAATGACTGGCCAAAAGATTACCCAAGGAACTTCATGGCAGAGGTGGGATTTGAACCTGGGTTTCACTACTCTTAGTGTAATGCTCCAACCATTACACCGCTCTGTATATTTTTAGCCTAATGTAGTGCTCCCTATTATGTTTCATAGCTTTTAGCTTTGGCAATATCAACCTTTTTTAGTGGAAATTGCATTCTATTGATAATATTGCAGACTGTTCTGAGCAGAGGGGTAGGACAGAAATTAGCTAAGTAATTAAAACAAGGAAATTGGGTGGATTAGAGGTCACTTGTTCTGTTGGGTATATTGAAGGGGGCTAACTGAATAGCTCTATGGAAGAATGAGAGCATGTGTAGTCGCTATTGAGTTATTCTTGAAACAGGCTTCTACTTTTGTAAGTGAAAGGCCCTTTTACCCAAATGTGGTTGAATGGAACAAGAGAAAGACTGAATAGATTTGAAGAACAAGATGCAGCATCGTTCAAAATGCTAATCGGATGGAAATATCTGAGGCACTTCTTCATTTAGACACGATCTTGAAGGAGTATTTTATAGCGCAACTATTTAAGGCAGTGCAAAGCGGTCCTTGTGGAATTAAAACATTTTAGGCTTAATGCAATTGATGTACACTTTATATGTTTTCAAGAATCTAATGGATAGCAGGAATGGGGCTTTCCTCTCAGTTTTTAAAAAAACCCTTTGGGGAAAGTGGTGGTAGTAGTTTTAAATCACATAACCATTGCAAGCCGCATTTTATCATTACAAAGCCACTGGAGTTGTTAGCGAAACATAATGAAAAGATTAATGAAATTCTTAGAAGGTAGCTTAGGTTTCTGGCCAACTTAATATCCCTTTGAGGAAATTATACAGCTTTTCCCCAATTGTTTGTGGGAGATGCAGCCTAGTAAAAGAAAATGATGGTAACATCTGACCTTTATTTCAAGTGGAACCATCTAATGCTGAAAACCACAACATTCTTCAGCCTCTTTCTTTGAGTACCATTTATTCTCTGATTTAATAGCATTCCTTAAACCAGGGTGCAGGAATTTGTTTGTTTGATAAAGGAAGTTTCACATGATTATACCACTTTTTGTCTTGGCAGCCGTTCTTGTGAATGGGTCCAAATAACGGCTTAGCCTAACACTTGCTGGCTCCACCAATGTATGGAAGATGTTTCTGTGTCACAATGGACTGTTAACTGAGACATGTATGGACTAAGGTTGTCAACTCAGATTTGGAAAATTCCTGGAGATTTGGGGCAATGCCCAGGAATGGTGGAGTTTGGGAAGGAAGCTCAGCTAGGATGTGCTGCCATCAAGTCTATGTCCCAAAGCTGCCATTTCCTCCAGAGGAACTAGATAAAACCAAATATACTATTAATAGACGTACTGATAAAATACAGTGTGTCTCTTATCCAAAGACAGTTAATGTGTTCAAGCAGAAAATTCAGTAGTTTGAAGTCTGCTAAGCTAATTAGGAGATGGGTATATAGCTTAAAATTAATACTTTATTTTGTTTTTACAACGAAATGAATAGTATGTTCATTTTTTAATCAACTTTGAAAACATAAAGTTTGACACCAGTATGAGCATTCTACAAGAATTCGCTTTTCCCTCTGTTGTTTTACAAAACCCATGTTGGAACAGAAATTCCCCTCTGTACTGCATGCTGCTTTCACTTCCTTTGATCATCGGATTTTATGGTACCCTCCACACTGCATGCCGCTTTCACTTTCTTTGATCAACTGGTTTTATGGTACCTTCTGCATAGATTTATGGCATTGCCCTGAGGGATTTGAATGTGGTTTCGAGCTGCACTTTTTTCCTCCCAGTTGAGAAAATGTGGAACGAATGCTAGATGCAGAATCACCTAATATGAAAAAAAGATCTGCCATCTTCCTAGGGTTGCCATCCCCCTGATGGGGGCAGGCTTTCCCCAATTTTGGGACCTCAATCCACCATCGGCCATCCCCATCCCGCCCAACATGCTCAGCGCGATGATGTCACCTGGAGGTGATGTCATTGCGCCGGGCATGTCATGCAGGGGATGCTCTAGCATTTGGGCAAAATCTCTATGGTGACCATAGTGTTTTTTGCCCAAATGCTAGAGTGTCCTACCCGATGTCACCTCCTGGAGCAAGTCTGGACACCCCTCCCTGCCAGCAGCTAGGCAAGACCTGGCAACCCTACATCTTGCAGAATGGTGGCTACAGGAACAGTGGCTGTCACTGCAATTAATATAATAGTGCATTTGGCTTTATTGACCTAAAAACATGTATTTTGACACCAAGATGAGCATCCTACATGAATTTTAAATATAGAAATAACCATATCTGCCATCTTGGAAAGTGGCTACTGCAAAAACTTTCCAAAATTGGAATGTCTACCTAAGAAAATTGTAAAGCAGTAGCAGGGGTCCTTTGGGGCCAGAGCGAGGTGGAGCGATGCTCCGCCAGCCCAGGAGTGGCCACTAGGGCAGCCACGGGCCGAATCAGATTCTCTGATCTGATTTGGCCCGCCGCTGAATTGCCGCTGAATTTTGGCAGCAACTTTAAAAACGACTGGAGGGGAGGGGGTTTGGGGGAGAGGCTCCAAACTTGCAGGGTAGCTGCTGGGGCATCTCCTCGAAATACCCACCAAGTTTCAAGAAGATTGAACGAGGGGGTCCAATTCTACAGGCCCCCAAACAGGTTGTCCCCATTCCTTCCATTCTTCTCTATGGTAGGAAAAAAGTAACATTATTTCCCACCATAGAGAACAATGGAGGGGATGGGACAACCTGTTTGGGGACCAAAGAATTGGACCCCATGGTCCAATCTTCTTGAAACTTGGTGGGTATTTCGAGGAGAGGCCACATCAGCTACCCTGCAAGTTTGGAGCCTCTCCCTCAAACCCCCTTTCCTCCAGCCCCTCATATACCCTAAGAGTTTTTGCCATTGATTTCAATGGCCCATAGGGTATAATGGGGCTGAAACTGACATTCCCTTTCTGACACACTTCCGGTGATGTCAGGGGACGTGGCATATGCTAATGAGTTATGCTAATGAGCTCCTGCACCTCTTTTTCTACGAAAGGACCCCTGAGCAGTAGTGTCCTGAAATGCACACGATCATTAAATTCCTCGGGATATTTTTTTTTTGTGGGGATCTGTGGTAGATCCAGGACTGTAACATGGAAGTGCATCTAGCATCTTCAGACCATTCGCTATGGCAGGCGTAGGCAACTGCCCCGCCCCGCCTGGCACAGCTCTCTATTTTACTTGGCACTCAGGGCCAGATCTCTGGCCAAGTGATCAAGGCACTGTCTGCAGTGCTGAGGCTAGCAGTGTAAGAGAAGGCAGCAGGCATAGCTTATATCCGTCATGGCCTCCCAGACCTGTACAGCCACCAGCTGAACCAAAGGCAAATCCCTAAGATGCCGGTAATGCCACTGGAGCTTGGCTTGCCCTGCGTGTGGGCCTCACTTCCCTTTCCTGCATTTTGTTTGCTGGCATACCAGCATCTTCAGTGATAAATGTAGCGGGGTGGGGGGCATTTGCCTAGCCCTGCTACAGTGCCTCTCTTACTGAAATAGGGCAAATATTAGGTACGATACGCTTTCCCCCATCTTTTGAGGTTTGAATAGAAATGAGATTGGAAAAGTACTAGAGTCGGGAGGCCGGTAACAGTGAAATCAGCATAGTAGTTTATTGCAGGTGAAGATGGAACATGCAAACCCTGGGCTCAGAGCCCTCTTTTATGCTGGTCGGAGATAATCCTCCGACCTTGCCCCAATGTCCTGATAGGACCTTAAGATAGTGGTTGCAGTTCATAGGTCTCCAAGGGAAACCTAGGCTCAGGATTGGCAGTCGTTTAGGATCCAACTGGCTATTGTTCTACCTGGCTGAAGCTCAGGTAGATTTAGGCCATGTCCACGTGGCAGTCACCATTACACAAGCACATGGCGACCGCGATCTTGATACACAACAGAGATCTTTATGTCCCGCTTGAGAGATAATGTTGAATTCATGGTATATTGGGACATGGCAGCTAAATGTTAGATCTCTTTGGAAACAAGTTCCTTCATTTAGAAGGAGCCCTTGAAAAACAGTGGAAAAAAATAGATGGATTTTTATTTTGGAAACTGGTTGTTATACATATACACACTGCTTGGAAACTTTCTCTCTTTAACCCAGATAGGTGTCGGGTCAGAAGTGCGGGGATGAAGTTTTGTGGCTGATCAAAGATATCAGCCCTTTGCCCAAAGGTGGGTGATTATTTTGCAGATGTAAATATTCTGTTAACTCAGACCTCAGAAAGCTCCTACGCTGTCCAAACAACTCATCTATTAAAAACCACGAGTCAGGGACATGAGAAGGCGATCAAAGGGAGATGCTGTATGTTAATGTTTATTTTGCTTGCTGCACACTGAAACTGTTTAATAAAGGTGGACTACTGCTTGTGTGTGGATACCATTGGAATGACAATATGAGAAAATAAGTGGGAGCCTGCAAAGGGTTGCAGGGGGAACTCTTTTCCCACTCCCCCACTATTTCCTGTTTCCATTCTCTGGCAGCCTCCGCAGCCTCTCCCCTTTTCATATTTCCTTCTCTCCTCACCACCCAACAGCCAACCTACCTTTATTCCCACACATTTTCAGCTCTGCACTGCAGCCTGTGCCTAGGAAAACTATGGCCCAGATTTGTGCTGCTGGATCCTGAGCCAGGCCCACTTATATGGTAGCGAACCCTCAAGGACTTGTAGGGGGCACATCCTGTATTCCCCTCCATGTACTCTTCCCCTCACCTGTATTTATTTATTTACTTACTTCATTAAACCCCGCCTTTCTACACAGTGGGGAACAAAGCAGCTTACATTATTCTCATCTCCTTTTTAACCTCACAACCACCTTGTGAGGTAGGTTAGGCTGAAAGTATGCGACTGGCCCAGCATCACCTAATGAGCTTCCATGGCAGACTGGTGATTTGAACCTGGGTGTGAATCTGTAACTGCTATGCCACACTGGCTTTCATGGTGGCTGCTGCGGAACAGTAGCAAGCAGCCAGGTCTAGGTGACTGATGCAAGTCAGGTAGTAGCGGGTAGTCTGGTGGTTGCTGCCAGGCTTGGCCCAATGAGTCCTCCTTCAGAAGCCAAAATAGTCCTGGAAAGGGTCCTGACCTCCCTCTCTACCATTTACTGGCAGAAACCAAGCCTAGAATACTTGGAGAAAATGGTCACGATGGAAGGTGGGCTGTATGGCAGTGTGCCCCATTGAAGCCCTTCCTCTCCCCAAACCCTGCCCTCCTCAGGCTCCAACTCCATAATCCCCAACCCTGGGGGAGGATGTACAAAGCATGCCTAGTTTGGCGGCATAAATACATTTTTTTTTATGCCTTATAGAATCTGCTTCACTTTGCTCTGTGTTAATAAGCCCAGTGATATAATGCAAGCCCAGTGACACAACTACAAATGACAAGGCATTGCGGTCACTAGTGTCTTTTCTAGCCAAATAAGTAGCAGCAGGGACTCTTGTTTGTGTCCTCTTCCCTCTTCGTTCCTGGCTCACTACCAGGATGTCATTTCAGAGATTTTTACCAGTACTCTTTAGTCCAGTGCTCTTAACTACTGCTCCAGCCTGGCTTTGATGGTGAAGGTGAAGGTCTGACCTCCTCCTCCTGTGTAAAGATGCAAAAGCAGTTCTTGGGAGAAGGCTTGAAGTCAATGGCAGAAATAGCTACAAGATGCAGCAGGTCATAGATTTTACCCACAGCCGAATTCAAGGAAGGATACCAATATATATGTCTTGCAATTATAGCAGGCGTCCATAAATACTCTGGCATCTTCTGTTAAAAATCATATCCTTCCTGAGGTTACCGCTATGCAGAGTCTAGACTGTTATGTCAATGTGTCACTGAAGAATGGTAAACAAAATAAGTTCAGTATGAGGAAAGTTTTCATGAGTGAGGGTTAGGGATGGCCCAGTAAATGGATGCAGAATCATCTGGTTAAGCACCTTAGTAAGAGCGTTGTTTGAAGATAGGCCAAAAAAGGGGCCCTTGGAACCATAATTAAAAACAGAGGGACCCCCACCCCCCCGGTCTGAAAATTACTACCTAGAAGGAAAATGCTCTGTTTGTGCTTTCTGCATTTTTAGGAATACTTCTGCCCTTTTGGAAATGTATGTGTGCGAGCGTGTGTGTGTGTGTGTGTGTATAACTGAAGGGTTGGGTAAGACAGGGGTAGGAAACTAGACAACTTTTAAAAATGTATATTTAAAATATTGCTTTTTATAGCTGTGATGTTTTGCTGTGGCAATGCTCCATCGTATGATGTGCACTCAGGGGACAGAGGGAAAATTATTTTAATTGGGCAGTTCCACTAACTATAAGTAGCAAAAAACATCAGCCAGTTTATTAATTACATAAACCTCTATAAGCTAGTCAGAGCTGAGATAATTAAAAAAAACAAACACCACTTTGGGCTTCTTGCCCAAGGCTTTAACAGTGGTTTTTAGTTAAAGAAATGTTTAGATTACATAGGAAATGTCGTAATCACTTGCAAAATATTCATCCTGTGAAAGCTCTGAATATGTGGTCAGGATGTGTTGGTTAAGAATAGTGCCTAGATATTTATAATGTGGCAGATGAACACTCTTCTTTGAGAAACTGGAGCCAGTTTCATTTTTCTTGACAGCCCATCTTGCGGGCTAGAAATGTGACGTAGAAATTCCATAAATAAATAAATAAATAGCTACAGTGCAAGCAGTTAAGGCATATTTGCTTAGGTTAGAGTGGCACCACTTTCTTCATTCTGGATCCACTGTTTGCTTCCTGTGCTTCCCCTTGCAGAGGCTCACTAAAGAGTAAAAATAGTGTTTATGTCTAAATGGATGCCGAGACAGACCATTGGTCCATTATCCCTGCGTTTTCTATTCTGGATGGAAGCTGCTGTCTGAGGTCTTTAGGAAAGGGGGGAGGGTGATAGGTGATAGTAAAATTTGTTGTGTAGACATTAGCCATTACAATATAAAACAATGTACAAATTAGACAACTTAGGAAAGGGGGGAGGGAGCTCACTCCGTCACGCGGCTCTCGGGTCTCAAACTGCCGGACTACTGGCCTTCCAGTCTCCAGTTCAGCGTCTTAACCTCTGAGCCACCACGGCCCCCAGGACAGTGCTCTAGGACCCCCCCAAATCTCTATGGGGATACCTAGAGCATCACCTGGACATTGTGTAACCTCCAAGTTTGGATGCAACCCCCCCCCCACCCCCCACCCCCAAAGTTTCCCCTCTGCATTGGTGGACAAGTAAGTTTTGAGCTGCCTGGCTGATTGGTGGCTTGGTGGCTAATTCACCTTCTACATATATCAATGAACTGTAACCTTCCATTTCAGTGTATCTGAGGAAGTGTGCGTGCACACAAAAGCTCATGCCTTGAATAAAACTTGTTGGTCTTAAAGGTGCCACTGGACTCAGACTTGGAAGGAAAAGGGTTGGGTACGGAGACTGGAAGACCAGCTTAGAAACATAATGCGTGACTCTGACTTAGTTTGTCGACAAAGAAGGTGCACTGAGGCAGCGGCAATGTTAAATGTAGGCCCCTACACTCAAGATGTAAGAAAAAGGATTTTTAAAATCCGTGAAAACCTAGCTAAGAAACAAATAGAAACCTTTTCACATTACAGAGCACCCAGGTTGCAGTTGCATCTGGAGCCCCTATCCTGTGTCAGACATCACACAATCACACGTGAGTTGCAGGTTCTTCTCAGATCCTGTGTGTGTGGTGCCCAGTTGAGATCAGGACCATGGTGCGCATGGAGAAGGGACTTCAGTCTGCTCCCCACCCCTCACATTTCCCCAGCATGAAACAGTCAGCATGAGAAATAAGAAACAACCCTGAAGAGATCATTGTATGAAATGCTGGTCTTGTCTGTCTGTCTGTCTGTCTGTCTGTCTACCTATCTCTACCTACCTAGCTACCTACCTATTACTTTTTTTACTTCCCTGTTTCTCAGGAGTTCAGGATGGTGGTACAATTGTGAGGTACACTAGACTGAGTGTGTCACCGCCCCGAGGTCATGGCAGGGCAACGGCTTCTATGGCTATTGTGGCAGAAATAAAAGCGGAGCAAGGAGGTACTTTCCCCCTCAGAAATGCTCAGTGAAACAGAACTCTCCCTTAGGGAAGGAATTTGAGCCAACTCCTTAGCCAGAGCCCCATTAGTGTTCTGAAACTGCTTCTGCGCTGCTGGTGAAGAACCTTATATGTCAGATGGCAGGGAGACCACGAAGAAGAACCGTCATGTTTTCAGTCCTCTCTTGCTCAGCATGTGTGCCTTACTTCTTTACTTTTGAGAAGGTGATGAAGAAAGGCTACATGAGGTCATTGTGAGGAGTGGAAATCAGGCATGTAAAACACGGAGTGCTGCCAACTCTTTTATAAAACAGCTGCATAATTTAGAGTCCGTGTATGCCAGTTTATTCTCTAGCCGTGGGTATTACGCTGTAAACAAACAGGTGCGAGTCCCTGGGGGACTGTGCTTGCTGTTTTCAGACCAGCTTAGAGAATGTGGATTTGGCCTTGAACGGAAAAAGGCCCACTTGCCAGCCCTTCTGTAAGCAAATGGCCTGCTTTTATGGTTTAAATGGTGTCATTTAGAATTTAGCATTTCAGTCCCAAGAAAGGAAAAGGTATTTGAAGTGCACTTGGCTGATTTCATACAGTGAAGAGTTTTTTTTTGGGGGGGGGGGGCGTGTTGATTCTTCCTATGGTTGCCAGACATAGCCTGGCAATCAGTGGGAGACCGGGGGGGGGGGGGGGGCGCAGGAACATGGGGGCGCCAATGGTGATGTGTAATGTTACTTCTGAGAAAAAAGAGAAGTGACATCATGGCTCCCTAGGAATTGCTGAAAATTCTATGGTAAAAAGATAGAGTTTCCAGTATTTCCTAGAGAGGACTATCATGACTTCTGGGTTTTCCCCCATAAGTAATGTCATGCCATCTCCCAACAGCCATTTTTTAAAGATTAATTTTGTCCACAGAACTGGAGACAGGAAACTAGAGCCAAGACAGGGGTTTGGCAAACCTAGTCTTCACCAATATTTAGAATGTTAATTTAATCTGGGGTGTTTTTTGTTTTGTTTTTTGTATTCAGAAAATTATCAGTAAAGGTGACATTTTGTAGGAATTAATGTTTGAGAACCAAAAAATGTTAATGGGACATGAGCAGTGGTCTTTCTACAAGTGTGGCAGCCCTTTGTTGTTCTCCTGGTTCTCTGAATCAGGGGACATTGTCCAGGTCTAATAATGTAATGATCTTGCTTGGCCTTTTTGTTTTGAATGAAGCTGGTATAGGAGAAGGGTTTGATGGACTGCATGTAAGTCTGAGGCCGATTCCGCACAAGTGCTTTGCTTCCCTTTCCTCCCGGGTTTAATTGGTCCGAATCAGCGTGCGCGTTTCCACATTACAGGAATCTGACCCGGGTTGATGCTGGTTCTTCATTTCCGCATCTGTCCTTGCCCCGAATCTTGAGCCCCCGCCCATCTCCCCCCTCTTTTTTTTTAAATGTAGGTGGAGTTTTGCTATGACGTCGTGACACAACAAAGTCATGATTGGCCAAGGTTTTTCATAATTCCCGGGAAAGTACATCATGCACCTGCCCCTTCCGCCCCCCCCCCCCCTTTTAATGTAGGCCGCCATTACTGCATCATGTTATCACTTTTGCCATTTGGAAATACCCGCGAAAAGAAAAAAAAAGCTTGCGCCAGGGTTGGAGGGGAAATGGAGGGTGGGAAAGGGATGGGACATGGAGGGGGAACATGCAACACAACACATGTAACCCCCACAAAAATTGTGTCCACACCACCACGCCACCCACAGTACATTGGCCCCGCAAAAAATGGTAACCACACAACGATGGATCAATGTTGTGTTGTGGTGTTGTAATGCGATGGGGGGGGGGACAAAAAACCCCCAGCTTGCACTGTGCCTCAAAGCCATCAATACGT
Organism: Lepidodactylus listeri; assembly: GCA_029233225.1. Classification (NCBI taxonomy): domain Eukaryota; kingdom Metazoa; phylum Chordata; class Lepidosauria; order Squamata; family Gekkonidae; genus Lepidodactylus; species Lepidodactylus listeri. The sequence goes on from JARCFY010000006.1 coordinate 98,372,026, forward strand.
ATTTTTATAGTGGCATGACTCAGGCACGACTTTTGTGCAAACAATGCAACACAGAAATGTGGAAACATCAACAAGAAAAGTACATTTTTAAAAAGACATTTAAATGCCAGTCAGCGGTGTATCGATGTTGTGTCGTGTTGCTGTAACGCAACAAAGGGGGGAACAAAAAAGACCCCGCTCGTGCCAGGGCGGGAAAGGGAGAGGATAGGTGGGAAAGGGGAGGGAAAGAAGCAGAGGGGTGTTAAAGGGGTGAAGCAAGAAACCCCGATTTCGGAGTTCCCCACTTGACTTCACGCCCGTGGCAACCTTCCCCCCCCCCCCGAAAATCCTGGAAATGGAAGATCGGAGGGAACCAAGGATTACATTCAAGCCAACTGCAGACCCGGAGCAACAAGCGGGGAACTGTTGCTCTACCCCGGATTTTATTGGGGAGTGACGCCAGGGCAACAACTAGTGTGGAATCGGCCTGAGTGAGTTAACAGGCAGACCAAACCAAGAGAGTGGTGCAGAAAACTCTATATCACTGCCAAAAGAAAGCTGGACAGATTGGCTTTTTCTGCACTTGAAAAGCATTTTGGGGGGGGGGGAGAGTGGGCATGGGGGGACAAGATCAGGCCCTTGCAGCATTTTTAAACTGCCCATTTTAGGCTTTAAAATGGTGACGGTGGCCCCACGTTGGACATGAGGGTGTTGTCACGTCTACTTAGTCCTCATTCTGTGGTATATGTAAATTTGGCCCCAATACATTATTCAGAATGAGGTGAATTTTAGCATTTAGTGAGAATTCTGAGCTGTACTACTTCAGATTAGTGGATGTAGGGATCATGTTTTTAATGCTCCCTTTAAAAAACTCTCTACATGTAGTAAACCAACACATCGTAGAGAAAAAAAGTATCTTTCCTCTCTCTGGTTTAGTGTTCTACACAATTCAAAGGGCGTGGGTTGTCACTTTAACATGAAGAAGTGTTCAAAATACATCCTTTCACCTGTAGTCCAAAGGGGAAGTTGATTACCTTGTTCTATATAACATGTAGATAAAATCTGATGCTGGGATGAGCACTCAATGTATCATGCATGTGCACTAGGGTTGCCAAGTAGGGTCTACTTACTGGCGGGGGGGAGTTGTTCTCCCCCCGTGAGCTCTTCTGGCGTGTGCGCTACGGCGATGTGATGATGTCACCCGGAGGTGACGTCATCACGTTGGGGGCGTTGCCAGGGCAACGCTCTGGCAATCGCCCCCAAAACTCTATGGTATCATAGAGGGGGAAGTCTATGGTATCACGGGGGAAGTCGTCCTCACTGGATGACTTCAGGGGCGGGGTTCCCCCCGCCGGCCGAATGCCGGCCGGCAGATCGGGAACCCCTATAGCAGGGGATCCCCCGCCCCCCCGGCTGACTTGGCAGCCCTAATGAGCATGCATACTAATAACTGAAGCCAGTACCATCTATATCAGGGTTACTATTGAGTGGAGGTCTCTAAAGACTGGGGAACCCCCATCATAGGATCTTATATGTATTAGGCCACAGGAATGGTTCACATATGAAAGATGAGTGTCAAAATGAAAGAGAACATCTGATGTGGAAAATAATTGACGCTGATTCAAACGGGGAATTATTGCCTTCGGGTCACCAACACATTGCTCCAGATAAGCAAAATGTTATGTGAATGAACGTAGTGAGAGTGCCTTTGGATAAAAGGCAATTATCAAACTGTATCTTCCCATGGGGAACAACCCTCTGGTTGTATTCATAGGCTGTGTTGGGCTCATTCCCGCAATCCTCTTAAATAAACATTTCTGTCAATTTGCAAGAGTGGGTTATTAATGCAGGAACTAGTTTAAGTCAGCAGCTCTTTCCTGCCTTCCATTCAGATCATCGCTACCCATAATTTCCCCCCTTACAACATAGATTGGGATCTGTACAGAGGGAACAGTGGCTTAAGAGGGGCTTAAGAGGGGTTTGGAATATAGAAATTATGGGCAGAGAAAGCATTAAGTATGTTCTGATACTACCTGCCTAGCTGTTCTTCCCTATGAAAAACAGCCATTTCTTTTAGTGTTTAAAATTGGGAAAGTGTGGATCCACAGACCAAATGTGGAACTTAGGCAGTATCATTGAGGTTCCCAGTCTATTTGGCCCAGGACAACCCTCATATCTCCTTCCCCAGGTTGAATGCTGGTGTACAAATACCTTCACCGGTAGACTCATGGGTTTGTTTGCGCCGGGGCCAAAGAGTTTGCCTACCCCTGTTATCATGTACTAATTTTCAAAATTCAGGGTTCAGTCTTTACTTCATTATTCTTTGTGTCCCATCTGTGTTTATTTTTGGTTGCATCATCCCTGCCCCCTTAAAACCAAATACAAATGACAGCATGCCATATAAGCATACTCTTATAAATTTGAATTTAAGGCGATGATGACATTATAGTGACAGATGTGAATTTTTAAAAAAACATTTCCCTCGTACTGTAGCCATGAAAGCAAAGAGGACATTTGGATCAGAATAATAAGGTAATAAATATTCTTCATATTTCTAAGTTTCTTCTTTTTTGAGGTTTCCCCCCTACTTTCCCTTTTTTCAGAGATTCCGATCTGTTTTTGCTGGATACCAGAGCGGTCTGGGCCACGGAAGAAGGCTGGCTTGAGTTTGACATCACTGCCACCAGTAACATGTGGGTGATAAACCCCCAGCATAACTTGGGACTCCAGATGAGCGTGGTGACCAGGGATGGTAGGTAACAGGAAAACATACTTGAGACATCTGGCCAATGACCTAGTCACTAATTGGAAGCTATGTTTATAGCATTCAGCTGTGATGTGATGATCTGACTCATTCAGCCAAACACGCAGCTGGGATGTGATGGCTGCGCTCTAGATCCAACAGCACAGATTAAAACCTGTTCCCTGTCTATGGCTTGTCCCATGCTTGTGGGTGTGAAACTCTGGGAATGCCTGACTTGTGGATATTGGTTTTCTTGCCAAGGAATCTACTTGAGATGCATTGGAAAAATTATAGTTCTCAATGTACTGGGGCTGTGGAAGGGCCTTCTAGCACTAGGAGCCAGTTTGGTGTAGTGGTTAGGAATACAGGCTCTAATCTGGGAGAACCGAGTTTGATTCCCCACTCCTCCTCGTGCGGCTGCTGGTGTGACTTTGGGTCAGTTACAAGTTCTTCCAGAGGTGTTCTCTCATGAGCAGTTCTCCAAGGAGTTCTCTCAGCCCCACCTACCTCACAGGGTGTCTGTTGTGGAGAGGGGAGGGGAGGGGAAGGGCAAGGAGATTGTAAACCATGCTGAGATGCCTTCAGGTAGTGAAGGGTGGGGTATAGATCCAGTCCCTTCCCCCCCCTGTGGGTACCAATCTCAGCCCAGATTTTTGTGTCTCTCAAACAAGTTTACGGATCTCCTAGGATACCTGGGACTGACGCTACATCAAAACATACAACAGCTTCTACCCTTGTGTGGTTCAATGTTATTAGGGAAAGGAACTTGAACAGCATTGGTGGGTGAACTCTCATGCCCCCTTTTCACATCAGGCCAGTGGAATCAAGCATGTTGGGAGAATATCTTTCATTGGCTTCAGGGAGAGACCATTACACTGACTCAGACCATTATCCCATCTAGCTCAGTGCTATTTGCTCTGAGTGGCAGTGGTTCTTCATGGTTGAAGGCAGATACTGGGATCCTTTTAACTGGAGATGCCCTAAAAGACGCTGCCCAGTCTGTGAACCATCTCTGCAAATTAGAATATCGTGCATTAATGACAGGGGAGAATGGATGGAGAGGTGAAAGGACAGGGCAAGAGGATGCTACTTGTAGGAAAGAAGCTGCTCAAAAGAGTTATTCAGAAACACTGTGGTCTTTATATAACTCATGGCTTTTTTCTTTTTGGTGTGTGTCTAATTTATAGGCCTCAGTATAAACCCTAGAGAAGCAGGCCTAATAGGCCGAGATGGCCCTTATGACAAGCAGCCTTTCATGGTGGCCTTTTTCAAAGTGAGTGAAGTTCACGTTCGAACAGCGAGGTCAGCTGCCGGCACGCACAGGCAGCAGAGTCGGAACCGCTCCACCCAGCCTCAGGATGTTTCCAGAGTATCCAGCAGCACAGGTAACTTCTTAGATGCCTGCTAGGTCCTATGGAAATATGATATTGTTTAGAAGATTAGTGATTACCATTTCTGTAGCCCTTTACATTTATGAATTGCTTTTATGGGTTTTTTAAGCTAGTTTGGTATAGTGGTTAGGAGCACAGACTCTAATCTGGGAGAACTGGGTTTGATTCCCCACTCCTCCACCTGCAGCTGCTGGATGACCTTGGGCAACCCATAGTTCTGGCACAGCTGTTCTTGAAAAAGAGCAGTTTCTGTCAGAGCTCTCTCAGCCCCACCTACCTCACAGGGTGTCTGTTGTGGGGAGGGGAAGGGAAAGGAGTTTGTAAACTGCTCTGAGACTGTGAGTGAAGGGCGGGGTATAAATCCAATCTCTTCTTCTTCTTCTTTTTCTTTTAATTCAGAGGGGATTTTGCCAATAGTTGAAGGAGAGTCACAAAAAAGTGAAATGGACTTAGTTAGGGAATCTTGAATTATATGTGACATTTTATTTATTAAATTGTTATTTATTGAAACATTTGTGTCCCACCTTTCCCTATGGCATCCTGCTGGTATATTCACTGTTTTCATCTGATCACAGCACATTTGCATTGGAAGACCTTCTGCCTTTAAGTTGTGTATCAGAAAATTAAGAGTTGTGTATCAGAAAATTCTGACAGATACCGGGTTTTCGTACTGAAATCCTCTTCTATGCACTCCTTCCTCCTTTGTGTACAGACACGCTGTTTCCATTTCATAGGAAGCACTGATCATTTTGCTTGTCTACTCTTGAGTAGAGAAACAGATAAAACAATTACTGAGTTCATGGTTTCCTATTAACACTATTCCATGAGGATTCCATGTTCAGTACAAGTTATCCCCTGGCGGATCTATTTAGTCTTTTAGACTATGGAGTATAGTGGGAGGAAGAGTGTTATTTCAGCTGTATTTCTGAATGAGCATCTGAAACATATGCTATTTTGAATGGCATCTCATTTGCAAATTTGCTCTTAATTTAGGAGTAAAGTCAGTAGCACTCATTGGGGGGGGGGTCCTTTATAGATATGGTATGTGGGAAGGGTTTAACCCTTTCACCCATGCCGTTTTCCTGACCTCTGTTATCACTCAGAGCTGCTGTTTAGCCTGTAATGAAACGTAAAAGTACCACATCAGATTGTCTGTGGTTCACTGGCTGAACTCCTATAACACTGAAAAAGCAGTAATGAAATCCCCGAGTGAAATACCACCAAGTGAAGTTCTACATGTAGAACAGAACTCTCCTGCCTCCCCTCCCTGTTGTTACTGAAACACTTCCCTGGGGATCAGGAGACCCTTCCCCCGGAACAGTGGAAGTCCACAATAGGAGTGGACAACTGGCAGAAATCACACCCCACCACCACCACACACAGCCAGAGTAGGTGAAGTGTCATTCTGCCATGTTTTGGATCCAACCCATAAAGTATGTTTGTTTCCCCTGAAGTCTGATGCTGTTTCATTGTCTGCTGTTGAGTGTACAGTGAACCATCTATATATCTCATTCCGAAGGCACCCCCTGCGTGCGGATATCTAAATCCATGTGGGGGGGCACCTGGGGGGCAGGGAGGTTTTTCTACACACGGGAAGAACTCCCCCTGTTTGCAGAAAAATCTAACAAGTTTACAAAAATATTTGTGGGATATTTAAATCCCCTGAAAAGTTAAAGACCATCCCCTGTGCACGCACAGGGGACGCTCTCGGAACTCTGGGGGAGCCCGGTGGTTGGGAGGCTTCCAAGCCTCACCACTGGGGGGGGGAATCGGCAAGCCCGGCGAGAGCCGCTCAGGCCTGCCAGTGCCCATGGGGGTGGGGGAGTGAAGTGGCAGGTTCACACGCGGTGGCAGCGTGGCTCAGGGTGATGAAGCTTCCCCGCTTCTCTTCCTCCTTGGCCTGCACGCTCCCGCGGCGCCCCGCCATCCCACCCCTGCTCAGCCAGCCCCTTACTTTGTCAGTGTGTCCCCTACCCATCGTGCTTCTGCGCCGCTGCAGATGTCTGGGAGGGAGGGGGGAAGGGGGAGGGAGGGGAGAAGGCTCGGCACACGGTGGGCCCGCCACCGCCGTCCAGGAGGGAGGGGGAAGGCTTGGCACGCCTTGCTGCCACAGCAGCTATTGTCCGGGAGGGAAGGGGGAGGGAAGGGAGAAGGCTCGCTGGGCTGGTGAGCCGCACAGCCTCGGGGGTGGGGGGAGGATGAAGGCTTACTTGGTGCTGCTTCCTCCTCCTGTGGAGCTCCTCTTGCTTCTGCAGGCCAGGAGCTGTGGGGAATACCCCCCCTGCGAGTATTGCGGGTCCCCCTTCTTGTCTACATACTATTAGCCACCCATGGCCACCATATGCGGATATCTAAATCCATGGATCAGGACCATGTGGAGGTTAAAGAGATTTTTCTGCACACTTGGGGCACTCCCCAGGTTTGCAGAAAAATCTGAAAATAAAAGAAAATACACCGGGGGGGGGGTTTAAATCCCCCCCCCAGTAAAGGAGCGTTATCTGTGCTTACGCAGAGAATGAATAGCAGGCATCATTTAGGGGGGAAGGAAGAAGGATTGGGGCTTGTTATTTTATCTTTGGTTTTTGCTGGGGATGTTTTAATTATTATTGTAAGCTGCCCTGAACCAAGAGGAAAGGTGGGATATAAATATTTAAATCAGGGGTGCTGAACTCATTTGTTATGAGGGCCGGATTTGACATAAATGGGACCCTGTCGGTCTGGGCCATGCGTGTCATAAAATGTAACGCCAGGTAGTGGAGATACAAACTTTATAAATGACACAGACAAACATAATTAAAGATATTTTTTCTTATATTACAAACATACTTAAAATCAGTTCAACACCCCTGATTTAAATAAATAAGTAAATAAATCACATAGGTCAGTGTGGCCTGATTGGTTGAGTCTAAAAAAGAAGGTTGGAAAAACCAGATGTAGCTGATAGAGAGCTCTCTTGGCCTCTGCACCAACCTGCTTTTCATACAGCAAGACTGGGTGGGGTTCTTGAGCATTCCAAGTCAAAATACATGTGTGTGTGTGTGTGTGTGTGTTTATTTAGTTATTTGCATTATTTATAGTCCGCCTTTCTCAGGGGGTCTTCAAGGCGGATTACACAGAGTGAGCCAGTACGACCAACAAAATGGGACATTCAGTAACCAATGCACTGGGATTTTAGAAGTCTGGAACCAACCAGAAAGAACTGAAACATAGCATAAGTGTTCACGTGACACATTAAGCGGTACAGAAATTACATCAATAGGATCCTATTTACAGTCCCTAATCACTTATCCAAGTAAGTTTGTGAAACATTTTGTGCAGTGCAGCCCTATTAGCTGTGCAGAAGGGCGCTCTTGAATAATTCAGTTTTGCAACATTTGCAGAAAGTCAGGAACTCTCATAGAAGAAGAAGAAGAGATTGGATTTATATCCCGCCCTTCACTCACTTAAGAGTCTCAGAGCGGCTTACAAACTCCTTTCCTTTCCCCTCCCCACAACAGACACCCTGTGAGGTAGGTGAGGCTGAGAGAACTCTTTCCCAAGCTGTCCTTGAGAGAACAGCTGTTACAGAGCTATGGCTTGCCCAAGGCCATCCAGCTAGGTGCAAGTGGAGGAGTGGGGAATCAAACCCGGTTCTCCCAGATTAGAGTCCGCGCACTTAACCACTACACCAAACTAGGGCAGGCCAGTCCATAAGGTGGGAGTCACAGCAGAGGAAGCATGTGCTTGGGCAGAATATGGGCTCTGCCAGTAAACTTTTATTTATTTAAAATGTTTATTAGCAGCCCTTCTACCTTATGGAGCTCAAGACAGCTTGCAGTCCGGCTTACAGGGTAAATAATAATAAAACCCAGTAAAATACCTAAAACTCACTAAGTTAAAATCCGTAATTTATAACTGCTGGTAGGCAGAAGAATTAATCAAATGCCATCAAGAATAAAACTGTCTCCAGCTGTCTCCTAAAGATCAAGAGTGAAGGGGCCAGGGGCACCTCTGTGGGGAGGTGGTTCCAAACCATCAGGGCTGCCACTGGAGATGCCCTCTATCGTGTACCCACCAGACAAGCGTCTTTGGTTGATGGGGCAGTCAAGAGGGCCTCCTTCTGTGATCTTAGTTCCTGGGCAGGAACATATAGGAGAAGATGGTCCAGATGCCCCAATCCCAAGCCGTGTAGGGCATTAAAGGTCAAAACCAACACCCTGAATTGGGCTCAGGAGCAGATCAGAAGCCGGGGTAATTGCTGTAGGATTGAGGGGGTCACATGATCCTGGTAACTGGCCCTCACCAGCAGTCTAGCTTTAACATTCTGCAGTAGCTGCAGCAGCACCAAAACGCTGTTCAAGGGTAGCCCCAAGCAGAGCACACTGTAATGGTCCAGTCTAAATGTAAATAAGGCATGGATCACTGTGGCTAGACCAGATTGAGCCAGGAATAGGCGCAGCTGGTGCACCAGCCAGAGCACTCTGAAAGCACTCTGAACCACAGCAGCCACCTGATTTTCTTAGGTGACCACTGTGTCAAGCAGCATTCCCAATCTGCAAATCTGGCTTTTCAAGGGGAGTCGAACCCCATCCAAGACAAGAGAGATCTTAAGGCCCACATCTGCCTTTCAGCTAACCCAGAGCACCTCTGTCTTGTCAGGATTAGGTTTCCGCTTTTACCCTTCCCACATATGCTGGATGTCACACTGTCTTGAAGCATTGCCTTTATTGTTACATATATTGTTATATACTTAAAACAACCCCTCCTTCCTCCTTTCCATTAAAACGAGGTTTTCTCAGACCTGTCTGTCAACTTTATTCTGATCTCAGAGATCATTATGGTGTTTGTGCAGTTATGTGGCTTGGAGTTTGGACCTTAAATGTTATTTAGCATTGCATTGCAGCTGGCTGGAAAAAAACCTCTAAAATACTGACGGAAATTAAGCAAACATTTTCCATTTGCTGACCAGTCCTGGTGCCTTATGATAAACTGACGCTCTCCCTCTGGCATATGTTTTCGCTGGATTGTGTTAGCATCTGTTCCTGGTCCGTGAACAAGTACTTCTCCATTCGCAGTATGAGTTATTATTCTACTTAGACTGTCCTCTTCTTTCCTAGCAAGCTCCTGTTTTTTTCTCCAGATCCAGGACTTACTGTATTCCCAAACAAACAACTGATTCAATGCATCCCTTTCATAACCATTAAATAAATGCTACCACAGGTGAAAGGATCAATAAGCCACATAGATAGCACTAGACCAACAGGGGCAAAGTAAGAAACGATTTAGGGGGAAAAACTCCCAGGGGCTCAACTAGGTCTGTATCTTGGAGTCAGAAGGAGAGAGAGAGAGAGAGCGCATGCACACCACCCTGCTTTCAGAGGAGGTGCAGAGACAGTCTTCAGCTGGTTGAATATCCCTGAATAAATGTTTTAAATAATTTTTTTTTAAATCCCAGGATAAGCTGATGGCCTCCTTCAGTAGAGGGCGGAAGGGCTACTGCTTCAGGATCAAGAAGCTAAGTGGTGACATATATTCAGGGCTCATTTTGTAGCAGGAGCTCCTTTGCATATTAGGCCACACACCCCTGATGTAGCCAATCCTCCAATAGCTGACAGTAGCCCTTGTAAGAAGAGCTCTGTAAGCTCTTGGAGGATTGGCTACATTAGGGGTGTGTGGCCTAATATGCAAAGGAGCTCCTGCTATGAAATGAGCCCTGCATATATTACAAGTAACAGTGGCAAAACAGAATCATGCTTTTATTATGCGGCTCACACATAAGGGGAAAGGGGAGCTTTAATTTGCCAAAGCTGCCAAAAGCTTCACATGGAAAGCTATGAAATCCTCTTTATTTGTGTGTGTGAAGTGCCATCAGGTTGCTTATGGTGACCCTATGAATTAATGACCTATGAATTAATGACCCATCGTTAACTGCCTTGCTCAGATCTTGCAAACTGAGGGCAGTAGCTTCCTTGATTGAATCAATCCATTTCATGTTGGGTCTTCCTTCTTTGGAGGTTTTCAAACAGAGGCTAGAGGGCCATCTGACAGCAATGCTGATTCTGTGAACTTAGGCAGATTACGAGAAAGGCGGGCAGGAAGGGTTGCATCAGTACTAAGTTCTTGTGGCCCTTCCTTACATGTCCAGGGAAATGCTGATCGCCACTTTGGGGTCAGGAAGCAATTGTTCTCCAGGCCAGTTCAGCTGGGGATCCTGGAGGGTCCCCCCCCCTTTCTGGGCATACAGCAGGGGTCACTAGGGGTGGGGAGATTTGTGAATGCCCTGCATCACGAGGGAACTGGACTAGATGACCCTGGATGTCCCTTCCAACGGTATGATTCTATTCTTTGATTCTAGGATTCCTCTTTTCCTGCTATTTGATGTACTTTAAAAAGTTTGTCTTGCTTTGCTCAAGCTGCTGTCCCTCAGTAACAACCCTGATCCAGCAACACATCTCAAGCAGGCACAGAATACCATTATAATCCATTATCTGCCAGAAAGTCAATTTGCTTATTCAGTAATTACAGGAATAGATTCAGATCTACAGTATGCAATCCTATTCCCCTCTTTGAGCTTTGATATAATAAGGCACTTAGGAAATGTGTGCACCAGTCCAGGGTTTTATTATAGAACTGTAACTTGGCTGACATCTTGTGTTGGTGATGTCTAAGGCAATATCATAGAGTCCCTGCTTCGCCCTGCCGTTCACTATAAACAAAACTTTTCACTGCAGTGAAGGCAGGCAGTAATGACTCAAAGGCCTAGACAGGGTAGATATACTGAGCACAGAATTGCCATTTTTATATAGTCATTTTTCTGACTACAATCACACTTCAGATGATGAAAACAAATTTAAAAAGAGGGGAAACAGTCACAATTTTGTTGTCTCAAGGTCTTCTTTTTTTAAAAAAAAGTAGTTTTTTTTTAGCTCAAAGCTTAACTTAGCAATTTCAAATCACAGCTTTAAAAATATATAGTCAACAAAGGGGCCTCAGTCAATGGTGGATACTGCAATTTTGTTTAGGGAGAGGGATGTGAGAGAAGATAAGTGAACCAATGCAGCTTGCAGGGCAGTTTTTTTAGCCGTGGATTAAAACTGTGGTAAGTCAATTAATGGAGTGCCAGTGAGGTCAGTCATCTATTTGAAGGCCTTGAATGGGATGAGAGGTGGAGAACCTTGCTGGTGCCCACGTGCCCAGCATTACTGAGTTGGCATGCGGGCCATTCTATGCCCAGTCATCTCGCAGGAAGGAAAGAAGGAATGAAGACAAGAGAGGAAAAGGAGCAATGCAGGTGCCTCTGAGCGCAAGGCCAGCTACTGCAGAGAACAATGAAGAACAGGAATTCTTGAGGATAAGATGGATATATTTTCATGTAGAATGTTTGGGGTATTATAGTTGAATGGCCCATTCCAGTCTTTAGCGGCATTCTGTATACTGTGAGCTTTCTTTGGAGCCATCTTCAGTGCTCCCATCTGCGGAAATCTAAATCAGTGGATCAGGCCAGTCACACCAACTCCAAACAGATTATCCTACAAACTTTAGGAACCCCCCCAGGCTTGCAGAAAAATATATTTAAAAAGCACACACACTGGGGGGGTTTAAATCCTCCCCCAAAGTCTCTGCACATGTGCAGACAACTCTCTTACCTTTTTTCTGCGGATCTGGCAGTAGGTGAAGCCAAGAGCCACATCCTCAGAAAGGATATTATAGCACTGGGAAAACTGCAGAAAAGGGCAACTAGAATGATAAAAGGGTTGGAACATTTTCCCTATGAAGAAAGGCTGAAGCGCTTGGGGCTCTTTAGCTTGGAGATATGATGGCTGAGGGGTGACATGATCGAGGTTTACAAGATTATGCATGGGGATAGAGCAGGCTGAGAAAGAAGTACTTTTCTCCCTTTCTCACAATTCAAGAACTTGTGGGCACTCAATGAACTTGCTGAGCAGTCGGGTAGAACAGATAAAAGAAAGTCCTTCTTCACCCAGAGAGTGATTAATATGTGGAATTCACTGCCACGGGAGGTGGCGGCGGCTACAAGCACGGACGACTTCAAGAGGGAATTGGATAAACATAGGGTGCAGAGGTCCATCAGTGGCTATTAGCTACAAGGTATAGATAGGGACTCTCGGTCTGGGGCAAGTGATGCTCTGTATTCTTGGTGCTGGGGGGGGGGGGGCAACAGTGGGAGGGCTTCTAGTGTCCTGGCCTCACTGGTGGACCTCCTGAGGGCACCTGGTATTTTTGGCCACTGTGTGACAGAGTGTTGGACTGGAAGGGCCATTGGCCTGATCCAACATTGGCTTCTCTTATGTGCTCATGGGCCCAGCTGCTCCAGCAGCAGACTCCCAGAGCTGCTACAAGCCTGGCTGCAGTGAATGCCAGGAGGTGTGCTAGGCCCAGCTGCAGTAGATGCTGGGAGCCACCCTGGGCCTAGAGTGGGTCCCAGACACTGCTGCTGCGAGGGCCAGGCTCAGAGGTGGTGGTGGTGGGGCCTGGACCTGCTCTGGGCTGGGCAATGGGATTCCCCTTGCATGTCTCACAGGTCCGCCACTTGTCTTTATCTAGATCTGTCTCCTAATTTAAATATTGTGTATGAGAGGGAATACTTTCCCAGAGACCCCTTTCAAAATACTTTTGATGGACTATGCCCATTAATTTCCTTATGGAACCTGGTGAACCTGTTAATAACAGCCAAGGGGCAAGGGGAAATAATTTCAGTAATTACTGTCCATCTGCTTAGCCAAAGATAAGGGTCAGAGACGTTTTAGAGAACACAGGAGAAAGATAATTGGAACCAATCTTGTTTGAGTCTAACCCAGGGGCAGGCGACATTCTTGGCTCAGCTGCCCCAAATCTACAACACCTACTTGTGAAGATGTTGGTGTGCCAGCAAATAAAAGGGCCAGGGAGAGAGGAGGGTTGTACTCAACCAGACACACTGGGAGCAAGATTGACCCCAGCGGCATTCCAGCACCTCAGGAGCTCACCTTGGCTGCTTGGACAGAGATCTGCTGCTTGGCCCTGTGGGCCAAACAAAATGGTTTGGGGTGTTGTTGTTCCTTGGGTGCATGCCAAGGCTTTAAACAATCAAAATGCCAGTTTCCACTTGAGACTAAATCTGTCTCAGGCCTTCAGTTTGGAGACGTGTCCACTGTACAGGTTTTTAGTTGTGCAGGGACCATCACTTCTGTTTGTATCCATATGATGTGGAATACAGACTCCCCCCCCCCCCCCACTTGACCATTCACTACCACTGAAACTTAGATAAAAAGAAGCCCGGGACCTCTCACAAACTTACATTTTGTTCCTTTGCTGCATCAAATAATACTTAAATCATAACACAAGAACATAAGGGGTTCTGCACAGTTTTATTGACATTAAAAATAAATAAATTGCAGACATATAATTCATCAATCTTTAATAAGCAGGTTTGAAATTTAATCAAAAGTCGACGTTTTTACTAATTTTCTGGCTTTCAATTCTCAAGTCTGTTACAACTAATATGAGATGGATTCAGCCTTGCCTTTTGGGCGATATGCTGGTTTTATTAAGCTTAGAGCCGATTTTTAAATTTTACATGAAGGAGTGTGGCGGGATTTTCCATCTACAATCTGATCTGCACCATGTGAATTTTCCTTACCATGTATTTCTGTTATTAGTTTGAACTGAAACCCCCTCCCCCCAAACAATCCTTTCTCTCTATGTGGTCAAATATAGTGGCCTGAAGTTCAAAGTAGAAAGCTTATTTAGAAAACTCACCCCATTTTTTAAATACAAAATTACTGGTGGGTGGGAGTGCATATTTACACAAGCTAGTTAACAACATTTTCTGGGGTAACTTGGCTACATTTTTTGATTGTAGGAAACCTATTTGAAGGCCTGAAATACAATCTTTAACATTTAAAAAGCTAAACCCCAAACAGCGTACAGTTCTCTTTTAAAAAACAATAACCCTGTTCTTAATTTCTTATAGTTTTGAGGTAGAAGGCAGGAGAACCTTATTGCTAACTGTACCCAGTTATAAAGCTGCAGTCCCTTGGATGGGCTTGTAGCATTAGGCTTTTTCTTTAAAATAAATATCTGCATTTAGTTTTCAAGCCAGAATCATTTAAAGTTCCATAGAGATTTGTGGAAGTAATATTTTCCTGTCCAAACAGCTGCACCTAAAAATTTGCCTCATCCTCTTAAGCCCTGTATGTGGCATGTCCAGTACCATATTTACTAGAAAGGAAGATGACCTTGAATATAAAACAACTTCCCTAAAAAGAGAGACCATACACAAAAACAGATGACACTGAATTTAAGACACCCCCCCCAAAAAAAGAGGTGAGCCAGCCAGCAGTGTCCTCCTCCAGTCAACCTCTGTCTTCCCAGTTCCCCCACCCCAAGATGGGCTCCATTGCCACAGCAACCATGACCCCTTGGGATTGCCTCAGCACCTCAGAGCCAGTTTGGTGTAGTGGTTAGGAGCATGGACTCTGATCTGGGAGAACCAGGTTTGATTCCCCACTCCTCCACTTGCAGCTGCTGGGTGACCTTGAGCAAGCCACAATTCTCTCAGAGATGTCCTGGGAAGAGCAGTTCTCAAAAGAGCTCTCTCAACTTTACCTACCTCAAAGGGTGTCTGTTGTGGGGAGAGGAAAAGAGATTGTAAGCCACTCTAAGTGAAGGGTTGGGGTATAAATCCAACCTCCTCCTCCTACTACTACTACTGGTCCAGCTGATCCAGAGCCGGAAGGCACAAAGGAAGAGAGTGCAAGGCATTTGTACAGGTTGCTTCCAACCCCCTCTGTAGCTGACTGGACTTTCTCTCCCTTTGCACTTTCTGGCTCAGCCAGACCCAGACAGCATTAAGGAAAAGTATGTCCTGGCAGCCCTCTGAGCCTGTGAGATGGAGCTTGCAAGTCTTCTTGCCTCTCTGGCAGGCACAGAAGATTTGTATAGATCTGTATCCAAATGTAAGATTATTCCCTCCTTCAAAAACCCACTGAAAAGTAATTTTTTTTAAAAAAACACCTTGTATTAAGGTAAGCTACAGCGCCATTCTAAGAAGAGAGACACCTTTTCCAGTCCATTGAAGTCAGTGCACTTAGAAGGGGGTAATTCTGTTTAGAACGACACTGTTAGTGAAATATGAAGACTAGGGGGTAGCATTTATAACCATCCTGACTCACAGGTGCAGCTGTTTAAAAGATCCAATCAAAACTGTGTAAGGCAACAGAACGGTATCTTGGTGGATTTCAAATTACTAGTACTCAGCCCTGGCTCTGCCCTGGTGGAACTCCCTGCCAACCTCCATCAGGGCTCTGCGGGACTTAATGCAATTTCACACGTCCTGTAAGGCAGAGCTGTTCCGCCAGGTTGAGGACAGCAACGGTTTACATCATGGCTGGCACCCTTCTAGGATCTCTGTTCCTTGTAGAGTTTACTCCCTTCTTGTGCTTACGAAGCACTCACAGACCAGATATGGGAGGGAACTGCAAAAAAATTCCGCCCCGTGCTTTTAATTAGTATGATATGCTGGATATGATTTTCTGTTTTTATGGTTTTAAAATTTGTACATTGCCTAGAGCCTCACAATCGTGGGGATTAGGCGATTAATAAATGTAATGAAATAAATAAATTTTATGTTATGATAACAAAAACATGGCAGCCTGGAGTTGGGAAATACCTAAATATTAGCCGGTACAGTGGGGAGAGAAAGCAGGCACAAGTGCACTGGCCCTACCCATAAGGAGGGAGCAGGGGTCTACCGCCGTTGTCTTTGCACAGTCACCCTCTGCAGACAACCAGGCAATTGTGTGGAGACAGGGTGGAGCCAACACAGTTGCACATGCTTTTCCTTCCAGCGCAGTCAGTCAGTGTGCGGTGGGAAGGGGCTGTCTGTACTGGGCTGCTGGTGATGGTTAAAATCTCAGGTAGAATAGTACGTTCGGTTCTTCTTTAATTCAAACAAAACTTTGACAAATATAAAACGATTCATACTAGTGGGTAGGATATGTGAGAGGTCCCGATTTGTTTCTTTTGTTGAGTGGAGTGGTGGGATACCAGCCCCTGAAATCCACCAGGGGGCTACTGAAGAACCATCTTTCCCCAAGGGGAGAAAGAATAATAAGTTCTCTACTGCCCATCTCATGGTGATTCCAGCTGAGACTAGTGCCTCCATCCACCATTTCCTACCACAAGGCTACATTCAAAACCATCTAGCCTTGAAGGAAGAAGAGAGAAGATGAACAGCCTATCAGATAACCTGATTGAAATGGGCAGCACGAACAAGACTTGGCAAGAGCTTAAATTCAGAGCCGCAACATGCCTCTGGCAACACTGTGGTGCTAGGAGTTTTAAAGACACCAGCTTTATGCATTCTCTCTCTTTCTTACATTTCCTAACAGATTACAACAGCAGTGACTTAAAAACAGCTTGCAGAAAGCATGAGCTTTACGTTAGCTTCCAGGACCTGGGATGGCAGGTACGTGGTTGCTTCTGCCTCTGTAGACACATTCCTAAAACAATGGTCATAATATTGACAAACTTATCTAGTTTTCTACCGCCACTTTATAGTAAGTACTTTTGATTAAAAATCCCAGTCCAATTTTTTGTAAGTCATTTTGTTAACAACAGTGCTTCAGCTGATTTGCACTGAACACATTTGTTCCCCAGGCAGCAAACATATAACCTTAATAATCTTTTACAGCCATAGTCTTTGAAAATCTCCAAAGTACTGTTTTGGGGTTCAGCAGTCACACATCTGATGATTTACTATACTGTGTCTAAAATTTGTATCAAGAAAATAGAGAGTTTTGGATCCAAATTGTGATTAGGGCCTATTATGCACGGGTGTTTTGCCTCGCTTTCACCGTGTTATGTCTGTTGGGTTTTATTTTTCACTCTGCATTGTTTTTCCTCCCTTCAGCGCTCAGTTCGCTTCCCATTCGCTGTTTCCCCAGGTTTTCTAAGAGTGCTTTTGTGCCGGGTTTTACCTTGCTTCGCTTCCAAACCAAAGGCAACCCAAAAGCATACAGATTCCCTGGGATTTTTCCTCCCCGCCCTTTCCCCAGCCCCTTGTAGGGCACTCCCACACCCACATAGTTCTGCCTACTCTGTACCTTCCACCATTCCCTCGTTTTACATTTAATTTTTTTTTATAAGTGATTGGAGTCTAGCTGCCCTGCGTTTGTAGTTCCTGGGTAATTTAGAGGAGACTCTTTTCATTGACACAAAGTTTGAGTCCAGTGTCACCTTTAAGAGCAACAAAATTTAATTGTGTGCTCCTGCCCAGGGTAGTGCAGCCCACCCTCCCTTGGATTGTCCCATCCACTGCCCTGACCAGCCCAGGCAGTGGTGAGAAGAGGGGGCACCTGCCCAGCTTGGGAGGCAGCTTGGGAGGGAGTGGAGGAGGTGGTGGTGAGGCTGTGCGCAAAACAACTGCAGCAGCAGCAGGACGGCCTGGGGCTGCTGGAGGAATTTGAGTGGGTCCAGCAGCCTGTTGGCACAGCCAGCTCTGAAGGAAGTGCCCTCCATGGCACCTCCAGCAGTGGGGTGCTGGCTCCAGCTGATGCCTGCCTGCCCACTGCTGCTGCTCTTCCTCCACGCATGCAGAAATGGGAAATATCTCCTGGCTTAACTGCCTCACCACTCTGGGCAAAATGCAAGAGCCTGCTGCTATTTGTTTAAAAATGAGAAAAGCGAATTGCCATAGGAGAGGAGGGGGAATGGAGGGGCGAAGACTTCCCATGACAAACCTACCCAGAAGCATGGAGAAGGCCAGAGAGCTCTCCCCCCCACCCCCAAATCTCTCCCAGAGCTGCGGGAGGAGAAAGCTATCTGATGGGGAGAAAAGGGTGGCAGTATTGGGAGTGTGTGTGGGGGAGCTTAGATGCCCACGTCCTTCCAGATGTGCAGCTGTTTTCAGATGAGCCCAGCTGGGCTGCCCTCTCACAGCTTGTAATGCCAGTGTCAGTGGGTTCTACTGTGCATTCTGTACACTCAACATGTTCCCCCATATTAGGTGATTGTGTGACTCTCATTTTTCACGGTGGCTGATAACACAGCAGATAATCCCCTAGTGCTCTGCAGTATGAAAAAGGGGCTTAGCAGTTGCTTGTCAATTTTTAAAAAAAGTCTTGTCACTTTCAGCATCGTTTTTTCCGATTTTCCTGCGTTCCTTTCAGTTCTCTTTCATTCAATGAAGTAATGCTAAAATGCATGCGAAAAACCTGAACGAGGGTTTAAATGGAAGGTGCTTGGTGGACACTACTGCACAGCTGCAATAGGGCAACAGAATGTACTGGTAATTAAAAAAAAAAACTTTGGATGCCACCCCCACACGTCACATTCCACTCCAATACAGAAAAAGTGCGTTTTTAAAAAAAATTGTAGCTGCAGAATGAATACATTGGAGGAAAAAGAATGTTGCATAAGGCAGGAACGGAATTTGAAGTCAAGCTTAAAGGCTTACTGCTCAGAAAATCTGCAGTAAGATGTGTGTGTGTAATGGGCCAACAGCAGCATTCTATCTAAAACTGTGCTACACATACACACACACTTCAAATACTATCAGAACTGTAGTTTGAAATACTGCATCTGTTTACAGTGGTTAAATATTTAGCAGAATTCTCCCAGACCCATAGCTATTCTCTTATTTGGATAGTTAGTTTGATAACAGCATCCCATTAATCTCTGATGTGTCATAATTCCTGTTTAAGATTAATCCATTTCCTCTCTTCATTTCTCTATTACCTTGTTGAGGCTTATCCTGATGGTTTAACTCGTACATTTCTCTTTTCCTTGCTTTTAGGAAGGGTCCCTTGGTGACCAGACAGAATGGGGATCTCTTCCCTTTTAACCTTTCTGCTCTGTTACGCCCTTGCATGTTCCAGTATATATGATGTAGCAGCATGTTCACTAAGACATGTGTTAGCCAAGCCTGCCGAGAGGCCGGGATATAAATCTAATAAATAAATAAGCCAGTCTTAAGGTTTATAAAACTTGGCTCTTATTCATAGCATTTAAGCTCTGCATGGTTCTCATGTTGCTGGAGATGAATGGCTGTGAAATTATTTTAATTCAGTGTGTGCTTTGAAAGAGTTTCAGTGGATTTGTACACAAGCTGTGAATGGTTCGCCACAACTCTAGATGGCAACTCAGACTTTACAACGTGTTTGAAAAGTGGGTCAAACCTGGGTATGTTGCATCATGATCTAAGCAAGTGCTGAGCCCATCGTAGGTCAGCCTGTCACAATCAATCATAATGGCCAACTTTAGGGAAGTATTCATGGGCATGATCCAGACTGTATCCTGTGTGTACTGTTGTGCACATACAGCTGTTTGCACATGGAAGAGAGGCAGAGATGGGAAGGGGAACTGGCAGATGGGAATTTTGCACATACATGGGAGGGGATTCAGTGGGACACTAAATTGTACCTTTAATATCCTATACCTGTAGCAGCCAAGACTTGCTGAAACTAATGAGGTCTTTAGTGGCTGTATAAGGAATTACCAGTACATTTTGTGCTTCCCTCTTATGCTGTAACAATGCCCAGAAAATCTGAATGCAGGTGATAGTTGTTTTAGACATAAGAAAAGTATCAGACCCTCATAATATAATTACAGCCTATAATTTGACACAGAGAATTCTGGTAGTTTACTGCTGAAAGTCTGCGCATCTATTAGGAAAACCAACCGGTATTAATTATACGAGGTGTATATAATATATATGTTTTTGCTATTAAGGACTGGATAATTGCACCAAAGGGCTATGCAGCAAACTACTGTGATGGAGAGTGTTCCTTCCCACTTAATGCTCACATGAATGCCACCAATCATGCCATTGTACAAACCTTGGTAAGTATCCAATTTAAGTCTAGCCCACGACAGTAATTATATACAAAGTACAGTTGGTAATGTTTGGGGAGAGGCGGAGGAAGAAGCTTCTCTTCATCTCTGTCTCTTTCGTATATTAGCAGTATGAGATTGATGGAAGAGGAATAATGATTTCCCCAGTATGTGGCCAAGAAAAAGTCCTTGCAGCATATACTCAGAATTCTGGCCCATCAGTGTAAGCAGTTGTCACCCAAGCAGTAAGGAGTAGAGAACTGAGATGGGGCAGTAAGAGAGAAGTATCAGCCTAAGATGGGAGATGTAAGTTTGGGAATTTTAATTTTGTATCCCACTTTTCCTTTATGGAGCTGAGAACAGCTGTTTGGCTTCACGGAAACCCTTTTAGGTAGGAAATCTTGCCTAAGCCGAGAATATGAATCTAGGATTCTCACATCTAACTCCAGCACCACCACTCCTTTTCCTAGGAGATGGAACGTTCAGGGGATCATTGGCATCATATAAAAGCCGGTGTTTTTCAAAACACGCACTGCTCTCATGGGATCAGTAATTTTAGGAACAGGGACCAGTTTGTTTTTCTCCCTTTCAGTGTAAGATTTCAGATTTTTATATATTGACGGGTATAATATATTTACGTATCTCTTAGATGTCCACCATGAAAAAGGAGGTAATGTGGACTAAGGCAGGAAAATAACTAACCTGCACCTTGCAGCATAGCTGTGAAGATAAAATGGGATAGATTAAAAAAATTAGGCTGAAACTGGCAGTTTCCCACTTAACGCTCACATGAATGCCACCAATCATGCCACTGTACAAACTCTGAAACTGGCCGTTTTTCTTTCCTTAAACAGGTTCATCTTATGAATCCGAAGTACGTTCCTAAACCATGCTGTGCTCCTACAAAACTTCATGCGATATCGGTTCTTTACTTTGATGACAATTCCAATGTCATTTTGAAAAAATACAGGAATATGGTGGTGAGAGCATGCGGGTGTCACTGAGAAGACTGACTCAGTGTGCTGAACTTAAATGACTTTCATCCAGTGCCTCAAAGAGAAAACCAAACACTTCTAGACTAGTATTGTGCCTTAAGGAGCAATAAGCGAAATCCCAAGGAACTCCAGCACTACTTGCTCACTTCCAAAGTAATTGCACAATGGTGGCTCTTCTGGTTCCACAATGAGTTAAGTACACCCAGCATAAATGGTGAAGTATGGCTCACAGTAATACAGCGAAAAGGTACAGATACACACCTGCCTGCTTTGACCTTCAGTTCAGCTGTGCTAAGCAAGCACTCATCAAATTCTAGTTGATGCCACAATGAGGAGTTTCGTGCCACAAGGACAAGAAATGTACAATTCACAGGGGGAAAAGAAGCAAAGCTCTGATCACGTATAACCAAATGAAGCTATTCCAAACATGACTGTAAAAGGTAGGCAAATTAGATCACTTGCATCAGGCAAACTGCTGCGCTTGGATTTCCTCCTAGAAGCTCAAGCAAAAAACAAACCAACCTGTTAATGGCAAGCTCACCCTTAGCCTGATTCCTACATCCCCCCCCCCCCGTAAGAACAATGTAACTGGAAATGCACCTTTAGTGCCTGATTATCAAGCAAATGATTACTCATCCAGACCTTCTGCCTTTCCAGCAGTCACTGGATAGCAAGAAGCTGTTTGTACACTTTTTTCATAAGGCAGCTTTTGTATTACTCAGTTGCTACTTCCGGTGGCTTTGGGGGGGGGGGGCAAATCCTGCCACCATAACTGCTCTCTCTCTGTATGTGTACAAACACACATACACCCCCATGCCTCAAGTGAACCGCAAAAACGTTTGTCGAACTACCCAACCGTAAAGCGGACAACTGCCTAAATCCCTGCCGTTGCCTAATAGATGTGCTCCAGACACTGGACAAAAGTGAGGATCCTCAAAACATAACCTTTGTCTCTGTAACATCCCTGAGAGACAAAAATGGATCATCCCAAGTATTAAAAGACTGTATCAAAAGAAGGTTGCTGTTCATTGCTCTCCTGAACAAGCTAGCAACACAGAAAGGTGGAGGCAGAGTTGGGGGGCGGAGCAGGTAAGCTTTCTACTGCTGGTAGATTGACTGAATACTCAAACCCATCTGAAAACAAGACAAATTTTGACCAGGTGGAGGTGAGGAATGGATTCACCTATCTTCTTGCATGTGCTCATACTTTTTAGTGATGTCTCTCTATCCCTTTGAGCCATAATGAATGGTTTAGTGTATATATTGCCTTAGACCTGGTTCCACACCATGGAAAATTTCCCCAAAGGCATAAATGACAAGAAAAGTGCACTCCACCCCATCCCCCTTTGACTACTTGCATTTATAAAAAGACTTCTTGTAAATAAATGAAAAGCTATAATTTATTGCAACTGTCAAATATATTAATTTTATCATTTAGCAAAACAAAGAGGGATTTTTTTGTAAAAAAAAAGATTTTATTCAGAAAGTATGTGTGTAAACAATTGTACCACTTGATTTTGTACAAGGAACTCGTGGGTCACAGCTCAGCGTGCTCACGAGATTGTGCTTCCGTAGGGTTTTTTTAAAAAAGCCGTCATGAATAAAGGCTCCTTTTAAGGCAGAAATCTACACGGTGATCTGATGTTATCTGCCATATGTCCAGCTTTCACTCTTTTTGAAAAATCTGTGCGGGACCTGGGCCTCAAACAGAGGGAATGCACTACAGTACAAATAGTAAAATAGACATGGCTAGTGAAATTTGTATCATCCCACCTGAGACGGACACACAGTAATAGCATCTTTTTACACATAAGTATCTGTATGTGAACAAACTGCAGCTCCTTCCCAAAATGACAATATATGTTCATGAAACAACCTGCACTTGAGATTCTTTGGCTTTGATTCTGTCTCTCACATGGAATACTTTCATTATGTCCTACTAGGCCATTTCTGCATAGGTTGTCTGCCCCAAGTTCAATGGTTTGGGGTTTTTTTTCCTGCTTTCCCACAGCATCACAGTGCATTTGTGCACCTCCTGGGGTTTCCCTGGCTTTTTGCCGATCTTTCTTAAACCTGATTTGCTCCTAAGTTTTGGGTAAGACTGCAGTAGAGTCTGGATGGCTACTGTGTAGATGAGAAATTTCAGAGTTTCCCACCCACGTGGCAGCCATTTCCCCAAACCCTGTCTCTGCAGCAGCCATTTCCTCCCCCCGCTAGCTTTTAATTTTTTAAAGAAAAACCCAGCACTAGAATATAATTCTATCAATATAACGTTATACCAATATGTGTACCAGGTTCTCTGAATTCCCAACTTTCACTGAAAGAAAAAAGTAGGTCTCAAGTTTCTTCTGCTGCAGAGACGTAAGTGTAAAAGCATCTCTGCAATGAAAGGGGCAACAAACTTACTTAAAAACATTAAGCTGGTGGTACACATTGCTATAATGTTATATCAAATAACAATATTCTAGTGCTGATTAAAAAATGTTTTTTTTTGTAAAAGTGGTAGTCCAGCGGAAGGGGTGGTGGCTTTGCTCTCAAGGCTCCCTCTAAGCTGTGGAGTTCTGTGAGCAAAAATTCTGTTTTATGAGCTTTTAGCATTCAAGTTGTGAGTGAGGGATTTGGCTGCTGCATTAATTACTTTGCTCTCTGGAGCCATCCTTCCTGGGCTAAGACAAAAATGTGTGAGCCGGAGGCTAAAAAACTGTGAGCTAGCTCACACTAACTCAGCTTAGAGGAAACACTGCTGGTCTGCTGGGGCAGGGAAACCTGCCATGTGGCTGCTGTGCTTTTTCAGCAGCTGAACCAGCAGGGGGGAAGCCACACAAACCCATCCCTGTATGGAAAGCATCCTAAACTGAAACATAAGAAAGGTGCTCTAAATGAAAAGTGGGAAGATTCTGCAGAGAAGTTTGATTCCATTGTTTACAGTACCTGGCAATAATATTTAAGACAAGAGAAGACGACTTGTCAGCAGCTCTTAATTTTGCTCAATAGAAAATAATAAAGCCGTGGACTCTGATGTATCTCTAAAAACTCTTTGATTCTGCTTACGGTTCCAAGCAGGGATTATATATATATATGTATATATATATCAGCTCTTGGAATTTTTATCTGATCAGCTAAAAGAATGCCGATTATTCACGAAGGGAGCCAAACTATTTTGCAGATGACTAAAAAGGGACTGGCAGCTTTTGAACTGATGAAAACTACCTAACCAATTGCATGATTCAGTGATAACCAAGGACACAATTGAGTACCATTGTGTTTCCTTGCCAGTCTCTCCTGACGAGAGAAATCAAGAATAGGAATCAATCAGCCCACATGGAACACGAATAGCTTCCTAAAGTGTGCATGTGCGTTTCCTTTTTTAACTTCCTTTTTAACCTGTTTCTGAGTGTGCAGCAGAATGAGACACATTAAAGGGTAGCAATTTACCAGTACAATCAAAGTTACGACGTGCAATTTTGTGAGCGGCATGAATGCAAGTTTTCAAACTTGATCCACCCACAAATGAAAATAATCTACCACCTTTCATTTTAACCTTTCCTCACTTATTTTTGTCTCAAAGAGACAATTTACTTTTTCAACACAGGAAGTTCATTAATGCAAACCGATACTGAAAATATTCTCAATCTGAACAAGTGACTACTTGTTACAAGCATCCCTCAAAGCCAGCGTAGCGGGGCTGTAGGAAACACACACGCATGCTCAGAAGATATCACGCTTCAGTACATTCAGTTTCCCAATAACCACTACTGGAAAACTGGTAACATTACCATGATTCAACTCCCATGTTTACTGGGCAGACACAGCCAAGGGCAGTGGTATCCAAACAGGTACATTTTACAGTTCATCCCTTGCCTGCCGCAAAACAAAGTTATGCAGTGTTTCAAGGTCTCTTGCTCCGGTGTGTTCAGTCACTTTCTCCCCACCACGGAAAAGCATCAGTGTCGGGTAGCCGCGCACCTTCGTGAGGAAAGCAAAATGTAAAGTGTTAGAAAGCAACAACAGCTACCCCAGGCTACACTATTTTTCTGGTACACACGCATCACCTGAAAAATCACTGTACTCAGCCCCTGTACGGCATAGTACTTGCACGGATGAATCTCAGCTTTCAAGAGCAACACCTGAACTCTGTTCAATCATTACCACTGCCACAATCACCCTGCGGCACAACATGTCCGTCATTTATTTATACCTTGCAGGAAAGATGATCAGGATTGTAGTTCAGTTTCCAGGAAGGTGTGATGGGAATTCAAGGCTATGGCTACGATCCAGAGGGTGAAGCAGAAAGCCCTTCGTATCCTTATGAATGCAGCCAGCAAGCCACTCCCCAAACTAATTAATAGCCAGAGGGGGGACTGGTATGATTTTGACACATGTACAGAAACCTATGGATTTCTCACATGTAATCATAATAAACTTCTGTTCACCTTCTCCTCTGAGAGAGCGCCTACAGTTGCCTTCCAAAGCGCCCTATAGTAAAGGCAATGTACCGGCAACTTCAACGTTTAGTGTGTACACTTACAGAGTATCTGTTACAGACATTGCGTTCTGCAGTGCAGTCTACTTCTGCAATCTTGACATCCATTCGGCTTGGAAAAGGCTTTTTGGAAAGGTTCTCCCACGTGGGAGCCAGGTTTTTACAGTGACCACACCTAGAAGAAGGGAAAGGAAAAGAACACGAAAAATGCACAATTTTTCATTATTCTAAACCTTCTCTAATAAATATTCAAATGAGAATGTTTATAAATACAAAGCCCCATTGCCCACAAATGCCATGAAATCAGAAACACCGATCATACAGCACAGGAGAAATGGCCATTCAGTGTAGCATGCAATATAAAATATGATTTTTTTCCCCAGGCCTACTTCAACCGTTCTCCTCCATAGAACTGACTCTTTCCAAAAAACAGACATCCTTCCTCTGTAGAAAAATGTTCCGCTACACTAGAAGCCCACAAGCGTCCCCAGTCTAGTCACCACTGCAAATGGCATCTTTTGATCGGGCAATACAAGTTCATATTGAGGTCACGGAGAACCCCTCCTCTCCCTCCAAGGTCAGGAGAAGGGAGATCTCCCGGGCCTCACAGACAGCCGGGTAAGTAGCAAATAGTCCCGTCCTTGCCCTGCAAGGTGCTTATAGCGCTCTTATGGACTTATGGTTCATAAGTGATACAGTGGACAGTGCAATTAGTGTGCTGAGGGAAATGGAATATACAGGGACCATGTGCTGTCTCCATCAACCTGGACTGGAGGCACACAGACCCAGCAGATGAGAGAGCTTTCTCCTGTGATGCTGTGCCAAACCAAAGATGGCTCCATGGTTACCTGCCTTACCTTACCTGCAGTGCAGCAGAAAGAGAACCAAGCACCCTAGCCACAGAAAGCACACAGAAGCCAGCAACCATTTGCTATAGAGGAACGCCATATTCTGCAAAAGTGACTTAAAATCCTGAAGAGACTCCATGAGCAAACCTCTCCTTCAACATGCAGGCAAACCCCCACCCCCTTCACCTTCAACAGAGACTGCAGGTAGGCTCTTAGGCATAACAAAAGGACGGCTTGCTGACTAGAGATAGCTGACTGCCACAGCCCAGCTAAACCTATCAAAAGACAATAGCCCTGGACTCAGCTATGGTTCTCCAAAGGTGCTACTGTTGAAATAGAATCTAAATATTGCCCAACCATTAAGCTCCCTTCCTCCTGAAACTGGTTTTTCCCAATTTAGCAATGTCCTGGTACTGACCAAAGGGAAGTGACGAGGGAGGTGGCCAGCGAAGCCCACCCCCAAGGGGATGTCACAAGGGAGGCGGTCAGCGAAGTCCACCAAGCCCAAAATAGCATAAAAGAGCTGGCCTGGCCATATGATCTCTCTCTCTGCCTCCATACCTAACCCTGCCCTATCTTGTAGACTCTAGAGTAGCTGCCCAAGAGTCTTT
Organism: Lepidodactylus listeri; assembly: GCA_029233225.1. NCBI lineage: Eukaryota > Metazoa > Chordata > Lepidosauria > Squamata > Gekkonidae > Lepidodactylus > Lepidodactylus listeri. The sequence continues at coordinate 98,398,889 of JARCFY010000006.1, forward strand.
TCCATGTATTCTGCTGGCACAGGGTACGACCCTTAATCCCTTACAGTCTCCCTTATTTTTCTGTGGATTGCCTCATCTCACCAGGACAGGCAAGTATCACCCAATCAACGTTTTTTACCTGCTCATGCGAATGTCGCTATCCCTTTCTCTCTAATTTTCCTAGGTCTGAATAAGTGTATGTGTGCTTGTGTTTTTATTGTATGTTAGAAATATTCTTCAGTAAATAACCCATTTCTCCAAAGAATTGGTTTCTGCGTTTATTCTTGGTTTTACTAGAAAAGGTGGGACTTTGTATACATAGGCTTGTGCCCCCTTAGTTGCCAATTGCTCTTAAACATCATAATTCCCCATCGTTATTAATACATTAAGCAATCTGGCTAACACCACTGCTTTCTGAACACTTCAGAACCGCCACGTGGTCAGGGACAAGTCCGCACTCCTCCTAGACGTGGCAGGTAGGAATGTAGAGTCAGTGGCAAGCAGAAATTTTGGCTGGCTAACCAATGCCAGCCAAAATACATGGAATTCTTAGGTTGAATCCAGTGGACGTGTTCACAGGACGAGCTGTTAGGGGAGCTCTCCCTTCCCTCCTCTTCCCTAAGCGGCCTGCTTTGTCCCAAAATGCATCTCTTAAGAATCTGGGGAGCCTCACAAGCAAAATGCACCAAAGAACAGGGAGCTGCAGCAAGAAGGGGGAATCAGGTAAAATGACCTCCTTTACCTGCATCGTGCTCACAGTCCTTCCCAGCACTTTATTTACATTATTTATAGTCTGCCTTTCTCACAGGGACTCAAGGCAGATTACACAGAGTGAGTCAGCACAATCACAAAAAATGGGACATTTAATAACCAATGCATTAGGATATCAGAAATCTGGGACCACCAGAAAGAACCTGCAGCATAGCCAAAGTATTAACACGACACATTAAGCAATACAGAAATTAGGTAAGTCGGGTCCTAGACAGGGCTTGCATATAGCAGAATACTGCAGGGCTTGATTTCACAGCATTATAATAAAAGCGGTTAAAAAAAAAATCTATTCCCCACCACAAACACCAAGACAAATATTTTAAACCTTCTTAGTATATGCTGTGAACATTAGAAGGGCATCTGATGACACATACACAAAACTACTAAGATGAGATGGGGTTTTTTGCTTGTCACGCAGCCTGATGTTAATATTTACTTAAAACACAGCAAAGGGCAAAACTAGACCTCAGCACACTAGTGGCTGCTTAGACAAACACAAAACAGTTGACACGGGAGAGAAAAAGGTCAATTTGTATACAATGATCTATAATTGTGTACATAATTTAGGTAGCCAGGAATAGGATTCCAGGTATTTGTGTAGTAAACATTAGTCTAAACTGCAGCTTTTCGTGGAAATAACTGCTGCCAACGAGGGAATTGGTTGGGTGGCATTTAGAGTCTCCTTTAACACAGCCCTCACTTCTGGATATTTAGCATCCTTGTGGCATGCCCTTTTTTAGAACAAAGCCAGGAGAGAATGGAAGTTATATTTGGAGCACAGATCCGTTCTCTAAAAGTTTGCTAGAAGAATTCCACAACTACCCTGTCGCTTTCATATGTAACCTCATCCTTGGTAAATAAATAAATACTGGCACAGTTTCTTCTACTGTGATCTGACCTGGTAAATGGCACTCTGAACCACCATGGCAGACTTCAAGGAAAGCAATGCATCGGGACTTCTCATCTGTTGCCTGCTAACTGTAGGCAGCTAAACTAAACCAAACCAAAGTTCTTCAAGCAAGCGTGTTCATACATTCAGCTGTAAGTTCTCTAAAATGATGAGAAATCAATGTGTGAACCAGCTGTACGTCTCAGAGTATGGGATATGTAGCTGTCTGCTCTCTCTGTTCTCAGATTTGATGCCCCCCAAATTCAAACACAAATCAGTTTTCTATAGTACCACATAGCACAAACAGCTCCAAAAAATTTATATCATCACTACAGGCAGATTTGCAATTAACAGCATGTTGTTTTTGGATTTATATAGTTTAACTTCAGCCATGAGCTAAAAATGTCGGCACAGTGTCTCAGGAATGGATATAGGGAAGGAACACAGCAATATTCTGGGATTTTCTGGGAGCCTATGAATGACACTCTATTTGCTACAGTTTCTTCCCTCCTAAGGAAAAGTTTCCTTTACCAAAGAATACACAGCTGACCAAAGGGCACTTCTGTTCACTGTCCTATGAATACAGTGGATATAATTCTCCCAATAACCACGTGAGGATCAGCAGGAAACTTTTCCAGATAGACGTTCCCAACAGAATTCTTATGCCCACATTTGGGACTCTTGGGGCTGTTTCACAGACTACACTTCGTTCCCTGGACCCATTTCTCCAGTACAGTACACATGCACGAAGCAGACAAGATGATTCCCCATCCATGCATTGAGGAAAACATCTGGACCAAACCAATGTGTTCGTTGTACTTAGGAATCTTTCCCAAAGTAAGAAAGGTAACGTATGAAGTAACTTTTAATCTGGCAAATCTGAGCCTGCTGAAACATGATGCTGAAGTCCTGTTCTAAAAGCAACTACCATACTGGGCCAATCCATTATTCACAACAAAATTTAGCAGCAATTAACAACAAAATATTAAGTCACTGGCAGAACTAAATGTAATACACCCAGGCCAATTGCTACATTGCAGCTACAAGTAATATGCAATAAGTAGGGGTGTGCTTTCAGCATAAACCAAGCCAAAAAAAATGTCAAAAATACCTTACCAGTATTTTTTCGGTACATTTTAAGCCAGTTAATGACTGGGCCTTAATTTTGGCTATCCAAAATGGCAAGACCTGAAAAACCCGAAAATATTCAGGATTTTCGAGACCACTGAATAGCCAAACTTAAAGCACATTTAAAGGGCTTGCAGTTCCTTTAAATGCCTTCTCCAAGCTGTGCGACTCTGCAGGGAGTGAACTCTGAAGGCATTTAAAGGGCTTGAGTTCCTTTAAATGCCTTCTGGGTGAACTCGCCACTTGGAGGTGTTTAAAGGAACCGCAAGCCTTTTAAATGCCTTTGGAGGTCACTCACTGCTGAGTTGTGAGACTTAGAGAAGGTATTTAAATGGATTGTTGTCCTTTTAAATGCCTTTCCCACTCCAATGAAAGCAATGGAGGATGGGGACACATTTTTGGGGAGCCCCTAGAATTGGATCCCCTGGACCAATCTTCTTGAGACTTGGGCTTTTTTTGAGGAGTGGCATCAACAGCTCTGCTGCAAATTTGGTGCCTCTACCTCAAAAAACAGTCCCCCCCCAGCCCCAAATACTCCCAGATTGATTCTCCATTACACCCTATGGGGACCATTGGAGCCAGAAAAATTTGGGTTTCCCGAATATTTACCGAATTTAAATACCATACTGGTATTGCAATTCAGGAATATTGGGAAATGCCAAAATAGTGTGTGTGGGGGGGGGGGGTTTGCATACCCCTAGTCCAGGGGTGGCCAAACTTGCTTAACACAAGAGCCGCATAGAATAAACATCAGATGTTTGAGAGCCACAAGACATGAACAAATATTACCTGCTTTTATTGGAAAATAAGCAAATTTGCTTTTTATTAACATTAAATGAGACTGCCAAAAATAATAACAAAAGGGGTAAAGGCAGATATTGATAATGATATTAATTTGTCCAATGATGTTTGTTTGCTAATGATATTTAGCTTCTCCAGCCGCCCTGCCGGGAGCCACATAATATATGTGAAAGAGCCGCATGCGGCTCCTGAGCCACAGTTTGCCCACCCCTGCCCTAGTCAATGCTCCCTCTAAGCTGTGGAGTCTTGTGAGCAAAAAATCTACTTTGTGAGCTATTGGAATTGAAGCTGTGAGCGAATGATTTGGTTACTGCATAAATCAGTTTGCTCTGGAGCCATCCTTCCTGAGCTGAGACAAAAATGTGTGAGCTGGAGGCTAAAAAACTGAGCTAGCTCACATTAACTCAGCTTAGAGGGAACACTCCCCCTAGTTACAAGCAAGTTAAGAATTTACCAGGAGTTGCTTCAGCTAATCTCAGCATGACATGAAGACAGGAAATAACTACTACCAGGTAAGATGAATATTTACTTATGGGTAAAGGCTCCGTATTTGACTGGCTTTCGAGCAAGGGAAACCTTTACCTTTACTAAAGGCTATAAAGAGGAATTTCATGCACAATTAGACTCAAAAGACTAAAATAGGTAAAACAAGCTTTGCAACAAAAGGGGGAACAGAATGCTAAATGCCAGTATTCCCCCAAATTTTGTGTGCATGACTTACCAAGGAGCATAGAACTTGATGAAGGTGATCCCTTTGGAAACTTCTTTATCAAAGTCATCTTCAGAGAGAGAAAGCACCTTGGCCTGGCCAAAGAAAGGGATCAAAGTCAAACCACAACACCAAGCCCTGAGCCTGCTTCGGCGGGGAGGGTGGGGTATAGATAAATAATAAATAAAGCATGTCATTCCTTTAGCACCTCAGAAATAATCCCAAATCTCGGCTTCTTTAAAACTAACAAAACAACAGCATCTTAAGGGTTAAGATTCTGTATGCAGATTCTCAACTGTTACTGGTGTAATAAAACAGTTGCAGAGAGACTTTCCACGCTTGTTACAGAGAGACTTTCAATACTTCCTTTCTTCCAAATGTGCAGTTTTCAGACGTGAAGAAAATGCCAACAAACCAGCGTCAAATAAGCAAACCTGGCCTCCTGTATTAGACCTAAATGTGAAGACGTAAAATGCAATCCACCGCTATCTCACAACCCTTTCTCTCCAGCGATAACTGGCAGAATGATGACCAGAGACACCTCTGTTCTACACAGGGGATGTGGCATTTGCCCCCTGCTGGCCCAGTTCCCAAGGAACGAGAACCAAAATCCAGCGTAATTGTTTTCAACTACGAACATTAGTGAAATCCTCTCAAAGGTGGGACACTTCCAAAATGAACTCTCTTTCATTACAACTGTTTTGGAAAGACTTCCATTTATCACTGACTTCCTGGGCGTATGCCAGTTGCACCTGCATTTTAGGAACAATTCAGCCAAAGATTTCATAGTAGACCTTGCTACCCATTAACTTCTGCTTTTACTACTAAAACAAGATAAAATGAAACCTTCAGAAGGAAAAAAAAAAGTGTAGAAATGGCTCCAAATTATAGGACCACTATTATATACTCCATGGTTGTAAGTGGACAGTTATTTCCTAACCCCAAACTTTCCGTATATTAAACTTACAATGTACAAACTCAGATCTCCCCTGCTCAACAGATGATTGGTACTGATCACCTGAGGAGGCGTGAGGAGAGAGGTGCTCACAGCAGATGACTGCCACACACATCCCTGAATGGCAGAGGAGGATTTTTTTGAACTCCATGTATCCCTTTAACACATGCAGAATGGCAATCTGCACACACAAGGTTGATTCTCTGCACATACCTACCCTTGTTGGATCAAACTAATGGTTTCCCAAGCTGATCACATGATAATCAGGCAAAAAGGGGGGGGGGCTGGAGGAAATTACCGTCATCTTGGAATTAAGTGTTCTTCTGACTGTTGTTAATGTTGTTTTAACTCAATTATATTGTATTTATTTTTGATGTAAGCCACCCTGAGCCATGCTTGCAGGGAAGGGCAGCTGATAAATTGAAATAAATAAATAAATGAATGACTGAATGAATGAATGGGAGCTCAGATGTGAAAAGCTGAATCCCAACTATATACGCAACTATAATCAAGTGTTAATTTATGTGTCACAGCCATTTCTGTGGCAATCTGCACTACACCCCTTGAAAATCCAACCTATGAACAATGCAGGTGCAATGAACGGTCGTATCAGGTATTTTGGTTCTCTGCCTCTACACATATCTGGATCCTTCAGCACCTTCTGGTTTATGGTAATCCCTTCTTTCCTGTCCATTTCTGCCGCGTCTCCATGCTGTGATGCCATTCAAGACGGATACTGCTGTGTGACTATGTTTGCCCCGGCAACACAGAGTGATGTCACAAGGGGTCATGACTGAAGGAGGAGGAGGCAGCAGGAAGTGGCTATACCTCATGACAGGAAGTGAACATTCCATATTTAACGATCTAAATATGTTCTTTTGCAAAAAGGATGAATAACTAAGAAAGGTGATCTGAAGGATAGTATGAAAACAAAGCAACCATGAATTAATTCTTCCACTGAATGCCGCAAAGGCACGTCCAAAGCCCGTTGTGGGGGAGCTGTGGCACCAAATCACTAGAATAATTTTTACTGTAAGTAAATTTTTAAATAGAAATTCAGATCCCACCTCTCCCTCAGGAATTATTTCTCGAGGTGGTGGTGGTGGTGGTGGTTCCTCAGTGGCCTTAGCATCACCTGAATCTTCTCCGGGGGTTTTCAGCTGGGAGTCCACATACTCCTTTAAGGAATCCAAGTCTCTCTTCCCTTTGTACTGGTCAGCCTACAGACAGATCACATAAATTATGAATTCAGGAATCGTTTCCCGAAGTCTTCCCATACAAAAACAATTCTGCAAAGCAGCTGCAGAATACTTATAACTGATTTATGGCATCCTTTCAAATTTACTAGCAGTTAACAGTTATCCTGCTGGTGGACTTCCTGGCGGCAGCTGGTGTGAGCAGAGGGCTGGACTTGATGGGCCTCTGGGCTGATCCAGCATGGCTCTTCTTATGTTCCAGCCTGATTCACTTAATTCCACAGTTTAGGACTTCTCTTGGTTATGGTGCTGGACTAGGATCTGGAAGGCCAAAGTCTGAATCCCTACTCTACCATGGGAGCTTGCTGGGTGAACTTTGGTCAGTCACACACATTCAGCCTATCCTACCTCGTAAGGTTGTTGTGAGGATAAAATGAAAGCAAAGGGAACAATGTAAGCTGCTTTGGGTCTCCAGTGGGTAGAAAAAAGGTAAAGGTAAAGGTTTCCCCCTTGCTTGAAAGCCAGTCGAATCAGACTCTAGGGGCGGGGCTCATCTCCGTTTCCAAGCCAAAGAGCCAGCGCTGTCTGATAATGTTTCCGTAGTCATGTGGCCGGCATGACTAAACACTGAAGCACACAGAATGCTGTTACCTTCCCACTGAAGTGGTACCTATTTATCTACTTGCAGTTTCTTGCTTTCGGACTGCTAGGTTGGCAGGAGCTGGGGCTAGTTATGGGAGCTCACTCTGTTACGCAACACTTGGGTCTCGAACTGCTGAGCTACCAACCTTCCAGTCTGCAGCTCAGCATCTTAACCTCCGAGCCACCACGGCTGGTGGGTAGAAAGGCAGGGTATAAATGAAGGAAATAAATAAATAGTGCATGTAATTAAAAATGCAGGCACATCCAGAATGCTGTCCCAAGACAAGCTGTGTAGGAACAAATCATACTGGAACAGACGTTAACAACTAAGGTCATCTTAAATCCAGGCAGACATCTAAGGCACAACTTTGTAAGGGGCAATATTTTGGCTACAGCAGCAGATAGAAGACATTTTTGCTGACTACAGATGGGGTGGAGGTAGACTTGATGGGCCAAGAAACAGGTGAGCCCTACAAAATGAACTGCGTATTCCATGGAATGGATGACTACTCTCCAACATGATCCTCATGGAAAATCTTCTGCGAAGGGTATGATCCTCAAGCATTCAGTGCTGCACTGAACTGCTGCTGTGATTTTCATCTGAAAGGAACACAGTAGCCTTCCAGCAACTCTTTGTAAAAACTGGGGTTCGGAAATAAAATTCAGTCCAGCACAAGTGTAAGTATCCACTTAATGGAAGGATGAACTGTGCTACTTGGCAACTTGTGGTTAGTATGAGTTGTGGTTATTTAAAACATCAACTAGAGCAGGGGTGGGCAAACTGCGGCCCGCGGGCCACATGCGGCCCACCACAGAGTTTGTTGCGGCCCGCCAAGACAGTCGGCTACATGGTTTCAGTCAGGCCTCCATTGGGCCCGGAGCACAGAGAAGCGGCACTCCAGGAGTGAAGTGTCCAGGGTCTCTCTCTCTGTCCCTCTCTCTCTGACTCTCTCTGTGTCCCTCTACAATGTGTGTGTCTCTGTGTCCCTCTGTGTCCCTTTATTTATTAGCACAATAAATAAATTGAATAAAACTACCACTATTTTATTTAATTTATATTTATTGATTTTTATGATACAATTTATACCTTTTCTGAAATGCAAAGTTAACTAATGAATGCAATCATTTTAAAAGGTGCGGCCCTCCGCTAACCTCCGCTCACACAAAGTGGCTCCCAAGCCAAAACAATTGCCCACCCCTGAACTAGAGGATCAGGTTTTCCACAGTTACAAAACTGGGGATGGGAAGGAAGGCTGGGACTGGGAACGGAAACATCTTATTATCAGCTGAATGAAATCTGGGCTGAGCTTCCATTCTTCCTCTATTGCAGGTACTTGGCCTGGGCAGAGTGGTCGGAGGCAGGAGACTTTGGCCAGAGGGCCTTTAGCGCATGGCTTGTCACCTGTGATCCTGAGTGAGCCAAACTTGTAAAACCAGAACCAGCCCAGGGTTTTGGAGCATGAGGCTGTATATGCCCTACATTTAAACCATACTTTTGCATTTATTATATAAGGTCCCCAAATATGGGAGAAAAGTGGAGTATGTGCCTAAATAATAACAGAAGTCTTGCACAGGATTAAAGGTCAAATCTGCTACATAAAGGATGAGACAGTTCTAATCTCACAATATTAGTTCATAATACACTCTTACCTTTTCTCCATCTTTGAACCAAAGGAGGGTTGGGTAGCCTCGCACCTGGTATGCCGAGCAGATTTCAGAATTCTGTGTGCAGTCCACCTAAAGTAAAGGATAACTGAAATAATTCATAATGCAAAGGGAAGAGACTGCAGTAACATTTGTTTCAATTTGACTATGGTCACAGAAACACACACTGGACTTACTGCGAGGGTTTCTTCTCATCACTGGACTGGAAGAGATCTTTAATATTGGGTTATGCCTCCACCTTGCTCTGTGGGCAGGGGTTATGAAAACAAGTTTTGCCGGCTTCCTCCATTCTTTGGATATGAAACCTAGTTCTGGTCCTGTCAAGCTTCCAAGGAAGACAGGTCCACCTCCATGTAGAAACTGCTAACTGACAGTGTCTTCGAGAAAAAGGTCTCCATCCCAGTAGGAGAAACAGTGGCTGTGGTCACACTAAATAATCCATTTTAAATCCACTGTCAGTGCACTTTCCAACTGGATTTTTACTGTGTGAACTGGCAAAATCCAGTTGGAAAGTGGACTGAAAGTGGATTATTTAGTGTGTGTGACCGCAGCCAGTTTTCCTCCACCAATTCTGCTGCCACCAGTGAACGCAGAGAAGGACACCTCCCAATCCACGGATGAGAAGAAACCCTCACGGTAAGTCCAACATTTTGTTTCCCATTAGTGGAGGAAGGTATTCTTAATACTGGGATGTTGAAAAGCTGAAGGAGCCCAGGTAGGATAGTCAAGATGGGGAGAAATCAATGGAGAACCTCCAGTTGGAGAACTCTTCTGCTGAAAGGGCCTCGGCTGAGGCAAACACATCTGGTCCGTAGCGCCTCACAAAGGTTGAGGTTGAAGTCCACGTAGCCACCCTACAGATTTTCTTCATAGGTTTGTTAGCGGAAAGGGCTGCTGAGCTAGTTGCCGCACTGGCATAACGTGCAGTGACCCCAGAAAGTGCTGGTAGGTGCTGGATCCTGTAGGCCAGGAAGATGAAGGCCTTGATTCATCTGGCTATAGTCAACTTAGATATTTCCTTTCTTATACTCTGGAGAACGAACAAAACAAACAGTGTCTGACAGTCTGGAGGTAGCTGTATGGTAGATATGTAGTGTTCTCTTGACATCTAGTTTGCGCCAGTCTCATTCTTTAGGATGACTTGGATGCAGACAGAAAAGGGGGAGATAGATCTCCTGGTCTTTGTGGAGAGTGGAGTTTACCTTCAGCATGACAGATGGGTCACAGAGTCCTTCTGGAAAGAGCCTTGACCATCCGCACCTAATGAGAACTGAAGAATGCCCGGTGATGCCGCTTGGACGGAGACGATGAAGCGCCATCTTGGATTGTAGTTTTAAAGTTTATACTGGCTGTTTTAATGTGGTCTTACAGAATTTTATTGTATTAAATAGTATGCTGGTAGCCACCCTGAGCTTGCTGTGAGTGGGGAGGGCGGGATAAAAATTCAATAAATAATTTTTTAAAAAAATTAAAAATGAGAGGGCGGAGAGTTCTGAAACCCTCTTAGCCAATGTGATGGTGATGAGAAAGGCTACACTGAAGGCCAAAATCTGCGAAGGAGGCGATTTCAGAGGCTCAAAATTGCAATTAGGCAGGAAGCAGAGGAGATGGTGGCTGTCTTCTTGGGTTGCTGCATTTTTTGTTCTCTTGCTCTGTCCTTCTTTTCTTCTCAGCAAGCAAACTGAGGAAGTTTTTCCAGCCACAGAGCAGCCAGGTCAAGGACTAGGTTCTGCCTCCAAATGACTGAGGAAGCTTTGCCAAGATCATTTGCATAAGCCCTGCCCACGAAGCAAGGAGAAGGCATAAGCCAGTGTTAAGGATACCCCCCTTCACTGATGGAAATGAATAAGATACCATGAGAGAAAAAGCACATCGCTGGGGAAAATAACACAAGGGAATGAAGGTTTCATAAGATTACTCTTTGAGGAATGCCGTGACCAAGGAGGAGACCGGAATGCAATGAAGACAGATAAACAAGGTCAAGACTGTGAAGAGACTTAAAAGTGTAGGCTTACATATGAAACATTGGTGGAAACCAATAACAAAAAAACCCATAACAGAATGGATCCTACAGAGGATCTCTGCTGATGGAGGGTGGTTTACATTAATCTCCCGCTTGCTGCGGATCTCTGACTCTGCCCTCGTGATGTCCCTACGGGGGTCCCATCCCCCCGGAGCAGCATTTCTGGCAGGGGAAGTTTTGGGCTGCAGCAGGAGGAGAGAGGAAAGGAAGTTGTGTTCTGCTGATGGACATCGTTTGTCAGCAGAAATTTTCAGAACTATCCAAACCATAAAAATGTAACATGGTTAAGGTGGAGCAAAAGAAAGTTAAGCAAAAAGGGCTGAGAGTATAGCTAATGAGTCTGAGCCAAATGTCATAAAGGGAACAGGAAGAAAGCAAACCAAGGCACTGGGAACAGACAAGGCTTTTAAGCATTTCGGAGACTTAAAAAAACAGAAATAGGACAATGGCTGAAGAATATTTATTTTTTTAAAAAAATTATGCAGCCTTCCCACCTGATCAGGGTCCCTAGGGCAGAATATCAAAGTAGATCTTTTTTCAAAACTGGGGAAACAACAGGATGTATAAACTGAAAAGGGATAACACCAGAACAAATTGGGGGAAAAAATGAAAAGGTAGATGAGAGGAGAAACAACAGAAGAAATATTATGGAAAAAGTACCCCCAAAACAGAAAGCAATATCAGAAGACGAAACTGGACAAAAAAGATCAAGGAAAAATGTTTATGGATACAGAAGTAGAAGGAACCCAAAGAGGTGGCCTAATTCACAACAAACAGTAGAATGATGGAGAAAATACTGGGTAAAGCCATCAGGAAAGCTGATGAATGAACAGGCAGAGGGGAACGACCAAAGGATAAAAGCAGTCCATAGAAGTTGAAGACAAGTAAAGGAAGGTCAAAGAAGAAAGACGGCTTAGCAGAAGATAAAGCAGATGAACAGGTTGAAAGCATTAATTTTATGTGAAACCGGAAATACAAGACTACCCATCACACTGTAGAAGAAAAGAGTAGGAAAATGTTAATGGTCCATAAGGGAGAAGCCTTTTCCCCAAATTTGTCAGGGCTTTCTTACACACATTTTGCATATAACATAGTTTTTTCCATTTTTCAGAGTTTAAGGTAAACCTGTTGCCACTTGAGATTTGTTTTATTGCCACATCTTTCAGTGGGGCACTATATTCACACACACTGCACAGAGAGGGGGCTGCAGCTCTCTAGTCAGGATGGTGTGGACTCAACATTAAATGACACAACTCAGAATTTAAGAGGTCCATAATTGGCCTATGGCCTAGGAATCCTTCCCCCAAACCTTAATCTCTCATAGATTTTAAAATCAGAAGAAAGCTATTAAAGAAGTGTTCACCCCTTGTAAATTCTACCACAAAGGTCAGGTTCTGGTATCTAATTTGCAAAACTGCCACTGTTTGATGATAGACATCTGTGTTCAAAGAGTTTATATTTAGAATTCTAAAGTTCTTAATGTTTTGGGGCATATGCTTCTGTTGATATTCCCATTCTTTAGGAAGCACATCCTAAAATCAAAGTGTTCAGTGTTCTGCTTTCATAGCCTTTTTTTGCAAAATACTATCGGACATATTTCAACTGTTTTTAATCCAGGCCGTCTCTCACCAACTGAATTTCTCATTGCTTTAAATTGTTCTGTGTTGTGTTGTTTTTCGCCTCATTCATCCCATTTTCTAGTTTGCCATTTTCTAGTTAACAAATCACTCATTCTGCATTATCTTTGTCTCTAAGCCTTTTTCACTTCTTGCTTTCCAGCTGACACCCTTATCCCTGCTGTTCTGAGCAGCAAAACTGCAGTGGAATAAATGGAGGCCCTTTCCTACGAGTTTGGTTTAGTTTATTTTCATTTACAGTCCACCTTTCTCATTCGGACTAAAGGCAGATTTCCAGTATGACAGAACTATTCAGTCAATCAATAAACCAATTACAAAGTACGATGAAATTTGACTGATGACAATATTTGAATCTAACAACAAAGATTCCTAGTTAAGACAAAACTATTCAGTCAATCAGCAAGTGGATTACAAACTATGATAACGCTCGAGTCTAACAGCAAAGATTCCCAGTAAAACAACCTAGTGGGTCTCGGACAGAAGGACCAGAAGAAAAAACAAACAAACAAATTATCACTAACAGGGATCACCCTCCTGAACTGATCCATTATATCCCAGCTCCCCATTCTACTCCTCTACAAGAAATGTCCTGAACAATTCTGTTTTGCACATTTTGCAAAGTGACAGAAAAGACAGTAGGTCTTCCTGCTAGTCTCAAGCAGGATTCCGTGATGTTGGAGAATTCTGTACAACTTGAGTTTGGAAGTTGTCTTAAAGGGCAGACCGATGAAGAGTGCATTGTAGTAGTCTAGCCTCAAGAAAATCATGGCATGGATCCATGAGGTCATGTCAGCCATGTCGAACTAACTCGAGTTGGTAGAACACCCTTTTTTGCAGCTGCATCAGCTTGCTTTCAAGCAGCAAAGCTAAATCCAGAACCACCCTTAAGCTCTCTACTGTGTCAGTGAGAGACAACTGAACAATTGTCCTTAGCTAAGAACTTTGCAAAAGCGTCACAGCTAGCTGTCAATTCCTGGGAGATTACAGGCTCAGCTCAGATATTTCCCACCTTTCAGTGTACCCCAGATACTCTTACATATGCAAGATTCCAGATGTATATTTATCTGCACCCACATTTTGAATCTTGGGGTGGGGTGGGGTGGGGTGGGGGAAGACCAGCTGGGAGAGGACAACATGGAGAAAAAGAGTTTCTCAAAATAGCATCTTCTCAAAGTTATGTTTGATTCTTTTTTAAAGTATGGCTTTCTTTGCACATTTTTGAACGTAGCATGTAGTTTTACCCCCAGAAATCATTGCTAAACCTAATTTAGGGGTTTTGTCTAAACTTGAATGGCATAGTGGTTGAACATCACAGATGGGGGAAACAACCTTTCTCATCAGAAACGCCAAAAAGACATGCGTGCAGCCACCAGAAGGTGTGCCAATGCTCACACACAAGCCTGAAGATGGAAAGGAATGGGCTCTATTGTCATTAAAATGTTCTCTTTTCCTCCTTTAAAACGACAAGGCCCAGCGAGCAGGGCTGACTTCCTACTGACAACTAGTGCACTTGCCCAAGAAGAATACCTCCTGGGTAAAAGTTTGCGAAGTGCAATGCTGTAGCTGCACAGTTGCATACAGAAGAGCAAGACATTATTTGTGGGTTTCATAGAATCATAGAATGTTAGAGTTGGAAGGGACCTTACAGGTCATCTAGTCCAACCCCCTGAACTCTGCAGGAGCATAGTTGAAAGATAGCCCTACAACATACCCGAAAGATGGTCGTCCAGCCTCTGCTTGAAAACATCCAGCGAAAGAGCACCCACCACCTCCCGAGGCAGTCTGTTCCACTGCTCAATCACTCTTACAGTTAGGAAGTTCCTCCTGATATTTAGCCGGTATCGACTTCCATGTAATTTCCACCTATTAGATCTAGTCTTGCAATCCAGGGCAAGAGAGAATAGATCTGCTCCATCTTCTACATGATATTCAAATATTTGAACACTGCAATCATGTCCCCTCTAAGCCTTCTCTTTCCCAGGCTAAACATACCCAACTCTTTCAGCCTTTCCGCATAAGACTTGGGATTCCAACCCTCTCACCATCCTGGTTGCCCTCTCCTGGACATGCTCAAGTTTGTCAACATCCTTCCTAAAATGTGGTGCCCAAAACTAGACAAAGTACTCCAGGTGAGGCCTGGCCATAGCAGAAGAGAGTGGAACTACCACCTCCCGTGATCTGGACATAACGCTTCTGTTAATGCATCCTAAGATTGCATTCGCTTTCTTCACAGTCACATCGCACTGCAGGCTCATGTTTAGCTTGTGATCAACCAGAACACCTAGATCCCTTTCACATGTGCTGTTGTCAAGCCAAGTCCCTCCCATTCTATATCTGTGCCTTTGATTTTTTTGGACCTAAGTGTAGGACTTTGCACTTATCTCTAGTGAAATTCATGTTATTTGTCTCAGCCCACTGTTCCAGCCTATCTAGATCATTTTGAATTCGGACTCTGTCTTTTTCAGAATTAGCGATTCCACCCAGCTTCGTGTCATCTGCAAATTTGATAAGCGTCCCTTCTATGTCTTCCTCCAGGTCATTTATAAAAACACTGAGCAACACCAGGCCCAGGATCAAGCCCTGTGGCACTCCACTCGAGACTTCCCTCCATGTAGACACAGAGCCATTTACGAGCGCTTGTTGGTTTGGCTCTATTAAACACACAGCAAGGCACCAGGAAATTCTAAAGTGAAGCGACACAAATTGGTCATAAGAAAGCACAGATTCAACACAACTAAGTGTGGTTCACGGGGCTTCTGCTACCTGGCCAATCCAACCTACCTTGCCAATCTTGACAGTCTCAGAATTTTCAAGGAACTGAGCCAGCTGTTCCCACATTGGAGCCAATGCCTTGCAGTGGCCACACCACGGGGCAAAGAATTTGATAAAGTGACTGCCTTTAAGAGAAAAGAAAAAAGGCATACATAAAACACAGCCTTAGGCAAGCCACTATTTCTTCCAGCTTCCTTTTCCGTCTTAGTCTGCAATACGGGAATAATTACAGTGACCAACCTTAATGGGTTGTTGTAAAAATTGTGAAGCGTGTAATTAAGAAGTACTTTGAACACCCTAAAAGATATATATAAATCAAAAGTATTTCTGCAGCATCTCATTACTGTTACATTCAAATACACTGTAACATCTGGAAACAAAAGGCACGCTAATGGTACTCTGCGAACAGAATGGGGTGTTATATCATCGCAAGATAAATTTTTATTAAAATGCAAGTATTTTAAAATTTCAGCATTTTCATTTCCAAAGGGCTTTAGTCTTTGTTATATGCTTTGAACAACTTCTGACAGGTAAGATGCTAGTACCAAATAGGAAACACCTTCCCCAAACGCGTTTGTTTGGTGCTCGTGTAACTCTCCTTCAGGCAGCAGGTGGCAATTTTCCTTTTCTCCTAAAGCTTGTGGCAAGAGACACTGACAGAACTGTTTGTGGCTTTGGCCAATGATCGATGCCAATGCTTTCCATCTTTTAATCAAAATCTATCAACCGTTCCTCCTCAGGCCAAGAGGCAGCAACGTTCCAGGACCACACAAGGAGTCCCTGGAAGAACCAGAATTTGAACACAGTCCTTTAGATCTGTGCCCAATGCCCTGGTTGCCTGGGCCACACCAAAGCGCTGCGTGTCCTAGAATTACTAGAATAAGTACCAGAATTTACATTATTAAGTAACTACCTTCTGCTATATGCGTTTTGAAATTAGCTGCGGAGAGCTCATACAGTCCGTGCTTTGATTCAGCGGCTTTTGAAGTCTCCGATTCA
This sequence comes from Lepidodactylus listeri, assembly GCA_029233225.1. Lineage (NCBI taxonomy): Eukaryota > Metazoa > Chordata > Lepidosauria > Squamata > Gekkonidae > Lepidodactylus > Lepidodactylus listeri. The sequence goes on from JARCFY010000006.1 coordinate 98,415,055, forward strand.
GATTCTTGCTCCTATTTTAAAAGATCACATTAAGAGAATACAAGATTAGCATAATTATACAACAGAGGGAAGAGCTGGTTATATGCAATAAAAACTTTGCTAACTGACACTCACAGGGCATGGCAGTAGCTGATTATTTAAAGGTGCTCTCTGTCTTAGTTCCTACCAGAGGAATCTGCAATGACTCAAGCCCACTGGAAACACCCCACGGGACCCTTCCCTTTAAACCACTGAGCCACCCTATACAGCAAGCCAGGCAGGTGAGCAAGCCCAGTTGCCTGGGACCTGAGTCCAGTGTGCCCTCTAAGCTGAGTTAGTGTGCGCTAGCTCATGGTTTCTTAGCCTCCAGCTCACACATTTTTTCCTTCGCTCTGGAGGGATGGCTCCAGAGCAAACTGATTTAGCCAAATCGCTTGCTCACAGCTTTAATGCCAGTGGCTCACCAAGCAGAATTTTTGCTCACAAGACGACAGCGTAGAGGGAGAATTGGACCTGACAGTTTGAGAGATGCGGAGGCGGGATGATGACATCAGCTGATGGCGCCACCTGTCAACAGAAGCCCAGCAACAAACAAAGGCATCAAGATGGCTGGCTAGAGAGGCAGGGTAGCCAAGGGGAAAGAGCTTGTCCTCTGGGCAATGCTGCTTAACAGAGCATTCTGGACAATTAAGTGCCAGATAACAAAGCTTTCACTGGTGTGTAATGACACTGTCAGTCATTAACTATAACTATAAACGTGATGATCACCGTTGGCATTTTAAGTCTGTTTCTGGAAAACAGACTGATGACAGAACAGGCAAAAATTACTTTCTTTCCCTATGGAAAAAATGTTATAAGTATAGATAAAGCAACGCTATCATGCCTGAGACAGCCAGGCTGTGGGAGCAGAAGCAGCAAGAGCAACTCTCAGGCCAGGGGGTAGGGGAAAGAAGAGGTAGCTCCAAGAGCAGCTGGAGCCCCAAGTTCTCTCAGGGCACTCAACTATCCCACAAATAACATGGGCGGTTTGTATTTGGCTGGATGCAGAAATAAATGGTCAACAATGACAAAGGCTCATTGTCCACATTAACCAATTCTTTCCCTGCAGTGTAAACAGAAGGATTTTTTTTTACAAGTGGGTATTTATTGTAAATGCATTCTATTGTATTCATATTTTTCCTGTCATCTGTCCTGAGAAAGCACGCTCTGTTAACTTACAACAGATTCCTCTTTTAGATTCTGCAACATCCAGTTTTCCAGTGACGGAAAGTCTCTACCTCCTTGATACTTCAGCGTCTCTCGGTCTGGTCTAAATAATTTTAGGCTGCAAAGATTTGAAGACAATGAGACAAATGTGTTCAAGGTCATAAAAGCTTGAAACATTCTGAAAACAATCACAGTTATCGCATTTTGTCAGAGCTCAAAGAACATTCGGCACAATGGTCCTTTAATCCCAGGTCTTGAGAGTTTCGTCAGTTTCAATAACATAACACTATGCTTTCCAAGTTCTGACTTCTGGTTCTGTTCTGTAAACTTTCAAATGGCTTTTGAGGTACAGACAGATTTAAGACTGTAACTGTGGAAGTGGTGATTTGAATCCAAGTCTCTGTCAAGACAACAGTCACACATTCAGCTGTTCTGGACTGAGCTCTATAATAATCCGGTTCTGCAGCTTTCTATCGCATTAAAGGAAAAGCTGTTTGAGAAAGGCCCCTACTGGCTAGTGCTTCTCACGGTACCAGTATCCTTTCCCACCAAAGCCCAAAAGCAGTTTTTAAACTGGTAACATAAAAAGTGGCTGCATATTTGTTGAAAGGCTGCTTTAAAAACCATAAAGAAAGAACACGCCTGAAGGATGAAGGAGAGGCAAGACAGAGCTGATCCAGTATTTATTTACAAGACATTTACATTTACAAGAGAGCCAGTTTGGTGTAGGGATAAGATGTGCGGACTCTAATCTGGGAGACCCGGGGTTGATTCCCCACTCCTCCACTTGCACCTGCTGGATGACCTTGGGCAAGCCATAGCTCTGTACCAGCTGTTCTCTCAAGGACAGTTGTCTCAGAGCTCTCTCAGCCCCACCTACCTCACAGGGTGTCTGCTGTGGGGAGGGGAAGGGAAAGGAGATTGTAAGCCGCTCTGAGACTCCCTTGGGTAGTGAAGGGCGAGGTATAAATCCAATCTCTTCCCTTCTTCTCTCTTATATGTGCAACTTTACTGGTGAGAAACCCAATGTGACCACTGTAGAAGCATGGATCTGCATTTATATCCCTTCACTTTATATTAATTACATGTAATATTAAGCGTGAGTCTTCCAATCTGACCTACTGGTGAAAATTTCTGGTCTTCCTTGCTGAAACGTTTACAGGATGTTCAGTCTCGTAACAAGCACACAAGGTCTACTGAACCAAGCAGACAGGACCTCTCTGTTGTCATGCTCCTCCAAGAGCTACTATCCTATTTGGAAGTGGAGGCACTACTGGCTGAGAAACAAAACCAGAAATTATTTCTAACAGGATTCATTAGGCTATTAAGAAAGCTGCTTCTCTGAACTGGTATGCTGTTTGAACTGTGACTTCATTTAAAGATGATTTGGTCAACACATGATGTGTACACTTCTTTCTCAAAAGTATGCTGACCAATTAAGATACCTGCTAATCATTATTTGATTGTTGTTTTTACAAGTTCACATATGAAACTTTAAACGTGTTACCTAAAAGCAAAATGTGTACAAAACCCCCTCAACCCAGAATACATGAGAAGAGCACACAGGGTTGGATCTCATGCAAGAATCCTTGATCTTCCCATCTTTCCTCTCCCTTCCATCAGCCATTTCCAATCCTGGAAGTTTACTTCAAGGTCAAGGGACCCAGCCATGTAGCTCAGAAGACTAGAGTGGAGAGAGGGAAGGGGCCAAAATTGTTTTCTTCTTCCTCATTCTACAGTGGACCTTTGCTCACAGAACAGGCAAGAGGGAGCAATAAACTTTCCTGGAGTCAAAAATGGCTGCCGGGGGGGGGGGGAGACCAACCCAGGAAGATGGGGGACTCCCACCACTTTCCACTGACAGATTGCAAGATCCAACCCACAGTCCCCTCCACATCACTCAATGAATGAAGACAACCAGTCTTTATTTGTATCATCTGATACCTCCCCTTTATAAGCTGAGAACCCTGTAGCTGCGAGTCACACAGCCACAAGAATCACATGCCCCGATCACACGCAGAATTAGCCACGCGACAGGCATGACTCCCAGCCGGATTTTAAGGGCGTGATCACAAGAGCACATCTGTGAAGCGTCCAGCACTTGTCAGCAAGCCGTTTTGCTCCACCAGAGAAGCGGAGTAAAAAAACACTAAGAAAACTCCAGTATCAAGCGGGTTGCTGCAGGCCACAGATGGGACTTTCCCCATGTAACCGCTCCAGCATGCACTTGTGGTGTTGGGGATAGTCTGATCAGGCTATCCTGACACCATGCTTTTGTTTCCCCCCCCCTTCTCAGTATATGCATCATTGCATACTGTCATTGGAAGTGCTTCGAGTGGAGATGCGATTCACTGACCCCCCTTTAAGCGAATCGGAAACGAACAACAACAACAAAAACCCCAACTCGCCCGCGGTTGCGTCTGATCACACAGTGGCGACTTGCGCCCGCAGCTTCACAGACCTGTGTGATCACGCAACTGTGGGTCACATTGCTCTGGTGCAAACAGCCCCGCTTCCCCCCCCCCCCCCCCCGCTTTATCTTGCGTGTGTGGCCGCACCCAGATTGTTAAAATGATATATCCGTGCTTTTTCTGACAACTTCTGTTAAGACTGCTAAACCAGTTACATAGAATACAGAACACCGCATTTCATATTAAGAACCTCAAGACTCTTAAATGAATAAAAATGCTAGGAAACAGTCCAGAGACTGACTGACATACATGGCGAGTTAAGCCCTTGATAGCTGCAGTCTGCCAATAAGCGTCAGATAATTTACAGTAAATATGAAATTGAACAGCTGTCAGCCTCACACAAGTTCCGCTGGGACAGGCCAAGGTTATATAAACCCCGTTAACAGGGAGGAAGTCCACAGAGAGAAGCTGTCTCTACAGAACCATCTAACAGACAGCCCCTGCCAAGAAGTGTAGATGGCTATTTGGAATTACAGTTTGAACTTTTGGGGTTTCATTAATCACTTTGTTCCTGACTTAGCAATAGAAAAATGCACCGAAGGAAGGAAATGCTCAACAATTGCTGCACCAGATCAGGTGTGGTCTGTATCACCACCGCCCAGTGGAGCAACTGAACAGTCTTCTGTTAGCTATAAAACTGTTACATCACTCTGGTGCAATTACACAGCTGTTCTTATCCTGGCATAGGCAAACAAATGGGCATGTTTATTACACCTCTTGCTATAATCTAGGAGCAGCAATGAGCAAATATCATGCATATTTTATCACGGAATGCTGCTTTTATTTGCTCGAGCAAGGATGATTAAAGCGACGTACAACGTTAAGAGGGGTTTTAAAAAAACGAAGACCATCTCCTCGCTAAATTAGCTGCTGCCAGCACGAAGTCATATTCACAGGAGGAGGGAAAAAATGAATTTGTTCCATCCCAGATATAAAACTGAATCTAGTGCAACAGTATACTTAAGAACCACTCGGCAGCGAGGTGAGCCTGTTGAAACGGAGCCTTAACCAAGAACTACCAAAAAATCAAATGCAGTTACCTTCTTCCAGTCATCAGAAGCATACAGCCCGCCCCCCCGAAAAAAAAAAGACAGAGAAAAGAGTAAGAGTCCAGTAGCACCTTAAAGACTAACAACGTTTGTGGCAGGGTATGAGCTTTCGTGAGTCACTGCTTGCTTCTTCAGATACCCTTTTCTATTGCCACAGACAGACTAACACGGCTACCTATCTGGATCTATCTCCATGGAAAGGGAAGTAGAAGTTTTAGACTTACGTTGGGTATCCTCTGACACCAAATTCAGAACACAGTGGAGCATCCTTAGTGCAATCCACTTTCACAACATAAATAAATGAATCTTCCACACTGTTGTACTTGTCTCCAAGTTCGTTCCACGTTGGCTGCAAACGCTGACAGTGTCCACACCTAGGAGAGAAGGAAAACAACTAGTACTTTGCAGATAATAAATTCAAATTGCTCCTGTGTTACCGAACTACAGAAGAGCTTTGCATCCATGCTCTTTTCCCTCTAATTCTCACTCATGCTGTCTCATAGAAACCTACGGGACTTTTGCTTTTATGGTTCAGACAGTGGTTTTCAAATTGTGTTCTGGGGAAAATGTGACGTTTCTTCAGTGCAGTTCTAAAAACACTTCCCTGTAAGCCCCACTAAATAGACATGAGCAGGATTCTGAGCAGCTCTGCTTAGGATGGCATTGTTGGAAGTTTAAGTCCTGCAATACAAAGATCAGTAACGGTCATAGGACATGATCTGAAAGCACATAACACAACAACATTACTGAAGTTAGGTGGGTCTGGGTCTAGTTGATACCTGCCTGGAAATCTGCCTAAGAATGAAAATTGACCATCCTAGTTTCATGGAAGATATCAATCAAATAAACAAAAACAAATGTCCCTTCTGTTGCAATTTCTTTATGCAATGTGCACCCACAAGAGAGTACAGACTATGTTTATTGTGGGTGACGATAACGTTTGACAAGCCTAGCCAACACATGAAACAATGGTGTATCCCAGAACACCTCCCAGAAACCCCTGTAGTGTACGTGGGTTTCACGACACGGGGCAGAGACCAGTAAATGAAGAAAAGAGTTTCTGAACACAGATGGTTTGAGAAGCACTGTTGTAACCATCTTTGCATGTCTGGGACCACATGATGTTACCAGACTGCTGAAGCTAAGTAGATACAGATTTGCTTCTAAACTGTTCCCAGTCACCTGTAACAGTTCTCCTACACCTTTGAAAATGACCCCCAAAGCTTTTGTAAGTTCTTATAGACAGCCAGCATGGTGTAGTGGTTAAGAGCGGCAGTCTCTTAATCTGAAGGACCGGGTTTGATTCCCCACTCCTCCTCCACATGAAGCCTGCTGGGTGACCTTGGGCCAGTCACTGTTTTCTCAGCCCCACCTACCTCAGAAGGTGCCTGTTGTGGTGAAAGGAAGGGAAGCCACTTTTAGATTCCTTAAGGTAGAGAAAAGTGGGGTATAAAAACCAACCCTTCTTCTACAAAACAGTCCACAACATTTTGTCACAGGTACAGACTTGTAAAGTTTACTCCGGAACTAACTGTATAAATGTTACAGATATACCGTTCACACTTTCCCAGTCCGAGGTTCCTCTGTCCATCTCAAAGCAGTTTTACCGAGACCAGAACACACATCATGGTTCTAAATGCAAGCAAACCAATCCCCAAGGTAATGTTTGCAAGTATTTGCCAGTCATATTGATCATATCCATGTCCTCTACTCTATGTACCCAGGGGCCACTTGGAAAAGGGGCAGGGCAGACTCTCAGTGTGATAGGGAGAGTCACACTGTGCATACTTGCAAATTTTAACACCAGCCCGGGGTGACTTGCCAAGAGAAGTTTTCAGTAGCACCGACCAGAGGACAATGATGTATATTCTGGCTTCATGTTATGAAGGAGGCATAAATAAAAGGGCAACAGAGAATAAATCACGCTGTTTCTTTTTGTGCTTCGAGCGTAACATATGATGGGAGAACCTGTGGAGGAAATGTGTAAATTCTTACCTTAATTAGCTCCCCAGAAAATATACCACTTGCCCTGTATTATGCAAAGCTTAGAAAAACTTTGGAACATCCTTATATGATTTCACTGAATATGATCCACCTTGGTTATGGCGGGGGGGGGGGGGGGGACTCAGCATGAGACTGCTAGTGCTGACATTACACTTTGTAAAGTTTTCCACTTGTGGGGCCAAATGACTGCCCTGGGACCCCATGATATTACCATACTGCTGAAGCTAAGCAGGTATAGACCTGATCAGTCTCTTGAATGGGAGACCACTACTCATGAAACACCAGGATAACAAACAAGTATGCTAAAAGCGTTTCTCCATTTATATATTAACATCTGAAGGGGAGAGACAGAGGATCATTCCAGGCATGCATCTTGTTTTAGGCTTGTCATTAGCATGCATCTGGCTGCAACTGGTGATCTGAAATTCCCCCCATGACCAGATGGGAACTTGGAGCTCTGACTTGCAGCACATTGTCCAGGATGAACTCTTTGTAACAATTTTTTTAAACCCATTGGATAAGCTCAGCTTAGTGCTGAAGTGTTCCCTCTAAGCTAAATTAGTGTGAGCTAGCTCACAGTTTTTTAGTTTCTGGCTCACACATTTTTGTCTTAGCCCAGGAAGGATGGCTCTAGAGAAAACTAATTTATGCAATAGCCAAATCGCTTGCTCACAACTGTAATGCCAGTAGTTCACAGGGGTCTGTTGGGGCCGGAGCGAGGTGGAGCAAAGCTCCGCCAGCACAGGACTGGCCAGTAGGGCAGCCATGGGCTGAATCAGATTCTCTAATCTGATTCAGCTCGCCGCCGAATTGCTGCCGAAATGTGGTGGCAACTTTAAAAGCCACTGGAGGGGAGGGGGTTTGAGGGAGAGGCTCCAAACTTGCAGGGTAGCTGCTGGGGCCTCTCCTCGAAATGCCCACCAAATTTCAAGAAGATTGGACCACGGGGTCCAATTCTACAGGCCCCCAAACAGGTTGCCCCCATTCCCTCCATTGTTCTCTATGGGAGGAAAAAAGTTAACATTTTTTCCCTCCATAGAGAACAATGGAGAGGATGGGACAATCTGTTTGGGGGCCCATAGAATTGGACCCCGTGGTCCAATCTTCTTGAAACTTAGTGGGTATTTTGAGGAGAGGCCCCAGCAGCTACCCTGTAAGTTTGGAGCCTCTCCCTCAAACCCCCTTTCCTCCAGCCCCTCATATACCCTATGAGTTTTTGCCATTGATTTCAATGGCCCATAGGGTATAATGGGGCTGAAACTGACATTTCCTTTCTGACACACTTCTGGTGATATCAGGGGACGTGGCATATGCTAATGAGTTATGCTAATGAGCTCCTGCACCTCTTTTTCTACGAAAGGACCCGTGGTAGTTCACAAAGTAGAACTTTTGCTGACAAGACTCCACAGCTTAGAGGGAGCAGTGCGTGCTGAACTGGTTTCAATTATGGAGTATTTTTAGCACCTTACTTTGTTTTGCAAAGAGCTCAGCTGTTTGTACCTAGTCTCTCTCTGGAAGAAACTCTTATCTACTTCAAAGATCCAGTGGTACCTTAGAAACCAATGACATTTTATTCTAGCATAAGATTTCACGAGAGAGCTCACATTATTATTATTATAATCTACTTTACCTTTTTCTTGCTCTAAAACTGACCTATAGACAAGGATCTAAAGTTATCTCTGATCACCTGTTTGCATTCATTACAGAAACTGCATTAGCTTTAAAACAAGCTGACACCAGTTTAATATGGAGGATACCTGAGGGCTATTCAAGACAGCTTAAGAGGAAGAAAATGGTCACTTGGCTAGTGTTGAAAGAGCTTCTATTACTTATTATATCTTTGGGGTAAACTCTGGTAGCAAGTTGCAGCCTGAATTCTAGCATCCTCATGGGGAAGATGGCAGAAAAAAGGAGATATACATGTTTATTACAAATAACTGCATATAGATTTGAGGGAAATTCATTTTGTTTTGGCTTGAGTTAGCTAGAATTTATTTTTAAAAAAGAACAGTTAATGAAAGGGATGTAATTGTGGCCACAGTTTCTCTATATGCTCATCTGAATCACATCACATCACATCAAGGCGGGGGGAAAAATCCTAATATACATTTTCCATTTCCTTTTAGTTTTGTAATCTCAGAACTGATGGGTTTTTCAATCTCTGTTCTGCAAATAACAAACAATAACAGAAAAGTGATTTTAAATTACCATATATACTGATGTTACTAAATATTTCTTTAGGCTAGTTAAGTTATAAACTAATTTGCAAGGCAGACCTGCTGAATTTTGTAATCACTGAGATTTCCCATGAGTCCCACTTCAGGCACTCCATTGCTCTCACGAGCAGACTGCAGCCACAATACTTTTAAAAGAAGTTAGCTAACTAGGGTAGTTTAGGCCCAATTTCAACCACCACACTGGGGAGAAAAAAAATGGATCTTGTGCTCAGTGGCACATGCAACACTGCATATGCAAATAATTCTACCCCACCAGTGTCCAATTTAAATCCAGCCTCTCATGTGTACTCGTTTTTAAAAGACATTCAGAACAGAAAAGATGTTACATGTGATACATGCAGGTGCATGACAATGTGCGTGGGGGAGGAGACAAAAATCCTGGCTGCATCCTTCTCCCTGCGCATCTGCCTGCACCCAACCGCTGGGATGGAGCCTACACACATACCGTGCATATGCATAACAGGGTCCATCCACGGGCCAGCCCTTGTTTCTCCTCCTGCCTGGCAAAGGAGAATCGACCACCTCCCAAGGTGGTCTGTTCCACTGTTTTAACAGCACTTGCAGTTAGGAAGCTTCACCAATATTGAAGAGGAAATCTACCCTTCTCATAATTAGTTCTAACCCAACCAATCCAAATCTTGCCTTCTGAAAAAAGAGGTAACGGTCTGCCCCATGCATGACAAATCCCTAAAATAGCAGAAGACAGTGACCACATCTCCCCTCACAGTCATCTCTTCTCCACACCCAGCATTTCCCACCTGGCCTCACAAGGTTTCGTTTGCAGTCCTCTCACTGTCTTGTTGCCTTCCTGCCATACAAACACGACGTATGTAGATACTACTGCAATTAATTAACCCTTGTAACTAACTGCACATTAATTGAATCAGCAGTATAACATTGGGGGGGGGCACACACAAGAGGAATGTGTTTTGACTCATAGCAATGCCCACTGCAATCTTCCCCACTTCACATGAATGTTAAGTCACAGAGGGAATATTGTAACCTTAGGGAAGATGTTAGTCTTTAAGGTGCTCCGGGACTCTTGCTCTTCTCTGCTGCTACCGCCAGACTAACACAGAGACCCACCTTGCTCTATCAGCATCAGCTGTCAGCCACATCAGACTGTGCTGGCGGCCTTCCATGAGATGCGCCCCCACTTCCAATGTCAACTTACATGTGGAACACAGAAGGTCTTGGAAGGCTGTACCATCAGCATGAGCTCTTGAGCCACCTTCCCCTCAGGCCCATAGCCAGGATTCTTTTTGTTTGGTTTTTTTTTTAATTTTTAAGGGGGCAGTTACAGTACAGTTAATTAAATTAATCTGAATGTCTGTCTTTAAAGGGGGAGGCTCCAAGCCTGTTTCTAGCCTTTCAATACTCTTTGTGGGGCAAGGTTTTTAATTAAGTGGGCAGGCCCCCCGAAATGCACCACTGTAGCTATGGACCTGTTCCCCACATAGGTCATCCTTCTATAGGTCTACCCTTGTCCTAGGTAGACAGAGAGGTAGCCCACCGCTTCACTAGCCCCTTTCTGCCGGGTGGAGATGCACAGCAGCATCCTAAACAGTTACACCCTTCTAAGCCCAACTAACTCCAACGGATTCAGACCAATGTTCCCTCTAAGCTGAGTTAGTGTGAGCTAGCACACTTTTTAAAGTTTCCAGTTCACAGATTTTCGCCATAGCTGAGGAAGGATGGCTCCAGAGCAAACTAATTCATGCCGTAGCCAAATCGCTGGCTCACAGCTTTAACGCCAGGAGCTCACAAAGTAGAATTTTTGCTCACATGACCCCACAGCTTGGAGGGAGCACTCTGTGTGACTCTGCTGAGGACTGGAGGACGAGGGTCTGCATGTCCCTGGCACCGAGGGAGGGGAGAGAGAGGACACGCGTGTCCTGACCTGAAAGGGGAGGGGGTTAATAGTGGGTGAGAAAGCCCGTTGCGAGGAAGAAGGGACGACACGAGTGAACGGACCTGTGAAGAGGGGAACCAATGAGGGCGTAAAATCAAGTTATCCGGAAAGGGGGGGGGGGGCAACACGCGTGTACAGATCATCCAGGGGTGGGGTGGGCGGGGAAGGAAGCCCCCTCCCCGGCGCTTCTCCTCGGGAAGGCCCGGCCCCCAGCCGCCCTCACCGGGTCTCCCTCCGGCCGCCACGTCAGCGGGAGAAAAGCGGCGGAGACCGCGGCGCGCCCTCTCCTCTCCTCTCCTCCCCGGCCAAGGCCAGGCCAGGCCGCTGCCGCTCACCACGGGGCGAAGAACATGACGAAGTGCGGGGCGCTCTGGATGCCGTGCCGCAGCATCGCGGCGTCGTAGAGGTGGCGCGCGTGGGGGTCCGCCTCGTCACCTCCCGCCGCCGCCTTCCCGTCCTTGGGGTCGCCGGCCCGCGCGGGGGGGAGTCCGCGCAAGAGCAGGCAGCAGCCGAGCAGCAGGGCCAGGGGAGAGAAGGCGCAGGGACGGACCGCGGCAGCAGCAGCAGCAGCCATGGCGGCGGCGGCGGCGGCGGCGGGAGGAGAGAGAACGAGAGAAAAGAGGGAGCGAGAGGAAGGAAAAGCCGGCCCGGCGACCCACGTCTCTAGGCCGCCCGCCCCGCCTCCCCTGCTGGGGCCCAGGCAGCGTCTCCGCCCCCAGCCCGCCCCGGCGAGTCAAAGGGCGACGGGGAGGGCCTTGCCGTCCTATCCAAAGCCGGCTGGGGGCAGAGCGGGTGGGGTGGGTGGGGTGGGGTGGGGGGGGGGCTTGTGCCTCGCGCTTCAGTCCTAAGCGAAACGCTAGTCGATGGTTCGTCTTGGGCCATAGTTAAATCCCGGAAACACCTAACTAGTTGTTGTTTTTTAAACCACATAGCTTTTTAAAACAGATTAAAAACTCAGTTTTCCAGTTCTTTTGAACTTTTAATGACTGATGGCCTGGAGAAGTCGAGAACTTGCACGTTTGGTTTGGTTGGGCTTGATGGAAGGTAGCGCAAGGCTTTTTTTCGCCTTTTTTTTTTTTAAAGGCTGAACAAATAGGTTCTGGGGCTCAACTAGGAAAGTGGATAATTTATTTTAGCGCATTTTTATCCTGCCCCTCCTGCTTCCCCAGGAGCTCAAGGTAGCTTTCATCAATTTCCCCTAGGGCTGCCAAGTCCAACTTGGGAAATATCTGGGTACTTTGGGGGTGGAGCCAGGAGAAAGGAAGTGACATCATTTTGTGATGTCACATCCTGTGATGTTGCTTCCACATGCTGACACATGAACTCATGAAGTTTCCTAATACTGAATCAGGCCATTGGTCCATCAAGGTCAGTATTGACTACTCAGACTGGTAGTGGCTCTCCAGGGTCTCAGGCTGAGATCTTTAATGTCACCTATTACCTGATCCTTTTTTAGCTGAAGAGGCTGATACCTCCTGCATGTCAAGCAGATGCTCTATCACTGAGCAACGGCCCTACTGAATCCTTCCTCATCTCGGCAGAATATGAAGCCCTAAGTGCTACACAAGTGCTAAATATGATTTTCATATCATAAGAACAGGAGAGAAGCCACAGTGGATCGGCCCATCCAGTACAGCCCATCCAGTACAACACTCTGTGTCACAACAGTGGCCAAAAATACCAGGTGCCCTCAGGAGTTCCAGCAGCGGGGCCAGAACTCCAGAAGCCCTCCCACTGTTGCCCCCCAAGCACCAAGAATGCAGAGCATCACTGCCCCAGACAAAGGGTTCCATTTAGACCTTGTGGCTATAATAGCCACTGATAGACCTCTGCTGGATGGGGACAGAGAGAGAGAGAGAGAGACAGACAGACAGACAGACAGACAGACAGACAGACAGACAGACAGCTTTTTCACTTACTCTTGCCCAATTCCCAGGCTTTATTTCTGGCCCTTGTTTCACCCAGCTGTTGTCCATGTAAGTCCCATAACTTCTCCCCCCCCACCTCCAGCATAGGCTTCTTGGTGGCTAAAGAGGACCTTTGTCCTCCCCTTTTCGCCAGCAGAAAAGCTAGTTGGATCCATCCCTAACTTAAAATACCGGTTACTTGATGTACAAATGCTTTTAAAAATGCAGATTTTTACTGCCGGAGGGTGGGGGGGGGGGGGAACATGGTTGAAAGAAACAGAAAATTGGCATAAAAATGAGGAATCCCAACTTTTATTTGCAGAAGGGAAATGAGGATTGGGGGGACCCAAACAGCCACGACAAGACATTTTAAACAATCCCACTCCCAGACCTTCTACAGGCAACCTCTCCTTGTGATGTTTACCTCTTTGGAAGTGACAGTTTATTCCTTTGACAAAACCACAGTGGACAGACAGACAGCAAAAAGAAAGAGGGGGAGGGGGAGAGACAGAGAAGGAAAAGAGCTCGCAGACCCCAGCACCTTACGCAGTTTACTCCAGCAGCAACCTTGCACGGAAGCCCTTCAGTAGAAAGAGCTTAGTCCCTCCTTAATCTCTGGGCGGGGGGGCTGTCTTGCTCGATCAGCTCTTAAAGGGGAAATTTCCCTTTTAAGAAGTTCAAGAGGCCAGCAGGGCAGGCTCCGAGGTTCTCCTGCTGGCAGCCATTTTGTCCCCCCGGTGGCCAATTTTGGGAAAGCGGGGGAAAGCTTTAAAAATCGGTGTTTCCCCCGCTCTACCGGGGGACTTGGCAGCCCTAATTTCCCCCCTCCATGTTATCTTTCCAGCAGGCCGGTAGCCAGGATTTTTTTGGTTTGGGGGGCAAATTATTTTTTTGGGTGGGACAGCCCTTATATATTGCTGTTTTTCAAAAATAATAATAATGTTTTGTTCTTTATCCCTAACCTCCCCCCATGAACTGTTGCAGCAAAAAAAACCCACCCTAAACCCAGGATCTCTCCTATCCCAGTGTGAATGGAGAAGTGGGAGGGGGGAGCTGCTCCGGGTTTCAGAAGGAAGGGGGTCTCATTTTGCCAGCATTTGCTCAAGAACTGAGGGCACCCACAGAGCATCCGAACCTGCCTCTCCTAGAGCTGATGCCTCAGTGATTCGACGGTAGTTTCTTCCTACAACGGCACTGCACTAATGGGCAAAGGGTTACTAATGGGTGAGGGTTACTGGAGAGGGAAACACATCATGGGTGTTTATATGCCAATGCTAGAAGTCTCTGAGCCAAGATAAAGGAGCTGGAGTGCTTGGTGTTCAATGACAATTTAGATAATAGTAGGTATCTCAGAAACATCGTGGAATGGGGAAAATCTATGGCAGGGGTGGCCAAACTGTGGCTTGGGAGCCAGATGTGGCTCTTTCACAAATATTGTGTGGCTCCCGGCACGGCAGCTGGGGAAGTGAAGAGGAGGCATGCCTCCCCAATCAGTCTTCCCTTCCCCCGCCAGTGTCCCCCTCCTTGGGTAGGCTTGGGGGGGGGCAGAGAAAGAAAGCAACTTTAAATACGTTCTCAAAACCCCCCCGGCATTCAAATATCATTGGACAAATAAATATCATTATCAATATCTATTTTACCCCTTTTGTTTTTATTTCTGGCAGTCTCGTTTAATGTTAATAAAAAACAAATTTGCATATTTTTAAATTAAAAACATGTCTGTAATACTTCTTCATGTCATGTGGCTCTCAAACACGTGACATTTATTCTATGTGGCTCTTATGTTAAGCAAGTTTGGCCACCCCTGATGTATGGGATACAGTAATTCCTGGGAATAAGCTCTATAGGCAGGACAGGGAGAGATGGGTTGGTAGCAATGTTGTGTTGTACATCAAAGAGGGCATAGAATCAAATAAATTAGAAAACATCAGGGGAATTCCCAACAGAAGTGACATGAGTGACATGGGCCCTAAGGAATACTTAAAAGTGTGGGTGTACTACTGCCCACCAGATCAAACCCTTGAGGCTGATCTTGAGATGGGGAAGGAAATAAGAGAGGTGACTAAAGCAGGTAATAATATGATACTGGGAGAGTTCAACTACCCTCACATAGACTGGGTAAACATGCTCGAGTCATGCTGTAGAAATGAGAAAGTCAAAAATGTTTGTGCACTGGAACAGTTGGTCACAGCCAAACAGAGCGGTAGTGATCTTGGACTTGGTTCTGAATGGGTCTTAAGACCTGGTGAAATATATAGAGGTTACACCAATTGGAAACAGTAACCACAATGCTATTAAATTTAGCATTCAGGATAATGGAAAGTTACCTATAAAGTCCAGAACTGTCACATTTGATTTTAAAAGGGGGAACTTTACAAAAATGAGGGGAACAGTAAAAAGGAAGCTGAAGGGAAACTACAAGAGAATCAAATCCCTAGAGTAGGGGTGGGCAATTGTTTTGGCTCGGGGGCCACTTTGTGGGAGCGGAGGTTAGCGGAGGGCTGCACCTTTTAAAATGATTGCATTCATTACTTAACTTTGCATTTCAGAAAAGGTATAAATTGTATCATAAAAATCAATAAATATAAATTAAATAAAATAGTGGTAGTTTTATTCAATTTATGTATTGTGCTAATTTCATATCATCTATAGCTGCAAGCACATTTAATTTTAGAATCAGTTTAATGAGACAAATGTACCCTATCACACTTTTCTACAATTTTTTTGAAATCAGGAGTGAGATTGCTTGTTGAGATTTTCATCACAGCCTGCAAGTTAATGTCTGTCAAAGAGCATCTATATTTACTCTTGTTGATCTTCATGTCTTGGCGGGCCGCAAAAAACTCTGTGGTGGGCCGCATGTGGCCCGCGGGCTGCCATTTGCCCACCCCTGCCCTAGAGGATACTTGGAAGCTGTTTAAAACCACACTAATTGAAGCTCAAATAGAATGCATTCCACAGGCGGAGAAAGGCACCGCCAAGTCTAAAACAAGCCCTGTGTGGTTAACAATGCAAGTCAAGGGAGCTATAAAAAGTAAAGAGGCTTCTTTTAAAAAGTGGAAGGGCTACCCCAATGAATTGAACAGGAGGGGCTACAGGCTCTGGCAAAAGAAATGTAAGTCAATAATTAGGTATCCAAAAAGAGATCCTGAAGGCATCAAGACAAACCATAAATATTTTTAAAAATATATTCAGTGCAGGAAATCAGCCAGAGAAGCAGTGGGGCCTTTGGATAACAAAGGAATAAAAGGATTGCTAAAGGAAGCTGAGAAGCATAATGAAAGAGTGGGGCAAATGCTACAGCCCCTATTTTCAGGAAGGGAGTCTGTAGAACTGAGCCAAACTGAGGTGACCAGAGATGAAGTTCTAGACCTACTGGGGAAATTAAAAAGTGATAAGTCTCCAGGTCTTGATGGCATACAACTGAAAGTTCTTAAGGAACTCAGATGTGAGACAGTTGATCTACTTACCTGTTTATGTAACCTATCAGTAAATTCCGCTGCTGTACCAGAAGACGAGTGTAGCAAATGTGACACTAATTTTTAAAAAGGGATCTAGAGGGGAACCAGTAAATCATAGGCCAATCAGCTTGATGTCTGTCCCAGGAAAATTAGTAGAAACTGTCATCAAAGATAGAATTGTTAGGCACATAGAGGAACAAAGACTGCCGAGGGAAAATCATCATGGTTTCTTGCAAAGGGAAGTGCTGCCGGACCAACCTTTTGGAGTTCTTTGAGAAAATGAACAAGCATGTAGACAACGGTGAACTGGTAGATATTATATACCCTGGCTTTCAAAAGGCTTTTGACAAGGTACCTCACCAAAGACTCCTGAATAAACTTAGCAGTCATGGGATAAGAGGATGGGTTCTCTTACGCTGGTTAAATGACAGGAAGCAAAGAGCAGGAATCAATGGACAGCTCTCACAATGGAGGGAAGTAGGCAGTGGGGTCCCAGTATGACTGGTATTGGGACCAGTACTATTTAATGATCTGGAATTCGGGTTGAGTAGTGTAGTGGTCAGGTTTGCAGATGACACCAAATAATTCAGGATGGTGAAAACCAAGGCTGACTGCAAAGAACTCCACAAACGGGGTGAGTGGATGCCAATGTGGCAAATGAAGTTCAGTGTTGGTAAGTGTAAGGTGATGCACATTGGGAGAAAAAATCCCAACTTCAGGTATAGGCTAACGGGATCTGAACTTGCTGAGACTGTGAGGGGAAAAGATCTTGTGGTCATAGTGGATAGCTTAATGAGAGTGTCAACCCAGTGTGCTGCAGCAGTGAAAAAGGCCAATTCTAGGATAGGGATTATTAGGAAAAGGATTGAGAATAAAATGGCCAATATGTTAATGCCCCTGGACAGATCTATGGTGCGGTCACTGTATGTCAAAAAGGACATTGCAGAGCTGGAAAAGTACAGAAGAGGACAACTAAGATAATTATGGGTTTGGAGCATCTTGACTAAGAGGAAAGGCTGAAGAGTCTGGGACTTTTCAGTTTAGAAAAGAGACATCTTAAGGGGAGACATGACAAAAGTTTATACAATTATGGATGGGGTGGAGAGAGTTGAGAAAGAGAAATTTTTCTCATTCTTCCAAATACTAGAACTTGAGGGCATCCACTGAAGCTGATGGGCAGTAGGTTCAGAACGGACAAGAGGAAATACTATTTTACACAGAGTGATTAAAATGTGTAATTCTCTGCCAAGGATGTAGTGATGGCTATGCCTGGTACACTTCACATGCACACCAGAAGACAGAGCAGAAGTACCCCCGCCAGCAGCCAGGTAAAACCTGGCAACCTTAGTGATACAGGATGCTGGATTAGATGGCCCATTGTTCTGATCCAGCAGGGCCCTTCTTATGTTCTTAATATCATCTCTTCTAGTCCTACCTGTTGGGAAGCTGCTGAAGGCCCAGGAGACATGATGAATAGCCATTTGGTTCCTTTGTGCATTGTGTGAAGTGACAAAGATCGAAGTATCAGTAATTCCTAGAGCTGTACTTGGGGAGGGTGAGTATGCACAAATCCCCTGTCTCATGTAGCATTTGATAGGTACACAATAGCCGGGGTTTGTGTTGCTTCCTGTCAAACTGAGGTCCTTAAAACCGAGCAGAGCCTTCATTACACTCTCATCTAGTTTATAGTAGAAACAAATACTTTTGAAAGGTTATAAGAAAGCTGAGTAACTATAGCTGGCCCTATCCAAGAAAGGAAAATAGGCCCTGCTCTTGTATCACCTTGCACAGCTCTCTCAGACTCTTTAGAATTGTCCCATTTGCTACAAGCCCAAATTTGATCTCTGGTGGCTCTTAACAAATTGCTAATGTTACCATGCTATTGCTTGTGATGTGGACAGCAAGGATATAATAAACCAATTATATGTATAATATAAATTTACATTCTGCCTTGAATTCAGTTTACAATTCAGAGATAATCTCCAAAGGGACACAAACTCATGTACATGATCATATGTGCCTTCCAAATCTCAGAGTGAGTTTTATTTTGACAGCTGTCTCTGAATGAAATGCTGGCCTCTAAGGAGAGATAAAATGAGGTAATATTCTTGACAGCCCAATTGTCTTTGGTTAGGAAGGATATTGTGATCTCAATTGGGGGGGGGAGGGGCTAATTCTGCCATCTCTAAGCTTCTATCCCAATTACCTCAGTGATTTGTACCGCTCATGGAGGGGTAGAAGTGGAAAATACAGCATGCTGTTGTATGAAGTGACATCAATTTTGCCACTGTCAAGTTATGCAGCTGACAGTCTGAAAGAGATGGTAATAGCAATCAAAAAGCACATTTTTTTAACAAGGTGAAAAAATTTTTTTTTCCCCTAAGGGCATATGTACAAACATATGGCACTATGGCCTCATAATTCTTGAAGAGGTTTAGAACTATGGCATTAGAAAGAGCTGCTATCCTATACTCAATACTAGCTATCGATGGGAAGATGTAAGTTGATAAAGCAGGTGTAAGCTGTAGAGCTGTAGCTGTAAAACCAATATGTATGGCAATAATAGGACGGCAGCCTTTATTTTGGGGTTGTTGTGTTTTGTTAATAACAAGTAATAAATAAACGAATAAAATACCATGAAGAGAAAAAAGAAAAGAAATAGCAGCTTTCTTTCCTTTGGGACAGTTCACAAGCACTGCCAAATCAAAGGCAGGAAGGAGCCCTGACCTGGATAGCCCAGGCAAGCCCGATCTCGTCAGATCTTGAAAGCTGAGCAGGGTCAACCCTGCTGGCAAGTACTTGGATGGGAGACCTCGAAATACCAGTGGCGGGAGGTGGGGGCAGGCTTTATTCAGCCACCTCTCTGAATATCCTCCAGGCCCCTAGTAGGGGGTCAGTCACCAGAGGTCACCATGACTTCCAAGTGCACACTCACACATATGCACACACACATATTTAATAAATACCCAAAAAAGGGCAGGAACCAGTTGCCGAGCAGATTACAAAGCTTGCCACCTTCCATGCCCCACATTATCCTTTCTGTTCCTATTTCCCATTATATCCTTGCGAGCAATCTTCACTCTTTACTGTACCACCTCTGCCATCCAAAGGTCTCTCTCTTTTTGTTCACTCTATCCCAGGGGTGTAGAACTCACTTGTTACAAGGGCCAGATCTGACATAAATGGGACCTTGTCGGTCCGAGCCATGTGTGTCATAAAATGTAATGCCAGGTAGTGGAGATATACACTTTATAGAGGATACAGACAAATATAATTAAAGATGTTATTTGTTTTACTTAAAATACAAATATGCTTAACACTTTTGGGTTATTTTATTTATTTAACTGTCTTTGATAACTGACATCCTCCCAAACCTTCCCCTCCCCTTAAAAAATGCCTGCCTAAAATAGAAAAGTGGGATTTGGCAATGCAATTTTTAAAATAAAATATCAAGAGAAAGCACAAGGCTCACAGCAGAAACTAAAAATAAAAAATGCTGTGAGCCCAGGTACATAAAATGGCTGGGCATTGTAAGCTTTTCCCCTCACCCCCCAGTGGCATAGGGTTGCCAGGTCTGGGTTGGAAAATACCTGGAGACTTTGGGGGTGGATCCAGGAGAGGGTGGGGTTTGGGGAGGGGTGGGCCCTCAGCATGGTACAATGCCATAGAGTCCACCATTGAAAGCAGCCATTTTCTCCAGGTGTTGTGTTTGTTTAGAATATGAAGCAGTAATAGCTTGAAAAGGGCTCTGGTATCCTAAAGCTCCAATTCCTATTGGCTGATTAATAAAGACTCCCATTGGTCCTGAAGCCAATCTAGATACCCAGCCACTGAGCCCTGCTTGGGTCCAATAGTATTGCTTGTATATAGTTACATTGTTGAAAGTTATGTGTTGGAACAGTATAAATGAAAGTGCTGCTCTCACAGAGCTGTCTTTTGAGCTGAACAATGTCACTGAATAAAAGCCTGTTTGTTTGAATTCATCGCCTCCTGCTCAATACTTAAAACCAGGGGAGCTGATCTCTGTCAACTTGAGATCAGTTGCAAAAGCAGGAGATCTCCAGGCCCCACCTGGAGGCTGGCAACCCTAGAGTGGCAGTGGCTCTGCACTGTAATATCCCCCTATGGCTATGGGTTCTCAGATTAGAGCAGGAGTGGGCAAATTGCAGCCTGGGGGCCACATGCGGCCCGCCACAGAGTGTTTTGCTGCCTCCCAAGACAGTCAGCCGGGTGGTTTCAGTTAGGCCTCCGTCTGAGAAGGTCAGGAAGGCTCCCGCTCTCTCCTGGCTTACCACTATTTTACCACTAAACTACCACTATTTTATTTCATTTATATTTATTGATTTTTATGATACAATTTATACCTTTTCTGAAATGCAAAGTTAACTAATGAATGCAATCATTTTAAAAGGTGCGGCCCTCTGCTAACCTCTGCTTCCACAAAGTGGCCCCCCCGAGCCAAAACAATTGCCCACCCCTGGATTAGAGTACTCACTCAGGCAACAGCTTCAGCTATACAAACAATGGAAAGTGAAACTACTTGAGCTGCCCTCCATTGAAATACATTGCAGCACAGACAAAGTTGCAAAGAAAATGTGGAATGGATTTCCCACTGAGGTCTCTGTGCCCAGATAGACTACTCTGGGACTGGAATGACAGCCACCAGAGTAGAATGACAGTCCCTGGGAGTAGCAGAAGCATTCTGGGATTAGAATGAGGACCCCCAAAGTGGAATTCCATTTCCAGAACGCTGCTGCTACTCCCAGGGGCTGCCATTCCACTCTGCACCCTGTCATTCCAGTCCCAGAACATAAGTTTCTATTGCTAGGGACCATCATTATACTATGGGGGCTGTCATTCCAGTCCCAGAGCACTGTTTCTGTTGCTAGAAACAGTCCCAGAATAGTCTATCTGGGTGCAGAGACCTTAATGGAAAAATCCATTCTATATTTTCTTTGTAACTTTGCAAGCCCGGAAGCAGGCAAAGACAAGATGGAGGGAGCTGGGAACTTCAGCAGCCTCAGGCTTCAAGGCGTGAGGACAGGAGTGGTAGGGGAAGAAAAAGGCCATAGGCTGGTTTAAAGCCATGAGTGGGCTGCTTTTGGCCCACAGGCCTTAATTTTGACAGCCCTGGTCTAACACCTTAACTGAGAGTACTGTAGGTAGATTATGCAGAGCCTTACTAATAATCAGGGATCCTTTCGTAGAAAAAGAGGTGCAGGAGCTCATTAGCATAACTCATTAGCATAACATTTGCATATGCTACACCACCTGACATCACCGGAAGTAGGTCAGAAGGCAAGAAAGAAGAGGGAGGGAGAACGGAAGGAATGAAGAGCGAGCTGGCAGAGAAGGGACAGCTACCAATCCAAGCCTCAGAAATACCACTATTCTGGGAGGACAGCTTCAGTGGTGGCTGAAGCCTTCAGAAGGCTGGTTGGAGAAACAAGGACTTTTCCAGGGGATGGGGTCATTTTGTTGCAGCCATGACACAAGCAGGCATTCCACCGCGGGGGGGGGGGGGGCTGGCTCCAACTCCCGGAGCTGCGCTCCCCTGAGCTCCTACTCGAAATGATCCCTGCTAATAATGCAATCCTAGGCACCCTTCGAAACCCTTCAATAGAAGTGTGTAACTCTGCTTTGGACAGCACTGGTTGTGTATTGCCACTCACATGACAAAAGGCATGCTCTCCTGCACAAGTTTCACCAAAATGGATGGACCCTCCAGAACAATACATTTTTCCCCCTTTGCAGCTGTGAAAGACAAGCCACAGCAGCATGGACAGTTGGCTTTTGAGTTACAAAAGAATGTGATCTATAGAAAAGAAATCTAAGCACTGTGTAGTGTCATGTCAGCCTGAATGAAATGCATAATTGTAACATTTAGCCCTTCGACGGTTCTAAATCAGCTTAAACCCAACTACTTTGATTTAACAGGTTTGCACAAGGAACAATGAGCCTCACATGCTGATAAATCATGGAAGACCTGAAAGTGATTAAGTGTCTGGAACGTAATGTCTGTAGTGGGCAGAAAACACTTGCTATAAATCTGGTGAATGTACCAACAAAATCATAAATTTTGGGAAGTGACAGGGTAAAGCTTCAAAGCTGCCTTAGTATTCTGAAAACATCATGATGGATTAAAAATAGCAAACTCTACATACTCATGTATAAGGATACTGGTTGGTGATAAATACAACTGAGAAGCGCAGAAAAACGGATGAGAATTCAGTTTCTTTAAGAGAGACGTGGGTCAGTTCAGAGAAAGTTGTGTTCTTAAATGCAGTGGCTGTTCTGAAAGACAGTGGTTCTTAAATGCAGGTTGTTTTTACAGTTGTATTTTGTTTTTAACTTAGGTTCTAAGCTATTTTGGGGGTCTTGTGTGGGATGAAATGCCTAGTAAATAAATAAAAACAAGTATGTGGTCAAAATCCATCAAGTCCTGAGGAATTACCAAATGAAGACTCGCATGGTATAGTTGCTGGATAGTAGTATCCTGTCTATAGATGTGGGATCACATGTTTGAACTGTGTCATATATAAAAACCAGTATATGGAAAACTAGCAGGCTGGATTTCATAATCTTCATGGCTTTCCCTTCCTGCCAGTGGCTATTTCTAATCCTGGAAATGTGTTCCCACGGCCATGGGACCTGTGTGGAGTAATAGCCATGCTCGTTGGGAGGCTGCTGGGGAAAGGGAAAAATAATCACTCCCTCCTGTCTCTTGTGTCAGTGGAACTCCTTGGACAGAAGAGGACGGAAGAAGTGATTTCTGCCCTTTTCCACTCCCCACTGCAGCCTCGACATGTATGGCTACTATTCCATGCAGATCCTGCAATCCAGGAATAAATTCTGCCAGAGGTGGAGATGGCTGCTTGGTAGGGGAGCTGGGAAGATTGGGAAATCTGGTGTTGACTCGGCATGGCCCTTTTTCTGGCTCTAACCCATTGAGTCCCAAAGAAGAGCAGGACAGAACCTTTCTCCTTGACCTGTTTTTAAAACATTTTAAGGGGCAGGCAAGCATTCAGACATGATTTCTGTCACGGGCTGGGTGCCAGTAGGTCAGGAGCCGAGTCGAAGTCTGAGACAGTCCAAAGTCAAGCCAAATCAGGAATGAATTACCAAGTCCAAAACACAAGCCGAAAGCAGAGTCAGTCCAAGCCGAGGTCAGAGAGGGAAACTCACGAGCAAACCAGTCCAAGGTGTCAACCAAAAGCCGAAGTCAAACAGAGCCGAAGTCACGAGCCATAGGATCCAGAATCAGGTTAGCTATTGCGAGCCGAGCGGGTGCACAGCTTAGCCGAAATGACTTGTTGCTAGCACAAGTTGTTGGTCTTTGTGCTGTGCCTAAATACCCAGCCACTTCCTGTGCTTGTTAGCAGCTGGCAGTGAGGTCCCGGCTCCCTTTAAAACTCAGGGCTGAGTGATCTGCGACTACGCAAGCATGCCTCTTTTCTCCTAGCAGCTAAGTCTTGCCTGGATCATGACCTTAGCCGTTCCACCCGAGGAGGTGAATCAGGTGGGCTTGAGCTTGGCTGTGGCTCAGCTGCTGGTGGTGCTGGGGTAATGCCCTGAGAGGTGCTTGCTTGAGCCTCCTCTGGTTCAGGTGGAGGTTCCTCTGGAGCTGGGGACTGATCCTCCATCGCACTTAGGTCTGCAGGAGACAGGTCTTCAGAGGCACTCCTGACAATCTCCTGCATAGATTCCAGCAAGAAATCCTTCACATGAGAAAGCTGATCATGTAGCACAGGCCCCAAATTATGACTAAAGTTTTGTTATGCAAAACTGAAGTCATTAAAGGGCAGATAACCAGAAGGCTAAGACAAAATGATAATGTTAGGTGAGGTGAAAGTTCATTAAGGATAAGTGGAAGGATCTTCATGGAACTGTTGCTGCTAGAAGAGTGTAAGGCTGTGGTCACACAGTCATTTTGATTGGGTTTCACTGCTGTTCCCTCTTGCATTTAAAATTGCTGATCAGATGGCCGCATCTGCCTCCCGCACCAAAGTGGGCTCACTCGCGCAATCCTCCTGGTTCCCTAGTGAGTTTTCCAACACCAGGAAAATCAAGTACTTTTCTGGTATTTGCGTGCTGAATCTGCGATTTTGCCAATCTGGACAGCCATATCTCGCAATGATTGCGATTAGGTTGTCTGACCATCCTTCGCGCGATGAGGGCCCCCCCCCCCCAGCTTCTGCCTTTGTGCACATGAGCAATCCTGTGCTGAATAAATTCAATGTTTAAACGTTCAAGCACACATATAGATTCCAGTGCTTGGTAGCACGTTGCCAGTTCATTTTGTTCGCTATTGGGGGGGGGGGGGAACCTGTAAAAACAAGGGAGTCCAGCAAGTCCAGGTGGGAGTGGTGATTCAGCCGTGTGCATATGCACATGCGCAAAGCAATTAAAAAAAAACTCACGCCATACCACCCAAGCGGCGGCGCAGCTATCTAAATGGTGTCCAGAGCCTTGTTGCACAATGCTTGCGGTTTGGGGAGGGATGTGTAGTCATCCCAACCCGAAAAAAATATTCCCAATCAAACTATAGTGGGAACAAATCAGGATAAATTTGCCATGTGACCACAGCCTAATGAGACCTTTCCAGAGTATGGCTTGGGTCCCACTTAGATTTTCACCGGTGCAGAGAGAGGGGTGATTTTCACTGATTATGACCCCCATGACAGCCCCAAATGCCCCTTGGAATGCTGCTTCTGGGAGATGGGGACCTCCCAGGAAGGCTTGTATAGGGGGACCAGAGGTCATTGTCTGCTGTGGGGGGGGGGGTGGATGGTGGAAATTTATGAGGGATCCAAGACTATGTAAAACTGTAACTGCTTCTCTTAAGCATAATGTAGATTGTGCCCCTCCCCAAGTTAAATTGAATCAGGTTGAAATTTGCCACACCTACATTAAAAACCTGACAAGGCTGTACTGCCATTGGCATTTTGGTTAGTATGGTGTACTGGTTAAGAGTATTGGACTAGGATTTAGGAGACCCAGGTTCAAATCCTCACTTGTGCCATGGGACCTCACTGGATGACCTTGGGCCAATCACACTCTCTCAGCCTAACCTACCTCACAGGGCTGTTGTGAGGATAACATGGAGGAGAGGAGAATGATGTAAACCACTTTGAGTCCCCATTGAAGAGCAAGTCAGGGTAAAAAAATAATCAAAAAAACCAAATACATTTGGTTTGAATTAACACAACCTTGGGACTGGCATGGTTACTCTTATTTGTGGCTCAGCTCAAGGAGGTATATTTTCTTACTGATGTTTCTGTCTACAGCCTGGATACTTACAAAGATTTTAGAGAAGTATATTTTTAAATTAAATTAAATACATTTAAATTAAATAAATGAAAATTTTATTTTATGAAAATAAATGAAAATTTTATTTTCATTTATTTAGAAAACATTATAAATGGCAAGAGCTATTGGAGTCAGTCAGGTGGCTTGGATAGACTGAACTAGGTGGTGAAAAGGAACATACATCAACCGAGAGAGGGGAAAACTACTTGATGATTGCTCTTAATCTATCGTGTTACTCTGCTGCCTTACTACTTCACTTGCGATGCATCTATTAGAATTACACTGTATGTTTTTTATGGAAAGAGGATACCTGTTTTTCCATCTGTAGTTCAGAGGTGCCTTGCACAGATAAATAAATTACAATGATAGTGACTGAAGCCTCAAGGGATTACGATTTAAAAAACCCCATCAGTGTAGATCTGAAGACAACAACATCATTGTCAGCATTAGGTACAACCATTCAAAACTCAGAGGACCAATGTACGCTGAAAAACAGGTATCTGCCAAGAGGAGCGATGTGTAAACAATAAAATGGCTCTTCCAGATTGCCACTCCTCCAGGGTTTCTTATTGCCAGTACCGCTCAAACTTTCTTCTTTCATTTATACACTGTCTTTGTTGCCAGGAAATGGCACTTCGGAGGAAATCTATCTGTTGTGTACAGTTCTGCATGTTTTTTTTTAATCATGCTTTTTATTTTGTACAGTGTAATTGCCAAGGTGGCAATTTAAAAAAGAAAAATGGGGGCAGGGTGGGAGGGGCTGTTTAATCTTTGCTCTGTTTTCTGGCTGGAAAAAAACCAAACACCTCCAAGCTGTTTTCAGCTGTGCTTTGGAAACCTTATCCTTGACCTGGAGAGCCCAGACTATCACCATCTCATCAGGTCTTGGAAGCTAAGCAGGGTCAGCCCTGGTTGGAATTTGGATGGGAGATCACCAAGGAATATCAGGGGCCTCTACACAGAGGCAGGCAACCCTACCGTGTCTCCAATTTTAAAAAGAGAGTAAAATTTAGATGTATCCATAAATTCCCCTAGCAATGCCAAAAGCAGCTCGGTAAGAGGGCAATGTTCATCTTAGCAAAGCAAAACGATTAACTAAAAGAAATACAATTAATCATCATGGTTACAATGCCATCATGACAAAAACTGGTCTAAATGACAATGCTTTGTCTTCTAGAAGGAAAACTGATTGGCCTTTGAGGAAAGTATTCCTCAATGGTCGTTGATTTGGTATCTGGAGTCTGGGGATTGGACTCACTAGCCTGTGGTCCTTTCAATCAATCCATCAATGAGATTTATTGTATTAGCTGTAAGCCATAGCAAAGTTACATAGCATTAAGAAATATATAAGAAATAAAACCTAAAATCACATACGTGAGCTATAAAATTATACAGTAGAATGGGTTAAAAATTGTCAGCGGGTTATAAGAATGACCCCTATGGTGCTGCCTTGGCTCTAATCTTTTCGGCCGCAAGGACAAAAAGGGAAACGCTATATGATAGGAACTCGTCTGTATCTGGTAACAGAAACACAGTCTTCTCATTTTCAGAATACGCATTTATGGTAAATAAAATTCCTGTCAGGAATTTGTCTCTGCGTGCGTTGTACAATGGGCAAGCTAGGATACAGTGGGGAAGGTTCTCAATGGCAAGTGAGCTGCAGATACATATACTATGTTCTGTTGGAATTTGAAAGTATCGACCCTCCCACAATGCTATGTACATTGTTTGGAAGCACAAGGCAGTGAAGGACACCCTGAGGTTATAATTGGAAATATTGAATAGGTAGGGTGATCTAGGATGGTCAGATTTAAAGAATTTGTACCAAGGAGCTACCTTAGATATTGTGATAGCAGAGTGATCTATCACAGCATATGATTTAAATATCCATTCCCTAAATTGGGCATTCTCATCTGAGGCCTCAAGGAGATCATTGAGTATGGTGTATCTGTGGTCCTTTCTGCATTTGCCTGCCACTCTGGATTTTCTCAGCATCCAAAAAACCCGGGACAACAGCAGGCTGACCACTGAAGGGAGATAATGTAATGCAGAACTTGGGGGTGGGGGTGGGGGACAGAATAAAAAGAAAGTTGAATTTGGTTTTAGTGCAGAACTGGGGAGAAAACAGATTAAAAAGAAGGTTAAATTCGATTTTAGTGCAGAGTTGCTTGGAGGACACTGCGGTGAACATGGATTAAAAGGAGAATGCAGAAAGGGCCTGTGTCTAGTCACATATTCTGAGGACTTAAGGACACTTGTATTTTTGGAAAGGGGGGGGGACAATTTCCCTTCTCCCATTGTGGACCCCCAGTTTGCCTCCTGTGCTGTTCTTAAGGATCCAGTGACCTCCAGGAACAGCATTTCAGGGAGATTCAGTAGGCTGCAGTGAGAGGGGGGAAACTGGCTGAAACCATCATGTCCTCTTCCCCTTATGTGTCCTCAGGTCTTTGGAACTGTGTGGTTGACTACTGGACATTCTACCTTGTTCCCTGTAGTAATTAAAAGGGCTGCTTTTTAAGGACATTCGTTGTTTGGTAGCTGCGGGAACATGGCTGATGGTATGCAGTCTAGGATGGAGTTTCGTGTCCGGGGAAATAGTAAAATAAAAGAGGATTGCAAGTGCAAAAGAAGGGTTTAGAAGGGAAGGTTTGGCTGCAGAGGGGAAGATTTGGCTGCAGAAAGTTGAATAAGTAAAAAAAAAAGTTGTATGGGGGAAGGGACACAGAGAAAAAGAGCAGAAGTATATGACAATGTAGCTGATAATTTAAAATTTGCTTTAAAATGTATTTGAGAAGAAGGGAATAGATGGAACAGGAGCAGACGATGTATGGTCTACTTGTTGCCATGCAGCCATATAAGATGGCATTATTAAAGACTCTTAAATATGACTGCTTTGCTGAACTGTGAAAAGAGCGTGTCAGGGCAATGGACAGTACTGTAGCCCCAAAGCAGTGCCCTTTTACTGGACTAAAGGAATGTACCTGGGCCAAGGGAAGCCTTGTGCCTAAGCAGCATGCCAAACCAGATGTGGAATCCTGGACTACAAGATGCCTCTTGCTCCTGCATCTCCACAGCCATGCCAGCGCCAGAATGCAGACCAGCAGCCCTGACCTCCATGCACGCAGAACCAGCAGCAGATCACAGAGGGAAGCCATGCTCTGCAAAAAGGACAAGAAGTTCCTGCACAGACACCATGAGAAACTCCCTTCTCCATCGTGCAGGCATTTCCCCACCACCACCCTCATGTATTAACACGCTTTGTGCTGGCTAGGCGGGATATAAATTCAAATAAATAAATAAACATCACCAGAAGAAGCACGCATTCCACTCCAGCCTAAGACAAAAGGATATGCCCAGTGATGACAATAGTGAGTCATCAAGTCTTCCTGCTACCCATCTGTGAGAGTTCTGCTCAAAGTAGTCAAGGATCAGATCTTGGTTGATTAACCACAGTTCTTTATTCCCTATTTCTACATTAGTACAGCATCTCGGATTATTGTCAGAGATGAGGCAAATTATACACACGGGTCTATTATACCATTCCAAGGAGTTTGAATTACCCATAGGTAGCCAATCCCCTTAAGGGAAAATTGGCGGGTTAAAAGGTGTCCGGACCGTTTGGTTCCCACAGGAAAAAGTGAGGTGTTAAGCAGTAAATTTCTTCTCCCAAACCAGACCCCTCAGATGTTTCGAGTTCACATAACAATCAATGGCTCCAAGGTTCTTTGCATGTGATAAGAGAGGAGAGGCATCCTCCCTTGAAGTTACTGCCGGAGCGCTGGAATGTGGAGGCAGGGATGTGAGGCCTCTTTGTTCTCGCAAATCATAGTTGTCACCCTCCCGACCTGGACAAGCATAATACATCATGGCTACATAGACCCCAACATATGATAGATACATAGGATAGTGAAAGACATGCATGCAAAGGAGCTAAATCTAAGTCTGACTAATACATAATACATTGTCTGAATTGTCAGATTCTGACACCATCAAGTTAATGCAGCTGTCAAGCATCTGGTTGTTAATCCAAAGTTCTAGTGCTGCAACCTGATTGGTTCTCTTCTTTCTTTCCTTTGTCCACTCTCTATCCTGAAGAGGCATCACTCCCAGCCAAGCCATTACTTGCAATTGCCCAACCATCAATCCCTTTCCTGCCCCATTCATAGTTTAAGTTTTTGGTTAATACCTCCTGGGGACCGTGTGACCACAGGTGTTAGCCTCAGGTCACATTTTAGGTATAAAAGAGAGCATCTTGCCATTACTCTCTCTCTTGCTTTTACCACTCCTAACCTTACCCTATCTTGCTGGTTCCATTCTTAGTGCTGTTTGGAACCTACCATGCATGTTGCTGGTCAACCCACGAACCCTTTTCCTTATTTTTATCCCTTTTTTGCTGCAGAGTCAAGTTGCCTTGCTGGACAGGTAAAGTATCACCCCACCGACTATACTACCTGCTAATGCAAACGTCTATGTATTTTTATATCTGAATTCTTAACTCCGTATTGCTTGTGTGTGTGTTTGATTTTATATTTGTATGCTTGAGAATCCTTTAGTAAAGAAATCACTGCAGTAGTAATCTAGCCTCAGCGTCTATTCCTGGGGATTGGGAATTCAAACTCTGGTATACACAGGTTATGGTCATATAATTAATGCCTATTGCCATTTAACAATCATAATTCCCCAAATTTATTAATAAAATAAGGCAATTTGGCTAACATAATGGTGGTGTCCTACTTGGCAAGGTTTTCCCCTGATTCATGCATAGGGTTCACCAGTTCTGGGCTGTGAAATACCTGGAGATTTTGGGGGTGGAGCCTGGGGAGGGTGGGGTTTGGGGAGGGGAAGGACCTCAGCAGGATATAATGCCACAGAGTCCACCTTCCAAAGAGGCCTTTTTCTCCAGGTGAACGTGTGGAACATTGGGTTGCAAGGCTCCCCTTGGCCACTGGCTGGAGATGGGGCAGTAGAGTTGCCAAATCCAGGTTGGGAAACTCCTGGATATTTGGGAGTGGAACCTGGGGAGGACAGAGACATCCGTGGGGTACAATGTTATAGAGTTCACCCTCCAAAGCATCCCTTTTCTCCAGGAGAAGTGATCTCTGTAGTCTGGAGATGAGCTGTAATTCCGGGGGATCCCCAGGCCCCACTTGGAGGCTAGCATTCCCAGGAGCACATGGAGTAGGCAAAGGCGCGTATTCAAAATGCAAGTAAATACTTCTAAAGTGATAAAAGCAGTTTAAAATAAGAAAGTCTCGTGCAAGCCTGTCTTTTTCTCATATCCTGAAGTTTATCTGTAACAAGCAAACGGCCCCTCTGTTCTTCCAGAACTTCAGAGCTCTCACCATACCAAGAGATAAGTTATGCCGCAGGCCCTTTCTGCCAATTGTTTTTGGCAAAGGAACCAAGGAAGACTATTGTTGTTGCTGACTTGTTATCTCTGCCTCCAACGCCACTTGGCTGAAATTCAGATCTGTCTCATTGGTGCTGGAAACCAGTTTCTGAAACTCTGGATGAGTCAACTCATTAACAAACAAAGAAACGGGAACCAGTCTTAACAAAATATGTGCATAAAGTAGTTTATTGAATGCTATGATATTTGTCCTCATAGCTGTGACGCTATTTTATCTCATTCCACAGTCTTCCTAACAAAGGATTGAGGAGGTCAATAGTTTATCTAATGTTAATCAGCTTCAGTGTTGATGTATTACCTACAGAGTACAGAAAATATTTTAAGCATTTTTGCTGGTAGGGGTGACCGTGCTCAGGAATGTCTGTGTTATATTATGATTTAGTAGCAGGATTTGCTCTTCTCAGGGACCACAGTGTTTTCCAGATACTAGTTTGTGGGCTGGGACTATGTAAGCTCCTTGAAAATGGTCAGGTTCCACAATAAATTTGTTATCACCTAGTCAGAAGGACTTCGATGTATTGGGCTTTTGAGCCCTGATGGTATGAGAAAAAATCCCCCAAAGGCAAGCTAATGGTGGTTCTGTGCCTTCTATAATACATGTGAGATACCCAATACAATAACGTTTATAATACAGGGGTGCCAGTCTTCATGTAGCACCTGGATATCTCCCACCATTACAGTTGATCTCCAGATGATCTCCAGATGACCAAGATCAGTTCCCCTGATGAGTTAATGAATTAATTATTGTATGGCAGTGAGTGTGGTATAGCCAGGAGATCCGAAGATTGTCTGGCAGCCTGAGACTCTAGCTCTTTTTGTGGCGAGCTAGGCTTATTTTTTGGGGCTGAGAGATGGTGACTGACCCAAGGTCACCCAATTGGCTCCAAGTGGAGGAGTGGGGAATTGAATCCGGTTCTCCGGATTAGAGGCCGCCGCTCTTAACCACTACACCAAACTGGCTCTCTGAAGTAAATGGCTGCTATGGCATTTATACCCTGCTGAGGTCCCTCCCTCCCTCCCTCCCCAAACCCTGCTCCCCCAAACTTCAGGTATTTCCCAACCCAGAGCTGGCAACCTTATGTATAAAATATATGCAGATACTTATTATTTTTTCCCCCTTAGCAGTGAAAAGGGGGAAAATTCTTGTCACACTGTTATTAACATTTAGTAGAACCGTCAGTGGCTAATTCCAGTTGTAGGCTTCATCCACGTGGTGTCCTCCCGAAACCTGAAGCATCTGTGATGCCAAGAGACAGAACTCAATGGAGGAAGGTGATACCTTTTTATTTGGCCGGTGTCTGGGGACCCCTGGATACTTGCAAAGGTAGACCAGGGAGTCCACAAGTCCTTTGTCCTTCTGTTTTTCTGTGTTTTATTTCTAGGAATGGGGACAGGGTCTCCAAGAGAAGAGGCCAGGATTTGATTTGTCCTCTTTTGAGGAGTGGAGCTCAGACCAATTTCCCACAAGTGCTGCCCCAGCATCGTTCCTCCGTCTGCCCCAATTGCCTGCTTGAACTTCCCACTACTTGCTGTGGGGCGCATTTTGACCTGGGGCTTCGTGTGATTTCCTCCGCGGCTTCGGTGATCCTCAAAAAACAGGATCACTGAAGCCGCGGGGGAAGTCGTGCGAAGCCGCGGGTCAAAATACGCCCCATGGCAAATAGTGGGAAATTCAAGCAGGCAATCAGGGCAAATGGAGGAATGACGCCAAGGCAGCACTTGTGGGAAATTGGTCTCACTGAGCACCTAACTGAGCACCAGCTAGAAATGGTGCTGACTGGTCACAGGGATCCAATAGCTGAGCCCTCAGAACTTGGTTACAGCCTTACTATAGCCATCACAGTTCCTTCTGTGATAAAATGACCCTTCAACCCCTTACTTTCAAGACAGGGAATGAAGGATTTACTCAGCTGGCCCAGGGCTCAGCTGCTAGACCACACTGAAGAATTCCCTGCTACCAACAGGCCACTAGAAGCATTGAAGTTTGACCATCTACAGTCAGATCCTGTATTCAAATTCAGAATCCCTTCTCTTTATTTTCAGCACCGGGGTGGGGTGGGGTGGGGGGAGGAGGAAACACACACAAAGCTACAGAAATCTCTCTTGTTAGAGAGATTATCTCTCTTGTTAGAGAGATTTCCAACTAGGCAGGCTATCCCTGCTTCCTCTCTTATAATTTGATAATTGTTTTTGTATTACTATTATTGTTATAGTTTTTCTTTAAACATAAGTTCATTTGCATTCAATATATCTTAATACAGAACAACTTCCTGTTCTTTGATAATTGTGAACCAAAGCACGAGGCTTCATGCCTGGTCGCAAAGACCAACAATTACGGGAAAATATAAAAGTCTTCTTTAATTATATAAGCCCTCATTGGATACTACAAGTAAAAGTGTACAGTTGAATAGCAAAAGACTACTGCAGGAGTCCCCAACCTTTTTGAGCTTGCAAGCACAATTGCATTTTCTGACACAGGATGATGGGCACAGCCACAAAATGGCTACAAGAGATGCAGCTAGCCATAAAATGGCTGCTGCAGGAGGCAAACCCAGACACAAAATGGCTGCCACAGCTTACTTTCAATCACACAGTGTTGTGGTAGCAGCTGCTTTCAACACAGTGTTTTAAAAAAAATCTGCACAGCCCATCAAATCTCCAATGGCCAATCAGAAGCCTTGCCAGAAAAAAAGGCCCACACACTTTCTAAAAACATTTGTTGAGCACCAAGGAAAGTGTCAGGGGAACCACCGGACTATAGCATTTGAGAACAGGAAAATCAAATAGATATAAATGCAATCCTCTTTCCCTATGTCTACAATTTATCTCTTTGGTGATAGAGATAGGCAGAAGTATCTTAATGGTTCCTGGTTTCTTGTTCAGGTTTTGTTAATCTCAGTGTACCTTCTTTCTCCATCTGATTGGTCACCTCTCTTCAGACCATGTGCCTGTGAGTGTCTCTTTCCGAGTCCCCACAATGTCTCTAGCATGCCTCTCTGTCGTGTCTTAAACATGGCTGTTCTTTAAAGTATATTTGCCCCACTCCAAGAATGGCTGCCTTTCTGCACAAGGAGCATTCTTTCTTTCCACACACCCTAGTGCAAATGGCTTTACTGACCCAAACTCTGAAGATTGGAATTCAAAAGGAATTGGGGGTGGGGGGTACCGACAACTGGCTTTCTTTTGACTAGGGTTTTGTAGTAGCAGTTTGAGCTTAACTCCTGAGCACTCACAGGTTGTACACACCCAACATTCACAAAGCAAAGTGGATTTTTTATACACAAATACTTGGGGTGTGGCTACTGGAGGGGGATGGGGGGTAGGGTTGCCAGATCCAGACTCAGAAACTCCTGGAGATTTGGGGGTAGAACCTGGGACCTCAGTGGGGTACTGATGTGTTTGTTTAGAATATGAAGCAGTAATAGCTTGAAAAGGGCTCTGGTATCCTAAAGCTCCAATTCCTATTGGCTGATTAATAAAGACTCCCATTGGTCCTGAAGCCAATCTAGATACCCAATCACTGAGCCCTGCTTGGGTCCAATAGTATTGCTTGTATATAGTTACATTGTTGAAAGTTATGTGTTGGAACAGTATAAATGAAAGTGCTGCTCTCATAGAGCTGGCTTTTGAGCTGAACAATGTCACTGAATAAAAGCCTGTTTGTTTGAATTCATCGCCTCCTGTTCAATACTTAAAAGGTACAATACTCACTGTCCAAAGCATCCATTTTCTCTGGGGAGAACTGGTTTCTGTCATCTGGAGATGAGCTGTAATTCCAGGGGTTCCCCAGGTCCCACCTGGAAACTGGCATCCCTATGCAGAGATGCCACCTTGTACTGATAAGCAAGAATAGCCAACGGCAGGGCTATTTTTGGGCAGGAACGCACAGGAATGGAGTTCTAGCTGGCTTACAAATTGGCCACGCCTCCAGCCTTCCCCCCCTCGGGTTCTCCAGGTGCCTTGCAAGCTCCAGGGTGCCTGGGCAAGCCAAGCCAATCTAGGGAAGGAAGGCAGTTTAAACTGCCTCCCCTCCTCGGGTTCCCCATGCACCCTGCAAGCCACGGGGCACCTGGGGAAGCCAATTCTGGGAGGGAACTGCACTGCCAGGGGTGTGGCCTAATATGCTAATAAATTTCTGATGTTGGGTGTGGCCTGTTATGCCAATGAGTTCCTGCTGGGCTTTTACAAAAAATCCCTGGCCAACAGTAATGTTCAGCTGGTTATCAGGAGTTTAGATTTTGTGCAATGTTGTTTCTGTCAGCTGTTCTGAAAGTTTTTCCAGTCCCTTCAGTCAAGGAGGTGAGTTTGAGCAAGGGCAGAGAGTTGTAACTCCCTAGAATCAGCTTCCTTTTGGAGCCTGATGTTGTAGGGGTCCTCAGGTTGCTAAAGTCTGAGAACAGAGCTATATGGTACCTATACTCAGGGGTCCTTTCGTAGAAAAAGAGGTGCAGGAGCTCATTAGCATCACTCATTAGCATACCTCATTAACATATGCCACGTCCCCTGACATCACCAGAAGTGTGTCAGAAAGGGAATGTCAGTTTCAGCCCCATTATACCCTATGGGCCATTGAAATCAATGGCAAAAACTCATAGGGTATATGAGGGGCTGGAGAAAAGGGGAATTGAGGGAGAGGCTCCAAACTTGCAGGGTAGCTGCTGGGGCCTCTCCTCGAAATACCCACCAAGTTTCAAGAAGATTGGACCAGGGGGTCCAATTCTATGGGCCCCCAAACAGGTTGTCCCATCCCCTCCATTGTTCTCTATGGTGAGAAAAAATGTTAACTCTTCTTGAAACTTGGTGGGTATTTTGAGAAGAGGCCCCAGCAGCTACCCTGCAAGTTTGGAGCCTCTCCCTCAAACCCCCTCCCCTCCAGTTGCTTTTAACGTTGCTGCCGAAATTCGGCAGCGGGCTGAATCAGATTAGAGAATCTGATTCGGCCCATGGCTGCCCTAGTGGCCACTCCTGAGCTGGCGGAACTTTGCTTCGCTCTGCCTCGCTCCGGCCCCAACGGACCCCTGCCTATACTTCTACTGGGTAACTTCTACATTGTTTAATGTGTCATGTTTAAATGCTAATGCTTTGTTTTTCAGCTCTCTATCAGATTTCTGCTTGTTTTCAAAATTCTGCTATCCAAACCCTACTGCATTGTTACTGTATGTCCCAGGCACTGATCATATTGACTTGCTCTTTGTAATCTGCCTTGAGTCTCAATGAGAAGGGCATATAAATTATCTATATATCTAATTCCCAAGTGGCCCAACCCCGTGCGGATACCTAAATCCGCGCGGGGGGGGGCACTTGGAGGGCAGAGGGGGGGTTCTGCAGGTGGGGGGTAACCCCCCCCCCCCGCTTGCATAAAAATCCTAAATCTTAAAAAAAAACTTACATCCCCCCAAAAGTTTAAAAAAAACACCCGCGCATGCGCGGGACTTACCTTGCCGGCGGCGGCGGGCGAGCTGCTGGCGGCCGGGTGGCTGCAGCCCAGCCGCCTGCTGAACGACGAGGGGAGGGGGGAGGCAGCACGGCGGGCCTTGGCCCCAATCGCACCGCCGGCTACTGGGAAGAGCCGAGGCAGGGATGGGGGGGGGGGGGCGGCAAGGCCCGGCCAAGCCAGGCCTCGCCAGGAAGAAACGGGGCAGGGACGGGGGGGACGGGGGGGGCAA
Organism: Lepidodactylus listeri; assembly: GCA_029233225.1. Taxonomy (NCBI): domain Eukaryota; kingdom Metazoa; phylum Chordata; class Lepidosauria; order Squamata; family Gekkonidae; genus Lepidodactylus; species Lepidodactylus listeri. Next base: position 98,451,666 of record JARCFY010000006.1, read on the forward strand.
GGCCCGGCCCAGCCAGGCCTCGCCGGGAAGAAATGGGGCAGGGATGGGGGGGACGGGGGGGCGAGGCCCGGCCCAGCCAGGCCTCGCCAGGAAGAAACGGGGCAGGGACGGGGGGCGAGGCCCGGCCCAGCCAGGCCTCGCCAGGAAGAAACGGGGCAGGGATGGGGGGGCGGGGGCGGCGAGGCCCGGCCAAGCCAGGCCTCGCCGGGAAGAAACGGGGCGGGGGGGCAGCGAGGCCCGGCCCAGCCAGGCCTCGCCGGGAAGAAATGGGGCAGGGACGGGGGGGACGGGGGGGCAAGGCCCGGCCCAGCCAGGCCTCGCCGGGAAGAAACGGGGCAGGGACGGGGGGGCGAGGCCCGGCCCAGCCAGGCCTCGCCAGGAAGAAACGGGGCAGGGACGGGGGGGCGGGGGCGGCGAGGCCCGGCCAAGCCAGGCCTCGCCGGGAAGAAACGGGGCGGGGGGGGCAGCGAGGCCCGGCCCAGCCAGGCCTCGCCGGGAAGAAATGGGGCAGAAACGGGGGGGCGGGGGGGGCGAGGCCCGACCCAGCCAGGCCTCGCCGGGAAGAAGCGGGGCAGGGACGGGGGCGTGAGGTGGGGGGGTGGATTGCCACCTTCTCCTCTCCCCCGCAGATTCCGCGGGTCCCATCTCTTGGGGGGGGAAGGGGGCGAGCTCCTTCTCTCCCCCCCCGCGAGTATCGCGGGTCCCCAACTTGTACATATATATTTGTTAATACTTGGTCCAGGAACATGGCAAATGGACAGAATCCCATGCCGCCTATAGATGCAGTAATCAATACCTGCCCACTTAACTAATTTATTTTTAAGACTTACCTTTCTGAGAAATTTCCATTTGGGTACTGCTTATGTGATTTAATCTTTATATTCAACCTGTGTGAAAACCCTATAGCAACGGCCATAGTTTGATTTAAACTCTGGATTTCCTTTTAACACAAGTAAACACAATTGCTTCACCTTAAAATGAAAGTGGCTTTACAGGTTGATAAGCATTTTTCTTATCTGAAAGCCTGAGGTTACTCTCCTCATCTCCACACCCAAAACAATTGGCAAGCTTTTCCTGGCAAGCAGAATTATTTGGGGTTTGAAAGAAGAAGGGGAGACAGCTGACACTCCCTCGCATGGTTGAAGTTCTCTGTCTCTGCTCCAGATGGCCACAATATTCCTGTACAACAGATACCCTAACATTTTCCAATAGCAGTTTGGAAACCGCTTGATCCTGCTGCCAACTTGAATTGATAATAAACAATCTTGTCTTTTCTTGCCCTCTCTTCCTGCCCTGTCCTTACAGGCATTAAGCTGAACAAACAGTCAATAAGTTATCTGATTCTTCACATTAAGCACTTGTGCCCCCTATCAGTATAATGCATAGTGATGTAGAAGGTGTTTAGGAGTTTGGTCAACACGAAATAATAGAAGATGAACTGGAAGATCGCCTTGAATACTCATCAATGGCTTCACTAGGGAGAGACAATATGGCACAATGGTTGACTTTGCACCAGGAAGACTTTGGCTGCGGTCACACACACTAAATAATCCACTTTTGATCCACTTTTAGTGCACTTTCCAACTGGATTTTACTGTGTGAACTGGCAAAATCCAGTTGGAAAGTGGACTGAAAGTGGATTGTTTAGTGTGTGCGACCGCAGCCTAAGTTTAATTTTAAAATCAATTTTAGCCATGACACCTTCTGGGTAACCCCCCTTTTCACTGTCTCACAGTATTGTTGTAAGAAATTAATAAACTAATATGTGGGTGCATTCAGACGCACCATTTAATCAGGTTTTGTGACTAATCAACAATGGATTTTATGTGCACGTTCACACAGCAACATATACCTCCTGTCTACATCCATTGGTTTCCTGCTCAAAACCCCCCTTCAGCCAGAGTATTTTGTTACCGGGCCCCAAGTGGTGTTTTCTCAGCTCTCTCAGTTAAAGCCACAGTTTTCCCTGTGTGATCACTCCTCCGGTGTCAAGACAATTCCGATGGTTTAAACCCCCTCCCCGCTTGGAAGCCTGAGGCTTCCGCTTTTTGCCCGCCATTTTTTTTGTGCGTCAGCAGTATGTGCATAAGTGGAGCTCCACTCCCGTGTTTATAAAACCAACTTTTAAACGGGCACTAGTTTTGAGTTCGGGATCCCAAAGAGGCCTGTTTCGGGCAAAATTTTTTAAGGGAAGTCTTCTGTCACAGTAGTGAACTCACGGTGCTCTGGGACTGTCAAACGAAAGCCATGATTCACCCAAGTGGTTCTGTGCATGCGCAAGGATAAAGATTTTCAATTCTATGGATGAGCAGTTATGCACATGCGCAAACTTAGAAAAAAACCCCCGACACATGTTCTCATGTGATCGCGATTGTCCAGAGTAAAAATAATCACAACAGAGAGGGAACCATTTAAACCGTTGCCAGCATGCTGTCTGAATGCACCCTGAGTAAGGTGCCTTTAAGTCACAGCCAACTCACAGTGACCCCATAGCATTTTCAAGGCAAGAAACAAATAGAGGCAGTTTGTCTTTGCCTGCCTCTGCATAGTAACCCTGGACTTCCTTGGTGGTCTCCCATCCAAGTACTACCCAGAGCTGACCCTGCTTAGCTTCCAAGATCTGATGAGACTGAGACCATCCAGATCAGGAGAAATAGTTATGTACCGCCAAGTCACAACCAACTCATGGTAATCCCAGGACCATGGGGTTTTCAAGGCAAGAGATGAGCAGAGGTGGTTTGCCATTGCCTGCCTCTGCGGAGCAATCTCAGTCTTTCTTGGTGGTCTGGTCTCCAATTCAAATACTAACCATGCTAAGCTTTCAAGCACTGACAAGAACAGGTTGATCAGGTTGTTCAGTCTACTTTATCTTGACCTTAGAAGGAGTAGAATTCAAACAATAATACAAGACTATACAAAGTATTACAAATGACAATATATATGAGGTCATAACATAAAATACATTGGCTAGATCCAAAACTCTGTATGAAAAGAATTCCTTCCTCAGCAGTCCCCTGCCACCCCTCTGTTGTTGAAAGTTGAACAATATGAGCATGAGCTGTTTTGTTCAGTTTCCCCTTCTTGCTACAGCCCCCTTTCCCACATAATATTGTTCAGGAGGCTTCCCTGCATATGGATCCTACCCAGAAAGGAGTTGTGATTCTGAAGAAGGGTAGGGTTTGGTTTTGTCTTCCATGCCCATTGTGTTCTGTACAGGATAGTACCTAAGCACCTGCTCTTCATTCTCTCTGTGTTCATCACTCATCACAAATACACACACTCTGTTTCATACACATGCACAACAGGCTATGCTTTTAAATCAAATAAGTGGGATATAAATACGTCTACCTTAAAATTATTATTAACGTGGCAAAGTGACAACTGAGAAAGACTAGAACAAATAATGAACCCCCCCATATCCATACACTGCAGTCTCTGCCTGTGATGTAGGCATAATCCTTTACAAGATGATACCTGTTATTGATGGAACTGTTATGGCCCAACCCTTCTATGACACATTACTTTCCTTCTAATATCAGTGAGGAGATAAGAAGTTATCCACCATACAAGAATCATGAAGATGTCTGCTGTTTGTGAAGACCTAGAAAAATATATACAGAAGGTGAGCTACAAATTACTCAAGCCAGCCAGTTTCTCCTTGGCTGTGACCATATGCACAATTAGACCCGACATAGGCCAGGTGGATTTAATGGGAGCTATCAGACAACATCTAGGAAGCGCCCAGCAGCCATCGGCAACCCATTTTGCTCCACTGCAGAAGCAGAGTTAAAAGACACCAAGGAAAAACCAGTAGTAAATGGGTTGCAATGGGCCACAGGTGGACTTTCTCATGTCTGATCACTCCAGTGTGCTCTTATGGCGTCAGGATGGTCTGATCAGGTCATCCTGACTCCCTGCTGTTTTCCCCCACTTGCAGTATGTGCATCATCGCACACTCCATAGGGAGCCCTCAGTGCGGAGGTGTGATTCATCGATCCCTCGTTTAAGCGCATGGGGGGGAAATGGGACAACCCCCCCCCCCCCCGGACTCACCCACAGTTGCATCTGATCACACACTGATGGACTGTGCCCACAGCTTCAAAGAAAAGTGTGACTGTGCAACTGTGGGTCAAATTCTGCCAGAGGAAATAGCCTCTCTTCCGCTCCGCTTCAACTGGCGCGTGTGACAGCCTTAATTCTCTAGTAGTTTTTGGTTATTCATTCTACCTGTGACGGATAGGGTAGGTTCCACCTCTCCTTCAGAGCAACCAGTGAGAGCGGATGGAATGTTGGAGAGAGTCAATTGAAAAACAGCAGTTAAGAACACCAGTTGGACCCTGACCTGGATAGCCCAGGCAAGCCTGATCTCCTCAGATCTCGGCAGCTAAGCAGGATTGACTCTGGCAAATACTTGGGTGGGAGACATCTTGTACAAACATTTTGGCAATCAGTAACATCTATTATTTCACATATAATTGGACATCAACTAAAACCTTCACCTGAGCTTATGCTTTTAAATCTTTGGCATGGTACTAGTATTCTTGTAACTAGAAAAGAATTAGTAGCAGTATTAAGTGCTGCAGCAAGGGCTGTTATACCAACTCATTGGAAAAAACACAAAACCTCTAACAGTTAAAGCCTGGTATAATAAAATATGGGAATTCTTAGAAATGGAAAAGGTTGCTCTTCAACTCGAACGATCAAATCCAGAAAAAGCACTTTCCTCCTTTATAGGAGTATGGTATCCTTTAATAGAATATCTATTGCAAAATGCTGACTCATTTAATTTTCTGTCACCCTTTGACATTTTAAGAATGTAAAAATTCGGATATTCTTCATTCCTTACTGTAAAGCTCAAAAGAATTTAGTGACGCAAAGTATTGTAATTTATGGTGATCTTAATCATACTATCGACATATTTCGCCTAATGTAATATACTGTAATGTTTTAATTGCAACTTATTTGCTTTGTATTACTGGTTTACATACTGTTGTTAACTGTTAAAATTAAATAAAATCTATTATAAAGGGGAAAATACTTGGATGGGAGGCCTCCTTGGAATACTAGAGGCAAGGGCAGGCTTTATTCAACCACCTCTCTGAATATCCTCCAGGCCCCCAGTAGGGGTCAGTCACCAGAGGTCGCCATGACTTCCAGGTGCACACTCACTCACATGCACATGTGAAAAATACAACCCCCCTAGAAAACAAGAACAGCAGTTGGGAGTTGGTAGGTGAGGAGCTGAGAGGGGAAAGGAGGATGTCCAAATGAGTGAAACTATAGAAGAGCTGCTTAGAGGGGGCTGAAAACAGTCAACGTTACCAAAGGATCCCAGTTCAAAAGTTCATGGAAGAGAAACTCCTACCTTGCTTTCTTCAGTGTTAATACCGCAAATAAAACTTCTTGTTTTGTTTAACCCTATAAGCTACATGTCTAAGGGAAAGGAACACACATACAATGTAATATCTTAATCTCTATATTATAAGATACTAGCCTGGTCCCCGTGCTTCACTACGGTATTTAAGTTCCGTAAATCCAGTTATAATACTGATGATGTGAAGTTTGAAATGTAACATTTGTTGTAGGAGTTCTAATGGAGAAGATTGTAGTGTAAAAAATGAAGTGAGACATACGTACTGTTTTTTTCTCTCTCTACTGAAGGACCTCTCTGTAGACCACATTGGAGGCTCTGCCCTCAGGTACTGGGATCACCAGGCTGCTTGGTGAGGTCACTTTGGAGCAGGCCACATCGAACTGTCTATTTAAGAAGCAGTCGTCTGTTAAGTCACCTTCCACAAAAGTGATGACCTTTCTACTGGTGTTCCTGGATTGTTTTGCTCATATGGAGACTGTGTTGTTCTGAGTGCCTCAGGGTAATCTTGCTGGTACTTGGCCTGTGCAGCTCAGTGCCCCGCAGAAGTACTATGTGCAAATGTCTTTGCTTAATTCCTAAGTTGCCTCCGCCTTGTAGCGTTAAAGTACCCTGGCCCTGCTTCAACACCTGACAGACATCCACCTGTCTGGTGTGTGGGGGGGATTATGTTTAAAGGCATCTGGGAGGCTGGGCCAGCAGCAGGGCAATCCTGCTGAGCAAACCTCCCCAGCGGCTGTAAGCATCCCACCTCCCCTCCTACACAGGCAGCTGCCTGTCCGGTGTAGGAGGGGGCAGGGGAGGAGTATTAGAAGCCACTGTGGAGGTGGAGCCAGCAGTATCACTAAGGCTAGGGCAGGGCTCCCTCTTGGCTTTAAGCACCCTGCAACCGCTGCTGCACCTGACAGACAACTGCTTGTTAGGTGTAGGAGATGAGGGGGAGGGTATTGGAAGCCATCACAGAGACTGGCCCAGCAGCATCACTGCACCTCACATGTGGTTGTTGGCCATTCCTGATTTCCTCAACTGCCGTTAGCAGTCTCCTCTGGTTTTTTTTTTTACCTCAGAATGCTGAGCTCTGCAGCTGACCAATCAGAGAGTGGGGCATGCAAGGAGGCAGCCACATAGAAATCAATGGAGGGAGCACATTTTCTCCCTTTTGACTCACTTAGGGGTAGGAGCGTTCTCCCCAAATATGGTGCTTCTAGGTCCAGCGGTTTGGCCTGGGCACTGATTTTACGGTGAGGGGACTTTCTTTTATATATATATATATATGAATCAATGGTGGCAATGTGTGAATGGAATAGTGTTTGAGTTCCAACCCCAATAACTATTGTGTGAGTGAGGGTCTGTTATTAAAGGGGGCTGTGGCACCTTGTCTGCTGATATCTCTGTAAGTGAGAGGGAGGATCTGAGGTGTGAAATGGTCACAGCTGTCTATATATTTTAAAAGAGACAAGAAAAATGGTGAATGTGACTCCTCACCTATGTGTATCCTGAACCTGAGTGTGAGAGAGAGAGGTTGTATGGGGTGGTAGGTGCTTTGCGTGAGGGGAGAATGGGTGTCACACAACTTTTTCATGCTTTGATGCTTTGAAATATTACTCTATGTATATCTTCCTCAGCACACTGCATGAATTAGTAGTGAAAAGAAACCTAACCATCTTTGAAGATTCCACATAATCTCTGCACAAACCCTGAGGGGAAAAAACCCATCAGTCTTGTATCAGTCTTGCAAACACATCAACTAGAATGGCAGCCTTGCATTCTATACGAACTAAGTTCCTGTTTTTACCACAATGGCATTACAATTCATATTGTCACATGGCAAATAACGGACAAATTTTATACCAAGAATGGTACCAAACAGAGCTCTGTGTTGGCACCTTTCCTTTTCAGTATTACATTTTACTGGCTTTGCAGATGCACTGAGGGGTCTTGATGAAGAGATCTATATTATGTCCTGTTTCAATGGAAACAACTTTAGCATTTGTGAGCTAAAAAGATAATACCCAGACTGCCAACCTAACATTCATCAGGGACCATGAGCTAGCATTTGTTGACAATGTTCTGCTATCTTGACAGCCTGCTGTTGCTAAAGTAGTGGATGATACATGCATAGCTACCCAGGTAGGTCAAGCAAATATTTCCTTTAGAAAATGGCCTCACTGTCTGCGGGATAACCACTGAATACTGAATAGTCCAACCTGGAAATTTGCTGTGAGGTTGGTTCTTTCCATTATACAGCTGCCAGAAATGGATACAGGGATTCTATCCCCATTCCACTTTGAACCACAAGGAAAGGTGGGGTATAAATGTTTGAATAAATAAATGCTAATAAACTCCCTACAATAATTTGTACTGGGAATTTCTATTGTCTGTAATAATAATATGTTTCCAAATGAACAGACTAAACAGCTGAGCTGATATGCATCAAGTAACATTGACTTCTCCTCAAAGCAATACCTTTACCCTAAATTCCCTATATAAGCAGCCTCCCCTGAAATGCAAACTGCTTGCAGCAGCTTCTTATAAAGATCAGTAAAATCTCGTCTTGGACATGTGACTTGCATTTAAATGATTCTTGGCACAGAAAATGGTCCAACAGCATCTACAATCAAGGACAAAGCTACACCAAACATAGGGAGAGAATCACTTTGTCTAATACAATAGTTTGGCTGTAAAAGTACTTACTTGTCTTCTCTTAAAAATTCTAGATTGTTTTGACATGCGTTTCTTGTGGAGGTTTGTGTGGAATATCAAAATTCTGGTACCTTCCGGTCTCATGTCGGTAAGTGGAAAGGCACACTTTCTTCACGGTACTACCGATCCAATTGTGTGTGTGTGTGTGTAAAGTTTGTCATGCACCAGAGAGTAGGCTGCCGTTCAAGAAAAACAAGTCTAAAACCTCCTCAGGCTCTCAGAACGACTTTTATGGGTCTTTGGATCCTGGCCATTATCTAGAATTATAGGGCTGTAAATGTCCTCTTTATTTTATTGTCTCTCAGAGCCCTTAAATACTCCTCACAACAGGCAAGGCTATCAACCGATTCAAAGAAATCTTAAATCAGTCAATCATATGTGTTTCAGCCAATTAATTAAGCAACTGGTCAATTAAGTCTGTGTACTACTACTACCACCGCCACCACCTATAAAGCATCTCAAAAAATGTGCTATACGGTAATCCTCTTAAGCCTGACAACAAGCCTGTGCTCGAAGAGAGACAGCGCAGTAAGTAAAGGGGAGGGGCCACTGAAAGAGAGACAAGGAACAAGAGAGGTTAAAAGCATTCTTTGTTTTGAAACGGTCTGAGCATATATCACAGCAGGTATTTCCGCCTGCATGGCACAGATGGGGATTGTCCTTTGAAAAAGGCACCCATAGCTTTTGTAAGTTCTTACAGAGAGCCCGCCATGGCGTAGTGGTTAAGAGCAGAAGGTTTGATTCCTTCCTCCTCCATATGAAGCCTACTGGGTGACCTTGGGCCAGTCTCGGTTCTCTCAGAACTCTTTCAGACCCACCTTCCTCACAAGGTACCTGTTATGGGGAGAGGAAGGGAAAGCAATTGTAAGCTGCTTTGATACTCTTTAGAGGAAAGATAAACAGTGTGTGTAAGTGTGTGTAAATCTATCTATATATAAAATTAACCATTTTGCAATTTTATTTATTTATTTATTTAGTATTTTTTGGATTTATATCCTGCCCTCCCCACGAACGGGCTCAATTTCTAGTTAATGAAATGCAGCATTTAGTCAATGAAAAGGTCCTCCAATTGACTAGTCATATCGCTTAAAAGTTGCATCTGGGGAGCAGGAGGAATTTGTGGTAATCTTCTCCAGAGAAAAACAGCACCTCCAGCTTGCCTTTCCTGTACTGCATTGGTGCTCCCTCCTAGGTCAATAGGCTGGGGACAAAACACTCCCAAGACAACTCCCTTCCAAGGAGGGAGGGGGATACAGCTTTCAGTTTTGGACATTACTAGCAGCACATGTGCTAAAAACATAGGCCATCACTGTAGGAGGAAAAGAGCACCTATAGCTATGCGCAGAACTTCCTATGTGACCATCACATACTTGTGTATTTCATTGCATGAAATGCAAGGCCGATCTACATCCAGGTGTCCGTTATAATGACCACAGCTCCTCACTCCTTGGATCTTCCAAAATGTGTATTGTCTCTTGTACCCCAAAGGGCAGTATGCTTTGAAATATGGCAAACTGCCTGCTTGCAAGCAGGTTGGAGTTTTGCAAAAAGCATCATACACAATTGGCCCACACCACACACCTGAAATTGTGGCATTTGGCAACACCTCCCAGGCAACACCATCTCTTCCCTCTTTCTGTATTAAGAAAAATGGCAGCTTCCTTGTTCTGAGACTCCACCTTACAACAGGTTGTCCTATAACTGCAAAGCTTCACATTTTATCACCCCCACTCAGTTCTTATGAACTTTGGAACTTTGGTGTGTATGTGTGGGGGGGAGAGGTGACTGGGCTGTAAATTCTCTTTTTTTCCCAGTGTCCCTTGCATCTGTATTGGTTGTCACCAAAGCTTTCAGTAGGCATTTTGTTGGGGGTAGAGAGAAGCAGGGAAAGGGTCACTTTAGAAGTTGGAAAGGGTATGGTATATCATGTCAAGGAGCTTCCCCACCCCCACAGTCCAGGCAAGTGCCAGAATGTCTAACTGTCACTGTTAGTAGGTGTGATAGAATGACAGATTCTAGAATGATGGCTGGTGGAGGGGGGAAGTGAAGAAAAATATTCTTTTTGATTCGAGTTATAACTCACCCAGGTTATATGTGGTTATTCAGTTAAGGTCAGTGGTTCATTCGGTCATAGCACTTTCTTAAAGGTTGTGTTCTATGGGGGCCATTACGTCTGTCATCCGGTGGCCGGACATGGGAGCAGACTGAGCCCAATTAGCGGAGAGCGTGCCCTTCCGGTTGGCCAGCTTCACCGTCTTGCGCGTCCCACGCAGTACCGCAATCGAGCCTCAAAAACATAAAACCCCTCAGGGCATCGAAAGTGCCAGCAGCCGTTTCAGCTATTTAGTTTAATTACACATGGGTGGGTTGGGGTGATTTTCCTCTTTGGCCTTTTTATGGCTTGGTTTGAACTCAAGCAGTTGGCAGTGGCTACAACAGCCAGGGTGGGGGTTTGTCCTGAGAGAATATGAAACCTCCTCTAGGACATCTTTGGCTCGAAATTGTGGTTGGCCCCCTGACTTCACCAGAAAGCGTGACAGTGGCTTGACCAAGAAAATGGCTCGAGGACTTTAGTCGTCTTTGTGTGCTCACCCTGGGGATGTCTTGCCTTAAGCTCTCTTAAGACTTTTACTTGCCTCATTCCTGTCAGTTGCCAGCTGCCCTTCAGGCTATACAATGTAGTCCTCTGAGTTCTGACATTCCTCATTTCCACCTTGTCTCTGACTGTGTGTTCTTTCAGCATGCCCTAAATCAAAGCCTGAAACAGCTGAGTTCTTTTTTTAAAAAAAGAAGTGGAAAATATTGCATGTTTCTTTTTGCATTATAGTAAAAATAGATTAATCAGAAAAGGTGGATTTGGAGCTGTTTTCATAGACAAAGTTAACTGAGGAGGAATTCCTTCCAAAGTCTATAGCAGTGCTTTTATTTAAAATCGTTTTCCAGGTCCTCCAATGCTAAGACTAGTAGAGGCTGATGAGGTTCCCTGAAACATATCTTTGCCCACCACTACCAATCAGATCTAAAAATGGGTGGCTGCAGGCAGGCCCTTGCAGAGGTCAAGAGAGGCCCATGCCACTTCCATTTTTGAACCCCTCCTCGTAAATTAAAAAATGAAGAAGTGCGAAAACAATGATACAAAATTAGTAGTATTATATTTTAAATGTTTACATTTAATGCAATAAGAAAAAGAATATTGTAAGGCTTTGTAATAAAAGTTCCAATTTTTATTTAACGTGTGATTTAATGTCAAAAATGTAAATCTAAGCCTCCCTGAGAATGTGGGGCCCGGGCCAAATGGTCCTGCTGCACCCACAGGCCATAGTTTCAAGGCATCACTGAGTATGCACTAAGGTGCATTCTTGATCCCCATGGAAGCTCAATAGGCCGACATGGATGAACTGTGCGTCCCATAATGCTGCCCCAAATCCTCTGCAATGTGAAGGGTCCCTAATGCAGCATTAGCACGTAGTCAAGCCTTAGACCCTCCCTCCAACTTGCTTGTCTCTTCCCTTGGCGAAAGCCTCTCTAGTTTGGAAGAGAGCTTCAGATTTGGCCTGGTGGTATAGAAGGATAGTGGTAGGATCCTCACAGCATGGCTGTGATTAACAATAATTATTTTCTACTTCGGTGTACAAGAGTTTCTTTGCAGAAAAGTTAATGAGGAGAAGGTTCCTTGAAACCAGTTAAGTTTGAGAAACATCAGCCTACACTGAGGCTGGCAGTGTTCCCTTTGTTTACTAACAGATTTGGCATGAAGCTAACAGCCGTGGGGTGCTTAAAGACTTGGATAAACAGCCCCAACACAAATATTTTGTTAGTTTTCAAGAGGATTATGAGGACAGGAGAGTGCTGCAAAAATCTGGAAGAGGGACAGCATAATGGAGGTCGAACTACAGAGCAGCAAAGGTGTTATCCAGCACCAGCTTTTAGTTCCCAGTGTCTAGCAATAGTTTTAAAGTCACTGGAAAAATGGATTTAAATATCTTGTACAATTCAATGAAACACTCTCCACCCAAGCTAGCCAGGAAGTTAGTACAAAGAAAAGGACAGAGAACAATACATAAAATGCTCCATAAATAGACGTCCCCGTTTAGTATATTTTAAATTTTGGTTATTATGTCACCGAACCCTAACACTGGTCAACTATGTCCTAAAAGAAGTGCTTTCTATGTAGGAAGAGCATAACATATAAAGCAGCCAATATGTTAAATGTGAACTTAAAAACTATCTCCAGCAAACAAAGTGCTGGAGTCCCCTAAAACTCTTTCAGAAGGCTGCCAGCAAAATGACACTAGTATCAACTAGAATGAAATGTTCTAGAGATGTAGGATTTATGAACAAATTACTAAGCATGTCTCACCAATGGAGTGCACTAAAACCAAATAACCAGTGAGCTAAATCCCACCCATTCCTTTTCCTTTACACCTAGTAAGGTAAGTTCCAAAAATAAGAAGTAAATAAATAAATTACTGATGAGAATGCAGAAAGCCTCAGGTATTTACTCTGAAATTGCTGTTTTGACAAATAATTCTTCTTCCATCTCAGCAGAATGTCCTTTAAAATCATCACTGTTACAATGTGAGGGCTCTAATCAACAAAACATTCAGATAGGGACTGATGACCCCTAAAGACTAACCACCAAAGACCAGTGGTATATGTCTTGTTAGACTTGTAAATGTGGTCAATGGCATGTACTCTATTTTCTTTGAAGTTCTCCCGACAAAAGTGAGAGGTGACTAGCTGACAAAACTAACTAACTAACTAACTAGGCTGCTGTTTTTCTCATATGGTGAAAAGGTTTAATTTGTTCCAGAGGTCGTGATTGGTATTACATTATATAAATGGCCTTAGTCCCACATCATAACAACTTCTATTCTAGGGGTTGGGCTATAGCTTGCTATTAAAGCATCTGCTTTGCATGCAGGGAGGGGCTGTGGCTCAGTGGTAGAGCATCTGCTTGGCCTACAGAAGGTCCCCAGGTTCAACCCGCAGCATCTCCACTTAAGAACCAGGCAGTAGGTGATGGGAAAGACCTCTGTCTGAGACCCTGGAGAGCCACTGCCAGTCTGAGCAGGCAATACTGACTTTGATGGAGTGATGGTCTGATTCAGTATAAGGCAGCTTCATGTGTTTAGAAGTTCCCAGATTCAGTCCCTGGCATCTCCAGTTGAAAGGATCTCAGATTTCATCTGAGACTTCGGAGAACAGCCACCAGAGTAGGCGATGCTGGCCTTGATAGACCAAGTCAGTATAAGATGGTTTCATATCTTCGCAGCTTAGCTTGCTAATTTTATTTGATGGGGATAAAATAGAAGACAGATGATCTCTCTCCCAGGTTTACTGTGTTATTCCTGTTTCTCTTGCTGGCCGTTCAGATGATTACTGTTAAAAGACCATGACAAGTGAATCCAAGCATGTCATCATAAGGGGGAGACGTATACAAGCTGTCCATTGTCCCCGTACTGAAGGAAAATAATGTGCCATCAGCAGCCTCCTCGCCCCACCCTCCCTTTACATCTCCTCCCCGGTCCGCCTCGACTGGTGCCAAATATGCTGTAATTTATTGCCCTGAGATGTCAAATTCCAAGTGAAGGAAGTCAAGGAAGCCGAAATGTCGTACTCATAGCTCAGTCTCATGGAACTATTTTTTCCGGATTCTTGGGAAGTTGAAATATTTCAGAAGAATATCAGGAACTGTTGTTTTAGCTTGTTTGGTAAGTAGATAATTGCCTTCCAGCTCTACATATTTTCAGGAAATGATGTGAGTATTGTATTGTTCTTAAATGTGTGTGTATTTTTTTTTTTTAAAAAGGCACATATATGTATTTTCAAAAGAAAGAAACACAACAAAACCCCACAGCCTTAAGTCTCTGCAGCCAAATCAGACTCTGTGTAGATAAGACTTTGGCCCCAGACAAATTGTTCATATGACTGGAAGCATTCTTTAGACGGGATGTAAGCAACGTTCTGTTTTGAGGGAGGAAAATCCATTCGAAAACAAAACCTATTATGATGTGGGACTAAGAAAGTCTTTTATATAATGTGGTATTAGCCATGACCAGAAAGTGCCTCTGGGATACAGTAGACCTTTTTCCTTCTATGTGATCCTAACAAAACACATTGGGTGCCAATAATTGCCAGGCACAATCTATTGTAACAGTGCTTTCCCCCTGACAACTGATAGGTCAAAAGAAACACTTCCTGGTTATAGATTTACCTTCAGTTATTACAGTTCAGCTTACCTGATTCTTGCTGGATGCATAGCTCGCCAATGATTCATGTGAAATCAGCACCAACTCCAACCAATGCTCTTTCAGCTGTGGAGTCTTGTGAGCAACAATTCTACTTTGTGAGCTACTGGCATTAAAGTTGTGAGCGAGCGATTTGGCTACTACATAAATTAGTTTGCTCTGGAGCCATCCTAAGGCAAAAATGTGTGAGCCAGAGGCTAAAAAACTGTGAGCTAGCCCACATTAACACAGCTTAGAGGGAACACTGAACCTCCAGTGAAGTTATCTTTGTGGGGCAGGACAGGAGCCACTTTAGCACATTTTGTTTATATCCTCAAAGATCAGTCTTTTGTGGCTGTAGCCCACAGTACAGCTCTTCTCTGTACCGGCATTACTATGGTACAGCCTGTGATACACCCATACACATTGTGAGGCACAGAGACTTTGGGGTAAGGGGCCAGCACCACCTCCAGCACTGCCCTTGTTATGCCTTGAGAGGCCTCAGTCCGGACAAAGGATGAGGTTGAAGGCACCCAAGATCTCCTCCTCTCTCCTCTCCTCCTGGTCTTGTTTGATTGCCACCTGCAAGAGAGCCCGAGTATCTCATCAGCTTGCATCTGTGCTCCTAAATGAAAGCAGGGCTGCTGATAGGGTTGCCAGGTCCTTACCTTCTGCTGGCATCAGGCTTCTCCCTTGGATCTTCTGGCATGTGTGTGAAGCATGCACACTGTGATGACATCACTTTCAGGTGACCATAGAGTTTTTAACCAAATGCTAGAGCGTCCCCTGTGCAATGTGCCTGGTGTAATGATATAACTTCTGGATGAT
The DNA here is from genome assembly GCA_029233225.1 of Lepidodactylus listeri. Classification (NCBI taxonomy): domain Eukaryota; kingdom Metazoa; phylum Chordata; class Lepidosauria; order Squamata; family Gekkonidae; genus Lepidodactylus; species Lepidodactylus listeri. The sequence continues at coordinate 98,466,798 of JARCFY010000006.1, forward strand.
GCCATCGCACCAGGCACTTCGGGGCTCTTCGGGGGTGGGCGGCCACTCGGCTGGCGGTGGATTGGGGCCCCCGAAATCAGGGGAAACCCCGCCCCCATTGGAGGGATGGCAACCCTAGCTGCTGATAACACCCAGTGCCTTGGCATTCCCAGACTCTCGTGAGGGTTGCCTCCTTTGCAAGATGTCTTGAGGAGGCATGGCTGGCCAAGGATGAAGGTGCTCGCCCTCTAACTGCCTGGAATGTTGGCTGCACCCCAAGGCAGAACCCAGCATCGGCAGCACTTTGGCTGGGGGCAAGACCCATAGGGCTTGCCGTGGATGGCCCAGGCTAGCCCAGGCTTGTCAGAACTCTGAAGCTAAGCAGGATCAGCCCTTGTTAGTATTTGGATGGGAGACCGCCAAGGAATACTCCAGTCGCCATGCAGAGGCAGGCAATGGCAAACCACCTCAGAACATCCCTTGCCTTGAAAACCCTACAACAGGGATCTCCAGTGTGGTACCTGTGGGTGTCATGATGTAACCTCAGCTTGTGGGCTCTGTGGGGCAGAACTTGGAATGAACCTTGCAATGATTCAAAGAGAATAAAACATTTTTTACTTTTCATTTAATATCATGTAACAAAAGCTTAGAACGTAGTAGCACAGCAGAACAGGGATCTTTTAAAGTCCATGCCATCAACTTCTCCCTCCTTCACAGCCTGTCACCCCCAAAGTCCATCCTTTGCCTCTTGTTGGTGGGTCAAAGAAGTCTCCGGCTGAACACTCTGTGCATCGGCTTCCAAAATGAAGGTCCCAGCTGAACTCCCCACTAGATGACATAGCCCTGAAACAATAATTCTAACATTGCAGTTTAAAACAAATGTCTCCCTCCCTTACCAGTGTCCAACCATAAGTCATAGTTACCTTAGTTAAACAAGGTGTTGAAAGCCTATGATTAAAGTTTAAGCTCCCCAGCAAGGCAGTCTGCCTTCCCTCTTCAGCTTTCCACAAGTTTTGCATCCTTCTGCACCTAGAGGCTCCACCCCTTCCTGGCTCATTCCATTCCCAGCTAGGGGGTTACAGTGGCACTCGCCAACACCTTTTCATGTGAAAATAACACCTGTCAACACTTTTTTAAGGAAGGGGGTGGAGCCAGATATGGCTTTTGCCCAGCAAGGCTTTTGATTGACAATTGGAGATTTGATGGGCTGTGCGGATTTTTTTTAAAATGTTGCTTTGACAGCAGCTGCCACCACAGCACAAGGATCTGCACCGTGTGACTGAACTTACCCATGGCCTGACCCTCTTTTTACCCACAGCCGGGGCCAACTGCAATAGGCCATGCTTCTCTTCCCACCTGCTAGGTAAGTTTGGGGCATTCATGATACCCCCAGACACACATAATTATCAGTTTCCTGAAAGTCTTCCTACAGTCTACTGTGCAGCCAACATTTCCAGAGAAGGAATTGTGCTAATGGATCCTGACGGAGAAGTTCAGTTGTCAAAAAACGCAACCATGGACTCATCCAGTAAGGCAGTGAAGGGTGCAGCAGTTTGCCCCCCTTTCTCAAATATTTGTAATTTTGCTTGTAGAAAACTAAGACTCTTATACTTTAAACACTGTACATATGCCAAGTAGTACAATTTTGTATGCTACACCAAAGGACGAATGCACAGAAATCACAAGACTGAGAAACCTGTAGGAGAACAACCTTCCAGGGCATTCAATGGGTGAGCTCAAAGTAGCTGTTTTATTGCAAAGGAACATCAGGAACAAACTAGAAAGGAAATTGCTGTGTTACAAGTTATTACAACACTCAGAGCAATGGAACCCCCCAGAACAGGGATATTGCTTTCTTATCTCACTATGTATGCAAACGTCATCCAGGCCCTACATCTGTATTCTCACCAACCCCCAGAAGAGCTGTGCATCCGCTTTATTTCATTTTATTTCTTATTTGGAGCAGGGGACTGGAATAGTCAATCGTACTGTAATGAATAGTAGAATGTAATGTAATTTGGAAAGGTAAATTGGAATGTAGTTCTCTGTTCTGGGGACAGAGGAGATATACTGCACAGCCAGTAGCACCACCTCAAAGAAGAGGATGCTGTACTGTTGCCTCCACACTTGAGAGGAGATGGATGGAGCGTAATAGCAGGGTCTCAGTTAATTACTCTCAGCAAGGGTGTAGACTTTCCAATTTCCGGGGGGGAGGACTGGGGCGGGGCCAGAGACATTACAGGCCATTGTCCCCAGGGGAGGCTCAGCATGTCCTGGAAAAGTTCGGGGGGGGGGGGGCAGCTCCCCAGCCCCCCTGAAGTTGACGCCTATGACTCTCAACAATCCACAATTAAGAAGGGCACATCTGCCCATCAGTCTCTGATTTTGATATGTCAATTTCCTTCACTGTGTTTTCCTCCGGAATTAAACCCAAACCAATGGTGACCATATAAACTAAGCTTGTTATTCTAGCTTGGTCCTTGTATCTGTCAAACACCTTAATTAAGCTATATACTAATTTGCTGTTCACCCTCTACCTTTATGTATGGACTGGCAACTTCCATTTCACTGCATCTGAAGAAGTGCGCATGTACACGAAAGCTTATACCTTGAATATAAAACTTTGTTCATCTTAAAGGAGCCACTGGACTCGAATTTTATATGCAGTTTAAAATATTCATTTTAAGTTGCTATAGCAGAAAAATAATTTTGACAAGTATTTTAGTGCCCTCCCATGGCTTCAAAATTTCCAGAAATTTTCCCTCTTGTCCTATGCATGTTGCTTTCTCCCAAATGGATGCACATATGATTATTTCATTTCATTGCTTTATTACAGTTCGCAACCAGCACAAAACAGTCCAGACATATCAAAAACTGAAAATTTGGATACTAATGTAGAAACAGAACAAAACTGAAACATTTACAAATAATTAAAATGAAATATCATACAATCTATATCTGTATCACACAGCTTTACAAGCCCACCCTATAGCTACCAGTTGGATTTCCTTGTACTTGAGCTAACTATAGCCACCTGCAGACTCCACTATATATATGCACTAGGGGAGGAAATCTCTCCAAAAGTAAAGATGGAGGAACTGAGAAGAATGTTTATTCAGCACATTCAGTAATGAACACATTTCCTTCTTCAGGTCATAAACTGACAGCTCATTTATTAAAGGGAAACTGGAAACCAGTTTCTTGGAAATTTCATTCTCATAATACTCTCTGTAGGTGATGCGTGAGGTACATGTTTGAGTATTGGTACTCTGGCTTGGGAACGAGGGCTTCAAGCAAGCCTTCCCTTGCTAGCGTCGTGGAAACAACACTGGCAACGAGAATGCTTTCCAGATACAGGAAACCTCAGGTGGTTCCTCTTTTCAAGTAACTCTGACTGGGCCTTGGTGTAGGCCATCTGCCTGAATTAAGAACCTAGTGCCTCAAGAATCCTTAATCTGTACAATGAAGTGCCACTGGACTCAGACTTCATTCTTAACACTAGCCAGTTACCCACTTTCAGGGGATCCTTGATGCTGTATGAAATAAGGGTAGAGAGAGGGTACAATTTTATTCTTTAGGTATAATGACCCTCTTACCACAAGACAGGCCTATGAAGATAAGGACGATGCCCGTGCTCGAGCCCTTTCTCAGCATTTTAATTAAGAGAAATGATCAGAATTATTACCCGTCCATCGCACCACCAGTCTTGAGCCACACGGTTCAGAATTCTACCACTTTGTTCTTGCCAGGGGAACAGCCCAATGACTATCTCCATTGGTGATGCTCCTCATATTGCTGGCAGTGCTCAGAATCACAAAAGCACACTCTTTATTCTCTGCTTAAATTCCGTGATGCCCTTTCCTCTGGGACCAGCAGTATTTGATGCAATTCAAGACAACCTTTGTTTTATGCTGTATAGTTTTCAATAGGAAAGCCCACTGGTGGACCTCCTGAGGGCACCTGGTATTTTTGGCCACTGTGTGACAGAGTGTTGGAATGGATGGGCCATTGGCCTGATCCAACATTGGCTTCTCTTATGTTCTTCGGAAGAATGTTATCCTTAAAAAGGAAATTGAGTCTTCACTGACGTCAAAACGGAACTTGCTTCTCTGTTTGAAGACTGGGCAGGGTGTAACGGCAGCGAAGGTTACCTCACATTGAGACGGTTCCTTAAATGCTAATACTGACCCCTGCAGGCAAACACCAAGTCATACGATAATAATTGTGTCCAGAACTGTGGGCAGCTGTGGGCAGCAGCAGGGGCATCGAGTTTTTAGTTTCCTGGGGGAAGCGGGGGCTTTTGCACGCGTGTGCGAAGTGCATGCGTGTGCGAGGATGATGTCCCTGCCTCCGAGAGCCTCTTCTCCCCCGGCTACCCTGCACTCCCTCCCTCCCTCCCGGGGCCATCCGGACAACATGCCCAGCATGATGGCATCACCTGGAAGTGACCTCATCATGCTGGGCATGATGCCTATGAGTTTCGGGGCAATTGCTAGAGCATCGCCCCGTCAACGTGCCCGACGTGATGACATCACTTCCGGGTGACGCCATCACGCTGGGCATGTTGCCCAGATGGCCCCGGGAGGGAGGGAGTGAGTGAAGGAGGGAGTGCAGGGGAGCTGAGTGGGGGGGGGGAGGCTCTTGGCGGCGGTGAGGAAGGCGGTGAGGTGTGGCGGCAGGGAGGCACGGTGGTGGGGAGGCGCAGCGGCGGGGAGGCGCAGCAGCAGGTGGGCACTCCGTTTGGCCGGGGAGGGCTCAGTCCCCCCCAGGAAATTTCAGGGGTGCCCCCCCATAGTTGACACCTATGGGTAGCAGTGCTGCAGGCAGGTGGGCTGGTCAGTGAACAGGCAGAAGGACAGGATTCTCCCAGCAAGTCTTGCTGGTCCTTGGTCTGTACATATCTCTAAAATTGTTATTTAAGATCTATTTCCATTTATACCTAAATCAGAAACAGTGCGAGGTCTGTGGACAGAATCTAGTTTAAAGGTGTCGACATTTACCCTTGGCGTAAGTCACCATAAGAATCAAAATTACATGCTTGTATCATGCAATATTAAAATACACTTAGAAGTTATACTGGAACATGGGTCCCGGAGTCTTGGGTCCCGGAGTTTATATTAGAACCAAGAATTCAGTCTCTTGTATTTCCCTAAAAATTCCACCAATTCTCAGTATGCAATTCATGCAATCTATTTAGAATATTCTTGGGCATCATGGGAATAAACGTCCCCATTTTTAACAAGATGGTTCTGTCACATACGGTTAAAACTTTCATTAGAAGTTTTCTTTTCCCCCCTTCTGTCTGTAAAATGTTTTTAAACCATATTTTCCCCACCCTCCCAAATCCACAAGAGAATTAGCAGCATTCCAGCATGCCTTGGTGTTGGCAAGTGCTCCTTTCAGCCCAGGTAGCCGATGATGATTGATGAAGCTGTCAGCCTTATGGAAGTGGATGGAGCAGCTTGGCAGAGGTTCAGTGTTACTGAAAGAAATCACAAATACTTATTCCCTCTCCTCTGCTTGCTTTAATCACATTATCAACAGGCTTGCCAGGATGGAGCCTTGACACCAAGCCACACGTTCACACAGGCAACCATTGTTGGCCTCTTTGTATGGCAGATAATGAGCAATTTTGTTTTACATGTTCCTATTTTACACACTTCTTGGCAGTTAAAATAATACTTGATTTTCCTGTCCCCTATTTAGCTTGCTCTGGCTTTCATCCTGTTATTGATACTTCTTTTCTTTTTCCTTCGTTGAAGTTCGGTCACAACAGGCTAACCAAGAAGCTTGCCGTCCATTATGTTAATATTTAAGACAAGTAATTATAGTGAAGACAGGAGCTGGCCATACTCCATAATACAATCTCTTTGCAAGAACACGCATTAATACACAAAGTCCATAATCCGAAACAAAACACTTGCATTTGCAGTGTTCACAGAAGTCAGTTCTGCATTACATTGTGGTCACCCGGGTTCGGACCCCCATTGCCCCGGAGTATATGGATCCTGTTTTGCTGCAGGGTTTCCCTCAGTCTGGGGTGGCCCCGGTGCAGATTTAAATGTAGTATTTTTAACTTGGGGCGATTCTGCATCTAACATTTGCTCCGCATTTTCTCAACTGGAAGGAAAAAGTGCAGCTCAAAACCACATTCAGATACCCCGGGGCAAAGCTGTACTGACTGTAAAGTCACCCCTGAACAGCCATAGAATGGCCATAGATCTATGCAGAATGTAACGTTAAATCTGATGATCAAAGAACTAGAAAGTGGCATGGAGTGTGGAAGCTACCATAAAACCCGATAATCAAAGGAAGTGAAAGCGGCATGCAATGCAGAGGGGAATTTCTGTTCCAACAAGGGTTTTGCAAAACAATGGAGGGAAAAGCCAATGCAGAATCAGCATTTGGTTTCAATCCTCCTTGCCCTTTCCCGCCATACTTAGGACATGAAACTGTTAGCAATGCAGAGTTTATAACCTGGGGCAGGCAAGCCAATCGGAGCAGGACAAAATTAATGAAGAAAACAACAGATAAACAGGGGTAACAGCAAGGTAAATGACCGTGAGTTGAAAACAGAGAAAACCTGGGCTGAGATCCAAGTGCGGAAAGGGCCACAGTAGTCATTCCTCCTGACGAGGCTGAGTTGACTCCCACAGACTGGGTCCTTATTCAGCGACAGCTTCAACAGAGGGAAGCCTGACAGGATTGGATCTGCTTGCATCAGAAGAATCTTCCTTGTGAAATTCTTATACTTTACTAACTTGTAATATTCCCTGAGGGCTTCCCTTTATTATTTCTAGCTGTTGGAATGGACTTATATGAACTTTGCTATTTATGGTTTGGTATTCATGAGGTTATTATTATGTACAAACATGATTGGTACTTGATGCTTTGTATGAATAATGTGATTGTTAGATAATATTACAGATGGATCACGGTATTTTTTGTTTGTTTGTACTGTCCCACAGATTTCAGGCAGACTCAGTGTGGTGGATGCTTCTTGCATGTCGAACTATCAGATGGACAATTACATATGATGAAAAGAATTGATATTTTTAAAATCCTTTGTTCTTTACTGAACAGCAACAAGTGGTGACAGAAACACTTGTTTCTTCCAAAAGTTCTGGGTCTCTCGGTAATCAATCTGCAAGCATAAACTAGGGCTGCCAAGTCGTACTCACGCACTGGTGGGGGAAAGTCCTTCGCCGCCCGGGAGCTGCCCAGGAGCCTCCCTGGTGCGCATGCGAAGCGCGTGCACCTGGTGACGTCACCCGGAAGTGATGTCACCATGTTGGGGGCGTTGCCAGGCGACGCCCTGGCAACTCCGCCAACGTGGTGACGTCACTTCCGGGTGACGTCACTACGCTGGGGAAGTCGTCCAGGCTGGACAACTTCGGGGGTGGAGTTCCCCCTCGAACCCCTATAGCAGGGGATCCCCCGCCCCCCGGGCTGACTTGGCAGCCCTAGCATAAACTGTTGCCCTTTCTGCATTCTCCTTTTAAGCCATGTTCACCACGGTGTCCTCCAAGCAATTCTGCACTAAAACTGAATTAAGCCTTCTTTTTAATCCAGTCCCCCCCCCCCCCCAATTCTGCACTAAAATCAAGTTCAACCTTCTTTTTATTCTGGGTTCCTCCCCATTACATTCTGCATTACATTACCTCCCTTCAGTGGTCAGCCTGGTTTCAGCCTTCTATTGCGCCAGGTTATTTGGATGTGCTGTTTTGCCGTGGACCTAAATTGCCTTGACTCGAACACTGAGAAAATCCGGAATGGCAGGCAAATGCGGAAGAGATCAACCCAAGACTATTTACTTCTGCCCCTTTGTGGCATCTGGAAGTTTTTAGAGCTTAATTTTCACATTTCACTTCACACAACAAGCCTGTTTTATCACGTCTTCTCGCAAACACATTATCTTCTCTCTCAAGCCAAATTCATGCCTATCTCCATCCAGTCTGTGCTCTTGCAATATAGATCTCATTATAAGGACTGCAGGAAAAATCAAATATACTGGAAAGATGGATATAATTCAAGTGGATACAATCAAGCAAACCTCTTTTGCTGGGGCAGAATACTGGTAGTGCGCCCTCCTTAAGTTTACGAAAAATGATTTTTTAAAGTTCTTGCTACTGCTGCTGAGATTCTGTGTTGGCAGTTCTGTGATGGAGGATGTTGGAACCAGGTGAGCAATGATACTGCAAAAAGGTGAGCAATGAGACTGCAAAAAGACTTGCTACAAAACAAGAGCACTTAAGAGTGTGCTGGGTCAGGTCCTTCTCCATTATGGCATAATGTTCTTTAAGGTGCTCCACAGCTTTGGCATGCTCTTCATCCATAACCGCACTGTTCCTTCAAAAATTCCTTCCACTGGGCTATCAGTTGTTTTTTGCCAGCCATGGTCTGAAGCTGACAAGAGAAAGGAAGCTGTATTGCTTCTACACATACAGGCGGTTTAGAATGAAGAGTTTACAAAGAATAACAGCAGCACCCCCCCAAAAAAAGAAAAAGAAACCAGATTTCACTTCAGCAGTTATTCTTAAACTTTACCATAAATGGCACTTCCTTAGGCAAGGGCAACCAACTTCTAAAGGCGTATTTGCCCCAGAGTGCCTCTGTCCCACATTCCTTTCAACCTTCACCTACTGCAAAGCAGCTACACAACAGATAGGGTTGCCAAGTCTCTTCACCTTACTGGCGGGGGGGAGTCCTCTGCTGGCCGGGAGCTTCGCACGCGCGCGCCGGGTGACGTCACTGGAAGTGACATCAGCACGTCGGGGTGTTGCCAGGGTGACACTCTGGCAATCGCCCCAAAACTCTATGGTATCATAGAGTTTTGGGGTGATTGCCAGAGCGTCGCCCTGGCAACGCCCCCGACGTGATGGAGTGACTTCCGGTGACGTCGCCCGGCGCGGGGGAAGTCGTCCAGGCTGGATGACTTCGGGGGTGGGGTTTCCCCCGCCGGCCGAATGCTGGCCGGAGGATCGGGAACCCCTGTAGTGGGGGATCCCCCGCCCCCCGGGCTGACTTGGCAGCCCTAACAACAGAAGACACACAAGAAACAAACTGTGCCAATTCAAAAGGCAGGCATTTTTTTCACAGGCAGAGATGACAGTTTTCAGTTAGAAAATACAAAGAGAAATAAGAACAAAACAAAAAGTAAGGTTCTACCTAAAAGTTTCTTACAAATAGCGGAAGAATGCACTCTGATAGATATTTGGAGAACAAGACATCCAAATAAAAAAGAGTACACCTTTTTCTCACACAGACATCAATCATGGTCCAGAATAGATATGGCCTGGATATCAACATCATTGTTAAAAGATGTGTCAGAGATAGAAATTCTCCCAGCTACTTTTGCGGATCATAACCCGATAATGATCTCACTTAAAGAACCAAAAAAAAAATACCCGGTGGGTTTTGAACACAGACCTGTTAAAAGATGTGAAATTTGTAGAAAAGGCTAAATTAGAAATTAAAGACTTTTTTAATAGAAATATAAACTCGGAAACACCAATTAGTATAGTTTGGGACACATTTAAAGCTTTCCTGAGAGGTATTCTAATTAGCCAACAGATATGGAAAACAAAACAAAAAAGACAACAATACGATAAATTATGTAATGAGATAAAAAAGGAAGAAATTAAGGCAACTGTAAATAAAACTGAAGAAAGTGACGTAATTAAAAATAGAATAAAAACCTTACAACACAAACTTAATCTGATATTAACACAAGAAATAGCAAAGGAGATTCAATATGCGAAACAGAATTTTTTCGAAAATGCCAATAAACCAACAAATTACTTACAAATTAAGGAAAGAAAGACAAAAAAACATAATTATAGCCTTGGAAAATGAGAAAGGAGAGGAAAAATTTTTGGTACAGGACTTAAAAAGAATAGCTGAAAACTTCTATCAAAAATTATACCATAAACATAAGGAAGAGGACGAAGGGCAGATAAATGAATATATATTAGGGAAAAGTAAGGGGGGATTTTCAGAAAAACAGCAAAAAGTGTTGAACCAGACTGTTTCTACGCAGGAAATATATGACGCTATTAAAAAACAAAAAAATAATAAGACACCAGGCTTGGACGGACTACCAGGGGAAATCTATAAGACTTTTGAAGAGCAAATCAGTCTCCCATTCAAGAAGGTAGTAGAAGTTATAGGCAAAACAGGAGAGATACCGGAAACCTGGAACCAAGCCGTAATAACCTTAATTCCAAAGACAGAGGAAGGTAAAAAACAAATTAACAATTATAGACCAATATCACTTTTAAATACAGACTATAAAATTTTTGCAAACATTCTAGCAACCAGGTTAAAAAAAGTCTTGGTAGAGGTAATACACCCAGATCAGGCAGGTTTTTTACCGAAGAGACATATGAAGGATAATATTAGAACATTGATGAATGCGTTAGAATTCTACGAAGTCCATCCAGAGAAACAGGCGGCATTTATGTTTTTAGATGCCGAAAAGCATTCGACAATTTATCCTGGAACTTTCTACTACAAAAATTAAAAATCTGGGATGCAGGACCCTTATTCCAAACTATGATTAAGGCTATATATAAAAAACAAAAAGCAAAAATTTTAATTAATGGCGAATTATCAGAAGAGGTAGCTATACAGAAAGGAACGAGACAAGGTTGCCCTTTATCTCCATTACTATTTATTTTCGCTTTGGAATCCCTAAATGATCAGATAAGGAATAATGAACAGATAAAAGGATTGAAAATTAAAAAATTTGAATACAAACTTAGAGCATTTGCTGACGACTTGCTATTTATAGTGGAAGAACCGATATTATCACTACCGAGACTACTAAAAGATATAGAAGAGTTTGGTAGAGTAGCAGGATTAAAAATCAATTATAACAAAACAAAATGTCTGACCAAAAATTGTTCCAAGAAAACAATAGCTAATATAGAGAAGATTTCTAATATAAAAATTGAGAAAAAAGTAAAATATTTGGGTATCTGGATCACAAATAGAAATAGTACCTTAATCGAGAACAATTATAATAAATGGATAAAAGAGATTAAGAAGGACTTAGATAATTGGAAAAGTCTACAATTATCCCTCCTGGGAAGAATTGCAGTGATAAAAATGAATATCTTACCAAGATTCCTATTTTTAGCCCAATCAATCCCAATCTTAAAAAATAACAATTCCTTGAGCTAGATAAGATAACAAGGAAATTTATATGATATCCTAAAAAGCCAAGGATAAAATTAAAAGTATTACAAGATATAAAAGAGAGAGGGGGATTTAACGTGCCATCCTGGAAATTGTATTATCAAGCAACAGCGCTAACATGGATAAGAGTGGGCGAAACTGGAGGATACAAGAGGCCTGACACTGGAAGGTCATGATCTAGTGATGGGATGGCACGCATACCTTTGGTATGAAAAAGATAAAGTCCACGCAAACTTTAACCAACACTGGGTAAGAGGGGCGTTAATGAAGGTATGGCAACAAACAAAAATCCTATATTTCCCCAAAACTCCGTTATGGATATCGCCACTAGAAGCATTCATAAAACCCACGTTATTAAGTAAAGGTAAAAATATTAACTACGAAAATTTGCTAGATAACACTAATAATCTAAAAAGCTTAGAAAATACAAAGAGAAGGTAGGAAAAGAAGACAGAAGTCAAAATGTTATGCGATAACCATGTAACTTCTATTTAGGTACATGTATATATTCCATATGCTATTGCTTGAAACCACAGTCTCATGAACCCATTTTAAAGTAAATTTGCTTAGAGCTGGCCTCAGCACAAAGCTTTGAAAATTCAGCACCATGAAGGCCGTGGCCAGAAGTTAGTACCTCTCTAATGCACTTGCAATTTTCCAGTGACAAAATTTAGAAATCTGTCACTGGCTTAGAATACAGCTTGTTCCCAGTGCGTTTTGGAATGGGGAAAGGAACTGATGCAGCTGTAGCTCTAGTATAACAAAAGAAAATGTTTTTTACTGGTAGAGTATGTAGCCAGATTAATCAAAAGAAGAAGGAAGAAGCATTGCTTTTGGGGAGCTTAGGAATGACAAAAGCCTGCAGCCGGCAGGTCTCTTGTTGCCTCCCAAACACTGACGTACTGTGAGGCATACCACTTCCGATTGTGTTCATACCAAAAACTCTATGGCACCTTCACTGGTCTCTCAGCCTCTAGTTTTGCTCCCCTTGAAAGGGTCCAGACCAAATTTCTCAGAGCGGTTCTACGGGTCCCGAGATGCGTGCCAAATGCATTAATACAATTAGAAACAGGCACTCTGAAAATGGAAGCCAAAATTATTCTGAGCTCACTTCAGTATTGGCTTAAAATAAATCTTCAGCCAACGGAGCTCACCCATTTGCTCTTGTTGGATAATTTTCAATCCAAATGGTTAAAATCAGTTCATAACAAACCACATGTACCTGGCTTCTCTCCCCAAGAGATTCTGGCCATGTGATGGGATCAGACAAAGTTAGCTTTCAAACAGAGAATAATGGACATGGAGAGGCAGGCAGATCTTGGTAAATACCCAACTTCAGAGTGCCCGAGCAAATGAGGTACTGCCTGGTCCCTATGGACAAGAGAGTTCTGCTCCGTCCCGTCCCGGAGTGTCCACCGGAGATGTTTTGCATAGAGTTTGCTTGCTATACTGAGCCCACTTGTGGGGAGGGCGGGGTATAAATTTGAAATAATAATAATAATAATAATAGGTCTGTAGTTGTTGGGATCATCTTTGTTACCTTTTTTGTAAAGAGGAACAATCACCGCCGTTCCCCAGTCCTTAGGGATTTTCCCTGTTTGATCTATTTGGGTAAATAATGAGGCTAAAACTGGGACCCACCAATTTGCATTCTGTTCTTTCTTTTCTTTCTTTCTTTCTTTCTTTCTTTCTGTCTGTCTGTCTGTCTGTCTGTCTGTCTTGCCTTCTGACATACTTCCTGTGATGTCAGGCGGTATAGCATATGCAAATAAGTTATGCTAATGAGCTCCTGCACCTCTTTTTCTATGAAATGACCCCTGGTTTTTTTGGCGTTTTTATAACCAGTCTTAAAATTCTGTTCCTATTTTAATGTGACATCGTTCACCCATGTAACAAAATGTCATCGGTTTATGTTTTGGTCAATGACCGTAAATAAAACATATCTATCTATCTATCTATCTATCTATCTATCTATCTATCTATCTATCTATCTATCTATCTATCTATCTATCAGTTTAGGAAAGCCTTTACACTAGCCAGATGTGAGGCTTTCTCCTCCACGGTGCTTGAGGGTAGATATAGAAGGGTCCCTTTTGACCAGAGACTCTGCCAGTGTGATTATGGGGAGGTACAAACCATCAAACATATGATGTTTAGATGTAGCTGGTATAATAAGATCCAAGATAAATATATTACAACTTTTGTAAAAGAAATATCTGGCCAGACAGACTGGGAGCGTTGTAACCGATTGTTATCTGATGAATTTGTGGCTAAATTTTGGGTGGCATGTTACTGCATTAGAAATGTACCGCTAAATTTATAAAACTGTTTTTATCTTTTATACTTCTTACTAGATTTGTTAAACACTTGAATGGTTTTATATATATTTACTGCATTTTACCTAGATTTTTTATAATTCTGTACCCAAAAGTGTTATAGTTATGTTTGAGTTGATGCCGTAATAAATGTACCTACCTACCTATTGTGTTCTCCTGGGGAATTTTCAGAGACCTGGGAACTGTCCCTACTTCCCCAGAGAAGTCCACCTCAGACTTTGAAAACTACTTCAGAATAGTCTTTAACTTCAAGCAGCCCAGTCTTGACTGCTTTTAGCCTCTTCCACTGTTCAAGCAACAAGTGAAAGGTATTTGATTGGCCGAAGCTAGTTTTTTGCTTGCTCCCACACAATGTTCATTTTCTTCTACTTCTGCTGTGAGGAAAGGGGGTGTTTTTTTTACCATTTCATTTTTTTTCCTGTTTACATTGGAGGTGGTGAGGGGATTTTTCAAATAGCTTCTTCTCTAAACTGCCTTTGGTGCTTTTGGAGAACAGGGAGTAGCTTGGGGTAAATTTTAGTAAACCCACCCATGCTCCTCTATGTGTTGAATAATCCCACTGAACACTTAATATATAAATACAAATAACCAGACAAACCCAATTAGTGCTTGGATTTACTCTGTTCTGGCAACACATCAACATGTAGCTTGGAAGATTAATAACAAGCCCAGCCTTCTCTCTTCAATCGTCTCCCTTATCCAGCATCAACAGCTAGCTTCAACAAAACAGGTGAGAAGAACCAGCACCACTGCTGCTAATCTTGATATGCTCACTTTTAAAAAGGGACTCTGATTCACTAGAACGCTGCATACAGTACTTGTCAGTCTCCATCACAGGCAAACTTTAGAAACATGTAGTGTATCCAGGACAGAACTGTCTTGTTCATGTAGTAAGGAACTGCCCAGTGACGCACAGAAACCTAGGAAAGCCATCAATTAAAAAAATTAATTTTTGGCATTCCCAGGAAGGTGCAGAGGTTGGAATGGAACTCTTTTAAGTAAACTAAAGCCAATTCCTTTTTAAAAAATCAGCAACCCTTTCTAGCTAAGTCATGCAGCAGCACAAAAACAGACTCTACTCACTGAAGAGATTCATGGGTAGCTCTATGGTTTGCAGCAAATAATCAGCACAGAAGTGCTGCAGCTGATACTAACATTGTTGACATCCCGTATCTGAGAACAATACAGAAAGTTGTCATTAATGTGAAGATTATGCTTCCACAAAGGGGAAGATGTTTCCCCATGTAATAATTTATAGTATCACACTAGAATTTGGAGGTGCATTCAAGAAAATCTTTTTTGGGAAGATGAAATGCATGGATCTTGTTTGTAAGTCAAGATCTGACATCTGGAATCAGAGAGGAATTTCTCCCCTCGGCAAGGAAGCTGGGAGGTTTTTGCCTTTTCCTATAGCATATTGCTCCACTTTGCTTGCTTAATTTGAGTGCTACAAGGCCTTTCTGCTCTCTGCTTGACATATGCAGTGATTTGAATTGCACGGGTTATGCAATAAGGGGAGTGGCAGGTGAAGGCTCTAGTAGGCAACACTGCCCTGAAACTATATGACCCTTTGGCCCCATTCAACCCTACAATGCAAGGTGTTAACACCCATTTTTATTTGACACTCCTGCATAATTTACTCCCTGCTAAGAGCTGAAGTGGAGCTGAACTTAAGGCATGAGCTAGCAAAGTATTGCTGAACTATGAAGTTGCAACTGGAATTTAAAGTGAGTTTACTGACTCTGGTGATCGTGGCCGTAATCTGTGCAGATGTTAGCACTGAATCATGGTTAGCTCTTAAAAGGGGAAGGGAGGGGAAATTAATATATGAAAAGAAAGGTGGAAAGTATGGGAACCTAAAGTACACTCCCAATGTCCTGCCCACGGTTAGAACTCAGAAACACGGGCTGTGACCACACGAGCAGTTTGGCCCAACACAGCCACTCCTCCCCTCCGGATCAAATGGGTGCAGTCAGATGGCCACATCTGTCAGGTGTTCCCCAGCCACGCTTTTCCCATCATAGGACAACTAGGAGCTGGGTTAAAAAGGCACCACATCACAAGGGGTGTTTTTGGTTCCCCGCGCAGTCATTGCGCATGGCCGGATGTCTAAACGTGGGGGAGCGTGCACAGAGCGGATTTGACAGTCTGAACCTGCGCATGCATTTTGAAAATTTTTGGCAGCTTGCTCTGTGGCTGAGGCCCTGCAATAATGTGGATGCTTTACCATGGGATGTCTGTGGGGGTAACCCACAGCAGGGTGTGCTGTGTGGCTGATAAGTCCTGCCAGGGCTCTTTTTGTAGAAAAAGCCCAGCACGAACTCATTAGCATAATAGGCCACACCTCTGACAGTGCAGCTCATTAGCACATTAGACCACACCTCCATGTTAAAATAAAAATTTTAATATTTTGTAAAGGCAGGTCAATAGCTGCCCAACGTTCCCTCTAAGCTGTGGAGTCTTGTGAGCAAAAATTCTACTTTGTTAGCTACTGGCATTAAAGTTGTGAGTGAGCAATTTGGCTGCTGCATAAATTAGTCTGCTACGGAACCATCCTTCCTGAGCTAAGACAAAAAGGTGTGAGCCGGCAGCTGAAAAACTGTGAGCTTCCCAGATCTCAGAGGCTAAGCAGGTCCAACCCTGGGAAATACTTGGGAGACCTCCAAGGAATACCAGGACTGAGATGCAGAGGCATACAATCAAGCCACGTCTCTGAAACGTCCAAACCCTGCTTAGGGGTCACCGGAAGTCACCATGACTTCCAGACATGCAAGCACATACACACACAAACAGAGGTAGTGTTGTATAATGGTTAGACATGGAGCAGGGAGACCAGGATCAAGCCTCCATCAGCTGTGAAACCCTCTGGGTGACCTTGGGCCAATCACTGTCACTTGCCCTGGCCTAACTCACAGGACTGTTGTGAGGATGAAGTGGAGAACCCCCAAGCTTCCTGGAGAAAGGATGGGATACAAATGAGATATCTAGAACAACAGAGAGAGCAATAATTTTGCTTGATTTTATAGCGAATTTTACAGATTTCAGCATTGGAAACCAGCATAGATATTTGATAGACCAACCTAGATAGATAGACAGATGGAAAGACAGACACAGATAAACAAACAAGATAGACAAGACAGACCAAAACAGAAAGATAGACAGACTGACTGATGGAGAGACATCTGAGGAAGTGGACCTGCACACAAAAGCTTATACCATGAATAAAGTTTTGTTGGTCTTAAAGGTGCCACTAGACTCAAAACTTTGTTAAGCAAGGCAGATGGACAGACACAGCTAACTAGACAGAGATAGACAGGTAGATAGACAGACCAACGAACATAGACAGACAGACACAGATAGATAGGTAGATAGAGGATAGATAGGTAGACCAGCACAGATAGATAGAAAACTAGACAGACAGATGGACAGACACAGATATAGATGATAAGATAGATAGACAGATGGGCAGACAAACAGGTAGATAGACAACTGATAGACCAGCACAGATAGATAGACAGAGATAGATAGTTAAAAGACCAACACAGATAGATAGACACAGATATATAGAGATGGACAGACCAACCAACACAGATAGACAGATGGACAGAGGCAGATAATAGATACAGAGATGATAGATAAATAGATCGACCAACACAGCTGGGTAGGTATATAGACAGAAAGACACAGATAGATAGATCAACAAATATAGATAGATAGACTTAGACAGACAGACACAGATAAATAGACAGAGATGGACAGACAGACCAACACAGGTAGGTAGGCAAACAGACACAGACAGACAGATGACAGACCAGTATAGATAGACAGAAAGACAAACAGACACAGATCAACACCAGCTGGGTCAAAAAACTTTTTTTCATGAAGCACAACCAGCAGCCCAAAAGATTTGGCAGCCCCGGGAGAGAGAGGGAGAGGGGGCGAGGAGAGAGTGGGCTTGCGGGCTGCTTGCTCTTCCATACCTCTGCCCTCGGCTCAGTCAACTTTTTTTAAAACTCCCTCCTGGCTCCTTCCAGGCCCCTGTGAGAGTGGGGGAGTGGCTCGGCATGTGTTGCTGCTGCTGCCACCGCCACAGCCTCCACAGCTCTGAGGGTGGGAAGGGAAGGTGGGAGTCCCAAGGCTGGGGCTGCGTGTGATGGCGGCCAGCCTCCAAGAAGGCACCATTTGTTGCGGTGCGACCTCCAAGCAGGCAGGCAGGGGGAGAGCGGCTGGAGAGCCCAGAGCAGCACCGGGCAGGGAGCGAAGCGGAGGCCAAGTGCCTGAGTCCCAGCACATCCTCTGCCTCCTGGCAGGGAAGAGGCACTGCACTGTTTCAGGCCTCGCTTACCTTGAGCTGTGGCTTCTGCCAGGCTCCGTGTGTGCAGCCACAGGAGCAGCGGGAGCAGGAAAGGGCTCCTTTCCCTGCTGTCGGGCCCCAACTGCCGCTGCGGCATTCCTGAGCCGGCTACTTGTCTGCCTCACTGCAGAGGCTGGCAGCGGCACAAGAGGTGCCCCCTAGGCAGCAGCCCGGAGGAGCGGCCGCTTGAACTGGGACCCTGGTGAATCCTTGGAAAAGGTGCCCCTTCCATTGGAGATGGAAGCCAAAGGAGGCCCTTTCCCGCTGTCTCCTGTGTGGAGACCAGGTGTTGGGTGCCTTCAGGGTCCATGCACTTAAAGGGAGAGCGTCCCCTTTAAGCACACAGAGCTGGAAGGCGCCCAACACCTGGTCTCCATGCAGAACCAGGTGTGGGGCACTTTTTAGCCAATGGGGAGGAAAGGAAGGGAGGGGAGGGAGGGGGTGGGGCAGGCCCGGATGCCAGCCGGAATGCTGTTCTGGCACATTCTGGCCAAAAAAGAGCCCCGCAACCCTTTAAATCGGTTTAATTAGAGGCGACACCATATCATGCCAAGCTGCCAGTGTGACCACAACCATGGTATCTACATTGGGCCTAATGGTATTTTGCTGCCATGTGGTTATGGTTGCCAGCTCTAGGTTGCGAAACACCTGGAGATTTTTGGGGTGGAGCCTGGAAAGGGTGGGGCTTGGGGGGGAGGGACCTCAGCAGCATTATATGCCATAGAGTCCACCCTCCAAAGCAGCCATTTTCTGCAGGGGAACTGATTTTGGTTGTCTGGCGATGAATTGTAATAGTGAGAGACCTTCAAGTGTTACCTGAAGGTTATGCAAAAGTATTTAGCAATATGTAATAAAGGTATGTTTAAGGTAGATCAATTTTGTGCTTTTTATTTTCAAAATTTTTCTATACTGTTATATAAATATTGGTGTCAAATATTATCAAAAATAGGTTTCACTCAAACAATCAAAGTGCAGGTTTACATTCTGTTCAGATATTCAGACAGCACCTTGTCAGTATCACAATCACTAATCCCACATGACTCTAGTAATTTACCCATTTTGAATACAGTCTTTTTCAAGGACCGTGTTGTATATGAAAGACATCAGGCACAATAATTTATCTTTGTGAGCACAAAAACTCTTCAGATATCAGCATATTTTCTAGGGTCCCATCGGAACCCTTGTGGCAGACATAACTACCTGTCTAGGATAGCAAATCTCTCAAGTTCTATCAGATATTGTTTGGGTGAAACCTATTTTTGATAATCTTTGACACCAGTACCATAATTTAAACACACATCTATTATAGGTAAAGGTAAAGGTTTCCCTTGCTTGAAAGCCAGTCGAATCTGACTCTAGGGATGTGGTGCTCATCTCTGTT
Source organism: Lepidodactylus listeri (assembly GCA_029233225.1). Classification (NCBI taxonomy): domain Eukaryota; kingdom Metazoa; phylum Chordata; class Lepidosauria; order Squamata; family Gekkonidae; genus Lepidodactylus; species Lepidodactylus listeri. Next base: position 98,486,047 of record JARCFY010000006.1, read on the forward strand.
TCCAAGCGAAAGAGCCAGTGCTGTCCAAAGACATTTCCATGGTCATGTGGCCGGCATGACTAGACGCTGAGACACACGAAACACTGTAACCTTTTCACCAAAGCGGTACCTATTTATCTGCTTACAATTTCTTGCTTTCGAACTGCTAGGTTGGCAGGAGCTGGGACCAGAGACGGGAGCTCACTCTGTCACACAGCACTCTGGTCTCAAACTTCTGAACTACTGACCTTCCGGTCTGCAGTTCAGCATCTTAACCACTTGAGCCACTGCAGCCCCACATCTATTATACACAGTGCTAAATACTTTTGCATGTCTTCCTAACACCGTGACCTTTTTTGTATAAGCTACCTGGAGGTTGGCAACCCTACAGGTGGTATGTTCATACCTATTATTGTACTCACAAAGAAATAAAAGCATTCGGTGTAGCTGCAACCTACTTACAATATATTTCTATAGACCTGAATGGGGTGCCTACCCATAGTACTGAAGTACAGAACTAACACGGAGAATTCACTTGCACAGTTTCCCCCCCCCCTAATCCTGAGGTTTTTAGAGCATCTGTATTGCAAACAAGCAATGTGCAGCCATGTGAGAGATTCCAGTGAGTCACATGCTCTTATAATATGGCCTTTCATTCAATAACATCCCCAAGTATGAAACACTTTCATTTCAATAAGCCATATTCATAGTATGTTCACTGTTTTCAGCTAACCAGGAAAGATTTACATTTCCATTCTGTTGGGTATTTTTTGTTCCACAGAAAGACGGAACTTTAATTTCTTTAACCATCTCTTTCTCTTTTCTCTAGCCATGAGGGAAATCCAATGAAAAAGTTTCCACATACAAGAAGAGCGGATCTGGTAACTCTATTAGTTTGGAAATTCTAAAAGACCCACTAATGGCAGCTTTACTCTGCTCCTTCCTACAGCTGTTGAAGTTATAGCAGACGAAGGTGTGCTTCTGAATTTGTATTTACTGGTGGGTTCTGCAGTAACTTATGGCCTCACTGTAGTAGAGTCTGTGAATCTCAAAGCTCATTCATGTTGCCACATAGGAACACAACTTTATCTGTGGGGTCACCCAAGGCAAACTAGAGTCTCAGACTGATTGTATGTCAAGGCTGAAAAGAGATCAAATCAGTAACGCTGCTTACATTTACAATTCAATAAACTGCTTGTAGGCAGGAATGTTGCCTAAGTCCCAGAGCACTGCACTACATCTGATCCCTTCTCAAAGTTGTTACTTGTCTTGCTTGTGTGATGCACTGACCATCTATATATTTAATTCCCAAGTGCCCTCCCCCGTGCGGATACCTAAATCCGCACCGGGGGGGGCACTTGGGGGGTGGGGTTTCTACACACGGGGGGCACTCCCCCCATGTGCAGAAAAATCCTAAATGTTTAAAAAACTTTTCGGGGGATCTTTAAATCCCCCGAAAAGTTAAAGCGTTCTCTGCATGTGCGCAGAGAACGCTGTGGCCGCTGTAGGGGAGGGGGTGGGAAGCGGCGTGACGAGGACTCGCTGCCGCCATTTGTGGGGGGGGGGAGGGAAGAGCCTCCGCGGGCGGCAGGTCTCTATGCCCCCGCCGCCGTTTTGAAAGCAGGGAGGGGGGGAAGCCTCAGTGGACGGCGGGTGTCCCTGCCACTGCCACCTCGGCCGTTTTGAGGGTGGGGGAAGCCTAGGCAGGCAGCGGTCTCCCTGCCGCCACTGCCTTACAGGGGGGGAGCCTCGGCGGGCGGCTGTAGAGGCTCAGCACGCCGAGGCCTGCTGGGAGTCTCTGGGGGGGGGAGGGGGCAGAGGAAGGGGGGGGAAGGGGGCGGAGGAAGGAGGAGCAGCTGTCAGCTTCTCCCCCCCGTGAATATCGTGGCCCCCCCTTGTACTATTCTAATGTCATGCAGAGATTCACAGCATAACTCTTGCCAGAGCTTTTTTTTTTTTTTTTTTTAAACCCTTACTTTTTATAGCAAAATTATTTACAGGCACAAGCGGGAAAAAGAAAGCATACGTTGCACAGGAAAAGGAGACAGGAGAAAAAGGGCAAATACTTTGAAGGTGTGCCATGTTGAAGGTCAAGATCACACAAAGAGCACAAGGATAGCTTGCAGGATAAACGCACAGCCTTAGCTAATTTACAAATAAGTTACATGAAACTTTACCTGTTTTTCTTCCCGCTCTCTCTGCTGGAGTCTGCGGATCATCTGATTGCCAGCCTTTACTGGAATACAGAGATGACAATTGTTTCATTGTCTATATTCACTCCCAAAGCACAGTGCTATAGCACCTTGTTCTCAGTAACTGATTTACTTACAAAATTTGTACTTTGCCTTTCTGCCCCATTAGGGGCAGCATTGGAATTAGCCCAGTGCAGGCCTTTAGTGAAATGATGGATGGGCTGTGTGAAGTACATACAAAATAATGTATGAATGTTATCCAGATTTTACATCAAGAAAGATGGAACTCTGTAACCTGCATAAATCATATATATTCCACTATTTCATGTCACATTTTGTGTAACACTGTTCATGCTTTGCTTCTTTATTCCTAAAAAAAACAATGCAACACTGTGTAGAAACAATGTGTTGTATTCTGTATTGAGATCATTCTAACAGGTAACACTCTCATACAACCATATGTTGTGCTTTACAAATAATACTGCAATCTTAATTATGCCTATTTAAAGATATATATGTCCATAATGTCAGTATCTTTCTACTAACATAAAAGATTCTCAGACACTTTGCTTAGAATAACTTCAACAGGGTATTGCAATTTTAAACAACCGTATTATATTTGAAAAGATTTCTTTTTTGTAGACTTCTTTGTGAAGAAATCACTAGAACAGTTCTTTCCAGTGGTAAAACAAAAAGTATTCATATACTGCTTATAGCAATCCAAGACGGCTTCATAGTGAGCCAACAGATAACCGTGGATGTTCTTCTGTTTCAATGTCCTCTTTCTCAAGAATTGCCATGTATGAACAACCATCAGTTCTTATAGAACTTCACCAAAGCTGTCTGAGAGCTTGCTGCTTCATTGACTGGAACATACCCTCTTCCTGCAAAATCTTAAAGTGGAGGTTTGGCCTTTGAGTGTTACAATGGTTTCAATATAGAATACAACACGTTGTTTTTACATGGTGTTGCATGGTTTACTCTAGTGCAGGGGTGGCCAAACTTGCACAATTTAAGAGCCACATAGAATAAACGTTAGATGTTTGAGAGCCGTAAGACATGAACAAATATTACACACCTATTTTTATTTTAAAATATGGAAATTTGCTTTTTATTAACATTAAATGAGACTGCAAAAAAATAAAAGGGGTAAAAACAGATACTGATACTGATATTTATTTGTCCAATTATATTTATTTGTTTGCTAATGATATTTGTCTAAGAGAGAGAGAAAAAGAGAGAGAGGAAGAGAGAATGAAAGAGGTGGACACACAGAGAGAAACAAAGAAAGCAAATAGATGGGAGGGGGGAGGAAGGAAGAGTGGGAGGGAGGGAGAAAAAAGTATGCCTCCTCTTCACTTCCCCAGCTGCCCTGCCGGGAGCCGCACAATATGTGTGAAAGAGCCGCATGTGGCTCCCAAACCGCAGTTTGGCCACCCCTGCTCTAGCGTTACCCACCATGCTCCCAGTTTGTATTTCATTATACTTGCTTCTTTATTCCAGCATCTGACCTCTTCTAATTTTTCCTTTATACCCTCCTTCCCTTGCGTGTCTTGTTTGAGTCTGAAGGGAAGGCCCGTGTCCTATTTTTATTGAAGTATTGTGCCTGCCACCTGCATTGTGTGCTGAATTTTAACGGAGCCACTCTAGGAGACAAATTTTGCCTGAGAAGCATAATAAAAATATAACCACCAAAACAAGACATTCAGATTAATAAACAAATGGATTTTTAAATTCAAGAACAGCTGACCTCCAAGAAAAGCTCAGGTTGTAAGAGTCTTCCACTCTTATCTCTCTGTTCCACAATTGGCCATTAATGATTCTGAAACTGGGTATTCTACAACATGCAAATACTACCAGGGCTCTTTTTGTAGAAAAAGCTCAGCAGGAACTCATTAGCATAACAGGCCACACCCAGCAGCAGAAACAAATTAACAAATTAGAAACAAATTGGGGAACCCAAGGGAAGGAAGGCAGTTTCCGGATCGGCTTCCCCAGGCACCCCGCAGCTGCGGGGCACTTGTGGAAACCAAGGAGGGGAGTCAGTTTAAACTGTCTTCCCTCCCTGGATCGGCTTGGCTTCTCCAAGCGCCCTGCAGCTTGCAAGGTGCCTGAGGAACCCGGGAAGGGGAAGGAGGCTGTAGGTGTGGCCAACTCGGAAGCCAGCCAGAATTCCGTTCCTGTGTGTTCCTGCCCCAAAATAGCCCTGAATACTACTATATGAATAATTAAATATTAAATGCTGTGAAGCAATAACAATGGATCTTCCCAAAACACATGCAGCTTTAGAAACTTTTAAAAATCTCTTCATTGCTCTTTTAAAGATGAAAAATAACATAGCAAAAACAGTGAGGATCATATTGTAGGACCCACCATGATCAAGTGCAGCGGTGGAATCTAGTGTTCTTTGAAGACTGGTCTTAGAACACTGGTCTTAGAATTAGTTGACAGTACTCGAAAACTGGTTTTAGAAACAGCATTCCATGCAGTTCATTCCTTTCTCTGTTTGCTATGCAAAGTCAGCTTATTTGTAATGTTGCCGCCAACAACAGAGGGGACCCAAAAGCAGCTTTAAACAGCCTTCACCTATCCTCTTTTTTATCCTAACTGCCACCCTTGGAGGTAGGTTAGGCAATGTGGGTGACTGGCCCCAGGTCACCTAGCAAGCTCGAGAGCCAGTTTGGTGTAGTGGTTAAGTGTACGGACTCTAACCTGGGAGAACCGAGTTTGATTCCCCATTCCTCCACGTGCACCTGCTGGACGACCTTGGGCAAGCCATAGTTCTATCAGAGCTGTTCTTGAAAGAGCAGTTCTCAAAAAAGCTCTCTAAGCTCCACCTACCTCACACGGTGACTTTTGTGGGGAGGGGAAGGGAAAGGAGATTGTAAGCGGCTCTGAGACTCCTTTGGGTAGTGAAGGGTGGGGTATAAATCCAATCTCTTCCTCCTCCTCTTCTTCTTGCTTCATGGCAGAGCAGGATTTTGAACCCTCGTTTCTCAGAACCTAGTCTGATACTCTAACCACTACAAACTAGATCTCTTGGCATAACAGTCTTTCTAACTCACAGTATTCAATTTTATTTCAAATTGACCGCCGTGCTCTGAAATTCTTACTTGGTTCATAGATGAAATTAAGTATACATGTTCACTGTGCACCTGTATTTATCAGAAATTCATTATTTTACCTGCCTATTCAATCTTCGATTCCAGAAACTGACTAGAATCTTTTTAAAAAAAACAGAAAATAAATTTACAAAACAATGGCTGAGGACAGACTGGCAGAATGAAGCGGAAGGGAAGCAGGGCAAAAAGACCCGGGCCAAGTTGTTGCGGGGCTTTCCGGTCGCACTGTGTGGACTGATGCGGGGCCATACCGGGGAGGAGGTGGAATGGAGCGTTTGCACTGCAGGGCGGCCCTTGGTGGTAGTGCTGCAGTTGCACATGGCTTTGGTCCATTTTGCTGACCTGCACGTAGGCGCATGTGCGCATAGGCGCAGCAGCAATTGGGGCAGGATCCCATGGCTGGGAGCTTTAACTCCGCAAGCTGGAAGCGTCCCTGTGGGCAGTTGTGCGCTCAAGCGCACAGTCCACATGGGCAGGTATGTGCATCCCTGCTGGATCAGCAGGTTTATATTACCACCGCCACTTTATTGCGACTTTGCACATGTCCACACTTCCGGGGAGCGGGATCAACGTGCCCTCCACGGCTTGCCCTGGCTCTCACCAGGTACTTTTAAAACATGGAATCAAAGCTGTGGACATTTCAGTAGCAGCAACGGTTTCACACCGCACAGAAGTGTGGGCAGGTTTTTTTGGAACTAGAATGATTCCAGCGGGAAAGTCAGATGTAAAAACAGCCTAAGTTGCTCTGAATCGATTTCCGGATTTTTCTATTCATGTTTCGCAGTCTTCGCCAGGTTGCTATACAGCTTGAATCACCAGTTTCACTGAGGACACGAAGTCTCACGATAACATTCTCACAGGAGGCATCTTTACTGTCACTCAAACTGGCAGCCAGCTCCAGACATTCAGTGTTGACAAGAGGCAAGTTTTAACGTGACACATTCAGGCTGTGGTCATACACACTAAATAATCCACTAAATAATCCTGGTCCCACTGCTGGACCTCCTGATGGCACCTGGTATTTTTGGCCACTGTGTGACAGAGTGTTGGACTGGATGGGCCATTGGCCTGATCCAACATTGGCTTCTCTTGTGTTCTTATGTTCATACCTGGAATCCACTTTCAGTGCACTTTCCAACTGGGGCCCAATCTGCATCTAGCATTTGCTCCGCTGTTTTACCAAACCCACGTTGGAACAGAAATTCCCCTCTGCATTGCATGCCACTTTCACTTTGATTGATTGTTGGATTTTATGGCAGTGCCCAGACTGCATGCCCTGCATTCACTTTCTTTGAACTCTCAGTTTTATGGAACTGTCTGCATAGATTTATGGCTGTTTTATGGCCGTTCAGGGGTGACTCTGCAGTCAGTAGGCATTGGCCTAGAGTATTTGAATGTGGTTTTGAGCGTCTTCTTTTTCTGTTCCAGTGTGGGTTTGGTAAAACAACGGTGCAAATGCTAGATGCAGACTGGGCCTGGATTTTGACAGTTCACACAGTAAAATCCAGTTGGAAAGTACATTGAAAGTGGATTATTTAGTGTGTGTGACTGCAAAGTGGTGCAAAAATTGCATAATAGGGTGGTGCTACCTACAATAAGCTATACATGGCAGAATAGACCACAGTCCTTAAACATTTATCCAAGTAAGTAAGTTTCAACATGTACTATAGAAGGTCTGTCCCATCATCAACACATAACTTCTACTATGTTCGACTGAAAAAAACAACAACCCCAAACTCTTTAAAAACCTTAACATTTTGGTGAGATCATGATCATTACAACAGCCGCACTGGAAGGAAAATCAATGTGACAGACTGAGAGGTTACTACTAGTCTGGTTCTGCCAACTCTTCCTCCAACTGTATAGTTTCTTAAAGTTATGCTGCCATCTTGTGGAAACCATACTGAACCTTACATTTTTACACTAAGAAGTGCATTTTTAACATTTAAAAGGACAATTTTGGTTTGATTGTAGTTTTAAAGATTTCAGGATATATTTCAGACACTTTTTAACAAGATGGACTTAATTAATCCAACTAAATAATACTACGTACCGCATATGGCTGGTATCCCCCCATTAATGCTTTTTGTACACTCTTGCTATAGCAACTTTGAAAATGAATTTGGACCCACATTTTTGCTCCACCTACATAGATTTCTCCTGTTCTTACCCATGGCTACAGTGACAGTGCACACTTCCCATCCCTACATTAAAGCTTGGAGTGAAAAATTCCACATAATTCTATATGAATTTATCTGACTAGAAACAGCAGCAAATGAAGCCAAGGACATGTGTCAGGGAAAGGGCAGAAACACATTTTTCCATTTTGGTGATCCCCTCCCCCCTGAAAAATAGGCAAATTGCATAATGGGGACAGAAGCTGAACAACCTGATTTTTCATATTTTAAAATGTGCTAGTGTTTGTAGTTACAAATATAGCCTAACAACAACCTTGGTGACCTCAGGCCACTCACAGTCTCAGACTAACATACCTCACAGGATTGTTGTGAGGATAAAATGGAGGGAAGGAGAACTATGCAAGTTGCTTTGGATCCCCATTGGGGAGCAAGTCAGGGTATAAATGAAATTAATAATGACAAATGATAATAATTACTATACAGCATAAATGTTCAAATATGCAAAAATTATGATGATTGTTTAGTTATGATTCCAGTGTTTCTGAAGGTCTGATATTTCAATATTAACATTAAATATGTTCCAAGAATCATATTCCCAAAGATTTATCACTTATACCCACATTATTTTTAAACATATCTTTCCATAAGTTTTGAGTGTTAACTAGATTGATGATGAGCATCACTGTCAAACTATATTGGTGATCCCAAACAGCATAAACAACAGCATCCGTACTCACCTGATTTTTTAACCAATATAATTTGATGTGTTAATTTTTCAAACAGAGCTATATTCTACAAATGCTCATAGCATATACCAACTAGAATTTTTGTTGCATTGAGATATGATAGATCTTGCTATTATTAAAACAAAATTTATTAGTGATGCATATGTCAAGGTCTTATTTTCTTCTGTTAACAGATTTAACATAGCCATTTTTGGATCAGCTGTTATATTTAATTTGAAAATGTTATTAATCTTATATCCACTGCACCACCACATATTTTGCAGCTCCATCACATATGGAAGTATGTACTATTGTGGCATCTCTAGCACTGAGAAGAAGATTGCATAGATTTAAATTTTAATGGAGTAAAACCATCTACATAATAGCTTCAAGGAATTTTTTCTTACGTCAACACTGATGGCAGAAGTCTGCCAAATAGCCATTTGTGATCTCAAGTTCATTTCCCAAGCACCAGCAATTTGGATATATGTTTAGGATTAGGCATGGGCATGAACGGTTAAAATGCAGTTCGTGTTGGTTCGTGGTTAGGCTGGGAGGTTTGTTTGTTAACCAAACCGGTTCATGGCCCAGTCCCTTTAACCAGAGTTTGCAGAAAAACTGAAAAACAGCTGAGTGGCAGGGAGCAGCCTGCTCCCCGCCACTCAGCTATTTCAGGCTGTCATGTGCAGTCCCTTTAAACTTTAAAGGGACTGCACATGACAGCCTGAAACAGCTGAGTGGCGGGGAGCAGGTGCTCCTAACTGTTCAGCTTTTTTGGGGCTTTCTTATGTACTCCTTTTAAACTTTAAAGGGACTGCACAAAACAGCCTGAAACAGCTGAGCAGCAGGGAGCAGGCTGTTTTTGTGGCTTTTGTAAGGAACAGAAAACAGGGGTTTAAAAGGACTCAGAATCCCTTTAACCCCCTGCTTTCTGCTCTATCCACAAACTGCTTTAAAGATTCATCGATGTTTGTGATGGTAGACGCATCACAAACTTGGGTTTACAAACCATGAACAAGGCAAAATTCATCATGGATTTTACTTTATGGTTTGGTTCATGCTCATCCCTATTTAGGATCATATGGCACATTCCTTGTTAACAGTATTTTTTTTAAAAAGGCAACAATTATAAATATTCCCAAACTTCTGTTTGAAATCTCAGTCATAGTGTATTTCTTTTTGATTCAGAACTACCTTCTTTCCCCATTTTCAAGGCACCTTATTTCAAAATATAAAGTATCAAAGCTTACTTTAAATTATTTAATAAAGTAATGAATCTCTCCTTGAAGCCCTGGCATAAGGAGCCCAACAAAACACAAACACACACAGCATAAGGAGCCCAACAGAATACACACACACTGTAGCAAGACACACAAAAGCTCATACCTTGAACAAAACTTTGTTGGTCTTAAAGGTGCCTGGTATTTCTGCTGTGTAATTGAGGCAGCCCAGCAAAGCAAGCTTTCCCTCATTCCCTCTCTCCCTACCTCTGTTCAGGGAGGAGCCTCAGCCAGTGGAAGGAAATAAAGGCTTCCTGCTAAATAGTGGGTTCCATGGATGAACAGACTCCAAGTCTAGTGATCAGCTCTACTTTATTCAGTGATTTCAGCAAGAACAAGGCTACAGACCAGAACCTCAGCTTAGTTATATTGCATGCAATGGCCACACCTCAAGCACACCCCACTCCCAACAATAGGCTGGGTGTAGTTCCATTCGGCTGATGACAGGGTCCTTGAGTAGTAGGCCACTGGCGCCTCTCTCCCATCAGACAACCAATGGCCCAGGACTGCACCAATACCGTAGGGAGAAGTGTCACATGCCAAGACGACTGGCAGTGCCTCATCAAAATGGGTGATAATGTCATTTGAGGTTAGCAGCTCCTTCATGGCTCAGAAAGTGGTGGTCTGCTGCTAGCCCCACAACCATGAGGCCTTCTTGTCAAGCAGGTGGTGAATTGGCTCCCTGAGCGCAGCTTTATAAGGCAGGAAGGAGTGGTAAAAGTTCAGAAGCCCCAAGAAAGCTTGCAGCTTGGCCTTTGCGGTGGGAGTGGCTGCATTTGTGATGGCACAAACCTTGTTGGGGGCTGGATAGATGCCATTTGCCACAGTGAACCCCAGGAACTTGGCATGGGGGACCACCAGGAGGCATTTCTCCCACTTCACCTTCAGCCTGGTGGAATGGAATCGTTGCAGCATGGTGTGGAGGCGGGCAGCAAAGTAATCTTCAGTGGGGGCGGTGATCAATACATCATCAAAAAAGGGCTGGACCCCAGGGATGCCTTTCAAAAGAGAGTCCATCGGATACTGGAAGATCCCTAGGGCCACACTCACCCCAAACTGTAATGGCTTGACTCTGAATGCACCCCGGTGTGTGACAATGGTCTGTGCCTCAGTGGTGGACTCATCCACTGGGAGTTGTTGATATGCTTGGGCCAAGTCCAATTTACCGAAGACCTTGGCTCCTGCCAATGTTGCTAGGACATGGCTGACCACTGGCACTGGGTAAGCATGGTCTGTCAGTGCCTTGTTGATTATACATTTGTAGTCCACACAGATGTGGATGTCCCCATTGGGCTTAATTGGGGTCAAGGGCATAGACTTTCCAATTTCCGGGGGGGGGGGGGGGCTGGGTCAGAGACATTACAGGCCATTGTCTCCGGGGGAGGCTCAGCACATCCTGGAAAAGTTCAGGGGGGGGGGCTCCAGCTCCCCAGCCCCCCTGAAGCTGACACCTATGATTGGGGTTATGATGGGGGTCTCCCAAGTGGCATGGGGAACCAGCTTTAATACTCCTTGCACCACTAAGTGGTCCAGCTCCACCTCAATTTTGGGCTTAAGCGCAAACAGGACTCTCTGGGCCTTGAGGCGGATAGGCTGCACCTTGGGGTTAAGTTGGAGCAACACTGGGGGCCTGTGTATTGCTCGAGGGTCCCATCGAAGACGGCAGGGAATTCATCACACACCTGGCCAAAGTCTGAAGGCTGCACACAGTGCACACCCATTACCCCAAGGGCACGAACCAGGACAGTTCAAGCAAGCTGGTGAGACTTCCTACCACCAACTAGTCTAACACTCCCTCAAACTTCCGGCAGATGTCCTGGAGCAGCAGCCGTGGTCCTGATCTGCCCCCCAGGCCACATATTTGACACCCTTGCCCTACGGGGGCATAGGTCAGATATGACTTGATGGCACTTTCCACCACCAGTTGTGCATGGTAATTGGTTTTATATTGCAGTGGTATTGCCATGATAATCTGATGCAACAAAAACACTCAAGAGCCTTTCAGTATCTTAGATATTTGGTACAAGCTTCTGTGGTATGCTTATGCAATCAATAATTTGTTCACATTTTAGGGTCCCACAAAACCATTAGTTACAAATAGTACATTATGTGAAAAACATCTTATTATAAAGCCTTCTTGAGCCATTTCCACACAGATATTTGCCCTGGATTCAGTGATGTGGGCAAGTGGGAATCCCCCCCACCCCCCCGCTTCCCCATGGCATCACAGTGTATTTGTGCTCTTTCCCTGCTTTCCTTGGCTTTTCTCAGATCTCTCTCAAATCTGTGTGGGTGGGAAAATTTGGATATTCTGGCCCATATAGTAGTCATTTCCCATAACCCTGTCCCTGCAGCAGCCATCTCCTTCCTGGGCTACCGGGGGGAGGGGTTCTTATTTTTTAAAAAAAATCAGCACTAGAATATCATACCATTATACTGTTGTAACAAGTTCTCTGAATTGTCAGCTTTCTTTCTTTTTTTAAAGTCTCTAGCTCCTTCTGTGGCAAAGATATGCCTTTTCCCTTATATTTTCACAACAGAACGGGCTATAGACTTCTTTTAAAAAATGAATGCTGGGAATTCATAGAGCCTGTTGCACTTATTGTGCCAGCAGTGTATTGATATAATGTGCTGATTTTTTAAAAAATTGGAAAAGCACTGGCAGCCATGGGGAGGAAGAATAACCACTGCTGGGGGACCAAGACAGGGAAACCCACCATATGGAAACCCCTTTTCTACTGTGTTTTATCTGCAGTTGCGCCAGGAACAGGGAAACCACCTTAGTGTATTATAATATGGGAAAGGCACAATGTAAAAATAAATCTTGCTACCTTTAACGTACTATTATTCAATTCACTGATTTCTGCCAGTCTTCCCCCTTTGTCCTTCCCATATTTTAATCTGTTACTGGTCATCCATCTCCAGCTGTTGTTGTTGTTGTTCAGTCACACAGTCAAGTCAAACTCCTTGTGACCCCATGGACCACATCACACCAGGCCCTCCTGTCTTCTGCCGTCCTCCGGAGTGTTCTCAACTCTATGTTTGTTGCATCGCTAACATTGTCTAACCATCTCATCCTTTGACGTCTTCTTCTTTTACCTTCAATCTTTCCCAGTATCAGGGTCTTCTCCAGTGAGTGCTCCCCTCTCATTTGGTGGCTGAAGTATCTGAGCTTCAGCTTCAGTATCTGGCCTTCCAGGGAACAGTCAGGGTTGATTTCTTTTAGGATTGACTGATTCGATCTCCTTGCAGTCCAAGGGACTCTCAAGAGTCTTCTCCAACAATTTACTCACAATCCGTGGGACTCTTACTAGCCTGATCTTATGCATCTAAATGTATTGATTGATGAATTAGCCTCACTCTGCAAAGGATCAGACTTTTAGGATGTGAATACTGAGATCACCCACTTCCTAAGAGATAAGATCAGCCCTGCAGCTGGGGAAAGAGATATTTAAAAAACATTAACCCCCCCCCCCCCCCCAAACACTAGCAGCTTTGTGCCTAACATCTCCAACAGAATTTGCTTCCAGTCTTTGGCATTTCAGGTTTAAGACCAAAGAACACAAAACAACCAACAAGCATTTAGACTTTTTGAAAATGTCACTGACATTCTTAGATAAATTAGGCACTTGGTTTTGGGATGTGTTGTTTCAAGTAACAGTGACTGACAAAACCCCCGCACAATTGTACCCTTAGGCTTAGTACACTTCCCCTCCAATGCTTTGCTACAGGATTAGTGCCTCAGTGGTAGAGCATCTGCTTGGCATGCAGAAGGTTCGAGGTTCAGTTTCTGCCATCTCCAGTCAAAAGGTCCAGGCAGTAGGTGATGTGAAAGACCTCAGACTGAGTCCCTGGACAGCTGGTGCCAGTCTGTGTAGACAATACTGATGTTGATGGACCAATTTCATGCATTCATTAACGTAAATATGCACTTAAGAACCATCATCCCAAAGGGGTAGCCACATAGCAACGCTATTACTTAGGCATAAGCTCCAACGTTTACAGTGTTTACTTCTCAGTAATCATGCGTAGCACTGCATCCTCACGTATTCCTTCTGCCTTGTGTAACACAAGTGGCTCTGTCGCTTTCCCCAAGGAAGGCTCCTACCACCAAGGATTGTGCCTTGCCCGGGTTCATGTGCTGCTCGAACTGAGAACCTGTGACAGAATGACAAATTCGCTCACTGAGCAAAACGAAAGGAGGGGAAGGAACATCAATTGTGGGACTTTTTACCTTTTAAAATAGGATGAATAGCCGCTGACTCCAGTGGGGTCCTGCTTCTTACCACCTCCTCCAAACACTGGTAATGTCTCCGCTTTACTTGGGGACAGGGTCATGGGATCCCCTACCACTCATTGCTCCCCTTTGGCCAGCCAATGAAATTGCACATGTGTGACATCAGGAAGGGGGAAAAGAACTGTAGTAAGCAGGGCTCTTTTTGTAGAAAAAGCCCAGCAGGAACTCATTAGCATAATAGGCCACACCCAACAGCAGAAACTCATTAGCATATTAGGCCACACCACTGACAGCACAGCTTATTAGCATATTAGGCCACGCCCACATGTTAGCAGTAGAGTGGTCATCCAGCCACACCCACCTTTTTCTTCTTATTCTGTTTACCTTGTTTGTTGTCAAAACCCAGGGCAGTTCTTTGCATGTTAGGCCCCATACCTTTAATGTAGCCAATCCTAATGAGTTTCTGCTGTTGGGTGTGGCCTATTATGTTAATGAGTTCCTGCTGGGTGTGGCTAACTCAGGAGCCAGCCGGAACTCCGTTCCTGTGCGTTCCTGCCCAAAAATAGCCCTGGTAGTAAGTATGGCACATGTGTACGAAGTAGTCTTTCCTTTGGCTAGTGCTTGCCTCATGGGCAGAGTTTTCTGTGATGTTACCAATCAAAGCCTGGCAGCCTTGTGTGGCTGTTGGAAAATCCCGAGGTCATTTTGAAAGGTGTGGTGTAAAAGAATAGAGGTCCATTCTGCACCTGGCATTCACTCCACATTTTCTTAGCACTCGACCTGGTTCCCCCTTGCCTCAGAATATCTGTTCTCATTGCATTGCCTCAGATCCTTGTGTCTGCATTGGCTAGTGTCAGCTTGCCATCTATTTTGTTTTCAACACTTGCTTCTGCATTGGTATGCAGATTTTCCTGGGTCAGAACTTGCCTCAGTGGTTATTAGCCACCTGAGCCAAGTAATTCATGGCAAGGTGATAAATACAGAGGAGGAAATAGGGGTGGGGAACTGACTGAGATCAATGAAGTTGTGTCAAGTTGTCTGCTTATTGTTCACTTCAAATTGGAAGCAGAGGAAGGAAAAGGTGCGGCTCAAAACCACATTCAGATACCCTGGGGCAATGCTGTACTGACTGCGAAGTCACCCCTGAACAGCCATAAATCTATGCAGAAGGTACCATAAAACCCGATGAACAAAGAAAGTGAAAGCGGCATGAAGTGTAAAAGGGAGATTAACCTCCCAATGTGGCTGTGGAAAAACTGCGAGGAAACAGATGGGTGCAGAATCAGCCAGAGTTTGCCCAAAAGCAAACCATGAGCTGCAGCTGTATTTTTCGGATCAACCGTGCTGTCTTCTAATGAACAATAGAATCAAAATTTATTAGTCTTTTAAGTGCCACAACAACATTGCTGTTTATTGTCCTTGCAGAAGGAATTAATGTCTGATCAGTGCTTGTTTATTTACTTCATTTCTTGTTCGTCTTTCTGGTAGAAACTCAAGGCAGACTACGGAGTGTTGTAGACACACACACACACACACACACACACAGAGCACTGGAAAGGTAATGCCCACGTCCAGTAATCCAATGAACTGATCACCTTACCACCCTATCAACATTTGAAGGTATTAGGTATATAGCATATAGATGACAATTGTGTATGGACATATTTGGAAATTTTTTATAAAGGTTTATCTGCAGACTTGCAGCCATAATTGTTATATTTAGTTATATATATATTTTTCCTTTCTGTTTGAGGGTTTGATTTATAATACAATTTTTAAAAAGTAATTTTAAAAAGTCAGATTACAGAGTGCTATAGACTGCAAAAAATAGACAGTGCAATAAAAGTTAAGTAGATAGAATGGATAATACAATAAAATTGAATTATATGAACTAAAGAACAACAAAATAGAAACAGTATAATATGTTACATAAATGGGATTTCACAAATCGTATTGGGTTAATTGCTGTCTTTTGGATCCTGCTGAGATTACCTCCTACCTGGGCTTTCCCATTTTCCTTTCTCTTTTCTGCTTGAATACTGACAGTTCAATACTACGCATCTTTACTGAGAGGTAATGGGGGCCTACTCTTACGTAAGTGTGCATAGGATTGCAGCCTTACTTAGAAACAAGCCCCACTCACTTCAGCCCATTGTAAAAATGTGTATGGCAACCTTAGGCATCTTTCTTTGAATGTGGAGAGTCAACTACCCACTTTGAAGGCAAAATCAACTGGATTTGAGTTGGACTATCAACGGGACACAGAACCTAAAGACTGAGACTCCAGAGATTCTGTTTTATCTCATTTTTCATTGATTGGTTTAGTTCCATCCCGGTTGGTGAAAATCCTGGCATCTAATATTGTTGACTGGAGAGCTTCACGTAGAGAATGACAAGGTCCATTGAAACCTATTGATTGTACGGAAATGTACTCCAACTTTGTGAAGTGTTTGCAAGTGGGAGCTTTTGTGGTGTCCTAGCAGGGAGGCCTCAAGATGTGGCAGTGGTCAGCTCACGATCTTTCCAGGTGGTTCATGTTTCAGAGGGATCCATTCTGTCCTTTCCTGTTTGATGAATATGAAGCTGCTGGGCAAGATCATATATAGGCCTGTTGTTAGATGCCATGGCTGTTCTGATGACACTCAGCAACGTCTCTTTATATTTCATCTAGAGTTGCCAGATGGTTTCAACAAAAGTACTGAGCAAGCATGTAGACAATGGTGAACTGGGAGACACTGGGGAATTCCACACAGCCAAAATGTTCCATTTCAGGAACTCTTCAGTAACAGTTTCTGTCAGGCATTTCACACAGAACCGTATTAGTACCGGTTCCCTAACGGAACATATTGGCCCTTTCACACTGAAACGTGCCTCTCCTGTTGGGGAAGCGTTCCTGAGCTGGTTTACCTTGAAACCTCCTCCCAAGCATTCTTCAGTTCTTGTACTGGTCCTGAAGCGCTACAGGGTGCTGTGTGAAATGCCCCAAAGCGCTTCCTCCGATGACGAGTGTTTTTGCACCTCTTTTCACCCATGCAGACGATCTCCATGAATTTTTTTTTAAAGAGCTGATCCAGGCTGAATCTGAAAATGTGTGTGGGGGGGGGGGAGAGGGAGAGAGATCAAGATCCAGGCTGAGTCTTAAAACACAGTGTGTGTGTGTGTGTGTGTGTGTGTGTGTGTGAGAGAGAGAGAGAGAGATATCCAGGCTGAGTCTTAAAATGCGGGGGGGGGGGGGGAGAGGGAGAGAGATCCAGGCTGAGTCTTAAAATACTGTGTGCATGCATGTGTGTGTGTGGGGGGAGAGAGACATCCAGGCTGAGTCTTAAAATGCAGGGTGTGTGTGTGAGAGAGATCGAGATCAAGGTCCAGGCTGAGTCTTAAAACACTCTGTGTGTGTGTGTGTGTGTGTGTGGTGAAAAGAGGTTTGGGAAGAAAGCGGCAGTCTGAAATGGCAAACTGCTTCAAAGACTGCTCCAAAACAGTAGGGGAAGGGCTGTCTGAAACGGCTGAAACTGGTTTATTCCAAGCTGGTTCAGTAACGTTTTTAAAGGTGTAGTGTGAAATTCCCCATAATATACTTGGACTTTCAAAAGGCTTCTGACACAGTACTTCACCAAAGACTCCCGAGTAAGCTTATTAATTAATTAATTAATTAATTAATGATCTCATATGGGAGCTCATTCCACCAGATAGGGGCCAGGGCCGAAGAAGCCCTCATCCTAGTCGAGGCAAGATGGACGTCCCTGGGGCCGGGGACTACCAGAAGATGTTAGTTGGCAGTCATGGGATACGAAGACAGATTCTCTTATGGATTAAAAGCTGGTTAAATGACAGGAAGCGAAGAGCAGGAATCAATGGACAGTTCTCACAATGGAGAGAAATAGACAGTGGGGTCCCACTATGATTGGTATTGGGACCAGTACTATTTAATTTATGCAAGCAATGTTCTAAAACAGTAAGAAGGGTTGTCAGCTCTGGGTTGGGAAATACTTGGATATTGGGGGGGGTGGAGCCTGGGGAAGGCGGGGTTTGGGGAGGGGAGGAAGCTCAGCAGAGTATAATGCCATCGAGTCCACTCTCCAAAGCAGCCATTTTCTCCAGGGGAACTGATCTCAGTTGTCTGGAGATCAATTGTAATAGCAGGGGATCTCCAGGTGCCAACTGGAAGCTGGCAACCCTAATGGTAATGCTGTGCCATTTGACTCCTGGTTGGTTGTAAAAGTCTTATTTCCTGCTTTTTTCAGTCAATAGAATTTCTCCTGGAGCGTCCTGCCTTGTTCAGATTCAGTTCTTTTCAGATCTTGCTGGCTGTGATGCAGAACAGCTGGACAGGGGTGTTGCCACTTTATCAAGCCACAGAGGAAAGAAAGAGCACATGCATGGAACTTGGCCTTGGTGGTTGCAGGCTTACTTGATTAGAAAATACTGGACATTTACAAGTCCAGTATTTTCTCAGTTTACTTACTGGACAGAAAGGGAAAATACTGGACTGTCCAGTTTAAAACTGGACAACCTGGCAACCATAACTTCATTTTATGTGGGTTCTGCTCCTCAGTCAGGCGATGAGGAGGAACTGGATGTTGTTAAGCTGCCTGAAGCTGAAGAAGTAACAATGCTTGGCACCCCCCCCCCCCCCGGGGAATTAGACATACCTGACTGGGGGCTGACTCAAAGGATTATCTTGTCATGTCAACATGAAGCCAAAGTGGCAATTTTAGACTAGTTTTGTTGATGCTGTTTGAAGATACCTGCTCTTTTAAGCAATGAGTCGTGTGTGAATGTGGTGAGCTGCAGTCTCAGAAGAAACAAGATATGCTACATGCCTGGTTTTATGTCCTAAATGTACTTCTAAACAATTTTTTTTTAAAAACCAAAAATGAACAGATATCCGGATGTTACACAGGGTCCTGGCATTTTTCCTCCAGACTGCGTTTCTGGTACAGAAATGCTATATTCTTCTATCAGCAGGTGTATTGTATTATTTATTTATTCTAGAATATTTCTATGATACATCTCTGAGAAACCTGCTCAAGGCAACTCAGAAATACCTGGAAAATGCATCTCCCCCCCGCCCCACTGATGGTTTATATGCTGTTATTATGATTTGTTTCCCCTGGACAGGGAAGAGAATGGTTAAATGGCAGCTGTTACTTCCAGCTTCAATGAGCTAAGGCAACATCTGGGAAGAGCAGTGCAAGGACAAAAAATGGGTATGTGGTATGCTACGTGGAGCAGTCAGGTACTGATTGCTGGTTGGCTACTTACCCATGGCAAATGGCCAGTTGCTTGTTTGTCCTACCATGTTCTGTTTTATTGTTGCAATAGATCTTGGAGGAAGAAGAAAAAGAAGAGTTGGATTTATACCCTGCCCTTCACCCAAAGCGGCTTACAATCTCCTCCCCCACCCCCTCCCCACAACAGAAACCCTGTGAGGTAAGTGGGGCTGAGAGAGCTCTTTCAAGGACTGCTCTTGAGATAACAGCTCTGAGAGAACTGTGCCTGACCAAATCTGTAGCTACAGTGGGGCATTTCGGGGCCCTGCCCCCTTAATTAAAAGCCCTGCTCCACACATAGCTGTGCCAGAAACCTTATTCTGCACCATACCATAGGTGGTACTAGCTAGCAGAGAGGGGGATTGTTGGAGATGTATTGAAGGTTCCCTTCTGGGCTTTCTTGTCCTATTGAGGAAGACTCAGCATGGGTTCTGTAGGGGAAGATCTTGTCACACTAACGTGGAGTCGTAGTAGATAACTCAATGAAAATGTTGAGACAGTGTGCAACTGCAATGAAAAACGCCAACACTATGCTGGGGTTATTAGAAAGGGAATTGAAAACAAATCAGACAGTATCATAATGCCTTTGTATAAATCGATGGTGCGACCTCATTTGGAGTTCTGTGTACAGTTCTGGTCGCCACACCTCAAGAAAGATATAGCACTAGGAATAAGGCCCGTTATGGAAATAAATACAATGGGCTCTAGAAAGAGGCTCTGGGAAAGTGCCCCGGCCTTGGGCACTCAGTGTCAATGTGCTGTGGTGACCTCAGCTGGGTATAATGACATAGAGTCCACCATTTTCTCTGCCATCTGAAGTGCAGTTGTAATTCAGTGTGATCTCCATTCCTCCCCTGGAGATTGGCAGAATGGGTGGTTTGAAGGGTGGAGTCAATGGCACTGAACCTGTCTGAGGTCTCACCCCTGCTGAAACCTCACCCTCTCCAGGGTCCACCCCTTAAATCTCCAGGAATGTCCTCACCTGGAGTTGGCAACCCTACCTCCCAGCCAACCGTCAATGTATCGTTATCTGCCCCCTGTCTTCAACCTTCTATCTCCTCCCCCCTCCCCCCTAGAGAGCAGTTATAATTCTGAGTGATCTCCAGCCCCCACCTGGATATTTTCAACAATGGTTCCCCATGAGGGACTCGCTGGCTTGGAGGGTGGAGTCTATAGCATTGTACCTGCCTGAGGTCCCACTCCTCCTCAAACCTCACTATCTCCAGGCTCCACCCCTCAAGTCTCCAGGAATTTTCCACCTGGAGTTGGCAACCCTATCTCCTTCCCAGTCAGTCATCAACCTCTTCCATTCCCCCCCTCAGCCTCCACCGTGCTCTGAAGACCTGACTGCTATGTCACATTGGCTGTCATAAAGGGTCCATCTCAGCAGGGTATGAGGACATAGAGTCCACCGTTTTCTCCAGGGGAACTGATCTCTGCCATCTGGAGAGCACTTGTAATTCTGAGTGGTTTCCAGCCCTCACCTGGAGATTGGCAATCATACTTCCCATGGTGGAAAAGTGGTCTTTCTCTGCAATGGGGACCGAAGCAGCTGACATCATTCTTCTGTCACCCTTTTTGACTTGCACAACAACCCTGTGAGGTAGGTTAGGCTTAAAGTCTGTGACTGGCCCGAAATCACCCACTCAGCAAGAACCTGGGTCTAGCAGATCCTGCTCTGAAGCACTGACTGCTACACCTAGGATAGCCTACCTCTAAGTGGAGCCTGAAGATCGCCAGGTATTACAATTGAACTCCAGACAACAGATCTTCCCCCCTCCCTTGGAGAAAATGTCTGCTTTGAAGAGCGGCCTCTATGGCATTCTGTTCAGCTGGCCCCGATGAGTTTTCTCCCAAAGGCCATCATAGGTGTGGAAAGGGGCTTTCAGAGAAGCAAGCTTGGTTGCCTAGCAACGGGCACTGAGAAGAAAGTTGTCAGCTCTGATGATGGAATTGGGTTCCCAACCTCCAGGCGGGGCCTGGGGATCTCCCGCTTTTACAATGGATTTCCAGCTGACAGAGATCAGCTCCCCTGGAGAAAATGGCTGCTTTGAGGGTGGACTCTATGGCATTGTACCATGTTGAGGCCCCTCCCCTCCCCAAACCCCACCCTCTCCTGGATCCATCCCCAAAGTCTCCAGGGATTTTCCAACGCAGACCTGGCAACCCTGTGATGGAAGTACCTGAAGATTTGGGGGGTGGATCCTGTGGAAGGCAGCATTTTTTTTGGGGGGGGAATAGAAGGACTCAGCAAGCTGTAATGCCATAAGGTCTACCCTCCAAAGCAGCCAGTTTCTCCTGGGGAACTGATCACTGTCATCTGGAGATCAATTGTAACAGCGGGAGATCTCCCGGTCCCACCTGGAGATTGGCAACCCTAGGGGGAAAGTCAGCCACACTGCAGGGGGTTGAAGGGAATGGTTTGATGGTTGCTGGCCCATCTCATTAGCCAGCCAGCCGTGGTGGAGCTAACCAGGAGAGAGGGCCTGAGGAATTTCACACAGCCAATATGTTCCGATTCAGGAACTCTTCAGTAACGGTTTCTGTCAGGCATTTTACACAGAACCTAATGGAACATATTGGCCCTTTCACACAGAAACGTACCTCTCCTGTTGGGGAAGTGTTCCTGAGCTGGTTTACCTTGAAAACGCCTCCCAAGCGTTCTTCAGTGCTTGTACTGGTCCTGAAGCGCTACAGGGTGCGGTGTGAAATGCCCCCCTGTTTCTGATAGTTTATTCTGACAGTTTATTCTGGGCACGCTGGCAGTGTGTGGGGGGAGGGGGTTATGCTGTTAGTCCATTGTCTTTTCACTGACAGAAGCAGGCCACTGAGGGGACAGTTAGACCCACCTGGCAGTGGGCGGAGGAGAAGAGTGGTCCTTCCCCTTCGCTGGCTCCCTCCAGACTGAGACCAGGATGCTGGCCGGTGGCTCTGTGGGCAGGACTGAGGCAAAGCAGGGAGAGAATGCAGCCAATGGCCAGGGACCCCCTTTTGAGTGGCAGTCCATCCAGTGAACTGATTTTGGCACCCATGGAATCTTGCCCCTTGGAATCTTAAAACAGCTTTATATAATAGGAAAGATTGGGAAAAGTGCAGAAAAGGGCAACTAGAATGATAAAAGGGTTGGAACACTTTCCCTATGAAGAAAGGCTGAAGTGCTTGGGGCTCTTTAGCTTGGAGAAACAACGGCTGAGGGGTGACATGATTGAGGTTTATAAGATTATGCATGGGATAGAGCAGGTAGAGAAAGAAGTACCTTTCTCACAATACAAGAACTCATGGGCACTTCATGAAATTGCTGAGAAGTCGGGTTAGACAGATAAAAGGAAGTACTTCTTCACCCAAAGAGTGATTAACATGTGGAATTCACTGCCACAGGAGGTGGTGGCGGCTACAAGCATGGACAGCTTCAAGAAGGAATTAGATAAACATATGGTGCAGAGGTCCATCAGTGGTTATTAGCCACAGGGTATAGATAGGAACTCTTGGTCTGGGGCAAGTAGTGCTCTGTATTCTTGGTACTTGGGGGGGGGGGCAACAGTGGGAAGGCTTCTAGTGTCCTGCCCCCACTGGTGGACCTCCTGAGGGTACCTGGTGTTTTTGGCCACTGTGTGACAGAGTGTTGGACTGGATAGGCCATTGGCCTGATCCAACATTGGCTTCTCTTATGTTCTTAACTCAAAAGGCATTTAAATGCCTTCTGAAGGCAATTAAATGTCCCCTGGGCTGTTTCCCCCCAGAAACTGATGCGCCCACTGCCCTGTCTCTTGAAAGGAAGGGCTAGAAACAGACCTCCCCCTTTAAAGGCAGGCATTCAGATTAATTTAATTAACTGTAGTTTAACTGCCCCCTTAAAAATTTAGATGTCCCCCCAAACAAAAAAAAAATCCTGGCTATGGGCCTGTGACTGACCCAAGGTCACTCAGCTGACTGCATGTTGAGGAGTAGGGAATCAAACCTGATTCTCCCAGATTAGAGTCTGCACTCTTAACCACTACACCAAACTGGCTCTGGGTATTACTATATGTTTTGAGAGAGCCTTCCCTACGTCGTTGAATAATCAAGTAAGATTTTACAGCGACATTGCTTCCAAACACTGGACTTTAGAGCAAACAATTCTTAGATGCTAGAGGCTGCCACATCCATCACATTTTTGTGTAGGAAAATGCAGCTGTGCCATCACACCTGCATGAGTATCTGCTTTGCACAGGCACATGGATCAGGCAGTTACAGCTTCTTAGGACAAAATGAACATGCTGTTTGTCACACAACAATGTACATACTTTTTTCTTTTTTAGAGATTATTTCTGCATCAGGGGAAAATGTAAAATTACAGGACTATACTACATCAGTTCTAATATTATAGCATGTTAATGAAGAACAGTTTAGAACCACACTGTGGATTTTTTTCTCTTTAAGAAAATATTGTTGCGCATGTACACAGTAAGGTTGTTTTCTTTTCATTTTGGATGCTCATACAGTCTTCCTATGATTTAATCTCTCTCTGTGTGTATCTGCATATAAACGGAAAGGATAAGAGGCAGTGGTTATGAAAAGGCAGCGTTTTTAGATCCACTACCTGTCAGTTTGTAAGAAACAGCCATCAAGTCATAGAGCTATGGGACTATTTATGGCTACAAGCATGAAAATCAACATATGTAGTCATCATGCAGAGTTTTGGGGAGGATTTACTAAATAAATTGTGTCACTTTTGCCTTGCAATGGAACTCGCTTTCTCTTTTAGGGATCATCTTGCCATTTACGATTAGCGTTAGCAGCATTCTGGATTGCAAAAGCTTCAGATGAACATGCCGAGTCCTGTCATTTGCCCCACAGGCTGTCTAGCAACGATAATCCACTAAAGGATTGTTTCATCCAAGTGGCGGTGTTTGAGTCAAACGTGGGCAACAGGCAGGGGAACTCAAACCTGTTGAGGCAGACTTCTCACAAGACGCAAGGAATTGGAATGACATCCTTTAAGAGAAAGGGTTGCAGGGGTGGGGGTGGGGCCGAGGCTAGTGCAAGGAGACATTCCTTGCATGAGCAGAATAAGTCCATGGGCAGCATCTGTGGCGGAAGAGTGAGACCATGGTTGTGATTGTTGGGAGTTTGTGGGCTGTGATGCCGATCCTGGTCAAAGCAGGCCCGGGGCTCCGCTGTTTGGAGGAATTGCCTTGTCAGATTAGTCATACCGTTACTGTATTTGATGCTCAACCTGGACAGACAGGCCTGCCAGGCAAGAGCTGCTCAGGCAGATGATGTTAGGGGAGGACAAAAATTATCCACCGCAAGACTAAGAAGACAGATGACACCCAGCAGGAACGGCAAGCCAACTCTGCGGAATCCACAATACAGCTGGCTGGCCCTGGGCTACCTGCCTCTTTGAAGTGGAATAGACATCACCGACGAGCCGTCATATTAGATCACGCGGCTGCAAAATGCTGAGAGAGATTTAGGTCTTCCAATAAAAGGGAAAGTTTAATGGCTCCAAATCTTCCTAACAGCATCTAAGGTAACGTAGTAAAGGGAAAGGGGAATCCTTAAGGTGTAATGACAATTTTAAAAAAAGAATACCCACCTCCCTTCTTTCTCTAGAGTGAAGGATGAGCTGGGTTGTGTTCCGGCAGCAGCTGGAATTATTGCAGTCACCACCGATACGGGAAATAAAGGTTGCGCCTGCAGGAATTTGAGGCAAAACAGCAACAAGTAATCATTGCTGTGAAATCCAGCTCATTCTCCGATCTGTAACATCCTTTCTCTGTTACTCAAAAAGCTAGGGAGCTCAAGTGTTTTAAATCCACCATCCAAGACACATAGCGCTGAGATACAAAGTCCCTTGTACTGATCCAAACTGCAGATCAAGGCAGGAAGATTATATTGGTTTTACTTTCCTACAATTTCTTTCTTTCTTTCTTTCTTTCTTTCTTTCTTTCTTTCTTTCTTTCTTTCTTTCTTTCTTTCTTTCTTTCTTCTTCCTTTCTTCCTTTCTTCCTTCCTTTCTTTCTTCCTTCCTTCCTTCCTTCCTTCCTTCCTTCCTTTCTTTCTTTCTTTCTTTCTTTCTTTCTTTCTTTCTTTCTTTCTTTCTTTCTTTCCTTCCTTCCTTCCTTCCTTCCTTCCTTCCTTCCTTCCTTCCTTCCTTCCTTCCTTCCTTTCTGCCCTTCTTTCAAAATAATTTTATTATAGATTCATATTACATTCTCAATATCACAGTACATCACACATTCATATTTATATCTCATTAATATACAAAATAACCTTACAAAGCAGAAAAATAGCATGAAATGCAATCCAGAATTCAAGATGGGTAGCCGTGTTAGTCTGTCCATAGCAGTAGAAAAGAGACAGAGTCTAGTAGCACCTTAAAGTCTAACAAAATATGTGGCAGGGTAGGAGCTTTCGTGAGTCACTGTTCACTTCTTCAGAATTAAATCACATTCAAATAAAAGCAAACTCTGTCAAAACTGCAGCTTATAAAGAAACCTTTCATTAACTATGTTTATATATGCTAGAACCCCCTACTTAGATATATCTTAGGATTTTTTCCTGCTCTTTGGACTTATATCCATTCCAGTACGCAATGATTCTACAAATGCTTTCTAATAAAAGTTTAAGCTGATGGAGAAAGAAACTGGAAGAGGCATAATGTAGTGTCAGCAAATCAAGGATAAATATTAAGGTTGTCTAATGCATAGAAAGGTGTTCAGCGTGCAAAGAGCATATGAAATGGAGCATTCCAGTAACAGGCAGCAGCGGGATTATCTAATGATGGATACAAAGAAGAAATATTGCTCTCCAAAGAGCTAAAGTTAAGAGGTGCTAATCAATTAAACTACTGATTTCCCTATAAGTTGTTGGTTAATGCCAAAAAATCCATGAGAAGAGTTGAGACACAAAATTACAACCGAAAATGAGAACCAAATAGAACACCTTTTAAAGTTTAAGCCCAAAAGGCTCACATTAAAATGTGAAAGCCTTTCAGAGTAAGGAAAATTACAGGGGAGTTAATGGAGTCCCATTGTTTAACTGAAACCATTTTCCAGACAGCAAAGAGATACAAGCCTGTGCAAGCTTTTCTCCACAATCTACTATCTGATCTCTTGGTCCTATAACTATTGATCATTTTATAGTTGTTTTTTCCTAAATCATTGGTATTGCTTTTCATAAATTACACCACTCAGATAAATATTACTGTAACATGATGTAATTAAGGACTTTTCTCAAGAGACTGGCTTTCATGCCTCTCCAAGGTGATGTCACAGCTACCCACAATATTCTCACTCATCCTCTGTACACAAATTACAACCTTTTTAGCCTAAGTTATAGTTTTATATTTATTCAGGGGTCCTTTCGTAAAAAAAAGAGGTGCAGGAGCTCATTAGCATAACTTATTTGCATATGCCACACCCCCTGACGTCACCGGAAGTGTCATAAGGTCACACATCCCTGATGTCAGGTGTGTCAGAAGGCAAGAAGGGAGGGAGGGGGAAGGAAGGAAAGGAGCAGGAAGGAAGGTAGGTAGGTGGGGGAGAGAGAGAAAAGAAAGAAAAAGAAAGGAAGGAAGGAGGGAGGAATAAAGAAGGGAGGAAGGGGGGAAGGAAGAAAGAAAGAAAGGAACAGTAAGGTAGGTAGGAAGGTGGGAGGGAGAGAGAGAAGGAAGGAAGGAAGGGAGAGGGGAAGGAACAGGAAGGTAGGTAAGTAGGTGGGGAGAGAGAGAGAAGGAAGGAAGGGAGGGAGGGAGGGAGGGAGGGAAAGGGGAAGGAAGGGGGAAAGGAAAGAACAGTAAGGTAGGTAGGAAGGTGGGGGGGAGAGAGAGAAGGAAGGAAGGAAGGGGGGAAAGAGGAAGGAAGGAAGGAAGGAAGGGAGAGGGGAAGGAACAGGTAGGTAGGTAGGTAGCTGGGGAGAGAGAGAGAGAAGAAAGGAAGGAAGGAAGGAAGGGGGAAAGGAAGGAAGAGGAAGGTAAGTAGGTGGGGGGGGAGAGAAAGAGAAGGAAGGAAGGGAGGGAGGGAGTATTGACGGGGGGGAGGAAAGGGGCTTCCCAGGCCGCGGAGCTCTGCCGCGGCACCGGAAGCAGTGGGAGGGGGGAGGGCCAGGACTCTTCTTCCTGGGGCCGGCGGAGTGCCGCTGGCCCCGGGAGTATTGACGGGGGGGAGGAAAGGAACTTCCTGGGGCCCGTGGCGCTCTGCCGGCCCCAGGAGCATTGACGTGGGGGGGAGGCCGGGGGGGCGGGGCTTTGTTAAGTGCCCGCCCCCCACCTCCTCTCTCCCAGAGCGGCGCTCCGGCGCACCCTGGCCCCAACGGAGCCCTGTATTTATTTCATCAGAGGGTGAGTGGGGCAAGGAAAAAATGGGGTGTGGGGATAACAGGAGTATAAAGTTACCCTTAAGGAGAAAAACTTAGGGGGCTCCAATGAACTGTGTTTGGGTGGGTATCAAGTCATTAGGTTCCCCCCCATACACACACTATTGAAATGCTGCTGAAATCTTGGGCTAGATGAGTTGCTTCTTCTCCTAGTCCTGAACTTTAGCAGACTAACACAGCACTGCAATTGCTGAGCTTCAGAGCAGGTGAACTGGAAGTGGCTTCTCCAGCCCCGATCTGCAGAGGTTCGATGGAAAATGGAAGAGAGAGGATCGCAGAAATGAATGGCTATGAATAGAACAAAAGTTACCCTGAACAATTTACTAATATACTTTCCAATACTATATCAAACTTTCTTGTTTAATTTAATCATGCTTAATACAGTCATAATCATATACATATCATGATCATATACAAATAATCACATACAAATCTTCAAACATGAACACCAAACCAGTCCTTCAAATGACACTCCAAGGTAGGGACACTGCATAAATCCTGGAAAAACTCCTCCAAAAAAAATCTCACAACTGTAAACTGGAGCTATGCGTTGTTCCACTGGGGAGACTCCCAGGACTTCACCACTTTTCCAGTATGTGTATGTGGTAATCCACTTCTGTGCTCCAATTAGCAGTCCAAAGGGAATCCACCATGTATGTACACTTAGCAACAGGTGCACAGCACTTCTGGTTACAGGAGGTCCCGGTGACGAACAGTCAACTTGAAACATTTGTTTCACGACCGAAATTCCCAATGTGTTATCTTACTAGTCAGCTTCCACTCCCATTCATTAAAGTTTAAACCCCGAAACCAGACGGGTTTTTAAAAGTTTAAACCCCTTCTCTGGAGTTGCACTGTAGCAGCAGCATAATGTCTCCATTGTACCCTATTGTACCTTGGCAGGCCGGCTGGGGAAGTGAAGGAGAGACATTTAAAAATGCCTCCCCAATCTGTCTTCATTTCCCTAGCTGGCCTACCTTGGAAGGCCAGTTGGGAAGCAAAGGGGAGACGTTTAAAGATGCCTCCCTGATCTGTCTTCACTTCCAGAAGGGCAGAAATACAGAAGGGCAGAAATGCCCGAGTCTTGATTTTAATTCTGCCACACATACCTTATTTCTACTCCCCCAATTAAATAAGAGGCAAGAACCTAATTAAATTGCCATAGTGCAGTACATTTCAACCATACCATCTTGTCAGACAGCTTTAAGCATGAGCAGCAGCCACCTGTTTGTTGCTGCTTATAGCTGTTTTTGTCTTGCCCAAGAATGAATTCATCTCATATACTAGAAAAGAGGCAGTATGCCTTGACGTCACAGTTAAGGTGGCTACAGTAGGGAGGGGGAAAGGAGGTAAATACATTTATTTCTTTCTCCTCCATGGACAGAGCTGTGCTCAGGGCCGGCTCTATCACTAGGCCAACTAGGCCACCGCCTAGGGGCGCAGCTGGCAAATGGGGCGGCGGAGAGATTGAGAGAGACTCAAACCAGGAGATAGTGTGCTTTATGCAAACCATGATTTACCATTATGTCTGAATGCAGCTTTCCATTCAGGCTAAGAACTAAACTTAGCCTTGGGCCAATGCAGATAGACTTGTACGCGCTGCAGCCAGCCGATGCAGGTGGCTGCCGGTGGGGCTGGAGAGCTCGTGAGCCCGGGCAGATGGGTGGGCACTGGG
Organism: Lepidodactylus listeri; assembly: GCA_029233225.1. Taxonomy (NCBI): domain Eukaryota; kingdom Metazoa; phylum Chordata; class Lepidosauria; order Squamata; family Gekkonidae; genus Lepidodactylus; species Lepidodactylus listeri. Next base: position 98,515,026 of record JARCFY010000006.1, read on the forward strand.
GCCGGGGGGGTGTCCCTTGTGGGTGGGTCTCCAGTGGTGGAGAGGGTGGCTCTGTGGTGGAGGGGGGTGATACAAGGCAGCCTCACCAGGGGGGGGCACCACAAGGTAACCTCGCCTAGTGCGCAAAAAACCCTGGGGACGGCCCTGGCTGTGCTCACAAGAGACATGAAAGGCAAATCTCATTCCTTTCTCCCTCCTCATTGCAGTAGCCTGATCCATGCTGCTATTAGCACAAGAGTCATGTCATCCCGGAAGAAACATTCCCAGGGTTGGAAAGGGTTTGTGCAAGGAGAAGGGGAGATCTTGGACCATCATTACCTTCTACTGGAGGTTCATAGGATCCAAACCACTATGTCCACTTCATTCCTATGATTCAGTAAACCAGTAACCTGATAAAAAGCTAAGAATACTCTAGCAGTATTTACTCTTGACAAATCCATGCTGGTTTCACTAATCATTGCATTTATAGTCCGTGTTACTGAAGAGACTGTAGTCTCTTCTGTAGTTTCTTAGATCCTTATTTTTCCCTTCTTGAAGACTGGATGAACATTAGCCTGTCTTCGGGCTTGTGGCACCTCAAATGTGACAGACAGGGCTTCTCAGACTACATCAGCAGGATCCTAGGACGGTTCATCTAGAATTCACTTTTTAAAATAGCCATATATTGCTCCATCAGTTTCTTATCACCCTTTGGTGACAGTACTGTCCCCTTATGAACCATGCTGTGTTTAGGAGGCTGCACACACAACACAGTCTGCTCTTTTGGGAGAAGATAATGGCAAAATAGAAAAAGCACAGTTCTGCCACCTTTTGTCACCTCTTTGCTCTTCAGCCTCCTTTTTTTTTTTATGGGTGACCCTTTTTGCTCATCTACACTCAGCCATGATATCTGGCACTAGAGGGAACAAGCAGTGATCCACAATAAAACGCTGTGGCATGTTTTGCATTTGCTGGAGGCATTGCATCAGCTTGCTTCAGCAAAACCTGTGGTAAAGCTGTCCCGACTGGACTGTTGGCAGGTGCTGGGGAGGCAGGGAGTTTGGAGTCATCCTGTTCCTGATCTTCCTCATGTGCTAAAATACATTTTGCACTTAACACCCCCCCCCCCCCCCCAAGAAGCATAAAAGGAATGTTTCATTCCCTCCTCCACTATTGCCTGGAAGCTGAACAGTATCAAGCAACAAATTCCTGTTCAGTCTGCCCATGCACAGAGTGGAGATTTGTCCGCTCACCCTGCCATTATGCTACCAAGCATACCATAGCACCATGGAGGCAGCGGTGCTCATTAATTAAAGGCAGATTAAATGTCCCCCTTTTAGTAGAAAGGGATGAATTTTTTTTCTGCACTCCTGTAGATTCCCATAGGATAGAAGGCACCTCCTTCTGGGTTGAGGGCTGCATTGTGTTAGCGTAGTGACTGTCATGAGCTATTAATCTTATTAGAAAACTGAAGAAGCCAGTTTCACTGCTAAATAGGCACTCACTCACTCCTTTTGGTATTGGAAAGTATTATGATGCCATGGAATGCACACCTCACTGGTGAAGATAGTTTCAGAGGGCTGCCTTGTTGGCCTGCAGTAGAACAGTTAGATTCAGGTTCAGTAGCACCTTTAGAGACCAACATTTTCAGAGAGGCCCTATTCCGCCCTGTCCTCCTAGGTGTTTTTCAACACCTGGAGGGCTTTTCTTCCACTCTCAGTGTAGCCTGCTGCCACCATTTGACCTTTGTATGGAATTGCCCATTGAGAGGTTCAGGATGCCCAGCTTTTCTTCCAAGTTCTGAGGCCTTGCCTCTGTGTGTCCCAGTGCCCAGCATCTGGTCACCATGGGTCCGTTTTCTGCCTTGCATACCCCTGGACAGATAGCCACTTGCTAATTGCCTCCCTTCCTCCTGGTGCCCCTTTTAAAATAGTGTGCCTGAGACAGTGGAGGTCTATGTGGTACAGAGAACCACTATCAGCTTCAAAAATTATAAAGTATTTATTTAAAAGAAAATGTTTTCAAGCAGACTTTTAGCACTGCACCAGATTGAGCAAGGAAACCAAAAGAAATGGAGGGAAATGCAAATCCTCTGTCCCTCTCTCTATACATGTCCTATCTGATGTTAAAATAGGACAGTCCTCTTAAGCTTAGGAAGTTACAAATCCCTACAGAGTTCCATTAATGTGAAGCTTGTTTCAGCTGTCCAGGCCAACCACATGGTCAGTGGCTGCCTCCTTGAGAGTCTTGCCTCCTCTCATGACCTCAGCACTCAAGGAAAAGAGACCTCCTTCATGTTGCATGGAGCTTTTAGCATATCTGTTTTTCCACCCACTGACCAGGTCATGCCGGGTCAAAGGAGTGTTTCCTAGGATTTCTTCTTGGAGATGATCCCTGCATCTGTTCTAGTCTAAAGTCCTCCAAAACTTTGTTCCAGTTAGATCTATTAGCATCTGAATGAAAGTGTCAGGGAAGCAATTGCACAGACTTCCTTCTTCCCATGCCTGTTCTCTGCCCGGGGGCGGGGTACCTTTTAAAATTCACCATGGCGGCTTTGCTTATCTCAAACCTCCTCGAAAAAAATGACACATTTCTTCACACAGGGTATGAGCTTTTGAGAATCAAAGCTCCCTTTGTCAGACACAGCAGCACAGAAGTGGACTCAGATCTTCACTTTTACTCTACTGTGTCTGACGAAGGCAGCTTTGATTCTTGAAAGCTTACGCCCTCTTGTTGGTCTCTAAGGTGCTACTGGACTCAAAATGAACAGGTCACCAGATACCAAGGAAGATGAAGAAGAAACTTGGAAGCGAAATACTGTTTCCTTCATTCTTTTCATTCTACCTGTACACTGACACAACAAAGCACATAATCATAAAGCAGGAAATGTGCTACCAAGCTGCTTGAAATAGGCTAACAAATGTAGTCCTTCTAAACTAGAAGTTGCGGCTTGTACTCTGTTGCATAAGAGTTGGTTGCACACAGCAAGGTTCCCCCCAATTAAGAGGATGAGTTGCACTGGCCAACACAACGGGGGCTGCTACAAATACTCTTAAGTGGTTAACAAAGGGATAATAAACAAGAAAATGTAATGAAGGAAGTCACAATGCATGGTGATCTTTATTTTGGCGGAGGAGAAAGAACCCACTGACATTCTAAAGAGCAGCTTTGATAACATTTCCATATAGGTGCCTATCACCTCCCCTCCCCCGGCTACATTCTGAATGCATCTAATTTAAAAGGGTCTTTCAAATATGGGCCATCTCATGTCTATTGTACACAGTAACTGACTCCCACCAGCAAAAGACAAGGATAATTATACATATTCGGAATGGTTAAAATTAGCATAAAAAGGAGAAGGTTTAAGTTATCCGAATATCCATCTCAGCAGCATAATTCTGTTCTATTAGTCTGAATCTGACTCAGTCAAACTCGTCTCTAGTGCCGCACGAGTGACAACTGGCAGTTTATTAGCACACTGATAACATTTATCCTGCTGCTGAATATCTTGTTGTGGAATATCATCACACCATATGGCAAAGACCTTGCATCCCAGAGGCTCATACTTGAGACAACATCATGCCAGGCTCTTGAGTGAAATTAGATGCCGCAATTATGCAAATAATGATTCAGTGATGAGCACTTAACAATGAGCATCTTTGTTCAGAAAATGCTGTGAAAATAAGTTGGTTTTTTAAAAAACAATCATCCTCATAAATCTGTGCAGCAACAAAGCAAAGATAAGAAATGATCTGATATTTATTACACAAGGAAAACCTTTTTTTAGGAAAGGGGTGGGGCTGGAGGACAAAGGAAACCACACTGTTGAAATGTAATGCACTAACACACAGCTTAGACAAAATGAAGGGTTGGATACACTATGAGTAAAAATCTATTTTGGAAAGGATTCCCCTCCCCGCCAATACCTAACTTCCCGTTGCAGCTCCTGTGTTGGAACCAATGAGATGGCGTTTGAAAGCATTAATGGGAATCAGCAGAAGTCATTCCTTCCCCACACCCCTGAGCTCATCACACAGGGTTCAGATTCAACCCATTACACCGACTGTAATCAACTCCTGCAAAGTAACTCTCTTTGCTCCACAACCCGATCAATTTCTTTAAAGATCATTCATAGCAACGTCAGCTGTAAGCATCCCTCATTTCCTCAAAAGTCACTTCCTGTTTTCAAATATGCAGAACTAAAACTAGGCTCTAATTTACATAAACCTGAAAATAATTGTGGGACAATTTCAGAAACTCAGGGCGCGATCATACGCACCCATTTGCGACACTAGAAGGACGATTCCCCGCCGGCTCAAAGTGGCGTGATCACACAAGCACATCTGGGAAGCATCCTGCAACCGGTGTCAAAGTGTTGCAAACCACTTTGAGCCGGTGGGGAATCAACTTATTTAGCTACCAGTGAAAAGGCAGTCTCAAATGGTTTGCGACGGCCCAGAACTGACCTTTCCTGGTGTGATCGCACCAGTGCAAACAAGTAGCATTGGGGAGCGGGCTTTTTGTTTTTTTTCCCCCTCCCATCCCGGTATGTGCATCATCGGATGATCCCAAGGGTGGACAGGCAAGTTATCGATCCCTTGTAGAAGCAGATAAGCGCACTGAAAACGGCCAAACCCCCCCCCCCCCCAACTCGTCCGTGGCTGCGTGTGATCACGCAGCGGCGGTTCGCCCTCACAGGTCCATGGACCTGTGTGATCCTGCAAAAGTGGCGCAAATTGCGCCGGCACAAATTTGAGTCACTTCCCATCCGGCTTATCTTGCTCATGTGGACGGGGCCTAAGAAATGAAATGAACCAATATGAAAAACGTTTTCCCGTTGTACTGTGCTAGAAAACAGCTTTTAATTCTCCAGTGTCAAAATTAATGATTTAACTGGTAAAGTGATTTCCAGTCATCTTCCCATCCAGGTACTGGCCAGGTTACCTATAGTGATGGATGCATATCCCATAACTGCATACCATTTTGAAACAGCATTTCCTAAATTCAACCGATGCGCCTCTAACCAGTTTGGTGTAGTGGTTAGGAGCGCAGACTCTAATCTGGGAGAACCAGGTTTGATTCCCCACTCCTCCACATGCAGCTGCTGGTGTGACCTTGGGTCAGTCACAAGTTCTCTCAGTGCTGTTCTCTCCAAATCAGTCCTTTGAAAGAGCTCTCTCAGCCCCACCTACCTCACAGGGTGTCTGTTGTGGGGAGGGGAAGGGAAAGGAGATTGTAAACTGCTCTGAGACTCCTTTGGATAGTGAAGGGCAGGGTATAAATCCAATCTCCTCCTCCTGCTACAACGGACAAAATCCTGAAGAGCAAGAAAGAAACCGTTATGTTGACTAAAATGCACATATACTTTTGTTGCGCATGATGGGGCACATGAATCAAGGACAGTCGAACAAAGTTTATCCCAGGCGCTTACATGGGAAGAAGTGTAGGGGATTCTGGAGGACCAAGATGGTTTTATGTTTAAAAGAAAGTGTCAAGGAATGGGGAACTCTTCAGGCATCCCTCCCCTTAAAGACAGCCACAGCATAGTTAGTATTCTATGTCTGGTCAAGTTTAACTGTTTTGGAATCAAAAGAAAAGTTTCTCAACATGAATACTCAAGCATTTTAAGCTTTCGTTTCAATTTGCATTTTTTCAAAAACAAACAAACCCCCAATTAGTTTTTTTTAAAAATTATCACATAAATATGATTTTTCTAACAAGACATTTGATTTCTCTTTTCCAAAATCCTTGGCACAGTAGATTTTTTTCCATAGTCACTTTTACAAAATTCATGTAAACATTCATAGGAGACAAATACAGGCAAGCACTATGCACGATACAGTTCAGACAAATAGCATGGCAGCATATGTTGCAGTAATGTTGATTTGTGTTTTCCTACGATAAATGCAAGTTCCTACAAGTCTGTATGATTAAAATGATGACTGACTTTCTGAAAAAACAAAACAAAAAACAAACTTGATTCACATTTCACTTGTTGAATTTGCTAGGCAATTGTTTTGATGAAGTCCACATTCCTAGATAGCTACCCACTGCAACTGTATTACTTTAGGCAATGGCTATTCAGCTTCACATTGGGAAGAGATAAAATGATGCCTGCTTGTTAGTGGATTCAACTGATGGTTTTCGTTTCTCAAGACCACCAAACATGGCATTTGATCTTTTAATGCACATTATAAAGTTTATTTGTTCTTGATGAAGACTATGGTGGACAGATGTGGTCGGATACCTAGATAATGCTGAATATGGTTATACCAGTGAGACACAGTATTTCTTCTTCGCATGCACTGTAAGGTCAGCCTAAACAACAGAAGAAAGAGCCATTATATCACCATATAATCCGTTATGCAAACTTCCGAACATTTAGACCATTAAATCACAAAATATGAAGCCTCACCGTTATTAGAGCTTTTTATTTGGTTTCATTCCCTGTAATGGAAGTTTCTACACTAACTTACCACTGTGACCCAATATTCTCGCCATAAAAATAATGGATCTTTTATGACTAGCTTTCAAGCAAGGAAAACCTTTACCATTATTCTACTTGGCTTCATTTTTCTTAAGGTTGTCACTATCATCTCTATATATAAAAGAAAGTCCCCTCGCCGTAAAATCAATGGCCAGGCCAAACCGCTGGACCTAGAAACACCAAATTCGGGGAGAGCGCTCCTACCATGGCATAGGTGCTCACTAAGAAGGGATTTTTAGAAATTTGACCCCTAAGTGGGTCAAAAGGGGAAAAATGTGCTCCCTCCATTGATTTCTATGAGGCTGCCAGGCTGCTGCCTACTTGCACCCCCCACTCTGATTGGTCAGCTGCAGAGCTCAGTGTTCTGAGGTTAAAAAAAAAACAGTTACAAGAGACTGCAGAGAGCTAACGGCAGTTGAGGAGATCAACATTACCTTAGCCCTGCTGGTGTCCCAGCCTCCTGGATGCCTTTAAGCCATGAGGGAGCCTGCCCCAGCAGTAATGCCTTAGTGATCCTGCCAGCCCTGCCTCCACAGGGATCCTGCCAGCCCTGCCTCCACACTCCTCCCCCCTCCCGCTCCTATACTGGACAGGCAGCTGCCTGTCAGGTGTAGGAGAGGAGGTGGGCTGCTTACAGAAGAACAATCCAGGAACACAAGTAGAGAGGCCATAACTTTTGTGGAAGGTGGCAGGAGTTGACTTAACAGACGACTGCTTCTTAAATGGACAGTTCTATGTTTCCTGCTCCAGAGTGAGCTCACCAAGCAGCCTGGTGATCTTAGCAACTAAGAGCAGAACCACCAATGTGGTCTACATAGAGGTCCTTCAGTGGGGGAAAAAAAAAGTATGCATGTCTTCATTTTTTACACTACAATCTTCTCCATTAGAATTCCTAAAACAAGTCTTACATTTCAACCTTCACATCATCAGTATTATAACTGGATTTACGGACCTTAAATACCATAGCGAAGCACGGGTATCAGGTTAGTTAGACATATAAACTTTGCTACTTGGGTTAATCCAAGTTCCACCATGTTAACGTTACCAACAATATTTAACTAGATGATCTATGCCATTTCTTGTTCTATTGATACATGTACTGGTGAAGTATTTACAAAACATGAAAGCATTTTCAAAAGGTTTAATTAAAAATAAATAAACAAGAATAGAGATGAATCATCACCTGCTCTTAAACTAGTTATTTTACCATGATTAAAGAATGCAGTGGATTCCAATTCTTTGCTTTTATGTTCTTTCAATTTAAATTCCACATCCATCCATGAGATGCAGCGGACTCCAACTCTTTGCTTTTACACACTTCCAATTTAAATTTCCACATATAACCATGAAATACAGCAAATCTTGCCATAATACATAAGGTTGTCAGGGATTAGAAATCACCTCTAATATAACACACATACAAAGCCCCTTGAAGCATTGTGAACTGTCTTCTGAAATTACAATTGTGGGTAGAATAGGAATATTTACAGGGATAAGTTATCTTCGAAGATTGTAACACTTTGACTCACTATGGTGTGGTGCAGTCCATAATGCATTAAGATATCTGCTAAAGTAAAGTTGTTTCCAGTCACACAGACTTTATCTTCAAGGTATGAATTAAAATCCTAGAAGAAGAAGAAGATACAATTGTTTCAATGTACCACAGACTGCAAGGAAACAATACCGACGGATCAATCTGTTCGGTTTCTCTCCTTTCCCCTCCAGCATTTGTGTTTCTATGTGCACAGAGAAGTGTTCCAGGGCAACCCAGCGAACAGGAGATGTGTGAATACCTCCCAAATTCCCATCTAGCCTGCCCTTTCTTTTCTTTTTTTTTTTTTTATTAATTTTATCTATATCTAATTCTACAACGCTACTTTTCTAAGCTATGTTTACCTGATACAGAGTGTGCTTTATCATTTGCTTAATATTGCTATGCCATTAATACATATGAAGCGTTTTAAACCTTGGCTAATATTTAGATAAAATTGTTACTGATGATACATGAAAAATAAAAAAAAGCTGTTTGACAGACATGCTCTTTTGAAGGAATGCTTAATTATACACATAATCTATTATATATAAGTGCAGTTTCAAAAAACATTTCAGCCTTTATTAAAGGCTGAAATGTTTTTTGAAACTGCACTTATATATAATAGATTATGTGTATAATTAAGCATTCCTTCAAAAGAGCATGTCTGTCAAACAGCTTTTTTTTATTTTTCATGTATCATCAGTAACAATTTTATCTAAATATTAGCCAAGGTTTAAAACGCTTCATATGTATTAATGGCATAGCAATATTAAGCAAATGATAAAGCACACTCTGTATCAGGTAAACATAGCTTAGAAAAGTAGCGTTGTAGAATTAGATATAGATAAAATTAATAAAAAAAAAAAAAAGAAAAGAAAGGGCAGGCTAGATGGGAATTTGGGAGGTATTCACACATCTCCTGTTCGCTGGGTTGCCCTGGAACACTTCTCTGTGCACATCTTCAGAACTGCTTTATTTGTGGTCCTGAGCACCACATCTCTTGTTGACTTTTTGGAGAACCTTATCTGAATCTCACCAGGCAGGCTTTTCTTTTTAGTATAATCTGGATAGGTTCTGTAAACCATATCCATATCGCTTTTTATTTCCGCTGCTTTTAAGCCCGTCACTGGTTCAAGCGCTTCACTTAACAGATTAGCCTGCCCTTTCTGGCCCACCAAGTTATGCATGCTTTGGAAGCAATGCTCCCTCTAAGATGGGGAGTCTTGTGAGCAAAAATTCTGCTTTGTAAGCTACTGGAATTAAAGTTGTGAGCGAGTGATTTGACTACTACATAAATTAGTTTGCTTTGGAGCCAGCCTTCCTGAGCTAAGACAAAAATGTGTGACCTGGAGGCTATGAAACTGTGAGCTAGCTCGTGCTAACTCAGCTTACAGGGAACACTGTCTGGACATCTCATAACCTGACCAAGAGGCCGTGGAAGGCTGGCTTAGAAAACATAAGACAACCAAACATCTCCCATTTGATTGTTACACTGTCAATATTTGCTAAACAAATCTTTGGTAAAGTATTTATCACTACTACTTTGACAGAATCTATCTGCTGTGGAAAATATTTGTTGTACTTTTAAATTATAAATGTTCATGCTACTGAGACCAACTACATATGTGTGCGTATATATATTTTAAATTAAGATACTTTAGAAGTGGATTGATGAAACTGCACCTGGCTCCTCCTTCTTGGCCCTCAGGACATTAAAAACCCCTTTTCCTTGGAGAAGGGGGTAAAATATTCACTCAACAATGGGGACTAATATATGGAGATATAATTAGTGTATTTGAATGTGTTGTAAGTCACTTTAAAGACTTTATAATTAAAAACCACAATATGAATGTAGTAAATACATTAATACAACATACCTTCAGGACCATCTGTCCCCATTGTTGTTATTCCGTCACACAGTCAAGTCCGACTCTTCGCAACCCCATGGACCACATCACGCCAGGCCCGCCTCTCTTCTGTCATGCTCTGGAGTTTGCTTAATTTCATGTTCCTTGCATCGATAACACTGTCTAACCATCTCATCCTTTGCCATCCCCTTCTTCTTTTACCTTCAGTCTTTCCCAGCATCAGGGGCTTCTCCAGTGAGTGCTCCCTTCTCATTTGGTGGCCAAAGTATTTGAGCTTCAGCTTCAGTATCTGGCCTTCCAGGGAACAGTTAGGGTTGATTTCCTTTAGGATCGACTCATTTGATCTCCCTGCAGTCCAAGGGACTCTCAAGAGTCTTCTCCAGCACCATAATTCAAAAGCATCTATTCTTCGGTGCTCAGCCTTCCTTATAATCCAACACTCACAGCCATACATTACTACTGGGAATACCATTGCTTTGACCATACGGACTTTTGTTGGCAGGGTCATGTCCCTACTTTTTATTATGCAGTCTAGATTTGCCATCACTTTCCTCCCAAGGAGCAGGCATCTTTTAATTTCATGGCTGCAGTCACTGTCTGCAGTGATCTTGGATCCCAGGAACGTGAAGTCTCTCACTGCTTCCACGATTTCCCCTTCTATTTGCCAAGGAGTGATGGGGCCAGATGCCATGATCTTAGTTTTTTGATGTTGAGTTTAAAGCCAACTTTTGTGCTCTCCTCTTTCACACTTAGCAAGAGGCTCTTTAGGTGCATCCCCCCCCCAACACTACATTCTATAGATCCACATCTACTGCTGATCCCTAGCCTTTTCCAGCTCTGGCACCAGCCTGGTGGAACAGTCTTCTGAGTGAGATCTGGGCTAGGGTTGCCAAGTTGTAGGGACTCACCGGCGGGGGGGAGTCCTCCTCCAGCCAGGAATCTCCTGGCGTGCACGCTTTGCGCGCATGCCCAGCGACGTCACCAGAAGTGACGTCAGCCCGTTGGGGGTGTTGCCAGGGCGATGCTCTGGCAATGCCCCCAACATGCTGATGTCACTTCCGGTGACGTCATTACGTCGTCCTCGCTGGACGACTTCAGGGGTGGGGTTCCCCCCACCGGCCAAATGCTGGCTGGCGGATCAGGAACCCCTTTAGTGGGGAATCCCCCGCCCCCGGGCTGACTTGGCAGCCCTAATCTGGGCCCTGCAAGACTTAATACAGTTCTGCAGGGCCTGTAAAATGGAGATGTTGTGCTAGGCCTATGGTAGAAGTGGCGCAAATCCTAATTGTATTGGCCTCCCCCTGCTCTGCTGTTCTGTGGGTCTGTTCTATCTGCATTGTTTCCCTCTTGCATTGATTTTGTCTGCCCTGTGAGCTGGAGGCTAAAAAACTGGAGCTAGCTCACACTAATTCAGCTTAGAAGGAATACTGCCCACAACCATCCACCAGTGGTCCAGAAAATCCTAGGTCTACAGAAACAATTTAAATGTGTAAACCTCTGAAAATAATTCTAGCTCTACCCCCAAAATCTCCAGGTATTTTCCAACCCAGACCTGGCAACCCTATCTTAGAGACCAACAAGATTTTGGGATTGTAAACTTTCAACAGACAAAGCTCCCATCATCAAACAGAAGTCCGTTGTATTTATTTCCACAACAGGCCTTATTCCTTGTATCCTAAACTTATGCAAAATTAGGGGCATCGCAGGGTTACTTTGGATTAAATGGCACAGAATGCCTGTGCGATTGACTTCCGAGTAAGCAACCAGAGGACTGCAAGCACATTTACTTATAGAACACTAGGAATAAGGCCTGTTGTGGAAATAAATACAACGGGCTCTAGAAAAAGCCTCTGGGAGAGTGCCCCAGCCTTGGGCACTCAGTGTCCATTTACTGGGGTGACCTCAGCAGGGTATAATGACACAGTCCACCATTTTCTCCAGAGGAACTGATCTTTGCTACCTGAAGAGCAGTTGTAATTCTGAGTGATTTCCAGCCCTCACGTGGAGATTGGCAACAATGGTTACCCAGGAGGAAATTGCTGGTTTGGAGGGTGGCGTCCATGGCACTGTACCTGTCTGAGGTCCTACCCCTCCTCAAACCCCACCCTCTCCAGGCTCCACCCTTCAAATCCCCAGGAATTTCCCAACCTGGAGTTGGCAACCCTATATCCTTACCAGCCAAGCATCAACCTGCCATTATCTGCCCCTCTGATTTCAGCTTTCCATCTCCTCCCCCCTCCATCCTGGAGATCAGCTGTAATTTTGAGTGATCTCTGCTCCTCACCTGGAGATTGGCAACAGTGGTTCCCCAGGAGGGAATGGCTGGTTGGGAGGGTAGAGTCTATCACATTGTACCAGTCTGAGGTCCCACCCCTCCTCAAACCTCACCCTCTCCAGGTTCCATCCCTCAGATCTCCAGGAATTCCCCACCTGGAGTTGGCAAACCTATCTACTTCCCAGCCAATCATCAACCTACCTTTATTTCTCCTTCACTGTTCAGTTTCCATCTCCCCCCCCTGCAGCCTCTACCATGCTCTGAAGCCCTGACTGCCACATCACATTGGCTTTCATGGGGGGGGGGTATCTCAGCAGGGTATAAGGACACAGAGTCCACCATTTTCTCCAGGGGAACTGATCTCTGCCATCTGGAGAGCAGTTATAATTCTGAGTGATCTTCAGCCATCACCTGGAGATTGGCAACAATTGTTTCCTTGGCTGGGAGGGCAGGATAGAAATTTAAATAAATAAATTTCCCAGGAGGAAAAGTAGTCTTTCTCTGCAATGGGGACCAAAGCTGCTTACATCATTCTCCTCTCCCCCTTTTGACTTGCACAACAATCCTGTGAGGTAGGTTAGGTTGAAAGGCTGTGACTGGTCCAAAATCACCCACTCAGCTTCTACAGGAAGAACCTGGATCTAGCAGACCCTGCTCTGAAGCACTGAGTCCCTTGCTGAGGGTAGCCAACCTCCAAGTGGAGCCTGAAGGTCGCCAGGTATCGCAACTGAACTCCAGACAACAGATCTCTCCCACCCGGAGAAAATAACTGCTTTGGAAGGTGGACTTTATGGCATTCTGTTCAGCTGAGGTCTCCCCCCCCCCAAAAAACCCCTGGCTTCCATAGACTGTACCAGAAAATCTCCAAGAGTCTCCCTACCTGGAGCTGGCAACCCTAGTCAGGACTGGCCCCAGATTTTTCCTCACAAAGGCCGGTGAAGGGTTTCCTTCCTTTGTCTAAACCAAGCTTGGTTACCTACTGTGGCGAAATGTGCTCCAGTTTACAACTCAGCTGTTCGCCTCCCACCCTTGTCCTATGGGCATATCTCACTCCTTAAGTTCCCTGCCACCAGTCACTAAATTGTCACTGCCTTTTTAGAGGGACAGTGAGTCTGAAGACTTTTCCATGGTCATGTGGTCAGCATGACTGAACCCTGAGGTGCACAGAATGCTGTCACCTTCCCACCACTGTACCTCTATCTGCTTGCAATTTCTTGGTTTCGAACTGCTAGGTTGGCATGAGCTGGGGCCAGAGACTGAAGCTCACTCCATCCCGCAGCCCTAGGGTCTCGAACTGCTGAGCTACCGACCTTCTGGTCTGCAGCTCAGCGTCCTAATCTCTGAGCCACCACGGTCCCTTGTTCATTCTGACTCCAGTCTATACCCATCGATATCAGTGGGTTTAGACTAGGGTCAGCCTGCATAAGATGGCACTGTTTGAGAGTAATTGAATGTACTTTGTAGTACACCTGGCCTAGTAGGTAGCTGCAAGATAGTAGAGCTGATGGCTGGGCTTGCTCTTCATAGAAGAGAAAGCAAAAATCGAATGGCACCCTAAAGACTAACATTTATTTCACCATGAGCTTCTTGGATCATAGGCCACTTCTGGAGATAGATGTGTGATGGAAAATACTGGTGAATTTTTAGGAGGCATAGTGTAATTCACACAAAACCTTGACTCCACCCGGCTGCCCCATAAATATTCCATGGTATTTTCTCATCACATATCTGAGAAAGAGGGCTGCGGCCCATGGAAGCGCATGCTAGTATAAATGTTGTTAGTCTTTGAGATGTTGCTAGATTTTTGTTCTGTTTTTCTACGACAGACTAACAGAGCAATTTTAGGTGGAGTTACTCCAGCCAGGATTGCACTGTAGCACGGTAACCCTTTTGCAATCATTGTAGAAGGGAAATAAAGTCGGCATCTGGGAAAAAAGGTTACTCTCTTAGTGTTTCCTTTTTTACTGTGGCTGCAATGGAAAGGGAATGAAGCAACTTGTGGGCCCCCAACATTTTTCAGCATAAAGATATTTTCTCCCCCCTCAACATGACAAGCAGGTTTTAAAAGCACCCCCTTAAAAAGTACCAATTTCTTTTTCTCAAATTTTTTTAAAATTGGTATTTTTAATACAATATTTTACACTTAAATATAATGGATTGCCGCTACATAATTGAATGAAGACCAGTTTCTTGCAAGATTATCCATGTTTTTTGTCTTTAACTATATATAGTTATCTATCCTTTAATGAAGGATTTATTTATCCTTTAATGAAAGGTCCCTTATTTTAAGATACTATTTTTAGATGTACACTTTTATTGTCTCCAGTGCCTGTCATAGACAACTCTAGGGAGGAAAAAACATGAGAAAACAGAAGCGGAGTGGCACCTTAAAGGCAAACAGAAGGTATTCCAGCGTGAGCATTTGTGACTCAGAGCTCACTTCAACTGATGCTTTGAAGTATACATCCATTCACTCACTGTTTTCTATTCTCAAAAGAAAGGGGCAGGGTGGGGGGATATTACAAAGAGTGGTATGTCAGAAACAAGATCCAATCAAAAGAGTAATTAATTCACCCAGAATGAGTTGGGACCACAACTGATTTTTGTTAGACAAGCAAAGTAAAATCCAGTGCAAATTAAACAGACACAACAGAAAATTAAGAGGTTTCGTTGCATTGATATCTGTAAGGGGTATAGAAGGTATTAGCAGCTATAATGCAAGTTAACACTTGGTACATAGACTTGGACTTTTTAATGAATTCTAATTCAGCGATTTTGCATTGGATTCTTCCTTTGAAATACATGGGAGTAATCATTCTCCCAAGTCCCTCCCCTTCTGTTGCTTTGGGAACAACTGATATTGGTGGGGCAATCCTAAACAGAGGTGCACCAGTCTATGCCCCCCCCCCCCCCAATTGACTTCAGTGGATTGAGATGGGTGTAGTTCTATATAGGATTGCACTGTAAATTGTATATTGGCTTTGACCCTGGAGGTTCCATGTAGCTATTGTTTGGGGTAGTGGTTAGGAATGTGGATTCTAATCTGGGAGAACTGGGTTTGATTCCCCCCTCCTCCACATGCAGCTGCTGGGTGACCTTGGGTCAATTACAAGTTCTTTCAGAGCTGTTCTCTCAAGGGCAGTCCTCGAAAGAGCTCTCTCAGCCCCACCTACCTCACAGGGTGTCTGTGGAGGGAAAGGAGATTGTAAGCCGCTCTGAGACTCCTTTGGGTAGTGAAGGGTGGGGTATAAATCCAATCTTCTCTTCTTCTTATCATCCATAAATCTGTCTACTCAGTGGTTAGCACTACATCTAATAGAGGCTAGCAGTCAATTTCATACTTTCTTTTTTTTCTAAACACCTTTCTGTTTCTGAAATGTTACTTTGATCCCCCCCCCAATTACCATTTTTCAAGATTTGAAAAGAAGAAGGTAGGACTCAACAAGCCTTTGCAGCTTGTCCCAATAGGACTTTGGGTTTGTCGTGTCCAAAGCAGCCCCTCTGATGCATGGATGACCAAGAGTATTTTTTTTCTTTCCCATTCTTCAGTCTTGACAATACAAGAGAAAGGGCACAGTTTGTCCAAGTTAAGTTGATTTCAAGTGTTTCAGTAGGAGAGTTAAGCATCTTTCACTGAAATTAGTGGACTGTAAAAGTGCTTAATTCTGGCTGGATCATGCCCAGTAGTTTTATGGCTATGCCATGCAATCTGACCCCAAACATGCACGTTTAGACAAACAAATCCCATTGAGATCAAGTAAGGGTATAACACTTCACTCCAATCAGGGGTGTAGAGTTTTGGAAATCCCAAGGGGGGCGGGGGCTCCTTAGCACGCGCGCTTTGCACGTGTGCTTGCTGGGACGATGTTCTTCCCCCCCCTCCGGGAAACCGCCCCGCCTCCCTGGGCCCTTCCGAGGCCCGCCAGCCGCTGCTGCTGGTGCCTCTCTCTCCCCCCCGCCACCCCTTCCCTCTCCCTCTCCAGCAGCGGCCACCGGGCCTTGAAAGGACCCAGGGAGGCGCGGTGGCAGGAGCTCCATTTTCCCGGGGGTGGCTGAGCCCCCCCTGGGAAATTTCGGGGGTGGCTCAAGCCCTCGAGCCCCCCCGTACTCTACGCCTATGACTCCAATTAGCCCTCTGATCCAGCCTCAGACAACACAGACTTCATTTCTGTTGTATATATTTTCATTGGACAGTTTCTATAGCAGATACATCATAAAGGAGATGTACCACTCGGTAACTTTCATTTGAATATGTCTCTCTGCACACATGAAGGCAGCCAGTGGCAGGCAGGAGACTGGTTTAGTGTACTTGGATTGCCTTTTGACCCACAAGGAAACAATATGCAAAGAGTATACTGTATCATGTCCCAAGACTATTAATGTATGCAGAAAAAAAGACGTTGCAACTACTCTGGAAGAATTCTCTTTGCAGTGTTGTGTGCCCTGTTCGTTTTAAAACACACCTTCCCTTTTAGAGTGAGAGGTTTGCTGCAAAAGAAAAATGATCTTTATAAACGTATGAAACCAGAAATGTAAAAGATCAAGGCCTCTGAAGAGAGTGGCCAGGACTCTCCTGACTGAAACGCAGTGAGTTTTTAAAAAAAATTCTGCACTTCTTATTAAAACGGAGGTGGGTAATTAGGACATTGTAATAATTGGATATATATTGGTATGTTCTTTATTGCTTCTGTTTGCCATGCAGTTTGAAATGCTGCTCTGATACATGAGACACCCTTTTGATTTGTCCATTATTACTGTTATTTTTTATTGTTGGCCTGGGGCCAGTTTTAATTTGTATAATATTTAAAACATATCAGTATAGGTTTATATAGTGAGCCACCCTGACAGCCTTAGGAATTAGAGCCAGAAATTAACCAAGCAGATAAATAATCTAGATGATTTTTCATGAGAATATTTGAGATACCATTACCAGTCAGTAACACAGCTTCCTCCACAGAATGCTTTCTTGGGTTTTCTATATATTTTTTTGGTTAATGTCCATTTCACTGTTAGGAAACTGTTCTTTTGGACCAAATATCTTGCTTATACTCTTTTTTTTTTGGAGTAATTTCTCCTTTGTTCCAGTAGGTGGAGCTTTATGATTAAGGCATGGCAAGTAATTCGCCTCTGAGTATGAGACAATTCAGGGGGGTCATAGAGACAGGGGTTGATGGTGCAGTTGTACATTGCTTAGAAGTATCAGTGTCCCTCTTCTCTCTCTCTCTCTCTCTCACACACACACACACACATACACACAGAGTCCATGTGAAGATCCCCACTCTCTGCAAAAGGAACTTGAAAAATTGATTCCATCAAATGGAACACCACTCTAATCTACTGTTATCATAGTCAAGTTTTAACTTTAAAGTACCTTAGGTTATAAATTAAATGTCAGAAGCAATTAATTTGGCACTTGAAACACGAAGCGGATGACTGTCCTTCGGAGAAAGCCTGACAGCTTTATGGATGTCACTTTTGGGATCTGTTAAAATGAGTTTTGTATGCCAGCAAATTTGTGTGTCATATTGCTGTTAGCGGTACCATAATTTTGGTCAACGTAGCTTTAAGTCTTAAAGTTGCAGAAGCCGCAGCCAATTAAGGCAAAAGCTAAACAATATAACTAGATATTGTCTACATGTTTCCCCTGAGTTGTAGTGGAGATTGGTGATTCAATTATAAATTGAGAAGGCAAAGTTAGACTGCGTATGGAAGGAAAGATCTGAAGAACAAATGCATCAGGGCAAACTGTTCTTTCCATGTTAATCTAATCATAGAACTTCAGCTATTAGAGTGAGCTTAAAGCTGCCCTCTTCCATACCAGTGAGGAAGTTTCCATTTCATGCCATCTGTGATTCTACTTATGATGGGTTGGATCCCATGGATCTGTTCTGCTAATGCTGTTTGCTTCCTCCGGTGCCAGACACCTTCCCCCGATGCAAGAGGCTTTCCCGCTTGCGTCAAAGGAAGATGCCATTGTGTACAGAACCAATCCATCAGATCCAATCCATTATTTATTTGGTTGTTTGTTTAGACTTTTATCCTGCCCTTCCGGCTAAGGCCGGCTCAGGGCAGCTTACAACAGGTAAAATTACAAAATACATATGTAATAAAGACACCATTAAAATGCTATAATAAAACCAAACATAATGATAAAATGCTAGTCTTCTGCATTGGTACCGTTGGTCTGCTTTGGATGACATAAGATACATCAGGTGTTGTAAAGGGGTGGGGGGGAACCGGCACGGGCAGTTCTTAGGGACCCAGCGGCTCAGGGCTCTTCACCATATTTGTTTGCTTAAAGCATTTTTACTGCTCACTGTCAGCTAAAGAGTTGATGAAGGGGCTTATAAAGAATACATTAAGAATAAAAATACAATAAATTTATTTTAATAAATAAGTAAAAATAACACAAATAATAATAAAATAAACAAAAATAAAAAGCAGTGTAAATCAACACTAAAACCCACAACAACAACAACAGATTGGATTTGTACCCCACCCCTCACTCAGAGCGGCTTACAGTCTCCTTTCCTTTCCTCTCCCCACAACAGACACCCTGTGAGGTAGGTGGGGCTGAAAGAGCTCTTTCGAGGACTTTTTTGAGAGAACAGCTCTGAGAGAACTTGTGACTGACCCAAGGTCATACCAGCAGCTGCAAGAGGAGTGGGGACTCAAACCCGGCTCTTCAGATTAGAGTCTGCTGCTCTTATCCACTACCCCAAACTGGCTCTTAACCACCGCACCAAAATCACAGCACAAAAAAAATATTTGCACAGAGATGCTGCCAATTCAAACTGATTGGCAGCCATTAGTATCACTGAGGACTACACAGATGCAGGGGTCATTTCAAGCAGGAACGCGCAGGAACGCTGTTCCAGGAGTAACAAGCCCAGGAGCGAGCACATATGGTGATGCACTATGGAAAAAAGAAAAAGCATACTAACTTGATCTGTATTTTCATGCTTGGTGTAGGGTTGCTCCCTGCAAGAGCAAAGGAAACCTAAAGTGTCTTTAGTCAAAGTCTAAAGTTGGCTTGTCAGATCTGAGTTGGGAAATACTGGAGATTTTTAAGGTGGAGCCTGAGCACTGGGTGTTGCCTTCTGCCATACTTCCGATGATGTCAGGGGGTGTGGCATATGCAAATAAGTTATGCTAATGAGTTATGCTAATGAGCTCCTGCCCCTCTTTTTCTACCAAATGACCCCTGCTCAGATGTACATCAAAGGGTAGGATTTTATTGAAGCGCAGCACTCCTTTATGACTGATGTATATGATCTAATTGAATGATCTAATTGCATAGCTAAACAATTGCCTTTTGAGTGGAGTGATTACGCAGCTTGGATGGGGGAACACTAGCATACTATCAGACTGAAGCAGATTGTGCTGGGCCGTGGTTACACGGCCCTTTAATGCGAGAGGAAGGGCTGTTTCCTCCCGTATTTAAAGGGACCATTCACAACGACCATGGCTAGTCCCGTGCCGAAGCGGGCTCAAATGCAGGTTTCTCCCGCATTTTCCAACCCCAGGAAAATCGACTGTTTTCCCAGGAGTTGTGTGAGGAACCCACATTTGAGCCATCTGGACAGCCCTCTCTCGCAATCATTGCAAGAGAGGGCTGACCAGATGGTCCCTCCTCCATTCCCCCCCCTTTCCACTTGGGCGCTTGGGCACTCAAGCGCCCAAGTGAAAAAGGGGAAACCCCTCCCCAAAACTTACCAGGCGGCCGGCGGGGCTCGGGGAAGGGTGCCTCCCCTTGCCACCGCTCACCTCCTCTGCCACCGCTGCTTGCCGCGGCTCGCCTCCTCCTCCTCTGTCGCAGCTCACCTCTTCCGCTGCTGTTGTTGCCCCCACTCACCGCTGCCGCCACCTTTGCCCACCGGGGTTGGGATTAAAAAATCCGGCCCCTTTAAAGCTGGGAGGGCTCCCGGATTTTCGGGGCAGTGTGACCACGGTCCTGGTTAGAGAGGAATACGGTGATTAGCAGTATGGTGAAGCAATACAGTGAAGCAGCCTGTCAAACAGACAAATAGATTGAAGAACTATAAAACTGATTGGCAAAAAATTGGGACCCTGTTCGTGACCAGCGAACAGGACACAAGCACCACTAGTTGCATACTCAGTCCTACACTGTGAGACCCATATAGACAGAAATTTGACTTCAGATATATCGGAAAAGTATCTTACAGATGTTTTGCCTCACCATTTTAGTATATGGCAGATGTGAGAAAGGTTAGTGTAGTACAGCAAACAGATTTTTGCATTCATAACTGAAACAGCCAGGACGGAATCCACATTCAGTCATGAAGTTGCTATGGGGATTTTGGGCCAATCACTTTATCACAGCCTCACAGGGTTATTGTGAAGGTAAAATGGGACAAAGGGCATCAAATAGCCTATGATGACTTGTGGGCATTTCAGCTGAGTCTGCCATGTTCATGCACAGCACATGGGCACAATTCAGCCAAGCTTTGTTTTTTGGCACCATAATGGCTTGAGAAAATTGGAATTCCGTCTGGACTGGAGCAGTCCACAAAGTGCACCCATAGCTGTTAGGGGCAGGGAGCATCATTCCTCACTTTCTATGATTCCTTGTGGGATTTTGCAACCACAGTTTGGGAAATCCTGATTCTTGACTGTTCAGAGGGTCATTACAAATATGTACGTTTGCATACCCTGCTCTGTCCCCACATTCAAAAATATGTCCACAATCTCTGACCCTCAACAATGCTCTTTTAAAGAAATGTAAGCATTCATGTTCTTCCCTTTGTTTGTAATATGTACATATCAACCTGAGTTATTGAATCATTGCAGTTCACAGTGCTTCATTTGGTAAGACTGGTGCAATGGCTTGGATCCCATGTTCAGTTTTTGTGGGCACTATGCCTTTACCACTGGAAGAGAAGGGGAGGATATATTAGCTGATTTTCCCATCTGGCTGCAGACCCCCACATCATATCCACCACTCTCTCTATGGGGGTCTACTGATGAGGGGGGGGCATTTTGCAGTGTGTGTGGGAGACTACACCATGTGGAAGGGGCAGGAAAGTTCATCTCTGCTTGTGCAGCTCCAGCTCTTGGTGGCACCTGGTATTTTTGGCCGCTGATACTGAAAATATGTTCTACTTTTTTCCTTCTAAAAGATCAGGGTTTTTTGTTTGTTTGTTTTTCTTCTGAGGTACTTTTGGAGAGGACCTCTTGGATTATTGTACCAAATAAAGTGCAAAGATTACATGCTAGTAAATGAATGATAAGAACATAAGAAGAGCCTGGCTGTATCAGACCAATGGTCCATCTAGTCCAGCATCCTGTCTCACACTGTGGCCAGCTCTGGAGGGTCAAAAACAGGGCATAGAGGATGAGGCCTTCCCCTGATGCTACCTCCTGGCACTGGGATTCAGAGGGTGACTGCCTCTGAATGTGGAGGTTTCCTTTAGTCCCCTTGGCTAGTAGCCATTGATAGACCTGTCCTCCATGAATCCATGTAATCCCCTTTTAAAGCTGTCTATGCCTGGGGCCATCACTATATCCCCTGGTATGGTACCCAATTCCACATTTTAATCACTCACTGTGTAAAGAAGAATTTCCTTTCATCCATCCTGAATCTACTGCCTATCAGCTTCATTGAGAGAGAGGGGGAAAGTTCTCTTTGTAAATTCTTTCTGCCCTGTGCATAATTTCATAAACCTCCATCGAACGCCCCCCCCCCCAAAGTCATCTCTTTTCTGTACAGCTTTCCACTATAGCTTTCCACAGAGGACCGCAGTTCCTGCTTTTTGCCTCTTAACCAGGAAGAGAGACATCTGATCAGCAGTGGCTCGATCAGTAGCAGCTGTTGTTGTGAAGGAGGCTTGTGTGAGAGAAGCCAACATGTTAAAGAAGTGCTGTCAGCACCTGAGGCAAACTCTGATGGCACATCTTCAGCACCAGGCTCCTGGATTTGCCTCACAAGACGATGGCAGCTTGTCGTGAAATTTTTGTAATGGAACATCTTTCTGATGCTCTGAATTTGCCTTAGGATGAGAGGTGACCTCAACGTTGACCTGATATGGGGGGATCTAGTTAATTCACCAGAACATGCAATACTAGGTTCATTCTCCAATATACTGATAGTCGCCCCCCCCCCATAGATTAAGAACCGTATAGGCACCAGTGACAACAAACAAAAATGAATGTAGCAGAGTTCGACAGTACTTGGTGTACAATATCTTAGTGATCTTTACAACACCACTGTCAATTGTAGCAGTATTATTATGCCTATATTAAAGAAGGAGAGGGAAGGCAGCACACTTTAGTATGATCTTGTCAGATCTCAGAAGTTAAGCAGGATCAGTACTGGAATGGAGACCACCAAGGAAGGCGCTGCAGAAGAAGGCAATGGCAAATTACCTCTGGCAATGGCAAACCGAACTGGAGAGCCCATTTGGTGTAGTGGTTAGGAGCATGGACTCTAATCTGGGAGAACCAGGTTTGATTCCCCATTCCTCCTCTACATGCAGCTGCTGGTGTCATGTGGGTCAGTCACAAATTCTCTCAGAGCTGTTCTCAGAGCAGCTTACAATCTCCTTTCCCTCCCCCTCCCCACAACAGGCAGGTAGGTAGGTAGGTAGGTGTGAGGTAGGTAGGGCTGAGGGAGCTCTTTTGAGGACTGTTCTTGAGAGAACAGCCCTGAAACAACTTGCGACTGACCCAAGGTCACACCAGCAGCTGCATGTGGAGAAGTGGGTAATCCGCACTCCTACTACCCCAAACTGGCTCCTAACCACTACGCCAAACTGAGGGAGAATGATTGCTCTAAAAGTCACCCAGAAGGTGATCTGAGATTTGGGCAATGGATTTCCTGCTCCTAACTCTTGCTCTTCAACACTTTTCTTCAAATGACAGGCTTCATATAATGTTAACATGGGCCCACTAAAGCTGTGTATGTCTGTGCTGAACAGGCTTTCAGTCAACCAAAGGTATGATCTGGATTTGAGAAATTTCCACATGAACTTTCTTTGTACCAGAGATTCATTGCACTTTGAAATGTCTTCAAGGCACATCATAAGCTCAGACATTTAGGAAATCAGGGCCCGGGTTGGAAAACACCTGGAGATTTTGGGAGGTGGAACCTGAGGACGGCGGGATGTGGGGAAGGGAGGGACTTCAATGGGGCATGATGCCATAGAGTCCATCTTCCAAAGTGGCCATTTTCTCCAGGGGAACTGATCTTTGTTGCCTGGAGACCAGTTATAATAGCAGATCTCCAGCTACCACCTGGAGGCTGGCAACCCAAAATCAGGGCCTCTAATCCATGTGCTGTAAGCACCTTCTGGTTCTTCAGGCTTGTGCTGGTCATTCTTTGGTTCACAGGGACAGAAACAATTGCAGCAACATTTTGAGACATATCTGGATTTGTAGTTATGACTGTCCTCGTGCCTTAGGTACACATCTCTGTGTTTGTGTGTGTGTGTGAGAGAGTGAGTGAGAGAGAGAGAGAGAAGGTGGAAGGTATCTGTTTTTATTGTTTCACAATTTATAGCTCACATTTTAAAAAGTCTAGATGACTAACAACAGATTTTTAAACTATTAAAAACTCAGCAGCTGAAAATTAAAACAAATGATCAAAAATGAACCACCAACTAAAATTAACTGAATGCTTAGCTAACCACAGAGGTCTGCAGCTAAACACTATGTCTGCAGAGACAGGCCAAGACATATCTTACTAGATGATGGTTCCACAGTGGCAGGGGCTACCCCAGGGAAGACCCTGCTCTGAGTCACAACCCTTCCCATATCCTGTACTCTTGAACTTTAAGCAGGGAAAGGAGTTTGTAAGCCGCTCTGAGACTCCAAGTGAGTGAAGGGCGGGGTATAAATCTAATCTCTTCTTCTTCTTCTTCTTCTAAGCCAAGTTTTTCCAACCAATCTTAAAAAGCAAAGAAGCTTCCCATACCACACACTGAAAGTTTTGCATTCAGTGTCCTTCAGCTGGAGTCACTCTGCATTTGCATTGCGAAGCACTTAACTATCAGAATGCAATAGGACCATGTAGATGTACCCCCTACTAAGAATGTAATGGCCATTTAATTTGTGGCATCCATGATTTTTAGCAGTGAATTGTTCCATTAGAGAATGTGATGTATATTAGTAATACTTCAGTTCTGTAGGTGGGGAACTGTGACTGAAGCCTTCTCTGAGGCCCTGCAGAGTACACATAGAAAAACAAGGTTCTGAGTCCTTGTCTTCTAGGTTTCTGTCACTGTTTCCCACACTATTGGGTTAAATGTAAAAAAATATATCATTTGCCTTGGAAGAACAGAAGCTTTTCCCAGTATCCCTGATTCTTCATGATTCCTGGTTAAGGGGAAAATGATGTTCAAACAAATTACAAAGATGATCTGTCTCCAATGATAACAAGAGAAAGAAATTTTACTTACAAAAATAGAAGCACATTTTACCTGACATATTCATGTAAGTACATTTAACTTATCGTGAACAGATTAACTTCAAAAAGTTTAACTTGCTAGAGCTCCATGCCCAGATAAGAGAGAAGAAGAAGAGAGGTCCTATATATGATGAAAACAGCAAGGGCCAAAGAGGCTCAGCATCTAACCGATAAGAGGGTGGGGCCAACTGCTAAGCGTACCTTTCCCCTACCAAATCCTCTTGCATGCAGAGCTGCAATACCCAACACAGAGAACCATCATAAGAGGAGTTACACCCTTTTAAGCTCATTGTTGTTGTATAGGCTCTCCTAGGGGTTTTCTTTATTATGGGGAAATACACAACTCTTTGTCACAACAAAATTTTTTTATAACCAGTTACCTAAAGAGCCATTTAGATTATCAAACCCCCCAGATTATTTCACTGACATGCAGGATTGTAAGAATACTCGAGATTTTGGCATAGGACAGTTGTTATATAAGCTCCCAGAACTGTGGTCGTTTTAAACCTAAAAACATCACAGTGGACATAATTGCCAAGCGCAAACTTAGATCTGATCTATCAGTTTGCATAAGGGCATCAGCACGTGTGTCTCGATGCATTTAGGCCTGTGTCAGAGCGCTTCTTCTGAGCTGACATGATGAACCCCAGCCAAGGACAAACATCTCTATTGACATCAGCATACACATACTGTATGATGTGTTTCTGGGACACAATGTGATACTCTGTGAAAAACTGAAAAGCCGTCCGTATTGAGGCTAAGAAAACATGGCCTCTCTCAAGCTCTCTTGTCTTGCATAAATGCAACACCCGCGTAGCATAACTTTAAGAATCAATTTTGCAGCAATGGAAAGAAAGCACATAGGAGCTAACCTTATTTATTTTATCCCATTACTATCTTTTTTGCTTTCTTGCCACAAAATAGCAGCTTGGCAGCCTACAAAGAGAACAGCTTAATGTAAAAGAATGGAAGGAGTACGCAGAGAATATGAATTGAGAGTTTAAGGCAGGCTGTGTTCCTGCCAACTAAATTGTATAGAATGGGATCGCTTTTCTAGACTACCTTTTATGATTACATTTCGTTGTTGTTGTATTAGTGTGGATTTTAGTTGCCCTTTTTTGCACCTTTTCCAGTGCTATAATCTTGTTTGAAGGGTGATGACCAGAACTGCACACAGTAATCCAAATGAGGCCACACCATAAATTTGTACAGGGACATTATGATACCGGCTGGAATGTTTTCAATCCCCTTTCTAATAATCCCCAGCACAGCATTTGCCCTTTTTATTATAGTCACACACTGAGTTGACGTCTTCAGCGAGTTATCTACCATGACTCCAAGATCTCTCTCCTGGTCAGTTACCGCTAGTTCAAACCCCATCAACGTATATTTATAATTATAGCATTGGACCTCTTACCGCGCCCTGTGCTACTCCACTGATTACCACCTTCCACTGTGAAAACTGCCCATTTATACTCGCTCTTTGTTTCCTGTTAGTTAAACAGTTTTTAATCCACAAGAGGACTTGTCCTCTTATCCCACGACTCCTGAGTCTCTGCTTCTCCAGTTCAGGCACTTTGGCCTTGAGGGTTCAAAGTCGTTCTTTGAGAACCTGGAGCTCCTTGCACTGAGCACACACCCATGGCTTCTGTCCAGCTGGCAGATAGTCATACATGTTGCACTCAGTGCAATACGCTGAATAGCCCCCAACCCCCTGCTGGCATTCTACCTTCATAATTGCTTTTAAAAATCCCTTTAAAGAATAAATTTCCTACTCACGTAGATCTGTTTGTGGAAAGTGTGCTTACCCTTTTAGGGACGTGGAGAGACTAGAGCCCTGGCTTCCTCACCCTGCTGCTGAATGTGCACATCTGTTAAACTCGCCTGTTTATTCCCTTGTTCCAGACATTTTGTCACTGGAGCTGGGCAATACTCCCTCAAGCTGTGGATTTATTTATTTATTATGTTTATTGAATCCTGGTGTACCAGGTCTTGTACGCTGCTCTGAGCCTGTGAATGTGGGGAGAGCAGCTTAGAAATAAATTAATTAATTAAATAAAAAATTGTGAGCAAAAATTCTACTTTGTGAGCTACTGGCATTGAAGTTGTGAGTGAGCGATTTGGCTACTGCCTAAATTAGTTTGCTCTGGAGCCATCCTTCCT
This sequence comes from Lepidodactylus listeri, assembly GCA_029233225.1. Lineage (NCBI taxonomy): Eukaryota > Metazoa > Chordata > Lepidosauria > Squamata > Gekkonidae > Lepidodactylus > Lepidodactylus listeri. Next base: position 98,541,756 of record JARCFY010000006.1, read on the forward strand.
GAGCTAAGACAAAAAAAAGTGTGAGCTGGAGGCTAAAAAACTGTGAGCTAGCTCACACTAACTCAGCTTAGCAGGAACATTGGAGCTGGGACAGTTTGGCACCGGAGTGGGGCTGGCTACCTCTCAGAACTCATTTGAGAAATATTATGGAGTATTTGAGCAGGAAACAGGACTACATTGAAACAGCAAAGATTCTGGATTCCCACGACACATCTAATGCATTTGTTCATCTGCATAAAATTTTGTAACCATTCTGTTATTCATACTCCTGTGTGTATATAACTTTGAAATGTATATATATATAAAAAGAGGAATATATAGCACATTAGTACAGTTGTTTCTTTCAGTATTTGTGGTTATGTACCTGCTATTCCGTGCTATTTGTGACTGGCAAAGACTAGAATTCTGATCTCCCTGGTCCAACGTTGCTGCATCAGGGGTCTTCAGCCCATGGGCCATCTGTTGTGTTGCAAGCCTGAAAAGAGAGAACTTCTCTTTTGCTACTTTTTGAAAGGAATAGCTCAAGAAATAATAATGTAGTAAAACTGATTAAAAATATAAAATAAATGGAAATCAAAGTAGCCTGAGATTCAGATTGACTTTACAAAATTGAGAGAGGACCAGCAGGACAGTGAGTTGAGGTTACTCAGCAGTGGAGTGGATCCATTGTTAGTGCTTTCACTCCCTTCTCCTTACAGTCTGGCCCAACAACTCCTCTCTACCAGCCAGTCTTCTGATACTCCATGAAGGTCCCCAGAAGTGAAGGTCCCCCACTATGACATCATATCTCAGGCTCCTCCTGTTCCTGTCATATGTCTGCAGTTCATTGGGACTCATGCTGCCACCTAAGGGTTAAAGGTTTATCCCGGGTCTGGAAGGAATGAAAACTGCTGCACTACACCATTGCTGTACAAAGTAGTACAGCAGTAATACACTGTACTACTCTGGAACTATATCCAACCTCAGTACACAGATGCCTTGTCTATCAACCCAGTGGTCTGTGACCACATTCTAAATCCAACTCTGACTCCTTTTTAGGGTTGCCAGGTCTGGGTTGGAGACTTTGGGGGTGGAGCCAGGAGAGGGTGGGGTTTGGGGAGGGGAGGGGCCTCAGCATGGTACAATGCCATAGAGTCCATCCTTCAAGGCAGCAATTTTCTCCAGGGGAGCTGATCTCTTTCAGCTGGAGATCAGTTGAAAAATGGGAGATCTCCAGGTCCCACCTGAAGGGTGACAACCCTGCTCCCTTTCCTAACTCCCCTCATGTTGCACAATTCTGATTTCTGTTGGAAAAATAAGTTTTCTGTGGAGATTTTAAAACAAAGCTTGTAGCAAAAAAGGAACGTGTAAAAGGGGGAAATGATCAAAAGGAAGCACTGATATAATAGTAACATTTTGAAACAAATGCTTTTAATTTTATTCATGTGTGGCATTTCACACTTCAGAGTTAGGAGACAGAAGGCAATACTTAAATAAAAGAAATACAAATGAAAGTAGTTTGAGATTTAGACTGAACTTTTAAAAATCTCTCTGTGTGTATAGAAAATGAACAGGTCTTCAATCCCTTTTCATTCAAGTCTATTTTCTGCCAGCAAAGGGAATTTAATCCGCTCGACCCACCAAATCACTGAGAGTACAGTACATTTATTCATTAAAGTAATCAATCAGTGGAAATAGGATTTTCTCTGTATATATATTAAATGGCAGAAATGATGAGTTCATAAAAATGTCAAGAAATTTTCATCTGTGTTATCTCTTTCTTAGGTCAGCTGTCTTCAAATAGATTATCTCATCCCTTTCTTTTGTCTTTCTCATGAAAAGTAGAATATCTAAAGTGAAAATTAAGCAGAAATAAAAGGAATTGTCAAACACAGCAAGAATCATGATAAGCTGCTCTTTTGAATGGATAGCCTAGCTTTGGTAGTTGCTCATATTAGAAATGAATCTCCCAAAGTGTCAGCTGCTGTCAGTATTTGCTGACATGGGGCACAATCCAGCCAAAGTTAAGCAATATGAAGTCTCATTAATTTCCAAGTGGGAAAGTGAAGTGTGTGCTTAATTCTCCTACCGAAGAAAATGTGGCTTAAAAGTAGATAAGTTTTTGGATAGATTGCTTGTAAGGTCACTGCCTACTTCCCTCCATTGTGAGAACTGTCCATTGATTCCTGCTCTTTGCTTTCTGTCATCTTTTTAGTCCATAAGAGAACCTATCCTCTTATCCCATGACTGCTAAATTTATCCAGGAGTCTTTGGTGAGGTACCTTGTCAAAAGCCTTCCGAAAGTCCAGGTATATAATGTCTACTGGGTCATTGTTGTCTACACACTTGTTCATTTTCTCAAAAAACTCCAAAAGATTGGTGAGGCAGGAGTTCTCTTTGCAGAAGCCATGACGATTTTCCCCTCAGCGGGCTTTGTCCCTCTATGTACCTAACAATTCCATCTTTGATTACAGTTTAGGCTGACTGACCTATAATTTTCTGGTTCCTCCTTGGTTCCTTTTTTTTTTTAAAAAAAAATTGGTGTCACATGTGCTACAGTCTTGTCTTCTGGTATAGCAGCTGAATTTAGTGATAGGTTACATATACTGGTTGACAGATCAACAATCTCCAGGGGTCCTTTCGTAAAAAAAGAGGTGCAGGAGCTCATTAGCATAACTTATTTGCATATGCCACACCCCCTGATGTCACCGGAAGTGTCAGAAGGCCACACATCCCTGACATCACTGGAAGTGTGTTAGAAGAAGGAAAGGAAGGAAGAAAGGAAGGGAGGGCGGGGAAGGAACGAAAGGAACAGGAAGGAAGGTAGGTAGGTGGGGGGGAGAGAGAAGAAAGAAAGACAAAAAGAAAAAGAAAGAAAGAAAGAACCCCTGCCGCCGGCTTGGGGACATTGAGCAGGGATGGGTGGGAGGGGGTTTCTGTCCCCGGCCGGCGACCTGCCGCCGGCTCGGGGACATTGAACGGCGGTGGGGGGGTAGGAGGGAGGGGGTTTCTTTGCGCGGGGGTGGGGGGTGGGAGAGGGTTTTTTTTGATGACGCAAGTCTCTTAGCTTAATCAATCACAGAGGATTGTTGTGACGATAAAACGGAGGAGAGGAGAATGGTGTAAGATGCTTTGGGTCCCCATTGGGGAGAAAAGCAGGGGAATAAATATGTAACTAAAACAAAACAGATCGTCATTCACCAAAGTTCCATCACTCGAGTCTTGGATACACAAATGATCACTGTCCCATTATGGAGAGTACGGTGTTACATCAGTACTAGGCCATAACTTCAAAAAAGTGATGGTAATTTCCAGATGCTGAGGATCTGGCCTACTTATGCTGGCTTTATACCTGGCAAGCCATGTTTGATTTTGCTTTGTCGTTTCTAGCTCAGTGATGCATAGAGAATCTTGATGAAAAATGAAAAATGCGGCACACCATCCATTGTCAGGTATTCTGTACCTCAAAGCGGTGGGAGAAAAATATGTTGTTTTCATTTAGCAAGCAAAGAACTACAATTGTTATTTGTCCTGTTTTATTGTCAGTATTTTTATTTCCACTGCCATGATTTAGACAGGCTTCCTTAACCAACGATCAACATCCAGTTCCTCTGGAGAAACAAAACAAAACAAAATGGGGCAGCGGGAGGCGAACTCAGCTAGTCGGAAGCACACCACGGTGTGTGGAGTGGAACTGACTCCAGGCTGCATCTAGGAAGAAGGATGTCTGTTCTACATATAGCAGTGGGTGGGTGGGATTTGCATTTCAGTGACTGTGTCAGTCCACATCAACAACCTCTGGATCTTCTCCAGTTCTCCCAGATGATGCAAGTAACAACAACAGATTTTATTACAGTCATAGACCAGTAATCAATACAATAGGAGGCAAATAAATAACAGATAAAAGAACAGTAAAATTATAAAATCTAATGTGATGCAAGTACAAAAACAGTAATACAGTTTCTTAATGATTTTTTTTAAAAAACCCCACAATCCTGCATATGACTTGCTTGTGGTACTGTGAAATTAAATACCATAGAGCTGGACTTGGCAGACAGAGCATATGTTAGTTACAGTTCTTACACACTACTCTTGGTGTAGAGTTTCGAGAACAATTTCCGCCAAAGGATTCTAAAGTGTATGACTTCTGTTATTTATTCTTAATGCCCTCAACTGGAAAGAACAGCCTTAGGGCCGACAGAAAGCTGAAGGCCAAGCAAGATGGGAGATCTGTGAATGGACCCCTGCTACTTTGAACATTTTAAACAGCAGGTGTGTGAAGCCCAGCTTCGGATTAGGGCCCAAGCACAGAAGGAGGGAAGAGTTACCTCCTATTGCAAACAGTTTTGAAATATGAATTGCTTTCCCTTCCCTTCCTCACCTCAGCCTTTTGTTTGCTTAATGGGGAAACCAATATGGAAATGTATGTTTTCTCTCACGGAGCAAATAACTGCTCAGAGTAAGAAGGGTTATTTAGATCATGAAACCAATGAGAGAAGTTGAGTTGCTGTTCCCACTACTGTGGCTGCAGTCCCAATCAGATCTCTGTGAGGTTCTAGTGATCTGAAATGATCCCAAAGAGCCACTATTTGCCCCATGAGAACAACTTTCCTGTTCTGACTCTTAGGCCTTGTCAAGCTCACTCATCTCCCCCGGGGGCTCGCTGCCTGTCACTGTGATGCGACTGCCCCGAGGAAGGCACCGGGCGTGGAAGAGAGAGTAAAGGGGGGCAGCTAGGGCCTCAGAATGGCCAGGGGGTGAGGGTTAACAGCACCCTGAGTCCCTTCCCTGCCTCCAAGTGCAAGTCTTGTGTCCTCCTTGTCTTTCTCTCTGTCCCATCCCGTCTCCTCTCTCTCTCTCTCTGTCAACTTCGACTTGCCTCCTGGGTCTTCCTCCCCGGCCCTGCTCAAGCCCATCCTTTTTATTCTCTTCTCCCCCACCCAGCACCTCCCTGCACCAAGCCCTGCCCCCTTGAAATGCCGGGACATCCAGCCGCTCTTCTGGCCGATGCCCTTGCTGGCTGTTCGGTCTCAGAGCCTGTCGCACCTGGCTCCCTCTCGAGGCTGTTCCTTGGTGGCTGCTATGATGCCAGCTGGACAGGCGCCCATCAGCCATTTCGCCTCTGTCGCCCTGGCTGATGTTGCTGCGGCTGCCAACGGAGGAGCTGTGATGGTGGGGCACATTGCCCAGCTCCCGGGTTGGGTGTGGCCTGCCGGGCGTGTGTACGGTGAGCCGCGGGGCTTGGGGCTCCACTTCAGCCCCCATGGGGGTGCTTTGGCAGCCGGTCTCTCTCCTCCGCGGAGCTGCAACTTGGGCACTTCGCCCTGGCGTGCGAGTGAAGAGGCGGTCTGGCAGAGGCAGGTAGGCCCCACGGGGGGGTGGTCTGGGGGGCAACAGCCCATGATGGGACACCCCCCCTCCGGAACCCGCACCGGGGCATCCTCCTTGAAGATTCAGGACAGGTAATCGGCCACCTGATGGTCGGCCCCCGCTTGATGACGGACTGTTAAGGAAAAGGGGAGGAGTGACAAATACCAGCAAAGGATCTGGGGATTAGAGTCCTTCATGCAAGTGAGCCAGAGAAGGAGGGCATGGTCCACGACCAGCTGAAAGGGGTTGTTAATGAGGTAGTATTGTAGCATCCCTACAGCCCATTTGACAGTTAGGGCCTCTTTCTCTACAGTAGTGTAGGCCCGCTTGGTGGGCTGCAGTTTTCTGCTAATGAAGAAGATTGGGTGTACTTCCCCATCACACTCCTGGGCCAACATGGCCCCCAGGCCTGTCCCGGATGCGTCTGTGTGGAGGATGAAGGGCCGAGCAAAGTCAGGGTTGTGAAGAACGGGGTCCTCTGAGAGGCTCTGGTGAAGCTTCCGGAAGGCAGCCTCCTCCTCCGCGGCCCATGGGATCTGGTTTGGGCTGGTCTTTTGGAGATGGTCTGTCAGGGGGCTGGCCACTGTGGCGAAGTTGGGGATGAAGTGGCTATAATACCCCACAAAACCGAGGAAGGCCCAGAGCTGCTTCTTTGTCCGTGGCCGGGGTTGTTGTTCTAAAGCGCATACTTTTTCGGGCAGCGGGCATAACTGGCCACAGCCCACGAGATAGCCAAGGTACCTCAGTTCCTGGAAGCCTAGGTGACTTTTTGTGGGGTTGACTTTTAAGCCAGCCCTGTCCAGGGCCTGGAGTACCTGTTGCAGGTGGGTGAAGTGGGTTCCCCAGCTGGGACTACAAATGATAATATCATCCAAGAAGGCTCGGGCGAATGCCCCGCATTGGGAAAGTGCTTGGTCAACAAGTCGCTGGAATGTAGCCGCCGCACCGTGGAGGCCGAACGGCATCCGCTTAAATTGGTAGAGCCCCTGAGGAGAGGTGAAAGCCATTTTTGCTCAGTCCGGGGGGTGTACTGGCACCTGACATTACTCTTTTGTTAAGTCTAAGTACGACAGGAACCGGGCTTCTCCCAACTGGTCAATTAGCAGGTCGGCGCAGAGCATCGGGTAGGTGTCAAATTGGGCCAGTTTATTCACCTCCCAGTAGTCAATGCAGAACCGGACCGAATTGTTGGGCTTCGGTACCAGGACTACCGGACTTCGCCATGCACTCTGTGAAGGTTCTATTATATCAAGCCGCAGCATTTCCTTGACCACCTTGGCGATGGAGTCCCGAAGTTTGGGGGGCACTGGTCACCACTGAGTGTGCGCCACCCAGCCTGGGATGGTGGGGATCTGATGGGTGGCTAGATGCGTGCAGCCAGGCGTGGAGGAGAAAATACCAGGACACTCCTCCAGAAGGGCCTGTAAGTTCGCTTTCTGGCATTCTGACAGGGAATTGTCCAGTACTGGACCAGGCGAAGGCCTGGGGACTGCCTGCCATGGCAAGGCCCCCTCGGGTAACTCTCCAGGATCATCTGCCAGCAAGCCCTGCTGGTTGGCGGGGTCACAGTCATGCCAACGTTTTAGGTCATTTACATGTCTGTGTTTGCACTGGTGAGGTTGGGGCCCATATTTCACCTCGTATGACAAGGGCCCGAGGACCCGGGTGATCATGAAGGGGCCCTGCCAGGGGTCCTTAGAGGCAGATGCCATTACTGCTCTGGACACCAGGACCTTATCTCCTTGAAACGTACAGGGCTGGGTCCCCTTGTCATAGCGCTCCTTCTGGCCCACCTGTGCTTTCTCCAGGTTTACTCGAGCTGCTTGGCGAACCATGTCCCAGTGCTCTCGCAGCTTTTGTACGAAGTCACATGGACCTTTGGTGACACTTCCCCGGGGTCTTGCCCTCACTCATCCATGAGACCCAGAATCCCGCGGGGCTGTCGGCCGTATAGGAGCTCGAAGGGGGAAAAGCCGGTGGAGGCTTGAGGGGTCTCTCTTAAGGCCAAAAGTACGGGATCTACATAGAGGTCCCAAGTCTGGGGCCTGTCGTGGGCCAGTTTGCGCAGCATGGCTTTCAGCATTTGGTTGAGCCACTCCACAAGGCTGTCCATCTGGGGGTGGTGCACGGACGTAAATAGCTGGCGGATCTGCAAAACCTGGCCGATCTGCTGCATGAAGTGAGCTGTGAAGGGTGACCCCAGATCAGTTAAAATCTCACTAGGCAGTGAAGTAGTGCATCAGGGCCCGTGCCACCCCTGCACTCTTTAGGCTCGGGAGGGGGGCTGCTTTGGGGAAGCGGGTTCCATAGTCTATAATAACCAACAGATATTGGGCCCCCCGTGGTGTTCGTGGCAGTGGACCCACAAAGTCCATCGTGATGCATTCAAATGGCCTGTCTCGGATGGGGAGTGGTGACAGCGGGGCACGAGGGGCTGCCTGCACATTGAGGCGCTGGCAGACCTCACAGGAGCGGCAGTAGGCTTGGACGTCCTTAGCGATGGAAGGCCAGAAGAAGTGGGCCAGCACCCGAGTGAGGGTATTCTTGACCCCCTGGTGCCCCACGCAGGGGTGGTCATGGCCCCCCTGCAATACCTCTGCTATATGCTGGTAGGGGACCAACAGCTGCCTATAAGGGCCCATCCTCCCCTTTACCTCTCTAAACCAACTCCTTCTCTCCTTCACAATGTGGGGGAGCCGCTGGCTGCGGTTGGGGTCTAACACCTCCCCCTCACTCACTGTGACATGGTTCCACAGACTCGCTAGGACCTCATCTTGTTCCTGTGCCACTTGGAACTGGGGATCCTTATCCCACGTCGAGACCTGTTGATCCGGATCATCCTCACCCGCGGGAGGCTCATTGAGGGTGTCTTTCTCTGATGTCTTGACAGTGGGGGCAGCAAGGTCTTCCAGGGTGTGGTCTTCTAGTCACGGCCCATAGGGGCTGGGATCAGCCACCTGCAGTGCCTCGGTGAAGCTGGCAGTGTCTCTGCCAAGAAGGACCAGGAATGGGAGCTTTAGAATGCGGGTGATCGGAACTTCCCATCTTCAACCCAGGTAGGTAAGGGGCATGACCACTACTGAGTACCACTCCTCGTGCCTGTGGAAGCAGACGACCGTTGCGGTGCGCAAGACCGGGAGTGCCTGAGGTAGTAGCTGGGTCCGTACGATGGAAAGGGAGCTCCCACTGTCTAGCAGGGCCTTCACCGGGCAGCGGCCCAACTCCACGGGGAGAAGCCAAACTGGTGGTCACTGCCCTACTGCCATGGTCTGTAGGGTGTCGTCCCACCCCAGATCACATTCCATGGTGCGGCAGTCCCAGCGGAGATGCCCCCATTGCCCACAGGTATAGCAAGGGCCTACCTCAGAGGGGCCCCAAGCCTGGGGGGCTACGGACAGGGTCCTGGCAGGCCCTGGGCTACCTTCTGGCTGGTGATCCCCTCCGCACCCTGTGGAGGTAGAAAGGAACCTTGATTGGGGGTCTGCCCAGGGCACCGACCCCCTGCTGGGCATGGGACAGGCCCATCCAGGCCACCTGGCATTGTCATGTGGGCCCACATTCTGTGGGCCTGCGGGGTTCTGGCTGGTAGGTGTCACTCCATGGCCGGCCTGGCCTGCATTGGTTTTACTCGGGACTTCCCTCCCATCTGCAGCCAGGTAATTTTCCCACAGCTCCTGGGCCTCACTCAGCTTCGAGGGCTTCCAGCAGGCCACCCAGTGGCAGACCTGGGGGGGAGTATCTGCAAGAGTTGCTCCACCACGACCAACTCCACGATTCACCGAGACTCATCAGTCATCGGGTTGAGCCATGGGTGGCCACGTCGTGAAGTGCCGCGATAACAGCTCAGGGCTGGGAAGAAGCCTGTACTTGCATGCTGTGGAAGCGCTGGCAGTAGGCCTCCAGGGTGACCCCCAGACAGTCCAAAATGGCTGCTTTCACTTTGTCATAATTGGAGGCATCGGCCCGTTCCAGGGCCTTCAGGGCCGCTTGAGCTTCACCTGTCAGGTACGGTCCCATGATATGGGCCCACTGGCCCTGAGGCCACTGGGCAGCATCAGCGGCCCTCTCGAAGGCCTCCACATTGTCATCAGGCCCCATCTTTGCCAGGGCCGGCCAGGGGTTCCTGTGTGGGATGGCAGGCCCTCCCAGGGCTGCCGCCACGGCTTGTGTGGGCTGCGCAGCCATGACTTGCTGGAGGTCACGAACAAGAGCACCTTGGGTGGCATGCTGCTGCTGGGCCAAATCTCATAACAGCTGGCCTTGATGTTCCGCCATCCACTGGCCAAACTGGGTCATGTCCATAGTGGTGGGGGGGAGGGGGTATCTCTTCTTCATCAGCCCCTGACATGCCCAACAGTCCCTCGCTCTCAGCTGGGCAAAACTGAGGGGGGCACAACCACTGTCGAGCAGCGGTCCAGCCCTGGGGGGGGGTGTCAGAAGGTGGGGTAGCGGGGCCCCTAGGTGGGGGCCACTGCCTGCATTCTCCACCACTCTGTCAAGCTCACTCATCTCTCCCAGGGGCTCACTGCCCGTCGCCGTGATGCGACTACCCCGAGGAAGGCGCCGGGCATGGGAGAGAGAGTAAAGGGGGGCAGCTAGGGCCTCAGAATGGCCAGGAGGTGAGGGTTAACAGCACCCTGAGTCACCTCCCTGCCTCCAAGCGCAAGTCTTGCATCCTCATCGTCTTTCTCTCTGTCCTGTCTCTCCTCTCTCTCTCTCTGTCACCTTCCACTTGCCTCCCGGGTCTTCCTCCCTGGCCCTGCTCAAGCCCGTCTTTTTAATTCTCTCCTCCCCCACCCAGCACCTCCCTGCACCAAGCCCCGCCCCCTTGAAATGCTGGGATGCACAGCCACCCTTCTGGCTGATGCCCTCGCCAGCTATTCGGTCTCAGAGCCATTGCTGCCCATCGCACCTGGCTCCCTCCCAAGGCTGTTCCTTGGTGGCTGCTATGACGCCGGCTGGACAGGTGCCCATCAGCTGTTCCACCTCTGTCACCCTGGCTGATGTTGCTGCGGCTGCCGACAGAACAGCCATTGCTGTTTATTTTAATCAGAGCTTTTTTTCTCAAGGAGAGTTTTGGAAAGAGCTCTCTCAGCCCCACCTACCTCATAGGGCGTCTGTTGTGGGGAGGGGAAGGAGCTTGTAAACTGCTCTGAGACTCTGAGTGAAGGGCGGGGTATAAATCCAATTTATTCTTCTCTCCTCCTCCTCCTCTTGTTTAACTTCTAAGCTGAAGGTAATTCAAAAGCATATAGATTTCCCTAGATTTCCTCCTCCACCCTTTTGCCACCCCTCGAAGATTACTCCCTGCCCACTTTGAGGTTGTCATGCCCACAAGACCTTCCGCCATCCTGCCCCCTTCATCTGTGTATAAACGCCATTTTCCTCTCATTTTAAAATTTTTAATTTTTTTGACAAGTGGCATGTCAGCACAGAATGAAATTGACATGAGATGTAAAGACAGAGAGAGAGACACTGAGATGAGAAGCTTTGGAAATATTTTATCCTTTAATGCTTTAGTGAAAAAAGTTTTTGGGGAACCGTTCTGGAAGTTTCTGGAAGCCTAACATTAAAATGGCGGCTGAGCCACATGGGCCTTCTGTGAACCGCCGAAATTAAGAATAGCTTGGGATCGATCCCTTTGGAGGAAGAGTGTAATATGCACAGGACAGGCTTTAAAGAAACTGCCAAGATCACGACCAGTGTGCAGGACCAAATTAGAGAATCACACACACACACAAACCCATACAAATTTGCAAGGAAGGGCATGAAACTATGCAGCTGAGCTAGGGAATCAGTGAAAATACCCCACATTTTTTCAATTTAGTAGCACAAGACTAAAAAAGCTCTCCAGAGCTTCTGCCAAAGGACTCCTCCCCCATACAAATTGCAGCCCTGTGCAAAGCATGGTGGAGTTGTAGCTGACTTTGCACAGTTATGCACCCAAACACACAGATACACACATGTTGCCAATAATCACAGCTTGCAATGCCAGTGTCAGCGGGTTCTACTGTGCATTCTGTACACTCAACATGTTTCCCCACAACATGTTTCCCCACATTGTGTGAATCTTTCTCATTTTTCACAGTGGCTAATACAGCAGAGAATCCCTAGTGCTCCGCGATATGGAAAATAGGGCTTCACAGTTGCTTGTGAGTTTCAAAAAAGGTCTTGTCATTTTCAACATCGAATCTCCCCCTTTGCCTGTATTCCTTTCTGTTCCCTTTCATTTAACAAACTAACACTAAAATGCATGCCCAAAACCTGAACCACAAGGATTTAAATGGAAGGTGCTTGCTGGATGCTACTGTACTGCTGTGATAGGCCAGTTGTGTAAATTTTAAAAAACAATAACTTTGAATACCAATCCCCACACGTCACAAGTGTTTTTAAAATTGTAGTTGCAGAATAAATACACCAGAGGAAAAAGAATCATGTGTAAGGTGGGCTCAGAATCCAAAAATCAAGATTAAAGCCTTACTGCTCCCCAGGGCCCTTTCACACTGGGAAAATGGTGTGGAGAGTGAAGTCTTAAATCACTTCTCCCTGTGCACTGGACTTCTGACGCCAATTCGGTCCGGGCAAAGGACAGAGTGCACTAACACATTTTACAACTTAATTTTTTTTTTAAAAAAAGGCAGATATCCTGCCAATACATGGGGTAGAGGGCCAGGCTGATGGCTGATAATAGTGGGCAAGCTCACACCATGAAGAACCCACTGCGACTGCTCTTCAGTTCTGACATCTGACATCACTCTGTGGGACTGGTGCTCTTTCTGTCTCTTCTGCCTCCTGTCTTTTCATTGAACTTTTGTTCCACTGTGTTGAAATGTCTTAGTCATATGACACATGAAGCAATTAAGGATACCTTCAAGCCAGTATTGAGTGCAAAGCTATCCCAGAGTTGGGGTGGTAGAGGAATTTGATATGGGATTGTGGATGTAAAGTGGCTGGTCTTAGCTTCTGCTAGGAAGGAAGGAAGGAAGATCCAAGGTATCTTGTTGAAAGAATGTGTATGTGTTAGTATGATAATAATACAATTTCAGCATGCTAGAGACAAAGAAGATGAAGGCTAAAGTTTGGGAGCAGAAGGGTCAATCACAGAAAAGTTTGATCTTCCTTAATACAGTGAAAACTTTCTGCAAAAAAACCTGGTGCTAAAGAGGAACAGAGGCCAAGGGGGCAGAAAGTTGACTGCTCATCCTCCTTTCATTACGATTGAATTGTATGTGGACCAAAATGACTGTTTACAACCTGAGTTCTTCCTTCTTTCCTTGTCTGAAAAAAAATCAGCAGGGGATCACTTGGCAAGAAGACCAATTTGAATGCATTTTTCCTTCACCCTGATTTTCATGCGTGGAGGAAGCGCATTCTGATTTTAGCTGTGGCTGTTGTACTGTTAGGAGATTGTGCATCTGAATGAATACATGCACAAAGAACTTTACATTTAGAATTTGTGGATATTGGGAAATGCCTTATTATCTTGGCCTCTAGTTGCTGGCTCTCTGTTTAGCCAGCTGAGGACACTGTGGGACCATATCTCAGCAAAGTGTCCTAGTGTTTTCTTTCCAGAAAAGCAAGCACCTTGCTGGTGAAGAAAAGAGCAACTGTCGCAACATAATCTTTACCTCAGTTTATAAAAACGAGGACTAACTGACGGTTGTAATTTTGATGGAGCTTTACCTGTAGGCAACACAGTAATCAAGCTCATGCTGTTAAGGGAAGCCTGATTGAGTTAATGAATACAATATAATCGTTTGGTACTATAAACCAAGAACGGATTTGCATGTGCATGTGTTGGGTGGGTGGGTGGGTGGGAGACAGCAGTCTGAATCAGGAGAATATCAGAGACATTTTTTGGGGAGCAAGTAAATTAAGTTAGGCAAATTATTTCTCCCCATCCTCTGGAGATATTTAAAACTTATGCCCCACATAAATGTTCTTAGGTAGCCCTGATCTGGATAGCCCAGGCAAGCCCAATCTTGTCAGGTCTCAGAAGCTAAGTAGGGCCAACCCTCGCAAATATTTGGATGGGAGACCTCCAAGGAATACCAGGGCCAAGACACAGGGGCAGGCAATAGTAAGCCACCTCTCTGAAATGTCCTCCATGTCCCAGTAGCGGTTGCCAGAGGTCACCATGACTTCCAGGCACAGGCACAGGCACAGGCACACGCACACGCACACAAAATGCTAAAATACAAAAAAAAAATTTCTCAGGTCCAATTCAACCAAACATTCCCTCAACTTTAAACCCAATCTAAGTGGACACAGATTCATGAGGTAATTTCATCACATTTAACACTCCCATGAGTTTTTGGTATAATCAGCTTTCCCTTGTGAAAAACATAGGGTTGCTAACTTTGAGTTGGGTAATTCCTGGAGATTTGGGGGGTGGAGCCTCGGGAGGGCAGGGTTTAGGGGAGGGGAGGGACCTCAGCAGGGTATAATGCCTCACAGGGTGTCTGTTGTGGGGAGGGGAAGGGAAAGGAGTTTGTAAGCCGCTCTGAGACTCCTTCGGGTAGTGAAGGGTGGGGTATAAATCCAATCTCCTCCTCCTCCTCTTCCTCCTCCACCACCACCTCCATGATAGGATCCCTCCTCCTCCTCTTCTTTCACCATAGGATCCCACCAGCTGGCACAGAGGTTCTGTGTACCTCACTGATATTTGAACTCAACATGTTCACTCACTTAACAGGGCTCTCCTAAGTAGAGTCCCACTCTTTTACACCCACTGATGTCAATAAACTTAAAAGAGTGCAATTCTGCTTAGGAACACACAGTACAAGCCTTAGGTATGTCACTGCTAGTAATAAAGGAGGGGGAGGGGGCCCAAGAACTAGGGTTGCCAACAGGCTTGGAGGAAAATGTCCTGTCCTTTTAATAGAGGCTTATCAGTTGTTGCCCTGACCTGGGTGACTCAGGCTAGCTTGATCTCATCAGATCTCAGAAGCTAAGCAGGGTTGGCTCCGGTTAGTATTTAGATGGGTGACCACTGCGGAAGACCAGGGTTGCTGTTCAGAGCCAGGCAATGTCACGGCACCCCTGAATGCCTTAAAAACCCTATAGGGTTGCCATAAATTGTCTGCGACTTGTCGACACTTTGCACACACATACTGTTGTGTGGTAATGAACTGTTGAAGCTTTTCATGGCATGGGGATACATCTCTCAGTAGGCCCCTGGGAGAGCATTATGCTCTGGGAATAAGAACCTTCTGGTGGTCCCTGGCCCAAGAGAGGTCCAGCTGTCCTCAGCTAGGGCCAGGGACTTTTTGGCCTTGGCCCTTGTGTGGTGGCCCTTGTCTGCCGGAGAACGTCCGTGCCCTATGGGATTTACTATCGTTCCATAGGGCATGTAAGGCAGAGATGTTCCACCAGGCATTTGGTTGAGGACAGTGATGGTCTGTCACTCTGATATCCCCACCTCCCCTCCACCCAGGGGGGTTGGTGGGACCTGAAATCCTTTCTGCTGTCTTGGATAATATGTTGGTACATTGTTTTATGTTTTTAAGTATTTTAACGTTGTTCTTCATTTTCATTATTTATTGTATTTGCCTTCTGATGTAAACCGCCCGGAGCCCTGCTTGCAGGGAGGGGTGGCCTAATAAATCAAATTTAATAAATAAATAAATAACATCCCATCCCATCAACATAACATCTGTTAATGGGACAGGGCATTTTTCTCCAAGCCTGTTTTCAACCATACCAAAGACATTCCTTAATCAGGAAACTACTCCATGTTTCCTAGAATTCTTCGAACACATCCCTTTGTTTTTATACCATCCTTTCATGTGTGGCCAACTAAGTCATTTGCTTTACCCAGGTGGTTACCAGAATTGCCACCAGAGTAGCTCAGCAGACCCATAACATTTCATGGTCCAACAGGTTCCAAACAATTGCTGTTCTGAATTAAAAGGAGCATTTGGCATCCAGAAGTCCATTCATCTTGTTAACAATTTCACTCTAGAAAAGTTCCAGTTTGCTGCAGGCCTTGCATGTGATTGAGTTAGCATCTTCCTGCTCAAATTTCCAGTGTTTACTGTCTTTCATTTAGTATAGCCCTTTCTTGCTTCATCCTTCAGTGTTACGTTGTATTAGTGGTAGGTTTAGGTTGCTGCATGCAGTTGTGTATGCATATTAAGGTTTTTTCCTGGATTATCTAGCAATACAGATTTCCTAGAATCTGTACACCTGGCCTTCCTTAATTTCTCAGTGCCCCAGCTGGAGAGTTCCATACATTCCTGATCTAAGCAGTTTCACAGTCTATTCTAAATTAATAGGTGATCTGTTTGTGTTTGATGCTGAAGAACCTCAGCTGTGCCGTGGATTCCTTCTACAATCGTCTTGCAGCTTGCCCTCTGTGGGGCACGAACTAGGGTCCTATTTCTCCCTCTGCCAAAATACTAGAACTTGAGGGCATCCAGTGAAACTGATGGGCAGTAAATTTAGGATATTCAAAAGGAAATACTTCACATGGTGAGTGATTAAAATGTGGAATTCTCTGCCAGTGGAGGTAGTGATGGCCACACACAGAGATAGCTTTTAATTGGGATTCAACAGATTCATGGAGGATAGGTCTATCAGTGGCTTCTAGCCATGGTGACTAAAGGGAACCTCCACATTCAGAGGCACTGATCCCCTGAGTCCCAGAGTGGGGAGGCAACATCAGGGAAAGGCCTGGGCCTCTATGCCCTTTTGTTGGACCTCCAGAGAAACTGGATGCTGGACTAGTTGCTGGACTAGATGGACTAGATGCTGGACTAGATGGACCACTGGGCTGATCCAGCAGGGCTCTTCTGATGTTCTTATGAGAGCATTCCAGAACTTAAAAAAAAACATTTTTTGAAATTTTACAAACAAATTATAATGCAAGTCAATATAGATGTTATGCAATAATTATTACACAGCAAACCTATTAAACAGATACAATACAAAATACAGAATAATATAAAACTACTTAAATTAAAACTAACTATATTACACACAAACTAATATAACCAGCAATACCTAAACAATTGAAACTTACCATTATCAGTCACTGCAATATAAAAGTTCCAGAACTTTAATGCCACTACCAAGAAGGCACCAACAGGTACAAAAAGTGATAAAAATGAAAGATGGGCCATCAGAACTCATGCTCAACTGAGTAAAGTAAAGAAGGTACACTTCTATGTGTGCCAGGTGATTTGCTCTTACAGCAGCAGTATCTCCTAACTTAAACAGAGCTTACGAGAAGATTTCAGCACTGACTTTTGGAACTGAACAAAAATACGTTAACATTCCAGTCAAAATAAACAATTAATTAAACGAAATAAGAAGAATCAAGAAGGAGAGATAAAGTATTAGAGAAATCTTTTAAAGTTTCATATTATAACATTTGCATGACCTGTGGGATGAAACATGAGAGTTGAATTAAACACACTTTTGTCCTGGTTTGGCTAATTAATTATAGAGAAGAACGAAGTCCCTTCATTACTCCAGTTGTTACTAAAGATAAATGTTTGAAGCTCTGCTAATCTGGGTCACATAATTTAATCAGTATACAAGCCTTAAGCAGGCATCCTTTGACTGTTTCCAGGGGCTCACTAGCAACAACCGGAGTTTCATTGGCCAGGGCTGGGAGTTTGGCCCAGAGGATGCTGGGAGTATCCTCAGTGCCTGAGTCCAGCTCCAGAGCCTGATGTTCTGTGCTTCCATTGATCTCAGTGAAGGATTATTTAGGATTATCAAGGCACATAGCACAGCAGAGCCAATCTGGTTTGTCTGTGCTGACAGAAAACAAAGTTACATACAGAGCCTCTTTATCTTTGCATAACTAATATGAGTCCTTTGTTGTAAGGAACTCCATTCTAGACAGGATAGAGTAGAGATAGGATTCTAATCTAATCTAAATAGCTAGGATGGATACAGATGCAGAAAGCATGCCCTGCTCTTATGGTGCCAAGATGGAGACAATTGGCACAGTGTGGAGAGAAGGTGTCAAACTGGAAGGAAGGAAGATTCCCCGAGAGTAGCAATCTACACATCAAAGCAGTAGCATCACAGCAGTAGAAGGGAAGGATGATCAGGCTCCTTCCTGGCCTTTCTGTCTCTCTGACTCTCTTATAGACCCCCTCTCTGAAGTCTAAGGCTAAGAGACACTATAAAGTCCTTCACTGCCAACACTCTGCACTGCAGCATAGACTAGCATATTTAGTGTGGCTCTGGGAAAAGCTGAGTTTTCAACTAAACCTGAAACTCATTCGCTTCAAACTAATTTGCTTCCAAAAATTCTCCTTCACAGATTTTGATGCTAAGCGTTGTCCTGATATTTTCTTGCATTCTTGAATACTCAGTGAATATTCTTGCAAGATTTGATATTTGCATTTGGCAACCAATGGTATTTGAGTTTAATATTTGATAGTATTTGCAACAGTATTGATAATTTATGGGCATAATATCACAGAAATGTTCAAAATGTGTCTTCAAGGATCTCTTTCCATGTCAACTCAGGGCTCAGCTAGATGGTATGTGTGACACAAGTCAGGTCAGGGATGTGGGGATGGATTCCACTTGCAAACATGGTGTGGAGAGAAAGGTGTTTTAGCCTTTCCTCCCATGTTGTTTTTTTCTGAGCAAAAATAACTGCAGGGAGCTCTGTTTATGCTGCTGTGGGGCTTTACATGTATGGACTATGGTATTTCATGCCCCACAGTGGGGCAAACAGCCCCTCCCAGCTATTTCAGCTTGAGAAAATGGTGCGGGAGGGAAGGCTGAAGCACCTTAGTCCCCTCTGTGCCACGTTTGTAAATTGAGTCTGGCCCTGCAGTGCTTGGGAACATTAGTTCCCTGATCTGTGATGGAAGCCAGGATGGGGGACCCCTGCCCCAAATAGTTTATTAAACAAATTATTTCATTTATACCCAGACTTTCTCCCCAGTGGGGACACCCAACGCAGCTTACATCATTGTCTCCTCCATTCTATCCACAAAACAACCCTGTAAGGTAGGTTAGGCAGAAAGTATGTGACTGGCCCTAGGTTACCTAGCAAGCTTCAGTGGCAGAGTGGGGATTCAAACATGGGTCTCTCAGATCTGACACTCTAACCACTTCTCCACACTGGCTACTTGTATCACACATACCTTCTAGTTGAGCCACTGGCTCAGGACAGACTAGCAATGTGGCCCAGGAGAGCTCCGCTTCAGAAGCAGGGGAAGGGAAGCAGTTTAGACAGCCGCAGCTGTCCTCCGTCTCCCTTCCATACTCACCCGGCTCTGAAGGGCTTCCATGGCGCCTCAGATAGACACCAGCAGAAAGTGGTGTCCAGGGGGCTTCCTCCGCTTGGATCCTGCTTCCCGGCTGTGTGGACGGGAAGAGGTGGGATTCAAGTGGAGGCAACGGTGTGAATGCGACGCCGCGGAGAGATGCACATATGCGCTCATGCAGACAAGCGGCCCCAGGCGCATTTTCTGGCTAGTGGAGTTAAAAGGTCGTTAGAATTGCTGCGGCACCCATGCACCTATGTGCATAGGCGCCCATGCACCCGTTGATGAAACGGCCCTGCCACGAGCCATGAAGGCCGGCCCGCCAGGGGCCGCTCTGCAGCAGTGTGAACTGTCCATTCTACCTCCTCCCCGGCATGCTCCCGCAGGAGTCTGGCCAGTGCGAACAGCCAGCCCCGGGCCAGTTTCCCCCCGCAGCTTTTGGCCCCGCTGCCCTTTCGTGGCAGATTACCAGTCTGTTCTCAGCCATTACATCTACCATAGAATCTGTGAATTTGCAAAGGATTCTGGGGCATGTCCTAAAGTGTAGATTCTGTTCACTGCTGATCCTCACCATTGCCCATTGTGAGCTCAAAAAGTATCCTGGGACACACCGAGCATCCCCACATGTAAGTGAATTACAAGGGCATTGTTTTCCTTCTGAAAAGCCTTTGATAGAGAAACATCACAATTAATATATATATATATTGGTTGTGACCTGATAGCACTTTACAAACCCACACCCGCATTTTGATAGTAAAAGTGTGGCACCATCTGAGGATATCTAAATACATATATTGGTGCAGTGCTTGGGGGACCCCCTCAGGTTTGCAGAAAAATCTGAAACTAACTAAATAAATAAATGAGGGGGTTAATCCCCCTGAAACAAAGCTTGTCTGGGCAACCACAGACAATGCTCTTACTTCCCTCTCTGTCGGTGGGCCTGGTGGTGGTGGGGCAGAGGAAGCCTAGCTAGGCCCAACAGCTGTGATGGGGGGACCCTCATTGGGCCATCCTGGGCTCTCTGCTGAGAGCAGCGATGAGAGGGAGGGAAGCCTCAGCAGGATATGGTGATGGAGGGAGGGTGGAAGAAGCTTCATTGGGCCATGCGGTGGCAATGATGGTGGAGGAGATGACCAGGAGCTGCAGTAGGTGGTGGAAGGGTAGAGAAAGGTTAAGAGGGGGAAGGGATCCCCCCGCAAGTATCATGGGTGTAAGTCTGCTCAAGACGGCATTGTAATGGATAACTCTTACACACACAAAATCAGCCTCTCTCAAAGCCTTCTGCAGTGTTCATTAGACTTGGGGAAAACAGTGGATGGGCCCTCATGTTATTTTTGCCCCAGTTCCCATTTTGGGCTAAATCAGCAATACTGGCTATGCTATCCGGAATCAGTGAACCCAGTGCACCCAGTTTTCACAATAAAGTTTGGACAATCTACAAGGACAATCTACAAGGAATGCATGCTCAACCAAGGAATTGTTGGGCTCATCTGAGTGGTATAGTCCAGCCAGAGGAAGCGCACAACTGAGTAGTCTCTGTTGTATCCGGTATAGCACCTTTGAGGGATATGAGTTCATGTACATTAAGTTTTTGCTAAAATACCAAACCAGGGCTACCAGGGTATCTACCTACATAGATACACTTTAAGAAACTTTGCCACAAAAGCAGTCACATTTTCATCTTCCTTTGTAATCAAAAAGAGAGAAATTATGTGTAAATATTTAATTCTTATTGTGTTATGATTATTCTACTGAAGCACCCCCCCCCCATTAAATACAAGTTGAAGGAAAAACGTCTGTGAATCAGTTGATAACATTGCGACAGCAAACTGTATTTCAAACCCCACGTGTTCCCTTTTAGTACCAAAAGGTATCTAAAAATGAGTTTCTTTTTCATATGACGATCATAGCACAGGTCTTTTCTTTGAGCAAAATGCCTGCTAAAAATGCTTTGGTTTATGTAGAGGCACAAAGTGGTATTACCTGTGTGGCTGAAGGCTAAGGGGGCCTCCAGGCCAAAAAAGGCACAAAAAACCCAAACCCAAACTTCATGTGCTGAGAAGAAAATGCAGTTACCCAAGTCAAGTTTATGTTTTTTAACCTATTTTTCTTGAGATAACTTTGTCAGATTGTCAAACAAACTCTCCAATGGGATTTGAGCCGCAGCCACATTAAACCAGAATCGAATCTTGTTATGCTGGCCTCAGCCAGCGGATAGTCCCTCTGAGCAAAAGTACTCTGCGCTAGCCTGCCTTCTGTTTCTTAAACCCAAACTGTGAATGTATAATCATATTTCTTTTGGAAAATGACTTGTTTTTCTTCATTATAGAAGCAGGATTGATTTTCCTGCCGAGTGGTACACTTGTAGAAGCAGTCATAATCAGATTCGAGCACAATGGTTCCTGGCAAGTTAAACCCTCACAATTAAAACTGTAACCGATTTGGAGACTGATCAGACCAGAATTTTAATATGCCTCAACACCAGTGGGTGGGAGTACAGGCTCATATCATCAGATTCAGGAACTTAATCTCCAGGTGGAATGAATGATAGCAGATACTACCATTAAGTTGCTGTGCAGATTTTGGAACTGAGAATCCCTGAAGGCCTTCCAGATGAAACCCTTTCTAGAGTTAGATAAGTATGAAGTGGTGTGACAGGGGAGTGGCACTGGCGAAATATTGTATTTTATTGATTTTGGTGGTATGAGAATGAGAAATGAGAAAAATGAGAAATGAGAAAAATCAGAAATTCAGCATGCCCCCTGCTGTTCTTTGGCCCTCAGTCTCCTGCAGGTTGAGAGGGGAAACCACAACTAGACCCTGTCAAGAGCTCTCAGTCCTATGCCTTCTTGGTTCCCTGGTCTTTAGTCTAAAGTCATCCAAAACTCCCATGTCTTTTCTGCCCCAGAGATGTACACAATAAGGTGCACCCATAATTCTACCTTCCTCCATTTTATTCTCACAACAACAGTACTATGAGGTAGGTTAGGCTGAGTGAGAGTGAGTGGCCCAGTGGAAGAACCTCTGCTTTGCATGCAGGAGGCCCCAGGTTCAATCCCTGGCATCTCCAGTTAAAAGGAGCAGGAAGTAGTGATGTGAAAAACCTTGACCTGCAACCCTTGAGAACCACTGCCAGTATGAGAAGACAATACTGACCTACCTTTCCGAGGTAGAACCCAGAGTATTCTCCCATCCCTCTTTGCACCTGAAAGTGTTATCTTCAGCCAGGTGCTGAGGCCCACAGTTGCATGCATGGCATGTGAGCCCACAGTGGTAAAAAAACTTTCTTATCTGCACTGCCTAAGTAATTATCCTCTACAGGAGCTTTAAAGATAGTGGTGCTGATGACCTTCTGAACTATTCCCTTGTTTACCAGCGCTCTTCTACAGGAATGGAATTCCAGTACTAAAGTAATCAGTAAAGATAACATTTTAGAGAATATCCCAGGTTTATTCATGGCATCATTTGCAGGAGCAGAGCAAGGAAACCTGCAAGCACTTGTAGCAAGAGTTATGTTTTCACATTAACACCCACCCACCAGCTACCCTTCTTGATGGAACAATATTGCACCTCTGCACTAGTGGTGGTCCTTTGTCTCTTTTTTTGGCTCGAAACCCCCACTTTGATGGGCATCAAGGAGTAAAAAGTACTCACTGGCCAATATTTCCATCTTACTAGCAGAGTACTTTGCCAAAGATAAATTATGAAGATGCTCAGCTAAGACACAAGAACATATTCAGTTTTAGCTACCATTACGATGACACAGTGATTTCTCCTGTTAGTCTGCAAATGGTTGTGTTTTTAAAAGCCTGAGTAAATGAGTGTCTTTCATTTATTTTGCTTGTAATGCATCTGATGGAAGGCAATTGTAACCTGTCTTCGAGCAGCATAACACCTCTTTTTCACAGGTGATGCTCACTCAGTTGCCTGACGAGGATGTTTTCTGCCTCTCTTTCCTCCCCTGTTCTCATTCTGTTCAAATGAGAACAGAAAATACATACTAAAACTTACATGTACAGTATGATATGATCTAGCCAACTGGTAGAACAGTTTTACCAAATTTCATCCTGATGGCAGAAGGTGAAACTATGCTGCTGCCATGAATTTATGCTGGTGTCCTGCTAGTGGAATGTATGTGGAGGAAATAGAGGGTGGTAGGAGAAGTGGAGGGCTTAGTTCAGACCCATTGCTCACTCAAGTGTTCGTCCTGCTCCATAAAACGATGTCGTATCAGCAAAAGAGGTGAAAAAGTGGGAAAATATTTCAACTGGAGGAAGTGTAGAACCTTGGTAAGTTCTCAAACCCTGTGGAAGATGATGGGAAGCACAGCCACTAATGCTGGTGAATACCAACCAGTCCTTTTACTAGCACCACTAGGTCTTCCTGCTATCCCTTTCCCCCCCAAGCAAGTTGTTGCAAAGGTATGTGTGGGTGGAAAGACGAACAGAAGCAAGGAGGGCTGGTGGGCAATGAAAGAAGAGATTGGATTTATACCCCACCCTTCACTACCTGAAGGAGTCTCAGAGCTGTTTACCATCTCCTTTCCCTTCCCCTACCCACAGCAGACACCCTGTGGGGCTGAGAGAGCTCTTTCAAGAACTGCTCTTTCAAGAACAGCTCTGATAGAACTGTGACTGACCCAAGGTCACACCAGCAGCTGTATATGGAGGAGTGGGGAATCAAACCCAGTTCTTTAGAGTCTGTGCTCCTGACTACTGCACCAAATTGGCTCTCGAGAGGCTTAATGTCCATTGAACGGGAATTGTGAACCAATTCATTGACCCAGGAGGCAGCTGGAAACTACAATTCTTTATGTATTCCATTGGAAAGTACAATTCCCATGTACTCCAGTGCAAGAACTGCCAACTCCAGGTTGGGAAATCCCTGGTGGTTTGGGGGGTGGAGATTGGGGAAAGTGAGGCACAGGGACAGGAGGGACCTCAGCAGGATATAATGCCATAGACAGTGACTCCACTCTCCAAATCAGGCGTTTTCTTCAGGGGGACTGATCTCCATTGTTTGGAGACCAGCTGTAATTCCTGGAGATTTCCGGGTCCCACTTTGAGGCTGGCCACCCTACCCAGGGCTGAGAATGACAAGCAGACATTCAAGGCTTACAAAGCCTGCGCTGTCACTGGCTCACTTTTTCTGCTGCTGGTTCCCCCCCCCCCCCCCCTTGCAAGGACACATTAGCTTGGAAAAGTTGGGCTGACAGGAGAACTGGCCAATGCCAGGTCTAGCATTAACTGAGCCTACGTCAATGTCGTGGGCGTGGCCCCCTAATGGGCTTGGCCCTTTTGTCACTATGCCTCCCCTTGTTCCAAGCTTGGATAGGAACAAAATATAATTGTAGAAAGAGTTCCAACACAACTCCTTCCAATTGATTACATTCTAGGGAATGTGCACAATTAAAAGAATATTGTTTCATTATTACTATTATTCTAGATTTGCTTTCTAGATCTGGAATGGGGAATATTGACTATTGGTGGCAGATTGTTCTGTGAATATTTGCTTCTTCACACTGGAAAATCCAGTTATTTGCCAACTATTAGAAACAAAGGGTTGTCTTTGTTTTGCTGATTATGTTGCTTTCCTCCAGAAACCTGCCACCGATGCAAGAAATTCTTTGGCTGGCGGAAGATTCCTTGTGCTAGAAGAAAGAGTTAGGATCCAACTCAGTACATTGGACTACACAGCACACCGTGTCCTGTTTTTTATCCATGACTGTCCTGTTTTGTAACTAATGGCTTTGTTTTCTGGCCTGATCACCTTCACCCTTGAAGTTCAGAAGACCTTTTTATACATCGGCTTTGAAGTTTCTCAGATCAAATGGGTTTTGACTGTTCCAGGTCATGAAAACACGATGGGAAGCAGATATGTTCAACAGCAGTTCATTTGTTTACTTATACGTAGAACTACACTTGCTTGTACAGTGCTCGTTATGTTGGATAACATTGTGTTAGTAAGATAAAATCAGTATTATGACCTTCTGAAGGGACTTGCCCATGTGTTAAAAAAATCACCGTCACCACAAAAGGAGCTGGCATATGTTTCAGTACTGACTGTCATGTTTTATGGAGTGAAACATCGAGGAAGGTCGTATTTCAGTAAGCAAAAGTCTTGCTTCTTTCCATCCATCCAGTGGGTGAGTAATAAAATCACGTATTGTAAGGTTGTTTGCTGGACAGAGATGTCTTGTGGCAGATGCTTGAGATC
This sequence comes from Lepidodactylus listeri, assembly GCA_029233225.1. Classification (NCBI taxonomy): domain Eukaryota; kingdom Metazoa; phylum Chordata; class Lepidosauria; order Squamata; family Gekkonidae; genus Lepidodactylus; species Lepidodactylus listeri. The sequence goes on from JARCFY010000006.1 coordinate 98,566,562, forward strand.
GTGTCGATGTGCTAACATGCCTATCATCTTCTACCCAACACGGAGTCCTGGGGATGGTTTTGCTTCTTTCTTCCTTTCTTGGTCTGCTCATAGAGGATATCCTTTAGGCATTAAACAGGAAATATTCCCATTTCCAAGGGCCAATACCAAAACCCTCTTTTACTGTACAAATTCTAGTGTTGTGGTCATGTTAGTCGATGGCAGCAGAAAATAAAAGCGAGCCTTGAAAATCTTTACTCCACAGCGAAAGTAACCGAAACATGATAAGGCTGTTGTTAAAACTTGTACTTTTTACCAGCGATGGGAATTTGAATCAGATTTCAGCAGCATCAGCAGGCAGCGTGTTAATATGCGGGAGGAAACAAAACAAATAGAAGAAAGAGAAGATACTTTTTTTTTTTTTGGTTCACTGTGCTTCCTTGTAAAATTTATTTTTCGGCAACCCAAAAAGTGGCATGCAGTTCCTCCCCATCGCACGCTCTAAGTCGATCTGACTGGGTCTCATTTAAACTCGACCTGTCGCCTTACTGACATGAAAGTTTTGAAGAGACACCATCCTAATTGTTTGCTACTCGGCAGGAGCATGGGGAAAAACACACACACACACACACACCGCCGATTCTGTCTGACATGTTTTTGCGCTCTCCCCCCACTGCCCCGCTGTTATCGTGCTCTCCACCAAACAATCCTCTGCAGCAAGTCAACCTGCAAACAAGAACTCCCGTGCACTTTAACGAGGCCCTTATCTCAGGCGAACTTAGGAAGGGGACTTATTGCGGTCCTGCTCGTCTCTCCGTCGTTGGGATGGCAGCAAACTCTAAATAACCCTCCCATTAAGATCAAAGCGCTGCTGTCAGAGATGTCAGGTTGAGAGGGCAGCTATCCTCTGATGTCGTGTACTGCATCCTTCTCTTGTTTGGCCAAGGTACAGCGCCTACCGGAGTGATTATAGCAATTACTCAGCACTGTCTGTCACAGATAATCAGATTTGTCCAGCCCTGATACAGAAATGACCTAGACCTGCCTCTTTAGCAAAGCATTATTATTGGTTGTCATCTCTGCCTTTATTTATATGCTCAAGTTGGGAATGCGACTCAGAGAAACTTAGTTCCTAGCAATTATTGTGGGTTCACCCCCCCCCCCCCCATCTCTCAACTTGATTGGTCTCTTTCTTGCCACACTTTATTGCGCTCCAGTAATTTCTTTCTCTCACCCCCTTACGAAAAACATTTTTGGGGGTGGGGTGGGGTCTGCATCAATGCTCCCTCTAAGCTGTGGAGTCTTGTGAGCAAAAATTCCACTTTGTGAGCTACTGGCATTAAAGTTTTGAGTGAGTGATTTGTCTACTGCATAATTTAGTTTGCTCTGGAGCCATCCTTCCTGAGCCAAGACAAAAATGTGTGAATTGGAGGCTAAAAAACTGTGAGCTAGCTCACACTAACTCGGCTTAGAGGGAACACTGGTCTGCATCCTGAACCACAAAAAAGGGTTATAATCATATCATCGTTCTCCAGTTTTCCAAAGAAAAAGAGAGATAATTATGGAAGCTTCAACAATACACATTTTAATTATTTCTCAAATTTGAGAGAAATGCTATACCTGCTACTTATAGAAAAACGGTGCCCTCCCCCCTTGTCAACATAGAAGAGGCCATTCCCTAATGACCGGATTTTTAAAAAAAGGACAAAAGTCATGATTATGATCGCCAACATCCAGGTGGGGGCTGGATATCTCTCAGAATTACAACTGACATCCAGACTACATAAATCACTTATTCATTTATTTTTAAAAACTATTCTCCTTCTCCTGGAGAAAAGGGCTGCTTTGGAAGGTGGACTGCATGGCATTATACCCTACTGAGACCCCTTCCCTCCCCACCCCTCCTCCCAGCTCCACCCTCAAATCTCCAGGCATTTCTGAACCTGGAGCTGGCAACCCTGGTCGTCATGATTGATACTGTACATCTTAAAGATGACACTGGCTTGCAGGGACAGGCATGTTTGCACTCACAAGATCATTTAACTAAAAACGGCCCCTGGAATTATGGAATTGTCACTCTGTGTATGTGATATATGAGCCACGTTCATGAATTCATTACAAACCTAATTTGAGTTTTAAAACCAGGATTCTTAGTGTCACTTTGGAAGGTATAACTTCGGGCAAGGGAACTGCACTGGCTGCCTATTGAATTCCGGATTCGTTTCAAGGTTCTGGTGCTTACCTTTAAAGCCCTATAGGGCCAGGGGCCAGCATACCTTCGAGGCCACGACTGATTTCCCACAAGCAGCTGTGCCGCCGTCACTTCTCCAGTTGCCCCGGTTGCATTGGTAAATTTCACACTATTCGCCCCGTGGCCGTATTTTGACCCACATCTCCCCCGATTACCCTCACGTCTTCTCAATCCTTGTTTTTTGTTTTTGCACAGTATTATAGTCCGTTGCACCATTCTCTTTATTAGAGAAGAAAAGAAGAGACTGGATTTATACCCCAACCTTCACTCGGAGTCTCAAAGTGGCTTACAAACTCCTTTCCCTTCCCCTCCCCACAACAGACACCCTGTGAGATAGGTGGGACTGAGAGAGCTCTGACAGAAACTGCACTTTCAAGAACAGCTCTGACAGAACTATGGCATGCCCAAGTTCATCCAGCAGGGGCAAGAGTAGGAGTGGGGAATCAAACCCAGTTCTCCCAGATTAGAGTTCACACACTTAACCACTACACCAAATTGGCTCTCGTATTAAAGTACCTTCCTTTGTATTAAAACACCTCTCGTATTACAGTACCTTCCTGAATCATTTATAAGCATACAAACACATTATTTTACTGATATAGATATAGCTTGTCTTGGCTCCTAGACAGAGAGAGAAATTTTGTTCTGGGTTCTTTGGGTTCTATTGCTTTCATAATCTTACTGAAAACAAAGGGGGTGTGGATTGCAAGAAATGATATTTGACTCCTTTTTCTGTTGCTCTCCTACCCCATCAAATAATAGCTGGGGTGTGTGAATATGTTCTCTGTCCATTTCCCAGATGGGAAGTGAAAGGCCTGACGTATTCAATGAGCATAGTAGCCACTGAGTACCCAAATAATGTGGCACGACGTTCGTGTGAAGTAGCTCCAGCAAAGAGGTGCTCTCCTTGACCAGTCACTGTCCTTCGCTATTTACAGATGGGGAAACTGAATCGAATCAGGCCTCAGAAGGCTATTGAGTAGTAGAATTGGTGTTTTCTAGTTCTAGCGCATATGGTTTGGGTCAGAAGCTAGCCCTCTCGCGTTCTCTTCGGTAATGCAGCAAAAGGAAAGGCTCCTTCAGGACATCACTGTTAATTAGTGTTCTCACAGAGTCCCCCCTCCCTCTTCTGCCTCACATAGGACTTTCTTTTCTAAGAAGATGAAGCACGCTGAGGTAAAAGGACCCATTGCGGAGGAATGAATTTGTATAATTTTTAAAAAGTATATCTTATTTACAGAATTTATTTAACAAAACACAGAAGGGAAAATTTTTGTAGAGAATCTCCAGGTATTTATTAGTTAACAGCAGATAAATAAATCAAAAAGCTAAGGGCTCAGTTTGGATTTTTCTACACAGTGACAAACCGAGAACTCTGCTGAATAAACACTCCAAAAATGCTCATTAGAAACGAACCTGTCATCTCAATTTACCTGTTCACATGATATGTCGGATCTGAAAGGCACTTGCTACTGGAAGTTTAAGAGTTTTTAAAAGTTGCTTTCTCCCCCCTTGGGCTTCCTGTAGGGCCAAAATGTACCTCTTGGAGTAAATGTAGGTGTTCTAACTATACAACAAAGGAAAGGGATGCAGGGGAGGCATGGTGAAGGTTTCTTTTTTAAAACAACATCAGCACTGGTTTAAAGTTTCTCTTCAGTGACTGGTGATTACTTAGATTTCCTCAAAGCTGAGGTTTTCAGCAAATGCTAGGCACTCTGCCACAAAATTAGGTATGTTCATTTTAGGCGTTACAAATATAAATGGACATCTCAATTTGTGCGTGTGTGCTTGTGGATATGAAACTTGATTTTCCTTCAAAATTAAAACAGTAATGGAACATTTTTATAGAGAATCTCCAGGTATTTAGTAGTTAACGGCAGATAAATAAAACAAAAAGCTAAGGGCTCATGTAGGGAGCATTTCATGTAGGGAGCATTTCATGTAGGGAGCATTTCAGATGAGTGATGGTTACTTCTAAAGGAAGGAAGAGTTAAGGCTCCCTTCCCCTTTTGTTCCCCATTTGTTCTTGCTCTGCATGAGGCAGCTGATGACCTTGTTGTCAGACTTTGTACATTTTCTATGTACATCTTTATAACATTTTCTGGCTTCTATTTTTTTTTTTTTTTTAAGAAGGAGAGGGTTATGTCCTAGGTAGAAGGCTATAGATGTGTCTACAGATTTATACTGGTACAGCAGGTATTCCGTCTTCCCTGGGCACTGTAATACAGTGAAAAGGGCTTGAAAATTGCCAACAAAAAATTCTTTAAAAAAAAAATATTTTATTAGATTTTTAGACAAAAAATAAATAAACATTCCATCAACAGAACACAAAACGCAGAAACGATGAGCATACATTATTCCATCCATGTATAAAATTTGGACCACACAATATTCGGGTCTACTTTGTTTTCTGGATTCGTTAAAAAACTTAACTTATCAATTTCTGCCCAGTCCGAGAGTTTGTTAATTATTTCTTCTCTTTTTGGTAAAATCGCCGATTTCCAGTATTTTGCCCGAAGTATGCGCGCTGCGGTTAGTACATATGCTATTAATTTTTGATCTTCTTTCCACAAACCACCTGGTAATATATTTAACAGATACACTTCTGGGACCAGGTCCAAATCATATTCTGTGATGTCCCTTATCAATTTCTTAACCGACATCCATAAGATATATGGATATATGATATGATATATAGAGTCCCGATATGATGTGATATAGAGTCCCGATGTATGATATATGGATATATGATATGATATATAGAGTCCCAATATGATATGATATAGAGTCCCGATGTTACTCCCACATAACCAACAAAGGCTAGATCTGGACTTAAGACACTTATTTAATCTATCTGGTGACCAATACCAACGGTAGAATACTTTATAAATGTTTTCTTTATAGGATACTACTTTAAGAAATTTTATAGATTTCCAAATTTTTGACCATTTTTCTATACTAATATTATATCCAAAGTCCTGCATCCATTTTATCATAACTTCTTACCATCTGCACTAAACTACAGATTCCAGGATTGTCTGAAAGGAGCTGTGACAATTAAGTGAGCATGAAACCAACATAAACTGTAGTGCAGCTTGACTTTCCCATCTTTCTTTTTGGATCCACAAACTGCAGAAGTGCTTGTTGCCAAGTGCTTCTCTAGTTCCCAGTGAGAGACAAGGCTTTCTCGTTTCTTGCTCCACAGAAGCAAAGTCCATCCCCTTTGCACCCATTCTCCGCTGAGGAAGTTTTATTGAGGAAGAGTAACAAACAGCATGTGTGTGTGTGTGTGTGTGTGTGTGGGGGGGGTACTCCTTCCCTACAGCTCATGATACTGATTATGTGGTTCTAGCATTAGATACAGTTTTGTATTTGGAACAGAGCAGTCTCTCCCTTCCTGTGTTTCTAGTGACTTTCAAAAAAACATGTAACTAGTATTGCAAAGTACACTATGGCCCTCAGAATTAAAATACTGCTCCCCACTGGCTAACTGACAATGTTTTGTGGCCAATGAGATTCAGTATAGGCAAATGAAAAGTGTAAAGTGATGCATACTGGGGCAAATAACTCCAACTTCACATATACTCTGATGGGATCAGAGTTGGTTGTAGGAGACCAAGAAAGGGATCTTGGGGTGGTAGTGGATAGCTCGAAGAAAATGTCAACCAACTGTGCAGCTGTGAAAAAGGGCGAATGCCATGCTGGCCATAATTAGAACAGAATAGAGAAGAAAACTGCCATTGTTATACTGCCCTTATCCAAATCTATGGTGAGACCACACTGGGAATCTTGTGTACAGTTCTGGTCACCGCACCTGGAAAAGGATACTGTAGAGCTTGAAAAGGTGCAGGAGAGAGGAACCAAGATTATCAGGGGGCTAGAGCAGCGGCCCTATGAGGATCGGTTAAAACACTTAGGGTTGTTTAGCCTACAAAAAGTGAGTAAGGGAAGACATCATAGAAGTTTATAAAATTAAGCATGGCATGGAGAGGGTTGACAGAGAGAAACTTCTCTCCCTTTCCCATAATACCAGAACCTGGGTCATCCACTGAAGCTAAAGGGTGGGAGATCCAGGACAGTCAAAAGGAAGTTATTTCTTCACACAGCGTATAGTTAATTTGTGGAACTCACTGCCACAGGATGCGGAGATGGCTGCCAAACTGGAAGGCTTTAAAAGTGGAGTGGACAAATTCACGGAGGACGGGGCTATCAATGACTATTAATCATGATGGATGTCTCCTCCCTCCAGTACCAGAGCTAGTAGCAGTCTTCCTCTTCGTGGGCTTCTTAGAGGTAGCTGGTTGGCCACTGTGTGAACATAATGTTGGACTAGCTGGGCCTTGGGTCTGATCCAGCATGGTTTCTCCTTATGTTCTTATGTCCTTGATCTTTGCTGTTCTTTCTGAGATTGGGTCAAATGCCCTGATCAAACCAGGGCTGTCAAGGAGGTAATTACAAACTCCTGAGTGCTAGTCAGTTTATTTTGAACTTTAAAAAGGCATTTTTGCCGTTAAAAAAATATGCAAATCATGCATACATTGATTGATTTTTTTAATATATTTCTAATCCATGGCAATATTTTGTTTTTGTCGAGGTCTGATGTTGAAGTCACTGTGGAAATAAGAAATGTAAGATGGTCAGGGGATGAAAAATGAATCAAGAGTTGCCTAGGGAGCCAGAAAATCCTGCATACTCTGTACAAAGCTCCTTCAGTTTTTTCGGTCTTCACTTTCCAGTTGTGCCAGGGTTTGGAACTTGCCTCCCGTACGGTACTAATAGCATGGTCAAAAAAACACTTTCCAAAGGCCATTTCTATCCAGGTTATTTTCCTCGGGTTTGATGCTGTAGGGAAGTGAGTTTTGTTCCCCTGCTTCCCCACAACACTTGTGCATCCACTGGGGCCCCCCATTTTTCCTCCCTAGGTTTCTCAAACCTAATTTGTTACAGTGTTTTAGGAATGATCTCAGCAAAGCTTGGATGGCAATGGGTGGGAAAGTTTGGATTTCCCCATCCACATGGCATCAACAAGAAAAAAAACGAAGGGCTGCACCAATAAGAGCAAAGAGACAAAGAGGAAAAAATGATGCAGTTGGGGGGGGGGGGGAATTCTTTATTCCAGATATCAATACCCCTTTATTCCAAATAAATATCTCTGTATTCCAGATTCTTTATTCTAAATATCAATGGGATGCTGATATTTGGAATAAAGAATTTCCCTCCCCCTGCACCCTTTTTTCTTTCTCTTTCCACCCTCATGGCGGCCATTTCCCCTTACCTGATCCCCACAGGGGTCATTTTCTCCCCCATTGCTGGGGAAACTTGTGTTTCTCAGTCAGCAATTGAATATTGCTGTGGTGTCACAACAGCATCTATACCAGGTTCTCTGAATTCCCAGCTGGCTTTTTTTTGTTTTGTTCTAAAAAAGAGGTCTTTGGCCTTTTCATTGTGGATTGATGAGGGGAAAGGCATATGTCTGCGAGGAAAAGTAAGGAGTTATTTATAAAGTACTGTTATAACATTATACCAATATCAAAGCCCTGGTAGCCCCAGGGGAAGGGGCGGGGGGTGGGCTGCTGCTTAGGGACTGGGGCAGGGAAGCTGCGGGGAAGTCCTGTTGCTGCTTCATTGTATTGGCAGCCACAGCTACAACAGAGAAACCACACAAACCTCAATGGGATGGAAGCCTGATGCTGACAACAGCAGTCCTGCATCTGTCTCTTCTATCTCTACCAGTAATATACACAAAATACACACTGTGACATCATGTATGACTAGACATTACCCGGAGAGAAGGGTGGGAAGACTAGGTGGCGGCTCTGTGTCTCCCAACGGATCTAGTTCCAGTCTAATTTATTTTTTTTTACTGTGCCACACTGGTCCTTAACAAGAAAATGACATTTTAAAAAGTTAGGGTTTGTGGGCTGGGATTCCACCCATGGCTGTTAAGAGTGATTTCCTTATGCATGTTTACCAGTTTATAGTCCTGGAAAACAAAGTATTGAACTTTCCAGGCTCCATCCTTTTAGCGTGGGTGCATTTTATGTTCAAGTAAATAAACAATCCAGGGCTGTTAGATGGAGTTATTTTGTTTTTAGTTTGTGACTGGTGGTGTGCTGTGTCACACCAGTCTAAGGCTGTCCCTTTATCTTTTCTAAAGCTTTTTGACATGCTGCGTTCAACATCGCTTGGAATTAGTCGGAATTTTATATCCTAATTTCTGATTGCCAAAGACAACCTTCATTTGGTCTCCACACATGTACCAATGCATCATTTGGTTAAATGCCTTACCCCTGTGCATTACTTCCAGATTCGAAAATACACATGCATGCACACACGCTCATTCAATCGACGCACACGCAACATTTACGCTCACATGATTCAGTATTGCAAACTCTAACCACAGCAGAGCAATAACACTTGGATCTCTAACTGGAAGTGGCATTGTTTAAGCCCGGGGCACACAAATTAAAGCACCTACTAGCCAGCATAATTTGCTTGGTCAAATATCAAGCCAATTCTTCCACCAGCTCTGTCGAAATGAAGGAAATAAGTTTTGAAAACAGCCTGTATTTTCTTTAAAAAGAACACAGTGATCAAAAACATTTCCGATCACTTAGTAGGGAATAAGAATCGTTGGGTGCTACAACAAATAGCAATCAGGTAAGTAGGTATAATGCAAATGCTAAGCATAAGGGCATTTTTGATGTTTCAAAACACACAGGAACGAAAGGAAAACAATACATCTAATAAAACAATTTGGTATAACATGCTACTGGTGTTTAGAAAAGCTGTTTTGTAGAGAAATCACATCACATTAGATGGCTGATATTTTCTGTAAGTCTAGCCATGCCCGGGCCTTCAGAGCATGGAAGTTATTGCTTAGAGGGGAAGCAGGATTTCTCCCACTAGCCCTGCTTCCAACCAATGCTCCCTTGAAGCTGTGGAGTCTTGTGAGCCAAAATTCTACTTTGTGAGCTACTGGCATTAACGTTGTAAGCGGGCGATTTGGCTGCTGCATAAATTAGTTTGCTCTGGAGCCATCTTTCCTGAGCTAAGACACAAATGTGTGAGCCAGAGGCTAAAAACCTGTGAGCTAGCCTACACTCACTCAGCTTAGAGGGAACACTGCTTCTAACCCTCCGTGTGTTCTGAAAATGGTATGAACAGAACCCTGCATGTACCCCAACTGTAGATGTGATTTGCAGCCTTGCTTTCTAGGGGGGTCCTGAATGTGTGGAACAGCCTTCATGTAGACAGACCTTTCGCTGAACACATTTATTTATTTAGAACGGAAATTATTTAGAATGTTTGCTGATCTCTATGCTTAATGTGGATGCAGCTGCTCATGCTAATTTTTTTTTAAAAAAATACTGTAAAGAATCTTAAAGCTGCAACAATAAAAATGCAGCAATGCTAGTGAAGACAGCATAAAAACAAGCAGATCAGATCAGAATACAATACAATATGGAGGCTGGAGGCAGAGAATGTACATGTAATCTCCCCACTCCCCTTCACCCCACTCAGCTTGAATATATTTGAAAGTCTGGGCAGGGCTATGCTTGATTTACATTAGCCCAGTATGATCCCAAGGCCGTAGTTCAGTTGATCGTTCTGAACTGGTGAACATGCAGGGACACAACCGATAGGGGAACCATGCCCAAATCTAGATCTGAAGTGGGAGTTTGGAGCCAGAAGTGAAGCTTGCTGGCAGACGTGGAATAAGTAGAGCTGACCCTGTTAGTTGCGATAATAAAAGGGCCAACTGTATTTAAGTTTTACATCAGTCAAAGGATCTGCAGCACCAAGGTACCAGCCCTCCATACCTTGTCTCAGTGCAGGCCATTGGTGGGAGGCAGACGAGTCAGGTCTCCTCTGTCTGTGTATCCCAGACATTGCAGGCGAGAACACACAGGCTTCAAGCTCCGAGCCATCAACTGTGTACAGTCTCCTCTTTGCCAAGCATTTTATTACTCAAGGGAGGTGTCCATGGCCTTTCCCTCTAGCTGCAAGGTCTATTGGTCAAGGATAATGACATCCCTCCTGTCCTGGTTCCATGAAGGCCCAGATAGCCCAGGCTTCTGATCAAGCAGACAGCAGACCCCTAAGTGAATATCCTCTGCCCCACCCGTGATACTATATGCCAAGGACTGCCCCATCAGGTTGGCTAGTTCTCCCCTTCTGATGGCTGCAACAAACCTTGCCCCATCAGTTCTGGGAAGGACTGGGTTCGGAACAGCCTAGCAGAAGATACTGGATTGCTGGCCACGTGAAGCCAGAAAGACAGGCACCTAATACTATCTCAGCCATGGCCAATTCAAAAGTTTCATGTCACCTGCCAAACCCTGGGTTCCTTACCATCTTCATCTAAACAGGGCCTGGTTTCACACAGTCCACATTATGGGTTAGATCCTAGCATCAGACCCTACGGCTCTCGGTCCAAGCCCTGGCGCCACAGACAAGAGGACAGACATGAGCGAGTCTCAGAGCTGCTGTCATTTCAGGGACACCTTGTATCAGTCCACCTCTTCAAATTGCTAGGGACTGAATATTCATTTTCAGCAGTTCACTACACTGAGTGACTTTCTTCATACCATCACAAACAGCCACAAAAAATAAATACATGGGTGGTGTTATTACCATTGCTACAGGGAGAAAATGTTCTGATTCACATGGTGAGACAGTGCACTTCAGTGGATCACAATGTGTGTCAATGCTTACCCGAAAATGTCTCCAAGTGGTTGGGTGTTCAGAAACTGATGAGAGGAAGAACACATCACCCATTTTCACAGCGGATGAAAGGCATTACCAGGGGGATGGGCTCTTCATTTTGATGATGGGATTATTTGGCTCTTTTAAGACCACGTTGCAAGGTTCCAAAAAGACACTGGAGTGCATTTTCATTCTCTTAGTGGGTGACCTTAGGAATGTTAAGTCGTATAGAACCACGCTTTCCTAAATGTATTACTGAACGTTCAGCAGGCCTCTTGGTGTTATTGTCAGAGGTGTTAGGTCAGTTAATATCACATGAGGTCTTTTATCAGAATACATGCATTTTTCAGTGGCTGTCTGAGACAGGAAGGAAACCCTTGTGATGAACTGAAATATGTTATCAATGACAATAACATTGCATTAAACATCAGATGACTTTCATTTCCCCCCCTTTGCTTTGGAGGTTTTGGCTTACTCTGGTATGTGCGGAGTGATAGGACATTTCACTCGAGCTGTAAATGCATTTATGGTGTCCCAATTTAAACATGTTACAAATATGTTATCTAGCTATGGCAAATCTTTGGGCTTTTTGATAATTTAAGCACTCTCCCCCTCAAATCCCTGTCCTATTCACCTTACATCTTAAAGCCACAAATTACAGCTTGGCATGATATTTAAAGGCTGAAAGCCAGAAATGTTGATAAAGACCTCCCACTGAAATCACCCAGTCATTCCTCATAGCATCATGTATGGTCGAATGACATACAATATGTTTTGCTGGCAACACAAAATGGAAATGTTAAGTATAAATCTTGGTGGAAGTTTCAGTAATTTTTAATATTTTTTTTGCAAGCGTGTGTATGTGAATGATATATTTGTCCTAGAGCTATACGAATTCATTTCCCCCACATCTGTAATATCTGCAGTAAGCGAAATTAAAAATACATTTGTACTTGTACAGTTAAATGATCATATTTAATGAAATGTCGGAGATGAATCTTAGCAAACAGTCAGGAAATTATTTCAGAAAGAGTAGCATTTCATTACTGACAGTCGGGGGGAAAAACAGAGAGATTATACAAATGGTTTGCTACTTCGGCATGTAAGAGGGCTTGGGGTTGGGCCCTTCTGCATAAAAAGAGGGTCATCTGAATGTCAGACATCTGCAATTAAAAGAAAGCAAATCTAGAAGCTGTACTATGATTAATTTCTATATATATTCCGTGTATGCCATGATTTATTATTCACCATTTATACAGCACCATCCAGGCACGCACTCCCTTTCTAACACAAGCATAAAAGGCAGCTCCCCATCTCACAGAGATTGCAAGCTAAATTTTGTCCGGGGATAGAAACATAATGCCCTGACTGGGATAGCCCAGGTTAGCTCGGACTTGTCAGATCTCAGAAGCTAAGCAGGGAGGGCCCTGGCTAGTAGTTGGATGGGAGACCTCCAAGGAATACCAGGGGCGTGAAGTGGAGGAAAGTAATGGTAAACCACCTCTGAGCATCCTTTGATTTCAAAACCCTGTGGGGTTGAAAGTCAGCTGTGACTTATTGGCACTCTCCGCCACCACCAGAAAGGTAGTAGGGAGGAAAAGGCAATTCTTATTTGACTTCTGGAACAACAGCTTCATGGAGTAGCCTATAGTGGGAGGTAAGAGCTTGCTGAAGGTCACACCTTCATGGCTGAGAGCTTATTTAATACAACTGTTTTCAGAACGTGGTTGCTATAGGCACATCTTTGCCTGTGTTGTGTCTGTGTTCCCTCTAAGCTGAGTTAATGTGAGCTAGCTCAGTTTTTTAGCCTCCGGCTCACACATTTTTGTCTTAGCTCAAGAAGGATGGCTCCAGAGCAAATGAATTTATGCAGTAGCCAAATTGCTCACTCACAACTTTAATGCCAGTAGCTCACAAAGTAGAATTTTTGCTCACAAGACTTCACAGCTTAGAGGGAGCACTGGACTCTGTGCCTCATCATTCCATGGTCAGCAGGGGTGAAAGTCAGCCAGTAGGGGGCTGGGAAGAAAGCGACTCAACTGGTACCTTTAATCTTTGGCTTTGAGCTCCCCAGAGAGAGGAGGAGGAGGAGGAGATTGGATGTATACCCCACCCTTCACTACCAAAGAGTGTCTCAGTGCGGCTTACAAACTCCTTTCCCTTCCCTCCCCACAACAGACACCGTGTGAGGTAGGTGGGGCTGAGAGAGCTCTTTCGAGGACTGCTCTTGCGAGAACAGCGGACCAATCAGAAAGGAAAGCAGGCAAAGGGGAAAAACCTACTGTTGAAACAGACCAGACTTTTTCTGAAACTGACAAGCAGCTGCAAAGCTCTGTGTTCCATATTGCCCAGCACTAGGGGATTCTCTGCTGTGTTATCAGCCACTGTGAAAAATGGGAGTCTCATGATCTCATAATATGGGGGAACATGTTGAGTGTACAGAATGCACTGGCATTGGCATTGCAAGCTGTGATCCTTGGCAACATATGTGTGTTTGTGAATGTGTGCCTGTAGGAGAGGGCAGCCCAGCCGGGATTGCTGTGCCTGCAGGGAACTGATCGCTTCCTGCAGGTGCAGCTCATGCTGCCTTCTCTTGCCACCCAGTTTAAACCAGGCAGCAGGAGAGCTTGCACACTGACAAATAGTGAAAAGTACAGGGTGGGTGAAATGACCTCAATGTGGGAGGGGGAGTGAACTCTGAGTGGCATCAAAGAGGTGGGGAATCCAAGGGTATCTATACACTTTTGAATTACCTTTGGCTCGGAAGTGAAAAAAGGGAAAAATTGGCCCATTGGGAAATTCCTAGAACTTCACCATGGGGGCCATTTTCTGGTCATTTTTTTCTCCCATTCCTCAGTTTCTCAAGGCTGGAAGACTAAGTCAGAGGTGAGGGAGCTCATCTGGGATGTGCTGTCCTTGAAGGCTTTTCATTTCTCCAGGGCTCTGCAGTGTACCATAGAGTAGGGGTTGAAAATTTGGCAAATGTGGCACCACTGGGTGTCATGGAGGTGTGTTCCAATAGCTTTCCTGGCACCTGTCAAGTGTCTTTAGAAAGTGGGTGGGGCTAGGTGGGATTCTTGCCCAGCTGGTCCTCTGATTGGAAATTGGAGGTCTGATTGTCTGTTCAGATTTTTTTTTTTAAAAAAACAACCCATCACTTCAGCGGTACTGCACCACAGCAGAAGGATATGCACTACATGACTGAAAGTAAGCTGTGTATGTGCAAGACAAGATTTTTAAACAATAAGATCATTTTAAAAGGCACCCTGTTGAGCAGAGCTTCTGCCTGAAATGCTGAATTACTATCAGAGTTATACATAATCTCACTGACTGATGCCTAATCTTCCTGTTAATTCAATATCTGCTGAATTTCTATCTCCTTTTCTCTCTAACCCGTGAATTCTGAACCAAGTAGGGATTGTTTTGAGGACTGTTTAAACTGCAAATGTTCTACATTGTAGGTTTTTATGCACTTTTATGCTTCCAGATTTTATCGGCTGGTTTTTAACAGTTGTTAGTTTTAATTATTTCATATTTTATGGTTTTATCTTTTATGTTGTGAGCCATCTTGAGTGAGTCTCTGAAGAGGCGGCATATGAGTGTTTTAAATAAACAAACTACACAGCCAGGTGGCAGAAAAAGTAGACATATCTGAATATGTCTGACTTTGCCAACTGTGGTTAAATTTTAGAGCAGAGTTATATAACTGAGATAGGCAGATTGTAGACTGGAAAAAAAAGTCTCCAAAACAAAATTCATGTAATACCTTGAACTGAGGCTAACTAAAAAAAATAGCATGGAAGCTTCTGTGTTCTCTGGAACTCGTGATCAAACAAAAAGAGGAGGGAGGATTTTTCAGGCTCTGATCTTGCTTGCATTCTGTCAAGATATGCTTGAACAGATTACCTTCAGCTCAGAAGCAAAATAAGGGGAAAATGGGCACAAAACCCCTCTCAGATCAGGGCATTGCAAACTGTGATTGTAGGCAACGTGTGTGTGTGTGTGTGTGTGTGTGTGTGTGTGCATGCCTGTGCAAATTTGGTTGTAACTCCACTACACTTTGCACAGGGCTGCAATTTGTATGGGGGAGGAGTCCTCTGGCAGAAGCGATGGAGAGCTTTAGCCTTGTGCCACTAAATTGAAAAAAAATGGGGAAGGGGTATTTTCACTGATGCCCTAGTGCAGCTGCATAGTAATGCTAATTTCCTGCCCTTCCTTGCAAATTTGCATGATTTTCTCTTTCTGATTCTCTAATTTGATCCTGCACACTGGTTGTGATATTGGCAGCTTTATAAAGCCTGTCCTGTGCTGATTGCACTCTGTCCTCCAAATGGATAAATCCCAAGTGATTTTTAAGTTCAGCAGTTTGCAGAAGGTCCATGTGGCTCAGCCACCATTTTAATGTTAGGCTTCCAGAGACTGTGAAAATGGTCCCGCCCCAGCTTTGTTCACTGAAGCATAAAAGGGAAAAGTGTTTTCAAAGCTTTAGGCTTCCTATCTCTCTCTTTACATCTCATGTCAATTTCATTCTGCACTGACAATCCCTCCCTTAATTTTGTTTGCATGCAGTGCTGAAATCCTTTTTTTTTTTTTTTTTGCAGTGGGGACGCAGCCATTTGCCTCCTCTCCGAACCCCCTTTTAAGTTTAGCTTCACAGTAGGGAACTAAACCTTGCACAACACCTTTTAAACTTTCTGCTGCCATTTTATTTTTTTTATTTGATGATCTGAGACTAGATATAACCTCATGTTGCTAGACTCATGCCACTTGAAAAAAAGTTGAAAAACGAGGGGAAAATGGAGCTTGTACACCAATGAAGGTGGAAGGAGAGTAGAAGGTCCAGAGTGGGTGAAATAAATTCAGTGTGGGCGGGGGAGTGACCTTTGTGGGGCAGAAAAGAGGAGGATGAATCTGAGGGAATCGGTAAGCTTTTGAATTAACTTTGGCTTGGAAGTGAAACAAGGGGAAAATCAGCACAAAAGCACTCTCAGAAAACCCAAGGAAACAGTTTGCCAGAAAGTGAACTGAGTGCTGAAGGGAGGAAAATCAATGCAGAACTACAAAGAAAATCCAATGGACATGCGTGGTGAAAGCAAGGGAAAACACTTGTGCATAATAGGCGTAGGTGGTGTTTGGCAGAGTTTAGGTTTACCAGATTGTCCACCAGCTCAAGGCCCCTGCTGCCACTGTTCACTGGGGAGCAACTTTGAAGTGACATTACAGTGCTCTAGGAATTCACCAAATCTGCTTTTACCATAGAGATAGGGGAATTCCTTGAGCATCACAACATTACTTCCAGCTACAACCAGTAGTGATGTTGTAAATCACACATTGGTCTAATGTTTGAGTGAAGAGCCTGGCTAGCAACTCTAGCAAAGCTGATACTAGGGGTGCGATCACACGGAGGTTTATTGCGGGCCTCGAGGCGGTTCCCCATCGCAATTAAAGGGGCTGACTAGGCGGCCGCATCTGTCTCCCGTCTCAAAGCCGCCCCCCCCCGCACTCGAGCCCGCTTTTCCAACCACCAGGAAAAACAAGTACCTTTCGCGCTTGAAAGAGCAGCGCGGGAGAACCCGGGTTTAAATGCCCGTGCGATCGCACCCTTAGTTGTCCTATTAGCCTTCTAAAAGTAAAGGTAAAGGTTTCTCTTGCTCGAAAGCCAGTCGAATCGGACTCTAGGGGGCAGTGCTCATCTCCATTTCCAAACCGAATAGCCAGCGCTGTCTGAAGATGTTTCTGTGGTCATGTTGCTGGCATGACTAAACACCGAGGCACAAGGAATGCTGTTACCTTCCCAGTGGAGAGGTACCTGTTGATCTACTTGCAATTTCTTGCTTTTGAACTGCTAGGTTGGCAGGAGCTGGGGCCAGGGATGGGAGCTCACTCCGTCACGCGGCACTTGGGTCTCAAACTGCCAAGCTTCCAGTTGAAAACATAAAGGCTGGCAGTTGATCAAATGCCTCTCTAGCACCAAACAGAATACATAGGTGCCTTAAAAACCCATAGGTGCCTTAAAAAGGCCATAGGAACAAATCATGCTAGTCATTATAGTAACAAAACTAGAGATTAATTTTTATGTTATTCTAAGTAAATTCAATAGAAGCCAAATCAGGCAATATTATCTAGGGATGAGGGGGTAAGAGATCTGCATAAGCATAGTCATCTCAGATTACTATCCTCCAGTTGAAGAATTCCACCCAATGATGGCTAAATGTAGTATTTCCATAATAGAGATTGCAAGTAACTCTTGGTCTGAAGAAAAATCCAAAATAACATTGACTCGATAAGATCAGTAACATCTTTTTTCCCCTCCCCTCCTTTTTGTTCATGGATATATAATAATTTTGTTATAAAAAGGGGGTTTGCTTAGTTAACATCTGAATGTACACCCCAACATTAAGATCTGAGGGTATATTTATGCATTATAGACATATATTAGTTTTATACCAGCTTATCTGACTTGACTTCCTACCAAAATGGTGAGGTTTGGTGAGGATGCTGAGAATTTTGTGAGAGATTTTTAACCACCTCCATCTCCCACAGAATGTCAGTTTCCAGGGTTCCCTGGGGAAAAATGATTTGGGGAAACAAGAACTCTAGCCTGACTCTGCCCTGAAGAACAATATCTGATTCCAAATCGGATTCCAGAAAGAGCCAATTGACCTCTACGAGTAATCATTTTCGTTCTCCATCTATGTTTCCTCTGAAGAGTTTTTCGTTTCATCTTTTTTACTGCTCTGCTAATGTACACAAATCACTTTTAGGAATAGTGTCATGACTACGAAGGGAGCCATTTATCAATATGGATGCTTCTTTTGAGGAAGGATGGTTTGTCTGTACAAGTCCGGACAGCCCCAGCTGAATTTCAATTTGCTATGGCATGCCAGGGATTTAAAGGATTACGGCCAGTGAAAGGCTTTAAACATAAACCTTCTTATTTTTGCAGGCTGCTGCAACCACTGAATGTTTTAATGGTACTTGATTTTCCTTTCTTTGATGTCAACAGGAATGGACATGTTGCACACACACAAAAAAGCAGCACTCTAGGACTGAATGATTTCAGCAATCTTCATTTTCTGTTGTGTCCCCCCCCCGCCCCCCAGGTGTCTATTTCAACAATACACCTAAAGTACAATCCTGTTCCTTGGTGGGCTGAATGTGCATCTAACAAAATTGATTATCTGAATAAATCTGCCTGCAAACAACTAGTATGCCTGCAATGTAGATTTTCTCATATAGTTCACCATAGTCACGCAGATGAGCTGTGGTATGGCTAGCCAAAAGTCTGTGTTTGTTACATGCATATTTGATCAGGGTAAAGAGAAAAATTCTGGATGCTCTGATGAAGTTAAGATTCAGAAGTATGGTGTAATTAATGCTCAGTTACACAGCCAAGACACAAATAGGAGGCATTTATGCAAAAGACTAAAACTGTCCTCTGCTTCCGGCAGCAAGCTTTTGTTGTGTACCTACAGTGACGTACACGCTGATGTCAGCTTCACATATTATTAAGTACATAGGGTGGACAAATGCTAAGTTTTAGATACTATGGTTCTCTTCCACTAACTGAAGAAGACTGAAGAAGACTTCTTCGAATGGAGAATGACCTTTTCTGATGGAGAAAGGCTTTCTCTGATAAAGAAAAGTCTTTACTGAAGGAGGAAGAAGAAGACTAGGTTTTTATTCTATGCTTTTTCTACGTTAAGGAGTCTCAGAGTGGCTTACAATCACATTCCCTTCCTCTCCCCACAACAGGCACCGTGTGAGGTGGGTGTGGCTGAGAGAGTTCTGTGCCTGGCCCAAGGTCACCCTGTAGGCTTCATGTGGAGGAGTGGGAAATCAAACTCAGTTCTCCAGATCAGAGTCCACTGCTCTTAACCACTATACCATGCTGGTTCTCTTTCTGTGTTGGAAGAGAACGTGGTGGAAGGCAGTCATAAGATGGATCTGTAACTCTTTCAAGTGTACCCACTAAATAGTCAGTCAGTCAATCAGGCAGTCAAATAGTTTATTGTATATAGCCATTGGCCATTACAAGTCTGGAGGAACTATGAGTTACATTATTAAATAAAACCATGAAACTAAAATAGAGAAATTTGTAATTAACAGATTAAAACTTAACAAACCACAGTTTTAAGTGGCCACCCCCAACAATACCCTCACAGACCTTTGCCAAGGCAAACACAGAGACTCTGTAAGATACATATGCATCATTATCAGATAGCAGGAATACAATCTTCTCATCTACAGAATATGCATTTATGGCAGATAAGATTCTTGCCAAAAATTTAACCCTAGGGTTAGTGCATAATGGACAGAATAAGATATAATGAGGTAAATCCTCTGGGGTAAGGAATCCACAGATGGTGGACACATTGGTCCATTGGTATTTGAAGATAGCGGCTGGTTAGAACAGCTGTTGGCATAGACTGAAAATGGTGTGAAGTAAAAATAGTAACTGTGGGCAAACACTAATGCCACACCCCTGCTTCATGCACCAAAAGCTGGGAGCATAGTGGTTCCTCATAAGATTTCAGAGAGCCAGCTTGGTGTAGTGGTTAAGTGTGCATACTCTAATCTGGGAGAACTGGGTTTGATTCCCCACTCCTCCACTTGCAGCTGCTGGATGACCTTGGGCAAGCCATAGTTTTGTCAGAGCTGTTCTCTCAAGGACAGCTCGGAGAAGAGCTCTCTCAGCCCTGCCTATCTCACAGTGTGTCTGTTGTGGGGAGGGGAAGGAAAAGGCGTTTGTAAGCTGTATGAGACTCCCAGTGAAGGGCGGGGTATAAATCCAGTCTCTTCTTCTTTTTCTTCTTCGTCTCCTCCTCCTCCTCCTCCTCCTCCTCCTTCTTCTTCCCCCTCCATGCTGTTCCTGAAATGTCAACTGTACATTCCACTGTACATACCGTCTTGAAGCATGTAGCATCCCTCTCTTCCCCAGGCCATTTCTCACAGCAGGCACAAGTGCAGCATGAGAGAGAGGAGAGAGGAAAGAGGGGCTGGGTCCTCCAAGATGAGCCAGGAAGTTCTCAGATGGCCAGGAGTAGCCTGACACATTGCAGCACACTTTGCACTGGGACTGCATATTGGTGGAAAGAGTCCTACATATCTCTAGAGGACTGCCACATGGAGGACTCCCACATGTTTACCCCACATAGTCTATCCAATCAGTTTGTAAGTAAAGCT
This sequence comes from Lepidodactylus listeri, assembly GCA_029233225.1. NCBI lineage: Eukaryota > Metazoa > Chordata > Lepidosauria > Squamata > Gekkonidae > Lepidodactylus > Lepidodactylus listeri. The sequence goes on from JARCFY010000006.1 coordinate 98,586,687, forward strand.
AAAGGTTTCCCTTGCTCAAAAGCCAGTTGAATACGACTCTAGGGGGCAGTCCTCATCTCCATTTCCAAGCCGAAGAGCCAGTACTGTCCATAGAATTCTCCGTGGTCACGTGGCAGGCATGACTAAATACGGAGGCGCATGGAACGCTGTTACCTTCCCACCGAAGAGGTACCTATTGATCTACTTGCAGTTTCTTGCTTTCGAACTGCTAGGTTGGCAGGAGCTGGGGCCAGCCGAGCTACCGACGTTCCAGTCTGTTCAGTGTCTTAACCTCTGAGCCACTGTGGCCCCTTTAATCAGTTTATAGGTTTAACCTTTAATGAAATAGTTTTTTGAAGTGGCCCAGGAACTTTACACCAAACAAGTGTTTTCTGATCATTTTTCTCTCATTAGAAGATCACAGGTTATGATTGGCCATGGCTTCACTGCAAATTTCAACCTCATCCTCCTTCTGCAGGAGAGGTCAAAAAATGAAGATTGAGAAAGAGAAGGAGAACTTTATTCTCAGGAGAAAGCCAAGAGAAAGTCGGGTGTTAGTAGGACCATATTGTGAGTGTGGCCACTGTCCAGCTCTGATGGTGTGGCCACTGTCCAGCTCTAGGGACTTTTCTCGTCTGTGATGAAGTAAGCTACCTGACCATTGAGGGAAGCAACTTGCGGCGCCGGTGCTACCATTAGGCCAACCTAGGCAGCTGCCCGGGGCAGAGACTTCAGAGGGGTGCAGAACTGACAGTCTGCATTACTGTGCATTACTGCATTACTGCATTACTGTGCAGAAGACCCATCGCCAGGCCCAGCACCAGCAATTTCAAATTTTGTGGTTTTCTTTCTAAAATGCATTATGTTTAAAAATTGGTGGGCACATGGGTGGGGGGCACCAGAAGGTAGCCTCGCCTAGTGTGCAAAAAAACCTAGCACCAGCCCTGGCAGCTTGCATGCCCCACAGATTACATACCAAAAGTTGGAGCTGTGCCCTCTGAGTCTCCAGTGTGGTGGATACTTCACGTTGTCACAGATTATTGAAGATGATTTGTACTCTTAGTAAAGGGACAATAATGTCGATAAGGTCATGTTCAGGAAAACATATTCCTTATTCGCCTCACAAGGGATATCTTCATGACCTCTTTGTATGTTTCTTGGAATTATTTTGTTGGCCAGTGTTAGAGTCAGACTGCTGGACCTGTGTGAAGATCTGATAAGGCTCTTTATTTGTCTCTAGGATATTGTATAGGAGAGGAGGGAAGGTTTTTACCGGGCTAACCAGTGAAAGGGAATTAAATTAGGGACTAGCAACCAATGCTCCCTCTAAGCTGTGGAGTCTTGTGAGCATAAATTCAACTTTGTGAGCTACTGGCATTAAACGTGTGAGTGAGTAATTTGGCTGCTGCATAAATTAGTTTGCTCTGGAGCCATCCTTCCTGAGCTAAGACAAAAATGTGTGAGCCAGAGGCCAAAAGACTGTGAGCTAGCTCACACTAACTCAGCTTAGAGGGAACACTGCTAGCAACTGGAGGCCCTTTTATCCAAAGCTTCCCTCACTAACACCAAAGGTTGCAACTTGGCAGGGCTGGACTGGGATGCCCAGGAGAACACTGAACCGAGCGATCCCCTAAAGTTCAGGGAGTACCAGAAGGCCTGCTCAGCTTCAGCCTGGGCTGTGGGGATGATGACAGTGGGTGACAGGTGAGCCAATACCTGTTGTCATCGTCAGCACATCCTTAGTTGGACTGAGACAGCTTTTTTACTCAATTTTACCTATGACAGCCCTCATTCCATACCCCCCTGTACATACAGTTCTTGTGATCCCTATCATATCCCTTGTTCATGGTTGAAGGGGACCCCACCTTCCTTTTTCCAAAGCAGATGATCCAACCCTCTAGGTCTGGGCCAAGGAGACCCCCCAGTGTTACACGCACTGCGGGGGCCACTTGGCTCAACTTGCTCCTGGCCCCCAATGGCCCCTGGGGGCAGCAGCCCACCAAGAACATTCCTAGCAAGCAAAATGGCCACTTCACTGCTGCCAGCTGACCCTCTACTGCTAATCTGCAGGGTGGAGGGGCTGATTTCAGCAGCATGGCCCCAGCCTACTTTATACAACTCAAAATCTTTATCCTCCACCCTTTACTATGTCCTCAAAGTAGCCCTTCAGGAAAACTAGCTGCTCACCGGAAATTAAACTGTCCGTAGATGGCCCCTTAAGCAAACACATGATCAGCTTTAGCTTAACAAGATGAAACACGGCACGTATCCCAGACACCTGGAAGGTGAGGCTAGCAAGAGATGAGAGTGTTTGAGATGAGAAACAAGGAATTAGAGGCACACGGTCCCCTTCCAAGGAGATATAGATTTGGAAGATTGATGTGTCTTGTTAAACCTTAAGGGAAATTTGGATAGGGCTACATAATAACCAGTAGCACAAATGAAATCTCTGATTTCTATTCTGTTTCTGTCTAGACAGCAGAAGACAAATGAAACCGATGACTGAGAAGAATCACATTTTCTATAATTATATAAATTACAGAAGGGATGACTGTAATCACCTAAAATGCCTCTGGGGGGGATGGATTACTAGTAGACATTTTCTTAAACAGATCCACACTCCTGGACTGAAAGAAATGCCAACGGCAATGCCTATTAGCATAAGACTGGCAAGCTAACATAGTTAACCCTTTAGAAGTAACAGGTTAAGTGACCCTATGGAGATTTTTTAATAGCCTGTTGCGTACATACATATACTTTTGCAGGCTTAATATAAAGGTGACATTAAAAATCAGGTCTCCTGCTTTTAAGATGTGGAGGTACAAGGAACATTTATCATGGCAAAGACCTTGACTGACTATTAGGTTTGATACTTCTCAATCAATTCAAGCAATTTCTTTTAAAGGACAAACAAGTCATGTCATTGGCCTTTATATTATTTGTGGGTAAGGTATTTTTATTTATTTAGTATACTTTTGTCTTGTCCTTCCACCAAGGAACTCAGGGGGGGGATGTATCTGTCTCCCCTGTTCTATTTTACTCTCACAACAACCCTGTGAGGTAGGTTAGGCTGAGAGAGAGAGAGAGAGAGAGAGAGAGAGACTGGCCTAAGGTCACCCAGTTAGGTTCATGGCAGGATGGGAATTTGAACTCTGAATAAAGAAAGGAAACAAACCTAACTCTGAAAACTAGAATCAAGAACCTGAAAAGGTAAGTCAAACTGAGTAGAGTGCCAACAATTAAAACTTATTGTATAAATCAGGGAAGTAGACTTTTGGAAATTCCGGGGGGGGGGGGCTCTTTAGCATGCTCACAAAGTGTGTGCACTCGCTGGGGCGATGTTCTCCCCCCCGGGAAACCGCCGTGCCTCCTCGGGCCCTTCCAAGGCCCACCAGCTGCTGCTGTTGGGGCCTCTCTCTCCCCCCCCGGCCACCCCTTCCCTCTCCCTCTCCAGCAGCGGCGGCTGGGCCTCGGAAGGACCCGGGGAGGCATGGCGGCAGGCGCTCCATTTTGCCGGGGGTGGCTGAGCCTCCCCCGAGAAATTTCGGGGGTGGCTCGAGCCCTCAAGCCCCCCCCCCCTGTACTCTACACCTATGGTATAAATAATGTGTAAAAATACATGTATTTATTTGTAAAGGATTAAAAAACATATAGGGGCACAATCACATCTAATGTAAACATTCCAAAATCATATATACACAAGGGCCAGTGGACTTAACCTAATGTGTTCATTACAGGACATTTTACCAGGCTTACAGATGCTCAAAGGCCACATCTGTTACTGATACAATGACTTTGTTTGCCACAGTTGCCAGGATTTTTTTTGTTATTAATTGTTTGCAAAATCCATACAGAAGGGAAAAAGGAAGCAAAGTTTTCATAGAAGAAATACTTACATAACATTGCACAATTTCTTTTGTAACACATTAAAACTGAAAAATTTGAAATTATCCATTCATAACACAATATTCAAACTCTATTCGTATGTTCAACTGCAGGATCTCAACTCTGTAAGACTTGAATTTCTATTAACAATTATAAAAATTAATGTAATTAATATCTTGTACTAAGTGAGAACAGTGAGAACAACATCGGAATGCAGCCTACGTATCGACATGAGTCCTGAAAGAGAAATAACAGAAAATATGCAAAATATGACACACAATAAGACGTGTATTAGTGCAACTATGCAGGAGAATAAGTGTTTGTCAAAGAGGAGACGGGTACTCACAACCACTTTTGATAAGTCGACCAGCTTGATGGAATCGTACCAGCTGTTGTTAGAAACTCAAGAATTGGTTCCCATTTTGTTGTAAAATTAGATTTGACAGGATGTACAGAGATAGCATTCAGTTTATGTGTGACACTTTCCATTAAAAATTGGTGCCAGGAATTTTTTTTAAGCAGTTTGTCAGATGTTCTTTCAGAGACCAAAGCAGGTGTATCGATATTCAATGGACATTGATGTTCAGAGTCACACCAAACACCAGTTGTATGGTATCAGATGGAAAAATACTTCTGCTCTGAAGGGAATATTCTGCAACAAATTGTTTTTTTGGTCCTGAATATGTTAAGCATCAGTATTACTGAGTTCAAAATATAATTATTTTTGCTGGGACTCTTAGGGCATAAAGACAGAGCTATTAGATGTTTTCCCTTCAATTGTTGACATACTATATTATATTTTTGAGTTTGTATTACACACACACACACACTTTTTTTTGCCTCAAAAGGGCCAGATTAATGACCACAGGGTTGTGGATGCCCCATTCAGAATCTGGACACATCCAAACAAAATACATTTATTGAAAGTTGAGGGAAAACAATGTCAGGTAGGGAGGTTTGACAAACAGCATGAATAAAAGTTATAATTGTTAGAACTTTTGTTCTTTGTTAGAGAAAAATAAAATAAACCAGAGTGATGAATCTTGCTTCTGGAAAGAGAGACAACTTCCTTTTATTTAAAACAGCTTTATTTTCTAAAGGGATAGGGAAACAGGATTGTCTACAAAATAAACAAAAAGCATTCTAAGGAGCAACATGTCTAATCTTCACAACATCCTACACGAGACTGAGTACACAATGGAGAATCTGTCCTTCTTCTTGACCCCTAGGAGGAGTCACCTGTGGAACAGTAACCAATTAGAAATACAATACCCCTGTAGATTCCCGAGCTTTCCTTCAGTTGGCTAGCTGCCAGGTTCCTCTTCCAGGTTAAGCTGAAAAACAACAACACTGAGATACACAAGTTAACCCTATAATTGCTGGAAGTTAGGTCTTGTTCTATACACACATTTCCAACACCCCTTCTCAAGACCTACCATGTAAGCCATTGTACATGCAAAAACATTATTCAACATTAGTATCAAGCATATTCAACAGTTCACGAAGTATTTCAAACTTTTCTTTGGTCAGTGGTTTAGTCAGGATATCAGCCACCATCTCTTCTGTATGACAATGCTTAATCTCTATTAGCTTTTTCTGGTACAAATCTTTAACTAATGCACATTTAACACCAATAGATCTACTTCTAGCAGTCGTGCTTTCTTCCTTACATATGGTGATACAAGCCTGATTATCCTCTAACATAAGTACAGGTACAGGTTCATTTATTCCAAAATCCTTCGACATATTAAAAATCCATTCCAGTCTGCTGCAGGCACTTGCTGCTGAAATGCACTCAGCTTCCACTGTGGATTGCGCTACAACAGTCTGTTTTCTACTAGTCCAGTCTATCAGTCCATCTCCATAAAATAATAGGTATCCACTGGTAGACTTCTAGTTGTTCATTTCTTCTCCCCAACTGGCATCCATGTATCTAACTAGTCTTGGTTCTTCAGTTGGTGCAATTTTCAGTTTTAAGTTCATTGTTCCTCTGAGATAACGTGCCATCTTCTTTATTGCTCTCCAATCATGATGATTAGGTGAACTCACTTTTCTGCTTAGGAATCCAACTGCTGCTATGATAACTGGTCGCATGGATTTGCTCAGGTACAGGAGCTTTCCGACAGCCTCCCTGTATTCTCCTATGTCCTTGAGCGGTGTCCCATCCTTTTCTTTCAGATATCCAGGTTCAAGTGAAATTGATGATGCTTTGCAGTTCTTCATAGTGAATCGGAACACAGCTACAAGATGTAAGTTAGGACAAGAAATGAAGCTATGCAGAGCTTGATATGCTGCCAATATTTTATATACAATAAAGGAAACTTATAACAAACTCTATAGTGTTTTTACAGCAAAATAACAGAATAAAGAGAATAATTGGCCACAAGATTGCAGTCCAGTTGTTGTTGTGTTGGTATTCTTTTGTTGAGTTGGTAGTTGGTGATGAGATTCTCCGGAATAGCTCCTGTTTCGAATCTATAGATCTTCCTCTGTACTACTAATTTTACCTTTGTAAAAATATATAGTAAAATTAGAGAATCACATCCAGGTCATATATACTTCTAAGCAATTAATAATATAAATATAATAAATACATTAAAACTCTTACAAAATATTCACCAAATATATATTACCAGAACAAGAGGTGGATATTCAGCATCAGGCATCTATGTTAGTATGTCTTCAGTCATTAAATACCTAAGAATACAAAAATATATATTTAACAACTCATATTGCAATCCATTATAAAGACCCATAAAGGGGCCAAAAGACTTACCCCACACAGGACAATACATCAAGTGATGTATTCCAGTCAGATCATCAAGCCTTATCCCATGACATCCTGTATCACTTAAATACCCACAAGAGTGGATACCTTCAGGTTTCCAACAATAATGGCAGTCCCAAACTTAGGACAAAAGGAGAAGAAAGTCTTCTAGTCACTTTAGAATCATAGAATCACAGAGTTGGAAGGGGCCATACAGGCCATCTAGTCCAACCCTCTGCTCAATGCAGGATCAGCCTAGAGCATCCTTGACAGGTGTTTGTCCAGCCACTGCTTAAAGACTGCCAGTAAGGGGGAGCTCACCATCTCTGTAGGCAGCTGATTCCACTGTTGCACAACTCTTGCTATAAAAAGGTTTTTCCTGCTATCCAGCCAATACCTTCCCGCCCTTAATTTAAACCCATTCTTGCGAGTCCTCTCCTCTACTGCCAACAGGAACAGCTCCCTGCCCTCCCTTAAGTGACAGCCCTTCAAATACTTAAAGAGAGCAATCGTGTCCCCCCTCAACTTCCTCTTCTCTAGGCTAAACATTCCCAAGTCCCTCAGCCTTTCCTCAGAGGGCTTGGTCTCCGGGCCCCCGATCATCCTCGGCACTCTCCTCTGCACCCACTCAATTTTGTCCACATCCTTTTTGAAGTGAGGCCTCCAGAACGGTTCACAATTCTCCAGGTGCAGCCTGACCAATGCAGTGTCCAGCGGGACTATGGTACCTTGCGATTTGGATGTTATGCCTCTGTTGATACACCCCAAGATTGCATTAGCCTTTTTTTTATCGCTGCATCACACTGGCTGCTCACATATAACTTTTGGTCTACCTTTGCCCCAAGATCTTGTTCACACACACTGCTACTCAGAAGTGTATCCCCCATCCAGCATGCCTGTTCCTCCTTTTTTGTTACCCTCACAGTCACTGAGAAGCCACATTCTTTCAGGATTGATGGCCCGCTCTCTCTCTTTGCCTTTCTCTGTCTCCATAGTCTGTTTTCCCCAGGAACTTCTTTAGAAATTCTCCCACCATCAGGAGGGGAAACACCTCAGCTTCTTCTCTGGCTGCTTCAACCTCTTGGAGTCCTCTCCTCCTTCTCCTGCCCTGTGGCCAGGCAACCGCTCACCCTGCCTCTCTATATGAAGAACCTCCCCCTAGAGGGTAATGTTTTTTCTAGGCTAGGCCCACTTTGCAGGGGAAAGCATGTATCACTATAAATGGAAGGTATGACTAGGCTCTGAACCCCAAGACTAGGGCGCCAACTTGGCCATTTGGGCTCCGTGCCTGGGAGGACAGAGTTTAAGTAGGGAAAGGAGCTTGAAGTGGATGTCTTGTTACTCTAGGACTTCAATTTCTCCTGGACAGTATGGTATACCATAGAGTCTGCCTCCCAAAGCTGCTATTTTCCCACAGGAAAACTGATCTCTGTAATCTGGAGACCAATTGTAATTCTGTGAGAACTCCAAGCCTTACCTGGAGGTTGGCAACTCTGTGCTTGCATTGTAGCATGTAAACTTTCACTCAAGCATGTTCTTTCCCTGCAGCTGAATTTTAACTTTTAATTGTTTCATAGTTCATTACACATACGTAACTGAAATGACTGGCCTCTTCTGTATTACCAAATGTAACCATTCAATGTGATATATATGTATTCAGTTGCATGTGGTTAAATTAAATTTATGATTTATGGTTGGGCCCTTACCCTCTGTGATAAATGCCCTCCCCAGTCAAAAATTCTTTTTAAAAGGCTCTAAAGGAAAGTAATCCTTTGTGGCGTGCATCACATTACAAATTAGTTATACATAAGTACGAATGTGAGAGTGGAAAGAAACTTATATGAACCATAGCAGCAGCAATTGAATGGGGAGCCCTCAACAAGCATATTGAGAATTTCCTACACAAGTGAATACAAACACACAAGCCTAATACATAAAATTACAAAGAACAAGATGGTACAAGATTCTTTGTTATTTTGTCTGCAATAGACTAACTCTCTGGAATTTTTTATTTTTTTAATTTATAATTTTCATTTCATTGAGGTCAGCTACAATACAAAAACAAGAAAGTTGATTCATAACAGTAACAATGCATTAAACAATAAAATGGTACTATTAATGTAACAGACTATATTTTCAAAATAGCACTACAACCAGTGAAATCGGAATTTAACAAAGAAACATGAACCAAAGATTATAGTAAGTCGGTTTGTTGTGATGTCAGTTTAATTTCTTTTGTACATGCCTTCAACAATGTGGACTTTCATGGGAAGTTGTTGTCATCATAAGTGGTGTCATCAGTGGCGTCCCAGCACCCCCCTTAAAAAAAGACACTAAAATGTCCATATATCACTGGAGCATTGTAACAATAGGCTTAGCAGTTTCTCTGAATTTCCAGCTTTCCTTTAAAAAAGTAAGTCTCTAGGCTCTTTCCTTGCACAGATTTGCCTTTTCCCTTATATCGCTGTGAGGGAAGGCACTAGAAACTTACATTTTTTTTTAAATTAAAGCTGGTGGGCTCAGGGCGGCTTACGTAGAATTTCATATAAAATACAAATAAAATCTATCATAAACATATCAATATAAAATAACAATAATTTTAAATACTCCTAAAACGCTGGAACATGATCTGATAAAAAACAAGAGCAAGAAATATTTATATTTATTTATAATTTTAAAGGTCTTACGAGAAAGGCAAATATGCTGTTGTCCAATGCTGAGGAAATCATTTTTTAAAGAAAAATACTGCAATATACATTTTTCTTTCAATATAAAATATGTAGAAAATAGAAATCTACATGAACCATGGATGAATGAATAACTTAACTGCAGTTCATCGTGACTGAATTCAATATGGTACATGCAGAACAACTTCCATAATAAGAAAAGATTTCTTAAACAAGATCCATTTATTGAATTCCTAGCAATATATATTTTGTAAAGTCAGCCAATGATTACTGACTCAGCTGATTTTACCATTCATTCATCACAGAAGCGTTAGTAAAGGTCGAACTATTCTATTTCCAGATTCCATTGAGTACATGATACAATTGTGCACAAACAAGTTTGCAGCTTCAGAAAAAAGGAAATTACATTTGATGGCTATTCACTGCAGTGGCTCCATTGATGTAATTCAAATACAGATACATTGTGAGAAGTGAAAGGCCATAAATTAACTTAAAAACAAAGACTGCAATTGTTCATTATACTATTCATTATCCATTATATTATATGTATTATAGGTTAGAAACAATTCCTCAACTGAGAAACAGACTTTTTTTTGACATGCATATTTTTCAACAGGTGCTGAAACCATGCTTGGTGTATTTAATAAAAATAATAATTATGTAAAGTACCGTGCACATATGTGTTGTCCATCCACCAAATACTCTTTGAAATAAAACTCTCTTTCATGCCTTCCCAAATACAGAGGCTGCTGTCACACACACTAAATAATCCATTTTCAATCCATTTTCAATGCACCTTCCAACTGGATTTTGCCAGTTCACACAATAAAATCCCGTCGGAAAGTGCACTGAAAGTGGATTATTCAGTGTGTGTGACAGCAGCCAGAGAGTATGCTGAATATACTGTGGTTAGCCACAGATGACTGGACTACCACACAGAAAGTCTGTGACCTGTTACCACACTAACATTCCACAGAAAAGGCACCGCAAGGAGAATGTTGTCTGAAAAGGCTAGGGCTGCCAAGTCAGCCCAGGGGCGGGGGATCCCCCGCTATAGGGGTTCCCAATCTGCCAGCCGGCATTCGGCCAGCGGGGGGAACCCCTCCCCCGAAGTCGTCCAGCGTGGACAACTTCCCCAGCGTAGTGACGTCACCTCCAGGTGACGTCACCACGTTGGAGACGTTGCCAGGGCGACGCTCTGGCGATCGCCCCATTTGGGGTGATCGCCAGAGCGTCACCCTGGCAAAGCCCCAACGTGGTGACGTCACTTTCGGGTGACGTCACCGGGTGCGTGCGCTTTGCGCGCGCGCCAGGGAGGCTCCCGGGAGGCTCCCAGGCGAAGAAGGACTCCCCCCCGCCAGTAGGTGAGTTTGACTTGGCAGCCCCAGAAAAGGCCAAGGCTGGCAGGTGGGAGAACGCTGAGAGACAAGGTTCAATAAGGGCCAAAGGCCATAAAGGCCTTTAAAAGTAATCACTGAAACTTTGAATTGGGCCCAGAAGTGAATATGTAACCAGTACAGTTGACCCAGAAGGTGTAGCCAAGTTGCAGTGTTGGAATTAGGGCATCATTGGCTCCTATCACATGCTTGTGGGTTTAAATTCCAAACCCTCAAGTTTGACTACATTAAGCTGTTTCATTTTTACCACCAAGAGCTTCCTCATAGCATCCAGAAGCCATATTACATATATTAAAAGGCAACAACAGAGGAAGCTTAGAAAGATAGAACAACAGAGTTATGGTTATGGATCACCATTGCTGTAGCCCCCTATTTCTTAAAAAAGCTGAAATGGCAACAAAATATTCAAATAATGCAAATGCAGTATTAGATTCTTTTTTTCTTAAAGAGGGACATCAGCTTTTTAATGCTTTAATTTTTCGCTTGATAAGTCAACCGAATTAAAGGGAAACAGCAACTGTGGCATTTTCCATCGGACCACTCTGTTCGTATTATCCAGAGAATCATTTGCCACCCGGGAAGTTCAGGACAGAAAGCATTCTGTGACTTCCCTTGTGTTTGTTCACTCTTCCGGGAACAGCAGAATCACAGAAATACCAGTCGATAAAGCAGTTTTCTAAAGATGAGAACAAAAGAGGCAACAGCGATTAATATTTTGGAGCTACTTATACCATTACAGTGCTTTTTTGGTATCTTTGGTATTTTTCATATGTGCATGTGTGTGTGTGCCTAGAAGTCATGGCAGCCTCTGGCGACTGACCCCTACTGGAGGCCTGGACGGTGTTCAGAGAGGTGCAAAAAGTAAAGGATAGACCCAAGCCATTTTCTGCACCTATGAAAATATGGAAAAATTCAAATAGAATACTGTGTGTAATAATCCAAGATGTTATGTAAACTCCCATATGTTTGGTGTTTCAGAGGGTAACTGTGTTGGTCTTCAGTGAAACAGTTAGATTTGAGCCCAGTAGCACCTTAAAGACCAACAGATTTTCAGGGTAGAAGCTTTCGAGACAGAAGGGAGCAATGAGGTGCTACTGGACTTGAATCTAACTATCCCTTGATGTGTTAAAGAGTCCCACAGAAGTGCTTCTTGTTTTGCCGTTGTGTTGTTTTTGGCATGTGGGGCCACAGTGGCTCAGAGGCTAAAATGCTGAGCTGCAGACCAGAAGATCAGTAGCTCAACAGTTCGAGACCCAAATGCTGCATGACGAAGTGAGCTCCTGTCTCTGGCCCCAGCTCCTGCCAACCTAGCAGTTCGAAAGCAAGAAATTGCAAGTAAATAGGTACCGCTTTGGTGGGAAGGTAACAGTGTACCACGGAGAAATCTTTGGACAGTACTGGCTTTTCGGCTTGGAAATGGAGATGAGCACTGTCCCCGAGAGTCAGATTCAACTGGCTTTTGACCAAGCGAAACCTTAACTTTACTTTAACTTCTTTTTGGCATAGAATAAATAATCCCTTGAGTCTATATGGGTGTACTGTGAAACATTTTATGGCTGTTATATATATATATATGTTTTTTAAAGATACTATTCTGTTTCTATTCCAAAAAGGTCATGTGGGGATAGTAAAATATGGATTTTTAACAAGATTTTGCGGACAAAGTGAAGACACTTGAGGATTTTTTTTTTAATGGAAGCACTATATACCTTTACAAAAGCTGAATACCTGTACACACACTGGGATATTTGAGGGACTATTTCCTTGTTGTCAGTGACTAGTATGTAGAAGTACCATTTGCAATAGGCTAGTTAATGCTAGCTATGGTACACGTGATGAGCTGTCATTACTGCCATGATAAATGTTTACAACTGTACTGTTTTTGCTACTGTGATTAGCTAACACAGTTTGCACCCAATGCTTCCTCTAAGCTGTGGAGTCTTGTGAGCAAAAATTCTACTTTGTGAGCGACTGGCATTAAAGTTGTGAGCAGGTGATCTGGCCACTGCATAAATTAGTTTGCTCTGGAACTGTCCTTCCTGAGCTAAGACTTAAAATGTGTGAGACGGAGGCTAAAAAACTGTGAGCTAGCTCACACTAACACAGCTTAGAAGGAACACTGTTTTTACTTTCTGGTTCTTTTCTGAAATATTCATGTTTTTAAAGCATGATTTTAGAAAATATGTTCTTAACAGCTACTGTGAGATAGCAGAACAAAATCTGAGTCCAGTGGCACCTTTAAAACCAAGAAAGTTTTATTCCAGGTATTTAGTTAGATGACCAGTTTAGGATTGGGGGGAATACATGTAGGGGTGTGCTTCAAGAAAAAAATCAATAATTTTGGATTCAGGGACTTACTATTTATTTCTGATTTTCAGGTAACACAGTACTGGATCGGGATTCAAATGTGGGCTTCTTTGGGAGGGGTCCAGAATTTGTTACCATTATTTTCAATGGGGGAACCAATTCAGCGGTCTAACACCGCTTTTTAAAGACAATGGTACCAAATTTGCACAGAATATTGTCCTTCCTCTAATCTAAAAATGCTCTAAATTCCAGCAGAATGGACCAAGGGGTTTTGGTTTTACAGACCTCCCCACTAGGTGCCCCTCACTGCACTTCTCTTCACGGTTTCCTGTGACATTAAAAAAAATAAAATAAAAATCCGGGCTGCATATGGTTGCATTACATACTTTTACAGTGACTGATGGATGGTTTGTTTGTGTTTTTTAAAAAATCTTTCTCTGTCCCTTTTTGCTGAAAACTCTGCATTTGCCTGAAAAGTTGCCATTCTTCCTTGTTGTGGTCTATTGTCTTTTCTTCACAAGGAGGCTTCCTTTGCAGACCTCCGTGGCACATCGCTGCAATCTTTGAAAACAGTATGATTTTTTTCCTTAAAAAATAGAGCACATGTGTGTGTGCGTGATGGCATGGGAAGGACATGCAGTCATCCAACTGGCATGAGACGTGTGTCTTCCCTGTAGAGGTATCTTTATTATTTATGACTACAATTTAAGGCTGGGAGCTCACTGTTGAAACTTCAGAGGCATGTCAGGCTGGATTAGGATCCGGACCACAGCCTGTGGGGAGAGGAGTTAAGCATCCCCCTGTACCAATTTCCCAACCTGAAACAGCCCCAGGGACCTGGTATTTGCTCTACTGGAGCAACTTATGCATAATGATGCATTCCATGTAAGTTTTCCCAGCAGGATGAATAGCAGCTTCCCAGGGCCATTTCAGATGAGGAAAATGGCATTTGGATTGGGGGGGGGGGTTTGACTCACACTCCTCTTTTCATGTGCTGCAGTCCTGATCCAAATCATGTCGCTGTGTGCCTGTGAATCAAAGGCTGTGGTCACACACACTAATCCACTTTTAACCCACTTTCAATGCACTTTCCAACTGGATTTTTACTCTATGAACTGGCAAAATCCATTATGAAAGTGCATTGAAAGTGGATTGAAAGTGGGTTATTTAGTGTGTATGACCACAGCCTTGGAGTGTGTTCAGACAGGCAGCTAATCTCACCATTGGCCTGGCTGTAATTTGAGCTAGATCTTTTTGATCCAGCGCTGCATGACCAGACAACCTGCCTGTGAAGTGCTTCACCGCGTGACTCCTGTGGTGGATTGTCTAGATGGTATCCATCATGTGGAGCCATGCGGTCGGCTTTTTTTTTTTTTAAATCCTGTCTGCGCATGCGCATAGGCACCTCCCCATATACTTGTTTCTCCACGCATGCGCGTACTAAAAATGGTAAAAACATGGCCAGTGGTACCTTCCTCTAGGTACCGTTTCACTTAATAAAGTTGACAAAGTTCAGGGGACCGTTAGAAACATAACATTGTTTGGATCGCTTGAGAAGAGCTCTGGGGACGTCGCTTGTTTAAGCAGTTATGCACGCATCACTAAGAGTTTTTTAAAATGGCGGCTGTTTGGGATGGTCTGGAGACCATCCCTATGGGCTGATTGCGCACTGGAGGTACAACCTGATGGTGGAAAGTCTGGCATTGGCCTGTCAGCCAGCTTTAGACTGGACTTTAACTACTATCTTTTAAGTACAGATCCCTGATGGGGATTGACGGGCTACTAACAAAAGCGGCATGATTCCCAGATGTTGAGGTCTGGACACACTTTAAATCTACCAGGCACTCATGCCTGGCGTGGCTCAAAAGAGCCGTATGAATGCACCCTTAGTTTCAACAGTGGAGTTCCAGTGCATGTCTGCCTGGTGACCAGTATCAATGCTCCCCTTCCCCAATCCTCAGCTACCCTCTCTCCCATCACTGCCCTCAGCCCAGCAACCAGTGACTCTGCACTGCCGGCTGTTGCCCCAGCCATCCTTGCTGCTGCCAAGAGGTCAGAGGGGAGGGCTGCTAAGTGAGGACACCTGCCCTGCTGCCCGCCATGCTTCCCTCCTGGGTGCCTCCTGCCTGCCTGCCTGCCTCCCTCCCATGGCCAGCCAGGCTTCCACGAGGAAGAGGAGGAGGAGGAGGCACCCTGCTCTCCCCCCCTGCCCGGCCTCTGCCAATGGAGACCAGCCGGGGACAGTTCACACAGGGTGGGCTTGGTGCTGATCTTTCTCTCTCTTTCTCTCCCCACCCTTCCAAGGCAGGCAGTGCTGGTGTGGTCAGTGGTGGGTACTGGGGGAGGGGGTGGAGGCAGCCGCTTCTGTAGAGGCCACCATGCATAGGGGCACATCTCTTGCCATGCTGCGGAGGGGGACTTCTGGGACTTGTGGGCTACAGCCAAGTAGAATCCTCACCCCCCGGATTTCTCTGCAGCACGCCCCCCCCCCAGCAAAACATTGGCCCCCTGAGCAAAAAGTTGTTAGCTACATGGCTGATGCTCCCTTTAAGATGTGGACTCTTGTAAGCAGAAATTCTACTTTGTGAACTACTGGCATTAAAGATGTGAGCGAGTAATTTGTCTGCTGCATAAATTAGTTTGCTCTGGAGCCATCCTTCCTGAGCTAAGACAAAAATGTGTGAGCTGGAAGCTTTAAAAAGTGCGAGCTAGCTCACACTAACTCAGCTTAGAGGGAACACTAACCAGTATGCTGTTCAGACATTCAGGGGTAGTGGTGCTTTTGCACAAAGACATTTATAATAGCCAGAATATTGGTGGGCCAATATTGTAAAGCAACTCAGGCAAGCTTGAAATGAAATAAAAGGAAATTGGGGGGGGGGGGAGGGGGTGAAGTGACCCTGAAAGCAGCAGTGTAAACAAGTGACATTGGTCACACTACATTTTTAAACTGGAGAGGACCCCCCAAATGTATAATGTATGTGAAAAGTCAAGTGTACCTTACAGAAAGATCATGTATATAAAGAAATTTCAGAAGTTGCCTGCCTTAGATAGTCCTTTTCTGTACAAATCAGGTGAGATATCTACCTGGCTTAGATGATCACTTATCTGGGGGGTAAAAGGAAGAGAAATCCAGAGTTCTCTGGTATGTTTAGGGATATTGAAAAACTACAGTAACCCTGAAACAGTTCCTGAGTTACTTAAGTAAGCAAGCCAAGTTGCATACCTTTGGGAGAGGCAAAATTTCCCAAGGTCAGTAACCAATCTGACCTGGGGCAAAATTATTTTATTCTATTGCAGGGGAGGTGAATGGTGATGACACTTGAGCTCCTTTCCAGCTATATGAGTCTACATTTGATCAGGTCTGCTGCAGAAAGAAGGTCACTGCATTTGGGCCCTAATTCTCTCATGCAGGAACACTTTACATTTTCCGTTCTCTTGTATTACAACTGCTTGAGTCCCCTTGATTTCATTGCCATAGAAGAGAGGATGCTAGACTAGCTCGGTTAAATAGGTAGAGATGTCCTTCTTAGTTAGTCAGTCACAGCAGCAGCCCTGCATTCCAGTGAACTAAATAGTAAAATTGCCTGGGGTAAGATACAGGAAAGGTACGCTTGGGTTTGACATAGATTGGCCTGTTAGAATTTCATTTCTGAGTATTTTGCCGTGCTCTCTGAAAGCGACCATTGCTGTTGACCTCAGCTCTCCCCAGAGATACTTCCAATGGCTTTGAATTCTCCATCCTCTTTCCGAAAAGAAAAGAAGGGTGAAATGGCAGCAGCACTTGTGGGCTGTTCCGCCCTAATGTTTGCGAGTGACTCTGGTCTGAAGCCATGTGAAGTAGGGCAGAAGCCTTTAAGTAAAATCATTTTCCAAACCAAAGAAAACGTTAAAGGTTCTCCTTGCTCACCTTCTCCGTTAGGCTGATAATATTGGCTGAACAAAATTCTCCCGCTGCTGCTGCTGTTGTTATCCTATAATTGTCCCAGTTAGGAGAGTTTCAGTGCAGTCCAATGCAGAGTTTCATCCTTCCATTTATGTCAATAAGCTTATAAAGGTGTAACTCTGTTTAGGATGGGGCTGTTTGTTTGCCAGTGTTGAAAATGCAAATAACTTTAACCAGGGCTTTTTCCCTCAGGGAACATGCCGAAATGGAGTTCCAGAACCTCTTTGATAAACTTCTTTTTTAAATGTTTAAAAGTTCATGACTTTTCAGTATACAGATTGAAAACTTCCTTTCCCTCTTGAGAGTTCTGGCACCTCTTTTTCCAGAACCCCCCCAATCCCTGGCTTTAATTATGAAGTAATATAGATCAGGAGGTGAGTCATGTGGATCTCCTCGGTATTCCCAGCCTTGAATGAGAAGGCAACATTGCATTCTGAGGGAACAAAGCATAGGCGTCAACTTCAGGGGGGCTGGGGAGCTGGAGCCCCCCCCCCCAACTTTTCCAGGATGTGCTGAGCCTCCCCTGGAGACAATGGCCTGTAATGTCTCTGGCCCAGCCCCAGCCCCGCCCCCTGGGGAAATCGGAAAGTCTACACCCTTGGAACAAAGGGAAAGTGACTACACGTCCTAAATCATGATAATCTACCCCTTTCAGTGGTTGGTTCCTCTCAGACCTTATTTGAGTCTTTTTAGCCAGCTGTGTCTTTTAGCAATGAAGAGGACAATTCAGTGGTACATGTGGGCAGTGTTTCCCTCTAAGCTGAGTTAGTGTGAGCTAGCTCACAGTTTTTTGTCTCAGCTCAGGAAAGATGGCTCTGGAGCAAACTAATTTATGCAGTAGCCAAATCGCTTGCTCACAACTTTAATGCCAGTAGCTCACAAAGTAGAATTTTTTGCTCACAAGACTCCACAGCTTAGAGGGAGCATTGCATGTGGGGCACAACTGCTTTAAAATCAAAACTCCAGGGGCTTTTTCCCACTCACATTGTGCCGGCGTTCTGCCTCCGTTTGTCCCGGCGCTGGGTGTCAATTTCACACCCTTTGCTGCGGCGCGTGTGTTAATACGGGGCTTCGCATCATTTTCTCTGCGCCTTCAGTAAACCTTTTTTTTAAGGTTTACCGAAGGTGCGGAGAAAATGGCACGAAGCCCCGTATTAACACACGCGCCGCATCAAAGGGTGTGAAATTGACACCCAGCGCCGGGACAAACGGAGGCAGAACGCCGGCACAATGTGAGTGGGAAAAAGCCCCAGGTTTCTGCAGCTAGAGTGAATTTTCATTCTTCAGTGCAGAGAGGACAGGGGGATTGCTACAAAAGGTGACTTTGGAAGGGAAACTTTGAATTTCATCTTTTCAGAATGTATAATTATAGCATCTGGGAGCTGGTCTAGTCCTCTTGGAACTTTGTGAAGGGTTTGCTGCCATACAGTTAACTGTGAATGTCAACAAGAAAGCCCTTGATTAAAAAGAAAAGCTCTCTTTTGCTGTCTGTCACTCTATCCCCCGCCAATATAAAAATCTTCATTGTATAATGTGTTCTATTTAGGGATGCTCACCAGCCATTATTTTACTAATCTGACTATTAGGGATGTCAGCCTCCAGGTGGGACCTGGGGATCCCCTGAAATTACAGCTCATCTCCAGACTCCAGGTTCTTCGGCATTGTACCCCAGTGAGATCCCTGTCCTCCCTGATGGCTGGTGAACAAAGAAGAAGAGTCCGAACTGGCAGAGACTGACCAAGAGAGAGATCTTGGAGTCGTAGTAGATAACTCAACGAAAATGTCGAGGCAGTGTGCGACTGCAATGAAAAAGGCCAACGCTATGCTGGGGGTTATTAGGAAGGGAATTGAAAACAAATCAGCCAGTATCATAATGCCCCTGTATAAATCGATGGTGCAACCTCATTTGGAGTACTGTGTACAGTTCTGGTCGCCACACCTCAAAAAAGATATTATAGCATTGGAAAAAGTGCAGAAAAGGACAACTCGAATGATAAAAGGGTTGGAACATTTTCCCTATGAAGAAAGGTTGAAATGCTTGGGGCTCTTTAGCTTGGAGAAACGATGGCTGAGGAGTGACATGATCGAGGTTTATAAGATTATGCATAGGATAGAGCAGGTAGAGAAAGAAGTCCATTTCTCCCTTTCTCATAATACAAGAACTTGTGGGCACTCCATGAAATTGCTGAGCTGTTGGGTTAGAACAGATAAAAGGAAGTACTTCTTCACCCAAAGAGTGATTAACACATGGAATTCACTGCCACAGGAGGTGGTGGTGGCTACAAGCATGGATGGCCTCAAGAGGGAATTAGAGAAACATATGGAGCAGATGTCCATCAGTGGCTATTAGCCATAAAATATAGATAGGAACTCTCAGTCTTGGGCAAGTGATGTTCTGTATCCTTGGTGCTGGGGTGGGGGCAACAGTGGGAGGGCTTCTAGTGTCCTGGCCCCACTGCTGGGCCTCCTGAGGGCACCTGGTGTTTTTGGCCACTGTGTGACAGAGTGTTGGACTGGATGTGCCACTGACCTGATCCAACATTGGCTTCTCTTATGTTCTTCAGAGAAAAAGTCAATTAGATAGGATTGAGAGGTCAGCACCTTCTTTCCTTTCAAGTGTCATTCCTTGTCTGTCTCCAGATTGCTACTCTCAGGGAAATTTCTCTCTTCTTCTCTGAAGTGCCACATTCAGTTTTACTCTCTCTCTAAGCTAGAGATGCAGTGAGGAACCTATCTCTGCCTCTCCTCTTTCTTAACAAGTTTGTTAATTCCTAAATAAACCTTTATCTACTCCTTAATCAGGTTGTGCACCATTGCTGTGTCGGTCACTCTGCCAACACTCCCCAGGCTCCACCCCCAAATCTCTGGGAGTTTCCCAACCTGGATCTGGCAGTAGCAACCCTACCCCCCATATCCTGCCGGTGGCAACCCTACTAACCATTAAAACTACATGCTGGCAGATAATCCGTACTGGAGGCTGGAAAGACAGTAAGCTTCACCACTCCCCTTGGACCATCTGCCAAATTCCTGATATGTTATGCTTGAGTCTGCCTTGCACTAAGTTGCCTTGGCTGTACCATATCAAACTCTTTGTATGTGTGTGTGTAAAGTGTCATCAAGTTACAGCCAATTTATGATCATCCCGTAGGGTTTTCAAGGCAAGAGATGAACAGATGTAGGAAGTTTGCCATTGCCTGCCTCTACACAGCAGCCCTGAACTGCCTTGGTGGTCTCTCACCCAAGTACTAACCCGGGCCAAGGCCAACCCTGTGTAGCTTCTGAGATGTGATGAGAGAGGGCTAGCCTGAGCCATCCAGGTGAGAGCGCTCCAGGTGTAGTAAATTCAGTACAATGCCTTTTCCATACAAGGAATTCCATGCACATAGAAAACTAGCAGAAATTTGTTATGAATGCATTTGGTCATCTAGGCTCCCAACTGCAGCTGAAGTGGTACCATGCAGGTATACTACCAGCTAAGCAAGGATTAGGCTGGTCAGGTTCTGAGTTCTGACCATGGTGTGCCACATCCCCTGCAGAGCTCAGCATCTGACCTGGTCCTGTGATTGGTTCTGTTCTTGTTCCAGTCTAGGGGGGGGGGGGTCTACTGTTTTAAAAACCTAGTGTGAACATTAATGAGGGACAGTGGTTAGAGAGTCAGACTAGGAGACCCATGTTCAAACCCTCATCTATGCCCTGGAAGCTTGCTGGTTGACCTTGGGCCAGTCAATCGCTCTCAGCCTAACCTAACAGCCTAGCCAGATAAAATGGAGGTGAGGAGAATGGTATAAGCTCCCTTGGGTCCCCATTGGGGAGAAAGGAGAGGTATAAAATAAACTCTTTCCCATCTCTCTGCAGTTTTCAGCACAGTTTGATAATTATTATCTTGAGCTGAAGTCATACACACTAAATAATCCACTTTCAATCCACACTAAAGAATCTACTTTCCAGCCACTTTCAATGCACTTTCCAACTGGATTTTGCCATTTCATGCAGTAAAAATCCAGTTGGAAACTGCACTGAAAGGGGATTGAAAGTAGATTATTTATTAGTGTGTGTGACCACAGCCTTGCAGTGTTTCTTTCCAAGCATAATGTGGTGAACAACTTATTTGGTTTACAGGAAGTAAAGTTACTAGACCTCAAGCTTTACTGGAAATCACTTGCTATCATTTGAAATCCTGCCCTTCGATCTCAGGTGATGGAGGGATGTTTTTGGTTTCTCAGTGGGTACATACACTCTTCTCTTTCTCCTTACTGGCACCGCTGGCACTGAAAACAGTTGCTGGGTCAAACTAAGCCTGGACATCAAAGTCCCTGTCCAAATCCATTTATATCAAGCCAATTCAACAATAATTTTTTTTAAAAAAATCTTTCAGATGAGTTTGTATGTATGAAATAGAACTGTGGGGTGGAGCATGCTACATTAGTGTAGGGTTGCCAATCTCTTGGTGGTAGCTGGAATTCTCCTGGGATTACAACTGATCTCCAGGCAAAAGAGATCAGTTCACCTGGAGAAAGTGACCACTTTGAAAGGTGGACTCTATGGCATTATACCCCACTGAAGTTACTCCCCACCCCAAATCCCCCCAGGCTCCACCCCCAATCCTAATCCACAGCTGGCATCCCTACATTAGTGGAAAGCCCCCCCCCCCCCCGCACATCAATTTCCTACTCAGTCATAAAGAACATTGGGCTTGGCTCAGTTAAGATATTACATAAAATAATGGTCTATTTTACCTGTGGTCAATTTGTGAAACCAAAATTAAGTTTGCAGACCACCACTTAGATCCTGGTTTGCCTCAAGTAATGCTTGTTTCATTGCCCTCTCTCTCTCTGTAATCAAGAAGGACACTGACAGAAAACGAGCCAGGATTAAACCAGAGTGTTTGGTTTGGTGTTTGTACACCAAAGGAAAACATAGTTAAGACTAATAGTGGTTAATAAGCCAACTTTACATCCCGGCTTCAGATCTTGTTTTGATGGACTCTGGCCATAGTTAGTGGAATGGCCTGCATTCCAATAATCACAACAACCATAGTTAGCTTAATTAAAACATGATCTCACAAGATGTCTGAACTGCATAATTATCTTACCCTTACCCTCCTCAAAATGCCCAACCTGAACACTTGACTGAGAAATATCTTACATGCACATTTTGCTTGAGCAATATTTCATAGGTCTAACAGTCACCTTTTGTGGCCATTATAAAACCCAGTGATAGAACACAACCATTTAGTTAGGAATAACAAACAGAAAAAAAAGAAAAAGAGAAGTAAATATAAGCACAAATCAGGTCCGCATGAGGGACATCTCTTTCAGTGTGGGGTTTTAGTCCCACCTAAGAGGCAGACCCCTAACCACTGGACAATCCCAGACCCAGTCAGTTTCTCCTTTATGATGAGCCACAGAAAAGAAATACAGAGTAAAACTTCTGTTAATGACCGGAGAGCAATCTCATTGCTTTCACATTTCCAGAAGGGAAGAAAAAGGTTTTTTTAAAGATAAAGCTTAGAAAAATAATGCTCTCAACAATTTCTGGCATAAATCTTTACATTAAACAGGTCTTTCCCTTGTCTTGCCACACGAATCATTTATTTAAGTGGTGATAATAAAAGGTGTCAGCAATTCAGTTGTAAGCTCTCGAAGATTTCTGTGCGCACTGACCTTTAAGTGTTTGTATCTTGACAGGTGAGCTGTTCTTAACGTCTCCCATGAGATATGGTGAGGGCATAGGGTCAGGCATGCTAATGATAAAATTACCATTTACCTTTTACCTCACCAGCCTCAGTGCCTGACATTATAAATGTAGGTAACCTTTCACCTGATGGCTCTCTTTCTTCTGCACTGCTAGAGATTATGGTGAAAAGAACATACCTGCAGCTGCAGAAAGGGTCTTAGGAGGGGTGGATTAAGTGTATTCACTCAATTAAGTGATTCTCCCACCCTTATTTCTTGCCCAAATGGCAAATACACATTTTATAAAAAGGCAATGATACAGGAACTCCTCTCTTTCCTACATAAAGCTCCACTTTGCTAAAAATGCCTGCTTTTACCAGTCAAGGATTCAAAGCTTCCTCCCTCCTCCAATTTTTTAATTTCACATATAAAAGACAAACAATAGACAATCATACACAGACACAGATTTGAGGAAGATTCATTGTATCTTATTTTTCAACATAATCATTTGACCTCATACTGTGACATAGGAGTTCATTTCTTTTTCCCACCTTATAGTTTTAATATACATATTTTGCTCATAGTTAGATACATAGTTCTTATTTCTTTCTACTTTGGTATGAGTCTAGGAATTTGATATGTTGTGTTCTTCTATCCATTTGTAAAATCTTGACCATGTGTCCTCAAAATCTTCTTTATGAAGTTAAGTTATCCATCTCCACTGTTTCTAATATCTTATTTATAACTTCTTCCTTTGAAGGAACTTCACTTCTCCAATATTTAGCATATAATATTCTTGCTGCTGTCACAATATGAATCGTAAGATACAAATCTTGTTCTTTATATTTCTCTGCAAAAAGTTAATCTGTCCAACTCCAATATTTTTTAACTTTATCACAAGTCTTGACTGTTTAGGGCCATATGCCTAGGAATTTTGAAAGAAATTAACATGATACAGAGCATACCATATGATGATCCTACTGATAGTTTATTGTTGTCTTTGTTGTTGTGTGTACATGTACTAAGAATAGAGCAGCCAGCCTCCAGTTGGCTGGAGATTGCCTGGAATTACAACTGATCTCCAAGCGACAGAGATCAGTTCACCTGGAGAAAATGGTTGCTTTGGAAGGTGGACTCAATGGCGTTATGCCCCACTGAAGCCCCTCCCCTCCCCAAACCTTGCCCTCCTCAGGCTCCACCCCCCCAAATCTCCAGGTATCTCCTTACTTGGAGCTGGCTAAGCCACAATGGTCTGTGACTTCCCATTATAAGCATGCCATACATCCATATGCATTTTCATGTGTATACATAGCTTATGGGAAACCATAGTGAATGTTGGCTTCTCAGAAGAATCAATACAATGAAGATGGCCATTCCCCTTAGCTATTTATAATATGTTATGTAAACACTGCTGTAGAATACCAGTTAACAGACTTAAATACATGACAACTAAATACACATTTCTAAATATTTGGGTACTACCATTTAACACTTGCTTTTCACAAGCAGTTCTGACTGTACAGAAATGAAATGCCCCGTTTCTGGGTGCTGACTGCCCACAGACATTTACTGTGGCCACCAAAGCTATGTGATGTTACCTCATAAATAATAAAAGGAGCACATGAAAGGACCATACATTATTCATTTCTTGGTAATGCAAATGTGGCGTTACCAAAGTGAAGTATACTTTCAATGAAATGATATTTATTTCAGTGGAAGCTACTATAGGGACACGCAGTGGAGAGGTCTGAAGGTCCTTTCCCCTGGCCAATAAAATTCATCTACCCTGCTTTCTCTCAGGATCATGGAGCTCTGTGGTACTGCTGTGATGTGAATCACCCACCCATCAGTTACTCTACCAGGGATGAACCACTAGCAGCCATGGAGTGTAACAGTTCCCTGAAACACTTTTATCTCTACCAGATTTTTGTCTACCAGCTTTTCTGTCACACTATGGGGGAAAATGTACGCTCACAGTGTTGCTCAGAAGAAAGAGGAAAATGTTTTGAAGCTGTAGAAAGCAGATATATTCCATACTTTAATAAATGCACGTAACATTGCATGTTAAATGTAAACATGTAAAAAACTAGGTCTGAACACACACGATCCAGAATATGTGAAGCACTCTTATTACCTTGTCTGGAGGATGTCACTTTGTGTAGCAAAATACATATCCAAGCCCATGTTGGAGAATACAGCAGCTTCCCAGAATACTAAGGTGACCATCTCTGTTTTAAAGAAAGGGCTTTTCCACTGAGGAAAGCAATGGTGGTTGTACTGTGACATGTGAGGATAATGTAGTCTACCCTGTTCTTTTATGGGAAGGTCACAATATTTAGGCAGGAACAAGAGAGGAGTTTCTTTTTGTAGGGTTTTTTTTTTTTTGCTAGGTGGACCTCTGTGTCCATCTTAACCTGGAAAAAAAAGCGTGGAAAGGAGCAATCATTGGCATACTGTGAAATGACCTCCTGTGAAGCAGTAGCACAATTAAGCTGAATGTATAATTTTAATGGCGTTAATAGAACTAGTAGGGCTGCTTCATAAATCATGGTAATTTAAGACTTGAAATGCATGGATTAATTTTTAGGTTAATTTGTTTAGAAACCTTGCTGAGCATAAATGTTATTGGTCTGTGGCTGTAGGTAAATGGATTTGCAGCCACAAATCTTGTTGCAGCTCCACTGCTATAATAAAATCCTCTCCTTTTTTTTTAAAAAAAAATGTGAAATTGGTATTGGAATGGATTTAAAAATATCCTGAGCATTATTAGTCCCTGGAAAGGGACAGACTTAACAAAAACATGGGCAGATCAAAAATAAAAATAAAAAGGCACATTGATTTAGTGATTTTACTGTCTTGATTGCATTGAACATGATTTATAATGAGGCATAGGAGTGGAATATTTTCTGCCTAGCTTAGAAGAAGGATAATATTGGCAAAAGAGGGGAATTTATATTGCTCCTTTTAGAAAAAAATGAATACTTCCCCCTTCCTGTCTCCCCCCCCCCCTTTGACCTCCTTCTCCTATCATTAAATTTTGTGGGGCAGTGAACCAGGACAAGAGTGCGCAGGAAAAAGTCTTCCCCTGGGAAACTGGTGCTCAAATCAAATGTGTTGAAAGGACATTGGCAGAGATGTCATTCAGGCTGGACGAATTGGCAGAGTCATTTCCAGGCTTATCAGATCATGTTCCACTTGTCTGAATACTCTTGTTTTACTTTTGTGCATCAACACAAACTCAGCTGCCCAGTCCCAAAAGAAAACACAGCTCTCATTTCTCCAGCACAAAGGACTCAACTGTGCATTGCAAAATGCAGCCCACTTCTGACCTTTTCCCCTTTATTTTCTGAACGGAATGCCAGTTTCGCAAGCATGCGTATACTTGGTGCCATTCTGGACCTGATACAAGTTTGTTCATCTCTGATTTTTAAAAAAATTGCCTATCCATTTATGGCACTTTAGAAATCCTTGTTCCATCCATTCCAATAACTAACCAATCATGGATGAAGGGCATTTCATGGTGAGGAAGAGAGGGGGTGAGACATACACCCAGGTTCAAAGATCCATAGATAGATAATGTGGCTGTGGAAAGTGTTGTCCAAGTCACAGCTGACTTATGGAGATCCTATCAGGTTTTCAAGGCAAGAGATGTTCAGAGGTAGTTTGCCATTGCTTGCCTTCACGTCATGACCCTCGTACTCCTTGGAGGTCTCCCATCCAAATACTAGCCGGGGCTGACCCTGTTTAGTTTCCAAGATCTGATGAGACTGGGCTAGCCAGGTCAGGGTATAGATAGATACAGGGGTCTGTTGGGGCCTCAGGACTGGCCAGTAGGGCAGCCACGGGCTGAATCAGATTCTCCAATCTGATTCAGCTTGCCGCTGAATTTGGCGGCAACTTTAAAAGCCACTGGAGGGGAAGGGGTTTAAGGGAGAGGCTACAAACTTGCAGGGTAGCTGCTGGGGCCTCTCCTTGAAATGCCCACCAAGTTTCAAGAAGTTTGGACTAGGGGGTCCAATTCTACAGGCCCCCAAACAGGTTGCCCCCATTCCCTCCATTGTTCTTCATGGTAGGAAAAAAGTTAACATTTTTTCCCTCCATAGAGAACAATGGAGGGGATGGGACAATCTGTTTTGGGGCCCATAGAATTGGACCCCGTGGTCCAATCTTCTTGAAACTTGGTGGGTATTTTGAGGAGAGGCCCCAGCAGCTACCCTGCAAGTTTGGATCCCCTCCCTCAAACCCCCTTTCCTCCAGCCCCTCATATACCCTATGAGTTTTTGCCATTGATTTCAATGGCCCATAGGATATAATGGGGCTGAAACTGACATTCCCTTTCTGACACACTTCCGGTGATGTCAGCGGACGTGGCGTATGCTAATGAGTTATGCTAATGAGTTATGCTAATGAGCTCCTACACCTCTTTTTCTACGAAAGGACCCCTGGATAGATATACTCAATATTAAACTACAAACAAACCCACTGTGCATTTAAAGAGCAAGGCCAGGAGTGGACAGGAAAGTGAAAATGGCCCTGAAGCAAGCCCAGCTGAGCAGCCCCAGGAGGCATTACAAGCCAGTTCTTCAGGGCTACTCAGCTCAGTGGATCCACCAGTGGGCGTTAACTCATTCACTGCATTCTCCCCCCATTGGCAGCATTGCAGGAGGAGACAACTGCTGAGCTGACCCCGGTTGGCATTGCTGAGGAAGGGTCTGAGCCAAGTGGCCCCGAGGTGTTCACAACATTGCTGGGCCTGGTTGATTCTGGTTGATTCTGCCCACCAGTGGCCATCTAGGGCAGTGGCCCACCAGGGAATTCTGCAGTAAGTTCAACGGCCTGTCTGCTGCTGTAGTGACTTTTTAAGAGATTTAGCCAAACTTTATGACCAATCAGACTGGTCCAGCAAAGTACCTACCAAGATGTCATGCCACCACACAGCCAGCAGTCCTTACCCAATGGCCTGTGGGTGCCAATGAAGCTCTTGGTAGGCTTGAAACCGGTTGCGATAGGATGGAGGAACTGATTATATAATCAGCACATCCACATGGGGAGCAGATGTGTGACTGCTGCAATGTAAGCTGATTGCAGTGCCTTACGGAAGGTTGGCAGTACGAACCATGAATGTAGAACCATGAATAGCACACATTCACCATTAACAAATATTTTAACAAGTATGCAGAAGTCTTCAGGCCTCGGGCTGCTAGCTACTTGGCTGAGCTGGGGAGGGGGAACATGAGGGGGATACCTGACAACCTGAAACAGTAGGTAAAGGCAAATGATACAGTAAGAAACTCTGGCCTGTATGGTTCCACCCCATCTGAAACTTTCCTCTAGCCTAAGGAGACTTTCTTCAGCCCAAGTGGCTCTTCCATTGCAGAAAGAATAATTTAATTTGGAATAAGCCGCTGGCTGGCAACCAGTGGGAATTGGGGGAGGGCAGGGACATGGAGGGCTGTTAGCAGTGTGATGGTGTTATGTCAGTTCTAGGGGGAAACTGAAAGTGATGCCGTGCCTCTCTAGGAATTACCAGAAACTCTATGGCAAAGCCACAGAATTTCCTCAATTTTTTAGCTTATTTTTCTTCTGCCAGCTGACAGAGCATTTCTGGTGATTCCTAGAGTGGAGTTATATCACTTCTGGGGTTTCCCTGTAGGTTACATGATGCTGTTGAACCAACAGTGATGTTTTATTATTATTTTCTCATGCGGTCAATGGAAGCAGGTAAATGGCTTCCTTACTTCTTAGATTTAAGGAGTTTTCAGGCTTTCCAGAACAGAATGGAAGGGTCCCAGGCCTTTGGTCCAGATCAACTGTGCAAAAGGCCACAGATTACACATAACAGTGCATATATTTTCTCTGACCTATCATTTGTTGTAACAACAAACACTCTCTGAGGGATCAAGTTTAGTGGCAGAATGGCTCGTGACAGAACAGTCTGCTTATCCCTCCCGCTCCAACCTGTTATCTGTTCGAAATATTCACTCAAGTCGTTTTGGGTTTTTTTGCCCCAGTGGTGAATTTTTTAAGATATCACTTTTGGCTAAAAGATGGAGTGCTGAAACCTGTGGAAAGGCATTGCCTTGGAAATTCTGTTTGTGGCAAATTCCCACCTGCCTTCCTGATGTGTTGAAGCTGAGAGAGTTAAACCATGTAAGTAGATGGGCCTTTTCTATAGCCAATAAGAAAACACAGGACATTGTTTCTATATCTATAGCTCTGTGTGTGTGTGTGTGAGTGAGTGAATGTGAAATGTAGATATAAATAGAAATGTGAATGTTTCCCAAATCAGATCCAATGCCAACAGACCCATGAGTTAGAATCAGACTTCTACAGCTTCATTATGTAATCCAGTACCACTGATCTTGTACTCTTGTTGAAGGAACATTGAAAGATTAACAGATTCTCCTGAAGAAGCCTGTTGAAGAAACACATAGGGAATATTTAGCGGAGTAATAAAATATAATTTTCACTTTAGTTACATCATCCGCCTTGGCGTTAGTTTTATCTCTGAATTAATTTACACCATCATCTAGACTAGTTGTGGGTAATAGGCCTTGTAAAGTGGCCATCAGCAGATTTTCATATAGGTGGAAGGCATGAAAAACATGTGCGAGGTGGATCACCGTATTACTGTTGCCATCCTCACAGGGAAAGTGGACAAGGTCCTGCCCCTGGGCTGTAGGCCCCTGGCAGGCTTCTTCGCTCCAATGGGAGCTAAGATATGGGTGGGGGTGGGTGGGAAGGACTGATATCATGCAATGACATACATTGTCACTTCCAGTTTGTACACAGAAATGATGTCATGATGCCATAGGAATTGCACATCTTCATGGTGGAAAAAACCATACAGATGAGTAAATTCTGGGAATTCCGAGAGCAAATCAAAAGTGATGTCATGACACAGCATGCCTTTGCTCACCGGACACTCCTGCTGGTTGCTAGTGTTCAGCTGCCAACTCTCCATTATGTGTGGCCACCCTACAGGATTTCTAATTCCCCATGTGTGCATGTGCAAGGAAGCAATAGTAGGCTACGGAGTCCAAGCATAAGTGTAATGCATGTGCAAGTGGTAAAATAGGTGCATGTATAATCACCAGATGAAGGCTGCATTCCAGTGTCACAACAGAGCGGTAATTAAACTAAGTTAAGGTAAGGTAATTACCCCTACCTATATGTAATGGTTGGTGAATTCTGTTTCAGTGTATCTGAAGAAGTGTGCATGCACATGAAAACTTATACCTAGGATGAAATTTTGTTGGTCTTAAAGGTGCCACTGAACTTTGTCCTGCTGCTTCTTACCCACATGGCTACCCACCTGAATCTACACTAAGTTTTGCCATGCCATGTATGGACATTGGTGTTTCCACACATACCTCTCAGCTGTGCCTCTAAGTCTTCCCCATGCATTTGAGGCTACCAGATGTGAGAAACTCTGAAGCAAACTTCAGTTCCCTGTGATGTCCAAAGATAGATGCCTGGATGAACATTAGTTCCCCCTCCTGCTCCGAAACCAGGATTCTAAACCTCATTTTAATCCCAGTTTAGAATTCTGATTTGTGGAAGGCAAAGTCCAGTTCAAACCTCACTGCAAATTGAAGTTTGATGTAAGCCTTCCCAAATCTGGATGAGGGAGAAGCAAGAGAAACAGGCAACAAACTGCATTCAGTTTCATTACAAACTTGTCGTAATGTCTGAATGCCACCTTGATTATCCACCCAGTCATTTTTATGCTCCCCCCCCCCCCTTGCAGAAGTAATTTGTGTTTAAGGAAAGTATAATATTTAAAAGGCTTTTAAAAATATACATTTGCTTTTTAAAAAAGCCTGGAAAGGGCGGCAAGCCTTTTTGGATAGAAGTACCTTCTGTTTCGGAGCCTGTTTATTGATTTTATAAGGTTTCAAAAGAACATTAATCATGCAAAACCTCAGACCGCTGACATGCAAGCCCAGGAATAGAAGGGCCCCGCTTGTCTTTCGCGGCAAGATTTAGGTCAACATATTTCTGAAAAGTAGTCAATAGTCTTGTCACATAAACCTCCTGACACACTTCAATATTGCAAGGTAGGACAGAGGTCTTAGCATTCCACGTTTTTAAACATCAGATTTAGTTTTTAGGTAGGGATGGAAGAAAACAACTCTTTTTGGAAAAAAAATAAGTCACTAGATATGTTCCATTAGTATTGGAGTACATGCTGATTTCTTTTCTGAATGATCCTTTTTTGCTCTGATCCGTACTTCTGTCATGTTTTTATCCCGCTCCTCCCCAAAAAGCTCAACATGGTCTACACAGTTCTACCCTCCTCCATTTTTTAAATCCTCACAAGAATCCTGTGAGGTAGCTCAGACTGAAAGAGAGGGACTGTCCCAAGATCATTCTTGTGAGCTTCATGACTAGAGTCACCAATCTTCAAGTGGCACATGAAAATCTCTTGCTGTTACAATTGGTCTCCAGATGACCAAGATCAGTTCCCCTAGAGAAAATGGCTGCTTTGGAGGATGGATTTAGGGGTGTGCAGGGGAAAAATTTGTTCTCCCCCCAGATTTGGGTATAATAAAGCTGATTTTTTTTCGGTATTCCTGAATATATCTGAATACCAATACCAGTATTGTATTGGTACCTGAAAATATTCGGTATTCCCAAAACTTTTTGGCTCCATTATATCCTATGGGGCCACTGTACTCAATGGCAAAAATCTTCTAACAAGTATTCAGGGAGCTGGGGCGTAAGGGGTTTGAGGTAGAGGCACCAAATGTACGGTAGCTGCTGGAGATTCTTTCCAAAAGAATCCTTAAGTTTGGAAAAGATTGGATCAGGGGGTCCAATTCTAGGGGCATCTAAAGAGGGTGTCCCTCTTCCCCCTCCCTTCTCCCCCTCCAGAGCAAAAGGTGGGAAAGAAGCAAAAACAGCAGGAAAAAGGTGAGTGGAGCCCTTTAAAGTTTAAAGCCTTCCAGAGCTCGTATTCAGCAATGCCAAAAAAAGCCAAACCCCCCCTTGAATATTTTTTTTCCCCAAGCATTCAGTATTTGGCAGCCGAATTAGATCAGGGGATCTGATTCAGTATGCCAAATACCCAGAAAATACTGAAAAGGGTTAAGAACATAAGAGCAGTCAATGTTGGATCAGGCCAATGGCCCATCCTGTCCAACACTCTGTCACACAGTGGCCAAAAACACCAGGTGCCCTCAGAAGGTCCAGCAGTGGGGGCAGGAAACTAGAAGCCCTCCCACTGTTGCCCCCCCCCCCAGCACCAAGAATACAGAGCATCACTTGCCCCAGACTGAGAGTTCCTATCTATACTTTGTGGCTAATAGCCACTGATGGATTTCTGCTCCATATCTATATATCTAATTTCCAAGCGGCCCCCCATGTGTGGATACCTAAATCCGTACAGGGGGCACCTGGGGGGCAGGGAGGTTGTTTTGCAAGTGTGGGGTGGTCCCCACATCTGCAGAAAAATCTAAAAACTTAAGAAAAATTTTGGAGGGAAACTCAAATCCCCCCAAAAGTTAAAAACCCCGTTCCCTGCTCATGCGCAGGGAACAGACTTACCTGAGTGTTGGTGGCGGCGGATGAGTGGCTGGGCAGTGGTGGTGGGGGTCTGCACTGGCTCAGAAACAGGGGAGGACGGAGGCGGCGCAGTGGGCCTCAGGCCTAGCCGCACCGCTAGCTTTGGAAGGGGGGAGGGAGCGGGGAGGGGAGGAGGCAGCGCAGCGGGCCTTGGGCCTAGCTGCACTGCCAGCTCTGGAAGGGGGGAGGGGGCAGGAGGGGGAGGTGGTGAACGGGGGAGGGGGGAGAAGTGGCGGCCCAAGCAGTGCTTGGCCGCTCGGGCCTGGGAGCTGGGGTGAGTGGGCCGGGGGAGGTGGCAGGAGGGAGGGAAACGCCGGGCCCAAGTGGCTTAATGCCACTCGGGCCCGAGCTAGAGTGGGCTGGGGGAGCGCCTTGGCGAGTGGCGGTTCTTGCCGCCACCACCGATTTTCCGGGAGGGTGGGGGGAGAGCCTTGGCAGGCGGTGGGTCTCACTGCTGCCGCCGATTTTGGGGGGGATGGGGGAGGGCAAGGGGAGAGCCTCGGTGAGTGGTGGGTCTTGCCGCCACTGATTTTTGGGGAGGGCAGGGGGAGGGAGGGGAGAGAGGCTTACCTGCCCCCCCACGAGTATCGCGGGTCCACCGGCTTGTGTTTATCTAATTCCCTCTTGAAGCCATCCATGCTTGTAGCTGCCACCTCCTCCTGTGGCAGTGAATTCCACGTGTTAATCACTCTTTGGGTGAAGAAGTACTTCCTTTTATCTATTCTAACCTGACTGCTCAGCAATTTCATCGAGTGCCCACAAGTTCTTGTATTGTGAGAAAGGGAGAAAAGGTCTTCTTTCTCTACCTGCTCTATCCCTTGCATAATCTTATAAACCTAGATCATGTCACCCCTCAGCCGTCGTTTCTCCAGGCTAAAGAGCCCCAAGCGCTTCAACCTTTCTTCATAGGAAAAGTGTTCCAACCCTTTTATCATTCTAGTTGCCCTTTTCTGCACTTTTTCCAATGCTATAATATCCGTTCTGAGGTGTGGCGACCAGAACTGTACACAGTACTCCAAATGAGATCGCACCATTGATTTATACAGGGGCATTATGATACTGGCTGATTTGTTTTCAATTCCCTTCCTAATAACCCCCAGCATAGCATTGGCCTTTTCCATTGCAGTTGCAGTCTTGACATTTTCATTGAATTATCTACTACAACTCCAAGATCCCTCTCTTGGTCAGTCTCCACCAGTTCGGACCCCATAAATGTGTATTTATAGTTAGGATTTTTGGTTCCAATGTGCATCACTTTGCACTTGGCCACATTAAACCCCATTAGCCACCTTGATGCCCACTCGCCCATCCTCAACAGATCCCTTTGGAGTGCCTCACAATCCTCCCTGGTTCTCACCACCCTGAACAACTTCATGACACTTGCAAATTTAGCCACTTCACTGCTTACTTCCAACTCCAAATCATTAATAAACAAGTTAAAAAGCATCAGACCAAGTAGTGATCCCTGTGGTACCCCACTGCTTACCTCCCTTCACTGAGAAAAATTGCCCATTAATACTCACTCTCTGTTTCCTTTTAATTAGCCAGTTTTTGATCCACAAAAGGACCTGTCCTTTTATCCCATGACTATTGAGCTTACTTAGGAGCCTCTGATGAGGAACTTTATCAAAAGCTTTCTGGAAGTCAAGGTAAACAACATCTACTGGGTCTCCCTTGTCCACATGTTTGTTTACTCCCTTAAAGAACACTAACAGGTTAGTGAGACAAGATCTTCCCTTACAGAACCCATGCTGAGTCCTCCTCAATAGATTTTGTTCAGCAGTGTGCCTACTAATTTTTTCCTTAATAACAGTTTCCACCAACTTACCTGGTATCGCCGTCAGACTGACTGGCCTGTAATTCCCCGGATCTCCTCTGGAACCCTTTTTAAAGATAGGAGTGAAATTCGCTACCTTCCAGTCCTCAGGAATGGAGGCAGAATTTAAGGAAAGATTACATATTTTTGTCAGGAGATCCACAAGTTCACATTTGAGTTCTTTCAGAACCCTCGGATGTATGCCATCCGGGCCCGGTGATTTATTTGTTTTTAAGTTGTCTATCAGACATAGGACCTCTTCTCTTGTCACCTCAATCTGACTCAGGTCTTTCAACCCCCCTCCCAAAATCAGTGGTTCTGGAGTGGGCAGGCACTTCTCATCTTCCATAGTGAAGACAGAGGCAAAGAATGCATTTAGCTTCTCAGCCATTTCCCTATCATCCTTCACTACACCTTTTATCCCATGGTCATCTAAGGGCCCCACTGCTTCCCTGGCTGGTTTCCTACTTCTAATGTATTTGAAGAAAGTTTTATTGTTGGTCTTTATGTTTTTTGTGATATGTTCCTTATATTCTTTTTTTGCCTGCCTGATTGCAGACTTGCATTTTATTTGCCACAGCCTGTGTTCCCTTTTATCAGCCTCACTGAGACTAGCTTTCACTGCTTAAAGGAATCCTTCTTACCTTTTACAGCTTCCATTACTTTGTTTGTTAACCATGCAGGTTTTTATCTATACCTATTTGTGCCTTTCCTGACCCGCGGTATATATTTTCTCTGAGCCTCTAGGATTGTAATTTTAAATAGTCTCCAAGCTTCCCCAGTGGTTTTGGCCCTTTCTACTTTTCCTTTCAGTTTTCTCCTCACATAACCCCTCATATCAGAGAAGTTACCCCTTTTAAAGTTAAAAGTGGTTGTGTCAGTCTTTTTGGGCAACTCCCTATTTATACAAATGTTGAACTCAATAACATTATGGTCACTGTTCCCAAGCGGTGCAATCACTTTAACATCTCTCACCAGGTCTTGGGCGTTACTTAGGACCAAATCCAGTATCGCCTCTCCCCTGGTAGGTTCTGTAACCATCTGCTCCATAGCACAGTCATTGAGGGTGTCTAGAAACTCAATCTCTTTTTCCTGACCTGAACACATATTGACCCAATCTATGTGTGGGTAGTTAAAGTCACCTATTACAATACAGTTATTTCGTCTAGCCTCTATCTTGAATTCATTTATCATTTTATAATCTTCCTCTACCTTTTGATTTGGTGGGCGATAACAAACTCCCAATGTTAAGCTTCCTTCTGGGCCCACTAATTCAACCCACTGCATTTCCAGAAGCGAATCCAATTCTCCTATCCTCTCAGTCTTACTGGACTGTTTACCCTCTCTGACATAAAGAGCCACCCCACCTCCAACTTTCTCCCCCCATCCTTCCGATATAGTTTATAACCAGGAATCACCGTATCCCACTGATTTTCCTCATCCCACCGAGTTTCTGAAATATTCGCAATCTCTATGTTTTCCCCCAACACCAAGCATTCCAACTCCCCAATTTTACCTCGGACACTTCTTGCATTAGTATATAAACATCTATAGTTTCCCATACATGTTAAGCTCACAACCTTCTTCTTGCTGCCTCAAGACCTTGCCAGGCAGTCCCTATCATTTGCCACATTCTCAGAGAACAATTTTAATCCCTTTCCTTGTAGGAAAGTAACAGCTACCCCTTCACCTCTTTGAGATGAACCATCCCGAACCAGAGATTTTTCATCTCCTGTCGGCTTTCCCCCAATATTCAGTTTAAAAGCTGCTCTGCCACCTTTTTGATTTTAAGCACCAGCATTTTGGTTCCTTCCCAGGACAAATGGAGACCATCCCTCTTGTACAGCTCCCTCTTGTTCCAAAAAGCATCCCAGTGCCTAACAAACTTGAACCCTGCCCCCCTACACCATCTCTTCATCCACACATTGAGACTCCTGATCTGTGCTTGTCTCTCCGGCCCTGTGCATGGAACAGGTAGCACTTCTGAGAAGGCTACCTTGGAGGTCCTGGCCTTGAGTCTCCTGCCTAAATTTTTCCTCCAGGACCTCACAACTACATTTCCCCACATCGTTGGTGCCAACATGTACCATGACCACTGGCTCCTCCCCAGCACTATCTACCAACCTATCTAAAACATGCGTAATGTCTGCTACCTTCGCACCAGGCAGGCAAGTCACCATACGGTCAATACGCGGTTTTGCCCCCCAGCTGTCTACCTGCCTAAGGATCGAATCACCAACTACCAAGAGCCCCCCTCCCTCCCTGCCCAGGGATAGTTCCTCGGTATGAAAGGATACCTGTTCACTAGCTGAAGAAGAGGTCCCTTCTGAGGGCACATTCCCCTTATCCACAGTATGGTGCCCTGTTCCCTCTCGACCCTCATGCTCCCTGACAGCAGCAGGGCTGCCAGATACAGAGTGGGACATACCTAACAAGTCCCCGAGAGTCTTCTCCACATGCCTAACTGAGTGTCTCTGCTTCTTCAGGTCAGCCACTTTGGCCTCAAGGGAGCAAACTCATTCCCTGAGAACCAGGAGCTCATTGCACCGGGCACACACCCAAGACTTCTGCCCAGTGGGCAGATAATCATACATGTGACACACTGTGCAAAACACTGGATAGCCCCCAACCCCCTGCTGACATTCTGGCTTCATAACTGCTTTAAAACTAATTTAATATAATCCCCCTTTTAAACCCTTTGTATTCTCCTTGTAGAAGTCTACTTACCTTACTGGGAACCCAAAGAGCCTAGGGCCCTGGTGTTCTGGCTCTTCCTTGGCTTCTCACAACCCCCTAGGCTAAGAGCCACAGGCCAAGAGCCCTGCCCTTCAGCTTGTGCCTCTGGCCAGGTGGAGCCTTAAATAGAAGCCTCCCCCAGCACTCAGGGACTCAGGGAGCCAGTTTGGTGTAGTGGTTAAATGCGCGGACTCTAATCTGGGAGAACCGGGTTTGATTCCCCACTCCTCCACTTGCACCTGGCTGGATGACCTTGGGCAAGCCATAGCTCTGTACCAGCTGTTCTCTCAAGGACAGCTTGAGAAAAAGCTCTCTCAGCCCCACCTACCTCACAGGGTGTCTGTTGTGGGGAGGGGAAGGGAAAGGAATTTGTAAGCCGCTCTGAGACTCCAAGTGAGTGAAGGGAGGGGTATAAATCTAATCTCTTCTTCTTCTTCTTCAATTAGCAGTTAAACAATGGCCCTTTCACACCCTTATCTTAAGCAGCCAGCACTCTGCAACAACTCAAAACTCACTCACACACTTCCATACACAGTACCTTCAGCTAAACCTCCTCAGCCGAAAGCAAATAAGAAAAAGAAAAACACTCACCCCTCCTGCAGCTCTCTCCTGCTGCCTTCCAGAACTCAGCTTTTTTTTGGGGGGGGGGGGGGGGGGGTTCAGTTTGGCTTTACCGAATGCATACCTCTAGATGGATTCTATGACATTATATCTTGCTGAGGTCCTTCCCCTCTCCAAACCCCACCTTCCTCACGCTCCACCCCCTAAATCTCTTGGTATTTCCCAACCCAGAGCTGGCAACCCTATTCATGGCCAAGTGGAAAAGGTCCTGAAAAAACAATTCAATGGTGATGAGAGAGCAAGGTGAGTGTTTGATTAGATTGTGTAAATATAGACAGCTAAACTTTTATGATAAGAACTATAATTAGTGATTCAAACATTTGAGAGTGAGGTCACAATATGGTCCTCTCCTGGACCTAAAGGGTGTCAAGAGAAATGGTGGCATCATGTTTGGAGCTATCTGTGGGGCTTTGAGGATGAAGAGTACTGGACTCAGGAGACCAGGAATGGTGAAATCATGAAGCCTTTATTGAGTGATTCAGCGTGCCCAGTAGATGGTCAGAACAAGCATGCTTACAGGGCTCCAAGGCCCTAATTATATGCTGGCCAGAGCCACACCTCCGGCCGCACCCAAAAGACCTGATAGGGGCTTTACATATGCACATGTTTGTCATAGGTTTCCTGGAGGAGCCTTTGGCCGCATTGGCTCCCCAGGGAGAACCTAGGTCCCACATTGGTGGAGGCTTAGAATCCAGACGTCTATTGTTCCTCCAGATTCAAGCTCCCCTCTCTGCCTGAGCATGTGCTCTTGCCATGCGGCGGGCGCCATTACCTGGGAGCACATGGCAGGCTGGTTGTTACACAGAACATACTACATTACAGAGGAGCAGAACTTTTCTCCTTCCCTCTCCTGCTTTAGACCTCCGATCTTGGTCCTGGATTTTGTTCAACAGACCCTTGGGAATAACATAGGGGGTATAGGGTCAGCAGTGGGATGCAGGGATTAGTGGAAATTGCCACCAGTCTTCCACAAGTGGAAATACCATTCCATCAGAGGAACTGAGTGGTTTGATACTGGCTTCATTTTAAGCAATTCTAACTTTTAAATTTTCTCTCTTGTGTTAACCTAACACATCAGTGAGAAGGCTAGGTGAAAGAAGTTGCCCTTATGCCAGTAGTTCTCAAACTTTTTGAAGAGGGATCGATTTCTATGCATCTTAGGACCTACTTCTAAACTTGGTATACTTTTCCAGGACCTACTTGCAAAGTAAATCCATGCTGTTTTCCCTCATCAGCTAATGCCCAGTTTCTTACTGGAGTCGTCAAAAGTGGTTTATCCTGAATAACTGAGCAGGATGTAACTCGATGAAATGGTGGCGAAAAATTAAGATTTCTTTGTAGCTGTAACCACTACTTCATAGGCTTTCAAATACGCTCTGCTTTATCAGATTTAGCCTTAGATTTCTGCCACCATCACTGGGTATGTGAACATTTTTATTTAAATGAGTTGTTTGATTGCTGTACAGCCCTGGATGCTGCTGAACACTGGAAACTTCTGGAATTTAGTGGCCAGATGTGGTTGTTTAACTGGATGGTATTTGCCCTAGAACTTTAGGGCAAGGAGGGAACTCACCATCTTCTTTGTTGGTTTCAGCCTCTACTATTTAGTTGTATAAATTACCTCTAACTACAAATGTTATTTTTCCAGGCGAAAAAAATTCCCTAGTCCAGCAGGTCCCTGGGGCACCAAAGAATCCTAAATAGTTTTCTGCTATACTGAGTCATTCATCTTGTGTATCAATAGACAGATCAACTGAAAAGTCTAGGGCAAGCAAGTCCTTTTTAAGAGTCTAATAGGCCCAAGAAGGGAATGTTCATTCAAAGCCCCTTTTCCTTGCCACTGCTTCCTGTGTCAATGTTATTTTTTCCCTATAGTGAAAAAAATAGTGATGCATACTTTTTTAATGGTTAACATGTGTTTTCAGTTGACAAGACACTTTTAATGTGTGTGTAAAGTGCCATCAAGGCGCAGCCGAGTTATAGAACCCCATAAGGTTTTCAATGCAAGAGACATTCAGGGGTGGTTTCTCATTGCCTGCCTCTCTGCAGCAACCCTGGACTTCCTTGGTGTTCTCACATCCAAATATGCTATGGAGGGGGAATTTTGGGAGGGATTTCAATGAGAATCTCTTGACATACCATAGAATTTGACCTCTGACGCTGCCATTTTCTGCACTCTGGGGACCAGTTGTAATTCCAGAACTCAAGGCCCTGCCTGGAGGTTGGCAAGCCTATTAATGGTTAGAGTTATACTGAGGAAGAGAAGGAGGAGAGGAGGAGGAGAGGAGGAGGTGTTTGGATTTATACCCTGCCCTTCACTACCCAAAGGAGCCTCATAGTGGCTTACAGTTCCTTTCCCTTCCCCTGCCCACTATGAGGTAGGTGAGGCTGAGAGAGCTCTTTTGAGGACTGCTTGAGATGGTGTCTAGTCATGCTGGCCACATGACCACAGAAAAATCTTTGGACAGCACTGGCTCTTTGGCTTGGAGTCGGATTCGACTGGCTTTTGGCTTGGAGTCGAATTCGACTGGCTTTCAAGCAAGGGAAACCAGGGCTCATTCCATAGCAGGAGCTCATCTGCATATTAGGCCACAAACACCCTGATGTAGCCAATCCTCCAAGAGCTTACAGTAGCCCCTGTAAGAAGAGCTCTGTAAGCTCTTGGAGGATTGGCTACATTAGGGGTGTGTGTGGCCTAATATGCAAAGGAGCTCCTGCTACGAAATGAGCCCTGAGGGCAACCTTTACCTGTGAGAGAACAGCTCTGAGAGAACTTGTGACTGACCCAAGGTCACACCAGCAGCTGCATGTGGAGGAGTCGAGAATTAAACCCAGTTCCCCCAGATTAGAGTCCATGCTGCTAACCACTACACCAAACTGGCTCGACTCTCAGTGGCTCATTTAAATTTTAGAGGAGAAAGCAAATGGTGTGTAAATGGTCTAGCTCTCCCATTCTTCACATCATATTTGATGAGCCTACATGAATAATATACATTAACAAGTTCAGCACTTACAAAATATTGTAGAAGAGTTTTGGAACAACCCCCTCCCCATTAGATCAGCTCCAAATTTCCCCCCTCAAGCATTTTATGAGCTCTTTGAGCAGATTGGTTTTATTCTGTTTCTGAGATGCCGTCCTGGATTTGTGAGAGAGAAGGGAGGGGGGGTTATTCCAAAACAGTTAAATGTGAAATTCTTTTCTTAGAAAAAGAAAATCTAGTGACAACCTTTCCCCCTTATATATGCAACATTCTCCACTTTTCATAGATTCCCGTGTGTCTAGCAGACGTGCTTTGAAAAGACATCATTTGTACCGCGCAGACCTGTTAATATTTAGTCACAGGATTTTTGGAGAACATGTGTGCAGGTTTTCTTGTACCCCTGGGCTTGTTCCTCCTTGTAATCAGTCTTTGTTTGTTTGTTCTCCCATTCTAGTTTCAGTGACAGTCGCCTATTAAACTAAATCGGCAACATGCTCTGTTCTGCTTTGAGAATATTCAAATGGGGACAGGAGGAAGGGGGAAGAAAACAGCTAGGCTAGCAGAACAGGAGAAGCCAAAGAAAATGAAAGTTTTAATAACTGGAAGCTTTATTCTGCCCTGGGGAGGGCAGGGTTTGGGAAAGGAGAGACCTCAGCGGGGTATAATGCCATAGAGCTCACCCTCCAAAGCAGCCATTTTTTCCCAGGGGAACTGATCTCTGTAGTAGTTGTAATGGTGGTAGACCTCCAGGCCCCACCTGGAAGATGTCAACCCTAATTTTGAAACTACAAACCTGTTTGTGATTCCACTGTGCTTGAATGGGTGTATTTAAATTGTACTGCTTTATAGTACTAAGTATGGCATTATATCATTAGGGAGGTGTCCAGTTAGGGTTGCCAGGTCTTACCTGGCTGCCAATAGGGGGCTCCCTCTTTGTCCCCTGGAGTTTTCAGCGCATGCACACCACAATGCCATCACCCAGAAGTGACGTGTCATTGCACAGGGCATATTGCATATTGCACAATGTGCCCTGTGCAATGATGTCATCTCCGGGTGACTTCATTGTGCTAGGCGCGTTGGCACAGACTGGACTATTTGGCGGTTTGGGTTCCCTCACCAGCCAAATTGGGGCTGGTGGATCAGGGCCCCCAAAAGTGGGTAAACCCCCGCATCCATCAGGGTAAAGGCAATCCTGTGTCCAGTTATGAAATAAGCACATCTGAATAAAATGACAGGTATGGGCCAGGAAAACATAGTACGTAGCCTTCATTTGAATTAATGTGCATTTGTTTGTATCAGTTTTTAATCTGTAGATCTCTTCTCCCCTCCACTACCACCATCATTGGAAATCTTCAAAGCCGCAACTCAGCCTACACAGCAAATGCATCTTTCTAGGCTTTACAGGCCTCTCCCTATAGTACCATAGCCAGCCCCGGCAACATTTATTGACCGTTGTCTGAGCAATAAGGGTACAATTAGTGCATAATAGTGGAATCGTATAATGAATGAGGACGGAAGAGAAGCAGTGTGGGCTGGTGATTAGCCAATCAATAATAATCTGAATTACAGTTTAAAAATTAGATGTCTTAGATAGTTATTAAGAGTGTAATTATTCATAAATGTGCCTAATTATTCATAATTATTCAGAAACCTTATTACTTTCCTGATTGTCATAAGTGATCTCCAAGGCCAATTACTATTTGATTATGGCCATAGGACTCTTATGCTAATATTCTAAATTCTTCTTTTTTTGTCCTAGAAAATAAATGCATAGAAAACTAGATGAAAATTATTCATGTTGACTGGTCCTTTGAAGGAGTCTTGAAAAAGAGAAGAAGAGAGAAGGGACTGGATTTATACCCCACCCTTTACTCCAAGTCTCAGAGTGGCTTACAATCCCCTTTCCTTCCCCTCCCCACAACAGACACCCTGTGAGGTAGGTGGGGCTGAGAGAGCTCTTTTGAGAACTGCCCTTGAGAGAACAGCTCTGAGAGAACTGTGGCTTTCCCGAGGTCCCCCAGCAGCTGCAGGTGGCAGAGTAAGGAATCAAACCTGGTTCTCCCAGATTAGAGTCCACGCTCCTAACCACTACACCAAACTGGCTCTGAAAGTTCTGGCTTGCTCTTTCTTTGGGTCCTTTCTCTGCTGTTCAGTTTCATTGGGTTGTTATGGTGGCATTTGGTACCTTAGTGTGAAAACAGACATAATATATTATGAGCAGTAGGGGGTGGCATGAGCACCCACTCTGGCATCAGTGGGGTAATACTGAGGGGCAGGAGAGTTCTGCATGGGTTCTGTTGGAAGTGGGGAAAGGCCTGGTGTGGAGAACACTTGGACAAGCGTTTGTGATGCCACCCAAACCTGTCCTTCTCTAATCCCAACAGTAGTTTGCAACTGCATTTGAAATATTCTCAATATATTTTGATAACCTGAAGAATGAGTGTACATATTGCCGCTTCAAAATATTTCTAATAGGTGGACAGCATGCCTGAAAAATGAAAAGAATAAGTTTGATTGCTATGTTAACATTCAACACACCAGTATGTAGGCCTGGGACCCACATATCTCAAGGACTATCTTCCCCTATATGTCCTTGTGCACCAACTGCAATCTTGGCGGTTGTCATCTTCTAGTTGCCCGCCTCTTAAGGACGCCCACTTGGCTTCTACTAGAGTCTGTTCCTTCTCTACAGTGTGTCTCACTCTGTCAAATGCTTGATGAGA
The DNA here is from genome assembly GCA_029233225.1 of Lepidodactylus listeri. NCBI lineage: Eukaryota > Metazoa > Chordata > Lepidosauria > Squamata > Gekkonidae > Lepidodactylus > Lepidodactylus listeri. The sequence continues at coordinate 98,629,774 of JARCFY010000006.1, forward strand.
GCACTCTCTTTAGACGTTTTTAGGAGGCTCTCTCTCTGTGTGTAAAGTGCTGTCAAGTCACAGATGACTTATGGCAACCCCAGCAAGGGGCTTTCTAGGCAAGTGAGAAGCAGAGGGGGCTTGCCATTGCCTCCCCCTGCAGAGCCTTCCTTGGTGGTCCCCCTTCCAAGTACTGACTCTATTTAGCTGCCAAGATCTGACAACATCAGGCTGTACCATGCCACCTTCTTCCTCCAGGAGACTCTGTAAGGCTATTTTGTTATATTTTGTATATTTTAACCTTGGAATTGTAAGCAGCCTTGAGTCCCAAAGGAGAGACGGGGTATAAATATTCAAATAAATAAACAGATGCATGTGTGCTAGTGGCTATAATTAGATGGTACAGTGGCAGAGTTAGGAAGCCACAAAGTTCCTAATCAGTGAGGGTGAGCTCCCAGGGCTGCCAGGTCTCCTGCTCTATACAGGTATGGCGACAGACTTCTTGCTGGCAGCCTCCGACCCTCTGCCACAGCTCAGTAGAGCGGTGGTGGTAGTGGTCGGGAAATACCAGAAAGATCGCCATCCCCTCAATGCGATGGTTTTGGTGAAATCCTAGAAATCAACATCATGATTTCACTTCCAGGTTTATGCTGGAAGTGGTATGATACCATTGGGTGGCAACACTAGGGTGGGAGGATGATTTAAAGCACAAAAAGGGTGATTTAAAGTGCAAAACCCCTTCCCCTTCCTGAATTTGTCCCATGAATCTGCTTTCCTTCAGTCATTTTCGACCTGTTAGACCTCTGGGACTGGAAGTTACTCACAAGGGGAAAGTGGTTGGTGCAGGCGGAAAATGCAGGTAGGGAAGGAGACTGGTAAAACCATGGTGGTTTTGGTTATTGCTAAAAAGGTGTTATGTCACTTCAGGGTTTTCCCTGTAAGTGACATCAGGCCATCAGGCCAATGGCCATCTCCTCCCCCACTGTGGCTCAGCAGTGGCAGGGAGATACAAGAGGCACTGTACAATAAAATATATTTCATTATTCATGCTCTGCCTCCACTAGGGGACTGGCAACCCTAGCAGGGAAATGTTTTGGCAGCCCACTCCACCTGCCCCCTTGGTGCTTAAAGTTTTCTCACTTCTCTCACAGAAACTTAACAACCCACATTCTAACAAATAGCTCTTGCCACCATTGCCTCAGGCACGTCGTGAAGATGGGAAGACATGGTGGGCGAATGATATGATAACGGAATGATTATCCTATCTGTGTTGTTATTGTGAATCTTAGGTGTCAATAGGGATTCCCTTGGTGTGTTCTTAGCTTTATCAAAGGCTTGTGTCATGGGTCCTGACTCTTGGAGGTTGACTATTCCTCAGATGAGGAAGAGGCATGGAGCAACCCAGCCTCCTATGGAATCAGCCCAGAAGAGGAACCTATACTGACACCTGAGGGAGAAGAGGCCCCAGCATCTGCTCAGGAGGGGCAGCAAGGTGAAGAGACTGAGGTGCAGTCAGAGGGAGAGTCTGGTCCACAACCTGGCCCAGCACCCTCAGTTGGAGACACCTCAAGGCCAGAGTCTCCACCTAGCTCACCTGAATGTCCCAGATGCAAGCAACGCCAGCGTCTGGATGTGCAGGAGAGAAGGAGGAGTGCCAGACTTTAACTGTTGCAAAAGCAGTGTGAGGGGCTGTGAGTCTTTGCAGATTGCCTTCCAAGGAAGGGGAGACGCGGTAATAAGCAGCCACACTCACCTGCCTCGGTGCAGATGCAACTGTGTGATCTTGGACCTTGTCCCAGTTCCCAGCTTCCACTCCTTGCTCCTGAAAACTCTGACTGATTTCCTGGCATTCTGACCCTTGGCACTGTTTCTTGGCTTGCTTTTGGACTGTGTATCTCGCTTTCAGTGAAGTGTATCTATGGCAACTGGCCAGACCCAGCACAGCTTGTTTGGTGGGTGAATGACCTACTGCGACTTTGACCGATTTCCCACAGCTGCTGCTCCACCCCCGCTCCTCCCTTTGCACCGATCGTAAGTGTCAATTTCCCACTATTTGCCGTGTGGCCGCATTTTGCCTGATTTCCGCCGTGTCTACTCAATCCTGGTTTTTTTGAGGATTAAGTAAACACAGCGGAAATCGGGTGAAGCTCTGGAGCAAAAATGCGGCCGCGTGGCAAGTAGTGGGAAATTGACATTTACAATCAGGGCAAAGGGAGGAGTGGGGGTGGAGCAGCGGCTGTGGGAAATCAGTTTGTGACCAGTGTTAGAATGTTCTGTCTTGTCTTTACCCTTACCATATCAGAGCAGTAGAGGAAGGGTAGAGAAATGCTCAATATGCCCATTTGCTATGAAGCCAAAAAATTCCTCCAGGCTGTGGTACCATGGAGGCATGTTAAGAATAAGTGAGTTCTGGGTTGGTTGACGGGTATCACCCCCCAGCTGTTGTCTACGCACTGATTTAATCCATGCTTTAGTTGCTTTTCTTTTCACGCTACACTATATGAAGACGGGCTTTGTAAAGAGAGGAAGCACCATTTTCTTTTCATAGTCTCTTTCCATCAGTATCATTAAATTGCAGGACAATATTAGCCACTGATAAATTAGCATATAGATGAGTTTTGGGGGCAGGGTGGAAGAGGTGATGGGTTATGAGAACTCAGTGCTGCAGTGTAGAAATATTTGAGCTTCTGTATACCCTAAACATATGACATTCTGCACTTATGACAACTGAGAAGTCTACCATGTCTTGGCACTGAAGGAACTGGTTTCAGTTTTCACTAATAATTGCTTTGAGTAAACTGTTCTGATCCGACCTGGGAGTTGCAGAAGAAAATGAATCATTATAAAATGAGCTTTTATTAGTACAGGCAGGATGAAACTAGGAACAGTCCTGGAAAACACATGTGCGCCCTCTTTCCGTAGTTGTATATGGGAAGGAAAAGAGCAGTACACGCACTATATCTTTATTTTGTATCTTGTACTACCTATACAGTTGTTCCCCTAAATTTGTAATCTGTGTTGAGCGTCAGCTAGAACTGTAAATAAATGTCCCCCTTGACCAGCAAATCATGTGATCATGGGACCTGTATGGACAAAAGGTATGTGACTATAGCAAGGAGGAATATTAGGTGAGACTGAGCAAAACAACAGCTTTCAAGGATCTCAAGTAAACCTCTGAAGAGGATTTTATTGCAACTGCAATAAAAAAAGCCAATGCTGTGCTGGGGATTATTAGGAAGGGAACTGAAAACAAATCAGCCAGTACCATAATGCTCCTGTATAAATCGATGGTGTGACCTCATTTGGAATACTGTGTGCAATTCTGGTCACCACACCTCAGAAAGGATATTATAGCACTGGACAAAGTGCAGAAAAGAGCAACTAGAATGATAAAAGGGTTGGAACACTTTCCCTATGAAGAAAGGCTGAAGCGCTTAAGACTCTTTAGCTTGGAGAATCAATGACTGAGGGGTGACATGGTTGAGGTTTACAAGATTATGCATGGGCTAGAGCAGGTAGGGAAAGAAGTGCTTTTCTCCCTTTCTCACAATACAAGAACTCGTGGGCACTCCATGAAATTGCTGAGCAGTCGGGTTAGAACAGATAAAAGGAAGTACTTCTTCACCCAAAGAGTGATTAACACATGGAATTCACTGCCACAGGAGGTGGTGGCGGCTACAAGCATGGATGGCTTCAAGAGGGAATTGGGTCAACATATGGAGCAGAGGTCCATCAGTGGCTATTAGCCACAAGGTATAGATAGGAACTCTTGGTCTGGGGTAAGTGATGTTCTGTATTCTTGGTGCTTGGGGGTGGGGGGGCAACAGCAGGAGGACTTCTAGTGTCCTGGCCCCACTGCTGGACCTCCTGATGGCACCTGGTATTTTTGGCCTCTGTGTGACAGAGTGTTGAACTGGATGGGCCACTGGCCTGATCCAACATTGGCTTCTCTTGTGTTCTTATGTTCTTATCTCAGGCAAGCCTCCAAAGAAGTGAGCTCTGACACAAAAAAGCTTATGCTTTTTCTCAGGCAGAAGTCTTCCATATCACCCACTGTTTACTCCTTTTAGCGGGAGATGCAAGGAGACTGAACCTGGGATCTTCTGCATGCAAAACAGATGCTCTTCTGCTCAGCTATGGCTCCACCTCTAAGATTTGTGCTTTAGCCCTGATCCTGCATACATGTTGCATGTCAGGAAGCAGGCTTCCATTCATATTGGGTGAAGAACCACTCGTACCAATGGATTATCTCTGTGTGTGGTTCCAGGGACTGTAGATCCTGATTCAATACCCAGAGTTGTGTTCACATGACTCAAGCCAGATGGTCAGTGATTGTTCCATTACTTGTTCAGGAGAAGACAGGTGGGAAATTAAATCCATCAGGCATCTGAGTGGGTGGAGATTCTCACTTGTCTTCTGTTTTTTTTGCTACTTTTGTTACATTGTTTTTGTATTTTATTTAGATTTCTAATTTGTATTTTTATTTTGTAAATGGCCTTGTGAAGACATTATTTTTATAAATACTTTATGAGGAGGAAATAAAACGGCTGCACCAGTCAGGAGGAGGTAAAAAAATAAGGCCACGGCAAGTAAAATTATATATATATATATATATATTATCATTCAGCTAAAAATTCCCCATATGATTTGCCAACAAGCTTCTTCAGGGGAATCTGTAATATAATATGCAAATACAATCCCGAGTTCACAGATACATATAATAATGGTTGTTTAGTCAAAATTGTGTAAATAAACAAAACATTGTGTTCAAAAATCAAACAGCAATTTGTACAGTACAATTTCAACCAGGTACGAAACCATTAGGTAAAAGGGCTAGAGCTTATTCAGTCTTTAGGACTGCATGAAAGAAAACAAGGTCAACACATAGGGGATTTTTTGCTGAGAAATAAAATATATTTTTACTTTATTTCCACCACTGGCCTTGGCCTTATTGTTTATCTATAAAGGTTTTATGAACATACAAACCCATTCTAGAACCTCCTTCCAATTTCCTGAACTGGTAACTCCATGAATGCTTTCTTCATGCAGTTTGAAGGATGAAGTTTGCTGAAGAAGAAGAAGAAGAAGAAGAAGAAGAAGAAGAGAGATGTACCTTGACAATCAGCGGTTTGACCAATTCTAATATATACATGAAGTTCTTTGTGGAAGAAATACAAATTTAGCACCGATTAAATGCAATTCTTTCCCCGTAAAATAATTAGTTATAAGTGGAACACATTTGCATGTATTTATTTATTTTTCATACTGTTTTTGTTTCCAGATAGTGTCACATACTTCAGAATTTTGGATATTTTGGCCAGAGCAGAAGGTAGGAAGGATGGAATAGTACCTGTGGAAGACATGTTGAGATCCTGAAGTTGAGAGGCGAATATCAGAGCTACAGGCCCCATCCAAAGCCCAGCACTGAAAAGCACGCTTATATAGATTTAAATCAGTGGAATTAAGCTTTCTTTGTTGCATGTATGTATGTATTTAGATACTCTCAGGACTATTTTTGGGCAAGAACGCACAGGAATAGGCCACACCCAACAGCAGAAACTCATTAGGATTGGCTACATTAGGGATATGCCAATTAATTCCTGCTACAACATGCAAATTAATTCCTGCCACAAAAAAAGCCCTGGGTTTTGACAACTACAAACGTAAACACAATAAGAAGCAAAAGATGGGTGTGGCTGGATGACCACTCTTCTGGTAACATGGGGTGTGGCCTAATATGCTAAGAACCTCTGCTGTTAGTGGAGTGGCCTAATATGCTAATGAGTTTCTGCTATTGGGTGTGGCCTATTATGCTAACGAGTTCCTGCTGGGCTTTTTCTACAAAAAATGCCCTGGATACCCTGCTTTTCTCTCCAGAGCAACTTGTAATGTGGCCTTTTGCTATTTTAAGGCCTGCTCGGCTCTCCTGAGATCAACCACATGTTTTCAGGGGTTTTATCTGCACCCATGAGGTCCAGAAATCTATTTTTAAAAATGAAAGGTAGAATTCTTAGAAGGCTTCAATAGTTACCTTACCAGATGGTATACCGATTTTGAAATTCCATAGATAGCAAGAAATACACAACCAGTGTCACCTTCTTTGAATCTGGTATTTCTCAGTCGTTGGTCTCACGCTTGTGGGACACAGAAGTAGTCTCAGTGGGATGTAGAGTTTTCATAACAATTGCTGAGGAATTGCTCTCCCTCAGTACCCATGGCCACCTGCAAGCATAACATGCCATCTGCTGCTGATACGCATTATCCATCAGTGACCTTTTGACATGATAATAGTAAACCTTACACAGTTGGTGTCTCTCCCAGTCCCAGCTCTGATGTCTGCTTCCTGCTGTTCCTTCTTTTCCAGGGATTATCCACTGTGCTTCTACTCTTCTTCCATCTCTCCTGGCCACCATTTTGAGAAATGAGAAACTACAGAACATTATAAGTAGAATCCCTAAACATATTCTTAGTCAATAAAGCAGACCATCCTTTTTCCAGACTATGGGTATACCTGACTTCAATCTGTGGTTGGTTAGAAGCACTGCCCTTTTTTCCCTTTTGTAGGAATGCCATGTCATCAGCACTGCTTTACCAGTGTTTTGTTTAATGTTTTACAGTTACCATAGCAGTCAAATTCATAGTCAGTATTATTACAATTTTCAGCTACTCATGAAATTATTATTTTTGTTTTTATTGTAAAGCCATAACAATAAAATTTATCCCCAGCTCTACTACTACAATCACTATGTCTTTAAAACTTACCATAAATGATAAATATATGGAACTCCTGTAAACATATAAATGCCGTTCTTGAAAAAGTGGGTTGTTGTGGTGTGACCCAGATTCTTCAGTAGAGTGATTGGTGGGATGTAAGATACAAAAGGTTGAGAACTACAGTTGTAGGGGCTGATTATTTCAGGGAGGATTCTGTTCATATTGGAACACTGAAATTTAAATTTATGAGAATGTTCTGATTTCTTCAGACATGTGATTCTGCCTTTACAAAAGCATATGGATAAACTCTATCACATGTATTTATTTTCTACAGAAATCTAAAATTGATAAAATTTAAACAGAACATAGTAATGTAGCCAAGAATATGTGGTCAGTTGATGGAGCCGTCTTTCCCACCTTGATCTGAGGGCTGTTTCCAACTCCCTCTTCTGTGCTCATGGATTGGGTTTCTGCAAGGATCACACAAGCATCTCTGGGTAGAAATACTAAGTGTTGAAAAAGTAGCTGAAATCTGGCTGGTCATGTAAAGAATGGACTGAATCCAGAGGTTCTGCTCCACTAATGGTGGAACCTTGCTCTGATGCAAGGAGCCTTCCAGCCATGCGTGAACCCTTGCTGTGGCAGAACAGGCACGTTCCACCAATGGAAGACTTCTCCTACCATAGGGTTGCCAACCCCTCAATGGGGGTGAAGTTTTCACTGATTTTGGGGCACCCAATCTGCCACTGGCCAGCTGGCCTGTAGGGGGAGCCCCACCCCTGAAGAACCCCACTGCACCCGACATGCCCAGTGCGATGATGTCACCTGGAGGTGATGTCATCACACCAGGCACATCATGCGGGGGACACTCTAGCATTTGGCTAAAAACTCTATGGTGACCATAGAGTTTGTAGCCAAATGCTAGAGTGTCCCCAGTACAACATGCCCAGTGTGATGATGTCACTTCTGGGTGATGTCATCACAGCATGCGTGCTTTGTGTACACTCAGGGAAACCCAAGTACCAAGCCAGGAGCCCACCACCAGCAGATAGGTAAGACTTGGCAACCCAATCCTACCAGGGAAGATTCTGCTCCCCAATATGTTGGATCAAATGGACATTTGGTCTAACCCAGTGGGGGTCTTCTTATGTTGTTAAGCTGCCTTTACTACAGTCTTAATAGTTTCTTTTTTCATAGATCATACCAATTATTGTTTATTTATTGTATGGCAGAGGTACACACAGAAAGCATACAATAATATAAAATACCTAGTGAACAATATCAATCTGCGGGACAAACAGTAATTTACTTTGCCTTTCGTACAGTAATCATTGCTTTGAAGATAACACTGCAAATAACTCTGAGGTGTACTGCACCTTAAAAGCAACAAGACTGAATCGTGCAGTTGTAATTCAATCTCAAGGTTGAGAGATTCACTACCACACGCCCCGAACCCTTCAGCTATATTCTTACAGTGTGGGACATTAGCAGGACCTCACAATTGAATTACATCCCTGGATTCCACCTGGGACACAGTGCTGCAGTGTACTTAACATTGTACTACATAAAAAGGGCTGGGGGTAGCGGCTTTTTATAGGAATACTTTATAGGAATATTTTTAGTTAAATAAAAAATAGGATTATAAAATGACATAAATGGAGCATGAAATACAGCTCTGGGAAAAAAATATACCTGGCTAAAGCAACATTGTGTTTTGGTTTTCCACCTAGATATTTTCAGCAGTTTGGATTCTGCCTAAACTTCCCATGGATGGAAGGGTGTCCATCAGTGGAAGTTCAGCTTCCCCACCCCTCCTCTCCCACTGCAGCCCCCAGATTCCTCTTCAAATGCTGCCACTAGATGGAACTCCAAAATAGCTTGGGGAGGAATTGGACATATGTTGCCAGAGACTCAATAAAATTAGCCTCTTTTCTTGCATTCTTGGAAATTTAACTGGAGCCCAACCCAATTTTGGAATTATTTCAGATTTGTTTCCACTTCTTAAGTGAGTTGGGTTTATTTCTAAATTTAAGGATGGAACAGCTTTTTGCCTCCAGCAAACAAGCACACGGAGCCTTGGAAATCAGGAAATGTAGAACACTGGGGTGACTGGAAACAAGGTAGGGATGTCAGGCTGAGTCTGGCAACTGGCAGGAGGGTTGGTGACGGGAACATGGGGAAAACCCAGAAGTAGCATAGGGTAGCACTAGGAATCTCCAGAAATGCTGTGGTAAAACTGCAAATTCCTAGAGCTACCCTATGCTGAAGTTGCTCCTTTATCTGGAGGTCAGTTGTAATTCCAGGAGAGTTCCAGCCCCCACCTGGTTTTTCGTTGTTGGCAACCATATTCATTGTCCATCTAACAGTACACTTTACAGTTGCATTTCCAAGATTCATAAAACACATGAGGTGCAGCCCTTCCACGCAAGTACTACTTCAGAATGCAGCTAGCGTTCCTATGTTTGCATTCTCCCAATAGTCACTACTCAGATGGCTGCACTGAACAGTTGAACAGTAGAACAGTAGAAAGGAAGCACTCATCAAGTTATACTGGGATTGAGGGGGATCCATTGCTGAAAACTGGTGGAGATGTACTTGTCTTTCAAAGAAAAAGGAGAATGTGCTTAGTTTATGGCAGGAGGCTACAAATGCAAATGGGTGAAAGGGCCAAAGTCTCCACGTAGCACATGCCTAAGTGCCAAAACCATATTTTATCAACATCTATTGGTATTGCGGGGTGGGGGGGAGGAGAGGGATCAGTTGTGAACTAGTGGTTAGCTTTTAAAATAACCTTGCCATTCAAGTCCAGTCTTCCCTCCGTCCTACTACATACCATTTGCCAAAATCTCCTCACCATTACTGCCCCAGTTACCAGCTTTCCATTTGAATACTCAACTCCACACAGTCTAAGCCGCCTTCTCACATGCTATTACTTTACCTCCAAAATCCTTTTAAATACCCAAACAGGTCCCCACTACATTCTTCAAACCTAGTCATCTGAGTGTCCTGAGCATCTTGATGACATCCACTGCCAAAGCTACAAATTATTTCTTCTAAAGTCTTTACATACAGGTTGAATTACACAGAGGATAAAATTGTGCTCTGTGGAACCCTAGAACTCCTACACTGAAGATAGCTGGTTTCCTAAGGCAACCCTTAGAGTTTGATCTGTGAGGAACAATTTAAAACCAGTCCAAGACAAATCACCTGATACTTACCTCTGTCTCCAAACACTTTAACAGGATGGCATAATCTACTATATTAAAGGCTGCAGATAGATCTAGGCCGAATTCAGACTGGCAGTTTGGCCCAATATAGGCACCTTTCTCAAGCGGATTAAGTGGGCCGGTTCACACAGCCACAGCTGTCTGGCGTTCCCCTGCTGTACTCACCCCGTCCTTTAATGATTCGCTCCCGCTTTTAAAAAGTACCAGGTGAAAGACAGGGGAAGCTGTGGAGGGTGCGTTGATCCCGCTTCCTGGAAGTGTGGACGTAAAAAAGCCGCAATCAGGCAGCACTGGTAATGTAAACCTGCTGATCCAGCAGGAATGCGCATTGCATGCTCAACCACCCAATGCTGCTGCGCCTATGTGCCCATGCGTCTATGCGCAGGTCGGTGGAGCAGGCCAAAGCCACGTGCAACCGCAGCACCACCAGGGGCAACCCCACAGTGTGACTGCTCCATTCCACTTCCTCCCCGGCATGCTGCCGCATCAGTTGGTGCAGTGCGACCAGGAATCCTCGCCACAACTTGGCCCGGGTCTTTTTGCCCTGCCTCCCCTGCACTTTATACTGCCAGTCTGTCCTCAGCCCTAGTGGGAGCAACAAAGAAGCATGGCCTTTGTCTGTATTCAGCTGGAGGTCACCAACTGAGCTAAAGCCACTAGGGCTGTCTCTGTCCCACAGCTTAGCTGGAAAAAAGACTGAAAAGGATCCAGAGCATATGAGTTATCCAAAAGGACCTTGAGCTGGTTGGCTACTGCATTCTCTTTTTTAAAAAAAATTTAAATTGATTTTCTACTACTACTGCATCTATAAAACAAACTACATTACCTAAAAACTAAAACACCTATTCTACCCTAAGGTATACAGAGATCAAACTATCTTGCTGTTATATGCTCCTTACTTAAATCACTGCAAAAAAATAAAAGATTATTCGGGCATTTTTACTCACTAAATATTACAAAGTTTTAAGCTTTAACCATATACTTAAATGACTAAAATTCAAAATGGTACACAATAAACAGAGATAGCTTTAAACATATCACAAAATTATTTTTTCTTCTGTCTTCTCTTCTTCTCCCTGGACTTTGGGTGCTGCTGCTCCCAGATCTGTGTCCGATTCTTCACTTGGGTCCTTACTTTCAGCTCAGTCACTGCTTTCCAGTCTGTAAATGCTTTCTTGGAGATCCAAAGAGTCCTCTGTGGGCCTTTTCTCTTTCCCTTCTTTGCAATAATCCAGAATTTTTTTGCCTTTTGCAGCAGAATTAGTCTTTTGCCTCTTATCTTGATAGTTGAATAGCAACCCTTCAGGAGTTGTCCAGCTATACATAATGTTCCTCGCTTGCAGAAATGCAGTTAAAAGTTTTATAGGGCTTCCTCTTCTTCCTTATCTCAAATGGAATGTCTTTTAACACTTTAATTTCCTCTTCTTGGATCTTCAGGGTGTTTCTATTTGTGGCCTTAAGCACCACATCTCTTATAGATTTTTTTGGAGAATCTCACCATAATCTCTCCAGGTAGATTTTTCTTTTTAATAAATTCAGGATAGGTCCTGTAGACCACATCCATCTTGCTTTGTATTAAATCCGCTTGTAAACCCATCACTGGAGCAAGAGTTTCATTCAATATCTGTTTTAGATTCTCCCCTTTTTATTCAGGTACACCCTGGAATCTCAAAAAGAATGATGACCTTTCCATCTGAAGTCTCAGTAAATTGCCCTTGTCAGAAATCCTTTCTTTTCCCATCACATCCAATCTTAACTCAGTCTTCTCAGTTTTTACTTTAACAGCTACCAACTCTTTTGCTAAATGGTCAGATTTCGTCCTCGCATCAGCCACCTGTTTGTTCAGGGCATCTAGCTTAGAATTAACAGAGTTCATTTGTTCCATCAGAGGGTGCAATGCCATCTCCAGTGTAGCAGAAAGGTCTGTACTAGCCTCTGGCTTAGCTGCCGGAGGCATAGTTGGAGCTGCCAGAAGCATAGTTGGAGCCTTTGGCGAGGGTTTAGACTTCCCTCCATCTTTTGTCCATGACCAGTCATTGTTTTTTATTTATAGTTCTGTGAAGATTCCAAAAACAGCTAAAAGCCACACTTTTCAATACTCTTATAACCAAATTGTGCCCATTCAAACTTCAGCCATCTAATACCAGCAGTCAGATTCTCTGATCTTAAAGTAACTCTGCTTCAGCTTCCAACTAGAGAATCTCCCACAAAATTGAACTCATATTTTCGCTGTGCGTCACAGGTAAATCAAGCTTTTTATTGCTGCATGTTGGTCTCTGCAGCTGTCCAGTATGTGCCTCTTCGTGACTGAAAAGTCCTGGTCTCAGGAGGCCATTGGAGTGATCTCAATCATAGCTCTTTTATTAGGGAGTCAGGATCATATATACAGCATGGTGGTTTGTTGCAGGTCAGGATTGAGCATGGGGACAAAGGAATGGGGAAGCCACTTATATTTACAGGTAAACCACACCTTGACCGTCCCCCCCTTAAGGGGGATTGGTCCAACAGGGATTATTCTCTTGCCAGGGGCTATCATAGGTCCATTCAAATATTCTCAGCCCCTGAGACGGGGACCGGCAGGATCCCTAGGTCCATTGTTCTCTGAGGAAGGAAGCCCTGTTGTTATCACATCCCATTACAGGTGAACATGCCCAGACATGTTCCCTGGCTGCAGACAAAGAGTCAAGCACCGGACATAACAGTGACCAAAGGCTCCGTGGTGGCAGAACCTTCCGAGAAAAAGGGAAGCCTCGATCCCCGGGTTGCCACCCGGGGAGAGACTATCCCTCACGCCTCAGGGAGGAGACCTCTCCAGGGGCTCCTGGGGGTCCGAATTCAGTTTGGAGACCCCTCTAACTGCTGGGTCTGGGTCGTGTCTCCCTGAGCTCGGGGAAGACGCGCCCGCCACTGATTGCGCCGAAAACCAGAAGTTGGCTACTGCTTTCTCAATCACTTCCCACAGGAGTTAACTGACTACATCATTTTTTCTGTAGGGATTGTTTTTTTTTTTTTTTGTAGTGCCTGGATAACCATCTCTTAGAGTGGTCACAGGAAGGTGCCATGAGTTAGTGACTAATTTATAAGGGACATCAAGGTTTCATTAGTAAGATTTTTACATGATTTTAGAAGCCAGGATGGGCAAGGGTCCTGTACACAAATCATAGTTTTCTTAGATCCCAGGATCCTGCCAACATCCATCATGGTAACTGGGTCAAAGTGGTCCATAAGTAGACCCTATGAAGTATTATACATTTCTTTTGCCTGATGTATATTACCGGTGGTATCCAGATCATAGTGTATTGATGTTATTTTATCAACAAAAAACTTTGCAAAAGTATCACTGCTAACTGTCTGTTTCTGAGACAATAAAGGCTCAGAGTTAGGAGTCAACAGATATCAAGATCCTTTTAATAAAGGATCACGAGCTAGCTGATGCAATAGTCACAGCACAATAACATTGCAACGATCATTGCCATTTCATACGTCTTGCAATGAGCACTATAGGTTACTGTTTTCTGCCAGTATCTTTCTAAATGTCTTTTGGCCCTCTTTAGGTGAACAAGCTCCACAGTAAATCATGGCTTCTACCCCAAGAGCAGGAGAGACTGATGAGGAGCAATCATGTCAATAATTTTGAGGACCTTGAGATCTGAATGGAAAATTTGTAAGGAAAAGAACAAGTGCACATGTGAAAACTTACATAGTGCTGTGTGGTCCCTTTTCCCACACACTATCCTTTTTCAGATGATACGTTTGGGAGTATCCAGATGTGTGTACGAGGAGCTACCCATGATCCTCCCACCATTTTGTCTGTATGGGAACTGGATCTATTTTCAGTTTGAAATACATGTGGTGTTCTATTCTGTCAAAATGGAGACTGCAAATATCTAGAGGATTGTGGGTACCCCATGCTCTCCTGTTATGTGTAGCTGAATACCTCCAAATATAAGGCTTAAGTGATTTCTTGTTAGTTATAATAAACAGTATTTCCAGTAATAATACTCACAATGAGCACCATTTTTTGGTGGTGGTGGTGGGGAGGGACGTACAATGGATCACCATACTTTCCTTAGCCCACAAGAAGAAAATGCAAAAGTTCTTTATGATAAAGAAAAGGTTTGTGGAAAAAAGCCAGACACAACAGAAATAACTCCCTCCCATATATTTTTCTTTTTAATTAATATTTCATGATCAGTTAACCAGCAGTCTGTTATCCTCCTAATAAAGCAAAGGTATTACAGCCAATAAAAAAATATTTATGGCTACGTTTTTATGTTTTAATCAAGGGCAAACCTCTCGACATATTCTTTTTTAGCTGCTTGACATTGCACATGATTAAGTAAAAAAATAGCTTTTTATGCTAAAAAGGAAATGCTCGTCGAGGTTAGTTAATTAACACATCGTCCTTTGGAAATGCAATAAATCCAGTGCAATGAAAGAAGAGCTGGAAATAATAGCTGGATATTCTTGCATATAAAGTCTGCGCTGGACACAAATCCTGCTTTGGTGACTGGGACCTTTTTTGTGTGGTCTGAGCGCTCAGGTGCCCCAAGAACTGCATGACAAGCAGAATTTCAACAGGTCCAGCTTTTCTTCACATGAAAATTTCTTTTCCAGTATTAAGGTAATGGGCTGGACCCAAATAAAAATGAGCAGAGAAAACTCACGGAGTGGGACTTTCTCGCCTTTTCTGCAGTGCCCTGAAATTCTGCTTGGGAATGGAGTGGAGGGTCAGAGACCCATCACAAACACCATCAAACTGAGGGGAAATAGGAAAAACCACACATACCATGCCAATAGAAGGGCTATCGCAGTGGCAGAACCAGTACCTTGGGATTTCCCGTAATGTGATGACTTTGTCCTGTACAAGGCACTTTTTAGTTTTACAGAGCTATTAATTCCGTTAGCTAAGTGTGTTTTCCAGTGTCTCTAGTAACATGCATTGGCTTGAAACACTATGGGAGCAAGAAACATGGAAACAGCATCTGTGCTTGGATTAGTTTACTGGATTGAAAATTTCAAATGTAAATTGAATGGATTTCAGTGTGAATAGAGATAGAAAGTGTTCAGTGAATTCATTTACATCACAAGAAGACTGATGCACATGCATCTATACATTGCGCAGACCCACATCCTTCCTAAGAATATAAGAAAAACCCTGCCAGATCAGACCAATAGTCCATCTAGTCCACTTTTTTGTTTCCTACAGTGGCTGACCAAATGGCCCTGAAGGCCCGCAGAAGCAACTGGCATACTGCTTCTGAACATGGAGGCTTCATTTAGTCCAGAAGTATTAGACAAATTAATGGAAGATAGGTCCATTATAGCAACTGATGGACCTATCCTCCATTAATTTGTCTAATGCCTTTAAAACTCCATCTAAACTAGTGGCCACCAGTACATCTTGCAGTAGTGAGTTCCTCAATTTAATCATGCATTGCGTGAAGTACTTTCTTTTGTCTGACTGTCCTGAATGTTCTGGCATGCACATATATATATATCTATAGATATAGATATAGATACACACACACATATTTCATTCATTCATTGAACTTTCTGCTTCTCTCCCTAACTGAAGTGTACAAGGCAGACTTATGTAAAGTCACCGAAACCAACGAAGATTACAAAAAGACTGAAATCAAAACTCAGTTTGACAACTGGAAGGAAAAGCACTTGCATGGGCAATATTTGAAAGACAGAGAGAATAAAGTTGATAATGAAAACACCTGGAAGTGGCTCCAAAATGGGCACAAAGTATGAAATGGAAGGACTCATTCTAGATGCACAAGAGCAGATGCTTGAAACAAATAGTATGAAAGCCAAGATTGAGAAGATCAGTGACAACAGCAAATGTTGATTTTGCAAGATGAAGGACGAAACAGTCGACCACATGGTCAATGCCTGCAGTAAAATTGCTCAAACTGACTATAAAGAATGCCACAATAGAGTTACAGCTGAATCTTTACAAGGAGTATGGCTTACCATCAGTCTGAAATTCGTGGGAGAACAAACCAGACAAGATCATGAAAAATAATGAAATAGAGATTCTTTGGGACTTCTGATTTCTAACAGATAAACACTAGAGCATAACACCCCTGATATCACAATTGTAGGAAAAATGAGAAATAAAGTTTGGATCATTGACACTACAATCCCAGGAGACAGCAGAATAGAAAAGAAAGAACATGAGAAGATCACAAAATACCAAGACCTACAAATAGAGTTCGAGTGCTTCTGGGAGAAGAAGGTTACCATTGTGCCAGTTGTTGTTGGAGCCCTTGGAGCATTGCCTAGAAGTCTCAAGAAACACCTAGACATTCTGGGCATTGAGCAAATGACACCAGCTCAGCTCCAGAAGACAGTGTTGCTGGGAACAGCCAGAATCCTGCGACGATACCTCTACAATTCCCAAGAACTTGGCTAGATCTCAAATTGCAGAACACCAGACACCAGTCAAATATCTGACTGTGGATAATAATAATAATAATAATAGTAGTAATAATAATAATAATAATAATAATAATAATAATGCTAAATGCCTTTTCTAGTGTCAAGTTATACCATAAAATACAACAAGGAAGTTGCCAGTGGAATTGCTAATGGGCTGGAAGTTTCAAACAAACCTGGCCTCTTTACATCCTGATGAAGTCGCTAAGGTATGGGAGAAACAGGCAGCACAGAAATCCTGTCCCGATTCAAAAGCTACATCAAGCACATAGATGTGGGCAGGACAGTTACATGCCCACAATTACAGCAGTGGTCTTTGCTGGCTGTGGGATTGCATCACAGAACTGTTTTCCTGGAGATGGTGGAGCTACCCACTGGAAGATGTATCTGGCAACATCATAAATAAGTGTGGTTGTACTATGTGAAGCTGGCTCCTAAATGTTTGCATGCTGGTGCAGCAGCTCAAAAAGACCGGCCTTTTAGTCCCTAAAATTCCTCCAGGACTTCTTGCTTCGGGATCAGGGATGACAATCACTTTCAAAGACCAGTGATTTGAAAAATGGTCCATATAATAAGTGCTGACTGAATGATGACTAGACTAGCGGGCTAGCCATGTTGTTGTTTGCTCTGCTAATTGTACTTAATTTACTGTGACTTTTCCCCCAGAGGTTTCTGTTGATTTGAGTTGCCTGGAGAAAACTGTGCGGAAATATTCCATGGGGAGAAAGTACCAATTAAATCTCCCATGAGAATCATTACCAAAGTGATCTTTACAATGAGCCTTTGATAGGCACAGCTCCCGGGGTGGCTGGCAGGGAGGCTCCAGGGCCCTCAGCAGGGACTATGGATGTCTTCCTGTTTCATCCGGTCAGGAGACTCCCAGTACAGGTAGATATAGTGTCTGAAAAGGATCTGTATGTCTGTTACTTTTCTATGCCAGTTTTCAAACAGACTAAAGATCCCCAAGGTGACTTACAAACACGGACATCACACCAGTTCCCTTTTGAAATGACAGGGCCCCTTTTGACCCCCCCAAAAATCATCATTAAACAGGAGTGTTCTATTATTGCTTTCAGCCCCTAACCTCCCACATACACCTCTACTGCTTATGCCACATACAAACATATTACACTGCACTGTCCTTGATTCATCTAATTTACACTCTCTAGTATTGAACAAATAAATAAATAAATAAATAATAGTACTACTCTCTCTAAGAGTAGGTGTCAGGTAGATTTCTTTTTGCCTTTGCTTCATAATATCCCTTTTATGAACTGGAAGGACTGAATATGGGACATGGAGAGGGAGAAGAAGAAGAAGAGATTAGATTTATACCCCTGCCCTTCACTACCCAAAGGACGGTTTACAATCTCCTTTCCCTTCCCCTCCTCAC
This sequence comes from Lepidodactylus listeri, assembly GCA_029233225.1. Lineage (NCBI taxonomy): Eukaryota > Metazoa > Chordata > Lepidosauria > Squamata > Gekkonidae > Lepidodactylus > Lepidodactylus listeri. Next base: position 98,647,534 of record JARCFY010000006.1, read on the forward strand.
AAGAGACACCCTGTGAAGTAGGTTCTCCCAGATTAGAGTCTGTGCTCCTAACCACTACACCAAACTGGCACTACACCAAACTGGCTCTCGCCTACAGTTTTAACGCTTATAGCCAGACAACATGATGTGATGTATAGGAAAAGATGGTCATTTTCATATGTTTAGGTTAAGGCACTTGGATATAAAAAGTAATGAAGCTGGTTTATAAAGCTATACCCATTGCCTTTCTGCTCACTGTATTTCATATTTGTCCTAGCTGCCAAACAACTTAGAGTCAAATCCCCCCTTGTTCTGCTTTGTGTCCTTTCTCTGCGATGACAGATCAGCACAAGGAAGGGATGGAAAGGCGAAGGATTTAGGTGCACTCGTGAAAGGCATTTTGATGTGCAACCAGGTGTCCTTAATGCCTGTTGTAAGATTTATTACAGCCTTCTTCAAGCGGTTCATGCTGAGCATTCCTGAGTAATTAGAATTCAGCTATCGGTTGATAGTCACTGACCTCTCCTTGCTGTCCTCTATGAAGTGTTGGAGCATCTGCGTTTCCTTCCCTCTACCCACCCAGTCTTACCTTTGCTGTCACAATCCTGGGAAATGTTTTATGGCATGTTGCTGTGGCATAAAGACGGCACAACCTGTATTACACCAGACCCAGCCTGGGGCTACTGCAAGAAAGTCTTAGGTATGTGAAGTTTAAGCTAAACAATATGAGTCTTAATGAGATCGGGTGGACTAGGGATCAAAAGCGCAAGAGAGAGGTGAAGAGTTCATCTGAATTGTGGGATACAGGTGACCAAAACAAACTTTTCAGAGATTCTTTTTCACCAGCTCAGTTGAGTTGCCCTTAATGAGACTAGGAATATTTAGGGTAGCTTGACTCCAAAACTGATTGCTGTTTTTCATGGCCCTTTTCAACAATAATAAAAATGTGTTCTTTTTTTCATTTCTCACTTTTTGCAAAAATGTTTGATTGCTTTCTTGAAATTCTCTCACTTCACTCCAGTGGGGGCATCATGTGAGTGGTTAACTGCTGGGCCGTAGTTAGGGTGGGACTAGTGGGTATGCCACTTCACCCGGTGGTCAGATTCACCCTACCTAAGTATGCTCTGAAAAACTGCCCTTTACATTTGTGATGCAAGAGTCTGCATTGGAAGAATGAGAGATTGTTTTTAGAATGGGACAATTTCTAGTTCGAGCATAATTTCAGCGGCAGCTGGTTCTTTCCTCCCTGCAAAGAAGAAGTGAATCAAACTCTGTTCACTTGGCCTGCCCACCTAAGGTGACTTCTTATTCAGGACAGAATTCGCAAGATAATTTTTTCAACTTTATTTGTTTTAAGTCATCCTTGGAAAAAACATCTTCTTTAGCTACTACTAATAATATGAGTGACTAGAGTGCTTAAAGGGGGCAAGACATATCTTGAGGAAATCCATTTTGATTAAGGAAGACGGTCATTGTAAAAGCTTCTGAACTTAGAAATAAGTGTTCTTACTCAATTTATGGTACTAGCAATTCTCATACACTAAAATATGCATAGATGCTTGGTCATGGCCATAGGGTTATGTAGTGTATTTTCCATTCTTTTCCTGAGGCACCACCAGAAACATGGTTGGCCATCCTAGTGAGAAAGACTAGCTATAGCCCGAGGCTATATAGCATTGTTTCATCAGTCCATACACTAGTGATTCCCAGATGGGTAGTATCAGCCACTGACTAATCCAAGAAGGAGAAATAAGTAGCAACAAAGAGAAACAATGGAACTGAACAAGACTGAACAAACTAAATATTTGCACAGTCCAAGTATGTTCTTCTTCAGGAGAAATTTCTACCTCACCAAAGCCAGTGTGGTGTAGTGCTTAGAGTGCTGGATTGGGATCTTAGAGACCCCTGTTTGACTTCCCACCCTGACATGGAAGCTTGCTGGGTGACCTTGGACTAGTCACACATTCTTGGCCTATCTCATTTGGTTGTTGTGAGAATTAAACAGAGGGGAAGAGAATGATTTAAGCCACTTCAGATCTCCAGTAGGGAAAAACATAGGATATAAATGAGGTAAATAACAACAGTTTTTTTCTTCTGAAGATTATGGAAGAAAACCCATGATAGATAGGGTTACCAGCTCTGGGTTTGGAAATTCCTGGAGATTTGGGGGATGGAGCATGGGCAGAGCTGAGTTTGGAGACAGGAGGGAACTTAATGGGGTATAATGCCATAATATCTACCCTCCAAAGCAGCCGTTTTCTCCATGGGAACTGATTTCTGTTGTCTGGGGCATGGAGTTGGGCAGGCTCTGGGGACCAGCAGAGGACAGGAGGGCCTGACATGATGTGGTCCATGGGTTCGCAAAGAGTTGGACTCGACTGTGTGACTGAACAACAAATATATATATACATATACATATATATATATATATTACATAAGTTCTAACAATTTTCAGAAGATTACTAATTAATTACTAAATAAAATCCTAAATAAAATCCTAAAGCAATATATAGATATAGATCTGGAGATCAGATGTAATATCAGAAAGTCTCCAGGCCCCACCTGGAGGCTGGCAACCCTGGTTACAATATACTTTTATACCCTTGCACAAACAACAGATGCTCCTTCATTTGGTTACACTCCATGACTTCTACATGTTGCGGTTTTGTATAGATTAGCAAGTAACACTTCCTCGATTCAGCAAGGTAAGTTCAGTACACAGCATTTTAGCAGGCAATTCTTAGTGCACCCTGCCCCTGCTTCTGATTCTCAGGAGCTATGCATTCTTTCAGTACTACACTGTGTCATCTCTTTCTTCTATCTACAAATTTCTTCTTGACCAAACTCTAAAGCAGGCCTGTGTGGCCTGGACAGTCTGTCTGATCGCTAGAAAAGCAAGTGTGTACTGGCGGTGATTTAGGCATTCCTCTCTGAGAATTCTCTGGTTTATATTTTTTAATACAGGATTTTTTTTAAAAAATGAATCTATATAAAATGGGATGTGGGGATTGTTACGTATATAGAATCATAGAATCGTAGAGCTGGAAGGGACCTCCCGGGTCATCTAGTCCAACCCCCTGCACAATGCAGGAAATTCACAAATACCTCCCCCGCCACACCTCCAGTGACCTCTGTTCAGTGCCCAGAAGATGAGAAAGAACACTCCAGCATCCCTGGCCAAAACAGCCTGGAGAAAAATTGCTTCCTGACCCCAAAGTGGCAATCAGCATTTTCCTGGGCGTGTAAGAAAGGGCCACGAGAACTAAGCACTGAGGCAACCCTTCCTGCCCTCCCTCTCATGATCTGCCCAAGTTCACAGAATCTGCATTGCTGTCAGATGACCATCTAGCCTCTGTTTGAAAACCTCCAAAGAAGGAGAGCCCACCACCTCCTGAGGAAGCCTGTTCCGCTGAGGAACTGCTCTGTCAGAAAGTTCTTCCTAATGTTTAGCCGAAAACTCTTTTGATTTAATTTCAACCCATTGGTTCTGGTCCGACCCTCTGGGGCAACAGAAAACAACTCTGTACCATCCTCTATATGACAGTCCTTCAAGTACTTGAAGATGGTGATCATATCACCTCTCAGTCGTCTCCTGTCCAGGTTAAACATATTCAGCTCCTTCAACCTTTCCTCACAGGACTTGGTCTCCAGACCCCTCACTATCTCCGTTGCCCTCCTCTGGACACATTCCAGCTATCTATATCCTTCTTAAATTGTGGTGCCCAAAATTTAACACAGTACTCTAGTTGAGGTCTAACCAGAGCAGAGTAAAGTGGTACCATCACATTGCATGATCTGGACACTATGTCTCTGTTGATTACAGCCCAAAATCACATTTGCACTTTTAGTAACCACATCACACTGCTGACTCATGTTCAGTGAATGGTCTACTAAGACCCCCTAGATCCTTTTCGCACATGCTACTGCCAAGACAAGTCTGTCATGGCAAGAACATGTAAGAAGAACATGTTATTCTGCAAAAAAATTCCCACAGAAATCTTAAGTTTTCCAGTTAGGCCACATAAAGCAAATGTGAACTCCTGTGTTTCATGGCTTGACCCAGGGGTGGGCAATTGTTTTGGCTCGGGGGCCACTTTGTGGGAGCAGAGGTTAGTGGAGGGCCGCACTTTTTAAAATGATTGCATTCATTAGTTAACTTTGCATTTCAGAAAAGGTATAAATTGTTTCATAAAAATCAATAAGTATAAATTAAATAAAATAGTGGTAGTTTTATTCAATTTATTTATTGTGCTAATTTCATATCATCTATAGCTGCAAGCATCTTTAATTTTAGAATCAGTTTAATGAGACAAATGTACCCTATCACACCACATGGCTGACTGTCTTGGCGGGCCGCAGAAAACTCTGTGGCGGGCCGCATGTGGCCCCCGGGCTGCTATTTGCCCACCCCTGGCTTGACCAATCCAACCGTATTCTTCCTGTCACACCCTGGTATGTATTTTATAGCATGATGCCATGGCCTGAAGACTTGATTTGTACACCTGACTTGATTTGTTTTTGTACATGTTTTTATCCTTTAAAAAAAAAAAGGACTTAAGTCAATTAGAGAGCATTAGAGAGGAAGATGGACAACAACGGGGGAACTATGGCAAAGGGCAGGGTGAGAGTACAAGGACTCCGTTCATATACCTCATGTAGTTTAAACATGGCATATGTTGCTAAATTGAAAGCTACAATCTTGTTCATTTTTAAAATAAAGGTCTATTGGGATTGTATAGTACTTGCATTATTTAAGGCTTGCAGCATTCTTTGGCTTCTAGTACAGTGATAGTCATGCTGATTCTGAAGGGTGAGCCTCATGTGCTACCCTGAGGCTCACTGGAGAACTGGCAGAATTAAAATCCAACAAACTCCCGCACATGGTGGTTTTCATCAAAACAGCTATGTTGAATTTGTTTAGTCCAAGAATATCAGATAGATAACACAAGCTGCAAGATTGGAGTCAATTTGCATATTTTATTAACTAGATTGGAAATGTGAAAATTAATTTTTTTTTACATTGTGAAAATCTCACCTCTGCTACATCTATCACATGATTATATCTTCTGGAAAGAGATTGACCGAAGATCACTCGTGTTCTCAATTCAAGGGACTTTTTAAAAAAAAAATCATGATTTGCGTCTCCCTCAAATCATCACATTGCCTTAATAAATGAAGTTAAATGTAGCTTCTGCCTCACTTTCAATTTTTGCATCCCCTGGGCTGAAGAAATATAGAGGTGAAAAGTTGCAAGCTGACCAGGAAGCTTGCTTGTGCTGACGTTTGTATCCTGCGGACTGGAGGGGCATAAAGGCAAAAGTGTGAAATCTAGCAGTGAATATGCTTAGTAGGTGCATACGAGTTAACTGCACATCATGGACCAATACAGGATTCAAATGTCTGTTTGGAGGTCCTTTGCAGTGGAGAAGTGGTCAACCCTTTCTCCACCTGTGTGTCTCCCACAGTGTCTCAGCAGTTGTAAATCTGTTCTCTCCCTCAAACTGGGGCTGCAGAAATAAGCTCTACCGGCCAGAGAGTATTTGCTGCAGGAAACTGGCAGGGGCCGGAGGCACATACCCCAGACTGGTTCCTCCACACACATACCTCCTTCCCTTTTGATTTTTACTGTGTCAACAAATGCAAGTATGGGCACCTATGTTTTCTAAGCATACACATGTTGGGCGTACACATCATTTGTAAAATAAGGTACACTGTAAAATTCAGAAGGGATGCAAATTTCAGTGCTACACAGGTTCCATCGGAGTCTTACAAGGACAATTTTTGCAGGCCTCCACCCTTCTAGCCAGGGCTTTTTTTGTAGAAAAAGCCCAGCAGGAACTCATTAGCATAATAGGCCACACCCAACAGCAGAAACTCATTAGCGTATTAGGCCACACCCCTGACAGCACAGCTCCCCCCCAGGATCAGCTTCCCCAGGTGCCCCGCAGCTTGTGGGGTGCATGGGGAACCAAAGGGAAGAAATGCAGTTTCTGGATAGGCTTCCCCAGGTGCCCCGCAGCTGGGGAACCCAAGGAGGGAAAGCAGTTAAAACTGCCTTCCCTCCTTGGATTGGCTTGGCTCCCCCAGGTGCCCCGTGGCTTACGAGGTGCCTGGGGAACATGGGGGGGGGGGGGAGGCTGTGTGGCCAACTCAGAAGCCAGCCGGAACTCCGTCCCTGTGCGTTCCTGCTTCTAGCTAATTTCAGCTATTTATTTATTTATTAGATTTTTTAAAGTCACTGCTCACCCAAAGGATCTCGTGGCGACTTACAACATTAAACCCAATAAGGTAAAAACAACATAAAAACAAAGAACAAATGTAAAATTAACATTAAAATATCAAAATACGCGGCTATAACCATACCACTATTAAAACAGCCCAAGCATGTGATTATTCTCCAAAGGCCTACCTAAACAATTCAGCTTGGCATGCCCCGAGGAAACTAAGCAAGTCCGGCAGGGCACGGGTGTCATCCGAGAGCGCTATAAAGTCTCTTCTTCCAAGACTTCCACCTGCAAAGTGCTTTCCTTGTGCTCATCTGCCAAAACCTTGTATAACCCTCCTCCTGCAAGTGAATTACCAATTAGAGGCCCACCCACATTTATTAAGGTCCAGGGCTGACGATGATTGACACAGCCAGGCTCAAAACCATGTATATTGTTTTGGACACTGCACGGTAGATGCAGAAAGAAAGTGCTTTGTCTGGTCATTTTTCAAGTAAAAACAAGTACAGCAAGAGGATACAGTTTGGCAGGGTGCTGCGAGCCCCCTACTGCCACACTTACTTGTGCCAGGGGATCTCGAATATGTTGGCAGAGCAACCCTGGGGCTGGGTGGATGCGAGCAAGCTGTGGAGATGGAGGGCAGGGCGGACAGCTCCATTTCCAGCTCCTCTGGGGCAATGGTGGGGAATGCTGCCCCCTGCAACACCATGGACATGCTGAGCAGTTGCCTCATGGTCCTGGAGGGGGGACCTCGACATAGCTGGCACTGCCATGGTTATTGGGGCAGGGGTGAGGAAAAGCCTCCTGGGGCAGGGCTGAAACTAACACCTGCATGAACAAAGCAAGGGAGATGGCAGAAGATAGGCTGGGGGTGAGTTCCTAGTCCCAGGGCATGGAGTTGAGGAAACTCCCAAGGAATGTCATTCTTCATGTTTGGAGGTGGGCAAGGCTGGAGGACGCCAGAGAGAGGCTGGATGGAGCAACCATGGACCCCACTCCCTTGCTGTTATGTTACCCACCTGCAATAAAACAGTATAACCTAATGACAACTGGCTTTCTGGCTTGTGTTCTTAAGGGACCCAGGGAAGGATGCACGGGCGATATGATGTACCCATGCCCCTGGAAGCCCCTGCCCGTGGGCTCTTTTTTTGGGGGGGGGAGGGAAGACATTGGTATCCTTTACCCATTGTCATTGCATGGACTATTTGATTTTTAAAAAACAGTTGGTAGTTCTAATTTTAGCAGCCTGGAAAGCTCAGACTGTCCCAAGCTCATGAAAACTTGGAAGCTAAGTGGGGTCATCCATGGTTAGTACTTGAATAGGAGAGCACCAAGGAAGACCAGGGTTGCTATGCAGAGGAAAGCACTGGCAAACCACCTCTGCTCATGTCTTGCCTTGAAAACTCTAAGGGGTCGCCATGAGTCAGTTGTGGCTTGATGGCTCTGAACAATTATTATTAGTTCTAATGCTATTATTGTCATGTTTTTGATTAGCTGCTGTTCACAAGTGTGAACCTGCAATACTCGTGGGGGGGAATCCCTCCTCCCACTGCTGCCAATTTCCTCTGGAAGATGCCAGCTGCTGCTCCAGGCCTGGCAGCAACAAAGGAGCACTCCAGCTCCAGCCCAGCCACAGCCCAGCCATGGTGGGCTCAGCGACAGCGGTGGAGGACACCAGCTTCTGCTCCAAACCGGCCATGGAGGACACCAACGGCTTCTCTGGTCTTGGCTGTGGCAGCAGAGCATGCCATCTGCTGCTCTGGGCCCAGAGCAGCAGCCAGTGTGCTCTACCATCACAGTCGGGCATCCTCTGCTGCAGCAGCTGGGTCACAACAGCTGCCGCCAGGGCTCTTGGGTTGCACTCCTGCCGAACCCAGCACAGCTCCCCTGTCCTGCTGCTGACTGCTGAAGCAAGGGCATTCTCTGCACTTGCACACTACTTTAATTGGGGGGGGGGATTTAATCCCCCCATGTATTTTTTTAATTTTCAGATTTTCTGAAAATTTGGGGAGTGCCAAAAATATGCAGAAAAATCTCTTTAGCCTTCCCATGGCCCCAATCTGCAGATCTGGATATTCTCAGTGGCCATGAGTGGCTGTACTATATAGATACTGTTTCATATGTAGGGAGCCACGTTGGGCAGCTTTGTTCTGTAGAGGTAGCATAGAAATGGGCAAAATAAAGTCATTTAGAAAATGAAATAGAAGGTACTCTTTCATGACTAATGACATTGTATATCTATGGCAGGAGTCCGTGAGGAGACAGTGGGACCGAAGGCTTGAGGGTGGGTCCGGTCACTGGGCTTCTCCTTGAGAGACACTGCCTGTAGATGCCTGGGGTGGGTGGCTGCAAGTTGGGAGACAGTGGACAGGGGATGTGAGGTAACTTCCCCCCGGGGCTAGCCTGTTCCCCATTTTGGTGTTGTACTGGCATACTGCCTAATAAACTAGGGCTGCCAGCCTCCAGGTGGGGCCTGGAGATCCCCTGCTTTTGCAACGGATCTCCAGCTGACAGAGATCAGCCCCCCTGGAGAAAATGGCGGCTTTGAATGGTGGACTCTATGGCATTGTACCATGCTGAGGCCCCTCCCCTCCCCAAACCCTGCCCCCTCCTGGATCTACCCCCAAAGTCTCCAGGTATTTTCCAACCCAGACCTGGCAGCCCTATAATAAACAGAAGCTGGAATTGGATTCCTGGGTCTGAGCAGGCCTGTAGTCAGGATTTCTTCTGTCAGGGAGCATTAAAAATTTCTTTGGGGACACTTAATTCAGTTGATTAAATTAGCTTTAATTCAATTAACTGAAGGGCCAGGTGGGGAAGGCAGGGGGTAAAGCAAGGTGGTGGAGGAGCGTGCCACTGTGCTTGCCTGCTTGGAGAGCCGACACCTGGGAGAGACACCTTGGGGCCTCAGGCCCCTCCATTGCTCTTTCAAAAAAAAAAAAAAACTCTTGCAAGTCCCTCTTTGTGGGCCTGAACTTTGCAATATTGCAGAGCTCAGCCTGGGCAGGACAGTCTCACTCATCAGCAACAGGAGAGCCCACTTGCTGGCTCCCCCTTCCCCTGGTTGAGCTGCAGCTCCTCCCTGTCTCTGCCGCTCGCTCCCCCACCCCTCCTCTCCTCAGTGACACAGTCCTGGCAGTGACTAAGAGAGCAGCTGGTGCCCAGTGAGAGAGTGAGAGCCAGCCAAGTGTCTGCTGTGCTTTCCCGCTTGGATAGCCTGGGTGTACTTTCAGGGCCGGGGCAGAGTACAGACAGACTGCTTGCTCATGGGCTCCCCCTTCCCCTGGGTTGGGCTGCTGCTCCTCCATGTCTGCGGCGCTCACCCACCTCTCCCCTTCTCAGAGTGCCTCGGGCTTAGGGCTGCCAGGCCACCTCCTCCTCCTCAACCACTGCCTCCTCCTCATCTGGCAGCAGCTGAGAAAGCAGCCACTGCCCAATGAGGGAGTGAGAGCCAGCTGAGTGCCTGCTGCACCTTCCTGCTTGTAGAGCAAATGCCAGGGAGAGATGCCTCAGGCTCCTCCGTTGCTCTTCCCCCCCCCAAAAAACCTTTTGCAAGCCCCCCTTTGTGCAGCGGAACATTACTATATTGCAGAGCTCAGCCTGGGTGCACTTTTAGGGTGAGGACAGAGTGCAGACAGACCCCTCACTTGTGGGCTTCCCCTTCCCCTGGGTTGGGCTGCTGCTCCTCCCTGTCTCTAGCACTCACTCACTTGCCTGCCCCTTCCCTCCCCTCCTCAGCCGCCTCGGGCTTAGGGCTGCCAGGCCGCCTCCTCCTCCTTGGCTGCTGCCTCCTTGCCTGGTGGTGGCTTGGCAAGCAGCCAGTGCCTAGCGAGGGAGTGAGAGCCAACCAAGTGTCCACTGCAGCCGCAAAGATGTGGTTGGGGTTGGCAGCCGGGGGCCCCCTCACAGCAAGTTGGGGGGCGGGCCCAGGGAAGTCCCACTGTAGCTATGGGACTGGGTCTGAGCTTTCTAGGAGCAAGAAAGGTGTGGCAATGGAAAAGCAGCTACTCTGCAGCTTGCTGTACCCTCCCATGCTCACCTATGGCTAAACATAACATGGCTGCCACAGGGTGCTGGGGTTAATCAGAAGATGTTGGAGGTTCCAAACCAAGCATCGTCCTATAATGGAAGCAGCTGTTTTCAAATGGTGTTCTGGGCAGATACAAAGGGCTTGTCTGAAAAACTTGCTGCTCCGATGAGATGGAGAAAAGCCGTAGTTCCTTCTTTGCCCTCAGGAGATTATTTGGGAAATAAGGACATAGGTGCCAGAAAGCACACTGGTGGTACCCATAGGTACCGCACACAATGGGGATCACTGGGCTATGGGATGTGGGTGAAGGGGTGTTACAGTTTGTAAAGAAATTATGCTTGGGCACTGCAAAGTGGTGAATTTATAATTATATCCATAGCTTTCGAGTGGAAATTCTCAGTAAGAGAAAGGACATTGAGAACTGGTGGAATGAGCTCCCAGAGAACATCAGGGCCCTGCGGGACCTTTTGCAGTTCCGCACGGCCTGCAAAGCGGAGCTCTTCCGCCAGGCTTTTGGGGCCGCCACCGGAGGGAATGGCCCTTAGTAGATGGCGTGATGAACCATCTCCAGAATATCTGCGGTGGAAGCCTCCTGGCTGGGCATAAGTTAGTGGCTAGTATTTGGGGCTGGTTTGTTTGCTGCCATCTGTGATTGGATTGTTTGTTGTATTTTAATATGAGTCAATTTTATACACTGTGTTTTAACTTTGTACTTGAATGATTTTACGTTGTTAGCCGCCTAGAGCCGGTCCGCTGGCTAGGCGGGATAGAAATCGAAACAAACAAACAAATAATAAATACATAAATTATATGATAAACTAATTAAGAGCAATGTCGTACTACTTGCATTTGTTTAAGAATACAGTCTTTGTCAAATAGAAGCATGCTGTCATTCAAAGGCAGGACTGGTTTCCTAAACAATAATTTTACTTTGCTAAGAAAAACATTATTATAAGATGTAGCTTATATGTATGGAGATGGCAAATGCATACTGGCACCACGCTTGCTGCAGGTACCCCCTCATGCTTCTTCCTGTCAGCTGGAAAACAGGTTTGTTAATTACTCTCTTGCTGTCTTCTGCATGAATGTCAAAGGCATTTAACTTTGAAGGGTAAAGGAGGTGCTTAAACACTTCATCACGCTCAGGATTCCACATGGTCAGATTCAAATGTGCTAATTTACCTGCTACAACTCATTAACGTTTGGTTCAGGCAGGTGTCTGAAGGCTGAGCTCAAAAAGCTGAATAGAATCGTGTGCTGAATCCTGACTTTTCTTGGTTACAGTGATTTTTATTTGAAATGGCTTTATCGGAATCAAAAGCTAAGTGGAAGAAAGATGTTTCCTGTGTGCTATTTGCCTAGACAAGTGTAAAATGGGAATCCAGTGGCACCTTAGACTCTTAACGCTTTAAAATCACTGATACTCCTAACAGATATTAAGGTACAGCTAAAATTCTGTATTTAAATTTTCTTGTACTGCTGAAGAACATTGTGTTCAATATTTTTTTTCCTCTTCAGCTTCTATTTCAATCTTCTTCAGTGTATCTGCATAACAAGACCACATACCTTCTTATACCTAGTCAGATACCTTCTAGCATATGTAACCACATTTTGGTAAATGGAACCATGTGAGTCAATAAAATAAATCAGATGAATGATGCTAGGCTTGGTGATTTCACTAAATGTGATGCAATATCCACAACTGAAAACATGAACAAAAATGTAGGGAAATGTTTGAGATGGTTACTGAAAAATCACAGGAAAAGTAAAGAATTTAAATGTAAGTAAAACAAAAAAAATTAAATAATTTTGATTCAGCTGTACTTCCAAGACTGCGGTGTTAATATACACTTTGTTTAAGGCTGTGGTCACAAGGCAAGGTAATTGCGATTTGTTCCCGCTATAAATTTAATCGGGATTTTTTCCCTTCAGGTTGGGATGATCACACATCCCTCCCTGAACTGTAAGCATTGCGCAAGGAGGCTCTGAGCACTGTCTAGATGCAGCCGGCCCCTCTCTCCATCGCTCACTTGCCTGCCAGCCCACCCAGCACTTCCTTCCCTGCCCGCTGGCTTCCCCCCCCAGCAACTTTCCACACTGCCGGCCCGATGCTACTGGCAAGCTGGGCGTGCTCCCCGGTGCTAGGGGCTCCCTCCCTCCCTCCTAACACCGCAGCTTTGGGGACTCCTGGAGCAGGCTCCGCAGCCTGATCACCTGCCAGCCCGCCCGGCACTTCCTTCCCTGCCTGCCGACTTCCTCCCCCAGCAACTTTCCATGCCACCTCCTGCTGCCTGATGCTGCTGGCAAACTGGGCTCCCTCCCTGGTACCGGGGGGCTCCCTCCCTAATGCCACATTGGGTACTCCTGGGGCGAGCAGGACTGCAAGCTTTGTGCTGGATGTGTGCTTGAATGTTTAGGTATAGAATTTATTCAGTGCGGGATTGCTCATACACTCAAAGCTGGAAGCTGAAAAAAAACACCCTCATCACGCAAAGAACGGTCAGACGACCCTAATCACAATCATTGCAAGAGATGGCTGTCCAAACTGGCGAAATTACGGATTCAAAGCACAAGTACCCGGAAAGTACTTGATTTTCCTGGTGCAGGAAAGCGTGGTAGAGAACTGGGAGGATTGCACGAGTGAGCCCGCTTCGGTCCAGGAGACGGATCGGCCTGTCTGATCAGCAAATTAAAATGCGAGAGGGAACAGCAGTGAAACCCAATCTGCACTCCATGTGACTGCACTCTAAGACAGAAACATCCGAAATATAATAGTCTAGCCCAGGGGGTCCGTCGGGGCCGGAGTGAGGCGGAGCAAAGCTCCGCCAGCTCAGGAGTGGCCACTAGGGCAGCCACAGGCCAAATCAGATTCTCTGATCTGATTCAGCCTGCTGCTGAATTGCCGCCAAAATTCGGTGGCAACTTTAAAAGTGACTGGAGGGGAGGGGGTTTGAGGGAGAGCCTCCAAACTTGCAGGGTAGCTGCTGGGACCTCTCACCCAAATACCCACCAAGTTCCAAGAAGATTGGACCAGGGAGTCCAATTCTACGGGCCCCCAAACAGGTTGCCCCCATTCCCTCCATTGTTCTCTATGGTAGAAAAAAAGGTAACATTTTTTCCCACCATAGAGAACAATGGAGGGGATGGGACAACCTGTTTGAGGGCCCATAGAATTGGACCCCGTGGTCCAATCTTCTTGAAACTTGGTGGATATTTCAAGGAGAGGCCCCAGCAGCTACCCTGCAAGTTTGGAGCCTCTCCCTCAAATCCCCTTTCCTCCAGCTCCTCATATACCCTATGAGTTTTTGCCATTGATTTCAATGTCCCATAGGGTTTAATGGGGCTGAAACTGACATTCCCTTTCTGACACACTTCCAGTGATGTCAAGGGACGTGGCATATGCTAATGAGTTATGCTAATGAGTTATGCTAATGAGCTCCTGCAGCTCTTTTTCTACCAAAGGACCCCTGGTCTAGCCATTTGCCAAAGACAATAAAGTCTGGAATAAAAGTGCAAATAAAGGATTCACAACTCCATGACACTCAGCTCCAAAACTCAAACTTAGACTAACTAATGAATTTCCAGACTATTCAAATGTTACTTCTCCAGCAGTGATATACACTCTTATTCTGTGGCCTTTACTAAGGTTTAAATGAAGTGTTGACTTTTTCTGCGCTTCACACTGAGGCAAGAAGGAACAAACTTCTCTCTGCTTTGACCTTTAGGAGCCATTTTGTTGCCTCAAGCCTTGTCATTAACGTAGCAGCAAGCAGTAATGTTTATGATAGAATGTAAAAAAGCTTGCATAGAAAACAGAATCCTTTGCTTCCCGAGTTCCTAAAATTCTTCCACGCAGGATTGTTTTATATGGGTGGTATAAAATTGTCACAATGCCTGTGCTGACAGTTTGGAGATGGTGAACATACAATGTTTGGGTCGTCAAGAAAAGATGACTTCAGAGCCCTCATGATTGCTTTTCTAATACCTTACAGTGAAACTGCCAGTAGTACTTTCCCCTATCCACTCACTGGGCGAAGCAGCTAGCAAAGGGTAAAGGGAAAAAAAGGCATAAAAAGGAGGTGGGGGGGGAAGATGTACTTTCTTCTATCAGCCATTTGCTTTCCTTCATAAAATCCCATCTTCTCCCCTTTGGGTGTGTGTGTGGATTTAAGGCCTGAAAGCAGTGACCCTGTTGCTTAGCAACCAGCAGGCTTAGGCCTTGGCCGTGGTGGATGAGATGAAAAAAAGGTCAGCTAATGTGGCAGGCCTGTCCTTATCAATATGCTATTGTGGCACCAACTTTTATTCCTTCCCCAGTAATATATCATAATAAGTTTTGTAGCTCTTTATACTTCCGATTCTCCTCTTTGAATAAAAGCATAACTAAGACTTGAGGGGATGTCTGATATAACAGAAAATGTAACTATAAAAAAAGGAGAATAGAAATCATCTGACTGCTGACTATCCTGCTGAGTTGCCTGAGGCAGTTACATATTTCCATTGAGTTATTTTATGATCAGGCCAGTATGTTATTGAAATATTATCTCTTTAGCCTTTCTCATTCTGATAAGAAATGACAGGCTCTCAGAACAGTAATACACATGGAGGACAAAATATGGGGCTGTGGGGAAGATTCAGTTGGGGTAAAAAAAAAAATAGAGACTTAACAATGTTCCTATTACAGCTCCCTAACCGTTTTGGTATTATATTTTAAACAGCACTCTTCTTTATCCACACAAGAACTTTAAGAGCTCCTGATTCTTGTTCTTTGTTTTGGTCAAATAATTAAACAGGATAACGTACCCAATGTACTTGCCTCAGATCCGCCATCATTTGGAAGGGGATCATTTGGCCCTAAAAATTAATAGACTTTGGGCACCTAGCTGTACTATTGAAAATATTCCTGCTAATATATTCTTTGCAGCATGCCTTCCTCATAGTGCTAGACTATTGCAGGGATACAAGGAAAACACACAGTGTCCCTCTGGCTCTGAATGAAGAGTCAGAGCTGATCTACAGCAGAAAGAGGTGATGGAGTCTGAGATGATGAAACAGGCTGTACTGCTTCAAGAATGCAGATGTGGAACCACCTTTTTGAAAGCTTTCTTTTGTAAAAATCACTGTGCATGTAGCAAATTATCACGTCAAGGACAAAATTTCATACTTGAAGGGAGTTCCTAAAATCTGTCAGAGAGCAAATGGCTTTCCTCACCTGCAGTCTGAAGAGGTACAGCCCAGAATTCTTTCACCTCAGCCTCCCATCTCATTTTGTTGCATGTGAGGACCAGACAATGTAGCCCTACTATGGCTGTGGTCACACGTGCTAGTTGAAGCAGAGGGGAAGAGAGCCTATTTCCTCCAGAGGAATTTGACATACAGTTGTGAGATCACACAGCCCTTTGAAGCGTGGGCACAGCCCGTCACTGTGTGATCAGACACAACTGTGGGTGAGTCGTGGTGGGGTTTTTTTGCCATTTGTTTCTCTTGCCCATAAACAAGGAATCGAGAAATTGCTCCTCTGCACTGAGGGCTCCCTATGGAGTATATGATGATGCACATACTGTGAAGTGGGGGGGGGGACATGGCACGGAGTCGGGATGGCATGATCACACCATCCGAATGGCATGAGAGTGTGTCTGAGTGATCAGACAGGGGGAAGTCCATTTGTGGCCCATCGATAAGCATTAGGACTGGACTTCCCCCTTCGTCTTTTAACTCTCCTTCTGTAGTGGAGCAGCGTGGGTTGCCAACAACTTAGGGACACATCCCAGATGTTGCTGTCTGATTGCTCCCTGAGTCAGATCTAAAGGAGTGTGTAATCGCAGCCTATAAAGAAACTGGTGCATCCAGATGATGGAGAACTAACTGAGAACGACTTTTACAGGAAATGTCATTAATGTTGATGTTATCCCAGCAGCTGGAACAGCTTGTTTATATCTTTTACATTTTAATCTCACTCTTCTTCCAAGGAGGTCAGAAAAGCTTATGTGATTCTTCAGTCTTCCATTTCATCCTCACAACAATCCAGTGAGGTACGTTAGGCTGAGAAGAGTGACTGGTCTAAAGACTCCCAGTGAGATCTGTGGCAGGCAGAGATCTGTCCTAGTCCCAAATTCTAACCACTACACCACACCAGTGTTTTGTAGTTAGTGAAGACACTGCTGTGTCATTGAGCCATGAGCGAGGAAGTAGAGTTGGCATGCATTTTTGTAGTACAAGACTGACTGGCATTGGTCCTTCTTCACATGTGCAAAACTGATAGTTATAATTCATATAATGTAGGGTTACCAGATGCCCTCTTTTTAGAGGACATGTTCTCTCTTTTTTTTTTGGGTGTCCATGCTCTTTTGGGCTCTTTTTATTTTATCTATTTATTTATTTAATTAATTTTTATCCCGCCTTTCCAGCAAGCTGGCTCAAGGCGGCTAACAACCATAAAATACCATCAAAATGGTTTACAAATTAAAACATTAAACCAGACATCAATAATTAGGCACCAATGAATACTGGCAACATCAGAGTTCTCATGGTGAAAGGCAGCGGCAAAGGGTTCGGCCAATGGTTCCAGGGCGATGTTGTCCTGCAATTCCCCCGGTGGCGGCTCCTAACCGAAAGCCTGGTGGAAGAGCTCCATCTTGCAGGCCCTGTGAAACTATAATAAGTCCTGCAGGACCCTGATGTCATCCGGGAGCTCATTCCACCAGTGTGGGGCCGCCACTGAGAAGACCCTGGCCCTAGTACAGGCGAGCCAAACATCTTTCGGACCGGGGAGAGTCAGGTGATGTTGTGTGCCTGACCTCAGTGCCCTCTGGGGCACATATGGGGAAAGGCGGTCCCTCAAGTAGGCAGGCCCCTGACCATATAGGGCTTTAAAGGTCAACACCAGCACCTTGAACTGGATCCAGTATGCTATAGACAGCCAGTGCAGCAACTGCAACTCAGGCCGGATGTGGTCCTGCATAGAGAGACCTATCAACAGCCTGGCCGTGGCATACTGCACCAACTGCAGCTTCCGGATCTGGGACAAGGGCAGCCCCACGTAGAGAGCGTTACAGTGGTCAAGTCTCGAGGTGACCATAGCATGGATCACTGTAGCTAGGTCATCATGTTCGAGGAAGGGAACCAACTGCCTGATCAGCCGTAGATGGTAAAAGGCTGCTGTAGCAGTGGCTACTACCAGGGCCTCCATTGTTAAGGAGGCATCCAGGAGCACTCCCAAACTCCTGACCCTCAATGCTGGCACCAGTGACGCCCCACTAAAGGTTGGTAGAGGGATCCCTACCCCCGAGCCATTCCAACTCAAGCACAGGCTTAAAAAAAACAAAACGATGAAAATGTCCTCTTTTGGGGCTGGAAGGCTAGCTGGTAGCAAAATGAGATTTGTGATAGTGATCACTTGTTTAAAGTAGTCAGTCAGGGAATATGTCCTCTATTTTGCTTTTCAAAATATGGTAGTCCTATATAATAGGGCTGCAAATTGGAAAATTCCTGAGATTTTGGGGGGTGGAGCCTGGGAAGGGCAGGGTTTAGGGAGAGGAGGGACCTCAGTGAGGTATTATGCCTTCACCTTCCCAAGTAGACATTTTCTCATGGGAACTGATCTCTGTCACCTGGAGGTCAATTGTAATTCCAGGAGATCTCTAGCCATCTCCTGGAGGTTGGCAATCTTATTCATAAAATGTCAGCATATAGGAAGTAGTCCTTAGGAGCTGCAGGATGCAGAGCCTCACAGGGCTGAGTAGAAAGCCACATAGGGTTGAGTAGGAAGGAGAATGTGGATGGCTTTTTGCAATGATAGACTATGATCGCGATCAGATGGCTCTTTTGATTCAACCCAGGCACGAGTGTCTGGTGGATTTAAAGGGCATGTCCAGACAGCTACATCTGGGAAATGTGCTGCTGCCATGATCAGCCCGTCGATCCCTGCCAGGGAGCCATACTAAAAAGATGGTGGTGAAAGTCCAGTCTAAAGCTTGCCGATGGGCCAATGGCGGACTTTCCCCTGTCTGGTCATTCTAGCATGCAATCAGCCTGTGGGGATGGTCTGGCTCCAGACCATCCTGAACAGCTGTCATTTAAAAAAATTGTTAGCAATATGCACATAAACGCATAAACATGCGATGGCCGCAAAACTCCACTCAAACGTTCCGGACAATTTCATGTTTCTGAAGGGCCTGTGAAACTTATGAATTTTGTTAATTCAAATGGTACCTAGAGGAAGGTACCACTGGTGGTGCTTTTAACATTCAAGTCCACGGATGTGTGGAAAAACAAGTAGATGGTGAGGCACATATGCACATACGCAAACAGATTTTTTAAAAAACCCAACCGCGTGGTTCCTTCAGGTGGATGCTGCCTAGACAATCCACTGCAGAGTCTGTGTGCGGTGAGGCAATTCATGGGGGAGCTGGTTGAGCAACACTGGATTTAAAAGATCTAGATCAAATTAGAGCTGGGCCAATGGTGGGATTAGCTGCCCGTCTGAACGGGACCCTAGGCTGTGGTCACACAAACTAAATAATCCACTCTCAATCCATTTTCAGTGTACTTTCCAACTTGATTTTACTGTGTGAACTGGCAAAATTCAGGTGGAAAGTGCATTGAAAGTGGATTATTTAGTGTGTGTTACCACAGCCCTATAGTATCTCTGTGATGGGCTAGAGATGAGCTAGGAAACATACAGTCTGGAACACAGTCAATGAGCTACACAGGGATAGACAGTCTGATAGGTTGGTCACTGTGTGAGTAATGAATTACTCTGGCCAAGAAGCCAGCAGCTTTATAGAAGCAGATAGAAGCCTACTGGCTCTTTGGATCACTGGTCTTTCCTGAGCCAACAGTAAACCAACAGCTTTCTTCTTTAGCTTTTTGTCTGGCGGTACACAGGATTTGTGGGGGCAGGAGGTTTTACTGGGGTTCTGGTTTGAGAATTCTTAATGACTTATAGTAAGATTGTCTTAAGTATGGTGTATATTACACGTGGACCTGCTCCCTGATCCCAGCGATGCCTTCAGTTCATTCTGGGGAAACAGAGCCACAATGTAATCTTCATCTGCTCCCATACTCCCATTATTATTGAGGTTATCTCAGAATATATGGACAAAGAAACACAAGTTTGATTTGTAAGTGCCACAACAACAGAGTAGTATTTTGAGATGCTTCAGTTCACATCCATTGTACAAAAGAACATAAGAGAAGCCAATATTGGATCAGGCCAGTGGCCCATCCAGCCCAACACTCTCTGTCACACAGTGGCCAAAAACCCCAGGTGCCCTCAGGAGGTCCAGCAGTGGGGCCAGGACACTAGAAGCCCTCCCACTGTTGCCCCCCCCCCCAAGCACCAAGAATACTGAGCATCACTTGCCCCAGACTGAGAGTTCCTATCTATACTTTGTGGCTAATAGCCACTGATGGACCTCTGCTCCATAAATTTATCTAATACCCTCTTGAAGCTGTCCATGCTTGTAGCTGCCACCACCTCCTGTGGCAGTGAATTCCACATGTTAATCACTCTTTGGGTGAAGAAGTACTTCCTTTTACCTGTTCTAACCCAACTGCTCAGCAATTTCATGGAGTGCCCACGAGTTCTTGTATTGTGAGAAAGGGAGAAAAGTACTTCTTTCTCAACCTGCTCTATCGCATGCATAATCTTATAAACCTCAATCATGTCACCCCTCAGCCGTCGTTTCTCCAAGCTAAAGAGCCGCAACCCTTCAAACTTTCTTCATAGGGAAAGTGTTCCAACGTTTTTATCATTCTAGTTGCCCTTTTCTGCACTTTTTCCAATGCTATATCTTTTTTGAGGTGTGGCGACCAGAACTGTACAGAGTACTCCAAATGAGGTTGCACCATCGATTTATATAGGGGCATTGTGATACTGGCTGATTTGTTTTCAGTTCCCTTTCTAATAACCCCATCATAGTGTTGGCCTTTTTCATTGCAGTCACACACTGTCATGACATTTTCATTGAGTTATCTACTACGACTCCAAGATCTCTCTCTTGGTCAGTCTCTGCCAGCTCGGACCCCATCAACGGAAACTAGCCTCTTAATTTTGTAAACTAGCCTCTTAATTTGTAAGTAGTCCTCTATTTTGTTCTAGCTCTGATCTGCTTAAGTTATGATGCTCGTGTGTATTTTGTTTCTTTTCTTTTCTTAAAAAAATGCCCTAATCGAGAAGCAGATGTTGCCATCCTCCTTGCAAATGCTATACAGTGAATCATCTTAGTCCCTCTGTAAAATTTTAGCTTAATGGAGTCCTGGCATTTGTGATGAGCTGAGGAACTTAATTTTATAGAACAACCTATTGAACAAGCTGTTCTTGGACATTCCCATCTCAACTAAATGTTAAAAGTATTAAAATTCACATTAGCGCAAGAGGAAATTTTGCATGGGTAATCCTTTAATACAGTGTTTTATGGCTCTATTAGCTGCACAGCAGCTGGTGACATGATGAATTTAATCCATTAAAAATTCAGTAAGAGGTTTAAAAGTCAGCTTTTTAAAAACATAATCTTGCTGCAAGGAAAAAGAACTTCTCCTTGGGGCCAGAGACGTGGTGGGTTCACAGTGTGGCAGGTATAGCTGTGAAAGGCACCTGCATGACCGGCTTCCATATGGCTTATGGCCTCACACTTAGCAAAGGGGTTATGATGATGAGAGAGAACACAGTGGAACAAGCACACTCTAAAGGGGGCCGGCGTATACATCTGTCTAGCTTTCCCTCGATTTCTTGTGGCACATTTTAGTCTACCAAATTCATAATATTGCATCTCCAGATCACGCCTGTTATAGTCAGCAACTTAGATAGAAAAAATATCCTGCCCATTTAATAGAAGCATAATATGTGGAAATGGGCAGGCAAAGATTTTTATGGTATGCCGGTAAAGTAACATCACCTACTAAATTAACATTCCATTAAGCCTCCATTAAAGTGTTGGAACTTTCTTTCTTCAGGCGGCTGGCAACCCAAGGTGGGGATTCTGGATTGTGGCGGGGGGTGGTGTGGCATCCCCAGCACAATGATGTCACTTCTGGCATAACTTGGAAGTGATATCATCACACTGGGGTGCTGCTTTATCATTTGCCTGAAACTCTATGGTTTGACACTTCCCACAAGCAACCTTTTTGTAGCTTCTGTAGAACAGAAGTGACAGTGACAGTGGAGTCTAATGGCATAGTAGGCCCAATTTTTTCACATGGATTTTCTTGCTGTGTGTAGGAAGAAGGAAGGCAACAGTTGCTTGAAGAAGTCCCTCCACCTCAGCAGGGGGTGGCCAGGATACCATATATCCCAGTCTTTTCTGCCTACATTACATCAGAAATCCTATATGGCGTAAAAGATCCCTGTTCACACCCCTGGATAAGGGTGGATCAGGATCAGTTAACAAAAGTCTTATTAATACACGCACAAACTAGATTTAAGACTCAATTGAAGAGAGTCCCTGTCTGCATAGTTGAGCTCATACACTTGGATGAGTCTCTCAGGTACCCTTATCTGATTAGCTGGAGAAAACATGTGGGATCTTGGCACTCCAAAAAAAGTAGGATACATTGTCCTTCTTAGGGCCGAGTCTTGGAAGCCTCCAGAGCTAGACTCCAGTTCCTTAGAAGCTGGCTCACCTTGTTAGACTTCAGCTTTCTTATCAGGCTTGGAGCCCCAAGCAGCTCCTGGCCTAGACAGGATCGATACCCTCTTCTTCTCCAACCAGAGCAACAGCTATCAGCTTTCTAACAAAACTAGAACAGTTTTCTCACTCTTTGTTACAGTAAAACTATACCTTGTCAGTGCCAGCTCTTATATGCTTTCAAAGACACCGAACAAACAGCTCCGTTAATGGAGCAGTATCCAGCTCCTTTTTGCTCTTGCGACTAGGTCCTCAAAACTTTGTTTCAGCTGCCATCTTAGCCAAGGTAGGAGGCATCCACACTGTATATCCAGTGATCCCAAGCCATGGCACAAAGTAATATAATATTAACTTATATTACACATCTCCACACTGTAGAATCATCCTGGGCGATTCCTTTTCAGAATGCTGGTGGGAGAAACACATGAAAAATGAGTGCAATCAGGGAGAAGAAAACTAGTACCTCAGGGAGAATGCTAACTAAATCCCTTCCTCCAGAAATGTTGGCCAAGGACAGACTGTTGTTCTGCCACGCTACAGGAGTGCAGAAGAACAAGCTGGGGTGAACTGCCCTGCAGCGCGGCATTCAGACGCCGCCGCAAGGAAGCCGCCTGCAGCATCCACACTGCAGGTGGCTTCCAGCGGCAGCGGCAGAACACCGCGCGGCTCTGCCTGCCTGCGCACGTTCATACCCACCAGAAGTGGGTGGAATGCGTGTGCAGCCACCGGGACACCACTTGGAAGTGGTGCCTGGCTGCTGCGGGAGGAGCGCACCACTGGACGAGGTAAGTCCGGGGCGCCTCCACGGGGCAGATGCAGCAGTCTAAAAGCGGAGGCAGAGCGGGCCAGACTGCCAGTCTGTCCTCAGCCGTTAAGTTTCCGTATATGAACCATGCTGTACTATTCTCTTTGGACCTAGAATATTGATGATAACAGTCCCAAGAGAGCTGCATGAAGCAATTCTTTAGAGAGTGGAGCGACATACTGCATGTAACCTGTGGTTCCACACATAGCCACTGGAACTGCAATTTAAAAGGGAAGAGCACTGCAGAAGTAAAAGAGGTATTTAAAACTTTCCTATTGCCCTGTTTTCTTGCCGAAGAATGCTTCTCTTTTGCTGGTGAAAACTTACTTGAAACCTGTAAACCAGAGATTTTTGAACACCCACTGGTTTGGTTTGCATCCTGTTTGCCAGTTGTAAACAGGGACCTGATTTTTCAAGGATTTGTTCAACTGCTTGTGGGTGTTCTTCACACTGCTTCATTGCATTCTTTCCTAACCATGTAGTACAACGCAACTGGCTTTGTGCACGTGCACATTCTCACACAGGCCAGTTGAGTTCTACTACATACCCATCCTTACTACATAACTGCTGCTGTGCTCAGCAGACAATTGTTTAAGTAGACTTAAATAGACAATTTAAGTAGGTTTACTTATGACTGATTCATATGATTAGATTACTCAAAATCATATGAATCAGTCATAGGTAAATGCTGTGTTTCAACAAAATCCAACCCTTCAGTATTTGTCTAAGTAGTTCTTAATAACTCTAATGGCTGCTGATCAATTTGAATTAAAAGCATCGTTGCATATCCACAGTATTGCAAAAACCCAATCTAAATCAGTCTGGCAGGCATTTGTGGCTATTTGATATGAACTAAACAGACTGGGACCGATTTCCCACGAGGTGCTGCTCCGGCATCGTTCTTCCCTTTGCCTTGATTGCGTGCTTGAATTTACCACTATTTGCCCTGCGCCTCATTTTGACCCGCGGCTTCACCCGAATTCCCCCACGGCTTCAGTGATCCTCAAAAAACAGGATCACCGAAGCTGTGGGGGAATTCGGGCGAAACCGCGGGTCAAAATGCGGCACGGGGCAAACAGTGGGAAATTCAAGCACACAATCCAGGCAAAGGGAAGAACGACGCCGGAGCAGCCCCTCGTGGGAAATTGGTCTGGGTGATTGACTCATGTCTGATTGCCACTTTTGAACATGCTAAGTTTGACAGTTGAACACATTCTTAGTGAAATTCGAAGCATCCCTAGAGTAAGCAGCATTGGGGGGGGGGTATTTTCAGTTTAAAAAAGAGCAAGAGAGATTGAGAAAGAGAACGAGAGAGAGAAAAGAGATTGGATTTATACCCCACCCTTCACTCGGAGACTCAGCGTGGCTTACGATCTCCTTTACCTTCCCCTCCCCACAACAGACACCCTGTGAGGTAGGCAGGGCTGAGAGAGCTCTTTCACAGACTGCTCTTGAGAGAACAGTTCTGAGAGAACTTGAGACTGACCCAAGGTCACACCTGCAGCTGCATGTGGAGGAGTGGGGAATCAAACCCAGTTCTCCCAGATTAGAGTCCACATTCTTAACCACTACTGGCAAGAAGAAAGAGTTCTTCCCCTTAAAACTGCAGCTCCAGGAGCTGGAGTCTGTTTGCTTTTCTGAAATTGAGAAAAATGATCACAGAACTATATGTAGTGCATGGCTCCATCCTGAATGTGTAGACTGGCTTTCAAGTTTGCCAGAATACTCTGTTACAAGTTTATAGTATTCTGTAGGAGGAGACATAGACCTTTACCATTAATTTCCAAATTTATGTACTTCTTTTCAATTTTTAAACATGGCTTGGAGTTTGACTGCAACCTTTTTTAGGCATGATGACTGACACTCTTGGTTCTTTTCTCTTTGTTGCAGTTTGTGTCACAAGTGACTGCTCTATATACATTTTTCATATTGATTTTGTTTCAGAATTTCAGAACAAATGACTTGTGAAGCTTGATTCCATGCATGTTTTCCCAGAAGTCTTCTCCATTAATATAACACAATGCTCCCTCTAAGCTGTGGAGTCTTGTGAGCAAAAATGTTACTTTGTGAGCTACTGGCATTAAAGTTGTGAGCAAGCGATTTGGCTACTGCATAAATTAGTTTGCTCTGGAGCCATCCTTCCTGAGCTAAGACAAAAATGGGTGAGCTGGCGGCTAAAAAACTGGGAGCTAGCTCACATTAACGCACTGATTAACGCACTTAGAGGGAACACTGATCACAGGCAGGGCTTTTTTTGTAGAAAAAGCCCAGCTGGAACTCATTAGCATAATAGGTCACAACTAACAGCAGAAACTCATTAGCATATTATGCCACACCCCTGACAGCACAGCTTATTAGCATATTAGGCTAAGCACAGGGCAGGCATGGAAGCCTCTTCCTCCCCGAGCTTCTCCACCCCATTTCAGCATTGCCTTTCTAGTCTACACCCCCCCCCCCCCGAACCAGACAGTCGGAGAAAGGCACTGCTGAATTTCAGCATCGCCTTTCTAGTCCCCTACCCCCTCCCAACCAGACCGCTGGGGAAAGGCCAAATTGGGGAGGGAAAAAAAGGCATTTTCAACGAGACTCGGTTCCCTGCCTGCCCTTTTCCAGCTGCAATGTGTCAGCTAGAGAAGGGAAGGCAGAGAGAGGCTTCTTTTTTTTTTTGTCAATTTCACTCTCAGCTGACTGGCAGGGAGTGAAATTGACAAGGAAATCTGGCTGGGCTCCCCAGAGGGAAGGATGGCATTTTTAACATGCCGCCTTTCCATCTTGTGTGTAATGTGGGGAGGGCAGCATGCTGTGTAGGCACGCATGCCAGAAGTTTTGGTTGTAGGCATGGCCAACTCAGGAGCCAGCCAGAACTCCATTCCTGTGCGTTCCTGCCCCAAAATAGCCCTGTTCACAGGTATGTGTACATAGGACTGCAGCCCAAAACTTTTGTATATGATTGTTGGAGAGCTGGCTACAGAGCTTCTGAAATGTAATTTATTAAGCAGCGGTGATGTATTGGGACTGAGGCCATGGTGTAGGACGGGGCCTTTAACTTTTGTGCCTTTTCTCTGAGAGAGACATTCCCCCCCCCCAATTATAAGGAAATTACCGTGAAGAAATTAGGGTACCCATACTGTCATTTTTCCCTCTAGGTCTGATTGCAGCATGGACAGTTATTTCTCCTAGAGAAATGGCATGAGGGAAAGAGAATTACCCCTCCAATGCCATAGCCCAAACTGTACCTTCACCTGCTTTGCAGCTACTGGGGAGGCATGTAGGGAGATTTGATCACGGATCTTCAACATCATGTGCAGTTTGGCCCTTTAGTGAATTCTGTTTGAAGGGAAAAGAAGATGAAGAAAGATTTTGAAGGCAGAGCATGGTGGATTTGTTTTCATGTAGCAAAATATGCCATATAAATGGCAATTTCCCTTTCCACAGACCAGCATAAAAAGGTAGTCCCAGTGAAATCTATAGGAGAAGTTGTTTGCGTCCTTTAAAACTTTATTAATATCAATTAACCAAGCTCTACAAAGCCTGTCTAAGGCAGGCATTGTTATTGTACTCAGCATGCATAAATTAAAAAGATAGTAGCAATTAGAAAAGAGAAGTATTCCATGCTGTTAATTATTGATAGACATGGTTTTAAATGTTTACTATATAGTATAAAATATGTGCCTGTAAGCACTATTGGAAAGCATGCATTGGCTTTATTATTATAATAATAATAAACTGTTACTGCCTCTTAACTTATGTCTGGTAGGAGCTTTATAAGGATACAGTACTTTAAAGACTTTCATTCAACTTTCTTCTAGGAATGTCCTTTAAAGAACTTTTAATGGGTCTATATTTTAAATTTTACCACATTCCAAATACGAGCTTGTGCACTGAGATAATCTGGCACCCAGGCATCAGTTCTATTTAATATTTAAACCAGTTGCTTGGCTTACATCATTGATTGAACCAGTGCTTCTGTGGTTGTTCTGGGACCTGTAGTTAAACCAGTATATCTAATTTTAATCCATTTTCGTCCCACTGAAACAAATTAATTCATAGCTGAACTCTACTTCTATTTTGCCTAATTTGATTAATTTAAGTCCAACAACTGTCTTTACAGGCTTGAGCGTTAGATTGTGAATTAACACCTAAATCCAAACTAGGGTTGACAGGTCCCCTTGTCTCTCCGATTAGAGGATTTTGGGGGTGTTCCATGGGTGGGCAGGGATGTCCACAAGCCACACCCCCAATCTCTGCCCCCAAGAGCGACCACTTGCCCAGCCACCCCTCTCCCTCCTCTCCTGCCTTATTTAAAAGGCTTCAGCTGATCGACAGGGACCACGTGGCCTGCCAACCAGCTGAAGAGCCCTTTAAATCTAGCAGGAGGGAGGGAGAGGGGTGGTTGTGGGCCACATGTTCATCTTGCAAAAAGATCCTTTAAAGGGTTTTTTGTGAGTGGAGTGGGGCCCACAGCACATGGGGCTAGGGAAAATCAGCCAAGTGTGTGGCCCACAACCGCCCATCTCTCTCCCTCCTGGTCCCTGCTGATCAGCTGAAGCCCTTTAAATCAGGCAGGAGGGGAAAGAAAGGGGTGGCCGGATGGATGGTCGCTCTTGGGGTTGGGGCTTGGGGGGCCAGGCTTTCCCCACTAGCCAGCTGCCTGGGGCAGATTGAAGCCCCCAGAAGCGGGGGAAACCCCACCCGGACCTGGGAGCTGGCAACCCTAGTCCAGACCTAAGAGAAATGCTTGTGGGGAAACATATTTCCACGCCTGTATTCTCGGGTAGCTTGCAAACTGTGTAAGGATGTAACTGAGTGCTGCAATCATGATTCTTCCAGCAAGGGTACAGCCCATGGAAAAAGCTGAAATCTAGCTCATTAGCAAGGTAGAAGCCTGCCAAATTGTCAAAATCACACAAACAGGACTGAATCATGCAAAGGACTGAAAAGTCTGCTAATCACATAGCAACTCTAAACTAAAATAGTCTCCTTTTCCAAGTTTCCTCTTTCCTCTTTCTTAAAGAAAAGAACAAGGTGTCCTGACACTATGGCCAAGTTTAGACTGACAGTTTGGCCCAATATAGGCACGCTTTGCAAGCGGATTAAGAAAGCCCGTTTACACAGCCACAGCTGCCTGGCTTTGCCGTGCCGCACTCACCCTGTTCTGAAGTGCTTTCATCCTGCTTTTAAAAGGTACCTGGTGAAACAGGTGTCAAGCCATCTGGGTGTGTGTTCATCCCGCTTCCTGGAAGTGTGGACACAAATAAGCTGCACATCAAGCGGCACTGGTAATGTGAGCCCACTGATCTGGCTGCTGTGCCCATGTGCCCATGCGTAGGCCAGCAAAACAGACCAAAGCCGCGTTCCACCATGGTGCCACTGTCAGGGGCTGCCCCACAGTGCGAAAGCTCCATTCCGCCTCCTCCCCGGTATGGTCCCGCATCAGTCCGTGCAATGTGACTGGAAAGCCCCACAACAACTTGGCCCACGTCTTTTTGCCCCGCTTCCCTTGTGCTTCATTCTGCCAGTCTGTCCTCAGCCCATATATGTTCAACACCAGGACAAAATTTTAAATGAACAAAACCAAAAGATTATAAATGATGGGGGTCTGCAAGGAACTGCATGGTCAAGGAAGAATTTGGACTGTCTCCCATCTTCTGCTCCAGAATTCTCTTAGGGGGACGAACAGACTGGTTTCCCCAACTTGCCTTCCCAGTTGTTCTCAACATTTCTTTCCTTTCTGGCGCATACCTAAGTCCTCATCAAATAATTTTAGTTTTTTTCCCCTTCTTTTGGTGAATTTACAAAATCATGCTTTTCTGCTTACTCAGAGAGCTGAGACCAATGCTCCCTCTAAGCTGTGGGATCTTGTGAGCAAAAATTCTACTTTTGTGAGCTACTGGCATTAAAGTTGTCAGTGAGCGATCTGGCTACTGCAAAAATTAGTTTGCTCTGGAGCCATCCTTCCTTAGCTAAGACAAAAATGGGTGAGCTGGAGGCTATAAAAACTGTGAGCTAGCTCACACTAACTCACCTTAGAGGTAACACTGGTTGAGACCCCTACATTGTTTGAGGATGGCTCAATTTATGGCTTTTGTTTACATACACGACCCAGCCAGTTTGGTATTAGATACAGCCCCTGGTGGAGGCCATACATGGCCGATGTTCAAAACAAATTTAACTAAGAAAAACACCATCAAAATTTGCCAAAAAATAGACTCTGTTTAAATTTGTAAAGTTGGTGGTGTCACAGCACCAAAATAAGTGCATACTACAACTATAAACAAGGCATAGAATACAATATTTCCTCCTTCAAAGATAAATATTAGTCCATAAGGTCAGTTCAACTTAGTAGGAGGGATTCACATTTTCACAACATAGACAAAACAGCCTTTGCAAAGACTGTATCTCCCTCTATGTGGGGTTTTAAATTGACATGTGTATCCCTCTGTGCCTTTGAGAACCTACAATTTGCTCTTCACACTATGAACCTTGTTGTCAGGAGAAATTGTTGAAATCGGGTTCCAGCTATGCAGCTGGTAAACTGAAGAAGCTGATGGAAACATCTCCTTTAAGTATCTGGAATGGGCGTCTTTGCGAAGGCTGTTTTGTCTCTGTTGTGAAAATATGGATTCTATATACTGACATCAGTTACAAAGGTCAGCCAGCACCTGAAAAGGGAATAATGAGAGAGCTCGCCACTCTGCATTCAGCTTCTGGGTCAGCAAAATGGTTGCCTTTGTGAATGGTGGCTAGGACAAAGATTCTGTCTGAATATTATTAATTAGGAGGTGAAACACTTAACATGCTTTAATAATCTGTTTCCTGAGCACTTCTTTGACGCAGTATGGGATAGTAATACAATTATTTCAATGTGGTTTTCATGGAAGCCATGGTGGTATTTTCACAGCTTTAACCTTTCAAAGTAAGGATGGGATATTTATCTTCTCTAACCTCAACTGCCGTCATCAAGGTGTCCCCCAGCTTCAAAACTTTTGGCAATCTGACAAAGACTCTTCCTTGACATGTCAGTTTATGTTGTCTACTTCATCTTCTTGACATATGACACATTTTGTCAGCTCGCATTCTTTTCAGGCCTCCCTTTGTCCCCCTATTACAGGTGGCGGATTCTAGCAGCTTGCAGGGTAATCATTCATATTTTCTAGCATTCTAGCTACCAAAGCATGGAAATCTACTCCCCTAACATGCCTATACAACATACAAACACAGTAAAAAAGTATGTGGCATAATTAATTAGCTTCTTAAAGTTGGCTAACTTATCTGTCTTGTTATCCATTGAACATCATAAACCCCACATTCTGGATGTGGAATTTGTCATGTGCTTCCCTCAACCTCGTGGCCATAAAACAGAAATTAACATGCTTAATTATTCTGATTTCTGATTATCTGAACATATTGGATATACCATAAGCAATACTGACAAATGCAGTTGCTCCATCCTGGGTTCTTTACTGGTAAAAATGTTTTGCTTAGAAGTCAACACCCACCCACCCCGCAGTTCGTGCACCGTTGTGAGAAGGCTTTACCCCTGTTTATTGCTTTTATTTTTGACTAGTTCTTTCTTCAATGAGCTCAGGGTTGCGAACATGATGTTTCTCTTTTATCTCCACAAGAACTCTTGTTTATGTAGGGTACATTGAGAGAAAATGACTAGCCCAAGGTCACCCAGTAAACTTTGTGACTGAGCTGCAATTTGAACCCAGCCTGTACCACACCGGTTGTTTATGGATTTGAATACTACAGTAGCTGGTTTGTATACAGGAAGTTGCCGCTTCGATCCCTGGCATCTCACATTTTAAAGAAACTTGGGGGGGGGGTAGGGAATTTGGGTTGCAGCACTCTGCCTAAATCCTTGGAGAGTTGTTGCCAGTCAGAGTAGCCAATGGCTTCAATCCAGACTAATTTGGTAATTTCCACCAGTTTTTCCTCTCTACTGCAGACCACCCTCACATGGCTTTTTAGGGTCCCCTTATCCACTAGGAGCATCGTTTTGTGGAAATCAGTGGGCTGCAGTGGGAGGGGAGAGGCAGCAAAACAACATCCCACAAATGGAAAAATTAGCCTGGCTTCAACCCGACACAAGGCTGGTAAACCAATGGTTGTAATCATTATTTACTTGTTTAAATGCCGTTTCTTCTTTTGCTGCAGATATAACAAAATACCAGTTTAATATAATAAGATGCACAGAGGTATTCCCCCCCCCCAACTGAAATCCAAAAGTGAGTTTTTCTGCCATTGAGGGGCATCAAGAAGGATTATTGTAAGAACAAGAAAACTTGCCATCACATCTCAGATTTTGAACAAGCTGGTTCGTCCTCTGTACTTTATTATATTCAACAGATATTTATCTATAGGCTGTAAATGAAATAATTATTTCAAGTGCAAAACAAGAAAAATCACACTGGGCATGACATTGACACAATCGTTACATTTCACTGTAAACACCTATCTTTTTAAAAAATCTGTAAGTGGTTAGAAAGGAGTAACTATAACTGTACAGTCTCTTCAGTCATATGTTTTTTAATATGTTGTCAAAAGCTTTCACGACCAGAGTTCATTAGTTGTTGTAGATTTTCTGGGCTGTATGGTCATGGTCTTGGCATTGTAGTACCTGATGTTTCGCCAGCAGCTGTGACTGGCATTCTCAGAGGTATAACACAGAAAGATGGAGTACTCTCTGTGTCAATGTGAGAAGAAAAATGGTAGGCAGGTCATTTATATCTACTCACAAAGGTGGGGTAGGGCTGAGTCATTATCTTGTAGGAGTTTCCCAGGCTGTGACATGCTAATGGAGGAGCTTTCCAGCGGAGGTTCTTTTGCATATGGATTGGCTGTTGAAATTCTATCTTATCTGTAGTATTGTTGTAAGATGTAGAGCATTTCGTGTTTTTCAGGACTGGAAACCATGCCCTATTTATTTTAAACTCTCTTCTTTCCTGTTGAAATTGTGTTTATGTTTATTAATTTTAATGGCTTCCCTGTGTAATCTGACATGGTAATTGGATGTGTTGTCTAACATTTCAGTGTCTTGGAATAAGATACTGTATTCTGTTTGAGTTAGGCTATGTTCAGCCACTGCTGATTTTTCAGGTTGGCCAAGTCTGCAGTGTCTTTCATGTTCTTTTATTCTTGTTTGGATGCTACATTGTGTGGTCCCGATGTAAACTTGTCCACAACTGCAGGGTATGCGGTATACTCCTGCAGAAGTGAGGAAGTCTCTTCTGTCTTTTGCCGATTGTAGCATCTGTTGTATTTTTCTGGTGGGTCTGAATACTGTTTGTAGGTTGTATTTTTTCATAAGTTTCCCCATCTGATCAGTGATTTCTTTGATATGTGGCAAAAACACTTGTGGGAGACTGTTTTTCCTCAGTTGTTTGTTTTATCTTTGGTTTAATGACTCTTCTGATTTTATTCTTGGAGTAGCCATTTGCTTGAAGTGCATGGTTTAGATGATTTAGTTCATCGTTGAGAAAGTGCGGTTCACATATCCGTCTTGCACTGTCTACAAATGTTTTGATTATGCCTCTTTTTTGCCGAGGTTGGTGATAGGAGTTTTTGTGTAAATAATGATCCGTGTGAGTTGGTTTTCTGTAGATCTTGTGACCTAATTGAAGGTTAGCTTTGCGGGTGACCATGATATCTAGAAATGGGAGTTTACCCTCGATTTTTTCCCCCATGATGAATTGCATGTTTGGGTGGATGTTGTTGAGGTGGTCTAAAAATTGAGGTGGTCTAAAATTTGGAGCCATGGAGAGGTAGAATTGATGGAATTTTTAGTGATCTAGCAAAGTGTTGTAGTTGCTGCCCAACAGCCATAGTCTCTAATGGTTGCTCTTTTCCTCTTTGCTGCTTCTCAGGGCCAAACTAGATGTTAATGTGTCCACAAGTCAGACCTGTGGTACCACTGCCATTTTAGAGCTGAATGTGGGCCATTTAGACATGCTGTGAGAACAGTGGGAGCAGGAAGCCTTGTTCCACCACCACCCCATTGGCTGTTTCAGCCTTTGAAAAGGTGCAGGAAGGGGAAACAAGTCTGCCTATTCCTGCCATGCTCTGGGCCTAGTCAAAACTGGGCCCTCCCAGCCTTTTTAAATGGCCCAACATCAGCTCTAAAATGGTGGCAGCATCCATAGGTGCTCAGTTTGCTTATCTTCACTTGCAATGACTGGCTTTCCGGAACCAATTTTTAACCAGTTTGGGGGTGGGGTGGGGTCTTCAATTACTAATTTTTTGGGTGGACAAAGTTGCCTCTCTATAGCTGTTCAGACAGGCATCTAATCCCAACATTGGCCTGGCTGTAATTTGATCTTTTTAATCCAAAATGGAATGACCAGACAGCTCCCCGTGAATCACTTTACTGCGCATGACTCTGTGGTGGATTGTATAGACAGGCATCCACTGTAAGGAGCCACGCGGTCGGGTTTTTTTAAAAAAAATCCTGTCTGCGCGTGCACATATGTGCATATGTGCATATCCGCACATGTGCTTATGTTCATATGTGCCTCACTGTCTGTGGACGTCACATGTTTAAGTGGTTATGCGCACATCACTAAGAATTTTTAAAAATGGCATCTGGAGACCATCCCTACAGGCTGATTGTGCACTGGTGGAATGACCTGATGGTGAAAAGTCTGGCATTGGCCCATTGGCCCGCTTTAGACTGGACTTTAAGCACTGTCTTTTAAGTACGGATCCCTGATGGGGATCGACGGGCTACAAACAAAAGCGGCACGATTCCCAGATGTTGAGGTCTGGACATGCACTTTATATCCACCAGGCATTCATGCCTGACACGGCTCAAAAGAGCCATCTGAACGCACCCCATTACTTTTATTTTTGATGTACTGTAATTTTGTAATCAAGCAATCATGCGCATGGAGAGGAGAGTGAATGCACAATTGCTTTGGTTGCCAGTAGCAATTAACACTCTTCAAGTGACAATGAGTGTTTCAGGAATGCTGTGGTGAAGGTGAGTCAAGAGAAAGTTGGGAAATAGAAGCAACTCTGAAGAGGCAAGGGGAAAAAAATAAAGAGGTAATTTTGTGGGAGAAATGAGGTTTTCTTTCTAGACAAGGAAACACAGCAGAATCTTGCTCAAGGGAACAGGTGTTGATAGCTTTTTTTTAAAAAAGGGGGAATAATAAACTAGAGTACAGATTGTTGTGTGGAACCACCATTTTAATTCTCCTTGTTAAAACTGTCTGAAGAAAAAGGATGACTGAGTAGCACAAAGTGTTCTAGTGTAGAAGCAAGCATAGACATTTAGTATAGGTTCTTTGGTTCTTGTCAGCATTAGCTGTACCAGCAAGCTCCTTTTTTGTCTTACAAAAGTCACAGTGGACAAAGTAGTAAAGGAAGATGTCATGCTTGTCAGTCATGGCAGTGTTGTGTGGAAAGCAACAGAGGTGGTGGTGGTGAATCAGTGTATCCCATTATTACAGCATAGGCATTTCTCTGCACTGATTGACTTAATCTTTCACATTTCAGGACACTGACAGATAGGTGAAAGATGCCACTACTTAACTAAGAGCAATAGGTCATACATTTAGCTTGAGTAATTTTGACTGCAGAAGTAAAGCAGAAAAGAAGGGTTACTGTTTGACTCAGTTGGGCATATGGTAGGCATTTGAAGAAACTGGATGTTCAGCACCTGCTTTAGCATCATTGCCAACTGAGGAGAGGTGTACCATCTCTGGTCACTCTCCTAGCTACTTCCAGTCCTCCTGCTGCCGAGGTTCTCACTGGTCATAGATGCTGCCTCTAGTCCTTTGTCGGCCGAGTGGAATGTGTTTTCAAGCTGATGGTAGTACCTAGAGCAGTGTATGAAATTTTGTAGAAGGTGGCAAATGTCATTCTAAAAACAAATTGGGTTGGATCTCTTGGAAAAGTTCTACTAACAGTTGAAAAGGGATTTTTTTTGCCAGTTTCCTCTTCCTGCTACAGACTTCTGACTCCACCCTCATGCTGCTATGGGTGGAGGTCCTCTATACCCGATAGGCATTATTTCATGGGGCATTTTGGGCTGTGCGGGGCAGGGGATTCCACTACACTCTTGGAAATCCCTTCCATCAGTGGAGATCTATCATGGAATCCAAGGTATTTATTTAATCTTCTGTTCTGGGATATAAGGGGTATTTTGGTGGAACATCCTACAGCTAGCACAAGAAGAGGGAACAAAGAGGAAGAAGTGTTGGTTGAAAGTACTAGTGATGGATTGCAGGGAAGAGAAATGGGTTTTTCCTTCTCCCGGATTTTTCAGTGGCGGCAAGGGCTTTTCACCATCTCAGAGCTGGGCAGGTTCTGTGTGTGTATCAGTTCGCAGTTTGCAGCTGACAGTTGCAAGCCTGCACAAACGTCAACAAATCTCCTCTACATTGCAGAGAATGCTCACAGCTACTCGTCATGTGCTGTGAGGTTACACATGCAGGATCCCCCCCCAGCAGTTTCCTTGTGGCTGTTGCAAGACCATGACAGTGAGAGCTGGACTTCGGGATCAATCCTTGGAAGAGAAAAAAATCCCCATATAATAAATGTTTCTTTCTTTGTCAAGGGCATTTCTTCCATTTCACAAACACTTAAGAGGCAGCCGTGTTCATGTGCAAGGCTGCTCGGTGTTTGCAGAGAGCCACAAATCACATTTCATTTATCAAGCCTGCAGATGACAGGATATCATCTAATCCCTAGAGAGTCATATTCATTAAAAAGAAATCTTAAGTAATTACAACAATTAATTGACTTGAAACAGTTTCAGATGGTGAAGGTTTACATAATTCATTTTCCAGACAAAACAAGCCTGATGAAGTCAGAAGAGCATGTTACTCAGAGCATCAAGAGTCAACCACTCCTCTCATCATCTTGGTGATTCTTGATGGGTTTGCAAGAATGAGAGTCAAGTAAGTAGGACTGGAAAGAGAATCTGCATTATTTCTCTATATGAGGATACTTAGCAGCCCATGTCAGGACTAGTATTAAACCCCACTATCATATGCTGCTCTCGAAGCACTTGCTTAGAGGTTGTAACCCTTTACAATGGGTGTCAAAGAGGTACATGAATGTGTACATCATTTGAAATCGTAGCAATTGCTGATTCTGCATTGGCTTTTCCCTCTGTTGTTTTAGCGAATCCACATTGGAACAGAAATTCCCCTCTGCATTGCATTTGATAATTGGATTTTATGGTACCTTCTGCATAGATTTTTGACCATTTTATGGCCGTTCAGGGGTGACTTTGTAGTCAGTACAGCGTCAGCCTGGGGCATTTGAATGCTAGATGCAGAGTCCCCCAATGTCTCTGCACTGAGTGATATGAACTGCCTCTTAAAAAGACATGAAACAACAACAAAAAAGTCTGCCTGCAGTGTGTGATGGTTAGAGCTTTTAGACATGTCAGTCCTTGCTAGATTTTGAAATCATGGAATGAAGACCATATAGTTCTGAACTGACTTTTGTCTGTAGTTTGTGATTCAGAGGGCCAAACTACACAATACAGTTTAAATGAGTTGGATCTTGGTATGTGTGGCTCCAAAATGAGACAAATAATTTCCCCCGGGCCATTTTTTGTTGGGAAAATTGCACAGGAGAAAAAGCAGGAGACCCCAAGCCAAATGAGCCACCCCACTAGGGTTGCTGGGTTCCCACTAGGGGTCCTTCCTGGCCACCAGTGGGTGGTGGTGGGAGGTAGGATTGCCAGATGCAGGCAAGGAAACTCCTGGAGATTTGGGGATGGAGCTTGGGGAGGACAGGGACCTCAGTGAGTACGCCATACAGCCCACCCTCCAAAGCATCCATTTTCTCCATGGGAACTGATCACTGTAGTCTTTGGAGATCAACCATAATTCCAGGGAATCCCTCTGTTAGCCAAATTTCCTTATTTTTATTAATAAACTTGGGGAAATATGAATCTTAAATGGCAATAGGCATAAAACATGGGACCGTAACCAGTGTTTACGGGAGCTGGAGTTCCCAGGATGCTGGAATAGATGCTGAAGCTGTATAGCTAAAATAGTGATTTCTTTACTAAAGGTTCTTCAAGCATACAAACAAAAATCAAGCATTCACACACCTAATACAGAGCTAAGAATATAAAGTTGAAAGAATAGAGACATTTTCATGAGCAGGATCATTGTTGGTGGGGTAATACTTTACCTGTCCAATGAGACACTTGGATCATGAAGCGAAAAATGGGACATGGTGAGGGGTAAGGGATCATGAGTTGACCAGCAACATATGTGGACTGATTCCAAACAGGCCTAGATTTGGAACCAACAAGGTAGGGTGAGGTTAGGAAAGGAAGAAGCAAGAGAGCATGCCCAGAAAGGGCTCTCCTTAAATACCTAAAAGTATGACCTGAGGCTGTTATGTTCTGGCCGAGGAACCACACACACGGTCAGCCAAACACGTGGCCAGGCGAAGCCGTCGAGCTTCGCTTCCAGAGACAATAGATCCCCTGGATCCTAAAAGGGACCAATGAGCGAGTCTGCATCCTGGGACAGACAAATAGGGTGCAGGGGCACTGTAAATAGTGAATCACAGGTGTTGGGTGTGTGCATGGGTGCAGTCGAGAATGAGGATAAAAATCGGACCAGCGAGTCCAGCTAACCAGTCTTGTTCCGACCTCTTAATAAAGTATGAGCTGTTTTCACACAACACGTCTCCGACCTCAATACTTTTCAGAGGCAGAAAGGGATTGGTGGTTGGGCAATTGTAAAATTAATGGTCGGCAGGGAGGGACACCTCTGAGGAAAGGGGGTGAGGATGAAGGAGAGCATGAAGAGAACTAATCAGGTTGCAGGTCGGGTGCTTTGGCTGAACAACTGGATGCTTGACTGCTGTGTTATCTTGATGGGTAGCAGGAAGGCTGGATCACTGCTTATTATCTTATGCAGAGCACATCTCTTTGTCCTAGGCTGGAGAGGAATGTGTGTTTTTCCAGGTGAAAACACACGAAGGTGGCGGGGGGGGGATGCCTGTGTGATGTGGAGGAGATTCCCTTATGGCTTCTGCTCAGGGACATCTGTCCTTTAGCAGAGCATGGCTTCCTTCTCCGGTCTGCTGCTGCTGCATGTGTGCATGGAGGTCAGGGCTGCTGGTCTGCATCCTGGCTCTTGCATGGCTGTAGAGGTGCAGGGACCAGAGGCTTCTGTAGTCCCAGGCCCACATCTGGTTTGGCATGCTTCTTAGGCCCAAGGCTCCCCTTGGCCACAGTGCATATTCCATAGCCCAGCATAAGGGCACTTGTCTTGGGAACACAACTCTGTTCATTGCTCTCTCATGCATTTTGCACAATTCAGCAAAGCAGTCATATTTAAGATTCTTCAATAATGCCATCTGAAGTGTCTTCCTGGCAACACCTCCCTCCACTTTTAAAAAGCCATAACCTGCTGTGTGGCTGTAGAGGAAATGTTTTGGGTTCGAGGAACCCAGCCTCGACCTGATAAAAATCATAATGCATAGTTTGGCCCACAGTACCATCCTAAGCACAGTTATGACCTGTTAAACTTGTTCACTTCAATGGATTTAGAAAGGTACAACTCTGCTTTGGATGGCATTGCCAATCACACCCTGTAAACAGGAGAATAGCCTTCACCAAAATATATAAATCTGAAAGGTATTCTTTTATCTGATTTGATATTATTATGTGACTGATGCAAAAAGTAATATAATGTGTACATTTACAGGCCACAATCCAAGATAATATTTAGAATTGCTTAATCCCAGTGGTTTTAATATATTGAATCATATCGGACTTGGTAACTAATGTGTTTAAAATCAGTAAACCAAGCTTTCTTTAATGGCTAACTTCTATATAGTACAGTCTATTTGTGCAGTCATTTCAAAATATTTAAGGTGATGTGAGGCCACATGAAAATTCTGTGTGTACATAATCTGTGATAGTTTTTCATTTATGCAATTAGTCACTTATTTTTGTGGAAGAAGGGTCATGGCTTATACATGCTGCATGTGTATAAAGTTCTCAGGTTCAGAAACTGGTATCAGGTAATATGGCTGGGAAACACCTCTGTATAGAACCTTTAAAGCCGTGTCCGGGAAAGATGAACACTACTGGGTGAGATGTGCCACCACTTTGCCAAGTTCAGTCACATTCTGTTTCTTCTCTCACTCAATATGAACTGGGCTCCATGTGTGTTAGGGCTGCCAAGTCAGCCTGGGGGGCGGGGGATCCCCCACTATAGGGGTTCCCGATCCGCCGGCCGGCATTCGGCTGGCGGGGGAAACCCTGCCCCAGAAGTCATCCGGTGAGGACAACTTCCCCCGTGTAATGACGTCACCCGCCCCCAATGTGATGACATCATCTCCGGGTGACGTCATTACGTCGCCGTAGCGCACGCGCCAGAAGAGCTCCCAGGAGGAGAACAACTCCCCCCCGCCGGTAAGTCACCGGTACTTGGCAGCCCTAATGTGTGAAAATGATTCTGTGAGCAGGCCCTGCTTGCCCAATCTTTCTGTTGCAAAAAGGGGACAGATGGACCCATGGGCAAGGCCTTCATATACAGGCATTTATGTTCATGGGCATACTATTTATTTATTCATTT
Source organism: Lepidodactylus listeri (assembly GCA_029233225.1). Taxonomy (NCBI): domain Eukaryota; kingdom Metazoa; phylum Chordata; class Lepidosauria; order Squamata; family Gekkonidae; genus Lepidodactylus; species Lepidodactylus listeri. The sequence continues at coordinate 98,686,764 of JARCFY010000006.1, forward strand.
ATTTATTTACCTATTGAACTTATAGGCCGCTTTCCCTGCACGCAGACTCAGAGTAGCTTACATAGCTTGGCTAGAAATTCTGTACATTGTTGGGGGGAGGGTGTGACTTCAAAGCTTGCTACTATAGTCCCCCATAGTGACAATGTAACAGCCATGGTGTTGTATCAGCTGGACCAAAATGAATAGCAGCAGACTGACTAACAAATAGGTAAATTATGTAGAAAGGGTAACAACTCCAAAGGAAAGGCCTGAGTGATTTCCCCTCACCTGCATGATTGGGTCATTTAAATATTACCTCAGCTGGGTAGGAGGTACTGACAGAAAACACGAACAGGAGTCTTGTAGCACCCTAAAGACTAACACGTTTTTATTCTAACATAAGCTTCGTAGACTAGAACCAACTTCATCACATTCCTCAGATGCACCTGGAGAAGTGGGCTGTCACCTGCAAAAGCTTATACTGGAATAAATTTTGTGAAGTCTTAAGATGCCACATGACTCCTGTGTGCTTTCTCTGCAGTAGGTTGGGTTGCCAACTCTGGGTTGGGAAATACCTGAAGATTTTTTTGGGGGTGGTAGAACCTGAGGAAGGTGGGATTTGGGGAGAGAAGGGACTTCAGTGGGGCTTTCAATCTACTTTCTAAAGTGGCCATTTTGTCCAGGTGGCTGCTGGATATCAGTTGTAATCCCAAGAGATCTCCAGCCACCACCTGGGGGCTGGCAACTCTATCAGTAGGCTATGTGACTACCCCTCTGAAATTTGCTCACAGAATAGTTGTGCTCAGGCAGCTAGGGTAATGTTTAAAAGGTCCATTCAACCATCCCTTAACTATAGCTGGCTTCACAGTCACCCCTGTAATATAGTAAATAAGGTGAATGGGTTCTTATCTCATTTCACTGCTGAGCGGTGTATTGCTAGATAAATCAAATCAGGGTAACTGGCTTCATCTAATAAACTGGGTCAACATATAATATATTTGTTCAGGTTTACACTTTCATTGATTCTCATTTGATTTAAGAAGTTGTATTTCAGTTTATGTTTGCAACATTTTTAGTACCCTCCTCCAGAGAGAGAGAGAGAGAGGGAGATCACAAAGGCACACATGAGAGAGGCACTTCATGAGCAGATACCATTAAGGGAAAAAAGAGTTTTTCTATCCTTCTAAGTTCCTTTGCTTTCATCTTGAAGAAAGGGGGTGGTAGGCTGCAAATGTGCATGTGCGGAAGAATCAAAGAGTCACTACGATCTCTTCATCTGCATTTTCTCAATAATGTTTTAGTGATGTTTGCTAATGTATCATTCATTAACCATCAGCCACTATAAAAAACATAATCTATCTCACAAAGTGGACATTATTATCGCATTAAATCATTTCACAATATACCTGAACGGTTCCACATGATGGGCCTGGCCTGACTGCGTTCTGTTGCCTCCGGGGCAAACTCTTCAGCAGTAATGAGATATGAGGTCTGTCTGTGATGAATATGATATTACTCGTGTCAGTGGTTGTGGACGGCACCCAGAATATTCCGTCCTACAGGTTCCCTCGCTTCCCCCCCCATCGCAAAGGAACTCAAGCAAAGCACTATTAACCTAGTAAATGAAGCTCTAAAGATCACAGAGTGTGTTCATTAGTTGACAAGATTGTGACTAATCCAATTTTTCTTGCAAGGAGAAATACTCATACATCTGCAAAGTCTTGTATGCAGGAACTGCAGCAGTCTTCTTTTTTTGTCCTTTTTTGTCCTTTATAATCTGAATGTGGTTAAAATAAGATGCCCGAGTACCAAGGAAGGCATGGAAAAAATGGGGAATAAACCTTAACAAGTAAAATTGGAAAGAAATGTAAGATTATAATTTAATCATTAGCAGGACCTTGGAAGACAGAGGATGGGAGAGAACGTAACAGAAAGATGGGACATATAAGTAGCTTCCTTTATTAATTTGTTTATTCACACTTCGAAGTAAGTACTAGTGAATTCAGTGGAACTTACGCCATACATAGGTTTGGGCTCAAATTCATATGTGATGCCATCCTAAATCCCATTGATTTTACTGCTATTTTCCCATGCAGTATAATTAGGAATCAAGATTAAACATAAGCATGCTGTTTAATTATTGTCTGCCCCATGTTATAGCCCAATCATAATTATTCTTCAATCTCCCATCTCTGTTTTTATACAAAGTGGACCTTGCAGTGATTGACATATCCAAATTCACATACTGGAATGTTTGATGTGTTCACATCTTTGAGTTCTGAATCTCAATCATAAGATGCTGGAGCATTCAGAAGCATGCTATAAATCTCCTCCTTAAATTATTTCATAATGATTTCATTGGGTTAAAAGAAAAACTAGAAATTGTCCATAATTCATTTGAGAACAAAGAAAGTAGATCAAGAGTTCAATGTTTTGGCAGTTTCCAGAAAGTGTTTTGGTGCTTAAGTCATTCCACAGCATTCCTAGAGTAGGTAGCTTTTGTTTTTAAACAGCAGCTTAAGGAAAGAATATCTGTTCCTCTGTTAATCAAAAGCTGCAGCTATCCCTTCTCATCATGCTGTGTGTTAAACATTGCCAACATCTGATAACATTAGGATGTTGGGCAGTTTGTTATTTAGATTGACAACAGGTAATGAGAATGCAATCAGGGACATAATGGGCGATTCTGCATTGGCTTTTCCTTCCGTTGTTTTAGCAAACCCATGTTGGAACAGAAATTGCCCTCTACATTGCATGCTACTTTCACTTCCTTTGATCATCAGGTTTTTATGATACCTTCTGCATAGATTTATGGCCATTTTATAGCAGTTCAGGGGTGACTTTGCAGTCAGTAGGGTGTTGGCCCGACGTATTTGAATGTGGTTTTGAGCTGCACCTTTCCTCAGACCGATTTCTCACCAGGCGCTGCTTCGCTGTCACTCTTACCTTTGCACCGATTGTGTGCTTCAATTTCACACTATTTGCCACGGGGCACATTTTGACCCACGGCTTCGCACAATTTCCCCCATGGCTTCAGTGATCCTGTTTTTTTAGGATCACTGAAGCCACGGAGGAAATCAGGCGAAGCTGCAGGTCAAAATGCGCCCCGTGGCAAGTAGTGAAAAATTGAAGCATGCAGTCGGGGCAAAGGGAAGAGCGATGATAAAGCAGCGCCTGATGTGAAATCAGTCTCAGTGTTGAGAAAATGTGGAGCGAATGCCAGATGCAGAACCAACCACAATTAACTCTGGAAAGCATTTGGGAAGTGTTGCCAAGCCAATTTGCCACTCTCTGCTCCTTTCTCCTTTCCCCACACTTACCAAAGTCTATGGATAATCTCAACAGTTTATTTTTGCTGTTTGGACAATGAAAATTTGTTGTCAAGAATGTTAGTGAGTAAAAACAAAACACTTTTAAAGAAGGTTGTGATCCTGCTTTTTCTGCATGTGTGGACAGAAAGTGGCTGTCCTTAGGATGTACCGTGCTCACTGCTCACAGCATCCAGCAGCCTGTCCCTTCTCAGATCCACAGTGTGCAATTTTGGGTGCATTAGTGGTATCTGGCTGGATAATGATTACTCAAACATATATCTTTACTCATATTAATTAGAACCATCAGGGACTCAAAATTGATCAATAAATATCTCTGAATAAATTCAAGGCTATGATTTTCAAGCTCAAAGCAAAACTTCTCATCTCTATAGTTATACATAGATTGCCTGATCATGTTACCTGTTTTGTTTCCCACTATGACCATTTAATGCCTCTGTAACCCACATTTTATTTTAGAATAATATGCATTAAAATATGCAATAAAAGATAGAGGTCATAATGGTCCAGTGGTGGCTAAAAGGAAAATCAACACATTTTTAACATAAGCTCTTGAGTGTGAGAACCTATTTCTTATTTGCTTATTACATAATCTAAAGATCCCCCCCCCCCCCGGATTTCAGTTTAATTTGACAAAAAATAATTACACTGGCCAAATACTTGTGAGTTTAAAAGAATCTTTTTAAGGTTTTTCAGTCCACTCCCCAAACCAGACATAGATATATCAAAGGTGGAGTCTTCTGGACCTCCATTACCTCTAAATATGGATAATAAAATAATAACACCCATTGTGTTTTAAATGTATAGCAGGTTTGTTTCAAAAGGGCTTTTGATAGGAGAGAATGGCTACTGTTAAAGACTGTAATAAAAGTCCCAATTGTCAGCCTGGTTACATCTAAATATATGTTCCATCTTCAGTGAAAATGATTACTGGACAGCTATAGATCCTAGTGTTTGATTCATACAGAAATCCTGTAGTAACAAGAAGACTCTAAAGAGACGTATGTGGTATCCAGGAGTTAGAAAATGAATACAAAAGGACACTTCATGCAGAAGAAATCCCAAGAAATCTTAGCTCTCCAGTGAGAAATCTAACAAAATTGTTTGGAATTAATGCAGATGTCATTAAGTTTTTAAAAACAGCAAATTAAATTGGTAATTCTAAATGGAAGGCAAGAAATATCTGATCAACTAGAGTAAAACTAACAACACAAGTAACTACATCAATGATAATACTGATCTTTTGATAAAGAAAAAATAATAAATTAACAGATGGTTGAAGTTAAAGATATAATGGAAGCTGATGAAGTTATCTTATGAAGTGGGCTCTAACCCATGCAAACTTATGGTACATTTTTAAGGCGCCACAAGTTTTGTTTTTGCTGTAACAGGCCAACACAACTACCTTCCTTCCCTGTGTATGGGCCTGTCAAAAGAGTGTGTGTTTGAAAACGTGAAAATAAATTTATCACTAAAGTGATAAGAGATAACATTGAGATAATAGATAACAAAGGAATAAAAAGAGAATTTTTTAAATACTATGCAAAACTTTTAAAGAAGGAAAATAAAGACAGAAGAAAGATGAAAGAATACCTGCAAACATTAAAGTTACCAAAACCAACAGAAAAAATTAAAGAACTATTCAATAACCCAGTATCATTACAAGAGATTAAAAATGCAATAAAAGACTCAAAATTAGGAAAAGCGCCTGGACCGGATGGATTTACAGCGAAGTTTTATAAAACGTTACAGGAGTCAATTTCACCGGTGTTACTGCTATTGGTGAACGATATAGGAGTTACTGGCGAGGTACCAGAAACTTGGAAAGATGCATCCATCTCACTGATCCTGAAAGAAAATCAAGATTTGACTAATGTTAAGAATTATAGACCGATTTCTTTACTGAACAATGACCATAAGATTTTTGCTAAAATTATAGCGGATAGATTAAAAGAGCACCTTAAAGAGACTATACAAACAGAACAAGCAGGATTTTTACCTAATCGACAAATAAGAGACAATCTAAGAGTAGTAGTGGATGCTATAGAATACTACGACAAACATCCTGAAAAGGAAGTGGGCTTCTTCTTTTTAGATGCAGAGAAAGTGTTTGATAATTTAAATTGGGATTTTATGTTTGAAGTTTTAGAACAACTAGAGATTGGAGAATATATGCTTAACCTCATTAAAGCAATATATAAAGAGCAGAAATCCTCTTTAATAATTAATAATGAAAAGACTGATGATTTTAAAGTTGAAAAAGGAACAAGACAAGGATGCCCACTTTCACCGCTGCTATTTATTTGGATCTTAGAAGTTCTACTGTTAAACGTGAAAGAAGATAAAGAGATTAAAGGCTTAACAACTAAAGGTTTTTCTTTTAAATATAGGGCCTTTGCAGATGATGTGATGTTTATAGTGGAAGACCCCTTGTCCACATTACCATATTTGTTACAGAGAGTAAAAGAGTTTGGTGACTTAGCAGGATTTTATGTAAATAAGAACAAATCGAAAGTAATGTGCAAAAATATGTCAAACAAGAAACAAAATGAGTTACAAAAACTTATAGAATGTGAGGTGGTGAAAAAGACAAAATATTTAGGTGTAAATCTAACAATGAAAAATATTGATCTTTATAAAAATAATTATGAAAAATTATGGTTGCAAATTATGCAGGATATTAAAAAGTGGAATGTATTGAATTTGTCATTGCTGGGTAGAATTGCGGTGGTTAAGATGAACGTGTTACCACGATTAATGTTTTTGTTTCAAACTATTCCAATTGTGAAAGATGTAAAAACATTCAAATGTTGGCAGAAGGAATTGTCCAAGTTTGTGTGGGGAGGGAAAAACCAAGAATTAAGATGAAAATAATGTGTGATGCTAAAGAAAGAGGAGGGTTTCAATTACCAAACCTAAGGTTATACCATGATGCAATATGTTTGACCTGGGTAGGGACATGGACTATGTTACAAGATAGAAAGTTACTGTCCCTGGAAGGTCATGATTGTAGATTTGGGTGGCATGCATATCTATATTATGGTAAAACAAAAATGGACAATATGTTTAAACATCATTATTTGAGAAGAACACTAATGGATACGTGGACAAGATACAAGAACTTTTTCTCAGAAGAGATACCTATGTGGATTGTACCCGCAGAAGTTTTACATCCAACATCACGGTACAAAGGACAAGATTGGTTGAAGTATAGAGACTTATTAACAAGACATGGTAAAGACTTTAAATTGAAGGAGCAGCATCAGATGGACTTTGATTATGGTTGGCTAAGATATAGACAAATATATGATATGTATAGAAGTGATAAAAAACACGGTTTTAGGGGAAAAAATAATGAAATAGAACAAGTTTGGGAGGAAGGTGGAAAAAAAATGATTTCTAAAATGTATAAAGTCTTGCTAAAATGGTTTAATGCAGATGAAATGGTAAAAGAACAAATGGTAAAATGGCTGATAAACTTTAACAAAGACATTGAAATGGAATCTTGGGAATTTTTATGGAAAAATGCTATGAGTATATCTACGTGTTATAACTTAAGAGAAAATTGTTTTAAAATGATGTATAGATGGTATATGACACCAAAAAAAATTGCAAATATTGGTCAGAATATGTCTAACAAATGTTGGAAGTGTAAAAAGAAAGAAGGTTCTTTCTATCATATGTGGTGGACTTGTGATAAAGCAAAGACTTATTGGTCAAAAATACATGCAGAAATGGAAAAAATCTTGAAATGTACATTTAAGAAGTTGCCTGAAATGTTATTGCTTGGACTTAAATTAGAAGAGATAAATGTTAAGAAAAGGACAATAATATGGTATATGATAACAACAACAAGAATGGTGTATGCACAAAATTCAAAAAATGAAAAAATACCAGAGGTGTGGGAATGGTTGAAAAAATTGTTATATATGGCTGAAATGGATAAATGGACTAGAAAATTGAATGATCTGTACTCAGAGACCTTTTTAGAAGATTGGAAAGATTTGAAAGAATATGTTGAAAAATACTGGGATATGAAAAATTGCATTTATACATGGTTATAATAATATAAAGTAATAGAATTATAGTATATGAATGTATTAAGATAATTGGATAAAGAAGTTGTTCTTTATTTTTAGAATTATATAAGAATATAGAAAGTAAGAATTAATGTATAAGTATTTTTAAGAAATATGACCGTTACCAGAAATGTAAACATAGATATAAGTATTACTATTTTGGATAGAGTGGAAAATGTGTCATGCTTCAGATGTGGTGGGAAACCGTTAATACAAGATCAAAACAAGATTATACAAACAGAACAAAACGTTATATAATATGGAAAAATGGATTTGTATAAGATAAATGTATTATTTTTAATGTTGGGAAAAAATAAAAAAAAATTTACAAAAAAAAAAAAAAAGAGAGTGTGTGTTTGCAGAACTCCCACTGGCAGAGCTCCCAGGAATGTGGTAGTCAACAGGGCTCATACTGAGTATACAGCCAAGGGTGCTGAGTTTTGCCTGTGGTGGGGGCATGGTGACATCAGGGAGACGTGGCAATGGGTATGCCGCGTTGCTGCTTCCATATATAGCTGGCATGGGGATGTTGCTGGCATGCTGCTCCATGATTGGTGAATGTGGGTGGTGTTGCTCTGGTCTCCTCTCCAGGACTGTGGCTGTGCTTTTAGTTCTTTAGGGTTGAGGTGTTTTCAGGAATTTCTGTCCTCTGCTGAAAGTGCATAGGAAACTAACTAGCTTTCCCAGAACTGGTGATGTTCCAGCGTTCAGGGCTGGGGACTGACCTTTTTGAGGCAACTGCAATTGATGGATAGATCATTCTGTGAAGATAACTCTGTGAGGAAAATAGGAAAGTAATTTGTAATTTTTTAAAGCAATTTTTTAGTCAGTGGAAGATTGAATGATATTTGCCGATGGAAACTCTGGGCATGCAATGCGAAACAGAGGATACTCTGCTGAGGATTGCACTGTGAATGTTTCAGTTAAAAAAAAAAGTTTATGAGATCTTTTCCCAGTGGTATGACTATGCTGCTTGTCTCTGGCTTGTCTGCCTTACTACTGGTACTTTGGGGACCTGACTTTTTGTCCATGTTGACTATGTTGCTTGCCTCTAGCCTTTCACTAACTGCTATCTCAAGAACCTAACACTTACCTTTCTTGAACCCAATCACTTGTATCAAGGCTCACCTAGTTAGTGGTTTGCTTCCTCCTGACCTCAGGGACCCTGTTAACAGCTGGCATGCTGACCCCCATCAAACAGGCGGAATATGCAAGTAGCCTATGCTGTGTAAAGGTACAACCTATTTTAGTTGAAATGTATTAAACCTTTTTCAGTTAAACCCCAATGTTAAATCTTACTGGAAAAGAAAAAAAAAGACCAAGGTCATTTCCACACTTAGATCTCATCCCTGGTTTTATCAGAGTTCGACTTGTAACACAATACCTTACATTTATCCCTGGTTATAACGGCATCCGTTTATCCCAGGACAAGTGTGGGGTGGAACCAGGGTGACCTCAATGTAATGTGGAAACAAGAAATACCCTGAGATAATTACAGGGGTGAACGCAAGTGTAGTGTAGAATGTAAACCCTCCCCCGAGATTATTACATGGGTGATCTCACATGTAGAGTAGAATGTAAGTTCAGGGACAGGGTTGAACCAGGATTTAAGGTCTAGTGCGGAAAGGACCCAAGAGATCTTTTTTCAGAGATTGCAATATGATAAGATTTTGTGTTTTTCTACCCCAGTGGATGTGGTGATTGATCTTGTATCTGAATTAGGCACAGAATTCTGACCTGAACAGGGACACCTACTTTCTAGGCTTCAAAGAAACCATTAATCTGATCAGGTTGCCTTGTTGAGCAACTAGCTCAGAGCTGTAATGTGTGATGGTTTCTCTGGTTTCCACACATTACAGCTCTGAGCTACTTGCTCAACAAGGTAACCTGATTAGGTTATGTAAGAATTACCATTTGGACAGTATTAAAGGAAGAGCAGAATGGCATTAAGGCAGTGTAGTATTGTCGTGACAGGAGGACTGCATGGGCCAAAGACCATAGGGGCAGTGGCTGGGATATGCCTTCAATGGGAGGACCAGCATGGCTCAGGGTCATGATTATGAGAGATCCTCATCTGGAGTGTCTGGTCTGACATGCATCTACTTGAGTGAGGCTGGATCATTCATCAGCAGCCCTTGGTGGGGAAAGCATGCCCTTTAGGCATGAGAGGGCCTGATTGGGCTGGTGGTGAGTAGGAACGAAGCTCTGGTGGAGGGGACAATTGCTGGGGCAGGCCTTAAAAACTGTAATATGGCTAGGGATGGGCACAAACTAGCTCATGAATTAAAGTTTGTGATGAATTTTGGGCTGAAGTTCATGGCAGGTCAACTGGCACAAATTTTCCATGAACTTTCAAGCAGTCTTTGGGGCTCAGGACCATCTCTGCTCAAAATGTTTACCAAACTTCAAAGCAACGGGGGGAAGAGATTCTCTGGACTTGGAAACACTGTTGTCAGTTTCAAACTAGTCATGTCAGTTTCAAGAGGGTCCCCCCTTTTGCCCTGTTCCTTTGTGTTCACTTTCCATTCTCCTGCACAGAGCTTGCACCCTCCCCCTTTGCTTGGATTTGTAACTCTGGGCTTTGAGAGCAGTTCTTTTAAGCTTGCAATGCCAGTGGCACTGGATTCTGCTGGGCATGCTGTACATTGTACTGGTTCTGCTGGGCTTGCAAAAAATGCCACCCTGCTTGGATTGTGATTGAGCTGGCATTGCCACACTGGCACTGGGTTCTACTGGGCACAAGTACGTTGCACTGGTTCTGCTGGGCTTCCAACCCTCCCTTGCTTGGATTGTGATTCTGTGTTTGACATCAGTCCTGTTGAGCTGGCATTGCCACATTAGCACTTGATTCTGCTGAGCACTCTTTGATTGTTTTGATTGCACTGCTGTAGATTGTACTGGTTATGCTGGATTTGCAAACCCCTGCTTGGATTGTGGTTGAGCTGGCATTGCCACACTGGCACTGGGTTCTGCTGGGCACTAGTACATTGCACAGGTTCTTGCAAAAATGCCCCCCATCTTCCATTTCTACTGCAGAGATTCTCTGGGACTTTGATTCTCTTCTTCTGGGCTTCTGTTGCCCTTGCTTTTTTTTGCTATTTCCCCCCTTCATTGAAAACAATGGAGGATGGGAACACCTTCTTGGGAGGGGGGCATAACTCAAACCCTGTAATTCCAGTTCTTACCAAACTTGGAGGGCAGGTAGAAGAGTCTCAGCCAGAAATCCCCTGAGAGTTTGGTGTCTCCAGAATGCTCAGGGCCATTCTACTGTGTCATGAACCTCATAAACTGAACTGGTTCATTTAGTTTGTGATGGTTTGTGGCTCATGAACTGGGCACACCACAAATTGAAATGACCCACATTTTCCCAGTTTGTGTCCATCCCTAAATATGGCATGCTTAGAGTGGCTGGTGCAGGAAGAAGGGATTATGACACTGTAGTGAAGGCTGGGTGAGTGTACCTTCAGCCCCGCCACAACAATAAAACACAGTGTGGAACTTTATCTGTGCACGATGTGCTCCTTTCTAGGGATGGAATCTTGACCCCTGCTGAGTTCCTGTGACTTGGCACCCTCCAGATGAGCCAGGTGGTGCCCAGACCCGCAACAGCATTTCCTTTTCAATGTGGTAAAGAGTATTTCACAGTCCCAAGATAAAGTGGCAGCAGCACGGGATGCCAACACTAAGCATGATGAAAAAATTTTCATGAGTATTTTAGAGCTTCAAAACAACCCTTTGTACATGTCACATACAACTTCAAAAAGGTGGAGCTGAGATGATTCAGAGGTGATGGATTTCCTCTTTCAGTAATGGCATTATATCACACCAGCTTTTTTAAAAGTAATTCATTTCAAGATATTGGTATTGTTCATACCTAAAATTGTGTCCCCAACATAAGTAGCATACAATGTATGGATTAGTTAGCACTAATGTTAATATCTCACAAAATACTAATTTATTTTGTGATATTCAGAATAGTATACCTGCTGCATGGCTCCTTGATTATACTAGAGATTCACAAAAAGGTTGCACATTGAGAGTTTTTTTGGGTATAATTTTGGATTCAGGATTCAGTGGAAAATGTTTACTGGTATTGCTGGTTTTTGAGTACAACATTACCAATCAAAGAAAAAACTGCTGCAGTGCTGATGGTACGTATCTGAACACAAAAAAACCCATGGCTTTTTTAGAGGGAGTTTTTCATAATGCCTGTGTTTTTATTGAATTGTTTTATAATTTTAAATGTTGTTTTAATTGTTCAAATATTTTATAATGTTTTTATGTGCACCAATCCACCTGATCAGGCTGAAAGGCAGAATTAAAATATTTTAAATAAATACATAAAACACCTAGATTTTGTTGCTGTTCCAGAAAATTAGGGTAACAGCCTGAAACAACAATTTTTGGTACATATTTTCAGTTCTGGAATTTTGTAACGCACACCCCTAATTCAGAATGATAGATTTCTGCACAGTATTACAGCTCTGGGAGATGACCAAATTGAGTTTACAGCAACAGAAATGAAAAGGGGCAAGGCTGTTCAAGATACATTTTTTTAAAGAAAGGATTTTCTACATAAGTGATAGTTGCTCATGTTGCATACAGGTCAATTTACACATAGAAAAGAAATTATAATTCTGACCTTCGTGACTCTGATAAAATCAGTTCTTTACTGATTTAATATTGTTTCACAGTTTATGCTATTAAATCAAAAGGTTATCCATAATACATAATGCGAGGATCAGTATTCAACAGACATTTATTCATTATTAATATAGATAATAAAGGATCATTTACGAGGCTCCAGATGAGATTTTTATCATCAAAAGCTTAAAAAGGGAAATTTATTTTTGCTTCAGGACAAAGATGAAAAGAGTGAGTAATGGGAAAATAGAAGCATCAACACAAAACTGTCAAGCCCATTCTTTCCCCAAAGACAGCTCACACTTAACAACAACAGATTAAAACCAAAATGTTTGGAATGTAACATCTTTTTGGTAATTAGTGGGAAATTTGGGGAGCTGGTCTGGTTTTGTCCGTTTGTAAAATGGTTGTAAGAGATTCTCTTTTCTCTACACTGATGATCTTGAGCGCCTTGCTAAAAGACCTGCCAGGCAGAAAATACATCACTGTCTGAAGAACACTGGGAGATATTCAGCAGATATTTTCTGAGGCATCAAAGTCAAAATGACCACTTTATACACAAACTACCCTGTATTTAAAAAAAAAACCAAATAAACCTGAGCAGTAGATTGATTGAATCCATTTGCTGCTTTGAGTGCGTTCACTGCAGTATTTTAGAAGTGTGTCCTATAATCCCTATAAATTGATGAGAGTGGGTCGTAGGACCATATTACTCCAGACTTGTTCCACCTACACTGATTCCCAGTTTCCTTCCAGGCCCAACCTTTCAAAACCTGGCGTGGGTCGGGGCCAACATACCTTAAGAACCACCTTCTACAGTATGAACCTACTGACCACTAAGATCACTTCAGCGCTCCAGCTTCGGGTGTCACCACCATCTGGGGCTAGATGGGGCCCTCTCATCACGATCTTCTCATCATGGCACCAAAGTGATGGAATTTCTCCCTCATAGAGATTAGTTTGTCCAGCTCTGTGACTGTCTTCTGCCAGAGGATGCAGAATTATCTGTTTAGTCTGGTGTTCTTCAGTGACCTTGTTTATGTATTTTTGCTGTTGCTGTATCTATTCCTCATTTTCTGGACGTATGGTGTCTTATGAAAACCCTCATCTTTTTTTGGAACTCATTTTCCTTCATTTGCGCAAGCTTCATTTGGTGTAGGTTATCATATAATTGGTATCAATTTTTAGCTAAAATTTGCATTTTGGTTTACTGGAGGTCCTAGTGTTCGCTTTTCCATATGATGATATTTTACTAATATTGACCAGGGCTCTTATGGTGACCTAGTCCCATTCATTCAGATGCAGGATTTCCTCTCAGTTTTTTCTTCCTTTCTGACTGAGCAGTCCCTTTGTTTATTTTCTTCTTGACTGAAGATATATGGCTGTCCAACCCTTTCACTTTATTGTATTTTGATGTTGGCTGATCCCAGGAACTTGAGGGAATAGACAAGAACAGTCCCTTAAACTTCTGAAAATGGCATGCAAGAGGCTTTATAATGTTCAAAAATACACCAAATATTTTATTCAACCTAGAGGGGGAAAGGTCAGGTGAAATGTCTGAGTTGAATCAAATATAACTGAGGTAATTTATTATAATCACAAACTCCAGTTCATATGTTTCCAGCAGATGAGAGTTTCAAACTGTTCACACAGTCTTAGAATCTTTGAGATGAGAGGCTTTTGTTTCAGAGTTTCCTAAACACTCCAGTTTACTTTTTAGAGTTTAACTGACCCTCCAGGGTTCAGAAGACAGGAATACATTAACAAGCACCCAAAATCCTTCTCTGAGCACACCAGGGATCACACCACTCTTTACAGCTATCTCCCTTTCAACTCAACAGGGAATCTCTTCTCTAACTAGAAGATCTATCCCTTTTCCTGGCCCAAATGGTGGTCTTCACTGATTCTCCCACTCCTCCTTGCTAGCCTCCCCAAGCCTCAATGTTAAACTTTTCTCAGTCAGTGCTAAACTCTCTCCAGTCAGAGTTAAACTTTCCACAGTCAGGGCTAAACTCAAACTGAGTTCTCTTCAGACTCAAACTGAGTTTGCTCCCTAGTCTTTCTGCTCAACTGATGCTAAGCAAAATTCCTTTTGAGCAGCCTGTCATTCAAGGCTCTCTGGCTCTGTGAGGCATCAACCCTTCACTGTCCATTACATGTTTATACAGCACTTATGAGCTTTTAAAATGCAGTCCGTCACAGCTCTTCAGTCTTTTAACGATGGGTGTCCTCTTAAAAAAGCAAAACAATCTTTACAAAGAAAAAAACCCCACACACTAATATTTGAAAACGGAAGTCTTTCAGCATCAGGGGACAGAATATATATAAATAAAGGATTGTTTCGGTTTAAACATATTCCACATTTTTAAAAATTAATAGTGCCATCCTAAGCAGAGTTACACCCTTCTAAGTCCATTGACTTAAAAGGGTGTAACTGTGGTTAGGATAGCACGGTCAAACATATTTTTCTTCTGCAGTGCCAGAACCAAAATATTATTCGAACTGAGCCCTTGGAGTGGGAGTTGGGTGGGGTGATCCACCCTTTGGGATAAAGATGGTGATTTTTTTTCCCAGGGAGAAGTAAATCATTTGGAAACCCCCTGCCTAGGACAATGCAGCATGTGCCCTAATGGGGAAGAGACTCTGGGACTCTCTATTCACCAGGAGAGCAACTCACACCCCACACATTCCCTGAGGCAGCGGAAACCCATTGTGTAAACCTGTCTTTTCTATATAAATATTCAGTACTTACCTTGACAGGATGTGATTCCTGCCAGCATGTCTGGTACCACACAAGTCCTTGTACACTGGGAAGGTGAATTTAACATTTGATTAACCAGAACAGTTTATAATAAGAAAAGAGGCCTTTAAATTAGGAGTTAATTTAGATAATTTGTCATCTCCTACCAGTGTCCTCCCCTACCTTTCCCTACCAGCAATATGCTAATATGTCACATAAAGTAATTGTCATTCAGAATTACATATCATTCTGCCACTGGAAGAGCCCAAGATCTAATTAAAGCCATGGTGGAGGCACCATCTGGGGTTTCTTCTAGATGCTGATTAGGGGCTCCTATGAAGAAGCAAGAGCAACCTTGAAACTGCAATGAACCTTGAGGAAGCATGAGTAAGCAAGGGGAAATAGAATGTCTGATGCCAAGCGTACAATGGTTGGGACTGTGTTTTGATTAAGCCCCACTTCAGTTCCCTGATTTACATGATTACTTTGCCCATGATGACTTGCTATTACATGTGCCTGGTTGGACAGTATTTTGTCTATGGCCCTAGTGAGCAATAGTAATGTATGGCTGTGAGAGTTGGACTATAAGAAAGGCCAAGTATTGAAGAGTAGGGCCTGATCATACGCACCCATTTGCGACACAAGAAGGACGATTCCCCGCCGGCTCAAAGTGGCGTGATCACACAAGCACATCTGGGAAGCATCCTGCAACTGGTGTCAAAGTGTCGCAAACCACTTTGAGCCGGTGGGGAATCGTCTTATTTAGCTACCAGTGAAAGGGCAGTCTCAAATGGTTTGCGACGGCCCAGAACTGACCTTTCCTGGTGTGATCACACCAGAGCAAACAAGTGGCATTGGGGAGCGGGCTTTTTTTTGGGGGGGGGTTTCCCCTCCCATCCCGGTACGCGCATCATCGGATGATCCCAAGGGTGGACAGGCAAGTCATTGATCCCTTGTAGAAGCAGATAAGCGCACCGAAAACGGCCGGAAAAAAAAACCAACTCACCCACGGCTGCGTGTGATCACGCAGCGACAGTTCGCCCTCACAGGTCCATGGACCTGTGTGATCCTGCAAAAGCGGCGCAAATAGCGCTGGCTCAAATTTGAGTCACTTCCCGTCTGGCTTATCTTGCTTGTGTGGACGGGGCCGTAGATTCTTTTGAATTATGGTGCTGGAGAAGACTCTTGAGAGTCCCTTGGACTGCAAGGAGATCAAATCAGTCAATCCTAAAAGAAATCAACCCTTACTATTCCCTGGAAGGTCAGATACTGAAGCTGAAGCTGAAATACCTTGGCCACCAAATGAGAAGGGAGCACTCAATGGAGAAAACCTTGATTCTGGGAAAGACTGAAGGTAAAAGAAGGGGATGGCAAAGGATGAGATGGTTAGACAGTGTTATCAATGCAACGAACATGAAGTTGAGCAAACTCCGGACGACAACAGAGGACAGGAGGACCTGGCGTGATGTGATCCATGGGGTCGCGAAGAGTCAGACTCGACTGTGTGATTGAACAGCAACTAGTGAGCAAGTAATTTTTAACAGGTACCATGTTTGGAATTGAACTGAAGGGCCAATAGTTATGGTTCTTCCCAATGACTGACTTTCCCATGAGCCTTTCCTCTCCACTGGCATTCGTCTTTTTGATGTAAATCTTCAGTATCTCCTCTTCCCCATTTGCCCTCCTTGTGGCTCACACAGTGAGTCACCAGCTAATATAACTTTTTTTGGAAAGAATATTTTTAATTTACACAAAAAAACCCAGCTAATGTACTTTTGAGAGAACCTTTCTTGCAGGGGCAGGGGCAAGAGCTAAACAAACCTTTCCCTGAGTGAGTGGTTGAAACACATCACAAGGAGATGGAATCACATTCAGGGACCTAGATTATTTATCTTTCTTTCACAGATCAAAGCAGTGTCTGCATTTTGGAGCTAACATAAAAGCCATCTTCCTACTTATTGCAGTCCACAAGTACTTTACTTTCCTGGGATCTATCCAGAAATGTGTGCAAGTGTGTGCATGGATCAAATTTTTGAAAAGGAGTTAACAGAGAACCTCATTATGTTAGTGGTCCATAACAATTTCTGTTTCTGTCTCATGAAAAACTTTGGAATATAAATCAAGCCAGAAAATATTTGTGTAATACGCCATTAATGCCAAACAAAATAACTGTATTCAGTAATGGTGAAATATTGGCCTCCTAATGGCTAGTGTGGGATTAGAAAACAAATCGTGCTATCATCTTTGTTCAGCTATGGATTCACTTGAGGTCCTGAGCAACTCACTCAAAGCTTTGATTTCTTCCATGTTAAAAAAAGACAGATGACATACAGAGTTTAGTGTTGTAAGAATGAATGAGGTTAAGAGCTTTTGTCAATAACTAGGGTTGCCAGGCCTCCTGCTAATAATAGCTGTTGTCCACCATTGTTCAAAGTGGCAGTGGGAGAAAAATTAAAATACTGCCAACCTCTGTACAAGTCACTTCTGGGTATAACCCCAAAGTTACAGTGGGTAGTGTTAAGAATCACCGGGGGGAAAAATCTATGGTTTTACCGTAGAGTTTCTGGCGATTCCTAGAGCTACCCATGGTCACTTCCGGGTTGTGCCTCGAACTGGTGTAGTGGAAATGTTGAATCCAGCATGGATTATTGAAAAAATTATTGAAACAGATTTATAACTGGAAGTCTGTCAAGTCAGTTGGCAGAGACATTACCACATCCTACAATTCAAGGACTTTTTTGAATTCAATTATTACAAAGATATTTATGAAATAACTTTACCTGTGAATTTCTACCTGTCTATTTAATTGAATCACAGGAAAAAAAATTCTGAGTACTGTATATGTTATATTTATTTATAAAATCTATAAATCATTGATTTTTTGGTGGTTGAATTTGGGCGCATGCACTTTTTTCTTGGAACTGGCATTGCTGACATTTTTGACATCACCCACCCACCCATGTCCCCCCCTCATCTTCTCATGGGTGGCTTAGCCTGGCAACCTTTTAAATAATAATGGGGGGGTAAATAAAATGAAAAATAAACAAAATAACTCATTTTCTAAGTCATACCAGCTGTCATCCAAACATGTTCAATGAATAGGAGAGGGAACTTGGAGTCAGCTTTTCCCATTACCCAGACAGTTAACAGAGACAATTAGCTAGCCAGCTGTGCAAATATGTTCTCAATCCAGCAAGGAACATACAACCTTCAGTACTGGAAGTAGGTACCTCCTTCCCGTGTATGGGCCTGAGTCAAGAATGGCCAGCTGCAAATGGAAGCTTGCTTTCACAGGCATATCTGTTTTGCTGGATCAGGCCAAATCTTGCTATGAGTACTAATCACATTTTTTACATTACTAAAAGAAGCAAGCAATACTTGATAAGCCTTGCTTCCTGTCCTGGGGGACCTTTGTCTTTAATGCAGTCTCTTAAAATACGTCCATATATACATTTTTTCATTATCCTTAATTTTTCCCATCAATCAGATTAATTTATACAGAGGGCACTTAATAATAGCTAATTAACACTTATGACTTTTGAAATTAAAAGACCTTTGGAGAGATTACTTCTGATCAGGAAAAGATTTTTGTTTGTCTCATTAAAAAAGTAAGACAGGGAGGGAGAGGCATGAAAAAGGATTCAGAAGAATTCTGATGCTGGGCTGTGGAGAGAAACGGTTCCCTCTTGTGCTCCAGTGATCACCAGGTAAATGAAAACAGCAAACAGTTCACGTTGCTATCAGCCTCTTCTCTCAAAGGTGGCCATTATATTAACTGATTATTAAGCAGCATATATTTTATTCCGAATGACCTTTAGATAGTTGGAAATTAAATTATAATTTACACAGAGATAGATGGAGTCATGTAGCTAATAC
This sequence comes from Lepidodactylus listeri, assembly GCA_029233225.1. Taxonomy (NCBI): domain Eukaryota; kingdom Metazoa; phylum Chordata; class Lepidosauria; order Squamata; family Gekkonidae; genus Lepidodactylus; species Lepidodactylus listeri. The sequence continues at coordinate 98,705,411 of JARCFY010000006.1, forward strand.
AAAACCTCTAGGTGCTTGGGATATTATTGCAAAATATGTGTGCAGGATTTTTAAAAAATTAATATCATCTACAACTTGAGTGAGAAAGGCTAATACAATTTTGACAGCAGAAAGAAAAACAAGTCCCTCAGAAGAAAAAGTGTGTGCTTGTGAGCTTGCCAACTTTCTGCTATTACAATTGATCTCCAGATGACCAAGGTCGGTTTCCCTGGAGAAAATGCCTGCTTAGGAAGGTGGACTCTATGGCACTATACCCTGCTGAGGCCCCTCCCCTCCCTGAACTCCACTTTCCCCAGGCTCCAACCCTGGATTCTCTAGGTATTTCCCGATGCCCAGCTGGAAATCCTGGTGTTTGTATACATATACTGTCCAGGTTCCTCTCGGGACTCCGGTGAGACCGCGGGTCTGCCAGCCACCCCCCTCGTGGCAACAACCCCCCCAACCCCCCGAAGAGCAGCCTCACTCATCAGCACAGCCCAGGAGACAGCAGGAGGAAGAGACGGTGGCCAAGGCAGCTTGGAGTGGACGGCGGATGGCTGGAGGTGGCAGGAGAGTGTCTAATCTGGACAACCGGGTTTGATTCCCCACTCCTCCAACACCTGAAACCTGTTGGGTGATCTTGGGTCAGTCACAGTTTTGTTGGGACTCTCTCAGCCCCACGTACCTCACAAGGTGCCTATTGTGGGGAGAGGAAGGGAATGTAAGCTACTTTGGGACACTTTAAGGCACAGAAAAGCATACTCTTCTTCTTCGGTAAAGATTTTTCTTCATCCGTGGAAGCCTTTCTCTGTCAGAAAACATAATTCTCCATTAGAAGAAGTCTTCTTCAGTCGAAGGAAGACTGAGTGGAAGAGAACCATAGTATCTAAAACTTACCATTTGTCCACCCTGTATACTTAATAATGAGGATGAGGACCATTTTAGTCTTCTGCATAAATGCCTCCTATTTGTGTTCCCTCTAAGCTGAGTTAGTGTGAGCTAGCTCACAGTTTTTTAGCCTCTGGCTCACACATATTTGTCTTAGCTCAGGAAGGATGGCTCCAGAGCAAACTAATTTATGCAGTAGCCAAATCGCTTGCTCACAACTTTAATGCCAGTAGCTCACAAAGTAGAATTTTTTCTCACAAGACTCCACAGCTTTTAAGGAGCATTGGAGGCTGTGTAAATGAGCATTAATTCAGACCATACTTCTTTCTTAGCTTAATCCACCACAAAGATTTTTATAGGAATAAAAAAAGGGAGAAGAGAACCATGTATGTTGGCTGCCCTAAGCTGCTTACAGAAAAGATAAATAAGGTGAGTTAAAACAATAGCCATAGCACTGGTCTTTGATATGGAGGCATTTCAGATATTTAAGCTTTAGCTAATGGAAGTGCCTCTGTTTTTATAAACATGATAACATTTGAAAGTGAAAAATGCCAAAAATAAAAAGTTGCCCAAATGCTGCCAAACCTTTGACATGTAACTTTGAGATATAATTTCAACCAACTTTACTCTTACTTTGCTGAATAATTTTAAGTATATATTATTGATTCAATGTAATACTTTTTCACATTTTATTTTTAAATATACATTTCTTAAAATAATAATTATGAGTTTAGGAATACATACACACAAGCAAGCAAACAAGCAAATTAAGATACTTAATGATTTCCCTTCCAAAGTGAATGTCAGCCAATCCACTTCTGGTTACTGGCAGTTTTTCCTGCACCAGCCTGCTTTGTTTCCACCAGGGAGAACACTACAGATAAGCTATGGCCCAGGGGTTCTGGGACAGGAAGGATCCATTTAGAGAAAGGGTGGATATATCACACTTCCTAGCCCCAATACATCATCACTACTGTCTGAAATACCCTGCATGGGGTCCCAGCTTGAACTAAATCTTCCTTCCTCAGAAATGTCTCTCAGCTTTTCAAAAACTGCTTAATTTTTATAATTAGCTTTCTCCAGGTATTATCCCCCCCATGATGACATCACCTGGTAACATTGTTTGTTTCAGCCAGTGTCCTGCCGGTTACTGGGGTTAACAAATCCCCACTGGCTACCAGAGGGGGTTGATGGGAGGGGGTAGGGTTGGCAATTTCCTGGAGATTTGGGGATGGAGTCTGAGGAGGACAGAGACCTCAGTGGGTACAATGCCATAGAGCCTGGAGGCTGGCATCCCTACCAGCTCCCCTGGCAATTTATTTGCCTTTCCCTCTCACTGGGCCAGTGTAGTGGTTTGATGATGATTCTACCTCACTACTTCCCTATGCATATTAATCCTAAACCTTATACCTGTTTTTCCTTACTGATAAATGTAACATCTGATATACTCATTTAGGAAGGTGAGCAAATATTCATCGAGCCACATAGCACCAAAAGTCTTGAGAAGTTTTTAAGGAGAGAAGATCTGGGTTTCTGTTCTGCACACTGTGGTTTGGGCTGTTTCCCATGGACACTAAAGGGATTTAAACTGCATCCTCCTTCATATTGTTTGTCACTAGCAGATGTCTCAACGCTCAAGCCTGGAGACCTTCAGATTCTGTTATCTAACATTTCGGTCCATTTGGTATGGATGACAGCTAAGGATGAAAGCATGCTACTCAGCACCCCAAATTGAGTTTAATTGCCTGTACTGAATCACTGTAACCAGGAGCCTCCAGGCAATCTAATTATTATGTCACATGGGATTCCCTACATTAATGTTGCTATTATTTCTTCATTGCACTTGAAACAAAATGGTGATTTTTTGGGGTAGTTATTTTTCCTGCTAGAATGCAGGCAGATGTTCAAGGGGGTCATAGCTGAAATCAAACACATATAGTGATATACTTTGAAACATTTACTGGTTGGATGCTTAATTTGTCCTCTCCCCCTATTTCCTAGGACCATTAGAGACCAATAAATATTACCTCTGGTTTACACAGTTGTAGATGAAATCAGCAAAAATATGGAAAGTATGTGTATGGGAGAGAAATCAGTGCTGAACTGTTCCTTAGCATCGGTTTTTGAATGTTCCCCTCACCATGAATTCTCTGGGTTGATGGCTTTTAATGCACGTGGCAGGGAAACAGCAGACTTGGTCATGCTTGGTGAGAACCACAGTGGATGAGCACCCAAAATGTGACCAGAAATCTGGGAGGAAAAAAAGGTGCGATAAGTTCCTGTTCAGTTTCATCAGCTGTCCCTACAGATTCAGGCTCCTGAGGTGATTCTGTGGCTACCGCAAGAAGTTATTGCTTGATAAATGGCTGCCTGCCTTTGCCCAGTTTTAGAGGTTCTTCTTTTTTTTTTGGTGCAGTGGGACCAGTTTTTGTAGCTCCCATTAGCATTCCAAAAGTGACAGTCGTCTCTCCATTTCATCGCTTCCCTGTCTCTGTTCTAAATCAAGCTGGATGCTTTTCTGCTACAAATCAGACTCAGTAAAAAAAAAAAAATCTAATCCTCAAAGGAAGTGACAGGGAGGATAAAAAATCCCACAATATGTATTTATGAAGTTGATTGAGCATGGCAATCTCAGTTTAATAACCTTATATGAATTGGTTTTGAGCTGTAGGGTATTATTTCAGCAGTAAAGTGCAAGTATCCAAGGCTGTACGCCAGTTAGGGAGATCAAAGTCCATCTTTACAGATGGTCCATGATGCTGATCACAAGTTGTTAGAAGCACTAATTAAGGAAGTGGTATGTGTGTGTGTGTGTGTGTGTGTGTCGAGAAATGCCTCAAAAGGAAATGTCCCCCCCCCCCCAAAAAACCCCCATAAGACACGTTTTGAATAATAGAGTTTCCTTTGTCTGCCCTTGCTACTAATGTTTTACTGCAGTAGTAACATGGCCTTTACCAGATGTGATGCACGATAGCTGGGACGTTCACTTACAACCATTAAAAATAAAAATGAGAGCTGTTCTGTAAAGCTTGGCCTACAAATGCAGCCGAATGGTAGTAAAGTCCTGAGGAAGTAGACATCACGGCATTGTTTCAGGTGGGAGATGTCATTTGTGAGGGCTCTGCTCACATTGAGAAAAATCCTAGCCAGTTAAAAACAACAGCAGCAGCAAAAGGAAAGATTCTAAGCCCAGGTTAATCCATCTTCGACTAGTTTGTAACTTTTTTATTTACTTCGTTTATACCCTGCTTTTGAGAAGAAGGAGAAGAAAAGGAGAGGCAGAGGAGACTGGATTTATACCCTGCCCTTCACTCGGAGTCTCAGAGTGGCTTACAAACTCCTTTCCCTTCCCCTCCCCACAACAGAATCCCTGTGAGGTAGGTGGGGCTGAGAGAGCTCTGAGAGAACTGCCCGTGAAAGAACAGCTCTCAGAGAACTGTGACTGGCCCAAGGTCACCCAGCAGGCTTCATGTGAAGGAGTGGGGAGTCAAACCCAGTTCTCCCAGATTAGAGTCTGCGCTCCTAACCACTACACCAAACTGGCCCAACATGGCTTACATCATTCTCCTCCTCATTTTAACCACAGAGAAACCTAGGGTTTCCAGGTCCTCTCTGGTCACCAGCAGGGGGTGGAGGGTTAGAGCTGCCGGATCCAGGTTGGGAAACTCCTGCAGATTTTGGGATGGAGCCTGGGGAGGACAGGGACCTCAGTGGGGTACAATGCCATAGAGTCCACTCTCCAAAGCAGCCATTTTCTCCAGGGGAACTGATCTCTGTAGTGTAAAGATGAGCTGTAATTAGGGGTGTGCATTCAGCCTATACGGAGCCAGAAAAATATCTGAAAAATACCTTATCAGTGTTTTTTTGGATATTTTTTGCAGCAGATATAGAGCCCAGTATTTATTTGGGTATTTCAGGACCTTGGGATAGCTGAAGATAAAAGGTGTTTAAAGGGATGGCAGTTCCTTTAAACACCTTCTGGGAGAACTCACCACTGAGAAGACATTTAAAGGGACTAAGTGCTCCATATGCCTTTGGAATTCACTTGCAGTTTCGGAGTTCACTCACAGCCTTCAGAGTTTACTTGTGAGCCCTTTAAATGCCTTCCTCCTCCCTCCATTGGAAACAATGGAGGATGGGTGCAGCTCTTTTGGGCAGTCTAGTTTAAACTGGGCTGCCCAGCAGAGACTGTGGGGAGAACCCTTGGCCAGGGCTGGCTCCTCTTTGCAGGACTGGAGAGGGCAGCAGGAGCTGACAGTTCCGTGCTGCCTCGGCTGAGGCTGGCTCCTCTTTGCAGCTTGGTTTAAACCAAGAGCTGCAAAGAGGAGCCAGCCCAGGATTGGAGAGGGTGGTGGGAACTGACAGGGGTGGTACAGAGCTCTCAGCTCTCACCGCCCCAGCTGATCCTCTCATTTTTCTTCTTCTCGGGTCCATTAGACCTGAAAAAAATTCAGGAATCCCAAATATTTACCGAATCTGAATACCATACTCGTATTGAAATTTGGAAATATTGGGAAATACCGATATTTTTCGGGGGGGAGGGGTTTGCACACCCCTAGCTGTAATCCTAGAACATCCCCAGGTACTACCTTGAGGCTACCATCTGCAGGGGTCATTTCGAGCAGCAGCTCGGGGGAGCGCAGCTCCGGGAGTTGGTGCCAGCCCCCCCCCCCAACCAGGTAATGCCTGCTTGTGTCATAGCTGCAGCAAAATGACCCGTCCCCTGGAAAGGTCCTTGTTCCTCTGACCAGCCTTCTGGTTTCAGCTACCACTGGCTTCAGCCACCACTGAAGCTATCGTCCCAGAACAGTGGTATTTCTGAAGCTTGGATTAGTAGCTGTCCCCTCTCTGCCAGCTTTCTTTCTTTCTTTCTCTCTCTTTCTCTGTCTCTTCTTTCTTGCCTTCTGACATACTTCCGGTGATGTCAGGGGGTGTGGCATATGCAAATAAGTTATGCTAATGAGTTCCTGCTCCTTTTTTTCTACGAAATGACCCCTGACCATCTGTATAGCAACCCTGTGAGATAGGTTAGGATGAGAGTGTGTGACTGGCCCAAGGTCACCCAGCATCCTCCAGAATGGGAATAGATCCTAGTCTGACACTGTAACCACTATGCCATGCTGGGTCTCTACAAGGAGTTTCTAAAAGATCTTGAATCATTCAAAAATGGCATTCACCACTGCAGTCTGAAGGGGAACAGTTCATTCTACCTCTATTGGGCTTTGCCTTCCTCATTTGCACCCTATCCTGTTGTATAATGGTTAAGTTATGCAGGACAAAATGGGGGCAAAAATGCAGGAGTGAACCCCCTTAAATTTCAGGGGGGCGGGCTTTTAATTTTCAGTCTATCTAAAAAGCAAATTAGCACAGCAAGGAAGAGACTGTGCTAAACTTTTCTGCCCATGTAACCGCTATGTCCTACATACAGGCACAGTTTCTGGTTTAAACCAAGCAGCCATAGTCATCCCAAATAATGAGTACAAGAATAATACATAACGTTATCTTCTTGGGTAAATTTATGGCAACAACATGAAAACAGAAATTGTTGTTATGATGGGAGTCTTGATTTTTTTTGTATATGGAGTTCACTCTTTCAATTTATACCCTTTTCTCCAATTGGCAGTTAAGGAAGATCCAGGTGGTCACCTGTGTTGGTCTGAAGCAATATAACAAACTGGGAGTCCAGTGACACCTTAAAGACCAACAAAGGTTTACTCAAGGCATGAGCTTTCGTGTGCAGGCACACTTCTTCAGATACATTGGAACAGGGGTCATTTAGTAGAAAAAGAGGTGCAGGAGCTCATTAGCATAACTCATTTGCATATGCCACACCCCCTAACATACCAGAAGTGTGTCAGAAGGCAACACCCACCCCTCAGGCTCCACTCCACAGGTGAGTGAAACTGACCTGCTCTTCCTCCGTTCCCTTCCCCATCCAATACTTTGTGCAATAAAAATAAGTGTAAAGAACACACCGTCATTCTCTTCCTGCTCCCTTGAAACCACCAGGTTTCAAGTAGACTTAAGATACTCAGGACATGTGCACCACCCATCCCTTCCCCTCCCCCTCCCCACAACAAGACACCCTGTGAGGCTGAGAGAGGGGCTGAGAGAGGTCTTTTGAGAACTGCTCATGAGAGAACAGCTCTGAGAGAACTTGTGACTGGCCCAAGGTCACACCAGCAACTGCATGTGGAGGAGTGGGGAATCAAACCCGGTTCTCCCAGATTAGAGTACAACTCCTGACCACTACACCAAACTGATGGAGTGGAAGCTGCTGAAGGGTTGCTGAAATTTCTCCAGTACTTATGTGCCATGTGCCCACATAAAAAATGGCATACTTAGAAAATTTATATGCCACCTTGAGCAAGTCTCTGGAAAAGCAGCACACAGTCATAAAAGGAACAATGATAAAATTATCAATATTAAAACAAAACATTAAAAACAATAAAGACCCTAGCAGGGCTTTCCCCGGGGCGCTGTGCCTCTGCACTGCTCGGGGAAGCCGAGGAGGGGGCGGCGCTTGGTCATGTGCCCGCCCCCTGGGCTCCTCACTCCCGGAGCTGCGCTCCTGTGCGCTCCCGCTCCATCGGACCCCTGCAATGGAATGGGAGGTAAGGTTCTAACTTATAGACGGGCTAAACAGCAAATTAACATGTAACACAATGATGATGTTTTAAGATATGCGAAGTCAAAACTAAATAACAAGCTAAAGTTATAAGGCAATGAAGGGGAGTCAATTGACTGTTTTGCCTCTCATGGTACTTTATTTATTTCATTTCTTCCCTGCCTTGCTGCCCCAGTGGGGAACCAAAGGCAGCTTACATGGTTCTCCTCTCCTCCATTTCTTCCTCACAATAACCCTGTGAGGTAGGTTAGGCTGAGAGTGCACGACTGGCCTAAGGTCACCCAACAAGCTTCCATGGCAGAGTGGGGAATCAAACTGGAGCCTCCCGGATTCTGGTCCGACACTCTAAGCATTATACCGCTGATAGTGCTGCAGTTCACTTGGGTTTTTTTACCTCCCCCACACAAACAATATGGCTAATATAGAAGTCCATATATCAATAAGAAAGAGGAAGTAAATGTTTGAATGCACCAAATGTTCAACCACTAACATATCTGGGATGACGAAAGGTTTCACTGATTTGGAAGGAGGGAAGGGAACAAGTGTTCCCGAAAGAACCCTGCTGTCCTTTTTCTGCACTGTTTGCCGTTGTTTGCAGTCACTGTTTTCCACTGCTGCTATTATTTGGGCACTATTTTTTGGCAGGGCTTTTTCATTTTCCTAGACTGATCCTCCCCAATCTAGGATCACATGTGAATGCTGGAGAAACACTTGACTAATTGCTGCCTCTTGTATTCTCAAAGGAAGAATGTCATTCTCTTCTCTCCTTTGTCCCAGCAGTCGCTGGTGCAACTTGAAAAGATGTTTTGCGCCCAGCACTGTTAAATCCAGTTTGCAGCACATCCTGTATTCCCTTTGAACACTACAGTTGCAGACTACGATTCTTTTTGGATTTTGTACTGAACACCCAGCCTGATATAGAGGTTTAGAGAACTGAAACACTTGCACACTATTTGTTATGTCCGCTGACCGCCACAGGGCACCAGCGGCTTACTACCTGAGGTTGACTCCTGGAAACAATAGGAGTCAAGGATCCTAGACCACCACTAGCCCTCCAATAAGAACTCTGGCAGGAAATTCAAACCCACCAATAGGACTTCTGGGTGTGTCCTAGGTACTGTATATAGTTGGCCATCTTGGCCGGTATTGCATGCTTAGTTGTGTACCTAATAAAGAATGCTGATCGTTACATCGTAGTCAACGCAATGAACCCAGTACACAATACTATTTTATGATGTACACTTTTATGGTGTTTTGATTGGCCCAGACAGAAGACATTTGTTTCTAGAACAGTGAGTGGAATGACATCATAACTCCACGTGACCAATCAGATTTAACCAAATGGCTAAACTCTCAGAGGGCTCTGAGCCCGCGTGCGAGGAGGGCAGGGTATAAACATAAATAAAGAAATAAAGAAATAAAGAAATAAAGAAATAAAGAAAGAAAAAGAAAGAAAGAAAGAAAGAAAGAAAGAAAGAAAGAAAGAAAGAAAAAGAAAGTCAGTTGTCCTTACTCATGTTGGAGTGCTGCAGTTAAGGCCACTCGACCAGAGCTTCCTGCTTGTTTTAGTACAGCCATGCCAACTCCTGTACCCTTACTAAACATGCCCCACCCGGGTTGCCAGCTGCAGGTTGGGAAATACCTGGAGATTTGGGGGGTGGAGCCTGAAAAGGGCAGGTTTTGGGGAGGGGAGGAACTTCGGTGGGGTATAATGCCTTAAAGGCCACCTTCCAAAGCAGCCATTTTCTCCAGGGGAGCTGATCTCTGTTGCCTGGAGATCAGTTGTAGTCCCAGGAGATCTCCAGCTACCACCTGGAGGTTGGCAAACCTACTCCCCCACTGAAGGTATCTTTGAACAACTGGTGAGCCCGGTCACATGAGCGAGATAATCTGGGGGGGAAGCGAGGCTTTTTGCGCCGGAGGAAATTGACTTGCGGTATCACGATCACAGAGAGTTTTATAGATGCTGGAACAGCCTGCCACTGCATGATCAGTCGCAACCGCAGGTAAGTCGGGGTTTTTTTTGCCATTTTCCCCTCGATTTGCTTAAACAGGGGATTGATGAATCGCATCTCTGCCCTGAGGGCTTCCTATGGTAGTATGTGATACTGAAAAGAGGGAAAAAAAACAATGGCATGGTGTCGGGATAGCCTGATCAGACTATCCTGATGCCATGAGTGCGCACTGGAGTGATCACACAGGGGAAAGTCTGTCTGTGGCCCATAGCAACCCATTTGCTACTGGACTTTCCCGAGTGTTGTTTTACTCCACTTCTTCAGTGGGGTGATACGGGTTGCCGCCAGGTGCAAGACGCTTGCCAGCTGTTTCCATGCGATTGCGCCCTTAAAATCTGGCGGGCATTTGTGCCTATCGCGCGGCTAATGCTGCGTGTGTTCGAATCCTGGTGAAAAGTTTTCTAACATTTCATTCAAGAAAAGTGCCTCCACCTCCATTTTTGTCTATAAGGAATGCAAGTAGCCCAAAAACAGAACTATATAGAGATACTTTATATATCACCTGCATTTCTCACTGAGATTCAAGGCAGATCACATATTTTTAAACAATGCTATAAGGATAGTATAATGAGGACAACAGGATACCAAAAGCAAAGCAATGAAACCAGACTGGAAGAACAACTCACCCCAAACAGTATAGAATGTAAAAGGAACAAGTCTGTGAGCTGACTAAAATTTCTATGATGGTGGGCACAGAATCATCTAGCAATCGGTCATGAATTTAGAAGAATGCCTGTGAATATTTGCAGTGGATAAGACACCTGCAAACTTCCCTTTTTGTCACCCCAGTAGAACTAGCTGTAAATGTTCGAATACTTCCAGGAAACTCACCAAACAGTACATTCTTTATGGACAACTGTCACACAGGCAAACCAGATCTAGATACTATTTGAGCAAATAATTTCTTAGCCCCACAACCCATAAATTGGAGGGGGTGGTGGTTTCCCTCAAGTCATAGCCAGACTTATGGCAGCTGCCTTGGGTTCTCAGGGCAGGAGATATTCAGAGGCGGTCTGCCGTTGCCTGCCTTTATGTCATGATGACCAGGGGTCATTTCGAGCAGGAGCTCAGGGGAGCGCAGCTCCGGGAGTTGGTGCCAGCCCCCCCCCCCCCCTGGCAGGGGAATGCCTGCTTGTGTCCTGGCTGCAGCAAAATGACCCCGTCCCCTGGAAAGGTCCTTGTTCCTCTGACCAGCGTTCTGAAGGCTTCAGCCACCACTGAAGCTATCCTCCCTGAACAGAGGTATTTCTGAGGCTTGGCTTAGTAGATGTCCCCTCTCTGCCAGCTTTTCTTTCTTTCTTTCTTTCTTTCTTTCTTTCTTTCTTTCTTTCTTTCTCTCTCTCTCTCTCTCTCTCTCTCTCTTTCTCTCTCTCTCTCTCCTTTCTTTCTTGCCTGCCTTCTGACATACTTCCGGTGATGTCAGGTGGTGTAGCATATGCAAATAAGTTATGCTAATGAGTTATGCTAATGAGCTCCTGCACCTCTTTTTCTATGAAATGACCCCTGATGATGACCCTGGTATTTCTTGGTAGTCTCCCATCCAAATAACCAGCCAGGGCTGACCCTGCTTAGCTTTTGACCTCTGATGAGATCGGGCTAGCCTGGGCTATTCAGATTAGGGCACAAATTGCATTTTGTATTACATGCTAGTTTATGAGACATAGTGCTCATTAATAGCCTATGCATCACAGCACAGTTGCACAGTTTGTATTATGAATGTTTGCTGGCAGGTCTACCTAGTAGTATTAGACCAATATAGCAGGAGCCTCCATTAATCTTTAACTAATGAGAACAGACTAGTTTTAAAAAGATGTTAAGATTCACAGGAGTAACGACACCAGAAACCTCTCCAGGTAATTTATCAGAGCTGCGTGAGGCAGTGGAATAAGAATTGGAAACTCTAATGAACAAAACCAGGATTTGCATCTTAACAATGTCACATGAGAGCGTTACATGACATGACATTTTGCCAGTAGCCACTTCAGCATTAGTCATGTTGACACCGCTCCATGTTATGACAAAGGGAACAAACCAAATCACAGCTGCACTTATGGTTGGATATTGGGCTGGGTGGGGGAAGGAGCAAATCAAACACCTGTCGTTATTTATTGGCTGTCTGCTTGACAACAGCCACTGTGGTTCCAGCCCATTGTGGCTGAAATCAGAATATTGGAATTCTATGCTCCGATGTTCAGAACTAAAAACCAATTTGTGGCTGTTGTGCTGAATGGTAAACAGTCTCCACAGCAAGACAAAGGGCTTTGCAAAAAGTAGGCAAGTAACAGGATAAATTTGTACAGGAGAAAGTAAACACAACCATTTGCAATTATATACTGAACAACTGGTGAACCCGGTCACATAAGCGAGATAATCCAAAGGGGAAGTTTTCGGAATGCCCCCCGTGTGTAGGGAAATCTCCCTGCCCCCCAGGTGCCCTCCTGTGTGGATTTAGGTATCCGCACTTGGGGGACACCTTCGGAATTAGTATACACACACACATTCAGTTTTGTGTGCTCATTATATGGTTTGCATATATCACACTTCTTTTTAACATCTACCATATTAGTCACCTCCTATACATTTGTTGAAACGGGCAACAGACCAGAACCAGTGTGTGTGTTTGTGTGCATGTGGTTTTTTGGTGGGTTTTTTTGGTCATTTTATGCTACACCAGGGGTGGGCAAATGGCGGCCCGCGGGCCACATGCGGCCCGCGCCACAGAGTTTTTGGCAGCCCGCCAAGACAGTTGGGCACCAGGGGCTTGCCAATCCTCTGCGGCCACCCGTCGCCCGTTTTTTTTTTTAGATGGCTCCCTTCTCGAGTACTGGTCAGCCCTTCCCGCCTTTTCCCGCACGACTAGGGGCTGCCACCTTCTCACAAGGGGGGACTAACGCCAGGGAGGCCTCCCCTTCCCTTTCCGTATGAATGACGTCACCGCTCCTGCTCTCCTTCCCGCCCACAGTGACACAAACCCACCCCTCCCTTCCCCCTGCCGCCTCCCTTCATGCCGCCGCCTCCCCTCCCCAGCCTTTGCATGCGCGTGTGTGTTTTGCTTCCACACAGACACGCAGCCACGACTCCCTCTTTTTCTGGGCATTGCTTCATGCTTGTGTGAGGCAGCAGAACCTGGTCTAGAGGTTGTTATCTCATTATATTGCCGGCTGTTTCTCTGGCTCCCTGACTGTCCCTGATACGCCTACCATTTCCTTTATACTAGTGTTCTTTGTAGGGTTGCCAGGTCCCCATGTCGTGCCGGTGGGGGGATTAGGGGGGCATTCTGGAACGTCCCTGATGTGATGATGTCACACGGAAGTGACATCATGACATTGGGGACATCGTACGTTCACACTCTGATTTTTGGGCAAAACTCTATAGTAAATCTGGCTTTAAACCATAGAGTTTTGCCCTCAAACCAGAGCGCCACCGTGTGACGCCCCGACGTGATGATGTCACTTTTGGGTGATATCATTGCATCATGGATGTTGCACAACAATGTTGCTTTTGGGGGTGGGGTTTCCCCTGCTGGCCAGTGGTGGGCAGAAGCCTCGAGAACTGGGGGAACCCCTGCTGGGACCTGGGGACTAGCAACCCTAGCTCTTTGTCAGGCCCCAGATGACTACTGTAGAATAGCTTTTGGTATCGCCTGATCCTGTGGTACTGGAGAATTCTCCACAAGCGGTGCACCTGCTTTTACCTTGCTTACAGAACAGTACCTTCTTCTTTCTGGACTGCAAGGTACTTCTTAGCTATTACCAAGGGCATTGAGTTTTAAAATCCCAGGGGGGGGGAGGGCTCGTGTCCCCACCGCCACTGCCTCCCCCCTGCCTGGCCACTCCTGCTTCTGTCCCTCCTTCCATCCGTCCAGGGGCCAGCTGGGCATTTCCTTAGCTGGCACCTGGACGGAGGGAGGGACGGAGGGAGGGACGGAGGCATCCAGGCAGGGGGGGGGAGAGAGAGATGGTGATGGTGGCCCTAGGAAGGGCCCGGGGATGCATGGCGGCAGGCACTCCGTTTTCCTGGGGGGGGCTCAGTCCCTCCCGGGAAATTTCGGGGGTGGCTCGAGCCCTTGAGCCCCCCCGTAGTTGACGCCCAAGGCTATTACGGCACCCTGATATGGAAATAGGGTTGCCAGCTCCGGGGTGGGAAATTCATGGAGACTGGGCAATGGAATCCAGGGAAGGAGGAGTTTGGGGAGGGAACTTTGCAGCGATATGATGCCATAAAGTCCACTCTCCAAAGCTGCCATTTTCTCAGGGGAACTAATCCCTGTAGTCTGGAGATCAGCTGTAATTCTGGGAGAATTCCAGGCCCCAACTGGAGGTTGGCAACTCCAGATGGAGAACACATTATTCAGGTATGACTGCCCACATTGATAGGCCTTGAGAGTTTAAAAATAACAGCAACTGTGAAGCAGGCAAACTTTTTTTTAAAAAAACTGAGGTAAAAATAGTAGAATGAGTGGATGACAGGATAGATGCCAGAAATAGCATTCTTTCCTTTGCCAAATAAGGCAACAGGAGGGTTAAAGTCATGTGTACCCATTATTGACTACAAGATCTACAAATGATTGCATAAAATTTCCAAAATATGCCTGCCAGCTTTTATTATTGATGTTGTGCCTTAGGATGTGCACATATGGGTTTAATTGTCTTAACTGTTTTATTAATTAAATTGCTCTGATTTACCTCTCCCATGTTAGCATTTACAGTTTATGAAAAAAGCCCCAATAATTAGACAATGACTATATGGATGTTGCTTGTTTACTTTGCAAGCAATAAACAATAACACTATCTTTTTTGCTTCTGAATTTACCCTCCTAGATTCCCCCCTCCCCATTTCTGAGTAATAGGCAACTGCTGCTGGTGCGTTAAATTGCTTTTTGGGTGGCAAGAAGAAGATAACTGGGTAGAGCGATATTTTTCTTTCTGTGAAAATGCATCTATTTGTTTAGACATAAGGTCTGGTCTAGAATATAGTAACGTTTAGTGAGTGTATTCTGCTGAAGTAATAACAAAAAAGAAAAGAAAAGAAAAGCTTTTCGGAATGATTCCCTAAAGAGAGATTACAATATTTTATTTTGTGATCAAACTACTCAGAGGCTTATATGGAGGCGAAGAGAATGTTTTTATACCTGCTTCTTTCTGCCTCAAGGACTCTCAATGTGGCTTACAATCGACTTTTCCTTCCTCTCCCCACAGCGGCCACCTCATGAGGGAGGTGGGGCTGAGAGAGCTCTGAGAGAACTGTGGCTGGCCTGAGCAAAATCAGAGCATTGGTCTGTCTGGTTCAGTGTGGTGTACTCAGGGCTTCTTCTTCTTTTTGGAGCGAGAGGGAAAGAACTCTCCAGAGGGAAATGAAGTTTTCAACCTGTATACTGAAAACTCAGGAACTTTTAAACATTTTTAAAAGAATTTTGTTGAAGAGGATCCGGAACTCTGTTCTAGTGAGTTCTCCCAGGGGGAAAAAACCCTTGGGTGTACGCTGACTGGAAGTAGCTTTCAGGGTCTCATGCAGAGAATCGTGTTTTACAGTATTTTCTATCTGAGCTCATTTACAGTTAAGAGTCTAGTGAGACACAAGGCACCTGGATTGGGCCTCATCAGAGGTGGTGGGTGGGGTCCAATTTTGAGAGCAAAATGATTTTATTTATTTATATTCTCATTTATATCCTGCCCTACCCCGCCACAGCAGGCTCAGGGCAGCTTACACAACATAACATACATATTAAAACAATCAAATCATCATAAACATTAAAACCATTCATTAAGACGTTACAGTATTAGATATTAAAGTGCTAGCGATGTTGTGCCGGTGTCATGACAGCGTTGCTACGTGAGTGAATTTCATGTTATCCATTTCCAGCTTCTCTATCTTACTCGGCACACACAGGCTGATGTGCCAGTTGAGTGCTAAACCCTTCTCTTGCGTGTGGTTTGTCTTCACCTAATCTGTCCATTCATTTTTCCTCAGCCAGGCTCTGATCCTGGAAGTGAGTCTGGCTGGGGAGAAACGTGCTGGTGGGGAAGGGCTGTGGGAAGGTAAGCAACAGACTTATAATCAGCTGAGATTTCCAGCAGCATCCAAGCAGACGGATGACAGGATTCCCATCTGTGGAGTATGGCTTGCCTGCCTCCCCACCCCTGCTGCAGCCCCAAATGCCCTCCAAAATGGTGCATGATCTGAGGAATGATGGAACCCTGCGAACAGCATGAAGGGCAGAGGCAATCAGAGGTCTGCCACAAAAGGGGGGAACTGGGGAGAATTACTGTTCCTTGTGCATGTGGGATCCACCCCAATGTCTCAACTTTGGCTGTTTATATTGCACTGCCAGCCTCCACTGGTGGATGAAGTAGATCTAGGTTTAAACGTGTGTCCTTTGAAACTGGGGAGGGAAGGAGGCATGGCGTATAGCCTGGTCTTGTCAGATCTCAGGAGTTAAGCAGGGTTGGTACTTGGAAGGAGAGACCATCAAGGAAGACTCTGCAGAGGAAAGCAACAGCAAACCACCTCTGCTTCTCATGCGCCTCGAAAGCCCCTTGCTGGGGTCGCCATAAGTTGACTGCGACTTGACAGTGCTTTGAACACATAATTTGAATCTGAGAGCATGAAATCAAAACAACTTGACAGTGCTTTAAACACATCGTTTAAAACTGAGAGTGTAAAATGAAAACTCTGGTCTTATTTTCTAGCAAATGGTGGTCTGATTTCTTCTTCTTCTTCTTCTTCTCCTGTGAGTTATTTCATCATTTGTTTAAGAACATTACAGATGCATGCCTCGAAGTTATGCACATCTGGATTTATCAGCCTGTCAGACAAGTGTGGAGCTTTGATATTTGTAAAACTCTGCTGAACCTTGTGATTTGTGATATGGTGTCTTGCTGATACAGGGTGTTAATTCTCTAGCTTAAATAACCATCATCTCTTTTAACAGTGGATCATTACTTGTACTCGAGTCTGGTTTATATAGGAAGATCTCCACCACCCGTGTTGCCTCAACACCCAACTGTCCCTGTTTGTTAAGAACAGTTTCTATTTTCTGCCTTTGTCCCTATTTTTCCCTTTTACAACTGTTGTTGGTGTGTATTACTACTAAGGTAAAGGTAAAGGTTTCCCTTGCTCAAAAGCCTGTCAAATCTGACTCTAGGTGGCAGTGCTCATCTCCTTTTCCAAGCCATAGAGCCAGACCTGTCCAAAGACATTTCCATGGTCATGTGGCTGGCATGACTAAACACTGAGGCACACGGAACACTGTTACCTTCCCACTGTTACCTTCCCACCTGAAGTGGTACCTATTTATCTACTTGCAATTTCTTGCTTTCGAACTGCTAGGTTGGCAGGAGCTGGGGCCAGAGACAGGAGCTCACTCCGTCTCGTGGCACTCGGGTCTCGAACTGCCAAGCTACCAACCTTCCGGTCTGCAGCTCAGCGTCTTAACCTCTGAGCCACGGCAGCCCCATACTACTACTAAGTCCCCCTTTTTATAGGTTTCAGAACTTCATCCCAGGTCTCTTGAAGTTAAAACTATGAGTTTGGACTAGAGGCAAACACATTATGTCAACAATTCACATTAATACACGTAAATGTGCAGAAATTAACACTGAGGTGAGAGGTAATGCACTGCCTGGCCGTTCACATGCTAGTGGCACGATACGATTCAAACTAAATGGGATGAAGACTGCAGCTCTCCCTTGGTCTTTTAAAGCCCAGTTACACCTGCGCACGGCTATATTCAATTCAGGTCAGGCTGTAGGAGAAGAAGAGGAGGGGGGCTCAACACCCCTCTGCAGTTTTACTAATCAGAACTAAAACCACCCCCCCCACACACACTGTTATTAGCCTTTTAAAGGAAGACAGGAGTGGGCATGTCCATCTTTTTTCTTTAAAGGACAGTGGCAGTATAGGGTGTGTGTGTCCCAATTTCAATATGGAAACATATGTTGGGGGGGGGGAGGAGCTAAATTGGTCTCTCCTGCTTATGTGGTAGGGTTGCCAACCTCCAGGTGGTTGCTGGAGATCTCCTGGAATAACAACTGGTCTCCAGATGACAGAGATCAGTTCCCCTGGAAAAAAATGGCTGCTTGGAAGGTGGTCTGTATGGCATTATACCCTGCTGAGGTCTTTCCCCTCCCCAAGCCCCACCCACTCCAGGCTCCACACCCCAACTCTCCAGAGCTGGCAACCCTATTATGCGGCCCCAATACAAACTAGTTTGTGCATGGCTATAATTTGACTTTAAAAGACGGTGGGAACTCATGATCCTGGATCTCCTAGCCTCTGTTTTGACCCTGGATCTCCTTGCTTCTCTTTATAATTGGCAAAACTGGCACAAATAAAGCAAAAGAGTTTTTAAAAGATGTATGCTTGCTCATTATGAATATTTATCCAGGCCACAGAAATCAGCATCTGCTGGCATGGAATCTGGATTGTCTGAGTGCAGAATTTTAATTAATTTTTTAAGCTGCAAAGTAATCACAGGCCTGTCTACTAGTCCCTAACCTAATAGAAGGAGGTTCATGAATATGTGATCTCTGATCATTTGGCATTAAAAGTAAAGGTAACGGTTTCCCTTGCTTGAAAGCCAGTTGAATCTGACTCTAGGGGGTGGTGCTCATCTCTGTTTCCAAGCCGAAGAACCGGTGCTGTCCAAAGACTCCTCCGTGGTCATGTGGCCAGCATGACTAAATGCCAAAGCTTATGGAATGTTGTTACCTTCCCACCGAAGTGGTACCTATTTATTTACTTGCAATTTCTTGCTTTCGAACTGCTAGGTTGGCAGGAGCTGGGATCGGAGACGGGCGCTCACTCTATCATGGGGCACTCAGGTCTCGAACTGCCGAACTATGGACCATCTAGTCTGCAGCTCAGTGTCTTAACCTCTGAGCCACCGTTGCCCCCATTTGGCATTAGCCTATCTAATTTACTGAAAACATGACATAGGAACACCTATTTTATATTAATTGTTTTATTTGTTTCTGCAGAGTGACTTTCCACTTGGCCAACTGTCCTTTTCAGTGGAGTGATGTCTCTGTTCATGGTTTTAATTATGAACTTCTAAAAGTAGGTGGAAGTATATTAATTTTTAAGTCAGGAGGTTCTCCAAGGTGCACACACATTAATTACCAAATAACCTGCACAGGTGTAGGCAATCTGATTTCAGTGGAAATAAAATTAATCTATATAGTCATGTCAATGAGGAAGAGCAGCAGGTGAAAACGGTATCATTGGGGAAAAGCTTTGGGGAAAAAAACTGTTGGAGTTTAAATAAGTGAATGAGAAAGGAAATAAAGGATCTTACTAAGATAAGAAATAGGGAGGGAACTTCTTTCTTGGATTCAAAAATATGAGATATCTTTCCTCTGTTTACTGGCAATTTGAGTCTCCATCTGATGTTTTGACTTTGTGGCACCACATCGTTGTCAAAAAAATCAGAGAAAGTTATGACATATGTGTGACAGCCCGGCACACAGATTGGCCACAGAAATTCCCACCATGAGGGGAGCGTATCTCTGGTCCATTTAAATTTAAAATACCCTGCTTGCCACAGGAAGTGTCCATTTTTAGCCTCACATAACTTCTCTATTGTGCTGCAGTTATTCCCATGGAAAGGATCCCGCGCATGTCGTGCACCAACTTTCAAAGTAACAAAAAATCATAACAACAGAATAACAGTCACCCAACAGTTGTAGACCCTTGATATCAGTCACAGAGTCATATAAACTTTCTACACCCACCACATCAGTTCACAAAACATCAGTAAACAGGGGTCCTTTCGTAAAAAAAGAGGTGCAGGAGCTCATTAGCATAACTCATTTGCATATACCACACCCCCTGACGTCACCGGAAGTGTCAAAAGGCCACACATCCCTGACATCATGGGCAGTGTGTCAGAAAGCAAGAAGGGAGGGAGGGAGGGGGAAGGAAGGAAGGAAGGAAGGAAAGGAACAGGAAGGTAGGTAGGTAGGTGGGGGAGAGAGAGAGAAGAAAGAGAAAGAAAGAAAGAAAGAAAGAAAGAAAGAAAGAAAGAAAGAAAGAAAGAAAGAAAGAAAGAAAGAAAGAAAGAAAGAAAGGGAGGGAGGGAGGGGGGAAGGAAGAAAGGAAGGAAGGAGGGAGGAAGGAAGGGGGGAAGGAAGGAAGAAAGGAACAGTAAGGTAGGTAGGTAGTTGGGGGAGAGAAGAGAAGGAAGGGGGGAGGAAGGGAGGAAGGAAGGAACAGGAAGGTAGGTAGGTAGGTGGGGGCAGAGAGAGAGAAGAAAGGAAGGAAGGAAGGAGGGAGGAAGGGAGAGGGGAAGGAAGGGAGGGGGAAGGAAGAAAGGAAGGAGGGAGGGAGGAAGAAAGGGGGGAAGGAAGGAAGGAAGAAAGGAACAGTAAGGTAGGTAGGTAGTTGGGGGAGCGAAGAGAAGGAAGGAAGGGGGGAGGAAGGGAGGAAGGAAGGAACAGGAAGGTAGGTAGGTAGGTGGGGGCAGAGAGAGAGAAGAAAGGAAGGAAGGAAGGAGGGAGGAAGGGAGAGGGGAAGGAAGGGGAAAAGGAAGGAACAGGAAGGTAGGTAGGTAGGTGGGGGAGAGAGAAGAAAAAAAGAAAGAAGGAAGAAAGGAAGGAAGGAAGGGGAGAGGGAGGGAGGAAGGGAGAGGGGAAGGAAGGGGGAAAGGAAGGAACAAGTAGGTAGGTAGGTAGGTGGGGGGAGAGAGGGAAGGAAGGGAGGGAGGGAGGGGCGCTTCTCCCCCCACTAGGGCTGGCGTTTCCCCCCTCCCCTTGCTTGGGCCTGAGTGGCGTTAAGCCACTCAGGCCCAGCTTCTCCCTCCCTTGGGCCCGGGAAACTGTTGAGTGGGGGGGGGGGGTTCTTCCCTGGGCCGGCAGCCAGCCGCGGCCCCGGGTAAGGTGACTGGGAGTGGGAGGGGGCTCTCCAGCGGGGCCAGTGGCCAGCCGCGGCCTGGGAAGGCGACTGGGCGAGGGAGGGGACGAGGGAAGGCAACTGGGCGAGGGAGGGGGCGAGGGACAGAGCGAGGGAAGGCGACTGGGCGAGGGAAGGCGACTGGGCGAGGGAGGGGGCTCTCCAGCGGGGCCGATGGCCAGCCGCGGCCCCGGGAAGGCGACTGGGCAAGGGAGGGGGTGAGGGACGGGGCGAGGGAAGGCGACTGGGTGAGGGACGGGGTGAGGGACGGGGCGAGGGAAGGCGACTGGGCGAGGGACGGGGCGAGGGAGGGGGCGAGGGAAGGCGACGGGGCGAGGGACGAGGGAAGGCGACGGGGTGAGGGATGGGGCGAGAGAAGGCGATGGGGCGAGGGACGAGGGAAGGCGACGGGGCGAGGGAGGGGGCGAGGGAAGGCGACTGGGCGAGGGACAAGGGAAGGCGACGGGGCAAGGGACGGGGCGACAGAAGGCGACGGGGCGAGGGAGGGGGTGAGGGAAGGCGACTGGGCGAGGGAGGGGGCGAGGGACGGGGCGAGGGAAGGCAACTGGGCGAGGGACGGGGCGAGGGAAGGCGACGGGGCGAGGGAAGGCGACTGGGCGAGGGACGGGGCGAGGGACGTGGCGAGGGAAGGCGACTGGGCGAGGGAGGGGGCGAGGGATGAGGGAAGGCGACAGGGCGAGGGAGGGGGCGAGGGACGAGGGAAGGCGATGGGGCGAGGGATGGGGCGAGGGAGGGGGCTCTCCAGCGGGGCCAGCGGCCAGCCGCGGCCCCAGGGCTGGTGACTGGCAGTGGGAGGGGGCTCTTCACCGGGGCCGGCGGCCAGCCGCGGCCTCGGGGACGGTGATTGGGGGAGGGAGGGGGTGAACGGGGGAGGCCCGCCCCCCGGCCCCTTCTCTCCCGGAGCGGCGCTCCGGCGCGCTCCGGCCCCAACGGAGCCCTGTCAGTAAACATCTTGAATGCCTAACCTCATTAAAATGAAATAATGAAGGAATGAGCCACCATGTGGGTAAACAAGGAGAGCCATGAGGAGAGGGGGGACGATGAAAGAAACGAGAACACAAATGCCAGTGGCCTAACCCACCCACAACAAAACATGAATTTATAAAAGGAAAGCAAAGGGGAGGAACTTTGTGGATGGGGACTTGAATGGTCAAAGGCTACATGGAACTGTACTGCCCCTTTTGTGAGCATGTTATAAAGTTTTTGGGGAATGATGCGAAAAAAATTAAATCATACCTCACAGTCACAACCATGTATGCTTTAAGGAAAAATTATCTGATGTATCAGGGACAACCTGAGGGTGTCAAAGAGTTCTAAACCTCCAGGCAGCACCTTTGGCTCTCAGAATTATGACCAGGGGTCCGTTGGAGTGGGAGCGCACAGGAGCGCAGCTCCGGGAGTGAGGAGCTCAGGGGCGGGCACATGACAAAGCCCCGCCCCCTCCTCGGCTTCCCCGAGCAGTGCAGAGGCGCAGCACCCTGGGGAAAGCCCTGCTAGGGTCTTTATTGTTTTTAATGTTTTGTTTTAATATTGATAATTTTATCATTGTTCCTTTATGACTGTGTGCTGCTTTTCCAGAGACTTGCTCAAGGTGGCATATAAATTTTCTAAGTATACTATTTTTTATCTGGGCACATGACACATAAGTACTGGAGAAATTTCACCAACCCTTCAGCAGCTTCCACCCCATCAGTTTGGTGTAGTGGTCAGGAGTTGGACTCTAGTCTGGGAGAACCAGGTTTGATTCCCCACTCCTCCACATGCAGCTGCTGGTGTGACCTTGGGCCAGTCACAAGTTCTCTCAGAGCTCTTCTCTCATGAGCACTTCTCAAAAGACCTCTCTCAGTCCCACCTACCTCACAGGGTGTCTTGTTGTGGGGAGGGGATGGGTGGTGCACATGTCCTGGGTATCTCAAGTCTACTTGAAACCTGGTGGTTTCAAGGGAGCAGGAAGAGAATGAGGGTGCGTTCTTTACGCTTATTTTTATTGCACAAAGTATTGGATGGGAAGGGAATAGAGGAAGTGCAGGTCAGTTTCACTCACCTGTGGAGTGGAGCCTGAGGGGTGGGTGTTGCCTTCTGACACACTTCCGGTATGTTAGGGTGTGTGACATATGCAAATGAGTTATGCAAATGAGTTATGCTAATGAGCTCCTGCACCTCTTTTTCTACGAAATGACCCCTGATTATGACCCCCGCGTACAACAAGTGATCCTGTCCACACAGCTTTTTTTTTAAAAAAAACATATTTGCAGTGCTGCATTGTATTGGTTTACATTGTGTTGTGTAACATGATCAAAATTACTTTTAAAACCATGACAGATATGTTAGGTTGACTGCAGGAGGAGGATGGTAGGCATGGCTCACACGTACCACTGAGGGCAATGATGACACAAGAAGATGGCGGTGTGGCAGGAAAGTAACTTTGAATGCTGGAATTCTCCTCTTGAAAATGGTGAGTTAAGATCTGAGGGAAAAGAAAACGTCACAGGAAAGCAGGATTTGGAAACAGTGCGGTAAGAGGACAGAACATTCAGATCAACTTCTAGGGAACAAAATCTTTTGCGGAAACTTTTGCTTGGTTCGAATATTTAAGAATGCCAACAACACAGGGATTTGCACTTTTGCAGAAATGATCTTTGTTATGAAAAACTTCCTGTGTCAGTGGAAGCCTTTCAGCTGAGATAAGTGGATCTGGAAGGGGTTTGGAGTAAAACATTGTCCTCTAACCAGATTGGAAAGGAGGTTTCTCTCTGCCTTGTCTTCAGTTGCAGCTTGCCCCCTCAAACTTCCCCATAATGCCATGTGGTAATTGTCTGTTGCATGTGAACAGCATGCCTGGACTTCTGTAGCTGAGCATTTGTCACTGCCTTCTCTGAAATTACTGGAAGCTAGAGTATCTGTACTACAAACATAAAACCATTCTTGTTATAATCGTACATGTAATATTAGGGTCCCCACCGGTTTTGACCTTGTAGGCTCCTTTAGAATTCTGACACAGGGCAGTAGGCACAACTACCAGGTTGCCACATGAGGTACATCAAACTACAAAATGGCGGCCACAGGATGTGGAGCCAACAACAAAATGTCAGAGACTGGAGGTTATACATAGCTATAATAGTAATTCTTTACCATTTCCTGCAGAAGCTCTGCTTAACAAGATGCTGTTACCCTTTAGTTTTTACTCAAATAGACAGATAAACATTTGTATTCCACCTGTCCTTCATGGGTGATCAGGGATCTGAACCCAGGTCTCTCACTCAATGGAATAGCAAGAGAAAATGGCTGGAGGGAATGACAGTGACATCACCTCTGGGAGAACCTTAGAAGCAACATCACAGCATCCACACTGTTGTTGCAACCCTGGGCTCCACCCCCCAGATGCTCTTAGGAGTTTTCACGGGAAGGCTAGCAGCTATATTGCTGTGGGATTCTAGAACCTAGGACTTTTCATGGGATCCCCCAGTTCCCCTGAGTTCTTTCATTGGTTGTGTGGAGACTGGCAAGGGACTGAATCTACTATAGAGAGAGACAATGATCCTTACACAATGCTCAATTTATACCATTACGCACGTTCAAGACAGACAACACTTCGTAGGGTTTCAGTATTCAACACAGAATATTTCAACCCAACACTTAAACTAGTGCACTTGTATAAAACTCAGAACGTTCTGGACCAGCCACCAAGCTCTCACATGGAGGCCTTGATGGCCAGCCCCCTACCATTAGTAAACCATATCTTTCTTGGACTTATAGCTGCTAACATACCTACTGATGTACCTATTATGTAGGACTACAATGAATGTGACACAGGCGCAACTAGAACTGACCCAATGCACTGACCCAAATCCCTCTCCCTTCTTTCTATCTCTAAGGTCAGGAAGTTCACAGAAAGTCAAGGAGAGTCCAGGAAGCTAGTTTCAAATACCCTATCCATTTTGATTCTGATAGTGACACCCAGGGCTATTTTTGGGCAGGAACGCACAGGAACGGAGTTCCGGCTGGCTCTTGAGTTGGCCACACCCAGCAGGAACTCATTAGCATAATAGGCCACACCCAACAGCAGAAACTCATTCAGATTGGCTATATTAGGGGTATGTGGCCTAACATGCAAATTAATTCCTGCTACAAAAACACCCTGGGTTTTGACAACAAACAAGGTAAACAGAATAAGAAGGAAAAGGTGGGTGTGGCTAGATGACCACTCTTCTGGTAAGGTGGGGGTGTGGCCTAATATGCTAATAAGCTGTAATGTCAGTGGTGTGGCCTAATATGCTAATGAGTTCCTGCTGTTGGGTGTGGCCTATTATGCTAACGAGTTCTGCTGGGCTTTTTCTACAAAAAAAGCCCTGGTGACACCACCAACTCTTGGAATGTATAAACATCCTCTAAGGCAAAAATCATGTACAGAGTTATCAGTACCAGAAGGCCACAGCACACACAGAGTTCTGAAACCTCCTGGGAAACTGAACCAAAGAGTTCAACTATAGAGGCTAATTACTACAGAAATTAAAGTAACAGGTTTAGCAGGGGACTGAGGCTCAGTCCAGGGCCTAATTCTGCAACACATGCTCAGTACACAAGAAATATATCATCATTCCACAGTACAAAGAGTTTACCTTCATTTGCTGGCCCTAGTGGAAGAGTGCAGTCATACACATTTCTAATAAAACCCCTTGCACTGAAATTAATCTTACATTTCAGTCCTTGACTTATGCTTTAGAACTTTCTTTCTCATTAATTGCTAACCAAAACCTATATTACATCTGAGAACAAAAAGGGGCCACTGGGTGTATTTGTCATTAACATGCTAAAGAGTTCTGCTCTGATAACAACGTGAGAACTACCAATCCAAATCTAAAGAAGCTTGAACACAGCTTTATCAAATACAGGGAGGCCATCGGAGGTTATGGAAAAGGGGCATCTGTGAATTAATAACAATAACAATAATGTCTTTATCGCCATTTGCCTAACATGTTTGCAAATTAATTAAACATTGCATAAAGGAAATTACTAGCACCCCATGCCCACCCCAGAACTGATTTTTAAATTCTGGAATAAGAACCCAGGAAACCAGCCAACACTTGTTTCAGACAACATGGCTCTCCATATGTAAGTGCGGTATGTAGTCATTGTTGGCCTCTTCTCCAAGTGAATGTAGGTGGCTATCTAGAATGGAACTTTTGGGGTCAGTATGTTGTTGTAACTGTAAGTGGAATGGCCTTCCCTCCCAGAGTTATAGCATAGAGTTTTGGCTGAATGCTAGCATTGCTGGTGATGATGGGGTGACATCACTTCTGGCCTCACCCAACGGTGACACCAGCATGTTGTTAGAGACATCATTGCATTGCTCCTCCCTCCAGAGGTGAGTCTCCCTTCAGTCACCAGGTTCAATAAAAAGAACAGTAAAACTCCAATTAAACCCTGTCTCCAAGACAATGCCTGCAGCTTACACCCTATTAAAAACCCAGTGAAGAAAACAGCCAGACAGCACCTCCTAAAAACGTTTTAAAAACATTTCCCCCCTCTTATTTTGTTAACAGGAAAGAAAGATAAAGGAGAAAAATACACACAAATCTACAAACAGATCACTCATTACACAATTTCAAAAGACACAAAAGGAGAAAGATAATTTTTTATGGTATTGGTCCATGACACCATAAAAAACCCCCATCTTTCTGTGAACTTAATCAGCCCTTGTATTTTTTTAATTGCTGTTCTATTTTGATACATTCATTTACACATGAGAGCAACAAAACAAAAACATAAATAAGTCCTGTTCCTTATATGTTGTCTATAGATGTTGACCTGGAAAAAGGGCGAGATGCAGATGTGCTCAGTACACACTCCATGTCACAATTTTGTATCTATGGTCAATGGAATATTTGCACTTAGAGAAGACCCCCCCAAAAGTGTACAGAAGCTAGAAAATGTGAGAACAAAGCAGTGCTGAACTGCATTAGGAAGTGAGCTACAGTAAACAATAGTGAGAAGAATCCCAGAATGTGCGAAGTGTATGGCAATGAAAAGAATGTGTGTGTGTGTGTGTCCCCCACCCCGTTATTTGCCTTGGGATATGCTGCTGTTGTGAATATACAGCAAGCGCCCCCCCCATCAGCAGGCGAGGAGGAGTCTATGACAACAACCAAAAGGCTGTACCTGCAGCCCAGTTCACAAAAAGGTAAATCTTGTTCCTGGACTTTCAAATTGTTCCTGTATGTATTTATTTTTGCAGAAATACAAATGCCCTTTTCCATTATTTAAATGGCATGTAATTAAGTCGCAAGGTTCTTGTCTGCTACGGAGGGAAATCCAGCTTGGGCAATGATTCCAAGCCCAGAGGGCTACAAAGGAAAAGAAGGAAAAGAGAAAAGACTGGGGGGGGGGGGGGGGGAGAAGGAAAGAGAGAGGAAGAGAACAGAGTGTTTAACATTCAGAATTTGTCCACCACCGATAATTTATTGGAACTCATCTGTAACAAGGGCTGGCACTGATTTATAAGTTGATTTGAAAAATAAATAAAAGTGATAGAAACCTGCATTTGGTTTTAATGATAGACTGTTGCAGCGTGAAAAGTAAGGATATGAGACATTGCAAGGAAATTAGATATTATGCCCTCCAGACAACTGCAGCTACCAGCCCATTAATTGTTAGATATTTATTATTAAAAATTTCTTTTCATGACTGACTGCAGAATATTTGCACTGTTAAAGTTGTTGAGTTCTGACATGAATGAAGTGCAGGGAACTCACTCCACCCCCCCACACACCTTTTGTCTATGTGTTTGCATGTGTGCCTTGCCTCACAAGGCAAGTGACCTGAAGAGACAGCCAATTTTTACAATGCACACGCACAAAAGGGAACAAATGGTATTTATGAATGCTCTTTCCCATGATGCTTGCTAATTCTGGGGGTCTTAAGGGCACAACTCACCTGTCAGTTTTTCAGTGCGAGTCTTATTCATATCAGTGATGCTTGTGTAAGAGAATTTTGCAGGTGGGATATACGCTAAATGGGGATAGTCCTGGAAATACAACCTTTGCAAACAACTCCTCTAATTCTGACCCCAGTGAAGTCAACAGTAAGTGCAACACCTGCTGTTCTTCAAGAAACACATTTACAGTTCCATCAAACGATGCACAAAAACAACAGCAATTCAGCTGTCCAAAAATAGGTTGCTGTAAGGAACTAGCGCCCTGGTTCTTTAAAAGTTCTTTACCCTACAACACAATGTGCTGTCATTAAGACATATTATGTACCTTCTGCCAATTGGTATGTATTGCTTAATTGTCTTGGGCCATCTTGTTATGTACTTTTCTGATTTTTTTTTTTTAAATTGCAAGGTTTAGAATGTGATGGTGTTTGCTGTGAGAGCTGCTGAAAGCCTTTCCCTCCTGTGTGTGGCTGGGCTCGTTGACATGTACACAGGAGCTAATGCTCTCTAACTACCTCTTGTAGCACACTTCTGTTTTGAGTTCTTAGTTGTGCTGGCTATGAATGGAAGAGTGATGATATAAAGTACTGAGTTCTCGACGCCATGGATAAGTGAGACAGCTTAGTGATCAGCTCTTAGGTTTATTGGGTTATAACAAGCATGGTTTAACCGGCCAAAAGGCCTATATACACCCCCCCGGACCTGCCCCTGGTCCTACCTATAGGCCTATTGGGGGGGGGGTTTGAATTTTCCTCCTAGATCTCATTGGCGGGTTCCGTGGATCCTAGGATCCTTGGCCCCTATTGTCCTCGGTGCCAAGTTCAGGTCTGTTATCACAGGTGCCATGTGGCAGTCAGCAGACACAACACCCCTTCCCCCATAGTTCATACAATACCTAGGGCACATAGTCCTTTAAGTATGCCGGGGAGTGGTGTTCCCGTAGGGAGCGTCATGGTGTTGCTGGGTGGCGGTCCCCGTGATGGTCCCTCGGGGGGTTTGCGCAGGTACAGGGTCTGCAGTGGTGGTGACTTGATGGTGGCGTAGTTGGTCCACGTGTTTTTTAAGGACTTGGCTATCTTTGGTGGCAACCTCCTAGGAGACTGGTCTGGTGGAATGGATGATTCGTTCTGCCAACCACTGCGGGCCCCTGCCGAAGTTGTGCAGGAAGACGGGATCCTCTGGGAAAAACCCATGTGAGGCTTCTGCCTGGTCTGTTGGTTTCCGTGACTCTGGAGCCCTATCCGGGTGCAGTCGGTCTAGTAGTACCGTTGGTTGTTGGCCCATCAAAAGTTCCGTGGGGCTGCTGCCTCTGATCCAGTTTGGTGTGGTGTGTTGTGCTAGAAGAAACTGGGCCAATTGAAACTCCCAATCCCCTTCCATGATGTGGCTTCGGGCCTCCTTCATGGTCTGCACCATCTGCTCTGCTTGGCCATTGGTAGTGTGATGGAAGGGCGCTGACCGTATGTGCCAGATGAAGTTTTCCCATAGAAACTCCTGGAATTTGTCCGATGTGCAGGCGGTCCCGTTGTCGGAGACAATAGTATCCGGGAGTCCTTGGGTCACAAACAAACTGCACAGTGCCTGGATTGCCACTTTTGAAAATGTTGTAGAAACTGGGGTGACCTCCAGCCATTTTGAACATGAGTCTACGGTCACCATAAATATCAGCCCATGGAATGCCCCCATGAAATCAATATGGAGCCTTGACCACGGTGTCTGAGTTGACTCCCATGCCTGTGTTGGTGCCCTTGGTGGGTTGGGATGGCTTTCTTGGCACACCTGGCACTCCTTTACCCGTGCCTCAATCTCTGTGTCAATTTTTGGCCACCATACATAGCTCCTGGCTAGAGCTTTCATGCGCAGCACTCCAGGATGTGCCTCATGGAGGGCAGTGAGGACGCAGCGCCTTAAAGCCTCGGGAACCACCACCCTATCCCCCCAGAGCAGGCACCCCTTATACGCTGAGAGTTTGTTTTGGCAGCTTGTGAAAGGGGTGAATTCGGGACCCACAGCTGACGAGGGCCATCCCTGGTGCACCCACTCCAGCACCCGGGTGAACTGAGTGGCAGGCTATGTTTGCTGCCTGCAGTGGCTGGTCCGGAAGGTCGTCCATGTGGGGGACACAGTGGGCCAGGGCCAGGTCTGGCTCTATTGAGGGCAGGGGTAAATGGCTGAGGGTGTCAGTGTGCCCCATGGCCTTTCCTGGCTAGTGCGGCAACTGGTAATTATAGCCCACCAAGAAGATTGACCAGCAGAGAACCCATGGGGACAAGACTTGTGGGGTCTGTTTGTCTGCGGTAAAGAGCCCCAGGAGTGGCCTATGGTCTGTGACAATGGTGAAGGCCCTCCTGTATAAGAAATCATGGGATTTCTTGACCCCTGCTACTATTGCCAACCCCTCCCGGTCTATTTGGGCATAGTTGTGCTCAGCTGCCGATAAAGTCTGGGAGTAGTATGCTACCGATACCTCCCTACCGTCTGGTAGTTGATGCCCCAGTACCGCCCCCACCCCATAGGGAGAGGCGTAACATGCCAAAACCACTGGCAAGGACTCATCAAAATGGGTGAGGACTGAATTCAAAATCAAAAGCGCTTTTACAGCTTTGAAAGCTCCTGCATTCTGAGGCCCCCAGACCCAGGGGCGGTTTTGTCCAACAGCTGATGAAGGGGCTCTGCGACTGCTGCCTTGTGGGGGAGGAAGGTGTGATAGAAGTTCAAAAGTCTGAGGAACACTTGGAGCTCCACTGTGGACTTGGGAGCGGGGGCTTCCATGATGGCCTTGATCTTGTCCCTGGCAGGGTGGAGACCGTCCGCTTTGATGGTGAACCCCAGGAAGCCCACCTGCTCCACCCCAAGAAGGCACTTCTCCCATTTTACTTTGTCCTGCTCCCTGGAAACAGCTGAGGACAATATGCAACCGGGCCTCGAACTCCTCCTGCATTGTCACAGCGATTATCACATCATCAAAGAAGGGTGTGACCCCGGGAATCCCTTTCAAGAGAGAGTCCATTAAATTTTGGAATATCCCTGGGGCCACACTCACCCCAAACTGTAGCCGTTTCACTTTGAACATCCTCAATGCATGACAATCATTTGGGCCATGGTCGTTGCCTCATCTACGAGTAATTGCTGGTAAGCTTGGGTGAGGTCCAGTTTGCTGAAAACTTTGGCCTCTGCCAGGGTTGCTAACACATGGCTCATGACTGGGACTGGGTAGGTGTGGTCTTGTACAGCTCTGTTTAGTGTGCAGTTATAGTCCGTGCAGATGTGGATGTCGCCATTTGGCTTTACTGGCATTACAATGGGGGTCTCCCAGGTTGTGTGCAACACTGGTTCTAGGACTCCCTGCACCATGAAGCGGTCCAACTCTGCTTCTATCTTGGGCTTCAGCACGAACAGAATGTGCCATGCTTGCATGCGGATTGGCCAGATCCTGGGATCAAGTTGCAGGGAGGCTGGAGGTCCCGTATAGTGCCCCAGGGATCCATCAAATACGGACGTAAACTCTTGGCAAAAAGCATTACAGTTACTCAGGGTACACTAGTTGATGCCCCCTATAGTGATTCCCAGTGGGGTGAACCAGGCGCGGCCCAAGAGACTACGATGAGTCTGAGGTATCCATCGAACCCTCGGTATTGGACTCTAACCTGCCCCTCTCCCTGTACTGGCATGGGGTTTCTTTGAAAGCCCACCAATTTTAGGCTGGAGGGTTTCAGGCGGGGCCCTCCCTTAGGACATAGTCTCTTAAACGTTTCTACCAATATTATGGTAGCCCCAGACCCTGAGTCTAGCTCCATGGTACAGGGGGACCCCTCTACTTTAAGCTTGACTTGGAAATTGGGGGCCATACGTTGATCAGGGAATCTCAGTACTTGTGGCTGTGATTCGGCTGCGATGAGGTATAGGTCCTCAGATGTGGCGTCCATCTCATGGTGGGCGGCAGCATGATGGCACGGCAGCTGTTTTCAGACCGACACCATCGGTCCTCGTGATTGACAGGCGTGGGCAATGTGCCCCTGTTTCCCACAGGCGTCGCAAATGGCTTCGCTGAAACAAGAAGACTTGTGGGACTTCCTGCAGCTGCCACAGGGGGTTATAGGGTTGGGCGGTGTGGTTGAGGGTCAAAGCTCTCTCCAAGCCGGGCAATGGACTTGCCTCGCTTCATCCTCTTCAGAGTAGTTGAAGGCAGAGTAAGCTGGGGCCTGGTGTTCTGCTGCTGTGGCCCAGTCTCAGTGTGACCTTTCAAACACTATCACCACATGGAGGGCACCTTTCAGCTTCAAAACAGCTGTTCCCATCAGCTTGCACCTCAGTTTGGGGTCCTGGACCCCCCCAAACAAACTGGGTGAGGATGATGTCTTCCACCTCCCAGAACTCACAGTCCATGGCCAGCTGGCGTGGCTTGGCCATGTAGACTGTGACCAACTCACCCGATTTCTGTTGTCATGCCCACAGATCTGTACATCTCACGATCTTAGTTGGCTTCAGCACGAAGTAACGGTTTAGGGCCGCCGTGATGTCCCTGTATGTTGTGTTGGCCAGCTTCTTGGGAGCAAGGAATCCCTGGGCTAAACAGATGGACGCTACTCCGCACGTACTTAGCAGTAGTGCTTTCTTCTTGCCCTCATCCATCACCTCTTGGTAGCTGAAGAAGTTACTCAGCTGCTCAACCCAAGCTTCTGAGAACTCAGGGTGTGCAGGGTCGAATGTCTGGATGTTTCCCAGAGTGGCAGTAGAATGGCGCCATGTGGCGGTCAGCGGACACAACAGATGAATTGCTGGTTGGCTGGTCCTCACTTTGTGGCATGAGATGTGATTTAGATTTATAGCTTTCCTAGACCTTCTATTACGCCAGAGGAGCTCAGCCAATCACAGAGCATGGCAAATACTGATTGGCTGGATTTTTTTAAAGTGTATACTTTACAACGTTTTACAGATAAAAATAGGGATATGTACATGTACGATAACATTCCTATTCTCACAGCAACCATCAGTGCCTGAGACATCCTCTTCCCCAATTACACACTGCTAAAAGCTGTCCTCCTCCTATGTAATTAAACCAACATAGGTTAGAGCATGTATAACAGAAAGCTGTAAAGCAAACAACATTCATGCCAGCTGCCTGCTCTTAAAGGGAGTCCCTTAAAGTGCCGGCAACTGGAGATTGGGTGCATGGGGCCCTTTCATGCCAACTGCCAGCCAGAGGCCCCCACCTGCCCAATCTCCAAGTGGCAATGCCACTCAGAGATCGGGCGTGCAGCCCACAGCTGTCCCTCTCCCTCCTCTCTCTCAAGAGAGAAGGGAGAGGGTGGCTGTGGGTGTTGGGGCTTTTCCTGCTGGCCAGTGGCAGGTTGAACCTCCCCAAAAGTGGGTAACCCCCGCTAAACCAGGCTGGTCTGGCAGCGCTATAACAGACTGAATTCCCAGAAATATGTAGTGGTATGGGGGCTGAAGAACTCTTCCGCAAGTGTGTGCATGCTGACATCTTTAAAAGGCACCCTCTGTGCTTTCCCCAAAGACCAAAAGGGATAATAATTTACTTGAGACAGGTACTAAAGGTAGGGATTGCTCCTGATAAACAGGGCCAGGTGTTGAGTATTAACTTAATGCTCCAGGAAGAGCCCAGGTCTTTTAGCCTCTTTTCCTACATTTCTCCCCGCCCTCAAGGGAGATTGATATATGTACGTATTTGCAAAGCAAAACAGCAAGAAGATGCTAAACATTAGCTTCCTCGCCTCGGGCCTTTTTCGTTTTGCAATGTTTCTCATCATGGAGGCCTCTCCTCCCAGCTGTCAGTTCCCCATTGGCCTACTTTCATTAAAAAATAAAAAAAACATGCAACGCATGTGTTCAGATATGTATTTTCCAGCACATTTGGCATCTTGGGGTGCCAGAGCACCAGGAATGGCAGCATCTCCCCACTTTGTCAAAACATAGTGGGAAGCAACGTGCTGGTTGTGGAGCAACGTGGCCCTCAGTGTCCGTCGCTTGAAACGTTGTCTTGAAAAAGGCAAATGAAGCTGGAGCACCGTGCAGTGTCAACTCACTCTTTGGTGTCGCTTCCCTCCGCTTGCTTTGTCCCTCAGCCGGCTGCCTGAAGTCCAAGGACAAACCGGGGATGCCGGAGCCCGAAATGATGGAGGTAATGGATGGGCTGCCAGACCTTCCTGCTGTGGCAATTTTGAGAGGATGATGTGTTATGCACCACCCTATTTGCTGTTGTGATGAGCTTTAGACATGTCCCATTATTTATTGCACAAGGCAGAGGAAATAGTAGAGGTCACCCAAATCAGATGAAGAGGGCAAATGGCAGGGTGGGGGAGGGAGACAAAGGGATACTGGGTTTTTAAATAATTCATGAAAAAGAGAGAAGATAAAATGCTAATAGATTTTTTAAAAAATTGTAACTTTTTTGTGCCCCTGTCTTCTATAATGTATTAATGAAGGTATGAGAATTAGGGTAGTGGAAAAGCTAAATAAAAACCAGAATTTCTGCAGAGGAACTGTGGGCATAAAATTAAACCCTAACAGCATTTTTTTTCTGAAACAAAAGCCTAGCAAACATAGGTTGCTTTCTTACTGTTTTATGCACTCCATTAAAAAAAAGAAAAAGAAACTTGCCCTGACGTGGATGGCCCAGGCAAGCCCGATCTTGTCAGATCTCGGAAGCTAAGCAGGGCCGACCCTGGCAACTATTTGGATGGGAGACCTCCAAAGAATACCAGGGCTGGGAGGCAGAGGCAGGCTATCAAGCCACTTCTCTGAACGTCCTCCATGCCCCAGTAGGAGTCCCCAGAAGTCGGCATGACTTCCAAGCACAGGCACACACATGCATGCACACACAAAACCCAAAACTTAAATATGAGCAAGCTGCTTATTGCACCAGCCAAAAAATGTCACAGATGAAAATGTCTATGGGATCAAGGACTAGTTCATAAAAGCAGGCCATCCATTGACATGTCCATCCCCCGTCCCCCGCCCCCCCCCCCCCCCATTGCTTGGTCATGGGAAGAATGGCAGTATTTGAATGGGTGGTGAGCTGCTGCAGCACAGCTAAACTGGGTGGTATCCAATGACCAAAAACACAATCCATGTGACAGCTATTATTAGGAGCAACCAAAAGAAACATAACCATGTGTGAGCTTCCAAGCTCTCCAGAACTCTTCATCATGGATTAGGGTTGCCAGCTCTGGGTTGGGAAATACCTGGAGATTTTGGGGGAGGAGCCTGAGGAGGGCAGGGTTTGGGTAGGGGAGGGACTTCAGTGGGGTATAATGCCATAGAGTCCACCTTCCAATGCTGCCATTTTTTTCCAGGTGACTGATGTCACCTGGAGATCAGTTGTGATCCCCGGAGATCTCCATCTGCCACCTGGAGGCTGGCAACCCTAATTCACACTGGATGTTAAAAACACAAAAAAAAACTGTATTGAAAGGTCTCAGAAGAGGAAAATGCCTCAGGACACGACAAAGCCCTGTTCAAGCCTGCATTGTTTGTGATATGCAGGGCAGATTCAAACACTGCTGATTTTAAACTACACACGGTTCTTCTAGGGGCAAGAGGGAAATAAATCAGTTACCCTCCATTGGAAAACGAAGTACAAAAAAAGAGTCTAATATCTGTCTATAGCGAGGAGATCTGAAAATCCCTTTGCCAAAGAGAGCACAGAAATCACTTGGAAGACACTGTATTAACCAGTGTTCTCTCTAAGCTGAGTTAGTGTGAGCTAGCTCAGTTTTTTAGCCTCTGGCTCACACATTTTTGTCTTAGCTCAGGAGCAAACTAATTCATGCAGTAGCCAAACCGCTCGCTCACAACTTTAGTGCCAATAGCTCACAAAGTAGAATTCTTGCTCATAAGATTCCACAGCTTAGAGGGAGCATTGGTGGGCACCATCCTCCTCTCCTTCTTTTATCCTTACAACGAAACTGTGAGGTAGATTACCCAGAAAAAGGGTGACTGGCTCAAGGTCAACTAGCAAGCTTAATGGCACAGAGATCAGAACCTGAGTTTCCCAGATTTTAGTCTGACATAATAGTCAGTACACCCCACTGTCTCATGTTGCAGATGCTTGGGAGGGGGGTATTCTGCAGTGGGAAGAAGGCTGAAGTTGATCCTTGTTTCCAGTTATGGTTTTCTTGGCATCATTCAACTGATGGTTGTTATAAGGAGGAGCCTTCTTAAGATTTCTTTTATGTGAAACCTCTGCCTGAGAGTCAGGAGAGGCACTGCCAGCCTATGTAGCCAATACTGACTTTGAGAGACCAATGATCTGGCTCAGTATAAACTAGGAACAAAAAAGGGGGGAACAAACCTAATCCTGAAACCTGGAATCAAGAACCTAAAGAGGTAAGTCAAACAGAGTAGAGGGCCAACAATTAAAACTTTATATATATATAATATTAAAAGACAT
Source organism: Lepidodactylus listeri (assembly GCA_029233225.1). Classification (NCBI taxonomy): domain Eukaryota; kingdom Metazoa; phylum Chordata; class Lepidosauria; order Squamata; family Gekkonidae; genus Lepidodactylus; species Lepidodactylus listeri. Next base: position 98,741,176 of record JARCFY010000006.1, read on the forward strand.
GTATTTATTAGCAAAGAATTAAAAAACATATAACGGCCCAGTTACACCGCATACAAAAATACCAAAATCAAACACACAAGGGCCAATAGGCTAGACCTGACGTGTTTCGGCCTGTTCAGGCCTTCTTCAAAGGTCAAACACAATGAGGAGCAAATTGGCTTATACCATTATACAAATATACAATCTGGATACAGATCAGAGATCTGTATTCAGCTACCTGAGTAGCCCTGCCTGAATAAAAGCTGATATCATTCGGCTTTTATTCGGGCCTCTGGAGTGAAGGGGAGGGGTTTAAAGTTATTATCAGGCCACAGCTGCAGCACAACTCCAGAGAGAAGGGAAGGAAACTTTAACCCCCTTCTCTTCTCTCTTGAGTTGCACCACAGATGTGGCCTGACTCCGGAAGGGGGTCACATGACTTGGCAAATGAAATTCTCCATTATACCCTAAGGAGAATATCCCCATAGGGTATAATAACAGAGGTGAATATATTCAGGTTTCCCAAATACTAACCCGAATACCAAGTACAATACCGATACTGGTATTCGGGAATATTTGGGATTATTGAATATTTTCAGATTCCAAACACCAAATCCAAATAGACCCAATTTTTTTTTCTTAACACCCCTTGTCCAGGGTTTGGAACCAGGGCAGGGTGCAAAATCTGGGTCTCTAGCTGTGAACACAAGCAAAGGTTAGCAAGAACAAAATACAAAGGCAGCAAATTAGGGTAGAACCAATCAGCTCACAGAGGTGTGTGGCATGCAGAGTTGTTTCCGCAACAACCCTTGCTCAGCATGCTCCTTTTATCTGCCTCATTAGTTGACTCATCCCCTGAAGCCAGGATGTTGCTTCTTACCACTGAGTTCCTCATCCTTCAGGTGCAAATCCTTGGCTTCCCTATCAGTTTGTCATTCCTGCTCCTGCGAAGACTCTGCTCCAGGAATGAACAATGATCGCTGCTGGGCAATGGGCACTTCTTCATCTCTTTAGATTTCTCCTTCTTCTTGGCTCTGCTGGTTCAGGAGAAACTGGTAACATCTGATACTCTGACCTCCGTGTCATTGCTTTCTTCTCTTGCCTGAATGAGCAGCCTGACTGTGGCTGGAAAGTGTTCTCACTTCCTGATGCTTCTCTTGCTGGGTCTGCCTCTTGACCCAGCTGCTTAGGCAGGTATTCCACTGGTGCGGGGCCTGACTCTTCCATTTTCTCCTCTTCAGAGGTGGCAGCAGCTGGCTGGCCCATGACAACAGCTTCATGTGTTATACATATAAAACAAAGGGGAGACCTGCAAACCTCCTTTCCCCCATTATTTCCTCTTTCCCTTTCCTGAAAGCCCCCATAGCCTCTCTCCTTTTCCTGCTTCCTTCTCTCCTTCCCATTCAACAGCCAGCCAACCTTTATTTGCCTCCATTTTCACCTTTCCTCCCCGTGGCAGCTTCTACCTGGGAAAAGGATGATCTGTGTGGTGCCAGCTGTTGGGCCATGTTGTATGGTGGGGAAACTGAAAGAACTTGCCCGGGGACTCCTTTACCCATGTATTCCCTGCCCCATGCTATTTCCTCTTTCCCTTCCCCTGGCAAGCTCCAGGGGTCCTTTCATAGAAAAAGAGGTGCAGGAGCTCATTAGCATAACTCATTAGCATACCTCATTAGCATATGCCACATCCCGACATCACCAAAAGTGTGTCAGAAAGGGAATGTCAGTTTCAGCCCCATTATACCCTATGGGCCATTGAAATCAATGGCATAAACTCATAGGGTATGAGGGGCTGGAGGAAAGGAGGTTTGAGGGAGAGGCTCCAAACTTGCAGGGTAGCTGCTGGGGCCTCTCCTCGAAATACCCACCAAGTTTCAAGAAGATTGGACCAGGGGGTCCAATTCTATGGGCCTCCAAACAGGTTGTCTCATCCCCTCCACTGTTCTCTATGGTGGGAAAAAATGTTAACTTTTTTCCTCCCATAGAGAACAATGGAGGGAATGGGGGCAACCTGTTTGGGGTCCGTAGAATTGGACCCCCTGGTCCAATCTTCTTGAAACTTGGTGGGTATTTCGAGGAGAGGACCCAGCAGCTACCCTGCAAGTTTGGAGCCTCTCCCTCAAACCCCCTCCCCTCCAGTTGCTTTTAAAATTGCTGCCGAATTTCGGCGGCATTTCGGCAGCAGGCTGAATCAGATTAGAGAATCTGATTTGGCCCATGGCTGCCCTAGTGGCCACTCCTGAGCTGGCGGAGCTTTGCTCCGCCTCGCTCCAGCCCCAACGGACCCCTGGCAAGCTCCATATCCTCTCCATTCCCTGCTTCTTTCTCCTGTTCTCACCCACCACCAACCTACATTTACTCTGCCCCCATGTTGTTATTTAATATTTATTTACTTAATTTATACCCTGGCTTTTTCCACAATGGGGACCCAAAACAGCTTACATTATTCTCCTTTCCTACATTTTATCCTCACATTTGTGTTATGATGTAAGTTAAGAAGAGAACGTATAACTGGCCCAAAGTCACTCAGTGAGCTTCCGTAGCAGAGTGGGGACTCAAACCAGAGTCTCCCAAACCCTAGTCCAAAACCCTAACCACTACACACACTGTTTCTATGGGGTGGCTGCTGTTGAACAATAGCCAGCAGCTGGGCCCAGGTGGGTCATGAAAGCCGTGTGCATGCACACAAAAGTGTATACCCAGAATTAAACTTAGTTGGCCTTAAAAGGTGCCACTGGACTCAAACTTTGATTTATTCATGTTTTTCATATGTTGTGATACAATTATTATTTACATTTTTTTTTAAATGGCAATAATTCATATTTTGCAATTATTCCTGCAGAGGCTTCAAAATACCAAGCCCTGTAGAAACACTGATTAGGACTTTTTTTCAATACGTAGAAACTTCCTGGAATTATAAAGTTAAAGTTTCTAGTGCTGAAGCAGTGACAGAATTTGAGAAATATAAGATACCTGGGTGTATCCAACTATCTGCAGACTCTATAGATCAAGATTTCCCCACTTTCCCCTCCTGTTGCACTTCATGAGTCCTCCAAATTTTTGCATCTGGGGCTCAGTGGACTCTTAGGAACAGTATAGGGGGTAAAGTGTGGGTCTGCACTGGGAGGGGGGAACCAGTGAAGATTGCAGCCACCACTTGTGCAAGTGGAAACACAGTCTTGTTGGAAAAACAGCACAATTGCATATATGCTACTGGTACTAATCATAGAACATAATAATACTGACCTAGCAGATAGTATGCCAAGAATATGCCAATATGGCATGCTATGTCTAGAGGACTTTTGGTCTTTACTAGGTCTCATGAGACAGCGTTTAGGCTGCAGTGATCAACTTTGATAATTTTAGAAACCATGAATAAATGTAGTACACAAAGCATCTTACCGGTTTTGTGTTTTTGATACAAGTGAATTACGATTAATTTACCTGTAATCAGTCAGGACGCTGTATGCATTGCTAATGCAGACTGCATCAATTGGTCCAAAACTATTACTGGGTGCTGCATCTTGCATCCTGTTAATCTCCACATTCAATAAAGGAATGTCTATTCAATGAGACTCCAAAGAATGAGACGCCTGTAATATTGCCTGGCCTTTTGTTAACACAGTTCAGGGTGGATCTGTGACCATGCCTTCTGATATTTCATTTAATGTTAAAGAAACAGCCACGGGAGGGGAGGGGAGGGGAGGGGAGGGGAGGGGAGGGAGGGGTTCATGGCCCTCTCGGGAATTTTAGTAAGAAACAAACCAAGAAACAAAAAACTTTCCCCCACTATCATTTCCCTGATTGAAATTGCCTCCCCAGTCCAAGCTGCTATTAGGTTCATAATCTATACAGGCTACAGAATTTGATTCTTTTTGGTACGGAATGCACTTTTAAGTATGGACAGCTTCAGCCCAGGAGCTGATTCCACGCAAAGCAATCCAATAGAGACTAGAATCAAGACCCCACCTTCATCCTGCATCTTGTTTCATTACAATTAGAGAGAGCAAGAATCTATTTCTTTTAAGTGAAGGGATGAGTTGTTTGGTGCATCAAGATCTTTTGGATAAGATGAAAATGGGGAAAACGTGTACACTGAAGATTTCCCCCCCCCCCCACTTGTCTTAAGCTGTCCTCTTTTAAGGTAAGATTTCTGTTATATTCTTTCAAGTTACAACAACTCAAACAAAAGCTAAAAAAACCTGGATAGACTTAAAAAAATTTATTGAAAAAGAAAAGTGATGGCATGATAATCTGTACCTTGCAGGTTTAAATGTTCCATTTAGTCAACTGGGTTCTCATCAGCTTCCATTAAGTGTCAAATACATTACTTTTAAATAAACCAAGTCAACAATAAAACACAAAGACCCACTGATTTCAGCATCCTCATCTTTGATATGATTGAAATGCCCAAGTTAATCACACACATGCCCTTCCCTCGGCTGCCGACTGGGAGTGAGGACAGCGACAGCCACCAAGAGCTACTGTCTTTCATAGTCAAATGGCGTTTCCCCAGGACAGGAAGAGGTCCAAGAGCTCCGAAGAGACACCCATCAGGGACGTGTTCCCTTCTGGCCATCCACAAGTGGACAGAACGCCTTCAGCTCCTTTGGTCTTAGAATCATTCCCTTTGGAAAATGAATCAGCCAGATTATGGCAATGTAATAACAGAAGTGAATGTGCAGTGCATGGCCCAAGCCACTATTCTACACAGTCTGGGACAACGTCCTTGTCTTTCTTTCTTCAGATTTATTCCAGACACTGCATATAGACGGCAGTCTGATTTTATCCATATTCTTGCTGTAAACGTTGAGAAATATGCCCAGGACAACTAATAAGCCCGACCATACATACCTAAAAAAAGGGGAAAAGAAAACAAAGCATCATATAAACAACCACATTATATTTCTCTAAGGTGTCTTGTGGAAAGCAAAACCGTAGCCTCGGGACTAAAAGTAGGACTTTTTATTTTTAAAAAAGCAGTAGACAGTAAAAACAATTATTTTACATAATTATTCATTTATTACAGTCCCTCCTTCAATTTAAACACTGCAATATGGATATACGGTATATTATTTGTCCAGTTTTTTAAATGTTTATTGCTATAATATAAATCAGTCTCTCGAACAAGAAAGCTGAGGCATGCTTTCCCCCATGAAATAACACAGTTCACTCACAAACAGAATTAACATTTAGGCACAGTGACAATTAGAATCGGTGGAGGAGTCAACTAGTATAGCTTTAATCCCCGAACAGCTGTCCTTGCATGTATCACCTCACACATTCTGCATGCACAGGAAGGGGTGACTGCATGGGACACGGTATTCTGCATTAAAAGGCCCTTGCTGCTTCATAGAAATGTTCTAATAATAATGGCAGCACTGATCACCTGTTTTGAAGGAGTGGGGAAGGAAAAATCCTGGTTCCCCCAACTCCGTTGAACTTGTTTTCAGGAGGTATGAGTGCCAAGAACCTTGTGTAGAGCTGCTTGAGTTAGATCTGGCTGGCCAGCTTTTTTACTCAATGTCACCCGGTCTCCCCTCCTTAGTACAGCCCAACCCTGCACAGCTTTTGTCCCTGAAGGTCCCATGCACAGCTTTGTGGTGGTCAAAGGGGATCTCTTCCTCTGCTTTTCAGCAGTTGGAAAAAACTAGTTAGATCCAGCTCCCTAAGAGGATCTGAGGACCAGGGTTTGGACTACAGTCTAATTTTCATTTCATAGCATCACAGAATTACAGAGCTGGAAGGGGCCGTACAGGCCATCTAGTCCAACCCCCTGCTCAATGCAGGATCAGAAATATGTAAAAAATTACCCTTATTTATTTAATCCTTAAAAATAATTTGTACTGACTGACCAGTTACCTAGTGAATACTCTCACATTACACTGTAATTCAAGTTTACTGAGATACAAAACAGACATTAATTCCAGTTTCAGCTTCACAGAAAGAGGTTAAATTTTACTACATTTGTTATCAAGTATATTGTCTACAGGTCAAACTGTAAAGCAACTGATTCATTAAAGTAATAAGAAGCAGTTTCATTTAAGGCACAAACAAGACAACAGAAAACATTAAGCCTGCATCTGTAAAGAGAGAGAACTGTCCCTCTGAAGAATAAATGGGAAATATGCCCACATTTACAAGCATCTTCGGCTCACTCCTACCACTGACCTCAAGCCCAGCAAAAGGGAACCCTAATAGGATTGCTTACCAAATTTTCTGTATGGTTCCAATTCCTGAGGAACCATCTGATTCCAGTCTACCTTCTGCTATTGGTTTCTATGCTGCTAGCACAGGGATTGGACAAAAGAAGTAGAAGGGGGCCAACACTTATTTATTTATCTTATTTATAGTCTGCTTTTCTTAAGGCGGATTACACTGAGTGAGTCAGTACAGTCAACAAGATGGGATATTCAATAATTAACATATTAGGATATTAGAAGAGACTGGAAGCCACTAGCCGCTGTGTTTTATAGCTTTTGGGAGCCCCAACATTGCTAGTTTCCTAACCAGAATAATGTTAGATGTTTGGGAATACTGTACACATATAATATTTTCAGCATATTCAAATTAATAGAACACAGATATGTAACTAATACTTACTGGAATGTGAATGGCTTTGTAAAAAACAAAAAGGAAAGTACAATTGTCATTGCTTTTCTTCCTGTTGTTACTGCAGAGGGGGAAAAGCATGGAAAACATTCATTCTTGCCCAATTAAAATATAGTTTTATGAGTTTTACAGATAAGCAACTCAAACACAAAGCCTCAGCCTGACAACTCCATCTGTCTTGAATGCTGCTACAATGGATGATGGTCCACAGTACAGAAAAAGTTAATCGAGCTTACACAAAATAACTGTGCACAAAGTTAGCAGTGAGCAAACATGACTTTTTGTTCTCAGTTGGGAGTAATTTTCTCTGGCTTGAGGCCCATGAGGATTCTGCTTCATATCTGAAACACTGAAAAAGTAACCCTGTCTGACCAGACAATTATGGATGAATTATCGAAGGAAACTTATTTCATTAACAACTTTACTAACATTCACCATGCTGTGACCACGACCAGTAAGGGCTGTGTTGGCTAGACTTCCTCAGTTGGTATGATATGAGCAATGCTTGTGGGTGCTGTTGCCATGGGTTTCAATGCTACTGGTGCATGCTCCCCAAAGGGAGGGATGGAAGGCGAAGGCTCTGGAGTTGAGAGCCTGGAAGTCTCTGCAACTGATCCACAGTAATAACTACCCAAATACTAGGGCTGAGGATTTTAATTAGTGTATGTGTGTGTTGGGGGGGGGAGAGATTTTAAATCAGCAAAGTTATGAATTAAAGTAATGCTTGTTTATTTTATGGTTCCACTATGTTGCTGTAATATGGAATAATAAGGAAAAGATAAAAAATGATGTTCCCATTTAACAATGAATATTTTTAAAAATATTATTATTATTATTACTAGGAATAAGGCCTGTTGTGGCAATAAATACATTGGGCTCTAGCCCGGCTCTTCCCCCATCCCTGCCTGAGGCCCCGATGGGCCAAACCGCCTGGCCTCTTCCCTCCCCCCACCCGTTCGAGGCCCCAGCAAGCCAAGCCACCTTGCCTCATCCATCCCCCCGCCCATTCGAGGCCCTGGTGGGCCAAGCTGCCCGACATCGTCTCTCCCCCCCCCCCATTTGAGGCCTCGGCGTGGCCAGGCTGGCCTGTCCCAGGCAGGGCCTCTATGCTGGAGCCTCTGGTTGTGAGGCCAAGCCTTGCACGCGGTATAGGGGAGCAAGGCTGCCTGCTGGGCCCTCCTCCTCTGTCCTGGTCATCGATCCAGGGGGTGCATCTGCACAACCTCCGCAGAGAAGGGCGAGGTGCTGGTGAAATACAGTGCTGCTTTGGGCTGGATGGGCCACGGGCGTTGAGAGCAGGTCGGCCCACCGAGGTCCTGGTGAGTGTTGCTGAGGGAGCGGGTGGAACGGCAGGGCCTCCAAGGCCTGTTGAAGGCAGACCCTCCACCGAGTCGTGTGGCAAACCCTCCCCTGAGGACTGATGGAGCTGTTGCAAGAGCAAAGACAGTAGCTGTGTTCACCAGAGTGAAGCAACTGTCTTCTGAGGCAAGTTTGGGCCAGCGCCGTTTCTGTGGGCGGGAGTCAGAGAACACAGCTAGTGGCCAGGGACCCCATTCTGAGTGGCAGTTCTTGCAGCCAACTGATTTTGGCGCACATAGAACGTTGCCACTCGAAATGAGGATTATTATACAGAGAGATTACATCACAAGTTTTTATGCTTCTGTTATAATACAGTAGTTCTATTATGGTAAGAAGGAAATACAGTAATTTACATTTCAAGGGTTAGTTCATTAAAAGAAGAGACTAGATTTATGCCCTGCCCTTCACTACACAAAGGAGTCTCAGAGCGGCTTACAAACTCCTTCCCCTCCACCACAGCAGACATCCTGTGAGGTAGGTGGGGCTGAGAGAGCTCTTTCGAGAACTGCTTGAAAGAACAGCTCTGAAAGAACTTGTAACTGACCCAAGGTCACACCAGCAGCTGCATGTGGAAGAGTGGGGAATCGCGCTCCGAACCACTACACCAAACTGGCAGATGATTTATCAGTGTATTTAACTGCACAACTTCCCTAATAAATAATAAATATTGCTGTATGCTGGGTAGTTACTACAGCTCCAGATCACAGTAGCCGCCTTCTCCTCAGCCTAAGAATCACAGCTGGGCACATGGGAACATTTGAGAAGAGATGGATCTTTAGCTATGTGGGTCCTAAGCCATGAAGCCTTTAAAGGTAATTTTAGCTGCTGATATAAAGCTGAGTCATGTGCTGCTGCAACTGATGGACATCTACTGCTCAACAAGAGGGGGTGGCCCATGTACCACTGTGCTGCTTGCACTTTCGACCTTTATACTTGAGCACAGTTGGTACTGAAATTAGTCATGGGTGTAGCAACAGCCTTAGACAGGACTTCTCCACAAATTTATTTGCACATAGAGCTGCTGCCAGGAAAGTCCAAGTCCAAGACCCTACTGCACGTACACAGATCTTTTGAGCTTGAACCTCAGGATGATTCTGAATGTATGTTGAAATGTTTAAAATGGGTTGTGCAGTACAGGAGTGGATAATCAGTTTGAGAAATGGTTGTGCATACAGCTGTCAATCATCTGATCCCTTTCTAACCTTAAGTGTGCTATTAAGGGTCAGCTTCCCAGGCTGTGAGGGAAATGTGTGATTACACAACCAAAGGGGGAGAGGTCTACAGAAAGTTATTGTGATCATCAAAATATTCAAGCTTACAGTGGAAGACAAAAAGGTGTGAAAGTATATTTTTAATTCAAATGCTAACAAATCTTCCAATTTCTTTCAACTTGTTAATTCCTATCATACATTTGATTTTGAATATGATAACTGACTTGCAGATACTATTATTATTATTAATAATATTAATACTACTACTACTACTACTACTAATTCCCTTTATTCCTCGCCCTATCCCAGAAGTATTTTAATGTTTCCAAATACATGAAATTTTGATTGTATTCAAAAATGGTTAAAAGATTAAAAGTAACATTTCATTTTAAAAAGGCATTTTTGAACAGACTACATTTACGGCTAAAAAACTTGGAGATTTTAGTTATTTCTTTTTTGCTACCTCATTTGTTTTTATTTATTTATTTAATTTACATTATTTATAGTCCTCCTTTCTCACAGGGACTTAAGGTGGATTACACACAGTGAGTCAGTACAACCACAAAAAAGGGCAATAATCAATAACCACATTTCTTTGCCGTATATGTTTTGAGCTAAATTTCTGAATTGGAAACGGGTGGAAAGTGAACTTTGTGAATTATCTAAAATCTGTGCATATTGTCTTTGTAAGTAGCAGCACTGGATCAAAACCAAAAGCTGTACACTTCTAAAATAATTTACCGTTTGCCACATGAATCCATAAAACGGTTCACAAAATCAACAAGCAGTAGATAAAGTAGAAATAATTCCATAAGCTTAACCAGACAGCAGGATTTTGTTAAGATCATCTGTTAAAATATGAATTATGTAATACCTGTTACTGCCAGAAGAGCCCCAAAGATTTTAATCAAAGCCAGAACAAAAGAGATTCCAAAATACCCAGTCAAGGAAAACAAGAATGCGTAGCCGTATGTCTGAACTGGATGCTGCAAGAGCAACAAAAAAATTATTAGGAAATGGCAAAACAAACCCTGAGGTACTGCAAAATGAAATAAAGTTTTGTAATGAACTGCCTGAAATAAAGCAGAAATGCTCACAGTATTTAAAATATTTTATTTAATTCTGATTGAATAATGGAGAAAGTAATAACAAAATTATAAAAAACATTCCTTGACTTTCCAAAAAGAATATAATTTTCTGATGAGGTTGCATACACATAAGAGTTTTCAGGCTAAACAATTAGTATTAGTTTATGAATCATACTATTTATCTTTCTTATTTTAAATACACGTAGCTTCTGTTCAAGCTGCACTAAGAATGGCCAAACTACATTAATAGCTTTTTACAAACAAGTAGTCACACTGTACATAGGGAAAACTGTATCATTTTTTAAAAATAAAAGAATTAATTTGTTTACCTTTGAGCAAAATGTTACTGCAGGGGTTAAGCCATTAGTGCAAGTCAGTCCCAATAAAATGTAGAGGAAACCTATTGAATAGGAATACAAAACCTGCAATAGTTACAAAAACAAATTATTTTAATCTTAGGGAATTTTAAACAGGCCATAAAATTGTGTGCTTTGTGGGTCGGTTAGCATATTCCCCTTGATGGAAGAACAGCTGTTACTTTGGGGAGTAACATTTCTCTAGCAGATTGTGGGCCATTTCACACAATTAACTGATGGGCTATCTGTGTTTCTGAAGGACTAAGTTGATAAGCATGTGTGACACTCTTTGTCCACTCACATAGAGTGCCTACCGCTCTCTACAACCACTTTTCTTCAGGTTATGGGTTATACGTAGGACAGGACGTCACATTCACCACCCTTCTTGTCTCTTAAAATCTACAAGAGTCATGACTATTTCACACATCAGGTCCTCTCTCTCTCACTCCCAGGGACATCGCTGCCACCATTCATTCCTATCCTATAATATACGTACGTAGACCGAGATATTAAATTGTGTATGTTTCTTTCCTTATGACATGCAGCCCGAGGGTTAAGCAAAACAAGAAACTTTTATTTATAAGAATGAAATGTTGTCTAAGAAAGGCTTCGCTTCCATTGAACTTTTGAACTAAGATTCTATACCTACAATTGGGATCCTTTAGTTACAAATTGACTATTTTCAGCAGCTCTTCTACTACAGTTTCCCTCAGTCAGAAAACTATCTTTTTCACCTTGTGTGCTGCTAACTTGTCAACTGTCATTTTTCAACCGCTGTTTCCAAGTCCCTCCTCTCAACATTCCATCAGCTCTCATTGGCTGCTCTTAGGGAGAGGCTGAATGCAGCCTGTCCGTCACAGCATGTTTCATCTGAAAATTAACGTGCTGACTCCCTGTAAGATGGTCAGCCGTTTCATGCAACCACACCGGCACATGACAGTTACAGTTAGTCATGATTATGGCCGTGTGGATTGGACCCAGGAATGCTGAGAGCCACCATGGGTCCCTGGACAAAGATTCCGCCTGAGCCCCCCACATGACCCTGGTCCAAATCAGATATCATGACAAAACAAATCACTTTGCTGGCTGTTACAATGCGTCTGCAATAATAAAGGAATCTGCACATCCATCTATCAATCCATCGGCAGCAGGCATAACTAATCAGAAAATAAAACTAGGAATCTCAGAAATGGCCACCAGCTTCAGAATGGCTGTGGGAGTTCCCGTAACAAAAGGAAATGAAAGGATTCAGAATATTCTGGCCCAGGTTATCTCCAGAGCAGCACCACTACTCCGGTGCTATCTGCAATGGAAGCTAAATTCTAATTTCTCTTGCTCATTTATTACCATTAAGGCAGATTAACATTCCATTATCAAGCATGTAATGGGAGGGAGAGTATCCTTTTACAACTTTGATAGATTATGGGGAAATAATAACTCTGCCTTTCTACTCACAGTATTGACAAATGTTTGCTGCTATACAACTATTAAATACGTTCTAAGTTGCCAACCAGGATGGATGAGAAGAAGTTAAGACCGAGAATAAAAGGGGGGGGGGGAGTTTAAGAAGGGGAGGAGAGGAATGGATCATGAAAGGAAGCAAGCAAAATGAAAAAGGAGGAAATTGTGGAGAAGAAGAGAAATTAAGTAAAAAACAACATAAGGCTTTAAAAACATTTTGCTACAATACACTAATAGGGCTGCCCCTTTGCAAGATCTGTCTGTGCAGACAAAACTATGGAGCTGGGTAGAACTGAAGGAAGAAGGAAACTGTAGACTGGTGAAGATAATGACCTTGTTAGCAGGCTGCATCCTGGCAATGACTGTAACAGCGATGAGCTGTGCTGGCTGGTCTTGCCTTGCTCCAATGCTGGCTTGCTTGATGGATTTAGCAGCATCTGATATGCAAGGCAAGTGTCTGCCTCAGTTTACTAATAAACTTTGCAGAAAAGCCTGGCCAGTAGAGTTAGAGTGATGGCTATTTACTGTGTGCTGCTGTCCCAGTGCCTCTAGTGGCTGCAGTGCAGAACTGCATTAGAAGTAAAGAAAATTAAATGCATTCTATTAACAGAGCAAGACGCTGGCTCCAGGCACTCTCCAGCTGACTTGGGCCCTGGCAGTTTTGTCTCCCGAGTCCCTTCCTCTCAGTGGCCCTGATGGAATCTGTTGGAACTGCAAGTGGATAATATTCCACATCTGCGCCCCTGGCCACCAGTCTTCAAACATTCAGACTTGTGTTTAAGCCCTAGTTTTTGTTTGTGAAGTAACATGGGAAGTATAATACACTGGCATTTTGAGTTCAAGCAGATTTCAATTTTAAGGTTTCCCTCCCAGTATCAACAACTATTATGAACCTCTCACTGCAGCATGCTGGTGAGCGAATCCAGTCGGCAGCCTTTCCTTCTTTCCTACCACTATATATTTAGTATATACAGTATAGTATGGAATGGAACATATACCATTTCAGAATTTGATCCATTGTGCAACTTCATAGCTTTTTCCTGTACATTTCCTATCACTGCATCTGCACAGAGGGCAAGAGATATGAGGACCACACCTTAAAGTAAACAGAAAAAAAAGGAGAAATGAAATTACAGATTTCAAATTAGTATATAACAAACAGAGACCTGCAGGGGGATCTCATCCATTTTGTGCCCCCCATGGCCTTCTCTTGCTTGTCCTCCCTCCAAAACACTTTCCCTCCCTTTTTGCTCCTCCCCCCTCCATTTCTGTCACTTCCCTCCTCTTGGACTCTGTTGTCCTTCCCATTGCCTCAACAGCATGCTAGCCAGCCTGTCCGTCCCATTGCCTCGGTCGCCACTTCTTTTCCAGCCAGCCTCTTCTGTCTGAATGATTGACTAAGCAGCAGGTGGGGTCAGAGGGAGCTTCCACTCTCCCCACCTGCCTGCTTAAAACACTTTTGTCTCTGCTTCCCCCTTGCCTTTGCCCTGCCTGCCCCCCTCTCCGCTGGCCCCCCTCTTCCCCCCACCACTCTGCCCACCCACCCACCCTCCCTGCTGCTTTGCCCAACCAACTGACGTCCTCCCTGATACTTTGAAGGGAATGCCTGAGGAGTGGCAGCTCCTGCTCCTTCCCCTCCCCCATTTGGAGGAAGGGCAGAATAAAAATATGATCATTTAAAGAACAAACAAGCAGCAAACACTGTCCAATTAATATCACTGGGCTTGGCATTTAAGCTCGTCCTGAACCATGGCTCTCATAAGTTTTTTTCGTTCCAGAAGCAGGTTGAGATTTGGGAAACAGAGACTGAGAGTCCCTTGAACGTGCTTTGTTCTTTGCAAAAACAGATACGGATCCAGTTTCTAAAAAGAAGCAACATTTCCTGTACCTTGCCTCATCACTTGAATACTTCTAACCATTACAGAGGGGGATCTAATCTGTACAAATGGTGTAAGGGATAATAAACGGAGTGAGAAGAGGGGAAAAAACACAGCAGACATCCTAAGCCTTTTAAAACTACGCTGTCTCCTCCGGTTTTGTTTTGATAGATCATCTCCACTATTGAAGGATAAATGGGGGAGGGTTGGAAAGAAACTCTTCTTGTTGTTATCCCCCCATTTCAGAATGTATATTCTTCCTGGGTCCAAGAGAGCAGCCGTTGCTTTCTTTGCTGTCAATGTATTTAATGTAGGAGCAGAGTTCTTAGTACTGTGTGTTTCTTTAGGCTTATTTTTCCCTTTTGCACAATAATGCTTACCGTGTTCTTCAATGCTATTAAAAGAGCTTTAAATCTAATTTTCCAATGTCTGCTGGACACAACACTGGTAATATTGTTCACAGGGTACTTTAAAATCACTCAGCTTTTATGTTTATAATTTTTGTATCGGCAAAAATTACAAGTTCCGTTTAACCTCCAAGCTCAGCTTTGTCTCCTTGGGCAAAACTGTCACATGTAAATAGATTTGCTCTTGACAATGTGAATGTTTAAAGAATTTTGATTAAATTATACAAGTCAAAAAATGCTTTGGCTAAGAACCATGCAAACTTGAGTGCAAATGCTTTCACTAAATTTGATTACAAGCTAGGTGGCCAACATCAAAGCATTATCATTCCATGTTCAGAGTTGCTAGACCAATCCCAAAAGGCTTAGACATCCCAGTAGCCAGGGATCATTTTGTAGAAAAAGAGTTGCAGGAGCTCATTAGCATACCTATTAGCACAACTCATTAGCATATGCCACGCCCCCTGACATCACCGGCCAAATGTCAGTTTCAGCCCCATTATACCCTATGGGCCATTGAAGTCAATGGCAAATACTCATAGGGTATATGAAAGGCTGGAGGAGAGGGGGTTTGAGGGAGATGCTCCAAACTTGCAGGGTAGCTGCTGGGGCCTCTCACCGAAATACCCACCAAGTTTCAAGAAGATTGGATGACGGGGTCCAATTCTACAGGCCCCCAAACAGGTTGCCCCATCCCCTCCATTGTTCTCTATGGTGGGATTACTTTTTTCCCACCATAGAGAACAGTGGAGGGAATGGGGACAACCTGTTTGGGGGCCCAAAGAATTGGACCCCCTGGTCCAATCTTCTTGACACTTGGTGGGTATTTGAGGGAGAGGCTCCAGCAGCTACCCTGTAAGTTTGGAGCCTCTCCCTCAAACCCCCTCCTCTCCAGCCGCTTTTGAAGTTGCCACCAAATTTCGGCGGCAATTTGGCGGCAGGCCGAATCAGATCAGAGAATCTGATTCAGCCCATGGCTGCCCTAGTGCCCAGTCCTGGGCTGGTGGAGCGCTGCTCCGCCTTGCTCCAGCCCCAAATGACCCCTGCCAGTAACTATGGCTGCTGTGACTTCACATACAGCAGAATTATGCAGCCATTGCATGGATGACATAACTATGTTGCAAACAGAAATTTTTAGCCACATGCCCACTTTCACAAAAAGCCTACTTCTTGTAAACATTCATTTCAAAGAATGGTTTGTTTTTTTTTACCTGTCAAGTTGAAATTTGGTGCAATTGTGCTATCAGCAAGAGTAAACCATATCAAGCCCAAGCTCATACATAGTGCAGCAGAAACGTCGGCAATATTGTACCGTTTTCCTATGCCAGAGAGAAAATTAACAGGGTTGATACACCAGTGTAATGCATGGTTTTTCAATCTGATCTTCAGCACACAGAAACCAACATCAAGTACCCAGTCTATCCCTGCCGCCAAAATCTTTGGGCCAATTCATTCATTATCTTATCAACACAGTGCTGCCTCATCTGCTTGAATCCTTCCCACCCTTCTGCAGTGCTACAGGAGAACATGTGGAGTTGGTGGACGACATGGCCTTCTTGTCCTCTGACCTTCTGCTATGTCTTGTTTCTTTGGGGTCTCCCCAAGCCTCAGAAAAAGGTTGGGTGGTCCAGGATTACTGCACTAAAGGACCCTTGTCTCTTCAGGAGGGCTTGAACCTTAGCTGTAGGCGTGGCCGCAGCTTCCTCTTTGGCTCACTTATGGAGTCCTTATATTCTCTCCCCTTCACCCCTAACCCCACTCCCTGGGGCCTGAAAGGACCGATCCCCAGGTGCTGGCTCTCTCTGGCTTTCCTCTCCTCCACCCATTCTCCTCTGGGTTGTTATCTGGCCCATCACCTGTGCATTTCCTCTGGAGGTGCCCTGGCCAGAGGCTACAATCTTACGGCTCACGGGGTGGCCATCCCAGGTAGGTGGAGATTCTCTTATCATCGCTAACACCGCTGCTTCCCTGGCAACAGGTGGTGACATCACCGGCTGGTGCCAGGAGGCCTGTGGCCTTGACAGCTGCTGCTGGAGGCTGTCCCTGCCTCCAGCACCCAATGCGTTCTACAAGTTTTATGTGGGTAGCCAGAGGGATGCGAGGATGGGTTGGGCAATGGTGGCATCTGGCCAGTTGTGGGTGCTGAAGACATCAATGTTGGCAGCCCCGGGTGTAGCATGGCTGGCCTGGTCTTTGGTATCGGTGGCTGTGTTGGGCTTGGGGTGGCTGGCCAGCATGGTGGCAAGGCAGGGCTTGGGACAGGCCCTTGCCAACTAAACCAAAAGCGATGGCCTCCACACATCTTCTGCCAGACCTGAAATTTCATGATATATAGCTCTGTCTGTGCACCATTCACAGTCTTTTGACACATGACATACACATTTTGCAAGTACCACTCTGTATCTTCCTTTTTAGCACGTTTAGAAGCATTATCAAAATACTTTGATTGTTTACTTAAATGGCAAAAGGGGATTTCAGCCTTGAAATCACTTTAATATTGCAAATTATTTATGAAGTAATCAGAGTGTCAATAGTTCTTTTGTTCGTTTCACTCCATTACTGAACTGCCACTGAGCTTCCAAATGCACAGCTAGCTGCACTTCGAGCAACAGAACATTATGCACTCAGTTAAGAAACCGGTTTTGTTGGGTTTGCCAGGGTACAAAGGGGGGGGGGGGACCCAGCCTAAGCATGGGACTACAATGTTACTTTGTGGTTAACCAACAGAGCATTGGTAACACTTTATAGATTTTATTAACAGAACTAGGAGATTAACCATTTAGGCACAAGCTTCCATCAAAGCAAAGGGGTCTCAGACTATTACAGTGGTTCTTCTACTTTGGATTTCTCACAGTTATAACTAAGACCACATCCAATAAAAATAAAACAGCAGTGTTAACTTTCCTTGAAAGGCTTAGCACTCATGAGAGGAAAACATACTTATCCTATAAGGTGCTTTGAGGTCACCAAAGCAGCAAAAAGTCTGGGGGAGACTTTTTGCCCCCACCCCCAGCATAAATAAACACAACAGAATTACACAGCCGCTACTGGGACACAGGCACATGCAGTTGGGTAAAATACAAGTCTAATAATTCAGCTGCTGGGGTTTGAAAGACCGCTGTTCCTCAGTTAACATTCCCCTGTGCATTCTAGTAGATGGCAATACAACTTCTCTGATGCTTCTCCAATCAATTATTAAGTCTGTCTTCCCAAGCACAGGGGCTTTCAATAAAAGTTGATATTTTCACAAGTTTGTAAAAGTTGTAGAAGAAGATTGTGGGGAAAATCTGCATTGTTTGCAATTTAGTCTAAGTTTGTATTGGCTGTTAGCTCAGGAGTTGATAGAGGATTTGGGTGTAGCCAAAACTACACCCTTAACAGAGGATTTGGGTGTAAATCCTTAATAGAGGATTTGGGTGTAGGCGGGGTGTGGGGGGAAGAAAAGAAACACTGGTGTCTTTACAAGGTTTATCTTCTGAAATGAACAGCATTAAATAGCAAGAATAAGGCATACCTTGTATAAAGACTCCTCCTATCATAACTGGGATCAGTTTACAGCACTTGAAGATTACTTGTGTAGGATAATTCAGATATCCTAAGGAAGTATTTGATAAACCCATTGTCCCCACTGTTAGAAAAGCTATTATCATGTAGGTTTTGCCTGGGATCCTGGAAAATATAAATGAAGCTCTGTATTGGGAGCAAACGGTCAATCTAACAAGAGGCTTTAAACACTGTGATCAACAGATAATATAAATAAAAGCTGGTGTCCTTCATAATATTTATAAAAGTGCTGAGATCTGAATATCTCTAATCTGAAATGGTGACAAAGGCTTTTTTTCCCACTCCAGTACCCTGAAGGGTAGTGCTTAGCTCTACTGCTGTTTTATAGACACTTTTACATTTTTCAAAACAACCAGCCGGAAGAGGCTAACAAACAAACCAACAACTAGAACCACAATCCACCAAGCACGGCTGCTATGTACCTTTCATTCTTTGGAATGGGAACCTCACATTAATCTACTGAAAGGAAAGGAGGAAGGGCCCAATGTCCATTCTTCAACAAGGAAACACCGCCCTGTCGTCCTCCAAATGGAATTATTCCAAAATAACTTGAGAACTTCACTTCTGGGGGCTTCCAAGTTGCCTCACAAAAAGCTGAATATTTCCTGAACCCCACCTATTATATCCAACAATGATGGCATTTTTAAAAAAATGCAACTGAGGCTCATGTTCTCCTATAGAAACTTTCCTGATTTCCTTTTCTGAATGCAGCTCTTTGTGATAAATTAAAAGGTCTCTGGGATTTCAAGAGGGCCTTTGGGGACTAATGCAAGAAGAAAAGCCTACAGCCAGAACAAGTATGTTTGAAAGAGTCTCTAGATCCCAGACTTGACCAAAAGTTTCCACCATTCTTCTGACAAGACACACAGGTTCTGAAAAGACTTGCCATCTAGTATGTGATTGTACTGGAATTATTTTATGTAGGCCAGCAAAATAAGTTAATCTAAAACAGAGTAAAGGAGAAAGGCATGCATCTCTCAATACAAAATGTCTTATGTGTGTATGACTATATGTGTCAATTTTTGTTTGGATGCAATTAAAGCTCACATGCAACAACCTCCATATTAAGAGGAGATGGGGAGGCCATTCGACACCATATCGATTTGTATTTGGACAATTCATCTATTGCTGACAAGTTAAAAACAGGTGGTATTTTAAAGGGACCTACAAAAATATCAGGTACAATGTTTAGGCGGAGATTTGATCTGACCGTTTCTCTACCTTACAATACATACAATCCTAAACAGAGTTATACCATTCTCAGTCCATTGCAGAGCCAAACTAAATGTGATGGTGGCCAAGGTCCATCTTATGGATGCCGACACCGTTTTAAAAGCAGTTGTCGTTCTTTAAAAATTGCCATGAGCCCCCTAATCTGGATCAAGTGTGCAGAGGCCCCAGTACATCTTGCTCCTCCATGCCATTTCAGGTGCAAAAACAGCCCCCCCCCCAAGTTCCTGGAAGTCCACTGAGCTCTGCTTAGGACTGCACTGTAAGCTTAGCAGACTATGTTTAGATTTAATGGATATTCAAACAAATTGCCTTCAGATGGGAGTCAGATTTAACACACTTAATATTTAGATAACTTAAGAAACAGAGAACAATTATCATACCGTCTCCTTTTGTCCTGAATAAGCTGCAGCTCTACTAGTCCAAAAATAGAATACAACCCAAATTGCACTAGTGTTAGGTACCAGCCAAATGGCTTAAACCCCTCCACTGAAAATATCAGCTCCTGGGGAAAAAAAGAACATCAAGATATTTTATTAAAAACATTTTCTCTATAGTTATAACACACAGTTCATAGTATCGGCACGCAACTTTTAAACTCAGTTTCATCAGAAGTTTGCTGTCTTTGTATCCGGTTATTTTTGTTTCCCTTGATAAAATTTATCAAGTTAGAGAAAATGGATTATTATTTTCTTCATAGTAATTTATGTACTTGAAATCTGAATGGTAATGTCCCATTTAAAGAAACTAACAAAATTAGAAACTGGGGCTGCTTTGTTGGACCACAGGAAGGGGTCAAAGTTTCTAGAAATGAGGGATTTGACTGAGGGGTTTGTATCATGCTGAGGGAAGGCATTTCCAGCAGTGGAATAGAAATTACCGACCCTTCCCTCTTCCTCTACAGCCCCCACTGAGTTACCTGAAACACTACTGGGGGGAGGGGGCAGAGGACCCTTGGTAACAAGACAGGTAGTAAAATGGAATGCTGCGGTCCGAGGGGAAAGTCTGCACATTGCACCCCTCCAATCCTGTCTCTAAAATTGGTATGCCAGTCAAAAGCTTCTGGAAAGTCTTTAAGCAGGGAATGAAAGGAACAACCTTATTCTGTTTGTCCCCCAGTAACTGGTATTCAGAGGTACATACCATCTTCTGAATACAGATGTTCCATTTAGATATATATAAAATGGCTGATGGCAGGTCTACCCTCTCTGGATTTGTCTAGTTCCTTTTAAAGCTTTCTAAGACAGTGGCTGTTACCGCAGCTTGTGGCAATAAGCTCTATAAGTTAATTATGCAGTATGTGAAGAAGTACTTTCGTTAGCACTGTTCTGGACAGACAAATCGGTCTTATGGGGTAATCCTGAATTCTAGAGTTATGAGAAGGAGAAAAATCACAAGCAATCTCTCCATCACATTTATTTTATAAACCACTATCTAATCCTCCCACCTTACTGATTTTTTAAACTGAAAATCCTCATAAGGAAACTTTTACTAACCCTGTCATCACTTTGACTGCCTTCCACTCCCCGCCCCCCGCCTCTCCCACTTTTGCCTAATATCTAATGTCCTAATATCTTTGTTTAAGATGGAGTGGGTCAGAACTGTGAACTGTATTCCAACACTGCCACGCCACAAACTTGATACAACTTTATTTGGATACTGATTTCCGATAAATGTCATCGGTCTGTATTTTTTTTAACTGCCATCAGTATCAGCGAAGGGAGGAGAAGCAGCCCCTTTTCTGTAGATCAGTTAGCTCAACATAAAAGAACACAATTTGGTAGAAATAATAATTGTAGTTGGCACTGTAAACCTTGTAGTAGCCACTACAGTTGCCATGTGTATCTAAAATACAGAAGGGCTATTTCACAAACCACATATGGAAAAATCTGGGTTTGTCACTGATGCTGGCAAGCAGGAGGAACTTAATTGTATGATACATGTGCCTGAAATGCAATGCTAGATTACCAGCACAATGCCGGCCTTGACTGTGGCTCTCTGATAAGCCAGCATGGCACTCACAGCGGCTAAAGGCCCCATTTTAAATAAGATCACAAAATCGTAGAATCACAGAGTTAGAAAAGGCCATACAGGCCATCTAGTCCAACCCCCTGCTCAATGCAGGATTAGCCTAGAGCAGGGTGTCAAACTCATTTGTTATGAGGGCCGGATCTGACATAAATGAGACCTAGTTGGGCCGGGTCATGTGTATCATGACATGTACTG
The DNA here is from genome assembly GCA_029233225.1 of Lepidodactylus listeri. NCBI lineage: Eukaryota > Metazoa > Chordata > Lepidosauria > Squamata > Gekkonidae > Lepidodactylus > Lepidodactylus listeri. The sequence goes on from JARCFY010000006.1 coordinate 98,762,543, forward strand.
CCAGGTAGCGGAGATATAAATTTTATAAAGGACACAAACAAAAAGGGTTTTTTTAACTTAAAATAAAAAACATGCTTAAAACATTAGCACTCTTGCAATATTTGGTTTATTTAACAGTATCTGATAACTGACACCTCTTGCTCTGAATTATTGCATCAAAATGTCTGGCTGTTGCAATCTTGAGTATGCTGTTCAGGTGTGTATCTATAAGCTGCAAACCTACTTTTGATTTATTGACATTCACCACAGAAATCTCACGCTCAGAGTTCTGAGTCTAGGACCCAGGGGAAAACATGAAATGGCTGAGCAATTGAGAGAGTCTGGCAAAGCAAGCTATGATGCAGCAGCAGCAACAGAACTGGAAGCAGGAGATGGCCAGTTCCAGTGCTGGCCTGATGGAAGCCCTCCGGGGGCCTAATCCAGCCCCCCGGGCTGCATGTTTGACACCCCTGGCCTAGAGCATTGGTTCCCAAAGTGGGCAATAGCTCCCCCTCGGGGGTACTGGAATGATCCAGGTGCAGATCCACCAACTGCATCTTTTTGTCCACTTCTTGAAGGTAGATATCCAGGGAGGTGCTAAGTAATTTTTTTCTGAAAAGGGGGTGGTAGGCCAAATAAGTTTGGGAACCTCTGGCCTAGAGCATCCCTGACAAATGTTTGTCTAGCCGCTGTTAAAGACTGTCAGTGATGGGGAGCTGGCATGTGCAACCTCACATGGTTAAATTCTTCTTGCTTACCCATGTTATGTTTAAACTGGACCCCAAGCAGGGGGGTGCAGCCAATTAAGAGTCCTCAACGAACATATCTGCATGATCCAAGTACTTGCTGCAGACACCTGAGGTGGGAACAGCTATTCTTTTAATCTACCAAATCAGTTTATAATTCTCAATATTAAAAATGTGTTTAACTGAATAAACACACTCACATTTTCGCCTCAGTCTGAAGACTCATATGTGCTTGAAAGTGCTCAAAAAACTTTTATTTTTCCTTATTTGCTTCAATGGAAGCCAGTTAGGTCAGCATACCTTGGTAAAGTATGCAGCATCTTATAACACTGAAATGAATGGATAAGCCCTTGCATCAGAAAGTAAATGCTGCAGGTTACAATGAAAATTCTGCAGAAGGAAATACATACATCATTGTAAAGATCAAACGATAGCACATACCTGTAGATATCCATAAATAAGATAAAAAAGAAAAACCCCAAAAACGCAAATGAAAAACTGAGTAAGCTTGTTAAATTTGCTGAGATTAATTCCAAGGACTATTACATCATCTATGGATTTGATATGTGGCGACATCACTTGGGATTTCGAAGGTACAGTGATAGATACGTGCTTCCGCGAGGAATTGTATTTCAGATCCATGATTCCTAATCTGCTGCATTCGGTGACAATGAAGTCTTTTCTTTATTTGTTTGGAAACTGAAAACAACCTAAAATCAGATTACAACATAATTCACAATGAAAGCCATACAGAATTTTCCCACTCCAAATATATATTTATTTTAAAATATCTGCTTGCTTCAAAACTGCACAAGGATTTTCTAAATTCCTATAACTCCTTCCAGGCCATCACATTACAACAAGATAACCAACAAATGTGCTTAGAACTGGTTATTCTGACTCAACATAACTTGCAGAATTAACACTAGTGACATCCAAAGTTATATAATACTGGTGAGCACATGGACAGAAATAAAACAATTCCTAGGTTTCGTAAGCAACAATATGTGTTAATTCATAGATGATTTCATCCCCTCTTAACATTTATAACACTCTTATTTTGACATTTCCTGGTTGTAATGGTCATATTATAGTTCAAAGACCAGAAAGGAAAAACTTGGAAGTCCATTTATAAACGTGGCTGTGACAACTCTGCAATACACACACGTTAAAAGTCATTCCAGTGTACACTGGTGTTAATTGAAAGCTGCTCCTTCACTACAGCATCGAGCTAGTGGCAGCCTTTTAGTTGTTCGAAGCCAAAATTAACTTTGTGCACATTCATGCCTGCCCGTTCGGGATAAACATTTGAGGGGTTAGGATTTTGTTTTCTTGTCTTTTTTTTGCAAGCTGATTTGCAAGGGGCTTGATGGAGTCAAGAGGCAGATAAGAAAATAGACAAGTAAATAGACAAGATGAATGATGTAAGAAGGAAGGAGTTTATTTACCAGAATGTTATGTGGAGATGCCAGCTGTATATTGCTTCACATGCTCAACTGAGTAAGAAGCTGAGTTCCAAGGTAAGTCTGTCCACCAGCCGATCCAGTCTGAACATTCTGTTCAGCCGGCGCTCTCTAAAAGATCAGATCAGCAGCTTGTTGAGCAAATAGTTAGAAATTAATTTTTATTTTCCTGGACTACGTTTTGAAGCTGCTCCAGAAAAATGCTATCTGATCCATCACCTGTCTACTGAGATATGGTGTTTTCCTGCATATGGGAACCTTCCACTTAAAATCTTACAGTGCAGTTCTAAACAGACTCACCTCCTCCTACACCCATGGGCCCCAATGGACTTAGAAGGGTATAATTCTTTCATACAATGGCACTTCCAATTTGGCTTGGACAGGAGTCTCCAGAGTAGGGATTGCTACTGCTGCCAAAAAGGAGGAACTTTAAACACTTTAGTGGCAGAGTGTGGGGGGTTGTGACCTGATGTCAACACATAGCGAAGACAGAAACTGCTACTTACAAAACACTATGAGCAGCTACAATGCCAGCTTCACTTACTTCTGCATTCATGTTTCTTTATTCTTAACTACCTTCCAAACAGTATTTCCCCACCAAGTTTACACCACACCCACCTTTCCATGTAATAATTAATAGGAATTAGTACGTTGGATCCAGACAAAATTTTCCACTGGTGGAATGGAACTTTGCCTCCTCTCCCCTCCCAATGTAGCCCACTGAACAGCACAAAATGGTGGTGCTCCTCGGGAATAGTCGACATGGAGGAAACAAATGAGAGCAGGCTGCAGCAGGACAGGTGGATCAGTCAAAATTGCCAAGTTAGCCAGTATCCAACCCAATGAAATACTTGCTATATATCAAATGGGGATGGGGACCTTTTTGTATGTTGAAATCTGGTCTTGATAGTAAATAAGGGAGCTGGTTTTTCCCCCTTTGCATATCTAATTCTCAACGTGGCCAAATCTGTGAATAGCTTAAATCCAGACACTGGCACTATGAACAGACGAGACAGATCCTTCTATAAACCTGAAAAAAGACTCAGGTTTGCAGAAAAATCTGACATCTACTCCCCCCATCAAAATTGGGGGTTAACCCCCCCCAAATAATAGAAGGTGCATCTGTAGCTTTAAGAAACAAATGCCCTCTCAGTGGCCATTGCAGGGGTTGCTAGGCAACCCTACAGGACTGCCAGCATACATGTCTTATCACTAAAAGGCAGGCGGAGGGGCAAGGCTCTTTCAAGGGCTGTTTTGGCCTTTGAGGGAGGACTCATTGGAGACAGGCCTGGCAGCAACCACCAGGCAAATTGTTACCACACAGCTTGCATGAGACACCCAGAAATGGCTCTTCATTACAGTTCTACAACAGCCACACCACAAAAGCCAGTGTGATGTGGTGATTGGAGTTTCAGACTAGGATCTGGGAGACCCATGTCCCATGATGGAGGAGGACTTGCGAGATCTAGCAGTAGTCTTGCCAAGTGCCCATTTCCAGTAGGATATTCCCCCTGCTTCACTCATATTCCTGAAGCTGCTACATTTGTAACAGAAGGGAAAAAAAGGCATATGTGTGCATGGGGTATCTGACTGGAAGTAACTTTTAGGTTCTACTCTGGGAATCCCCACAATCATTATGATTTTCATCACAGAAATTTGGAGGGATTCCTAAAGCATCATCGGAAAGTGAAGTCATTTCCAGATCAGTCATGACCCTCCCCAATAGAGGCCTGGCAATCCTACCAAATGGCTACCACAGAACTTCTGCAACTTAATATGACCCCCTGGAAAGAAGCTGCCAAGGGAATGGAAGGTGGGAAAGCTGAAGACTGGGGGTAGGCAGCTAAAGATACGGGGAGGGGGGAAGGTAGAAAGGAGAGAAGGAAGCAGGAAAACGAGAGAGGCTATGGGGGCTCCCAGGAGAGGGAAAGAAATAGTCGTGGAGGGGATACAGGGGATAATCAAATGCCCCCTGCAAGGCCTTACAGATCCCCTGCTCTGATCAACTATAAACTTGATCCTATATAAAGTCTGGTTGATTTCAACTGTCTTAGCTGGCCCACCTACATATGACCGAGTCACACAAATGTGTAACGTAAGTTCCGTCAACAGTCTGAATTTCAAACCACTTAAAAAAGGGTACATATTAGATTCATATTCTTTTGTTTAGAATTTCTCTTCTAGAATATTTTATACGCTTCATTTCAAGTGTAAAATGATTTTGCACCATATAATCCAACTGACAATAAATTAAGAAACTCTGAAGACTGAACTATCTGCTACATCGCAGTCATAAAGTGGTGTGTAATGCATTTTGGAGAGATTAACTAACCTTTAACACATATCCTGTTTTCTTAAACAGTAGCAGTCAGCAGTTAACACTTGTAGCATTCAATAGATAAGTTAGCAGTATTCTTAAAAGATATGTTAAGAAGGAATAGATTGTTTTTCTACTGAGTTAGAGTTAGTGCAGTGTTGAGTAGGTATGCATTGGTTGGTTGTGTGTTACTGCCTTCCTGTGATGTAAAACTTGCTATAAGTACCAAAGATGAACAATGCCACAGTGTCAGCGTCTTGAACTTTTCCAAACCAGAAAGCTTTCAATCATGCTCAGTGCATGAGGACAGGAGATCCATCTGAATGTGTCCATAGGCTTGTTTGCCTGCTGAGTTTGTTGAGAATATAAGATTTAAACCATCAACTTCCTCCATCACGGCTCATTGTCTCAGCTCCTAGGACTACACCAGTTCTTTACTTACACACAAAAACAGAAAATAAGACGGAATATGATACCACTGGGTGATTTCTGCAGCTCAACAGCCTGAGACAAGAGGAGTGACTTTCGTATTGAGGCTGGATAACAAAAGAGAGACAGATTCTGTATCAGCCCTAGCTATTTAATCATTTCTTTCAAAGAAATCCTATATTGTTAGTGATCCACACACAGGGAATTTGAAAACAACAACAACAACAAAAACCTGCTTCAATTTTTCTCCAAGATTCCAGCAAGGGGATTTTACACTGATGAAAAGTCGTAAAAGCTGAGACTTAAATTATTCAAACAAAACCAAAAAGTGACAACTGAAACATACCTCCCTTTATTCCATGTTAATGTTATTCAGACATGTATCAATGTTTTTAAATGTTATTTTATGAATTGATAAATCAAAACAGGTCCAACATATCTTGAGCAAAATGGATCAACTACTGACACATCTTGTCTCGCCTTTTATGTTGGTTTTAGTTTATTTCAAAGCTGAGTTAATGCCATATCACTGCTCTGACAACTTCTCATAGAATATGTACCTGTACTTAGCAAGATTCCAAGCATGAGTGCAAACACATAATCCCAATAAGGAGGGAAAAAACCCCTATATCCTAAAACTGATTTGGAAATCCTACAATTATTTGGAACTAAATCTTACTGAACTCATTTCTCAGCATACATAAGTAGGATTGGGCTGTAAGCAGTGTTCCCTCTAAGATGAGTTAGTGTGAGCTAGCTCACAGCTTTTAAGCCTCTGGCTCAAGCGTTTTTGTCTTAGCTCAGGAAGGATGGCTCCAGAGCAAACTAATTTATGCAGTAGCCAAATTGCTCACTCACAACTTTAATGCCAGTAGCTCACAAAGTAGAATTTTTGCTCACAAGACTCCACAGCTTAGAGGGAGCAGTGGCTGTAAGCAACTCTGCATCCTGTGTTTCCATTAGAGGTGGTTAGGAATTAACTATTTTAACATACCATTCTTCCTAGCCTCTCTCCTTCTTCCCCTGTATCACAAATTTACAGTGTTGATACACAAACAATTCTTCTTAACCCTCTTCTCTCTTCCATTATTGCAGTAAGATGTCCAACTGGTAAGGAAATATTTCACTGAGGCAGGAATTCATCTAGGCATGTCACCCTTTGCCTTTAACAGCTGGATGACAGACAGAAATCCAACAGGTTTCAGCATGCCTATGCAGCAACTTCTTCAAGTCATGCAGCTATTAAAGACACAGTAGCTCTGACTGGGGGGGGGGGGGGGCTGCTGGCTACACTATACTTGGGCAGCAAAACAGGGCCATCATCCACATACTCCTTGTCCTCCAGGAAACACAGAATGTTGTGGGCAGCTGAGGGAGAGAAACAGTGAAGAAAATATTTGCCCACTACCGTACCAACCAGTTCTTACTATCCTGTAGAGAAAGAGAAGAAGAAAAGGAGGAAGATGAGCAGGAGACTGGATTTATCCCCTGCCCTTCACTACCTGAAGGAGTCTCAGAGAGGCTTACAATCTCCTTTCTCTTCCCCTTTCCACAACAGACACCCTATGAGGTATATGGGACTGAGAGAGTTCTTTGGAGAACTGCCCTTGAAAGAACAGCCCTGAAAGAACTTGTAACTGACCCAAGGTCACCCAGCTGGCTGCATGTGGAGGAGTGGGGAATCAAACCCAGTTCTCCCAGATTAGAGTCCGCACTCCTAACCACTACACCAAACTGCAAGTGGATGCATGCTGTAAATCAGACTTCCTCAGATGCTAACTCAGTTCAGTATGATATGAATTTTTAAGGACACTGTTTACTCACTATGAAGCCAAGACTGACATTGTGATAGGATTCACTACAATCATAAGATGGTCTATCTGATCCTAATTAATAACCCCTACCCTAAGAATTTATTGTATCCTATACGGGGGGGGGGGGGGGGGGGAATTAGGATTGGAGAATATGTGCTGCAATGGATCATCACCTAACCCCAACTGTAGGAGGAGCTGTAGCTTGCGATAGATTTCAATCCTTGGCACCTCCTGTTAAAAGAAATAGGTGGTAGAGGATGCGAAAGACCTCTACCAGTCTGAACATACAATACTAACCTAGATAAAGCAATGGTCTGACTCAATACATGTCTGTGGTTCAACTCTGCAACACAGCCCAGGTTGAGAAACATAAAAATGCCCTCTTCCTGCACTGTAAAATGTTCTGAGCTAGAGTAACATGCTTCTCCTCACCTAGCTCCAAACTTCCACACTTAGGGAGACAGACCAGAGATCCAAGTCTCAGTGATTAGGAAACTTCTCATTTAACTTCATAGATCAGTGGTATCATACTACTGAGCTGTTTTGTGCATGCATTTGTGAGCGGCGATTATTACTAATTGTTTATTTCTGCATATGCAATTCCTCATAGCCCCCCCCCCCCCCATTTCATAAATCTTATTGAAGGTCTGCCAGTTGTATACTATAAGGGACACTGATATAACTTTTATATACCCTGTGGCTTCACAACTAACCTGTGGGTTAGTTGTGAACTGTGACATAAAGAACAATACAGCCACACATAGTGCAAAAGCAATAAATGGTGCTGGAAGTGGCACACCAGACCCCCACCCTTGTCCATTAAAACAACTGCGTTTCTCACATCCATCCACTTCAAAAAAGCAACCTTCCAAGTTACTCTCCTATCGAGCAATTTTAAATTATCTTAAATTTTTCATAATAGTCCTCTGTATGGATTGACAAAGAATAATTATATCCCTCAGTCACAATACAGGATAACATAGAATGAGATTAATAATTTCAGCAAGCCTCTCAAGAGTAGCAAGAACTGGCTAACATACAACATACTGTTTATGTAACTGTTTCGGGAGATATACCAAATTTCTTATTTGAGGCAACAAATGAGGAAATGAACCCATTTTTCTATACAGCAGGAATTTTTGCATGGCTTTAAGTTGTGCAATTAGTTTGCCAGCAGTTTTCACGGCACTAGACTTGGAGCAACTGTATCACACAGCTGAGTCCCATTACCACAGTCCTCATTTAAGCTACACAGCCCCCTCTCTCACCTCCTTTAACTACATTTATTGGTGGGGCTGACAGTTAGGGGAGGCTAGGGAAGAAGACTCAGGGGGACAAGCGAGGGCAGATATTGGACCACTCTGATTGAAGGCTGTTTTATTATGATAGTTAGGGTTACCAGACGGTTTTAGAGGACATTTCCTTTTTTTTTTTTCTCTTTGGGCTCTTTTTAGAAAATTGATGAAAATGGTCCCTTTTGGGCTTGGAAGGTTAGGAATATTCCTAGTTAGTAGCAATTACCACAGTTTAAATAGTAGGGGTATTTAAAATGAGATCTGTCATAGTGAGCCCTTGTTTTGAAGGAGTCAGTCGGGAAAGACGTCCTCCTTTTTTGCTTTTCAAAATCTGGTAACCCGATGATAGTGCTAATTTTTCGTTTGTGTATATATATATATACATATATATGTATATACACATTTATATATATATTTATACGTCTACACACACACACGTACACAGACAGACAGACAGACACACACACACACACAAGGGGAAATATATAAAATGCATCGGTCAAGGGGGAAAAACAGATGGACCCGTGGCCTTCTACCTTTCGCCTGCCAGCAGTGGCCAGAGCAGGAAGTGGTCAGCAGCCGCCTCGCCTGGGCGTGACCTTCCCCGCCCAGCCCCACGCGGCATGTTCTCCCGGAAGTGGCCCCTTATTCGCGCCGCCCCCCGCCCGGCAGGGAGACTCCGTCAGTACCTGAGTCCGGAGAGGGGCGGTCTACGTGGCCGGGGTGCGAGGGGGAAGGAGGGAACAGCGACAACCCGGCCGGCCGGTGTCTCTCTTTCTCTCTCTCTCTCGCTCTGCCGCCTCCTCCCCTCACGCCAGCATCCAAAATGGCGGGGAGCGCAGAGCTCGTCGAGCAGCCGGCGGAATCTTCTCTGTCGGCGCTCCTTTGCTTTTGCCTGGGCCCCCTCGTCGATGCCTGTCCGCGCGCCTTTGCCCACCTCTGTGGCTTCACCTGGCTGGCTGGCTGGCTGATCTGCGGGCGCACCTGGGTCTTGCGTCGCGCTGCGGACTGGCTCCTCGTGGCGTCCTCTTCCCCCCCGGAAGGGATTCGCCGTGCAGAAATTAACAGGAGTCTTCTGGCACTTTGAAGGCCGGGTCATGTTTTATCGCAGGCTTCTTCGGGGTCTCCGTGTGGGTTTTTAAGCACTGCAGACCACGAAGCCTGCTGTACCCCTTTACATTCGCTCCGTGTTTTCTTCATTGATTCACATGCATAAATCTGCTGAGGGTTTTTTTTTTCTTTGTTTAAAATATAAGGACTCACTGCATGACTCTTGAGATGAGAAAATGGACTGTAAGCCACGGAAAAACTATGCCGGGGGGGGGGGGTTAAGACTTTAAGAAGCCACAAGTCTCTTATTTGTTTTTATTGCAACAGACTTAACATGGATACTCCTGGATTTTTAAATTTATTTTTAATTTATTGGATTTATATCCCACCCTCCCCACCGAAGCAGGCTCATGTATGTTGTTCTGTGTTTGGGGTTATCCTGTGGTTTGAGGCAGGACTAGGTAGCTACAGAGCAGACTATGCTGCTTTGAGTAAAGGATCTACATATAAGTCAGATCTAGATGATTTTAAACGGATCTTCATAAATTCATATGATTTTTATATGGAAACAAAATAAAACCATCATACTGTAGACTGTGTCTTAGTCTATAGGCAGCATCATGAAAATCATGCATCCATAGCTTTGTGGTGCCACAACAGTGCAAAAACATGGTTCCAAAGCCCAGGGCCTCATGATTTTTGCACTAGGTCATCCCAACCTCACCATCAGATCATCTATAATGTCGATAGCCACAGATTATATAGAAAAACCATGCATTTGTGGCACCACAATAGTGCAAAAACATGGTTCCAAAGCATGTTTCCTCAAGGTTTTTGCACTGGGTCACCCCGACATCACCATGAAATCACATATCATGTCCATGGCCACAGTTTGCACCACAAAAAAATCATGGATCCACAGCTTCGTGATGACACCATGGTGCAAAAACATGATTCCAAAGCATAGATCCTCAGGGGTTTTGCACTGGGTCACCCCAAACTCACTATAAAATCACCTGTCATGTCCATACCCGCAGCTTGCACCCAAAAAATTATTGACCCACTGCTTCGTGGCAACACCATGCTGCAAAAACTTGATTCCAAATAATGGATCTCATAAATCCTCAGGGTTTTTACTAGTTTTGTTATCATAATAGTTACTGCTATTTTAGTCCTAGGTACAATGATTGCATTTATTACCTTCCTTTTCTTCCATGGAACTCAAAGTGCCTTTAAAAAATGAAAAAGCAAATTCTTAGAAATCTGAAAGATGCAGCAGAAGCCAAGTTTCACAACAGAGGTATAATTGCATTAATAAAAGAATCAGATGTTCCTGGATGTAATTTATTTTATAGAGAATGAAAAGGAATTTAGTATAATGTCAATACAAATTAGTGCTTTGCCTGAGGCATCTATTGAAGGTACTTCAGGGCTAGCACTTCTGTTATCAACCCTGGTGGGTTTCAGCAACTGCAGTGAGGAATTTAATAGCAACAAGAACTTTAATGGGGTAAGCAGACTTTATCTAAGAAGGGGCCAGAAATAATAACTGGGTGTCTAGGGCTAGTCTTCACTTGGGCCTTTTGTGTTTGCCAGTTAAGTAGTAGGGATGGCTTCCCTGTTCCAGGCCCTCGATTCAGTCTATGACTAACATTCCCCTAAGTTCTTTGCTCCAGCTTCTACAACCCCACAGGAATCTTTCCAGCTCTCACAGGTCTCTTCTTGGCTGTAATTCTCTCTCGGACCTCTTTCTCTTTTTATTCCCTTTCTCTCCTCAAACAAAAGGCACAACTATATCCTAGGTCAGTCAGAGACTGGAGCACAATGTAGTGTCTCAGGAATTCCATTACAGGAAGAAAATTATTTGGGCCACAGCTGGGATTGTGGGTATAGTCAGGACTTTTTTTGTAGAAAAAGCCCAGCAGGAACTCAATAGCATAATAGGCCACACCCAACAGCAGAAACTCATTAGCATATTAGGCCACACCCCTGACAGCACAGCTCCTCGTGAGGATCAGCTTCCCCAGGTGCTCTGCGGCTTGTGGGGCACCTGGGGAACCCAAGGGAAGGAAGGCAGTTTAAACTCCCTCCCTGGATTGGATTGGCTTCCCCAGGCGCCCTGCAGCTTGCGAGGCACCTGGGGAACCCGGGGGGGGGGGGGGGAGGCTGTAGGCATGGCCAGCCGGAACTCCGTTTCTGTGTGTTTCTGCCCAAAATAGCCCTGGGTATAGTATCTAATTTCAGAGCAGGCAGGAAGTAGAGTATGTACACCTGTTGTAGTAAAAAAGGTAGGCGAGTTTGGTGAGCCATGTGTACTTTTGAAAGGAAAAGAATAAAGAATTTGGAGGGTCGAGTGAAGTACGTGTCATTTTCTTCAGCAGATGATAATATTCATAAGTTGAAAACTGTCCATGGTTTTCTCTGTTATTCTGTTACAGAAAAAGAAAAAAAGGTGCCTAGTAGAGCAGCACTTTAAAGACAAACAGATTTGTAGTGAAATAAGCTTTTAAGTATTGAGCAGGAGGCAATGAATTCAAACAAACAGGCTTTTATTCAGTGACATTGTTCAGCACAAAAGACAGCTCTATGAGAGCAGCACTTTCATTTATACTGTTCCAACACGTAACTTTCAACAATGTAACTATATACAAAGCCATACTATTGGACCCAAGCAGGGCTCAGTGATTGGGTATCTAGATTGGCTTCAGGACCAATGGGAGTCTTTATTAATCAGCCAATAGGAATTGGAGCTTTAGGATACCAGAGCCCTTTTCAAGCGATTACTGCTTCATATTCTAAACAAACACAACATAAGCATTGTGGATTAATTTATGCCACAGTTAAGTCTTTAAGGTGCCATGAGACTCATTGTTATCATTTGATGAGAAGGCATAGAGAGTCGGAAAGGATTATTTATTTATAATGTCTTTGGCAGTTAAGATAATAGGAAGCGCCCATAAGGCTGTTTATAAAGAAACAATCCTTCATTTGCGCAACATTTTTAAGGGAGGGGAATCCAAAAGATCTTGACGTTCTGTTGGCTTGTACTAGGACAAAGGTTCCAGATTTTTAAGACTTATCTCATTCTCCCTTTTAATTGATCTTAAGGGGGTACTGATGTCATTTTCACATCTGAGTGGTTTCTTCTGCTGAACTAGTTAATATTTAGGGTCAAGGCATTCTGTTCACCCTGCTTGATGATGGAAAATTGTTTTTACAGCTGGGAATTAGGTAAATCAAAAGTGCACTCAAAAGCAATACATTGTATTTACGACTAAACAAGCAAAATTATTTTCTGCTTATTTTGTAATAAATACAATCCATGAGCCTAACTGGAATAAATATGGTGCAATAAACAATGTGTGCTTGCTGACATTTGTTTTTCATGGCAGAGCAAATTTGCTTTAAGTACTATGAAACAGTATATTTATAAAATACATCTTCATTTACACCATATGCTATATAAGGTATATATGTGCATTAATATTAGAGTATTAACAAATGCGAGTTGTCATGTAACCATTAATACTGTTGTGGTAGGCTTTGCATTCAAGTGGAAATCAACAGCAGGAGATGATCTCAAATTAAGCTGAATCAACATCTGCTGTATAAAGCAGTCTCGGTCTATTGTGACGCCATTGTACATTGTTCCCCTTTCCCTCCCATTCTGGCTTGGGATAAAAGTTTGCTGTCTGCATCAGACCTCACCATGGTGACCGGGGGGGGGGGTGCGCGTGGGAGGGAGAGTGCATGTGAGAGGGGAGAGGAGTGGCCTGGGGGCCAGCAGGGCATTGCGCTGTGGGGACGAAATTGCACCTGCAACCCCACCCACCCACAGAAAGTAAAGGGGGGTGACCTGGTGGAGGAGGAGGGCTGGAAAGTGAATGAGCTGGGTAAAAAACACAATTCTGGGGACTGCCCCAGGAAATAACATGGTTCGGGGTGGGCGTGCTTCTAACCCACCAGCAAAGAAACATGATCGGAGAAAAACTGGGGTGGGGGGAGGATTTGCCTCCAGTTGTCTGCTTATTGCTCACAGTGGCTCAGGAGCAGAGAGGAGCAATTGCTGTGCCTGAAAACCAGATTCACATAACCCGGTGAGCCACCGTAGTGACCTCAGAGTTGTGACTACAGGGCAATAAAATGATGCAGACAGCCAATGACAATAGGGAGTGGCTGAGGCAAGCAATGCAGACAGAGACTTGTGAGATGATTTGGGACTGCCAGAACAGCAGCAGGAAAGACCAATGCAGATTGGACCTTAGATGGAAATCTCTCTCCAGCATTTGGAATGTGATAAAATCAGAGGCTGGAGGAGGTGAGGGACAGCCTTGTAGCTGAGGCGATGGGGGGTGGGCAGAGAAACAGTTAAATGCAGGTGCCAACTTAAATTTGGATAAGCTGAGAGCTGTGAGTTGACTGGAGTTGGAGTACCCTGGGGTGGAAAGTTTATTCGGGGGAATTTGCTTTCTACTGGAGTGCCATTTCCTTCCAAAATGCTCTACTTAAGCATAAAGAAGCAAATATTACACAAAGACCATAGAATGCCAGTGCTTTCTCACACAGAGGAAACTGTGTAATCCTAAACAGAATTATACCATTCTAAATATACTGGAATCTATGGTTGTAGATGGGTTTAGGATTGCAGTGCTAATCCTGCAACGCTGTGTCTGAAACTTCATACTGCTTGGGGAAATAGACCACATGGTCCTTGGCTCAGAATGCCAGTGGAGTTCACTGTACACACCTGACACACAGTCAAAAGTAATATAGTAATAAGGTGGTGGCCAACCTTTTTGGTAAGGGTGTCACAAGTGAAATTTACATATGACATACAGCGTGTGCCACATATTCCACTTCTCCCTTCCACTGGTCAAACTAACAGACTTTCTAGCCTAGGGTTGCCAATTTCAGTTTGGGTGTTCCTGGAGATTTTGGGGGTAGAACCTGGAAATGGTGGGGTTTAGGGAGTTATAATGTCATAGAGTCCATTTTCCAAAGCAGCCATTTTCTCCAGGAGAACTGACCTCTGTCAGCTGTCATTCTGGGAGATCTCCAGGCCACACCTGGACGCTGGCAACCTGCTAATCCAGCCACATATGATAACCTTCAGGTGTTTGAGAACCACAAGACTGGTGTTTTTTGATCTACTGAGATAAGGAAGTCCTAGTTAACCATGATATAGGATTTAATATTTTTATAAAATTAAGTTAGATTCAGCTGGGGATGGGGTAGCCGTGTTGATCTGAAGCTGCAGAAGTTTGAGTCCAGTGGCACCTTTAATACCAACAAGCACACGAGGAAGTATCTGAGGAAGTTTGCTTGCGCATGAAAACTTATACCGTGAATAAAACTGTTGGTCTTAAAGGTGCCGCTGGACTCAAACTTTGTTCTATAAAATTAAATGTTAGCCAGTGGAGGAAGAAGAGGAATTGAGGTTCCCAACTTTCTGAAGAACAGAACATGTGGTATGGGAGTTCAGTCAGCTTGACCACTCCTGTCTTATTATAAGTACTGGACATGTGGCATTTTTAAATAGGTTATGACAAAACATTATATATATATCGACTTTTTATGTGCATATAGTGCTGTAAAAACCCTGAACCAGTGCATCGAAGCAATTTTGGAATGGATGTGGCTTAAGAAACGAGTTTAATCCTGACAAAATGGAAGTGATATTGATGAGTGGAAGGTCTGACCTAGGACTGGAAGGGTTGCACTCCCCTTGAAGGAACAGGTACATAGTTTGGGGGTGCTCTTGGACCTAGGCCTTCTGCTGGGGACTGTATCACTCCAGTCTTGACCCATCTCCACTGGCTTCCAGTCTATTTCCAGGCACAATTCAAAGTGCTAGTTTTGACCTTTAAAGCCCTATATGGCTTGGAACCAGAATACCTGAAGGACTATCTACTTCTTTATGAACATTCTGGACTGCTACAGGTGCCCCTGCATTCTGAGATTCGTAGGGTTGCCATCCCCCCAATGGGGGCGGGGTTTCCCCAATTTTGGGGGCCTCAATCTGCCAACAGCCAGCTAGGGGAAGCCCTACCCTCAAAGAGCCGCACTGCGCTCAACATGCCTGGCGTGATGACATCACCCGGACATCATCATGCTGGGCATGTCACATGGGGGACATCTAACATTTGGCTAAAAACTCTATGGGGACCATAAAGTTTTTGGCCAAATGCTAGAGCATGCCCTGCATAATGTTCCTGGAGTGATGACATCACCTCCAGGTGTGCACCAGAAGATCCTGGGGAGCAGCCTGGAGCCCCCTGCCAGCAGACGGTAAGCACCTGGCAACCCTAGAGATTAGGTGGGTGGCAACCTGAGAGTGGGCCTTCTTGGTCATGGCACCTAAACTCTGGAACTCTCACCCCAGAGAGATTTGCCTGTTCCCTTCTGTTTCTGCCTTCAGCCAGTAGATGAAGACTTTTGAAACTTTATCTGGCATTCCCTCAGTGATCCCTCTTTCCTGCCTAGGGTTGCCAGGTCTGGGTTGGAAAATACCTGGGGACTTTGGGGGTGGAGCTAGGAGAAGGCGGGGTTTGGGGAGGGGAGGGGCCTCGGCATGGTCCAGTGCCATAGAGTCCACCCTTCAAAGCAGCCATTTTCTTCAGGGGAGCTGATCTCTGTCAGCTGGAGATCAGTTGTAAAAGCGGGAGATCCCCAGGCCCCACCTGGAGGCTGGCAACCCTGTTCCTGCCCCATGTTTCAATAGTGTTTTTATGTTTTTATACTTACGTTAATTCTAGTTTTAATTGTTTAAAGATGTATTTTTGTTTGGGTCTAATGACTTTTAAGATGTGTTTTCATTATGTATATTTTGAACCTGCTAGCTGCCTTGATGGCTCTGATGAGGGCAGAAAATCAGGATATAACTTTTGTAAATAAATATAAGACACGATAACGGGCTATAATCCTAACAGTTCTGTCCTAAATGGAGCTACCTCTTTCTAAGCCTGAAGGGCGTCAAGAGACTCAGAAGGGTACAACTCCACAAAGGATAGCGCTGTAAGCTGGTTTATTGGGGAGAAAATCCTAGTGAATTCAGTGATGCTTACTTTCAAGTGAACATGCTGACAGTCCAGGCTACATGGTATATCATTTCAGTGTGATTTATTGGCCGGTTTACAAGCCATCCTAGGCTCTGATTCAGTGCCCATGACTATCGGTTCATTCCGACTGTTATTCTCTAGTGTCACTTCTAGTTTATAATAGTGCATATGAGAACAATGCCGCATTACTCATATAATATTTAACATTAATTCTGCCAGCATGTTATGACCATGACCTCTCTAAGCTATCAACTGTAGCGGAGGCATATATTTTGGCTGAAATCCACAATTTGCTATTCAGGATCAAATTGGCTGTTGGGAGTAGACCCTTTGTATAGTCCTTTGCATAGGAATGAGCAGGTGCTGGAATGCACATTCCGTATTTGTTCAATATGGAGAGCATCACACTTCTTGTGCAAAGGAGTCAAAACCGAAGCAACTTCATGCATTTGGCCCTGAACATGTATTCTCCCAGTGTAACTCTCACATTTGGATTTGTCAAATAAATTGCATTCAGGGCCCAGTAGGATTTATTACCAGAAGAGCCATTGGGGTGGAAGCGGTAAGCAACGGTGCTCACAAAACTAGATTAAATGTGGAGGTATGATAGGCTAATGAAGTCACATTTTTATTCTGTACATAATTCTTTCATTCATTGTGAATGATTAATTATTCCCCGTAGAATGCCTACCATGCCTCTCTTTTTTTCTCTAGGGGTATTTGGAGACAAACTGTTTGTTGAAATTAATGTGCTGCTGGTGTACAACATTCGGGACCCCGTAAGAACTTAAAAAGCATGAATAAATGGATTCCAATTACCATCTAACATAGGTAATGGGTTTACGGTACTTAGAGGATTGGATCTGTTCCTCGAGAGCCTGCAGACATTAGAAGCCCCTGATGACCGCCTCGCAATGCCGGCATTATGGAGTGATTTTTACTTTACTGCCTTTTCCATCAGATCATCCCCTTTCCTTCCACACATAAGGTTAATTCACTTCTTGATCACATTATTTCCCCGCTGCTCTTTGACAATATAAAAATTCTGAGTGGACAGCTCAATCCCTCTTCCATCTCAGATTTGATTGTTATGGTATTGCCTGGCGTCCCTCGGAGGCCTCTAGCAGCCTTTGTTGCACTTTATGACACTTAAATGGCTGGGCTACAATTTCTCCATCTATTCACAAAATGCTGTTAATAACTCATTTCCAAAGAGGCCCTTCTTTATGTCGGTGGCATTAAAGGATTTTTTATTAGGTGCCAGGCTAGGTGACACACAGCCCCAGTAACCAAAGAGTTAATTAATCTGTTGAAATTTATAGCCTTTTATACTGCACTCAGTGTGACAGTCCCTAAGAGAAACAGATACTATATTTACAACCCAGCTGAAATATTCAGTAATATAGTCTGCATACTGATCCACTCCATCAGTGGAGGCCTGTTGCTGGAGCAGTCATTAATCAACCAAGATGGATTTGTGTAATCTGTCTTCTTTCTTATTCCTGGATTCCAATAAGTATTGAAATAATAATTTATTGATTACCCTGCAATATAAATGTGTTGTAAAGGGACCCAAGATATTTGCATGGTAATGCATTTTGAAAGCTCTTGGCATTCTGTAAGAACAAGCAGGGAAAACTGCAACGCTTCCTCAGAAGGAGAGAGTGTTTCGTGGGACACCCAACTGAACAGTGTCGGGCGCAGAGGTCTCTCAGAGGTAGCCTTGGATCGGAACATATAAACTGTAACAGTGGCATTGTTACTAGCAGAAAGCTAGTGATAAAAGTTATACGGCACAACCGGCCAGTCAGTTGTGTACTGTACAAACAAGTGGAGCGTGAAGTTTTTGCATTTCTATGCGTATGCAATTGTCTTCCAGCTCCTCATGCATCAAATGTTATGAGGACACTTGGCAAAACTGAATGCTCTGAGAGCATGTGGTATGCAGTCCTTTTTTCATAATATAATCAGCCGCCTGTACCCCCACCCCTCAACACAAGGGCCCAGTGTGCTCAGATAGATGTCTATAAAATCAGCACAGCTCTAGGGAAGGGAATGAAATGCATCTTTACAATATCATTACTTTGCCTGAATCTGAGCTCTGCACTGCTTACAGCGTAAGGAAGAGCTATCCTTAGGGCCTGAAGCTGCTTCTGTAAGTGATGGCACATACCACAGCTCATAAACATGATAATGCTCTGCTGTACTCTTTGACCAGTGGCGGCTCATCGTTCGGACTGCACAATGTGCAAACTCCTGACATCTTTGAACAGGGAGGGGAGTTTATTAAAAGTACACAGGCACACTAAGTCATTTTGTTTTAAATTCAACATTATTTTGAGGTTTGGTTCTGAGTCTGTTAGTCCAAATGTGGGTACCAAATGGGTTCATTGGCTTCACTGTAACTACACCCACAGAGAAACAGCAGTGTTGTCCAGACACTAGTGATATGATGGAGACAAGAGTGATGCTGGAGACAGATTGGTCAGTTGGGGCCCAAACTGGTGGCTGCTGATTGGACATTGGCTGCCCTTTTCACGCATACTTTATGGGTGTGAATTAAGTGGTAGGAGGGAAGAAGAAAGGATTGGGCTACATGTGGTCTGGGCAGAAAGTACGACAAAAATGGGACATCTTTGGAGGATGAATTGGTTAGTAATGAATGTTTTGGGGCTAGCTGAAGAGAAATTGATTTGGGAGAACTGGTTTGGGTAAGGAATATGGTGGGGGTAAATTAAATGAATGAGAATTAGTCTCTGGGCGGATAATGGATTTGGAGGGTAAAGTAATTTAAGGTGAATTGATTCGTGGTGGGATCTTTGTGAGAAATTAACTGGTTAAATTATGAAATGGATGTTGTGTCACATCTCTAATGTGGGAACAAATGGGTGGTTTATATTTTGGGGCTCTGCCTCCATTTCTGCCTGGAACATAGTTTCTTGGGGAATAGGTTTACCTCTTAGCCTTACTGGTTTGCCTTATGTGAAATGGGCATTGTGTTGTCACAGCAAAAGGACTACTTTTAGTTGCGCCCGCAGCTTCACAGAACTGTGTGTTCACGCAACTGCGGGTCACATTGCTCTGGCACAAATAGCCTCACTCCCCCCGCGCTTTGTCTTGCGCATGTGGACGCAGCCCAAGTGTGTTGTAGTAGTTAGACTCTTGGACTAGGATCTGGGAGACCGAGGTTTTAATCTTCTCTGTTGCATGGAAGCTTGCTGGGTGACCGTGGGCCACTCATGTTTTCCCAGTCTAACCTACCTTGTGGTGAGGATAAAATGGAGGAGCGGAGAACAATGTACGATGCTTTTATCTTCAAAGTGCTGAGGGAAATGGTCTCAGCAGGCTGCAGAACAGTCCACCTCCTTTTTTTGCAATTGGAGCCAGCCTCCATGGCAGCCATTTTGCTGTGGCACCCACTACCACTTCTCAAAATTCTTTTAGTTTTATTTTCAATATTAATGTCCAGCTTTCCTCTCAGACGAGTTCCCTAAGCAACTTGCAGCATCTCTCTCCCTTCCTCTGTTTTATCTTCACAATAACCCTGTGAGGTAAATGAAGCTGAGAGAAAGAGTGATTGAACCAGGGTTATTTAGCAAGCTTCCAGGATGGAGCAGGGATTCAAATCTGTGTCTCCCAGATCCTAAGCTGACCCTGTAAGCACTATACAACACTAGTGGAGTTATTCAGTTTCTTGGGCTCAGACATCTTCTCGGCTACATATTCAGCTTGATTCCCTAGACAAGCGTCTTGTCTCCATCCAATCCAGGGCTGTGCTTACAACAATAGTCGACATTCTTCTAGAAAGCTTACAAGCAGGGCATGAATGCAACAGAATCCTCTTGTTATTTGTCCCCATGTTCTGATATTCAGAAAGAGTGTGTTTACATGCTCTATGGACAGGAAGATTTCATTGTTATATCAAAAAGCAATATATATTCTTGATTGTCCACATCCTTGAATAATTAACCTCTGTACGTCTCCTGTACCCTCAATAAATTATCACATTACAATATAATTCATGAAGTGGTTATAGTGTTTTAAGTTAATAAATCCCATAGTATGATGTGACAGTGACTGAAATATTCATGGGTGTGAACCCTTGAGGTAGTCAGTAGTCAACTGATCATATGCAATGGAGTAACTGTGGGTTTAATCATGTGGAAATGGGTCAATTTTTGCCAGTTCACTTCCACTTTTCCTTCATATTACTACCAAGTGTTCCTTATCCACAGGAGAAGCATTTCAGGGGGTATTTTGGGCAGGTGTGGAGTGAGAAAAGTTCCATGCATGGAACTTTTAGAAAGGATTCAACCTTAAATGTTTATATAGCAGGACTCCTCAACCTTGTTGAACTGGTGGGCAATTTTGGAATTTTGAGAAGTGGTAGTGGGTGCCACAGCAAAATGGCTGCCATGGAGGCTGGCTCCAATTGCAAAAAAAGGAGGTGGACTGTTCTGCAGCCTGCTGAGACCATTTCCCTCAGCACTTTGAAGATAAAAGCATCGTACATTGTTCTCCGCTCCTCCATTTTATCCTCACCACAAGGTAGGTTAGACTGGGAAAACATGAGTGGCCCACGGTCACCCAGCAAGCTTCCATGCAACAGAGAAGATTAAAACCTCGGTCTCCCAGATCCTAGTCCAAGAGTCTAACTACTACAACACACTTGGGCTGCGTCCACATGCGCAAGACAAAGCGCGGGGGAGTGAGGCTATTTGTGCCAGAGCAATGTGACCCGCAGTTGCGTGAACACACAGTTCTGTGAAGCTGCGGGCGCAACTTGCCACTGCATGATCAGATACAACTGCGGGCAAGTTGGGGGTTTTTTGGTCATTCGTTTCCAATACCCTGAGGCTTCCAATGGCAGTATGTGATGATGTGCATATTGAGAAGGGGGGGGGGGGGAACAACAGCATGGTGTTGGGATAGCCTGATCAGGCTATCCCCGATGCCACAAGTGCGCGCTAGAGCGATCACACGGGGAAAGTCCATCTGTGGCCCGCAGCAACTTGTTTGATACTGGAGTTCCCCTAGTGTTTTTTTACTCCGCTTCTCTGGCAGAGCAAAACGGCTTGCCGACGGGTGTGGGACGCTTCACAGATGTGCTCGTGTGATCACGCCCTTAAAATCCGGCTCGGAGTCGTTCCTTTCGCGTGGCTAATTCTGCGTGTGATCGGGGCCTTGGTCCTGCTCTTGAAATTCATCTGCCACAGTGTAGGAAGATACAGATTGCATGAGTGGCATTTGCTAAAAGGATGGACTTCTGTGTGCATGGGCCTTGGTTTACACTGAAGGTTCATACAACAGGGAACAGTTCATACAGCAGAGAAGGTCCACAAGGCCAACACTTGCTCCTGCCACTAACTGCACACTGGGTGGTGGTGACCCAGATGTTATAATTCATGAGGGAAATACTCTCCAGATTTCATAGGTATGAGGGCTATGATTAAAGGTATCAATGGAGTATAAATTTGGAAGATATTTATTCAGAAGTGAAAGTACTTTTGTCTGACTTTTCCAGTTATATAACAGCACAAAGTGGATTACTCAGCGTTGCCTTCCAAAGACTAAGTTGTTTGACTCCTTATTTTGTTGGCAAATAGATATTTGCAGCGTTGCTGTGATCTACCTCCCTACCTACCTAACGATGCAGAGGGAGTTGGCTTTTTTAATAGGATGTGTCTGGGGACCCTCCTCTTTGTCTGAGATTGCATATCACACATTCAGCTAAAATATAGTAAATCTAGGAACAAGCTTATCGATAAGAAAAGGGGCATTCAGATATTAAGTGAAAGAGCAAATGATTGATCAGAGCTCTATATATTTCATCTGGACCCAGCCGGAGGGTTGCCAGTTCATGATGGCATCTGTTGTTGGGCTAACGATGCCTTCTGTACCTAAATCTGGAACACTTTGTTCTTCTGTTTCGTTCTGTCCCAGCCATGAAACGGAACTGATCCTGTTGCTGCTGGCGTGGGGAAGAATGGGTTGCTGCCTTTTAAGTATTGAGCGGGAGGCGATGAATCAAACAAACAGGCTTTTATTCAAACACACTGCTTCAGCTCAAAAGACAGCTCTATGAGAGCGGCACCTTAATTTATACTGTTTCCAACTCATAACTTCAAACAATGTAACTATGTACAAACAATCCTATTGGACCTAAGCGAGGCTCAGCAATTGGTTACCTAGAGTGGCTTAAGGACCAATGAGAGTCTTTATTTGTTAGCCAATCAGAAAGGGCCTTTTGCATCCCAAAGTCTCTGCAAGCTGTGGCTGTAAAATAATAAGAATACAACACTGCCGAAACTGGAGATGTTCTTTGCATTGTACGCTTGCACACTCACTTTAGTATATGCTGATGTTGACAGTGAAAAACAACAACAACAGAACTGTATTTCTGTTTGATTTTGTTCTGTACTATACCTCTGTTCCCCCAGATTCATGGCCAGGGAAAAACATTGTTCCAAGCTTTGACCAGAAGAGGGCATCCCCTCCACCTAGATCTGCAGGATTCTTCCCAGCTGTGTACAGGCTGTGTAGTTCCCGATCTGCATTCCAAACTCTTACATGGTTACACATACACAAAAAAAGTTAAGAGACAGAAGCATAAAAAGTCCTTACAGTAGATGGCTTATGGAACAGCAGCTGCCAAAGGGAGTTCCACTATACCAACCCCCTTTATTCCTAGTAGACCATGTATGGACCTATACATGTATTGATAAGTGATGCTCGTATTGCTATTTGTGTAATTTATTTGTCTTGTAAAATGGAAAACCTACTGTGACAGCAAAGTACATTCAATTTTAAAAGTGAGCTGTTCTTCTTTCTGCTCCTCCTTATGATGTTCAAAGGTAACACTTTTTAGCCTAAAAGTCAGTCTTAACATCATGTTGTGTACTATTTCAGGTGAACAGTATACCAGCATTGTACTGAATCCCTTATGCAGCAGTCCATCTGAACTTTGCTACTCTTTTCTTTAGGAAGGAAGAAGTTAAGTTATGCTGAACTTCCTTTGAACTGAGATCTCTATTATTATTGGTAGATGGACTATTACCAACTGATTCTGCTACTGAGTTGAGGCTGTCTACTTGGACATGGGCTTCACTCCCCTGACACCTCTGTTGAAAATACTCAGCAAGGAAGTGGAAAGGTTCCCTGAAAACTGCTGAGGCGCAGCTGCATGAGCTGCTGTCTGCCAACCAGCACTGTCTTCTGACATACACTTGGAGAAGCACTTCGGCTCTACTGTATGTTGTGCCAAGGTACATGGCAGGAGTGTTACTTGTAAGATGGCAGTTGCACCGAGACTTTGTGGTGGGGTCTTAATAATGTAAATATCTGATCATCACATCCTGTTTAATTGTATCATTTCTTGTTTTAATTCAATTTATTTTGGGGGGCACTATCAAGGTGTGTGAGTGGGAGGTAATGATATTTCAGTGAGGTCCCAAGTTTCATTGTTAGGGGCATATAGAAATACACCCTCTGTACTTGAACTTGGTCTTTGGCTTGAACCACAAGGATTACACAGACACCCTAATTGTGTGTGGCAGTACAGTGGTGTTATGCATTTGATCCAGCTATTTTCCCATTCTTTGAGGGGGTTTTGGGGAGGAGGGGCATCCGGCTGTTTGTAGAAGACCCAACAACTTTTGTGTCTGGGTTTCCAATTGTTTGGCCTAGACCAGGGGTGGGCAAACTGTGGCTCGGGAGCCGCATGCAGCTCTTTCACATATATTATGTGGCTCCCGGCAGGGCGGCTGGGGAAGCTAAATATCATTAGCAAACAAATATCATTGGACAAATTAATATCATTATCAATATCTGCTTTTACCCCTTTTGTTATTATTTTTGACAGTCTCATTTAATGTTAATAAAAAGCAAATTTGCTTATTTTCCAATAAAAGCAGGTAATATTTGTTCATGTCTTGTGGCTCTCAAACATCTGATGTTTATTCTATGCGGTTCTTACGTTAAGCAAGTTTGGCCACCCCTGTTCTAGGTGGCTCTTACGCTGAGCAAGTTTGCCCACCCCTGGCCTAGACTACTTCATTTAATTTGGTATGGTTTCTTATGTTCTCTGAACTGGGGTTGGTACATAAAAATTGCCTTTTATTAATGCTATGGAGAAATGCATTTTATTTTAAGGCCTGGGATCTGTACAAACCTCACACTTGGTTTTTCTCTCTGAGCAGAAGAAAGCCAAGGGTGGTGGTGTTGGGGATGGCAGTTGCTCCCAAGTATTGCCCATCCTGCCAATGGTTCTAGTGAGTACCAAGCCATCAAAGTTTTGCAGATGCAAATGGCCATCCTAGCTATGAAACGGCCAGCTTACACCTTGGCTGGAATCTGACACCCAGAAGGTGACAGAGACTTGGAACACAGGAAGATAGATAGAAACCCTATGAGAAAGAGATTTGACCCACAGAGGGAGTCGGCTGACAGAAGAAAGTCCCTTGGCATGGAAGGAAAAGGGTCCATTTTGACTGATTCCAACTGGGTTAACTGAGGGACCTCTCACATTGAGCTGCATTTTAGATGGTGACCATTACCACATGGGGCAGACAAAGAGCTAGCTGTCTGGACAAAGACTCTAAGGTAATGGAAACCTTTAGAATGCTGTAACTTATAAGTTTAAAGAGTTTGACTTGGAATAATGGCTGAGGGACAAAAGATTGCATGTTTGTACCCTTTCTTGTATCTTTGCCCAATCCATTTCTATATAGAGTATGTGTGTGTACTTTTTCCTTTATTTTTTTTTTTTTACTGTTTTAAATGCTGGTAGTTTTTCTCCATATTATTTAGACCTCCAAGATTCGAACGCACTATTCAGAATGGGCACCAGGGAACAGGGACATAGAATTTTTTTAATTCCGGGGGAGCGGGGGCTCAATGTTCTCCCCCCCGGGAAACTGCCTCGCCTCCCTGGGCCCTTCTGAGGCCCACCAGCTGCTGCTGCTGGTGCCTTTCTCTCCCTCGCCCGCCCTGGCCACTCCTTCTCTCTCCCTCCCTCTTTTCCAGGTGAAATGCCCAGCGTGGTGACCCGGACGTCACCTGGAAGTGATGCCATCACGCTGGGCACGTTGCCAGAGCGATGCTCTAGCAATCGCCCTGAAACTCTATGGTGCCATAGATTTTCAGGGCGATTGCTAGAGCGTCGTCTAGCAATGTGCCCAGCGTGATGGTGTCACTTCTGGGTGATGCCACCACTCCGGGCATTTCGCCCGGAAAAGAGGGAGGGAGAGGGAAGGACGGAGGAGTGGCCAGGCTGGGGATGGGAGAGAGGCACTGGCAGCAGAGGCTGCCGGGCCTCAGAAGGGCCTGGGGAGGCGTGGCGGCAGGCGCTATGTTTTCCCGGGGGTGGCTGAGCCCCCTCGGGAAATTTTGGGGGTGGCTTGAGCCCTCGAGCCCCCGTAGTCTACGCCTATGCCAGGGAAGGAAGGCATATGGTTGCTAGATTACTAGTTCCCTTGGAGCACACAAGTGTGATAGGCCATCTCCATGGTGACCAATTATTGGGTAGAAGGAAATGTGGGCAATAGGTGGAGTTTTTAATCTGCAGTGCAGAAGGGAAGCTGGGAGTCCTGGTCTTCTTTGCAGGTAATTCTGAAATTGACCAACTGGTGGCAGTATACCAAAGGAGAAGCATGAAATAACCCCTCTGAGAGTGGGACAAGCCAGGAGAGTGTTGTGTCACCAGGCGGAGACTTGGGATGACCACTGGTGCCTAGATGCCTTGGAGGGCTGAAAGAGTGGGCCCGCCCAAGGGGCTGTTCTGCCACAGAGGCTATTTAATGTAAAATTATTTTATTGTGAAAAGTGTATACATCTTTGTTTTGTCTGTAGTATTATTTTCTACAATATTTATAGGTGCGCCATTTGTGCATGCAGTTACAGATCTGATATTGTACATGCTTCAGCTGTGTTATATGTACCATGAAAATTGTTCTTGGCAGTTACTGCAGAACATAAGAACTCTTAGAAGAGGCACTGGAAAATCCAAATGGTTTTGTGCTTTTTGTGGGAAGGGGATGGAGATTATAAGGGCCCGTATTTTTCTCTGATGGGATAAAACAGCGTTACTCAGTCTGTGGCTTGCAGAGAGCTACTTTTGCAATTATCAGAAAACCAAAAGATCCATATGAGTACTGTATACCTTATGTGCCACCATACCAAACATACACATACAGTAATATAAAACTATTAAAATATATAACTATAAAATCCATGTGGGTTTCCAGGCCCTTTACTTCTGTCCCTGGCATGGGGTATGCAGCTTGACTATCCTCCAGTCCCTCAGGCAATGGATGTTTTAAGGTGGGAAGTTGGGAACCACCTGTCAGCCTCACTGGGGAGAGGCCCTTCCTACTTTCCTGGAACATGGGGAGGGATCCAGTTTGGGGAAGGTTGCTCAGAAGAGCCACAAGTGTTATTTCAAAGAGCTGCACATGACTCCCAAGCCACTAGATGGGTATCATTGGGATAAACAGATGTGGGACGAGACTTTAGTTCAGGAAAATAGCATGGATGAAAGTACAGTCATAGCTGTCCCAAACAATGATAGGGTTTTGTTTGTTTGTTTGCATTTCAAACATTACACCAGAAATATAAATTCTCCTTTGAAGGACAGCAGAACCTCTCATTTTTTATTATTCTGTCTTTTGTTATGGTTACCTTTGTAGCCATTCACACCTCTGGTTTTTCTGCAATGTAAGGATTGGGGAAGGCCACATAACTCACAATATATGATCGTACATGCAAGGAGATTCCATTATTTTGCCTGCGCTCCCTTTCCTCTTTCTGTGTGATGTCTGAACACACCTACATGATAGCCAGCAACACAAAAGCCAAGTATTAGTCTGAAAGGAATTAACTGCCCTGTGCCTCTGGAACACGCATATGCTGAAACCATGGGTAGGCTTGTGCAATATCTCAGCAGAAGAGTAGCCCCACCCACCCCCATTTTGTCTCGTAAAACAACTCAATTAATAGCAGATTCGTAACCTCTTGGCACGCACAGGGAAGACAAACGGTTTGCAAAATTTTGTTCCAGCGTTGGTGCCGTCTGAAAATAGCACTGCACTCTTGTGAGAACCTAGTGCACAGATAGCGTACAGTTTATTCCTCAGGCAATGTATAACCTGGATGAATAAGATATTGTGATAGCTATGTTGATTTTAAAAAAAAAGGGGTTTGTAGAGAATAGATTTCAATTAATAGCTATCAGCTGTGGAATCTTGGAATGGAAACTCTGTGTCCAGAAGCATAATTCTTCCATTTTACCAGATCTTGGTTACAAACAATGCAAGTTGGCTCTCATCATGTTGTTCTATTAATTGTCCTGCCCTCTGCAGGCTGGCCCAGTCTGGTCCTCCTCCAGAGCAGTGCCTTTAGGTCTAGATAATAAGGCTTGAGAGTGACAACAGATGCTGGCCGTTTGGAGCTGGAGGCCAGGCAGTACAGCTGGCCCACATGCTTGTGGCTAGCAGACAAGTTGACCCAGCAAGACAGCCTTCACAATCCTCAGCCTAGAGAGGGTGGGAGGTAATCAGTCTCAGCTGCACTGCTGGCTCTGTGGCCGTGCTGCGGCCATGAGCCTACAAAATAAGCATCATCCTCATGGCCTGCCTCTGAGAAGGTGTTGTGTCCTGCTGGTCTGGCACTTTGCCTTCTTTGGGTCACTTCAGCCTGGGCCTTCTGTCACTGCTGTTCCTGTAGAGAGGAGACAGGACCTGGGCGGGGGGGTGGTATGGACCCATGTTTGAGACCTGGACAGTGGAGGCATGGTGGCTGTCTTGGGTGGCCAGTGGCAGGGTTTCACTTGCAGGATCCGACAGGGTTGCCCTGGTGCCTCTGTCATGTCATACCCTCCTTGGTCCCGAAGGTCCTTTTCAGCTGGTGGCCTGGGTTCCTCAGGATCTTCCACTGACGACTCTGAGTCCGAGTTGCTGGGCTGGTTAAAGGTGGGGGGTCAGGACGCTAATGGGCTTTCTCATCTGGACATATAAGCATTCTTATGAATTTATTACTACGGTCCAAGACCAGCAAGAATAGTATCAAAATGGTAGATAAAATGTATAAATTTATGAAACGTTACAGCAAAAAAATAAATGTCACAATCATAGAACAAATGTCAGTGTTGAAAATACACAGTCATAGTTTTCATAAATAACAGAATTAGAGTGGTCCCTCTATATATTAGTTAGAGATCTCCTACACTTCAGTGCCATATTTAGCAACCTTGCATGTTATGTCCGGGCTTTTATCAGAGCATTATAGAGAGAAGTAGAGCTCTATGTCTCCCCGGACAGGCTGAAGGTATGGGCAATATATAAACTTCACGTTTCTTATTATACATCTTACAGTCAAAGATAACATGTTCTAATGTTTCGATTTTCCCATCACCACAGGGACATATAAATTTTATGAATATTTTATTGAGGTCTGGGTTTTTATATAAATATATGAAGATATTTTAATGTATATTTTTGATATCAACATCTGGGTAGATATCGGAACTAGACTTTTATTACAGTTTATATACAGTGTGTACATGATTACAGTCCAAATTAGAGTTTTTAGCCATAGTTCCTGAATAATTACAGGTTTTGTAAGATAAATTATGCTAAATAGAGTTAACACTTGGTAATTTCTTACTATTTGGTTTAATGCTCTTTTTATTGTATTGATTTATTTACTTATTTTTATTTATTTTATATCCCACCCTCCCCACCAAGGCAGGCTCAGGGCAGCTTCCATTAAAAGTTAAAATGCATTAAAAACAAATTCATTAAACACAATACACATCATAAATACACAATACACAACATGTCGTTTATTGTTTGACATCTTTTAGCTCTGGATGTATATTGAGTTTTAATGGGCTTTCTCTGGATATCTGGCCTGTCTTGGTCGGAGATGGAATGCTGGGATTGATGAATTATTTGTTGGACTGGTTCAGCGTGGCTGTTCAGGCATTCTTTAAAAAGCACAGTTGCTGTATAGAACAGATTTTTTTGTTAATCAACCTTGAAATATGTAGTTTAAGTAATGCGGGTGCCTAAGTACCTTGGTAGCTTTTTCGTAAGAGTGAGCTTTCAGCTGGTCTTCATCTGTGGAATTTCACTGTATATTTGAGGGCCTTAACTACTCATTATGAAGTACTTCTGTGTGTCCAGGTCCACTATGAGAACTTGCAGTCATATAGCAGTAGCTAAGTACCTTACCAGGCACTGATTTTAGATGAGGACCACGGCGCAGGAGGGAGAGGGGGCTCCTCCATTCCTTACCTGACTGAACTGGGAACTGTTTTGTTTTTTCCAGCATCACAATTTCCTACCCTGTTAGCATTTCTGGTTTTGAAATGCAAATCTAAACCACGTAAACGGTGGTCACAGTGCTTCATTAGAGCAATAATGTATTTTACTGTGTGTGCATACAAAAGTGAGATTCATGAAGGAAACAGTTATGAACTAAACAGGGATCATTTCATTAAAAAAGAGGTGCAGGAGCTCATTAGCATAACTCATTAGCATAGTGTATTTGCATATTCCACACATCCTGACATCACCGGAATTGTGTCAGAAGGCAACACTAACCGCTCAGGCTCCACCCCCAAAATCTCCAGGTATTTCCCAACTCAGAGCTGCCGAGCCAGCTTTACACTTTGACTAAAGACACTTTAGGTTTCCTTTGCTCTTGCAGGGAAGCTAACCTACAACAAGCATGAAAATACAGATCAAGTTAGTATGCTTTTGCTTTTTTCCACAGCACATCACCATATGTGCCCGCTCCTGGGCTTGTTACTCCCGGAACGGCGTTCCTGCTCGAAATGATCCCTGGAATTAACTGATCCTCGGTTTATTGCAAGTCAAAACACAAATCTCCAAATCCTAAATATACAAAGATGCAGTGGAGATGAAGCAAACAGGAGATGAGGTTTGCAGGTTGTTACTGTAATAATTTTACTTCAAGAACTTCAGTGCAATAGTCTTCAATAGTAGCATGCCATTCACCGCAGTAGCTAGGAAGATAGCATTGTGGATTGCCTCCTCTGTAGCACTGGGGTAAATCTGGAGAGAGCCTTATCCTTGCAAAATTGAGTAATTGCAAGAGAAGAGTGGAATGGAACCATAAATGGAACCAGGGAACTAAAACCAAGAATCTCTGGGTCCAGAACCTATCCCTAGTCAGCTTGTCTATAAGATCAGTGTCTTCCTAGATTCAGAATGATTTCCAGTCTGATTGGCAGGGAGACTATACTTAACACTTTTTCAGACCAGATCTCTGAGTTGAGGGATAATCATGCTCAATAAACTTCCCAGTGGTCTCAGACATCTCAGTTTCAGCTGTTCACCAGGGATGATCCCTATTTCCTGATATCTGTTCCCTCTTTCTATGTTGCCTTTTGTGGACTTGTTGGGATGCCTTTAAAAACTTTCCTTAGGGACAAACTTGTTTTTAAAGGGGAAATTGCAGCTGCACAGGTGATGTTGATTTAGATCAGGGCTACCTGGGGAGGAGAGGAGGGGTTTAAACCTTCCATTGTGCAGTTTTGAGTAGGGCTTTTGTCCATGATGGCTCCTTATTTGTGGAACTTCTTCCCCCTTGAACACATGAAACTGTCTGAGCCATTCATCTATTAATGTTTTATCTACTGTGTCTATGATCCCATTCGGACAGGCAGCTAATCCCGCCATTGGCCCGGCTCTAATTTGATCCCGATCTTTTTTATCCAATGTCGCACGACCAGACAGCTCTCCCTGTATACCTTGCCGTGTACGGACTCCATGGTGGATTGTCTAGATGGTGTCCACCTAAAGGAGCCACATGGTCAGTTTTTTAAAAAATAAATTCTGTATGTGCATATGTGCCTCACCATCTACTTGTTTTTCCGTGCATGCGCAGACTTGAATGTTAAAAGCATTGCCAGCGGTACCTTCCTCTAGTACCATTTGAATTAACAAAGTTCATAAGTTTCACGGGCCCTTCAGAAGCATGAAATTGTCCAGAATGTTTGAGCGGAGCTCTGTGGCCATCGCACGTTTACACAGTTATGTGCATACCGCTAAGAATTTTTTAAAATGGCGGCCATTCAGACTATCCCCATGGGCTGATTGCGCGCTGGAACGACCAGATGGGTGAGGTCCACCATTAGCCTGTCGGCAAGCTTTAGTCTGGACTTTCAGCATTACCTTTTAGTATGGATCCCTGGCAAGGCTAATCACGGCAGCGGCACATTTAGTAGGGCTAATCACGGCAGTGGCACATTTCCCAGATGTTGCTGTATGGACGTGCCCTTTAAATCTACCAGGTACTTGTGCCTGGGTTGGATCTAAAGAGCCGTCTGATTGTGACCTATGACTGGCAGTAGCTCTTCAGACATCACCCTGCCAACAAAAGTCTATATAGTCAAAGTGATGGTATTCCCAGTAGTAATGTATGGCTGTGAGAGCTAGACCATAAGGAAGGCTGAACATGGAAGAATAGATGCTTTTGAATTATGGTGCTGGAGAAGTCTCTTGAGAGTCCCTTGGAGAGCCAGTTTGGTGTAGTGGTTAAGTGTGCAGACTCTAATCTGGGAGAACTGGGTTTGATTCCCCACTCCTCCACTTGCACCTGCTGGGTAAGCCATAGCTATGGGCAAGCCATAGCTCTATACCAGCTGTTCTCTCAAGGACAGTTGTCTCAGAGCTCTCTCAGCCCCACCTACCTCACAGGGTGCCTGTTGTGGGGAGGGGAAGGGAAAGGAGTTTGTAAGCCGCTCTGAAACTCCAAGTGAGTGAAGGGCGGGATATAAATCCAATCTCTTCTTTGACTGCAAGGAGATGAAATCAGTCAATCCTAAAGGAAATCAACCCTGATTGTTCCCTGGAAGGACAGATGCTGAAGCTCAAATACTTTGGCCACCAAATGAGAAGAGAGCACTCACTGGAGAAGACCCTGGTGCTGGGAAAGACTGAAGGTCAAAGAAGAAGGGGATGTCAAAGGATGAGATGGTTGGACAGTGTTATCAATGCAGCGAGCATGGAGTTGGGCAGACTCTGGGGGACAGAGGAGGACAGAAGGGCCTGGTGTGGTGTGGTCTGTGGGGCTGCGAAGAGTCAGACTCGACTGTGCAACTGAATAACAAAAGCTCTCCAGGATATCAGGTGGAGGTTTTTCATATCACCTCCTATCTGAGCCTGGGCTCCCACACAGTTATAGCCCTTTAAAGGTAAGATCGTAAGAGAAGCCAGTGTTGGATCAGGCCAGTGGCCCATCCAGTCCAACACTCTGCCACACAGTGGCCAAAAACACCAGGTGCCCTCAGGAGGTCCAGCAGTGGGGCCAGGACACTAGAATCCCCCCCACTGTTCCCCCCCAAGCAGCAAGAATACAGAGCATCATTTGCCCCAGACTGAGAGTTCCTATCTATACTTTGTGGCTAATAACCACTGATGGACCTCTGTTCCATAAGTTTATCCAATTCACTCTTGAAGTCGTCCATGCTTGTAGCCGCTACCACCTCCTGTGGCAGTGAATTCCATGTGTTAATCACTCTTTGGGTTAAGAAGTACTTCCTTTTATCCATTCTAACCCGACTGCTCAGCAATTTCATGGAGTGCCCACGAGTTCTTGTATTGTGAGAAAGGGAGAAAAGTACTTCTTTCTCTACCTGCTCTATCCCATGCATAATCTTGTAAACCTCGATCATGTCACCCCTCAGCCGTTGTTTCTCCAAGCTAAAGAGCCCCAAGCGCCTCAACCTTTCTTCATAGGAAAAGTGTTCCAACCATTTATCATTCTAGTAAAGTGTTCCAACCCTTTAATCATTCTAGTGGGTGTGCACTCATCTTTTGTTTGCCTTTTTTGTTCTTTCAGTGGCTAAAAAAGCATGGGGAGTCCAGTTTTGTTATGCTGAACCACTGGGGTGGGGGTGGTGAAGCACTTATCTCTCTTTCCCTTCCATGTGTGTCCTCAGTTGGAATTGGGCTCCTGGACAGGTGAAATTGTGTTTTGAAAGGTGCTGGGAAAATCAGATCACGGATGTGTTGTCTCTTTTGATCCTCGGTCTGCACCAGAACCCATGATTTCAATCCCAAATCTCTAGGACCGATTTCCCACAAGTGCTGCCCCGGCATCAGGTCCTCCATTTACCCGGATTGCCTCCTTGAATTTCCCACTATTTGCTGCGGGGCACATTTTGACCTGGGGCTTTGCACGATTTACTCCAATTTCCTCTGTGGCTTCAGTGATCCTCAAAAAACAGGATCACCAAAGCCACAGAGGAAATCAGAGGAAATCGCGCAAAGCCCCGGGTCAAAATGCACCCTGCGGCAAATAGTGGGAAATTCAAGCAGGCAATCGGGGCAAATGGAGGACCCAGTGCCGGGGCAGCGATTGTGGGAAATCAGTCTAAAAGTTAAGGGAAGATGCATCTTGACTCTGGTGCATCTGCATGTCAGTTCTCACATGGTAATGCACTAGTGTGCTCCTTAGCTTCCTCTCCCCCCCCCCATAACTGCCTTTGAATGTGTTTGAGCTGCAGTCATACAAAGGACAGCAGGACTCACTGTAAGAGGAAACGTTTTATTTTATAGAAACAAGGAACGGCTCTGGTCAGCGTCACCATCAGTTTACAGTACACAGTCCTTCAGAAGCTCATGCAAGAAACGTATGGGAAGGCACAGAGTGAAAAAGGATCTTTAGCAATGTGAAATGGTGTGGGGAGGGAACCTGTGCTCTGATCCTTGGTCCTGTTGGAGAAGCGACAGCCTGCTAAGAGTCTGGTAACTGTAAATACAGCTGAAAGACTGGTTTAGTCCACTTGTACCCTAGGGGGAGCAGTGGAGCATTCTCTAGAGTTTCTAGGGTTCATTGAATGATGTCTCTTGCAGTTCAGCCTACCTCCTGTTGTTTCCTCTTTTTGCTAAGGGTTAGTGCTGGTGCTCTGAAGGCCTCTCTGTTGTATTAATGGCCTGCAGTCTGTTATTGTCTTTTTTTTGGAAATCCCTGTTGCAGTAAACTCAGTGAAAGCAGACTCCAGAGCGTGGACTGGACTATTTCCTGAACTCTGCCAACAGGTGTATGGGTGTAGACAGCACACAAGAGGCTTTTCTGTTCTACTTGTAACATTTGGAATGGTATCTGATGAATCCTCTGACTCTAGGCCTGTTTCCTCTAAGCATCAGACAGAATTGCCTCCCTTTCCCTCCTTGACTGAGGCAAGATGCTAGCAGAACAAGGAGCAAGGGGTGATTTTACCTGATTTCCCATTATTGCTGCAGCAGCCCTTACAGTTTTGTGCCGCTGAGAGAGGAGTTTGTGGACAAAGGGCATGCTGCTTGGGCAAGGGGAGGGAGGGGAGGGCCTCCTCTGCCAATTACTTAGATTATATGAATTTTTCCACTGGATCTGACCCCTTTGTCGGTTTCTCTGCTCCTTATAGGCTGCATCTTCAGAGTTTAACCTCAGCCTGCATAATCGACCTTCATAATAGACCTTCATAATCATAGGCGTCAACTACGGGGGGGGGGGGCTCGAGCCACCCCTGAAAACGGTGCACCCTCCGCCACGCCTCCCTCGGCCCTTCCTAGGGCCGCCGCCCTCTTTCTCTCCCCCCCGCCTGGCCACTCCAACCCTCCCTCCGTCTGTCCAGGGGCCAGCTAAGCAAATGCCCAGCTGGCCCCTGGACGGATGGAGGGACGGAAGCAGGAGTGGTCAGGCGGGGGGAAGTGGCGGCGGGGACATGGTCCCGGTGGGCGCACATGCTTTGCACACGAGCACAGAAGAGCCCCCGCCCCCCCCCCCCCCGGTTTTTTAAAACTCTACGCCCCTGTTCATAATAGACCTGCATAATAGACCTTCAGGAATGATGGCACAGAATCTCTGTGTAGAACATCTGCCTTTTAACCAGGTTCCATCCTAACAAAGGGATGCTCTTCACTTTTAGTAGGATAGAAGTATATCAAAATTAATCAGAAGAACTGAAGAGAGCTTCAAAGAACAAACTGTCCTTTCTGCTCTCCGTCACAACCCTCTACCAGGCCTTTATTCATGCTTTAAAGCCCACCGAAAACTGCACAAAATGGTAGGGATTACATTATCTTTAAAGAGGAATATCCACTTAAAAATCTGAAAAAGAAAGGGTTGCACTTAATGTTATAATCATTGGGAAGTGCCATATCAAGCATACTTAATTATCTGAAATGCACATTTTCCAGGCGCTCAATTAATTGTAGTGGAAATGTGCAAATGTTCAATTGCTTGTAACTTTGTAAGATCCCCTTCTGGGCTTGGAAACTGTACTTTCTTAGTCATAGCCTAATGGAGCATTTTCTTGGAAAGTTCAGCAGTTTTTGATATGTATAAGTGTTTTTTTTCTGGAGTTTTTTTTTTTTAAACCCTTTCATTGAGTTCTGTTTTTTAAAATATGCAGTCTATAAATCTGAAGCATCTCTAGGTCACACCAGAATTTTGTCTGTGAACAAATCCCCAAACTGCACTTTCCCATGCTTCTGAATGAATGCTATAATATACAACCTAGGGCACAGTCCAAGAAAAAAGAACCTGAGAAGCATTGATTGCAGTGGGACAGTTCAGCCACGACTGCCACAGGAACTGGGGCCAATTCATGTATTAAGCAGAGGCATACCCAGGTCTGCCACAGGAAGAGACACTCAAATGGGAAGTTGCAGCCAGTCATAGTTCTTAAATAGTGCACTCATGCAATATTTTAAAATTTTAGGTCTTCATCTAAAAATGGATTATACGCAGATCCATGCTCCAAAGTTCCTCTGGGCTGCTCCCCAAGAGTACAGGAAGGAGCTTGTTATGTATCAATATTGTGGTCGCCATGTGCTTGTGTAATGGCGACTGCCACGTGGACATTCGCACATGGCCTGAATCTACCTGAGCTTCAGCCAGGTAGAACAATAGCCGGTCGGATCCTAAACGACCGCCAATCAGGACCTAGGTCCCCCCCCCCCCGGGGACCTATGAACTGTAACCACTATCTTAAGGTCCTAACAGGACATTTGGGCGAGGTCGGAGGATTATCTCTGACCAGCATAAGAGAGGGCTCTGAGCCCAGGGTTCCTCATGTTCCATCTTGACCCTCAATAAACTACCATGCTGTTTTTACTGTTACTGGCCTCCCGACTCCAGTACTTTTCAGAGCTCCTGTATGAGATCAGGGCCCTGAGGAATTTATTACAATTCCGCAGGGCCTGTAAGACGGAGCTCTTCCATCGGGCTTTTGGTTGAGGTGGCACCCCCCCCCCCCCGGTTCGATCTCCCATCAATGGCTTGGATCTGAATAGCTATCTAGGAACCCACACTTCTGTCACATCTAAATTATTGAGACATCTGACCAAGTTGTTACACAGTATTTTATGATCTATGATGTTGTTTTAACTTGTTGTTTAAAGTTGCTTTTAATTGTACTATATTGTATTAATACTAATGGAACCCGCCCTGAGCCTGCCCGTGGGGTACGGTGGGATACAAGACCAATATAAACAAACAAACAAACAAACAAACAAACAAATAATAAAATAAATAAGTACTGAGCTGCAGTCCCTCCCTATTCGATCTGCTCAAAGTCACATGATAAAGAATATTTAGGAAAGGAATAAAATACCTCTGTGTTTAGAAGGATGATAACTGACACGTCGTACAATTCAGGATTATTTTTTAATGTACTGTGTCTACAGCCCATTTGTTCTTCCATTATGAAACTCAAACTGGTTTATGTAGGTTTGACATGGAGAGCACACCAATGCACCCAGCAACACAGGAGCAAATGAAAGCAAGCAGTGCTCTGCGCGGTGTGCTGGGAAAGCCTAAGGACCTGACAGGGAGATGTTTGAATCAGGTTAGGTTTTGAGGGGTGAGAGTTAGTTGTTGGACATTGTACCAGGAGCTGGAGTTAAAGATCTGTGGTGAAGTTACCCTATGTGGGTAGCTGAGGTGTTAACATATCCTGGCGGGATTGGCTGGTTGTGGTGTTGTTGCAGCACAATGCTGTATTTCATGTGTTATACCTGAGAGGGTGTTGTTTCTTGGGCATGTTGTGTTTGAAGCCTACCTTCCCCCAATTCCCTGCTGATTGTTAATATTTACCTCAGTTATTTCTTTCTGAATAAACTACATTCTTGTTCACCTTGAAGGGAACAATTTTGTTCGGTTAGTTTACCTCATTATCCCATAGTTATGAATTTAGACTTGTGTGGGATTATACCCAAGCCCAGATTCAACCCCCTTCAATCTTTCTAAGTTTCTACTGTGAATCCCAGTGCAGTAGACCAGGTGGGTAATTGCATGATGGGGAGAAATCCTGTAGAGAGCCAGTTTGGTGTAGTGGTTAAGAGCGCGGATACTAATTTGGGAGAACCGGGATTCATTCCCCACTCCTCCGCATGCAGCTGCTGGTGTGACCTTGGGTCAGTCATAAATTCTTTCAGGGCTGTTCTTTCAAGGGCAGTTCTTGAGAGAGCTTTCCCAGCCCCACCTACCTCATAGGGTGTCTGTTGTGGGGAGGGGAAGGGAAAGGAGATTGTAAGCCGCTCTGAGACTCTTTTGGGTAGTGAAGGGTGGGTATAAATCTGATCTCTTCTTCTCAGAGAGGTGATTAAACTCCAGGAATTTATCACAGTAGAACTTCCAGGAAACTATCATCCAGGATCTGACAAGGTCTAGATCTGCTGAATTTCTGCATCATCACATGCTCTCCAGCCATCGGCTCTGTGTTTGTATTTAATGTACCACCAGTGGATTTTATTTAAAATAGTTATATCCCTCCTCTCTAGAAAATTGTATTTAAGACAGCTTGAAGCACAAATGCCCAAATAAAATATAATAAAACCCACAAAAATAATCAAGGAAAAATAATACACAATCACAGGATAAAAACCAGCAGAACTCATCTGATAGAAAACATTAATAAAAAAAGTAGTCTAGAAGCACCATTAATACTAGGGTTGCCAACATCCAGGTAGGGCCTGGAGATCTCCCAGCATCTCCACCTGACAAAGGTCAATTCTCCTGGAGAAAATGGCTGCTTTGGAGGGTAGACTGTATTGCTTTATACCCTGCTGAGGTCCCGCCCCTCTCCGGATTCCTTTTCCAAAACACCAGGAATTTCCAAATTTGGAGCTGGCACCCCTACGTAAACCACAGATATTTAAATAGTTAAAACAGGATGTAGTAGTTAAAATGAAGTGTGGGAAATCTAAAAGTCTTGAGAAAATAAAAATGGCATCTAAAGGAATATGAAATTGGTGCCAGATGATTCTCAGTGGGGAGGTCATTCCATGGTATACGCTATAATCCTAAAGATATTTCCCTGGTATTAAGGCCCATTTAATAACAAAAAAAAAACTTTTCGGTAAGCTTGTTTAGGATTGCTCCAATAGGCACTGCTGTAGAAAAGCCCCTACCTCTGATGCACACCCATCTTGCTTCAGAACTTGGGGAGTACACAGAGCAGCCCCTATGCTGAAGATCTCAGCTGGCAGGTAGGTAGATATAGGAGAAGGGTGTCCTTCATAGATGTATACACTGTTTTACAAAGTAAGATTAGATTAAAAGATAAACCTCCGTTCCAAGAAGCCTAGAGGTGAGAGTGTGAAAATAAGGAACTAATGGGAGAGGCAATGATAACCTGGGAGAAATATTTATTGATTTACTTAATTTATATCGCCCCAGCGAGCGAGCACGCTTTGCGCGCATGCTAAAAAGCCCCCCCCCCCCAATTTTACAAAAGTCTACGCCCCTGCACAGCGCAACACCCACTCCTGGGCTTGTTACTCCCGGAACAGCGTTCCTGTGTGTTCCTGCTCAAAATGACTCCTGCCTAAGAAGCTTCCATGGCAGAGTGAAGATTTAAACCTGGGTGTCCCAGATCCTAGTCTGACACTTTAACCACTACAATACACTGCAGTTACACATGATGTGTTGGCCGGAGGAGAGAATTAAAGGCTTAAACCTTTAAGTTAATAATACATATATTTTCATTGGACTATGCCTCTTTCAGATTTCCCCAGGTGCTGCTGGAAGTCTGCTACTTAATGTAGAGTTGCCAACCTCCAGGAGGGCCCCGGAGAGCTCCTGGATTTACAATTGATCTCCAGGCTATAGAGATCAGCTCCCCTGGAGAAAATGGCAGCTGCAGAAGGAGAACTCTAGGGCCTATTACTCACTAGTGTTTTCCCCTCGCTTTTGCTGTGTATCTCCGTTGGGTTTTCTTTTTCATCCTGCATTGATCCCCTCCCCCCCCCAAGCACTGAGTTTGCTTTCTGGTCACTGTTTCCTGGGGTTTTCTGAGAGTGGTTTTGTGCCATTTTCCCCCTTGTTTTGCTTCTGAGCTGAAGGTAATTCAAAAACATCAGATTCCCTCCATCGGCTGTGTTTGTACTGACTGATTCCTGTTATGGAAAATACCGTATTTTTCACACCATAAGACGCAGTTTTTCTCACCCAAAAAGTGGGAGAAAAAGTGAGTGCGTCTTATGGCGCGAAGCTCCCGGGCCGCGGCAAGCGCCGCGGCCCAGGGAGGAAGCTCTCCTCCCACTCACCCCCCTCAGAAGCTCCCGGGGCCGTGGCAAGCGCGCGGACCCGGGAAAAACCCCCCTGCCCACCCACCCGCTCCAGATGCTCCTGGGGCCGCGGCAAGCGCCGCGGACCCGGGAAAAAGTCCCCCCCATAGATGCTCCCGGGGCTGTGGCAAGCGCCGTGGACCAGGAAGAAACCTCCCTGCCCACCCCCCCTCAGAAGCTCTCCTCCCAGCCCCCCTCCCTCCCTCCCCCCCTCAGAAGCCCCCTCCCTCCCACCCCCCTCAGAAGCTCCCCTCCCAGCCCCCCCACCCCCCCTCAGAAGCTCCCCTCCCAGCCCCCCCACCCACCCCCCTCAGAAGCTCCC
This sequence comes from Lepidodactylus listeri, assembly GCA_029233225.1. Lineage (NCBI taxonomy): Eukaryota > Metazoa > Chordata > Lepidosauria > Squamata > Gekkonidae > Lepidodactylus > Lepidodactylus listeri. The sequence continues at coordinate 98,802,598 of JARCFY010000006.1, forward strand.
CTCCCAGCCCCCACCCCCCTCAGAAGCTCCCCTCCCTCCCAGCCCCCCTCAGAAGCTCCCCTCCCAGCCCCCCACCCACCCCCTCAGAAACTCCCCTCCCAGCCCCCCCTCACCCACCCCCCTCAGAAGCTCCCCTCCCAGCCCCCTCCCTCCCACCCCCCTCAGAAGCTCCCGGGCCGCGGCAAGCACCGCTGACCCCGGGAGGAAGCCCCCTCCCTCCCCTGCTCACCTTTCCCGCCCCATTCCTCCCCCCTCACCATTCTTGGGCTGCGGGGGGGGAGGTAGGGAGGTAAGAGCTGGGCCTGAGTGGCGTTAAGCCACTGGGGCCCAAGCAAGGGGGGGGAGGGAACCACTTGTCTTTCTGTCTTTCTTTCTCTTTCTGTCTGTCTTCCTTCCTTCCTTCCTTCTCTCTCTCCTCCCTACCTTCCTGTTTCTTCCTTTCTTCCTTTCTGTCTTTCTTTCTGTCTTCCTTCCTTCTCTCTCCCCCCACCTATCTACCTTCCTTCCTTCCTTCCTTCTGTCTCTCTCTCCCCCACCTACCTACCTACCTACCTTCCTTCCTTCCTTCCTTCCTTCCTTCCTTCCTTCCTTCTGTCTCTCTCTCTCTCCCCACCTACCTACCTACCTTCTTTCCTTCCTTCCTTCTGTCTCTCTCTCTCCCCCCACCTACCTACCTACCTACCTACCTACCTTCCTTCCTTCCTTCCTTCCTTCCTTCCTTCTGTCTCTCTCTCTCCCCCCACCTACCTACCTTCCTCCCTTCCTTTCTTCCTTCCTTCTGTCTCTCTCTCCCCCCGTACCTACCTACCTTCCTGTTCCTTTCTTTCTTTCTGTCTTTCTTTCTGTCTTCCTTCCTTCTCTCTCTCCCTCCCTCCCTTCCTCCCTCCCTTCCTGTTTCTTCCTTCCTTCATTTCTGTCTTCCTTCCTTCTCTCTCTCTCCCACCTACCTACCTACCTTCCTTCCTTCTCTCTCTCTCACCCCTACCTACCCCCTCCCTCCCCCACTCACCTTTCCCAGGCTGCAGGGGCGGGGGAGGTAGGGAGGGAAGAGCTGGGCCTGAGTGGCCTTAAGCCACTGGGGCCCAAGCAAGGGGGGGGGAGGGAAACACCCTTTCTGTCTGTCTTTCTGTCTGTCTTTCTTTCTGTCTCTCTTCCTTCCTTTTCTCTCTCTCCTCCCTCCCTCCCTCCCTCCCTTCCTGTTCCTTCCTTCCTTTCTTTCTCTTCCTTCCTTCTTTCCTTCCTTCTCTCTCTCTCCCCCCTACCTACCTACCTACCTACCTACCTTCTTTCTTTCTTTCTTTCTTTCTTTCTTTCTTTCTTTCTTTCTTTCTTTCTTTCTTTCTTTCTTTCTTTCTTTCTTTCTTTCTTTCTTTCTTTCTTTCTTTCTTTCTTCACTCTCCCCCCCCCCCCCAACTACCTACTGTTTGGTTCAGTATATTTTTTTCCCTGTTTTCCTCCTCTAAAACTTGGTGCGTCTTATGGTCAGGTGCGTCTTATAGTCCGAAAAATACGGTACTGAATTACTGTTCACCGTTGCATAGGAAATTTATGTATAGCACTTCAGATTTTATGTGGTGTTAAACTGTTTCAGAATTTTATGTAAGCCGCCCTGAACTTGCTTCTGCAGGGAGGGCGGGGTATAAATCCAACAAACAAACAAATAAATAAATAAATTCCCCATGCCCCTTTGCTGCCCCTTGAAGGTCACTCCCCTGCCCACATCTCCGTGGGCACAGTGATCCTGTCTGGACTTTCGTCTCCGGCTTACCAGTTTAAACCCAGCAGCAGGAGAAGGCAGTTCAAAGTTGCGCCTGGAGGGAGGCATTACTGTGTGCTCTCTTGCACACGGTGGATTTAAATTAATGTTTTATCGCTAGTCTCATGCTGCTTATAAAAATTTAAACGACGAGGAAAATAATTTAAAAAAATTAAAAATGGTGCTTGTGTGGCAATGAAAAAGGGGTATGGTGGAGGGTGATGGCGACTCTTCCATTTTTTACAGTGGCCAATAACACCACAGAGAATCCTCTAGAGCTTGGCAATAAGAAAAGGGAGCTTCTTGGCTGCTCTAGTCAGTTTTTTAAAAAAATAGTTTGGTCAATTTCAGGATTCTTTTTTTTTTAAAAAACCCACTTTGCCTGAGTTCCTTTGTTTTCCCTTTCATTCAAGGAACTGAACCAGGAGGATTTCAATGGAAGGCATTTACTTGACGCTACAGCGCAGCTGCGATAGGGAAATTGTGTAATCTTTTTTTTTTTAAACACCTTTGGACACCACCCACCACATATCACAAGTGACGTTCCCACCACAATTAAGAAAAACTGCATTTTTTTGGTTGTAGCTGCAGAATAAATGCACCAGAGAAAAAAGAATGGTTCGTACTGCCGGCACAGAATCCAAAGTCAAGCTTATAGGCTTGATTGCTTGGATTCTCTGCAGTAAGCTGTCAGTGCGTAACAGGCACCATATCCCTGAAGCTCCGCCCCCCCCAAGCTCCACCCCAACATCTCCAGGAATTTCCTAACCTAGAGTTGGCAACCCTAACTTAGTATATTTGTAGTATTGTGGGATGTGGGCATATTGCCAACATGATGGAACTGGGGATGCTGCTTCTGTTGTTGTCACACCAATAACCCCCAACCATAGCTGCTGCTGACTCTGCAGTATTAAAATTGGTTTCGAAATGGCTGTCTAAATAGTTATTGTTTTGTCTCACATCCTCAGTATGTTCAAGAGGGCGTCAACAAATATATCACAATTAATCAGTTTTCCATGAGAAATAATATCGATTCCCACATAGTAAGACAATTCCTATTTTCTCTTCTAATCAAAAAGTCAGCTTTATCATGATAAATAAATCCTTTTTACTAGGGACAGTCTGTTTGCCAGAAACTGGCAAACACTAAATGAACTACAGTAATTACATTTAACATTTACATTTTTAGGAATCTCTGCTGCGTAATTCAATAGACACATTTCTGGTACACAAAAAAGTCAAAAACCTATACCAATTCATAACATTTTTATTACCATTTTCCAGTATTGAACAGCATGTGGGCATTTCTACTACATATGGCAAAATGTTACTTTATCTCCATGGCAATGCCAACTTTTCCCATCTAATGTTGCATATCATTTTGCTAACCTCCTTGCTCCTAAATGTTAGCCAGGGCTGGTCCCGAGGGTACAGACTGAGGGACGTCAGATATACCAGTGATCAGATATAGTGATTCCAACACCGCGTGATATCAGATCAAAGAATATATATAGTTGCACATTATGCTTAGATTTATCATTCCAATATATAATAAATAACTCCACAAGATTGAGCTAAACACTCTTTTTCTGATGATCCAGTCTTGTATAATAAATTCATTTGGTAAGATAGAGGACGTCCCAGACTTTCCTAATCCAACACTGGCTCACTCTCAGACTTCTGTTTTTTATAGTATACACATCCATGCGGCTGTCAACACACATAATATGAATTAATCTTGTCATATCATGCAAATATCCCAATAATATAATATTTGGATTCAGTGGAATTTCACGTCTAAAAGTGTCTAGAATTGCACTGACACCTTTTCTAAAAAAAACTGAGCAACTTTAGGGTAGGATCAAAAATATGAGGGAAAAATTCTTCCTTTCTATGAAAATATATCCACACTCCTGAGCCCTGTGAATATGTCAAAATGTGAATATAATAATGAGGACTGTAACCTCTGGATCTTCTCCCGATCTCTACACTTTGGTCAGCAGTTCTTCACAGAGCCTGCATGTGTACAAATTGTACATTATATAGATTATCTCAGGACAGCTTTTACCCTTTTGCACATTCAGGACATGCACAAGGCTCTGGGTTTAGTTCTACAATACATGAACAGAAATTCACACAAGCAGGTCTTCCCTGTCTTCACTCAGCATGCCCCTCCCTCCACATCCATAAAAGCCTCTCTTGAAGGTTGGTGGTGGGGATACTTCTGAATTAAATATCATGCCATTAATTAAATGCCACACCCCTCCAGTTTGGTTATGAACACAGACTCTAATCTGGGAGAACCAGGTTTGATTCCCCGCTTCTTTACATACACCGTGGGTCAGTCATAAATTCTTTCAGAGCTGTTCTCTCAAGGGCAGCTCTTTTAGAACTCTCTCAGCCCCACCTACCTCACAGGGTGTCTGTTGCAGGGAGGGGAAGGGAAAGGAGATTGTAAGCCGCTCTGAGATTCCTTCAGGTAGTGAAGGGCAGGGTATAAATCCAATCTTTTTTTCTCCTTCTTCTTAGTGAAGTCCCTGTGCCACAGGGTGTTTTGTTCAAGACCTTCAGCAGAAGCTTTTGGAATACTTGGGGCTTTGGGGGAGAAAACGATGGTGATCTACTTATGCAGCCTCTTCCCACTCATACATGATAGTTGTAGTTCCCCAACTGGGATAGGGAAGCAAAGTACGTATATGTAGGACTGGCAACACACCAGATCCAGGTTGGGAATCTCCTGGAGATTTGGGGGTTGAGCCTGGGGAGGACAGGGACTTCAATGGGGTACAATGCCACAGACTCCAGCCTCCGAAACATCCATTTCCCCCAGAGGAACTGACCTCTGTAGTCTGGAGATGAGCTGTAATTCCAGGGGATCCCCAGGTCCCACCAGGAAGCTGGCATCCCTACATACGTGCCAACAGGGGGAACCCGGACAGGCTGAAACACTGTGCCCTGTTTTCTTCACCAGCACTTTCTCTTCACATGTTTCTTCAGCTCAGGTTCAAATTTGATTAGACTCTTTGGTGTTGGAGAAGAAAGCATGGCAAACTAAACTGCCTGCATGCACAGTTCTCTTTGCACAGTGTGCCTCCACCCCCCACCCCACCCCCCGTTTGGTGCTCAGGAGTGCAAGGAACGGCATCCCACCCCGCTCTCCGACTGTGATATCAATTTTACCAGGATCTGAACGGCATCCACCAGCCTAACGATCCATCCTTGCTCTTGACCCTCATCCTGCTGCTCGGCATAAAAGTCAGATTTCTGATAGCATCACTCCTCAGGAGAACCATCAAGTCCCTCGTGCAAGTCCCATTCATTTCACGGAGGAACCCCAGGGATTGCATGGGACAAGGAAGACAGCATTCGGCCCTGCGAGGAATGCAGCAGAAACAAAATCCATTAAATTCAATCAGAGTTTATGACAAAGAGTTTTTATGTGTTCGGATTGTAGGGGCAGCCATCAAGATTTTAGACAGGAGCAAAAAAAGTTTGCCACCATAAAGAACTTTTTTTTTTTTTAACTCCTCAGACACTATTATGTTGGATGGCCGGCTCATTTTATTATTGCAAATGCTGTGGCTGTAATCTTTTACTGCTTCCAGTATAGGCCTACAGCATTAAGTTAGTATAAAATTACATATAGTTTAATATATCTGTACAACACCTTTAAACAAGCTTCTCTAGGCAGGAAGGTTATCCGTCTTATAAATCTATTATTCCATTGTACATCTTGATAGCCTAGCATTGCTCCTAGCCATGTTTAAGCATTAAATAGTGCATTATTATTTCACATAAATCAACCAGAGATGTGTGAATTCATAAATTTTGCATTTGCACAGACAGTATTTTAAACGTTTTACAGCTTCGTGGGAACTTGGAGAGGGCGCCCGTACACAAATCAGTGCCAGGGAAATTTCAATAAAATTTAATATCACAATTACTTCTTCTCAAAGTCATTGCTTGCATACTTTAGAAGCATTTTAACTGGGTTTAAATATAAAAAAAACACAACAATTTTGCAATGATGTCTATGCATGCGTTGGCAGCAGTAGACTGGTATTCGTGGGCCAGATTCACATGACCCCCCCCACACACACACACCGATGGCAACCATCGTAATCCCAGTTGCTTGAAATAGCAACTCAGAGTTGGTCTTCTCCCTACTAACCTCTTTAAAAAGACTTGAGCAAAGGTGGGAGGAAAGCATGTACAGCTCATCGCTGTGGATTGGGAAGGAGAGAAGTGAATTCTGTGTATGCTCAGATGTATTGTTCAGCATTGCTTGCGGCCCTCCATATGTGGGCCTTGGCACTGAAACTAGATTCTAGAGCGGAGAGGTGAATCCCATCATAATCCACACCAGATCGAAACCCTATTGAACTTCTAGCTCTAAGGAAGAACTCTTTATAAGCTGAAAGTCTCTGAATCAAGTCAGAGGAGTTTCTCTGCAGCTGAGCTTTTAGACAACTCAGGTCTATGGTTCCTACAGGGAAAATCCTGGTTTCACAGACAGAATAAACACTGCAATCCTAAACAGAGTTACCCTTTTCTAAGCCTATCAGCTTCAATGGATGTAAAAAGTATTACTCTTCTTTAGGATTGCACTTGGGAAGCAATCCTGTATGTATTGTTCAGCTGTAATGCATGGATATGTGAAATCTTTTCAGGTTGTTTGCAATATTACCATTTGGAAATGGAATCTGAATGGATGTGTGTGTTAATATATTTGTATTTGTTGACATTTTTCTCCTCCAACAAGGAATGAACAAGTCAATATGCAGACCTAGACTTTAAACAATGGTAGTCTAAAATACTGTTATCCATTACTCACTTTTTTCCAAGTGAAGAGAAACTCCAAGGACAGTGTTTTACCTGGGTTGGTTCCCTTTGGAGAACAGCATTGGAGACTAATGCCATTTTTGTAGTATTTGTTTTATTTACACACGCACATGCACACACATATATATATACAAATACTCTTCAAGAGCACAGTGAAAGCCCAAAGGGCAGAGATCTTTGAGGGCAGGGATCCTCTATGCCACACTAGATCCCCAGTTAACTCAAAGCCGTTTTTGACTGCTTCTCTCTCTGTTTCCACCAGAATCTTAATTACAGTTTCTTTTCCAAGACTGTCCTCTCTCCTTGTCTCAGTGGGGCTCATCTCTTGCAAGTCCTGATGGGCATTGGTTTAAGAGCCATTTCCTGACATTTAAAGCCAACTGAAGAGACTTCAAAGTGTTGTTAATCAATGCTCCCTCTAAGCTGTGTAGTCTTGTGAGCAAAAATTCTACTTTGTGAACTACTGTCATTAAAGTTGTGAGTGAGCAATTTGGCTACTGCATAAATCAGTTTGCTCTGGAGCCATCCTTCCTGAGCTAAGACAAAAATGTGTGAGCCAGAGGCTAAAAAACTATGAGCTAGCTCACACTAACTCAGCTTAGAGGGAACACTAGTTAAGAGACATTACCCTTCCCTTTGCCATGTTAGGACAGACTAGGGTCCCCAACCTTTCTGAGCCTGCAAGCACATTTGGAATTCTGACATGGAGTGGTGGGCGCAGCAACAAAATGGCTGCTATAGGAGGCGGAGCCAGTTTCAAAATGATTGCCTCAGCTTAACTTCAGTAACGCAGTATAGATCGTTGTGATATGGTAGCAGCTGCTTCCAAAGCAACATTTTAAAACATCTGCACAGCCAAACAAATCTCCCATTAGTCAATCAGAAACCTTGCTGGGGAAAACCCTACCTGGCTCCACCCACTTCCTAAAAATACTTGGTGGGCGCCAGAAAAGGTGTTGGCTGGGAACCCCTAGCATAGAAGATCCACAGTAACCATCCCCCAAAATGTCTAACTCCAGCCTTCACTGAAGTGATTCTCACGGTGGCTTTATGCTTCCATCAGAGAGGACAACTCTCCTGTATTCCTGCAGCAAACATCTAAAGTGTGGATGATGCACCGGAGTTTAACCCCCCCCCCCATATCTGCTTTGTGTCTGAAACAAAGTGGGATAAAAATGTTTCGAATAAATAAATTTAAATGGAGATACATACATCTATTTATTAAACTACTTCTGTATTGCTTTTTCCCCACACAGTGAACCCAAAGCAGTGAAGTGTCTGAGAACCATGTCCCAGTCAAGGTTCCCAGACTGACTACGTATGTTTAAACAACACACATATATTATCCACATTTTATGAGTTTGCCATAGAAAACACTGATACGTGTGTACGAACCATAAGTTATAGAGCCGTCATTCATACATCTCTGTTCCCAGCTGCCTCTCTAGCTTGCAGCTCAGCAAATGGGTGGTCTTCCTCAAAGCCATGCATTTGCCATAGCCTACCAAGAAACCCCACTGTAAGTCAACACTGAAGGGGGCCCTTTGTCTCCATCTACTATGGGGCAGACTTTTTTTTTTTTGACATTCGTGATTACTGCACAAGAACAACAAACAAGTCCAAGACCAAGATTAATGGTATTTGGAGATCATTGTCTAAAGATTAATCTTTTTAAAATGATGATATAAGGGCTAAGACATATGAGGTTCTCAGCAGCCTACAGCTACATAGAGTAATAATAAACATTAGCATTGAAGAGCTGGCTTTGGATTTGTAACAGAAGCATATCTCGTTATCATCAATAAAAACTAATGGCTGTTTTGTGTTTTTTCCCCTCCCTTTTTGGCTACCGATTAAGCACTGAGAATGGTGTGACACTTTCCTTTTTTAAACGCAACAATTGTGCTCCTTCCATGGATGCTTGGCTATTATAATGTTCATTTGTTTGGGGCCCATTCTCTTGTTAATGATAATGCCACCATTCCAGTTTCTGTTACGAAACTTCAGCACAACTGCTTGGGTCTAAGGTATTAAGGATGCAAACCATTCATTACAGAAATTACATTTTCTCGGTTAAGCCAGAAGGCATTGTCTTCCCTTTAGTTCTTGTATAACTAAGACTTACTGCCTATATATATGTTTGTGCTTGGGTGCTGTATATTTAGCAGTATGTATATTTATACCACGCAAGTGGCCCAGATCGGCCGTCATAATAAATCCATTTCTTTTTCAAAGGTTGTATATCACTCACTGATGGCACACAAAAGGTATGCATAAACAACTGCACATAAATAGGCTTTCTTTCTAGTTAGCGCTATTTGTATATCCCCTTTCTGGGTTAGAAACCATTTTGTTTGAAAGGGAGACTTGTGTTTAGCTTGTGCTGAGCTACAGATTCCAGTGGAAAACCTGGGTAGCGGTGGGGAACAAGATGTCTGTTCTGTGGTGGGTTTTTTGCACAAAGCAAGTCACTATGACCCTTAACTTGGCAGTTGCTGTCTTCAGGGAACCTTTTCTGCATTGGTTTGTCTGTAGAGTTGCCAGCCCCCCACTAAAGGTGGAGGATCTTCCACCCCCACAGCCTGACCCCCCACTGCTGATCAGCTGGCCAGCGGGGGACTTACCAGAAGCAGAAGGGAAGACTAGGCTATGTCACTGGCAACATGGCAATGTCATTTCTGGTATGTACTGGAAGTGATGTCAGTGGCAATGTCTGAGTCACTCTCTGGTATTTGGGCAAAAACTCTATGGCAGAAGCCATTTTTACCATAGAGTTTTTGCCCAAATGACAGAGCATCACTGGGATGTACCAGTGTGATGATGTCACTTCTGGTACATGCTAGAAGTGACGTCACCACTTTGCTGGTGCTGTAGTCTGGGCATCCCTCCATCTCTCCTGGTAAGTCCCTTCCCTTTCCCTGCCAGACACCAGTATGCAGCCCCATTTGTCTGCCAAGGAACCCTAGACACCTGCAACCAAAACTCAGTGTGCTGCAGAGGATTCTGGGTCATAGTCTAGGAACCATGCTCAGTTTGTCTGGTCCACCTAGACCAGTATTGTTTAATCTGGTTATCACTGGCTCTCCAGGATCCAGAAATAGGCCTTTATATAACCTGCTACCTGATTCTTTCACTAGTGGTACCAACAAATGAATATAGCTCTTCTATTAATGTAGCTTTTCTATGATTTTATAGGCTTCTCAATTAATTTATATGCTCGTCTTTGACCCTGAATTTTCATTTGAATGTTTTGCATGGATGAATTTGATATATAACATCCTAGCATAATAGCTGGCATCAATAAAGCATCCAAAAAAATTCACACAGATTATTTTAGTAATCGTAACACTGATGTATAGGAGGGTAGCCATGTCCTCATCTAGTCCATGTGTCATTGTAGCACATGGCCAGCTGGTAGGAGACTAACTCTGTATCTTGAGTCACAGTAGCAGGTATTAATGCTGAGCCAGGTCCTTATTTCCAGACATAGACGTAGTCATCTGGGGGAAATGCACGCCGGGGACTTTAGGCCCCTCATGTGGTAGGAGCACCATCAGCATTCTTGGTGTGTGGTCCTCAGTCTGGTCAACATACAGACTATCTACTAGAATTGTCAGCTGTCTATTCCCAGTCACCCTCAACAATCCATTTTACTCCATCCTTTCTTGTTCTGATCATTTGGCTGCGTATTTGTTGCTAGATGAAATGGAGGCAGTATTATGTGATAATAGCGTCTGGCAGTCCACGTACTGTGAAGAGGTGATATTCTGTTAGAGCCATCTTCTTGAGAAGAGTGCAGTGGGTTCCTCATGAGAGTCCTCAGGTTGGTGACTCAGGAGAGCCCCAGAGCCATATGGGAAAGTACCACACGTGAGAATCGGTGGCTTTTGCTCATCATAATTGACCAATATACTCTCATGTGATACCAGGTACTTCACAGCACCAAAAGCTGTATTGTGTTAAGCTGTTCATTATCGCTAGCTCTGCTTATCCAGAACGTGATGTAAAGGTTCTGTTGCAGTGGACTTATGCTGAAGGAATGTACGAGAAAAATTCAGAAGCCCCAGAAAATTTTGGAGACCCAGCTTGGTCTGTGGCACAGGGACAATATGGATTGCTCTCACCCTCACTAGAGAAGGACAGATGCTATTTGCATCAGTGAGATAGCCAATGAATTCAATCTGGGAGACTCCAAACACAAACTTTTTGCACATTGGGGAGACCACCATCAGCAAATTGATGCAGGACTTCACACACTCATTTCCCAAGCTCCTCAGTGGATCTAACAGCAATAAGGATATAATCAAAATATGTTACAATTCAAGGAATTCTCTTTAAGTGTCTTCTGTGAAATTCTGAAAAATGTCATGGGCCATGTGGGGAGGGGGCTGTGGCTCAGTGGTAGAGCACCTGCTTGACATGCAGAAGGTCCCAGGTTCAATCTCCAGCATCCCCAGTTGAAAGGATCTGGCAGCAGGTGATATGAAAGATTTCTGCCAGAAATCTGCTTAGCCTCGACCAGGGCCAGTGCTTTTTCTGCCCCAGCCCCAGCCTGGTGGAACAAGCTCCCATCTGAGATCAGGGCCCTGCAGGACTTATTACTGTTCTGCAGGGTCTGTAACATGGAACTGTTCCACCAGGCCTTTGGCTGAGGCAGTCGGTATCCAATAAAATCTTGCTCCCCGCCCCCCCCCCCCCCCCCCGGCTGAAGTTTACCATCTCTACGTGTCCCAGACTGAGAAGATTCTAAAGACCAAATGGCACCATCTTGAAATCTATATATATGAATAGTGTGACCTGTTTTTAAGCTATGCTGTTTTAAACTGTTTTAATTGTTCTGTAAATTATATTTGATATGTATTTATATTTTTATGACATGTTTTAGATTTTGCTTTGTGATCCGCCTTGAGCCGGCTTATGGAGAGGGCAGAATATAAACTGAAATAAAATGAATGAATGAATGAATGAATAAAGATCCAGTCAGAATGGACAGAACTGACTTTGATGAAGCGATGGTCTTATTCAGTCGAAGGCTGCTTCATGTGTATATGTAAACTAAAGAAAAATGGAAGTGCTTTATTCTGAAAGCTCCATGGTAAGCGATGATGGTTTGGGCATCAGTAGCAATATTGCCCACAGGCAGCTGCTGACAGCGCAAGACTGATAGCCAAGCTACAAGTTGACTCAGCACTAGGATTTGATATGGGTGCTGTTACAGCTCCTTGTATATGGTGTTCTTGCAGCCATTACTGATATGTATGTTTCCATTGACCTTCTTTGGACCAGCCGTTGATATCTCGCAGGTATGATTTTTAGTATGCCTTGCTCTATGCAATGAACGTGTTCTGCATCAATCTTTGCTCAGACTGCAAATGGGACATAGTATGATTTCCTCTGGAGAGGGGCTCAGTGGCAGAGCATCTGCTTGGCATGCAGAAGGTCCCAGATTAAATCCTTGGCACCTCCCATTTAAAAGATCAGGTAACAGGTGAGGTGAAGACCTCCACTTGACACTTTGGAGAGCTGCTGCCAGTCTGAGTAGGCAATACTGACCTGGATGAATGGATGGTCTGATTCAGCCTAAGGCAGCTTCATGTGCTCATGTATGATCATGTGTATGGAAGCCATGGAAGGGTCCAGGAGCAATAAAACAGGAAGACCCATGTATCCCTTTAATTCCTCAGTGAACACAGGCTTAATGTCTATTGAATACGGAATCATCAGTTTAGTGGATGTGTTACCAAGTCATTCAAACCAGTCCGGCCCAAGAAGACTAGAGAGAAGGCCTATACAAGGCATAGGCATCAACTTCAGGGGGGCTGGGGAGCTGGAGGCCCCCCCCCCCCGAACTTTTCCAGGACATGCTGAGACTCCCCCGGAGACACTGGCCTGTAATGTCTCTGGCCCAGCCCCAGCCCCAGCCCCACCCCCGGGGAAGGTCTATGCCCTTGATACAAGGTGTCCTCATCTGAATTGCAGTCTCCCTGACTACCGCCCACAGATTCAAAAGGCATTGTAAATCTTTTTGTGAGTCTCTGGTCATAAAATCTAGTCAGTGTTTTAGCCACACTGAGCCTCTTTGCATATACTTGAACTGAATGGGGGCAACAAGGGATGGGCACAAAGCAGAAAAATGAGGTTCATGTTGGTTTGTGGTTCATGGTTTATGGCTCTGAACCAGTTCGTGGTTTGTGGCCCTGCAAACCCTGCTGAAAGGAACCACAGTCCCTTTCAACAGGGTTTGCAGAAAGCCTGAAAAACAGCTGAGCTGTAGGGAGCAGCCTGCTCCCTGCCACTCAGCTGTTTCATGCTTTCTTGTGCAGCCCCTTTAAAATTTGAAGCCTGCTCCAATTTGGTGTAGTGGTTAGGAGCGTGGACTCTAATCTGGAAGAACCGGGTTTGATTCCCCACTCCTCCATATGCAGCCAGCTGGGTGACCTTGGGCCAGTCACAGTTCTTTCAGAGCTGTTCTTGAGAGAGCAGTTCTTGAGAGAGCTCTCTAAGCCCCACCTACCTCACAGGGTGTCTGCTCTGGGGAGGGGAAGGGAAAGGAGATTGTAAGCTGTTCTGAGACTCTTTTGGGTAGTGAAGGGTAGGGTATAAATCCAATCTCCTCTTCTCTTCTTCTTCTCCCCGCCACTCAGCTGTTTTTGTGGCTTTCACAGGGAACAGAAAGCAGGGGTTTAAAAGGACCCGGAGTCCCTTTAAACACCTACTTTCTGCTCTATCCATGAACTGCCACAAACTGCTTTAAAAGTTCATGGAAGTTGGTGACGGCTGACCCATTACAAACTTCAGTTCACGAACAGGGCAGAAATTGTGACGAATTTTGTTTCTTGGTTCCATTTGTGCCCATCCCTAGGGGGAACTAATTCCATCTTCCAGGATCTGAACACATGAAGCAGCCTTGTACTGAGCCTGACTATTGATCATGCAAGATGTTAGGGGAGTTTGCTAAAGCCCAGCACAGTCCTCCTTTCTCTGAGATCATCAATCCGGGAGTGAGAAGACTCACTCTGACTGGCAGTGGTTTTATCACTTACTACCCAGTCCTTTTAAGTGGAAATACTGGAGACTGAACCTAGGAACTTTAGCATGCAAAGCAGATGCTCTACCACTGAGCCTCCCCTATTTTTCTCAGAGTAGAATGATTCCCCCTCTTATCTGCCAAACCCCTGCTGAACTGAACTGGGTGTTTTCAACCTTTCCCCACTGTCTACAATAATTTCTTCCATTATTGTTAAGGAAATGATATTTTAATAACTTTTTATTATTTTGACATTATATTGTAATCCTTGTCAGATAAATCTAATTTTAAAAAATACTGTGATTCAGCTGAGGTCCGTTTGACCCCAGTAGCAGATTTGTGCAGCATTTTTTACATTCGTATGAGAATTGTCACCAGCATGTAATGATGCTCAGAAATTGTCAATTGATGGTAACTTGCAATGGATGTTTTCATGGAGTGCTCCCATTCTGTGAAATACTAACTGAAAGGCATACTTGTCAAAAGTAAGTATTAAGCACTTATTTAAGAAAGCATTGTTAAATAATTGAAATGACTGTGATAAAGTTGTCTTAGTTTAAACAGACCACTTTTATCAGACTGTTTAATGAATTGTGCTTTTATAGGATGAGATAAATCTTATGCGAATTCAAGCAGTTGCACTGAAAATACAGCTCTTAGTGGGATCTCTTTATAGGATATGGCAGTAAAAGGGGGGGGGGAAGATGGCAGAAGGGCCGGCATATTTCATTTTGATGTGCCTGTGCCTTGAATCCTAGAGCAGCTCTAATAAAACAAGAATTTCAAAGGAAAATTACACAGAGAGGTGCCCTGATTGGGATCACAGGCAAAGTGCCCTAACTGGCAACTTTGATTGTATTTTTCCACAACGTCATCTATTATAGGCAGCTTTTGCTCGAAAAGTGTATTGTTTTCATATTTTGTTTTATGCTTCATTTGTGATCTGTCCATCATCTCGCAGTGACATACTAAGCCCTGTTGCACCCTTCCAAGGTCACAGACTTCAATATATTTAGAAGAGAAATAAAGGGGTTCCAGATCAAATCAAGCCTGAACTCTCCCTAGAAGCTAAAATGACTAAACCAAGGCTATTGTACTTTGGTCACATTATGAGAATACAAGACTCACTGGAAAAGACAATAATGCTAGGAAAATGGCAGCAGGCAAAGAGGAAGACCCAAAATGAGATGGATAGGCTCTATAAAGGAAGCCACAAGCCTCAGTTTGTAAGGCCTGAGCAAGGCTGTTAACAGTAGGACATTTTGGAGGTAGGTTGCCAGGTGAGGCTGACATGCAGGTGGGGGACTTACCAGCAGGCTCCGGAAGAGGGGAGGGGGGCTCCAGGAGAGGGTTCTCCAAAGAGAGTTCCAATTGACCTGCTGTCGCATTTAAAGAGACCACATTTTTTAAAAATGCTTTCCCTCCATTGGAAATACTGGAGGATGGGGGCACCTTCTTTTGGGGCTCATAGAATTGGACTCTCTGGTCCATTTTTTTAAAAAACTTTTTTTAAGGGGGAGGGGTTTGAGGAGAGGCACCAGTAGCTATGCAGAAAATCCGGTGCCTCTAACTAAAAAAACAGCTCCCTCAGAGCCACAGATACCCACAGATTGATTTTCCATTATACTCATGGGGACTGGTCTCCATACAGTATAATGGAGCGCCCAGCAGCTATTCCCCCTGCTTTCTGATAGCCCTGAAGTGGGGGGGGGAGGGACTCCAAACCAGGGAATCCCCTGCCCCGAACTGGGAATTGGTAACCTTGTTTGGAGGACATTAATTCATAGCGACTTGTTGGCACTTCACACAATTCTGTTTAGGATTATGTGGTCAGTAATCAGAGTATGTTTGCTTATCACCTTATCAGCTGGTAGGAATGCTAGATGCTAACGCCTGGTATACTGTCTAAGGGTTATTTGCGATATGATGGGAATCATGAATCTCCGTCATGAAATTTAATTACAGCCATGCAGCCCCCCAATTCAGATTGGGCCCTCATGGTGAGGGAAGAAGGAATTTAACCCTTCTGCGCCCCACATGGTTTTGCTGATCAAAATCAGTCCCTACCACAAAAAAAGGCAGAAACCAGTCCTTTTGCCTCTGTGGCTGTCATTCAGTTTAAACAGAGATTTAAAAGATCTGAGCACAGATCAGTCCTGAATGACCTGGCCAAATAGAGGGTGTGGCACGATTTCTTCTGCAGGTTTATTGTATTCGAGATAGCACAACTGAGTTAGGGACAGATTTACTCACCCTGTCATTTGTCATGGACAGAGAAACCCTAATGTTTGGACCAGGAGGAGATGGTGCCAGAGACGGATCCTGTCATAAAAGTGGCAGCAGGCCCTGACCTGGCTAGTCCAGGCCAGCCTGATCTCGTCCGATCTCAGAAGCTTAGCAAGGTTGACTCTGGCATGTACTTGGATGGGAGACCCACTTGAAATACTAGTGGCAGGAGGTGGGGCAGCCACCTCTTTGAATATCCTCCAGGCCCCCAGTAAGAGTCAGTCACCAGAGGTCGCCATGTCTTCAGGGTGCACACACAGTCACCAGAGGTCACCATGACTTCAAGGTGCACACACAGTCAGTCACCAGAGGTTGCCGTGACTTCTAGGTGCACATACAATCACAAGCACACAAACACACACATGCACATAACCCTCCCATAAATAAAAGTGGAAGCAGGAAGGAGAAAAGAAAAAGATAAAGCAGAATGGAGGCTTGTTGGAAACAATGCAGAATGCTGCCAATTATACTGCTGCTTAACCACTGAAAAATTGGTGTACATGTGGGGTGCTCAATTTTATAGAATAAGGACATTGTTAACAGTGTGAATTTATTTACAAAAATCAAATGTCACTAATTCTTAAAAGGCTGCTTAATTTTTAAAAGTTGTTTCCACATTGGCCTTTTAGGCTGGTTTTACATCTGCCTTTCCTGCTGGAATCATTCTACTTCCAAAAAAACTTGCCCACATCTCTTTCAAGTGTGAATCTGCATTCCTTCTCAACTGTCCATATCTGCTAATTGCCCTCTAGCTCTCAAGCTGGTGTAGTGATGCTGTTGGCCCTGCCTCTCCGATAGCTTCCAACACACTTCCCCTCACCTCCTACTTCTAACTGGTGGTTGTCTGTCGGGTGCAGCAGTGGTTGCAGGGTGCTTAAAGCCACGAGGGAGCCCGCCCCAGCAGTAATGGGCTTAGTGATCCTGCTGGCGCCACCTCCACAGTGGCTTCTAATACTCCTCCCCCTCCTACACTGGACAGGCAGCTGCCTGTCAGATGTAGGAGAGGAGGTGGGATGCTTACAGCAAGTGGGGAAGTTTGCTCCACAGGATTGCCTTAGCCCTGCTGCTGGCCCAGCCTCCCGGATGCTTTTAAATATAATCCCCACCCCCACACACCAGACAGGCGGGTGTCTGTCATGTGTCGGAGCAGGGCCCAGGGTACTTTAATGCTACAAGGAGGAGGCAACTTAGGAATGCAGCAAAGACATTTGCACATAGTACTCCTGTGGGGCACTGAGCTGTGCTGCCCAAGTACCAGCAAAATCACTCTGAGGCGCTCAGAACCACACAGTCTTCATATGAGCAAAACAATCCAGGAACACCAGTAGAAAGGCCATCACTTTCGTGGAAGGTGGCAGGAACTGACCTAACAGATGACTGCTTCTTAAATGGACAGTTCTATGTTCCCTGCTCCAGAGTGTGCTCACCAAGCAGCCTGGTGATCCTAGCACCAGAGGGCAGAAACCCCCCTTGGTCTACAAAGAGGTCCTTCAGTAGAGAGGGAAAAAATTGGTACGTATGTCACACTGCATTTTTTACACTACAATCTTCTCCACTAGAATTCCTACAACAAATGTTACATTTCAAACTTCACCTCATCAGATTATAACTGGATTTACAGAATTTAAATACTGTAGAGAAGCAAGGTGCATCAGGCTAGTCTTCCATATATGAGTAGCCCATAGATATGAATGTCTGGCAGTGGAGAAAGGTACATGTTTGTACGAGAACAGTGGTTTTAAAAACAGATGTGTTTCTGTCTCCATCTACAAAGTCATAGGAAGTCAGGTTACATAATATGGATATAAAAATTCTTACTGACCTTGCAAGGTTGTTGTGAGGCTTTATTGGTAATATGCTTAAAATTCTTTGGATACTTGAAACCACTGCATCAGTGTTAAATGTTCCTGTTACAGGCAGTGAAAATTCTACAAGCTTGTTGAATTCTCCTCAACAGTTTAAAGAATTCTGCATCATTTGCTATGAAGAACAGCCATAGTAAAACTTTGAATGTACACAAAGGATTTCATAATAAAGCATTAGATAGCTAAAGCCATGCAGGAAGTTAGAAATAAATTATGTCAACGAACTGGGAAGATCTTTCATTTCATTAAGAAATTCTTTACAAGAATGTACTCTGTTCCTTTTCATTTCTTCATTTTCTCTGTTCTGACTTATATATCTAGGAAGATATATTAAATATGAGAGAAAATTGTTTTTAAAAGCTATTTTTAAAAATTAATTTAAACTTACATAGCTGTAGCATTTTAACACTAAGACACCCCAGGGTCTTTTTTATTGGTCCATTAATACTCACCTTGAGTGGTTAAGCACACCTGGGGCAAGGTTTAATGAAGCAATGTAAAATATGCCTCCAAGTACCATCTCTATTGCATAAATGTACCGTTTGCAGATGCCATTCATACATTTCAGAGCATCTTCAATTAGCTAAAACACGGCTTCAGCTTTTAATATAGCTTCACCATGAGAATCAAAGCTGGTAAACCACTTGATTATTGTTATTTTTTTTGCTATGTTCCCATGCTTTGAAGTTTGAAAAAACAACCAAGTCTGTCGTGTGGATGCTGTTTTTTCATGCCTTTGCTTGCTGTTCTGATAAGAGGTACATAGTGGAATCCGATAGGTGGTGTCCACTGACTTGGATAGCCCAGGCTAGCCTGAACTCGTCAGATCTCAGAAACTAAGCAGGATTGGTTCGGGTCAGTGTTTGGATGGGAGACCACCCAGGAATACCAGCATCGCGACGCTGAGGCAGGTAATGGCAAACCACCTATGAATGACTGTTGCCTTGAAAACACCACTAGGGGTTGTCATAGGTCAGCTGTGATGAGACAGAAAAAAATGGGTGGGGTCAACAGTGCTACCAAACATCTCCTCAGAGTAGAAGTGATGACACCATTACTCGGAACCAGATTAAACGTAATGACACTGCATGTTTACACGGTATTGAATGATACAGGGGAGCGCCTGTGCAGTGCAGGAAACTTGGGGTGAGGTCTTTAAAACGCAAATTGATTTAACTTGATGTCTTTTAATTCATGTGTTTAACTGTGTGTTTTTTTGGTATGTTTATATTTTGTAAGCTTTTTGGGCATTGTGGACAGGTTAGATATAAATATTTTAAATAATATTATAAATAAACCTGGTCTTGGGTACCACATTTTCCTCATTTCTGGTCACTGAAGAGTAAAACCAGAAGCTTCAGTCCCATCCTCCCTGAAAGGTTACTAACCTCAAGGTGTGGCCTGGAGTTCTCCCAGAATGATAACTGATCCCCAGAGTACAGTTCCCTTGGAGGAAATAGCAGCTTTTGACGGTCTCTATCATACCTGTAGTGGCTCAAGTAGTTAAGATGCTGAACTGCAGACTGAAAGGTTGGTAGTTCGGCAATTTGAGACCCGAGTGCTGCATGATGGAGTAAGCTCCCGTCTCTGGTCCAGCTCCTGCCAAACTAGCAGTTCGGAAGCATGACACTGCAAGTAGATAAATAGGTACCACTTCGGTGGGAAGGTAACAGCATTCTGTGTGCCTTGGCATTTAGTCATGATGGCCACATGACCATGGAAACGTCTTTGGACAGCGCTGGTTCTTCGGCTTGGAAACGGAGATGAGCACCACATCCCTAGAGTCGGATTTGACTGGCTTTTGAGCAAAGGAAACCTTTACCATAAAACCTAGGAGAAACAATAGTTAAATCCGATAGGAAACAGAAGCAAAACACGCTGCAAATGACCATGTGACCGCACCCCTAGAGTGACATCTCATTCCTACAGACCCCCTTCACCTCCTCCAATTCTGCCTTCCATAGGCACTACCCTAAAATTGCTAGGAATTTCTGAAGCCAGAGTTGACAGAGAAGATCTCTGGTATATGTCGTATGGAATAATATTCTATTTCCAGTTACATAGGAATGGGATATTTTCCACCTTGGAATGCACCAATAATTCATTGCTGATACATTCTTTACATTCTGATTTACCAGTGGGCCTTTGAAGAGGTAATTGTCCTCTCTTATCTCAGCATCCTAGCAAATGAACAATGACATTAGTGGTTTCAGAGGCAGAGTTTATCAAACACACGCCTACAGAGTGGTTCATTAACTAGAGAGGCATTCATGGTGGCAGAAGCCGTAATTACAGAGAAAGTAAATGACAGTAGTTTTGAAAGTTTCCTATTTGCTGGCAATTATATACAACAGACCACACTGACTGAACTCTTTTAACTTCAGTTTGACCCCAAGAACTTAACTAGCTGTAAGCATTTCTTATTTCAGTGAACTGGAGATTTTCCAAGGGGTGCCCACTGAGATGGAAACTAATCAAAATGCAACCTGAATAGACCTTGTTTGTTAATATAGTCATTGTAAAAAATCTGAAAGGGAAATTAATGGCAGTTGGAGATGATGGAAGGTAACTAATCTTTATTTTTTCCCTCAGACACCTTGCTGACACGGTCTCCATTTTGTGAGGCATGACACAGCAGGGAAAGTGGAAGGAGCAGTGAGTGACTCAGGAATATGCACCTGACAGGGATGTTGTCCAAATGGAAAAATGTTGTTATTCCTGCTGAACAGTATAGTCTCCCTCTATAGCAGGAGTTCTTAACCTGGTGTCCAGGGGTTCTGTGTTGGATGGGAAATTCAGCATTTCCTTCGATTAGGAATGCAGGCAATAAACCACTTTGGTGACTTTGTCACCAATAGAAATCACAGATATTTTCACATCACATTACAGTTGTTGCAGATACCTTGAAATCTCGTTTATGCTCATCACAATTTTATTATTTATTTTATTTTATTGAATTTATATCCCACCCTCCCCGCAACCAGGCTCAGGGCAGGTTACAATAAATACAATTTAGTTAAAAATCACTTTAAAATAACAATTTAAAACAGGATAGAATCATAAAAACCGTGTAAATAGATTAATTCAGATGCCAGTCACAATATCAATCAGATCAATTAACAGTGTGTAACCAGATGTCTATTTGGATTCAGACCACTGATGGGAGATTAGTCAAGGAAAGGGTAGTTATTAGAACTTATGGAAGTTATTAGACCCGCCACTAGATTGCACGTGATCAGTCTTCCTGTCTAGACACACACATGCAGTGTAGCTGAAAACCCTGAGCCTAGTAGTCATTCGGCCAACAACAGTGAAGTTGCACATTCTCAGGGGTCATTTCGTAGAAAAAGAGGTGCAGGAGTTCATTAGCATTAGCATAACTTATTTGCATATGCTACACCACCTGACATCACTGGAAGTATGTCAGAAGGCAAGAAAGAAAGGAGAGAGAGAGAGAGAGAGAGAGCTGGCAGAGAGGGCACAGCTACCAATCCAAGCTTCAGAAATATAACTATTCTCGGAGGATAGCTTCGGTGGTGGCTGAAGCCAGGAGGAACAAGGACCTTTCCAGGGGATGTGGTCATTTTGCTGCAGCCATGACACAAGCAGGCATTCCTCCGCAAGGGGGGGGGCTGGCACCAACTCCCGGAGCTGCGCTCCCCTGAGCTCCTGCTCAAAATGACCCCTGCACATTCTTACATTGGTGACCCAGATATCTATGTTGCTTTTCAGTATTCCCTATCTTCAACTGTTTGTTGATCAATATGTAGGGAAAAGTGATTTGTTTTCATTGTTTGTTAAAGTCTTGCAAAACTGGACAGTTCAAATGAGAATTTTTAACTCTCTGTAAGGTGGCACGGCCTTTTGTAACAGGGATAGGCACGTGGGCTATGAGTGTAGGCCATTTCTCCCTTTCTCACGATACAAGAACTCATGGGCACTCAAAGAAATTGCTGAGCAGTTGGGTTAAAACAGATGAAAGAAGTACTTCTTCACCCAAAGAGTGATTAACACATGGAATTCACTGCCACAGGAGGTGGCGGGGGCTACAAGTGTGGACGGCTTCAAGAGGGAATTGGATAAACATGTGGAGCAGAGGTCCATCAGTGGCTATTAGCCACAAGTTATAGATAGGAACTCTTGGTCCGGGGCAAGTGATGCTTGGTATTCTTGGTGCTGAGGGGGCAACAGTGGGAGGGTTTCTAGTGTCCTGGTCCAACTGGTGGACCTCCTGATGGCACCTGGTCTTTTTGGCCTCTGTGTGACAGAGTGCTGGACTGGATGGGCCATTGGCCTGATCCAACACTGGCTTCGCTTATGTTCTTACCATTGGAAATATGCTTCCAATTAAAACCAATGGGCATTAGTAACAAATGGAATAAAGACTGTGAGAGGGTGCAATATATTTAAGGAAACCATCTGAAATACTGAGAGAGTAGTCCTAAATAGATCTACTCAGAGTCCTACTTAGGCCAATTCAATGGGGCTTACTGACCGGAAAATATATTTAGGAATGCACTGTGATCACCTAAATATCACTCAAATATAATTTCTACACACATCCCTATGTTCCTATCTTTTCTTCCCCTCCTCTTATTTATTTATTTAGTACATTGTAATATGCCACACTTCCTTGAAGGAGCTCAGGGCTGTGTATATCATTTTCCCCTTCTCCATTTTATACTCACAACAATCCGGTGAGGTAAGTTAGGCTGAGAGAATGTGACTGGCCCAAGGTCACCCAGCAAGCCTCCACGGCACAGTGAGGATTCAAATCTGGCACCCTAACCACCCCCTAACCACACCGACTCCAATTTTGCATGTTGCATCATTTCATTTTTTTAAAAATGACAATGTAGACTTTAGCTTTTGGACTCGTTTTTCTTTAATTTGTTTTTATCAAGCACTTAGCAGTGGCAGCTTCAGAACAAATAATAAATATGAGCATTGTTATTGGTAGATTGTAATGTTACAGCTTGATTCACAAATCCATTAGTAGCGAGATCGAAGCCAGTTGTGGGACACTTAATCCAGTTGTTAAAAAATCAGCGGAATCCTTATACTCCCCTTTTCAGCTGGGAGTAATCAATCAACTTGAACTAACTTAAGGAACATCGTTGGTTTCTGAGAACTGGGGACTCTGACGCTGTGGCAATTTTCCTGAACTCCCCCCAACTCCCCTCCCCTCCAAGTATCATTCAAATTACCCTTTTTAGCTTTTCTCGGTAACTTACATTTTGCAGGTTTAGTTAGGGTCAACCATAAAAAACTTATCAATGAGAAGAAATGCCAGAGTACTGTGTATTTTATGAGCAGATTTTTTTTTTCGCAGCCAGACTTACAACCAAAGATGGAATTCACTAAAGGCAAACACAGTTCAGCAGTGATTCCTGGGTCTTTTGTGTGCTATTTCAAAAGCATGAGTAACCCAAACATTTAGAATGCAAACCAGAATGGCCCCGTTCCCCTCCTAATGCTTCTCCTTAAATTTGGCCAAGAAAGAGATGACCGCAAGCCAGCTGCAGTTGTTAGTGATCTAACTTTGCTTAAGGACACTCTGCACCTGGCAAACACTGCCGTCCCTTTAAAAAGGATTTAGAAGAAAGACCACCAAGGAGATATATACTACAGATTGACAAATAACCCCTTCAGTCCTTTTGGCTGAATGAGGCAGAACTTGGCAAGAAACAGAAAAAGGGGCCCGGATAATCTGATGCATTGTCCATAGTGGCATGGTGCTTTCAAATTAATTTCAGGAGGGTGGAAGCCCCTCTGTTATGTCTGGTCTCTGACGCTGCTGAGGTGTGGATGAGGGCAGCCAAATAACATTGTTTATCTGAACAAAAGAAGAAGGGGGAAGGAGTGTGCATACACAGAGGGAGTTGTTTCGTCTCCTTTTATCCTCCCCAGCAAGCCTATGAAGTATGAAGGTGGTGGTAGTGGGGTGGACGGGGCGAGAGGATGGCCAAGGCCACAAAGTGAACCTTTCAGCTGAATGCATTTCCTTGGAATGGGCACATATTTTGTCTAATACAGAGACTTATACATTAAGGTAGCCATTGGGCTTTAAGAAACATTATATTGGAAGAAAAGATTGTGTTCACTTTGGGCTTTTCTGCATTCTTGTTTTCCTTACTTGTGTGTTTCCATTGCTTCAGGGGGAGGGGGTTCTTTTCTGCACATGTTTTGCTCCCACTAGTGGTCAGTTTGATATTACATACGTGTATCTCTGGCATAAAACCCTGCAGTTTAAATGTGCAAGGAAATATGCTGGACATAAAGTGATGTAATATTGAATCAACCACTAGAGGGAACAAAACACATGTGGAACAGGACACACACACACACCCCACAGAAACAATAGGAATGCACAAGCAAGGGAAATGAGACTGTGGAGAAGCTCACTGTCAAGTTTTCAGTGCTGACAAATAATGGGCCTTCAGCTCCCTCTGACCCATGACAGACCCTTGTTCTCTGTGTTACAGTACTGCTAGAAATAACAGGATGCCATACCTGGAAAACAAGGGCAATATCTTTAAGAGCCAGTATAAGAAATATTTTACAATTCATATTCTCCATTTTCTCATTTTTTGGGTCTAATTATCAGTTCTATTTATTTCTATAGAAATGTATACCATTTTAAAACCAAACACTCTCACTTTTCTGGCTGGCACAACTGGTTGCATTAGTCTTTTCCAGTAATTATGGTCAGCACCAGTAATTTTATTCCTACAACTGGATTCAAAAAATGAATCCAACCTTCTGCCCAATAACTTGCAGGGTTTTTTTTTTTTCTAGCGATGCTAGTAAAGTTTGCATTTTTGAATGTCTTCTTTTCTAGGACTTAAATGTTTAACAAGAAATTTCTCAAGCATTTCTGACACTTCAGGGCTGGCATTAATTATGGTCTTTTTGCCAGTCTTATATTTCCTGGGTTGCAAACACAATAACATAGAGATAATTATTTCAAACCAAAAATCCCCCAAAAGTTATGTGTACATTTTAATGGTGAAATATACTGGGTTCAGATGCGTAGAGTGATCAGCTTATAATTTATTAAGTGAGTTAAGCCAGAACAAGACAACCCTAGCAGGGCCGAAGCCCTGCTTGTATGCATGCAAAACACTCCACCCCACACCCCCCACTCCCCATGATAGGCTATTTACAAAACATTACTACTTGATTGGTTTACGCCAGAGTCCTGGTTGGCATTTGCTCTTGGGCTCCAAGCTCATCCAGTCTCTAGGGTGATTCAGTCAGGGATGATTCAATCCCAATACATAACAAATGGGCAGTCTAGAAATTTCCTCCCCTAGTATTTTACCTTTTAACCCATTTGGTCATTTTGGGTCTCAGAAAATCAGAACGTTAGAGAGATTTTAATATATGTCTTCAGAATAAGGAGAATTTAGCCACATCTCAACTGTATTGCCAGATGATAAGCAGAAATCCACTTCTCTGGATATCGCATCCAGTTACGAAGTGTGCCAGGATTCTCTTTACCACTTGGCACAGTGGTTAACAACCTAGTTTGCCAAACAGTTATGTGATCAGCCTGTATTGGTAGGTATCATGGTACCTGAACTACTTTGTCCTAAAATAAATCACACTCTCCCAGAGTTAAACTGGAAGAAGAAAATGGTACCTGGAAGCTGTACTGTCCCTCCCCCAAGTAGCTTTGGAGGCATTTAGATCAGGGAAATGACTTGGGAAGAAAAGGTTAAAATTTCTTCCTTCGGCACTACTTCCTGAATCAGATTAGCAGTCTCATGTGGCTACTGTGAAGTTTAAATAATACAGAGTATAGAAGACCCTGGTCCCATTAACTGGATCCTAGTTTGAGTCCAGTGGCACCTTTAAGACCAACAAAGTTTAATTCTGAGTATAAACTTTCATGTGAATGCACACTTCCTAAGGCCGAGGACAGACTGGCAATCTGCCCCGGGAGAGCTCCTCTTGGGAAGCGGGGGAAGGGGAGCCCGTTTAGACATCCGCAGCTGTCCCTTGGCTCCCTTCTGCACTTATGCGCTTTGAAGCTGGTTTCCTCTCGCTGTAGAAGGACACTGGAAGAAACCAGTGTCCAGGGGCCGTCTTCCGCATGCCTCCAGCTTTCAGGCAGTATGAACCGGAAGAAAACGGGATTCAAGCGGAGGCAGCTGTGTGAACGTGCCATTTCGGCAATTTGTGCATGAGCGCTCATGCGCACAAGCACACATTGCCAAAATAGCCCTGCCACAAGCTGCGGAGGCCGGCCCACCCGGGGCTGCTGGGCAGCAGTCTGAACACTCTGTAACAGCATCCTTGTGCAATACACTGGCCAGTGTGAACAGCCAGCCCTGGGGAATTTTCCCCCCGCAGCTTTTGCCTCTGGATTCCTCCCGCTCCAGATTGCCAGTCTGTCCTCGGCCTAAGATTCAACCATCTCTGAGAAAGTGTGTGTGCACATGAAAGCTCATACCCAGAATTAAACATTGTTGGCCTTAAAGGTGCCACTGGACTCAGACTTTGTTCTGTTTCTTCAGACCAACATGGTGGCCCACCTGAATTGGATCCTAGTGTCTATACAACTTGACAAAGAGAACTGTGAAATGTTTCATGTCCTAGCAGCCATTTTCTGTGCAGGAAGTATGTACCAGGCTCTGGAACTAACAGATGTGAGGTTTGCTAATCCTTGCTTTTTCTTTCCAAAATGGCTACAGTACCAGCTGCCCTATCACATTTCACAATGATAGGTAGTTAAGCATTTGTGTCAGAGTTGGTTTCAAATCATCAGATAGTCTTGGCAAAAGATTAAGGATAGCCTTGATAGCATGCACTTGTTTCTATGGCAATGCTGGGGAATAAAGAGATTGGTTGGTGCTTGAATAGATTGCCAAAATCAATCCACTTCTAGGATATGTCACCTCCTCCATGGTAATGTGAATACTCAAATTCTTCTCTATAGAAACTCATACATTTCAGCCCATCACACAACTTCCTAATAAGGTTGTATAGCCATTATTGCTGGTCTCATCGATCACTGAAGCATTGAAAAAGAAGAAGTTCTCTCCCAAACCACCTCTCAAAGCGTCAACGATGAAGTGATTTCATGGTATTGCCTTTCTCTAGTTGCCTCAAATCCCAGAATACAGCTATATCAACTAGATCTATTATGGTTTTTGTGTTTTTTTTGTAAATGATGGTCCAGGTAGTCTTGAGGGAAGATTCTCTTCCTCTGATGGCTTCCTGTGATTTAAATTTAAGATGCTCTTATTGGTTTCATTCAAAAGGTGGCAGGGTGGAAGAAACTATTGGTTACTGGACACGTAACAGGCAATAGTAAAGTAAAGAAGGGAAAAGATGGTTAAATCTCATAAGTATTGTTATAACTGAAATTTCCAAATGTGACTGTTTTGTTAAGCATGTTGAACCTTAACACGTTTCCCCATGCTGTGACAGCTAAGTAATGAATTAATGGCTTGGTGTCTGCAGCAGCCCCAGGGTTTCAAAATACATGTTTAGTCAAAATAATAGGTGCTTTAATCATTCTTTGTGAACCAACTTTTTTTTTTAGTTTTGCAGAAAGAGAAATGAACAAAATATATCCCTTCCCTGGGTGCTGTATTTTTGTATGCTTTTAAATATCTCTTTGATATTACGGGTCTTTCGTCATGGTTCAGAAGTGCCTTTCTGGGAACTTATAAAAGCCCTTCATGTTCCTGTGTACTAGGTAGTGTAGAGAAAATAGCAGATACTGTTTGCACTTCTCATTATGAACCTGTTTTAATTTATTTTTATCATACCATCAGTTTGCATAGTGAGCAACAGACCCCAAGGAGTTTACAAACTAACCTTTGAGACTAAAGAAGAGAGGCAGGTTGAGGTGGGGATAATATATCTATATCTATGTCTATATCTATGCTCAGTATCAGGAAAGGAAGGGGATTAAGGAGCTATGCCAAAAAGTTTAGGGTTGCCAGCCTACATGCAGTGGCTGGAGAGCTCGTGGGATCACACCTGATCTCCAGGTGACTGAGAAGTTCACCTGGAGAAAATAGCCACTTTGGAAGGTGGACTCTATGGCATTATACCTTATTGAAGTCCCTCCCCTGCCCATCCTCATGCTCCACTCCCAGCTCTCCCCAGAAACCCAGAGCTGGAAACCCTACAATGGCTTCATGGAAAAGGTGAGGTTTTGGTGGACATTTTGGAAGTGAAAGAACTGGCATCTGTTATGACCCCCTCTGACCAGCTCAGTGACTCCAACTTGGTATCCTCAGGGGAAGAGCCCAAGGATCCAAGTTTGGAGGCTGAGGAGGACCAAAGGGTGGGCCCTATGCAGGAGCCAACTGACAATGTTCTTCCAGTGCTAGAGGCCACCCTGCCAGAGCCTGCAAAAGAAACCTAGCTACCAGCCCTGAAGTAGCCACCAAGTTTCAGTTGGGCAGGGCTTGAACCTGGGCCTGTAGCCCCTTGCCAAGACCTTCTACAAGAACAGTGGAGGCAGAAGGCTTGGCTTAGGGTAGCCAGCTCCAGGTTGGGAAATGCCTGGAGATTTTGGGGTGGAGCCTCAGGAAGGTAGGGTGCAGGGAGGGGAGAGACTTCAGAGGGACAGAATGCCATAAAGTCCACCACCTAAAGCAGCCATTTTCTCCATGTGAACTGATCTCTGTCACCTGGAGATCAGTTGTAATCCCAGGAGATCTCCAACCACCACCTGGAGGCTGGCAACCCTACCCAGGGCAGGTGAAGTGGCACAGAGGAGGTTGTAGAAACACAGCAGAGCACTGCTAGTGGTGCTTCCTTGCAGGATCCTGGCCATAGCTTGGTGTTATGTATTGTGACTGTGCCTGAGCTTCATGCCAAGCTTCATAGTCTGCAAGGATCCTGAGATCTTCATTTTGGTTGGCTGTTAGACTGTAGCAGGTTAATCAGGAGATGACATAGTTTTGGAGGGAATTAGTATTATTGGTTCTCAATATGAAGAGGTATTTGTATTGAATGCAGCTAATGCCTGGGCTTTGTGTTAGATACATTGCTTGCTACGGTTATGTAGCACCTGCTCTGACCAGCAGGAAATGCAAATAAGGTATTTGGTGGACCAGCAGGAAATGCAAATAAGGTATTCTGTAGTGTTTGTTATGATTGGTTATTACTGTTTTAAGAGGTGTGGTTTTTAAGAGGTGACTGCTCTTGACTGTATATAAGTGGGGTTTGTTGGTGGGTTGGTTGTTGTTGTGTTCTGAGCTGAATAAAAGAAATCACTGTTTGGTGAAAGAGCTGCCTTAAGCCCAGTTTATAATAGCACGGTCCAGCCTCAGGAGCTCCAGCACCTGCTTGCAGTCCAGTCCAGCTTGCAGTCCAGCCTATTTTGGGTGAGTCCTGGGAGGACATCCTTGCTGGATCAACCAGTTCATCAGGTGCAAGCCCTATGCCCCAAGCTCCCAGCTCCAGCCTATGTCCTAACCCTTATTAGCCCAGGCCTGAGGGTCCTACTTTGGAGGAAACCTGGCTCAGCCTGGGTGCAGAACTGTGTCCACCCTGTGTCCTGGGCGATGGTTGTGGGCAGAGAAAGTAGCTCGGGAGAAAGGGCTGTCATGTGAAAGAACAGGAGACTTTGGGCAGCTGGAGAACTGAAGGTCATCAAGATGTATCAGGACTAGGGTTGCCAACTTCCATGTGGGGGTTAGAGATCTCCTGGAATTACAGCTGATCTCCAGACTACACACATTGCTTTTTAATGAATTACTTGTTTATATAGATCATTTATTCCACTTCTTCTGGAGAAAATGGCAGTTTGGGAAAGTGGATTGCATTGTGTTATACCCTCCCAAGGTCCCTTCCCTCTCTAAACCCCACTCTCTTAAGCTCTACCCTCAAATCTCCAGGTATTTCCAAACCTGGAGCTGGTAACTCTAATCAGGACAGCAGAGCACAAGGATAAGGGGGGGGGAAGAAATAAGGGTTTTCTGTGGTCTTTGTCCCCTTGATATCTCCAAGACGAGGAGCTTCTGTACAGGAAGCTAAAAAAGAGATTCAAGGATGGCCATGAGCCATCATGGCCATGAGCTTCCTTCAGTAGGAATATGGGACCCCCTGGAGTATCATTCCCTTTCTCAGGTTATTCTGTGAATTAACCCTTTATGATGATGCATGGGAACAAAAACCTTCAGGTGGGATGGACATGGTTTTCTGGACATTTCCCATGGTAATTGACTTTCCACGCTGTTGTTGGGGCATAATGGTTCTTTAAGATGAATCTACTAAACCAAGAGGGAGCCCCTTCCCTCCCCCCCCCCCACAAGAGTGGGAATGGCTACACAACGTAATTAATTTTTTCAGACTGGGAGGAAAATGCTTAATGTGTAGCAGATTTCTTTCTATTTGGATAGCGTGACCGTGGCCAATTAAAACGGAACCCTCTGCATAAGTTTCACATCCTGCTTCGGAGTTGGGGGCTCTTTGTGTCTGAAAAACCGAGGAAGACAGCAGCGATTCTAAGCTCCGTACATAGATCACTCTGTGCTCGACAATGAAAGAAGCAGAATCATTTTCAAAGGGTCAGAGGAACAAAGAACTCAGCAAGACTTCGCTAGCTCTAGCAAAATGTTGTTTTTGATGACTGGCCAAAAATACCTCCGTAGTCCTTTGAAGCTTTTCTTATGCTTAGTATTATGTAGTAATTAAAGGGTATGATTTCAGCTATGATTTTTCTCTCCTCTGATATAACACAGTTCAAGAGAAGGTTCTTTTGAGATGTCTTGTGGAGCACAGAACAGATGTAGATGGCTTCCTCGTATTTTATGACAGTAAATAAAGAAGGTAAGGATTTGAACGACATACTATAATGAACACAGGGGTGGTGCTGAGAACAGCAGCCCCATATCAAGTCCATCCACATCTGTATGGTAAAACTTAGGTCAAATTTACATCTGACTTTCCCACTAGAATCATTCTAGTTTCAAAAAAATCCTGTCTATACCTGTTTCTAGTTTCAAACCATACTTGTTCTAGTTTATAAATTAATGTTTACATTCGTTAATTGCCCTCCTGTGGTCAAGCTAGCATTATACTGCTTTAAACAAATGCTGTTGCTTAGTACTCTTCAGACCCCCTGGAGTGAAATTTGAAACTAGTGTGAAATGAGCTTGGGAAAAGACAGCAGTCAAACTACTTCAGAGGGGAGGTGTAAATTGGGCCTTAATGTCTTAAGGCCATTTGTTTTCTAGCTCCACATTATTGGCGGTCACTAGTGGGGAAATGCTCTGTGTAAAGACTTCCAAAAATGGGTAAATTGTACTTCATATCTCAGAGGTGGAGTACTTGCTATAGGGCTGTCATTTTCAGTGGCAGCCCTGTGTGACTTGTAACTTACACAAAGTTGTGTCCCTTCAAGAAAGTTCTGAGCCTGCACAGATAAGGAAATAGTCACCCCATTCCCATTTGCTGGTCAGAGGACAGTTCTAATCACTACAGCTCACTTGGCTCAGTCTATTCATCTGTACCCTTTGGTGGTGTTATAACTTAGATAAACTGTGGTTGAGTCAGCTTCTCTGTTGACCTGAGGGTTATTTCCAGAGGCTGCTGGTACCCATCCCTGGCTGCTGTGCTTACTTATGATAACTGTGCACATGAAGAGATATATTAATTCATAGTATCATGAAGAAAACATTACATCAAAACTGGTAGTCACTTTGGAAAGTACCTTGGGAGTAGGCAGGGGAGGCAGAAGCCAAACATGAGCTACATACAGGGTTGCCAGCTCCAAGTTAGGAAATACCTGGAGATTTTGGGACTGGAGGCTGAGGAGAGTGGGGTTTGGAGAGGGGAGAGACTTCAGTGGGGTATAATGAGCCATTTTCTCCAGATGAACTAGTGGTATCTACTGCCTAGAGATCAGTTTTAATAGTGGGAGATGTCCTCTTGGAGCTTGGCCACCCTAGCTGCAGAGGTTTGGCAAATCCTGATGCCCTCTGTGGTTTGCTTACCATACAACAACACCCCCAAAACAACTGTACAGCAGTTGTCTCCCTTCACAGTCATTTCAGGTTCTTGAGCAAGGCCTACATAAAATGTGAGCTATCAAGCCAAATCTCTATGGTGAGGTAGACCAGGAAGTAGCAAATTTTCCAAAGCCACCCAATCATCTTTTTTGTCCAGTGAGAATTTGAACCCAGGTTTCCCAAATCCAAATGCAATAGCTGTACCATGTAAATACAATCAAGCACCACCAGACTGCTTGAAGGCTACCTATAAGCTTTTACTACTTCTAACTAGATAAAAAAAACCCAAATCAGCTCCACATTACTATGTATTCCTTCTATTCCCTCCCTCCCTCCCTTTTCCTTTTCTTTAAATAAATGGTGCTTTGAAAACAATTGATTTTGCTAGATAGCACATTGATCATACACCTTGCCTGGGGACTGAATATAACTTCAGAAACAATAATAACTAAGGCAATCATCTAATTTTAGTGAAATAAAAACCGAAAATGTACATCCACCAGAATAATCTCCAAGTCTACTTTTGATGCCTCGTGCTTGTACTCCATCCTCGGTGACACGGTAATCTACTAAAGTTCCCCTCACAATTTTTCTCTTTGCAATCTGGAAAGAACAGATTCACCAGTGATTGCGCTCATTTATAAAAGCATCCAAAACAAAATTGAACCCCAAGGCTGATAAACTATAAAGATGCTGATCAGATCTCGGCAACAGCAGAATGGACGATGCTTTGGGGCTCGCTCAGCTAAAGACGGCGCTGGAAGACGGATGGCTCTATATACCCAATTACAAACACCATAGCTTTGTTGAATGAATGCGGAAATCGTAAAATATGTTGCGTGCCCTTTATTAAGTAAAGACTGGTATTTTGTGAAATACTTGTGAAGATTTACTAACTTTTCTGGTAATTTAATTCCTGTCACTGTATTCTCCTTTCCTGTTGCTGAAAACTTAATCAAACCATCATTTGGAAAGAACAATCCAATACAGCAAACTTTCCAGTCCTGAAGACTAAATGGCTAATAGATTTTGTTTATCAATAAAGATCAACTTGTCCACTTCCCATATCGTTCGTTCATTTGCAGGTGCTCTTTCATAATTATATATTTTTTTAAAATCCAAATACGTTGCCACCTGCATTCCTCACAAAGGGGAGCATGGATTGAAGAGTTCTACCTGTGAGTTATCAACTTTGGGTATGTGCTTGGAAATAACATGCCTGTGAAAACCATGAAAAAGGCACAGTTCTTTCTCCAAAAAGCAGCCAGGTGTTGATCTGTCAGGCGCGGCTCCCCAGGTCCACCCTGTCTTGGAATGTAAGCCTCCCTGATTTCTCTTGAGAAGCCCCTAGCAAAAGGAGAAGGGAAAGGCTCCTGCTTGAGTCCCTTGGTTGTTCCTAAAACTTTTCTGACTATTTTGCTTGCTTTGCCCTTGGATTTTTTGGTTTGTTTGCCAGTTCCCTGCCTCTTCCTCTTCCTTTTTTTTTCCCAACCTGAGTGGTGGGGGTTCCCCCACTTTTGGGACCCCAGATCTGCTGCTGGCTGGATGCTTTCTCGAGTTCCCAACTTCCTACTCATCTAGCCTCAGCTGGCTGGCAGGGGAGCTCCACCCGCCCTGTCACACCCGACATGCCTGGCGCAATGATGTCACCCAGAGGTAACTACCACAAATTATGCAGTCGAGTTTCCCGCATTTGGGGAAATCGCAGGGGTCAGCACACCCGGAGTGCAATGGATGAGCCTCACCCTGGGAAAACCACCTTCGTGATCATGGTGTCTCCCCTGCCAGGTTGGACTCACACACACACACACACCCCCCCCGGCCGGCAGCCAGGAAAGACTTGGCAGCCTTATCATGTAATCAGTTTTGTTTTGCTGTCAAGTCACAGCTGACTTATGGCTACCCCATAGGGTTTTTAAGACAAGAGACATTCAGAGGTGGTTTGCCATTGCCTGCCTCTGCATAGCAGCCCTGAACTTCCTTGGTGATCTCCCATCCAGGTGCTAACCAGGGCCGAACCTTGCTTAGCAGCTGAGATCTGGCGAGATCAGGCTAGCCTGGGCTGTCAGATCAGGACCCCCATTTAATCATAATACTCCCATAATACCAGAACCTGGGGACACCTAAAAAAGTAAATGGGCAAAAAGGAAATACTTCTTTCCTCGAGTAATTAAATTCTGGAATTCACTGCCAGTGAACATAGTAATGACCACAAGCATAGATGGTTTTGAAAGGGATTAGAGAGACTTGTGGAGCAGAGGTCCATCTACTAGCCATAATGTCTAAAAGGAACCTCTGCAGGCAGCAGATCTCTGAATACGATTGCTAGGATGCAACATTTGGGCAAAGGATTTGCCTCTGTGCCCTGTCCGCAAGCCCTTCAGGACAACTAGTTGGCCACTGTTTGAAACAGGATGCTTGACTAGATGGATCACTGGTCTGATCTAGCAAAGCTTTTCTTGTGCTAATCACCGTCAGCCTCCTGGCTTGCCTTTTCAGACCTATGTAATAAAGAAAGTCGGTTTAGAAAATTGTCCTACGATCCATTGAGTAAAAAAAGCACAAGCTGTGCAGTACCTTTTGGAGGAAGCAACAAAAAAGTCACAACAGTTTTATTTATTTAACACCAAAGGAAACAGAAAAGTCTTCACTGTCTGGTAGAAGATAATGATCAACGGGGACACATGAATCTCCCTGTGGAGGGAATTCCACAGTTTTGGTACCATGACCTGACCAAAAAGGTGCTTTCTCGAGTTCCCACCCATCTACCCTCAGAGGACAGCCTCCCCCCCGCCCCAGCAAAGGTCCTTGAAGATGACAGTAATGGTCAGGTAGGTTCATAGGGCAGGATGCAGTCCTAGGTTTTTTATATATAGAAGTTAAGACATTGAGCTCCAGACTGGAGGATTGGTAGCTCGGCAGTTCAAGACCTGAGTGCTGCATGACAGAGTGAGCTCCCGTCTCTGGCCCCAGTTCCTGCCAACCTAGCAGTTCGAAAGCAAGAAATTGCAAGTAGATAAATAGGTACCACTTTGGTGGGAAGGTAACAGCATTCTGTGTGCTTTGGCGTTTAGTCATGCCAGCCACATGACCATGGATAAAGTCTTTGGACAGTGCTGGCTCGTTGGCTTGGAAACAGAGATGAGCACCACCTCCTAGAGTCAGATTCAACTGGGTTTCAAGCAAGGAAAACATTTTCCTTTAAATCTATACACACACACACACACACACGGAATAAGGCCCATTGGTGAAATAAATACAATGGGCTCTAGAAAGAGGCTCTGGGAGTGTGCCCCAGCCTTGGGCGCTCAGCGTCAATTTGCTGTGGCAACCTCAGCAGAGTATAATGACACAGAGTCCACCATTTTCTCCAGAGGAACTGACCTTTGGAACTTGAAGAGCAGTTGTAATTTTGAGTGATCTCCAGCCCTCACCTGCAGATTGGCAACAACGGTTTCCCAGAAGGAAATGGCTGGTTTGGAGGATGAAGTTGATGACATTGTACCTGTCTGAGGTCCCACCCCTCCTCAAACCCCACCCTCTCAAATCTCCATGTAACCCAGGTGTTGAAAATAAGGGCAATGCTTAGGACCTCCTTTCTTAAAACCCCTCCCACTCACACACCTTGGCTTAAGCAAATCAACTATTTATTACAACAAGGAAAATACAGTCCTGCACACAGAGTATTGTACTTCCCACCCCCAAACTCCTTTCCCTTCCCAAACCAAAGGTCCAGTAGGCAGTGTTCCAGAAGTACTGTTCTCTTGTTGGAGTTGGTCCAGTCACAGTCGCACAGCAGCAGGCCTCCAGGGAAAGGAAACACGTTCCCTTAGCAGCAGGCCTCCAGTGGGAAGGAAAGTTTTCAGGGCCTCTCTCCTCACCATCCGAGAGAAGAAATCAGCATCAGTTCAAAGTCAGATATATCTGGGGCTCATCTCCTCCAGAAGAAGTGCTGTCCATCAAGGGAGGGCCCACACCACATAAAAGCCTCTTCAGCTGAGGCCTTTCAGCAATCCAGTCCTTGGAGAGACAAATGACTATGCCTCCCTTTGCTCCACCCCCTTCTCAGGTTGATTTTTTTTTCAGTCACTCACTACACACACTTCTCCCAATATGCAAATTAAGTATTTCATTGCTCCATCCAACAGCATATATCCTGAAAGTTCTACATTTAGGAATGTCCCACCTGGAATTGGCAACCCTATCAGGACTTGCCCCAATGAGTTTTCTCCCAGTGGCCAAAATATTTATTTATTTATTTATTTATTTTCGTTTTTATATCCCGCCCTCCCCGCAAGCGGGCTCAGGGCGGCTAACAAGGGCTTAAAAGCCATACACATCATAACAATTTAAAATCATTTAAAACACAACAATAAAACTTCGTTACTCGGCAGCATAGACTGCTTCAGTAAAACTACAGTATCCACTAAAATGCTTCCAGTCTCTTTAAGATGGCATCCTCTCTAGTGAGGGACCCTCCGACCATAGCCATCGGTCTGGGCTGTGTTGGACCAGTTTCCATTGTAGGTGTTCTTACAGTGATGTTACGGGGCTGGTGGCGGCTCCTAGCCAAAGAGCAGAAGAGCTCCGTCTTACAGGCCCTGCGGAACTGCATCAGGTCCCGCAGGGCCCTGGTCTCCTCCGGGAGCTCGTTCCACCAGGTTGGAGCCGCCACCGAAAACGCTCTGGTCCTAGTCCCAGTGAGCCTGGCCTCTCTAGGGCCCAGGACACGAAGTCGATGACGCGACCCTGACCGAAGTGCTCACTGGGGTATATGCGGAGAAAGGCGGTCCCTCAGGTATGTTGGACCCTGGCCATATAGGGCTTTAAAGGTAAGAACCAGCACCTTGAAGCAAACTCGGTATGCTATAGGCAGCCAGTGCAGCTCCGCTAACACAGGTTGGATATGGTCTTGTCTTGACCATCACTAACCTGGCCGCGGCATTCTGCACCAGCTGCAGCTTCCGGGTTTGCACCAAGGGCAGCCCCATATAGAGGGCGTTACAGTAGTCCAATCTCGAGGTGACCGTAGCATGGATCACTGTGGCTAGGTCAGCACGGTCAAGGTAGGGGACCAACTGCCGTGCCAGCCGAAGATGGTAAAAGGCTGACTTGGCAGTGGCTGCTACCTGGGCCTCCATTGACAAGGAGGGTTCCAGGAGCACTCCCAAACTCCTTACCCGCGATGCAGGCACCAATGGTGCCCCGTCGAAGCTCGGGAGTGGGAGCCCCCGCCCTGGTCCGCCCCATCCCAGACACAGGACCTCCATCTTCGCCGGGTTCAATTTCAGCCTGCTCAGTCTGAGCCACCCAGCCACGGCGTGCAATGCCCGGTTAAGATCTTCTAGGTCCGAATCCAGCTGGCCACCCAACATCAGATAGAGCTGGGTGTCATCAGCGTACTGATGACATCCCAGCCCATACCTCCGGGCAATCTGGGCAAGGGGGCGCATATAGATGTTAAATAGCATTGGGCAGAGCACTGCCCCCTGAGGCACACCACATTCCAGTGGGTGTCTCCTGGACCGCTGCTCCCCTACAACCACCCTTTGTCCCCGACCTTGGAGAAAGGAAACGAGCCACTGCAAGGCCCACCCCTGTATCCCCACGTCGGCGAGACGGCGAGTCAGCAGCCGATGATCGACCATGTCGAACGCCGCCGACAGGTCAAGCAACAGCAACACTGCCCCGCCACCTCGATCCAGATGCCGCCGGAGGTCATCAGTAAGGGCAACCAATGCTGTCTCCATCCCGTATCCCGGGCGAAAACCTGACTGGGTGGGGTCTAAGACCGAAGCATCATCCAGATAACCCTGTAACTGTAACGCCGCCCTCTCAATTAATTTGCCCAGATAAGGCAAATTGGACACTGGCCGATAGTTCGCCAATTCGGCCGGGTCCAGATGTGGTTTTTTCAAGAGAGGGCGGACCATCGCCTCCTTGAGTGCCCCTGGGAATCACCCTTCAGAGAGGGAGGTGTTGATAATTTCCCAAGCGGCACCTCGTAGCCCATCATGGCCAGCTTTAATCAGCCAGGACGGGCACGGATCAAGGATGCATGTGGTTGGGCGCACAGTCACGAGAAGTCTGTCAACTTCCTCAAGATCAAGCAGGCCAAACCCATCGAAATTCGGAAACGAAGACGTGCTCGGGGCCTCGAGCTCACTCACTGTTTTTAATGTGGCGGGGAGATCACGGCGGAGCGACAAGACTTTATCTGCAAGATAGCTCGCAAATGCCTCACAGCCAATTTCCAATTCCCTCGCATTTGGCCTGCCTTGTGGCAGAACTGTTAATGACCGAATTGTTCTAAACAATTGGGCTGGGCGTGAGCTAGCAGACACAATCTCAGCAGCGTACAATTCTTTCTTCGCTGCCTTGATTGCCATCTCATAGGCCTTCATAAGTGTCCTATAGGATGCTCTTGTAGCTTTGTCACGGGCACGCCGCCACTGCCTCTCTAACCATCGTAGCTCTCGCTTCATCAGCCGTAGTCCCTGGGTATACCAGGGGGCCAATCTAGTGCGAGGGCATAGAGGGTGCCTGGGAACGATCTCATCGATGGCTGTAGAGAGCCGGCTATGCCAGTCCTCAACCAGCTCATCCAACGAACCGCCAGGGGGCATCGGCTCCTGCAGAGCCGCCTGGAATCGCAAGGGATCCATCTGGCTCCGCGGGCAAGCTAAAATACGCTCACCGCCTAGGGGTCGGGGTGGTACATTCAAATGGGCCCCAGGGCGTAGTGGTCCAACTATGGTACCGCCGAAGCAGTAATCCGGTCCACAATTACCCCCGCGGCGAAGATCAGATCGAGCGTGTGACCGGCTCGGTGTGTAGGGGCTGAGATGTACTGGGAGAGTCCTAGTGCTGCAATGGACGACACCAGGTCCGCCGCCTGAACGGAAGCTGCGTCATCGACATGGACGTTGAAGTCACCCAAAACCACTAGGTTAGGGTGCTCCAACGCCCAGCCCACCACAGCCTCCATCAGGGACAGCAGGCTGTTGGCTGGTGCATTAGGCGGTCGGTACACCAACCATACAGCCAAACTCTCTTCGGCCTCCCACACCAAGCCGACACACTCTACACCCGCGATCTCCATCGACGGGAGCGCCCTGAAGGAGTAAGCCTCCCAAATGAAAATCGCCACTCCTCCCCCCCGACCCACAGTCCGTGATTGGTGCAGGACCGAGAATCCCGGGGGGGGCATTTTGGAAAATAGGTGTGGAAAGGGCCTTTTACTGACAGAACTAAGCTTGGTTGCCTAGTAACAGGCAGTGATGGGAAAGTAGGGTTGTCAGCTCTGAGTAGAGAAATATTTGGTGATTTGGGGGGTGGATCCTGTGGAGGGCAGCATTGGGGGGGACTCAGCAGGGTATAATGCCATAGGGTCTAGCCTCCAAAGCAGCCAATTTCTCCAGGGGATTAACTGTAACAGCGGGAGATCCCCAGGTCCCACCTGGAGATTGGCAACCATAGGGGAAAGTCAGCCACACAGCAGGGGGTTGAAGAGAATGGTTTGACAGCTGCTGGCACACCTCACTGGCCAGCCAACCATGGTGGAGATAAGCAGGAGAGAAAGCCGTTTTCACAGTTTATTCTGCCAGGAAAGTGGCCCCGCTGGCAGTGGGTGGGGGAGAGGGTTATGCTGAAAGTCTGTGTCTGGTCTAAAATCATCTAATCAGCTTCCACACCAAGAACAAGGAATGATATTCAGGCTTTCCCCATCATGGTTTGAAACATTTTTTTCTCTAACTTCCCCCTTTTTTTGTTTTGTACTGAACATCTAGACTGATTAAGATTTTTAGAGAACTCAGAATTTTGCACATTGCTTTGTGATTATTTT
Source organism: Lepidodactylus listeri (assembly GCA_029233225.1). Classification (NCBI taxonomy): domain Eukaryota; kingdom Metazoa; phylum Chordata; class Lepidosauria; order Squamata; family Gekkonidae; genus Lepidodactylus; species Lepidodactylus listeri. Next base: position 98,842,202 of record JARCFY010000006.1, read on the forward strand.
GGATGGTCCCATATTGAAAAGCTTTGGGAATTTTTGTTGTGGACCAACATGTCTGCTTACATAATTTTCCACTGATCTAGTGTTTCATTTACTTTCTCAATGGGTGGTCCTACCTTCTACAAAGCTACGGTGGCACATACCTTTACTTGCTCTATAATAGCTGAAGCAGTAATTGGTCTTAAGTATTTAGTCACCCTTGTTGAACTGTCTATAAGTATCTCTTCAATTCTCTTTCCACTTAGGAGACTTTTTTTTTTTAGCATCTTGCTCCATCCACCTCCCACCCACCTTTGGAGTTTTGACCCGTTGTGAAATTGACATTGAACAATCAGTCCTAGAAAAATACAGAATACTATGACCACTCCCCTAAAGGCAGCTTCAAACACAATCTTGAACTCAGTGGAAATTCATAGCTTTAGCTCCTTAAAGGATGTTTTGGATGGTGGAATAGAAGACGAAGAGATTGGATTTATACCCCCCCCCTTCACTACGTGAAGGAATCTCAGAGTGGCTCCTTTCCCTTCCCCTCTCCACAACAGACACCCTGTGTGGTAGGTGGAGTTGAAAGAGCTCTTTCGAGAAAACTGCTCTTGAGAGAACAGCTCTGAGAGAACTTCTCCCAGATTAGAGTCCGTGCACTTAACCACTACACCAAATAGGGGAGGTAGAAAGAATATGGTGGGCCCAGGTCTCCAAGATCCTGTTCAAACATTCTAACTACAGCACCAATCTTATTACTGAGGGCCAGATGAACAAATACGTTCTTTATCTTGCTGTCTTACTGCATCCTGTAAACTGTAATGTAGAAAGAAGCCCATCACTGTGGGATTCAACGGGGAGAGATGTGTGCTGAGAAGTAAACAATGCAATACATCCCTTGAGTATGTTTAACTCAAGTATGGTATGCAGCCTTGTAATTTTCCTCCCTCTTTCCAAGAAAGAATATTTCTCATGAAGCACAGTCTGAGAATCAATGTAACTGCTGTGGAACCCCCCCCTTTTTAAATCCACTGCCCTCACAATCATACATCAGTGTCGGCCTCTACACGCTGCAGTGTTTTTAATTTAGAACACATGTGTGTTCATCATAATGGCACTGTAACAATTCACTTGGGCATCGTGGGCTAAACCATTTTTAATATGTCCCTACATAGACTTCTTGAGAATAAGTTCTGTGCTGGAGGGTAGACCGCCAAAGCCATGTATTCAGGATCAGAATGCCAAGGAATCTAGGCTACAGAAGTACAAATGCAGTTATGCCTTTTTATTTCAAGAAGGATTTTAACTGGTTAGGGTATTGACTGGTCGATCTTTAAGGTGCCACTGGACTCGGATTTTGTTCTGATTAAAAAAGCAGTACATGCATTGGGAATATTTTTCCATTGCAAACATAAGTGGTTTGTTGTTGGGGGGGGGGGGGAATGGAAACTGTGAGGACAGTAAGTTCAAGTGAGTAGTTTGTGAGGACTGCAACATGGTTACCATAATGTATTTAGATGTAGTTTACTGCAGTGGTTCCCAATCCCAACCTTTTTGGAGGAGGAGGAGGAGGAGATTGACTTTATATCCTGTCCTTCATCCAGAGTCTCAGAGCGGCTTACAAACTCCTTTCCCTTCCCCTTTCCACAACAGACACCCTGTGAGGTAGGCGGGGCTGAGAATGCTCTGAGAGAACTGCTCGTGAGGGAACAGTTCTGACAGAACTATGGCTTGCCCAAGGTCATCCAGCAGCTGCAAGTGGAGGAGTGAGGAATCAAACACAGTTCTTCCAGATTAGAGTCCGCACACTTAACCACCACACCAAACTGGTACGGTGACCCACAAGTCCAAATATACTTGGTATGGTAACCCATCCAGGGATGGCCCAAGGGTTTTTTTTTTACACCCTAGGCAAACTATGTCCTTGGTACCCACCTAGTTCAGCATTCCATTTTCTACAGCGGCTAACTTGATGTTCTGGAGAAACCAACAAACGTTGCACAAAGGGTGCAGCTGCCCCCACTATGAACCCCAAGCAAGTGGCATTCTGACATATATAGCCTTGGCATACGGAGGTTACACTCTAGCCTTTGACTACTCTCTCCTTCTTCATTACTCCCTCAAGTTCCCCAAGATACCAAGAAACTCACTCTAGTAACCATCAGGATGTGTTTTATTTGAAGTGAAGAAAAAATACCCAAAAAATATATGACATGGAAGAAACTGGATCCAAGGTCAGATCTTGGTTTCTAAGAAACAAAAGAGAGCAATGGAAAGGGTTGGGGCAGCCATTAGGGAAGGTGCTCCTGTGACCCACTTTCAGAGGCATCACAACCAATGCTCCCTCTAAGCTGTGGAGTCTTGTGAGCAAAAATTCTGCTTTATGAGCTGCTACTGGCATTAAAGTTGTGAGAAAGTGTTTTGGCTACTGCATAAAATCAGTTTGCTCTGGAGCCATTCTTCCTGAGTGAAGACCAGTCTCCAGAAACCTCACATTAAAATAGCAGCTGAGCTACATGGACCTTCTGTGAACTGCTGAATTTAAGAATCACTTGGGATTGATCCAAGAGTGCAATCTTGGCTCTAAAAACTGCCAAGGTCATGACCAGGATCAATTTAGAGAATTACAAAGAGAAAATCATGCAAATTTGCAAGAAAGGGCAGGAAATTAGTGTTACTATGTAGCTGCGCTAGAGCAGTGGCGAAAATACCCCCCATTTTTTTATAATTTAGTGGCACAAGACTAAAAAAGCTCTCCAGAGCTTCTGCCAGAGGACTCCTCCCCCAAACAAACTGCAGCCCTGTGCAAAGTGTGGTGGAGTTGCAGCCAATTTTGCACAGTTGTGTGTGTGCGTGCACACACACACAAACATGTTGCCAGCCATCACAGCTTGTAATGCCGGTGTCAGTGGATTCTACTGTGCATTCTGTACACTCAGCATGTTCCGTCATATTATGAGATCGTGTGACTCTTTCCCATTTTTCATAGTGGCCAATAACACAGTGGACAATCCCCTAGTGCTCGGCAATATAGAAAATGGTACTTCGCAGCTGCTTGTCAGTTTCAAAACAAGCCTGATCAGTTTCAACAGTGGGTTTTCTCTCTTTGCCTGTATTCCTTTCTGTTCCCTTTCATTCAACAAATTAATGCTAAAATGCACATGCAAAACCTGAACCACGAGTATTTAAATGGAAGGTGCTTGCTGGATGCTACTGCACAGCAGTGATAGGACAATTGAGTAATTTTTTAAAAAAAACTTTGGACACCCCATCAGATAGGTGGGGCTGAGAGAGCTCTCTCGAGAACTGCCCTTGAGAGAACAGCTCTGAGAGAACTTGTGACTGACCGAAGGTCACATCAGCAGCTGTATGTGGAGGAGTGGGGAATCAAACCTGTTTCTCCCAGATCAGAGTCTATACTCCTCACCGCTACACCAAACTGGCTTGCATAATAGGCCAAAGCAGGCCCATAGCTATAGTGGGGCCATTCAGGGCTCCGCCCCCTTTCTTAAAGGGACAGCCCCATAAGATTTTCTCCTGTAAAAGCTTTTAAAAAAGAAATTACAGCTGAGGAGTGGTGGGGTGAGGAGATTGTGGGAAGCTAGGTTTGGTTTTTTTACAGTAAAATTCAATCCCCACAAAAAAGAAAAGAAAATGGCCCCACAAGCCACAAAATCCTGGCTATGGGCCTGGGCCAAAGTTGTTTGGAAATGAGGAAACAAAACCCATAACAAAGGGAAATGAAACTGGAATAGTCAGGCTGTCTGGAAGACACCATGTTCTCTTCTCCAGCCTTCCTTTTCAGGTTTTCTAACATTTCACTCCTAAGCATACCTTTGAAGAACTCAGTGCCACTAAGCTCAATGGGACTTACTTCTGTCGAAACATGCTTACAACTGGGCTATAAAAGTTGAACGGAAGGATGCCTACTGCTGTTGAATGTTAATTTGAGTTGCTGATGATAATGATGATGGGCATATTTTATTTTATTTTTCAACAACAGTGGTTCTAAATGGAATGGGTTTCAAGGAGCATTCTCTGTATATTTGTATTTGGGGTGTTGTTTTTTTTAAAACTGATCTAGCTTTAATTCATAATTACAAGTTTATTCCAATCTCTACATAATGAAACCACATTTTAGACCAACAGCTGTTATCTAGTTTCATTGACAGCCTCAGGGTATGCATATTTTAATATTCATTTACTATGTGCCGATAAACTAAATACTTCCTACTGGAAGTCTATCAAATTAATCACAGTATCTTAGTTGCTGTTTTGTCTTCCGTGCAGCACTCCCCACCCTCCAACTTCCCGTGTTATATGAATGTTTGGCAGGCGAAAACTCTTTTTAAAGAAGATGGGGGGGGGAATCCAAGGTGTGATGAAAGGCCTTCCCCCATCCCTTACATTATCATGCAAAAACAGCTAGTTGAAACATGGTGACATTGCCTACAGCAGTGTTTTTAATAGATGGCTTTGCTGTTTGAAAGGTTATGGTTTCAACTGTGGTTTAAACAGCATTAGGTTCTCATGTGCATTGGGGCTGAAAGGCTGATGGCTTTCCAATTTTTCCCCACAATCCTGTTTCAGAAAACACCTGAGTGTTAGGCCGTAAAACAAGTGGAAAGTTTTTATCCAGAAGGGTATGGGAGTGAGCAGGAAACAGAAAGTCCTGCAAGCTATTAAAGTTTTAAGGCTGTTTATTGTGGATAAAGAATGGGCAAAAGATTCTAGAAAGGCATGAAAACAGATTACCTCACAAATGAGTTTGATGGGGGAAGAGAAAAAGAAGAGCAATAAGAAGAAGACTAGCAACAGGCACCATGTCATCCAAGGGTTGTTTAATTGTTTAATTGGAGCTGGCTTCACTGTAATTGTCACTACACTTGACTTAACAATGAAATTTTTGAGGTAAATGGGATTCCTGATTGGGAGAAGCATCCAAGGAATGTGTCAGGAACCAAAAATGAATCCAAGTTTGAGGGTGTCTAAGCCACATATGGATTTGTCTATAACATTCCAGAGTTTTATCTACAGTGCAAGCTATTAGTCAAACTGTGTTTTTTTGGGAGGGAGGGGGGGCTATGTGCCTCTCATCTTCATTGGATGTCCTAATGAGCGATTGGAGCAGATAAAGAAACTTTCCATACAATGAGCAAAGTTGATCTGGGACTTAGGGTTTGCCATCATATTTCACCCACAGCACGGGTGAGTGTGGAGGAGAAAACATCCATATACTGAATGTAACATGTAAAGACCCAGAACAGGGCAAATGGCCTCTCTGCAGCAGTTTTGGTTCAAGAAAATGGTGTGGGGGGAAGGTAGGGCTGCCAAGTCCAACTTGGGAAATATCTGGGGACTTTGGGGGTGGAGCCAGGAGACTTTGGGGGTGGAGCCAGGAGAAAGGAAGTGACATCATTTTGTGATGTCACATCCTGTGATGTTGCTTCCACATGCTGACACATGAACTCATGAAGTTTCCTAATCCTGAATCAGGCCATTGGTCCATCAAGGTCAGTATTGACTACTCAGACTGGTAGTGGCTCTCCAGGGTCTCAGGCTGAGATCTTTAATGTCACCTATTACCTGATCCTTTTTTAGCTGAAGAGGCTGATACCTCCTGCATGTCAAGCAGATGCTCTATCACTGAGCAACGGCCCTACTGAATCCTTCCTCATCTCGGCAGAATATGAAGCCCTAAGTGCTACACAAGTGCTAAATATGATTTTCATATCATAAGAACAGGAGAGAAGCCACAGTGGATCAGCCCATCCAGTACAGCCCATCCAGTACAACACTCTGTGTCACAACAGTGGCCAAAAATACCAGGTGCCCTCAGGAGGTCCAGCAGCGGGGCCAGAACTCCAGAAGCCCTCCCACTGTTGCCCCCCAAGCACCAAGAATTCAGAGCCTCACTGCCCCAGACAAAGGGTTCCATTTAGACCTTGTGGCTAATAATAGCCACTGATAGACCTCTGCTGGATGGGGACAGAGAGAGAGAGAGAGAGAGACAGACAGACAGACAGACAGACAGTCAGCTTTTTCACTTACTCTTGCCCAATTCCCAGGCTTTATTTCTGGCCCTTGTTTCACCCAGCTGTTGTCCATGTAAGTCCCATAACTTCTCTCCCCCCCCCCCCCCAGCATAGGCTTTTTGGTGGCTAAAGAGGACCTTTGTCCTCCCCTTTTCGCCAGCAGAAAAGCTAGTTGGATCCATCCCTAACTTAAAATACCGGTTACTTGATGTACAAATGCTTTTAAAAATGCAGATTTTTACTGCTGGAGGGGGGGGGGGGCATGGTTGAAAGAAACAGCAAATTGGCATAAAAATGAGGAATCCCAATTTTTATTTGCAGAAGGGAAATGAGGATTGGGGGGACCCAAACAGTCACGACAAGACATTTTAAACAATCCCACTCCCAGACCTTCTACAGGCAACCTCTCCTTGTGATGTTTACCTCTTTGGAAGTGAGTTTATTCCTTTGACAAAACCACAGTGGACACACAGACAGAAAAAAGAAAGAGGGGAAGGGGGAGAGACAGAGAAGGAAAAGAGCTCGCAGACACCAACTTACCCCAGCAGTTTACTCAGTAGCAACCTTGCACGGAACCCCTTCAGTAGAAAGAGCTTAGTCCCTCCTTAATCTCTGGGCGGGGCTGTCTTGCTCAGCTCTTAAAGGGGAAATTTCCCTTTTAAGAAGTTCAAGAGGCCAGCAGGGCAGGCTCCCAGGTTCCCCTGCTGGCAGCCATTTTGTCCCCCCGGTGGCCAATTTTGGAAAAGCGGGGGAAAGCTTTAAAAATCGGTGTTTCCCCCGCTCTACCGGGGGACTTGGCAGCTCTAGGGGAAGGCTAAAGCCTTTTCTCCCCACACACAATGCCCACAAGCAGAAATCTGCCTTGTGGTGCTTGGGAATAATAGTCCCCAAGTGTTACATGTACAGCAAGTCAGGTTGGGGAGGACACCTGACCTGACTGGGGACATGCATTACGTTTAGTTGAGCCCTCATACTGCTTCCCAGAAGCCATTTCAGGGGACATCTGGGTTGCGGTGAGAGCAGGAGGCAGAGAATTTGTGCTACCCTGATAGAAATTCATTCTGTCAGTGGCAATTTTGCTTGGGATCCAGCACAGTGAATGATTTATTAACAAAAAGAATGATCAGGAAAATCCAAGGCTAAACTTAAAACTGGTATAATCAAACAACCAAACAATTTTATTTTAGCTTGCATTCGGGGCCTATCTTTGAAAACTGAATTGCAGTGCTGAAAAGCTGCTTGAAGTCAGCAGCGCAAGCATGAAAGTTTCTGCCATAAAGTATACTGCTGGAAAAGGCAGTAAGGCTTACCAAACATTGGAGCAGAACAGTATTGTTTGTCATGCCCTTCAACAGGAAGAACTTGGCTTGGTCAAATGAAGTCCAGTTTGGACATGTGAAGGAAACTGAACTTTCAGAAGCACCAAGTTATCCATGGAACTTCTGCCAATCCAGCGTCCTTCTCTTTGTTATGATTGTTTTGGTTGTGGTTGTCCCATTTGGACATCTTTATGTTCTGCTCAAGGCATCTTACAAGTAAAAACACATAAAATCATCATAAGTTAAGTTACCAATATAGAAATAAACCAAGCCACTTAAAAAAAAACACTACAGAAAAGAAATGAGCCATAAAAAAATGAAATAATAAGCAAATATGTATAGCAAATATATATGGTATAGGGTTGCCAAGTGTTACCTTGGCTGGAGTGGGGGACTTTGGGGGGTATTCCAGGGGTGGGCGGGGACATTGAATGACATCCCTGACATCATGACGTCACCTAGAAGTGATGTCATCACCCCAGGGAAGTCGCACAGGGGGACATTCTGGTATTTGGGCAAACTGTGGTTTTTTTGGCCTCAAAACCAGAGTTTACCAAAATACCAGAGCATCCCCACGCGATGCCCCCAGCACAATGGTGTCATATCCGGGTGATGTCATTGCTTCAGAGTCATCATGTGGCACATCCCTGGTTTTTTTGGGGGGGGAGGCTTCCCCTGCCAGCCAGCTGGTGAGCAACAGGCTGAAGGCCAGAAAATCGGAGTTTTCCCTGGCATCACCAGGGGAATGGCAACCCTTATATGGTACCTGGCAAAACTGGATTTTACCCCCTCACCTTTGGAAAGGATAAGAACTTCAGCAAGACACTGCATACAATTTCATGGTAATCTTTGCTTTGGGGCAGCTTTTAGAATTATGCCTGCATTCCTATCAAAGCTTCCAACAGTCCAACAGTCCCTGCACTTTTTTTTTTTTTTGCCAAGCAGTTATGCCACCACCAGATCTGTAACCAAGTCTGTGCTACAAGAGTTGGAAGTTCCAGGGCTCAAGAAACTAGACAACAGCTACAGCACTGCTTGTAGAAAACGGAGTGAGGCTGATTGAACACAACACAGAATCCACATGAAGAGCCTATTCTGTGGCAGTGATGAGAGTGGGGAGGGAATATTTCTCTGCCATCATTGCATCTGCATGTAATCATCCAGCTGAGCCATTTCCTGTGGTTTGGGGACTTTTACATCATTGGCTCAAAGGATTTGGACTCTGACCACTTGATGGCTTGCTGTGAATGATTTGCCACTTACTTTGCAGACAAAATCACTCAGGTGCACTGTGGGGGTCAGGTGCATTGCCCATAATATGGTAAGGGTGGGGTTGTCAACCCCAGGCCTTGACCATGCCACCCCACCCTTACCATATTATGGGCAATGCACTGTTGGCGGCTGGCACCCGGGCAGCCCAGCCTTGGGGCATGCAGTGATGATCCCTCACACACATCCACCAGGTCTGCGTTGAGTATTCATCACCAGCACTCCCAAAGAGCAGCCTGCTCATCTCATCCCTGGCCGCAAGGCAGCAGTTATGATCCAAACAGACCCCCTCACCCTACCGGGTTGCTGAAGATGTTTACCGAGCCATAACCACTATTAACCAAAATCTGCCCAGACTAAGTGACAAACCTAAAAGCCAGCCCAGAACCCGAGCCAATTCCCCATCCACAGTACGTAATGTAGGGTAGGCGAAAAAAACCCCTTCTCCTGGCCAATCGGATCAGAGGTAAAAAAATTCCTACCTGGCCCCCAACCAACGGGGCGACCAGTCAAAACCCACATTACATACAGGGCGGGCGGGCCAACCACGAGGCGGAATGGGACAAAGGCTGGAGGCCAACCTTGGAGTCACTGGCCCTCGCCCCTTCCGGTCCCGGCTGTGAGCGCAGCCCCGCCTCTCTTCCTATCCTCCTTACATGGAGGCAACAATGCCCTCTGGGAGCGAGTCTTCGGCCGCTGCTGGAGAACGCTCTTTCTGCTGCATCTCTTAGCAGTCTTTGATACTATCAGCCATAGTATCCTTCTGTGCTGCCTCTTGGCACTGAGATGAAGGGGCACTATATTATGGCAGTTGACTCCTATATTATGACTCCTATCTGGGGGAGTCAGTCTTAGAAGATAGTGTTGGGGATTCCTGCTCTGCCCAATGGCTGTTGACCTGTGGGGTGCTGCAGGGTTTGAACTGATCCCCCATGTTATTTAATATCTCTATGATGCCCCTGGGAACAGTTGTCAGGAAATATGGACTGCAACATCACCAATATGCAGATGATATTCAGCTCTACCTTTCTGGGGATGCTGTTGATGTTCTAAACCAGTGCTCGGAGTCAGTAATGGGCTTGATGAGGGTGAACTAGTGGAAACTTAATCTTGACAAGACAGAGGTTCCTGGGTTAGAAAGGCAGAACAGGTCTTCCTAATCTTGAGTGGGGTTATAATTCCCTTGAAAGGCCAGGTTGGCAGTTTGGGAGTGCTGCTTGACATAGAGGTCACCTTAGCAAACCAGGTGGCTGTGGTGGCTTAGAGTGCTTTTGCCCAGCTTTGGCTGGTGTATCAGCTGCACTCATTCCCAATTCAGTCTTATCTAGCCACAGTGATCCATTGACTTAGTTACATCTAGACTGGACTGTTGCAGTGTGCTCTACTTGAGGCTACCCTTGAAGAGTGTTCTGAAGTTGCAGCTAGTTCAGAATGCTGTCGTGAGACTGTTGGTTGAGGCCAGCCATCAGGAGCACGTGTCCCCAATACTACAGCAATTACACTGGCTACCAAATGGCTCCCTAGCCCATTTCAAGGAGCTGTTTTTGACCTTTAAAGGCCTAAATGGCTTGGGACTGGGGAATCTGAAGGACCACCTTTTCCCGTAGGTTCCAGCCCAGGAATTAAGGTCACAGGAAGATGCCCTCCCAACTGCCCCACCAGTTCAGAATGCTCATTTGGTTGGTGCACAAGACAGAGAGCCTTTTCTGCATTTGAGTGATTCAGATTTTATTATTGGCAGTCCTAACTGGAGTTTCAATTTTTTAAATTATGACTTTAATGGTTTTTGATAATTGTTGTTTTTATGGTGTTTTTATATTGTTTTATTTATATTGTAAGCCATCTTGAGTTCCACAAGGGAGAAATGAGGCTGATAAACGTTTTAAATGTATGTGTGTGTTTACTTTGCCTCATGGGATGTGCATAGGAATGTATCTGCAGGAAGGTAAGAGATTGTGTGCAGACTTAAATATGTACATGAAACTAAACAGGGGTCATTTTATAGAAAAAGAGGTGCAGGAGCTCATTAGCGTACCTATTAGCATAACTCATTAGCATATGCCACCCCCCCTGATATCACCAGCCAAATGTCAGTTTCAGCCTATGGGCCATTGAAGTCAATGGCAAAAACTCATAGGGTATATGAGGGGCTGGAGGAGAGGGGGTTTAAGGGAGAGGCTCCAAACTTGCAGGGTAGCTGCTGGAGCCTCTCCCCCAAATATCCACCATGTTTCAAGAAGATTGGACCATGGGGTCCAATTCTACGGGCCCCCAAACAGGTTGTCCCATCCCCTCCATTGTTCTCTATGGTGGGGAAAATGTTACTTTTTTCCCACCATAGAGAACAATGGAGGGAATGGGGGCAACCTGTTTGGGGGCCCATAGAATTGGCTCACACTGAATATGTGTCTGTGCATGCGTGTCGGAGGTATCAAAGACAGCTGCAGGGAGAAGGAGAGAGAAGAAATATATTTATATTTAAATGTTAGCATGAGGATGAGAGTCAGAATGACTGAGTATATGAGAAAGCATACACAGTGTTTTTAAGGAACAAACAACTGCTCATAAATGTTTAAGAGATTAGATCCGTTTTTTGTTTTCCATTGTGTCACTTTGTGAAACAAAACATACTCTTGGGGGGAGGAGCGACAGCGAGCTGTGCAGTCGCACCCAATACAGCTTCCGTGTCGGGCTCCTACAAATGAATTAAAATTTAAAAAATGGGCTTCAATTTAAATATCACAGCTTTACTAAAACAATGGGGAAGAATAGAGGAACAAAAAGTGGCAAGAATCCTTCCAAAACAATGCCTAGAGCAATGCAAGGAAGCCAAAGCTCTTCGGACGAAGACTCTTTCCCATCGCTGGAAATGGAGGAAGCAGAAGCTCATGTAAGTAAAAGGAAAAGAGAAAACTCTTTAACCAAAAAGCATTTACAGGAGATGCTGACAGATTTAAAACAAGACTTAAAAGAAGAGATAAGAAACACCATTACTCCTGTCATAAATAAGTTGGACGAAGTCAATAAAAAGCTACAGGATGTACAGGAGAAGGCAGAGTCAGCAGCTACTGGCACCCAAAAGAACTCTAAGGAAATAGCTGAACTGAAAACTTTTGAAGGATGGGAGAAAAGTAAGCTAAAGTTGTTGGAATGCAAATCACGGGAAACCAAAGTAAAATTTTGTGGAATTTCTTTGAACTTTGAGCTAAACAAGGACCTTACTGTTGCTTTAAATGAATGGTTAGAAGGAATTATGCAGCTTCTGGGGCAGTGGTAAACAATGCTTTCTGCTTAACCCCCCCTCCCAAATGGGCTTACCAGCGTTAATATCTGACATTGTGGCAGATCTTAAGGATGTAAAGACTAAGCGGAACCTCTTGGAAATTGCCAGGAAGAACAGAGGTTTGAAGCTTGAAGATACTTTGGTCCAACTATACACCAATATTCTCTTTGAAATATTAAATGCTAGGAAAAATATGTGCCCAATTGCACAAAATCTTGCAGAGAAGAACTATAGGTACCATTGGCTTACACTTGGACATATATCGGTCACACACCAAGGACGTATATTCACAGCCCATGATTTAACATCTGGTGAAAAGCTTCTGAAGGCATTGGACTTGGACTCGGGCTAGGAAATCAAGAACTGGTAACCAAGGAAGATGAACGTACTATAAGATTGCAAAGAACTATATTGGAGGAGATAGCAGCTATAGAGTTATCATTTTTGTTCTTTTGTTTTTCATAGTTTCCCGAAGCGAAGTAGCCTGGAATATAAAGCGTAGGGGAGCACGCGGGAAGGGCCATTGGGATTCCCCCCCCCCACATCTCCCTGATCTGCTTCAGAAATGCTCTGAAGTCCCAGGGGGAGGAAACATCGATTAGAAAAGCTCCAGTTAAAGAGAAAGAACAGAATTTAGTAAAAAATCTTAAGAAAGCAGAGTAATGAAATGGAGTATTATTTTGTTTCTATCTTACTTTATTGTGAATCATCTTAGCATTAGTCTTGAAATGAAAATGAAATATATATAGAACATATGGCTATAAACACAAGAAGATGTAATGGGAAACTATGGGAAACAGAGTTTATAATTGCAGTTGTACTGGAGTAATTTTGAGAGGCAGAAATATTTATTTAGGCGTGCCAACATCTATCTGACTTAATTAATGATTTTTTTAAAATAATATTTTAATAATTTTCCACAACATAAGGTATAACATAGTTTACAACATAAAAGTTTTCGGAGTCATACATTAATTTCAATCCATTCATAAAATTTTGACCATGTACTTAAGAATTGCTCTTCATTCTTTCCATGCAGTTGGCAGCTCAGTCTGTCCAACTCTGCTAACTCAATAAGCTTTACTACGATCATTTCTGGGGATGATATCGTTTTTTCTTTCCAGAGTTTTGCCCAGCTAGTCCTTGCCGCAGTAAGGATATAAGTTATTAATTTTTGTTCTTCCCTTTTAAGGCCTTCCGGTAACATGTTAAGGAGGTATAATTCCGGTTTGTATGGTAGGTCAATGTTTAAGATTTCCATTATTAACTTTTTAACTTTGTTCCAATAGGTCTGGATTTTATGACATCGCCACCACATATGGTAGAATGTCCCAACATTCTTACTGCATTTCCAGCATAAATTCGACGTATTTCCATAACATCTATATATCCTGTCCGGTGTCCAATGCCATCTATGGAACATCTTATATAAGTTTTCTTTGTATGATATTGCAGTAGTAAATTTTAATGTCTTCCACATCTTAGCCCAATCATCCATATCAATTGTATAGCCAAAATCATTCATCCAGTTAACCATTACCTTTTTAACTGTCTCGTCACACATTTCATTATTCAATAAAACTTTATATATTTTTTGGATATTTTTTTCACTTGTGTTAAGCCAAGCTTTCTCCAAATCTGGTCTAATGTTTAGGAAACCTATTTCTTTATCTAGTTTTACTCTTACTGTTAATTGATGCTTTTCTAACCACGTTAACTGGGTTTCTTCCTGTACTAATTTTTCAAAACTTTTTAGATTATTAGTGTTATCTAACAAATTTTCATAGTTAATATTTTTGCCACTACTTAATAACGTGGGTTTTATAAATGCTTCTAATGGCGATATCCATAACGGAGTTTTGGGGAAATATAAGATTTTTATTTGTTGCCATACCTTCATTAACGCCCCTCTTACCCAGTGTTGGTTAAAGTTTGAGTGGACTTTATCTTTTTCATACCAAAGGTATGCGTGCCATCCCATCACTAGATCATGACCTTCCAGTGTCAAGCCTCTTGTATCCTCCAGTTTCGCCCACTCTCTTATCCATGTTAGCGAGGTTGCTTGATAATACAATTTCCAGGATGGCACGTTAAATCCCCCTCTCTCTTTTATATCTTGTAATACTTTTAATTTTATCCTTGGCTTTCTGGGGTACCATATAAATTTCCTTGTTATCTTAGCTCAAGGAAAATGTTGTTATTTTTTAAGATTGGGATTGATTGGGCTAAAAATAGGAATCTTGGTAAGATATTCATTTTTATCACTGCAATTCTGCCCAGAAGGGATAATTGTAGATTTTTCCAATTATCTAAGTCCTTCTTAATCTCTTTTATCAATTTATTATAATTGTTCTCGATTAAGGCACTATTTCTATTTGTGATCCAAATACCCAAATATTTTACTTTTTTCTCAATTTTTATATTAGAAATCTTCTCTATATTAGCTATTGTTTTCTTGGAACAATTTTTGGCCAAACATTTTGTTTTATTATAGTTGATTTTTAGTCCTGCTACTCTACCAAACTCTTCTATATCTTTTAGTAATCTCGGTAATGATAATATCGGTTCTTCCACTATAAATAGCAAGTCGTCAGCAAATGCTGTAAGTTTGTATTCAATTTTTTTAATTTTCAATCCTTTTATCTGTTCATTATTTCTTATCTGATCATTTAAGGATTCCAAAGCGAAAATAAATAGTAATGGAGATAAAGGGCAACCTTGTCTCGTTCCTTTCTGTATAGCTACCTCTTCTGGTAGTTCGCCATTAATTAAAATTTTTGCTTTTTGTTTTATATATATAGCCTTAATCATAGTTTGGAATAAGGGTCCTGCATCCCAGATTTTTAATTTTTGTAGTAGAAAGTTCCAGGATAAATTGTCAAATGCTTTTTCGGCATCTAAAAACATGAATGCCGCCTGTTTCTCTGGATGGACTTCATAGAATTCTAAAGCATTCATTAATGTTCTAATATTATCCTTCATGTATCTCTTTGGTAGGAAACCGGCCTGATCTGGATGTATTACCTCTACCAAGACTCTTTTTAACCTGGTTGCTAGAATATTTGCAAAAATTTTATAGTCTGTATTTAAAAGTGATATTGGTCTATAATTGTTAATTTGTTTTTTACCTTCCTCTGTCTTTGGAATTAAAGTTATTACGGCTTGGTTCCAGGTTTCCGGTATCTCTCCTGTTTTACCTATAACTTCTACTACCTTCTTGAATGGGAGACTGATTTGCTCTTCAAAAGTCTTATAGATTTCCCCTGGTAGGCCGTCCAACCCTGGTGCCTTATTATTTTTTTTGTTTTTTAATAGCATCATATATCTCCTGCATAGAAACAGTCTGGTTCAACACTTTTTGCTGTTTATCTGAAAATCCCCCCTTACTTTTCCCTAATAGATATTCATTTATTTGCCCTTCGTCCTCTTCCTTATGTTTATGGTATAATTTTTGATAGAAGTTTTCAGCTATTCTTTTTAAGTCCTGTATCAAAAATTTTTCCTCTCCTTTCTCATTTTCCAAGGCTATAATCATGCTCTTTTGTCTTTCTTTCCTTAATTTGTAAGCCAGCCATCTTGTTGGTTTATTGGCATTCTCGAAAAAATTCTGTTTCGCATATTGAATCTCCTTTGCTATTTCTTGTGTTAAGATCAGATTAAGTTTGTGTTGTAAGGTTTTTATTCTATTTTTAATTACGTCGCTTTCTTTAGTTTTATTTACAATTGCCTTAATTTCTTCCTTTTTTATCTCATTACATAATTTATCATATTGTTGTCTTTTTTGTTTTGTTTTCCATATCTGTTGGCTAATTAGAATACCCCTCAAGAAGGCTTTAAACGTGTCCCAAACTATACTAATTAGTGTTTCCGAGTTTATATTTCTATTAAAAAAGTCCTTAATTTCTAGTTTAGCCTTTTCTACAAATTCCACGTCTTTTAACAGGTCTGTATTCAAAACCCACCGGGTATTTTTTTTTGGTTCTTTAAGTGTGATCATTATTGGATTATGATCCGCAAAAGTAGCTGGGAGAATTTCTATTTCTGACACATCTTTTAACATTGATGTTGAAATCCAGGCCATGTCTATTCTGGACCATGATTGATGTCTGTGTGAAAAAAAGGTGTACTCTTTTTTATTTGGGTATCTTGTTCTCCAAATATCTATCAGAGTGCATTCTTCCGCTATTTGTAAGAAACTTTTAGGTAGAGCCTTACTTTTTGTTTTGTTCTTATTCTGCCTTTCTTTATCCAAGGTTGGGTCAAAGATAGCATTATAATCTCCTATTAAACAGATGTTTTGATATTTTTGAGTTGCTATAAAGTTTGATAATTTTTGGTAAAATTTTTCTTGATTTTGATTAGGCGCATAGATATTTATTAAGAGCATCACTTTACCTTGTCTATTTATAGTAACAGCTACCATTCTACCATCCTCCCAAGAATGTATTAATTTTGGATTTAAGTGTTCTTTAACAAAAATTACTACCCCTTTCTTTTTTTTTTCATCCGCTGCTATGAAATTTTTCCCTAATTTTTTTACTGTTAAGTATTTTCTATCATCTTTTTTTATATGGGTCTCCTGAAAACAGGTTATTTCTGCTTTAAGTTTTATTGCCTGGTGAAATATTTTCCTCCTTTTTTGTGGGCTATTTAGGCCATTGACATTAGCTGACAATATTTTAATCCGATCCATCCTTCCCATCTTACTCATCTTCTTTTTCTTCTTCCCGCTTATTCCTGTACTGGAATCTCGTCAAAATTTGTGATGGTTTAAGTTCTGCGAGCTTTCTTCCCTTTTTGCTTCCTTTCTTGTTTTTAGCACCCTTTTCTTTTGTTCTAGATTCATCACTGTCTTCTTCTTCCTCTTCTTTCTCTTCTTCCTCTTCTTCTTGTTCTTGTCCCAGATCTTCTCCAACCGATTCTAAGAAATTATCTACTTTAAAGATCGAGTCAAGTTTGTGTCTCTTTCCATGGAATTCAAAGAGCACTCCTTCCGGATATAACCATCTATAGGTGATGTTTCTTGTTCTTAGGAATTCTGTAAGTTTCTGGTATTTGAAACGCCTTTCTCGCACCTTCCACGGGATTTCTTTAAGAAATTTAATTTCTTCACCTTGAATGGAAATTCTGTTTTCATATGATGCTTTCATTATTCTTTCCTTCAGTTCTTTTCTCAAAAACTTGACATGCACCTCACGTGGAACGTTGTACTTTCTGGCAAACGAAGAGTTTCTCCTGTAGACTGCTTCTATATCTGTCATTAGTTCTTCCTTCGTGCCTATGTTTAGCTGGTCGACTATGGCTTCTACTAATACTTCTTTGAGGTTTGTGCCTATTTTCTCTGGTATATTTTGGCAACGAATGATCATAGCAGCTTTGTCCAACTCCAGGTTGATTACTGCTTCTTCTAACTGTTCATTTTTCGCCTTGAGTTCTTGAAAGTCTACGTTCATTTCCATAATTTTCCTGTTTGCTTTTAGTTGATTTGTGCCAATTTTCTGAATTTCTTGTTTATTTTTTTGAATCTCTTGTCTATTTTCCATTAGTTGTCTTCTAAATTCTTCTGAATCTTCTTGCAGTTGGTTTGCAATTTCTACCATCTGTACTTGCATTTCCTGGATCGGTTGTAGCTCTTTTTTAATGAGGCCTGGAAAGGTATGTTCAACGGTGTTCTTAAGTGCAGCTGCTATAGATTCCTCAATCATTGTTCTCAAGTCATTAGTTGATAGTGCCGAAACGGTTGGGATGGGTGGTTTCAAAGATGCTGTTGTTTTTTGCTGGCTTGGCGATGGGATGGAAGACTTCCTATCCTTGCCTCCTCCTGATGCCATGTTATTTTTTTAGTTTATTTATCTACTTTATTCAACTAGTTTCTTATTAATTTCTTATTAAGTTAGTTAATTAATTAATTAATTGGGCAATTACTCACTCTTATTAACTCTATCCTATCTTAATCTTACTTTATTAGATTTTTCCTACTTAATTTTTAATAGGCTTCTACTTGATGTCTGTCTTTTATGTGTTTACAGTAATTCTAATTTAAGACCCTAATGGGTTATTTACTACCCCTTTAATTAAGATTTTGATACCTATCTAAATTTCCCACTTATTTATTTGGTGTTTAGTCAATAAGTATTTAAATAACCCAAAATCAGTTATTTTAATTTAATTTAATTATTTAATTACTTTTTATTATTATTTTTGATGTTTGATGTTCTTATATTTAAGAAATCTGGTTATTTAATCGACCCACTTCTTTGTTGATTAATTTAAGTTGATATTATTTAAATAAGCTATTACCAAATAAGCAACTATGCCCAGAAATCAATTATACAGATCTAAGAGAAGTACAGATTATCAAACAATACAGTATCAATATCAATAATATCAATAATAAATCACCAGTAACAAATTAATTATATTCCTAGTACAATAAACTCTTGGTTGTTTCTCCTTTAAATTAACTTCCCATTCAATTCACCTGCTCCCCCCCCACTCTCAATACAAATTCCAATCTATTGCATTCAATTAATTCCCTTGTTGTTTCCCAAACCCTGTCTCTTTAACCCAATGTCTCGTTTTCTAGTTTCCCCCTTCTATTCAGTGTTTACTAGTCTTCTCTTCAGCATCCAGTCAGCTTTCCTTTAGATCAATCTATCAACCACCTCAATTTTCGTATAGCTGCTGCAAATGCACCTGCGCTACTTCGTTCGGGTTTTTCTGTCCCTTTTACTCTTCCTGCTCCACTTCTCCTCGCAACGCTCCTCCTCTGGTCTGCCTCCCACGTTTTTCACGCTTCTTACGCTCTTCACGCTGCCAGCGCTTGCGCCGATCCCACTTCCTGATTCCTCCTCCTCTCTCCGCTCCGTTCACCTCGTGTGTCGTTTTCCAGCATTGGGTGACTCAGCAGGCTCTGCCGCTTAAAGGTACCTCCTCCTCTGCGATTTATCCGGATTCCCCTGTAATGCTAAAGACAAAAAGAAAGAAAGAAAAATTTTCTGCAGTAACTGATTACCTCTCAGTCCCACCCTTCTTTCCCCGCTAATTTATTTTTCTAGCCTTTCTGAAGGGTTTTTTTTTTAAACCCCTCTCTTCTCTCCGTTAGTAATCTCTTGCCGGTTATTGCAACTTATTACTCCCCCCCTCCCATTTTCCCTCTTTTATATATATAATTCTGAGCCCCGCAAAAGGTTTTAACTTAGCTTTTAGGTTTTGTGGTCTTCAAACATCAGACTCCTATAGTTCGTAGGTTGCTCTTCTCATCGGCTGCCTGATTTTCCACCGACGTCTTTTGATTCACTGCCTTCAGGGCGTGCCACTGGCGGGGGAATTCACCACTTTTCCCCTCGTCTCGACCTCCAAGCCCTATGCCATTTTTCTCTCTGCCGGAGAAAAAAGTGACTGTCCAAAAGTCAAGTATAAATCAAAAGTTTAAGCAGGCGTTCACGGAGCTCTTCTCCGCACGTCTGTCTCTCGAGCCACCGGAACCGGAACTCCCCACTTAATTAACTATAGGTACCATTGGCTTACACTTGGACATATATCGGTCACACACTAAGGACGTATATTCACAGCCCATGATTTAACATCTGGTGAAAAGCTTCTGAAGGCATTGGACTTGGACTCGGGCTAGGAAATCAAGAACTGGTAACCAAGGAAGATGAACGTACTATAAGATTGCAAAGAACTATATTGGAGGAGATAGCAGCTATAGAGTTATCATTTTTGTTCTTTTGTTTTTCATAGTTTCCCGAAGCGAAGTAGCCTGGAATATAAAGCGTAGGGGAGCACGTGGGAAGGGCCATTGGGATTCCCCCCCCCCCCACATCTCCCTGATCTGCTTCAGAAATGCTCTGGAGTCCCAGGGGGAGGAAACATCGATTAGAAGAGCTCCAGTTAAAGAGAAAGAACAGAATTTAGTAAAAAATCTTAAGAAAGCAGAGTAACGAAATGGAGTATTATTTTGTTTCTATCTTACTTTATTGTGAATCATCTTAGCATTAGTCTTGAAATGAAAATGAAATATATATAGAACATATGGCTATAAACACAAGAAGATGTAATGGGAAACTATGGGAAACAGAGTTTATAATTGCAGTTGTACTGGAGTAATTTTGAGAGGCAGAAATATTTATTTAGGCGTGCCAACATCTATCTGACTTAATTAATGATTATAATTTACAAATGAAATAGTAGCAGAACAGAGTTGGCAACCTGTAGTAGAAAATGTTTAAAGAATGTTAATTTCATTTCTTGCTGTAAAAAATTGTAATTAATTTGAAAGATTTTGAAATTAATAAAAAATTTAATTGCTAAAAAAAACAACCACTCTTCCTGGGGTTCAAATGACTGTGCTTTCCTGAAAAAACAAACAAATGAATAAACAGAACTGAATCTGAGATTGTAATAAAATGTAAAATTATTCAGCTTTGAGGCCTGCAGTGTACATATTTGCTGCTTCATGGGTAGAACTAGGATGACCTGATTCCATGCAAGAGTGACATTTCCATCTTGCCCTTTGTCAGCTTAAGTTATTTTCCTCTAAAATAAAACCAAGAGAGTCAGTCTGTGTGTTTCCTGGGAAGCAGCCATTGTGGAGTGCAAAAACATCTTCATGGGACTCCAGAGGGTTCTACTGTGAGAGTTCCAAATGATTATTTGCTGTTGTTCATACCACTAGCGCATGCCTCAGCATTTAGCAGGAGGTTTGTATAGAACAGTCATGTTACAACAACAAAATAAAAGCTCGGGGGGGGGGGGGAGTTTAAAAGCCAAATCTAGGTTTCTTACACGTGCCTTGATATTAACTTCTAAAGTCAGTGGACCTGAATATTTTAATGGTTGATTCTGTCGATCAAAATTTGGATCAACAGTTCTACCTTAAAATGTAGGTGTACTCTCAAACACACTTTTATCCTGCCCAATCAAGACATTTAAAATGGTATTTTAAGATGTCACATAATTTTTTTTTGACAAGCTAGACCAGAGATTCTGAAGTCTGTTGAACCTCTGGGTACTTTTGTAATTTTGAGAACAGGCTCCCACAGGGGTTGGGTCCAATCCCAGCCTGCAATGAGGTTCAACAAAATGTTGAGCTTTGAAACCAAGAATTCTCCTGGGATGGACACAACAGTTTCAGGCGGCAGTCTCTGTCTCACAGATGGCTTCAGAAAGGCATTAGATAGATTCATGGAGCATAAGTCCATCAGTGGTTGCTCCTGTCTCCTGGGCTGTTCTGAAGCACCTCCTACTTCAGGGAAGTGGAGAAAGCCAGAGCAGTATCTTTGTTTTGGAGAAGAGATGCTGTGAGAAAGCAACTGGGAGCTGGGAAACACATTAGAATCATAGATTCACAGGGTTCAAAGGGACCTCCAGGGTCATCTAGTCCAACCCCCTGCACAATGCAGGAAATTCATAAATACTCCCCCACACCCCCAGTGACCAGAAGATGACAAAAAATATTTCAGGATCTCTGGGCAAACTGGCCTGGAGAAAATTTGCTTCCTGACCCTGGCATGGCAATCAGCATTTTCCTGGGCGTGTAAGAAAGGGCCACAAGAATGAAGCACTGATTCAACCCTCCCTGCCCTCCCTCTCACAATCTGCCTAAATTCACAGAATCAGCATTGCTGTCAGATGGCCATCTAGCCTCTGTTTGAAAACCTTCAAAGGAGAGCCCACCACCTCCTGAGGAAGCCTGTTCCACCGAGGAACCACTCAAACTGTCAGGAAGTTCTTCCTAATGTTTAGCCAAAAACTCTTCTGATTTAATTTCAACTCGTTTATTCTGGTCCAACCTTCTGGGGCAACAGAAAACAACTCTGCACCATTCTCTATATGACAGCATTTCAAGTACTTGAAGGTGGTTATCATATCACCTCTCAGTCGTCTCCTCTCCAGGCTAAAAATACCCAGCTGCTTCAACCTTTCCTCAAAGGACTTGGTCTCCAGACCCCTCACCATGTTCATTGCTCTCCTTATATTTGGGATCACTGAACTAGACTGCCATCTGCATAACAGATTCTTTACTAAAAGCCTTCTGAAACAGAGAGACCTTACAAAACATGGTGCCCTCTCCTGACCCTACCTGGCAAGTCATTCCATAGTGTCAGTCCAATGATAAAGAACACCTAAGACTACACAGATGAAAAATGCATAGATCTGTGGGAGGTCATTGCAAGCAGCACTGGTTGTTAAGAACACATGGGTTTATATGGAGAGATGCAATACTTAACGGTAAGTAGGTCCCAGGCTTTACAGGCCTTTGAACATAAGAACCAGAAGGTTAAACTAAACGTTGGTCGAAATAGACACCCTAGGAAGGAGTGATGAAGTCAAAGCAGTTTGAACCAGTTGAAAGATGGACAACCATGTTCGGCACCATATGAACTGCCAGGATTTTTTTTACTGATAGCCCCAGGTAGAACACTTTATTGTAGTCCAACTAAAGGTCACCATAGCATGGATCAGTGTGGTCAGGTTAGACAAACCCAGATGGTGAGCCTCTCTAAAGGGTACAATGGGGAAAAGTTCTTCCAGTGTTTTAACCTCCCCATGTGATTATTTCTTAGAAGCCCCCCTCCCTCTGGTTTTGCTTTTTTGAGTTATACAAATACTCTTTCAGTGCCCTCCTAAGCGTTCTTAGCCTTTTGGCTTCAGTAGACATAGAAAGGTATCATTCTGTTTAGGAGAGCATGGTTGATGTATCACTTTCATGCAATTTAATATGGCATATAAAAGATTCCAGAGCTGGTCTTTGAATCTTGCTATGAATCTTGTTTCTTTACTGCAACTTCTCTGCCTCTGATCCTGAAATGATGCCCTCCATGTCATCCCGCACATCCCAAAAAAGAGTGTGCATTTTCAGGATGCAGAAAGAAGAATCTGACCTCGCTAGAAAGATAATTTAGGGCTTTACCCCAAGATCCTCCTCCTTCTCATTTGCTAAAGGGACAATGCTCTTTGGTTAATAATTTCATTGTCTCATGCCTTTGCTGTTGGAGTCTGACTTTTCCAAATAGTGCTCAACAGAGGCAAATGGGGAAAAGATTGTGGCTTATATCTGGGGTGGATAGATAGTTTACGGGGCGAATTTGAACTCATCTGGCAATCAGTAGTTGAAAGAAATTACTTTACTTTCATAACTAGGAACTTCTGCCAAATTTACCCAGTTCAGTCATAAACCTCCTATACATTTTGAAGGATTAGAGTTACATGTGAAATTAGAACTTTCTTCTTGGTTTCAAAAAGAGAATAGAAACTGCTGTACGCATAGCACAGAACCCTTTGTTACAGAGTGGGAAAACTGCCCAAAGAAACTTCTGTGTCTCTTCTCTATTTTTTTCTAGCTTCTATCCTATTTTTTTCTAGGATCATGGCCAGCAAAGATGACTCTTTTAAACCCTGTGTCACTAGGCTTGACTTGAAGCATCATACTTCATCTCTTGACACACAAGGGCTTTGTTTTCTTTTGAACTTTCTTCGGAATCCTTAATTCCGAAAGAGCGCGGGATAACTCAACGTGTTGTGGCAGAATTAAACTCTGTTGCCATAACATCACTTTCTCCCAATAAATTTTTCTACTGTAGGGATTTCAACACTTCAAAGGCGATACAACATACCTTTTTGCTAACCAGATGATAAGGTTTCATGTATGCAACAGGAGCCAGTGATTATTTTCTGAACCCAAGGTATAATTATGAAGGCACAGTGAGAAAACTTTCAACACACTGGCAAGTGGCAGAACGAAACGCGAGGAAGACATGTCATGTAGGGGCTGAGGTTCAAAGTTAGCAGCCAGTTTTGGACTCTGCAGCTGCTATAATTACACAACTCTGTAACTGGAAAGCATTTATCCTCTGCCAACTGCTGTAATTAATTTTCTCTTCAGTCGGTGGAGGGGGGGGGATTGATGTTGCCTTCATGAAGATGTTTCTCACGCAAATTCCACTCTGCTCCTCTATCGTGTTAGTCCTGTGAAGGTAGAACTTTGTCCTCACATAAATCGGTATTATAGGCTAGAGCCTTAGGCTCAGGGGCTTAATTTAAAGCAGGTGTAAGAATTTATTGGCTAAAATACTGTGCTGATTCAGCTAGTTCAGGGGGTCTCCAACAGGTAGCTCATGAGTTACTGGCAGCTTGCTGGCTGCTGCAAGGCAGTTCACTCATCCCCTTGAAGACCCAGGAGAAGATCAGGGATTTTTTTAAAAAAACTTTTATTTCATAGAATTTTTTTTTCTGTGCTGCTTAGCTGTTAGCTTCATTTCTGGTGCTCTTCCTAGTCTATGGCCCCCTTCTGCACTCTCCTTTTAATCCACGTTCACCCCATAGTCCTCCGAGCAATTCAGCACTAAAATCGAATTGAACTTTCTTTTTAATCCAGGTTTTTCTCCTGCCCATTCTGCACTAAAATTGATTTCAACCTTTTTTATTCCAGGTTTTGTCCCCATTTTGCATCACATCAACTCCCTTCAGTGGTCAGCCTGGTTTCAGCCAGCTGTTGCCTCAGGTTATTTGGATGCTGTTTTGCCATGGACTTAAATTGCCTCAGTTTACACTGAGAAAATCTGGAGTGGGAGGCAAATGCAGAAAGGACCTATGTCATATTTCTAGGCTAGAAGAAAGCCTGGTAACGTGTGTGTGGGGGGGCATTGCTCAGGATATTTTCCATCGCTCAGAAGTAGCTCCCATTACAGAAAAATGTGTCGATCCTTGCTGTACTTTAAATTTTGTCATAGGCTTATTAAGTAGACTTTGTAGGCCAGTATTCCTTGTATAGGGGCTGCAGTGGCTCAGAGGTTAAGACGCTGAGCTGTAGACTGGAAGGTCTGTAGTTCGGCAGTTCGAGACCTGAGTGCTGCGTGATGGAGTGAGCTCCTGTCTCTGGTCCCACCTCCTGCCAACCTAGCAGTTTGAAAGCAAGAAATTGCAAGTAGATAAATAGGTACTGCTTCCGTGGGAAGGTAACAGTGTTCCATGTGCCTTGGTGTCTAGTCATGCTGGCCACATGACCACGGAAATGTCTTTGGACAGCGCTGGCTCTTCAGCTTGGAAACAGGGATGAGCACCGCCTCCTAGAGTTGGATTCGACTGGCTTTCAAGCAAGGGAAATCTTTACCTTTACCTTATCCCTTGTACTAGCAGTGAAGGGGTGTAATATTACAGCATTGGATCCCATTACTTCTTTCCATTAAACTGGATGTAACTAGTGACTCCCTCCTGCTGAGTTTTCTTTCTCAGATGAAATCTTTCTCTGTCAGAAGAAGACATAAGCCCTCTTCAGATAACATCCATGCATTTATTAGTTATTTATTTATTTATTTTGACTTATATCCCACCTAGCCAGCACAGGCCGGCTCTAGGTGGCTAACAGCATTTAAAATCAGCACATACAAAGATTAAAATAAATCCATATACAGAAATAAGCAGAAAACTAAAAAAGATGGCAGCAGTACAAAATCCACGTATTTAAATCAACACGTATACAGGGAGAGCAGGAATGGGTGTGCTGGCCCCCGTCACCTCTACGTGATTGCTGGATTGGGAACACAGGATCTTTGGGCATGGCATGGATGCATTACTGTAATCAGGAATGCTGCTTTTAAAAATGTGTTTGATCGTAGGAAAAATAGGATTATGGGATTACTAAAAGGTAAAGGTTAGAGTTTCCCTTGCTTGAAAGCCAGTCGAATTCGATGCTAGGGGGCGGTGCTCATCTCCATTTCCAAGCCAAAGAGCCAGCATTGTCCAAGGACTTCTCCATGGTCATGTGGCCAGCACGACTAGATGCCGAGGCACACGGAACTCTGTTACCTTCCCACCAATGCTGTACCTGTTTATCTACTTGCAATTTCTTGCTTTCAAACTGCTAGGTTGGCAAAAGCTGGGGCCAGAGACAGGAGCTCACTCCGTCATGCGGCACTCGGGTCTCGAACTGCTGAGCTGCTGATCTTCAGGTCTGCAACTCAGCGTCTTAACCTCTGAGCCACTGTGGCCCCATATGGGATTACTAGATGCCCCTCAATAAATGCTTATTTTTTGTGTAATTTTTTGAAAGCACAGAAGAAACAAAAGATAATTTAAGGTTTAATAAACAAAGCTATTCCTTGCTGCTAGAAGAAAAAGAATCTTTAATATTTTCTTTTTCAGCATACATTACAGCAACTTCCCAAAGACAGCACCCCTTTAAAAAAACCTCAACTGTGGTCATGATTATAGGCGCTATGACTTCAGTTAATCAACTAAAGTTTCGACTGGTTAACCCACCACTTAGACCAAGGGCCCCCGACTTTTTTGAGTCTGTGGGCCCCTTTGGAATTCTAATACAGGGTGGTGGGGGCAACCACAAAATGGCTGCTGCAGGAGGTGGGACCAACTACAAAATGTCAGGAAGTGAGGTCATGCAACAGCTATAATAGTAAACCTTCAGCTTTTCAGGCAGAAGCTCTGCTTTACAGGATTCCTTTTGAAATGAACTATTGTTTCAAAATATTTTCTTTTGCATAGACACAGTGGCCCAATCTGCATCTAGCATTTGCTCCGTGGTTTTACCAAACCCACGCTGGAACAGAAAAAGATGCAGCGGAAAACCACATTCAAAATACCCCAGGCCAAACCATACTGACCTTAGAGTCACCCCTGAATGGCCATAAAACGACCATAAATCTATGCAGACAGCCACCATAAACTTGAGAGATCAAACAAAGTGAAAGCATCATGGACAGTGCCATAGAATTTGACCATCAATCAAAGTGAAAGTGGCATGCAATGCAGATGGGGATTTCTGTTCCAACATGGGTTTGGTAAAACAGTGGAGCAAAAATGCTAGATGCTGAATGGGCCAGCCTAAGTTCAGTAACACAGCAAAGATCCTTATGCTGTGGTCACGGCTACCGCCAAAACAATGTTTTTAAAAATCAGAACTCCAGTGGTCAATCAGTTGCCCTACAGGTCAAAAGCTCTGTTTGCCCCACCGCCCACTTTCTAAAAATAATTGGCAGACACCAGAAAAGCTGTCAGGGGTCACCATGGCGCCCACAGGTACCACGCTGGAGACTCTGACTTAGACTGATGCAAACCAATGCTCCCTCTAAGCTGTGGAGTCTTGTGAGAGACTGGCACTAAAGTTGTGAGTGAGTAATTTGGCTCCTGCATATATTCGTTTGCTCTGGAGCCATCCTTTCTGAGCTAAGACAAAAATATGTGAACCAGAGGCTAGAAAACTGTGAGCTAGCTCACACTAACTGAGCCTAGAGGGAACCTTGATGCAAACCTAAGCAATACCTTTATAATAGGATTAACTACTCTTCCATGAACAAGAACGGATACAAGAAATGTGCTCTGTCCAATAACATACCTTAGAACAACAGTTTAGCTCACCTTTTGTTTAGGAAGTGATATGTCTGGTGAAGGAGATCTGGCAGAGACATTTTTGCTCGCTGTATCCCACTCCGATACATTTGATAATTCTCTGAATATTAAATGAAGCCAAAGCACATCAAACACGATCAAGTAGAATTTATCAGCAGAAAACACAGTGAGTAAAATTATTAAGAAATGCTTTGAGTTTCAAAGACAAAGATACAGTGAATTCCTTTGGTGTTTGATTTCATACAGGGATTCAGAATGATCACTTTCCAGCACTGAGGTTTCTTCTGTCAGCATAGTGAGTGTGTGCCCTATATTTGTGTTTAATTTTTGCAGGTACACACACACACACACACCAGTAGTGCACAGCTTGGGACGAAAGATAAAGGGCTAATTCATATGCTCTCAAATCTTCATGGAAGCTAGATCTTCATGTCTAGTGCTTGGGTTGCTGGGTCCCATCTTCTCCCCGGTGGGGGGATTGGGGGGGCATTCTGGGAAGGGGAGGGGCCATCCCCAACATGATGAAGTAATTCAGAGTGATATCACCGCATCAGGAATGCAGCACCGTGCATGCACCCCCCTCTTTTCACGAACCATTTAAAGGGAACCTTCCATCCATCCATCCATCTATCCATCCATCTATCCCTGCTCAAACAGCAACAGCCTTGAGCAGAAAATAATATAAAGTAAAGCAACACCTTACTTAGTTGAAGAAGAGATTGGATTTATACCCTGCCCTTCACTCAGAGTGGCTTACAAACTCCTTTCCTTTCCCCTCCCCACATGGGGCTGCCCTTGTCTCAGATCTGGAAGCTGCAGCTGGTGCAGAATGCTGCGGCCAGGCTGCTGATGGGTCTCTCTATGCGGGACCACATCCGGCCGGTGCTGCGGTCACTGCACTGGCTGCCCATAGCATACCGGATCCGGTTCAAGGTGCTGGTTTTGACCTTTAAAGCCCTATATGGTCAGGGGCCTGCCTACTTGAGGGACCGCCTTTCCCCATATATGCCCCAGAGGGCACTGAGGTCAGGCACACAACATTGCCTCACTCTCTCCGGTCCGAAAGATGTTCAGCTGGCCTGCACCAGGGCCAGGGCTTTCTCAGTGGCGGCCCCATACTGGTGGAATGAGCTCCCAGATGACATCAGGGCCCTGCAGGACTTATTACAGTTCCGCAGGGCCTGCAAGACGGAGCTCTTCCGCCAGGCTTTCGATTAGGAGCCGTCACCGGGTGGGAATTTTTGCAGG
Source organism: Lepidodactylus listeri (assembly GCA_029233225.1). Taxonomy (NCBI): domain Eukaryota; kingdom Metazoa; phylum Chordata; class Lepidosauria; order Squamata; family Gekkonidae; genus Lepidodactylus; species Lepidodactylus listeri. Next base: position 98,870,704 of record JARCFY010000006.1, read on the forward strand.
ATAACATCGCCCTGGTCCCACCGGCCGAACCTTCTGCCGTTGTTGCTGTTTTTCCACCATGAGAACTCTGATGCCTCCAGTTTTATTGTTGCTCTATGTTACCTATATATATTGATGTTTGGTTTTATGGTTTCGGGTTTATGTTTTATGTTTTAAATTGTAAACCGCTTCGATGGTATTTTATGGTTGTTAGCCGCCTAGAGCCAGTTTGCTGGCTAGGCGAGATAAAAATGAAATAAATAAATAAACAAACAAACAAACAGACACCCTTGGAGGTAGGTAGGCCCGAGAGACCTCTGAGAGAACTGCTCTTTCAAGAACAGCTCTGACCAGAACTATGGCTTGTCCAAGGTCATCCAGCAGCTGCAAGTGGAGGAGTGGGGAATCAAACCCAGTTCTCCCAGATTAGAGTCCGCGCTCCTAACCACTACACCAAGACAGCTGACCAGGATCTTTCTGGTTTTCTCCAAAAGTATGTAAAAACAGATATCTGACTACTACCCTTGGCCCTCAGTAGTGGCTTGAGGCATGTTCTGTCAAATTCAGGAAGGAGAAATGAAGCTGCATAACGGTGAAAGGGGCTGAACCAATACCTACCACATTCACTGGCCCTCTTATAGGAGCATATAAAACAATATGCTGAGAAACCACACTGACTCCACTGCCCTTCCACACCACTGCCTGCAGGCATTAATAAGTTATCTCCTCCTTAGTTAGGTTCTCTGCAACAGTTTAATTTGCATTAATTAATGTGCCTTCATTTAGATTTTTAGATTACATCGTTTGCTTTAATTGATATAATTCAACTTCTTTTAATGTATGGTAAATTGATACATCTTTGTGAAAAAGCAAGTAGGATGGACACAAATCAACTTAATAATGCCCAGGAGATCCGGAGTGCATTAGCCATTTCAATTACTTAATGTACTTTGATGCATTGTTGGTAAATTGTCATCCGTCATTACCATTATATATTGTCAGACAGACATCTGGCATGTGTCCAGCTGGAAGGCTATAGAGGTATAGGGCCCCCCAAAAAGGTATTGTGTCAATTTTCCCACAGATAAAGATAAATATGCAAGAATATGGTTGGCGATGAGGTGGGTTCAGTCCTTGCAAACTTAGGATGTCCATAAGGAACCAGATGAACAGCACAATCTTATGCCGAGCCAGTTTGGTGTAGTGGTTAAGAGTTCTGACTCTAATCTGGGAGAACCGGGTTTGATTCCCTGCTTCTCCACATACAACCAGCTGGGTGATCTTGGGTCAGTCACAAGTTCTTTCAGAGCTGTTCCCTCAGGAGCAGTTCTCGAAAGAGATCTCTCAGCCCCACCTCCCTCACAGGGTGTCTGTTGTGGGAGAGGAAGGGAAGGAGATTGTAAACTGCTCTGAGACTCCAAATGAAGGGCAGGGTATAAATCCAGTCTCCTCTTCTAAAAGTACTGAAGGCAGTTGGCTTAGACTGGAGGAACTCTGCATAGGATAGAACTATTATCTGGTTTAGTGTGTTATAGCACTGCAGGATTTCTACTGGAAAAAAATGCTTCCAGAATGATGGCGGCATTGGCTTGATATATGGATCTTTGCCTTGGCACCAAATCTCTGTGAAGAGGTTTCTGTGATGTATCCTCCACACATGTATTCAATATGTCTCTTAGACATGTCCTTAGATATGTGGGTCCCAGGCCATGCAAGGCTTTAAGGGTTATTACCAACACCTTGAAGCGGATCTGGAAGTCAGTTGGCAACCAGTGTAACTGGTGAAGCACCTGCCAAATGTGAGCCCACACAGGTGTCCACATATCTTAGGGACCACCTCTTCCCATATATGCCCCGAAGAGTGTTACGCTCTATGGACCAACATCTCCTAGTTTTCCCTGACCCAAGGGATGTCTGTCTTGCCTCAACCAGGACCAGGGCTTTTTGTGCCTTGGCCCCTGCCAGGTGGAACAGGCTCACTGTCGAAATTAGGGCCCTGGAAGATCAACTTCAATTCCACAGGGCCTGCAAGATGGAGCTGTTCAACCAGGCTTCTGGCTGAGGCAGTGGGCGTCCATGTATGGCCTCCATGAGGTTCTTATTGCCCACCTACTAACCCAAATAATATGCCAGGGAACCTCCCACAACCAGCTGACTTGTCTGAATTGCAACTGTGTTTTAATGTTTACTGTTTTAAATTTTAACTGTATTTATTATATCGTTATATGGTGTTACCCACCCTTAGCTCGCTCGTGGGATGGGCAGGCTATAAATACAAATAATAAATAAAATAAATAAATGTATTAGTTAGCACACCAACCCACCATTGTAACACAGGAGGCCAGTCTGTGATTTATAATTTAAGGCCAAAGTGACTCAAGCATAAGGTCAAGGACAAGAAAGACAAAGCAGAATGGTTCCACGAGACTTCAGTGCTCAGTGGATGTAAAGCACTTACCACTTCTATGGTTCAACCACTCAAAAGTGGAAGTGCACAGTATTCAAGAAGCCTTGTGTGACGTCCTCGCTTATTGGGGAGACTGTTTCTCCTTTAAAACATGCTCTGTGTACCTGAACTTGGTAGATTTCTGCTGCCACCAGGCATTTAAAATTCCAACTCTCTCTATTTTGGTGGAATGACCCAGTGTCTGGGCGCTTCAGAGGACAAGAGTAGCGTTAAGTTACAAAGTCAGTCATCCAATTCAAGTGATTTCTTCTTATAGATATTACTACTGGGGCATGAGTGCTATATAGGGATGCCAGCCCCCAGGTGGGGGCAGGTGATTCCCTGATTTTTGGGGCTCCCCCCAGACACCAGCCAACTGGCCATTGGGGGGAAACCCCACCCCATCCACACCCCCAGCAGGTGCTGTGAGTGCCTGCCCCACAAGCTGCAAATTTGTGGCTTGTAGGACAGGCATGTAGGGTGCCTGCTCGTTCCCAGGGCTCATTTCATAGCAGGAGCTCCTTTGCATATTAGGCCACACACCCCTGATGTATCCAATCCTCCAAGAGCTTACAGTAGCCCCTGCAAGAAGAGCTCTGTAAGCTCTTGGAGGATTGGCTACAGTAGGCCTAATATGCAAAGGAGCTCCTGCTATGAAATGAGCCCTGCTCGTTCCCCAAACATTTAAAGGGTTCATTAAAAAATAGGACCACAAAGATGCGGGGAAAATCGGGTGAAGCTGCAGGTTAAAATGTGGCCCCGCAGCACATAGTGGGAAATTGACACATGCAACTGGGGGAAAGGGAAGAGCGGGGGCGGAGCAGCAGCTTGTGTGAAATTGGTCTTAGTGTCACACACAGTCACTCAAACACCAAAACTCAACTCTGACCAGCTTGTATCTCTCTCTTTCATATAGCCACACAGGCTCAACTTCCTTGTTCATATATATAGCCACACAGGCTGAACTATTTCTCTCTCTTAGCCACACAGGCTGAACAGTTTGTCTTATTCACACAGAATTGACTCAAACTGCTTCTTCTGCCTTACAGACTCTCTCACAAACTCCACCCTCTTCAAGAACAGTGAATCTCCTCAGAGACATCTCTCTTCCCACACTCTCAGTCATCAGCCAATCACATCACTCTTGTCTCACTCTATGATTCTCTTATATTACTGCAGTCAAACTAAACATTTAAAGAAACACACACACCAAAACATGAAATCATTACACCTTGCTTCACAAGTGCACATGGGATGTATTGGGATATTAGGTTAATAAAGCGGAGTTTGCCCTCTCATAGAAGCAAGGTGGAGCACAGTGAAAAAAAAATCTCCCAAGAAGTATATTGAAAAAATAATATACATTTATTCAAGTAGATTCAGTTCACATTTAGATTGTAGTCAAAAGAAGAGAGAGAAGCCTAATCTAATTAGTACTTTTCCTATTACAATTGGCCAGCTGGTCCGGCATCACGTATATGGAAGTATGAGTGCGTTGTTTCTACAGGAGAGACCTACAGAGATGTGTGACGCCATGAAAAGCAACATAGAGGAAAGAGGAGGACAAAGTTCACAGAGGGAGAAGAGGAGTCAGAGGGCAGCTCCCTAGTTAAGACAAAAAGAGGCATCCCATTCACGGAGATAATGATTATACACACTTAGGGTGATGTAGTGCCCCCCCCCCCAATGTCCAGGCATGCTGAGTCACTCACTCCATCAGGAAGAGCTGCATGTGTACAGTTTGGTGTAGTGGTTAGGAGCACAGACTCTAATCTGGGAGAACTGGGTTTGATTCCCCACTCCTCCACATGCAGCTGCTGGGGTGACCTTGGGTCAGTTACAAGTTCTTTCAGAGCTGTTCTCTCAAGAGCCGTTCTGTTAGAGTTCTCTCAGCCCCACTTACCTCACAGGGTGTCTGTTGTGGGGAGGGGAAGGGAAAGGAGATTGTAAGCCATTCTGAGATTCGTTTGGGCAGTGAAGGGTGGAGTATAAATCCAATCTTTTCTCTCTTCTACTTGAAATACTGAGTGACATCCTTATGCCAAACACTTGGGCTGTGATCACACAGGCCGAGGACAGACTTGTAGTCTGCCGCGCCTCCGTGGCGCGGCAGACTAAGGTGGGGGGAATTGCCCCCGCCACGCGGCATTCGCACTGCTGGCGGCTTCCTACGGCAGCGTGTGAACGCTGTGCGGCTCCCCCTCCCAACGCGTGTTCACACCTGCCGGAGGCAGGTGGAACACGCGCCGCAGCAGCCGGGGCACCACTTTTAAGTGGTGCCCAGCTGCTGCGGGAGGAGCGCAGCGCCGGACGTGATGCGTCCGGGCCGCCTCCTCGGGGCAGATGTGGCCGTCTGAACGGCCGCTCTGCCTCCGCTTTTGAAGCGGAGGCAGAGCGGCCGAGACTGCCAGTCTGTCCTCAGCCACACACTAAATAATCTGCTTTCAATCCACTTTCAATGCACTTTTGAATTGAATTTTGCCAGGTCACACAGTAAAAATTCAGTTGGAAAGTGCATTGAAAGTGGATTGAAAGTGGATTATTTAGTGAGTGTGACTGCAGCCTTACTTTCATTGGGCAATGTCTGTCCTCAAGGAAGATATTGTGTTATGTTTACATCTCTTCTGTCTCCTTTGAAAATGGCTGCAGGAATCATACTGGACTTTGTTCTTGAACCACAGAATGATGTCCTGACTGTACAACTTTTGTTCTGAGGTCTCTTATGTTTGGGGAAGATACTAGTATTTGGCAATTTCGTTGAGATCTGGTCTTCAAATTTGCAGTGTAAAATTTTGCCGTGAATGTGTGTACCAAAACAATCTCAATATTTACAAAGATTGTTGCATTACAAATATATGGATTGCCAAATGGGTGAGTGAAACCAAAGTCCTGATTCGATCAGTTAGGAATATGCCATGTAAGAGCCCCAAGGCTGCTTCTAATACTTTTCCTTCTTTTCCTTCAGAACATTGACCCTTACAAAACTGGTGGAAAATTGCCCCAGGGCAGTGGAAATACCATCTTGGGGGAGCCTAATATAGCCAGGGGCTCTCGTGTTGTTTGCCCCTTGTTTAATGCCAAGATTGAGCAATTTTACACTAACTAGGTGTCTGCATGTTCATCATCTTTCTTCTTGTCTTCCAGAAGACCTCCTGATGACCCTGACAATTACATAAGTCTTTGGCACAGCCGAGATGGAAAGTGTTACATTTGATTCACATAAGCAAAAAAGTATTTGGTAAATAACCATAAGCTCGTACAACTAGTTAAAAGCAGATAATTTTCGTGTTCGATTCAGGCCCATTAGCATCGGCTACATTTGACAAATATGTGAAGGTTCACTGCAAACATTCAATTCTGCACTGACAAATGTGTGGTTTTGTTGAGAAAAAAGAAGAAGAAATTTTGCTGGAAAAGAAAAACTAATGATCTGTATAACCGAATATCTGTGGGAGGAACAAAGGAATATGAGAAAAGAGCTAATTGTTTAATTAGTAAATGTCTGCTTGGTTAATGACATATTAATGAGTTTTTAAGACAGTCATATCATTTACCATAAAGGACCCATGTGCATATGCCTGAATGTACTTTATAATTAAGTAATGTGACCCAAAGGAGTTCATAATTTAAAAACCTGTCAACTGGTTCAAACTTGCTAGTCGATGACTAACCTCAAAGGGGCTGGACACATGGAGCTCGTTGGACAGTTCTTCTCTAAATATCTCTCCCGCTAAAGTCTTAGAAATGCAAAAGCACACGGATAAAAGAGAAAACATTGATTAGGATTGGCTTTTATGGTTTCCAGGTTGTTTATTACCAGGAAAATTCTTGACATTTTTCGCTTTAACCAACTAATATGAGCAGTATTAAATTGAAAGATGAGCAAAGGGCAACTACAGATAAGAAACCAAAGCAGTGCCAAAAGAGTGTATTAGCCATTTCAAGTTCTCCCCTTTCTGGGAAAAGATTTTGGCACTCCCTGCATTAAAGATAATTTATTTTACAGTCACTCATCCCTGGTGATTTCATCGCATGACCAAGTCTGATTGGCTAGAGAGGATTATGATGTCATTTTGCTGACTACATAAACCCTGTTTTGGTGGGAAGCCACTTTGCTTTTGATTGATGCAGTCTGGTCCCACTGATTCAGCTTGTTCTGCCACAAATTGATTGTAAGAATTGCTTTACAGTGATTGTGTGAGTAAGGTAAAGGTAAAGGTTTCCCCTGCTTGAAAGCCAGTTGAATATGACTCTAGGGATGTGGTGCTCATCTCCATTTCTGAGCCAAAGAGCCAGCCCTGTCTGAAGATGTTTCCGTGGTCATGTGGCCAGCATGACTAGATGCCAAGGCGCATGCAATGCTGTTACCTTCCCACCAAAGTGGTACATATTCATCTGAGTATTCGCCGGTAAATATATCATTTGTTGTTGTTGTTTTGCTGTCAAGTCACAGCTGAATTATGGCAACCTCATAAGGTTTTCAAAGCAAGTGACGTTCAGAGGTGATTTGCCATTGCCTTCCTCTGTGTCATAGCTCTGGTATTCCTTGGAGGTCTCCCATCCAAACACTCGTTGTTGTTGTTGTTGGCCATTCAGTCATGTTCGACTCTTGGCGATTCTATGGGCCATTTCTCTCCATGTTTTCCGATTGTGAACTGTTTCTTGGAATTGTTCCCATGCTCAGGCTGGTGTTGACTTTTATAGTGTCTAGCCACCACATTCTTTGGGGGCCAGGTTTCCTTTTGCTGCTAACCAATCCAAGCAGAACTGCTTTTTCCAGTAAGTTCTTCCACATGACACGGCCAAAATAAGTCAGTTGCAGTTTTGTGATTTTTCCTTCCAATGACATGTCTGGTTTTATGCACTCCAACAGTAGCTGGGGCCAACCCTGCTTAGCTTTTGAGATCTGATGAGGTCAGGTTAGCCTGGGCTATCCCGGAAGAACAACTGTATCATGGCCATGCTATAATATGGTCCAGGGTACAGGTAGAATGCCTGGTGTTTTCAATGGGCAGTTGGCCTGGCCTTGGGATTTGTTGGCCAGCTCTACCATTCTTTCACAACAATGGCCCTTTAAAGGGTCATTAAAGGGATAATGTTCCACAGACCAGCCAGGGGCACTGATGCTCTTTCTCCTCTTGCTGACTCTGGAGACAGAAAGTGCGGGCACTTCAAAAAATCAACCTTTTAATTTCATTTCCCCCCAAGATAGGGACATGATTTTCAGGTGCTGAAATTCTAAAAACTGAAAACGGTGACTGAAGCCATTTTGTAAAATGGTATCAACCCCCCCCCCCCCCCAAATTTCAGCATAATGTAAACCATGCCCTGGGGGAAAATGAAAATCAAATGAAATTTTTTCATTGTGCACCCACCTAGCTGGCGTTTTAGTAAAACCATCCCAAGCTGAGAACTCTGAGAATGTCAGGCTTTTCAGGAAGATGAAAGATAGGGGTATGAGTGCATCAAAGTTTTAGAACAGAGTAATGTATATACCTGGGCACCTCTTTGATTGACTGACTGCATCCTGCCAAGAAGTCAAAGCCCAGCAGAATGCAACATTGTTAGTAATTTTAGCCATACAAGAAATATGGAAGTAAACAAAATGGTGCAAAATACACACCGCATGTTGATCTGCATTATATCGGGTTGTGTTCAACCATCCTACAAGTAGAGCTCTGCTCACAGAATGGAACTTCCTGCCTTCCTCTCTCATTACAGCCCATGGTGCCTCTTGAAACACTGCCCCCTGGGGGGCGGGGGGTACCACTACTCAGAGTGCTGGGCCTAAAGTCTGCAGTGGGAGCAGGAACCCCCAAAACTGTCCCTTCTTCTCCGCCAGCTTTTTCACTGTCAGAAAACAGCCACTGAATACAACCCAATGTATATATCTAGACTTCACTGGGCCAGAAGTAAAGGCACTGGAAATAGCTGAGCTGGGCAATGTCAACAAAGTGCCAGCGAAAAGTTTCGTGGGACCGAAACCAAGGTCTCCCGTCATACAGACGAATGCCTCTTTGAATTTTTCCTGTACCTCACATTCAGTTTGTAAGCAGACAGGAGAGAAAATGGAATTATTCTCTATAGTACTACAGATATTTCAGACAATAAAAAAGAGAAATACAACTTTGGGGTTTTTCTTTTCTCTATCCTGTAATAAGATACAGCTTTTCTTTGGTTACTGGAGTCCCCCCTCCACCCCCCTTCCATTTGATCTGCATTTTAAAAGAAAGTGCTACTGTGAAGTTATCTAGGTTTCCAAGCGTCTCCTTTGAGGGAGATATGTGTGCAATCTGCTTGCCTAGCTCGTCTTTTGATGATAAAGTTGGACTGACTGACTAAGTAATGACGGGTAGGTGCCAACACTATTGGCGTCTGTTTTTGCGGGGGGGGGGGGGAGAATTGGCAGCACTTTCACTGGCTGCCTGCTTCCTTCACCCCCTCTCAATTACATTATCCCTATCAGCTTTTTACCTGCATGAAGAAAGACCAAAGGAAGGAGGCAAGAAAAACCTTTTAAAACACAAAGTAGCGATTACAACAAACAGAAGCTAAACCAGGAAGGGTGATGATTCTCTAATTTGGTAGCGTTTACACATACTAGGTGCAATCAAACAACTGGTAGCGTTAACACAGGAGGGAAATGTGTTTTACACAACTTGACTTCCAAAGAGCGGTTATCCCTCCAAGACTATTTGTGTTTGCGAGCCTCCTGCTGGTTATAGGCTTTGCATTAAATATGATAACCTAGCTGCACTGGCTTTCCCTTACATTAACCTACTTATAGCTACATTGCACAAACAAGAAGGGCAGTGATTTCTTTACATTGCCTATTTATACATCCAGTGTTCCAGTTCTTGTTTCCACATAGACGTAAATTTTGAAGTGGCTTGAAGAGGATTCCTCCTTCTTCTTCATTTCGGTGTAGTGGTTAAGTGCACGGTGTAATGGTGTAGTGGTTAAGTGTGTGGACTGTAATTTGGGAGAACCAGGTTTGATTCCCCACTTCTCCACTTGCAGCGGCTGGATGACCTTGGGCAAGCCATAGTTCTGTCAGAGCTGTTCTCTCAAGGGCAATTCTGGAAAGAGCTCTCTCAGCCCCACCTACCTCGCAGGGTGTCTATTGTGGGGAGGGGAAGGGAAAGGAGTTTGTAAGCCACTCTGAGACTCCAAGTGAAGGGCGAAGTATAAATCCAATCTCCTCCTCCTCCTCCTCTTCCTCCTCCTCTTAATCCCCCTACCCCCATCAGTTGTAGCCTTACATATATCTGAATCCCTTAGATTCAGGTCATACGTGCATGCATTATTTAAAGAAATCACTACATTTGTATACCAACTTGTGGTAACTGTAATGTGGGGGGAAACACCTGCTTTGGAAACTGAGATTTTCCCCAGTGCGTTTACAGTCTCACTCTTGTGGGGAGTCGCATTCTTCATTTGGCTTTCTGCACAGGGCAGGAAGAAGATATTCAGAATAGATGTCTTTATTCCATTGGACTAGTTAGGCTGTTGTGTATCCAAAGGCTGAGGGTTTAGGATGGTTTCCAGGGATGATTCTGGTGACTACGGGAGGCATTAAGGGGCAATGCCCCCCCCCCCAGTATGTCAAGCCCCATCTCTGAATTTCCAGCCTTCATTTTTTTTGTGGAGATATAAGGGGGAAGTGTGGACATTTTTGTTCAATTGCTTGGGAAAAACAGGAGAACTGGAAGAAGCACAAGTGCTGGAGCTGAGTTAGTTAACTCTTCCTGACCAAATTCATTCTCTTCTTCTCTGTCCCATAACCTCTTTTCCCCGGACAATTTTCAGATTTCTTATTTGGTTCTCTACTCTTCAATGTCCATTCTGAAAGTATGAATATTGGAGTGAGATTTATACTATTTGAGGGACTGCCTCCTCTGTTTGCAGGGAGAAATTTGCTTCAAGAGTATGTGGGACCGTAGGAGGGGGAGGCTCAGGAACGGAAAAACAAATGCCCAGTTTCACTGGGCCAGATCTCTGTTTTTAATCATTAATTGCTAGTGATCTTTCTGTAACTTGCTGGACTAAATGAATGGAGTTAATGAATGGACTAAATGAATGGAGTCTGATCATACGCAAAATACCCACTAATGATCCCTATGCTGTCCAGTCTTCACCCAGAATTCTGGGATAAGGGCTAAAGAAGAGAAGCACGTAGGTATGCTAATTAAATCAAGAAAGCAGTCATAGCTGTACGATCATGAGCAAATCTGTTTTCCCTGCATACCTGACGGCATATTACGTAGCACAGGGGTCCCTGCCAACCGTTTTCCTGGTGCCCGCCACAAGTGTCTTTAGAAAGTGGGAGAGTCCAAATGGGGCAAGGCTTCTAATTGGCCACTGGAGATCTGATTGGCAGTGCAGATTTTTTTAAAAAACAGTGCTTTGGCAGCCACTACTTCTACACTGCAAATATCTTCACTTTGTGACTGAAGGCGAACTGCAGCAGCCATTTTGTGGCTGTGCCCACCACACTGTGTCAGAATTCCAAAGGTGCCCGCAGGTTCAAAAAGGTTGGGGACCCCCCCAGTATAGCAGATATAGCATACCTGCTTATGACATATGTGACTTGGAGACAGGAGCCAATGGCTGAAGTTCAACTAACATTTTACACTTACCACATAGTTAATTTCACTTTGTATATGGAAAACTCATGAACTTTTAAACATTTTAAAAATAATTTTGTTAAAGAGGTTTTGGAAGTCCATTCCGGCATGTTCCCCCAGAAAAAAAGTCCTGTAGAAGTACTGCTATCAAAGAACAACTCTAAGTTTACTTAGAAGCAAGTCCTGTTTGATTCAATAGGGAAAATATTGTTAGGATTATGATTTCTATCTGAGCTTTTGTGAGGCACACTAACTTCTTTAGATATGTGGAGATCAAACCTGGAATTTTGCTTAAGGGGGGAGAGTAGAAGAAGGACTTAATACACTGTGCGAATTTTGCCATGAATCTTTCAAATATAAATCTCTGTGGCATCACAAGTCCCCACCCAAATGAGTCTCAGGGTTTAGGATGATAGGGACCCAGCAACCCTAGCCCCTCATCCCAGCATCCACATGTCCCCTTATAAAATTTTTGGGCTATGGCTCTGTTTCTTACACAATCATTTCACCATATTCAAGCCAAACCACATTCGTATCCAGGATAGTTGCAGCTGGTTTCATGCCCAAATTATTCTTTCAGGTAATAGTGGTCAAGGGGCCCTAGCAGTCTCTGCAGTTTGTAAACCAAGGAAATGAACAAATTAAGAGTAACTTTGCCCTGGCCCAGACACCCTGTATTATGTACTGGCGGAGCCTGAGTCTGAGCAAAGCTCCAAAAGCCTTCAAGACTATTGGTTATGTTGCTGGTAACGACCAATCATATTTGTTGACTATAACCCAATAGCTGCACTGTCATTAGTTACATTGTATATGGTCCATGCAAATGAAGGGTTCTGGCTGCCTACTTGGTACTGGTTGTTGTTTAAGGTGGGTGTGGTTTCTAGCTGCCCTGAGCCTCTCATGGGATAGGGTGGGATATAAGTGCAATAAATAAATAAATAAATAGGCTCCTGTTGAGCCTGGTTCTTTGGTTGGGAAGCTCAGTAAAGAAGCATGTTGTTATGAAAAGAGCTGCCTCGTCTCAATACTGAATACCCTGATCACATCAGATCTCAGAAGCTGAGCAGGGTCAGACCTGGCTAGTACTTGCATGGGAGACAAACCACCTCTCTTGCCTTGAAAACCCTACAGAGCCACCATAAGCTGGCTGTGATTTGATGGCACTTTCCATCACCACCACTGTAAAACAATAGTGAGTCCAATTGGGTTTCCAGCTCTTTGTTCATTTCAATAGCATGTCAGGATCACGGGTCTCCTTCTATTCCCCCAAATTCCAGTGCCTGATCCCCAGCGCTGCTGCCCTACTCTGGTTTTTGATGCTTTCATTCGTCTGTTAATAGAGAAGCCAGAGTTCTTAAAAACACAGGCTTCTGTTATTATAAGTGGCCAGCAGACTGGACTATTTATGATGTATCAGTTACACTTGCCTGGGTGCCTTACAGAAGGACGGAAACAAGATCCTTCTCATTTAAAAAAGAAGTGTCTTAACAGCAGCTTCATCGCTCTAAAATTAATTCACTAAAGAGTGACTGTGAAGGATGACCTAGTTTCAGTGTCTGTTTTGCTGTACTAAGTAGTTTGCTGAGAAAGCATACATCATAAGTTACTGTGGCAAGATTTTATTGGCTCCTGCCCCCCCCATAGATAACTTGGCATTACCATTGAAACTAAAAGGATCTTAAGGAAACACATCCAGGCGCCACTGTTTTCACAGTTCCCCCCTTCTCTGAATAGTTTTTGTTCTGATCCTTCCTTCTGTCTGTGGAACTGTACTTTAATCCTGGGTGAGCCAAGTGTACCCTAAAACATACTCAGCATTCATTGGTAGCTGCGCATTGCAAGGAAGAATTGGTAAGGTGCCACGGCTCAATGGCAGGGCATATGCTTGGTGAAGAGTACTGGACTCGGGAGGCTGGTAGAGTGATTTCAATCATAGAGCTCTTTTTATTAAGTGGTCGGGAACAAGGATACCTGATGCGGCCCGGGGGTCAGCTTTTATTTATAAGGAAGCCTTGCCCCAGTCCCCACCCAAACAATACGATAGGACCTGATTCCCGCCAGAGAATCAGGTTGGTGTATTTGAATATCTAGGGCCTCTGATAGGCAGACGTTTAGGATCCTTAGGCTCTGTTGTTTGTGGACCTCAAGCTCAGGCCCTTACCTGGCCATGCGCTCGGACCGCATGGCGGTCGCCATTACCTGAGCACATGGCTACCATTTCGTGCGTGCCGAAATAAGGCAACCTCAGAGAATCATATGTAGTTAACGTCAGAGAATCGTGTACAGAACATAACACTTGGCATGCAAAAAGATCCCAGGCTCAGTCTGCGGCCCAGCATCTCCCGTTAAAAGGATCAGGCAGTAAGGCATGTGACAAGGCTCTGCCTGGTATCCTGGCGAGCTGCTGCCAGTCTGAGTAGGCAATATTCATCTCAGTTGACCAATGGCCTGATCTGGCAAGGCAGCTTTATTTCCACCATTATTTTTATATGCATAATACTGGCAAGGGCATGCTGTTTTGGGGGAGCTAGTCTGACACCATTGATGTCTCACGGAGCAAGCCTCGCTAGGTTTTTCAGGTAGCCCTGACTGCAGTGTTCCCTCTAAGCTGTGTGCGTTTGAACAGCCCCTCATTAACACAGGAAGCCCCGCTCAGCAGCAGTCCGGAGCCATGCAGGGTCTTGCACTGCCCATTGCTTGTTTTAAGGTTACAGCCAGGGCTTTTTATTTTGGTTTGTTTTTTAAAGAAAGAGGTGGCAGAACTCTCAAGGGGAAAACGAATCAAGATGGGTAGCTGTGTTAGTCTGTCTGTAGCAGCAGCAAACAGCAAGAGTCCACTAGCGCCTGAAAGACTAACAAAATATGTGGCAGGGGAGGAGCCTTCGTGAATCACTGCTCACTTCAATCTGTATACTGAAAACTCTTGAATTAAAGATTTTAGAAAGACTTTTGTCGAAGAGGTTCCAGAACCCTGTTACAGTGCATTCCCCCAGAAAAGAAGCCCTGGTTACAGCATTTGTATTCTGTTCAAGGGGGGGGGGGATAGAAGAAATATTGCCCCCGATTCTTCTGGAAATTAAAAAAAAAATTAGTTTTGATTTTAAACTTTTGAACGCATCTGAAGTTCAGACAATGCATCTAAAACGTACCCCAAATTGCAACTCGCTTGCTTTTTCTGGAATACCCACGTGCTTTCCTCTTTTCTCTTCTCTGTCACATAAACCTAGAATAACCCATAATGAACAATGATTATCTTCTGACTTCATTTCAGTGATGCAGAAAGCCGCAACTGGGTGTTGTTTCTTGTTCATGAAGCATTATTGTCTCTACTTAAGCTTTGATTTGATGTATCAAGCAGTAATGGAATATATCCTTTTCTGACATCACAATTCATTTCCATTCTGAAAAGTAATAACAGACCACATTAGAGTTAAACCTCAAAAATGCTTAGAGGGGAGGCATTTTAACCTGCATTAGCAGCATATTTCAGCAAGTGATCAGGCTTTTGCTTCAGTTGAGATGAAGAGTCGAGACACTCTGACAAGGCATAATGGGGCAGCCACAATAAATAGAACCTTATAATGAACTGCATTTTTAATTGGATGCCAGACACTATACAATTATACTGTAAAGTGGGTCTTTTGCAACTGGCAAGCTGGGGGGACCTTAAGCACAGCCCTGTCATCTGACAATCCTTAGGAATCTTTTAGCAATTCTTCAGATTTTTTTTACCTTGGCCAGCAGCCAACCTGGCCCCACCCCTACAATAGCGTGAAGCTTGAGAGCATGATCTACCAAAGTTAGTGGAAGGACATTTGCTGACATTGGCTTGTGGTCACACATAATCCACTAATCCATTGGCTAAATAATCCACTTTCAGGTTGCGGTCACACATGCCAGAAAAAACGGGAAGGGGGGGAGTGAGGCTGTTTACTCTGGAGGAATTTGACCTGCAGTTGCACAATCACACCTCCCTTTGAAGCTGTGGGCGCAGCCCGTCAGTGTATGATCAGATGCAACTGCGGGTGAGTCATTTTTTTGGTCCCATTTTTTCCCCATGCGCTTAAATGAGAGTTCGATGAATCGCACTTCCGCACCGAGGGCTCCCTATGGAGTTTGCGATGATGTGCATATTGCGACGGGGGGGACAACAGCACAGAGTTGGGATGGCCTGGTCAGACCATCCTGATGCCACGAGAGTGCACTGGAGTGATCAGACACGGGAAAGTCCATCCATGGCCCATCACAACCCATTTACTACTGGATTTCCCCCAGTGGCTTTTAACTCCGCTTCTGCGGCAGAGCAGAACAGGTTGCCGACGGCTGCGGGGCACTTCCCAGATGTTGTCTGATCATGCCCTTTAAATCCACCAGGCATTTGCACCTATGTCGGGTCTAATTGTGCACATGATCACAGCCACAATGCACTTTCCAACTGGATTTTGCCAGTTCACACAGTAAAAATTCAGTTGGAAAGTGCATTGAAAGTGGATTGAAAGTGGATTATTTAGCGTGTGTGACCACAGCCTGTGTTTGGATCTTCTAGAAGAAGCTGAGGTCTGATAGCTCATTTCATGTGGATGTAACATCTAAAAAGAACTCAAGGCTGCTCATGAATTCATGCCTGACACAAAGTTAGAATTTGGGACTTCTTGAGTCATACCATTCTATCAGTCATTTCTCTACATTAGATGAGTATTGACTTTGCAGATATAATCCTGCTTCCTGAGAGGCATGATTTCGAGAGGGGCTCCCAAAGGAACTTCTTAACATGTGGATGATATCTCTTAAGATCATAGCGCACAGCACTTTAGATTTTATATGGTTTTAAATTGTTTTAAAAATTGTTCTAATTTTTTTAATGTAAACTGCCCTGAGCCTGCCTTGGCGAGGTATAAATCTAATAAACAAACAAACAAACACAGGGTTAGATCCAGTCAGCTTTCCCACTCAATCTCACCTAACTGCCTTCCTTACCACAGCCATCCTTCCATATGGCTTTGTCCATGTAGGTTTCATGATCCTCAGCATAGATGTTTTGGTGATCAAGGGGGACCCCCGCCTCCCTTTTTCAACAGCCGAACAGCTGGTTGTATCCAACCCATACTATTTAGGTGGGTGTAAAGGTATTTTTAGTGTTTACATTTATACTATATATTCATTATCGAGTAGGATAATTTAGAAGTGTTGAGGTCTAGAACTTACTTTTAAAAATGATATTAATAGGGTCTTCTGTGGTTCACTCATTAGAAAAAAATGGGTGAAGTATGACTAAAACTGTAATAATTTCCATATGCTGTAACAAAGTATAACACTTTGGTATTTGAGCCATGAGCTAGCATTCTTCTGTAATTTCCCACAACTGAGTAACTGGCAAGGATAATTTTTTTAAAGTCAACAAATCTGTATTTATAGTATTTGGCAAACTAGTGGTAATTCACTTCAGGCTGATTGATATTTTATGGCATGTTTCACCAGCTCATCTGATAGTTCTGTTCTGTACAACTGGCCAAATTGAATTTTCATTTTTGAGGGTATATGGTCAAGTGGAATTATGTACATTTTTTTTCTTCTGTGAATGTGCATTTAGATGGAGCTGGTGCTGGCTGCAGTAATCCATTTGGTAGACTCAGTTACTAACACTTCACCAATACAAATTTGCTCTTGTTATATGAGGCTCCCTGAATTTTACATAGTGCGGTCCGTCTTGCATCTCCTTGAACTGAACAGATGAAGTACTCATGAAAATAATGTTTTCTAATATACTATTCATTTAATGTTAGACTGTGACCGATTTCTCACCAGGTGCTGCTTTGCCATCACTCTTCCCTTTGCCCCGATTGTGTGCTTCAATTTCTCACTATTTGCTGTGGGGCGCATTTTGACCCGTGGCTTTACACAATTTCCCCTGCAGCTTCAGTGATCCTGTTTTTTGAGGATCACTGAAGACACGGAGGAAATCGGAGGAAATCGTGTGAAGCTGCGGGTCAAAATGCGTCCCACAGCAAATAGTGAGAAATTGAAGCATGCAATTGGGGCAAAGGGAAGAGCGATGGCGAAGCAGTGCCTGGTGTGAAATCAGTCTAAGTGAGACTGCAAACACCTTGGGCACTTGTAAAGCGGACAGCAGAATATGTCATTGATTTGGGGAACATTGCAAGGGTAGTATTTTGATTTGTATGAACAGTTGTTGAAATAATTCACTAACATTGTTAACTGGAGGGCTCTCTCCTTCCTCCCATATTTATGTTCATGTAAAATTCATTCTTGCTTTTGTTTAATTTTTATACATAGTACTGGATATAAGGGAGGGAAGCTGGCATGGGATAGCTTGATCTCATCAGATCTCGGAAGCAAAGCAGGTTTGATATTTAGACAGGAAACCACCAAGGAAGACTTTTTAGAGGAAGGCAATGGCAAACCACCTCTGCTTCTCAGTTGCCTTGGAAGCCCCTTGTTGGGGGTCACCATTGGCTGTTTGTGATTTGATGGAACTTCCATATGTATTCTATATAACATTTATATATTGTCTTATAAAGCAATGTTCCAGATCCCAAATCATCAAACCTTTTCCTACATTGTCTTCTTCAAAGATCAATCAATGTACAAGCATTGGAGTTTTTTATTTATTTATACCCCGCTTTCCTCCTTGGTACGGACCTAAAGTGGCTTACAATATCATTCTCCTCTCCTCTATTTTATCTTCAAAATGACAACACTGTGATGTGGGTTAGACTGAGTGTGAGTGATTGTCCCAGGTCACCAAGCAAGCTTCCATGGGAGACAGGGAATTTGAACCTGGGTTTCTGAGATCCTAATCCAACACTCTAACCACTATACTATACTAGTTCTCTAGCCATGTTGGTTGCTACTGAGAAATAGCTTCTATTGACATAGTCGTGATGGGTCAGTCATTGTCTCTTTTACATTGCTCCTCTGTCCATGGAAGGTACTCTTTATGGAGCCTTTTAGAGTTGTCTGATCCAGCCCACCTCAGACCATGCACAGAAGCTGTATCAAAGTAGTAAACAATACAAGCTATTCTTAAATCAAATGAACTCTAATTTAACAACAGCAACAAAAAGGCAAGTCTCCCTTTTCAAAACTCCCAGCTGTTAAAAATGACATAAGAGCCCCCAAACTGAGCTTTTGAAACCCTGTAGTAGTAGCCTCACCATGGTAAACTAAATCATCTGTACAAGCTGGTTCCAATAAACCGCTGAATGTGATAAAGGGGTGCTATTATATTACAAAGCCCAGAAGTCCTCGGCACTTCAGCTATCACAAACTGAATACATTAGAAGTATTTTAATGGGATTGACACAGTTTTGACACGGAAGGCAGATCTAAAGGCGAAAACTAGCCCTTTGCTAATATTATACTGTAGGTCACCTGGACAAATTAGAAGGAGATAACCCGGTTGGTTCTGATCATTTGGTATTTTGAAAACACCTGCAGACACTATGTGGAAAGTAGCTGAGGGAGCAAAATTGTTATCTAAAAAGTGCAGTAATAAAAAGGTTCCTTTTCAGCTCTGGCAAAAGAGAAAAGAAAATGAACCAGAAAAAAAAATGGAGTACTTGAACTGTATTGACTCAAAGTCATAGCAAACAGCAAACACAGAATCATAAAACTGCAACACAGTTACATTTCCTATAGTATAAAAATCACAACCATAATGACATAATATATAATATTTTTTATTTTATATGATACATAATAACATACAACATAATAACAAGGATTAATTTCATATTATCTTCCATAATAATATATGCCATACCAAAATTTACTTATTGTAATAAAACTATTTGTCAGTAGGACTTACATCATGAGAAAGTTATCTTAGTCTTGACAACCATGGTAATAAACATCACCATTTGCAACCTTATCAGTTTATTTTTATCCGCCAATAGTGTTACAAGTTTATTCAAATCTGATCTCCCTGTGATTGCTACAGTGACCCCAAATGGTACCTGAACTCCTGGCAACTTTGCTGGTTTCAATGCCAGTGAATGGAGAGGAGAGGAGACAAGAGAAGTTGTATACCCCGCCCTTCACTACCCAAAGGAGTCTCAGAGTGGTTTACAATCTCCTTTCCCTTCCCCTCCCCACAATATACCCTGTAAGGTAGGTGGGGCTGAGAGAGCTCTTTCTGGACTGCTCCTGAGAGAACAGCTCTGAAAGAACTTATGACTGACCCAAGGTCACACCAGCAGCTGCATGTGGAGAAGTGGGGAATCAAACCTGGTTCTTCCAGATTAGAGTCTGTGCTCCTAACTACTACACTAAACTGGCTCAGTGTAGGCATCATTAGAAAAAAAATTGGGAGGGGAATTAACCCTGAATGTTGGTTCTTTGTTTCAAAAGTTGGATTTTTCTTCAAACAGCAGAGTCCCTTTGAGTTTTCAGAGTCTGCATTCATAGTCATGGCTGGCTCCACATTCACCCAGAGGCCATCATTTCATAATTAAATATAGTTATGCTAAACTATGTCAGTGGGTTGTTAGAAGATGCAAGACGAGGTGTAAAACATTTTGCATATTAGAAGTGTCATATAAATGTTTACATTTAGGCCCACTGATAACCCAAACTATAATTTCCATCTGGTTTACTTATTATAACAAATTACCTTTGAGTATGCTTTTACAGCAGCTTGTGTATAAACAGCCACCGTGACATTGTGTTCTTCTCATGATGATGATCAGAGATGCCATGTTCTTTTTTTTTTTACTTGATTGTTTATCCCCAGCCAGCATGACATTGATAGAGCTTCCCTTGGAAATTTGTTGTACCATTCATGATGTAATCTCCTGGCAATAGAAAACTGGCAAGAGAAAATGGTTATGTTTTCAATTACACTGCTAAGTAATCACACAAAGGTTAATAGTGAATGATTCTTTACTCCTGGGGTGCCCTGATCAATTGTTTTGTAAATTGATTTCAGGACTAAGGATACAAGCATGACAGAGAGAATATTATTTATGGTTTGGAAAATCTCTTTTGTCATTATTCTCTCTCTCTCTCTCTGTCCTCTTCCACCCACAGTACTTTTTGGCACAGCAGCCAAATAAGGTGGTATCTTTGTAGCATCATGTTTTCACATTAGACAGTTAAGAAATGCTCAGCCCTAATGATTAACTTACTAGGATTGATAGAGTTGTCAAAATTCTGCTGCCGCTAAATGTTTCCTGTTCTTCAGGAAATTAATTTTCTCTGTGAAAGGACTTTTAAAATTTTGCTTTGCTATGCTTTCAGCACTTATTTTTCATACTGTTCCATACTATTGGTCCTATGTCAAACATACTGTGCTAGTGTAGGCTGTGTCTTCCTGGATTCCAGAGATATTAAAAATCAAGTTGCTCTGTTCTGGTTGCATCTACATGAGAGCAATTTCCCCATTGTGCTTCCATTGCTGGTTCAAATGCAGAGGGATTTGCAGTGGCAATGGAGCTTGGACTCAGGGGGGTTCTCTACCCTTTCCTCCATTTCACCTTGTGCCCACCAGTTCCCTCACATGTCCTCACCAGTTCCCTCACTGATGTCCTTTTTGCTGTTTTTTAAAAAAATTGTGACTGGCTTTACCCACTGAGCTGCCATTTTGCAACTGGCTTCACTCACCAAGGGGCTGTAGAGTCTACTCTCTCAGTTCAACACTTTGAGGGACATGCATAAAGCTTTTATACTGAGTAGGGTTGCCAGGCCCCACCCTGGCCACCGATGGCAGATGGGAGGTAGGGTCGCGAGATCCAGGTCAGAAAACTGGAGATTAGGGGGTGGAGCCTGGGGAGGACAGGGACCTCAGTGAGCCCATAACGTCCAACCTCTAAAGCATCCATTTGCTCCAGGGGAACCAATTTTCATAGTCTGGAGATGAGCTGTAATTCCTGGGGATCCCCACGTTCCACACGGAGGCTGGCACCCCCAATACTGAGTCAAAATATTGGTCTATCAAGGTCAGTCTTATCACTTTCTACTCTGACTGGCAGCAGCTCTCCAGGCAGAGGTCTTTTATATCACCCATAACCTGATATATATATATATATATATTTGGAAACGAGAGATGGGATTGAAACTGGGAATGAGAGACTGAGGAAACAAGAGGCCAGGGACTGAAACTGGGACGTTTTGCATGCAAAACATCTGCTCTACCACTAAGCCATGGTCCTTTCCCAACTTTAAGTATTTAAGTACATTTGCAAACTAAAGAAGAAACGTTTTGAATAAATCATACAAGTACAGTGTGGCAGGATTGGCTGATTCTGGGAGAGATATGTGTTCACCCTGTATATTATGTAAAATGGCTCTTTTAATTGCCACTTTCAATAAGGCACTAAATATGGGGACTTCAAACTGGTCTACTGGTTCATGCAGAAGAAAGGAACTAAGGCTATCCATACAGTTTCCTTAGCTGATTTCCCACTGTGAGCATAGGGTGTCATGACAGCGGTCACTTGGGGTGGGTGAGGGGAAGTATTTGTGAATTTCCTGCATTGTGCAGGGGGTTGGACTAGATGTCCCTGGAGATACCTTCCAGCTCTATGATAGGATTATCATCTTGCCTTCCTTGAGATATTTCTCTTCTTTTCTATTCTGTGCTTCAGAGCCAGGTGACTACCGGCTGAAAGTGCCCCGAGTTGATATAGAGATGCTACAGTGATCAGCATCTGGTCCAAGGTCCATTTTTTACATATCCTGAACTGCATGTTTGTTGCTTCCCTGTTGTAACATTTCATACTGTTCTGCCCCCCCCCCCCAAAAAAAAAGAATTATAAAAACAATATAGAAGAGACACCTATGTGTTGCTCGGGTAGGATGATATTGGTATGGGCGACAACCGTATCGTGTGCCTTTCCTATGGGATTCAGCATTATCACAATAAAGGAAAACAGCTGATTTAAGGTTTTTCAGTCCATCCTACTCATAATGGATACTGACTTCAATAGCCATTAAAGTAAGGTCCTATAAATACTGAGTCCTTGTTTCCTTGTGCAGTACTTGCATATCAGAGATAAACAAGAAAGTGTACTGTAATTTTAGGTTGTGGGTCTATAAAGATTAACGTTTATGACACTGAGAAATAGTGAAAGCCCCCAGGGATGTTTCAGAAATAAGAAAGTGCAGTGAGCCTGTCCATATAACTGATCACACCTTGGTTTAGCAGCTTATTCAGAAATCAATGCTGCACAAATATACCCATGCACAAAAACTGTGTGTGTGTGTGTGTTTCCAATAACAATATGAAATCAGAAGCCTACACTTTCAGAATTATCAACGAATTATCATTATCTCTTGTGTTTAAGAAGAAAAGGATTCATTTTTTAAAAAATTACTGCTGCAGATCGGCTATTGGCTTAATGTGATTGTTTGCCGAATACAGAAACGAATAACTTCATGATGGACTTTGAACTTTCATCAGAGGATCAATCAAAAGCTTTACCCATAGCCTCGACTGCCATCAAATGGATGGCACATCCTACAGTTACACTATGGTATGATAAAATCTGACAATTCTACCTTATGGAAAAGATAGCATATAAGAATGTCCAAAATGACAATGTAAAACAAAAAGATCGCTTCCTAGCAATTTGGTATCCACTACTGGAGTATATGGTTACAACAGACAGTGCCTAAAAATGTGTATCCTATAGCTCTGTTACATCTGTAAGGTTGATACATTCTAGATATAGTAATGTCTAACAACAGTAACTATGTATGTTTCTTAACCGACTGTAAGTTTAAAAAAAAGCTATTCATTTTTTGTAAAATGTAACTATGTTATGTTTATCCTCTGTATGTTCAAAAAGTTATTATTAATAATAAAAAAGCTTTATCCAAGCAGCAGTTAACCTGTGGCATGTGCCACACACACCCTTCTAGCCACAGGAAGTAAAACGAGGCGCCCAATCAAGAGGGCAAAGTAGACGAAGAAGAGCTGAGTTTTATACCCTGCTGTTCTCTACCTTAAGGAGTCTCAAAGCAGCTTACAATCTACATTTCCTTCCTCTCCTCACAACAGATGGGGCTGAGAGAATTCTGAGAGAACTGTGACTGGCCCAAGGTCACCCAGTAGGCTTCCTGTGGAGAAGTGGGGAATCAAATCTGGTTCTCCAGATAACAGTCAGCCACTCTTAACCACTGCAGCATGCTGGCTAGTGAGGATTTCAAGTAAAGAGCAAAGAGAAGAACTTTGTCTTGGGATAAGCTTCCAGCTCAGTTCCCAGTTTAACTCCTGGAAGGTAAGGTATAGGATCCCTATTGTCAGGGGTCCTTTCGTAGAAAAAGAGGTGCAGGAGCTCATTAGCGTAACTCATTAGCATACCTCATTAGCATATGCCACGTTCTGACATCACCAGAAGTGTGTCAGAAAGGGAATGTCAGTTTCAGCCCCATTATACCCCATGGGCCATTGAAATCAATGGCATAAACTCATAGGGTATATGAGGGGCTGGAGGAAAGGGGGTTTGAGGGAGAGGCTCCAAACTTGCAGGGTAGCTGCTGGGGCCTCTCCTCGAAATACCCACCAAGTTTCAAGAAGTTCGGACCAGGGGGTCCAATGCTATGGGCCCCCAAACAGGTTGTCTCATCCCCTCCATTGTTCTCTATGGTGGGAAAAAATGTTAACTTTTTTCCTCCCATAGAGAACAATGGAGGGAATGGGGGCAACCTGTTTGGGGGCCTGTAGAATTGGACCCCCTGGTCCAATCTTCTTGAAACTTGGTGGGTATTTCGAGAAGAGGCCCCAGCAGCTACCCTGCAAGTTTGGAGCCTCTCCCTCAAACCCCCTCCCCTCCAGTTGCTTTTAAATTTGCTGCCGAATTTCGGCGGCAATTCAGCAGCAGGCTGAATCAGATTAGAGAATCTGATTCGGCCCATGGCTGCCCTAGTGGCCACTCCTGAGCTGGCAGAGCTTTGCTCCGCCTCACTCCGGCCCCAACGGACCCCTGCCTATTGTCCATCACTGGTTCCGAGAACTTGTGGTATCTGAGGAAGTGTGCATGCACATGAAAACATATACTTTGAATAAAACTTTGTTGGTCTGAAAGATGCCACTGGACTTAAACTTTGTTCTGTGGTATAAAGAGTAATTTTTTAAAAATTCTTTCTATTTTTCTACAGACCATACTGGTCAGGTAGATTTTTTTTTTTTTTTGCAGTTAAGTCACAGCCAACTTATGGCAACCCCATAGGGTTTTCAAGGCAAGAAATGTTCAGAGGCGGTTTGCCATTTCTTGCCCCCATGTCATGACCCTGGTATTCCTTGGTGGTCTCTCATCCAAATACTAGCCAGGGCTGACCCAACTTAGCTTTCAAGATCTGATGAGATGGGGCTTACCTGAGATATTTAGGTTAGGGTCAGGTAGATTTACCACTTGGCTAATCCAGACTTGACCCAGGACGGTCACTGTCCTTAAGAATATTGCCTACATCTTGGCACACAGCTTCAGGCAAGACTTCAATTCAGCAAACTTGAGTTTAGAATATGTGAATATTATTTGAGTTAACTGGTGTGGTTAGTCCAGTTACCACTAGTTAACAGAGTGCTTAAATAAAGCTACAAATGCAGACACATCAATTTACCAGGTTACTCAGTTTACAACAGTTACACAGAGCCGTGTTGCAAGTTTAGAGGAGAAATACTTCTCTCTTTATTTGAAAAGTACACTTTTAGATAGGAAAGAGCAGAGACAGGATAGAGTACTAACTTACTGGCTAAAGGATGGAAGCAGATGGTGAGAGGCCCACCTGCCTCACGGTGCCAGGAGAGGACCGCGTGTCCTCTTGGTGTGTGCGGGGAGAACGTTAGTCTTCATCTTGACTGAGACCAATTTCCCACAAGGCGCTGCTTCGGTGTCGTTCTTCCCTTTGCCCCAATTGGGTGCTTGAATTTCCCACTATTTGCCCCGCATTGCATTTTGACCCGCGGCTTCACTTGAATTCTCCCGCAGCTTCAGTGATCCTGTTTTTTGAAGATCACTGAAGCTGCGGGGGAATTCGGGCAAAGCCGCGGGTCAAAATGTGGCATGGGGCAAATAGTGGGAAATTCAAGCAAGCAATCGGGGCAAAGGGAAGAATGATGCTGGAGCAGTGCCTTGTGGGAAATCAGTCTGAGAGAGAATGGAAGGAAGGGGAAATCATCCCTGAGAAAGCAGTCTACATTTCAAAGGGGACAGTGGCAGAAGAGTAAACACAGGAAGAAAGGTCTGAGCACCTATCTAGCTATCTAGTCTCTCTTGCCACAAAGTCTGGAGGTCTGAGACAGGGGACATCACACCTGGAACTTCCAACAAATATAAAGGGATGTACCACAAAGCTAGTGAGTATAGTGGTTAGAGTGTTGGACTTAGATCTGTGAGGCTCGCTGAGTCATAAAGCTTACTGAGTGACTCTGGTCCAGTCATGTTCTTGGAGGATTGTTGCAAAGATAGAAGGGAGGAGGAGAAAATGAGGTATGCTGATTTGAGCTCTTGGGAGCAAGGACAGGATAAAAATGAGATGAATAAAAAATAAAGCTGCCTCTACCTTCTGCTACTGTTCCCTGGGGTTCTCCCTCCCATGTTTTTCTTTACATGTCAGGAGAGACCTGCACAGGGCACACTGGCCCTATAACTCACAGGGAACGTTTGCAGTCAACCAACACCCTAGAGCAGGGATGCCCATGGTGCCTGCCCACGCCTTTCCTGGTACCTGCCAGATGTTTTTTTAGAAAGTGGGCAGGGCAAGATGGGGCTTTTGCCTAGCAAGGCTTCTGATTGACCACTGAAGATTTGACTGGCTGTGCAGATTTTGTAAAAAGGTTGTTTTGGCAGCAGCTTGCCACCACAGCACAAGGGTCTTCACTGTGTGGCTGAAAGTAAGCTGTGGCAGTCATTCTGTGCCTGGCAGGTGTTTTGTGGCTGCACTCACCATACTGTGGGTGATTCCGCATTGGCTTTTCCCTCCATTGTTTTAGCAAACCCATGATGGAACAGAAATTCCCCTCTGCATTGCATGCCACTTTCACTTCCTTCGATCATCGGGTTTCATGGTACCTTCTGCATAGATTTATGGCCATTCAGGGGTGACTTTGCAGCCAGGATGGTGTTGGCCCAAAGTACCCAAACGTGGTTTTGAGCTGCACCTTTTCCTCAGTGTTGAGAAAATGTGGAGCGAATGCCAGATGCAGAACCAGCCCCTGTCAGAATTCCAAAGATGCCCACAGGCTCATAAAAGTTGGGGATTCCTGCCCTGGAGGGCCCCTAGCAGCAAGTACAGGCAAGCTGCAGCACTTCCAGAACCACTTGTCTTTGACTTTTCAGATGCTCAGTGACCAGTGTCAGCTCAGTAATTGTCTCCTCCCACACCACTAACCATTTGTGGGATAAGGCAAGGGGGGTGCTGATACCCGTAGCTTCCCATGTTGCTTTCTGCCAACTTTTTTTTTTTTTTTTTTTAAAAACATGCATCAAAGTGATGCTTGATGTTCTAAAAATGCCTTCCACTAAAATTCTGTGAAATGCTAGTCCTTGTACTACACTGTCAAGAACTCAATGGTTTTTTAAAGTATTTGTTAACACAATACAATTGGGACAGTGCTGATGCTGAACTGGATTATAGAAGGCCTGTAACGTGTCACACCAGGCTACCTCCCTCAAAGAGAAGGGGAAGAAGAAGAAAAGGAGGAGGAGGAGGAGGAGACTAGATTTATACCCTGCCTTTCACTACCCAAAGGAGTCTCAGAGCAGCTTACAATCTCCCTTCCCACAACAGACACCCAGTGAGGTAGGTGGAGCTGAGAGAGCTCTGAGGGAACAGCTCTTGAGCGAACAGCTCTGAGAGAGCTGTGGCTTGCCCAAGGTTACCCAGCAGCTGCATGAGGAGGAGGGGGGACTCAAACCCAGTTCTCCTAAATTACAGTCTGCACTCCTAACCGCTACAACCAAACTGGCTCTGATCACTAAAGTGATCAGGCCCCACTCAACTGGTTGTATGGTGATGTAGTATCCGCTGAGGACTAGTCATCGTAATTTCGTATTGCTCCGCAGATAGACAGCAGCCATAAGGATCACTGTGTATCCTCAAAAGTCAATGATCCCCTCTTACTCAGTTGGTATCAGTTCACCCTAGGGCACTAGATTTAGGCAGAAGCATGGAGAATTCTGTTTCTCGATTCTGGGGGAGATGAGGGTGTGGCTGACCAAGAACAGCTGCAACCCTCAAGCTAAGAGACAAATGACACAACTTCTTTAGCTGACATATCTGGGTGCACCCAGGACTTAAGTACCTATGAACAGGGCAGACAAGAACAAACTCAGCAAGAAATTATTCAGCTGAATTCAATTCCTGCCTGAACTGAAGTAAGATAGATTGCAAAGTCAGAGTTAACTTCTAGAGCTTTTGGGGCTCCACCATGGGATCAGCAGCCTGAAGAAGTCACAGGAAATGGATGGCAACCTAGGCAATCCCTATCTGCTTTACTTGTGACTGTGTTCAGAGACAAAAAGGGAGTGACCAATAACTTCTGTGAAAAAGGTCTGTAAAAGAAAATATTAATTCATTTTAAAGACACAAATCGTTGCCTAATAGTTTATATGTACAGTGATTTTTTTTGGGTGGTTTGCATATGCTGTACATCCATTGGTAGTTGACTTTGAGGCTAGATAGCTAGAAGGATCTTCCTCAACCCTCCCCCCCCCATTTTAAAAAAAACTCTACCAAGAAAAGGACTTATGGAAATTCCTTCTAATATTCCAAACTGAGGGTGCATCAACCATCTCCCCCATGCCCTGTTGTTGCCTAGCAAGGCACTTTACATGCTTTTATGGACTCTTAATGTTCATAAGTTTGAACTTTGGACTGTGCTAAGTGTATGCTTAGAGGACTGTATTGTGATGCCAGCTGCAAACTGCACACATGCCTTCTTACCTGGTGCAAGAGGTTCCAGTCTATTCCTGACTGCCAAGAAGCACACTCCCGCCATTGTCCACACAAAGACAGAGGCAAGGAGTTGAGGACCCCATTGCCCAAGGGTGTTCCTGTCGACTTACACTAGGCAACCCCCCCCAGCATACCTGTGGGATTCCACACTTTCCAGAGAGATGCTGAATGAGGTTGCTTGGCAACTAATCCTCAACCCATCAACTGGCTGAGTTAGGGCCATCAAGAGACAATAGGATGGCTCGGTGACTCGTCGCAAGCTTGCCCAGGTGTCAGTTCCTGTCTAGCTCCTAGAGTCTCAATATTGACCACCCCCCAGCATCCCCTCCTCTTTCTCCTTTAACCAATGGTAGGGTTTGTAGGGACAGACTACCTGGTAGGTGTGTTAGGGGGATGTGGTCAGCGCTGCTCACCCCCAGATCACCTAATAAAAGAAGTCGCCTACCATGCGGCCGGTCTCTTGAGCTTCCACGACCCCTATCTGCTTTTACCCCTCTCAAGTCCAGCTTGCTATCCCAATACCCTCCCTCCATCTTTGATCTCTGAGTCTGCAGCCAGAGAGAGAGAGATAAGCATGCTTCTGCCGGTTCAGAACACATTCCCTATTTTCCTTTCAATCCATCAATTCTTCCTTTGGAACGGACAACCCCATCTCCAGGACAGGTAAAGTATTGCCCAACCATCAAACCTCCTGCTCATGCTAAAGTGCTATTTATCTATCTAAGTTTCTTAGGAACTGTGTGTTTGTGTGTGTGGAACTGTATTGTGTGCCTGAGAATATTTTTCAGTAAACAACATTTAAATGGACTTCCACCTCAGTGCTTATTTACTGGGAACTCCTGGAAGGGGCGGGACATTGGTATAGTTGGCTGTAACCCGGCTATTTGCCAATTGCTAACCTTAAAATCACTAACCCAGAGCAATTTGGCTAACACTGTTCCCTTACGTGTATATGTCTGCACAAGGAGGAAGTCCTATTTTAGTTCACTGTCATTTTTGTTAAGATAATGGATGCTGTAAACTAGTTTAAATTGAGAGCAGTTCCCCTTCTAACTCTATGGCTTCATCATTTTTTCACATGGAAGAAATGATTAACTGGGCAAATCCTGAACAGAGTTAGACTGTGATCATCCGCACAATTAGACCCAACATAGGTGCAAATGCCGGGTGGATTTAAAGGGAGTGATCAGACAGCCACATATGGTAAGTGTCCCACAGCCGTTGGCAACCCATTCTGCTCTGCCGCAAAAGCGGAGTTAAAAGACACCAGGAAAAATCTGGTAGTAAATGGGTTGTGATGGGCCATGGATGGACTTTCCCCTGTCTGATCATTCCAGGGTGCTCTCATGCTATTGAGATGGTCTGATCAGGCCATCTCGACTCTGTACCATTGTCCCCCCTGCTTAGTATGCACATCATCACAAACTCCATAGGAAGCCCTCAGTGCAGAGGTGCGAATCATCGATTCCTTGGTTAAGTGCATGGGAAACAAAAGGCACCCCCCCACACACAACTTACCCAGAGTTGCGTCTAATCACATACTGACAGGCTGTGCCTGCAGCTTCAAGAGGAGGTGTGATCTCACAACTGTGGGTCAAATTCCTCCAGAGGAAATAGTCTCGCTTCCCCCAGTTTTATCTGGTGCATGTGACCGCAACCTTAGTCTCTTCCCTGCCCACTGAGTTCACGTTCATAAACGGGTATATCTCTGCTTAGGACTGTACTGTAGATAATTCACGAAGCTCTGGGAGGATATTAGCAGGGATTTTTTCTGGGGGAATGTGCTGGAAAGGAGTTCCGGAACCTCTTCAACAAAATTCTTTAAAAAAATTTTTTAGACTCCATGACTTTTCAGTCTTCAGATTGAAAACTTCGTTTCCCTCTTGAGCGTTCCAGCAGCTGTTTTTGTTTGTTTATTTGTTTTGTTTTGTTTTAAAGCCCTGGATATTAGTATTACAGTGGACTAACTTTTTTGAACTTTTTCCTTTATGGCTGTGCCCTGCATTTTATTGCAACACATTTTTATCTCTATAATTTGAGAATGTGTTGGATAGCCAACTACTAACAGCCAGATCAACTTTGCATTTTCTTATTTCTTCCCATTAAACAACAACAGCAAAAGGCCCTGGCTTTATGTGAGGTTCAATAAAGTGACCATTGAGTATTATAATTGAAAGTTCCTGCAAATTAGGAACTCAGCTCTGCATGACGGCCACTAGAAAGGCATCATCCTAATGCCCAAAGGCAGAGCTCATGCTCAGGAACAATCTCTTTTGTCAGTGAATGACTATATTGTTCTCTCCTTGGAAACCTGACAGAAATGCTTGACTTTTCCTGTGGACTGAAGGAAATTGCTAAGTATATCTGTATATCCTGCCCATGTTCTTTTTCAAGTAATTCTGAAAAAAAAAACCCACACATTTAAAACAGCACAACTTAAATATTTCCTGAATCACAATGCCTACAGTGACCTCCGCTATTTTTCTAGGCGTAGTATTGTTGCAATTAATCAAGACTTTTATTTGAGATGAGGCAGTTTTAGATATAGTGTCAAGCACACTGAAGGCAAAATCCAGAGGCGCGCTACATTAAATGGAATTATTCTGGAGGAGGGCATTGTTACAGTGTAAGGAAGATACTCATGCTCCTGTCGTTCTGTAGAACCTTAAACAAAACTGTGGGCATTTGTATAGAGTGAATAATGTTGTCGTTAGTGTAGTTGGTGTAGAATTTAAGGTGATCTTCATTGCACATGTTATGCTTTTCAAAAAATGTTGTCCTCTAATTTTGTAATCTAGACTTATTACTCTAGTTTGTTGTATTTAATGTTTCACTGCATTGTCCTCCAGTCTGGTAAAGCTGCTTATTGTCTGTGCTAGTATTGCGCTGTTTCTCACTGCATTTTCTTGTAGTTGTAATTCGCCGAGTCTTGGCAAGAAAGGCAAACGGTAATAAATAGTCTAGTAGATTCCGGGTGACTATTGCTTGTATTATTTATTGGTTTGTTTCTTATACACAACTAGTGACTTATAGGTAAAAGAGAGGGGACAAAAAAAGTGTTATCATATACTGAAATAATTACATAAAATTCATGTTGCTGTCAAATTTCCCCTAAGGCAAAATAATCAAAGGAATTTTTGGCAAACTTTAAGGTGCTTCCATAAAACAAGGAAAGCTTTTTCCGGTGGTGAAGAGGGGTCGGCACTTTTAGGCTGTAGTTCTAAGAATGCATCATTAAATAAAATAGGTCTTACTTCTGAGTAGACCTGCTTAGGCTTGCTGTAATTGCCACTGAACTCTGCCTGAATGATGGGAGTTATAGAGATTTTGCTTGAGCAAAAATCTGGAGGAATCCCAAGAGAAGCATAAAGAGTTTCAATCGGGCTTGCAAAATTTTTCAGTGTGCTTATTTTTCACACATCTCTGTGCATGATCATTTTCTCCTAAAGGTCCTTCCCTGTCTTCTATCTCCCCGCAGTTGACAAACACCAGTGGAAATGCCAAGTTTACTTTCTTTTAACACTTCCTCTATGGTGAAAATATATTAATTTATTATTATTTTAAATGGCAACTTCTGACTGGTTTTTATAATATTGCCCTGTGGCATCTCAGGCAAACAAAAGTCTTTCCAAACAGTTGCTACCTAAGACCATTACATTAGAGATGTCAAGGACTGAAGCTAGAACCTTCGGCTTGGAAGTGCTCACTTTACTCTAGAGCTATGACCTAACACATGGGTATGCCTAAAGCAACTCTTTGTATTCCAGCCTCCTTTTGTCTGGAATCTTTGGTGCTAATGCCTCTGCTGCAGAAATCAGAAAAATATTCATTCTAAATTATAGCAGGCTTAGCATATGCAAAAATCCCTGTGCCTTGAACTGACTCATGGTTTTTTGCAGTTTTACTTCCCCAAATAAGTTTTACTTTCCCAAAGATTTTAATGGCTTCAGTATAACTGTGCATGTCTTCCAACAAAGATCAGCTCCTCCCTCATCCAGTTTAAATATGGATATGGTTAGAGATGCACACATGAAATCCATAGTTATTTAAATCAGCCATAAAACTGATCCAATAGTAATAGTTAATTTGAAATTTTCACTAGTATACAAGGAATCAAACCATGGATTTTCTTTGACTATTATACGAATTTTGGTTCCATAGCTGTATTGATTTCTGAACCTAGCTGCATTATTCTTGCAGTATCAGTTAAATTTCTTATGCATGCAGAACTAAGATACTGTAAAATCAACAGTGTTCTCAATAGATTTATTAAATTATATTTTTAACCACTTGTGCAGGGCTCAGGGTGGTTCACAGCAATTTGATTCAAAACAGTGTAAAATCAGTTTAAAGAATAAAAACACAATATCCTAACTGATCATGCTGGAATCTATACTTGCTTCAGATAGTCTTTTCAGTGGTCCTGTGGCTTGGTTTTCAGTGGTGATAAATAAACCACCTTAAAATTTTAGTACTGCATAATCACATTGTAAGTTGTATGGGGTACCAACTTTCAAATATTATAGAGGCTGTGAAGAAATGCATTTTCTCGACTTCTAGTTTTGGTGACCTGAATGGTGGATGTGTCCCTTTAGAACTCTGAGGGATGCACTCCGTGACCTGGTGACAGGGAGGGGACTCATACAGTTCCCCCTTCCAGAGCCCTTGTAGGGGGCTCCAAGCCATGGAGCTTGAGGGGTGCCTCTCCCAAGGCTGAATGCCAAGGGGTTGAGGCTCTTCTTCGCTCCAAAGGTCCCACCGTCAGAGAACCAGCAATGGCACAAGGGACACACACCAGGAAAAACGAGCAGTTGGTTGAGCGGTTTCCCTTACCCAAGTGGAATATCTCCGATGAAGAGTGAGTTGTGATGAATCAGAAATGCAGATAAGTGGCCAGGCAAACAGCCCCCTAAACAAAAGCAAAGGGGGGAGGGAGGAGCCCACCCCATGAAAAAAGAAAAGAGAAAATCTCTTTAAAATTAACCATTAACTAAGGGGACTGAAAGCAAAGCACCTTTTGACCAAAGGAGAGTGGAAGCAAGTGAAAATTACTCATCTTTGCAGACCACAGAACTTTTTAAAACTTTTGCTAAAAGGTAAACAATTATGCAGATGGCTGGGAGAAAAATGGCCCTGAAAATGAAACCTCCTACAGGAAATGCCAGCCCAGCTGCTCTGATCACGAGACAGGAGGCAGCTACAGACTTTCCCAATATGTTGGCAGCGGCAATGTGCCCTCTTCTGGACCAGATGACTTCATTGAATAACAACTTCAAAACACTACAAAAACAGCTAAAAGAAAGACCAGAACAGAGCAAACAGCAGAATTGTTCAAGAAGGTTGATGCCAAGACAACTAAACTTAAAAAATTACTGGAGACTGTGGAAAAACAGAGACCCTCAGATGAATATCAACTATTGCAGCTACAAATGGAAAAATCAACTTATGTACTGAGATTCCAAAGTGTCCCAGAGCATGATGGAGAAAATCTTTAAAAAAATTTAAGTGATGCCTTGGGGCCACTTGCAGATTTAAAAGCAGATTTTCTACAAAGTGAAATGAATATGGCCTATAGAACCTATCCAGAATATATCAAGAAAAACAATCTGCCTGGAGAAGTCTTTGTGAAATTCTCCAAAAGATACATCAGAGACCAGATACTCAAAGCAACTAATAGGACTACTCTACGAATCAAGGACAAGGAAATAACAGTTTTAAAGGACATTCCATTTGATATTAGAAAGAGGAGACAATACAAAAGCCTCACTGTATTTTTTTTTAAATTCCACATCCTATAGATGGCTTATACCAGAAGGCCTCACCTTCAAATACAAAGATAAGAAAACTAGAATTGACTCTGTTGTAAAAGCCAAAGCATTTTTGGAGCAACTACAGGAAACTGAGAAGACGGAAGGCCCAGCAGAGAACGACAATGCAACAGACCACAGCAACATGGGAAGCAAAAAAGACTCATCATCTGAACCCAATGGAGAAGAATCAGAATCTGAACTTGGGGCGGCTGCCCCCAAAACTCCCAAGACCAGTCGAGGATACGATCTCAGAAATAAGAAAGACTAACTTTAAGCTAGATATCTCTATGTCTTGATCTTTAGCAAATTAAACTGAACTCTTGGACACTTTCTTTGGTTAAAATACCTGCTTTACTACAATCTTAATACAGTTTAAGGTTAGCTTCATGGTATTTAGGCTAACGCAATCGAAACAATAGCTTAAGCAAATGTTTATATATATGACCACTGCTACTTGGGGTTTTAGTGGTTTTCTTTTCTTTCTTCCATAGATGTTAGTATCCCCTCCTTTTTGATTTCTGTAGTTTTTAGAATAAAAGCAATAAAATTATTAAAAAAAGAAAAAAAGAAATGCATTTTATCCTGGGAGGATGGCAAGGAGCAAACCCTTCATTTTGCATTTTAACAGGGTTTTTTCTCTAGGCAGAGGTAGAGTTCAGTTCACTTGTACCTCAGCCCACCTTCATACAAATGCAAAAGGGATGGTCAAGCTACCCCTTTCCCTCCCCCCTTCAGGCAGGGAACAGAGAGTTGGAGGTGTCAGATTCTAGAGAGGCTTGAGGAGGGAACTATTTGGAGACACAGGAAAAGCTTCCTTGACCTGGTCTGACCAGGATCAAATGAGTGGAGTACCAGAGATGATAAAATTTCCTTGCATAAGGAAGATACTCTCTTTTCCTGGGTGCTACAACTAGGAGCAGACACAGACCTCTCCTTGGGAGCAGGAAACCATTTTGACCATATGCTGAAGGGAGCTTCAAGGTAATGGAACTTTGTAGAGAGGTAGAACTTCTTAAAGCTAAAGAGCCTGTACTATATTTTAACATCTGATAGGGCATGTATAGAGAAAGAGACAGAAAATTTGCATTTTCATGAAATTTCCTTTGGATTTCTTGCTCAGTTTGGTGTTGTGCTGAAAGTCTGCTTGTAAACATTTTCTTTTTAATAACTACTTTATAACTTTTGATGCTGGGAGTGGTTTTCTGTACCACATAGACCTCCACCAACTTGAACACATTATCTAAAAAGGGGACCTGGGGAAAGGCAAGCAGTTGGCAAGCGGCTATTCCTTCAAGGGCACCCTAGGCATTAATCTGTCCCTATGGTGACCAGACACTGGGCAGCAGGAGACACTGAGGCAAGGCCTCTGAACTTGGAAGGGAAACTGGAAGTACTAATACTCCCAGTGGGAAATCCCAACAATGACCAGGTCATGGTGCTGGGCTACCCTGAGAGTAGAAGCCCCTCCAGGGAGTTGAAAACCCCTAGGAGGACAGGGTGGAATAGGGCCTGCAGGGTGGAATAGGGCCTGCAGGCCTAAGCAGGCTGGTTCCACCACAGGGAGTTTACAGAATATTTGTCAGATTTTTTTTCTCTTTGCTGAGATTGAGGGCTGGAGATATCAGCTAATATTTGTATAAATAATGGAAATGATTGCTTCAGGTTCTGGACAGCTTCATAGATCCCTCTGTTTGCCACTCATACAGGGAATGAAAACCACAGCTATTAGAACAGCTGTGAAATCTGTTTTCAATTTTAAAATACTGGTGGCAGGTAATAAAATACATTTAGCTTATCAGACAATTCACACCACAGTAGCATTTTCTCATTTGTCATTTTGTCCATGACAGTCTTTTGCACAGCTCTTTAGCAAATATTCACATAATTTATCCCAGCTGAACCCGAACACTGATCTACATTAAAGTGGGCACTGTCTCATGTTAATTTGGGGTTTTCTTTTTATAATGTTTAAATGAAATGGAAGAGATATAGATTGATTTTATTTATTGATTGATATTTATCATATGGCAGAGTTACACACAGGAAGCCTATAATAATATAAAATACACAAGCAAGTTGATACAATGAGTATGCAGACCAACTGGGCAATCCCACTAAATACTAATATCTAAATTTTCAATCCACTCAGTTCAGCTGGGGAGAGTTCAAAGAGCCCCGCCACATCACCCTGGATAGCACAATGCTCACATTCCTGTGACAGATGGAAAATAGTTAAGCGGTCTGTACCACAATCACATTCAGGTCCTGGTATTTTGCCTCATTTAATCAACAGGTCTGCACAACTGCGAAAACCTGTTTGTAGTCTATTAGCCATCTTCCATACTTCACATGGCAAGTCAAATCCTGAGGGCCAAGCCTGGTGTGTATCAGGTTATGGATATTGGATGGAATTGATTGCATCCATGTTTGCAGCCATTCATTCCCTAGATCAAAATTTTGTGATTGCAGGATTTGTGCAGATCTTATTGCTGGGTGTTGAATAGTCTGGATAGGCTGGTGTCTGGATAGGCTAGTGTCAGCCATGTCTTTGTGGATGGGCTACTCTCTGTTTTCAAAAGTCTTTCTATATCCACGAAGAAAAAAGAGCATCTTGTCTTCCGAGATGCGGGGGAGCAATGTGGCACAGTGTGGGTAGCCAATAAGTTGGAATGTTTTTAATACATCCACTGATGGTTCTCATTGTTGTATTGAGTTGGACATCAAATTTTTGGACATAGGGGCTGGTTAAGCCACACTGAGGCACCATATTCCACAGTAATACAAATAGTAATACACGGACCCCAAAGCTGAGCATCTAAGTGTTGTAGCAGAAGCACCCCAAGTTGTACCACCTAATTTTTGGAGAATGTTGTTTTGCATGTGTATTTTTGCTGTAGCATTGGTAAGTTGGTGTTTATAGGTCAAGGTCCTGTCCAGGGTAATTCCAAGGTACTTAGGTGTATGATTGTGTGTAACTCGGGTGTCGTTAAGATAGACATTCAGTCCACAGTTGACAAGATTGTTATTGAGATGGAAACAGAAACATTCTGTTTTTCCTGGACCTGGGATAAGCCATGATTTAGCAGTCAACCAAAATTTTGAGGTCCCTAGTCAGTATTTCCTCAGTTCTTTCAATTGATTTGTGCCTTACTGCAATTGCCATGTCATCGGCATAAGCAAACTTTCTGGATATTGTCTCAGGAACATCAGAGAGGTATAGATTGAAAAGAACAGCAGTCAGGACCAATCCCTGGGGTACACCATTATTCCATTTTGTCTGCTTGCTGATTTACTGACCCATAATTGCTTGGAAAGTTTTATTACTCAGCATGTTATTTAGGAGTCAAAATAATGTTCTGCAGGGGAAAACTTGTAAAAATTTGTACAGAAGACCATCCCTCCAGACTGTGTCATGAGCAGCAGTCAGATCGACGAAAACTTTTAATGTCTTAAGATACGTCTGATACCCTGCCTCACTGAAAGTTGTTAAACTGAGAACCTGGTCTTCACAACTACAATGGGGTCTAATTCCTGCTTGTTCTTTGGGGACACATTCATTAATTCTGTCACTGATTCCGTTCAGGATTAGCCTCTCGAGGAGTTTATAACAAGAGCTCAGAAGGGAAATAGGTCTGTAACATTCTGCCAGATGTTTTGGTTTTCGAGGTTTTAGAATAGCAACTATCTTTGCTTTCTTGAATCCCCCTGGGAGTCTTCCTGTTCTCATGAAGTTAGTGAGAAACTTTGCAAGCCACTTCTTAGTGAACGTGCCACTATTGATCAGGAACTCATTATGGATGCAGTCAGAGCCTCGTGCCTTTCTGCTCTTGATGTCCTTCAGTGCCTTGGAAATCTAATCAGCACTGAAATCCCCTGATAGCTCGCAGTTTTCAGGACAGGTGCATTTCAAACTCTGGAGTTCTTTTTTAAATTCTGATTGTAAAATCTCAATCCTTCATAGCTCTGGATAGGGATACCAGTCGGGCAGCTACTCGGTTTGATGTCACCTCCAGATTTCCTCGGAACACAGGTGGGCTTGCACCTAGTTTTTTCACCAAGTTCCAGGTTTTCCTACTGGAATGCCTGAAATCACTGAGATATACAAATAAAGCTTCTTTGTTACAAAACCCCATCTGTCTGTATTTAGGTGGCACAAGTGGGGGGGAAATTAACTATATTTGCAAGAGACCCTCTCTGCTCTCTTGAGCACACAAGGTAGATGGTATAAATGACTGTACAAGGTATAGGTCACCAGTTGAAAGTACCACTGGCTGTTTCAGGTGACATGATATTGATTTTGAGTAAAACATTGCTGCCATTAAACTGGCATTGTGAGATTACACCGCAGCCGGAGTAGCAGCTGAAGGGTTAAGGTGAACCCTGGCAGAGGGCCAAAGCAATCTCAACCCGGAGAGAAGGAATATGATCCTGTGAAAATGATCTAAGAGTCATCTGAGGAAGCACAAGTCATAATTGAATGGCTACAGTGGATCAATAGTTGTCTTTGAAAAATAAATACAGTTTTAGACCATATTTGACAGTGAACTGGAAATGAGCCTTGCCCAGCCATTTATTTCCTTAAACCCAGTAAGAACTGCCAAACTGGATGAGAGTCAGATATAAATACCCATGCCACCACGCTGTTATAATAAGGCATGGTCAGCAAAAGGTTTATTTTGTTTTTTATGGTTCTCCCGTCATGGCCGCAACCCTTGGCCAGCTGTGCAGAAATGATCTTTCTTTCTTTCTGGGTATCACTGGGTGAATCTGCTAATTTCAAAGCCGCATCAGTAACTTTGTTTTTCTCCTTTTATTTTATTTAAATATGTCAAGCAACATGGTCTGTTCCTTATCTGTTTCAGATGACATTACAAGAAGAGGCATATTGAACTTGGTTCCTGCTAGCTTTAGAACCATCCATCTTTATTAACAGAGAAGGATTTGGGAAGGAGAGCGCACTTCATTATGTGCAACAGGCTGAGAATCCTCTCTGTCAAAGGAAGGCAGGGTTTTAAGGGCCTTTATTCGCTGACAGACGTTTTGGCTGAAGGTGATTCCTTAGCCAGAAGATGGCAGTGTGAGAGTACGGATTACAATCCTGCCATTCCCTTCTGACATGAAACCAGCTGAATAAAAATAGATTCTGACTTGCAAGCATTTATTAAGTAAGCCATTCATTAGCTAGCTATAGGATTGTATGTTTCCTGCTTCCTTCTCCCTGAAGATCAGACCACCACAAGCACTGCTTAACAAGTGTCCCCCCTACCCCACTCCGAAACAACAGCTGCAATTTTAAGCACACTTAAAATTGCAAGACCCAATGAAATTCAATGGAACTTGCTTCTGAGGAAACACTGGGGCAGATAACCAAAGAACTTATGTATTCCATAATGGGTTCATTTTTTTCCCAGAGACAAGCTGCCACTCAAACTTTTCACTACATAAGGTCTCAGGAAAGGGTCCCACCCTTCACTACCCAAAGGAGTCTCAGAGAGACTTGCAATCCCTTCCCCTTCCCCTACCCAGAACAGACACTCCATGAGGTAGGTGGGACTGAGAGAGCTTTCTGGAGAACTGCTCTTGAGAGAACAGCTCTGAAAGAACTTATGACTGACCCAAAGTCACACCAGCAGCTGCATGAGCACATGAAAGCTTATACCCAGAATAAAAGTTTGCTGGTCTTAAAGGTGCCATTGGACTCAAACTTTGTTCTGCCACTTCAGACCAAGATGGCTGCCCACCTGACTTGAGTCTTTAATGTTAGAATTAAAGCAAGTTGTATTAAAAACCAATTCAGGTCCTCATTCTACAGGCCATTACAAGTTCTTGCTTGCACTGTGGTGAATGGGAGGGATGAATGGGTGGGAGTAAGTTTTTCCCTCCTTTTTCAGGATCCACAAGTAGAGTGAGCCGGTCTGTCCTGATGGCAGAAAATGCTGAAGTCACAGGTGACTTTTGGAGACCCCATAGTGTTTTCAAGGCAAGCGAAGTTCAGAGTTGGTTTGCCATTGCCTGTCTCTGCATAGCAACCCTGGACTCCCTTGTCTGTCTCCTACCCAAGTCCTAACCACAGCTGGCCCTGCTTTTCTTCCAGCATTTGACGAGATAGGGCTAGCTTGGGCCATTCAGGTTAGGGCTAGGTCTGTCTTGCTTCTTGGAAAAACAAACCTTGCATGTGACGAGAACTTAACTTTACCCCCCCCCACCCCCCTTCAGTTACTAGGCTCTGGTGCTTTCAACATTTTTTCTCCCAGCCCAGCTCTGATGAAGTGAAATCTACTCCAAGTGTAAACCTTATAAAACATTAATAAACATTTTAATTTTTTTTTTAAAAAATGCTCAAAGCATAGAAATAAAAGCAGGCAGAAGCAGTTTTAGTCATGGGCATTTGGGGCAGCTGCCCTGGACCTAGGGTTGCCATCCCCTCGATGGGTGCAGGGGTTCCCCCAATTTTGGGGGCCCCAATCCACTGCCGGCCAGTTAGCCGGCGGGGAAGTTCTGCCCCTGATGAACCCCATCGCACCCAGCGTGCCCAGCATGATGATGTCACCCAGAGGTGATGTCATCGCACCAGGCACATTGCACAGGGGACGCTCTAGCATTTGGCTAAAAACTCAATGGTGGCCATAGACTTTTGGCCAAATGCTAAAGTGTCCCCTGCACAATGTGCCCGGTGCGATGACATCAAGAAGATCCCGGGCAGCCAGCAGGCACCTGGCAATCCTACCTGGGCCCCAGGATACTGCTGCCATGTACATCTGCCCCTTCTGGGGGCTCAGCCAGCTGGGCAGTGGCACCATGCACCCACCCACTCCCTTGGCAGCTGAGATGTCATGGCATCAGCAGGTGGCAGCCAATTCAGTTCACCAAAGGCAGCGAGTGTGCCTGTCCCCTTGGCAGCTAGCTCGAGGGCTGCCCCCTTGCTTGGGCCTGGGGTGGCTTTGGCAGGGAGGGGGCAGTGGAGTGCTGGTGGGGGCAGTACTTCTGGGGCCCATCCTGGACTTTTGCCCAGGAACCCAGGATCACTAAAACTGGCCCTGAAAGCTAAATGGGCAGGGTTTTACTCTCCTGACCCACAAACTCTAGTTGTGCTTCAAAACAGACTCCCCCACAACGTTCCCTGCTTCCTTTACATGTGAACAGGACAAGGTTGCCTTTTCTTTTACCAGAGCGAATTGTGCAGGTAGTGGTGTTGTAGTGGGGGAGACGCTGCAACTACTTCATGCATGCATATGAAATTACAGATACTGAGATAACCCAAAATTCTAAATCAGCCGTTCTTTGTTCATATAGGGAGACGATCTGATCCTGATTTGTCACTGATGTCTCGCATCTTTGTCTGTGTGTCTACTATTGGAGCGAGATAGTTTAGAGGCTCCCCCTGCCCTGTAGAATGGCACTGTCTGTCTGTTGGGGAGGTAGCTATAGCTCTGTTCCCTCCATCTATCCTGTGTGCATCAGGAAGTATAGGCAAAGACTGACTGTGTCCCCTTGCAAGCCAACTGCAGTGGTGTAATGAGTGGAGGAAAGTAGCAACACCTGAAAATGCCAGTCTGAGAACCTGTTTTTGTTTGGTGGGACCCCTTTTGCTGGCTAGTGCCTGGGTCAGGCATATATCTGTGGGCTGATGCCACATGCCTCTTTCACCTCACTATTCCACCTCATCTTACACTAAGGCACCGGAATAGCCGTCAGACTGGAAGGGGTCCCAGCTGCTTCTGATTGCTGGATATAATTTGTTATCTCCTTAGAAACATGTTCTGTATTTCCTCATGGGGCAGGATTTTGATCAGACCATGATGAGTAAAATGACTAGATTTAGGTCCAAACTGTACATTATGTCCCAGTAGTGCCCAACAACGACCTGTATCTTTCCCAATAATATTTAGTAAAAAACGAAGCGGTTTTCCTGATGTAACTCTGCAAAATTGGCTACCATTTGGTGGCGGAACTCTCAGCTACACATCCCCTGGCTGAGGAGGCAGTTTAGTCTCCAGTTCTGCACTGTGTTGTTTATCGAGATGTGTTATGACTGTAGCTGAGATCCTGACCTGGATGGCCTAGGCTAGCCAGATTTCATCAGATCTCAGAAGCTAAGCAGGGTTGGTGCCGGTCAGTAGTTGAAAGGGAGACCATCCAGGAATACCAGGGCTGTGATGCAGAGTCAGGCAATGGCAAATCACCTCTGAATGTCTCTTGCCTTGAAAACCCCACGGGGTTGCCATAAGTCAGCTGTGACCTGACAGCTAAAAAAAAAAATCCTTTCTGTGGGCCAGCTGATTGTGTGCCCCTTTGTCCCCATGCATCTGGTTTGATCACCCCCATGTCAATCAGAACGTTTTATGACATCCCAAGATTCCGGTTTGTTTCAGAGTCTACCAAGTCTGTGAGAACTTTCAGCCAAGTGGAGTTCCTCATTATCTGTTCTAAAAATC
Source organism: Lepidodactylus listeri (assembly GCA_029233225.1). Classification (NCBI taxonomy): domain Eukaryota; kingdom Metazoa; phylum Chordata; class Lepidosauria; order Squamata; family Gekkonidae; genus Lepidodactylus; species Lepidodactylus listeri. The sequence continues at coordinate 98,912,918 of JARCFY010000006.1, forward strand.
CCCTCATATTGCAGGTGATGTCAGCATCCAAAAGTATCCAAAGGACACATTGTTTTCTAGGAGGGAAAGTCTGGCACTGAGAGGGGGACTATTTCCTTTCTGGACCCACAAGCATAATATGAACAAATGGGAAGAGGGCTATTGCTACTGGCTTTGAGTTGGGCGTGAGTGTTGATAACAGGATCCAAAAAAGGAATGCGCTTTAGAATAGAGATTTAGTTCTCTCGTTTCAGTAAGGCTAAGCAGAAATAAGAGTTCGTTGGACTTGGTACAGTATGTCATTTTATCTGAAGAGGGTGTAAAGTTCCCAAGCATTTTCCCGACTGTTACGTGTCTGTCCTCATAAACCCTGCTGACAATGACCCCAGAACTGTATACATCATTCTAGAAGCCCTTTGGATGTATGGCTTATGAGGACTGGTGGGGGACTACATTGAGTAGACTAATGGGGTGGATTTCATCAAGGGTTTTCCATGCCACTCCCGATCAGCACTTGAGTGGACAGTTTGAGACCCGGTGTGGTATAGCGGTTAAGACTGGTGGACTCTGATCTGGAGAACTGGGTTTGATTCACCACTCCTCCTCTGCATGAAGCCTGCTGGATGACCTTGGGTTAGTCACAGTTCTCAGAACTCTCTCAGCCCCACCTACCTCACAAGGCGACTGTTGTGGACAGAGGAAGAGAATGAGATTGTAAATTGTTTTGAGATTCCTTTGGGTAGAGAAAAGTATAAAAACCTTCTCTTCTTCTTCTTCTTCCTCTCATCTAATGATTTATCTATGAGTTGCTTATACATTGCCATGGTCTAAAGAACGTAACAGCTCAAAATTTCTTAAAGAATATGTTCAGAATTATAAGCCTTTTTCAAGGCTTCGCATAAAATGTAAGTTTTAAAATTCCATAGTAACTAACTAATGTTGATAAATGTTAAAACTTTTTGTCTTGAGGAAAAACTCTTTAAGGTACGTTCCTGGATCAAGTAAACATGTGTATTCTTGTCACGTTGATCTTCAGCGGAGTAATGTTCTCTTAAGGCCCAGCTTATGGACCGCTGTTTTTTAAAAGCAATATTCATTTCATTCCCAAGATCCCACTGAACAACCATAATGTCATCTTCCCAAAACATTGCTAGATTTGATATATTCTGATGATTTATCTTGCAGGCGATAAGTATCCATTTACCCAACACATTTCATATATTAACTCAAATTGCATTTGGGCTGCTGCTACTGCGAGTCCTGGAGAGAAAAGGTGCCAGCCGTTTGATACTAGAGAGCACTGCATTTAACTTCAGGGGAGAACAGGACTTGTGATTCTGTCACCCAAGGTGAAAGAGCCAAGCTGCATCTCATGTTAACATTACCCCATTTGTCCTTATTTGGCTGCCACTTTTATTACAGTCTGCAATGCACATGACATAAATTCCAGCATGCTTCAAAACAGAAATGAACTGGTTTCATCCGTATGTACTGTATATCAAAAAGTTCCTTTTAATGACATGGTGCCGGTAGTTACTTTACAGCTAAAGCAAACCAAAGTTTGTCTACTTTTTCATCTCCTCGCCAAGAGCCACCATGGGCCCCCAGACAAAGATTCCACTCGGCGCCCCTCATACGACCCTGATCCAAACCAAATACCATAACAAAACAAACCTCTTGTCTTGCTGTTACCATAAACCTGGAGTAATAGAAGAATGGGCCCATCTGTCCACCTGCCCATTTTTGGCAGGCATAACTCATCAGAAAATAAAGCTAGTAGGTTCAAAATTGGCTACCAGCTTCACGATGATTCCAGGACTAAAAGTGAAAGGCATGGGAATATCCCATGGGGCTGCCCTTGTCGCAAATCTGGAAGCTACAGCTAGTGCAAAATGCTGCAGCCAGGCTTTAAATGGCCCTCCCAATGCAGGAGCACATCCAGCCTGTGCTGAAGGCATTGCACTGGCTACCGATAGCATACTGAATTCGCTTCAAGGTGCTGGTTCTTACTTTTAAAGCCCTTTATGGTCAGGGACCTACATACCTGAGGGACCGCCTTTCCCCACATGTTCCCCAGAGAGCACTGCGATTAGGGTCCCAAAACTGATTGATGCTCCCCAGACCCAAGGATGCCAGGCTAGCTATAACCAGGGCTTTCTCAGTGGTGGCTCCTCTCTAGTGGAATAAGCTCCCAGAAGAGATCAGGGCCCTGCGGGATCTTATGCAACTCCGCAGGGCCTACAAGAAGGAGCTCCTCCACCAGGCCTTCAATTAGGAGCTGCCCCAACAGAGAACCCTGTTCCCTGAAGTCATCAGAACAGCCTGTGCCAGCTGCACAAAGATCAGACCTGTGGGATGGTCGCTAGGATGGAGTACTGAAGGCTGGCCGCCAACTTTTATTTTATTTAATCATTTGATAATTTCTTAGCATTGTAATGTTAGCACCTTTTAATACTGAAATGTTTTATATGGTTTTAGGATTATTTAAACTGTCTATTTGTTGTTTCACTCTTTCTGCAAGCCGCCCTGAGCTGGCGTCAGCTGGGAGGGTGGGATATAAATCTGATAATAAATAAATAAATAAATAAAATACTGGCCCAGGTTATTGCCAGACAACACCCCTGTGCTATTTGCAATGGAAACTAGGGGTCTCCATTTGTGGCAGACATAACTCATCAGAAAATAACACTACATGTTTAAAATCTGGCCACCATCGCCAGAATGATGATGGGAGTTGCAGTGTCAAAAATGAAGAGAACTGGAAAATCCTGGACCATGTTTTCTTCACAATAGGCAACTTCTAATAAGAGAGCTCTTAAACAACCTGTCTTGTATCTCTAAGTACTCAGATACCCGATCTGCTGGGCAAAGTTGCAGGGTGACACACTCTCAGCCAGCCTTACCTCACAGAATTGTTGTGAGGTTAAAACAGAGGATATGAGAACAATGGAAGCTGCTTTGGGTCCCCATTGAGGAGAATTAATCTAAATTTGCCTGCTGCAACCCTTTTGGCAAGTGGAAGAACTGGTCATTTGGCATTCAAACCTCTGCTAAACACTGCGAGGGCAGCAATCAGGGGCAGGGCCCTCATACCTGTAGAAGCCTTCAAGAGTGTGTAAAAGGAGCAGGAGCAGCTTTCCTCCCTTTTTTCCAGCCAAGCTGTGCCTGCCAAAATGCCCTCCTCATCTGCTCTGTTTGCACAGCCTGTGCTTCTCAATATTACTCTGCATAGCCATGCATCTAATTTTGTAATTTCATATTTATGCACACATGTATATTTCTACTACTATAGAATGCACTCGTTACTTCTGATAAAGGGGGCTCCAGTTCACAAAAACTTCGTGTCACAATAAATCTTCAGTAAGTAAATAAGTAAGAGTCCTATTTCAGTTTATCCTTATAACTTTATCTAGCATAAAAAAAGGGGCAAATTGGTTTATGTAGTGGTGCTAGATGAGATCTCCTGGGATCATTTGGATTGATTTTGCTGACATTGTCTAAAAAGAATACATCATTTTTCTCATAGCAAACTAGACTTTTCAAAGTAGGCTATCAGAGGTCCGACCAATGCAATAATAATAACACAGTATATGAACTGGAAGTTCTAACTTCTTTTCTACATGTATACTCACTAAAACAGATTAACATTCCATCACTATACATGTAAAGGGTGTGTATGTGTGTGTGTGTGTGTGGGGGGGGTAGCATCCTTTTACAACTTTGTAAACGATGGGGAAATCTCTCCCTCCCCCTTTTGTTTATAATAACAATGGTTTGCTCCTATTCTACTATTAATTACATTCTAAGTAGCCAAGCAGAACAGGGATGAGAAGTTGAGAGCAATACTTGAAAATAGAGGTTTGGGGTGGGGGAAGACATGAAAGAATTAGTGGAAGAGAGAGAAATGAAGGCAGGTCATGAAAAGAAAGAAAGCAAAAGAAAGGGAACAGTGTGGAAGAGAGGGAGAGAAATTAAAAGAGAGGGAAGGCTAGTTTTATCTTTCTGCAGCCCACTAACTGCTGCCTTGGGCAGACAAAACTATGGAGCTGGGTTCAACAAAAGAAAGAGGAAAAAGATAAGAGTGCTGGAGACAATGCTTTTGTTAGCCATCTGCAGCCTGGCAGTCACTGTAGCAGCCATCAGCTGTGCTGGCTTGGTTTATGGGCTTTGCGTGACCTGGGGCGATTCTGCATTGGCTGTTCCCTCTGTTGTTTTGTGAGACCCACATTGGAACAGAAATTCCCCTCTGCATTGCATGCCACTTTCACTTTCTTTGATCATCGGGTTTTATGGTACCTTCTGCATAGATTTATGGTCGTTCAGGGGTGACTTTGCAATCAGTACAGCGTTGTCCCAAGGTATTTGAATGTGGTTTTGAGCTGCACCTTTTCCTCAGTGTTGAGAAAATGTGGAGCAAATGCCAAATACAGAATCACCCCTTGTTAGGCAAGAGTGTGTTTCAGCCTTGCAGAAAGGCAGGCTGGCCTATAGAGTGCCTTTTTCTGTGCTCCCCTGCACCCCAAGTGGCTGCAGCCAGAACTACATTAAAAATAAAATATTCTGCCGGATGCCGCATGATGCCCGATGCAATATTCTGCCAGGTGCAGGAATTATTCTGTTGACTTGGGCCTTAGGGATTTTGTTTCTCCAGTTCCCCCTCTCGGTGGCCCTTCCCCACCCCACAACTGGTAGCAAGAGCTATTGCAGTTAACTTTATTTAGTGACAAATATTGGGGGGGGGGGAACAGCTGGGAAATTTGTGCTTATTGCAGGCATTGCAGCGAATCATATACATTTGGTTTGGAAACGGCTTCATTTACAGCTATAAGTTTACAGTCTCAGCACATTTCCGCTTAAGGTATAATGAGTACCACCATGGCACAGGAAATGTTTAAGGGAAAGAATTAAAGGTACAAAGGAAAAGAGGCCCTGAATCAGTAGTAGAGCATCTATTTTGCATACAGCAGTTTCCGTGTTCAGTCCCCAGCATCTCTGGTTACAAGAATCAGGTGGCAGGTGTTGGGAAAGAAGTCTTCTGAAAAGCATCAAGATTTGCTGGCAGCCTGAGTAAAGAATACCGACCCTGAGGATCCAGTGACAGTACAAAGCAGCTTCATGTCCTCAGCCTAGCACTGTGAAGAGGAATTATTTTAATTCCTTTTCACCCAATTTCTCCATGAAATCCAACAATCCATTTCTTTCCCTCTCTTTAGGAATTTATACTCTGTTTCAAATCAATTCCATTTGGATCAAAAGAGGAAGGAGAGGCAGGAGGCGAAGAGGCAGGCCACGTCTTCTCAAACCTTCCTACTCTACTGCTAGAGGACCCAAAACACCCTGCAAGTGCTGAAGTTACAAAAGGGTGCATAAAGGTGCAATAGAAAGCTACAAAGAGAAATGAAAGAGAATTTCTTCTTTTGAAAGAGAATTCGAGGAATCAATGGATATGTCTTTTTTTTTTTTTTTTAAGAATGTCATAAAAAGAAAGTCCATTCAGGTAACAAAACTAGTAAAGTCCTGCTATGTATGTTATTAATTTATGTGGGTTTTTTTCTGATCAGCTAGTGGATGCCTCAATCACATTGTATCTATCTTGTACAAGCAGAAAATTATGCACTATACCAACCCCCTATTATCCTGTGGAGGAGAGCAAACTGGAGAAAGCATTCAGTGGGGAATTCCATTGTGGGGAGATCTGCAGGGGCTAATCTTGCTAAAATCGTGCTGCCATTTAGTTATTTTTTTTTTTAAAAAAAACCCTTTTTATGCTGCCTTTCCATTTCATTAGGGTCCCCAAGTAGGGCTGCCAGCCCCCAGGTAGGGCCTGGGGATCTCCCGCTTTTATAACTAATCTCCAGCTGACAAAGATCAACTCCCCTGGAGGAAATGGCTGCTTTGAAGGGTGGGCTCTATGGCACTGTACCTTGCTGAGGCCCCTCCCCTCCCCAAACCCTGCCCTCTCCTGGCTCCACCCACAAAGTCTCCAGGTATTTTCCAAACCAGACTTGGCAACCCTATCCCCAAGGTGGTGTACATTTTTTAAAAAAATTAAAACATTTGAACAATTAAAAACAACCTTTAAAATGATAAAGTAATTCAGTAAGAACACATAACAAACAGATATGCCTTTTAATGAAAAAGTATGAGTTGCTAAACGATTATTAGCTACTAGCCTTCCTTGGGGAAGAAAACATATTTTTGAGTGACCAGTCCTTAGAGCTCCTTTATAGTATATGCTGGTATCAAATGCAGGTTTGCCACTGAGTGCATCTATGACAGACAGCTACAGCCAGTTCTTAACTCAGAGTATACTTGTATGATATGCTTCGTTCCAAATAAGTGTGTGTGTGTGAAGGGCCATCAAGTTGCTGCTGAATTATTGAGAGCCTATGGATTAATGTCTTCCAAAACATCTTCTCATTCACAGCCTTGCTCAGGTCTCACAGACCGAGGGCCCTTGTGGTTTCCTTTATAGAGTCAATCCATCCCACGCTGGGTATTCTTTTCCTGCTACCTTCAACTTTTCCTAGCATTATTGTCTTTTCCAGTGACTCTTGTCTTCTCATAATGTGACCAAAGTATGGTAGCCTCAGTTTAGTCATTGTAGTTTCTAAGGAGAGTTCAGACTTGATTTGACTTGAACCCACTTATTTGACTTTTTACCAGTCCACAGTATCTGTGAATGTCAGTTTAATTCATGCATTCAAGTTTTAGATGTACAGGTTTTTTTTTTTTAACGTAGTGTACTGAAACTGAAATGTAGGAAGCTGCAAGAGCTGCAGAGCAGGGGAAAGAAAAATAAAGACGTTTTCTTCAAGAGGTGGTAAGCAGTGATTCCAACTGAAAGTCAAGACACAGCTTTCCACAAACAGAAGGTTCCATGCAGCATAAAGAGAAAAATAACACGAGCTGCGTTGCTAGAAGAAGAAGATGATGAAGAAGATATTGGATTTATACCCTGCCCTTCACTACCTGAAGGGGTCTCAGAGCAGCTTACAATCTCCTTTTCCTTCCCCTCCCCACAACAGGCACCCTATGAGGTAGGTGGGGCTGAGAACTGCCCTTGAGAGAACAGCTCTAAGAGAACTTGTAACTGATCCAAGGTCACACCAGCAGCTGCATGTGGAGGAGTGGAGAATCAAACCCGGTTCTCCCAGAGTAGAGTCCATGCTTCTGACCACTACACCAAACTGCTATCATCTGACTTTGGTCTGCATAACGTTATCTTTAAGCTGATGTCCGGCATAGGAACTCTGAGTTCAGTTTGTGGTTAGTGGCAGATTGCCGCTATGACATTTTTTGCTATGTGTCTTCTTACTCCTCGTAGCCTTTACAAAGCCTGGCAACACAGTATGCAGGTTTTCTTGGATGCAGCAAATGAGCCATTTTTTCCCTGAACAAATTACAAGGCCAAGCTGTTTTATGGCAAATGGCAGACGTCTAACCTCCCTTACACTACTTCGTGGCCATAAGTGAATATAATAAAAGCCAGTGACTTTACTGCAAAACGGTAATATGACTGTCCAGCGTGCTTTCAAATAACACTCCTAGTCGGTTCTGCCAATCAACATCTTGTGATGCGGCTACTAAGCCCAGATGGTCTTTTAAAATGTTCATTTGCATATCGAGCAAATCAGCACATTATTATTTCAGATTCTGATTTTACGTATAAAGCACAACAGAGAATACAAGGGAATCTGGTTTTGCTGTATTGTGAATGCATAAAAGCACCAGGAAAAGCAAACAACTGAAAATTGGCAAGCTGGTACATATTGTTGGGCTATCCTCTACTGGTGTCATTTTTATATTAATGTAGGACTTTTTTCTTGAGAAAACCAGCTAATTTACAGCCACAGAGAATGTGTGCAAGAGAGACACAGAATAAGATCACCATTAAATAGACATATCAGCTTGTTAGGAGCTAGCCACCACACGATGCTTAACACACACACACCCCTTGCAAAATCCAATTACTTGATCCGGTCTGTGATTCTTTGTTGGTCATTCATTATAACACAGACTTCTTTGTAACCCAAAGTCTGTTAAGGTTACAGAAGTGGCCCAAAGCATCATTGTGCGGGAAGAACATAGGAACTGATCTACTGTTTCAGAAAGAGGGAGAATTTCCTCTCCCCTCTGTTTCAAGGCACTGCTGTTATATTTTTAGGTTGGTATGTCACCACAATGCCTTTAGAGGCCTTCAAAGTAGATCTCATAGTAAAACAATGAAATCTTGCACCATTTCAAGGTGATTATTGTTTGGGAGTGGCTGTACCTGGCCGGCTGAACTGTACACTAGCCTTGTGATCTACCAACCACAACTGGAGGCCATCTTAGCAGTCCCATTGAATCTGGGTGCTCCTGTTAATTTACCAGTGAACGCCTTGTGACTGGATGGTCAGAGTCTTGAATGTATAGTAAAACGTCTATGAGGAAGATTCAGGCTGAAACAGACTAGAATACCAGCCTCTTGGTAGAGCTGAGAAACGTATTGGAGGTGTGCATTTCAAAAGTAATTTATCAAAACCCAATCAGTCAAGCCCTGTTTTTTAACCAAGAAGGTTGGCTAGTCTCTTGGCAGAGCAGAAACTGAGACTTCCAACCTCCCCAAAGTTTTGTTAAAAGATGACTTAATTCATTTATACCCCACCTTTCTCACTAATGGGGATCCAAAGTCATTCTTCTCTCACCCATTTTATCCTCACAGCAACCCTGTGAGGTAGGTTAGGCTGAGAGAGGGTGTGACTGGCCCAAGGTCATCCGGCGAGCTTCCATGGCACAAGTAGGGATGTGAACCTGGGTCTCCCAGATGTTTCTCTGACACTCTTAACCATTACACCACACTGCTTCACGGGGGGGGGGGGGGGGGGTAGGAGACAGAAATGTCAAATCTATGTATGCAAGAAGAGCTTTCTTCTTATACATGAGTTTAGCTGTTCAGGATAAAACAGGGGTGGTCTTTTGTATTTTTCTTACATATATAAAGCAAATAGGGAGGTAATGTCCACACCTTCCCGGACCTCATCTCAGTATGCTCCACCATTTGAAGCATTACACTGGCTTCTCAGTGAGTAACAGGCAATATAACAGTTGAGGGTTTGCCTTGAAGAAATAGGTTCAAATGAGTGAACCTTATGAGGGCTTCATTTGTGTGTACAGAGTTTCATGCACCCTGCCATTGCTATTTTAAAATAGGGCCTCATCCCAGACCTGGCTCCAAACAGGATTCTGCCTGGGTCTCTGTGGCTGAACTTGTAGCCAGTTTGGTGTAGTGGTTAAGTGCGCGGACTCTAATCTGGGAGAACCGGGTTTGATTCCCCACTCCTCCACTTGCACCTGCTGGATGACCTTGGGAAAGCCATAGTTCTGTCACAGCTGTTCTCTCAAGGACAGCTCTGGAAAAAGCTCTCTCAGCCTCACCTACCTCACAGGGTGTCTGTTGTGGAGAGGGGAAGGGAAAGGAGTTTGTAAGCCGCTCTGAGACTCCAAGTGAGGGAAGGGTGGGATATAAATCCAATCTCCTCTTCTTTTTCTTCTTCTTCGTACTGCTGGGCACTCTGTACATTGTACTGGTTCTGCTGGACTTGCAACACCCCCCCCCCCCCCGCTTGGATTGTGATTGAGCTGGCATTGCCACATTGGCACTGGGTTCTGCTGGGCACTGTTACATTGCACGGGTTCTGCTGAGATTCCAACAGATTTTCACCATGCCCTTGGAACCCCACTTTGCATGGCCAAATAGTAATAGCCTATAAAACAGGCAGTTTGGAATGGGGAGATCCAGTGGGTTAGGGTAACTGAGAGTTTCATCCGAACTAGATGGAAGAAGGGACTTAGACGGGGGGAACCCCAACCCAACTCACATTTAATTTGTGACCCAGGATTCAGTTTTAAAAAGTATGTGTATGTGTGGGTCAAACTGACTCTCAGGCTTGGTACAGCAGCATGAGGGGCTTTATCATTCCCTCCCTTCCACCCTGCGTATTTTTCCAGTCACATGGAGCCGTCAGTGAGAAAAATAGCCCACCCCTCATGGTCCTTTGTCCCATGCCACCATGACCCCTGCCACCATGATGTTCCTGGGAGCTGATTTGTCTCCCTACACCCTAGTTTTATGACAAGTGCTGAATTACACATTTTACACCAACCCAGACCTCTAGCTGCCCAGAATCTGGAGGGAAGCTCCACTGAATGAAGAGTATAGTCTTTGAGAATTTCATGCCAGTTGGTTGTGAGACATAATGTTACCGGTCAAGACCAAATCCTATGATGAAATGTTGAAAGAGCTGGGTACGTTTAGCCTGGAGAGGAGACGACTAAGAGGTGATATGACAGTTGTCTTCAAGTATTTGAAGGGCTGTCATATAGCGAATGGGGCGTTTTCTGCTGCCTCAGAAGTTCGGACCAGAACCAATGGGTTGAAATTAAATCAAAAGAGGTTTTGGCTAAACATTAGGAAGAACTTCTTGACAGTTCAAACAGTTCCTCTGTGGAACAGGCTTCCTCAGGAGATGGTGGGCTCTCCTTCTTTGGAAGTTTTAAAGCAGAGGCTAGATGGCCATCTGTCAGCCATGTTGATTCTATGGCTCACTATGAATTTAGGCAGAAGGTGAGAGGGGGGATAGGAAGGGATGAGCCAGTCTTGGCCCTTGTGGCCCTTTCTTGTAAGCACAGGGTAATACTGATCACCAGTTTGGGATCAGGAAGGAATTTTCTTCCAGGCTAGATTGGCCCAGGGATCTGGGAGATTTTTACTTTCCTCTGGGCATAGAGCAGGTGTCACTGGGGGAGCAGGGGGGTTTGCTGTGAATAAATGATACACATATTAAAGAATCCAAACAAAATCTGTGACCAACAAAACAAGATGAACTAGAATAAAATTTGCACATACAACCTGAAGACATGCTGGAAGACTGGACTGGTGTTCCCTGTAAGCTGAGTTAGTGTGAGCTAGCTCAGTTTTTTAGTCTCTGGCTCACACATTTTTGTCTTAGTTCAGGAAGGATGGCTCCAGAGCAAACTGAGTTACTGTTGTGTATCAAGACCGCGGTCACCAGGGACTCTCATACTGGTCATTGCACATGGCCAGAATCTACCTGAGCTTCAGCCAGGCAGAAGAATAGCCAGTCGGATCCTAAATGACCACCAATCATGACTTAAGGTCCTATCAGGACATTTGGGCATGGTCGGGGGATTAAAAGAGGGCTCTGAGTCCAGGGTTTCTCATGTTCCATCTTGACCCGCCATAGACCACTATGCTGATTTGACTATAACCAGCCTCCCGACTCCAATAGTTTCCAGTTATGCAGCAGCCAAATCACTCGCTCACAACTTTAATGCCAGTAGCTCACAAAGTAGAATTTTTGCTCAGAAGACCTCACAGCTTAGAGGGAGCATTGAACTTTTTCATCATTACATGAGTACATCCTTGGACAGGCGTCATTTTATTTGAAATTACTAGGTTATTTTTTTTTTTTAGTTTTTTAGTTTTTTATTTTGTTACCTGTTTATGTTTAGATTTATTTGTCTGATACCAAAAGTAATTCCTGGTATTACTTTCCTGCATATATCTAACTGACTATATTTTGATGGTCTGTTTTTAAGAGCTGCTTTCACATTTTTCATCCTCTGTTCTCATGGACATAACTCTGTAGGATATTTTCAGTTTCTGTGCCATTATCCAAACTAAATGCAGCCCACATATATGTCTGCTGGCCTGCTAGGGCCTTGAGAAAGTTCATTTTTGTTGCCTGCTAGAAATTGTGAAAACAGAGACTTGTCAAACACTCGACAGGTCATGGCACATAGCCGGTGCATTGCCTTTGGCTTGGTGGCTCTCCCTATGCAGTGAGCACTGCTTTCTATTGTGATAAACAGTGAAATAGTTATGACAAAAGTACACATCCCTTTCCTTAAAAATGTTTTTTTTTAAATATATCTGCCATTGCTACTGGCATTGCTACTATAGATATTTTTTTGATATAAAATGGAAAATGACCACAACAAATGCAGTTAAATAACACTACTTGAATGACTCCAAGAATGCATTTTTGGAGCTTTGCTTTGGAGCTTTGTCCTTTTTCTCACAATGGAGACTCTCAATCTCAAACGTAAACTCCATATTTTGGGGCTGTTACCTGCATTTTGTTATCTTTTGGCCCTCAGGCTGTTAGGCTATCTCTTGATAGAGCTTCGGAGGTCTTAGATCATTGGTCAGCTCTCGCTAGGTCTCACAGACTGTGTGCTATATTATTTTTTGGTATTGTGCCTCCTTCTACACTTCATATTTTAATCAATTGACAATCCCTAAACATTTCTTTTGGCCAGGTTAAATGCTTTGCTCTCTGTAGTTTTCTGGATAGATTCCAAGGAGTAGCTGTAATGGACAGTGAATGGTTAACGTGTTAGCCCATTCTGAGACCTTTGATTGACAGGAGGTTCAAATGGAATTCTACAGTTGAGAGTGGCAGTTAGTACAGTGAAGTTCAGTTAAGCAGAGTGAGAGGATCAAGGGGGGTCCTGAATTAGGGAAGTGGGACCAGTAGCCAATGTTTCCTCCAATTCCCCCCCCCAAGTGGAGCAGTTCACATCCTGAAAAGAATATAACTGCTGTAATCTTAAAATGGGCAATAGGCAGTGCAAGACCCTGCATGGCTCCAGATTGCTTCTGAGCAGGGTTTCCTGTGTTAATGAGCAGCTGCTCACATGCACAGTTTAGAGGGAACACTTCCAGTAGCCCTTCCCTGACAGAAATAGCTCTTTGTAAAAGGGGGTGATCCCCATCAGGTGTTTAAGAAGGAAAATTGGAACTTGTATATATGTTCCTGCCTTCACAAACTTAAGTATTTTTGAGACAAAGATATGTATGCCTGTTTGTTTAACCAGTGACTGCCAAGAGATCTCTCTCCACAGTTTAAAAGACCTGTCTGTATAACTAAACAGCTTTGCTGTGGCAAACTATCTACTGTTTATAATTATACACAGTTACCTCACTCCTGTTGCCTGTTCACCAGTCAAATTGAAACCTGATACCTACCTGTCTATTTCCCCATAGAAAGGGAAACAAAGCAGTTGGTTTGTTTTGAATTACTATCAGACACTCTTGTGCCATAATTTGACATACACAAATGAAGGATTTTTGTTGGTTCCTAAATTCCCTGGGCTGGATCAGCACACACACACACACACATACACATTCAAAAAAACTGGGTGGAACAAACAGTTAAATAAAGAAGAAGAAAAGAGAAGAAAAGAAAAAAAGAAAAGGAAAGAAAGAGAAAAGGAAAAAGAAAAACATTAATTATTTGAAGTTGGGAGTAAGCAGTGAAGTGGGTAAATTTGCAGATGACACAAAATTGTTCAGGGTGGTGTGAACCTGGGAGGATTGTGAGACACTCCAAAGGGATCTGTTGAGGATGGGTGAGTAGGCGTCAATGTGGCAAATAGGGTTCAATGTGGTCAAGTGCAAAGCGATGCACATTGGGGCCAAAAATCCTAATTCTAAATACATGTTGATGGGGTCCGAACTGGCGAAGACAGATCAAGAAAGAGATCTTGGAGTCGTAGTAGATAACTCATTGAAAATGTTGAGACAGTGTGTGACTGCAATAAAAAAGGCCAACGCTATGTTGGGGATTATTAGGAAGGGAATTGAAAACAAATCAGCCAGTATCATAACGTCCCTGTATAAACTGATGGTGTGACTTCATTTGAAATACTGTGTGCAGTTCTGGTCACTACACTTCAAAAAAGATACTATAGCATTGGAAAAAGTGCAGATACGGGCAACTAGAATGATAAAAGGGTTGGAACACTTTCCCTATGAAGAAAGGTTGAAGCGCTTGGGGCTCTTTATCTTGGAGAAATGACGACGGAGGGGTGATATGATAGAGGTTTACAAGATTATGCATGGGATAGAGCAGGTAGAAAAAGAAGTACTTTTCTCCCTTTCTCACAATACAAGAACTCGTGGGCACTCCATGAAATTGCTGAGCAGTCGAGTTAGAACGCATTAAAGGAAGTACTTCTTCACCCAAAGAGTGATTAACACATGGAATTCACTGCCACAGGAGGTGGCGGCGGCTACAAGCATGGACGGCTTCAAGAGGGAACTGGATAAACATATGGAGCAGAAGTTCATCAGTGGCTATCATCCACAAGGTATAGATAGGAACTCTGAGTCTGGAGCAAGTGATGCTCTATATTCTTGGTGCTTGGGGGGGGGGGCAACAGTGTGGGGGGGGCTTATAGTGTCCTGGCCCCACTGGTGGACTTCCTGATGACACCTGGTATTTTTGGCCACTGTGTGACAGTGCTGGACTGGATGGGCCATTGGTCTGATTCAACATTGGCTTCCCTTAGGTTCTTATTAGCCTGATACCCGTGCTTCGCTATGGTATTTAAGTTTCGTAAATCCAGTTATAATTCTGATGATGTGACGTTTGAAATGTAACATTTGTTGTAGAAATTCTAATGGAGAAGATTGTAGGGTAAAAAATGAAGTGAGACATACGTACTGTTTCTTTTTCTCTCTGCTGAAGGACCTCTCTGCAGACCACATTGGAGGTTCTGCCCTAAGGTGCTGGGATCACCAGGCTGCTTGGTGAGCTCACTCTGGAGCAGGCCACATCGAACTGTCCATGTGAGAAGCAGTCATCTGAATTCTGCCCCCTTCAGTGTCTGGCAGACCTTGAGGGGAAACTGCATCCTCTTGAATTTTGCCACATTCCTAAATTGCCTCCTCCTTGTAGTTTTGGTATATCTGGCTTAATGTTTGCCAGGAGCTTCCTTGGGGGTAGTGAGAGGTGAAAGGTGTGAGGGGAAGTTCGGTCTGAGGGAGTGGTGATGTGGTGGACATTTCTTCAGGTTCACGAGGGAGTCATGCATTGAAATGGCTCCTAGAAAGGTCCTTTACAATTTCCCTATGAACATTCATAAACTCAATTGCCATACTGGCTGTTATGAGAAATATATATATATATATATATATATATATATATATATATATATATATATATATATATATATGAATTGTTATAGTAGCTTTTTTAGATAGGCTGTGCCCTTGTGCATCTGATGCAACTGGAACATTGGCTCATAATCTTCTTTGTTTGTGTGCTAGTTGGCCCCCATGAGTAGGAATGGGCATGAACTGGGAAAATGCAGTTCAGTTGAGTTAATGGTTCATGGCATGCCCGGTTCATGAACCATGAACCACCACAAACTTTTAGGAGCTACACAAACTGGTTTGGTTCATGAGGTTTGTGATGTGGTAGAACAGCTCCCCCCCCCCCTCAGTGTGCGAGAGACACTAAACTCCCAGGTGATCTCTGGCTGATTCTTCTCTACCTGCCCTCCAAGTCTGGTGAGGATTAGATTTACAGGGTCCATGTTATGCCCCCAAAGAAGATACCTCCAGGAAAGTGCTTTCTGGGGAAATGAGAGGTGCAAGTTCAGGAGGTCCAGGAGAATATAGAATGGCTCCTGTGCAAGCTAGAGACACTAAACTTTCAGTTGGTCTCTGGTGGACTATCCTTGACCTGCCCTCCATGTTTGGTGAGGACTGGATTTATGGGGTCCAAGTTAAAGCCCTCCAAAGAAATGCCCCCATCCTCCATTGTTTCCAATGAAGGGGGGAACAACAAATAAAAAGGAAGGGAAGAAGGAGGAGGGGGAGAGTTGGATTTATACCCCCCTTCACTCAGAATCTCAGAGCAGCTTACAATCTCCTTCCCTTCCTCTCCTCACAAAAGACACCCTGTGAGATAGGGGGGGCTGAAAGAACTCTGAGAGAACTGTTCTTGAGAGAACAGCTCTGAGAGAACTGTGACTGACCCAAGGTCAGCCAGCTGGCTGCATGTGGAGGAGTGGGGAATCAAACCCAGTTCTCCAGATTAGAGTCCACCGCTCTTAGCCACTACACCAAACTGACAATAGAAGCCCAGCAGAACAGAATCAAAGTCCCAGAGAATCTCTGCAGTAGAAAGTGAAAGGGTTTTTTTTTGCAAGCCTATCAGAGCCAGTGTAATGTGCCCAGCAGAACCAGTGCCACTGTGGCAGCGCAAACTCAACAGGACTAAGGTCAAACCAAACAATCTCTGCAGTAGAAACTGAAGGGGGGGGCATTTTTGCAAGCCCAGCAGAACTAGTGCCATTGTGGTGATGCCAGCTCAACAGGACTGATGTCAATTATAGAATCACAATCCAAGCAGGAGGGTAATCGCAAGCCCAGCAGAACCAGTGCAATGTACCCGTGCCCAGCAGAACCCAGTACCAATGTGGCAATGACAGCTCAATCACAATCCAAGCAGGTGGGGCATTTTTGTAAGCCCTGCAGAACCAGTACAATGTACAGAGCGCACAACAGTACCAGTGCAATCACAGAGTGCCCGGCAGAACCCAGTGTTACTGGCATTGCAAGCTTAAAGGGACTGATTTCAAAGCACAGAGTCACAAATCCAAGCAAGCGGTGTGGGATTTTGCAAGCTCAGCACAAGAAAATGGGAAATAAACATAAAGAAATGCTAGCAAGGGGGGGGGCCCTCTTGAAACTGACATGACTGGTTTGAAACTGACAAGAGTTTTTCCAAGGCTGGAGACACCCCCCCCCCCCTGCTTTGAAGTTTGGTAAAAAATTTGTTTGAGCAGAGGCAGTCTGTCTGAAAATATATCTGTACACAAACTGTCATGAACCTCCACAAACAGCTGGAAAGTCCATGCTGGCTGATTTGCCACAAACTTCAGTTTACGAACCATTAACTAGCCAAAATTTGACCTGGTTTGTGCCCATCCCTACCCTTGAGAGATTTCTGGATTCAGCCAATGCTTCTGGTGTTTTTTCTGCTTCTCTGGCTTCTTTGCTAGCTGGTACTGATTTTGGCATAATGCTGGCTGTGGTAAGATTTTTGGCTGCAGTGGATTCAACATGAGGGTGGAATTAGAGGGCAGTATTAGTGTGTTTTCTGGTATCCAGGACTGTTGGGTCAGATTCTTAGACATAAATAGAATTGCTCTATTATATTGAAATCCTCTCTCTCCCCCCCCCCCCCCCAGGAAATCTGAATTGATCCCTTGGCAAACCAACTTGTGCAGTCCAATGATTTGTTAGCAGAAGGCCCTGGCTGTCTCACATTCTTCTTACATTCCCCTACCCACAGCAGTTCCTTCCATTCTCAGGAAAATTGATTCCCGGTGTGAACTAATAGCCACATTGTTTAGGGAGGCTGCACAGAGGAGGGAAGAAGTGATGAAATTGCCTTCCTGCCTCTCGCTGGCGCTCGTGGAAGAAGGGTTGGTTTCATCCCCTTCCCTCTCCCACTGTGCAGCACTCAGACCTGTGTGGGATGGAAGGGACTGTTTAAGATGGCAATAAAAGATAGGTGAATGTAGGAAAGATCTCCAGCTCTTGTACCAATGGATTATGGGATCTAACCCATAATTTACTAAATTATTTCCTAAATAATTTACTAGAAAATACAGTGGTCCCTTCCACACAAGCGAGATAATCCGGAGGGGAAGCAAGGCTTTTTTGCCCCAGAGCAATTTGCCCTGCAGTTGCGTAATCACACAGGTCTGTGGACCTGCTGGGGCAACTTGCCGCTGCATGATCAGACACAACCACGGGCGAGTTGTTGTTCTTTTTGTGATTGGTTTCTGAGGCGCTTAAATGGGGGATTGATGAATCGCTTCCCCACCTGAAGGGCTTTTGATGATGCACACACGGAGAAGGGGGAAAAACAACAGCCTGGTGTCGGGATAGCGTGTGATCACTCTATCCGTGATGCCACACTTCCATGCTGGAGTGATCACACTGGGAAATTCTGGCTCTGGCCTGCAGCAAACCATTTGGTACCACATTTTCACGAATAGTTTTTTACTCCGGTTCCCTACTGGATCAAAACAGCTTGCGACGGTTTGACGATGGTTGTGGGACACTTCCCAGATGTGCTGGTGTGATGACACCATATTGATCCGCCAGTGAATCATTCCTTTTGCATGGCAAATGGGTGCGTGTGATCGCACCCAGTTTGTAGCAATTCTTTCTTGCAAACAATTCTTGTTGCGCCCAGACCAATTATTGGCCTCTTGCTGTTAGCTGAGGATGCCTTTTTTGTCATGTCAGAAATGCAGGCATGTGAACTGCTGGATTTTTCCCCCTTTATAATTTTAGTGCATTTAATCCAAGGCTACTAGTTAGCTCAAGTGGTGTTTAAGCCTTGAAGGCACAGTCGTGCTTTCTTTTACGTCCGTACTTGTAATCAAGGGTGAAAGGTGACAATCCCAGATCTCAGTCTGAATTAACTCTGGATTTGTTTGGTGTTGGGGCGGCGGGGCAGGGAGAGTCATGGTGGAAAAGTCAAATGCACCCTTGAAAAGTTATGGTTGGCTTTTAAAAAAAAATCCCAAGATTTTTGGAAAGCGTCATTTGGAATTGCTACTGGGGTTGATCCTGCGGCTGTTCTGTCAAATGTTAGGCTCCAGTACAGATATTTGTGTAGATATGAACAACTATTTAAAAAAAAAAAAAATCTGCCAAGAAGCTCTAATCTTCCTTTGCAGTTCTCCTGGGATTTAATTAGAATGGCTTCCTACAGCCTGACATGTTTATGAGGCATAGGTAAAGAGACAGTTCATAAAGCTGTCAATTTCCTGAGAAATTAAAGAAAAATTGGGCTTCTTAGTACCTTGGCAATTCCGTGCCACTGATATAGTAGCCTTGCAAACAATGAAATCAAAGGCACCATAACAAGATACTGATGCATTAGATATGGGCCGGGTTTAAAAACTATATACAAGAGCATTTGTCAATTTGAATGCCTAAAGAGAGAAGTATGGGGAACAAAATAGAAACTCAGGTAGCTTCACATGAGACTGTTTGGATTTCAGTGGTGCAAGGATGAATAATAGCCTCTTCATCGCTTCAATGATAGCTGCAAATTTGCCTTTCATAAGACAAGTCTTAGGGAATCAAATCTGCAAGATGAAAAGGAATAGAATGGATATCCCAGCTCTATTGCTACCTGCACTGTTCTGCTTACATAAACCTTTCACACTTGGGTACTGTAAACTGCCTGGTTATAACGAATAGCCTGTATTAAAATGGAGTGTTTGAATGGCTCGGCAAAGGACTGCATTACCCTTGCTTCTTGTTGTTATGGTTGTTATATAATACAGCATTATCAAAGTAAATAACGCTTTATAGAATTTCATAATTTAAAGGGTGCATCCCTGCTCCAAACGAACTGACAGGCTGCATTGGAACCATGGGCAAGGTGATCAGAGCAGAGCAGGGGATGGAAAACAGCCAAAAGAAAAACTAGTGGCAAGTGGGAGAGAGTAGGAGAGGGATCAGTGTGGGTAGATGTGGTCACATCTTAGACCACTTCTGCACTGTCATTTTTGTCACTCATTTGTCCCTATTGCTTTGGGTACACCCCCCCCCCCTTCCACATATGTTTTGCCCCCTCTGGGACTATGAGAGAGAGCGCAAGCAAAGCACATTGGGGAGAAAACCCCCTGAAACAATAGGGACAAAAAGGACAGTGTTGGGAATGAAGATGAAAGGGTTGATCCCAAAGGTTCACAGAAAAAGCAGTGTTTGAGCAACAATATGAGGGAACACCAAAAGAGGTGACCAGAAGTAAATCCCGTAACTCTGATGGGACTACACAACTAGTAAAAACCAAGCTAAACAGTTCACCAACCATGTATGGTGTGTGATTGCCCTCATGCAGACTCCCTTGGCCTTCTATTTTTGTTATTTATTTGAGAGGAGAGGAAGAAGATGAAGGAGGAGGAGGAAGAGGAGAAAATTGGATTTATACTTTGCCCTTCACTACCCAAAGGAGTCTCAAAGTGGCTTACACTTCCTTTCCCTTCCCCTCTCCTCCCCTCCCCACCCTACAACAGATACCCTGTGAGGTAGGTGGGGCTGAGAGAGCTTTCTCAAGAACTGCTTGTGAGAGAACAGCTCTGAAAGCACTTATGACAGACCCAAAGTCACACCAGCAGCTGCTTGTGGAGGAGTGGGGAATCAAACCCAGTTCTCCAGAGTAGCGTCCGTGCTCCTAACCACCACACCAAACTGGCTCTCAAGGGAAGGAGAATACACCACAACACATCATGACTGGTGGGCTGAATCTGGTCTAGTGCATAACAAGTTTTGTAGGCCTGAACTAGAACTGTGGGGATCTGTGAAACTGACAAGACAGTGCCTCACTGGTCAAACTGCAAGCTTCTTGTGAACCCCATCTATACCACCTGTTCAAGACAGTCAGGTTATATGGTGATCATGTTAATATTTTATCACAAGCAAAGTTACCTCATTGCCATGTATTTTATTTGTTTATTCATCTATGTAAATACATTTACTCAGGGCTATTTTGGGGCAGGAACGCACAGGAACAGAGTTCTGGCTGGCTTCTGGGTTGGCCACACCTACAACGCCCCCCTCAGGTCCCCCAGGCACCTCGCAAGCCACGGGGCGCCTGGGGAAGCCAAGCCAATCCAGGGAGGGAAGGCAGTTTAAACCGCCTCCCCTCCTTGGGTTCCCCATGGGCCCCTGTAAGCTGCGGGGCACCTGAGGAAGCCGATCCTAGGAGGGAGCTGCACTGTCAGGGGTGTGGCCTAATATGCTAATGGGTTTCTGCTGTTGGGTGTGGCCTATTATGCTAATGCGTTCCTGCTGGGCTTTTTCTACAAAAAAAGCCCTGCATTTACTTTGCTTTTCTCCCCAATGCTTTTCTCAAAGTCAATTACAAACAAAATTTGCATGAATAAATGGAATCCAATACACAAACTGTTTGTTTAGAACATTTCTTTGCCTTCTCTTCAGAGTCATAATTGAGTCAGCTTACAATTAAAATCTTCCCAGTATTAAAAACAAGTAATTACAGATAAGCCATTAATAACAAACCATTGGATATA
This sequence comes from Lepidodactylus listeri, assembly GCA_029233225.1. Classification (NCBI taxonomy): domain Eukaryota; kingdom Metazoa; phylum Chordata; class Lepidosauria; order Squamata; family Gekkonidae; genus Lepidodactylus; species Lepidodactylus listeri. Next base: position 98,933,822 of record JARCFY010000006.1, read on the forward strand.
AGCAGTATAACAAATCTTTGGATACAAGTAGAGCCAGCACGGTATAGTGGCTAAGAGCAGCAGGATCTAATTTGGAGAACCAGGTTTGATTCCATCTTCCAGATGAAGCCTGCTGGGTGACCCTGGGCCAGTCACAGTGCTCTCAGAACCCTCTCAGCCCCACCTGCCTCACAAGGTGACTATTGTAGGGAAAGAGGAAAGGAAGGTGATTGTAGGCCACTGTGAGACTCCTTAGGGGTAGAGAAAAGCAGGCGATAAAACCAACTCTTCATCTTCTTCGGAAACCATCCATAAAACAGAGGCAGACTAAAAAGCTGATGAGACCACCTAATTCAGTGCCTGGGCTAAAAAGAGAGAGAGATGTGTTTGGCCTGGTGCTAAAAGAAAGTAAAGCAGTTGCCAGGTGAGCCAAGGAAGAGGGCATTCCAAAGGCAAGGTGCCACCACAGAAAATACCCAGCTAACCTCTCCCCACACTTAGATGTGGATATCAAATAGCATGGAATCCTTCAGGACTCCATCCCATAAATGCCACAGGCCACAAGAATAGACATTTCTCTGGTGACATCCAGTCAAAATACCTGCAAACAGAGGAGAAACAAACTCAGCCCAGATCTTACTTAACTGTTGTTAGCATGATGTTTTCCAGGCAGAGATATATTCCCTAGGTAGAGATATATTTTCTCCCTTTCCAATAGTTGCACCTAATGCAGTAGCACTACTTCCATTGTCTTATTTTTGGATCCGATATGTGTTTGGTATTGCCTAGCAATCATCTAAAAATCACCTTTTGGCTGTAATCTTACTCAAGTTCCCTAAACTCTGTTGAACTTTGTGAGTCTTTCTTCTGAGTACAGCTTTCCTGAGATTGGGCTGCAGCCATGGATTTAGATGAGAGATCGTTACTCGTTTTGTGTCGTCTAGCCAGTTCTTTTTGCTGCGCTGTCCATGGAACACGGTGGTATGATTTGTGCCCACTTAGCAGGGCACAATGTATTCCTTTTGGGGAGGCTGGATTCTTTTTTGCAAGTGTTCTAAAACTCTGGCACACAGGGAGCTGCTCTGCAAACCCCTGATTCTTTATTTGACTGAAATGGTAACTTATGCATTTATATGTCATTTTTACAGTCTGGTTGCTAGGTATTAACTTTCTGCCTCTTTGATTTGCCCCCTTTTGCTGTACTGTTCCCCTGTCTTACTTGCATTTGTTTTCATTAAAATTCCTTCTTTTTGCCCCATTCTGTGCTCAAGTTCTTCTCTTCCTAGACTTTAACATTATAGCCATTATTCCTATAAAAGATATTGTAAGAAGGCATCTTATATCAGGTTCCTATGATGTGTCTCTTTTAAGCCGTAACCCACCTGAGGGAGAATACTTCCTCAGTCCTGAACATCATATTTTCTGTGTCTCTTGCAAGATTATTTAACTTTCTATCTCTTCCTCATTTTTTTCTAGGTTTCTAACATTTTTTTTTTTTGAAAAATATGCTTATAAAGTAAAACCTTCCAAACCATCAGATCTACTTTTTAAATATATTTCAACACATATATGATAAAAATGGAAAAATAAAACTTAATGGCACAGAATAGAAAATAAAAGTGTGGAACAGTAATGGGTCAGCAAGGTAAAGCTGAGACTGAGTGCAGATCCAAAGAAGTTAAAATTATTTGACAGTACATGATTTAAAACAGCCACTCTAGGAAGCCTCATGTACTAATTTATTCTGTCTTTCACTTGCAGATTGCTGAGCTGTCTCGAAAGAATTCAGAGACTACTGAGAGAGAGCAGGGCTATGAATTCAAAGATCACATATAAGATAAAGTGTCATTGTACCATCAAGATAGCATTTACTGTATAAAGAAGAAGAGATCAGATTTATACCCCGCCCTTCACTACCCGAAGGAGTCTCAGAGTGGCTTACAATCTCCTTTTCCTTCCTCTCCCCACAACAGACACCATATGAGTTATGTGGGGCTGAGAGAGCTCTTTTGAGAACTCTCTTGAGAGAACAGTTCTGAGAGAACTTGTGATTGACCCAAGGTCACACCAGCAGCTGCATGTGGAGGAGTGGGGAATCAAACCCGGTTCTCCCAGATTAGAGTCTGTGCTCCTAACCACTGCACCAAACTGGCTTTAAAGATGGACCTGGGTGATGATTATAAATTTTGTGAACTACTGTCTGTTTGCCCCAAAATATATATTTTGTGAAGTAATGGGACAAAACCTCTCTCTCCCATTCTGTCTACACATTAAAAATCCTTGTAATTGTTGGGGGAAACAACATGAGGCCTTTCTGCAACACATGCAAGGGGAGTTTTGTGCCTTCCACACATGTGCCAGCTCTTTTTTGCTTGCAACCTGTTATGTATTTGGATGGAGTCATCCCTGATTGAATCACCCAAGAGACTGGCTGAGCTTGGAGCACAAGAACAATAGCCGACCAGGCCTCTAGAGTATACCAATCAAATAGTAATGTTTTGTAAATAGCCTATCACAGGGAGTGTGTGTGTGTGGGGTGGAGTGTTTCGCATGCATATAAGCAGGGCTTTGGCCCTGCTAGGGTTGTCTTGTTCTGGCTTAACTCACTCAATAAACTATGAGCTGATCACTCTGCCCGTCTGAACCCAGTATATTTCACAACCAAAGCAAGCAGGGGGCTTCATCCCCCTCCCATGGTTTTCTTGTTTTGAAACCATTTTGTGAATTTGATCTTGGCTCTGTTGTAAAAATCATGCTACTTGGGCTAAACCTAAGTTTCACAAGGGACTAACAGCAGCTCCATGGAACAGTGTGAGGATGTGGGAAAAAGGGGGGGGGGGTAGAGAGACTAAAGCTGCTTCTCCCTGCCTGCTTTGGAAAACAACACTAAAGCAGTGATGTGTGTCTTGGAGGCACAAAACTCCCTTTGCATGTGTGATACCCATGTTTTCCCCCAAGAAATGTGAGGACTTTGTAATATGCAGATCGAAATTCTCTAGTCTCTTCCTGTTTGAGAACTCTGTTCAGCTACTGTTGTACCCCATCCCATCGTCTCCTGGTAGACTTCTGCCCCACTTGTAAAAGTTTCCAAGACAGAAAAGTACAGAAATATTGTCTTGTACTTCCTGTTTCACTACCATCATGGATCATGTCCAAACCGCCTGCCCCAGGAGGAAAACTCACTTTTCTAACTTTGAAAAAGTCCCCATATTGTAAAGTGTCCTTGTGACAGAAGGACCGGGAATCACGTGGGGCTCCCTGGATTTATTGGCTCATTCCTGATAAGTCTTATATTTGTTGCCCAAACAAATCTCAACATGGCCAAAAACTGGAACCATGAACAGACAAAACAGAATTTTCTACAGAGCTGAGAAAATGCTTTAGGCTTGCAGAAAAATTGGATATCTCAAAAACATACATGGGGCGGGGTGGGGTGAGGTTAAAACCAGGTCTATTTTTGGGCAGGAACGCACAGGAACGGAGTTCTGGCTGGTTCCTGAGTTGGCCATGCCTACAACCGAAACCTCTGGCATGCGTGGCTAGAGAGCGCGCTGCCCTCCCCACCTTACACACAAGAGGGAAAGGCAGCATTTAAAATGGTGTCTTTCCCTCTAGGGAGCCCGTTGGGATTTCAGATCCCAGGCACTTCAGCAGTGCCTTTCCCTGGCCGTCTGGTTGGGGTGGAGGGGGTAGGAGACTAGAAAGGCGATGCTGAATTGCCTTTCCCCGGCCGTCTGGTTCAGAGGTGGGATAGACTAGAAAGGCGATGCTGAAGTGGGGTGGAGAAGCTTGGGGGGAAGGCAAGCTTCCATGCCTGCCCTGTGCTTTCCCAGCCCCCTGCCTAATATGCTAATGAGCTGCACTGTCAGTGGTGTGGCCTAATATGCTAATGAGTTTCTCCTGTTGGGTGTGGCCTATTATGCTAATGAGTTCCTGCTGGGCTTTTTCTACAAAAAAAAGCCCTGGTTAAAACCACCCCAAACAATAACAATGGAGATGTGAAACCGGTTTCATGCTTCTTGGTACAGCAGAACTTCCAAGTTATGAACAATGCTGAAGACCTCCTGCCATTCCACTTACTCATCTTTACATGTTTTGTTAGCTCCACACAGTCTACTGAGTAAAAATTGTTCTGCATGCCCTCATTCATTCCACAGCACTAGTGCCAGCCCCAGGTTCAAAATTAAAATCCAGACTTGCACCCCTGCACCAGCTACTTTTAATGACAGCATAGAAGCTGCATGGAGAAACAACAAAAGGCACCCTCCCCTGGAATCTAGTGCCTGAAGCAACTATCTCACATTGATTGTGCTAGGGTAAGACCGGCCTTGAGTAGTACATCTAGCAATGTCATGAATGATTGAAATCTCAAGGAATGTCTTCACCACTGAGTTCATGTCTCTAGGGCACTGTAATCCATTTGTCAGAGTTCTCGGGGTCATCTCTGATCTTTAGTTTAGTGACAATCTGTTTCTCTCCTTATCAACCCTTCTCCTCATGTTTTTTCCAAGTTCACGCATTATGACTTTTTCTGGCACAGATGCTCACCTTAAGCTTTGTCTTGTTGCTCCTTTCCTTTGCATGATCTGGGCATTTGCTCAAGTTGCTGCTCCCCATGAACCACTGCTTGCCTGAAGATCCAAAGGGTATTGTATATCTCACCTAGACATACAATGTAGCAGTTTTAAAAGTAACCCGAGTGTGACTTACTCCTGACTTTTTAAATGGTATTATGACCTCTTGGCAGCCAGATAGCCCCGAGCATTTAGAAGTGTTTCTGCCTTACACAAGGTTGTTTACCTATGTAACAGGGTTCCCATATAAGCTCACATTCTAGAACTGTTGATATTTGTCACGGCTGCTTTTATTTAACACTTAGATATGGAACAAAAGGTGACATCAGGAACCCATAAGATCATCAGGGTGAACGTGACCTTTGTTTCAGTCAAAGGTCTGGATAATAAAATTTATGACAAGCAGAACGCCCAGAATTCAGATCGTTATAATTTCCATCCAACCAAAAAGAGTGACCGTTTGTCATCATGCTGACTTGGACACCAGGTGGGTGTGAACATTTTTACATCCCTCAAAAAAGTACCCCAAGTTTTTGGAAGTTTTGTTCAAAAAGATGGCCCTTGCATTTCTGCCAGGAACCATTGTTTGATTATCCACCTAAGGTTGCCAGGTCCCCCCTGGCCACTGGCAGGGGATGGGGGTTTAAGGATGCCAAATCCAGGTTGAGAACTTGGAAAACTCCTAGAGATTTGAGGATGGATCTTGGGGATGACAGGGACCTCAGTGGGGGTACAATGCCATGGAATCCACCCTCCAAAGCATCCATTTTCTCCAGGGGAACTGATCTCTGTAGTCTGGAGATGAGCTGCAATTCCAAGGCATCCCCAGGTCCCACCTGGAGGCTGGCATCCCTACAACATCCTTTTAAAGCAAGGATAGTGCCAGATAATTGGGATAGCCAGGCAGCTTAGTGCTCCTATAGAGTACTGAGTCCAGAGATGCGTTGCAGTGAAATCAGATCATAAGTTCATTGATGGTACAATTCCAGACTGCTGAATGGGGCTCAGGGGTCTGCTTAAATACACGTCTAAACCGCACCCCCGGCCTTGCCCAAACTCCCTGATAGGATTACTCCCTGATAGGATTACCCTGATAAGATTACACCCAAACTCCCTGATAGGATTAGTCATGAGTTACCTTAAACCATAGGTCCCCTGGTGGAACCTGGGTGGCTGCTTGGTCTAATTTACAATCCGGCTGGGCTATTGTCTCTCGAAGTGAAATTCCAGTAGCCAGCCCGGCCATGTGCATTTCTCTGACCGCATGCACAGTTGCCATTAGGACATAACAACTCCTCAGCCAATCAGCATTGTTTTGCTTCTGGGCTATTTAAAGCCCTCCACGCTCATGGGGCCAGCTGCCTAGAGCTGCCATGCGTGCCCTTCCTCCAATCTATATTATGGGATTCCTTGGTCTCTTTGAAGCTGAACAGGATGTTTGGGGACTGTCTCATATCAGCCCAGTCCTTTTTTTTGTCTGCTTCATACTGTAGAGGGAGGAGAGAAGAAATTAAATAGCCCTGGTCAGAGCAGGTTGGTAAGCCCTTAGCTAAGGTGGTAAGATAGCTAATATTGGTGTGGCGAGCACCCTGAGATACCTCAGGATGGGGAGTGTCAAAAACATCAAGACACTTCAGGTGACAGGCCAGGCAAAACAAACGCAACACGCTAGGGAGTGAATCCTCGGGACCCCAGGGTAGCTAGCTACCACCATAGATCCAGAGGAGTTAGCTGTGTTAGTCTGTTGCTGCAAAATAGTAAAAAGCCCATTAGCACCTTTAAGGCTAACAAACTTTATTGTAGCATAAGCTTTCGAGAAACACAGCTCTCTTTGTCAGATGACAGAGAACTGTATTTCTCGAAAGCTTATGCTACAATAAAGTTTGTTAGCCTTAAAGGTGCTACTGAGCTTTTAGCTACCACCAGTCCCTGTACTAACCCTTCTGCCATTCCAGGTGTTGATCAAGAAATCAGTCCTGTAATTGTAAGTACACTGACTCCCTGTCCGTCAGGAGGGGTTGTTTCAACCATCAATGGACCCCATATGGATATTCCAGGAGTCCATATACCAGACAACTGAACATAAGTGGACGAAAGATGGAAGCCAGGACTGGCCCATGACCCTGGAAAAAGCACAGATCTTGCCTTGACAGCTGTGACTCCCCCTCTCCTGCTGACATCGGCATAATCCGGTCAATGGACCTGCCTTGTCCCAGAGTAATTTCTTTCCCTCTCAGACCCTAATCCCATCAATCCCATCTCATTTTTCCTTCCTGCATTTCCTCGATAATGACTTTTATCCCTTTCCCAAACCCCAAGACCAGGTGGTTCATCGAGCATTGTTGTTTCCATTTTGATTAGTTTAAATTAGCAATCCATTAGTAAATTAATTTATAAACTATAAACTTTATAAACTATTGGAGACTGCAGAAATGGACAATTTAACATTGAAATTAGCAGATAAGGGAGAGGAAATCTTTGAAAATACTTGGTCAAGGTTTTATAAATGGCTGGAAGAATATTTCAACAGATGAACCAACTTAATTGTACGCTCTTGTAAAACTGTGACAAGCTAGTTTGGTGAATTAGACATGGATTCTAGTAGAAACGTTAATACAGATATATACTGTGCAGACTCCATATCTGTCAGTATGCTTTTTATCTTTGTATGTTTTTCTTGTTTGTTTGGTTTTTCCCCTTTAGTTTTGCTTTTGTTTTCTTTTTCTTTCTGGAAACTTAATTAAAAAAAAAATTAGCAATCCATTAGTCTTTTAACCACCAGAGAAGTAATCAGGTACTCAACCCAAAAATCTACTTTAGACAGATAAGAGAACCTCCAGCCTCTTTTATCTGGTCTTGGGAACTCATTACCACATTTCCAACGCTACATTGTCTTACCCCTGGGCAAAACTGTATGATTTGAAGCTAATTCTACCATAGAGTTTTCTCTCAAAACCAGAGCATTGCCTCTGATGTCACTGGCATGTCTACATCACTTCCAGGTGACACAGAGGCTGCGGTCACACACACTAAATAATCTGCTTTCAATCCACTTTCAGTGCACTTTCCAACTGGATTTTACTGTGTGAACTGGCATAATCCAGTTGGAAAGTGCATTGAAAGTGGATTGAAAGCGGATTATTTAGTGTGTGTGACCTCAGCCAGACACTTTGCATTTACTTCTGGCTTCTTGCCAGTTTTGGAGGGGTAATTCTCCCCTACCGGCCAGCTGGATGGTGCTGGGGGGAGGGGACATTGGAAACTGGGGGATCCCCCATGCATTGGTGGGACCTGGCAACCCTAATATAACTCCCATCAGTTCTCTTTCTGAACTACAAAATCATTAAGTTCCCAGAGAGAAGTCTTCTATGATTTGATTAGGCCCAAAACCTGAACCAACATTTCTGAAAAGCCAAGAAACTGCTAGGAAAAGCCAACTTCTTAACAGGGCAAGGTAAGCAAGCCAGGCCATTTACACTCATTGGTCCAAGGGCCTTGAGAGGCAGCTCTCTTGGTGTTGGATTTTTGTGCTTGAACCCCCATGCTGATGGACATAGGCTGGGGAATGGTCTTGATGAACAGCATCTCCCAGCACAGTCTGGTGTGCAGGCAATAAAAAGTGAAAATGGCTAATTTTAGCACTCAGAGCTTAGAGCCAACCAGAGTGATGGGTTAGCCCTCTGGGTAACCTCTTAAGGTGCCTGCACTATTTTTTTTACCAGATGTACTTCAGCAGCTAAAATGAATAAATCTTAGTTGGAACCAAATTTGTAGTGTGTGTGTCTTCCTTCCAGGAGCGTGAGACCATATGGTTGTACAAACGTTTTTGGATTTTTAAAAATCCAGGCATTTATTAGCATTAGCCCACAGCAATGGGCTTTAAAAAGGTGTGTGTTGATGTTCATTAATGCACAGAAACAGACTTGTAAAAGTATTTTAATTCCATGATTTTTTTTAGAGCCAGGCATCTAAGCACATCAGCTCACAGCAGTGGGGCTGGTAAAAATGTGGACAATGTCCTTACAAGGAAAGAAAAATAGCTTCAAGGAAGAAGAATGTTGAGGAACAATGCCTGTGACTAAATGTGAAAAAATTCACAAAAGAGGTGTTTCCCCCCATGAATCTTTTCATAGCTTTCTTCTCATCGAAAATCAAGCATCCCAAATATTTGGCACTCAGTTACAGTAAGTTTTTATTATTATGGCAAAATGCATTTTAATGTTGAACTCTTTATTCTATGGTTGCAATCCCAGTTCTTTTCAGTTCCATGAAGGCAATTTAACTTGAAATTGGCTCTAAAACATTTCTGCTCAACAGTTGACATTTATTTATTTACATGATTTCCAGGAGATTTCCCCCCCCCCCAGCTATTATTGTAGAAGCACTGCAGAAAGCCATTCTAAAAAAGCACCTTACAGTCACACATTAAAACTGAAATAAAATTAATGCTGCAAAATGACCACAGGCTAAAACAGCAGAAAATTAGGCAGTGGGCAATAACTTCCCAAAGCAGAATCTTTATGCATTTCCGGAATATCAGAGACAGGGAGTCATGGAATCCTATTCTAAGCTCTGGAACAGCCACCAAAAAAGATCCCTGGGGTCTCCATATAAGATCAAAAATTACATTAAGGCCATCTTAATCTCTGGAGAAGTGAATGGAACAAGAATATGAGGGCAACATGATCCATCATTTTATGATAAGTCTCACACTGCACATTCATGACAATCCAGCAAATGAAGAGCACGGTATCTTCATGAATATTGCATAGCGTGCCCTTGTCCATTTAGTTTGATGGTGGTTAGAGCTCCTTGCATGTAAGAATGCTTTACTTCATGACTGCTGTAGTAAGAAGTTGATGCTGCATTAATCGCTACATCTAATCTTTAGTGTTAGCAATAATGTTTAAAAGTATGGGTTGAATCCTATCACTAATGGTGGTCATGTGAATCTTTGCCTTGTTCTCCTCCACACTGCAGTCCCTTCTGACCCCAAGCTCTGGAAAATAGGAGGAAGGGGCCAAAATTGGTTTCTCCTCCAATGTGGAGAGTGAAGGAACTGAAAGCTGCAGCAACTCATACAGGCAGCATACACACTATACCTTTCCTGGTGGGTCCAACATAAGTAGATTTTCCCAGTTCCATTGCTTTTCTGTTTCAGGAGCTTGACCTGTACTTCCTTCCTGTTAAGTAGTGGGTTCAATAAAGCTATAGTGATTTCAGCATAGCTCTTTTATTCAGAAATACAACGACAACACAGATGGCAAGCCACAAATCTATACAGAAACCCCCAAACACGCCCATAAAATACAAGTAGCCAGTTGAAACATAGCTGCTAGAATCCTTCATTTGCATGGCCTGATTCATACTTCTGTTAAATGATTGGCTGGTTCTGCAAAGGCGGCCAATCCGAATGTAGTTGTGAGGACCCTCTCTAATAATGTGTATTCAGTTGAGGCTCTCACTACACAACACTTCCACCCTTCCTTGAAAGAAGAGAATTTTTTTAAAATTAAAATAATTGTTGTATATGCAGCTTGCAGCAGTTTCCAGCCCTTTCTGTTCCTCTTGCATCTGTCCTGATCTCCAAGTTACCAGTGCTCATGTTTGCATTGATATGTATATTAAAAAAATTGCAAACCAAAAACCAATCTAGATGTGGTTGTACATAAGATGGCATGCAGATTTGTTTGTGTATGTATATACTGTATTTTCCATGTATGTACATATGCCTCTGCACACTGGTAAACACAACACACAAATTATTAATACCACCCACATACAATCACATGAAGATTTTTTTCTGGCAATTTTTGTTACTACTGCACATGTGCACATTAATGTACAGAAGGGGAAAATATCCATTCCCAAAATGAATCCAGCAAGGAGGGGCACAAGTTCACTTGCCGCTGACACTTAGCAATAACCAAGTCAGAAACAGGGCACCAGGAATGTAGCATTGACTAGGGTTGGAGGGGCTGTTTAGCTTGTTATCTTTGCTCCATTTTCCTTACTGAAAAATCACCAGCCCTTTTAGAAATTCCCGTCACCGGTTTCCGGTTGGGAGAATGGAGGTCTGACACGCTTTGCAAATGTGCAAGGCGGACAGCGGCTCTTCCTGACAGCTTGGGTGGGTTAATCCACCCGACGCAACCTCACACAGGTAGTGTGAGGACCAGCAAGCAATATAATCCAGGTTTGAGCAACCTCGGTGAAGGGAAAGTCTCGGAGGAGACTTTTCCGACACCTTGAGCACTGCAGCCGAAGAGGATTCTTGCGAGTATCTCTAAGGAGCCGAGCTGAGCTGAAAAATTCAGCATAAAACCTCCAATTCCCCTGATTCCTTAACAAAGAAGACAAAGTTTAAACGTTGGGACCACATCTGAAGCGAAGTAACAACAAAAGGTAACAGAAAAAAGTTTTTTGCCTTACCATTGCCGCGTTTTGAAAGATGAAAAACAGATCGGGTGAAGCAATAGACTGATGTTGATTGGATGAGAGCAGTTTTGAAGTGCTAAAAAACCGAATTTGAACTTAAAAAGCCAAAAAAAACAAGTTGTTTAACATTCCTGCGGTTAAAAGGAGTCGGGAGGGGAAGCCAAGCATCGCGAGACAAAGAGGGAGAAGGGAACCAAGCATCGCGAGATTAAGACGTGAGGACTGAATCAGAAAGTGACGGCTAGAAGAGCAGACAAGAAGGAAAAAGGAGAAGAACCGGAAGAAGGTAAAGGGGACTCTAAATACTGCCGGACCAGAAAGGGGACTCTAAATACTGCCAGACCAGAAAGGGGACTCTAAATACTGCCGGACCAGAAAGACCATAACAGGAAGTGACGTGCAGAGAGCAGACAAGTAAAGAAAAGGAAGGGACAAAAGGAAACTACGGCAAGCCAGAAGCAAGGTAAAAAGACTATAACCTTTGACATTAACCATAGAGAAGTCGCGGCCGCCATTTTGGATTTATAAAATTTTTAAACTGCAATATCTCAAAGATTATATAACGTAGAAGGCTGAAACCAACATAATTTGACTTGGCAAGATTAGCTTGTTTGAATGCACTAATTGGTGTTTGATTTGGAAGACAAGATAAAATCGATCTTTTTAAAGAGGCAAAACGGACCGCGGACTAAGATCGAGAGCAGCCACATGGTCCTCTCCTACAATGGCAGCAAAAAAAGAAAAAGAGCTACTAGCCGTTATGGAAGCAATGGAAAAGAAAATGTTAGACGCTATAGGAGAGGTAAATGTTAAAATGAATAATATAGCGGCTCAAGCAGATAAAAACTGCATGGAATTAAAAGCAGAATTTCAAAAATTATCCACAAGAACACAAGATATAGAAACTAAAGTAAAAGAACTGGAAGAAAACACCCATAAGACAATGAGAGAGAACGAGAGGATGGAAAAGATGATGCATTATAAAGATATGCAAAACCACTTGAGATTTCGAGGGATTGAGGAAAAATTGAATGAGGATATTTTTACAAGAATGCAAGAAGCAATAGCAGATTTTTTACAAGAACAGGAAGAAGTTGTTAAAGAACACATGGATCTTGTTTATAGAGTTAATTCTACATATGCAAGAGACAAAAACATACCAAGAGACGTGGTTGTCCAATTTACAATGAAAAGAACAAAAGAACAAATCTACAGGAAGTGCTTTACTGACCCCTTTGTAATAGATGGAAAGAAAATCATAGTAATGAAAGAATTGCCTAGAGCAATACTGCAAGAAAGGAAAAAATTCAAGCGTCTGACGGATAAACTGAAGGAGAAAAAAATCAGATTTCGTTGGGAAATACCTCAAGGACTAAGTTTTTATTATGGCAAATCCAGAGTAGTGATTAAAAGCACAGAAGAAATGTATGCATTCCTGGGAGAGAATAAAGACGATTTTGGAGATATTTAAGAATATATCAAAATGGATTACAAAATACTTACATGGAATGTAAATGGACTAAATTCACCCCAAAAACGTAGAATGGTAGGTCATTGGTTGGAAAAACAAAAATGTAATATAATTTGCTTGCAAGAAGCTCATCTTAAAAACCAAGACCATAAATATTTAATAAGGAAAAAATTGGGAGAAGAATTTTATTCTTTAGCAAGCAACAAAAAAAATGGTGTTGTAACATATGTCAAAAAAGATTTGGAACCCAAAGTAATATTCAAAGACAAAGATGGAAGATATTTAGCTATTGAAATTTTACTGCAAGGAGTGAAAACTTTGATTGTGAACATTTATGCTCCGAATGGAGCTAAAGAAATTTTTTTTAAAGAACTTCAAATGGAATTGGACAATGTAAACTATGATCAAATTATGATGTTAGGAGATTTCAACGGAACTGTAGATAATAAACTAGACAGGCGCTCTAATAGAAAGGATGAGACGTTAGGGAAGCTTCCAAAAAACTTTTTTGAACTGATAAAACAAGAAAAGTTGGAAGATATTTGGAGGAAAGCTAACCCACAAGGAAAAGACTTTACCTTTTACTCTAACAGACATGACTCACATTCAAGAATTGACATGATTTGGATGACTACTAACCTAACCTTCAAGACAAGAAAAGTGGAAATTTTACCCAGAATAATCTCAGATCACAATCCGTGTTTATGGACAGCTGGGCAGATTAAAAGACAAAAGAGATGGAGAATAAACGAGGACTTATTAGATAATCAAGAAATAATTAAAAAATTACTTGAAGAAACAGACCTATACTTCCAAGTAAACATGCAGAAAGAAGTTAAAATTCAAACCGTATGGGATGCATATAAAGCAGTGATGAGAGGACTATTGATATCGTTAAATGCTAAAGATAATAAAAAGAAAAAAGAGCAATATGAAAATATTTTACAAGCCATTAAAACGAAGGAAGAAGAACTGAAGAAGAAACCAGGGAAAAAGAAACTGCAAAAGGAAATTTGGATGCTACAAGACCAAGCAAAAGCCATTTTGAACCAGGAGATGTACTGGAACTTAAAAAAACTTCAACAAAAAGCATTTGAAGGTGCAAATAAACCCGGAAAATACTTAGCATGGCAATTAAAGAAAAAACGTGAAAATAAATTTATCACTAAAGTGATAAGAGATAATATTGAGATAATAGATAACAAAGGAATAAAAAAAGAATTTTTTAAATACTACGCAAAACTTTTTAAGAAGGAAAACAAAGACAGAAGAAAGATTAAAGAATACCTGCAAACATTAAAGCTACCAAAACCAACAGAGAAAATTAAAGAACTATTTAATAATCCAGTATCATTACAAGAGATCAAAAATGCAATAAATGACTCAAAATTAGGTAAAGCACCTGGACCGGATGGATTTACAGCGAAGTTCTACAAAACGTTACAGGAGTCAGTTTCACCGGTGTTACTGCTATTGATGAACGATATAAGAGTTACTGGAGAGGTACCAGAAACCTGGAAAGATGCATCCATCTCACTGATCCCGAAAGAAAATCAGGATTTGACCAATGTTAAGAATTATAGACCGATCTCTTTACTGAATAATGATTATAAGATTTTTGCTAAGATTATAGCGGATAGACTAAAAGAGCACCTTAAAGAGACTATACAAACAGAACAAGCAGGGTTCTTACCTAATCGACAAATAAGGGACAATCTAAGAGTAGTAGTGGACGCTATAGAATACTACGACAAACATCCTGAAAAGGAAGTGGGCTTTTTCTTTTTAGATGCGGAGAAAGCGTTTGATAATTTAAACTGGGATTTTATGTTTGAAGTTTTAGAACATCTTGAGATCGGTGAATATATGCTTAACTTCATTAAAGCAATATATAAAGAACAGAAATCCTCAATAATAATTAATACTGAAAAGACAGACGATTTTAAAGTTGAAAAAGGAACAAGACAAGGATGCCCGCTTTCGCCGCTGCTATTTATTTGGATTTTAGAAGTTCTACTGTTAAATGTGAAGGAAGACAAAGATATTAAAGGCTTAACAACTAAAGGTTTTTCTTTCAAATATAGGGCCTTTGCAGATGATGTGATGTTTATAGTGGAAGACCCCTTATCCACATTACCACATTTGTTACAGAGAGTAAAAGAGTTTGGTGACTTAGCAGGATTTTATGTAAATAAAAACAAATCGAAAGTAATGTGCAAAAATATGTCAAATAAGAAACAAAACGAGTTACAAGAACTTACAGAATGTGAGGTGGTGAAAAAGACAAAATATCTGGGTGTAAACCTAACTATGAAAAATATTGATCTTTATAAAAATAATTATGAAAAATTATGGTTGCAAATTATGCAGGATATTAAAAAGTGGAATGTATTGAATTTGTCATTGCTGGGTAGAATTGCGGTGGTCAAGATGAATGTGTTACCACGATTAATGTTTTTGTTTCAAACTATTCCAATTGTGAAAGATGTAAAAACATTCAAATGTTGGCAGAAGGAGCTGTCTAAATTTGTGTGGGGAGGGAAAAAACCAAGAATTAAGATGAAAATAATGTGTGATGCCAAAGAAAGAGGAGGGTTTCAACTACCAAATCTAAGGTTATACCATGATGCAATATGTTTGACCTGGGTAGGGGCATGGACTATGTTACAAGATAGAATGTTATTGTCCCTGGAAGGTCATGATTGTAGATTTGGGTGGCATGCATATTTGTATTATGGCAAAACAAAAATGGACAATATGTTTAAACATCATTATTTGAGAAGAACACTAATGGATACGTGGACAAGATATAAAAACTTTTTTTCAGAAGAGATACCCATGTGGATTGTACCCGCAGAAGTCTTACATCCAACATCAAGATATAAAGGACAAGATTGGCTGAAGTATAGAGACTTATTAATAAGACATGGCAAGGATTTCAAACTGAAGGAGCATCATCAGATTGATTTTGATTATGGTTGGTTAAGATATAGACAAATATATGACTTGTATAGAAGTGATAAAAAACACGGTTTCAGGGAAAAAAATAATGAAATAGAACAAGTTTGGGAGGAAGGTGGGAAAAAAATGATTTCTAAAATGTATAAAGTCTTGCTAAAATGGTTTAATGCTGATGAAATGGTAAAAGAACAAATGGTAAAATGGGCGATAAACTTTAACAAAGACATTGAAATGGAATCTTGGGAATTTTTATGGAAAAATGCTATGAGTATATCTACGTGTTATAACTTAAAAGAAAATTGTTTTAAAATGATGTATAGATGGTATATGACACCAAAAAAAATTGCAAATATTGGTCAAAATATGTCTAACAAATGTTGGAAGTGTAAAAAGAAAGAAGGGTCTTTTTATCATATGTGGTGGACTTGTGATAAAGCAAAGACTTATTGGTCAAAAATACATGCAGAAATGGAAAAAATCTTGAAATGTACATTTAAGAAGTTGCCTGAAATGTTATTGCTAGGACTTAAACTAGAAGAGATAAATGTAAAGAAAAGGACAATAATATGGTATATGATTACAACAGCAAGAATGGTGTATGCACAAAACTGGAAAAATGAAAAAATACCAGAGGTGTGGGAATGGTTGAAAAAACTGTTATATATGGCTGAAATGGATAAGTGGACTAGAAAATTGAATAATCTTTACTCAGAGACCTTTCTGGAAGACTGGAAAGATTTGAAAGAATATGTTGAAAAGTATTGGGATATGAAAAACTATATCTATACATGGTTATAATAGCATAAAGGAATAGAAATATATTATATGAATGTTTTAGTTAAAATTAGACAATGAAACTGTTTTTATTTAGAAATACATAAGAGTATAGAAAATAAGAATTGGTGTATAAGTATAAGTATTTTAAAGCTATATAACCGTTACCAGAAACGAAACATAGATATAAGTATTACTATTTTGAATAAAATGGAAAATGTGTTATGCTTCAGATGTGGTGGGAAACCACCAAAACAAGATAAAAATAGAATGTACAAATAGAACAAAATGTTATTTAATATGGAAAAAGGGATTTGTGTAAGGTTAAATGTATTATTTTCGATGTTTTTTTTTTTTTGAAAAATAAAAATTTCTTTACAAAAAAAAAAAGAAATTCCCGTCACCCATCCTGCGGAGCGAGTCCTTGACTGTTCGCACCATTTGCTCAGCCTGACCATTCGTCTCGGGGTGGAAAGGAGCTGAGGTGATGTGCCAGATACCCCGTTCGTCCAGGAAGGTCTGGAACTCTGCAGAGGTGAATTGAGTTCCATTGTCGGACATGAGGAGGTCCGGCAGCTCGAAGGTGGCGAAGAGACAGTCTAGGCAGCGAGCAATGATGGCCGATGTCATGGAGGTGACAGGGATGACCTCCAACCACTTGGAATACGCATCCATGATAATCAAGAGTGTCTGGCCCTGAAAGGGCCCAGCAAAGTCCACGTGAATGCGGGACCATGGGCCCCTAGGCTTCTCCCATGGATGAACAGGAACCTCTGGAGCTGCTGGCCTCGACTCCTGGCATGGCTGACATGTCCGGACCCACCGCTCAATCTGCTGATCCATGCTGGGCCACCAAACATAGCTCCTAGCGATGGCCTTCATCTTAACGATGCCTGGGTGCCCTTCATGCAAGGTGTCCAGCACCTGTTGGTGAAGTGGGGGAGGGACGACGATTCTGTTTCCCCACAACAGGCATCCCATGTTTACCGACAGCTCAGACGATCTCGACAGGAATGGCTGGAATTTGGCATCGAGTGTCCCCGATGGCCATTTCCTCCACACATGGTTGTAGACTCAGCTGAGCATTCGATCCCGGCCGGTGTGGAACACTATGTTAGCAACGGAGAGTGGAGGCTGTGGCAACTCCTTGATCAGCAAAACTTCCTGGAGTGGGGCCTCAGGCGGTCCTAAAGATGGAAGTGGCAGATGGCTAAGGGCGTCAGCATGCCTGATGGTCTTGCCGGGCCTGTGGAGGAGACAGAAGGAGTAGGCAGATAGAATAGCTGCCCAGGGCATCGTCCGGGGGGACAGAATCTGGGGGGTTTGACGGTCGGTCGGGAAGATGCCAAGCAGAGGCTTGTGGTCGGTGACGATTTCAAATTCCCGCCCGTAGATGAAACCATGAAATTTCTTCACTGCAGCAATGATTGCTAGTGCCTCTCGATCTATCTGGGCGTAGTTTCTCTCAGCGGGGAATAACGTTCTGGAATAGAAAGCAATAGGGGCCTCCCGGCCAGATGGCAACCAGTGACTGAGCACAGCCTCGATCCTGTAAGGTGACACATCACATGCTAGGATGAGGGGCTTCTTCTCATCATAGTACATGAGGATGGCATTGGAGGCAAGGAGGGCTTTGACAGCTTGGAAGGAGGCGTTTTCCCTGCGACCCCATGCCCATGGAGCTGACTTGTTCAGTAAACAATGGAGTGGTTCTGCAAGAGCAAGAAGGCATGATAAAAGCTTAATAGTCCTAAGAAGGACTGCAGCTCTTTCTTAGACATCGGAGGATGCGTGTTGCGGATTGCAGCAACCTTGTCCGGAGCAGGGTGGATGCCATCGGCATCTAGGCAGTAACCCAGGAATTGAATGGTAGGGACAAAGAACTCGCATTCTCCTTCTTCAGCCAAAGGCCAACGTCCTGTAGTCGACGAAGGACCTCTCACACCCAAGTAGCCAGTTCAAGATCAGAGGCCCCAGCAATTAAGACGTCATTGAAATAGGGTACGACACCAAGCAGACCCCGAAGAAGGCGCTCCATAAGTTCTTGAAAAATGCTGGGGGCGATGCTTACCCCGAACTGCAACCGGTTTACTTTAAAAGCACCTCGTTGCGTCACAATAGTCTGTGCCTCAGCTGTGGCTGCATCTACCGGCAACTGCTGATATGCCTGGGTGAGGTCAATCTTGGCGAACACCCGGCCCCCAGAGACCAAGGCTAGAAGGTGGCTCACTACAGGAACCGGGTATGCATGCGGCTGTAGGGCCCAGTTGATGGTGCACTTATAGTCAGCGCACAAACGGATGGAGCCATCGGGCTTGAGGGGAGTGCCGATAGGTGTCTCCCACTTGACACTGGGAACTGGCTCAAGGATCCCTTGGGCCAACAGCTTATCAATCTGCTCATCAATCTTGGGCTTGAAAGTGACGGGGCAGTGTCTGGGCTTGAGGTGGATTGGTGGTACAGCAGGATCCAGGTTAAATGACACAGGTGGACCCTTGTAGCAGCCTAGCTCTGTCTTGAAAACCTCTGGAAACTCTGTCTCAGGATTCATAAAAGGCTGCTTGGTTCACACCAACAACGTCTATGCCCAAGGCGGCAAACCAGTCCAGCCCTATCAGGCTTGTGCAGCGATCCTCTACCACGAGCAGGTTCAGACGGCCGGACAATTTCTTATATTTGACCTGGACTGTGGCGATGCTGACGACTGGAACTCGGTTCCTCTGGAAGTTGAACAGCTGTAGGATGCATCTCTGAAGGCGGTGAGCAGTGAGTCGTGGGCAGATTTGTTGGAACATGCTCCAAGAGATGATGGACAATGCTGACCCAGAGTCTACCGCCATCTGGCATGCTCGACCTTCGATGAAGATGGTGGCTTTGATTTCCAGACATGGATGTAGTCCCTGGTGTATGTATAGGTGGTTGGTGTAGTCCTTGGACACGCTTGCTTCATTGCTGTACCTTTGTCTTAGCCCGGATGGCCAAGATGACTTGGAATGATACGATCGACTGGGGGCATTCACAGACCCTCGGGTATGCTGGAACTCATCTGGAGCATCACGACCCTGAGACGAGCGACATACTTTGGTGAGGTGACCCACTTTCCCACACACGACAGATGGCATCGCAGAACTGACAGTCTCTATGCACATGCGCACCTGCGCAACTGCCACAGCCGTTTTTTCACAGGCTTTTTTGAGAGCGGTGTGGGCTTTTGCAATGGCAGTGCAGCTTCTGACTGGCCCTCGAGTTGAAAACTCTGTCATCGGACACATCAGATTGGTTGTCCCAGGCGTCATCAGACTCAGCAGTACTACCCTGGTGTACAGCGTCAGAGCGGCCTGGCTTGTGGCTTTGGGGACTCAATCGCAGTTCGTGAAGGGATAGGTTGGCAGCCTCTACTTTCAGGGCCTCTTCGAGGGCCAATTCATATGTGAGAATCTTTAGTAAGAGTAGGGCTCGCCTGATGCTCTCGTCTCTGAGGCCACAGAGCAGCCGATCTAGGAGGACGGACTTCAAATCGGTGAAGTGACAGTCTCAAGCAGCCCGCCTCAGTGCAGTGAGGTACTCCATGACAGACTCACCCTCCTTCTGGTTCCGCTGATGGAACACGCATCGGTGTGCAGCAGCTGACGTCTTCGGGGTGAAGTACTCGGTCAGCCGGGCCTTGATGATGCCGAGAGGGGTCTCGAGTAACTTAGAGGGGGCAACTAAATCTCAAGCAATGTCGAATACAGCCTGGCTGCAGGTACTCAGAAAAGTGGTGCGACAGACATCATCTCCGTCAATACGATTTGCTACAAGGTAGCATTCAAACCAATCGAGGTATGAATCCCAGTTCCCAACCTTTGGGTCGAACGGTTCGATATGGCCCTTGGATGCCATGCCCACAGTGATTTAGCTCTGGGCGCCCTTAGTGATTTCAGCTGGGCAGGCAGAGTGATTTCAGCTGTTCAGTTAGGACTGGGATCCCATCCTCGTCGCCAGTTTTAAGTATTGAGCAGGAAGCAATGAATTCAAACAAACAGGCTTTTATTCAGTGACATTGTTCAGCTCAAAAGACAGCTCTATGAGAGCAGCACTTTCATTTATACTGTTCCAACACATAACTTTCAACAATGTAACTATATACAAGCAATACTATTGGACCCAAGCAGGGCTCAGTGATTGGGTAACTAGATTGGCTTCAGGACCAATGGGAGTCTTTATTAATCAGCCAATAGGAATTGGAGCTTTAGGATACCAGAGCCCTTTCCAAGCTATTACTGCTTCATATTCTAAACAAACACAACAAGCCCCAAATTCTTTTACTCCCCTCAGGAGAAACCATGAACATCCAGAATTTTTCCACAGCTGAAGTGAAAATACTGCAGGACTAGTGATTAACAGCAGGAAAATGGTATGAAGGAAAAGGTTCCATAGCTCCAGTTCTTCCCTTCCTGCCAGGTTCCCTGTTTAAGCCTATGGCTAATGGCAGAATGAAGAAAATGTAGCTGTGCGGCTTAAAAAAATATATTTTAAAAATCTTGTGAAAAAGATCATGGCACTGAGCATAATGCATAGTTCCTTCCTCAGACAGAACATCCTTTGGCATTCTACATCAGAGCCCAAATCTATTTGGGGGTGTGAAGAAAAGTGACCACTTGGGGAAGGAATTTCCACTGTGAATATTGTAGGACGAACCCTTGTACTTTTAAATAATGAATGATTTATATATGAAACATTGACTTAATAGGATTGCCAGCTCCAGGTTGGGAAATACCTGGAGATTTGAGGAGTGGAGCTTAAAGAGGGTGGGTTTAGGTAGTGAAGGGAATTCAGTGGGTATAAGCCATAGTGTTCAGCTTCCATAGTGGCCATTTTCTCCAGATGAATTGATCTCTGTCACGAGGAGACCAGTTGTAATCCAAGGAGATTTCATTCATTCATTCATTCATTCATTCATTTTATACCCCGCCCCCCCTGCCAAGATTGGCAACCCTAATTATTTACATAGATTTATAGCCTCTCCCTTGATGGAAGCTCCACTGGGTATCAAAAGAGTAATTGCCCTGTTCTGCCTTTTGCTATCTTAACCTCAAGGCCTGCCCAAACAGACCACTTAGCTGCACAGCCTTAGCTGTTATTTGGGATATATATATATATTTTTCAAGTCCAGTTTAATATAAATGAAGCATCCATATAACTCTCACAAAGGAAGGACAGTTATTTACTTATTTCTGCATGCACGCAGTCAAAATGGGTTCCAAACCATAAGATATGTTGATCTTGAAATGAAATAGGACAAGTCAAATACTGGACGCAGCTACAACAAGTAGTGCAACAGTTACAGCATGGCTTCAAGGGAGGAAAATGTATATAAGCCAAAGGGGGGGGGCAAACAGTAAAAAACATGCATCCCCCCTCCCCCCGGTCAAACTTCTAAAGGAAGGGGCTCTGAACACCTTCTCCTGAGGAATTTAGCCTCATATCTGTTGTGGAAAGTGGATATAAGAAAAATGCCATGGGTATGGAGAGAATGGGGGGAAAGGCCATATATTTCAAGAAAGAATATTGTTTACAAGGAGTGTTAATAGGTTTCAGGGGAAATGTTAATTTTTTTTTCCTAGGCTGAAATAGCTACTGTAAGTTTTTAATGGTTAATCATTCATTCTTGAATTTTTATATTAAGCATTTCATATTACTTTATTGACTTAACTTTTATGCTCTTCTTCATTTTGACAGTAAAGAATGACCAGGCAATACTCTTTGAAAATTGGAGGCCATTTGCAGCTGCTCTCTGCTGAGGGAAGTGAATAATAGGCGCCCTCAAGGAATTTCAAAGGTATCACTCAACAGAAACTTTTGTGTCTGAAGAAAACGAGACCATTTTATCATGGTAGGCATGCTGATATGTTTGCTTTAATAAAATGCCATATTTCTGCCTTTAATCTCTTGTCAACCAGCTATTAAAACCCCAAAGTGTATGCGTGCAGCACATGTAAACACTTTGTGGTTTTGGGTCGTCCCCCCCCCCCCCCCCTTTTCCTGAAGTAGCCACATAACACACCAATAAAGCTGGCAGTTTGTGTTTGGTGAACAGGCTATAATAATTTTCTGAGTAATGGAAAGAAATAAGAATCTCCCCTTCCCACCAGCCAGAAAGCCAATTTGATTTAATTCAGTGACCCAAGCAATTAAACGGAAGGGGGAAGCAACCATACCCCCCCCCAAAGACCCTTACAGTGAGGTATAAAACAATGACCTTAAGAAATACTGCTTGTTTTTAATGTACTAACTGAAAATTATCATTCACAAAACTAATGTTGCAAGTAAGTTATTTGTAAGCACCTATCCTTTGATGATACTCTCCTCTATCGAGTATAATAGTACCACTGTCATTGAATTTCGTGGGTACAACTTTTCCTCAACCAGTTGACTTGAAAATTGTCCCCCCCCCCAAAAAAAGCATAAAGTTAAAATCAATTTTGAATAGTTCAAATCGGGACATCCTTATTTATTCTGCAACACAACCAAGAGGGGTGGTAGTAGAAATAAAGGCTGAGGACAGACTGGCAATCTAAAGCAGGGCAGGCACGCTTCGCAAACGGAGGAAAGGAGCACGTTCAGACATGCGCATCTGTCCGTCGGCTCCGTTGCGTACTTACCCGTCTCCCAGTCGCTTTCCTTCCGCTTTACCCGGACACCGGTTTTTCCCGGTGTTCAGGGGCCTTCCTCCGCATGCCTCCCGCTTCCAAACAGTGTGAACTGGAAGAAGCGGGAGGCATCCGGAGGAAGTGTGAACGCACCGGCAAAAAGTTATGTGCATGTGCGCATGTGCGCACGTGCGCATGTGCGCACATGCGCATGTGCGCACATGCAAAAAACATCAACGGAAAACAAAAAAAAGTGCAGCGGCGCGCGCGAGCCGCGTGCGCTGGCTATGCGGCAGTCTGAACGCTCCGTGGCAGTCTGAACGCTCCGTATCGCCGCTGATCCGCATTGCTCTGGCCAGTGTGAACGGCCAGCTCCGTGGGTTTTTCCCCCCGCTCCAGTTCCCTCCGCTTTGCCTCCGCTTCAGATTGCCAGTCTGTCCTCAGCCAAAATGTGGCACAACTAGCCTAGAAGACAAAAGCATTCCATGGGGTAGCCAAGGATAAGACCTCACTGGCTTCAGCATAACCTTCTCCGAGTTTGTTAACCATCCCCATCTGACTTAGCTGGATTGGCCAGGTTTACCTTGAACTTTGATTAGGCAACCTATCAGTTTCCTGGTTAGGGCATAGGCTTTCACCCGTGTAACAAACCTGTTACTGTATAGTCTCAGTGTGTTTCTATCACCCCTCTTTGGCCTGTTCTGCACTGATCTTTTCACCATGCATCACTGTTGGGATCTGGTCTCTCTGCATTTCCCCCCGCTGTCACGATGCATGTCTGTTGGGCTTTCTTTTTCTTCTCCACTGTTTCCCTGCCCCTTAAGTGCTCAGTTCACTTTCCACTTGGTAGTTTCCCTGGGGTATCTCAGAGTGCTTTTGATGCAGTCTTTTCCCTTGCCTCACTTCAAAGCTGTAGGTAAAAAACAGATTCCCTCAGATTTTTTCCCCTCCTCCCTTTTTTCTGTCCCCACCCCTTGGAGGCCCCTCCCCCAACCACATCAAGGTCTTTCCTCCCAATCTGCACCTTCTGCCATCTTGCCCCCTTGCATCGGTTCTTATTTGTAAAATTTTGGGGTTTTTTAAAGTGAGATGAGTTTAATGATAGGACTTTATTGTTAAATTTGGACTGCTGGGGAGGGGGGAATTCTTATTGAACCAAGAGGTGTGCGTATGTTTTTGGGTGGTGCTCTGCTGGGCAGCCTGATTTAGACCATACTTCCCTAACAGAGCCCACCCAGGGGCTGTTCCTGGGGGGAGAGATCTCCCCACAGGCTTGGCTCCTGGGTGGGCTATGTTGGGCGGTCCAGTTTCAACTGGGCAGTGCAGCAGTGCCCCAGCCAAGCACACACACACACACGCGCGTGCATACACACACACCCCTTCACAGTTCAGTAAATTTTTTTCATCAGGATCCTAGTTTACCAATAAACTCCTATAGTTAAACTCATCCCTGAATAATTAATAAATAAACAATAATAGCACGCTTTAATGTTTGAAAGGAGCTGAGGAGGTTTAGTTCCCTGCAGGTTTAAAGGAGGATTGGAGAGGAGCCAAACCACAGCATCTCCAGTGCAAAAAAAAAAGGATTTCCATGCTATATGCACACAAAATAAAGGGTGTGGGTGGGAGAGAACTTGTGTTATGGTCAGATGTGTTGGAGCATACCAAGCTTTGCAAAAGCCCTGAAAAATGCAGGTTCTATTACATAAAGAAAGTTCAGTCTTTTAAAACACCATGGAGGACAGGGACACTACCATTCCTTGCTTCCCTGGAGGTGGGGGGAAGAGCACCAAATCCAGCTCAAAGTATCTGTTTTGGGAAACAACTGACAGTGTGGCTGGGTGGTAAGGACAGACTGATTCCCCTTCCTGAATGACACAGCTGCGATTGGGCAACTCTTAAAATTTAAAACAAAAACAAAACTTTGGAGGCCACCCCCACAGATGTCACAAGTGATGTCCCCACTGCATTTAAGGAAATCTGCATAGCTGCAGAACAAATCCACCAGAGAAAAAAGAAATACACCAAAGGAAAAAAAATTAACATGTGGACGGCAAGCACAGAAATTCGAAGCCAAGCTTTAAGGCTTGCCTGCTTAGATTTTCTGCAGTAAACTGCAGTAAGCTGTGTATGCAGAAAGGGCTTTTAACATTTCTAAGCAACCCTAGAGTTAGGCCCTACTTTTATTTCTCTGGTCTTGTACCTGGCTGTATTCGGGCTCCTTAAAGAAGTGTGATGTCTGTGATTTTATTCTGAATAGTACATGTTGGTGAGATAGGGTTGCCAGGCTAAGCCTGGCAAGTGGCATGGAGGAAGAGATGTGGAGGGTTTGCCATAGAGTTTTCAGTAGTTCCTTTGTCACTTCTGGGTAACTGGGTTTTGTTTTTTTAAAAAAACCCTGCTCTGAGCAGTGTTGGGCAATGGAGCTTGTAAGTGGAAGGCCCAGTAAGCCTAGATTTACCAGATCTGGCTTAATGCTTGGAGATCCGTGGGGAGGGAGGAGTTTAGGGAAGGGATGAACCTGTGCAGTAATGTGATGCCATAGAGGCTGCTCTCCAAAACTGCTGTTTCCTCCAGGGGAACTGCTCGTTGTAGTCTGGCAATTAGTTGTTACTCTGGGAGAACTCCAGGTCCTACCTTGTGGTTGGTAACCCTAATTTCTGAGGACTTTAAATGAACTGAATTCCCAATAGAGAGGACTTTATTAAACAACATTGTGTTGGGATCTTGCAGCTGCCAACTCTTTTTGCTGGCCTAGCTCCTCTGCCTTTAATGGCAGTCTGATGAGCACACGTGTAGCAAGTAGCATAGAGATACAGTGATGGCAAACATCACAGTTCCGCATGCTAAATTTCTCCTAAATACATAAGAGCAGGGTCTTGGGGGGGGGGGGGGAAGCTGACAACCTCACAAGGGCCTATGGATGTTAGGGCTGCCAAGTCCCCCTGGGGGGTGGGGAATCCCCCACTATAGGGGTCCCCAATCCGCTGGTCCGGATTTGGCCAGCAGGGAAACCCCACCCCCAAAGCGGCCCAATCTGGCTGACTGCCCAGTGTGATGACGTAGGCACGTTGCTGGGGCAACACTCTAGTAATCATCCTAAAAACTCTATGGTACCATAGAGTTTAGGGCGATTGCCAGAGTGTCACCCTGGCAATGTGCCCAGCGTGATGACATCATCATGCTGCGCGCACGCTTTGCACACATGTGAGGCTCCCGAAACACGAGCGGGACTCCCCCGCTCCTGGAGGTAAGTGATTTGGCAACCCTTATGGATGTGGATGAGGGGGTCGCATGAATCCACACGGGGAAAGCATGTGCACCCTCAGCCTTTGTAACGGAACAAACTTCCTCACAGACATCTGCATTGGGAAATGCATATGAATTAAAGCAGAGTATAAAGAGAAGCTGATTTTGTTGCTAAAAGTGACCTTGCAAATCTATGCATATCAATTAACAAGCATCTGCCAAGGAGTTATGTTACAAACAGAACCTCAAGAGCTTTCAATACCATCATCCCCCTCCCCATTTCTGAACTTTATGGCTGGATGCCCATGAGAATGTATTATCTCTACTGAAAATGTGTATGTTTCAATCTCTTATCAGACTCAGCAAAATAAAATTAGTGCAGAGTGAAATCCTTTAGGAAGGGAATCAACTTCTTGAAGATCGATGTGTGTGTAATATAGAGATAAGTGCAAAGGTCAGGGTGGACAGATTCACAATGGCTAGTCCTGGTGAGTGGATTGTGCTTGGGTAGGTAATATTCAGGGCAGGTCTTTCAGTTTGTGGTTCAGTGTTCAGTAGAAGGAACCTGGATGAGTGCTTTGAGATACCATACTCTTCCATTGAGCAATATATGTGTCTGCCTGCCTTTGGTAAGAGGTTTTACATGGAAACCATATTTGCAGACCACTGTATAGAGAAAATAATGGTCTTGGCCAAAATCGGAGTCACGAGTGCCACCACGAACTCACTAGTGAGATAAATTTCATATGTTACCCAACAGCAAACTCCATTTGTCATTGAACTCAACGGAGACCTCTGACCAGTTTACTTGAACGATGCTGCAGTCCTCAAGAGTTTGAGCATGCATGTGAACACTGCCCATTAAGAACACATGGCGAGAAATGTTCCCTGCAAGTTACAGAAGATAGTAGGTACTCGCAAGAACATAGACCAGGGGTGGGCAAACTGTGGCTCGGGAGCCGCATGCAGCTCTTTCACATATATTATGTGGCTCCCGGCAGGGCGGCTGGGGAAGCTAAATATCATTAGCAAACAAATATCATTGGACAAATTAATATCATTATCAATATCTGCTTTTACCCCTTTTGTTATTATTTTTGGCAGTCTCATTTAATGTTAATAAAAAACAAATTTGCTTATTTTCCAATAAAAGCAGGTAATATTTGTTCATGTCTTGTGGCTCTCAAACATCTGATGTTTATTCTATGCGGCTCTTATGTTAAGCAAGTTTGGCCACCCCTGTTCTAGGTGGCTCTTACACTGAGCAAGTTTGCCCATCCCTGACATAGACCAATATGGAACTTTGAATTCTATCCATGATACTTAGGCTTTTATATTTTATTGCAAAACTTCTGCATAAATAGCCCCAAAGAGCTCCAATCACTTTTCTTGGGCTTGTACAAACATGTAAGGTATGGAATCTTTGAAAGCATCCCCCCCCCCCCCCCAAAAAAAAGAAATTATACAGAATTCAAGTTCCATTCTGTCTTCTTCAGCACTGACTATAGAACTGGACTTTAAAAATATTATGCCACAATATAATGCAAATATGAATCTTACTTGGGGTATTAACAGTATAATCCTAAACAAAGTTATACCCTTGTAAATCCATTTAACTCTACTTAGGAATCACTCTAAAATTCCTGAGACTGCCATGGGTCTTCAGTATGAATTCCTGTCATGTCAGCCTATCAATTTATACAGGATAAAATGAATACAAAGGACATACAAGATCCCTCCACTGAGCAAAAATAGTCTTGCTTTGTTGAGGCTTATGATGATTATTTCAAATCCAGCACTATTCTATTAACTTAATTCGGAGGAGTCATGGAAAAAGAGACCCACTGTAGTTGCAGTCATTAAACAGAACATCATGGGTTGGACCACTTCCTTCAGTTTGTTGCGACACAGGTTAATGGCTTTTGGCAACAGGATACAATTTAATGGATTCAAATGTGTGCCACTCATAACGGTAACTAGGCCACAGAGAAGTTCCATTTTATTTCTGTGAAAAGCATTTCACAGAAATCAGTTACCAGTCCAAGATCAGATATAAAGCCATTATTGGAATAGGCTAACAATTTTACCACAGTCATTGATAACAGCATACAGTGTAAACAACTCACAGCTTTGTTAACCCTTGGCAAGGAAACTCTTGACCCTTCTATAGGTTTTTTAAAAAATTAAATAGAAAACTGTTCATAGCCCCAGGGCTTAGGAAAAGAATGTAATGACCATTTAACATCTGCTTTTTATCCCTGCCATTAAAATCAAGATAACCATACTGGTTTCTCAAAATAAAATAAAAATGCACAAGCTCTAACTCTGGCAGGTCACCAAGGGTGTTATTCTGAATGTATTTTTAATATCACAAATGGAACAGGTCTGCAAAGTATATATATTAAGAAGAGACCAGAGAACAATAGAAGAAGAAGAAGAAGAAGAAGAAGAAGAAGAAGAAGGGAGGAGGAGGAGGAGATTGGATTTATACCCCGCCCTTCACTCGGAGTCCAGGAGCAGCTTACAATAACCTTCCCTTCCTCTCCCCACATCAAACACCCAGTGAGGTAGGTGAGGCTGAGAGAACTTTGAGAACTGTTCTTGAGAGAACAGCTCTGAGAGAACTGTGGCTTCTTCCTGCAGCAGTTTGTGCTGTGCCTTGTGGGCTGCGGGGGCATTCGTCCAAGGTGTGCCAAGCAAGGAGAAAGTGTGAGTGGGTAGTCTTTTTCCCCCTACACCACCGCCCTGCGGAATGTGAGAACATCAGATTCCTCACCTGAAGACTTTGCTTTTTTTCTCTGTGGAAATGTGAAGAAGAAGAAGGGGGGAGGGGGAGGAGGAGATTGTATTTATACCCCACCCTTCACTTGGAGTCTCAGGGCAGTTTACAATCGCCTTCCCTTCCTCTCCCCACAACAGACACCCTGTGAGGTAGGTGGGGTTGAGAGAGCTCTCCAGAGAACTGCTCTTGAAGGAACAGCTCTGAGAGAACTCTGACTGACCCAAGATCACACCAGCAGCTACATGTGGAGGAGTGGGGAATCAAAGCTGGTTCTCCCAGATTAGAGTCCTTGCACTTAAGCACTACACCAGACTGGCTCTTTAATATTTAGATTTTTTTGCATTGGAAGTGGTCTGCTTTATGAACTGGTGGAATGCCTGGTGCTGGCCATCAGCTCAAGACTTGGGCTTTTTTCATACAATTATGTGATTTAGATAAACTCGCTACTTGGGATCTTTTTAAAAAAATGCTGAAAAACTGAGACGGTGTTTATGTTAAAAACACACACACAAATATACATGGCACAGGAATATCCGTTTTAGTAATATTACCTGAGCTACTCTCCTGTTCCCCGGTTTCATTAAAGTATTTGCTTTTGTATTTAAACATGCTGCCTCTGTGTCCCACACTGGTTTAGACAATGTTTAGTAGCAGAATAAGGAACAGGACTTTTGAGTTAGGGCTGGGCAACTGCGGTGTTTTGGGATATGAAGTTTTCTGTGATCCAGTGCGTGGTGCATCAGTGACAAATGTATTTAGTTTGAGTTTGGCTGCCTGGGCAATCTCTCTTTGTAAAGGGAAAGTAGCACTGTTGACAGCCATGAGGACTAGAAGGCAGGTGGTGCGGAGCCTGGTGAATTCTGAAGAAAAAGTTAAATAAGGTTTCCAAGGAATGTCACAGCCCTGTTGCTCTTTCCTAAGACTAGCAAAACTAGGATAAATGGTGCCAACTAGTACAGACTTTGGCTGCATTCATACATAACAGGCCATGGATTGGTAGTCCTGGTTTGTAGGTGTTTCAGTACAGACATTCCTGGTTTGAGTCATCTCAGGTATAAGACCTTCTGCCCTTCCTGGTTATGGCAGAATACAACTCGGTGTCACTGGGTGCTAAGGTGTCCAGTCCTGTATTTTCCTGTTAATTGCAATAAACAGATATTCATCTAACTCGCTGGACTCTGTGTGTTTCCAATTCGGCCCCAGGAGCACACGGGCACAGATTTGTGCATCATAGGCAAGTAAGTGAACACGGTACTTCTGCCTGAGTTTAGTGCAGAGGTCCCCAACATGGTGCCTGCGTGCACCATGGGGGAGCCCATACAAAGTGCTCTCTGCAGTCATTATTTTGTAGTTTCCAAAAATGTCTTTCTTTTTTTCCAGTTTAAAAAATGGTGATGTAATCTGGTCGACATGGAGCTGAAATACCAAAGAGGAATCTGTTTTAGAGGAAACTCTGTGGAACTGATCCAGATCGCTATATGCAGAATTGTTTTTATCCATTTTATAAAATGTAGGCGGGGGGAATAGTGTTGCAAGCTGCTTTTCTCCCCAGTGGGGACCCAAAGCAACTTGCAATATTGCTCTCCTTCCATTTTATCCTTACAACAACCTTGTCAGGTAGGTTAGGGAGAATGTGAGACTGGCCCAAGGTCATCAGCAAGCTGGCATAACAGGGCAGGGATTTGAACTTGGCTCTTCCAGATCCTAGAGTGACACTCTAACCCAGGAGTGTCAAACATGCAGCCTGCAGGCCAGATCAGGCCCTTGGAGGGCCCAAATGAGACCTCAAGGCCCTGGCAGTTTCCTATTTCAATTTGCAGTTCTGCTGCTGCCGCCATGTTAGAGCTTGCTTTACCAGTCTCTCAGTCGCACAGGAGAGATTGATAAGCAAGACCAGGGGTCATTTCGTAGAAAAAGAGGTGCAGGAGCTCATTAGCATAACTTATAGGGTTGCCAAGTCATTCTGACTTACCGGTGGGGGGGGAGTCCTCCTGGGGCCGGGAGCTTCCCAGGCTTGAGCGCTTGTGCGCGCGCTGCAATGATGTCACCCGGAAGTGACATCATCACATTGGGAGCATTGCCAGGGCGACGCTCTGGCAATCGCCCAACAACTCTATGGTACCATAGAGTTTTGGGGCGATTGCTAGAGCGTCATCCCGGCAACATCCCCAACGTGATGACGTCACTTTCAAATGCTGGCCGGAGGATCGGGAACCCCTATAGCGGGGGATCCCCGCCCCCTGGGCTGACTTGGCAGCCCTAATAACTTATTAGCATAACTTATTTGCATACACTACACCACTAGAAGTATGTCAGAAGGCAAGAAAGAAATACGAGAGAGAGAGAGAGAGAGAGAGAGAGAGAGAGAGAGAGAGCTGGCAGAGAGGGGACAGCTACGAATCCAAGCCTCAGAAATATCACTATTCTGGGAGGATAGCTTCAGTGGTGGTTGAAGCCTTCAGAAGGCTGGTCGGAGGAACAAAGACCTTTCTGGAGGACGGGGTCATTTTGCTGCAGCCATGACACAAGCAGGCATTCCCCTGCGGGGGGGGGGGGCTAGCACCAACTCCCGTAGTTGAGCTCCCCCAAGCTCCTGCTCGAAATGACCCCTGAGCAAGGCTCTCCTGTGCAGTTGAGAGAGTCTGGTAAAGAACTGGTTGAGGCTCTTCCCCTTCTTCCTCCCAGGTGGAGGGAGGAAACAGCCAGAGCTCACTTCTTGGCCAGGCTGCAGGAGACAAAGGGCAGCCTTTCTTTTTTTCCACTGGCTGAGGCTCCTCCCTGAAAGGGGGGAGGGAATGAGGGAGAGTTTGCTTTGCTGGGATGCCTCAATTGCATGGGAGAAATACCAAGCACCTTGAAGACCAACAAAGTTTTGTTCAAGATATGAACTTTGTGTGCCTTGCTAAAGTGTGTGTGTGTGTGTGTTTTGTTAGGCTCTTTATGCCAAGGCTCTCCTGGGTGCAACTGGGTTCCCTCCCCCTTTTCACTCTATTCATGTCCTCATGATCCAATCATTCTCAGTAAGAAAGCAATGTGAACTATTTTATAGGAGGAATAAGAACAAGCAAGTGAGGTGGATTAGACTGAGAGTCCATATCAAGTCCACCCCCTTTGTAGGAAGTTGTGGTTATTTCTTTGTGGGAGAGTATAGTTTTGTAGACAAACACATGGCCCTTGGTCTGTGTTAGGATGCCTTCTCATGTTCTTGACCAGCACATGAAGCAACTTATGTACAAAAGGTTGCAATACCCAGCCATTTCATGTTTTCCCCTGGGTCCTAGGCTAGAAACACTGCACATGAAATTTCTGTAATAAATATCAATAAATCAAAAGTAGGTTTGCAGCTTACAGATACACACCTGAACAGCATACTCAAGATTGCTACAGCACAGACATTAATTCAGAGCAGAGGTGTCAGTTATCAGAGATAGTTAAATAGACAAAATATTGCAAGATTGCTAGTGTTTTAAGCATGTTTTATTTAAAGTTTTAAAAATCATTTCATTTTTTCATTTCATTTATTATGGGTCTATATGACCGAAGTCTTGACCAAAGGAAAAAGGAAATTATCGGAAGGAAACATAAAATGAGGCATAAAAATCGAAATAACAATGGATAAAACCCGGGCTTTAGCCCAGAAGTTAAAATTACCTAACTACACTTGGGGTGAAGCAGTCTAACTAACATCTAAAATCGTCCAAGCTTATAAGCTTATGAGAATATTGTCAATGATGATTAAGTTTTCAATGTCTCTTAAGGGCAGCTACCTTGGCCAAGAACCGAGCCACATTTGCTGTTATCAGTCCATCAGCATTTGAGTCGCATAGTAGTACTGAGAGCACCCAAGACTGCAGAGGAAGATTCATCTTAGTAAGGATGGGAGTGATATATGTCCCTCTGTCTTGCATCCAGAGGGGGCAGCGGAGCATAAGATGATCTAAAGTTTCAATTTTGCCTGAGTTACAAGGGCAGAGGCGATCTGAGTAAGGTAATCCTCCAAATCTGCCCAATGTTACCATTGTTGGAAATACATTTAAGTGAGCCATTAGAAAGGCATGATGGTGGGATGAAATTGGAAGCATTGAATGGAAGTCAGGAAGTTTCTCAGGTGGAGGCAGCCCCAGGGCCAGAAGTGAACAGGTGCATATGGCCCTAGCCACAGTACTGGCCCAATCCAGCTGCTTAAGTTTCTTCAAAGGTTCCACTAGCTGAGAAGGTACAAGCTCTCCAATAGGTGAGGAAATCGGAACTCCCAATGCCCTAAGTTTACAGGCAAGAAGAGACAACCAGAGGTTAGATGCCGAATCCTTTAAAATAAGACGAAGAAAGCCTGCTTGGGGATGGTAACTTGGATCAGATAACTTGAATCTCAGCTTAAATGCCCTTTTCCAAGCACGTGCTTCCAACGAAGGCTGAACCAATTCCATACGAAGGACAGTCCCAGCAACACACCGTGGTGTTCCAGTAATTCTTCTGAGAAATGAATTTAAATGGGAGTCCAATTTCTCATCCACACCAGCAATCCAAATTTCTACACCATATAGAATTTGAGAGACCACCTTAGCATTATACACCTCAGTGGCAGGAGGAATCCGCTTGGCCCCCTTTGTATAGAAAAATCTCTCAACCATTGCCGTAGCAAATCTAGATGTCTTTTTAACGTACGTCAGGTGAGCGGACCAAGATAAATTGTAGTTAAAAACAATGCCAAGGTAGCGAAAAGAGGAAACCCATTCTAGTTGACCATCTCTGACTTTAAAATGATGAGGGCCTCTTCTTTTAGTAGCAGAAAAATGGAGAACCTTAGACTTTGCATAGTTCACAGTGAGTTCTTCTTGTTGACAATAGTCCAAAAAGGCATTAACAATAGACCTCAATCCGACTTCAGATGTTGCCAACAGAACAGCATCGTCCGCATAAAGTAGAAGTGGTATAGAAAGACCAACTAGATGCGGGGAATGTTTGGCTCTCTTTTTGAGAAACGGCACCAAGTCGTTAATGTAAATGTTAAACAAGGAGGGGGCAAGTAAACATCCCTGTCTAACACCCTTCTGCACTAAAAAAGAGTCTGTCCGGATTCCAGTAGGATTCACCCGGACCGAAGCAGATGTGTTAGAATAAAGGGCCATAATCAATCCCAGTAGTCTGCGGTCAATATTGGTGTTCATTAGTTTCTCCCAAAGTGAGAACGGGAGACGGGAGATAGAATCGAATGCAGCCCTAGGATCCATGAAGGCCGTGTAGAGACAACTTCTTGGGCGGGAAGAATACTTGGCAGCCAGATGGAGAAGCATCAGACAATGGTCTGTAGTTGCAACACCCTGTCGAAAACCACACTGTTCAGGGAAAAGGTACATCTCATCATCAAGCCAATTCTGAAGTCTCTCCAATAAAAGTGCAGAGTAGATCTTACCTGGAATAGCAATGAGGCTAATCGGTCTATAATTCCCTGGGTCATTGGCATCCCCACTTTTGTGTATTGGTACCAAAGTAGCTGTCTTCCAGATTTCGGGGATACTGGCTGATTGATTAATGCCCGAGAACAGGTGGGCTAATCGATGGGCCCACCATTCAGGATTAACTAGAAATAGTTCTAGGGGTATAAAATCCGGGCCCACCGCTTTGCCACGCTTCATCTGATTAAGGCATTCCAAAACTGACTCTGGAGAGACCCAGTCCGAATCTGGAGCAGTAATCAAAACCTCATTGATTTCCTTTTCATCGACAGGGCATTCTGAAGATTGATACACAGCTGCAAAGTGCTCCATCCATCTTGCTGGGAGAATCGTCGCCACAGCATCGGATTGACGCCCTGGTCTGACAAGTCTCCAAAAGGCCTTCCCGTCTCTGGTCTCCAGTATGGAAGCAAGGGATTCCCAGTCCCAGGTAGCCATATCTTCCTTTTTCTTCCGAATTAAATCCTTAAAAGCTTTCTTGAGGAAAAAAAATTCTATCAAATCCTCAGGTCTTCTAGTAAATCTGTAGCATCGTAATTTAACTCGAATGGCCCTCTTAGCCGACTTGCATTCAGCATCAAACCAATGATTTGAATGGCTTTCCGACGTCCTCCGTTACTCCTCAATGAATCTCTTAACTATAGAACAGCTTTCCACAAAAAAGTTAAGTAAATTAAAGTAAAGTGTAGATTGTAACTGAATAGGATTTATCAAAGAAGGTGGCTTGGGGGGGTTACCGGATTCCAGGTGATCTTGAATTTTGACAACCTGCATGGCATCCACTGGGGGATTCCTGCGTGCACATCTGATCTGCTGTATAACATCCCCACCAGACTTTATCACAGCTACCTCCTGTTTATTACCAGTGGGAATATTTAAAACAAGAAACAATGGAAGATGATCGCCCCCTATGTAATCTCCAATAGCAATTAAAAATCTTTAATTGTGTTTGTCTGTGTTCTTTATAAAGTTTATATCTCCACTACCTGGCATTACATTTTATAACACACATGGCCCAGCCCAACAAGGTCTCATTTATGTCAGATCTGGCCCTCATAACAAATGTGTTCGATACCCCTGCCATAAAGTCCACCTTCCATAGAGACATTTTCTCCAGGTGAACTGATTTCTGTTGCTTGGAAATCAATTGTAATTCCAGGAGCACTCCAACTACCACCTGGGGTTTGGCAGTCCTATATATAGGGGTCAGTTCCAGCAGTAACAAGCCCAGGAGCGGGCACATGCAGGAAGCCCCACCCCCAACTCCCAGCAGTCCTCAGTCAGGCCACGAAGATCAAGAAGCAGCACATGCTGCCTCCACTTGCCACCACCAGCCAGAAGGCAAGGTAAGTTGGTGGGGCCCTGGGGATGTAGGGGGTGAGCTGGGGAAGGCCTGGAGAGCCCCCCAACCTTCCCTCACACTCCAAGGAGCGGGAAGGCATTTAAATACCTCCCTGTGCCTTCCCCAGCCCGCTGGCTGAAGCAGGTGAGCCAGGGAAGGCCTGCAGAGGCCCCCCACCTTCTGGCCCCACTGGTGAACCTCCTGAGGGCACCTGGGTATTGGCCACTGGCCTGATCCAACAGGGCTTCTCTTATGTTCTTAAGAGCAGAGGTCCATCAGTGACTATTAGCCAAACACTCTGTCAGGGGTAGTGATGCTCTGTGTCCTGGGTGCTTAGGGGGGCAGTGTGTGTGGGTGGCTTCTGGAGTTCTGGCCACACTGGTGGACCTCCTTTTGGCCCCTGGGTTTTGGCCACTGTGTGACCCAGAGTGTTGGACTGGATGGGCTGCTGGCCTGATGATCCGATATAGCTTCTGTTATGTCTGGGGCAGTGATCCTGTGTATTCTTGGGGGCAACAGTGGGGGCAACAGTGGAAGGGCTTTCATTTCATTTATTGTTTATTGAACAGTGGACGGGCTTGTGCAGTTCTGGACCATGCTGGTGCACCTCTTGAAGGCACCTGGGTTTTGGCCACTGTGTGACACAGAGTGTTGGACTGGATGGGCCACTGGCATGATCCAGCATAGCTTCTCTCATATAGAGCAGAGGTCCATGAGTGGCTATTAGCCACAAGGTGTAGATGGAATACTCTCTCTGGGGCAGGGATGCTCTGTGTTCTTGGTGCTTGGGGGGGCCACAGTGGGAGGGGACCTGGAGTGGGAGGGGATCTGTGTTCTTGGTGCTTGGGGGGCCACAGTGGGAGGGGATCTGGAGTTCTGGCCCCACTGGTGGACCACCTTTTGGCCCCTGGGTTTTGGCCACTGTGTGACCCGGAGTGTTGGACTGGATGGGCTGCTGGCCTGATGATCTGATATGGTTTCTGTTATGTCTGAGGCAATGACAGGTAGAAGCGCCTGTGTTCTATTTCTTTCCTCCTCTCCCTTCCCTTCGCCTCCAATTGGGGCGAAGGAAAAGGCAGCGGGGGGTGGGGGGGGGGAGGATCTCAGGCTACTCTAAGAACATCTTGTAACTGAAGGTATACAGTTCAAACAAACTTGGCTCCCCAAAATCATAGGCTATGTGGGTCCCCTCAGTTCCAAGGTTCTCACTCTCATTTAATTTTCATAGAACCACCAGTGAACACATGAATGCATGAAGCTGCCTTCTGCTGAATCAGATCATTGGTCCAGCAAAATCAGTACTGCCTACTCAGACTGGCAGCAGTCTTCCAGCATATCAGGCTGAGGTTTTCCACATCACCTGGTACCTGATCTTTTGGGACCTTCTGCATACAAAGCAGATGCTCTACCACTGAAAGTGTATATAGTACCCCAGAGGAACAAAGACCTGTGTTTGGAGGGGATTATAAGCAAAAATGGTGGTATTAGTAACAGCTCAAAAGTTGGTGGAAGGTGAACCATTGAGGGCACGATGGAGGGAGAGAAAAGGGAGATATTAGGGGAAAGTGAAGTGAGATATTAGGCAAGAGGGAGGGAGAGTAAAGTCTAGAATCATAGAATATAATAGAATCACAGAACCCCAGAGTTGGAAGGGGCCATACAGGGCATCTAGTCCAACCAACTGCTCAATGCAGGATCAGCCTAGAGCATCCCTGACAAGTGTTTGTCCAGGCATTGCTTAAAGACTGCCTTCTGACACACTTCCGGTGATGCCAGAGGGTGTGCCATATGCAAATGTTATGCTAATAAGTTATACTAATGAGCTCTTCTACCTCTTTTTCTACGAAATGACCTCCCTATATATATTAAAGCATGCTGCAGCCTGGTCCTGATCTTTTTGCAGACTGGGCCTGCAGTTTTCTGTCAGTCACAAAGGGTGGCTTCATATCTGGATTTCAACATGCACGGGCTTACTTTTAATCTGCATGCACTTGGAACACATTTTCAAACATACATCCAGCCTCACACAGTATCAGGAGCATGGTAGATAGCAATAATGAGGGTTCCTATCCCTGGACTAGTTGTGTTACTGATACCAGTTAAAGGAAAAATGTGTTCAGCATATGTGTGCTACTTTAAAAGCACAAGCACTACAGACTTTCAGCCAATTTTTTGATGGCAGGTTATTTAAACCCATATTTGAAATTCAGAATCTTTGGCTTTGTCCTTCATGCCCTTGCTTACCCATCTCTCAAACTGTCTTCCAACCGCAAACACCTCTTCCTGTCATCAGGCTTTGTATGAGATTTGCCTCAGCCAAACTGACCTTCCATTCCCTTCAGTGGCTGCCGTAAAATGGAGGGGCTTATAATTATTTCCAGTTAACATGCAGTCAGTTTGCTTGGACTATATAGTTAAATCTGTAATGTGTGAAATGTCTTTCTTCCTGGCATAATACTACTGTCTGTCTTCCCAATCGCCATCCCTATTATGTTAAAACGTATACTGTTAATTTTAGCTGCTCTGAGGTAAATACTACGGTTTACCCACAAAATATTATTGTCAGCATCAGCTTTTGCCTCCCCCCCCCACCTTTTCGCCTCTCATCTTATCTTCGCCAATGTTTATTGAACTCTATGAGTTGTCAAGACGGTACTTGTAAATGGGATTTAACTGTAGGTGAGCTGTACAAATGTAATAATATTACCCAACTCTTGTTTAATTTTGAAAGCTCCATCCTTGACACCGTGACTCATAAAGGATGGTTCAAGCCGAATTATCCATTATTGCTCCCAAAGTCTACAATTAAACTATCGATCAAAGCCAGTGGAGGGAAGGCTTGGGCAGTTGGGTGCCGACACACCGCTGACTGAGTCTGACACGCAGCCTTGAGAAAGGAAATGCGAGGCCAGCGTCAGCCGCCTTCAGCGAATCCTCAATTCCAATTGGGCTGTACGGAGCCTTGATTATGTCTTGGGCTTATGCAGTTTTAATAGGATGGGTCTTATGCAATTTGCAACCCAACATTTCTGCACCGGGAAGACTAGGAGGCTTAACCGGTTCAGATCCACGGGGGACCAGTGTTGGCTCGTAGACTTCTTCAGAATGCATCTTTTCTGGGGAATTCCACAATAAAATGACTGTTATTTATCATTACAAACCTCTTTATCATTTAGTCAATAAAAGGCCTCTCTCCCTCACTTTTTTTTCCTGTGGTGTGCTCAGAGTCAGAAATCTGTATTAGTCTCTACTGGCCTGAAGGCAGGAGATGTCAAAAGCTAAATCATGATCTGCCCTGGCTTTCTGGCTAAATTGTGTATGAAGGCCTGAGGCAAAAAGGTGCACATGCTCATTATTTGAAACAGAATGATTCCCCCTCCCTCTTTCTTTGCTTTTTCCTTTTTTTTTGTAAAAAAAAATCATATTGAGACATATATGGTAACATGAACACAGTATATATTCTCCTTAAAAGTTATCAGCCTTTAACCAGAAGAGAGAGAGAGAGAGAGAGGAAACCCGGCCTAAATATAAACTACACATGTTTTCAAACAGCAAAAGTTAAAAGGGATAATATCCCAAAACAGCCTTCTTTAGACCTTTCTAATAGAGACAAAAGGAGGAAAAATGGGTATTGAGATTTCACAAAGGTGAAAGAGTTAAGGATTGAGTCAAAGCCATGTTCAGATTATTCTTATTGTGAGAAATGAATGCAACACCCATAACTTTTGGGTGGCAGCTCAGAATTGAGATCATTGTCCAAGCTGCACTGTCCTTGTTGGGAACATTTGCTGTTTGTAAGATGAACCTGAAACTTCCATGTGCACCTGTTTGGACAATGCAAATGACACCACCTGTGATTAGGGTTGCACAGCATGGAGGTAACTGACATCACCTTGTAAATAACATCCCTTAAAACCTTTGTTAAAGGGACACTTTTTCTCCAGGCTGTTGGCCATCATACCAGTAACTGTATAATACCCCCACTAGCTTTCACACATCCTAAATAATGTTGTTTTAATCCACTTCAGCAACCGTTTTCAAGTGGATTTTGCCATTTCACATAGTGAAAACCAGTTGTAAACTGCATTGAAAGTGGGTTGAAAGTGCATTATTTAGCGTGTGTGAAAGTGATTGTGTGCATGGTGTAGTGGTTAAAGTGTTGGACTAGGATCTGGGAGATTCAGGCTCAAACCCCCAGTCATGCCATGGGAGCTTGCTGGATTTCCTTGGGCCAGTCACACACTCTCAGTCTAGCATACCTCATAGGGTTGATGTGAGGATCAAATGGAGGGAGAACAATGTAAGCCACTTTGGGTTCCCATCAGGGAGTGTGCTGTCCCCAGTCAGTGTCTAACTACAAGTAATAGTAGTTTAGTAGAACTGCTGTGCATCTTTAAGAGCAGTTGCCCCTGGGAATTGTAGTCCTTAGTGGGGTGTCCCTGTAGCATCCAAATAAAGTAAATAAATGAGGAACACTGTTGTCTGGATTGCATACATTGATCTATGTGGAAATGCTTTGTGAAGGTAGAAAATTACAGTGAATGATAGTGAATATCTCACTTTGGAATTAAGCTCTACCAGCTAAATTACTCTCCCCTCCAGTGAGAACATAGCCCTTTCTCCAGGAATATGGGCAAAGAGTAGTTTCCCCAGGGCATATGACAGTGAAAATATCAGGCAATGGATTTGGAATTGTTGGCAGAGTTCAGAAATAATCCAATCCATGCTCTGGAGTTTGCTTTCACTGAATTTACTGCAACAGGATTTTGCAAAAAGACAGTAACTGACTACAGGCAGGGCCAATGATACCAATAGGCCAACATAGGCGGCTGCCTGGGGCGGAGACCCCAGAGGGGTGCAGAACTGACAGTCTGCATTAGTGTGCAGGAGACCCGCTGCCAGGCCCAGAACCAGCAATTTCAAAGTTTGTGGTTTTCAGTCTATCTAAAATGCATTTATGTTTGTAAATTGGTGGGGGTAGCCTCGCCTAGTGTGCAAAAAAACCTGGTACCAGCCCTGACTACAGGCCATTAATACAACAGAGAGGCCTTCAGAGCACAAACACTGACACATACTAACACACAGCAGAGAGAGAGAAAAGCAATCAATAAACCCTGAACAGTAGAGAATGCTCCACAGCTCCCCCTAGGGCAGGGGTAGTCAAACTTGCTTAACCTAAGAGCCACACAGAATAAATGTCAGATGTTTGAGAGCCACATGAAATGAACAAATATCACACACATTTTTATTGAAAAATATGCAAACTTGCTTTTTTTATTAACATGATTTTTTTTTTACTTCTGCGGGCTACATCAGATTTAGTCCTGGGATCTCATCAAAGTATACTGTGCCATTTATTGCAGCCTTGTCTGTCTTTGGGAATAAAATTCTGTACCCTTTACAGCCATCATTGTAACCCACTAGTATGCCTTCTGTGGCTCTTTTGTCTAGCTCTGAACATTTTTTACTGGGAATGAAGGAATAGACATTGCATCCAAACACCCTGATGTTTTTGACACTTGGCTTTGATCCATGCCATAATTTGTATGGAGTGTTGTCAACTGCTTTAGATGGTAATCTACTTTCTCGATATGTTGCTATTATAATTGTTTTGCTCCAATACTTATTTGACAATCCAGCATCCAGAAGTATGCATCTGGCCATTTCAACTAAGGTGCGGTTCTTCCTTTCTGCCATTCCATTTTGTGTGTATGGCATGGTTGTCTGGTGCTCTATACCCCGTTCCTTTAGATACCACTCCACTTCTTTACTTGTATACTCCCCCCCCCACAATTGTCTGTGTGGAGTGTTTGTGATTTCCTTTGGAACTTATTATTTCCCAAGCATTTTACTTTTTTGTTTCAGGAGATACATGACAGAGTACCTGGAATAGTCACTGATGAAAGTAATCAGGTATTTCTTTCCTTCTCCTGGTGTAACAATTCTCATGGGTCCACAAATATCACTATGCGCTACCTGTAGGGGATGTGTAGACTTGCTTTCACTGCCTTTAGGGAGTGAGGCATGTGTAGCTTTTGCCTTTATGCAGCACGTACACATTTTTTTAGTTTTAATTTTTTATTGAACAAAAAAACCAAATGAGTAAAAAAAAAAACCCAACAGAAAAAAAGAAGAAAGAGGAAAGAATACATACAGCCAAGAGAGGCTTCCAATTTCCTCTATGACAAATATAAGTTTGATTACCAATTTTATCTCTTACTCTATGTTTACAGTGAAAAATTCTCTTTTTTCTATTAGATGAATTCCTTATTCACCAATCCCACAGATCATCAAGTCATTATTATCTGTTTCACGCAAAAAGTCTATAAGATGTTTCCAATCAGTAATAAATGAACTGATTGTCTTTTCTCTAATAAATGAAGTAAGCTTAGCCATCATTGCAAGTTCCAACATCTTCTCCAACCAGTCCCCTTTTGTAGTTTCTGTGCATATAGTAGTCCATTTCTGTGGACTACTATATGCCATATCTATCTATCTATCTATCTATCTATCTATCTATCTATCTATCTATCTATCATCTACAAAGTTTCATGACTTCTTTCTAGCTGTTTGTCCACTAATCCCGAAAGAAAAGACTCTGGTTTCAACTGTATATTAAAGTCTTCTTAATTAATAATTGTATTTGCATACAGAATTGTTATGGCTTTCTTGCATGTCCACCACATATGGTAAAATGTTCCTTCATGCTGTTCAAATTTCTAACATAAGCTGGAAGTACCTTTATATATTTTGGCCAGTTTCTCCAGAGACATACAGCAGCAAAACATCATCTTATAGAAATTCTCTGAAAGACTACAACTTAATGTAAATTTTAACCCTTTTAACCATATATTTTCTCATTGTTCCATTTTGTATGTCATATCCAAACTTTTTGGCCCATTATATCATACATTCTTTCACTTGTTCTACCTCTGTTTTTATTGAACAAATATTGAGAGCCAGTTTGGTGTAGTGGTTAAGTGTGCGGACTCTAATCTGGGAGAACTGGGTTTTATTCCCCACTCCTCCACTTGCATCTGCTGGATGACCTTCGGCAAGCCATAGCTCTGTACCAGCTGTTCTCTCAAGGGCAGTTGTCTCAGAGCTCTCTCAGCCCCACCTATCTCACAGGGTGTCTGTTGTGGGGAGGGGAAGGAAATGGAGTTTGTAAGCCACTCTGAGACTCCAAGTGAGTGAAGGGTGGGATATAAATCCAATCTCTTCTTCTTCTCTTCTTCTTCTGTCTCAAATTTCAACAAGAGTGTATACATTTTAACAATAACATGTTCATTTGTGCATAGTTCTATATCAAATACAGACTTGGATTGTTCAAAATCATAGTATCTTTTATCTGCTTTAAACCTTTCTGAGATTTGTAAATACAAAAACCATTGACAGGTATATCCTTCTGTTATCAGATCGTCTCTTGATTTTAGTTTATATTCACCTTGCAAGAATTCCATTTATGCAAAATTGTCATTTCGCTTCTAAAATGAGCTTCTTGTGGTGATAACCACAGGGGTATTTTCAGACAAATTCTAGGTTTATATTTATTCCATATTCTCAAAATAGTACATCTAACATAATGGTTATTAAATTCTGTGTTATCCTTGGCTTTATTGTACCACAGGTACCTGTGCCACCCAAATCTCAAGTCATGTCCTTTTAACTCCAATAATCTTTTGTTTTTTTTAGCAAGATCCACTCCTTCATCCACATTAAACAACAAGAAGCAAAATACAATGTCAAATCAGATAAACCCAGTCCTCCTCTTTTCTTTATATTTAACATATGGTTTTCCCCTTGTCAAATAAATCTGGATATATCTTTCTGCCATTGTATAAATGGCACATCCATTATCAAAACAGGAATAGTCTGAAACAAAAATAACATTCTAGGTAAAACATTCATCTTAATAACTGATATTCTCCCCAAAAGTGACAACTGAACTTGTTCCATCTCAACATATCTTTTTAAAATTCCATTCCAAGTTTTAAGATAATTATTCTGAAACAACATACAATTTATATTTGTCAAGGTGATACCCAAATATTTTACCTAATTTTCAAATTTAAAAGCCATTTTGTTTACCAGATTTGTTTGATCTTGAATTTTTATATTTTTGTTAACATCTTAGTCTTCTGTTTATTAACCTTAAAACCTGCTACTGTACCAAATTCT
Organism: Lepidodactylus listeri; assembly: GCA_029233225.1. Classification (NCBI taxonomy): domain Eukaryota; kingdom Metazoa; phylum Chordata; class Lepidosauria; order Squamata; family Gekkonidae; genus Lepidodactylus; species Lepidodactylus listeri. The sequence continues at coordinate 98,977,661 of JARCFY010000006.1, forward strand.
TTCAATTTAGTCATTAAAGTTTCAATTCCCATTAAAGGATTTTCCAAGACCAAAACCAGGTAATCTGCAAAGGCTCTTAATTTATAAGATTCTCATTTAATCTTTACACCTAGAATTCTTTCATCTTGTCTTACATCTCTAGTCAGTATTTCTAGAACCAAAATAATCAGAAGAGACAACAATGGAGCAATCTTGTCTTGTCCCTCTTTGTATCTCACATGGTTTAGTCAAATTTCCATTAATAATTATTTGTGCTGTTTGGGCTGTATAAGTCAATTTTACCCTTTTATGAAGCTTTGTCCAAAATCCATATCTAAACATTCCATATCTACACTCTAAACAAAAAAGTCCAGTTCAGGTTATCAAAAACTTTCTATGCATCAAACCCCCCCACAATGCAGCTTGTTTGTCGTTATGTTTTTCCAAGTATTACAAGATGTCTAATACTGTTCTAACATTTGCCCCTCAACTGTCTTTTAGGTAAAATTCTACTTTGATCTTGATGTATAATTTCCTGAAGAATTATTTCAAGTCTTTCAGCTAATATTGTTGTGAATAACTTGTAATCACTATTCAACAATGATATTGTTCTGTAATTTCTTGTCATTGTCAAATCTTCTCTATTAGGTATTAGTGTTATATTAGCCTTTTCTCATGTCTCTGGCATCCTTCCTCCCTTGTAGAATAGAGTTCATTGTGCTTTGTAAGGGTTGCAGAAATTTATCTTCAAAGCACTTGTAATAAATACCTGGAAGACCATCTGGTCTAGGGGCCTTACCAGGTTTAATCTTTTTTATGGCTTCCACCACTTCTGTTATTGTTATCAGTCCATTAATAATTTGTCATTGTTGTTCTGTAACTTTAGGTAAATTTTGTTTTCTAATATATTTATCAATTTTCTCTAATGGAATATCATAATTCTTCTATATTTTTTATATTTGTGCTCTATGGGCTATGAAAAGGCCAAATCTATGGCAAAACAGAGAATACTGGATATCTCAAGACAACATGATTTAAATATGATAGAGAAATGGCAAGTCCTCCTGGCTCCAGATAACAGAGTAATCCCTATGCCTTACTTTTCCCATTTATTAAATCAGGACTACAGAAAAATGTTTACACTAATGCATTGAGATATACTCCCATCTGCAGTCCTAGAAGGAAAATTTAACAAGACTCCTTATGAAGAAAAGATATACCCCTGTTGTGCAGATGGTATTGAGTCTGTAGAACATGTAATTTTTGACTGTAAAGCATATAATAACATCCTCAAGTCTCTTCCTTTTCTGAAGATACTCCCTCTCTCTCGCAGGCAAAGAATCTGCATCTTAAGAAATTTGCTATTGGATAGCTGAGCAGATGTTACTTATCAGGTGGCTAGGTTTGGATGGCTTGCCCTAAGAATTAGAAAATCTATAGTAGCTCAGAAAGAGGAGAATTAAGATCAAGTTTTATTAATTTTAACCATTATGATTTTTATGGTGTTTTTTTTTACCAGTCTTAAAATTCTGTTCCTATTTTAATGTGATATCTTTTATGCATGTTGCAAATGTCATTGGTTTATGTTTTGGTCAATGACCATGAATAAAATCTGTCTATCTTTTTGAGTAATATTGGTAAAATAATTTTGTATAGCCACTGTATCAGTTAACACTTTATCTCCCTCTTGTATTTTCAATGACATTTTCTTTTCTCTTTCTTTTCACAGTTTATATGCCAACCATTTCCCCGATTTATTTGCAGATTCAAAATTTCTTTGCATTACATAGTTCAATTTTATTTCCATTTCTCTTATTGTTAACAGAGATAACTGTAAAACTGTATCTCATCCAAAATATTTTTGTATTTTTGCTTCCTTTCTTGTTTGTTGGGTATTATATTGTATTAAATAACCTCAAATGAAAGCTTTACTTGCATCCCAGACCATTCTCAAATCAGTTCCCTTATTTAAAGTAATTTAAAAAAATTCTTTTAGTTTCTCTCTCTCTCTCTCTCTTGATATTTGTAGCCTGCCCTTCCCACTAGTGGGCTCAGGGCAGATAACATTTCATCAATACAATAAAGAACAACATTTCATTAATACAATAAATAATTAAAAATATTAAGACACTGTCATAAACATTAAAATGGTGGTCACAACACTAAAGTAGACAAATTAATGGTTGCAAGAGGTCCTGGCCCATGGTAAGATGTAAATAATGGCCAGCAGTTGTTAAATGGGTGACAAAAACCCCAGGGAGGCCATACTTGTACTTCCGCGGCCTCAACAGTTGTTTTTCATTTTGTAACAATAATTCGTTTAATCTCCATCTAAAAGTGCTAGATTTTCCTTTATAAACCATAGTCATTGGGCTACGATCTGGAAAAGTTTTTGGTACAATCTCTAATTTAGAAACCTTGGTAGCTAGATCTCTTGATGTCAAAATCATGCCTATTCTTGAAAAAGATCTATGTCTTTCTGAGAAATACATATATTCTCTTGAATTACCATTTTTCTGTTTTCATAAATCAACCAACCCCCCCCCCCCCAAAAACAAAAACAAAACCACATTTTTGGTAGTTTACCTTGAAGCATTTATTTTTCTCTGGGGTCCTGTCCATTTGTGGGGAGATCACTCCAATCCATCTCCCATCAAACACCAATTTTCATAAGGTAAGTCTATTAAGCTCTCCATAAGTCTTTTGTAAAACACCATTTTATTTTCATTTGGGGCATATAGTCCCACCACCATAGTCTCAGCCCCATGTAAAATTACTTCAATGCTCACAAACCTACCATGATTATCACTCGATACCAATTCTGGTTTTATATAAGATTTAATATACAAAACAACTCCATTTTTCTTTTTATTGTTAGCCAAAATAAAGTCTTCACCCAAGGTTTTATAAACCAAATACTTTATGTCTTTTTTTCTTACATGAGTCTCTTTTAAGCAAATAATAATCTTGCTTTAATTTTTTCAAATAATGGGGAAATATCCTTTTTGAGGGGCATTTGCTCTGTTGATATTTGATTATAAACCTTTGTAATCCATATTTTGGTCAAAAATTTAAAAATAGATTTAAAAGTTTAATTATTACCTGTGGCACTCAACTCAGTATTATCTTTGCCCAGTTGCTATTGCTGTTCTGGAGTAGATTCTGTTGGACTTTCCATTTGTGTCTCCTCAAGCTCCCTTTTAAATCTTTCTAAAAAGTGTCTTGCCTTTTGAACTGAGTTTTATCTAAAACTTTGCTTCTTAAAAGTAAAGATCATGCCCTCCAAGGCGTCCCATTGAAAAGCAATCTTTGCCTGTTTAAATTTGTCAGTCAGGAAGGCATAACCTTTTCTCTAATATAAAATTCTAATGGGGTTTTCTTTCAGAACATGAGACAAGTAAGATAGGGGTGAGCTATTTTATTGGAACTGGATAAGAACCTTTGGGGCTGTAATGCTCACCTTAGATTCATGGTTGGTAATTAGTAATTATGAACTTCACCAGCATTTCTAGTTATGCCCTGCACTGGAGCAGGAGTGCTATCTTGAATAGCAAGTTCCGCAACTGTGCCTCCACAGGAGAGGCCGTGGCTCGGTGGTAGAGCATCTGCCTGGCATGCAAGAGGTTTCCAGGTTCAGTTCCTGGTATCGCCAGATGAAAGAATCAGGCAGTAGGTGATGTAAAATAATTCTCCTTGAGACCCTGGGTGAGCTGCTGCCAGTCTGAGTAGACAATACTGACCTTGATCGACCAGTGGTCTGATTCAGTATAAGGCATCCTATATGTATAATTGCCCTACGTATTGGCTGTTTCCAGCTCTCCCGTTGGCTGTGCTGTGCACACCATTGGCCCATCAACCACCACTCAAGAGTACTTGCATGCCATTGGCTGGGTGCTCGGTCCACTCCTCTCACTCACCAACTGCCAACCTGGACACTCTTCCCTAACAGAATAAACTGCCAAAACGGCTGTCTCTCCTGACAAAGACACTTCTCCTGCTTGGCTCCTGTGGGACTAACTTTTCCCTCAGTGGCTGTTGCTAGGTAACCAAGCTTGGTTCTGTCAGTAAAAAAGCAAAGACAGGAGGCCCTTTCCAGGCCTTTGTGAGGACCTCATTGAGGCCCGTCCTGACTAGGGTTGCCAGCTCCAGGTTGGGAAATTCCTGGATATTCTATGGTGGAGTCTATGGAAGTTTTTGGAGGGGAGAGACCTCAGCTGAATAGAATGCCATACAGTCCACCCTCCAAAGCAATTATTTTCTCCAGGGGGAGAGAGAGATCTGTTGTCTGGAGTTCAGTTGTGATACCCGACGACCTGGAGGTTGGCTACCCTAGGCGTAGCAGTTAGCACTTCAGAGCAGGGTCAGCCAGACCCAAGTTCTTGCTGTGAAAGTCAAGTGGGTGATTTTGGACCAGTCACAGACTTTCAGCCTAACCTACCTCACAGGGTTGTTGTGCAAATCAAAAGGGAGAGAGGAGAATGATGTAAGCTGCTTTGGTCTCCACTGTGGAGAAAGATTGTACTTTTCCTTCTGGGGAACCATTGCTGCCAATCTCCAGGTGAGGGCTGGAGATCACTCAGAACTAAAACTGCTCTCCAGATGACAGAGATTAGCTCCCCTAGAAAAAAACAGCTGCTTTACAGGGTGGACTCTTGTCATTATACCCTGCTGAAGTTGCCTCCCTCCTGCTTAGGTCCCCACTGTGGAAAAAGACTGTACTTTTCCTAAGTAGAGGCTGCAGGTGTGTGTGGGGGAGATGGAAAGCTGAAGTCAGAGGGGCAGATAAAGGTAGGTTGATGGTTGGCTGGGAAGGAGATAAGGTTGCCAACTCTAGGTTGGGAAATTCCTGGAGATTTGAGGGGTGGAGCCTGGAGAGGGTGGGGTTTGAGGAGGTGTGGGTCCTCAGACAGGTACAATGCCATAGACTCCATCCTCCAAACCAGGCTTTTTCTCCTGGGGAACCATTGTTGTCAATCTCCAGGAGAGGGCTAGAGAGCACACAGAATTACAACTGCTCTGCAGATGGCAGAGATCAGTTACCCTGGAGAAAATGATAAGCTCTGTGTCATTATGCCCTGCTGAGGTCACCACAGCAAATAAACGCTGAGTGCCCAAGATGAGGGCACCTGCCTCTTTCTAGAGCCAGTTATATTTATTTCCACAATGGGCCTCATATAACAATGGGTCTTGGTGTAAAGAAATACTTTCAAAAACATACCCATGAAGAAATGTTGTATGTTTGAATGGGTCTATATCCACTTAAGCAGACGGCCACAGGAAAGAATTTCTACTATAAGATCAGCCCTGGAATGGGTAGTAATACTTCATGCACTGAGTTGGCTCTCACAACAAATGAGTATGTGTAGGATACATTGAAATTAATTGAAAACTTGGAAAGTTTTAATTGAGTGCTTCACTAAAAGGCCAGCTCTGTCTATTCAAGTCATATTTAGGAGGAGGAGGAGATTGGATTTATACCCCAGCCTTCACTTGGAGTCTCAGAGCAGCTTACAAACTCCTTTCCCTTCCCCTCCCCACAACAGACACCCTGTGAGGTAGGTGGGGCTGAGAGAGCTGAGACAACTGTCCTTGAAAGAACAGCTGGTACAGAGCTATGGCTTGCCCAAGGTCATCCAGCAGGTACAAGTGGAGGAGTGGGGAATCAAACCCAGTTCTCCCAGATTAGAGTCCACGCTCCTAACCACTACACCAAGACAGCTGACCAGGATCTTTCTGGTTTTCTCCAAAAGTATGTAGAAACAGATATCTGACTACTACCCTTGGCTCTCAGTAGTGGCTTGAGGCTCTCCCAGATTAGAGTTCGTGCACTTAACCACTACACCAAACTGGCTATATAATGATTTATTATAACATTGCACAGCCTTTGTTCATAAATTTGGATAGGGATATGAAGCAAGCAGTGTGGATTTAGTTGTCAGTTGCCTGTGTGGCATATACAACCACTTCAGGCCATGTTTTAAAAACAAGCCACTTTGTTCCTGTGAGCTGACTCCAAATTTAGGGGTGCAAAGTAAAGGTAATCTGGGGCCAATTTTCAGATAACTAACCAGCAATCCCTTACCCCATTAAATTGGCCTTGTTCTGGATTTTACTCCAATTCTAAGAGTGAAAATTTGGGATTTTCATTCCATATGGTTTCTCTTTGCACATTCTATGTCTCTTGGTTTTGGGATCTTTTGTTTAATTCAGCTAAGCTTTTAGTTCAGTAGGGTCAGGTCAAGTTAGGAAGATCATGAGAGGGAGAGCAGGAAGGGTTGCATCAGTGGTTAGTTCTCATGGCACTTTCTTACACGACCAAAGGGAAATGCTGATCGCCACTTTGGGGTCAGGAATCAATTTTCTCCAGGCCAGTTTGGCCAGGGACCCTGGAGGGGGGTTGCTTTTTTTGCTATCAAAAGGTGCTACCACACCTTTTTTGGTTATTTTTTTGCTGGGCATGGAGAATGGGTCACTGGAGGTGGGTGGGGGGGGAGGTAGTTATGAATATCCTGCATTGTGGATGGGGTTGGACTAGAAGATCCTGGAAGTCCCTTCCCACTCTATGATTCTAAGTTGTATTTGTGTATTCTTATACTTACAGAAGACACCTGATAGGATTGCCTTCTACCCACCAGTGGCAGGAAAAGTCCTACCAACCCTCCCCCTTCCCTTCTGGTACTCTGTTGAGCAGTAGGGGGAAAGGGGAAGTAGGTAATCAGTGACTAGTTGACAGCACTTCTGGCTACAACATGGAAGTAAACAATCCAAAGGAATAACACATAGCCCCCAAACAATCAGGTATAAAAACAATTTATACAGACGTGTGCTAGATGCTCACAGAACAATACAACAACAAATGAGGCTATATTAAAGCCATAACATGTTTAGTGTCTGGTAACAAATAACATATTCCATCACGGAAAAAATACAAAGGTCGATAGAAATTCACACAGCAGTCTGCTCAAGTCTCACTCAGTCAAATTCCTCAAACAATGTTGTGTCCTTATTCAAATTCACAAAAGCAATCTGCTCAAAGTCTGTGTTTCTCTTTCAGTCAACACGCATTCTGGATATCTAAGTGTTTCAGACCACTGGTCTCAGGAACAAATCCTATATCGGAATCTTACATTCAGTCTTGCATTCAAGGTGACACTTTCATTGATTTATTTTTGTTAATCTATTTGGACAAGGTCTCCTCCCTTATTTTAAGAGTGCTGATACTGCTGCCAAAGTAAAATGGACCCACACTATGCCTCCAAATGGTAAAAACTATAGATACTGAGCAAAATCCTAGTGAACGGTGACATTACTTCTGGGTTCCAGCTGGAAATGATGTTGATGTGTTACCGGCTAGAGATGTAAAATTTCTGGAAATTTGGAAGCTTGGAAAAATACCAGTTTTTTTCTGTTTTTTCAAAAAAAAATGGAAATTTTCAGAAAAATTGAAAAAATGCTACATTAGCACTTTTTTTTTCCAGATTGAAAGTCATTTTGTTACTTTAGGAACATAAAATATGACTATGGACAATTTTACTTGTAATAAAATTATCACAAGTAGCGTATTAAAAATATAGTGTATCCAAACAGTTATTACAAACAGAATTTACTTTTAAAATAATATTGTAATTGTAACAAATGGAGCAACAATCATATGAACTGTTTACTAGTTTATGTGGAACAGACAAAAAACCTCCACAAAACCATTTTTAAAAATCCAGAAATACCAATTATTCATATTTTCTTTCCACAATATTAAATAAAAATAAAAAACCCATTCTTTTAAAATGAATTGAAGGGGGGGGAAGTGTATAGAAGGGAGTGTGGGACTAAGTTTCAGTGGACATGAAATTTAATCAGAATCATTTTCTGAGCTATAATTATCAGTTTCAGTCTCTGCTTCTTCAGCTACTCTGTTGTGTCTGTCATTATGACAGTTATTATGGACCTCTAAAAACTATACTTTTAGGTCCTTTCTGTTGCTCTGTATTTTATTCCAATGATTTGAAGCCCAGTGAAGCCTGAGTACCAGTATACCCACCCAGATGCAAAAACAAAACTGAAACCTTTTTCTTTACTTATGACAATAGCACCTCCTAAAGCAGGGGTGGCCAACCTTGCTTAACGTAAGAGCCACATAGAATAAATGTAAGAGCCACATAGAGATGTCTGAGAGCCACAAGACAGGAACAAATATCACACACATGTTTTTATTTTTAAAAATATGCAAATTTGCTTTTTATTAACGTTAAATGGGAGTGCCAAAAATAAAAACAAATGAGGAAAACCAGTTATAAGAAAGAGAGAGAAAGAAACTAGGAAAGCAAATAGATGGGAGGGAGGAGGCAAGGAAGGAAGGGAGAAAGAGAGAAAAAGCATGCCTCCCCTTTGCTTCCCCAGCCGCCCTGCCAGGAGCCGCACAATATGTGTGAAAGAGCCGCATGTGGCTCCCGAGCCACAGGTTGGCCACCCCTGTCCTAAAGGAAGATATGCATCTTGTTCTTGCATTGGAGAGTTCAGTTTGTAACCTAGGTCTTGCTTGTCCTCAGTGCACAGAAATCAGATTAATCTGATACCATACATTTTTTTTTAGAAATGATTTGAAAAATATTTGAACACCTTATCTTAAAATATTTTATTCATCATGTTAAAATAAAATGTTCCATAATCCATTTTTTCCTTTTCTTTTTTTTCAATTTGTCGGGAAAAAAAACAGAAAAAACTCCCCCCCCCCCCCCCCCGGGCCTTTAAATCTCTATTACCGACATCCTTTCCCCCCTGCTCTGCTCCCAAACTCTCCCAGGGGTACCAGGCAGGGGTCATTTCGTAAAAAAAGAGGAGCAGGAGCTCATTAGCATAACTAATTAGCATAACTTATTTGCATATACTACACCACCTGACATCACTGGAAGTATGTCTGAAGGCAAGAAAGAAGAAGAAGAAGAGATTGGATTTATATCCCGCCCTTCACTCACTTAAGAGTCTCAGAGCGGCTTACAAACTCCTTTCCCCTCCCCTCCCCACAACAGACACCCTGTGAGGTGGGTGGGGCTGAGGGAACTCTTTTCCAAGCTGTCCTTGAGGGAACAGCTGGTACAGAGCTATGGCTTGCCCAAGGTCATCCAGCCAGGTGCAAGTGGAGGAGTGGGGAATCAAACCCGGTTCTCCCAGATTAGAGTCCGTACACTTAACCACTACACCAGACTGAGAGAGAGAGAGAGAGAGAGAGAGAGAAAGAGCAAGCTAGCAGAGAGGGGACCGCTACTAATCCAAGTCTCAGAAATACCCCTATTCTGGGAGGATAGCTTCAGTGGTGGCTGAAGTCTTCAGAAGGCTGGTTGGAGGAACAAGGACCTTTCCAGGGGACGGGGTCATTTTGCTGCAGTCATGACACAAGCAGGCATTCCCCTGCCAGGCGGGGGGCTGGCACCAACTCCCAGAGCTGCGCTCCCCCGAGCTCCTGCTCGAAATGACCCCTGGTGCCAGGTACCCCTGGTACCAATACCTGCATCAGGAGAATATTATGCTGCTGAATGCCAGGTGGACTTGTGGAGGTGTGGATGTTGTGTTAAATCAGTGATCTGCAACCCATGGGTTGGGACCCTCACATGGGTCATAGAGCCCCACTTGCTGGTGTCAAGCCCCTATAAAGCAACATTTATATTTTACTTTCTCTGTACATGAATATTGAGTGAAGCAGCAATTCAGCAAGGCACGTTCATTAGTGGCTGAAAGGATTCTTCCACGGCTGTGATCTATAACTTGTTCCCAAGTCTGCAAAGGTTACCACTGTGCTAGATCTTGAATGAAGAAGAAACTGTAATAGAATGTATTGCAGAATGTATTGTGAAAACACTGTAGAATAGCAAAGTAATAAAAGCTGCAGAAATGATGATAAGGAGTAGAAAGGGTAGAGCCTGTTACCATTTCAGTGGCCTTTATTACTCTGATGCTCTGATGTTGTGTTGATCTCTTTCTAAGTGAATTGTTTCAGTAGATACCTTCTTTCAGTGTCATATGCAAAAAAAGTATGTGTGTAAATCTTTAGCGATAAAGAGAGAATAAGATTTGTTCTCCATCTGAAAGATAATTAAATTTATGAGACCAGTCTTAATGCTAGGCAATACCTTACAGTAAAATGCATAAAAGAGAATGAGCGAAGCGGTATCAAGAATATGCTCTTAAGCAATTGTATTAAGGACTATTCCAACATAACAGGAAAATCAGGTTAGCATTCATTTTACTTTTGGTATATATTATGATGTAGTGCTTCTTTCTCAAAAGGAAGACACTGCCTTTTGCGGTAAAGGAATTACTATTTATTCTTATTTAATGTGCTTTACGAAAGAGTTGGAGGTGCACAAAACATTTCCATGATATTGCTTCTCATGTAAGAGTGATTTGCTACATCCTTGCCACTTTATATTGCAACAGACCTTCTTCCTTCTTGAGTTTTTGAAAGCATTCAGATTTTTATGCGTTTGTTTTTTGAGATGAAGAATGGATTTTTATTTGTGGTCTCTTTCGTAACTCACAATTCAACACTATTTCTCCTTTTTTGCTCTACCCTAATTTTTAGTCCAGTTGTGCCTAGGCCGCTTGCATAATGTTTATTATACAACAAAATTTATTATGAAAGATTTGTTGTGAAAATAGATCTGTACATAAAAAAACTAGAAGACAAGGAGAAAGCTAGGCTAGAACTTTTGTCCCTGGAGGAATTTTTGTATGGCACATTCTATCATGTGATTAGTCTCCTGCAGTTGAAGATGGTAAAGCCCAGACAAGGTTTACCACTGTCGTGAGAACTATACCCGTGACTGTAAGCTGTTTGATTAAACTGATTCCACTGAAAAACATTGCATTTGAGGGGGTCTGGAAATTCTCTTTGGGATGTTTTATCTGTGAGGAGCCACATTCTCACAAAACATTTCGTACTTGTTCAGAATAGTTTACATAAATTATTGTGTTGTAATCCTGGCAAGGTTTATGAGCCCTGTAAGGTTGGTGAGCAGAATTGTCCTCCAATTACAAAGGAGAGGCTGAAACCAAAGTTGTTTGGCTGCCTAAATCAGCTAGAGAGTTCATGGCAGAAGCAGGTTTTGAAAAATTCCTATGCAGAGTTACTCCAGTCTGAACTGATTGATTACAGTGGGTTTTGGGTTTAGACTGGAGTAACATTGCAAAGGATTGCAGCTTAGACTGGACTAACGTTGTTTAGGACTGCACTGTCAGGACTAAACTACATAACATATTATGCACATGCAGTCCCCAAACAGGGCCAATAAGGCCCTCCCCTACGCCTTAGTGCTGCAAGGTGTTACTCTATTTAGGATCTCTTTGCTTTCTACTATCTCTCTCATGCGCAAGTTTTGTTATCCAGTACCCCATAAAATAGCAAATATGTTACTTTCGGGGCGGCGGGGGGGGGGTGTCACTTCATTTTCTTTCTTCTTTATCACCTTCCTCACACTATGTCCTCTTTCTCTCCCACTGGAAGCCCCCATATCCTATCCCCCTTTCCTGATTTCTTCTCTCCTTCCCAGTCAGCAAACAAATTTTCTTTTTCTGCCTCCCATCTTCAGCTTTATTATTTATATCATTTATACCCCACTAGAGACCTGGAGTAGTTTACAACATCATTCTCACCTACTCCAATTTATCCTCACAACAATCATGTGAGGTAAATGAGTCTGAGAGAGAGAGAGAGAGAGAGAGAGACTGACTGGCCCAAGGTCATCCAGCAGGTCTGTAGTCAGAAAATTTTTATGAGGGGGAATAAGTACAGCAGTGGTAAGCCCACCATCATTTATTTACATTATTATTTATGTATACTTTATAATTTATTTACCAGTTTTCTACTTGAGACTCAAAATGGATTACATGGCATAAAACAATGTTATCGAATAGCATGAAAGACCTAATAAGCAATGCAATAGGACTAGGATTACAAAACCAGAAAAGTACAAAAAAGTATCAGACATGCTATGTCAATCAATGCTGAAAATGGAATTCCAGAAAAAAAAGAAAAGAAAACAATGCTGTGAGAGTTCTGAGTTTGCCACAACATCATTTCACCCCTTTGTTCCTTAGTCTCTTTATCTCTTTTTTACTCCAACATGATGTTACCCTCCTAACCCCACAGGTTTTTAAAATCAGGACTCTTCAGCCCCGCTAACTGCTAATTCTGTTCTAGCCAATTGCCTAGGGAATTCACTCTTTGAAAGAATTACGACAGGATTCACGCTTTTTTACCTCAGCTCCTTCCTTTTTTACATAGAGAATTTATACTTTAAAGAAGGGTCAGTTACAGGTTTTTGTGGGCCCTGGGCAAAAGACTATAACCAGCCCCCCCCTTTCAATGGAAACCCTTTTCTTCTTTAGTCATACTCCTTCCAATTGGCTCCTCCCCTTTGGTTCTATTTTTTTATTCTTTAACAACTGTCTTTTCCATTTCAATTTCCTTATTCTGGTAAAGAGATATACAACATTTTGTTTTCTTGATTACATTGTATTACCTTGTATAAAACAATATAACTGTCACATTCAGGGCTAAGCCCAGCACTGTTGCTCTACTCAGGGTTTCCAAGATACACAAATACAGAAATACACAGGACCAAGGTCTACAAACCATTCAGGAGTCAGATATTGAAATGTCCAGCCCAAGGGCCAGGGTAGGAGGGTCCAGAGGTCCAGTTCCAAGGCTTGGGAACAGGTGCAGGATACTGGGGTCTGGGTTCCAGGCTTCAGGAGCAAGCACAGATTACTAGAGACAAGATACAAGACATCAGGGTAGAGCTCTGTTTGCTACACACAAAGAAAGAGTAAGCATAGTTAACTCTACACTGAGCCTTGATCAGCATGTTCCTTTTATCTGTATTTTTGCTGACTCCTCCCCCTGAGGGCCAGGTGTCTCTCCTTACAATTACTTCATCTTCCTGCAAGTGTGGGTCTTTTACTGTTTCCCTATCAGCCTGTCAGTCATGGTCCTGCAAGGACTCCACTCCAGGAACTAACACTTTCCATTGCTGAGCATTTAAGCAGGTTTGGTGTAGTGGTTAAGTATGTCCTCTAATTTGAAAGGACTGCGTTTGATTCCCCACTCCTCCACTTGCAGCTGCTGGATGACCTTGGGCAAGCCATAGTTCTGTTAGAGCTGTGCTTGAAAGAGCAGTTCTTGAAAAAGCTCTCAGTCTCGCTGACTTCACAGGTTGTCTGTTGTGGGGAAGGGAAGGGAAAGGAGTTTGTGAGCCACTCTGAGTGAAGGGCAGGGTATAATTCAATGTTCTCCTCCTCCTTGTTTCTCCTGAGCTGCAAAGCACTCTCTTCTTCTCCTACACTCTACTGGCTCAGAAGAGGCTAGGGAGGAAGCCGACCTCTGTGGCATCTCTTTCTCCTCTTGGAAGATTGAGCAGCCTGGCCATGACTGGGAAGCATTCTTGCTACCCAGTGCTTCCCCCATTGGGTTTGCTGCTGGATCTAGCTGCTCAGGTGGGGATTCTGTTGGTGAGGGGCCCAATTCTTCAGATTCCTCCTCATCCAAGGTGGTGGCAACTGGCTTGCCCATGACAATAACTTAGATGTAACATTGGTATAATAAGTATATTTCTTTTCCCATAACAATATTCCTTTAAACATGAATTACATATGGTATTTGTAAACAAAAACAAACTAACTAAAAGCCAAATTCTCTGACTGTCCAGACAGTGGTGCATGTATTAATGTGAAGGGCTGGAAATTTTCTAGAAAGTTTGTGACCTGAGATACTAGTTCTAATTGGAGGGGCATGACAAATGATTGATTGGGCACTGCCCCCTTTTGCACCACCATGGCTATGGGCCTGTCATCCAGCAAGCTTCCATGGTAAAGTGGGGTCTCCCACATCCTAGTCTGATGCTTTAATCACTGTATCACTGGCTGTCAGCCTTCCCTCCTTCCATTGCCCAGGCAGCTTTTCCCTAAGACAAGTCTGCCCCAGTTGCAAAAGTCATGCACATTGCTCAGGTGAGTTGGCCCAGCCAAGTTGCATAAGCTGTGCAGAGGCTGCCTCAGGGCCCAAGTGAGTTGTGTGGCTTCAAGCTGTATAGTCATCACTGCACCTTGGTGAATTGCACAAGGTGTATGATATCAGGTTACCTAGTGGTTGTTGCTGGCCCTGGACCCAATGAATCCTCTCTCCAAGGCAAGAAGTATGGGATCAGGCGTGGCCTGCAAGGTTCAAACACCCCTGGAAAGGGCCCTGCTTGGTGTAGTGGTTAAGTGTGCAGACTCTAATCTGGAAGAACTGGGTTTGATTTCCCACTCCTCCACTTGCAGCTGCTGGATGACCTTGGGCAAGCCATAGTTCTGGCACAGCTGTTCTTGAAAAAGAGCCGTTTCTGTCAGAGCTCTCTCAGGCCCACCTACCTCACAGGGTGTCTGTTGTGGGGAGGGGAGGGGAGATTGTAAGCCACTCTGAGACTCCTTTGGGTAGTGAAGGGCAGGGTATCAATCCAATCTCCTCCTCCTCCCTTTTACTGACAACCCCAGGGTTGAAGGCTGGCAATATTGTTGTGGTTGCCCAGCAGTCCCCACAATAGCCACTGAAATCTTCTTTTGTAAAGGGTACAGGCACTATCTCTATTATTTGGGGGGAGGGTTAACCCCCCCCCCCCCTTTTAGATATGAGATTTTCCTGTAAACCTGGGGCATTTCTCAGGCTTGGGGAAAGATTTATTTAGGTTCAAGTGCATTTCCTTGTGTAACTCCAGAACATTTAAAACTGCACACAAGTTCAATGCACTCTGCTTTTGTTTGTTTGCCATTCATACAGGACAGCAGTTGCGTATGCATAGTGAACATGGCCAAAGGATGATAGGTTGATTACCCTGGTGTTGTGTTTATTGCCATGCATGGATGCATTGTTCAGAATTTTTACTCTCACAGTCCAGTGCTGCTGTGGAGGACAAGAAAGACCTATAAAGATGACATGTTTGCTGTCCGGCTCCCTGACGGGACTTCAATGTATTACCTGGATCTAATTATCTCCTCTTCGGCTGACAGAGAGGCGACCATGGAACATTTCCCATCACTGGGGGGCTCAGCCAAGCTTCGAATGGGCTGTCTAATAGCATGATGTATTTTTGGACCTGCCGCTCATTGGATGAACGGACCGAGGTAAATCATGTATTGACCTCCGAGCATTCATAAACTGTGGAACATCACATTCTCATCAGAGCCATAGGGGCAGTAAACTATAGTTTCTCGCCTGTGAAACATGGTTTTGGTTATGCACTGCGCTACTAGGGTTTGTTCCTAAACAACAATACATCATTTGTGGCACTTGTCGCCTTCTTTATTGAAAGGCAAAACAAAGAGTTGAGGACAAAAATCATTACTACTTTAGCAATTTTTCACAAAATGCTTTTGTTTTCGGCTTGACACACAGATGGGACGTTGTACCACAGAACAAATGATGTATGGCAGCTTGACAAATTTCATTTCCTTTATAAAACAAGGATCAGAAGAGTGTACAAATTTGGGAAAGAGAATGCATAGGGGATTTTTGTTTGTTTGTTTTTGTTTTTGTTTTTTAAGGATTGTGAGCTTTAAGAGGTTTTCTTGGTGGATCAACTGAAACTTTTTAGCTACTAAATCAGTGTGTCCAATTGGAATTGGAGAAAATTGGTACGGTGGAACTGTTAGTTAGGGAAATGGGTGTTTATTTTTAAAGTCATTTTGGTTCCAGCACAATGATTTAAGAGGGAAAGGAAATATTAAAGGAGAGCCAGTTTGGTGTAGTGGTTAAGTGCGCGGATTCTAATCTGGGAGAACCGGGTTTGATTCCCCACTCCTCCACTTGCACCTGGCTGGATGACCTTGGGCAAGCCATAGCTCTGTACCAGCTGTTCCCTCAAGGACAGCTTGGGAAAGCGCTCGCTCAGCCCCACGTACCTCACAGGGTGTCTGTGGTGGGGAGGGGAAGGGCAAAGGAGTTTGTAAACCGCTCTGAGACTCCCTTGGGGAGTGAAGGGCGGGGTATAAATCCAATCTCTTCTTCTTCTCTTCTTTGTAAGAATAAATGTGGGTTTTGCATGTTTATTAGATTTCACATTATTGAAGGAAGTGTGTGAACTTACATTTGAAAAATCTGAAAAAGCCACTCACTGAAGTTTGGGTAATATCCAGATGCATTCAACAGGCTGATTTAAAAAGGATCACTTGAAATTTGTTAATTGGTTATGTGTGCACACTGGCTTTTAAATTTGTTACAAAGAAGAAGAAGAAATCTTCTGGGACATGGTTCAGAACTGTTCGAGGAGTTTAATTGTCTTGGCAGGTATTGATTAAAGTGCTTATGTGAAAATATTGGAAGCAATAGAAATAGCTTGTCTTAGTGCTCTTGTATGACCTTGATAGTTATAATCCTGGGCTGAAGAAGAAATTGATGTAATGTGACACAGTGCAGAAAGCCAGTGGTATATTGTTAGTTTCATATGCAAAAAATCTAGAACACGATTTAAAGAGCTGTGCATCTTGTTCTGTATTTTGTAGAGTGCTTTCTCAAACTGCAGTCTTTTCTCTCTTCCACTGTATGGTGGATTAGTTTTGAAACTGAGGCCATGTGAAATGTGTAGCTTCAGTCTTGCTGAGAAAACTAATGGGGAGACTTACAAGGGTGGTTCAGTGGGAAGGATGCTTAACCCCTCTTATGACTGCTAATTCTCCCATTTCCCAACTCCCCGCCCCCCGCCACTGAACTCACTTCTGGTTTTGTATCCCAGCTGGTGGTGATGGCAGTGCTGGAAAGTGCTGTCAAGTCACGATCGACTTATGGTGACCCCGTAGGGCAGGTATGTCAAACATATGGCTGGAACTGGCCTGTCTACGGCTCTTATCCAGCCTGTGAGCAACTTGGGGGGGGGGGGACCAGTTCAAATGTGGACCAGAAGGGCCTCTATTAGGGTATTGTACTACCTGATAAGGTCCCTCCCTTCCCCAAATGCAGGCCCTCCCCAGGGTCTTCCCCCAGAACTAGAGTGATTGCCTAACCCAGAGATGGCAACCATAAGGTGCAAAGAGGGCTGGTTTGGCCCTGAGCCCTGCTGAGGAAGGGTATGGGTCATGCTCAGCGACAAAATATCTCTGGTAAGTGGCATTTTATGGTACACATGGCCCAGTCCAATGAAGTTATATTTATGTCAGATCCAGCCCTCATAACAAATGAGTTTGACAACTCTGCTAGGGTTTTCTGCTGGAGAGGTTCAGAGGTGTTTTGCCATTGCCTGCCTCTGTGTAGTGACCCTGGACTTCCTTGGTGGTTGCCCACCCAAATACTAACCAAGACTGACCCTGCTTAACTTCCAAGGTCTGATGAGATCAGGCTGGCCTGGGCCATCCAGGTCAGGGCTTGGATCCCACCTAGGGGACAAAACTTTTCAGAGGAAAATCAGTTGGTGGGGAGCGAAACTCTCACATACATGGATCATTTTGCTAAGGGAACTATGTCATCTTTGTTACCTATTCCTTGGCTCTAAAGTCATACAACCCTACTACTTGTTGATTTCATAATATAACATTGTTTTAATTTGAAGAGCTGAACTGTAGGGCATCACTAACTCAGGTTCACCATCGCCAGTTTTGAAATTCAGCTGCATTTGATAAATGAAATGAAGGCTGAACTAGGAATTCTACTCCCCCCCCCCCTTTGTGTACTCCTATTATCAGTTTTCCCTGATATATGACTTAGTAGGTGATGCTGTGGTGGTCTTTGAAGTCAGGCAAGTTGTAAATATATTGTGTCAAATGTGGTCATTACTCCTGAATTATAGGGAACATAGAGACCGGATAAGGAACACTTTCAGAGGCTCCAGTCCTTTCTCACTGTGGGGTGAACAACACTAGGAAAAGAAAGGAATTTACTTCTCTATCCTTATCTGTCCCCCCATGAGGCAGACCCCGCTGACAGGTGAACCCACGAGGGGAAGGCTTGATAAGTCAGGTTTCCACCTGGGTTCTAGAAATATCAAGGGTAGTTGAGATAAGGAGGGCTTTTTGCCAATAAGATTAGCCAACCCCAACCAACTTCTTTCTTTTTATTCCTTTTTCTTTTAAATCAATCTGGATTCAGTAATCTTTGTAATCTTTGCAATATTTTGGACTCCTGGAATTGTGATATTTTGGATATTTCTGGACTTCTGGAAATGCAATCGTAATTGAAAAGACTGGCAGTCTTCCAGCAGAGTTTGAAGTCAACTTCTAATATATAGCGGTAAAAGGGACCCTCTTCGAAAATTTATGGGTTTTGGAGCAAGGCTTCTGGTAAACTTTGATCTTTAATTACAGCTATTCAGCAAGAGATTTATGTAACCAGTTTTTTTTTTAACCCCTTATTTTGGCAGAATGGCACTTGGCTGCTTTCCAAGAAAATCTCAGCTTCAATAATAGAGTGACAATACTAAGTGAAGCTCTTTTTTAGTATTATTTTTAAGTATTACTTTTAGTATTTTAGTATTTAGTATTATTTAGTCTGAGGAATATATAATTGGTTATTTTCATTTTCACTTTTACTCTTTATCTTTTTAAATTTAAAACAATCTTTGATGAAAGACTTTGGTTGAAGTGTACAGTGTTTCGACTGTGACATTACGTAGTGAGGGTTTTTAAAAACTTAATTTTATTAGACAGTTGG
Organism: Lepidodactylus listeri; assembly: GCA_029233225.1. Lineage (NCBI taxonomy): Eukaryota > Metazoa > Chordata > Lepidosauria > Squamata > Gekkonidae > Lepidodactylus > Lepidodactylus listeri. The sequence continues at coordinate 98,996,307 of JARCFY010000006.1, forward strand.
TTCATTGGAAATACAAGATTTTTTAATTTTCCTTTGTTATATATTTTCCTATTTGAACATGTGAACTTTTCCTAAATGAAAAACAACATAAAAACATTGGGTTTTTTTCCCCCTGAAGACTTTAGATGAATCAGCATATTGGGAAACAAAGCTAAGATTCTGCTTTATTTTCCTTTGCTTTTGGTCTCTATTTCCTTGTTGCTCTGCCTCCCCTCCTCCCTCCCCTTTCCTCCTTCTCATTTAACTCCTGTCTCCCCGCTTTACTATATTATAGTTTTAACAGAAAAAAATAATTCTGTTGATGATAGATTGATGTTTGTGCTTTAATAATTAGAATGATTAGAAGATAAGCTACCTTTCTCATCTATACTAAATTTATTTAGAACATTCATTACTTGCTACATTGAACCCTTTTCTATAAGAACTGTAGAGAATACCATTTTTATTCTAGTGGACATATATTTTAGTTGAGTTATTTAAATAATATAAACTTTGTTGTGCATTTCATATATGCATAGAAAACAGTATATGGGAATAATATATAGAAAATGTGTACAGTATTTTTAAAAAATAGAAGAGAAAAAAGGAAAATGGCAACAGGAACATGTCAAAGAGACAAAGGGAAAAATATACTATAGATGAAACAGATGAGGACCAAGAACTGAAGAAATAGTAGAAAAAATATCATGAATATTGGTGCATCAAATGCAAAAATTTGAAGAAAGAACTCAAAAGACTATTCAAGATTCAGAGAAAAGAATCTTAAAGAATATCCATAATAGTCAGAGAACTATTCAAGAATCTGAGGCAAGAACCCAGAAGAACATTCAAGAAGTGTGTCAAGAGATATCAGATGGATTATCAGAAATTAATTTAAAATTACAAGAACAAACACAAGAAATTATAAAAAAATAAAAGAGAATCTGGATTATCAGAAATTAATTTAAAATTACAAGAACAAACACAAGAAATTATAAAAATAAAAGAGAAGCAAAAAGATAATGACACACATTTTAAAAGGCAGGATCTTCAGATTGAGAAGGCAGAACAAAGAATTGAAATCCTGCAAACTCAATGCAGATGTAACAATCTGTGTTTTAGAGGAATCTCAGAAAATTTTGGGAGGCCAAATTGGGGTGGGAGCTTTTGTGATTTATTTCAGAATTATTTGAAGGTAGAGGAAGACTTTCCTGACATTGACCAGATTCTTAGAGTGAATTCACGATTTGCATTCAAGAATAAACTACCTCAAGATATACTGGTTCAATTTACCTACAAGAAAACATGAGACACAATACCAAAGAACCAAAGGAAATCACCAGTCAAGGATGTGGGAAAAGAAGAGTAGATCTTTCATGATTTACCAACAAGTGCGTTAAAGAAAAGGAAAGACTTCGACTTTTTGAGACATATCTTACCAAAAAAAAAGAAATAAAAAGAAATAAAATATCATTGGAAAATACCATGTGCAATAGAGGTATTTTTACCAAAAGGGAGAAAAATAATCACAGCAGAGGAACAAACTAAGCAATTAGCCATAGAACTGCAAACAGAGAACTCATATAGAGGAACAGAAGGAGAATCTCCAGGTAACTCAAAGCAATCTGCTAGCAGCTCAATGTAAAGTTCACAGACCAAAAACTCCAAAGAAACAAGCATAGAAAAAAATAAAGTGGGTGTGGCATCAACATCAGGGCAAAATGGATAAATTAAAAATAATATCAATAAATATCAATGGACTGAATTCTTCCCCAAAACACATGAAAATCTTCAACCAACTGAAAAAAAACCAAAACACTAATATATTATGCCTACAAAAAATTCATATGAAGAAAAAATACAAACATTTTAAACAAAAAAAAATTAGGGAAAGCATATCTTGCTTCAGCACAAAATAAAAAATGTGGAGTAGCCATTTACTTTGTCAGTCAGTCAAAACCTCTATTGGCTTTATCCAGGACTAATGAAACTAGAAGGACATGACTTGAAATTAGGTTGGCATGCTTTTGCATGGTATGAGGAAACTAATATGCACAAATATTTTAAACAATATTTACTGAGAACATCCTTACTGAAAGTGTGGGAAGAAGTTAGAAATATTATCTATACGAAAATACCAAAATGGGTGTCCCCTTTGGAAGCCTTTATAAATCCCAATTTATTTGTGAAAGAGCAATTGTGGAGATATGAAGATTTACTAGACAAGAAAGACTCTTTAAAGCTCTTTAAAACATTGATTCCATCAAAAGAAGAAATCATTTTCAAATTACTAGAAACTGCAGAAATGGATAAACTAACTTTACAGCTACAAGGCAAGAAAGAAGAAACTGATAAAAACTGATCAAGATTATATAAATGGTTGGAGGATTATCTTAAGAAACTTTAAGAACTGAAATATCAGTTTGTCTTGATAGAAGTATAACCTGATACATAAGTGTTTAAACCAGATTCTACATAGACAAATTTCAAAGTTATCTGAAGTACAGACTCTATATTGTTATATGTTATATGTCTGTTTCCTTTGTATGTTTGTGTTGCTTTATTTCTTTCCTCTTAAAAAATAATAAAATATTCCTAAAAACAACAACAAACATTTACTGACATAGACTAAAAAAGAGAACAACAACCTAGGAACTACAGATTTCAAATATACAAAGACAGTCATCTCGCCAGAGCTTTAGCCTTATATTCTCAAACCCTCATAGCAATAGAGAGAAACCTCACCACTACAAAGGTGATGTGGGGGTGGTGATCTGATAGAAGGAAGTACACTAGTCTCTCTTCTGGACAACTGTGCCTATTGATCAAAAGAGGGCTGATTAGGACATCCCATATTTTATTGTAGAATTCACAACTAAGCAAGACATGGGTAATCGATTCTGTTTTCCTGCTACTGCATAGACAAGTCCCTTTAGGGTAGGGGACATTTGCAAATCTACCATAAAGGACCACAAATGGTAAAGCATCAAAACATGCAAGCATAAAAGCTCATCTTAATGGTGGGACTGTAAGCTGTTAAAAATAGTCAGCTATAAGCCCATTCCTCTGTGTCATATTAAACTTCAGAGGGAAGGAAGTAATATCCAGAGAGTTTATTTTTCAGTGTCAAGAATCCTCTGCCTCAACCCACAATTAGAAGTATTAGAAGAATTAGGAGACTCAGATGGAAGATACCTGATTTTAAAAATGAGACTCCCAGAAGGCAAAATATGCACAATAGCAACAATATATGCAGCAAATGAGGCTAATGTCAATTTTTTGGAGAATTTTTTCCAGACTATGCTAGATTTCCAAGATGAGGATATAATGATTCTTGGAGATATGAATGAAGTACTAGACCCAAAAAAAGACAGATCAAGAAATAGTAAAGGTGGGAAATTACCTAAAATGTATTTCAGTGCATGGAAGTGTTGGAATTAGAAGACTCCTGGAGGACCAAACATCCAAAGGGCAGAGACTTTACCTTCTTTTCAGACAGACATCAAACATATTCAAGAATAGATGTGTTAGATATCCAAACATTTAACAATAAACTTAGAAAAAGTATAGTCAACCGAAGATATTTGTAGACCATAATCCCATAGAAGTAGTCTTGAAATGGAATAAAGAATCAAGAAAAAGATGGAGATTAAATTATACTCTTTTATTATAAGAAGATGTAGTAAATAAGTGTAAACAAGATTTGGAAGAGTTTTTTTTTTTAAATGAACAACACAGAAGGAATGTCTCCAAGCTACATTCTACTAGAGAGAACTGTGATTGACCCAAGGTCACCCAGCTGGTTGCATGTGGAGTCTGTGCCACACTGGCTGCAGGAACAAACTAAGATAAAAAGAAAAAAAACCCATTGGAATAAGAACATGAAAATAGTGACAATAAAAATCCACTAGAAGAAGAAGAGGAGGTTGGATTTATATCCCACCCTTCACTTGTCATCTCAGAGCAGCTTACAAACTCCTTTCCCTTCCCCTCCCCACAACAAACACCTTGTGAGGTAGGTGGGGCTGAGAGAGCTCTGAGACAACTGTCCTTGAGAGAACAGCTGGTACAGAAGTATGGCTTGCCCAAGGTCATCCAGCAGCTGCAAGTGGAGGAGTGGGGAATCAAACCCAGTTCTCCCAGAATAGAATCTATGCACTTAACCACTACACCAAACTGGCTCAGTGCACTTAACCACTAGCTGTCAGAATCTGCTGATTCAGACAAATGTATCTTGCTATTTACAGCCATGCTCCATTTTGTATTTGCTGCTTTGCTTTTTTATAGTACTGTATGTATGCCTTCATCAACACCTGTCATGTACCCCTCATCCTGGCCAGTATGTATTAGCATGTATGTAGAATGTGTAACCCCAGGTTTATGACCCTGACCGGCCTGGTTTGTGTAACTGTCAAAGCGGGAGGATGTCAGCTTCAAAGCTTGGGAACAATGGGCCTCTCACACTCCTACCTCCGCATTCCATTCATCTCGGCTGAGACTCTAAGGGAGGACAAGTCTCATCTCTTATCAATGTGCGAAAGCCTCGAGGCCATGGATTGTTATGTGAACTGGTAACATCTGAAGGGTCTGGTTGGGAAGGGGAAATTTACAACTTGACACCTCACTTTCTTTCCTGCGGGAAGCAAACGGCCAGAGCCCCGTTTTGCCCGCCGTTTTTCCCTTGTAGTGATTGGCTACCTATGGGTAATTCAAACTGCTTAGAAAAGTACAATAGACCTGGTTTGGCCATCTGTGACTGGGTAATTCAAACTGCTTAGAAAAGTATAATAGACCTGGTTTGGCCATCTGGGTCATCTCTGACAATAATCCGAGAAGCTGTACCAATGTAGAGATTGGAAATAAAGAACTGTGTTTCATCAACAAAGATCTGATCCTTGACTACTTTGAGCAGAAGTCTCACACTAGCACAGGTTAAACAATTACAAAATCAATTAAATATGTTAGAGGTAGAAAAGATACAGAAAAAAATTAAAATTTCTAAAACAAAGATATTTTGAACATGCGAATGAACCTGGCAGACATATTGTCTTAGGAAGGAAAGAGAAAAAAGAATAATAAAAGGTGTAAAGAAAGAAGACCAAATTATATATGCAGAAAAAGAAATAAAGGAACAATTTATCAATGTTTTCTCAGGATTACTCAAAAAGAAGTTTGCTTCAGAAGAAAGAATAAGAGAATATTTAAAAGACACAGAAAAATATTAAATCAAGCAATATCAATTAAAGATGTTTCTTAAGCAATAAAGAATATGAAGAATAAATCACCATTACAAGACAGGTTGACAGCAACGTATTATAAACATCTTGAAGAAGTATTAATAATAACACTACAAAAAGTTATGAATGAGATGAGGGGGGGGGGGAAGATAATACCCCAGCATGGCAAGAGATGTATATAAAGTTAAAAAATAAAGAAGGTAGTGATGCATTGCTACCACAGTCTTATAGACTTATTTCTCTGTTGAATGCAGACTGTAAAATTTTGCCACAATAATGGCAGAAAGATTAAGAAATAGAGATTTTAGCTAAAATTAATTAAGAATCAAGGTAATAAAAGTTTATGATGTAGAGTTCAAAATGAAAAGTTATGCAGACAACGTGGTTCTAACAGTCTTGAATCCCCAGAAATTGTTGCAATATGTAATTGAACATATTGAAGAATTTAGATCCCTATAAGACTATAAAATAAACAGAAAAAACCCCCAAAAATCTTAATGAAAATTTTAACATAACAACAACAAGAAGAGGTTATATAAAGCACAAAGTGCTCAACAGCCACTGACCCTATTAAATATTTGGGAGCAAATGTAACTGGGCAAAATTGTAATCTTTTAAAAAATAACTACCAGAAAATTTGGAAATCTATTCAAGCATATTTATTAAGATGGGAAAAACTAAAAATCTCATGGCTGAGAAGAAACTATACAATTAAAATGAATGTGATGCCAAAGCTAAACTTGGGGCGCGATCATACAATTCCTTGCCAGCTCAAAGTGGCACGATCACACCAGCACATCTGGGAAGCGCCCCACAACTGTCATCAAACTGTAGCAAGTCGCTTTGAGCTGGCGGGGAATCGGCGTAAAAAGCTACCAGTGAAAAGGCAGTATCAAATGGTTTGCAACGGCCCGGAGTTGGACTTTCCCTGTGTGATTGCGCCAGCGCAAACGTGTGGCTTTCGGGGATCAGGCTTTCTCCCCCCCCCGGTATTCGCATCATCGGATGACCCCCAGGATGGAGAGGCAATTCATCAATCCCTTGCTTAAGCGAATCGAAAACGGCCGAGGGGAAAAAAAAACCCAACTCGCCCGCAGTTGTGTGTGATCATGCAGTGGTGGTTTGCCCTTGCAGGTCCATGGACCTGTGTGATCATTGCACCAGCGCGTCGATTCCTGTCCAGATTATCTCACTCGTGTGGCCATGACCTTTTTGTTCCAAATGTTACCCATATATACATAGAAGAAAAAATATTGAAAAAGTGGCAAAGACAATAAATGAATTCATATGGAATGACAAAAAAACAAGAATAAGCTTCAAAATATTACAAGATAAGAAAAAGAGAGGAGTTTTAGCAATCCCAAATATATAATTATATTACCAAGTATACAAGAAACACAAGAAAGAAGTCACTAAAAAACACAGGAAAGAAGTCACAAAATCACAAGAAAGAAGTCCCATAATCAGAGATGGACTTTTGAGAATATGGTTTACACACTGGAATTTATTGAGCCACTCAAACTCTTTGCTTATGTCCCCAGTAAAAGCTCATTATAAGAATATGAGAAATAAAAATTATATTTAACGTATGATGATAAACACTCTGGAAAATCAAGTCTTAGCAAGATATTAAAGATGAAGGTGTAAACATTCAGTGGCTGATATATTATCGATTAGTCTCAAGAATAAAGGAGATCATGAGTATTAAAGGTGGAGGTTTAAGAAATGTGACTGAATTTGAGCTGCTGATTACAAAACAAAAAGAGCTTTAACTACAATGAATTTATAAGATTTTACAGAAGAAACAGAAGAACAAGTGAAAAAAATGTATGATTAAGTAGATGCAAAACCTTAAAGAACAGATATCTGTGCAACAATGGAAACAATTATGGGGTAAAGATATCAAATTTACAGTCAGCCAAATATGAAGAGAAAATTGGTACAAAATGTTTTTCAGATGGTATATAACTCCAAAGGACATTAATAACTACAAAGGAAAATGCTGGAAATGTCAAGACATAGACGTAACTTTCTTTCATATATGGTGGACTTGTAAAATAGCAAAAAAAAGGTATACACAAAAAAACTATATACAAAAAAAGAAATACACCCCAAAATGCAGAATATATTAAAGTTTAAATTACCAATGGAAGCCAAGAGCATGGTATTAGGTGCTTTGCCTAACAAGTTACCAAAAATTTTAGAAGAGCTATTCAAATACATGGTGATAGCAGCTAGAACTATTTATGCAGCAAAATGGAAACTAGATGTTTGTCCATGTTTAAAAGAATGGGAAAATAAACTTGCTGAATACACAGTAATGGTAAAAACTAGCAACCTATTTGAGAAACAGGTCAATTATGAAATCTGAGGAAAGATGGAGTGTATATTATGTGTAATATGCTAGCAAGAGACAAACAGTGAGAAAATATAATTTGCAAATGTATAGTAATAAAATAGAAATAGAATTAAAATCTGTTCCAAATGTAATACCCTGAATATAAATGGTTCCTCCATATGAGATATATAATAGACTTTCTTTTATTTTATTTTTATTTATTTTATTTTTTGAATTTATATCCCACCCTCCCCGCGAGCGGGCTCAGGGCGGCTTACATGGGCCCAAGGCGGTGATATACTACTTATCTATTAAAGGTGATATACTACTTATCTACACAGTGATATACTACTTATCTATTAAAGGTTCTTCTAATGAATATGTAGAAGTGGCAAAATATGTTATATTGAATATGTAGTAATAATAAAACCAGTGTTGTAGTCAAGATATATTATTTATAAAGTTTGAAACTTAAAACCTAAATGATGAATACAATCATACCCAAACAGAAATAAAAATTATTGTATTTTATGAATAATACCTTAAAATTATAATGAAAGGGATGAAAGGAAAAATATTCTGTCTGACTCCTGTACATTATGTACTACATGATTCTCTTTAATAAATGTAATTATGTCATACAACTCATTTTTTCTTTTTTCCCTTTTCTTTTCTGTAGCCCTGTTGTTTTTCTAAAATAAATAAGTGCATTCATTACTCCTTACATAATAATCATTCTTATTATTTAGACATATAAATCAATCCATTGATTTCCCTTTGATTCCAGTACTCCAACTTTCATTCATTTACCTGTGCCAATTGCTTGTATTTTTGTTACTATGACTTCTTACTTCCTTTCCTCCAACCCCCTTCTGCTCTTCTCTCACATTCTCCATTCTTTGGTTTCATTAAACAAACAATCAATTCCTCATTTTTTAAAAATTCCAGAGTATTTATTTATCTGCTCTGATAGTTATCACTCCAACTCTTTCCCCATACATTGCCAAACTATTTGTGCATAGCGTTTATTATTTTCCCTTTTATTTAATTCTTGTCTTTATTCTTCTCAGATTTTCCCTCATTTGTTTTATCCTGCATAGAGATGGTTCAAACACAGGGCAAAAACATTTCTGCCATGAGAATACCACCCAAGCAGAGAGGTCTTGCATAGGTTCAGCAAAACCTTATTCCCCCCATAACTTGTGAACATGAATGTGCACAGGTAGCATGATGGGACCAATAAGGAATGGGAATCCTGCATGTACCTCATGTGACCCCCCCCCCCCCCCGTTTTGTCTAGTTGTTTAGTCCCTGTTCTTCAGACTGCCCTAATGATCTTTCTGTGTCTCTGCACAGAGTTAAGAAATATAGTTATGTTAAACCTAAATGGAGAGCCCTCTGCATTCACCCAGTGGTGTGAAGTTTTGCCAACATTTCTTTTGTATGGGTGTTATACATCCGTGCAGGTGGGGGGAAAACACCCTATGTGTGCTGTTCTGTGAAGATCATGGAAAATTCCTGTTTACGGAACACATAGTTATTGAGAACCTGATGCCCACTGGGGCATTAGAAGGGAAGTCGTGTATGTTTGTTTGTGTGTGTGTGTGTGTGTGAGAGAGAGAAGCATATTGACACAGTCCTCACTAGTAGTTCTATTATGGCTTAACAGGGCATTTTTTGTAGAAAAAGCCCAGCAGGAACTCATTAGCATAATAGGCCACACCCAAAAGCAGAAACTCATTAGCATATTAGGCCACACCCCTGACAGCGCAGCTCCCCCCCAGGATCGGCTTCCCCAGGTGCTCCATGGCTTGCAAGGTGCCTGGGGAACCTGAGGAGGGGAGGCAGTTTAAACTGCCTTCCCTCCTGGATCAGCTTGGCTTCCCCAGGCACCCAGCAGTTTCCCAGGTCCCTGGGGAACCTGGGGGGGGGGGAGGCTGTAGGTGTGGCCAACCCGAAAGCCAGCTGGAACTCCGTTCCTGTGCATTCCTGCCCAAAAATAGCCCTGTGGCTCAATGATTTCCTGTGGTTAAATGAGAACTCATCTAGACAATCTGGCAAGAGATCAGTGGTCAGGTCTTCCTTTTAAAAAATGCTTTAACAGGTACAAAGTGTCCAATTGCAGATAGGGCTATGATTCCGGGGGAGAATTCACCCTTTCCCCCCATTTCATTTTCTGACCCTCCCCCCCCCCCCAAAGCAATTACTTGTGCAATAGATGGCAGCTTCATTAAGAGCATTCACTTCTTAGTAGGATCCTCCTTCCTAATCTGTACTGATTACAATTTCTACTGCTCTCTGACTTTATGAACTTAAGTTAGATGAAAATGAATAGTTTGTTTTCTTCCAGCTCTGATCTTAATTTTGGTACTTGCTCTGATAACTATAATGAATTCCCTTGAATGCTAGATTCTCTTTAATGGGGCAATAGATTAGAGCAGTAGATTATATTTGGACCTTTGGAGGAAAGGGAGAATAAAATGTGATACTTTGCCTTTCACTATGGACAAGAAAGTTCTACCAATGACCACAAGAACACTGCATTAAAAACTTTAGCTTGCAGAGTGCAATTGGCAGGTGACAGAATACCATTGTTTCACTTCATAACCTATAGCAATAACTTCAACTTTCTTGTAAAACTCTAGACACACGCCATAACTGTAGTCTTCTAAAGAATTTCATAAGGTATCATGTAAACTATGATCTAGATAAATCTATATAACTGTAATTGCGTGAGCCTCTCCCTCCCTTGCATCAGGTTATTCAGGAATAGGGATGGGCACAAACTGGCTGATGAACTAAAGTTTGTCATGAATTTTGGCCAGTTTGTAGTTTGTGAAGCAATGTTCATGAACTAAAGAACCACCATGAACTTCCACGAATCTTGATGCAGCTCCTGGTGGTTCATGGCAGTTTGTGAAGAATAGAAAGCAGGAGTTGTTTACCCCTGCTTTTCTGCTCTTCACAAAAAAACAGCTGAGCAGTGAGGAGCTTCTCACTGCTTAGCTGTTAGGTTTAAATGCCTTGGAGCCATTTAACCCCCTGCTTTCTGCTCCTTGTGAAAAGCCATGGGAGCAGAAAGCAGGGTTTTAATGGCTCAGAACCATTGAAAACAAACAGCTTAACGGTTGCCACCATCCAGGTGTTTGAAAAACTCAGCTTTCTGCTCTCCATGAAAAGCAGGTTTTGGCTGTCTAAATGACTTTATACATAAGGGTAATATTTTGACAAAATTAGAAATAGAGAGAAAACTTGGTGAAAAAATACCCTGGTTGAGGTATTTACAACTTAGCAATATGTTACAAAAATTAAAAAAAACAAAATATTTTTTCCACTTCCATAACAGAATTTGAACGTCTGCTAGATAAACAGCAAGGAGAGCTAAAAGGTCTGATTTCTAAAATTTATAGACTGTTAATTGCTTAGAGAAATAGCCCTTGGACATTGAGTCTAAAACAATGGCATTTAGACTGTAACCAAAAATTTACCAGTGAGATATGGAAAGAAATCTGGTCTTTACCTAATGTTAGCCGAATTGCTTTAATTTACACTTAGCAATTGGCAAAATACACGGGTTCTTGCCAACTATACCAGGGTCCCACCCCTCCCGGGAGATCTCAAGGAAAGAGGCACGTGAGGCGAGTTCCAAGTTCAATGTTGTTTACTGGATCATGTAATCAAGCATACAAAAATCGTAATCACACACACAATCTTACAGGCCTAATAAAATAAAGAGAGAAAATAGCACTTTTGCATGAGCAGGTTTCGTTGGTGGGGAAAGCACGTTACCTTAGGTGCGTTGTCCGATGTCAAGATGAGTTGGATTTGGGAAGAAAGGTATAAAAGCTATGGGGCCACGAGGCTTGAACCGGCAAGACCACGTGGTTCTCCTGGATCGCGAGTCCAGAGAGAGAAAAAGGGTTTAAAGATGGAGGTAAGGGTTGGGGACAGAAAGCTGGACTGAAGGGTCAATAGGTAAGATAGAGGGCGATGGCTCAAGAGGCCGAGTGACTCTGGGTTTGGACTTTTATTGGGGGTCTTGGGGCGGGCTCTGCAGACCACAACCCACTAACACACCTACTAGGCGGTCCGTCCCTGTTGGACCTTGCTATAGGTTAAAGGTGAACAAAGGGAGGAGGTCCAGGGGTTTGGTCAGTGTTGCAAAAGTATGACTTCACCAGGAAACAGACACTGAGTCTGGGGTCCGATGACTCACCTGGCCAACCTATTGTCAGTTGATGGTTTTAGCCAAGTATCTGATGGCTGGCACAGTAGGTGCTAGGCAGTCTTGTTAGCATAACTTATTCAGATGTATATTGAGGAATGGGGGTTAACCAGCGGATGTCTGACAGAAGGAGGCCTCATGGCAAGAGGAATCCTTTGTCCTTGTCTTGGGTGAACTGCTTGGGGTGTCAGCCTCCTGGCTTGGGCTGGAGCTGGCTCCTATGTGGAGAAGAAAGCGCAAGTCCCTTCCACTGCTGGCGACACAGAGTTCAAACTTATGGATAAAAATCCATAAGAGCACCCTAGGGTGCCTTGCTGGCCAACATTTCCCCCCCTCGGAGACCTGAAGGCGTCAGGTGAAGGTCTCCGAATATGAGCGATACGATGATGAAAACTGAGACAGACTGCATGATGGTGACCCTGGAAGAAAGAGCTTGCAAGGGACGGACCCAGAAGATGACAAAAATCTATCGCAATAAAAAAAAATGCCAAATTGTTGCTGGAGCGGACATAAAACAAGGCTTTGTGCATTAGACCACCAAGGGAGCCTACGTAGAAATATTTCATTCTTTAATTAGCAGAAACATCCTTAACTGAAATATTAAAAGTAATTCTAAAAATTCCTTATCTTAAATTCATTTGTAAAAAGCCTTATAGAAGCATTATAAATTTCTTATAGTATCTATACATAAAGCATTTAATACTGATAGCGGAAGTGCACACATTTGTATCAATAAAAATACTCCACAAGGAATGTACAAGGAAATAAAATGGTTACAAACAATTCTTCGTCCATCTCTCCTGAGCGGCAAGGCTTTTCTGCTGGAATAGGGCAACTGGTGCTGTTTGAACAGGAGAGAGGCGCGCTTTACATTGTATCTAATGGAACACCAGGACTCGTATGTCTTCGGCTTTTCGGAAGCCACTCGGGTCTTAATCAATAGCTCATGAAGCTCTCGGCTACGCCCGTCCTTCCTCGGCACGGACACAAGTCAGTTCGGCCGGGAAGGAGGAGACCGGTTTGCATATTGAGGAGTCACCCCCCCTTGCTATCTAAAAGCATCATGGGTATCTACTTAAATTAAGGAAAAAGGATATTAAAATAAAACATAGTTTAATGATCTCGCAAGCAGAATGTCTAAAGGCATTCAAGAAATCCAGAAAAGGTCAAAACAGGTCATACATCTGGAATCGTTGTATTATGAAAGACACATCATCTTGGGGTCCTGGCTGGAATAATCACAGGCAAGGTATTCACCCTTCGGGGTTGGCGGAGTCTCCGGGCACGCCTCCCGAACCCTGGGGAGCATTTGTGAGATGTGTGCCTGAGAGAAACAGACGCACACACACACAGGCGGGGCATGCAAAAGCTGGGTTCGGGAGTTGCGTCCGGTCGACTCTGACCTTTTATCTGGAGCCGGGTGGCTCCGCGGGGACGCCATTAGCTGCGTACCCGTTTTAGCTTGGAGGGCTCCCTTCGGGGGGCCCTCCCCTAATACTGTACAAAAATAGAACAATCTTTCCCCCTTAAGCCTGATCCCAGTGGTACCGTCCCATACCCAATGAGGAGCGGACTGGGCAGCTAGTCACTAGGCAGAACCCCTCAAAGGTCGCGTGTTTTGGACTTGGCTGTATCTGTTACGGCTGGAGGTTGTTGCGTATGCAAATGAGAGGATTGTTTGGGCATTCTGGGATACACAAACATTTCGAGAAAAATAAATTTATTACAAATCAAAACAATCGAATTGGACACCAGTGTTGGAGCGAGGATACGTTTTAGCTTGCAGGCACTTCGGGGATAGAGCTGGCGAAAATCTCCCTTTAACTTAGAAAGATGTTAAAAAGAGGGGACAGGGGTCTTGGTCCGGGGTTCTGATCTAACCGGGGAGTCCTTCCCAGGCACTCTCCACTGCTTCGTGCAGGGAGAGCTTGCACGCCTGGTGAAAGAGAGCATGGGCCGGATTTAAATTCCGAACCCAACTTCTGCATGTCCTCCAGATCATTTCGGCTTGGAGGGGCTGCATGGCAGAGGGAGACAAAGGATTCGTTTGTCCTACTTCTTCCTCCTGAGCCGTTTCTCGGGCTTCCATGTCCTCCTTGTTCTTGTTGTCCTGCTCACTAATGATTCCTCACGGTTCGTCTGGGCCTCGGCCCTCCCAACACTGGTAAAGAATAGAAAAGCAAGCACAGAGCAAAAATGTTTTGGCAAGCAACCGCTTTTGCTTTGCAAACAGAAGACTCGGTTTGCAAACAAACAGTTTATTTCTTGCCCGTATAGTGCACAAAAAAACAACAAAGAGGCGGAGACAAAAACAAAACCGTGCATACTGAAAGAAGTTTATGGACAAGGCGACGTGCTCATAAAAAATAAATAAATAAATAAAGTACATATGAAGGCTAAGTAAGTTAAATGATGATTGACGGATTATGCAGATTTGGGCGTCAGTAAGGGCATGCTGGGAGAAAAGATATCATGAGCAAAATATATTTTAGAAACACAGGGGTCGAATAAGAGGCTCACCCCGAGATGGCCGAGTGTTTTGGGGTTGAGGATCGCTTGGGCAGATAGTTAGGGAGGAGGTCACACTAACATGAAGAGATGCAGAAGTATGTGGCCGGGGAGGTTCTGGCTGGAGCGAGCTAACCTTGGGGCCTTTCCCCAGGCACCCGTCGCTGCCGCGAGTGGCGATCGGATTGCACGCCTGGTGGAGATGGGGCGAGAGAGGTGGAGAATCGGAGTAACTTCCGAACCCAACTTCTGCACGCACCACCGGGAGAAGCCGCCTACTCAGCTTGACATTCGTGCTAGCCACAAATGCAACTACGGAGCTTTTGTCGACGGCATCTTTGAATGCGCCCTCGGCTCTTCTGATCTCCCATGAAGAAATGCTTTCGGTCCTCCCACCCCCTATCTCCCTTTTCTTTCTCTCATTGCTCCCTACGGTTCGTTAGGGCTTCGGCCCGCCCAATACTGGTTAAAGAATAGAAACAAAAAAAGGAAAATTCTTGGGAACAAGCAGAGGCTTGTGATAATCCTAAGATGTGGCTGGTTATGAACCGTAAAAAGGGTGTACTGACATTGGTGGGAGACTTTTGCAAAAGTGAAACCAAAAATAAAGAAGTCCGGGGCACGGATTGGAACGGTCAAAAGATATACAACGTAATAGCACACGTTTTGAGAGGACTAATTTTAGGATCCACGTGTCTGGGCGTATGCAAAATAGAGCTGCCGCAGAGCACGCTGGTTCTCAATTTCTGAAGACCGAATTTTTGTTTAATAATTTGTTATTTTGAAAACTGCCAATGTCACAATTAAAAATACTTTAGGAGGTTTCAAATTGGGAACCCAAAGGTAAAAGTGATTCAATATTTTTATGTCCTATAATCGAAAAAGTCCTTGCCAGGGGAGAGCTCGCACAAAAAGATCAGGGCTTGCCTTAACCTTTTTGAAAGGATTGCATTTCTCCCGCTGGTTTTCCAGTAGGACCTGCACATTTGCACTTCCTTTCTTGGCCTGCTCCGTCGCGCTGGCCTCCAAACGTGACCATATTGCCACAATGGATCTCAGTCATCCTGAGAAAGCTCCACTGGCTTCTTGGCGGCCTGACAATATGGTTTTTTTGGTGCCAGCGATGCTACAGAGGAATCAAAAAGGCAGCAAGATTTAGGTCTTCTGAGTATGTGCAGGAGACTGAACCGCTTTCGGCTGCATTTGTAGTCTCGCTGATGTTCCCTTGGGTTCGATAGACTGCTGCTAAAGGCCAATTTTCCTACCTCATGGGTCTCGTCTAAGAGACCCACCCAATAACGGTTAAAGAATAGAAACACAAACATAAACACATATAAGGGTCTGGAAATGGAGGAAGACAGACAAACATAGGGAAAAGGGCAACAGGTAAGGTATGCCAGAGGCTGGAAAGGAGGGGCTAAGAATTCGAAACCTTAGATGCAACGTGCATCAAGGCTTGGAAGTCCGTGGCTTTAGATTGAGCTTCCAATTTGTGGATTTGTCTTCTCACCCAACAAGTCATTGTAATTAGCGCCACTATCAAAATAATTTGGAAGGCCAAAATGACGACTATGGGGTGGAGCATTAAATTTAAATATCCCGTCGTTGTCGGCGACCAACCAAGAAGAGATTCCCACCAGCTATGTTTGCCAGCCTCTTTTATTTCCACAGCCAGTTCCTTAATCCTGGCACCATTATGGGAAACGTTTAAGGCGGCTTTATCTCCTGCTTTCTTTAGCTGAGCCAGGCGTTCTTGGAGGTCTGGGTGAGAGAGCAATTTCCGTAGGGCTTCCAGTCCTAACCCCAAAGGCACTGGAGCAATAGAGTCATATAATTCTGGGGATAGGGCCATTTCTTGTTGTGTCCAAATGGGGGTTTCAAAATAAAAATCACACCCTCTTATGGAGGTAACATTACAAAAGCATCTGTTTATTCCAGGCAACATTTGTTGGTAGTATAGTGTATTGAGGTGAATGTGGTCGCAGGTAGTTCTGAGACAGACACAAGCTTTGCCTATATATATAATAGTAGATCCGGTCTCACTGACTGCGTCGAATTGACAGTGAGATATGGCGTGTTTCTTGGGAACTAGGCATGGGTGATGTTTTTCTAGGGCTTCATCATCACAGATGAAGCCTAAGTTTTCCTTATGGGTACATCCGTCCAGATTGATCATATGCCAGCTTGATGAGCTTACTTTAGCCCATCGATCACTGTTCCTGGCATATAATACGGTGTCCGCATCAACTTGAATACCCAGTGGAACTACTGGATAGATGTGGAAGATTTCTTTCGCGGTCACTGTGGTTATAATCAATTGCAAGGTCTGGGTTACTGCATCAAAAGAGGCATTTGCCAACGACCACCAGTGCTCAAGCGAGATTTCACTGGCCGTTAGATTTCCTTTAATCAATTCCCTTATTTCTAAAGGTATAACTCCAGCCATAGCTTGTTTGATTATAGTCATGGCAGTGACTACATTAAGAGTTTGTGCTTGAGTGCAAGCAAGAGCCAATGAGATATTGTTTTGTAAAGACTGAATGTCATCAAGGAGATTGGTAAAATCTTTTTCCATGATTTGTTCCCAAGTAACCAGCAAGGGATTGGTGGAGCGTTCCACGTGGGCAAGGGAATCCAATGATTGCGTGAGAGGGAGGCTCATTTGAGAGATGTCGAATGAAACCTTGGAGGCTTTATTCGCTATCACTTCTATGTTTGCAGCATCTATGGCTGCCATGCCCGCTCCTACGGGTGCGACCCAATCAGAAAGATCGCGTTTAGTCCTTCTAGAGAGCTCCCCTTTACGCCACATTAGGATCCAATTGTCCCAACCTTGCTGGGTCGTGTGTAAATACGAGTCACAGAGGGCATGGCTGAAAGAAGTGCCGAGCCCATTTAAGCTGACATTGACTCTTTTGACTGATATTTGCGGCTGCATCAAGACTGTTTCTTGATGATTAAATTTTAGAGTGTGTGCTCCCACTACCGGGTAGGTCAATGAGGCCAGTGCGTCTACATTTTGGATGAGTGGGTCCAAATTTAGTGTGTGATTTGCATCACCAATCGTTAAAGTATAATTTCCTTCCTGATGAGTGAGCTGTAGAATTGTTGTTCCGATAGCTGTAAGATTTACAGTATCGGTGGCATTGAGGCAGACAGACGTGTTTAAAAGTAAGGTCCAGTCTGGGGGACCTTGCTGCTTTAACGCAGAGCAGTTAAAATGCCAATTGAGCTTGCCCCATGCCAGTGGCTCTAGGTCTATGTCTTCGCCGAATGGGTCCGTGAGCGTTATTGGGACCTCCGTGTCATTATGGAAGTGTCGTGAGCCAATGGAAATGATTACTTTTAAAGGGTCGCCAATGTCCCATACGGCAGCTGATATTACAGCTATGTCTGTGTATAGGGAGATGGGGGTAGGAGCAGTATATTCGATGGTGGAGGTGTTGGTTTTGGCTTGTGACTGTTTACACAGGACCACTTCCATTTCATCCATAGAATATTTCCCGGAGGTGCATAGAGTCACCTTTTCTCCGGTGCGACTGTGGATGCAATGTGTGAGCTGCTGTGGTGGACATCGATCTATAGGTGTAAGTGTGACTGCTCTGTCATGCCGTCCTGTTACACAGGTAAAAATTCTAAAAGGCATGTTTATTCCCACGCATCTCCATTTGGTCAAGACTACCGTATGGTTGGCTATTTGTGTTGCTGAGGTATCATAAAACAAGGACAATCCAAATAAGAATACAAGTTTTAATGATCTTACCAATTTGTCTGCTGCTGGGGTGGAAGATCCTGGATGCATTCTGTAATATAATGTTTGAGGGGTGTGTGAGCGAAATTCCTGAACTTCCATACTGTGGTCGACATACCCAAGCAGTCACAGTATGGTTCCCCTTACCTAAGGCTGAGGGTGAGTGTAGTGGTTCCCATGCGTAAGCCCGGTGCGATTTTTACTGCACGCTCCCGCGGCTTTTCTTAAAAGGGAACACTGTTTGTACACCATGGTCTCCCCCCCTTGCTTCCGAAAAGGCAACTAAAGCCGTGAGGAAGCATTTAAAAGGCAAGGCAGGTCTCTCCAAGGGAGAAAAGAGGCACAAGATCAAAAACGTCCGTGGGCAAGTGAGGTCCGAAGGTAACAGCGGCAAGAGGCTGCGAAGTTCCCCCGGGATCCGGAGTGAGGTTAGGAGGTTGTGGAACTGGGTTCCCCTTCCACAGCTTGAGCTGAGAGGAATGGAAGAACTTGTACCACGTCTGACCATGCTTTCTGGGAATGGCAAGCTTGTAGACCGCAGGGCTTACGCGATCCACAATGGGGACCGGGCCAGCCCATTTGGCCATGAGAGCATGCTGATTCCTGCTAAATTTCCGGTATAGAACCTGCTGTCCGGGTTCCCAAAGCTGAGGATTGCGCACCCAGCCGAGCTTTTTATCCACTGCCAGTTGGCTTTGCCCTAACTCGTTAGCCACTTGGAGGTGAATAACCAGTAAGTCTCGGATAAGAGTCTTAACCCAGATATCGTGTGCCACTTGCGTTTCCAGATCGCCTGGCATGTCATGTTGGAGCCAAAAGGCTTCAGGCATGCGCATCTTTCTCCCGGTCATGACCATATGAGGGGAGTAGCCATGTCTGGCTGTAGTCCCTCGTATTGCCATGAGAACTATGGGCAGTTTTTCGTCCCAGGTGCGACCTGTGGAAGTGACTATCTTGGCCAGAGCTTCCTTGAGGGTGCGGTTTGTGCGTTCAATTGCCCCTGAGGATTGAGGGTGAGCGGCAACGTGGAACCGCTGCTTAATTCCGAGAGCCTTACAGAGCTCTTGGGTGACCTCACCTAAAAAGTGGGGTCCGCGGTCGGAGTCGATGATCTTAGGGATACCCCAACGGGAAAAAAGGTTATTAAAAAGTAGTTGGGCCGTAGTGGAGGCCGTGTTATTGTGGCAGGGGAATGCTTCGACCCATTTCGAGAATGGATCAATCACAGTCAAACAATATTTGTTCCCTCTGCGAGTCTTAGGCAGAGGTCCGATAAAATCAATTTGAACCCGAGCCCAGGGTCCTTCTACCCTCTGGTGCTGAATGGGGGCTTTGGGACCTGAAGAGTCCGCGTTAACCATGGCACATGATAGGCAATTATCCACCCATTGTGCCACGTCTTTGCGGACGTTTGGCCACCAGCCCGCGTCCCTGACCCGTTCCAGAGTCGGTTCTTTACCCCGGTGTCCTTGCTCATGTATAAATTGAATTAAATCAGCCCGGACTTCGACAGGGACAACCCAGTGTCGGGTCCCTGTGGTGTCAAAAGCCCAAATAACTCCCTCTTCTTCCCTGACGGTGTATCTCCCAGTGGGATCTTTGCCCTTGGAGAGGAGATCCTGAACATCGGCATCATTGGCTTGGAGTTCCCCGAGATCTATGAATACAGGGGGAATGGCAGGGCGGTCGTGGAAGGTCTTGGCCTTGCTTCTAGTCATTATTGGGTTTACCGGGTAAGCGGGTTGACCTGAAGACGAGTTAAAACGTGCCGCTTCCTTGGCTAAAAGATCGGCTTGATCATTCCAATAAGCCACTTCGGTGTCTGCCTTTTGGTGACCTTTTACATGGGAAATTTGTGTCTCTGCTGAGCGTTTATGGAGGAGCCGCACGACTTCTCTCCATAATATTAAATGAGCCACTGGCTTCCCTTCCGCATTGACCCATTGCTGTCTTTCCCAGTGTGGGAGCCAGACGGTGGCGGCCTTGGCCGTCCAGTCCGAGTCCGTGAAGATGGCTACGGGGCAGTCTGAAGGTTCAAACTCAAGAACAGCCTTAAGGGCAGCGACCTCTGCGGCTTGACTAGAGTGGGGACGGACAGCCGCTTGCAGGGTGTAATTGTCGTGGACCCGGACCGCGCCATATCCTGTATGTGGGGTGCCAGCTATATGGAAGGATGAGCCATCACAGAACCAGCAATTAAACCCTTTTTGCTTGGCTTCTTCTAATGGCACTCCCCATATAGCGGGCCAAGGCAGATGTTCCACATCTGGAAGGGGGCATTCGTGCTCATCCCCAGTGATGAGCAGACCGTACGGGGCAGGTTGCTCCTTTTGCTCTTTCTTATATTCAATCCCCTTATTGACCAGGGCAAGCGTCCACTGGGCAATGCGGGCATTGGATACCTGACCGTCCTGGATCTTCCCTGAGAGGATATACTTAAGGGGAGTGTGTGTTGTTTGCACAATGACTTTGGCTCCCCCGATTATAAACTCCCAATGCGTAAGGCTCCAGACTAGGGCTAGGCATATCTTTTCACACGGGGTGAACTTTATTTCGACGGAAGAAAGATTCCTGGAGGCATAGGCTACAATCCTGGGGGCCCCGGCATGATGCTGGATGAGCGTGGCCCCGATACTTTTCTCCGTGTGGGCTAACTGAATGTAAAAGGGTTTTGTGGGATCTGGATGAGCTAAGGCAGGAGCCGAGGCAAGCGCTTGCTTAAGGCTGGCAAATGCATATTGTTGGTCAGGTCCCCAGACCCATGGAGCGTCCCTCTTGAGGAGAGCATAGAGTGGCCGGGCTTTGTCAGCAAACCCTTCCATGAAATCCCTGGAAAAATTGAAGGTTCCTAAGAGAGCACGGAGGGAAGGCACATCTGTCGGGGCGGGGAGTTTGGCGATTACGGCCATTCTCTGTGAGTCGGGCGTCCTGCCGTCGGGTCCTAGTGCTAGGCCGAGGTATTTTACATTGGTTTGAACCAGCTGTGCTTTGTCCCTACTGGCCTTGAAGCCATCAGCTTTTAGAAGGTGGAGGACTTCTCTAGTGACTTCCATGGTTTCTTCCTCAGTGGGGGCGTGGACCAAGATGTCGTCCACATACGACAACACGTGTTCCTTGGAGGAGGGGCCGAGACGATCCCACATACGGACTACATGTGCGTGGCAAATGCTGGGACTAGAATGGAAGCCTTGTGGTGTTCTTTTGAATGCATATTGCTGGCCGCGAAAAGTGAACGCGAATTTATACCAGCAAGACTCGTGTAGCTTGATCGAGTGGAACGCGTTAGCCAGATCAATCACACTATAGTATCGAGATCCGGCAGCAATGGCTGCAAGGATCTCGTGGTATTTGGCTACTACAGGCGCTACTGGTGGGGTTACAGCATTCAGAGCTCGGAAGTCCACAGTCATCCTCCAGGTTACACCGTCAGCCTTTAGGACTGGCCACAGAGGGGCATTGCATATAGACTGCATGGGGAGGATTACGTCCCATTGTAAAAGGCCTTCTATGGTTTTGGCTATCCCATTTTCAGCTTCTGCAGGGTATTTATATTGTTTCTGAGGCGGAGGATCTTGACCTTCGATGAGAACACAGGCATCTCTCACTGTCCCACATTCTGCCTTGTCTTTGATCCAGACCTCAGGAAAATCTCGGATCCAGGGATCGCTAGGCTCAATTGGGGCCAGAGGGAGAGGAGCTTTGAGGGCAGCGCATCTATGGATTGCATTGATTTTGCGAGGGCCCTCTGGAATTTGCCAGAGGAAGCCGTTTGCTAGATCAATAGTCAAGCCATGTGCTTGGAAAAAGGGGACCCCTAGGATGCCTGCATCCTCACCTTGATTGTCGCAGGCAGACACGAGGGTAGAAAGAGTTCCTACGGTTAAAGGAACATCTTTCCAGACCGTGGCTCTGTGTGCGCCTCCAGCAAAACCGGCGAGCATAATGGCCTCCTGAGTGGGTTGGCCGTGGGCAGCTAGATATGGACTTAATACATTAAGAGCGGCTCCGGTGTCGATGAGAAGAGTAGCAGGTTTACTGTTCCCTGGAGTCCCGACCCCTGCTTTCACGGTCGGTCTCCCCCATGTATCGGGCTTCAAGGGAGCCACAACGCCATTGGGGAGAGCCTGGGACTCCGGGCAGCCCTAGCTGTGCTTTGTGAGTTCCGACAGTTCCTTACTAAGCACTGGGTAGATGGGCTGACCTGGTGCCTGTGCCTTCTCCTCACTCTCTGCCAAGGCACGAAGCAGAATACTATTAGGCTGCTTGTGGAATCTTTCCATTTCGTAGCCCCTTTCCCTAAGCTGCATCCATACCTGCCTCCTCAAGATATCGGACGTCTCCGGAGGCTGATAGCTGGGGTTCGGTTCAGGTGCCGACGGCTGATACGCCTGTGGCTGGTTTGCCTGGCCTTGTGGCTGCCCGTATTGGCCTTGAGGGGAGCCCTGATAGGTTTGAGGAGGTGGTGCGGAAGGCTGGAGGTGTGCTTGGGCAGGATTGCTGCGGTAGTCTCGATACTCCCTTTTTCCTCTGAAATTTCCTCCTCCTCTCTGATAATTGTTCTGCCAAGGTTTGCCTCTCTCATACCGGTCCTGTCTAGGGTATCGGTCATTTTTGGGCTCATACTTTCCAGACGGTTGGAACTGCGAATGGGGCCCATGGTTGGCGTAAGTTATCGCCTGTATGGGTTCGTCATCCTCCCTATCCTTTAATTTCTTGCCCTTGTGGGGTTTTAGAGCTCCAGCACCTCGGAGAAGAGAGGCTATTCTTTTAATCTTTTTCTCCAGATCTGTCCAAGTAGTCGACGCACCATCTGCTATGTTTAAAGATAGTTGGGCTTGGGTTTGGAGGCCACTTACAAGTGCTTCCTTGAAATCGTCCTCCTCATAGTCAGGCGCACCAGTGGTAGGTTTTATAGCAACTTGGTCTGCTAGGACAGCTAATAGTTGTTTCCTAGCCATATATGTCTCTGGATCTTCATTGGGGCTCTGTCTTTCCAACACATAGAGAGCAAGTAAAGTAGTGTTGGGATTTAGATATTTAAGGACGTCCTGCATCCACTTCGTCTTTGAAGCTGCAGTTAAGTTGCCACTCGCAATGGCTGCATTGAGAGTTGGAAGCTGGGGAGCTGCTACGCACTGACGGGCCACCAATGTGAGGTCTTCTCCGCTAGCGGAGTTGTAAATCATATCTACATTGGCCATCCACTGTACGGAATTCTCCCTCGTAAGAGGGCCCAATTGTTCAGCTACTGCTTTAACCTCATCGGGTTTCCAGAGCCTGGTCTCGGTCACAACCTGTGTAGATGTATCATCGCCTTCGGTGATCACCATATGTTTCGTGCTAATGGGGTGCATAGGGGCGCTGGGTTCAATGGCCGAGATTTCTGAGAGGTTTATCATACTTCCGGGGTGTACAGTGGAGATCACTGCATTCTGTATTCCCACTTGCTTCTTTAGGGTGGCAATTTCCCTTTGGCAAGCCTCGTGATTAGCTTGCTGTATTTTAATTTGGTTCTGCTCCACTAAGTATTTCGCCGCAGCCTTAGAAGTATTTATCTCTTCTCTTGACTGAGTCAATGCGCTCTCTGTCAATTCTACCTTACGGTTTAGGCCCTCGATCTTTTTATTGGCATCTTGGACCGCAATAGTAAGACTCTGATTTGCCAGAATTACATTTAGTTTTTCGGTCCTCAGCCTATGCTCCTCGTCCTCGTGGGCTGCTTTCAGCTGGTTAATCTCTTGTTCTAGCTCATCTTGTTTATTGGCCATAAGTTCCTCATAATTTGTACGTTGGAACGTGAGATCTTGTTCATGCTTACTTTTTATTTCCACTAATTCCTCTTTGGTGGCCTCGAATTTAGATTCTAATCTGTCGAATCTGGCCACCTCTCTATCCACTGCTGCCTTATTTTGAACGTTTAGTTCTTCCAGCCTTTGCTGATACTCTTTGACTATGGTCTCTTGCTTTTGAATACTCTCCTTATTGGTTTCCTCTAATTTTTGGTTAGCCTCTTGGACTAGCAACTCGAATTTTTGGTTGCTTTCTTTTACAAGTTCCTCCAATTGTTGGTCCCTGTCTCTTACGAGTTCCTCCTGTCGGTCCACATCCGCTTGTAGACGTTTAATGACGGCAGCAGCATCCTGCAAAGCCGTGTATAAAGCCCAACTAGCGGCTATGTCCTTGGCAGTGGAACTAGGTTTCTGGCTTGTGCAATAGTCCTGGAAAGCATTCCGGGCTATTTCTAATGGATTGGGGCCCTTGAAAGATCCTTCCTTCCAAGGAGACTTACCCTTTTTCACCAGCCATTTCTCTAGCTTAGGTTCGTCCTCCTTGGTACGAAACATCTTTGTAGGGATTCTCCTGTTTTCACGTACAACAGGGGCAAAAACTGGGAAGTTGTCTCTTCCGTTTCTCTTAGGTCTCAAAGCTGCTTTTGTTAGCACAAGGAGGCTAACGTTACTTATTAATTAGCACACTTTCTATGCAGTTTTTAGGGCCGGGGGACTCTCACCCCGCGACACTCAGGGATTACTTTTTAACCCAAAAACCTGGCGTTTGAAGCTGAGGAATATCCGTTCCTTCAGACTCCGGGTGCCTCCAACCCAAAGAGACTCCTTTGTCTCCGAGGTTCCTCTACCTCTTAACTTTGGGGTTTCGAGAACGGGGTGGCCAAGCCTCGCTTCTCTGACGGGATTACCTCCTAACCCGTATTATAAGGTTTCTAGGCTTCTCCTAGCCTCTCTGGATTACCTTTAACCACAGACCTGAGCTATGGCAGACTCAGTCTATAGTGAGCTATGGCGGACTCACTGAGCTATGGCGGGCTCAACACAACAACGAGCTATGGCGGACTCGGAAAATAGTGAGCTATGGCGGACTCACTGAGCTATGGCGGGCTCAACACAACTACGAGCTATGGCGAGCTCGGAAAATAGTGAGCTATGGCGGACTCACTGAGCACTGGACTATCTCTAGCCAGTAGGGTTTCCAGACAATATGCCTCTCAGGGTAACCCCGAACCTAAATTAATTATTTCCACTTCGCTGAGCGAAGTAAGGCAAGGGAAGAACAAAGATGCGTTTAAGGGAAAAGTTCTTTTTCGGACTCAGCGTGTGTATGTAGTGTATGTAGTGTTGGTGCAACTGGCCTAGCGCCCTACTCTGGTCTTCTTTGGGGTCCCTTCCCACAAAATAGACGCGCGGACGGTCACACAGTTTGACCTGGGGTTCAACGAGAGAGAGAAAGGGGGGAAGCCACCCACGATAGGTTGCTCGCTAGAGCCAGGCACGCAGACAGAAACCAATCATACAGCCTCTCCAAGAGTTCCGGAAGTGGTTTTTCCCTTACGTCTGTGGGTTAAAGACACGCCTGTCGACTATGGCGCGAAATTTAACCCTCAGGGCAAATCCCGGACGAGCCCCCAATTCTGTTAGCCGAATTGCTTTAATTTACACTTAGCAAATGGCAAAATACACGGGTTCTTGCCAACTATACCAGGGTCCCACCCCTCCCGGAAGATCTCAAGGAAAGAGGCACGTGAGGCGAGTTCCAAGTTCAATGTTGTTTACTGGATCATGTAATCAAGCATACAAAAATCGTAATCACACACACAATCTTACAGGCCTAATAAAATAAAGAGAGAAAATAGCACTTTTGCATGAGCAGGTTTCGTTGGTGGGGAAAGCACGTTACCTTAGGTGCGTTGTCCGATGTCAAGATGAGTTGGATTTGGGAAGAAAGGTATAAAAGCTATGGGGCCACGAGGCTTGAACCGGCAAGACCACGTGGTTCTCCTGGATCGCGAGTCCAGAGAGAGAAAAAGGGTTTAAAGATGGAGGTAAGGGTTGGGGACAGAAAGCTGGACTGAAGGGTCAATAGGTAAGATAGAGGGCGATGGCTCAAGAGGCCGAGTGACTCTGGGTTTGGACTTTTATTGGGGGTCTTGGGGCGGGCTCTGCAGACCACAACCCACTAACACACCTACTAGGCGGTCCGTCCCTGTTGGACCTTGCTATAGGTTAAAGGTGAACAAAGGGAGGAGGTCCAGGGGTTTGGTCAGTGTTGCAAAAGTATGACTTCACCAGGAAACAGACACTGAGTCTGGGGTCCGATGACTCACCTGGCCAACCTATTGTCAGTTGATGGTTTTAGCCAAGTATCTGATGGCTGGCACAGTAGGTGCTAGGCAGTCTTGTTAGCATAACTTATTCAGATGTATATTGAGGAATGGGGGTTAACCAGCGGATGTCTGACAGAAGGAGGCCTCATGGCAAGAGGAATCCTTTGTCCTTGTCTTGGGTGAACTGCTTGGGGTGTCAGCCTCCTGGCTTGGGCTGGAGCTGGCTCCTATGTGGAGAAGAAAGCGCAAGTCCCTTCCACTGCTGGCGACACAGAGTTCAAACTTATGGATAAAAATCCATAAGAGCACCCTAGGGTGCCTTGCTGGCCAACACTAACTTTAGGTCACCTGTGTTCAGTATTAGATTGAATACATTTAAGGTAGTGCACAGATGGTATGTAACCCCTACTGCTCTTCATAGAACCAGTCCCAACATATCGGCTAAGTGCTGGAAGAACTGTGGCCAATTGGGAGATTACGCTCATTGCTGGTGGCATTGCCCTATTATACAAAGTTTTTGGACACAAATATTAGCGCAAATTGTCGTAATTACGGGTGTTAGTCTACCAGTTACTCTGGAGGCAGTAGTTATGGAAATGGGCCTACTTACAATTGACAGTGTATTTATTAAAACACAATTTGCTATACTAATTGCTGTTGCCAGAATATCGATAGCCCAATACTGGAAAAAGAAAGAGGCCCCTACCCTGAGTTGTTGGCAACATAAGCTGTGGGAATATTTTGTACTTAGTTGAATTGCAAAAAATGAAGCAAATAAATTGCACAGAGTAAACAGAAGTTATTCCATGCAGTCTGGTCTCCGATTATAGAGTACTTGATATTTATTTATTTATTCAATTTTATACCCCGCCCTCCCCGCGAAGAGGCTCAGGGCGGCTTACAAGGGCACAGTGTGCCATATCCAATACAATAACATTTAAAATCAATTAAAAACCTATAAATTAAATCATAAGAACAATAACATTTCAATAAAGTGCTTCCAGTCATTAAAATTCAGATGGCATCAGGGTCGTCAGGACTGGGCTGCATCCAGGGTGGCCACGCATCGTCAGCTGTCAATCACGATGTGGCACCAATGGTGGTGGCTCCTATTCAAAGGCCTGGCAGAAGAGCTCCATCTTGCAGGCCCTACGGAACTGCATAAGGTCCCACAGGGCCCTGATCTCCTCCAGGAGTTCATTCCACCAGACAGGAACCACCACCGAAAAAGCCCTAGCCCTGGTTCCGGCAAGCCTGGTCTCCCTGGGGCCCGGCACACAAAGTAGATTTTGGGCCCCAGACCAGAGTGCCCACTGGCGAACATATGGGGATAGGTGGTCCCTCAGGTATGTTGGACCCTGGCCATACAGGGCTCTGAAGGTAAGTACCATCACCTTGAAGCGAACCCGGTAGGCTATAGGCAGCCAGTGCAGTGCCTCTAGCACAGGCTGGATATGGTCCCTCTTAGTGAGGCCCATCAGCAGCCTGGCCGCGGCATTCTGCACCAGCTGCAGCTTCCGGGTTTGCGCCAAGGATAGGCAGTGAAATAGTTCCAAAAAACACATACTATAATAAGGTTTTGTATTTCTGGAAAAAAAATAGATTAAGGTATCTCTTTGTTATTGTATTATATCGTATCTCTGTCCTGTATCATTATTTATTCTGTAATGTGGCAAATGAGTTTGGTAGTATGTAGAAAAGTATTGTATTATTATTCTGTTGAGTTGTTAATAAAATTTATTATTTTTAAAAAAAGCTCTGAGATGCAGAGAACAGGGGTTTAAACTTTAAATGGCTCACAAACCAATATAAACATTCCACACAAGGAAAAGGGTGACTAAAAATTGGCTTCCAGAAAAGATTGAGGGGGGGAGAGCCAGGAAAAAACAAAAACAACAAAAACAGCAAAAACTCAAGGCACAAAAATGCATGCAGAAATCAGGGGATAAACTGAAGCAGTATGAGGTCAGAACTGATGAAAAAACCCAATGCAGAAAAGCCCGTCCTGTTGGAGTGACATTTTTCATGGAGCAGTGGATTTTCTATCTTCACGAGAAGCACCACTTCCAGTGCTTTGGATATTGTGCTAAGTTCACAGGCCCACAGCAATCTCCCTACAATGAAATAAGATGCTGACTTGTAATGTCACCTTTGCATCACAAGACTTTGTGGCAGGATCTTAGGACTGTGAACTAAGAGAACATGTTCACGTCTGATTCTGTTCATGTTGAGTCTTTTTGTGTTGAAATTAAATACAGTTAATTTGCACTACCAAGGTGCATGTAGGAGGTAATACAACATTTAAATGAGGTCCCAGGTTTCCTGGATTAGAGCAAGAGGGAGAAAGCCAACCCTGCACACCTGAATTTAAGGGCTATAATTAAAGCCC
The DNA here is from genome assembly GCA_029233225.1 of Lepidodactylus listeri. NCBI lineage: Eukaryota > Metazoa > Chordata > Lepidosauria > Squamata > Gekkonidae > Lepidodactylus > Lepidodactylus listeri. Next base: position 99,024,853 of record JARCFY010000006.1, read on the forward strand.
GTTGATTTCCTTCATGGGATTTCCAACTATTTAGGCACTTGTTTAATTCTTCCGTTAAAATCAACAGACGAGAGGAGCACAAACTAGATGAGATATTTAACTTTGACTTCATTATGTTTTTGCCCATCAGTCTCACTATTATCCAGCAATATGATTCACATGAAAAGAGGCACACAATGCAATGGAACACCTCTTTGCAGGGGGGGAAGTTATTTATTTTATTTATGTCATTTAATGCATTTGTACCCCACCTTTCTCCCTATTGGGGACCTGAAGCAGCTTACATTGTTCTCCTCTCCACCATTTTAGCCTTACAACAATCATGTGAGGTTGGTTGGGCTGAGAGTATGTGACCTGCCCAGGGTCACCCTGCGAGTGTCCATGGCACAAACGGGGATTCAAACCCAGGTCTCCCAGATAAATGTCACCCAAGATGATGCTGTATTTAAGAGATGTGTAATCTGCTATAAAGATTTCAGGCGCAAATGCCCTTGTGTTTTTAATAGTATACTTGACAAAATTAAACACATGAAGGAAACATTTACTTTGATAATTTAAAACAGATTGGCGAGCTCTGTGATCCTGCCTTGCTGGTGACCACCACCACTGTTCTCTGCTGCGTCTCACAGTACAAAGAAACATAGTTATTTACTCTGGGACACAGGTGACTGAACTCATAAAAATCGCTACAGGACAAGATGTATTGAGGCCTAGCGTGGAATGACAAATTCTGGTGAGGTTCACTAAGAAGAGACGTATTGATTTTTAAATGATTAATAAGGAGAATATAATTGTATTTCATTAAGATGGATGGGATTTCATTTAGTCCGTCTTCCCCCCTTTTTCCCCACTTCAGATGCAAAAGAAAATCAAGTTATCATCAGTGGAACCTCGTGTTAGCCTTCCATGGCAACGAGTCCATTGATTGAATAAAACAAGTTTCCAAGAGGCCAGCAAACTCTGTTAATGGGGAGTGTTGATAATGTGACACAGATAATGTGAACTCGGTGACAGCTCTGGAGAACCGACAGGGAGAGGAAAAATTGATTGCCATTGTTCTCTGAACCTGAGCTGCAAATTATCCATTATTGTAATTGTTTTAGGCTGAAACTAGACATTAGGCACAGTTGCATGCAACTTTACCTTGCTTTTTCACACAAGAGTTATGCATGTTCTTCCCCTACCATTCTTCTATTAGGGGAGAACATGCATAATTATTTCTTCTCTGGCTGTTCTTTCCTATTTGAAATCATTCTCCAATGTTTTTTTTTTTATTGTTTGGAGGGATAAAGATAGGGTACCATGGGAAGAGAAGAAGAGATTGGATTTATACCCCACCCTTCACCACCCAAAGGAGTATCAGAGTGGCTCACAATCCGTTTCCTGTCTCCTCCCCACAACAGACACCCTGTGAGGTAGGTGAGGCTGAGAGAGCTCTCTTGAGAACTGCCCTTGAGAGAACACCTCTGAAAGAACTTATGATTGACCCAAGGTCACACCAGCAGCTGCATGTGAAGAAGTGGGGAATCAAACCCGGTTCTCCCAGATTAGAGTCCGCACTCTTAACCACTACACCAAACTGGCTTTGTGTTTTCTCCTAAGGATGGAGAAGATGGGTAGATGATATTATGCAGAAAAATGGTTAAGCAGCTCCTCCTCCATTACTTCTTTGAAATTCACAAGTCCTTTTCAGGGTTTTAAGAGTGCAGAACGAATGTATGAATGGAGGGGGAATGGAGTATAGTCTAAAGTAACCATATTTAATTATAACAGATAAAGATACATGAACAGAACTAGATGCTAAAATGTTTCCTAAATTCACAGTATTGCCCTCAACCTTCTCTCTTTCTCTCTTTCTCTCTCACACACACTCACACACACACACACACACTTACTTAATAATAAACAATAATAAACAATAATAAATAATGGGACCAACATACCTAAGGGATCGCCTCTTCCTGTATACACCCCAGACAGCATTACGCTCTAACAGCCAACATCTCCTGGTGGTCCCTGGCCCAAAGATCATCTGCCTAGCCTCAACCAGGGCCAAGGCTTTTTCTGCCCTGGCCCCTACTTGATGGGACATGCTCCCTATTGAAATCAGGGCCCTGCTAGATCTTTTCCAACCCCACAGGGCCTGCAAGACAGAGCTGTTCTGCCAGGCCTTTGGCTGAGGCAGCCGGTGTCCAGACATGGCCTTCCTGAGGTTGCTGTCACCCACCCACTGATAACTGGCCAGATCTAGTTACATCAGTGGGGCAGAAACTCCCAACAGCAAGCTGCAACTACTGATCTTATATGTTTATAATCTGTTTTAAATTTTATTGTATTTATTAATATGATGTAACCCGCCCTGAGCCCATTTATGGGATAGGTGGGATATAAATGTGAAAAATAAATAAAAGATTTATATGGCATCTCTTCAGAGACATAGCTGCCTAGATGGGTGGCAGCCAAGAAAGGGCCTTCTTGGTCGTAGTGCTGAAACTTGGGAACTCCCCCCCCCCCCCCCCAGGTTCATGTTTCTCCTACTGTCATAGTTTTCTGCCAGCAATTGAAGCCTTTTTTTTTTGTTTGGCATACCCCAATAAGCTCTTACTGGCCCTATGTCAGCTAGGGCTGCCATTCCCGGCCAGGAGCTGGCACCTTAGGCTACTCCACGTCATTCCCTCATACCCCCACCTCTGGAATGTATTTCTCACCAGCAGCGACTTATCTCACTGTACCTCCCTAACCTTGAATGTGTTGCCTTTCACAGCATCTTTGCCGCTTTGCTTTTGCAGGTGCTAACTGTAACTTTTATCCCGCTTTAAGCCTGGGAATGAACCATCCAGCATATCTGGGTGCCTTTTTCTCTGTTTAGTGATTGGAGGTTTCACTTTGCATTACACTGTTTGAATACACTATATTTATAATCCCCCTAACCCCCTCCCACTATTACTGACTCAAGACGTGTAGATGGCTATTAGATCCACTGATAATAAAAGAATCTTCTGGTTAAGAACTTCTGGTTGCAGTTTGAAATCTCTTGGACTCTCATAGTCCTCCCTAGTGTGTTGTGTTTGTGTGTCTATATGATTTTATTGTATTGCTAAATATTTTACACACACACATATATATTAAATGTTTAAATGTTTTGATGTCTGCTGCCCTGGGGATCTTATTTGGGTGGAAAGACGGCACCGAAATACTTTAAATAAATAAATAACAGTAATTATGTCAGGGAGGAGGAATAGAAGAAAAGCCCTGTTGGACAGGATAACCCTTCAGAGAAGTAACATCCTCCACTCCCACATCTTAGAATGGTGTTGCATTCTCTCCTTTCCCAACTGCCACCACCGCTGCCCCCATGGCCTTTAAAGCATAAAAACGAATTGTTAACAAAGATGCTGCTTCCAAATGATGGCTGTCTGCCAGTCTGCCTCTTCATTCTAGATCTGGAGACTTTAGGTGAGGGGAGGTGGAATTTGCTAGTCTTCTGACTCTCTCCCCAGTCTGCATGGTTTACGTTATTGGCCCATCATGGAGGAAACCGGTACAGGGACAGCTGTTTCACACAGCATTTCCCTTCTGGCAAGAAGCCGTCTCTGAAGCACTCTGGCCGTTTCAAATTGTGCCATTTTCTTTTCCCGCCATTTCCCTCCATACGCACGATCTCCGAGAGGTTTTTTTTTTTGTAACATTCTATTGGGAGTACTATGACGCTAATCTGACATCCTGTTTCAGTGTCATAGTGCTCCCAATAGAACATTTTAAAAAGAGAGAAGAAATTGTGTGCCGGGGGGGGGGGGGCACAAAAAACCCGTCACTGGAGGAAGCGCTATGGGGCATTTTACACAGCCCACTGTAGCAATTCAGATCTGGAAGAAGGGATTGAAGACCTGAGGAAAGCAGTTTTCATCAACAATTCCTCAGACATGCTTCCCAAAGGGGAGACAACCAGCACTGTATGAACAGGTAAATATATTCCATTAACAGCCGGTTACTAAAACGGGTCTGTCTGAAATGACAGGAAAAAAACATTAGTAACCAGTTGCTAAAATGGAATAGATAGGCTGTCTGAAATCCTTCATACACATATGAGTGGGTAGGCTACTGAATTTCTTCTGGGCTGGTAAATCTTTGTTGTTGTTCAGTCGCACAGTCAAGTCCGACTCTTCGCAACCCCATGGACCACATTATGCCAGGCCCTCCTGTCTTCCCTCGTGCTCTGGAGTTTGTTCAATTTCATGTTCGTTGCATCGATAATACTGTCTAACGATCTCATCCTTTGCCGTCCCCTTCTTCTTTTACCTTCAGTCTTTCCCAGCATCAGGGTCTTCTCCAATGAGTGCTCCCTTCTCATTTGATGGCCAAAGTATTTCAGCTTCAGGATCTGGCCTTCCAGGGAACAGTCAGGGTTGATTTCCTTTAGGATTGACTGATTTGATCTCCTTGCAGTCCAATGGACTCTCAAGAGTCTTCTCCAGCACCATTAATTCAAAAGAATCTATTCTTCAGCACTCAGCCTTCCTTATAGTCCAACTCTCGCAGCCATACATTACTCCTGGGAATACCATTGCTTTGACCATATGGACTTTTGTTGGCAAGGTGATGTCTCTTCTTTTTATTATGCTGTCTAGGTTTGCCATCACTTTCCTCCCAAGGAGCAGGCATCTTTTAATTTCATGGCTGCAGTCACTGTCTGCAGTGATCTTGGATCCCAGGAACGTGAAGTCTCTCACTGCTTCCATGACTTCCCCTTCTATTTGCCAAGGAGTGATGGGGCCGGATGCCATGATCTTAATTTTTTTGATGTTGAGTTTCAAGCCAACTTTTGCACTCTCCTCTTTCATCTTTCGTAAGAAGCTCTTTAGGTCCTGTTCACTTTCTGCCATTAGAGAAGTATCATCTGCATATCTGTGGTTGTTGATGTTTTCCCCAGCAATCTTAATTCTGGCTTGTGATTCATCCAGGCTGGCATTTTGCATGATTGTTCGTCAATGCTGGTATTAGCATCAAGTTTTAGTATTAAAGTGGGTTATTTCCTAAGGTTCAGTTAATTTCTCTTTTCTTCCTACTTTCCTTTTTTTATTTTTAGTCCATAATTTATTTTTATTAGTTGTGAGTGAAAATGTATGCATTTGAACGCAGCTGCTAACATTGCTATGAATCCCACATGTCAGGACCAAAAAAAAGAGTACTGTAATCTGCTATAATGGCTCCCTTTGGCTTGTCCTGTTCAATGTTTTTAGTTCTGCCTCACCCTTTAAGCCTGGCTTGACAAGAACTAAAACCCAGTCCTAATTACCTCATGAAGCGCTTTGCGGAAAATGCCTCAAACAACTAATTTGTGTGAGGTAGCACCAGTCGCAATGCCTAATTTCATCCAGCTAGCCAGAAAACCTTTCAAGTGATTGACTGCCAAAGTGCTGCCTGGGAAAATAATATCACCATGGGTATGTTAGAAGGACAAACTACGCATGGTCTGAAAAGGAGCATAACTTTGGGGCAACTCTTTCAGTCCCTTGTTCAGTTGGCTTCAGCTCTGATGCTGCACCAAATTATCTCACTTCTCCAAGGAGAATGGCCAATAATCAGCCCCACTGAAAATATTTTCAATGGTGCTAAATAAATCCCAGCTCTAATTATGTTACAAAGGCTCCATGGTGACTGCACATCTGGAGGTGCCTCCCCTGGCCCAAAGTAAGCACATTACAGTAATTGTGTACACAGTCCCCTTGGAAGTTCTTTTTCAGCTAAAGAGATAGCTTCTGGAAGGATCCCTTTGCAGCTTTAGAATAACCCATACTAACTAGTTGCACATTTGAATTATTGTAAGCCTTTTAACTCTGTAAGGCACTGCTCAAGCTTAAATAATGAAAAGGGTTCTTGGTAACTGTGTGTGATCAGGAAGATACACATGTGCTGCAGATCAGCCTCTAGTACCCACTTTCCAGTGGCCTACTTTTCAGACTGGTCCAGATGCAATCTGGGGAAGCTAAAGTATACAGAATACAACTTCCTTCTGTTGCCTCGCAGTCCTGTGCTAAAGAACTGCTGGTTTAGGCTTTATACTAGGCTGGATCTGGATAGCCCAGGCTAGCTGGATATCAACAGATCTCAGAAGCTAAGTGGGGTCAGCCCTGCTTAGTACTTGGATGGGAGACCGCCAAGGAAGTCGAGTGTTGCTACACAAAGGAAGGCAATGGCAAACCACCTCTTTTAGTCTCTTGTTTTGAAAACCCCATGGAGTTGCCGTAAGTCAGCTGTGAATTGGTGGCATTCTCCACCACCGCTTGATTTGAGGGGTATTGCATACCCAAATAGTTGTAGCATCCATTTTGACATGAGGTTCCTAGCCAAACTTGAAAAGAACACTGAGGAAAAGAAGAAGAGATTGGATTTATACCCCACCCTCCACTACCCAAAGGAGTCTCAGAGCGTCTTACAATCTCCTTTCCCTTCCCCTCCCCACAGCAGACACCCTGTGAGGTAGGTGGGGCTGAGGGAGCTCTGGAGAGAACTGCTCTTGAGAGAACAGCTCTGAGAGAGAACTTGTAACTGACCCAAGGTCATGTCAGCAGCTGCATATGGAGTAGTGGGGAATCAAACCTGGTTCTCCCAGATTAGAATCTGTGGCTGAGGACAGACTGGCAATCTGCCCCGGGAGAGGTCCGCATGGGAAACGGGGAAAGGGAGCCGGTCCAGACATGCGCAGCTGTCCCTCGGCTCCCTTCTGTACTTATGCGTCTTGAAGACGTTTTCCTTTCACTTTACCAGGACACCGGGAGAAACCGGTGTTCAGGAGCCGTCTTCTGCATGCCTCCTGCTTCCAGGCAGTGTGAACCGGAAGAAGGTGGGAGGCAAGCGGAGGCGGCAGTGCGAACGTGGCGTTTTGCCAGTTTGCGCATGAGCGCACATGCGCACATGTGCAAATTGCCGAAACAGCCCTATCACGAACTGCGGAGGCTGGCCCACGTGGGGCCACTCTGCAGCAGTCTGAACGCTCCATAACAGCATCCTTGCGCAATACACTGGCCAGTGTGAATGGCCAGCCCCGGGGAGTTTTTCCCCCGCAGCAGTTGCCTCTGCATTCATCCCGCTCCAGATTGCCAGTCTGTCCTCAGCCTGTACTCCTAACCACTGCACCAAACTGGCTCTCTGAGACCTCTGTATAGTGTAAACCAAAAAAGGGAATAGTACTACATTTATGTTGTCATGATAACATCAGGCGTGTAAAAATAGCACCAAATAGTTGAACGCGCACAATGAAATGCAAGTATTCTGAACACTGACACACACTTGTGTGACCACTCAAGAAAGGGAGGCAGCCTCCAGAAAAGGAGAATGAGAGGGAAGAGGGAAGGTTTATAGTTACTTATCACTGCAGTCCAGCAACGCTGGTGGATGAATGGAAGCCAGGATCTTCTATATAATTTACTTTTTCTAATTCTACATCAAGCTGTTAGCAAATCAAAGTAGTACAATGGCAGTGTTTGAGGAGAAGAAGAATGTTTGCATGTTCTTTTTTTGAAAGTTATGGATCTAAGGTCTGGTTCTCATGTTGTGTGGAATAATCCAAGGTCTGCCACCAAGAAGCGAGCCCTTGACAAAGTGTCATAGCCAATGCCAGCTCTTTGATGCGGGTGCTTGTATGATACATATGTTTTAAACGTGAGTTTGGTATCCTTACGTCTCACTTTTTAAGAAATACATTTTTGAATTCTTAGGTATAAACTCTGTCTCTCTGTCTCTCTCTCTAGCCTGATCTTGGAAGCTGAAGCAGGGTCGACCCTGGTCAGTGTTTGGAAAGAATGGAATACCAGGATTGTGACCCAGAGGCAAATAATGGCTAAACCACCTCTGAACATCTCTTGCCTTGAAAGCCCTGTGGGGTTGCCATAAGTCAGCTACGACCTGACAGCACTTTCCACCACCAATGAAAGGTATTACATTATGATTGATTTCAATTTTTTTGGGGATTAATGCCACTATCTACAAATTCATATAGGTAGCATAAAAGGTTGCCAGGTCCCCCCTGGCCACTGGTAAAGGAGTAGAGTTGTCAGCTCCAGGTTGAGAAACTCCTGGAGCCTGGGGGTTGGAGCCTGTGGAGGACAAGGGCCTCAGTGGGGTACAATGCCACAGAGTTCACCCTGCAAAGCATCCATTTTCTCCAGGTGAACTGATCTCTGTAATCTGGAGATGAGCAGTAATTCCAGGGGATACCCATGTCCCATCTGGAGGCTGGCACCCCTAGTTGGCACCTGTGTGTGTGTGGGGGGGGGGACCAGCTTAATTTCTGCACTAGATGATTTGGATAGGGGCTACTGGCTAGTTTGGGAAGGTGCTGCTTTAGCTGTCTTAAAAATTATTTGACCTAGATAGCCCAGGCTAGCCCAATCATGTCAGATCTCAGAAACTCAGCAGGGTTGGCCCTGGCTGGTATCTGGATGAGACCTCAAGGAATACCAGGGTTGTGATGTGGAGGCAGGCTATGGCAAACCACCTCTGAATGTCTCTTGCCTGTGAAACCCCATGGTGTGGCCATAAATCAATTGTGACTTGGTGGTAGAAAAACAAGACGAACAAACACACGAAGATATCCACTGTGAATCCAAGAAAACAAAAGAAGGTTTGATGGACCTTGTCCAACTGTAATTTAAAAAATCCCATGCATAATACTAGCAATTAAACAGATACATGTAGAAATCACACCAAAGACAGATTCTTTCAACATTTTTGATGACTCTGTGCAAGATACCCAGTTTTTCCTCCAGATGTCCAAAGCACACCCACCAACATTTCACAGACAAAAATAAAGACAAAGTATGCACTTGTAGTGCCCATATTTTTGCACGAAGGATAACTCTCCGCTCCCCATTAACTGCCTATCTCTTTTATGTTGCATTGGTTTATTCTCTAGTATTCTTTCCCACACTGTGTTCTCTGAGGAAGAATATGTTAGTAAACTCTCAGGGACAGTTTACTTGCCTTAAAATGTACATTGAACAGAACATCTTGTTATAGAAAAACTACAACTTAGAAGCACCCAACAATATTTATGCCTGCATAGATCATTGTGGGATACGTTTGTGGAAGGGAAGCAATGCACTGTGTTGAGTGTAATTTACACGCATTTGTGCTAGAATAAAAAAGTAAAGGGTCAGGTCTGCATGTGTGCGTGTTAACGTTTTTAAAACCATCCCCAACATTGCCTAGAAGACAAAACCAGGACAGGAGTTTGCCAGGGACTAGAAAATATTTACTTTCTTCCCTTCTAATTTATATTCTGCCTTCTTTGTGGTATCCATGCCCCCCTCCCAATCTTGTCCTTGCAATAACACTAACCAAAAGTAAGTTAGGCTTGGAGACAGAAACTGGCTCAGTTTGTCAGTGGCAGCTGCTGCTGAAGCAACAAAAATTGCACAGCCAATCAAATCTTCCATGGCTCATCAGAAACCTTGCTGGGCGAAAGCCCCACCTGATGCCCCCATTTTCCTAAAAGCACATGGTGGGTGCCAGGGAAGGTGTTGGCAGGCATTACAATGCCTGTTGGCACCATGCTGGGGACTCTTGCACTAGGCTGCCAGTGCCATCTGAAACAGCATTACACCCACCGAAGCTGACTGAAGTAAATGTGCTTAGAAGGATTCAGCTGTGTTCAAGATTGCCCTGACCTGGATAGCCCAGGCAACCCTGATCTAATCAGATCTCGGAAGCTAAATAGGGTCAACCTTGGCAAGTATATGGATGGGAGACCTCCTTGGAATACCAGCCAATGAGAGGCGGGGGCAGGCTTTATTCATCCACCTCTTTGAATAGCCTTCAGGCCCCCAGTAGGGGTCAGTCACCAGAGGTTGCTATGACTTCCAGGTACACGCACACGCACACGCACACACTAAAAATACAAAAAGAGAGAGAGGAACTCTGTTCAAGATTGCATTGTTTATCTACGTAATAAGGACAGTTGAATCATATGATCCAGTTAATACTAGTTACGCACTTCACAGTTTTTAGAACTAGCTGAACTTCTTTGTTAGCGTAAAGTGTTTTTGCATTTGTTCTGCATTAGCAAAGTTTTGTGGCATTGCATTTCTGTTTATGATTACTGTTGTTGTTAATGTTGTTGTTAATAGCCACTGAGCAGAACAGAGATGAAGATGTAGTTACCTCCAGAGAGTGATTTTGAGTGTCAGACTGATGTCTACTGTGCACACAGTGCCTTGGGCTACGTATACAATCACTTGATAACCAAAAACTACGCATGCAGAAGAAATCTCAAGTACCAGAATTAGACCACCACCACCACCCCATTCCATTACGCAGCATTAAGCAAACAATTGTTTTATTGCAAATCTTTTCTAATTAAACATTAGTCACATGCTCTCCCTTGCCTTCCATTTTCCATGTTAAAAATTGCAACCCAAAATTAAACCCCACCAAAATAATAGCCCTTCCATGAATGGCCTAATTAGGTATTAAGTTGGCCTTAAGATGCGTTAGCCGTTCTTGTCTTTACATTGTGGCAGTGATCAGTGGCATTTGCGGCCTTCTACAAGGACAAATTCTGGCCCAAACCTTCATGCTCACCTATAATGTATAAAAACAGTGTCCACAAATATAATATATAACAATCTCTGTTGGCAAACAGCTCTTCGGAAGCGCAATGGGAGTGAATGAAGAGACTGTACCAGAGGAGAAGGAGCTGGGGATTGGGGGGGGGGGGGGGGGGGGTGCAGAGAAAGGAAAACAATAGGTACAGATTTCTACCAGTTTCCTCGGGCATCCATAGCAGCTGCTTAATGATACATGTATCATTATATCCTGGAGTAGTTGGAGGGCAAACGCAGAGTTGATTACACTACAGACAATTGTTTCACAATAATTCCAGGCCATTTTTCATTAGCTGCCTCTCCTCACAGCAAAACCAGGGATAATTTTTTAGGCAGGGCGGGGGGACCTTCTACCTCTCAAAGCTTGTCCAACAGTTAAAGATTTTTAATAATTCATCATGCGAAACATTGAGAGCTAAATGCTAAATTTCCCCAGCAATAACAACAAAAAGATGAATGGGAGGGAACTGAGGTTAACTTGCTCTGATAGAAGCAAAGGGGTAAATAAAAGGAATTGTGCTATCGCTTTCCCATGATTTATTGCTACAATTTTTTTTATTACTCTGCTCTGGTTTGAAATGTGTTGTCACTCAGTCTGTTGAGTCAAACCAGTTCATGCTGCGCAAACTGATTAAGTAACTGATTAAAAACAAAGCGGTGTCTGCTCTTAATCACTTGGGTTAGCTGGCAAATGGAGGTATCACTGCTAAATTTATCGGTTAGAAAAGCCGGGAGTTTTCTTTGCCAGGAGGCCTAAACCGTTAATTACCATGTTAGGATCTTGATGCTGTGTTGCTATAGGGAGGTGTGGAATCCCCACCTGAAAAATTCTGCTAGTCTTATTGAAACTCTTCTTTACCAAAGCAAATCCCCAACAAAATGGTTGAACTGTACAGGATAGGTGTGTTAGCCATTCCAACTAAGGGCCAAAATACACAATATGTAGGGTTGCCAGCTCTGTGTTGGGAAATATGTGGAGATTTTGGGGGTGGAGCATGGAGAGGGTGGGGTTTGGGGAGGGGAGGGATCTTAGCATGGTACAAAAGAGCCATTTTCTTCAGGGGATCTGATCTCTGTAGTCTAAAGATAAATTGTAATAGTGGGATATCCCCAGACCTCACCTGGAGGTTGGAAACTCCAACAATATGCCTTAGGGTTGCCAGGTCCCCCTTGGCAATTGGCAGGGGATGGGGGGGGACTTACCAGAAGAAAGAGGAAGGTCCAGGCCATGTCACCAGCATTACACAGGAAGTGACATCATCATACTGTGACACACAGGTATTTGGGCAAAAGCTCTATGGTAAAAATGGCTTCTACCATTGAGTTTTTGCCAGAACACCAGAGCATAGCCTGGATGTTGCTGGCATGATGATGTCATTTCCAGTGTGCTGCCGGTGATGTGGCCTGAGACTCCTCTTTCTCCTGGTAAGCTCCCCCTTCATCCCCTGCCAGCGGCAGGGGGGTGAGGCCTGGCAGCGGGGGACCAGAGGGGCTGGCAACCCTAATATGCCTGGTTATGGTGCCTGGTCACGGATGCATGACTGGACCCACAGTCAGATGTACATTGCCTCAAACAGTGCTCATTCACTCACGGATACAAAGGGGCACTGTGAAGCCAGAGAAGGAGTTTTTGGTTTCCCTCCCTCCCTGCTTTTGCCAGCAGAAAAGGCAGTGGGGTGGGGGCTTTTTGGCCCTTCTCTCTGGCTCCATGTTTTTTTTCCTAGGGAATGTGAAGCCAGAGAGAAGTGGTGAAAAGCCCTCCACCACTGTTTCCACTGGCAAAAGTGGGTTGAGAGGGAAGCTCCTTTTTCTCCCTCACAGTGAGTGTGTTTAAAGTGGATTCCCTAATGAATGTGGGTCAGGTCGTGCACCCATGACCCAGCACATGCAGGCATGTGTATTGTGGCCCTAAAAGCAGATGTTACAGATGAAGCATGGCTGCTGTTTTCCAGTAACGTATATACATACAAAATTCAGGAGGGGGTAGCCATGTTAGTCTGTTACAACCAACACCCACACACACAATATACATAGTGTTTTGGTGAACCTGGATGGCCAAGGATGGCCCGATCCCTTCAGATCTTGAAAGCTAAGCAGAGTCAGCCCTGATTAGTATTTGGATGGGAGTCCGCCAAGGAACACCAGGGCCTCTACCCAGAGGCAGGCAATGGCAAACCACCTCTAAATGTCTCTTGCCTTGAAAACCCCATGGGGTCATCGTAAGTCAGCTACGACTTGACAGAACTTTCCACTACGACCACCAGAGCTCTGATCAGCAGTATAAAGTGTGACTTGGATCTGCATATGTATACACAGACACACATGGGTTTGAAAGACAATGAAATGAAATAGATACAATAGCCCATGCCATCTGTATGTAAAGCTTTACATGTATGCAAGGTATCCAAAGTGAAGTTTTACAGTAGCACTAATTGACTATTTGACAGTGATGACTCACCATTATGACGTTTGTCACGGACACAGTAGTTAAGAAGAACTGACTGTAACACAGTTTTCCTAACTTTTTAAAGCTCTGTCAGCAATTGAGAAGATCTTTGTCTTTATTCAGACCAAGAAGAATCCATTCAAATTTTAATTCAGCTGTTTCCTGATGGAGTTTCACTTGGTAGAATAAGTCATAGATGATACAATGGATTTGGGGTAGCTTAGCTGTGAGTTGTGAATGTCAAAGGGGTGTTCTATCATCTTTTTCCTGGGCTTCTGCAGATGAGTATGAGTCTGGTCCAGTCTAGGATGGATTGGGATGTTAATACATGGGGCACTTGGCTCAGCTTACTCTTGGCCATCAATGGCCCTCCAGGGCAGATGCCCGCTGGAAACTTCTGCCATAAGTTAAAGAATAGGTTTCCCATTGAGCCCTCTCAGACTGGTTTTTTTTTTTTAGTTCATAAAATGGGTACTATAGCTTTAAGAAAGCCTGCTGTAAGTACTTCAGAAAGGAGGTCCTATCCAAGACTAGGGCTGCAAGCTTCAGTTTTGGAAATACCTGGAGATTTGGGGGGGTGAAACCGGAGGGGGGCAGAATTTGGAGAGAGGAGGGGTTTCAGTGGGATATAATGCCATAAATTCCACCTTCCAAAACAGCCATTTTCTCCAGGTGAATTTATCTCTGTTGCCTGGAGATCACTTGCAATCCCAGGAGATATAAGAATGTAAGAAGAGCCCTGCTGGATCAGTCCAGTAGTCCATCTAGTCCAGCATCCTGTCTCACACAGTGGCCAACCAGTTCCTCTGGACAGCCAACATCAGGGCATAGAGACCAAGGCCTTCTCCTGATGTTACCTCTGAGTTCTGGGACTCAGAGGCCTGGTGCCTCTGAATGTGGAGACTCCTCTCAGTCACCATGGCTAATAGCCATTGATAGACTTATCCTCCATGAATCTATTGAACCCCCCTTTATTCCTGTGGCCATCACTACATCCTCTGGCAGTGAATTCCATATTTTAATCACTCTCCCTGTAAAGTAGTATCTCCAGCCAGTTTGGCAACCCTATCGACTGAAACAAATGCAAGTTGTATCATTAGGCTTGATGGTAGACAACGAATCGTGTGTTGTGCTCTGGGTGGGAGATGGAGACTCATTTGCTCACTATGTAGTTCTATAGTTCAGAAAGTGAATCTTCTTCGTAAACCGGCTCAGGCACCGGTTACTAGGAGGGATGCTGCGAATTTTGCAATAACTGTGTCTGACAGTCGAATTTGCCTGTCTGAAGGTTTTAGTCAAATGTCATCCAGTTACCAGCCTGTCCAATTCATGACAAACAGCCACAAATACATGCTGAACAATTTTGCTTTGGAGTTTTGCAAAACTACATAGGCGGAAAGGTGCTGCTGATTCAAACTGATCAGTGGGCATTAATGTCATTAAGGAACAGTGCAGAGGGATAGGATTTTATTACAACGCAGCTTCTATTTATAACTGACCTGTGACTGATCTAATTGTCTGTTTAAAGAATTGGCTGCTGAGTGGAGCAGTTCTGCAGCAAGGACTGGGGTGGGGTGGGGATATTATAAATCAGTTGGGCTGTGTGAGAATGAGTATGCACAAAACCCCAATTGGACTGTACTGCATGGAATATAATGAACCATCCTGAACAAACAGATCATCAAAAAGTGGCTTCCTGCTTCCAGCCGGCAAGCAGAACATAAGCTTAACTGGCTTGGCAACCAATGGGAGACTTAATGAAGGTGTGTGTGTGTGTGTGTCGGTGTGTTCGCCAGTGACGTAATGTTACCAGCAATGCACTGACATCACTCCCTATGCACCCGGAAGTGATGTCAGCACATTGCTGGGAATTCTCTAGCCTTCTGCAAAACCCCTATGATTTTGCTGTACAGTTTTTGCAGAATGTTAGAATGTCCCATGTCACTTCTTGGTTAACCTGGAAGTAACAATAGAGCTCTACCAGGATGCTTGGCTTCCCTGCCCACAACCTTCTGCTGGTGCTGAACAGTGGATAGTGGTCCTTTCCACACTAGACCTTTAATCCTGGTTCAGTGCTGTCTCCTCAACTAGCTATTCTGAACTACACTTGAGTTCACCTCTCTTTTTATTCCATTTTTTTGGTCAATTTTGCATTACATTGTGGTCACCCTGGGTTCAGACCACCATTGCCCCAGGGTATATGGATCCTGTTTTGCCGCAGGATTTCCCTCGTTTCAGAGTGACCCTGCAGCAGATTTAAGTGTAGAATTTTAACTCAGTTTCGATCCTCTCTGCCCCCTTCCCTTGATACCTAGGACATTAAACTTGGGTTTACTGTTCGCAATGCAGAATTTATAGCCTTAGGCAGGCAAGCAAATTGGAGCAGGACAAAATTAGTGCATAAAACAACAGATAAACAGAGATAACAGCAAGGTAAATGGCTGTGAGCTGAACACAGAGAAAACCCGGGGTGAAGTCCCAGTGCCGAAAGGGCCACATAATCACAAATTACACCTAAATATACAAGACTGATGCAAGACATATAGAGGTTTGTGATAATTATGATTAAATCACCAGTTTGCCATTAATTTCTTTGAAGATGTACCTAGAAAATAATGCATAATATTGTTTTTGTGCTAAAAAGACATGTCAAAAGCGGAAAGGCCTTCCTTTTCCATTCCAGAGCTTTGATTGAGCAAAATGACATCCCTGTTCTGTAGGCTAGGCTGAAAGCTATTAGGTGGTCCATACCAGTAGGCTTGATTGACCCATTTGTAACTTTTAAAAGATTCTTCCTAATTTGGGGCATCTGCTCACACTAGAAATTTGAATTTGGACAAATATACTCAGTCCTGTCTTCCATTTCAAAAAAGTGTATTTGCAAAAAAAAAAAAAGGGGGGGACAGGGTTAGCAAAAAAGCTAAGCATTCAAATATATGCCAGTTAATAGTGGTAGAAATATTGTGTAGAAATATAATGCATATTGTTTGCTTTACCTACTCTAAAATTGAAATTGTGTACAGGAATTAATTAACTGTTTTTCCAGCTCCATATTATTTAATATAATGAAAAAGACATGATTTCATGTTGCTGTTGTTAGCCATTCAGTCGTGTCCGGCTCTTGGCAACTCTGTGGGCCAGCTCTCTCCATGTTTTCCAGTCTTGTACTGTTTCGTTGAGTCATTCCATGCTCAGGCTGGTGTTGACTTTTATGGTGTCTAGCCACCTTTTTCTTTGGTGGCCAGATTTCCTTTTGCTGCTAACCAACCCAAGCATAATTGCTTTTTCTAGTGAGTTCTTCCACATGACATAGCCAAAATAAGTCAGTTGCAGTTTTTTTATTTTTTCTTCCAATGACATGTCTGTGTAAAAGTCCTGCAACAATCAGCTTCAACAACATTCCTTAAAAATTTTTGTTTTTATTTAAAGCAGTATACAGCAAGTCACGTCAGTGTCAGAACTGGGGTGTGAGCGGGAAAAGGGGAAGATATACAGAATTCAAGGGGAACCCCTGATACTTGTGAACCAATAAGCAAAGCAATAAAGCGCTCCCAGAATAACAGACTCAGGTTCTCAGCCAAGGCGGCTGGGCCAAGCTTCAAGGACACTTGCAGTAACTCTGAGATAAGATAGTGTGTGAGAATCAGAAGCAACATTCCAGAGGGATGAAGACAGCAACAATTTAGCAGCCTGCTCACCCCCCACACCCCATGGCAGCGTAGCTGAAATTCTGGTTTTATGAGCTCCAATACTTAAAAAAAAACAGACATGTCATTGGAAGGAAAAATCTTAAAACTGTGACTGACTGATTTCATATCCTACGTATATTAAACCAGTGACTGGGATGTCCATAATTTGCCACTTTAGAAGGTGGTGCCCTGTCACTGAACTCCATGGCTAATTTGGGCCTCCCACAGCTAGTCTCTGACCACTGCACAGCATTTCCTTCTTTAAACCATTATTCTCATTGCATGGTACCTTTCAGTTTCGGGGGAATGTGAAAATAGCTTCCAACTGTAGAATGCAGCAAATTGTCAAACATCTTGCTCGGCTTCCCTTTTCTTCCTCTCCTACCCAGCAATTGATTGTTTCTTCTCTTAGCCGATGAGTTATGGCTTCAGAAATGCGTTGCCCTGCCAGATTTTGAGTCAGCAATCGTGTGCTGGCCCTGCAAGATGACAATTCTTATCTGCTTCTTTCTTTTTTGTGTGTAGCCTGACATTTTCAGTAAGGCCTGGAAGGTTTTGGTTAATAGGGTTTGTCATAAGGGGAACTACAATATAAAACTCTGAATTATGAAACACGAACAGAATGGTGAACCCATGTCACCTTAAATGTTACCCAAGCAATTTCTGGAAACTAATTATTCACAATAGATAACTAAACTGTAAATCTTTGTTACGAGTGGGAAATTGAACGCAGACATTTCCTTGGAAAGCATTTGGAGAGCCTCTGATGCTAATAGCTCATTCAAAGGAAAATGGTAGATGCGCCAGAGGCTGTGGAAGATGAGAGTTCACAGATGAAAGTAGATTAATCCCTGGACTCATGTGTACAGTGAATCTTGGCAAGACGCGTTTCATTATCCAGCGCTTGATATCCCTGATAATCAAGTATGGTGATGGTTCACTGATGTATTGGGAGTGGACTTACCCATAAGAGGCACAAATCAGGAGTCTAGTTAGGCTGAGCCAAGCTGACATAGAGCAGCTCTACACGTTAAGTGGCTGCAAACCAGAGAAGGTATCTCAGAAAGAAAGCTGCACTTCTTCCTGGTTTGCTATATGAGCGAACCTGTGCACTATGAGTGCTACCAAACAGGTGTTTATTTCGTTCATAAGCACGCGCATAGAAACCCCCCCCCCACAAGTGTATACCTTTAAAAACAGAAAGTGGAACAGCCCTACAATATGATGAGGACAAATTCTGCTGGGACCTTCTTCTTATTAAAGGGGCCATAGCTCAGTGAACAAGTTCAAAGTTTAATTAACGGCTTTCGCCAGCTTAAAATACAAAAAAACTAAATACATAAATAGGGTGTGCTGACCCCTGTGATTTCCCCAAATGCGGGAAACTCGACTGCATAATTTGTGGTAGTGGGGGACTGCGTTCGCACTTTCCCCAGTGAACAAGTGCAGGTGTCCCCAACTTTTTTGAGCCTGTGGGCACATCTGGAATGCTCACATGGCATGGTGGGCACAGTAGCAAAATGGCTGTCACTGGGGGCAGAGCCAGG
Organism: Lepidodactylus listeri; assembly: GCA_029233225.1. Classification (NCBI taxonomy): domain Eukaryota; kingdom Metazoa; phylum Chordata; class Lepidosauria; order Squamata; family Gekkonidae; genus Lepidodactylus; species Lepidodactylus listeri. The sequence goes on from JARCFY010000006.1 coordinate 99,043,139, forward strand.
CACAAAATGGTTGCCACAGCTTAACTTCAGTAACACAGTGCAGATCTTTGTGCTGCGGTGGCAGCTGCTGCCAAAGCAACACGTTTGAAAAATCTACACAACCAATCAAATCTCAAATAGTTAATGTTATATATTGTGTTATATAGATAGCCTGAACTGTAGAATGAGCTTCAGTCACAAGCTCCATAGACTCTCGGTATCCTAAAATCAACAGCCTGATTAGCTGCCGTTGTGCAGTGGACCAATCAGGGAAGACTATGTCTTTAAGCGGGAACAAACCCAATTGGTCCTAAGTGCTCCCTTATGATTGGACCTTACTGTTCTAGGGGTGTGGTTTAGCCAGTTCCAAACTGTACATAAGCTGGGGTTGTTCTGTGCGTTCTCTGTGTTGTGTTCTGTTCTAATAAACTGAAATCACCGGTTGAGGAAAGAGCTGCCTGATCTCAAGCTACAACAGTTAATCAGAAATGTTGCTGGGCAAAAGCCCTACCTGGCCCCACCCATTTCCTAAAAAAACTTGGTGGGTGCCAGAAAAGGCATCGGCAGGCACCGTGGCACCCACGGGCATCATACTGGAGACCCCTGGCAAAGTGCATGCTTTGTGTGCAAAGGGTCCTGATTTTCATCCTGGCATGTCTAGTTAGAAGATCGCAGCTAGGCATTGGGATAGACTTTTTTTCTTCTGCTAGAGAACTTCTGCCACTCAGCTGGATAGACCAACTCAGCATATTTGCATAACTGAAATGGAAGAAAGTGTGGAATATTGTGGTAATAGCCCATTCATAATGACAGCAAGATGCAGGCTAGTTATCTATTGAGAGCCAGTTTGGTGTAGTGGTTAAGTGCACAGACTCTAATCTGGGAGAACTGGGTTTGATTCCCCACTCTTCCACTTGCAGCTGCTGGATGATCTTGGGCAAGCTGTAGTTCTGTCAGAGCTGTTTTTGAAAGAGCAATCCTCGAAAGAGCTGTCTTAGTCCCACCTACCTCACAGGGTGTCTATTGTGGGGAGGGGAAGAGAAAGGAGTTTGTAAGCTATTCTGAGACTCCAAGTGAAGGGGGTCATAAATCCAATCTCCTCCTCCTCCTCCTCTTCCTCTTCCTCCTCCTCCTCAAAAGATTTTCAACTGACCTCCTCCCTGCACCATGTAGGGGGAGAAGAGAGGCACCAGTGCTGTGTTACTGACACTTAACTGTTACCACAGCATTGAGCGAGGTCCAACACTTCCACTGTGGGGCAACTTGTGCCCATATTCTTGTGCTGTAATAGCGGTTAGAAAGGCCCTTCGATCTGACTAAAAAGGACTTCATACTTGTATGTTTTGTAAGCAAGCTGTCATTTTCCTCCTCACCCCGAATAAGCCATCGTGTTCGAAATTAATCTCTTCCAAGGGAAGGATCTGAAATTAGTTACTGGCATGCAATAATTCATTTTGTATTTTAACAACAATAATTAAATTGCCTGGAACTGTTGTCATTTAACAGCCTATTAATTGACTAATGTGCCTTACTTGCATTCTGAATAGAGGTAAAATCCAGGGATTAAAGCAAGAAAGACAACTTTCAGCATATCCTAATCATCCTGAAAGATGGTAGATTTACCTTACACTGGAGTACAATTTCTGAAGGTGTTAATGCCTTACGTTTCGGCAAAGACATATGCAGTTCCGTCAACGATAGCCTTAAAGTTGGGACGGAGCAGCTACATTTTATATACTTCTGATAGCAGTTAAATGGCTAATTAGCCATGACCACTTTTCGCTGTCAGCTGAACAGGCTATATAATTTGCCTTCCTTCAAATGTTTCGCTTGCTTCTCTCCTGCCACTGGTCAAATGACTATTTTGTGGAGGTTTTTTTTTCTAGTTGACCATCTTTACAATCTCTGTCTTGTCTCCAAGCCACTTTGCAAATAGCATTAGTGGTGCGTGCTGATTTTTTTTTTAAACATACCATAGACCCACAGTCTACCACTTTCCCACAGTCTGTGCACTTAATTTGCAGTTACATTGCCAAAAGTTACCACCTCTAACAAAACCTGACTGTTGTGAGACTTTGTTTCCTGTGTAGGATCCTGTGCCCATTATGGTGGCGGCTACCTTAGCTCCTCACAAGGTAGAGAAATATTGGCTGTAAGGGTGGGATTTTAAAATAGGGATCACCCAGCCAAAATAAATTGCATTGTCTTTATTGTAACCAATTTCAGTAATTAGTAGTGAGAAAGAGTAACGAGGATGCTAAGACCAAAAAACTTCTCCATTTCAGTTGAACGAATTAAGTTCAATAATAATTTGCAACGGCATGGATGAGACACAATTCACACGCCTCATTTAGGAAACAGTAGACACTAGCTTGATAGCTGTTTTTGTTCATGCTAGGGATGATTCCAAATCCCCAGCCCCACTGTTTCAGTCTCAAAATTTCCTTTAATAATTTTGCTTTTCCCTTGTGCAGATTGAATGCCTTACCCTTGGGGTTTGCATGACCTTCCGTTTCCTAACATTACAATTTCTTCACAGAATGTATGTATTTTTCTTTGTGCATAAATAAATGCATTTTCAGTATGCTGCACATAACAGACAGGGTACATTTAAGAAGAAGAGGAGGAGGAGGAGGAGGCTGGATTTATACCCTGTCCTTCACTACCCGAAGGAGTCTCAGAGCGGCTTACAATCTCCTTTCCCTTTCCCTCCACTCAACAGACACCCTGTGAGGTAGGTAGGGGTGAGAGAGCTCTTCCGAGGACTGCCCTTGAGAGAACAGCTTTGAAATAACTTGTAAGTGACCCAGGGTCACACCAGCAGCTGCACGTGGAGGAGTGGGGAATCAAATCCGGTTCTCCCAGATTACAGTCTGCGCTCCTAACCACTACGCCAAACCATCATAAGAATGTAAGAATTGTATAGATAGGGATTTTTTTTGTTTGTAAAAGTCAGGTTCAAATGTCAGGTTCAAAAAGATATAAGGATACACTGGGGGGGGGGTGAGGAACTGGAGGGAGCAATTTGAAAATCCTACTTCAGTCTTTCATTAATTTACAAAGTCATATTTTTCCGTATACCTGAGGAACACCCCCTCAATATGTAGAGACACCTGTTATAACTACAGTGGCTCTAGAGATGGCAGCCTCCAGGTGGGACTTGGAGACCCCCCCAGAATTACAGGTCTTCTCCAGACTACAGAGATCAGTTCCCCTGGAGAAGATGGGTTCTTTTGGAGGGTGGGCTCCATGGCATTGGTCCCCCACTGAGGTCTCTGTCCTCCCCAAGCCCCCTCCCTAGATCTCTAGGAGTTTCCCAACCTGGATCTGGCAACCCTATCCCCACATCCCCCACTGGTGGCGGGGGGAGGGGGACTGGCAACCATAGAGGGGACCCAGTTTCATCATCTCTATGGGGCCAGCCAGTTTACTCTCAGGGGGAAAAAAACAGAAATGTGAAAACTTGAAATAAGGAACACAGATTCCTTCACATTTCAGTTGACTGAAACAGGTTTTCTTTTAATGATTAGGCTTAATGCTTTTCCTAAGGACATGCTAAAGAAAAGGCCGTGTTTTTTTCAAAAAAAAAATCTCACTGGTGATTCCTATCAGCATCATAAGAAATAAAATCCTTAAAAATTTCATAGCCTTAGAAAAATGGGGATTTTCGTGGCAGATGTTAAGTTGCAACGAACTACAAAAATAACAGCCCTAATGCCATATGTGTGATCTTAAGTAGGATTTGGGAAGTGGATAAGACTCCCAACTGCTGAGCAGCCTTATCAAAGCAAACACTCTTCAGAGTGATATTTAAACCTTCACAACTGGAAACAGAGGGAGCCAAATCACGGACCCAGCACACATCTTTGGAATTAAGCAGCCTCCACTCTCAGGAATTGTCTGAGAAAAGAGCATGTGCAAGAAGAGGGAGGAAGAAGTCTTGTTCGACAGCCATAACTGGAGGGGGGGGGGCTTCATATGTTATACTTGGCTGCTGATACGCCTGTTTTTGTGGCTCAGGCAAGTCTTTGGTCAGCTCACACAAACATTTGACACATTACAATCTCATGCAGTCAGCCAGCCTATTGATTTCAGTGGACTTCGACTGGGGTAACTCTGCACAGCATTGCCCCATGATGAGTATATGAAGTGCTGATTCAAATATCTTCGCAAACTTGAAAGTGAACGGTGAAGTCTGCCTCTGTTTTATTTTTCTTAGGTTTGCCCGCCCACCCCTTGAATGAAACACAACACAAGTTATGGGTTAAACTGGGAGTTTTATTTATACATAAGCTGATCTGCACCAACACATTAAAGCACGGGTTGCATTGGGCTTGCTATGCAAGCCTCCTAACAGGGCAAACCCACCCCAGCTCAGAGCCAGATCCAGGATCCTTCCAGACCTTACTCATCATGGCCCGCACACCATTGCATAGAGGGGAGGGAAGGGCACATTTCAGCCTATGGCTGCGAAGCCTTAAGGCTTGTCATACGCCCCACCACCCCGAGAAGCCCCCAAATAAGTCACCCTGACTGCAAAGCCCATAGGCACCCAGTATGAGGAACCCCACCCCCATCGCTTATTTCTCAGGGTGCTTGCCAATTCAACATCCCCTCAACCTGAGCTTTTTCCGCCTCCCCAGTTAGGGCCTAACCAGCTTTACCAGGCCTACTTAACCATATCCCCTCTGCCCATGTGAAGCAGGCAAAAAAAGCCCCCCCCCCCGGTCCAAACTGAGTGAGGCCCAAAAAATTCCTGCTCCGCCCTGGAAACAGCAACCAGCTAATCCCACATGATCCAAAAAAGGGGGCAGGTGGGTAGGGAGCTTGCGCTGGGGGCGATTTGTGTGTGGAGGGTGGCTGTTGCCAAATCTGGCCTCAGCTCGCGCTGAGCCAGGATTGGTTCGCCCCACCCACATACTTTATTCAAGCAGAAGTGGAGGGGGGGCAGGCAAATGTCAGCGCCTGCTCCAGGAGGAGGCACTGGTCATATGCTGTTTGTCTTCTTTCCTGCAGAGGCATGGAATCTCTCTCTCTCTCTCCCTCTGTCTCTCTCTCTCTCTCCATCTCAGGTGCTCTCCTAGTCATTGTGCAAACGAAGCAGCTCTGCCAGGCCCCATGCTGGGAGACACCTGTGGCAGGTGAGCCAGTTTGGTGTAGTAGTTAGGAGTGCAGACTCTAATCTGGGAGAACCGGGTTTAATTCCCCACTCCTCCATGTGCAGCTGCTGGATGACCTTGGGTCAGTCACAAGCTCTCTCAGAACTGTTCTCTCAAGAGCAGTCCTCGAGAGAGCTCTCTCAGCCCCACCTACCTCACAGGGTGTCTGTTGTGGGGAGGGGAAGGGAAAGGAGATTGTAAGCTGCTCTGAGACTCCTTCAGGTAGTGAAGGGTGGAGTATAAATCCAATCTTTTCTTCTGTTCTTCTTCACCATTGATGGAGGGCAAAAAGAAAAGAAAGAGCAGGCTCCTGTCCTGTCTGGGCATCAGCAAAGAGCACTTGTACTGACTCCATCCAATGCTAGAGCAGCTAGTTTCCAGGGATGGCTCCCATTTGCATCACATGAGGCAAAGATCACCCCTTGCTCAGCCCTGGTGGGGAGGCTAGTGGAGGCATCCCACTGCAAGGATGCCATCCTTCAGGTGGGACCTGGGGATTCCCCCAGAATTACAGCTCACCTCCAGACTACAGAGATCAGTTCCTCTGGAGAAAATGGAAGCTTTGTAGGGTGAACTCTGTGGCACTGTACCCCACTGAGGTCCCGATCCTCCCCAGGCTCCACCCCCAAACCTCCAGGAGTTTCCTGGATATGGCCACCCTACCACCCCATCCCCTGCTGGTGGCCTGGGGTGACCTGTCAACCCTATCTTACTGGGGTTTTGTAGTGACCTGGGACCTCATCCTGGATTTTTTTGCCTGAGGCTCCTGAATCACTAAGACCATAGAATCACAGAGTCTGAAGGGGCCAAACAGGCCATCTAGTTCAACCCCCTGCTCAGTGCAGGATCAGCCTAAAGCACCCCTGACAAGGGTTTGTCCAGTTTCTGCTTAAAGACTGCCAGTGAAAGGGAGCTCACCACCTCGTTGGGCAGCCAATTCCACTGTTGGACAACTCTAAGACCGATTTCCCACTAGTGCTGCCCCGGCGTTCTTCCTCCGTTTTCCCCGGTTCTGTGCTTGAATTTCACACTATTTGCCACGGGGCGCATTTTGGCCCGCGACTCCGCTCGATCTTCCCCACGGCTTCTGTGATCCTCAAAAAACAGGATCACTGAAACCGGGGGGAAGATTGGGCGGAGCCATGGGTCAAAATGCGCCTCGTGGCAAATAGTGTGAAATTCAAGCACAGCTCTGGGATTAAACGGAGGAAGAACGCTGGGGCAGCGCTAGTGGGAAATTGGTCTTACTGTTAAAAAAAAATCCTAATATCCAGCCGGCGCCTTTTGACCTGTAATTTAAACCCATTTATTGTGAGCCCTATCCTTTGCTGCCCCTCCTCTAAGCGACAGCCCTTCAAATACCTCAAGAGAGCAATCATGCCCCCCCTCCACCTCCTCTTCTCCAGGCTGAACGTTTCCAAGTCCTTCAGCCTTTCCTTGTAGATCTCCAGGCCCCTGATCATCTTTATAGCTCTCTTCTGTACCCACTCCATTCTGTTCACATCTGCACCTGCTTGCTTTCTTTCAGTCATACACACACAGTCATAGTACTCCCTGTGTTCATTTACTTTTCTCCAAAAACAGAAATCAAGGCTGTCAGATCACATGTGATTATTTCTGAGGCGGACCCGATACATCCTCATTTTCATGACATGTGTAACAGTATTCGCAAGAAATACATAAATACATCCCGGGCTTCCCCCACTGGCCAGCTGGGCCACAACAGATTGGGGTCCCTAAAATCAGGGGATCCCTTGGCCTCACTGGGGGGATGGCAACCCTAAGCATTGAGTAGGGTTGCCAGCCTCCAGGTGGAGTGTGGAGATCTCCTGCTTTTACAACTGATCTCCAGCTGACAGAGAACAGCTCCCCGGGAGAAAATGGCTGCTATGAAGGGTGACTCTATGGCATTGTACCATGATGAGGTCCCACCCCTCCCCAAACCCCGCCCTCTCTTGGATCCAGCCCCAAAGTCTCCAGGTATTTTCTAAGCCAGAGCTGGCAACCCTAGCATTGAGCAGTAATGTGAATCTTACCCCATTCCCTGAAATAGCATCTCTTGCACAGCTGTGTGTCATGTTCTCTCCCTCATTTCCTTCTGTCAACTGTATGAGTGACTGGCCAGAGATGCCAGATATGGCTAGATATGGATAAATTCTGCAGTTGGCCCAAGTAGCTAGTGGGCAGTCCTCAGGCCATTTCTCCCTCCTCTTCTGCCAGTGATATGGTGGGCTGGCTGCAGACGTACCCCATTTTGGCAAGAAAGTGCCCAAGTCATTTGAGTGCCATTTACCTGTGTTACGCTGATCTCTAAAGTGAACCTATCCATTCAATGTACATATCAGTAAATGACTTGGCCCTCAAAGGGCAAATGTCGTTCTCTTGTAACTCTGGTAATTTTATATATTAAAATCCCCAATGGAGATCCAAAGCAGTTTTCAATGTTGCCCTCTACTGTATTCTTTAATGTCAGAGAATATGTTTTGCCAATATTTTTCAAAGGCACTTAAATGTAACAGGTGCAGGCCCTGCCAAATATTGCCAGACCTCAGACTTGGCTTAGTCCCTGCATTGTAGAAATTCATGTGCAGTAAGCCACAGTTTGAACTTTATTGTAGTGAGGATAATTAGGCACCCAGGTCCAGTAATGGGAATTGAGTGTGTTAGGCCTCAAGTGAGGCTCTGGCCAAACATGATCATTTGGAGGATATTTTTAGCTCGGCTTTCTCTATAACTGAGACTGTACATTGTTTCGGAATAAATACCAGCCCCGTTGGGTTTTTATCTGGTACCTTAAGGTTCAGCTGCAAAGAAAATATTGTTGGCTGGAAACACGGACAATGAGGAAGAGACTTGTACCTGGGTTTTACATGGCCGTTGCTCTGTGCCAGAAAGCACAGGTGGCAATAAATAAGGCACAAAGGAGCAGCAGAACTGTGGCCAATTAATTTTTTTTGCAAGTACTTAGTTCTGCTTCTTGTATCAAAAATGGCCAAAGGAAAGTGACTGATGGCAGGGCAAGTCAATGGTTATGCATCTCCTTGAACCCAAACAACAAAAGGAGTGTAGCTCATCAATATCTTAGAACAAAGGTTGACTCCAGTGGCACTTTTAAGATCGAAGAAAGTTTAATTCTGGGTATAAGCTTTCGTGTGCATGCAAACTTTGTTCTGTTGCTTCACACAAACACGACTACCCACCTGAATCTATCACCAATACTTTGACTTCAGTACCTTGACCAGTTGCTGTGGACAGTTCCAGCACTAGGCAAATGCTCGGGTCAGTATTTGCTTCATATGTTACACATTTTTGTTGTCTTGTTTCATATCCAATGTATAGTTTATTCGTCTTATATTGTGTATAGACTAGTATGTTTCAATTTTTGGAACTAATTTTGATCCTGTCTTTTTAATTCATATTATTTTTATACTTTTGTAAACATTTTTATTGAGGGGGTCTTTCTATTATTTGTAGTACTTGTGTTAATCGTAAAATTATATTTTTCTAGATTTCTACAATGAAATATGTAGGGACTTCAAAATCATAAATGAATCAGCTATCGCCTGGCATTTTTCCCCTCCTTTTTAAGTTTTGAATGTACCAGATGTGAGATCCCGGCTAAGGAAATGCTGGGACTTGGCGATCATGGGGTAGGATGGGACAGGGAAATCAGTATCACTAAGAGTAAGAGCCAGTTTGGGGTAGTGGTTAAGCGTGCGGACTCTAATCTGGGAGAACTGGGTTTGATTCCCCACGTCTTCGCATGCAGCTGCTGGTGTGACCTTGGGTCAGTCACAAGTTCTCTCACAGCTGTTGTCTCAAGAGCAGTTCTTGAAATTGCCCTCTCAGCCCCACCTACCTCACAGGATGTCTGTTGTGGGGAGGGGAAGGGGAGGGGATTGTAAGCTGCTCTGAGACTCTGAGGGAAGGGTGGGGTATAAATTCAATCTCTTCTTCTTCTTCTAGATGAAAGGAAGACGCCTAGAATCAGATACTTGGTGTCCTCTAACACGATATATTCTGGCAGTTTTTTTTCCTTCCTAATTTCGATGCAATGCCAATAAGGGGATAACCAGTTTCTAATCTGCTGATACATTGCCCTGAAAAGTTCAAGCATTTGTTTTGCTCACTAATGTGCTTCTGCAGATTTCCAAATAAATTTACAGACATGTACCACTTTTTTTTTTTTTTTGGGTCTTGTTAATTTGCTACCCAGAAATTCAACAGCGTTCTCTACCCATAAATTTAATAGCATTAAACACCTGCTGGCTTGGAGTAGCAGAGCTTGCCAAAAAGGAAAGCAGGAGCGCTGAGATACACTCCTAATGTGTTCCTTGCCACGCCATCCGAATGAAGGCTAGTTCTCTCAGCACAGCAGCAGCACCCCATGCCGAGCGAGTTTCTCTGGCTTCATGAGTTAAACTCTTGAGTATTACTTGGAGCGATCTTTGCCTGCCAAGAAGTAAGGGCATGGGGATGGAGGGTTTTCTCCAGCTGTTCCACAAACTCAAGGAGCCTTCAACTCATTAGTGATTTTTTTTTTTTTTGCTGGGAGGCAATGCAATCTAATTAAGGCCAGACCCTCATGTGGTGTAAATCTCCTTAATGTTGAAAACCAACAGGACTTGCACAACTCGACTTCTGCTTGAGAGGATTTGGCCCAGTGTGTTGGGAAGAGATTAGGAGGTGCTGACTTCAACACAAGGGTGTCTCGATGATGATCTTCAAAAGGTGAGATGACGGAATCCTATGAAGGAGCTGTTGGGAGAGTTGGCTATGGGGCAATGTATTTTTTTTTTTAGTGTTTTAACCATGGAATGAATCTAAGCATTAATTAACCACACTATGGTAGGCCCATGAAGGAATGCGTGTCTTGGAATGGAAATGAAGCCAGCAGTAGAAGAAAAGCCAAGAATGACTTTGTTCAAACCCAAATGCTTAGGAGTTCAGCTACAAACAGAACTTGCTGTTTTCTCTGCTGTAGAACAGTCAATGTCCCTCTGCATGCCATGGGGATGGATAGGTGCAGATGACTGAAGTTCCCACCCACACTGGCGCCATTTTTTTTTTTTTGCCTCAGCCCTGGTATTCACCATTTCCCACCTTTCCACCAGTGGGTATTTTTCAAGGATGACAGACTTCCTTTTTCCTTATTCAGAATAACTAGTGGATCATTATAATAGATTGTTATAAGGCTACAGCCATCCAGTAAATGCCATTTTTAAAAAACCTTCCAGTGGTGGTGGGGAGGAAAAGCAACTGCTGGGGCTGAAGCAATAAAACTGCTGTGTAGAACAGAGGTGTCAAACTCATTTGTTATGAGGGCCGGATCTAACATAACTGTCATTTTGTTGGGCCAGGCCATGTGTGCCATGAGAGCCAGTTTGGTGTAGTGGTGTAGTGGTCAAGTGCGCAGACTCTAACCTGGAAGAACCAGGTTTGATTCCCCACTCCTCCACATGCAGCTGCTGGCGTGACTTTGGGTCAGTCATAAGTTCTTTCAGAGCTGTTCTCTCAAGGGCAGTTCTCAAGAGTGCTCTCTCAGCCCCACCTACCTCACAGGGTGTCTGCTGTGGGGAGGGAAAGGGAAGGAGATTGTAAGCTGCTCTGAGACTCCGGGGGAAGGGCGGGGTATAAATCCAATCTCTTCTTCTTCTCTTCTAATGCCAGGTATCGGAGACATAAACTTTATAAAGCACATAGGCAAACGCAAATATATTATATTTACTCAAAATACAAAAATGCTTAAAACATTCTTACAGTATTTCCTTAAAGTGTCTCCCTGATGCCCACCCTCCCACTTCCACCGCCCATTACTTATTAGCACTGGGACAGCATACATCCTCTGTCATCTGGAAGTAGAGGTAATGACCAGTTACCCATGGTTTGGATAAGAGCTTGGGTGGGCCTGTTCTGGCCTGCGGGTCGTATGTTTGACACCCCAGATGCAGAAGCTCCAGTGTCACCATGAATATCTCTGAATTCTCAGCAGCAATGAGAACTATGTGAGAAATCATGATCCGGGGGAAGCAGTTCATCTCCACAGCAGAACGTCTTCTGCTTATACAAGTCCTTGATGATCATGCAGCATGAGCCAAGCATGTTGTTTACTCAGAAGTAAGTCCCCCTGAGTTCTGTGGGAGCTGATCAATATACTTAGCATTACAGCACCTGATGTTTTACCAGAGTAAACGTGAAGCAGTGTAAATGCTTGATTAATATTTCACCTCTTCCTCTTTAATTTTAGGTGACAGATCATCTCTGAATTCACCAAAAATATTTGATAAGAATATTGGTTTTTGAAATTCGGAATTATTGATTTAGTAGTTGAGGCCCATTCTGACATTTTCTTTGAGTAACCTCTTTTGGAAAAAAAAGAAGAAGTAAGCATGAGAAATGACATATCACAATTTAAACTCCACACAGAATTTGCAAGAGTGATCTGTGAGAAGGACAAGTACCAACCTTTTTAAATGCAAGATCTGAACTGATTTTTTTAAAAGGGAAGCTTTGATTACGAGAAGCAGGTACAGTCCCTCCTGATTCTCCTTTCATCCTACCTAGAAATTGTATTCTGACATAAAATAACTCAGCGGAGGACAAACCTAATGTTTGGGCTGGTGCTTGTGCCCACCCTAGATTCATCGGTTTCCCACTACCCTGTTGGAAGGCTTCAGAGCCGCATTTATATACAGTCAAAGCAAGCTACAACTTTAGCAAGCTACAATGATCCTCCAAATACAACACACACACAAACAAACGATGTTAGAACAATGCAATTTTTCTGGTAACCTATAAGGCCTCTTAAATTTAAAGCAGTGATACTCACTCAGTGGCTCAGGAGCCACATGTGGCTCTTTGACATGCCATGCATGGCTCCTGTGAGCTCTATTCCCCAATGAAGAAGAAGAAGAAGAAGAAGAAGAAGAGATTGGATTTATACCCCGCCCTCCACTCCCCAAGGGAGTCTCAGAGCGGCTTACAAACTCCTTTTCCCTTCCCCTCCCCACAACAGGCACCCTGTGAGGTAGGTGGGGCTGAGAGAGCTCTTTCCCAGGCTGTCCTTGAGAGAACAGCTGGTACAGAGCTATGGCTTGCCCAAGGTCATCCAGCCAGGTGCAAGTGGAGGAGTGGGGAATCAAACCCAGTTCTCCCAGATTAGAGTCCGCGCACTTAACCACTACACCAAACTGGCTCTCTTAGTTCTGCAGCTGTCACACTTAGTTCTGTAGCCCAGACTGAAAATAAAATAGTCAATATCATAACACCCCTATAGAGATCTATGGTGCAGCCTCATTTGTAATATTGTGTGCAGTTTTGGTCACCTACAGGATATTGCAGAGCTGGAAAAAGTACAGAAGAGGGTAACCAAGATGATTAAGGGGCTGGACGGAGCATCTCATCTTTGAAAAAAGGCTGAACAGTCCGGGACTTTTTTAGTGAAGAGACAGAGAAGTGGGGACATGATAGATGTTTATAAACTTATGTGTGAGATAGACAGATTGGACAGAGATATTTTTTAAACTCCCTCTCCCAAAATGCTAGAACTCAAGGGCATCCAATGAAGCTGACAGGCTGTAGATTCAAGACAGGCAAAAGGAAATACTTCTTTACCCAAATGATTAAAATGTGGAATTTGCTGCCAGAGTGATGGTCATAGCCTGGCATAAACAACTCTAAAAAGGGATTAGACAGATTCATGGAGGTCAGGTCTCTCTGCAGCTACTAGCCATGGTGACTAAAGGGAACCTCCACATTCAGACATAGTAAGTAAACCTCTGAATACCTGTGCAAGGAGGCAGCATCAGGGGAAGGCCGTAGCTTCGGTGCTCTGTTGTTGGCCCTCTGGAGTGAATGGCTGGCCACTGTGTGAGACACAGTGCTGGATTAGATGGACCACTGCTCTGATCCAGCAGAGCCCCTGTGTTCAGAAGAGAGTAATAGGATCCCACTCAACAGAAATGAGTTACAGAACCCATGCATCTTCCAGTCCACAATGGAGGTGCTGTGATCCAAGAACCGAGAGAAAATAAACATTATTTTTTTCCCAGGGAACTAGAACTGTGTTGAAGACCAAATAAATATTCCCAGAGATACTGTTTGCCCTTTTGTAGATCTTTCTGTCCTCCTTACACAGCCTGCACTTTAATCTACCTCTGATTTATTTTGGACTGTGAAGATTAGCTTTATGAGTGCAAATTAAAGCTCTCATCTTTCAGTTACCAAGCCAAAGATGATAAATAAGGCAGACTTTACAAGTTGTGGAAGAGTCTTTTTCTTCTTCTCCACTTTCCGAAACACTACTTTATCTTTTCAGCTGCACCACTAGCTTTCAAAGTTACTGGGCAAATATTATTCTAATATCCAGCTGAAGGCCACCTGTTAAAAGAAATGTACCTCCAAAAGACTTAGACTATACAGCATGCCTTGAACGTTAGCGACACATGTACATTGTTCACAGTTTCATCGCAACGTATTTGAGGGTCAAATGTATCCCACTGAGAGTATCTGAACTTTTCCCATTCAAAAACATTGTTCTGGCTAGGGTTTGAAAGGGAAGGAAGAGTAGAAGTAGTCCGAATTTGCAAGTGGGTTGTTTGGAAGGTGGACTGCATGGGATTCTACCTGTCAAGGTCCTTCCCCTCCCTAAATCCCGCTCTTCCATAGCTCCACCCTCAAATCTCCAGGTCTTTCCAAACCCGGAGTTGGCAACCCTAGTAAGTAGGCATGCCATAGGACCTTTGCAACTCGTCTTCTGTGGGTGACACCTAAGACACAAGACTGTGGTGACAGGTTGATGCTCTAAAAAGCCCAGTTTGGATGTAGCCTTTCTAATTCATGTGTTCCTGGGCTACAACAACTTCAGACTGCAGCTTGGCACACAATGCTTGACTAACTATATTTAAACAAAACCAGCGCTCTGCACTTAGAAAATGAAGTACTGCAGATTTTTCTTATGCTACTTTTTGATGTCTAGGGATCTTTTTTTGTAAATACACACACACACACACACACACACACACACACACACACACACAGCTATTTTTGGGCAGGAATGCACAGGAACGGAGTTCTGGCTGGCTTCCAAATTGGCCACACCTACAGCCTCCCCCAACCCCCGGGTTCCCCAGGTGTCTCGCAAGCTACAGGGTGCCCAGGCAAGCCAAGCCAATCCAGGGAGGGAAGGCAGTTTAAACTGCCTCCCCTCCTCGGGTTCCCAAGGCGCCCTGCATTTGCCAATCCAGAAACTGCCTTCCTTTCCTCGAGTTCCCCTCAAGTTCCCCATGCGCCCCATAAGCCACAAGGCACCTGGGGAAGCCGATCCTGGGAGGCAGCTGCACTGTCAGGGGTGTGGCCTAATATGCTAATGAGTTTCTGTTGTTGGGTGTGGCCTATTATGCTAATGAGTTCCTGCTGGACTTTTTGTACGAGAGAGAGAGAGAGCATTTTATTCATTCAGTTTTCTCACTTGCCTTCTGAAGTGACTAGAAATATGATTGTCCTCCTTTCATACTGAAATAGAGGTCCTTTCCACATTTGCCTGCTACTCTGGATTTTCTCAGTGTTCGAGTTGAGGCACTTTAAATCCACAGCAAAACAGCATCCAAGTACCCCAGGGCAACAGCAGGCTGAAACCCGGCTGACCACTGAAAGGAGGTAACACAATGCAGAATGGGGGGGGGGGGGGAACCCAGAATAAAAAGAAGGTTGAACTCAATTTTAGTGCAGAATGGGGGGTGGGGGGTGGGGGGTGGGTGACACCTGGATTAAAAAGAAGGTTGAATTCAATTCTAGTGCAGAATTGCTTGGAGGACACCGTGGTGAACATGGATTAAAAGGAGAGTGCAGAAAGGCCAGAGTCTAAGGATCCTTGATCAGCATGAACTCATTCTCCTCTGCTTCATCCAACTTCCTCCCCTCCCTTATGTAAACTCCTTGGGGCCAGGACCTAAAGTACTTCTCAAAGTGCCATTTTAATGGTGTTTTAAGCAACGACAACAATCTGATCTCTGGTTTGCATTGACAGTGCACCATTCTGTTTCCTCTGGTGCTCTGTCATATATGCATGTATTTTGCATAGATTTTTAACATGCCATGTATAAAATTATGAAGGTAGAATTCTTCTGGGTTAAATAAACTTGGAGAACGGCAGGGTTATTTTGGGGCAGGATCGCACAGGAACGGAGTTCCCGCTGGCTTCTGAGTTTGCTACGCCTACAACCTACCCCACCTCAGGTTCCCCAGGTGCCTCGCAAGCTGCGGGGCACCTGGGGAAGCCGATCCTGGGAGGAAGCTGCACTGCCAGGGGTGTGGCCTAATATGCTAATGAGTTTCTGCTGTTGGGTGTGGCCTGTTATGCTAATGAGTTCCTGCTGGGCTTTTTCTACAAAAAAAGCCCTGGAGAAAGGTATGCCTCCTGGTAATTCTTTGGGGTGGGGAAAAGCCATATCTGAACAAGCTGAGGCCGAGGACATACTGGTATTCTGCCGTGCCTCCGTGGCATGGCAGAACAAGGTGGGGGGAATTGCCTCCACCGCACGGCATTCGCACGCTGCCGCAAGGAAGCCGCCTGCAGTGTCCAGACTGCGGGTGGCTTCTGCCGCTTGCGTCCGAATGCCGTGCGGCTCCCCCGCCCGGCGCGCGTTCACACCCGCCGGAAGCGGGTGGAACGCGTGCCACAGCAGCCCGGACACCACTTTGAAGTGGTGCCCGGCTGCTGTGGTAGGAGCGCGGCACCGGACGCTTTGCGTCTGGGCCGCCTCCTCCGGGCAGATGCGGCAGTCTGAACGGCCGCTCTGCCTCCGCTTTTAAATGCCAATCTGTCCTCGGCCTGAGGATTCTCCTTCCCTCTTCCTAGTCTTCCCCCCCTTCCTCCCCTGATTATATATTTTTGCAGTTGTCCAAATGGATACAGACACAGTGAGCACAGTTACTTTGGCGTATGATATCTTCTCTAGGTCTTTTCATTAAAACACCTCACTGGAATTCCAGCCAGAGAGAGAGAGAAAGAGAGAGAACAGGATGGATCAACCTTTACCCCTTTGGCAGGCAGGGCTGAAGCATAAGCTTGCCCTGCAGGTAAAGTAAAACTCTCACATGTCAGTAGTTTCTTATTGCATTGGCAGGTTTAAAAAAGGAAGGGGAAGAATAGCCACAAGATAGTATGTAAGGATAAACTCTTCGGGGGGGGGGTGTGTTGGAATGGAACGCCAGATTCCAAGCCTCCGTGCCTCTCAGGGCTTTATTCCTGCAGCACTAGAGTGAACTGGAGAGAGGGTGAGGTGTCCACTCAGTCACTTAGAAACCATTCCCTCCACACACAAAGATCTGTGTCTGCAGAAGTGGTCAGGTCTCAGCTAGCGAGGGGTCCTTGACAGGTGCCAGACCTCTTCACAATTTGAAAAAGGCCAATTGTAGAAGTCAAGGCTGTCCGTAGTCGAGTGGGTTTTTTAAACCAGAAGCCCAATTAGTTGCAATCGAGTATTTTATGATGTTTGGCATGGGGCATGCTAATCATTTGGATACACAGACAATTTTCAGGAACAAAAATTGTTTTGCTTTCCCCCCTTTGTTGTTGCATGGTTTGAGCTGGCTACATTTGCACCCCTAGAGGGGGGGGGGGGAAATAGCTCATTGTGAACCTACGGTGACTGATTTTTTAGTATGTCAAATCTGTTTTACCAATGATAAAAGTACATTTAGGGAATAGGATGCAAATTGGGGGGTGGGAGAACTGGGTACATGGAAAAGGAGGCAGGTCTTAGAAACCATCATATTAGGCAATAATTTCAGCCATCTCTATGAATTTAAGGGGTGATAATTCTTTCTTAGCCCACATAATGCCCCTTTCTCCATCCCCCAAGAGCCAATCTCTCTATGCCTTGACCCTAAATATGCCACCCTGGTTTAGACATCAAAAGATGGCAGCAGTATATCATGTGGATTACCATCAGCCACTTGGTTTCGTGTTCCCTAATTAATGCATGTTCCAAATAAAAACGTGACCTGTATTGAACTCCCTGTTCTTGTCTTCAAGCTGAATTCCAGCAGTTTGCTTCCTCTTGTCTTTGTTTATCTTACTTCAAAATGAGCGGATTCATTAGCTGTAGGACTTTGTGGTGATCAGGCAGAGTTTGCCAAGTGTTCAATAACGGGGAATGGCTATAATTTTCATTGGGTGAGCAATGTTTGCTTTGGAGACATTCTAGGGAACGTCTGTAATCCGAAATGGCAGTGTGTTTATGTCTTGTTGCATGATGCTCTGAGCGTTTTTTTTTTAAAAAGTAGCAAGCAAGAAAAAACAAACACTTCAGAACAAGGTACCTGGTTGTAATCACCGTTCCTAAGTGACACTTCCTCCTTTCTTTGGAGCCAAAGGGCTTATCTATAGGCACTCCATTAATTTTTCTGCAGTTTATATTTGTGTCTCTCAGATTCCCAATCCCAACTACGTACTTTCTTAAAACTGTTTCTGATTGAACAACAGGTCTGCTTACCCCCTTCCATTCCTCTTTTTCTTCCTTCTCACTCTCTGCTGTATAATTCTGCTTTTCTTCTTCCACTGCTCAAGCTCATCACTTGGATGCTTCTCACACTCATTCAGTTGTGACATCTTGCCCCTTTTATCTTTACGGTATCTACCAAATTTGTTCTCTCCCCTCCCCCCCTTTTCCATGGCTTGAGCTGCCCGTGTTTCTACCCCTTGGGGAATCTCTAATGAGAACTTTTCCACACAGCCCAACTGCTTTGGTCTCCTATAATGGCTTTGCCTTACAGTGAATACTGAAGCATCCTCATTCTTGATCACCCTGTCTCTACCACTAAATCACTGATCCTTTCCTGGAAAGCTCAAGGCAGCTGACAAAGGAATAAAAGTCCCTTGGACTGCAAGGAGATCAAATCAGTCAATCCTAAAGGAAATCAACCCTGACTGTTCCCTGGAAGGACAGATACTGAAGCTGAAGCTCAAATACTTTGGCCACCAAATGAGAAGGGAGTATTCGGTGGAGAAGCCCTTGATGCCGAGAAAGATTGAAGGTAACATCAAAGGAGTGTTACACAGTGTTATCAATGCAACAAACATGAAATTAAGCTAACTCTGGAGCATGATGGAAGACAGGAGGGCCTGGTGTGATGTGGTCCATAGGGTTGCGAAGAGTTAGACTTGACTGAACAACAACAAAAAAACTCAATGAAACATCATAAAATATTACCACAGCATCTGTGGTTGCTATCCTAAGCACACTTTCTTGGGATTAAGCCCCAATGAGTAAGTAGACCTACTTAGTATTGTCCCTGTCAAGAACTTTGGTTCACTCAAAATGGAGTTCTGCTTTAACAGTCTGGTTCAGTCTGACTGCGGCCTGCCGTTAAAAGTACTGTCTTTGCGTCTCTCCAGTTTCACACAGACCTGCTGTAGAGAAGAAAGCATCCTTGCACCTGCGTAGATAAGGAGTTCTTCCCTCAGCCTTGGCTTCCCAATTAGCATTCCAAAGCAATTAAGTCCTGTGAGAGGGTGGTGGTGGCCTGAGGCTGCAGATCTCATCACTGGCTCCTATGACATGACTAGAGACCAGTGAAATAACCCTTTCACTGATTGGCCTACTTGCATCTATAGGACATGGCTTGAACACTGATTGGTGCAAAAGCCTAGCAACTATCTAGGATTCTAGTGATAAATTACCTACCTAGAATTTCATTCAGGGTGCTTGATGGTGTTTGCATGTTATGCTGACATGCAACATTGCCTTGCTCACCTTGGGCCACCTCAAAGCTCTTGCTGCTGAAGCCAGCCAGCCTAACATTTGGGACTCTAGAGATGGAGTATACATTGAACGGGTGACATCTTGCCTTTTGAGAACCAAGGTTCTAAAATAGTCTAGCTAGTTTCTTCATCTTTAGTTTTATTGTTTTTCCTCACAGTAACCTTTTAAGTAAACTTGCACCTTTTTAATAATACTCTTTGCATTTAATAAAAATATTTTTTATTCATTAAACCCTGATTCCTTGTCCCTGCGGCTGCAGTAAGATAATCTAATGCCTAAGACTGGCAGTTCACTGCCTTTACAGTAATCTTGTGGGTTTCCTGCTGTAAGTCAACCTAGTAGGGAGGACTCCCTAGTTAATCCCGGTAAGGTTGGAAGTCTGTCCTTTGGTTTCTGACTGGAGGGACTAGAAATGATTGGTGGTAGCCTACCCAGGTTAAAGGTATACAGGTGCCTTTAACACCTTTTATAATTTTAGCTAGCCAGCCTCTTGGCAAGAAGGTTTCCAGCCCGGGTTGGTCAGGTTTTGACAGTCCTCATGAGACTTTTGACAGTCCTCATGAGAACAAAAACAATAAATATCATCCAAGTAGAACAGCTACACAAAAAGAGCTATCCACTAATGGCTTTATTAAAACTCATAAAAGAAAAGGCTTGATGAAAACAAACCAGCTCCACGGCTTTTCTAATAGATCTTGTGCATTTCCTGGTAGTAAGCTATCCTGTAGGGATGGAGCCGCACATGAAAAAGACCACAAATGGATTGTGGCAGTATATGCAATTTAGGCTGAGGTCACAGCGAAAAGTTTCCTCTGTGAGGACTGTTATTATTAGTGCGTGCATTTGTACAAGCAGAGGTGCTCCTTCAGGTATAGGGGCTCTAGGTCATGATGGGTTTTGAAAGCAAAAACTAGAATCGTTACCCTGTAGAGATGCATAGTTGTGAGGGCATATCAAGAGGCTTGTTCTGATGTAGCTGCTGTGATGCCCTGTAGGTGTCAAACTGAGCAAAGTCACAATTCTTTTTCTCACTTACAAAAACACTGAAACAGCATTATGACATGTTAGGATGTGCCAAGAATATGGCTCTTGGAGCTTAAAATGCCCTTTGGATGTTTGTTTAATTAGTTTATTTATATGATTCATTCCTATACTTCCTTTCTGTCATAACATTCAAGGTGGATTACTACTCAAAGTAATGCCTGCAATGTAATACACCAAAGGAAAATGGGCTGGCTCCCCCCCGCCCTTGGTGCACCCATTTGGCACTATTCAGTACCTTAGTACAACAGTGGCTTCTGTCAGAATACACCGTAGATGGTGTCTGGTTACAGCTAATGTGACCCTACAGAAGGGCTGGCCACAGTCCTGGAATCATAGGCCAGGAAGACATGGAGGTAATTATCCGTGGATGGCTGATAGTAGTCACTGGTAATTAGTAGTTACAAGCAGGGGGTTTCTGTGATCAGAAGGGGAGCTATTATTGTTGATCCTCTCCTCTTCCTGCAGCAGCTCTGCAATCCCCCCCCCCATTATTTTGGGGATTTCTTGTCCCCCAGAAGTCTCTGGGGGCAGTCATGGAAATTTTACATAGGATCCAAGCCTTCTGTGCAGTTTGTGGAATCTTGTAGGGATCACTGCTGTAACCAAGGACACAATGAAATCACAAACAAATCTGTAGTCAAAGCATGCTAAATAAATGCAACAATAATTATATGGAAAGCAAAGTCAACAATAATGCCAAACTCATATATTATTGCAGAATCACAAACATAATAAAGGACAGTTATCCAAAAGTGGGTGGTAACAAACTCAAACCCACAGTAAGTCACAGCATATCTCAAAGGTCTTCATAAATAGAACAAGCACACAGAGGGGGAAAATTGTTTATAGAAATATCACATGTCCTTGTTGTTTGTGATTTCATTGGTCTTTTTTCTGTAGCCTCCCTCCTTCTTGCTAGTAACCAAGGACACAGCTCAGCCAACTATTTCAGTACCAGAACACCTTTCAGTCATGAACTAGAAACGGACCCCTGGCTTGAAATGTCTCAATCCAAAGTCACCAAGAGGCCAGTTATATTTGTAATTTGCTGTCAGGGATGGGGAGAAAAGAGAGGGTCCCACACTTTTGCTGTGGTGGCACCATGTTTAACTGCTGTGCTTACAAAGACAAAAACTGCTGTCAGAGTTAACAGGATCCTTACTCAATGTAGGTTTAAAACTGGTTTGGTTCCTGGATTAAGTGGGAAACCTGGTTAACTCTAAAACAATCCAAACGTAGAAGTTAACCCTGTTTAGAACTGCTTAGAACTGGTATGGTGGAGGGGTTCACACTCCAGAAGGGAGGAGAAAAGGAGTGTGCCGTCCTGAAATCCACTCCACATTAGTTAACCTTTCTATGCCCATGGACTGCAGTGAACTCAGTGTAATTTATCATGTAAATTAGTCATGTTTTTCAGATGTAAAAGGAGTAATTGCTTTGGTGTGAAATTTGCACTAATCTTTTATGCCAAGTTTTGTTTTCTTAATATGTTATTATTTAACAAACCTATATGGCAGCTAATTTTCATGTTTTAATTCTAATTTTTAATATAGGTTGTAATGGTCCCCCCCCCCCCCCCCCCCAAGATTGTTAGACCAGAATGAGAGTTGTGATCATCTGGCAATTTTTCAGATTAAAGCAGACAAATGAACTATAACTGAAAATTGACTACTTAAGCATATACAAATTTCCTATATCATTTTAAACATGTGAAGGTCAGTATTAATAATCTGATAGTATCTCTGCCTGACATAATTGGACAAAGAAAGAGGGAATAAATGGGTCATTATCCATTAAAAATATTGAAATATCTTTCAGTATAGAACTAAGCTAATTTAAAAACAAAACACCACTAAAACTATCAGTTCTTCATGTAGATAACTGTCATGGGTTGAAAATTTGCGGACTGCCCACAACTTGTGCAAACTGTAGCCCTTTCCACAAATTCCAAATGTGTAAAATCAACATGTACGGTGGTGCGGGGGGGGGGGGGGGGGGGGGAGGCAGAGCGTCATGGTGGCACCGACCTAACGCAGGTCAGTTCATTGTAAGGTTCGAATAAGACAATTGTCTTCAGTCCGTAAGTCATGACTTTCAGGGGTTCACAGAGACCATCTAGATCATAGGCTCTTGTAGAGCTCCCCTCCCCGCTGTTTGTTCATTTATTTTTTATTGTATTTTTAGCCACCTGTTCTCCCTTTCAGAGACTTAAAGTGAGTTCCATAAAGAGAAGTTTAGGTTTTTACACCCCATTTTCCCTCTTCCTTAAGGAGTTTCAAAGTGGCTTATAATTACATTCCTTTTCCCTCCCCACAACAATCACCTTGTGAGGTAGGTGGGGCTAAGAGAGTTCTGAGAGAACAGGCCCAATGTCATTAGGCAGGCTTCATGTAGAGGAGGGGAGAAACAAACCCAGGTCTCCAGATTAGAGTCCATCGCTCTTAACCACTACACCATTCTGGCTCTCCAATTAAATGCCAATGCCAATTAAATGTCAGTGCCAGTTAAAATCACAAAGCAATAAGTAGCTGGGATATTTTCATCTTGGTGAATCTCAAACAGCACAAGGTTAACATAAGAAAAGCCCTGCTAAATCAGAGCAGGGTCCATCTAGTCTAGCATCATGGGGTGTGCGCAAAAAACAGACAACCCCCCCCCCAATAAACAAAAAAATAAACCTCAGGATTTTTTGGATTCAGATACATTGGACATCCCCCCCCCCAAATGAACATAAGAAGATAAGAAAAGCCAATGTTGGATCAGGCCAATGGCCCATCCAGTCCAACACTCTGTCACACAGTGGCCAAAAATACCAGGTGCCCTCAGAAGGTCCAGCAGTGGGGGCAAGACACTAGAAGCCCTCCCACAGTTGCCTCCCCCCCGGTCAAGCACCAAGAATACAGAGCATCACTTGCAATGAGATTCCTGAAAAACCTGAATTCCTATACTGGGATGGTATTTGGATTTAGGGTTTTTTTCAGAAATCCCAATTGTTTTCTGCGCCATTATAGCTTATGGGACCATTATAGTCAATGTGGAATCTATCTGGGGGTATCCAGGGGTCTGGGGGGGCTGTATTTTGTGGTAGAGGCACCAAAATTTCAGCATAACTTCTGTTGCTTCTCCTCAAAAGACCCACCATGTTTAAAATAGATTGGACCTGGAAATCCAATTCTATGGGCCCCAGAAAGATGACCCCATTCTCCATTGTTTCCAACTGTGGGGAAAAACACCAACACACACACACACACACATACACACACACAAACCATGGAATGAAGTCAATCCAAAAGACTCTTCAGTGGAAACTGAAGGTTGGGGGGGGGGTTTCAAGCCCAACAGAACCAGTGCATGTACAGAATGCCCAGCAGAACCAGTGCCACTGTGGCAATGCCAGCTCAACAAATCCAAACAATGTGGGGTTGCAAGCCCAACATAGCCAGCACATATGCAGAGTGCTCAGCAGAACCGCTGCATGTACAGGGTGTTCAAAGAAGGTGCCCCCATTCTCCATTGTTTTCAATGGAGGAAAAAAAGAAAGCATTTAAGGAAAGGCACTGGGGCTGAGGACATATTGGCAGTCTGCCGCGCCTCTGTGGCGCGGCAGACTAAGGCGGGGGGGATTTCCCCCACGGCGCGGCATTTGCACGCCGCTGGAAGGAAGCTGCCTGCAGCGTTCAGACTGCGGGCGGCTTCCTACGGCAGCGGGTGGATGCCACGCGGCTCCCCCTGCCCGCACGCATTCACACCCGCTCCGGCGGGTGGAACGCACGCCGCAGCAGCCAAGCACCACTTTGAAGTGGTGCTCGGCTGCTGCGGGAGGAGCGTGGCACCGGATGTGATGCGTTTGGGCCGCCTCCTCAGGGCAGATGCGGTCATCTGAACGGCCACTCTGCCTCCGCTTTTGAAGCGGAGGCAGAGCGGCCAAGACTGCCAATCTGTCCTCAGCCTGGGTTTTGCTGGGCAATAGTACATTGCACTGGTTCTGCTGGGACCTGTGTACATGCTCTGGTTCTGCTAGGCTTGCAACCCTACCCTGCTCGGATTTGTTGAGCTGATATTGCCACGGTGGCACTGGTTCTACTTGGACGTCTGTTTGTTTACTGATTCCTAAGAAGTTCTAGACTGGATCCAAAGCTATCTTCCATTTATGGAAGAAGTTCCATTCAGAGGATTTCTTGTAAGTGAAAGGGCATTTTGGATTCAGCCCGATGTTCTGAGGTTATGGAATGCCCACAAGTTTTAATGTTGTAATTGAGACATGTATCAAGAATTAAACTTCTGTGATATAAAGGACAGTGGTATATTGCCTATTGGTTTCATTCAACAAGCTGATATGTCTGTTTTAAGTATTTAGGAATTGCTACTTTGCCTCCTTTATTAAAAAATTATTTCATTAAAAATGATTCGTATTACGGTACAAAATATTCAATGCACTAGCAATTTTACTGACATTTATGTATTGCAATGTTGGATCTCTGCCCTATGTACCCATTATTTCAACTGCCACAACACAAGAATCTTCTTTCACCACCAAATGGGAAAGGTGTCTTAGACCACTCAATTATTTTCACATACAATGCCTATTTTTATTCTTAGTATTATGTTAACCATAAATTAAGTTGTCATATGTCCATGTGGTAGCATATACTTGGAAATGAAACAGAACTATGTAAGCAAACATACAGTTCAGTGTTTAGGGAAAGCAGGATTTCAGGTTTCTGCAAAAATGTCCCAGATATTGCCCCCACCTTCTCAACTCAAGGTTGATCCTAGAGTTCAGACATTAAATCACAACAAACTTTTCTTAAGAGACTCATAGCTGGATGAAAGCTTGCTCTCCTGCAGGAAATGGGAAAGAAAGGTCACAGGGTCACTGCATTTTTAATAACCTTTGACCCAGCAGTCAGTTGCCAACAGTATCCAGACACTGTGGAGAAATAGGACCAGCTAAGAATATAGCTTTATTTCAGTGTATTCTTTACTTCAGTCTTAAGAGGAACTGAATAAAGCCCAGCAAAAAGTCAACCGTTTATATTCTAAATGGGGAATATAAAAGTACTTCTGAGATATATTATTGCAACTGAAGTTTCATGAAAATAGCTAGGCAGTGACATCAACAATTAACACACCTTATTTATACAGCCTCCCCACTGTACTCTGATTTTCTGATTTCTTTCTCAAAATCACACCTTTTTTAAAACACATACTTAGGAAATAAATGGTTGTTTTAATTGTGGAACCACTGGTATTCAGGAGAGTTGTGATACTGGTTTTTGTGCTTGAGAAGGAATGTCCAACAGCCCATTCCAATGCAGATTTGCTCAGAAGAATCTTCACTGTGAGCAAAACCAGATGTTGCCATAGATATGGCGCTCCTGTCACTCCACATCTCTTTCTTTTAACATCTAGTTTAGCATAACATGTAGTGTGATGACATCACGCTGCACATTTTTGAGCCCTGCCCCACTGCCAGCAGCCAATAATGAGATTGGGGTGGAGCCACATGCAGTGTAATGATGTTCCATCTCATGTTTTGTAAAACAAAATATTGTGAAAAGAAGGAAACAGAAATAGAATAGAGACTTCTATAGTTCCACCCTTATTCTTAGGTCAGGTATTAAGAAGATTACCACTTCTGCTGAGAAGACCCAAAAGCTCTCTGAAAAATTGCTGTTTCTTTTAATGTTTTATAAGGATTCTGAGGCCTAAGCAATGGACACACAAATGGTTGTTGTTAGCTGTCCTCCTAGAACTGGGCATTTGACTCATCAAAAAAGATATGCTCAGTTGATTGGTCAAACTTATCAAATGCCAAACATTTTTAAAGCATTAACTATTAGAACAACAAAATGATTGTTGTCCTTCTTAAATAATCAACAAGTATAATACTCATACTCATACCAAAACAAAGTGGTCAGTTACTGAAAGTAATTTTTAAAAGGGTATTGGAAGTAACGGGATGTGGAATGATATGATATAACCTATAGCATGATTCCATCAGATCTTGGAAACTAGGCAGGATTGGTACTTGGATGAGGGACCTCCAAGGAAGATTTTTGGAAACTAGGCAGGATTGGTACTTGGATGGGGGACGTCCAAGGAAGATTCTTGGAAACTAAGTAGGGTTGGTACTTGGATGGGGGACGTCCAAGGAGGATTCTTGGAAATGAAGCAGGGTTGGTACTTGGATGGGGGACCACTAAAAAAGATTCTGCAGAGAAAGGCAATGGCAAACCACCTCTGCTTCTCACTTACCTTGAAAGCCTGTTGAAGGGGTTGCCACAGCTCGGTTGTGACTTGATGGCACATACACACATGTTGGAAATGACCTTTGTCACCGATGACTGATTTTGTTCCTGGTTGGAGATGGCTGCAGTTATAGCAGGTGGCTACTAGGAGAAGATTTACTATTAAGGTTTCCCTTGACTGCAGTAGGGCTTGGGTCCAAAAGGCCTCACTCTTGCCCCTGTTAATAAAGGGTACCCAAACTGAATCAAAATGATAAGCTGCTACCTACATGGTTGCCTTCTTGGCTTTATGGAAGATTTGACAGTATCTGGAAGTCAGTTGACTGGCCAACTAGTAATATTCGATTGCTCAGCTCACCTAATCCAGCCTCAGTTTGCCTTCTGTAAAAGGCAACTGGCACAGGGTTGTATGCAAATCGCTGTACTTCATTCGAACTTGATAAACTTATCGAAAGTTTTGTTCAAATACACAGAAACCACTGCCTTTCTCCTTCTATTTTCCCCACCATTCTTGCCATTGTGGTACAGTGTTAGTGCCCTACACACCTAAGAGTAATTGACGACAGCCCATTCAACATGTAATCTATTCCCCCCGCCCCCCATGTTATAGGGTTTTAAGCAGTGCACACCAGGAGGGCATATTGCCAGTGTCCCTGTTGTGTTATTTACCTCTGAGCTTTTAAGATCACCACAGCCATTTACTAAATGATCAGTTTTCTTATTGGCCCTAAATTATGCCTAATTAAAAATCTGACCCCTACAAACTAGTCCTCTTTCTAAAGAGACAGAACGTAAACAGGAAGAAATCAGCTAATTGCTGCAAAAGCTGCATTTGTGGCACTGTAATTGGACCTCAGCGAAACAAATGAACCCACTGGGGATTCCCTAATGAATGTTTAACTGCAAACAGTAGTCAGGCACTTAAGCAGCTTGGCTGATGGTCCCTAATGAAATCAAATGAAATCAAATCAAAGAATCTGGCATTTTCACTAACCAGATTTCTTGGCACGGAGACGTGAAAAATAATACACAGAGATAAACATGGATGGTTATGGATGAGGCAGTGAAAACAGCTGGTTTGTGTACTTGGTTAGCAAGCAGTTTAAAGTAGAATATGAACACAAAGAACGGAGAGGCATAATCTCATGGACTTCAGAGGTCTAAAATTTAAAGCAAATTATTTCCCCCTATCCCTTTAAGAGTTGTTTTAAAACAAAGTTGAGTTGTTGTCAGATTCTGTTTTGGAAAAAAAACACAAGTCAGCAAGGTTGTTCAAATTTCAAAGTAAAGTTAGCAAGTTCAGATAAAGAAGCCAGATTTACATCCACAGTAATGGGACGCATGTATGGGGAAAGTATATTTTAGATCATTAGTTCCTGAACTTTACGTTAAAGAGACTAATAAATAGACTTTTATCCACATTTATGCTGATGAGGTCAATTGTTTCACAATTCCCAGTTGTTCGCTTAATGAGCTACCAGCAAATTTACCGGTGTTATTCTTCTAAACTACCATTTGGGGATGCCTGATACCTAACTCGGGTGTACAGGAAACCAAATTTTGCATTCAAGTTCCATATTAAATGGTAACTTAGGGTGCTTGGCTTGGGTTGCTGTTGAAAATAGTGCCCTGGGATTGCATTCTCCCCATGCTCTCTTGTAAAATGAGACATCACTTATCCTGTCTGTGTTGTATGATTATCTTCCCCACACTGCAGATCCATTCTGTATTGCTGGTTTCTTATGGCAAAGGCTGGATAGCCCAGGGTAGCCCAGTGTGATCAGATCTGGGAAGCTAAGGCTGAGGACAGACTGGCAATCTGAAGCGGAGGCAAAGCGGAGGGAACTGGAGCGGGGGAAAAAACCCACGGAGCTGGCCGTTCACACTGGCCAGAGCAATGCGGATCAGCGGCGATACGGAGCGTTCAGACTGGCACGGAGCGTTCAGACTGCCGCATAGCCAGCGCGCGCGGCTTGCGTGCGCCGCTGCACTTTTTTTGTTTTCCTTTGATGTTTTTCGCATGTGCGCACATGCGCAAAACTTTTTGCCGGTGCGTTCACACTTCCTCCGGATGCCTCCCGCTTCTTCCAGTTCACACTGTTTGGAAGCGGGAGGCATGCGGAGGAAGGCCCCTGAACACCGGGAAAAACCGGTGTCTGGGTAAAGTGGAAGGAAAGCGACTGGGAGACGGGTAAGTACGCAACGGAGCCGACGGACAGATGCGCATGTCTGAACGTGCTCCTTTCCTCCGTTTGCGAAGCGTGCCTGCCCCGCTTTAGATTGCCAGTCTGTCCTCAGCCTAAGTAGGGTCAGCCTTGGTCAGTATGTGGATGTGAGATCATCAAGGGGCACCAGGGGTGCTACGCAGAGGCAGGCAATGGCAAACCACCTCTGAACGTCTCTTGTCTTGATGGCAAAAAAGAAAGGGGGGGGAGACATATAACTTGATGAACATCCTATCCAATCACCCAGTTACTAGTTGTCACTTGTAGAGGGTGTTCGTGGCTCCACTGATAGCAAACATTTTGGGACTCCACAAAAACAAAAATGGCAGGAGTTGCTGCTGCCACAGTGTCCACCCTAAATATGCTTTAAAACAAAACAAAACTGACGTTGTGTAGCAATGCTATTTAAAAAAAAACAAACCACTGGAGTATTGAATTAATTATACAATCTGGCTGGTCAGTAAGTCGTATCCCATCCTAAGTTAACATGTAAATTGATATGAATAATAAAATATTTGTGAAGAGCGTGCAATAAACTAGCTGTTAATTAATTTTTAGCAGTTAATATGTAGACGCTAGAACTTCACATATACATGATATAGCGATGACACTTCACACGTGTCACCTGGTTGTTATATTTTACAATATGTAGCAATGAATGTTTAGTTATAGTTATTTGTGAGAGAATCCATCATAGTGCATTAGTAAATATTCTGTAATTCTTCACAATTACAATTAATAATGAAACCTTTGATGGAACTGAAGTGAGATCCGGGGTTATTTTGTGAGAATTAACTGCTTTCACAGCTTAGGGAAGTGAGAATTAGTGACTTCAATTTAATTTTAAATTCCCTATGTGCTATAAATAAATGCAGTCATTATCATTCATAGTATTCATTAGTATTCATTACCTAATATGTGTATGTGGATAATGTCGATCTGATTCCTTCTTGTATTGTTCATTTATTGCTTAAAATTTAACCATATCACAAACTTATTGAGAATACTTCTATTATCAATGTGTATACTGTATCTGTATATAGTCACCTTGATCTAGCAAGGAGAATTTCTACAAAAAAAAGCTGTTTTGCTCCCCATAGATCTTTCTTCTTTCAAGTATTTCTTCCATCCTACCGTGCTGAGGGCAAGCAGGTACCTGTACCATTTAACTTTTCAGCAAGAGCCTCAAGAAGTATGGCTCAGTTGCTGGGGAATGGTGGTTTCCCTTGCAGTAGGCACCTAGCTCAAACATTCCAGGCATCAGGATGGGCTAGGATGGCTTCATTCCCCCATGCCTCTCATCATCAAGAAGACTCATGGCACATCTCTGCTTTGTCACTCTTTGCTGAAAGTCACTGGCTGCCTCTTGGCAAAATGCCTCCTCTAGTTATAGCATTGATGTGGAGGGAAGAGTCCGACCACTACCAGAACAGAGAACCAGCATGGTGTAGAGGTTCGGAGCTGCAGACTCTAATCTGGAGAACCAAATCTGATTCCCCGCTCCTCCACATAAAGCCTTTTGGGTGACCTTGGACAGTCACAGTTCTTTCAGAACTCTCTCAGCCCCACCTGCCTCACAAGAGGAAAGGAATGGAATGTGTTTGTTTGTAAGCCAGTTTGAGACTTCTTGGAGCAGAGAAAAGCAGGGCATAAAAGCCTTCCCTCCCACCCCTCCTCCTAGGGTTGCCAGGTCTGGATTGGAAAATACCTGGAGACTTTGGGGGTGGAGCCAGGAGAGGGTGGGGTTTGGGGAGGGGAGGGGCCTCAGCATAGTACAATGCCATAGAATCCACCCTTCAAAGCAGCCATTTTCTCCAGGGGAGCTGATCTCTGTCAGCTGGAGATCAGTTGTAAAAGCAGGAGATCCCCAGGCCCCACCTGGAGGCTGGAAGCCCTACCTCCTCCTCCTCCTGATGTTTTTGGAACACTGTGTCTAGTGAGGTCTAGGCTCCACACTGGAATTTGTTTCTGCTGTGGCACTAAACCTCTCCTCTCCTTGGTCAGTGTTCCCTTGGTCCATTGGTGGGAGACCTCCCCTGCAACTTCCCTGTACAATATGACCAGTGCTCTTCCTCCTTCTCATCTGCTTCTGGAGCTTTTACAAAGTCCTGTCCCCTACATAGCGCAGAACACAGCTGGTTGGATACTTTTCAGTTCCTTCCCTGGAGAGTCTTAACCTTACCTAGCCATCTTGGCTTCACTGCCACCTTGGCAGACTCTGACTTCCTTTCACTGCTTACAGGACTCATGTAAGGAATAGGCCATGATAGCATTATCATGAGTTCAACAATGACCACAGTGGGATCTACTAGGTTGATGGGGCCTTGGGCTACATACCTTTTCAGGACATGTTGTAGATCAGAATGTGGTTGCATATAGAATTCCTGACATTCAGTCCCTGACATCTCCAGTTAGAAGGATTTCAGGCAGGAGGTGCTGGGAAAGATGTAAGGCCCTGGAGAGTTTCTGCCAGTCAGAGTAGGTAGACAGTGCTAGGCTATTGGCTTTGAGGGCCTGACCTATGGAAAAGTGGGGCTGATTTTTAAAAAAAAGAATAGTAGTGATTTGAATTGCTGCTTCAGTGTAACATATGTTGATAATCTTCCTGTTCTTTAGGAAAAGTGAAAAGCAAACCATTGCAATTAATCTAGTTTAGACATATGGTTGTGCCGTGAGAACAGTCCCCCCCCCCCCCCCCCCCCCCCGCATTTTAAGATATAGTGGAAATCAGAGTTCTTGCCCATGGAATCTCAAGATGGAAATATTTAAAGCGTAAATCTCTTCAGATTCTTTGCAACCCATCTTTGGGGGAAAATAACAGTTCCGTGTTTGAGCACGCCATTGAACATATGGATTTGACAAGCACTATGGCATGTCTTTGCACGCTGGCATAGTGATTAAAAAGGATAGCCCATTATGGTGATATACAAGTGGCCAATATTCTAGGCCACGTTCATGTAGGTAATGATAGAGGAAGAAAATGAAAGCTCGCTCTTTCTCTGATTGTCTCAAAAACGGCTGCTAAATGCCATCATATTCAGAACAAATGACATTGTCTATGTATGTTTAACAAAGCTTTTAACCATCTGTCTTGCACAATATAGTACTCTTTCTGGAAGAAAAAATACTGTTTTCAGCATCCTATAGCACTGGATTTAACTCAGTGAACTTAAACAAAGCAGTTCTGAAATGGCAAGACACATTTGGGTTCCACAATGCTAGTTTTCTCTAGTCTAACACAAAGCATTTACATGGAGAAAGGAGAGCCCAGAAAAGCATTATGGGGCAGTAGTGGATAATTTGGGTTTGGACTCCCAAGGGCAAATACCAAATATGGTTGTAGGGGGTACGGCATGCTGATATTGTTGCATTGCACTGACCTGGATAGCTTAAGCTAAACTGAGCTCATTAGATGTTGGAAGCTGAGCAGGGTTGGCCCTGGTCAGTATTTGGATGGGAGACCACCAAAGAATACCAGGGTCACGACATGGATGCAATGGCAAGCCATCTCTCACTGTCTGTTGCCTTGAAAACTCTACACGGTCATCATAAGTCAGCTATGACTCGGCAGTGATAAATAAATAAAAATGTTGCATCCCCATAAGATCTGTGCTCTGCTAGTTCTATTTTATAGCTGCTACTGGGATATGCAGAGGATCAGTGCAAGGTGTGTACAAGTGTGCCATGACTTTAATGTTTAAGTTTTTTTGCTTATTATAATGTTATGCTACCCTACTTTGAGAGCCAGTTTGGTGTAGTGGATGGTTAAGAACAGCGGACTCTGATCTCGACAACCGGGTTTGATTCCCCACTCTTCCACATACAGCTGCTGGGTGACCTTGGGTCAGTCACAGTTCTCTGAGAGCTCTCTCAGCCCCACCTACCTCACAGGGTGTTTGTTGTGGGGATAGGAAGGGAAGGAGATTGTAAACTGCTCTGAGACTCCAAGTAAAGGGCAGGGCATAAATCCAATCTCTTCTTCTTCTCTTCTCCTTCTTCTTTGGAAAGTTCTGAGTGGTTACAAAGGGCCACCTGGTGGCTTTCATCAAGGCACTACAACAGCCCACATCTTTTAGAGCTATAGAATCAGATGTTCCTAGGGCACCTATTGGCTCCTGTACATTCTCCTCTTCACTTGCTCCTCCTCCTTCCATGTGAGATAGTCTCAAAACTGTATCAATCACTTGTGTGATTCCAGAGTGGTAGGAAGTTATGAATTCAAGGGTTTCCAAAGGAAGTGCCATTTTTGTGTCCTGTCTCTATGTGCATTTTTTTAAATGAGCTACTGTAAAGAGCAGGGTTCGTATTTTGACTTTTTGCATCAGATGCAAACATAGTAAGGATGCTCTTGCTTTCCACGATTTCTGATTATATTCGACCAGGAAAGTCTTGAATAGCAAAAACCAGCCTGTCAAGTATTATACTAGATCCAGGCCTAGGTCTTATAAATAGGACATAAGGTGCTCAATGCTTTCTGAAGGGAACCAGATTGACAGTGGGCGCTCAAATAATAGAATATAGCGATGCTGCATTCCTCACTTCTACACTGGGTAGCATTAATAACCCTTTCCAGACGTTATATTCTTGGCACTGCCATCTTCCCAGGTATGAGAATACCCAAAATATCTGTGATCCACTTTAGAATGTTTAATGACCCTGATTGATCGTGCTCTCCTTTAAGAGTCAGGCAGACAAAAAAAAAAGGCAAGACTGGGATACTAAAGAGATAATACTAGAGAGATGTGTTCATGTATATTGGGTGGATTGGGTGTACAGCAGAGGAGCATATTGTAAGAGTATGCATGCGTCATGTAAATATCTATGATACAGTTGTATCATAATTCGGCCAGTGTTTGGTATCCTATGCTACAATTTCTGCCAGAAAAAGAATTTGTACCTTCTGAACCCTGGTATAGAGATATGCTTATATTTTAAATGAGAAAAAACTGTGTTTAAGGGTGTTTGAAGAACCGCAAAATTATAAAGATTCTGTGAACTTACACCTTTAAATATATATTGTATTATGATGTTAGTATTTATTGTAATATTTTTAGCTGTCTTTTTGAGTTATTTCATGTTCCTTTGAACTTCTTGTTTTTATAACATGTAAAATAAATAGATAGATGTTCAATTTTTAACAAAGCATTTTATTTTTTAAAAAACTGTGATACAGTTTAGAATAGGTTCATGTACTTGACAAAAAGCAGTCATTTTGGGGGGGGGGGGGAGTATCTGAGAACGTTGCTTCCCCATTTGAAATCAAATGGCCATTTGAACAGAAGAGAGTTTTCAGGAAGCCATGAAAGCTACCATTTCCATCCACCCAAGCAGGAATCATTGCTGGGGACAGTGGAATGAGGAAACAGGAAACAGATTCTGACCATGGGCCTCTGCTCTGTTTAAAAAGAAATCTCCAAACAAAAGAACAAAAAAATAAAGTTTGTAGTTTTCGATATGGGGGAACAGCTGGCAGGGATAGGCACCTTGTGCATTCACGTGTGTGTGTTTTGTGAATACCCCATCATATATTCATAGATGCTCATCAGTCTTTTTTGTCTGACAGGTATGCATGTAAAATGCAAAGACTTTCAGCTCAAGCATGGGGGTATTTGTCCTTCTCTAAGGCCAATTCCGCACTAGTTGTTGCCCCGGTGTCACTCCCCGATAAAATCTGAGGTAGAGCAACAGTTCCCCACTTGTTGCTCCGGGTCTGCAGTTGGCCCGAATGTAATCATCGTTTTCCCCGGATCTTCCGTTTCTGGGATTTTCAGGGTTTTTTTTTTTTTTTTGCCACGGGAGTGAAGTCAGGGCATTCAAGTGGGGAACTCCGAAATCGGGGTTTCTTGCTCCACCCCTTTAATACCCCTCTGCTTCTTTCCCTCCCCTTTCCCGCCTATCCTCTCCCTTTCCCACCCTGGGGAAATGGGCGGGGGCTCAAGATTCGGGGCAAGGACAGATGCGGAAATGAAGAATTGGCATCAACCCAGGTCAGATTCATGTAATGTGGAAACACGCACACCAATTAAACCCGGGAGGAAAGGGAAGCAAAGCACTTCTGCGGAATCAGCCTAACTGAATTCTCCTGCATACAAAAAAAAAAAAAAATCCTGCACAGAGAAAACTAGTATGTCAGGGATGAGGCTAGGCTGGAACTCTCCTTCCTGAGATCCAGTTTCCTTTATGCATGGATTGTTTTAATGAAGGTACATTCAACCATTTGAGACCATAGTGCTGTTTAGAAACAGGTTTATTTCTTCATTGGTTATATCTGAGCAAAAGACATCACTTTCATACATATGAGCCTTAACAGCGTAGGGTGCCAAATGAAGATGTGGTACATACACCTTAGGAAGTTCTCTGTGTAAGGCTGAGGACAGACTGGCAAAATGAAGCACAAGGGAAGCAGGGCAAAAAGACCCGGGCCGAGTTGTTGCAGGGCTTTCCAGTCGCACTGCATAGACTGATGCAGGACCATACTGGGGAGGAGGCTGCACGGAGTGTTCACACTGTGGGGTGGCCCCTGGTGGCGCAGTGGCGGCACACAGCCTTGGTCCATTTTGCTGACTGGCGCATAGGTGCATGGGTGCATTGGTGCATGGGCACAGCAGCCGGATCAGCGGGCTCACAGTACTGGTGCTGCTTGATGTGCAGCTTATTTGCATCCACACTGCCAGGAAGCAGGATGAACACACCCCCAGATGGCTTGACACCGGTTTCCCCAGGGATCTTTTTAATGTGGGATGAAAGCGCTTCAGGCCCGGATGAGGGTGGCACAGCAGTGCTGGGCAGCTGCAGCTATCTGAATGGGCTCTCTTAATCTGCTTGAAATGTGGACCTATATCAGGCCAAACTGCCAGTCGGTCCTTGGCCTTAGTCTTTCCTACACATATCTGAATTAATATTGATTTGATGAATATGTTATCTCTCAGTATGATCCAGAGCAGAAGAATTGCTGCCATTTGCAGTATCACCAGGGGTCCGTTGGAGTGGGAGTGCACAGGAGCGCAGCTCCGGGAGTGAGGAGCCCAGGGGGCGGGCACATGACCAAGCCCCGCCCCCTCCTCGGCTTCCCCGAGCAGTGCAGAGGCGCAGCGCCCCGGGGAAAGCCCTGCTAGGGTCTTTATTGTTTTTAATGTTTTGTTTTAATATTGATAATTTTATCATTGTTCCTTTTATGACTGTGTGCTGCTTTTCCAAAGACTTGCTCAAGGTGGCATATAAATTTTCTAAGTATACCATTTTTTATCTGGGCACATGGTACATAAGTACTAGAGAAATTTCACCAGCCCTTCAGCAGCTTCCACCCCATCAGTTTGGTGTAGTGGTCAGGAGTTGGACTCTAATCTGGGAGAACCACGTTTGATTCCCCACTCCTCCACATTCAGCTGCTGGTGTGACCTTGGGCCAGTCACAAGTTCTCTCAGAGCTGTTCTCTCATGAGCAGTTCTCAAAAGACCTCTCTCAGCCCCACCTACCCCACAGGGTGTCTTGTTGTGGGGAGGGGAAGGGAAAGGGACGGGTGGTGCACATGTCCTGGGTATCTCAAGTCTACTTGAAACCTGGTGGTTTCAAGGGAGCAGGAAGAGAATGAGGGTGTGTTCTTTACGCTTATTTTTATTGCACAAAGTATTGGATGGGAAGGGAATGGAGGAAGAGCAGGTCAGTTTCACTCACCTTTGGAGTGGAGCCTGAGGGGTGGGTGTTGCCTTCTGACACACTTCCGGTATGTTAGGGGGTGTGGTATATGCAAATGAGTTATGCAAATGAGTTATGCTAATGAGCTCCTGCACCTCTTTTTCTACGAAATAACCCCTGAGTATCACTATTTTATACTAGTAATAATTGGGGAGGGACTGTTGCTCACTGGCAGAACATGTGCTTGGTATGCAGAAGGTCCCAGGTTCGATCCCTGGCACCTTCAGTTAAAGGATCAGATAGGAGGTGATGTGAAAGACCTCAGCCTGAGACCCTGGAGCTGCTGCCAGTCTGCGTAGACAATACTGACTTTGATGGACCGAAGGGGGTCTGATTCAGTATGAGGCAGCTTCATGTATTCTCGGTTAAATTTTTAATTATTTTTTTAAAGTGAGATACAAAAGGGGAAAAGAGTAAGGGAAAGTGCAAATTCATCAAAAGTTATCAAATATCATGAATACTTCCATACAACAAGTAGAATTGATTGTATTAATAAAATACATTGTTCAGATATAGAAGCAGCAAACACAGCATCATTATTACAGTATTTGGGAACAAGTTCTCTCTTTGAAATAAGAAAAAATATTTCAGAATATTTAGTGATAGTCCAATAAAAGTAAATGAGATCACATATTTAACAATTAAACAAATGTCTATGCTAAGTTTAAACCATCCTTAAAACCTGGATATTATCTTAACCATTTCTCACATTACAAGTCTTATTTTTACTAAATATCTTAAATACTTAAAGAAGAAGAAGAGATTGGATTTATATCCTGCCCTTCACTCACTTGGAGTCTCAGAGCAGCTTACAAACTCCTTTTCCTTCCCCTCCCCACAACAGACACCCTGTGAGGTAGGTGGGGCTGAGAGAGCTCTAAGACAACTGTCCTTGAGGGAACAGCTGGTATAGAGCTATGGCTTGCCCAAGTGCAAGTGGAGGAGTGGGGAATCAAACCCGGGTCTCCCAGATTAGAGTCCGCACACTTAACCACTACACCAAACTGGCTCTCTTAATGGAGTGTTCAATAAAGAGATTTAAAGTATAATCAATATCATAATCACCTTTTATGTAATACTCAGATAAATTCAAAAAATTTCAAGAAATTTAACTACTTCTGTAATGTGAGTAATAGGCTGGCTGACAGCTTCTTATATTCATGTAATCTCCCAGAGGTGCCTTAGTGTGTCACTGGAGCCTTGTGAATGATCTCTAGAATTCTGGAAGTATGGGATGCCTGCTGTGCAAAACAAAGATCTTTAAAAATGTGGAATAATGGCTGTAGATGGTACAAATTGCTTCTACCTTCTTTTGGTGTGACTGAAAACTAAAGGAATCTGCAACACAGAATATTAGCAAAATACTATCTTTTTTTACCTCCTGCAGCACCACTTCTGAGCAAAAACACTAGTCAATTGGGATTCCTTGAGCACTGCAAGCATAAATAATTAAACACTCAACTTTTTAATGCTCTTTTGTAACTTTTCCAGGGGTGTGTTATAACCATTAGAAATATATAAAAGATATGCATTGATGGTAATGAAATCATGGTAGGATGTGTGGCTACTTCATGTCATTTGCTGCACTAAAGTTTAGGCATAAGATTCACATGACAGTATTAACTGTGCAATCAAAATTTTTCACAATATTAATGGCTGCTGTATTGAGGTCTAGATGGTAATCTGGCGGGAAGTGTGGAAAGCTGATATCATTAATTTTAAGTCACAAGATAATAAAAATAAGAGTTTTTGAAACAGGCATTGGATGTGGAAAACTGATTTATTTAATATTTACAAAACAATTATCTTGGGACCTTTCAAAATATTAAACATTTGACACATTAAGCAAATGTGTCAAATATTCCTTACTCTTGGAAAAGCCAATGTAAAATGCGCCACTTCTTGTGATAATTTCTTGAGTTGGAACTAACTGTACCCCTAACTGTAGCTAAGAACCCATTTAAAAGATCATTTCAATTATTTTCCCACCCAACTCTCTGCATTCTCCACCGCTGTGGTTAACCCTTTGAACAATATGCAATTTCTTACATTAAAATTTCTCAAAAAGGTGATCCCTCATACCAACCAATCTTTGAAAACACATTACTTAAAATACTTTAAGAGAAAGCCTGTAGCTAACAAAATATTTTTTAAAAATCTTTGTTCCATTCAGCTTCAGAACAGCATTAGGCAGGTAGAGTGAAACTTCTTAATCGGGTAGGTCAATATTATTCATCTTTTAAGAGGTGAGGGTCAAAAGCTGACTTGCCCAAGGCAAGGTCACCATGGTTGAGGTGGCACTGGAATCCAGAGGGCCTCCAGTCATGTCTTATCATTTTAGCCACTGGCAAACAATCAGATACACAGAGTCAAGGTCATGTGGGTGGGATTTAGAGCTTTATGTAGTCCCAAGAACCCCAGCAAGTTCAATGAGAATCCAGGCTCTAGAAAGCAGAAATTGTCTTCAATTCCAGGTGGATAGACAGATGAGATCTAAACAGAACATACAAATAAATCTCCATGTAAAATAATCAAGTTCTGGCAGAGAATGGGCTTCTAGACTCAG
Organism: Lepidodactylus listeri; assembly: GCA_029233225.1. Taxonomy (NCBI): domain Eukaryota; kingdom Metazoa; phylum Chordata; class Lepidosauria; order Squamata; family Gekkonidae; genus Lepidodactylus; species Lepidodactylus listeri. The sequence continues at coordinate 99,081,824 of JARCFY010000006.1, forward strand.
GAAAAGTGGTAGGCTAGGAAAAGTTCTAGGATACAGGATAATGAGGACAGTCAGTCTAGAAACTAAAAGCAGCAGGTTACCACTGGAGTTCTTGTTTTTGAAGGGTTCTAGGACCATGGGTACAAAACCTGCCCACATAATTGTTCTTCCCATAGTGAGATGCAGTGTGTTTAGGACATAAACATAACACAACGTATTAATACTTTAATAACAAGAGGCATAGTGTTATCACATTGTAGCAGGGGCTGTGGGTAATTTCATCTGAGCTCTGGGTTAATTTTCTGGACCTCCATTCAGCATATGTAAATATTCTAGAGATTATTAGTGAATATTTGCTTGTGCTGAATGGAGGCCCAGAAAACTAGTGGACTCTGTGGAGGCTCATCCTATTAGAATATGGATTATCTGTACTCTTAAAAGGATTCTATCCACAACTGAACTGTTTGAGAGCAAGTTCATTCAGATGTCAGTCTCTCTGGCAGGTGTCACTTAGGGGCTTCCAGTAAGCTTTCAACCTGTCAGAAGCCACTTGCTAGAACAAAATGGAATTTAGTCTTGGGGATAAATCTTACAGAATCTAATTGGACAGAAATTTGGAATTCCCCTTCAAAGAAATCTAAAATATGTAATGTTTGACTTCAATTTTACAAACTGATTTCAAATTGGTTTATCACCTCACCAAATTCATTTGATGAATAAAATGTTTAACCCAAATTGCTGGAAACTAATGTAATCAAGTTGGGACTAATTTCCATAACTGGTGGGAAGGTAATGTTATTCAAACTTTTTGGAGAGAAGTTCATAGGATGGTCAGTGGACTTGTGGACTTTTTTCTTCCATATCCGCTGGAATTTCTTCTGCTAGATTTTTCGGCAGACCTACAGCTTCAAAAAAACCCAGAATTTTTTTATTTTGACGTTAGTGGCTGCAGCTTGATTGGCCATAGTTAAAAAGTGGAAGTGCCCTTTGGGTCCCAATGGGAGTGATATATTATGGGATTATGAGGAACCCCGGGAACCCGTCATAAAATATCTCACTGACAAGAGAGTTATCCCTTCTGATCAGCAGATTAAGGCTGATTTTACATGTGCATTTTTGTAACAGCTTCATTCCAGCGCTCCCTGCACCGGTAACACATTGGTGTCAAAGCTGTTGTAGGGGAATGCCCACATCTGATTGAACTGGAGTGAAAGGGGTCATTCTTTTGAAGTGCTGTTAAGAACAGGATTTGTTTACAGAGGTGTGAAGCCAGCTTGAGAGCTAGAGGACAATTAGCAGATATGGACAGTTGAGAAGGAATGCAGATTCACACTTGAAAGAGATGTGGGCGAGTTTTTTTGGAAGTAGAATGATTCCAGCAGGAAAGGCAGATGTAAAACCAGCCTAAAGTATCATTGAAATTATAAAAGGGTAAGAGATTTGCATAAGTTATGGAATTATCTCATTTTAGTTAGGTAGTTTTATGATGAAATTGTTTTTAATTTAAATGAGATTTTGATGTTATGATGTGTATTTTCTTGTTTAATTAACAAAAGAAAAAAAGAAATGATTGTCTGAACTGCTTGCATGTAGATGCAGTGATTTTTTGCAATCACAATAGCTAGAAAGTAAGGATGCAGTAACTGCACAAAATGCAACATGCTCGTTTTTTATGCAGAAGGGAGGAGAACTTTTTCTCCCTTTCCCATAATACTGGGAACATGATTTGGTGGGTAATAAATCTGGGGTGGATAAAAGGAAGTATGTGTTTACTTACTGAGTATTAAATTGTGGGCTTCACAGCCGGTAGATGTAGCGATGCCCACTCATACAAAGAAGATTAGGTAGATTCATGGAGAATACTGCCATCAGAGCCTACTAGACAAGATGGTTAAAGGGAACCTCTGTGTCAAGAGGCAGTAAAGGTCTGAACATCAGTGCTGGAAGGCAACGTAAGGATACAGAACTCTATGCCCTGTCTGCTGGCTCTCCAGGGCAACTGGTTGGCTATTGCTTGAAACCGGATGGTTGTTGGCTAGATGGATCGCTGGTTTGATCCAGCAGGGCTTTTCTTTTTTTTTTTTTACCTTGTCCCCCTTCTGAAACTCAGAAGAAAGCTTTTCACTCTATTCTCCAGCCCAAGAATACATTGCTGTTATAAAATGCACATTTTATAAAATTCTCATAACCATCGTTGTGAACATGGTATTAATTTTTCAGGGTTCTTTTTGGGTATTTTTTTTTCATGTGTGTTTTTGAGTGAGTGTGTGTGCACCTGGAAGTCATGGTGATCTCTGGTGACTGACCCCTACTGGGGCCCTGGAGGATATTCAGAGAGGTGGCTGAATAAAACCTGCCCACACTTCTTGACTGCTGCTATTCCAAGGAGGTCGCCCTTCCAAATACTTGCCAGAGTCAGCCCTGCTTAGCTTCTGAGATCTGATGAGATCGAGCTTTTCTGGGCTATCCAGGTCAGGGCTAGTCCACAAACTTTTTCTTTTGCTATTTTTTAGTGTGTGTGTGTGTGTGTGTGTGTGTGTGTGAGAGAGAGAGAGAGAGAGAGAGAGTATGTGTACACCAGGAAGTCATGGCAACCTCTGGTGACTGACCTGGAGGATATTCAGAGAGGTGGCTGAATAAAGCCTGCCCCCGCCTCATGACTACTGGTATTCCAAGGAGGTCTCCCTTCCAAGTATTCGCCAGAGTCAACCCTGCTTCGCTTCCGAGATCTGACGAGATCAGGCTTGCCTGGGCTATCCAGGTCAGGGCAAGTTCTCAGGTATTTTGATCATTACAGACAACATTTTAAACGTTTACCGCCACTTTCATGAGCTTCTTTAATTCATTCACGTAATAGCTGTCAAGATTTTTTTTTAAGCGAATAGACTTTTTGTTGCTATTATATGAACATTTTATGGGTTGTTGCAGAAGGAGGATATATGCAAAATGTAATTGAAAGAAATAGCACCGTATCCCTGGGAAGACAAGAAAGTCCTGTTGTAATTAATATAATCCAGATGACCTCTACCCATAAAGCTGGATCCTGTGGACAATTTGTGGAGGGAAGGCTAGGCCTCTTAACCACACTGAATGCACTGTCAAACAATAATAGAGGTTTTGTAACTGCAAGGGTGTATCTTTTTTAGACTTCTGCAATTAATAAGCAAGGGGGGAAATGATAGCTAGGGCTTTTATCCCACTTTGAAAGGCTCATTTGCAAAAAAAAAAAAGGGGGAAAGTAAATGGAAGGCAAAAAATAATTTATGCAGGGAACTGCTAATCCAGCTGTTTTGCTTCTGGGCTTAATTGGATTTACCTAGAATTGATATTTGGTGTCAGCGTGTGTTATAGCATCAGCAAAAGCCACGGTTACTGAAGACTATATTGTAGTCGCTTTCTATTAACGTGTTTTAAATGCTTAAATCTGTCTCTTCCCATGTCCTTGATAATAGGTGAATATAGGTTGCCTATTCTTGGTCTTTTTTTTTGTTTTATTCTGTTCCGAATGCTTCAAGAAGAGCTTGGTAACGCAGGAAGGCATTTTTGCATGCTCACGTCAATAAACCAGCAGTTTGATCCCATCCCTGAAAGCCTCTTTTCCCTTCACCTTTCCCTCCCCACGCCAACCCCAAAGCTGCTTGTAAGGCATGAGGTGTTTGGGTGGTCAGAGGAGGAGTTTCTTTGTGTCAGAGGTGAGAACCTGGCGTTTGGCTTTGTTCCCTGATATGTGTGTCTGGTACCATTTCTGCAGCAATGAAATTCCCCACACTGATGTTTTTAAAACTGAACGTTATGTGAAATTTTCTGCAGTAGATTTTTCCTCACCAGGTGCAAACCTGAAGATTTCTCCTCCTTACCCTGTGTTTTCGGAACTCACTAAGGGTCATTTTACACCTCCCCTCTAAAGTAGTTTGACTGCTGTCTTTTCCTGTGCTGATTTCACAGTGGTGTGAAATTTCACTCCAGGGGGTCTAAGTGCACTAATCAACAGCAATTGTTTAAAGCAGAATCAAGCCGGTTGAATACTAGCTTGACCACAGCAGGGCAATTAGTAGATGTGGACATTTCAGTAGCAGCACGGTTTCACACCGCACAGAGGTGTGGGCAGGTTTTTTTGGAACTAGAATGATTCCAGCGGGAAAGTCAGATGTAAAAACAGCCTGAGACTGGGGATTCCGGAAATGCGGGGTAAGGAGAAAACTTCTGGTTTGTGCCTGGTGAGGAAAAATCTACTGTGGAAAATTTCACATAATGCACAGTTTTAAGAACATCAATGCAGGGAATTTCACTACTGCGAAAATGGTCACAGCAGAGCATCGGATCTGGGTCCAGGTTAACAAATGATTACATTTTTGCCTTCTGGTCAGCTAGATGGATAAAGAAAAGGTGTCTTATATATTTAGTCAGTACATTTTGCTGTACTTCCTCCAGTGTACGTGCTTCTCTGTTCCTCCATTTATTCTCTTAACCATCCTGCAAAATAAGCCAGGCTCAGAAAAAGTGACTGGCCCAAGGTCACCCAGCCTGTCAGAGTGGGGATCAGAATTCACAAAGCTGCCTTATATTGTATCAGGGCATCAGTCCATCAGACTGGCAATGGCTGTCCAGGGTCTCTGGTCTCTCCACCGTCTTATTTCTGCAGGTCTTCCATGTCACCTACTACCTGATCCTTTTAACTGGAGATGCTGGGATTGAATCTGGGGCATTCTGCGTGCCAAGTGGATGCTCTACCAGTGAGCTACTACAGTCCCTCTGGTTTTCCAGATTCTAGTCTAAATAAATTCTAATTCCAGATAAATATTTTAAATAATAGTACAGTACTCTAACCACTACACCACACCGGCGCTGCTCTTAAATCTAGTTGAAGGCCTTTAAGCATTGAACATAAGAACATAAGAGAAGACAACGTTGGATCAGGCCAATGGCCCATCCAGTCCAACACTCTGTCACACAGTGGCCAAAAATACCAGGTGTCATCAGGAAGTCCACCAGTGGGGCCAGCACACTATAAGCCCTCCCACTGTTGCCCCCCCACCCAAGCAACAAGAATACAGAGCATTACTTGCCCCAGATCGAGAGTTCCTATCTATACCTTGTGGCTAATAGCCACCGATGGACCTCTGCTCCATATGTTTATCCAGTTCCCTCTTGAAGCTGTCCATGCTTGTAGCCGCCACCACCTCCTATGGCAGTGAATTTGAACACATGAGGCTATACCAGCTCAGAAATGATTCAGAAGAGACTCTTTTTCTAAACTTGATTGGTAGCCCAACATCAAAACCTTTTCTTCTACTGTTTTGAACCTTGATGGTGTTTAAAAATCAATACTGGAGATTTGTATGAATACAGCTATGCCTTATGTGAATTGAAAATAGTCCATCTCTGAAAAAGATATCTGAAATGAAGTATCTATCTGGAATCTGTGTAGGATTGATCTTGACTCTCTGCATTCTTCATAAATTATCCATTGGACCTTTCTTTAACATTTCTAAATTTGTATGTGTTATTTGTAATATTGTATATTGACATATTGATACACTTGTTGGTGTTATTAATCTTGTTGCACAATTCACAATACATGTTTATATAAATTGTTTCACTTTATTAAGCATTTTACATTTCACAGTCTTCGTTACATTTGTTGTTATTATTGAATCAGGCCATTGGTCTATCAAAGTCAGTACTGACTACTCAGTCTGGCATTGGCTCTCCAGGGTGTTAGTGAGAGGTCTTTCATGTCACTTACTACCTGATCATTTAACTGAAAGTTCCAGGGATTGAACCTGGGACCTTATACACGCCAAGCCGATGCTCTAACCACTGAGCCACAGCTCCTCCCCATTCTGAATCAGAGCATAAGATTCATCCTAAAGCTAATGGTATCCAGCAGTCTGTTTCTGGCTCTTGAACCACATGACAGTTCCTGGGCAGTTCAAAAAAGTAATACTTCTAGAAGAAGTTCTGCCCCTGCCTATCCATTCATTTGCAGTTACAGCAATTGAGAACTGTTCTTCTTTATATCTGGCATTGGGTTGAATCCAGACTCAATGGACAATTCCCCCTTTCCAATGCAGCCCCCCTGCATTTTATAGGTCATTTAATGTAATATTCCACCCTCCCACTCAGTTTCTCTGGCACAGACAATCCATCTCAAATGCTATCTTTTCAGTATGCGAGTTAACTGGAAATTTAAGGATTGGAGTTTGTTCAAAACCTTCTAGCCTAAGGCCCAGATGACTGCTGAGCTTCCTCTGCTACTTCGTGCCAAAAAAGCTCAAAAAAGCAAAACTTTGACATTATGTCACCACAGATGATGTTCTTGTTATTTAGCCATTGCAGATTTAAACGAGCGGACTTGCCGACATCCGAATTTCCGTGGGAAAGCTTTACCTTTGCAAGGTTCAGGGTGCGGAGTTGCATCCAGGGCTCCCTTCCAACAGTTTCATTGCAGCTCAAGCCGTATTATCGGAGCAGATGTGTTTCATACATAGCTTGAATTAAATGAAAATGCTGCTAATCCCCAAACAATAAGATTGGCTTTTTTATATTGTGGGTTGGCATGGGCCAAAACCCATAAGGCTCACCCTTTTTTTGGGGGGGGGGATTTTTGTGTGTGGGGGGGTTCTGACACCAAGAGCCAAACTAGGGGAGGTGCAGCCCTTGATTAAGCTGAAGCTGCCATTCACCACCATTAGCTTTAAGGGAAATGGCTGCAAAATGCTATTTTGATTTTTTAATTCAACAGATTTGCCTGTTGTTTTTCCCCCCAGAGAGCCAGTTTGGTGTAGCGGTTAAGAGCATAGACTCTAATCTGGGAGAACCGGGCTTGATTTCCCACTCCTCCACATGCAGCTGCTGGTGTGACCTTGGGTCAGACGCAAGTTATTCCAGAGCTGTTCTTTCACGAGCAGTCCTCTGAAGAGTTCTCTCAGTCCCACCTACCTCACAGGGTGTCTGTTGGGAGGGGAAGGAAAAGGAGATTGTAAGCCACTCTGAGACTCCTTCAGGTAGTGAAGGGCAGGATATAAATCCAATCTTGTTGTCCTTGTCCTCCTCTTCCTCGTTGTTGTTTTCCTCCTGTTCCTCCTCTTCTTCTTCCCATTTACAATAGCAGTTTCTGGAGGAGATAACTACTGATGTAAGGCCTCTCCATTTTCAGTTGCTTTTAAGGCCCCACCAATTATTTGTCCATTTCAGTTTCTGAGGAAAAGGTTGGCACTTGTGGAGAGGCAGAAATATTTCCCCTCCGTACACTTAAACGGGCATATCTTCAACCTTTTGTTTAATCCTGTTCCTTGCTACTTGGGAATGGCTACTGCCTCAGTGCCAAGAGCCCGGCATCCATTCTTCCCTCCAAGGAGGTAGATGATTAAGCAGCTACCTCTCCTTTTAAAAAATTTTAAATACTTCAGTCAGCACGAACATTTGTCTTGTCTCAGCTTCCTGCACTGTTTAAAGAAAAGGCGATGCAACTATTCACATACATCAGAAGTATTGCCCTGAAGAGGTGTTGCTTGACCGGAGTGGTATCATTCATTTGTCATATGATCTCTAACTGGCTAGGATCACATCTGTGAGCAATGGAGGAAGCAGTATTCTTGCTCTCTTGATGGGTGTGCCTTCAGCGACATCAACCTGAAGTCCAGTCTGACTGGCTTTGCAGCATTGTGACACCGTGGCAGTCAGTCTATGATCCCTCAGTAGCTGAGATCAGTCTTCTCATCCTCCAGGGGGAAAAATCTTTGAGCTTATTTTGAACCCCGCCCCCTGGGTGTTTCTCCTGAAAAGGGATTCCCAATTTAATTTTGAATTTCACATCAGGTGAACTTCAGTGCCAACTTTATCTGAAACGGATTTGTTAACAAGGGTGTTTGGATAGTTCGCCTATTCAGGCCTTCCCCTAACACATTGCACTGCAGTTCCCCCAAATTTTATTCTGCTTTTCTACACTACCTTTATTCTCCTTTCTCTGTTACATGACCCTTACAGGGCTCTTCCACACCAGTCCCACCAATAATTTTTACAATAGCCTCCAATTGTAATTTTACATCATATACATAGATTTCGTGTCTTTCCCAGTTTCCTTTCCTAATTCACAACTGTCACTCCCTTTCCCCTTAGTTTTTTACAGCGTTCCATGTCCAATCATAGAATCATAGAGTTGGAAGGGACCTCCAGGGTCATCTAGTCCAACCCCCTACACAGTGCAGGAAATTCAGAAATACCCCCCACACCCCACCACATGCCCAGAAGATGACAAAAAACTTCCAGGATCTCCAGCCAAATTGGCCTGGAGAAAAATTGCTTCCTGACCCCAACGTGGTGATCAGCATTTCCCTTGGGCATGTAAGAAGGGCCACAAGAACTGCACACTGATGCAGCCCTTCCTGCCCTCCCTTCTCGTGATCTGCCTAAGTTCACAGAATCAGCACTGTTGTCAGATGGCCATCTAGCCTCTACTTAAAAACCCCCAAAGAAGGAGAGCTCACCACCTCCCGAGGAAGCCTGTTCCACTGAGGAACCGCTCAAATAATCCATTCCATTATTTCTTCCAACTCATGGAATCTCAGCAACAATCCTACAGAAATCCATTATTTATGTTACCAGTTTTTAACCTACAGGGGGTGAAGGAGAAGCTTTCCTGCATACCCTCAGCTGGTAAAACGAAGTTTCGTGTGCAGGCTTATACTGTGAATAAAACTTAGTTGGTCTTAAAGGTGCCACTGGACTCAAACTTTGTTTTGCTCCTTCAGTCCAACACGGCTACCCCACCAGAATCCCTCAGTTGGTCAGAAAGTGATGGGAAAATAGCGCTGGTGAGTATGACGGATCTCCTCTTTAGCTGCTGCTGGATCTCTACCTCTTGGTAGGACCGATTTGTCCTACAAAACTGTCATTTTGTCTCTAAATGCTTCTGAGCATTCTTATTTATGATAGAACACACTCTGTGGCAGCAACTGAAGCCTGCCCTTTGCTCACAACTGTTTTTTTCAGATTTACCTACACAATAGAATATGTGGTCAATATAAGTATAATGGGGAGGATTTAGAGGGTTTGGTGTTTTTTTCTTCTGCTGCTGCTTCGACTGTTCCGACTGTTCTTTTTCCTGCATGAGTCACATGGGTAATTCCACCCAGTCAGGGTAAGCGAATGACCAGGATGATGTTACAGGGATATGTAGGCAATCAGATTATACCATGTGATTATTTCAGTGAGGGCACGTGAAGACCACATCAGTGAAGAAGCAAATATTTTCACAAGGTGTGACTGAAATATAGTCGAAAGCAGAAAGGTGTTGGGGGCACTAGCGAAAAGTGTTAATGGAAAAACATGACATGTTTCGGCTCATCTCTGATACCAGCCAAGGATGCAACTTCTATTTCTTTTTGTTGCTTGAGGAGGGGCTCATCCTTTCAGCTGTACTGTGAAATAGTTATACTGTGGGTTACCTCAGCAACATATCAAGCCACAAAACCTCCACAGTACCTATAGATGGCAGCATTTCACAAAGAACTTTCTCCATCTGGAGGCCCCCCCCCCCCAACAGAAAACAGTTCTGTAATCTGTTGACAGGATTAAGAATTCCTGTTGTTTTACAGGAAGTAAATAAATCCTCATGGTCTTTTGGAAACCTCAGAAGTATATGAGAATGGTTAGAAATTGTTTATACTATGGTAAAAGTATCAAATGGATATTTACAGCATTTAAACCATTACCTCAGATTGATGTGGATTGCTCTGAAAGGCCAGCCTGTTTGCATTATCCCATTTAGGAACATATGTCAAACTCTTGTATGATGGGTCTAATCGTCAAGGGTTTGGGTTTTCCTGTGTGCACAAGGTCTGCTAAGCTCATAAGGAATATGGCACATGTGGAGCTGCTGGTGGTTAGTTGTCTTGGTCTAAACTATAGAAGGAAAAGTCTAAAGAATATCAGAGAATGTATTCTGTAATGTTATTAAACTGTTTTCTTTTGAGACAGTGGATTAACTTGTAAAAGCAAGTGATGTCCTTGAGCATGTAAAGAGTATATTTCTTTCACCGTAGTGAATTAACGGGTTCCCCTATTCATGGGGTTGGGGAATGGGGCAAGACCTGAGCAGGGCTGTTAATGGTAGGCCATTTTGGAGGAGATTAGTTCATATGGTCGCCATCAATTGAAGGCAACTTGAAAGCACTTGCACACCAGCACACACACACACACCAACACACGAGTATGCAAACTTTTGTCTGACATAGAATTCCTTATTGGACAGAAAGGGAAGGTGCACATTTTAAATTATAATGAAATCAATTGACTGGTTCTCTAGATGTCCTTTTAATATAAATTTCATCTGCAGCAATTATCAGGTGCGGTTGTTTAGCTCCATGATGTGAAAAAGTCCAGCTTCTTGTTTCAGCGTATTAAACCTCTGTTAAAGGAACACAACTTCTTTTTTCGCTTTTGTTTTTACTAGCCAGTGGGCAACCCTAATAACAGCTCTGCTTGAATTTCTAAACTACCTTCATTAAAATGGAGAAGGGGAGATCGCTGTAAGGTATAAACAAAGCAAATAAAAATAACAAAAATAAACATGCTAGCACTAGATACCTGATGGTAGAGAGTTAGTTGATAAATTCAATTATCTGCCTCAATTGCCCTTTTTAGATTGCAAAGCCACAATGCTGCAGTAACACAGCAATAGCTGATGCAAAGAAAACACACACACACACACATACGCAGAGGTTTCCAACTTCAGGCAGACACATTTCTCGAAATTTGGGGGCAGAGTAGGGGAGAGGAGGGAGTTCAGTCACCAGCAATATGATGCCATGCAGTCTACCCTCCAAAGCCGCCATTGTTTCCAGGAGAACTGATCTCTGTAGTCTGGAGAGCAGTTGTAATTCTGAGAGAACTCTAGGCTTCACCTGGAGGTTGGCAACCCCTAAATTGTTAAAGAGCCAGATGCTCTCTCAGAATTAGGGTTGCCAGGTTGGATCGACCCAGCGGCGGGGGAGGGACTTTCCAGGAGCGGGGGAAGTGCACAACATGCACACAATGTAATGATGTCCCGCAGAAATGATGTTGTCACATCAGCAACATCAATGGCTACCATAGAGTTTACCAGAACACTGCCATTTGGGCGTGAGATTTCCCCTGCCGGCGGTAGAGAAGAGGCCTGAAAGTTGGGGGATCCCCCACCCCCAACTGGGAAATGGCATCCCTACTCAGAATCTAGATTTAGCAGTCCCAGGCCTCCTTTGATTCCTAACTCACAATCCTCAGGCCTTTTCCCACACCTCCCTTTCTTCAACTTATCCTTCCCTCAGGTTCATATAGATCACTTCAGTGTTTGCGCTTCCTCTTTCCTTCAAGATACTCTTTGGCTGCGTTCAGACGGGCAGTTTCATCCATTGCTGTTCCCTTATGGATTTAAAGTGCACAATCAGACAGCAACATCTGTCTGTTGTGCCACAGTCATCTGAGTCCCATTCCCCCCCCCTTGCTGTGTGTTGCTTTGATACCTAAGAAAGTCCAGTCTTGTTGATCTGAGCTGGTTCCAAAACGGATTTCCTGCTGTCTGATCCCTCTGTTGTGCTCTCAAGCTGTCAAGCAGGTCTGACTGGTCTCTTGTTTTCCAGCCGCCGTTTTGTTTTACTACTTAGTGAGGAGTGCATAACTGAACCTCTCTCACCCCCCCCCAACAGGGGCTGCTCAAAACTTTGTTTTCTTTTTAAAAACTCTCAAAGGAAGACAGCTTTTTTCTGTCCTTTGGGGAAGGGGTAAATTGAAAAGATTAGAGGGAGGACGGCAGTGAGCTCCATATCCCAGCAGACTCAGCAAGCGCTTGTGCGCATACTCAGAAGGCAAACTTTTAAAAAAATGGCTGACAGCCCCATGAACTACATATTCCAGCAGGCTGATCAATGCTTATGAGCATGCTCCGAAGACCAACTTTAAACAAAATGTCCGACAGGCTGAATCCCTGCCTGCTGCTGTCTGATCATGTAAAAGTGCTTTGAAGCACGGTAAAAGGGGTGAGTTTGATCAGGATTCTCTGTCACAAAATAATCTGGCTCAGTTAGAGGTGGGGCAACAGTGGATTGAAGTGCCCATCTGAACGCAGCCTTTGCTCACTTAATTCCTTACCTTGTCCTTACCAAGGACTTAATTCCTTACCAAGCTCCAATACAGCTCCAGTACAACACAGCTCCAGTACAACAACACATAAAATTGTAGTACCAGCCAAACTGGTAAATATCTGCCTCAGATAAACTGGCTTGTTACTCTTTTATTTATGACAACTTTATTCCCAAGTAGGTGGAAATTTCCATAGCATCACAGCAGGCCAGCCAATCAGAGTCAAAGATTTCACTACTGTGACACAATACAGAAGGAGTGATGCCTTACTATGAGGCCTTAAGATCTCTGTTTGACCCAATGTCCCTTTGTATTAAACTGAAGTATGCTCCTTAAACATGTTTACTAAAGAAAAGAGGCCCTGTGAATAATGGGACTTACTCCCAAATAAGCTGCAAAGCCTTAGAACTGTAGCCATAATTGAAGAAAAAGGAGTCAGAAAGTAGATGGGGCAAGCTAGTGAATGGACAGTCAGACAGGAAGTAGTTGTAGCAAGGTGGTTGATGGAAAATCAGACAGGAAGTAGTCATGGCAACTTAGTCAGTGGCAGGTAGGGTTGCCAAGTCCTTTTTACTCACCAGCAGGGGGGAGTCCTCCTGGTGCCAGGAGCTTCCCCGGTGCGCGTGCTTGCGCGCGCGCCGCAACAATGTCACCAGAAGTGACATCATCACGTTGGGGGCATTGCCAGGGCGACGCTCTGGCAATCGCCCCAAAACTCTATGGTACCGAATGCTGGCCAGCAGATCGGGAACCCCTGTAGCGGGGGATCCCCCGCCCCACCGGGCTGACTTGGCAGCCCTAATGGCAGGTGAAGTTAACATTTATGGACTCATTATTTCCACAGGCTTTTGAAAATACAATGCATTTGGAGATTATGGATCAGTCAGTGTGAGATACAAGGCTTCTGGAATGTCATGTTTTCTCCTTTATTGATTCGATACATTTATGTACTGCGTTATTTTAAAGGCAGTTCTGTGTTACACAAATAAGTGAATAATTCTTGATGGTTCATGAACAGCACCTGCACCTGCAAAAACCTAAAGGAACATCACAAAACAGACGGACCCTTGTGGAGATGTGTAAGTGTGGGTCATGGAGTAAAGCTGGAAAAGGCTGCCCTCTCCCTCACTCTCCCAGCTCCATGCTTAATCAAAAAATGAAGTAATCCCAATTTTGTTGGCCCCTGTGAACAATTAAATTAGGTTTAGACATTAAAACCATACATGGGGCTACATCTGCGCAGCGTTTATCCCACTTCTATATTTGCTGAGCCTTGCTTGATGTGGTTAGAAAAGTAAGCAGAAGCATTTTGACTAATTTTACTTCTCAGTGGGAGAGGAGAAGGCTTCCATTTGTATGCTATTCCTAGTGGGTAGAATAACTAATACTTATTAATTCTCCTCCCATTATTACATATTTGAAACATTATTATGATTGGGTGGCCCGGGAACTGATTTAATTTCCCAACATTAGCTGTTTTCAGCTCTGGCATCCCTCCCTCAGAAACTTTTATAATTCTACGATGAATCTCCTGAGCACTGAGAATTCATTTCCTTGTGCTTTCCATGTCAAAGTATTTAGACTCAGTTATAGGGACGGGGAATTCTGGGCATCCTGGGCATCCAGTGCTAAAAAGGGGGGGGGGGGGAGAATAGGAAATTCTGTGCTAAGGAAACTGAAATTGTTCAACCTGAATAAGTTAACACTTTTTGAAATGCCTAATGGCAATTAACCCCACCATAGTGATGGGCCAGTGCTTAGTTCTTGTGGTCCTTTCTTACATGCCTAGGGAAATGCTGATCACCACTTTGGGGTCAGGAAGCAATTGTTCTCCAGGCCAGTTTGGCCAGGGATCCTGGAGGGTTTTTCCCCCCATCTTCTGGGAATGGAACAGCAGTCACTGGGGGTGCGTGGGGGTGCGTATTTGCAAATTTCCTGCATTATGCAGGGGGTTGGACTTGATGACCCTGGAGGTCCCGTCCAACTCTGTGATTCTATAAAATATATGCAAAGAACTTTGGTTTCCACCAGTAATATTCAAAAATAGTCATATTGTATCGTTAGCTTTGTACTGAAAACCTGGCTGTGGTATTGCAACTGAGAATGGCCCAGTCTGGGAGTACTTTGGCCTGGAAGCATCTGGTTCTTGGCCTTCGGATGCTTGGACATCACATAAATATGAGTTTCATGAAAATTTAAATGCATTTTGGAAGCAGCACTATCTGTCAGTTAGTGTCAGGACGGCATATGAATGAGAAACATGTTTAAGGAAAATGTGAAATATTGGTGATAACAGTTTTTCTCTCTGCGTTTCATTTCGAAGACTGAGTTTTTATTGAATCTGCTCATTATCAACATTCCTCCTGGAAACTGAGAAACTGAATGGGAGTGTATGTGGGGCAGAAAGTCTTGCTGACATGCTGTGATTTTCAGTTAATCACCAAAGGCTCAAGGTATCGTCGTCAGACCCTCACTCTTTGAAATCAGGCCTTACAGGTCTGTGAGTTACAGTGAGAGATGTTTGACTGCTCGGCTTACTTTTAGAGGGGAGGATACTTTGATCAGACATTTGACAATGAAGATAGGTTCTGTGCAGGAAAGGATAACTTGCTGACATAAGCAAGCTGGTTTTCCTCATGTCACTAAGTGAAAGCTTATGATCATGTCCTTAGAAGCTTTTCTGTCTGTCTGTATCTTTCCTTTTCAACTAATGAAATCTTTTTTTTAAAAAAGTTGGCATATGGGATGAAATCATGAAAATGGATTTCTTTATTTCATTAGGGAACAAGGCTGCTGTTTCAGATGTCTGTCTCTCCCCCACCCCCACCCCCCTTATTTTTTTGGTTATGACAAAATTGTCAAAAGGGATTTAACTTCCTTTCCTTCCACATCGCATGGCCTGTGTAAAAACACCAGTACCCAGTAAAGGAATTTCTCTGACTGTTATTAAAGACAGATCCGATTTTTGCAAAACCCTTGTGCTATTTTTGAGATAAGTGAACGGCACAGAAATAAACAATGTGACATTTTACTTCTACACTCTGCCTAAGACGCAAACCACATACAGCTTTTGGAAATATGAAACATGACAAATCGTTGTTTTGTTTTGTTTTTAAACTTCAAACCAAAGAAATTGTACGCTTCCTAGTGAATTATATCACCGAGTTTCACTAAGTTGTGGTACTTTATTGCTTGGGATATTGGTAGACCCAGGGCAGTTTACTACTTAAAGCAATACAATAATGCATCTAGAACTTCCACAGTTTGCCAAGTTTCTCCTTGAAATAGGTCTTAGTTCTTAAGGCAATAAATATTAGCTTACCCACTGATGTCAGTTAAACTGGTTACACTTAATCCTGTGATGTGTGAACTATTTAGGGCAGATTCACACATGGATGTTATCACTGGTGCATGGAGCCTCCAGGGTTGACTTGAATTTGTCGAAGTGGCATTACTGATCTAGCATTTTTTAATTTGTTTAATTACTTTATTTTGATATTTCTATACCGTTCTGTCCCCACTAAAAGAACTGTGAGCAGAGGTGTTGGTGGGTTCTTCAAGAGCATGCAATGCAGTAGCACAGTCTGATGGCCCATGTGAGAGCACATAGCACGCTAAAAATAAACTAGTTTCTGTCCAGAATGCCATGGAGACTGCTGTGTAGATAGTCATACTTTAGTCATGGTGCCTTCTTGCAGTGGTCCATTACTAAGGGTTATTTCTTGCACCCTGAGGTTGCAAGATGAAAGGTGGTGATTAGTACTGCTCTGAAGGATGAAGGTCGAGGAGCAGCCTTCCCTCCATTCATTTTCAGAAATAAGAAAGAAAGAAAATGTGTTGATCATGGAAAGGATTACATGATGCAAAGTAAGAACCTGCCCTTTTGTGTATGTAACCAATATGGGGTGCAGCACTGCAACCCACGGGATGGATCCAGCCAGCTTTTCCTTTCAGTACCCCTCAGCTCCTTCCTTACGACAGTCCCTGCCACACATAGCTTTCATATACTCTAGGGTTGCCAGGTCTGCCTTTCTCCAGCCTGTCTGACACAGTGGGCAGGCTGGGGAAAGAGGGCAGGCATGCAGACATGCCTGGGTTTCCCTTGTGATCTTCTCCAGGTGTGAGATCAGGAGGGGAACCCAGGCACATTGAAAATGCCTTTCTTTCCCTCCCCGATCTGGCATCCCAGGCTTCCATGCCTGCCCTGTGCTTTCCCAGCCCCCCACCTAATATGCTAATGAGCTGCACTGTCAGGGATGTGACCTAATATGCTAATGAGTTTTTGCTGTTGGGTGTGGCCTATTATGCTAATGAGTTATTGCTGGGCTTTTTCTACAAAAAAAGTCCTGTGTATGCTCATATATTGAATTCTGGTCTTGCGAGCTGAGTAATCAAATGATGAGACAGTGAAAGGATATGCACGCATATATGTGTGTGAATCAGTGTCTAGAGTGGTATATGCATCAGCTCTTAAAAGCTCCTGCGTCTTGGGGTAGGGTTGAATTGACTCACAAAGGGAGAGGGAAATTTTCTTATAAAGATGCATGGAATACATGACTACTGTGGAGCTTTCATTGTAGAATGTGTTGATTTGGCCTAAAAATAGACTGACCTGACCCAGGCCAGCCTGATCTTCTCAGAGCTTGGAAGCTAAGTAAGGTCGGCCCTGGTTTGTATTTGGATGGGAGATTTCCATGGAACACCAGGGTTGTGACACAGAGGCAATGGCAAAGCAACTCTGAATATCTTTTGCCTTGGAAACTCCATAAAGGGTCACCATAAGTCAGCTATGACTTGATGGCACTTTCCACCTCTCAGCTAAATGCTGCCATTCCTGGGCGGGAGGTGGATTCCCACCAGTGTTCACGTCATGGCCTCTCACGCTCACCATTGGAATGTATCTCTCTTCTCACAGTCTGAATGTTATCTCTCCTGCCTCCCTAACCTTGGGGATGGGGAACTTTCTCAACGACTTTGCTGCTTTTGCTTTTGCAGGTGTTTATTGTAACTTTTCCCGCTTTTAGCCTGAGAACAAAACATCTAACTGTATTTTCAGGCTCCAGGATTGGAGCCCCCCTTTTCATATCCAGTTTGAATGCACTATAGCGGTAACCCCTCAACCCTTCCCTTTCATTACTGACTCAAGAACGTGTAGACGACTAGTTGATCCACTGGAATAAAGACCTTTTTATGGTTAAGAACTTTGTTTACAGTTTGAAATCTCTTAGACTCTCACCCCCCCCCCTCAAAAATAGACTGGAATACATTGTCTATATCCACTCTTCTTGCATGATGCAGAGATGTTGTAGAGAAATATGGATGTGACTTGCTGGTAAAAGTAGATGTCCCGGACCATGCTTACTAATGTCTCTTTGGCCACTTTTATCATTAAGTTCTACTCATCATGCCCCAGTAAATGCAAGTAACGCATATTACTGAACTATTACAGAAATTTATTTGCTTTATACTTTTTAACGGGAGGGGCTTTGATTCCCATTGATGATTTTTAGCAAGGTGGTGATGTGATGCCCCTGCTTCCAAGAAAAAGCAGACCTCAGCTCTTGGGGTGATCAGTTCTACCCTTTTGACCAGATGCTGAATTGTAGCTCTTATATCATGCATGGTTGCTCCTCAACATCTTCCCTTCAAGCATTCACATTCCTTGAGTCGCAGACTTGCAGGCTTGCGAAACAACTTCTTCCTGCCTCACAGCTACCTTAATTAAATGCTAATTCTGTCTCTGTGCTCAGTGTTCCCTCTCTAACCCATTCTTTGATCTCTCACTTTGAGAAATCTCCAATTTTATATAGTCAGACCAAGTGGCCCAATAGCTGATGTAAAATTTCCCTGCACAACACCTGTATGGGGATGAAATGGCAGTGGGAAGACCAAACTGATAAGGATTTGTGGGCAGAAATTTACCAGTGTTGAGCCAACCCCAAACGTGCCCTGTTCAGAAATAATGGAAGGATTTTTGGATCAGATCAACGATGGTTAGGACATTCGGGAGTGGGTAGAAGTCTGTAGATCTGATGGTTATTCAAGCATCTCAGGGCTTGGTTTTGATTTTGCCATCCCTCATCCTGTCACAGTTTTCGTTGTCCTTTCGGCCAGGCCCTCTCCCATGCAACTGATTCTCATCTAACTGTCCAGAGCCACTGGAGAAGCCCACGCATTGCCAGTTCCTTCCCTGTTGTTTCCTTACTCTGTCCTTCTCTGTCCCATACCTTAAAGCAGTACAAACACACTCTTTTGTGTGGCTCTATGTGCCTGACTGAACTTCTCTAGAAGCTAGAAAAACCCGACAAAATGCCTTGGGAACATAAACTTTAAACATGGGCATGGCTAGGATTCTATATATCCACAGGCTTGTTCAATTTTGAAGATCCCTGACTCCCACCCTAAGATTTCTTTCTACTGATTGTTGTTTTTAGATTGATTTTTAGATAATTTTAATTATCGATTGTTGTATTGTGCATTTTATGATGGAACCCACCCTGAGCCCGCTTGCAGGGAGAGTGGGATACGAATAAAACAAACGAACGAACAAACAAATAAAGGTATTGTTTGCTACAAAGCTCACAGCATGTTTGCAGTGTAGCAGAAATGAATGAAAGCCGAGGATCCTATGGTAAAAGCAGGTGACTGTGGTGGTGTTCTCGTCTTTGGCTATTTACAATCGGATGTTTCGTTAACAGTGGGAATGTATGCAAAGTTAAACACATATCTCTGGAGTATTCAGGTGGTACAAAATGTCGCTCTTCTTTTTCGGTGAGAAACATCTCTCCCAGTTTTGGGATGGATTAGTTTAGCTTTTGTATTCTTCTTGCCGATCGACAGCAACAGAATGTGTACAACAATTGTGCTCGGTGTTTTAATTTCTCCTCCTCTTCTTTCTTGGGCAATTTCAATTCTTTTTACAGGGAATTTTTTTTAAAAAGAGACATACTGTAAGCTATTTGTGTAAATGAATAATTAGGATCGTCACAGATTTCCAAGTCTAATTAGATACAATAATGCAGGGCTGGGGAGCTTTGTTTACATGTTGCAAAACATGATTTTTTTTTTTACTCTTTGCTGGGATTCGCCACCCCTCCCCCCAATGTATAAGAGCTCTGCATGTACTTTTATCTTTTTTTTAAAAAAATCAGAAAAATAACAGCTTAATTAGTTGTAAATAAATAAAGATGCTATAAATACAAGGCTTTTAGCAAAATTAGCAGCACATTAAAGATAGCACACTTTGGGGACTTGCAGATCAGTTAGCAAGTCGCTGAGTGTTGGAGGGGAAACTGGCAGCTGCTTTGAGTCAGCCTAGCAACTCAACATGCTGTAGGTACAGCAGTGCGTGTGCTGATCATTTAAAGGCTCACTTTACCTTATTTACATTTTCGGCCCCTTTGGGATGGAAAGAACCTTGCTTCGATTCAGGAAAGCTGCTGTATTCAAACAGCTTGCTTGGTTCCTCCCAGCAGTAAAGTGATTTTGCTGTGTTTTCTTGAACGTAAATGAGGAAGAACTTCTTTACCCATTATATTTCTTATGGGATGACCTCTTCTCTGGTGGGGGTTCTCCCCCCTCTTCTTTTGGGGGAGAAAACTTATAACTTTGTTTCCAAAATGGCCAAGGACACGGCAGATGGCTAGAGCCCACTGTTATACCTCTGTACAAATAATATTCACACACAATAATAATTGCGGTGTGCCTGCTACAGATAAGGCCTCCAGAACTCAACCTCTCTCTCTGATACACACACTGAGAAATTTGGAGGCAGATTTGATGAGCCATGGGAAACCATATGCTTGCCAAAGTTCTCTCTCTCTCTCTCTTTCACACACACACACACACACACACACACACACACCTGCTGCCTAACCCCCTAGGGCTACCTGTGGTAGCAGGGAAGGGGAATCTTAGGAGGAGGAGGAGGAAGAAAGTTTTATACCCTGTTTTCCTCTACCTTAAGGAGTCTCAGAGTGGCTTACAATCATCTTCCCTTCCTCTCTCCACAACAGGCACCTTGTGAGGCAGGTGTGTCTGAGAGAGTTCTAAGAGAACTGGGACTGGCCCAAGGTCACCCAGCAGGCTTCATGTCAAAGAGTGGGGAATCAAACCTGGTTCTCCAGATTAGAGCCCGCCATTCTTAACCACTACACCATGCTGGAAAAGGGTGCTAGGTATGAAAGGTATGTACTGAACTGCTTTTTCCCTTCCTGTAACAGTTATTTAAACCTGGGGTGTGGCTAGATGTGCAAGTTTTTTGGAATAAGCCAGAGGGCAAGAGCGAACACTTGGCTCAGCCCCATGGCTCACAGACTGCAGCCTGAAGAGTACCAGCCCAGTGTATCTCAGACCAGACAAGGAGATGGAGTTGTTCCATGCAGTTTTGTGGTTGTTGGCACATTTAAACACAAATTGCCTTAATCATCGTGGTCCACATGCCAGTGCATAGAAGGGAAGGAAGGGCACACTCCAGCCCATGGCTGCAAAGCCTTAAGGTTTGTCATAATCTCCTCCCACCCCAAGGAGGCCCCCAACTCAGTCACCCTGACTGTTCAGCCCATAGGCACCCAGTATGAGGATCCCCCTATTGCTTATATCTCAGGGTGCTTGCCAATTCAATATCCCCTCAACCTGAGCTTTTTCCACCTTCCCAGTTAGGGCCTAACCAGCTTTACCAGGCCTACTTAACCACACCCTCTCTGACCATGTGAAACAGGCAAAAAAAGGCCCCCTTCTTAGCTAATCTGAGTGAAGCCCCAAAAATTCCTGCTCAGCCCCGGAAACAGCAACCAGCTAATCCCACATGGGCTGAAAAAGAGGGCGGGTGGGTGGGGAGCTCACGCTGGGCTGAACTGTGTGTGGAGGGCGGCTGCTGCCAATCTGGCCAGCCAGCTCTCCCTTGATTGGCCAGCGCTCCTGGGCTGAGCCGGGATTAGCTAACCCAACCCCCGTGCTTCATTCTGGAAGGGGGGAGCAGTCACTGGTCTTTTCAGCATTCCTCCCCACTCTCGGTGAATTCATCCTGCATCCCCCGCAGGCTGGTCCAAGGGACCTGGCAGCCCTATTTAAATTACATTTGTGTTCCTTTGTAAGCTGCTTTGGGTCCCCAGTGGGGAGGAAAATGGGATATAAATACTTTAAAATAAAATAGAAATAAACTTTTGGTTTTGGTTGTGGATGGGGTGTGCCAGAGTTCACAGCCACTTAGGACAACAGGTATGACAGCAATTGCCATGATCCCACTGCCACGTCTCTGTGTGGTCTGTCATAATTCACTTTACCTTCCTCATCTCAACAGAGCAAGCAGTGGATATCCACTAGAGAAAAAACACACATGCACTGGAAAAAAGCATGCACACATTTTACAACAGTGTATGAAACGGTGCGGTATGGCTGAACTCACAACCTGGTGTGCTACTGTGCACATGAGTGGTACAGTATTTAAGCTTGTTCACTAAAAATGAAAACAATGTTATTCATATTCAAAAACCCTCTAGTTTGTCTAAAATTCTGGCCATTGGCCACAGGTAAATTTTTTAACAATTCAGACTTGGAGGGTTTTAAATAAAAAGTCTGGTAATCCTAGCTTCCCCTTCGTTTTCCTTGTGAAACATATGCATGTGTTCTCCAACAGCTGAGAGGATGAGAGTGTGATAAGAAAACAAAGATAAGAAAACATGAACAAAATACCTGAAGAATGTAGCATGTGCAGAAGATCTGATTTTGGTTTCAGTTCTACTTTAAGTAAGGATGCTAGTGAGCCTCACACTGCCTGAAATTTCGTGGAAGCTATAGCCTTCCATGGATACTGAAATACACTCTGTATCTGTGAGCACTCTGATCAGAGCTGACATATCACTCAGTGGAAAGTATTGGAGTCGGGAGGCAAGTGGTAGTGATATCATAGCAAAGCTCTTTATTGAGGGTCAGATGGAACATGGAAACCCCCGGCTCAGACCCCTCTTTTATGCCGGCCAGAGACAATGCCCCGACCTCGCCCCCAAGTCCTGATAGGACCTTAAGTCCATAGTTGCAGTTCATAGGTCCCCCAGTGGGAGACCTAGGCACATAATTGGTGGTCGCTCAGGATCCAACTGGCTATTGTTCTACCTGGCCGAAGCTCAGGTAGATTCTGATCTTGTGCGTTGATCACGTGGCTGTCACCATTGCGAGAGGCCAGGCGACCACGGTCTTAGTACACAACACTCAGTTTTGAGTTTTATAATGCTGCAACTCTGATGCAGCCTTTCTTTTCCCATGACAGAACATATGGGCAGACTATCAGTGCAGTCCTAAGCAGAGTTACACCCTTCTAAGTCCATTGAAATTAATGGCTATATTTTGGCTTGGGATTGCACTGTGTTTGAACAATGAGGGGGATATGTATTCATGCCAACCCCTTTGATCCCATTCTTAGAGCAGGGACTGGGCCTCAGTCGTAGAGCACATAGTTTGCATGTAGAAGGGTCCAGTTAAAGAGTCCATCTCCAGTTAGAGGATCTCAGATATCTGGTTTAGGGAAGGACCTTTCTTTGCCACAGAGCCACTGGTAACCAGAGAAGATAATTCTGAACTAGATTAGCTAAGTGTAAGGCAACTTCATATGTGTGTCAACTCCACTTTTGTAGACTCTTGTACAGTTTGCCACTTTCTGCTCTATAGAAATTTCTGTCCCAGGTTAGTACTACTGCAACAACTACTACTACAACTACAACTACTACTACTTCTACAACTATTATTTCTATCCCCCCTCTCCAGAAGTGGGCTCAGGGTGGTTAAAGGTTCCAAAGGAAGAACAGAGTTGGCTAGTTATTTATAGAAACGCAACAGCATCATGTCCCAAAAGTAGAATGCATGATGCACTGACTAGTAAAATGAGCATGTGCCAGACTGCAAGGAGCAGCTGGAATTAAAATATTTTTCAATAACTGAATTGCAGCAGAAATGGAATAACAAACATTTTGGAAAGTCAGGAGCATCTCTTGCAGGTTATTGCCTAATTTATCCAGTAACTGGAAATTCAATTAAAATGGAACTCTTATCATTTCTGACATCTCCAATTTTAAGATGTGGTGTTGTATCACCTTGTTAACTGCATATGCAATGCCTAGGGTTGCAAGGTCCCCCTGGCCATGGGTGGGGGACAGGGCAGAATCACACCCACTGGAGCATCCCAATATCAAGCAAGGGTGGGCATTGCCTCATGCAAAGTGCATGGGTGCTACTACTTGAGCCCCATGGGGGTGGACACATGATATGGCCACTGCTAGTACTGGGCTAGCCATCTGAGAGCCAGAGGAGGGTGGGCACAAACAGCAGCCTGCCTGCTCTTCCTCTTCTTTCCCCCTCCATTGGGGGGGGGGGGGTAGGGCCCTGGACTGGTGTTTTCATTAATGGAATAGGGTTGTACATCATTGCACTGCTTATTGTATTATTATCATGTCACCATTATTTATGATGTGCATTTTACTGTTTTTCTTTATTTCTCTTCAAAATAATTTTTAAAAATCCATCTTGAGTCTCGGCAAGAAAGGCAGCGTATAAGTAAATAAAAATAAAATAAATGAAATTTGTACTGACTGCAGTGCTAAGCACACTAACTCAAGCGTTGGGGCCCTTGACTGCCATGACCAAAATGCATGAGTCCATGTTGTTGGACAGGAAGTTAAGCGATTTAAAGTGTAACAGTTTGAATTCCAATTGCTCAGTCTGGGGCATGTAAAGGTGACAATCTGTGCGATTTCATATTGTTCAGTTTCCATTGGTGGTTAAGGCTGGTCTTCATAGCAGTTTTCTTTCCCCTTAAGTCAGTTGCTATCCATGGCTCCCAAATAGCTCTGAAGCATTAATGTCATACGTTAACAAAGGTGCACAGGCCAGCCTGAAAGGGCCCACCCAAGAATTTCTGCTGTCAGTTCTGTGGATGAATGATATGCGCCCTCATTACATTTCTTAAGTGAACCGACTTCTTCAGCCGCATGCTGGCATGCGATTTTGGATTGTGGTTATTTTCCCAACGGTACTTCTGTTTGACCTTGCATCTTATAAATAATTCATACAATTAATTTAAGTTTAAGCCACTTTTGCTTTTCATAAAAAGAAACCAGATCTTTTGTGGCTGCTATTGAATTGTATAGTAGAAAAGGACTTCAACTGGGGCCTTTAGTAGGGAGGTAGCCCTCTTGAAACTTAGTTCGAAAATAATATGTCCCTCATCTAGGATTTAATTCTGGATGAGGAGGCTGACCTTGTATGTATCATAGAGACCTCAGTGAGTGAATAGCAGGGTTGCCAACCCCTAAGGGGGGGGGCTGGAAATCTCTCAGAATTATGACTGATCTCCAGTATCCAGATGACAAAGATCCATTCCTCTGAAGCAAATGGCTGCTTTAGAGGGTGGAGTCTATGGTATTATACCATGCTGAGGTCCCTCCCATCTCAAAACCTGCCCTCCAAAGACTGCACCCCCTCCCTGGATTTTCCAACCTGGATTTGGCAGCCCAATTGAAGAGGGAGGGGTGGGTCTCTTCCAACATTGGCTCTCTGGGTACCTGGAACACCAGCAGCCTAATGTTCTGGATGATTCTGGTCAAGCCTGATTCAGGTATAAGTGTGCACTTAAGAAAATCTAGGCATGTAGTCAGCTTTCTGTACCAGATCACTTAACTCCTAGCCAGTAGGATTGCCATTCCCCCACTGGGGCTGGGGGTTTGCCTGCTTTAGGGGCTTCAAATCTGCTAGCCTGGATCTGGCAGATGGGGGGAACCCCACCACCAAAGTGCCAGGATCATACTAACATGCCTGGTGCAATGATATCACCTGGAGGTGACATCATCATGCTGTCCAAGTCATCGGGGGGGGCACTCTGGCACTCAGCCAAAAAACTCCACGGTACCATAGAGGTTCTGGCCAAATGCTAAAGCATCCCTCTGGAAACATGCCTAGCATGATGACATCACTTCCAGGTGATGTCATCACAGCGTGTGTGCTACACACGTTCCTCAGAAGATCCTAGAAGGGAAGCTCTGTCCCTCCGCTGGCAGAAGGTACGGACCTGGCAACCCTACTAGCCAGAAGTGCACCTTAGTAATGTTTGGTGTAGTGGTTAAGTGCGCAGACTCTAAACTGGGAGAACCGGGTTTGATTCCTCACTCCTCCACTTGCACATGCTTGATGACCTTGGGCAAGCCATAGCTCTGGCACAGCTGTTCTTGAAAAAGCAGTTTCTGGCAGAGCTCTCTCAGCCGCACCTACCTCACAGGGTGTTTGTTGTGGGGAGAGGAAGGGGAAGGAGTTTGTAAGCTGCTCTGAGACTTCTTTGGGTAGTGAAGGGTGGGGTATAAATCCAGTCGTCTCCTCCTCCTCCTCCTCCTCCTCCTCCTCTTCTTCTTCTTCTTCTTCAGGTTCATTCTGGGTATTGTACACAATTACATACTGTGAGAGAATCTCTGATTAAATCCCAAGCTTATTTTTATTAAAGCATAATTATTGCTTTCTTAACATAAACTAAATCAACAAGGCAGGCCTGATTCCAGGGTTGTTGTTTTTTAGGCCCTGGCTGAGCATGTATAACTGGGCCCCCTTTCTCACTTTGAGCCCCTGTTGGGAAGAAAGACAGGGTATAAATGAAGTAAATAAACAAATATCTCAACAGAAACCTGAGAAGCAGGTTAGAAAAAGCTTCTGTGATTTGGCAAAGATTACACAGTGAGCCTAGATGAAAGCTGAGAGATGACATTTTTAAAACCTAGCCTTAAAGGGCCTTGTCTAACACTTTCATCAAGTGGTTCTTATTAATCACTTTTCAGTTCCAGTACAGCACACGCTATAGGTAAACAAGTACAAAGGCTGGTGGTAATTACTGGACAGTGTTTTGTAACAACATGAAGAAGAATGTAATTGCATAGTGTTTCGTTCACACTTAGAATGTAAAAATTAGATCTCATATGCCAAGCTAGTTCATTAATAAATTAAACAGAAGTAGAGTTGCCAACCGCCAGATGGGGGCCAGGAGACCTCCTGATATTACAACTGATTTCCAGACAATAGAGATCAGTTCCTCTGGAGAAAATGGCTTCTTAGGAGGATGGGCTCATAATCACTAAACTTACCTTCTCTGGAATCTGTAACTTATGTGCAAGGCAAGCTCCTGATTAGATAACCACAGTATTTCTTGTCAATGTTCATCTCAATCATAGAACTTGTACTAGTTTTGTGGCTATGCTACATTTGGGCAAGGTCAAGCCTTCGTAAATAAATAAAAGATTGCATCTGTGTTTGTCCAGCTCACAAACCAAATCATATAATTGACTGGAGAACAGGTGTGTATCCCTTGGGGTCATGGCCAGGTGATTAAATTTAAAGGGGCCGCATTTTTAAACAGCGGGTTGGGATGTCTAAACATCCCAACCCCTGCGGCACCAAGATCGTCGGCCGCGGTGCTGAACTGGCGGCCGCGGCGGGAACAACGGCCGTGGCTCCGGCGGAGGCGGCGGAGGCCACGGGGGAAGAGGCAGCCACCGCAGCTGCGGCAGAAGTGGCAGCAGCGGCGGCAGAAACCAGACGTCGGCGGAGGCGGCGGAGGCGACACCATCTGAGCAGCAAGTGGCGGTGGCGGCCTCCAAGCCGCCATCCGCCTTGGTAAGTCGGGGTTGTTGTTTTTTTTCCCCTTTTACACTTGGGCGCATGGATAGCCATGCGCCCAAGTGTAAAAGGGGGAAAAAAATGGCCGGCGGGGCTATCTGGACAGCCCTGCTCTCGCAATGCTTGCGAGAGAGGGCTGTCCAGATAACCTCCAATGCGGGTTCCTCCCGCAACATCCGGGAAAATACTTGATTTTCCCGGGTCGGAAAATGCGGGAGGAACCCGCATTGGATCCCGCTTCGGTGTGGGACTAGGGGCCGGTCGTCTGGTCGGCCTCTTTAAATGTGGGAGGAAATTGCCTTTCCTCCCGCATTTACGGCCCGTGTGGCTGCAGCCTAACTGTACATCCCATTTTTGCGCCTGCATCGTCAGATGCATTATTAAAATGACTGGACTGCATAAGCTTGTTGTGCCCGCACAACCAGCAATATCTCTTTGTGAAGTGATCACAATAACTGACTGCAAAATTATCTACATTAGTGAGCACGTACCATAAGTTCATACAAGTCTCAACTCAAAAAATAATAATAAAAAAAATCTTTCTTTCTGCTATATGCCTTTCAAAAATGGAGGCCACAGCAGATGGGTGAGAGAGATGGCAGTTGTGAGAAAGCAGAGTTGACTCATCCAAAGTGGCTTGGATGAATCAGAACAACATGAGAAACAACTGGCTTTCTGACTGTGGTGGGGAAGCAGGATATGAGCAAAGCCAGTAAATGATCAGACTAAGTAGATATTATCTGTCATTCCGCCTTTCCACACATGTATCCTTTATTATCTCATTAGTTGTGACCACCTTTTTTACTTTCCTGCTTGTGATGTAATAAATATATTTCCACATCAATATTTGCAAACTTTTTCTCCTGTATTGGTCCTTATTATTCCATTGCCAGTATCTAGGAATCCCACAACAGGAAGAATGCATATTTTATTTTGGATTTTTTTTGTTGCTTACTTAGTGTTATGTATTGACCATGTGGTCGCCATGTGCTCCCGTAATGGTGACCGCATGGCCAGAGCACATGGCCAGAGCATGGCCAGAGCACATGGCCAAGAAACTACCTGAGCTTCAGCCAGGTAGAACAAAGGCCAGGTGGATTCAAACCGGCCACCAATCATGTGCCTAGGTTTCTCCCAGGGAACCTATGAAATGTAAATAGACTTCTAATAGCCTATCAGGCCAGTTGGGTGAGGTCAGGGAATTGTCCCTGACCAGCATAAAAGGAGGGCTTCGAGCCCTGGGTTGCATGCTTCATCCGGACCAGCAATAAAGATCTAGCTGTTTCACTATTCCATGGACTCCCGACTCCAATACTTATCACTTAGATTGGTGGCTTTGTTTCCATTTGATTTCATCAGCTTCTCTTTCTTTTAGAGGAGAACCCTTTTCTTCTCTCCATATATACAAACATTTCCATACTGGCTGTTGGAATTTCTATATCTTTCTATATTTACTATACTGAGAAGGGGGCAAGCAAGCAATTTTGCATCATGTGGGGACAAACCATGTGTTTATACTTTCTGTGTTGGTGATACACAACAGGCAGTTTTGGCGCTCAGTCCAAGCACTGTTTCTGGGCCACCAGCACAGCACCTCATCTAATCCAATCTTTGGGAATCTCAGCCACTTTCCTAACCAGAAAAGAGGCAAAGGGCTCACAATTACTTTTTCTTCCAATATCATGAACATTAACAAAGTTTTGGCAGAGCACAGAAATAAACCGCTCTCAGGTACTTCAGCTGCTTTCTCCTATGTGTAGGAGAGCACAAGAAAACACAAGTAGCTGAACTGCATAAGTGATGGTCATCAACACAGATATGGTGCTGTTCACAGGAAGAAGGGGGAAATTACAGTGCCCTTTGTTCATATCTCATATGGAAATGAATCAGTGGGAGGAACCAATAGTATTAGACCATGATTCCCTGTTGTTGGAAGAAGCAAGTGTCCTCAATTCAGCCATGAAAGAGTTAATCTGTTGTTTTGTGTTTACATCTAGTAGTTAATTAGCATAGAACCAATTAGACATTGTGTAGTTGTTCCCGCCAGAGAAAGAGGAGGTAATAGTCTTAATGAAGTGAACTAAGACTCTCTATTGATTAATTGGTAATTTAGAGAACGTTACATGGTGTTTGTCACATGCTCAGTTAGGGGGAGTTTGGGGGGAACTTTCTGTTTCTTTGTTCTTGAGATCACTAGGGTTTTAGCCAAGAAGGTATATAGATCAGGAATCTAGTTGGACTATTTGTTCTTTCTAGTTTTACATTCGAATGTAACCCTTCCCTTTAGTAAAGTTTTCTTTATAACAAAACACACAATGTGCTGCTTTTATTCCGCTGTGCATTTTTGGTGCTCTGCTATTTTTCCAGTGCCTGTACAGGTCAAAGTGTAGCCCCTAGTTGCTTACCACAGTTCTAGATCATATTTTGCATCTTCTGAATAATTCCTCACACTGTGTTCCTCTTGATATACACAAACACACACACACACACACACACACACACAGAGACAGAGAGAGAGCCCAAGAGCCTGTACAATGTGTTGGAAATAGAAAGGAGATTTTCACTCTTTCCTCGACTTTGTTCCAAATTATGTCCTACTTCTTTTGTGTCATAGAACTCTGTAGGAATACCAGAGAACCATAGCTGACTCTATAGGTATGGCTCCACCCATTCACCTGCATAAATACATCCAAGTTCCTTTGCTTGGCCATGATACTAAACAAGTTGCAAAGAGCCAGAAAGTGGCTCTATGGAAACTGCTGCTACTTATTTATTCTACTGTTGCTGTATCTTTATAAGGCACTAAAATTTTCATCTCTGGATTGTACGTCTCGTCTGTGGTAGCCACAGTGGATGCCAGCAAACCAGGCTATAAATATGCATGTAAATAAAACAGGTTTAATGCATCCCTTCTGTTGGGGAAGTTAAATTCTTCCTTCCTTCCTTTTTGAAGCCTCAGTTAAGAGCCCATATAGAAAGAAATTACTTGGCCTGTTGTCTAAATTACAATATGCACAGGATAGTTTAGATTTGGCCTGTTGTCTAAAGCCCAAGGCAGGTCTCATGGAGGAGGAAGATGTTCCAAAAGCAAGGTGAAAAAACCCCTCGTTTCTGGTCATCACCTGCCTAACCTCTGCGGGCAGGGGCACAGAGACCAGGGCTTGGGGAGACTTTTAAGGGCTGGGCATTTGTCAAGCTAAGAGAATTTCCCAGCTCTGGTCTTTTATTGCTTTGGAAGCCTGTTCTGCACCACATTCTACTCCTGAATTTTGGTCCAGTTCAGAGAATTTCCAAACTTAATTTCAGAATTTGCACCAAGTAGATTTTTGTTCCTTCCAGAGCAATTCAGAAGCATCTCTACTTATCTGTACCCCTGGAATTTCTGAATTTTCAATGCATTTCCCCAGGTACTAGTACCTGGCCATGCCCATTATGGCTAATTAAAGTGAGCCATGAAGGGGTCCGAGGGGCACTTATGGAGATCATCAATACATCCCTGGCAAAGGGGGTGTTCCCTAGTGCCCTGAAGAAGGCTGTGGTACACCCCCTCCTAAAAAAGCCATCATTAGTTCCGGCCGAATTGGCCAACTATTGGCCTGTATCTAATTTACCCTGTTTGGGTAAGTTAATCGAGAAGGTGGTGTCGGACCAGTTGCAGAGCTTTTTGGATGACACCAAAAAGATCCATTCTTTTAGATCCATTCCAGTCCGGTTTCCGACCAGGCCACGGGACAGAGACAGTGCTGGTCGCCCTCACAGATGACCTCCAGAGGCATCTGGATCAAGACGGCACGGTGATGCTGATGTTGTTAGACCTGTCGGCGGTGTTCGACACAGTCGACCATCAGCTACTAGCCCACTGCCTTGCCGATATGGGGATTCAGGGGTTGGCTTTTCAGTGGCTTTCCTCGTTTCTCCAAGATCGGAGGGTGGCGGTTGGGGAACAACTCTCCCAAAGGTACCCGCTGGTTTGCAGAGTGCCACAGGGAGCAGTACTTTCCCCAATGTTGTTTAATATCTACATGTGCCCTTTTGCCCAGATTGCCCAGAGGCATGGGCTGGGTTGCCATCAGTATGCTGATGATAACCAGCTCTATCTGTTGTTGGGCGGCCAGTCAGACTCTAGTCTGGGTGATCTGGACCTGGCGTTGCAAACTGTGGCTGGTTGGCTTAGGCAGAGCCAACTGAAATTGAATCCAACGAAGACGGAGGTCCTGGGCCTGAGTCGAAGTGGACAAAGGGTAGGGATCCCTCTCCTGGCCTTCAATGGGGTGCCATTGGTACCAGTGTCGGAGGTGAGGAGCTTGGGAGTGCTCCTGGACCCCTC
The DNA here is from genome assembly GCA_029233225.1 of Lepidodactylus listeri. Classification (NCBI taxonomy): domain Eukaryota; kingdom Metazoa; phylum Chordata; class Lepidosauria; order Squamata; family Gekkonidae; genus Lepidodactylus; species Lepidodactylus listeri. The sequence continues at coordinate 99,112,896 of JARCFY010000006.1, forward strand.
GTTAACGATGGAGGCCCAGGTAGTAGCCACTGCAAGGTCAGCCTTTATCATCTTTGGCTGATCAAGCAGTTGGTTCCCTTCCTTGAATGCAGTGAACTGGCTACGGTGATCCATGCTTTGGTCACCTCAAGATTAGGCTACTGTAACGCTCTCTACATGGGGCTGCCCTTGTTCTAAATCCGGAAGCTGCAACTGGTGCAGAATGCTGCGGCGTGGCTGCTGCTGAGTCTCCCTGTGCAGGAGCACATCCAGCTCGCCTTAAAAGCACTGTACTGGCTGCCTATAGCATACCGGATAAGGTTCAAGGTGCTGGTGCTTACCTATAAAGCCCTATATGGCCTGGGACCTATCTACCTGAGGGACCGCCTCTCTCCATATGTTCCCCAGCGAGTGCTTTGATCGGGATCCCAAAATTGCCTGGTCCTCCCAGGGCCGAAGGAGGCCCGGTTGGCAGCTACAAGGGCCAGGGCTTTTTCAGTGGCGGCCCCACACTGGTAGAATGAGCTCCCGGATAACATCAGGGCCCTGCGGGACTTATTACAGTTCTGCAGGGCCTGCAAGATGGAGCTCTTCCGCCAGGCTTTTGGGGCTGCCCAATAATTACATCTTTGGCCCTGGCCCAACTGAGAATCTGCCAGCCTGAATGCTGCCCTCCGTCTCTATTGTTCAATATCTTAGATGCTACCCGATAAAGAAGAAACCCCATCTTGTAGTAGGGTACGCTATTTGTTTGTTTTTGTATTTTATATGTTTTAATGATATTGTATTTTAAATGTATGTTGGTAGCCGCCTTGAGCCCTCCGTAAGGAGGGGAGGGCGGGATATAAACCGAATAAATAAATAAATAACACTAGAACTCAAGGGCATCCAATGAAACTGATGGGCAGTAGGTTCAGGACGAACGAAAGGAAATACTATGTTACACAAAGAGTGATTAAAATGTGGAATTCACTGCCAAAGGATGTAGCGATAGCCACAGAAATAAACAGCTTTAAAAGGGGATTAGATAGAGGATACCAGTGGCTACTAGCCATGGTGACTGAGGGGAGTCTCCACATTCAGAGGCACTAAGCCTCTGAATCTCAGAGCTAGGAGGCGGCATCATGGAAAGGCCTCAGCCTCTATGCCCTTTTGTTGGCCTTCCAGAGGAACTGGTTGTCCACTGTGTGAGACAGGATGCTGGACTAGATGGACCATTGGTCTGATCCAGCAGGGCTCCTTCTTATGTTCTTACTTCCATGCCAGTTCAGCCCCATGTAAACAGTGCTACTACATTTCTGACAACGCTAATACTTCAGATAATCATTCAGAGAAATGAGATTTTGCTGCAGTGGCTACTTTAGAGGAGGACTACAAATGAAACACAGAATTGTATGACTGATCCTAAGTTTCAGAAAACCTTTCGTCAGGGCATATAATACCATTGTAGAAGGATTTGTTGTTGTTTGAAAAAGTGAAGAATGGATTCAACAGTTACTTGATGATTCCTAGGAAATGGAGACAAAAGTGCCGTTTGTTTGCTGCCACTCGTTGAGTACCCTGGAGACACAGTGTTATGGTTAGCCACACGTCTCAGAAAGCTTCTTCAGCAGTATTGCAATGGTATTTGAATTCTTACACAACTATGCAATCCAAGTAAAAACAAAGCTGCTGGCAAAAGTAATAAGCCAGCACTCCACACCTGATTAAACAGCTTTTTTGTTTTTTACCCAGCAGCGTGCCAAGGTTTTCCTGTCACTGAAGACATAACATAGCACCAGAGAAGAGTGCAAAAGGCAGGAGTTACTGCCATGGAAACCTTGGCATGAGCTCATAGTTAGGGATGCCAGCCTCCAGGTGGAACCTGGGGATCCCCCAGAATTACAGCTCATCTCCAGAGCACAGAGATCAGTTCCCCTGGAGGAAATGGCTGCTTAGGAGGGTGGCCTCTATGGCATTGTACCCCACTGAGGTCCCTGTCCTCCTGAGGCTCCACACCAAATCTCCAGGAGTTTCCCAATTTCAACCTGGCAACCTTACCCGGGCCCCATCCTGAACTTTTGCCCAGGGCCCAGATTCACTAAGATGGCCCTGGGAATAGGAGCTTCAGCCTTGCTTCCAGTGTTATTTTCCTGACCTGAAACAGCCCCAGAGAACCACTATATGCACTGCCAGAGAAACATACAAGGAGCCATCAGTACTTTCTTATGTTGGTCCCAGGCTGTGTATGGCTTTGAAGGTTATTACCAACACTTTGAAGCGAATCTGGAACTCAACTGGCAACCAATGCAGTTGACAGAGCACCTGCCAAATGTGAGCCTACACAGGCATTGCCTGCCGCATTTTGTACAAACTGTAACTGCTGCGTCAGCCTCAAGGGCAAGCCTGCATCGATCATGAGAAGTACTGGAGTTGGGAGGCTGGTAAGGGTGAAAACAACATTGTAGTTTATTGCGGGATTGGATGGTACATGAAAACCCCGGGCTTTGCGCCCGCTTTTATGCCGGTTGAAGATAATCTCCCAACCTTGCCCAAATGTCCAGATAGGACCTTAAGTTCACGGTTGGAGTTCATAGGTCCCCCGGGGGGAACCTAGGCACAGGATTGATGGACGTTCAGTATCCGGTCATCTATTGTCCTACCTGGCCAAAGCTCAGGTAGGTTCAGACCATGTGCAAAGGTCCATATGGCGGTCGCTATTGCGGGAGCACATGGTGACTGCAGCATCAATACACAACACCCCTCCCCCTGTAGTCCAGACAACCCCGGCACACATAGTCTTTTAAGTAGTCTGGCTGGCGACGCTCGCAGCCCGAGTGCCAGGGAGTTGCAGGGTGCGGGGTGTCACTGGGTCCTGGGAGCGGGGCAGCTGGCATCTGCTCTGGCGTGTCTCGGGGCAGGTCCAACTGGGGTTCCGGTGTCACTTTCTCTCTTGGCTCGTTGGGAGGCAGGCAGTCTACAGGTTCCATCTTGTGGCAGGGTTCCTGGAGTGGTTGCTGGTCCAGTTCCTCGGGTGCCAGAGTCGCAGGAACTTGGGGTATGCTGCTCAGTAGGCGCCGTCGCAGCTGGTTGATGTGTTGCTGCCACACCACTCTGTCTTTCGTGAGGGCCTTGTAGGACAGGGGACCTGTGGGATGAACGATCCTTCCAGGGATCCAGGCGGGACCTCTGGTGTAGCTCTGTATGTAGACTGGGTCCTTGGGGGCGAATCCATGGGGAGCTTGCTGGAACTCAGACTTTGCATGGTCGTTGATGGCATGGTCAGGGTGGAGCTGGTCCAGCATGGAGCTGAGGCACGGCCCATCAGCAGCTCCGCTGGCCGGCATCCAGTTCCGGTGTGTGGAGTGTTCCTCTGGCTAAACAGGAACATCATCAGCTGGAATTCCCAGTCCTCTTGCTCCATGCATTTGAGAGCATCCTTAGTGGTTCTCACCATTTGCTCCACCTGGCTGTTGGTCACAGGATGGAAGGCCGCCAAGCAGATGTGCCGAATGCAGAGGGAGTCCATGAAGTGCTGGAACCCCGTGGAGGTGAATGCCATCCCATTGTCCATCACAAGGGTGTCGGGCAGCCCATGGGTGGCGAAGATACGCCATAGCGCTCGGATGGCCACATCGGTCGAGGTAGCCCACACCGGGACTACCTCCAGCCACTTGCTGTAGCTGTCGACAACGAGAAAAAACAACTGGCCCTCGACCAGCCCTGCAAAGTCCAGGTGGAGTCGCAACCAGGGCTTGTTGGTTGACTCCCTGGGCTGAACAGGGGTATGAGGAGGCTCTGGGCACGACCCTTGTCATTTGCTGCATTGATGGACCAGGTCCTTGATCTCTTTGTCCATGCCTGACCACCACACGTAGCTGTGTCCCAGGGCCTTCATCCGGACAATTCTGGGATGGGACTCGTGTAGGGCCGCCGGTACTTTGGTGCAGAGCAGCCCCGGGATAACTACCCTGGTCCCCCATAGTAGGCACCCCTTGTGGGTGGACAGCTCATTCTGCCTTGCAGTGTAGGTGGCAAAATCGGGGTCCGGGTGATCCTTGTCGATTTGGGCATAATTTTGTTCTGCTGCCGACAGGGTCCTGGATGGCCAATACAGAAATCAAATAGATTACATAATCAGAAGCTGAAGACGGTGAAGCTCTATTCTCTTCACTAAAACAAGACCAAGTCCTATGAGGAGATCAAGTCCAATGAGGAAAGGCTGAAGGAGCTGGGTATGTTTAGCCTGGAGAGGAGACGACTGAGAGGTGATATGATAACCATCTTCAAGTACTTGAAGGGCTGTCATATAGAGGATGGTGCAGAGTTGTTTTCTGTTGCCCCAGAAGGTTGGACTGGAACCAATGGGTTTGAATTAAATCAGAAGAGTTTTCAGCTAAACATTAGGAAGAACTTCTTGACACTTAAAGAGATTCCTCAATGGAATAAGCTTCCTTGGGAGTTGGTGGGCTCTCCTTTGGAGGTTTTCAAAAAGAGGCTAGAGGACCATCTGTCAGCAATGCCGAGTCTGTGAATTTAGGGAGAGAATGAGAGGGATAGCAGCAAGGGTTGCATCAGTGCTTAGTTCTTGTGGTCCTTTCTTACATGCCCAGGGAAATGCCAGTTGCCACTTTGGGATCAGGAAGCAATTTTCTCCAGGTTTCATGGATTACAGCAAAGCTTTTGACTGTATGGATCAGGAAAAGCTCTGATGGGTTTTAAAAGAAATGGGTGGGTGCCACAATATCTGATTGTTTTGATGCACAACCTGTATGCTAGACAAGAAGTTACTGTTAGAATAAAATATGGAGAAATAGAATTGGCAAAGGTGTCAGACAAGAATGCATTTTATTGCCCTATCTTTACAATCCATATATAGAACATATCATTAGGAAAACTGGATTAGATTTAGGTGGAGTGAAAATTGGAGTGAAAGGAGCATTAACAGTCTGAGATGTGCAGATGACACTACGTTAGTGGCAGAAAATAGTGAAGACTTGAAATGACCACTACAGAAGGTTAAAGAAGAAAGTGCCAATTCCAAGCTGAGAAATTCCTGGAAATCTGGCGGCAGAGGAGGGGAGAGGAGGGAGTCCATCAGCAATATGATGGTACCCTCTAAAATTATGGGTCTTGACAGCACTTCAGAAACACACGCACACACAGGCTGAGGACAGACTGGCAATCTGGAGTGGGATGAATCCGGAGGCAAAAGCTGCGGGGGGAATATCCCCAGGGGCTGGCTGTCCACATTGGCCAGGGTATTGCGCAAGGATGCCATTACGGAGCGTTCAGACTGCTGTGGAGTGGCCCCAGGTGGGCCAATCTCCACAGCTCATGATAGGTCTGTTTCGGCAATTTGCGCATGTGTGCGTGCGCAAACTGGCAAAACGCTGCATTCACACTGCCGCCTCCACTTGCCTCCCGCCTTCTTCCGGTTCACACTGCCCGGAAGCGGGAGGCAAGCGCAAGACGGCCTCCGGACACCAGTTTCTCCTGGTGTCCTTCTAACATGCAAGAAAACCGGCTTCAAAGCGGGTAAGTGTGGAAGGGAGCCGAGGGACAGCTGCACATGTCTGAACAGTCTCCCTTCCCCCACTTCCCATGCAGACCTATCCCGGGGCAGATTGCCACTCTGTCCTCAGCCACACACACAGATGACTCCGGGTTGAAATGTAGTAATAATATGAATGTTGATTGACAGGTGAGATAGGGAAAAAAAGGCAGACTGACAGGCACTGTTGAAGAATGATAACAGTAATAAATGTAACCCTAACATATTATAAAAAAGGAGTGGTAGGACAGAAAAAAAATCTGAAAGAACTGAGTGCAAAAAGATGTGGCAATTTCAAGTTTTCATGCTGTACACACTTAAATCAGTTTGCAGTACTGCCAGGAAAACTGAACTGCCTTCCTCTTTGGCTGGGATGCTTCAACATCAGCACACTTTAATTATGCATAAAATGTTGTGAGCCACCCTGAGCTCCGCAATGTGGCAGAGGGGTGGGATATAAATCTTTTTAAAAATAAAATAAAATGAATAAATATACAAATCTAACAACTTTGTCAAAGTCCTGATGGCTCCAAATGACTGCGAGAAATAAGTTATTCAGAATTACAACTCTCAGTAGATTGTGTTTTTCATTAAGGAATATAGGAAGAACTAGATGTGAATATCTCTTATGAAATAGTCATCACAGTTGCCTAATCCAAGAGATGTAGATGTTTCTTTGTGGGTTGCAGCTGTGTGAAGTGTATGTGAATGCTGGTACCTTTGCAGCCTTTTCAGTTAGGCATCCATGTCTTTCCCTATGTGCTGTATATCACAATATAGTTTTCACTGGGCTTGTAAAGATCAGTGGATTGAGCTGTACTAAGAACATCTCCACCCTGACCTAGATAGCCCAGGCTAGCCCAATGTCATTAGATCTTAGAAGCAGGGGTCATCCATGGTTAGTACTTTGATGGGAAACCACCAAGGAGGTCCAGGGTTGCTATGCAGAAGTAGGCAATAGCAAACCACCTCTAGGGATGGGTTTGTGAGCTAAAGTTCGTGATGGATTTGGGGCAGTTTGTGGTTCGCAAAGTGATGCTTGTGGCAGGTCAACTGGCTCGAGCCAGTTTGTGGATGTTTGTGCAGGTTAATGAATAGATACATTTCCAGACAGACTGTTGCTGCTCAAATAAAATGTTTACAAGAGGCATTAGTCCTGTTTTACTTGCATTGCTTCAGTGGCACTGGGTTCTGGTAGGCATTCTGTACACTGAACTGGTTGTGCTGCGCTTGCAACCACCCCTCCCCTTGCTTCAATCATGATTCAGTGCTTCACATCTGTTGAGCTGGCATTGGATTCTGCTGGGTACTCTTTGACTGTAATGGTACTGCTGGGGACTGTGTACATTGCACTGGTTCTGCTGGGCTTACAAAAATGTCCCCCTGCAACCTTCAGTTTCTATTGCAAGATTATCTGGCTTGCCTTAGTCCTGTTGGGTTTGCAGTGCCACAATAGCACTGGTTCTGCTGGGCTTGCAAAAATGCCCCCCCCTTCAGTTTCTACTGCAGAGATTCTCTGGGATTTTGATTCTGTTCTGCTGGGCTTCTTTGTCCTTGCTTTTTTGTTGTTGTTTTCCCGCTCCATTGGAAACAATGGGGGATGAAGCACCTTCTTTGGGGGGCTGTAACTCAGATCCTGTAAATCCAATCCTTTTCAAACTTGGAGGGCAGGTAGAAGAGAGTCATCTGGAGATCCCCTGTGAGTTTTGTGTCTCTAGCATGCCAGGGGGACACATTATACTGCTTCATGAACCTTATGAATTGAGCTGGTTTGTTTAGCTCTTAAATGTCTGTGACAGTTCATGGTTCAAGAACCAGGCATGCCACAAACCAAGAACCATAACAAACCCTATTTTCCTGGTTTGTGCCCATCCCTAACCCCTGTGACTGTCTTGCCTTGAAAGCCCAGTGGTGTCTCCATAAGTCAGCTGCAACTTGACAGTACTTTACGTAGTGGAGAATCTCTGTCTTGTGCAATATTACAACAAACCATTTTATTTACTTGGAGGATCCATCAGTTCTAACAGTGCACTGCTAAGCCAAGTTACACCCTTCTTAGTTCTTTCAAATGACTTTAAGATTGGACTGTTAGACCTCAGTGTGCATCTGAAGACACCATTCAGACACTGGCAACAATCTAATTTTATTTTAAATCTTGGAGGGAAAAGAAATAATGTTCAGCCATGAGGATATCTGTTAGCTGGCCACTTGCAGAAATACAGAATATCTGCAATTGTACAATAAGACAAGGAATCTGACCATGCCACAATCAATCCCTAGCTTGGCGGCATGACTTTGGCAAAGAAAGTGAGTTTCAACAGTCCTTTCCACATTTGCCTGCCAGTCCAGATTTTCTCAGTGTTCGAGTCGAGGCAAAACAGCATCCAGATAACACAGAGCAACAGCTGGCTGAAACCACTGGAGGGACGTCAGGTATTCTGCGGGGGGGGGGGGGACCCAGAATAAAAAGAAGGTTGAACTCGATTTTAGTGCAGAATTGCTTGGAGGACGCCATGGTGAACATGGATTAAAAGGAGAGTGCAGAAAGGGCCACTGTCTGCTACTTGCTGAGCCTGAGGATGCCACTAGATTGCAGCTGCTTGAATCCACATTTTAGCACTTTAGTGAAAGCTTTGGAAGAAGCCTTGAAACAGGAATGACGTGAGAGAACTTTCAGTCTGTACAGTGTGCCAGCAATCCATACTTCCTGTACTGGCCCCCTTACAAAGGAGATAGGCAGGGAAACTGTGCTTGGGCTGCTAAGGCACCATCTGGGTTGCTGAGATGGTTGTGCATACTGATACTAGTGTTCCTCCCCCACCCATGCCATTAGCAGCAGGGGAAAGTGTTGCAGTTGTCTCTTCTTGCAATTGGTTATTCAGACAGATGTTTAGCCACTTCTATATTGCAACATTATGGCTGTGCAGTTTTCTTTTTTATTGATTTCTTTATTAAAAGGTCAAACAAAGTGTACAAATATTCAAAAAAGAACAAAATATGTGGGTTAAAAAAAAGATCTCCAACCCACGTTAAATATAGAACTTCCCCCCCTTTTTTGCACCAAATAAAAATTTTACTATAATAATTCACAGTCGTTGCAAATTCATTTGCATTTAGTCATACATAACATTTTCAACCCATGTATAGAATCCAGGGCTCTTTTTCAGCAGGAACGCACTGGAACGCCATTCCGGCTGTCGTCCGAGCCCTCCCTGCCGGGCCTGAGCTGTTTACACTTAAAGGAAAAGTTCCTGCAGACAGCAGCAGGAAAAAGCCCCACCCGGCGCTTTCCCTTTAAGTACAGAGAGCCATCAGGAGAAAGCCCCGCTCAGAGATTAAGCACGGGGCTAGGCTCTTTGCAATGAAAAGGCTGGCTCTGCATTTGGCTTGCAGACATCGCGTTGCTCTCCCTGCTCTGGTAAGTGCCTCCCCTATCTCTTTTCCTTCTCTCTCTCCCCCCCACCTTTCTTTCTTTCTTTCTCTCTCCCTCCCCCTTTCTTTCTCTCTCCCTCCTCTCTCTCTCTCTCTCTCTCTCTCTCCCCACCTTTCTTTCTTTCTTTCTTTCTTTCTTTCTTTCTTTCTTTCTTTCTTTCTTTCTTTCCTTCTTTCTTTCTTTTTTTCTTTCTTTCTCTCTCCCTCCCCCTTCCTTTCTCTCTCTCTCGCCCACCTACCTTCCTTCCTTCCTTCCTTCCTTCCTTCCTCTCTCTCTCTCTTTCTTTTCTTCCTTTGTTTCTTCCTTCTTTTTCTCTCTCTCCCCTACATTTCTTTCTTTCTTTCTCTTTCTTTCTTTCTTTCTTTCTTTCTCTTTCTTTCTTTCTTTCTTTCTTTCTTTCTTTCTTTCTTTCTTTCTTTCTTTCTTTCTTTCTTTCTTTCTCTCTCTCTCTCTCTCTCTCTCTCTCTCTCTCTCTCTCCCACCCCTCTCTTTCTTTCTGTTTCATTTTGTTCTTTGTGTTTTTATTAAAAAAATATTGAAAAGTGGGGATGTAAAAAAGCAGAGAGCCCAGGAAATGCTGCTTTTGACAATATCTTTAATTTTTGAGAATCTCTTTCATTCTCTCATGGCATCTTCTGCTTAAGAAAAGTACGTTTGAAGCCTGAGTTCATTGTTGTGTCTTGTTGGGAATGGCTTGCAAATATATGTGTGTCTAAAATCTGTATTAAAGTGGTTTGGTGCTTACTGCCATGCAAGAGAAAACATCTGAAAAAGTAGCTTCATTGTTGTGTGTGTTGGCAGAACACTTGACTGTTGCATGGGGGACTTTGGGAGACATCTGCAGAGAAACAGAGATGTAACCAAAAATGAGCATGGTCAGCAGCACTTTGGAGATTGCCTGTTTTGTGAAATTTAAAAAGTGGGCAGAGTTTCTGATGAAGATGATTGTCCCTCTTCTCCTGCCACTGGGCTGACATCTGCCTTTAATGGGCCAGCAAAGTTGATGTTCTTAAACCTCCTAATAAGAGAGATTTCTGCTTCTGAGGAATTGACTTCCAATGATTGGTGATCTTGTGATGGTAGTGATACTTTTATGTGGTAAAGACCATCTGTTCACAGGATCATTTTACCTGTGGGACAGACTCTGCATGGTAACCACTCCACTGGTACATAATTGCTTGTAAAAAGTATTATAGTGTAATAATTCAGGTGGGTAGCCATGTTGGTCTGAAGCAGCAGAACAAAGTAGGAGTCCAAAGTTTCATCCAAGGTATAAGCTTCTGTGTGCATGCACACTTCTTCCATCTGAAGAAGTGTGGGTGGCACATGAAATCTTATACCTTGAATAAAATTTTGTACCTTGAATAAAATAGTCCACAAACTACTCCTATCCAGTGCATCCACAAACCTAGAAGAAGAAGAGATTGGATTTATACCCCGCCCTTCACTACCCAAGGGAGTCTCAGAACGTCTTACAAACTCCTTTCCCTTCCCCTCCCCACAACAGACACCCTGTGAGGTAGGTGGGGCTGAGAGAGCTCTGAGACAACAGCTGGTACAGAGCTATGGCTTGCCCAAGGTCATCCAGCAGGTGCAAGGGGGGGAGTGAGGAATCAAACCTGGTTCTCCCAGATTAGAGTCCGCACACTTAACCACTACACCAAACTGGCTCCTAGCTTTGTTCTGCCAGTGAACTAGGGTTGCCAACTCCAGGTTGAGGAAATCCCTGGAGATTTGGGAGTGGAGGGTGGGGTTTAGGGGAAGGAGGGACCTAAGCAAGGCATAATGCCATGGACTCCACTTTCCAAAGCAGCCATTGACCTGATCTCTGTAGTTTGGAGCTCAGTTGTAATTCCAGGAGATCTCCAGACCTCACCTGTAGGTTGGCAACCCTAAAAAATCATATTCAGCGTACTAGTTCTGCAGGAAGGCAAGCTGATTTCCATGGGAACCTAACCTTTAGGAATTGATTCCAATCCAGTGTGGAAATAATTGTTGGACATAAGATATTGGTTCAGGCAAGATTTTGTATAGATAGAACAGAAAATAATGTTTTTATTGGTTTTGTCAAAAATGTTTTGACAACAAGTAAACAGAATAAGAAGCAAAAGGTGGATGTGGCTGGATGACCACACTTCTGGTAACATTGGGTGTGGTCTAATATGTTAATGAGCTGTGCTGTCAGGGGTGTGGCCTAATATGCTAATGAGTTCCTGCTGGGCTTTTTCTACAAAAAGAGCCCTGATATAATCTATCCCAGGATTTTTCAAAAGTCTTCTCCACTCTGCCTTGTAGGGTCATTGTCAGTTTATCCATTTCAGCTGTCTCAAATGTTTATTAATCAGGTCCTCCTTCGAGGGTGTATCTTCTTTTTTCCATAGCCTGGTGTATAAGATTCTAGCTGCTGCCACCACATGTGTTATCATATAGCAATCAGCTTTCTCAAAATGTTCTGGTATTATATTCAATAGGAAGGTCTCTGGTTTAAAAGGTATACTATGTCCTATTATTTTTTGTAAAATTTTATGTATCTCCACCCAGTATTTTCTAGTCTTATGACACGTCCACCAAACATGAAAAAAAGAACCAATTTGTTTTTTACACTTCCAACATAGATTTGACATGTTGGAGTAGTATTTTGACAGTTTCTCAGGTGTCATATACTACCTATAGAACATTTTATAAAGGTTTTCTTTGAAAAGTATGTTTTTTGTGTATTTTATATTAATTTTCCAGACTCTGAACCATTGATCTAAATTGATGTTATGACCTAAACTTTTTGCCCAGTTTATCATTGTATCTTTAACCACTTCATCTTGCATTTTATAGTCCAATAATACAGAGTACAGTTTTTTTAAATAAGTTTCTCTTCTGTGCCTAACAAAATTTTATCTAATTCAATAGGTTGTTCATAAAAACCCATTCCTTTATCTTTTACAAATCTTGATTTTAATTGAATTCTTTCCCACCAGGACAGTTAAATCTCTTGTTTCAATAGCAATTCTTGAGATTTTAAATTGTTGTTGTTAAATTGTTAAATTGTTGTTGCCATCTAAAATTACTGAAACATTTAAAAAGTTACTGAAAGCCAAAGAAAGATTTTGAATGATCCAATTTCAATGGCAGAAATAACAGGTATGATTTAAAAACAGATGAAAAGAAACGCTCCCAGACCAGATGGACTGCTGGCAGAATTTTATCATGTGTTTGAAGAACAGATAGCACTTCCTTTAAAGCAAACGATACATAATGTCCTACTGAAGGTAAATACCCCTAAATTTTGGAATGACATGCTAATTAGACTAATACACAAGCATGAGACAGAGGAGAAAAAAATTAAGAACTATCGTCCAATCTCACTTCTGAACATAGACTATAAAATTTATGCTTCAATTTTAGCCTCACGACTTAAGAGAGTTCTAGGACAAATGATTTATCAGGATCAGGCCAGTTTTCTTCCCAAAAGAAATTTATTTATTTATTTATTTGATTTCTAGGCCGCTCTCCCCACGATTGCAGGCTCAGAGTGGCGTAAAAGACCTGGTACCCCAGGATACAAAGAACATACTAAAAACTTAAAACGATATAAAGCATTATGTTTAAAACCACACAATAACACAATTAACAATCTAAAGTGCTCAACACTCAATCTTAAAAATTCAGATGGCGGCAACCTAATTGCTCCGGAGCCCCTTTTTCCTCGTGGCAGATGGTACAAATAGCGGTCAGGTTTGGTAGGTATACTACAGGGAGAAAACAGGGAGGGGGAGGGAAGGTGGAAGTAGCGGCCCCTACTCATATGCCTGGCGGAAGATGTAAGAACTATTTTGAATGTCTTGGAATATTTTGAAATGCATCCGGGGGAACAGTTGGGGCTGATCTTTCTTGATGCTTAGAAAGCTTTCGATAATCTGGTCTGGAATTTTTTGTTAGAATATTTAACAGCCTCACAGTGCGGAGACAACTTTAATACTATGGTGCGAGCAATCTACAATATCCAATACACCAAAATTATAATTAATGGAGACTTAATGCAAAAGATCAGTATTCAAAAAGGTACTAGACAGGGCTGTCCCCTATCACCTTTACTTTTCATTTTCACCCTTGAAATATTGAATGATACTATTAGAAATGAAACCAAAACAAAGGGAGTGAAAATGAAAGAGGAGGAATTCAAACTTCAAGCATATGTGGATGACCTTGTTTTTATATTACGAAATCCTTTACAATCAATTACTTATCTCCTAAATGTTTTACAAGAATATGGGCAACTGGCAGGTTTAAGGATTAATGGAAGAAAAATAAAAATAATGACTAAGAACTGTACTAAAGAGCAAGAGGCACAGCTCCAAATTCTATCCGGATTTGAGACTAAAAATAAAATGAAATATCTAGGCGTAACACTCACAAACAGATGTAGCTCCTTATTTCAAGATAACTATATGAAACTCCTTATTGAAATCAAGAGAGACCTGGATAAATGGAAAGATATGCAAGTTGCTTTTATGGGAAGAATTGCGACGGTTAAGATGCATATCTTGCCTAGAGTACTGTTCCTTTTCCAAACAATCCCCATTCTTAAAAACCAAGCTTTCATAAAAGAATTAGAAAAAATTACCAGACAATTTATCTGGCAAGGAAAAAGACCTCGGATCAAATTAAAACTTCTTCAAGAAAGAAAAGAAAGAGGAGGCTTCACATTACCAAACTGAAATGCCTACTATCAAGTGGCCAGATTTACCTGGATTAGAGAGTGGATTATACTGGAAAAATCCAGATTTGTAAAACTGGAGGGATACAACCTACTGTTAGGATGGCACTCCTTTCTGAGATACGATAAACAAAATATACATAAATACTTTAATCAATATCTAATCAGAGCAGCACTATTGAAAGTGGGGACTGTGATAAAGACAATATTACAGAAAGATACCAAAATGGATTGCTCCATTGGAGGCAATCACTAACCCAAAACTGATTGCCACAGATTTAATGGGAATGCTGTGAAGTTTATTTTGACACATCGAGTGTCAAGATACCAAAAAAAACCCTGGAGAAATTAAAGACCAAGCCCCCACGTTCCATGGTAGATAATAGTGATGTTGCATAAAGTAGCTTCCATTATTATGCTTCATCATACCAATCCACCACCACCCTTTTTTGTTTGTATGTTGCAATGGAAACAGCTTGGAAAGAATCTGTCCTTGGGAGTGTCAAGTCATGCTAAATGACTGGTATGTCTGGAGGTCCCCAAAAATTGCTTCCTTGGAGTTAGATTTCAGTTCAAACCAGAGTGCATTGGTTCCAAAACCACCCATGCCTGGTAGTGCCATGCTGAAAAAATCCACAAGTCTTCCAATTTTTGAAGAAATGCCATTATTTACCACTGCTCAGTACTCTGTGACTAAAAAAAAAAACATGTGCTACTGCCAACTCCATAACTGGCCATGATGGCAGATAGCCTATTCTGCAGGATCTCATTTTGTTGCTGATTGCAAGCTAAGAAGAAAAGAAAGGTAAACATTTTCTTGCATCTTTCCTTTAACCACTCTCTTTGCAAGAATTCTGAAGTCCTCCATGCACTGATTCACACTGTATAGGCTACCCTTCAAGTGGCAAGAGTGTGCATGAGTAAAATTAGTCTCTTGAGAAAACTGAGTTTTAAGACTCACTGCTTTTGATTCTGTTTGACCATGTTCTTTACTGCTATGTGCACACTGTGTAAATTTGTTTTGCTTCTGTTGGCCTTGCCTTATCTTGGTATTAATTTTATTAATTTGATAATATGCACAGTTATGTACTATCTCATATCATATTGTGCCTCCCCACCTGAATCAAGGAAGAAGTGTGGGGTGGAGAGTAGAGAACTGTGGGAGAGAAAGTAGTGAGAAATAAAGATGTGTGAGAAAGGGAGATGTGGGTGAGACGGTGCCAAGCAAAACTCAGAGAGAGAGAGAGAGAGATGGGTGAGACGGGAAGAGATGAGTGAGGAAAGGTTGAGACAGAAGCCAAAGAGATAGGCAAGAAAGTGGCATGAAAAAGAGAGAGATAGGAGAGAAAGAAAGAGTCCCCCCCCTTATTTGCTGATTTGGTGCCTAGGTAGCAGTGGCAGGGGTGTGTGCCTTGGCCAGTACCCAAAACATTGGGTACTGGCCTGTAATGGTTATAACAATGTGTTATAAACAATCTGTTTATGATAATCAGTTGTCAAACTCTGGCACTGGGCTTTCTCCTTCTCCAAGGTTCCTCCAGTAGGGCTTGCACTGGGCGAAGAACCTCAGAAAAGTTACTCCTGCCAGTAACCTCTCCCTGGTTGCCTTAGGTGAAGTCTGGCCCTTCCTCCCTTGTTTTCCCAAAATGCACCTTTTTAAAGGACTGCCTGGGGGTGAGACAATTCTGGCCTCACCCTAGAGTTGCCAGCCTCCAGGTGGGGCCTGGGGATCTCCTGCTTTTACAACTGATCTCCAGCTGACAGAGATCAGCTCCCCTGGAGAAAATGGCTGCTTTGAAGGGTGGACTCTATGGCATTGTACCATGCTGAGGCCCCTCCGCTGTCCAATCCCCGCCCTCTCCTGGACCCACCCCCAAAGTCTCCAGGTATTTTCCAGCCCAGACTTGGCAACCCTACCTCACCCACTCCCTCTATCCTGGGGGATGGACCTATGGGAGTGGCGGGTCCTAGGCCCACTGGGCAGCTGGCTGCCTGGGATCCCATTTCCCCTTCCAAAGTGGCCATTTTCTCCAAGTGCACTGACCTCTGTCACCTGGAGATCAGTTGTAACAGCGGGAGATCCCCAGCTACCACCTGGAGTTTGGCAACTCTATTAAAATGTCAAATGGTAAAAAAAAATGGTCCACCCCTATATAATAGTAAGAAATCCTTTCACTGAAAAAAACCCTGATAGAATGAAAGTGCCTGTAAATGTAAAAAAATGGTTTAGATTTAAACTTCCATTGTACTATAATTTTCCCCCCTTTTCTGAAGGAAAAATAACCCCTGACATTATAGCGCCCATTGGACTGCAGTAGAGATGCAATTACACCCTGACTCCCTCTTGTGAACAACAGCAATATTTGAACTAGAATACTGTTCCTGCTAGTTTTACTGTCTTTCTTTGTTGGACTTGGTGGTAGGGAGCACATTACGCCTGCACTTTCCAATATTCACTTCTGTAATACTTCTTGCGGTGCTGTACAAGATGTTAAATTTAATTTACATCATTGGCCTCTGTCTGGTGGGTTATGACCCAGAAATTGGTTATGTGACCTTCAGACCTACCATGGGTTGCGCTGGCAGTGTTATCATTATTTTCTTTTCTTTGTTGATACTAGTTTCATTATTTCTTAATCTAAAAAGAGAGCATTATTTTTAAAAGACAGACAGACAGAAATGAAGACAGGAAGAGAATTAAAACAGATGTTTAAGTTTTGGGTTTTTTTTTTAAAAAAATGATGTTTCTGTGCAGGAAGATATTAAACACTGGTTTTAGATCTTAAAAGACTGGTTCCTGTCTTTAACGACTTGGGGCACAAGGGTATGTCACTTTTCCTTTCACACCCCTAAAGAAATGAGTAATCTGATTTCTGGAGACAACTTCTAGATTTCATTTTAAGGACAAAGAGAACATGAGAACCACCCAGTGTAAATAGCCTTGAATGTGACGCACAATCCCAGATAGATGCTTCTCATAGGGTGATATTTGCAATCTGGGGTGGATTATCAATCTCTCCTGTCTTCACTTCCAGATTTACAACTGCGATCCAGGCTACAGAGGTCAGTTCCCCTGGAGAAAAGAGCTTTTGTGTATGGAAGACTCTCCCATTCCCAAATCCTGCCCTCCCCAGGGTCTATCCCCCAAATCTCCAAGTATTTCCCAACCCAGAGCTGGCAAGTTATACTGAAATAGGGTTGCCAACTTTTTATTATTGTGTTATTATGTTTTAATTGTTTCATATTAGTTGTACATATCTGTTGTTGTAACCCGCCCTGAGCCCCGCTGTGTGGGGGGGTGGGGGTAGAAGTCCAAATAAGTAAATCGTTAAATTCTCTTGGGATATGCAAATTTGGCATCTGACAGGGCCAGCCTGCCTGTCTTGGGGCCCAGGCAACCCATTCAAGGGTGCCCCCCACCATGGACTGGCTTCAAAGCTGAGGGGGGAGGAAGGGGAAGGGAGCGGGAAAAGGCTGAGCTAGCAACAGGGACAAAAGCTTTGTAGACTCTACCTGCTGTCTTTACTAGAGTTGCTAACTTCCAGGTGAGAGGCCTGGAGATGTCCCAGAATTATGACTGATCTTCAGTCTAGATCTGTTCCCCTGAAGAAAATGGCTGATTTGGAGGGTGTAATCAATGGCATTGTACCCTACAGAAGTCCATTCTCTCCCCAAACCCTTCCTTCCCCAGGTTCCACCCCAAATTCAAGGAATTTCCCAACCCAGAGTTGACAATGCTAGCTCCACTCAGTTCTCTTCTGATCAAGCCGATTCTGATTGTTTTGATTGACTCTGGAGGCAGCTCTTTGATCTTTCCTGAAATGATCCCAGTCATTCCAGTCATCAAGTAAACAATACATACGTAGTAAACTAATAGTTACACTTCTCTTCTTCCTTTCAGAATAAGGGAGAGCTCTCTTCTAGCAACTCTCCTGGGAGCGAGAAGAACTGGCCCCTTGATAACCCTGTATTGAAGTGTTCTACCAAGCGCCTTGATGAGCTGAACTGGGTTGTATGAATTCTAAGCCTTAACTGCTTTTGGACTGCTATGTTCTCACTGGATTGAGGGGAAGACTTGTTCAGGGTTAAGCAGTGAGTATAGCCTTTTTCAGATGTTATGGCTGCACATATGGACAGCTTCAGGAAGGAACTGGATAATCATATGGAGCAGAGGTCCATCGTGGCTATTAGCCACAAAGAATAGATAGGAACTCTTGGTCTGGGGCAAGTGATGTTCTGTATCCTTGGTGCTGGGGGGGGGGGGGGGCAACAGTGGGAGGGCTTCAGTGTCTTGGCCCCACTGGTGGACCTCCTGAGGACACCTGGTGTTTTTGGCCACTATGTGACAGAGTGGCCTGATCCAACATTGGCTTCTCTTATGTTCTTATGTTCTTATATTGGGATGCTGGCAATCATATTATCAAAACTGTGCTCCTTCTAATACACATGACTGCTATGTCCGAACAGGGGTACTGCACATGTTTTGCATGCACTACAGCTTCACTATGCACAAGTGGACCACTCAGATTTCCAAAGTTCGGGTCTGCATGTAACAAAGCTATATGTGCGTGCAAAATAGACACGTCATTCAGACAATATGGCAACTGCATGTATTTGGAGGAGCATGCTTAAGGTACATGTGGTTGCAAGTTTGGTGTAGTGATTAGGAGCACTGGGAGAACTAGGTTTGATTCCCCACTCCTCCACATGCAGCTGCTGGTGTGACCTTAGGTCAGTCATAAGTTCTTTCAGAGCTGTTCTCTCACTAGCAGTTCTGGAAAGAGTTCTCTCAGCCCTACCTACCTCACAGGGTGTCTGTTGTGGGGAGGGGGAAGAGAAGAGGGATTGTAAGCCACTCTGAGACTCCTTCGGGTAGTGAAGGGTAGCATATAAACCCAATCTCCTCCTCCTTCTTCATCCTAGTATGTGGGGACATAACACGTGGAAACGGCTTATGAGTCCATCTCTAATGCCCTCCCTCAAAACAGAAAAAACCAGGGCAACCGTATTTTACTCATCTGCCAGGAAAACTACTTGGGGAGGAGCAATTTGAGCTTGGGAAATCATGGCAGGACTGTTGGACTGGGCTGAAATGGATAAACTGAGTTATTTAGTGAATATGGACAATAATACAGATCCTACTTCTACATGGTCCAAACTATATCTTTGGTTGAAATAGTTGTGTGCTCTACATGTATAATGATGTTATTAACTGTTAAAATGTTAAAATCTCAATAAAATATATTTTTTTAAAAAGGGAAATCACGGCAGGGAAAGAAGAGCCCCATCCCCACCCCTTCTCTGTTCCTGATTGTCACCTCCCAAAGTGTTGGAGCCACTGAACTACAGTGACACAAGCTGGCATGTTGTTTGGGCCTCATATATGAGAAACAAAATGGGTAGATTGGTGTTGGAATGCTTATGAGTCAGCCAGCTTCATCTCCGTGTAAATATAGCTTAGCAATGTGTTGTCAGTCGTGATCACTTGGCATATCTGTAAACATGAAAGCAATGTAATTCATATCTTTGTCAGTCCATGCATTATCCTGTCTAGTGAATGTTAGTTTATGGGAAATATACAAGTCTGGGCCGATCAGTAATCTAAGGCTTCTTTTGGCAGGGATGTGGGTTACTGAAACACGCAGTTTGTGGGCGAAGCTTTAGTTTGTTCTCTTGTCTCCTCTCTTTCCCAGTGAAAATATAATGGGGAAAACTCCCACTGTTTCTTAATATTACTATTGCAACATTTCAGTTTTTACAGATATACAGGTATTAATGCAGGACAAACAACATCGTGGCATCAGTCCCGAATCTGTTCCAGTGCGCTAAAAGGAAAAAGTTTCCCATTTAAATCCCACCATGAATAGATTTCTTTGTAAACGGCTGAAAAATGAATGTTGGGGACCACTAAATGTTTTTTGTGAAGCCAAAAGGGGGTCATTCATACAAAAAAAAAAAAAAAGAGAAATACTGGTTAGGAAATACTGGTTAGAAAAGTCTCTTCACATAAAGAAGAACATGATTAGGAATTTTAAGTAGCCAAAAATGTTTCTTTTCTGTATGAGCACAGTATTCTAGAATGTATAGTTATGCATCAAAATTTGGATCTCAGATAACTCCAGTTAAGTACTTTGATATGGGTGTGACAATTACATAATTTCTTTGCATAACTATGCACATCTGAAGCATAGGTACACCCTTCTATGTCCATTGACTTCAACTTTGCTTAGGATGACAGTGTAATTTTTATTCTGTGTCTGCTAGATTATGGAACAAGGAATGAGCTTTGGAGGCACTAAGCCTAACCCTGGTTGTGGTCACACGTGTGAGATAAAATGGGGGGGGGAGATGCTGTTTCCTCTGGCAGAAGTTGACCTGCAGTTGCGCGATCACACAGTCTTTTGAAGCTGCAGGCACAGCCCGCCACTGCGTGATCAGATGCAACCATGGGTGAGTCGGGTTTTGAGGAGGGGTTGCCGTTTGTCTCCGATGCGCTTAAATGAAAGATCGGTGATTTGCACCTCAGCCCTGAGGGCTCCCTATGGAGTTCGTGATGATGCGCATACGGAGAAGGGGAAAAAATAATGGCATGGAGTCAGGATGGCCTGATCAGACCATCTCAATGCCATGAGAGCGCACTGGAGCGATCAGATGTGGGAAAGTCTGTCTGTGGCCCATAGCAACCCATTTGCTACCGGACTTTACAAAGTGTCTTTTAACTTCACTTGCGCAGTGAAGCAAAACAGGTTGCTGACAGCTGCGGGATGCTTCCCAGATATTGTTGTCTGATCATGCTCCTTTAATCTGCTCAGCATTTGCACCTACGTCGGGGCTAATTGTACATGTGATCGCCACCCCTGAAAATCTTGAATTTTCTTCAGGGTTTTAATAGACAGTGCTTACAAAATTTCAAGCCAGTCTTCATGGCCATAAAGAGAATAAATTTTTCTAGTAAAAAACCAAAGTTGAAATTTGTGCCCCAAAAACACAGACACACACACAGACACACACACACAGAATTATTGGAAGATTGAGGAAAATCTAGCCACCTGTGAATCTCTTTCACCACATTCTAAAACTCTACTGGCAATTCCCTCTTTCAACTAAATGTTCTAAGTCTTGAGAAATGACAGAGCTAATTTTTGATTCACAAACAACTGAGGTGGTAAGTCCTGACAAAGGCACACAGAAACAGGATTTTTCTTACCAGCTCCCCATAGTCATGCAAGCTTCATGTTGTGAACCTGACATTTGTTTATAACTCTCTGAAGTGTTAATTCCTTGAAATATTGTGCATATGTTTAGTTTTGTTCACATCATTTAAGTTTGTGAATGCATTGTACCTGTACAAAACCAACACAATACAAATAACTTTCATGTTTATTTCAATCTTTGCCTGCAATTTATTGTGCACGGTGCTTTTAGTATTTGAATATTACCACCAGGATGCTGGCAATCCTACATATGAGTAAATGACTAGGAGTACATGTATGCCCACGAAAGTTTATAACCCAGAATTAAACTTTGTTGGTCTTAAAGGTGCCACTGGACTCAGACTCGTGTTCTTTTGCTTCAGACCAACAGGGCTACCCACCTGGATCTGCTCTTGCCTGTTCTGATTTGTACCCCACAGTATTGAAGAACGAAGGGACTCTTAATGAATAACAAACAGGAATGTGAATCTTCCTGTACTAATGTCCGAGCTGCAGCTTAGCCTCATTTGCATCTCTCTGCTAAATGGTTTAATTAATTTTCCATTGTGCTTACAGACTAGTTTTAATTAGCAGTTAAATCCATTCAGTTAGCAGGGGGAAAAATATAGGTGTTTACTTGCATGCAAATCACAGTAGTGTCTTCTCAGGGCTCAATTCAAACACAAGTTCCAAACCATTGATTCTGGATTTCTGGAGGCCTTACTCAGAAGGAAAAAAAAGTGCATCTATGCCTTTTTTTCACATCAATAAAAGTATAGTCTTTTTATGATTCATTAACTACTCCACCCCCTTTCCCCCCTCTGTTCCTGTTTCTCTCTCATTGGGAGGGGATGGTATGGATAAACTGAAAATTATGAATGAAAGTAGAAATAACTAGGGGATGGGGTAAAGTGCCAGGATGGCGTACTGGTTAGGAGTGCAGACTCTAATCTAAAAAAACTGGGTTTGATTCTCCACTCCTCCACATGCAGCTGCTGATGTGACCTTGGGTCAGTCACAGTTCTCTCAGAGCTGTTCTCTCAAGGGCAGTTCTCTCAGAGCTCTGTCAGCCCCACCTACCTCACAGGGTGTTTGTTGTGGGGAGGGGAAGAGAAAGGAGACTGTAAGCTGCTCTGAGACTCTGAGTGAAGGGTGGGGTATAAATCCAATCTCCTCCTCCTCCTCCTCTGACTGAACAGGTTTTCTGAAGGCCCAGAAAGTACACGAATGCAAACTGACAGGGATGAACAATAACATGCCCTCCTGAGATCTAGGCCCAAGACAGTGCTCTCCCACAATCTCCCACAATTTAAAAAGTTCTCTAAATGACTGTCCACAATCCTAACTTTTTTGTTGTATTCCAGAATAAGTCATATAATCCTACTTACTGCTGGAAGGATAACAGTACAGTTGCCAACTTCAAGGTGGTGGCTGGAGATATCCTGGGATTACAATTGATGTTCAGGTGGCAGAGATCAGTTCGCCTTGAGAAAATTGCAGCTTTGGAAGGTGGACTCTATGGCATTATACCCCACTGAAGTCCCTCCCCTCCCCAAGCCCTGCCCTCCTCAGGGTCCACCCCCCCAAATCTCCAGGCACTTCCCAACCTGGAATTGATAACTCTACCTCACAACATTGGCAGCACCACAGGACTTAAACTGGTTTAATAAGGATTTGTTCTTTTCAGGGAACCATCCGAACTGTACTTGCTGTTAGAGAGGCTGGAGAGAGAGGTATATCAGAAAATTCTGGCCTTCGTATCGATATTACACTTCACGTGACAGTTAAACTGGTAACGCACAGTGAAAACATTTGCTTTGTAGATATGCTCTGAGCTGCCCAGTGGACTAAATACAAATGGACAAGTGGACTAGATACACCCAGTGGAGGGCTTTGCGCTCTCTCCTGTCTTAGACTTGAGAGATGGCACCAAAGAGTTTAGACCGATCAAGAGGTCAGGACACGTAGAGCATCCTTTCCTTCCTGCTATCTGTTCCTTTCCTTCGAAGGAGGATGCTACTCTTAGGGGAAGTTTCCTCTGTTTCCAATCTCTCACTCTTCTCTCTTGCAGGCACACAAAGAAGGTGCATGATCTCTCCATCTCGCACCATGGAGGCTGGACATGCCTCCAGCATCTAACACCATCTAGACAGTAGAGTAGGTAATTTGTATCTGTCTCTTACCTGCACTCTCAAGCATGTATTTCCTTTAATAAGAAGTTGCTTATTAGATTTTGGAACTGACTGCTGACTCTGCGTACCTTTGTACATCTGTCACCACACCTAGCCCCAGCTCTGCTGCCTTAAAGCCTTTGAGCACTCTGCTACTTTCCCGTGGTTCCCTGGCAGTACGAAGTCCAGAGAATCCAACAATGCAAACTCCATAGGCTTTTTCCCACTCACATTGTGCCGGCGTTCTGCCTCCGTTTGTCCCGGCGCTGGGTGTCAATTTCACATCCTTTGCTGCGGCGCGTGTGTTAATACGGGGCTTCGCCATTTTCTCCGCACCTTCGGTAAACCTTTTTTTTTAGGTTTACCGAAGGTATGGAGAAAATGGCGTGAAGCCCCGTATTAACACACACGCCGCAGCAAAGGGTGTGAAATTGACACCCAGCGCCGGGACAAACGGAGGCAGAACGCCGGCACAATGTGAGTGGGAAAAAGCCCCATGTCTTAATCCGGCAGCCTCAAAGCCAGACTGGAAAAGGTTGTGGTAGCATGGAAGTGCTAGAAAGCTGAAGTGTTCTATCATTGTCTGCAGAGATTCTGTCTTGGTCTCTTGCTCCCCAGCACATACACACTCACATCCCCAGGGACAATCACAAACAACAACATAATTGGTGTGAGTCCTAAATAAGAGATCACATGGATCTAACCATCATGCTGGAAAGCGCTGGTACCTTTTCTGCCCGCGAGGAGGTATTATTTAGCCATTTACTACAGATCAAAGACAGTAAGTGTAATTATTTTTTAGGAATTAAGTAGGTGATTGGTTTGGAAAACAAAAACACAATTAAAAAAAAGAAATCAACCACAGCCCTTGGAGACTGGAGAATTACTTAGCTGGAATACTTCCCCGTCTGCGGCTTTATTCTAGTGTTGAATTTAATTTTATTAATATAGTTTCATACACTATTCATAAGATGTCTGAAGTGCATGACACAAATGGCACTTCTCCTACCCTGGGAAGAAATCAAGATGGGTATTGCAGGTTCCTTTCCTTTCTGAATAATTTTCACTGAGATAATCTATAGGGTTGCCATCTCCATGTGGTGGCTGGATATCTTCTGGGATTACAACAGGTCTCCAGGTGACAGAGATCAACTTACCTGGAGAACATAGCTGCTTTAGAAGGTGACGTTATACATGGTTGAAGTCCCTCCCCTCCCTAAACCCTGCCCTCCTCAGGCTCCACTCCTCAGATCTCCAGGTGTTTCCCAACTCAGAGCTGGCTGGCAGTCCTGGAGATGGACTTGTGAGTTTTTACTCTTAGGCAGGGGTTATTTAGTAGAAAAAGAGGTGCAGGAGCTCATTAGCATACCTATTAGCATAACTCATTAGCATATGCCATGCCCCCTGACATCACTGGAAGTGTGTCAGAAAGGGAAGCAAAAAGGGGGGCATCTTCAAAAGCCTCCCCTCCCCTTCCCCAGCTGAATGTCAGTTTCAGCCCCATTATACCCTATGGGTCATTGAAGTCAATGGCAAAAACTCATAGGGTATATGAGGGGCTGGAGGAGAGGGGGTTTGAGGGAGAGGCTCCAAATTTGTAGGGTAGCTGCTGGGGCCTCTCCCCAAAATATCCACCAAGTTTCAAGAAGATTGGACCATGGGGTCCAATTCTACGGGCCCCCAAACAGGTTGCCCCATCCCTTCCATTGCCCCATCCCCTCCAAAGTAATGTTTTTCCCCACCATAGAGAACAATGGAGGGAATGGGGGCAACCTGTTTTGGGGCCCGTAGAATTGGACCCCCTGGTCCAATCTTCTTAAAACTTGGTGAGTGTGACTGACCCAAGGTCACCCAGCAGCTGCATGTGGAGGAGTGGAGAATCATGTGGGTCCCACTGTTAATTGTGTTATCAGATATAATTTTTGCTTACATTATTTTTTCTCTGCAATTCTCTCTCTCTCTCTCTCTCTCTCTCTCTCTCCGAAAGATTGAAGCAGCTTCCCCATTTAGCAGTGTTGGCATGTGTTTGGGGAGGGTTGATTGCAAAAATGACCCATGGAAAAAGGGGAAAGCAACCTCTCCCTCCCTCCCTCCCCTGCTACTGCTGCTGCTGCTGGGATAAAGTTTGCAGCAAAAATTTGCAGTTCTCCTTCAAGCCTTCAAGCTTTTTGGGGAGATTCATTCAGGATCTTCTGTCATCATGCAACTCGGCATGCCTGGACATTGGGGGGGGGGGGGGGGCTACTTCACTAAGAGTGTATAGGTGATATCTCCTTGAATGGGATGCCTCTCTTTGTCTTAACCTGGGAGCTGCCCTCTGACCCTTCCTTTCTCTCTGTGCACTTTGTCCTCTCGCTCGTTTCACATGGCCTTCTGTGGAGATGCACGTCTTTGCAGCTCTCTCCTGTAGAGACAAGTTGGCCATTTGTGATAGATAAGGCTTCTTTCTCTTCTTTTGACTGTAACCTGAATGTGAACTGGAGCTACTTGAATAAATGTAACTTTACCCTTTTTTGCAATATACTTCTTGGGAGATTTATTTACTGCACTCAGTATCATGCATGTATGACTGGCAAACTTTGCTATATTAACCAAATATCCTGATAATCTGGCCCTTAGTCATTTAACTGCATTTTTGGCTGTGTGCATATTGATCCATACCTTGTCGTTATTCTGCACTTGGGTCACAGTTAACCTGTACAATCCTAAACAGAATCGCACACCTCTAAGCCCATTGACTTCAATGGCCTTTGAAGGGTGTAAGTCTGCATAGGACTGGCTTTGTTGGCCCTGCTTGGGACAGCATCTTTTTTTAAAAAAAAAACCCCACCCTTTTGGCCTCTGATGTTGCTATGGTTCCAGTTTGTCGTGTAAGCCCCATCACATGAAGATCATGGCATTGCATCATTTCCAGCGGTGCAGGAAGTTGGTCAGCACAGCTCTACCAGCCTCCTAGGGGATGGTGGTGCTTTAATAAGCCAGCCTTTCATTAAATAAATTCCTAAACGTTGACCAGTTCTTCCAGATCCAAGGAGCTAATGGAACAGGATGCATGTGATGCACTTGTCATTTCACAGACATTGATTTAAAAAAAACCAAAAAACCTTTCCCAGAGAGTTTGTATGAATAGACTTTTTTTTTTTTAAAGAGCTTCTCTTCAGTGGTTTCTTTTATGGCTTGAGAAGGAAGGTCATGTGTTTTAGTTTAACTGATACATTCCAATAAAATGATTTTCAAAGGGACAGGACAAACAGTGAGTGTTCTACGTATAGCAGCCAGGATGTCAGATGGAGCTAATTTTGTTGTATACAATATATTTGTTATTCTGCAAGCTGGTTGTAATTCATTTGAGGGTTTTCTTTGCCCCCCCCCCTTCTTTAATTTTATCTAATAAACTAATAAAATGCTCGGGTGAAGTCTCGATGGATGTCATAATATGGCAAGTGACTTATGTCTACGTTTTGCTCAGGACAATAAAGATACTGAGGTTAGTCTCATGACGTTTTTGCTCTGCAAAATAACTATTTAAGTGTAAGCAGCTGGTGGTGCAATCCTAAACAGAGTCACCTCTTTCTAAGTCCACTGAGACCACTGGGGACAGATGGTTGTATATCTGTTTAGGATTGCATTGAACGGCTGAAACGGGATGTGATGGAGAATGTGGGTCTTTATTTGGCTTTCAAAGCCACACGTATCACTAATTCAGATCAGGGTCACCTGGAAAGGGAAGAGGAACTTTACCTTTTTCCACTGCCACCACTAGTTTTGTTAACTGAAATGGGCCTCACCATGCTGACAACAGATATTTTAAGGGAAAAAAACGGTACTCATCCTTCTTCATTAAAAGCCTTCTGGTCTAGAGAGGGATAGGGGCCTATTGCAGCATATGAATTCATTTTGGTTTAGTTAAAGGACCCTTTCTTAGGGTTTCCAGGTCCCTACCTTTTGCTGGCAGGGTGGAGAAGCTCCGCTCCCAGGATCTTCTAGCATGCACGCTATGCATGCATGCTGCAATGATGCCACCCGGAAGTGACATCATCATGCTAGGCACATCACTGGGGGGGGCACTCTAGCATTCAGCTAGAAACTTTATGATACCATAGAGTTTTCAGGCCGAATGCTAGAGCGTCCCCCAGTGACATGCCCAGCACGATGATATCACCTCCAGGTGACATCATCACACCCAGCACGTTGGCTTGATCCGGTCATTTTGAGGGCAGGGTTCCCCCCACTTGCCAGATTTGGGCTGGTGGATCAGGGGCACCTAAAGTGGGCAAACCCCCACTCCCCAGGGGATCCGGCAACCCTACCCTTTCTTTTCTCTTGGCTGTCATCCAAATTACCAATTTATTTAGGTATTTAGATACTGCTTTTCTCCCTAATTTGGGGGGGGGGGGGGAAACCAACTTAAAACCTCATTTTCCATTTTATCCTTGTGACAACAACCCTGTGTAAGGTCATTAGACTGAGACAGAGTGACTGGCCCAAGACTACCTAGTGAGCTCTCCCATACCAGAGTGGGGGTTCAAACCAGGCCTCCCAGTTCCTAGGCCAGCACTCCAACCATTATACTATGTTGCCTCCAATGACCTCTAAAATGACCTCTAAATGACCTCTAAAAGATGATGCATTTTCCCCGAGTCCCATTTGTTTGGACGCTGCCCCTTTTCAATCAAGACAAATTTTGATTTTCAATGACTATAAATGTACAATCACCTTTTAAGAAATCACATAAGAAGTCCAGTAATGGTACATAATTGGTAATTTACAGTGCAGTCCCTAAGCAGAATTACACGGACCTCACTGGATTTAGAAGGGTAAATTCTAAGCCATTCTTGGTCATTCTGAGCAATTGCCTTGCCTAATAATACAATCCTATGCAGAGTTACTCCAGTTTAAATTTATGGAGCTCAAATGGTGTTAGACTGCAGTGACTCTACATACGATTGCACTGTAAAACTCTCCCAGAAATACTTTTTAGGGGTGAACCCCACTGAATGTAGACTTTCTTCTGAGTAAACATAGCTAGGACTGTATTGCATAGTAGACACGGTGTCATTTGCCCAAAGCTGTGCTATCGATATCAGAGGGTTCTTCTCCCCAAACTGACCTGATCTCACACATCATGCAGCAGAGCAATTTCAGATATCCAATTTCAACCAGTGGTCAGTATCTAAGGCAGATTTCAAGCTGGAATTGAGGTAGGGTTGCCAATGTCTAGGTGGTGGCTGGAAATCTCTTGGACTTACAACTGATCTTCAGGCAACAGAGATCAATTCAGCTGGAGAAAAAGGCCACTTTCAAAGGTGGACTCTATGGCATTGTACCCCACTGAAATCTCTCCCTTCCCCAATCCCTACCCTCCTCAGGCTCAACCCCCCCAAATTTCCAGGTATTTCCCAGCCCAGAGCTGGCAACCCTAAACTGAGGATCTCCTTATTTGCTATTGGGCAGGAAGGACAGAGGTTAAATGTTCCCAAGAAGCTATGTCTCAACCAAAGTGCCAGTTTCAGTCTGACACTTTCCTTCAGTTTGCTGCCTGAGAGCTGTGAATCTGAATACCATGGTCCTGACTCAGGGAATACTGAGCAGGGTTGAAAAGTACTGGACTCGGAAGGCCGTTGGAGTAATTTCAAGCATAGATCTTTTATTAGAAGGTCAGGAACAAGCATGGGAGAGGGTGGCGGGGAGCCTGCTTATATTTACAGGCATTCAGACCCTCAACCTCGCCCCCCACGGGCATCCCACCAGAGGCGATCATAGGACCATTTGAATATCCTAAGCCTCTGATCGGGGGACAATCAGGATCCTAGGGTCTATTGTTCTTTGGGGACTGAAGCTCAGGCTGGTATCACTTACCATTACAGGCGAACATGCCAAGACATGGTACATAACAAGGGTACATAACAAGGGTACAAGTAAAAATCTGGTTGCCTTAGAGTTTAATTAACAACTTGTTCTTCTGACTTCCAAATAATCTCCTCTGTAGTCTCCAGAAAAAGGGATACACAGTTTTTATGACCAGCATGACAAAAGAGACCCAGGCAGCATTTAAAGAGGTAGAAGGGCTATAGTGTTGCTGCTAAGTTTAATGATCAACCAAAGGCCTGGATGTCAAAGGGCAGCAAGCAATGATTTGAAGTACCACCATGGAATCGCATGATGCAGAATACAATTAGCCCAAGTCAAAATGAACTAGATCAGCCGCCCTTGACGCTGGGCATGTACGGCAGAGTTTACAGAACTGTCTGGGGTCTGGTTGCCAACCTGTGTTGTGAATTTTATTTTTTGTCATAAGACTTTATTCAGGAACCAAATAACTAGTCTAAAAAGTTTTGAGTATTATTATTTATTGTATTTATTGTACACCACTTGGAAACATTTTTGCTTCTAGGAGCTTGTTCATATATTCTCATCCAGCCACTTAATGACTACAGGAAAGGGTCAACAAACTACTTGCAGAACTTTTATATCAACGTGACAACAAATGAAGCAAGCTATAGTTCTTTCCAGTCATTATGGTTTTGCTGTTCCTGCCTCACATACTGTGGAGAGCAGGTGCACATGACCCTTTCAAGGCACATATGGTATTTCATGCAAATAGGGCAATGTGCACATTTTCAAACACCATACACACAATCAGTAACTCAGATTTTTGAGGATATGTGCTCATGGGTACCAAAGCTGGGAAATAGGTACATTGTCCTATTAAAACAAAATGGTGGCTATCATGAAGTTTGCATGCATTGCATGCATTGTGGCCTGCCAAAATTGTAATGACTGAAAAGGGCTTTACATGCATTGGTGAATGGTTTAGCAGCTGAAAAAACCTGTACATGACGACAGATGAAAGTTCCGTCTGTCAGATTTGATTGGGGGTCTCATTGTGCAGGTGCAACTTGATACTTGATGCTGCAGTGTTCAAATGGTAAATGTTTATTTATTTTGTTTATTTACATTATTTATCGTCCACTTTTCCCACTTGGTCTCAAGGCGGATTACACAGAGTGAGTCGATACAATCTAGGGATGGGACATTCAATAAACAATGCAAAAGGACTTGGCCCATAGAACCAACCAGAAGTCTAAAAACAGAAATGGAAGCAAAGCATAGGTATTCACATGACACATTAAATTATGCAAAATTCTACAGTGGGAACCCAGTTGCAACAAGCTATGCACTGCCATGCAGTCCACGGTCCCTAATGATTTTTCTAAGTACCTTTGTGGATAATTTAGTACAGTGTATTTGTATCTGCGAACTGTCCCTAAGAGGTTGGGGTGGATGTCTCCAGCAGCCAAGCAGGCTAACTAATAAAAAGGAATGGGCTGTGCAATCATTAGAGCCCAACCGACAAATAAGAGGGTACTTTATTTCTCAACATACATATCGTATTCTCTGACACCAGTGTATTATATTTGTGTGTGTATGTATAAAAGCAAGTGGTCGTTATTGTATCCCAATGATACTTTCAGTGCCATTCTATTTTATGTTTTCTTTTTCTTTTTTTTTTAAAAAAACACACTCTTACCATGCTAACTGATGAATAATCAGCTTCCTGAAAGAGAACGGATAAATTGGAGTCTCTGCTTTCTGTGTGTGGGGACTTCCTTTTTCTTCCTTTCCCTGGACACAACTGACAGGAGGCATTGTCCTGTCAACACGCTCTCTGAGATATCACTTTGACCCCATCCCATCAATCTGCCTCAATTGGATAATGATCTGTAATCACTTTCTTTCAGGGGAGTCTATAAATTTGCCAAGGCCCCATTCTCCTCTGAAGGACTCCTTATGTTCGCTCCCATTTGTGCAAAATGCTCTTTTTCCCTCCCCCCCCAAACAGTGCTAAATAGCCCCCCCTCCCGCACATGGCCCATTTTGTTCAGAGGCATCAGGCCATTCACTGTGGATTTTCCATGGCTCTTGCACTCTAAAAGAGAGGCACCACATTACATGCCCGTGCTCAGTGGGACGCTGGCCCAAGCCATGCCACTTCAAGAGGCAGCCGCTTTTCTCATTAAGGCTGACCCGTCATTAGGCTGTTTTGTACGAGAGGCCTTGTAATTGATAATGTGTAGTGCTTTTTACAGGGAAAAAAAACTAGTAAAGATAAGAGTCTTCTTGTGGGGGTTAGGTGGGGTTGGGAGTGAAGACATTAAACCGGAGTTAACAGAGAAATCAGACCTTCTGGTGTGCCCAAACTCAAGGAAGCCGGCAGCCATCAAAACCCTGCTGTGAATTTCTTTGATTACCTTATATATACTTCTTCGGCCATACTTTGGCCTGCTCCTCCATCGATTCGACCCATCAGATCAAATGAACAAAAAGAAGAGAAGAGCTTATGTCCCTCCTTTCCCTTTTGTGACTTCTCTTTCCTCATTAAAAGGGATCAAAGCCTTGTAAGGATAATAAAAGTGAACTTGGGTTAAGAAGATCTGGAGATAATGTTGCACGCATACATGTGGACCTCTGTAGATTGCTAAGGGTGTTCTTAAAAATCCTCCTGAAACAGATTTAAAAAACGTAAGAAGGTGGGAATTGTTACTATCAGCAGGGCAACAATTGTTATAAGCTTTACCTCACGGCAGCAAGACTGATAGCCAGCTCCTGAGACATCCAAAGAGAAGGAAGTTTAACCTCATGGCAGCCTGGCATTAATTATACCAATAAATTAAATTGTCTTTTAATGTCACTGTTTCTGTCACTTCATGTCAGAGTAGTAGCGCCTATTGCCTTGCACTCGTATTTTCTATATTCAGTCAGCATTTCACAGGAATGAGAACAACTTAGCCAGCTCGGACTCAACCACAAACTCTTGATCACCACCACAGTACTTTTCTCCCTTTCTCACAATACAAGAACTCGTGGTCGCTCAATGAAATTGCTGAGCGGTTGGGTTAGAATGGATAAAAAGATGTACTTCTTCACCCAAAGAGTGATTAACACATGGAATTCACTTCCACAGGAGGTGGTGGCAGCTACAAGCACAGATAGCTTCAAGAGGGAATTGGAGAAACATATGGAGCTGAGGTCCATTAGTGGCTATTGGCCACAAGATATAGATAGGAACTCTCGGTCTGGGGCAAGTGATGCTGGTGCTTTGGGGGGGGCAACAGTGGGAGGGCTTCTAGTGCCCTGGCCCCACTGCTTGACCTCCTGATGGCACCTGGTAGTTTTGGCCACTGTGTGACAGAGTGTTGGCCTGATCCAGCATTGGCTTCTCTTATGTTTGTATGTTCACAGTGAATGGCAAAATAATGTTACCCAACTTCGGTACCCATCAACGTTACTCCCTGCCCCAAAAGTTCCCTGCTGGTAAGCTGATGAGCCTTCACTGCAGAAGCAATTAACATAGCTCCTATCTTAATGGTTTATCCTCCTGTGGGCCAACAGTGCCACACTAGGTTTACTGTGATGTTGCTTGGTAGGGCAGAATCTTTTCATGTAGCAACTGCTGTGCAGCATCCTTTGAAACTTTATACATTTGTGGGAGCCAGAGTTTCTGCTAAAGAAGCACTGATCAGAGTTAGATGTCATTGAAGGGACAAGGATTTCCTAGCATGTAGGGCATTGCAAATTATCATATAATAGCTGCACGTAACTAGCATAGTCACCCTTTTATGGAGAAACAATATTCAACATTGCTGTGGGGCTTATAGCCTTGGCCTTGTAGCCTGGAGACTGGCTACTTTCACCGTGCAATTGAAAGAATGACCACTACTACACACGAGGGGGAGGGAGACAACAGGCACGTACCTGGGACCTATGAGTAGGAATGGAAAGGAGAGTAGACTAAAACAATACTTGCTGGACAACAAACCATAGATCAGATTGTTAGCCCAAACTGCTCTATGGCTACACCATGAAAGGTAGCAAGTTGAATGGGGGGGGGGGTTCTTAGTGGGTCTGGTGACAATTTTAGATGAGTTGCAATGTACAAACAGCATGCTGTTTCAATGCAGATGGGGGCTTGTCGATATGGGTGTAGGTATCCACAAAGATGGGCAACATTTGACAGGAATGCTGGCTGATTATCTGACCTCGATAGCATCCCAGGAGATGCTGATGCAAAAGTCCCCATTTCCTCTACATTCTTGTCAGAGAGATTGGTCAGGGCAAAACTACACACCTATCTGAATTGCTGGAAACAGAGAAAGGCCCATTCTGCATCTAGCATTCGCACCGCTGTTTTACCAAATCCATGTTGGAACAGAAATTCCCCATGTCCAGTACTCTTCACATTGCATGCCACTTTCACTTTCTGTGATTGTCAGATTTTATAGTAGCCTCCATGCTGCATGCTGGTTTCACTTCCTTTGATCTCTTGGTTTTATGGTGGCTGTCTGCATAGCTTATGGCTGTTTCATGGCCATTCAGGAGTGACTCTACAGTCAGTATGGCATTGGCCCGGGGTATTTAAATGTGGTTTTGAGTTGCATCTTTTTCTGTTCCAGTGTGGGTTTGGTAAAACAAGGGAATGAATGCAAGATGCAGACTGGGCCAAATTACCTGAAATTTGTTTGGGAAAGAGTAGCATGGGATATCTGTCCCAATCTGTCCACCTGGCTGTGTGGTCCTCTATCAATCCTGCATTGGAGGGACGGGAGGAGGAGTGGGTATCATCCTCTATGAGTCTTTCTCCTTTCACAGACTACAAATGCAAATTATTGCTGGAATCAACTGTATGTTCATTACATTGAGTTCATTGCATTGATCACACTGATAAATTACCAGCATTACCTTACCAGCTGCCTAGTGGGCACCCTATCTCAAATGGCAGACGTGCTCTCAAGCATGGTGCTGGAGACATCTAGACTGATTGTTCTAGGAGACATCAACATTCTTACAGAGAATTCCTTACCAGGATTGGCCCAGGACTTTGTAGCTTCTTTGACTGCCATGGGCCTCTCTCAAGTTATGACGGGCACAACACATGTGAAAGGTCATACCTTGGACATAATCTTTTGCACTAAGCCTTTGAGGGAAGGCTTGGCTTCAAGGATGGAAGTTCAGCTTGTACTATGATCTAACCATTATCTGTTCGAGGCAAGGGTCAGTGTAGCTCTAACACTGCAAAGTGGAGTGTGGCCATGGTAAAATGATCTGCCCATGGAGACTCATGGTTCCTACTGCATTCCAGAATGCTCTGGTGGAAGCTTGGGATGTGAAGCTTCTAGAAACTATTGAAAAGATTGCCCCTCATTGACCTCTCCCACCCTTGGGACAGCCTTGTGGTTTACCATGGAGTTGAGTGATCTAAAGAGGGCCAGCAGACATCTAGTGTGACCCTGGTGGGAAACTTGTGTGGAAAGTGTGCTCCGGAGCTATAAAGCAGCAATGACAGCAGCAAAGAAATGTTATTTCTCTGCCATCATCACACCAGCTAGCTTTGAACCCTACCTGCATGACCATGTCTTCCCCTATATACCGTCATGATAGGTGCACTTGACTGTTAAGGGCCTTCTGCAGATAGGCAAGATCAACAAAACATTCTTTCTCTGTTGTGCCCCCCACTTTGTGGAATGGGCCTGCCTGAGGAGGACAGGATGGAGGGCTGCCATACTCCTGTCCAGGACTTTTTTTGTAGAAAAAGCCCAGCAGGAACTCATTAGCATAATAGGCCACACCCAACAGCCGGAACTCATTAGCATATTAGGCCACACCCCTGACAGTGCAGCTTCCTCCAAGGATTGGCTTCCCCAGGTGCCCTGTGGCTTGTGGGGCACTTGGGGAACCCAAGGAGGGGAGGTAGTTTAAAGCCCCAAGATGCTAAAACTGCTGGCATCACGGCTTAAAAAACAAAGAGCACAGTGATTTATTGCTAGCCTCCTAGACAAAAAAGGGGTCCTTCAAATGACAAACCCTGGCATTCTAAAAGTCTTAAAAGATTTCTACGCCAGGCTACATTCCTCCTCTAACCCATCTGAAGCCGGGATAAGGACCTACCTTCAGTCGCACAACCCAATGCCTCCACTTTCAGAGTTCCACAGGGTGTTTCTCAACAAACCTATCCAACCCTCTGAAATGATCGCAGCTTTCAAAGCCCTCAAAACAAGCAAGGCACCAGGCCCCGATGGGTTTGTCTTGGAATACTATAAAGCCTTCTCTGAAGTCTTACGGGAACCTCTCCGGAAAGTCTGCAACAATATACTGCTCACAGGAGATATGCCTAAAACCTGGAGCCAAGCAAATGTAATCCTCATTCCTAAGAAAGATAAAGATCTAACAAACCCCAAGTCTTATCGTCCTATCTCTCTGCTAAATATTGACTATAAAATCTTCACATCGATTTTGGCAACAAGGTTATAGAAAATTATCGCAGACTTTATCCACAAAGACCAATCCGGCTTTATTCCATCACACGACATTGCTGACAATGTGCGCAAAATGCTAAACATTATACACCATGGCCGATCCTTGAAAAATACGTATTCTTTAATTCTCTCCATCGACATTGAAAAGGCATTCGATAGGGTTGAATTCAAGTACTTAAAGACCTTAATCAACTCACCAGGCTTCAGAAAATCTTTCAGCAACGCCATTGCAGCAATCTATTCCAACCCCATGGCCACACTCTTGATTAACGGCGACTCCAGCCACAACATTGCTCTCCACAGAAGTATGTGTCAGGGCTGTCCCCTATCCTTTTTGCGATAGCGATTGAACTGCTCACTAGATCGCTGTGGGCCGACACAAACATCACTGGCTTCCACATAGAGGACAATGAATACAAGCTAAGCTTCTTTGCAGATGATGTTGCTGTTTACATCTCCAACCCTGTCATATCACTGCCGCCTCTGCAATTGGCGTTCCATCGGTTTGGCAAAATATTGGGCCTGAAGGTTAACAATGCCAAAACTGAACTCTACCCGATCCAACTCCAAGCTGTCATAGCTATACATATTAAGTCCAATTTTACGTACAACTTTACGTACAACTCCAAGATGTCATAGCTATACATATTAAGTCCAACTTTACATACATGCAAACATTGGCACTATCTGGGAATCCATATCCCAATCAACCTTGAAGACTTACTCAAGTACAACCACCTGTTAGTAGCCAAGGAGATCTCAGACTTCCTTACAGCTTGGAAGATGCATTATATGATGTGGCTGGACAGGATTCAATCCATTAAATCTTTTATTTTCGAACACTTCCCATCAACATTCTTAACACCCTCCTCACTAAATGGCAACATTTACTAACCATGTTTGTGTGGCAAGGCAAAAGACATAGAACCAACTTCCAGACAATGTGAAGGTCGTTAAAAGACAGGGGTCTGGCTCTACCAGACCTTAAAGCTTATTATCAGGCATCCTTGCTGACATCCCTAATCCAGCAGCACCACCACTCTGATACCCCGGTCTGGGGTTCGCTCAAGGAGATAGCACTACCAAATCTGTCTACCAAGGAAGCCCTTTGGTCGGATACTCCCATCAAGCTCTGTAAGAATCTGAAAAACCCCTTCCTAAAAGCAACTCTTAAAGCCTGGTTTGCCCACCGCAGCAAACTTGTTCAACCCGGATCACTTGCCAGTACCTTTACATCACAAAACTGGTTCCTACCAGCCAAATAAACTTTGGCATTCAGAACTTGGAAAAAAGCGGGCATTATGAGACTCCACAACCTTATCCTAGCCGAAAGGCATGCTTCGAATCTTCAACTGGAGAAAAAGTTCAACACCTCCTTACTTTGGTTTGAGTATTTGCAGATTCTTCATCTGTTAGATGCACCTGACATAAAACAAAATGTTAAAATTCCACTTAAGCCCTTTGAACAATTGTTACTTCACCCTCCCCCCCCCAAAAGGCCTCATTGCCCATACTTATTGTATTCTGTTGGACCCGCCTCCCGGCTCACTGATGCGTTACCAAGCAGCTTGGCAAGCTGATCTGCACTTCCAAATCACAGAAGCACAATTGAAAAACCTGTGGACAACACTTCCAAAACCAACAAAATCCTTGTCTATTCAGGAGATACAGCTCAAAGTAATGTTGAGATGGTACACTACGCCCTTGACCCTGTCTCACATATCCCCATGGATACCCCCCAACATGCTGGAAAGGCTGTGGCCACATCGCCAACTTCATCCATACTTGGTGGTCCTGTAAGTTCATATCCCTGTTTTGGAAGGCAGTGCTGGCCCAAATTGAGACCATCACAAGCTATCACGTCCCTTTTGACCCACGTATCATTCTTTTAAACCTCTGGCCAGTGGAAAGACCTCCACCCCACACACGAGAGCTGATAACAGTATTGATCACAGCCGCTAAGGCAGTCATCGCTAGAATGTGGAAGAATGACAAGCCTCCCACTGTTCACCACTGGAAGACCAAGGTCTGGGATTATTTTCTAGAAGAAAAATGCTCGGCTTGCTTTGAAAGGTCACTAATTGAGACCAAGATACTTAACCCTTTAGAGAAATGGTACCCTTTTATTGAAAAAACAGACATCGATCGATTTGAAGGCGAAGTAACCTCTTTCTGTAAATTTAAACTGTGTCCATATGGTTAAAGTGTGTGCGTCTTGACCTTCTGTGACTGTATTAAAACAAGGCTCTACTTACACCGTACACCTGATTGAAATAACCTCCCTTCTATCATACTCTATCTTCTTTAACTCTGTTAACTCCTATTCTCAATAAAGCTGATTGTTTTTTTAAAAAATAAACTGCCTTCCCTCCCTGGATTGGATTGGCTTCCCCAGGTGCCCCGTGGCTTGCGAGGCACCTAGGGAACCTGCGGGGGGAGGCTCTAGGCATGGCCAGAACTCCGTTCCTGTGTGTTCCTGCCCAAAAATAGCCCTGCTCCTGTCATTCCACATACTGTGTGAAATTGAATTGTTTAGGAGAGCTTTTTTTATAAAAGGCAATATTATAGCAGGAAATAAATACAGTGTTGTGGAAATAAATACAACGGGCTCTAGAAAGAGGCTCTGGGTGGGTGCCCTGGCCTTGGACACTCAGTGTCAACTTGCTGTGGCAACCTCAGCAGGGTATAATAACACAGAGTCCACCCTTGTCTCTAGCAGAACTGATCTCGGCCATCTGAAGAGCAGTTGTAATTCTGAGTGAACTCCAGCCCTCAATTTGGAGATTGGCAACAATGGTTCCCCAGGAGAAAATGGCTGGTTAGGAGGGTGGAGTCTATGGCATTGTATCTCAAACCTCACCCTTTCTAGGCTCCCCCCCTTAAATCTCCAGGAATGTTCCAACCTGGAGGTGGCAACCATTTCTCCTTCCCAACCAACCATCAACCTACCTTTATCTGTCCCTCTAATTTCAGCTTTCCATCTCCTTCCCCCTCCCTGCAGCCTCTACCTAGGAGGAGTACAGT
This sequence comes from Lepidodactylus listeri, assembly GCA_029233225.1. Lineage (NCBI taxonomy): Eukaryota > Metazoa > Chordata > Lepidosauria > Squamata > Gekkonidae > Lepidodactylus > Lepidodactylus listeri. Next base: position 99,151,254 of record JARCFY010000006.1, read on the forward strand.
TTTTCTCCGCAGTGGGGACCAAAGCAGCTCACATCATTCTCCTCTCCTCCTTTTGATCTGCACAACTCTGTGAGGTAGGTTAGGCTGAAAGTCTGTGACTGGTCCAAAACCACTCTCTCAGCTTCCACAGCAAGAATCTGTTTCTGGCAGACCCTTCTCTGAAGTGCTATCTACTACACCACACTGGCTGTGGTATTGCCTGGTATCACAACTGAACTCCAGACAACAGATCTTTCTCTCTCCCCCTGTAAAAAATAACTGCTTTGGAGGGTGGACTCTATAGGATTCTGTTCAGCTGAGGCCTCTCCCCTCCCCAAACTCTGGCTTCTGTAGACTCCACCACAAAATATCCAAGAATTTCCCAACCTGGAGCTAGCAACCCTAGTCAGGATTGGCCCCAATGAGTTCCCCACAAAGACCAATGTAGGCTTGGAAAGGATCTCCTCCCCCACCTTTTTACTGACAGAACCAAGGTTGGTTGCCTAGCAACAACCACTGAGGAAAAAGTTAGCCCCTCAGCAGAAGGAGAAGAGAATGGTTTTGGCAGCCGATGGCCCACCATAGTAGCCAGCCAGTCATGGAGGAGCCAAGCAGCAGTAGTGTCTTCATCAGGAGAGACAGTTTATTCTGAGAGGGAACAGTAGTCAGGCTGGCCATGGGCAGGAGAGAGAAGTGGACCCAGTACTTAGCCAATGGCACGCAAATACTCTTGAGTGGTGGTTAATGGGCCAATGGCTGATGGAGCGCACAGCACAGCCAATGGGAGAGCTGGAAAGTGCCAATATATTAAGGCTTATATATATCTGTCTCTATCATCTGTTGGTCTGTCAGTCTGTCTATCTGTCTGTCTGTCTGTCTGTCTATCTATCTAATATATAGGATGCCTTATATTAGCTGTTTGCTATACAACTCACTCTACTGCCATATCATTTTTACCTACTGATGTAATACCATTTTCTCTTCCTTATACCCACATTCTGTATCATGCCTCACAGGCTATGCTTATGCAGACTTTTGTAATCCTAGTCCTAGTACATGACTCGTTTGGTGTCTCCTCATATTGATTGTATTGACCTATACCGTGGTTATTAGAGATCTCTATGTATGGACTGTTATCAAGTTACACTGTGTAATTCACTTTGTGTATCATTGAGAAAGGTGGACTATAAGTACAACAAATAAACAGATTAAGCTGGTGGGTATGTTGCATTTATTTATTTAAAAAATTAACCTACAAATGTTTGCATGTTTTGATCAGGATCAGGATAAGACTAAAGAATGCTGGTTGCTGGTTGCCACCCAGAAGAGGATCCACTTTGGAGAAGTGGGCATGTGGCCCCCACCTTCCTCCGTGCAGGTATGGTCACATGTGGCCCGAGGTTTATTAATATGCCCCCTTTTTAGTTTTGTATGCTGCTATTATGAACTTGTTTGTTTCACCCATTTGCACTACTGGTACTCCTGATTTGTTGTTTATTGGACACCATTTTGCACAATTTTATTCTATTTAAATGCAGCTGGCTCTAAAACAAAGATACAAAATTGCATGCATTCATTTGTGGGGGGGGGGGAGGCAAACATAAAGAATCATGGTTTCAATTCAGACCCAGGAGAAGCAAAACTGAAATGGGGATTTTAAAGTCTAAACAGCAGGGATATGAAATTTTAAATCATCCCTATATGTGGCACAAGAGCTCCATGAATTATTTGCATCTTCGTAGGCTCAATTCTTGTGATTCTTCCCTTCCAAAAAGAGAATGAAAAACAGGCAAAATCAGGCTTATGCATACATGCGCCTACAGAGTGTTGCCTTATTGCCGCGGTGGAGGATGTGTCTGTCAGTATGAGTGCGTGTGTGTGCATGTCTGCCGCTCCATCATTCAAAGAGGCTCTGCCGTCAAGTGCGTGCATGAACTGGCTCTTTGTCTGTGTGAGTCCATTTGTAGCGGAATCAAAGCGCCGAGATACCCAGTTCAAAACAACATCTGTTTGATGAGCTGTCCTCAGCCAGCATTCTTTTACAGGCAATCCGTTTCCCATGGGGTTTTATATTGCTGTCAAAGACGAGCCAGCCAGGCCTCTTTTGACTCAAACCAGAGCCGCCTTGCGGTCCGTTTCTAGTTGGTGGCCAGCATTCTGGACAAAATACGTGTTCTGCCATAACTTTGTTTTCATTACCGCCAGGATTATGAATGATAAGCATCTTGGAGGTAATTTGTTTCCACTGTGTTAAAAATTCCATTGGAAGGTTGCCTCTCATTGTAACTTATTAAATGCAAAATTGATATCATGTAACAAAAAGGAGTGGGTGTGTGGGTGCGTGGTACACACACACACACACACACACACACAGCCTCTCTGAAAATTTAGGCGCCCCCAAGTGAGCTCTGTTTGAAGCCAGCACTGGAGCTATTTCAAAACTCCGAGGTAGCATTCCAGCCATTCATCTTTATCATGGCCAAACGGTTCCTTAAGAATAACTGGTCCTTGAGAAAAACTGTTCCTTAAGAATAGTCAGCAAAGAGATCCATGTCTTGTATACCAAGGAAAGAAAGTAACATTCCAAGATGGTAAGGCAAACTTATAAACAAATAGAAAGAAAAATGGTTTTAAACAGCTTTGGATAGTCTATTGTGTTACTTTCAGAGTATCAGCTTACTTCCCACAATTAGAAAAAGATACCTTTACACATTTATCTGCTATTTTGACATATTTATTGGTTTACAACAGTTGATCTTATAACCTTAGCTTATTTTGTTTTGTCTTCATGTATTTTCATCGTGGTACATGTTAATTTGCTGTTCAGCCCCTGTCTATAAGGGTTGCAGTGGCTCAGAGGTTAAGACACTGAGTTGCAGACCGGAAGGTCGGTAGCTCGGCAGTTCGATACCCTAGTGCTGTGTGATGGAGTGAGCTCCTGTCTCTGGCCCCAGCTCCTGCCAACCGAGCAGTTCGAAAACAAGAAATTACAAGTAGATAAATAGGTACTGCTTTGGTGGGAAGGTAACAGCGTTCCATGCGCCTCAGTATTTCGTCATGCTGGCCACATGACCATGGAGAAATCTTCAGACAATGCTGGCTCTTTGGTTTGGAAATGGAGATGAGCACTGCCCCCTAGAATCAGATTCAGCTGGCTTTCAAGCAAGGGAAACCTTTACCTTTACCCTGTCTATAGGTTTGAACCTTACCTACCATTCCAATGTATTTGAAAAAATGTGCCTTGCACACGAAAGCTCATACCTTGAATAAACCTTTGTTGGTCTTAAAGGTGCCATTGGACTCTAAATTTGTTACTTTCAGCACTTATAGAAAGATGAATAGGGTATCATATGAAGTACCACAGAAAAAGTAGACTTGCAAGACAATATTATGATTTTGCCAGCCCACCCTAAGAATGAGACAACATCGACCCCCCCCCAAAAAAGATGTTGAGGTAATCCAAAGTTGGAGACTCTATCCATCCTTCGATACTCAGGCCAGGAGATCTCTGGCTTCAGCATCCTGAAATAAGCCCTTCTTAGCTATTGTCTCAGCTGCTGTGGTAGCTGGAAACATTTATGAACAGAAATCTATCAGCATGTTTGGCCCTGGCACAGAGCATGGAAATGGTGATATTAGCAGTGTCAGTTGAATGTTAAACTGTGTGCCTGTTAGAGTTGGTAGTTCTGGGTTTGAGAAAACCCAGAGGTTTTGAGGGTGAAGCCTGCAGAAGGGAGGGACTTCAATGGGGTATCATGTCCACCTTTCAAAGTGGCCATTTTCTGTCACCTGGAGATCAGTTGTAATCTCAGGAGATCTCCGGCCACCAACTGGTGATTAAAGTACAACCAACAAGATGGTACACAGTAGTATATGATAACCACAAGAAAAACAACTGTGTAACAAACCATTTCAACCTTATCTTCTAAAAACTACAAGTCTCTATTAATGCAATGGATTGTTACAACAAATTCTAGTACCTGCTGTACAATCCAATCCTTATATTATACTACATACATTCACAAATTAGTAATGTAATAAAGAATAATATATACAGTTCATGCAATCTCCCATCAGGGAAAAATGAATTCTACTAACAGTTCCACTACTGATGGGGGTCAAGTTCCAGTGGTTGACTGTCTCTTTTATGCTGTAAGCCTAGTAAAGTTCCTTAGGTTTTGCTCCAATTAATCCTGAAGGAATTATTCAAACCACATTGTGTAGAAGCAGGGGAACAAATGCTGTCTTCCAAAAGCTGGAGAATGAGTAATGCATTACAGTGCAACAAACAAAAACACACTAAAAAAATGGCCATAAAGGCATGAAGCCATTGGGCTTCCTTAGACAAGAAGTTCCATGATGAAGCTGCCATTACCTTCAATGTCTCACTCCTTATGGCAGTCAACTAAACAGGCATGTGAGAGTCAGAATCCGTGTGGTAACTTGGCTTGCCAAGTGGAGCTGTTTAAAGCTTATATTATTTCCATCTCACTCGTCCTCCAACAAGCCTGGGTCATCTGGTGCTGTAAGTATGTCCCTACTAGGTAATTTCTTCATCATTTAATGTGTCATGTCTACATGCTTATGCTTGATTTCATCATTATTACCAGTCGTGTGTCAGATTTCTGCTTGTTTTCAAATTGTGCAATCCAAACCCTGTTGCACGGTTTGTTGGATGTCACAGCCCCATTGATCGTATTGACTTAGGCTGTGTAATCTGCCTTGAGTCTCTGTAAGAAAGGTGGACTATAATGTAAATAAAATAAATAAATCATACACAATTCCCTCCATATTTATTTTATCCTCAAAACAGCCCTGTGAGTCAAGTGAGGCTAAGGAGTCATGACAGATACAAGATCACCCATTGGGCTTCATGGCTTTGTGGGTATTTGAATCCAGGTCTCTCCCCTTTTAGTATGACACTCTAATTTAATGTAATGGCATCCCAAAAATGTTGAAAGAGAGGTTGTTCCTAGTGAAATCACAGGGGTGCCCAAACTTCTGCAGGTTCAAATCATGTTGTAGTCGCCAGTTGTGAAATATGCCTCCAGTGATCAAAGATAGATCAAATAATCACAGAGCCATTCATCGGAGTTTTCTGGGTGGTGTCATGCTTATCCCAAAAGTATGCTGAAATCATTTATGTCACCAGGATGCTGAGTCCGTCTGCTAGTACAGCCTGGAGCTCAATCAACTAGTACAGATAATTGCGAATAAAGCAACTGTGCAGCCAATCAACAAATATTCAGGAGTTCGGCAAATCAAGGGTGACAGAGGCGGCTTTTTCCAAATGGCTGTTCCCTGCAAGCACAAAAGTAACTTCTCCTGGGTTCTTCTGAAGCACTTCCTGCTCCAATGACGTGGAGCAAAGCCAGGATTGGCTTTAGATTTGTGGGAGACATGGGTGCTAGGAAAATGACCAGTGGGTGGCATGGCTCCCATAGGCACCTCAGTGGGGAGTGCTGGTCCATTCCAGCTCTCAACAGCCTTATCAGAAGTAGGGAAACCCAACATGATCACAGGTTTCTTTACTAAACTTTAATATAGCAGAGGGGAAAGAGAAGATTTGGGTTCTCAGGAGAGGTTGATTTGTAGTGGACAAACAGTAGGGATGGAGCTGCTTCCCTTTCTTTTCCTTTCCTTTTATAAGAGAAGATGAGATTAGATTTATAACACGCCCTTCACTAGCTGAAGGAGTTTCAAAGTGGCTTACTATCTTTCCCTTCCCTTCCCCACAACAGACACCCTGTGAGGTAGGTACCGCTGAGAGAGCTCTTTCAAGAACTGCTCTTTCCAGAACAGCTCTGAGAGAACTGTGACTGACCAAGGGTCACGTCAGCAGCTGCATGTGGAGAAGTGGGGAATCAAACCTGGTTCTCCCAGATTAGAATCCATGCTTTTAACCACAACACCAAACCCTTAGAAGCTCATTGATTCACAGATCTTAAGCAGCAGAAGATAGTTGCTTCTTATTTATTTTTTAATGCACGGGTGCTTCCCTTCCTACTATGGATGCCAGCCTCCAGGTGGGATCTGGGGATCCCACCGAATTACAGTTCATCTCTATACTACAGAGAGTGAAAGATCTAACAAAGTTCCCGGGCTAACTATTGTGTAGACAGATTGATTACAAATAGGGCTGCCAAGTCAGCCCGGGGGGCGGGGGATCCCCCGCTATAGGGGTTCCCGATCCACCAGCCGGCATTCGGCCGGCGGGGGGAACCCCGCCCCAGAAGTCGTCCGGTGAGGACGGCTTCCCTCGTGTAATGACGTCACCTCCGGGTGACGTCATTACGTCGCCGTGGCACGCGCACAAGGCACGCACACCAGAAGAGCTCCCAGGGGGAGAAACAACTCCCCCCTGCCGGTAAGTCACCGGTACTTGGCAGCCCTAATTACAAACAAATATGTGACTTCCTGTTGACTAATAGAAACAACATTAACCCAGTAAATACACTGAAGTGTTTTAAACTTGTTATACCCAACAAAAATAGATGCATTGGAGGGTGGAGTCTATATGGCACTGTACCCCACTGAGGTCTCTGTCTTCCCCAGGCTCCATCCCCAAATCTCCAGGAGTTTCCCAACCTGGATCTGGCAAACCCTACCCACTCCATCCCCCACCAATGGCCAGGGGGGGACCTGGCAACCCTGCTTTCCACCCACAACTCCCCTGTGAAATTCCTTCTACTGTGCACCACTTGCCTCTGCTGTTCTGGCCTTGCAAATCCCCAGCTCTGTTTTGCAACAGAGAAACCCACTGGGATAATTTTACATGCTGCTGAAAGACTGTAAGAGGTAGGTTGGACTTACTAAAGCTATCACTGAAAAATGTTTTTTCCCTACTGAGACACATTGGATTTTGGCCTTACCATGAGTCCCCACCAGAAGCTGCCCTGTGCTATTTTCCTCTTACTGCTTATTTGTTATGATGGTCGACATTTTATTTACTCCAAAGTGCTTTGGGAATAATTGGAAAGGTTGCGCAGTGTCAGGAAGGCACAGATGGCAGGCCAGTGCATCTGCTCATCTGTAGCATTCATTGGGGGCGAAAGGAAAGAAAAAAGGAGAGAGAATGGTGAGGTAGTGAGGAATACATCCAGCAGTGGTAGCCGCATAAAAAAAGCATGTAGTGGGTGGTCCATTGGGAAAGAAACTGGAGATCTGCATTATGTCCACTACAATCAACAGAAAGACACAATAGAGTCTCCGAAGGGAATTGGGAGGGAAGAACTTGTTTAAATAAAATTGCAAGGTTGTCAGAATGTTAAACTAATTCTCTAATGTTCTGTGCATTGTCTGGGGAATGGAGGCATTGCATCATTTGATGTACTAAAGCAGTGACAAAATATTTTAATAGCAGTGTTTTGGAAAGTGTTAACATCTCTTTGATCATTTGAAAGACTTGTCTGTGTGTGGTGAAAGCGAAAAATGCTATTAAAGAAGAAGGGACTCTTTCCAAAGCCTGCTTTATTCTCAGCTTTAAATGACTACAGGATGCGATTCGCCCATGCTTGGGTAGACATTTATGCCAATGGCATGTGTAAAGCATTACTAGTACAATGCAGTGATATCCCACATTTGTTTTTCTGTTTTGTAAAAAAATTAAAAACCTCTTCAAGGCCCGGTGAAGACTGCCAGCCTTTTCTTGTTAGCAGTCCTTTGCCTTGAAAAGCTGCGCTGCATGCAGAAACTCACCCGGTGCAGTTTTCCCCAATATGCCAATGTCAAGATGGGGGAAAGTTTCACCTGCTGAATTTCTGCCTGCTGTATATGTTAAAGGAAAATCAAACTTCAGCCTACTGGTATGTAGGAAATGGCCTCCAGGTAATAACTAGGTCCACAGTAACAGAGGAAATTGCAAACAATTCTCCAGTTTCAGATCTAAAATAGTAAGATCTTAGATGGTGTTAATCAGCCCTGTAGCTACAGTGGGGCATTTGGGGGCCCCACCCCTTAACTGAAAGCCCTGCCCCACAAATAGCCATGCCAGAAACCTTATTTTGATGAGAGACCCCCGCTACCTGCTGCTGGCAGCGACCAGGGTGAGAGCACTATGGCTTGCCCTTGGCTTCCCTCTCCCTCCCACTATGGAATTGGGGGGGCATCATGGGACCCAGGAAAAGACAGCTAAGAGGGCATTTAATTGCCTTCAGAAAGCATTTAAAAGCCTTTTGAGCTCCCTTCCCCAGGACAAGAAAGCTTAAAAGGGCACACAAGAGTGGCACCTTCAATACATCTCCAACAATCCCCCTTTCTGCTAGCCCCCAGTCCTGCTGTATACCACCTAGGTCATGGTGTTTCCCAAAGGCTCATGGGAATGCTTTTGAAAGACTCACCATGACCTAGGTGGTCTAAAGCAGGAAGATTGTTGGAGATGTATTGAAGGTGCCCTTCTAAGCTTTCTTGCCCTGTGGAAGGGAACTCAAAAAGCATTTAAATGCCTTCTGAAGGCAATTAAATGCCCTCTGAGCTGTTTTTTTCCCTAGGAACTGATGCACTCGCTGCCCTGTCCCTTGAAAGGAAGGGCTAGAAACAGGCTCGGAGCCTTCCCCTTTAAAGACTGTAAATTAAGTGCCCCCTTAAACATTTAGATGCCCCCCAAACAAAAGAAACACTCCTGGCTACGGGCCTGGTGCTAATCTGAACATACGTCCATTTTCAGGCCTTATTTGGGGAGGGAGGGGATGTTAAGTCAGCAAGAGTTCCCTAGCTGCTTGAGCAAGTACCATCATGGGCAGTGTTAACTTCTGTTCCATTTGTGGCTTACCTTGGTAGAAAATGCCAGCTGACCTCAATTGCTTGGTAGTGTGTTGAGGTTGGAACAGACCCTTGGTGGACTAAACTTGTTGTGGGGGGGGGGGAGTTATTAGTGACACACAGAAAATGTACACTGATAAAAGGAACAGTGACACCAAAAGCAATTATGGTTTTAACGTGATAGCTGTGTTCATACACAGCATTCAACGGAACTCCCACCCTGACACTTCTTCATTAAGGGAGGAGGAGGAGGAAGAGAAGATTGGATTTATACCTTGCCCTTCACTACCCAAAGGAGTCTCCGAGCAGCTTACAATCCCTTTCCCTTCCCCTCCACACAACAGACACCCTGGCTGAGTTCAGACTGGCAGTTTGGCCCGATATAGGCATGTTTCTCAAGTGGATTAAGTGGGCTGGTTCACACAGCCACAGCTGTCTGGCGTTCCCATGCTGTACTCACCCTGTCCTGAAGTGTTTTGATCCTGCTTTTAAAAAGTACCAGGTGAAAGCAGTGGCAATCCGTTGGGGTGTGCGTTGATCCCGCTTCCTGGAAGTGTGGATGCAAATAAGCCGCAATCAAGCAGCGCCGGTAATGTGAGCCCACTGATCCAGCATACCCGCCCATGCGTGCTGTGCACTTGAGCACACAACTGCCCGCAGGGATGCTTCCGGCTCATGGAGTTAAAGCTCCCAGCCATGGGATCCTGCCCCAATTGCTGCTGCACCTAGGTGCCCATGTGCCTACACGTAGTTTGGCGAAACGGACCAAAGCTACACGCAACTGGGGTGCCACCACCAGGGGCCGCCCCACAGTGTGAACGCTCCATTCCGCCTCCTCCCTGTATGGTTCCACATCAGTCCACACAGTGCAACTGGAAAGCCCCGCAACAACTTGGCCCGGGTCTTTTTGCCCTGCTTCCCTTGCGTTTCATTCTGCCAGTCTGTCCTCCGCCCCCGTGAGGTAGATGGGGCTGAGAGAGCTCTTTCGAGATCTGCTTGTGAAAGAACAGCTCTGGAATAACTTGTAGCTGACCCGAGGTCACACCAGCAGCTGCATGTGGAGAAGGGGGGAATCAAACCCGGTTCTCCCAGATGAGGGTCCACGCTCCTAACCACTACAACAAACTGGGCCATGGACAAGCACCATTCTCCGGCAGATTCCTTCCATTCATTTCAATGGCACGTTTATGGCCAGAGCATCCAATGGTTTGCATCTTTTGACTGCTGCCCGGTACAATGAGGTGTGTACTATCACAATGAATGATCCTGAGGTCATTGACATAATTATGTGATGAACCACAGTTTACTCAACTGGGCTAGAGATTATATGTGGCTCGTTCCAGCTTTAAGATCCTACGATTCTGTCACTTCCCCCCGTAAAGTCACAGCTGACTTATGGTGACCCCAAAGGCAAGAGACGTTTACAGGTGGTTTGCCATTGCCTGCCTCCTCATGACTCTGGTATTCCTTGGAGGTCTTCCACTCAAATACTAACTAGGGCTGACCCTGCTTAGTTCCCTGTATTGTCTCTGTGCCCCCCCTCACCAAGAACAGCAAATAGCAGCTGTGCGTGTGCCTGAGGTCAGGAAAATGGAGAGAGAGAGGAGAATTAATTCCCTTCTTACCTTGCTATTTGGTGTGTAAAGTGCTGTCAAGTCACAACTGACTTATGGCGATCCCACAGGGTTTTCAAGGCGAGAGACAAACAGGTGGTTTGCCATTGCCTGCCTCTGTGTAACAACCCGGCCTTTTCCTGGCGGTCTCTCGTCCCGGTACTAATCAGGGCTGATCCTGTTTAGCTCCTGAGATCCAAGGAGCTTGGTCTAGCCTGAGCCACCCAGGTCAGGGGGCCCATGCTCTATTACTAAAAGCATTTTTGAAATGGCCATCTCTGACTTTCTTTTGCTGTATGTTCAAAATGAGAGCCAGTTTGGTATCATGGTTAAGAGCGTGGACTCTAATCTGGGAGAACCGGGTTCGATTCCCCACTCCTCCACATGCAGCTGCTGGGTGATCTTGGGCAAGCCACAGTTCTCTCAGAGCTATTCTCTCAAGAGCAGTTCTCAGTCAGAGCTCTCTCAGCCCCACCTACCTCACAGGGTGTCTGTTGTGGGGAGGGGAAGGGAAAGGAGATTGTAAGCCGCTCTGAAAGACTGAGTGAAGGGGGGGGGGGTTATAGATCCAATCTCTCCTTCTCATCTTCTTCTTCTAAATGCATATGTTCATATCAGCACTGTGATGAACTTAAAAGTCTCTCCAGATAAGTCACTGAATCCCAAGGTCGGGTGTTCTGTGGAGGGAAGGCTCTTCTCTGAGTGAGACAGAACTTCCCGACCTCTTCCCCTTACTCCTGGCCACTGAGCTTCTCCAACTGTACTTCCTGGGGCACAGAGACCCTCAGAACAGCACGGGAGGTGAAATGGGGGCCTGCAGTGGGAAAGGGAATCAGCAAAGATCAACCCTTTTTCCACTGGCAGAAACAAACTTTGGATTCAGCCCAAGGCTTTCCCATTATTTATTTATTTAGATATTTATATTCTCTCTTTTCCTCCCAGTGAGGCCCAAAGCAGCCAACAACACTGTGCTCTTGCCCTCCATTTTATCCTCACAACAGGTTGCACCAAGAGAGATAGAGCTACCGGCCCAAGATCACCCAGTGAGCTTCCATTGTAGAGTGGGGAATCCAGTTTGGCGTAGTGGTTAAGAGCAGTGGACTCTAATCTGGGACAACCGGGTTTGATTCCCCACTCCTCCACATGCAGCCAGCTGGGTGACTTGAGTCAATCAAAGTTCTCTCAGAGCCGTTCTCTCAAGAGCAGTTCTCTCAGAGCTCTCTCAGCCTCACCTACCTCACAGGGTGTCTGTTGTGGGAAAAGGAAGGGAAGAAAACTGTAAGCTGTTCTGAGACTCCGAGTGAAAAGCAGGATATAAATCCAGTCTCCTCCTCCTCCTCCTCCTTCAAACATGGGCCTCTCAGATCCTAGTCCGACACTCCACTCTGCTGCGCTGGCTTTCAGTGCAACAGGAGCAAACAAGAAGAATGTATTTTCCCATCATTCAGTTTATGGGATCTCAGCCTCAAAATCCTGTCCATACTTGGAAAGAAGTAGGAAATGAAACAGCTGCAGCTCCTGCTCAGCCTGCACCTTCCCCAAGCACACACATTCCCCCCACTTGCCATAGCCAGCAAGATGCAAGTTTTTGACCAATGCAAGAGTGGGTCAAGGAACCAGTGGAGGAAGCATTTGGCAGCTTCTGTTGTGGCTTAATATCTGGTCTTTGGCCACTAGCAAGGAAGTTAGCATATAATGGGCTCATCATAAAATTTTTCTCTGCTTGTAATTTTCATTTTGATTATGAGTTGGCAACCTTTATTCTGAAATTCTTATGCTATTCATATTTAATAACCAGACATATTTCAAACTGATGCCTCGCATTTGCACTTGCACGGTCTGCATTCAACAAACCAGCCAGAACTTGATCACTTTAACCTTTTGCTCTGTCCTGATGAGAGCGTGACCTACGTTCTGGACAGCCAAAAGTGACTTACAGTCAGATAAAATGTACCAAAAAATGGCCTAGCTTGATCTGCATTCCGACAGTGCAGTACTCATCATGGAAATGTTGCACAGTTGTTTAAGCAGTGCTGCCACCCAAAAGGCATTGTGAGAAAGGCTTGCACCAAGTTATTATTATGGGACAATTTTGAACCATCAAAAAAACTTCAACACATACTTTTTGGAGCAATCCCAGAAGAAGCTTCTAATTAGGATTTCTCCATTCTACAAATTACACAAATAGGACATTTCGGGTGGATTTGTTCAGTCTAAAGAATGGGTCATGTTTCCCTTAGTTTGAAAGATGCAAACAAAAGCAGGTTTGAGGAACAAAATACAAGAAATTGTGTTGAGCCAGAACACCACTTTTTCAGGATGAATAACATATCTGTCCCGATTTTGTCCTTCTGGATAGAAAACATAAAACAAATCTGATCACTTAACAGTGTACAAAAGCATTACTTGGAAACCTGTGTCATGAGGACTCAACAGACCTGTATTATGACTTGTGATGGTTGCTAATCAGGGATTTGAGAAATCGTCCTTTCTCCCCCCCGTCTGTCTGCTCAGCACAACAAAAATTGGGAGTCAGGGTTATTAAGTATTTAGCAGGCCACAACATACATACCAGGTAGGAGTTTCGGTAGAAGACCAGTGGGGGGACATGGGGAAGCAGCTGTCAGTGGTGGTGTGACATCACTTCCAGGAAAATTGGCAGCAGGAGAAAAAAAAACTGTTAGAACAGCCTTCAGGCCAAAAGCATGTCATCACTTCCAGGAAAATCTGGAAGTGACATCATGCTTCTCTACGAATCGCCAGAAAATGTCACTTTAATATGTACAAGGTTTTTATATGTCTTTAAAATAAACACTCTTTTGGCTATACTTAGGTTGCGGTCACACACGCGAGATAAAGCAGGGAGAAAGAGAGGCTATTTCCTCCGGTGGAAGTTGACCCACAGTTGCACGATCACAGAGATTTCTGAAGCTGTGGGCACAGTCCACCACTGCGTGATCAGACACAACCACAGGTGAGTTGAGGTCGTCCCCCCCCCATTTGTTCCCCATGTGCTTAAATGAGGGATCGATGATTTGCACCTCAGCCTTGAGGGCTCCCTATGGAGTGTGCAATGAGGTGCATACTGAGAAGGGAAAAAACCAACAGCACGAAGTCACCATGAAAGCGCACTGGAGTGATCAGATGTGAGAAAGTCCATCTGTGGCGTGTAGCAACTTGTTTGCTACCAAACTTTCCAAGGTGTCTTTTAACTCCACTTCTGTGGCAGAGCAAACTGGGTTACTGACAGCTGCAGGGCACTTTCCAGATGTTGTCTGATCACGGTCCTATAATCTATCCAGCATTCACACCTATGTTGGGGCTAATTGTGCGTGTGATCGCAGCCTTACTTATGTTTTTAACTTTTGGCCCTCAACAAGTTTTCTAAACTTCCTTTGGAGGTTTTTGCTTGTTTGGTTTAGTCCCCACTCTTTGGGGGAGGGACTTCGAAACCTGGTGAATTCAGCTGGGGGAATTTCAGAAAACTAGTTTTAAACCGACTCTGCAGAAAGGCTGTAGATATATTTGACTTTATATATATATACATATATGTGTGTGTGTATATGTATATATATATATACATATATATGATATTTCAATCTGAAATATTAAATATGGATTGCAAAACTCTAAAGGCTCATTCCTTCACATTTTGTGCAAAGCGGATAAGAATATTATTTTCAATGGTTACAATGATAAAAAAAGAATAAAACTGTACACTTCCTGATATTTCACTATAAAATGGTGGCTAGAATAGTATATAAATCTGCTTCAAAGAAATAAGAGATCTGCTTTGTTTATTCCCAGAGAATCAACTGTCAAAGCTACACATGGTTAAAAGAAAATATAAATATTTATCTGAGCACCAAGCATCTGGAAGAGTCTAACTTTGCTTCCTATGCAGACTATATTTTTCATTCAGTGGTAGGAGGTAATTGGAATAGCTTGGGTTGGCTTACTATCCCACACAGCAGGCTCAGGTATTAAAAGAGAACTGAAATGCAAGTGTTCTTCAGTGTACAGAATCAGATGACAATTCTTTCTGTAGTGCTTCTTCTTTTGTAACTGATCCAGTCAACCAGCTTACAGTTTGACAGAGAGGCCTATAAAAATTGGGTTTGGCAATTAACTCCTGGGTTGCTGCATGAGGTCCTCTTCTGTGTGAGGAATAGGGTTACCAACCTTGAAGTAGGGCCCAAAGTTCTCCTGGAATTACAGTTCATTTCCAGACTAGATAGATCATTTCCCCTGTGAGAGTTTTGAAGGACAGACTCTGAGGCATGACATTCCCCACATTGCCCCCAAACCTTCAGGAATTTCTCGAGCCTGAGTTGGCAACTCTAGTGTCAGAATTGGGCACCATCCCTCTCTTCCTTGCAAACCTCCTACCTCCTTTAACACTGTATCACTATCATCTTTAAAACCAGTTTTTGTAACCCATCATTAGGGATGGGCACAAACCGGTTCACGAACTGAAGTTCAGCTCAAATTTTGGGCAGTTTATGGTTCGCAAACTGATGTTCACAAACTGAAAAGCTGCAACGAACTTCCACAATTTTTTAAGCCGTTCATGGTGGTTCATGAAGAGGAGAAAACAGGAGTTTAGATAATGCTGAGCCATTGAAACAGCTGGTTTCTGCTCTTCAGGAAAAACAGCTGAGTGGTGAAGAGTTTCCCACCACTCAGCTGTTTGGTTTAAATGGCTTGGAGCCTTTGAAACCACTGCTTTCTGCTCCCCATGAAAAGTTGTGAGGAGCAGAAAGTGGAGGTTCATTCCCTGCTTTTTGTTCACCACCAAAAGCAGCAGGGAACAGAAAGCAGTGGCTTAAATGGTTTCCATTCATTATGTTCCTCCTCACTCCTCTACCTTCACTTTTTCATCAATAGAGCTGTCTTTATATACTCTCTAAGGATGCTTGCTAATAATATTTTTAATATAACCTTTAAAAGTAGTACAATACATATAACAACAGTGCAACGAATAAGTAGTGAGACAGTATAATATATACAAATGTCAGCTAATGCTGCCATCCCCCGGGCGGGAGGTGGTTCCTACCTGGGGAGGCCTCATGTATGTGGAATGTCTTTCCACCTTGTTCTCATGAAGCGCTTATCGCCTCACCTGCTTTGCTGACCTTGGATGTCTGTATACCAGCTGCTGTTTCATTTCAGGTGAAGAACTGTCTTGTACTCTGGGAACAATTAGCCAGTATTTCTAGCACATTTTTGTCTCCCCTATGATTGGAGGTGTTGCCATGAAGTAACCTTTTGAATAGTGTATATCTATCCTGACCTAATGACTACATGCTATTACTAACACAAGAAGTGTGGACTACCAGTAAGACCTTTCTTCAATAAAGTTTTCTTGTTTAAGAACACTTGTTGCTGACTGACTCTGTTGGACTATCCTGAAGCCGCCCCTCAAAGACATCAGTGACCTATGGATAAAGTGGGGCCTCTGCATGTGTTGTGGGGAAGCCAGGCACTATGTTTCCTCATGTCCAGCCTCAACCCCAAAAGGGGCACCATCTACTTTGGGTGCTGTGCCCCGCGCCATCAAGGGACCTCATTCCCTCAAGCTGCGGGCTGTACAGCTGGAAGCGCTCCCTGAACTGGAGAGAGTAGCTGTGATGGAGCGGGAAATGACCAGGACCTGCTCTAAGGGGTGCGATGCAGCAGGTCCTTCCACAGCCAGCACCACCAGTGGTGAGCTCCCCTGCCCCTCTCCTTTATATGATTCTCACCATAGTGAATCCCGAGTTCAGTACCCAAGTCTGGGTAAGAGTTTCTCATTGACTCGGGGTGTGCAAGAGACTTAATCAGCCCCATAGTAGTAGATGAGTTGGGGGTGGGGTGAATTTGTTGGAAGAGCCCCTAAGATTCACTCAAATGGATGGTTCTGAGATGAAAGAACCCTGTGCATTCAAGACTAAACCATTGATTATTGGCACAGGCGATCATTGGGAAAAGAGAGCATTCGTCATTATGCCCCACACGCAACTCTGCATGTCCCATGGAAGCCCAAGGCTCGGAACCCACAACCTCTACATTAAATGGAGTGAGGGGAGGATCACGTGGGTCTCCCCTCAATGTAAAGAACACAGGTGGCCTGATTTTGAGTAAAGCCATACAGGATGGGAGTTTCATACACCAAATTTCCTTCTGTTGATGAGCTGTCTCTGAAGTGGTATGAGTTAAGAGCAGAGAATCATACAGCTGTGACAACACACTCTCATATTAAAGAAGTGGTATGGCCATTTTAAACAATGCCGTTTCACCACCCTTTTTCACAACATGATCTTCCTTGGAATTTTTTTGAATGTTCTAAGTTGAGAACTGTGATGGAACAGGCCTGTTCTGACTTACAGAGACCCCATTCTGCCAGCCCCCTCCTTGGCTTAAGCCAATTCCTGGAGGGTGCTATTCCACTTCCTTCCACTAGGGTACAGCTGCCACCACTGTCCTTTTGGGGTCTTCCTGCCAGGAGGGACAGACTCCTGACACCCCTTCTCAAACTGAGGCTCTGCCTCTGGTCTCCTGTTACCCAGCTCTTGCTTAACACAGGGACCAAATTCCTTCTTTGGGGGCCCCCTGGAGGACTGGCAACGGGTGCCTTGACTACTTGCCTTCCCCCTTCCTGGGTCTCCCCTCTTACAGTAGCATGGTTTAAGGCAGTTGGGAGACTATGTGGTCCAGAGGACACTGCCAGCTTCAAAAAAGTAAAACGTTTATTAAAAAGAGGTTACAAGCATACTTTTAGCACAGTACCAGATCAGCAGCCAGAAGGACAAATAAAAGCTGGTCATAATCGCATCCTTCTTTCCCTGGTTCTAAGCTTACTCTACTAGATGTTGAAATAGGGTAGGCAGTTTCAAACTTAGAAAATTACAAAAGGTTCTAAAGATGTTTCATTATCTAAAGCTCTCTGCAGCCAGCAGGCCAGGCCACATGGCTGATGGCTCCTGGCCTGTAGCTCAGCCGTCTGTCCTCTTCCAAAGATCAGCACCAAGAGTCCAGAGACAAGAGACAAGACACCTTCCCTCCTGAGAGCAAGCACTTTTATTAAACCTCTGACCCCACCCATTCATATCACACTCTTCATCTCCTTTACTTGGTCCGCCCAGGTCACCCCAGTGGACCCTGGGCCACCCAGGTGCATCCTGGGAGCCCTCCTTGCAGGCATTCTGGGAATATTCCTGGAGTCCCCTGGAGATTCCTAACACCAACTCCCTCAGTTCCTTCGCAAGTCATGCAATTTACATAACTATGGCAGGTAATTGCCAAGTGTAAGTTGCCATAGATGGATGAGAAAGTTTGTACTGGCTGAAATTCTGTTTCCATGCAGTTGTTAAAAATATAGACCAGACTTCCTTTGTATCTGGTAAGTCTAACTTCAGCACAGAGAGCTCTGCTACTAAACACACATAACAACCTCTCTTTTTCCATATTAGCAACGTGTTGTTTTTTTTTGATGTCTCCCTATCCTCCGGCATTGTGAGATGGAAAGGTCACGTTGACTGTATGGCAACATAAGGAGGTGGTCGTATCACGGCAGAGCTGAGAATTATCCCCTTCATGCTGCTGTAGATTCCAGATATTCTTGAATGTTCAAAATCTGACCTGAGACAATTAGTAAGTAATGTGTGACATTTGTCATCTTGTTTTTGATGGTCTGTATCAATTTGTAAACTGTGCCAAGTTGCTGAATAATAACCATTGGGATTGGTGCCACCTCCGCCTTTAAGCTGTGGTAAATATATGTATATATATATGTTAATAGGTATTTTGCAGATTGGAGTCACCTCTTAATTGTGATTGGGATAACACAAATTACTGTAGGATTTACTGTTACACTTTTCTGGCTACATATTTTCACTGTGTTAGTTTTAAAGCTACCGTTATCTCCCCTAAAGTTGTGTTTCATGTATGTACAGATGCACATAGACACAAATTAATTGTCTAGGTTTATAATTCCTAGTGTTAGGGTTGCCAGGTCCCCCCTGGATACTGGCAGGGGATGGGGAGGGGAGGATTGCCAGATCCAGGTTGGAAAACTCCTGGAGATTTGGGGGTGGAGCCTGAGGAGGACAGGGACCTCAGTGGGGTACAATGGTATAGAGTCCACCCTCCAAAGCATCCATTTTCTCCAGGGGAACTGATCTGTAGTTTGGTTTTGTTGCTCAGTCGTACAGTTGAGTCCGATTCTTCACGACCCCATGGACCACATCATGCCAAGCCCTCCTGTCTTCCGCTGTCTTCTGGAGTTTGCTCAATTTCATGCTCATTGCGTCGATAACACTATCTAACCATCTCATCCTTTGCCGTCCCCTTCTTCTTTGACCTTCAATCTTTCCCAGCATCAGGGTCTTCTCCAGTGAGTGCTCCCTTCTCATTTGGTGGCCAAAGGAATTGAGTTTCAGCTTCAGTATGAGCTGTAATTCCAGGGGATCCCCACATCCCACCTGGAGGCTGGCATCCTAATGTATGATGATTAAACCATTTGGGAAAAGATATAACCTATTATCAGAGTTAGGTGTCAAGGACGTTAATCCTGGTGTAAATTTCATTCTGTATTTTTTCTCCTTATTGCCTTGGGTTTTACTCTTGGTGATTGCAGTCCCAAGAATCTTCTCTGAGGCTAGTTCCTGTTTCATTGTGCTAAAGAAGCATGCCATAGAATGATTTTTTTTAAAATCATATCAAAGGTAATTAAACAAAAGGTCAGTGCACATTTTTTCTTCCCTGTATATATCTGCAGCATTATCATCATCACCTAAGTGTCTCTTACTTACACTTACGTTGTGACACTGTAAAAGCTATTTTCAGCTGCCCTGTTGTGATGGCTGCTATTTATTGAACATAAAAGGATACAAAAAGGTTTATAAAGACCAGGGTAGGATCAGATAAAGAAAATGGGAGAGAAACAGGCATCTTGGGATGGTAACTACCCTGCCATGTACTGACAGGGAGGTTGTATATTTTTAGAATATACTGGAAGGAATGGTGCTTTTACTTAGGTTTTTATGGTTTACCATGAGACGCAATTTTCTGGCCTTATATGCAGTTGTAACAAAAGTCAGAGAGATTTTATGATAGCTGCCAGAGTTCATAAATGATGGCATACACTAAAATATTTATAGAACTGTAAAATCTTGATTTCTCTCTGGTTTAGCAGATGGGGCCCTAAAACCAGTTTCTGGATTGTCACATTTCTTTACCCTGTGATGACAAAGAAGTCTATTATCCTTCTCTCTTTCGCCCCCCACCCACCCCCACCCCCAACTAGCAAACAAGTTCACTAGTGTAATCAAGATTCCACACTCCACACATTTATCCACGTGAGGGATAACATATTGGGAGATGTCACCAATAAAAGATGCGTAATTATATGAAGGCAACTTTGGTATCACTGAAGACCCAGCAGTTGTGCGCGCACCTCAAACAAATGGCCGTTTGTTTGTTTGTTTTATACCTTATGGCATAATTGTACACAAAGGAGACTGGTGGGAAAATTTCTTTCGGAAAACCCTACCCTGCACCCTAAACAATAGAGATAAATCTTACTTAAATGCCAAAGCTCGTCTGCCTCAGTGCCTTATGTATTATTACAGATATTTGTGTTTGCTCTAGAGGGTGTAATGAATTCTTATAATGCTGCCGAATCTGGTTCAAATTAAAGAGGGATGGGGAGAAAGCTTGGTATGTGGGTTAAGAAATCACCATTAGGAAAGTTGTTTTATATTTGTATCAGTGAAGGCGGAGACAGATTCTGACAGAAAACAGAAAGGTGTCTGAAATCATATATCTATCTTCTGTAATGTTATAGACTGTAAAGATATAATGTTACCATTTTTCATTTTTAAACTTCACATTAATATTTGGAAAGATAAAAAATGTCTGATAGCATGCAGGACTATGTTGTCACTCATGCTGAGCCAACAGGATGTAATAGTTCTATTTCGGAGAGCCTGCGTGGTGCAGTGGTGAAGTGCAGCGGACTCTAATCTGAAGGACCGGGTTTGTTCCCCCACTCCTCCTCCACATTAAGCCTGCTGGGTGACCTCGAGGCCAGTCGCAATTCCCTAGGAGCTCTATCAACCCTACCTGCCTCACAAGGTGCCTGTTGTGGGGAGAGGAAGGGAAGGCGATTGTAGGCTGCTTTGAGACCCCTTAAGGTAGAGAAAAGGAGGGTATAAAACCTGTTCCACTTCTCTTCTCTTTCTCTAACACTGCCTTGCAAAATCTTCCATAGGCAATATTCATGCATTTATTTTACCTTCCACCTGGAGTGGTACTTTTTAGTAACAGGTACATCATATGATGTGGTCTTGGTTTTGTTTTCAAAGAAAAGTCCCTTAGCTATGCTATATACTGGTCTGACCCAACAAGGCAGTCTATAGCAGTGATCCCCAGTCTGGGATCGGCTAATAGGTTCCCGGCACCTACTTGCTTCTTTGGCCAAGTATCTGCTCCCCTGTCTGTGTGTTCCTCTGCTTCATCGGGGTAGTCAGAGAACCCAGGAAGCATAATCTTTACATTTGCAAGAATCACCCATTTAGAAATAGCTGGCTCCTTCATAGGAAGATGCTGGGCTTGTATTCCTTCAATAGTTTATGACTGGCTCCAGCATTCCATTGCAGCCATTTTGTGCTTTCCAACAATGGCAGCCATTTTCTGGTGGTGTTCATTAGGGTTGCCAGGTCCCCCCCCCGGGCCACCAGAAGGGTATGGGGAGTAGGGTTGCCAGATCCAGACTGGGAAACTCCTGGAGATTTGGGGGTGGAGCCTGAGAATGACAGGGACCTTAGTGGGTGGCAATGCCATAGATTCCAACCCAGCCCAAGCATCTATTTTCTCCAAAGGGACTGATCTCTGTAGTCTGGAGGTGAGATGTAATTCCAGGGGATCCCCAGACCCCACCAGGAGGCTGGCATCCCTAGGCCCACTCCCAATCCTCAGAATTTTAGATTTCAGAAAGTGTCCACAGTCTCAACAAGACTGGGGAGCACTGACTTATAGTCTGATTCAGGCCCATAGATATAGTGGGGCTTTTGGAGGCTCTGCCCCCCTTTCATAAAGGCACAGCCCCACAAGAATTTCTCCTGTAAATGCGAATGGGGTGCTGTAGTTGACTAATTACTGCACTGAGCAAGAGGGATTGGAGTAGGTGACCTCTAGGATCCCTCCTAACTCTGTGTCAAGAAACTGGTCTCTTTTAATGGAGTTTTTCTGCCTGTTAGCTTTCTTGACTATAGAAGTAATCACCCCTACCCACCGGCTTGTTATCAGAATTGTTGCTTAGGCTGGCAGAAGTGATTAACTTGCAGCAGCTGAGAACTGTCATCTCGAATGGTTGAGAGCTTGCAGTTTAGAGATCTATCCTGGTAACAGCTTTCTATTGGCTAAATGGCTTTTCTTTCTACACAGAGAACTTCAGCCCCACCAGAATAAACTTTGCCCCACAAGCCACAATCTTCTGGCTATGGGCCCGGTCTGATCCTATGCAAATTTATTCCACAAAATTCAGTGGGATATTTCCCCAAGTATACACAGTACTGCACGCTTAGAAAAGACATGTCAATCAGTTTGGATACACGTGACTTTCATTAGCACATAATTTGTGTTTTTTTATTGTGACTCTCATTTCCCTCGTACCAGGCAGTATAACAGTGCTTGACAGATGGAGGTGGACAGTTTATTCCAGAGCAGTAGATAAGTAATCTACCCGGCATGCCAGATACAAAAGAGGAGAAGGCTGTTCAGCTCCCTGAAGGTATCCAGTTAAAGGGAGGCGTTGATACAGGTGTGCCAAATGCTCAGAGTATGACAAGTGTATTCTACTGCTCTAGGCTGTTGCTGCTCTGGAGGGAAAGGAAGTGCATCACTTCAAGTGGTAAAAAAAAAATGAGGCACATGATTTTTGGAAGTGTAATCTTGAATCTGAAAAGGTGATCCAAGGTTCAGATTTAGGCAAAGAAGTCAGGACAATATTGTTTGAAGCAGAGCCCACAGGAATCACTGGGATTTGGACACAGCTTGCCACCATGGATGGTGCAGGTCTTCCCAGTGTAATTATGGGTATTCAGTGCATTTTGCAGTTGGGAGGGTCCCCTCAGGGCCATGTGCATGATTTCCAAATGTGCAAGTGGCGGTTAAGAAACTGGGCCCAAAGGAGGAAATATTGCACCGAAACTGCATTCTCCAAAACCAACCAGTGAGAGGTAGCACGATGGTCCCCAGGGACCTACAAAATAGCTCCTAGAAAGAGTTTGGTTGCATGGTCATCAACTCTAGATTTTGTAAAGAAGATTTCTGTCCTTCAGGATTACAGAGAGTTAAATTCATGTTTGACACTGCCGGTCCAAAGCCAATACAAGTATTTGGTACTCAAGTACAGTATAATAAATATTAATCAACACTATTACAATTTTAATTAAATTACACAGCTATTACTGGGTATATTACTATTTACTTCTTTTGTAGACGTGCCTAAAATTCCCCATATTAAATCCCAGGATCATGTGATTTTTCCATTTGGTTTTTCATAAGCAATTAGAACATTATAGTTCTATTATTATATAATAGTGATATATGTTTGTCTCTGCTCCTTCCTTCCTTCCTTCCTTCCTTCCTTCCTTCCTTCCTTCCTTCCTTCCTTCCTTCCTTTCCTTCCTTCCTTCCTTCCCTCCCTCACAGCAATCCTGACCAGCCCTTTCATGTAAATGCTTGAGGAGACACACGCCTTACAGTTCTTTCTGGCAAGAGCCGGAGTTCCAGTGGCTCTATCCATTTGCTGGCGCCATCTTCTCTCCTTGTCTTGCCGAGACCCTTCAGTGCGCCCTGGTGTGTTGCAGAGCAGTTATCCAGTCATTCCGCAATGCTTTCCAAAGCCATTATAAATGCTTCATAAAACAAGAATCTGGGGCAGTAGTGCAGCATCCACCTAAAAATGTAAAGCATGAACACTTCATCAGAAATGAATGTCTACAGGTTGAATGTAAGCCCAAAGTGGCTACGTGGATCAATCCTCAGTAATTATCCATTGGCCTTGCCCATTCCTATATATGAATAATATCAATTCCTGTATGCTGAACAGCTTGTTTGTTAGACAGATAATGGGCTAGGATTTCTGTTCTTGTTTTAAACATCCCAGGAAATGAAATAATCACATTACTTCCTGCAGTGGGGCACATCTCACACTGTTTGACAACAGAGCTATATAGAACACAAGTCCCGCAGTCGGAAGCTGTTCTGATTATTCTAATCACTTTTGTGTAGCTTCAGCAAATTTCTTCCTCCCCCCCTCCCCCCTCCCCCCTCCCCCTTTTTAGAAGCTATAAGACCAATGCTCCCCTTAACCCGTTTCTTGGAACCATGCGCGGTTGGCAAATAGGCTCCATTATTATTCTATTCCAGAGGAAATAGAAATGATTTACATTTATATGCCAGCATTTTCTTCCTTGTTGCCCCAGAAAGAGACGAGAAATGATTTATAAGGATGCAGAAGTGCTGGCACAGATGTTATGCAGCTTGAGCCGGTTTGCCTTGCACAGTGTGAGAGACTATTCTGAGTGCGTGCCAGTGCACAGGTAGGCTACGGAACGACACATGCGCCAGAGGCATCCGTACAGTTGCAACACAAGGCCAGCGGGGATCTTGATGGTTGTGAAAATACTTTGGCACTCATCCTTTAAAGCAGACTGTTTCAGTGCGGTACATGTAGGAGAAAAGAACGCTCGATTCTCATAATTAGTTGCCTCATTTGAATTCCTAATGGACTTGTGGTTCATGAAAACCATTTTGCTTAGAACAGGAGGCAGCTTGGGGTACTCCTCTCTTTTTTTCTACTTTATCTTTCCTTCCCTCCCCCCCTTTTTTTGTAAAGGAAGCTGGAAAAGACTGTCCTGACACAGAGAACAAAAGCTTATCGTGCAAGGCAGCCCTCCTCCTTGCAGCTAGGTTGCTGAGGCCATCTAGACGACAGCAGCTCCAACCTTAGCAAGGCAAAAAGGACCTCAGACTATTTCAGAAGTTCTTTAAATGGCATCACCATCACCGTCATCATTTTGTTGGGGAGGATCTTACCAGTTGATCCTGCTGGGGCAGGTTTGCTCCTTGGGGCCATCGGTGTTTATTTTATTTATTAATATTGTGCTTTCCCCCCCAGTTGGGACTTCAAGAGACTCTGAACGCTGTTCTTCCCTCCTCCATTCTCTCACAACAACCCTGCTGAGGTAGGCCAGGCTGAAAATTTGTGATGGGTCCAAAGTTACCCGTGGTTGAAGTGGGGATTCAGACCTGAGCTTCCCAGGATCCTAGTCCCACACTATCCATCACCCCCTGCCAGTGTTCCAGGGGAAGATGCTGTTGGGTCAATGGACGGCTCCTTGCATCAGAGGGATGTATCTCTGCCAGTCGAACAGACTAGTTATGGTCAATGCTCTCTCTAAGCTGTGGAGTCTTGTGAGCAAAAATTCAGCTTTGTGAGCTATGGCATTAAAGTTGTGAGTGAGCAATTGGGCTACTGCATAAATTAGTTTGCTCTGGAGCCATCCTTCCTCAGCTAAGACAAAAATGTGTGAGCCAGAGGCTAAAAAGCTGTGAGCTGGCTCACACGAACTTAGCTGAGAGGAAACACTGGTTATGATCCAGTCCACCACCTGTAACTTTCTCCTATCACCTGCTAGTGTTTTTCTCCAAAGGAAAGAAGACTCTTCTAAACAATCAGATTTTATATTTTTTAAATTAGCTACGGAGAAGAGATCAGAACCCATATTTCCTTTTTAATTGGGATTAAGCAGTCGATGTGTTTTCATGCTGGTTTTTAATTTATTTAAGGCTTTGAGACAATGGGAAGTATGGTAAACTCCAAGGATAGCAAATACCTCCTGAGCCCACTTCCAGACTGTGCTGCCACTGTGTCACTTGGTTGGTCTGTACACTTCTCTGTGTTTGTTGGAAGGCCGGAAACATAGGCGTCAACTACGGGGGGGCTCGAGGGCTGAGCCCCCTGGGAAAATGGAGTGCCCACCGCCACGCATCCCCGGGCCCTTCCTAGGGCCGCCGCCGTCTCTCTCTTTCTCTTCCCCCCCTGGGCCTGGCTGCCTCCGTCCCTCCCTCCCTCCCTCCGTCCGTCCGTCCGTCCGTCCAGGGCCGAGCTAAGCAAATGCCCAGCTGGCCCCTGGATGGATGGAGGGAGGGACAGAAGCAGGAGCGGCCAGGCCGGGGGGGAGGCAGTGGCGGCGGGGACATGGTCCCGGCGTGCAAGCGTGCAAAGCGTGCGCACACGAGCTCCCCCCCCCCCCAGGGATTTTAAAACTTGACGCCCCTGGCCGGAAATGCCTTTTTTCAGTATGATAAAAAGCTTCTGTTCTTCTATGACTAAGCATGCCTTGCTTTTTGTGCTTTTTGTGTCCAGTAGTAGAGTGGTTCTAGAAACTGGTTGTATACATTTCAGGGAAGATTATTCAGGAAGACAAACTACTCCACAACAGCTCTGAGGCATACCGAATGTCAGAACCTACATGCTCCATGGTTTAGTGAAATCTAGTTTAATTAAGCCCTGATGCTTCATTGTACATATAACCATTCCTGTTGAATTCAGTATATTGTATTTACTGCTGCAACTGCAACTATGTACCAGCAATAGAGAGCCAGTTTGGTGTAGTGGTTAAGTGTGTGGACTCTAATCTGGGAGAACCGGGTTTGATTCTCCACTCCTCCACTTGCACCTGGCTGGATGACCTTGGGCAAGCCATAGTTCTGTCATAGCTGTTCTCTCAAGGACAGCTTGGGAAAGAGCTCTCTCAGCCCTCCCTACCTCACAGGGTGTCTGTTGTGGGGAGGGGAAGGGAAAGGAGCTTGTAAGCCGCTCTGAGACTCCAAGTGAGTGAAGGGCAGGATATAAATCCAATCTCTTCTCTTCTTCTTCTCTTCAATAGCCAACATCCCAACATGCTGACATCAGCAAGACCAAAAGAGACATCAGTGCATCACTGGTAATGTAATTTTGTCACTGACAGCATTCCCTCCCCCCACCCCCCCAGTGAATTTCCCACTGGTTATCAGCCTCATGCTGGCAAACCTTAATGTTGCGCCAATGGATGTCATCATCACAGTGCTCTAGGATTCACCCCAAGCTCTGTGGAAAGACCATAAACTTTTAGGTGAATCCTAGAGTGTCTCCTTGATGTGATTACATCAATATCCATTTCTGTGCTGGCAATGATGTCATATGCTGGTGTTACACTGAAGAGCTTCTTCCTGCACCCCACGACTGGTAACCCTAATTAGGGTGAATGGGGCCCCTCCAGCTCAGGCTGCCCCTAGCCCCCTCCAACCTGCCCCATTATCGTCTTCATCTGATAGTTCAGGGGGGTGCTAGGCTGTCAGCTAGGTAATGTGTTGACCAGGCC
This sequence comes from Lepidodactylus listeri, assembly GCA_029233225.1. Lineage (NCBI taxonomy): Eukaryota > Metazoa > Chordata > Lepidosauria > Squamata > Gekkonidae > Lepidodactylus > Lepidodactylus listeri. Next base: position 99,178,021 of record JARCFY010000006.1, read on the forward strand.
TGTAAATCTTTCTTCTTTCTCAGGGAGGAAGTAGGGGAAGAAAAAATGACCAATGACAGACTTTCTCAGATGGAGAAATTTTATGGCTGCCAAGACCCAAATGAACTAGTGTACTGTTTCTTTGAAGTCTCCTGTCAAGAAACTGAATTTGCTTAGCAGTTTCTTAATTTTTCAGAACTTTGATTCCTGCTTTTAGGTCTCGTAAAAGTTACTCAGTCTCAGAAGTTAATATCATGTTGACTTGTAAGTTCAGAGAGAGATAAGGATGAGATCCGAGTTAGACACAGATACAAGTGAGATCATGGGGCCGAGAGCTTCAAGGCCAGGGACCAGAGGGCGTCTTGCTTCCATGTTCCATCTCATTAACACAAGGAACCCTGGGTGAAGGAAGGTGGCTTGCTTGACTGTGAGTACAAGCAGCTGTAGAGTATGTGGTCACATGTCCTAGAAGCATACCTATTGGCCAACTAGAATCAGGCCAACTGCTGGCAGTCTGGCATAAAGCAGGATCCTTCCTTTTCATTGGTATGTTTCCTCTTATTTGAACCCTTCCTGGTGCTTGGACCAGGATGGGCCTTGTGTGACCGATATACCTGCCATTTGGACTTTTGTGTTTTGTTCTGGCCCAATCTGTCTTTTAAGTCTTGATACCTTCATTTTTTCCTTCTTTTCAGAATCAAACCTATATAGAGAATGTATCTTGGATTTTTTTAAAAACAACAACCACAACCACATGTCCATTTAACTCAGGACATTTAACCTTACCCCTTCAAACAGTAGCCATTTTCACATAGGAGAAAATCCTGAAAGTTTGCATTTGCCATGGAGTCTTGAGGAGCGCTTTTCTTAGTGTGAGGGTAAAAATGTCCTTCAGCTTTCTCCCTGGAGCTGAGAAATTGAAGAAGAAGGGAGAAATGATGGAAGGTAGCTATTTCTGTACCTCATTTGTTGCAACAGAATATCTGTTAAGGCAAAGAGCTGGGAAATCTCCCCCTCCCAAATCTCAACTTCCTTGGCCATTGCCCCACAAACCACCTTCTGGAAGCTACCCTACAAATGCTTGCTTGAGTCTCTTTGTTAGACAGACTTACTTCTGGCTAAGCATGCATAGGATTGCATCATTGGTGGTAAATGGGGATGCGCATGGGCCGGAAAAATGGAGGTCCATGGAGGTTCATGGTTTGTGAATTTTGTAAAACTTTCCCAGTTTACGAACCAGTGTGTGGTTCATGAGGTCCATGATGGGTGCAACCCAGAAGTGGGCTCAGGAGGCATTTAAATACCTCCTGAGCCCACTTCCATATTTTTCTGCCACTGTGTCACTGTGATCCTGAGCTTGCTGGCATCACGCTGCAGCCAAAGCATTTCACTTTACTTAGGATTTCAACTAAGGGGTTCTTTTTTTTTGCCATTTTATGGCCAGTTCCTAGCCTGCATAGTGTTTTATCAATGTCATTTTAGACAGTTCCATGTACATTTTATGTCCTGGCTTGGCTTACTTTTATTGTCTTGGTTGGTTTTTGTCTTACTGTTTTAGCAGTGGGTAGGGCTGCCAACTTCCAGGTGGGGCCCTGGAGATCTCCTGGAATTACAACTGAACTACAAAGATCAGTTCCCCTGGAGAAAATGGCTTCTTTGGGGGTAGACGCCATGGCATTATGCTTTCCTGAAATCTCTCCCCTCCGCAAACCATGCTTTCTGCAGGTTCTACCCCCAAATATTCAGGACTTCCTTAACCCAGAGTTGCCAACCCTAATGGCGGGTTGCCTCAACCAGGTGTGGAGAGGTGGCATACAAATTTTATGAAATAATAAATGTTCTGGAACCAGTAACCTTTCATATGGTTTGGGCTGGTTGTATGTAACTACCCAGCCTTCATCTTCCACACATGGCCCAGTGTCCTTGAGCTAAGGTTCTGATGAATGCTGGATCAAACTGAGACCTGCTGTGCTCCGTATCCTTCTTCGTATCATAAACACTTACTCTTCTGATGAGCGTGTGAAACAGTAGGCATTAAGGAATGGGGGCATGGGACAGAATCTCTCTCCTGCGTAGTCCAATTCATGTTGTAAGAGCTGCAAAAAGAAAGAATGCATTAGGTTGGGACCTGTGTTCCCTTTCGTACAATTGAACAAATGTTCCTATAGTATCTTTTTCTATAGGCAATTGTCTTCTTTATGAGGATGGTGAGGAAGCCAGAATTAGTTGGCTCTGCCTTTTCACTGGCTCTAGCTCTAACTTCCATTGACCACGCTGCTACTGCCCTACCAGCCCCAATTAGTATCAGCCAGGACAAGGTTGGAGGGTGCAAGATAAAGCAACAGTCCTTCTAGTCCTACATCCTGTCTACTACAGTGACCATTGTGTAAAGAAGTGTTTCCTTTTGTCTGTCTTGTACCTATTGCAGGAGGAGGAGGGGGAGGGGGAGAAAAAGGAGAAGAAGGAGAAGGAGGAGAAGGAGATTGGATTTATACCCCCATCCTTCATTTGGAGTCTCAGAGTGGTTTACAATCTCCTTTGCCTTCCCTCCCCACAATAGGCATCCTATAAGGTAGGGGGGACTGAAAGAGTTCTGAGAGAACTGCTCTTCTCTCTCCTCTCTTGAGAGAACAACTCTGAGGGAACTTAATGAATAAGCCAACTTTATTGGGCACCCCTGAATTCTAGTATTATGGAAGAGAGAGAAAAAGCTCCCTCTCTCCACTTTCTCCGCTGCATGCAGAATTTTATAAACTTCTGTCATATCCACCCATTACCTTGCTGTAGCCAGAGCGGTGTAGTGGTTAAGAGCAGTGGACTCTAATCTGGAGAACTGGATTTGATTCTCCCCTCCTCCACATGAAGCCAGCTGGGTGACCTTGGGCCAGTCACAGTTTTCTCAGAACTCTCAGCCCCATCTACCTCACGAGGTGCCTGTTGTGGGGAGGGGGAAAGGGAAGGAGATTGTAAACCACTCTGAGACTCCTCAAGAAAAGTATAAAAGTGGGGTATAAAATCTACTCTTCTTCTTCTTTTCTAAACTAAAAAGTCTCTGAGCCTTTATTCATCAGAAAGGTGCTCCAACCTGTTGATCATCCAGGACTGGATCTAGCCAGTGCCTGGGGGAAAGACCTGCTGGGGTATGCTGTGCAAGCCATCTTGAATTCCACAATGATGGAAGAAATCAATGCAATAGATAAACAACATTTCTCCACCATGGCAACAGGATCACTGGGATGGTTGAAAAGCAGAAAGTAGAGAAGTCCATCTATCTGTACTTTTCTTTTTTTCATATAGCAGTATAAGAGTGTCACTGTTTGGGGGGGCACCTTAATCAGACATGAGAAGAGAACATTGGGGGGTTTTTTTACTAAGTACATGTATACTTTCCAGTTTTTAAATTTTGTATTCTAAAGGCTAGAAACATAACTTTAAAAAAAAAAGATGTTCCAAATTAGGGAGTCGAAAGTAGGCTCATTTGATGATCTGCCAGTCTGGCTCATGCCAAGCTTGCAGACTGCAAACAGAGAACTGATGATTCAGCAAGCTGTTCAGAATGTGTCCAAACAAATTTGGATGTCTCCGGTTCTCATGATCACAATGCATCCTCACAGTGCTTTTCACAGTGGGTCTCCCCCTTTGCCAGTCGTCTGCTATTAATTTTAAAAGTCATGGAGATAAAAGGGGGGGGGGGGAACAGTTTGAATTGAAACTTACTATTTAGGTGTCTTTGTGTGCTTTCAGTGTCTGCTCACGAACCACAAAGTCATTTTCCCCCTCTGTTTACCGATATTGGAGGATATTTTTTAGCTTGCACTGATTAACCTACCTCACAGGGTTAATGTGAGGATAAATGAAGGAGAGGCGAATGATGTAAGCTGCTTTGGTTCCCCTTTGGGTAGAGAGGTGGGGTATACATGAAGTAAATAAATAGAAGGGCATAGCTCTATTCAGAATTGCACTATTCATTGTTTTGCATCTGAATGTCTGTTCTAGCTCCACCTAAAATAAGGCGATATGATGAAATATAAAAGTTATGCACATGCAAAGTTGTCATGTCATGGAGCAATATTAGATAATGAGGTTCTTGTGAAGCAGGCTGGATTTCAACAAATGACAGTGACACATTGGTTGAATTTGCACTTGGTTAAAGCAAATATGCAATTGATTATAGACTGTGGAGTGGTTCTGTACATTAGGGCCGAGTGTGGTGTCTGGATTTAAAGAGCAAATTAGGTACTAGTGACTCTGTGTATTTGTAATCATTTCCCCCTGGGGGTTCCTAAAATAGCCCATCATTCTCATTCAGCATACAAGAGAATGGAACACATCAGTTCTTAAGCAACCCAAGCATTTTAGTGCACTTAAATCCATCTCCCAGGGGCTCCTTCTTGGCTCAGATTGCACTCCCTTTACCACAGCTTCAACAGCATGAACCGGCCCTTGTTTACATGGGGGCATTGTACACCCTGCATACAGACACGGTTCCTAAAATGACATCTGCCTTGGGGGGGGGGGGGGGGAGCATCGAAACGATATACTTGAGCTGTAGTTCTTTCCATTTGTGTATTTAACTATTGGCCTTGCATTTTATAAGTGCAGTTACCTGAATAAGGATCTTGACTTAGCTAGAATTGTATTGGGGGCATACCAAAAAATAATTGTGATTGGTTTTTTCAGTAGCCAGTGACCAGCTGAAATACTGAGAAAGAGAGAGAAGCATAGGGAAGGGGAAAGAACTGATACTAAAAATTGTCCCTTTTTTTTGCAAGCTCTGATGCCAGGGCTATTATTTATAATAATTATTAATATTTATTGAGACTATCTTTAGTCACCTTATGTATTAAATATTCAGGACTTCACTGTGGCTGAGCATAATTTGGTCTGATGCCCTCGCCTTAAATCATTTCCAGTTTAATTTGTAGCAAAGCTAACAATGCCGGGGTCCCATGCACAGCCATTCATTTACCTCCCATTCCTGACTGACTCACAAGAGAAAAACAGCTTGTACATAATTCTTTCTTTCTTTCTTTCTCTCTCTCTCTCTCTCTCTCTCTCTCTCTCTCTCTCTTTCTTTCTTTCTTCACAGGATGGGGGGGGGGAAATCCATTAAGAAAAATATCATAATCATCATCATCATCGTTGTTGTTGTTGATATTATTAGTATTATTATTATTATTATTATACTTCAATTAAGGGAAAGGAGAAAATTGTCTCCTTCCAACACAGTGAGCATGATCTTGAAACACAATTGCACATATATACATTACTTCACCCCATCCCCCCAAAAAAAAACCCCCACTCCTCTCTCAGTCAGGAGATGTTTCTGGTTTTGATTCTTTGTCTGCAGCGTTCACGACAGATGGTGTTTTAATAAAGTCCAGTAGGAATATGACTGTGAGTAAACAATCCAGGGCATGCCAATTTCATAATTGCTGGGTACCGACACAGCCTCTTACCTGCTGAATCCAAATTGGGAAGAAACCAACTGTGCGCGCACAGACTCAGGCGCGGCAGCCAAACGCGCAGCTGTGGTACGCTCCGGCATAGCGCTTCACCACGGAAGGTAAATTGCAGCTCCAATCAGGCTGCTTGGCACCGGGGGTGAGGAGAAATTGCCATCTGGCTTGTCATCAAAGCCTGGTCACCGAGTTTTGGGGAGATGAAATGACTTGCTCTTTAGAAAGGGGGGGGGGGGGAAGAAAGGGAAGAAACCCAGCCTTGATGAGAAGGGAGATTGCTATCTCCACAATTACAGGTTCATTTTAAAAAGCCTTGGCTTTCCTAGCAGATTAGGAATTGGGATTTTCTACTTTAAGTCATTCCCACGCCCGATGGGGGAAATGGGAGTCTAAACCTGTTATATACTAATTAAGGATTCACACCCACATGACTTGTCAAAAAGATAAATCTTGCTCATTTGTTTTCATCATTAGCAGGATTTTTGTTGTTGTTGTTTTCTAAAAGATCACTACTCTGTTTTTATTGAGCATCGTGTTATTTTGATGTGATATTGGATGCAATTAGAAGTGGTTTCCAAAAGGATGCTTAGGTACTATTTACAGCTCAAAGAAATCTCCCTCCAGGTAGTTATTCTTGTTGTGCTTAGCATGTGTGTGCTTATTGGAAAGATAGGCTGTGAGGGTTTGTGGAGCACTGAGGTCCACATCACAAAGTGTATCAGCAGAAAGATACAGTGAATTTTAGTTTGAATTGCGTGGCATTCAGGTAACTTCCATAGCATTTTTATGAACGTGTCCGGTGGTGAACTTCGGTAGGAGGGCATGTTGCTAATGTTTTAGAGAGCCTGTATTTTGAAACTGTTAATATCAATACAGCACCTCTCAAGGAAGGAAGGAAGGAAGGAATTGGATCGATCATCTCTAGAAATCTTGGGCTTCTTTGGAACTTCTTCTGAACTGTCAACACAGTTTTTGCTAAGGTAATTTCAGATTTACCATGAGGGCTAGAAACTTGACTTTGGGGGAGGGGATTAAATGAAAGGTAGCATTTCCCCACAGGATATTTAAAATAAGCAATTTCTCCCATTATTTCACAATAATCAATACTCACATTATATCACCAAATAAGTTTTCAACATTTGAAATGTTACTTCCTTTGGTAAAACATGCCAGAAATTCTGAGGAAACACTGATCAAATTTCTTGAGATGATCTCCTGGAAAACAGTAACATCACCAATGGTAAGAAGAGCCAACCTCGCTCTTGTCTTTGCTCAGGTTACCAGCCTAGTCCTGGTGGCACCCAGCAGGAGCTTTAGGGGGCAGGAACATGCAAATAGGCGTCATGTCAGCACCAAAATGTCACTTCCAATGCAAACTTTAAAAGGACCTCATTGTGTCTCTGACGCTCTTAAGATTCCCCCAAAGTCGATGGTTTTACCATAGAGCTCATGGGAATTGTAGAGCATCACAAAAACACAATGATGCAATGTCCAGGTTCATGCCAGACGTGATCTCACAGTGTTGGCCCTGCATTCCCCACCACTACTCTGTTGAGCAGCAGTGGAGGACCAAGGCTGCCGGGCAGGAGGTCTTCCATCAGAGGGGGAGACTTGGTAGCCCTAGGCCTTGCCCACTTTCCTGGAGCATAGGAAGAGTGGCACATTGGGGAACAATGCTCAGAAGAACCACAGGTGGCATGTCAAAAAACCACATATGGCTCTCAAGTCACTGAGTAAGTATTATAGATTATAGAGCTTTCCCGGTGTCCAGACCAAATAAATGATGCTTTAGAGCAATTATATATAGGATGTTCTGCATGGGGTTCAAATAAGTTGGCCACTTCAGAGATTTTTTTTCCCCTCACATGTTTTTTATACAGAGCCGTAGAGTCTGCACTGAAAACAGGTAACACCCTCAGTAATTGTACTTAATAATAATTGGCATATTTAAAACAGAGATGTGATAATAGCTATAGCTATAGGCACTATATACTTTTCAAAATTGGTAAACACTCTGGCATAAGCCTTCGGATAATGCTTTTCTATAGGAATAACTTCAGCTGAATTGAACACTCTCTTGTTTGGGATACATTTCTTGGTGGGACTCCAAAAATTGTTTGTGTGGTTAACTGCACGATCCAGCAATCTGATTAAGTTGTTCTTCCACTGTTCTATTGAGCAGCAGCAATTCACATTATATACATGTAGAAAGCGGAAGAAATGGGCGTGTACACACATATACACATTATGATAAGACAGGAGTGATAACTTATGATTTTGTTTCCCCCTCCGCGAAAGCCTACCATTTCTAGTATCCTCTTCCACTGAGAAAATATCCCTTGTACCAAGGGATATGAAGAAGATATCTGCCTTTTTCTTCTCAAGTGATATCTCATATCCTCATGTGGTGTAGTAGAGTGTGCGAATAGGAGCTGGAAGACCCAGATTCGAATCCCCATTCTGCCATGGAAGCTCACTGGGTGACCTTGGACCAGTCACTCTCTCTCTCTCTCTTGGCCTAACCTACCACACAGTAATTTTCTTGTGAGGGTAGAATGGAGGAGAGGAAAATGTTGTAAGCCATGTAGGCTCCCCATTTTGTAGAAGAGCAGGGTATGAATATCTAACCTCCCCCCCCCCCAATTTTATCTCTTTCTAGCTCATAAACCAATTTGGAAAAGTTGTTAAATATTCTGTGGGAAAGGGTGTTTTTGTAAAACAAACAAACAAACCATTTTTTTGCATTTAGGTCAAATTGAAAGGGGGTGCTGAATTCAGTGTTCACTCTAAGCTAAGTTAGTGTGAGCTAGCTCACAGGTTTTTAGCCTCCAGCTCACACATTTTTGTCTTAGCTCCGGCAGGAGGGTTCCAGAGCAAACTAATTTATGCAGTAGCCAAATTGTTCACTCATAACTTTAATGCCAGTAGCTCACAAAGTAGAATTTAGCTCACAAAACTCCATGGCTTAGAGAGAGCGTTGGTGCTGATGTGAAGCTCTGGAAAAGGAGGCTCATTTGAGCAACTAGGTCAGAATGCTGGATTAATGAGCCGGGGGCGTGGCCATACCTTGCACCGAACATGAGCTTGTTCTTTAGAGACAGAGAGGGAGAGGGGGAATAGCTGGAAGGAAGGAAATCCCTAAGATTAAAAATGTAGGCACCTAAGGGATATCAACAAAACTGACTAGTGGAAAGAAGACAGAAGGATTTGACTCGTCCACCCAGGGCCAGTTCCTGTTTTGGGGGAGGCCTCAACAGAGAATGCCCACCAAACCACATACCTATGTGTCTTGATGTTCTCTCTCTGCCCATGTTCAGAGACTCCACAGTACCCTTTCCCTGACTATTCTGGGCAATGTGTACAGCTGGGAACCATGGATGGTGGTGTGCTTGCAAGCAAGCCAGTGGGAGAAAGGCAAGCAAGATAGCTGCAGTGGGCCCTGCCAGAAGCTCTGGGTCTTAGCAGTTGCCCCTCCTCAGGGTATGCTGATGCCAGCCCTGCATCCACCTCTACTCCCCCCCCCCCCCTGCCAGTACCTTGCTTTCTGCAAAGAGTCTGATGTATCATCCTTCACTCCCAACAAATGTGGATCTGTAAAACACAACGGGGCAGGTGATTAGCATGTGCCGGAAAGTCAAGCACCAGAGACTACATAAGAACATAAGAGAAGCCAATGTTGGATCAGGCCAATGGCCCATCCAGTCCAACACTCTGTCACACAGTGGCCAAAAAAACCCAGGTGCCATCAGGAGGTCCAGCAGTGGAGCCAGGACACTAGAAGCCCTCCCACTGTTGCCCCCCCACCCCCCAAGCACCAAGACTCATGACTACTCTGTGGTGTATCTATGTACATCATTTAGTGCTAACCTGAAATTGAAAGTGTGTTTAATAAATGTTCAGTGATTTTTTTAAAAAATCTTGTTGCAAAAAAGTGTAAAATTTTACAGAATGGGATGGATGTTGGGAAAAGGGTGGCTGCAAACCATGTTGATGCTCCTTGCCCTGATGCCTTTTTACTAGTTGCAGGTAGGGGTGGGTGGCAAATGTGGGTGGGGGATGTGTACCTGCAATGAAATGCTATAATGTAGGTTTAGACCTATTGACCATCTCATCAAAAGATACCAGCCTCTGGGTGGGACCTGGAGAATCCTCCAGAATTATAGCTCATTTCCAGACTACAGAAATGGATGCTTTGGAGGGTGGACTCTGTGGCATTGTACCCCACTGAGGTCCCTGTCCTCCCTAAACTGTATCCCCCAAATCTCCAGGAGTTTCCCAGCCTGGATCTGGCATCCATGCCCCCACCCATTCCCCACCAGTGGCCAGGTGGGACATGGCAACCCTACAAACAAACTGTATTTGAATGCCTAACAACGTCTACAATTGTACTGGAACGAGGGGTTACCATTATTTAACACTAGTTAAGGGAGCTTTTATAACTGACCCAGGCGCTGCCGATCTGTTCGTTTTCTGTTGGAATGCCATTTTCAGCTATGACCTACATTATTCTCCTGATCAGAATTGAGATATTAAAGAAGAGACATTGCTCTCTCTCTAAGAGAAGTGGAAGATATACTACTTTGCCTTTCAGAGTTCTGCTCAGCTTACCTAGCCAAGGAAGGTTGCCAGTTTTAACGCCCATTGAAGCAACTGCCATATAAAGGAGTAGACTGTGATATAATATGTTTTGGGATGGTTCTATTTAGGATGATACAGAAAGCTGATCATGGGTGACACCTGGAAGCCAGATCACTTTTCTTCGCTTTTCAGCGATGGCCCCAACATCTCCTACACAGTCTCAATGCATGCACAGTCTGTAAGCATGTTAGCTCCTTGTCTGTGATCGGCAGCATTCGTTCCTAATAATTCTGGATCTTGGGGATGGAGACAAGTTGCACACCGCTTGTACACACACGTTGCATATAGGAGGTGCCTGCTCCATGGTACTTGTTCCTGGGTTCCCGCAACGCATGTTGGCTCTGTTCACAGATATATTACACATTTAGGGCACTGATGATTGGTTGTAAAATGTGTAAAGTGGCTCTGTGAGAAGCAAGCCCTCCATTGGAGACGATGTGAAGGAATAGTTAAGTTCTGTCCCATGTTCCCTCTAAGCTGTGGAGTCCTGTGAGCAAAAATTCTACTTTGCAAGCTACTGGGCATTAAAATTGTGAGTGATTTGTCTACTGCATAAATTAGTTTGCTCTGGAGCCATCCTTCCTGAGGCTAAAAAATTATGAGCTAACTCACACTAACTCAGCATAGACTCACGGATTCTGTCTGTGGTGTTAGATCATTTGATGCTGTAGTCATCCAAGGCTGTGAACCTGCCCCAGGATATCAAGGCCTAGCTAATAACAGCCCTACTGGGACAAGTCGGCCACTGTTAGTCCCCTGCTGTAGCACCTTCCGAAGCCTGCATTATAACCTGGCACATTTCATTGCCAGGAAGCTATTCTTGACAATCAGGCTAAATTGCAGTTTTTCTTAATTTCACTTCATTATTCTTAATTACGAACTCCTGCCCCACCTAAAACATTAAATTTCAGGCCTGCAATTATTACTTCCAGACATTGTTCTGAATTAATGGCTTTTATGTTTGCTGCCTGGGAAATCTGGAGTTTCTCATGGTAGCTTTATACAACGCTAGTTTTATTAATTTACTTTAAAATAAAAGGTAAGAACTAAGAGGCAGTCTTAAGCATTAACACTAAAATCTTAAGCATACTCCCCTTTGGAAACAAACTGAACTTGTCTCAGTGAGGTTTCCTTTCAAGTAGATGCGCAGAGGATGGCGGAAGTATAGTCCTAGTGCACCCCTACGCATTAGGCAGAGGAAAGCCCTGCTGAGCTCAGTGGGATTTATTCCCTAGAACAGGGGTGGGCAATTGTTTTGACTCGGGGGCCACTTTGTGGGAGCAGAGGTTAGCAGAGGGCCGCACCTTTTAAAATGTTAGCTTTGGCGCGGCCCGGGGAAGGCAAGGGTGGGGGTGGGCAGGGCTTCCCCGGAGCGCTGCAGCCCCGGGAAGAGGAGGATGGGGGAGGGAAGATAGCTTACCTTCCTTCTTCTGCCTCCTCATCACCCAACAGGGCCGCTGGGAGCCGGGGGTGTGCCTTGGTAATGTGCCTCCCCCCTGGATACTTCACTCCCGGAGCACCGCTTCTCTGTGCTCCGGGCCCAACGGAGGCCTGACTGAAACCACGTGGCCACTGTCTTGGCGGGTTGCAAAAAACTCTGTGGTGGGCCGCACGTGGCCCCCAGGACACAATTTGCCCACCCCTGCCCTAGAAGCTTTAGGGTTGCATTCTTAGACTTCTGCCTGGACTTGCAGTTCCAGTTCCCACAGAAATTTTGCAGTTCCCATACACATTTTTGGGACCCTGTTGGGTTGTCAAGGCAAGAGATGCTGGAGATGGTTTGCCAGTGTTTTCTCTGTGTAGCAAACCTGGACTCTCTTGGTGGCTTCCCGTCCAAGCACTAAACAGGGCCAACCCTGCTTAACTTCTGAGATCCGATGAGATAGGCTGGCCTGGGTTTTACAGGTCATGGGATTAACACCAACAGAGATTAACAAACACCAAGAATATCCAGTCATCTGATTCTACATCCCAGGTGCCATCTCAACTAAAGTACTGATTTGATCGCTATAAGATTTATTTCTTGTTAACTGGCTTTTAAATTTGTGATATTATAGCCTGTTATGCACGGGTGTTTTCCCTTACTTTCAATGCATGTCCATTGGGTGTCTTTTGTCATTCTGCATTGATTTTCCTCCCTTCAGCACTTAATTTGCTTTCTGGTTGCCATTTCCCCATGTTTTCTGAGGCCGATTCTGTACAAGTGCTTTGCTTCCCTTTCCTCCCAGGTTTAATTGGTCCGAATCACTGCGCGTGTTTCCGCATTACATGAATCTGACCTGGGATGATGCCGGTTCTTCATTTCCGCATCTGTCCTTGCCCTGAATCTTGAGCCCCCGCCCATCTCCCCCCCCCTTTTAAATGTAGGTGGAGTTGCATTATGACGTTGTGATGCAACAAAGCCGTGATTGGCCACCTGAGCTTCCAAGCCCACGAAAATCATCCATGTAAGAAAAAAAAAAGCTTGCACCAGCGTTGGAGGGGAAATGGAGGGTGGGAAAGGGATGGGAAATGGAGGGGGAACATGCAACACTAACACATGTGACCCCTGCAAAAATTGTGTTCACACCACCATGCCACCTGCAATACATTGGTCCCGCAAAAAATGTTAACCATACAACGATGGATCAATGTCGTGTTGTGGTGTTGTAATGCAACCGGGGGGGGGGGGGACAGCTCGCGCTGCACCTCAAAGCCATCAATACATATTTTTATAGTGGCATGACTCAGGCACGACTTTTGTGCAAAAGATGCAACACAGAAATGTGCAGACATCAACAACAAAAGTACATTTTTAAAAAGACATTTAAATGCCAGTCAATGGTGGATCGATGTCATGTCATGTTGTTGTAACACAACAAAGCGGGGAACAAAAAACCCCCCTGCTCGCGCCAGGGCAGGAAAGGGGAGGGAAAGGGGAGAGAAAGAAGCAGGGAGGCATTAAAGGGGTGGAGCAAGAAACCCCGATTTTGAAGTTCCCCACTTGAATGCCCCGACTTCACTCCCATGGCAAAACCCCCACAAAACCTGAAAATCCCAGAAATGGAAGATCCAGGGGAAACAATGATTACATTCGGGCCAACTGCAGACCCGGAGCAACAAGTGGGGAACTGTTGCTCTGCCCCAGATTGTATTGGGGAGTGACGCCAAGGCAACAACTAGTGCGGAATCGGCCTGAGAGTGCTTTTGTGCCAATTTCCCCCTTGTTTCACTCCTAAACCAAAGGTAATTGAAAAGCATACAGATTCCCTCAGATTCCCCCCCCCCATGCTTTTCCCGCTACTCAAAGTTCACTCCTCGCCCACATCAAGGTCATTCCGCCCACTCTGCACCTTCCGCCATCCTCCCCCTTCATTGACATACAGGCTCCATTTCTCCCTGTTTTTTTTTTTACAAGCAGCATGAGTCTAGCAATATGAGATTATTGTAAGTCTCACATCACTGAATAAAAATGTAAACAATGGGGCAAACTCTGAAAGGAGCTGTGCAAGGTTTAGTTCCCTGCTGGTATTGACTTGAAAGGGGGATCAGAGAGGAGGCAAATGGTAGTGTCCCCAGTGCAAAAAAAGAAAGAAAAGAAAATGATTTCAGTGCTGCTTGCAAAACAAACTGGGGGGGGGGGATCATCAGCATGGAATGAAATTGACATGAGATGTAAAGAGAGAGATACTGGGATAGGAAGCCCTATGCAAAGCCTGGTGGAGTTGCAGCCAACTTTGCACAGGCACTCATGTGCATGCCCACACATGCACATGCACACACACACACACATAAACATGTTGCCAAAAACCATAGCCTGCAATGCCAGTGTCAGTGAGTTGTACCATGCATTCTATATACTCAACATGTGCTCCCATATCATCATAGGTGTAGAGTATGGGGGGGGGGGCTTGAGGGCTTGAGCCACCCCCAAAATTTCCAGGGGGGGCTCAGCCACCCCTCGGAAAATGGAGCGCCTGCCGCCATGCCTCCCTGGGTCCTTCTGAGGCCCAGCAGCCGTTGCTGAAGAGGGAGAGGGGAGGGGTGGCGGGGGGGAGAGAGGCCCCAGCAGCAGTGGCTGGCGGGCCTCGGAAGGGCTTGGGGAGGTGGGGCAGTTTTCCGGAGGGAGGGAAAGAACGTCATCCCAGTGAACACGCGCGTGAAGTGCGCATGCTAAGGAGCCCCCCCCCCCCGGATTTCCAAAACTCTACGCCCCTGCATATCATGAGATCGTGTGACTTTTCCCCATTTTTCACAGTGGCAGATACACAACAGAGAATCCCCTAGTGCTCAGCAATATGGAAATGGTGGTGCTTCATAGCTGCTTCTCAGTTTCAAAAAAAAAAAAAAGTCTGGTCAGTTTCAACAGTGGGTTTTCCCTCTTTGTGTATGTTCCTTTCTGTTCCCTTTCATTCAATGAACTAGTGTTAAAATGCATGCGTAAAACTTGAACCATGAGGATTGCTCGCTGGACGCTTGCTGGATGCTACTGAGCAGCTGCAATAAAAAACAACAACTTTGGATGCCACCCCTCACACACCACAAGTGACATTCTACCCTAATTTAGAAAAGTGCATTTTAAAAATTGTAACTGCAGAATACATACACTGAAGGAAAAAGAATGGTGCATAAAGCGGGCACAGACTCTGAAGTCAAGATTAAAAGTGTACTACTCTGAAAATCTGCAGTATGATTTGCATGTGTAACAAGCCTATATCTCTTCTTGAAATAATGAAAGGGTTTTTTTTTAAAGAATTGGAAATTTCTAGCTAAAAAACATTAGTGGTAGCTGATGCCCCCCATCAAAGTGGAAAGTTTCAAAGTTTACCCAACTCTCCCAGCCACCTCAGCCTGCCTAAAATTTGTCCTGACTCCTAACTCACAACTGACTTTTTAAAGACTCCTATTACTCTCCTCATTCTAAAATCTTCCTGGAAAAAAATCCCTTTATCTAGTATTACTGTGAGCATGGCAAGGTACTTAAAAGGGGTTATGAGTAATGTAGTGTTATGATTTATTTAAGGGAATTGCCAATCAGGTACCTGTAGGAATGATGGTCCATAATGAAGATGCCACCAAGACTGTCCAAAGCTCTGCTTTAGCCATGTATTTCATTATGCCAGCCCCTCTAATTTCAGTGTAGCACTGGCTGAGCTGGTGTCATGGGTCAGCCAGGGCTCAGTGATAGCAAGTACTCCTCAGAAGAAGAGGAACCCCAGGTAGCCAGCCTTGAGTTAACAGGAGAAGCTGACCATCAGGAAAATGAGCTGCAGGCTTGTCAGGATTCACAGCCAACAGCTGGCACAGAGCCACCAACACCCTCCAGCCCTGATTCAGCAGGTGACCCTCAGTTGGCCGTTCCCAGCCCACCAGTATCACCCACACCCTTGGAACACCGCAAACAGAGGCTAAGAACAGAGCTACAGACAAGACAGCAAAGTGCGTGCCTCCTAGCCCGACACCAGCCGCTTGCCAATAATGAAGATGAGTGGTTGCAGGATTGCTTCTGAGCAGCTGGCTGCAAGCATGACTCTTAGACATGGGACTATAAAAACCAGCCAAGAGAGGCTGTTAAGTGTGGATGCAACATAGACACTAAGCCACCGCCTCTGCCTTGCCTGACCTCTGGACCCCTGACCTTAGACTGAACAACTCTGCCTTGCCTGACTTCTGGACCTCTGACCCTGGACTGAATGACCATGCCTTGCCTTCCTCCTGGCACCTAATACTCAGAGGAGCCTGCAAGCCAGTACAGCTGGGTTGCTTCCCAGCCAATGGGTGAGTCTCAAAGTGATTATAGTAACTAAGCTCCACCCATCCTGGGAAGCCATTTTCCCCATGCTGCCTTGGAATCCAAAGAAATGCAATGGGTTGGATCCAGTCTAACTTGGCAATTTCTGCCAGTGTTTACCCCCTTTATGTTATTCTACAGGTCTCCTATCCCTAGGGAGTAGAATTCCATGGAGTGCAGGAGAGAGGAGAGGAAAATTCCCTTCTGCTGATGGAAAATTTACTCTAAATCTAGCCCAATATTTTGTGGAGAGCAGGGTTTGGATCTATCTATCTTACCCTCCTTACTACAGCCCTGGTCCCACATAGCTTTGATCCATACAGGTTCCCTGAACTCCAGCATAGCCTTTGGGTAGTCAAAGGGGACCTTTTCCTCTCATTTCCACTAATGGAAAAGCTGATTGGATCCAACCCCATGGGAATATGACTAATTGTGTACCATGGAAAATCTACATTTTGATAATTTGGCATGTTGTGTGTGTGTCAAGCATCCAACTGCATTTTTCCATGTGCAAAATGTACAGCTCTTATTCTGAGAGTCCTGGTTTCTTTCGCAGCACTTCTTGAGGAGCACAGTGCCTTGACACCACAATGACAGACTACACATTCAGCAGAGCATCAGTCATGCTGTGTTAAGTCCTGTCAGATCACATCAGTTGACATGACTGACAGAACCCAAGATCTCATGTCACAATGGGATATGTCACCCTGCACAGTGAGTTACAAAGACATACTTTCCAGCAAAGTTAAAGATGAAATGAAATTGGAAGAATTTACTGGCTCATAAGGGAAACCTTCCTGATACATTCCTGTTTATCAAATGACCATAGAATGGATTCATGGACATTATATTCCATTTTAATGATATGAGGAGCCATAGCAAAACAGCAGGGCATGTGGACTGTACGTATAGGGGCTGCCTTATACTGAGTCATAGCCCCTCATTGTGCATAACAGGAGATGTGGGGCAGCCACCCAAAACAACAGCCCCGTGTCACTTCCTCCACTATTTCCTGTTAGCATGTAGTGAAAGATGATACATGATGTGACATTTTCACATTCCGGGTTTCCTCATTGCCATTCCATTTTGTTGGCTTCATGAACTTACTATGGGTTAATATTTGTTTAAATACTGTTGTAGAGAAGGTAACAAGTTGCTTTCTTTCCAGTTCTACGGAAGAAAAATCTTTGCTGTTGAAAAGATCTCAGTTGATTCCTCTTTTTGATTTCAGCTGTTTCCAGTATCCTAATATAATTACAGTGGGATCTATAGTTCCAGGTGGTCAGCCATGTTGGTCTGAAGCAGTAGAACAAATTTAGAGTCCAGGGGCACCTTTAAGATTAACAAAGGTTTATTCAAGGCATGAGCTTTTGTGTGCATGCACACTTTTTCAAATACATATTTGAAAAAGTGTACTTGCACACAAAAGCACATACCTTGAATAAACCTCTTCTGTTCTTAAAGGTGCCACTGGACTCTAAATTTGTTTTAATGGGACCTATAGACATTGATTCTTTAACTGAAGAAATCATCTCGGTGGGCCAAGACCAACATAAATAATGTATGGACTTTCCCACCAAATATGCAGTGTCACTCTTGACAGATCCACTTTCCAACAATTATATGTAAGAATATTAAAACAAAATTTGAGTCCAGTGACACCTTTAAGACCAACAAAATTTTATTCAAGGTATAAGCTTTTGTCTGCGTGCACAATTCTTCCCACTTCAGACCTGAAAGCTTATACCTTGAATAAAACCTTGTTGGACTTAAAGGTGCCCCTGGACTCAAACTTTGCTCTGCTGCTTCAGGCAGAAACAGTTACTCCACGTGAATGTAAGAATATTACACACTTTTAAGAATCCAGCATGGTTTCATACATATTTCCATGTGTGAATGTATATCTATTTACTGATGGGATATTCTCCCCATAAGTTTCACACCTTGGTTGATTGTTGGTTTAATGCTAGCCTTTTTTTAAAAAAAGTATCAGTTCAGTCCGTTTACTCATTGTATTTGGAGTTTTTATGGAAACTGCTTTAAACTCTTTTATGAAAAGCAGCAAAGAAAATATTAAAAAGCTAAGGATCTCTGTTTACAGTAATTTATTTCAGTATGACTGCATTCCTTCATAACAGATACATTTTGATACACCATTTTAAACACCTCACCCTGACCTGGATGGCCCAGGTTAGCCTGATCTCGTCAGATCTTAGAAGCTAAGTAGGGTCAGCCCTGGCTAGTGTCTGGATGGGAGACCTCCAAGGAGTACCAGGGTTGTGACGCAGAGGCAGGCAATGGCAAACCACCTCTGAACATCTCACCTTGAAAACCCTACCTGGTTGCCATAGGCCAGATGTGATTTGACAGCACTTTCCTCCACCACTACCACCACCACTTAAACACCTTACCACTTCTGTTAAGGATTTTCACAAATTAAGATTCAACTTCCTACTTGTTAACAATATTCTACTGTCTACTGCACTCCCAGAAGTAGGCTAGAGTAATGCTTGCGCATCCAGCCACCGGGTGAGACAAATACCCCCCCCCCCCCGAATGCTTTTATGGGTCGGGGAAATGGTGCACAGGGGAGGCAGGAGCTCTTCCTCCGCCTGCCCAGGCCATAATTGGGGCCCTGCCACACTTTTAGAGGGAGTTCTCCATGGGGACTGTTACCTGCCCCAAGTATTCAGAACGGGTGATGTACATATAAATCTAAGAAATGGGGGGGGGGAGTCTTATACAGAATAAGTTTAGCAGTAGCTGGTACTTTCAAGAATATTCAATGGGTTGCTAATTTGCAAGCCGTATGAATTGAAAATGCTACCATGGATATACGGAAATCATGTTCTGGCGCAACTATATAAACAAGTTGGTACGTCGTCGTTAAAACTGTTCCTTGCACTGAAACGCTGCCAGCTGAGATGATCACATTAGTGCATATGAAACTCCGTTTTCTTGTGATCATCCAACATTACAAGCGTGTCTGCCAGGTTCTCATTCATAGTAGCTTTCGGTAATCCTTTAATTTATTACCTACTTTGTATGCTGGCACTCTCATCAGTAGAAATATTGTTCTCTGCGCACACTTTTATGATGATTGGTAATTTTGAGAAGTTTAACTTGGCAGCCCTAGCCAACCATTGCAGTGGTTCTGCCATGGACCTTGAGCAATCTGGCAGAGGCAGCCCAGTCCATCCAGCCCGGTCGGTTATGGGGGAGAGCTGGAATTACAGGGGCTACAGTTCAGCAGTCAGGTACCACTGTGGACTTCACTTGCCTTCTTTTTGTTCTGGGGCTGGGAGGATAGAGAAAAAAAGTATCTCCGATAGGACTATAAAGGTTATCCAAATTTCTCAGTATGCATTTCACTTTTTTTTTAATTGGGGGGGATATTTTTGTATTTTTAAGTGCATATGTGTTTGCCGCCCCAGCATGAAATAACGAGACAGACAACAGTTTGGAATCAAACAAGGGCCACTTTATTAACTATTTAAACAGGACATGCAGCAACGGGCAACTAAACAAGCTCAGGAACAGGCAAGGCAGGCGTCATTCCCAGACCCAGCCTCCTTGCCCTTGTAATGGGCAGGTAACCTAGCCCCAGTATTGACCCAGTCAGATTCTGGCTCGTAACCGGCGGCCCAGCATACTGGCGTCCCCTCCCAGGGGCGCCTACCCCTGAGGCTGCACAGACCTTCAGGGAGGAGCCTAGTCTGAGAGGTTCCCAGAGGCGATCACCATTCCCCTCCCCAGACCGCAAGGCCCTAGGGTGGTTCGTGGTGACCTCCTGTTCCCAACAGGGATATGCCGTAAGGTACCCACCAGTTCCATTTTCTTGCTTGCATAAACCTACCAAGTGACCAGCCTAATTATACCCGACCACCCTCTATGCCCTTAACCACCAGCAGCAGTGTAAGGTAGGCGAAAAAACACCGTCTCCAGGAGCCAAATAGAAGACAGTGTAAAAAATTCCTACCTGGCCCCCCAACGGCAACCAGCATCAGCCTACACTGCCAACGGGGCGGGCGGGTGGGCGAGCTCTCACGGCGACTGCGCAGACGGGGAGCGGGGCAACGGCTCTTATTGAGCAAGCCCCGCCCCCCCAGCAAGCCAGCGCGCGCCGGCGCGCTCTGTTGCTGCCTCGCGTCCTGCGAGGCGGCAAAACTGCTTCCCCCCGCCACGGCAAAGCCGGGCGGCGGGGAGCCCATTGCCGCCCCAGCATGAAATAACGAGACAGACAACAGTTTGGAATCAAACAAGGGCCACTTTATTAACTATTTAAACAGGACATGCAGCAACGGGCAACTAAACAAGCTCAGGAACAGGCAAGGCAGGCGTCATTCCCAGACCCAGCCTCCTTGCCCTTGTAATGGGCAGGTAACCTAGCCCCAGTATTGACCCAGTCAGATTCTGGCTCGTAACCGGCGGCCCAGCATACTGGCGTCCCCTCCCAGGGGCGCCTACCCCTGAGGCTGCACAGACCTTCAGGGAGGAGCCTAGTCTGAGAGGTTCCCAGAGGCTATCACCATTCCCCTCCCCAGACCGCAAGGCCCTAGGGTGGTTCGTGGTGACCTCCTGTTCCCAACAGGGATATGCCGTAAGGTACCCACCAGTTCCATTTTCTTGCTTGCATAAACCTACCACATGCAAATCCAAGCCTCTGCTTTGGCCTTTGCTTACCCCACACGGCAACCGAGAGCCATCCGAATCCCGTGCTGCAAGTCCTCAAGAAATACCTCATTGCCCTTGTTTGACAGGTGCACCCCGTCAGGGCGATACAGGTCCGGGAACTTGACCTGTATGTTAGGGTGCGGCAAAAAGAGACCCAACCCGGACTCCATGGCCGTGCGAAGTTGGCTGTTAGCGTTCCGCCTCGCCTTGTCCATACACCTGGGATCACCGGCGTGCCTCCAAACCAGACGGGGGAGCATGGCAGACCAGACTATCTGCACACCAGGCCACCGTGACTTGATCAGTGCCAAATCAGCCCTGGCCTGCATCACGAGGGCCACCCCCTTGACCAAACCCAAATCGTTGCCCCCCAGGTGTATGACTAGCACCTGAGGGGGGGGCCCCCGCTTCTCCTCGAACAACAACGGGAGGAGCGCCGGCCATCTCATGCCCCTCCTCCCCAACCACTCCACCGTCGCCACTTCGCTGAGGCCAAGCTGGGAGCCGAAAGAGGTTCTCCTCGCCTGATGAGCTGCCCAATAGACCATGCTGTGGCCGCAGACCATGACTCTTCGTCTCGTCTCCCGGCCTGCCGCACCTGTAACCAGAACTTTATTAACAAACTCTGAAAGAAATTGCCACGCACCTATAAGGTACAACGCCTCACGTACCTCTTATAACATCCAGATTTCCAACGCCCGATCCTCTGTATTGTCCTATCCGGGTACCCCATTGCGGCCGCAGTTGATGCAGCCCCAATTCGAAAAGAATGGGAGCAAAAACGAACCCCGCCCAGACCCAACCGGATCAATGCCTTCCGGGTCACGGTCCAGAACTGGAACTTCGTAAGAGGGGTGCTGTCGCTATGCCGAAACACATAGCCCGGGCCATCCCCCCGGAGTGCCAAGTACCGCCGCATGGCGGCGACTGGGCACAGTGCTGCCTCCGGACCAGACCCTAGCTCCAGCACCCTCCCCTTACCCTTCTGATCTGTTTTGGATCTACGCAACCTGATCCGTAGCTGAAACTCATTGATCGATACATCCCTAAGCTCCAAGGCTGCCCCCGACGCGTCAGTCCGAGAGCCTGCCACCAGTTCGCTAATCCTGAGTGCCCCAAAAAAGGCGGTCAGCGAAGCGGCATGGAACAGGCCCACCTCATAGCTGTCACTACAACAAGAGGGCCACTGGCCCTCCAGCCCTCTCAGGACTGTGGGTGTCAAAGGTTCCCTGCTGTCTACTGCCCTAGGTGATTCCCGAGACCACCCCTCCAGCATCTTCCGTAGACGGAAGTCGCCCGTGGTGTCCTTGTGACCCGCCGCCTTACTGGCAAAAGCCAGTGCCGACAGCTTGCCTCTGATTGTGTGAGCTGAGAGGCCGCCACTCCGTAGTGACACACAAAATTGCATCAGGTGTGACACAGGAATAGGCCAGACCTGCTGCAAACCCACTCCCGCCCTGAAGGACAGAAACTGCTTACCGGCCTTCAGGTAAGCTCTCCTGGTGGAAGGGGCAATTGCAAGGCTCATTGCCCTGTCAGCCTCAGCCCTCCAATCCCCCAAACCTCTGGGGGCATCCTTGCCGGGAGCGGGTCGGCCTCTGGAGCCAGCTGACGAAACCTCTCCATCTGTTTGCGAGAGAGAGCGTCAGCGATCCCATTAGCGACCCCCGGGACGTGTCTGGCCCTAAACAAGATGTTAAATTTGAGGCACTGTAACGTAAAGGCCCTAACCAATGCCATGACCCGCGTGGATTTGGATGTAAGGGAATTGATGACATGAACCGTGGACTGGTTGTCGCACCAAAAGTGGACGGTCCTATTAGCCAAATCGTCAGGCCAGATCCATACTGCTGCGACAATTGGAAAAAACTCCAGGAAGGTGAGGTCCTTGACCCAACCTGCCCGACACCAATCTTTAGGCCAGTCCCCGGCACACCAATGTCCCCTAAAATAAACTCCGTAACCGGATGAGCCGGCCGCATCAGATGAAATCTGAAGCTCAGCCTCTAACAATAGCTCCTCCCGCCACATAGAGACCCCGTTGAACGATTCCAGAAACTGCTCCCAAACCAAGAGATCCTCCCTCATTCCCTTGGAGACTTTGGTCCTATGGTGTGGGAGACGGAGGCCTCTCATTAAGTCACATAACCTCCTCACAAATGCCCTACCCGGTGCCACCACCTTGCATGCAAAGTTGAGGTGACCTACCAACTGCTGCAGCTCCAAAAGAGTGACCCTACTATGGGACCGAACCGAGATGACCCGCGTCCTTAACGCGTCCAATTTTTCTCGGGGTAACCTGCAGCACATACTAACCGTATCGATCTCGATACCTAGGAATGTTAATGTGGATGTCGGGCCCTCAGTCTTTTCCTGAGCCAGGGGGACCCCCAGCTCCTCAGCCATGTAAACAAAACTGTCGAGCAGGAAACGACACTGGCCAGAGCCCCCCCTGCCCACGAAAAGAAAATCGTCCAAATAATGGGCAGTACTACAGAGACCAGTCCTGGTCCTCAAGGCCCACTCCAAAAACGAGCTGAACTTCTCAAAAGCGGAACAGGACACCGAGCAGCCCATGGGTAGGGCCCTATCCATGTAAAATTTCCCGTCAAAGGCAAATCCGAGTAGCTCGAAATCCTCAGGGTGCACCGGGAGGAGCCGAAAGGCTGATTTAATATCACATTTAGCCAAATCGGCCCCCACACCGCAGAGGCGGACCACCCGCATGGCCTGATCAAAGGAAGTATATTTTACAGAGCATAATTCCCCCGGTATGGCGTCATTCACCGACCCTCCCCGAGGGTAGGACAGGTGATGAATGAGGCGAAACTCCCCAGGTGCCTTTTTTGGAACCACACCTAAAGGGGAGACTCTTAAATTGGCCACTGGTGGACTACCAAACGGGCCCAAAACCCTGCCTTCCCTGCATTCCCTGTCAATCTTGGCCTTAACTATGTCCTCCCTGCCCAAAACCGACTTCAAATTCCTAGCCAAATAGGGCACCCTCTCCCCCTGAAACGGTATGCGAAAACCCACCGTGAACCCCTCCAAGATGTAGGCCCTATCACCACTCCTTGTGTAACTACGCAACCAGCGTCTCAAAACTCCCAGTTTAATCGGGCTAGGACCCTTTGTCAGGATGTGGGTGGTGTGGCTTCCCCCCGCCTGGGTATTTGCCTCCTTTGCCTCCCCCACGGCCCCTGGGCCGCGGACAACTGGATAAGGGATGAGGTCCCGCGCACAAAGGGCACTCATGCCTAAAGGTGCATGATTTACGACCGCAGGTTCCCTGGGAGGAAAACTCCCAGCAAAGCTGGCGTCGTTGAACCGCCTGCCCCGCCATCGGGCGGGAACCTGCTTGCACCATCGCCCTCTTGACTGAGTGGCCGCTATGCGATCGCTCGCCCCCCCCAGACCTAGCAGGAGACATGATCTGCAACCATAAATTGGCGCAGATCCTGTCCCACCGCATGGCTGGGTTAATGGCTGCCTTCATCCTAAACTCCTCGTCATATTGCGACCATGCCGGGCTTGGGAAATCCGTGAATGCCTTGTATATGATGTCCAGATACTGGAGCATCGACAAAGCCCTCCATGGCTGGTGTTGCACTATGACGGCTGCGTAGATTATGAAACCCGGCAGCCAATTGGCCCATGTCCTATCTACCACCCGGCGCTTCAAGCGCTCCTTCTCCCGGTCATCTAAATTATCCCTGTCCTTTTTCTCTACCTCCCGATAGAGCAAACCAAACACATCCACATACTCCCCTTTTAAAATCCTCTCTTTAGTGGCCATTGAAAGGTGGTCACCTAACGGCATGTCTGTATCGCCACTCGGAATGGCCCCCGCAGCCACCCCATCATAAGATGGCCCGCCCCCGTAAGGATAGCCCCCGCCAGGCTGTGATGAACCGCCCGCCGGCCAAGCTCCTTGGCCAGCCGAAGCAGGGCCGGCATAAGGCAATGTTGGCCAATTAAACTGCGGTAAATGGGAAGTGGCGGCACCTTGCTCGGCGGCCTGACCCATAGGCTGGCTAACGGGGAGCATAGGCGCCGCAGTAGCATTCTGGCCACCTGGCCCCCAAGGCCACGATGCTCCAAGCCTACTCAGTGCCCGCTCCTTACCTCCTGCCACTTGATACGGCGAATAAAGAGCCACCTGTTGCTCCCCCGCACCTGGAACCTGCTGGCCAAACACAGTTCCTGCCGGACCTGAAGCCGCCGCATCCTGCCTGTCCTCAAGGAAGGCCAACCGCGCCAGCACCTGCGCTTTAAAAGACACATTGGCATTATTGACGCCTGGTAACCCACCTACTGTCATACCACGCTCTTTCTCCAGTGCCTCTAGCCGCTGAAGTATGGCCGCGTTTATCACGTCCTCCTCCTCATCACTGGAAGGCACCACCGGATCAGGCTGCGCAGGAGGCCTCTTTGGAGGTCTCTTTGGTGCTGGGTTCTTGCCCTTGCCCTTACCTTTTCCAGGTGCCATTCCTCCGAACTCTAATAGTATACACAGGTACAATTGTTAATACCGAATATCTTACAATGGTTACTGGAGCCTAAAAGTAAACCCAAATTTTTTTTTTTTTTTTTTTTTTTTATGCAAGATGGCCCCCGAGCATGCGGCTCGCTGTCCCCCCAAGATGGCCGCCGTACCTGTGAACCCCAGCCCCAATTGGCCGTCTATAGGCCTTCAACCCCCAGTAACCCCACCAAAATTTGGCCTTCTATAGGCCTTCACCAACTAGGCCCCTCCCGGCCGCTTCGATGGGGGGGGGTTGAAATGGTGCTGCCGCTGGGGGGGGGGGGAGGGCAAGCGCCGACCAAAGAAGCCGCGGGCTAAAATTGCCCCCCTACCGCTGCTCCTGCGAGGGGCGGCTGGGCGGCTGTACCCGGCCAACCAAAGAAGGGGGGGGGGAGGCCGCTAAGGGCACCGGTGGGGGGGGGATATTTTAATCCCTGCCGCCTCTGCGCTGGGGGGGGGTTCCTCCAACACCCCACCCGGCCGAAACTCCAGACGGGGAGCGCGCCGCCGCCGCCGCCGCTTCCCTTCCAATCCCTTTTTATGCGCCGCCCGCTCCCGGGGACCCTAAAGCGACCGCCGCCTCCGACGTCGCAACGCCGCGGCCGCCGCCGCAAACCAGCAGCCGCCCCGCCGCCGCCGCCGTCACTCCGAAGCCGTCGTCCCCGTCCGCTGCCCGCTCCCGGGGACCCAAAAGCGACCGCCGCCGCCGCCGTCGAAGCGCCGCCGACTTGAAATCCGCCGCCGCCGTCGTCCAACGCCGACCAGGCCTCGTCGAGAGCACGCGACTCGTGCTCCTGCTCCTTCCGAGCTCTCACGGCGACTGCGCAGACGGGGAGCGGGGCAACGGCTCTTATTGAGCAAGCCCCGCCCCCCCAGCAAGCCAGCGCGCGCCGGCGCGCTCTGTTGCTGCCTCGCGTCCTGCGAGGCGGCAAAACTGCTTCCCCCCGCCACGGCAAAGCCGGGCGGCGGGGAGCCCAGTGTGCGTACACACACCTGGAAGTCAGGGCAACCTTGTGTGACTGACCCCTACTAGGGGAATGGAGGGTATTCAGAAAGGTGGCTGAATAAAGCCTGCCGCTGCCTCTCGGCTCTGGTACTCCTTGGAGGTCTCCCATCCAAGTACTTGCCAGAGCCGACCCTGCTTAGATTCCTAGATCTGATGCGATCAGGCTTGCCTGGGCTGTCCAGGTTAAGGCATTTCTTAACAAGAAGGAGGAGGAGGAGGAGGAGGAGGAGGAGGAGATTGGATTTATACCCTGCCCTTCACTTGGAGTCTCAGAGTGACTTACAAACTCCTTTCCCTTCCCCTCCCCACAACAGACACCCTGTGAGGTAGGTGGGGCTGTGAGGTAGGTGGGGCTATCCAGGTCAGGGCACATTTCACATTTTTGGTGGTTAACATCCTCATTTCCTTCAGAACCCCTCTTGTTGTCTCACTTGATGTTACTGATGGCTTTACCTACATGAAATGCTGTTTCTGTGGGTCCATCTCCAGGTCCTGTGAAGCAGAAATCTGTGGGAAGTTCCCAACTGAAACATCTATTCTCTAGCATGTGAGGAGCAATTATTGATTGGGACTGTGGCACATGGGGAAATGGGGCTTACACCATCTTCCATGCCATTTTCCTGACCTGAAATGGCACCAGGGAGCCGCTGTTTGCCCTGCTGGAGAAACTTATGCTTTCTGACGGGCAACCAAGTTTCCCCCCTGGGGCAAATAGTTGCTCCCTGAAGCCATTTGAGGTAAAGAAAAGAAGAAAACAGTTTGAGGGACACAGGGCTTAAACCCCTCCCCCCTCACATTCTGTGATCCCAGTCCAAACAGGCCCCTACTGACCTGGGACTCAGCGTTTCAGCTGGGAACACCCAGTCCATGCCTGCTTGACAGGACCATGGATGGACCCCAGGGACATGCCAGGAAACAGTGTCTTGTATAGCTATGCCCTTAGAATGCATGAATGCCACCAGCCTTTATGAAAAAAGTAATGCTTGATAGAATGATGCTACAGCAGGCATTTCTTAACAAGAAGGAGGAGGAGGAGGAGATTGGATTTATATCCTTCCCTTCACTTGGAGTCTCAGAGCGGCTTACAAACTCCTTTCCCTTCCCCTCCCCTCAACAGACACCCTTAGGGCTGCCCGGGGGGCGGGGGATCCCCCGCTACAGGGGTTCCCGATCCGCCGACCAGCATTCGGCCGGCGAGGGAAACCCCACCCCCGAAGTCGTCCAGCCAGGACGACTTCCCCAACATAATGATGTCACCCGGAAGTGACGTCACCACGTTGGGGGCGTTGCCAGGGCGATGCTCTGGCAATGCCCCCAACGTGGTGACTTCCCTTCTGGGTGACATCACCGGGTGTACACGCCGGGGGAGCTCCCGGGCAAAGGAGGACTCCCCCCCCAACCAGTGAGTAGAATCGACTTGGCAACCCTAGACACCCCGTGAGGTAGGTGGGGCTGAGAGAGCTCTTTCCAGAGCTGTCCTTGAGAGAACAGCTGTGATAGAACTATGGCTTACCCAAGGTCATCCAGCAGCTGCAAGTGGAGTAGTGGGGAATCAAACCCGGTTCTCCCAGATTAGAGTCCGTGCACTTAACCACTACACCAAACTGGCTCTAGAAACTAGATACCACTGGGGGAGGCTGGCATGTGAGGAACATGTTCATCACCAGCCTTATGACATGTACTTAGGTTCTTATGCTCATGGGTACCTACAGACTCTATAGATATGGTCATTCATTCATTCATTCTTTTGATTTTTAGGCCGCCGTTCCCGAAAAGGCAGGCTCAGGGTGACATACAATAAAATTCAATATAACAACATACCACAGAATACAAGACTACAAAAATTAAAAGTTAAACCTACAGTAAATAACAATTAATGCATAAAAACTGGCAGGTCAGGAGAGCAGGAAATAGTTTAACAATAAAATTTTCACGGGTTCCCTGGGTGGGATATGGAGATGTGTGTGAGGTATGAGAGTGCCAGACCCCAGACTGTCCCATGGCTGTCCTCAACCGAATGCCTGGCAGAACACCTCTGCCTTGCAAGCCCTGCAGAAAGGGAATGGATCCCGTAGGGTGTGGATGTTCCCTGGCCCTGGTTGAGGACAGCTGGATCTCTCTTGGGCCGGGGACCACCAAGAGGTTCTGACTTCCCAAGCGTAACACTTGTATACCGAGAGAGGTGGTCTTGAAGATAGTAAATCTGTAGCTGCTTAAGCAAGTTTCCATTCTATTCTTTAGGCAACTGTTCCTATAATGATTACGCCTGTACAGCTGGCTGTTCATCTGTGCTTTGTTCTACGGAGTCTCTCCTATAGGATCCCAGTATTAGGCTATACCTAAAAGTTAGGAATACCTGCTTATTCAAAACAAAAATTCTGGCATTCTGGGTGGGAGGACATCAGAGATGAAAACATTGTGGCATTGGTAGGCGGAAGCACACAACCATCTGTGGAGCACCATGACACAGTGGTGAACTAGGGTTGCCAGCTCTGGGTTGGAAAATACTGGAAGACTTTTGGAGTGGATCTGGGAGAGGGCAAGGTTTGGGGAGGGGAGGGGAGGGGCCTCAGCATGGTACAATGCCATAGAGTCTACTCTTCAAAGCAGCCATTTTCTCCAGGGGAGCTGATCTCTGTTGGCTGGAGATCCGTTGTAAAAGCAGGCAATCCCCAGGCCCCACCTGGAGGCTGGCAACCCTACAGTGAACACAGATTAGTGCACATATCTGAATTCTTCACTCTGCCTTCATAAGGAGCTCACATAGTTAGTGGTTGTGTGCGTGTTCACTGCTGAAGCAAAATGGTTACCAAATTGCTCAGGGGCAAATTATATCTTATAAAGCCACATATATATTTTAACTATGTTTTTTTAATATGTATTTTAGTTTTGGTTTTCATTGCTTATAAGGTATGCCTTTATTATGCCTTGCTGTAACTCCAAGCTACCTTGGTGGCCCTGAAACTGGGCAGAAAGGCAATATCCAAATCTTGTAAATACAAGATATAAATATAAAGCCTTCTGTATGCACTCTTCAGTACACCATCTTAAGCAATCAATGAAACATCACCAGCACTTTATGGTTTATCTACAGTTGAACTGTTTTTAAATGATTTTGTGGATTTTAATTGTTATTTATGTATTAACCAATGTAAGCCGCCCTGAGCCTGCTTTGCAGGGAGGGCAGGGGAAAATAATAATAATAATAATAATAATAATAATAATAATAATACCACCTATGGCCTTTGGGAATAGAGTTCCCATTTGCCTGCTTATGGTGGGAGACCTCCAGGTAATTGTGGCCCTTGCCCACTGGTGCTCACCTGACCTGCCAGTGGAAACTGGGGCCAAACTGGTGGGGGGGCAATCATCATGGGGAGAAAACTTTAAAAAAAAAGTAAGGCCCCATCTACTGAAAGGTACTCCTGACTATAGAGTTCCAGGCAATTCCTAGAACAACTCTGAAGTTCCTAGGGTAGCTCTAGGAATTACCAGAAACTCTGTGGTAAGATTACTGTAGAGTTTTTAGTAATTCCTAGTGCTATCCTTTTAATTTCCAAGTAGCTCTAGGAATCTCTTGGAACTCTATGGTCAGAACTTTTGAGCCCTTCATCAAGTTGGATATGGACAAGAAAAAGGAGTAAGGAAGCTTTAGGCCACAGTTGTGAGGTGTCTGTCTCCTTTTTGCATTGGACTTCACTGGGTACAGGGTGTGTCTAGATGGCCTCAAGCTGCACCCTTGGCTTGCTGGGGAGAAGAAGCAAAAATGGATCTCATCCAGTTGAAAATATAACAACAGAGAAGCCCTTCAGATGTCTGTCTGATGCTGAATGGAACTCATGGGTTCTTTAAAAGGCTGAGAGGATAGGAAAAAACTAGCAGTCTTTATATTAACAGTCCTGGAGACTGAATCAAATTGATGCATTATGGTCCTTTCCACCAGTTATATGTATATACACAAGCTTATACAGCTTGGGATCCACCAACATGAACACTTCCATGGCCATCTACAACAGTCTGCCAGTTGCCATTTAATCCTGCCCCTATATTTACCATTCCGGAACAGCAGCAAAAAAACAGAAGCTTTATCCAAACCGTGGGCTCTTCTGCGTTCTCATCTTCCTCACTTGTAAGTTTCTGTTGCCTTGGGGGTGGGGCGGGGGTCTGTTCCACACATGTTTTCCTCCCCCAGTGGTTTCAATCTGCAGGGAGATACGCCGAACCTACAGCAATGTAATATCAAATCAACCACTAGAGGGAGCAAACAAGCATGGAACAGAGGGGAAAAACAACTCGGAGCAATAGGAACACACAAGCGAGAAGAATAAGAATGTGGAAAAGCCCACTTGTTAGATTGCTACACATGGACAAATGGTTGTGTTATGAATTGCTGGGCCTCAGGTTGGCAAGCTTGCCCAATGCACAACTGGCAATGACTGGCCAATGGTGCCATGTTGTGTGCCATGTCTTTCTGTGTGTGTGTACAGCAAGCGCACAGTTTTTCACCTGTTCCTATCTTTATTGGGAAATGACTCTATTCATTTAAAGAGACAACAGAATTGAAGGTTCAGATTGATTGCTATTATATTTGCAGAGGGAGGGGGTATCGTGCTTAAGGTAACATTGAGCCATTGCGCTGTGGAACTGGTGAGACGAGATACATAACTGACATCTAAGGAGAAGGGACACGTTGGGGATGACATTCATGAATGATGAGGCAGCCTGTCAGTTTCAGCTGCCACGTCTCCTCTCGCCGAGCACTTCTCTTTGTTTAGCCTTCAACTACAATCTATAAAGCAACTGCTCATCCCTTTGGTAGGATATGGGAATATAAGAGTCAGACCTCAGATTGAGTTTGTCATCTGCCTTCTCAAAGAGAAATGTGATTTATGTTTATGGTAAAATATTTGAAATGTCACTTAAAACAAAAACAAATGGCACTCAGATTTCAGCGAGAGGGGGGAAAGAAAGGCAGAGGGGATCGAAGCGCAACTGTGGAACTTTTTAAGCGGCATCTTTGTCTTTTCACACCTGAAGTTGCCTATTTAAAGTCTAATTGCAAAAAAAAAATAAAAAAATCTTGTCCTCTTGTCCCTAGTCAGGGATTCATCAGCAGTGTTAATGATGACACCCCATTTTAATACGCACATTAAACATTTAAGTTATAATATGTTAATATGACATAAGAGGTGAATAATAACGATGTTTTATATATGAAGCGAAAACATATTTTATGCTGGAAAATGGTTCGAATGCCTGGCAAGTGACTTATATCCATAACAATTTCATTTAAATATTGCTTTTGCATCCCATCTATCTTAGATGCACTTTTATAGCCCCCTTTTAAAAATTCATTTTGGCATGACCTCTTGGAGGCTGCAGCTCAATGCCTCCAGCCCACAGATTCAATTGCTCTTGTACTTGCTCCTGTTCAATTACCTTTCAAAGTGCAGGAGCCAGTAAGTGCCCAGACATGAACTGCATTTACTGTGCTGGATCTCTCCAGGAATTACACCTTGTGTTCCAGTATGCACAGTTTCGAGGGGGGGGGGAGGGGAAGCTGAAAGGAAATCCATCACTTTGCTCCAAATGATGGCCTGTCGGATTTGACTTAGAGCTTGCACAGTTTGGAAATCTACCACTCCGAGCCATGGCTTTCCAAAACTCAGTCTTGGACAAATGTATGTTAGGATCAGTGTTCCCTTTAAGCTGATTTAGTGTGAAACAGGACAGATTAGGAAGTATTTGGATAGGCATTATCGGAGAACTGCTGTAGTATTCGACCCCAGTAAATTGCTTGTGTCGGTTAGGGATTCCAGAGATTGGTCTGTGGCTGGGGCTCAGTGAAGATCATCTGGAGGGTGGCCGGGCAGGTAATACCAGTGCTTCTGGGGAGGAGAAAGTATAGCAGTAGGACTGGGCAGAGAACTAAGGGAAGGGGGTGGAGAAATATCTTAGCTCAGCCTCCTTCCAGCCTATGTCCCATCTCAAAGGTAGTAGACAGTGGGGCTAGGATGGTAAACCCCCCTCCAACATTGGTGTTGGGCAACACCAGGTCTAGACCACAGTCTTGCGGGATTTTCTGCTGGAGCAGACAGTAGACCTGGCGTGTGTCGCTGAGACCTGGGTGAGAGAGGGAGAGACAGTATCTCTCACCCAATCAGCTCCACTTGGATTCTCGGTCCTCCACAAATCGCAGACTAGGGGGTGCGGGGATGAGTGGCTTTATTCATCTGGGAGGCTTACTACTTCAGGGTGCCCCCACCTCAGGGATCACAGACATTGAGTGTGCTGGCCTAGTATGGGAAGCTGAGGAGAGTGTGGCAATTTGGCTAGTGTGCTGACTGCCTAATGCACCGGCCAGGAGCCTACCGTCCCTGGTAGAGGCCATATCAGGCTGGGCCTTGAAACACCCTAGGCTGATAGTCTTGGGTGATTTCATTGTCCATGCGGATGACACAACCTCTACACAGGCAGCAGACCTAGTGTCATCCATGGCGGCACTGGGACTTTCCCAACTTGTAACAGCCCCCACTCACTGGGCAGGGCACATACTTGATTTGATCTTCACAGCAGGGGTCACAGTGGACTGGATCACTGCCTTTGTGGTGCCATGGTCAGATCACTTTGCCCCAAATGCCCACCTAAATACTCCATTCCGACCCTGTTTGGGTGGTGAGTTGATTTGGGCTCGCCCGCAGAGCCTGATGGACCCTAGGAGACTTCAGATGGCTCTCCGGGATCCGAAGCCCCCTGGTGTCTTGTTGGATGAGCTTGTTGGGAATTGGCATGACCGACTCTCGACAGCCATTGACGTGATTGCTCCCTGGTGCCCTCTGCACCCCGATCTAGGCTCACTCCATGGTTTACCCAGGAGTTGCAGCTAATGAAATGGGGGCTTAGATGGTTAGAAAGGTGGTGGCGGTGTGCCTGTGACATAGCTACAAGAGCATCCTATAGGGTGTTTATGAAATCATATGAGATGGCAGTTAAGGCTGCAAAAAGACAGTATTAGGAGGTTAGGAGTTTGGGAGTGCTCCTGGATGCCTCTCTGACAACGGAGGCCCAGGTAGTAGCCACTGCCAGGTCAACCTTTTACCATCTTTGACTGATAAGGCAGTTGGTTCCCTTCCTTGAATGTGGCGATTTAGCAACAGTGATCCATGCAATGGTCACCTCAAGACTGGATTACTGTAACACCCTCTACATGGGGCTGCCCTTGTCACAGATCTGGAAACTTCAGCTGGTGCAAAATGCCACGGCCAGGCTGTTGATGGGACTCCCTACCCGGGAGCACATCCAGCCTGTGCTAAAGGCATTGCACTGGCTGCCTATAGCATACTGGATCCAGTTCAAGGTACTGATTCTTACCTTTAAAGCCGTTTATGGTCAGGGATCTACTTACCCGAGGACCGCCTTTCCCCATATGTACCCCAGAGAGTACTGTGATCTGGGACCCAGAATTGTCTGGTCCTACCGAGTGTTAGGGAGACCAGGCTGGCAATGACCAGGGCCTTTTCGGTGGTGGCTCCACTCTGGTGGAATGAACTCCCAGAGGAGATCAAGGCCCTGTGGGACCTTTTACAGTTCCACAGTGTCTGTAAAATGGAGCTCTTCCGCCAGGCCTTCGGATCTGCCACCATCATCACCCCTACCATTTCCACTGCTATTACCATCAGGAATGTCAACTGATATCGTATGGTGAAGAGCCCTGAGCTGCTGGATCCCTAAGAACTGCTCGTGCTGGTTCCCCCCCCCCCCTTTTACAACACCTGATGTATCCTATGTCATCTAAAGCAGACCAGTGGTACCAATGCAGAAGACTAGCATTTTATCATTAGGTTTGGTTTTATTATAGTATTTTAATGGTGTATTTATTGCGCATGTATTTTGTAATTTTACCTGTTGTGTGCCGCTCTGAGATGCCCTTGGCTGGGAGGGTGGGATAAAAGTCTAAATAAACAAACAAACAAACAAAGCTCACAGTTCTTTAGCCTTCGGCTCACCAGTTTTTGTCTTAGCTCAGGAAGGATGACTGCAGAGCGAACTAATTTATGCATTAGCAAAATTGCTTGCTCACAACTTTAATGCCAGTAGCAGCTCACAAAGTAGAATTTTTGCTCACAAGACTCCACAGTTTAGAGCGAGCGTTGGGTAGGATGCAATGAATACCCCCCCACACACACCGCCAAGTATTCCACTAGCTTTGCGGTGGCTGGTTCCTTATCCCATTGTAAAAAAACTAACTCCCTGGGGGGACAGGGCTCATAACCTTCAAAGCCTTACTCGGTCTGGGACCAACATGTCTGAGGGACTGCCTTCTCCCACATACATATTACACCTGGTGGTCTCTGGCCCGAAGGATGTCCATCTTGCCTTGATTAGGGTCAGAGCTTTTTTCTGCCCTGGCACCTGCCTGGGCGAACATGCTTCCCATTGAGATCAGGGCCTTGCAAGTTCTCTTTCAATTCTGCAGGGCCTATAAGATGGAGCTGTTCCACCAGGCCTTTGGCTGAGGCAGCAGGCATCCATACATGGCCTCCCTGGGGTTTCCGTCTCCCATCCCACAATAGCTGGCTATATCCCTCAGCTGTAACCACCAGTTGTAATGTCACTATTGTGTTTTGATATTTTATTTATTGTATTGTCAGTGCTCTCTCTAAGCTGTGGAGTCTTGTGAGCAAAAATTCTACTTTGCGAGCTACCGGCATTAAAGTTGTGAGCGAGCGATTTGGCTGCTGCATAAATTAGTTTGCTCCGGAGCCATCCTTCCTGAGATAAGGCAAAAATGTGTGAGCTGGAGGCTAAAAAACTGTGAGCTAGCTCATGCTAACTCAGCTCAGAGGGAACACTTGTTGTTATCTGCCCTGAGCCCACTTGCAGGAAGGGTGGGCTATAAATATGAATAATAACAATAACAATAATAATAATCATAGTAATAATAACAACAACAACAACAACAATAATAAATGTTAGCATACCATGAGGTGGGGCATCTGCCAGGACCCACTGCCCCCGGTGCCTGTCTAAACACTTACTCTGCCCCCTATCTGCATGCCCTTGCCCCACCCACTTTACCTGGAAGTGCTCCACCTCCTGTGCTCCTGGCTTCCCAGGCTGCCCAGCACTGCCAGAGTGGGCAGATGGTGACGGTCACAGCAGCAGCATTCCCAGCCACACACATGTCCCACGGCCATGGAGGGAAGGGTGTGCAGGAGACTGTGGGAGGTGAAGGATACACTGGCGGGTTGGGGGTACATGGGTGGGGGCAGGAAGGGAAGTGTGAGTGGGGTTAGGAGGGGGGGGCCCTGAGCCCTCTTTGCCCAAGGCCCCCTCCAGGTAGCCCTGAATGAGGATAACTCTTTTTCTATGCCAGGCCACTGAGAGGGTGAGAAACTGAAGACACAATTCCAAAGGCCTTGGTCACCTCAGAGGCCCTCTGTGCCAAGCAAGCCATACAATTTTTAATTTAAATTTGATTGAGAGCGGGAGGTTTGAGGAAAGGCAGAGGGACTCTCTATCTAGGGCACTGGTTCCCAAAGCGGGTAATACTGCCCCTCGGGAGGGCGCTGGAATGATCCAGGTGGGCTGGAATGATCCAGGTGCAGATCCACAAACTGCATCTTTTTGTCCACCTCTTGAAGGTAGATTTTTTTTTTTGAAAAGGGGGCAGTAGGCCAAATAAGTTTGGGAACCTATGATCTAGGGGCTCACAGCTGCCCAGTTTCTGCAGCAACAGCAACCAACATTCTAAAACCTGTTAGGGAAACTCTATTAACGTCTTCTACTGTTATCAGTATTATTATTTGTTTTTAGTTTTCAGAGAGGTTTGATTAATTGTGACAAATGCTTATGATGTTATAGATCTCTTCAGAGTTCCTATTACCTTGTAGCTTTGTCCAGCTCTTCAGGCCAAAACATGGTTAGTGGTAGCCTCCTCCAGATCTCAGTTAAGAGTTCTGTCTACTTTGATGGACTCAGCACAAAAAAGACTTTCCTCCTTGCTTCCAGGTGTTTTATCTTCTCCCTTTCCCCTCCCCAATGAATCGGTCAGGCCAGGTCAGAGAAGCTTTTCCTGATGTCTCCAGAATTTTCTTCTTGAAGTCTTTGCAGTCTTAATGCCTCCAAGTCTCTGTTCCCTGCTGGGGGGGGGGGGGGCACAGCTAGCCCACCCAATTGTCTCTAGCTAGACCTATTAGCATTTGTATGAAGGTGGATAGAGGTAAATCAGGAAAGCAATTGAACTGAATCCCCCCCTTCTGAGAGCGAGTTTGGTGTAGTGGTTAGGGATGTGGACTCTAATCTGTGAGAACTGGGTTTGAGTCCCCACTCCTCCACAAGCAGCTGCTGGTGTGACCTTGGGTCAGTCGCAAGTTCTCTCAGGCCTGTTCTCTCAGGAGCAGTTCTTAAGAGAGCTCTCTCAGTCCCACCTACCTCACAGGGTGTGTGTTGTGGGGAGGAGGAGGGGAGGGAAATTGTAAGCTGCTCTGAGACTCCTTCGGGTGGTGAAGGGCAGGGTACAAATCCAATTTTCTCCTCTTGCTGCTGCTCTTCCTCTGCCTCCTCTTCTTCCTGCCTGTTCTCTGCCCAGAGAGGGGGAAAAACGTTTAAAACTCAAGAGTGAAGGTTTTGCTCATTTCAAACCTCCAAAGAAAAAAGGCATTTCTTCACAACAATATAAACAAAACTGCAAAACAAGCATTGGAAAGTGGAGAACTGAGACTGTTGAAAAAATTTGAAACAGATATAAAGAGAAACAAAATAGAAAACATTTGTTAGTCTCTACTACAGCTGATCATGCTGTGGATTGCATTTTCACTTGGCAATATATCTAACTGTTCTTCTTAATAACGTTTCAGCTTATGTCCTGAAATCACTTGCTAGATGACAACATACAAAATCTGGGGCAAAGAGAGGATGTGGGAAGCTTCATGATTATTGCCTTAATTAAAATCCAGCAAGGTGTGAGCGAGGTCTGGTTTGCATAAACAGCAGATTTAATAATGTTCAAAATTTGGACTCTACTGCTTCTAGATGGCAATAGTAGTGTCAAAATATTGAAACACAGAACAGAATATTACTACACATAGAAAACTAATATGGCAATGGCAAGGCTCCAATAGAGCCATTGACCCCGACATCTAATTTTCTATGCATAGGGAAGAGAGGGCTGTTTTTTAAAATAATAATAATAATGGGGGAAAAAAATTGATCATATGATCTTCCACACACCGTCTAACAGTATCAGCCCCATAGCTATGGTGGGGCTTTTGGGGGTTCCACCACCTTTATTAAAAGCACAGGCCCACAAGAATTTCTCCTGTAAATGGTTTTTGCAATCATTTAAAAATGTATTTTTTTAAAGGTGTGTACTCCTTTAAGCAGAAT
Organism: Lepidodactylus listeri; assembly: GCA_029233225.1. Taxonomy (NCBI): domain Eukaryota; kingdom Metazoa; phylum Chordata; class Lepidosauria; order Squamata; family Gekkonidae; genus Lepidodactylus; species Lepidodactylus listeri. The sequence goes on from JARCFY010000006.1 coordinate 99,215,463, forward strand.
GGAGTGCTTTAGTTGACTGATTCCCGCATTGAGGAAGGGGGTTCATGTAGGTGACCTCTAGGATCCCTTCTAACTCTGTGTCAAGAAACTGGACTCCTTTAAGGGAGTTTTTCTGCCTAAGTACTGAGAGCCAGTTTGGTGTAGTGGTTAAGTGCACGGACTCTAATCTGGGAGAACCGGGTTTGAGTCCCCACTCCTCCACTTGCACCTGGCTGGATGACCTTGGGCAAGCCATAGCTCTGTACCAGCTGTTCCCTCAAGGACAGCTTGGGAAAGAGCTCTCTCAGCCCCACCTACCTCACAGGGTGTCTGTTGTGGGGAGGAGAAGGGAAAGGAGTTTGTAAGCCGCTCTGAGACTCTTAAGTGAGTGAAGGGCGGGGTATAAATCCAATCTCTTCTTCTTCTTCTTCTTCTTCTTCTTCTTCTTCTAAGTATTAGCTTTCTTAACTACAGAAGTTATCACCCCCACCTGCTGGCTTGTCATCAGAATTGTTGCTTTGGGTGGCAGAAGTGATTAACTTGCAGCTGCTGAGAACTGTCATCTAAAGTGGTTGACAGCTTGCAATTTAGAGATCTGTCCTGGTAACAGCTTTCTGTTGGCTGAATGACTTTTCCTTCTGCACTGAGAGCTTCAGCCCCACCAGAAACAAATTTGCCCCACAAGCCACAAAATCCTGGCTACAGGCCTAAACAGTACAAAATCCAATATCCATGTGGGTGGAAAACGGAACTGGACAAAACAGAATTGCTCAAAAGGATATGGCAGTAAGAGATCTGAAATTGGTCTACATTGGACCTGTTGGCCCAATTCCTTCAAAAGAAGGGGCCACACTAGTTGTGTGGCAATTTTGATGTCATTTGGTCGAAAAACCCCACCCCCACCCCCTCAAAAAACACCCTCCTTCCTTACTTTCTGAAAGGAAACAAGCAACAGACCACAACAAGGAAGGATGGCCAACAGAGTTTTCACTGGAAAGGTTTTTTCCCAGTCATTGTTGGTTTTTTGCCGTCAAGTCTCAGCTGACTTCCTGCAGCCCGTCATGGGGTTTTCAAGGCAGAAAATGTTCAGAGGTGGTTTGCCACTGCCTGCCTCCATGTCACAACCCTGGTATTGCTTGGAGGTTCCACATCCAACTACTGGCCAAAGCCGACCCTCCTTAGCTTCTGGCACCTGACAAGATCAATTTAGCCTGGGCATGCACTACTTTTTAATGCTGGTGCCAGTGCCGCTCCCCCCCCCCCCCCATAAGAGTGAAGTGCACCTGTGCTGTGAGCCACTTACTTTAGGGGTCTGTAAAATCAACCCCCGTGCTCAAATGCACTTGAAACTTGGGGGGATCTTTAGATTAGAGGGGGGATTATATTCTGTGCAGATCTGATTCCATCATCTTTGTAAACAGCTGCCCCTGACCTTCCAGTAGATTCCCCATTGAAAGTAATGGTCCCAAAACCTCTGGAACCTGAACAACCCACATGGATTTGAACCCAGAACTGGTAATGCCCTACAAGAACATAGGAAATCATGGTAAAAAATGTCTCCTGAAACCCTGGATGTGAAATGGTAACATTTTTTTTCTTAGCACGCACCCCTATTGATTTAGATGAGACACAGGTCCTATATTCTGTGAGGGGGCTTGAGGGGGTATGCCTGACCTCCACTGGTACCTCTCTATCCACTAGTGAGCTGGTCCCATTTCCATTATCAGTGTCACCCACACAATGGCAACCAGAACGGAGCCAAAGCCAGCACCAATAGCCTCCATACACATGGCTCAAATCTACATGTAATCTAGAATTAGAACCACATGCTCACAAACAGGATTCAGCCGAGTTAGTTGCCACTGAATGGTATGGCAGGTGCGGCTGGCACAGCAGACGAGTGGGGGGATCAGGCAGACTCCCCCATTCCCTAGTCCAAACCCCACTTAAGGCCAGTAAGGCAAGATGTATACACCAGCATTCGGAGCTGTGCTTAGGGATGCCAGCCTCCAGGCAGGACTTGGGGATCCCCTGGAATTACAGCTCATTTCCAGTCAACAAAGATCTGTTCCCTTATCTCTGCATAATACATAACAGCAAGCCTGTACTATAAATGCATGTATAGGGATGTCTATAGGGAGGGAGGAGAAACAAGTGTTTATACAACTGCTAATAACTGGAACCTTGTTACAACTGCCATTCAAAGGAAAGATGAGCAATCTCAGGCCCAGGGACCACATCTGGCTTGCTCACATTTTGGCTTCTGCCTGGGAACTAGTCATTTATTGGCCAAGAGGAAAGAACTGCTTTGATGGACTTCTCATGGCTGATACAGAGGGTTGCTGATCTCCATGTCAGGCCTGGAGATCTTCCACTATTACAACTAAGGATGCCAGTCTCCGAGTGGGACTTGGGGGACCTGTGGAATTACGGCTCATCTCCAGACAACAGAGATCAGGTCAGAGGGTGGACTCTGTGGCATTGTGCCCCACTGAGGTCCCTGGCCTCTCCAGGTTCCATCCCCAAATCTCCAGGCATTTCTCAACCTTGGTATGGCAACCCTCCCTCCATCCCTGCCAGTGACTGGGGGGATCTGGCAACTCTCTCTCCCCTCTCCCAAACATTTGAACTAGTTCTCATTACCTTTGCTGCCGGTCTTCCCGTTTCCTCAGTTTTGTCACAGCATTCCTTACCTCCCTGAATTAGATGGAAATTACCTTCTGGGAAGTCAAGGAAATATGCCATGGGAAGTCTTAAAAAAATATTGTGGCTTTAACTGTTGACTGAGGCACTGACTTTAAAAACTGTGGAACTGAACTCTCCCCCCCCCCCCCCAATCATTGTGTGAATAATTTATGCTTTGGAATGGTTTCATCACTGGCTGCTCATCCAGCCATTAAACTGAAATAGGACTACAGAAAATGGGGCACCAAAAGAGAAGGTCAGCGAATGGAAATAGTGCTGTGCGCCTTTACACCATTATTAACACTATCTGACACACGGTGCTCAAAGAAGGGGGAAAGCTAATCTGTAGACTGAAAATGATATGGAGATATAAGAATCATTTCAAACACATGCGCAGGATGTGAACATTGTTATGAGAGAATGGAATGAAGAGTATCAGGAGCCAGGGAACAAGGAAAGGCAGGGGGCTGGCAGAATTAAGATCCTTAGGTGGAAAGTCAGGGATTCAAGAACTAATTCTCTAGATCTGCTCTCTGGAATCTACAGGGAGGTGCTGTTCTTCAGTCCTAGGTGGCCTGCCAATATATCTACATTACAAATTATTTTGATGTCAGAAGAGCAGCCAGTGAGATTTGTCTTTACTTTTAAGAAAATAATTTACACGGATAAAGGGTTGGAAGTAAAATGTTATTTGTCTCCCTTTGAAGTGTGTATCGCCAAAACACGTGTAGTGTGTTAGCTATTATTATCTATTGGAAGCACATTTGTCACTCAGAACATTTTATCATGTCACTCCTGTGGAATTGCTGCCAGGGTCCGGGGAGATGAAATTAATCCTGTTCCTGTGATTTCCAAGTCTCATATATCAGTGTACTTTTTCAAGATCCTGATTGTCTTTCCCAAAATAGCTGCCTTCAGACATTGCAAACTCCACATTTGGGCCCCTTCGTTTCTTCCCCACGTTCTGGGATTCTATCCCAGAATTAAATTATGTTTTAGAGTCTGAGGTTGGGGTAAGGGACATGCCACAATTTGTTACAACACCCAAATCTGGATGTCACTGCAAATTGTAGTTCAGTTCACAACTTCCTTAACTGTAAATCTTTAGTCTTATTTCTGTGCATGAAGGGAGGAGGAAAGGAACATGTGAAGATCTGGAGCTAATTTGGATCACAAATAAATTGTGGGGAGGTTTTTTGCTTGTGGCATCAGTTTGCAGTCTGAGAATAAAAATATTATAGCAAGGTCTTAGACAACATGTGCACAACTGTAGATTGTGTTTGCCAGGCTGATAATTATTTGTTACTTTTTAATCCTTTTTAATCCCACTGTTCCTTTCAAGAGTTCAGGATAGCATACATTTGGTCTTACTCTTACAACAAACCCACGAGGTAGGTTAAACGCAGAGTTAGTGACTTTCCAAGGTTATACAGGGAGCATAACGGCTCGGCATGCATTTGAAATAAATGGCCAAATATTTGGTGGCTGCAGGCTGCTCTGTATTTATGAGCCAAGTAAGGATTCCAAATTAAGATTGTTTGTATATATAAATATATTTAGTTTTCCTTGCCATCAGAAGAAGAACTTGAGAATTTCAAATGAAATCTGAGGATAAAGAATACATTTATTAAAAGAACAGCTACTGTAAGTCAAAACAGCAAGGGCTAAAGAATATGGACTTGGCGCACAGTATGGTGTGTTTGGAATCTTGGTGTGAGGAAATCAAGCAGTGCTGACTTCCTGCAGGGAGAGGTAACCGTAGAAGTGCATAAGGTTGTCAATCTCCAGGTGGCAGCTGGAGATCTCTTGGGATTTCAGCTGATCTTCAGGCAACAAAGACTGGCTCGCCTGAAGAAAATAGCCACTTTGGAAGTTGGACTCCTATGGCATTATATCCCACTGAAGTCCCTCCCCAAACCCTGGACTCCTCAGGCTCCACCCCCCAAATCTCCAGGTAGTTCCCAACCTGGAGCTGGCAACCCAATCCCCCCAAAATGCATCTTGACACATCTCAGGAAAGCAGGAGAGCTAGGTAGGGAGAAGCGTAGCTTGGCTGCCAGAGATGCCTCCTGGTCTTCAACTAGAAGGGGGAGTCTTGGTCACCGGGTCCCTTTGGGTGCTGATAAGGAAGGAAGGGGGTTGAGTTTGCCTGGGTCCCTATTCTCCCATCAAGGTGCTCCTCTGGTCCACTCTGCCCACTTTTGTAAGGGAGCAGTCCCAAGCCCTTCCTCCTCTGCCTGGGGCTGTGAGGGTTTAAAGAAGCCCTTGCAGTCCTTTCGTGCCTGACCCCTTGAGACCTCTCCAGTCCTAGCTATGGTTCTATCCTGGCAGCCCCACTATTGCAGCCAAGGGGTGAGTGCTGCTGGGCAGCTGGGCTGTGGGGAAAGAGCTGGCACTTCCCTGCCTCTGGTGGTCAGCTGGGCTGCTGAGACGTAATTAGTGTGGACTTGTGTCTTCTGGCTGGGTCCCCCAATGGCCAGCTGAGCTGTGGGGAGTAATCAGACTTCCCTGCACTAAATGGAAAAGCCTAGGGTTACCAACTCCAGGTTGGGAAATTCCTGGAGATTTGGGGGTGGAGCCTGGAAAGGGCAGGGTGTGGGGAGAAGAAAGAGTCAGCAGGGAGGTGATGCCATAGAGTCTAGCTGCCATTTTCCCCAAGGGAGCCAATCTCTGTAGTCTGGAAATCAGTTGTAATTCTAGGCAATCTCCAGGGCCCACCTGGAGGATGGCAACCCTAGAGAATCCCCACCAGCCAGCTAGGCTGCCTGGCCAGAGTTGCCGGCCTCAACAAACATGTTGGACCCATCAGGGAGGCTCCCAGTGAAGTCCTTGGAGAGGTGAGCGGGGGCAGCTCCCGAGACATTGAGGGGTATCCTGCCAGATTCTGGACACTTTATTTGGATGTCCATCCATGGGAAAGCCATCGAGCTTTTCATACAGTTGATGGCTTTCCCATGGATGGACAAAGGCTGAGGGAAACTCATGACAGTGGCTAATGGCACTTCATGAGTTTGTCTGGTATAAACTAAAGTCGTTACTGCTTTTCTGGTGACCCCTGGATACAGGATGGGAGAGGTTACTGAGTTATATGTATAGCCGATTAAATAAGGTAAATGGGCAAGTAGCCTGACCAGGTGAGATGAGGTCAACCAGGGTGGGTGATTGCTTACCTGAGAAACCATTGCTGAGATTAAGTATCTCCTTTAAAGTGGAGGGGAGAGCTGTTAGCAAATCTGTGACCCTGAGTCACCTTTGCAAAATAGTTTCTTAGGCTAGTTTCTGACTAGTGTTCATTTTATTTGTTCCCAGCACCGTCTTGGTTCCATTTCTGGCCAAGCAGTGTGGTACATACATATGAATTTGGGGGTGAGATAGAATGAGGGGTGTCCTCTACAAACCCCCCTTCTGTGGGCAGGGTCTGGCTGGCATCATGGCAGAGATGGCAAATACATTATAGAATTTAACTAATCTCAGAATGGGTAACACTCTATGGTCTTGGTTGGTTGTTTATATGGAGCCCCCCCCCCCTTTTTTGGAGTTATCAAAGACATTCTTTATCTCATCTATCACCGCTGACTTTCACTGAGCTGTGTTTCTAAAATCCAGCACAATCAAGGTTTTGTTTAGATAATTACTTTCATCTATAGATTTTTATAGAGGAAGCTTAACTGCAGTAGAGAATACTTCAGAGCCTTTATCTACTTTCTGTAAATCATGCCGTTCAAGCAAGCTGGGGTGATGTTAACTGCCAAATTTCATTTAAGATGTACCTTTATTCACTCTGACAAAGCCACATTACACACAAAATCCTTCCAGATTTTCATAAATGAACTCCAGAAAAACCATTAAATTAGAACCGTTTGTGGCAGGTCCTCATTACATCCTGATCTTCCAGCAACATACACAAATTAAAGTATTTTTATTAGGAAATTGAAAAGAAAGCAAGGTTAATAAGAGCACTGGCTTATAAGCACTACAATATATGCAGGACGATCCATTAATGATTTGGGATTCAAAACTCTCCTTTTAACCTTTGTAGAGCCTTTCATTAACGGAATGCTTACAAAAAATTCATAGCATGCTTTCTCTGTGTGTTTATACGTTTGTATATTTCCTTTATGAAACCAAACACGTGTATAAATTGTGAGCCTGGTGCTAAACTCACCCATTGAAATTGATGGGACTTAAATATGCTCGGCTAGACTGTATCCAGTTTTCTTTTAGAAGTTTCTGGCTGTTTATAATCTCTAATTAATATATATTATGCAAAAGAAATGTCATTATTTCAAAGAACTGTATTTCTATAGTTGGGGTGTTACCCCTGATAAAACAGTTTCAGATGGGTAGCTGTGTTGTCTGTAGTAGTAGAACTAAATTGAAGTCCAGGAGTACCTTAAAGACAAACAAAATTTTCCAGGGCTTGAGCTTTTGTGAGGTGAGACCTTTAACTCACAAAATCTTATACTTTAAAAAGTGGGTTGGTCCTTAACATGCTACTGGACTTGAATTGAGCTCTGATAAAACAGTGCATGGTCTTTCATTTATGACATATAACATTGTCACACATCCCCTGCCCCCAGGTAGGAAGACATCCATAGTAGTTGTGCTACTGGTCAGTTTCCTTTGGCTGAGAGAGCACTGTAGACCTCATGGTTATTTATGAACATACAAGCAGAACATAATGGAAGCAAATAGTCTTTTATAGCAGACAGTTTAACAACTGACCCCACCAAAGACTCTACACACACAAATATCATTGTGCTAGCCTTTAGTCCAACCTTCTTCTAGGGCTGTTCTGCATTCTTATTTTTGTCACTTGTGTGTCCTTGCTTCAGGGTTTTTTTTTCTTTTCCGCATGTGTTTTGCTCCCTGTAGTGGTCAATTCAATATTACATTGTTGCATGTCTAGCATAAAAACCTGCAGTTTAAATCTTCAGGGAGATATGCCAGACATAAAGTGATGTAATATTGAGCTGACCACTAGAGGCTGCCCTTCACTACCCAAAGAAGTCTCAGAGCGGCTGACAATCTCCTTTCCCTTTCCCTCCCCACATCAGACACCCTGTGAGATAGGTGGGGCTGAGAGAGCTCTTTCCAGAACTGTCCTTGAGAGAACAGCTCTGAAAGAACTTGTAACTGACTCAAGATCACACCAGCAGCTGCATGTGGAGGAGTGGGGAATCAAACCTGATTCTCCCAGATCAGAGTCTGTGTTCCTAACAACTACACCGAAATGATCCTCTAATCACTCTCTATGTCAGTCAAATCCTACCTCACAGGGGAATAGTTGTGAGCAGTGTTGGTTCCAAATTTGGAAGGCCCTGGGCAGACAGTGACACAGGGACCCCTTCTGCACACCACCAGGCCCCCCCTCATGCCTTCCATTTCAACCATCCACTTGTGTGTTCCCACCTGACTGCGAATCCTTCCCCTCACCAGCCTTCTTGCCACCTGTGATCACAGCCACCTGCACCACATTCAGGCCCTTTCCCTAACAGCACTGGCTGTTGTATGCAGCTGCTCTGGTCATCAAAGAGAACTGCTGCTGTGCAACATCTGCATGCCCTTCCTCATCAGTGCTGGGGAGCTGGGAGCATGGGTGGTGGAGCACCCAAGCAAATGGGTGGGGAAAGGCACCTGGACAGGTGGCGCAGGAGGGTGAACAGGGGGGAAAGGTCTGTGACAGGGGGCCCCAACAGTAGCCCTGGGCCCTGGCACCTGCCCCACTTCAGGGTATGCTGATGCCAGCCTTGGTTTTGAGGATAGACTGCTGGAGGGTAGACAATGCTATAAGCTGTTCTGAGCCCACCCACCCCCCACCCCCCGGGAAAAGTGAGGCGTAAATGTCTTGAATAAATTTTGCAATGCTAGGAAGAGAGTAAAATCAAGACATTAACAGATCCCCTGGCTTCTGGGCACAATGGTGGGCTGCATTTAGTTTGATGGCTCAGGAGCTGAGCATGCCAGAGGTATAAGTCGTAGGGTTGCCAACCTCCAGAGGAAACACTCCGTGAATAAATTACGAACAAAAGCAGAAATATTATATCGTATAAATCAATTCAAATAGCTCAAATTCTTATCAAGTTCAACAAACACCCTTATATTCTCTTAAAGGGCTAGGATCAAAAGTACAAAGGAAAAACTCTAAAGAAAGTCCACTAATCCTTTGTATGTAGAGTTTTAGGAGAAGACCCGTGCTCACCCCTGCACAAGCGCCAGCTTTTGCCTGCCCCCCCTTGCTTGAATGAAGACAAAGGAGGGGGAGTGGCAAGGCCTGGCAAGGTCCAGTGCGGGAACTCTGACCAGCAGGGGCCGAACTGATGGCTTAAAAGGGGGGCCGCCACAAGGTAGCGGCCATTTAGGATGGCGAAGAGCTACTTGTGCAACCTGGAGACGGTGCTGTGAGGACAAGAGGAACAAAGGGACCCCACACGTGGCTGCAGAGGAGGTTGTATGGGCCCCTGTCCTAATGAGGAGATGGGGGGTGATTGTCTGCTGGTTCGGGATACCCCCCTCCCCTCCAGTTGCTCCACTTGCCTCCCTCCCACTTGCCCCTTCCCCCAGCCTTCCCTGCCACTCACCTTTGGCCTTCAACTCTTGGCGTCAGGGAGGGAGGGTTCCTACTCACTCCTCCCCCTCCAGCCTCTCTGCTCACCTCCCGGCTGCTCGCACCCCTTCCGGCTCTCACTGGGTCGGCGGCAGCTCCAGTGCACCCCTGTAATGCGGCATCGGGGAGTGAGGGCTCCGGCCCCCCTTCCTCCGGCCGCTCTTGCCCCCCCCCCACTAGTTCAACAAACACTCTTATATTCTCTTAAAGGGCTAGGATCAAAAGTACAAAGGAAAAACTCTAAAGAAAGTCCACTAATCCTTTGTATGTAGAGTTTTAGGAGAACAAAAGTTCCACGCCAACAGGAGCAGCAACTATGCACGGCTGGCTTCAATGCCGCGTTCGCCTTTAGCTTCTTCAGAGAGCTGGTACTCTTTGGCTGTGAAAAGGGATGAAAATTTAACAAAACTCCTTAAACAAGTTTTCTAAATCCACTAACATGTTTTCTTTCTGTCGGTCAGGCCTCTGCAATAATGGTGGAGCAGGAGATCTCCCAGGATTACAACCAATCTCCAGATGACAGAGATCAGATTCCCTGGAGCAAATGGACCCTTTGGAAGGTGGACTCTGCGGCATTATACCCCAATGGAGTCTCTCCCTAACCCTCACTCTCCTCAGACTGCACCCCTAAAATTCCCAGGTATTTCCAACCCAGAGCTGGTATCCCTAAGTAGGGAGTACAGAGACCTACTCTTTTCAAAAAGAAAAGATCCATGAGGAAAGGCTCACTTATCCATCAACCCCTTGGCTGATAAACTTACACAAATTATTTATAAGAGAGAGAGATTAGATTTATACCCCACCCTTCACTCAGAGTATCAGAGCGGGATACAACCTCCTTTCCCTCCCCCTCCCCACAACAGACACCATGTGAGGTAGGTGGGGCTGAGAGAGCTCTGAGAGAACTGCCCTTGAGAGAACAGCTCTGAGAGCTGTGCTGCCTACCCCTGTCTCATGCTGCAGTCATACTCATGTCTGGCAAAGTCTGGTGGCTCGGCCACTAGGTTAAGACCTGTCCTTCATCACTTCCTCTGCCATCCCTGCCAAGACTGCTATACGTGCCACATGTGGGACTTCAAGGGTTTTTGAACCCAGAGGTAGGCCTATGACAGCTACAAGACACACAATTTTGATTTAGGAGCAACTGCCTTCAGGAGTCAGTCGACTGACTTCATTGAAGTTGCACCCTCTTAAGACAGGTTTGGGCTTGGAAGTACCGTTTGAAGTCTGACAGGATAAATGATGTTTAATACCTTATCTCTGCATAATATATGAGAGCAAGCCTGCACTATAAATACATATATAGGGATGTCTATAAGGGGGGGGGGGGAGAAACAAGTGTTTATGTAACTGCTAATAACTGGAACATTGTTACAGTTGCCGTTCAAAGGAAAGATGAGCAGTCTTTGGCTCATGAGCCACATCTGGCTTGCTCATACTTTGGCTTCTCCCTGGGAATGAGTCATTGATTGGCCAAGAGGAAAGAACTGCTTTACTCTGAAATTTTGATGGACTTCTCATGGGGCCTGGATATCTTCCGCTTTTACAACTAAGGATGCCAGTCTCCAGGTGGGACCTGCGGATTCCACAGAATTACAGCTCCAGATGACATAGATCAATTACCCTGGAGAAAATGGATGCTTTGGAAGGTGGGCTCTGTGGCATTGTAGCCCACTGAGGTAGCTGGCATCTCCAGGTTCCATCCCCAAATTTCCAAAAGTTTCCCAACCTTGATCTGGCAACCCAACCCCCCATCCCATACCTGTGGCCAGGGGGGACTTGGCAACCTTAAATACAACTGATCTCCAGATAATACAGATCTATTCCCCTGAAGAACATGGCTACTTTGTAGGTAGACTTTATGACATTATATACCAGTGAGCTCTCTCTTTTCCCCAATTGCTGCCCTCCCCAGCCTTCACCCCCCAAACCCCAAGAATTTCCCAATTTAGAATAGCAGCCCTACTGATACCCTACCATACCTTGATGCTCTGCACAGTAGTTGATAGTCACTTGATACCATATCCAGAGTTAACCTAGGTACCTTAATCTGGGGTCCCGTATCTCCAGTTGCTCTCTGCCATATAGGCGAGTCCTCAAGCGAATGAGAGATGATAGAACTGATATTCAGGGGTCATTTCGAGCAGGAGCTTGGGGGAGCTCAGCTCCCGGAGTTGGTGCCAGCCCCCTCCCCCCTGCGGGGGAATGCCTGCTTGTGTCATGGCTGCAGCAAAATGACCCCGTCCCCTGGAAAGGTCCTTGTTCCTCTGACCAGCCTTCTGAAGGCTTCAGCCACCACTGAAGCTATCCTTTCAAAATAGTGCTATTTCTGAGGCTTGGATTCGTAGCTGTCCCCTCTCTGCCAGCTCTTTCTCTCTCTCTCTCTCTCTTCTTTCTTTCTTGCCTTCTGACATACTTCTTGTGATGTCAGGTGATATAGCATATGCAAATAAGTTATGTTACTGAGTTATGCTAATGAGCTCCTGCACCTCTTTTTCTACAAAATGACCCCTGCTGATATTCATTAAAAAATCTATGCGCTTGAAGTCAATGGACTGAGAAGGTCGTAACTCTGCTTGGGATGACACTAAGGATCAGTTACAATGCACCAGAAATCATGAACTAGTTAAAATATTAAAAGACAGTAAGGTGTAAAAAGGGGAAGGAAAGCAGCGTGGTATAGCCCCATCTTGCCGGAGCTCGGAATCTAAGGAGGGTCAGCACTTGGAAAGGAGGCCACGGAGGAAGACTCTGCAAAGGAAGGCAGTGGCAAACCACCTCAGCTTCTCATTGGCCTTGAAAGCCACTTGCTGAGGTCGCCATAAGTCAGCTGTGACTTGAAGGCATTTTACAAGCACACACACAGTAAAGCCAGTAAAGCTAATAAATTAATCAAATCAGAGGGTTTTTTTTAAATCAATTCAGCCGTGTACAATCAGTATATGAAACTGAGAACTGACCTAACGAAACAAATAAGAGCGGTGTCCAAAAACGTGTACAAGATTGGTGCCAGTGAGCTTCACGTGGGAGGGAGTCCCACAGTTTTGGCATCATCACCAGCAAACATTGATGTGGGGCGGAAAATTTTAAATATAATCTGTTAATCTCTAATTGCCAGGGCTGTTGTGCAGCAAATCAATCATGTTATATGGGCTAAATGCTGGATATGAAGCATCCACAAACAACAGTGCTTGTACATGGTGTATTTGCCTTCTCTTTAAACACTATTCAAATGTATAAATTATTTCAGAAAAGTCCCTGGCTCAAATTTTCCTGGAAAACCCATCTCACCACCAGCAAGACCCCATCCCATACAGTTTCCTGTAAAACTTTTGAAGGTAGGAGCATAGGGAGCAAGGTCTCTCTAGATTACTTCCATGTGCCTGTATGGTCATGTAGGGAAAGATGGGACTCTACAGGTACTCTGGAGCCAAACCATTTAGAGAATCAAAGGTCAAAGCATAAATTTGAATTGGGCTGGAAAACAAAGTGGAAGCCAATACACCAAAATGTGTGTAATGTACTCAAATCAGCTCCTCCTTTTCATGGTTGGATAGCTGGATGGCTCAGAGTATTCTGATCTTGTCAGATCTTGGGAGCTAAGCAGGGCTGCTACTTGGAAGGGAGACCAGCAAGGAATAGGGTCGCCAGCCTCTAGGTGGGGCCTGGAGCTCTCTCGCAATTACAGCTGATCTCCAGATAACAGAGATCAGGTCTCCTGGATAAAATGGCTATTTTGGAGGATGGACTTTATGACACTATACCCCAATGAGGTCTCCTCCCTACCCAAACCCCTTTCTCCCCAGGTTCACCCCAGAATCTCCAGGAATTTCCTGAACTAGAGTTGGCAACCCTAAACAAGGAAGACTCTGTAAAGGAAGGCAGTGGCAAATCTGCTTAATCAGTTGCCCTGAAAAGCCCTTGCTGGGGTCACCAGAAGTCAACTGTGACGTGATGGCACTTTACACACACACAGCTGGGTGGCCCAGGCCAGCCCTATCTCATCAGAGCTCAGAAGCTAAGCAGGGTCAGCCCTGGTTAGTATTTGGATGGGATGTGCTCGCTTTGGCAGCACATATAAGGATGGGAAGCTATCAAGAATGGCCAGGGTCGCTATGCAGAGGCTGGCAATGGCAAACCACCTGTAAACATCTCTTGCCTTGAAAACCCAATGGGGTCACCATAAGTCAGCTAAGACTTGTTGGCACCTTCCACCAGCAGCTGCGTTTCACAACCACCCGAAGTTTCCAAGCACAGGCAGTGCCACACCCAGCACATCGCAAAAGTCTAGTCTAGCAACCAATGCATGTGTCAATTTGTTTCAACGCGGGTTTAGTGGATGCACTGCTGCTTTTACATTTCACAGATTCCCCTGAGGAAGTTTAATGTGAAAAGCATAGGGGTTATTACTGTATCGGAATGAGATAGTCTTCCCACGGCACCATTGCTTTTCCTTCGTTCTTTGTAACTTTGGCCATATCAGATTTCTCATGGAAAGATCACGCTTCATACACCAGTTTAAGGTGGTAAAAGACAGTCATGGCTACAGTCTCCAGCTGGACAACCAAGAGGAAGGCCAGGTCTAGGAAGTCACCCAAGCCTGAGTCTTGGTGCAAATACAGCCTCATTGAGCACAGGTTGTATGCACTCCCAAGATCATCCTATACGTTCAGAGTATTCAGGGCAGGGTAGAATATTCGTTATAGCTCCCCCATGATTTGTTCTCTTTTTTGTTTTGTTTCATCATTCATCTGGAAGGTTGCACTGAGCATACTTCAAGAAACAGATCCTTTCCAGTTTTTTTGTGTGTGCAGTGTTTCTGTGTCTAGAAGTTGCTCTTCTAGACCGCACTACAACCATTCACCCACCAATGATGTTAGTCCCCTCTCTGCCATCTGCACCAGCATGAGCCCACATGTGTTTTGTTCTTCGCAGGCACACCGATTCAGCACACGTGACATTTGAAAACATTCAGATTATTCATGCAAAACAAAGAAAATGAACCTTCCGTAGCAGCATTCCATTGGAACTCCCAGTAAGGCTTACCCAAGAGACGCTTACTTTGCAAACCCGAGAGTCATGTATCAAGTTGAAGCACGCAACAAACCAAAAGCACAATTCAAGCAAAGCTGGATGAGTCAGTTTGCAAGTCAAGTGTTCAGCGTCTCATTAAATATGGAAACTGGCCCTGCATCTGTGCCATTTAATTAGACCATTATCCTTCTCAGATAGGGTTTGGCGGCGATTCTGTACCGTTTATTGGTATGACGATGCCCCGTTTGGACAGGAGCCTTTGCAGAATTCAGTTGTGTTGCCCACGTGGGCAGTGAGTGGTTCATGATTTTGCATGCCCATAGCTTCTGTGGAAAATTAGGAACGCACACATGGAGGTCATGTTGCACAAATGTGGCCCTTTGATGTCAGGTCAAAGCCTGGAGCAAATATAGATAGTTCAAAAATGGCATTTATAACACACAACGTCCCTTCATTCTCATGTGACTTGGTACTGGGTAGGAGGTGGGTGGGTGAAAAATATTTAACAGTTTGATAATAAATCCCCCTCCCCAATTCTTTGTTGATTTTGGAGGCTCCGTAAAAGTGCAGAAATACAGAGCTTGTATTTTCTCGGAATTATTGGTCAGAGCACATTCTTTCATAGCAGCTATAATAGATGGGCTTTAGATGGCTGTGCAGCTCATGTGCTGTGATTAGTATTGGTTTGTGTTTCATTCCTCTACAGGGGGAAAGAGCCAGTTCCCCCTTTTCCTTTTACAAACCAGATTGGTTACATTAAATTCTTACGTTAATGTTCCATCAATTAGCTTTTCTTTCTTTCTTTTTTTCATTGTTTTGCTTTTGCTTTGTTTTACTCCCTCTATAATTAAAATGTTTAACGTTGTTCCTTCCTGTGGTCAGGACACATTCACTTAGAGCTATTTTATTCTAAATCAAGACAGAGGGCAAATGGAAGCAATTAGAATTAAGGGCTGGTTTATCCTCCCTCTCCCCCCCCCCCCCCCCCCCATGCAGCTATGTCTCTTTTGTAAAGGATCTGTCGTTTCTGCTTCATCCTCCAGATCTTTTTTTTTTTTTTGCATTTTAACATTATATCTACCAATATATCTCCACAAAAGCATTAGCTGACACGATATCCTCTGTATGCAAGCGAGGAGCTTGTAGTCAGAAAATCTCTGCCTTTCAACACAGCGATTGCACTTGCAACGTCCATTCTAGTTGAACAAGATTTAAGTGGTGATATAACTAATTCCAGGAGAGAGGGGGGGGGGGGCGTTGAAGCCATGCTTCAGTAGGTGGCGCTTCAGCACTGCTCACCTGGTGCACTGGCTCAGTTTCAGACACGAAAGCCTTGTCGCCCTGCACAGGAAGCCTTGGGGTGGCCTCCTTCGGTAACCTCAGTGCCGGATTCTTATCTCTGGGCTTTTAAACTGATGTTGAGACATTATTCCTTTCCTCTTCGGCTGCTTCTTCACTTTGGGGGTTTCATTGCTGGTCATCTTATTTAATAAACTTGCATTTTGTTGGCGGGCAAAGGGGAAGAGCCAAGATGTTCAGTATTATTAATTAGTGTTTCTTTATCAAAGCATTCTTTTCTGATTAGGCCCTGGAGGCCAGACCTTGGTAGGAGATGTCTGGCTGCTGCCAAAACGAGCAGCCCCATGCTTCCCTCCTTTCCTTTCCTTTCCTTTCCTTTCCTTTCCTTTCCTTTCCTTTCCTTTCCTTTCCTTTCCTGGCAAGGGCTAGTCCTTCAAAATGGACACTGTGATGTGTTAGGGTTGCCAACTTCCAGGTTGTGACTGGAAATCTCCCTCTAGTACAACTGGTCTCTAGGTACAGAGATCAGTTCACCTGAAAAAAATGGATGCTGTGGAAGGTGGACTCTATGGCATTATACCCCACTGAAGTCTCTCCTCCTCCCCAAACTCTGCCCTACTCAGGCTCCACCCCCCAAAAAATTTCCAGGTATTGTGCACTGGGTTCTTAGCATAGAAGAGGCGGACGACAATGTAGCAAACTGCTTGTTTATTAGTACACAATGTGAGATAAAAAATACCGGCCAAGATAGCCAACTTTATACACCACCTGGGACACATCCAAAACCCTTATTGGCAGGTTTGAATTTCCCACCAGAGATCTTATTGGTAGACTAATGATGGCCTAGGATCCTTGGCTCCTATTGTTCTAGAAGTCAAGCTCTGGGTGTCTGCCGCTGGACCCTAATGGTGGTCAGTGTACATAACACCAGGTATTTCCCAACCCAGACCTGGCAACCTTACATGATGTTGTTGGGCCAGGGGTTGCCTCACAGCAACCAACTAACTGCAAAAGAAGTAAGGAAATTTGGACTCTTGGGACTTGATATATTTTGCAGCACTGGACATTAAAGAGGAAGCAAGGAGGGGGAAGAAGAAGAGTAGCTTTTTATATCCCACATTCCTTTACCTTAAGGAGTCTCAAAGCAGCTTACAATCACATTCCCTCCCTCTCCCCACAGTGGGCACCTTGTGAGGCAGGTGGGGCTGGAGAGAGTTCTGAGAGACCTGTGACTGGCCAGAGGTCACCCAGTAGGCTTCATGTGCAGGAGTGGGGAATCAAATCTGGTTCTCCAGATTAGAGTCCACTGCTCTGTCTAACCACTACACCGCTCTGGCTCATTTCAGTGGCAGTCATGTGTCTCCAATTGTGTTGAGCTCAGGACTCGGCCTATGCTTGCCATCCCCCCGATAGGGGCAGGGTTTTCCCTGCTTTCAGCAGCCCCAATCTGCCATCAGTGGAAGCCTCGCCCCCGAAGAGCCCTGTCACACCCAACATGTCGAGCATGATGTCACCTGGAGGTGACATCATCTTGCCAGGCTTGTCATGCAGAGGATGCTATAGCATTGGCTAAGAACTCTATGGTGACCATAGAGTTTTTGGCCAAATGCTAGAGCGTCCCCTGCACAACTTGCCCAGTATGATGATGTCACTTCTGGGTGATGTCATCACAGTGTGTGTGCTTCACATGTGCTCAAGGAGATCCAGGAAACCAGTCTGCAGCCCCCCCACCCGCAGGCAGGGAGGACCTGGCAATCCTAACTCGGTCTATATCTACGAAGTAAAGTCTATTGTAGTATTCTGGATCACATAGTAGGTATTCTAAAATAAGTGGTGATCTGACACTCGTGCATGTAGCTAGATGTCATGTACACTCACAGGCTTCCTGGAAGAAAATTGGTAAAAGGTATTACGCACCCGCATAAAGAAAGAAAAAGTGTATGCCCTAAGGTCTAGGAGCAGTGGTAAGTTCATGCTGGTTCTCTTCCACAGAAATACTCTACAGCCATAAAACCTTGACAGGGCCATCCATAAATTAGGTAACACTTCTTGTTGGTTGCGCTCCAGATCGGCATACACCTTTGTGATTCATTTCGCCGACCATGACATAACCTGCTCCAGGACGAAGGTTGACACTGACATTTCTTCCAGTTCAAAATCTGGATTTCGATCGAGAGCCTGCAGGCAGGGACCTGTTCACCCGTACAAACTGTAAATGATAGTGATGACTATATAAAGAAAGAGGAAGATGCCTGTACAGAAACCGTGGGAGCACCTTGTGTTTAAGTGGCACAGCGTGTAGCTGCTGGCGTGCAACCTGAAATCTAAGCCTGAAGCATCCCACAAATCAGGGTTCCCAGGCTTCTCATTCCAGAGAGCTCAAGCTAGAAGAATACATTAGCACCGCTTGAACAGAAGGACACAAGCAGAGAACAGTAACACAAGCAGATGTGCAACGGGCACCTTCCTTTGACTGTTGCCTCTCTGCTTTGAGAGTGCCGAAAAGATCCCGACGTAGGATGAAACATGAAAACACCATTTTAAGTGAGGCAAAATGAATACTAGGGTGGTTGGAAATGCTGCTTGGTGAACTCTGCTTTAATATTATTTGCGCAAGTGTTCATTTACATCGTTGGCAGAGCTGGGGCCACAGAGTGACAGAAGATAGAAATGCAGAGAAGCAGCAAACAAGCAGCCGCTGAAGCCTGCTTTCTGTTGCTTCCTCCCACATGAGAAAGAGGAGATTATCAACCTGTTGGCAGGGTGGGTGAGGAGTCTGACGTAATCCTTCCTCTGTTACCTCACTAAACTGGTAGGCATTCTTGATCATTAGAAGGAAAAAAAAAAAGGATCTACGGAGTTTCTAAGGACAAAGAAACTGAAGCCGAATCCAGACGAGATGGAGGTGGCATTGCTTGGAAAGACTAGTGTCTTCTAGTGGCTGCGTCCCCCGTTCTAGGTGGGATACTGCTGGCATTAGTAGATTCTGTTAAGGGCTTCGGGGTACTTCTAGACCTGACCTTGTGGATGGAGAAAGATGCGGATGCTGTTGCCTAAGAGCACCTTGCTGCAATGCACTCTGTGTGGGGCTGCCTTTCAAGACAGCTCAGAAACCACAGCTGGTCCGGGCTGTCTGCTGATGGAAGTCAGATGGTTCATATTACAGGAATATTACATCAGTTGCACTGGTTACCAGTTGGTCTCTGAGTCTAATTCAAAAGTGTTGTCTTTGACCCTTAAAGCCTTATAGTCTGGGATCCACCATTGTTCAAGTACTGTCTTTTGCTGTTTGAACTCAGATGAACCTTATGATTGTCCCATCAAGGCCTGCTTTCTCTTCCTTCTAAAAAAGATGGCAGTTCAGAGACTGCTTGGAATACGTTTTCTCACTGACTGACCCCCTCCTTGTGGAATGGGCAGCCAAGTGATATGAGGGCCACTCCCCTCACTAGTACACCCTTCTCATTGGCCTGGGAAAGACTATCTTTGTAAGCAAGACAGGGATACTTCTTGACAGTGCTGTTACAGCTACTGGTGTTACCATTGAAATGCTTTGCTTGCAACTGATGGAAGGCAGAACTGGAAGGTACAGAGGCAAAGCTCCCCACCCCAAAACCTACCACATGCCATCTTGCTTACATACTCTGTAGAATTCAAGTGCTGCATTGCCGTTGGGACGGGGGGGGGGAAGCCAAACCACCAAAGGCCCATCCTCATGTGCTCCATTCCCTCCCCTCACAATCTGCTTTGCAGAGTGTAGACCAGCAGTGCCCTCCTAAGCAGAGTTGATAAGCCCATTGACTTTAATGAAGGGTGTAACCATGCTTAGGGTGGCACTTGTAGCCTTCAAGGATCTTAACCAGGACTGTAGCTATGGTGGGGCTTTCAGGGGCACAGCCCGACAAGAATTTCTCCTGTAAATGTTTTTTTCCAATCTTTTTTTTTAAAAAATATGTTGTGTACTCCTTTAAACAGAGTGGGGTACTGTAGTTGGCTAATTCCTGCACTGAGCAAATGGGTTGGAGTAGGTGATCTCTAGGATCCCTTCTAACTCTGTGTCAAGAAACTGGTCTCCTTGAAGAGAGTTTTCTAAGTGTTCACTTTCTTGGCTATAGAAGTCATCACCCCCATCTGCCAGTTGCTTAGTGATTAACTTGCAGCAGCTAAGAACTGTTGTCTAAAGTGGTCGACAGCTTGAAATTTAGAGATCTATCCTGGTAACAGCTTTCTGTTGGCTAAATGGTTAATAGGCTAAGGGTGATGGCTAGCATAAGAACACCTATGTGGAATAGAAAGCTTGAGAAGACTCAGAGAGAAGCTGAGTCATAATCCTCAGAATTCTGGCTTTTCTTTCTGCACTGAGAAGTTCAGCCCCATCAGGAAAAAAATTTCCCACAAGCCACAAAATCCTGGCTATGGCCTGCCCTTAACACACAGAGAGAGAGAGAGAGAGAGAAGGAGAGAGGCTCACAAGCAGGCCCAGATGAGAAGAAAAGACCAAACCAGAAAAGACCTCTGTTGCATAGAGAGACTTCAAACAAGAACCTGAGATATTGTCTTCTCTATAAGGAGTCTGGGCAAGATTATGCATGAGTCTGTCTGCTCTTGTGTACTGGCCAGAGATTGTTGGAGGGTTTTTTAAATTATTGTTTTTACAAAATTTTGACCGTGTAGGTGAAAGGAGGTAAAACCTGTGTCCACCCATGCTTGCCTTGTTCTGCGTACGAGGCATTTTGCTTTCTCAAAGCAACCGTGATGGTTCTTCAGTGGGTACTGGGCATTATGTCAACTTAGGCAAGAATTTTTCACATGGGAAGGTGGGGCAGAACTTGCAGAGTGCCTGCATGCATGCAGAAAAATGCTGAAATTAATGAACCCAGCTCAGGATTTGCATGTTTGTGATTGTAGTGTGTGCCTTGCCATTTCTATGTCACTTTGAGTAGGGACACCTTCACCAGTAACTGCGTTGCAAGAAATACTCATTTCTATCTCTCTGCGCGACTCTTCTTGCAATGGTAAAAATGGTTTTAAAAAAACAACCCTCTCCTATCTTCCTGAAATTGAGGAGGAAAGTTCCCTTGGGTATGGAGTACAATTTTATTTATTTATTTAATTGGATTTGTTAGGCCGCCCTTCCTTGCAAGCAGGGATCAGGGCTGCTTACAACAGAGCAAAACACAATAAGGTCAAATCTACATCTGACTTCCCGCTGGAATAATTCTAGTTTAAAAAAAAGCCTATACCTGTTTCTAGTTTCAAACCATACTTGTTCTAGTTTAAAAATTACTGTTTACATTCATTAATTGCCCTCCTGTGGTCAAGCTAGCATTATACTGCTTTAAACAGAGCCTATTGCTTACTGCTCTTCAGACCCAGGAAGTGAAATTTGAAACCAGCGTGAAATGAGCATAGAAAAAGACAGCAGTAAAACTACTTCAGAGGGGAGGTGTAAATTGGGCCTAAGTTGATTTAAAACCAACATTAAAAATTACCTAAAATCACACCAATAAACAAAACAATACATTTTCTAAGATGGCAAAAAAAAGAAAGAAATTCAGTTCCCCTCCTAGGGGAGAGGGGTTACGAGGGATTTAGGGGGGAGTATGTGAGAGTGCCAGGTGTTCCACTGTCCCATTGCTGTCCTCAACCAAATGCCTTGCATGCCCTGCGGAAAGATAGCAACTCCCACAGGGCATGGATGTTTTCCAGCAGAGTTCCACCAGGTGGGAGCCAGGGCCAAGAAAGCCCTGTCCCTGGCTGAGGACAGCCGGAGCGCTCTTGGACTGGGGATCACCAAGAGGTTCTTATTCCCTGAGTGTAATGCTCTTCCGGGGGCATGCTGAATGAGGCAGTCCTAAAGGTATGTAGACCCTGACTGCTGAGGGCCTTGAAGGTCAAGACCAGAACCTTGAACCTGATCCAGTGCTCCACTGGAAACCATTGCAGCTTACACAGCACAGGTTGGATGCGGGCCATTTTCAGAGAATACCCTGTCTCTTTGGGGGAGTTGCAGGCAGAAGCATGTTTCTTATTGAAACAAACTGATTAGCACGTGCCCTTGCAGCATTAAAGAATCTGACCCAAATAATTAACTGCCTAACTACCTGAATCCAGATCTGCATAAAATTGCTGTGCACATCCCTATCTGTGGCTAAGGACTGGAACAGCACCTGAGTGATGCCTGGAA
Organism: Lepidodactylus listeri; assembly: GCA_029233225.1. Classification (NCBI taxonomy): domain Eukaryota; kingdom Metazoa; phylum Chordata; class Lepidosauria; order Squamata; family Gekkonidae; genus Lepidodactylus; species Lepidodactylus listeri. The sequence continues at coordinate 99,237,254 of JARCFY010000006.1, forward strand.
GGTTAGAAAAGGCCGAGGAAAGACTCCGAGAGTAGACATGGTGTGGTACAATGTATGCCTAGTGGTTCACCTCTGCTCCATTCTGCCATAAATGCAGCCCTCTGAAGAGTCTTCAAAGCCGACCCTGCACATTAGAGTGGGTTGAGACTGGAGGTTAAGATGGCAGGGACAGTTGCGAGGTCTGAGTTGGAGGGAAAAGGCTGCCGGAGTTTCACCAGATCCCTTGTCATGGAGGAATTCAAACTGTAACCGTGAATACATCCGTTGGAAAAGCCAAGTCCTATTTTTTTGAAAAGGGGAGGGGGGAAGCCCATGCCATTTTGATTATTTGTCCTTATTTTTCATTCTGCCTTGACAGAGCCATTATGGATCTCAAGCAAACGTCAATCCAAAAATCCAATTTTTAAAGATGTACATTTCTTTATATAGCTAGCTAAAATGCTCTAATGGGACTGATGCAATTAATTTTTTTTCTTGAAAAATAGATGTGTTTTCTTTCTGATGCCTTGTTTTCTGTCCTCTCCCCCCCAGCCCTTTGCTTTTTTTCTTTACAGGAAAAGGCTGAAATCTCATGTTTGTTCTTAGAATATATCGACATCTCTTGCTTCATTGACTTTTTATTAGAGTCCTGAGATTTGAATTAATGATTGTCAATGGCAGCTTTTGGAGTTTGTTGGTTTCTTTGCTGAATTTTTAGATGGTAGCTTTTCCAAATGTCTTGCATTTCCTCTGTACGATGGCCCACAAAAGTGACAGTGATCCTTCCTTCCTTCCTTCCTGCCTTCCTTCCTGCCTGCCTTCCTGCCTTCCTTCCTTCCTTCCTTCCTTCCTTCCTTCCTTCCTTCCTTCCTTCCTTCCTTCCTTCCTTCCTTCCTTCCTTCCTCCCTGCCTCCCTCCCTGCCTGCCTGCCTGCCTGCCTGCCTAAACCACTTCTCATAAAGGTTGAGCAGCACAAAATGCCACCGTTAAAAAGCCAGTATAAAGTCAAGCTGCCTTTGCTGCCGTTCCTGCCCCTGGTCCTTTCTACACTAAACAGCTCACTGTAGCTTTCTCTGGAGAATCCAAGCAGTCAAGCCATTAAGGTTTACTTCATGTGTTGTGTCCCTGCCCCTCTGCACTATTTTTTCTCCAGTTTATTTTTGTGTATGCATTCTGCAGCTACAAGCAAAACCTGCATTTTTTGCTTAATTGTGGTTCACGTCACTTGTGACCTGTGGGGGGGGGGGCGTCCAGTTGCCGTGGACTTGGCCAGATGTGTAAGCAAGGGATGAGGCATGCTGCACCCTCCCCTTTCTCTCCTCTCCTCCCTGCTCTCCCACCCTCTTTGGCCAGCTGCCACTGAGCTACTCAGCAATGTTCCCTCTAAGCTGTGGAGTCTTGTGAGCAAAAACTCTACTTTGTGAACTGCTACTGGCATGAAAGTTGTGAGCAAGCGATTTGGCTGCTGCATAAATCAGTTTGCTCTGGAGCCATCCTTCCTGAGCTAAGACAAAAATGCGTGAGCCAGAGGCTAAAAAACTCTGAGCTTGCTCACACTAACTCAGCTTAAAGGGAACACTGGGCACGACCCATAGAGGGATGCCAGCTCAGCTGGCTGGCTGGTCTGTCAGGAGGGATGGAGTCCAAGGGTTTTCGTTTTCTAAAAACAAAGCCTCTGCCATTGTTTCCAGTCAGCAATCCTGTCATTCCTTTTAATGCATCCCCCTCCATGCTGTGTGCATGGGGAAGGGGGAAAAGATCCTCCCTAGGGTCCAGTGTGCAAAGGATGGAGTAATGTGTCAAACACCTGCCCCACAAGCTAGAAGATTCAAAACAGAAGCAGAAATAGGGACAGGGGAATGGGCGGAGATGACTAAAGCCACGTCAAGAAGTCCGCTTATTATTCCCTCCGAATCAGAAGCTGAAGAACAAAAAGGTCTGGGAAGAGAGCACTTTCAGATACCCTGGGGCAATTCCGTGATGACTGAGAAGTCACCTCTGAACGACCATAAAACAATGTAGAATCTGGAAAGAGCCATGATGCAGGAGGAAAGTGAGAGTGGGATGCAATGTGGAGGGAGCTCCTGCTTCTGACATAGCTGTGGATGGACAAACTGCAGGGGAACAGACGAGTGCAGCACCAGCCCCTGTGTCTTGGCATCTGTCAACGGGAAGACTCTTCAGTCCAGGGATCTCTGCTGGGGTGAGATGTGGTTGGGTCCCCAACAACAGGCTGAGATTCACTAGTGCCCCAAACACAACAAATGCTTGGGTGTGTAATGAGGCTTTAGCATGGAGCTAAATGAGTTTCTTCTGCTGGTGGCTATGGAGCTAAGGGCTCAGGCTCTCTGCAGGCCCTTTGCTGTTGTTGACATCATTGCTTAGGCATGTAACAGTTGGCTAACCATGGTCTTGTGTGGTATTTCTTTTACAGGGGTTCCGCCCCCGCCTCCTGCCCGCTTCAGAATGGGATTCCCCTCTCCTCCACTTGCACCTGGCTGGATGACCTTGGGCAAGCCATAGCTCTGTACCAGCTGTTCCCTCAAGGTCAGCTTGGGAAAGAGCTCTCTCACCCCCACCTACCTCACAGGGTGTCTGTTGTGGGGAGGGGAGGGGAAGGGAAAGGAGTTTGTAAGCCGCTCTGAGACTCCCTTGGGGAATGGAGGGCGGGGTATAAATCCAATCTCTTCTTCTCTTCTTCTAGGCATACACATCGTCCAGTTCTAGCTAGTTCCGTTTTCAATTTCACAACGGTTTGTTTTCGTGTGCCACAGGTCTTGCTGAACTTGCTGACAGCATCTCATTTTGAGAACAGCACAACTACAGCAGTGGAGGCTAGCCAAGATGAATGTCTCAGTAGAGGCCAAGGTAAAAAAGCCATCCTAAAAGGCCCGTCAACTCAAGCTGCTTCTGTTACTATTACTATTGTTACTATTACTATTATTACTATGTCTGTAACTTGGCATCTAAGCCCCCCCCACAAAAAAAACCTAACTGAGGAATACCTCAAGTTAAGTGAGGGCTGTGTAGAGTTGCCAACCTCCAGGTGGGGGCTGGAGTTCTCTCAGAATTACAACTGTTCTCCAGATTATAGAGATCAGTTCCCCTGGAGAAAATGGCTGCTTTGGAGGATGGACTCTATGACATTATAACCCACTGAAGTCCCTCCCCTTCCCAAACCCTGCCCTCCCCAGGCTGCACCCCCAAATCTCCAGGAATGTCCCAGCCCAGAGTTGGCAACCTTAAGCCTGTCCCTTTAGTTCTGTAGAAATTTCCACGTTGCTGTATGTTGGTATTGGGTTTACGCTATTTATCTGTAAGAAAGAATATGAAATTGTCACATCTTTCAACTCATGGCTTCATGTTACATATCTGTTCTCTGCACTTGGATTAATTGTGCATTATGTTTTTCCCTTCAAGAAGCAACACTCCCAAAAGCATAAAGCAGATCTAAATCACTACTGCACATCGTATGCACAAATGCCTTATTGCACAATGGTTTGCACTTCTGATCTCTGCCTTAGAAAACAAAAACCCTGGATCTGGCAAGAATATTCTGAAACCTGCTGACTGTTTGGGACACTTCACATCAGCAATGGGAAACCACAGATATTCACAGTAGCTCTCCTTATAACATATGGCCCACAGTCTTAAAAAAATGATGTTCTTTTGTAAATCAGTGTCACCATCTAGATTATATAGGTTAATTTGCTTCTGTGTGTGAACACAGTGAGTTTGATCCAGCCAGCTTTTTGCCTCAGTCCTTATACCTCATCCCACTTGGTTTTTGAACTTGCAGCTCATGATCCTCAGCAGATAAAGAAGTTGGATCCAATCCAGTATTTGGAAAGTCTCCATGTCAGTGCTAGCCCACGTGAAGAAGAGAAGTCTTTTATACCCTACCTTTCTCTACCTTAAGGAGTCTCAGCATGGCTTACAATCTCCTTCCCTTCCTCTCCCCACTACAGGCACTTAGTGAGGCAGGTGGGCCTGAAAGCATTCTTAGAGAACCGTGATTGGCCCAAGGTCACCCAGCTGGCTTCATGTGGAGGAAGAGTGGAGAATCATGCCCAGCTCTCCAGTTTGGAATTTGCTGCTCTTAACTGCTGGCTAAGAATGGTCTAAGTCTGTTTAGGATTGCAACCTTCATTTCTCTGCTTAATGAGCATTCTGCTGTGCAAGGTCATACCTGGATTTGGATCTCACAGGTTCGTTCTGCTAGGGTTGGTGCTTTCTTCTGGCTCCAGAAGTCTTCCCGTGTCTCACAAGGTTTCTTGAGCTGGGGGCTGTGTGAACAAATGTCTTTTTCTGTCCTGGGGGATTGGAAATGAACCAAACCTTCACTTTGCATTTTAACAAGTTTTTCCCCCCTCTCTGGGCAAAGAACAGGCAAGGGAGAAGGAAGTCTGTGCAACTGCTTTTCAGATATAACTCCACTCACCTTCATTCATGTGCTAATGAGTCTAGCTAGAGACAATGGGATGGCTAAGTTTCCCCCTTTCTCCTAGCAGGGCACAGAGTTTTGGAGGACCTGAGGCCAGAACAGATCCAGGGACAAGCTCCAGGAAGAAGCCCTAGGAAACACTTCTTTGACCTGGTATGACCTGGTCAGTGGGTGGAGAAACAGGTATGATAAAACCTCCTTGCAGGAGGAAGAAGCTCTCTCTTCCTTGGGTGCTGAGACCATGAGAGGAGGCAGACTCTCAATTAGGAAGGCAGCCATTGACCATGTGGTTGACCTGGACAGCTGGAGCGAACTTCAAGGTGAGGTAACTCTGTAGAGATCTGTATCTTCTAAAAGCTAAAGAGCCTGCCCTGTATTTTAACAACTGATAGAAAGAGGGACAGAGGATTGCATTTTTACCCATTTCTTTTGTATCCCTTGCTCAAATCTGGTGCTGTGCTAAAAGTATGCTTCTGAACATTTTTTCTTTAATAAATACTTTATAACTTTTGAAGCTGGTGGTGGTTCTCTGTACCACATAGAACTGCACCATCCTGGGCACACAATTTTAAAAGGAGTACCAGGAGGAAGGAAGGCAGTTGGCAAGTGGCTATTCCTTCAGGGGCATGCAAGGCAGTAATCTGTCCCTGTGGTGACCAAGCAGTGGGCAGAGGGAGACACAGAGGCAAGGCCTCAGAACTTGGAAGGGAAGCTGGGAGCCCTGATCCTCCCATTGGGTAGTTCAGGTGGTGGTGGTATTGATGGTGATGGGCTATTGCAAAGAAATTTATTTATTTATTTTAATTTATACCCCGCCATCCCCACAAGCAGGCTCAGGGCGGCTTACATAGTTGACCATAAATTACCATTAAAATCCACATAAAAACAATTTAAAACAATTTATGTGCAATAAAATAATAGAATCATAAAGTGCTAGTGATGGTACATTGGTTACTTAGGATGGTGTGCTGAAAATACTTGCAAACAGAGAGATTTACTAACTTGAAGGTCTACCTGAGTCACACCATAGTAGAGGCTAGATGTTGAAACTATGGGCTGGGCTAGCTGGTGGTAGTAGTGGGGGTGGCTCCTAGTTGAAAGCCTGGTGGAAGAGATCCATCTTGCAGGCCCTGTGGAACTGTAAGAGATCCTGCAGGGCCCTGATCTCTTCCAGGAGCTCATTCCACCAGTATAGAGCCGCCACTGAAAAAGCCCTGGCCCTAGTAGTGGTGAGCCTGGCATCCTTGGGGGCCGGGGGGGGGGGCAGTCGATTCTGGGACCCCAACTGCAGTGCTCTCTGGGGTATATATGGGCAAGGGCGGTCCCTCAGGTATGTCAGACCCTGGCCATACAGGGCTTTAAAGGTAAGCACTAGCACCTTGAAGCAAACTCAGTATGCTATTGGCAGCCAGTGCAATGTCTTCAGTACAGGCTGGATATGCTCCCACCTGGGGAGGCCCATCAAAAGCCTGGCCATGGCATTCTGCACTAGCTGCAGCTTCCAAATTTGTGACAAGGACAGCCCCATGTAGAGAGTGTTACAGTAGTCTAGTCTCGAGGTGGATGGAATAAGGCCTGCAGGCCAGATGAGGCACATTCCGCCACAGGCTGAAATGCAGAAGGTACAGTTCTGTTGCCTGGAAAAGGGCAAGAAATCCAAGTATTTATACTGGTCCGATCAATCCAGAGGCTTCTTACAGCTGAGATGACCAGTCACAGAAACTGAGGTTACACCCCACACCCGTATAACCTTCTGTGCATGAAGAGAACTCCCCGGCACATAATACCATTCTCAGACCACACTTCCAGGCTTAAACCCTGGAGTCCCTGAAACCATCCTTTAAAAAAGAATAGTGGATCTAATTTTCTGGTCCCTTTTGGCCTTTTTGCATATTTGCATACTTACCTCCAATTAACAGCTGTTTGCTTCCAATCTGTCAGTCATGGTAGGCAAACCTTAAAATTCAGTCTGGAATCTATAACTAAACTGAGTTTACGAAGCTGCTAATTCTTTAGTGTAAGTTGAGTTTGTGATGATGATGATGATGATGATAATAGGCTGACCATAACATTTAGTAAATATGTCCGTGTAAACACTTGGCACTATTTATCCTCTTATAGGGCAATCCTGAGCATAGATACACTCTTCTGACTCAATTGAAGTGAATGTGTGGGGAAGGGTATAAATCTGCTTAGGACTGCAGCCTTAGTGTCTCTGCTTTACTAGTGCTATGCAAAGTCAAACAGTGAAGTTAGACTACAGTGATCCTAATTCCCTTGAATTAAAACATTGCTTTAGCAGCTACCTTTGAAACGCTCTGATTTTGCGTCTCTGACGGAGACCTTTGATTGGAAAGATGTTATCACTCTTAAGATCCATACAAGGCAAATGTACAAATAGAGTCAAGCTCCATTTCCATGTGGGAAGCTGGCTCAATTTAGCTTTTTAATATTAAACCACACTTTGGATTAAGTCAACACATCCATTACCACATGCTTTATGAGATTCTGTTTATAAGTGCATTGGCGATATGATCTAAATGAGATTGTTTGTAATGGAACTGCTCTTGATGTAAAGTACACTGCTTTGAATCACACAGGTAAAGGAATCCCCTGGAGTACAGAAAGCTTTATGGCCCTGTTAAATTATTATCATTTTGAATTTATATTACCTGATCAAATGTTCCAGGAGCTCAATTCAGAAACAAAATAAGAAGGTGAGAGACTTTAATGTAAGCTTGCCAAGACTAAAATGACTTCTGGAAGTTTTCCTTTTTACAACACTAAAATCTTATTGCACTATGCATCCCTAGACCCAGGGTTGCCAGCTCTGGGTTGAGAAATACCTGGAGATTTTGGGGGTGGAGTCTGAGGAGGGGAGGGTTTGGGGAGGAGCGGGGAGGGACTGCAGTGGGGCACAATGCCACAGAGTCCGTCTTCCCAAGTGGCCATTTTCTCCCGGTGAACTGATCTCTGTTGCCTGGAGATCAGTTGTAATCTCATGAGATCTCCAGCTACCACCTGGAGGCTGAAAATCCTACCTACATTGTAGATTTAAATAAATATGCAGCAGTAAAAAGAATATAAATATGTTAAAGTTCTAGAGCCCTACTGGAGACTGCAACGTCACTTAGCTCGAACCCATTCCTTTTCTCTATGGTCCCCACCTTGTAGAAGGGGCTCCTTGAGGAGATGAGGGGATTGTTGTCTTTAGAGGTTGTTAGGGAGTGCTGTAAGGGTGTTTGAGTTGTAAGATCATTTAATGGGGTTCAGGCTGCAGGTGCCTTAACTTGGATAGCCCAGGCTAGCCCAATCTCATCACATGTCAGAAGACCACCAAGGAAGTCTCAGGCTGCTGTGCAGAGGCAGGCAATGGCAAAGCACCTTTTGAACATCTCTTGCTTTGGCTGCAACTTGATCACATTTTCCACAACTACCAAGCTGCAGGCATTTTCTTGTGTTGGGGGTTAATGGGGTTTTGTTGTATTTGGTATGTTTTTAGTCTTATATCTGTATGCTGCCTTAAGGGACAAGGGAAAGGCAGGAGATAAATATTAGATAAATACCAGTTCTGGAGAACAGCAACAAGGACTCTGGTTTATTGCATCCTGCTTGTGGCTGTCCGGGGCATCTAATCGGAGTCTGTGAGAAACAGGATACTGAGAAACAGGATACCCCACCAGTGCTGTACTTAAGTTCTTGGTGTCCATTGAGTGTTATCACTTAGGCAGAAAGCTGTGGTGTTGTATTATGAGAAGAGAAGAGACTGGATTTATACCCGCCCTCCACTACCCAATGGAGTCTCAGAGCAGCTTACAATCTCCTTTCCCTTCCCCTCCTCACAACAGACACCCTGTGAGGTAGGTGGAGCTGAGAGAGCTCTCTCGAGAACTGCCTGTCAGCTAATGCTGCCATCTCCTGCCTGGGAGGCGGGATGAGTTGCTCGGTGATGTCGGGTGTGTGGAATGTTATGTTATACTGCTCATGGCTCGCTTATCGCTCCTGGTTCTGCTCTGACCTTGAGAGACTATTGGTGCCTGCCTATGTATCTTCCTTTGTGTCTAGCTTTATTTCTTCCCGCTTTTTCCATGAGAACCTCCGGCCAGTATTTGGGCCCCTTTTACATGACTTATATGATTGGTTACATCCTTTTGCAAGACCCTTTTGAATTCTGTATAATTGCCCTGCCCAGGGATTGTTCCAGCCATTACTAACACAGAACGTGTAGATGACCACAGCAGACCTTTCTCAATAAAGACTACCTTTTCTTAAGGACACTTGTTGGTAAATGACTCTGTAGGACTCTCACACTGCCCTTGAGAGAACAGCTCTGAAAAAACTTATGACTGACCCAAGGTCACACCACCAGCTGCACAAGGAGGAGTGTGGAATCAAACCCGGTTCTCCCAGATTAGAGTCCGCGCTCTTAACCTCTACACCAAACTGGCTAACCCTTGCATCTAATATGAAATACCAATATTAATGATAGCTCCAAATAGTTAAGATTTTCCCCCTCCTTCAAAGAAGTAGGATTCTGAGGGGAAGGAAGGTGGAATGGAATAGCTGAGTATGTCACTTGTAAGGAATGAATGTGTGCCTTGAAGGGAGGAAGGCGTCATGGTATAGCCCAATTTTGTCAGATCTTGGAAGCTAAGCAGGATCAGTACTTGGATGGGAGACCACCAAGGAAGACTCTGCAGAGGAAGGCAATGGCAAACCACCTCTGCTTCCCCCTTGCCTTTGAAAGCCCCTTGCTGGGGTCACCATAAATTGGCTGTGACTTGATAGCACATGCATATGTACATAAGATTCTGAGGGAATTGTCTCTCTCCCCCATCCTATATTTTGCAATAAAAAGTTTGCCAAGCTCTCATCTAAAACATCAGTTCTCTGGGGGAGCAGAATTATTTCCCTAGGAATTATCATCATCCCTTTGTTTTGTTAGCACTTCATCCTCCTGTGACCTTCAGCGGGCCATTTAATCTTTGCACCATGTTTTCTTCATCCAGAAAATGTTAATATTTAAGTCAATTAGATATGAATGGTTAATTATCTGCATGTGAGGCCTTCCAGGATTTAACTACCAGACATTTATAAACTGAAGCTGGAAAGTAATGTTGCATTGCTAAATGTCCTGTGTTGTTGTTGTTGTGTTTAAAAAAAAAAAAAAAAAAACTCGAACATTTAAAAATGTATAGAGCAATGCTGCTTAGAGTTAGCTGTCTTTCTCAGCAAGAACCAACAAGTTTATGTGACTGAAACACCTCTAGCACTGCAAAGAAATGATGACTGACAATCATAACGGACACACACCCAAGTTCAGAAAAACCCTTGCATCTAATATGAAATACCGATATTAATGATAGCTCCAAATAGTTAAGATTTTCCCCCTCCTTCAAAGAAGTAGGAAGCTGTTTCTATTGAAATAAATCAGTACATTTTCCTCTGGAAATATCCAATCTTGACATCTCTGTTTGATGATGAAATGTCTTTACACACTGGTACAGCATTAATAGAGTTGCCAGGTCCCCTCGGCCACCGTCTGATTCAATCAAGGGTTGCCAGATCCAGGCTGAAAAACTTCTGGAGATGGAGCCTGGGGAGGACGGGGACCTCAGTGGAGTACAATGTCATAGAGTCTAGCCTCCAAAACATCCATGTTCTTCAGGGGAACTGATGGAGATGAGCTGAAATTCTGGGGGATCCCCTGGTCTCACCTGGAGGCCATAAAGTATTGTTTGAGCATGATAACCTTGCCATCATGAAGTGCTAATGACTCATTGTGGCCACAGTGGTGAAAAAAGGCAAGTTCTCCTCAAAGGCTTATTAGGTAAGGGCTTGGAAATAAAAGAGCATACCATCACATTTGAAATACTGGGTGCTGTGTTCTGATCACCCCATCTCAAAAAAGGATACAGCAGGGCTGGAAAAAGTTTAGAAAAGCAAAATGATTAAAGGGTGGCAGAAGCTTCTCTGAGTGGAAGGCCAAGGAACATGGAGCTTTTCAACTCAGAGAAAGATGGAGGAGGAGGAAGAGGAAGAAGAGGAGGAGGAGACTGGGTTTATACCCTGCCCTTCACACAGAGTCTCAGAGCAGTTTACAAACTCCTTTTCCTCCCCCTCCCCCCAACAGACACCCTGTGAGGTAGGTGGGGCTGAGAGAGCTATCTTGAGAACTGCCCTTGAGAGAACAGCTCTGAGAGAACTGTGACTGAGCCAAGGTCATGCCAGCAGCTGCAAGTGGAGGAGTGGGGAATCAAACCCAGTTCTCCCATATTAAGAGTCCGCGCACTTAACCACTACACCAAACTGGAGGATAGGAAGAGGTAAATGGTAAAGGTTTATAAATTTGGGCACAGGTCCTAAAAACCAGATAGAGAGAACTTTCTGTCTTTCCCATAATACTATAAGTTAGAAGACCAATGATGCTGATGGACAGTAGGTTCAGAATCTTATATTGCTGTGTATATTCTATGTATTGTTAAGGGGTGGAAAACATTCTTTGGAGAACCCTCCTTTTTACCTCTGCAATCAAATATTCCTTTTTAAAATAAAAATCCTTGTACTGTCTTCTTTTTCCCTTTTATCACTGCTGTCCTCTTTTCTCAGTACTTCCTTCATCTAAGTTCCTTTTAGGTATGCGATTTGCCATCTGGGGGCAGGACATCTCCTGCCCCATCTCCCGTTGCCTGCCAGTACTCCATTGGCTGTTGGACTGGGGGAGGGATCACTGTTGGGTGATGTCATTATGCGACTCCTTGGGAAATCCCAGAAGTGATGTCATGTTGCTTGAAGAACTGAGGGCTTTACCTGGATTTTCCCTGGGAATGACGTGAAGCTGTCATCTAATGGCACTGCTGCACGTCCCACGTAACTTGCTGGCTACCCTAGTTTTGTTCATTTATGTAGACACTGACTTTGGGTAGCCAATTTTAGGTCTTTAGAATTTAGTGGTGTCGAGACCCTTAATAATAACTTTGCAGGGAATAGACATGTACAGGCTGTTAATCAAAGACTAGTGACAATTTTTAGGGAAAGTCACCTTCTATGGACCTTAGAATATATTCTGACAATTCCATTTTCAGGGACTGGCTGTGTTATTTCTGCCATTCACATCCTTGAATTTCAAGGTGAGGGATATGTTAGTCCACATTAGTCCCATATCGGTCAACAATGCTGAGACATTGTCAAGGTACAGTGTAAACCAAACAGCAGAAAACTGTTTTGGCCTGAGTGGCACCCCACCCCATTATCTACCTGTAAAGATGGTGAACCCTGACCTGGATAGGCCAGGCTAGCCTGTTCTCATCAGATCTTGGAAGTAGTTAAGCTGGGTCAACCCTGGCTAGTATTTGAATGGGAGACCTCCAAGGAATACCAGTGTTGTGATGTAGAGGCAGGCAATGACAAACCACCTCTGAACATCTCTTGACTTGAAAACCCTACGGGGTTGCCATAACTCAGCTGTGACTGGATGGCAGAAATAATAATAATGATGATGATGATGGAGAGCCAGAAAAGGAAAAGGTGAAATGTGGGCTGTATTTGGCCTCAGGTGTACATCTCAGTCCCTTAGGCCCCAAACGAAATGCTGCCATGTTTGGCACATATGCCAGAGGCAAAAGCTGCTGTTTTTAATCTGTCTTGTAATGGCGAGCAAGACAGTGTTGCTTGAAAGAAGACACCATCCTTACTGAGCCATTCCCCTTTCTCCGAGCTTCATATAGTGTGTGAGGAGAAAACGACCATCTGGACTTGCCTCGACTACAGTTGAATGCAGAACGATAATTTTAGGCCAGTCTTTAAATTATGCAAACATACCTCCAGTCTTACCAGCAAAGCCAACATAGCTAATGTGTTTCTGTAATAAGGTTGGTCTCTATGCTCTATGCTAACATTTGGATTTGGGATTTTGAACTAAGATGTGTTAAAAACCACATGACAGGGGTGAATTTCCTTTTATTTATTAATTTTGGCGATTGCTGTCCTTTGGCTTTTTCATTTCCCTTCCAGATGAAACAAAGGACTGTTTGCTTCTTTACTAGATGGTAAGCGTTGATTTTACTTAGCTTTTTGTGATTATTTGCAGCTGGTGCCCATTTGAGAAGAAAAGGGGATGAGATTAGTGCAAACAAACGATTCTGGCTACAGTAGGCTATAATTACATTAATTTCTCCCATTGATTTCTTGAGATCCTTCTTTGCCTGTTGAGTGGTATAATGTGACAATAGTCCCTTTTCTGTCCTTAATATAAACGTCTTAAATGTATAAATTTTTGTTTCGCATGCTGTTAGTTGAACAAAAAGACCTCAGAAATAGTCTGATAAGAAAGAGGCAAGGAATGAGGACAACTTCTTTTTTGTAAACTGTTGCAGACGCTCCTGACGCTTGCCGGTGATACCAGATGACTTTTGCACATGAGATGCTGCCCTTCCAGTTTGCAGGCTCCGTCTTAACTTGGATTTCCTTCCTCGTGTGAAATGGAAATTGAAGACAGAGAAGATAGTATCAGAGTAGGGTTGCCAGGCCACCAATGGGGGATGGGAGGTAGGACTGCCATCTCCAGGTTGGGAAACTCCTGGAGATTTGGGGATGGAGCCTGGGGAGGACAGGGACCACAGTGGGGTACAGTGCCATAGAGTCTACCCTATGAAGCATTTATTTTCTTTGGGGAAACTGATCTCTGTAGTCTGGAGGTGAGCTGCAATTCCGGGGGATCCCCAGGTCCCCCCTGGAGGCTGGCATTCCTAAATGAGAGGTACTCTGGAAGAAATTCCTCAAGTATGAGATTAGAGTAGATGCACAGATCTAGAAAAATGGGTATATCCCAGTTTCAGTGAATTTAAACATAGTATTCTAAGTATACATTAAATCATATATTCACCAAAATGCTCTCAGGAACTGTAAGAAATTTTGGGTAATGGGACTTTGGTACTAAGGCTACAGATAATTGCCTCTCCACAGTGGTTAGCTGTACTCATGTGATATACCCCAACAGCACAGGAGCTTAAAGTTCATTATGTTTTTAGCATCTTTGCTAACCTGGAGGAAACGTTCCTGTGTGTATGAACACATACTTCTTTCTTTTCCTCTTGACATATGCCAGGCTGCTAGGCGATACCAGCAAACTCATTTTTTCTGAATGTGCCAGTGCAACAGCTGTGAGCGTGATGAATGATAAAAGTCAGAATAGAATGTCAGAGATCCTGAGACTTATTTGGCGGGCTTGATGATGTCACAGGTGGAATCCATGATGTAATGTGGCGGGATCTTCTTGAGGCTAGATTGAAAAGCATTGTTAATGGAATCCCCACACATTGCGAGGCATGTACCATGAGTTATCTGTGTGTAGTCAAAATCCTGTCACTTTGAAGAGAGGGAAATTATCTACGTGCTAAATGTAAAGTGCAGTTGAACCAACAGTGCCAGATTATTGTCTCTCATCATCTCCGATTTACATCTGCTATCGCAATCAAACATGCACAAAAGTCTTAGATGAAGCCCTCTATTTGTAATATGGCATGCTGTCAGCTGCCCAAGGGAAAATGCTTTGCTTACAATTCTACTATGAGTATCTTGTTGATTTATTTAATGTTATACTCCTCTCTCAGGAAATGTTGTAGAGGTAGGATTCAAAACTGTGTTAGAAAAGCTGAGGGCTTGGGGTAAATGGTAGCAAATCAGTGCTTTCATTAGTAAAATTAAAGGTCCTAAATTACACCTCCCTTCAAATTACTCAGCTCTAACCTAGAAATTATCCCCTAATACCAGACTGGTGTGAACGCATAGACAGATGAAACTGCCTTGTACTGAACCAGACCATTGATCCATCAAGGTCAGACGCCTCAGACTCTGTGTGCCAAGTGGATACTCTATCACTGCGCTGCAGCACCACTCCAGTGTAAGGTTACTATGTAGTGAGTATCTACAGTCTTGGCAATCAAAGAAGAAGAAGAAGTTCATACCCTGCTTTTCTCTACCTTAAGGTGTCTCAAAGCAGCTTACAATCGCCTTCTCTTCCTCTCCCCACAACAAGCACCTTGTGAAGTGGGTGGGGCTGGGAGAGTTCTGAGAGAACTTATGACTGGTCCAAGGTCACCCATCAGCCTTCATGTGGAGGAGTGGGGAATCAAACCTGGTTCGCCAAATTAAAGTCTGCTGCTGTTAACCTCTACACCATGCTTACTCTCAGAGAAGAGATTACTGTTGCCTCAAATTTATTTTGATTCTTCAAAACACCTTATCCTTTTTCAGTGAGAGGTGGTGTGGCTTAAGACAGCCTGGATATGATGCCCCTCCCTTTAGCATTTTGTCTTTCTGCTGTAAAGTACTTTCTATCCCATATAACTAGGATTGCTACCTTTGGGCTGGGAAATATCTAGAGATGTTTGGGGGTGGAGCCTGAGGATGGCGGGGTTTGGAGAGGGGAGGGTCTTCAGGGGGGTGTTATGCCATAGAGTCCACCTTCCAAAGTGGCCATTTTCTCCAGGTGAACTGATCTTGAACACCTGGAGATCAGTTGGAATAGCAGGAGACCTCCAGCCACCACCTGGAGACTGGCAACCACATTCTCAGCCCCATCCCATTCACAAAGTGGGGAGAGGAAAGAAATGCAACTGTAAGCTGCTTTGAGACTTTTTAAGATAGAGAAAAGCAGGGAATAAAAACCAGCGCTGCTTCTTCCTGGAGATTTGGAGGTGGAGCTTGGGTAGGGCAGCACTTGGGGAAGAGAGGGACCTCCGTGGGGTATATTTCCATAGGGTTCACACTCTAAAGCAGCCATTTTCTCCAGGAGAATTGATCTTTGTAGTCTGGAGATCAGTCATAGTTCTGGGAGATCGCCAGGCCCCACATGGAGGTTGGCAACCCTTGATGTGTCTGATAGGTATGTGTAGTGGTTAAGTGTAGTGGTTAAGCACATAGACTCTAAGCTGGGAGAACTGGGTTTGATTCTCCACTCCTCCACTTGCAGCTGCTGGCCTGACCTTGGGCAAGCTATAGTTCTTTCAGAGCTGTTTTCTCAAGGACAGTTCTAGAAAGAGCTCTCTCAGCCCCACCTACCTCACAAGAGGGGAGGAGAAGGGAAAGGAGTCTGTAAGCCGCTCTGAGTCTCCAAGTGAAGGGCAGGGTATAAATCCAATCTCCTCCTCCTCCTCCTTTTCCTCCAGACTTATGGAGGATGTGGAGGGGAGGAAAAGTTCAACTGCTTTATTTGAAAAGAAACATTCTTAGTAGCAATTAAAACACTTGCCAGAGGAGTGCATGAGGAACACATTTGTTTCTACCTTCTTCAGTCCGTAGCTTCCATTAGAGCTGGATGGTATACATTTCTTGCTTGTACTAGATCCTCATAACTACAGTATTTATGCAGAAGCATGCCCCACACTGGATTAAAAGGTTAGTGTTTATGAATATATTACTGTTCCTTTCCAATTTTATGGCATGTGCTTTTGAAATGATACCCCCAACCTTCGTACTTACCATTTGTTTTTAACCGCTTTACATATCATCTTGATTTCCTTATAGGCTTAAAAATTAGATCCTCCCCCCCCCCCCCCCCCCCAAGATGGACTTTGTGCCTCATGGTGTAATGCTGGCCAGCCACAATATCCGCTTTGCCTGTTTGTTCAGGGGTATTGTTGTTATTGTGTAAATCCATAAAATGAAAAAGCCAGGAACACAATATGTAAAACACTTTCTTATCCAAATTCACTTTAGATCAGTTCAAAGGTAATACTGTACAATTGATTTCACCACTAGATTTCCCCTCATTGATTTTCCCACAGTACAATTGATTTCTAAGCACATAGTAATTCCTATTCAAATTAGGAATTATTAATTGTTCTAACCTAGTGTCTGGAACTATACAGACACAGAAAAATTATATTAATAGCAAAGCCGATTTAATAGAAGTGTTTCCATTTAAGAACACTTCATACAACTTACTTCTGAAAACACAGTGACATGATTAAACTGGGAAACTAAAAACTACTGAGAATGTCTGAACTGAAATCTTAAGCTAAAAAGAGACCATCTTTCTTGTTAAATTATGTTCTTTTGAAAGAGCTGTTTGGGTGCAGCAATTAGTGAGAAATATGTCTGTAGGCCAGATAGCTCCAGTCTAGTGCTGATTTCCACATGATTTTGAGATAACTTCCACACTGGAGATAACATCCAGAAGGAAGGCTCAGAGATGACTGACAATGCAGTCTGTGCCAAGCTTGAATCCAGAAACTGATTCCTCATCTGAGGACAATCTGAACAAGCCAGGGACCATCCTGAGGGAAGATCAGGGGGGTCAGGTTAAATCTGCCACAACTGGACTCTCTCCAGACCTCAATTTTCTACTTGAGACTCAAAGTGGATTACGTGGTATAGAACATGGTAATCAAACAGCATGATAGATCTAATAAAAATGCAATCGGACAAAAATGCAAACAAGTATCAAACACACTATGTCAAGCAATGCAGAAAATGGAATTACAAAAAATGAAAACAATGCTGTAAGAGCATGATGGAGCATACAACAAATCAATAATATATAGCGTACACTGTGGCAGAGACTACAGTCCCGTTCTGTATAAGCTTTATAAAAATGCTCTCCCATGCAACTGTTTTACATAGTTTGCAGAATTAAAGAAGCGTGAGAGTGGCCTTCTTCTAGTTACTGAAACCTGAAACTGTAAATTCAACTTTCTTTTCTTTAAATCACTAACTTAAGGCTTCTAATGGTGCCACCTAAATCCCCTGCAGGCTTTTAAAATCAGGACTCTTCAGCCCTGCTAACTGCTAATTCTGTTCTAGACAATGCATAGAGAATTCACACTTTTTTCCCTCAACTCCTTCCTTTTTTACAAAGAAAATTTACAGCTGAAAAATGTGTGACATATTTCACACCAACCTGTAATGCTGATTGGAGGGGCATGACAAATGATTGATGGGGCACCGCCTCCTTTTGCTCCACTGTGGCTACGGGTCTGTTGGAAAGGCCTGAGTCTTCCTAGTCCAACCTGCATCAGCACCATTTTCCCTGCCCCAGTCCCCCTTCAGTGGCCATTTCCTCTGAATCCGGATGGTTGCAACGAGAGACAGCACAAGATAGCAGCCTCAGATGAGCTCTTCTTCTTCAGGGTCTCTTCTGGCTTTGTAGGAAGCATTATCCTTGACCAACTCCCATGCAACTGAAAAATCCAGAAATATAGGAAGGGCTAGCCACTGCTGTGCTTGTTCCTCTGGAAAGGTGATGATGCAGTTAGGAACCATCCATGTGTAAAGCCATTCAAGGCAGGTTCACATGATGTGGTCTACACAGGTTATTATGTCTGGTTTCCCCACTCTGTCTTTCAGTCAGATGTGAGCTGTGGGTTCCCCTCAGTCTCCTTGCATGCCTTGCCCAACTTGGATCAAGATCACAGCAGAGAAGAGGCTTCAGCCTTTTAGTGTGCATTTCCCCCCCAACCTGAAATGGTCCCAGAGGTTTCATTTGCCCTGCTGGGAAAATCTGTCAGGAGCCTGGAGTATATGATTCCTGTATGGCTTGGGCAGGGAGGCTTCTTATGGGCACTATAAAATGACTGGAATGGTGGAAATCTAACCTGTTGCCAATGCAATATGACACTGGCTTTATAAATTTTACTGTTCCAGAATTGGGAATAAATAGGAAACACCTCTAAACTAATAGTTTAGTTCTGAAAATATTGCAGCCAAGATGGCAATTGACTAAAAGCACTGTATTGTTATGTGCTTTCATACCTCTTCTCAAGGCTTTTTTTGTAGAAAAAGCCCAGCAGGAACTTATTAGCATAATAGGCCACACCCAGCAGCAGAAACTCATTAGCACATTAGGCCACACCCCTGATAGTGCAGCTTATTAGCATATTAGGCAGGGGGGCTGGGAAAGCACAGGGCAGGCATGGAAGCTTGCCTCTTCCCCCGCTCCGAGCTTCTCTGCCCCACTTCAGCATTGCCTTTCTAGTCTCCTATCCTCCCCCTTCTGAAAGATCAGGAAGGGAAGCAGACATGTTTGCCTGGCTGCCCTTGGTCTCTCTAGCCCACCCGCCAAGATGCACAGGCTGGGGAGACTGAGGGCAGCTAGGTAAACATGCCCCGTTCCTTCCCTGAGGCTTTCCGCTTTTGCGGAGAGACTCGGGTAAGTGTGGGGGGGCATGGTTAAATGCCTTTCTCTCCCTCCCCCAGATTGGTGCTGGAGGGAGAGAAAGGGAGGGAGGGAGAGAAAGGCATTTTCAATGTGTCTGGGTTCCCTACCTGCCCTTTTCCAGCTGTGAAGGCAGAGAGAGGCTTTTCCTTGTCAATTTCACTCTCAGCTGACTGGCAGGGAGTGAAATTGACAAGGAAATCTCAACTTGGGGAGGGCAGCCTGCTCTGTAGGCATGTCCAACTCAGAAGCCAGCCAGAATTCCATTCCTGTGTGTTCCTGCCCAAAAATAGCCCTGCTTCTTCTGCATCAAGGGCATAACTGCCAGGCAAGGTCGATAGCAACCACCGTCCCCTTCTGTAAAATTAAGTAGGGCTCCAGAGACCTGTGCATGGGAAAATCAGAGAATTTGGAGTCTTCTTTGACTAGAACATTTTAAGATTTCTGACTCCTGAAATGCGGAGACCATCGAAGCTGGAGTGGAAAAATGCCAGTGATACAGTAAGTGCTCAAGTCTGCTGGCTATAAATAACTGTTTGCATTTTAAATGGAACTTGGTTATATCATTATTTGGAAACTTCAACTAATAACTTTAATTAACAGCAAACTTTGACTTTATCTTTCCGGTATTAATGGGAGAAAGATTTTGACGGCTCCTATTAAAGAATTTGGAAATTTGAAGCAAGTGTTGCAAGAGAAGCAAATAAAATATGGTTGGAAAATTCCCTTTGCTTTAGAAGTATTCCTGACAAAAGGCAGAAAAACAATAACAGCAGTTGAACAAGCTGAACTACTCCTACAAGAACTGCTAGCAAAAGATAGGAATCAAAGCTTGAGGTCAGAAGACATGGGACCTTCATCCAGAGAAGAGATAAGGAGTGATAATGAAAAGAAAGCAGGAGAAAAGAAGGGGGGGGAGTGGATGTACTTAAAATAATTTCTGTGAACCTGAATGGACTAAATTTGTCTTCTAAATGATTTTTAAAAAACCACAAAAAGCAGATATACTATGTGTTGAAGAAACTCACTTCTAAAAAGTCCAAGAATATATATTAAATTGCAAAAGATTAGGAAAAGTATACATAACTTCTGCACAAACAAAGAAAAAAGGTGTTGCAATATATATTAATAATCAAAGCTTGGAAGTTCTCGAAGAACTAAAAGATCAAAATGGAAGATATCTGACATGAAGATTAGTTTACCAGAAGGACAAATGCAGACACTGGCATCAATATATTATTTATTTATTTATTTATTTTATTTATATCCCGCCTTGCTGGACAAGCTGGCTCAAGGTGGCTTACAGAAGTTAAAATATCATAAAACAATAAAAGCAAGTTAAAACAAAATCAGTTACAGATAAATATGTGCTCTAAATAATACAAAAAATGAATTTTTGGAATTTTTTTATCAAACAGTGTTAGATTTTTAAGAAGGCGAGATTCTGATCTTCGTAGATATGAATGGGTGAATGGGGTGTTAGACTCTAAAAAAGACAGATCTAAAAATGTTGGCAGGAAAACTCCCCAAAACTGTATTGAGATAAATGGGAATTTTAAAACTGGAAGATGTGTGGCAAACATTTCATCCAGATGAAAGAGATTTTACGTATTTTTCTGATAGACATCAATCAAATTCAAGAAGAGATATGTGTTGGATATCAAAAAATGTTAATTACAAGAGTTGGGAGAGCAGAGATTCTGCCGAAGATTCTAGTGAATCATAACCCAATAAAACTAATCTGGAAGAGTAGAAATCAGAAAGAAGGAAGATGGAGATTAAATGATACATCACTATTACAAGACGAGGTGATACAAAACTGTAAGAGAGATTTAATGGAATGGTATTAATATTATGATTGAAACTACTGTGACAACAATATGGGAGGCCAGCAAGGTTTACATCAGAGGAACTATATTGGCAAAAGCTGCAAGAAAGCATATCTTTTCTGGACACCACCATTTATGTATCTGCGGCTGGTACTTTGGCAGTCAAGCCATTTTCTAAGACCACTGATAGGAATTCTTTTCTACACTATCAGTCGCATCATGTCCAGCATCTGAGTCACAACTTGCCCTACAGACAGTATCTTAGGTTAAAAAGAAATTCTACTCATCAGGTGAACTATGAATTTGCCGCTTCAACTTTATCTAAGAGGCTACCCTACTAAGGTCATTCAACAGGCGCGAAATAGAGCTGATAGGGTAGTTCATGTGGAATTGTTTAAAGAGACAACACGTGGAAAGCGCGATCAATCTTTCTTTTTTTGTGTATTTGACTATACTCCCCTGGCAGCCTCCATAAGAAAGATCATCTTGAGGCATTAGCATATTGTCGATAAGGTCCCACGGTACTGTGATTTGCCCTTTGTTGGTTTTAGATGGACCAAGAACATACAGGACTCCTTAGTTTATTTTGATTTTTTACCACACTTGCTTGCCACAACAGTGACATCTAGTGGCCATTTCCCTTGTGGTCATTGCAGCATTTGCCCTTTAATGTGGCCAAACTCGAGGATTGTAACCCCAGAATTAAATTTTTGCCATACTTTAAGATTTGTCTCAACCTGTGCCACAAGATGGGTAATGTACCTTCTCAGATGCCCATGTCCTTTTGTTCTATGTAGGGATCTCATCTAGAACACTTAGGATGCGAATAATTGAACACAGATCGTGTATTAAAAACTTATGTATGGATTATCCCCTGGTACAACACTATGATGAAAAGGGTCAAACCTGCCACGATTTCCAATTTATAGTATCGGAAATTGTTACTGCTCACCAATATAATAGAATTGACATGCAATGGGCATTAAGACAACGGGAAGCCTTTTGGACCTTTCGTTTAAAGACCCAGCATCCCTTAGGTTTTAATCGTTAGAATATAGTTAGTTTCTATGATGGCTTCTGGCTAGTTGGCCCTTTAAGAAATTTGTGGTTTTCACCCTTGTTGCCTTTCCTGTTGGATATATAGAGATGCTGAGATCCAGCTCTTTAAGGCATGCCGACATATTGAGACTCTGTTCGTTTTGGAGTGGTGGCACTAGGGTAAGTTTTGTCAATCAATAATATCTAGTAAACTATGGACTTTGGATCATATTTACGGGACTAAAATAGTTTTCACGTCACTTAATAGTGATTTGATTTTTTGGGGGGTTTCCGGTCGGGGGAATGGAGGTCTGACATGCTTTGCAAATGCGCAAGGCGGACAGCGGCTCTTCTTGACAGCTTGGGTGGATTAATCCACCTAACGCAACCTCACACAGGTAGTGTGAGGACTAGCAAGCAATATAATCCAGGTTTGAGCAAGCTTGGTGAAGGGAAAGTCTCGGAGGAGACTTTTCCGACACCTTGAGCACTGCAGCCGAAGAAGATTCTTGCAAGTATCTCTAAGGAGCCAAGCTGAGCTGATCAATTCAGCATAAAACCTCCAATTCCCCTGATTCCTTAACAAAGAAGACAAAGTTTAAACGTTGGGACCACATCTGAAGCGAAGTAACAACAAAAGGTAATGGAAAAAAAGTTTTTGCCTTACCATTACTGCGTTTTGAAAGACGAAAAGCAGATAGGGTGAAGCAATAGACTGTTGCAGATTGGATGAGTGCAGTTTTGAAACGTTAAAAAGCTGAATTGGAACTTAAAAAGCCAAAAAAACAAGTTGTTTAACATTCCTGCGGTTAAGAAGAGTCGGGAGGGGGAGCCAAGCATCGCGAGACAAAGAGGGAGAAGGGAACCAAGCATCGCGAGACTAAGATGTGAGGACTGAGACAGGAAGTGACAGCTAGAGGAGCAGACAAGAAGGGAAAAGGAGAAGAACCGGAAGAAGGTAAAGGGGACTTTAAAAATTGCCGGACCAAAAAGACCACAACAGGAAGTGACATGCAGAGAGCAGACAAGGAAGCAAAAGGAAGGGACAAAAGGAAACTACGGCAAGCCAGAAGTAAGGTAAAAAGACTATAACCTTTGACACAAACCATAGAGAAGTCGCGCCCACCATTTTGGATTTATAAAATTTTTAAACTGCAATATCTCAAAAACTATATAACTTAGAAGGCTGAAACCAACATAATTTGACTTGGCAAGATTAGCTTGTTTGAATGCACTAATTGGTGTTTGATTTGGAAAACAAAATAAAATCGATCTTTTTTAAAGAGACAAGACGGACCGCGGACTAAGATCGAGAGCAGCTACATGGTCCTCTCCTACAATGGCAGCAAAAAAAGAAAAAATTATTAGCTGTTATGGAAGCAATGGAAAAAAAATGTTAGACGCTATAGGAGAGGTAAATGTTAAAATGAATAATATAGCAGCTCAAGCAGACAAAAATTTTATGGACTTAAAAGCAGAATTTCAAAAATTAACCACAAGAACACAAGACATAGAAACTAAAGTAAAAGAACTGGAAGAAAGCACCCAAAAGACAATGAGAGAGAATGACAGGATGGAAAAGATGATGTATTATAAAGACATGCAAAACCATTTGAGATTTAGAGGGATTGAGGAAAAATTGAGTGAAGACATTTTTACAAGAATGCAAGAAGCAATAGCATATTTTTTACAAGAACAGGAAGAGGTCGTTAAAGAACACATGGATCTTGTTTATAGAGTCAATTCCACATATGCAAGAGACAAAAACATACCAAGAGATGTGGTTGTCCAATTTACAATGAAAAGGACAAAAGAACAAATCTACAAGAAGTGCTTTACTGATCCTTTTGAAATAGATGGAAAGAAAATTATAGTAATGAAAGAATTGCCCAGAGCAATACTGCAAGAAAGGAAAAAATTCAAGCATCTGACGGATAAACTGAAGGAGAAAAAAATTAGATTCCGTTGGGAAATACCTCAAGGACTAAGCTTTTACTATGGCAACACCAGAGTAGTGATTAAAAGTACAGAAGAAATGTACGCATTCCTGGGAGAGAATAAAGATGACCTGGGAGATATTTAAGAATACATCAAGATGGATTACAAAATACTTACATGGAATGTAAATGGACTAAATTCACCCCAAAAACGTAGAATGGTAGGTCATTGGCTGGAGAAACAAAAATGTAGTATAATTTGTATACAAGAAGCTCATCTTAAAAAACAAGACCACAAATATTTAATAAGGAAAAAATTGGGAGAAGAATTTTATTCTTTAGCAAGTAATAAAAAGAATGGTGTTGTAACATATGTCAAAAAAGATTTGGAACCTAAAGTAATATTTAAAGATAAAGATGGAAGATATTTAGCTATTGAAATTTTATAACAAGGACTGAAAACTTTGATTGTGAACATTTATGCTCCGAATGGAGCCAAAGAAATTTTTTTTAAAGAACTACAAGTGGAATTGGACAATGTAAACTACGATCAAATCATGATGTTAGGGGACTTCAATGGAACTGTAGATAACAAATTAGACAGGCGCTCTAAGAGAAAGGATGAGACATTAGGGAAGCTTCCAAAAAAATTTTTTGAACTGATAAAACAAGAGAAGCTGGAAGATATTTGGAGGAAAACTAACCCACAAGGAAAAGATTTTACCTTTTACTCTAATAGACATGACTCGCATTCAAGAATTGACATGATTTGGATGACTACTAACTTAACCTTCAAGACAAGAAAAGTGGAAATTCTGCCCAGAATAATTTCAGATCATAATCCATGTTTATGGATGGCTGGGCAGGTAAAAAAAAACAAAAGAGATGGAGAATAAACGAGGACTTACTAGACAACCAAGAAATAGTTAAAAAATTACTTGAAGAAACAGACCTATACTTCCAAGTAAACATGCAGAAAGAAGTAAAAATCCAAACCGTATGGGATGCATATAAAGCAGTGATGAGAGGACTATTGATATCACTAAATGCTAAAGACAATAAAAAGAAAAGAGCAATATGAAAATATTGTACAAGCCATTAAAACAAAGGAAGAAGAACTGAAGAGTAAACCAGGGAAAAAGAAACTGCAAAAGGAAATCTGGATGCTACAAGACCAAGCAAAAGCTATTCTGAACCAAGAGATGTACTGGAACTTAAAAAAACTCCAACAAAAAGCATTTGAAGGTGCAAACAAACCCGGAAAATACTTAGCATGGCAATTAAAGAAAAAACATGAAAATAAATTTATCACTAAAGTGATAAGAGATAATATTGAGATAATAGAAAACAAAGGAATAAAAAGAGAATTTTTTAAATACTATGCAAAACTTTTTAAGAAGGAAAACAAAGACAGAAGAAAGATTAAAAAATACCTGCAAACGTTAAAGTTACCAAAACCAACAGAGAAAATTAAAGAACTATTCAACAATCCAGTATCATTACAAGAGATTAAAAACGCAATAAATGACTCAAAATTAGGAAAAGCACCTGGACCGGATGGATTTACAGCGAAGTTTTATAAAACGTTACAGGAGTCGATTTCACCGGTGTTACTGCTATTGATGAACGATATAGGAGTCACTGGTGAGGTCCCAGAAACCTGGAAAGATGCAACCATCTCACTGATCCCGAAAGAAAATCAAGATTTGACTAATGTTAAGAATTATAGACCGATTTCTTTACTAAATAATGATTATAAGATTTTTGCTAAGATTATAGCGGACAGACTAAAAGAGCACCTCAAAGAAACTATACAAATAGAACAAGCAGGGTTCTTACCTAATCGACAAATAAGGGACAATCTAAGAGTAGTAGTGGATGCTATAGAATACTATGACAAACGAAAAGGAAGTGAGTTTTTTTCTTTTTGGATGCGGAAAAAGCGTTCGATAATTTAAATTGGGATTTTATGTTTGAAGTTTTAGAACATCTTGAGATTGGTGAATATATGCTTAACCTCATCAAATCAATATATAAAGAGCAGAAATCCTCTTTAATAATTAATACTGAAAAGACGGACGATTTTAAAGTTGAAAAAGGAACACGACAAGGATGCCCACTTTCGCCGCTGCTATTTATTTGGATTTTAGAAGTTCTACTGTTAAATGTGAAGGAAGACAAAGATATTAAAGGCTTAACAATTAAAGGTTTTTCTTTTAAATATAGGGCCTTTGCAGATGATGTGATGTTCATAGTGGAAGACCCTTTGTCTACACTACCATATTTGCTACAGAGAGTAAAAGAGTTTGGTGACTTAGCAGGATTTTATGTAAATAAGAACAAATCGAAAGTGATGTGCAAAAATATGTCAAATAACAAACAAAATGAGTTACAAAACCTTATAGAATGTGAGGTGGTGAAAAAGACAAAATATCTAGGTGTAAATCTAACAATGAAAAACATTGATCTTTATAAAAATAACTATGAAAAATTATGGTTGCAAATTATGCAGGATATTAAAAAGTGGAATGTATTAAATTTGTCATTGTTGGGTAGAATTGCAGTGGTTAAGATGAACGTGTTACCACGATTAATGTTTTTGTTTCAAACTATTCCATTTGTGAAAGATGTAAAAACATTCAAATGCTGGCAGAAGGAATTGTCTAAGTTTGTGTGGGGAGGGAAAAAACCAAGAATCAAGATGAAAATAATGTGTGATGCTAAAGATAGAGGAGGGTTACAATTACCAAACTTAAGGCTATACCATGATGCAATATGTTTGACCTGGGTAGGGACATGGACTATGTTACAAGATAGAAAGTTATTGTCCCTGGAAGGTCACGACTGTAGATTTGGGTGGCATGCGTATTTGTATTATGGTAAAACAAAAATGGACAATATGTTTAAACATCATTATTTGAGAAGAACGCTAATGGATATGTGGACAAGATATAAAAACTTTTTTCTAGAAGAGATACCTATGTGGATTGTACCCGCAGAAGTTTTAAATCCAGCATCACGTTACAAAGGACAAGATTGGCTGAAGTATAGAGACTTATTAACAAGACATGGTAAAGACTTTAAATTGAAGGAGCAGCATCAGATGGACTTTGATTATGGTTGGCTAAGATATAGACAAATATATGACATGTATAGAAGTGATAAAAAACACGGCTTTAGGGAAAAAAATAATGAAATAGAACAAGTTTGGGAGGAAGGTGGGAAAAAAATGATTTCTAAAATGTATAAAGTTTTGCTAAAATGGTTTAATGCTGATGAAATGGTAAAAGAACAAATGGTAAAATGGGCGATAAACTTTAACAAAGACATTGAAATGGAATCTTGGGAATTTTTATGGAAAAATGCTATGAGTATATCTACGTGTTATAACTTAAAAGAAAATTGTTTTAAAATGATGTACAGATGGTATATGACACCCAAAAAAATTGCAAATATTAATCAGAATATGTCTAACAAATGTTGGAAATGTAAAAAGAAAGAAGGTTCTTTTTATCATATGTGGTGGACTTGTGACAAAGCAAAGATTTATTGGTCAAAAATACATGCAGAAATGGAAAAAATCTTGAAATGTACATTTAAGAAGTTGCCTGAAATGTTATTGCTTGGACTTAAATTAGAAGAGATAAATGTAAAGAAAAGGACAATAATATGGTATATGATTACAACAGCAAGAATGGTGTATGCACAAAATTGGAAAAATGAAAAAATACCAGAGGTGTGGAAATGGTTGAAAAAACTGTTATATATGGCTGAAATGGATAAATGGACTAGAAAGTTGAATGATCTGTACTCAAGAGACTTTTTTAGAAGATTGGAAGGATTTGAAAGAGTATGTTGAAAAATACTGGGACATGAAAAATTGCATTTATACATGGTTATAATAACATAAAGCAATAGAATTAGAGTATATGAATGTATTAAGGATAATTAGACAATGAAGTTGTTTTTTATTTTAGAATTATATAAGAATATAGAAAGTAAGAATTAGTGTATAAGTATTTTTAAGAAATATTACAGTTACCAGAAATGTAAACATAGATATAAGTATTACTATTTTGGATAGAGTGGAAAATGTGTTATGCTTCAGATGTGGTGGGAAACCGCTAATATAAGATAAAAACAAGATTATACAAACAGAACAAAATGTTATATAATATGGAAAAAAGGATTTGTATAAGAAAAATGTATTATTTTTAATGTTTTGAAAAATAAAAAAAAATTTACAAAAAAAAAATAGTGATTTGATTTTTTAAAAAAAGAATACATATCCTGGTAAAAAAAAAAGTCTCTGAAGACCTGTTTATGAATAATACTGTTCAGGTAATTCTTAACGGTTTCATGAAATTATTCTCTTGACAATTTATGATGCATGAATTGTTTAAAATTATTATTTAAAATTATATAATTATTTTTAGTGTACTGAGGAAGTTCCAGCGAAATAAAGGAATCCAGCTGGCATCTTCGTCTTCTCACTCTTCAGTTTCACTCTTCAGACATTGTATTATCCAGTTTAGGTCCTTGTACCTTTATCTGAAAATTTTTGTGTTCGGGTGTTTAGACAGCTTTTGTCTTTAAGTATGTAGAATTACTCATGTATCTCATTCATATAGTAAATTGTACCTTTAGTATACTGTTACTTTCTACGTTTTCTACAATGCTTTCTGCCACAGGCCAGCAAGGCTTACATCAGAGGAACTGTATTGGCAATAGCTGCAAGAAAGAAAAAAGAGAAACAAGACTCTATAAAGAGAATAAGAGATAAAATGAGGAGATTAGACCACAAAGCCACAGGCAGTAAGAAGAAACTGAAAGAATTAAAACAATTAAAGAATCAATTGGATTTCTTAGAGGTGAAATAAATGCAGAAAAATATTAAAATATAGGAAGCAAAGACATTTTGAATGTGTTAATAAACCTGGAAGATAGTTAGCATATTGTCTAAAAAAATTAAAGGGAAAAAAAGGATACCTGAGATCAGGAAAAGAAATCTAGTTTATGCAGAGCAAGAAATGCATGCACAAATAATTTAAAAAAATCTTTATAAAGAAGACCTTATAGATGGGAAATAATGGGAAAATATTTATCAGAACGACCAATTTATCAGAACGACCAATTTTATCTGAGCATAGAAGAATTCTGAATCAAGTAATAACAATACAAGAAATCAACTATGCTATAAAACAACCCCAAAAGGATAAAGCACCGCTTGCTGGCTGGATTGACAGCACCTTATTATAAATGCTTTGAAGAAATATTAGTAATACCTTTGCAAAGAGTAATGAATGAAATACAAGAGAGAAAGTGCACACCATCCACTTGGCAAGAAGCGAACATTATTATTATTTATGTATTACATTGGATTTAAACTCCCCCCCCCCCCTGTAAAGACAGGGCTCAGGGCAGTGTACAACAGTGGAATACATTCATATTATAAATATGTAATTAAAACAGTTAAAGTACAGTAGAAGCACAACAATCTACTAAGAACTTCCAGTTGTGCAACTGCCTCACGGAGGGAAGGCAGGGAGTAGGAATGCTAGACAGATGCAACTGTCACGGTCCTCAGCCAAATGCCTGGTGGAACATCTCTGCCTTACAAGCTTTATGGAATTGCATTAGGTCCCACAGGGCACGGATGTTCTTTGACAGAGAGTTCCACCAGGTTGGAGCCTGGGCAAAATACATATAGAAAGGAATGATCCATTATGGCTGAGAGATGAAGAAAATTCATGGAGATCAAATGGGATTTATTCCAAGAAGATACAGGAAAGATAATATTAGGTATTTATTGAATGCAATTGAATAGTCAAGGAGAAAAGGAGAAAAAAATGGAATTTATGTTCCTAGATGGAAAGAAAGCTTTTGACAATGTGTCTTGGGTATTTTTAAGGAAAGTTTAACAAAATATGAACTGTGGAACAGAATTTGTAAACTGGACGCAAAGTATCAGTATAAAATAACAAGCTAGGATTTTAATAAATGGCCCTGTAACAGGAAATAATTGAAATAACAAAAGGAAAGTGACAAGGTTGTCCAATATCACCATTGTTATTTATTTATTTTGGTAATGGAAATATTGGCTATAAAAATTAGACAAGATATAAGGATTATTGGAATAAAAAAGATAAAGAAGAATATAAAATGGAATGTGGACGATGTCATAATTTCAGTAATAAAACCAAATATTTCCATGAAATATGCAATGGAGAAATAAATAGATTTAGAACTTATTCTGAATATAAACTTAAAGATAAGAAGACAAGGATAATCTTATTAGTGGCAACTGAAGCAGAAGAAAAAGAAAAAATAACAAAATGTGTCGTCACTAAAAATAATAAAGTATCTTTATAAAGATAAGTATCAAAAAGTCTGGGCAAATACTAGTGAAGATCTACAAAGATGGGAAGATTGAGAATTTTGTGGTTAGGAAGAATATAGAATGGTATCCTGGTGTCCATTGTGGCAGTGCTGAGAACAAACTAAGATGAAGCCAAGATATCTGTACTTGCATACCACACTGAGAACCATACGACTAATAACCAGTCTTCAAACCATGGTTTTCAATTCTGTTTGGAACCAACTAGCCTTTGTGCTGGAGAAAAGGAGAGGAGAGTATATTTTTTACCACCAAATATAAGCTACACTGGGGATCATGGCCTCTGCATAGAAGGAAGCCACATGAGATGGGAGGTGTAAGAAGGGAAATGAGAGTGAGTGAAAAAGCTCGCTGGATTAAACCATCTCATTTGATGGACCCTGACACATCATACTTAATCGAGTAGTTTGGACAATCATGCCAGCCATGCTTAGTTTAATTAAACCATGATTTTGCATGACACGTGAACTGAGAAACTGTGTTCCTAATTTGTCCAGTTAAGACATTCGTGTTGACTAATGCTGTGATTTTGTGCTGTATATTGTATAATAATCTTGCCTAAATCCTTCATACATTAGATACATGTTGGATTTCAAGTCCTTGGCTGCAATCACACACACAAAATAATCCACTTTCAATCCACTTTCAGTGCACTTCCCAACTGGATGTTACTGTGTGAACTGGCAAAATCCAGTTGGAAAGTGGATTAAAAGTGGATTATTTAGTGTGTGTGACCACAGCCCTTGTCAGAACCTCTTATTGAACATTTCCTGTGAATCCACAACTGTATACAGTATTTTACATCGTGGCTTTATAAAGCCCCCATTCTCTGTCATGAAGAATGACAGGTATCTGATAATCTCTGAATTTTATCTCAGACAGCAATACTGCATACATACATGCCTAAATCTTAGCAAGGTCAGATTTTTGGAGGAGGGAAAAAATGAAAATTACTTCTGGTTTTAATTAAAGAATCTTTCCCTGAGAATCGTTCTTCTGGCCTTCTCTTTTAAAAGACCACAATTTATATCAATAACCACATAGCACGTATTGTGCCGTTTGCAGGATAGAACAGTGACAAGTTAACCAACCACTTTTTAATAACATTTTCTGCCCTTTATGAAGTTAACAAATCTATTTTTCAAATTTCAGTCATTTAAAATACAAAGGAAAAACCATTTGTTCATATGATTAAAATGTAGTGGCTGCTGCTGCTGGGATCAGTCTACATTTTTTTGTTAATTTGATTATTCTGAGATGATTGATAAGATTAATTAACTCTTGCTTGATTCCGTGATCCTCACAGAACTAATGTACAAACTCTTCCCTACTGTCACTTGCATAAGATCACAATAGCAGAAGATGGTATTCCCTTTTTTTCCCTTCCCCATCATGGTGTGCTACATGTATAATCAATATTTTAATTTCCTACTAAAATTAAAGCATATGTTGCAGTTTTGGATATCATACACAAGGAGGATATTGTGGATTTGTCCATACACAATGTGGATCAAGGAAGCATGAACATTTTCAACACAGATTATGTGTTCTGTATGAATCAGTTGTCATTGTCTAGATTAGCTAATAAGCCAATATGCAATTTATTGTAGGCAAGGAGATTTCTCTTTTCTTTTCCAATCATATGTAGTGGATTATGGCAGGAAGTCACATGGAAGGACCAGCTTGTATTTCCAGTTGTTTTGATTCTGTCCCAATGAGTCTGACTGGAACCTTCATCCAGGGGCATAGAGTTTTGGAAATCCCGGGGGAGCGGGGGCTCCTTAGCGTGCACACGAAGCGCACTCGCTTGCTGGAGCGATGTTCTCCCCCCCCCCCGGAAACCGCCCTGCCTCCCCGAGCCCTTCCGAGGCCCACCAGCCGCTGCTGCCGGTGCCTCTCTCCCCCCCCCCGCCACCCCTTCCCTCTCCCTCTCCAGCAGTGGCTGCTGGCCTCGGAAGGACCCGGGGAGGCACGGCTGCAGGCGCTCCATTTTCCCAGGGGTGGCTGAGCCCCCCCCTGGGAAATTTCGGGGGTGGCTCAAGCCTTTGAGCCCCCCCATACTCTACGCCTATGCCTTCATCTAAAGGAAGAACAAAAGTAGTTACCAGCCAGTTTCTATTTGCTGGCTGTTTCTTACTTGGAATGTACTTATACCTATGTGCCCATATCTGCAAATCTTATTCTACCATAGAATGTTTTCACATGGTTAGTAAAAACAAGATGGGTAGCCATGTTAGTCTGTATGCAGCAGTAGAAAAGAGCAAGAGTCCAGTAGCACCTTAAAGTCTAACCGGATATGTGGCAGGGTAACTTTTGTGAGCAGGGTATGAGCTTCAGGCTATCTGAAGAAGCAAGCAATGACTCATGAAAGCTCCTACCCTGCCACAAATTTTGTTAGTCTTAAAGGTGCTACTGGACTCTTTCTCTTTTCTATTTGTAAAAACAATTCTTTTCATGCAGCAGTGCACTGGAACTCCTAACCTTGTACATACTGTAGGAGGTTGGAATTAGCATTGGTATTGCTGTGCTAAATGTAAATCTGAATAGCTCTTTTTGTTGTTGTTCAGTCACACAGTCGAGTCCAACTCTTTGAGACTCCATGGACAATGTTACACCAGGCTCTCCTGTTCTCTACCACCCTCCGGAGCCTGCTCAGCTCCATACCCATCACATTGATAACACTGTCTAGCTGTCTCATCCTTTGCCGTCCCCTTCTTCTTTGACCTTCAATCCTTCCCAGCATCAGGGTCTTCTCCAGTGAGTGCTCCCTTCTCATTTGGTGGCCAAAGTATTTGAGCTTCAGCTTCAGTATCTTTCCTTCCAGGGAACAATCAGGGTTGATTTCTTTTAGGATTGACTGATTTGATCTCCTTGCAGTCCAAGGGATTCTCAAGAGTCTTCTCCAGCACCATAATTCGAAAGCATCTATTCTTTGGCGCTCAGCCTTCCTTATGGTCCAACTCTCACAGCCATACATTACTACTGGGAATACCTGAGGAGTCTCAAAGCAATCAAATACTTGCAGATAGAGTTATTATTTTTATTAACCAAATCCAAACTGGCATGTATTTAGGAAATGGTGTTCTGTTTACTTATTTGGAGAACTCCTGTCCTTGTCCAATATACGAAAATGGCCAAGGAGAGAGAATCAGTTGATCATCATTTTGGTTTTCCAAGACTACCTGAAATATGTTTTAATTCAACCATAAGAAGACATCAGAGACACGTCCAAATGAGTTGTGTAGTATAGGGAAACACAAAGATCTGGAGTGGCTGCTGACAAAGCCTCATCCTTGGGGGACTCTGAATGACTTGGCTGTCAGAGCAAGGTGTCCCTTGTTTATCTCAAAATTTTGAGAAGGTTCATGCAGGAACAGTCAGTCCTTGAGGTACACTGGAAGCCAGAGTGCTTGGAGCTTTGTAAGGTAAAAGCCCATGCCTTGAACTGAGTTTGGAAATGTATTTGTTTTAATATAGGCATGATGTGGGATACCATGATGTCAGTGTGGTTTGAATGGACTGGGTATACCTTGGTCCAAATTCCCATTCAGCCATGACTGTTCTTGGGACTTTGGTACAGGTTTTTGTTTGTTTGTTTGATTGATTTAAATTATACCCCCCCCCCCCTCCCAGCCAAGGTGGGCTTAGGGCGGCTTACAAATATTTCATAAAAATACAATTAAAACCTATCATAACATATAAACATATTACATAAAATACCAATCAATTAAAATACAACTAAAACGCTGGAACATTAGTGAGTAAACAGGAGCAAAGAGTATTTATAATATGACTTAAGTGACCATCTAATTCCCATAACTTCACACTGGCTCAGTTCGGTCACTTGTTATGTGGCAGGCACAGGCTGAAGATAGCGATGGTAAGGCCAGGATACAGGCTGGCAAAGGTTGTAAAGCCAGGGCACAGCAACACTCCTGGGTGTATGATGTGGCTCCTTAGTCAAATGCTTGGTGGAAGAGCTCCGTCTTGCAGGCCCTGTGGAACTGTAAAAGGTCCACGTTCCATGTTCCAGCATGGTGTAATGGTTAAGAGTGGGGGACTCTAATCTGGAGAATAAGGTTTGATTCTCCAGTCCTCCACATGAAGCCTACAGTGCTGGGTGACCTTGGGCCAATTTCAGTTCTCTCAGAACTCTTTCAGACCCATTTTCCTCAGAAGGTGCCTGTTGTGGGGAGAGGAAGGGAAGGCAGTTGTAAGCTGCTTTGAGACTTCTCAAATTGAAGAAAAGCAGGGTATAAAAACCAACTCTTCTTCTTCCATCATCTCCGGAAGCCATTGACATAAGCTATGGAAAAGTTAAGCTCTTTAAAAAAAAATTCTGAGACTTCTAAACCTCTTGTGAGGACAAACTAGATAAAAACATCAAAGAGCAATAAAACTGAAACCCAATGCTTTATACTCTAATTCATCCCCAAAGGACTGATTTTTAAACCTTTTACTTAAATTTGAATTAAAATTACAATATTAAAGCGACAATTAACAATCTGTTACAGACCTAAAAATCACAGTGACCAACCTTCTAAACTGTGTTGCATCGAGGGACTTACATCTTAAAGAATAACCACACTGTTATTTAAATAACTAAAATATTTGGCCTATTCTGTTCAGGGCGACAACAGACAAGCATTTTAGCTCTGCTTTAATTCCATGCAAAACTGACAGAGAAGCAAGTTGCAGTCAATAGGAAGTCAATTAGCTCATATTCATTAAAACCAGCAAAAACACTTAAGAAGTTGATTTGCTATGTTAAGGGAACAGTTACTTTTGGAATCTTTTTTAAAAAGTTTCTCAAAGAACCACATTCCCATTTCTCAGTAGTGTGTGTAGAGACTGCTGTATCTGCACAGGTTTACATTTTGTAAACTCATGCAAAACGCAGGCCAGTATTTGCATGTGAAAAGTCATCAAAATGGGAGGAAAAACTGCCTAGCTCAGTCATTTTTAAATAACTCAGGCCATTAATTGTTAACCTTTGTTTCTCCCACTTCCACGGCCATAAATTAGTTTTATAGATTAGGCAAATGTGAACTTTTAAAATTGCTTTTGTAGCATGAAAAAAAGAGGCAAGGCATAGAACTAGAATCCCCCCCCTCCAAGTGCCAGAGATTTTCTATTTTTTATGCACCTTGGTTCTAAATTGTTACTATACAAATTAGTCTAGTTAGTAATTGTAGAGCCGGCTCAAAGGTTCACAGCACAGGAGATTAGAAATGAGCTTAGAGCAATTGTCCGCAATACAAGGTACTAAAACCATTTGTTCAGGAAGAAAGAGCATGCTTTAAAAAATACATGTGCAATGGTTTTATGCTGTGTGTCACTTTAAAAGACAGAATTAAAGAGCCCTCCAGGTGTAGGCTGACAAACTGTAGCTTCCTTCAAGTGGTCTTTGTGATCTCATTATCACTTTGATCTCCTTGCTGACTGAGACTGTCAAAGACCCACCGTGATCCTTCAAGTCACAGGTTGTCTCCTGTTTTCTGACACCTGTGATGTACGCATCACTTTCATTTTAAAAGAAGTATATAACATGGGGAAGTGGTATGGCTCATTTGGTTTGTCTAGTTTCAGGTTCCTTAAGTAACGTTTTGGGCAGGAGCAGTGAAAGCATCAATGGCTCCTCCAGATTTCCTGTACAAAATATGATGCCTTCTGTTGAGGCCTGTTTGGAGATAACCAGCATAATATATTCTGATGTCCTCCCACAGGGACTTCATGGTAGGAAGTTCTGTGTAAAAGTGATTGAAGTTCCTTGTTCAGTTGCCATGCCATAGCTAGAATGTGGACTTCATAATCAAGTGCAGGCCTACATAATTTTTAATCTTTCAAGCTAGCAGTTGTCTATTGGGTCTTGCCAGGTGCCTAGCAGTGCCCTGTTTTGCAGTTCCTGGCCAGCTGCAAAAGCCCCTGAGCTCCTCGTGGCCTACCATACACAGCAAGTGAGCTGCACTCAGCTTTGTGGGTCACAAACTGAGAATGTGTTCTGTGATAGTGTGAAGCTGCTCAGGCTCAGTTTTCGTTCATCTTACCCGCTGTTGACTGTGTTGACTGGCAGTCACTCTTCAAGGTCTCCAGCAAAGAAAGATCTCTGTCAACACCAGTTTTGTGAGATCCTTCAGCAGGAGATGCCAGGGATTGAACCTGGTGCTTTTGCATGCTAAGCAAGTGGTACACCACTGAGTTATGGCCATTATCCTAGATACTGCTAAGTACAGGGGTTGCTTCCACACTTGATATATATGGCCCGATCTCTCCTATCTGGTTTCCCCCAATTAATTTGGCACTTCCAGCTACTAAAGGCTCAAAGTTCCTAAGGTATTAGTGGCACCTCCAATCTGTCTAAAACTACCAGAGGTGCCCAAGCCAAATTTGTTAGGTATCTGCTATATACAGTATCAATATAACTCCAAATTTAGAGTCCAGTGGCACCTTTAATACCAACAAAGGTTTATTCAAGGTGTAACGAAATGGCTACCAGTCCGGTAGTCCTCTGGAGGGGGAAATGCTCCATAGGGAACAATGGAGCTGCCATACTTCCCTGCCTACATTTCCCAGAAGCTTTGGGGAGAAAGTGGGGGAAAGTAGGGACCCACCCCAGGGGTGGAGGCAGGGAGATAAAGGCTTCTGCCCTTCCAAGGAGGGGCCAGTCTCAGCCATAGTCTTGGACTTTGCCTGAGCCTTGGACAGGAGCTTCAAGGGACACCCTACAGGTGGGACTCAGACTCCGTAGGCAATCCAGGCCACCATAAATTGTGGTGGAGAGCCAGGAGGGTGGCAGTCATGACCAGTCCTGAGGAGGGGCTGGGGTTTCTCTTCAATGACAGGAGGGGGGAAAGCAAATCCTATCCTGAGCCCACCACCTCCAGAGGCAGAGAGTGTGTGTAGGGACAGAGGAATGGCGGGTTTGAACCTGTTTATTTTATGCCTGGTTGCGTTGGAGTGCCTGTGTTATTTTCTGTGTCTAGCTGTGTATATAGTTTAAATAAACCTGCTTTTTGAGTTATAAGACCTGGTAGTGCCTTGACCATATAGTCCTCCCCACTCAGCATGTTACCAGAGGCAAAGGGAGGCCAGAGAACCCAAACGAGCCCAAATAGGAGGGGTTGCCAACTCTCCAGGGGGCACCAAAAATTGAGGAATCCTCTTTCCCAGCTTAGGGAGTCAGCCAGAGGGTTCTCAGTGTCCCTCTAGGGAGGCGGTGTAAATCCAGTGAGTGGTGGCAGCGACTAAGGAAGGGTAATAGTTCCACCAGGCAGGGCTTGCAAGCCACAGAATGGCTGCTTAGTCTCCCAGGGCTGAGAGCGGGTCCCCGTTTCTTCACACAGGGTATGAGCTTTCATGTGCAAAGCACACTTTTTCAAGAACAGTGGAATCAAGACAAAGTAATAAAACATATCTATTTGCAAGATCTGAGCAAGCTGTTAGCAACAGGATGTTTGGGAGGTCATTAATTAGGTTAGGCAGTACTTGGAAAGGCAACCTCCAAGGAATACCAGGGCCAGGAAACAGAAGCAGGTAATATCAGACCATTGCTCTGAAACATCCTAGCCCCAGTAGGGGTCACCAGAAGTCACCATGACTTCCAGGCTCCCAAGCACACACACACATACACACAAAATACTCACCAAAAAATTAGGTTATGTTGGATCATAGTGACTGACCCAGTCTCACCATTCTTGTTAGTTTCTTGTTTTGGTCCAAGGTCCACATCCAATATATTATCTACTATATACTATGTATGATGAACCTCAGTAAGTGTTAGTCGTGATCCCTCAGGAAGAGGGCTTGACAATATGGATCTGAGAACAGAACTCTCATAGTGCTGATGTGCAAAAAGATACTATCACATCTACTTATCTCCCCAAATTTGAGTATAATGACACAAAGCAGTCTAGTCTAATCAACAGAATGCAAAGGAAATGGTCTATCTTTGACTTTAATCAACAATCTTTCCCTTTTCCTGACCTCACAGTCTGATCTACATACCTTAAAATGCTTACGTACACTTTAACATGCTCACAGCATTTTCTATATCATGCCCCATTTTGTTCACAGTAGTTCTTTTGTCATAACCCTATAACATTAGCAAATACCAGATTTTTATTGAAAAAGTAGCTGTACCCTTAGGCACAGGTCAGAGAATTTGGCTATTCCCTAAGCGTTTTCATTGCCTTTAGCTTGAAATATCCTATTGTGGGTTCAGCTATCGACTGCAAGGATTTCAGCTATTGATTGCAATCCCAATCATACTTAATTTTCTATTAATTTCTTTAAATTGCCTGTGTAAATTCAAGTTAGACATTGCTCAGGGTTCCCCCCCCCCCCCCCAACAAGACCACCAAACATTACTGTGTATGTTCCTTTCAGCTCTTCTTTTGTAAGACTGCTTTATTTTCAGTATTGGTGACTTGACTTTCCATGCCCATGACAAATGAAATCTAATTAATTCCTCATTAAAATATTTAATTCTTTTCCATTTCACTGCAATTTTTCAGTCATTTCATAGGCAAATCACGGCTAATTCAGTGTAAAACCCTCATTTTTTTTCTTGTAACAAAGTGTCTGGGTATACTTAGTGTTCAGTGGTGTCTCGGGGAGTGGGGGTTTCAATCGGAAACATTGCTGCTTTTGCTCATATACATTGTACAGTGTATTTAATTAAAACATTTGCTGTACTATCCTGGCCCAAAG
Source organism: Lepidodactylus listeri (assembly GCA_029233225.1). Classification (NCBI taxonomy): domain Eukaryota; kingdom Metazoa; phylum Chordata; class Lepidosauria; order Squamata; family Gekkonidae; genus Lepidodactylus; species Lepidodactylus listeri. Next base: position 99,275,742 of record JARCFY010000006.1, read on the forward strand.
CAAGCCCAACGTCTTTCCCCACCCCAGAATCTCCAAAGCATTTGCTGGCTGTAACAACCCTTCGGCTTTCTGCTTCGAATCTCTGTTCAAAGCTTCGCAAAGCTATTTAATGCACGCTGCACCAAAGCTGATCAACTTTATTTTCAAATACTCATTTTATTTTACAGTATGTCATTGTGGGGAATTTGACACAAATGCTGTTTATTTGTCTCATGCTGAGGACTTCCAGTCTCCAGCGGCGTTCAATAGAGTGCGCATCGCCACCCAAAAGGAATGCAAAGAAGCCATGCTGAGTGGAAGATGGCAAAGGGGAGGCGGGGAGCTGGGAAAAGTGGCGTCTGGCAGCCTTGAAGAAGAAAAGGAAGCAGACAATACTCCTTCCAGAGTGTCTTTTGTATATTTCAAACGCTGCGTCATCTTTACAGGATTACAAAACTCCAGTGACAGCAATTCTAATCCCAGGCACTATTGTAGGATTCATTGGCAATTTCTGTCAACTGTTTACTCTCACCAGAAAGGGTAAGAGCTTGAGGCTAGTTGAAAAGGAGGTGGTGGAGGAGGAGATTGGATTTATACCCTGCCCTTCACTCGGAGTCTCAGAGCAGTTTACACTCTCCTTTCCCTTCCCCTCCCCACAACAGCACCCTGTGTGGTAGGTGGGGCTCAAAGAGCTCTGAGAGAACTGCTGTTAAGAGAACAGCTCTGAGAGAACTGTGACTGACCCAAGGTCATACCAGCAGCTGCATGTGGAGGAATGGGGACTCAAACCTGGTTCTCCCAGATTACAGTCTGTGCTCTTAACCACTACACCAAACTGACAACTGAGGGAACTGGGGTAAATGTAGCATTAGATTATTAGGTTTAGGTGTTTGCGGAAAAAGGGCAGTGGGTTCAGGTTAGAAAAGGTTAGGGATATGTTCTAGCATTTTGAAAAATGTTTGAGACCAGTGGTACTTCTAAGACTAACAAAGTTTAATTCTGGGTATAAGCTTTCATGTGCATGCACACTTCAAATGTCTGATGAAGTGTATGTGCACACAAAAGCTTATACCCAGAATTAAACTTTGTTGGCCTTTGCTTCAGACCAACATGGTTACCCATCTCAATCCATTTTGAAAAATGAAGAAGAGTTGGTTTTTATACCCTGCTCTTCACTTCCCGAAAGAGTCTCGGAGCCCCTTACAATCGCCTTCCCCTTCCTCTCCCCACAACAGACACCTTGTGTGGTAGGTGGGGTTGAGAGAGTTCTGAGAGAAATGTGACTGACCCAAGGTCACCCAGCAGGCTTCATGTGGAGGAGGAGTGGGGAATCAAACCCGGTTCTCCAGATCAGAGTCTGCCACTCTTTACCGCCATATCACACTGGCTCTCAAAAATGAAACCCTACTTTTTACAAAATCCGAACGTGAGAATCCAAGATAGGTTAACGCCCCCCCCCCCCCCCGCTAGAATGAATTAACAGTTTTTCTCCTAAATGAAGAACGAGGAAGCAGGTACTGCTAAAATGAATTCCTCAGGAATGATAGCATCAGAGGCACAGGTTTAGAGTTGGGGGGTAGGGTAACAGGAATAAGGTTAACCATGACTAAATCAGTAATCTTGTTACATAGCCAGTATATGTGAATACTCCAACATTGCAAAGTTAGAGGGTTGGGCATTTAGCTAGGGTTAGAAGGTAAGAGGATCATAGTTATGGGTTTGGGGTTGAGATTAGAAGGTAAGGGGAGATACCTTTCTCGTGATCATTTACTCACTTCAAACTCTATGATTTGAGTGGTTTCCTTTGAGACACAACTGCACCCACCAAAAATGTTCAAAATATAAATAAGAAGTTAAACATACCAACTTCTACAGAGAATGGATTTCAAAACTGATGACTATTTTTCATGGCATTGGGGATTCAACACAAGCATATCTGCTAACTTTTGTTTTGCTGATGACTGCTGTCTACAGAACTGCTGAAACTTGGGAAGTAAGAAAAAACTCCATACTGCAGGAGTATTTATTCCAATGTTTGGAAATGTTGGGTTTAAAAGAAAGTCCTTTACAATCTATATGAAATTGCCTGTCCTTAAAATAATTGATTGTCCTCTACGGAGACTTCTAGCTGTCTCATTTAAATCCACAACAACTGTGTTTTCTTGGCTGACTTTGATAACGGGAACTGTTTTCAGTAACCATTATCTTTCAGAATGAGTTGACTATTCAACTAGCATCTGAAGAAATATCTGAAGAAGTGTGCTTGCACATGGAAGCTTATACCTTGAATAAAACTTTGTTGGTCTTAAAAGTGTCATTGACTCAAACTTTGTTCTGCTGCTTCAGACCAACAGGGCTACCATCTGAATCTATATTCAACAAGCATGTAGACAATAGTCCATCCCCTCCTAACCTGACCTCTGCTGGCTGATAATTCCCTTGTTATGCTGATGACTGGCAAATATTTACTACATTGTTGTAAGTAAAGACATAAGCCTTCTCCTTATCTGCATCCCACAGGTGTTTAGCAGTTTAGAAATGTTGAGTTCAAAGAAAAGCCTTTAGCAGTCATCTTGGGGTTTTCTAAATGTTTTCTTGTTATTTGTAAACTTAGCTGATGTTTAATCAAGAGCTAAGAGCTAATAAAAGATAGATACAAAAGGCATCATACAGGAGTTAAATAGGCATATTTTAGTATTTTAGAATGCAGTGGAACAGCCTAAATTGTGAAGAATTTGGACTTCTTGAGCACAAAAAGGCCAGTGATTTACTTCTTGTATATAAGTAAACCCTAAAACTGCCAAAACTATACAGGTGTGGTTATTTCTAATTTTAGAGAAGATTCCCAAATTATTTTTAGATAATATATCAATTTCCCAACAGATTTACGAGAAGGAAGAGGAGGAGGAGAAGATTGGATTTATACCCCACCCTTCACTACCTGAAAGAGTCTCAAAGTGGCTTACAATCTCCTTCCTGTCCTTTCCCCACAACTGACAGCCTGTGAGGTAGGCGGGGCTGAGAGATAGCTCTGAGAGAACAGCTCTGTGAGAACTGTGGCTAACCACCACACCAAACTGGCTCTTAGTATTATTATTATTTTCATTAATGCATGTGTCTGAAAACATCATGGTCCATAATGCTGCACATCCACCCCATACATAACACACACCCTTGAAAAAGGCATGCATTTTTAAATTATTTTGTTTGTTTTATGTTTGTTCCAAAAGCTTAGTTCATCTGGTATACATCATATTAAGAAATAAAAGGATCTTGTAGCAGAGGGTCATTTCTTGTCTTGGAGAAACTGGGTGCTAGAGCAGGAGGGCCACCAACTAACCCAGTGATGTCCAGATCTGCCATGGCAGCTGGCTGCATGGGGAGGCACCCCTGACCCCAGGGAGTCGCCATAGGGAGTCTGTTGTTTTCCTCTCTTCCTGCATTGTGGGGGGCAGGGTAGGGACATGCCAAGCCTGGGTATGAGGGAGGTGGGTGCTGTTGTGCTGAACCTCCCCTAGTTGGTGCTCCATCAGGGAGCAAAGAGGGTGGGTGCTGCCTCAGGTTGCCATTGACCCACCATGCTGTTGTGCCAATGGATGAAGAAGGTACAACACAGCCTGGGCTTGCTGCCACTCCATCTGGCTGTGGTACAGGATGGGGTGAGGAGGGCAGACAACTGCTTCTCCACAGTGAGCCATGGAGTGAGAGTGAAAGGGTGGGTGGCAGCTTTTGACCATGCTTGTGAGGAGGGGAAGGAGTGTGCTGTCATTTGCTCACCTAGGGTTCCCAAATTCCTTGGGCTGGCCCTGGCCCTACCGACACGGGAAAAATATCATACAGAGTCTCCCCAGTTTAGTGGCCCATGGGTCCTCTGGTTTTGTCTTAGGCCTTCAGCCTCTCAAAATGTTGTGGTATCCCTTTCACCTGGTTTGACCATAGCAAGAATGAACCTCAGTTAACAAAGTTAGAATCCAGGGGCACCTTTCAGACCAACAAAATTTTATTCAAGATATAAGCTTTCGTGTGCCTGCACAGTTTTTCAAAAGGTACAGACATTTTTTTGGTGATATGCATAAAAGAAAGGCATCCCAAAATAATGGAAAACTTGCATAAAATGTAAGACAGGGCATAGGGACTGGGGTTTGAACAAAAACTGGCGCAATGTGGTGAACAGCTCTGTTCATGTGATAAAGGTACCGAATAGCTGTGTAGCTTCCCCTGAAAGGGCTGAGGGGCTGAAGCTCTTGGGCTCATACCTGGAATAAACCTTTGTTGGTCTTATAGGTGTCACTGGACTCTAAGTTTGTTCTGCTGCTTCATACCAACATGGCTGCCCACCTGGATCTATCCTCAGTTAACAGTTCAGAAATACAGCCTTCTAAATCCACTGAAGTCACTGGGCTTAGATCGGTATAACTCAGTTTAGGATTGCACTGCAAACCTTGTAGCTGCTTCAGATAATTCTGTATATCGACTCTATAGGAGAGATATAATGCCCAGAAACGAAAACTGTACCCAGAATTTAATATAAAGAAAATTTACAATTGGATTTTGGATCAGCTGAAAAGTTCCACTCAAACTGTTGAAATTTCAGGCACCACTAATGCAAACTCACCCAATATTGACAACACTGGTGCATTAAATAACCTGAACCTGACCTTGAAAAGGTATTATTCCAACCGAGGTGTTAATTTTAATGTCTCCTTAAAAAAGAAAAGAAAAGTAGAAATTCAGGAAGGATTCATCTGTGGTAGGTACTTAGCTGAATTCATTAATCCTGCTTTAATAGTTTATGCAATGGCTATTTTTCTTGCAGGCTAATTTTGCTCTCTCTGACTTGTTCCAGAGGCTGCCTTAGTAGTTAGTTTCCATGGAGAGGATTTTATTGCGATGGTGACTACTCTCTGAGTGCAGCCAGGTGGTGTTCTCAGGGGAACCCCACCCAACAGCCTCAAGAAGTACATACAATCACCTTTATGACTCAGCGTGCAGTTCCAAGGGACACCAAGGCTGCAGTCTACTTTGCTTCATTTTTTTTAATGAGATAAGAGTTTTGCTATGCTCTGGAGTCAGCAATTCATATCTTCTCTCTCTTTTTTTGGTGTTCAGTTAATGGGATCTTAGTCACTCACTCTGCAGTAGAGAGGCTCTCTCAAGGGTAATTTGCCTAAAGCAGGAAGGTTGCGAAGTTTACACCTTTAAATATGATGCAGTGAAAGAGAATTATAATTATTGCATGCATTAAATGTGTGCACAAGTCCCAGATTATGGAGCATGTAAATTAAAAGAAAAAAATAGAATATAGGGAAAGCTCCTCACACTGAAGTACAGTTGTCTTTAAACTTGTCAATGGGAGTTCAGAAGAAATGTGGTTGTCTGCCCACATAGGCCTATTATGCATGGGTTTTCCCCCCTCACTTTCACTGTGCATGTCCATTGGGTTTTCTTTGTCATTCTGCATTGATTTTCCTCCCGTTATTGCTCAGTTCACTTTCTGGTCACTGTTTCCTGATTTTTCTGAGAGTGCTTTTGTGCTGATCTTTCCCTTGTTTCACTTCCAAGCTGAAGGTAATTCAAGAACATTCAGATTCCCTTGGATTCCCACCCCCCCTTTTTCCACTCCTTTAAGGGCCCTCCCCTGCCCACATTAAGGTCATTCCGCTCACTCTGCACCTTCTGTCATCTTCCTCCCTTCATCAGTGTACAAGTTCCATTTCCCTCTCATTTTTAATTTTAATTTTTTTTAACAAGCATCATGAATCTAGTGATATGAGATTCTTGCTAACCTTGGATTGCTGAATAAAAAATTAAAACGGGGGGGGGGGGGTTAAGGGAGCTGCACAAGGTTTAGTTCTTTGCTGGTATTGACTTTAAAGGGGGATTGGAGAGGAGGCAAACAGCAGCATCCCCAGTACAAAAAAAAAGATTTCAGTGTTGCAGTTAAACAAAATTAAGGGGGGATCATTAGCGCAGAATGAAATTGACATGAGATGTAAATAGATCAAAATGATAGCCATTTTAGCCTGTCTGTAGCAGTAGAAAAGAGCATGAGTCAAGTAGCACCTTAAAGACTAACAAAATATGTGGCAGGGGTAGGAGCTTTTATGAGTCACTGCTCACTTCTTCATATCTGAAAGCTCATACCCTGAGCTTTCTTCAGTATCTGAAAGCTCATACCCTGCCACATATTTTGTTAGTCTTTAATGTGCTACTGGACTCTTGCTCTTTTCTGCTATGAGATGTAAAGAGGTAGAGACACTGGAATGGGAAGTCTAAAGCTCTGAAAACATTTTCCCTTCTCCAGTGGATCACACTTTGTCTGAGTTCTCTGCTGCAGCCTGTCCATCCTGGGTGGCCCTCCACATCATAGCCTACAGCCTCATCGAACCATGCAAGCCCTCTCACCATGTCAAGGCAGTGATCCATGAGGGACGCTCATTGAGAGTTCCTTGGACTGCAAGGAGATCAAATCAGTCAGTCCTAAAAGAAATCAACCCCAACTGTTCTCTGGAAGGCAAGATACTGAAGCTGAAGCTCAACTACTTTGGCCATCAAATGAGAAGGGAACACTCACTGGAGAAGACCCTGATGGTGGGAAAGACTGAAGGTCAAAGAAGGGGACAGCAAAGGATGAGATGGTTAGACAGTGTTATCGACAGGGGTTCTTTCGTAGAAAAAGAGGTGCAGGAGCTCATTAGCATAACTCATTAGCATAACTCATTAGCATATGCCACATCCCCTGACATCACCAGAAGTGTGTCAGAAAGGGAATGTCAGTTTCAGCCCCACTGTATCCTATGGACCATTGAAATAAATGGCAAAAACTCATAGGGTATATGAGGGGCTGGAGGAAAGGGGGTTTGAGGGAGAGGCTCCAAACTTGCAGGGTAGCTGCTGGGGCCTCTCCTAGAAATACCCACTAAGTTTCAAGAAGATTGGACCAGGGGGTCCAATTCTATGGGCCCCCAAACAGATTGTCCCATCCCCTCCATTGTTCTCTATGGAGGGGAAAATGTTAACTTTTTTCCCACCATAGAGAACAATGGAGGGAATGGGGGCAACCTGTTTAGGGGCCTGTAGAATTGGACCCCCTGGTCCAATCTTCTTGAAACATGGTGGGTATTTCAAGGAGAGGCCCCAGCAACTACCCTGCAAGTTTGGAGCCTCTCCCTCAAACTCCTTCCCCTTCAGTGGTTTTTGAAGTTGCTGCCGAATTTCAGTGGCAATTCGGTGGCGACCTGAATCAGATTAGAGAATCTGATTCAGCCCGTGGCTGCCCTACTGGCCAGTCCTGAGCTGGCGGAGCTTTGCTCCACCTCGCTCCAGCCCAAACGGACCCCTGGTTATCGATGCAACAAACATGAAATTAAGCAAACTCCTGAGCATGACGAAAGACAGGAGGGCCTGGTGTGATGTGGTCCATGGGGTAGCAAAGAGTTGGACTCGACTGTGTGACTGAACAACAATAACAATAAGTGATTCTTAAGTTTGGCAGTTTGCAGAAGGTCCATGTGGCTCAGCTGCTATTTTAATGTTAGGCTCCCAGAGACTGCCAAAATAGCCCCATCCCCTACAGGTTACTAAGTATAAAATATATATATTTTAAGAAGCGGCATGAGTCTAGTGATATGAGATTTTGCTAACCTTGGATTGCTGAATAAAAAATTAAAACGAGGGGGGGGAGTTTTTATATATATATATATGAATTGGACCTGAATGGCAGCAGATGACATTCCTAATAATGCTGACCCCAGTCTGACTACAAAGGTCTTGGCAGCCAGAGACACTATGTTGAAGGGCAAATCTTGTCATGAAAACACCAGCTAAATCCTCACCTTCAATACTTGTCTCCAGTTTTTCTGATCAGGCTCTAACCATGCAATCGTAAACAGATCAAATGGGTTGAGAAGAGTGTAATTCTGTTCAGGATTACAACCGTAATTTCCCCATGACTTCCTCTGTTTACTTAACTAGTGTGGACTGTTGTGTGGGTCAACCCTTATTCTCTTTTGTTCTACTATAAAAGTAACTTTTTATTAAATCTTTTAATTATGATGCTCATTTCTATATAACCGCTTGCAAGTGATGAAAATAAAGAGATCCAAATTGTAACATCCAGCTGCAGACCTACAGGAGATTGCACGTAGGAAATGAAGTCCTTGGATATGGAAGTAATTGTGGGATAATTGGTCTTATGAAAACTTTGAACAACTGATCTCTTCTCTTCTTACCAGCGGTGACCTCCCTTATGTTTAAAAAGGCACGATGAAAGATCTACACACTTTCTTCTCCTAATGATTTCCTCAGTAATCATGGAGAGGAAGTCGTTAAGCATAGCATGATTGTGGAAGAAATTTGCTTCAGCTTTTGGTTCTCATGGTCTGAATATAACCTTCATGAACATACAGCCTCCTCTCCGTGGCTGGAGCAGGAATCAGAGCACTGTTCTCGCTGTCTCTGTGTGCAAGGCCCAGCAAAATTTGGACATTCGGTTCAAGATCCACAGCAAGAGAGAACAATGTGCAGTCGGAGAAGCAGAGAAGGCAGAACAAGAGGGATGGAATCTTAGCCCCCCTTGGGCTTTATTAACATTCATTGGCATTGGCACCTTAAAATATCTGGTGGAGCACAGGTAAAGTTTTCCTCTCTACCTGGGCAAGGAAACACTTTCCCACATCACAGAAAGTGGCTCAGGTGTGAGCTCTAGCCACAAGAGATGACCATTCTCCACTGGGTAATTGAAGCTTGAGCCCCTGAGGCTCTACTTGTATAAACTTCAGAACATGTGGTGCATGCTGAGTAAGAAACAGCAATCTGCTTATGATCTCCTTCACCAGCTTGGGGAGGGATGTTGCCACCAAGGCCAAAACTTTTACCACCTGTGCGCTACTCCCTTCCCTCCTGTCTGGATAAATCCACTGATGACAGGTATCCTTTTGCCAAGAATTGATGAAATATTTGCAACCCTGTTAGGAGGCAAATGATTTGTCACAGGCCTACTTGCAGAAGGAAGCAGAAGACGATTCCAGGGCACACCTCACAATGGTTCCCCAGGAGGAAATGGCTGGTTTGGAGGGTGGAATCTATGGCATTGTACCTGTTTGAGGTCCCACCCCTCCTCAAACCTCAACCTTTCCAGGGTCAGTCCTTCAAATCCCCAGGAATTTCCCAGCCTGGAGTTGACAAGCCTAGTGAGGACTGGCCCCAATGAGTTTTCTCCCAAAGGCCAAAATAGGCATAGAAAGGGCCTCCCCCCTTTATTTTTTAACTGATAGAACCAAGTTTGGTTGCTTAGCAACAGGCACTGAAAGGAAAGAAGGGTTGCCAGCTCTGAGTAGGGTGGGTGGATCCTGTGGAGGGCAGCATTTGGGGAGGGAAAGGACTCAGCAGGGTGTAATGCCATAAGATCTACCCCCAAAAGCAGCCATTTTCTCAGGGGGAACTGATCCCTGTCATCTGGAGATCAATTGTAACAGCAAGAGATCTCTGGGTTCCACCTGAAGACTGGCAGTCCTAGGGGAAAGTCAACCACACAGCAGGAGGTTGTAGCGAATGGTCCAGCTGCAGAAATGTCTTCATTAGGAGACACACCTGGTTTGGCAGTTAATTCTGAGGGGAGCGTGTCCAGGCTGGCAGTGGGTGGGGGAGAGGAGCAGACCTAGCATCCAGCCAATGGCAGTTGATGGACCAATGGCTGATGGAGTGCACTGCACAGCCAATGGGAGAGCTGGAAATGGCCAATACATAAGGGAATTATATATAGAGAATAACCTGTGCTGTAAAGAGGACAATCTTTCTGGTGGCATTAATGATCATAATGTATTTGTGTTACTACTGGTGTGACCCTAGGGCAATTTGTTCCCAAGGTCCTAAGAGCAGCCCACACTGTAACTTCATCCCCCAGCTGTGGGCTGACAAACCCCAGGAGCTTTTGAAGGCAGGGCTTGGCTTGGTATTGGGAGATGCCGCAAAGCTACTTCCAGTCATGTAACCAGAAATGGATGTAATACGTCATCATGACACTCTAGGAATCCCAAAATCTCTGTGCTTTTACCATACTAGCACATCACCATGATGCATGATCAGGAGTGACACCACAGCATTGCCATGACCATGCTATTTTCTGAATGTTTCTCCCGCTACTGCACCACAGCAGTGAGCAGGGGGCGGGGGGAGTGGGGGTCAGGAGACTCTCACTATATTTAGAGACCTGGTCTCCCTATCCTCACACAATCACCACCTTGATTTCTAGAAACATAAATGATGGTATGTGGAAGAACCATAGTGAGACACAACTTACATGGCCTGGGGCTTTGGATGAACTATGAAGGTACGATAAGAAGGATGTTGTTTGCGGGTAAAGGACAATAAAGTACAAAACATCACTGAACGAAAAGAGATTACAGCATATATGGATTCAATTTCATGGAATGCATTCAGGGGGAATCCAGCCTTAAGTCTGGTAAAGATTGGTTACTTCAAGAAAGCATGCTTCATGATTTCAGACTCCAAGATAGTCTTTTGTTTCCAGTTCTTTTAGACCATACAACGTGCTAAGTAGATGAGTTCATTAAAACACATTTGGAAGAACACAATCCCTTATCCAGGACAATATCTTCACATATTTGCATTGCAATAAGGCCCTGCCCAAAAGCTAATGAAATCGGAGGTATGTTCCATTGGTTTCAATGAGCTGAGCAAGTCACAGTGATCTGACTCAGTTCAGTCTTGCATTACTAACTCAGGTGTGTGATCCAGGTGTGGCCCTTACTAAATTCTAAACAGCAGCTTGTATAATACCTTTCATAAGATCTGCAAAGATATTTCCCTTTTTCCTCTAAAATATGCCCACACCATATTGCTATGGTACTAATTTAGAAGTCACTCGGGTGTGTTCAGACAGCACTTTTGAGCCACGCCAGGCACGAGTGCCTGGTGGATTTAAAGTGTATGTCCAGACCTCAACATCTGGGAATCGTGCCACTTTCGTCAGTAGCCCGTCAATACCCGTCGGGGATCCGTACTTAAAAGATACTGTTGAAAGTCTGGTCTAATGCTGGCCGATGGGCAACTGCTGGATTTTCCACCATCAGGTCATTCCACCAGTGTGCAATCAGCTCAAAGGGATGGTCTCCAGACCATCTCGAACAGCTGCCATTTTAAAAAACTCTTAGCAATGCATGCATAATCACTTAAACATGTGACATCCGCAGAAGGTGAGGCACATGTGCACATATACAGATATGCAGATAAGCACATATGCACATGCACAAACAGGATATTTTTTTAAAAAGCCAACTGCATGGCTCCTTAAGGTGGATGCCGTCTAGACAATCCACCGCGGAGTCACGTGCGGTAAAGCAATTCACAGGGAAGCTGTCTGGTCGTGCAATGCTGGATTTAAAAGATCTGGATCAAATTACAGCCAGGCCAATGGCGGGAGTAGCTTCTGTCTGAACGTACCCACTCCTTAATGGGGATTGGATCCAACCAGCATTTCCACTGGTGGGGGGGGGGACAAGGGGAGGGTCTTTATTCATCACCAAAAAAACCTGTGCTGTGGGATCATGGGACGTGAGATGAACAAAAGCCATATGGGTCAGGGACTGTATAAGGAGGGGAATTAGGTGAGATTGAATGAAAAGGATAATGGATCAGGCCCTGGATGTTAAAAATGAGGGTTCAGTATGTGAAAACAGAACTAGAAGATTGGGGATAACCAGCAAGTACTTTTTCTGCTGGTATAAACTTGAAAGGGATTCCATGGCAGCCAGAAATCATTGGTAATACCAACAAACAACCCTCCTAAAGTCTTCTACCCATTCTGTGTAACTATTCAGGCCCTAGGGCTGCCAGGTACACCAGCCTCCAGAGGGGGATGGGGGGGTAGGTTGCCATCTTTGGCTTGGGAACTCTTGGAGATTTGGGGGGTGGAGCCTGGCAAGGACAGGGACCTCAGTGGGGAACAATGTCATAGAGTCCACCCTCCAAAGCATCCATTTTCTCCAGGGGAACTGATCTCTGTAGGCCAGAGAGGAGCTGTAATTCTGGGGGATACCCAGGTCCCAGTGTCAGGCTGGCATCCCTATAAACCTCAGAACACCTAAATCTTCCCAAAATACTTTCCCCTCTTTTATCATCGATGGAGCAAATGCATAAGTCAAACTGAAGTGGGACAGGCAGAGTGTGAAAGATGCTGACGGTATCGCATTGTACTTGAAATGATGGTTTTTAATTTGTAGGGTGTTAGATCTCAAAAAGCATACAACTTGTAACCATATGTCAGGTGCGGGCAGGCAAGTCTACTTTGCAGGTGGCCCAACTGGAAGTCCTCACCTTTCCTTGCTTCCTTCCTTCCCACCCACCTACCTTTTCATCTGCTCCTGGGAACTCAAGGGGGGAGGTGTGGAGAAGGCTTTAAAAGCCCCCCCCCCCCCCGCCGCAGTTTTCTTTCTCGAAAAAACACAACCTCCCAAGTCATGGAGAGGTTTTATTTTACCCACGGGGGAAAAAAAACAAAGATATTCCTAAACTTTTGACAGCAGGAGTCAAAGCAACTCAGAATGGAATTGTTTCAGTGGGAAAACAACAACTAAAGAAAAGGGTAATGGACCCTCTTTTAAACTGTCCATTCCTTTTAAAAAGGAGTCTGTAGCTGTATTTGGAAAAGAAAAAAGGGGAGTTTTTGAAACTGTTGCCAAACTAAACACATGGAGTAGTTCTCCCTTTATAAACATTCAGGAGTGAATTGTAGTACTTTTGGTACTTTTAGAGAACTCATTCCTGGCTTGTCCTGTATTTCAAACAAGCCATTAGGGGCTAGCATCAAATCAAGACTTGTACGATACCCCCCTTTCATTCCTATCTCCTGTGCGCATAATAAAGATGTTTAAAGATTCCCAAGTATAGGGTATGAGGTGTTTGTGATCTAGTTCTTAATGGGAAGCTACTGACCTGGAAGTGAAACCTGTTTTATTGAAGCGGCACTTCCTCTAGCCTCTCTGCCTGTTGTCCCAGCAACCAGGGTCCTATAATGCACTTTCTCAAGTTAATGAGGGCTAAAACAGCAATTGCTAAAATATGTGTAAAGAAAAACTTTAATATACTATAAATATGACAAAATAAGGGTAGCAAGTTGAAGGTTCTGCATTATTATCCGTTGCATAGTTAAGCAAGATGAGGTATTGTTTTTAATTCATACTTTAATTATTGAGGATGAATTTTTTTGAATGTTAATAGGAAAGATATTACAAATATCTGTCATAAGGGACCATAGAACATGAAGTATACAGATGGAAATAAAGCTTTAATTAGTTTATGGGACAAGTTTAGCCAGGGAGAGTCACAATGCTTCATGATTTTTATTTCAGTAGTGAAACCTCGTGCGTTAGAAAGGCTTGGAGAATATTTGAAGTAATCTGACATGCACATGAATAGAAGTGGTATTATTTTGGATTGCCTTAATATGAAGCTACACAGTTGGATAATTGGATTTTGTATTTGCAGTTCTATTTCTGCTTTCGCTAAAGATTCTACAAGTAAAGTATGATGAAACCTGAAATCGTTGCGTTGGTAAAATATCTGCTCTTTCTTGACGTCTGCCCAAACTGTGAAAAAAATTATGATTTTCAAAACTGCCATCGTAGGGGACTCGTCACCCTTACTGCCTGGAATGTCTCTGGGGAAGCAATGCAATAGTAGATTCAAAAGTCTCTCGGTTTAAATAGCACTGTGGCAGGTGAGTCGAGTTTGAATGCACATAAGGAGTTCTTCAGTTCTATCCCTGATGAATGAACTGAACGTTCTACTTGCAGAGTGCAAATCCATATATATTGTTTTGGTCTTGCTCTGAGGGTTTAGGAGTGGTAAAAACAGCCCTGAAAACAGATCAGATTATCCAGCTTCTTTGCCGCAGTGGGAGCAAAAATAGTGGGGGTGAAGCGACATCATGATGTCATGACAGTCTAGGAATTCCCTGATTTCTATGGTAAAAACTCCTGATTCTTCTATTTCTGTGGCAGGGAAGGGGGGGCTGGAGCCAGGGCTTGAAGACTGCCCACCATAGCGAGCAGTCTGGTAAACCTAGACCAGGTCAGGTCATGAAAGGAAATGTAAACCCCCGTCCCTGGTCAGAGAATGTTTAGTCCCTGATCCAAGCCATGCTGAGAGTTTGGTTTATCTGGCCCCACCTAAAAATACTGTATTCATGAGTGTACCACTCAAATCATGTTAATGATTTGGGGGTGTGGTGTGACCCTGTGCTATAGGTTTTATTGATTTGTTCATAGCAATTTTATGCTGCGTTGGTTTATTTGTTTATGATATCTAGTGTTTGTTTTCATTTATATATGCTGTCAATTGTCTTTAACCACTTTTAATGCATCTCTGTTCACTGGCTTTTTAGGTATTCGCTGCCATCTACTTTTTACCTTTTTGCTGCTGCGAGGTTTGCATTTACTTATTTTTAGAAAATTATTGCTGCACTTCTTGTTTTATGTTGTTTGCTACCTCTGAAATTTGATGAATTATGGAGGGTTAGGGTCGGGTCCCCCTTAGGCTGCCCCCCATGGTGGCCTCAGATCAAGATGGGGTGGGATTAGTATGTGTACCTGTGCTTTCCTTCTCTCCTACCCCAGTCTGGGCAGTCCGGTATGGGTAGCTGGGAAATTCCCTCTTGGTCTCCCCATAGCCTTATCTGAAGGCAGTGTGGCAAAGCACACAAATATACATTTGCTATTTCTCTCAGTAACACTGCTTTTCATGGAAAGTTGGGAACTGCTCTGACTCCTGTTGAAGGCTCACCCAGGCTGTGGTCACATGGCATCCCTAATCCCGGATAAAGTCCTGCTGGACTTTATTCCGGGATTTTTTTTCTTTCGGGTTGGGATGTTCATACATCCCAACCCCAGTGGCGGAAGCTGGGGGAAGCAAGGCAAGGGCCACCTGCATGGCTGCCTCCCCCAAACATAGCAAGAAAGCTCAGCCTCTATGCACCACCTCTCCCCCCCCCACCCCCTTGGTCAATTTCACAGGGTGCCGCTGAGTCTTGCCAGCCTGGCTGGCTGGCTCGCCCCGTGCTCCACTCTGGGCCCTGAGCCCCACCAGCCGCCACCTGATCGGGAGAAGTTGGGAAAAGCATGCTGGGGGGGGGGTGCCAGGTGGTGGCCGGCAGGGCTCGGGGGCCCAGAGCGGAATGTGGGGCATTTTTTTTAACTTTCTTGCACTTGGGTGCTTGAGTGCCCAAGCGCCCAAGTGCAAGAAAGAAAAAAAACCTGGAGGGATGATCAGACAGCCCTCTCTCACAATCATTGATTTTCCCGAGGTTGGAAAACGCATGAGGAACCCAGGATTGAGCCCACTTTGGCGCGGGAGTTGTTGCGGCAGGTCTGATAGGTCCCTTTAAATGAGGGAGGAAACAGCACTGACTCCCGCTTTAAAGGGCTGTGTGACCGCGGCCCCAATCTCATCTTCCAAAGAGACCCTCTATGAGGCAATGTCTACCAGCAATGTCCACCAGCTCCCTTCTCTCTGACCTTGCAGCAGCATCTGATCAAGGACTGGGACATCCCATCCCTGAATCTCTCTCTCTCTCTCTCTCATTTGAGGTAATTTGATTGACTAGGAATCCATTTTCTGGTTGGACAGGATGACATTATCATCATCATCATTGTTGTTGTTCTTGTTTTGCATCCTCACAAACACAGCATCTGTGACTGGAGCCATATCTGATATACCCTTTCTGTGGTTCTGACCACATAATTATAAGGCCAAACACTAAAAAAAACTTTGTGGAGAAAAATTCACATTTAACTGTAAACCTTGATTAATATTATCTGGAAGAGCACATTGTGATTTCTACATAGTATACCTGGAGTCAATACAAACCTTGGATTTTTGGACATGATTAGCCTACTGTTCATTACAATGAAACCTAAAGTCATCCTTCAGTTCCATCCCAACCAGACACTCTTAGTAGCTGTTGGAAGAGTTTTTAAATATGCAAAAAAGAGCGGAGCTCAAGCTTCTGAAAGAATAAAGAGTTTTATTTAGAAGAGAAACAACTGTACAAAGAGGAGAGGAGAGAGAAGATTCTCTCTGTGTAATGAACAACTAGGGAGGAAGTGGGCTCAAAAAGAGGAAGTTTTCAATGAGCCAATCAGGATCGTTTGAGAATTCCAGGAAGTCCTTAATCTAACTATGCTAGCTACTTAACCCCTCCAATGCCCCCTGTAGGATATTCTTCTTATCCTTCTTGCTTCACACACAGCAGATCTTGTATACTCTAACAGTAGCTACTTCTAACGCATCAAGTTCATCTGTCCATCTAACCATTTTTGTCCCACTCTTCCTCCAGCAACTCAGGGTGGCCTGTATACATCTCCCCTCTCTGTTCTGCCTCAAAATCACCCTGTGAGTCCTGTCAGGCTGAGAGAGAATGACTAGCCCAAAGTCACCCAGTGACTTTTGCGGCCGAGAAGGAATTTGAACTGGTTCTAATCCATAATTCTTACCCCTAAATTAAAAGCCTATAACAGATTGTTTCACTTGACAAAACACAATAGTATTTCCACAGTACAAGAACTTCACCGCTTCCTAAATATGTTTTAATAATTTAATTTTAAATGCAAGATACTGAAAATTATAGATTTGATTCACCAGTCTATTACTCATGAACAGGATGAAAAGCCCTTTGAGCCAGCTCTCGGTGGTGGTAGTGGAGAAGTACCATCAAGTTGCAGCCAACTTATGGTGAACCCGAAGGGATTTCAAAGCAAGAGACTTTCAGAGGTGGTTTGCCATTGCCTGCCTCTGCTTAACATCCCTGGACTTCCTTGGAGGTCTCTCATCCAAATACTAACCAAGGCTAACTCTGCTTAACTTCCAAGATCCAACAGGTTCAGGCTCTCTAGAGGACTGGGGGGAAAGTCAAAATGCCTAGGTTCCTGAATATTCAGACTCTTGGTACAACGGAAAATCCTCAAATCACTTTGCCCCGTCAGATTCAATTTCTTTCACCAGAGCTTCTTCTCATGGAGAGCCGTGATGACACACATGTTCTTGCAGAAATACTTTCTGACGATAAGCAGTATCAGTCCATATTTCTAAGTGGGGCAGGAGTAAAAGGAGGAAGCCAGGAGGCGTTCTCTTGAAGACAAATGGGTGAGAGGACATCGAAACTCTGCTCTCTGTTGACATTTGATGCCCTTCCCCAGTTGCCTCTCAATAAGTGTAAAAAGTTGAGTCTTTCTTGTTAAACCGCCACCTGTGCAGGGGAAAAGCTAATCCATTAGGGTCATTCCGTTCTGAGAAGGTGGTGCAGTGCCTGAGGCAGTCTCTTGAGTTTCACTTCTAGCAGCTGCAACAAAACAGAAGGAGTCCGGGGATGGTCCTTGTTACAGAAATTAGACAGATCAGGAAGTAAACAAAGCGAGCCTTTCAGCCTATTCTGGCTTTGAGATGGAAGGGTGGAGGAAAGGGCAAATTCCTCTTCTAATTACTTTATGGGTCACTTCTCTTTATGTCAGTTGGACATTTGTATACTTTTTTGAGAGTGTGCATGTGGGGGGAGCATGAAGCCACAAGCTGATCTACCTATCAATATTTCAAGATGGTTTAAAAAATATTCTGTGGGATGGAGGGGAGTCACAAAACTTTTGTTTCCAGGGTCCTTGATGAGACTTTCTCCCCTTTCTGAAGTAAAACACAACATGGCTTCCATAAAGTTAAGAACAGTTTCTTATGCATGTCCCCCCCTCCCATTAAATATTTAAGACCTTGCCTTCTGTTTCCAGTAATTTTATTCTCTGAAGCAGGTTTAGCACTTGGGTAAGATAGGAAGGTGACAGATTGATGGCACAGCATGGCCAAGATCTGTTTCTCCACAGAAGAAGCAGGTGTGCTGCAGGCTTCCTCCAAGTATGTTTTGCTACTGGCCTCATCTTCCATGCAAATTTGACAGAAGGATATGGTGTAAGATTTATTTATTTTCTTCATGTTATGCATCACCTTTCTCCTTAGTAGGGACCCAAAGTGGCTAACATCACTCTTCTCCATTTTATCTTCACAACAACCCTGTGAGGTAGAGTAGGCTGAGAGCATATGAGTGGCCCAGCAGGTCATTATCAAGCTTCCATGGCAGAGAAGATATTCAGTCCTTGGTCACCCAGATCCTAGTCTAACCACTACACAACACTCTAATTGCTACACCCCATTGGACGTCTCAGCACTCTAAATAATGGCCTTATACTGTAAATCTGGGGTCTTGGTTGGGTGACTCCTTCAGGGGCATGGGGATGTCAAAGCTCTGGGCATCCACCACAGGAAACAGGCTGACACAAAAAAAGCCATTTAAATTCTTTAATTTGTACAGCCACATCCCAGTCTTTAGTTACATCACTAGGTCACGGTTTCCTGATGGTTTTCACCTGAATTGTCTAGGGGGAAGAACTGCCTGGGCTTAGCAAATATGCAATGTAGTATGCTCAGTTCAAAATTCAAAAGGGGGGGGGGGAGAATGGAGGTTCCTAGCATACTTGTTCTATTTTAAAAGAAGACCAGGTAATTCAGAACTCTAAAATTCACAGAGAGATTTGGATGAGGAGAATTTAAGAGGTATATCAAATAGTGCTGAAACAAACAGCATGGTTAACAAGGATATAGTTTAGCACAGTGTCCCAAATCTGGCTCCAATTTTTTGGTGTTCAGTAAATCCTTAATATATGATGGGGGGGGGGGGAAACCTTTCATCATTCAAAATAATTAAAATTCAGCCCTGTTCTTTGCCCTTTGATAACTGGGCAGGTAAAATAGAATTATAGAGTTGGAAAGGGACCTCCAGGGTCATCTAGTCCAACCCAAGAGATAGCCTTTAAAAAATTTCATTTACATTTTTGAGAGTATGCCTTAAACATTCTTTTCACAGAACTTCATGTGGACATCACATTACAGAATTCAAACTTAAAGATAAATGGTTTAACAAGCAAATAACCACTGCTGCGCTCTTATCTGTTTGAGATTATTACCCTCACTGTGTATATTAATGAGTTTCTCATGAATGGCATTTAATAAAATATCCAGTATCTCTTTGCCTTTCTTCCATTTTTCTTTCTCATTCTTGAAAATTAATTATGCAAGCCCATATTTAACCATGCTGAAAATGAGAATTGTGTGGAACCTTTCCAAATATTCATTACATATTTAATTGTTAAAATAATCAAGCCATCTATCAAGTATTCCAGAGCCCGGTCATCCATCACTTCAAAACAATTCAGATCAGAGGGAGAGAGATGGAAGAATTTTATATGCATCTGGTGGATACTAGCCATATTGGTGCTAAGAATGCACTTCTTATCATTCATGCCCCACCAAAAACAGATACCAGTTTTGACAGTTTTATCCAGAAATTCACAGGCATAATACCATTTGTGAATCTCCCTTTTCCACAAAACTCAAAATCAGCAGGAAACGGGGACCAAGATACCCAGGACTACCAGCTAGGGGACCAAGATACTCAGGACTACCAGCTAGATTTTTTTGGTCCAGTACATTTCTTGTGTTTTGTCCCACTTCTTCTGGGGGATGCACTCCCTGGCTAGATGGCATCTCTTCTGGGTACTGGATAGGGGAACCCTATTCTTTGAACATATGCTTAACACATGTCCCTCACCACTGAGTAACTGTAGCTTTCCCCCTTTCTACACCTACAGAATTAAGAAACAGGGACCACAGAGGCATATCTCCCACACAGATTAAAGATCCAGCACCTCTCTTTTTAGAAATTAAGCACTGACACCAGCTCCATGGTCACCACATTTACAAAAAGAGGAACACAGTACTATTTGGTTCCTGCTATGCAATGAACCAGAGCCAACAGATGTCCCTTGGGAAGTCTTGAGAATAAACTGGTTTATAGTTAATAGATGGTTAGGTACCAGAACCAGCATGGAGTTGTGGTTAAGAGCTGCAGACTCTAATCTGGAGAACGAGATTTGATTCCCCGTTCCTCCTCCACCTGAGGCCTACTGGGTGACCTTGGGCCAGTCCCAGTTCTCTCAGAACTCTCTCAGCCCCAGCTGCCTCACAAGGTGCCTGTTGTGGGAAGAGGAAGGGAAGGAGATTGTAAGCCACTCTGAGACTCCCTTAAGTTAGAGAAAAGAGGGGCGTAGAAAGCTACTCTTCTTCATCTCAGTATTTCTCCTCTCAGCAGTACTTCACTAAAAATGAGTGTCCGCAGTTCCTAGAAGTCGGATGGGACCACTGTAGTATCTGTTGAGGCGCACTGTTGTTTTTGTGTGTTGGTGATCTTATTGCTTTTAATTGATTGTTATAATATACTTTAATTGTAAATCTGCATTAATTGCAGACCTATATGTTGGTACCTGCCATAAGCCTACAATGTGGGATATAAGTCTAACAAAACAAACAAATAAATAAAAATAAAAAATCCAGCTTTGTAATTTAAAATAAATATGCAGATACCAAAGCTGCAGTATAGGTGCCTTTCTAAAACATTAAAATAACAAAACTGGCAAGCTTCAGTAAAAAGGAAAGCCCTTCTCCCCTTAGTATGTTCTTTTATGTCACACAGTGCTGTATCAGATGACGAAAAAAGCAATTGAGGCCTCAGCCCTCAGCCACATCCATGAACATTTGTCCTCCTAGATTAAAATTGCTCCCCCACCAATTAATCAATGAAAGTTAGTTGATTGATCTATCAGTTATGCAGAGTGAAACTGGGAACCCTGAAACATATTCAAACGGAAGTCTTTTCTCTGCCATAGCGTGTGTGCGTGCAAGCATGCGCTCATGTCAAGTAACTGTATGGCATGTGACACAAAGCTCACAAACACCAGCTGCAGTTGGGAAAGCATCAAGGGCAGATGCGCTGATGTGCATTATCTGTCTTACAAATTAGACTCTGACTAGTTAAAGCTAGCCCCGCCGATTGTTTTTGTAGCTCGTCGGAAATGATTTCAAACCTGACAGGATTCCAGGACTCATAGTGTGATCTCCCAGATTTCGGGAGTTGTGTTGAGAGATAAGCACAGCGACACATTTAGGAACACTGATAGGAAGAGCCCTGCTGCCTGTCTATGAAATAATCACCCAATCTAAAGAGCAGATCAGCATGCTGTGGACTTCACATCCCCTGCCACAATTTCTTTTCCTTTCTGTTCCTCCGAAGGATGGTATCAAAACCGAAACCCACCAGCAAAAGAAATTATACCATCATCAAAGGAGCTTATAATATCTTTAGTGACCTAAATTAAAGCAAGATAATCATCCCTGCAGATGGCAAACAACCATATAAGAATACTAATAACTCAGCGAGTGTGTTCTAAGACTGCATCAAGATAGAAGGTGCTTTGCAATTTTTCTGTAATTATTTGGAGAATCAACTGGCCAGATTTACAAAAAAGGGGAGAGGGAAGCAGAGATAGCCTGTGTTCTAAACGTTAATGAATTTCCTTGTTTTCAAATGTCTGGAAATCCAAGATCACTTTGAGCTGAAGAAGAATGTAATATCAGAATTACTATAGATATTTGTCTCTCTAGGAGAAGGCCCTTTTAGAGCAAACTAAGGTCTGGTTTGATGTAGTGGTTAGGAACATAGGCTCTAATCTGGGAGAACTGGGTTTGATTCCCCACTCCTCCACATGCAGCTGCTGGTCAGTCACAAGTTCTCTCAGAGCTGTTCTTTCAAGAGCAGTTCTCGAAAGAGCTCTCTCAGCCCCACCTACCTCACAGGGTGTCTGTTGTAGGAAGGGAAAGAAGATTGTAAGCTGCTCTGAGACCCCTTCAGGTAGTGAAGGGCAGGGTATAAATCCAATCTCCTCCTCCTCCTTCTTCACATGCATGTATATCCTTTGACTGACTGATATTCAATGACTGTAGACTTTGGGTTGGTCCACACATATGTGTTCCTCATGACTTCAGCATCCAGAGGCAACTTGCATGTGTGAATGAGACATCAGGGATACAGCTCTGCCGATGGAACTTTCAGAACACAATGTTTTGTAATGGAGTCAGTTCACAGATTCAAAATGCCAGTTTTCACATGTATGGTAATCTACAGCGAAATCAAGCATGGTTAGGGCTGCCAAGTATTGAAAACTTACCGGCGGGGGGGAGTCCTCCTGCTGCCGGGAGTTTCTTCTGGCGCGCGTGCTTTGCGCGCACACCCATTGATGTCACCAGAAGTGACGCAGCATGTTGGGGGCGTTGCCAGGGCGACACTCTGGCAATCGCCCCAAAACTCTATGGTATCATAGAGTTTTGGGGCGATTGCCAGAGCGTTGCCCTGGCAACGCCCCCAACGTGCTGCGTCACTTCCTGTGATGTCATTATGTCGTTCTTGCTGGATGACGTCGGGGGTGGGGTTCCCTCCGCCGGCCAAATGCTGGCCGGCGGATCGGGAACCCCTTTAGCGGGGGATCCCCCACCCCCCGGGCTGACTTGGCAGCCCTAAGCATGGTGGATGCTTGTATGAGCTATACCTTAATGACTGATAACTAGGGATGCTTAAGCACCCACCAGTTCAGCTCACAGTCTGTTTGCCAGTTAAAACAGAGAGCCCATTTTTTGTTGAACATTTTGTCTGTTCACAAAAAGTTTGAACCTACTCACTTGGTTCCTTTTCACATGTTCAAACAGTACAGTACAGGGAAATTGACAGTGTTTTGTGCATGCATTTTCATACATCCCAATGAGTCCTACTCAGACCAGTTGTCACTGTATGCCACTCAACCAATCATACAAAAAAACAGTTCTCAAATCAGTCAGCCAATGATTTAAACACTGTATTTTTTTTAAAATGTCTTACTGCAGCCACTGCATGGTTTTTAAGTTGTTTAATGGTTATTCAAGATGGATGGTGGGCAAGTGAACATAGAAGTTTGGCTCATGGGTGATCATGACTGTTGAATGTGCTATGTTCATCTTTTGAACATGTTCGTCTTGAAGTTGACGGCATCCCTGCTGGTAACTACATATGTGAATTATTAATTGGAAGCATAGTGATTGAGGTGATGGACCCGTTCTTCCTGTGGCACTAGATCTCCGATGGCTCATTCACACATGAAAATCAACACTTGATGTTGCTGTCATCAAGAACTGCTTGAAGTAGCCTAGAGGCTGATTTATATGTAATGACTTGACTCTGCATGCTAACAACCACTGAATAAATGGTCTACTTGCATGAGCAACTTACAGAAGATGTACTGGCAAATTCTGAGAATGAGGGTATAACTGGGATATGGAAATCGTTGCTGATGGCAGCTCCTACAGTGTACCACCTCCCTTTTCAGTATCTTAAAGAGAACAAACCTTTTTGGCAACATGTCTACATGCTCTACCCAAATAGATACCATGTTAGTTTCAAGATAACCACAAAATTCATCTGCACTGAGTCCTCAAGGAAACTTACTTCATATAGCACAGATTCTTCCCAACAAAACAAGGTGAGGCATTCATGACTTGATGGAACATCTGCAGAAGATGTATTTTCCTTCTGTTGCTTATGACATTAATTTTTTAAAGGTCTGGACAGATAAGAATACACAAAGGCAAGTATGGGTAATACATGAAGCTGCTTTATACTGAAACAGACCCTTGGGTGCATCATTGTTAGTACTGTCTACTCAGACCCATCACCTACTGTCTGGTCCTTTTTACTGCTGATGCCAGAGATTGAACCTGGGACCTTCTGCATGCAAAGCAGATGCTCAGACATTGAGCCACAGTCCCTCCCCAAACCTCCAGTTAAGAACACATGATATCAACACAGAAAGCTGCCTTCTACTGAATCAGATCTCTGGTCCATCTACTCTGACCAGCAGTGTCTCTCCAGGGTTTCAGGCAGAGGTCTTTCACTTCGCCTACTGTCTAGTCCTTTTAACTGGAGATGCCGGGAATTGAACGTGAGGCCTTCTGCATGCAAAGCAGATGCTCAGCCACACTGAGCCACAGCCCCTCTCCAATTGGTAATTGGTGGCACTGCAGCTGGAAAAATCTGGTTCAACACAGCAGCCCTGGTTTGGATTACACCTAGTAACCAAGCTGTGGACAGCAAGTTTCATAGGAAATGTTAATCTGCATTCTGAAAAGCTTGAGTCTAAAGACTCTATGACCCACTAGCCTCAATGGAAAATCACAGTTCCATCCCTTTTCCCCCTGATGGTCCTGTATCCCACTTTCAGGTTAGAAAATAACTGAGATTTAGAAGGATAATAATTGGGTGATACTAATTTCATGGAACTGATGTGAGAACGATAATTTACAACACAACATAATTACTATAAGTAAGCTTAGTCTAGGTGAGAATAGGAATACACAGTACATCAAGGATGACCAGCTTCTGTATTCTCAGTGCCCAGTATTTGGGAGAGACAGTGGCTCAGTGGTAGAGCACGTTCCTTGCATGTGAGAGAGCCTAGGTGTGAATCATGGCATCTTCAGCTAAAAGATTTCCAGTAACAGTACTGGAAAAGACCCCTCTTTATCTGCATTCCTGTTTTGCCATTGATAAATCAGACAACACTGAGCTAACAGGACCAGTGGTATAAATCAGTATATGATAGTTTCATATGTTTAATGAACTAACAGTTTTACAGGTATAGCTAATATATACCTAGAAGACATGGGAACATTGATGGGGGGGGGGGAGAGAGAGAAACGTGTTTCCCAGCATATCCCCATAAGACACATATTAGCAGTGCAATATTCATTCCTTACAAGTGACACAGTAAGCAATATATTTAATAACTGCCTTGATTGGCAGGTCTATCACAGCCAAATAAAGTTGTTTGGGGAGCTGTATCTATCCTGTGGTTCACCAGTTGGCTAATCCTCCTCTATGCTATGTATAGGGTGTTGGAAAAGCGACAGCCCGCTAAGAGTCTAATGGAGTAGTTTAGCCCACATACCCTAGGGGGAGCTGTCGAGCATTCTCTTTTGTTTAGGGTTGGTTGAGTGTTTCCTCCTACAGTTCAGCCTGCCTCTCATTTCTCTCTCTGCTGTGTGTTAGTATGTGTTAGCAGGGCTATTTTTGGGGGCAGGAACACACAGGAATGGAGTTCCGGATGGCTTCTGAGTTGGCCATGCCTACAGCCTCCCCCCTCATGGGGGATCCATAGAGGGAAGCCGATCCAGGGAGGGAAGGCAGTTTAAACTGCCTCCCCTCCTGGGGAAGCCAATCCAGAAACTGCCTTCCTTCCCTTGGGTTCCCCAGGCGCCCCACAAGGTATGGGGCACCTGGGAAAGCCGATCATAGGAGGGAGCTGCACCATCAGGGGTGTGGCCTAATATGCTAATGAGTTTCTGCTGTTGGGTGTGGCCTATTATGCTAATGGGTTCTTGCTGGGCTTTTTCTACAAAAAAAAGCCCTGTGTGTTACTGTTTGTGCTCTGAAGGCCTCTCTGTTGAATTAATGGCCTGTAGTCAGTTAGTGTCTTTCTGCAAAACCCTGTTGCAATAAATTCAGTGAAAGCAAAGCATGGATTGGATTATTTCTGAACTCTGCCAACATAGGGTACATCAGTTTATAGGACAATACACTCAAACAGCCTGTTCCAGATATATACATAACTATATTTATATAATCCATTGTTAATCTGTCCTATTGGAATGGCACATACTACTCTGAAGTAATAGGGGACGAAGCATATAGAAAATTTATTCATGTGGCTTTCTAGCTCAGAAATGTGGCTGATGTGAAGTAGAAATTCTGAGTTCTGACTCAAAGCCTTTGTTGCTAGGTATGCTAGCAATATCACGTAGTGGTCTCAGTTCTGGTTTCATGTAGAATAGAAGAAAATGCAGTACCAGGTATGGAAAAAGTCATGTTCTGTGTCATTTATTTGCCCCCATGCTTTTCACTAATCTCAAGATAATATGTTTTATGACCATGATGTCACAACTCGTGATCTAATAAGATTGGTCAACACAGCATAGTGGGGAATTTGAGGCCAAGGAGCTGACGGCTCAACAATTGACACCATCCCTTTTTCTAGAAGATGTGGCCTTGATAGTGGTAGGAGACCCAGCAGCTTTTCTGGAAGATCTGTCAGCAATACTTGGTAGTGGCCCCTGTCCGTGAAGTCTCTAGTGCTTGGCCTACTGAGATGTGTGCATACAAATGAACAACTTGCTTCACAATTCAAGCATCAGAAAATTAAAGGGCAGAGAAAAGCTAAATGCCTTATCACCTTCAGATCTCCAAATGCCATTCTGTTTGGGAAAGTCTCAGCTCATTTCCCATATCACTGAAGCAAAACATGTGATCCTTTTAAATTCCACCGTGAAGTTTTACTCCACGATACTGACTGTGGTGCAGTGTGGATTTGACACAGCTACTTCCATGGGTCCAATCTATGACTTTACTGTAATTAAGAACATCTGGTTTTTGCAAGCACATTTTCTCCCTGAGCCCAGCTTCTAATTACTTCTAACAAGGAAGCAGCCCTTATCTTCAGCTTCCTTCACAGGAAAACAGACCATAACATTTAAATATCCCCCTCCCCTGCCTCTGCCAGCCTCCACACAATGAGATGCGATGTATTAAATAAGCAACGCGTGTTCTAATAAGCAGAGCCAACAGGAGCCAAAGAGCTTGCAGCTGGTGGTACCACCTGTGTCCATCTGTTTCCAGCCAGCACTGTGTCTTGTCTGCAGTCTCGAGTTCTGTAGGGAGATTTTAAAATGTGGAAAGGGAGAGTCCTCTTGTGAAAGAGTGAGCAGTGGAGATAAGATCTTGTTTTCTATGCATAGCTAGTTCCAGGAATGACAGTTAGTTTCCATGCACATGATGCCACAGGGCTCCCCCTCACAGGGGTCCTCCATTTTGGATCCTTGTACACTGACAATGAAAAATGGAGTCTGGATCAAATTGATATCAAAAGGACAGTGAGTCATGCTGAGGGCGTGCAAGGAATGTGAAGCAACTCCTCCATTAATCATGCAAAAGCCATATCTGGTGGGAGTCAACCAAAGGGCCTTTCCCCCAAAGACCTAAGGGGTTCCATCCTTGATCATCTGGCCTTAATAATGACACAAATAATTAAAACGATGAACAACAGCCCAGCCCCAGCCATTTCCTTCTTATCTTAAGTGCTTGTCCAGGCCAACCTACAAGAAGCTTCAGCCAGGACTTCCTTCAAAATGGTAACCTCAGTGGTAGAGCATCTGCTCTCCATGCAGAAGGTCTGAGTTTCAACACCAAACATCTTCCACACACAAAAAAAGAATCAGGCATTAGGTGATGTGAAAGGTGTCTGCCTGAGACCCTGGAAAGCCACTGTTCCTCAGAATAGACAATACGGACTTTGATAGACCAACCTTCTGACTCAGTACAAGGTGGCTCCATGTATTGGCAGCACTGCACATGCAGAAGTGGGCTTTAGGACATGAAAGCTTAAGCTGGGATAAAAGTTCATAAATCTTTCAGACTCTTGTTAATTTTACAGCCCTAACAACAGCCCTTGGAGGTAGATTATTGTGCTTGTCTTCTCTAGCATACAACTCCATTTAAACTACAGAGAAAGGAGCTCATACCAGCAGTATTCTCTGTCCCAGAGCTATTTACTTGCAGTGAATCTAGCCCCAGCCTTTTGGTTTGTCAGGATAAAGATACTGCAGCAGATAGCTTGTTCTCACAATTAAAAAAAGAAGAAGTCAGCAATTTCAAATTTTGTTTTTTTCATTCTTCCTAAAATACATTTATGTTTGAAAATTGGTGGGCGCACGGGGGAAGGGGGCGCCAGAAGGTAGCCTCGCCTAGTGTGCCAAAAAATCCCTGGCTATGGCCCTGGCTTCTCTACTTTCCCATCCCATTCTGCTGTGCTTCTCCAGGACGTTCTCCGCACAAACGGATCTCCTTGCTCCTGCATTTGTATTCCTTCGCAGATTTCTTTCGTTTCTGCAGAGGTATTTTCAATATGATGAGCAAAAACGAAGTTTGCTCCCTCTTGTAGTGCAGCAAGGGAATTCCTAGAAACAGGGAAGTCTGATGCTGCACCGCAGGAGAGGACAAACTTTGTTTTTGCACCTCATACTGAAAATACCACTGTGGAAATGAGTGAAAGAGGTGGAGGAACACAAATGCAGGAGCGGGGAGACCCATTTGTGTGAAAAACGTTCAGAGCTGCCCAGTCGTCTTCAGGAAGCTGAATTGTATGTCTTTGACACTCCCCTTTTATTTTCTCCCGTAATAGCCAGTAGTTTGTTAGGGAAAGGGTTTAAACTGTGTATTCCCCGTATGCATTTATTTCCTTTCTGTAGCACTCTCTATTTTTATTCACCTGATTTAACTTGGTTCCCTTTCTGTTAATTCAATATGTTTATTTTCTTCTTTAAGAAGCTTGTTCCCCTTCATATGTTTTAAGTGTTGGTCTGTATCTTGAACCTCCCCCCCCCCCCCCGTATACACAGGGGTCTCAGCAATTAATACCCCACAAGGGCTACAAGGGGGTGTACATGTATGGGTGATTTGGGTAACACACAACAGTGTTATAAGATACTAGTGAAAGGTGTCTGTCAGTATGCCAAGCCATGATCAACCCAGATTTTCTTCTAGAAGGCTTGGTGCTCCCTTTCTTCACCTCTTTCTCCTCTCTGTTTGCACGGCTTCTCTGATATTGGACGATTTGCTGTGATGTCAGAGAGAAGCTATCCATGCATGGCTAACACAATATCTGTCTATGTGTCAGATAACATCTTATTATCTGAATCCCATTAATATTGTTTGAGAAATTAACAGTGCAGTCCAGGGTTGTCAAATCCAATCTTATCCCTGGTGGGGGGATTTGGGGGGCGTTCCAGGAGGGGGCATGGCCATCCCTGATGTGATGATGTCACACAGAGTGACATCATCATGTCCCAGACACAGCTAGCACCCCTCCACACTTTTTCCAACCATTTAAAGGGAACCTTTAAGGGGGAGCGAGGTCCGAGTGTGCCTGCCCTGCGAGCGGTAAATTTGCTGCTTGCAAGACAGGTGCTCACCACACCTGACTTTTTCAAGCTAGGCCACAGACAACTATTTTAAGCTGGACTGTAGTCGGGTGGCTTTTGAGAGCTCATTATAAGGATACTAAAAGGCGTTTCTAGCCTCCTTTGATAATATTCTAATTCTTCAGGAGACTTGGCTAATGGATGAATTCTTTGTCTCCAGGCACACTGCTTATTTCCAGAGAGCTTTCATGGGTCCAAGAGGGGCTGGCCACAGGAGGGTCTGGCTTGTTTAATATAATATAATCTGAATAGTGATATCTGTGATCTTTTGGTGGCAGACAATTTGATTATTGCTTGCTTGATAAACCCGGATGGTTTGAGTGTTTTATTTTCTCCTCTGTTTATATTTCCCCATCCACATTTGCTACTATCGCTCACAGATGGGCCTGTTTGGGGAAAATAGTTGATGATTTACAGGAGCAATTTCCAGGAATCCCTTGAATATTATGGGGGATTTTAATGCAAGGATGGGAAGCAGTGACAATACTCTTCTTTCCAAGCTATTAGGGCCTGTTAGTGGTGAATTTCTTAGTCCTGCCTGGCATAATAGAAGATCTAAAGATGCTATAATAAACAAAGCAGGTTTAGAGCTGTCCAGATTTGCAATTCAGAGAAATTTTATCCCATTAAATGGCTATTCAGAGGTCGATGGAGCTTTAAAAGTTTGTGATTGTATGGGAAGTTCCAAATTAGCTTGTCTTCTTTTCAAAGTGAAACCTATGTTTTCTTTCTTTCTTTCTTTCTTTCGTTCGTTCGTTCGTTCGTTCGTTCGTTCGTTCCAGATTTTGTCAAGTTTCTTACAGGGTTCAGTTGTTTCCATTTACGTTCCTCTTTCTGCCCCTGCATGTTACCAATGGGCATGCGCTGGAATTCAGGACCAGCAGAACATATTAAATTAGTAAGGTACAAGCTGAATTGTAATTTACAGCCCGAATGTATATTCTTTTTGCAAACCATCATGTGGCATCAGAGGCAAGTGCTGTGCAGTTATGCAAAGCCACGACATCACAGTGTCGCCACAGCAAGGAGCAATACTGTTATGGTAGCCATCGCCACAACCAACAGATGGGGAGGCAAGAGGCAGGCAATCGTGCTGGCACTCTGCCCAGAACTAGATGGAAGCAGGGTATAATAGGGAGGGCTGGTTGTAATCATTACCGGAGATTACTCTCTTCCATACTATCATAAGGTTCTTCAGCTGCCCTGACATCCACTACAAGAGGACAACCTGCTCTGTAACAGTGGCAGTGCAGTTTATAAGCAACATAGCAGAATAGGTTTCCTTCACACCAGTAGCTCACAAAGTAGAATTTTTGCTCACAAGAATCCACAGCTTAGAAGGAGCATTGCTGGCATTTCCAACTCAAAGGATCAAGTGGTAGGTGATCTGAAAAACCTCTGCCTGAGACCCTACAGATCCACTGGTCAGAGTAGACAATATCAACCTTGATGGACTAATGTTCTAATGCAGTATAAGACAGCTTCATGTGTGAGACAGACTCAAAAAACCAGTTCGAATCAGTTTCAGAATTGGGAGCAGTGTTCCCTCTAAGCTGAGTTAGTGTGAGCTAGCTCACAGTTTTTTAGCCTCCGCCTCACACCTTTTTGCCTTAGCTCAGGAAGGATGGCTCCAGAGCAAACTAATTTAAGCAGTAGCCAAATTGCTCGCTCACAACTTCAACGCCAGTAGCTCACAAAGTAGAATTTTTGCTCACAAGACTCCACACCTTAGAGGGATCATTGACTGGGAGCGGAGGCATTTGTCTTCTTTGTTCTGAGATCCATAAAGCTCTTCAGCAAATGGCTACACTGGTGGAAGCCAAAGTCTACACCACCAAAACAACATCTCAGAGCATTGTCACAGCTCATATTCCTGATCCTCCAAGCAATGGTACTGAACATTCATCATGAACACATTGTAGATTGTTGCACAATAAAAAGAAAGGACTGTTGCTGTAGACATCTGGCTTTGGCACAGAAAGTTTAAAATTATCTTGAGATAGGAAACTTGAAAGATGTTCCTAGTAATCCTTTAGATGGTGGATTTGGATGTTTTATTTTCAATTCTGCTTCCTGTGCATGGATGAGCAGCAATGTTTTCAAAGTTTTGAATCACCAATTGGTTAATTTATTGCCCAGGGATGGTTGGCATTGGTTTGTAGGTTGGAAGACCAATCAGCAAGTTGGCTCTTTTTGCAGTCACAGACATGTTTGTTTTCTTCTTTCCTTTTGTGTACATCTCAATTTTTTTTGTTTAATTGATGGCTTTGATTCTGTGCTTTTCCCCCTCTTTTTTTTGGTGCCAGATTGCTCCATTAAAACATTGGACAATGTTGCATTTCAAATGGATGTGGGAGCTGGCAGGAACATGCAGGCTTAGAATTGTTGCCCATACAAGCTGACATTGTCGTCATGACTATAAGAGTCACATGCAAGCCCATTTCTTGCAACACAGTTTTCTCCACTTGATATTTTCCAGAACTGATCCCCATGACTCACATTTTCTACTTGTGTAGAAAATTTTATTGTGGGAATAGTTGAGAGAAGAAAACATTCAGTTCTCTCTTTATCTAATAATGAACTCAAGTGGTTGAATTCATATTGTATCTTTTAGCATATATAAGATGTTTCCTGTTTTTCAGGAGGGCTGCTTTATACTTCATGCTGGAGCATTATGTGATGAAACATTTTAAGGTATTCTTCTGTTTAGGCAAGCAGAAGCATCAAAGAACTGCAATGGAATCTGCCTGTGGACTTTCTGCTACTGTTTGTGGAGCAGCAGCAGTTGCTATCTCTCTTCTGCTAACAGGTCTTTGAATACTATCTGATATGTAATGTTGTGAAGTTAAGTGTCACACTATGAAAGCAGTCCTAAATAGGTCTACTCATTAATGAAGCCTGTGTTATTTAGTGGAGCTTACTTCCAGGAAAGTATCCTTAGGATTGCAGGCAGAAGTGTGTTTGTGTTATGGCTTTGGACACACACACAAAATAATCCACTGTTGTTCCACTTCCAATGCACTTTCCAGCTGGATTTTGCCAGTGGACACAGTGGCCCATCCTGCATCTAACATTCCCTCCTCCATTGTTTTACCAAACCCACACCAGAACAGAAAAAGATGCAGCTCAAAACCACATTCAAATACCCCCGGGGCCAAGGTGGTACTGACTGCAGTGTTACCCCTAAACAGCCATAAAATGGCCATAAATCTACGCAGATGGTACTATAAAACCAAGAGATCAAAAAAAGTGAAACCCGCATGCAGTCTGGACACTGCTATAAAATCCAACAGTCAATCAAAAAGTAAAATGCAGAGGGGAATTTCTGTTCCAACATGGGTTTGGTAAAACAGTGGAGCAAATGCTAGATGCAGAATGGGCTGGTAAAATCCAGTTAGCAATGCACTGAAAGTGTATTGGAAGTGGATTATTTAGTGTGTGTGACCACAGCCTATGTGCCATCAAGTCACTTCTGATTTCTGGTGACCCTCTGAATGAATGACCTCCAAAATGTCCTTTGTTAACAGCCTTGCTCAGCTCTTGCAAATGGAGGGCCGTGGCTTCCTTGATGGAGTCCATCCATCTCCTCTTTTCCTGCTGCCTTGAACTTTCCCTAACATCTATTAATTCATTCATTCAATTTCTACCCTGCCCTCCCCACTGAAGCGTTATTGTCTTTTCCAGTGACTCTTGTCTTCTCATGATGTGACCCAACAGGCATAAGTACTGCTCCCTAAATAGGCCGAAGCACCTTCCCTCCCGCCTCATCTTAATCATGGTACCGTTTCTTCAGTAGGAGAAGATAAATGGGAAAACTATAGAAGTGTGGAACATCATAAATATGAGAATGATGTGGTGAAGTGTCTATAATCTTATGACATTTATAGCTGATTTTGACTTTCTTCTCAGGGCCACTTTTTCTGCACAAGGATGTCTTCTTTAACAAAACAAACTAAGCTGCACTGGTTGTGCTCTCTAGGTGCACATTTGGCACGATTTCAGAAATGAATGAAGGCATGACTTTATTTTATGGCTTTCTCCTTGGGGGTTGGAATTGCTTGCAGCAACACAGGAATCACATAGACTTCACTTAAAATAAGGCATGTTTTAACAATATCCTGATAATTGATAAAGTAGTTTAAACTGAGCATAACACACAGTTATGTAGAGTGTTGTGCTTCAAAGACCTCAATCATGTATTGTCCTGTTTCCATAGCTTGAATTCAAAGTGTATCATTATTTGCTGCCATAGTCTGTTGTGTTTAACATTACATAATAAAAAAAAAATAGTTTGCAAGGGTATATTTGATTTACTGCATGAGGTTAGCAGTGCTCCCTTTTAAATATTCTGGAACGTTTGCAGATAAAAATTGTAAGCCTTTCTCCAACATCTAACCTATACCCATTTCAAAGCTAACATCCCCAGACAAGATGTTTTGATGCTGGTTTTTAATTTGGTGCTTTGATTTAATTGGTCTAGGTCAGTGGCAGGCAAACTTATTAGTCAAGAGAGCCAAATATCAACAGTACAACGATTGAGATTTCTTTTGAGAGCCAACTTTTTAAAACTTAAACTATATAGGTAGGTACATTGTTATTAACTTAATTAGAGTACTCCTAAGCTGGTGGGGCTGTCAAGTGGGGCTGACAGAGCTCTGACAGAAACTGCTCTTTTTCAAGAACAGCTGTGCCAGAACTACGGCTTTGCCCAAGGTCACCCAGCAGGTGCAAGTGGAGGAGTGGGGAATAAAACCCGGTTCTCCCAGATTAGAGTTTCTGCATTTAACCACTACACCAAACTAGCTCTGGTTTTGCTTAGTTCTTAAGAAACAGTAAAGAGAAGCACTAAAGGAGTTCATTCCAAAGGCAGGGTGTCACTACTGCACAAGCCCTGCACCACCTGCTTCACCTTTGCAAGTGAGAGGCACAGAGAGCAGGGCTTGGGAAGAGGGTCTTCACTGGTGGACTGGCCAAAGTACTCCAGTGCCACAACATTTACGGATATTCAGTATCTGAAGAAGCTTGCCTGGACACAAAAGCTTATACCCAGAATAAAACTCTATTGGTCTTAAAGGTGCCACTGGAGTCAAAACATTTACAGCGTGATGCAATGCAGACTTACTCCAGTTTTAGGACACTGAAATAACTTTGCACTGTATTATCCTCTTAGATGGGAACTTGGAAAGTGAATTTTGCCCAGAGGCAAAAGAGTCGCCAGTATTTTAAACATCAAGACAGGGTATAATAAAACACACAAATGCATATTAAGCTGCATGACACTCAATCAGACCATCGGTCCACCAAGGTCAGTATTGTCCCAGACTGGCAGCAGCTCTCCAAGGTCTTGGGTGGTGGTCTTTGACAGCTACCTGACCCTTTTAGCCAGAGATGCCAGGGATTGAACCTGGGATCTTCCACATGCCAAGCTGAGAGGTAATAATAATAATAATAATAATAATAATAATAATAATAATAATATTTAATTGGATTTCTAGCCCTCCCTCCCCTGCACAGCAGGGCTCAGGGCAGGCTACTACAGGAACAAATATATACAACTAATTCAAACCAGAGAAAGATTTACCAGCTTTACCTAATTTAAGATTTACATAATTAACCTTTCATATTTCTCCTTGTGAATAGGCATTTTTCCCCCAATGCCCAGAAAACTTCCAGAGAGAGCAAGAAAGCACCCCTGGATGGGGAGTTGCTGATTCTGCCCATTGGGGGGGGGGGGTTCCAGGAGTTCCTGCTGCTCAAATGAGCAAAGTTGTCATGGCAGAGCGTAAGGGGAGAAAAGAGCAAGAATCCAGCAGCACCTGAAAGACTCACAAAATTCGTGGCAGGGTATGAGCTTTCCTGACTCAGTCATAGCTCAGGAGTTTGTAAACTGCTCTGAGATTCCAAGTGAAGGGTGGAGTATAAATCCAATCTCTTCTTCTTCCAGCACAACTGACTTATTTCCCCCCATGACTTGCTTGAGAGTAACCCTGCTCAGAATCCGGCTGAAAAGCTTTTCTTCTCCTGTTGCAGAACTGAAACCGTCCCTAGTCTCTTTGGCCATTCCAATAGCAAAGCCCCCTCCCCCCAGCCCCGGAAAGGACTTTTCCTCCCTCCCCCCCTCCCACCTCTCTAGGAAGCCTTTGGGATGGTGTGGGGGGGGGATGTCCCCGCCACCTCTCCCCCCTCCCCCGCAGGCCTAACCACTCCTGCCTCCGTTCCTCCCTCCCCCCTCCATCCAGGGACCAGGTGGGGATGCCACTCGTAAATTACAATGGAGATTTTTCTACACCTCCCAGAGACAGAGTAAACAGCGACTGGGAGAACATAAACAAAAAGACCGGTGTGTCTCTACCCCCCCCCCCCGGCAGAAACGGCGGCCGGGCGGGAAACAAAACAAAGTTGGCCCTCTCACCCCCACCCCCGCCAAGGAAAAAAACCAAAAAGTTGGCCCTCCTGCTGCCGCAAAGGGGAAAAAAAGGAGGCCCTCCCCCCGCCGCCTGGCCAGAAACGGCAGCCAGGCGGGAAACAAAACAAAAAGGAGGCCCTCTTGCCCTGGCCTGGCCAGAAACGGCGGCCGGGCGGGGGAAAAGCAAAAAGGAGGCCCTCCTGCCGCCGCCGCTGCCTTGGCATGGCCAGAAATGGCAGCCGGGCCGGAAAAAAAAAACAAAAAGGAGGCCTTCTCGCCCTCGCTCTGGGTGGGAAAAAAGCAAAAAGGAGGCCCTCCTGCCGCCGCCGCCACCTTGGCATGGCCAGAAATGGCAGCCGGGCGGGAAAAAAAGCAAAAAGGAGGCCCTCTCGCTCTCGCCCGGGGCGGGGAAAAAGCAAAAAGAGGCCCTCCTGCCACCGCCCTGGCATGGCCAGAAACGGCACCTGGGCCGGAAAAAAAACAAAAGGGAGGCCCTCTCGCTCTGGGCGGGGAAAAAGGAAAAAGGAGGCCCTCCTGCCGCCGCCCCGGCATGGCCAGAAACGGCAGCCGGGCCGGAAAAAAAGCAAAAAGGAGGCCCTCCCGCCCTGGCCTGGCCAGAAAGGTGGCCGAAAGGGGAAAAAAACCAAAAAATACCATCCCCCCGCCGCCTTCTAGAGGCCAGTGCCCAGGGGAGTCAGCAGCCAGCAGGGGGGCGGGAAGACGGCCTGGCCTCTGGAGGCCTCGTCCTCAGCCCTCCCCGAAGCGCGGGAGCCCTTACCTACCTGCTCCTCGCTCACTCAGGGCTGCTAGGAGAAGGGAGCGGGGCTTATGTACCCGCCCCCTGGACTCTTCACTAGCGGAGCGATGCTCCGCCGCTCCGCTCCCCAGCCCAAACGGAGGCCTGCTGAGACTGCTGCAGACTCTGCAAACGGTGTTTGGGAGGGAGGGGCGCCAAAGCGGGGGTGGGGCAGCAGGCCAGGGGGCACCCCTCCCTCCCTAACCCAACCTTATGGCGCTCCTGCTTTGGCGCCTCCTCTGCCCCGG
Source organism: Lepidodactylus listeri (assembly GCA_029233225.1). NCBI lineage: Eukaryota > Metazoa > Chordata > Lepidosauria > Squamata > Gekkonidae > Lepidodactylus > Lepidodactylus listeri. The sequence goes on from JARCFY010000006.1 coordinate 99,312,178, forward strand.
CCTGTGACTCTTTCCGGCAGGGAGGGGTGGGGAGGGGCAGGCGCCACACTCAAGAGCCACACTCAAGGGCCCGAAGAGCCGCATGTGGCTCCCGAGCCACGGTTTGCAGACCACTGGTCTAGGTTCTGAAATGGATTCTGAGGTTTTGCTATTCTTAGGTTGAGATCATACACGCCGTTAGACCTGACACAGGCACAAATGCCAGGTGGATTTAAAGGGAGCAACCAGACAGCAACATCTGGGAGCTGTCAGCAACCCGGGCTGCTCCGCAGCAGAAGCAGAGTTAAAAGACACGGGGAGAAATCCGGTAGTAAACAGGTTGTGATGGGCTATGGGTAGACTTTCCACTGTCTGGTCACTCAGGCGCTCTCTCAAGCTGTCAGGATGGTCTGATCAGGCCATCCCGACTCCGTGCCATTGCTCCCTCCCCTTTGCTGTATGTGCATCATTGCAAACTCCATAGGGAGCCCTTAGTACGGAGGTGCGATTCCTCGATTTCTCATTTAAGCATGTGGGAAACAAACAGCAAACACCCCCCCCCCCAACCACAGCTCACTCACAATTGTGTCTGATCACAGGCTGAGGACAGACTGGCATTCTGGCCCGCTTCAGGTCCGCTGTGCAAGCGGATGAGGCGGGCCCGTTCATACAGCCGCAGCTGCCTGGCAGAGGTGTGCTGTACTTACTGGGTCCTGCAGTGCTTTCCTCCCATGTTAGCCATGCACCAGGAGGAACTGGTGTCCAAGCCGTTTGGGCGCAAGTTCCTCCCACTTCCGGGGTGTGTGAACGTGCCGCAACAGCAAAGCCGAGCACTGCGCCACCACCGCCTCCAGGAGCTGCCAGCAGTGTGCATGCTGCGGCCCGCCTCCTCCCCAGAATGCTCTTGCTGCACTGCACCCAGTGCGAACGGCAAGCTCCGGGACGCTTCGGCCCCAGGCTGCTTGGCCCCGCTTCCATGGCACAGCACTTTGCCACATACTGACGGGCTGTGCCTGCAACTTCAAAGCGAGGTGTGATCTCACAACTACGGGTCAAATTCCTCTGGAGGAAATAGCCTCTCTTCCCCTCTGCCTCAACTGGCGTGTGTGACCGCAACCTTACTATAGTTTTAGATTCTTGCTGTTCCTCTTACATCAGGGTCTATTTACTGTGCTGAGTATAATTTATTTTATAGTTTATGATTCTGTTCTATTCTGTAAGGCACTCTGGGATGATATGTGGAGGGGGGGAAGCTTGTATATATTGGATTGATTGATTTGATTATGACTGGCTTTGGAACAGAGGTACCACAGTGGGGTACTATAAGGAACACTTTAGGGGATCATATTTTTGGAACTCTTGCTAGTAAACACATCAAGCAGAAAGTAGCCAAGGAAGAAAACATTCTCTACTTCTGCAATATTTGTTCTGTACTTTAAGGGGGCAATGGGGAAGTGATTCTCTTGCTTCCGATGTTGTTCTGCTGTTTCCAGCCATTGTTTCAGTTCTCATTATTACTCATTTTCCCCCAATACTAATAGCTGGCTTTCCACTCTTGGGCTGCTCCAGTGAGCCACATTTTGTATGGTGACAAATACCCAGAGAGAATGGGAGGATGACAGGACGGTCAGTATTCAGATGCCTAAGGGCAGTTCACAAATACTCACTTGGCATGCAGAAGCAGATGTGATGAGCCATGGATAGAGCAGTAGTTGAACTTGAGGTCTCATTAGGGATCACCAAAGACTTTTTGTTGGGTATCCAACAGAGCTGTCCTAAGCAGAGTTAAATTCTTCTAAGCCTATTGACTTCAGTGGTCACAAAACAGTGTAACTCTTGCTAGGATTGCAATCTAAATTTCATTGCAAGGATCAAAGGCTTCTTCTGGACTATGTATATGTGTAGAGCGGCATCAAGTCACAGCTGGTTTATGGCAACCCCAGAGAGTTTTCAAGGCAAGAGACTAAGGGAGATGGTTTGCCATTGCCTGGAATTCCTTGGAGGTCTCCCATCCAAAGACTAACCAGGAACAACTTTGCTTAGCTTCCAAGATCTGATGAGATTGGGCTAGCCTGGGGCCTCCAGGTCAGGGCTTCTGGACTATAGTCCAGATGAAATTGCCAAAAAATGCATTTTAATAGCATTTAATAATCAGAGTTATAAATCAAAACAGATTTTATTGTGTTGCTTTTAAAATAAAGCAAAGAGGATAAAAGGGGAAGGAGGGAAAGGGAAAAACATTATCAGAACATGAATTCACAAAATATTCACAACCTTGTGCTCGCTAATTTTGTTGCTAATCGTAATCTGGGATCAAATTGTGAACTGAACAGATGAGTGATTGGCAATTCTAGCTGACCACTGTCTGGAGAATAGTGTGCCCCTCCTAAAATACAAGAGGGAAGCTGAGTGGGGGAAATTTTACACCCCTATGAATGATATCATCTGTGATCTATATAACGTTTTGATTTGTCAAGTGCTGGCTATGATCATTCTTCTAAGTGGCCCATAAAATTGCATCATAAGCCCTTTTGGTGCTTTTTACTTGCGTAGACCAAGGCACCACAAATACCAGGTTGATGTATTGCTCTCATGGTAATTTCCCCAAACTCACCTACCTTTTAACTACATTTTGTTCACGTGTGCATTAACGTGTTTAGGAAGGTTTTTAAAAAGGTAAATGAAAAAAGATGCACTGATTTAAATTTTGTGTGTTTTCTGTTTCATCCCCTCCTCCTCCTCCATGTTACTCGCTTTGCTAAAGATTATTACTCATTGCTCAGTCTTCTCCTGCTGGTTGCTGCTTAGCATAAAGTGTTACCAGTGGCGCAGAACACCTTGGGTGCATCTTTGGAATTAGAGTGCACTAGCAGGAAACCTGACCCAAATGGAACTGGAGTGAAACTTATGGGCAGTGAAATCTGGAACAGAAAGTGGTTCTTAGCATTTGCTTGTTTAATTCTAGCTGGATATACCTTTTTTCCCCACACCCATCCCCACACCCACACATCAGTCCTACCGCAGATATATCATAAACTGTTAACAGCTATATTATATGCTAGAGCCTGTAGAGTATGTTCTACTTTTACTATTGACATTCCCCTTCCGATTAAAATGCCAAGTTATTTTTTCTGCTGACAACACCTAGGTACAGAAGGGCATGTATATTAGCACAGTTGGATGAGTTGCTGTCTGTCATTTTAATGCACAAATGCATAAAATGTTTTAAAGGAAAGATACCAGGGTATACCACTCTGTGACAGATCATGTATCTGTGGGTCAGATTGAATAGATTCTATTGCTGTAAGTGGTTCTGTAGTTTTGTTATGCCAGTAAAGGTATGTGAAGAATAGATTCTATTGACCTTATAGTTTTAGATTGTTCTGTGTTTTCAGATTTAAGATCAAAGCTAATTCTCCCATTAGTTGGAGCTGCCTCTGATTCCCTCGGATGAGAACATTTCTTGGTTATTAAGAGATGCAGAAAACTGGTGCAGGTGGCCAAATATTTGGCAGCAGTTATAGTGCAGTGTATTGAAAGATTCACCTGCCTGGTTTGTTTTATCTGATTGTGTGCCTGTGTTCATGACAATGGTTGAAGGAGCAGTAACTGGATTAGACTGGAACAAATATATCACTTTGAAAACATTTAAGACTTGTAGGTTTGACTTAAAAAGCATCTTTGGGAATATGAAGAAGCTCCTACCTTGAATAAGCCTTTGTTGGTCTTAAAGGTGCCGCTAGATTCTAAATTTGTTCTACTGTTTCAGACCAACATGGCTGACTGTCAGCTAATGCTGCCATCTCCTGCCCGGGAGGTGGGATGAGTTGCTCGATGACATCGGGTGTGTGGAATGTTATATTATACTTCTCATGGCTCACTTATCGCTCCCGGCTCTGCTTTGACCTTGGGACACTGTTGGTGCCTGCCTACGTATCTTCCTTTGAGTCTAGCTTTATTTCTTCCCGCTTTTTCCATGAGAACCTTGGGTCAGTATTTGGGCCCCTTTTACATGACTTATATGATTGGTTACATCCTTTTGCAAGACCCTTTTGAATTCTGTATAATTGCCCTGCCCGGGATTGTTCCAGCCATTACTAACACAGAACGTGTAGACGACCACAACAGACCTTTCTCAATAAAGACTACCTTTTCTTAAGGACACTTGTTGGTAACTGATTATGTAGGACTCTCACAGCAACCACCAGGATGCTGAAAAGTTTGTGATGAATGTGTTGGACGACTGAGCTTACAATTTTAACTGTGAACTGCTAAACAGCCATAAATGGGTTAATGAATAGATGAACAATCTGTCAAAAAAAACAAACAGTTCCCATTTGGTAACTGGCGAACAGAATGTAAGTCAAACCAGAATGTGTTCAAGCATCCCTACTTACATGTAGGAAAATGTTTTGCACTGAAGCCAGTGTAATGAATGCAATAGTGATCAGAAGCACATGCCACAAAGATATAGATGAATCCATCAGATCTTTTAACTAGCTGAACTGAACGCAAACCCGAATAAAATGTCTCTGCATTCTCCCTCTTTCCATAGTGCTTGATCATGTGGCTGCCCTTTCTGCACACAAATGGAACCTGCCCTCCGCGGTTCAGTTTTCCTATGTTCTGCAGCTGTCATTTAACTTCTTATATGTATGGAAACAATTATCATGTTAACGCAAATGATTCACGGCATATATGTTGGCAAAGAGTCTCCATGTTGACATAACTATTTATTCTATACAGGATTTAAAATTCCAGATGGTCTGAGTGATTGAAATGGGGGTAATATGAAAAACACATGATTATTTTTAGGTTACTAATAATTCACTCTCTTGCAGACACAAATATACCCAATTAAGGTAAAACATTATTTCACTAAAATCAAACCTCATGAAATGCAGGGATAGCTCTGGCGTAGAGAGTGGCCTTGCTGTTTGTCTGGGCTTCTCCTCTTTCCTGCTTTCAAAAGATTACATAAATGTTCCCTCTTAGTATGATACAGGGGGCAGCATTCAGCCTCTGATCATGTCAGAAAAAGGAAAATAAGAACATTTTTTTTAAAAAAAACTTTCCATACTATCACACTTTGCACATATTATTTAATTGCAGGATTTTTTCCCCTCCTAACAGTTCATTTGTTTGTTTGTGTTGTGTTTGGAGTATTGAAGCAGCAATAGCTTGATAGGGCTCTGGTATCTGAAAGCTCCAATTCTTATTGGCTGATGACTAAAGATTCCCATTGGTCCTAAAGACAATCCAGATACCCAATCACTGAGCCCTGCTTAGGTCCAATAGTATTGCTTGTGTATAGTTACTTTGTTGAAAGTTATGTGTTGAAACAGTATAAATTAAGGTGCCGCTCTCACAGAGCTGACTTTGGAGCTGAGCAATATCACTGAATAAAAGCCTGTTGTTTGAATTCATCGCCTCCCGCTCAATACTTAAAAGTTTGCAATTCTTTTTGTGGATGAGCTAATACAGACAAGATCCTTTGGGTTTATATGTTATTTCTATCTCTGTGTCTAACAAGACAGGTGGGGGTCGACCTGCAGATATCTAAATCCGCAGACTGGGCCTTTACTGACAGAAAGGAGATTTTTCTCCAAACTTGGAGGACCCCCCCAGGTTTACAGAAAAAGCTAAAAACATTGGGGGGGGAAACATTAAGGAGTGTAAATTCCCCCATTTTGAAAGTGCTGTTTCGTTCTTGCCATCTCCTTGCCACGGGATCAACCTGAAGCTGGGTGACTTCCTGCAGCTGCCGGGCCTTCTTTGGCTGCTGGCCTTCTCGCTGCCAGGCCTGCTTACACCCCCCCCCCCCCAATTGTTGGACATGCCACTGTCGCTGAAGCCAGGTGGGCTTCTGCAGCTGCCGGGCCTAGTGGTGCTGCTGGCCTCCTCTCTGTCAGGCCGACCCCCGCAATATTGCTGGAGCCATCACTGAAGCCAGGTGGCACTCCATGGCTGCTGGAAGAAAAAGATTGGATTTATATGCTGTCTTTCACTACCTGATGGAGTTTCAGAGCAGCTTACAGTCTCCTTTCCCTTCCCACAAAAGATTGGATTTATATGCTGTCTTTCACTACCTGAAGGAGTTTCAGAGCAGCTTACAGTCTCCTTTCCCTTCCCACAACAGACACACTGTGAGGTAGGTGGGGTTGAGAGAGGTCTCCCAAGAACTGCCCTTGAGAGGACAGCTCTGAAAGGACTTGTGACTAGGCCCTCCACAGTTGCCAGTTTCCTCACTGCCAGCCTGCCTCACCCCAACACCACTGCCGTGCTTCCTGCCCCACCCCACTGTTGTCACTGCCCCCTGGTACCACAAGTTCCTTGCAGGATCCCACTCGTCTGGTGTATTTTTGTACTGCCCTGTCTCTAAGATTCTTCCTTCCCTGTTTTATTCTCATTCACAATCCTGTGGAGTAGGTTAAGTGGAGAAAGAATGACTGGACCAAGGTCACTCAGTAAATGTTCATGACGGAATAGTGATTTGAGCTTGGATCTTCCAGATCTTGGCCCAAGAATATAACCTACATTCCCTGCATTGAACCATCAGTTGAGGAAATAAGGGTAGAGGGTGGTGATAAAGGAAGAAAAAAATGTTGGGGTGTCTTTGTCCTATTCTCCTTCCAGTTAATAGTGCTTATGACATAATACCCATGCTTTGTACAGAAAAATTCCATATTATCACATTACACTAAATTTAATTATGGAAAGTACACGATAGTTTTAAGACAAAATGCAATGTCAGGAGCTGAATGATGCTTGTTTTCATCCGGGTGTTGACCACCAGCTTACGCTTTGCTGTTGGGAATGTTTAGTTGTGATGACTTTATCTCCCCTTTTCATTTGCAGCAAGTGGGGGGAGGCATTGCCATTCTGAAAAATGTAATGTACAGGTTTAATAGGGTTGTACTCTTTGCCTGGTATCCCAGTAACAAACAAATGCTTCAGAGAATTGCTGACACAATAGAAACCTGCTAGTTCAACATAAGCAGCTCCCTGTAAATAAATCTGTTGTAATTTCCCTATACGTCTTGACTACAGATTTCAGCACAACTCACCATATGAACTGTATGGCATTAGAGCATTAAGAAGGCACACATTACATTTGGTAGGTTACAACACAGTTCTGTTCAGTCTCAAGTGTGCAGCATCTGGACAGACACGATTGCTAAAGACTGTTTAGCTCAGGAAATCTTCACATATTAGATGTGATCAGCAATCTCTGTCCTCTGTAGTCCAAACACAGCATTTCTCAGGGCCAGAGAAATCAAGTTTCAGTATATGGAAAACAGAGTCTGTGGCAGGCAACAAGCTGGGATTGTTTTGATGCTTCCAAATGAGATATTGTTGCACAGATCAGAAGGCAGTAAGAGGTGAATCGGAATCCATTTTATTTGTTTTTTATTAAGAAGAAGAGATTGGATTTATACCCCGCCCTTCACTCGGAGTCTCAGAGTGGTTTACAATCTCCTTTCCCTACCCTTCCCCACAACAGACACTCTGTGAGGTAGGTGGGGCTGAGAGAGCTCTGAGAGAACTGCTCTTTCAAGAACAGCTCTGAAAGAACTTATGACTAACCCAAAGTCACACCAGTAGCTGCATGTGGAGGAGTGAGGAATCAAACCCGGTTATCCCAGATTAGAGTCCATGCTCCTAACCACTACACCAAACTGGCTCTTTTTAAAATTAAAATATTTATACCCTTCCTTTCCCATAGCTTAAGGCAGTTTATCCCCCAACGTTATCCCCAGTGGGGACCCAAAACAGCTTACATCATTTTTATCTCCTCCATTTTATCCTCACAACAACCCCGAGGTTTTGATTAGGCTGAAAGAGAGCAACTGGCCCAAGGTCATCCAGCAATATTCCATGGCCTAGTGGGGATTCAAACCTGGGTCTCCCAAGTCCTAGTTTGACACTGTGACCACCATCTTGGCTCTCAACTTTTCCTCCTTGCCTCCCTCTGGCAGGCTCTCCCTGGGAAGAGCCTGACCAAATTGCAATAGTTGTGCAGTACCAAGCCACTCAGGAAGGTTGTGTGATTGCCAGCACCAGGACTGGCCAAGTCACACAAGTTATGCATTCACCCAGGGGGATTCTGTAGCATCAATTTGTCCAGTAGCTACTGATGGACCTGGATGAGTTGTAAAAATTACATGGTAGCAAGTCACCCAGACAAGACCTAGTGGATGCTATTGTATAATAGTGAGTCACCAGGTGGTTGCAGCTGGGTATGGATGAATTGTAAAAGTCATGTGGTAGCAAGTCACCTGGTGGCTATTGCTGACCCTGACCCTGATAAGTCCAGGGCAGAGGAAAGAGTAGAAGGGGAGAGATCAAAGAGCGCTTGAAATTGCCCTGCCCCCTCCTCACAGAAACCAAGGCTTAAAAGCTGTCAGTATTGTTGTGGTTGCTTTGCTACCACCACAGTGCCCACTGAGGTCTCAGAGGGAATTCTTTCCTTAAAGCTACAGGCACTGCTTCCATTATTTGGGTTTTTAACACACACACACACACATTTTTTTGGTCTGCAAACCTGGGGGGGGGGGGTTCTCAGGTTCATAGAAAGATCTGCCTTCTATTCATGGCTCCAGTCTCTGGATTTGATCCAAATCTTGGACCATCAAATCTCAGGCCGTATAATCAGCAGGGTATGAACAAGATGTGTGTGTGTGCAGGGGAATCAATCCTTCTCCTCCTCGCTTACTCAGCCAGCTACTCCCTGGTTAGCCCACCCTGCACTGCTGATGCTTCTGCCTGTCTGGCTCCCGCTCCCCCTCACTTGCCCACCCACTTGCAGAACTGCTGCCTCTGCTCACCTGGGTCTCCTCTTTACCATCTTGTAGAGCAGGCAGCGTGGGGGGGGTCTTGTTCCTCCTTGGCTGGCCACCAATCTGCCTAGCTGTGGTTGCCCATCCTGCTCATGTGGTAGCAGTGGCTCCCCCTCGTCCCTCCTTCTCCTCTGCCCACCTGGCTACTCACACAGCCAGAGGTGGTAGTATATCCAGCTCTCCACTTCTTCTACCCACTTCTGGCTCCCATATTTTAAAAAATACCTCTCCTTTTTCAGTTTTCTTATTTTTCTGCAAACCTGGGGGGCTCCCCCAAGTTTGCAGAAGAATACCCTGTATCTGAAACCCTTCCCATTCAATCTACATGGTGGTCAAGTTCAGAATCTAATTTCCTTCAAAAATGTTTTACAATCCCATCAAAGTTTATTATTATCAAAAAGTTTAGAGTCTGCCATGAAAGGGTGATTTGGACCATACTGGGGGAAAATACAGAAATGGGAATATTTATATATTTATTTATTATTTCGACTTTTACCTCGCCCTCCCCGCTGGAGCAGGCTTAGGGCAGCTCACAAAACCAATAAAAACAATATATATTCAATACAAAAAATACCTCTAAAACACTACATAATAACAATTAAAAGTAAAATAACAATTGAAAGCATTAATATTGATGGCGGTTCTCTGGATAAAGTGCATTCACGCGTGGTCAACTGTACTACCACTCTAAGAAGCTTCTAACTCTAGGTCAGCCCAGGGGCTATTGAAAAGCCTCCATTTTCATGGCCCTGTGGAAATGTGAGAGGTCCCGCAGGGTCCTAATCTCACCAAGGAGCTCATTCCAGTAGGCTGGAGCTGCTAAGGAAAACACCCTGGCCCTAGTCGATGTTAAACTGGCGTCCTTTGGACCAGGGAGGGCCAGGTGGTTTTGTAGTCTTAATTGAAGTGCTCTCTGGGGACATGCGGGGAAAGCAGTCCCTCAGGTAGGCAGTTCCTTGACCATAAAGGGCTTTAAAGGTCAAAACCAGTACCTTGAAGTGGACCTGGAATGTTATTGGCAGCCAGTGCAGTGCCTTTAGCACAGGCTGGATGTGCTCCCGCATAGTGAGACCCATCAGCAGCCTGGCCGCCGCATTTTGCACCAGCTGCAGCTTCTGGAGTTACCCCAAGAGAAGTCCCATGTAGAGAACATTGCAGTAGTCCAACCTTGAGGTGACCATTGCATGGATCACCGTCACCAGATCATTGCATTCAAGGAAGGGAACCAATTGCCTAATGATAGAATTATCTTCTATCAAAGATGATAGAAGGCTGCCTTGGCAATGGCTGCTACCTAGGCCTCCATTGTAAGGAAGCATCCAGGAGCACTCCCAGACTCCAGACCCTTGGTGCTGGCACCAACGGTGCCCCACTGAAGGCCGGTAATGGGATCTCTACCCCCGAGCCACTTTGATTCAGGCACAGGACCTCCACCTTCATCAGATTTAATTTCAATCGGCTCAGTCTAAGCCATCCCACCACATCCTGTAGCCCCCGAACCAGGTCTTCCAGGGTAGAGATGGACTGGCTGCCCAACAACAGATAGAGCTGGGTGTCATTCGCATATTGGTGACACCCTAGCCCATACCTCCAGGCAATCTGGGCAAGGGGGCGCATATAGATGTTAAATAATATCGGTGAGAGCACTGCCCCTTGAGGCACTCCACAAACAAGTGGGTGCCTTTGGGACAACTGCTCCCCAATAGCCACCCTTTGTCCACGATCTTGGAGGAAGGTGATGAGCCATTGTAAGGCAAGCCCCCGAATCCCTGTGTTGGTGAGGCGGTGGGCAAGTAACTGGTGGTCGACTATGTCGAACTTTGCCAACAAATCTAACAACAACAGTACCGCTGTCCCGCCCCAGTCCAGATGCCTCCGGAGGTCAACTGTGAGGGTGACCAGAGCCATCTCCATCCTATGGCCTGGACAGAAGCTGGACTGGAAGGGATCAAGCATGGAAGTGTCATCCGTAAAGCTCTGCAACTGTATCACCACCGCCCTCTCTATTAATTTGCCCAAATAGGGCAAATTGGAAACCAGTCGATAGTTTGCCAATTCAGCCAGATCCAGTGATGGTTTCTTAAGGAGAGGACGGACCATTGCTTCCTTGAGAGCCCCTGGGAACAGCCCCTTAGTGAGGGACTTGTTGATAATATCCCTAAGGGCACCCCGAAACCCCTCACAGCCTGCTTTAATTAGCCAGGAGGGGCACGGGTCAAGGCTGCACGTGGTTGGATGTACAGTTGAGATCAATCTGTCAATTTCCTTAATGGGACAATGATTGTGGTATGGAAATACCAAAATAAATGTGGGAAAGTATATTTATTCACAGCTAGCCTATCTCTGCTAGCTTTAGGAAGAACCATTATAAAGTTTTCAGTTGATAGAAACTTAGGCCTTCTTGGCATGGTTTAATGTTGGATGTTATTAGAGTAAACTCTAGCAGTGTTTATGTGTGGTGTTGCATGAAGCTGCAGAGGTGTTGTACTGAAGGTGCTGAAATTATTCTCTCTTTGTATTGATTACTTATACTGTGAAAACATGTCTATCAAGCTGTTTAAAATATCTGATGCAAGAAGGGACCAGGAAACTATTGCCAGTTTAATCATCGCTACAAGAAAATGGAAAACTGTTGAAGGATTTGGCGAAGGAGAACTTGCAAGAAATGGCGTGGATCTCATCTGTTTATTAAGGTATTGTAAAGGCAGCGAGAGGGTCTGTCAGTTATGAAATCATTTTAAACATTGGAATATATTAGCAAGTAATTGGGATAGGTGATCTACAGTTAGGGCTGCCAGGTGGTCGCCCACTGCTGTTTGGTAAAGCAGTGGGACTAAGTGTTGGGGAACAGTGTCATGGGCCAGCCAGAGCTGGATGTCCTGGATCAGTCAGAGCTCAGCAGCAGCAGGGATTCCTCAGGTGGAGCAGACTCCTTAGGATGAGAGGAGCTTTACGTAGCCAGCCCTGAACTGGCAGAAGAGGCAGAAGGGGCCGATCACACGCAGCATTAGTAACATAGGCATGTTGGTGACATTGGGGCGACAATCTGGTTTTGGGGCAAAACTCTATGGTTTGAAGTTAATTCTACCATAGAGTTTTGCCTAGAAACCAGAGAATCACCCTCGATGTCACCAACATGCCTACATCACTTCTGGGTGGTGTAGGCCACTTCCTGTCAACCTTAGTCCAGGTGGCAGCTGAAGCTCTCCGGGGATTACAATTGATCTCCAGTTGATGGAGATCCATTCTCCTGAAGAAAATGGCTACTTTGGAAGGTGGATTCTATGCATTATACCCAACTGAAGTCCTTTCCCTCCCCAAGCTCCGACCTCCTCAGGCTCCACCCAGATCTCCAGGTGCAGCCTTTAAAACACTTCATTTCCTGAGGCTCATATATCTGAAGGGCTATGGCTCCCCGTATGTGCTTGTGTGACAACTGGTCTCCTCTCACTGGCTCCTGATTACACGATCACACCCTAAGAGCATTTAATCTTTTTTTTTTCAATTGTGGCACCAATCACGTGGCATTGTCTGTCAAAAGAGGTTAGGAAGGCATTATTTATACAGGTCTTCAGAAAGAGATCTAAGGCAGTTGTGTTCCAGAAAGCATTTCAGTGATATAACAGCACATTTGTTTGTTAATACTGGGGTTCTATGGTTGATTTCTGTCTCATGGGCTGGTGGTTGTGTATGTGAGGGATAGCTTTTAATACTGATGAGTTTTTAATGTTCTTATTGATGCCTGTTGCTATTTATTGTAAGCTGCCTTGGGCCTTCCAAAGGAAACGCAGAATATAAATATTTTAAAATAATGAATTGAGCTTTCAGTTACGGCACCTCTCCTCTCCCCTGCTACCTTCCTTTTAAATAAAATGAATACATCTGAGAAATTTCAGATCCTGAATCAGCAGTTGTTTCTGAAACAGAAAGGTGAAACAGAAAGGCCATTGATCTCTCATATGTTTGCTGTTTACTATGGTGGAAAGAGAAGCCTCTATTTATCTGTTCCCTCCAGTCTGCAGCATAGGTGGACTACAGAGGAAGAATTTGGCAAAGAATCTGCAGAACAAGGTAGCCATATTTACCTCTGTTATAAATTAGAGTTGCCAACCTCCAGGTGATAATATCCAAGGACCATGGTGTAACTTATTAGATTAGGTAACTAAAGCACCATGTATAATGATACTATATACTATTTTCTTTTGTATATTCTGTTTGAATGATGAGTTTTGCTGTTGTGGCATTGTATTATTAGAATAAATAAATAAATATATACACACACACATTATTGCATGTAAATAACAAACTATTGTAACTTTGGAAGTTGAAATACTCTTTATTGTGATCATATCTCATAAATATATATGTGGTGCTTTAGTTACCTAGTCTAACCTTCAGGTGGTGGCTGGAGATATTCTGGGATTACAACCGATCTCCAGGTGACAGAGATCAGTTCACCTGGAGAAAATGGCCACTTTGGAAGGTGGACTCCATGGCATTATACTCCATTGAAGTCCCTCCCCTCCCCGAACGCCACCCTCCTCAGGCTCCACCTCCCCCCCATCTCCAGGTATTTTCCAACCTGGAGCTGGCAATCCTAATTATAATGGGATTTTAGGAATAACAACAGGCATAACAATAATGCTTCTTCTTCCTAGACACCACCAGTAGCCAGATGGCTGCTCCTTCAAACTTTAACTCTTTCTTTGTAACTGTTCACCACAATCTTTAACTATGATCTCATTATCACTGAAGCGCTGAGGCTCTGTTTGGGCAATGGTAGGTAGCACAGTGCTTGCTGCATTCAGTTGGGTCTAGTCTTAGGCCCTTTTCAGACTGCCTATTCCATTTTAGTTTCCTGTCATTTCAGACAGACCCATTTTAGTAACCAGCTGCTTGTGGATTTTTTTTATGTTTTCATACAAACCTGGTAGCCTCCCATTGGTGAAGCATACCTGAGCTGTTGTTGACGCAAACTGCATTCTTCTGTTTTCAACTCCCTCTTTGCACTTCTGAATCGCTATGGTGTGCTGTTTGAAATGCCCATAGTACTTCCTGGCTTTCTTTCCCCCTTCCCTTTTCACCTTGCGTGGGCTCTTCCTCGGAGGGATTTAAAAAATATTCTTATGTGAGTGCTAAACTAATCTCGCACTTCAGTGTCATAGCGGCACCATAGAGATCTTTAGACTCCCAGGCTCCTTTGCTTTTACCAGACTACAGAGATCAGTTCCCCTGGAGAAAATGAGTGCTTTGGAAGGTGGATTGGAGTTGTGCTGTCATTCTGAGTGATCCCCAGGTCCCACCTGGAGGCTGGCATTCCTAATTAAAGGAGACTTGGCAAACACTATAAAAATTTAAAAATCTAGGCAGCCTTGCTTCTGAGGGGTGTATGTTAACCAGACTACAGAGATCAGTTCCCCTGGAGAAAAAGGAAGCTTTGGAAGGTGAGCTATATCGCATTGTACCCCATTGAGGTCCCTGTCCTCCCCAGGCTCCATCCCCTAATCTCCAGGAATTCCCTTGCCTGGAGCTGGCAACTCCACTCCCCACTTCAGCCAAGAAGGACTTGGCAACCCTTCCAAGCACACTGGATTGTTATCAGGCCTGGGTTGCAAGGAGAGTGCACACTCAACACAGAAATGCAAGAGAATCTGGAAATACTGGGTTGTAAATGCAAGATAAGTTTTTATGTAAGTCCATAAAAGGGAAAGATAACATCTCCCCACCCCACCCCCAAATTGAAACTTTCCCCCATGCAAACTGTGTTGACAGAAAAAAAAAGTTTTCTGCTTCAGAATTGCTGTTTGAGAGCATCCTATGACTGACACAAGAGTAAATGTACTGAAGACAATGGGGCTACTCTCATGTAAATCTGTCCCCACGTATTCAATGAAAGAGCAGCAAAGCAATGGAGGCTGAGAGTCCAGGCATCTCTATGGTGCCGCTATGACCCTGAAGTGTGAGATTGGTTTAGAGCTCACATAAGAATATTTTTTAAAAACCTCTGCATAAGATCACATACAAGGGACAGGGGAAAGAAAGCGGCACTTTTTTAAATGAGCACAGCGCTTCAGAGACGGCTCATTAATGGAAGGAAATTTGCTGTGTGAAACCCCCATTACTGTATCGCTTTACTTGGAACCGGGCCAGTGATGGATAACGTCCGGTTTAGAGTGGTAATGTGAAAAGGTAGTGTGAAAAAGAATGCCCATATGTTGTAGGTTGGAATTATTCCCATAATTCCACTCTTCTCCTCATGAGTTTAGTCTGCATTGATTGATTGCCTGAAAAATGCTAGGTATCTGAATAAAAAGGCTCAAGGCACGACCCCTTTTATTGTCCACAGAGGCCACAAAACTACGTTTTGATGCCTATAGGCTAGTTATCCTGGAAGGGTTGCGTTAAAAAAAAAATTAGTTGTGACATTTTATTGAATAATTCAGAGCTCTGTGGATAACACTGTCAGTTTGCTCTTCAGACGTTTAATCATCACAGCTACATAGTGAAAACACAAATTGTTGCATATGCTGGCATGGAAACAATGGTTGCTGCACAGATATTCTAGGTCTGAAAATAGCAAGTAGCGCACAACGTGGATATGACACAAAAAATTATCTTCAGGCCCGTAGGCCAACATACAAAGATACTGCTGGAGAGGAAAAGGGCTATGTACCTCTTTGGTACTGATGTGTTTTGTCTGAGACCGCTGAGGGTCACCGCTAACTGCAAAGAACTGTTCACTCCTTTCCATGTGCTGCAGTTCCCTCCGTCCCCATTGTCAGCCTACCATTGAATTCCATACACACAAGCCAAAACATAAGATTGCCAACCTCCATGTGGCACTTGAAAAACTTGTGCCAGTACAGTTGATCTCCAAAAAACCAAGATCAGTTCCCTTGGAGAAAATAGCTGTTTTGGAGGGTGGACTGTATAGCATTATATCCTAACTAGGAATAAGGCCCGTTGTGGAAATAAATACAATGGGCTTTAGAAAGAGGTTCTGGGCAGGTGCCCTGGCCATGGGCACTCAGCATTAATTTGCTGTGGCAACCTCAGCAGGGTCTACCAATTTCTGCAGGGGAACTGATATCTGCCACCTGAAGAGCTGTTGTAATCTCTCACCTGGAGTTGTAATCACTCAGAGCTGTTGTAATCTCTCACCTGGAGATTGGCAACAATGATTCCCCAGGAGAAAATGGCTGGTTTGGATGGTGGAGTCTAGGGCAGGGCTGTCAAACATGCAGCCCGGGGGCCAGATCAGGCCCCTGGAGGGCTTCTATCAGGCCCACAGTGGAATTGGTTATCTTCTGCTTCTTCTTCCAAGTCTCCTGCTGCTATGCCATCGTAGGTTTGCAGCTTACAGATACTCACCTGAACAGCATACTCAAGATTGCAACAGCACAGACATTTTGCTGCAATAATTCAGAGCAAGAGGGGCTCTGAACTGCAAGCGTGCTAATGTTTTGTTTTTATTTTAAGTTAAAAAACCCTTTGTGTTTGTGTCCTTTATAAAGTTTATATCTTCACTACCTGACATTTCATTTTATGACACACATGACCCAGCCCTACAAGGTCTCATTTATGTCAGATCAGGCCCTCATAACAAATGAGTTTGACACCTCTGGTCTAGGGCATTTTACCTGGTCTGAGATCCCACCCCTCCTCAAACCCCACCCCCTCCAGGCTCCACCCCTAAAATCTCCAGGAATTTCACAACCTGGAGTTGGCAACCCTATCTCCTTCTCAGCCAACCATCAACCTACTTTTATCTGTCCCTCTGACTTCAGCTTTCCATCTCCTCCCTGCTCCCTGCAGCTTCTACCTAGGAAGAGTACAGCCTTTCTCCACAGTGGGGACCAAAGCAGCTCACACCATTCTCTTCTCCCCCTTTTGATCTGCACAACAACCCTGTGAGGTAGGTTAGGCTGAAAGTCTGTGACTGGTCCAAAATCACCCACTCAACTTCCCCAGCAAGAACCTGGGTCTAGCAGACCGTGCTTTGAAGAGCTAACTTCTACATCACACTAGCTATCATGGGGGCCACCTCAGCAGGGTATAACGGAGTTCACCATTTTCTCCAGGGGAACTGATCTCTGCCATTTGGAGAGCAGTTATAATTCTGAGGGATCTCCAGCCCTCACCTGGAGACAAGGGTGTAGACTTCCCAATTTCCCAGGGGAGGGGCTGGGGCTGGGCCAGAGACATCACAGGCCATTGTCTCTGGGGGAGGCTCAGCACTTCCTGGAAAAGTTCGGGGGGGGGGCTCCAGCTCCCCAGCCCCCCTGAAGTTGACACCTATGCCTGGAGATTGACAGCAATGGTTCCCCGGGAGGAAAAGTATAGTCTTTCTCTGCTGTGGGGACCAAAGCAGCTTACATCATTCTCCTCTCCTCCTTTTGATCTACACAACAACTCTGTGAGGTAGGTTAGGCTGAAAGTCTGTGACTGGTCCAAAATCACCCACTCAGCTTCCACAGCAAGAATTTAGGTCTCCCCTTGGATAAAATAACTGCTTTGGAAAATGGACTCTATGGCAGTCTATTCACCTGAGGCTTCTCCCCTCCCCAAACTCTGGCTTCCATAGACTCCACCACAAAATCTCCAGGAATTTCCCAACCTGGAGCTGGCAACCCTAGTCAGGACAGGACCCAATGAGTTCCCCACAAAGACCAAAGTAGGCCTGGAAAGGGCCTATAACCCCTGCCTTTTTACTGACACAAGTACTCCTGACTGGTAGTTGATGGACCAATGGCTGATGGAGTGCACAGCACAGCCAGTGGGAGAGCTGGAAAGGGCCAGTATGCTGGGCTTTTATATATATGTAGGATAGAATGAGGTCCCTCCCCTCCTCAAACCCTGCCCTCCTCAGACTCCACCTCTGTTGGAAAGGTCAAGCTAGCTGACACATCAGCTAAGGCCTGAGCATATCCTGATCTTCTCCCTTTGCTACACAATGTACATTGTTTTCTTGGGGCAGGGGTGGGTAAACTGTGGCTCGGGAGCCGCATGCAGCTCTTTCACATATATTATGTGGCTCCTGGCAGGGCGGCTGGGGAAGCTAAATATCATTAGCAAACAAATATCATTGGACAAATGAATATCATTATCAATATCTGCTTTTACCCCTTTTGTTATTATTTTTGGCAGTCCCATTTAATGTTAATAAAAAGCAAATTTGCTTATTTTCCAATAAAAGCAGGTAATATTTGTTCATGTCTTGTGGCTCTCAAACATCTGATGTTTATTCTATGCAGCTCTTACGTTAAGCAAGTCTGGCCACCTCTGTTCTAGGTGGCTCTTACGCTGAGCAAGTTTGCCCACCCCTGTCTTGGGGTTTCACTACTGATAAGGCTGTTTGCCAGGAGAGAGCTCTAGGAGACATCTATCTCCCCTGTGCTGATGTGATTATGTGTATTGAACGCTGACGTGGCTGACTGCAAGTGTGTTGCGTAAGACTGTCAGCCTGGGCTTAAAATAAATGACCACTGCCGAGTTTGGGCAGACCGGTGCTTTTGCTTCCTTCTGCCCGTGTCTCGTGTGCAGTCCTTCATGTGGCGCCCAAACAGGGACACATGAGAGTGTCATACCGCAACTCACCAGCGCCTGGCATAGGCTCCTTGAGTGCACTCGTTTTCATTGTTGGGACTCCATGACCCCATCAACTGGTGAGTATGGGTGGAACTTTAACACTCCCCCAAAAACAGCATGCAGAAGAACTTAGGTATTTGATACAAGCATGTGGCGGGTCTGCCACTCTGTCTCAAGTACAGACTCTTTTGAAACTCATCAAAAAAGAGTGTCCTTGGTACCCTCTTGAGGGATCCCTACAATTCCACCAATGGGAGAAAATTGGAAAGACTCTCCATTCTCCCCCAAGGGCACCCGTGAATATGCTGTGTGTCTGGCATCAGGCTCGACATGCTGTCGAAATGCACCACCCCGTTCAGGCAAAAATGAAATTAACTGACACCCCCCCCCCCCATTTGGTCTGTCAGGTGGCTGCCCCATCGCCTACTGTTCCCAGTCCTCCGGCTGGACAACCTTCAGCTCCAATGGCCCCCACTTATAATTCAAACTGGGGACCAACCAATCACCCAGGGAACATGGTCTGCCAAGTCCTTGAGGCAGAACTGGAGAGTGGAAACACTGATCTAGAAGACCTCACTGAGATGTTAAGTCGCTGTCCTGTCCATTACACTGGTCAACAGGATGCCAATGGCAAGCACCCCAGTGATCACATTGCAGTTCCCCAGCAGGTTCATGCAGCTCTAGCTGCAGTCAATTCTACTGCTTTAGAGTGGTGGGTTGATCGCCTCCCGTCTAGCCATATGGGCTTTCAGCTATACCTCTTGCCTATGCCTCACCCACCCACCGGGGTGCTGGGCATAGAGCACAGAGGCTCAGTCTTCCTGATTGAGTGGCTTTATCTCAGCCACGGCCCACCACAAAACGTGTTGTGCCTACAGGAGGCTGTTGCTCTGCTATGTTCACAGGGCAGGCAGCGTGCTCTAGAGCGTGCTGGACAAGATTTAGTGAAAATTGTTTTCCCTTTTTCTAAGCAAGATTTTCAAACTGCTCTGTTGCTGTCTCCTTCTCTGCAGCTTGCTCTAGCTGACTTTGTGGGGGAAACTGCTTATCATTTCCCCCCGATCCTCGCTTTACTCTGATGCAATCTACTCCCTGTCGCCTTGTTTCTTTCATATCTCCTTCTCCGCTCAAGGGAGCCCCCACTGTCTTTACTGATGGGGGGAAACTCTGGGGAGCTGTTGCTTATCAGCTCCACGGCCACTGGAAAACCCCGCAATGGGCTGAGCTGGCTGCGGTAATCCTTGCCTTTCAGCTGTTTCCTCAAGCTGTTAATCTCATTTCTGACTCACTGTATGTAATGAAGCTGCTTACTTCCCTTCCAGGAGCTTACCTGGCTCCATGCATAAACTCTAATTTGCTTAGCTTGTTTCTCACTTTGCAAAATTTGTTAGCTAGCCACACTCAGAAGGTTTTTGTTGCCCACATTAGAAGTCACAGTTCCCTTCCTGGGTCTCTCATGCTGCAGAGCACTCACTTTTTTCTTACCCTTTAGAGAGCCATTAGTGTTTTCACCAAAACACTCGAGCTCTTTCTACTGCCTTTAATATTCCTCTTTTTGAGGCTCAGAGTATCATGGCTGCCTGCCCTAGCTGTGCATGTTTCCACCATGACCCCAAAGCTGGGGTCAACCCCCGTGGGCATGGCCCTTGTGACCTGTGGCAAATGGATGTCACTCAGGTCCCTGAATTCTCTCCCCAGAAACACCTCCATTTTTCTATTGACATCTATTCTAGAGCCATCCATGCAACCCCTCAGAGGGGTGAAATGCAAATCATGGCATCACTCATCTTTACAGTGCTTTCAAGGCCCTAGGGCGGCCCCACCGCCTGAAGACGGACAATGCGCTCGCCTGTGTTTCGTCTGCCTTTGCTGCCTTTTGCAAGCAATGGGACATTGTCCTCACACATGGTATACCATATAACTCCACTGGTCAAGCGATTGTGGAGCGCGCCAACCGCACCTTTAAAACCTTTCTTGCTAAACAAATAAAAACAGGGGAACTTTCCCCTCCTAACCTGACTAACATCCAATGGGCCGTGGCCTGAGTTTTATTCACTGTTAATCAGCTTAATGTTACCTCTGGAGCTGATCATGCCTCACAAACAGCTTTTGACCGACATTTTTGGTCTGGTCCACCTTTGCCCCATCCTCTGGTGAGGTATCGGGCTCTGCCAGATCGAACCTGGCTGGATCCCGTGCCGCTGATAACATGGGGGAGAGGGTATGCTTCTGTTTTGTCTCCAACAGGTCCGCTGGGGTTCCTGCGAAGTGTGTCCGGCCCAGTCATGGCGTGGCACAGCATCACAAACTTCAACCCAGTGCCCGAGATGACCACAGTCAGCCTGTCAGAAGCTCAGTGCCCATTCCGGCAGCCCTGGCAGAGGGCACCTCCGATAACCTGAGGAGCTGTCAAGCAAACCAGCAACCGAGTGCAGTGCCTCCTGATGGAGCAGGGAAAGGAACAGACTCCAGAGAATCTTTTTGCTGCAATTTGTACGGTTATAACTGCAAATTCTACTCTCACCATTCTGTTTTGCCTTTGCTTGCTCTCCCTCCCCCTGGGGGGAGCTGCGAGCCTGCTACCAGAAAACCCCTTCTCTAGGCCACGTTGCAGAACTGTGCAGCAATTGACTATTTACTCTTACTCCACCATCATGGTTGTGAGGAACTGGACGGTATGTGTTGCTTCAATCTCACTGACAGCTCCAAGACGGTCCATCATCAGATCCAGAATCTGCATGCCCTGGCAGAGTCCATCAAACAAGATACCTGCCTGCCTGGTGGGCAGCTCTCTGGAGCTGGATCCCCATTGGGTGGTTAGGCCAGATTATTCAATATTGTGTGTTGTTTGCTGTGTTGGGAATTATAGTTTGCTGTATTTTACAATGCCTTCCTAGCATGTGTCAGCTTTGTCAGTCAGCTAGCCCAAAGCTCTCAGTTTACCCCATGATGACCCCTCGAGGGCCCCACACCTGGTTCTGGGCAGATCCCTCTGATGACACATCGGATGAGGGATCTGATACAGAGACCTTGCTTTAGACAACAAAGAAGAGTGGGATGTTGGAAAGGTCAAGCTAGCTGACACATCAGCTAAGGCCTGAGCATATCCTGATCTTCTCCTTTTGCTACACAATGTACATTGTTCTCTTGGGGTTTCACTTCTGATAAGGCTGTTCGCCAGGAGAGAGCTCTAGGAGACATCTATCTCCCCTGTGCTGATGTGATTATGTGTATTGAACGTTGATGTGGCTGACTGCAAATGTGTTGCATAAGACTGTCAGCCTGGGCTTAAAATAAACAACCACAGCCTGGGCTTAAAATAAACGACCACTGCCGAGTTTGGGCAGACCGGTGCTTTTGCTTCCTTCCGCCCGTGTCCCGTGTGCAGTCCTTCACACCTCCCCCAAATCTCTAGGTATTCCCCAATGTGGAGCAAGCAACCCTACCAAAACAGCTGAAGATCGTGGTAGATCGGCACTGTTATCCCAGATGCTCTCCAGAAAGGAGAGGCTCAGATCCTGTGACCACAACTAGAGGAGTTAGAGTTACTGAAGCCTAGTTGTGGCCTGTCCTGTTAGTTGGCTGTCGTGTTCCAATAACCGTAGCTCTTATGACCGCTACTGCCTCCAGCACTGATCCTCTCCCTCCCAGAAGACATAACAAAGATAACCCATTTTGTAAACATCACCAGTTTGCAGTAATTGGTGCTGTGTTCTTGGCACCGAACTCCCAGCCAGCAAGTTCACCTTGATCCTTAACCTTTCTTTCAGCAGTGGGCAAGTGTAGTAGTACCAACAGAAAAGCCAGGGCTGTGTTACCTGGCACCTGCAGGCTTGTTAGACTTCCCTGCCTGATAACGTCTCCCCTTTGACAGAGCAGGCCTGAGCGACAGGAGCTAAGCAGCGTTTTACCCCCGTGGGGGTCTCCTGACTCACGCAGCATCTGTCAACACTTCCTATTGTCCTTTGCAGTATGCAGGCCTCTTTTTTTTAATGCCTGATGTATTCATCACCCAAGCTGCAGACACCTAGTTAATCCATTTAGAACCTATCCGCTCTGTTCATCAGCTCATAAACCTATTACCTCAGAGGCGCTGTGCTCAGGGACACAGGTGCCAGCCCAGTGCACAAAGCCCAATTGAGTTATGTTAGTGGCCTGCACTGGGGGGGTCTCTCCGATTCTGCAAATGCAGGCCTGCATGGGGAATTGCACATGTTACGTGGCAGAAGCCACTTTATTAAATATCGATTTAAATCACAGCCTTTAATAAAATCTGATAGGAGACCTCTTTCACCTCCCCTTCCCCGTTGCCTTTTGCAGCTCTCTCATCCCTCCCCCCCCTCATCGTCTCTCCTCCCCCCCCCCCCTTCGACTGACAGGGCCGGCCTGATGACAGGGAGGCTCAGAAACAAATATTTCGCGAAGCTGCTCTGATGGGCAAACCCTTATCAACAGTAATGAGGCATTTATGATAATCGAGTGATGAAATGTAAATGGGCAGTAATGAGGACAATTACATCCACTGGGGAACCATCAAAAAGGCTTCTTTCCGCAGATAGATGAGCGGCTCCATTTGTCGTTGTCCATTGCTGGCCTTGTTGGGAGGATAGGACGGGGGGGGGGGGGGGGAAGGGGGCGGGGAGGCAGGCAGGGGAGATTGCAGAGGAAATCAAAGAAGTGTGTTAACAGACTCGTTGACAGCCCGTTTGGGTTTTTTTTTTTTTAAGTCTGCCTGTTTTTAATCCTATCTGAGATAGTTATCCCAACACACACACACCCATTTCCACCTCTCCTCCTTTAACTTGCTGGTCTTTAAAGGATAATTCATTTATGGAAATGTCTGAACACTGCCTCCTTGGCACTAACAAGATTAAGCGGGGCCCAGGTCAGCCGGAGACACTGGAAGTATGCAGGGCGACTGCAATCAGCTTTGGGCTGGAGCTGAGCACCAGAAGCCTGGGCGGGTTGCCAGGGCTACTGCTGATGCAATCTTTGCAAAGCGAGGAGGGACGGGCGAGGAGAAAGACTGACGGGCACCGGAAACAGCAGCACTTTCAGTCATCTTTGTCTGATAAATGTTAACAAAAATCGGTGCCTGCATGGTGGGAATAGACATGCAGGATTAAAGCCGCCTAATTCATCCTGGAGCAAAGTGGGTATTTCCTGAGACAAAATGTATCTAGATTTTAAAAACGGAAAGTCTGCTATAAATGAATTAGAACATCATGCACTAGATATGGTTTGTTTTATTTATGAAAGCTGATGTAGGGTAACTGCTAGAAGCCGCCTACCGGACATCCTCTGCTTGAATCTGGCCTCTGCAGTGAAATTCCCTGTCTCTCAGCCAGAACTCCCCATCTTCCATATAGGGACAGTAGCACTCATCTGCTTTACAGTGTTGTTATCAGGATTACAGCATGATAAGGTTATGTGGACCGCCTCTCCCAGCATGACCCCCCCCCCCCCCCGCCTCCTTGGATCATCATTATAGGGCCTTGTACAGATGCCGGGCCCACAAATGGCCCACTTGCCAACCATCAGGGCAAGGGCCTTTTCACTGGTTGCCTTTTCTCTCTGGAATCAGCTCCCTGAGGAAATTGGTGCCCTGCCGGATCTTTTAGCAGTGCCATAGAGCATGTAAGTTTGCCTCGTCTAGAGCGGCTTTTGGCTAATGTTACAAAACTGGGAAGTGGCCAGTCATTTCAATTTTGAGCAATTTGTTAGGACATTGATACTTTCATTGGTTTCATTGTACTGTTTATTGCTTTCACTTGTATTTCATTTGCATTTTTAAATGTTTTTTTCCCCAAATGTTGTAAGCCACCCCAGGTCTCCTTACTTTAATTAAACGAACAAATACATAAATACATGTGAAATTCTTTGAGCATCTGAAAGCACTTGTCTACATTATAGTTGTTAAGGAAAAGATGTAACCTATGCCGTTCCAAAAGCAACCATTTTAAAAAAACATGCATTGCCACTTAAAATATTATCAGAAACTTGAGTCCCCACCAACTGCTGTCTTTCATGAACTGGTTATCATCTCACTCTCTCTGCTCATGTCTCTCCACACTCAGCCATTCCCACTTAAGAAGAAGATATTGGATCTATATCCCAACCTTCACTACCCGAAGGAGTCTCAAAGTGGCTTACAATCTCCTTTCCCTTCCCCTCCCCACAACATACACCCTGTGAAGTATGTGAGGTAGGTGGGGCTAAGAAAACTCTTTCGAGAACTGCTTGTGAGAGAACAGCTCTGAAAGAACTTGTGACTGACTCAAGGTCACACCAGCAGCTGCATGTAGAAGAAGAGGAGGAGGAGATTGGATTTATACTCCATCCTTCACTCAAAGTCTCAGACTGGCTGACAAACTCCTTTCCCTTCCCCTCCCCACAACAGACACCCTGTGAGGTAAGTGAGGCTGAGAGAGCTCTGACAGAAACTGCTCTTTTCAAGAACAGCTGTGGCAGAACTATGGCTTGCCCAGGGTCATCCAACAGCTGCAAGTGGAGGAGTGGGGAGTCAAACCCGGTTCTCCCAGGTTAGAGCCTTTAATAAAATCTGATAGGAGCGCTCCTAACCACAACACCAAACTGACTTTTTTACTAGGTTTCCCAACTCTGGATTGAGATAATTTCTAGAGATTTGGATGTGGAGTTTGGGGAGAGTGAGGTTTGGGGAGGGGAGGAACCTCATTAGGGTATACTGCCATACCTTGCTGACGACCCTCCCCCCCCAAATCCCACTCTCCCCAAGCTCCAACCCCCCAAATCTCTAGATATTTTCCAACACAGAGCTGGTAACCCTACCCGCCAGGTCTTTAGAAGTTAAATGTCTGAGCAGGTAGATGGGCAGACATAGCCCACCTTTAGTTCTCCTGGAGGTAAGTGTATGCAGATAAGCATAGCAGTGACTTGTTCACAGCCCACCATTTCATATGCTGTTGAGGACTTACAGGGCAATTATGTTTTTCTACCTAGTATATCTTTAACCCTCTTGCTGTAGGTCAGGCTATTGTACAATAAATGAATGCAGCATATGGTAGAATTAGGGCTAGGACAGAGGTCTCAGTTATGCATAATGCATGTGCAGAGTTGATTGGGCCATAGTCCTTGGTAAGAGATTTGGGATTTTTTTTTTTGTTTGCCATCAAATCACATGCCATCAAATTATGGTGACCCTGTAAGATCTTCAAGGCAAGAGAAGTCCAGAAGAGGTTTGCTGTTGCTTAGCTCTGTGTAGCAACCCTCATCTTCCTGGGTGGTCGCCCATCCAAATACTAACCAGGGCCAACCCTTGCTTAGCTTCCGAGAGCTGACAAGGTCAGGCTAGTCTGGGCTATCCCGGTCAAGGCCCATGGCATTTTACCCTGTTGCAAAAAGTGTACATTCATATTATCTGTTCAACAATTTATAGGAATACCATTCCCCAGGTGGGGGCAGGGAAACCCCTGCTTTCGTGGGCCTCTGCCTCCCACTGGCAAGCTGGCTGGTGGGAAGAAATCCCCACCCCCACCCTGATGCCATGCATGATGCACTGAGGTCACCTGGGAGTGACGTCGGCCTGTCAGTGATGTCGGGGCCAGGGGGGGATGCTCTGCTTTTTGGGCAAAACTTTATGGTTTGGGGTTGACGTGTTGATGCCCACCCCCTCCCCTGGAACTCCCCCCCCATCCCCCCGCCAGCACAAGGAAGGGACTTGGCAACTGTAACAATTTTTCTGTATTTGCTATCACAATTTAGTGAAGGAGTATTTTAAATCTTGCATATCAAAAATTGAAGGGAAATGCCACTGGTTCCATTAGCAAAGTACTACTCTCTGTCTGCAGATAGGAACCTCCTGTTATTTAGTGATCTTTAGATCTAAAATAAATAGATTTGGGGCCCTGATCTGTATAGCCCAGGCTAGCCTGATCTCATCAGCTCTCAGAAGTTAAGCAGGTTTGGCCCTGGCTAGTATTTGGATGGGAAACCGCCAAGGAATCCCAGGGCCATGAAGTGGAGGCAGGCAATGGCAAACCGCCGGGGAATGTCTCTTGCCCTGAAAACCCTACAGGGTCGCCATAAGTCAAATGTGACTTGATGGTGCTTTTCACCACCAGATAAATTCAGAGTGGGGGGCAGCAGTGCCCATCAGGAGCTTGAGCTGAGCTAATAAATAATTCTTGTTCCCGTTGACTTGGTGATGACTCATCACCTGCCCTCTAGTCAAACTATCAGCCAAGCTATTAGTCTGCCTGGGGGTATGAAGGAAGGGAAGAAGAAAAGTGTAATGTGTGCAGGTTAAACAAAAGGACAATGTGCAGGTTAAACAAAAGGACAATAAGGGAGAGTACACACATTGTTGGATACTGCACAGTTGTTGAGCTCTCACAATCCCTGCTTTGCCCTTTTCCCTCTCATCCACTGATTTCACAGCCATTTACAAGTACAAGCTTCTTTCTCACACACAGTATGAAGATGCAACTGGGCCTGCTGCCTCCCGGAAGAAAAAAAGGGGGGCAGGAAAGCTGTGTTCACTCGCTCTCAAAAATGATTTAGTGGCCAGTGTCTGCCAGGACTGTCAGAAGGCGTTCCTAATTGCGAAAACTACAATTCCCATGATGACTCCCTTCAGCATGCTACAGGAGGCTGTGTTATTATCTGCTTAGGGCCCCTTCCCCTCCCTTCTATTAACCATTTGGAGCTTTTGCTGCTTGTACAGGATTCTTGCCAGCCCACCCCATGTCTATGTCATACCAGACAGTCCCGTTTTTATTTTTAGCAGTTTCTAAATGCTGAGAAAGGGAGAAAATCAAGTTATTTCATTGCATTGTGTCTTATTTTGTATGAAATCCTGTTTTTCAGATAAGATCTTGAATACACTGTGATCATTTATTGAGTATTTTACTATGTTTTAATGCAAAATCCCTGCTCTAAGAAAGATGGACAGAAGTCCTCCAGGACAACATCCTTCAAAAAGCAAATACGACATATAATTAGAGCCAACATGGTGCAGCGGTTAAAGTGTTGGACTAGGGCCTGGGAAATTCAGCTACACATTCCTGCTTGTGCCAGGGCAGCTTGCTGGGTGACCTTGGGCTCCCTCAGATGCTCTCAGCCCCACCTACTCACAGGGCTGTTGTTGTGACGATCCAATGGAGGACAGGAGAATGATGTGTGCTGCCCTGGGTCCCCACTGGGGTGAAAGGTGGGAGATGAATAAAGTAAATAAATAATCAGGAGCACCACAGGCAGAGCTGTACAGTCTTTAGCATCATATTACCCTCTTGGCCTGTGTTGTGTACTAAGACCACGGTCGCCTGGTCTCTCGTAATGGCGACCTCCACATGGTCAGTGCACATGGTCAGAATCTACCTGAGCTTCGGCCAGGTAGAACAATAGCCAGTTGGATCCTGAGTGACCACCAATTACGAGCCTAGGTCTCCCGCTGGGGGACATATGAACTGCAACCATGGACTTAAGGTCCTATCAGGACTTGTGGGCGAGGTCGGGGCATTGTCTCCAGCCGGCATAAAAGAGGGCTCTGAGCCTGGGGTTTCTCATGTTCCATCTGACCCTCAATAAAGAGCTTTGCTATGAAATCACTACCACTCGCCTCCCGACTCCAATACTTTCCAGCCTGCTTCCAGAATTAGAAGTTGCAGAGACAGAATAAACAATTTAGCAAGACCATTTGATGTTCTTGTACACATGAAAACCATACACTAGCACACATACATACACTAGCACTGCATTCAGATGACACAACAAGCTGAGGTTAAGGCACCTGTGCATTAGCCCAGCTTGTTGCCAGGGTGACACCAGCGCCCTTCTCTTTTTTACAAAAAGAAGTTAGAAACAAACTCTGGTTACCTGTGTGACATAAGAATGCAAGCACATAGGATTAAACAGAGTGGGTTTTCCCTTCGCAAAAGGTTTAGAACTGGTTTCTATCTAGGGTTCTTTGTTGGAGAAGACATGGAAGAGGAGAGTTTGATTAATGCATGTGCACAAGTTTAATATCACTTTGCTGTGATGTTTCAGTGCAACATAGGTGACCACAGGTGGGGATGCATATAAAAGTATGCAAAGTGTATCAAGAGGGATGATGAGGTAAGTAGGGTTGCCCCTTGCTAGGTCCCCCCCCCCCCGGCCATTGGCGGGGGACAGGGTTGCCAGATCCAGGTTGGGAAACCCCTGCAGATTTGGGGGTGGAGCCTGAGGAGGACAAGGGGCCTCAGTGGGGTACAATGCCATAGAGCCCACCCTCCAAAGCACCTGTTTTCTCTAGGGGAAATAAATAAATTATGTAGTCTGATGATGATCTGCGATTCTTGGGAATCCTCAGGTCCCACCCGAAGGCTGGCATCCTTAGGTGAATGTTGGTTTTTAGGAGGTGCTCCACACTTCATTCAGCTAGTACAGCTAGGACTAAAAATTTCCATCAGTAGAACAGAACTGTCTTGCCTCCCTCTCTCACTGCAGCCCACTCCACAAAATACTGCTCCTTGGGGATAGGGGACACTGAGGAATGACATAGAATGATAGAATCATAGAGTTGGAAGGGACCTCCAGGGTCATCTAGTCCAGCCCCCTGCACAATGCAGGGAATTCAAAAATACTTCCCCCTCCACACTCACAGTGACTACGGTTCCACGCCCAGAAGATGACCTAAAGCCCCCAGGATCCCTGGCCAAACCAGTAGGGTCTACATGGGAAAAAGGTAGACATGACCAATGTAGTCTGTATCCAGAACATGATTTGGAATGAGGGAGCATCTAATGTGATGATATCCCAACATAATACCTAAGCATGGTTGTGGCCTGGGGTGTATCCAACCATGCAGTCCCTCTGACCGAATAGTATTTCTGTTTCCAGAAGAGGGGGTGGTGATTTCCACCAACTCCCCATCCCTCGCTGACTCCCAGAAACAAAATGGGGGTTGCTATGGGTGCTGTAGCAGAAGTGGGAAGAAGAGCAAGTTTTTATACCCTGCTTTTCTCTACCTGAAGGAGTCACAAAGTGGTTTACAATTGCCTTCCCTTCTTCTCCCCACAACATGCACCTTGTGAGGCAGGTGGAGCTGAGAGAGTTCTGAGAGAACTGTGACTGGCCCTGAGGTCACCCAGCAGGCTACATGTGGAGGAGTGGGGAATCAAACTCAGTTTTCCAGATTTGAGTTCACTGCTCTTAACCACTACACCATGTTGGCTCTCATCCTGCTCTGTGAAGTCCACAGGTGGTTGGATACATAAGAACATAAGAGAAGCCAATGTTGGATCTGCCCAGTGGCCCATCCAGTCCAACACTCTGTCACAAAGTGGCCAAAAACACCAGGTGCCCTCAGAAGGTCCAGCAGTGGGGGCAGGACACCAGAAGCCTTCCTACTGTTGCCCCCCCAAGCACCAAGAATACAGAGCATCACCTGCCCCAGACTGAGAGCACCTATCTATACTTTGTGGCTAATAGCCACTGATGGACCTCTGCTCCATATGTTTATCTAATTCCCTCTTGAAGCCGTCCATGCTTGTAGCCACCACCACCTCCTGTGGCAGTGAATTCCACGTTTTAATCACTCTTTGGGTGAAGAAGTGCTTCCTTTTATCTGTTCTACCCCGACTGCTCAGAAATTTCATGAAGTGCCCATGAGTTATCGTATTGTGAGAAAGGGAGAAAAGTACTTCTTTCTTTACCTGCTCTATCCCATGCATAATCTTATAAACCTCGATCATGTCACCCCTCAGCCATCATTTCTCCAAGCTAAACAGCTCCAAGTGCTTCAACCTTTCTTCATAGGGAAAGTGTTCCAACCCTTTTATCATTCTAGTTGCCCTTTTCTGCACTTTCTCCAATGCTATATCTTTTTTGAGGTGTGGTGACCAGAACTGTACACCGTACTCCAAATGAGGTCGCACCATCGATTTATACAGGGGCATTATGATACTGGCTGATTTGTTTTCAATTCCCTTCCTAATAACCCCCAGCATAGTGTTGGCCTTTTTCATTGCAGTTGCACACTGTCTCAACATTTTCATTAAGTTATCTACTACGACTCCAAGATCTCTCTCTTGGTCAGTCTCTGCCAGTTCGGACCCCATCAACATGTATTTATAGTTAGGATTTTTTGCTCCAATGTGCATCACTTCACACTTGGCCACATTAAACCCCATTTGCCATGTTGATGCCCACTCGCCCATCCTCAACAGATCTCTTCGGAGTGCCTCACAATCCTCCCTGGTTCTCACCACTCTGAACAACTTCATGTCATCTGCAAATTTAGCCACTTCACTGCTTACTCCCAACTCCAAATCATTAATAAACAAGTTAAAAAGCATCGGACCGAGTACTGATCCCTGTGGTACCCCATTGCTTTCCTCCCTCCACTGAGAAAATTGGCCATTTATGCACGCTCTCTGTTTCCTTTTAATTAGCCAGTTTTTGATCCACAAACGGACCTGCCTTTTTATCCCATGACTATTGAGCTTACTTCGGAGCCTTTGATGAGGAACTGTATCAAAAGTTTTCTGGAAGTCAAGGTAGACAACATGTATTGGGTCTCCCTTGTCCACATGTTTGTTTACTCCCTCAAAGAACACTAACAGGTTAGTGAGTCAAGATCTTCCCTTACAGAACCCATGCTGAGTCTTCCTCAATAGATTTTGTTCATCAATGTGCCTACTAATTTTTTCCTTAATAACAGTTTCCACCAACTTACCTGGTATCGATGTCAGACTGACTGGCCTGTAATTTCCCGGATCTCCTTGGGAATCCTTTTTAAAGATATGCCTCACTGTGTTAACAAAGCAAAGAAGAATGCAACACGGGAATGCCAGTTTTGTGAGCACCCACATTGCACTTGACATAATACCAGTTCTGCTCCAGTGTCACTTGTTGAACTGAACAGAATAACACACATGAAGGTATTTTATGTCAGTCTGTGCTCTGGTGTCAAACAAGCAGCGTGGACCGAAGTAAATTATCCACATTTTAAATTGTAAATAGGAAAATTGTCCATGGAGTAGATTAGCCCTTGTTTTTGCATCTTTCATTGATGATGGAGGCAATGACCCACAGTTGAGGTATAAACTTTGATAAAATTTGCTAATATTACACTGTAGTATTCCATGTAGCTACCATGTAGGCTGGAAAGTTGGAAGTAATAGCCTTGATTAATATCCTTGATTAAGCCTCTGTGCTTAGAGTGTTGGTCTAGGACTCAGCAGAACTGGATTCAAATGAGCCATGAAGTGCTCTGAGTGATCTTGGATCTGTTAGTGTCTCTCAGTGTAACCTACTTAATAAAGTAATAACAAAATAAATCAGAGTGAACACCAAGTGGCTGTTCTCGGTGGATGTTTTCTTGTATAGAGTTGCAACCTAAGAGGAAAATTCTGCTTCAGTCACTTATCTGCGTAATGCCATGAAAGATCATATTTTAGTCACCCCTCTGTGTATAGGCATTAATCAACAGTTATTAATGGGATAACGGGATAAAGTCCTGCTGGCTGAATATCTCCTGAACTGTCTTATTCCTGGATGACTGTTTCTCTCAGTAAGATGCCAGCGCTCTGACCTGGACAGTCCGAACTAGCGTGATCAGATCTCAGACGCTAACCAAGGTCGGCCCTGGTTAGTATTTGGATGGGAGGCCAGCAAGGAATACTGGAGTTGCTAAACTAGCTGAGGCAGGCAATGGCAAACCATCTCTGAATGTCACCATAAATTAGCTGTGACTTGATAGGGCAAAAAGGGGAGGTGCCAGATGGTCTCTCTGATACGTCTGACACCATCATAGATTAAGATTATGCTGGATGTGATGAGTGGCCATGGTAAGAACATTCAAACACTGCCATTGCCTGCAAGAGCCCGCTTGCGGGGAGGGCGGGGTAAAAATGTGGGGGGAAAAGATCACATGTAAAAGGAGGTTTGGATAACTCAGGATCATACCATTTGGGTCTAACTGTATTTATAAAATGAAGAAGCCTGCTTATCAGAAATTAGTTAGCTCTTAAATTATATTGGTTATTGGTGTTAATACCTGGACATAAGGAATGAGATTTCAATTGTGCTAAATTTAAAAGAATTAAGCTGTAGTGGCTGGAACTATTTCTGTTTACTTCCATGGCCTCTCTGTGCCTTCCACTTGATTACGGCATTTCTCTGTTGGGTATAATTTTGAAAGCTATCATATTTAAAGCCTAGTCACCTAATCCATCTGTAAATGTGTTGCTTGTTAGAAATTATTTCATTTCACAGTGATCCAGGGGATGCCCTGACGTACGTAAGCTTGACAGTTCCCTTAAATCTCTAAAAACAGAACTGGAGACTATGAAGAAAAACAGACTATTGCCCCAAATGGCTGTTTATTCCTGAGCAGGGGGTCAGCCTAATCTAGCTCAGGTTTGTTGTGAGGATAAAACTTGCACTTCCTTGAGGTCCTTCTGCATACAAGGCAGGTGTTCTGCCGCTGAGCCACTGCCCCACTGGCTCAAAATCCTGGAGTCATGGAAATGCCCAGCATGAAGATGTCATGACATTAGGTCAGTAGTGAGATGGATCCAGACAACCACTCAACTCAGTCTCACCTAGCTCCCCTCTTTACTGCAGCCCCTGTCTCACATGACTTTTGTTTATGCAGGTCCCCCGATCCCCCAGCATAACCTTTGGGTGGCCAAAGGGGACCCCCTCCTTCCTTTTTTATCAGCAGAAAAGCTGGTTGGCTCCACCCCTGTAACTAGTTCTTCAGGAATGACGTTGACACATGGAGCATCATTTTGGAAGCAACCTCCTGCATTTCAAAATTTTTTGTTCTGCTCAATAATGAACCGGACCAAGTCATTGTCAGTCATTTGTTCCCTGGTATAAATAGTGAGCCCCTGTATAGTTCAGCAGTTACCACTAAAGCACCCACACACACACACACACACACACACACACACACACACACACAGATACTCTTTCTATGATGAAATAGGTCATTTTTTCCTGCTTAGTAAAATCTGGAGCATAGATCATTATAGCGCCTTTGGCAGATAATTTGAACATCAGTGACTCAACTTTAGAGAAGGAGCTTTTTCTGCCTTAAAGAATCTCAGAGAGTTTTCAGACTACAGTAATTGAAAAATCCCCAAACACTCGCTCACGGAGGAGATGCACATTACTGCAGGAACAGTCTACAAATTGTAAAGTATTCAATTTACATTCCCACCACCTCAGGGCAGTTGAGAAGAATTTATATCTTCAGAAACCTTTGAACTAACAAAAGATAACATTCAACAGCAAAGTCTACTTGCATAAAGGGTTTAAAAAAAAAAACACCTTCATTTTTTGTTGCCACTGAAGTTAAAGTCGTTTACCAGAAAACTTTTGAAGGAACCGCTAAGAGTGAGGGGTTAGTGATGGGCATACTGCTGATTGCTGAATTGTGGAGTTAATCACATTTCATTGTTCTCCTGGAAGGATGGTGTCAAATGACATTGGCACTTCTGTGGACAGTTAGCTACTGTGTGCAAGCGAACCCAATTTTGATTCAATATCACACTGAAACTTCAATTAATTCGGATCAAATTGGGCATTTAAATTAGAATTCATAAATTAGTAGAAAAACAGTCTATCATCAAATGTATAAACCATGCTGGAAAATTATTAAATATAAAAACCAATAATAATTAGCTATAAAGTTAAGTTTTTATAGTTAAACGTGGTTCAGCCATCCAGTCAGCCAGTGGCTTTTATTTGCTAAGAGAAAGCTAAATATCTTTATGACTAAATTAATTCCACAGATTCCTTGGGGGAGGTTGTATCAGAGGGCAGCCATGTTGATTTTCAGTAGAACAGCTAGATTTGAGTCCAGTATGTTTCTGGGTTCCAAAATTGAGGCTGAAAGAACAAGGAGTAGTTCAAACTCCAGCAGCAACTCCAACAGCAAGCACTTTCAATTAGTTGAACTACCTTACTTGAACATGTGACCTTAGGGAAGGTCTTCAAACTAACACACTAGACTTTCTAGGAGTGTCCTGAAATTATAAATTCTATCAGTACAAGGATCAACGAGGTTTTTTTTGGGGGGGGGGGGGGTATGAGCTTTTAAGAGTCAAAGCATGGGGCAATTTATAAGTCTTGAGATCATGAAGTGATGGCTGAAAAGTCTGTTCCACTTTTCTGATGCTTCTCAGCACATCAAACACTGTTTTCAATTAGGGATGCTGCCGATCTCACAACCTGTCCAGCTGCTGAATGTATTGTGTTCAAGACACATAATCAAAATGTGAGCTGAACAGAGATTTGTCCAGCTCAGGCAGAACCATGTGAATGAGCGCTGAACAGATGCAACATCTAAAGAAAAAAACACAGTCAGCTCTGTGACTCAGCAAAGTTTTCCCAGCAGGAGGTCAGAAGCTGGCTCCCAGCTGATGGGGGATTCCCCAGGAGTCAATTTCAGACCTCCACTGTGATTAAACTATGGGCACCAACTGATTGCAAACATGCAGTCTGTCTACCCTGCTTAAATGTGGTAAACAAGTTGTGAGCTAAACCTGCAGGTGTTTCAGCATCCCTAGTATGAGCCAAAAAGATTGTGAGCCAGACCTCATATGCAGACTCCTCTATAAAATATACACTGTGGCCCTAAATCATCTAAACTTGACCAAGGCCGCAATCACATACACTAAATAATCCACTTTCTATCCACTTTCAGTGCACTTTCCAACTGGATTTTACTGTGCAAACTGGCAAAATCCAGTTGGAAAGTGCACTGAAAGTGGATTGAAAGTGGATACTGAGTCCCACCACCAATTTATTTCTAGCTGCATCAAATCCCATTGCTTTCAGCAACTAATCTTAGCTGAAATGTTGGGTTGCCAACTTTGGGTTGTGAAATTCCTGGATATATTGGGGGTGGAGCCTGAGGAGGTTGGGGTTTAGGGAGTACAGGGACCTCAGTGGGGTATAATGCCATAGAGTCCACCCTCCCAAGCAACCATTTTTTCCAGGGGAACTGATCTCTGTTGCCTGGATATTGGTTATAATTCCAAGAGACCTCCAGGCCCCACCTACAAGCTAAAATGGAGTCTTGATGGTTCCCTGTGGTTCAGGTAAAGGTGACATCAATCTTGCTATCACAAATCCTTTAAAAAAATGGAGAAAATCAGCTGTTACTGACCTTGGTATAGGAATGTCACAGACACAGCCAATATTGCAGACACAGGCAATATTGTTCAACTCACATGGAGATGTGCCTGTTCAGCCTGAACCCCCCAAAACATGAACATGGTCCATTGGTGCAAATCCTGTCCATCTTTCACCCCCCGTCCCCATCTTCTCCTCTGTTTCCTTACTCCCCCCAGCCCAGAAATGTTTACTCACATTTGACAACCCCTCCCTTTGCCCCAAGAAATGGAATAAATTACTTCTTTACATAATCAATTGACTTGTGGAAGTGATTGTCACAAGATGGTGTGATGGCAATCGGCTTAGATGGCTTTAAAAGGGAATTTCATGTGATCCATCCAGAGTCATTAGCCATGATGACTAAATGGGACATCTATGCTCAGAGAGGCAGTATACATCTGAATGCCAGTTGCTGGAAGACAGTGGCAAGGGAGGCTTTCACTTTTGTTCCCCTGCTGTGAGCCTTTAGGGATGTCTGGCTGGCCACTGTGGGAAACAGGATGGTGGAGTAGGTGGATCATTGGTCTGATCTAGCAGGGCCAGTTTGGTGTAGTGGTTAAGTGCACAGACTCTAATCTGGGAGCACTGGGTTTGATTCTCCACTCCTCCTTCACATACAGCTGGTAGATGACCTTGGGCAAGCTGTAGTTCTCTCAGAGCTGTTCTCTCAAGGACAGATCTCAGGAGAGCTCTTTCCGCCCCACCTATACTCCCTCTCTCTTCCGCAAGCAAAGAATCTGCTTTTTAAGAAATTTGCTATTGGATAGCCAAGCAGAAGTTACCTATTGTGTGGCTAGGTTCAGAGGGCTTGCCCTAAGAATTAGAAAATCTATAGTAGCTTGAAA
Organism: Lepidodactylus listeri; assembly: GCA_029233225.1. Classification (NCBI taxonomy): domain Eukaryota; kingdom Metazoa; phylum Chordata; class Lepidosauria; order Squamata; family Gekkonidae; genus Lepidodactylus; species Lepidodactylus listeri. Next base: position 99,348,581 of record JARCFY010000006.1, read on the forward strand.
AGAGAATTAAGATCAGGTTTAATTAATTTTAACCATTATGGTTTTTATGGTGTTTTTTTTATAACCAGTCTTAAAATTCTGTTCTTATTTTAATGTGTTATCTTTTACCCATGTAACAAAATGTCATCGGTTTAGGTTTTGGTCAATGACCGTGAATAAAACTTATTATTATTACCTAGGGCTGCCAAGTCAGCCCGGGGGGTGGGGGATCCCCCACTACAGGGGTTCCCGATCCACCAGCCAGCATTCGGCCGGTGGGGGAAACCCCACCCCCGAAGTCGTCCAGCCAGGACGACTTCCCCAATGTAATGATGTCACCTGGAAGTAACGTTATCACGTTGGGGGCATTGCCAGGGCAACGCTCTGACAATCGCCCCAAAACTCTATGGTACCATAGAGTTTTGGGGTGATTGCCAGAACGTCACCCTGGCAATGCCCCCAACATGGTGATGTCATTTCCAGGTGATGTCACCAGGCAAAGGAGGACTCCCCCCCGCCGGTGAATAGAATCGACTTGGCAACCCTATTATTACCTCATAGGGTTCTGTTGTGGGGAGGGGAAGGGAAAGGAGCTTGTAAGACACACTGAAACTCTGAGTGAAAGGCGGGGTATAAATCCAGTCTCTTCTTCTCTTCCTCTTATGTTCTTAGCTCTTAAACAGGCTACCTTTGCTGCCTCCCTGCTTGTTCTAAGTTTTCATATTGTTTACTTCAGATTTGTGTTGCTTAAAAATAAAAAAAAGATGTACATCAAACATAATTTTAATATAAATCATAGTAAGACATAATCTGGGGGAGGGGGAAGTTGCTGGAACTGGGTGGGGGGGAATCAGCTTCTGAGAAATGCTTTTCCGGATAGACCCATGCAGGTTGAAATGCCACTTGTCAGAAAGGCAATGAACTGGACCAATTGATTTAAAGACGACCAGTCCCCACAGTCACTGAATGAGTAAGCAATTCTAATTTGTTGTGTGCCTACTATCAGTAAAACCTGAGGTTACAAGATCTTCCACCCCATTCATGATTTTAAAAAATCACTAATAGATAAACAAGCTCCACACTTACTTGGTAGGAAATGGTCCTTCCCTTCCTTTTCCCCATCTCCTGATCAAAGGTCATTCACTGTAATTGCTGATCTAATGATACCCCCTCCTTTGACTGGGTTTCTCATTTATACAGGAAACAAAGGAAAGAAAGGAAAATTGTTGTTGTAGTTATTTACTCAATTGTTGTTGTAGTTATTTACTCAAACTTTCCTGGAATGATGCAATTGCCATAAGAATATCCAACACTGGTTATTATATCGGCACACTGAAGGAAGGTTTCTAATGCAATCATTGATTTTACATTGGTTGGTTGTGTGCCTAGTGTACTTTTTGTTTTCTTCCTTCTGTGGATTTTTTTTTTGGTAGAGAAATTGATAAATGTTTCTATTAACTAATAACCCAGGAATCAACAATCTTATAAAACTGAGTTTATTCAGCCCAGGAAAATTAGGCAATCCATCATGACTGATTTGTTCACGTTTCTCCCCTGCAAATAAGGGAGATGAAAACTTTAAAACCAATAAGATAATGCACTTAACAAATTCAGCGGAGAGAGATGGATAAACTAAGACGCCACTGGCGTCCGTTAAGGGAAATCTGTTGGGTTTCCAATTATTTGAGCAGATTTTGTATCCCCCATTTGCTGCCAGACTGACTGCATCCCCCCTCCCCCCTTTTTCCTCCCCTCTTTCAAACCAGATCATCTGATCTTAAATCAGAACAAGCTCATCATATCACACTATGAAAGGCCAACAGGGGATAAATGACACCAGATGTTATATGACTTTTCTTTTAGGCTTTCATTGCAGCCTCACTGCATTCCCCATGCTGCTTTTTACTTGTCAAAAACTAAAATGTGCTTTGATAGATAACAACCCCATTTTCTTTCCCTGGCTGAGCTTAGAGAAACTATTAGGTATTACTATTGATGGTGCTTAACTGGGGATCCTGGGAAATGAGACCGTGGGATCCTAAGCTTTTGTCATGGTTTTTCCGCCCAGTCTTCTAGCTGGAGGATTTATAATCTGAGTTTTTTTGTTGTTGTTGTTTTTAAAGAATACCCTGCTGAAGGATTTTATAAAATTTCGATTCAGAGAATGCCGCAACTAGTAAAGCACACTGGGGGAAAATGGATAACCTTCATACCTTCATTTGCAGATACCCTTGGGAAGCCCTGAGAATAAACTGGTATATATTTAATAGATGGTTAGGTAATAGAGCCAGCATGGCGTAGAGGTTAAGTGTGGTGGACTCTAATCTGGAGAACTGGGTTTGATTCCCCACTCCTCCTCCACATGCAGCCTGCTGGGTGACCTTGGCCCAGTCACAGTTCTCTCAGAGTTCTCTCAGCCCCACCTACCTCACAAGGTGCCTGTTGTGAGGAGAGGAAGAGAAACATAGTTGTAAGACAGTATGAGACTCCTTAAGGTAAAGAAAAGCAGAGTATAAAAATCTTCTCTGGGAAGAAGAAGAAGATTTCAGACTTTTGAAGACTGGGCTAAATTAACAAGAATGTTAACTATGCCATAAAGTAGGATTCCAGCAAGATTGAAGGATATGTGTTTTCAGAAGGAGGTTTTTGCTACATCACCTAAAAGAGGAGGAGAGAACCCGTCCCCAGCCTTAAATCTTCATGCGTCATTGGGAGGAATATTTCTTTAGTTATTTATTTTCTTCATTTATACCCTGCCTTTCTTCCGAGTGGAGACCTAGAATAGCTCACATCATTCTCTTCTCCATTTTATCGTTTTAAAAAACCCTTGGGAGGTAGGTTAGGCTGTGTGTGAGAGAGAGCGACTGTCCCTCAGTCACCTGGTGAGTTTCTATGGCAGAGTGAGGATTTGAACCTGGATCTTCCCGGTCCTGGCTAACCACTATACAACATTTTTGTTGTAAAATTGTTTCACCCCATCCTGAGTTTTGTTTGCCACTCCCTCAACTTCTTCAGCCTTGCAAAAAGCAGATTAGCCATCTATCATACACCTGAAAGGTACATCTGGGCAGCGCAGAAATGCAAGAGATTATGTTTGCCTTGGCCCTCCTCTAAATATGATCTGAGAAGTGAAATCCTTGGCTAGTCATCCTTAGGGATGTTGAGAACTTCTCAGCAAAGATGCTCAGCAGATGAACAATACTGTTTTTGACAGCCAGGATCACTTATGAGCCGTGCCTTGGGTCCAATTGGCTCATCTTCACTCCTTGGCACCTGGCTCAAGCACCTTGCTGAGCTGCCGGGCAGTCGTTGGGTGGTCATGTTTTGTTTTGTTCCACTTTGTGCTTACTTTTGCTCCTGTGTGGTAGGTGAAATCGGTTTTCCCAGCATGAGGGTTATAAATGTTTGGGTCAGATAATTAAATGATGCCAGGGGATGGGGAGTGGCAAACTAACTCTTGTGGAAGGGGTGAAAAATGCACCTGTGAACTGCTGCAGATCCAGAAAATCAGCAGCCTTTAAGGTTAATCATATGGGCAGACCAAAACCATTTATGACTGCTGGTCTGCCTGCCTGCACATATGATTGGCCATTTTGCTCCTCATTTAAACCACTGACAATGGAGTGTGGTGAGGCAGAGGCAACTGTTGGGATGTGAGTTAATGAGCACTATGTACACATGGATAGTAACACAGCAAAGGGAAGAAGAAGGGAAGAGATGGGATTTATACCCTGCCCTTCACTCGGAGTCTCAGAGCAGTTTATAAACTCCCTTCCCTTCCCTTCCCCACAATAGACACCCTGTGAGGTAGGTGGAGCTGACAGAGCTCTGAGAGAACTGCCCTTGAGAGAACAGCTCTGAGAGAGCCATGACTGATTCAAGGTCACACCAGCAGCTGCATGTGGAGGAGTGGGGAATCAAACCCAGTTCTCCCAGATTAGAGCCCATGCTCCTAACCCCTACACCAAACTGGCTGAATTTGCTTATGAGCAATACAAATGGCCTGCCAAACAATTGGCTCCCTGTTTGCAACCAGTGAGCAATATGTGAGCTGAATCAGTGGGTTCTCGAGCATCCCTGGTCTTCCTAGGATGGTTCTGAGAAATGAAGAAAGAACTAGACATTTACATAGAGATGAATAAATTTACACATTTCAGTCATATCCTGGATAGAGCTTCTGGCCTTTCAAGTCCTGCGAGCACGATGTCTCTCATTAGAGTCTTGGAGTCATGGGGGGAATGGAACTTTCTGAATTGTGCCCCTTTTTTTGAACTCCAAATGGAAAGAAGCTCTTTTCACGACCATTTAAACTGATACCTCATTCTTTTAAAACTGTGAATTTCAGTGGGAATTTCAGTGTCGAGTACCTGCTTTGTAGACATCATAGGCTCAGGTCACACATTTGGATGTAGGCACTGGAACTATGTTGACATCCAGTTCATTCATCTAGCCAGGGAAGAACTGGTCAGTTTTGTTTGCGGTACAACATGTGTCCTCCTTCACTAAAATAGAGTGAGTTGCAGAGATGAACTGAGCCATCCACGTAAGTATACAGCGGTCTGGGTCACCTATTTTCTCCATACGTTTTCAAAAAGGAGGAATCATCTGATCAGTTCATACAAACAGCTTGGTTGAAAGGAGGGAGCATCCACAGCCTATTTACGTATTTTGCACAGAACTTAATGAAAGCCCTTAACTGGAGATGCCGGGGATTGAACCTGGGACCTTCCACATGGGAATTATGTGCTCTATTTAGGGTTGCCAGATCCTACCTTGCTCCCAGCGTGGGGGGGGGGGGGCTCCAGGTAGCCGGTAGGGATCTTCTGGTGCTGTCATCTCATTGCCAATGTCAGGGGTGACACTCTAGTTTTTGGGCAAAACTATGGGGGTTTTGCCCTCAAAACCATAGAGTTTGCCTAAAACCTAAAGCATCATCCCCCAACTCCAGCAACGTGATGATGTCACTTACGGGTGATGTCATCATGACAGAGATGTTGCACAGTGATGCTCCTGTTCAGGGGTGTGTCAGGTTCCCTGTCATGTTTTGGTTTTGCTGCTGCTTGCATTCACAGGTACTCCAGTCAGGAGACTGGCAGCCGAGTTCCTTCCCCTTGCTCCTTCCCCCTCCCATCCCGTTTTGCCGTTGTCCTTTGCAGGCCCTGCTTATTGCTGTTGTTGCCAGTTAACCTTGAGCTGTCTCACTCTCTGTGCTTCCAGGTGTCTTTGCGTGGGAATGCAAGTAGAATTGTACACAGGGGCATGGGGGGGGGGATTATAATTGGCTTCCACACCTTTTTCCATGGGAATGCAATGGTTTGGGGATTTTTGCGCTTCATGATTTTAACACTGATTGGTGCCTGTCATTTGTATTCTGTTTGAATACTGTATAATAAGTCCCAACCCCAGTCCCCTGGTATCCCTAACAAAGTACGTGTTCCTGAAAGACCATTAAGACAATAAAGGACTCTGTTTTCACACAAGGCCTGACTTATTGGTTCTCATCAGAAGTCTCACAGAGTGGAGCTTCCCTGCCAGCCAGGTGGCCAGCGGTGGATTGGAACCTCAGAGACTGGGGAATCCCCTGGCCAGACCAGGGGTCTGGCAACCCTAGCTGTACTACTGAGACAGACCCTATCTGAATTAGTTCTAAACTAAGGGCATTTCTGCATTCTCATTTTCCTTGCTTGTAAATTCCTGTTGCTTGGGGGAGGGGTTCTGCTTGTGTTTTGCTCCCTCTAGTGGTTGATTAAATATTATATTGGTTAATATCCAGCAAAAAAACTTGTAGTTTAAATCTGCAGGGAGATATGCTGGACATAAACTGATGTAATATTGAATCAACCACTAGAGAGAGCAAAACAAATGTGTAACAGACCCCCCCCCTTGCCAATAAACAGGAATTTACCAGCAATGTTCCCTCTAAGCTGTGGGGTCTTGTGAGCAAAAATTCTCCTTTGTGAACTACTGGCATTAAAGTTGTGAGCGAGCACTTTGGCTACTGCATCAATTAGTTTGCTCTGGAGCCATCCTTCTTGAGCTAAGACAAAAATGTGTGAGCCAGAGGCTAAAAAACTGTGAGCTAGCTCACAATAACTCAGCTTAGAGGGAACACTGCTTACAAGTGAGGGAAATGAGAATGCAAAAAAGACCTAAGCTTTCTTTTATCTACAAAACCTACCTCCTTTACCTGCATAGCCCAGCCCCTGTGAGATAAGCAAATCTAAGACTTGCTTCACACACATTAAGTGAATTGGTGGCTACAAATGAAATGTTTCTTCCACTTAGTGAGCTTCATAACCAAATAAGCAAAACCATATTGATAGCAGGATTGACACGAGACAATTGCCTCAGGGCTCCCTTGATTTTAACCAGATGCCACCCAGACAGTGTACTCAAACAAGTCACATGACACTCCAACTCCAGTGGGGAATGGTGGGGTAAGGTTGCCAGATCCAGGTTGGGGAACTCCTGGAGATTCGGTGGTGGAGCCTGGGGAGGGACCTCAGTGGGTTACAATGCCTCAGAGTCCACCCTCCAAAGCATCTAGGGAGATAAGCTGTAATTCCAGGGGATCCTCATTACCACCTGGAGACTGGCACCCCTAGTAGTACACATAAAACCTGCTAAAACCAGTATAAAAAAGGTTGGTTTGGGATGTTTGGATAGGTAGAGCTTGCCCTCTTACACTCACACACACACAAGCCTGGATTCTTGCTAGGTCCCTATTTAAATAGTTGAATTACTGGCTCTTATTTGCCACGGCTGGAAGTATAGAGCATCGCCAAAGATATTTTCTGCTCTTTGGCCTACATGAACTGGTGGATTTGCTTTGGTGCTAGTGAGGTCTGCCTTCGCAACCCCCTAATGTGATTATAATATCTACTCTTCTGCTTGCCTTGTAAGGTTGCTTCTTGTCATGTTCTCTGAAGTGAAAGATTCCCAGGGTATTTGCTGGAAGAAAGCGATGGCTCTTCAGAAAGTACAAGTCTCAAAGGAAGACAGTCTTAACATTAGTATCGTTCGAGATCGGGAGAAGGAATCCTGACTCTCCCAGCATACAGGTATATCCTTTCCAGCTGAGACTGTTGCTGGCGAGTAAAGTGATTTGAATGTTTATCGGCCTACTAGCCTCTTCGCTGCTTTGATTTCCCAGTGAGCCCAGCAGAGCACAATTAGTGGTTATTGACACCTTTGCAGGAAGCACTCAGAAGGGAGAAAAGGAAACTGGAAATGGCCTTTCAGAAGACTGGAGGAAAATCCTGCCTGGCTAAGGGTGCGGGCACACGGCCCTTTAAAGCGGGAGGAACTGCTGTTTCCTCCTGCATTTAAAGGGTCCATTCATACAGGATGGGACCACTCCCACGCCAAAGAGGGCTCAATCATACATTCCTCACGCTGTTTCTGACCCCCAGGAAAATCAAGTATTTTCCTGGAGGTTGCGCGAGGAACCCGCAATTAAGCCGATCTGGACAACCCTCTCTCACAATGATTGTGAGAGAGGGCTGTCTGATCGTCCCTCCTGGGTTTTTTTTCCCCTGGTTTTGCACTTGGGCACTTGGGCTCTGCTCCCGGCCCCGATCCCCACTGCCTGCCCCCCCCCCGCATGCTCTAACCCAAAAACTAACCAAGTGGCAACCAGCACAGCTCGGGGCCCAGAGTGGAGTGTGGGGCAAGCCAGGCAGCCAGGACAGGTCTGCCACTACCAGTGGCTGCTGGCAGTGGCGGCGGCTGGCAGTGGCGGCTGGCGGCAGCAGGGGAGGGGTGCAGCACACTCTCCTGTGAGCAGGAAGGGTGCCTCCCCCTGCCGCCACCACCACCAGCCGCCGCCAGGATTGGGATGTATGAACATCCCAACCCGGGAAAAAACAATCGGATAAAATCCCAGCGGGATTTTATCTGGGAATCTGGTGCCGTGTGACCACAGCCTAAATAAGCAGAGGTTGGGGTGGGGGGTGAGGACTTAGAAATGCTCTGTTAGGATATTGGTATTTCTGTATCATTTAGGAAAATCCTATTCTGACTTTAGCCACGGAAGCCATGCAAGACAGAGGCAGTTCATGGCAATGCAGTGTGGCCGGGACTGGAAATGGGGACAACAGATTGCTTTCTGTGGATGGTGGTGTTCCACCGCAGTTCTCATCAACAGAGAAGCGCACCAAGTGCTTCGTAGTATCAAAGGAACACTGGTGCCATAAGGAATTTGCAGACTACCAGATGCTGAAAGGACAGAAAACCTCGATGATTTAACAAGGGAAAAGGTCTCCAGAGCAAGGCACCATATCTTGAGTGGCGTAATGTAGGTCTGGGTGTGTTTTTTGCATGTGGGCCATGGCTCGCCTCTGTTTCCCAAGGCATAGTTGCAATGCTTCCTCTGCAAAGCTACCAGCAGTGTGGGTTAGGCAAAGAATCCCTTCTCAATTAATACCAAATGACAAGCCTGCTGTCAGCGTGCCCTTGTGCCCCCAGCATCCGGGGACAGCCCGTGTGTGGCACTAGGAAGCAATTCAGGTGGGTTCCCTTTTTAGGTTGAGGTTTCGGAGTCAGACCTTGTGAAAAATGGCTCGGGTTGTACTTTTCATCACATGTGTTGAGAGCGGGGACCGGGGGAGGAAATCTAAAGGAATAAGTTTGGTTGTGCAGTTATCCCAGTGATTAAAATATAATAGGCTAATGAGATTACGAAAGCTGATTGTGAACAAGACCAATTGTGTTAATTGGAGCCTCCTGAATGGCAATTTGAGCTGCGACTGCTGCTGAGTTTTGAAATATAATCAGTTTTACTAATTTTATCTGATTTCTTAATGAAGCTTGCCTTGAGCAATTGTTCTATGTATTCTTTAGCAAACAGCGTGTGTCATAACTGCTGACATTAATCTTGATTACTTTGGTTAAAATAAATAGTTTTACTTGGGCGGCTTTCAGAAAATACATTAGGGGTAAACGCTATACGTCGGGGAAGATGGGAAGAGCCCGCTGCTGTTGTCGTCGTCCCTGTGCTGTGAACTATTTTTTTAAAAAATTTGTTTAGATTTTTAGATTTTTATTTGCCAAAGATCCAAAGAGAAATGTCGCCTTCTTGCACCAGGGGGACCTTTGCAATTGTATCTTTGTAGGGCTCCTTCATTTCTTGCTGGGAGGTATATAAGGTGTATTTCTTCCCCCCCCCCCTTTCCCTTTCCAGTGAAAGAGCATTCACTAAGCAGAAACGTCACTAGCATTGAACACACAACTGGCATGAGCTCAAAAGCCACATAATGGGGGGGGGGTGGGGAGGAGAGCGAGGAAACATCATAAACAGTTTGTTTATGCAAAACTGGCACACATGCATTCCGAATGCTTCATGCTCCAGCTGCTAGCAGTAACACTCCTGACTATAAAAATGCTTTCTCATAGAAGTCATTTATTTTTTATGGGGGATTAATGTACTTGGGACGATTCTGCGGAGCACAAGGACACAAAAACCCACAAACTGAAATCTACACTGAGGTATATTAGGGGGAGCTGGAATCCGACAGGATGAATTCTAACCAGGTGGTCCCTGTCTCTTCCCCCCCCCCCCCCCCCCGAAGCTCTATTGATCTCCCTGGGATCGAGGGATGGCTCAAACGCTGTAGGGTAATGTCAGGGGTGGCCCATTCCGGCCTGCAGGGCCACACAGAATGTTGCAGGGATGGACATCACGTGCTCCGGCCTTAAGTAGCTAGGATGGTTTTTATTAGAACAGCACCTACTTGGTGGCACTAACTCCATTAGAATTTTTATGGGATCCTGACAGCCAGCACATTTTCTGGCTAGTGCTCTGCAATGGTTGTGTTTTTCATAAGTATGTAGATGTGTGTGTGTGCCCCTGCAAGTCAGGGTGACCTCTGGTGACTGACCCCTACTGGGGGGCCTGGAGGGTATTCAGAGAGGTGGCTGAATTAAGCCTGCCCCCGCCTCCCAACTGCTGGTATTCCAAGGAGGTCTTCCATCCAAGTACTTGCCAGAGTTGACCCGGCTTAGCTTCCGAGATCTGATGACACTGGGCTTGCCTGGGCTATCTAAGTCAGGATCTGAACGCTACCTGACTATAAATGACAGCACCTCTATGCCATAATGTTAGACTTGCCAGCCTCCAGGTGGGACCTGGAGATCTCCCAGAACTGATCTCCAGAGGACAGAAACCAGCTCCCCTGGAGAAAATCGCTGCTTTGGAGGGAAGACTCTATGGCGATATACCCTAGTAAGGTCTTTCTCTTCCTCAAACCCTGCCCTCCCCAGGCTCAACCCTAAAATGTCCAGATATTTCCCAGCGCAGCACTAGCAACCCAGTCCCCCGTCCATTGAAGGATGAGGAAGTGGACTGTGTTCCCTTTCGCAGAAGCAAAGAGACCCTTCTTCCAATTCTAGAAAACTCAGAAAGCTCAATTGTCTCTTTAGCCGGATGAACGTTAGATGCTCACCTTCTGTCCTGAGAAGAAAGGACTCATGGACCCCCTGTGAGCACCCTCATGGACCTTAGTGTTGCCAGGTCTTACCTGAGTCTTGGCAGGGGGCTCCAGCCTGGCTCCCAGGGTCTGCTCTAGTATTTGCGTAAAAAAACCTCTATGGTCATCATAGAGTTTTTACCCAAATGCTAGAGCATCCCCTGCATGATGGGTGACTCCGGGTGATGTCATCACACTGGGCAAGTTGAGCATGATGGAGCTATTTGTGGGTGGGGCTCCCCCACTGGCCAACTGGCTGGTGGCAGATTGGGGCCCCCAAAAGTGAGGAAAACCCCACCCCCATCAATGTGTGGCAGGGGGGAAGCACTTGATGGCATTTGGGATCAGAAGCGAAAGCCAGTGTGGTATGCTGCTTAATTGTGTCAGATTAGTACCTGAGAGACCCAGATTCAAATCCTCACTCCTGCTATGGAAGCTCACTGGGTGACCTTGGGCCAGTCAAACTCTTTCAGCCAAACCTGCTTCACAGGGTCGTGGTCGTGGTGAAGATAAAATGGAGCAGAGGAGAACAACGTGAGCTCCTTTGGGTCCCCATTGAGAGGAAAGGTAGGGTACAAATGAAATAAATAAATAAAGTTAAATTGAGGGGCTGTGGTTCAGTGCAAGAGCATCTGCTTTGCATGCAGAAGGTGCCAGGTTCAATCCCTGGCATCTCCATTTAAAAGGACCAGGCAGTGGGTGATGTGAAAGACCCTTGCCTGAGACCCTGGAAAGTCATTGCCAATCTGAGCAGGCAATACTGACCTTGAGTGAGGAATGTTCAGTATAAGGCAACTTTGTGGGGGTTTGGGTGGGTGGGTGGGTAGATAGATATCACTGGGGAAGGTAATATAATATAACAAGAGGTGAACCTGTGATAATCATGGGGGGAGTATTCCCACCCTCCACCCCCTTCCCTGTTCACTGGACGGCGGCGTGGCGAGGCCCAAGGCCCGCCGTGCCACGTCCCGTGCCCCCCGTTCACCTGACAGCGGTGAGGCCCGCCGCACCGCCTCCCACCCCCTCTCCCTTCCCCCTGTTCACCTGACAGCAGCACGGTGGGCCTCGGGCCTTGCCGCCTCCCCCTCCCCTGGTCACCTGACAGCAGCGCGGCAAGGCCCGCCACACCACCTCCCCATTCATCTGATGGTGGCGTGGTGGGCCTCGGGCCTTGCCATGCTGCCTCCCCCTCCAACCGTTCACTGGACAGTGGTGTGGTGAAGCCTGAGGCCCACCGCACCACCTTCCCCCTTTCATCTGACAACAGTGCGGCGGGCCCCGGGTCTCGTTATACTGCCTCCCCCCATTCACTGGACAGCAATGCGGCAATGCCCGAGGCCTGCTGTGCCACCTCCCACCCCCTCCTCCCATTCATCTGACGGCAGCACGGCGAGGCCCGAGGCCTGCCATACTGCCTCCCCGTTCATCTGATGACAGTGCAGTGAGGTCCAAGGCCTGCCGCACTGCCTCCCACCCCCTCCTCAACAGCAGCCAAAGCATGTGCAGAGAACGTTTTAACTTTTCGGCGGATTTAAATATCCCCCGGAAATTTTTAAAAACTTTTTGGATTTTTCTGCACACAGGGGGCACTCCCATGTAGGAAAACCTCCCTCCCCCCAAGTGCCCCCCCATGCAGATTTAGATATCTGCACTGGTGGGGGCACTTCAGAATTAGTACATAGATATGAGGCATTTCTTCTGCCCAAGGATAGAAGCTCTACAAGTGCAATAAATATCAAAGGAACCTATTGGCTACCACTAAAGTTCCTTGCTACAAAATATTCCCAAGACCATGACAGTCCATTGAAGTGGCTGCATCCGTTGCAGGAAAATATTCAGAATAAAGCATGCCAGTCATGAAAGCCCTTATAAAAAAATAATTTGCACATGGCAGGTTTTTTGGTCTTGTTTGGTTAAGCGTACAAAGCAGAATGAAGTTTTTGGGATCTTTGCCCCTTCTGCATGTAGTAAGTTTGGATGAGGGGTGGCCATCTTGCAGTCACTCATGTGAGGAAATTCTAAGTGAAACCCATCGTTAACAAAAATTGAGAAGAGCTGATTAGACTGAGACAGAGAGCAAGAAACTTGTAACTCCAAAGGAAGGGGAAGTTGTGGAGGAATTTTCTCTGCCTTCTTTCCTTTTCAATAGCTTGGTTCTTTTTTTCTATATTTTTTGCATTTTGATTGATTCATTCATATCTAGGAAGGCAATATTACTCTTATCCAATGAGAAGCCTAAGCAAGGTTTCGTGTCTGAACAAATGTCCGTCTTTGCTATTATGTGGAAGGCAGATACTACTGAAGAATCATTGGATTGGGGCTGCAGCATATGTTTTATGCATATTTTAGGAGGATGCAAACATTTTATCAATGAGACCCAACAATATGTCTCAGTCCCTGGAGGAGAATTAACCCCAGAATGCAGAATAACATGGAACATACTGTCTGAAATGCAAAACACATTTTTTTTCTAAATAACCATAATTTTAACAGCTGGAAATATTTATTTTTGGAGCAGCCCCTGTTGCGATTGAAAATTGCCTAAACTAGATGGACAACTTTTTCCATATAAATAGTTTACCCTGTGGAGCAGGTCCGGAGTTTCTGGCAACAGCCCAATAACAAGATCCGGCGTAGTTTAGTGGTTAGAGTATTGGACAACTAAGACCTGGGGAGACCTGTGTTCAGATCCCTCCACTGCCATGAAGCTCACTGGCAGTGCCATCCTATGCAAAGGTAGCACCATTGAAACCAATGGGCTTAGAAGGATTGAACTCTGCTTAGGGTGGTACCAAGAGTTATGCTGGGCCAATTATACTATCTCAGCCTAACTGATCTCACAGGGCTGTTGTGCAGATTCTTGGAGATAACCATCGCAAACATTGGCTGAGAACTGTCAAAGGAAAATTGCAAGGATATGGTTTCAGCCGTGTTACATCTAGGCTTTCAGAAAGCCAAAGAAATACTTAAGCAATGGATTTTGGGACCTGGCCCTTCAGTCTGATAGGGCCTGGCTGCAGTGGCATACCTTTCCACAGTGGCATACTTTTCAGATATCTGCAGTGGCATACCTTTCAGATACCTGGCTGCAGTGGCACACTTTTCAGATATCTGAAGAAGTGAGCAGTGATTCACAAAAGCTCACACCCTGCCACAAATTTTGTTTGTCATTAAGGTGCTATTGGACTCTTACTATTTTCTACTGGTACAGACAGATTAACACAGCTACCCATCTTGATCTACACCTTTCCAGAAACCCTTTCTTGCCGGCAGATTATTCAACAGCACTATAAGTCTCTAAATACAGAAGAATATTTACTCTGGCACACTTTAGCACCCTCCCCTCAGCTTTTCTGGAAGGCAGATCTCTCGGTATTCCTCATGCACAATGGGTGTGTCCCTGCCAAATGGGAAAGGCTGCGACTGTAGAGCAGGGGTGTCAAACATGTGGCCCAGGGGCCGAATCAGGCCCCCAGCGGGCTTCTATCAGGTCCACACTGGAACTGGCCATCTCCTGCTTCCGGTTCTGTTGCTGCTGCTGCATCGTAGCTTGCTTTGCCAGACTCTCTCAATTGCTCAGCCATTTCATGTTTTCCCCTGGGTCCTAGACTCAGAACTTTGATCATGAGATTTCTGTGGTGAATGTCAATAAATAAAAAGTAGGTTTGCAGCGCACAGATACACCCTTGAACAGCACACTCGAGATTGCAACAGCACAGACATTTTGATGCAATAATTCAGAACAAGAGGTGTCAGTTATCAGAGACTGTTAAATAAACAAAATACTGCAAGAGTGCTAATATTTTAAGCATGTTTTTATTTTAAGTGAAAAAAAATCTTTGTTCCTTTATACAGTTTATATCTCCGCTACCTGGCAGTACATGTAATGATACACATGACCCGGCCCAACAAGGTCTCATTATGTCAGATCCGGCCCTCATAACAAATGAGTTCGACACCCCTGTATTACTACACTGTTCCTACTATAGTGACATTTGGTCAGAATATATCATGCCAGTCTTAGTAAACTCCCCAGGAAGATCAGTTCTACATCTCCCCGCTTCTCTACAATCTTTCCTCAGAAATAACTCACAATGTTGCAAAATTTTGTATGAGGGCATGCAGCATACGTAAGCAGATGGTTAAGTCCTTAAACAAGGCTGGACTATAATGACCCCTTTAAATTTATTTGCTGGTCCTAGTATTGTATGTGGCAAGGTTTTGAGCTGATTTTATATCAAAATAAACTGAACTGAACTGAATGTAGCACTGTTAAGAAAAACTCTCTTAATTCATCTTTACCCAATTTGTCCCTGAAAGTCAACTATCAGTTTCTCTTCCTTTTTTTTTTTTTAAAAAAAAGGAATTTGGAGTGTGCATCTAAACAATTCTGTTTTGATTAAAGAGAAATTCAAAGAGAGGAGGAACATAAAGGGAGGTTCTGCGAAATTTCAGAATTTTATGCCACAGATGTTCTGAGGCAGGCAGTGTCTTCCCAAACCTTCCTATCCTCCTGCTAGAGTACCAACACCACCCTGTAGTGTGTCACATAAAACATCTGTAAAGGCTGAAGTTACAAAAGGGTGCATTGATCTCTGTACAAAGAGAAATTTAAAAAGGAAAGAGAAGTCCCTCGTTTAAAAGAGAAAGATGAGAATAAGGGTAATCAATGGCTTAGGGTTGTCATTCCCCTCTGGATGGAGGCAGGGGTCCCCTGCCACCAGACCCCCTCCCCCTGCCACTGATTAGCTGGGGGACTTACTGGGAGAAAGAGGAAGGCCCAGGTGATGTTGCTGGTGACATGGCAACATCACTTCCAGTACTCACAGGAAGTGACATCATCACACAGTGCCATCCAGGCAATGCTCTGGTATTTGGGCAAAAACTCTATGGTAGAAGCCATTTTTACTATAGAGTTTTTGTCCAAATACCAGAGTGTCATCACAGCCTGATGACATCACTTCCGGTGCATTCTGGAAGTTATGTAGCCACAGGGGTCATTTCGTAGAAAAAGAGGTGCAGGAGCTCATTAGCATAACTCATTAGCATAACTTATTTGCATATGCTAAACCACCTGACATCACCGGAAGTATGTCAGAAGGTGAGAGAGAGAGAGAAAGAAAGAGCTGGCAGAGAGGGAACAGCTACTAATCCAAGCCTCAGAAATGCCACTATTCTGGGAGGATAGCTTCAGTGGTGGCTGAAGCCTTCAGAAGGTTGGTTGGAGGAACAAGGACCTTTCCAGGGGACAGGGTCATTTTGCTGCAGCCATGACACAAGCAGGCATTCCCCCGTGGGGGAGGGGGGCTGGCACCAACTCGCAGAGCTGTGCTCCCCCGAGCTCCTGCTTGAAATGTCCCCTGTGTAGCCACATCACCAACAATGTTGCCTGGGCCTCCCTCCTAGTAAGCCCCCCCCATCCCCCACCAGTTGCCAAGAGAGACCTGGCAACCCTACAATGGCTATATCTAAAAATGTGAATTTCAGAAAAAAGAAATTTCCCTCCCAATAATAATGCTATTTGAATGCTACCCCGATATCCTTACTGCATTGATGTCATCACGATTGATAGACAGCTTTCTGTCTATAAAAAAGTATTAACCTTAGTGGCAAAGACTGAAGAGTGTGGAAACCTCAGGGGACATTCAAGTCACTGCCTAGAGAGTCTGAAGAATAAGTGCCACCATCTTGAATATCTGTGTCTCACGCTGGGCCCTGTGGGCTTGTAGAGGAATAGCCATGTTTAATTTATCTGAGGAAGCTGCTGTGGAGAACAGTGGCAAAAAAGGCATTCTGGTGAAAAGAACACAACCTAATTTTCTAGTATTTGGGAACTGTACGATAACGTATTTTTGCCTATCTAAAATGGATATATTTGGGGATAAAAATTAAACATTCTGCATGTTTGGTTTAGCCCTAAATAAAGATTGTCTTATGAAATCCAACTCAATGATCTGTGGATAAGGTTAAGCCATCACGTATGTACAAACAACCGAGAATCCTTAATGGCTAGGGAAACCTCCAAGGCCTGTCCTTATTATTCCTTGGAATATTTCCTTGCAACGCTCTCATTTACTTGCAGATGTCAAAAGGATTTATTGGCAAGGCCACTTCACCTGAGCTGCAGTGACCATTAGTGATCAGAAGCCAAGAGATGTATGTACTCCAAGCGTCATCTCCTCTTAGAAAATGCACCTCTTTTTCTTCTCCTTATCCCTGCAGATCACTAATATTTCACTATTGCTCAGGTGAAGCATCTCTCTGAATATATTCTTTTGACGTTTTCATCTAAATTAGGCGAAAGAGTGAAGAGAAAGTATTTTTTTTTCTCCAGCCTGAATTATTTCTATAATGAGAGGATTGGCTTCCCCCCTGCGCACGCACACAATGCAATGTCACACACACTCATACTATGATGCAAGAAGTTTGAGGACTCCATAGGAACAAATTGTGGGTTACAAATATAAATTGAACACAACACTGATACTCCAGGTTCATCCGCCGTAGGTATGCTTCGGTTAGTCTTACCAGTCACACGCAGATGCTTTGCTTTGTTTCTGTTCTGCCTCTGAATTTGTCTGACCGAAAAGGAAACTGAAAACCAGGAAAGCAATCCATACTTTTATTAGGCCACACAGAAGTGACCCAAAACAGTGTTATGTTTCATTTTGGTTGGTCCTAATTAATGGTATTGTGTGGAGTGTGTTCTTTGTTTTGGACTTTGCTTTTGATCTGACATGGCTGCAAACAACATCTTTTTAAAAATTGTTCATGCAAGCAGGTTGCTTATGCATACAGTTGCCAGTAGGGTCGCCAGCTCTGGGTGGGAAACTCCTGGAGATTTTGGGGGTGGAGCCTGAGAAGGGTGGGGTTTGGGGAGGGAAGGGTCTGTATGGGGTATAATGCCATACAGTCCACCTGCCAAAGCAGCCATTTTCTCTGGGCGAACTGATCTCTGTTGTCTGGAGATCAGTTGTAATCCTGGGATATCTTCAGCCACCACCAGGAGGTTGGCAACCCTGTCATTCGAAAAGGTGGGAGCCACCACAAAGAAGGCACTTGAATGGGCAGCTGTCACTCTTACACATTTGCAAGGCGGCACCTTCAGAAGGCTTTGCTCAGATGAGTAAAGCTTATGATGTCAGAGCTTCGCAGGAGAAGCAGTCCTGCTGGTGTGTGGGTCCGAGGCCACAAACAGCTTTGTAGGAGGTAAATTGGACCCAGTAACTGATCAGTACCCAATGGAGGGACTGCAGAATTGGACCCAGTAACTGATCAGTACCCAATGGAGGGACTGCAGAATTGGTGTCATATGTGTGTTCCACCTAGCACCCAACAGTAATTGGGACTGCGATATTCTGTACCAACTTTGTAGGAGGTAAATTGGACCCAGTAACTGATCAGTACCCAATGGAGGGACTGCAGAATTGGACCCAGTGGAGGGACTGCAGAATTGGTGTCATATGTGTGTTCCACCTAGCACCCAACAGTAATTGGGACTGCGATATTCTGTACCAGCTTTGTAGGAGGTAAATTGGACCCAGTAACTGATCAGTACCCAATGGAGGGACTGCAGAACTGGACCCAGTAACTGATCAGTACCCAATGGAGGGACTGCAGAATTGGTGTCATATGTGTGTTCCACCTAGCACCCAACAGTAATTGGGACTGCGATATTCTGTACCAACTTTGTAGGAGGTAAATTGGACCCAGTAACTGATCAGTACCCAATGGAGGGACTGCAGAATTGGACCCAGTGGAGGGACTGCAGAATTGGTGTCATATGTGTGTTCCACCTAGCACCCAACAGTAATTGGGACTGCGATATTCTGTACCAACTTTGTAGGAGGTAAATTGGACCCAGTAACTGATCAGTACCCAATGGAGGGACTGCAGAATTGGACCCAGTGGAGGGACTGCAGAATTGGTGTCATATGTGTGTTCCACCTAGCACCCAACAGTAATTGGGACTGCGATATTCTGTACCAGCTTTGTAGGAGGTAAATTGGACCCAGTAACTGATCAGTACCCAATGGAGGGACTGCAGAACTGGACCCAGTAACTGATCAGTACCCAATGGAGGGACTGCAGAATTGGTGTCATATGTGTGTTCCACCTAGCACCCAACAGTAATTGGGACTGCGATATTCTGTACCAACAGCATCCGATGAAAAGAGCTGTGTTTCTCAAAAGCTTGTGCTACAATAAAGTTTGTTAGTCTTAAAGGTGCTACTGGGCTTTTTACTATTTTGTACCAACTATCTTTTTTGGGGGGGGGATGATTAGTGTGTAGGGCTGCCAAGTCCTACTTACCGATTGGCGGGGGGGAGTCCCTTGCCGCCCAGGAGCCGCCCAGGAGCCTCCCTGCCACGCGCGCAAAGCGCACACGCCCGGTGACATCACCCGGAAGTGACGTCACCACGTTGGGGACGTTGCCAGGGCGACGTCTCCAACGTGGTGACGTCACTTCCGGGTGACGTCACTACGCTGGGGAAGTCGTCCAGACAGGACGACTTTGGGGGTGGGGTTCCCCCCGCCGGCCGAATGCCGGCCGGCGGATCGGGAACCCCTATAACAGGGGATCCCCTGCCCCCCGGGGTGACTTGGCAGCCCTATTAGTGTGTGTGTGTGTGTGCCTGGAATTCATGGTTGATTTCTGGCAACCCCTAGTGAGACTTGGATGTTTCAGAGAGACGGCTTGCTATTGCCAGCCTCTACGTCCCAGCCCTGGAATTCCTTGGTGGTCTCCCTTTCAAGTACTTGTCAGGGTTGGCCTTAGCTTCTGAGATCTGATGAGATCGGGCTTGTCTGCACTATCCAGGTCAGGGTCAACTGGAGTTTCTGAGTTGAAGGGCAGACTGTAAGCTCTGTTTCCCAACATAGTGCCTTTAAATTGGCCACAACTTTGACAGTTTTTCTAAAACTTGCTGCCACAGTCACACAATGCGAAAAAGCAACAGAATTGAAAGTGGCTAGGGTTAGCCAATGTACTGTTGGCAACTTGTAGGCATGCCAACCTCCAGATGGGACCTGGGGATCCCCCAGAATTTCAGCTCATCTCCAGATTATAGAGATCAGTTCCCTCTGAGAATATGGATGCTTTGGAAGGTGGACTCTATGGCATTGTACCCCACTAAGGTCCCTGTCCTCCCCAAATCTCCAGGAGTTTCGCAACCCAGAGCTGGCAATCCTACCCCCCATCTCCTGCCAGGGGGAACCTGGTAACTCTAGGCTGCAAGAGTAAAATGGATTTTATCTTCATCTTGTACTTCGGAGTCTATTCAACTGATTTTGCCAAGCGCTGCTGAGGAGGAGGGAGCTCTGAGAACATCTTCAAGGGTGATATAATTGGGGATTTTTTAATGCTTTTCATTTTCTTTCCTTCTACGTGCCTGACCCATCAGCTTAACTATGGAGTGGCTCCCTCGCAGGGACCTCTGATGTACAGTATATTAACAGAATATTGGTACAGCCGAAATACTGTTGTGGGATCCATCATTTGGTAAATCCTCCTGCCGTCTGCAGTTTTACAGAGCCCTTTAATTAGCAGTTTTATGCCACCCTCCTATTCTCTCATTAAATTAATTAATAATTAAGTTCAAATATAGGCATCTTTAATGTCACAATTATATTTCAGTTTTATAGTCACCAGAGTTTCAGCTCATTAGCCCGGGTGCTCATAAACTATATCCCTGCAGAGAAGCGGAGAAAGCCTGTGCCATCCAGGTAGGACACTTTGTGATGGGGAGCGTTTAAATGTCTCCCTTTGTGTGACTGACTTCTCAGCCCCGAGAAAAGTGTGCGCAGTCCGTAAGTTTTAATGGCCGGACAAATGGATCAAATGCTCAGTGCTCAAAAGACCACCTGGGGCCAGTAACGATGGCATTTGCTTTTAGTGCAGTCCACATGCAAATATGTACAGGGCCATCTATTATAGGATTTTTATCCATCAGTCATTTCTCTTTTTTAAAAAAATCAAACCTTGAGCCTGTTTAAATTTCAGTTTGCCCGGTGAAAAAATTCACATGCACTAGTGCTAATGGGACCCTAATTCCTGTATCAGCAGCAGGGATGCCAGCCTCCAGGAGGGACCTGGGGATCCCTTGGAATTACTGCTGATCTCCAGGCTGCAAAGATCCATTCCCCTGGAGAAAATGGCAGCTTTGGAGAGTGGACTGGGTGTCACTGTATGCCACTGAGGTCCTTGTCCTCCTCAGACTCCTACCCCAAATCTCCAGGAGTTTCCCAACTTGGAGCTGGCAACCCTACCCTCCATCCCCCACCAGGGGGAACATGATGAACCTAATCAGTGGGGGTTTCTTACAGGTAGGGTTGCCATCCTATTTCTTCTCAAGTTAAAATGTGACTATTTTATTTTGTATTCCATTAATATTTAGGTAATCAGTAAGAATAAAATTCAGATTTAGATAAACAATTAAGACAATATTCAGGTTTTTAGTACAGAAGTCCATTCAACTGTTAAAGATGTATTCTCTTTTAGCATTAATATATTATTGCTAATTTTAGGAGGGTTTTTGTTTATTCCTTAAAGGGAGAATCTGACCCAAAATTCTGTAAAACTGATGGCTTATTAATTGTTTCGGTATTTGAATTATGTAATACATTTGGTAATACATTTGATTTTACTTGTTGTATGTAACAATTCATGATATTTAACAAACTTCTTGAATCTATATTTTCCCCCTCCCCTTCTTCCTTTATGTATCCCACCTTTTTTTTCTGCTTTTTTTCTTTTTTCCTCAAGAAAATAATAAAAAATATTTTAAAAAAATAAAAAGAAAAGGTGGGGATAAACATTTAAATTAATAAATGAGATTTCCCCAGCCACAACTGCGGTAAGAGCTGAATTTCCCCCTTTCTTTAGGAATGAGTCCCTGAGAAGTCCCTCTTAACCATTTTATTCCATTAATTAGCTATCTAGGAATGAAAAAGGTAAAGGTGAAAGGAGAGAAAATTCCAAAATTCTGCAGTGTGTTGTTGGGGTGTATGTGTGGAATCCTGGCTCCATGAAATTAAAAGATCTGAACCCTGTGAAGTCTAGAAGCATCCTTGAATGGCCCATTCTCCCCTGTGGCTGCTGGCAATACCAGCCAGAGTGTGGTTAAGTTCAAGTGCATTCAGTAATTTGTGAATCACAACCTCTGGTTGCCTTTTCTTTTTTTGCAACAATGCAGAATACTGGCATTTTTTTCCCCTTTGAGTTTTTCCATGTCTGCATAAGGTTTACACAATAAATAATACAAGCTGTCAATGTGTCCTTAGCGGACCTCTGTTACATCTTTCAGCAGCTCTTTGACCTCAGGATATAATCTGCACCTGCCTTCTTATATGAATGCAAGGACAGTACTTTAATCAGTGTAGACCTAAGGCACCATATAGCTATCTAGGCATTCGTCTCCCGCTACCCCTGGCATTTGTATGCACATATGCTACATTTGACAGACGGTATTCTCCCTTACTTATGACAATTATTCACTCATAGTGGGTTCAGGACTGATCAGTGAATCCGCAGGCCTGTGTAAAAGCAAGTTCAGTTCCAAGGATCTCTTCTTTATAAGATTAACAAGGTTATCTAGCAGCCAGGAAAGATATTCCTTGCATATCTTGGAGGCTTGATACTTGTTCTAGGAGAACATGGCCATTTTCCCCTCCATTTTCGGTCACACAAAATAGCAAGACCTGATAGTCCCATACATTCTTTGACCTTTAGGACTGCTAATGTATTTAGCACATTTTTATTCTGCCTTTTCTTCAAGGAGCACAGAATAACATGTATCAGTCCCACTGCTCTATTTTACCCTCACAAGAACCCTGTGAGGTAGATCAGGCTGAGAGAGAGTGACTGGCCCATGGTTACCCAACAAGTTTCATGATGGTGATGGGATTTGAATGCAGCTAGCCTACATCCCAGTCTAAGTAAACCACTACACCAAGCTGGTTTGATGAAGGTATGACAGGATCAAAATGGTTTACCATGGTAACCACCCAGGCAGCTTGGAAGTGTGAAAATATCATACCTACTTCTAATCCAACATACCTACTGCCAATTGCCAACATTTGCTGGAATATGGAGAAACCAAGGGAGTACCAGAAAAACATCTACTTCTGCTTCATTGATTATGCTAAAGCCTTTGTTTGTGTGGATCACAACAACTGTGGCAAGTCCTTTAAGAGATGGGAGTACCAGACCACCTCACATGTCTCCTGAGAAACCTGTATAAGGGTCAAGAAGCGACAGTTAGAACCGGACATGGAACAACTGATTAGTTTAGAATAGGAAAAGGAATACGACAAGGATGTATATTGTCACCCTGCTTGTTTAATTTATATGCAGAGTACATCATGCGAAATGCCAGCCTGGATGAATCACAAGCTGGAATTTATGTTGCCGGGAAAAACATCAACAACCTCAGATATGCAGACGATACCACTTTAATGGCAGAAAGTGAAGAGGACCCATTGAGCCTCTTGCTGTAGGTGAAACAGGAGAGCGCAAAAGTTGGCTTGAAACTCAACATTAAAAAAAATCTAAGACCATGGCATCCAGCCCCATCACTCCTTGGCAAATAGAAGGGGAGGTCATAGAAGCCATGACAGACTTCATGTTCCTGGGATCCAAGATCACTGCAGATAGTGATTGCAGCCATGAAATTAAAAGACACCTCCTCCTTGGGAGGAAAGCTATGGCAAACCTAAACAGCTGACCATAAGGAAGGCCAAGTGCCAAAGAATGGATGTGTTTGAATTATGGCGCTGGAGAAGACACCTGAGAGTCCCTTGGACTGCAAGGAGATCAAATCAGTCAATCCTAAAGGAAATCAACCCTGACTGTTCCCTGGAAGGCCAGATACTTCAAATACTTTAGCCACCAAATGAGAAGGGAGCACTCACCGGAGAAACCCCTGATGCTAGGAAAGATTGAAAGTAAAAGAAGAAGGGGCCGGTAAAGGATGAGATGGTTAGACAGTGTTATCGATGTGAGGAACATGGAGTTGGGCAAGCTCCGGAGGGGGGCGAAGGACAGAAAGGCCAGGCATGATGTGGTCCATGGAGTCATGAGTCAGACTCAACTGTGTGACTGAACAACAGCAACCCTACTCGTACAAGTAGAATCAATGGGCACAATCCAGCCAGTGTCTAGCATTTTTTCAGCCCCTTTTGTTTGAGAGGGATAAATTTAAGTACATACCTAAACTTTCTACTGAAATTAATGGAACTTTTTTAAATGCTGAGATTTGGCTTGCTCATGCCAATGTGATTAATATCACATGGAAATGTTATTCTTCTACACAATTGCTTTATTGAATCATTTGTAAACGTTTAATTGTGATGGCTAGGAGATAGGGAAGTATGGAACCTATGCAGATGCTGAACGGGTCACTAATAACAGATACTACTCTAGCAGCAGAAAAGAGCAAGAGTCGAGCAGCACCTTGAAGACTAATGAAATCTGTGGCAGGTAGAAGCTTTCCTGAGTCATTGCTCACTTCTTCAGATATTACTCTACTTTGCATAGTCTTACTTCTGGGCCTCTTTAACAGCCTTAAGGCAACACAACGAAGGGTCCTTTCCTTTTGAATAATTCTGTAATATAGAACAATACATCACTTAATAACAGTGCTTTACACACTACAATATGGTTGCTCATCTTTTTTATGTTGAGTGTTTTTTTTTCATTCATAATCCCTGATTAGACTAGCCTTTGTTGGAAAAGCAAAATTGAACAAGGCTTTGAAACTGTTCTTATTTAATTTCGCTAGCCTTCATGTAACCCAGGATAACACACTTTTGTGTGGCTCATATTTCTAATGTAATTCATATGTAAATTGTAGTTTCATTCATATGGGCATGTTTTGGTATTCACTGCATATCCTTGGTGAAGAGCACAAACAGTGAGTTAGAACTTCTTGTTGCATTTCTGATTTCTGAATGGTGTTCGATTTGTTTGGCTTGTTGTTTGTACAGTGATGGTATGTCTCATTCTAATTTGAAAGTCATGGCTGACATCTTCATGTTGAGAAATCACTACAGTTTGGCATCTTGTTCTGCAGTGAAGCAATTGTTTCATGCACCATCCTGAATCTGATGGTCATGATATGAGCCTTGTTCACACAAAAACCCTGTGCACAGCAAAAGTGTAGAGGGGGGAAGCAGTATCATGGTTGGAGGCCCCACCGCTATCTATACATGGTCAGGTGGCCACATTAACTGATCCTACACTGGTGGTGAGGGTCACATTTTTAAATGCTCCCTACAAGTAGAAACATAACACAAAAGATGGAACCTTTCGCCATGATATGCTTGTTCCATGCAGGGGGGCCTTTAAAAATACAACACAGTGAGGCATCCAGACATTGTGACCTCTGCTTGTGGAGTGAAGAGATACAGTCTGCTCTGCCAATTTAAGATTCTGCCCCTTCAGTCTGTGAGATGAATAAATTAGGTCTGCATTTTGGGAATAGTGGAGTTTGTCCTAATTTTGTATCATTTAGGAGTAAGGTCAGCTGCTGACTTCTCACTTTAGTGGTGAAAAGTTCTTTGACCTGACTTTCTTTTAGTTCTTTGAGCTGACTCTTTTGCTGCTCAAATGTGAATAAGAGTATGGGTTTTCCTCACAAACTGGATCATGGGCAGTGAACACACAATATGAGTTCTACATTTCAGATTTCTACATTTCCAAAGAAGTTCTCTATCTCCCAATGACTTGCAGATAGATCCTTGTAGGGGATAAGCGTGCCCTACTCTTGAACAGTCAGAGAGACAAACAGTTCAGGAATAAAATAACATACTTCACTCTAACTCTTACCTCATCTGCTCTGTCCTTACTTTAATTTTTAACCAATTTCTATGTTATGTTTCAACATAAAGTTTCATCCTGAGAATGAATATTTATTACATCAGAATGATATCTCGTTTTTAGGGCCTCTCTCCATAAACACTTGTCAAACTATGTCACTGAGGTAAAATAAGCTTGTAAACATGTCATTAATAATATGAGAATCAGGTTGCATTTTGAACAGAAGAATAAAGTGCAGTTGAATTTTGTTAAAATGAATTCCCAGATGCCAGCAGCAATTCTTTCTAAGGGATGAGGTCTATATAATGCCAAACCAAGATTAAATCTAGATGTCCAGGCACATGGAATCACAGGCCATCTTTCATGAGTTTCTTTATGTTTCTCATTCCCCGCACTATGAGAATGGGCCAGGAATAGGAGAGCTCATTAAAATTAATATTGATTTATTGCTCTCTAGTGGCCATCTGGGGTCATATGCATGAGTTCTAATACAGTTGCCTATAACCGCAGGAATCAATATGTACCAGCGTATGCAGCCACCTATGTGTGTTGCAACCATAGATACTCTCATCCCCGTAATTTTAACTTTTTAAAAAAGAAAAAGGTGAAAAGAGTTCAGAAATGCATGCTGAATGGAATATCTGTTTCTTCAAATTCCAGACTGAGTCTCTTTAAGAACAAATGGGGCACAATCCAGTGGGAAATTCTTTTATATATAAGACACATCAGCTCCCATGTATAATTAAAGCTGGAATTAAGAGATTTTGAAGAAAACAGAAATGTATGTATGGGGTTGTCCTAACTGGGCAAAAAAGATATGATATGCAATGGTTAATGTTTAGTATCTGAGAATGACCACAAGAAAGGACATCACTCATCTTAGATCCTGACTTTGTAAGATGAAAGGCAAGGGCATAAGTGCATCCATTTTAAACAGGCATACTTACAAACACACTGTCACACACATCATGACGACATAAGAACTGTCCAAAACTATTTTCAATAATTGATTTGCTGTTTAATTGAACAGCATGACTGACTAACATAGCTCATTACTTTACTCATTACTTAATTATTGAAGAAAGTAGGACAAGTCAATAAAATGGAAGGCTGTAAATTCCAATACTAATTAGCGCCAGCTCCTCAGAGACATATTTTAAGGGCAGATTGGCTACCTGAATGTCCCAGGACCTTGCAGATGAAGGAAAAGGGTAGATGTGCCATAAATCTAGATTATAGGCAAGAGAGACAAGCCAAAAAGTAAATGTGTGGCAAACTACTGCCAAATATACCATACAAACTTGGGTAAATTACTAATATTGGAGTATTAGAAATTAGAAGAGGGCTGATTCTTGGACAATTCCTAAGTACAGGGAGTATTCTCATTTAGTTAACTATTCTTTCAAAAAGACGTTACATTGTTGTTGTTTTTTGGTTTCATATAAGGTTGCCTTATGAATCAGTCTATCTCAGTGGTATTGTCAGCTGTGATTGGCAGAGGTTCTACAAAGTCTTTCCCACTATAGATCCTTTGAAGTGGAGATGCTGGAGATTGGCTGTGGGATGTTCAGTATGTAATGCATATACTTCCCCACAGAACTATGAGCACATACAACTCACAAATGGCCAACTTGGATGAGACATCACACTGAGGTAGCAGCTCATAAAATTATTCATGCTGATTCCAGGGCCAATGTGAGGGCATGACCTCTTGTGTTGTGTTTTTCCCTCTCTCAAAATACTTGAACGCAAGGGCATCCAGTGAAGTTGATGAGCAGTAGATTCAAGATCGACAAAAGGAAATAGTTCTTTACTCAACAAGTGATTAAAATGTGGAATATGCTGCCAGATAGTGTAGTGATAGCGAGAGCCATAGCTTTAAAAGAGGACTAGTAAAATTCGTGGAAGATAGCAGGTACTCGCTATGGTGACTACAGGGAACCTCCACATTTAGAGGTAGTGAACCTCTGAATGCTAGTGCCTGGAGACAATATCAGGGGAAAGCCTCAGCTTCTGTGCCCTGTTGTTGGCCCTCCAGAATAACTGGCTGGCCACTGTGTGAGACAAGATGGTGGACTAGATGGACCACTGGTCTGATCCAACAGGGCTCTTATGTTCCTGCCATTTCTGCTCTTTTCCCATTGCTTATGTGGCAACAGACTTATTCAAGGATGGCTGGAAGAAGTTTGATGGACTCTTTTTCATCTTCACCTTCCAACTGGGTGTCTTTCTGTAATGGAGAAAATCCTAGATATTGCCTTGTATCTGATCACTCTGATACACTCCAAGGAGCCATCCTCCAATGTTAGTGGCTCCAACCAGAAGAGTCACTTACGCTGAAGGATGTCTCCTTGGCCTGGAGGAAGGCTTCCAACTTGCCTGAGTACAGTTATCACTGGATACAGTGGATACAAGCCATTGTGTCCCAGGATTTGATTGCTTTTAAAGGTGCACAAACCTGTAGGCTGAAACCTCAAAATGAATTGAACTGTGAAACAACACCAAACTGCTTTTGTTTTACCAGTTATTTCTGAAACAATTCCATTGACTACCATGAAACTGTTTCAGTGGAAGAGGTCTAAATCAGGGGAGTCAAACATAAGACCCAATGGCTGGAACCAGCCCATCCAGGGCTTTTATGGAGCTTGTGAGCAACTGGTGCAAAGGAGGGAGAAGAAGGCTTCTTGGGGGTGGGTAGGTGGAGCCACTCCAATTGTGTCTTCAACATGGTAGACCAACCTCATCTGCAGCAGCCAAGCAGAACTATTTCACTTCACTACATTGGGAGCCACTGTAGCTGCATTCATACCTTTCCACTCAACCTGCAGCTCTGGGGATGCTGTCCCGAATGGCCTCAGGGATCAGCATTTGCATGTGGGGTGTGTGCAGACAATCCTCTGCTGGGGCATAAGAGCATCTGCCCAGTGCTGCACTTCTGGCTCTCCAGTCCAGTGGGTTTTCCTCTGCACCACGCTCCCAGCCCATGGAGCTTTGCAGTGAGAACACACCAACTTGGAGTTTACCAGTTGCTGTCCTTTATAAACTTTATATCTCCAGTACCCAGCATTACGTTTTATGGTGGCCTGGCCCGACAAAATGACATTTATGTCAGATCCGGCCCATAGGCGTCAACTTCAGGGGGGCTGGGGAGCTGGAGCCCCTCCCCCCGAACTTTTCCAGGATGTCTGAGTCTCCCCTGGAGACAATGGCCTGTAATGTCTCTGGCCCAGCCCCAGCCCCCAGGAAATTGGAAAGTCTACGCCCTTGATCCGGCCCCCATAACAAATGAGTTTGACACCTCTAGTCAACAAAACCCTCAAAATGGGAGGACAAACAGGAAATAAAATGGCAAATACAAATACAGAGACTACCTGGAAAGTTGCCAAATTTTGCTCTCAAGCAATTAAATTGTGCTCTATTCTAGTAACGCTGAGGCGATCGATTGTAATTTTAATTAATGTATTCTAGATTACACTTCACTGAACAGGCATAATTTTTAAATTTTAATTTTTTAACCCTCTGTTATATGCATTATATGTAACAAGTTAGACAATGTTAGATTAGATTATTATTGTATGTTATTTGTAATACATTGTTATTTCTAGTAATGTTTAATTTTTTCATTCATATTTTTAAATATTTTCATAGAGCTTATATTTCATCTATTTATTTTTATGTTTATTCTTACGTTTCTCTGTGGTTGATGTTGATTTGAGTTGTGAATCTGGTTGTGAACCATAATAATAAACAAACATACCCCACCTCTGGTCTAAATCGTAAAAAAAAAAAAAGCTATTCGAAAGTTTCACAACTTCATCCTAAGAACAGCTGAAGCAAGATATCACCCAAAACATGGACGTTCTCAATCCCTCTGCTGATTTAACATCAGCTACATGTTGCAGAATGTGACACCCTGAGAATCTTGCATTGAATGTTCTTGCATGCACATAGGCATGTAGAAAGCTGACACCCGTGATGATCAACTAATTGGTGGAAGGAAAGGAGCAGGGGATTAGATGGTGACTCTCTCTCACTCACTCACATCCCAAACAGCTACTTTGCACTGTGCTCATTTTCAACCAGGGCTGCAAGTTTGCAGCCTCAGCACTAGACCAAGGAAGGAACCACACACATACCCTTTCTGCACAGATCTTTCATCTAGTTTGGGAGACACATGGGAAGGTCAGTTTTGGCACATACATGCTCATCTCCAGTTGGATCAACAATTGTGTGATCACATGGACTTTGGAAGCTGCGGGCACAGCCCACCACTGCGTGATTCAGATGTGACCACAGGTGAGTCAAGGTTTGTCTCCAATGCGCTTAAACAAGGGATCGATAATTCACACCTCAGCCCTGCGGGTTCCCTATGGCGTGTGCGATGATGCGCATACTGAGAAGGGTAAAGAACAACGGCTCATCAACGGATGGCCTAATCAGACTATCTTGATGCCATGGGAGTGTGCAGGGGTGATCAGACACAGGAAAGTCCATCTGTGGCCCATAGCAACCCGTTTGCTATAGGACTTTCCGAGGTGTCTTTTAATTCCTCTTCTGCAGTGGAGCAAAACGGGTTGCTGACGGCTGTAGGGTGCTTCCTAGATGTTGTCATCTGATCGTGCTCCTTTAATCTGCCCGGGATTCGCATCTACGTTGGGGCGAATTGTGCGTGTGATTGCAACCTTATAATTCTTTATTGTGAGATATATTTTCACCGTGAGATATACAATAGATTTTTTTAAAACTTTGATATATTAAAAGCAATAATTAATAAGTAGAAATTATAAAATATTGAATATAGTATATGTAGCAATGATGTTATCAATAATATAGCTGTAAAACAGATTAGTGATAAAATCTGGAATTTAAAATTTCTGAAATGTCTTAAAAATTATAATGAAAGGGAATTGGGGAGAATTATTTGTTTGTTTCATATACCCAGTAATGTATCCTTTTGTATCTTTTTGTATTCTTGACATATTTTTATATACCCCTTATTTTCTCTTATATCCTTTATATATCACTATCTTGTTATTTAAAATAATATATGTATATTAAAAAATCCAGCTGGGCTAGCGCAAGCCCCTTGTGTGAATTCAATCAACTTTTTGAATACTGTCTATATTTTTTTAAGCAGCCTAACAGAACTACACCTGTATTATTGTTATAATCCCACAGTACAATTTACATTTAATTATTTGGTTTTTAAATGCAGCTGTGGTAACAGACATTATAAAACCCCATGTTCATCAGACGAGGGCAAATAGTATTACTAAAAACCTGGTTTGTCATTGAAGGATTTGCCAAAGCAAGAATGATTTTTTTAATTATTTTCCCTTCTCTTTTTCATTTGCAAGAAGCAGCATATCTGGGAAGTACTCCTCAAGGGTGTTTCAAAGTCTGGTTTCCAATTATGTAAATCAAAGTGGCTAGGGCAGCATTATCTAAGATTAATTAAAAAAAGAAATCACCTTTTATACAAAGCTTGAGAGCAACATTCTAAACACATGGCCCTGGATTATTCACTGTAAAGGCACCGTAGACTTTTGCTTCTTTTGACATGTACTTCTGTTTTCCATTCTTGATTCCACACCACAAGTTATCATTTCAGTCAGTGCTTTCTAAAGTATTTCTTCCAACTTGATTTTTTCTTTTTTTCCTTTCAGTGGTTTCGAAAATCCAGCCTACAGCACTAATAAATTAGAGATTAATTTTAGGATATGGGAACTGTGCTTGTGTAGTTTAGTGGAAAGTTCCTGGTTTTGTCAGTGAAACAACCACTCTTTAGTGTTTTCAGTTGGCTTTCTTAAAAGTAAGTATGTCCAAAGTTATAGTCTGCACTGGTGTGTGCATAGATTTTTTTTTCTTGTCATAGACTACAGGGATGAAAAAATAATTTAAAGTAGGGTTTCCCAACCTTTTTGAGCCTGTGAACACCTTTGGAATTCTGACACAGAGTAGTGGGCGCAATCATAAAATGGCTACTGCAGGGGGTGGAGCCAACCACAAAATGTAGTGGGGATATGCATAATTCACTTCAGTTCAGTTCAGTTTATCACGTTCAACGACCATATTCAGACATAGTACAATATACAAGATAATAGCTTAAAAGAAAAATAACATCATTAGGATATAAAAGTTGTCATATTTCACAGATAAAATGTACCAATCATATTTCAAAAATCAAAAAAAAAGAAAAGAAAAGGAGAAGTCCTACTGGACAGGGCCATTGTTTGCTATGCACTTTGGCCACTTGGGCACAAAACTTAGCTGTTACCTTAGTCATTCTAATAATAACTCTCCAATATTTCCGGCAGAAGCTCTGCTTCAGGATACCTTTTGAAATGAACATATTGCTAAACATATTTTCTTGCCCAGCTTATCTTCAGTCACCCAGGGATGATCCTCTATGCTGTTGCCAAAGCAATGCTTTGTTTTCTTTTGAATCTGCAGAGCCAATCAGATCTCCAGTGGCCAATAAGAAGCCCTGCTGGTCAAAAGCCCCACCCTGGTCCTTTCTAAAAACACATGGTGGAGGCACCTGGAAATGTGTCCATGGTACCATGGCACCTGTGGGCACCACATTGGAGACCTCTGACTTAAACAGTAAACCCTACAGGGGATCAGAAATAAATTTCCCTAGGGTAAATAAGAATTGCACAAATCCTTGTATTCACCACATTAAACTTTAGAACTTAAAACATCTCAACACTTGAAAATTATCAGCCAGTTCATCAAAACCCATAGCCACACCAAGCTTCCCCAAATTGAAACATAAAAGATTCATCATAAAAATATTGTACATTTCTCAATAGTGAAAGCTTTGTGGCTTTGTAGAGGACATCTAGTGCATTTAGTGACAGTATACGGAAATGATCGTTTCTACACTCTTTGCACATGCTGACATGGTTTTGTCAGTGGTAAAACCACCCAACTACCCATAACCCTGGAGTAAAACTGATTGCAACTACTACATAGATGCAAAGGTGGCTACGAGGCAGAAGGAAATGAAACTCCGCTACCGCAACTACTGTGCAGCCACAAAGCTGTTCAGCATCTGGACAAGTTGTATTGTGGTGAGGCAAGGAGATCCGGGGCTCAGCTCATGAGTGATTATGGCTACTGAAAATGTTCTGTTCACCGCAATGTTCTTGTCACCTCTAGTCTCATAGAAACCTAAAACTTAACAAGTGTTTGTTCCAGCACAAACATAAACGTCATAGACTAGAGGTCTTTTTGTTGTTTATCTTTATGCTGCCTCAAGTCTCTTGTTTGCAAAAAAGAATTGTAGATTTAGCTGTCTGATTCCCCTGGTGCTCTCCCACACAGGTCCACATCAGTGTAGCACAGAATCCCCATTTATCCAAAACTCTGATTATTCAACATTTTGAGCACCCCCCCCAAATGGCTTATATATAAAGACAATTGTCTATACTAAACATTGCTTCACAGATGCTGCCATTTGCAGCAGATTAAATGTTCTGCATTGAGCAGTTGAGTTTCTACATTCCAAATGATTTGCTGCTATTATTCCTCCGTCTCAAACAAAACATTACTGCTCATTCCATGTGCCATTCAAACTAACCAGCCAGATTTCTTTTCCGTATTATTATTTTCTGCAAGGGGGGGGGGGGGGGGGAGCCTTCAATAAGCATTTTGGAATCCTCATTTGTGCCTCCCTTTCAACCATTCCCGAACCCAGCTATGCAGGTGATTACCCAGTGTTTCACCTGGAGCTTTTCCACATCAGCCTAGGTAAAATATGCAAGCTGGAAGTGCTCTGGCAGGATTCTGCCTGGTCCTCTTCTTTTTCGAGACAAGCCCTCCGGCCTTTGCAGCCTTTAATCAGCTGTGACTGGAGTGAAGCTGTCAGCTCCTTGCTTGCACTGTGTCAGCTTTAGTATTACTTAGAGCATTCCTGACAATACAGATTTAACAGGCAACCTGTTGGGGGTAGCGAAGCATATTTTCCATAGAAGTAACTTTCTAGAGCTACAGCATCAACCGTTATGGCAGGGTTTGTCAATGCCTGGCCTGAAATGATGCCCCATGTGTCCCAATAGCTGCCAGGCAGGGGGAAAGTTAAGCAGCATTGTGGCAAGAGAAGTGACACACCTGCCCAACTTCTCTCTGCTGCAAACCCTTGTGGAATCTGGAGCCTACAAGCTGTAGTAGATCTTAAAGAGCAACATTCATTGGAACGTATATCCTTCCCTGATCTGCAGGTAGGGCTGCCAAGTCCAGGTTGGAAAATACCTGGGGACTTTGGGGGTGGAGCCAGGAGAAGGCAGGGTTTGGGGAGGGGAGGGGCCTCAGCATGGTACAAAGCCATGGAGTCCACCCTCCAAAGCAGCCATTTTCTCCAGGGGGGCTGATCTTTGTCAGCTGGAGATCAGTTGTAAAAGCGGGAGATCCCCAGGCCCCACCTGGAGGCTGGCAACACTATCTGCAGGCCTAGAATAGCTGGTGGCTTTTAAGTGTACGTAGGGGCTCCATCTCACTTAGCAAGACCAGAACCAGGCAGATATGATGTTGTGGAGGTCATGAATTTATAGGGTCATCCTAAGTCTGCAGATTCTCCATGTCCTATAGTATCTCAACATACAATATCCAAAACAAATCCCACACCAGGAGAACAATTGGCTCCTCTGAACATTACCCATAATGATCAGGGTCAATTCAGATTATCCAGTGCCAGTGTGAGAGAGGCCCTTTCTTGAAATCGAGGGGACCTACACTGCCTCTGAGATGAATCTGAGGAGCATGCTTGGTTTTGTGATTCAAGCTTTCCCCTCAGTTACAAGATGTACTTAGGGCAGTGAGTGTAAAGGCTTTGGGTCCTTGCTGTGAGGTAAGGTTTGTACTGAGCACAAAGAGCACATGGATCACTGAAGAAGGAGGTTTAATTAAAAAGAAGGGTTATTTATTGTTGGGATATTTGCAAGTTCTTTCCCTGATGTCATGAAAGTGTTTACATGTTTGTTTATGTATACTAATTAGTTCGCTTAGCAACCAATGGGTTGTCATGCATGTATTTCCCACCAGAAATACACTCAATGAAATTGCTGAGCAGTCGGGTTAGAACAGATAAAAGGAAGTACTTCTTCACCCAAAGAGTGATTAACACATGGGATTCACTGCCACAAGAGGTGGTGGCAGACATAGGCGTCAACTACAGGGGGGCTCGAGCCCCCCCCCGGCAAAACAGAGCACCCACCTCCCCGCCGCACCTCACTGGGCCCTTCCTAAGCCCGCCCGCCTGTCAGCCACTCCCACCCGCCCATCCCCCCCCAGCCTGGCCACTCTTGCCTCCGTCCGTCCCTCCGTTCGTCCAGGCACCAGCTGGGCAAACGCCCAGCATGCTGGCATCACCCGGAAGTGACACCATCATGCTGGGCACATTGCCAGGGTGACGCTCTAGCAATCGCCCCGAAACCCTATGGCACCAAGGTTGTAATGAATATACCAAAACAGTTGAGAAATGATTCAATTTGTTGTTTAAAAAAAAACCTGAATGAGACCTTTAAATATTTATATTAATGCTACATGTATTAGCCTGGTTCTTGTTGACATTGCTTTAAGAGGGAAACACACACACACACACACCACCACCACCACCACCAGGATGAAATTAGTAGGGATTTCATCTGACTAAGGTCAACTAATCAACATCTTTTGGTAGTCCCTGACATCTGACTCAGGGACGTCTGACTTGCCTCAGCCAAGGCCTTTTCCACCCTGGCCCCTATCTAGTGGAAAGAGCTCCTGAGTGAGATCAGGGCCCTGTGGGATTTACTACAATTCTGCAGGGCCTGTAAGATGGAGCTCTTCCACCAGGCTTTTGGTTGAGGTGGTGGGTGCCGCCTCTTGGTGGCCGAGTCCACCATTAGCCTGGACTCTAGAATTTTAAAATCTTACACCACTGTTGATATGGTTCTATCAGAGCTGACATGGTACAGAGGAGTATTTCATGTTCGACTGTCGTTTTAATCTGGCTTTAACTGTGTTGTATTTTACACTGTTGTTACCCACCCTGAGTCCGCCTGCGGGGAGGGCGGTATATAAATCCAAATAAATAAATGTGTTTTTTTATTGACGGTATTTTATTGTTGGAAGCCGTCTTGAGCCAGTTCACTGGAAAGGCGGGATAAAAATGCAAATAACAATAAATAAATATTTTCATCTCCTAAAGGACCCTTCCTCTCAAATTTCAGATAGATGGGAGAAGAAAATATATTTCATTTAACACTACATCATGTGGTGAAAAAAATGTTAGCAGCAAAACCACAATGTAGATATATAACACATTTAGTGAGATGTGAATCTGAGGATAAGGAAGAATATGTGTTTTCTATAGGAAGCGTTCCATAGGAAGTGTATTATGGGTATATTCTCACTGCTTGTTTTACAGTTGCCAACTATTTGATCTCTATGTAAAACCCTAAATATAGACATTAAATTTTATTAGCAAGATCCAATTTGCTTCCAACAGCTGAATATACAGGAAGGCTTAAATACATTCCTTAGATGGAATGAACATGTTCTCGTGCTTCCAGAGCAAAAGAAACTGTCTCACATATGTTGTTACATTATCCTTTGTTTGTTAAAGCCAGGCATGATATATTAGAAGCCAGTCTGGTGTAATGGTTAGGAGCGCGGACTCTGATCTGGGAGAACCGGATTTGATTTCCCATTCTTCCACATGCAGTTGCTGGTGTGACCTTGGATCAGTCACAAGTTGTTTCAGAGCTGTTCTCTCACGAGCAGTCCTCGAAAGAGCTCTCTCAGCCCCACCTACCTCACAGGGTGTCTGTTGTGGGGAGGGGGAGGGAAAGGAGATTGTAAACTGCTTTGAGACTCCTTCGGGTAGTGAAGGACAGGGTATAAATCCAATATCTTCTTCTGTTAATTCTGATGTTCAGTGTTCTAGTAATTAAGTTATCTTGAAATCATTGTTTTTTAATGATATGGACTCATTGGAAGCTGCTGCCAAATTTCTTGTACATGTTTTTAATATTCAACTGCTTATTTATTTGTTTTTGTTTCATCCTTTTTCCAAACTCTGCCAAACTATGGCTGAAGAGGTAGGAAATAAATAAATAAATAAATGTCTTTTAAAGGTCTTTTTGGATAGACAAATCAACAAAGAAAAGGCAGCAGAGTCTCAACCAAATTCTGTTAACTATTTAGTGGCACAGGCTAGGCTGATCTTTTCAGATCTCAGAAGCTATGCGGGGTCAGCTCTGGTTAGTATTTGGATGGGAGACCACCAAGAAAGTTTGGGGTCACTATGCAGAGGCAGACAGTGGCAAACCACCTCTGAATATCTCTTGCCTTGAAAACCCTACAGGGTCACTGTAAGTCAGCTGCAACTTGAGGGCACTTTCTACCTCCCGACTGATTAATCATGCTGAGTTTCACTTGTAAGGCTAACAAGTCAGATAAAAAAATCTGAACAGCCATTCTGATTGGCAGTGAGAGATAGATGCTGACAAAAATGGCAATGCTGAAGTGTCTAATGTCCACCTTTAACTATTGTTTCTACTCCTCTCAGAATACCTTCTTTTCCCTTTTTTCTTTTTACACATCTAGCCCAGCTCATGTTGTCAAGAAACCTATCATTTGCCTCCAAGAACAAAATTCAAGGAGAAGAAATGCCAGAAAAACTCACTGACATAAAAGAAGGCAGAAAGGGGTTAATATGCTGAAATAGCCCAAGACAGACTTGTCTTGGCCCGTGCTCTTAATGAGCATAGTTCAGTGAGTCTGCCTTCGTTTTTTGCCTTCAAATTAGGGAGGGGGGGGGGGTTACAAGTCTTTCTTTAGGCAAAGGGATTTCATATATGGTCGTGTGCTAAGTGGGGACAATACATACATGGAGGCCGACCGAGATAGATATTTTCACGCTATTTGGTGCAAGCGGGCTCCCCTTTGAGGCCTATTGTCATTCACAACCACACCATTT
This sequence comes from Lepidodactylus listeri, assembly GCA_029233225.1. Taxonomy (NCBI): domain Eukaryota; kingdom Metazoa; phylum Chordata; class Lepidosauria; order Squamata; family Gekkonidae; genus Lepidodactylus; species Lepidodactylus listeri. The sequence goes on from JARCFY010000006.1 coordinate 99,385,809, forward strand.
ATACTGAACATTGTTCCTCTTCCACTCGGTGACGAGAGGGCAGGCTCTCGGCACCTTGTTTTCTATGCCTCAGGGAGGAAGTGACAGAAGGCCTGCCTTATTTACCTTCGTGGCTTTCCCCATGTAATCTGGTTAATCATGTGGCTAATCAAGGACACGGAGCATCCCCTCACACAATGAGGGCTCATTCATGTTTAATACAATAGGGTGCTTAAGTCATTCCACACCTCACCAAAGACACCCCCCCCTTCTTTGTCTGGTTGATCGAGTGAGTGCCTTGCCCTCCCCTCTTTCATGCTAGCATATGTTCCTGCTCTGCCCAGCTGCAGCTAGACAAGGGGGCTAGCTCTCAGAGGGTTTTATTTATTAGGAACCAATGAATTGATTAGTAGCACTACAGTGCATGGCTTAAAACAGTCCCCACATGCATGCATATATTATGTCATTGGAAATCTTCATAGCAAGGTGACCCCGGAGATGGCAACACTAACCCACACTCTCTATAATTATGCAAGCCAAGTGAAGTAGGCTGAAGACTGAGAGACATTTGTAAAGTGGGTTATCATTTTGTTGCGAAACAAAGCTCTTTTGGGGGAGGAAAGATGTAGCGATTACTTAATGCATTTATGTTCCTGAATAACTGTTCTTCATTGACTTTAGAAGAGGATAATTAAAAGATGAACACCCTGCAAAAGCAGAAATCTTTTTTTTTTTAAATGAAAAGTTGTGCAAACAACGTGGTCTTCACAGCATTGGGTCCACAAAAATTGGATCTTTCTCCGGATATAAAATCAATAGGGAAAGGACAAAAATTATAACAAAAGTCTTAGTGCAACAAGAAAAAGATATTATAAAGAGTACAGAATGCACAGTAGCTACCAATTCTATTAAATATTTGGGAATAAATGTGACTGGACAAAATTGTAATAGAAATAACTATTAGAAGACTTGGAAGCTTATACAAGCAGATTTATCCAAATGGAAAAAATTAAAAATCTCATGGCTGGGTAGAATTTCAGCTATTGAAATGAATGTATTTCTAAAATTAAATTTCCTATTCTAAATGCTACCTATACATATATAAAAAAGAATACTGACAGAGGGGCCCACTGCTTCCCAGGCCGGTTTCCTACTTCTAATGTATTTGAAGAAAGTTTTATTATTGGTCTTTATGTTTTTTGTGATATGCTCCTCTAGGGCTGCCAAGTCCCCGGGAAGAGCGGGGGAAACACCGATTTTGAAAGCTTTCCCCCGCTTTTCCAAGATTGGCCACCGGGGGGACAAAATGGCTGCCAGCAGGGGAACCTCGGAGCCTGCCCTGGCCAGCCTCTTGAACTTCCTTCCTTCCTTCCCTCCTCCTCCTGCCCGCCTGGGCTGGCGCGGCAGCGTCGCCGGGGCCGGGGCCGGGCTGGGGTGAGCGGCGGCGAGGATGGCCGGAGCGGCGGCGGGGCAGCAGCAGCAGCAAGAGGGGGCGGTGGCGGCGGCAGGAGGCGAGGGCTGCGGCGTCGGCGGGGCATCGGCAGGGGCGGCGTCGGCGGGCGAGGAGTCGTCGGACAGCGAGGCGGAGCACGAGGGGCCCCAGAAGCTCATCCGCAAGGTCTCCACCTCGGGACAGATCCGCAGCAAGGTAGGCGGGAGGGGTGTGTGTCCGTGTGTGCCTGAGCCCCTCTCCCTTCCTGCCCGGGACGAGGCCAGACGGGGCCAGCCAGGCGCGGGGGGGGGGGGGAAGGCTCTTAGGGCTTCATATTCTGCCGAGATGAGGAAGGATTCAGTAGGGCCGTTGCTCAGTGATAGAGCATCTGCTTGACATGCAGGAGGTATCAGCCTCTTCAGCTAAAAAAGGATCAGGTAATAGGTGACATTAAAGATCTCAGCCTGAGACCCTGGAGAGCCACTACCAGTCTGAGTAGTCAATACTGACCTTGATGGACCAATGGCCTGATTCAGTATTAGGAAACTTCATGAGTTCATGTGTCAGCATGTGGAAGCAACATCACAGGATGTGACATCACAAAATGATGTCACTTCCTTTCTCCTGGCTCCACCCCCAAAGTCTCCTGGCTCCACCCCCAAAGACCCCAGATATTTCCCAAGTTGGACTTGGCAGCCCTATGCTCCTCATATTCCCTTTTTGCCTGCCTGATCACAAACTTGCATTTTATTTGCCACAGCCTGTGTTCCCTTTTATCAGCCTCACTGAGACTAGCTTTCCACTGCTTAAAGGAATCCTTCTTACCTTTTACAGCTTCCATTACTTTGTTTCTTAACCATGCAGAATTTTTTCTATACCTATTTGTGCCTTTCCTAACCCGCAGTATATATTTTATCTGAGCCTCTAGGATTGTAATTTTAAACAGTCTCCAAGCTTCCCCAATGTTTTGGCCCTTTCTACTTTTCCTTTCAGTTTTCTCCTCACATATCCCCTCATAGAAGTTACCCCTTTTAAAGTTAAAAGTGGTTGTGTCAGTCTTTTTGGGCAACTCCCTATTTATACAAATGTTGAACTCAATAACATTATGCACTGTTCCCAAGTGGTGCAATCACTTTAACATCTCTCACCAGGTCTTGGGCATTACTTAGGACCAAATCCAGGATCGCCTCTCCCCTGGTCAGTTCTGAAACCATCTGTTCCATAGCACAGTCATTGAGAGTGTCTAGAAATTTCTTTTTCCTGACCTGAATAAATATTGACCCAATCAATGTGTGGGTAGTTAAAGTCACCTATTACAACACAGTTATTTTGTCTAGCCACTATCTTGAATTCATTCATCATTTTATAATCCTCCTCTATCTTTTGATTTGGTGGGTGGTAACAAACTCCCAATGTTAAGCTTCCTTTTGGGCCCACTAATTCAATCCACAGCATTTTCAGAAGCGAATTAAAATTATCCTACCTTCTCAATCTTACTGGACTGTGTACCCTCTCTGACATAAAGAGCCACCCCACCTCCAACTTTCTCCCCCCTATCCTTCCAATATAATGTATAACCAGGAATCACCGTACCCTACTGATTTTCCTCATCCCACCAAGTTTCTGAAATACCCACAATGTCTATGTTTCCCCCCAACACCAAGCATTCCAACTCCCCGATTTTTCCTCGGACACTTCTAGCATTAGTATATAAACATCTATAGTTTCCCATACATGTTAAGCCCACAACCTTCCTCTTGCTGCCTCGTACCTTGTCAGACAGTCCCTATCATTTGACACATTCTCAGAGAACAATTCTAATCCCTTTCCTTATAGGAAAGTAACAGCTACCCCTTTTCATCTCCTGTCGGCTTTCCCTCAATATTCAGCTTAAAAACTACTCTGCCGCCTTTTTGATTTTAAGCGCCAGCAGCCTGGTTCCTTCCCGGGACAAGTGGAGACCGTCTCTCTTGTACAGCTCCCTCTTGTTCCAAAAAGTATCCCAGTGCCTAACAAACTTGAACCCTTCCCCCCTACACCATCTTCTCATCCACACATTGAGACTCCTGATCTGTGCCTGTCTCTCTGGCCCTGTGCGTGGAACAGGTAGCACTTCTGAGAAGGCTCACCTTGGAGGTCCTGGCCTTGACTCTCCTGCCTAGCAGCCTAAATTTTTCCTCCAGGACCTCACAACTACATTTCCCCACATCGTTGGTGCCAACCTGTACCATGACCACAGGCTCCTCCCCAGCACTATCTACCAGCCTATCTAAAACATGTGTAATGTCTGCTACCTTTGTACCAGGCAGGCAAGTCACCATATAGTCAATACAATATAGTTTCGCCCCCCAGCTGTCTACCTGCCTAAGGATCAAATCACCAACTACCAAGAGCCCCCCTCCTTCCCTGCCCAGGGATGGTTCCTTGGTACAAAAGGATACCCGTTCACCAGCCGTAGAAGAGGTCCCTTTTGAGGGTGCATTCCCCTTATCCACAGCACAGTGTCATGTTCCCTCTTGACCCTCATGCTCCCTGACAGCAGCAGGGCTGCCAGATACAGAGTGGGACATACCTAACAAGTCCCCGAGAGTCTTCTCCACATGCCTAACTGACTGTCTCTGCTTCTCCAGGTCAGCCACCTTGACCTCAAAGGAGCAAACTCGTTCCCTGAGAACCAGGAGCTCATTGCACCAGACACACCCCCAAGACTTCTGACCAGTGGGCAGGTAATCATACATGTGACACACTGTGCAAAACACTGGATAGTCCCCAACCCCCTGCTGGCATTCTGGCTTCATAATTGCTTTAAAAATAATTTAATATAATCCCCCCTTTACACCCTTTGTATTCTGCTTGTAGAAGTCTACTTACCTTACTGGGAACCCAAAGAGTTTAGGGCCCTGGTGTTCTGTCTCTTCCTTGGCTTCTCACAAGCCCCTAGTCTAAGAGTCCCTAGGCTAAGAGCCACAGGCCAAGAGCCCTGCCCTTTGGTTCTGGCCCTTTGGTTCTGGCTCTTTGGCTCGTTCCAGAGGCTCGTGCTTCTGGTCAGGTGGAGCCTGAAATAGAAGCCTCCCCCAGCAGAGGGTGTGGCTAGAAGTAGAATGAGAATAAATTCTGAGTACAACTGTAGAAAAAAGTCGATTTTGATCAAAAAATAACTTATATTTTTTATTGTGAGATATAAGAATTTCCTTTAAACTTTGGTATACTAAAAGCTATAACTACAGCTAGTATGTAGAAATGATGAAATATGTAACAGAATATGCAGTAATGATGAAACGAACAACTTACTTGAAAAATAGATCAAGCACGAAATTTCAGGAGAGATGGAATGAGAAAGCTCAAAAAATTGTACTAAATATATTGCAATGTAGAAGCAGAACAAAAATAAGTTTTAAATGTAACATCCTTTTGCCCTTGTGGCCTTAACAGGATTGACACATCCTTTCACGCCCTGCTGGAATGCAGATATTTTTGAGATTATGAGCCTTTATTCAACCAATTGTCTATACTCCAGAAACCCTGGCTCTTTTGCTCAGTGACAAGGATCCTAAGATCACTCTAGCAATTGCAAAATTTGTCTCAGTCCTTTTAGCCCTTGCATCTAAAAAAAATAAGAAATAATTGTTTTCTGCTGCTCAAGATTTATGAATCAATGAGCTTCTAAGGGTACAAAGGGAAAGGAAATGTAACATTATGAATATAAACATATAAGAAAGTGACTCTTGAGCAGAAATATCTTCTTCCTCATTATGAGCTTATATAACAGATTTTCTTTCTATACTCTGATACATCACCTATTTGTTAAAAGTTAAAAGTAAAAATTTGTTAAAAGTTAAAAGTAAAAATATGTAATACCAGATATGTAGTAAAGATGAAACGAATAATGTAGATGTAAAACAAATTAGTTATGAAATCTGAAATCTAAAATGTTGAATATAAATGTACCCTAACAGAAGTAAGTACCATTGTGAGTACCTGGCTCTGGCTGGGAGGGCAGGGTAGAAATTCAATCAATCAATCAATCAATCAATAAAGACAGTGCTTAAAAATGATGGAGGTGTTGGGGAGAAGAAGAAGAAGAGATTGGATTTATACCCCGCCCTCCATTCCCCAAGTGAGTCTCAGAACAGCTTACAAACTCCTTTTCCCTTCCCCTCCCCACAACAGACACCCTGTGAGGTAGGTGGGGCTGAGAGAGCTCTTTCCCAAACTGTCCTTGAGGGAACAGCTGGTACAGAGCTATGGCTTGCCCAAGGTCATCCAGCCAGGTGCAAGTGGAGGAGTGGGGAATCAAACCCGGTTCTCCCAGATTAGAGTCTGCGCACTTAACCACTACACCAAACTGGCTCTGAGAATGGGGAGAAAGGCTATAATGAAGAAAGTATTGGGGAGAAATGCTCTCTATTTTAAACATTCTGTGATATAGATTATTTTGTCATACATAATTGTTTGATACAATCCCTTTTTCTTTTCAGTAAAAAAAGAGCAGAAATCTTAAATTTTGACTTCAGCCCAAACTTTGGAAAAGTGCAGCAGGTTTAAGATTGATGCACAGGGGGAGCCACTGGTATGGCTGGGACCTTCAGTAGTCAGCATGGCATACCAGGATTCACCCAGATTTATTGGCATTGTCTTTGTTTTGGGTTGTGTTTTTTTTTTTAAAGTGGAACTCATCTGCCCTGTTTGTAATCTATTCTGAGTCCCTCTGAGGAGAAGGGTGCCCTAAAAACGCTTAAATAAATAATTATTGAATTAAATAACAAGCCAAATAAAATATTTGTGTGCATCCCTAGATGAAACTACAGCAGAAAAACAGATTCTTATTGAAGAGGGGGAATAACTGGAAAACATGACTCATTGCAAAAAGAAGGCAGGAAGTTTTATTTCAAACTACCCACCCCACCCCCAGCTTTCCAATGAACAAGACCAACTCTGTCCCTCCTCCCCCCTCCTTTTCATTAGCACCTTTACAGCATATTATCTCTTTCCTAATCTGCATTGCATTTAGGGATTTGGGGTCATTAAAGCACTTGCAGGGTTGATCTTATTGCGGATGGAGGTGTGAATTGATCACCAAAACTGGTGACAGGGAGTCTCGATTGGGTTTGTTACTTTGCTCCTTAATTGCATAAGAATCATTTGATGAGGAAAATAGGCTCTTTTGCAAAATCTCTGGAGCTCAGTTGAGAAAGCCTCAGCCCTCCCTCACATATTATCCTGCAAAAGCTCTTACTTCTATAAATGTATATCTCAAATTCCAAGATTGTGGAACCTTATCCTCCAGTGTTTGACAGACAAAATAAGCTGCTTTCTACAACCACTTAGTGTAATAAGGGACCCTCTTCCTTCAGCACACAGTGGATAAAATGTAGATTTGAATAGTAAGTACCAGTAGAGCACAATTCAATTTGTTCTCACATCTTGGTTCTTGTGGTTCTTCATGGAGAGGACCACAGGTGCTGCTGCTGAGCACCACTGAAGAAGAAAGTGATTTGGTCTACTGTCACTACGAGTCAATTGCAATTTGACAGCATGTTCTTTTTCTTTCAGAGGACATCAGAAAATGGTAACAGAGACCTTAGATTGCTCCTCTTAGACAGGGCAACTCTTGTACCTATTTCAGTACAGAACAATAACTAATCTATAATACAGGGGTGTGCTCTTCTTCTTCTGCCATTAGCCGCTCTGAGCCTGCCATTTGGCGGGGAGGGTGGGATATAAATCCCAAGAAATAAATAAATAAAATAAATTCTGCCATGAGATAATGGCACTTTCTGCACTCTCCTTTTAATCCATGTTCACCGTGATTGTCCTCCAAGCAATTCTGCACTAAAATCGAATTCAACCTTCTTTTTAATCCAGGTTTTCCCCTCATTCTTCACTAAAATCGAGTTCAATCTTCTTTTTATTCCGGGTTTTTCCCCCATTCTGCATTATATTATCTCCCTTCAGTAGTCAGTCTGTTTTCAGCCTGCGGTTGTCTCGGGTTATTTGAATGCTGTTGTGCGATGGATTTAGGGCAATTCTGCATCCATCACTCTCTCTACATTTTCTCAACTGGAAGGAAAAAGTACAGCTCAAAACCACATTCAAATACCTCAGGGCAACACCATACTGACTGCAAAGTCACCCCTGAATGGCCATAAACCTATGCAGAAGGTACCATAAAACCTGATGATCAACAACAAAATACAACAACAAATACCTTTTATTGGCATAAATACCTGATGATCAAAGAAAGCGAATGAAGTATGCAATGTGGAGGGTACCATAAAATCTGATTATTAAAAAAGTGAAAGCAGCATGCAATGCAGAAGGGAATTTTTGTTCCAACAAGGGTTTCATAAAACCATGGCGGGAAAAACCAGTGCAGAATTGCCCTTAAATTATCTCTCTTTGAACACTGAGAAAATCTGGAGTAGCAAGCAAATGCAGAAAGGATCAGTGTTGACCATTTAATTTTATAGCTCTTCTTTAAGAAATAATTTTCTTCAATAACTATGCACCAACTGGGTACAGCTAGTTTATTTTTCAAATGGTCAACAAATACCTCCCAAAGCAACATTTCTCGACTTGAATCTGAAAAAAAGGTATTGTAAATATGACACATTTCTAATGAGTCAAAGATGATAAGATAAAATCCACATAATACTCTTCACACATTGAGACCAACTTTGAATACATAATAATTAATTTTCATTATGTGTTGTGTCCCCACCCTTTCCAAAATATTGTGTGCTCTCCAAAGTACTTAGGTCACTTGTGTAGTCCTTTTTTCTCTCTCCAAACACCGATATTTGATGGAGATCACATGGGAATCTCTAATTATTTTATCGGGCTAATTAAAGAATCATATAAATTCATTATTATGGAAAATGCCCAGAGTACATCAATTCCCAAAGCTGCACTGCTTGCTACTTTTTACTATGTGCTGTCTCACCCAAAGTATGTGAGAATGTTCCCTAATTCACAAGAGAAGAAGAAGAAGAGAAGAAGAGATTGGATTTATACCCCACCCTTCGCTCCCCAAGGGAGTCTCAGAGCGGCTTACAAACTCCTTTCCCTTCCCCTCCCCGCAACAGACACCCTGTGAGGTAGGTGGGGCTGAGAGAGCTCGTTCCCAAGCTGTCCTTGAGAGAACAGCTGGTACAGAGCTATGGCTTGCCCAAGGTCATCCAGCCAGGTACAAGTAGAGGAGTGGGGAATCAAACCCGGTTCTCCCAGATTAGAGTCCGCGCACTTAACCACTACACCAAACTGGATCTCCAGAAGCTATATTATGGTAGCAAAGTTTTCACAGCAAAACCACAAATGTCTTTCTTGGAAGAAATTGGTCCATGGGGTTTTTTGTCAACCAGTGTTGTTATGGTCTATAGCATATAATAAATATAATTTGGAATTTAGTGCAGTAGATATCATTAGGTTTGTGGCAAATGTTCTCTCATTTAAGTATAGTGTTTCAGTGCTGTTTGTTGCCTTTTGTTTCCCTAAGTTCCCCGAGCACCCTACTTCTCAGCACCACTTTCACTGCAGCACATGCAGCATCCATGACATCATCATAACATGTGTGGAGTCCATGTGATCATGGACAAACTCATGCAGAGCACCACAGCAAATGAGATTAGATAAAAGTGGGGGCACATGGGAGCAGCGACGGCAGAAAAAAAAACAATGCCAAGAAACAGCACGAATAAATTTGCCATAAGTGCTGAAAATTGTAAAAATGGAAAGCGCACATAAAAATAAATTCAAAACGAGGTAAGCAATTTTGACTGGCTGTTAAATATAGTCTTGTATAATATTAATATGAGCTAAAGGACATTATTAGGCATAGGTAATAGTTACATCCAGTTTAAGTCAATGGGAGTTGATCTCATAATTTTGGCTATTTGTGCTGCTGAATTCAGTGAAACATTCATAGATGTGCTGAGAACTTTGCAGTGAGCACATTCGCCAGGCAAATGTATCGTGTTAACCCATGGTGATTATCCATGAGCCTAGCATTAGATTGAGTTGACTCGTCTTCACTGTTTACTGCCCAGATTGAAGAGGTTGTTGAGTTTCCTTCTGCTGTGAAGCTGCTGTTGCAACTATGCAGTAAGGGCAATCAGTTTTGCCCCAAGATGATGGTTGGTAAGGATGGGTGTGAACCCGAAAAATCTGGCTTGTGTTGGTTCGTGGTTTGTGGCTGAAGCAAAAACTGAATCAGTTCGTGGCCCTGCAAACTCCATTGAAAGGGACTGCAGTCCCTTTAAACAAGGTTTGCAGAGAGAGCAAAAAACAGCTGCGTGGTGAGGAGCAGGCTGCCCCCCACTACTCAGCTGTTTTTCACACTTTCTTGTGCAGTCCCTTTAAACTGCACAAGAAAGCACAAAAAGTACAAGGAGCTCTGCACCATTCAGCTGTTTTTGTGCTTTCTTGTGCAATCCCTTTAAACTTTAACAGAACTGCACAAGAGAGCGTGAAAAGCTGTGGGGAGCTGCTTAACTGTTTTTCATGCTTTCTCGTGCAGTTCCTTTAAAGGGACTGCAGAACAAAGTGCAAAACAGCTGAGCAACGGAGAGCAGGCTGCTCCCCACTGCTCATCTGCTTTTGTGGCTTTCACAGGGAACAGAAAACAGAGTTTTAAAGGAACTCAGGTCCCCTTTAAACCCCTGCTTTCTGCTCTATCCACAAACCACCATGAATTGCTTTAAAAGTTTATGGAAGTTCAAAAAAAAAATAGACCTGTCATGAACTTCAGTTCACCAACTACAAATAGGGCAAAATTCGTGATGATTTTTGCTTCATGGTTCAGTTCATTCCCATCCCTAATGGTTGTACTTTTCTTCTACACATGCAGGGTATAGCTTTCAATAATATTTACAGCTGTTCACATTAAAAATATCTTTTCAGTGACGTGAGGGGTGAAAATAATAAGTCCCATGAGGCTGTGCAACAGGATGCATTAACAAACTGCTGCAGATCCTGACAGATTGGCAGCCATTTACATCACTGCAGCAGATCGACTCAGATGAATGTCAAACAATAAGACTATTTTCAGTCAGCTGTCTGCTGAATGTTCCACCCCCTGCTTGTGATGGTGAACAGAATATCAGATGAACTAGCAAGAGCTTGTGTGTGACTGAACTTGGCCAGGCCTAAATGTCTATGAATTGCTGTCATTAAGTGTACTCAGGAAAGTTATGATCCAAATATATGTAAATGATGGGGCATTTTACAGCATTCGGTAGATTGCTGAATTCAGGATATCATTCATAGTGGTGAAAACCTTGTAACATAGATATTACCATGGGTAAGGTAGCTAAACATGGCCTAGCAACCAGTGGAAGATAGTGAAACTAGGGACTTCTGGTTTTTGTTTGGGTGGGGGATCAGCATTGCCAACTTGATGTCCCAGCATTTTCCCACTACCCAGCTGAATGGTGATGGTCAACAGAAGCTGGAAGCAGGAAATTCCCTTGATGCCAGCAGGAGATTGGCAACACTATCCATTGGTAAAGATGCATATGTCCTAAACCAGCATCAGTGTGAATGTGCCTGACTTTCCAGTTTGAGGCTAAGTTTATGCTATATGACCTGAGCATAAGAAATAAAATCATTGTTCTGCCACATCCCACTCCTGTGCTAAAGTTGCTGCTGGCTGACATTTCAAATCTGGCTTAAAGAAACACTCCCATACAGGCCCATAGCCAGGGGCATTTGGGGGCAATGCCCCCCACAGATGAGTGCTGCCCCCTAGGACAAAAAATTAAAAACGGGGGGAGGGGGAATAAAAAAATAGTTTAAATGTAAGATGTATGTAGGTGTTCCAAATTGACCCCAGGCACAGTCAAAGAAGCGTCAGTCTCTCTTTTTTCTTTTTTGCAGGCCAAAAAATAAATTGGTTTTAAAAAATGCAATAAAATACAATACAATAAAAGTGCAAAAAAATAAAATAACATTGCAAAATGCAAAGACAGTTGGAGATTCACCCACCTCCCTGGTTTACACAGAAAAGCAGCCCAGAATTAAGTCTCTCCAATCAAAAAGACTAGAGGAGGACTAGAGGTTGCAGCAGAGCCAGAGCTACTTCTTCTGTTGCTGCAAGAGGAGCAGCAGGTGCAGCTGGGGTACCCCCTTCAGATTTCCCCATGCCCCACCAACCAAAATTTTCTGGCTACGCCCCTGCTCCCATATTGACCCACAAAATGGCTGTAAGGGTTCTTTTGGCAAAGTGGCAGGACAATAGTACAAGCTGGGAAGAAATACTGTGAATCTGTATAGAGCGGGGGTGTCAAACATACGGCCTGGGAACCGGAACTGGCCAGTCTAAGACCACGAGCAACTGGTGCAAGGGAGACAGTGCTGGGGGGAGTGGGCGGAGCCACTCCATTGGGACCTCAGCATGGCAGAACAACCTCATCTGCAGCAGTCAAGCATTGTGGGGGCATCTGCCCAGTGCTGCACTGTTGCCTCTCCAGTCTGCCTACGTGGGTTTTCCTCTGCTCCCCTCTCCCAGCCTATGGGAGCCTTGCAGAGAGGATGCACCAACTCGGAGCTTACCAGCTGCTGTCCTTTATACAGTTTCTATCTCTGGTACCTGGCATTACATTTTATGGCACACATGGCCCAGCTGGACAAATTGACATTTATGCCAGATCCGGTCCTCATAACAAATGGGTTTGGCACCTCTGGTATAGTGTATAATCAGAAATAAACTTACAGTCTTGTTGAGGTCATTAATAGCCTTGCTCGAGCTTTAGTAATTAGCTATTTCTTCAGTTTACTTCAGAATTCATGGAAAGCCTTTCCCAACTGAGAGCTGCAGGCTAAAAGAAGACCCCAGTGTGCAAATGGACGCCATTTTAAAACATCCAATGAGTTCTTTGGATCTCTGATGGAGCCTTTTGTGAATTTCTTCACTGGAACATTTCCTTGGATTTAGTCACTGTTTAGCTGGTGTTATGGGGTGCTGCATTTGGAAAAAGAGGCTTCAAATCTCTACAATGAACGAATAGCAATTGGCTTACTGGATTTCTGACACCCCTGTTAGTTTCGTGCAACGTTTTCAGCACAACCAGTCTGACAATGGCACTAGACTACAGCCACAGTCCTAAGGACATTTCCCTGGGAGTAAGCCTCAGTGAATAATATGATCAGGGGTCCTTTTGTAGAAAAAGAGGTGCAGGAGCTCATTAGCATAACTCATTAGCATACCTCATTAGCATATGCCACGTCCCCTGACATCACCAGAAGTGTGTCAGAAAGGGAATGTCAGGCTGAGGACAGATTGTCCATCTCGGCCGCTCCGCCTCCGCTTCAGAAGCGGAGGCAGAGCGGCTGTTCAGACGGCCGCATCTGCCCCCAGGAGGCGGCCTGGACGCATCACGTCCGGCACCGCACTCCTTCCGCACCAGCCGAGCACCACTTCAAAGTGGTGCTCGGCTGCTGTGGCGCGCCCCCCATGCACGTTCCACCCGCCGGAGCGGGTGTGAACGCGCGTGGGCAGGGGCAGCCACGCGGCGTCCGCCTGCCGCTCAAGGAAGCCGCCCGCAGTCTGAACGCTGCGGGCGGCTTCCTTCCGGCGGCGTGCGAATGCCGCGCCGCGGGGGAAATTCCCCCCACCCGATTCTGCCGTGCCGCGGAGGCACGGCAGAATGGCGATCTGTCCTCAGCCTCAGTTTCAGCCCCATTATACCCTATGGGCCATTGAAATCAATGGCAAAAACTCATAGGGTATATGAAGGGCTGGAGGAAAGGGGGTTTGAGGGAGAGGCTCCAAACTTGCAGGGTAGCTGCTGGGGCCTCTCCTCAAAATACCCACTAAGTTTCAAGAATATTGGACCACGGGGTCCAATTCTATGGGCCCCCAAACAGGTTGTCTCATCCCCTCCATTGTTCTCTATGGAGGGAAAAAATGTTAACTTTTTTCCTCCCATAGAGAACAATGGAGGGAATGGGGGCAACCTGTTTGGGGGCCTGTAGAATTGGACCCCCTGGTCCAATCTTCTTGAAACTTGGTGGGTATTTCGAGAAGAGGCCCCAGCAGCTACCCTGCAAGTTTGGAGTCTCTTCCTCAAATCCCCTCCCCTCCAGTTGCTTTTAAAGTTCCCGCCGAATTTTCGGCGGCAATTCGGCAGCAGGCTTAATCAGATTAGAGAATCTGATTTGGCCCGTGGCTGCTCTAGTGGCCACTCCTGAGCTGGTGGAGCGCTCCGGCCCCAACAGACCCCTGAATAGGATCAATTCAGGTGGGCAGCTGTGTTGATCTGAAGCAGCAGGATGAAGTTTGAGTCCAGTGGCACCTTTGAGACCAATGAAGTTTTATTCTGGGAATGAGCTTTTGTGTGCATGCACAAAAGCTTAGACACCGAATAAAACTTTGTTGGTCTTAAAGGTGCCACTGGACTCAAACTTTGTTCTGAATAATATGAGACATACTTCTGAGCAGACCTGATTAAGTTTTCCGGTTTCCTCTTCATCGCTTCTCGGACTTTTGGCTAAGATCAAGTGAAGTGCTTCCTCTTCTTCTTCCAAAGAGTTGCAAATATGATGTACGAATGCCAACAGTAATTTTTTTTAAAGTTCAAAGGATATCTATTTGGATGGGCAAAGCAATGCTCAGATTGATAGTTTAGCCCAGAATTCTGACATTTGTATTAAAGTGGTGCAGAAATTAATCTTCAGTTTGACATTTAAAACACTTACCAAAGGAACTTTTCCCACTGATCATGGTTTCTTAAATCATGGCAGTAAGCACTGTCACGATAGAAGAGCATGAGAAATCACTTCAGTCACATCTGTGTTTTCCCACATTGTGAAAAAGGGAAGGAGACTCTGAATCATCACATGATGACATTGGATGCAATATCCCCTTTTATCAGGGACAATTATCTATTTATCATCTATCACCTGTCTGTCTGTCTGTCTAGCTATCTAGCTATCTATCACATTATCTGCCTTTCTACCTTGTGGAACTCAAGGCAGCTTACATAAAAGACCACAAGTTAAAATCTCCAGTTAGGGATGCCAATAAATAACAACTAAATTAGTCCAGGGTAGTCCTGAATAAAACTGGATGTGCAGGCAGCATAACATTTAGAATAACATAAGAACGTTAAGACAAACTTTGTTGGATCAGACCAGTGGGCCAACTAATTCAACATTTATGTTTTCTACACTGGCCAACTAATTGCTCTGGAGGGCCAAGAAGCATAGCATAGAGGCCAAGGTCTCCCCTTGGTTTTCCTTCCTAGCACTGATATTCCAACGTGTACTGGCTCTGTGTACAGAAGTTCCCTTCAGTCAATATAGCTAGTAGCCCTTGAAAGACCTCGCTGAATCTGCCTAATCCCCTTTAAACTCATCTATGCTAGTGGTGACTGTTACTACATCCACTGCTGTTTAATATGTATTAATGTTCTTTGAAATGATACTGGTGCAAAAAGCACCATGGCCTCCTTGAGACACTGGCTTTGGCAGAGGGCAGCCAGTGATGTATCTCTCCATTCTTCTGCTGCAGCTGCTGCTTAGCCTCGTGCACCAGAAATGGATGCAGAGTATGGATGTAGAGCGTGCAGTGGGCCACACCGTCACGAGGCGGCACATTACGGTGATGAAGACAGATGTGTGCAAATTAACACAGACAGGGCTGCATTTTGCCGATGGGCTGAATGTTGTGCTGGCTTGCTGATGTCTACTAATGCTCTGACATTGTCGTACACTGTGCCATATTCACACTGTGCCGTATTCGTTTGACTGGCGTGAGTCTAGCACGGGCAGACATGGATGGTGTAACCCAGCACAATACTAATGCAGACATATTTTAATGGGCATCAGGCATTACTATGTGCTCAGATGCATTTGGTCAGGTCTCACCAGGATTTTGTTCCCTTTTACATATATATGGAGCTCAGATTTGTCAAGAGAGATGTGGAAATAGAGAAAACGGAACCTGCATTAGAGGTGGAGCCACTTTTTCGTTGGAAGCAGTCAGAATGTGACGTCTTGTGGTCTTCAGTTTCTATAATTCCATTTCAAATGGGTAATGTGCTGTTGTTGAACCCAACGCAAAATGATAGAACCTGTGTTTGTCCAAAGGAGACAGTACTCTGGCAAACAGAGAAGAAACTATGGGGTAGGTGGACAAGGAAGATGAGAACAAAGTGGATACTGAACAAAGACTCATCTATGGGATTTTGTGGGAATTCTGGGGATGCTTTAGCTCCAAAATGAGGGTCTGGGGTGGAGGATACATTTCTTCTGTCCAAAATCCAGAGATCCTCTTACGAGACATGCACTGTCAAAAATATCCATGCTTTGAAAGTTTAGTTAATTTTGAAATGTAGAACATAAAAGAGTATTTTAGTCCTAATAATGATTTAAGAGTGGAGAGCTAAAATCACAACTCAACAAAACTTTAGAAGGTACAAAGACAAGTGATAGCAGTAGCATCAGACCTCCCCACCCCTCTTCAAGTAGCTACTGTCAACTAGCATATGAATAGCTGCACATGCATAGTTTCAAGGACACTGTAGCTTGCTTGTGCTAAATTAAACAATTTAATGAGAGTAGACAGCACAGTTTGTTAAGGAAATAATGTTGAATTAAAGGGACTGACTAGGAGACTGCATGGCTTCATGGCTTCCATCCATTATCTTTCCTTAACACCTTTGGCATTTAAATTGTTTTACAGTCAGAAAAAGCTTTATGGTCAGAAAATCCTCCTCTTCATAGCAGCATGTTGAATGGGACTGCTGCCCCAGCATCCAATCACCTTTCAGTAGGAGGGACGGCGGAATGAGGGAGGGAAGCACAGCAGGAGTACAGTTCAGTTCTGCCTCAGGGAGCAGGCAGTGAGCGTCCAGTTCTGCCTCAGGGGAGAAAGCAGTGATAGTTCGGGTCTGGCTCAGCCAAAGAGCAGGCAATTGGAAGGGTAGCTCTGCCTGGCAGTGTGGCAGAGTGGTTTAGTTCTGCCTCTGAGAGAGAACAGAGTACCTGATCGATAGGCCTGTCTCTGAAGATGACCTTGTACCATTCAGTCTGACTCTTGGGAAAGGTCAGGCTGGTGGGGGTGGAATCTTCTGTTTGCGAGAGGGTCCAACCTAATGGCTAGTCAGTGAAAGCTGTTGGTACCCCTGACAGAACAGTCCTGCTCTGGCTTGCAGGCCCTGTTCCACCCTGCCCTTCTGGGTTTTCCCAACACCTTAAGGGGCTTTTCTCTCTCTCTATTCAACCACTGCCACTACCTGACCTTTGTAGGAATTGTCCACTGGTAGAGTCAAGACTCCCAGCTTCCCTTCCAAGTTCTGAGGCCTTACGTCTGTGTCTCCCACTGCCCACTGCCTGGTCACCACAGGGACAGCTTGCTGCCTTGTGTACCACTAGGGGAATACCACTTGCCAACTGACTGCCCTCCCCTTCCTCTTTGTGCTCCTTTTAAAATAGCTTGTCCAAGATGATGAAGGTCTATGTGGCACAGAGAACCACTACCAGTTTCAAAAGTTATAATGCATTTATTTAAAAGAATGTGTTCACAAGCATACTTTTAGCACAGCACCACACTGAGCAACGGATTCAAAAGGAAAGGGTAAAATGCAATTCCCCTGTCCCTCCCTCTATACGTGCCCTATTAGTTGTTAAATATAAGGCAGGCTCCTTAGCTTAGGAAGTTACAGATTTTTACAGGAATATCCTTACCTTCAAGCCTCCTTCAGGTGTACAGGCCAGTACATGCCAACGACTGCCTACTCCAGACATCAGTTAAGAGCTCTGTCTGCTTGGATAGAATCAGCACCAAAAAAGAAAAACTTTCCTCCTTTCTCCCAGGACTTTTATCATCTCTCTTTTCCCAAACCACTGACTAGGTCAGACTGAGTCAAACACCTTTTTGGAGGTGTTATGTATCAATATCGCAGTCGCCAGAGGTTTCTTCCTGAAGTCCTTCTAGTACTTAATACTTCCCAATCTGTGTTCCCTACTGGGGGGGGGGGAAGCGTGAGCTTAACCATCCCATTGTCTCTGCTAGACCTATTAGCATTTTTAAAAAGGAGTCTGAGGTACACCAGAAAGCAATCAAACTGCCTTTCCTCCTCCTGCCTATTCTCTTCCGGGGGGGGGGGGGTAATTAGACACACAAAGTGAGGTTTTGCCCAGCTCAGCCCTCCAAAGAAAATATGTAACTATTCTAACTATAAATACACGTTGATGGGGTCCAAACTGGCAGAAACTGACCAAGAGAGAGCTCTGGAAATCACAGTAGATAACTCAATGAAAATGTCGAGACAATGTGCAACTGCAATGAAAAAGGCCAATGCTATGCTGTCGATTATTAGGAAGGGAACTGAAAACAAATCAGCCAGTATCATAGTGCCCCTGTATAAATCGATGGTGCAACCTCATTTGGAGTATTGTGTACAGTTCTGGTCGCCACTTCTCAAAAAAGATATTATAGCATTTGAAAAAGTGCAGAATAGGGCAACTAGAATGTTTAAAGGGTTGGAACACTTTCCCTATGAAGAAAGGTTGAAGTGCTTGGGGCTCTTTAGCTTGGAGAAATGATGGCTGAGGGGTGACATGATCGAGGTTTATAAGATTATGCATGGGATAGAGCAGGTAGAGAAAGAAGTACTTTTCTCCCTTTCTCACAATACAAGAACTCATGGGCACTCCATGAAATTGCTGAGCAGTCGGGTTAGAACAGATAAAAGAATGCACTTCTTCACCCAAAGAGTGATTACCACGTGGAATTCATTGCCACAGGAGGTGGTGGCGGCTCCAAGCATGGGCGGCTTCAAGAGGGAATTAGATAGACATATGGAGCAGAGGTCCATCAGTGGCTATTAGCCACCAAGTATAGATAGGAACTTTCAGTCTGGGGCAAGTGATGCACTGTACTCTTGGTGCTTAGGAGGGGACAACAGTGGGAAGGCTTCTGGAGTTCTGGCCCCACTGGTGGACCTCCTGATGGCACCTGGGCTTTGGCCACTGTGTGACAGAGTGCTGGACTGGATGGGCCACTGGCCTGATCCAACATTGGCTTCTTTTATGTTCTTATGTATTTCTTCACAGTGCCTGAGAACATTAAGGAGAAGTCAAACCACACTCTGAAGCCATAAGTAGCTTACATTTATCTGCCTCAGCTAGATTTCTCCTCTCTCTGTCTGGAGACCTGCACTGCTGATCTGCACTTTGATACCTGCTTGTATATAAATAACACAAAAGGTTTATTTATTTACAACTCCTGCCTCAGTGATCTCTGTATTCTACTTGTGCACCACAAAACTTACCTCATGGCAGCAAACCCATCCCTATACACTTGCTACCTTAAGAACACCCGGTAACTGAGAGGAAGGTGAAACCTGGCTCCCCAAAATTATAGGTAGAAAAGGCTTGTCATAGAAACTAATTAAAGGTATTTTTTTAAGTGACGCTAAGAGAGGTGACTGTATCTGTAAAATCTGGCTTACACTTTCTTTTTTAAGCTCAATTATTTACCCTTGGTTCTTCAGAATAATCGCTTTACAGAATCACTAGGTGCTCTGTTTGATGAAAGCTAATAGATTTGTAAACCCAGCTTGCTTCATTTGTTTATCTGTTTTGTCTGAGAGACCACATTTTTGCCCATATACACTGCAAAAATAAAATGCATCACAGTGACTTCATCTTTGGCTTGAAAACTCTAGACTTGTTTCTGATGTAATGCCAAGCTGCGGTTTGGCATGCCAAGGGAAAGTCTGGGACAAGACGGACTCATACACTTCCTGCTCCTGCCCTTGCATTCTAGAGTTCCTTCCGACTGTCCCTCCCTGGTTCTCTGTAAACACATCTGACCAGGTGAGCTGTGGTTTGTGCTCGTCCTCCATATCCGAATTGCAATCCACAGTTTGCAACTCCAGCTTGCATTCTGCAAATCCAAGGAAAAGTTGCAGGGCCGATGTAAACCATAGTTGCTCAGTCTGCACGTAATGGCAGACTTTCCTTGAAACAGAGAACAGACCCATAGCCAGGATTTTGTGTCTTGTGGGACAAAAAAATTTCTGGTGGGGCTGCAGGGCAGCCACCCCTCTCTCTCCCCCCTGCAAGATTTAAAGGGCCCTTCAGCACATTGGCAGGAAGCATATGGCCTGCTGATCAGCTGGAGGGCCCTTTAAATCTTGCAGGAGGGAGGGAGAGGGGCGCACACCACCCCCTGCAGCTTCTCACATGCATGCATCCCGATTCTTCTAAAAAAACCTCCTTCCTCTCAAAAAAATCTTGCAGGGCTGACTCTTTAAGGAAGGGGGCAGAGCCCCCAATAGCCCCACTGTAGCTATTGGCTAGAAAGAGAAGAGAGGAGCTGGAATGTGCAAAGAGAACAGGGAAAACAAGGGTGGCTAGGGGAGTTAAAATGACCCAGGAACAAGACAATCTGAGTGATTCCTGTGGCAGTATGAGCCAGTGCTACAGGAACATCACCAGTCAAAACTGGTCAGAGGTGCCAACAATGGCCGTTGGTTCACCTATGGCTTCCTCCAGCATGGCTCCCAATTACAATGGTGCAAGAGGAGGGCATGGGTGAACAAACACCCATTGTTGGCACTGCTGGCCAGGTCAAAGCGGAGTGGCCCATATGGTACTGGTAGAGCCACTGGGACATGCTCCTGGCTGCCATTAGCCCTCCAGGGCAGTGGTCTGCCAGGAATTTTCCCTATAAGTGAAATGGCCAGTGTGTCCCTGAGGGACAGGGTAAGAAGAGAACAAGTGAACCCCATGCTTGCCCATCATTTAATCAGGCCTTAAAAAGGAACTTAAAAACACTGAGACCCTAAGCAGAGACACATTCTGTTTTGTTGCTTTCAGTCTCTTCAACATGATTGCTGGTTTCTCCCATTCTGACAAGCTGTGTTCGTACTTCATATAATCCAAAAGGCTGTGATCTTCTCAGAGAAAATGAAGACGGAAGGCTTGTCTATACGGATTAGATAAAGGAGATCACACAATATTGAACATTCCAAGATCATCAAGAAAAAGTGATGACGCTTATTTAAGATAAATGCAGTCACGGATTCGTGTTTTTCCAGCCACCAAAGTCATTTGCAACCATTCAGATAGAAGATTAAAGAAAGCAATGACCCAAAGCTCTGAAATATGTTGGGGAGGGGGGAATGTAAGTGTGGAGAATCTGCCTCATTTGGTATGTAAAAGGAGGAATAAAGTATATGCTTTCAAAACCATACTGATACAAAAGGCAGGACACTCTGAAGAATGTCAGAAAGGAGGAGACATATTGTTCCCTTGATCTAAGAAGAAGAAGAAGAAGAGATTGGATTTATATCCCGCCCTTCACTCACTTAAGAGTCTCAGAGCGGCTTACAAACTCCTTTCCCCTCCCCTCCCCACAACAGACACCCTGTGAGGTAGGTGGGGCTGAGAGAACTGTTTCCCAAGCTGTCCTTGAGGGAACAGCTGGTTCAGAGCTATGGCTTGCCCAAGGTCATCCAGCCAGGTGCAAGTGGAGGAGTGGGGAATCAAACCCGGTTCTCCCAGATTAGAGTCCGCGCACTTAACCACTACACCAGACTGGAGAATACACCACCAGACAATTGGTGTAAGTGAAGTAAAAGTGGATATATGTAAAGCGGGGGTCCCCAACTTTTTCCAGCCTGTAGGCACCTTTGGAATTCTGACACAGGAAGGTGGGCGGAGCCACAAAATGGCAGCGACAGAAGAGCTGCCACAACAGGCCAAACCTGCCATAAAATGGCTGCCACAGCTTACCTTCAGTCACACAGTGAAGATCCAGAAGTCCCATATGGCCGCCCACCTACTTTCTAAAAACAGTGGGTAGCTCCAAAAAAGGTGTCTGCAAGGTGTCATGACACCCACCTGCACCACATTGGCGACTTCTGATGTAAAAGATTAGTGAAAACTTCCTAAAAAAAAAAAAGGGGCAAGTTGACAGGATGGGTTCCCCATTTTTGGTGACCAATCCTTACTTCAGCTGTGTTTCCCATAATTTCTTACCCTCTCAGTCAGATAATCCCATGGTTCACTGTTCCCTAGCACAACTCCTTTCAAATTTGTCATTCTCCAGAAACCACAGGTTTGACTTTTCAACAATTTACAGCTCTTCGGTTCATGTGGGCTGACTCACTAAACAACTTAGTACAGACAAAGCAAGGCATCACTCTGCAAGAGATCTCCACTCACACCATGCCTTTAAAGTTAAAATGCTTTTGCAAAGCACTCCTGTGGACTTTGCACAGAATGTTTCAAACCTCACAAGTGGCCCAGAGTCTTAAGATCTACCATGCAGATTAGTTTCATTCCAGATTTTAGTGGCCTTCACCTCAGAGGAAACGGAAAGGGAAAATATTAAATGTCTCCCAGGAATCTAATTTTTAACAATATTTTTTTTTATTTTATTTTATTGATTTTTACCCTGCCCATTCCATTTATAATAAGGGGTGTGCACAAACCAGCTTACTAAGTAAAGTTTGTCATGAATTTTGGCTGATTTGTGGTTTGAGAAGTGATGTTCATGAAAGGTTGACCGGCATGAACATTCCACGAACTTCGGTACTGTTTGTGGTAGTTTGCAGTGGTTCACGAATAAGTACATTTCTCTGCTCAATTAAACTGTTTACAAAACTCCAAAGCAATCAGGGAGGGGGATTCTCCAGCCTTGGAAACACCAATAGGAGTCCTCCAAAGCTTTACAGGCACTGCCAGCCGCCATTCTGTTCCATGGAATCAGAATGCTATATATATATGCTCATCTGAGCTGCACACCCTCTCCTTTGGTGGCTGTTGGCAGTTAGACAGAAAGGATAAGAAATTGTTGAAAGCAGACTAGCAGAGCACATTCATTTATTTCCTCTGGATTGTGAACTTCTCTTGCCTGCTGGAGTTTGGGTGTTAGCGGACTCAGGGCTCTGAGCCACCCCATCTCTCTGCTCATGCTGATCAGAGAGGCTTAGCTACTGGGTGCCTCGGCTTAGGACACACATTTTGACTGTGAACTCCTCTCCTCTGCTGGAGTTTGGGTGTTAGGTGAACTCAAGGCTCTGAGTCACCCTGTCTTTCTGCTCTCACCAAGCAGTGGGGCTTAGTTACTGGGTGCCTTGGCTAAGACCGGGCTATATGGCCCGGGACCTACTTACTTGAAGGACCGCCTCTCACCATATATTCCCCAGAGAGCACTTCGGTCTGGATCCCAAAACCGCTTGATCACCCCAGGGCCGAAGGAGGCCCGCCTGGCAGTTACAAGGGCCAGGGCGTTCTCTGTGGCGGCCCCTTACTGGTGGAATGAGCTCCCAGATAACATCAAGGCCCTGCAGGACCTATTACAATTCCGCAGGGCCTGTAAGATGGAGCTCTTCCGCCAGGCTTTCAAATAGGGGCCGCCTAACGTTTACATCCTGGCCCTGACCCGATTTCTATCTATCAGTGTCTGATCAGATACGATGGGTACATCTTGAAGCTGCTTTGATACTCTGAACTGAAGATACGCCATCTATGTGTTTGATATGTTTTAATGTCTGCTTAAATATGTTTTAACTATTTTAAGGAATGTTATTGTTGCCATAATGGCCTGTTGGTAGCCGCCCTGAGCCCGCCGTACGGCAAGGAGGGCGGGATATAAATTTCAATAAATAAATAAATAAAATAAATAAGACAGCCAGTAATGGAGCTTCTTGATGGCTGGGTTCTTTGAGACAGAGGTGCTGGGCTGTGGCTTCTCCCCCCCCCCCCAGCCTCTTCCACCTGCAGTTCCCAGATGGCTTATCACCTCAGCACTTCTTTGCAAAGCTCACACTTTAATTGCAAGAGCTCTGCATTCAGGAGAGTAAGGCTGCCTTGTACTCCCCTTTCTTGTAGAGAGGATGCAACCTGGTGGTGATGCCCACCTGCAACCTCTTTGCCAAGACCCTGACCCATGAGAGAACAGCTGGCTCCCATACAGAGGCACCAGTGCACAGGCCAGCCCTTAAATCAGGGGGGATGATTTGCCCCAGGCCAGGGATGTAGACTTTGTAAATCCCCGGGGGGGGGGGGGGCTCTTTCGTGCACATGCGCTTCGCATGTGCACGGGACCATGTCCCCGCCACTTCTCCCCCCCCCCCGGCCCCAGGGAGGCAGACCTGGTTTCTTTGCCTCAGGGCTGCGGGGGGGCACAGATGAGAGCAGTCTCAGCGGCGGCGGTGGCAGCCAGCTGGCCAGCTGACTGCCGCGCATGCGAAGCGTGGGACCATGTCCCTGCCGCCTCTCTCCCCCCCCCCCGCCCCAGGGAGGCAGGAGGGCAGGCCGGGGGTGGAGGGGAAGGAGAGCGCTCCATTTTGCCAGGGGTGGCTGAGCCCCCCCCCCCGGGAAATTTTGGGGGAGGCTCGAGCCCTCGAGCCCCCCCGTAGTTGACGCCTATGCCCCAGGCTGGACATATGGGCACATAGCATGATGGTGGTGCCCTGGAAAAGCCTGAGGACATGCACCATTTGAGAGAAGGTCAGCCAGTCATTGGAGTGGATGCTGAGCTCCTCATCCCTGTGCAGAATGATGCTCCCCATTTCCCCTGGTCATGGCTGTTAATGCTGAAGAAATACTGATTTCTCTCTGAAACAGAACAGACCGCTGGCATTCCCTCTGCAGTTCCTTGATGGATGCGTATTTGAGAGGCTCCCTCCCTCCCAGTGGCACACATGAAGTTCCCTTATAAAAAATTAGGATCGAAAGAGATGTCCGATAATGGATGTGCAAAAGATGAGTGCCTGTCCCTTTTTCCGTTAAGGGGCCAATAACAACTTGGTTGGGTGATTGTTTTGCTAAGTGAAACCATGCGGGGTTGGGAGAGCTAACCCCTTTCTCCCTTCCCTGCATGATCCACTTCCAAATAGAATAAGTAAATAAATAGATAAATAATTGGAACCCCATGTGGCTTTAGTTGACCTTCAATAGATGAACAAAGATCTGTGATCTCCATCATACCCAGTTTGATCCTATGGTCCAGCTAGATCTGGATTTTCTCCTCTGACTTGCAGCAGGTCTCCAGGATCTCAGGCACAAGAAGGCCTTCCCAAACACCTGTTACCTGATACTATAAATGGGGCTGTCTGGGACTGAACCTGCAACGCCTGTGTTCCACCACTGAGCTATGGGTCCTTCCTGTGAACATGGTTCCTCCAGATAAGGAAGGGTGTGTGAGCTGGCCACTTTGTTATAAGGTTACACATTCTCCACATGCAAAATATTACTTTTACTTCTCTTTCAGCTTTCACCTCTCCAGCCTTTGGGGGCAAAGCAGTTCAGGATAGAAGGCCAGCTTCCCAGGGTTGGGGACCGATTATTATAGAAGGCACAACAGTTTATTTGCATTTAGGATTTGTTTATTGATTTTACATACTCTTTGCAATAGCGAATCTCTGCACTAGGCTCAAATTCAGCGCATAATCTTACATGCGACTCGCCGTTCGACTCTTCTCTCTGAGGAAATTATGCATGGAAATTCCTTTTTACGAGCTTTTACTGAAACCACAACTCTGTAGCTGAGACGTATAATGCAAGAATTTTTTGCCCAAAGCTTTATCTTGGTTATATAAAGAAATTATAGGTGTGGACCAATTTCTGAATTAGCATGAAAATTTCTTTTATGTGCATATGAGAAATGCCTTTGAAACATCTTGCCAAAGGCTTTTTTCCTGTCATCTGGCTGGTATAACGGAAACATGGTCACCCCAAAAGGGGAAAAAATGATTGTAGGTCCACCTTAATCAGATTCAAAATCTTGTTCTAATGCAATTTGTCCTCATCCATTTCTGAGAAAGATAACCATTTCGGATTCACAGAGACATGTGTGGAAAATAAATGCTGCTATATGGAAATCCCTTGAGACCTTTATTTACTATATTTTACCAGTTCATAAAAAATCTAATTACATTTCAGAGGAAGTATATATTCTAATAAAAAAAATAGTCCATTGCCTATCTCTCTGGCAGTTTTAATGTGTCCAAGTATTTCATTTGTTTATTGGTATTTATTTTTTTTTTAAAAAAACCCTATTTAATAACATATTTAACAGTCATAGTGCTTTCCTGCATGTGGTTCAATATGTTGACTTTTCAGTGTGATTGTGACAGAATACTGTATGATCAGTGTGTCCAAGGAATTCCAATAGCATCGAACAGTCTCGTGGCCCACAAGCAAATGTGATGGTGAATCACTAATGCACAAGAAATATGCAACCTGAATCAATGCAGCCTAAAGTTGCCAACTTCCAGGTGGGGCCTGAGGATTTCCTGGAAACACAACTGATCTCCAGTCTACAAATATCAGTCCCCCTGGATAAAATGGCTGTTTCAGAGGGTGGACTCTATAGCATTATATGCTGCTGAGGTCCCTCCCTCTCTCAGCCCTTCCCAGGCTCCCATAGGCGTCAACTACGTGGGGGCTGGGGGGCATGGGCCACCACTGAAATTTTCCAGGGGGGACTGAGTGCCCCCTGGGCAAAAGGGAGTGCCCACCCGCCACCATGCCTCCCCGCCCTCCAGGCCCCCGGCAAGAAGCCACCGCCGCTACACCTCCCTGCCCTCCGGGCCCCTAGCAAGAAGCTGCTGCTGTGCCAGACTGCTCTCTCTCCCACTCCCTCCTTGCAAGCCGCTGCAGCAGCAGCTGCTGCAATCCGCACCACACGCCACCACCAGCAGCGAGGCAGACCCTTCCCCTGGGGGCAAAGCAAAAAAGGGGATTTATTTTATTCTTTTTCTGCCCCCTTCTTTTGCTCTGCAATTTCCCGGGCAGAGGCGCAGCCAGTGGCAGCTCCCCCCCTTCCAAAAAAGAAAAAAGGGCTCTCTTTTTTGCATTTGGCGCCTTCCTCCCTCCCTCCCCTCCCCTCCTCTCCCGTCAGCTCTGGTTCAAAAAGCTTGCGAGGAAGTGGTTGCCTTGCTGGCCTGCTTCCTTTCCAACCTTTGCATTTTTTGGAGGGGGGGAGAGAAATTGCATGCTCGGTTCCTCCCCAACCCCTGTGCCACGTGCTCCCTTTCGCAACTGAAGATGGCCCTGGGTGAGGTTGTTGCCCAGCCTCCTTCTCTATTTGACTCCCTTCCTGAACTTTGTGTCTCTTCCCCTCCCAAGCCTCTGCCTCCTTCCCTCCCTGTTCCCTCCCATCTTGGCTTTTCAGTGCAGTGGCTATTCTGTTCCACTCTTTGTGTTCTTTGGGTCCATCTTCTTAGCCAGGACCCATACTGAGCTCTGCTGTCTTTCTCACCCCCTTCCTTCCCACACCATAGGCCACATGCTGTCAGAGCTTTCTTTATCTCAAGCACCAATCCTTGTGTTGGGTTTCTGTTTCTTAGTTAGGGCTGCTAACCTCCCAGGGGGACGTGGAGATCTCCTGCTTTTACAATTGATCTCCAGCCAACAAAGGTCAGTTCTGCTGGAGAAAATGGCTGCTTTGAAGGGTGGACTTCAGGGCATTGTATCATCTTGAGATCCCTCCCTTCCCCCAACCCCACCCTCTCCAGGCTCCACCCCCCCAAATCTCCAGTTATTTCCCAACCCAGAGTTGGCAACCCTATATCTTAGTCCATAGCCAGATTTGGCCCCCCTTTCTTTCTGTTATTTTGCCTCTCTGCTTATTCCCATTTAGTTTTCCAGCCTTCAGCCCCTTGGGCACCTATTAGCCTAACCTCCATCATATTCCAGAGGCAGCATCTCTTTGCAGCTACAGAGGCCAACTCCAGCCATAATTCACAAGCAAGCTGTTGACGCACAAGTTGCTTGACCTCCCCACTCAACACTGAATGCTTATTTGCAGGTACAATACTCATTTGCCAAGAATCAAGTCACCGGGAGGCCTCTATTTAAAACAGGTGTAATTATTCGGAATTCATGTAGCTCCTCATTGCTCAGTGTTTGATCATTTGCAGGGAAGGACTCGTGAAGGACAGTTTTCCTTTGGTGCGCGCGCCGCCTGTGTACGTTCTGAGACCCCCTCGGCTGCTACATCCTGTGGAGCCTGATTCATTCCTCACTTAACTTTAGTGGCCGCTTAATTTCATGCACCAAAGGAGGAAGATGCCATTCGAGTAAAGGTTGATGTGTGCATGGCTACATCAAGGGCTTTTACAATTCGTTGGCTTGGAAAGCAATAGGTGCAGATAGGGTGAAGTTAAAGTGTACTGAAAAGCAAGAATCTGAAGTTTGCTTCCTTCCTTTGGTTTCATGAAGCGCTTTGAATGTGGACGGCGGCCGTTCCAATTAGGCTGCTTCCAGTTCTGTGGGTGAGGGCAGGCATATAATTGGTTCAGGGTTTGATTTCTTTCCTTCCTTCCTGTCTCTTCCCTGCACACCCACTCTCAAACGCAGCATTTTCCCTTGAAAGCATGGGCAAAATGTTCAGACACTTGGCATTAGAAGAACTCAGGGTGTAAGACAGTGGTGCCAGCAAAGGAAGACGTGATGCAGGGGCGAGTGCATTAGAGCAATTACTCAATTGGCCTGATTTCTGTCAGCTTCCCAAAGAAGGAGCAAGGAGGCCAAGGGTTCTCCAATGCGTAAACAACACCTAGGATTACTCATAATGAGTCACTGGAACTTGGTGCTTAGGTCACAGGAATAGAGAGCTTTTGTCTGCCTGCCTTTTCCCCACTTCCTTGGGGTGGGGGGGACAAAAACAAAACAAAGAGTGAAAAGCCCTTCTTCCCACACAATCTACACATGTCTACTGCCTCTCACAATGGATATTTGAATGGGTTTTTTTAAAAAAAATGTTTCTACTAATGTAATAGTTGTGGCACCTGATTTCTCATATGAATTGATTTCTGTCATGGATGAGCTTGCCCTTAATACTGGAGCTAACCTACATTGTCAATTTATCTGGAAAAGACCGTAGTATGTTAAGCTTGAAGAAGAAGAATAGATTGGATTTATACCTTGCCCTATACTCGGGGTCTCAGAGTGGCTTCCCTTCCCCACCCCGCAACAGACACCCTGTGAGGTAGATGGGGCTGCTGTTGAGAGAACAGCACTGAGAGAACTTGCCCAAGGTCACCCACCTGGCTGCATGTGGAGGAGTGGGGAATCAAAACCGGTTCTCCCAGATTAGAGTCCGCACTTCTAACCACTATGCTGAACTGGCTCAGAAGTGTCTACAGACATTAGGTTCCATTCACGTGAACCAGGAGTCTGCCAGGTACGTGTGGGTCCCCACGATGCACCCAATATGCACAGTCACCATCTTACATGAACTGGATAATGTGTGGGTTTTCCATGCAGGTACCACTTTCGGTCTCGCAAACAGTTGCGGAGGTCATTAAGGCCACCAAGACAAGTCCCAGTCAGCCACCCCTGCCCTGAGGGAGGCAAGATATAGACGATGTCCCTGAGAGCCAGCAGCCCGGGCCAAGAATGAGGCACCTTGCGTGAGGTGGCCAGGAGCCTCTTCTACCACTGGCACTGCTGCAAGCCACTGACCCCACCTTGTGTAAGGTGGTTGGGTGCAAGCTGGCCACTCTCACCCTTTGTGAGGTAGGCATCCTGCCCTTCCTTCCACCCATTCCCCTGTTGGAGGACCAGGGTGGGCCACACCCTCCTCCATGGCCGTTTTTCCCTCCCAGTCCATCCCTGCATGGGAACCTGATTATCCACATAAATGGAATCTCTATTTACATGGAAAATCCACACAAGACCAAGCGTATCAGGTTCATCACACTCCTATTCCAGTACATGCCGCTGGCAAGCGCAAAGTCTATGCGAATGGAATGGAATGTCTGCACTTACATATCTCACTTTGTTTCTCAGAAATTACTCCAAAATAATTGTACATAAGACAGCTGGACATGAGATACATGAAAAGCTGCTTTCTGGGATTGTTTGGGAAAAGAAGAGGAGGAGGAGGAGATTGGATTAATACCCTGCCCTTCACTCAGAGTGGCTTATAGTCTCCTTTCCCTTCCCCTCCCCACAACAGACATCCTGGCAGTGTTCCCTCTAAGCTGAGTTAGTGTGAGCTAGCTCACAGTTTTTTAGCCTCTGGCTCACACATTTTTGTCTTACCTCAGAAAGAATGGCTCCAGAGCAAACTAATTTAGGCTGTAGCCAAATCACTCACTCACAACCTTAATGCCAGTGGCTCACAAAGTAGAATTTTTGCTCACAAGACTCCACAGTTTAGAGGGAGCATTGCTTGTGAGGTCAGTGGGGCTAAGGGAGCTCTTTCGAGGAGCAGCTCTTGTGAGAACAGCTCTGAAAGAACTTGTGACTGACCCAAGGTCACACCAGCAGCTGTTTATGGAGGAGTGGGGAATCAAACCCAGTTCTCCCAGATTAGAGTCCACACTCTTAACCACTATACCAAACTGGCTCTCATAAATGCTTATGTTGAAGTTATTTCTGAAAATTCTTTGCTGATCCTCATGCAACTGGCATGCAAATCTGCTTTCACTCAATCCTAGAGAATGAATTTTTCATATCAAAAGCTTCATCAGTGATGGAGGGGCTGTAAACATGCTCCACACTGTGTTCAGAAATTCAGTGAATGCAACATGTAGACAATTAGCAATACATTGCAGAAGGATTATTGCCCACCATTGCTCATGACTGAAGATGGGCATATGTTCCAGCAACAGCACATGACGTTCACTTGATTAATGTCAGAAGTTGGAATGTAATGGCAGAGGAGCGGCACACCTGCAAAGCTGACAAGTTTCCCTAATGGCAAAATGCAAAAGTGGTCAATCAAAGTTTCAACACACAATGTCTGAGGTGCACAAGGGAAGTAGTGGACCTCCTTAATTAATGTGCCAGATATCCCTGGATTATTTTCAGGCTGAAAGGGACACTCCAAGAGGAGGATAATTCTCAACACCTGTGAGCATTTTTAAAGCTATTCACACCAAACAAATACCTTGGACATTTGAGTGGTAGGCCAGATTCTACCAAGCTGTCCAGATAAACTTTCCCTTGACTGTAATCATTCAAACAAGGGAGTGTTGGATACTAAGGATATGCAGGAAAAATCTGGATATATTGGAGCTGATAAATATTGGTACAGCCAGTTTCCCAGGAGCCAAATGCCAGTATGGTATTCAACAAAATTGCTGGGAAACTATTGGTGCCTGTCCTTTAAATAACCCCCAAATTTCAAGTCAATTGGACCAAGGGGTCCAGTTATATGGGCACCTGAACAAAGTACCCTGGGCCATTCTCCATTGCTCCCTATGGAGGGGAAAATACCCCAAAAATGTATAACCCAAGAATCCCCCAATTGTTAAACCCAACAAATGTTAAGCCTGAGAATCTGAACCTCAAAATCAAAGCAGAGTTTGAAAGCTCTCATAGCGAAAGAGATAACAATGCACCAGAGACTGGCCCCAAAAGACTCTAGCAGATCTAAAATGCAGAAACAGAGTCGGTGAATTTGATGGTTTTCTGTATACTATGGAGAGAGGTTCTGACATAACGAACAACAACCCGTGGGAATTATGAATGGGTGGCAACATTTGAGGATACTATCTAGTTGGCCTCCCCCCCACATTGTTTCACACAGTAATTATCTCTCAAAAGTAACTCTATCTGTTGGTTATTGCTACACAGTATATAAAGAATACAACAAATGATCTTCTCCCTCCCTCCCTCTCTCTTTTGCAGTTTTGAATATGTCCAAAAGCAAGCCTTGCTACAAATGCCCCACCTCCATGCCCTGGCATGCCCAGCAAAAGCAATCCCCCCCCCCCCCCCGCAAAAAAAAAATACATAAGCATTTGTGCCATAGAGATACAGTTCCAGAGTAAGAGATGCAGTTCAGTGGAATCAGCATTTTTGCTCCTATCAAGAGAAGGCACTGACAAGTTCAGTGAATGGAAGCTGCCCTGTTAGGACAACAGTTAAAGAACAGGCAATGTTTTGTCTCTAATCTCTTGGTCTGACAGCTGGAATGAATTTCTGCACCACCTACTTTAAAAGTGATGCTTTCATTTCCTTCCTATTTTTCTTTTATCAAGCCCAGTCCCAAATGTCACTTTAGCAGTATTATCCTTCTCCTTTCCATTTTCTCTATTAGAAAACCCCAGCCGGGGAGGATAAAAATCTGCTGTCAAGTGTCAGTGGTTTAAAGGGATATTCCTCTCCCTCCCACGGATTTGCCCTTTGACCTTTCAGGAGCCAGGCCTGTGGCAGACTTCATTTGTACTCGATTTCCTGGTCTCTCTCAGGTTGGGCGGCTCAATGTTTCCACAGCAGATTAATGACAGCTAATAATATCTGATATATCTGGACATTGCTTCATAATGAGAAGCAGTCCCACGGGGTCCCTGAAGTGTCACCACTAACAAATTCACCAGACCCGCACATAATTAGCATGTAAAGGGAGTGATCATGCAGTAAATCTGTAGGGGAAGACGGATGGCCCAAGAGGGAAAAAAATTAAAAGGAGGAGGGAGGTTACAAAAAAAAAAAACCCACCACCACCACAACCCCTGTTCTTATACTCCTTCTGAAATGTATGTTTCTTGGCATGAATATTTTCTTGATAACAAACTGCGAACAGGTTACCTTTACAGTAACATTATTCCTTCCGTGGCTGATAGGCTGAATTTCATTATGCCACTGCTAATGTTACAATATTTCTGCAAAATGTCACCATATGTAAATGAGGAGCATGGAGGGTTTTCTCCTTGGCTGCCTTTGGAGATGTGAAGCCCCTTTTCCTGGTGGGCCTGTTTTGCGTGTTCATGGACTTGCTAGTGTGTGATGTCGTCAAGTTGTGCCTACCCCTCAGCTCCTGTTATTGGCTGATGATGATGAGGGAACACACAAAGGATGATGTCACCACACAGGGTAAGGGGTCCTGAGTGGTACCAAGAAGAAGGAGAAAACACAAACCCAAGGGTGCTATTTTGGGTGTAGCAGAAACCCCATGTGATTGCTCCAAGAGGCTGCTGATTTGAATCTCACAAATGTGCTAGGCCTTACCCCCTTTTCCCTCTCAGCTTCAGTTCTCATTCAGTATGCAGTATGAGGATAATAATAACAGCCTAACTTAAAGGATGGCTACTTGACAGCAAATGAAATCTTGTTGTGGCATTGTGTCAAGGGAAAGGACAGCCATTTCTACACTTTGGTACAACTGAAAGCTGGAGATGTTTCTTGTAATACATTCTAGGGACTGTTGACTCCTAAGTCTTGGGCACAGCCCACCTGCCCATCTGCCATGTGAAGAGTGTAGTCCTGTTCACAAGCTATGGTGAATGCATGCACCGTGTACGTTTGATTTTTCTTTATACATGCATTGAGTAATTCTCACATTACATTCAGTGTCTGCACAGCTGAACGTGAACATTTATCCAGGTACTGGTCCTCAGTTCGATTTGTCAGATGTACATATGTAAAATGTATGCTCTTTCAGACATGCAGATGTACTTGCATGGGTGTTCTCTGTAACATGTGAACAAGGTTAGTGTGTGGAGGGTGAGGGTAGAGAACAGTTTGGCAGCTGTGATATAGTCAGCAATAGAGACAGAAGGCTGTACTTTGCACAGGGTTATGAAGCCTCCTGTCAGTTAGTTGGACTAGCCCACCACCACTCCAAGCGGTGGCAGGAGAAAAATAATTATTAGAATGTTAGCGTCCTGTCCATCTCTGTGTCAGTTTCCAGGAAAATCCAGGAGTTATATGGATCTAGGAACTGCCAAAAACTCTACGGTAAAACCATAGAGTTCCCAGTGATTCCTAGAGCTACCCTACTTCACTACTGAGTTTTCTCCAGAACTGTTGTAGAGACACACAGGAGATTGCGGAGCCCCCATGTCCCTGAGTTTCCCACCAGTTTCCAGTCATGGCAACTGTAGCATTGCAGCTGGCTAGTGAATAAGCAGACTGGGAGAAGTGCAAGTGCGACACCAATTTGAAGGAAGTGATGTGGGTTCTGCATGCCCTAGCAACCTCCTCATTCAGCTCATGTATTTGCAAAAAAGGAGGTTTTATTTATTCATTTTATCATATTTCTACCCCGCCCTCCCCGCAAGTGGGCTTGGGCGGCTTACAAAAATCGGTACAATGTACCTGGTCAGCACAGAACATTTAAATAGTTTAAAACAATAAAAACAATCGTACAAATTAAAGTGCTCACAATACTATACAGTTCATTCATTATAAATGATAGTGCGCTCTAAGACTGAATATCAGAATGTGCACTTCCATGATCTTCGGAGATCTTCCGGCAGAGATATGGCTCTGTCTCCACGCACCAAGGTTCTCTCCACCACCAGGGCCAGCCCTCTACCACAGATGTTCAAGTGGTGGTAGTAGATGGTAACAGTAGGCAGCTCCTAGTCAAAGGCCTGGTGCCTCGCCAGTCTATTATTTCTAGTGTCAGGTGGTTAGCCATGTTGGTCTATTAGATGCTGGTGATCCAGTGGGAGATTTCCCTTCCATTCTGTTTTCCAGATACTGAAAATGTAGCTGTTCTGGATGCATCTGGACTGGTTTATTAGTCATTCCCTCTCCTTAGGAAACTATTGGGGGCTCAGCACTCTGTCCTCACTGACCCCCTGGTTAAGGCTTCTCCAGACACCAGCTCCAGCAGTGCTTCCTTTTCTTCTTAGTCTAGTGGGAATGATAGTCCATTTCAACAACCACTAGACTTGATGAAGCAATTCCCATCGGCTGGTTACAGTTATTCTTCTGCCCATGTTGCAAACTGTTATCTAAATTAGTTGACTAAACCAACAATTGTAAACATGTGATGCTCAGAATCCATGCTGGAAATGTTAAAGTTCTTCTTATGATTACTGGCTTTGGTTTAAAGAATTAGAATAGTTCTTCTGTGCTCGCACGCTTTCTCTCTCCTCATGAAAACGACCAAACTGAACAACAAAAGTAATTAGGAGTATTATAATTTTCTTTTATATATGAAGGTCACTAAATGCCTGCCTCTCAGGAGGGAAATGTTTTAAAAAGCAGCTTTAAGGATAATTAACTGACAATGATTGATAACCACTAATTAGATAGACTGTGCTAGAGCCCTGCCATTCTGTTTATGGATTTTTTTGCATGCTCTTTCTGTTCCTCTGACACAATATTATAAATCAGGATGGGGCGTGTTAGTCTGTCTGTAGCAGTCGAAAGGAGCAAGAGTCCAGTAGCACCTTAAAGACTAACAAAATTTGTGGCAGGGGAGGAGCTTTCCTGAGTCACAAAAGTTCCTCCCCGCCACAAAATTTTGTTAGCCTTTAAAGTGCTACGGGACTCCTGCTCTTTTCTACAATATTATAAAGGTTGTTGCCCATTCAAACAGGCTTCTTCCTTTACAGCCCACACCAGCTACAATCCTAAACATTGATATTAGGAGGTAGGGGCCGAAGAAATTAACAGAACATTTTGAATAAGCATGGATTAAATTGTTCTGTATACAGTACTAGTATTATGTATCACAGTCTCCATGTCATACTTAGCTGATAAGTTTTGATGAACTGGTCCTTTTTGCATCTTAAAAACATGAAAGACGTATGACAAAAGCATACCTAGATTACAATTCTCTGTTGGAGGCCTATTTTAAACTAGTTTCTGGGAACTGGGCATTTGTAAATAAATAACCATTCGCTAAATTTGTAGAGTGGAAATACATGAAAAAGGAAGAACTACTTTGTATTTAGATCAATGCACAACAGGAGATAATTCTCAGAGCTGAACATATAGCCTTGAGTATTTCCTAATAGTTTTTGCAAGAAGCCTTCCATATTTTATTCTGTCCCTGCTAGGTGAAACAGCCATATTTCCAGGTGTGGGCTTCTAAAATATGAATGGAAAAAGAGGTAATCAACAGAAACATCCATACCCCATGGCCAAGTCCCAAGTGCTTGTTTCGTTTTGGTTGTTTTCTTTAGAGTTTATGAATTGCTTGGGAGCTTTTACACAATTATAATTAACATATCACAAGAACCTTAAATTGTGGAACAATTCCCTTTCCTCTGCCAAGGGAGACCAGTGCAAACAGCCAGCCAGTTCTTAGGACCCTTTTTTAACCATCTTGCCATGCTTCGAAAGCCAGTTTGGTGTAGTGGTTAGGACCACGGACTTTAATCCGGGAGAACCGGGTTTGATTCCCCACTCCCCCACATGCAGCTGCTGGGTGACCTTGAGTCAGTCACAAGTTATCTCGGAGCTATTCTCTTGAGAGCAGTTCTTGGGAGAACTCTTTCAGCCCCTCCTACCTCACAGGGTGTCTGTTGTGGGGAGGGGAAGGGAAAGGAGATTGTAAGCCACTCTGAGACTCCTTTGGGTAGTGAAGGGCAGGGTATAAATCCAATCTCCTCCTCCTCCTCATTGTAGTTTATTTATTTATTTAATTTGACTTTTAGGCCACCATCCCCTGAAAAACAGGGCTCAGGGTGAGTACAACGTTGATAAAATGACAGAACTTAAAAGGCCTGTCATTGTATCATTGTTAAAAGTTATCACTTTTAAATTAGTCATTAAATTTTATCCCTGTTAAAAGTTAAAAGGAGAGTTTCAGGACTACTTAGGCATGAGAACAATGGTGATCTGGGGTGGGGGGAGTTGGGTGGGTCACATGACTAAAGCTTAGAGCATTGCGTGGCTAAGGTGGGGAAGTAGCTGCTATGGATATTTTTAAATCCAGTATTCTTCTGTTCTAACTGCCAATTCTCATTATTTAATGGATGCTTTTATATCACACCTTTTTTTAAAATGCAAACACAACAACCTCAGGTAGTTGAAGGTAATAAACCCTTCATTGATGTATTTATACCCTGCGTTCCTTATGTATTTATACCCTGAATTGCTTCAGTTGAAGGGCGGGTAATAAATCCTTCCTGTATGTATTTATACCCAGCATCACTATTGTCGCCTCCATTTTATGCTCACAACAACCCCGTGAAGTAGGTTAGATTGAGAAAGAGACTGGACCGAGGTCACCCAGCCAGCTTCCAGGGCACAAGTAGGGATTCCAGCCTGGGTTTCCCTAACCCTAGTCCCACGCTCTAACCAATACACCACACCGGCTCTGTACCCTGGAAAGGCGGGATAGAAATGCGAAAAATAAAAAAAAATTAAAAAAATAAATACCCTTAACTCCACACTGACTACGGCATTGACGTGGTTTCCCCAGGTGAGCGCACTAGGGGGCACAGGGCTACCTGGTAGGCTTACCACTGGGCTGGGCTCATGGCCCCAAATTTGTGTAACTGAATTCTTTGATTACATTTACAGGTCCCCTTTCTTCCACCATGGACCTTAAAGGCAACATCCATAACTTTCCCAAATACTGAACAGATCCAGAGCTGCAAGGCTGCTAAATCATCAGTTTGGTGTAGTGGTTAAGTGCACAGACTCTAACCTGGGAGAACTGGGTTTGATTCCCCACTCCTCCACTTGCAGCTGCTGGATGACCTTGGGCAAGCCATAGTTCTCTCACAAGCAGTTCTGGAAAGAGCTCTCTTAGCCCCACCAACCTCACAGGGTGTCTGTTGGGGGGAGGGGAAGGGAAAGGGGTTTGTAAGCCGCTCTGCGAGTGAAGGGCGGGGTATAAATCCAATCTTTTCTCCTCCTCCTCCTCCTCCTCCTCCTCCTCCTCCTCCTCCTTCTTCTTCTGACTTCCTTCCAGCCAAGCCCTGGGGCCTGATGCTGGCAGTTATGGAAATGGGGCATTCACATGCAGACATGGAGATAGTCTTGTCACACAAACGGTACTTTCACCTAAGTCTAGCAGAGCCAGCCTGTTGGCCAGCCTGCTGGGGAAGGACACCACGGGCCAAGTGATGCATATTGGAAAGTTCTGTATCATTTTGTAAAATCGTGTCGGATTTTTGAACATCTTTCACTTTATTCTCTGTTGGTTCCGGTATGAAATATCTATGTTTTTTAAAAACAAAACAAAAACAAAACTCAGAATCTGTGGGCATTTTTCCTTCTCTCTCATTTTAATAGTCGTAGTAGTAGCATCTGTAGTAAACAATTTGTGCTTCAGAAGCAATCTTTCCTTTAAGTGGGCTGCTGATTGGGCAGTTTTTAAAAGGTTGTTCGTGAACTAAATTGTGTTTCATTGTTTCAGCAGTTTTGTTGTGCGCATAAAAATGTACACATAAGTTCCAACCCAACCTGAGTGATCTATGTGTGGAAACCTGGCTCTTTCCTAAGGGGTCGTTCCTCCTGCCAGTCCCAAAGGGGAGGGGGAGGAGAGGAACACTTCTAGCGCCTGGAATCATTTTGAGACTCGTGCCACGAACTGGCTGGAATCCAGCGAACTCATTAGACTAACATGAGAGCTTGTGCTAGTCGAGTCAAAACTTCTGACTTTATTCTTTAAAAACCAACACATACCCCCCCCACACACACACACCCTGTGCCATCTCATAATCTCTTGAAACTCCTCTCTGTGTCCAAAGCCATTGGAGTGTTGCGTAAGAGCCTGCTGTTCATTTTGAAGTCAAGACTAACCTCCCATTGGCGGTGTGGGGGCTGGGGGATGTTATTAAGCAAAGGAGAAGCAAATATTTTTTCAGTTTTTTACATTGGGGCAGGAATCTGTACTCAGATTTCAGATATAAACTGATATGGGTACTTGTGCCAGTGTCATCATTTCCCATATTTCAGAGTACTGTTCTATCAGTATTGAGACGCTTCTGAAATGCAGGCCACAGTTCCCCAGAACGGATCGAAACTACAAAAGATAGGTGAAACCATGAAGAAGGGGAGTATGCCATGAGTCCAAAACTGAGTTTTTTAAACTCAAAGAGAGGGGTCATATATTACACTGTCGGGACAATCTCAGAATGTTCACAACAAACACTCTAACGGGGAACAGTGTCAGAAATAAAGTTACTCATAACCAACTATAAGACTTTGCACTGAAATAGTATTTAACTGTAGAACAAAGTTTGAGTTCAGTGGCCTCTTTAAGACCAACAAAGTTTTATTCAAGCATGCGCGCACACTTCTTCAGACACAAAGGTGTGCGCTTTCAGACATGAAAGTGCACACCTTGAATAAAACTTTGTAGGTCTTAAAAGGTGCCACTGAACTCAAAACTTTGTTCTACTGCTTCAGAACCAACACGGCCACCCACCTGGAAGTATTTTACTGTGTTCAGAATGCTTCATATATACATTATCTTAGTAAAACAAGCCTGCAAAGACTGGGTTAATAGAAGAAAATACCTACTTAATTGCAATACAGTAGATTTGTGATAAGGGCCATAGTGGCTCAGAGGTTAAGATATTGAGCTGCAGACCAGGAGGTCGGTAGTTCGGCAGTTCGAGACCTGAGTGTTGTGTGACAGAGTGAGCTCCCGTCTCTGGCCCCAGCTCCTTCCAACTTAGCAGTTTGAAAGCAAGAAATTGCAAGTAGATAAATAGCTACCGCTTTGGTGGGAAGGTAGCAGTGTTCCATGGGCCTTGGTGTCTAGTCATGCTGGCCACATGACCACAGAGACATCTTCAAACAGTGCTGGCTCTTCGGCTTGGAAACGGAGACGAGCATCACCCCCTAGAGTCGGATTCAACTGGCTTTCAAGCTAGGGAAACCTTTACCTTTTCACCTTTTTAGATTTGCGATATTGTGGAGTTTATGTGAGTCACTGCTCACTTCTTCAGATACAGCTAGAATGGGAGTCCATCTGTAAGAGCATGTAGATGCATGCAGCATTAAAAATAATTAAAAGTGAAATCACTCCTCTTTCCAATAAATAGGGAAGATGGACTTCCATTCTAGCTGTATCTGAAGAAGTGAGCAGTGACTCAGGAAAGTTCCTACCCTGCCACATATTCTGTTAGTCCTCAAGGTGCTCCTGAAGTCTTGCACTTTTCTACCGCTGAAGACAGACTAATACGGCATCCCATCTTGATCCACCTCTGGGGAGTTTATGTGAGAGAAAAGGAACAACCATCTGAAAACCTCAAATAAGCCTTTGGGCAGGAGGAGCTACATGTTGTTGGTAAGAAGCAAGGAGTAAGACTGCTGTACAGAGTGGGAGGCTGAAAGCTAGGCCAAAGGAATGCGGTCAGCAAGCCATGCGGGATTGAGTTGCCTGGCAAGAGGGTCAGGGGTGGGAACATGGTTCCAAGACACAGTGCACTGCTACGTATGGTCGATCTAGGAATTTCCAGAATTCTTACAGCAGTAAGAACACTGATGGAGTTCCTGATGGCGCCTGGTATTTTTGGCCACTGTGACACAGAGTGTTGGACTGGATGGGCCATTGGCTTGATCCAACATTGGCTTCTCTTATGTTCTTATGTTCCTAGAGCTACCCTGTGTCACTGCCATGTTTCCCCCTGAAATGACATTGTGACACAGATGACATTAGAGGATTTTAAAAAAAAATTCTCGTTCCACCACTCCAAGTGGTAGCAGGCAAAGAGGGCTGCCATTGGGAGGCCTGGTGGCTGTCATGCTGGAGGGTGGCTAAAGGAAGTAGAACAGAGGAGGCATTGTCCTTAGCAGAACGACGGCACTGTGGGATGGGCGACAGGAGCAAGCTGATGCCTGAATGGAAGTGAGTATGTGGAGTCCAAGGATGGCAGGGTTAAAAGATGCTAGGAGGGAAACTTCAGGGTTAAATGAGAATCTGCTTAGAGTGAGTCGCTATGAAGGGAGAGAATTATAACTTTGGAAATGAGGACTATGGGATGTGGGGCGTCCAAAGAGGTGGGGAGTCTGGAGGGGAGGAGATCTTGATTTCGCACATTAGACTGAACTAGCCAGCTCTGCCTCTGGACACTTCAGGGCCTTTTTCGTGAGCGCCATGTTGCCCTCAGCGTTTGCTTCAATAATCCCCAGCTGAGAGGCCAACAGACCCAAACCCCCGGAGTTAGGTGTGTTCTGCCTCAGACTTCAGTTTCACCCATCAATTTTTAATGCTGCGTGCATCTACATGCTCTTACCCTTTTGTTTAGCTCTATGCACTGGGCATGCCTAATTTCCAATTTGACTGCCCCCCAGGAACAAGAATACATGAAGTTGCACTCACAGGGGAAATAAAATGGTGCAGTGCAAAGTGAGTGGCTCCCAAGTTTGGTTTCTTGTAAAGAAAGATTTGTACTAGTTTGCATCCCAATTACATTAGACAAATCTGCCATGTTCAGTAATTACATTATTGCATTAAACAAAGCCAGCAACAAATTTGGGCTGCCTTTTGTTTGTTTACAACCACCCAGTCTAAAAAATGAGCAGGGCTTTCAGACATTTATAATAAAAGCAGAATGACTAAAAAGATGTTGGTCTCTCTCTGTCTCTTTTTAGTTTGCATTAATGAGTTTGTCCCCCCAAA
Organism: Lepidodactylus listeri; assembly: GCA_029233225.1. Taxonomy (NCBI): domain Eukaryota; kingdom Metazoa; phylum Chordata; class Lepidosauria; order Squamata; family Gekkonidae; genus Lepidodactylus; species Lepidodactylus listeri. Next base: position 99,426,461 of record JARCFY010000006.1, read on the forward strand.
ATATATGCAATAATACGGGAAATTAAGTTATAAATGTAGGGATGTGCTCCGAGTCACCACCAAGATCTGCATGCAAATGCATAATAATCACAAATCTACGATATTACAATATTAAAAAAATACCCACAATTAAATTATCATGTGGAAATAATCATAATGTTATTGGAAACTCAATTATTGTGGCAACCCTTGTCGAGGAATTAGCAGGCTATGGCAAAGGCAAGTCAGACCTGAATTCATCAAATATATATTATCACAATATTACATGTTCAGTTCGATTCCATGCAAAGACAAACATCCTTTCTCACCAGTATCTGCTCTGTGCATTTGTATTATTCATGAACAACTCTGTGATCTATTATACATACAAAACTGATTGTACGTCGTGTGCCCCAGGCTACAAGGCAGAGACACAGAATTAATTTTATTATATACACATGCATGATAATTGTGTAGAATTCGGTCAAATATCAAACCCTGCTCCTGCGCTCCATTATTTTACTTTCCAAAAAGGGGTCTAAGGTCAGCGGCAATTTCTCTTTGGTGACAGTGAAACTCTTTGTCATTTAGAGTAGAAACTTACTGGGTACTAATGAGCCCTGAGCTAAGCTGAATGGCTACACACTCTCCCCTTTCCACTCAACCCCCCCTCCCCCCCACTGCTCACGCGAGGAAGTGAAAAATACAACTTTTGTTCAGACTGTCATCAAATCCTTCCTTCTCTCACACACTGAAGTCCTTCATGGTTTCGTTGTACCAGCTTCAAATGGGGACAGAAGGCATACACAGAAAGAAAAGCATTTCTCTATTTATTTATTTAATTAATTTTCATGGGTTCCCTTTACCAGCCATTGTCCTTCTTGGGTCTAGAGAGAGTCATGGTTAAGTGTGAATTGTGTGTGAGGAAGTTCACCGTTCAGACCTCACCATAAGGAGCTCCCCATATGGCTTTACTGTCCTTTGCTATCTGTCACTTCCCTCATCTGCTGTAGGGGGTCCTCAGCCTTTTTGAGCCTGTGAGCATATTTGGAATTCTGATGCGGCATGGTGGGCGCAGCAACAATATGGATGCCACAAAATGGCTGCCATAGGAGGCGCAGCCAGGCACAAAACGATCGCCACAGCTTAACTTCAGCAACACAATGTAGATCCCTGTGCTGTGGTGGCTGCTGCCGCCAAAGCAATGCTTTAAAAAATCTGCACAGCCAATCAAATCTCCAGCAGTCAATCAGAAACTTTGCTGGGCAAAAAGCTCTACCTGGCCCCACTCACTTCCTAAAAACACTTGGGTGCCACAAAAGGTGTCGGCGGGTGCCATAGTGCCCACAGGTATAACGTTGGGGACCTTGTTCTAATTTATATACAGGATTGTTGTAAGGATCGCTAACGGACCGTATGTGAAATACTTGGAACACAGCAAACACTATATAAATACTATTAAGTGACGGGTAGACATTCGACTGAGGAAACAGCCGTTGTTCACAAATCGTGAGCAGAATTCCTGAATGCAGAAAACTGGAACCAAATCTAACACTGAGGAGCTCACTGTTATTCAAGTACAAAGTTCTCAGTGAAGGTAGGCCCAAGATCTCTGTACCTAGTTTAGAATGCTGCTTTAGTGTCCTAATCTTATATCTGTGGTCTTATGGGGCATTTGATTATAACAATGTACACTTGTTGTTAGAGCTGAATGAAAGGACCAGCAGACATGTTAAATTTCTGAGCACCTCACTAGGCTTTCAAAAGGGGGCGAGTGGTGATTAGGTCTTCATCCTGTGAGGTCCATTGTATAACTCTTTATCAGCTCTGTTGCTCTCTTCCTTGCGTCTCTACCTGCCAAGCTAGGAAGACAGTCATGCCAGTGACATTTGGAGGATTAGAGCAGAACTCTTTTTGGGTGAACTCAGAATGCATGTTGAACTATTCGTAAGATATATTTTGGCTTTTTAAACAACTTCAGGTAACTTGAGGTAACTTGCCCTTCTCAGGTTTTGCATTTGCAACAGGGTTGTAGAGGGGTCACCATAAGTTGGTTGAGACTGGATGGCATTTAATTATTAGTTATTATTGAGGCACATACAACTACTGGAAAATTTCACCAGACAAGCTACAATTCCATTTTTCCCCTATTCAAATTCCTTTCGAGAGCCAGTTTGGTGTAGTGGTTAAGTGTGCGGACTCTAATCAGGGAGAACCAGGTTTGATTCCCCACTCCTCCACTCACAGCTGCTGGTGTGACCTTGGGTCAGTCATAAGTTCTTTCAGACCTGCTACCGCAAGAGCAGTTTTCTCAGAGCTCCCTCAGCCCCACCTACCTCACAGGGTGTCTGTTGTGGGAAGGGGAAGGGAAAGGAGTTTGTAAGCCGCTTTGAGACTCCAAGTGAAGGGCAGGGTATAAATCCAATCTCCTCCTCCTCCTCCTCCTCTTCTTCTTCTTCTTGTTCTTTGTCTGTATGGTACCCTCAAGTCTGCCTCAGAGTTTTGCTTTGTAAAAGACAGCAGCAGCTTTAATTTAATTTGATTTATGTTACTTATAGTCCAGTTTTTCACTTGGACTCAAGGTGGATTACACTTAATGAGTTGGTACAACCGACAGATGGGACATTCAATAAACAGTGCAATAAGATTAGGGTTGTCGAACCAACCAGAAGTCTAAAAACAGAACCAAAGCAAAGCATAAGTATTAACATGACAGCACTACAACATCCTTCATTCTCAGTGGACCTTGTTTTGGGATAGTTTGGTGTAGTGGTTAGGAGCGTGGTCTCTAATGTGGGAGGACCAGGTTTGATTCCTCATTCCTCCACATGCAGCTGCTGGGTGATCTTGGGTCAGTCAAAAGTTCTTTCAGAGCTGATCTCTTAAGAGCAGTCCTTAAGAGATCTCTCTCAGCCCCACCTACCTCACAGGGTATCTGTTGTGGAGAGAGGAAGGGAAGGAGATTGGAAGCCCCTCTGAGACTCCAAGTGAAAGGTAGGGTAGAAATCTGATCTCCTCCTCCTCTTCCTCCTCCTCCTCCTCTTCATCTTCTTCTTCCTCCTCCTCCTCCTCTTCTTCTTCACCGCCCTGAGCCTGCCTTGGTGGGGAGGGTGGGGTATAAATAGAAATAAATAAATAAATACATTCTCTTGCGCCTCACATTTTGTCCATGTTTCTTCCACAATCTTTACAATCTCAATTTTTTGCTTTTTCCTTTTGAAAATTTATTTGCCCCCTCACCTGATGTGCTTGAGGTAGCTCACAAGAGGAAAACAAAAGCAACTATACAGTAAGAACAATAAAAATACTGATAAAAACACAATAAAATAATTCCAGCCAATGATTTCAAAATAACAAAATAATTGTTATAAAAAATGTATGAAGTCACCTTATACCAAGTCAGCCACTGGTTCCCTTAACTCAGTATTGTCTACTCTGACAGAAGGGGCTCTCAGGCACAACCTGCTTGTTCTAACACCTCTCTCGTTTGAATCCATGGTTTTTTGTATCCAAAATATGCACCCTGCTGATGAACCACAGCCCCTTCTTCAAACTTAGATAAATTTCAGTGGCAGATCTGTTTTGCAGCCACCTCTTATAAGCAACTCTGCAGAACTTTTCTGTCAAGAATTCTTCTCTTCTCTTGCCAGAAAACCAGAGTGACATTTGAAAAAGGTAAACCTTCTTAAATTTAAGCAATGGACCCATAGCACTTATGATATAGCACAACCTTTGGGTCACTTCAGGCCGTTTCCTTGCGATTTGCATGTGGTGGTCTTTGAGATGCAGCATTAACCCAGGAATAATTAAAATGATCTACTGTACTATTAACATTCTCGGATCTTGAAAGCAAAAAAAGAATGCCTGCAGCATAGTCGGTGCTGAGTGACTAATTAAAGAGAATATAGCTGCAAATGGCGATTGTAAGCAGTTTCCTTTAAAAAAAAAAAAAAACACCGCTAGGGAGCGTCATTTACAGCAGTGACGGCATTGGGGGAATCGATCAACACTAAATATTGACTACTATTGCAAAATAAATAGATAAATAAACCAATTTGATCACAAAATTCAGTTTTTAAAAATTAACTCTCCTTCAAAGAGAGAAGCTCCCTGCTGCTAAGGAGTAGGACACTTTTCAAGTTGATACAAGGGAATGACAACACCGGAAAGATCCAGTGGATCACAGACCTTACAACCTTATCAACACCTTGAACGTATGGCATGTAGACAGTTGAGCATGGACATGTTTTCAAATATTTGGGGACTTTTTATAGATGCTTATCTACAGACTTGCCACAGTTGTCATATGTTGTTACATTTTTCTTTCTGTTTGGGGTAATTAAAACTTAATAAAAATTGAATTAGAAAAAGTTGTCAAGAGGGAAATGGTAGCAGACCTACGGATTCTCTGTTTTTGATTCCGCAGACTCTCTCTGACGCTTATAAACATAATCCAGAATAGGGTTTTCCAGTTTCTATTTCAAGGACAGAGATGAACAGAGGGAGTCTGGCAAACCATCTCTTTTCCTGTTATTATTACACTCCTCTGACCAAATGTCTTGAACAAAGTCAAAAACAAAGACAAGTCAGATTACAAAACAGTACAGATTAAAATACAACAACATGACAAATTAAAACCCATCTCTGTAATGGCAAAACTAATGCTGCCATTCCCCTGCCCAGGAGGTGGGATTGTCTTGTTCTCTGTTCTCATGGCTTGCTTATCGCTCTGCCTGCTACTTCAACCTTGGGGAGGGGGATCTTAGTACCACCTGTTGTATCTTTTGCTGTCTGGCTCCATATCTTCCCACCTATACTCTGGGAACTGAAAGCCAGTATTTTAAGCGCCTTTTTCTTCTGATTTTACTGATTGGTTCCAATATAGCACCAGGCCTCTTTTTGATTTCTGTATAATTATCCTGGACCCACCATTGCCCACCATTACTAACACAAGAAGTGCAGATGACCATTACAGACCTTTCTCAATAAAGCTTTCTTGTTTAAGGACACTTGTTGTTGACTGACTCAGTGGGCTCTCACAGAAATTTGGCAACAGAACACGTTATTTCCAGACTGGCATCTGCCAGTAAAAAAGAGATCACACGGGATTCGACAGGCAGTTGATATTACTCAGGATAGGTGTAATCCAGAGGTCTCTGAGTGGCATCCATTGATCACAGAATCAGATGAGGTCATCTATCGTCTCTGTTACTCCAGATGCAAAGCCTCATAGTGGTCCGAAGAGGTTTGGTGGCATGCCCCCTGAGCTCTGCAGTTGGCAGGATATTCACTCTGCCTAACATAAAGAAGTGCCTCTGGCAAAGAGTTGTAAGAAGCCTTAGATACAGGGGGAGTGTCTGCAAACCACCTCTGTTCATCTCTTGCCTTCAGGGTTACCATAAATTGGCTGTGATTTGATGGCACTTTGCACCACCATCTCCTAGAGGTGCTGGTAAACCCTGCAAAACTTAAAGGCCGATCGAACCTAGCAAGGAATGGCATCACTGATGAGCCCCATGGCTTGCTGGCCATTGTCTCTACCCAGTTTTAGAAAAGCAACGGTTACTTCATGAATTTGTATTTTTCATTTGTGGTCACCAACGTATCATGGTATGCGTTGGTTTAAGTCTCTATGCGTCATTTTTGTTTCACGACTGAGGATAAAAATAGTTTCATATTCTTTAAGTAGTTTGGTATTCTTTAAATGCTCTTTAAGTATTTGAAGGGCTGTCACAAAGTGGAGGGCAGGGAGTTGTTCCTGTTGGCAGGAGTTGCAATGATGGGTTTAAATTAAGGGCAGGAAGGTACCGGCTGGATATTAGGAGAAACTTTTGTACAGTAAGAGTTGCGCCACAGTGGAATCAGCTGCCTGGGGAGGTGGTAAGCTCCTTGTCACTGGCAGTCTTCAAGCAGCGGCTGGATGAACACTTGTCAGGGATGCTTTGCACTGAACAGGGGACTGAACTAGATGGCCAGTATGTCCCATTTCAACTCTATTATTCTATATTTCCATGGCAGTTTATGTGCATGAGAAAATTACTGAAAAGATACCATGTGAATACAGATGCTTGTCTCTTCATGGAGAAGGAAGGTGGTAAGTATTATATACTAACATTTCATCTTAATTCTCATGATTGACACGTTCTATTTGAGAAAGCAAGCAAACAAAAAAATAACAAAAAACCCCTTGCCCCCATTTCACTTTTGTTCAAAACAATCAGCAACACTGAGACTGCGCAGCTGCAATAAGCTGTTTCACAGGTGCTGAATGATGGGACTTTCATTTTTACAGCAGAATTCTGAACTTTTTGGAAACAGTAAAATAACAACAGCTATTTCATGCTCAAGAATGACTTTCAATGGGAATACATATATATATATATATCAAGATGTTTATATACATGGATTGGAATGGAGTGAGTGGCAGCTGCCACCATGAAGCAGCTGTGGATTCCTCCATTATAAACAAAAATAAAATCAACATCCCCCCCCCCACCATAATAAAACTGCATTTTCCCAAAGATTGTAACACTTCAGTTTACAGTCCATGAAACTTAGTTGGCAAAGACTTTCTTCCGAACAGATTTACAGACATGACCATGCAAAGTACACTTGCAAAAATTGAGGCTGCCTGAGCAGTGGAACAGAGGACTGCTGCTATTACTCCCATGGTATATAATAGGGTTGTCAACCTCCAGGTGGTGGCTGGCAATCTCCTGCTATCATAACTTTATTTCCAGGTGACAGAAATCAGGTCACCTGGAGAAAATGGACACTTTGGAAAGTGGGTTCTGCGGCATTATACCCAGTTGAGGCCCCTCCGCTCCCTAAACCCACCCTCCTCAGGTTCTACCCCCCCAAATCTCCAGGTATTTCCCAACCTGAAGCTGGCAACCCTAGTATATAACCATACCTGTTGAGTCTTAGTCCAGCATTCAAAAAGGTAGAAAGGGCCTCATGGTATGCCAGAAGAGAGGGGTATTACTTTTGAGATAAACCAGCAATCCTAAAGATTACTAGGAGGTAGGTTCCATTGAACTCAGTAGGATTTACTTCTCAGTATTCATGCTTAGGGTTGCAGTTCATCATTCATCTCTACCGGGCCAAGGACCTGTATAGCTCAGGGACCGTCTCTCCCCATATGTGCCCCATAGAGCCATGTGCTCAACGGACCAACATCTTTGGTTTGTCCCTAGCCTGAAGAATGTCCAACTAGCCTCAACTAGGATCAGGGCCTTTTCAGCCCTGGCCCCAGCCTGGTGGAACAAACTACCAATTGAGATCAGGGCCCTGCAGGATCTATTGCAGTTCCACAGGTCCTGTAAGATGGAGCTATTCCACTGGGCTTTTAGTTGAGGCAGTGGGCATCCACATTCTTCCATCTTTTGGCCTCCCCTACCGGCAGCCCTGACCTTGTGTCCAGTGGCCAACATCACCAGCACCACTCAGAAGAAGGACATCATAGCATCATGACCAAGGCAATGCCTTATGCTGGTTTTATTATTGTTCTTTTAACTTTTAAATTTTTAACTTCATAATTTATGATATTCTACTGTTTTATTGTCACATCCTATGTGACCTGTAACCACCCTGAGCTTGCTTGCAGGGAGGGCGGGATATAAACTGAATATCACACACGCACACACGCACACACAAGCACACTCCCTTTCAGGCATGTGCTGCCCAGCTGAAAAGTTTTCACTGAAAATCAGGAAGGAGAAACCATTCAAAGGGAAGAGTTGAATACCCTATTGGTGGTTTCTTGTCTCACTCCCTACAAAGATGTGAAGTAGCTCTGTATACAACTTCTGAAGATGCCAATTCTAAGATGCTACAGTGGGTTGCATTAAGCTTTACATCCAGATAATCACACCACCTCTCATGTTGCAGGAGACTTTGCTTTGTCTACTCAGATGATAAAGCCACCACAAATATCACTCAAGATGACCTTTCTTAGCTGTAGGTTTAGAGCATAGCAAGAGGTTTATCAAACCCATGGGTTTCCCATCTCTAAGCTTGTGTAACAACACTATTTCTGCCCTAAAGAACCTCAACTGAGATCTCTTATCTGAACTGGTTTTTCTTGCCATATTTTAGTGTGTTTTATGGTTGTCAGTACTGTTTTAATTTTTTTTAAATTGTAAATTAAATTTGGTAAAGAGATATAAACATTTTAAATGAACACATTCAAAAAGCCAGAAATGGACCCAGCTCATCTTTTGCCTTTTCTTGCACTGTTTTATAAAGCAATGGGATTAAAACAAACAAACAAACAGGCTCCCATCTTTCCTGGGCATAAAACACCCTGTGATGTGCCCTATGATTTGCTTCAGCAGCCAGCTGCTTGCTGCTTTCACACAGGATCTTCTAGGGGCTGGGACCAGTGTAGGAACTGAACTTCTTGGGAGTGGCTGAGGGTACCAAGTAGGCACATAAATTCAAGGAGGCTCTAGCTGACACTTCAAAGTCAGCACCCAAAGGTCTCAATCTAAATTACAGAGCAAGGTGCTTGTTGCTCCCTTCTAGATGCCTTGGATGATGGAAATCCTCGGAAAGGGGTAGATCACATGGGCTGTGATCACAAATACTAAATAATCCACTTTCAATCCACTTTCCAACTAGATTTTGCCAGTTCACACTGTAAAATCCAGTTGGGAAGTGCATTGAAGCGCATTGGAAATGGATTGGAAATGGATTATTTAGTGTGCGTGATTGCAACGATGAAAACTTACCACACCAGCTATAAACGGAAAGTTATAGAATTGATGATGAAATTTCTATCATGATTGTTCCTCATGACTTTAGTCATCCCAGTTTCCTGGAACAGCTGTATAAGGAGTAGCAGTCATGCGGTTTTGAAGGTTATACACTGTTATTCACTACTTAGTTATCCGTGTAACTTACTAACAGCTCCCTTTAAGCTCCATTATTTTGAAAAAAACATAACTCCCTTAACCTCAGTGCTTTACTACTGCTGTTTTGATACTCACTGCTGCTCTGCAAGGAGGAGACTTACAAGCAGTTTTCTTACTTCCATCATTTGTTTGCACATCTGCATGATGGCAGGGAAGCCTGATCATTTTGCTCATAGCCCTGTCAAACTGATACGAGCGCTAAATAAAGAGCAGCTATTGTTGTTACAATACATTTTGTCACTTTGCATACCAAAGTCCACCATGTTTATGTGTCTTTCTGAAGATACTATCTGAATAGGGATAGTCTTCTGAAACCTGACAGATGTTTTCCATTACATTGGTGTATGCTTCAGTTCACCATATCTCAGAAGCATTGTGGATATTCTAGGATATTCAGGCTTTCCAAAAGAATCATAACTCCATAGTTATATTTCTTTACCCTGCATGCAGAATTGGCACAATGTTCCTTGGAGGCCCGAATGCAGGCTGCAACATTTAGGTTTTGGCTGAAAATACACTTTGCAACGCAGAGAGTGGCTATCTGTATTATTTTTAAAAGGATAGATATAAAAGCCCTTGGCTAAGACTGATCAAGGCACAACAGCAACTACTGGGGATATCCATCCATAGCTGATGTTGGTAGTTTAGGGATGACAGCTTCATGAACTGTATGAATTGGATTTTCTAAGTACCAGTAGGAGATCCTGTAAAGTATGTTCTCCATTATACTTGGGTCTTTCCCTGTCAAACTCCTTGCCCTTATATTTTGAGTTTTTTGACAGTAGTAGAAGAAGAAGAGATTGGATTGATACCCCGCCCTACACTACCCAAAGGAGTCTCAGAGCAGCTTACAATCTCCTTTCCCTTCCCACAACAGACACCCTGTGAGGTAGGTAGGGCTGAGAGAACTCTTTCGACGACTGCCCTTGAGAGAACAAAACTTTGACTGACTCAAGGTCATGCCAGCAGTTGCATGTGGAGGAGTGGGGAATCAAACCCAGTTCTCCCAGTCTGCACTCCTCACAACTACACCAAAATATAGGAGACTACAGCATCTTCCAGATTGCCTTAATGTTTCATTTTCATTCCCCAATGTTACCAGTTTTTTTCCCTTGTGTCCAGACAACTTTGTTGATATCCCCTTTTCTTGTCCCCCCATTCTTTCCTAAATTAGTTTTTCCGGTACTCCCCTCCCAATTGTGAAATAAATTCACAAGATAGCCTCTTGCTCAAAATCTGAACTCCCCCCCTGCTCCATGGATTGCTGCCCAAAACCCACCCAAAAAGGGTTGGTTTGAGTAGTGAGCCCTTAATTTTAATTTTAATTTTTTTGCGTATGCCAGTGCTGAAACGTTTCAGTGCTGGAGAGCACCTACGCTCAAACACTCAGTCCCATTGGGAGGCCCAACACTAGCAGCCAATCATTGCCCATTTATTTTCTCTGCACCCCGATCTATCTTATGCATGCAATGGCAGCAAAAGATTTCAGGGTGTTCAATGGGACTATCTCTTGTCAAAAGCCCAAAACCCTTGGCCATCATGGAAGCATGAAAGAATATTGTTTGGCCAAAGACCCATCCAGAGGGGTGGATGTTTGTGCGCATAAACGTCAGAGCTTCTCTCGGGAGATCAGCCACCATTCCGCATGAAGTTGGAAGCTTGGCCGAGCAAAGTGAGGAGGAAACTTTTGTGGAACCTCTCCCCCAAGAAAGGGCACAGGAGCTGGAGACTATGGCAGTCTTGTCCTAGAAACACCTCTCTCCATGCATGCTTCCTTGAGCATAGCCCCACTGAGTTCATTGGTAGTAAGCCTACTTGAGCCCTGACCTAAACAATTTTGTCATATATAGGAAGGGGAAGGGTGTTAAAAAAATGATCCGCTTCGGGTGTTAAGTACACTAGGTATGCCACTGGAGCTGTGTATCTGATGCAAGTCAGGTAAAGGAATTCAGTGGGTGGGGAGGGAGCCAATCAGAGAGTGCTAAAACACGTTTCCGGCCGGAGGAATGGAGGTCTGACACACTTTGCAAATGCGCAAGGCGGACAGCGGCTCTTCCTGACAGCTTGGGTGGATTAATCCACCTGACGCAACCTCACACAGGTAGTGTGAGGACCAGCAAGCAATATAATCCAGGTTTGAGCAACCTCGGTGAAGGGAAAGTCTTGGAGGAGACTTTTCCGACACCTTGAGCACTGCAGCCGAAGAGGATTCTTGCGAGTATCTCTAAGGAGCCGAGCCGAGCTGAAAAATTCAGCATAAAACCTCCAATTCCCCTGATTCCTTAACAAAGAAGACAAAGTTTAAATGTTGGGACCACATCTGAAGCGAAGTAACAACAAAAGGTAACGGAAAAAAGTTTTTTGCCTTACCACCGCCGCGTTTTGAAAGACGAAAAGCAGATCGGGTGAAGCAATAGACTGTTGTTGATTGGATGAGAGCAGTTTTGAAGCACTAAAAAACCGAATTTGAACTTAAAAAGCCAAAAAAACAAGTTGTTTAACATTCCTGCGGTTAAGAAGAGTCGGGAGGGGAAGCCAAGCATCGCGAGACAAAGAGGGAGAAGGGAACCAAGCATCGCGAGATTAAGACGTGAGGACTGAACCAGGAAGTGACGGCTAGCAGAGCAGACAAGAAGGGAAAAGGAGAAGAACTGGAAGAAGGTAAAGGGGACTCTAAATACTGCCGGACCAGAAAGGGGACTCTAAATACTGCCGAACCAGAAAGACCATAACAGGAAGTGACATGCAGAGAGCAGACAAGTAAATAAAAGGAAGGGACAAAAGGAAACTACGGCAAGCCAGAAGCAAGGTAAAAAGACTATAACCTTTGACATTAACCATAGAGAAGTCGCGCCCGCCATTTTGGATTTATAAAATTTTTAAACTGCAATATCTCAAAGATTATATAACTTAGAAGGCTGAAACCAATATAATTTGACTTGGCAAGATTAGCTTGTTTGAATGCACTAATTGGTGTTTGATTTGGAAAACAAGATAAAATCGATCTTTTTTAAAGAGGCAAAACGGACCGCAGACTAAGATCGAGAGCAGCTACATGGTCCTCTCCTACAATGGCAGCAAAAAAAGAAAAAGAGCTACTAGCCGTTATGGAAGCAATGGAAAAGAAAATGTTAGACGCTATAGGAGAGGTAAATGTTAAAATGAATAATATAGCGGCTCAAGCAGATAAAAATTTCATGGAATTAAAAGCAGAATTTCAAAAATTATCCACAAGAACACAAGATATAGAAACTAAAGTAAAAGAACTGGAAAAAAGCACCCATAAGACAATGAGAGAGAATGAGAGGATGGAAAAGATGATGCACTATAAAGATATGCAAAATCATTTGAGATTTCGAGGGATCGAGGAAAAATTGAATGAGGACATTTTTACAAGAATGCAAGAAGCAATAGCAGATTTTTTACAAGAACAGGAAGAAGTTGTTAAAGAACACATGGATCTTGTTTATAGAGTTAATTCTACATATGCAAGAGACAAAAACATACCAAGAGATGTGGTTGTCCAATTTACAATGAAAAGAACAAAAGAACAAATCTACAGGAAGTGCTTTACTGACCCTTTTGTAATAGATGGAAAGAAAATCATAGTAATGAAAGAATTGCCTAGAGCAATACTGCAAGAAAGGAAAAAATTCAAGCGTCTGACGGATAAACTGAAGGAGAAAAAAATCAGATTTCGTTGGGAAATACCTCAAGGACTAAGCTTTTATTATGGCAACTCCAGAGTAGTGATTAAAAGCACAGAAGAAATGTATGCATTCCTGGGAGAGAATAAAGATGATTTTGGAGATATTTAAGAATATATCAAAATGGATTACAAAATACTTACATGGAATGTAAATGGACTAAATTCACCCCAAAAACGTAGAATGGTAGGTCATTGGTTGGAAAAACAAAAATGTAATATAATTTGTTTGCAAGAAGCTCATCTTAAAAAACAAGACCATAAATATTTAATAAGGAAAAAATTGGGAGAAGAATTTTATTCTTTAGCAAGCAACAAAAAAAATGGTGTTGTAACATATGTCAAAAAAGATTTGGAACCTAAAGTAATATTTAAAGACAAAGATGGAAGATATTTAGCTATTGAAATTTTACTGCAAGGATTGAAAACTTTGATTGTGAACATTTATGCTCCGAATGGAGCTAAGGAAATTTTTTTTAAAGAACTTCAAATGGAATTGGACAATGTAAACTATGATCAAATTATGATGTTAGGGGACTTCAATGGAACTGTAGATAATAAACTAGACAGGCACTCTAAAAGAAAGGATGAGACATTAGGGAAGCTTCCAAAAAATTTTTTTGAACTGATAAAACAAGAAAAGTTGGAAGATATTTGGAGGAAAGCTAACCCACAAGGAAAAGATTTTACCTTTTACTCTAACAGATATGACTCACATTCAAGAATTGACATGATTTGGATGACTACTAACCAAACCTTTAAGACAAGAAAAGTGGAAATTTTACCCAGAATAATCTCAGATCACAATCCGTGTTTATGGACAGCTGGGCAGATTAAAAAACAAAAGAGATGGAGAATAAACGAGGACTTATTAGATAATCAAGAAATAATTAAAAAATTACTTGAAGAAACAGACCTATACTTCCAAGTAAACATGCAGAAAGAAGTTAAAATTCAAACCGTATGGGATGCATACAAAGCAGTGATGAGAGGACTATTGATATCGCTAAATGCTAAAGATAATAAAAAGAAAAAAGAGCAATATGAAAATATTCTACAAGCCATTAAAGCAAAGGAAGAAGAACTGAAGAAAAAACCAGGGAAAAAGAAACTGCAAAAGGAAATTTGGATGCTACAAGACCAAGCAAAAGCCATTTTGAACCAAGAGATGTACTGGAACTTAAAAAAACTTCAACAAAAAGCATTTGAAGGTGCAAATAAACCCGGAAAATACTTAGCATGGCAATTAAAGAAAAAACGTGAAAATAAATTTATCACTAAAGTGATAAGAGATAATATTGAGATAATAGATAACAAAGGAATAAAAAGAGAATTTTTTAAATACTATGCAAAACTTTTAAAGAAGGAAAACAAAGACAGAAGAAAGATTAAAGAATACCTGCAAACATTAAAGTTACCAAAACCAACAGAGAAAATTAAAGAACTATTTAATAATCCAGTATCATTACAAGAGATCAAAAATGCAATAAATGACTCAAAATTAGGTAAAGCACCTGGACCGGATGGATTTACAGCGAAGTTCTACAAAACGTTACAGGAGTCAGTTTCACCGGTGTTACTGCTATTGATGAATGATATAAGAGTTACTGGAGAGGTACCAGAAACCTGGAAAGATGCATCCATCTCACTGATCCCGAAAGAAAATCAAGATTTGACCAATGTTAAGAATTATAGACCGATTTCTTTACTGAATAATGATTATAAGATTTTTGCTAAGATTATAGCGGATAGACTAAAAGAGCACCTTAAAGAGACTATACAAACAGAACAAGCAGGGTTCTTACCTAATCGACAAATAAGGGACAATCTAAGAGTAGTAGTGGATGCTATAGAATACTACGACAAACATCCTGAAAAGGAAGTGGGCTTTTTCTTTTTAGATGCGGAGAAAGCGTTTGATAATTTAAACTGGGATTTTATGTTTGAAGTTTTAGAACATCTTGAGATTGATGAATATATGCTTAACTTCATTAAAGCAATATATAAAGAACAGAAATCCTCATTAATAATTAATACCGAAAAGACAGACGATTTTAAAGTTGAAAAAGGAACAAGACAAGGATGCCCACTTTCGCCGCTGCTATTTATTTGGATTTTAGAAGTTCTACTGTTAAATGTGAAGGAAGACAAAGATATTAAAGGCTTAACAACTAAAGGTTTTTCTTTCAAATATAGGGCCTTTGCAGATGATGTGATGTTTATAGTGGAAGACCCCTTATCCACATTACCACATTTGTTACAGAGAGTAAAAGAGTTTGGTGCCTTAGCAGGATTTTATGTAAATAAGAACAAATCGAAAGTAATGTGCAAAAATATGTCAAATAAGAAACCAAACGAGTTACAAAAACTTACAGAATGTGAGGTGGTGAAAAAGACAAAATATCTGGGTGTAAACCTAACTATGAAAAATATTGATCTTTATAAAAATAATTATGAAAAATTATGGTTGCAAATTATGCAGGATATTAAAAAGTGGAATGTATTGAATTTGTCATTGCTGGGTAGAATTGCGGTGGTCAAGATGAATGTGTTACCACGATTAATGTTTTTGTTTCAAACTATTCCAATTGTGAAAGATGTAAAAACATTCAAATGTTGGCAGAAGGAGCTGTCTAAATTTGTGTGGGGAGGGAAAAAACCAAGAATTAAGATGAAAATAATGTGTGATGCCAAAGAAAGAGGAGGGTTTCAACTACCAAATCTAAGGTTATACCATGATGCAATATGTTTGACCTGGGTAGGGACATGGACTATGTTACAAGATAGAATGTTATTGTCCCTGGAAGGTCATGATTGTAGATTTGGGTGGCATGCATATTTGTATTATGGCAAAACAAAAATGGACAATATGTTTAAACATCACTATTTGAGAAGAACACTAATGGATACGTGGACAAGATATAAACACTTTTTTTCAGAAGAGATACCCATGTGGATTGTACCCGCAGAAGTCTTACATCCAACATCAAGATATAAAGGACAAGATTGGCTGAAGTATAGAGACTTATTAATAAGACATGGTAAAGATTTCAAACTGAAGGAGCAGCATCAGATTGACTTTGATTATGGTTGGTTAAGATATAGACAAATATATGATTTGTATAGAAGTGATAAAAAACACGGTTTCAGGGAAAAAAATAATGAAATAGAACAAGTTTGGGAGGAAGGCGGAAAAAAAATGATTTCTAAAATGTATAAAGTCTTGCTAAAATGGTTTAATGCAGATGAAATGGTAAAAGAACAAATGGTAAAATGGGCGATAAACTTTAACAAAGATATTGAAATGGAATCTTGGGAATTTTTATGGAAAAATGCTATGAGTATATCTACGTGTTATAACTTAAAAGAAAATTGTTTTAAAATGATGTATAGATGGTATATGACACCAAAAAAAATTGCAAATATTGGTCAGAATATGTCTAACAAATGTTGGAAGTGTAAAAAGAAAGAAGGTTCTTTTTATCATATGTGGTGGACTTGTGATAAAGCAAAGATTTATTGGTCCAAAATACATGCAGAAATGGAAAAAATCTTGAAATGTACATTTAAGAAGTTGCCTGAAATGTTATTGCTAGGACTTAAACTAGAAGAGATAAATGTAAAGAAAAGGACAATAATATGGTATATGATTACAACAGCAAGAATGGTGTATGCACAAAATTGGAAAAATGAAAAAATACCAGAGGTGTGGGAATGGTTGAAAAAACTGTTATATATGGCTGAAATGGATAAATGGACTAGAAAATTGAATAATCTCTACTCAGAGACCTTTCTAGAAGACTGGAAAGATTTGAAAGAATATGTTGAAAAATACTGGGATATGAAAAACTACATTTATACATGGTTATAATAGCATAAAGGAATAGAAATATATTATATGAAGGTTTTAGTTAAAATTAGACAATGAAGCTGTTTTTATTTAGATATATATAAGAATATAGAAAATAAGAATTGGTGTATAAGTATTTTAAAGATATATAACCGTTACCAGAAATGAAACATAGATATAGTATTACTATTTTGAATAAAATGGAAAATGTGTTATGCTTCAGAGGTGGTGGGAAACCACCAAAACAAGATAAAAATAGAATGTACAAATAGAACAAAATGTTATATAATATGGAAAAAGGGATTTGTATAAGGTAAATGTATTATTTTTGATGTGTTTTTTTTGAAAAATAAAAATTTCTTTACAAAAAAAAAAGAGAGTGCTAAAACACAGGAAAAAAGGTAACCAGTAAGGGGCGAGACACGTACACCAAGAACGGCCCTCAGCTGTAGTGTGATGATCAGGGAATGTACTTTAATGGAGACTGCGGCCTTCTCGAGCTTCTGAAATGCTGTAATGCTTCAGTGCATGCACAAAAAACCACAGGGGGGACCCAGAAAGCCAGTCCTCAATGTGAATGAGAACAGACAGAATCATGATGGGGAGAAAAACAGGGGGGTACATAAGAGTGAACTGATCACATAAATAATGCGATCATCGGAACTGCCACAACACCCACAAAAAACTAAAAGGTAGCTGCAGTCTGGAACATGCCTGTTTTATGTTGGGTTGACTGAATCGGGGTGTAGACTTTCCATTCTCCCGGGGGGGGGGGGGGCTCTCTCATGCATGTGCAAAGCACGCACGCCGCCACCAGGACAATGTCCCCACCACCGCCTCTCCCCCCTGCCTGGCTCCCACGCACCCCTCAGAGGGAGGGAATGGGTGCGGGGGAGCCGGGCGGGGGGGCCGCGGTGGCGGCCAGCAAGGCTTGCGGCAGGTGGGGAAGCACAGCGGTGGTGTCCCCCCACTGCCACCAGAGCTGCTGCGCTGTCGCTGCCGGGATGATGTCCCTGCTATGGCCAGAGTCGCTGCCAAGCCACCGTGGCCGGGGCGATGTCCCCACCACCAGAGCCACTGCACCGCTGCTCTCTGGGAGGGAGGGAGGGAGGAGTGGGTGGAGAGAGCAGTTCTGGCGGTGGCGCAGCTCTGCCGGCAGTGTGGTGGTGGGAAGGCACAGCAGCGGGCGCTCCATTTTGCTGGGGGGGCTCAGTCTCCCCCGGGAAATTTTGGGGGTGGCTCGAGCCCCCCGTAGTTTGTGCCTATGGACTAAATGCCATCCCTTTGGAAGAAATGATAGGCATGCAGGAATGGAGAGGATAGCTATAAGTGAAATTCATCAGGGCTGTAGACTGGGTAGCCAGATGGGCTCCACCGATGATGTGTGGCAGTCCAAAGGTAGCAACCAAGCCCTCAGTACTATCCTACTTTTGATTGTTTTATCGGGACTTCTTCTAGGAAACTGGAGTGGAACTAGGGTTGCCAGCTCTGGGTTGGGAAATACCTGGAGATTTTAGGGTTGGATACTGAGGAGTTTGGGGATTGGGGACACAAGGGACTTCAGTGGAGTATAATGCCATAGAGTCCACCTTCCAAAGAGGCCATTTTCTCCAGGTGAACTGTTCTCTTTCACCTGGAGATCAGTTGTCACCCAGGAGATCTCCAGACACCACCTGGAAGTTGGCAAGCCTAAATGGAACCATCGAGCTCTGATATCTCAAGTGATTTTCAATCATCATCCGACAGAACATTAACAAACAAACAAAATTCAGAGTTTGTCCCTCCAATGGTGCCTCGCTAATGCACACCATTTATATACCAATCAAAACCGAATCATCAAGTTTCATTAACAACCCTTCTTTTTTTTAAAAAAAAATGTGCCCATTAAAAAGAATTTGTAATTGCAATGTGATTCAAAATAATACCTTCCATAGATGAGGCCTAAGACCTTCCTTGCCACGCTTAGACCCCCGACGCCAAACCAACCTCTACCAATGAAATTATAAGTTGCCCTCTTAAGTATCGTGGTATGAGCGGGCCCTTTCAATATTTGAATGAATCTGACCTTTTCCATTCTAATGTTCCATAGCTGCTAATAAAAAAAAGTTTTTTTCAGAGATGGGAGCAGAAAGAAATATTACTAATACTTTAGGAAGATGTATGTTTTCTGCCTGCAATGAAACAAGAAAGGTCAAATTCACTCATCTCTTTTTTTATTGTCTAACTTCTCACCCTTTTGTTGTGCTAATGAAATTTAAGATATCCTTCATGATATAACTGTGCGGAGGGGGGAGAACCTAAATTACCTTCATCTGGCATCATTCCAGTATGCTATAAATGAGGTAATTGTCCTTGACTATAAAATCTGCATTTTCAAGACTTAATTGCTATCATTACATCTTTTTTTTTGTAATTCTATTAATTTAACTGAATGGAGCGTTTGGTTTTATGGTTAAAAATTTGCATTAAAGCATTGTACATCTAAATAGAATTTTAATATTTGCATCAAAAGCTCAGTACAGTTATCCCTCAGGATCTACATAATTTCAGAAGAATAAAATAGCAAGCAGTCATACTTTAGGTCAACAAACTAGTTTTCTTTAGGTGAATATTAATAGAACTTGCCATTGCTGGCAACGTGTGGTCATGTGACAAATGCCTTTGAATTGGTTCTAAAAAGTCATTTAAGCAGACCGTTTTGGGCTTTTTTTCCTTGTCGCATAATCATTAGCAGGAAATAATATTCATTACTTAGAAGACATGAGAAACTGGACAGTTGGTTTTGCCTTTGTTACATTCCAGGGTTTCTATGTATAATGTTTCAAAGAAGTCACTGGGTTCTTTGTAGGTGGTTCCCATAGCATTAGTATGCTGGAAGATTAAAACTGAAACCTGGAAGCAAAGAAAATGGCACTGCTACAGGCACATCAACTCTTCAAACCCTGGCTCAGTGTGCAAGCTTCGAAAATAATTCATGAGCTTGTTATTTTCAGGGTCTATTATAGAAATGTTTCCTTCACGTTCTCTAGAAACCTCTTGGCCATTCCAAAACCATGTGGCTGTTTTCTTAATTGACATTTCTATGACTGTGGAACCTTTCTGGAAGATTAACCAAGAACATTTATGGTATAAATACCATGTAATTTTTCACCCAAGGAACTCAACAGCTCTTTCCAACATAAACTTTCCTTTCAAAGGACTCCCCCCATTTCTTATGGGGCAACGCAAAGTGTCCCATTTTACAAACTACATTTTGTGTGCATTTTGTTGATGTGACTGGAAGACACAATAAAACCATGACTATACCTGACATGGATTCAGAGGCTCTGAATAAAACCAATTATTTAAATAAATGCTGTTATTGCTGCTAAATTCTAGATAGATCATATATAATATATGGGCAAATGAACAGGAGATCCCCCTCACAGGATGGGATCAACAGGAGATGCTTTATGCCAGATGTCTCAGATTTGTAGATATGAAAGAATTAACATTCTCTCTGGTAGCATTGCTGTTATGGAAGTCCTTTCTAATGGAGAAATGCCTGCCTCCATTAAATCATTATAAGCTCTCCAGAAAGCAGTCAAATCTTTTTTTATTATGTTTCCCTCTATTGCTAGCGTTATCTTTTTTATTTTAAAGATTCTTGATGCAATTTTGACTTTTAAACTGCACTAGGTATCTGGAATACAGAAACAGGAGATGGTATATACACTTCTATATATTACACAATTATTCCATACAAAAATAGATCACATGGACTCATTTTATTTAATGAGGTCATTCACTTTAAAAAAAAATTAGAAGTGGGAGCTACTGTCTAGAATTAAGTAAGAATGTTTATGTCCTGTTGGACTAATAAAGGTGGCATGTACTAGGCTGTGAGCACATTGTTTCAAATTAATTAATTTGGGTCACAACTTGCAAGGATTAAAACACACAAACACACACACACACACACAAAATGTCTATCTGCCTGTTCATTTCCTTGTGAAACTCAAATGTACCCCTGCAATGTATTATGTGCGCAAAAGGTTTCTAGGTGAGGACTTGCAAACCAAAAATCTAGAGTTTAACTCCCCCAGAAGTTAGAATATTTGAGATCATTACATAACCTTACAACATCTTATTCAATTTCTGCCTGTTTAACACTTTCCAATATATACTTAAATGATCTTTTCCTGTTAGATGTATGATTTCGAAAATCACAGCTATTATATTCCACTCTGTGTCTAGCACATCCTGATCTCTAGGACATCTGCTATGATGAAATTAGTGCATCTTTTCTGAGACACCACACCCATGTCTACTGCACTCAGCTGAAAGGTGGAGGTATATTTTGTAAACTTTTTTTTTTTTTGCTCTCGCAGAAGACATCCTGCTTTTTGCCAGTTTTTCATACTCTTTTTCAAAGGGGTGCTGAAGGGGCAGGGTTTGCAAAAGGAAGACCTTTCAAGCCCTTCACAACCCAGGACCCACATATTTGAAAGACCATCTCCTCCCTTGTGCACCAACTTCAGTCAAGAGGCAGCCATTTGTTAGTTGTTCCACCACTTAGGGTGGGTCCTCTCCTTGGAGATCTTCAGAAAGTGTTACAAGCAGGGGAGCTTGGGGGAGCGCAGTTCTGGGAGCTGGTGCCAGCCCCCCCCCCCGTGGGGGAATGCCTGCTTGTGTAATAGCTGCAGCAAAATGACCCCATCCCCTGGAAAGGTCATTGTTCCTCCAACCAGCCTTCTGAAGGCTTCAGCCACCACTGAAGCTATCCTCCCAGAATAGTGGTATTTCTGAGAATAAGTAGCTGTCTCCTCTCTGCCAGCTCTCTGTCTCTCTCTCTCTCTCCCCCTCTTCTTTCTTTCTTGCCTTCTGACATACTTCCAGTGATGGCAGGGGGTGTAGCATATGCATATAAGTTATGCTAATGAGTTATGCTAATGAGCTCCTGCACCTATTTTTCTATTAAATGACCCCTGTTTACAAGGCCTTTTTGTTTGCCAAGACTGTTGAGGCAGTCTGACTTGACAGGTGTCTTTTAAGTGGCAGGGTTAGATTTGGGACTTGCTATTTTATTTGTGGCTTTAAACTGAAAGGCCCCATCCACACGAGCGAGATAAGCCAGACGGGAAGTGGCACAAATTTGTGCTGGCGCAATTTGCGCTGCTTTTGCAGGATCACACAGGTCCATGGACCTGTGAGGGCAAACCACCGCTGCGTGATCACACACAGCCGCAGGCGAGTTGGGTTTTCTTTCCCCCGGCCATTTTCAGCGCGCTTATCTGCTTCTACAAGAGATCGATGACTTGCCTCTCCACCCTCGGGGTCATCTAATGATGCGCATACCGGGATGGGAGGGAAAACACACACAAAAAGCCCGCTCCCCAACGCCACTTGTTTGCACTGGCGCAATCATACCAGGAAAGGTCAGTTCTGGGCCGTCGCAAACCATTTGAGACTGCCTTTTTACTGGTAGCTAAATAAGCTGATTCCCCACCAGCTCAAAGTGGTTTGCAACACTTTGACACCGGCTGCAGGATGCTTCCCAGATGTGCTTGTGTGATCACGCCACTTTGAGCCGGCGGGGGATCGTCCTTCTTGTGTCGCAAATGGGTGCGTATGATCACGCCCAAAATGTTTTAAACTACTATTGTAAGCCGCCTAGAACCACACATATGAAACTGACTTATACTAAATCAGACCATTGGTCCATCGAGGACAGTACTGCCTTCTCAGACTGGCAGTGGCTCTCCAGGGTCTCAGGCTGAGGACTTTCACATTATCTACTACCTGACCCTTTTAACTGAAGATGCCAGGGATTGAATCTGGGATCTTCTGCATGCAAAGCAGGCGCTCTGTCACTGAGCCACGGACCTTCCCATGGGCCACAAGAAAATGCAGAATATAAATGTTTTAATTAAAAAAAAACAATTCCCTATTGCCAAGGCAACCCTCCCTCACCCCATCTCATTTTTATCATTCATAATTGTGAGCAGGCCCGTAGCCAGGAGTTTGTGACTTCTGGGGCAAATGTTTTTCTGGTGGGGCTGCCATAATGAAGGGGGGTGGCATGCATCCCTCTCCCTGCCCTCCTACAAGATTTAAAGGGCCCTTCAGCTGATCAGTGGGGAGCGTGTGGCCCACTGATCAGCTGGAGGGTTCTTTAAATCTTGCGGAAGGGAGGGAGAGGGGCATGCACTGCCCCCACTTCTTCTCAAAAGCATTTAAAAGATCCCTGTAGCTATGGGCCAGATTGTGAGGTTGCATATAGGACTGGACATCCAGTTGCCTATCCCCAATTCTGACCCCAAACAGACATGGGGGGCTGGATGGGAATGAAAGGCTTGCCTTGGGGCACTGGCCAGCAACAACTGCCCCGGAACCCCCCCCACACACACACACACACACAATGCCTGTGCAGTGGGAATGAGCTCAGACTCATGCAAGCTCATTCTGGAACAAATGTAGTTAGTCTTTAAGGTGCTGCTGGATTTTGGATTTCTTTTGCTACAATCGACTAACACTGCTGCCCCTCTGGAGGGAGGCCATTGTTTGCCCCTCAATGATGCCAGACCTAATTAGCTCCATGCCTCCATGGCATCATCATGTTTTGTAGGTGATCCCTGTTTGGCTGAGATCAGGCAACAGAGAAGGATTTGGAGAAGTACAGCAGTAATGGGGGTGGGGAAGAACCCTCACTCATCAAATTAAGCTAGCAAAAGAATTCGTCCAGAGGCACTTATTATGAAATGGTATTTCTTTGGGGGTTTTTGTTAGACAGTGTTATCAATGCAATAAACATGAACTTAAGCAAACTCCGGAACGTGATGAAAGACAGGAGGGCCTGGTGTGATGTGGTCCATGGGGTCGCAAAGAGTTGGACTCAACTGTGCGACTGAACAACAACAAATTACATAAATAAGTGCTCAATAAATATAAGACTTCCAATTTTGCAAAGTCCTTCTGGAGGGAACCTAATCGGTTTCAAATCTGTTTCTATTTACTTACTGTAAAAGTTTGTTATTTATTTTTATTGCTATTCATTTTTATATGCCTATTCTGAATTTAGGGAAATTAATAGTGTTTCATACATCTTAAATGTTTATGGTTACTTCTGTTTTGGGATGAGAACATTGAGTAAACCATCCTCACAGTAAGTTTTCTTTGATATTTGTATTTTTTGGTTCCACTTTTTTTTGGTCTAATATACCTGTTGGTTTTAAAACTGTTATGTATTGACCATGCGGTCGCCATGTGCTCCCTTAATTGCGACCGCATGGCCAGAGCACATGGCCAGAGCATGGCCAGAGCACATGGCCAAGAAACTACCTGAGCTTCAGCCAGGTAGAACAAAGGCCAGGTGGATTCAAACCGGCCACCAATCCTGTACCTAGGTTTCTCCCAGGGAACCTATGAAATGTAAATAGACTTCTAATAGCCTATCAGGCCAGTTGGGTGAGGTCAGGGGATTGTCCCTGACCAGCATAAAAGGAGGGCTTCGAGCCCTGGGTTGTATGCTTCATCTGGACCAGCAATAAAGATCATGCTGCTTCACTGTTCCACGGACTCCCGACTCCAATACTTATCAAAAACAATCAGATTAATGGTACTAAAACACTAGCAAGGTTAGGAATACAATGGCTACAAACAGATCAGAGAGTACGTGCAAGGATTAGTCACGGGCCCTTTTATCTCCCTTTTGCCTCAAAAAATCCACACATAAAAAAAAAAAAATCCACACATGAACATTTGGTGCAGTCCAGACAAATCTGGCATAAAATACTAAGCAAAAAAGTGATTTTTTAAAACAAAACGAAACAAAAAATTACTCTACTGTTATAATGTGGCCTGACTTTTTTTTAACTGTTTGGAATGTGCGATGTTTTCTTCACGAATGCCAGCTGAGCTATTTGAGATGTGCAGTCTCTGAAGAACAGCAGAACATTTTTACGCTGTTATCCAGCGTGACAAAGTGTAACTCACGGATGTCAACACTTCAGAAATCTGAGCTTAGTTGTTACAGAAGTGATGACAAAACAGTGTTCTGGAAATGTTCATTCTTTTGGTGTCCTGTTCCATCGTAAATGCGATTGTTGATGTAAAACTGAATTGTGATTGGACACTTTTCTTTAGTGTCAGGGGGAAATTACTTAATCACTTGGGTTCATACTTGCAGCCAGCAGCTTGTTATGTCAGGGCTGATCACACCTTTGTCCACCACTGGATCATTCACCAGGTTCTGACTGACAGCCTCACTTGGCTTTTGGGCCCAATGCACTTTTGATGCAAGAATACCTTCTTGAGATCCTGACTGCAGACCACTTTCCCCCGATTTCCTGAGCAATCCTGAGTAACAGTCTTGTTCACTTAAAATGCAGCAGTGAAACATGGAGGGTCTGGTCAAAGGAAAGGAAAGAAAAAAAAGGCAATACACCACATGGGACTCAGACCTATTTCTCACTAGCACTGCCCCAGCATTGGGTCCTCTGTTTGCCTTGATTGCCTGCTTGAATTTCCCACTATTTGCCACAGGGTGCATTTTGACCCAAGGCTTTGTGTGATTTCTCTGCGGCTTCAGTGATCTTCAAAAAACAGGCTCACCGAAGCCGCAGAGGAAATGGGAGGAAATCGCAGGAAGCCTCGGGTCAAAATGCGCCCCGTGGCAAATAGTGGGAAACTCAAGCAGGCAATCGGGGCAAATGCAGGATCAACGATGGGACAGTGCTAGTGGGAAATCGGTCTCAGACTGGCCAACCCCTGTCTTAAGAGAAAGAAAGCAGAGAACCATCAATCACTTTTACTGAGGTTATTATTTATTGAGCACCAAATTATTTTATTTATTTAAAATACTTATTATAAAATACTTCTCATACTAATGGCAGCTTAGAATAACTTGAATTGGGATAGGGATGTTTCCAGGCAATGATCGTGTGACGGACAGGAGATTGTCCTGCCTCTGAAGGGGAAAAGAGCCACTCAGTTGAGCCCATGGGAGTGCTACAGCATCCAATCACCTTTCAGAAGGGGGGCAGAATGTGGGAGGGTGTCTGTCTGTGTGGATCTTCTCAGTTGGCAGAAACATTGAATTGGACAGATGTATAACTAAAAGGATTGATTTCCAAATTAGAAGCATTACATACAGACCTTGGCACCAAAAAGGAACTTGCCAGTAAGTCTGTCTGCCTTAAGTACTCAGTTTAAGTCCAGTGGCACCTTAAGACCAAGGAAAGCTTACACTTATTCAAGGAAAGCTTACCACAAAGGTGGTCTGAAAAAGACAGGAGAAAAACTGGGGTGGTTGTGGTGTGTTTTTTGGGGGGTGATGCAGTTAAGAAGCCAAGCTGGAGCTAAAACTCACCTTTGAAAAGCCAACAATGTTTCTTTAAAATCCTTTGTAGATCGGTTTGAAGATTATTGCTGCATTAAAAACCTGAGCATATGTTATCTCCTTGGCTAATTCTCAAGTGTGGCACCGGGGGTGGGGGGCTAGATTGTCTAGATAACTAGCAGTATATCTCAACAATCACCATAGGATATTAATGAATTTGGATCTCACACAAACAAAACTGGATTCTTTGATAGGCCATTTAAAGGTCATGCGGCAGGAATGTTCCATAATTTCAAAAATATCAATGATATCAAGCCAAATGTAGTTCTGTGTTATATTTGTGCCATTACACACATACGCACCCAAACACAAACACAAATTGGTAGGTCAAAATTGCCACAGTAAAATGATTCTTCAGAAATGCAGTGTCTGCAAGTGGAAGCATAATCTGTGATATCCTTTATTGTGTTCTGTGTGAGCAATGGTTTGAAAACAGAGAAAGCCCTTTAACATGAAGGGCATCTAGCAGCTTCAGCACTAAGCCCCGGATGCTTTGCTTAGTACACTGTAGATGGATTGTCCATCTCGGTGAAACAATGACTCCAGTAGAAGCAAGTAGGACATCATTAAGTTAGTGACCATCTAAGCATTCTAAACCTTTAAGATATGCATAGAAGCCACTCAGGGTCTCAAATAAGTGGTCATGATCAAGGTCCTTCACAGCAGTATCATACGATTTAAGCTGCTTTGTAGGCTGCTTTGGGTTCCCACTGGGGGGGAAAGTGTGGTATAAATGTTAATTAAAGAAATTAAATCATTAGCATTTGGTTAAAGTGTATTGTCTATTTGAATGCACTTTTCCAGCTACTCACAATATTGTATCCTTACACATCATGCATGATAGTAACCTGCTACACAGAAGAGAGCTTAAAAAGCACTATATTTTAACTCGTTAATTTTCAAAAAGGCTTACAAGGGGAACAAAAAATGAGAAACAAAAATAATCTGCTCATAGCCCTGACCTGGGTAGCCCAGGCAGACCTGATCACGTCGTATCTCGGAAGCTAAGCAGGGCTGACCCCGGCAAGTACTTGGAAGGGAGACCTCCAAGGAATACCAGGTCTTGGGACACAGAGGCAGGCTATCAAGCCACCTCTCTGAAAACATCCAAGCCCCAGGAGGAGTCACCAGAAGTCACCTTCTAAATGACCATCAAGTGGACAATCCAATGAAAACAGCTAACATAAAAGCTCACAACCATCTTTTGTGAAAGCCAGTGTGGTGTAGCGGATAAGAGCAGCGAACTCTATTCTGGAGAACCAGGGTTGATTCCCCGCTCCTCCACATGAAGCCTGCTGGGTCTTTAGGCCAGTCAAAATCCTCTCAGAACTCTCTCAGCCCCACCTCCCTCACAAGGTGCCTGTTGTGGGAAAAGGAAGGGAAAGGCAAGTGCAAGCTGCCTTGAGACTTCTTAGGGCAGACAAAAGAGGGATGTAAAACCAATCTTCTTCTTCTTGTACAGATCAGCCACCCTGAAAATGGATGCTGAAAAGCAGGCCAGAATAAAAAAAAATTAATCAAGTGTGCAATTTTCTCTCATTATTTGCTGATAGGTGTCAAAGGACTGATCCCTGTCACAGCCTTAAATTCCTGCCCGAATATTCCTATTCTTCAGAACTGAACAAGAAGCTGACCCTTCCCAGCTGATGTTATTGTTACATGATCAAAATTCTCCTAGTGATTCTGGACTCAAGTAATGTATTGTGACCTGGCTGGCAAATTTAGTCAATGAAACAAAGGAAGCCAAAAGAAAACAACATGAAATTATTGCCCCCCCCCCCCCCCCCCCGAACAGCCTTCCACTTGACTCCAGTGATGGTATCAGAAATAATAACATGAAGAGGACTTTTTAATTTTCTTATTTCCATGGATTTTAATAAGGAATCTAAATACAGTACCTTGGAAGAGTTTCCTCACCCTTTCCAATATAGTTTATGGTTAATTGGAAGCATAAGCTGATGCAGCAGGAGAAATACGAACATTACTAGTCTATGATGATTCCCAAAGGTCATTTTTATGAAAAGACTGAGAAATATGTACATGTCTGAAATTAAAAAGAAAACCATATTCTTTAATAACACACTTATTGTAATGGCATCAAACTCAACTCTCTACAATGCTAAATACCAGGCTGTTGAGTCTCCTCATTATAGTCTTCTGCTCCTTTCGCAGATGAGTGGAAACTTTTCAACTGGATAAATAATACCATTTTCTCTGCATGTTATTGCTGTTTCATTACCCATTTCTCTCTCTTTTTTTGCTTTAATTGTAGCAATCATTGCATCTTATTTTTAACTGATGTGATTATACAAGTGTATACAGGATGCCTTTTCGTTATGAATAACACAGGAGAAGAAGGAGGGGAGTGGCTGGTTTACGATGGATCAAAAGATCAGAGCACAAATATCCAAAGATTAATTCATGGGGAGGGGCTGGACTGTCATTTCAATCACGCAGGTTAAATCAGGCTCTGGGGGTGCCCAAGCTGCTCTGGAGAAGCTAGCAAGCTTCCCATTGACTAGTGTTGTTAACTTCCAGATGGTGGCTGGAGATCTCCCACTATTACAACTCATCTCCAGGTAACAGAGATCAGTTCATCTGGATATAGGGATGCCAGTTCCTACCGTTGCTGCAGCAGGGGAGTCCTGGCCCCTCTCCAGGACTTCTTCGGTGCATGTGCTTTGCATGTGTGCCACGTTGACATCACCCAGAAGTGACATCATAACATCAGGCCATTGGGGCGGGACAACTGTCATTCGAGGGAAAACCATAAAGTTTTCCCTCGAATGATAGAGCATCATCCCCCCCTGCAATGTGCCCGGCGTGATGACATCACCTCTGGATGACATCAGCATATTGGGCACGTCACCATGATCCTGGCACTTTGGGGGTGGGGTTCCCCCCAGCGGCCGGATCTGAGCTGGCAAGTAAGGGGCCTATCAAGCGGGCACCCCACCCCAGGGGACCTGGAAATCCTATCTGGAGAAAATGTCCGCTTTGGAAGGTGGACTCTATGGCATTATACTCCATTGAAATCCCTCCCCTCCCCAAACCCTGTTCTCCTCAGGCTCCATCCCCCAAATCTCCAGGCATTTCTCAACCTCAAGCTGGCAACCCTACCATCGACCCCTGATCTAGAATCACATACTTCAGCAACCTCCCTTAGCTCAAGGAGAACTATATTTATGTTGCATCAAAGCCAGGTGATGGACTTAGGTACCTCCATGATCAATTCTAGAGATCTTTCTGGGTTATGGTTCACTCTCTTAGTCACTTTGCTGCACAAACCTGGCCTTATTTAGTTCTGCTGGATGATCCAAGTAGGAATAAATCCATTTCTTAGAAGATAACCCATATCTCAGAAGAGAAGATGGAATTAATTTCAAAGGTAGGGTTATTAAAATGTTCAGACTGAAGACTTTTGATGTAAACTTTGAGGGCATATGCTAGACTCCATTTTTAAAACCTTGCATTTTAGCTATCCTAAAATCCTGACCACATGATTCACTTTTGATTCAGCACAACTCATTAGTTTAGAAATTCAGCACATCCCTGTTAATAATATCTGTTGTTAAAATTAAATTTCAATTGACTTCGTTTTTGGATCTGTGGATTTGCAAATTGAGACAATTTTTGAATTTGCTGAAACTGTAAGCTTGCTAAAAAGAATTCTGCCCTTTTCCATTTCAGCTTGAAGAACAGTACTGGATGGGACACTGCAGATGTCCTGCAGGATCTCCAGTGGTCTTTCATTTTCTTTTAAAGCTGTCCTGGGAAGGGTGTAGCCGATTAGAACCAGGGCAACAGCAGTGAAGGAAGAGCAGCCCATTGCATGGCTTCATTTCCCCAAATTCAACCTTTAGCTGCTTTTTGTCTACTAAGGCTGCGGTCACATGCACCAGTTGAAGCAGAGGAGAAGTGAGGCTATTTCCTCTGGAGGAAATTGACATGCAGTTGTGCAATCACGCATCCCTTTTGTGCTGCGGGCCCAGCACATCACTGTGTGATCAGACGCAACTGCAGATAAGTCGTGTGTTTTTTCCCATTTGTTTCCCGTATGCATAAACAAGGAATCACATCTCTGCACTGAGGCCTCCTATGGAGTATGCGATGATATGCATACTGCAAGGGGGGGGATGGCATGATCACACCATCCTGACAGCATGAGTGCATACTTGCACGATCAGACAGGAGAAAGTTCATCTGTGGCCTGTCGGAACCCATTAGAGCAGGACTTTCTCCAGTGTCTTTTTACTACGCTTCTGTGGCGGAGCAGCAAGGGTTGCCAACAACTGTGGGATGCTTCCCAGATGTTGTTGTCTGATTGCTCCCTTTAAATCCACCCGGCATTCACACCTATGTTGGGTCTAACTGTGTGTATGATCATGGTATGAGTGATAAAAAAGGGCAGGGCTTGGGATTTCTCTTATATTTCAGACAAGAAGAAGATGATGAAGAAGAGAAGAGATTGGATTTATGCCCCGCCCTTCACTACCCAAAGGAGCAGCTAACAACCTTTTCTTTCTCCTACCCACAACAGACACCCTGAGAGGTAGGTGGGGCTGAGAGAGCTCTTTTGAGGACTGCTTTTGAGAGACCAGCTCTGAGAGAACTTGTCATTGACCCAAGGTCACCCCAGCAGCTACATGTGGAGAAGTGGGGACTGAAACCCAGTTCACCCAGATTAGAGTCTGCACTTCTAACTACTACACCAAACCATACCTTCATTGTCTTACTATTTCTCTCACTTTTCTCTTCAGGGTTTTAATGTTTATATTGTTACAATGCTCCAAAGAGATCTTGCTCTATATTGCTCTGAAGACATGCACATGTACTATTCGTATTACATTTATGACATTATCACCACCACCCACACTGTAATCAGCGCATACCAACTGCTCCACAAATAAGCAAAAGATAGTTGTGACTGATTGCAGCTGTCATTATTTTTTAAAGGACCCTCTAGTAAGAATATTTTTGAAAATGGCTTTTTAATCATCCGCAGGATTACTAATATGATTGCCTTTTAATAGTTTTTAAATATATATTAAATAGAATTAACTGTAATTCCTCAGCAGGGCAGAAGAATACCTCCCTTGAAACTCGTTTACTTGAAAGGGAATAGCAGAAAGACAATTTGTGTATATCTCAAAGGGGCAGACTGACTGTAAACACTGCTTAGTACAGAAGGCAGGGGACATGCCCAAAAAACAGGATAAAAGCAGGGTTTGTGGTCCATCATAGCCTACAGTTCAAAGCAGCTAAAGACAAAGGGCTGGATCCAGCCTAAATTTCCGCTTGCATTAGAGCTCCTGCAGAAGCAGAAATGCAAAAGAAGAAGAAAGCAGGTGATTGCACTAAGTCCAAATGATTGTCCATGGATGCATTTCTGCTTGTACAAAATCTTGTGCAACCAATTTCTGGGCACTTTAATATATATTTATTTTCATTTCATTCATTTATTTAAAACATTCCTGTGCTGTCTTTCCATCCAATTCAGGGAGGGCCAGCATGGTGTAGTGGTTAAGAGTGGGGGATTCTAATCTAGAGAACCAGGTTTGATTCCCCACTCCTCCCCATGAAGCTTGCTGGATGACCTTAGGCCAGTCACGGTTCTCTCAGAACTCTCTCAGCCCCACCTGCCTCAGAGGGTGCCTGCTGCGGGAGAGGGGGAATGCAATCGTAAGCTGCTTTGGCGCTTCTTAAGTTAGGGGAAAGTGAAGTATAAAAACCAACTCTTTTTCTTTTAAGCAAATATAGGGATGCTTGTGACAGATGTTGCACAAGATCTTGCACAAGTGGAGCAGCATGATCAGTGCCATCTTGTGCAGAGTTACTCTAGTCTGACCCTTTGATTTCAATGGGTTTATACTGGAATAACCAAAGTCTATTAGTGGCTGTGGTCAGATGACAGGTTTAGCATAATCTGACCCCACCTCTAATTAATCTGCGGGGAAGGTTGTAGTGGAGAATTTTGATTAGACATCTTACCCTTTACCTGCTTCATCGCATGCTTACCAGGCATCTTGTTAATTATTTGTCTTTTGAGCATGCACATAAGAGTGTATTGGAAGCAGCGCTTCAAAGTCCTGGCAGGATGGTGGTGGCTGGTGGCCAGTGGGATTGCTGGAGGAGGCTGCTGGGATATGTACTACAGTGTGGGTGAAGTGTTTTTAAAACTGTGCTTTGGAAGTTTTAAAGGAAAAACACAGTTTTGAGAAGCTTGTGTGTATATGACACACAGAGAGATATATCTGTAAATAACTATTAAAAAATGCCCATGCAGCGCTTCAAAGCCATGGTGCGAATATGCAGTTATGTACAACTTGCTAATTGCCTCAAAAAAAAAAAAAGCACCCCAGACTGAAAGGGAATGTTCAGACTGCCCAAATGGCTTGAGAGCATGATGGATTGATCAGACTTCTGGAGATGCAGGGTGTGACCACTGACACCAGGAAGGACCACTGGGGAACAGAAGACAGATGTTGCTGTCTGATCATGCACTTTAAATCTGGAAGGGGACAGCAACACCATTGGCTCAAACAGCTCATCTGATCACAGCCTATGTGTCTGCTTATGCATCACTGGAACTGAGCCAAAGAACAGAAGCCGATGCACAGATTCTATGGAAAATAGGAAAAAGAGACAGAGGGATGTTAAGGATTTCCCCCAATACTAAAATCTGCCAAAATGTCCAATTTGTACTTTTGTAATGTCAACCATTTCCAAATGTGAAGTCTTCCTCACATGTGATGCATCAATATCAACTTGTTTTCAGCACTCTTAGATCTTGCTCCTCTACCCCTGAGAAAGTGGGGGTGGCAACTCAGTTTAGGATAATCTGATTTGCCTAAAGCAGACTCAAATTTAGATAATTCACATGAGAATTTATATACAAATGGACACATTTTTCACTAAAGACAAATCAGCTGTCTGGTTTAGAAGGAATCCTCTCCCGAGCAGGAGGAAATGAAAGATCTCTCTTCTGGACACTAACATATTAATGACATCTGCCTGCCTGTAGTCCCTAGAGCTACAACTTGATGAAGTTTCTCCTTTTTAGGTGGTCATCTTTCTTTGGTTCCCTTTCACTATTCTCGCAGATCAGTCACAGAGTGTGCTACTATCAAGTCAAACACAGTTGACTAGTCATTTATTTTGCCATGATAGGCATTTGAAAATCTCCCCATTAATTTTTGCAGGTTCAGATAGATACCAGGTCTTGCTGAGCGGCCTTATAAGGCTGGTGGGTGTGTTTGGTTTATTTATTTCAATATCTTTGGAGTGCATTTCACCAATTATTAATCCCAAGGTGGCTTACAAAGGCATGCTACAAGCCCATCAACAATTAAACATAATAAAACCAGAGAAGACTGTCAAAACCAACAAGATTCCCTTTGAAACAATATCATTTGTATATGCAAGTTAACACGGGAGGGACCACAAGGAAGAAGCTGGTGAGAAGAATGGAGTTGTATTGACATGTTGTAGATAAATCAAGGGTATAACCTTTGGATAGCTTAAGAAAAACTGGAATAGATTTAGTCGAAGATGGAGTGAAAACTGGTGGAAGGAACATTAAAAGTTTGAGATATGCAGATGATACCGCATTACTGGCAAAAAATGGCAAAGACTTGAAATGACTCCTGATGAAGGTTAAAGCAGGAAGTGCCAAAGCAGGGTTACAGCTAAACCTGAACATTAAGAAGACAAAAGTAATGACTACTGATGTTGAAGAAACTGAAATTGTTGAAAAAGAATTTCTATTCCTTGTCTCCATCATCAACCAAAAGGAAGATTGCAACCAAAAAATCAGAAGCAGATTGAGACTGGGAAGGACAGCCATGAAGGAGCTGGAAAAGATCCTAAAGTGTAAAGGATGTGTTGCTGGTGACCAAGATCAAGATAATTCACTCTAGTATTCCCCATTACTATGTACTGGAGTGAAAATAGGAGAAGGAAGAAAGCTGACAAGAAGAAAGTTGATTCATTTGAGATGTGGTGTTGGAGATTTTTATGGATACTGTGGACCACCAAAAAGACAAGTAGGTTCTAGATCAAATAAAACTTGAAATCTCCCAAGAAGCTAAAATGACTAAACTGAGTCTATTATACTTTGGTCACATTATGAGAAGACAAGAGTCACTGGAAAAGACAGTCGTGCTGGGAAAAGTTGAAGGCAGCAGGAAGAGGAAGACTCAACATGAGATGGATTGACTCAATAAAGGAAGCCAGGGCCCTCAGTTTGCAAAACCTGAGCAAGGCTGTTAATGGTCGGACATTTTGGAGTTCATTAATTTATAGGCTCCCCATAGGTCAGAAGCAACTTGATGGCATGTAACACACACAACCTCTGGATCGTAGGATGTTCTATACTCACATCTGTGAATCAGTAAAGAAGGAGGAATGGAAATGCATAAGAGTAAAAAGAGGCAAGAAAGTTTAGGGTAGTCCAATGGAATAAGCAGATATTGAGTGAATCCACGCATCATTGAATACTGTCCTCTCATTGCACAATAGGTCCCTAATCCCTGAGATTAGGGATTCCTCCTGCGGGAGCATCATATTTGTTCTCCCTCAATGATCCATGTACTCACAGAGTTTATATGCTAGCTTGTTTTAATGTGTTGCCCTCTGCAGTACTCCAAGGGAGATTTTCTATGGTTCCTTATGCACAGAGGGTATGTGATTGTGGAAGAAAGGAAGTAGAAAGTATTCAGCATGTTCTTCTCTACTGTGATTATTATGCTGACGTTCGTGCTAAGTATTTAGATCGGTTGTTAAAGGATTTAATAGGCCAATCTGATAATTATAGTTGCGGCCACACGAGCAAAATAATTCAGAGGGGAATCAAGGCTTTTTTGCTTTGGAGCAATTTGCCCTGCAGTTGCATGATCACACAGGTCTGTGGACCTGCCGGGGCAACTTGCCACTGCGTGATCAGATGCAACTGTGGGCGAGTTTTGTGTGTGTGTGTGGTTGGTTTCCAAGGCACTTAAATGGGGGATTGATGAATCGCCTCCCCACCCTAAGGGCTTTCAATGATGCACACACGGAGAAGGGGGGGAAACCAATAGTATGGCATCGGGATAGCATGTGATCCCACTATCTGCAATGCCACACTTCGGCGCTGGAGTGATCACACAGGGAAACCCCAGCTGTGAACCGCAGCAAACCATTTGGTACTGGAGTTTCACTAGTAGCTTTTTACCATGCTTCCCCACTGGATCAAAACGGTTTGCGATGGTTTGACGACGGTTGTGGGACGCTGGTGTGATCGTGCCACTTTGATCTGGTGGTGAATCGTCCCTCTTCCATGGCAAATGGGTGCATAAGATTGCACCCTTTAAGTCTCTTTTTCTTCTTTCCTCAAAAAATGTTGTAACTGTTGAAATAGTGGCAACTTTTTTGTATCTGGCTTCTAAAAAGCGAGATTTATGCTAACCGTATTGAGTACTTCATATGCCTTGTATTCTTCTTAATGTATAATGCCAATAAAGGTTTGTTGTTGATGATAGCATGGATATAGTCTTAAGGTCTGTTCCTCAAAAAGGTTTCAAAAAACAGGGTTTGTGGAAACCCTCTATGCTAACAAAGCAAGATTCCCCACTCCTTGAAATAGAATCTTTTATGATCCCATATGTTCAGGGAGCAAGGAACGAGAATTTATGGTCCATAACAGCTCCTTGAAGAAGACCTCATGGATACAAATAATCTGTGGACAATTTATGACCAGCAACAAGTAGACGCATGCACATACAAAGCCAAGACAGAAACCAGACTGCACTTGGAAATACTATCCCCTGAATAGTTTTTGCCATGCAATCTCCCAGGGAGAGTTCAGTGTGGAAGCAATAACAATAGCATGTACATGAACAAGGTGGTCAGGGGAAGGGAAGCAAGGTGAAAATTTATAGTTGCTAATGTCCTGATGAATGAAAACATTAGAAATGCAGCTGTAGCAAACAAGGCGTTAGTAAGTGAAAAGATTAACTGTTGCCTCGGAGCACCGGGAAAGGGAGCCAACATTGGGAATGCCATCAAACCGTCTGGATTGTATATGATAAAATAAAATTGCTTTGATAACTGATTCCTACGGCCCTAAACTGGTGCGTTCTTCCTTTAAACAGCTCCAAATACATTTAGCAGCCAACACGCTCAGTGTCAGGTAACAGTTTAAGGAAAGGGGGGAAAAGTTCAGTAAAGGGATTACTGTCTAGTGCAATTGCTGGTATGTTATCCAGCCGGGGATCATTACAAAGAACCTGGAAAGAACAAGGAAATATGCAGTCTTCATTCAGCTATAATGGCTAATCCAGAAGCAGCTGTTTTTCTTCTCTGTACTTTAAAAAATGGTCATCGATTACCTCCTCCCACCCCAAATCCAGATATTCTTCAAAAGTAACTTTTCAACACACGCAACTGGGATTTCAAATATGGAAGATGCAGGTTTATTGAATTTCCATGGTCTGTGCACCCGTTTTGGTATAAAATTGGAAGAATGCCTTCAAGAATCAGCACATTTACTGTTAATTTAACCAAACTATTTGGATTCTTTAAAACATATCCATGCAGTTGAGTATGTGTGTAGTGTATTGCAGATGTGGGATCAAAGCAGGTACTCTTCATTTCTGGAATTTAGAGGTTTATCTTTCCGGGTGCAAAAGCAACTGTTGCACAGCTGTTAGTATATTTTTATAGTTAATATAAGGGAGGTTTTAGTCCTCTGGACGAAGGGGAACTCATAGCAACAGAATATCTGAAGAGTACTTCAGACTCACACAAGTCTTTGGAGACTCTTTCCTGACC
Source organism: Lepidodactylus listeri (assembly GCA_029233225.1). Classification (NCBI taxonomy): domain Eukaryota; kingdom Metazoa; phylum Chordata; class Lepidosauria; order Squamata; family Gekkonidae; genus Lepidodactylus; species Lepidodactylus listeri. The sequence goes on from JARCFY010000006.1 coordinate 99,463,099, forward strand.
CATTGAACTGACATAAAACTGCCTTAAACTGAGCCAATCAAGGTCCTTCTTGTCTGTTCTGTCAGCAGCTTTCCAGGGTCTCAGGCAGAGGACTTTCCCATCACCAACTACTTGAACCAGGGGATAGAACCTGGAACCTTCTGCATGTAAAACAGATGCTCTGTCACTGAGCCCTAACCACTTCTCTGCACTGACGGCCCAATATACAGCCTGGTTAAGATTAAATATTTGGCTCTGAACTCAGTGGAACAGACACATGGTTCAAACATGCCTGTTCACGCACATTGTGCTGCATAAGCTGAGTGTTGTGGACAACAACGAGGCACCACAGTCAAAACCATCCTGAAAGAAGTCATCTCAAACATACATCATATACCTCAATGGATTCAGCTCATATTTTCACCTGCAAGGGTTGAGCAACCAAGATGTATGTGAATGTGTGAAGCAGCCATATTACGTTTTGATATTTTGACTTAAATAAGTGAGCACCCTGCTTCTCATTGGATTGGATCCTAACAGCTTTCTGCTAATTCGGGAAAAAGGGGACCACTTTGATACCAGAGGAGAAGGGATTGGGGGGTGAACATGGACAAGAAACCATATGGGATAGGATGGGGGGAATTGGCTGAAGTCACCTTTCTCCCTCTTGAGTTGCTATAGGATCCGGCCTGTGCAGTTTACTATTAGGATCAGATTTTGTAAAACTCATCACTGGTATTAATATCCCTCTTGACCCCAAACTAATATTTTGAGACATATGGATCATTAAAAACATACAACCTCTTCAAAGAGAACTTATAACCAGCTTACTGGTTGCTGCCAAAACCTCAATAGCATCTAAGTGGAAAGCAGACAAGGCTCCTATCACTACTGACTGGCTCAACAAAGTCTGGGACCATCTGATTTTAGAAAAAATCACGGCCTACATCAAACAAACAGACATTTATCCAAAACCCTCTACTTTTGTAGGGAAATGGTCTCCATTCCTGGAATATTTATATGCATCAGATATTCAACCATATAAACCTATATATCACATTCTACTTCAATGAACATTCATGTAATCACCTGAATACACAAACACCCAAACAAACAAACAAAAATATTTATACCTAAACAAAAACAAAACCCTCTGGAAATCACAAGCTCACTCTAAAAAACAATAATTACTACCTTCTAGCTCTGACTTACATCAGTACTATCAGCATTGTTAACTATTAGTTATTGATAATAACTAATCATATTTTGTTTTTTTTGTGACATTTCCCTAATACCACAATGTTAATAACTTTGTGCAACTTGTTATTTAATCAGTTCTATGTATCTGTATTACTGAAAAACCAATAAAAATAATTTTTTTAAAAAAAAGGATTAGATTTTGGCTATAAACAGCTGAGATTTGGGTTCATAGTTGTTCAATAAAGAGCATCTTACATTTGTGCTACATCTATAGTATCTAGAAGATATTATCTGCAATAGGTGCAAATGATCTCACAAAAACTTTGGTCCCCAAACCAAATGATCTTCACTGTTATGATGGGACATTTTCCATTTGAGATGAACGATCTGTGAAAACTCAAAGCCATTGTATTAATGTCTCAACTGTTTCTCCCCCTCCTTGCTGTGCTATTAATTGTGTTTTCTGTGCTATAAATTTGCTAGCATGTTTTTGAAAGGAACTTGTCAAGTTGGTAGGGTTGTGGGGTTTATTTTTTTTTGTCCTCCCTATATCTAGAAAATATGTCTACATTTGAATTATGACTTTCCTACAGGAACTAACAGCTGTATAGGCAAATCATGCATATAAATCAATTACCAAGGCCTATGTACTATAAATGCACCCATTAATTAAGCAATGTCAGATGCGATGAACCATGAAGTTCATTACATCTTTAGCATTCAAACCAAGGATTATTTGAAGAAGCAAGCCGGAGTTTACCTAATAGTTAATGAAATTAAGTCTGTTTGTTGCCAACATTCTTATTTTATGCCTGATTCAATGTTTAAATGTTTATGAATAAAACAGTAACTGCTGAAAGCAGAAATGTTGAAATGTAATTACTGGTAAGTTATAATGCACTTGAGGACTCATTATGCCAGACTTGGGGAGCTTTTTAAGATCACCAATGCAGCATATTCTCCAAAAACAGAGGGTTTTTATGGGCTAAAAAAAACAGCAACATTATAAACGCTGTCAAATTTTGTCCTGCCTCAATGGAAATTGTGATGATCGTGGTCATATGATTTATGGGTATAATATTTTCCACTCATTATGTGGTTGCATTTCAGGATTGTGACATGATTTGCATATGTGAATATCCCTGCAAATTAACTTCTGATGAGTGCTACATCTGTCTGGCTAAGGAAGCTCCTATCTTAAAGCATGAATCCAGCTGCTGCTAGAAAGGGATTTTCTCAAAATGACAAGCAGGATTTTTCAAAGTTAAACAAATGCATTGCTGGGTACAGAATTTTCACGGCACTTGGGCACCGCTGATGTCATCCTTGTACTGATTTTTCTTATGTTTATTTAAGCTGCCTTTTTGCCCTCATTGCCATTAGAACCACACTGAACACTGAATTACACTGAACTGTGGAGTGTGATCCAAAGTTATTCAAAGGAGTGGAGGTTTTTAAAAACCTTCTTTGGAGGTTTCGAAGCAGAGGCTAGATGGCCATATGACAGCAATGCCGATTGTGTGAACTTGGGCAGATCATGAGACGGAGGGCAGGAAGGGCTGCATCAGTGCTTACTTCTCGTGGCCCCCTTCTTACAAACCCAGGGAAATATCGATTGCCACTTTGGAGTCAGGAACGAATTTTCCTCCAGGCCAGATTAACCAGGGATCCTGAAGGTTTTTTGCCTTCCTGTGTGCATGGAGAAGGGGGTCACAGGGGAGTGCGAGGTGGAAGGTAGTTGTGAATTTCCTGAATTTTGCAGGGGGAGGGGCTGTGGCTCAGTGGAAAGCCTCTGCTTTGCATGCAGAAAGTTCCAGGTCTAATCCCCGGCATCTCCCAAGTATAGGACCCGGCAGGAGGTGATGGGAAAGACCTCAGCCCGAGACCCTGGAGAGCTGCCACCAGTATGAGTAGACAATACTGACTTTGATGGACCATTGGTCTGATTCAGTTGGAAGCTTCATGTATGTTCATGTGTGGGTTGGACTAGATGAGATCCCTTCCAGCTCTATGTCTCTATGTTTCTATCAATGTTCCTATGAGGAGGAACTTTGAGAAGCAGATCACACTCAAGTTCTGTCAAATGGCCGGAGGTGATAAGTTCTGACTTCTGAGTCAAATGACTTCTGCATTAGGAATGTTCCATACAAATCTGCCTCACCTCATGGTCAGTATGAATGAAAGCACTTTATTGGTTACTCCACAAATCCAAAGCAACAGCAATGCCTGGTCTGAAAAGGGTGTGGTGATAGTTGGGCAAGGAATTGCTCACTGGCTTGGAGAAAGTGCCTAAAAGTACTGTCACACTCCATCCGATTCAATGAGACTGAGTATTTATGGAAGGGGTCATCTGCTTGCATGGCTAATAGGGATATGCATTTGCGAATCTGACGATTCTTGACTCACAAACATTCCCTTACTTGGGATCTACAGACAACACAAATATAGCTCGTTAGTCAAGCATTGCTTTGGTTTACACCAGCCTTTCATCAGCACTGTCTGTCTTGTTGTTTGGAGTCCAGGGTCAAGAAATGCTCTCATTTCTTTCCCGAGTACCAACAGAATCAGATTTTTGTATCATCAGATGGTTCTCATTGCATCCCAAACTCGTGTGTCCATTATTACAAAACAGCTGCAACTCAAATACATTCAGAAACAATTAGAGCCTTGATAGGCAGATGTGCCTGGAATGGAGAGGAAGCATTAAAATGTTTGGATGCATTTGTTTTTTACGGATGCCACTTGCTCTTGTGTGTGCTTGATAGGTGTCTTCATCAAAGCCAGTTGGCTGTGGAGTCATGCGACGGATTTCGATTTGCCATTCTACTGGCATCCAGTAAGCCACCAAGAGAAAACAATTGTGCTGGTGCCCAGCTAGCGTTCCTTTTTTTTTAATCTTCCATTTGCAATTGGGTTAAAAAGTCAATTTCAAGAGCTATTTCATGACACAAATGAAAAGGGACGTGTTTGTGTGTGAAAATGGGAAGACTAGCTCAGGAACTCATGTGCAATTTAATACACAGACTGTCCCCCCCAAAAGAAGACGGAATTATATTTTGACTCCACATTTATAGTCTCATAAATGTAGATAAGATGTCTCTCCAGTGTAAGCTATGAATATTGCAGTATAGGAACACTGGTGTTTTGTGCGATAACATTGATATTCATGCCGAATATCGGGCTCCCATACTTCAGGGAGAAATCAGCCTATTGCTTAATCAAGTCTTTTTCAATTTAATTTACAATAATGTCGTTATGGTAGTTTTCTTTCAAAAATCTCTTTGTCTTATTATGGCTAATTTTGACACAATTATAGCTGATTAAGAAAGAAAAATCAATGAGGCTTTTCTTAATATATTCTCAGTCCATAATTTAGATAAACTGAAGCACTCAGCTTGTAAACTACTTTAGTCCCATTAAATGGTTAGGGCTAAATCAACTTACATCACTTTGGTTTAACTGATTTGTGGGTTCATCTGACCAAAGGAAAGACACTTTTGCATGTTCCTATATGTGTTCACTTTCCGACATGCTACAGACGATGAAAACCAGGAGGTAGGACCTCAAAACAAAAGTTCTTCCTGTTACATTTATATTAAAGACAGGCAACCTTGTTGGCTTGAGTGCCAAAACATTCACCCTGTTTAGTGAGGAAAGGCCATGACTTAGTGGTACATCATCTGAGTTGCATGCAGAAGGTCCCAGGTTCAATCAGCTTGAGTGGTTCTTCAGTGGAACAGGCTTCCTTAGGAGGTGGTGGGCTCTCCTTCCTTGGGGTTTTTTTTAAAGAGATGCAAGATCTGACAGCAATACTGATTCTGTGAACTTGGGCAGATCATGAGAGGGAGGGGAGGAAGGGTTGCCTCAGTGCTTAGTTCTTGTGGCCCTTTCTTACACACCATGGGGAAATGCTGATCACCACTTTGGGGTCAGGAAGCAATTTTTCTCCAGGCCAGTTTGGCCAGAGATCCTGTTGTTGTTGGGTTTTTTGTCATTTTCTGGGCATGGAACAGACGTCACTGGGGGTGTGGGGGGAGGTATTTGTGAATTTCCTGCATTGTGCTGGGGGTTGGACTAGATGACCCTGAAGGTCCCTTCCAACTATGTGATTCTGACATTTTCACATAAAGGGAAAGTCCTATACTTTGGACCCAATCTGCCATGACCTTAGACTCTGTGTAAGGCAGCTTCATGTGTGTTTGATGTCTGCCTGCAAAGATCTGAGTTCAGCAGCACCTTACAGGATAACAAGAGTTACTACTGCTGTGTCTGAGGAAGGGAGCTATGAAAGGTGGCACCCTGAAACTCTTGTTGGTTTCTGAGGCGCTGCTGGACTGAAGTCAAACTGTTCTACCACAGACCAGCAGGGCTGCCCCCTGGAACGCCATGCTTGAGAGGAGATGGATGGAACCTAACAACAACATCAGCTGCTCTAATGACTCAGCCCTGCACCATCTCAAGCATGAAAAGAGACAGAAAGAGAACAAAATAAATGGAGAAAGTTTAAAGAGAGAGAAGGTAGTAATACCTTGAATTGAGAGGTGAGAGGTCGTGTGTGAGTGTATATTTGAAAAATGGGAGTAAACTTTTGTTGAAAGGTGCCACTGGACTCCAAATTTATTCTACTGCTTCAGACCAGCTCGGCTGCCAAACTAGACCAACCCCCAAATACTAGCAAACAAAAGGGGCAGGAAACTAGACCAGAGCTACTGTAAGTCAAGCTTGAGCAGGGTCTCCAAAGCTTCATGGACAGAGGCTGCATGCCCCATGAACTAAACAAAATGGTCTGGCATGTTATTGTTCAAGAATACAAAAGCACTGTTATGATGCAGAGAAACAATTTGTATCAATATATGCAAAGAAAATGTCTATTACAGTATTGCAACAGGATACATAGCTCACAGTATAAGTATGTCTTTAACATTCAAAGCATAAAGCTCACAATATCTTCAAGAACATGTCTTCAAGAAAAAATTTTTTTCCCAGAGCACAGTATCCAGTATCCAGTGAAGGAGACAAAGATGCCAGCTTTTTCTCTTCGTTTCACTAATGCTTCCTCAGTAAACTCAATTTTCAATGCATGAAGCACAAAAGTGCTAGACTCAACTTCCAACTGGATCAAATTCCCCAAAGAGTTCAGCGTCCAGAATTTACTACCATAACCTTTTGGTTCAAGACAAACGGGCTACCGCTCATTCCCCACTTCAAAAGGCAGCACTCCAAAGTCATTAACAGCCTTGCTCAGGTCCTGTAAACTGAAGGCCAAGTGGCTTCCTTTTTGGAATCAAGCTAAGTGGACAATGGTTGTTAGGAGATGAGATAATATCACAAAGAGTAGACCGAACTGTCTCTTTTGCATACAGTCCTCAATAGAAGAGTTTTGCTTAGGTTGAACAATCTTAACTGCCATGACTAGCTAGTGACTACGTTTTTATACAGCAAGGGCCTTCAGAAAGAAGGGGGGAGGAGAAACAACATAGGAAGGAAGGTGAACCATATCAGCACACAGAGTAATTTTTATCTCACAAGAAAAAAAGACTAGAAAAATCAGCTGCCCTGTTCGTGGTTTGTGAACCAAATTTTGCCCTGTCCATGGCTTGCAAACCAAGGTTTGTGACAGGTCTACCATCATGAACTTCCTTAAAATTTTAAAGCAGTTCATGGTGATTTGTGGACAGAGCAGAAAAGCAGGGGTATAAAAACGCTCCCTGCTGCTCAGCTGTTTTTTGGGCTTTCTGCATGATGGTATTTTAAGACGCCGCAAATAATAGAAGAGCACCTCTGTTTCTTTATACAGAGTATTTACATTTATTTACACTGGACACTGGAGATATTTACACAGAACTTCAGTAGCAATTTCAGGATACAGACTGACAAAGTGCTACGCAGACAGTTGTACTCCAAAATCAGAGAAAAGAGCATTGAACTGCTTGCAATATATATTTGCATCAACCAATCAGGTTACAGTATTTACAATAGCTGAGTCATGGTGACTGTTCCAGAAATATGGTGCAATCCCAGGGGTCCATCGGGGCCGGAACGAGGCGGAGCAAAGCTCCACCAGCTCAGGACTGGCCAGTAGGGCAGTCACGGGCTGAATCAGATTCTCTGATCTGATTCTGCTCGCTGCTGAATTGCCGCCGAAATTCGGCGGCAACTTTAAAAGCCACTGGAGGGGAGGAGGTTTGAGGGAGAGGCTCCAAACTTGCAGGGTAGCTGCTGGGGCCTCTCCTCGAAATGCCCAAGTTTCAAGAAGATTGGACCAGGGGGTCCAATTCTACAGGCCCCCAAACAGGTTGCCCCCATTCCCTCCATTGTTCTCTATAGTAGGGAAAAAGTTAACATTTTTTCCCTCCATAGAGAACAATGGAGGGGATGGGGCAATCTGTTTGGGGGGGGGCATAGAATTGGACCCCGTGGTCCAATCTTCTTGAAACTTAGTGGGTATTTCGAGGAGAGGCTCCAGCAGCTACCCTGCAAGTTTGGAGCCTCTCCCTCAAACCCCCTTTCCTCCAGCCCCTCATATACCCTATGAGTTTTTGCCATTGATTTCAATGGCCCATAGGATATAATGGGGCTGAAACTGACATTCCCTTTCTGACACACTTCTGGTGATGTCAGGGGATGTGGTATATGCTAATGAGTTATGCTAATGACCTCCTGCACCTCTTTTTCTACTAAAGGACCCCTGTGCAATCCTAGTCACCTGACCTCACTGGCTGTCAAATTAGATCAGCAGGATCTAGCTCACAAGCCCATGACTTACTGACATCTTGCCAGCAATATGACCAAATGCTGTCACTGCGAACCCAAATGAAAGAGACTGTGGTCCCTTTAAACAAGGTTTGAGGGGCCACAAACCAGTTTGGTTTGCAAAGGAACCTTGGTTCAGTTCGATTTGTGGTTCAGCCACGAACCACCAACCAACACAAACTGCATTCTTCTGTTTTGAGCCCATCGCTACATACCGTGAGTTATCTTCAGGGGTCCTTTCGTAAAAAAAGAGGTGCAGGAGCTCATTAGCATAACTCATTTGCATATGCCACACCCCCTGACGTCACCGGAAGTGTCAAAAGGCCACACATCCCTGACGTCATGGGCAGTGTGTCAGAAGGCAAGACGGGAGGGAGGGAGGGGGAAGGAAGGAAGGAAGGGGGGAGAGAAGGAGGAAGGGGGGAAGGAAGGAACAGGAAGGTAGGTAGGTAGTTGGGGGGAGAGAGAGAAGAAAGGAAGGAAGGAAGGAAGGGGGGAGAGAGGGAGGAAGGGGGGGAAGGAAGGAACAGGAAGGTAGGTAGGTAGTTGGGGGGGAGAGAGAGAAGAAAGGAAGGAAGGAAGGAAGGAAGGAAGGGGAGAGAGAAGGAGGAAGGGGGGAAGGAAGGAACAGGAAGGTAGGTAGGTAGTTGGGGGGGGGAGAGAGAAGGAAGGAAGGAAGGAAGGAAGGAAGGAAGGAAGGAAGGAAGGAAGGGGGGAGAGAGGGAGGAAGGGGGGGAAGGAAGGAACAGGAAGGTAGGTAGGTAGTTGGGGGGAGAGAGAGAAGGAAGGAAGGGAGGGAGGGAGGAAGGGGAGAGGGAGGGAGGAAGGGAGAGGGGAAGGAAGGAACAGGTAGGTAGGTGGGGGGAAAGAGGGAAGGAAGGGAGGGGCGCTTCTCCCCCCCACTGGGGCTGGCATTTCCCCCCCTTGCTTGGGCCTGAGTGGCGTTAAGCCACTCAGGCCCGGCTTCTCCCTCCCTTGGGCCTGGGGAACTGTTGAGTGCGGGAGGGAGGGGGGGTTCTGGGGGTGACTGGGGGAGGGAGAGTTTTTTTCCCGGGGCTGGCGGCCAGCTGCGGCCCCGCAGAAGGCGACTGGGGGCGGGACGGGGCTTCCTCGGCAGGGCCGTCGTCGGCCAGCCGCGGCCCCGCAGAAAGCGATGGGGGCGGGACGGGGCTCCTCGGTGGGGCCGGCGGCGGCCAGCCGCGGCCCCGGAGAAGGCGACGGGGGCGGGACGGGGCCCGCCCGGCCCCGCCCCCCGGGCCCTTCTCTCCCGGAGCGGCGCTCCGGCTCACTCCGGCCCCAACAGAGCCCTGGTTATCTTGATCTTGGTCACCAGCAACACATCCTTAAACTTAAGGATCTTTTCTAGCTCCTTCATGCCTGAACTTTCGAGTCTCAATTTCCTCCTGATTTCTTAGTTGTAGTCTTCATTTTGGTTGATGCTGGAACCAAGGAATAAAAAAAAATCAATTTCTTCATTGTCAGCCTTAAAGTTGTATGGTTCCCCAGTAGTCATTTCTTTGGTCTTCTTGATGTTCAGCTGTAATCCTGCTTTGGCACTTTCTGCTTTAACCATCATCAGGAGTCATTTCAAACCTTCACTGTTTTTTCTGCCATGTAGAGTCATCTGCATATCTCAGATTGTTAATGTTCTTTCTGCCAGAGTTCACTCCACTTTCATCTAAATTTAATCTGCCTTTCTTTATTATATGTTCTGCATATAGATTGAAGAGACGGGGAGATAAAATACATTCTTGACTGACACCTTTGCCACAGGAAACCATTCTGTTTCTCCATATTCTGTCCTAACAGAAGTCTCTTGTCCAGAGTATAAGTTGTATGTCAAAACAATCAGATGTTATGGCAGACTCATTCCTTTTAAAACCAACCATAACTTTTCATGATCCACATAATCAAAACCTTTGCTGTAATCCATGAAACACAAGCTGATTTTCTTCTGAAATTCTCTGGTATGCTCCAGTAGCCAATGTAAATTTGCAATATGAGTTCTAGTGCCTCTTCCTTTTCTGAATCCACCTGAAATATCTGGAATTTCTCATTCCATATATGGGAACAGTCTTTGCTGTAAAATTTTCAGGATCACTTTAGTCACATGAGAAATTAATGTGATGGTCTGGTAGTCCTTGCAGTGGTTCCCCAGGTGAAAATGGCTGGTTTGGAGGGTGGTGCCCATGGCTTTGTACCTGTCTGAGGTCCTACCCCTCCTCAAACCTCACCCTCTCCAGGCTCCACCCCTCAAATCTCCAGGAGTTTCCCAACCTGGAGTTGGCAACCCTATCTCCTTCCCAGCCAAGCATCAACCTGCCATTATCTGCCCCTCTGATTTCAGCTTTCCATCTCCTCCCCCCTCCCTCCTGGAGATCAGTTGTAATTTGGAGTGATCTCCACTCCTCACCTGGAGATTGGCAACAGTGGTTCCCCAGGAGGGAATAGCTGGTTGGGAGGGTAGAGTCTATGGCATTATACCTGTCTGAGGTCCCATCCCTCCTCAAACCTCAAACTCTCCTGGTTCCATCCCTCAAATCTCCAGGAATTTCCCACCTGGAGTTGGCAACCCTATCTACTTCCCAGCCAACCATCAACCTACCTTTATTTTCCCCTCACTGTTCAGCTTTCCATTCCCCCCCCCCTCCTGCAGCCTCTACCATGCTCTGAAGCCCTGACTGCTATGTCACATTGGCTGTCATGGGGGGGGGATCTCAGCAGGGTATAAGGACACAGAGTCCAGCATTTTCTCTAGGGCTACTAATCTCTGCCATCTGGAGAGCAGTGGTAATTCTGAGTGATCTCCAGCCCTCACCTGGAGATTGGCAACAATGATTTCCTTGGCCAGGAGGGTGGGATAAAAATTTAAATAAATAAATAAATTTCCCAGGAGGAAAAGTAGTCTTTCTCTGCAATGGGGACCAAAGCAGCTTACATCATTCTCCTCTCCCCCTTTTAACTTTCACAACAACCCTGTGAGGTAGGTTAGGCTGAAAGTCTGTGACTGGTCCAAAATCACCCACTCAGCTTCTACAGCAAGAACCTAGATCTAGCAGACCCTGCTCTGAAGCACTGATTCCTATGCCTAGGATAGCCAACCTCCAGGTGGAGCCAGAAGATCACCAGGTATCACAACTGAACTCCAGACAACAGATCTCTCCCCCCTGGAGAAAATAACTGCTTTGGAAGGCAGGTTTTATGGCATTCTTTTCAGCTGAGGCCTTTTCAGCCTCTCCCCTCCCCAAACCCTGGCTTCCATAGACTCTACCAGAAAATCTCTAGGAATCTCCCTACCTGGAGCTGGCTACACTAGTCAGGACTGGGCCCAATGAGTTCCTCACAAAGGCCTGTAAAGGGTTTCCTTCTTTTGTCTGAACCAAGCTTGGTTGCCTACTGTGGTGAAATGGGCTCCAGTTTAGAACTCAGCTGTTCACCTCCCACCCTCGTCCCGTGGGCATATCTCACTCAAGTTCACTGCCACCACTCACTGAATTGTCACTGCCTTTTAAGAGGAACAGTGAGACCCCTGTGGTCAAATCTCCCTATTTGGAGATGGAATTCCCAATCTTTGGGGGATCCCTGGAAAGTTGGGAACCCAAGGGTCTGACTTTTTCTTGCTTCCCTGGGCTACTCCCTTTTTTTGGTATTGTGCAGAGTGGGGAAGACTATGTGGTCAGAGCACAACACAGATTGAGGTCTTTCCCTACACACAATACTCTTTGTGTTGTTTGGTGCCAGTTTGATGTAGTGGTTAAGTGCATGGACTCTAATCTCTGAGAAGCGGGTTAGATTCCCCACTCCTCCACTTGCACCTGCTGGATGACCTTGGGTAAGATGTAGTTCTGGCACAGCTGTGCTTGAAAAAGAGCAGTTTCTGACAGAGCTCTCTTAGCCCCACCTATCTCACAGGCAATGCTCCCTCAAAGCTGTGGAGTCTTGTGAGCAGAAATTCTACTTTGTGAGCTACTGGCATTAAAGTTGTGAGCAAGCAATTTGGCTACTGCATAAATTAGTTTGCTCTGGAGCCATCCTTCCTGAGCTAAGACAAAAAGGTGTGAGCTGGAGGCTAAGAAACTGTGAGCTAGCTCAAACAAACCCAGCTTAGAGGGAACACTGCTCACAGGGTGTCTGTTGTAGGGAGGGGAAGGGAAAGTAGTTTGTAAGCCGCTCTGAGACTCCCTTGGGTAGTGAAGGGCGAGGTATAAATCCAATCTCCTCCTCCTCCTCCTCCTCTTCTCTCTACCTCTGGAGGTTGTGGGCTCAGGATAGGATCTCTCATTGGATTGGCCTCTGGCTCTGCTTCAGCCTCTCTCTCTTGCCCAAGAGAGCAGGGAAACTTCCATTCATTCCCCAAACCAGCCAACTGTGGAATGGCTGAATCTCTGCTGCTTCCCAGAGTGCCCCCGCCCCACGTCTCTGGCTTGTAGCCTGGGTCAGCACAGACAGCAGGAGCCTTTCCTAACCTCCTGGAGGATGAATGATGGGCTGGAGTCTATATTGATGGCACCCTGCCCCTTAGGAGGGTCCCTCTTTTCCTGCACTTTTTGGCCTTGGGGCAGTTGGGAACTTAGGCCAGCAGGAAGCCCCATTCAACCCAGTGGGTGATACCCCTGCTGGCCCTTCTCTGGAACTACAACTCAATTGAACCTTGTGGGGGAACATTTTAAACAAACAACCACAGACAGCAGCCATCTTACAAATACAGGTAACTTCCATTTCGTTACACCTTCCAACAGCCACTGAGGGAATAGTTAGTTCCACACAAGAGGCAAGCAGGAGAAGCATCTTCATCAAGAGAGAAAGCCATTTGCCAGAAATTCTGACAAGGCACAATGGCTGAAGGAGAGGGCGGGAAAGAGGAACAGACCCAGCATCCAGCCAATGGTATGCAAGTACTTAGAGCCAGTGGATAGGGAGAGCTTCTAAGGGACACATCAGGGAGCCAACTGATGTGGGAGCATGTGAAATGTTCAGGAGAGTCCATGGTGAAAACAGAATTATATATAAGGAGGATTCGTTGGCATATTCTTGTTCAGATGTTTCGGTGCCTTGAAATAGCTCTGTTGATAACTCCATCTACTACTGGTGATTTCTTTTTCTGAATTGCTTTGAATGCAGCTTTCACTTCACTTTCTAAAATTTCAGGTTTTTATTTAAAAGGTTCTTCTTGGAAGGAATCTGTCATCCTTTCATCTTTTTTGTATAGTTCTTTAGTGTATTTTTCCCAACTTTCCTTTATTTTGTCCTCTTCAGTTAATGTGTTTCCTTTTTGACCTTTCAGCATGCGTAACTGAACTTTCAATTTCCTTTGGTTTCTTGGATCTTGTGGAACAGATCCCTTGTTCTTTCATTCTTGTTGTTGTTCTGTTCTGTTTCTTTACACTGGTTATTGTAATAGTCTTATGTGTGAGTCACTGGAATGCTGCATTTAGACTTCTGATTCTATTTCTGTCATCTTTTACTTTTGCCTCTTTTAGCAATTTTAAGAATTTTATTAGTCATCTATCAAGGCTTTCATTTCTTTCAACTACAGGAATAGTCTTTGCGCATTCTTCATTGACAATATCACTGATTTCAACTCGTAGTTTTTCCAGTTCTCATTCACTTGAACTTAGTAATGCAAATCTGTTCTTTACATTGTCTTTAAACTTTTCAGGAATATTGTCTAGATTATATTGCAGCACTATGAATGTTTGTGTTTTTCTTCAGCTTTATTCTAATTTTTTACATTAATAATTCGTGGTCTGTACCATGACTCAGCTCCTGGTCTTGTTTTAGTAGAGATAATAGAGCATCTCTTCTCCATCTTCCGATTATGTCATCTATTTGATTTCAGTATTCACCATCCAATGATGTCCACATATACAATCATCCACATATACAATCTGATGATGTCTACATATACAATTGCCTAAAACATGTGTTTGCAATGAACAAATTGTTTTTTCACAGAATTTTGAGTCTCTCTCCGGCTTTGTTTCATGCTCCTATCCCATATTTTCTGAAAACATCTGATGCTACTTTGTTTCCTACTTTTGCATTCCAGTCACCTATGCTTATCAGTACATCTTGTTTTGGTGTACAGTCAATGTCTCCCTGGACACTTGCATAAAAGCTTTCATTTCCTTCCTCTTCAGCATCTGTAGCTGGTGTGTAAACTTGAATGATGACTAAGTTGATAGGCTTTCCATGAAGTGTGATCAATATTATTTGGTCAGACTTCACATTATAGTCCCTAACTGCTTGTGCTACGCTTCACTTCACTATGGGAGCAAATCCATTTCTTCTGTGGTTGTTATTCCCAGAGTAAAATGTTTCATTTACATTTGTCATTAAAAGGAGTTTGTTTTGTTTTAAATTTGTATGCTGCCTCTCCAGACCGGCAGCTCACAATTAAAACAATAAAGCAGAACATAGGTAAAAAGGTAAAGGTAAAGGTTTCCCTTGATTGAAAGCCAGTCGAATACGACTCTAGGGATGTGGTACTCATCTCCATTTCCAAGCCAAAGAGCCAGCGCTGTCCAAAGATGTGTCCATGGTCATGTGGCCGGCATGACTAGATGCCGAGGCACACGGAATGCTGTTACCTTCCCACCAAAGTGGTACCTATTTACCTACTTGCAATTTCTTGCTCTCGAACTGCTAGGTTGGCAGGAGCTGGGGCCAGAGATGGGAGCTCACTCTGTCATGCAGCACTCGGGTCTCGAAATGCTGAACTACCGACCTTCCGGTCTGCAGTTCAGCATCTTCACCACTTGAGCCACTGCAGCCCCTTTAGAACATAGGAAAAATAACATTAAAAACATTAAAAAGTAATAATACTGATGTTTCTCTCCACTTGTCTTTTCAGCTGCATTACAGGAAAAGAATGATAAAACTCTTTTCATAGGAAACAAATGGTAAAATCTAACTATTGGTGCTGGTGAATTGTACTATGACAGTTGTATCACAGCAACAGCATATATCTTACACAAGGCACATCATTAATACTAAGAAGTACACCCCAACAGAGGCATGTTGCTGTCTGTATCTTACACAACAGAAAGTGCTATGAGCAGTGGAAAGCAGAGCAGCCAACACACCGGAACAGCGTACATATACAGAATCTAAACTGTTCTTTGGGAAAAATAACCGCTTATTAGGGTGTGGAATTTAATATCATTGTCAATCTATAAAACTTTTACAACCTAGTCTTATTTGCACAGAGATTACATCCCCAAAGCTCAGTGCCAAAGACACATGTTAATAAGCTCACAACTTTTAATTAAGCAATATGTATAAGTAGATTCCCATTAAGCTGTGATTTGTGGGCAAGTTCATTACAGTGGGTTTCAGCCACCAGACACATATTCAATACAAATCAAGCAGCCTGCATATTATCCGGCTTAATGTGAGTCTACTTGTGATATTTTATCGCCCTTTCACATTGGTGGCTTAGAGAACTATATTTTCCGAAGGATCGGGGGCAGCGACCAGAACCTCATAATGACTCCACGTTGTTCCCTTAACGAAACTATCCGTCTGCATTATTTACTTGCAACTGGCAATTACTCATGTAGTTAATCATATTTCTATAACATAAGCTTTGCGCGTATGTAGCGGAATCAGTAAACTGGTATAGAGACATTCCTCCAATACATATTACATTGATAAACCAATGAATTTTAAACGGTCCATATGGATTTCCAAAGCCATAACATAATAAGAACCTGTCACATGCTACTTAAGTGGCTATCACATACAAGATACTATTTCTCATGCATTTTTTGTTTAAACATATCTTGGTTAAATTATCTTATGATTTCTGCCATAATTCTAGCCAAGCATTTCTTCGTTTAGGTACAGAATGGACACTCAACAGTTTGGTCATTCCGGGGGGACTAGTTGCAAATGTTGATAGTTATCCCTCTTATAGTTGCCACACTAAGTGCTAATTTGCTGGGAAAAGAAGAAGAAGAAGAGGGGGAGGGGGAAGGGGAGAGATTGGATTGATACCCAGCCCTTTACTACCCAAAGGAGTCTCAGAGCAGCTTACAATCTCCTTTCCCTTCCCCTCCCCACAACAGACACCCTATGTGGCAAGTGGGGCTGAGAGAGCTCTTTCAAGAACTGCTCCTAAGGGAACAGCTCTGAGAGAACTTGTAACTGACCCAAAGTCACACCGGCAGATACATGTAGAGGAGTACGGAATCAAACCCAGTTCTCCCAAATTACAGCCCACGCTCTCAACTACTATACCAAACTGGCTCTAAGATGTCATCGGATTCCAGTTTAAAGGTGCAAAATCTTAATGTTCGGTTATTTGTTAAACTGGGGCAAATATAACTGCATACTTTTAACCCATCTAAAACACTTTTAATTATTGTGAAATCCTTCAGTTGGAATTCTATGTACCATCGTCAGCTTTCTGACAATACCTACAGCTAAAACAATAGTTTGCAGGGGTCATTTCGAGCAGGAGCTCGGGGGAGCGCAGCTCCGGGAGTTGGTGCCAGCCCCCCCCCCGGGGGAATGCCTGCTTGTGTCATGGCTGCAGCAAAATGACCCCGTCCCCTGGAAAGGTCCTTGTTCCTCCGACCAGCCTTCTGAAGGCTTCAGCCACCACTGAAGCTATCCTCCCAGAATAGTGGTATTTCAGAGGCTTGGATTAGTAGCTGTCCCCTCTCTGCCAGCTCTCTCTCTCTCTCTCTCTTCTTTCTTTCTTGCCTTCTGACATACTTCCGGTGATGTCAGGTGGTGTAGCATATACAAATAAGTTATGCTAATGAGTTATGCTAATGAGCTCTTGCACCTCTTTTTCTACAAAATGACCCCTGGCTATACTAACAATAAGCAGTACCTCAGTCATCTTTGGACTGTGCTTCAGTTTACTTGTCATTATCGAGTCCATTACTATCTCCACATAGCTGTTCAGAATCTTGACTGCCTCATCAGCTCAGCTGAAAAGTAAATTTGAATATCATCTGAAACTTATTACCCAAAATCTCTGGATAACCTCTTTCTGAACTTTCATGTAGATACCAAGAGCCAGGAAGACAAAATTTAAACTTCTGAGACAGAACTACAGCACCATTGCCACAGGGCCCAGCGGCTGTCTCAAATGTCATTTTTTGCCACTAGTCTGCCAGATAGGCTACAACTGAAATTGTGAGCCTGGTACCTCCAATACCAGAGCATAGTGACAGTCAATCCAGAACAATACCATGGCCAATGTTACTGAAAGTTGCCAAGAGGTCAGTGACTCACTCCCATGCGTCTCTCTTTGGGCAAAGGTTATCAGTCAGGATGACCAAGATGGTTTCAGAGAACTTCAGAAGGTTCTTCAAATCAGTCAAGACTGTCTTCTCCTTTAAAGAAATGTTAACTACAACTTAGATTCAACTGGGTACTTCTCTTCTACAACTTCAGTCCACAATAACAAATACATCCAAGCAACAGTGATTTGACTGAGGTTTGATACTGTTTTTCATATGGACTTGCCACAATACTGGTAACCAGATCATGGCTGACACAAATGACTGTGAAATGCCCAGCCCAAGTGAAATGCCCAGCAAATAAATCACCTAGAAATGATAAATAACCCACATTTGCACCATAAAGAGCAAGATGAAGTAGCTCACTTGCAAGATAGAACAGATTTGGACCAGAGGCAATGGTGAAAGAGAAATATGAATGGTCTTCTTTTGCCGTGGGGTAGTCACAAAACTCCAGAGGACAGCGGAAGACAGGAGGACCTGGCGTGATGTGGTCCATGGGGTTGCGAACTCGACTGTGGAACTGAAAAACAGCAGTCACAAAATGATTGTAAGAATGTAAGAAAAGCCCTGTTAGATCAGACCAGTAGTCCATGATCTAGCTCAGTAACCCTTTTCACCCAGCAGCCAACCAGTTATCCTGGAAGACTAGCAAATAGGGCATTAGAGGCCAAGGCCTTGCTCTGATGCTGCCTCCCAGCACTGGTGATCAGAGGTGTGCTACCTCTGAATACGGAGGTCCCCTTTAGTCAACATGGCTAGTAGCCATGAATCTCCTCCATGAATCTGTTTTGGTTTTCCTTGCTCTAAAGCCAGTCAAATATGTCTCTAGTGATGTGGTGCTCATCTCCATTTCCAAGCCAAAGAGCCAGCACTGTCCAAAGACATTTCCATGGTCATGTGGCCAGCATGACTAGATGCTGAGGCCCATGGAACACTGTTACCTTCTCACCGAAGCAGTACCTATTTATCTACTTGCAATTTCTTGCTTTCAAACTGCTAGGTTGGCAGGAGCTGGGACCAGAGACGGGAGCTCACTCTGTCAGGCAGCACTCGGGTCTCAAACTGCTGAACTTCCAGTCTACAGCTCAGCGTCTTAACCACCCGAACCACTGCAGCCCTGTTTAACCTCCTTTTAAAGATGTCCATGCTTATGTCCATCGCTACATCCACCGGCAGTGAGTTATACAACTCCGTTATTCATTGAGTAAGGAAATATTTCCTTTTGTCCACTTATGCATAAGCATGTTCCCCTTTGGTTCTCTTATTTCTAAACTGAAAAGTTACAGCTTTAAGCTGTTCCCAGTATTCACTATGAGCTTCCTCTGTTCACTGTAGCAATGTGCCAGCTTGCTTCCTTGTCCCTAGCTCCTCACTAAACAAGGGAGCCAAAAAGGAACTGCAAAAAGCAAGTGCACATTGAGTTACGGAGACTGGCTAAAGCGTTGACAGGAGCTTCAGCCATTAATTAATCTAAAAGAAACAGAAAGATCAGGCAGATGTTTTCCTGCCTAGAAGGGTCCCAAGCTGAGCCAATAAATATTCAGCTAGAAATTGAAATAAAATAGTTTTGCTTATATATGGACAAAAAGATTAACCCGCAATGATAATCCACAGCTAATTTCTCCTTGCCCTATTTTAGTTGACTGTTTCTTGTATAAATTGCTGTCAGCCCTGCTCTAAAGCACAACTACATAACTATGTTTTGTATGCCATATACATGCATTACCTTGGAAATCCGAAAATGCCACATTGTGTCAAATTATTATTGTTCCATCAGGGTATCTTGCAGCTAGCAGCACATTCTGCATAATTGCTGTATGAACATTTCTAACAAGGTGAGTGCTCTAAAAAAGGAGTTTTCAATGACAAGGCCAAAAAAAAAAAAACCCGCCAAGAAAATAGTTTAACAATCAAACAAGGGCGCAATACTCTGCTTAAGAGTAGCTTTCACTGCAGATCATTTTTAAAAATAAATCAACAAACTACTTGTAGCTAAAGTATTTTTAGATCTGGGAGGATACAATATGTGTATAAGGTGTGGAATATGGAACAAAAGTGTTACATTGTGAAATGTTTTTGTGCACATTTTTTGTGGCAATGCTGAAAATTTTCTCCCTTTTTCCACAGCCTTCCATCCGAATTTGTTGGCACATTTATTCAAACTGCCTTTCCTTGTCCTCTGAGATATCATGATGGCATGGGTATTCAAAATCACACAAAGAAAGAACTGGCCTAGTCTGGGAGAACCACACAAACAGCTGAATATGAACCTATCTGACCATTATGGTCAGCCCTGGATTAACTGTTAAGAAAAACAAGCACATAAGGAAAGCCAGTTTGGTGTATTGGTTAGGAGCACGCCTTTAATCTGGAAGAACTGGGTTTGATTCCCCACTCCTCTACATGCAGCTGGTGGTGTGACCTTGGGTCAATCACAAGTTCTCTCAAGGGCAGTTTCTGTCAGAGCTCTCTCAGCCTCACCTACCTCACAACGTGTCTGTTGTGGGGAGGGGAAGGGAAAAGAGAGCATAAGCCTCTTTGAGACTCCGAGCGAAGGGCAGGGTATGAATCCAATCACTTCTTCTCTTCTTAGGGCACCAAGGGAAGGGGGGGCGTCACAGAGGGGTTTTTTTTGTTGCTTATATTGTTTACTGTTGTTTAGAGTTAAATACTTATTTTAAAAGTTTATATTTAATATAGTTGGGTGTGGCCTGGGGGAGGGCCTGGAAGAAAAGTGATTTTTTAAAATCTCTTATTTCACCTTCAGCAGTTATTGAGTCTTAATGTCTTATCAGTTCAGCAATGGAAGGGCCAAGGGGAACCATTGTTGAGCTGCACTTGGGGCATCAGTTGGCCTTAAGCTGACCCTGACTGTGGTCATCTTCGGGTACCTGCCTCCACGCCCCCACATCATTTGTAGCTAGGCAGGTAGCACCTGAGAAAGGGACTTCTCAGTCGTGGTACCAATACATTGGAACACCCTCTCCAGGGAGATCTGTCTGCCTCCCTCTATCATTGTCGTCCACCAAAGGGTGAAGAATTTTCTGTTTTGCTTGGTGTTCCCTCACTGACCATCCTTTGTATGTGTTTGCAAGAGGCAAGAACTCTGTAATAGCCAGTTTGGTGTAGTGGTTAGGAGCATGGACTCTAATCTGGGAGAACCAGGTTTGATTCCCCACTCCTCCCCATGCAGCCAGCTGGGTGACCCTGGGTCAGTCACAGTTCTCTCAGAACTGTTCTCTCAAGAGCAGTTCTCAAGATTGCTCTCTCAGCCCCACCTACCTCACAGGGTGTCTGTTGCAGGGAGGGGAAGGAGAATGTAAACTGCTCTGAGACTCCAAGTGAAGAAGGAGGAGGAGGAGGAGGAGAGATTGGATTTATATGCCACCATTCACTTGGAATCTCAGAACAGCTTACAAACTCTTTTCCCTTCCCCTCCCTACAACAGACACCCTGTGAGGTAGGTGGGGCTGAGAGAGCTCTTTCCAGAACTGTCCTTGAGAGAACAGCTCTGATAGAACTATCAGAAACAAACCCGGTTCCCCTAGATTAGAGTCTGCACACTTAACCACTACACCAAACTGAAGGAGGGGTATAAATCCAACTCCTCCTCCTTCTAAAGCTGGCTAAAGTTTTCGATTGTTTACTGCCTCAGGGCCCTTGGTTGGGTGGAAATGTGGCATAAAAATGTTATATATAAGTGTGTGCAGCTAGCATCTATACAATGTATGTGCAATTGGAACACATAAATAGGGCTGTCTGGAGATTTTGGGGGTAGAGCCTGATGAGGTCTGGGTTTTGGGAGGGGATGTATTCAATGGGGTAAAATGTCATAGAGTGTCCCCCCCCCCCCCAACGGCCATTCTGGAGACCTGTCTCTTTGCCTATGGCTCACAGCCTGTATTATTTTTTTCTTCAACTACATTATATTCTTCTATTTCTTTATGAACTGCTTAGAGTCCACGGTAGGGGGGGAAAGCAGGATAAAAACACCAAGATAAATACCAGCAGGATAAAAACACCAAGAGTCCTGATCCTGTGAAGTGCCTACATGCATCCAGATGTCCATGCAGAGCTGCAGCTCCTCTCCGTGCACCTATAGGGTTTGTGGTTTTTCAACACTTTGAATAAGGCAAACATCAAATCTGTCTGGATTCATAGCATTACGGCTTTGCCCTGCTAAGTTCACGATCCATGATGGAGTGTGATCATTTGTGTTCCCTGATCGTTCGGACCACAATCCAAAGTTTATCTAGGAGTGATTTGAAGTACAAGAACCCGAAGAGTGACAAAAAGCTCCATCCCCTTCCAGCAGCGAGGGAGTTAAAATTGTGCTGTCGGAGGAGAGAAAACCTGGACTCATGCAAAACACCCAGGTATTTAACAGCAGAGACAGGAGCAACAATACAACCATTCAAATCAAATGTCAGAGAAGGAGCGATGCCTATTAGCTCCTGGAAGACCAAAACT
The DNA here is from genome assembly GCA_029233225.1 of Lepidodactylus listeri. Taxonomy (NCBI): domain Eukaryota; kingdom Metazoa; phylum Chordata; class Lepidosauria; order Squamata; family Gekkonidae; genus Lepidodactylus; species Lepidodactylus listeri. The sequence continues at coordinate 99,484,761 of JARCFY010000006.1, forward strand.
GAGCTGTCCCGAGTTATCAAACAAATGGTTTGAGCAGCCAATTATTAACTTCTGATAAGCGCCCTGTCAGTCTCAAAATTGCACAACTGAGCCAGCCGAGGAAGGAAAATAAATCTGTGTCATCCCCGTAAAGACGATAAAAGAAAACCCAAACCGTTACAGCTGTAACCTAATAACCCATTGCAGAGTTTAAATGCACGCTTGTCTCTGAGGATGGGTCACACCTGCGCTCCGACTCCTGTCTGATGATTTCCCTGGGATTTCCTGGCAGCCACGTTCCTCTTCAGCCTTCGAAAGCTCTTTGAAAAATCTCATGCAGAAAACTTTCATTTTCAGGTGAACTCTGTAATACCCATCAATGAACAACTGTGTTCGGTGGTTTAAGGCATTTCCCTATAATATCTTTAGAAATGTTCTGACTTCATCAGATGGATAGGATTTAGGGGCAGGTCTCATCCTACCTCAGTCAGAAGCTGATGAATTCACAGAATGGTAGCAAAGGTAATGCAGAGAAGGGACATCAAATGTTCCCTTAACAAGTAGCCAGGCTCATACTGAACACCATTTGGCGGTATTCTGTTCTGCCTAGTTAATTCACTCTCATGTCGCTTCTTCTCTATTAGCATAAGCCGCAGGATTGGCAGAACCAGATAAGAATTTTTTAAAAAAAGAATCACATGTGCTACATTGCAATTTCTAATCAGTAATAAATAATATCTCGTCTTCCACTTTCTACGTGTTCAGTGGTTTCAACCTATCGTCTCCCAATTTCCCATCTTCTTTGAGCTGCTTCTTAGGCCAAATGTAAGCATCCAGAATAGAAAGGCAAAGGCCCATTCTGCATCTAGCATTTGCTCCACTATTTTACCAAACCCACATTGGAACAGAAATTCCCCTCTACATCGCATGCCACTTTCACTTCCTTTGATCATCGGATTTCATAGAAGCCTCCAGACTGCATGCTGGTTTCACTTCCTTTGATTTCTCGGTTTTATGGTACTGTCTGCACAGAGCTATGGCCATTTTATGGCTTCATTCAGGGGTGACTCTGCAGTCAGTACGGTGTTGGCCTGGGGCATTCGAATGTGGTTTTGAGCTGTTTCTTTTTCTGTTCCAGTGTGGTCATGGTAAAACAATTTAGCAAATGCTAGGTGAAGAATGGGCCAAAAACTTTGCATGGCTTCAGGGCCTTGTTCAAATTGTGCTACAATTTGCAGCCTGTGCAAAGCAGCTAAACCAGAGATCTGTAGCCCTCATGGATACTGTACTGGTGTGCTAACTAAATATGAATAACTACTTTCCATGGGTTACAGCAAAGTTTACAGGAGTATCAGAACAAAGCTGTGAAACTCATTTTTGCCTCTCCAGGCTAATGTTTAAATTTGGCCTTCCTTTCAGAACATTGTTTTGTGCACCTTGGCGTTTAGTCATGCTGGCCACATTACCATGGAAAAAGTCTTCAGACAGTGCTGGCTCTTCAGCTTGGTTGGAAACAGAGATGAGAGTCAGATTTGACTGACTTTCGAGCAAGGGAAACCTTTACCTTTACCTTACAGAACATGAGAACTATGATCCTGCATTGCAGATACTAAACTATAACATACTAAAAGGCCAATCCCCTCTCAGCACAACACAAATGTTCAAAATTGTAGAAAGTGCCATCAGGTCACAGCTGGCTTATGGTAATGCTTTTGAAGGCAAGAGACAAACAAAGGTGGCTTGCCATTGCTTGCTTCAGTGTGGCAGCCCTGGACTTCCTTGGTAGTCTCCCATCCAAGTACTAACCAGGGCTGCCCCTGCTCTGCCTCTGAAAGCTGACAATATAGGGCTAGCCTGGGTCATCCAGGTCAGAGCAATGTTCAAAATGCCACAGACTAAAAAGTCCATATGAAATCACCACAAAAGTTGCGAGGGAGATTGCTGAGATGGCAAGCTACCAACTCAACAGGCAAAGTGCATGTAGTAACTCTCATAAATGAACAAAATGTGCCACATGGAAACAGAAATTTCTCTGTGGTGAGCACAGTGTCTTGACCAAGACTTTTCTGGTCATAACAGAGTGTGACAGACTGTTGGGAGAGTGAGGAATTAGGAAATGGTATTAGGCCAACAAAGAGACAAACGGATAATAGGCAAGCAAGAGAGGGAAAGTCAAATGGACAGATGTTCTTCCAGATGGTTGGAGTGTAAATAGGGTGGTAGAGAAGGGCATGATGAGAAGGCACTGACAGAAATTTGAAATGTCTTGCTACAGCACCGACAACCCTGGCCAATAGAACCAGGTGTAATAGTTAGAAATGTGATCCCCATTATTCTGTCTTATTTGAAACCTGTGAACAGATGTGAACATATGAGCTTTGTCCATTGGAAAAGCAGCACAAAAGAAAGACGTATTCCACTTACCAGCAGGGGAAATCTGGAGTTGCTGGGTTCCATTTTTCTGCTCTGTTTGTGACCAAAAGCTTTCATTGAGGGCAAACACCATACCTTACTTTGGCTGCAAACATTAGTTCATTGCCACATTTTACTGAAAAAGTAGATTTCCCTTTCGAAACTTCAGTTGCCTGAATCTTTTTTATTCAAGAGTCACTCATGACGGTCAGCTAGCATGGTGTAGTGGTTAAGAGTGTTGGATAGGGATGGGCATGAATGAGAAAATGTGGTTCATTTCAGTTTGTGGTTCGTGGTGTGCCCCAGTTCGTGAGCCATGAACCTTTACAAACTTTTAGGCGCCAAATGAGGTTAGGTTTGGTTCATAAGGTTCATGATGTGGTAGAACAACCCCTCAGCACAGTAGAGACACCAAACTCAAGGGGGATCTTTGGCTGACTCTTCTCTACCTGCCTTCCAAGTTTGGTGAGGATTGGATTTACAGGGTCTGAATTATGACCCTCAAAAAGGTGCCCCCCAGGAAAGTGCTTTCTGGGGAAATGACAGATGCAGGTTCAGAAGGTTCAGGAGTGGACCTAATGGACCCTGTGCATGCTAGAGACATCAGACTCACAGGGAACCTCCCCCTGATGCTCCTCTACATTTTTATTTTATTTTATTGGATTTATATCCTGCCTTCCCCACATATGTCCAGATTGGATTTAGGGGGTCTGAGTCATGGCTCCCCAAAGAAGATGCCCCCATGGAAGTTCTTTGAGGGAAAATGTCAAGCACAGGTTCAGAAGTGTATAGAATGGACCCCCTGCAAGCTACACATGCCAAATGCACAGGAAACATCACCCTGCCACCCGCTTCTCTAAAATCCCTTGAAGTTGGGGATGGATTACATTTCTGGGGTCCTGGTTATGTGTGTCCCCCCCCCCCCCAAGGTCTTCTCAGTGGTCTCTCTGGAAAAGACAGCTGCAATTACAGGAGTTTATGGAATGGCTCAGGAACAGCCAGTAACATCAAACTCATGGGGAAACTTCACCTGAGCAAAAAAAAAACACAAAACCCCACCAGACAGTGGAAGCAAGGCAAGTATCACCCCTACACTTTTACCCCCCCCCCCCAAGTCTCCAAAGGCAGGTTCTGAAGGACAGAAAAGCAGACATCCCCAGAGTTTCAACAGGGGCTTCCCAAACTAACCCCACAGCAGCTTGGCAGGCATCATAGCCATACAACACAAACAAGGGAAGCATGCCCACGACTCTGACTGACCCCCCCCCCGGGTTGAAACACACAGGTCCAGAGCACAACCATCAACCATGGTGTATTCTTCTATGCAACAAAGGAATGGAAACACAAGTTGAGTTGGGAAGGCCACCTCCAAGTCCCCAAAGGCAGGTTCTGAAGGACAGAAAAGCAGACATCCCCAGAGTTTTGACAGGGTCCCCCAAAGTAACCCCATGACAGCTTGGCAGGCACCCAAGCCATACAACACAAACAAGGGAAATGCACCACAACTCTTACAGCCCCCACCCCCAGGGCTGAAAGACACAGGTAGGCTATAAAATGTGGAAGGGTCCTCAGCTGAGTCACCCAGTAACTAAGCCACTCTGCTTAGAGTGAGTAGAGAGATGGAGTGGCTCAGAGCCCTGACTCCACCTAACAGTCAAACCCCACCAGGGGAGAGGTGTTCACAATCAGGAGGGGTGGGAGGGTTTAAAATGTGGGTCCTCAGTTGAGACACCCAGTAGTTAAACCACTCTGCTCGGCATGAGCAGAGAGATGGGGTGACTCAGAGCCCTGATTCCTCTTCACATTGAAACCCCACCAGGGTAGAGGTGTCCCCTGAGTCCACCTCAAACCCCACCAGGGGAGAGGTTTTCACAATCAGGAGAGGTGGGAGGGTATAAATGTGGGTTCTCAGCCAAGGCACCCAGTAACTAAACTCCTCTGCTCAGCGTGAGCAGAGAGATGGAGTGGCTCAGAGCCACCTAAAACCCAAACCCCACCAAGGGAGAGGTGTTCACAGTCAGGAATAAATGAATGTGCTCCGCTTTTAACAAGTTCCCTGCCTCTCTAACTGCCGACACTTAACAGAAGAGAGGGTGCGTAGCTGAGCTGAGGGTATATACAGTATTCTGATCCCATAGAGCAGAATAGGAACTCTGTTACTGGCAGCCAGAAGTGCTTGTTAAGCTTTGCAGGACCTCTGCTGGTGTTTCCAAGTCTGGAAAATTCCACCCCACTATTGCGTTGAAGTTTGGTGAACATTTTGATTGAGCAGAGACAGTCTGTCTGGAAATGTATCCATTCACCAACAGCCATGGACCTCTTGAAAGTTCATAGAAAGTTTGTGCTGGTTGACCTGCCGTGAACTTCAGTTGTGAACTATGAACTGGTCAAAATTCATCACAAACTTTAGTTTGTGCCCATCCCTAGTGGTGGACTCTAATCTGAAGAACTGAGTTTTATTCCTCACTGTTGTGCATGAGGCCTGTGGGGGAACCTTGGGCCAGTCACAGTTAATCTCAGAACTCACTCAGAACTCATTCAGCCCCACCTACTTCAGAAGGAGAGGAAGGGAATGTGATTGTAAGCCGCTCTGGGACTCCTTAGGGTAGAGAAAAGCAGGGTATAAAAACCTCTTCTTCTCTTCTTTGCATACTTCCTTTAATGTGGAAAATCCCTGATAAATTCCAAATAAACATGTTTCTCAAAATGTGTGATGTGCAGTACATTTCCCCAACTTAAACGACAATCAAGCAGCTTATGTGCACAATGGCAACTCCTGGGCATGACAAACAGTTGCATCAGACATCACATTGATGGCAAATATGCATTTTCTTACCTGGAAATTCTCTTCAGAGAGGGAAATGGGAGTTGGGACAGTTTTGACACAATCCTACAGTGTTGACTTCCATGAGCATCATCAAATACACAGAACAGTGACTATTATTTTTTTAAAAAGCACTTATACCCAGCATCTTGGATGATGTGTGTTATCTTTGCTGCAGAGGTGCTATTGAGGGAAGGCAGGATGATCTACTCTCCCACCGCCCCCACCGCCCCCCCCAAAAATTCTAACCACATGACAGTGCCCTTTGGGAGTAAGTCTGGGCAGTTGCCTGGATCACTATTAACAAATAGGGCTACCTATTAATCACACATCCTTAAAAAGGGCAAAGAGTGGCTGACCCTTGTTGATAAAATTTCTTGCATTATGGAAGATAGACATGTAATCACATTCTTGCAAGACATTTTTTCTGTCTTTGTTCACTGAAATTGCAACTCTTCCCTTGCTGAACTGTATCTGCAAGCTGATCATACAAATTTGGGCAGTGCCAATAATTTTCAGGGTAGAGGGCCTAAATCCAGACATCAGTTGCCAGCTGTTCATCAATATAGTACATTGATTGGATCCAGACCAAACTTTCTGATAATGGGAGGGATTTTTGTCAACTGAATGGAAGTTTTCTGCTTCGGACCTCCCACTGATTGCCCTGAAATGTTACCACTGAGGGACAGGATACCATTTTGGAGAAACCAGATTTTAGCTCCACCCTATATGTTCAGTGGGTACACACCTGAAGATACCCTTGTGCATTCTTACCTACTATAACAGATTACTATTACACCCCAAAATGTGCAAATTAATCCCAATAGATAGATAAATCCCAATAAAAATGTTAATTAACTGGACATTTCTGTCTCCTTTCCTCTTGCTTGGCTGGTCCTCCTTCATCTGACTCCCTCAGTGTTACCAGCTGATTTATTTAATAAACCAATGCCTTCACATCCCTGAAAATACTGTTTCCAATAGAATGTTCCCATGCTGTGATTGGTGAAGTGCTAAGTAATTTGCTTTTAATGCTAGCACATACCACTTAGCGCTATATTTAACCAAATGATGAAAATCTCTAATTTTTCATCGGCTTGCTTTAACCGGGTGCTTGCTGCAATCCATCTAAGTGCAGTGGGAGCTTTTGTGTGCTGGGTACGTTTTAATAGGCCTTGCTCTCCAGTCTACAACACAAGCATTTTAATTTTTAATTCATACTTATGTCTTTATCCTATAATAGACCAGAACTACAGATGGGGGAGTACGTTGTAGATAATAAGAGCACAGTGGGTACCTAGGGAAACTATGCTACTAAAAGGGTTCCTTATTTACACTTTTCAGTAATGACTACATATATTCAGCTGTACAGGAGGAAATTGTAAAAGGAATACCACCATAGGCAGGCAATTACTATGTGACTATAACTAAGTGATATGGATGAGGTTGCTAATAACCGCAGAGGAGAAAACAATCTGTTCACAAGCCAAATCTTATTCCATCCTTATCAATGAAAACCCAACCAATGAGGATTTATGAAAGGATAGCACAAAAATTAATCTGCTAATTACAACCGCCCTAGATGGAATGGATGTGTTTTTAAAGCATCATGAAAGAGTGTTTATGATTATTCGTTAACCAAGAGAATAGGTAAGAAATGGCAGCCCTGGATCATCATGGGGCTTTCTCACTGTAAAAGAGGTCTCCTGCTGCCATTCAGATAAACTGGTTTTTATCCCTATGGACATCATGCCTTTTTAGGAACAGGAATTCCTTTAAAATTATGCATTTATGGATACCTCCTGAGTCCTGACTAGGTTTGCCAACCCCAGCTTGGGAAATCAGGGTAGAGAATGGGGAGGGTGGAGTTGGGGAGGGGGGCTCAGTGGGGATATGATGCCAATAAGCCTGCCCTCTGAAGCTGTCACGTCCTCCAGATGAACTGATTTCTGCCATCTAGAGATCAGCTGTACTCCTAGAAGAACTCTAGGCCCCACCTTGAAGTTGGTAGCTCCACCCCTGACCCATGTTTTACTTCCTGCCCTCTGGTGATTGGATAGCAAGCTCTGAAACCGGGAAGAATATCTTCCCATGCTTCATCTATGCAAGCAGCTGACTATCTTTCCTTGACCTTACTATAAATGCCTCTGGGTCAATTTTGTGCATTGCTTAAGTAGCGGCCAGACAATGATCTTGTCTCTAAAAGAGTCCTAGTGCTTTCCAAGCCCTGCACGTTTTATTGTCTAATCCTCTAGCCTGCTGACCATTTTGTGTCCTACCTATGCCCCACAGCTAGACTTACCTGGCATCTTGCTGCAAACTCCAAAGCTATTATAGTGAGATGGTACCTCCAACACCAGCCTACGTTTCAGGCTGTTCGTAGCTCAGCAGTTGCAGGAGCTAAGGATCTCAGGCTGATCTTTTATTATTTGGTGGAAGAACTGCACTTGAGCTGAATGGAAGTTGTTGAAATAATATCCTAAAGCTGCCCCAAGCGCTAGTCCTTTCTTGGCCTCCTAGTCAGACAAACCATACCCACTGGGCAGGAATCAAATCAGTTTTACTCTATAACAGAAATGAATTATGGGAGGAATAACCATTAAATAAACTCCAGGTTTCATGAAAAAATCCAAATCTATGTTCTCACTCTTTCAATATTCCTAGTTAGGAGGGCTATTAAAATTCAGACATGTTAGGAAAAACCCACAGTTGATAGTGTGGTTGATAATTTTCTTTAGGCAACAAATACTTTGAAAGTTACATCTTTTAAAAGGAGCCCTCAAAACCATTCCAGTTTTAAAATATTTAATAGGTCTTGCTTTCCAGTCTACAAGAATTTGAACTACAGATTTTCAGACTTACGAAAATATCCAACTCAGCTCATTATTTGTATACTGAGCACAGCCTCAACCCATTAGTGGCCAGTAGGCAGAATGTACTGATAAAGGTGTATTTATTATTTGCATGTTAACTAGTAGGTAGACTGAATAAACAAACCAAAAACAAACCAAAGAAAGCCTGGTTGTGCTGTGTATCGGGGCCCAACACCATGGCTAAGGATCAGTGGGAAACCTAGGAATAAGAGCGACATCTCTCTTGTGGTTCACAGAGCAACACAATGAAGCCAATTCAAAGGAGTCAAAGAAGGAAGTTTTTGCAATCCACACAAAATAATTAAACATTCCTTGTCTGGAGTTTGTTCACCAAAATTTTGGCATCTGATCGCTATAACTTTGATGTGAACATTTGAATCATCTCCTGACATGGTCTGAAGTCATCTGTATCACGCAATACAGTCACACATGCATGATTAAAAAAAAAAATCTTATTGGATCATGGTGAAGATCACTGGGTGAATGATGTTGTGTAAAGTCTTATCTTGATCCATCAGTTCATACCCAAGTCAACAAGATTGCCTAAAAATGAAAAAGAAAGGAATCAACTTATTTAGACCATCACAATTGCCAGCTATTTTGTCTTGATTTGCAACAAACCCTTATCTGCTATATTTTCACTAGTCATCCCTCCCCCCAACCACAACATTTTGGGTCTGTCTGTGTGGAAGGCACAAGGACCCATCACTTGGTCCCTTACAGTTATCTTAGACCAGGGGTGGGCAAACTGTGGCTCGGGAGCCGCATGCGGCTCTTTCACATATATTATATAGCTCCCAGCAGGGCGGCTGAGGAAGCTAAATATCATTAGCAAACAAATATCATTGGACAAATTAATATCATTATCAATATCTGCTTTTACCCCTTTTGTTATTATTTTGGCAGTCTCATTTAATGTTAATAAAAAGCAAATTTGCTTATTTTCCAATAAAAGCAGGAAATATTTGTTCATGTCTTGTAGCTCTCAAACATCTGATGTTTATTCTATGCGGCTCTTATGTTAAGCAAGTTTGGCCACCCCTGTTCTAGGTGGCTCTTACGCTGAGCAAGTTTGCCCACCCCTGTCTTAGACCATCACCCCCTCTGTGGTAGGGCTGAAGAGGTTACAAAGGGAGGTTCATCACCCACTTTCTTTGGAGTATGTTCTGAGCCTGGGAAAACTTTAAAGGAGCCAGCAACAAACCGGCAGATAGACATGTTTTCTATATGATTTCGGTTCACTCCCTTGTTAGTGCTACACAACATTTTCATGGGCTTTGATTATACATAGATACACATGAAGCTGCTTTGTACTGTCAGACTACAAGGTTAGGATGGTCTATTCAGACTGGCTGATGTTCTCTGGGGGTCTCAGGAAAAGACCTTGCACATAACCTGATCCTTCTAACTAGATCCTTCTAACTTCTAACCTGATCCTTCTAACTGATCCTTCTAACTAACTAGATCCTTCTACTATTGAGCCATGCCCACCCCCCTCATTTTTGGCATGAGAGTTGTCATTTTGGGGAGGGGAAGCTCCCACTCAAAGGCAGCTATCCCTCATAAGCAGTTGCTCTTAACAAGGCAAACTCCCTCTTTCATGCACTTGCCAAGACAAGAGGAGGGGGTCACACTGGACATCAAGCAGTTCCACAGGGCCTGTAAGATAGAGCTCTTCCACCAGGCTTTTGGATGAGGCAGTGGACGTCAAATATCATTTGGCCTCTCCCGCTACCATCCTGCTACCATCTTGTCACCACTCTACTACCATTTTTTACTATCTGCCACTATTGATTATTGTTGTCAGTTTCGAGGCATCAAAATAACAACCTGTCTTAGTTTAACCGAGGTAGGATATTTACCATCTGGAATCCCTTACAGGATTCAGCCCTCTCCACTTTTAATTGACTAATATTGGGGCACCATAGAAACGGTTGTGAAGTAGACTGATCACCATCGTTTAAGGATTAACTTCTAGAGTTTTTAATGTCTGGTTTTATTGTCCTATAATTAATGCCCGTAACCTGCCCTGAGCCTGTTCGTGGGAAGAGCAGGATAGAAATTGAACCAAATAAACAAACAAACAAACTATGGATCATATCCTTTGAACTGGCAGCTTCTACCTTAAAGGGTGGAATTCTGCAGTGGAATTCACATTCCTTCCCTCTCTCTCAGCAAGCGCTATGCCAGGTAGAGATAAAGTGGATCTCCTCCATCATAGGGACAAAATACTGTTAGTTGCCACTCTGAAAAAAAGGCAAACATGTCCTGGAGAGATCACTAAAGGAGAGGGGTCTTTTGGTTCAAGACAAAGCTCCTCATACTCTCATTTAATGCTCCCTCTGCTTCATAGTTCCAAGCCAGCTGCAGTCACTGAAAGTAATACCTTTCCACCTTGCTGTTCTCTTCTTTCTCTCCCTTAGCTTGATGTCTGAAGAAGTTCCCGGCGTATTATCCATTTCACTTATGCGCTCCTGAATGACTGGGCCCGCTTCATTATATACAAAATTTATTCCATTAATGTCACAGAAGGCCTGGAAAATACAGGATTCAGATACATTGTTTGTGGCACAGCTCAGTGCAGATCTCAAGTTAAAAGAAACAAAAGCAAGCAGACTTTGGACATTTTTTTTAAAAAAATGAAATCACAGATTAGCAGCTCTTTTGTGTGTGAAATTTGGTACTGTCATGCCAATAACCCAGATTTGTGGCAATGTGTGATTTGGGTTTCATGGTTGAATTCCATTCCCGGGTTTTGTGACAATTTTTTTAACAGCCCTGCCATAAGAGCTATTATGAACCGATTATTCTCCAGTAATGTATGCAATTCCTGGATCAAAGGATTAAACACATATGAAAGGTGAATTCACCTAAGTCCCCCCCCCTTCAACCTAAAATAAAAACAATGGGACATGAATATACTTGGTGAACTCACTTTTGTTTTTTGTATGATATATTCTTTGTATGTGAAGAAAAACTACTGTGTAAAATAAATCCTTTACCAGGAAAAAAAAAGTATTATATTTTGGCAGTAATAGAGGATAGCAAAACCAACAAAGAAAGAAAATCTGTGGATACATCATCTGGATTTAGAGTACTTCATGATCTGTGTCATGTTCCATCCACGTGATGGGCACTATCGACATGGCATCTACAGATAGATATAATCAGTATCCTCATTAACTATATAAGGCAAATGGGAACGCTCTCTCAGGGATGGCCAGTCTAGTAGCAGAAGGCACAGAGACTCGGAACACAGGAATAGCAACCAATTCAGACAAATTCACTATCCTGAAGCGAGAAGTGAGAACCCTGGGTTGGAGTTCAGGTTGTTAGCTGACAACATGGGCAAGGTATTAATCCCCCCAACAGCGCCTCTTAAAACAGAGCCTCGCCAACCCAGTGTTTCCATGCTCTTTGCATGTAGTTCTGAGTAGGCATGCAGACACAGACATGATTGGCAGGCAGGCTTACCTGGCACACGGCGAGCTCCTGGCTGGATTGTCTTGATGTTCCCCTGGCACAGTTAGTCTCAAACATAACATGAAGATAAATTTTGGGGAAAACAGGAGTGGGGGAGGGAAAGAGTCACTGCAGGGGCTGCAAGGGTGGGGAGGAAGAAAATAACAAGTAGGTGAGGAAGAGGAAAGAACAGTCAGGCAGTTAGAAAAGGGGACTGGAAGCAAAAAAGAAAACACCCAGGAAGGGTGACCAGGGGATTAGAAGGGAAGAAACAGGAAGTGCTTGAGGGAGGGAGAAGAAGCAGGGAAGGCTGGACAAGTCAGATACAGCAAAAAAAAAAAGAAAAGGGGGGGGAGTGGGGTCACCAGGGGAAAGCTGCCTGGGAAGGCTAACTGGGTGATGACAGGATGAGAATGAATGCAAATTATCAGGAGATGGGATTTCCAAGAAGATATAGGTGAAGAGGATGTGAGGGACCATCATGAGAGTTGGGGGGGGGGATTTCCTCTCATTTATTATGGCAAAGGAGAACAAATAACTGCAACCTCCACTCAACCCTTTTGGTTGCCCAAGCAATCCCAGATCCTGCCCCTCAGTAATGATGATAGGTAGCAATAATTTTAGGGACAAAAAAAAGGGGGAGACGACAGTGGAAGTTCTGGGGGGAATGACGTGATTGGCTAGAGGAGGATGGTCTGAGGGGTTGTGAAAGATGGTAGGGCACAGTGGATGGGTTGGTGGAGAAATCAAGGAAATGGGTTAGGAGGGGTTTTTAACATGAACCTGGGGTAGAGTAATGTAGTATGTTCTGTGTAGCCATGTGCTCCCAGGTAATGGCGCCCGCCGCATGGCCAGAGCACATGGTCAGGCAGAGAGGGGAGCTTGAATCTGGAGGAACAATAGATGTCCGGATTCTAAGCCCCCACCAATGTGGGACCTAGGTTCTCCCTGGGGAGCCAATGCGGTCAAAGGCTCCTCCAGGGCACCTATGACAAACATGCGCATATGTAAAGCCCCTATCAGGTCTTTTGAGTGCGGCCAGAGGTGTGACTCCGGCCAGCATATAATGAGGGCCCTGGAGCCCTGGAAGCATGCTTGATCTGACCATCTACTGGGCATGCTGAATCACTCAATAAAGGCTTCATGATTTCACTGTTCCTGGTCTCCCGAGTCCAGTACTCTTCAGGTAGGGAGAGGACAAGAAGGATCGAAGGGAAAAGGGACTGGATGGAAGGGAAGGGCTGGGAGAATGGCATGAGGCAGTCGTGGTGTACTGTAGAGGCTGCTGACTGTTGATTAGATAAGGATGGAAGAGGGAGGTAAAGGAGGAGGGAATTTGGATAATGTGGGGAAGGAAGGGACACTGTGAGGCAGAAAAGGAAAGATATTGATAGGAAGGTATGTGTGTGGTGAATTGTATAACTGGAGGAAAGGGAGAAGAAAAGGATGGAAAGCTCTGAGGGGAGAGAAAAAAGGGAGCACTGCTGAGGAAGGCTAATAGAGTGGTGAGAGGAGGGGGGATGCACTGGGGATGGTGAAGTGACTATGTGGAAAGGGAACAAGGAAACAACTGAAGAATGAGAACAAGCAAATCAAGGGTGGAGGGAGATAAAGGAACAGAGAGTAAAAGGGGGAAAGCAAAAATGAGAGGGGGACAGAGATCTAAAGCAAGTAGAAAATTATTTTTAACTTGCTCCACATCAGTTGTGTAATTCACGCTTCATGTACATGTAGTTTATGTACAATAATGAATTTAAGGGTACATGAAGAACAATTAAAACAAAACCAATCTACAACATTTTGTTGTGGGTCCCCACTTGTAATATATCAAATGCTGCTGTTGCTACTATTATACTACTAATAATCACATAGCATTTTAAAAGCTGTAACAAATTTGCATACCATAAACTGTAACATGTATAAATATAAACACATCGCAAATATAAATACATCTCAAATTATTGGACACAGTCTGAATATTAAATTAATTAAAGAACAGGTTGTTTCTGAAAGCGACTCAATAACAGTAACCTTTTAATTAATCAGCGTAGTCCAAAAGTTCATTTCAGGGTGTAATTATAAAAGAGAGCAAAAATTATAATTGATGCATTTTGTCAATCTGTGTAGCTGCAAGGTACTTTTTGAAAAGGTTATATTTTTGTTTAGGTAAACTGAACTAATATTGCTTTGGTAATTATCTTTGACTTTATGGTGTTTTTTTCACTTGAATCAGCAGGAAGCTATGCTAAATAAATATTATTGCAAAAATTTAAATGTTTAAAATGTGAATTAAATGTATACTTGGAGTGAGTATGCCATGAAGTTACCCACGGTTGGGACACCGCCCCCCCCCCTTCTCTCCTGCTCAGAGAAAGTCACCTCTGGATTTTGGTGGAATTAAGCATCTAAATGCACATAATTTCTGCTTGTTATGTGCTACAGATCTACACAAAGCAAAAAAGACTCATTTCACTCATGTGCCATTGCTCAAGTGGGGCGAAGTCTCTTCAGCAGTGCAGATATTTTGTATTTTTTATGAATAAACCTTCAAACAGAAATTCTCAGTTATTCACAAGATGCGAAAATACATGCAGAAGTTACTTTTTGATATGTAGACCTGAACAGACATGTAAGGAAGAGGACAATACAGAAAGATAGACAGTAAGCATTTATTCCCAAACAGTTCCCTCAAGAATCCTAATCTGTGGTAGACCTACATTTTTGGGACCCTGAAGCCTGAACTGTTATGGGGACCCTTCTCAACCAGCAACAGTACAGCAACATCCAACAAGGTTCAAAGGGCCTTGCTGCTGCCCTTGTAAGGACTTCGAGGCCCAAATGGCGGAGAACGGGTATTAGAGCATATTCTAAGGTCAATATTAAGTACTTCAATCCATTGGTTTATGATTCTTGCACTAAAATAACCTTGTTTTAATAACAAACACTTATCCATCAATTTTGTTGAAAATTTCTCTCATTAAAAAAAAAGTTGCTTCAGGGCCCTTCCAGGATCAGGGGCCTTGAAGCTGAAGCTTCAGTAGTTTCATAGTAGATCCATCCCTGATCCTAATCTGTTTTGTGTGCAATGACTGAGCATCTGGGAACCAGCAACTTACAGGTAAAGCTGTCTACACAACTGGGCCTCAGTTGTTGGACAGCCTCAGATGCACAGCCAATCCACTTCAAAATCAGCATGAAAGATGTGCATTTCCCCCATTTATGTTTCAATCTTACAAAACTTTCATGCATTTTTGGTACATCCTTTACGACATTCTTTGGTACATCCTTTACGACATTCTTTGGTACATCCTTTACGACATTCTTTGGTACATCCTTTACGACATTCTTACAAAACTTTCATGCATCTTTGGTACATCCTTTACAACATTCATTTCCATCATTCTTTTTAATTTTTGGTTCCAATTGGGAATGACAACACTTTCTCATCCGCCTTTTCTCTTACCCACATATACTTTGGGTTTTTAGCTAGGGCGGATGCTTCTGAAGGTGATCAGCTGGATGGACATCTGTCTAGTTTGAACTACAGTGGAAGGCCTTACCCCTCTTGCAAGTGAATATTACGGAAGTCAAATGCAAAAAGCATCGAGTGCTGCGGTCAGACGTGCCTTTAGATTCGATACAGCTACTGATGCCAGATGGATCTAAAGTGCATGATCAGACAGCAACATCTGTGAAAGGTTCTGCAGTCATCAGCATCCTGTTCTGCCCCGCCTCTGAAATGGAGTAAAAAGATACCAAGGAAAGTATAGTCCTAATGCTTGCTGATGGGCCACAGATGGATTTCCCCTAGTCTGATCACTCAAGCGCGCTCTCAGGCCATTGAGATGGTCTGCTCATTCCATTCCGACTGGGTGCCATTTTTTTTGCTCGCTTAGTGATATGCACATAACTGCATAATCATCCACATCTCTGGTCCAGCTTTGAAAATGAGCAGGAAAGGGAGTGATCTTTGCCAGGTGACCATGGCTCACTGTGAACCAAAGGGATTACAGTGCTCCATGGAAGAATCGGCAAGCGGTCAAAGCAGAGACTTGATTCCCGGAAGCTGGAAAGTGCATGTGCAAAAAACTGTACTTTTGTTTATGCACATGTGCAAAAGCAGGCACCCCCTCCCCCCGCCTGTCCATGCTGTCTGATCGCGCAGTGACAGGCTGAGCCCGCAGCAAAATGGATTATACTGGAATATCGAGCAACCCCGTTTCAAATACCAACAGATTAAACAGGAGCGCTTCCCAACTGCACCAAATGGCACATCTGACTGCAGCCTAACACAGAGCCCTACTGTGTATAAGCAAATATAATCTTTGACAAACTCTGCCCTGCTTTCTTTGTATGTGCACAATCCCAGTGGAATCAATGGCATCTACAGTATATGGAATAACATTTCTTCTTGAAGAAGGGTGGGTGGGGTGGGTTCCCCCCAAGATTAAACATTGAGTAACTTGTTTATGTTTAGCAGGTAACACTCGCCAGTCACAAATGTGCAAGTTATTCGAAGGCTGTTCTATATGTCATTACCAGATCCAACAACAATGCATAAAAAGCGTGCAGCCCAACATTTTATAAAAGTATATTTTGCTCAAACAGCCGCAAAATATTCAGTGCTCTGAAGATTAAATATCTGAATATTGCTTCTGAAGGAACAGCTGTCAGCTTAAATCTAAAGTCTAGTTTGTTTACCGATTGTATTTTATATTTGTTAGGAAATGACACCAAATGGCAATAACATCACAGAAGTGTTCTACTGGGGAATCTACATGCCCTTTGGTTACAGTGTACATATCTTTACACATAATGCCAGTATATTTTCCCAAGAATTATGTTAAATATGTAAAAAGCCTTTCCTCATAAAGGTAAAAATGCTTGATGATTCCAAGCTATAATTTAGCATTAGTGTCAAGAGTGTTTCGGAAAATAAGCTACAGTTACCGCTTCATTCTTTTTAAGTGTCACTCAGCATACCATATCTGATCTTGCATTTCAAATCAGCCCAGATGATTTTATTCACTTTTTAAGATGTACCAGAGAGCTTAAGCATCGCGTGCAGCATATGGATGGATGTAAACGGCTTCAGAAAGTAATAGGTTAGTTACCTAAACTGTCTGATCTTATTACGGCTTGCTTCATTCCAAGCATTTGGGGGGTGGGAAGGATCTCTCTTTCATCCTTTCTGGATTGAGAAAATATTTAATCTTGGGTTTATTTTTATTTATTCATTTTGCTTTGTTTTAGATAAAAATCATGCTCTTAAAAAAAAAAAGGTTTCTGTGCAAAGTTAAACTTTGCTTGCTTTTTATTTAAAGAACTGATTTCTCATTGAGTTAAAGTGACTTATCTTTGCCTTCTTAATGAGAAATCAACTCCCGTCAGCAAAAGCTGAGATAAAAATCATTGCACTGGTCCTATCACCGTACAGATGGCAACTTATCTTCAGTATTACAGATTTAAAATGCATTAAATATTCTAAAACTCAATAATATCCCATCCGTCAATAAATCAGACAATAAGGAACAGCACGAAAAAATATTTACTGTTGGAAGGTCATCTAGGTGATAATGCCTGGAACTCCCTTCCAACTCCTGGTGCCATGCCATCTTCATTTGTTCAAGGCCTTCCTCAAAGCCCACATTTTCCATGAAGTCTATTATTCTATCCCCTAGTACTCATTCACATCTGAAATTGTCCAGTGTGTGACTCTGCTTAGTCCAGCACTGAGTTGTACCCAGCCAGTGTTTTCACTCAGAGTCAGTTTGGTGTAGTAGTTAAGAGCAGAGGACACTAATATGGAGAACCAGGTTTGATTTCCCACTCCTCCACATGAAGCCAGCTGGATGACCTTAAGTCAGTCACAGCTCTCTCAGCACTCACTCAGCCACACCTACCAGATAGGGTGTCTGTTGTGGGGAGAGGAAGGGAAGGAAATTGTAAGCTGCTCCAAGACTCCTTCAAGTAGTGATGGGTGGGGTATAAAACCAATTCTTCTTCTTCTTCTTTTTCTTCTGTTGTTGTTGTTAGCCATTCAGTTGTGTCCAACTCTTTGTCTTCTATACCCCCCCCCCCCAGTTCTCATCCATACTACAGCCCCCATTCCACATGGCTTTTCTACATGCAGGTCCCATAATTCTTAAAATAGTATTTTTGGATGGTCAAAGAGAACTTTCCCTTTCTTTTTCACCTGCAGAAAAGCTGGTTGGATCCAAATCTAAGTAGGCTTCAGATCTTCTTAGGGTTGCCCACTGGAGATTTGGGGAGGGTGGGATTTGGGAAGGGGAGGGAGCTCAGCAGTGATGCGATGCCATACAGTCCACCCCTCCCCAAAGCCTCCATTTTTTCCAGGATTGCTGATCTCTGCAATCTAGAGATCAGCTGTAATTCCAGAAGAACTCCAAGCCGCACCGGACAGATTTATTTATTTTTTTAATTTATTTTTCGCATTTTTACCCCGCCCTCACTACAAGCAGGCTCAGGGCAGCTTACAAAATGGCACAACGCCAAGTTAAAATACAATTAAAATGGCAACCCTAGAACTGCTGCAATCCATTTTTTTTTAGATTTATACAAACAACAGACTGCTGAAATTTTCCATTATGGCCAGAAATATCTTTTCCACACTACATCCTCTTTTTATCTTTACTGAATATCAAACCTGAGAAAGAGCTCTGGAGAATCTGAAAGTTTGCTCACTTCCTGTGATGGTTTAATTGGCCTTAACAAAAGGTATCACACTGTTGTTGCTTTTTGACCTCCTCTTCAATGTTCCTCCCCCCAGTGCATTTAAAACAGTCCAAACTTAGCACTTTACTCTGTTTTTTGTAATTACAAATACAACCAAATTAGATAACTCTTGTTTCATAAAATAGAAATTACGTAAGTACACTAGCTTTGCCATCCTAAACAGAATTACACCTTTCTAAACCAATTGACTTCAAGAAGGATGTAACTCTGCTTAGGAGTGAACAGGATAACTTTTTTTAAAAAATCTATCTTTTGGGGAAAAGGAAAAGCCTTGTATCAGACATTTCAGTTTTTTAAAAAAAATTCTTAATCTGGATTAGAAAGACCTCTTATTGTCTGTGAGATGCCAGAATTTTATGATGAGAAGAATGTTATGGCACAACCTTCAAAATCCTTTTATATTCAACAATGGAATAAAGCCTAAAAATAAGTTATGTGTACGACATTTGCAAACGTTATAAAATTGAAATAAAAAGAGAGACCCCCTAATAACTCAACTGTTAGCTTTTCTCCAACTTGAAAAACTGCCTTTCAGCAATACCCTTTGCCTCCTCATATTGTGTACGATGCAGTGTTACTCATGCATTTAAAATAAATAGCCTATAAAATGCTGACACATTATTGTTAAAAAAGTAGAGTTCTACACAGCATGAATTTATCGCACAATGTACTGCAGGAATAGCCAAACTTCTTAAACTTTAGTATTATGAACAATCAAGAAGCCACATGAACAGGACCCCAAACTTGTACGCCAGTGCATGTTTTCGCTCCCCAGTGTCTCTCCCTAGAACCACTTTCCACAGAAAAGTAGCTGTTGTATTTCAAAGATGAACATACTAACATAAGAGAACCCAATGTTGGATCAGGCCAGTGGCCCATCCAGTCCAACACTCTGTCACACAGTGGCCAAAAACACCAGGCGCCAAAAATACCAGGTGCCCTCAGGAGGTCCAGCAGTGGGGCCAGGACACTAGAAGCCCTCTCACTGTTCCCCCCCCCCCCCAATGCACCAAGAATACAGAGCATCACTTGCCCCAGACTGAGAGTTCCTATCTATACTTTGCGGCTAATAGCTACTGATGGACCTCTGCTCCATATGTTTATCTAATCTAAAGGAATTTCAAAAACAGACTGGAATGGGAGATTGCTGAATTACAAGTTATTACAACACTCAGGACAATGGAACCCCCCAGGGCTCAACAAAGATATCAGCTTCTTATCTCACTACACACAGTAAGTCATTCTGTTCTTACTTATACCCAGAAATTAAACTTTGTTGGTCTTATAGAGGCCACTGGACTCAAACTTGGTTCTCACATCTGTTGTTAACTCCTTTATTACCTGTATGCCAGCTTGCTTCTATTCATATGTTCCACTACATGTGTTATTCCAATCTTAGCTATATTTATCGCTGAGTATCTTGACTCTAATTAGCTCTTCCTGGCAACTAACCCCCCTACCTGCATGTAATATTCAATGTATGTGAAGAAATGTGCGCATGTTGAGTCTCTGTTCTTGCATGTACACCGGGTTGAGCTGGTTTTTCTTGGGGGTGCTGCTGGACTCCAATTTCATTCTCGCATCTCTTAACTCACGCATTTACATGCTAACTTGTTGCCATTCA
Source organism: Lepidodactylus listeri (assembly GCA_029233225.1). Lineage (NCBI taxonomy): Eukaryota > Metazoa > Chordata > Lepidosauria > Squamata > Gekkonidae > Lepidodactylus > Lepidodactylus listeri. Next base: position 99,504,691 of record JARCFY010000006.1, read on the forward strand.
TCGACCCTACTGACCACTCATTCCAATTTCAGCTCTGGGGGTGTATCTGGGCTCTGAGTGGCCTCTCCTAATAGCTTACCCTCACTTTCCTTTTTCCTGTAACCAGCTTTTGAGGTTTTATTCCAGTTTTGTCTGAAGAAGTGTGTTTTGCACATGAGAACTTCAACTCTGAATAAAACTTTTTTGGTCTCAAAAGTGCCAGTGGACTCGAACTTTCCCCCCACAAAAATGTTTCTCACTTTCCTTCGTGCCACTGTTCCTTGTCTCTCAGCACAGCTCATGGAACAGGGGACAAAAACAAAGAAGACATATGGGATCCATTGTCAGAGGGCTAAACCTTACAAGGTTTTAAATTAGGAGTGATTAAGGCAATGATACTGCACACACTTAAATGGGAGTAAATCCCATAGTATACAGTGGAATATATTTTTAATCATAAGGCATAAGATTTTTCCTGCATTTTCTATTCCATTGCTTTCTATGGAGTTTAGTCATGACTAACTTTTGCAGGGGGCATAGTTGTGGCAGGCTGGGGCAACAAAATAAATAGGGCTCTTGTGGCATGTTAAAGACTAAAACAGTTCTATTTTAGCACAAACCTTACCGCCCACTTCATCAAAAGCATTGAACGAAACCTTCCTAAGAAGACTACAGGAGGTTAAGGGGTGGGGGTGGGGGGTAGAGCTGTAAACATCAGCATCAAAGAGTTTAAAACACAAGAGACACGGGGTTATATAATAATGTAAAATTCAAACATAGTGAAGAGAAGCACCATGTTTTCCATTACATAATTACATTATATACATCTTGAATTTCATGGCCTTTTGAATCTGCTGTTTACAGCTTTTCTTCATAACTCTGAATGTAACCTGTTTAAGGAATACCTACCGCTCAGAATTTGTAACCTGTTTAAGGAGCACCGACCACCCTGTGGTTAAGATGCTGAACTGTAGACCGGAAGATTGGTAGTTCGACAGTTCGAGACCCAAGTGCCACGTGATGTAGTGAGCTCCCACCTCTAGCCCCAGATCCTGCCAACCTAGCAGTTCGAAAGCAAGAAATTGCAAGTAGATAAATAGGTACCACTTCGGTGGGAAGGTAACAGCGTTCCGTGCGCCTCAGCATCTAGTCATGCTGGCCACATAACCACAGAAACATCTTGGAAAGAGCTTGAAAACTGAGATAAGCACCACCCTCTAGAGTCGGATTCAACTGGCTTTCGAGCAAGTGAAACCTTTACCTTTACTTTTACCACCCTGCATCTAAAGAAATGGGCTTCAGTCTATGAACGCTGAAACAAGAATAAAAATTTGTTTGTCTTTAAGGTGCTAGAAGACTTCTGTTTAGTTTTACTGGATTGTGCCACAGGTCCTTCTCTTCCAGCACATTTTGAGGGTCGTCCTTTTCAAGGGATACCTACAAACTTTACAAACCTGAAATACACAAAATTTACACAAAACATGGCCTGACCTGGATGGCCCAGGCTAGACCGATCTTGTCAGATCTCAGAAGCTAAGCAGAGTTGGCCCTGGCTAGTATTTGGATGGGAGACCACCTAGGAAGTCCAGGGTCACTGTACCATGGCAGGCAATGGCAAAGAACTTTTGGACATCTCTTGCTATGAAAACCCTATGGGATCACCATAAATCGGCTGTGACTTGATGGCACTTTCCACAACCACACATGAAACATAAATTAAGCATTAGAACTTACATTATTTACAACATCACTATACAGCCATGGATGCCTGTTAAAAACCACAAGAACCAACATCATAGAATGTAACGACATTAAATTGACTCAAATGTGCTAGGAATTTGAAAATCCTGAATGATGAGACCATTTTATAGTACCCTAAAAATTCTTTCCTGTTCAAAAGAAGGGTATCAACACTTCAAACATGCCACTATCACATACTTCAGAGAAAACAACTCTCTTCTTGGCTTTTCTTGGATACGTTTTTACAGCAATTCAATTCCTCTTGTGGCCTCTGTCCTTTCGGAGTCCTTGCCACGTGCTCCATGAAATCATGTTGTGCCACCACTTTCATCGGGCTCTTACTGAGCCAACTTTCTCTACTTCCTAATCTCCCACTGGGCCCTTCTCTGAAGTCAGGTTTGATGTGGTATAGACACAATGTTTACATGCTTTCTGAAGTATGCTCTGCTCAGGTCACATGCAGTTTCTTCACACCAGCTCTGCCATTTCCAGCAATAAGAAGAAACAGGACAATACTGTGTCTTAAAATGAGCTGCAAAAGGGAAAGGCCTTGCTTTGAAAGAGCGGTTTGTGTGGAATGGTGTCAAGCGACTAATTTGTTAAGGAAACCCAGTGCGATAAGTTTCAGAATACATCGTTGAGGGGCTATGGTAGCCTTTCAATGTGAAAATCTCTTTCATTGTGTTCAAAGAAGACAATTAGACATACCTCAATAATAGCACCACTGGGCAGTCGAAGGAAGTGCCTGTAGAGTTCTCGGAAGCCTCCAAGATGAACAGTGTATATAGCTACGTGAACAGTGATGCCTGCAGAGTTTCTAGCAGATTTCAGTTCTTCACCTTGATGATGGAAGTCACTGTTCAAGACATCAGGCTTCTGAGCACCATCTTTCCAGATATGATCATAGACTACCACCTAGCAAGAAACAGACCCTCTGTTAATTCATTTCTAGCATGGCTTTAGTCAATATTCAACGATGGGTCAATAATTACATTCAATTTTGTAATAAACATAAACCCACATATTTTCAGTGGTGGTGCCTTGCTTTTGGAATGCACTTCCCTTTGAGGCTTACCTGGCACCCACTTTGTCTTTTAGGCACCAGGCTCAAACATTTCCTTTACCCAGGCTTTTAACTGATGACTTCCATCTTTTTTTTAGTGTCATTTTTATTGCCTGCTGATATCCTGAAAGCTGTTTTAGGAACACTGAATTTTACTATGAAATTGATTTTTTTAAAAAGATTCTGTATACATAAAGTTATTTGTGAGAAGGGGATGTGGAATAGAATAGTAAAGCCCAATCTTCTCAGATCTCAGAAGCTAAGCAGGGTTGGTACCAGGGGTGAGCACTTGGTATAAACTGAGCCAAATAAATACCCCAAAAATATCTTAATGGTATTTTTCAGGTATTTTTACAGCTGAATATCAGCTGGGGTATTTATTCAGCTACCCAATACAGCTGAGTTGAAAAATCCTGAAAATATTCAGGATTTTTGGGGTGGCTTGCAAAAGGCATTTAAAGTCCCTCACTGCTTAGAGAAAGGATTGCCTTCCCTTTAAACACCTTCTGGGTGAACTTGCCGCTTCAGCATTCACTTGCGGCACGGCTTGCCAAAGTCATTTAAAGGGATTGTGAATTCCCTGGTCCAATCTTTTTCAAACTTGGGGGGGGGGGGTTGAGGAGAAGCACCAGCAGCTCTGCTGCAAATTTGGTGCTTCTTCCTTTTAAAAAAGCACCCCGAGCTTTAGATACCCCCAGCTTGATTCTCAAAATGTTTAATATGGTCAAAGACCCATCAAATAACCACCAAAGCCATTAAAACAAACAGGATATGCTTGATTCTCTATTATAGCTTATGGGTACCATTGACTATAATGATTCCCATAAGGTATATTGAGCAAAAAATATTCAGCAGTCCTGAATGTTTCCCAAATCTGAATACCATACCAGTATTGGGATTCCCGAATATCAGGAAATACCAATATTTTTCGGGCTCAATATACTCAAGCCCAAAAAATGTCAGGTTTTTTTTGGCACACCCCAATTGGTACTTGAATAGGAGACCACCAAGGAAAATTTTGCAGAGGAAGGCAATGGCCTCTGCTTAATCACTTGCCTTAAAAACCCCTATGGGTGGCCATAAGTCAGCTGCAACTTGGCTCTTTAAACACAAACACATTTGTGAGAACATCTGAATTTTCAGAAACTCAGTTGAAAATTTAGAATTGAATTTCAGTTTTCTTTGCTTTTCTTTCTTTCTTAATCCTAGCCCTGTGAGGTAAGTTGGTTTTACTCCACCCATATTGCAGATGAGGAACAGAAGCTGAATGAGTTTGATATCTTAAAGACCAACTAGTGAATTCATGATGGAGGTGAAATTTTAACTGACTTACCTACTTGAATTCAGTGGTCACTGTTCTGTAAGCCACTATGCTGCACTAGTAAAGATAGGTAATTCTTTGGAAAGGGAAGAGCTGTCTTTGAAAGCAATATTTGGGTTATGAACTCCCATGACAATGGGCAAATGCCTCATTACAAATTTACACCAAGATGTCCATTCAGTATTGAGGAATTCAGAATATATTTCTGTTAAGGGGTGGAATGGTTTCTATCTAATGTGCCCTGAATAACCTGAAGGAAGTGTGGGGGCGGGGGAGGGAGAGACTACTGTCACCTGAAATCTCTGAAGTTAATAAAAAATGTCCACTCATCCTTTCATAGACCAAATGTAGCCTTGTAAATCTGCTGAGACAGACTCGTCAGGAGCCAGTACATGTTGGCCGTGTCAGAAGCACTAAAGACGGTGATGATCTAGATTCACAAGAGCCAACAGGAAACCAAAAATGTCAGAGCAGCATCCAGTTATCCTTAAGTAAAAGCCATCTTTTGGTAGAAAAACAAATTAAGGGCAATAATTCATTGATAAGAGGCAGGCCGGAACAAGTTCAAAATGTTCAATATTTCACAGCCTTGCTTAATTAAAATGGAAGCATGATGCTTTTAATTGCTCTGAAACAGTTCAGTTTGAAATTAAGCCTGATGCGAAATGCTTTTACAGTTGATTCATTTAAACTGTTATAATTACAAAATATTACATGGATCGAACACTGAGATAACACTTGAATGGGGTTTCCCAGGGCATATATTTTGTCTCTTCCATTCGGCAGCGCTCTCATCTTTGTGGCAATTTGTGTGGGAAGCAGGAAGACTCATAAATTTAAACCTGCCCATATGCTTGAGAAATCTTTTTCTCCCCTTGTCAGCGATCTTTTTTTAAATCATTGGTTTCTTCCATTACGTAAAACAAAGCCCTTTTAACAGAATACATAAAATGTTGGGAAAATATATTCCAAGGATACTAAAAGTGATATGAAAACATGAACGGATTTCCACTGATTATATGCTCCAGTGCTACAGGGAATTTTTTTCCACAGATTGGTTCCATGCTTTGTTGTAACTCTTGAAGGATGTGTGTCCCACAGGATTTATGCTGAAAGGAGCATTTCCCACAAGGTGCTGCTTCTTCCACCATTCACATTGTCACTGTGGTTGCAAAAACTGGACTGGAGGGAAATTCTACACTCTATTTTTGTTGGACTGGGAACTTTGCACCTGTAAAAGGCGCATCATAAAAGGCTTTTATTCCCCTATGTAAAAGAAATTATGCACAGTATGCAAATATATCTGATGGAAATTCTCCCCTGAAGCAGTGATTCTCAATGATAATTCTGCCCTTGTTTCTTCCACTGAGAAAGATTATCCGCCTCACTGATGCTTCACATTTTGGCTAGGTATGGAGTGAAATATGGTGGCTGCTTCCACAGATCTCTTGATGGGCACAAGGGTGATGCATTGATGGACACAGGGAAGAGGAAGCCTAAGAACAGAGCAGATAGAAAGCACTGAACTGGTGTCTGGCAGGCTGGCTTGGCTATGATCTGTGACATAATTCAGGAAGACCAAAACACCCATGGTCAACATCCACCCACACTTTCTTCCCTAAAAAAATCCAAGCCTGGTCATGGTCACAAGTCCGTAGGGAAAACTTCAAAGAAGGGAGGTGGAATTCTAAAGGGAGACAGAGTATCTTAAGGAAACATTTGAAAACCAAGGAATAAGACCCCAAGACAGTACAGAATAAGAAAAAAATAGAGCTGAGGATATTCTGTTTTAGGTAACTTCATCTACACAGCCAGTGCATTTTCAGTGTTCACAAATATGAGTATGGGACAGACCCATAGCTATAGTGGGGCATCTCAGGGCTAGGCCCCCTGACTTACTGGCAAGCCCCCCCTGGCTTCCCATCCAGCCCAGGGCCCCCACGTGGTGGCAGATGCAGGGAAGGAGCTAGGTATTCCTTTAATTTGACTAGCCAGTGCCCCCTAAGAAATGTAAATGCCCCCAACTAAAAAAATCCTGGCTATAGGCCTTGTATGGGAATGTCAACTATGTAGGCTCTCAAGATGTGTATTGCAATGATTTTTCCACTGGTTTTCTTGACATCATGTGCTAATAGGAATTAACAAACGACACAACAAATGACATTATCTCACTGATTTCAGTTACACTAATCTAGAATTCAAGACATGAAAGTAATATTTTTGGCATTTGGTGAGTATGAAGTATCACAGCTCCCCCTCCTATATTTCTCAAGCTCAAAAGTGGGACACGATAAGGTCATGTACACGTGCGCTTCTTGACAATAATTACCTTGGGTCTGTTTGACTATGATAAACAATGTGCCCAACTTATCAGTTCCAAGCAAGAGTTAAGTTATCCCTTCTATTCACTACAGGCGAGCATTCATGAAAACGACATACAAATATTTGAGGAATGGCACTTTTTTGCATAAATAAATGGTTATAAGCTTCCAAGGTTAGCTAGAGGCAAATAAAAATGTGTGTTTATTTGATAACATTCATTTATTTGCTACTTAAAAGTTTCAGCTATACTTCCAAGGAACAGAATTTCAACCTTGCTGGTTAGGGCCTGATCTCATGGAATATGGGTAAAGTGCACAGCTGTGCTCTCATTTAAATCACCTGTAAGTATATTTCTGAAGACAAGATACACTGAAAGTTCTAGATTGGCAGTGTGGGGGATACTGCTTTTCTTTAGTAACTTTCATATCGGTTGCTTGTTGCTATCAACTTTTGGCTTGAACAAAGGAAAGGAACTTGCAAAGAAGCTTGCAATTCTCTATCAACATATTTGATAGGATTCCAGATGCTGAAAATTGTGCAACTCATGTAGAGGAAAACAGAAGAACACTCTTTCTGTTGAACTTTAAGGCTCCTTCACAGAAGTCCCCAGGATCTTGGCTGGTTAATGCTTGACCAGAAGGGTGCCTCCTGCTGCTACATGCCCCCTCCCCCCAATGTAAAATAGACCTATGTACATGGATGTACATCAGCCCCACCAACATGATGGTCCATGCCTTCTTCTGGTAGATGCATCATATGTATATGCAGACCCTACATCACAAGCAACGTTTCACAGGAGGAGAGGGGCACAAGACCCCCACACTCACTCGTAATTCCTACCTGTATAGATCCTATGGTCAGGGCAGAATAGCATTGTTGGCAATAGCATCCAAACTCAGACCTGGTGGATAATTGTCCAGCCTAAGGGCCCTGGATTCAAGCTGAAATCTCAAGCACAGAAAGCACTGCTTTGTTGACTAGACAAGGAAATAAGGCCACGTTCATGTAAATCCAGTCAGAAATTGTTGTTTTTTAACTGCCAGTCAGTCTCAGATAGTGATGTTGTACACCCCTTCTCTATCTGACAAGGTCTCTGAGACTTGAGTACACATAGTCCATAGCAGCTCACTAGGTTTTAGCTCCAGCCTCTTGTCATAAAGTTTGACATTTAAACAGCAGAGTCCTTAACATCTACATAGTTAGAATGAGAAAGTTCCTACGTAATCAGATGAGCTTTCCAGCGAGCAGTGCTTTGTATGGGACTTAGCAAGCCTTTTTGCCCTCAAACAAAAGCAGGGCTAATTCTGGAGCAGAATGGGTCAATCCATCCGCATTTAAAGTATGCATTTAAGCTGCCATTTTGGATAATGAAGTTTATAGCATGAAAGAAGAAGGTTTTTTTCCCCCATTTTTCTCAACCTCAAAGAGTCTCAAAGTAGCTTACAATTGCATTCCCTTCATCTCCCCACAACAGGCACCTTATGAGGCAGGTGGGGCTGAGAGAGTTCTGAGAGAACTGTGAGTGGCCCAAGGTCACCCAGCAGGCTTCATGTGGAGGAGGAGTGAGGAATCAAACCTGGTTCTCAGGATAAAAGTTCACCACTCTTAACCACTACACCAGGCTGCCTGTCGGGACAGAGCATGCCACCTGATACGTAACCAAAAATAAGGATTACAACAATAAAATTAAGATATTTCGGCACCACCCCGTACAAACTAAACGAATAGAAAGATATTGTCAAAACTGCCCCCAATCCAATTCTAATCACATGGAACTAGTTGTGTACAACAAATTTCAGCCTAGGATAAGGATATGAACCAAAAGAAACATCGCTAGACACATGCAGCTCTCCCATCAAATTAAAGGGGAAAGTGGGTCATGCTAACCTTGACAATTTCCTTTTAATGTGAAAATCTTTCCTAGCTTATATAGAAGACCCTGGCCAGTAACCCTTAACATCTTACATCTGCATTTACTTACTGCACACACACATACACATTTAAAATACCACATCAAGGCAAGAATATATTTTCTTTTCTTGTTACTTTAGAGCTATTTATTTACATCTTTTAAAACTGATACCTCTCCATAGCTCAAAGTGGCTTACAAAAATTTCTGATATGTAAATACAATACCACCAATAAAACCAACTTTAAAAAATCAAATAAGCAGCACCATCCCCAGAGACCACATTTTACGAATAATAAGTAGCAACAGTCAATAACTACCCTCACTATTTCTCTCCAAAAGGCTTCATGGAAGCAAAAAGACAGGATTCTCCATGGACCTCTTCAGAAAGGCCATTTCAAATATTGGGGCTGTAATGGTGAAGGAGGAAGGTATCGTTGAGGAAACTTGGATCTAACAAAAAGATGGAACTGCCAGAAGCAATTTTTGTGCATCCTGAATGTGGCGTTCAGGTGTATAGAGGGAGAGATGGATCCTCAAGTAGACTAAAGCCAGGCCATGATGGACTTCATGGTAAAGACCTTGAATCAACCAGGAAACGTATCAGTTGCAGATTTCAAAATATCATACCTATATGACACCTTATACTTCTCAGAAGATGAGCACCTGCATTTCGCAATAATTTAAGTTTCTGGGAAGTCTTCAAAAGCATCCCTACATGGTCCCCTACAATCAGGGCTATTTTGGGGCAGGAACGCACAGGAATGGAGTTCTGGCTGGCTTCTGAGTTGGCCACGCCTACAGCCTCCCCCCCTCGGGTTCCCCAGGCACCTTGCAAGCCATGGGGTGCCTGGGGAAGCCAAGCGGATCCAGGGAGGGAAGGCAGTTTAAACTGCCTCCCCAGGTGCCCTGCAGCTGCGGGGCACCTGGGGAAGCTGATCCTGGGAGGGAGCTGCACTGTCAGGGGTGTGGGCTATTATGCTAATGAGTTCCTGCTGGCCCTTTCTACAATAATCCAGTTGCAGAAGCATGGATCAGTGTTCTTGGGTCAGAAGAATGAAGAAAAGATTTTAGTGAAATTTATGCACTAGATGGTAATAATAAAAGGCACACCTAAGCTGCGATCACACACACAATTCATCCCAACATAGGTGTGAATGACAGGCAGATTAAAGGAGTGTGATCAGACGATAACATCTGGGAAGCACCTCGCAGTTGTTGGCAACCTGTTTTGCTCCACTGCACAAGTGGAGTTAAAAGATACCTTGAAAAGTCCTGTAGCAAATGAGTTGCTATGGGCCATGGGCGGACTTTCCTGCGTCTGATCACCCCAGTGCACTTCCATGGTTTCGGGATGGTCTGATCAGGCCATCCCGACTCCATGCCATTGTTTTTTGCCCTTCTCAGTATGTGCATCATCACACACTCCATAGGGAGCCCTCAGGGCTGAGGCTCGAATCATTGTCCCTTGTTTAAGTGCATTGGAGACAAACAGCAAAAAAAACCCACCCCTGACTCGCCTGCAGTTGCATCTGATCACGCAGTGGCAGGCTGCGCCCACAGCTTCCAAAGTCTGTGTGATCGCGCAACTGCAGGTCAACTTCTGCCAGAGGAAATAGCCTCTCTTCCCCTCCCGCTATATCTCACACGTGTGACCTCAACCCTAGTAGCAGAGACTATTTGCCCCAGCATGTGGAGCTGATACACGTACCTTTCAGTAGAAGAAGAATAGTAGGTTTTTGTACCCCAGTTTTCTTTACCTTAAGGAGTCTCTAAATGGCTTACAATCACATTCCCTTCATCTCCCTACTACAGATACCTTGCGAGATAGCTGGGGCTGAGAGAGTTCTGAGAAAACTGTGACTGGCCCAAGGTCACCCAGCAGGCTTCATGTGGAAGAGTGGAGAATCAAACCCGGTTCTCCAGATTAGAGTTCTTAGCCACTATACCACACTGGCATGCTACAGAGGCTGCACTGGAGTATAGCATGCTTACATAGCTCATATAACTCATATGACATCAGACACCCCCATCATGGCTGAAGAATCTGGACATTCCACGATTTCACAAAATTGAAGCTTGGATCTATGTGCTCTTTCAAGTCCTTCCGTACCTCCATCTGCTTCCAGGCCTGGTGTAATGTGGATGGAAGATAGGCCCCAGGAGCAGAGACACCTGGCATCATGGGTGACAAAGTGTTTTTAGATGATAATATCAAGCTGAACATTGGACAATCTGGCAAAGGTGGCCAGAGTGGTGGTGGTTAAGACTGGGGAAGAGGAACTGTAGAAGAGCTGGGTGAGCAAGAGAAGGTGGCCCCCTGTGGAACAGAGCTGCCTTCACCCAAGGGGACAGCAGGAACAGGCTTTCGTCCTATAGCCAGCTGAAGACACTACCTGAAAAAATGGCAACATTTAATAGTGTTTGATAGTGCTGGTACCAATGTGGAGACAAGCAGGATCTAAGTGTGGGTCTATATGGATCTCTGTGTTAGTTGTATATATACGGGATCCTTTTTGCAGAATTTGGGATGACAAAAAGGCTGCAATGCACTATGATCTGGATGCAGTTTAACTGCAGATCTGGACACAGTCTAAGTACAGCAAACATACATTTTAAGAGAAAGACAGATGCTCTGAAAGCTATGAAACAGTACAACGGAGTTCTACTGGATGGACATTCCATGAATATCCAGCTGGTTATGTCATCAATAGATATACAGAGGAGATCAATGCAGAACATAAGAAAAGGCATGACCAGAAATCATGGTGGCTCAGGTGATTCGGTGGTGATGACGGAGCAGCTGTGCCAACAGGGGCAGGGGTGCTGGCAGGAGTTCCAAGGAGCAGCTCTCTGCAGAAGAACTGGATGCACAGTTGGATGTTTACAATACTGGGATGGACACCAGTTAAACTAGTAGGTGTATCTTGTGCATGGAAAGGAATGCAGACATCTCTTCCCATGCTTTCCAGTGGAAGGGGAAGTGTGTATGGGTGATGTCTCCTAAAATTATCCAGTCTGTGGTGGTCTAGGGGTCCTGCCCCCTGCCCCTGAGTTGGTTGTTTTCTGTGGCCTCCCTTCACACCTTCTTAGGGGCTTGAGAAGGGAGGGGGTGCACCACACCTTGTTCCTTCTCCTCTCTGCTCAATCCTCCCTCTTGTAGCCTGGGGAGCACTTGGGTTGGCCTTTGCCTCAAGCTACAGTCCAGCCCTTTATGAGGCCAGTGTAGCAAGCTGCATGGACTTTGTCACCTCCCCAGGCCCCTCTCAAGGAGAAGAAGTCTTGTCAGGGGTCACAACAGGCACAGACTGCTGATACAGAATTCCTCCGAGATCCCCCCTCCCTTCCCATGATCAGCCAAAGTTGACCATCCCCTGAAGTGGCCAGGTTTTAAAGGGGCTGAGCCATAGCAATGGTGGTGGTGGTGGTGGCAGTAGGATCTTAAAAAGACTGAATTGTCACAGTGATATGGTTGCCAATCTCCAGGTGGCAGCTGGAGATCTCCTGGAATTCTCCTGGAGAAAATGGCTGCTTTGGAGGATAGACTTCTATGGCACTATATCTTGCTGAGGTGCCTCCCCTCCCCAAACCCAGCCTCCCCAGGCACACCCAAAATCTACAGGAATTTCCCAACCTGGAATTGGCAACCCTAGGCAGCAATGCTGGCAACAGGGGCATGGACAGTTCATGGTGCCTTCTTGGCATGGCTATCTTGCTTCGCTGCCAGTGGGGGCTGGGGAAAGTCCAAGGGTCATCTCTCCTCCCGCAGAGACCACAATCCTGGACACAGTCTAGCTAATAGAAGCTAAAAGACTTCAGCCCTTTCTACCTCTGCCTTCAAACTACTGCAAATTGTTCCTCTGACCCTCTCACTCGTTCAGATCAGAGCTCCATTCCAAAGACAGAGAAGAGAGATTCCCAAGCCCTTATGGAAACTATAGGCCCATCTATGCTAAATTAAAAAAGCAAACTCAGAACTACAGATGTGCGTTTTGTGACTGGATCTAATTTCATTTTCATTTGTGACCCGCTTTGAAGTTGTGATCTTTTTGGTCCAGGTCCTAGAAATAATTGCCTCAATACACTCACTATAGCCCTGGCTAGCCTGATCTTGTCAGCTCTTGGAGGCTAAGCAGCATTGGCGCCTGGTCAGAATCTGGATGGGAGACCACCAAGGAATATATGTGTCATGATGCAGAGGTGGGCAATGGCAAACCACCTCTGAATGTCACCATAAGTCAGCTGTGACTTGGTGGCCCTTTCCAGCACCACTCAGTATGCCGGAACTGGTCAGGGGAGGGGAAATAGTTTCATTTTAATCAACTGTGCATTAGAACAACGTTCTTTATCAGTGGATTACACCTAAGTGGTTATGATTGCACACAAGATGGCAAAATATCAGAGTTTGGCAAATGCCTCATTTCCATTTTTCACAACAAACAAAACGGCCTCCCGCTTCTGAGCCACCAGCCAACAAAGTCTCCTCCAGCTGCCAGAGAAGAAGGGGGAAAGTGATTATTTATGAAGAGTGGCAAAATAAGATCAGGAGGAAGCCTGTCATAAAATGCATGTTGCATAATACATGATGGATCAGTTCTATTATTTAACTTTCCCAAAGATATAACAATAAAGAGAGATGCTAAGCATCATAGTCAGCATTAATTTACAGTAGGAAAAATAATTAGAATCTCCCCCCCCTTTTTTTTCCTGAAGAATGGAGTGAAAATGTAAACAATGCTTCCCTCCAGGCAAGCACTTTATCAAGTTGACAGGTGCATTTGAATTTCCATGGGTGGGGGACATAATAGGTTATTTATGTGTCATTTTAATAGAAAGGCCCAACCATCAAGATGGACAGGAGACTTTATCAGGACTGCTGTTTGCAACTAATCCACCAATTTAATACCCCAGGAAAATACCTGAGACAAAACCAGTAGATTTTTCTTATACACTCCATTATACCAAAATCAATATGGGCGCTATTCATCTCTAGACCTTGGCTTGGCAGGTGCCCACTCTGCACTCCATTTGTCCCTCCCGACTCAGAAGATGAGCAATACTTCATTGTGAAGCCAGACTTCAGGGGTGATACTACAGGTACGCCCCCAAAGAAGAATTAAATGGACTATAATTGTCAGCTTTGTAAAAACAGAAATTAAAGTCAATACTACTAGGAAAACTGTAAATGGGGATAGATTCTCAAAGGGAAATATGCGCTAGATCAACTTAGATATTACAATAAATGTGTAGCAAGAACACAAACCTACTACTGTACATCTAGTTTAACAATCCTCTGCAACTTCTAAAACAACAGTGTTGTGATACCAGGCATATGAACAAATGTCCTGAGGCAGAGGTCCAGACAGTACTTCACCAAAGAAGTATATATCCTCGGTGTGCAGAAAAGAAACAACAAACCTTTTTTAAACAGTTCAGTAAAAAAAAAAAAAATAGTACAAGTTACCTCATATGCCAATATCACAATACTCCATGACTCAGCTGTCAATAATGTAGAAACAGGTGGAGAAATACAGAATGTTGTGACATCATAAGGCAAGATTAGTTCTACTAGATGTTACGGAGTGGGGGGTGGAAATAATTTTAAAAAGCACTGGAGAATATGCTGCAAGCAGTACAGACAACATGTTAGTAAATACGCGTAACCCACCAGCACCTTCCCTCTCCATTCGACAACTCTTGCACCAATGTGCAATCCTGTTTTTACATTCAGGAGTGTTTTAAAAGTTGTTGTTGGAGGGGGAGAAAGATGTGTCTATGGGTACATCTTCTGAGGCGAAAACGTTCAGGGGGAAACAGACTAAAATGTAGCCATGTGCTGAATGTTTTTCAGGTTGAGAAAGACTCCAGGCCACCATAATCTGAATTTGCCCTAGTTGCTATTTAGATTCTGATTCTTTGTATCAGTAAAATCATCCTTTTTGAGATTTTTTTCCCCATTGATATTGACATAACTGCTCTTGCCACAAAGGGATAAGTATTTACTGAACCAGTGAAATGCAGAATGCTTTTCGAAGATTTGGAGAACCCTGCAAAAAATAATGACAACCATAATTCAGAGGGCAAGTGAGTCCAAATCCATCTCTTCATGACTCCGCTCCAAGTCGACATCATTATCAACCCAGCAGCTCCACTCCAAGAACTCAGCTACAATGTTCAATCAATGTCAAGAATATTTGGGGTGCTAGCTATTGGGAGAAAATGGCCTCACAATGTGTCAGCTTGCAGTTTTCCGAGCAGATTCATCATAGGCCTTTCTTTGGCCATTCTATTTGTAGTCCTGGCTGGAACATAAAGAACAGAAAGAGAAGGAGAAACAGTGGCCATTTCCTACAGAAAGCACCATTTCATTTCCTGGGCGAATTATAATGTGGGAGAGCAATTGCAGTGATACTAGATGAAGAATGCCTCCCATAGATGGAAGGTTTTGTGGGCGTTTGTTGCCTGTAGCTCACTCTTCGGTGAGATATGCGTAATTCTCAAAAGCAAAACGTGAGGCACGGGGCTTCTATCATTGCCCTTCTCTCTACTTGCATATGATTTTTTTCACTCTTGACAAATGTATTTCGTCAACTTAATCTGAATTTCTGGTTTACTTTTCATAGAGGGATATGTTAGCAATTTACATTTCTAAAAAGTCTTATTATCTCTGTGATATCATGTCAGAACTTGATGTCACAGGAACATAGAAATGCACAGAACTCCCTAGTAAAGTGTAAGAAGATAAAATGGTTGATATAATGTCCTGGCCCTTCCATTTTACCTTCCTCTGTTCCACTTTACTGAGGCAAGAAGACAGGGAGTAAAATGAAGCCTTCTCAAGCATTCTGTTTCACTACAAATTCCTGGGAGAGGAGGAAAAAATGTAGAATTGGTGTTTTCAGCAGTAGCTACGGTTTATTTAAAATTTTTATATCTCACCTTCTCTACATGCAGCCTACAAAGTGCAGCACAAAATATCATAGCTAAAATCTTAAAAACAACCCCTCAATATGAAATAATCAACAACCTCCCACACAAAATATCAGTTTCCCAATGGTAAATAACATCTGTCAAATAAACTCTATGTATCCCTGCAGAGCTGCTTTGCACATTTTGTGGGAAACCAGCCATGAGTGTACTCTCTGGGTCTCCTCTGACAGGCTGTTCCAAAACACTGGACCAGCATGGTGTCGTGGTTAAGAGTACTGGACTCTTATCTGGAGAACCAGGTTTGATTCCCCACTCCTCCTCCACCTGAAGCCTGCTAGGAGACTTTGGGCCAGTCACAGTTCTCTCAGAACTCCCTCAGCCCCGCCTGCCTCACAAGGTGCCTGTTGTGAGGAGAGGAAGGGAAGGTGACTGTAAGCCACTTTGAGACTCCTTTGGGTAGGGGAAAGTAGTGCATAAGAAATGACTCTTCTTCTTCTACCTGTAAACATCTACATCTGCACCTGTTCAACAGATAGCACAGTTAAAAACAACAAATGAGATGGTCTAAAGCTCATATACAATATGGACAAATGACTTAAAATCCTGTGCAAAGTTTATTAAACGTGTAGCAAATGCATCAGTAATGGTTCTGTTCGAAAAAGGGTAATGTTTAAAAACAAGAATTAGCAAAGTTCTGAGGTAAATCAGAGATAATTTTACTTCTAGGAAAGACTGACATGGCTACAAAGTTGTAGTATTGAAGGTTTCTTGCCCAGTCAGTGACTTGATTTAAATGTGTCAGGTTGTTGACTGGTCAGTTAGTAGGCAATCTAGCCATTGTCATTGGTCTTTAGAACCAATGAGGAAGGTAGCAGAGAAATGGCGGAATATGCCATCAAGTCACAACCAACTTATTGCGATCCTGTAGCATTTTCAAGGCAGAAGGTGGTTTGCCATTGCCTGCCTCTACAGAGCAACCATATGTTGCCTTGTTGGTCTCCCATCCAAGTACTAACCAGGGTGGATCCTGCTTAGATTCTGAGACGGGACGAGTTCAGGCTAGCCGGGGATATCCAAGTCAGGGTGCCACAGACATAATGGTGAGGAACTTAGCCTATGAAGATTCTTTGATTGCACCAAATGGGTTCACCTAATCAAAGAAACTTTTGTGTGATATCTATATCCATTCATTTTCATGTTTTTTTTAAGCTTTCTCCCCATTACTGAGCAAGTACTAAATGCACTGCTGTAATGGCTTCCAGTACAAATCCACACATTGCTTTTGATAACGTGACTACATTATTCAATACCAACAGTCTGATTATAGGGGATCTCAACTTAAATTGTCTTCATTAGTATTTCCCAATAATTACACGGATTGATTGCATTTTCACCACATGCAGAAAAGGAGACAGTCTCCTCACCAGAGAACCATCCATTACTTTCAATGAGCCACCCTGAGCCTGCCTCGGAGGGGAGGGCAGGGTATAAATCAAATAAATAAATAAATAAGCTTAGTGAGTTTGTTGGGTAAAAATACTGCTGGCAGACCATTTTCTTTCTCTGGTAGACTAACTGACCAAGAAGAGAGGCCTTTAGTGAACAGAAAATGCAAAATTTTGATACTAATTTAAGGGTACATGGTGGTAGCATAGTGTCAGGTTAAATAATAATAAAAAATAATATATAAGATACCTAATAACTCTCTCCTATGTTGGCATTTTGGTGGCAGCACAGCTGGATAATAAATAACAACTACATCCCAACCTTACCGTGTGGATTCACATTGGGAAAAGGTATTCCTTCAGCCTGGTATGTGGATTCTAGGTTGTGAAGGGTGTTAAAAGTAAGAACCAGCATCTTTAATAGAGCCCAGAACCTAATAGGCATTTATTTCAAAATTAGTGTTGTGAGAATATGGTGGACAACATCAGCCAATGGTCAGTCCAATCACATTTGCACTTTCTGCAGCTTCCAGGTTACCTTTAAAGGCATAAAGTGCATGGCAATCCTGAATGTATTTATAAATTCATCTGGGTATTTTTAACTTGCTTTTCTGCCCTCAGCGCAGGCTCAAAGCGGCTTACACAGTCACAGACTACATGAGAAAATAATCCCATTTGAATGTTTTAACCCAGGTAACTGATCAACAAATTTATCTCCCATCAACAGGCTAATCCACAAGTGGGGAGGGGGGCAGAACAGGTGGTAACAGCTCTGCCCTTGATGGCAACAGGCACTCCCCAGGAATTTATGTTGCCGGCAATATCCAATTCCAGGCTTCTGCCTGAGGTACTGGTCTAATTACTAGTTTCGTCCAGCTACTAAAACTATGCAAAATAAAGGAGCACATGTGCTGAGAATCCTAAGTATACTGAGAAACTCAGCCTTCTGTATCAGAAGTTTCTAGTCCTTGTGGACTAAAAAAGCCTATTTATTTATTTTCAGTTTTAATTCACACACATTCCTCCCTCATGCTCTGATTGTTTTCCCTCCCTGAAAACAAGCAAATCAAGCTGTAATCCAAAATCTGCACTAATAACTCATACTTTTATTACAAAATCACCTTTGCAATGAGGACAAGCTCATGCTCTTCATGGCAGATATACATGCTTCTACAAATGGGGGCTGCTTCGATACCAATATAATACAGGTTTCTTTGTCAGAATGGGTAATTAGATACTCCCCTTCCCTGCTGTACAAAAGGGGCAGAGGAGCATTTTTAGGATGGTGAATGACTTGGGGAAATTCCGGTAGACAGCAAAGCATCCTCAAACTATCACTTCTCCTCTAATGGACAAACCTGGCTCTCACCTCAAAGGTACCAACAGCAAATTGTCCAAACACCAAATTGAGGAGCGGGGGGGGGGGGGGGGGGGGAGCCTCTGATTGATAGTTAGGAATATTATTAGTGAAGCAGGGGACATTCCCTAGTCCACAGTCCAAGAAATAGAGGTGCACAGCAATATGCTCCCTTGTCAGCCTAACCTTTGTCCAGTTCTGGAACTTTGGGGAAATGAGACTAAGCAAACTCATGCAGAGTTGGGGCAGGCAATCATCCGTCTCTCAACACAAGGAGTATAGGGCAAGGTGTAAATTAAATAAATTAAGAAGCGCATAAAACCAGACATGTCATTGGAAGGGGGGGGGGAATCACAAAACTGCAACTGACTTATTTTGGCCATGTCATGCAAAAGAATTCACTAGAAAAAACAATTATGCTTGGATTGGTTAGCAGCAAAAGGAAACCTGGCTGCCAAAGAGCACGATGGCTAGACAGCATGGAAGTCGACACCAGCCAGAGCATGGAACAACTCAAAGGAACAGCACAAGACTGGAATACGCGCAGAGAGCTGGCCCACAGAATCGCCAAGGGCTGAACTTGACTGAATGGTTAAAAACAACAACAAATTAACTCTAGCTGTTTTATCTTTGCTAGCTCTAGCTCATCCTGCTATATTGTCCTTTGCTGTAAAATACTCCCTCATTAGCGATGTTTCCTGCTATATTAGCGGGATAAAGCTCTTTTAGAAACTAAAGTGCCTGATCCTTAGTGGGGAGAGGGATCCTTTTAGTTAAACCCATGTGACCACTGAATCACACCGTGACACTGGCAGTCCCACCAGAAGCTCTCTACCCTTAGATGAGAAGATGTGGATGGGGGAGAGTGAGAAACTGGGTAAGGGTGAGCCCAACCTCCTCTCTCTCGCATTCATACACACATAGCTGAGGTGCACCAGAGACTGTCTCTTCCAGTATTTATCTCCCAGTATTATGCTAGAAAAATTCTAATCATTGGAGCCACTCTGGTGGTGGCATGCCATGTAGTTTGTATCCAGTTTGAACACTGGATAAAGTTTTCTCCTCCCCAGTCCCATCTCCCCATTGATTTAACACCGGTGTCAAGGTGGCAGGTGGAAGGGGAGTGCCAAGGGAGACCAGGATCATGACACATGCCTCCTAGAACAGATGCTTTCGAATTATGGTGCTGGAGAAGACTCTTGAGAGTCCCTTGGACTGCAAGGAGATCAAATCAGTCAATCCTAAAGGAAATCAACCCTGACTGTTCTCTGGAAGGCCAAATACTGAAGCTGAAGCTCAAATATTTTGGCCACCAATTGAGAAGGGAGCACTCACCGGAGAAGACCCTGATGCTGGAAAACACTGAAGGTAAGAAGAAGGGGACAGCACAGGACAAGATGGTTAGACAGCATTATCGATGCAATGAACATGAAATTAAGCAAACTCCGGAGGACAACGGAAGACAGGAGGGCTTGGCATTATGTGGTCCACGGGGTCACGAAGAGTCAGACTTGACTGTGTGACAGAACAACAACAACAATTTGCCACAATTTTTTTAAAAAAGGTTTATTAATATTTTATAAGGTTTACAACCCAACTAGGAAATATTTACAATCAATGAGTTATAGTAATTGAACCTAGTGAATATACTAGTAGTAACTAAAACAGTAAATTATATCCATGAGCAACATAAACAGCGAGAGCTGTCTATCAGTGCCAGTAAGAACTGCATGGCCAAGCATTGCACCAATTAAAGATATAACAAATCTATCTACAAATAATGACACTGGCAACTAAATATCAGTAATGGCTTAGAACAAAGTTTGAATCCGGTGGCACCTTTAAGGCCAACAAAGTTTTATTCAAGGTGTGAGCTTTCGTGTGCATACACACTTCCTCAGGCACTATGAAAAGGAACTTAGCAGTCCCTACATATAAGGCAGAGGTGGAACAGCAAATTAGCATACAATATAATGAAATGTTTAAACAGATTCTGTTGATCGTGACCACTACAGGGCTTTCTAACCTCCCCTTCCTGCTGCAACCTGCTGCGCCCCCAAACACCTCTAGGAGTCAGTGGACACCTTTGAACAGTGTGAGGGACAAAGGGAGGTGCCTGCAGTAAAAAGGGAGAAATGTCAAAAAAAATAGCCCTCCTTTGCTGCTGACAGAAGTCCTGTCAGAGTAAAACATGGTTAGGATCTAAGCTCATCTATGCAAATAACTTCCGTGCAAACCAAGGGCATGGATTAGCTACAGCAACCCAATTTATTTAAGAAAAGCGTGACTCTTAGTGAGGAACATCTGTTCTTGAAAAATGTTCAGTTGTGTACAGTAACATCATTTCTCCAGGTTTTAAACATTTCGTTCTGAAATGTTTAGCCAGGGCACCCTATTAGGGACTGCTGGTCCATTATCTTCATTCTGGAAAGAGACGATGGATTTCAGGAAGGAACTGAAAATCACTTCAAGACAAAAACCTTTAATCCCTCTCAGGCACTCAGGAGTGAAGATTTATGAGGGCCTCTCACCCCTAGGTGTGATGCAAGTAACATAATCCAATGTAACTGTTAACATTTGCATCTGGGCCTCCGCTAGAGAACCGAGTGAGGGCTGCGTAGCGAAAAGAAGGTAAAAGGCGTAACTTCAAGTGTTAATTGTTTGAGGCTCTCATATGAAACATTCACGAACTACCCAAGCCCAAGTTCTGACTAGGTTACAATGATGGGGAAACTGGAGCTTAATTAACTCCTGGGGTAATTTACAAGTACGCGCACCACACTAGTTGCCCAGCCGGCTAACAAGACCCTTGATCAATGGCATGTGTTCAGGAAGGGGCTTGAAATGTGGCAGGCAACCAGAAAGGGGGGGGGGGGGAAGAACCAAAGAGCTGATAGAAGTAAACAGCAAATAATTAGGGGGCACAAGAAACGATGCAGAAGTATTTGAGTTCTCAAACACCAGCATCAGACTCGACTCTATTTTCATGAATGGGCATCATTTTTGCAGCTTCCTGATAACTGTTTCAATCCAGATTAGAAGGTTTTCAGCAGGATGCCTACATAGGATCAAGGTCTGTGATAGAGCCCAGAAGTAATCTGTGAGCTACAAACAATTTCCAACTTGGACCTCAGGATTGTATGAACCGAGCTTGAGACATTTTATAGAAATGCTTAAACCTTACTGCGTGTCCTCCTGTCCTAATTTATATACTTAACCAGTGAAGAACAGATTCAAGCTAAACTCAGGATTTTATCTCCGCGCTGTGTCTCTGCAGGAGCAAAACACAGTGTTTTAAATGCAGATTTTTTCCCCCAGTCTACCCAACTCGTTTGGCCTGAAATAGCAGCATTTGTAGTGACTATGTTTTCCAGTTAGAGCTGATCAGTCTGAATAACTGGTATGTTGTTTTCCTTCGAGAACAAAATGTGGAGTGAGTTCTGCATTCAATGGAACTGCTTGTTTATTCCAGCTGTTTAATATTTGTCAGGGGACCTACCAACCTCAGGCAACTTTTTCAAGGTTCATTAAAACCAGACCCCAGACAAACCTGTGGGCTCATATTAGGCCCAGGCAAACACACAGACATCTAAAGAGCCTCACAAGTTGAATGCAGGCTGCAATGTGAATGAAGTTGCTTAGTAAGATATTTGATTACGCTTTTTTTTTTTTTTTGCTGGTTTCTGCACAAATGTGGAGGCTTCCTGGGTTGTGTAAGGAAGTATAATAATCGTTGTGAAATAAATGCACTTTAACATTGTTAGCCATCTGTGCATTGAAGATACAGGCTGAAAGAAAATAAAGATGAAACAAGAAACTCAAATGTAATGGGAAGGTGCAAAATATCTTTTGATCATTTTGTATATAATGATTCTTAAACATTTTGGATTTGTTAATTCTTGATTCAGTAATCATTTTTTGGATTCTTGATTCTACATTCATTTGGATTTGTTGATTCTCGATTCTAAATACTCTCTCTTATTGTTTATTATACTAATGACACCAATTCATTTTCTTCATTTTAGTCTATTCCTTGTCTGTTTTCATATTTCCAATGGAAAACACACCTTAACTTTTTTCATAACATCCAGTTGGGATGCAACCAGTGTTCCCTCCAAGCTGAGTTAGTGTGAGCTAGCTCACAGTTTTTTAGCCTCCGACTCACACATTTTGGTCTTCGCTCAGGGAGGATGGCTCCAGAGCAAACTAATTTATGCGGTAGCCAAATTGCTTGCTCACAACTTTACTGCAGCTCACAAAGTAGAATGTTTTCTCACAAGACTCCACAGCTTAGAGGGAATATTGGATGCAACTCTCATGGATCATACCTCTCTTCTAAGGGATCCCCCCCCCCCGGGGTCAAATCTTAGACTAGTAAGGAAAAGCATCCTCAGTTTACAGACAGTTAAAATTATCACTTGCAGAGTGGGTTCAAGGAGTTACTTTTTTCAAGGAGTTACTTTTTTCTGAAATCCTCATTGGGGTGGGAAGGATGCAGGCAAGGGGAGCAAACCACCTTACTGTGCTGAGTTCAGCTGATCTCGGCATTTTTCTTCCAGACCAGCTAACTTCAAATATCAGAGCTGTCCTGAAAGATGAAGGCTGAAAATGGCCAGACACACGAAGTAAAGAGTATGCATGGGGAGAGTTTAAAAACAGACCCCTACCCTATCTTTTCCACCCAGATGAATGGGTGAACTTGAGTGCATGAGGATTGCCCAATGGTCCCTCAGCTAAAAAGAAATTGTTTCATCTTCCCCACACCATCACCAGCATGTAGAACCAAAATGCCCCACTTCCATGGGTGATTTCAAATAAAGTTAAAGACACTGTGAGATCACAGAAACGTGATCCTTGCCTCTGATTTCTCAAGCAGAGTGATCTCAGGGTGCGTTCAGACAGGCAGCTAATCCCACCATTGGCCCGGCTCTAATTTGATCCAGATCTTTTTTATCCAGTGTTGCACGACCAGACAGCTCCCCCCATGAATTGCTTTACTGCGCGTGACTCTGCGGTGGATTGTCTAGATGGCATCCACCTTAAGAAGCCGCGCAGTTGGCTGGGTTTTTTTTACAAAATCCTGTTTGTGCATGTGCACATGTGCCTCACCGTGTACTTGTTTTTCTGTGCATGCGCGGACTTAAATGGTAAAAGCACCGCCAGTGGTACCTTCCTCTAGGTACAATTTCAGTTAACACAGTTCATAAATATCACAGGACCTTCAGAAACATTAAATTGCCCAGATTGTTTGAGCAGAGTTCTGTGGACGTCACATGTTTAAGCAGTTATGCGCTCATTGCTAAGGATTTTTTTAAATGGTGGCCATTCGGGATGGTCTGGAGACCATCCCTATGGGCTGATTGCATGCTGGGGGAACAACCAGATTGGGGAAAGTCCACCATTGGCCTGTTGGCAAGCTTAGGACTGGACTTTCACCACTATCTTTTAAGTATGGCCCCCCCACAGGGATCAAAGGGCTGATCACGGAAGCGGCACGTTTCCCAGATGTTGCTGTCTGGATGTGCCCTAAATCCATCATGCACACGTGCCTGGCATGGCTCAAAAGAGCCTTCTGAATGCAACCCCAATTTTTAACCACATTTTTCTCATGATTCATCTAGTTTGGCTCTCCTTTTCTTCGGGAGGAGATATGTTTGGCTCTTGCCTTCCCCAGCCTGCCTTCCAGCAGTGGCAAGCAATATATTTCTCTCTCTTCCTTGCAAGTGCATTGACTACTGCAGAGGGGCAGGGAGTGAATGTAGTGCCTCCATTCCAGAAAATCTCAGCAAAACTTTTCCTTCTCTTTTCTACAGGCACAATACCTATTTTCTATGTATACGGTGGTGGTGAACTTATTCTCTTGCCTCTGTTGTCTACAGTGCCTGCATTCAGATAAGCAAACTATTTCTCTCACTGCAGGCAGGCAGGCAGGGTTTTTTGTTTGCCCCCCAAGCAGGAAGAAAGAGACGCACAGCTTTGTTGTATTAACTAACGGGCCACTTTATTAACTATCAACATAAACACACAAAAAATGGCAAGGGCCAATCGGAAGGTGATTGCAGAAGGGCAAAGGCCAGGGGTCACCCAGACCCCTCCCTTGCCATACATGCTAGGGCGAGCTGCCCAGCCCCAGGCATCAGCCAACCAATCCGGCTTGTGCCTGGTTGGCATGATCAGGTGATCACCCTGAAAATCTGCCCTCCGTGCCGCAAGGCTCAAAGGGGCAAATTCCAGGCTGGTCCTGCAGGCAGTCTGCTTTCCCAGACCCGGGCTGCAGGGCCCATAGGCTGTACTCACAAGACCCCTTGCCCCAATTAGGGGTATCAATTTATTTATTTATTTATTTAATTTCTAGGCCACTCTCCCCACGTTTGCAGGCGCAGAGCGGCTTACAAGACCTGACATATCAGGATTCAGTCACATTATAAATATTTAAAACACTCTAAAAATATAATTAAAAACAAACATCAATTTAAAGTGCTCAACAGTCAGATGTCAGTCAGATGTCAGATGGTGGCTCTCTGATCACACCATAGCCATTTTCCCAGCAGCAGATGGTGCGGTTGGCAGTCAGACGTCGGTAAATGTACTAAGGAGGAGTGGGGGGAGGCAAGCATAGCCGCCCCTATTCATATGCCTGGCGGAAGAGCTCTGTCTTGCAGGCCCTGTGGAACTGCACCAAGTCCCACAGGGCCCTGATCTCCTCCGGGAGCTCATTCCACCAGGTCGGGGCCGCCACTGAGAAGGCCCTCCCCCTCGTGGTAGCGAGCCTGGCTTCTCTGGGGCCAGGTATAGTCAGCCGATGTTGGGCCCCAGACCGTAGTACTCTCCGGGGAACATACAGGGAAAGGCGGTCCCTCAGGTAGGTCGGACCCAGGCCTTTTGGGCTTTAAAGGCAAGCACCAGTACCTTGAAGCGGATTCAGTACGCTATTGGCAGCCAGTGCAGTGCTGCCAGGGCAGGCCGGATGTGCTCCCATCTCGGGAGACCCATCAACAGCCTCGCTGCGGCATTCTGCACCAGCTACAGCCTCCAAATCAGCGACAAGGGCAGCCCTATGTAGAGAGCATTGCAATAGTCTCAAGGTGACCGTTGCATGGATCACCTCGAGGTGACCGTTGCATGGATCACTGTGGCCAGGTCAGTACGGTCCAGGAAGGGAACCAGCTGCCGCACCAGCCTCAGATGAAAAAAGGCTGACTTGGCACCGGCTGCTACCTGGGCCTCCATAGCCAAGGAGGGATCCAGGAGCACTCCCAAACTCCTCACCACCAGTGCAGGCGCCGGGAATGCCGGGAGCGGGAGCCCCGACCATGGTCCACCTCTGCCCAGGCACAGGACCTCCGTCTTCACCGGGTTCAGCTTCAGCCTACTCAGCCTGAGCCATCCAGCCACAGCGTGCAATGCCCAGTCAAGATCATCTGGTCCAGAGCCAGACTGGCCGCCCAACATCAAATAGAGCTGGGTGTCATCAGTGTACTGATGGCATCCCAACCCTTCCCTCCATACCAGCTGGGCAAGGGGGCACATATAGATGTTAAAAAGCATCAGGGACAAAACAGCCCCCTGAGGCATTCCGCATTCAAGCGGGTGCCTATGGGACCATTGATCCCCGAGCGC
Source organism: Lepidodactylus listeri (assembly GCA_029233225.1). NCBI lineage: Eukaryota > Metazoa > Chordata > Lepidosauria > Squamata > Gekkonidae > Lepidodactylus > Lepidodactylus listeri. The sequence continues at coordinate 99,530,377 of JARCFY010000006.1, forward strand.
CACCCTCTATCCCCGTCCTTGGAGAAAAGAAACAGGCAATTGTAAAGCAAGCCCCTGTATCCCCACATCGGCGAGGCGATGGATCAGTAGCCGATGATCGACCGTGTCGAACACAGCCGACAGGTCAAGCAGCAGCAAAACCGCCATGCCGCCCCGATCCAAGTGTCTCCGGAGGTCACCTGCTGGACCGCAATCAGGCTTTTAACTAAACCCCCTGCCAATCAGAAAGTGACCAACCTATTTAAAACCAGCCACACCCAAGCCAATTACCCAATCCTCTGTCACGGTACAAGGTAGGCAAGAACACCTCCACCAATATGCCAATTCAGGTGGAGGCAAAAAATTCTTACCCAGCCTCCAATAGGACGACCAACTATAGCCTGCACTACTACCAGGGTGGGAGGGTGGGCCGAGAACAGGTGAAGACTGAGGGAGGGAGCTGTGGGGGCCACCCAAGAAAGCTCAGGCCCTGTTCCCTTTCCCCCATATGTGGCCATTGCCAGCTAAACACTTCTGCCTTAGTCTCCTCACTGGGGCCGCGGTCACACGGCCCCTTTAAATCCAGGAGGGCTCCCGGATTTAAAGGGGCCACATTTTAAAACAGCGGGTTGGGATGTCTATACATCCCAACCCCTGTGGCCTCGGGATCGTTGGCCGCAGCCGCTGAAGAGGCGGCCGCGGCGGGAAGAGCGGCGGCGGCCGCATCAGCGGCAGAAGCGGGGGCAGCCGAGGCGGAAGCGGCGGCGGCAGCGGAGGAAACGGTGGTGGCGGCGGTGGCCGCTGAAGAGCCGGCTTCAGAGGTTGGTGGAGGCGGCTCCAGGAGCTCTTAAAGCAGCGGTGGCGGCCTCCGACCCGCCATCCGCCCGGGTAAGTTGGGTTTTTTTTTCCCCCCACCCTTTTACACTTGGGCGCATGGATAGCCATGCGCCCAAGTGTAAAAGGGGGGGGGGGGAAATGGCCAGCGGGGCTATGTGGACAGCCCTGCTCTCGCAATGCATGCGAGAGAGGGCTGTCCAGATAGCTCCCAATGCGGTTTCCTCCCGCAACACCCGGGAAAATACTTGATTTTCCCGGGGTCTTGAAAATGCGGGAGGAACCCGCATTGGAGCCCGCTTCGGCTCAGGACGAGGGGCTGGCCGTCTGGTCGGCCCCTTTAAATGCGGGAGGAAATTGCCCTTCCTCCCGCATTTAAGTCCCGTGTGGCCGCAGCCTGGGTGGCAACAGCACCCCCCCCCCCAACAGCAAGGCCACAAGGGCCCACTGCTGGATGACCCGAGTTTGTGGGGCTTTTTTTTTTCTTGTGGGACAGCTATTAAGAGGGAGTGAAGAGCTCTGTAAAAATAATACGTTATATCTATGGATATATGTACCAGTACCAATGATGCATGTGATCAATACACCGGAAGCAGCTGGTTACACATAAATAATATGCAAGTATGCTGATGCGTGCAAGGCTGTATGTTGGCACGGTGTTCAGAAGAAATCTAAATGTAAGTTTTGTGGGGGCCCCATGACCCTACTCCTCTTTACAAGCTGTAGTTTTAACTTTCCCTCTGAGGGAACAGATTGGCCCAGCGGTCTATGAATACTAATCAGGTCCCTCTCTTCTCAACTAGTCTCTTCGGGGATTGGTTTTTAAAGTATGAGTCAGGCACCAAGGTTTTCTCAAGATAAAATAAAACTGTAATTTATTGGCAGAACACAACAGGGGAATATCGGTTGTTTGCACAGAGGACTCTTTGTTGCTGAAAGGGCTGGCACTGGACCTCAGACTACGTTCAGGCCGTATGCTTATGGTTTGTTTGTTTGTTTTGTTGCATACATATGGTTACACGTTCCCTCAACTCTTCTATTATACTCTTTCCTGTCCTGCTTTGTGGTTCCTCTATAGCTGTGTCTTACTGGCCTCTTTGAGTCACAGCTGGCCTCTACACAGCTGTCTAGACCCTGCCAGAGTTCAGCCCTCCCACAACCACATCTCACAGGCTCACCAGGATTGATGTATGTTAGTGTTTGTGTTCGCTTAGTTCACTATGATTGAGTCTGTTCCTTCCTAAAACAGAATTCTCCACAGAGTCGCTTCAGAAGGCGAAAGTCGCTTCACTCCCTCAGCGCTTCCCTTCTGAATCTGTTAACTGACAAATAACTGAGAGCTCTGAGCCCAAACGGCCCCCTCCTCACTCTGTCATGTGACTCAGCAGGGTTCTATGAACACACTCTGCTGGTCATAGGTTTTTTTTTCCCCTTTAATCCCATCTCACCCCCTTTCATATCCACCCAGCTTGGCACCCCTGTCCCCCTCCCAGCCCTTCCCAAGGTTGATTCACTAGTCTATTGCTTAAGAATCAAAATCCTATGAATCCTCCTTACCCTCCAAGCAACCAAGCCACCTGTTTCCTTCCCCATACCAATTCCCACCCCTGCCTCTTGTTGGGTGGGGCTGTAAATTAAGGGGGCGGGGGCCCAAGATGTCCTACTGTAGCTATGGGCCCGGGCAGGTGCAACACCAGAGCAGAGTGGGGGCTCACTTCAGCTAATACAGAATTTAAGAAGTCCTTGCTAATACAGGGAGAGGGTGCAGTGCAATGACAAGCAGAAGGTGGGAAATGCAAAGCTATTTATTTAGAGAGTCCTTTCATCTTTGTTCTTATTGCTTCGCTGAACATGCCCATCTTTTCTGAGTTCAGCAGACATCCGGCAGCAAAGAAACAGAGACCTGGTGTCATGGTGATGGTTTGTCACTGAGTCAAACAAAGGTGTTTGAATTTCTACCTTCTTGGCTTATCCAGAAGCTGTCCCTCTGTTTCTTTATACGATACAAATTCCCTGGCATAACATTTGAATTTAGGTAGCATTTAGAAAAGCAAAGCATTTAGGTCCCCAGTTCTTTCATTGCAAATGGTGATGTACATCACCATCTTGAGCAAGATTACCTGCTGTTTCCTTTTGCTTGAACCACAGCCCACTTGTGTCATCTGAATCAGTGGCATCTACCTTAGCGGGGAGGGTGAAGTATAAACTGCATAAAATTAATTAATTAATTAAATCTTCCTAAATCAAAGGAGGAAAGCCCATTTAAAGCTCCCTGACTCACCTCCTTCTGCCTATTTTTATTTTATTTCTGTACGGCATCCTCTCCTGTATGGTCTTGGTCTATAGTAACATTTGACAGTAAACATTTGATAAAATATATCTAAACATTAAAATAGTACTGGCTAGTAAAATACAGTTACAATTTTTAAAAAAATATAAAGCATCGCTAAGCATAAATAAGCGAATTCCCAAAAAGTGACCAGATCAACAATTACCAGATACAGCCAGTGGGCAGTTCTGCAAAATTTAGCCAAAGACTTGATGAAACAGAGTGGCCTTACACACCTTGAGGAATGCAGGAAGATCCTGCACAGCATGGGCCTCGTCAGGCAGCTGGTTCCAAAGGGCAGGAGTAACAACTGAGAAGGCCTTGGTGGAAGATAAATGGGAAATCCCAGGGCCGGGCACCTGCAAGAAGCCCCAAGACACTGACTGGAAAGGGTGCGGTGTGGTTTAACCAGGAGAGGCAATCCTGCAGGTATGAAGGGCCCAGACCATTAAGGACTCTGTAGGTTTAAACTGACACCTTAAATTGGCATTGGAAACTAACTGGGAGCTAGTGCAGTTGCTGCAAGATAGGAATGATATGGGCTGACCATGCCTAATTGCAGGAGTCCTTTCGTAGAAAAAGAGGTGCAGGAGCTCATTAGCATAACTCATTAGCATATCTCATTAGCATATGCCACGTCCCCTGACATCACCAGAAGTGTGTCAGAAAGGGAATGTCAGTTTCAGCCCCATTATATCCTATGGGCCATTGAAATCAATGGCAAAAACTCATAGGGTATATGAGGGGCTGGAGGAAAGGGGGTTTGAGGGAGAGGCTCCAAACTTGCAGGGTAGTTGCTGGGGCCTCTCCTCGAAATGCCCACTAAGTTTCAAGAAGATTGGACCACGGGTCCAATTCTATGGGCCCCCAAACAGATGGTCCCATCCCCTCCATTGTTCTCTGTGGTGGGGAAAAAATGTTAACTTTTTTCCTACCATAGAGAACAATGGAGGGAATGGGGGCAACCTGTTTGGGGGCCTGTAGAATTGGACCCCCTGGTCCAATCTTCTTGAAACTTGGTGGGCATTTCGAGGAGAGGCCCCAGCAGCTACCCTGCAAGTTTGGAGCCTCCCCCTCAAACCCCCTCTCCTCCAGTGGCTTTTAAAGTTGCCATTGAATTTAGGGCCCCAACGGACCCCTGCCTAATTGCAAAAATGACTGTAGCTGTCAGTTTCTTTTTTTCCATGGTGCAAATAAGCATCTTTGGTTTCCATCGGTGTAATCAGGTATGAAAGTGATGGGGTTTGAAGGCAGGCAGGCACCATTACCAGAACTTCTTAAGGATTTCACAATTGCTAGCATGGTTCAAGAACTACTCTCTAAACTATCACAAGTATGAAACTAGGATACTGCATTTCCCAGCATACTCCTTTACACAGCTACATTCCTCAAACCACCTTCTTGTTATGCTGTGCTCCTTTGGGGCTGCCTGTACAGTTAAAAGTCTTTTCATGGATGCCCATGCTTTGGAATGGCCATAGAGTGGGTGCAGAGGACACCTTCAATTGCTACGTTCAGTAAATCACGTTGTAGCCAATTTGGCAATGCTCATTCTAATCCTCTGTTTTTAAAATTGTCAGTGCCTTTCAATTTGTAGTATGTGCATTTTAATCTCTGTATTCATCTTGTGAATTGGACTGGTAGGTTTTGCCACCTCACAACCTGGATGTTGCATCATTAGCTGTCTTGAGTCTTAGGAAATAAGGCAGGATAGAAATGCCAGAAATACACAAATAAAAATATACATGAACATCAATAATTGCTATTATAGTAGAGAGTGGCCCTGGTCACAGATGCATCCTGCATATACAGGGAACAGATGGACATCCTGCATGTATGTGAGCCAGTTTGGTGTAGTGGTTAGGAGCACGGACTGTAATCTGGGAGAACTGGATTCCTCACTCCTCCACATGCAGCTGCTGGTGTGACCTCGGGTCAGTTCCAAGTTCTCTCAGAGCTGTTCTCTTAAGAGCAGTCCTCAAAAGATCTCTCTCAGCTTCACCTACCTCACAGGGTGTCTGTTGTGGGGAGGGGGAGGGGAAGGGATTGTAAACCGCTCTGAGACTCCTTCAGGTAGTGAAGGGCGGGGTATAAATCCAATCTCTTCTTCTACATATGCTTGTAAAAAACAGCCAATGTGCATTCACTTTACAAATGAAACTGAGGTCCAGTACCTGGATAATTGTGGGGTTTAAATCACATGATGTATTGAATGTAATGTAAGAATTACTCAATACATGTATACAGAAAAATAAAGTATGCACTGTGCATGGATTTTACCTGCATTCATTGTCACTTGTGCTAGGATGTTCACATGATGAATCTGTTTTATGCAAATCTTGACCAGCCATGTCTGTCAATTCCTTGAACTCACTTTGTGTCGCCCTTACATCTACAAATCTTCATCTGAATCCAATCAGCAGCCTCATTCACCTAAATGTATTAATATCTTCCAGCTCTTTTATTGAAATCATGCCATTTGAGATTTGGCTAAGCATTTTCTAAAGCTTCTGACAGCCATGAATATAACCCTGTTTGCATTAAGTGCTAGTATGCCAGCTGATTTACTTACATGGTACTAAATCTGCTTAAATTCATATTTATAAACTACCCTGGTTGGTAGATCAGATTGGGAGGATGCTTAGCATTTATGAAAAATTACCTTTGACTTACTAGAGCCAGGATGGAATCGTCAATTGCTGTCCTAATGAATTACACAGACTCCTTCAACACACACACAGAGAGGAACAAAGATAGCATTTTTTATCTGTTAAGCTTCTAAAGAGGCAGCCATTTTTGTTTAATATGGAAAATATTCCAGAGGGTTAGTACACAAAGAGGCAAAGAATATACAAAATTATATTGGGGAGGGGCTCTTGCTCAGTGGAAGAACCTCTGCTTGGAATGCAGAAGGTCCCAGGTTCAATCCCTGGCATCCCCAGTTAACAGGAATGGGTAGTAGGTGATGTGAAAGGCCTCTTCCTTAGACCATGAAGAACTGCTGCCAGTCTGAGTAGACAATACTGACCATGATGGACCAGTGGCCTGACTCAGTTTAGGGCAGCTTCGTGTGTATATGTAGATTTCATAATATCACTTAACCATGGAAGCTATTTGACCTAATGAATATGAGCACAATTAATCAGTAACTTCTGTTCCTCTTCATTTCAAAAGGGCAGGCCCTGGAGGAGTCTCTGATAGATAGATAGATAGATAGATAGATAGATAGATAGATAGATAGATAGATAGATAGGTTATGCTATCTATCTATCTATCTATCTATCTATCTATCTGTCTGTCTGTCTGTCTGTCTGTCTGCTTTGAAGGGATTTATTGTGCTTTTTGTTAGATGCAGAACTATCAAGCATCCTGATGGGTTGAAATGCTAGCATTGTCAGAAGACTAATTATCATATTTTCATTTGCACACCTCAAATCTGCTTGCTAATTAATCTCTGTAGACAGAGCAGCTATGCATCAAATCATAATGTAACTTAGATTATGTGGGATTAAATGTATACAGTGGCTTGTGAAAGGAAATGGATTGCTGGCACAGCAATGACCACAAAGAAGACAAATGCCTGCTACTCTTTAGTGCACTGGGCTGTTCCTTCCAAGCAACTAGTAAGAGACACACCTCAATAAATTATCATATAGTCTGCATTAACTTGGATTTTTCAATCAGCCCATGAACACACACAGTCTAAATGCAAGATCTACACAAGTGAACAACTTTGCTGTCACACTGTGCGAATCCTGCTGTAGAAGCACATAGATGGCAATCAACTCCAAGACTAGCTTTAGGAATATAGGCACCCTGACAGCACAGGACTCTTCTCCTACATCTCATACCACTTCTTCCCCTCTTTTGGTACCAATAGCCATGCCCCACCCTTTCTTCAACAGTACCAGAATATACTGCTTGCACCATACCTCACAGAGACCTGCAGCACTGTTGGCTGTCTCTCCTCCCTGTATTGTCACATGCTGGCCATCTGACAGGGCAGGGTGCACTGCAGGAGCCCGAGGATGGTCTGTGCACAGCTTGGCATGGAGGCTGCAATGGGTGTATGGAGCGAGCCCAGGCTGGGCTGAAACCCGATCCGTGAGGGCTGGCTGGCTCAGCTGGCTGGAAGGCGCTCCCACATGGCCCTTCCTGCGCTCAGCACCGCTGCGCCCCTCCCCTCTCCTCAGCGTGTCCCCCGCTGGCCCCTCTCTCTTGCCCCCCCTGGCTGGCTGATCATGAGTGGTGCTGCACCTCCCACTTCTTCTGGCTCTTGCAAGCCATGATTGCAATGCAGGTGCCACACCGCCACTCCTGTGCGCACACTCACTCAGGCCAAGGAGAGAAAGGCACATGCTCAGAGGCCCGGGGGCTCTTGGGGGGAGGGGCACCTGATCTGCACCAGGGCTTGCCACCCTTTAAATGGATCAAACCACACATACACCCAAGGGGGAAAGGGCCCAAGCCTGCTCTGCCCTTTCTGTGGGTGGGTTTTTTTTTGTAAAATTGGTACACCCAGCAACCCTAACCCAGGGGTCTCAGTACCATCTGGAAAATTTTGTGGGGCACCTCAGCTCCCCAGCCTCCCCAATAGATTATACCTATGCACACCCTATACCAATGAAGGAGAGTTATAATAAAATAATGAATTTTAGGCTTACTCATTTAGTCTGTATGTTTGTACACCTGATAGTTTATTTGTTGTAAATGGCTGCCAAACTGTCTGGATGCAGAACAGGTTAAATACACCCATTCTCATACGGCCTTACAGAAGTACAGAAGTTGTCACTTATTTCCTACACTCTCTGAATCAGTAAAAAAAAAACCCATTTTTTACACTTTAAAAAATGTAAAGCTAAGGATGCTCGGCACGTGGACCTTGGGTAGCCAACTCTGGGTTGTCAGATTCTGCCCTTGCAGGCAGGCGTTCCAAAGCTAACTCTCAGCTGATCTCCTAATCAGCTGTGAATCAGCTTCTGATGCCCCTCAAAACTTTGCTGCATCCCCACAAGACTGGGATGCAGCCTGTTCATGCCAAAAAGGCACAGATGGGTTACAAACTACTAAACAGCCACTGCCTGATCATCACTGGTGAACAGGACGTGAGCTGAACCAGTGGGTGACTGAGCATCCTATGTAGGAAGCAGACAATGTTGCAAATATAAAACGGAGGCGGGGAAGCCATGTATGACACCCTGAGCTCTTGGAGGAAGGGCGGTGGGGGACACACATCACAAAATAAATCATAAATAGTGTTTCATTTGCCCAGCAGACAGGCCAGTCCTGATCAAAAGCTATTAGTCGATGTCTCTGGAGCTTCCCATTAATTACTACAAAAATGTAGATCAGCAGCATGTGCTTCTCCTTCTCCACTGTTCAAAGTGATCCAGCAAAACAGTTTGCATATCTGCTTAAGTATTGTGGAAATTAACAACTCCCTTCCAGGTACGGAAATCAGAAGTCTGACAAGATGACAATTAATTAGGTCCTTCTGCATCAGTGTCTTTACATAATTAATGTGTTCATTATGGATTTTCAAGTATTGGTTCACAAGGAAATTTTAGAAACCGAAATATTACCCATGTTCTTGGACTGAAATATGCTGTACAAACATGCAACCCCCCCCAAAAAAAGATAAAAACTCCTCCACTATATTTATGCTGTTACATTTAAATGGAAGAGGTTTGCAAGCAATGAACGTGTCTTATGAAAGCAACATCAAGTTCACAAATGTTTTCTCTAAAGAAAACCACATGGTGTTTCACCATGACATTTCATTTTGTCTGATTCCGTAGCATGGAACAGCTCCGCACTGTATCAGCTGTCATTTGGCAAAGGAAAAGGTACTGTTACCTGTTCCTAAGAGCTGCTCAACTCTCTTCCCTCCCCCCCCCCCATGCAAGCGTATTACCATCTTATCTTCAGATCCAAAGATGAAGAGATCCATGGCTTTGAGTAGCTTACATAGTCATTTTGCATCAAGACGTAACTCTGCTTTTGTTCATTCATAAAAAAAGAAAATCAAGCCATCAATATGTTATACCATAGAAGGAATCTGCAAGACGGTTTTCATTAGTTCACTGGTGGATAACATCCATTCTTCATTATTATAATTTTGTAAAATAACCCTTTGTGTGTGCACATCTGTTAAAAGGATAAGGTTTTTTTTTAAAAAAAAAAACCCTCCAAGTCTGTTTTATGGACAAATGAATCTTGTAGTTTGTCCAGCCTGTATTTAATTTTCTTCTCCTAATCTCCCCCCCGTATGCACACATACACACACACATAAACGTATTTGTTGAAAATTTAGATTATTATGAAAAGTTTAATTGTGCAGTCATTGCCACACTGATCTAGTTAATTCAAAGTGTCCCTCACAGTTACTTCTTAATGCTTACTCTATCCAATTTCTGAGCTTCAGAAGAATGAATACTCATATTAATGAACAATTGTGAACAATCACAGTTCTCTTTTTTTGCATTTGTTACTCTGTAAAGTACTATGTACATTAATAGTCATCTGTTTAACCGAGGAAATTAATTGTTCTTAAATCTCAATGAAAACCAGTGGAAGAAGTTACTTGTGACTAATTTAAGGCAATTCCACCCAACACTGTTGTTTTTCACACAAAGAACAGTCCAAAGCATCACAGAAGAACTTCCATAACCATTGAAGGCCAAATAGTAGATTTGGATCAATGATTTAGGAAAATGACAACCACTTACGAAGACAAGGCTCAAAATCAAATTCTGGTTTAGGGCACCTCTACAGATGCTTGGAACCAAGAAAAGAAAAATTCAATTGATTTCAGTTGGAGTTGTATGGCTTGAATCAGGACCAGTCTAAATACAGAATAGCACTAGTTAGGGATGTATATACCAACATTCTGGAGCTGAAAATATATCTGAAAAATGTCTTCTGGGATTATTCTGTGTATATATAAAATGCACAATAGAGTTATGGAACTTTCAAATGTTTAAGTGGAATAGAGGATATTTCTTGAGATCTGGAGTCAGTATATTAGAAGAAATCACACCAAATTTTCAGGAAAACAAGTTTCTCCTCTTTTTTAAACAGCCCCCAAGTTTGAAGGGGACTGGACAAAGGGACCCCATTTTATGGGCCCTGGAACAAGGTGTCTTCAGCCATCCTGGTCTCCATTGCTTCTTAGGTGGGGAATAGAGGATATTTCTGGGGCCTGGAGTGGGAGTTTGTCAAGACAATAGCACCAGTATTGCAAAATCCCTGAAAATAAACCTAAACTACTATAGGGATACCCAAAAAATTCAGCATTATGGTTTGGATGCCCCCCAATTCTGAATCTGAATTTTACTGATCCACCCCCCCCCCATGCACTCCCCTAAGTAACACTGTTACCTATGTCTATTGATCAACTAAGTAAGTACATTACAAGGCAATTTTTGATACATCTTGTCATCATTTTGAAAACTCTGGGACCACTAAAGGAACTTTTCACCGTATTATTTAAAAAAAATAAAAAAATAAAACAATAAAACAATAAAATAATAGAACAGCTCTTGACCTAAGGGATTCCACCTCATCCATTCTGTCTGTTATGTGGGATACTGGTGTATGGCTTCCATCACTTTTGATTGGATATGGAAACAACCACATGGTTGTTTCATAAGGTTAGATATGTAGAAAATATGTTTGCTCTGCTGGTGCAAACTTTAAAAATTAAATTAATTTTTTTTAGAAATAATTTTGCTTTTATGTTGTTTATTGTTTTTATCATTTAAAATTTGTGTTTTTAATTATTTATCATGATTTACACATTTGTGATAGTGGTTCTTTAGTAATTTATTTTTATAAACTTGTGAAACCCATAAAGATTTAGTTGATTTTACAAATGATTGATTTTCAAGTTGGAACCATGGGCCTCTTCATTTCACTTGTTTTGAATTATGTGGGTTCAAATTCATTTGTTCATTTTATGACAATTTAACACCATTTTTATGGCATTTTACACCATTTACATTCAGCTGGTACAAACAATAACATAAAAATCACATAAATTTACCAGGAAGAGTTTTACATGAAGTATCAGAAAAGGGCACAGGGTCTGATTTGCACAACAGAAAAGCCAAAGCAAAATGCTGGTTTGAGGTTGTGAACTTGGGTAGAATCCCTCTTTGGCTTGGATTGCTTGTGTCAGCAGAAACTTTTTGGTGGTCAGAGAGGATCCCTTCTCCTTACTTTTTCAACAAACTGGATCCAATCCAAAATGATATGGTTTTGACCCTGAGAAAATGTGATGGCATCTTGGTTAGGTATGGAAGTGGGTTTTGATTTCGTAGGCAAAACATATTCTTTGAAAGGTAGACTCTATCAAGCACACCTTGAGATCATTGGGAAGTCCCAGTGCTGGGATTTTTGGCCTAAATAGTTATATTCACAGTTGCTTGTGGCCACTAAAATGATTTCATGGCATGGGTATGGGGAAGCCTCTTGTACTCAAGCGATGGAAAGCAATATGCAACTCTTTCCAGTAGAGAAATTTAGCCCTTAGACTATTAACAGGTAATTAATGCATTACTGAGGAGAAATAAATAGATGGCAATTAAATAAAACATATGAATGCCTTATTTATCAACATAGTAATAAGTTGGCCTGAGAGTGATACATGCAAATTAGTGTAAAGTGCGAAAAATTGTGTCAATAATATCCCCCCAAGTAATTTTGTGTGTTCAAGCTAATTACAAATATTTTTTTCTTTCAAAAAACTACTGCCGGCTAATTTTTATGGTTTGCTATAATACCATTTTAGAAGGAGAAAATTAGCCCTGCCTCAATTAAAATAACTTTTGCCATAAATCAGTCTCAATTTCAAGAGCAAACTTCATGTAATCTTTGTAGATACAACACCCATGCCTTACATTGTTCAAGAGAACTTAAAATTCTCCATGTAGAGGAAGATTTTGTTTTTTTAATTGCAGGCTAATGATTTTAAATTAATCTATTTTTGTTGGCCATTTTACTTCTAGGTAGGTGAAGAACTAGTAAATAAATTTCATGAGATTCAGTGGGGGTTACTTCAGATTTTACATGCTTTGGATTTTAATGTGTAAAAGTTAGTTATAAATAGGGTAGAGTTTTTATTTCTACCCCCTAAGAATTTTGTTCTAGCTCCTGATCTAATAATAATAATAATAATAATAATAATAATAATAATAATAATAATAATAATAATAATAATAAATGAATACACCTTGAAAGGATTAGAACCTCTCACTAATTACTAAAGTGAAATACTGTTACAACAGGAAAGCTCTGGGAACTGGACAAGATCCCTGGTAAAGCTAGTAAACATCTAGAAGTCATGTTTGAAGGAGTCCTCATTGCCTTTAAGGCAACTGCATCCTCCTCTGGGTGACTGATTGATTGCCAGCCCCCAGGTCCAGGTGGGGGATTCCCCAGTTTCAGGGACTTCTCCCCACTGCAGACCAGCTCAGTGGTGGGGGAAACCTCACCCTAAACAGGGACATCGCTGTGTGACTTCCCCAATGTAATGACATCAACCAGAAGTGACATCATCACATTGGGGATGTTGTGTGGGGATGCTCTGGTACTTGGGCAAACTCTATGGTTTGAGAAAAACATAGAGTTTTGCCCGAATAACAGAACATCCTTGTGCAACGTCCCCAGTGTGATGACATCATTTTCAGGTCATGTCATTGCATCAGAGACACCATGCAACAACCCCGCACACCCCTGAAATGTCCCTCAAACCCCCCTGCAGAGTGACGAGGGGATCTGGCAACCCTAATTGACTGATTGATTTATTTACTTTTCTCCACAATAGGGACCCAACATGGTTTACATCATTCTCCTCTCCCCTGTTTTATTCTCAACACAACCCTGTGAGTTAGATTAGGCTGAGAGTGTGTGACTGGTCCAAGGTCACACAGCAAGTTTCTATGGCAGAGTGGGGATTAAAACGTGGGTTTCCCAGATCATGGGACCCTGTGGTAGTCCTTTGAAGAAGATTTACTAAATGAATATACAATCTGGAAACTTTGTTGGAAGACTCCATTTGATTCTGGACCTCTATTACAAATGTTTTTATACTTGTCACAAAGTATCACTATTTTATATAGTCACTAGAATATACAGATATTTTGCAGTATGGTTATTATTTTATTTAGCACCTTTTGAACAGCCTCTCTGTGGTCCTTTCTTAGTTTTTCTGGCTGTGGTTCTCTGGTTCTTTTGGTACCCCATGTTAGTTAACATTTCCCCATTTTACTTGCTATGTATGAATCCTAAATCTTAATTTACATAAGTTTTTCACTAAATATAAAGAATTTTCCCAGCAACTAAACAAGACCCAAAGCTGCTACAGGCAGTCCAACAGAAAGGTTTTGTCATCCAGCCATCTCATTGCACAGTGTAATGGGCAAAGAAAGAGTTCCTGCCACTACCTCTTTCTCTGTTAGTTTTGGCTAAAGAGAATCAGAAAATCTTAGCCTTGGTTTTAATCCCTTTTCTGGTTCTCTCTGATATTGGCTGCTGTTGTTCCTTTTCTTCATGCTGATGAGCTCCTGATGCCACAAGAAGAAAGACAAAAACTGCGGGAAGAATTTCTTCTGGCAAAAACACACTGCTGTGAGGCCGACAAAATGGCATTGATGCTGGCAGCTACCGCTTGCTTACCCAGAGCACACAGTAACCAGTCTGACTGAAGAGGGGAGCTCTATGCAATAATGCCTAGAGCCTTGGGTGGGGGACCTGTGAGTACCACAACTGATGGTAGTGTAATAATGTATGAACCAGGGTTAAAATAAGATAGGCAAGGCAAACGGAAAGGTGGGATTCATGTGTGCTCCTGATTAGTTTGCACCTTATCTCACAGTTGGTCAACAAGTAAGTGAAATAAGTGAATCAATTTGGTCCAGCACTGACATCTCATTCAACAACAATTATAACCTAAATATGTTTGTGGGCATGTAATCTGCATACTTCAAAACCTTATTATCCTTGGGTTGCTAATGAAGGTCCTAAGGCACACATTTATTAAATGTATACTTTTCCATGGGGGAGTAATTGGGTCAATAATATAAAACTCATTGTCTCATTATTTAATTGCAAGAGCAAGCCATGAATACAACTTCAAAAATGTGCTTTAATGAAAAACACTACATCGTGACCTAATCATATCAACCTTATGCTATCTAATTAAGGATTTTTAAAAATTACAGTTGAAAAACATTTGTTCTAGTTCTGTCAAGCTCTTAGCAGCCCATGTATTAATATATTTTATTTTTTTTAAAAAAATCTGTGATAAATAGTTAATGATGAGAAAAGATCATCATTTGCATGTTGACAAATTACTTTAATAGAATGATTCTTGACTTCAGAAAGTCACCTTTTTCCTATCATGTGCTTGGCTAAAAATATCTTTAAAAAGTATAACCGTCCTTCTACCGATGGCATATTGCTTATCTAAAAAAGGTAAAAATTATAAAATAAAAGCCTTAAAGTGTATCCTCTACTGCAATAAGTGTATCCTCTACTGCAATTTAAGAAAAGAAAATTAAGCATATTCTGAAGTATGCAGTTATGGGATCACTTTTTCCCTCATTTTGAGAATAAAAATAAGAAATGAAGAGCTAAGAGCAAAGTATGACTGCGAAAGTCCAGAAACGTTATTTAAATAAGGACATTATTTAATGCTAATTAGACACGAATAAGTCCAATTGAAATTAACAGGACCTACAGTGCACTCCTATGAACACTTGGCTGTGGATAAGCCTCATCACCTTTAAAAAATCATTTTCAGGGTCAAACTGACATCCAAAAAGAAACTGGAATAAAATGATAACTGCACCAAAGGAATGACTGTTGCTCATATAATTATACAAATTTCTGAGTTCTCTCCAACAAAGCTATTAAGATTTGAAGTTTATACAGTTCCTCACAATTCCAGTGCTATTTTATAAAACATATCCCCATCTTTACCTTTCATTATCATGGAGCAACCCCTGCCCTCATATTTACCTGCCCTAGAGTAGGAAATGCATTTCCCCAATTACCACAACACAAGCACAGCTGAAAAGTTGGCTTATGACGAGTTAACCCTAAAGGTTTCCTTTAAAAATGGCAGGTTTTCTCCATAATCTTGAGTACTTCCTTAAGCTTCGCTGTGGCTTGACCTCACACATCCTCATCAATGTTTACGAGAGGCTCTCCTGGACCCTGGAGTCAGCTCAATGGGCTAACTGACTTCTCCACCAAGCTGGTTACAAAGATAATCCAGAAGCCTTCCTGTTAATGACTGATAAGTAGAAGAGGTGACTGACTGTCCCTGGGCTCAGTGGACAGCTGCAGAAGTTTATTTTGCCCAGCCCTGCACAGTTATAAGGGCGGGGAGGGGAGTCTATCACTCAGGTAGTCACCCCACACTTAGTTTAGTGCTCCTGGGAGTTCCTGTAACACCCAAGCTTTCTTTTCCAGATTGTCAGACTCTTGGACAAAATTACTCTCAGCAACACTCTCTGGCAGTGATTTATTTATTGAGAATTAAAGATGTTCCAAGCTAGACTCTTCCTGAGTCAGAACTGATATTCTGGCATGAAACCCAAAAGTTATAGATAGCTCAAACAGCCCCCCCCCCCCAATCACACAATGCTTTCATTCCCACCTAGCAGTTCACGCTTTTCCTAACCCCACCAGTAAATCACCATTACATTATTTCTACAGCATGGCAAGTGGAGATGTGGACCAGGGTCATTTGCCACTACACAAAGCCGTTCTCACACTCCAGTACACACACCCCTCCCACAGGAATTTTCCTCCCCTATGATTCCCCTCAGAATCCATGGCAAACTAAAGACTGAGTTTGACAATGATCAAATCCTATTTTCATAACAATTAGTATTACACAGTTTCTGAGCTTTAATAATATTGTACTGAGCAAGCTTCCTGTTCCCCCTTCCATAAAGCTTGACTTATCATGAAGTATTTTGACACAGTCTTTTCAGAAGGAGACTGAAGCTGGGGAGGGCAGCCAAGAAGGAGCTAGAAAAGATCCTTAAGAATAAGGATGTGTTGCTGGTGACCAAGATCAAGTTAATACATGCCATAATATTCCCCAGAGCTTTTTTTCTGGGGGGACGCACCAGAACAGAGTTCTGGAACCTCTTCGACAAAATTCTTTTTAAAATGTTTAAAAGTTCATGAGTTTTCTGTATACAGAATAAAAACTTCATTTCCCTCTTGAGAGTTCCAGCACCTCATTTTCAAGAGAGAGAGAGACAGAAGGCCCTGGGATTCCCCATTACTATGTACAGGTGCGAAAGCTGGGCAACAAAGAAAGCTGTCAGGAAGATAGTAGATTCCTTTGAAATGTGGCGTTGGAGGATTGTTTTATGGATACCATGGACTGCCAAAAAGATCAATAATTGGGTTCTAGACCAAATTGAGCCTGAACACTCCCTAGAAACTAAAATTAAACTGAGGCTATCGAAGTTGAAGGCAGCAGAAAAAGAGGAAGCCCCAACATGAGATGGATGGACTCTTATCGAGGAAGCCACAAAGGCCTTCAGTTTGCGAGACCTGAGAATGGATGTTAACAATAGGACATTTTGGAGGACATTAATTCATAGGGCCACCATAAATCTGACGTAACTTGACAGAACACACATGCACACAGAGAGAGAGACAGAGAGAGAGACAGAGAGAGAGTTTGGCACAACTCAAAGAGGTGAACTGTGGACTGAAAGCCCAGCTTTAAGTTATCCCAGATGATTATCAGTTTAAAGACACAAATAGGCTCTTGTTAATCACTCAAGTGGAAAACTCTGGCTGGAACAAACTGTACTCGCAAACTGTAAATTGCTTTAAAAATATTCATAGCTAGTGGGTCTATCAGTGAATTCTGCTCCCACCAAATAGACCACAATATACAAGTAACTGGCAGGAATCATTGAGTATGTTTGCTATGATATCATAGCAAATCATGCCCTTCAGCCAACATATTACAAAGCTATTTCAGAACTGTACTCACTGTGCGCCGTTCACCGCCAATTCCCCTCCATTGTTCTGCCTTTTTAACAATGTAGCTCAACTCTTGGTTGGAGACTTCCAGGTCAAAAGGAACAAAGCAAGTGGCCTCGTCACGTTGAACCCTCTGGTATATATCTAATAACCAGCCTTCATTGTGTATTCTGAAATGGAAAGCATCTTAGTCTTGCTTTCTTTCATTTTCTTATCCATTCATTCTTTCTTTCATTTATTAACATTACATACCACCTTTCCACCCAACGAGGGACCTCAAGGCAGCAAACAAACATTACAATAAAAATCTTATAAACAGCCACATTAAAAATAATCAATCAACATTAATTTTCCACATAGCATTGCCTGAAAGAGTGGCACATAAAAAGCACATCTTTTAACAGATGTGCTTGAAAAATGGGAAAGAACAAATTATATGCAATCTAAGGCTTACATGCATGTAGAAGATTGACATCACAATACCTTTTCTTTTGTACACTTCGGTATATGCATGCACAAGACAGTCACATGTAGAAAGCTAGTCGCATAAAGGCAGAAGGAGGAAACTGTGTTTGCAAGTTAAGAGAATGGTATTTGGGGACCCAGTTGCAAGGGAAGTCAGGATATGGAACACGTAGAAAATATAGGGAAAAAGCTATTTAGAAGGAGACACAATTAGAAGGAAGAACATTTCACTGTTCGAATATGAAAGTAAATCCTGAGGGTGGGGGGGGAGAAAATGTTCCCAGAGAACATACAACAAGCTGAAACAAGTTGAACTGCAGGCTCCAAGAATTTCCAAAGAGAACAAAAGAACATAAGAGAGAACATAAGAGAAGCCAATGCTGGATCAGGCCAACGGCCCATCCAGTCCAACACTCTTGTCATACTGTAGCCAAAAATACCAGTTGCCATCAGGAGGTCCACCGGGGAGGCCAGGACACTAGATGCTCTCCCACTGTTGCCCCCCCCCCCAAGCACCAAGAATACAGTGCATCACTTACCCCAGACTGAGAGTTCCTATCTATACCCTGTGGCTAATAGCCACTGATGGACCACTGCTCCATATGCTTATCCAAATCCCTCTTGAAGCTGTCCATGCTTGTAGCCGCCGCCATCTCCTGTGGCAGTGAATTCCATGTGTTAATCACTCTTTGAGTGAAGAAGGGCTTCTTTTTATCCATTCTAATCCGAGTGCTCAGCAATTTCATGGAGTGCCCACGAGTTCTTGTATTGTGAGAAAGGGAGAAAAGTACTTCTTTCTCGACTTGCTCTATCCCATGCATAATCTTGTAAACTCTATCATGTCACCCCTCAGCTGTCATTTCTCCAAGCTAAAGAACCCCAAGCACCTTAACCTTTCTTCATAGGGAAAGTGTTAAAGTCCTTTTATCAGTTTAGTTGCCCTTTTCTGCACTTTTTCCAATGCTGTAATATCCTTTCTGAGGTGTGGTGACCGGAATTGCACACAGTATTCCAAATGAGGTCACACCATCGATTTATACAGGGGCATTATGATACTGGCTAATTTGTTTTCAGTTCCCTTCCTAATAATCCTAATAATCCAAGATTCGTTTTCTAGTGGCCGCACTTTGTGATGGTCATGGAAACAGAATGTTCAAGGAACTTTTTGAAGCCACTTTGAACCAACACTCAAGGTCTGAAGGTATCAGGAAGCACTTCTTTTTTAATGTAAGGGATTCCCCTTGAGGATCCATTCCCATTAGTGATGAAACTATATAATTGTAATACATCTGCTTTGACATAGTTTAATCTCAGTTGTTTGTGGTGCCATTAGATCCTCTTAATCTGTACTATTTCTTTTTCTTTTTCCGACTCAAAAAAGCACTACCTGTTTAGTAGGCCTACCATCTAAACTATAACGACTGTAAGTAATGGTTCGTATTAGCCATTCAGCATGATTTACCACTTGTCTTACTGGATAAGAAGTACAACTTGCAGTTTACACTTGCTTGGTTAATGAAACATTCTTCTTAATTATGTAAAATTTAATTTGGTTTAATTACTGTCAATTTACTGCCACAAAAATTTTCCATAAGTTTTTAATTATAGGGAAGAAGAAGAAGAGTTGGTTTTTATACCCCACTTTTCTCTACTTTAAGGAGTCTCAAAGTGGCTAACAATCTACTTCCTTTCCTCTTCCCACAACAAGGTGTGAGGTAGGTGGGGCTAAGGGAGCGCTGAGAGAGCTGTGACTGGCCCAAGGGCACCCAGCAGGCTTCATACGCAGGAGTGGGGAACCAAATCTGGTTTAGGGTCCACCGCTCTTAACCACTACACCATGCAGGCGGACAATCTTTTGCTTAATTCTGAGTCTTATAGTTTACAAAACCTTGGTTCAGCAACAGACCTTTCTAAGGATGCAACTAGAGACTCTTGGGACTTATCATATTGCATTTCCAGTTTTGTCCCCCACATCACATTAGTAAACTGCATGTGTTTTCCATGTGTCAGGCCCCAACAACTTTTGGCCAAGCAAGCTGAATACAGCTTTCCAGAAATATTCTCTGGCCTGTGAGCTGTTTGACACTTTTACAGTTAAGTAATAGAGGCATTACTGAACTTCTGGTGGGTTTCCATTTTTTGGCGGGTAGACTGCTTTTAAACCATAGGTCTCAAGTTGGGCAAACCTTACATCCATCCTTCCAGCATTGCTATTCCCCACCCCCCCTAATCCATGCTGAATATTGCATAAGCCACTCCATTCACCTCAGAAAAATCCAATCTAGTTTACCAAACACAACAGGAAAGGCCTGAGAAAGGTTCCTGTGACTTAACAAACACTAGCAAGAGGAAACCCTTCAAACTGTCAAGAAAAAGGAAAGAAGTACAGAAGGGCATAATATGTGGGCAGATAGACATTCAATGAAATGAACACACCATGAACCCACTAATTTAAAAAAAAAATGTAATACAACAATATGTACAATCAAGTTAACAACACCATTAATCACGAGTTCTTAGTTGTATATATTGTAGAATTACAACTCGAGATGGTTTCATTGAATGTTCAGTCACCCATATCTCATAACCGTCTGTGTTGTCAGTAGATACCAGAACACCACTCTTTCACTTCAACGATGGTCCTGGGAGACAGATGAAAGGAGAAGAAAGGGTTACAAAGGATGAAGGAGTAAAACGGTGAAGCGGAATGGGATTGTGGTCTCCTGGGTATAGGTATTTTGGTGAGTCAGTAGCATATGCACAAATGCATGAGTACTGTACACTGGGGATACATCTATACACTATTAGCCACCCATGGCCATGATCTGTGGATATCTAAAGGGCCACATGGGGGCTAAACAGATCTTTCTGCACACTTGGAGGACTACCCAGGTGTGGGTCCAGTGGTGGCAGAAGCTTTGCCAGTGGTGGTGCAGCTCAAAAGCCCCACTTGTTACCCTAAGTTGTTGTGAGGGTTTCCTGAGTATGCTGGATAATTTAGCAAGAAGATCCAAGTGATGCAAGAGAGCAGCGGGATCTCCACCTTTATATACCAGGGTTTTTCCCTCAGTAGAACTCTCAAAATGAACCAGACTGTAATTAATTAAGAGGTCCATCAGTGGCTATTAGCCACATGGTATAGATAGGAACTCTCGGTCTGGGGCAAGTGATGCCCTGTATTCTTGGTGCTTGGGGGAGGGGGACAACACTGGGAGGGCATCTAGTGTCCTGGCCCCACTGGTGGACCTCCTGATAGCACCTGGTATTTTTGGCCACTGTGAGACAGAGTGTTGGACTGGATGGGCCATTGGCTTGATCCAGCATTGGCTTCTCTTATGTTCTTAAATGGTTTTTATTGAACAGAATTAAAGAATAAAATGAAAAAGCTTATTAATTGAAGAGTACTCTATAAACACACATACAAGTTCAGAAAATAAAGATGGTAGCTTCTAGAGACAGAGGCTGTGATCACACACACTCAATAATCCACTTTCAATGCATTTTCCAATTCTGTGTAGTATCATTTCAAACTGGAGCAGAACAAAGGTTTGTGGCAAAAGCACTTTTGGGAAGTGTGGGGCAACAGTGTGCTGTTTGAGTGCATAACCAAGAAGAAACCCTGACACAAAGTGGCAGTGAAAGTGGGAGGGGATGCAGAATGGAAGACTGAGATGCACTCAGAAACTGAGGAAAAAGTCAGGTGCAGAAAGGGTCAAAGACT
This sequence comes from Lepidodactylus listeri, assembly GCA_029233225.1. Classification (NCBI taxonomy): domain Eukaryota; kingdom Metazoa; phylum Chordata; class Lepidosauria; order Squamata; family Gekkonidae; genus Lepidodactylus; species Lepidodactylus listeri. The sequence goes on from JARCFY010000006.1 coordinate 99,551,724, forward strand.
CTCGCGAAATGGACGACTAATAGAAGCCTGTGAAATCTTGGTACCTTGTTTACCACTTATGTTAGAAGTCATCCAGTTGAAACGGAGACTTCGATATTTTTGTGGAACAATTTTTTTTATTTTTTTTTTGAGGAACAATTTACTTTATTGGCATTGTGTAGTAAGATTGCACTTACAAGTATGATAAGAAATTTCTTTCTCCCTCTGTGTGTGTGTGTGTGTGTGTGTGGAATTATTGGACATGTTTTCATGTTTCTTTATATGATTGCATCACATCTTTCCTTATTATATAAAGCTGTTTTCAAGTGGCAAGATTCCATGGGGCACCAAAATCAGTTGGCTGGAAGGACTGCCACTCAAAAGGAGGTCCCTGGCCACTGGCTGCATTCTCTCCCTGCTTTGCCTCAGTCCCACCCACAGAGCCACCGGCCAGCATCTCAGCCTCAGTCTGGAGGGAGCCGGTGAAGGGGAAGGATCCACTCTTCTCCTCCTCCCACTGCCAGGTGGGTCTAACTGTCCCCTCAGTGGCCTGCTTCTGTCAGTGAAAAGACAATGGACTTTCAGCATAAACCCCTCCCCCGCACACTGCCAGTGTGCCCAATTTCCTGTCAGAATAAACTCTGAAACAGGGGGGGCATTTCACACAGCACCCTGTAGCACTTCAGGACCAGTACAAGAACTGAAGAACGCTTGGGAGGAGGTTTCAAGGTAAACTGGCTCAGGAACGCTTCTCCAACAGGAGAGGCACGTTTCTGTGTGAAAGGGCCAATATGTTCCATTAGGGAATCGGTACTAATATAGTTCTATGTGAAATGCCTGACAGAAACCATTACTGAAGAGTTCAATGAAAAGGAACATATTGGCTATGTGAAATTCCTCAGGCTCTCTCTCCTGCTTAGCTCCACCATGGCTGGTTGGCTAATAAGCTGGGCCAGTGACCATCAAACCATTCTCTTCAACCCCCTGTTGAGTGGCTGACTTTCCCCTAGGTTTGCCAATCTCCAGGTGGAACCTGGAAATCTCCCACTGTTACAATTGATCTCCAGATGACAGAGATCAGTTCCCCTGGAGAAAATGGCTGCTTTGGAGGGTAGACCCTATGGCATTATACCCTGCTGAGTCCTTCCATTTCCCCCCCAAATGCTGCCCTCAACAGGATCAACCCCCCAAATTTCCAGGTATTTCCATCAATAGTGCCTGCAACTTTCCCCTCAGTGTCTGTTGCTAGGCAACCAAGCTTGCTTCTCTGAAAGCCCCTTTCCACACCTATGTTGGCCTTTGGGAGAAAACTCATTGGGGCAGCTGAACAGAATGCCATAGAGCCCACCCTCCAAAGCAGTCATTTTCTCCCGGGGGGAGGAGATCTGTTGTCTAGAGTTCAATTGTGATACCTGGCGATCTTCAGGCTCCACCTGGAGGTTGGGTACCCTAGGCGTAGCAGTCAGTGCTTCAGAGCAGGATCTGCTAGACCCAGGTTCTTGCTGAGTGGGTGATTTTGGGCCAGTCACAGACTTTAAGCCTAACCTACCTCACAGGGTTGTTGTGCAAGTCAAAAGGGGGAGAGGAAAATGATGTAAGCTGCTTTGGACCCCATTGCAGAGAAAGACTACTTTTCCTCCAGGGGAAGTATGGTTGCCAATCTCCAGGTGAGGGCTGGAGATCACTCTGAATTACAACTGCTCTCTAGGGAGGAAGAGATGGAAAGCTGAAACCAGGGGGCAGATAATGATACATTGATGGTTGGCTGGGAAGTAGGGTTGCCAACTCCAGGTGGGGAAATTCCTGGAGATTTGAGGGGTGGACCCTGGAGAGGGTGAGGTTTCAGCAGGGGTGGGACCTCAGACAGGTTCAGTGCCATAGACTCCACCCTTCAAACTACCCATTCCCTCTTGGGGAACCATTGTTGCCAATCTCCAGAAGAGGGATGAAGATCATGATGAATTACAACTGCTCTTCAGATGGCAGAGATCTTCCCCTGGAAAAAATGGTGGACTCTGTGTCATTATACCCTGCTGAGGTCACCAGAGCAAATTGACGCTGAGTGCCCAAGGCCGGGGCACTCTTCCAGAACTTCTTTCTAGAGCCCGTTGTATTTATTTCCACAATGGGCCTTATTTCTAGTATATATATATATTCCTTTAAATAGATAGTATTTTTGTTGTTAGTTGTAGTTAGTTGTTCGTTTGTAGTTAGTTATGTCTATATTTAGACATAAGGCTAAAACCAGACCTTATTTTTTTTTAAGATTTCATTGTTCAAGTACATTGAAAATGCAGAGCATGAATAATTACATGTTGCTGGCCTAATGTTTTTGAAGACTTCTGCTTCTCATGCTGGATCCCAACTTTGCTGTACCTAAGTAGGTCTATGTCTGCCTAGCTGGAAAATCTGAGAGCTCTTATGTATGCTACCTTATGCTCCATTATGGTCTGATAGACATGCAATAAATTATATGTGCTCTGTTGAAAAGGCACCATTTAATGCAAAAACAGCATTGACATTAATACAGACACTGTACATTGTCTCTGCAACCCAGTGAATTATATTGACGGAAATGAATGTTTTGCTTTCAGTAAATCCTTTCTTTGTCTTTATGTCAAAACAAGCAGAAGTAAAAAGAATTATTCAGTCTAAAACCATACAAAAGAAATTCAAATCTTCTACATTCCTAGAAGCTGTACACAAGTCCAATGTACTTGTAGTCTAGTTAATTAGTCTCTGAGATGTTAATGCTGCCTTAATCATTGACTTAATAGTTTTGAATGGCTTCATAAGTTTTAGCTGCTGTCGTTTATTACTCAGGAAAATTAATTTAAATTAAAACATTTGTAAGGCAGATTTTTATGAGAATATTATGAACATCTTCATTGTCAGGGGAACAGGTGTGGGCTCATCAAATATTCTTTCCCTTCTGGATCAATCTTTCCATAATGTTTTACAATAAAGTAAAAAAGGTACTTCATTGGACAATGTATCTTTTTGAATTCTTCATAACAAAATAATAAAGGAAAGCATGCATAACAAAACTTGTTACATCACATAAGCTTTCTCAAGCAGTTCTCACGGCAGCAAAGATAAAGCACACAATATAATTATACTTGAATTTTGAAAAAGAACCATTTTTGTTTTATTGAGCTCTGAAACGTCTATTGATAAATTCATTTCTGAGTGGCTAGCATCAGCACCTGGTTGCACATCAAGATATTTAGGCTTAATGTGCGCATACACCTTTTTCATACATAAACTTTGCATATTTGTGCCCATTTATACAAATTTCATTCCGATGCCTTTGTAGACATCAAATTAAACTCAGGACTTGAAGACTTCACCTCTTTTGCATGGCAAGTTGAGTACCCATGGAAGTGATTCCCCCTGAGAGAATTAGAACTGAATTATATGGTGTTTGCTCTGTTCAGTTTCATCCCAATGGCTATTTATTTATTTAATTCATTTGTACCCCACCTTTCTCTCCAATGGGGGACCCAAAGTGGCTTATATCCTTCTCCTCTCCTCCATTTTATCTTCACAACAACTTTGTGAGGTAGGTTAGGCTGAGAGTGTGTGACTGGCCCAAGGTCACCCAGTGAGCTTCCATGGCATGAGTGAGGACTTGAACCTTAGTCTTACAGATCCAACACTCTTAACCACTACCCCACATATGACAGAATGGCGAGCCAGTTTGGTGTAGTGGTTAAGTGTGCGGACTCTAATCTGGGAGAACTGGGTTTGATTCCCCACTCCTCCACTGGCAGCTGCTGGATGACCTTAGGCAAGCCATAGTTCTGTCAGAGCAGTTCTCGAGAGAGCTCCCTCAGCCCCACCTACCTCACAGGGTCTCTCTTGTGGGGAGGGGAAGGGGAAGGAGTTTGTAAGCCGCTCTGAGACTCCAAGTGAAGGGCAGGGTATAAATCCAGTCTCCTCCTCCTCCTCTTATATTTACAATATAATCCTAAACATGATTATACCCTTCTAAACCCTCCATGGGCTTAGAAATGTATGACTCTATTGAGGGTAGCCCTTATGTGGCATCTGCAAAGTTAGGTCTGAAAGTGCATAGGTAATTTTGGAGGAAACCACTGTAGCAAAAGAGGAACTCGGTGCAATTTCCAGGAGTTGTGGCCCTGGGATCCTGTGTGGCCAACACTGCTCATGACCCCTTCTTATGATTAGCTGAATTATTTAAGTAGGAGATATAAACACATTTTGCCTATTAGAATACTTTAAGGGTGGTCATATAGATGGGGTTAGCCAAGTACAAAATTGCAGTTCTGACTGCACACACCCTTGATTTTAGCTTCTGGCAGCCATGCTATTCAGGATAAAAGAGAAAAGGATCCTTTAAAAATTGTTGTTTTAAAATGGCTGCACAGGGAGTTTAGTTTCAGTTAGCAAAACTGAGCATAGTTGAAAGGTTAAATCTTCTCTTCCTTTCTCGTGTGGGCCTAACCCAGATTGCCACTTCCTGCATACACCATTCCCCATTGCATAGGCATAAACTATGGAGGGGCTCGAGGGCTCGGGCCACCCCTGAAATTTCCCGGGGGGGACTGAGCCCCCCCGGCGAAACAGAGCGCCTGCTGCTGCCTCTCCCCCCACCTCCCTGGGTCCTTCCTAGGCTCACTGGCCAGCCAGTCGGCTGGCCACCACCACCAGAGCCTCTTTCTCCACCCCCCCAGCTCCCCTGTACCCACTCCTCCCTCCCTCTCCCTCCCGGGGCTCCAGGCAAATGCCCAACGTGATAACATCACCTGGCTATCACATTGGGCATTCGCCTGGAGCCCCGGGAGGGAAAGGAAAGGAGGGAAGAGTGCTGGGGGGGGGGGGAGAGAGGCGGTGGCAGCATTGTTTCAGAGCACATTGTTTTGGGTAGGTCTCCCCTCCTGGAGGCTGGGCCAAGAGGGCCAGCAGGAGGGCCCGAAGACATGCGGTTGGGTGGCTGCCAGGCTGGGTCCCGCAATAACCCGGGCAAAGACCCAGGCACACAAGCCACCCCCATCTCCGCCAAGGGTCAGCCTGCCTCGGAGGGACCCCAGGCCATGGGCCTGGACATCGAGACAGGCGCCATGACTGGGGACCATGAGGAGAGCGCTAGGGTGAGAGAGGAAAGAAGAGCTGCTGAGGACCCTGAGGAGGGCGCCGGGGATGGAGGAGCTGCCCGGACTCACCCTGCTCTGCTCTCGAGAGCAGGGTCAGAAGACAGCACTGCTAGGACAGGTCCGACCGTGCCCCAGAGGACTGCGGCCAGGCACCAAGGCCCATACAGAGCAGGAGAAGGCTTACTGAGACCAGCAGTGAGCCTGGAGATGGCAAAACACCTGGAGATGGCCACTAATGCACCAAGTCTCAACACTGAGGGTGGGACCAACAGAGGAGAGAGGGCTGGAAGGGCTGGGAAGCAGGAACATGGGGGAACACAGCCAATGGGAAGGGGGCTGGGAATGATAGACAGGACCAGGGACCTATGGCAAAACAAGGGATGGGGAAGGAGGGGAGCACGTGCTGGAGAGAGGGATAAAAGGGGTGAGCATACCAGAGCCAAGGAGAAAGCAAAAGGAGGAACAGAGGCCATGGAGGTACACACACAGAGAGAGAGAGAGAGAGAGAGAGGATGGCCAGCTAACTCCTGAGGAGGGTTTTGTCCTGGTGGTGAGGCAACCCCAAACCCCCCCCATTCTGAGACTCAGGGTGCAACCCCATGTGGGCCTTCATCTCCAGCACGGTGGAAGGACCAGCCCCTCCTAGGACGAGCACTGAACCTGACACCCCCTTTCTCCCATTCCGTTTATCTGTCAACCTAACCCCCATTTTACTACTTTCTCTAATTCCCCAGATCTGTCAATCTACCCCCCCCATCTCTTTTGTCTACCAGTCTCTCCAACGCTTGCTGCTCTCCCCGCCTACCATCTATCCCTGGTACTTCACCTCCACCTTTGCTGCTTTCCCCTCCTCTCCCCACCCTTGGCACTCCACAGACCCCCACACCTTTTCAGTCCTCCCTATCTACCCCCAGCCTTGGCACTTCACTACCCCCTATCCTTGAAATTCACTACCCCCTTCACTACCCCCTATCCATGCCCCCCTTGCTGCTCTCCCCACTTACCTCCCATCATTGGCATTCACTCACCCCCCACAACCTTCCCATTCATCCCCACCCACCTTCCAGCAGGTGGGTGGTAGGCTGCTGGCTTGGCGGGGGTGGCAAAAGTTGTAGGAAGGGGAATCGCACACTCCTTTCTACTGTGGTTCTTGGGCTGCTGCACCACACTGCTGCTAGGCCCAGTGCAATTCTCAGGCTGCTGTGCTACAAACACTTGGCTCAGAACAACTCCTGATGTGTTACACCTCCTCCAGGCACAGCACGGCTCCTGGGCCACTACACCACCACTGCCAGGTGCAGTGTGGCTCCCGAACTGTCACACCTCCACCTTCAAGCCCAGCCAGGGCTCTTGAACTGCCATGACACCACTGGGCTCAGTGTGGCTCCCAACCTGCTGGGCCCTATGAGGGGGAAATTTAATTTAAACCCCCCACTGATTTTTTAAATTCAGATTTTTCTGCAAACCTGGGGAGTGTCCCAAGTTTGCTCAAAGATCTGTTTAGCCTCCGTGTTGCCCCAATCAGCAGATTTAGCTATCTGCAGATGGGGGCCACAGATGGCTAACAGCATATAAACAAGTAGGGGGCCGCGAGACTCTCAGGGGATCCCATCTCTCCCCCAAACACTCTCAGAGGCCAGCATGGAGCCACAAGTTGCCCAGCAGCTTTCTGCAGCTTGCCCAGAGCAGCTTCAAGTGGACCAGCAGAAACTGCCCCCTGCCACTCTCTGCCCCCAGTTCTCTGTGGCAATTTGGGGGGCAGTCTTTTCTGGCTCACCTGGAGCTGCTCTGAGGGAGCCAACAGAGACTTCCCCAGGCACATTCACACTGGTCCCAGTGCAACCCAGGGGTTTTGCTGCTGCCAGCGGCATACCCCGCTGGGCTCCCAGGCTGCATGGCCATAAACCAACAACAACTTAACACAGAATTCAGCAGCAACAATCAGCAGCAGACACAAATTATTCCTGCACTGCAAACACAACTGCACAGCAACACAAGTCAATTGAAAAATGAAAATTAAAGTATTAACCAAAGACATGTCGAAATAAAAAGAAACGTAATGTGAGAAGATGCTCCAAAAACTTGGCTCCATAACTAGATAGGTCCTTTCTCTAGTCACTATCCACCTTACCTCAAATGACAGGGAGATGGAGGAGAGACACAGAGAGGCAGAGGCCTCAGAAGAGGACCTTATTGAATGAGGACGTTCATATGGAACCACTAATCCTTCACTCCCCTAGCTGGTTTTTTAAAAAATTATTGCTGCTGCCCTGCTTTTCTCGAAGAATTCAAGGTGGCTTACAAAATTCCAAAAAGACTTAAAAACCCACGTTAGAAACAGGCAACCCCCCCCCCCAAAAAAGCCCAACAATGAGTGTGTAGCCAGAAACCAATAATTCAAGTCCTGTTGTTACTACAGTAACTCAAAGCTACTGAAATTTAGCAGAAGATCCTTCAAAACAGAATTTCTTTAAAGACCCTTTCTGAAATCCAACAGGGAAGGTGACCTCCAAACCTACGTGGGCACGCTGTTCTGTAACCCTGGCACAATAGCTAAAAAGGTTCAATCTCGGGCAGCAATAGATCAGATGCCCACCATGTTGGGCTGCTCAAAACCCCAGCCTTGCTAATATATCCTCTAAACAAAAAGGGGGCGGGGGGGGGAAATCTGCCTGTTTTGAAAACTGCCTGTTATTCTTACTTGCCATTTAGTGGTTTTGCTTCACTTCCTTCTGAGCAGCCTGTGCTGAAATGCCTTGGCACACCGTACACTATTTAGCTCTCCATCCCAGCATCTCCTAGCACTGGCATCAAAAGATCACAGTGGGCACTGGGAACTGAAGCAGCTTCTTAGAACTTAAATAGTGAAGAAAGAAGAATTTACCGTACAAAATACAAGTACCACACTGTCGCTGAAATGAAGAACAGGATTGTGTAGAGCAGTAGGGTGATCAATACGCCAGGGATTCCGGATCCTTCTGTCCTTAAAAAAAGCCAGTACAGCTTGGCACAGTCAGCAATGGGTTTACCTGGAGTGTAATGAAGTCGCTGAAATGTTTTTTTTAAAAAGAAAGTTAAAAAAGATGAAATTAAATTCTTACTACATATCATCATCATCATTTGTATGACTAATAATTTATTATTATATGTATTATTATATAATACATCATTTGGGGTTGGACTAGAAGACCCTGGAGGTTCCTTTCAACTCTGATTCTATGACTATATCAAAGTTATAAAGGTAAAGGTTTCCCTTGTTCGAAAGCCAGTTGAATCCAACTCCAGGGTGTAATGCTCATATCTGTTTCCAAGCCCAAGAGCCAGCATTGTTTGAAGACTTCTCCGTGGTCATGTAGCCAGCATGATTAAACGCCAAGGCACACAGAATGCTGTTAGCTTCTCACTGAAGCGGTACCTATTTATCTACTTGCAGTTTCTTGCTTTCGAACTGCTAGGTTGGGAGGAGCTGGGGCCAGAGACGGGAGCTCACTTCATCATGTGGCACTCAGGTATCGAACTGCCGAACTACCACTCTTCCAGCCTGCGGTTCAGTGCCTTAACCACTGAGCCACTGCAGCCCCCTAAAACTTTAGATACACTGAATTATGGGGCCGGATTTCATTTGCTGAGACATGTGAGACATTAAAAATGGGAACCATTTTTTTTTGTAAAATGGATGTCTTTTGGGTAGATTTCCAGTTGCTGAAGGTGGTCAATACTGCCTGGTCTTTTAACTGGAGATACCGGGGATTGCATCTGGGATTTTCTGCATGCCAAGCAGATGGTCTACCACTGAGCCACAAGGACAACTGAGGGCCACTGGATAAAATATTAAAACCAACTCTGAACAAGCTACATTTCTTAGCATAGCCATCACCTCTCATCTTTAATTCCCAACTATAAGAAGGGAATATTGTTAATTATCTCACAGGATTGTCAAGCAAAAGATTAAATGGCATTTCACACATTAACCATGGGGGAAATCCTCACATATGAGCAGATGTGAGAGAAGGCTCATAAAATATCCTGATTCTGACTTGGCTGGCTACCCCTCTAATTGCTAGGTTATGCTTTGCATGCCCTAACCCTGCCAAGTATGTATGTATAATTTTGCTGTTCATAATTATTTATGATGGTAAGCAATATGGCAGATGTTTGTAGGACAAGGCCTTCTCTTTATATCTAATACCATCTCACATCACTAAGGGGGTGGGGGAGTTGTTAGTGTTGTGTCAAGTGATCTGCACTTTTTCTTTTAATAATCAAAAAATGAAAGTGAGTTGACATGGGACCCTGTTTTCCAGGCCTATCAATCTGCCGGCTTTCATAACCACTAAGTCTACTTAGAAATTTTAAAAGATATTAGATCATTAAAGTAACTCATGTCACATTACCACAACATAACATTTTAAAATGCTTGATCTAAAATAAATTGATTGGCAAGTAAATCTGAAATAGCAGCTGAAAAAATGCCAAAGGCGGCCGGGGGTGGGGGGATTGCAAGAACAAATATGGGAAACACATGTAAGGGATTCCGTTTCATTTTGAAATGGGATATGCCCCTTCGCTTGGCATTCAGTCAGTCAAATGTGTTCCTTGTGAAAGTAATTTTGGTAAAAAATATTGCCAATTTTCAAGTACAGAGCAAGACGTATTTTTCATAACATCTCAAATCAAAGTCAAATTAGAAGTGCTCTCAAACGTCTAATTTTCAGGCTGATTTGGGGCTTCACCGGAACCTGATACAGATGAAGAGGCAGTATCAGTACTCATGTCATGAGTTTCTTTCTTTTTAACTAGAAGCAGGAAGCTTCATGTTCTGCTAAGTATTTAGAACATGTTCCTAGTGAAATGTAATGTCTATAGGGCAAAACCTAGTCTATTGACATCAACTGCAATTTGAAAATGTATGGACTGTATTTGTTTGAATAAATCTGAAAGATGTGGTGAAAATGACTCTTATTACCTCCACGTGTAATTCTTAGCAGGTTGAGCACATGGGACTGCATCTGACTCCCAAAACTTAGAACACTATAGATCTGTTGTGTCTGGTAAGTTGAAGTGCCAAGCTTCTGTCAGAAAACCAAGTCCGTCAGATGAGGGGCGCAGCTGGTAGACTTGTAAGGAAGTAGGGTGGACAATATCACTTCAGTGTACAATAAGGAAATACAGGTTGTTTACCTGTAACTGGAGATCTTCGAGTGGTCATCTGTGCATTCACACCTCTGGGATATACTGCACCTGTGTTGACCCCGATCGGTATCTTCTAAAGCGAAAGGGATTTCCGTGCCCCCTCCCCGGTCATGCGCAGGGCTCCAGTGTGCATGACCAAGGAAGGGGCTCGACAATCCTGCCAGTTCCTTCTGACCGCTGCCATCAGTCTCCGAGCGAGATAGAAAAGACCAACAGCAGAGGGGAAGGAAAGTGGGTGGTGTGAATGCACAGATGACCACTTGAAGATCCCCAGTTACAGGTATATCTTCTTCGTGGTCTCTGTGCATCACATAGGTGTCAACTACGGGGGGGGGGGGGCTCGAGCCACCCCCAAAATTTCCTGGGGGGGACTGAGCCCCCCCAGCAAAATGGAGTGCCCACCACTGTGCCTCCCTGGGCCCTTCCTAGGCCTTCCTAGGCCTGCCTGCCTGCCACTACCTTTCTTCCCCCTGCCTGGCCACTCTTGCCTCCTTCCCTCTCCCTCCCTCCCTGAATAAGTTAACATTTTTTCCTACCATAGAGAACAATGGAGGGGATGGGACAATCTGTTTGGGGGCCCATAGAATTGGACCCCGTGGTCCAATCCTTTTGAAACTTGGTGGGTATTTCGAGGAGATGCCCCAGCAGCTACCCTGCAAGTTTGGAGCCTCTCCCTCAAACCCCCTTTCCTCCAGCCCCTCATATACCCTATGAGTTTTTGCCATTGATTTCAATGGCCCATAGGGTATAATGGGGCTGAAACTCTGAGTCCGCCACAAGCAACCAGTCATCGACGTACAGAAAAATCTGTACACCTTGCAGGAGAAGGTAGGCCACAATGACAACCATGAGCTTTGTGAATATGCAGAGGGTGGTGGAAAGGCTGAACAGAAGGGCCTTTTACTGGTAATGACCTTCCCCCTCAGCGAAGCAGAGAAAATGCCTGAGATCTGGGTGTTTTGAGACATGAAAGTGAGCATCTTTCAAGTCCAGGGTCACCATCCAAACCCTGTGGTCAAGGAATGGAAGGATGTTCTGAAGGGTTGTCATCCAGTACTTTTTGTACACGATGAAAGTATTGAGGTTTCTGAGGTCAATAATAGGGCGGAGGCCTCCATCCTTCTTGGGAACTGTGAAATAACGGAAATAGAAGCCCTGATGGAACTGCGACCGAGGAACGGGTTCTATTGCGTCCTTTTGAAGGAGGTTCCAGATTTTGTCTAGTAGTGTGACGGAGCTGGGCGTAGAGATGAAATACGACTCTGTAGGCACCTGAAGAAACTTTATACGATAGCCCTCTGCGACGACAGAGAGAGCCCATCTGTTTGATGTTATCTTTCTCCAGGCAGACAAAAACGGGGACAGATGGCTGGGAGTTTTCGCCAGTTGGCCTAAGTCAAAGGCTCTGCTTGGAGGGCTTGGTAGCCTTGGTCCTCAACTGGGAGGCAGTAGTGAACTTCTGTTTGTTTCCATAGGGCCGTGACTGGAAACCGGAGGATCTGTGCCATTGAGATCCCGGGGAGGACTTTTGGGATGATCTGCGGGACCAGGATTTGTTCCAGGACTTCGACTTGGATTGTTTGGGGTCTGGGAGACTCCCAGATTATGTGAAGTCTTGATGCTCTTGTCTAGTTCTTGTAAGACTGCATCTGTAGTGGAACTGAACAACTTTGCTGTCAGGAGCGTAACGAGCCCATGTGGGAGCAAGATAAGCAAGATATAAAATATGTAAATTGTGTGGTTCCATAGAATATTGGCTCTGAAGAAGTACATCAAAACTCTCTCGGCCAACAGGAGAAGTCAGCCTGGTGTTTAGCCTCCCTGCAGACCTGGAAGTTGACAACTCAGAAACAGCCTAGAAGACTACAGTGTATATAAGAACTGTGTATTGCCTTTTGGTCTTGCTTGGGAAGGTTTTTTGGATATGTACATTTGGCTTTAGCAATAATGCTTTAATAAGTTATTTGTTGTTTCCACGGAGTATTGTGTATTTTGTTTTGCTACTGTATTCAGTGTCTCCGTGTTCCCGTTGTGGTCAGAGGTATGACGTCTGAGCATGACTGCTGATGTGAGCGTTTTGGTTGCCACATCCAGATTGTGTTTAGCTGCATTAAGCTGATATTTTGCCAGCATCATACCCTCTTTCTGCAGCCTCCTGGCTTGAACTGTATCCTAGAGGTGTGATGCACAGAGACCATGAAGAAGATTTGCATCTTTAAATTTAAAGAAAAGGCAAAACTAGAACTTCCTCCCTGCTGTGCTACTTTTTCTGGGGTGTCATCTACCCCAAGGTGAAGCGATTCCAAATTTCAGTTCAGCAGTTTGAAGTGGTATAGCAGTTTGAAATGGTACAGACAGATCATTCGACCACTTCGAGTTTCTTTTGCTTCATTTTGCTACAGGTATACCACATCCTGGTGAACTGAGTTGAGATGGAACTGGAGCAGCAACAAACGTTCTGTGGAATCTTTTTTTTTTTTACATAAATATCAGTTCTTATTGTTACTGCACTCACTTTGGTCCCAAATTCCTTATCTACCCACATAGCAATTCTCTTTATAACCTAATGAATGTTTGCAAAGTGTTCCAAGCTTGGCTTCCATTTCTCTTCGTCCCCAAACTGTTGGAGGGTTAACGGCTACCTTAACTGGGTTTCTGTGCTATTCTGGGAAGGGCTCATTTTAGCATGGTGTGTTACACTCACAGGCCTCCACTTCAGTAATAAATAACATGTGAACTGAAGATTTCTACCAAGACCAAACTGTATGATTTTTCTCACCCTCACAAAAACCAGTGATGAGTGTTTGGGGGGGGGGGGGGGGTATCAGCAAAACAGTCTCACATTGCAGCATCAGTTTGTCACCTCAGTTCTGCACCTGGAAAATCTCCATACTAACGGAATCTTAGAGAGTTGTTGTAGACCTCAGCAATTTAAGTCATTTTGCATACTAACAATGCTACAGGTACACTTAACAAAGTCTGAGGTATGCTTAATAATAGAAAAGAATTCAGTAATTTCTCTACAGATTCATCTTCTGAAGCAGTTCTATAATGCTACGTTTTAAGATTGTTTCTTTCAAAATATTTTGTAGCTTTTTGATGAGACAGCATCATCTTCGAGGCCACTGTAATCTTTTTAACACTACCTCTATCTCTATATCAATGTCTTACCTCAGTCAATTTACAAATGGGGGGAAGACATCAGACTTTTCAATCAAAATTTGTGATTAGTAATAAAAAAGCAGTTTAATTTTAAAACAAAAACAAAGTTAGCTTGTTGTGGCCAGGGGTAGAATTTCATATCTCCGATGGAGTCACTAAATAAAACAAGTCTTAACAGCAAAGAGTCATATTCAAGATATTTTAAGCAACTTACCCCCAGGAATGTATCCACTACAAACACCGCCAAGGGGTCTAGTACTGTCCACAGTCCCCAAGCCACGATCAGCTTTGACAAGAAAGAAGGAAATGAGCCAAACCACAGCTGACAGGCCCATCTCGTCAAAATCATAAGAAGCATCACTGTGTTCAAGGTCAAAGGTCCAACCACGACAACAGCCATCTCTTCACTGGTATGTACCAAAGAATTCTGGTAGCACAAATCCACTGTGTGAGGGAAGAACTGGAATCTGAAAATAAAGGTCGAGGGAGAAATAAGCAGACTATCTGTCTTGGTGGTTATACTACACCACTTCTAGAATTATTTATCTTATATAGATAATAAAGTAGCCACTGGATTTGTTCTCCAAGAATAACTGAGAAGAATGTTATGATTTGTTTTCACCTGTGCCTCATGTAGCATGCTAAGGGAAGACGAGAAGAACAAAAATTGCTGTTGTCCAGTGGGGCTCATGAAGCAGAAGAAGAGGAGGAGGAGATTGGATTTGTACCCCGCCCTTCACTACCCGAAGGAGTCTCAGAGCAGTTTACAATCTCCTTGCCTTTCCCCTCCCCACAACAGACACCCTGTGAGGTAGGTGGGGCTGAGAGAGCTCTTTTCAGAACTGCTTGTGAGAGAACAGCTCTGAGAGAACTGTGACTGACCCAAGGTTACACAAGCAACTGCATGTGGAGGAGTTGGGGATCAAACCCGGTTCTCCCAGATTACAGTCTGCAGTCTTAAGCACTACACCAAACTGGGACAGGATTTAACTGGAATGTGCTGTTAGGAGCTAAATTCTATACTGCTTTCCCAGCCTAGATACCAAGATTTCTTGTTTAACTGAACCACAGGTACTATGTAACTATCAGAAACAGTAACAACAACAAAGGAAAAATATAGAGTAGTACACAAGATACAAAAATAAGAAATGTTGCTACAGAGTGTGCATCTTTAATTGCACATAACAGCCAAGTTGTAAGCTATACATCCATTGGCTTGTGAACTTGTGAGTAAAGTGTGTGGAAAGACCAGAAAGTGTATAGAAAAAAAGTGTATAGAAAAAGTGTATAGAAAAATAAAAAAAAAAAGATGGAGAAGCAGAAACAACCCAGGAGAGGACCTTGCCCCCTAGCCCACCCCCCACCCCATAGTGGAGGGGCAGGAGCAAAAGACTACTCTCTTGCCACTCATGCAAGTGAGCTGGTGTCAGAATCTATGGATTCTAACAAGGGTTTCTGGGGCTGTATGCTATATTGTGTAACCTATCCCTGTATTTGCTATGTAACCATTTGTGATGCTTGTTTGTTTGAACCTTGCAATCTACAATGTAATATCCCTTTTCATTTATGACCCTGGGTTTATGGCCCCGACTAGGTCTGGCTAATTGTCCGGGAGGATGGTGACTTCAGAGCCTGAGAACAATCGGCCTCTCACCCTCCTGCCTCCGCATTCCTTTCCTCCCTGCTGGGGAAGACGAGGACTACTTTCTTATCAACATGTGAAGGCCTTGGAGAAAGTCATTTGTTATGTGAAAGATGGTTACATCTGAGGGGTCTGGTTTGGGAAGGGAAATTTACTGCTTCACACCTAACCTTTTTCCTGTGGGAAGCAAACGGTCGAAGGACCTGCTAGCCCGCGGTTTTTCCCCCTGCTGATTGGTTACCTATGGGCAATTCAAATTGTGCTGGAGGGTATATTAGTCCTGCTTCTATTGTATGCTTTATCTCTGACAATAATCCGAGGACCTGTAGTAATGTAGTAATTGGAAAAAAGGAACTGTGTTTCATCAACAAAGATCTGATCCTTGACTACTTTGAGCAGAAGCCTCACAGATTGTCAGAGATCCGTGACTGGGACTTGGCCATTCCTGACCATGTCGGACGACGGTACTATTCCCATCCCTACAACCGAAGGACAGCCAGTGACCCCGGAGGACCAGGGTGCCGGTGGTGGAGGCGGCGGCGGGGAGCCCGAAGTGCCAGCGACTACGGCTCAGGGGGCTTATTACATCCCGCGACCACCTCATCAGAGCGTGACCCCGAGGTACTCGTGGAGCAACTTCAGTCGTGGGACCGTCGACTCGTGGGTCCACGACCGGAAGGGAGCGCGGGTCTCGATCCAGGGAGACCACACCGAGCACGGGAGGCCGAGCTTCCTGGGAGATGAGCGCGAAACGATCTACGGAGGAGACTGGAGGCCCCCGCCCTTGGAAGAGGAGAGGGGCGTGACATATGGTCCCGATCTCTATGGGGAAGACCAGACCCAAGCCCTAGATCACATGATGGGGGATTTGCGAATGCAACTCACCACGGAACTGCGAGAAATAGCGCTCGACCTGCAGTACCAGTTCCACGACGCCTTAACAGCGGTTCAGGCAGCCTGGTCGGTCCCCGGAGGGGCTGGAGCCCCCGGAGGGGGTGCCCTGCCGCAACCGGCTCCCCCCGGGGGAGTTCCTGCGGGAGTCATCCCACAACAGGTGCCACAGCAAGTTCCACAACCCGTTCCCCACCTGGTTCCCACACCCGTGCCTGCGCCAGTCCCGGGGCCCGTGGGACCGATGATCCATCAGGCGCCTGCCAATCCATTGACGGCTACTTTCGATGGGGACCCAGAAAAGCTACGGTTCTTCCTCATAGAAATCGAGAGGTTCCTAGACACCTGGGGACACCTTTACCCCACCGAGAGGGACCGGATTGGCTACATCGGGTCCAAGCTGAGGGACACCACCAGCGACTGGTACGTGAGCCTCCACAATGCCCCTGGGCCTGAGTTGCGCTCTGTACACAACTTCATGTGGGCCCTCAGGCAGCACTACGAGGACCCCCTGGGAGAGGAGAAGGCTCGGAACCAATTGCGGAAGTTGACCCAGGGGCAGGCCTCCGTGAGGGAATACACCGACAAGTTCCGGCATATAGCGGCTAAAATCCGTGGCTGGACCCAAGATCTCTTCATCGAGAAGTACCGAGAAGGCCTTAACCCCGAGGTGTACGAGACGGTGTTGCGAGGAGGGAGACCGGGCTCGTTAGCCACCTGGATGAGAGCGGCCATGGACGTGGAGGAATGGTTCACCCTCATCAAGATGGGAACTTCGGCAGCTGCCCAAGCCAAGGCCCCCCGGAAGGTGAAGCCCAAGCTCAGCGTCCAGGCGCTCACGTTGGTGCCCTCCGCAGTCCCCAGGGAATACCGGGACTTGATGGGAGTGTTCAGCGAAACCGAGGTGGACGAGCTACCCCCCCACCGACTATCGGACTGTGCCATAGAGCTGCTCCCAGGAGAAAAACTACCGAAGGGGAAGCTCTATTCTATGAGCCCCTCGGAGAGGGAAGAACTAAGGAAATTCCTAGACAAGAATTTGGAGCGAGGTTTCATCTGCCCTGCGAAATCCCCCTTTGCAGCCCCTGTTTTGTTCAGGAAAAAGAAAGACGGGGGGCTGCGATTGTGCACGGACTATAGGGGTCTAAACGCAGTGTCGGCTTCCAACGCTTACCCCCTCCCCCTTATAAAAGACTTGCTAACGGAGGCCGCCAAGGGGAAGGTGTTTACTAAACTGGATCTCCAAGACGCTTATTTCCGTGTGCGCATTCGGGAGGGGGACGAATTTAAGACTGCCTTTAACACACCCCTGGGACAGTTCGAATACCTGGTGATGCCATTCGGCTTAAGTGGCGCGCCGGGAGTTTTTATGAGTTTGATAAATGAGGTGTTACACAAGCATTTATTCAAGGGGGTGTTATGTTACTTAGATGATATCTTGATCTATTTGACTGATAAGAGGGAGCATGTAAAATTGGTCCGGGAAGTGCTTGCTACGTTGTTGCAGAATCAGTTGTATGCTAAGCTATCTAAATGTGAGTTCAATCGGGATTCAGTGGACTTCCTGGGGTACCGCATTTCCCAGAAGGGGTTGGAAATGGACCCTGCCAAAGTAGAGGCAGTGGTACAGTGGGAGGCGCCCCGAACTAGAAAGCAGCTGCAGAGTCTATTGGGATTTTGCAACTTCTACCGCACCTTCCTAAAAGATTTCACCACGGTCACCCTCCCACTAACCGAACTTTTGAAAACCAAGGGGAAGGGACTGGAAGCGGGAAAACCAGGGGAAAGAATAGCTTGGTCTGAGAATTGTCAAAAAGCGTTTGAAACTTTAAAAAAACTGTTTACCTCAGAGCCCATTCTTGCCCATCCCGACAAGACTAAAGAATTCGTGATTCATGTAGATGCTTCCGACGTGGCCATGGGGGGAGCCATCCTCCAGAAGGGGCCAGATGACAAATTACACCCCCTGGCATATATTTTGAAAAAGTTTAATGAGACAGAGAGGAACTGGTCGGTATGGGACAAGGAAGCTGCAGCTATACGGTTGGCCCTAACCACATGGCGACACTGGCTGGAGGGAGCGCAGACCCCTTTTGAAATTTGGACAGATCACAAAAACCTGGAAGCGCTGCGCACCCAAAGGTCTCTGAATGCCAAGCAGCTCCGGTGGGCTGATTTTTTCTCAAAGTTTAATTTCGTGCTCAAACACTTTCCTGGAAAGGCCAATTCGTTAGCAGACGCGCTGTCCAGATTACCACAACATGAGAGTCAAAAGGAAGAGGTGTTTGACTCCATGTTCTCCCCTCAGCAATTGGGAGGGGCCGTCACTACCCGAAGCCAAACCAAGCAAGCAGCGGCAGAATCTTGGGAGGAAAAGTGGGGGGGGGGGAATACTCCCCAGAAGAAGCAGAGGATTTAGAGAGCCTAGAGGAATGCTCCCTCCGGGCTAATAAGTGCTGGTACCATGGAGACAAACTCGTGGTGCCTCGGGCTCGGAGGAAAGACATATTGCTGACTTGTCACTCATCAAAGCTAGCAGGACATTTTGGCTTTCTAAAGACTCTTAACTTAGTCCAATGACAATTCTGGTGGCCGCACATGCGAAAGGATGTTTCGGACTTTGTTACGGCTTGCCAAACCTGTTTGATGTGCAAAAGGAGGGGGAAAAAAGTCCCAGGGCTGTTGCATCCATTACCCACCCCCTCTCGTCCATGGAAGTGATAGCGATGGACTTCATCACCAACCTGCCACCCTCAAAAGGAAAGACTGTTATTTGGGTGGTGGTGGACATGTTCTCGAAGCAAGCCCATTTTACCCCTTTCAAGCAATTACCTACCGCTAAGGGACTGGCCAAGGCATTCTTTAACCACATGATTAAATTACACGCTTTCCCAAAGCGAGTGGTATCTGATAGGGGCAGCCAATTCGTTGCCAACTTCTGGCGGGAGCTCTTGAAAATGATGGACATTGAGCCGGCCATGAGTTCGGGTTACCATCCAGAAACCGATGGCCAGTCCGAACGAACTAATCAGATCTTGGAGCAATTTCTAAGATGTTACACTAACTATCATCAAGACAACTGGGTAGAATTGCTGCCGTTTGCTGAGTATAGCTATAACAATGCTATTCATTCGTCCACAGGTGTGTCTCCTTTCATGGCAGTGGGAGGCTTCGAAGGGAAACCCCTACCCACCATAGAGGAGGACCTGGACACCCCTCCTTCAGACGTTAAGCGATGTTGGGCCAATTTGCAAGATTCGTGGCCACTAATTGCTAAGACTATAGACAAGGCCAAAGAGGACTACAAAAAGTATGTGGATCATGGAAGGGCGGAAGGTTGGGACCTGCAACCAGGAGACTCTATCTATCTACAAAAAATATACACGGTCTGCAACCCAGCAGAAAGCTAGGATGGAAATAGGTTGGCCCTTACAAGGTGTTGCGAAAAATCTCTGATGTGTCTTTTGAGCTTGAGTTGCCTAAATCACTGAGTTCTGTGCACCCTGTTTTTCATTTCAGCTTGTTGAAGAAGAATCCTGGGCCGAATGCATGGCATCCAACTTCTCCGACTCCTCCTCCACTGATGAAGGAGGGGGCTCCCCATTTTGAAATTTCTGAAATCCTGGATTCTAAAATGCGTAGGGGCCGCTTGCTATATTTAGTCAAGTGGGTAGATTTCGGTCCTGAACTGAATGAATGGGTTCTTTCCGACAATGTTCATGCTCCTAAATTAGTTAAAGCTTTTCATAACCGATTTCCAGATAAGCCGAGGTAGATTAGATTTTTCGGGTGGCAGAGTGTCAGAATCTATGGATTCTAACAAGGGTTTCTGGGGCTGTATGCTATATTGTGTAACCTATCCCTGTATTTGCTATGTAACCATTTGTGATGCTTGTTTGTTTGAACCTTGCAATCTACAATGTAATGTCCCTTTTCATTTATGACCCTGGGTTTATGGCCCCGACTAGGTCTGGCTAATGTAACCATTTGTCCGGGAGGATGGCAACTTCAGAGCCTGAGAACAATCAGCCTCTCACCCTCCTGCCTCCGCATTCCTTTCCTCCCTGCTGGGGAAGACGAGGACTACTTTCTTATCAACGTGTGAAGGCCTTGGAGAAAGTCATTTGTTATGTGAAAGATGGTTACATCTGAGGGGTCTGGTTTGGGAAGGGAAATTTACTGCTTCACACCTAACCTTTTTCCTGTGGGAAGCAAACGGTCAAA
Source organism: Lepidodactylus listeri (assembly GCA_029233225.1). Lineage (NCBI taxonomy): Eukaryota > Metazoa > Chordata > Lepidosauria > Squamata > Gekkonidae > Lepidodactylus > Lepidodactylus listeri. Next base: position 99,571,932 of record JARCFY010000006.1, read on the forward strand.
GGACCTGCTAGCCCGCGGTTTTTCCCCCTGCTGATTGGTTACCTATGGGCAATTCAAATTGTGCTGGAGGGTATATTAGTCCTGCTTCTATTGTATGCTTTATCTCTGACAATAATCCGAGGACCTGTAGTAATGTAGTAATTGGAAATATGGAACTGTGTTTCATCAACAAAGATCTGATCCTTGACTACTTTGAGCAGAAGCCTCACAGCTGGCTGCTCCAAAGCTGGCCTGTGTGGGGCAGGTGAGCTGCACTTGCTAGCCAACCAGCCAGCTGACACATCCCCTTGTGGCATGGATGAGTCACAGCAGCTCGCCTGCCCTGACTGGGACTAGTGCAGTTGGCTCACTTGCAATGGTTCCTCCGCCCTGTATGGTAGCTGCAAGGGCTGTCCTTAACAGGATGAGTGCTGCCCCTTGCGTGGGGCTGCTGTAGCCCCAGCAGGGGGAGGCAGTCCCCCAGGCCATTGGCCCACCAAGGTTTTCTGCAGTGGCCTTAAGGGCCAACCTGCCCCTGCAGAGATTGGAAGAGATCCTGTTAAGAAAATAAAAAACCAGGAACAATAAGTGTTCACTTTTACAACAGCCAGTTCAACTTACAGCCTTCTGTAAATGGGTGCTTAGTTGCTAACAAATCCCAGGAGGGTGGGCATTTTATGACACCTCTCTTTGTAGACCTTGTGCAGTACAATGAGCAAATCAGTACTCACTTTGTGACAGGGACTGCAACAGCTTGAAGGCAAATCCACTGGCTGCAGTAGTGAAGATACAGACGGACAAACCAGAGTAACGCCACCAGCACCATCATGAGCCAGAAGTCCCAGGAATGCCAGTGTCCATCCCCAAGTTCAGAAAAGGCTGCATATACTCCAAAGTAGATGTGCTTGGTGATTCTTTTAGTCACTATTGAGTCAACTGCAGGATGACACCTGTGAAGACATTAATGAACATCGTTTGGAATGGATCATGGAGGAATCTTCTCATGAAGATAAATTTTCACATTAACTGTTAATGGCTTACAGCTGCTGGGTCAGTGATCCCCTAGCGTGGTGCTGGTGGGGTGCCGTGTCCCCCACCAATGGGTTTTCTGGTGTCCATTTGCTTCTTTGACAAAGTATCTCTTCCCCAAAGCAAAGAGCCAGTTCTGGCTTCAGAAGAACTGAGGAGGCATCACCTTTGTGTCTGCAGGGAGAACCTCTTCAGAAACAACTGTCTCCATCATAAGAGGGAGCTTGGCTTTCAACTATCTAACTTTCTGTGATCGGCTTCAGCAACCCAGTGGTCAGTTTGTGATTGCCCTCCATGGCAGCCATTTTGTGGTTGCACCCACTCCTGTTCTCAAAATTTCAAAAGTGCCCACAGGTTCAACGAAACTGGTGACCCCTGTTTTAGATTAATAACATCAACAATGTGTACTATAAGGCATCAGCTCCAGAGCCAGTTTGGCGTAGTGGTTAGCAGCATGGACTCTAATCTGGGAGAATCGGGTTTGATTACCCGCTCCTCCACATGAAGCTGCTGGTGTGACACTGGGTCAGTCACAAGTTCTCCCAGAGCTGTTCTCTCAAGAGCAGTTCTCAGCTCTCTCAGCCCCATCTACCTCACAGGGGGACTGTTGTGGGGAGGGGAAGGAAAAGGAGATTGTAAGCCATTCTGAGACTCCTTTGGGTAATGAAGGGCGGTGTATAAATCTAATCTCTTATCTCTGTTCTCTTACATGCATATGTATTTGGGGTAGAAGCCCATGTGAGCAGTGGCTAATATGCAAGAGAATGGCTCCAGGATTCCAGCCTATCTGAATACTAAATACTATGGAAGCTTTCCCCCTATTCTGACATTCCATTCAGGTGAATGCCTAGGAAGTCACCTTATCAAAGATCCCTAGGTTCATGTTCCATCTGGGCTTGAAGAATTCAGTGGCTGATACCAAGAAGGACTGAAGAAACTTAGCAAGGGAAGCAGGTGTCTTTGTGAGCCAAATTATGACTTTATCCTTCTTAAAAGAAGGGAGCTGTATAAGAGAGATGGTCTCCACTTGTCCCAAGAAGGAACCAGGCTGCTGGTGCTTAAAATCAAAGAGATGGCAGAGCAGTTTTTAAACTGAATATTGGGGAAAGGCTGACAGGAGATGAAAAATCTCTGGTTCAGGATGGTTCATCTCAAAGAGATGAAGGGGTAGCTGTTACTTTCCTACAAGGAAATGGATTAGAATTGTCCACTGAGACTGTGGCTAATGATAGGGATTGCCTGGCAAGGTCTCGAGGCAGCAAGAGGAAGGTTGTGGGCTTAATATGTATATGTATGGGATACTTATTAATGCTAGAAGTGTCCAAGGTAAAATTGGGGAGTTGGAATGCTTGGTGTTGGGGGGAAAACATAGATATTGTGGGTATTTCAGAAACTTGGTGGGATGAGGAAAATCAGTGGGATATGGCGATTCCTGGTTATAAATTATTTTGGAAGGATGGGGGGGGGGGGAGTTGGTGGGGTGGCTCTGTATGTCAGAGCGGGTATACAGTCCAGTAAGATTGGGAGGGTAAGAGAACTGGATTTGCTTCTGGAAATGCTATGGGTTGAATTAGTGGGCCCAAAAGGAAGCTTAAGATTGGGAGTTTGTTATCGCCCACCAGATCAAAAGATAGAGATGGATTATAAAATGATGAATGAATTAAAGATAGCAACTCAATGGAATAACTGTGTTGTAATAGGTGACTTTAACTGCCCACACATTGATTGGGTCAATATGTGTTCAAGTCAGGAAAAAAAGATTGAGTTTCTAGACACTCTCAATGACTATGCTATGGAGCAGATGGTCATGAAACCTACCAGGGGAGAGGCGATCCTGGATTTGGTCCTAAGTAATGCTTAAGACCTGGTGAGAGATATAAAAGTGATTGCACTGCTTGGGAACAGTGACCATAATGCTATTGAGCTCAACATTTGTATAAATAGGGAGTTGCCCATAAAGACTGACACAACCACTTTTAACTTTAAAAGGGGTAACTTCCCTGATATGAGGGGAAATGTGAGGAGAAAATTGAAAGAAAAAGTAGAAAGGATCAAAAACATTGGGGAAGTTTGGAGACTGTTTAAAATTACAATCCTAGAAACTCAGAAAAAATATATACCGCGGGTTAGGAAAGGCACAAATAGGTATAGAAAAAAGCCTGCATGGTTAATAAACAAATTAATGGAAGCTGTAAAGGTAAGAAGGACTCATTTAAGCAATGGAAAGCTAGTCTCAGTGAGGCTGATAAAAGGGAACACAGGCTGTGGCAAATAAAATGCAAGTCTGGGATCAGGCAGGCAAAAAGGGAATATGAGGAGCATATCACAAAAAACATAAAAACCAACAATAAAACTTTCTTCAAATACATTAGAAGTAGGAAACCAGCCAGGGAGGCAGTGGGGCCCTTGGATGACCAAGGGGTAAAAGGTGTACTGAAGGATAATAGGGAAATGGGTGAGAAGCTAAACACACTTTTTGCCTTTGTCTTCACTGTGGAAGATGAGAAGTGCCTGCCCATTCCAGAACCGCTGATTTCGTGAGGGGTGTTGAAAGACCTGAGTCAGATTGAGGTGAAGAGAGAGGAGGTCCTACAACTGATAGACAATTTAAAAACAAATAAATCACCAGGCCCAGATGGCATATGTCCGAGAATTCTGAAAGAACTCAAATGTGAACTTGTGGGTCTCCTGACAAAAATATGTAATCTTTCCTTAAAATCTGCCTCCATTCCTGAGGACTGGAAGGTAGCGAATGTCACTCCCATCTTTAAAAGGGGTTCCAGAGGAGATCTGGGAAATTACAGGCAAGAATTAGTAGGCACATTGATGAACAAAATCTATTGAGGAAGACTCAGCATGGGTTCTGTAAGGGAAGATCTTGTCTCACTAACCTTTTAGTGTTCTTTGAGGGAGTGAACAAACATGTGGACACGGGGGACCCAATAGATGTTGTTTACCTTGACTTCCAGAAAGCTTTTGATAAAGTTCCTCATCAAAGGCTCCTAAGTAAGCTCAACGGTCATGGGATAAAAGGACAAGTCCTTTTGTGGATCAAAAACTGGCTAATTAAAAGGAAACAGAGAGTGAGTATAAATGGACAATTTTTCACAGTGGAGGGAGGTAAGCAGTGGGGTAATGCAAGGATCAGTACTCGGTCCGATGCTTTTTAACGTGCTTATTATTGGAGTTGGGAGTAAGCAGTGAAGTGGCTAAATTTGCAGATGACTTGAAGTTGTTCAGGGTGGTGAGAACCAGGAGGATTGTGAGGCACTCCAAAGGGATCGGTCGAGGATGGGTGAGTGGGCATCAATGTGGCAAGTGGGGTTCAGTGTGGCCAAGTGCAAAGGGATGCACATTGGAGCCAAAAATCCTAACTCTAAATACACGTTGATGGGGTCCCAACTGGCAGAGACTGACCAAGAGAGAGATCTTGGAGTCATAGTAAATAACTCAATAAAAATGTCAAGACAGTGTGCAATTGCAGTGAAAAAGGCCAATGCTATGCTGGGGGTTATTAGGAAGGGAACTGAAAACAAATCAGCCAGTATCATAATGCCCCTGTATAAATCGATTGTGCAACCTCATTTGGAGTACTGTGTACAGTTCTGGTCGCCACACCTCAAAAAGGATACTATAGCATTGGGAAAAGTGCAGAAAAGGGCAACTAGAATGATAAAATGGTTGGAACACTTTCCCTATGAAGAAAGGCTGAAGTGCTTGGGACTCTTTAGCTAGGCCTGCCAATCCTCCACCACACACACACTAACAGCGAGGCCCGCCAATCCTTCTCCCCCCTACTACCAAAGGCAAGGCAGGAGGACCCACTCCACAGGTAAGTCTTCTTCCCCCACCTACCGGCTCCTGCAGCTAGGCCCAAGCAGCAATCAGCTGCCGGGCTGCCGATCCCCCCCCCCCTCCTGATTCCTTCAGCTAGGCTCGAGCGGCTTTCAGCCACCAGGCCACCAATGTCCCCTCCCTGCACCAGCGGTGCAGGGAACATTCTTTAACTTTTCGGGGGATTTATATATCCCCTCAGAAATTTTTACTTTTTAGATTTTTCTGCACATCTGGGGAGTCCCCCAAGTGTGCAGAAAAATCTCTCTGCCCCCCAAGTGCCCCCTCTGTGCGGATTTAGCTATCTGCACAGAGGGGGCGCCCTAGGAATTAGTATATAGATATGGAACACAGGTCTATCAGTGGCTATTAGCCACAAGGTATACATAGGAACTCTCAGTCTGGGGCAAGTGATACTCTGTATTCTTGGTGCTTGGGGGGCCAACAGTGGGAGGGCTTCTGGTATCCTGGCCCCACTGGTGGACCTTTTGATGGCACCTGCTATTTTTGACCACTGTGTGACAGAGTGTTGGACTGGATGGGCCACTTGCCTGATCCAACATTGGCTTCTCTTATGTTCTTAAAACCATTTTGTTCCTGTTGTTGTTGTTATTGATGTTGCTGCTTTAGCTTTTAATCTCCTGGTGCTTTTTTTAAAAAAATTACATGAAACAGCCATAGTAAATGTAATTTCAAAGATGACATTTAAATCTTAATTATATGAAATCAACTGCTGACTAATGTTAAATTTTAGCTCTTTGAAATCAGTGGTTGGCTAGTCAACAGTTGGGGGTCCCCAGCCCCTAAGACGTCCAGCTGTCCTCAACCAGGCAGGGCCTTTCTGGTCCGGGTCCCAACTTGGTGGAACTCTCTACCGAACACCATCAGGGCCCTGCAAGATCTGATGCAATTTCACAGGGCCTGCAAGGCTGAGATGTTCCGCCAGGCTTCTGGTTGAGGACAGTGATAGTTCCGTCTTGGCTGGCACCCTCCTCTGTTATTTACATTTATCATGCCCTCTTCTCCCCAGCCTGCAAAGTAGCCAGCAGTTGGAACTGGGACTATTTATTTGCCATCTGATTGTGGGAATATTTTATTAATGTTTTAATTGGTTTTATCTTGTTTCCGTTTTATGAATATTGTACATCACCCAGAGCCCTGCTGTGGCAGAGGTTGGGTGATTCATAAATACTATCATTATTCTTAATACTAATAATAATAATCATACTTTCCAAATTACCTCATATTTTAATAAACTGGCATAGATCAGCTGTTTGTCATATATTCAAACCTTTGTAACTAGCTGTTATCACTGCAGTTCTTATTAGTTTATATAGATGATGCTTCCCCTCCCCCATGCCTTTCGGGGTGCAGCAGCAACCGTCTATGGCTATTTCAGTACTTAGAGAGGTGTGGAGGGGGCGAAGAGCTCCTGAGGCCACTGTATGGAAAGCCTGATCCAGATCAGGGCCTTGTGACAATTTTTAAAGAAGTACAAATGTTTCCAAAATGGTGTTGGTGACCACGGGGTGGACCCAGAGCTGCCATCAATTGTAGTTTGCTTCAATGTTATCAGCAGTCCCGTAGCCAGAATTTTTTGTTGGGGGGGGGGGAAATTGGGGACAGCTCCATCCTCACAATGGCTTGCTCACTCCGATGGCAACCTGAGCCATGAGGGGACTTGAACTCAAGTCCCTCCATGGCTCAGGCACCCTTCAGATGGGAGGGAGAGGGGCGACCACCATGTGGACTTGCCAGGTCTTCCCGCTTCCACAGTCAGCTTTTCAAACTTTGAGAAGTTGGCTGCGGAAGCAGGAAGACCCGGAGAGGCTGCCCCTCTCCCTCCCCTGAGAAGGCTGGGCATATTCATGGGGGGCACCATCCTTGTCAGCCCCTCCCCAGTGGCTTCAGGCTGCCTATAGGGCTAAACTGAAAGCATCAGCTGTATAAACTAATGAGAACTACAGTGGTAACTAGTTACAAAGGAGTATGAAAAACAGCTGATGGAGGCCAGTTTATTAAAATATGAGATAACTAAGAACAAAGTCTGAGTCCAGTGGTACCGTTAAGACCAATGAAGTTTAATTCTGGGTATCAGCTTTCCTGTTCATGTCATGATGATCCCCCTCGAGGGCACCTGAAGCACCTTATGACATCTGAAGCCGAATGACTTAGGACATGAAGCACCTTCCTACATCATCTGAAGCCAAGCGGAGGCGACATCACGATGACTAGCACTTTATATTTTACCTGTGGTTTTAATATTGAATTTTAATATTGTATTTATATTTACTGTGTTATGTCATATATGTGATGGATTTTATCAATTGTAAGCTGCCCTGAGCTGGCCTTGGCCAGGAGGGCGGGATAATAAATATAAATAAATAAATAAATAAAATAAAAAATGTGCATGAACAAAAGCTGATACCCAGATTTAAACTTTGTTGGTCTTAAAGGTGTCACTGGACTTAAACTTTGTTCAGTTGCTTCAGACCAACATGCCGACCCACCTAAATCTATGACATAGCTTAGAAAGTTATGATTAGCCAAGTGTTGATTTCAAAGAGAGCAAATTTAACATTAGTCAACAGTTGATTTAATATAGTAAAGATTTAGATGGCATCTTTGAAATTACATTTACTATGGCCATTGCATGTAATTTTTTAAAAAAGCAACAGGAACATCATCCTTATCATGATCGGCGAAACAAAATGCTTTTTAGAAGGATAAAAACTTTCCTCATTCAAATTATTTGTTCTCTAGTTTAGCAATAAAATTTACGGGGTGGGGATGGTACCACGGCTCTTGTAAAGAGTTCTGTTTTGTTATGGGAGAAAAAAAAAAAGGTTCATGTTTAATGGTCCTACAGTGCCGGTTGGCACATTTTTATACATCAAGCCGCCTGAAAGCTGTTCTGAAACTGGTTGTCATAGCAGAGAGAAAACAGACAGGAAGTTGCACTGTGCAATCATTTACTGCTCAATGTGGTGTGATCTGCCCTTTAGTTAATTACTGTGCTCCTTCAAAGAGAAGAGAAAGACAGACGCACAGATGCAAGCTTGGCATTATGTCTGCAAGAAACTGGACATTTTTTTGCTGATTCGAAGCTGAAAAGACAGTTGCTTCTTTGACCTTTGGAAACTTCTAACTGTTTATCCTTCTCCCCATTGATTCAAAAGACTAAGCAGCTCAAACTGCCAGGCAGGATGTCAAGACACGCCAGCCATTATTTATTATATTGATGAACTATTTTATACATTCTAAAGCCTGGCAATCTTGTGGTTGCAGGTAGAACTACTTTTTTTCTTTACTGAGGACCCTCAAGAACTGGATTGGGGGGATTTTGGGGTGCCACAGGAAGGGAGGAAGGGGGAAAATCATAGCCTGTAGGTAGAAACCCTTGTGCCTATGGAAATACTAGTTTGGATCCAAGCCACTGGGGCCTAGACATCTTATTTGTTTAATATATTTACAAGCCTACCTTTTCCCCAGATAACTGAGACCCAAGGTCTAGGGCTGCCAAGTCAGCCCGGGGGGCGGGGGATCCCCCGCTACAGGGTTCCCGATCCGCCGGCCAGCATTTGGCCGGCTGGGGAAACCCCGCCCCCGAAGTCGTCCAGCCTGGACGACTTCCCACACGTAATGATGTCACGCGGAAGTGATGTCAGCATGTTGGGGGCATTGCCAGAGCGTGCGCCAGTGAAGCTCCCGGCCGACAGAGGACTCCCCCCCCCCCCCCCCCGCCGGTAAGTTCACCAGACTTGGCAACCCTACCAAGGTCTCAGAATTCCATCAACACAAAACAATGTGTTCTAAAAATAACAAAGTTAAAACAACCAGAAAAAAAACTTAAAACAACAGACCTGTGCCCATCAAAAAAAAAAAAATCCCCACAAAGCACCCACCTAGAAGTGTCAAGGTCTGTTCTCAAAAGTTTTGTTTTGGAGACCTTCTAATTCCCACTGGAAGATGGTTCCATAATATCAGAGCAACCACCTAAAAGCCTGTGAGAGAGTGGCAGCAGAACGTACTGTTGCAATAAACCCAGGTGCCAATTTTGCTGCCACATACAGCTCCGTTTTACAGGCCCTGTGGAATTGCAACAGATCCCACCGGGCCCTGATCTCAGTTGGGAGTATGTTCCACCAGGCTGGGGGCAGGGTCAAAAAAGCACTTATACCCCAGAATTGTTTTGATTGAACATAACACCGGAGAAGTATAAAAAACAAGACTTTTATCTACACATTGTGACAGCGGCAAGAATTGAAGATTTTGAAGACAGATGGTTAATCATTTACTGCTCAATGTGGTGTCCATTTATAAATGGACAGAGAAACATAACACATAAAATTCCTAGACTGATAGCCAAAGTTAAAAGATATAAAAAATACATAAACATCTGTGAACAAGGTAAGTTTGTTAACGTTATAAGGTGTAAACAAGAAATGAAGCTTTTAGTTACAATGTGAGGTCAAAAGATTACATGGAAAAACAAAATGAATCTTCCCCATTTGTGTATGTTTATTGTTTGTTTTATATGTAAGAAATACAAAACTTTTCACCCCCCCCCAAAAAAGCACTGGCCCTGGATGAGGCAAGACGGACGTCTTTCGGGCCAAGGACCACAAGACAGTGCTGGTTGGTGAAGTGCAAGGTTCTGTGGGGCATATATGGGGAGAGACGGTCCCACAGGCATGGTGGTCCCTGGCCACAAAGGGCCTTAAAGGTTAGCACCATAACCTTGAACCTGACCCAGTATTCAACCAGCAGCCAATGCAATTGGTGCAGCACTGGCTGAAGTTTCCGGATCAGGTTCAATGGTAGGCCCGCATAGAGTAAATTACAGTAGTCAGTCCTGGAAGTGACCATTGCATGGATCACTGTTGCCAAGTCAGGTTTAGAAGGCAACTTCATACAATTACTCCATTGCCATCCACCTTTGTGTAATAACTCCAAAGCACCCGATACCAAAACACAACAGAACTTTATTAGAACCTAAGCAAGGCCTTGTCTGGGCCCTGTTAGGCCATAACCACCATAGCCAGCAACCAACAAAAAGTGAAAAGTGAACCAAAAGCAAAGACTTTTACCTTAAGGGATCATGCTAAAATAACTACACCATACAATAAGGAAACATCAACAAATTCACAACTGCCCATGATATAATACTTTGTGTTCCAGGAATGCATGCTTCACAATAACAATGTGAAGAAACTGGCCAGATATTTACACCCTAGTCAGGTGTGTCATATTGCTGTGAGGAGGCTGGCAACATTGACACAACACCAGAGTCATTCTGAAAGAAAGCCTTTGATTGGTTAAAAAAAAAAGCAGGGAGGAGGCAGCAAGCTGAGAGGAATACAGCAGTAGTAGCTTGTCAGAGTCCTTGCTGAAATGAGCAGAAACCCTGTGGCACCAACAAGGAGACAGACGCATAAAGCCTACTTCCCAAAGGCACTGGGAAGAGAGGACACTGTACCCTTTGGCAGTGATCCATATGAAAGGAGACATATAGATGGAACCCTAGAATAGGGTTGCCAGCCTCCAGGTGGTGGCTGGAGATCTCCAATTATTACAACTGATCTTCAGGCAACAGAGATCAGTTCACATGGAGAAAATGGCCACTTGGGAAGGTGGACTCTATGACATTATATGACCTCCCTCCCCTTCCCAAACCCTACCCCCTCCTCAGGCTCCATCCCCAGAATAGCCAGGTATTTCCTAACCTGGAGCTGCCAACTTTAACTGGAGAAAATGGCGACCTTGAAAGTTGGACTATATGGCATTATGCTCCAAATCCTGCCCACCTCAGGCTCCACCCCCAAAATCTCCAGGTATTTCCCAACCCAGAGCTGTCAACCCTACCCTAGAATGAATCAACATGAGGTATACTGATGGGCCATGGAATCTTGACCCTCAAAATTAGATTGAAGGGTATGGCAGAGTGACAGGTCAAGGGAGAAGGACTACAGACATTCAAAGGCTAGGATTTTGATGAAGTGGTTTCTTACCTGCTTTCTGGGAGTATGGTCTAGGCCGGGTGCTCAGCAGCAAGCTCCGTGCCCCTTCCCAGTGCCCTGCTGCTTTAGATAACATTACTTGGGCACTGGAGTTTTTATTCACCTGACATGAGGCCTGGGTCCTTTCTGTTATTGCTTATTGTGCCATCTGTTGTTGTATTGGTTTTATCACTTTTATTGTTTTATCAGTCATATTGTAAACTGCCCTAAGCCCACTCATGGGATAGGATGAGGTATAAATTAGATGATGATGATGATGATGATGATAGGGCTGGATGTACTATATGAGGCTCCCTGAAACTTTAGGAGATGGTTCCTAATTAGGCCATTTTCATCATGTTTTTAAGGATATCAGTAGTTCCAGCCATAATGACTTATTACTCTACTCCATCATATTAGAAAAGTGATTACATAGTACATAGATTACATTCAAGTAAGCTAGAGAAAATCCAGTAATATTGGAATGCCTCGAAGATTTGCCCGGCATTGTTAAGTCCAGCTCCTGTAGAACGGCATGCTTCTGATAAACCCAATAATGCTCAAGTTGAGGATGTGCCCTATTAGGAAAGAAATCAAACTGAGGCGGAATATGAATGTGTCCTATCAAGCTAATGGGGAAACTGTTTAAAGTGCAAATGCACTTTGAAAAAATAGTTCTGTAAAACTGGTATCATGGGGCTCCACATTTAATGCATCCCAGTGATTTCCAGAATGCATTTTCTCAATTTACGAGTACATTTTTCCTCCCTAAATGCCAGGCATGTAAACTCAGCATGGAATCTAAAACTCAAGCTGTGTTATTTCTAGCTCATATTTCATCAACTCTGTTAAAGATCCTGCAGGAGAAATTCTGCCCACAGTTACACTTGAGCAACTCGGTTGTCTTAAAGGAGAATTACACAGGTAGAACTGAGTACATGGGGAGGACGCTCGTGGCCCTAAAATGCAAATTATCTCATAATTCTATTGTAGTTGAAGCCTTTTAAACATGTGATAGCAGACATAAGTCATTACTGCTTCCATCTCAAACTGAAAAACTGGAAATATAAAAGGCTGACAGTTTACTGATGTCCATTAAATGTCTCAGGATAGAGACAAAAAAAACTTTCATCATTTCCTGGGTAAAAAGTAATTCAGGAAAGAAAATGGCCTGATTTCTGTAATGGGATCCAAGATTCGCAGACTCCGTGCCACATAGACAATTGCTCAGTGTTGCTCAGTGCTAATGGGGCCTCAGCAGACATTAGTGGGAGCTGATCCAAAAGTGGGATGATAAATGAAAGAATGACAAATTGCTTAGTGGTGGGGGTGAGATTTTCCTAACAAACCTTCCCTTTTTTCTTTTTTCTCTGTAATCGCCTACAGTTACTCTTTAGGGTCAAAACTCTTTCCCTGCAAACTCATGAGGTTACTCTACAGCCCATTCATTTATTTTGGTTCACCTTCTGTTGAGGGTATGAGGCGGCTTGGATAGCTCCCGACCAACTTCAGTCTGTTTGGTGGCTTGCCTTCTGCACAGGCGGTGACCTCTATTCCTGAGGTAAACCGTCACTGCCGCTGTGCCACTGCAAGTTGCTTAAACAAAGAATTACAGGTGCATATAAAGAAACAGAGGGGGAGAAAATCCTGTCTTACTGTTTTCTGTTCATTTGAGTCCATCTCGTAGAGAAACAGTAATAGCTCAGGATTTGTCTGCATAGGGTTTCCAGGTTCTCCCAGCAGGCTGGGAAACTTCTGGAGATTTGGGGATGGAGCCTGGGGAAGAACAAGCACCACAGTGGGGTACAATGCCATGGAGGCCATCCTCAAAAGCACACATTTTCTCCAGGGGAGCTGATCTCTGTAGTCTGGAGATAAGCAGTAATTCCAGGGGAAACCTCAGGTCCCACTTAAAGGCTGGCATCCCTAAGTTTGCACATGGACATTCTCACATAGCCACATGGGAGCCATAGTTCATTCTCCTTTGAGTTACTGGGAGGGGGAGCAAACTGGGGCTGTATTTAGACTGGCATTTTGGCCCAAAATAGCTGCATTCACCTAACGGATTAAACTGGCAGGGTCACATAGCCATATCTGTCAGCCATTCCCCATTCATACTCATCCAGTCGTATGACAAGTTGGAAACGGAGTAAATAGACACTACATAACGTGCGGTGGTTTTGGTTCCCTGTGCGTTCATCGTGCATGGCTGGATGTCTGAATGTAGGGGAGTGCACGCAGAATGACTTTGCAGTCTGAACCTGCAGATCTATTTCTGCCACTGGAGGGTTTTTGTTTTTTTTTGGAGTGTCTACCTATATGTGCATATGTGCATGCACCTGCCTGCATTTTTTAAAAGAATGACTGGGCAGCACCCTCCGTGGCTGAGGCATTGCAGTAATGTGGATGCGTGCTCATGGGACGGCCATGCGGGTGAACCACAGCAGGGTGTGCAATCTGGTTGGTATGCCCCGCATACTTTAAAGCACTACAATTAGAGGCGGCGCCATATCTCTCCAAGCAGCCAGTCTGTCTGCAGCCTAAGTGATCTATGCACTGTAACAGCTTGAACCAACCATAACCAAAAGCAGCCACAAGACATAGAGAAACGAAGTCTATCAACCATGGTGGCTGCTCAGCTGTCACCCAGCTCAAGCCTCAAGTTGGGTGGCCAGCAGTGATGGCAAGACAAAGAGATCAGAGGTTCAAAACAGTTTAAGACCCGACTGTTGAAGAAGCTATGTTCATGTGAGGCAAAGTCCTCCACATTCTCAGTTTCATCAAAAACTAGACCTTTCGTGAGCCCCACAGATTTTTCTCTGAGTTCTCAGGACTTCTGAGCTGTCAGGAGAAAAGAGGGCATATAAATATTTTAAATAAACAAATTTTGTGGACTGAGGTCATGGATATAATGCAGGCTGTGATCATACGCATGATTTGTCCCAACATAGGTGTGAATACCGAGCGGATTTAATGTGCACGATCAGACCTGAACATCTGGGAAGCGTCCTGCAGCCAGCAGCAACCCATGCTGCTCCACCAGAGAAGTGGAGTAAACAGGCACTGGGAAAAATCCGGTAGCAAACGGGTTGCTACAGGCCACAGGCAGACTTTCTCCTGTCTGATCACTCCAGCGCACTCTCACGGCATTGGGATGGTCTGATCAGGCCATCTCGACTCTGTGCTGTTGTTTTTTCCCCTTCTCAGTATGAGCATCATTGCACACTCCATAGGGAGCCCTTAGGGCTGAGGTGCAAATCATCGATCCCACATTCAAGCGCGTCAGGAACAAACGGCAAAAAAACCCAACCCTGACTCACCTGTGGTTGTGTCTGATCACGCAGTAGTGGGCTGTGTCCACAGCTTCAAAAGACTGTGTGATCACACAACTGTGGGTCAACTTTCGCCGGAGGAAATAGCCTCCCCCACTTTATCTCGCATGTGTGACCGCAACCATGGCAACTCAAAGTGCCCAGAAGATTTTGACTATGACTGAAAAACAACTGGGATACTAAACACAATGTTTACAAGGGTGGGGGAAGTGCTATCAAGTAGTAGAAAAGAGGCTTATGGAAGGGACAAGCCAAGAAAAACATTTTCAATCTCATTTGATTTAAAGAAGCCTGTCCAAAAAAGTTTTGTTAAGATATCCTAGAGGGTAAATCATCTACCAAATTTCCTAAGGAAAATTTCCCCCCAATTTCATTAAAAATAACAGTGAAATATTCTATAGGAAACAGGGTAAGAGGGGGACACATACACAGAGAGAGAGAGAGAGAGAGAGAGAGAGATGTCTGGTACAAGAATCCTTTGAATCTGATATGTGGTACCTTTCCCACCTTGACACAGAAAATCTCCCCAAGGACATTTGCTTTATCTAGAGGAAAACTGTAATCTTCCTCTAGATTAAGTACAGTCTGAAATTCTGAAACTATTATCCACTCATACACCATCTGCAGCCAGTGCATTCAGCTAGAGTATATACAAGTTATTCCTAGCAGGGCATTTGGGAAGGAGACTCTAGGATTGCTTATCATAAGGGATCGACTAAGCATTAGTCAGAGCTTCACATCACAAGTAGATTCATTCTGCAAAGAAAGCAGCAGTGGAGCAGCTAGGTCACAGCAGCCAGAAAGCTTTTGTTTTGTTTAGATGCAGCCTTTACCTAGAGATGAGAAAAATTAACTATTTTAAAAGAAAGATAAGGTTTTTATATCCTGCTTTTCTCTACCTTAAGGAGGCTCAAAGTCACAATAACTTTTTCCCTTCCTGTCCACACAACAGGGACCTTGTGAGGCAGGTGGGTCTGAAAGAGTTCTGAGAGAACCGGGACTGACCTAAGGTCACGCAGCAGGCTTCATGTGAAGGAGTGGGGAATCAAATCCAGATTAGAATCCGTGGCTCTTAACCACTATACCACGCTGGCTCTAGCATTGTAGCGGCTTACAATCACCTTCCCTTCCTCTCCCCACAACAGGCACCCTGTGAGGCAGGTGGGGCTGAGAGTTCTGATAGAACTCTGACTGGCCCAAGGTCACCCAGCAGAATTCATGTGGAGGAGTGGGGAATCAAACTCATTCTCTAGATTAGAGTCTGCCATTCTTAATGACTACACCCTTCTGGTTCTCTTTGTCTTTGTCTTACAAAGCATCAGAGTTTTACATGGTAAAAAAGAGTCTACTATAATTAAAGTAGGACTTGGTAGGGCATCCATTCCTTGACCTGATTCTTAATGTAGACTTGCAGAAATAACTTGCTTTATGATTGGGCAATTGTTCCATGTGCTGTCTGTTCTAGTACGGTTCATCTGGACGTTGAATAAGCTTCCATGGTGCTGCAGAACCATAAAAGCCTCTTCAGCATATCTCCTTTTTGCACAGCTCTGGTAACATCAATGTTTACTTCCCATGGCAATGAGGCCCCTCCCAGAAGTGGGGCAACACTGGTATGAAAAGAAGCTGCAGCATAAATTGAGTCTTCTCATATGGATTTAGTTCTCTTGTACACAGAAGGAGACACTTTGCTGTTAAGACACTGAGGCAATATCAGAGGGGTTCCCTGATGTTACCACATCACAACTGTCAACATTGCTTATGGGGCTGTTCCCAGTTCTCCTGAAGTTCATTTTCAGTGCAAAACAATGTCTTTCCAGGACCTTGAATGGTTCTCAAAAAGAGAAATATCAATTTGTTTTGTATTGTGAAATGGTATGTAGATATAGCTGCTCTGCTATCACCAAGGCAAAACATTTCTATCCTTCATTCCCTTACTGTTCATCAGATGGCTGGGAGATATGAAGTTTGGCTGACAAGTAGCCATGGCTGTCAAAAATGGTATGTTTGCCTGCCAAACCCATTTGGCATGAAGTTCTCAGCATTTTCTACTCCATACATGCAGCTAATGAAATTGACTGTAATCCACGGAAGCTGAAGCTAGAATCAAAATGGGCTAGTCCCTAAGATGTCACAGGAAATCTTGTTTACTTCTGATGCTACAGAGTAGCCTGGTTGCCCTGATGGAATCAATACACGGGTCCATTTCGACAGGGCTGCATTCGTCCTGCAACAAGGAGCGAACCGCTGATGGATGAGCCTCCTCCAGCAGCAGAAGAGCCTCAAGTGTTGGTGGAAGGGTCCTCGTGACACAGGACTATTTTAATCAAGCTGATTGGATACAACTCAAAAAGTACACTTCCCATCTATATATATAAAAGAAAGTCCCCTCACCATAAAATCAACACCCAGGCCAAACCCTTGGACCTAGAAACACAAAATTCAGGGAGAGCACTCCTACCATGGTGTAGATATTCACGAAGAAGGGATTTTTAGAAATTCAACCACTAAGAGGGTCAGAAGGGATAAAATGTGCTCCTCCATTGTTTCCTATGTGGCTGCCAGGCTGCTGCCTCCTTGCATCCCCTACTCTCTGATTGGTCAGCTGTAGAGCTCAGTGTTCTGAGGTAACAAAAAAACAGTTGCAGGAGACTGCAGAGAGCTAATGACAGTTGAGGAAATCAGGAATGGCCAACAATGAGTTTCCGGTTGGGAGAATGGAGGTCTGACACGCTTTGCAAATGCGCAAGGCGGACAGCGGCTCTTCCTGACAGCTTGGGTGGGTTAATCCACCCGACGCAACCTCACACAGGTAGTGTGAGGACCAGCAAGCAATATAATCCAGGTTTGAGCAACCTCGGTGAAGGGAAAGTCTCGGAGGAGACTTTTCCGACACCTTGAGCACTGCAGCCGAAGAGGATTCTTGCGAGTATCTCTAAGGAGCCGAGCTGAGCTGAAAAATTCAGCATAAAACCTCCAATTCCCCTGATTCCTTAACAAAGAAGACAAAGTTTAAACGTTGGGACCACATCTGAAGCGAAGTAACAACAAAAGGTAACGGAAAAAAGTTTTTTGCCTTACCATTGCCGCATTTTGAAAGATGAAAAACAGATCGGGTGAAGCAATAGACTGATGTTGATTGGATGAGAGCAGTTTTGAAGTGCTAAAAAACCGAATTTGAACTTAAAAAGCCAAAAAAAAAACAAGTTGTTTAACATTCCTGCGGTTAAAAGGAGTCGGGAGGGGAAGCCAAGCATCGCGAGACAAAGAGGGAGAAGGGAACGAAGCATTGCGAGATTAAGACGTGAGGACTGAATCAGGAAGTGACGGCT
Organism: Lepidodactylus listeri; assembly: GCA_029233225.1. Taxonomy (NCBI): domain Eukaryota; kingdom Metazoa; phylum Chordata; class Lepidosauria; order Squamata; family Gekkonidae; genus Lepidodactylus; species Lepidodactylus listeri. The sequence goes on from JARCFY010000006.1 coordinate 99,589,437, forward strand.
AGAAGAGCAGACAAGAAGGAAAAAGGAGAAGAACCGGAAGAAGGTAAAGGGGACTCTAAATACTGCCGGACCAGAAAGGGGACTCTAAATACTGCCGGACCAGAAAGGGGACTCTAAATACTGCCGGACCAGAAAGACCATAACAGGAAGTGACGTGCAGAGAGCAGACAAGTAAAGAAAAGGAAGGGACAAAAGGAAACTACGGCAAGCCAGAAGCAAGGTAAAAAGACTAACCTTTGACATTAACCATAGAGAAGTCGCGGCCGCCATTTTGGATTTATAAAATTTTTAAACTGCAATATCTCAAAGATTATATAACGTAGAAGGCTGAAACCAACATAATTTGACTTGGCAAGATTAGCTTGTTTGAATGCACTAATTGGTGTTTGATTTGGAAGACAAGATAAAATCGATCTTTTTAAAGAGGCAAAATGGACCGCGGACTAAGATCGAGAGCAGCCACATGGTCCTCTCCTACAATGGCAGCAAAAAAAGAAAAAGAGCTACTAGCCGTTATGGAAGCAATGGAAAAGAAAATGTTAGACGCTATAGGAGAGGTAAATGTTAAAATGAATAATATAGCGGCTCAAGCAGATAAAAATTGCATGGAATTAAAAGCAGAATTTCAAAAATTATCCACAAGAACACAAGATATAGAAACTAAAGTAAAAGAACTGGAAGAAAACACCCATAAGACAATGAGAGAGAACGAGAGGATGGAAAAGATGATGCATTATAAAGATATGCAAAACCACTTGAGATTTCGAGGGATTGAGGAAAAATTGAATGAGGATATTTTTACAAGAATGCAAGAAGCAATAGCAGATTTTTTACAAGAACAGGAAGAAGTTGTTAAAGAACACATGGATCTTGTTTATAGAGTTAATTCTACATATGCAAGAGACAAAAACATACCAAGAGACGTGGTTGTCCAATTTACAATGAAAAGAACAAAAGAACAAATCTACAGGAAGTGCTTTACTGACCCCTTTGTAATAGATGGAAAGAAAATCATAGTAATGAAAGAATTGCCTAGAGCAATACTGCAAGAAAGGAAAAAATTCAAGCGTCTGACAGATAAACTGAAGGAGAAAAAAATCAGATTTCGTTGGGAAATACCTCAAGGACTAAGTTTTTATTATGGTAACTCCAGAGTAGTGATTAAAAGCACAGAAGAAACGTATGCATTCCTGGGAGAGAATAAAGATGATTTTGGAGATATTTAAGAATATATCAAAATGGATTACAAAATACTTACATGGAATGTAAATGGACTAAATTCACCCCAAAAACGTAGAATGGTAGGTCATTGGTTGGAAAAACAAAAATGTAATATAATTTGCTTGCAAGAAGCTCATCTTAAAAACCAAGACCATAAATATTTAATAAGGAAAAAATTGGGAGAAGAATTTTATTCTTTAGCAAGCAACAAAAAAAATGGTGTTGTAACATATGTCAAAAAAGATTTGGAACCCAAAGTAATATTCAAAGACAAAGATGGAAGATATTTAGCTATTGAAATTTTACTGCAAGGAGTGAAAACTTTGATTGTGAACATTTATGCTCCGAATGGAGCTAAGAAATTTTTTTTTAAAGAACTTCAAATGGAATTGGACAATGTAAACTATGATCAAATTATGATGTTAGGAGATTTCAACGGAACTGTAGATAATAAACTAGACAGGCGCTCTAAAAGAAAGGATGAGACGTTAGGGAAGCTTCCAAAAAACTTTTTTGAACTGATAAAACAAGAAAAGTTGGAAGATATTTGGAGGAAAGCTAACCCACAAGGAAAATACTTTACCTTTTACTCTAATAGACATGACTCACATTCAAGAATTGACATGATTTGGATGACTACTAACCTAACCTTCAAGACAAGAAAAGTGGAAATTTTACCCAGAATAATCTCAGATCACAATCCGTGTTTATGGACAGCTGGGCAGATTAAAAAACAAAAGAGATGGAGAATAAACGAGGACTTATTAGATAATCAAGAAATAATTAAAAAATTACTTGAAGAAACAGACCTATACTTCCAAGTAAACATGCAGAAAGAAGTTAAAATTCAAACCGTATGGGATGCATATAAAGCAGTGATGAGAGGACTATTGATATCGTTAAATGCTAAAGATAATAAAAAGAAAAAAGAGCAATATGAAAATATTTTACAAGCCATTAAAACAAAGGAAGAAGAACTGAAGAAGAAACCAGGGAAAAAGAAACTGCAAAAGGAAATTTGGATGCTACAAGACCAAGCAAAAGCCATTTTGAACCAGGAGATGTACTGGAACTTAAAAAAACTTCAACAAAAAGCATTTGAAGGTGCAAATAAACCCGGAAAATACTTAGCATGGCAATTAAAGAAAAAACGTGAAAATAAATTTATCACTAAAGTGATAAGAGATAATATTGAGATAATAGATAACAAAGGAATAAAAAGAGAATTTTTTAAATACTACACAAAACTTTTTAAGAAGGAAAACAAAGACAGAAGAAAGATTAAAGAATACCTGCAAACATTAAAGCTACCAAAACCAACAGAGAAAATTAAAGAACTATTTAATAATCCAGTATCATTACAAGAGATCAAAAATGCAATAAATGACTCAAAATTAGGTAAAGCACCTGGACTGGATGGATTTACAGCGAAGTTCTACAAAACGTTACAGGAGTCAGTTTCATCGGTGTTACTGCTATTGATGAACGATATAAGAGTTACTGGAGAGGTACCAGAAACCTGGAAAGATGCATCCATCTCACTGATCCCGAAAGAAAATCAGGATTTGACCAATGTTAAGAATTATAGACCGATCTCTTTACTGAATAATGATTATAAGATTTTTGCTAAGATTATAGCGGATAGACTAAAAGAGTACCTTAAAGAGACTATACAAACAGAACAAGCAGGGTTCTTACCTAATCGACAAATAAGGGACAATCTAAGAGTAGTAGTGGACGCTATAGAATACTACGACAAACATCCTGAAAAGGAAGTGGGCTTTTTCTTTTTAGATGCGGAGAAAGCGTTTGATAATTTAAACTGGGATTTTATGTTTGAAGTTTTAGAACATCTTGAGATCGGTGAATATATGCTTAACTTCATTAAAGCAATATATAAAGAACAGAAATCCTCAATAATAATTAATACTGAAAAGACAGACGATTTTAAAGTTGAAAAAGGAACAAGACAAGGATGCCCGCTTTCGCCGCTGCTATTTATTTGGATTTTAGAAGTTCTACTGTTAAATGTGAAGGAAGACAAAGATATTAAAGGCTTAACAACTAAAGGTTTTTCTTTCAAATATAGGGCCTTTGCAGATGATGTGATGTTTATAGTGGAAGACCCCTTATCCACATTACCACATTTGTTACAGAGAGTAAAAGAGTTTGGTGACTTAGCAGGATTTTATGTAAATAAAAATAAATCGAAAGTAATGTGCAAAAATATGTCAAATAAGAAACAAAACGAGTTACAAAAACTTACAGAATGTGAGGTGGTGAAAAAGACAAAATATCTGGGTGTAAACCTAACTATGAAAAATATTGATCTTTATAAAAATAATTATGAAAAATTATGGTTGCAAATTATGCAGGATATTAAAAAGTGGAATGTATTGAATTTGTCATTGCTGGGTAGAATTGCGGTGGTCAAGATGAATGTGTTACCACGATTAATGTTTTTGTTTCAAACTATTCCAATTGTGAAAGATGTAAAAACATTCAAATGTTGGCAGAAGGAGCTGTCTAAATTTGTGTGGGGAGGGAAAAAACCAAGAATTAAGATGAAAATAATGTGTGATGTCAAAGAAAGAGGAGGGTTTCAACTACCAAATCTAAGGTTATACCATGATGCAATATGTTTGACCTGGGTAGGGGCATGGACTATGTTACAAGATAGAATGTTATTGTCCCTGGAAGGTCATGATTGTAGATTTGGGTGGCATGCATATTTGTATTATGGCAAAACAAAAATGGACAATATGTTTAAACATCATTATTTGAGAAGAACACTAATGGATACGTGGACAAGATATAAAAACTTTTTTTCAGAAGAGATACCCATGTGGATTGTACCCGCAGAAGTCTTACATCCAACATCAAGATATAAAGGACAAGATTGGCTGAAGTATAGAGACTTATTAATAAGACATGGCAAGGATTTCAAACTGAAGGAGCAGCATCAGATTGATTTTGATTATGGTTGGTTAAGATATAGACAAATATATGACTTGTATAGAAGTGATAAAAAACACGGTTTCAGGGAAAAAAATAATGAAATAGAACAAGTTTGGGAGGAAGGTGGGAAAAAAATGATTTCTAAAATGTATAAAGTCTTGCTAAAATGGTTTAATGCTGATGAAATGGTAAAAGAACAAATGGTAAAATGGGCGATAAACTTTAACAAAGACATTGAAATGGAATCTTGGGAATTTTTATGGAAAAATGCTATGAGTATATCTACGTGTTATAACTTAAAAGAAAATTGTTTTAAAATGATGTATAGATGGTATATGACACCAAAAAAAATTGCAAATATTGGTCAAAATATGTCTAACAAATGTTGGAAGTGTAAAAAGAAAGAAGGGTCTTTTTATCATATGTGGTGGACTTGTGACAAAGCAAAGACTTATTGGTCAAAAATACATGCAGAAATGGAAAAAATCTTGAAATGTACATTTAAGAAGTTGCCTGAAATGTTATTGCTAGGACTTAAACTAGAAGAGATAAATGTAAAGAAAAGGACAATAATATGGTATATGATTACAACAGCAAGAATGGTGTATGCACAAAACTGGAAAAATGAAAAAATACCAGAGGTGTGGGAATGGTTGAAAAAACTGTTATATATGGCTGAAATGGATAAGTGGACTAGAAAATTGAATAATCTTTACTCAGAGACCTTTTTGGAAGACTGGAAAGATTTGAAAGAATATGTTGAAAAGTATTGGGATATGAAAAACTATATCTATACATGGTTATAATAGCATAAAGGAATAGAAATATATTATATGAATGTTTTAGTTAAAATTAGACAATGAAACTGTTTTTATTTAGAAATACATAAGAGTATAGAAAATAAGAATTGGTGTATAAGTATAAGTATTTTAAAGCTATATAACCGTTACCAGAAACGAAACATAGATATAAGTATTACTATTTTGAATAAAATGGAAAATGTGTTATGCTTCAGATGTGGTGGGAAACCACCAAAACAAGATAAAAATAGAATGTACAAATAGAACAAAATGTTATTTAATATGGAAAAAGGGATTTGTATAAGGTTAAATGTATTATTTTCGATGTGTTTTTTTTGAAAAATAAAAATTTCTTTACAAAAAAAAAAAAGGAATGGCCAACAACTACCTGTGAGGCACAGCAATGATGCTAGCCTAGCCTCCACCATGGCTTCAAACATGCTCCCCCTGCCTCCTACACCTGACAGTTGGCTATCTGTCAGATGCAGCAGTGGGTGCAGGTTGCATAAAGCCATCAGGGAGCCTGCTCCAGCAGTAATGCCTTAGAAATCCTGCTGGCCCAGTCTCCACAATGGCTTGCAATACCCTGCCCCCTCCCCCCCTACACTGGACAAGCAGCTGCCTGTCAGGTGTAGGAGAGGGGGTGGGATGCTTACAGCCATCAGGGAGGCTTGCTCAGCAAGTTTGCCTTATTGCTGCTGCTGGCCCAGCCTCCTCAAAGCCTTTAAACACACACACACACCTTTACGAAACTTAAATACCATAGCGAAACACGAGTATCAGGCTAGTGAGTAAATAATCGGAACTGTGGAGTATGTTGCTAAGACACAGCTATAGCTACTGGTGAAACAACAATATTTGAAAAACTCATACTAAATTTCAAGTATGTAGGTAGCATATTTCAAGTGATCTTCACAACCTTAGGATAATCGCTGTATCCCAGACTAGAGACTGAAGGGCCTGTAAAATGGAGGGCCTGTAAAACAGAGCTGTTCCACCAGGCTTTCAGCTGAGGTGGCAGATGTCCAACCATCTTGGCCTCCCCCGCTCATACTGCCCTATTTAATGGCCCTATGATGCTAAAGAGATCTGCACAGCATCTTCTGGTGAGTTGGATGCCTTATTGGCCATCTAGCCAGCACCCACACAGAAGGCACTCTGGACTACCATGAACCGGCCTGCCATTTCATGTTGAATTGGTTTTAAACTGGATTTAAACTGTATATTTTTAATATTGTCTTTACTGTGAAACAACCTGGTGTGACCCACCCTGAGCCCACTAGCAGGGGAGGATGGGATGTAAATAAATAAAAAAAATAAGTTGAGAGTGTGACTTGCTTAAAGTTGCTTAAAATTCATATTCATGGCTGAGGAGCAATTTGAACTAGGGACTTCACAGCCACACTTTGAATTATTAGGCTAGAGCCCCTCATTGTAAGCCTTATCCTTATAAACTATAAGGTTGTGGGGTTTTTTTTAACGTAAATAGCAAAACTAATTAAGGATTGGTGTGTAATACTAAAAGACTGTGGCTCTACCCAGTTAGCAGTCCTGAAATCAAAGCTAGCCACCTTTCCAAGCACATTTTAATGAATAACCTTTCTAATGCTGGAGAAATTTCAAAGAATGTCTTATCACAATAAAGTATAGTATGGACTGTAGCTGGACTGTACCCTAACTATCTGATATAGTTAATGTTGGTGAGTCCCACTTTTGGTCATGATAATTCATGACCAATACACTGCTGGGAAAAGCACTGTAATATGTTTTTTTTGGGGGGGGGGATACTATCTGAAGATACTTTGAAAACCTTTAAAAGCAAATCTTCTCCACGTTGTTCAAAATGGAAACACCAATGCTATGTAATATTAAAGAATGATAAAGGGGGGGGGACTTTTTATCAAACACTATGAATATGCTATGAATAATCAGTGGGTTAAGTTACAGTAAAGCACATTGCATGTACTGTTTAGACAAAAACATTCAACTGATACAAGGAAGATGAATGGGCTTAGAATAATTTAGCACATCAAAATGAATCAGGGGACACAAGCCTTCCATTTTCTCTCCCATTTTACAGGGTTCTATTGTATTTAGCCACCTCTTTTCAGAGTGTAATTTGTGCTGATGGCTCTGGAGCAAATCCAACCATTAAAGACTTAATTTAATTCTTTTTGAGCTACTCGTTTTCTTTAAAAAAAATCTTTTTAACATGTCCCAGTATTGCGGAATGTGACGAGAAATCCACCTTGAACTGTGTGTTCTCTCTCTGTCTCTCTCTCTGTCTCTCTCTTCCCCCAAGGCAAAATGATCCCGTTCCTATATTCTGCAGGGTTTTATCCCAGTATTCGAAAGAACTCACACAGAATGTACCTGATAGAACTGGACCAGAATGTCACCCATGATAGAAATTATGATCAAGACATGGTGGATACATAATGAGAACCTTCTCTTTTTGTGCAGGGGGCTGGGATTGCTAGAGAGTACCTTAAGGGGGTTGTTTAGAGAAATCAGGACTCCTGCTTTAAGAGCTGGGGGTGGGAGGGGGAGACCGTGGAAGTCCTTGTGCCATGTCCTTTTTGTTTGCCTGAGAAAGTATGCGACATCATAGATACTAGCTGGATTTAAGGCGTTCAGATTGTATTAGAAGAACAAGCTTCCTTGGCTGCTTTCAAAGAGACACTTATTTATGAATAAGGGTGGCTTTGACTCACAAGACACAAACTTATTCCGCATGTGAGTTCAATAAACCGTTCATTAATGAATAACAGCATGGCATGGAAATAAATATACAGTTATCCGTCACACACAAACTGGAAGAACAGTCTTTCCTAAAGGGACTCGTATCTGCAAATGCTCCTCCCCATTCTTGTCATGCTTGTGTGACTGCAAAGATATGATGCGTCAAGACCGGCACATGGTTTCTTGATGGCTGGTGTCGACCATCAGTCTAGCCACACCTTCTTCCAATACAGATCCTTCCACCTCCAGCAATGGGAGCAAACAGTCCTTCAAGTACCCTGGGTCCTAAACAGTTAAGGATTTGTTTGAAACAAGCCTGCGAACAGGACTAGAAATTAACAGCCTGCCAATGGAGATCTTTAAGGACAGGTGTTATATCTGTTGCCTGAGAATCAGCACAGTAAGAGTCTTGCTGCTGTACTGTGGACTAACTGGATTTTCTGAAAAGAGCAAGAGTCCAGTAGCACCTTAAAGACTAATGAAATATGTGGCAGGGTATGAGCCTCCGTGAGTCACTGAAGAAGTGAGCAGCGACAGTGAGCAGTGAGCAGTGGCTCACGAAAGCTCATGCCCCAACATGTATTTTGTTAGTCTTTAATATGCTACTGGACTTTTGTTCTTTCCTACTGCTATAGTCAGACTAACATGGCTACCCATCTGGATTTTCTGAATCATTGTCAATGGCAGCCCCACCCCATGCAGAGTGCACTGTAGTAGTCTAGCCTATAGTAATCTATCCTTGGTTACCATAATCTCACCTAACCTACCCATTCAGTGGCCTTAAGCAAGCCAAAGCTTCTCAGTCACTCACTTGTACAAAGGAGATGATAATACTGATATAATGTATATGGAGCACTTCGGACACTTAAAAGCACTATATAAATACTAAATATTAGTCTTCTGTCCAAGATGATTTTTTTAAAAAAGATGGATTGGCTCCAAGACACCATTTTGAAAACTGTGTTACGAATGGTCTCGTATTACTGAGCTATTGTTTTCTGAAAAGGAATAATTTAAGCAAACTCAACCATGACTCTGTATAATAAAGAGCTCTTGAAACCCTTTTCAATTTGCCCTTGCCCTCCAAACTTGGTTCCCAGAAGTCCCATTAAAATATATATTTGCATTCAGAATTTTTTTTTCCTGAAAGGGGACACAGAAAGGCTGTCATACCTCTTTATTTTGCTCTCAATATGTTTCATTTTCATTTAGGGAAGCAAAAAAAAGAGCACATTTTATGCCTATAGCTGTACACTTTTATTGCAGTTTTTGAATCACTCAGCACATTCATAAACTGGAAAGTGAAATTTAAGAAAAGGGGGTGGGGGTAACAACTACACAGTGATTTGTAAGGCTTTCTGCTTGTGGAGGCCCCAAAAATGTACTGCTATACATTCTCCGTATAGCATTCCATGGAGGTCACATGTGCTACCAGAGTTCCCACGGTAGATAGGCATGGAGGACCTTGAGAAGGAGAATTACATTGCACAGAAAACAGTCACTGCAAGAAAACAAGGCAAGAAATTCTGAATCACACTCTATTCTCTTCTATAGATTATTTGTTATAAAATATAATAAGGCAGAACTATTCCAGCATGCTTTTGGTTCATAATATCTCTTTGTTGAGAAGTATAGTTGGCTGGTGGGTATTGTACTATTCGATGTTACTCGCAGGGGGTCCTATGGTTTTAGGGATGGGATTAGATTGGTTTTGTGCATTTGTATTATTTTTATATGATTCTACGGGATGCTACTGGATATAGTATCTATTTTTATTGATGCACCTGTTTTAATTGGTGTGATTGTTCATTGATATAAACCGCTTTGAGCTTTTAGCCAAAAGGAAATGGTATAAAAACGAAATAAATTTTAAAAGCTAACCGATAAATAAATAAAATGTTCATGTTGATCAAGGATGTTTTAACAAATTGGTACTCATTAGCAGGATCTATCCCAGTGATACACTCATTAATTATGTCCAGTGGCACTTCAGTGTCTAACAACATTTATTCCAGCATCAGTTATCATGAGTTGGGATTCAGTTCTAGGGTGAATGCATCCAGCTGTATTGGGGATATATAAAATAACCCAACAAACACTCCCCATATTCTGGGCGTAACAATAATAGGCCTCCCGTAAATGTGGGAGTGTTTCAGGTTTCAGAAGGCACAGGAGATGGGAGGGAGGGACAGGAAGCACTGCTGGCAAACAGCTGAGAGGGCACACTAAATAATGGGCAGTAGAACTGGTCTCCAGAATCTTGGGGGAGAGGGGCTAGGTCTGCCTCCAACTGAAAATAATATCTCTTTAAAGGGCCATTGTTTTTAATGCCTACAGTTGCAGCCAGCCTGGCTAAACCCCCTCCACCCCACGTATAGCAGGTGCAACAAAGGAAGAGGAGGAGGAGGAGGAGGAGGAGGAGATTGGATTTATACCCTGCCCCTTCACTACCTGAAGGAATCTCAGAGTGTCTTACATTCCCTTTCCCTCCCCACAACAGACACCCTGTGAGGTAGGTGGGGCTGAGAGAGCTCTTTTGAGGACTGCTCTTGAGAGAACAGCTCTGAAATAACTTATAACTAACCCAAGGTCACTCTAGCAGCTGCATGTGGAGGAGTGAGGAATCAAACCCAGTTCTCCCAGATTAGAGTCCATGTTCTTAACCACTACACCAAACTGGAAGAGGAGAAGGGGCTTTCAAAACAGACTCAGGATAGTTTTACCAACAATTATTTAGAACATCTCCCATCTGTTTCCTGATGCATGTGCCCTTTAAATTTGAAATGGGCATTTTTTTTTCTAGACCAGGTTTCCCTAATGTGGTGCTCACTGACACCTTTTCTTCCACCTATCAAGTGTTTGTAGAAAGTGAGTGGAGCCAAGTGGGGCTTTTGTCCAGTGAGCCTTCTTATTGGCCGCTAGAGATTTGATTGGCTGTGCAGATTTTTTTTTTTTTTAAATGCTTATGGCAGCAGCTTCTACCACAGCCCAAGGATTTTCACTGTGTGACTGAAGGTAAGTTGCAGCAGCCATTCATGGCTGGCTCCATGTCCCATGGCAGCCAATTTTGGCTCCCATTTTCTGGCTCTGCCCACCCTGATATGTCAGAATTCCAATGGTGCCTACAGGCTCAAAAGGGTTGGGGACTGTGGTAGAATATGCCTGCTCCAGCCTGCAGGGCCTATTCTGCCTGGCCCTCTTAGGTGGTTCTCAACTCCTGCCACCACCACCTGACCTTTACAGGAACTACCCACCAGGAGGGTCAGGGCTCCCAGTTTCCTTTCCAAGCTCTGAGGCCTTGCCTCTGTGTCTTTCACTGTCCAGTGCCTGGTCACCACTGGGACAATTTACTGCCTTGCACGCCCTTGGAGGAATAGCCACTTCCCAACTGCCTGCCTTCTCCCTGGTGCTTTTAAAATAGTGTGTCCAAGACAATCATGGTCTGTGTGGTACAGAGAACCACTGCCAGCATCAAAATTTATAATTTATTTAAAAGAAACTGTTTACAAGCACACTTTTAGCACAGCACCAAGTTGAGCAAGGGATACAAAAGAAATAGGTAAAAACACAACCCTCTGCCCCTCTGTCTATACATGCCTATCAGATGTTAAAATAGGACAGGTTCCTAAAGCTTAGGAAGCTACAAATCTCTACAGTTTCAATACCTTGAAGCTTTCTGTCGCTCGCTGGGGCAGCACATGGTCAGTGGCTGTCTTCTTCAGTGGAGAGGTCTGTGTCTGCTCATGGACTCCACACCCAAAGAAAAAGAGACATCCTTCCTCTAGCAAGGAGTTTTTTTTTATTACATTCCTTTTCCCCACCCTCTGACCAGGTCAGGCCAGATCAAAGAGGCATTTCCTGGAGATTTCCAGGAATCTCCTTCCTGAAACCTCTCTAACACTTAACAACTCCAAATCTCTAGTCCCTGCTTGAAGAAGGGGCAGAGCTTGACCCACCCATTATTTCTCCTGCCAGATCCAGTAGCATTTGTATGAAAGTGAGCTGAGGTTATGGCTGGGAAACAACTGAACTGACTTCCTTCCTCTCCTGCCTGTTCTCTGCCTAGAAGGAAAAAACCCTGTTAAAACGCACAGAGGATGCGTTGCTCATTTCAAATCTTCCAGGGAAAAAGGCATTTATTCACAAGGACCCTGGCTCTAGACCATAGAAAATACTGCCTCTTTAAAATTTAAAGCACACATGCATGCACAGGAAAGGGGAATGGAGGAAATGGCACTGTTTTCTTTTTTAATTTCATGGAGTTTGTTTTTTTAAAAAAGGACATGATTCAGATGCTGAAATTCCTGAACCAAAAACTGTGCCCCCATTACAGAACCTCACAAAATTTCAGCATAACAAAAGTCAGGCCATTTGTTTTCAAGCTCCAAAATTTGCAACCATGAAGTGCACATCCCTATTCACTTAATCACATGCATAAAATGTCTATCCACTGAAGTTACAACACTTCATGCATCTGATGAAGTGAGGTCTCAGGAATGTTTATGCTAAAATAAATAGTGTTAGTCTAAAAGTGCCACTGCACTCCCTTTCCCCCTTTCTCTGCCTTCCCAGACTAACATGGCTATGTACCTGGAATGCTCATTAATCACATCTGGCATAATGAAATCAAGGGCTTAATTCCTTATTGAATTAGCTGGAGCTTAGATCTGCACAAATGACTTACAGAAACCATAATGCCCGATGTCAAATAGAATATTCACCGTATCTTTTTATGGCTTGATGCGTCTGTCGCTTTGAACTGACTTACTTGTGGGTTTTGTTTTAATTCCAAGAGGCTTTTTTTCACAGAAACTGAGCAAACCCATTTATAACTCCTGGACTCTTTCCATGTGCTTTTCATATTGTCTCTAAATTGCTGACCTCTAATAGGAAGACAGGAGAGTAAAGAATGCATTAGAGGGCTGTAAAAATAATCACTCCAGTGGCCCAGCTCTTAAAGTATTACACCCACACAAAAGTCTCCATGAAATAAATGTGCACGGTGCCCATGGTATGTGGGTGAAAATAAGTTCCTTTAGAATGGAGAATGAGCTCCATTTAGAACATTTTAATTCTGCAATTTAGAAAGGCATTTGCATCCTTATAAAAAGGATTCCATAAGTCAATGTATTGTGAAGGATCTATGATAATAAATCAACATCCTCACCTGTACTGCATGAACCAGAGGCTATTGCAAGAAGGCACAGCTTCCCTTCCAACAATCGCCTCGTATATTGGAAGAAGAGGAAGAAGGAGATTGGATTTATACCCTGCCCTTCACTCAGAGTCACGGAGCAGCTTACAAACTCCTTTCCCTCCCCTTCCCAAAACGGTCCCCAATCCGCCCAGCTGGATCCAGCCGGCAAGGGGAACCCTACCCCCAAAGTGATCAGATCAGGCCGATGTGCCCGGAGCAATGTATGGTACCATAGAGTTTTAGGGCAATTACCAGAGTGTCACCCGGTGACGTGCCCAGTGTGATGACATCACTTCCAGGCAACGTCATCGCAGTGCACACACGAGGGCTCCCAGAGAGGGCCCAGGACTCCCCCCACTGTTCATAAGGTAAGACTTGGCAACCCTACCTGTGAGGTAAATGGGGCTGAGAGAGCTCTTTTGAGAACTGCTCCTAAGAGAACAGCTCTGAAAGAACTTGTGACTGACCCAAGATCACACCAGCAGCTGCAAGTGGAGGAGTGGGGAATCAAACCCGGTTCTCCCAGACTAGAGTTTGCGTACTTAACCACTACACCAAACTGGATAGCTTTGCATTGTTCTTATTAGTAGTATGGTGCTATCCACATATTTTAAATAGTTTAATAGTTTAATGTTAGTATTTTAGATCTGTTATTTGTTTTTATGTTGTTTTTACCTTATAAGCTTTCAATGTTTTAAGTCGCCGTGAGACCCCTTGGGTGAGCAGTGACTAAAAAACCCTAATAAATAAATAATAAAACCACGAATAAATGATGCAAAATAGTAAAAAAAAATTATACTTTTTGGGGTGCCTAATGTGAAATGGCCTTCGGTAGGAATAGCCAGCTTTTGTTTCCTTGGGAGAACTCTATTCGCTAGACTGATTTGGGGAGCAGAACTGTATTCAGGCACACAAACTGATCCACTACACAAACTGATCCACTACCAAGTGATCAGCTTCCATAATAAAGTTAGTGAATATATATGAGAATGATCAAAGACAAGCTAGAACACACCTTCGTGTTTAACTTGAGTGGGTGTGGATTGGTAATGGTGACCTAGGAGGCCTTTGGGATGATGGTAATGGTGACCTGGGAGGCCTTTGGGACAACAGATACAGGTTTGTACTTGGAGGACTAGACTACTGGCTCTGGGGTTCAATATGTCTACAACAATCCCTCTTTCTGCTAGCCCCCAGTCCTACTATAGACCACCTTGGTCATGATGAGTCCTTCAAAAGCATCCCCATGAGCCTTGGAGAAACATGCAAGTTAATCCAAGCAACCAGATGGGAACGTGACGTATGTCTATTTGGCTGATGGTACTAATGACTGAAGCAGAGAACAGTGGTTTAACCTATTGGCAACTGTTCTGTGGGGACCCCATAGCAATCCTTAATGTCCTTCATGATGTCTGGAATAAAGCCTGAAGTGTCATCAATATGCTGCTGAAAAACATATTTACTTCTGCTTTTCAGCAGAGGTTTGGTGAAGTGGATGGCCTGGAGTGGGAAAGTGATGTTGGGCTTTATGAGGGCAAATAAAGAGACTTAAAATAAGATAAAACTGGAAGGAATCACAGCCTATTCTAGATAAGGTATAACACACACACACACACCGGTCCACTTCCCTCCCTCAGAGGCAAGATTTTTCCTCCATCTGTCTCCCCATTGCTGTTTGCGCCACCTTCTCCCTCTCCTTCTGGTTCTCCACTCTCATTTGCCCCATTTTCCCCTCAGCCCCCGCTGATTCTGCCTCTGTCTCCCTCTTTCACCTCTCAGCAGCTGCTTGCTCCATATTCACCTTCCTTCCAGTCTTCTTGCTGCCTCTTGTCCTGTTTTCCCATCAACTTTTGTTTCCCTTCATCGCCCTGCTGCCTGTGTTCCCCACACCTCGTGTACTGATGTAGCTTCCCCAGGAGACACAGGCTGCAGTCTAGCATAGCAGGTCACAGGCAAGGTTGCAGAGAGTAACCAAAGTCCAGTCCAAAAGTCAGGTAGGTGCTCCAGAGAGCAGGTTTACCAAAGTCCAGTCTAGGGTAAAGGAGTTCCAGGCTGCAAGTCCAGCCTGAGGTCAGGGGTTCCAGAAAGGCCAGTTGTCAGATCCAGTTCAAAGTTGCAGAGGTCTGGTAGTAGCAAGGTTGGAAGCTCACTAGCAAAGTATACTTTTTGCATTCACAAACTGCTGCTTCTCCCAGCAGAATTTATAGCCAAGTCTTAATGAGCTAAACTCCCAGCCAATTCCTTGGCAGTCATCCTGAAACTACTCATTCATCTCTCATTCATCTCAGAGCCAGTTTGGTGTCATGGTTAAGTGTGCGGACTCTAATCTGGGAGAACTGGGTTTGATTCCCCACTCCTCCACTTGCACCTGCTGGATGACCTTGGGCAAGCCGTAGTTCTGGCACAGCTGTTCTTGAAAAAGAGCAGTTTCTGTCAGCTCTCTCAGCCCCATCTACCTCACAGGGTGTCTGTTATGGGGAAGGGAAAGGAGTTTGTAAGCCACTTTGAGACTCCCTTGGGTAGTGAAGGGCAGGGTATAAATCCAATCTCTTCTTCTTCTTCAATTGACAGCTGATGATAGGCCATGAGTCTCACGCTGCTTCTTCTTTCTTACAACTCTAAGCATCTCTGACAGCATCGGTGCTGCAAGGGTGTGGGTGAGCTAGGTGGGCTGGGAGTGGCTGCTGAAGACTTGTTTACTGCTTCAGAGCTACAAGGTGTAGGCTGTGACTCCTGATCAGCTGGTAACCTGATCTCGTTATTCTCCTTCTGGCTCTTGATCTCTTGTTTGAAAGCCAGTTTGGTGTAGTGGTTAAGTGCGCAGACTCTAATCTGGGAGAACCGGTTTGATTCCCCACTCCTCCATTTGTACCTGGCTGGATGACCTTGGGCAAGCCATACCTCTGTAGCAGCTGTTCCCTCAAGGACAGCTTGGGAAAGAGTTCTCTCAGCCTCACCTACCTCACAGGGTGTCTGTTGTGGGGAGGGTGCCTTCTTCTTGTTGTTTTCCTTCTGGCTCAGAGCCAGCGGCAGCCAGCTATTCAACTACTGGCTCAGGGCTAGCAGGTAGCTCTTGTTCTGAAAAATCTGAGCCATCACTCAGCATAGCATAGCATAGACTGACTTATAACACCTTTGTTCCAGGTCTTCCTATTCACAATGCTGATAGCTGATGCCACGGCCTTAATATTAGATGTCATTGGGTGTCATTACAAAAACTACACAGTGCTGCCTGAGCTTATTTCACAGGCAGACACCACTATTTACCATTCCAGGGATTCCCTTCTGCATTTTTATTTAACATTTTGGACTTTTCTGCAAATGCTGGGATTCCTTTGGGATTGAAGACAGTTATATAGCCTAGCCCTGGTTGGCCAAATTGTGTGGATTTTTTAATCCGCCCAGGAGCCAAACATCATGTTCCGATACTGGGGTTCAACTGGATATCAAAGAGCTGTACGAGTATGGCAGTACAGTGTTATTTATTAGAAGGTTCTTTAAGGTTCATGAGCTGTGAAGAATAGTAGCATAATGCAAAACAGGAGGGGGAAGAAAGGCAAACACTTTTGCAATTAAAAGATAGTAACACTGTACTCTAATTAGTTCTCTCAGGAAGTAAAGATGTCTCCAGTTAAGTGAATGAGTGACAATTACTTGGATTATTGTCATAGTTAAAATGTCAGCGCTGAACGACCGCTGCCAGCTCATAAGAATAAATCCTACACATTTAAGTGTCAGAAACAATAAAGTTACATATAGACATGTTTTAATGGAAATAAAAAGTAAAGCACACAGAGTCCTGCAGCATACAGTACTGAAGATGATTAATTACAGATGCAACACTAGAGCACACTGTCTTTCTTAAAATGATCAAAATTAAGAAATAAAATGGACAACTAGTCTTGTACTGAGTAAAACTGGACTTGCATATAGCGCAGAACAAAAAAAATCGCATTAATCAAGAGTATGAGTTGGCAGTTTTACAACTAGCATTGGATCAAATTAAAAGATTCAGATACTGACAATAGATGAGTATCCGTTTTGGGAAATGGATTCAGGTGGGTAGCCGTGTGGGTCTGAAGCAACAGAACAAAGTTTGAATCCAGGAGCACCTTTAAGACAGACAAAGTTTAATTATGGGTATAAGTGTGCATGCGCACTTCATCAGATATCAGGCATCAGGCTTATACTCAGAATTAAACCTTGTTGGTCTCAAAGGTGCCACTGGACTCAAAGTCTGTGAAATGGTAACTTAAGGCAAAAATTCCAGCACAGCTTCTTGTGGCTGTTCCGTCACAAACTTTGTTTTATGCAGCGAAAAATGAGACTCGCCTTCTTGCTTCTACAGGGAAGACCCTGCAAGATATGAGACTCCTACACACTACAAGTGAGCTGAAGTTGTCTGTGGTGATTGATCCAATTCACAATCCACTCAGAGAAGAAAGCACTGGCCTATGTAGCCGCTGGGACTTTCTTGGGGGCCTGTCCATGCCATAGGACTGGCCAGAGCTGAGGCCTTCAGCAAGCTAGGCAGTTGGCATTCCTCCATCTCATAAGTGTACTTACTAGAGGAAACCATTAATGCTTGCAAAAAAGGGTTTATTCACAACCCAGCGTACACGTGAAGTCTTGCTCAGAGTAGTGCCAGCACTCCCTAGATCCAGCCGCCTAGTTCTAGCACTCCCTGGATCCCACACGCAGATGAGACCCCCTCAGCTGCCGCTGTGAGTTCTCAGAGCATCCACCGTCTCTCCCCAGCTCCTCAATGCAGCCATCCTCAAATCCACCCCCAATACTTGTCTTCCACCTGGGAAACATGGGAGGGGCCCTGGCCCATGCAGCCCTTAGCAGCCCTCTCCAATCTGAGTGGTTCCAGCTCCCAACAGCCAGCCCCAACCGAAACGGTGCCCTTTCAGCCAGGCTTGGACTATGCGTTTGCAAGTGCCTGCCTGGCTCTCCCTCCTATCTCTGAAAGGCACCCCTACTCTCTTTGACTCCCCTGTGCCACAGCTTACCTCCTATTGCAGTAGTCCAGGTCATAAGATCTTTCTACAGCTGCTGTTCATAGCCAACACTCTCCTCTCTTACAGCAATTAAATAGGCTCAAAGTGATCTTCAGCCATGGGTCACTCATCTGCTGGATGGCTAGCACCCTGAGAGCACCCATGTTTTTCGTAGGACCCGCTGCTAGTGTGCATGCACATAAGAGCATCTCCAGACTTGTGCACATCTTCAGACTTGTGCACATTTTCCACAGCAGATAGGATTTCTTCATGGATCTGACCCTTGATGTGTCCCTGGTTCTCTTGGTCTGCTGCTTAAGCTTGGTCTGCCTTGATACCAGTGAGGCCATAACTCTGGTTCCTCTATGTCCTATCACATCACTCTGAAGCCCACACCTGCCTATCACATGCTGCCATCTCAGCGGATCCCTGGTCTGGAAAGGCTAAACACCACTGTTACAGAAAAATAAATCCCTCCCTTGTTCTGCTAATCTTAGGCCCAATTTACACCTCCCCTCTGAAGTAGTTTGACTGCTGTCTTTTCCTACGCTCATTTCACGCTGGTTTCAGATTTCACTCCCTGGCTCTGAAGAGTACTAAGCAACAGGATCTGTTTAAAGCAGTGTAATGCTAGCTTGACCACAGGAGGGCAATTAATGAATGTAAACAGTAATTTTTAAACTAGAACAAGTATGGTTTGAAACTAGAAACAGGTATAGATTGGGGGGGGGGGGGTTTGAAACTAGAATGATTCCAGCGGGAAAGTCAGATGTAGATTTGACCTTATACAGGCCCATAGCCAGGAATTTTTTTGTTTGGGGGCATTTAAATTTTTAAGGTAGCAGTTAAATTACAGCTAATTAAATTAATCCAAATGCCTGTCTTTATAGGGGGAGACTCCAAGCCTGTTTCTAGCCCTTCCTTTCGAGGGACAGGGCAGCGAGTGCATCAGTTCCTAGGAAAAAACTGCTCACAGGGCATTTAATTGTCTTCAGGAGTTCCCTTCCACAGGGCAAGAAAACTTAAAGGGGCACCTTCGATACATCTCCAACAACCCCCCTTCTGCTAGCCCAGTACCACCTCGGTCATGGTAAAAAATAAGATTTCTGGCATGGCTATTTGTGGGGTGGGGCTTTTAATTAGGGAGGCAGGGCCTTAAAATGCCCCACCTGTAGCTATGGGCCTGATCTTATATGAATCTGCCTTATATGGAATCAGATTATTAGTCCATCAAAGTCCGCATTGTCTACTCAGACTGGCAGAGCTCTCCAGGGTCTCAGATGGAGGTCTTCCGCATCATCATCTGCCTGGTCCTTTTCACTGGAGATACTGAGAACCGGACCCAGGACCTTCTGCATGCCAAGCAGATGCTCTACCATTGAGCCTTGACCCCTTAAAATCTTAAATTCTTCAGTAATACAGAGTCCAAAGAAATTCTGCTCCTCCTGCCACATGGGCTATCGATGATAAAAGAGCTGAAATTCGGGATGAGATCATTGCTTCATATGATACAAAAAAAACTTTCTAAATCACTGAAAACATTTTAAAGAATACAGTATAAGGAAGCAAACTCTGCAGCACTGCCAGACCACTGCAAGAAAGGAATCTGGCTAAAATATTATGCAGTAGCGGAATTAATCTAATTATTCATCCAGGCTCACTCTTTGGATAGGACGGCGAAGGCCCGTTTGTGCACATTGCAAACAAAGATGGCATTGGTCTCTATAGCAATACTATCTGGGCATTTTGTACATCTCAAGAATTGTATCATATTAGTGTCCTCCCCTGGATTGCATCTCAGCTTTAAAATCACTCTTGGATGAAAGTTGGAGGCCGGAACATGGCTCCGCCTTGAGAATCTGTTGCCTGAAGCATCAGTATCACATTGCTTCGTGGCATGGCCAGCCCAGTAAGAGACTGATCCATGGAGTTAAAAAGAAATAGGGAGCTAACCATTGGATATTCCAAATGGAAATCTGCAAAAAAATAAAGTTATGGTGCAAATGATTTTTTTGAAAAAAATACCTTTACCTGTAGTCCGATGCAAGGATCAAGATACTGGGTCTGCTTCACCCTGGCTGTGAATTTCAATACATAATTTTGTGATGGGAACACAACATTTTGGTTTTTTCCTGTTGCAGAACGCTCCAACTGCAGTGATTTAACATATGATTACTGTGTCATTAATTCTGTGCCTATACCATAGGAGATACTTATTGCTAACTTGTCATTTTGTTTAATGAAGGAACAACATGGCTGCAAGCCTTCTTCATTGTGCTTGGCCAGGAAACTATTTTCATTTAAACATACCATAATTTGCTAATTGCTTATGTTCTCAGTATCTCAAACATTGCTTCTGGCATAAAGACTTCCCATTTAAAAAGAAGAAGCAGACACACTGCCAATTAATTAAATAGCAAGGCGACTATACCCATATATTCCAAAAAAGAAACTCCAGAAGTGGATGCTAGGTGAAACCTCATCAAACGGCAAGTACATTTGTATTTGATAGTTTTTGCGTTGACATGTACCAAAAAAAAGAGTTTGCTTCTTATGTAAACACCAATTTGTATGCTAAACCCATCGTGAGCTTACATAAATGCTGAAAAGCAGTGTGCAACTGAGGGAGTATTGCTCTAACAAACCGCGAGAAACCTTGGCTCAAAACCAAGCTCATCCTTGATTTCTCCAGTAGGAGAAAGGACTACCTGGTAGTATTAAAGATGAATTAGATAAAAATCGCACAGTGCACTGGAACCCTTTTATGACAGGGGTTAAATTGTGTCTCAGGGGACCTTGTGGTCACTCTGCAACTTATCATAGATCCCTTGGCAAGGAAATCTCTACTGACTGACAAGTTTCTCTAAGAGTCAGATTCTTCAGTCATCTTCTGTTTAAAGCTTAAACCACACTTTGAAAATAATAGTTCCAACACTGTGCAAACCACGGTTTACTCAATCCACGATTAGCTGATTATCCAAATGTGAGCCACTCCATTAATTATTAATTATTGTTAGTCAAGGCCTGTCAAACCAGCATCGTCTGAGGCTGGTTTAGGGTTGCCAGATCCAGGTTGGGAAACTCCTGGAGATTTGGGGGTGGAGCTTGGGGAACCAGAGGGACCTCAGTAGGGTACAGTGTCACAGAGTCCATTCTCCAAGGGAACTGATCTCTATAGTCTGGAGATGAGCTGTAATTCCAGGGGATCCCCAGGTGAGGCCCCACCTGGAGGCTGGCATCCCTAACTGGTTTATTAAGATCAGTCTAACTTATGATTTTGCATGACAAAATCACAGGAGACTTGCTGAGGATATGGTGAGAAGAATGCAATTTTGGCCTGCCTGGAAGGTAGGTTGTGAGTTA
Organism: Lepidodactylus listeri; assembly: GCA_029233225.1. Taxonomy (NCBI): domain Eukaryota; kingdom Metazoa; phylum Chordata; class Lepidosauria; order Squamata; family Gekkonidae; genus Lepidodactylus; species Lepidodactylus listeri. The sequence goes on from JARCFY010000006.1 coordinate 99,610,721, forward strand.
CTGATGTTCAGGCCCAGATGTTCAGAGGTATCTGGCCCACTACACTTTTATTGCCTAAGGTGAGCTGAAACTCCCAAACCTATTTCAGCTCAAATATGATAGGGTCATCTCTATCTCCATAGGATCCCTGGATTGCTGGACCCTTTAGGTGCATGAACTGCACTGAAATCGGTAGCAGAATGTTGCTTTCCTTAGGTTTGGGGTGACAGCTAATATGAAAAGCATGGCAGCTTCTTTTGTGAACGCATGAAAAAGAGTGAGTGGCTACTCGGCATGCCAGCAGTGGCTGAAGATTCCTTTGGAAGTGAGTGTTTGGTTTCCCTGTCCTCATGGTGCCACTTGTTAATCATTAGTGAAATGGTAAGGCTTTTCCCTTAGTCAGATGCTGCAATGCAGACTGGTACCATCCAGGGGAAAGAGTCGAGGCAGGGAGGGCAAAACTGGACATGACAGCACTAATACTCCCTCTAAGTTGTGGAATCCTGTGAGCAAAAATTCTACTTTCTGAGTCACTGGCATTAAAGCTGTGAGCAGGTGATTTGGCTACTGCATAAATTAGTTTGCTCTGGAGCCATCCTTCCTGAGCTAAGACAAAAATGTGTGAGCCAAAGGATTAAAAAAAAACTGTGAGCTAGCTCACACTAACTCAGCTTAGAGGGAACACTGGATAGCACCCTCATGGCCACCATGAGGATGCTGCCATAATTTTAAAGTCATTCTAAAATACCATGAGGGCCTGACCCAGATTAGGCCCACAATATGGCAGGTTGAGGCCTTCTTGTCCCCCCTGCACCTTATCAAGTCCCAAAACAGCCACACACACACACACACACACCACAGTGAGCCTTGAAACAATTTATCAAGACAAACCAGGTTCAAATGATTGTGAGACATATCCTGGTTTTACCAGGTAGCCTCCATTAAAACAAACAAATTTCATATTATGCCTGCACCAAGCCAGCCAAGTCTACATGGTCCTGGGCTTTATCATCATAATCATCTCAGTATCAAACGAGATGTGACCTGGGAGAACTGTGATTAAGATAGGGTTGCCAACCTCCAAGTGGTGGCTGGAGACCTTGCGCTATGACAATTGATCTCTGGGCAACAGAGATCAGTTCGCCTGGAGAAAATGGCTGCTTTGGAAGGTGGACTCTACGGCATTATACCCCATTGAAGTCCCTCTCCTCCCCAAACCCCACCTTCCTCAGACTCCGCCCCCAAAATCCCCAGGTATTTCCCAACCCAGAGCTGGCAACCCTAGATTAGGATCTCCCTCAGGATTTTAAAAGCTATAAGCAGCTGCAAACAGTGAGGTTGCAGATTGGGGGCAGAGCTGGGGTGAGGGCTTAATACATTACCTCATGTTTTCCCCTAAATCCAATTCACAACCCAGGACCCAAGAAGTATTATTTGTCTTGCGGGGGAAAGCATAAAGAATTTGCACAATAAACAGGTTTTCCTCCACAGGGTCAGGAGCGACAAGGGTGGGGGTGGAGTAACCTAGTTGAAACAATGGTACTGAGGAAAAGGTTAAAAACTAGTGACTCTGAATTGACTCTAGTCCCATTAAAAGAAAACAAACAAACAAACCAGGAAGATTTACATGACAGGTCTCCTGAGTCCCATCTAGTTTAGCCCTCAATTCATAAGGGGCAGTTGTGTGGCCCTAAAGACCTTAGTAGCCCCACACCAACTAAATTAGTACCCTATAAAACATCCCAGGATCTTCTACAATGTGCTTCAGTTCCATATGAGACAATACAATTGGGAACCCATTAGGGTTCCCAAGTCCCCCCGGGCGGCGGGGAAAACCCCGCTCCAGCGGCCCACTTCCCGCCGGCCTGGATTGGGCCGCTGGGGGGAACCCTGCCCCCAAATTGCCAGGCTGCAAAGACGTGCCTGGCGCAATGACATCACCCGGAGGTGATGTCATCGCATCGGGCGTGTTTCAGGGGGGGACGCTCTACAATTTGAGGGAAAACTCTATGGTTTTCCCTCGAATTTGAGAGGTCCCACCCCCAACATGCCTGACACAATGACGTCACTTCCAGGTTGACATCATCGCAGTGGCACCCCCACTGCACTGCCATAAGTACTTGGCAACCCTAGAACCCATGATACTAGCAGAGGAGATCCCTTCCCCCCTTAGCTTTTTTACCCATCACAGCTACCGCCGGACATACCGCAGTTCCCATCCACCATTGCCACTGGGCCCAGCACAGTTCCTGGGCTTGGGGTTGCCAGCCTCCAGGTGGTAGCTAGAGATCTCCTGGTATTACAAGTGATCTCCAGGTGACAGAGATCAGCTCATCTGGAGAGATTGGCTGCTTTGGAAGGTGGACTTTATGGCATTATACCCTCTTGAAGTCCCTCCCCTACCCAAACCCTGCCCTCCTCCTCAACCCTTCAAATCTCCAGGTATTTCCCAACCAGGAGCTGGCAACCCTACCGGGCCTCTACCACTGGGCCCTCTGCCAGAGCCCCCTGCTTAAAAAATTCCTAGCTATGGCCCTGTCCAGGTATATGTAAGAGGTGCTGTTCCATCAAGTTGGGTATAAATCCTCCTTATTTTTAGTGGACTATTTTTCTACCTGCCTTTAGTGTCTGGCGCTGTGTACTACAGGAGCAGCAAGAAATTAACAGGGCAGGGTTAAAGAAAAGCCCACAACTTTAATGACAGTATGTAGGGGGGAAAGCTGGAATGGCCTGCTGAGTTCTAATGAATGCAGCCTTCCATCACATACTTCTCTTGGATTTAATTTCTCATTGAACTACGGGTGTTGGGGGGGGAATCCCAAATCTATTCCTTTTTTATTTGTTTCTTAACACTCTCAGAAGGTGTTATAGTAAACAGCACAGGAGATCATGAAAGGTAAAATCGTCCTTCTCCAAAAGCCTGATTCATCCAAATGATTGGGACCATCACTTAGGTTAAATCTTTAGCCCAGAGGGCAGTATAAAATTCCATCAACATTCAAGCCATGCAGAAACCATCTCAACCTGCAGTATCTCTTTATTCCATGCAACATGCCAATCACATTTTTCGCACTGCAGATTGGAAGCAATGATCAAACAGTTAGCAATGAAAGACTAAACATGTGCTATATCACCCTTATGTAATTATGTTGGAGGCAAATCTATTAATGGTACCCTGTAACAACTTATAGGGTTGTTGATTGTCGTTTTTTTCTGTTCCCAGGCAATTGAGATATCTGCATCAGCTCTTATAGAAAAGGAAGAGGAAAACTGAAAAATCTAATGAAAAACATACAGCATTTTTTTAAAAAAACAACATTTGGTGTAGATAAGGGAGATTTAGCAAAGCTCAAAGATGCTTGATGGAATGCCATTGAAAACAACCATCCAGTTTGAAGAAGGGCATTGGATACAGTCCAAAAGAGAAATATATCTCCCTAAAGGAAAAAATTGTGGCTCTCAGTACCAGATCTTGGTCTATATAAGAGAAGGCTGTCCTTGGGATACTTGCAAACCAAATTTTTGTGAACTGAAGTCTTAAACTGAAGCGGAATTCCAATCCATCTATTTTAAGTATTGAGCAGGAGGCAATGAATTCAAACAAACAGGCTTTTATTCAGTGACACTGTTCAGCTCAAAAGACAGCTCTATGAGAGCAGCACTTTCATTTATACTGTTCCAACACATAACTTTCAACAATGTAACTATATACAAGCAATACTATTGGACCCAAGCAGGGCTCAGTGATTGGGTATCTAGATTGGCTTCAGGACCAATGGGAGTCTTTATGAATCAGCCAATAGGAATTGGAATTTTAGGATACCAGAGCCCTTTTCAAGCTTTTACTGCTTCATATTCTAAACAAACACAACAATCTAAGAATCCAACCTAGGATCTGAATGAAATCAGAAGCAGTACCCACTCTTCAAAGCAGGCACTAACATTCAGCCACCCAGGTGTCCCCAAGAGCACACACTGCTTGACTAGTGGTTGGCAGGAGGGGGAAAAAACAAAGTCAAGTAAAAGGAAGAGCGAATGAACAATTGTATGGCACTCCAACAAAATCTGTTGAAATCCAAGACAGGGCTTCTTGGATGTGACATAATTTAGAGTTCCAGATAGAGTCCAGTATTAAACCAGACGATAAATTACTTTCCTATCTTGTCCTATTTAATGCAAAGCAGCAAGCAAAATGCTACAAGGCACTCATGTTGGCATGACAAATTCCAAGTCAATAAGTCTTCTTGCTGTTGCCAAGATGTACACTGAGATTTGGTGCTTGGCATTCCAAATTAGATAACCTTACTTGAGTAACTACATTCACTGTATCTACAAGAACAATGAATAAATCAACAATAATTGAAGTACTAAAAATGTCTAATTTTCAGCACAGTGCTTCAAGCAACAACTGAAATTAAAAAACTGTTAAAACGCAGCTACATACCCATACAATCTTGTCATGAACGCACTGAAGCAAAGGTTAACAAAAAAAGAATGAATATGCATTCCTAGCTGAAAATGATGCTCTTCCTTGTGTGGGCAGAGATGAATTGAGAAAATGTCAGGTCACGTGTGGGTACCATATACTTTAAGAGCCTACATTTCCTTCCAGTATCTCTCAAGTAAGAAAAGTAATGGCTGTTGTGCGCAGGGGAGAGGGGTCATACGTCAGCGGGAACTTGAATGAGAGTTATTAGGCTGCTTTGCCCACTCAGAATGGCTTCCATGGAACTATCTCACTGTATAGCAGGGTAACTTAGCAGGGGTGTAGCCAGGATTTTTAAAGTTGGGGGGCATTTTTAAAAGTCAGGGGGCATGGGGCAGGCAGTGAGGGAGCTGTACTGCCACAGCCATCACCGCACTACAATTTACAACACACATGAAAACCAGGAGATGGGGGGGGGGTGCTGGATTGACCACCCCGCCGCCACTTTGCTTCTTTCCTGTGTTCCATCCAGCAGTGTGAGAATGGAGGGCGGGGATGGCCGGCAAGGTTGGGGGGTGAGGGCAGGGGCGGGACTCCAGCAGGCAGGCTCAGGTCCTGTAGGCAGGCTTGGTGAGGGTGATGGCATGGTGCAGCGTGGCCACACATTGCAGCACAAAAAAAAAATAGAAGAAGCAGAGGAAGAAGAGGAGGAGGAGGGTTTTTTGGGGGGACTGGGCTGGATGGGAAGTCATGGTGGTGAGTCAGGGGGCTGGGCCCCAAGAGGCCCCACTGTAACTATGGGCCTGTAACTTAAGTACAAAGATACTAATTGGTCCATGGATCTTCTCAGCTCAACAAGGATGTGGTTTTCCTGGTTCAAATCCAATAACCTACTAGGTATCTTATAACTGGCTCTAGAGATGGATGTATTAAATCATCCACAGTGAAAAATTTTTTTGTTGTAATTCTGGATCTGGGCTTTGGGGGAGGGATTTCCTTGTTGCTTATTTTTGGGTAGGACATTACCGGTTCAGGATTCAAATTTGTGTGGGTATGGAGTTTGGGAGAATTATTTTCAATGGGGAATGTATATGAGGGACTGAGACAGCTGTTTATTTATTTATTTATTATTTATTTAATTTCTAAGCCACTCTCCCCGTGTTCGCAGGCTCAAATAATTTATACAGAAAATGACACCACGTGTGCACACAACACAGCCCTCCCTTTAACCTAAATTTCAAGTGAATTGCATTTGAAGGGGGAATCAATTTTACAGACCCCAGAAGCTCAGTCCTCTCCCTTCACCTTTAACCCTTATCTTTTCAGTCAGTCCTCCAAGGTCCTTTTCCCTCAGCCATTTCCCTCCTGCCAGAAAGAAACTTGGCCAAGCAGCAAAGCTCTGGGGACGGCCTACAGAGAACAAAGAGGTGGGTGGAGAGAGAGTCTCAAAATCCAATCTCTGCACTTGATCATCCCTTCAACTCACACCCCCATTCAAACAGATCTTTGAAAACAGGGGTCTATGGTGGTCTCAGCTAATCAAACACACACATATTCAGGGAGGCAAAACGATATGCTAGTCTGCCCTTTGAATTAGAAATTTGAATCTGGAAATTCTGGTGAGGAAAATCCCCAACCCTAAACAAAACACAACAGTAGATTCAGACAGTACATTTTGAATGCAGTGCCAAAACCAAGGAAACCATCATCTTCTCACAGACCAATTTCACACTAGTATTTGCCCCACGTTTGCCCTCATGCTTGCCCTGGGTCTTCTGGTCAATTTCACACCAGTTGGCCTGCGCTCACCTTTTGCCCCAGAGAATCACCCGTTTCCCCCCGGGTCAAACAGATCCTTTTTTTAGAGGATTTTCCTGTTTGCTCCAGGGAGCAGCCAAAATGAACACACACCCACTCGCTTGCCTTCCATCTGGCCTGCCTGTGGTGGGAGTTTCTTCCTTTTTAAACCCCCCCCCCATTACGTTAGATTGAAATGTTGAGGCAGCAAAACAAGACCTCACCATTGCTTATAATACACATGTTCACCCGCCGGCAGGGAGTGAGTCGACGAGGAGGATTTGTTCGGCCTTTCGGAAGCCAGAGCTGCGTCATTGCCCGGAGAGCCCCAGGACAGGTGGATGATTGCTGCCCTGTGACCGGGGTGCCCCAGCCACAGCCCTTGCAGAGCAGGCGGGGGGCGCTTTCCTCCTGGCCCCTGCGGTAGAGCGGCAAATGGGCCAGGGGCACGAATCCTCCGCTTTGCTCTCCGGGTGGGCTCCTCCCAGCCTGAGGCTGGATTCTCTTCCCTTTTTAAAAAAAAAAAAACCCTTATTACGTTATATCGAAATAGTGATGCAGCGAAACAAGACCTCACCATTGCTTTCTGCATATAATACACATGTTCACTTGACATTTATTATGCCTTTATTTTGGGGGTGGGGAAAACTTTTTGTGCTGCGGAGCAGGCTCTCTCTCTCTCCCCCTCTGGCAGCAGCAGGGCGGCAGCCTGGGCGGCCACGGGAGTGCCTGTGACACGGGGGTTGAGGGCATTTATCATTCCCTGCCAGCTCCAGGGTGGCGGAGGGTGCCGTGCCTGCCGCGCTCCCAGGGTCTCAGTGGCCTCGCTTCACTTTCCCTGTTTTTCCACTGCAAGGAGTTCGGGGCTGCTGAGCAGTGGCGGCGGAGCTGCTGTGTGCTTGGCACCGGAGAAGGGTGGCGTTGGCTGCCTTTCCCTGCAAAGGCCTTGTGTGGCGGCTGCCATCGTCGAAGCCTCGCCTGCCTCTCCCTGTGTGCAAAGGAAGAAAGCAGTGGCACTATTGGGGGGGGGGTGCTTTGGGGGGGTGACCTGGAAAGGAGGGGAGCAGCTGTGGCCACCCTTTCCCAGAAGGACACGAGGTGTGTCAAAAGCTTTACCCCCCCCATCACCAATCAGGCCAGTTACACAAGCGCACCCAACATTTTGAAGATAGAACAGAGAAAGTACAAAATGTGCCCGACATTTTGAAGATAGAGCGGGGATGCCACCAATCACAGCAGCAGGGTAAAAAAGGGTAAAAAAAACTTAGGAAGGAAAGAGAGAAAGAGGGAGGGGCAAGGAGGGGAATGGGAGGGGGCAGCAGCAGGAAACCTTGCAGCAGCCTCGCAGCAGCCGGTAATGTGAAAAGAAACATGCGGGACAGATGAGGAACTGCGGCCTCAAGTGTGAAATTGACAAAAATGTTCCAGAGCAATTTTGACGGGGAAACTCCAGAGAGAATAAGAGTCAAGAGGCATGTGCGAAATCAGTCACATGGTATACTGGTATGCTCAAGGTGATCTCGCTTCCTTAACGTAAAGCGAATTTCAAAGGGAACTGTTATTTTAGGATTTTCAAGCAAACAATGCCAAAGATATCCATCAGTGACTAATTAAAACTTCTGCAAAATACTCCTCTATCCATATCTGATTTGGAGAAATCCATTTTTTTAACGCTTTGATTGAAAGCTTTGTGAAAGAGGTCATCTCTTGGGAAAACAACTTTAAGAAACCATTTCAGGGCAGGCATGCTGCAAACTGGAATGATTGAACCTGAAGGATTCAGTCTTATATACCATCCAGCTAAACCCTGCAAAACCAAACTGCGAAGAACGGTTTCAATCATTATACCTCAGTGGGAAAGAGGGGGGGAATTGTGGGCACGATCTAGCAACAAGCACTAGAAGACATTTCCCCCCGCCTAAATGACACCAGAGCGCTCCCTCATCTCTTTAAGGTTCAGTCAGAGAATGTAATTCACACCTACAAAGCATTTGCGAACCACCGCAACAAATCCCCAGTTTACAGGCCTTCCTATTAAATCAAGAGACTGATAAATTATAGTTTTATTCAGAATTGAGCATCCTATTCATAAAAATCTGTTTGCCTACCTTATGCCCCTGTCTCCGGAAGTGTCTCTTTTTAGCCTTTGGTTCTGTATCATACCTATGTGCAAAATAATGTTACACGCTCCACATTAACCCTGAGTTAAAAGAAGATCTAATGTCAGCATTTTGCAGGGTCATTTTCCTTGTGAGAGGGAGACACTGGAGGCCTGGAGTGTTTTGTATACGTTGGCTATGGGAGAGCAGGGAAGTACATTAAAAGAGGTCTTGAATGCAGCATCAATTTCCCCCAAAGCAAACACGATGCCCTCCTCTTCCCCCCTTTTGCCAGCTAAATGTAAAACTCATTTGCTGCCTTCATTCATATTACCAAAAGAATCAGTCCTCCTCTCAAGTGCCATCAAGTAGTAACACCTGGCAAATATCAAAAGCCACCAACGCTCCTTGTAGCAGCCATCTTCTAGCTATCAGTGCCCATTAAGGAAGGATTTTATTCTTTTGGTAATAGTTAAGCAAAAGCCTAAAGAAAAAAAGGTTATCTCATCACTTAACAGAGCGCAGCATTCCTCTTACAACTTGTAGTGGTTTCACTGGGAGAAACAGATCGTTTTAAAACCCTCCTTCCCTACCCAATAGTAAATAATTGAGCGGAGTATCCCAATTCATAGGTGGCTGCTTAGGGTGGTACAAAAATAGTCTTGGCTGAGGAATTTAAACTCGTATTTGGTGCATGTGTTGATGTGAACGCCACAGGTACCATTTTCCCCTGAGCTGCTATTCATTGTGCTATGGGAAAATGACAGACAACACCTGTATCGTACCCAGGGCTTTTTTTGTAGAAAAAGCCTAGCAGGAACTCATTAGCATAATAGGCCACACCCAACAGCAGAAACTCATTAGCATATTAGCCCACACCCCGACAGTGCAACTCCCTCCCAGGATCGGCTTCCCCAGGTGCCCTGCAGCTTGCGGGACACATGGGGAACCTGAGGGAAGGAAGGCAGCTGCTTGGCTTCCCCAGACGCCCCACAGCTGCTTGGCTTTCCCAGGCACCCCATGGCTTGTGAGACGCCTGGGGAACCCGAGGGGAGGAAGGCTGTAGGCGTGGCTGACTTGGAAGCCAGCCGGAACTTCATTCCTGTGCGTTCTTGCCCCCAAATAGCCCTGACTGTACCAGTCTTTCCCCCTATGGGATTAACAATAGCTTGGGGGGGCATGGAGGAAGAAGTTAACCTTGCTTCTTTTGGGGGAATGTGCTTCTGCTTGCATGCCTGGAAATCATGGTTGACCTCTGGTGACCCCTAGTGGGGCTAGGACGTTTCCGAGAGATGGCTTGATATTTGCCTGCTTCTGCATCCCAACCCTGATATTTAGAGGTCACCCTTGCAAGGACTTGCCAGGGTCGGCCCTGCTTAGCTTCCAAGATCTGACGAGATCAGGCTTGCCTGGGCTATCCTGGTCAGGGCTAAGTTAACCTTGCTTCTGATCCAAATCCCACCCCACCACATACACACCCATACTCACACATAATTGTATCATGCAACATCTTCCTTTATTGTAGGAGGAAACTTCTACATTGAATCATGTGCATTTATTCTTTATCCTACAGGCACTTCCTAGCATACATGGACACATGGAGCTGACTTGTACCAAGCCAGAGGATTGGTGAATCTAACCCAGTAGTGTCTTCTCTGACTTGGGTCAGCCTAACCCTCCTGACCGGTTTGCTGTGTGAATAAAATGGGGAACAGTGAGCTCTTTGGAGAAAAATAGAGATTAAAAAATCAGAATACTAATAGCACTACTGATGAGCAAACTGCAGAGAACTAATCAATGGCCTTTGCCAAACAGGACTATCAGCTTTCACACTGCCATGATGGCATCTGGCATCTGCAAACATGTACCTTGAAAAAAGAGGGTTTCTGACTGCATACTGAAGGAGGAATATATACGCCTTGCCCTATTCGGATGAAATGGTGACTGCATACTGTCCTGGTGACTGCATTACTGCTAAAAATGTGATGACCAGAAAGGATTCTTGTTTATACTAGGCATCTGTTAACAAACTCCAAGTTCAAAATACATCCAAGCCATTGTCTCCTGTAAGTGAAAGGCATCTAAAATGTGTCACTTACCTATTTTTGTGGTCATTTGTGAATCATCTAAAATTCCAGATAGCCAGCTATCCAGGTTTGTGCCCTTTCATCACTTAACTTACAGATGTATCTCAAATCTGTCCTGTGGAATCTCTCTCTAGCACTTCCAAGATATCTGAACCTTATCTGTTGTGTCATGTTGGATTACAGTCAGTTCTATTAATTTTGGTCGCCTCAGTCTTCATCTCCTCAACTGCATCAGCAAGATAGGCAGGCAGGCCGGCCCTGATTAAGTTCCCACCAACACTAGATGTTACGTTCATTTCAATAGAACAGTGCTTGGGTGTGTTTTTAACACTGCTGAATGAATGAAAATATGTAGACCAACTGAAGAATCCAGGCTAGAGGTCCAACTATCTAAGCCAAGGTTCATACATGGTGATTGTGGAACCATTTCCCTTAGTCCCTGCCCAACCACCATTTCCCCGTCACTGGAGGGCTTTGGGGGGGGGAGGGGGCTATTTTAGTCATCGGCAATTGCTAATGGTATAGTGATCTATTGACAGAATCTATTAGTTCCTCTGAATTTCCAGATTTCATTATTTCAGAATGCATATCTCTAACCCCTTTCAGTATGAAGATAAATGTGTTATTTATTTCTGCCTAGACTTCTCCCCAATGGTGACTCAAAGTAGCTTGTAACAAAAAGTACACTAAAACACAAAAGAAAGAAATGAACAGTAGGAGGGAAAGGGGAGGCTTCTAAATTCAGAGCTGTCTCTCTCAGTCCCAGCCATGCCCAGGCCTTATGTAACAGCAGTAAGAAAGAGACAAACCAGGGTTGCAAGACTGTAGATGACAAGAAGCGGGAGACTGCAGAGGGCACGGACTGAACTTTTTGGTGTTGCACCAAAATAACTTTAGATGAAGCTAAGGCATTGCCCATCCTCCTCCTCCTCCTCCTCATCACTATTAATTTGATTATTTATGCTGCCCTTCCCTGCAAGCAGGGCTCAAGGCGGCTTACAATAAAATTCAATACAGCAAAACACACTACGGAATACAAGACTACCAAATTTAAAAATTAAAACCTGCAATAAATAACCATTAATACATGAAATAATCAGCTTAGGATGGCACAAAATAGTTCAAGGGGGAAAAATTCACAAGCTCCCTGGTGGGAATATTGGGGGGGGGGGGCGGGGTATGAGAGTCCTCAGTGCCCAGACCCAAAGGTATGTGGGTCCCTAGCTGTTTAAGGGCCTTCAAGTTATGATGTCACTTCCAGGCAGTGTTCCCTCTAAGCTGAGTTAGTGTGAGCTAGCTCACAGTTTTTTAGCCTCTGGCTCACACACTTTTGTCTTAGCTCAGGAAGGATGGCTCCGGAGCAAACTAATTTATGCAGTAGCCCAATTGCTCGCTCACAACTCGAATGACAGTAGCTCACAAGGTAGAATTTTTGCTCACAAGACTCCACAGCTAAGAGGGAGCGTTGCTTCCAGGTTGTGCTAGAAGCAACATAATAGCATTAAAATACTGACACACACAAACACCCGTTCCCTCCACTGCTGCCCAGCTGAGTGTTGGTGGGCAGGGCCTATGAGAAACAGTCCATGAGGTGGGAAGGGGGTAGAAATGTTGCAACAAAACACTGAATCCTATGAGTGACTTCCATCAATGCAAGTGCACTTCTTCGGGGGGGGGGGGGGGCTTTTGCTGATCTGTCCCCTCCCACTGCAGACACTCATGTTGTTCCCTGGGCATAGCATTTTGGGGGGCACATGGAGCTACAACAGGAGAGGGAGTTGGAAAAGGTTTTTTTTTCAAGAACACAGTGATTCCAGTCGAAAGGATTGTTACTGCTGATGATGGTTGCATATAACAAAGGGGAGAGGAGGAAAAAGTGTGCAAAGTGAAGAGAGTTTTAAAAGGTCTTTTAAAGCAGGGGTGCCAACCTCCAGGTGGGACCTGGGGACCCGCCAGAATTGCAGCTCATCTCCAGACTACAGAGATCAGTTCTCCTGGGGGAAATGGATGCTTTGGAGGGCGGACTCTCTGCCACTGTACCCCCCTGAGGTCCTTGTCCTCCTCAGGCTCCACCTCAAAATCTCCAGAGTTTCCCAACCCACATTTGGCAACCGTACCCCCACCAGTGGCCAGGGGGAACCTGGCAACCTTATTTTTAAAGTATGACATACTTTAATGACAGTTCAATGCTCCCTCTAAGCTGTCCCCATATGTTGTCTTTTTTTGGAGATTTTTGATATGGAGATTTGCAGGAACAGTGACACTGGATATCTTTGAACAGTAGTGAAGCAGTGATGCCAAAACAAGATCCCCCCCCCTACCAGAAGCCAAGATTAATTTCACATATTTTGAACTTCCAGGCAATTATTTGATTCCAGGGAATAATTCATTCTGCTCCTTACTTACTCAGTGTAAAATCAATCTGTTCTGTTCGTATGACATAAACAACAAGCGGTTTCACAGGGATGAGGCAAACCATATGCAAAGGTGTTTGAGAAAGCACAACAGGGAATACGCTGTGCAAAGAAGCATCTGCATTTATTTCAATGTCAAATCACTTGTGTGTTATAAAAAGGCAAAGTGTATTGTTTTTATTACCACAATGTTCCTACGGCTGCGCTGCTTACAATTAACTGTTGCTTTCCTTCAGGCTCTCATATTTCTTTGGCCACCGCCCACTGAGGACAGCATGTAGAATAAGATCCTATTTTTAAAAAGATTATTTTGGGAGACCAGTTTTAAATTAGCATTTTACCGTATCAGCCGCCATAGGATCTAATGGAGCTACGACACTGAACATCGTATTTTAAAATCCAAATCCTAAAGCCATTTTTAAAACAAGAAAGTCATCACAAAGTGACTTTTCCTGTTCCATTTGTACATGGTGCTTGTGGAGGTGCCAGTTTATTATGTGATCACAAATTACCATATCTTGAAAATCACTGCAAAAAATATGTTTTCTTTACACCATAGGAGTTTTTGTGAAGCAAGTTGTGGTATTATCACAAGCAATAGTATACCTAGGGTCACTGTTTTAAGAGAAAGGGACACTTCTCTGTAGGGCTGCCAAGTAAAACTCACCTACTGGCGGGGGGGAGTCCTTCTTCGCCTGGAAGCCGCCCAGGAGCCTCCCTGGTGACGTCACTACGCTGGACGACTTCGGGGGCGGGGTTCCCCCTGCCGGCCAAATGCTGGCCGACGGATCGGGAACCCCTATAGCGGGGGATCCCCCGCCCCCTGGGCTGACTTGGCAGCCCTACTTCTCTGTGACTTTTGACTTGGTAAATGATTGTGTAAGTCACTGGTAAGTATTTCTTATCCTTTATTTTTTTTAAAAAAACAAACAAAGCTATTATGCCATCTTGCATTGGTTTTCAAAAGACTAACGCATTCAAAGCTGGCAATCTTCCAAAAGTGACAATGGGGAAGGAAATGGGAATTAGGAAGAGGAGGAGGCGGAGGAAGGAGGAGGAGAAGTTTTCATACCCTGCTTTCTCTACTTTAAAAAGTCTCAAAGTGGTTTACAATCACCTTCCCTTCCTCTCCCCACTACAGGCACCTTATGAGGTAGGTGGAGCTGAGAGAGTTCTGAGAGGAATGTGACTGGCCCAAGGTCCCCTAGCAGGCTTCATAGGGAGGAGGAGTGGGGGAATCAAACCTGGCTCTCCAGATTAGAGTCCACCTCTCTTAACCACTATGCCACACTGTCTTTCTATATATGAGATGCCCTTTCTATCTCTCTGTGAGTTTTTATACTGTTCTTCATCCAAGAAGCACAGGTAGATAGTTTTCCCTTCCCCATTTAACTCTCACAGCAAACCTGTGATGTAGTTTAAGTTGACAGATCGTGACTAGCCCAAGGTCGTCCACTGAGCTCCATGGTAGACTGGGCATTTGAACCCAGGCCTCTCACGTCCTACTACACACTAGGGATCATCTCACCCTGGCTCTCTTTCTTGAACCATAGTGGGTGCTGCTGGCTACTGTGCTGATTTACAGCCTGTGAAACTGCACGCAACTCCAGCTCTGCCTGGCTCATAGTTGATTTCACCACCATCAAGCAACAGCCTCTGATCATGGCAAAGTCCCCCACACACACACTTGGGTCTCGGGGCGATTCTGCATTGGCATTTCCCTCTGGTGTTTTACCAAAGGTGCTGCTCAAAACCACATTCAGAAACCCCGTGGCAACACCGTACTGATGGAGATGTCACCCCTGAACAGCCATAAATCTATGCAGAAGGTACCATAAAACCCAATGATCAAAGAAAGTGAAAGCGGCATGCAATGCAGAGGGGAATTTCTGTTCCAACGCGGGTTTCACAGAACAATGGAGGAAAAAGCCAGTGCAGAATGCCCTCAGTCAGCACCAGCATACAGAGAATACACCCAGCACCTTCCCTTACATGCAACACCACAGATTCCTAGGATCAGCCCTGGATCTGTGATCCGATATGGATTTACAGAACATATACTGAAAACATTTCCCTACATCAAAGCACTTTATATATGGAAAATCATAATGTCTAAAGCATCCCTGAATCAAGAGGGTGACACCTGTATGCTCATTAGGACTTGAACCGTCTCTTCATTAAGGATCAGTGCCTTGACTAGCAGGGGACTCTAAGCATTGTTGAAACACACTGTGAATAGAGCATTGTGGGGGCATATATTGGTAACAGTAGGAGTACTGGTAACTGTTATTCTTAAGACCCCCACCCCAACCAAAGAAGCCCCACCTTAGACACATAAACACATCTTGGCTCCTGTATTCCATATATTTATTTACAAGGCAAAGATAGAGGGGCGCCAGGATACGGCAAAGCCCGAACTATTTTCAAGGCAACTATTAAGCTGATAATTAATACAGTACATGTATAACTTTGAAGATGGCTGGTAGCACTGCATTTTTATGATAAATAGACTTTATGAGGGATTTTTTAAAAGCAGGACTTTGTAAAAAAAGGGGGCTACCACAATAAATGATTTACCAGCTCCAATAAAAGATCAAGGAAATTGCTCAGATTGCATCTCAAGAGTATCTAAAACTCTGATGTTTATAGCAACTCAAGCAGGCCCAAAGCCCATTAATTAGTTTTTGTCCCAGCTAATAATCTAGTATACTATATTTTAAAGGGATGAAGCCTAATCTAGAAAGGTTCCGGAACCGAAGGAAGGGGGTGGCACTCTGTGAGTGCAGCTGAAGGGAAGGGGTGGGGGAGCAGAAGAGCAACGGGGAAGGGAGGATTATGGGAAAGGTAGAGTCTGATCCCACTGCTTCTGGTTGGGGTATTTCATTTTGTATCTGCAGGGGTGCAGTAGCACCAGTGCTGAAGCAATCCTTCATTAATGCCTCTGCACAGTCCAGGGATATTTGAGGAGGGAACTGGTGACAGCTGCAAGCTTCTGTATTAGAATGCACCCTATGGAATGGCCTGCTTGAAGAGATCAGGAAGACTCCCACACTTTTGGTTTTCCACAAACTATGTCAAAAAGAAATGCGGGGGGGGGGGGGGGGGGCGGCATTTTTATAAAAGAATATGGTGGCATTGTAACAGAATGATTCAGGAAGCTGTTTCAATAGAGGGAACAGGACTGTAGACTCTACTACTACTATTATCTGTTGCGGTATGTTTTTATCTTGCTGTCACTGCATTATATTTATACTTATGTAATACCATTCCTTGCCTTATTTTGGGTGTCACATGTAATACTTATCCTTTGGGTCAGATTTCTGCATAAGTTGCAGCCAATTTATGATGATCCCATAGGGTTTTTGAGGCAAGAGACATTCAGAGGTGGTTTGTCATTGCCTGACTCTGTGAAGCAGCCCTTGTCTTCCTTGAGGGTCTCCCATCCAAGCACTAACCAGGCCTGGCCCTGCTTAGCTTCTGAGATCGGATAAGATCGGGCTAGCCTGGGCCATCCAGGTCAGGGCAATTCTACTCTGGAATCCTAGTCCTATTATATTGTTTATTAGATGTCTCCTCGCCCTATCGATTATTCTAATTTACATTATGGAATTCTCCTTGAGTTTCACTGAGGCAGTCAGACTATAAATAACATAAATAAGATAGCAGACCACTGGCAGAACTTGGTAGAATCTGGACAGAGTGGGCAGTGGGGGTGAGACCAGCTGTGCAATCCTACACAGAGTTACTCCAGTCTAAATCCACTGGAAATCAACAGATTTAGACTGCAATAACTGCATAGGATTGCACTGTAGATTTCATAAATTTGCTGGTTTATTTTTCCCCCCTTATCATTTGGATTTTTCCAATTTGAAGGTGTGCATTTGTGCATAAACTGAGAAGATGCATAAAAGAAACAAAATAAATAGAAGACTCATCGACAACAGGAACAAAAATGAGGTGAAACAAAACTAACTAAGAAAACATAGAGAGGTTTTTTGTTTTGTTTTTAAAGAAAGTGGCCATGTTGGTTCAGCCCCACCTGGGTGAACAGCAACCCCCCCCCCCCTTTTTACAAAACCATGCATTGTGGCCCTTTTCATTACTAAACTTCTGCCTCCCTGCTGCATCAATTCTTCATCATAATCTGAAAGCAATAACCTTAATCTCAGTCTTAATCAAAAACCCAATGCAATCAATAAGACACCAGTGAGAACAGTCAAAGTCCATTAATTGATTGGGCAGGTGTAACTCTGCATAAGACTGCTGCACTCTTAATCAGGCAAAAATCAGGGGGTTTGACTCTTGATAGAAATGTAAGCAGCCCTAAAGCCCATTAGTCACCTAGTATACTGTATTTTAAAGGACTCTCCATATTTCTGCTCTGAAATGTTTCAAACATGCTTTAAAATATGCATACTTCATTATGCCAAAGTTACCATTACATCATCATAATGGCCTTTTCTCAGATCTAAAGATCTTGAATATGCTGCTTCTATACATATTGCCAGCTCGGTATGTTTCCTTGTAAGATGCTCATAACAGGTGGTACAAGCACTCATCAGGAAGGAGCTAGAAAAGCAAGCACATTGGCTCTAACGAGAAAACTGCAAACAAAGCTAAAGGTAGGTAGAATATAAAAGTAGGATTAGGCAAGAATTTTGTGATTACAGCTGCACAGGTACTCCTTTGAACAAAGGTACACTCACAAGTACTCTTTTGAACAATGTGGCGGGTGGGGGTCTTTAATAACCATAAATTGCCAGATACTTATTTAAACAGCATCACTTCCAGCAACAGATAAAATGTGTTTTCTGACTTCAGAGACGATGCATGGCCCCAGTATTAAGTCACCACTTGGTTTGACTGCCATGTTCATTTCAGATAGTTTTGCCTCCATTTTGCTTCCACTCAAGCAAATTTTACATAGTTTCGCACGAGTAAGCTAAAAATAAGTTCTAAGATAACAGATTTGCTTACCGGACAGAGAACTTATGTTTCTCCAACTCTTCCAGGTAAGATGTATGATGAGAAGGAGCTTCAGCAACATCTAGCCCAATTCCATGACTTCTGCATCTGTATTCACTGGGTGGGTCATTCTAGTGCATCTCAAATAAATGGGGACAATTCAGTGGCCAAAATGAGGCAATGAAGGAGAGGCAGTCCATCAACATGGAACTTCATTTCCTGCTTCAAAGTTCTAACTACACAATGTGACATTGCAGTGCAACCAGTTTGGTGTAGTGGTTAAGTGCGAGGGACTCTAATCTGGGAGAACTGGGTTTGATTCCCCACTCCTCCACTTGCACCTGGTGGATGACCTTAGGCAAGCCATAGTTCTGGCACAGCTGTTCTTGAAAAAGAGCAGTTTCTGTCAGAGCTCTCTCAGCCCCACCGACCTCACAGGGTGTCTGTTGTGGGGAGGGGAAGGGAAAGGAGTTTGTAAGCCGTTCTGAGACTCCTTTGAGTAGTGAAGGGTGGGGTATAAATCCAATCTCTTCTCTTCTCTAGAATCGCTGTCAGGTTATCTACCACCATGTAGTACCACCCCACCCACCTTTTGGACATACTACTTGAAAGGGATATAGTAATATTATATAATAAAGGACATCTGAGCATTTATAGAATACTTTCATTCAAACCACTGAGCACTTGAGGCATATATCCACAAAAGAGCAGGGCTTTGTTCTAGGGAGCATGATGTCCTCCCATGTGCATCTGAGCTCTGGGGCCTCTCTTTTTAGAGATTTAAGCACAGATGTCCCCTCTGTTGATAGTGTGCTGATATCATGGCATGGCACACAATCTAGCTGGTTGACATTTTTGAAGTACACTATGTGTCCACAATCACTAGACTTTATGTGTTACTTCATACTGGACTGTGGGATCAATTCTAAGGAGGTCTTCTCAGAAGTAAGTCACATGTTATTCAACAGGAGACCAGGAACATGTCCTTAGGACTGCAGTCTATATTTGTTTTCCTTCACCCTCGGGTTTAATTAACTCATTCTTCAATATTAGATTATTTTAAAAATGGGAGATTTCAGAACTGGGTGCATACATAAAGTATGCTAGTTGTGCTGACGCACGATCGGCAAGTTTAGCTGTTGTGAATGAATGAAAATTAACAAAATCCCAGATACAAAACAAAATGGCATTAAAATGGATTATGCATAAACTACACTGGACTGTGTTTGATCAGGCACATGACTCAAAAGCAAGTCTTTCAAAGGCATGAGCGTGTGACTCCCGGAAGCATTTTACTTTCTCACAATGATCGCATGGGCAGAAGCACTCTGTGGCCTTTAATAACAGTAAGTTAATAACTTAATTACATGCAGTAACAAATGCTCTGAACAACATCAAATGAGATGTCACTGCTTTGCTCTTCAGGCCAACAAAACATCACAAGGGCAGAAATAGCAGTAATTCGGTTGACGCATGGAAGTCTCCCCATTTGGCTCCAAACATCGCTCCTCCAAATGTAACTTATTATACTTCCCTCTGGCAAGGACAATTTACTTTTAATGTTTTAAAGGCAGTGGGTGTGACCAAAAGAAAATGTCCGTTAGACAGTCTCAGTGAAAATATTTAGGACTGCCATAACCTTGAGTTAATTCTACTATTTCACCTTCCCACTGAATGAGACCTACGGTCCATTTTATCAAACATCCTGCTTCCCACAACGGACAATCAGATGCCTCCGGAAGCTCTGTGAGTAGGATATGAAGACCAAAGCTTTCTTTTAAACAGTTTAACTAAGTAACATATTGGTCTTGAACATGTCTTGTCAGATATTGTTTCCATATGCTTCTCTCGTGTACCCTTATAGAAGTTACATGATGAAGAGTAGGCCTCCCTATAGCAGGCAGGTTCATCTCCACAACCTTTGCTTTCAGGGCCTCACAAACCATAAGGAAAAGCTCCGAAAGAATCTGACCAAGACCACCATTATTCTGTAGAGGTGGAAGTGAAGATCCTCCCCTCCAATAATCCTTTCATGGTCCTAAAACAGGGCCAGGAGGGTCATCCACAAAATATTTTGAATGTGGCACCCTCTGAAATGGTTTCTGTTACTATTTCAATTTTATTTTCATTAAGGGTTAAGTATTCAGGAACCCCACTGATGATAAGAATAGTGAATTGAAGGCAAAGATTTGGACTCTTTGAATTGAGATCAGTATGGTAGCTCATATATGATAATTCATGATTCAGGCTTCATCCAGAAATAACCTGGACATTCCGCCAGGTTATTGGTAGAGGGCAGCGATGGCCAATAATATCGCTGGAACCTTCCTCTTCCTCCCCCTCCCTTTCTCTCACTCCCCCTCCCTATCCTGCTTGCAAGGTGGCAACACAGTCCAGAACTAGTCAATAGTAGACTATAAATACCATCTGGGGATTAATTTCAAGTTTGTAATATTATATTTATTGTATTTTAACTAGTAATTACGATATATTTATGTATATTTTTATTGATGTAAATTGCCCAGAGCTCTGTGTATCCAGGGAATGGGCGATTCAGAAATCTAAAGTATAAATAAATAAATAAACTGATTCACTGTCGTGGTTTTCAAACCCTGAACTCTGAAAGGAGCCAATAGAAGCCAAAGGATGAATAATCTGTAAATGCACAGGAAAAATCAGACATAAAATAACCATCTAACTACCACTTCAAAGAGTCGCAGGTAGTTTAAATGGATTTACAGTCCAGATAAGTGCTGTTAAATAAACTTGAGTAAGTATCTGAGGACACCCATTTAGGATTTTGCTAATGTCTGTTATAGCTTCAGGAGGAAGCAAGCTCCTAATCATGAAAAGTTGTTTCGGCTTTGCTAAGTTCACAAAATGTCTGCTGTTTTCCTTCTACTCTGATGCATACTAACCCATATCAGTATCTAAGGCATGCATTCCAGTATTTTCATATTGAACAATGAATAATAATAATAAACGGGGGAGTAGAAGTTTGAATTTTAACCCTTACCTTGTAACATGCTTCTTTCACTGGCACCAAATCACAATTTTTTTCAGAGTAACCAGAACTAATTTTATGCAGGTCATTTCCTGAGCAGGGAAAGGAGAAAAAAAAAAAGCTGTTTAATCGATGAACCAAAAGATACTTGTTTTCCATAACCATGTTAATAAGTTTCAGCAGTGTAAACAGAATTATACCCTTCTGCATCCCTGGATGTCAACGGGCTTAGAAGAGTGTAATTCTGCTTCAGATTCTGCTGTCAATCATCCACATTTTTAGAGTTAAAAATACGGTTTTACTGTATACAACATGAGCCCAGTCATGAAGCTCAACGACTGAAACCAGTAACCAAACAAATACGGACAGCCCGAGCTGATGGGCTCCTCTGTTGCTGACATCAAAGTGCTGAAATGAAAGCAAACTGATTCAGGGCTTTTTTCAAGATTGTGGGTTGGATCCTGCTATTCCATTCCATGGCTGCATCAACAGAAATCTACATACACCTGAGGAATACACTGCTGTGAGCAGACCCAAACAACAGTATCCAATCCACTGAGTTGCATTATTTGTTTTGTGCTCGAATGTACAGTGCTTAACCAGTCACTACACATCTCACTTCTAAAATTATTGTTAGGCAAAAGCCCGATTTCTTTTGTAAATTTAACACTTCTGGTTAGAAATCCACATATCCCAGCAACAACTCATTTTTAAAAAAAATCTAGGAAAAGATGTTTTTTTTCTAACATTGCAGTCGCAATGGCCTAAAATGTGGAGGCGCACACATCATGAGTATTGGCTAGTGCACGTGACATTGCTAAATATCAGAAAAATAACTTTCACCCTTTAAAAACACATGTTGTTCTGAAAGCATTTGCCCCAGTGCAATCTTTTGTACACACAGCTGATATTAAACATATCTGTTATACATGCCCATTCACATAGTGATGCTCATCCAAACATAGATGTACCACCTTTAATACATGCATCTTTAAATACCTGTATCACCTTTGGTGTGACTGGACATGAACTGCAGCATTTTTCTGGCAGAATTTCCCCCCATCCCCTTTTCCACAGAACTCCAACATACCCACCCCCTTCAGTCCTGTGCCACCATTTCTGAACCTCTCTGTCCCCTTTAGGAGGCATGTTTGCCCTATATAGTAGTGGAATACATATACCCCACATTAGAAGAAGCAGGGAAAGAAGATAAATTAGACCCGGTTGCCTGAGTGAAAAGATGAAAACAAATTAAATCGGCTGCTTAATAATTTTCTTGTGGGCCGCTGTGCTTTAATTTCTAAGGTTGGGTTTTTTTTTATTTAGCTTGTATTCTTCTCTTTATTTTCTGTATCACTGAACTCATTGCTTTTAATTCTAGATAGATTTCCTGGTAAAACACAATGTAATTCTTCAGCAGCTATAAACAGTGAAGAGCTGCTTAAATTAAAGATCAATAAAAAATACAGGAGGGCAAAAGAAAATGTGTCATAAATAAAATAAAGGGATGCTCATACACATGCACACAAAAATATGCTGTGCAATTAAACAGGAAGAAAATCTAAAATGAAATTAAATTTAGTTGTAATACATTTCCAATTCTTTTCTTCATGAAAATTACCACAGAAGTGGAAGGCTTTTTTTCCTGTAATTTAAATGTTAAGCGGCCAGATGTGTGTCTCATGCTTGAAGAGTTGAAGCTTTGCATTATTTAGCATATTAAGATTCACAGAATTTAAAAAAGGCTTCCTTTATTGCCTGGAGGTTCTAATTAAGTAAACCTTAGCTTGGTACATTTAAAACTTGCAATACAAGAGATTTTTGCTTCTTTCTTAGATTTTTCCCTTCTTTTTTTTGTTCTTTCTTACAGGCACATCAATATAATAAATATGGAAAATACTTAAGATGCCATAATTTTTCTTTGGCTTGAGGAATTAAACCTATCTATTACTTTAAGAAGTTTTTAATAGGGCCAGCCATCAGAAAGACATCTAAAGGCTCCAGACTACTCCCGTTTTAATCATAGGAGTTTTTCATAGTTAGCAGAGAGGAAATGTGACTTATAAAATTCTATGTAAAAACGCTCTCTCATATACACATATAGGCAGCAGATTAGCTCGGAGGGGGCAAAAATGAAAATTGCACAGTTTTTCTTTGCTAAAGTGCATTCTCTCTCTTTTTTATAACATTTTATAATTGACCGCAAAATGCTATAAAGTGCTAATTAGATGGCCTATCAACTCTGAGATGATGGAAGGAGTGGAACAGCTGCACTAGAAATTGTAATTAAAATGAAAATCTTACTGACATGTCTAGGTACAATTGGAAACCATAGCCCAAGCATAAACACATCTTCTTTTCTTAGAAAAGGACCCCAAAAAGTCAACATTCTCCAGTTAGGTGTAACTATTTCATCTTTCCATTCTACACATTTACATCCAAATGTGATCAACTTATATAGATGAGACAATAGGAGAAATGTATAGAATGGCTGGGATTCAGGTTGCGGTTGTGGTTCTGGGAAAAAGAGCTTTTAACCTTTTTGCTCTACACTGTTTTCCTGATCATACCTGTGCGTACACACATACATCAAAACTGCTGTTTGGCTACGGGGGAAGTAAGGAATGTCCTTTATCTGAATATTCGGAATTTGGTCTTTATCTTTATCACGAGGTTTACAAGTATTCAATATTTTACTGCCTGTATCAACAAGAATTTAATTTGGTATACATTTAAGAACGTTGAACTAGGACTAGGAGAAAGGAGGTTCAAATTCTCACTCAGCCATGCGGTCTCTCAGAGAACCATATTACATCATCCTGATTCCTTGAAGGAAGAGTAGAATATCAATGAAATAAGAAAATAAATAATGTACAAGAATGTAATGTTCCTGGATTTGACTCAGAGCTCAACAAGATGAGAACGGAGGAGATTCCCCAATGGACTGCATCGTTTCACAACAGAACTAGGGGACCATGTGTTTAAATACTCCCCTGATTTAAAAAAAAAAAAAAAAGATCCTCTGCATCTTAAAAATTAGCACATTATAGTTTTAGTCTAGTCTGCTCTCCGATCCGCTAATGCCCTTCATGTAAGGAGTTTTTGATGTCAAGGACTGTTCATGGACTGTTCAAGCAACTACATTTTGTAGCCATCACATCCCTGGTCCATAGCTACAGTGCAGCTATTGGGGGTTCTGCCCCTTAAAGGCCCCCCACTTCTTCCCAAAAGCATTTAAAGAGATCCTAAAAGCCAAGACTCTTCCTGTCTCCTTATCTGGACAACTTGGGGGGGGGGGGATGAGATTGCTCACAAAAGCCAATGCAAACCTGCAAAGGTCATAAATGCAAGTCAGAAGCTGGCTATACATTTGACATATGACCACAGCCACATCACACAAGGTTCTGCCTGCTGAGTATTCCAAAGGCTCCTTTATCGAGAAGAGAAGAAGAAGAGATTGGATTTATACCCCGCCCTTCACTACCCGAAGGAATCTCAGAGCAGCTTCCAATCTCCTTTCCCTTCCCCTCCCCACAACAGGCACCCTGTGAGGTAGGTGGGGCTGAGAGAGCGCTTTCGAGGACTGCTTGTGAGAGAACAGCTCTGAAAGAACTTGTAACTGACCCAAGGTCACACCAGCAGCTGCATATGGAAAAGGGGGGAACCAAACCCGGTTCTCCCAGATTACAGTCTGCCCTCCTGACCACTATACCAAACTGTGCTGCATAATGTGCAGGAGCACTTAGAACAGGGATCTCCCAACTACAGTTCAACACGACGCAGTTCATACTTCTATGCAGGAGAATGAGCAGGTAGTGAGGTGGTTGGAAGACATAAGGGGACAGAATGGGTCTGCACACCACAGTGCAGGTGGTAGATTCCAGTGGCAATTATTCTTTTCATTAAAAACAATGATAAAACAAGCAAAGCAGAGCCTACCCACTCTTTTTGCTTGCTGTGCTGATTTTCTATTTGAAGGGAGTTCTTGACATAGGGGAGCATTGTGAAATGTAGTCTTCCTCCTGCACATCTGAAATACTGCACTCTGTTGTACCACTTCAGCATTCTAGAGCCAGCATGGTGTAGTGATTAAGAGTGGCGGAGTCTAATCTGGGCCGATTCCGCACTAGTTGTTGCCCCGGTGTCACTCCCTGATAAAATCCGGGGCAGAGCAACAGTTCCCCACTTGTTGCTCCGGGTCTGCAGTTGGCCCGAATGTAATCATCGTTTCCCCCAGATCTTCCGTTTCAGGGATTTTTTTTTTTGGCCACGGGAGTGAAGTCGGGGCATTCAAGTGGGGAACTCCGAAATCGGGGTTTCTTGCTCCATCACTTTAACGCACCTCTGCTTCTTTCTCTCCCCTTTCCCTCCCCTTTCCCGCCCTGGCGTGAACGGGGGGTTTTTTTGTTCCCCACTCTGTTGCATTACAACAACACGACACAACATTGATCCACTGTTGACTAGCATTTAAATGTCTTTTTTAAAATGTACTTTTGTTGTTGATGTCTGCACATTTCTGTGTTGCATCTTTTGCACAAAAGTCGTGCCTGAGTCATGCCACTATAAAAATATGTATTGATGACTTTGAGGCACAGTGCAAGCTGTTTCCCCTCACCATCCATTGCATTACAACAACACAACACGACATTGATCCATCGTTGTATGGTTAACATTTTTTGCAGGGCCAATGTATTGTGGGTGGCGTGGTGGTGTGGACACAATTTTTGCAGGGGTTACATGTGTTAGTGTTGCATGTTCCCCCTCCATTTCCCATCCCTTTCCCACCCTCCATTTCCCCTCCAACTCTGGCGCAAGCTTTTTTTTTCTTACAGGGATGATTTTCGCAGGCTTGGAAGCTCAGATGGCCAATCACGGCTTTGTTGCGTCACGACGTCATAACGCAACTCCGCCTACATTTAAAAAGGGGGGAAGATGGGCGGGGGCTCAAGATTCGGGGCAAGGACAGATGTGGAAATGAAGAACCGGCATCAACCCGGGTCAGATTCCTGTAATGCGGAAACACGCACACTGATTCGGACCAATTAAACCCAGGAGGAAAGGGAAGCAAAGCACTTGTGCGGAATCAGCCCTGAAGAACCAGGTTTGATTCCTCACTCCTCCTCCACATGAAGCCAGCTGGGTTACCTTGGGCCAGTCACAGTTTTCTCAGCACCACCTACTCACAAGGTGCCTTTTGTGGGGAGAGGAAGGGAAGGTGATTGTAGGCTGCTCTGAGACTCCCTTAAGGTAGAGAAACGTGAGGTATTAAAAATGTGCTTCTTATTCTCCCCACTGCTACATGTGTGAACAAGGCTTTACAGAGTGGTTCTTAAGAAATACAATAATTTCAGTGACAACCCAAAAGGCACTGTTTTCTGCAATACAGACTCCCCACCCATTATCTTACCAACACATTTTGGTCAGTTTGGAGAGTATTCATGGCACAAAATCATATTACTTGCCCAAATCCCAAACTGCGGCCCCTATACAAGGTACTAGACATACAGAATGAAGAGGCGCATGCTCTTTATTTTAACAAATGTTACTGTTCCCTTTGAAACACGGCCTGTAAGGAATTATTGATGGGAGAAGCTTCTGGGATTTTATCAGGTAATTACGTTTACATCCTATATATAGCAGATACAAAGAAAGATGCTGCATGCCAGAAGTCATCGCGCCACTGCAGCTGTATAGAGTAGGAAGTGATATAAGGAAAGCCTGCTGTATTTTCAAAGCAATTGCTTCATAAGTCACCCAGTGCACATAAATGTCATCTCTCTTAGGGCTTTTTCAGATGATACAAACCTCACACTGTTAGCTCTGGACTTGCAATACAACCAGTCCAGCCCCAGAAATGCTGTATCCCAGGCCCGCAAACTTGTGACTCGCGGACCAAATGCAGCCCACCAGCCATGTAGGGTGACTCATTAGGGGCTTGAGAAAATTCTTTTTTAAGAGAAAAGGAAAGAAAAGAAAGTTGTTTAAGCTGAAGTTTCTCAGGCTGCAGTACAATACTTGGTGGCTCACATATTGCAAAGGCTTGCATTGAGACAGTTGTGGTCTTTCAGTTTTTCACTTTAATAAAGGGGGGGAAACAAGGAATACGTTCTTTACAAAGCAGCAGAGTGTTGCTGCTAGGAAGAAGGACCCTAATTGTGTACCCTTTTTAAAAAGAATCACAGACTGAGTGGTACAAGACAGAGGTGCTTAAATTCCAAACGTGTATTAAAAAGTAGGAGGCTTTGACGATAGGATGATTTGGAAGACATTAATCCATAGGGTCACCATAACTCAGAAGTTACTTGACAGTACTTCACACAGACACACACATGCAAACACAGAGTTTTTAAAAAGGCAGCATGCCCTGAGCATAGGAAACATAACCATAGGTTTAGCATCAATATTGCACAGTTTTGTGGTTGGTTTCCGAGGCACTTAAACGGGGGATTGATGAATCACCTCCCCACCCTAAGGGCTTTCGATGATGTGCACACGGAGAAGGGGCGGAGAAAACAACAGTGTGGCATTGGGATAGCATGTGATCACGCTATCCGCAATGCCACATTTCGGTGCTGAAGTGATCACATGGGGAAACTCTGGCTTTGAACCGCAGCAAACCATTTGATACTGGAGTTTCACTAGTAGCTTTTTACCATGATTCCCCACCGGATCAAAATGGTTTGCGACAGTCTGACGACAGTTGCAGGACGCTTCCCAGATGTGCTGGTGTGATCATGCCACTTTGCTCTGGTGGTCCCTCTTCTGTGGCAAATGGGTGCGTAGGATCGCGCCCACCTTCCATTTTTACAATTACTGTTCTAATTCATTTCTTCCCTGACTTTCCCTAAAAAGATAGACGCAGAGCACTTCAGAAGTCATAAAAAGTAAAATACTATTTATTTATTTATTTATTTATGCTACCTATGGTCTGCCTTTTCACATGGATCCAAGGTGGATTACACAGAGTGAGTCAACACAATGGACAAATGGGACATTCAATAAACAATGCAATAGGATTCGTGTTGTAGAACCAACCAGATGTCTAAAAACAGAACTGAAGCAAATCATAAATATTAACATTACACATTTAAATGATGCAAAATTCCATAGCAGGATCCTAGTTTCAACAAACTATACACATTGCCTGCATAGAAAAGCCTTCTTGAATAATTTAGTTTTGCATAGTTTGCAGAAAGCCATAAAACACACATGTTCTATCATGCTCTCCTATGAGCAGTAGCAGAAGTGGCTTCTTTAAAATTAGGGCATTTATTGTTCTATCTATCTATCTATCTGTCTGTCTGTCTGTCTGTCTGTCTGTCTGTCTGTCTATCTATCTGGCTTTTAGACTGTCCTCCCCTGTATAAGCACATTCTGATAAATTAAAAACAATTAAAACAATGAACAATATAACAATATCAGATGGCCCTACAACGAATTGGTTTTATCACTACCTTGGGGGGGGGGAGAGAAAAGGGGAGCCAGGCAAGATGGAAACCACTGCTGTCCTCAACCGTAGGCATGGCAGAACATCTCTACCTTACAGGCCCTGCGGAACTGCATTAGGTCCTGCAGGGCACAGTTGTCATTCAGCAGAGAGTTCCACCACGCCAGCACCAGGGCCAAAAAAGCCTTGGCTCTGGTTGAGGACAGCCGGATATTTTTGGGGCCAGGAATCCCCAAAAGGTTTTTCTCTCCTGAGCGTAATGCTCTTGGGGGGTATTCCAGGAGAGGCAGTCCTGAAGATACGTTGGTTCCAGACCATTTAGGGCCTTGAAGGTTAATATCAGAACCTTGAACCTGATCCTGTATTCAGTTTGGAGCCAGTGCAGATAGCGGAGCACTGGTTGAATGTACGCTGTCTGTGGGGTTCTAGTAAGAATGCACACCGCTGCATTCTGAACCAGTTGTAATCTCCAGTTCAGTCAAGAATTGCCCTGCATAAAGTGAGTTACACTAGTCTAGCTTGGAGGTGACCATTGCATGGATTACTGTGGCCAGGTCAGGGCGAGACAGGAAGGGGGCCAGTTGCCTGACCTGGCAGAGCTGAAAAAATGCCTGTCTGGCAACATTTGTGATCTGGGCCTACATCAATAAGGAGGCATCCAGAAACACATTCAGGCTCTTCATGGTCGGAGCCAGTGTTAAAGGCACACCATCAAGAGTCATTCGGCACCCCATTCCTGCATGTCCCCTACCCAGCCACAGAACCTCAGTCTTAGATGGATTCAGTCTCAGCTGGCTCTGTTTCAACCATCCCACCATGGCCTCCAGCCCCATAGCCAGATTTGCATCAGTGGTGTCCAGCTGTCTGTCCATTAACAGATACAGCTGGGTGCCATCAGCGCACTGGTGGCATCCCAGTCTGAAACGCTGCACCAGCTGGGCAAGGGTGTGCATTGGTGAGAGGATTGTCCTTTGAGGAACCCCACATGCCAAGGAGTATCTAGGTGACACCCTCTCACCTAATGCTACCCTCTGTTTCCAACCTTGGAGAAATGAGGTAAGTCACTTCAAGGCTATCCCTCAAACTCCGACACTGAATTCCTACGGACTTCTAAACAGGTTATAGGATACAGGGAGATAAAGGAGGAGACAAGGCATTTGTAATGCAGGATTGGTGTGCATACTGTATTGTAAGAGAGCATGCTCAGTAGTGCTTTACTGCGAAATATGATAAGCACAAAGTAGGAAGGAGAAGAAAGGCTGGCCTGCAGTTGAAAACCAAAGGATTAGGAGATAAGGAGAACTGGTAGACTACAGCCTCGGGCTTGGATCCTAACTAGTACAAGCAGAGTCCCGCTAAGGAAAGATAAGTTCTCTGTCCTCTGCCTCCACTGAAGTCTTATGAAGTTCATTGGACCACCAAGAACACTGGGGGGAGGGGGCAAAGAGAGTGCCTGCAGTTGGGAAAGGATAACTGACAGAAATTGCCCTCCCTTCATCTGCTGACAGAACAGTAATTTAGAATGCTAGCCTTCAGGCCTCATAACCATGATAGCTAGATGTCCCAAGACAATCTACCTCTGAATACCAGATGCTGAAGACAGTCAACAAGAAAGGGCCATCATACCCTAATTACCAGCTACTCTGAAACATCTGTCCCAACCACTATGAGAAAAAGTGGAAATTCTCCTTTAGGGGGGAAAAGTATTTTCTACTGGAATACATACCAAGATTTTAGCCTATTAGCAAACTGGTTTGTACAACAAGAAAAGGGGGAGGGTGACCAATTTAGAGAGGAAGGAGACCTCTATTAGCAAGGGATGTTGCTAATACTACCGGTGTGAAAGGAAAAAAGGGAGAGGGTTGCCATGATCCATGAATATAAATAGCCAAATAAAATATGAGGGATGTAAAAATGTCATAGAAACACCAACCCTAATCTGATGTTGTCAGTGTACTCCACATACACCTTGTAATTGCAAACACATTGAGTCTAGTGAAATGTACGCTCTCTGTACCTTTTCCGCAGGGCTTCGTTTGATCCTTCACGTGTGATTTAAATTCGTCCAGGGCTTCATCAGCCTGGTGAAATAATTGACAGATTGTATCATTGAGGGGGCACTGATGTGTGTTTTCATAATCTAAATAAATTTGCAAAGCAAATCTATTTCTAAAGTGTTAGCAAATTATCCTGGTGCAATTAAAAAAAAAACCCTAACCTGCTGGAAATATTTCAAGAGCTGCTCCTCTCTTTCCCTCAGATTTTCTTTTGACATGCACTGTTCCCAACCTTTCACAGCATTAAACTGCTTTCCCACTTCCTTTTCAACAGTGGGAATACTTCCCTTCTGGGTGTCAGAATCTCTCCGAGGGGTCAGAGGTCGCCCTGTGGAGGAAATGACAAGCTGTGAAATGTAAAAGAACAATTCCTTCCACATGTTTCCTTGCACCGAGAACAGCGCGGCACTGTCAGCAAGCATCTCTTTGGGATGGCCCAGGCTTTCCCAAAACAGCTCTGTCAAAACAAATTTACAATTAAAGACCCACACAACCATTTAAAGCTTTTAACTACTCCTCCAATAGGCCTGAAAATTATTGACTGAAACCAAAGGGAAGTGCAAGTCAACTCGGTTTTTCCCAGCACAGCTTTGGGAGAAAGAAAAGAGAGAGTGCAATCAAGCTAGAGTTGAGCTTTTTTTGATCCCATTGAATCCAAGGGAAGACAGTTAAGCATATGCTTCTTTCTATTTAGTTTATTTATATCCTGCTTTCCCCCCTGATTCGGGACCCAAAGTTTGGGATGGCTTGCATCAAAGTAAAATACAATTCAATATGCAGTCTTAAATAGGATTGCCAGCCTCCAGGTGGGGCTTAGGGATCCACTTTTACAACTGATCTCCAGCTGACAGAGATCAGCTCCCCTGGAGAAGATGGCTGCTTTGAAGGGTGGACTCTGTGGCATTGTACCATGCTGAGGCCCCTCCCCTCCCCAAACCCCGCCCTCTCCCGGATCCACCCCCAAAGTCTCCAGATGTTTTCCAACCCAGACCTGGCAGCAACAACAACAACAACAACAACAACAATATAACAAACAACAACAACATAACAAAAGTTAAAACCAGCTATGTAAATCTCCTACTAAACATGACTGCAGCTAGCAACCCAACAGTAAAATAATCAAGTGGAAACTAGTATCATGAACAATAGGACATGTCAGCGTTGCTCTAACTTAAGAAGGGTTTTTATTTAGCTCTCTTTGGCTTGGCCTTCTTTTAGTCAGCCTCTTAATCAGCTCCCTCAGCCACCTTACTCACATAGGCCCTTTCTGAACTCTCCTTTTAATCCATGTTCACCGCGGTGTCCTCCAAGCAATTTTGCACTGAAATTGAATTCAGACTCCTTTTTAATCCAGGTTTTCCCCCCCTTCTACCCTAAAATTGAGTTCAGCCTTCTTTTTATTTTGGGTTTTTCCCCCATTCTGCATTTCATTACCTCCCTTCAGTAGTCAGCCTGGTTTCAGCCTGCTGTTGCCCTGGGATATTTGGATGCTGTTAAATTGCCTCGAAGCGAACACTGAAAAAATCCAGAGTGGCAGACAAATGCGGAATGGACCATACAGGTGACCTGCCAGGCCAAAAAACTAAAGGCATGCAAAGCAGAAACTTGCTCCTACAGGCTGCTTGTATACATTACAACAGAAACAATACAAGAATCACCAGACACACACAGCCACTAATCAAAAGCATGTAGGATGAGCTCTGTCTTGCAAGCCTTGCAGAAGCTAACAAGATTCCTCAGGGCACACGTACACTCTGATAAAGCATTCCATAGGACGGGGCCACCAAAAAGAAGGCCCTTACCCTGGAAGAGGAGAGAGGAGCCACTCGAGAGCCGAGCACTACCAAAAGGTTGCATGACGAGGAACGCAGGCAATGTGAGGGGTCGTAGTGGGAGAGGCAGTCCTTCAGGTATGATGGTGCCAAGCCAGGTATGATGGTCCTAGGCTTGATGGTCCCAAGGTCACCTGGCAGGCTTTCATGGAACAGTGAGGGATTCAAACCCAGTTTTCCCACACCAGTCCTCAATGTGCTCCCACTGAAATGGAGAAAGAACTTTTTGTGCCACATAGCAAGCCTGTTTGCGAGTGCTAGACTTACAAGGGGGGAAGGTGAGGTGCTACTCCTAATAAAATCCACAGACACCCCAACCCTTGTCCCTTAATTAGAGCCCCCTCTTATTGGACTGCATAAGCCACATCACCAGGTCTATTCCTACGAGGGGTCCATGCAATACAGAAAGGCTCTATATTCACACACACCCTGCTCATTATCTCTAATCCAATGCTTTTCTCTTCTAAAGTGGACATGTGTGTTTCCTTTATGCATATAAGGTTGGTTTGTAGATGCTTCTGCTAGTTTGTTAGCTAAAAGCAGTACGTGTGAATCCTGACCTAGATAGCCCAGACTGGCCCAATCTCATCAGATCTCAGAAGCTATGCAGAGTCGGCCCTGGTTGGTATTCAGATGGGAGACCTCCAAGGAATACCAGGGTTGTGAGGCAGGCAAGGGCAAACCACCTCTGAACGTCTCTTGCCTTAAAAACTCTGGGGGGGGGGGTCACCATACGTCAACTGTGACATGATGGCACTTTCCACCCTCACTAGTACAATCTGAGAAATCAACTACTGTTAAATTACTCCCTGGTACTCCCTGGTTCAATCCCCACCCCGTACTCCGCCATTACTGTTTGCTTACGAATTAATTGGGTTTAAATGCTTTCTCATATTTTAAAAGGAAGTAACCACTCAGAAATGCTACCAAAATTAATGTTGCTTGTTTCATGATGAATATCAAATCAGCACTTTACAGAATTTGAATCAGAGATCAAACAGTGCTCAGGCTAGATAACATACAAAATATTATGTGTCTGTGGGGGGGAACGTTTTCAAATATCATATTACCTTTCTGAGATAGAAAGGTTTTTTTCAGCTCACAGGAACTTCTAAGTGTGAACAAGCTGTCAATGTCTTTTTCACAACTAAGGCATCTGCCGCTAGGGCCAATACTGAATTCTGCCTTCAGTATTCATTGCATCTTGATAAGAACTAGGTAATTAGCACTACCCTGATTTCATGGAAGTTGATGGCAGGTTTTTAAAAACCACTTACGGGGAGAATTAGAAATGGCTGCCTTCAAATATGATCTCTTGTGTGCTCTTGATAAACTAAGCATGTGTTTTATATTTCTACACATGTTCAGATGGAAACATCCTGCTCTCCCCCTCAGGTACTGGAGCACGTATCATGGAAGTGTCCAGACCCCAAATAGGGACCTTTTCCTCCTCAGTCATTCCCTCCCATACTTGAAGCAGTGAGAGCTGCTGAGAACCACTATAAGCTCCCAGAAAAAGATTCCCTCTGCCCCCTCACAGTACCCAGGCCCAACCTCAACACAAAGCAAATCATATGATGTCAAGCTCCAGGGTCTCCAGGGGGGCCAGGGTCCCCTAAATTTTGGCCCACTGCTCTCACCCTTCTTGTTAGCTCAAGAAGACAGATTCGTGGAAGAGAAGTCCATCAGTGGCTACTAGCCATAATGACCATCTAGAGGAAGCAAACCTCAGAACAGGGTTACCAACATCCAGGTGGGGCTTGGAGATATCCTGGAATGACAACTGATCTACATCTGTTTATGGCTGGCCGCCCGGACTCCGCCCCAGGTAATTTGGACAGGGCTTTGGAGGCCGTGGCTGGGTGGCTACAGCAAAGCCGGCTGAAACTCAGTACAATAAAGATGGAGGTCCTGTGCCTGAGCCAGGGAAGGGAAGGTTTGGGAATCAGACTCTTGGCCCTGGATGGGGCACTGTTGGTGTCCTTGTCAAGGGTGAGGAGCCTAGGGGTGATCCTGGATGCCTTGCTTTCTATGGAGGCCCAGGTTACCACTGTTGCCAGGTCTGCCTTTTATCATCTTCGGTAGATCAGGCAACTGGTTCCTCATCTTTCCTCCTGGGGCTGGGCTACAGTGACACACACAATGGTCACTTCCAGTGTTCCCTCTAAGCGGAGTCAGTGTGAGCTAGCTCACAGTTTTCTAGCCTCCAGTTTTCTAGCCACACCTTTTTGTCTTAGCTCAGGAAGGATGGCTCCAGAGCAAACTAATTTATGCAGTTGCCAAATTGCTCGCTCACAACTTTAATGCCAGCAGCTCACAGAGTAGAGTTTTTTGCTTACAAGGCTCCACAGCTTAGAGGGAGCACTGGTCACTTCCAGGTTAGATTACTGTAACATGCTTTTTACTAGCTTACTCTTGAATCTGATCTGGAAACCCCAGCTGGTGCAAAATGAGGCAGCTCGCCTGCTGACTGTGATGCTTGTGTGGGTGCACATTCAGCCGGTGCTACATCAATTGCACTGGCTATCAGTTGAGTACTGGATCCATTTCAAGGTGATGGCAGTAATCTTTGAAGCCTTATGCAGCCTGGGACTGACATATCTAAGGGACTGTCTCTCCCCAATGTCCCTCGGAGACCCTTGTGCACTACTGACCAACATCTACTGGCTGTTCCTGGCCCAAAGTATGTCTGCTTAGCCTTGACCAAGGCCAGGGCCTTTTCTGTCCTGGCCCCCACCTAGTGAAACATGCTCCCACTTGAGATCAAGGCCCTGTGAGACTTATTACTGTTTCACAGGGTCTGTAAAATGGAGC
This sequence comes from Lepidodactylus listeri, assembly GCA_029233225.1. NCBI lineage: Eukaryota > Metazoa > Chordata > Lepidosauria > Squamata > Gekkonidae > Lepidodactylus > Lepidodactylus listeri. Next base: position 99,645,642 of record JARCFY010000006.1, read on the forward strand.
TGTTCTGCCAGGCCTTTGGATAAGGCGGCAGGTGCCCAATCATTTTGCCTTCCTTGCTGAAAACTGCCCTATTACATCTGCCCAAGTCCCACAAGATATCATTCACAAAACACTGCAACACGGTGGGGGGACACATGACTTGTGCAATGTGGTAGACTCCTGTCTAGGCAGCTAAGTTCCATTTGCCCATGAGAAAGGCAGTTTTATAAATGTTTAAGATAAATAAAGATCAAATAAATAAAAATTAAATCCTGCACCATTAAGAACCTCAGCAGATTATTTAATGTTATAGAAGAATATATAAGGACAAAACTGACGTGTAGAATTGGGGGTTGAGGGACTGGGAACAAACTCTCCATAAACCCTTCACCCGTCTTGAGCTGAGCCCAACCCCCCTCCCCCAAAGTTCTGGTCTGGCTCACACTGGGCTCACCTGGCACCAAACCTCAACATTTCCCACCAGACAATCCTCCTACTACTACTCCACCACATTCTTAACACTTGTTGTTGCAATCAGATAGCATTATATAATCATCCACATTAGTGGCCCAAGTAGAGAGTAGGTGAAAACATATTCTAAGCTATATTTTTAAAAGCCACTATTTCAAAACATTTCATTTGGTGATACTCTTATTACTACCACTAATTATTCATTATTACAGCCAGCATGGTCTAGTAGTTTAAGTGTTGGACAAGGATTTAGGAAATCCAGGTTTGAATCCACACTCATGCCATGGAAGCTTGTTTGGTGATAGGGTTGTCAGGTCCCCCTGGCCACCGGCTATAGGGTAGCCAGATCCAGGTTGGGGAGCTCCCGGAGATTTGTGGGTGGAGCCTGGGCAGGACAGGGACCTCAATGTGGTATACGATGCCATAGAGTCCACCCTCCAAAGCATCCGTTTTTCCCAGGTGAACTGATCTCTGAAGTCTGGAGCAGTGTTCCCTCTAATCTGAGTTAGGGTGAGCTAGCTCACAGTTGTTTAGCCTCCGGCTCACACATTTTTGTCTCAGCTCAGGCAGGATGGTTCCAGAGCAAACTAAACTATGCAGTAGCCAAATTGCTCGCTAAGAACTTTAATGCAAGTAGCTCACAAAGTAGAATCATTGCTCACAAGACTCCACAGCTTAGAGGGAGCATTACTCTGGAGATGAGGTGTAATTCCAGGGGATTCCCCAGGTCCCACTTGGAGGATGGCATCCCTACTGGGTGACCTTGGGTCAGTCACAAACTCTCACAATAACCTACCTCACAGGTATGTTGTGAGGATAAACGAGAGGAGAGGAGAATGATGTAAGCCACTTCAGGTCACCATTGGGATGAAAGGCAGGATATGAACAGAGTAAATAAATAAATTACCGTGTTGCCATAACTCACTGACTCTAGCTTTAGGAGTCAGCAGCATCTTCATTTAGAATATTACCAGGCTTTCTGGCTTGCATCTGATCATTAGCGTCACTTTAGCATGGTTTTATGTTTTGTCCTAAGAGATTAAATACAGTATTTAGAGACTCTTTCAATGGGCAACAGCTTGCTGCAGATCATAGATGCATTCGTTCTCTTGGAAATGGCAAAGCCGTAAGTTTCACCACGTGGTCTCCCCCCCCTCCCGTCCCCTAAGGTTTGCTCCTTTAATTGTAAATAGCCAGAAAGTCATCAAGCTAGCGTTTAATAAACTTTTAATTTGAAATGGATTACCACATGTTGTGTTTGTTTGCCCATTATTAAATCTCTTAGCAACATATCACCAGCAGAAACAGCATACTGTAGCACGGTGCTGATACATATTAGAAAACAAACCCACAGGGGATATTAGCTGCTAATAATATCTTTAAAGGAGGCTCGAAGTAAATAAATAAATACAAATGATATAGACAATTATTCTAAAGGGTTTCTGCTGTGGCAGTCTTTGCAGGCTGGAGGTCGCAAGACTTCAGGGGTCAGCTTAACCTACCAAGTAGATTTCATGTACAGAACAGTCCACGGATGCATCCTTATCTGTTAGTTGCTGCAATTGCTTACGATTCTGTGTATATGGCTTTGCAAGTTAACGTGCTGTAGTATGCATATATCAACATGAGTTATAAACATTGACTGAGCAGAGTAGGAAGGAAGTGCTTATATTTCTTATATTTTTTTTGATGAATATGAGTAATCTGAATTGCAAAAATCATTATGTATTCTCATCTATGCTATACAGGCAAGGTAGGACTCTGGGGTGAATACCTGAAGCATGAAGAACTGTGGCATTTGGGGTTCCCTTCCCCCTTCCAAAACTGGTTCCCTAGGTTACAGTAATGAAGAACTGGAAACACATTGGCTTGGATCTCAAGAAAAGTTTCTGCTGGAAGGGTACTTCCAGGACCAGCACTGGGACGGGGGGGCATCTCAGGGTGCAGAGGGAGAGGTGAGGCAAGAAAGTCACACCCCATAGCCACAGATGCTTCTGTCAATACAAATGCTCAGTGGGACCCATTATTTTATCCCACCTTCTCCTCCCATCTCAGAACAATTCCCAGTATCACGTTTGGTGGCGCTCTAAGCATGACAGCTCAGAACATGACACCCAAAGAGAATGTGAGGAACTGATAGTCACAGGAAATAAAATTTTTGAGAATTTCAAAATGTGGGGATATCTGGGTAAAGCAGACGTCCGCAGGCATGAAAGAATCATACATTGGAATACTTTTATGAAACAGCCCTAAGCATCCACAGCAGCAATTCCAAAACTCAAATCCATGGACGCTTTATGGAGAAAAGATAGGAAAAGTCTTTCGGGTACGGCAGAGTGTGTGCATTTTTAAACAGTTTCAGAGGGTAGCTTTCTTGGTCTGCAGCAGAACAGATTTGAGTCTAGGAAAGGAGGAGGAGGACAAAGAAGAAGGAGAAAGGAGGGAGGGAGGGGAGAAGAGGAGGAGGAGAAGGAGAGAAGAAGATATTACACTGCTATCTCCTGCCCAGGGGGTTGGGACTCGACCGGTAACCCCGCCCGTTGGAATGTGCTCCTGTGCTGTTTAGCTTTCTGGCTTCCTTATCACGCCCCGCTTCCGTTCACTATGCTCCCAGCTTACTTGCTTTGCTCCCAGCTTGCGTGCTTTCACTCCCAGCTTGTTCAAGGTCTGGGACAAATCCTCCCCAATTATGTTACTCCTTTTGCAGCTGCTCTCGAAAACATTTAGTAGAAGTTCCCTGGGAACTAAAGCATAATAACCTGTTTGCCGCCATTTTCGTGTGAAACCTGTTCAGGGGCTGGAATAACTTTTTATGTTTTCTGATTGGTCTAGATGAAGTGAGAGGACTTCCAATTGCACAAAATATGGGTGTGAGGTTGATATTCTGGACTACGGACTTCAGGGTACAAAATATGGCAAAATATGGGTGTGAGGTTGATATTCCAAACTATGTCCTGCTCCCTCGCACAGTCCCCTTTTAAAAAAAAAAATCCCTTGCCAATGAATTAAAAGATGGAGAATTTTTAACCATTATCCTGGCCAGGCCCATTTTTGCAAACTGAGATGTTTCCCAGAGGAAGAAACAGCATTCTAAGTGCATTTACAGTGGAAAGGATCCCATGTTTAATAATCCTTTTTGCTCATTAACCAAGATGGAACTTCCCAGTGTCAATGAGAGGAAATAGAAAAACACGAACAAAGGAAGACAGCTTGCTCTTCCACTAGATGAGTGTGTTTATGATTAAAGAATTAGGTCACTAACCTTGCAGTGATCCAAAAGAACTCCTTGAGTGACATTGTGCTGCACATGGGCATTTCCGTCTGTCCTCTTGTAGTCCGCCTGTTGTCCCCTTCTTGAAAACTCCATTTTTCTCAGTAATGTTTGAATACACAAGTGCATTTGAAGAGAGCTGTAAAACTGGTTCATGTTCTTTCTGCTCATCTGAATACCGTGGTAGTTTAATTATCTGATAAGAGAAAGCCCTGTTATATGAATAGGTCAGCCATATGCAAAATTATTCTTCTAATGTTTCTCCAACTTTCAATCAAAAGGGCTGATCTCGGATTCTCTGGAAACTTCCACTGCAGGGGGCCCCTCAGTCATTAGCTTTTTCTTAATTCTCATAATTCATATCCTAAATGCTCTCAGTGTGCAGTGTAACAATTTAAAAAACATAACTGTCTATCAATTTGTGAATCCAGGAAATCAATTATTCCCCATAGCCACAAGTCTCAATGGATCTTCTAAGCTGACTTTGAAATTCAAATACGGGAATAATTGTCAAGTCTTGCAGTTTTAAATACTACATTGTTGCTAAATCGAGACACTACATGATTTCAAGAGAGCTTGACAGTGCAGTCCGACGCAGAGTTACAATCTTCTAAACTCATGGACTTCAGATGGATTTAGAATGGTGTAATACTGTTTAGGATTGCACCACTAGTTTCCAAACAGGTTGCCAGCCCCTAGTGGGTGGGTTAAGAGTTATGAACTTTCATCAGAGTTTTGGCTGAAGATGGTAGTGTAGCAGTACATCAAATCTTCCTCCCCCACTATTATCGGTGTGTTAATTCAGGTTTTAAAAGAATGTTGCTTTTCATCAGATAAAATATTATTTACACCGGAGTTCAACAAGTCGATAGCATTTATTGTGTTAAGAGCAAATACAGCACCATTAAAAGGCCACCAAGAGGACAGATTATTAAAGCTGTTGCATACTAACCTGAAAATAGAGGTTGCACAGCCAGTGATCTAAATCAGAAGAAATCAAGTTTTCAATTTTTTTGAACCGGTCAATTTTGTAGTTGTAGTTCCCCCTAAGAAGGGGACATTTAAACTTCCCTTCCACTGTGTCAAAATTATTGCACAGAGGAAAAGCTCCCCAACCCACTACTCGGTCGATGCAGGTATTAGTCCCACGAAGAAGAAACAGCTCAAACATAAGTATCTCTCCAGGTTTCCCATTCTTCCTCGCTGGAACATCCTGGTGAAAAGAGAACTGGCCATACATTATTTGGAACAGTATCAATATGGTCCAATTTTTTTAAAAAAAAAGAATACACAAATTATTTTAGATCCGGCATGAGTGGGAGGGGGATTTTTAACCAAATGCTTCAACATGACAATTAGAGTTGCCAGATTCCTCCTGGCAAATGGTGGGGGGTGGGGGGGCAGACTTAACAGGAGCGGGAGGGAGGCCCAGGCAATGTGGCCAGCAATTTGGCTACATCACCTCCGGCATGTACCAGAAGTGACATCATCATGCTGTGACACCATGGTGATGCTCTGGTATTTGGGCAAAAATACTAAAAAACTGAGCTAGCTCACACTAACTCAGCTTAGAGGGGACACTGGTGGGGGCACCCAAAGCAGGGCCCCTAAAGATGTCTGAAGTGGCTGAGTAGATTCAGATGAGAGTAGGTAGCTACAATTGGAGCACATCAAGGGAGAAACTGGTAGGATCCTATCTGTTTGCCATACAGGAAACTTCACCCAATCTTGAATATGCAGTAGAGACGAAGGAGCAATTTTTCTGCAAGCAGGAGGCTCCTGTTCTCTTTCAGTTCAGAAAATGCTCCAAGTGTGCAAGGAACGGTAGATGTGTGACTGAAGCTGTCCACGACATGGAGGTCCTAGGACTCAGCCATGTGCACAATGAAGCCCAACAGAGACCGGGACAGGTATTGTTTGTAGTAGCAATAATAGGATTTTCAAACATCTACACTGGTGGGGTTTTTTTCCTGCTTACAAGTTGCAATGAAGCACTGATAAGGGAAGGTAAGCAGTTCAAGGCTGATTTCTTTTTTAAGTACATGCAACGCCAGTCCTCTAGATATGTGTTTTTGACCAGCATGATTTATGAATGCTTACAAACAAGCAAGAAGCAGCCGCTGAAAAATTCCATAACCCTATAGTAGCTGTTGTTAAATCACTGATAGCATTGGGTTTCATTGAAACCAGATTTACTGTTTTCTACCAGCAACCCATGGGAAAGTTAAACTATGGATTACTAAATTATGCACAAATGATACCCTTGATGAAGCAATGCAGCTCATCTGGCTACTTGGGCCCAGAAAGTTGCTATTATGTGCTACAAGCTCCAATTAAATCCAGTGTGGGTCTTTCTTCATTGATTTCCATGGGGTATCTGAAAAGACTCCTTGCTTCTCAAATAAAAAGGGGGTGAAGATCATAGAATCATACAGTTGGGACCTCCAGGGTCATCCAGTCCAACCCCCTACACAATGCAGGAAATTCACAAATACCACCACATACACACCCGGTGACCCCCTGCTTCACACCCAGAAGATGGCAAAAAAAAATCCCAAACCCTCAGGACTCCTGCCCAAAACTGGCCTGAGAAAAATTGCTTCCTGACCCCAAAGTGGCAATCAGCATTTTCCTGGGCGTGTAAGACAGGGCCATGAGAACTTAGAACTGATGCAACCATTCCTGCCTTCCCTCTCGTGATCTGCCTAAGTTCATATCAAACATCAAAGATGTTTAGCTGTGTTTTGTGAAGGAGGAGAAGGTGGGAAAAGATAAGCAAAAGCAGCTGACATTTTCGACTGCTAAGTTTGTTCCTCCCCCTTCCTCCTTATGCTCATGATATGAGGCTAATAATGTCTAATGAATTTCATCCAGTCATAGCTTAGATGACTCTGAGTGAGCATTAATAGGTGGGGGGGGCCTAAATGGTCATGCCAGAGTGGCTCCAATGCAGGTCCAGCATCAGCATACCGTCAGGTGGAGCAGCTACCCAGGCCTAGGCTCTCTGGCAGGGCCCACTGCTGTCAGCACCCTCTTGCTTGCTCGCACTGCCCCACCCAAGTGCCCCTGGGCAGTGGGAAGACAGGTGAGCAGACAAGGGAAGGACACACATGCAGGTGGGATGCCTGCAGGTGGATGGGAGGGAAGGAGAGTGCCTGGGGGTTTGCCCAGGGTCCCTAAAACCTGGAACCAGCCTTGGTCCAATGTAGAACTCTCCGAATGAGGGGAGGTCACATTTTATGGGTGGGGGTGGGGAGGATGCTCCACAGTTGCGTTTGAGAATCTCCTGTGTAGACGCTCTCATGATAAAATTGGAACAATTGAACATACAATTATGGAATGTCTTATGCTTAATGAGCTAAGGGCTAGTTTAATTACTCCTTTTACTTAGAAATAAGGAAATGCCCGCTGAGGCATCTGTCAGTACAAGGGCACAGGTGATATGGTTGCTACTGGATGTAAATGATTTTGTTACTCTCTCTGTGGCAAAATTTATGGGGGCAATACTTAAAAACCAGAAGAATAACACTAAGTAAAGGTGTTATCTTACTTTATAATTTTATTTTCTGCTCAAGGCTATTGCTATATAAGCAGTAATAGATAGATAGATAGACAGATAGATAGACAGACAGACAATCTCCTATGCAACATTTATTTTTGTGGAAGCTACATTTTTAAAACAAAAACATTCCTATGTGTGCAGGCTCAGAATAAAGTTCTAAAACCAGCAATGATTTCAAAGAGGATCAATCATAAGACATCTCATATCTTATCACTAATCCTCCATTTGAAATGTACTGAATCATACCATTGGTCTTTCTAGCCATGGCCATCTGCCGCGATGGTCAAGAACTCTGCAGTGCCTTAGACTGAAACCACGTGTGTACACGGTACGTGTATGGCCAGTGCCGAAAGCAGCAGCCCTGGGTTTCCTCCTCCGCTTCCTTCCTCTCTTGTAACATTTAGCCAGACAAGAGAACAATCTGACATCATCATGATGTGAATTTCCCAGCTTCCAATTCCACTTCATTGGCTGCCTCTTATCGAGAGAGGAGGGAATTGCAATGCAATTTATTTATCACATGCTATGTTATATGCAGATCATCTTTCAGCCACAGTGGCTCCCAAAGTGGTTTATAAGAAAAATGAATTACAAGAATATACTATTAATTCTTCTACTGTTCTACAGGGCCTGAAAAACGGAGCTCCTCTACCAGGCTTTCAACCATGGAGCCACCTAAAAAAATATACTGGCTAAGGCTCTGTCTCCAGAAACCATCGCTGGCAGCCTGTGCTATGCCAATATGCATGGATTGAAGCTGACTATATTATCCTATGAGAGCTCTGCCAGGATGTTCTGCCATTGTATGCAATACTGATTGATACTAGCACTTTATGAACTAGTTTTATAATTTTATAATCTTTGTAACTGTTGTCTTATGTATCTTAAGTTTTATGTAAGCCACCCTGAGCCTGCTTTGGTGGGGAGGGCAGGGTTTAAATCGAACTAATAAATAAATAAATAAATAAATAAATAAATAAATTAAAAAATAAATCATTTGCAAGTGATCAAAGTGGGCACAAGGGGAAAGGCCAGGTTCAGTCCTTTCTTCCAGCCTTCTAGAAGTTCTGGCTGCTGCTGCTTTCTGGGACTATCCCCATATCCCTTAAGCAGGGATGCCTGCCTCCAGGTGGAACCTGGGGATCCCCTGGAATTACAGGTCATCGCCAGACTACAGAGATCAGTTCCAGTTTGGTGTAGTGGTTAAGTGCGCGGACTCTAATCTGGGAGAACCCGGTTTGATTCCCCACTCCTCCACTTGCACCTGGCTGGATGACCTTGGGCAAGCCATGGCTCTGTACCAGCTGTTCCCTCAAGGACAGCTTGGGAAAGAGCTCTCTCAGCCCCACCTACCTCACAGGGTGTCTGTTGTGGGGAGGGGGAAGGGAAAAGGAGTTTGTAAGCCGCTCTGAGACTCCCTTGGGGAGTGGAGGGCGGGGTATAAATCCAATCTCTTCTCTTCTTCTTCTTCTTCTTCCCTGGAAGAAATGATTTGGAGGGTGGACTCTGTGGCATTGTATCCCAGTGAGGTCCCTATCCTCTCCAAGCTCCATTCCCAAATCTCCAGAAGTTTCCCAACCTAGTTCTGGCAACCCTACACATACACACCCTGCACTGGTGGCTGGGAGGACCTGGCAACTCTGCCTCCAAGGGACACTGCAGTTCAAAGACCTGCATCACCAGATGTTGATCTTCCCCAGGAGGTGGAGCTGCAATGTCACATCACACATTTGGCATTACAAGACTTCCTGGGAGACAGGATGTGATGATGCAAAGCTGCTGTTTTTGAGGGCAGTCAAGTATAGTATCTAGTTCTGGCTTCAGGACAAGGTCATTCTCAGCACTGCTGTCTGAGATACTTGCCAGGAAGTGACATGAGATGCTCCTTTGCACATGAAAAGCATATGCTCTACCACTGAGCTATGCTCCCTCCCTCCTTTATCTCCTCTTCTCTTACTATCTTCCCTTATTTAGTTTCTTAATACACCTGTATTAAGCGGGGGATGAAATGATGCTAAATCATATTGCCTGTCCAAGATGCTCAGTTTGTTCGCATCGAACAGCTTCCACAAGTTGTGCAGGAACAAAAAAAAATAAAAATAAAGGCTCGTTAATTTCTTTCTTGTTCAGTACCAAGAAGAGATGCATTTAATTGAATTAAAACATATTGCACTAAAATCATCTCTTGATAATATTTCTGAAATCAACTGCTTTATATTAGTTTTGTTGTCACATATTTTACTTCCCCCATATGCCACCGCATTCCAACACAGAAATACTCAAGAGAGAGAATGAGATCCATTTGAATATTTCAAATTAGCAGGTTCAGTTTGGGGATTTTTCTATTGAGTGTGCTAGCAAGAAGTCCAACTTGCTCTTGGGCTTATCACAGTTAAAACAGAGATAAATCTTTACTTTCTTTCTTTGCTTTTTTTCCCAGGAGTTGAACTTAGGAGAGTATTGCACAGAGCCCATTACTTTTACAGTCCCAAAATGACAAAGCCCCAGTACACATAAAGATGTGATTTTTGAACATCTGCCATTCAATTAGATCGGCATCTAGCAAGTCCCAAACCTATATAGCATAACAATACTATCAAATTTCAATATTACTGAATCTGTGGCCAATTGTTCGTAATTATATTTTTTTTTAAGTATGATGAATTTTTCAGGCATCCCAATAAAGATCTGAGGCAGACAATTCATCCTGTGGGACCATATCCTTGATCAGTAAAATGCAAACTCTAATGATCGAGATGCAATAGGCGGCTATTATTTCAGGGAATACGACACCGGGTAAAATTAAACAAAGCAGGTCCCTGTTCGAATATTGTAAACTAAGGCAGTGGAAGGGTGGAAAGAAAGAAGTGAGGAAAATGGATATGACCAAACACAAACTTAGTCCACTGACTTCTAGGGATGCCAGTCTCCAGGTGGGACCTGGAATTCTCCCAGAATTACAGCTAATCTCCAAACTACAGAGATCAGTTCCCCTGGAGAAAAGCAATGCTTTGGAGGGTGGACTCTACAGCATTTTACCCCACTGAGGTCCCTGTCCTTACCCAAGCTCCACCCCCAAATCACCAGGAGTTTCCCAACCTGGATTTAACAACCCCAACGTACCTCCCATCACCCACTTGTGGCAAGGGGAGACCTGGCAACCCTAGAACTGATTACATTCACACATAGTGCCACAGGAAAAGAAAAATGAGCATATGATACAGATGTCAGGGTAACAGACAACTGTGCACTGCCACAGCTTGGCTCAGCTGCTCCCAATGCTGCCATGGAGGGAGATGCAACATTAACAGAACTGCCAAATCAGTACCAGGTCAAACACCACTGAACTCAATGATCTCCAAGTAGGGTTGCCAGTTCCCAGGTAGGAGCAGGAGATCCCCTGGTTTGGTGGGCTCCTGCCCACCGCCAGCTGGCTGGCTGGCAGGGGAAGCCTTACCCCCAGCCACCACCCCCAGTCACAACGTCCCCATAAAGTTTTTCCCAAAACACCAGAGTGTCGCTGTATGGCATCCCCGGTGTGATGACATCACTTCTGCGTGACATCATCATGCTGGGGACATCACGTGCAGCATCATCGCCCAGCTCCCCACTCCTGGAGAGCTCCCTCCCACCCACCCCCACTGGTGGGAGAAGAGGTCGGACCTGGCAACCCCATCTCCAACCACTGAGACAAGGCCCCACCTGCTGCCATTTATAGAGCTTATGGAGCTGCCTCTTTCCCGCCCTGTTTTTGCAGCAGTTTGGAAAGACTTGCTGCATGTGTGGAAAGAACAAAGGTGACTTGCACCCTGCCTCTCCTTGGATGCATGCTGAGAGGAACAGCAGGATGGCAAGGGGAGATCACGAACAGTGCCATCTCAAGCAGAGTTACCCCCTTTTAAGCCCACTGACCTCCATGGTGCAACTCTAATTAGGACTGCACTGTAAATGGTGCCAGGGATTCCCTTCATGCTTGCCCTTCACTGAGGTATACCTCCTGGTGCTCAGCTTACGTTTCTTGGACTGCTGCTACCAGTCATGGCCTTGAATTCAGCAAAGACTGGCTCCATCTATTCCTCTCATTGGGCTTGTGTCACATGCTCACCACTCAGAAGCTTTGGAGCAGTCTGCGGAAGACTGGAGATCACTGCTTTACCTGAACCAAAGTAGGGCTTGAAATAGTTCAGTGGCATGCATAAGTTCAGCAGCAACAGACAAGGAATCAGTTCGGTATCTCATCCATCTATTGCCTCTCTCCTCCAAATGCTTTCCCAAGCTCTACTGTGCATGCTGTTGTCAGATTCCAAAAACATGAGTTTGGCACCATCATCTATTTCTAATGTTCTAAAAAGTCCTCTAGTCAAGTCTATTTTTATTTGTTTATTGCCATCAAGTCACAGCTGACTTATGGTGACTTCACAGGGTTTTCAAGGCAAGAGACATTCAGAGGTGGTTTGCCACTGCCTGCCTACATTATGACCCTCATATTCCTTGGTGGTCTCCCATCCAAATACTGACCAGGGCCAAACCTGCCTAGCTTCTGAGATCTGATGAAATTGGGATAGCCTGGGCTATCCAGGTCAGGGCTGAATCTACTAGATCTCCAAAATTCTCAGGGCAAGATGCTGCCAGCAGATGAGTATTTAAAATAAGGAAATAATCTTCACCCCAAAAAACTGGGGTCAAGGGGCCAATTAAAAATTGGCAATGCAGTGTCTATGCCAAAATGTTTCTACATCTGTTAACAAAGTGACCGTACAAGCAAAAACCCATCTCACCGGCCATATATGGCAGGACTTGATAGACTTCCTGTCTCTGCTTTTCAGACGCGATATGTGCTCATACGAAGGTCATAAGTAGTGTTCATGGCATAATCATGTCTAAGGTTCCATTGTACAGAAAAACCTTGGCTGGTCTAACGTAATGCGTGATTGGCCTTGAACTCAGAAGACTTTGTTTAAGATTCACCTTAGCTTCACATGGCTAGGAAACGTTGCTACAGCTTAGCTTCATTTCCCATCAGTAAACTGAGAAGAACAACAACATATACAGAACAGAATGCTTGTAGGGATAAATGAGAGGAGGACCATTAAAATCTCTGAACAAAGAAGTGTAATAGAAATAACAGCAACAACGTGTAGCAATTGATTGCATTTTCACCACCTGTCAGACAACACCTCCAGCTGAAACCTTGAAGGAACTAGATCTGTAGAGCTGAAAAGATGGTTCATGTGTCGTATGAATGAGCACAGTTCTACAGGTCGTATGATCATAGGATGAGCAATGCATCAGCACAGTGTGAAATGTTCTCTGGGTCAGTTTCACATCAAATGAATAATTGATCAATACAATATGCCTTGGGGATGTATAATAAGATAATAAGCAAGCAAGAGTCACATCCATTCTGTAATAAAATTAATAACATAACCAATCCAACTGCAATCATTTCTGACATTTGATAATGACTGAAAACCTTCCGATCTGACCATTATTATCTCTGGGGGATTCAATCCCCAGGCATTGGTTTGAATTCTTCCCAGGGTTCTGCAGGTGCAAGAAAGCAATTTTAGCTGATTTCTCCCTCACATAGCAGCGTCAAATATACCCCTAAATGCTTCTCCTGAGAGTCAGACAACCCCCAGCAATAGCTTGGAGGATTGTAGGTCTCCCCACGGAAGGGACAGATTGGCAAAAATCATCCTCCCTTCTTGCAGCTATGGAAATCTAGGCAGAATCCAACCTGTTAGAAAGGTTAACAAGAGAAGAAATTGACTCACTAGTTATGTGCCTGGCACAGAGGTTATCCAACTAAAACAGTCAGCAAATATTCTCACCAAATAGAATCTTTCCAATTGGTATAGCTGTGCACTGTTTCAACAGATTTGGAATGATTTTCTTGGTTCTGTGTAAGCGCAGATCCTGTGTCTAGAAAATAAGCCACTATCTACAGTAGGGCCATGAGAGGAAGAGAAACAGAAAGCAAAGGGGTTTCTCCCTGCCAGCAATAGGCAGCATGCTTTTCCTGCAGAGCTGGTGGAATGAAATGATTTGTTTGCATTCTGTGGCGGACATGCAAAGTTGCACAGATTGGGTGTGCACGTAAAGATAGAGGCTAAAACTTTGTCCCTCTTTGTTAACCAGCTTACCTTCAGCTGCTCTCCAAAACAAGCTGGGAGAGGAAATATGAGGTCCCTGTACCTTTTCCCTTTAGAGAAAAAAGTAGCTTCGGAAGGATGATACTCGTCAGAAAAATGGCCAGTCAGGAGAGGGTGAAGCACATTCTCCCCCGCCACTGTTCTAATCAAAGGGTTTTTCTGTCTTCTCATTTTACTTCTTGTTTCTTGGGGAAGGGGTCAATTCTGCAAGTGTTTTGCTCCTTCTAGTGGTCGATTTGATATCACACAGGTTTATTTCTGGCATATCTGCTGGAGATAAACCTGTGTGAAATCAAATCAACCACTGGAGGGAGCAAAACATGTATGAAATGGGGAGGGGGGCACACAAAGAAACAGGAACTTACCAGCAAGTAAAATACAAATGTGGAACAGCTCAAAGTCACTGACCCCCAATCACTGCATTTCAGTACAACTGAAAAAGAAAAGCCACCGAGGAGCTATTCCCAAATCTCCTATGCCAAGTCCAGCTTGGCCTTGATTCAGCTGAAGGTACACAATCTCTGGATCACATTAGTGTCAGAAGTAAAACCTCATCATAGTGGAAAATACCAGGGAATCTCACACGACACATTTAAAAACGTTACTGAACCAGCTTGGAATAAACCGGTACAGTGACGGCCATTTCACACAGCCCTTCCCCTACCGTTTTGGAGCTGTCTTCGAAGTGGTTTGTCATTTCAGACTGCCGCTTTCTTTTCGTGCCTCTTTTCGCCCTGCGGGCAATCTCCATCATTTTTTTTTAAAAAAGAGCCAATTTAGAGTGCTATGACACTGTAACAGGACACCAAAACAGTGTCATAGCAACCCCATTGGAATGCCTGGGCTCCACTGAGATACATGAGGTTGCTTGTTAAAAACTTGTTAAAAATAGGAGGTGGAAGCTCAGGCAGGCACACACATACGCTTCTGTTTTTGATTTCTTGAACATCAGGTAGGAATGGATGCTTTCTGTGTTTGTAAACTGTCCTCTTCCACCCCCACTTTCCCTTTCTGTGCCTGCACTCTCTTCCAGGCTGCCTGTCATTTAAAAATCTTTTCTCTTAACCTTTCTCCTTCAGGCACTTTAAATCTCCCACCCCACAGAGTATTTAGGGACAGGACAACAGGCTGCCTTTTCGTTCCCCTCCTTCCCAGTCTCCTTACCAGCTTCCGCTATCTTGCCCAAGGAGAATTCCAGGAACTCAAAACCAGTGGCAGGATTTTAAACCCCTCCCCCCACTTTTCCAATAATGGAGATCGCCCGTGCAGGCGAAAAGAGGCACGAAAACACTTGTCATCGGAGGAAGTGCTTCGGGGGCATTTCACACAACACCTCATAGCGCTTTAGGACCGGTACAAGAAATGAAGAATGCTTGGGAGGAGGTTTCAAGGTAAACCGGCTCAGGAACGCTTCCCCAACAGGAGAGGCACGTTTCTGTGTGAAAGGGCCAGAATGTTCCATTAGGGAACCGGTACTAATACGGTTCTGTGTGAAAAGCCTGACAGAAACCGTTACTGAAGAGTTCCTGAAACGGAACATATTGGCTGTGTGAAATTCCCCACCATGTTTATAGTTCTCTATTTTGCTTCTGAATTATTATAGGACAATACAGAGAGCACACTACTGAAACAGCATTAGCTGTTATTTCCATGCATCATGAGGGGAAATGGGCAAAAAACACCTCAGTGTATGACCTCCTGGCTTTCTACATACAGGAAGATAATTTTTGCTTCCTGTGTGCTTCAGCCTCTTCATCTGTTGCCAATTGCTCCAACACATCTGCTGCCAATATTTTGTCCTTTCCTAGCGGGAAGTAGCAGTGCAAGGCCCAGCTACTGTTAAACCTGGCTAAATTATTTGCTTCATATCTGTGGCTGTGATTTCACCCAAACTTTGATATCTGGGTGTTTGCACTGCAACCTGGCATTGACAAAAAAAGAAAGAAGGAAGGAAGGAAACCGAGAAGACAAAGGGGGAAAGAGGGATCAAGTCATGTTTCATTCCTTAGCAGAACACATTATAGACTTCATTTGCCATGTATTCAAAACTCTGAGAGTAGGCCAGGAATACAGATCCTTCAAATAATGATTCCTTATTTTAACACGCACAAGACCTTTTTAATTCACCTAGGTGAGGTAATAGAAATATAAGTCTTGTCACAGTATAGTAATTTAGGCACAGGGTTTAACACTCCTCTGAAAAAAAAGTTTTGGATTAGCTGTACTATAGACGTTACTACTAAGATTAATACTTCCATTCGCCAAAAATTAATCAAGAGGATCACTGCCCCAACAACAAATGTCTTCAGTCAGAAACTTAAGTGTTTCTCATTTTTAAAACCTTCTGCCACTGGTTGCTTCCTTGTCATCCACTCACTTTTTTCACAGCATTTCAAATGTTTAGGTTAAGTCACACCAACGCTTTCTTCGCCCCTATACTGTGATCAGTTGGAGTTTTGTACAAAAGTAGTAACAGCTGAAAAAAGTTTCCCCCCCTCTAGCTTAACTAACAACATTTCATTGTGTTGCTATTAAAAGCATCTTAGCTCCTAGTCAGATGCTGACACCGAAAAAATAGAAAGCTCCGGAAATGTTGGTGTCATCGTATTTTTAAGAATTAATACCTTAGGTCATGTTAATCAGTTTCTGATATATGTAGCTTTCAGAAAGTACTTCAGGGTAGAAAATTGTGGGTGTGACTAATAATGACAAGGGCATATGAACTATATTTCGTATGCTGATCTCATTCCAGACGTTACAAGGGAACTGTACCGTGATATGGATTTAGGAAGCCTTACATTAAAAATAAATTTGCCTATTTTTCAGTGAAATCGAACACACTTCTCCCTAACTCTTTCCCGGGCCACAAAACTTTAACTTATTGTTTGGGTAGCTATAATTTAAAATGAGCACCCTCCCCCCCATCAGCTCAAATGACTGGATGATAAGTGTCACTGAAACTCCAAGAGAAGCCACTAAATTTTTCACAGCATTTAGGTTACATTTTCAGTATAATAAAAATATGGTGCCCTTTTAATAATGAATAATAGATTCCTCCCATGGTTTGATTTACATGCATGGATTAAATGTCATGTTTGAAAAGTTGCTGTTTTATTCACACCGGATTTCCCTTAAGTAAAGCAAAATGGTACCTAGCCACTCTTGCAGCATTCCCGCCTTGCCATATTGGCACATAAATATTAACTCTGGTTGATATACCCTTAAAAAAAACCCTAAAGATATATGAATTTCTTTCTATCAGCAACAGTGAACTTTATGGGCATATGAAATGGCCAAGACTGTATTCCAGCTGTAGTTTTCCAGATCGTAGAAGAGACAGCAATGCGGCAGTATTATTGCTTTAGTAGACACTGAATTTTGCATGTGTGTGTGTAATGACATGATCTCTTTCTAAAGCAAAAATAAATTACATGCAAAGAAAAATACTAATGTTCCACCTCTTCTCTATATTAATCACCTAAATGATATACAGTAAAAACTTCACTATCCAGCGTTTGATAATCCAGAAAACTCAGTTAACTGGTATTGCCCAGAGGGTAAGCTCCTCCCCCTGAGCCACCATGCCCTTTGCTTTTAGGCAAACGTGCCCCACTCCACCTCTCCAGCCAATCAGCTTAATGTCTCCATCTGTTGCTGGGCTTCTGACAGCCAACTGACCTCTCCCCTCTCAGCCTGCCTTGAGCTGTCGGGAGTCAACTATATTCAGTGGGTGCCATTAGTCTGCCTGCTGTGTGAGATTATTCTGTGACTTTAGAGGGGAGAGGAAGGGTATTGCAAGGCATGGGGGCTGCCCACGTTGTGTTCCCAGTGGGTTGTTGTTGCAGATTCCTCCGGATGAGTAGTGTGGCACATCAATAAGCTCGAGTACCTGATTCAGTTGATTAACTGGCAGACCCAATTCCCCATGAGTGCTGGATAACACATTTTTGACTGTGCCAACATTTTACTGGGTTCTATTACACTTTTTGAATTTTTATTTTTATCGGTGGTGTATTTTTTTTAACAGTCTACACTGGAGTACTTTTAGTAATGGTGACCAAGAAATTATAAAAATAAATACATGTATGTACTTTTTCCCCTAGACATCTGATAACTAACATGTTCAGTTCCTCAACTCATACCTTCAGTGTTAAGAACCCAATTCAGAATAAATATATTGCTAACCTACTTCATTTATAATAGCCTATCAAATATCTGATCAAAATGGATAAAAATAAAAGTTGTCTTTCTTGAGCAAGCTTTATCTTATATTGACCCACAGAGTTCATTTAACCAGCTTTGCAGTATACCCTAATTTAGTGAGCCACATTATGGGATCTGTGATAATTTCTAGATAGAACTCCCTTGGCAATTAATAACACAAGGTCACTTACAAATTGGCTTTGTAAGTTTTTATACCTTTTCAAACTTTGGACCAGATCAAAGAATTTAACCACACCATGGTCCAAAGCATCACCATCATCACTGTGCAACAGACATTTTGGATGTTTGGTGTGATTGTCCTGGGTGCCTATTGATGGATAACACATGCCTTTTGACAGTATTCTTACATTATTTTTTTCCCATTCTGTTAAAGATGGGCACATCCATCTCTAAAACAGTCCACACCAATCCATAAAAAGCTACACCAATCCATAAAAAAGCTACAGTAGTGTGAGTAGCTCAATTAGAAGGCTAGGAAGCTCTGTGGTGAGAATTCAGGAACCATGGGGTGTTTGGAGAATACCCAGTGACGGTTTCCCCAAGGGAACTAGAGATACTGCATGTTCTTACTTGATTTTTAGATCAGACTGTACAGCCAAGAGGAATCCCTGAGGGCTCATACCAGGATTCAAAGAGGTGAGTTCCATGTGTGAAAAAGTATATAGATGCTGAGTGCCACCATAGTGAAACTGCTGACTCCACTAATCTCAGAGGTGGTCTTCCCTTGCAAATTCGCTATGTATTTGTTGATCATTTTCTACAAAGTTCTCCTCTTCTACCCCATATGTATTATATGCTTTTATACATCCACGTCTTTAAAATATCCAGGATTCAAGTCTTTGTCACGTTACTCAGAGGAATGTAACTATCAAAATTAGACATTACAATTTCCCTATCACCTTGCATCAGAACCCGACGAGTGATGCAAGAGGACAGTGAAGGTGGGGGGCAGGGAAGTGAAACCAACAGGCTTGGGCAAAGAACACTGACTAATGAACAAAAAATATTTTGGAAAGGTCGGACGTTCAAGTCAGACTTGCCCCAAGGCAGAACTAGCTTACATGACCGGTACTTTCTGTATGTAGCAGGTAACCCATGCTGACACTAACTTTGCCGACATTACAGAGCTATTATTGTTGGAAGGATGGAGCGTTCTGGAACAATCTCTCTAATGTATTAGTTACAAGTAAGCTGTCTGTCAACATCAGGCATACATGTTTTCGTTTTTTTTTACTTTATTTGTACTGTACCCCAATCTCCTTATTATGGCCAATGCAAACAAAACTCAACCCTTCATGTTAACTGTCTGGTATTTTCTCCTGTAATAAATCCCAAGGTCCTTACATGGTAGTTCACCTATTATCTGTGTGTACTTCCTGAACAATGAAAAGAAGCAAGCTCCAATTTGTCCACGTGAACTTCTTCCCTGAGGTTCAACTTTAACTTGCCAGCATGCATTACAAATACATGAAATGATGATGACCTGCAACCGCACTCCAAAATAGTTTTGCAAGGTTTCCCCTATACACACACACACAATTTTATATGGTACATATCATATGTGCCTCCTTTCTGTTCCAGGATTACTTTTATTATTTATTTTTGTTTCTTATTTAAATAGCATCATTAAAATACATGGTACAGTACAGAGTATCCTAAGCAAAAAAGTCCATCTAGCCTAAGTATATTGTAGACCCCTATTGTGTGTCTTTAAATTGTTACAGCCTGTTTCAACTGCCCATATATGTGTGGTGTTTTTATATGTTTAGTGCTACAGGACAATCAGGCATCTGCCATTTTTTTCAAGCTGAGTGATCCTCCTCTCTTTGAATAGTTTTGTTTCTAAATGAGGCCAAACACTTCGCTTGGGGAAACCATAAACCGGATCACCTCTGCATTGCCAATGGAGAAGTCTGAACACAGAGCTTCCCTCGGAAACAATAACTGCAGAAACATTTACCTGAAGAATTTCTTTTAAGTATAAAAGAGGCTTTAAGAGGTATCATGGTTGGGCTATGGGATTAGGATCTGGGAGACCAGCTCTCCAATCTAACATGGAAGCTTGCTGGGTGACCTTGGCCTAGTTATACACTCTCAACCTAACCTACCACACAGGGTTGTTGTGAGGATAAAATAGAGAAAGGGAGTAAGACGTAAGCTGCCCTGTGCTCCTTACAGAAATGGCAGGATAAAAACATACTAAGCAAATAAATATATCTGTCACTGTGTGACACTTTTGCAATCTAGAGTCCAAAGACGGCAAGAGGAACTGTATCTGTCAACCTTTATGTTCCTGTTCAAAGAGGAAAGTCACAATTTGAAGGGCAGTGGGTGGGCAAGGGCTCCGCCTACAGAGGCCCAATCTGCATCTAGCATTTGCTCCATTGTTTTACCAAACCCACACTGGAACAGAAAAAGAAGCGGCTCAAAACCACATTCAAATACGCTGGGCCAACGCTATACTGACTGTAGTCACCCCTAAATGGCCATAAATCTATGCAGACAGTACCATAAAATCGAGAGATCAAATGAAGTGAAAGCGGCATGCAGTCTGGACGCTGCCATAAAATCCGACAATCAAAGTGAAAATGGCATGCAGTGCAGAGGGGAATTTGTTCCAACCTGGGTTTGATAAAACAGCGGAGCGAATGCTAGATGCAGACTGGGCTAGAGAGGGTGGATGCAGCCTACCTAGACATTCTCTTGGCGTGTCCTTAAACCCTTAACCTGTATTAAGCTATCAGCATCTAACCTATTACTGTTTTCATGTAAACTGAAAACAATAGAAATGTTAAACCATTAAATAACAGGTCTCTTAAAACTTCATTTTAATCAAAAAAAGATTTTTGTTTTGAGCTTGTGGTGCTTTGTACTAGACAGGATTATGGTATATCAGTACTAGAGGACTTGTATTATATGTGGGGGCCTACAGTCATCATGAGTTAGAGGCCTATCACAAGAACATAAGAGAAGCCATGTTGGATCAGGCCAATGGCCCATCCAGTCCAACACTCTGTGTCACACACAAACCCAGGTGAAGGGGCGTACAAGCAAGTGCTACCAAGCTGTTGTGGAACAAGTGGATGAGGTAGATGCAGAGGTTGCATGGTGATGATGCTTTGGGCATTGACAAACAATACCCGCTTCTGGTATTTCCTAAGTGCCACATTCCAGTATCTGCACCATACAATGTCTGTCTGTCCCTTCCCCTGCTGCAGCCCAATGCCACTGAGCACTAAACCCCTTGCATTGAGCTGACTTCAGAATACTTTGTTCCACCACTCCAACTGCAGAATGGAATCCATCATCTGGTCTGCACCCAGTCCTCAGAATGGTCATGATTCACTTTGGTAATTTAGCCTGCAACGGCCTCACTTTGGGTGATTTTGAATGCCACGCCAATCACACAAGGCTCAAGGCACAGCAAAGGCAGCCAGGGGAATCAGAATGAGCTTGGAACAAAGACGTTTGTGCTTATCACACACATTTCGTACAAACCAAACCATTCAACCAGTTGCAGGCATTCGCCTCAACACCACTAGACTAGGGCAAATAACACACAGCAATCCTGTTCCATGCAGCACGGTTTAGAACCAAAATGTGCGGGCTTCAGTCACAAAACACAGCCTTGAGTGTGCTTGGGTTTGTTCCAAAAGAATCCAAATTCTGCTTTTTTAGCAAATGGGGGTCAATGGAGCTAAAAACTCAAACAAGGATTTGGGCATTCATGTGTTTATATACACACACTCGTTCATTTATTATTCTAAAGCTACTTTACTCAAATCGAATTACATAGCTGACAAACTGCATAGATAAGAAAAAATGCAAGCAAAATCCAAACTTGGATGACAATGCTGCCTGATACAGTCTGCTATATATTTTGCACTTTTTTAAAAAAATGAGTGAGGAAAGTTGCCCTGTGGAGGGTGGGCAAAGAAGGAAAGCCTGCAGCTATGCACACTGCCAGAGCCAGTTCCAGGTTTCGGTGGGGCCCTGAGCAGAGGGTGCCTGGGGGGGGGGTGCCATCCTCTGCTTGCCACTGTGCCCCCTTTCCCACCTGCTTGCCTTTTTGTCTTCCATTGCATAGCCATTCATCATTCCCTCACCTGCATGGTCATCACCTAGTTCTCCCAGTGCCTGGACACCCTTCTGTGACTGTGCTGGGACTGTGCAGCCCATGCAGCTGGGATTTGGAGTGATGGGAGAGCTCACAAGAAGCAGATGGGCAGCAGGGGAGGTAATCGGGTGGTGGAGCAGCACTAGTTGGCCCCAGAAGACCTGCGCCCTGACAGCTGCCCCATCTCAGAGTATGCTGACACCAGCCCTGCACGCTGCGACTGAAAGCAGATTATTCACATCAAGAAAGGTATTAAATCTATCTGTAGCCCAAAGGCTGTGGATTTGTGGATGCATTTTTAAGCAAGCAAATAGAAGCATATTTCAGAAATGTTGCTTACTGTGTGGACACTTTGGTCAAAACAGATCTCCACGTCATAGAAGTTTCCATTATGTCTGACTGGTAGTGTCATTCCAGACCACTGTTGCCCCTCCACTTTGGCCCAGTGAAGGACCTTATCACCAAGCCGTCTGTGGAGGGAAACCTTGAGGATGTAGCTCCCTTGGGGCACTTTGTCTCTGATACCTCGTAAGCATTTCAATTGGATCTGAATGGGTTCAGGAGTTCTTTCCCAGTCAACCTAGGGGAAAGCATGAGTGTTAAACATGGAATAAAATATAGGAGTAGGACTCCTAGTTGACAGCAAGGTGACAGCAATAGAATCAGAAGTCTAAATGCAGTGTTTCAGTGACTGGCATGCAGGGAAAGAGAACTATTATAACAACAAGAGTGAAGAAATACAAGAGAACAACAAAAAAGAACAAGAGATCTGTTCCACAAGATCCAAAAAATCAAGGGGAAATTTAGAGCAAGGCAGGCATGCTAAAAGGCCAACAGGACAAAAATAAAGAAAAGTTGAGAACAATACACCAACGAACCGTACAAACAGATTCCTTCAAAGAAGAATCTTTTGAGGATGAACCTGCAGTTTTAGAAAGTGAAGTGAAAGCTGCACTCAAAGCAATTGAGGGAACAAATCACGGGGAATAGATGGGATATCAATAGAGCTATTCAAGCCACAGAAATGGAGTCCATCAATATCTCAATACATCAACAAATATGGAAAAAAACAATGGCTCATAGACTGAAAACACCCAATCTACATTCAAATTCTGAAAAAAATGGAACATCAAAGACTGCAGCAACTATCAGACCATCATATTAATTACGCACATAAGTAAAGTGAGGCTCAAAGTTTTACAACAAAGAGTCACCATATATGGAACAAGAAATGCCAGATGTTCAAACTGGATTCAGAAAAGGCAGAGACACTAGAGATCATATTGCAAATTTACAATGGTTACTCGGGCATATGAGAGAATTTCAGAAGAAAATCAGGTTGTATTTCACAGAAAATCATATTGTGTTCCACAGCAAAGTTTTTGACTGCGTGGATTAAGAAAAGTTATGGTTGGTTTTTAAAGAAATGGGTATACTACAATATGTGATTATTTTGATGAGCAACCTATTCTGTGGACAAGAGGCTATCATTAGGACAGAATATGGAGAAACAGAATGGTTTCCAGCTGGCAATGGTGTCAGACATAGGCGTCAACTAAGGGGGGGCTCAAACCCCCCCCCTGAAATTTCCCGGGGGGGCTCAGCCTCCCCGGCAAAACAGAGCATTCACCAGGCCCGCTCGCTTGCCTGCTGCCTGCCCGCTCACCCGCCGGCCCACCAGCCAGCTGGCCGGCAGCCGTCACCTCTCCCCCCCTGGGCCTGACCTGGCCACTCCTACCTCTGTGGGGCCAGCTGGGCAAATGCCCAGCATGCTGGCGTCACCCAGAAGTGACGCCACGTTGCCAGGGTGTCGCTCTAGCAATCGCCCCGAAACTCTATGGCACCATAGAGTTTCAGGGCAATTGCCAGAGCGTCACCCCGGCAACATGCCCAGCGTGCTGGCGTCACTTCTGGGTGACGCCAGCACACTGGACATTTGCCCAGCTGGCCCCACAGAGACAGGAGTGGCCAGGCCAGGCCAAGCCAGGCCCAGGGGGGGGAAAGGCGGCGGGGACACATAAGAGCCCCCCCCCCCGGGGCTTCTAAAAGTCGACGCCTCTGGTGTCAGACAAGGATGTGTTTTATCACCTTCTCTTTTACATCTGTATGCAGAACATACCCCAAGGAAAACTGTATTGGATTTAGAGGAAGGCAGAGTGAACACTGGTGGAAGGAACGTCAACTGTTTGAGATATGCAGGTGACGCTGCATTACTGGCAGACAACAGCAAAGACTTGAAACAACTACTGATGAAGGTCAAAACAAATTGTCAGAAGATTACAGCTGAACATCAAGAAGACAAAAGTAATGACTATGGAAAGCTGATGATGAAGAAACAGAAATTGTTCAAGATTTTCTGTTCCTTGGCTCTATCACGATAGGACTTCTTGTAAGTTATTACTTCATAGGGTTGCCGTAAGTTGAAAGTGACTTGACAGTACTTAACACACACAGGAGTTGTGGTTAGCAGCCACAGTAAATGCAGATATACCAAAAGGGGATTACACCATTGGGATTTAACCTTTGCTTCAGTCACATTCCCTTGCTCACAGTTTTGGACTATTTGTAGGTTCCTAAGAGATTTATCCTAAATATGCTTTCTAGAGAGTAAGTCCTATTGAACTCAGTGGCATTCACTTCTGAGTATTCATGCTTATGACAGCACTGCAAGTTTCTCTACCACTCTATCCAACAAAGAGACCAATCCTGCACAAAACAGTTACTTTATTTATTCATTCATTTTTATTTTTATCCCACCCTCCCTGCAAGCAGGCTCAAGGCAGGTGACAACAATGGAAATACAAATCATCAAAACAATTTAACAGTTACAACAGTTAAAATAGCAGGTTGCTCAGTACTAGAAATATATAAGATTCCAGTCATACTGAATGATTAAAAATAACAACCAGGCCCTATAACCAAGAGCATCTTCTTAAAGGTTTTCCAAATCCAGTTCGAGGGGGTGGGGCTTCAGCAAGGAAGGCTGAATGATTGGGCACCCACCACCTCAACCAAAGGAATAATTTATCTTGGAATAAGACAGATGAATAAAGATATCCTAATTCTGACCTATGGTCCCAAACTAAAAAATGTGGGGTGACACATGAACACTGCTTATCTGCATCTTCTTCCTCGTACCCCAGATAACACAGCTGGGAAAAAATGTGATGTGATGCTACCCCTATTAGCCTTTCTGTAATGGGGGAAGGAACAAATGTGAGTACATTATCATCATATAGCACATTTATATGTTACTGGGGAGACAAGATGGGAGATGAGCATCAGTGGTACCCACTTATCTCCTCACAACATGTGGTTTCAGTTGCCTTGTTCATATTTTTACAACTCTTGAAATACATAAACAAACCAAATGCAGAAGGGATTTCAAGGTTTGCCACCTTAGGCTAACTGGTTTTACTATAAACTGGTCTTAGTGTAGAAGAATGAGTTCCCCTGCTTTAAGTCCTGCCCTCTGATTCTTTATTCAAAATCACTCATGTGGGATAGAATTTTTTCACTCTCTTGATAAATAGAATGACTTGGGTTCGAGATGCAAGAGAAATGTCATGTCCTGTCTGACTTCTTGTTCTTGTGTGTGTGTGTGTGCGTGTGTCCATTTTTGTAACTTACAAATTTGAATGCTTTCATATCCTTTCCTATTCAAACGTGTTTTCATTGTTCAAGTGGTAACTTTTTGGAACTTGATGAGAAACCCATTCCTGCCAAATGAGTCCAGGTGTTGCTAATTCCCAGTCAAAAGCATAAAGTAAACCCTCAAAAATCACACCAAAAAAAAGTCTTAAAATTATAAGACTTCATATAGTGATACCATGGGGCTGTTATTTTTCTTTGGTTTTAATCCTGACATTAGGATATAATACTAATAGCTTTTCTGCAAACACAAAGGCTAGACACTCAAGAAGACACAGGAACTATTTTTATGTTTGTTTTTTTAGCAATATCCTGTGATCACAGAGAATTACTCATGTTCGTCTGTGGATTCTAGAATCAAGTATACTGATCCCCTACTGTAGTTCCTGACTTTCTGTATTGCCTCTACAATACTTAAAATGTATCAACTCCATCTCCCCCCCCCCCCCCATTTCATGGTAAAGCAACCATTTATGGGAGGGAAATATGACATTTTATAGTCCACAGCCCACTATTTTAATATGCTTCATTTGAAAAAGTGTTTCAAAGTCTCATGATCTAAGCCTAAAGTGACCAATAATCTTTTTTTTTAAATCTCACCTTGAATTTATAATAGAAGAGATAGCATATTTCCATATAGATAGCTTGGAGAATTAAATTAAGAAGTTAAATAAACACTCGAAGTAGTTAAAGCTCTTTTTTTAAAAAAAAAAACCCCACAAATCATACTTAACAAACTAATCTGAATGCCAATTATTTTAATTTAAATTAGAAAAACCTTAATTAACAATAAAGATTTAACATTAATATTTTGGCTTAAGAATAACATATATACCCACGCGCACACACTCACATAGGAGAAAAAAATTAACATCATATGAATGAATAAATAAGACAATCTTTCTGAAACCTCAAGGCAGGATTAGTGATGCAGGCAGACGGAGTTATTAAACACATTCTAAATTAAACGCCTCTATGAATTTTATACTGAAATATATTTTGATAGTTTTGCATGCCAAATGTGACATTTTGTATTTGAGATTCATCTTCTGTAGTAATTTTGGAAATGTCATACAAACAAAGATTTTGTCATTTAACCAATGGAATTACTATGCATGGCCAGTTAGCCTTCTCTTTTCTGGCTCTTCTGGTTGTTTCAAGTCAGCAAGCCATAAAAAATCTTTATCTCTCTGAAACACAGCAATTTGGAAGATAATCGAATAGTGACTGGGGGGCAAAAACGCCAGTCTGAGGAATTATACCACAATCTCTCTTGCATTTACAACCTTCCCTCAAAGCGAGTGTCAGTTGAGTAGGAAAAGGAGATAGGAGATTCATCAAATCTCAAGCTTGTCTCATTTGCATGGTGGCAAAGCTGCCTCCCCGCTCCTCCTGCAGACAGACTTTGCCTGGATGGTGGTGCTGACGAAGCGTTTTCAAGAGCTCCAGCCTTGCCAAAAGTAATCACAGTTAATATTTTTAAATGTTCCATTTAAGCATAGAGTTGCATCTGCTGAGATACATACGTTTAAATCCGCTGAAGTGCTAATACGTAAAAAAAAAAATGTAAAGGGAAAGCTTTCATACAAGGAAGCCGATATAACTCATCTTGTCATTTTGCAGTTTACATGAAGAGAAAGCACCCTCCCCTCCCAAAAAAACCCCAACTCACCTTCCAGCAAAGCCCTGCTGCTCTACTTGATTCATTAGTCAGTCCTGCAAGGTTACCAAACTTGGCAGCAATTCCCTTTTTACAGGCATTCAGTGCTTTCAACGCCCGACTTTCTTCCTTGCTTCAGTGACAAAGAAAGAGTGGAGGGAGAAATTTAATAAAATGCATAAATTAAAGGAAGTATTAACCCTTGAAAATGATGTGCATTTTAATGCATTCCTTAAATATATATTTGAAATAACAAATGTAATGCAGGGGGAAGGGTTATGAACAGATGAATGTTTAGGTTTCAAAAAGCAGCAAAGGAATATGAAACAGGAACACTTACCACGCAAAGTCATATTTGGTAGTCTGGACTGAGGCCAAAGCGCAATGGGCCACAATCTAGCAAACCCTGCAAGCTCATGTTTACTGGACTATGGCCATGAGGTTTCACTGACAAAATCTAAAAGGTAGACGGGGCTTATTTGTGCTAGACCAATAGCACAATATGAACAGGAAAACTATCCATCAAGGACCAGAGATCCAAAACCTAGAGCTCTGTGTGTGACCGAGTAGTAACATTATTTTTGGTGCCAGCTACCTCAGCAACCAGCTCTGAGGAGAGACCACGGTCAACCAGTGGAGTTGAACAGCGGTAGGCTCAGGACAGAGCAAAAAAAGGGTTTATTTGCATTACTCACCAGTGATGCATGGAATTCATGACTATGGCATGTGGGCTTGTCCTTAACATAGATGTTTAAAAAAAGGATTCAACAAATTGAGTGGTGGGAGGTCTGTTAACGTAAACGCCATGGAAATCCAATGGGTGTACACTCTGAGATACAAGGAGCAGCCACCCACAAGGAAAAGGCCTTCATTTCGAAGAAGGATTGAGGATGCAGAAGAAAGGTCAATAGGCTTGCAAATGGGAGCCAGTTTGGTGTAGTGGTTAGGAGTGCGGACTCTAATCTGGGAGAACCAAGTTTGATTCTCCACTCCTCCACATGCAGCTGCTGGTGTGATCTTGGGTCAGTCATAAGTTCTTTCAGAGCTGTTCTCTTAGGAGCAGTTCTCAAAAGAGTTCTCTCAGCCCCACCTACCTCACAGGGTTTCTGTTGTGGGGAGAGGAATGGAAAAGAGATCGTAAGCTGCTCTGAGACTCCTTCAAGGAATGAAGGGCAGGGTATAAATCCAATCTCCTCCTCCTCCTTCTCCATCGATGGAGATGAGGCGACAGCTTGACTGAGTGGCTGAGAATGGGACTAAGGGTTTCAGGTTTGTTCTCACCTGAACTCTTATTGAAAAAGCTGTGGCAGCCTATGATCATATGAATCTTATACCATATCAAGCCACTGGTCCATCTAACTCAGGATTGTCTACTCTAACAGGCAAAGGTCTCAGGCAAATAAAAGTCTTCCCCAGCACCTTCCGTCTGAGATCCTTTCTCTGGAGACTTCAGGGACTGCATGCAAAGTACACACCTTGAGCCACAGCCCTTCCTCAAGGTCTATAACAGAAGAATGCAAGAACCTCTCACTGAGTCATGTGCAATGCATGATCAGTCATCTGGAAGGCTGTGGAACTTGCATGTTAGATGTTATTAACACATTTGCCCAAAGAATTCTTTAAAAAGTTGCCTGAATAAGTTCCATTGCCTGGTAAATACAAAAGAAGGAAGATTTTGAAATCTGTACTCTGAGCATGTTTATGCTGAAAGTCGATTATGCAACTTGGGTCAATTCTGTTTGCTATGGTTCTAATCAATATTTCTCAAACTGTGCACCAAAGCATGAGTACCCTGTGAGCCCAAAAGTATTCACTTGCCTGTTGTGTCTCTGCAAGATTTACTGCCCTAGACTTGACTCATTCCATTAAGTAGTCTCTGTCTAGAATGAGTAATTCATTTCCTCTCTGCACCAGGTGTCATTAGATCCTTTAATTGGAGGAACGGTAGATTTATGTGCCCTCAGAGGAGGGTGCCCATTGTATCTCTGCATGAGTCATTCTTCTACCCAGTTTTAAAATTACCATTTCAATGATGGGGTGAACAAGATACCACTAATTTTAATTCACATACCAAAAAAGTCTATTTCAGCTCTCAGAAGTATGGGGGCGGGGCGGGTAACAGCCCTTCAGGATTTTGTAGCATCCCGTTCTTTCTTGACTCAAAAGTGAGGCAAAGTTTAACCTAATAGCTCTAAATCCAGAGCTGAGGCACCTCATGTCTTGACCTTCACTATTTAATTCCTGCAGCCAAACCATCTTAGCAAATCCCTTTCCCCAAGAAGAATGGTATGTTTGAAACTTTGTACTTATTTAGTTTGCTCATGATGGAAATTATTTCACTTAATTTGGTTAGAGCTACATTGACACGGGGTTCATTAGGACACCCATTTGCTTGCAATTCAATTTAAAATTAAATACACTTTGTTGTGGATTTTATTACTTTTAAACTACTGTATCTATTGCCTTTATTAGCAGCTAATACACAATTATGAAGGTAAACAGTTTTCCATTACTTCATTTGATCTCTTTCAGGGGTGCACCATTTTTCTCCCTGATTCTTCCACAAGGCTAGAAGCTGGCGCTAGTGAATAGCAATTCCTTTCACCTCTTTCCCTACTGCTCAGCCCTCCTATCCAGGCTCCAGTTTTCCCTCTTTGAATTTCCAAAATCAGATTTTCAGCCATGTTTGTATTTCTGCTTTAATTACTGGAGGATTTATTTTAAGTTACTTGCTGCATTCATGCTGTTTTCTCATTAAGCGAAAGATAACCAAAGTAGGAACTTTAGGAAGTTAAACAGTCAGTCTACCTGGTTATCTTACTGTGACTGGAGGATGCTGACTTTGTTTAAACAAGTACCTTCTCTAGATTTAAATGTATACCTTTTTTTCTTTCCTTTTATACATTACTGTGCTGCAATGCCTGTTTTCCCATCAGTAGGTGTCACTATAGTACTATTAGCACAGCTAAAAGCTCCAGCGCAGCACAGTGACAAAATATAAGAAAAAATCCTTGGGAAACATTTTTATAGTAGGGAGGGAGAATCCTAATTTTAATTTTGTGGTTAATTTATCCAAACAAGGTTATATTTAAATTATTAAAACAAGCAGCTGACCATGGGGAGAAAAGAGGCTACGATAAAGCAAAAGAGAGAATTTACAAAAATAACTACTGCAAGTATGTCAGAAGACAGTTTCTGCCATGCAGTTTTAAATATAAATAATCAAAGACAAAAGAGGTAACAAATATAAAAATAAGAGACCAGAAATCTAAAACAATTCCTTGCACTGAGACACAAGACTGCACACCTAAAATTAATCTCATATTAGATGGTGCTGTCTGATGTAGAGTATTGAGTTCCACAAATAAAAAAATGAGGGGGAAATGCGGGGGAAGTATAGCATGCCAGACAGGCTTATGGTCTTGCAGGAAGGACTAGGCTTCTGGCAGTGAGGTATCTATGCCATCTTCACTAAACAAAGGATAACACAGCTATGATAAAGAATGATTCAGGTGGGTACCTGTGTTGGTCTGAAGCAATAGAACAAGGTTTGGGTCCAGTGGCACCTTTAAGACCAACAAAGTCTGATTCTGGATATAAGCTTTTGTGTGCAGAATTAAACATTGTTGGTCTTAAAGGTGCCACTGGACACAAACTTATGACAAAGAATGTAACTTGTAAAGCCAATCCTGATTGTTTAAACAAATAGGCTGTGATGCAGGATCTCAAATCCCAAGTTCGAGCAGAAAGTAGTTTTATATTTTAGCCTGTTTTAAAATAATCTATCCAGGATTTTTTAATCAAATACGAAAGCTAGTAGAAGTCCAGCAGCCTCATTGGTGGTTGGGGTGGGGAGGATATCAGAAGATCCGGAAAACAAAGAGCATCCTTGGCTGATTATTTATTCTAGAATTGCCTTGAGTGTTGCCAGAAAGCGTTATGTAAGGATTATAAATCAATAAATAGAAAATTCTATTATTTAATTGTTATATTTATCCCACCTCTCCAGGGAACTGGCCTGAGGCAACTTACAAAATAAAACATAATAAAAACAAAATTAAAATTCAACATTAAAAACCCAGCCACAACATAAAAACAGACCACTGAGATGCTTGCCGTAACAGTTTCAGGCTAAAATAGCACTAAAATGGTGTTAAAAGACCCCTGGGTGAGAGAAGAACTGTGTAGCCTACTGCTGTGTAAGTCTGTTCTATTATCTCACCCTTTCAAATGGATCTCTTTAGAAGTTCTGAATCAACGCCGGTTTCTTCAAAGTTCAATGACAAACATCATAAAAGGAACCAAATCACACCACCACTTTTCTTCTCTTGAAGATTAATTCATCCCCAATCACCTGGGAGTCTTCAGACAGAGTATGTTAGAAAGGCCAAGACATTCTATTAATAATACATACCTTGGTGAGACCTTAACAAGTTTTGTATTGAACTCTGTGCACTGGAAAACATTCTTCTGTTTTAAACCCTACGTGGAAAAAAGTTTTAGATTTTAAAAGTCTGCAGAGTATACTGTTTTATTATATTTGTAAATTCAGTATAAAATTCAAATACTTAATATTACAGCATATATATATACATACACACACACACACACACACACTATTTCTACCGCTTTCTTACGATTTGTCTTAGGCATGGCCTACACGAGTAGCAGAAAGACTCAGCAGAAGTCTGAGTTAGTAGAATGGAGTGCATTACTTCAGACTGAGTGGAGAAAGCCACATTTTTAATACTTGCCCATGTAAAAACCTCCTGCAAACCAGGGCTCTTTTTCAGGAGGAACGCACCGGAACACCGTTCCAGCTGGCATCCAAGCCTGCCCCGCCCTCTCCCTGCCTGGCCTGAGCTGTTTACACTTAAATGGAAAGTTCCTGCAGAGAGCTGGCAGGAAAAAGCCCCACCCGGCACTTTCCCTTTAAGTACAGAGAGCCAGCAGGAGAAAGCCCCACCCAGAGATTAAGCACGGGGCTAGGCTCTTTGCACTGAAAGGCCTGGCTCTGCATTTGGATTGCTGACCTCGTGTCGCTCTCCCTGCTCCAGTAAGTGCCTCCCCCATCTCTTTTCCTTCTCTCTCCCCCCCCACCTTTCTTTCTTTTTTTCTGTCTTTCTCTCTCTCTGTCCCTTTCTTTCTTTCTTTCTTTCTTTCTTTCTTTCTTTCTTTCTTTCTTTCTTTCTTTTCTTTTCTTTTCTTTTCTTTTCTTTTCTTTTCTTTTCTTTTCTTTCTTTCTCTCTCTCTCCTCCACCTTCCTTCCTCTCTCTCATCTATCTATCTATCTATCTATCTATCTTTCTTTCTTTCTTTCTTTCTTTCTTTCCTTCTTTCTTTTTCTCTCTCCCCTACCTACCTACCTTCCTTCCTTCCTTCCTTTCTTTCTTTTTGTTTCATTTTGTTCTTTGTGTTTTTATTAAAAAATTTATTGAAAAGGGGGGGATATAAAAAAGCAGAGAGCCCAGGAAATGCTGGTTTTGATGATATCTTTAATTTTTGAGAATCTCTTTAGTTTTCTCATGGCATCTTCTGCTTAAGAAAAGTATGTTTGAAGCCTGAGTTCATTGTTGTGTATTGTTTGGAATGGCTTGCAAATATATGTGTGTCTAAAGTCTGTATTAAAGTGGTTTGGTGCTTACTGCCATGCAAGGGAAAACATCTGAAAAAGTATCTTTATTGTTGTGTGTGCTGGCAGAACACTTGACTGTTGCATGGGGGACTTTGGCGGACTTCTGCAGAGAAACAGAGTTGTA
Source organism: Lepidodactylus listeri (assembly GCA_029233225.1). Lineage (NCBI taxonomy): Eukaryota > Metazoa > Chordata > Lepidosauria > Squamata > Gekkonidae > Lepidodactylus > Lepidodactylus listeri. The sequence continues at coordinate 99,678,491 of JARCFY010000006.1, forward strand.
ACTAAAATGAGCATGGTCAGCAGCACTTTGAAGATTGCCTGTTTTGTAAAATTTAAAAAGTGAGCAGTTTCTGATGAAGATGATTGTCCCTCTTCTCCTGCCACTAGGCTGACATCTGCCTTTAATGGGCCAGCAAAGTTGATGTTCTTAAACCTCCTAATAAGAGAGATTTCTGCTTCTGAGGAGTTGACTTCCAACGATTGGTGATCTTGTGATGGTAGTGATACTTTTATGTAGTAAAGACCACCTGTTCACAGGATAATTTTACCTGTGGGACAGACTCTGCATGGTAACTACTCCACTGGTACATAATTGCTTGCAAAAAGTATTATAGTGTAATAATTCAGGTGGGTAGCTATGTTGGTCTGAAGCAGCAGAACAAAGTTGGAGACCAAAGTTTCATCCAAGGTATAAGCTTTTGTGTGTATGCACACTTCTTCCATCTGCTTCCATCTGTGGGTGGCACATGAAATCTTATACCTTGAATAAAATTTTGTACCTTGAATAAAATAGTCCACAAACTACTCCTTTCCAGCGCATCCACAAACCTAGAAGAAGAAGAGATTAGATTTATACCCTGCCCTTCACTACCCAAGGGAGTATCAGAGCATCTTACAAACTCCTTTCCCTTCCCCTCCCCACAACAAATACCCTGTGAGGTAGGTGCAGCTGAGAGAGCTCTGACAGACACTACTCTTTTTCAAGAACAGCTCTGACAGAACCATGGCTTCCCCAAGGTAATCCAGCAGATGCAAGGGGGGGAGTGGGGAATCAAACCCGGTTCTCCCAGATTGGAGTCCGCGCACTTAACCACTACACCAAACTGGTTCCTAGGGTTGCTCTGCCAGTGAGCTAGGGTTGCCAACTCCAGGTTGAGGAAATCCCTAGAGATTTGGGAGTGGAGGGTGGGGTTTAGGGGAAGGAGGGACCTAAGCAAGGCATAATGCCATGGACTCCACTTTCCAAAGCAGCCATTGACCTGATCTCTGTAGTGTGGAGCTCAGTTGTAATTCCAGGAGATCTCCAGACCCCACCTGTAGGTTGGCAACCCTAAAAAATCATATTCAGCATACTAGTTCTGCAGGAAGGCAAGCTGATTTCCATGGGAACATAACCTTTAGGAATTGATTCCAATCCAGTGTGGGAATAATTGTTGGACATAAGATATTGGTTCAGGCAAGATTTTGTATAGATGGGACAGAAAATAATGTTTTTATCGGTTTTGTCAAAACTGTTTTGACAACAAGGTAAACAGAAAAAGAAGCAAAAGGTGGATGTGGCTGGATGACCACACTTCTGGTAACATCGGGTGTGGCCTAATATGTTAATGAACTGTGCTGTCAGGGGTGTGGCCTAATATGCTAATGAGTTCCTGCTGGGCTTTTTCTACAAAAAGAGCCCTGCTGCAAACTAACAAAAAATCAGCACATCTGGGGGAAAGGATCTAACTTTGTTTTCCTGTACTAGTTTTCAACTTACAAGGTAAAAGAAAAGGACTATGTAGGACTGTGCAGAGATGGGCTAGCAGGGTTCAATTTCAGCAGCTCTCAGTGGATTCCATTTAACAAGGTAAAGAGCTGACACCCAGGACATGCCTGAAGAGTATAAAACTTGCTTTCTTATTTCAGTCTCTAGAATTGCCAGGGACAGGATACAGATTTAGCTCAAATCCCAATGGAGTCCCTGCTGCAAGTATAAATGAATGGCTGTTCCTCTTGGGAAAGGCAAACTGGCACAACTTGAGGGGTGGGTGCACAGGCACAGGCATGAAACCTGCCCACCAAGCAGAGAAGGGATAATCTCAGGCACCATTGCCAGAGACCTCATGAGTAGGGTTGCCAGCTCCAGCTTGGGAAATACCTGGAGATCGGGGTGGGGGGAGGTAAATCCTGAGGAAGGCAGGATTTGGGGAGGGGAGGCACTTCAGTGGGGTTTAATGCCATAGAGTCCACCTTCAGAAGCGGCCATTTCCTCCAGGTGAGCTGATCTCTGTTGCTTGGAGATCAGTGGTATTGGCAAGAGATCTCCAGCCACCACCTGGAGGTTAAATAGGGTTGCCAGCCTCCAGGTGGGGCCTGGGGATCTCCCACTTTTATAACTGATCCCCAGCTGACAGAGATCAGCTCCCCTGGAGAAAATGACTGCTTTGAAGGGTGGACTCTGTGGCATTGTACCCTGCTGAGGCCCCTCCCCTCCCCAAACCCTGCCCTCTCCTGGATCCACTCCCAAAGTCTCCAGGTATTTTCCAACCCAGACTGGGCAACCCTAAGGTTAAAGACAAGGAAAAAACCATTAAAAATTACAAGAAATATATTATAAATATTCAGCACTTATTAAAGATACTAATATCCATGTACTCTATCCATTCAACAGTTCCAAAGTCTAATACACATATATGTTCAGTCTATAATCATTTCCATTCTCATCCAATAATTTTAAAGGAATAAAGTCCCTGTGCCAAAAACCGTCATCAAATCATTTTCAAAATATTAAGTCTTTCAAAACAGTTTGTTGCTTTCAGAACAAAGCAGATGAGTCTCTCAAGCAATACAGTTTCCAAGTGCATGCATGGAGACTGTAGTGTTAGTCTTTGGAATTGTTGTATGAATAGAGTACATGGATATTAGTATCTTTAATAAGTGCTGAATATTTATAATATATTTCTTGTAATTTGTTCACTCTCCCCCCCTTGTTTTTAGCCTCTTTCCGTGAATCTCTCTTTGACTATTTAACTACCTGGAGGTTGGCAAGCCTACCAAGGGGGGGGTAGGTTATCTTCTCTCACTTCTGAAGAAAGAAGAAGAAGAGATTGGATTTATATCTCGCCCTTCACTCACTTGGAGTCTCAGAGCGGCTGACAAACTCCTTTCCCTTCCCCTCCCCACAACAGACACCCTGTGAGGTAGGTGGGGCTGAGAGAGCTCTTTCCCAAGCTGTCCTTGAGAGAACAGCTGGTACTGAGCTATGGCTTGCCCAAGGTCATCCAGCAGGTGCAAGTGGAGGAATGGGGAATCAAACCCGGTTCTCCCAGATTAGAGTCCACGCACTTAACCACTACACCAAACTGGCTCTCCAGGGTTGTAATATTTTTTGCAGTGCTTTCCCCCAAACCCAGGGGATGTGTTCAGGCACTGTCCTCTTCTTCAGACCTATCCCAGCTGAAGTCTCCAGGCTGGCAGGGGGAAGCATTCCTTCACCCTTCCTTGAGACCTTCAGTCTGCAGTCCGCTTGATGAAGAAAGACAGGCCAGATCTGGAAAAGTGGTCTTTTGCTCTGTTGTGGATTTTAACTTTAAATCTGTTTAGGATGTTTTGACACAGTAGGCCTAAGAGTGTACTTTTAGGTCCTTGTGTAAATGTGCAAACATGCATTTGCCCCACTGTGCTGGCTAACTTAACAGTTTTCAGCCTTGAATGGTAATTTAGGAATAAATGGCTTTATGCCCAGAATAAATCCAAGAGCAAATGGAAGTGAGTTTGCAACAACTATTCTTTGGGATGCTCAGACATATTCTATGCCATGCCTTTAGAGAGCACAAATCAGAAGGTTTAGTAGAGTTATGTGTTGACCTATGTAGTAGCTTCTACATTCCCAGTCCACTAACAGCCTAATGGACTAAACAGGGGCTGGAATATAATGGCTGGAATATTTAAACAGGATTAGGGCCATTTAAACAGGATGGAGCAAACCTGCTCCAAAGTCAAATGTACCCTGTTCAGACCTCATGATCAGACCATGAACTAATCAAGGATATGTCCAGCTTGCACTGAACAAGTCGAATAGCTGCCTGATGATCAGAAAGCAACTTACAGTTGACGGGGTGATCAGCTGAAAGTCAGGTTCTGGTCTCTAAGTGCTTCCCTATATGGGACACAAGAAAACTTCAGGGTGAATCAGAAGCCAGCTCACACCTGATTGGGGGGGGGGGGGATCAACTTGGAATAGGATTCTGAACCTCCATGCCCATCTCAGAAAAACAACTATGTAGCAAAGGTGGAAATCAGAAGAGATCAGTTCTTAAGCTTCCAATTACAAAAGGGAGAGAAAAAAATGAGATGACTTCTTTCTTTCTTCTTTCTGTAGCACAAGCCAACTGCTTGTGGTGAAGAGAAGCAACCTGTTTCTCCCACCCCACCCCCAACTAAGAACATCGGCTACAGAAAATGGGAGCCATCTCCTCCTTCTCTCTACAGCCCAAGCCCACAGCTTGGGGTGGAGAGAAAAGAAGGGAAATCAGCAGGGCTTCTGACCACCACCCCTGCCAAATTTTGCTCATTTCAACTGGTCTGATATCCAGCAAAATTTCCATGATGAGAGATCAGAAGAACCTGAGTTCCTTCTGATCGATGCACTTTGTTGAGAATCAGCCCTTGATTCCCAAAATCTGCCAGATGCATAGCAAAATTTCCACAGCAAGAAATTAGAAGCCAGCTCCCAGCTGATCCCTCATCAGCTGGGTGTTGCCTGTACCTGCAAATAGAGGTGAACAGGCTGCAAACAGACTGCCAGTCAATTGGCTGCCTGATCACTACTGAGGACTATAATGTGACCCAAACTGGCAAGTGCTTGATTATCCCTAAGCAGAATGGTACATGATAGAATATTTATATAGCATGAAGATATTAAGAAGCCCAAAGAGAATGCCATTTTGGTGTAGTGGTTAAGTGCGTGGACTCTAATCTGGGAGAACCGGGCTTGATTCCCCACTCCTCCACTTGCACCTGGCTGGATGACCTTGGGCAAGCCATAGCTCTGTACCAGCTGTTCTCTCAAGGACAGTTGTCTCAGAGCTCTCTCAGCCCCACCTACCTCACAGGGTGTTTGTTGTGGGGAGGGGCAAGGACAGGAGTTTGTGAGCAGCTCTGAGACGCCTTTGCGTAGTGAAGAGTGGGGTATAAATCCAATCTCTTCTTCTCTTCTGCTTCTTCTTCAAATATATACAGAGCTGGAGCAAAGTAAATGTATCATTCTCATTTTGAGATTTGGTCCTGTTGAATATTCATTCAAGGCCTGGGCTGATATTCAAGGTAAAGGGGGAATTTCTTAAAAGTGTTCCTCCATTTAGAAATTCTGCCTCCGAATTTCCTAGTCTGTATCTCTACAAACCTGCCTGAGGTGGCTTACAAAATAAAAAACAAGGAAAACAATTTTTCAAAAAGATATCAATTAAAATCCTACTTTAAAAATGTCTCAGCCTGTTAACATAGATCTTACAAACAGATGACAGACAGCTTAAAACAACAGTTCCCATACTAAAATAGTTTTGGGTTTTTTTAAAAAAAAAAGACCTGTCAATTAAAAGCCTGGCTAAACAGAAACATTTTGGACTGATGCCTAAAAGAAAGCAACAGAAGAGCCAGGGGAGCCTCAAGGGGAAGAGCGCCCCATCAATGAGGGGCCACTACTGAAAAAGTCCTGTCTCTGGTTGCTACCCACCCCACCTCAGAAGGCAGGATCACAGAGAGTAGGGCTTGTAAGACAGGTCTCAGCTGCCAGCCTGGACAATATGGGAGAAGATGGTCCTTGTACCCTGGCTATAAGCCATTTAGGGCTTTAGAATTAAGAACCAGCACTTTGAATTGTGCCTAGAAACAAACAGACATCCAGTGCAGATCTATCAGCAGAGATACCCACATCCTGCCCCTGACAACAACCTGGATGCTACATTTTGGACAATCAAAAGTTTCTGGACCATATCCAAAGGCAGCTTCATGTAAAGTGCATTTCATTAATCTAAGCTGGCTGTTATCAGAGCATGGATCACAGTGGTCAGATCATGGACCAGCTGTAGCTGGTGTATCAACCAAAGCTCACAAAAGGTCCTAGGTGCCACAGAGGAGATCTGGGCATCCAAGAGTAGGCCAGGACATACCTTTACTTGGAGTTAAAACAGTAACCCCCCCCCCCCACAGTCCAGTTTTCGACCAGGCCATGGGACAGAGACGGTGCTGGTCGCCCTCACAGACAACCTCCGAAGGCCTCTGAATCGGGGTAGTGTGGTGGTACTGATGCTTTTAGACCTGTCGGCGGCGTTCAACACTGTCGACCATCAGTTACTGACCCACTGCCTCGTCGACATTGGGATTCAGGGGTTGGCCTTACAGTGGCTTTCCTTGTTTCTCCAAAACTGGGGACAGAGGGTGGCTGTTGGGGAACAGCTCTCCCAAAGACACCCGCTGGTTTGCAGAGTGCCACAGGGAGCAGTACTTTCCACAATGCTGTTTAACATCTATATGCACCTCCTCGCCAGATTTCCCGGAGGCATGGGCTGGGTTGTCATCAATATGCTGACAATATCCAGCTCTATCTGTTGTTGGGCGGCCAGTCAGACTCTAGTCCGGATGATCTGGACCTGGCGCTGAAGGCTGTGGCTGGTTGGCTTAGGCAGAGTTGATTGAAATTGAATCCAACGAAGATGGTGATCCTATGCCTGAGTCGGAGTGGGCCAGGGGTGAGGATCCCTCTCCCGACCTTCGATGGGGTGCCAGCATCAGAGGTTAGGAGTTTGGGAGTGCTCCTGGACTCCTTGTTAACGATGGAGGCCCAGGTAGCAGCCACTGCAAGGTCAGCCTTTTACCATCTGCGGCTGATCAAGCAGTTGGTCCCCTTCCTTGAACGCATCGACCTGGCTACGGTGATCCATGCTTTGGTCACCTCAAGATTGGATTACTGTAATGCTCTCTACACGGGGCTGCCCCTGTCCCAAATCTGGAAGCTGAAGCTGGTGCAGAATGCTGCGGCGAGGCTGGTAATGGGCCTTCCCATGCGAGAGCACATCCAGCCTGCCTTAAAAGCACTGGACTGGCTGCCTATAGCATACCGGATAAGGTTCAAGGTACTTACCTATAAAGCCCTATATGGCCAAGGACCTATCTACCTGAGGGACCATCTCTCCCCATATGTACCCCAGCGAGTGCTGCGGTCGGGATCCCAAAATCGCCTGGTTGTCCCAGGGCCGAGGGAGGCCCAGTTGGCGGTTACGAGGGCCAGGGCTTTCTCGGTGGCGGCCCCGCACTGGTGGAATGAGCTCCCAGATAACATCAGGGCCCTGTGTGACCTTTTACAGTTCCGCATGGCCTGCAAGACGGAGCTCTTCTGCCAGGCGTTCAAGTAGGGGCCACCTCGATTTTACAGACTGGCCCTACTATTGGGATCCGCCAACCTAGATCATTCTGCACCAACCGGACAGGGGTACCACCTGGGATGCTGACCAGATATAATTACAAAGCTGGGCCATCTTGTTATTGAGTTACTCTGTACTGTATTTTTTACGTTTTTATGGTTTTAACTGTAACAAACTTGTTGGAAGCCGCCCTGAGCCTGTCGCTGGCAGGGGAGGGCGGGGTATAAATCTCATAAATAAATAAATAAATAACTTGTTTCTCAAGGAGCAGTGCAACCCTCTCCAGCCTTGTTGAAAAGGAAACATTCGAATTGACTAATAGCTGAGCCTTGAAGGAGAAGACTGTGACAACAAACAACACTGATCTGGATTGAAGTAGTAAAAAAATTACTACACTGTGGGTAGTATGCAGACAGCAGAGCAAAGATCATCCACCCTATATTAGAGAGGTTTTATGAGTTTTCGGATGTGGAAGTAACCTGGAAACTATTATTTGATCCTAATCCACAGTTCATATTGAATTGTGCTAAATCTTTAGCTATAGTTCATAAAATTCACAAAGTAATTCCAGAAGTAAAGCAGAGATCATGTGAACTTGTGAGGATATATTTTATTCAATTATGCTGTAAATCATTTTAGATCTTATTTGAGTGTTTTTAGAATTGGGGATTTTAAGCTTGAATGTTCCAGGCAAGATAATCGAATCCTTAAAATACTGTGTATGGTGGCATCTATAATATTACTGTGGTTTTGATATAGAGATTTGTGCTGGTTATAAACTGAATAAAATTATACTACTAGTAGTAAAAAAATTGCTGAGGTCATCACCAGGACCCAGTTAGATCAGGGTAAGAGTCAAGATACAGAGGAAGGGCCACATCTTCGAATGCTTCCTACATTCTTGGGCTCTCATTCATAAAGATCATAAGGGTCATTCAGAATGGCCCTTAGTAGGCGGCAGGGTGAATCGCCGCTAGAACACCTGGGGTGGGGTGGGAGTCTCCTAGAGGGAAAGAAAGTAGGCTACTGGTATCTGATGTTGGTCTAGTATCTGCTGCCATCTGTGATCTGATTGTTTAGCTGTATTTTAATGTGATTTAATGGAATTTTATGTGTTTTAACTTTGTATACTTATAATTATGTTGTGAGCCGCCTAGAGCCGGCTCGCTGGCTAGGCGGGATATAAATCGAAATGAATGAATGAATGAATGAATGAATGAATGGAAGGAAGGAAGGAAGGAAGGAAGGAAGGAAGGAAGGAAGGAAGGGAGGAAGGAAATAATCTGGTATGTTGTGAAAGATATAACTGCAACTATGCCATTGCTTTAGGATGATTTTGGATGTTATGACAGAAGCATAAAGAACGAACTAGATTATACAGGATCTTTTCCTTGTTGGAAGATCTGAATTTGGTCCATCTCCCCAACATTTACTATGAAATAACTGCATAATGTACACCTGACTATCTAATCAGCTGAATTCAAAGGATTTTTGGGAGTACCACAGAGGGAACACTGATTAGTACAGGGAAAAGAAAGGCCCTACTATCAGCACCTCTAATCTCCTTGAGTATCAACAGTAGAACAACATGAATTCTGCCTCTAGGTTATTTTTAGATTTCTGTATCTTCTTCTTTTCTTTATTTCTTTATTTTTAACTCCAGGTAGAAGTATGTCCAAATGGAGAAGGAAATAACAGGCTGACAAATGGGGCAGGAGGTAGAAAGAAACCCCCAAGGTATCATATAAGTAACGTAATACCTTTGAGTCCCTACCTGAAGGCAACTGACATATCAATTAAGACTACCATAAAAAGGTAAAAACCCAATTAAATAATTATCCCTTCCACTTGTGACTATTAAGAGCTAATTAAATTCTATATGTTCTATTACATGTGGATTCAAATTCTCCCTTGCCAGTTAGGGAAAGGTATTCAGTGGTTCCAGATGTGACTTAATAAACATTGAAACGCATATTGTGCTGGGGCCACGGCAATGGGACTCATGGGGGCCGGTACAGAAAAATGTAGCTTTTACTGACAGCAACAACACAAAGACATCCAAATCGCAGTAATATCTCATCCCATAAAAACAGGCAATCCTCTGAATTTCTGCTCACACTCAGGTTTGTGCCCACTACTGATTATAATTTGTAATAGTATTACAGTTGCTAGATGACTTATTCCTTAGTCACGCAAATATGGGTTAATTGTCCAGAATGATCAAATCATATCTGACCTTTGGGTTAAGCTGGCAATGGCTTCCTAAAAGGTGGAGAATTAGTGTGAGTCAGGGCCAGAATCCGTATACCTTCAGGTGGGGCCACTGCCAAAGTCCAGGGCTTCTGGCAGGGCCTACTACTGCCAGCCCTTTTCCTGCCTGCTCAGTTGTGAATGCTTCAGAACCCATGTGTCCAACTACACACCCTTCCCAGGGTGAGGGATTATGAACCAGAGTGGGTGGGATACACAGGTAGACATGAGGGTGAGTGGGTGGGAAGGAGGCCCCTGGGAACTCTCTGCCCAGGAGCCCTGCAAAATCTGGAACCAGCCCTGGTGTGATGTGACCTGCCCCCATATGAAGAGGGGGGAAGGGTGATGGATGAGTGTGTCTGTGTGAAGAAACACCAGTTTAGCAATTTGGAAAGAGGTGAAAAAAAGAGGCAGCAAAGAGAGATGTGACTCAGCTGGAGAGGAAGCTTCTTGAGATGAAAAGACTTGTTCTCCTCAGGGACCTGATCTGGGGAAGTGAACCTGCTATATCACAGTGGGGTAATGGATCTGCTATGAGTGCCCCTTTGCCTCCAGTGATGTTCTACTTCTGTATTTTAACATAGCAAACGTTACAAAAATGTCATATGTTCCCACTGTTCACTTGCCCAAGGGAATCTAAAAATGGATAACACTGCCCCCAGAATTTGTCCCGTCACGGGAAATGGAAAATGCAGTCAATAATAATAATATGATGTACCAGAAGTTAATGTAAGTAGGTGAAAGAGCATTTATCTTTGTTTTATCACTTCCCAATCAAGGACAAATACAGATAAAAGTCTGTAATTGTGAAGATAATTTGGGGTAAGTAGTTTCTCTCCGAAGTTTAGCTCTGACTGAAAAACTCAATATAATTTTGAATCTCTTTCAGCTTTGCCAAAAAAAACCCCTCCCATTACCCTCCACTTCCCCTCATTTCTTTATTATAAAGTATCAATAATAGCATTGCCAGTGTTGGGTTTTTACCATATAGTGTATTTCCAGTTCGGTAAACAGAAGTATGAATAAGAGGAAAAGAAACCACGATCCAGTTAAATGGACACTGTATTGCAAATAAGCAAATATTAATGGAGCACTAAAGGGTGACTTATTATGGCTTTCCCATGAGGTTGGGTAAGGTCACTATGAAGTTAGGTAAGGTAAATCTTGGTTCGAGCAGGTGGGAGGCAAATGGAGAAAGTGGAATGAGACTATTTGAGCATTCCAGTGTGTAGATGAAAGTATTATGCTGAAGGGAGAGGCCTGCTGGAAGTGCCTTTTAACATACTAACATTAACACTGGGCTTTCCATTAAAACTGGGCTTTCCATTTCACAACCTAAAAAGCATAATATGCTCATTACATTTCCAGTTCAAAAGCAGGAGACAAGGCTGCTAGATTCTAACTCATCATGTCAATGCCTGTGATCTGATGGTCACAGAATGAATGAAATGGTAATGCCAATCAAAACTTTCCCTTAACCGCTCACTAATAACCCCATGGTACAGAAGAAGGGAAAAGCAGTGGAATGACTAAAGCAGATCATAAAATAACACAAAACTTCAACCCAATGAGAGAAACTAGTGAATGAATTCAAGCCATGCCAAGGAAATCACCTTTGTGCTGCTTTTGTATCACAATCAAAGGTTACTAATGCAAGCAGAAAAGAGAATAAAACTATTACAACTGCATGTACATTCTAGACAATTTCAGATGAGTAGGTATGATAATGTTAATCTGTAGTACTAGAACAAAATATGAGTCCAGTAGCACCTTAAAGACTAACAAAAATGTTCAGGATATAAGCTTTTGTGAGTCAGGGCTCACTAATCTGGTGAAGAGAACTTTGACCCATGAAAACTCATACCCTGGAAATTTTTGTCTGTATTTAAGGTGCTCCTGTACTTGAATATTTTAGACAATATGAGCCTTGCATTCAAAGTGGAGGCTCTGGAAATGCATTCTCTTGGTTCTTTACTCTGACCTGTTCCAGCCGCAAGTTGTCAAGGACAATCATCGCATCTTGAATTTCCTTATCGAAGTGTTCTATGTAAGGCAGAGTCTCTTCATCTTCCAGTTCCTCACAAAGATCATCGGTTCTACTATAGCTGACAGGATGTGCAGAATCTGAAATGCCTTCATCATCTTTCTCTTTAACATGTGTTTCTAGAAACCAAAGATACATCACCCTGTTATAAACCCTGTTGCAATGTATATCCCCCCCCCCCCGAAAATATGGTCTGAATCCATCAAGCTGCAAGATATTAAAAATATGTTTAATTTCTCCATAGGTAGGTAGGTAGATGATGATGGTGATGATGATGATGGATGATAGATGACTGATGATGGACAGACAGACAGATATGCACACATATTTATAAAGTGTGGCGCAGCAAATGTTAGGAATTTTACATGTATGCTTCATCAATGCAGTAATGGTTTTTCCAGATAAACTGGGTCATGCTTAGCTTATCACCTTCCTGAACTGAGTCATTTGTGTTTGTGAAGCTATTCTTTTATTCATCTTCAAGCAACTGACAAAGACTAGAAAATGATATATAAACCCTTCAAATGGAACAATCCACTGTTAATAATTCTGGACACTAAAGAGTAGTTCACACACATTTCCTCCTACACATGAGCAGTCCCAAGTAGGGATGGGAACAAACTGAGAAAATGGAGGTTTGTCCTGGTTCGTGAGGTCACACAGACCATGAACTGGATGACCCCCTCCCAGTTTGTGAACTGGTTCGGGTTTGTGGGGTTCATAAAAGTCATTTAAAGGTTTTTGCAAGCTGCGCCACCACCACCACTGTGACACGACTCACAAGTGAACTACAATCAGATTATGACTTTGGCTCTGATACTTCCAGAAGTTTAGGTCACAAATAATTAAGAGGATTCTCCTGCTCATTTACCCACATTAGGATCACTAAAAGATGACAGCAGCCGGTTTGCCTGCCCCTCACTTTATCTGGGTTATCTGCGGAGAAATCTTTGCTTTTATGTTTCCCAGTTTCTTTCCCTTTTATGGGAATATGCCACATCTAAAGTTTTTTATCCACCGTATGTTACAAGGCACAAAACTTACTCAAAAGTCTCTTTTCTCCATCTCTTTTGAAGTTTTGCATTCACTAATGGGAAAAAAGAAATATCTGCGGTTTTCACCATTTTAACTGATGCTCAGTCACAATTGTTCTGTGCTGAGATTTATGCACATCGAGACTTATAGCATTCATGTATCATACTAAACCAAAACAAATCGCCTGCCTGCCTGCCTGCCTGCCTACTTCCTTCCTTCCTTCCTTCCTTCCTTCCTTCCTTCCTTCCTTCCTTCCACTTTGGAAATGAACATTTGAATCCTATAACTCCTTAAGTGATGTAAATATAAACTCCACTTCCATGAACTTTTTAATACTGTTATATTTTACATTATGTTCTAAATTCTCTGATTTCCTATTTTATCAATTTATTTTTGGAATACAGTCTTCTGTGTCTACTTATGTATTTACATTCTACTGGCACTGGTTAACTAACATTGGTGCTATTGGTAAGTAGGTATTTTGTTATCTAGAAATTTGTTACCTAGAAATTATGCCAGTTCACTCAGTGACAGCTAGAGATGCCAGGCCATCTCCTGGCACCTCTGGAAGCTTTGGGGGCAAAACAAGGCATAAGTCCTTTTTCTTTGTATTAATGAGTCAAACACACATTATTACAGACTTGTGAATAAAAGAATATTTACCTCGTGATCCCATAATTCTGTTCTCTTCATACAGGAATCTCATCAGTTTCTCATAGATGAGTTTCTCATCTACAGGGATTAAAACAAGTAAAATAATGATAATATGCTGGAAGGTTTCAGAAAGCCAGAGGTTGAGACCTATGAAGGAACCTAAATGACAGAAAACCAATTGGGTTTTCCATTTTGCTGTAGAATTATCAAAGCTATTGTCCAGTTATGAAAAATGGTGATATCCCAAGCATATGTACAACTAGCAGATATGTTGTCCTTTTTAAAAAGAACCAAATGATACTAATTCTGTGCCAATGAACAAATAATTCTAGTGACTGACTGGAGAACTGAGCTTTGAAGTGCTAAACAACTCATTCAGACAGTTAAAAAAAGAGGAAGTACAGGAAATTAGGAAAGAGAAACATCAACATGGTAAGCAGAATTATGATACACCACTAAGCATGCCTTGCCACTTGAGCAATGGCAGCATGGTCTCTGCTGTGGAGGATGTCTGATACAACCTGTCAGAGAACTACTCTGTCTATGCTAAGTTTGCAGAGAATGGAGGAAAATACTTAGACTGTAGCAGCTGGCAGTGATGGGATGGGAATAAAGGCAGATCCCAAACTTTATCCCTTCCCAATGATAAGTAACCTTCATCTTGCAGAGAGGTGGGATGGGGATAGGCCAGATTAAAACCAACTGATGCCCAAAGCGCAGCCCAACAATGGTGCCCCTCGGCCCTTCCATTGCTTAACTGATAAGACATTAATAAATGCCGAAGGCGAAATAAGAGGTTAAAAAGACAGTTTTCTTCCAGGCCATTCCCCTAGGCCAGACTCCACAACTATATTAAATATTTTAAAAAATTAAAAAATATATTTATTTAATATTAAATAGCAGCATACAATATAAGCAAATTATTTACTACTAACTAGGGCAACAGCAAAAAATGCAAATTTTCAACACTTTTTGTGCATTTTTAATAAAATTGTTATAAGGGAAAAAGGCAAATAAGAAATTACTGAAAACTATTTTAATCACCCTTTATTTTATAAGGCAAAATATGATCTGATATTATCTCTACTAAAATTATGTGCTCTCAAGAGCTACTTTCAGTTTTGAAAATCCTCTTTCTACAAAAATTGATGTTGGTAGACAATTTTTTTTTAAAAAGGGGATTCTAACGGAGAAATATCAGCATTTGTACGAAACAAAACATCTTTTATTCCATTGCTTTCTAACCTTGAAGATATAGTAGCATTTCAATATACATGGATCAAAAGATACAAAATAATGCTTATTGTTGCCTACTTAGAACTTTATGTACACTCTACAAAGTTTTTTCCTACTTTTTTAAATTGTAAAGTCTTTGATCAAGTACTCAAAACTAATCTGGCATAACAAATCTGTTTTTACACTTAGCAGAGACAAGGCATCCAGCATTGTCACATAGCTGCCCCTGCTTCCCCCCCCCCCCCCGCTAGTGGTTCCACTGCCTATCATTTCTTATGAACAGCCATAACAGAAGGAATGACTAAGCAAAATATTTCCAAGGTGCTCCCTCTTTCCTTGGAGCCCTAGGCATGTGCTTGTTTTGCTTAATGGTTAATCCAGGGCTCAATGGGGAATAGAGACAGAGGATAAATCTTCACTCCTTCCCATGAACATACACAAACCAAATGGTGACGTGAGTGACAAGGAGGATCAGATCATTTCTCTGCCCAAGAAAGAACTGCTGACTCAGAATTCAAGCGGCCCCCACCCCTTTGCCCCAAGATAAATTATTCCTCTGTGGAATAAAAATTAGAAATAAATTCCAGCGCTGTGGAAAAAATTAGAACACAAAGCAAGGATAGCAAAGAGGAAGGAGAAAAACTTATTGAAACTGACAGAACACACTTGATATTGACAGCAGCAGCCTGGGAAACCCATAGAAACCCCAGGAGACACAGAAACAAAGGGGAGAGGGAAGAAAAGGAAAAAAAAAACATTCCCTGGGAGCCTGGCTCCCAATCTTCCCAGCAAACCCCAAATATACCTGGGATTTTGGGGGACCATTTTTCTTCCGGTTTTCTGAAAAAAATCCTGAATATATTTGTAATGCCAAATGTACCTGAAAAATACAGATAAGGTGTTTTTTCAGGTATATTTTCAGCTCCAGTGTATCCAAATGCACACCCCTAGTGGTAAGAGAACACTGGCTTGCCTAATGCAAGCCAATGAGCTCATGGCTGAGGTGACATCTGAACAAGGGATTTCCCCCTGGACTCACACAATGACTGCAGAAAAATCACAATCCTTTACAAATTATGAGGCGACTGAATTCAAAGAGAAGATAAAACACCACAATCATTAAGAAATGGCACAGAGGTAGGAGTAGACAAGTTCAAAAAGGCCCTTTCTAGAATACACACAGATCCACACATACCATGGAAGGTAAGACAGACAACCATGTATAAAGGAAGTAGGGGTGGGGAAGTATATTTTTAAACAAAATCAAAATGTGGTGGTTGGGGAACCTAAACTCTGCCCTACACTGTACTCTTCTCCTATGTTTGAATATTTTTTCACCCACCTGGCTGAAAAAAAGTGTTGGAAGCCCCCAAGCAGCAAGGGAAGGTGGAACGAGATTCAGGTCACCCATTGCTTCCCAACCCTATGCGTAAGATACATGTCAGGGAACCTGGCAGCATCATCACCCCTACTGGACTGGGCTGCAGTGAGAAGGAGGTGCCATCCCCCCCCCCCATCCTCCAAGGAGTGGGAAGGCAACGTGGTGGAAGGAGCAGGAGGTGGATCATGAGCCACTTTCACAGAAGATTTGCCCTTCCTTCCATCTTCTCCCTTGTCCACCACCACAGATTGCACCTGTTGGCTCAGAACAGCCCCAGACTCAGGACTAAGTACAACTACTTTTAATTCTGATATTTAATAATCTGACACAAGTTTTTAAAACAATGTATGACTGAACATACTCCTAATCCTATCTACCATTCCTTTCTCTTTGGATTCCTTCTACATAGGATAATAACAAGGAGAATGCTCAAAGGTCTAGTCCCAGACACATAAATCTGAAATCACCTGTTAGAGACTATTACCACTCACCTGTATTACATCAAGTCAGTGCATTTCACAGGGAGAAGGAAAAGAGAGAAAGAGAGAGAGAGAAAGGAAGGAAGGCAGGAAGAAAGGAAGGGAAAAAAGCATATCATAAGCTGGTCTTTTTTTAAAATAACAGTATGTCTTCTAGACACATCTTAGACAAAGCTCTCTTATCTGATCCATGGCCTCACGTTAATCAGAGCAGTGATGTTCGGAATGAAGAAAGCTTGCTGTGGTTCTGTAGATTTCATCCAATCTGAGGTTGCCTGCCATTACTGACATCTCTAGTACATTGGAGTTTCAAGTGGCCTTCAAGTGACAGTTGTGCCAAGACACAGGAAAGTGGAAATTCAAAAAGACAGCCATTTAGACATGGCTCCCTGAGACATAGGAAGACCCAATATCAAACAAAAGAAACAAATTGGATGGACTTTACTAAGGGCTTTTGTCTGCTCCACATAACAACCCTAGGGAATATTGAATATTCATCTTGTGTTACTCAGCCTCCTTTTCTAAAAGGCTTGGATACAGACTTGAAAATATTTGATTAAGGCAGAATTTTGATACTGTCGCTGGAAAGTTTGGGAATGTTTGGAGTGATAGGCAGATAATACCTTTTTGACTTGGTTCATTGTTATGGAAGATTGTGACTTTTGAAAATCCATGTGCCACATGAAGAAATGCCCATACAGTTTTGGGCTGAACCACAACTATTAGGGTTGCCAGCTCTGGGTTGGGAAATACCTAGAGATTTGCAGGGTGGCACCTGGGGAGGGCGGGGTTTGGGGAGGAGTGGGACCTCAGGAGGGTATAACGCCATAGAATCGATCCTCCAAAGCAACCGTTTTCTCCAGTGGAACTGATTTTAACCATCTGGAGATCAATTGTAATAGCAGGACATCCCCAGGTGCCACCTGGAGTTTGGCAACCCTAACAACTATGAAATTCCTTCCCTCTCAAAAATTATTTATATATTTAATAGCCAACATGCCCTCTCTTCGTGGATAGGGAGCACATGGAGAGTAAACAGATTTTCCTGCACACTTGGGGCACTCCCCAGGTGTGCAGAAAAATCTGAAATGTTGGAAAAACTATACGGGGGATACTTAAATCCCCCCAAAAGTAAAAGAGCATTCCCCGTGCATGTGCAGAGAAGACATTGCCCCTGGGAACCGTGGCGGTAGTAGAAAATGGCAACTGCAAGGGAGGTTGGAGACTGGGAGCCACACAGGGCTCACTGCAGCTGTTGGGGGGGGGGGAGAAACCTCAGCAGGCCCAGTGGCTGGGAGCCACACAGGACTCACCACCATTGCCACTGTCAGGGGGGAGAAGCTTCAGCAGGCCCAGTGGCTGGGAGCAGCACAGGACTCATTGCCATTGCCACGGTTGGTGGGAGAGAAGCCTTGGCGGGCTGGGCGGCCCCACCTGCTGGGCTCACCTGTGGCCACCTCCTCTGCCTCCTCCAGCAGAGCTCTGGCTGCTTCAGCAGGCCGGGCACCCAGGAGCCGTGGGAAATCCCCCCCACCATCACGAGTAGCATGAGTCCCCACTTCTTGCGTTATCTAAAGATAGATTTGTGGCCTCTTCAAACTACAAAAGAGATGGGTATTTTCCACTGTGATTTTCCTTCATATTTTCCTGCAACACTCAAAAATGTTGTCCAATTTGACTCATGTGCAAAGTTAGTATAATGTCTACCAATACAGACGCTGTCTTTACTTGTGGCCTTTTAATGGACCTGTGAATTGTTATTTATTAATTTAGAACATTGTTATGCTGCTTCTCCAGGGAACCAGAGCTACAAAGATATTTGATCAACTACTGATTTTTATATAGTCAACAGGAGGCCACCAGTTTTTTTTGGTAATTCTTTCCTAAAGGAAGGTGAGAAGACAAATGGTGCAAAGGAACAAATCTTTAATGATTGTATAACCCCTCTACACTTTTTGCGTGCAGCTTCATCAGGGGGAATCTATCGATACAAATATTAAAGTATATTTAATACATCATCTGAAAAACAAAACACATTGATAAAACACAGGGCATTTCCACAGAGCATATACAGAGTGCAATTCACAATAATTTATATATATTAAGACAACTGTGAAGTAGCAGTTGCATCCTCTACATATTACAGAATCACATGAAACTTCTTCATTTAAATTGTTTAAGAATCATGCTAACCTTCTAGATTCTTTTTAGATCCATTCCCATACAAATCTTTCAGCAGAGTGAGCTGTCTGGGCATGTCTTAGCTCTTACCTACACAAGCGTCTGCCAGGAGATGTACGTACGGGAACAGATCTAAAATGAATCTGGAAGGTCTCATTATATCTGGCCTCATTACATCTAACCAGGAAGGTCTCATTGCATGTAACCAGCCCCTTCCCCAACCAGTTAGGCTAATTATGATATCAACTTGTATTATTAGCGGGGGGCTGGGCTCAATCATTATCTCAGTGGCCCGCTCTGGAGTTACACACAGTTATATTCCTACGGTCTATAAGTTACCATCTTGCCATCATGTAGTTTAAATGGGGTTTTAGTTTTTAACTTAGATTATGTGGAATTGTTTTTATATGTTTTTGTATATTAAAATTCCTCCTAAGCCCACTTGTGAAGGAGGGTGGGATAAAAAAAATGCATAAATAAATAAATAAGATTCTTTCGTTTGCACCATTTGTATTCTCGCCTCCATTTTGCCTTGGTGCAGCCCCCCTTTTTTCTGCCTTCTTTCCTAAAGGCCCCAGGTGCAGCCACCTGGTCTATTCTAGTCTGCAGGGCATTCTACACAGAGGGCAGAAAAGAGGCCTTCAGGTCTGGAAACATCTCTTTTATCTCCTCCCTCTTTTATCATTCAGCCTGATGAAGAGTTTCACTGTGCTTGAAAGATCGCACACTGCTTTGTCTTATCTTGGCTGATCCTAATAAAAGGTATTACATAATGACTGGTTTTTGAATTTTTCTCTGGATTAATGCCACTACCTGCAAACTCATACATGCAACAGCATATCAGTCTGTAAACTCTTGGAGAACTTGTACCTATATCTGTTTCTCTCTCTCTCTCTCCCCCCCTCCCTCTCATTAATTTCAGCATTCAGAAAGAATGATATCAAATCTCTCAAATAGGTTAAAAAAAGAAAATAGCGGAAAATGAAGATGCAGATACTCGTTCTGACTCCCCCCCCCACAAAATGGAATTTAGACTATAGTTAAACAGTTCTCTGCCCCCCCCCCCGTAAACCCAGTTATGAACCACACAGTTAACATACATTTTGTTCCACAATATCTTTATTCAAAGCCAGGCCTGCTAAAATTATACAATTTGCCATGCTAGCCTTTGCTGAATATTTTGAACGTTTTAATTAACTGGAATGCTTAGGTGGACTTTTTTTTTTTTTTACTTCAGACTATACTTGAGAAACTCTGTTACGCAACCTGTAAACAGAACGTTAGAATGACTGTAGCTCAGCACTGCTTTTATCTGTCCGTGAACACACCGTCCTTCCTCAAAGACTACCAAGGCTTCCCATCACGTTTTGAGCAGCTAAGACTTATAATTTAAATTGTAAGCTGGATATTTAAATGGAACTGAATTTGTGATCTTTGTCACCTCATTTCCATGAATGGGAAAGAATATTCTGACACAAAAATTACATACTTAATTCCACCTCACCTTCTTCGCTGACCTCCATCCCACACTGCCTTGGGTTTATTTCCTCATCCATCAGAGGGTCAAAGTAATTTCGGCTGCATTCATTTCCTGTGGAAAGTACATGAAGTAAGGGTCAGTGATTATTAGAAGCACATGAACCAAAATGTTAATTTTGAAATTCGACACCTGCACACAACTGGGGCATTTCTGCTACTACTTTATAAGATTTTTTTTTAAAAAAACAAGACTTCTAAACTGACTGGTTTCATAATTATCATCTAGGGAAAGGTCAGAAAAGGTAATTTTGGATACAAGTTCACTTTATGTTACTTGGGCTCTAAACCTAATGAGAAAATTCTCAAATGTAGATGATAGGCTGATAAAAAAACCCTTCAACCTAATCCTAAACCAAAATTATTCTTGAGACAGGCTCTGAAAGTGACTGTTAAGGAGATTGTATTTCACAGGTGACCTCTTCATTTTTTTTAACAGTTTCAAGTTTCACCAGTGAGCTTTCAACATCTGGTGCATCTTTAATACTATTGTCAACCATGGAAGTGTTTAATTACAGAGGAGACGCTGCAAATGCTGCCTCATTAATTTGAACAGCAATTGTATTAACTTGGGCTCGGCATCCACACCATGGTTTTGATGAAATGAAAACACTCATTTAGCAGTTTCAATCTCCAAAGATGGCTGGTATCTAGTTCTCCGGGAACTAATCACATTTCTAAAAGAAAAAGGAAATACATTAAATCCAGCAAGTAATGTGCTGTACAAAGTTGCCATCAGCTGGCATCGTATGAGCTAAACTGGTTGGCTTATTCTAGTTTAATACTGGGGCTTCTTATATCCTTCTTGGGCCCGTAGTGATGAGCTTGATTTCCAGTTACAGCGATGGGCCTCCACTATTTTTCAGGGCTGCTGAATGAAAAGGAACAGATTATTACAGTATAAATCTGTGGAAAACTAGCAGCCAGAAGCTCTCTGTGTAATGATACTCCCATGGAAAGAACTGGATTCACGCCTCCTCCCTTGCTTTGGGCTTCCACACCAAACCAAGTATAATCCATACCACTGAAGGAAACCCCCATAACAGAGACAAGAGCTTCCAGGTGGGGCCTGGGGATCCCCTGGAATTACAAATCCTCTCCAGACAACAGAGATCATTTTCCCTGGAGAAAATAAGTGCTTTGAATGATGGACTTTATGGCACTGTATCCCACTGAAGTTCATGTCCTCCCTGGGCTCCACCCCCAAGTCTCCAGGAGTTTTGCAAACTGGAGCTGGCAAGCCTATGTCCCCTAGTCCGAAACCAGTGGCCAGAGGGAACCTGGCAAGCCTAACCATTAGCAAAGATGGGACATCCAAATAGTACTGGACTGTTGATGTAATGTTAGCAGCAGTGATCTTGGAGCCGCAACAAAATATGCTCAAGAACTTCCTGCACTGATGGCCATGACATGTTTACAAAGAACTATAATAACTGAATCCATGCAAAGTATCCTACCTTTGTAAAATAGAGTTAGATTTTGTCACCTATCTTTTCATTTGGCCCCATATTACTAATCTATAAAATATCAAATGCCCTGACCTGGATAGTCCAGGCTAGCCCGATCTCACCAGATCTCAGACGCTAAGCAGGAGCAGCCCAGGCTAGTATTGGGATGGGAAACTTTCAAGGAATACCAGGGTCATCTCTGGTCTTGAAAAACCCCTGGGGTTGCCATAAGTCTGCTATGACTTGTCGACACATTCCACCACTGCCAAAGTATCAAATATGCTGTTGGTAGCTAGCCTGATCTTGCCAGGTCTCAGAAGCTAAGCAGGGCCAGCCCTGGTTAGTATTTGGGTGGGAGACCACCAAGGATTACCAGGGTCATGACGGGGAGGCAAATAAATGGTGAACCACCTCTAATGCCCTGAAAACTCTATGAGGTCACCATTACTCAGGTCTAACTTGACAGCACTTTCCACCACCATCATAACTATTACTGAGAAAAGGCTTACTATGCATTAAATCACTTCTTGGCATACGTGAAAGTTTGGGAACTTGGTGTAAATATATTCCCCAGAGAGCACTTCGATCCGGGTCCCAGAACCGCCTGACTATCCCAGGGCCGAGGGAGGCCCGCTTGGCGGCAACAAGGGCCAGGGCATTTTCTGTGGCGGCCCCTTACTGGTGGAATGAGCTCCCGGATAACATCAAGGCCCTGCGGGATTTATTGCAATTCTGCAGGGCCTGTAAAACGGAGCTCTTCCGCCAGGCGTACAAATAGGGGTCGCCCACAGTATATACATCGGGCCCGGCCTGATTTTTTAGCCGTCAATGCTGTTTTGATACCTGTACTAAAACACCATCATCTATGCAATTGTGTAAGCTTGTTTTTATGTTATTTAAAAAATTTTTTTAAAGCAATGTATTGTGCCTAACGGCTGTTGTTAGCCGCCCTGAGCCCGCCTTATGGCAAGGAGGGCGGGATATAAATTTTAACAAATAAATAAATAAATAAATAAATAAATTTTGGTTTCAAAATAGAGGAGATGGGACGGCACTTTCTAGCATGCCACTATAACTGAAGGGTAAACAAAATTTTAAATTAAAAAAAAAGCGTACACGAGTGAAACATATGGCCAGGATAACAGACACACTGCAGCAATCCACAATATATTTGTTTTGGGTTTTAAAAAAAATAGTAATCCAAGCAGCGGCTCCTTTTCAGAGACTAAATGAAACTTTGATATGAAACTAGGTTTAATTTAGATTTCTGGACTGGCACACTTTGACTGTCAGTCTCTGTTCCTTCCATGCAGTAAGTACAAGACCTGAAAATTTGCTTTACCTTGAGGTCTCAATAAAGAAAAAATAAATGAGTTTCATTTTTGTTACTTTATCTGTCAACAACTACTAGGCTGGTATGAATCTTGGCAGTATGTAATCAAAGTCTTATGTACCGCAATAACGGAGCTGGTCTACCTTATTCAGCGTAATTGTTTTCCTCTAGCACAAGGCACAGGGAGAACACGCTCTCTTTCATATGTTGGGAGCATAATTCACTTGGGTGTTAAAAGGGAATGCGGTGCTAGGTATCTCTCCCTAGATCCATCTGAGTCATAAAGTCTAAGATACTAAAAAGGTGCTTGCAAATGTATAAAACACTTTTTGATATACATGGACCTTGAGATCTATCATGGCGCACCATGCCATGCAGGATTTGAATCCAGTAGCACCCTAGAGACCAACACAGTTTTGGGGGGGGGGGTAGGCTTTCAAGAGGCAAAGCTCCATTCATTGGATGTTAAGCCCATATTGCAAAGCTTTTTGTGTGTGTTTGTGTGCTTTGGTTTTGCCCTCAGGTGCACAGCTGACTTACGGAGACCCCCCCATAGGGTTTTCAAGGCAAGAGTCTTTCAGAGGTGTTTTGCCATTTCCTGCCTCTGCATCACATCTCCCGCCCAAATGCTAGCCAGAGCTAACCTTGCTTAGGCCCAATTTACACCTCCCCTTTGAAGTAGTTTGACTGCTGTCTTTTCCCAAGCTCATTTCACACTGGTTTCAAATTTCACTCCAGGGGGTCTGAAGAGTACTAAGCAACAGCATTTGTTTAAAGCAGTATAATGCTAGCTTGACCACAGGAGGGCAATTAGTGAATGTAAACATTAATTTATAAACTAGAACAAGTATGGTTTGAAACTAGAAACAGGTATAGACAGTGGGGTTTTTTTGAAACTAGAATGATTCTAGCGGGAAAGTCAGATGTAAATTTGACCTTAGTTTCTGAGATCTGACGGGATCAGGCTAGCCTTCGCTATCCAGGTCACAAATACTACAAAGCAGAATTTTTAAAATGAATCGGATTTAAAATGGCATCCAGGCACTGCCGTTTGTAAGAATGGCCATCCTAGAATACTCTCCTAAATAAATACATTATTTATTTCCTGCTGGGCTTAGATTTCTGCATGCCAAAGGAGAGTGAATGCATAACGGGCAGCAATTCATTTCTGCAACCAGTGCTGAGAGTCATGCGTATAGCCTCCTTTAGTATACATTGTTCCTTATCTAACAAGAAATGTGCAACCAAAAGTCCACTTCCAAACTGGGTTGTGTTGTGTGTGTCAGATCTTCATTTTGTTGAGAGCTGAGTATGTGGCTGGTCTATACTTAAATACAGGGGTCATTTCGTAGAAAAAAAGGTGCAGGAGCTCATTAGCATAACTCCTTAGCATAACTCCTTAGCATATGCCTTAGCATAAATTACTTTTTTCCCACCATAGAGAACAATGAAGGGAATGGGGGCAACCTGTTTGGGGGCCCGTAGAATTGGACCCCCTGGTCCAATCTTCTTGAAACTTGGTGGTATTTGGGGGAGAGGCTCCAGCAGCTGCCCTGCAAGTTTGGAGCCTCTCCCTCAAACTGCGTCCCTTCCAGCCGCTTTTTAAATCGCTGCCGAATTTCGGTGGCAATTCAGCAGCAGGCTGAATCAGATCAGAGAATCTGATTCGGCCCATGGCTGCCCTAGTGCCCACTCCTGAGCTGGCCTCCGGCCCCAAATGACCCCTTCTTAAATATACCACTGATTGACAGAGAATGAAAAGTATAAAAGAAGGGGATTCATATAAGATGTCATCGATTTCTAACTTTACACACTACAGAGTACACAGTTTGGGACTGGAGTTCCCACCTAGGGATGCCAGCCTCCAGGATGGACCTGAGCATCCCACGGAATTACAGCTCATCTTCAGAGATCAGTCTTCTTAAAGAAAATGTTTGCTTTAGAGAGTGGACTCTGTGGACTCTTATGCCACTAATGTCCCTGTCCTCTCCAAGCTCCATTTCCGAATCTCCAGGATTTGGATCTGGCAACCAGCAACGGGGATCTGGCAATGCTATTCCCGCCATATTTAACAGTCAGGTGTGAGTTGCAGGTTCTCCTCAATTCCTAGACGCATGGTGCCTGCTTCAGAGTGTGAGTGGGGCACAGGCGGAGAAAAGGCTGAAGCCTCCCCCCCCTACACACATCATTTTTCTGATTTTCCTGACTCTGAGCTGTACAATGTATATTCCCATGGCCTATACACTATACATTGTTACTGGGTTTGCCACAGGGCCTATCAAACAGATGTGCACTGGGATTTCCTAGGTAAAAGTTAGATTTTCAAGCATGTGAGGGCACAATTTGAATTAGGAACACAGTTCGGGGCGGGGGGGGAGGATTAGGCCTTCCCCTGTGCCATTTCCCGATCTGAAACAGCCCTGGGGAATCCCTATTTGCTCCAATGGGAAGTTATTTTATTTATCTTATGGCAGTGTGTAGCATAGCCAGGAGATCCTAAGGTTGTCTGGTAGTCAGAAGTTCCAGCTCTTTAGCTTTATGCATCACTAGGTGATGAGCTAGACTTTTTTTAGGCAAGAGACTATTCAGAGGTGGCTTGCCAGTGCCTGCCTCTGCATCACAGCCCTCGTGTTCCTTGGAGGTCTCCCATCCAAGTACTTGCCAGGGTCGGCCCTGCTGAGCTTCTGAGATCTGATGGGATCGGGCTTGCCTGAGCTATCCAGGTCAAGGCTTCCAATGGGGAAAGTTACATATAACCATTTGGTAAATGTGTAGTCCCCAATGGAAGCCTGCTCTCCCCATGCACTGTGGACCTAATCTGAACTGAGCCCCTGCATAACAGGGAACTACATTTCACCTGGGAGCTTCCAGCATATGTCTGCTTGACAGTCTAGAATGAACTGAGAACAATGAGACGGGAGGGCTTCTATATCTGGTGGAAATGTTCAGCTTTTAGGCTGGCTTTGGCTGTTGCATTTTTAGAAACTGGCCGTATATTACATATTCATTGCAAAAGGTCTGCCTGCTTTAGAGAACTGGTGGTGTCGAGTGGATTTATGCATTTGTTGGTTACTTCCTCAGAATTCGAAATGCACTATTTGCATTACGTAGCCACCAACCCCAGTTTGCAGATTCACAAATAGATCAGAATCTTTTAAACTCACCTTTTAAACGACAAACATACATGCACCACTAAAATAAACGTTAACACTGTGCTAACACTATACAGAAGCATAACACAGCAGCTTGAGGAAATCTTGCAAATGTTTCCTTTGATTCAGAACAATTTGAAACTCTATGAGTTACTTTGCTGGCTTGATGGCTTGAATCTCTAGCTGAAATATGCTCAAAATGAAGCAATTTTGGTCTGAGTTAGGATCATTTATTTAAATTGGGTTGTCAGCTCCCCCCACCCCCAGCCATTGGCGTGGATGGGGGGTAGAGTTGCCAGATCCTGGAGATCTGGGGAGGACAGGGATCTTAGTGGGGTACAATGCCACAGAGTCCACCCTCCAAAGTATCCATTTTGTCCAGGGGAACTGATCTGTGTTGTCTGCAGATAAGCTGTAATCCCAGGAAATCCCCAGGTCCCACCTGGAGGCTGGCATCCCTAGGTGAAAACCTATTATTGTCTTCTAAATATATATGAAAGCTTAGTCTATCACCCTTTCTTTCTATCTATTTCCTTATGTGGAACTGAAAGCTGCAGGGCTCTCCTGATTTATGATGGATGAAATTCTGACCTCCATTTTCAATATGCTACAATAGTCAAATTTTATCTAACAATTGAGTTTGAAGCCTAAAATGGATAAAGCAGTCAGAAGGTGATCAGTGTTTCTCCACATCTGATTGGGTTAGAAATGGCTTCCCTACACCTGCCCAGCAATGCAAGGAAAGATAAGTGAATTGTGAACATGTGTAAAACTGGCATGGCTAAGGTCCAATAAGGCAACCTACAGAGGGATCAAGCTGTCAAGAAAGCTGTGGAATCTTTTTCCTCAGGCAAAACAGCAAAACAGGAGATACTTTTGTCCAGGGTGCTTTAAATACAATATAAATACACAATGGTTCCTGTCTCTGTGCAGGAAGTCAGTATAGATGACTTATAGGGATGTTTTCAGTTCTTGAGCCAACTCACATATCAGCCAAGGATCCTCTTTGCATGGTGCATTAGGTGCAGGGGGGATTAATTAGGTTCACCTCTAAGCCAGGACTGGATCTCCTTGGAGCCTACAGATTTAGTCCTGATTTACACTATTCATCAGAACCAGATTTTAACCTCATTTAAAAATCTAGGCACGCTTCACAGAAAATAAAGAAAGACTGGATAAAACCAGTCTAAGAAGTATTAAAAGAGGTGAAGGCTGTTTGAACAAGTATTTCTGCATGTTTAATACAGTATTTTGTTTTATGACATATGCCTATTTGTACTTTATTATAGATCGTTTTAAAAGTAAACCTTTTGACAAAGAAGAATAGAAGGAACATACGCAGGAAACCAGCCGTGCATTCCTAATCAGAGCTACACCTGGCTAAACTCACTGACTTCAATGGAATTAGAAGAGTGTAATGCGGTTTAGGATTGCACTGCAGATTACTAGACAGAGTAAAACACATTTTTTGGGGGGGGGGGGACCCTGAAGCAATAGGGACAAATGAGTGACAAAAATGACAGTGCGGAAGTGGCCTATATGGAAACGCTGTATCAAAATCGCCTTTTCCACAGAAAGGTCACATGTCATGGATAAGGACTCAAGTATTGCTTTCGACCTGACACGTTAGCTTTCCATGTGCAAGGAAATTTTGCTATGGTGGTTATTTTAGACAAGTGATCTCCTAGGTGCATTCAGAAGTGGTACAGTCTCACCTGAGAACACTTGGGCATCACATCTGCATTGAACTGGCAATTTGATCAGCACTGAACAAAGGAATGCCAAGACACAAGTGAAGAGTCTGCCCCCCTTCAGTCTGGGTTGCTTCAAAATTCCTGTCCTGTCTATGCGTTCAGCACACATATCCTCTTCTGGCATCCCTTCTTGGGAAACAGACTGCATCTGCTGCTCTTTGTACAGTTAATGCTCCTTGCACAGCATAGGCCTATCGGCAATTCTTTTTACTGCAGTCAGCAGAGGGCATTGTGCCAGTGTAAGACCTTCTGGTTTCCTGGGGAAATACTACAGGTTCACTGTATGAGAAAATGGTAACTGGTGTTAATAGAACCCTTTAATAAAGACACGAGATGATGCCGTTTTTAGGAAACAGGTTTGCTATCAAAATGTAAAGTCACAGGAAAATTCTTAAGGTGCAATATTCAGTAGATAGCGCGGGCAGCCTGGTGGCAAATTTTGAAGTCTATCATTTTACCAACAGTGGAACAGATATTTAAGATGAATCCATTTATAGCGGAATTTTTTTGTTTGA
Source organism: Lepidodactylus listeri (assembly GCA_029233225.1). Taxonomy (NCBI): domain Eukaryota; kingdom Metazoa; phylum Chordata; class Lepidosauria; order Squamata; family Gekkonidae; genus Lepidodactylus; species Lepidodactylus listeri. Next base: position 99,706,612 of record JARCFY010000006.1, read on the forward strand.
GGGGAGGGCTTGTTACACTGTGTGACTGAGATTTTCTCCTAGAATACTTTTGGCTGAAATACAATGGGGAAGGTTGTGCTCAAAAAAATCAAAGCTGTCTGTGGAGTGGGGGGAATCCTTTCTGTATTCCCAGTGCAACATGTGCTTTTGAAGGACAAGGCTGAAAGGAGGTCGAGTATCTAAGGACTGGATGCTAAACAAAAAACATTCTGAGAGGCCCTCGGCTCTCCTGAGTCTGTTGGCACTTTTGGAAGTGTGGGAACAGCTGATGCATGCCGCCACAAAATGGCTTCCTTTGGAGCTGGGGCCAAGCCTTCTCCTATGACTGAGGCAGTTGTTTCAGACACAAAGATGATGCCTCCCGGGTTCTGCTGAAGTACCTACTGATTCAGTGAGGTGTGGCTCTTTACTTTAGGGAAACAAAAGCTTTGGGAAACAAGCAAGTGGGTGGGCTCCAGAAGCCACACTAGCAGGTGCCATGGAACCCGCAGGCACTATGTCAGGGATCACTGGTTGAAGGTAGCTGTTGGCATGACTGTCAGTTGAAGGTGCCAAGCAGCTGGCGGCATGAGATCTCAATCTCACAAACAAAATATCAAATTTAAACTTTTCCTAATTCTTTCAGGAACTGTTGCTCTTAAAAAATTGCTTTCCATTTACTACACAGCAGAAGGGATGCGGAATCTGATCACGCTTAATAGTTTAATATGAAATGGATGCTTAGGCTGGAATTTAAATACAAAGATGGCATTTTGGATTACAATAAAAAATGCAGTACAAACAGTGCATACAATAAAGAGTGCAATAAATCACAGTCTTGTTCCTTCCGTGAAAGCACCCTCTGACCAGTTCTATTGACTACAACCCTATTTCCTCTATAAAAATGCACCGCTAAACAATTTTGTCTTACACATTCTGAGGAATGATACAAGTGTGGGAGCCTTCCTAACTACACCAGGCAGGCCATTCCACAAAGTGGGAACCACACAAGGGAATGCTTGTGTAAGAGTGTGCAGGTATTACGAACCTGATAAAAAGCCCAGTGTCTCCATTGTTGGATTAGGTCAGCAATATCTCACACAGCAAAAACCTTTCTGATAGTTAATTACCGTAAGAATTTGGAAACAGGTCTGGAGGCTTATTCGCACTTGCAGTCTGTTTTTGTTTCCGGTGAAGTGGAGGAGGGAGAGGCAGGTCTCCCAGCCAATCTGATTTTGGGGAGGGATTAGGGAAGCTGCCACCAGCCAGTCAGGATACCCTTTGAAGCTATTTCCCTCCCATGGCTCCTTGTGTGCTGCTGGCTGGGACAAAGCCTTGGATTACTTTGGAGACCCCTGCCTTGCTTGGGCCATGGTCACATGGCACCCTAATCCCGGATAAAGTACCGCTGGACTTTAATCCGAGATTCTTTATTTCAGGTGATGGTGGCAGCTGGGAGAGGCAAGGCGAGGGCCACCCTCACTCCCACGCATGGCTGCCTCCCCCAAAAGCCACAGGAGTCTCAGCTCAGGAAGGAGGGCGCCAGAGCTGCAGCAGCTGAATCACTCGCTCACCATTTTAATGCCGGTAAATCACAGTAGCAGGAGGAACTGGCTGGTGGCTCACCCTGTGCTCCACTCCGGGCCCCGAGCCCCGCTGGCTGCCACTGAATTGGAAATTGTAAATATGCGGGGGGGGGGGGGGGTGCCAGGCAGTGGTGGCCAGTGGGGCTTGGGGCCTGGAGCGGAGTACAGGGCAGGTTTTTTTCCTTTCTTGCACTTGGGCGCTTGAGTGCCCAAGTACAAAAAAAGGGGGGGGGAACCCAGAGGGATGATCAGACGGCCCTCTCTCACAATCAGTGCGAGAGAGGGCTGTCCAGATCGGCTAAATCCCGGGTTGGAAAATGCGCGAGGAACCCGGGATTGAGCCCGCTCTGGCGCGGGAGTTGTCGCGGCCGGTCTGATCAGTCCCTTTAAATGCGGGAGGAAACAGCAGTGACTCCCGCTTTAAAGGGCCGTGTGACCGTGGCCCTGGACTGTGTAAAGTATGCAGACCCTGGCTGGACCATGGACTTCTATGCTGGACCACAGACAGGTGTGATTAATTTTGATTATTAGTAGTACCTGGCTTTTTATTTTTCCCTGTAGGGCTTTGCTATGAACGAGATGTTCTTGGGGGGGGGATTATTTATTCTTATTAATATACTCTTCTTATTTTAAACTGTTGTCCATTTGTTGTGTGGGGGGGGGGGTTACTCCTTGTTTAAAAAATAATGGCTCCAGAAACCCATTATTTGCCCCCATAGGAAACAATGGTGAGAACAATGGCTGGGGCACCCTTTTTAGGGGGGCATAAAATCATACCCTTCTGTCCAATTTAGTTGAAACTTGGAGGCTCTTTAAAAGGAAAGAAGGACTAGAGTTCCTGAAATTTTGATGCCATTTGGTAAAAAAAAAAAAAAAAACGTTCTGGAGGGAAAAAAATTATTTCTCCCCATTGGAAATAATGAGCAGACATCCAATCCAATATTAATGAAAATGGAATTTTTCCTTGGCACAGCTTTCCAGTACAATGCAAACACTTCTAACACTCCCACTGCCTTTTGTGAATTATGATGCAGAATTAAAATGACAGTTCTTTGAGTATACACCCCAGTAAGGGCAACTATCGACCTTCAGAAGACTTTGCTCAGGTGAGTGTAATAGCTGGGGGGAGGGGGTTATATCTAGAGAAGTACATGGAACCTAGGCCATAAAGACTTTTATAAGTAATAACCAGCACCTTGAATTGAACCGAGGAATTAATCAATAAACCAATGTAGTGATGGCCTAGCAAGTGTACTAGGCCTGGCTTCTGATACCAGTTGAGCCAGTGTTACATACCAGCTGTAGAAATAACATAGACTAACAGGGCAACTCTGAGCATAGTTCCACCCTTCTAAGTCCTTTAAAGGCAATGGACTTAGAAAGGAATAACTCTGCACAGGATAGCACTGTGAGAGAGCTATCCTAAACAGGTCTACTCAGGAGCCTACTGAGATCTATAAAACAGGGCTTACTTCCAGGAAAGTTTTCTTAGGACAGCACTTGTTATGTATTGACCATGCGGTCGCCATGTGCTCTCTTCATTGCGACCGCATAGCCAGAGCACATGGCCAGAGCATGGCCAGAGCACATGGCCAAGAAACTACCTGAGCTTCAGCCAGGTAGAACAAAGGCCAGGTGGATTCAAACCGGCCACCAATCCTGTACCTAGGTTTCTCCCAGGGAACCTATGAAATGTAAATAGACTTCTAATAGCCTATCAGGCCAGTTGGGTGAGGTCAGGGGATTGTCCCTGACCAGCATGAAAGGAGGGCTTGGAGCCCTGGGTTGTATGCTTCATCCGGACCAGCAATAAAGATCTAGCTGTTTCACTATTCCATGGACTCCCGACTCCAATACTTATCAGTGGCGACGAGGATGGGATCCCGATGAGCGACTCTCCAGCAGACCACAGCAGCACAGCGAGCTCCGTCCCGCCGGCCGCAGGCATCTCCGAGCTCCAGCGCTCCAACGCCTCACCGCAAGCCGCTCTGAGCCCAATCCTCCGGCACTAGCCAGCGCCAAGCCTCAGCGCTCCCCGGCACCGCCGCAAGACACGAGGACATCGCTCAAACAGCCGCCGCCGCTCCTGCTCTGGTAAATATGGCAAACGCTCCGGGACCAATTACCCCTTTCAATACGTCTCGCCCCGAGACGTGGGAGTCCTGGCTCAAGACGCTGGGTTGTGCCTTTAAGGTCCGCGGAATCACAGATGCGGACCTGAAGAGTGCCTGGCTCTTGAGTTCCGGAGGGGTGGAGGTCATGCGGGTGGCCCAGAACCTACTAGCCCCGCAAGACCCCACCGAGGTGTCTTACGACGTGCTCACCAAGACCCTCGGCGATTACTTCGCCCCGAAGCCATCAAAACTGGCCAGGCGCTGGGAGTTCATACAGCGCCAGCAGCAGCCGGGGGAGTCAGCCGCCACTTTCCTGGCTGAACTCCGTCGACTAGCCGTGGGCTGCGAATTCCGCCACATGGATGACCACGTGGAGACCGCCTTCATGGGAGGGGTCCGGGAAGCCAAGCTCCGCCGGCGCCTCATTGCAATGCCGGAGCCAACCTTGGAGAAGATGCTCGAAACTGCGGCAGCCTTCGAGACAACGCAAAAGGACAAGGCAGCCACCAAAGTCCACCAGGCGGCTCCTCCCGAACCCGACTCAAGCGAAGAAGAGGACGTCCACCGGATGCAACCACGCTCGAAGAAGGGTGAGCCCGGCGTCCCCAGGCCCAAGGGCCGGCGCCCAGCATCTGTCTCTGTTCCCTCTCCTGCTTCCCTCAACAGGCAGGCCCCAACGTGCGCCAGCTGTGGGGACCCCCATGACAGACGGACATGCCGCTTCCGTGATGCCATCTGCCGCACCTGCGGGAAAGCAGGACATCTCGCCCGGGCCTGCCGCCTGAGGAACAGCCACCGTGCCCCAGCAGCGAACTTCGAAGAAGTGGGTAGTGTCGTTCCCACGGCCACGGTAATGGACTTGCCTCAGCCCATCCCGGGCGCAATTTCCGTGTCTCTCCGAATAGAGGGAATTCCTTTCTCCATGGAACTGGACTCAGGGTCAGCATATTCAATTGTGTCCGCAGCTACGTTCCGCCGCCTCTGCCCGAAGGGGGCACGCTGGCTGCGGCTGCCGGCTGGGTTGGTCCTCCGGGACTTCCAGAAAAACCCAGTGGCTATTAAGGGGCTAGCCAGGGTCCGGGTCCAGTACCATGCCTTTAATGGCCTGCTGGACCTTCTCGTGGTGGAGCGCAATCTAACCAGTCTCCTAGGTCGCGCCTGGTTCAAGCCGCTCGGAGTGCAGTGGACCGGAATACACCGCATGGGCTCTACTGACTTCTCATCCATCTGCGAGGAATTTCCCGCCGTTTTCGATGGCTCATTGGGCTGCTACAAAGGACCCCCGGTTTCCTTCGACCTGGACCCGGCAGTCCGGCCCATCCGCGTGGCCGTCCGCCGGCCACCACTCGCCTTCCAGCCCAAAGTGGAGGCAGAGTTGGAAAAGCTCGTGGCACAAGGGGTGCTCGAGCCGGTCTCCCACGCCAAGTGGGAGACTCCCATTGTGACCCCCCTCAAAGCTAACGGGGAAGTCCGCATCTGCGCGGATTACAAATGTACAATTAATAAGGCATTACAGGACCACGCGTACCCGGTACCGGTGGTCAGCCATGTTCTGGCCTCCCTTGCGGGTGCCAAAATATTTGGAAAATTAGACTTGGCCCAAGCCTATCAGCAGCTTCCCGTAGACGAAGCAACGGCCGAGGCACAAACGATTGTGACTCACAAGGGAGCGTTCAAGGTAAAACGCCTCCAATTTGGGGTCAGCGTAGCACCTGGAATCTTTCAAAATCTAATGGATTCTCTCCTAAAAGATGTTCCAGGAGTGAAGCCGTTCTTCGACGACGTCCTCATCGCCGCCCCGGACGCCGACACGTTCGCAGCTCGCCTCCGGATGGTGCTGCAAAGGTTCCAGGACGCGGGTCTCAAGGTTCGAAAAGACAAGTGCACCCTGGGAGTCTCCTCGGTGACCTTCTTGGGGTTCCAAGTCACCGCAGACGGCATTCACCCTACAAAGGAGAAGGTAGTGGCAATTACAGGTGCACCCCGCCCGTCCTCAAAGGCGGAACTCCAGGCGTTCTTGGGACTTGTGAACTTCTACCACGCCTTCCTTCCGCACAAGGCGGCGGTCGCTGAACCCCTGCATCGTCTCCTGGACAAGGGAGCGGCTTGGGCCTGGGGTCCCAAGCATGATGCAGCCTTCCGGGCCGTCAAAGGCTTATTAATTTCAAATGCGGTCTTAGCGCATTTCGATGAGAGGCTCCCTGTCATCCTGGCCTGCGACGCATCCCCCTACGGCGTTGGGGCGGTCTTGGGACACCGGCTACCCAACGGAAAGGAGGTACCAGTTGCCTACTACTCCAGGACCCTGTCGTCGGCAGAACGGAACTACGCCCAGATCGACAAGGAGGCCCTAGCAATCGTAGCTGGCGTCAGGAAATTTCACGACTATCTCTACGGACGGTCATTCACCGTGGCCACAGATCACAAGCCGCTGCTGGGTCTCCTTGCCCCCCACAGGCAGACCCCTCACATGCTGTCCCCGCGGGTCCTGCGGTGGTCAATTTTTTTGTCAGGCTACTCCTACGAATTGGTACATCGCCCGGGGAAGGCGATGGGTCATGCAGACGCCCTCAGCCGTCTTCCCCTCCCGTCCTGCGACCCTGATCCGGCTCCCGCTTTCCACGTCGCGCTCCTAGAGGATCTACCGGAGCGCCCCGTACAGGTATCAGATGTGGCCCGTCGCACGCGGCGGGACCGCATCCTTTCCCGTGTCTCAGACTGGGTGGGAAGGGGGTGGCCGGAAAAACCGGGACCAGATTTTGCCGCTTTCACGGCACGCAGGCACGAACTATCGGCCCACAAGGGATGCCTGCTATGGGGATCTCGAGTGGTGATCCCCGGGCCCCTGCGGCCCCGAGTGCTAGAGGCCCTCCACGAGGCTCACCCGGGAATTGTGCGCATGAAAGCTCTGGCCCGGAGTTACGTATGGTGGCCAGGCCTGGACAAAGACATTGAGGGGCGGGTCCAGAAGTGTACCAAATGCCAGGAGTCATGGCCAGATCCGCCACACGCTCCTGTCCGATCCTGGGAATCTACTAACAAGCCCTGGTCCCGCCTGCACCTAGACTTCGCGGGACCGGTCCAGGGCCGGTTGTTTCTTATCGTTGTTGACAGCTACAGCAAGTGGCTTGAGGTAGTGCCGGTAGCTTCGACCTCCACCAACGCTGCCTTAAGAAGTCTCTGGCCGATCTTCGCGACACACGGAATGCCAGAAACTCTCGTGACCGACAACGGGACCGCCTTCACCTCCGGCGAGTTTCAACGGTTTGTGGAAGCCTGCGGTCTGCGCCACATCCGCTCCGCTCCGTTCCACCCCGCAACCAATGGCCAGGCCGAGCGCATGGTGAGGACAACGAAGGACGCGTTAAAGAAGATGGAGCATGGCGACTGGGAAGAGCAGCTGTACAAGTTCCTGTTCTGCCAACGGAACACACCCCACTCAGGGACCGGGCGCCGGCCAGCCGAACTTCTGATGGGAAGACGACTGGGAACCGTCTTGGACCGCCTACATCCCGACCGAGCAATCGAGGGGAACCCGACAATGGAGGACCGGCCAGCTGCCCGAGGATTTGCTCCCGAAGACCCCGTATACGCAAAGAACTTCGCGCGGGGTCCAACATGGCTCCCCGCGAGGATCGTCCGAGTCACAGGGCCTTATTCCTATGAGGTCCTTACGGAAGATGGCGTAGTCTGGAAACGGCACATTGACCAGATTCGACGCCGTACCCAGAACCACGATGATACCCAGGCCCCCGAACTCCCTGCACCAACAGACCGTGACATCGACATGACTCCAGAAGCAGCGCCAGACCCTGATCCAGAGACTGCGGAGATGCCGCTCCTGCCCGCGGACGAAGCAGTCGCACCATCCACACCTGAACAACCCCCGAGCAGACAGGCCCCGCCAGCAGAACAACTACCCACACCGCAACCTGCCGACACTAGCAACACGCCCCGCCTTACAACCCCCCGGCGCTCTGGACGTGAGCGCAGACGCCCGGACTATCTCAAAGACTATGTGTGCAGAGGGGTTCTGGACTATGGGGGGAGGGGTGTTATGTATTGACCATGCGGTCGCCATGTGCTCTCTTCATTGCGACCGCATAGCCAGAGCACATGGCCAGAGCATGGCCAGAGCACATGGCCAAGAAACTACCTGAGCTTCAGCCAGGTAGAACAAAGGCCAGGTGGATTCAAACCGGCCACCAATCCTGTACCTAGGTTTCTCCCAGGGAACCTATGAAATGTAAATAGACTTCTAATAGCCTATCAGGCCAGTTGGGTGAGGTCAGGGGATTGTCCCTGACCAGCATAAAAGGAGGGCTTGGAGCCCTGGGTTGTATGCTTCATCCGGACCAGCAATAAAGATCTAGCTGTTTCACTATTCCATGGACTCCCGACTCCAATACTTATCAGCACTGTAAACACGTATTCTGAGAAAGTTACCAATTCTAGGCTGCAATCACACACATGAAATAATCCGCTTTCAATCCACTTTCAATGGACTTTCCAACTGGATTTTGCCAGTTCACACAGTAAAGTTCAGCTGGAAAGTGCATTGCAAGTGGATTATTTAGTGTGTGTGTGTGACCGCAGCCCTAGGTTCTTTTCTTTGATTTGAAAAGAGTATCCAGAGCACTCTGGGTTATGTCAGTATTAGAGACACATAGTAAACAGACAACTGTCAGAGAGCTGTCAGTGAGATCACTGCAGCCATGTTAGTACCAGGTCATATGACTATGCTGGATAGAACTGGACAAGACAGGTGCAGACTTGTACAGAGGTATGACTTGGGGGAATGACTCAGCATGGACCTGATTGGCCACTGAGTACAGAGAAATGTATATATGTGATGTATGTTGTACAGTTCTCTTCTCTTATGATTTGGTGGCTGGCGAAGCACTTTGATCCTGAGCGCAATATATTTGTAAATAAATGTACATAAACTGTACATAGCTTTGTCTCGTGTTTGGAGTCTTCAACCTCTGCTACAGTGCTGTTTAGCACAGCTCACGCACACACCAACAGGTTACCCATCCTGGAATACAAATGTGGGAAGAACCAATGGCAAATTACCATCACAGTAAATGATTGGTGGTGTTTAATCTGGTACATTTTGGCCCTGGTACATTTTGGCCCAGTTACAGCCTCTATCTTTGAACAAAATGGATCTCAGACCCTGATTCTGTGTATCTTGCTATCAGAAATTGTGACTGAAGCTCAGATTGAAACAATACAGCACCAAGTGATTCCTGTGCATTCCATGATGAACATGGATACTCTCCAAATCCGTCAGAGCTGCCTGGAAACCAGCAGGACCCCATTAACCTCTGAGGGCAGATTGTCTTAATCAGTCTACCACCCCTGTAGGGAGGAGAAAGCAACTGTGCCTTCAGAAGATAGTGATCTGACCATGACATCCGCCAACCCTCCAGCCCTCTAATCAGATCACCAGCAACCCACCCAGAGCAGAAAATAAGGTCTAGAGCAGGGGTGTCGAACTCATTTGTTATGAGGGCCAGATCTGACATAAATAAGACCTTGTTGGGCCAGGCCATGTGTGCCATAAAATGTAATCCCAGGTAGCGGAGATAAAAACTTTATAAAGGACACAAACACAAAGGTTTTTTTTTTTTACTTAAAATAACAACATCCTTAAAACATTAGCACTCTTGCAATATGTTGTTTATTTAACAGTATCTGATAACTGACACCTTTTACTCTGAGTTATTGCATCAAAATGTCTGTGCTGTTGCAATCTTGAGTATGCTGTTCAGGTGTGTGTCTGTAAGCTGCAAACCTACCTTTGATTTATTGACATTCACCACAGAAACCTCATCTCAGAGTTCTGAGTCTAGGTCTCAGGGGAAAACATGAAATGGCTGAGCAAATTGAGAGAGTCTAGTGAACCAAGCTATGATGCAGCAGCAGGAGCAACAGAACTGGAAGCAGGAGATGGCCAGTTCCAGTGCGGGCCTGATAGAAGCCCTCTGGGGGCATGATCCGGCCCCTGGGCCACATGCTTGACACCCCTGATCTAGAGTATGTTCTTTTAAATGTATTGGGCCCAATGCAATCTGAGCCAGCCCCATGGTTGTCATAACTGCAGTGAAGGCCTGTGCCTGACCTGACAAGGCAGCTTCGGCATGTATGTTGAAATCCTCAAGGACAATCATCCTCAAGCTTCTCAGCACCAAGTCCAACTCCATCACCTGTGAACTTAGGCAGATCATGAGAGGGAGCGGAGGAAGAGTTGCCTCAGTGTTTAGTTCTTGTGGCCCTTTCTTACACGCCCAGGGAAATACTGATCGCCACTTTGGGGTCAGGAAGCAATTTTTCTCCAGGCCATTTTGGCTGGAGATCCTGAAGGATTTTTCTCATCTTCTAGGTGTGGAACAGCAGTCAGTGGAGGTGTGTGTGAGGGGGGAGAGGTATTTGTGAATTTCCTGCATTGTGCAGGGGGTTGGACTAAGAGACCCTGAAGATCCCTTCTGACTGTACGATTCTATGACCTTAGCCAGAGATTCTGCAGGTAACCTAGGTGGACGGTACACCAGCAGGATCCCTAATCTATCCCTGATGCCTGACACAAGGTACAAACAATCAGAGCCTGCCCCTGTCTGCACCAGGTACCTGGTGATGGGAAAATAATCATGGAAATGCCAGCCTCCCCCACCCTCCTGTTCAAGGTTAGTGAAGGACATGATACCCAGCCGGTGTGAGCTGTGTCAGAGTCACTACATCTGAGTCATCCAGTTGAGTAAGATATACAGGGCACAGCTTTTCTTGGCACAGAATCTGGGTTACAGATTCTGCTTTTCTTGGCAAAGAACTGTGATTCTGCTTTCTTGCAAATTATGCACAGCTTGATCGAAACCTACCATACGCATTGCAATGTATCCTGCTCAGCTAGTGAAGAACTTCTTGGGGTCTTTTCTTCTCACTTTTATAGTCTGAATGCCTTTCACTGCATCTACTTTTAAGTTGGGTTTATAGTGCAGAAGATAGGGCCAAACAGCTGTAACATTTATCAGTTTATCTATCCACTCCCTTTTTTCCAAACATTACTATCCCCCTCCAGGACTTTTCATGATACCTTGAATGTCAGCAGCCTCTTTTTGAGAAATTGTGAGCCACACAAATAATTTGCAGGGGCATCCTATAACAGAGGCATCAGTAATTAAAGGAGTCATCTGTGATGGAAATCACTGAGGAGGGGAAACGGCCCCTCTCAATCTGGCCTCCCACATGTACTCTCTTGCTGTTACCAGATGACCCAGCAGCATTTAAATTCCCCCACACTGAAGGACACAGATACATCAATGCTTCATTATAGAGCAAAGACCCTACGTTCTGAGTTGTGGTAAGTCTTCCCTACACAAAGCACTGTACTAGGGCATTGGCGAAGAGTGTGATTTAGGAAGTCTCTGATTTAAATTCCATCTTAGCATAAGCTCATTGGGTGGGCTTACACTGTCTCTGAACCTGAACCCACTATCGGGATTAATGAGATATATTGTGAATGTGCAGAGGAAGTGCTATATAAATGTTTACATTAAATAAACCCAAAAGCTGAAAAACAGGGATTCTGTTAATAAAAAAAGGATGCCACATCCAAAACTGCTATTTGGTAATCTATTATTACAGTTCATGGAGGCCAGTATGTTTTGGTGCATAAATGGCGGTAGAAAGTGCCATTGAGTCACAAATGACTTATGGCAGGGGTGGGCAAATTGCGGCCCGAGGGCCACATGCGGCCCGCCACAGAGTTTTTTGCGGCCCGCCAAGACAGTCGGCCACGTGGTTTCAGTCAGGCCTCTGTCTGAGAAGGTCAGGAAGGCTCCCGCTCTCTCCTGGCTTACCACTATTTTACAACTAAACTACCACTATTTTATTTAATTTATATTTATTGATTTTTATGATACAATTTATACCTTTTCTGAAATGCAAAGTCACCTAATGAATGCAATCATTTTAAAAGGTGCGGCCCTCTGCTAACCTCCGCTCCCACAAAGTGGCCCCCAAGCCAAAACAATTGCCCACTTCTGACTTATGGCATCCCCTGTAGGGTTTTCAAGGCAAGAGACATTTGGAGGTGGTTTGCCATTGCCTGCCTCTGTGTCACTTCCCTGATATTCCTTGGAGGTCTCCCATACAAATACTAGCCAGGCCCAACCCTGCTTAGCATCCGAGATCTAATGAGATCAGGCAACCCTGGGCTATCCAAATCACAGCAGTACATAAATAGGTTTTAAAAATACAGAAAATGTGAATGGGGGCTTTAAAGGAATTCATGATTTGATAGATGCCTCATGAAAAGCACTCTCAGTCTCCAGTGAGCCACCACTCCTAAATTCCATTCACTGAATTGTAGAGCATCATAGATATCAAGGCAAGAGGACACCTTTCTCCTCAGAACCAGCAGCATGCATTTCCCGAGCAGTTTAAAGAATAAATGCAAAGATTAAAAAGGAAAACAAAATGTTCAAATAATCAGCCAGATATTTCCAGCAATCATTTTGTCCTTCCAGTTGAAGCATCCCAATGTTTCCAGGAAAGTCTGCTGGAACACACTAGAATGGAATGTCTTGTGCATACCATGGAATGCACAGGTTAGATCAAGAACATAAGCACTGTCACTCAGTGTGATGATGATCAAGAGTGAAATCTCACCTCTTGGTTCAGCTTGGACTTGCAGCCCAAGTTTTTGTTGGTGAGTTGCACGGGTGCTATCCAGCTTGTCATGTCTAATAATTTCCTCCTCTGAAGTCTGAGATGCTGAAAGATCTGTGCTGCTGATGTTAAAAGCTGGATTTGCAATGCCTTCTGTTGCAGCTCTCTCTTCGTTGCCTATTGGGGGGGGGGGGGAGGCAACAAGGTCAGAGGAGCACTGAGACAGTGACAAGCAGAAAATTCCTTCTAATAATTCCTTTGCTGAAAGACTCAAATGTTATCAGCAATGAACGGCACCAAAACAGAATTAGGTTAAAATTAACTCTTTATTTTAAAAGGGGGGAATAAATGATTAAAATAATTACAAATTGCACCCTGACAAGCAAGAGCAAAATTTTGCCCACAGCCATTTGTCTGTAATTAGTTAATTAATCCTTACACAAATTATGAGCAATAACTCATCAAGCAAGGCTCACCCATCAGAAATTCAGCCGACTTGGATTTCTTCTGCTTAGTTTGTTTCCGAGCCTTCTGCTGGAACTTCTGGAGGGAAATTGTTAAATGAATAAATTAGCTTAAGAATGAAGATCACCCTTTATGATCAACAACTAACACAGTATTTTAAATATGGGATGGCATTGAAATGTCATTTAATTTACATCTCCACTAAAGGGGTCAAACACTAATTGAACAACAGAAGTGGAAGAATTAAATAAAAACAGGAGGAGAAAAGTTAAGAAAAATGCCAAATGAAGGTCACATTAAAATACTTCTCTTTTTTTAAAAAAAAAATTATAATTAATGCGAAGGAGCCTTTGCCAACAGAACAGCAATGGAAAATTTACCCTTGGATTCAGCATTTAGTGGGAACATTCTGTTAACTGGATGTGCATATAGAAAATTTATAGACTCAAAGTGTATTTATTTATAATGATAAATGTGCTTTTTACTTCCTTGTATTTCTTCAGGGCCCAGTTATATCAGAAAACATTGTTGGTAATACCAAAGAAGCTGGTAATCCATGTGCTTACTGCAGTCATGCACATTAGCAAAAGAAAAAGAGAACACCGTTGGACATTTTGTTCAAAGCCATGAAAAGCAAGATGCCAACGAACAGTCTCTTACTAGCAGAGTACAACAGGGTATCAGAACCTACTAACTTGTGAAGATTCAAACTACATGTGATGGTGATAGATCTAGTTGCCTACACCTGGGTCTGTCCAAACCATATAAAGCATGTGTATGGAGCAAATGGGCCATGAAGTTGGAAGATGCTGAACCTTCCCTACTCCTACTCCTTCCCTACCAAGAGTTTGTCTAGCTGAAAGGAAAGTGGCTGGAAGGGTGGTTTATGGGGAGATAACTGGCCAACGTGAAGATGTTCATCTCTCCTTACTTGTAAACCTACTTTTGTCTTAGAAATCAGACATCAGCTTTACTTAACACATAATTGTGGCCAGTTTGGATTACAACATATGGATCCACTGCCACCATGTTTCATTTGACTCTAAAAGTTAACATCACTATAGATCAGGGGGTTCCCAATGTTTTTGAGCCCACAAGCACCTTTGGAATTGCCACAAAATGACCGTCACGGGAAACAGAACCAGCCACAAAATGGCTGCCGTGGCTTATCTTCAGTCACACAGTGAAGATCCTTGTGCTGTGGTGGCAGCTGCTGCTAAAGCAACATTTAAAAAAAAAACCTGCACAGCCAATCAAATCTCCAGAGGCCAATCAGGAGCCCTGCTGGGTAGAAGCCCCAACTGACCCCACCCACTTTCTAAAACCACTTGACAGGTTGCAGAAAAGGTGTCAGTGAGCACCATGGCACCCGGGGGCACCACATAAGGGACTCCTGCTTTAGATCATGGAACTATTCCAAAGGAGATTCTGCCTTGTTCTAAGTAAAATATTCAAGACCTACGGCATATCTAAAACGTTCCACTCTTACCAAGACACACACCAACAGCGAAATCCTAAACAGAGTTTTGCCATTTTAAGCCCACAGACTTGGGATGGATTTAGAAGGATGCAACTTTGCCTAGGATGAACTTTGAGTTAGACTGATAGCTAACAGCAAGCTATTTGCATTAACATTAACAAACTATGATAGAAAATGGTCTTGATTAATGTAGCATGGTGATTAAGAGGTTTGGCTCAGGAAGTCACCTCTGCTATGAACTCACTAGGTGACATTAGATAACCCAGTAGTCTCAATATAGTTTGTTTATTTATTTTTATTGGATTTTTTTTAGCTGCCACTCACCAAAAGGGTCTCACAGCGACTTAGATTATAATCAATAAAGCAAAAACAACATAAAAGCAAATAACATATATAAAATATTAACATTAAAATATTAAACTATTAAAATATGTGGCTATCACAATACCACTAAAAAAAAACCCCAAACACTGAAAGTTACCCTCCAAAGGCCAACCTGAACAATTCAGCCTTGCATGCCCTGCAGAAACAAAGTATGTCTGGCAGGGCATGGGTGTCATCCGAGAGTACATTCCACAGGGTAGGGGCCACAACTGAGAAGATCCTTTTCTGGTGAGATCTAACTGAGCCATCCTGGGCCCCTAGAGAATGACTGAAGGGAGCATGAGGGTTTGTAATGGGAGAGGAGGTCCAGTAGGTATGAGGGTCCCAGTCCGTTAAGGGCTTTAAAGTTTAGTACCAACACCTTGAATTGGATCCAGAGATTAATTGATAGCCAGTGCAGCTGCTGCAGAATTGGAGTAATACATGCTGAACATAATGTTCCAGTCAGCAACCTGGCAGCTGCATTATGGACCACCTGCAGTCTTCAAAGTGTTTTCAAGGCTAACCCTATGTAGAGTGAACTGCAGTAGTCCAATTTGGAGGTGCCTGTTGCATGGATCAATGTGGCAAGGTCTGACCCAGACAAATAAGAAGCCAGCTGGCAGGCCTGGCATAGGTTTAAAAACACCAACCATGCTACCATGAACACTTGTTTATCCAATGATAGCGCAGAATACAACTATGGTAACCTAGCACACTTCCCTCCCTCAGAGGCAGGATTTTCCCTCTGTTTTTCTCTCCCTTTCTGACTGAGCAGCCCTTTTTATCTATGTTTTTCTTTTCAGGAGAACTAAGGCTGTTGCACCCTGTCATAGTATGAAATTTTGCTACTGGCTCAGCCCAGGAACTTGAGGAAGGGAACAAGGTCTCCCTCTTTAACTTAAACTACTGAAATGGCACTCAAGAGGCTTCTTAAAGTTCAAAAACAACAAAATATTTTATTCAACATAAAGAGGGGAAAAGGTCAGATAAAATCAGGGGTAAAATTTCTGAGGTAGATCTATAAAGAACTCTGAGGTAAATCAGTACAGGCACAGACTACAGTTCATATATTTAAAGCAACTGAGAGTTTCTTAAGCTTTTCACAGTGACTTAGAATTTTAAAAATGACAGGCTTTTGTTTCAGTGTTCCCCAAACACCCCAGTAAACTTCCTTGAGCATATTTGGCTCTTCTGGTTTCCAGAAAGCATGGATACTCTGTCCAGTACCCAGATTCCTTCACTAAACACAGTAGTACTCTTCTTGAGTTTTAACTGACTCCTCAGGATTTAAAAGGCAGTTTCTGAACACACCAGACCAGGGATCTCTTCACTCTTCAAAGTTATCTCCCTGTTTTAACTGGGTAGGGAAGTTCTTCTCTCACTAGGAGATCTATTCCCTTTTCTGGCCTAAATGAGAGTCTTCCTTCAACTACCCACTTCTCCTGCCAACCTTCCCAGTACTCTGTCTGTGTTAAACTGCTCTCAGTCAAAGCTAAACACAAACCCTGTCAACAGTAAATCCTTCTCTGTCAGGACTAGACTCAGACTTGTTGGTACTAGACTCTTCTCAGTCAAGGCTGAATTTATACACCCCTCTCCTCAGCATTCATCTCTCAAGTCTCTCTGCTCAACTGCGGCAGAGGGCAGGCTATAAGCCAAATATAATAAACTGATGCTAATGAATCAAATTCCTTGGAGCAGCCTGTCACTCAAGGCTTCTGGCTCTGTGAAGAATTAACCCTTTGGATATTCACACAGCAAGTCTGAGCTTTTAAAGTGCAGTCGTCACAGCTACCACACCCCAAGGCTCTTTACAGGGTCTATAGTTGTCACTTGGGAGCCTTGGGAGTGACTCTCCATGTAGCATCTCAGTCCCTTCCAGCTACATGACCTCCATCTTGGATGGATTCAGCTTCAGCCAGCTCCCCCTTAACCACTGGACCATTGCATCCAGGCACTGGGATAGTGCTGAGAGCCCTGCTGCTGGCTGCTAATCCAACAGGAGGAAGAGCTGAGTGTCATCAGCCTATTGATGGCACCCAACTCCAAACCTGATGATCTTGGCAAGAGAGTGCATATATATGTTAAATAACATCAGAGAGTGAATTGAACCCTGGGAGACCCCACAATTCAGGTCTCATCAGGAAGACCTTTCCTTCCAGATAGCAACCCTCTGAAAGTATCCCTGGAGAAACAAGGAGAACCAACAAAGGGCAGTGTCCCTTACCACCAGGGAGGCAAGATGGTCGATCAGGACTAAATGGTCAACTGTGTCAAAGGCTGCTGATAGTTCCAGAAGGATCAACAGTGCCGGCATGCCTTTATCAAGATGTAAACGGAGATCATCAACCCAAGCGGCCAGAGCTAGTTGTCCCTGTCTATAATACGTTGGTAACAATGCTGATCTACCTTACACAGTTGCAGTGCTAATTAGACAAAGTATGTGAAGCATTTTGAACACTGTAAAGGGCAGAAGTATTAAATTACTTAAACAGAGTGAAGTTGTAGGTGAAGACAGACATTCTAAACATCAGTGGAAGTGGTTTGTACACACATTTGCTGCATTCAAGTGATGTTTTCAGAGCAGGGAATTTGAGTTCAAAACAACCATGTTCTGAATGTATTTTGCTCTTCAAATTGAAAGGGGAGCAGTAAAATGTTACTTTTCTAGAGAAAGGTATTTTGAAGCCACTTGGTGGTGGAAAGTGCTGTCAAGTCACACCTACCTTATAGCAACCACGTAGTATTTTCAAGGCAATAGAGGAACAAAGGTGGTTTGCCATTGCCTACCTCTGTATGGCAACTCTGAAATTCATGGCTGGCCCCCCATTCAAGTACTAACCAGGGCTGACCCTGCTTAGTTTCTGAAATGTGATGAGATCAGGCTACCTTCAGCCATCCAGGTAATGGCAATCATATCATAAACATGGAGCCAGGGGAATCATGTTATAAGCATGGTGCATCCCAGATCCATTCACTCTAATGGGCTCTTATTGGCCATAAGAAACTGAGGACGCCAGTCTTTTCTCAGAGTCCCTTAATTCCCAGACTAAGTCAGGGATTTTTAATGCTTTAGCTATTTCTAAATGAATAAATTATAATGCTTCAAAGCTGGAAATGCTTGATCCAGTTTGGTGTAGTGGTTACGTGCGCAGACTCTAATCTGGGAGAACCAGTTTTGATTCCCCACTCCTCCACTTCCAACAGCTGGATGATCTTGGACAAGCCATAGTTCTGGCACAGCAGCTTTTGATAAAGAGCAGTCTCTGTCAGAGCTCTCTCAGCCCCACCTACCTCACAGAGTGTCTGTTGTGGGGAGGGGAAGGGAAAGAAGTTTGTAACCCACTCTGAGACTCCTAGAGAAGGTTGGGGTATACATCCAATCTCTTCTTCTTCTTCTTCATCGTCTGTCTGTCTGTCTGTTTCTTTAAATTTTTATACATCTTCTATTTGATTAAGCATTTGAAGCAGTTCACAACATTGTACAATTACATCAATTAAAATAGGTACCAAATAGTCCAATAAAATAGGTACCAAATAAATGTCCAATAGAATCCTGTGGAGTCATATAAAATAATACAAAATACATAAAACTAATCTAATCCCAACCCTAAAAATGTCTATCAATAGAGAGATATTATGAGCCAGTAGCACATCAGAATGCTTCTGCCTTACTGAGTCTCTGAAATATCTGTCAGATGACCATCTGACAGCAATGCTGATTCTGTGAATTTAGGCAGATCATGAGAGGGAGGGCAGGAAGGGTTGCCTCAGTGCTTAGTTCTTGTGGCCTTTCTTACATGCCCAGGGAAATGCTGATCACCACTTTGGGGTCAGGAAGCAATTTTTCCCCAGGCTAGTTTGGCTGGAGATCCTGGAGGGGTTTTTTTGTCATCTTTTGGGCATGGAACAGGGTCACCGGGGGTGTCGGAGGGAGGGGGTTGGACTAGATGACCCTGGAGGTCCCTTCCAACCCTATGATTCTATGATTCTATTGTGCCTGGGTGCCTTCTGACAGTCTGTTCCAGAGGGAGGGTGCCACAATTGTGAAGGCCCTCCTCCTGGTGGAAGAAAGTCATGCTACAGTGGGACCCAGGACTACAACAAGCCCTGTGAAGGTGAACTATGGGGGATCATAATGGGAGAAGCAGTCCCATTGGTAAGAGGGTCCCAGACCACTAAGGGCTTTAAAAGTAAGAACCAATACCTTGAATTGGATACAAAACCTGATTGGTAGCCAGTGAAATAACTGAATACAGGGCTAAATAAAGAATTCTATTTAATAGTTTTTAACAGGGCTCTTGTTGTAGAAAAAGCCCAGCATGAACTCATTAGCATAATAGGCCACACCCCTGACAGCACAGATCTGTCCTCACAGAGGAGGGAGAGCTTGAATCTGATTAAACCTTGATCCTAAAGGTACCACTGGACTCTTTTAGATTGCTAGCTATGGGGTGCGGGGGGGAGACCAGAAGAAAACCCTTTCCACTCTGCATATGCCCAGGAGCATTCTTCTGGGAAGAAAAGCTTCTTTCCACTCTGCACATGCCTGTAGGGTCGCCAACCTCCAGGTGGTGGATGGAGGTCTCCTGGGCCAAATCCGCACTAGTGCTTTGCTTCCCTTTCCTCCCGGGTTTAATTGGTCCAAATCAGTCTGTGCATTTCCGCATTACCTGCATCTGACCCGGGTTGATGCCAGTTCTTCATTTCCGCATCTGTCTCTGCCCCGAATCTTGATCCCCCACCCGCCATTTTTAAAAAAAATGTAGGTGGAGTTTCGTTATAAAGTCGTGACGATACAAAGACATGATTGGCCAAGGTTTTCAAAAATTCCCGTGAAAGTGCATCTTGCAACCGCCCCTTCCCCACCCCCTTTTTTTTTAACTGTAGGCAGAGTTTCATTGTGACGAACCCTCCCAAACTACGGCCAGGATCATGCACGCATGTGCAGGTCATTTTGAAAAGCCCATGAAAAGAAACAAAAAGTATGCAAGGAACGGAGGGAAAATGTAGGGTGGAAAAGGGATGGGAAATGAAGGGTGATCAAGAAACAATAACACATGTAACCCCGGAAAGAAATTGTGTCCACACCACCATGCCACCCGCAATACATTACACCCGCAAAAATGTTAACAAAAACACAATGTCATGTTGTGTTGTCGTAATGCGACGACGGGGGGAAGGGGAACCACTTGCGCTGCACCACAAATCAATCAATACATATTTTTAAAGTGGCATAAGTCAGTCATGACGTTTGTGCAAAATAAGCAACACAGAAATTTGGAGACATCGACAACAAAAGTACATTTTAAAAAAGACATTTAAGAGCCAGTCAATGATGGTTCAATGTAGCGTCGTGTTGTTGTAACGCAACAAAGTGGGGAACAAAAAAAAAACCCGCTCATGGCATGGCAGGAAAGGGGAGGGAAGGGGAGAGGAAAGGGGTGGAAAATGGGTGGAGCATGAAACCCTGATTTCGGAGTTCCCCACTAGAATGCTCCAACTTTGCTACCGTGTAAAAAAAAAAAAAGAACCTGAAAATTACGAAGACAGAAGATCCACAGAAAACGAGAATTACATTTGGGCCAACTTCAGAAACGGAGCAACAAGTGCGGAACTGTTGCTCTGCCCCGGATTCTAGCGGAGAGTGAGTACAGGGTAACTACTAGTGCGGCATCGGCCCTGGGATTACAAGTGATCCCCAGGCAACAGGGAAAATGGTTGATCTGGAAGGTGGACTCTGTGACATTCTATCCCACTGAAGTCCTTTCCCCTCTTCAAACCCCACCCTTCCTAGATTCCACCCCCTCCCCCAAATTTCCAGGTATTTCCCAACTTGGAGCTGGCAAGCCTGCATGCCCAGGAGGAGCATTCCTCTGGGGAGGAAAGCCTCTCCACTCTGCACATTCTCCGGGCACTCTTTGTGGAGGAAGAAGCCTTCTCTCCTTTCCTGCTCTCTACACATGACTGGGGACACCGTGGCTGCTGCTGCTGCTGCTACTCCTCCCTTCCCTCCCTCCCTCCCACTGACCTGCACCTGAGCCGCTCCCGGTTGCTGCTGTCCTTCATTGGCATGGCCACGCCGCTGCTTCTCCTCCTCCGGACAGAGCAAGCAAGGGAGTGTGTGCCAGCCGGGCGCCCCAGTCAGTCATCGACCCTGAAGTTCCCCCACTTCCTCCGAAGTGAAAACCATGCGCTTTCCAAACCTTGTGCTTTCCAAACCTCACGAAAATCTCGGAGAGTGGCTGAGCACAGTGAGGGGCTGGTTGGGGTCCCTGGGCACTGCTTCAGGGTGGGAGGCATGGTGCTTGAAACACCAAAGAGCATTGGAGTGCCTTCCGACTCCCTGCACTTAAAGGGAAGCTGGAAGGCCTGGCATTCCTGATGCATGGGGCCCTTTCTCGCCGGCTCCCTATGGCAGGGACAGCCAGGTGGCTCAGCGTGGGGTGGGCCGAGGCTGCTGGAGACCCACGTGCACCCGGGCTGCCTCGATCCCCTGCTTGACGGGAGGAAGAAGAAGAAGAAGAAGAAGAGATTGGATTTATACCCTGCCCTCCACTCCCCAAGGGAGTCTCAGAGCGGCTTACAAACTCCTTTTCCCTTCCCCTCCCCACAACAGACACCCTGTGAGGTAGGTGGGGCTGAGAGAGCTCTTTCCCAAGCTGTCCTTGAGGGAACAGCTGGTACAGAGCTGTGGCTTGCCCAAGATCATCCAGCCAGGTGCAAGTGGAGGAGTGGGGAATCAAACCCAGTTCTCCCAGATTAGAGTCTGCGCACTTAACCACTACACCAAACTGGCTCTCAGAGGAGGTGCATGGTGCAGCTCTCCACTGCAGAGCCATCTTGCAGTGGCTGGTGGTGGAAAGACTGACCCAGCATGGGGGGGGGGGCAGGCTTGGAAGACAGCTGGAACACCGTTCCCCTGCGTTCCGGCCGGAAAATAGTCCTGGTTTTTAATGGGAAATACAGTTAAAATGGTCTGGCAAAATTACAAAGGTGAATAACTGACAGATAATCAGCAGGATGGGAAGGAAAGGCAGCATTGTATAGCCGGTCTCATTAGATCTCAGAAGCTAAGCAGGGTCAGTACGTGAAGGGAGACCACTTGAAGGGAGACTGCCTCTGCAGAGGAAGGCAATGGCAAACTGCCTCTGCTTCTCACTTGCCTTGAAAGCCCCTTGCTGGAGTCGCCATAAATCAGCTGTGACTTGATGGGACCTTACACACACACAAACAGCAGGATTCTACTAAATTCTACTCAGAATTCTACTAAAGTCCATTCCATGAGGTTTACTCACAGGGAAGTATAATGCCATAGTCTACCTCCCAAAGCAGCCATTGTCTCCAGGTGAACTGATCTCTGTTGCCTGGAGATCAGTTGTAATCCCAGGAGATCTCCAGCCACCAACTGGAGGTTGGCAACACTATCAATGGAGTAAGTTTGCATAGGATGTCACTGTAAATACCATAAAGCTGTAAATACCTCAAAGCATTTAGAAATATCAAACCATTTCAATTGACTGAAAGAGCAGTCATATTTTTTCAACTATTTTCTCTTTCCTTACTTTCCTTTCATGAATATTAAGTAAGCTTTCAAAAAGAGAGTACTTGTACATCTTAACCTATCTGTGTTATAATACACTATCACTTATAATTAGCACTTGTGTGGATTATAGTTTAATTATTTTGACAGATTTATGGTTTGGGATTAAAACACAATCCTTTTCATGCCTGAATTTTCCCCTCTACCACACAGAGGGAACGATGGAAAATGAGAATGATCAATTCTAGCAAAGAGTGTAATGGTTCTTTTCATGCTGGTGGTTCTGAGGCCGCACAGAATATCATTTTGTCACAATCTGGCATTCATAAATAAGCTGCTCACTGGAAACTCTATTAATATTGTGTGATTTAAACTTTCCTGTTTAATTTAAGGGCACTATCATCACACCCTTTCTTCTGAAGCAGAATCACAGAAGACAGGGCTTTTGTTCCCACCAGACAAGCAGACAAGGCAGGGTCTCCCCCCATTTGTGAACACACATAATACAGTTATATTTAGGGAAAAAAACAAATCAGGGAAAGAGAAGAAGAAACATGGCAGAGAACAGGAAGAAAGAAAGGGAAATGGTAGAATAGAAAAAATGGGAAGAAGGAAAGAAGGATGGTGGGGTGTTTCCAAACATATTCCTGCAATGCCTATTTTTCTCACGTTCCTCTCCACTGCATTTCCTGGAAGGATCATATCTGCGATTGTGGGACCTGCATGCAAGGATAACTGCATAGTTCAGGGGGTTGTGGTATGGTTGCCAACTTCCAGGTTCACCTGGAGAAGATGGCCTCTGTGGAAGGTAGACTGTGGTATTATACCGCTGAAGTCCCTCTCCTCCCCAAACCCCACCCTTCTCAGGCTCTATCCCCAACATCCCCAGATATTTCCCAACTCAGAACTGGCAACCATAACTATTGACTTGAGTTTACAGGGGTGGTAACTCTACTCAGGATGATACTGTTTGTGTTTTAGATAGTCAACTACAGCCTAATTTTCTTTATGCAGTTTTAGAAGAGAAGAGAAGAGATTGGATTGGATTTATATCCCGCCCTTCACTCACTTGGAGTCTCAGAGCGGCTTACAAACTCCTTTCCCTTCCCCTCCCCACAACAGACACCCTGTGAGGTGGGTGGGGCTCAGAGAGCTCTGAGACAACTGTCCTTGAGAGAACAGCTGGTACAGAGCTATGGCTTGCCCAAGGTCATCCAGCAGGTGCAAGTGGAGTGGGGAATCAAACCTAGTTCTCCCAGATTAGAGTCCGCACACTTAACCACTACACCAAACTTGTTCTCTCCATTTAAAATAATAAAATAAAAAAATCTCCATTTAAAATAAAAACACACCAAAGAATTCAGAATACTATTAATTTTATAGAAATAAACTATTTGTTGCATTTACCAGTTATAATCCTTCATAATGAACTAATGTATATACAGCTAACAAATACTGATACTTGACTCACATTCTTCATGTTTTACATATCACCCTGAACATTAGTCTAGATTTACAACATTAAACTTTTAAATATCCTTAGCATATGATGTGCCTCCAGGGTAGAGAAGTTGTACCATAGTGAGGCAACCACTATAAGGCTGCCTCGCTGTTTAAGCTTCATATCTTAAACTGGCACCAAGACAAAATTGTCAAATAGCTGCTAATGTACAAATTAGGAACTCTTCAAGACATAAGGGAGAAAGTGAGCACTACACACATTAGGCCCAAACAATTCAAGACTATATAGGTAAAAACTAGCCTCCTTGTACACAGAAGGCAAAAGTAGCTGGTATCCTGGAGCCCCTGGTGGAAGGTGTTCTGGAGACTAGGAACACTTTCTAGCACCAACATTCAGTTTTGGAATCAGGACTGTCTGGATTCAAAATGTAGAAAGTCTGGAATTTCCAAATATCTGGAATTCCATTAAGTCAATAGGAAGAGCCATTTTTTTGCATAAACAAAAAAAAGGGTAAACCACGTTTTAAAAAGTTTTCCTCAGTCCATGAGCTTTTCCCACTGACTATGTTTGGAAGAGCAGCCACGAAGGAGCTAGAAAAGATTCGAGTGTAAGGATGAGTGATTCCACTGTTGAACAACTCTTACCGTAAAAAAGTTTTCCCTAAAGCCAGCGAGTACCTTCCCTGCATCCTTTTTGAAGTGAGGCCATGATGGACATGGGTCCAGCAGGCAAGTGGTAGGCTTCACAGCATCGAGGATCCTGTCAGCTTCATCCTGGGAGAGTTGGCTGAAGTGGTACTGAAGACAGCCAAGGGGCCTCCAGTTCACACACTGTTTCAATATTGGTAGGCAGATCCCGGCAGAGCGACAAGATTTTATCTGCAAAATAGCTTGCAAAGGCCTCTTAGCTAATTGCCAAATTCCTAACTTTTTGTGTTCCCTCAGAGAGTGAGGTTAATGACCTAATTACTCTAAATAATTAAGCTGGGCAAGAGCTAGTGGATGTAATGGAAGCCATGTAGAAGTCCTTCTTTGTGGCTGTGATGAACTGACCTCCAAAACCAGGATGCTTAGTGCATCAGATTCAGAGAGCTGGGAGATCAGGGGTTAATGCCTCACTGTAAAGCACATAATGCCACACTGTAAAGCTACTACCTGCATGCACCCCCTTTTCTCTGACTGGTCAGCACCAGCTGAGGAGAGCTTTCAAAAGTCTTGTCAGTCCTTGTCAAAGGGAGTCAGTTGTTGTTTGGACTTTGGGATGGCAGTTGCCAGTCAGGAGGAGTGTGTTGGTCTGAGGAAAACAGACAAGTTCACTTGGGAAGTGAAGGGAAACAACTCCTTGCCCTTACTGTGTACTAACATACTGGAGGAAAAGTTCAGAAAAGAGAACTTAAAGTCTAAGTGTCAGCCTTAGCTGAATTCTGTTTATTCAGTCTCTAGAACTAGGATTTAGGTTTGACAGAAGAAACTGGGCAGTATGTTGGAAACTGCCAGTCCAGCCAAACAGAAAAGGATTATTGCTCTTAGAAAGAGGAGGATATTTCTTACCCAGTTATCAGAGGGTTCAACTCAAAAGGGCCCCCTAGTTTGTATGAAAAGGGAAACGGTCTTAGACTCCTCAAGAGTATAAAAGGAAAAGATATAATCCCACAAGTTATGATTCTGTATTTAAATACAGGAAGAAAGTACTAGCTTCCAGGAAATTAAATAGTTTTATGAAACTTTATCAAGACACATTGTGGCTGAAAGAAATATCCAAGACAAACTTCTCAAAGTTAAGAATTGAGTCTCCAAGTCTATATAAGCTTCAACTCTGTTGCCTGTTCAAAATATTATAATTTGCATAAACAACCAAATTTACCTCAACTTCTCATCCCCCGCCCTATTCCCGACTCAACTGTGCCTGTTCAATAAAATCAACCTTTCTGTTTGAACTTTACTTTGGGTCAAGTACTTTGGGTCAAAAAGGTATTTATAAGAGGGCTCCTGCTGAGTTACAAAAAAAAAAATCTCTGACCTGGGCAAAAACCAACTAATTTCTCTGCCACAGGGTGGGACACGCAGAAAGTTATAATTCTATAATTCAAATATGCTAAGAAGAGGCTGCTCACTCAGAGTGGGGGAACAGTGTTTTGGTGGGAAAATCTGCTTCACAGAAAAGAAGCAGCAGGGGTCCATCATAGCAGCCCTCACTGTCGTCTCATAGGATTTCATTAACATCCTATAAGATGTTCTTGTGGCCTCATCAAAAGTCCGCTGCCATATTTGCTCTAGCTGTCTCAGCTCCCATTTCATCTATTTTGGCTCCATAGTATACCAAGGTGCCCATTTTGGAATGGGGGTGGACAGAACGTCAGACGGGATTTCATTGATGGCTTCAGAGAGACAGCTATGGTAGTCCTCAATCAGTTCATCTAATGACTTGCCAGGGGGCATTGGATCCCACAGAGCATTCTGGAAACCAATTGGATTCATGAGTCTCCACGGGTGAGTATAAACCAGCTTGTCTATGGCTGTGATTACACTGGTAGCTTGGTGTGATACGGTGCCGCCTCTGATTGAATCAGTTGAAAGTATTATGGGGCATATCAGCCACACAGGACACCCTGCTACAGGCTACCTATAGAGACATCCTGCGGTAAAGCATTCACATTATAGCACATCAGCCACGGAGCACACTGCCAAAAAATTCAAAATTCATGTGCGCACATAGTGTGCATGCATGCACACATGCACTCTTATGCACATGCACATATAGGTAATTTTTTTTAAAAAATTGTCCCCAGTAGCAGAAAGGATCTGCAGGTTCAGACTGCCAAATCTGTTCTGCATGTGCTCCCCCATGTTCAGACATCTGGCCATGTGCAATGAATGCGTGGGGAAACAAAAACACCACTTTGGAGGTGGTGGCTTTTTAACCCGACTCCAGGTCATCCTCTGACGGGGTGAGTACGCTCGGGGAACGCCTGACATGTGGCTGTCATTCGTTTGTGAAATGTGCCTATATCGGGCCAAACTGCCAGTCTGAACCTGTATCTAACAAACCTTATCCTTATGACTGATATACTTCAAAAGGGGCCTAAACTTAATATAATTTTTTTTCTTATTAATGTAAAAACTAGTTTAGGGATGCCAGCCTCCAGGTGGGAGCTGTGGATCCTCCAAAACTACTCATCTCCAGACCACAGAAAGCAGTTTCCCTGGAGAAAATGGATGCTTTTGAGGTTGGTCTCTATGGCTCTATGGCACTGTACCCCACTGTGGTCCCTGTCCTCCCCAGGTTCCACCACCAAATCTCCAGAAGGTTCCCAACCTGGATCTGGCCACCCTGCCCCTGGCAACCCTAAACTAGTTTTTCTGTCTTGTTTTTACTATACATTAAGGGGTAGAGAGAGAATCAAATGTAGGTTGAGCTGCTTAGAAAGGGACACAGATTTTTAGCATGCAGAGCACTAATGCACAGCAAATAGTTAGGGGACAAAAGGGGAATTGTATAAGCAGCTATTAATGCTTTTCAGTTGGAAAGGACCAGTGTAAAAATACCATAGGGTTGCCTGCTCCGGATTGGGAAATGCCTGGAGATTTGGGGGGTGGAACATGAGGAGGGCAAGGTCTGGGGAGGGGAGGGACTTCAATGGGGTATAATGCCATACAGTCCACCTTCCAAAGTAGCCTCTTTCTCCAAGTGAACTGGTCTCTATCGCCTGGAAATCAGTTGTAATAGCAAGAGATCTTCAGCCACCCCCTGGAGGTTGGCAACCCTAAAATACCATCTGGTATTTGTGCTTGCTTCAAGATTTGGTAACTGCAGGCTGCTGTCACTCACAGACTTTGCTCTCACCCCCGTCCACCCTTTGTTGGCAAAACCACAGCAACACAAACCAGGGGACATTGAGTTTTCTGCCCCCCACCCCACCCTTGGTGCCAGGCTATCTGAAGAATAGGGTTGCCAGGTCCCTCTTTGTCCCCAGCAGGGGACTTTGGGGGGCATTCCCAGAGGGGGTGGGGCATCCCCAACATGATGACGTCACATTGGGGACATCCCGGCTCCAAGCCCTGCCACTGTGGAGACGGCTGCGTGCACTGAAAGAGGGCCCTTTAGGTGCATGCAGCCAGAGGGCCCAATACACCCCTCTCTCCCTCCTCTCTCTCTCAAAAGAAAAGGGAGATAGGTGGGTGTTGGGGCTTGGGGGTGGGGCTTCCCTTGCTGGCCAACTGGCCAGGCAGTGAGTAGAACCCCCCCCCCAAAAAAAAGCAGGTAACCCATGCCAAACCAGGGGGTCTGGCAACTCTACTGGAGAATGTTTCAGCTTCCTGTTCCAAGAAGCCAGATGGAGCTGTCTGAGGCACAGGTTTCACTTTCCTCCTCTTGTAAAGTTGCCAGCCCCAGGTTGGGAAATACCTGGAGATTTTTTGGGGGGTGAAGCCTGAGGAGAACATGGTTTGGGGCACAATACCATACAGTCCAACTCCCAAAGCGGCCATTTTCTCCAGGTAAACTGATCTCTGTCACCTGGAGATCAGTTGTAACAGCAGGAGATCTCCAGCCACCACCTGGAGGTTGGCAGCTGTTCCCTCTTGCAAACAGCCTAGCCTGCTTTCTGTAGGAGTCAATGAGACGCTGAATAAAGAAAGTATTACAAATACACCAAATGTTAAAACAGCCAGCATACCTCATTGTGTTCAATGTAAGTATGCAACCCCCTCTTTACCGCACAGGTATAAAATATCCATGCTATGCTCTGGGCCTTCCCTTCTATGCCCTGGGCCTTTTCTTTTGGCCAGATTGGCTACTGACTCTGGTTGGGGTCTTGTATCTGCCATGTTTCCTGAACGCTCTTCAGCCACTCTGTTAGCTTTCGATCTGTTTGTGGATTTATTAACAGATGAGGGACAAGGGAGAGATGATAGCTGCAGAAGTGGAGGACTTCAGTTTGGTGACCTCTGGCCTCTCTCAGAGATCTGCTTCAACCATTTTAAAAATGCTCTGTAGCCTAAGGAATCCCGGTGGCTGCTTTGTGGGCGAGAGGCAGGGCCTGTGACCCTTGCGGTCTCTCCCAGCTGCATGATTTCAAGTTGAATTGATAAAATGTAATGCTAATGACGATTTTCCTTTTACCACCATAAATTAACAGTGCATATTTTAAAAGGGGACACTGTGACATGCTTTTTTACTCACGGCGTTACATCCTTATGGTCTAACGTTATGATGACTTTTTAAAAAAAGACCGATGAATCCTTTTGGAAGGTGAACCCCCCTATCTTATGTAGTTTAGATAGCAAAAAAACCCATTAAATGTCTTTTCACTTGGGGATGTTCTATCTCTACAAGGAGCAGAATGCTTTCATAGATCAATTCTCGAATATGATAATAATGTCTATGTGCAAACAGCCAGTGGTGCAGCAGCGGCAGCAGCAAAAAAAAAAAGGGGGGGGGGCTGCATTTATAACCAGTGACAACTAAAACCTATGAAGTTTTTAAAAGAATGTGATTGTTGTCAGAAGGAATTGGGTACAACAAAGCCGTGTTCAGTTCTGGTTCCACTCACAGCCGTGGCTCAGGGGTTGTGCCGGAGCTGCTGCAAGGCTGGTGGGCACAGACCAGCCAGAAAGTGAATTTTGCATACTGTACGGATCATCGCTCAGTTCAGGGCAGTCAGATTGAATCTGCGATCAACCGATTGTGCTTCATGAAACCGTCAGCACGCATTTGCGTCTGGCTGTTTTCTCCTGTCCCACTGTAAACAAGCTGTGCTCTGAGCTGTCTCCCTACCCTTATCTGCTCGGCGAAGATCACACAGACAGACCTCATCAGCAGGCTGGGAGTCAGAGTTAAAGTTACCCCTTCCAGACAGCAGTCCCCACGCGGGCTGGAAGTGAAAAAGAAGAGCGGCTTTGGAATGACAGAGTTTTAGTTCCTTTTAGGAAAGGCATACCTTAGATTTAGACGCAGGCTGGCGTGCTGTGTCTCTTTCATGAAATTAAATTAGGTGTCCCTAAAATGAACAGCAGTTTTGAACGTCGGCGGATGAGCTCGGCAGGCTCGGCCGTGGTTCTCTTCCCCTGCCTTTTGGGATCGTGTCTGAATGTAGCCAAAAGTGAAGCGGTAGCTGGAAATATTGTCAATCTGGTAGGAATCCAAGAACCTAATAATGCCTGAAATACTCTAAGGAGTATAATGACAGTAAACAGGAACAGGTATGTTGGCTTCTGTTTCCATTCACTTCAGTTAAAGCATTAGCCTTTAAACATAAAACAGAGCCCTGTTTTCAGCTTACTCGTCTTGCATCAAATGCACAAAGTTCTACTCCACGCGCTCTCTCTCCCTCCCTCTCTCTCTCTCTACATATACACATCCCTCCATTTGTATAATTTTGTATTTTTGCAGTATTAAATTCTTGCAATCAGCTGACCAGTCGAGGCTTTTCTTTATGTACGCAGAGCCAGAACCCCCATCGCCATGCCAGTCCCTGCCTCATTGCTCCATCTAGTTGAGCAACAACAGCCAAAGTGAAACAGCTTGCAATTTGCACCTGTCTGCTTTAAGGGGAGAAAACTCTTTATTGCTAATGAGAATGAAACTTGGTGAAGTCAAAGGGAGCTGGTTTTATTTCCTTGTCTTTTTTTGGTTGCCGGTTCCCTAGCATTTAAACCTTAAATGAAAACTGAAGATCCATTGGTATAATCAAAGGATATACAAATTATAGGACACATATGCCTGGATTAAATGATTCTGTAAAGCCCAATGTGGGGCATACTGTGAAATCAAAAACATTTAAAACAAACCAGTCTCAGGAAAGGCAGTATATATGTCCTATATGAATTAATAAATAATATTATGTCCAAATTTCTCCTCTGTATAAGCATTGCACAGGGCAAACAGCTCCCTGTCTACAACCCATTCGGCTTCAGAAAATGGCATGGGAGGGAAGGCTAACTACACACACACACACACACACAGAGTATCCATGAGCAGAAACTGGCCCTGCAGCACTTGGGAATGAAGTTCCCTGATATTATGCATATCGCAAGTTGGGTCTGGGGTCCCCAACCCAACTCGGGTCACACGTAACATTTAGTTGAGTTAGTAGAACAAATTCAGAGTCCAGCGGCACCTTTAAGACCAACAAAGTTTTCTTCAAGGTATGAGCTTTCATGTGCGCACATACTTTTTCAAATATTTAGTTGAGTTCTCATTCTAAAGGTCTTGAACACGGGCACTGTAGCCATGTTGGCTTTTTTCAAAAGAGCAAGAGTTCACGTGAATTCCTGGAAGCGTCAAAGGAACAAAATGGCATCTTTTATCACAACGTCTTAAGAGAACAGACATTTTTAAACACCTCCAAAGAAACAGTAATTAGGAACTTTCATTGTGAGAGCGTATAATTTTTGAAAATTGTTTTTTCCATAAAGAAATAGGGGACTGAATATATAGCATGTATCACTATACCATTAAGCTATTCTTGTCCTGTTCTTTAACTTTTTAAAAACAGAATGCTGGCATTTGCTTTCTGAAACAAGCTCTATAACTTTAAAGAAATCACCAGTGAAGAAGGAAAAGGGGGGAGGGGGTCAATCAGCATGACATAACTAACATAACAAATACAATATAAAGTAAAATACTATCATAACATTTTCATTCGACAAATTGTTCCCATTTCTTTTTACACAGTAAACAACATGGCAGTGGGTGAAACGAAGTTGCGACTGTCACAAATTGGGGGCCTCTGCAGTAATTAATGTAGTTTAATATGGTTGTTGGCACACTTCTCACATGACAGATAATGTTCCAACAAGACACTGATAGGACCTTTCAGCGCAGCTTTAGGAGATCTACCAGGCACTGCCGAGTTTGGTTAGGTCAAAGGGTTGAACCATGTGTAATTCATAACAGAGGAGGTCCCACGGTCACTCCACAAAAACAATTACGCTACTTATTTCACTCCATCCCCGGCCTGAAATTCACAAGCCTCACAGTTTCAGTGCAGTCAATCTCGTTCTGCCCCTGGGCTACAAAACCACATGAAAATATGTGGTGCTGTGTTTATAAATCTAATCAAAAATAGAAACAGTAGACGGGCACAATGAGGTTCTACGATAGATCCCTGGGAATACTCTAAATTCTTGAAGGCACTTTTGTTTAACTTCTGCAGCCCCCCCTCCCTCCCCTCTCTTACTTGTACATTGTCTACAACTCTCGTTAATCATCCCCTTCGCTTGTCAGTAACAGAAAAGAGAAACTGCCTGTCTGCTTGCTTCCTTTCTGTCATTTTTATAAATAATATTACAAAAGAGAGAATAAAACAAAGTAGCATTATTTTAAATATCCTGTAAAGGAAATCGCTTACCTCCTTACCCGTGCCTTCCTGCCCTTGCATTTCAGAGAGGCGGAATCAGAAGCAAGGAAATGCTTCTGCCTGCAAGAGAACACAAAAAGATCAGATAAATAAATGAGCATTTTATTTGCGCATGTTTAATTCCATCCTTAACATAAGAATCTGTTTAAAGGGACTGTTTCAGGAAGATACTGCTCAGGTGAGCGGCAGCTGGGTGGGAGGGGGATTCCTTCTGTGGATCTTAAGTGAGTCAGTGTTAGTTCTTTACTTTGTATGTTGAGAGGAGTGGGGAGATCCTCATTAGGGGAGAAATAGTTAACAGAAATGAAAGTTGGCACTGTGGGAAATGCCAAAGAATATGTGGTAGCACTAGAGAAAGCAAAGTCAGTGGCGTGAAAATAAGTTACCAGAGGAAGCACAGGTCCAGCATCACAACTACACAACTTGTTCTATACATCTGGGGCGGAGGGGTGGGGAATGTAGTTTGTGTTTCTTATAAAGCCATTTTCAGCCGCTCTCCATGCTCCTGCTATTGCTGGCCACCGCTACTGCATGTTTTCTAACTCTGATGCCCATTTGCACATAAGCATGATCACCCAAACACAGCAAGTCCAGTCAAAGGAACCATGAGAGTAAAGAAAACAGGCTGTTGCACAAGAGTATGTGCAAGAACATGTGCGATGCTTTCACAGGTAGCTCTGCAGCACTTTCTCACTTGCGCAAGATACTGTGTCTACAGAAGAATGGTTTTAGATTTAGTTTCACTTGTCTCGTGCAACACTGTAGGGAAACTTTGGATCCAGTCCTACGGCCAAATAACGGCACCAGGTCTTCGTTACAATGAACCATGCTACACTTGCTGGAGAGAACCACAGAAAGGATTTTCTCCACCATCTAGGAAGAGACGCTTTACTAGCTCTCTAGAAGTGACTCATTTCATAAACCTCTCTCCACAGAGGGTGAGTCATTGACCCGGAAATACTTTGAGTCATTCTTAATCAATAGGTTTGGAAGCAGCTGTGCAAGAAGTTCTGAGTGTGTGGAGCATCTAGTGACCAGGTGGACCAGGAATGTTGCTGTCATCAAGCCTCCCTTTTGGTAGTCTCTGTCCTTCTTTCTCCATCTTGATGATAGAGACCAGCTCCTTTCTGTCAGTTACAAGAGGCCTAGAAAAGGAGTTTCAGGCCATCTACAAAGAACAGGCAGGCACGAGTAAGTATAATCTGGCATAATCTCATCATGTATCCTGGAACCATAGCGGCCTTAGAGAAAAATGAGCCTCCCCTTTACTTTCCCTGTAGTCCATTAAATTAGGACCTCCCACTAAAAGGCTCTGAGTCCTGAGAAATGTGCTTCTGGACCAGATTTATATTTATTTAACTGTACTGCTGCCCCACTGTTCCTTTACAAACCTCAGAGCAGTTTACAAGGGAATCCATTAGGATTGCCAGCTCTGGGTTGGAAAATACCTGGAGACTTTGGGGGTGGGTCCGGGAGAGGGTGGAGTTTGGGGAGGGGAGGGACGCCTGCATGGCACAATGCCAGAGAGTCCACCCTCCAAAGCAGCCATTTTCTCCAGGGGAGCTGCTGTCTGTCAGCTGGAGATCAGTTGTAAAAGCGGGAGATCCCCAGGCCCCACCTGGAGGCTGGCAACCCTAGAATCCACACTTCAAAAGTGCTGTGATAACAGATGCCCCCAGATCATTTAGTGACATGGTTCCCAAAGTGGGTGATACCAGCCCTGGGGGGGAGGATTAGGATTACCTAGGAGGGCACTTAGAGGCAAGGGGGCAGCGGGGGGGGGGGGGGAATGCTGTTGGTGGTCTCCTTTGACTGCATTGTTCACTTATTTACAGTGGACCAGGCTGCAGCCTAGAAATGCTAGCAAAGGGCACTCCAAGTGTCCGCCTCTGCGTGGTGCTGAAATCTGAAATAGCGGAGTTTTTAGTAAATATGTCACCAGAGCTCTAGTCAGACTAATATGCTGCATTTTGAGAAACTGTCGACATCGCGTGTTTTTTTTCAAGTTTTTGCTGCTAAGTCCTTACCATAATAATACCGAGCACTGTGTTTATTTCCCTGTGTTCGCATTGATTATAAAGTGTGCTTTTTAGCTATGTTATTTTTGTTGCAGCCCCCCCAATATTAATATTTCTAGGTTATATAAGGCTTTAAAATTTCTCCATTTTCAAAAAGGTGAAAAACAGTTTTTTAAAGGAAAAAAATTAGAGAGAAGAAGGAAAAATGAGGTAATGGGAAATCAAGGGTATAAATAATACAATTTCAGTAATAAGAGGGAAAATTATGGTAAATTAATATAAATAATGGGGAGAAAATTGGGAATATGTTCAACAAAAAAATAAAAATTATTAGACAAACATTTACAATGAAAATATAACACGTTATTCAGAATTGCTGTACAATGAAAAGGGAAAAAAATAAAAGTATTAGGAGGAAAAATTAAAATTATCTTCTTTATTCCTTTAAATTCAAGCCATTGTTTTTCTTAATTGGGGGTATTTGTGTCTTCCAGGACCTTTTACTTCCCCCAAAGTAATAGTATTAACCCTTGGTAAAATACCTTTGGTTTTAAATGTCCATAATGCGTGCATTGTGCTGGTATCACAGGATCAAATTCATTGAATTTGTTAAATAAATTGAACTAAAAACTTTTAATTGCATTTTGAATAACTGCTTTAAATTGTTACTGGTTGGGATTTTATTGATATTATCTTCCTTAGTGGGTTGTGCAAACCGCTCTTCTAAATAATGTTTTTTTATAGGGTAAGGTATGAGTTTATGGAACCAAGGGGGTGGTGGCCTGGAAAAGTCTGGGTACCACTGATTTAGCATATCAATATACTTTTTTCAGTTTAGAAGTTCTGATACTATCATCCCTCCTCAATATCCATCAATAACTTTTCTGCTGAGCTTCTCATGTCTCACATCTGTTACCTGGTCTCTCTCTCTTTATATCACAGTACAGCTTGGTGTACTGGTTAAGAGTGGTGAACTCTAATCTGGAGAAGCTTCCACATAAAGCCAGATGGGTGACCTTGGGTCAGCCACAGTTCTCTCAGAGCTCTTTCAGCCCCATCTACCTCATAGGGTGTCTGTTGTGGGAAGAGGAAGGGAAGGTGATTGTAAACTGCTCCAATACTCCTTCGGATAGTGAAGGGTGGAGTATAAAACTCTTCTTCTTCTACATACCCCACCAAGATTCTACTTCATTGGGGGGGGGGGGGGTGAATGGAAACAGCCTTGTATCCTGTTTCCTCTCCCTCCAGGATAACAGGCTGGCTCAGGGGCGTAGAGTTTAAAAACTCCCGGGAAGGGGGCAGGGGCTCTTCTGTGTGCATGCGCAAAGCGTGCGTGCCTGCCAGGACCATGTCCCCGCTGCTGCCTCCCCACCCCCGCCTGACCACTCCTGCTTCCATCCCTCCCTCCGTCCATCCAGGGGCCAGCTGGGCATTTGCTTAGCTGGCCCCTGGATGGACAGAGGGAGGGTCAGAGTGGCCAGGCTGGGGGGGGGAGAGAGATGGCAGCAGCAGCGGCCCTAGAAAAGGCCGAGGGAGGTGCGGTGGAGGGCGCACCGTTTTCCCGGAGGGGGCTCAGTCTCCCCCGGGAAATTTCGGGGGTGGCTCGAGCCCTCGAGTCCCCCCGTAGTTGATGCCTATGGGCTGGCTACTTTGTGAAACAGGATGCTGTGCTAGATGGATGACTGGTGTGGTCCAACAGGGCTCTTCTTATATCCTTATGCCTCAGTTGTGATCTGTTCCATATACATGCTATACTTTAAGAGAGATAAACAAAGGGAATGATGCACAGAGAATAATTACACTGTCCATTCACCACTGATGCCAGACTCTCAGTAAGAACTCTATAGTATAACCTGAAGAGCAGGACTTGTTTCCCACCCGTTAGTCAGACAAAGCCCTTAAATTGGCTAAATATGCAGATTGGTGAGGACACCGGTCTGCAAATTGTAAAAGACTTAGGAAAGGTCCTTCTATCTTGTCTTTAATGCAGAAACTAATTTTGTCAGAATTATAAAATAAAGGTTGATGTTTATCAAAAAGAGCTTATAAAAAAGTAAGTTAGGATTACATAAGTAAGTAAGGATTACAAAAACCCTATACTCTGGTCGTGGAATATTTATATACATACACAAGAGCTATCAATTTATTTATTTATTTATTTTTGAGATTTGTATCCCGCCCTCCCCGCCAAACGGTGGCTCAAGTCACAAGTGACTTCTGGTGACCCCAGCAAGGGGTTTTCAGGGCAACTGAGAAGCAGAGGTGGTTTGTCATCGCCTTCCTCTTCAGAGTCTTCCTTGGTGATCTCCCATCCAAGTACTGACCCTGCTTAGTTTCCAATATCTGATGAAATTTGGCTTTAGTGTGCTACCTTCCCTTACTGAAGAAAATTTATATACAAAGATAAACTGATGCTTCTGGTCCCTTCTTCCCCTTTACATTGCATACACACACAGCTAGGTAAGCCCTGACCTGCAGAGCCCAGGCTAACCCAATTTTGTCAGTTCTCAGAAGCTAAGCAGGGTCAGCCCTGGCTAGTATTTGGATGGGAGACCACTAAGGAATTCCAGGGTCACTATGCAGAGGCAGGCAATGGCTAAACCACTTCTAATTTTTAGCAAAAATTATTCCATTTGGATTATTATGACTATACATT
Organism: Lepidodactylus listeri; assembly: GCA_029233225.1. Classification (NCBI taxonomy): domain Eukaryota; kingdom Metazoa; phylum Chordata; class Lepidosauria; order Squamata; family Gekkonidae; genus Lepidodactylus; species Lepidodactylus listeri. The sequence goes on from JARCFY010000006.1 coordinate 99,743,313, forward strand.
TTTTATGAATCATTTTATTCTAAGAGTGTATTTTCCTTGCTTGTACCAGATCCCCTGAGGAAGCTATAGGCAAAACATGTTGGGATCAAGAAAGAATAATAAAAAAGTTTTTTTCAGCAACTTGATTTTTTCCCCATTGCTAAATCTCTTGTCTTGAAAAGTCTATGAGATTGCCATAAGTCAGCTGTGTCTGTGAGAAGAAGAAGAAAGAAGAAGACCAACCTTGCACTTTCAAAGTCATGGTGTGAGACAAAATGCTCAGGGCCCTCAGCCAGCAGTCTCAGGACCCATTCACATACATGAGGTGACTCTTGGTAACCCAAACAGAACAGAAGCCATGACCTTAGTTCACAAGACTTGAGCAAGGCTGTTAATGATAAGATGTTCTGGAGGACATTAATTCATAGGGTCACCCTAAGTCTGAAGCTAGTTGACGGCACTTAGGACACACAAACACAAGTTTTTGTGTAAACAACAGCAAGATTATTACCTCTGGAAAATAGCATTCACAGCTCCTTAGAGAAATCCTTCACTTTGTGAATCATCTTGGCATTGTCCAGATGCTCCTAGGGACAGCAACCCTAACCATTCCTAAGGATTGTAGGCTACAATAATTTCTGAAGGAGGTGCTGGCGTTAACATCTTCAGAGTTGTGTTTTGTGTTTCCATGCTAAGGCTTTAGATGTGGAGGAAGCCTGTGGCCTTTTCCCCACCTGCAACCATGTCTCAAATTGCATAATTATCTTTGTACTTTGGACTTTCCGCATAGCTCCACTCATTCATCTGCATGGCCTCATTCTTTGTTCATTGCATACAAAAATATAGGGCACAGAAACTGGCTTATGCACTAATTCAGCTGTAACCTCATTGTTTCAGACTGCAGAAGTGTTACACCTATGCTGATGCTTATGTCTTACAGAGCATCACTCTTGCCACTGAAATTACTGGCAGTGTGGAGAGGAACAAAGATGTACTAGATTGCCCCTATATTTAGTGACTGGCATTGCCAGGCTTTAGCAATGAAATCCTGGCAGTGCAGAGCTAGTAATCAGTGAGAATCAGTGGAAGTCCATGTAAATGTTGCAATATCATCATCCAGGGTTCTGTGGTTTCCAGAGACTCTTCTAGGGTTGCCAACCTCGAAGTGGTGGCCAGAAATCTCCCAGGATTACAATTGATCTCCAGGCGAAAGAGATTAGTTCACCTGGAGAAAATGGTAGCTTTGGAAGGTGGACTCTATGGTATTATACCCCACTGAAGTCCCTCCCCTCTGCAAATCCCACCCTCCTCGGCCTCCACCCCCAATTTTTTCCTGTATTTCCCAACCAGGAGCTGGCAATCCTAGACTCTCCCAAATTTGAAAAAAGGTGTTTGTCCAGTTTCACTCACAAGAAAATAAAGTTTGTTATAAAAGAAAATGTCAATGTGCTAGCCCAATAATCACAAAAAAGCAGAGGCACCATTCAAAGCAGATATATGAGCTCTACTAGAATACAGATGTTACCAAATTTTTGACTGCTTTGGTTCAGTTAAAAAACTGGAATGACTTTTATGATTTCTCAACCATCTGGATTATACCTGTTTTTGTCTGGACTAAAATTGCAAAATTCAATAGTAAAACTGAAGTTAAAACAGGTTTCTATCTAAAATTGCCAGAAATTCTGTAAAATACATGAAATGGGACAAGCAAGGAAAAGAGGTAGGAAAAAATACCTGTAATAAATATGTATGGAAAAAGACATATTTGTACCCTCCTGTGCTGAAATTATACCTTGATCTTTCCTTCAGCATTTCTAAAAAAATACAGAGTTCAAAATACATTTTTTAACATTTTGGATCCAGTCTTAGTCACACTTAGCCATTGTCCATGAAATCAGTACATTAATACAATTTTTTCCCTATAATTTAACCGCCTACAAGCCATTTGTCAGAATATTTTTAAATGCTTTGTAACTGCATAGATAAATATGGCTAAGTCACATGCATTTTTCTAAATCTTGCCAAAATAATATCTTTTGTTCTAAAATATTCTGTAGACGATCAGTCCAGGGAGTAATATAGTAATTACGAAATACTAGCTAAAAAGGATATGGGCAATTGAATCAATTTGATCCTTACAATAAGTACAAAAGCGTTTCTCACATTAATACAGTCATACATAGATCTAGGATATGGACTGTATGTATATTTGATTCTTTTAAAAAGTTACAACTACAATTAAAAGCAAGTTTGCACAGAAACTTTGGCTTGGGTGATATACCTTATTTCTGCATGTGGTCTGCTTCAGTTTGGTGGAGTGGTTAAGTGCATGGACTCTAATCTGAGAGAACTGGGTTTGGTTCCCCACTTCTCCACATGCAACCAGCTGGTGTGACCTTAGGAAAGCCATAACTGTCAGAGCTGTCCTTAAAAGGGCAATTTCTGTCAGTGCTCTCTCAGCCCCACACAGGGTGTCTGTTGTGGGGAGGGAAAGGGAAAGGAGTTTGTAAGCTGCTTTGAGACTCTGAGTGAAGGGCAGGGAACAAATCCAGTCTCCTCTTCTTCTTTCATTGTGGAGATTGCCTGCTGCTGCAGAGCACTTGCCTCTGGTAGTTGGCACATCCACTTATGCAAGACTAATTTCCTTCAAGGAGTTCTGAAGTGCCCAACATAAGAGGAATATACACTGCTTTAGAGGCTCATTTCTGCAATAGATAAAGTGGACCACAAGTGGAGACAAGGTATAGGGCCTTCTCAGTTGCGGCACCAAAATTCTGGATAAAAAACCCATCCCAGGAGACTCATCGGTTCCCTTCTGTTGCCATCTTCCAAGTGCAGGTAAAGACTTTGTTCTCTCAGTGATTCCTCCTTCCTGCTCTATTTTTTAACTGCTCTTTTTGTGTTTTTGTAAGTGTATTTTAGCTTTGGTTTTGATTGTTTTAATGATGGAGGGTTGTTTTAAGACATATTTCTATTATGTATGTTTTTAATCTGTTAGCAGCCTTGGTAACCTTGTTGAGGGCAGAAAGGCAAGGTATAAATTTGGTAAATAAGTAAATAATAAATTATTACAAAGGTTTATCATTTGCGAATGTGTGACAGAGTATTGGACTGGATGGGCCATTGGCCTGATCCAACATTGGCTTCTCTTATGTCCTTACGTTTTTCATCCTCAGATTACTCTCAATGAAATTTTAAAACCGGAGAACAGCCAATGAGAAAACATAACAGCCTGGAGTTACCAGTGATTCCACTGCAAATATGGAGCTTTAACTCCATGTTGGAGGATATCTGGAGAAAGCAGTGTAGTGGCCAGGTTTGCAGACAATATACTATTCAGAATGGTGAAAACCAAACTATGAAGAGCCCCAAGAGAATTTCTCCAAACTGGGTATGTAGGCAAGAAAGTGCCCAACAGATCTTAATGCAGGTAGGGGAAGTTGATTCACACTGGAGCAAAAAAATCCTAACTTTAAATAAATCTTACTTAATTTTATTACAACCACAGATCAGCAATCAGCTTTAAATATATGATGGTGAAGACTGACCTGGCAGTAACTGACAGGTAAAGAGATTAAAATAAAATGTCCAGTAGTGTAATGCTGTTGCACAGATCTATGGAGCAGTCTCATTTGGAATACTGTGTACAGCTCTGGTTGCCATATCTCAAAAAAACATTGCAGAGGAAAAAATGGTTAAGAATGAATATGATAGAGGTTGAAAAAAATACATGCAAATAGAAAGTGAACAGAAAGAACTTCCTCTTTCATGTTACTAAAATTGAGGGGCGCTCAATGAAGCTGTAGGCAACAGGTTCATTTCAGATTAAAGAAAATACTTCTTCACAGAACGATTTGACATTGCAAAATGCACTGCCAGAGGACACAGTGATGGCCATAAGCATGGATGGCTTTAAAAGACAATGACACAGGTTCACGAAGAATAGGTTCATCAGCGTCTACTAGCTGTGATGACTAAAGGGAACCTCCACATTAAGATACAGTAAACTTCTAAATGTGGTTGCTAGGAAACAGCATCAGGGGAAGGCCTTGGCTCTATGCCCTGTTTGTTGGCCTTTAGGGGAACTAACTGGCCACTGTGTGACACAGGATGCCCTTGTGTTATAATACGTATTGGCATATATTATTTTATGCAACAGGAATACAAAGCACATGTGAAAGCCTTCCCTGTTAACTTCGCCTTATAATTAACATTACAACCAACCAACTACAACAAAACGAATTAAGTTTCAAGTTCTAAGCGCCATTAAAAGTTTCATTGTGAATTGCCTCTTTAAGAAAAAAAACATATTCAGGATAAAACCGACATACTATTTGCCACAGGGAATATTAACAATGTGTGCCGTACACTTGCTTGCTTTACTAAATTCTGCGTAACTCACTGAATCATGTGACAGCCTTTACTTAACCAAATAAATATACTGATGATGGGGGGCGGGGGAGATACCCCACTATAAAAAGTTTAATCCTGAATCTTCAGCAGTGGTGTGCTCTATGTACCCACTTCCATAAATGCAGCTACTGTTGGTAATAGATCAAGGAAGTCTGTCTGAAAGCAATGAGACAGAAATCATACCATATGAGCAGTCCCAGAAGGAATACCTCAAGTAGTTCATAACATACTCCCCTTGCCTCTGGCACTGGCTCCTGGATTAGTGTCATATATGTGTCAGTATGAAACAACATAGACTATTTGTTTATACATTCTCATTACTCCCAGTTATTTTACTGTATATCCTAGTTGACATTGACTGTGTATATCAATACATTCATTGCAATGAGTTTGCATTTGGCTCCCACACACGGAAACTCCACAAACGAATGGCAAGCGAAAAGAAATGACTGGGGTTCCACAGTCGGCGCTGGGAGATTGTGAAGCCCCAAGGGAGCTGGGTTAGTTATGGCCATGTCTACAGGCAACTATGGCTACTTTGCATGGTCCTAATTAGAGCCCTAAAAGACTTCTGGCAAGTTCATACTGCCTTATTATTTGCTGAGTACACTGATGGGTTTTTTTCCCCCACTTTACATTATAATGTTTAATTAATTGAGAAAGCCTGGATACATATAACTGAAACATGTTATACTGCAGTTATTTCCATTCATTCTCACTGGAAGGAAGCATAAAACACTGCAGTCATCTGGGGGTATAAGTAAAGTCAGCCATGCAGCTTCTGTGGGTATCCATGGTTTCCTTGCATCTGCTTTTTAAAAAATGCAGACAATGCGAAGTGGTAGGGGACACTGATACCTAACACTAAAACACGACGCTTCGAGGTGTTCATTGCTGTAACCTAACCCAGCAAAGGCAATATACTCTCTCAGAAATCCAGCCCAATCTGATAGTGGTAGAGAGGTGGCAACAGGCCCATAGCTAGAAAATTTGGGGAGGCAATGGGGGGCCACGACGTTACTAAAATAATAATAAAAAAATAAACATCTGAACCAGACCAAGCAACTTTGGGACAGAGTATCCATACGAGCCCCCCGTCTACTGACACAAGCATTCCAGGAGGAAGTCCGGATGAAATTAGCCTCTGGCAGAGTTTGAATTATCATGCCAACTCCATCGGGGCCCAACTATGCTCTCACCTCGCTGGCATTTCCCTGCAAAGCTGGGGCAGAGCAGCTATTTATATGCTGGGGTGAACCCAGTCTTAGCCAAACCACTGGTACTGGAAGCCGCGTGCCGCTCTCCCCTTCCCCCAGTGTACACATCGGAAGCCCTGGCAGAGAGCTTGTTCAGAGCCGATGAGGCTGCAACTTTCAGGTACAGCAGGAGGAAATGTGCCGTGGCTGACAAAGAGCTGCTGAGGGTGTGGCTTTCCTGCTACTCAGGAAGCAGGGTGCGCGCCACAGCGGGTGGTGGTGCAACCAAGTAGGATCAACCAAGGATCAAGGTGAGGGTGGACTCAGGGTGGAGGGCAGGGGAGCAAGGCAGATTCAGGTTGGCTAACGGGCCTGGGTGGCAGCGTCTTTGGAATATTGCTCTGAGCTACAGTGTCCAAGGAACCACAGAGCATCTGAGGGTCTCCCCAACTGGACGGTACAGTGCAGAATCAAAGGCCGAGGACAGACTGGCAATGTAAAGCGGGGAAGCCCCGTGTCGGAAGTGGGAAAAAAGAGCCCGTTCAGACATGCGCAACTGTCCCTCGGCTCCATTTCGCACTTACCCGTCTCCCAGTCGCTTTCCATCTGCTTTAACAGGACACCGGGTAAAACCGGTGCTCAGGGGCCGTCCTCCGCATGCCTCCCGCTTTCAAATAGTGTGAACCGGAAGAAGCGGGAGGCATCTGGAGGCAGCAGTGCGAACTTCTACTGCTGAAGGGAAAACAAAAAAGAGCGAAACGGTGCGCGCGAGTTGCGCGCGCCAGCTCCACAGCAGTCTGAACGCTCCATATCGGCACCACTGCACATTGCTCTGGCCAGTATGAACGGCCAGCTCCGTGGAGTTTTTCCCCCGCACCAGTTCCCTCCACTTTGCCCCCGCTTTACATTGCCAGTCTGTCCTCGGCCAAAGATAACAAATTCAGCCCTGACTTAATGCATCACAAATTTATCTGAAGAACCCCAGGACAGCTGTAGTTACAGTGGTTGCAGAGGTACCCATTGCTAATTTATGTAACGTTGCTTGTGATCATTTCTCTGGCTGACGCACCAAATCTAACTGTTGCAGGTCCTATAGCTGTATAAGCAAGATGACTGTTGGGTAAGAAAAGAAGAGGTACTTCTCAGCACAAGGCTGTGTCTACAGTATATATTTCTATGCAGAAGACAGGATTTTTAAAAGAGAAAAATTTACAATTAATGTTAAAAATATAAAAGAGCAAGATTTGAGTTCAGCAGCACCTTAAAGGCAAACAAGATTTCCAAGGCATAAGATACAAGTAGAAATGGAGATCTTCGAATGCTAGACCTTCAGACTGGGATATAAGGGCTCAGGGACTTCTACTCCTATTTGTATCTGACAAAGGGAACTATGACTCCCAAAAGCTTCTACTGTGGAAATCTTGTTGGTCTTCAAGGTGCTACTAGATTTGAATCTTGCTCTTCTACTGCTGACCAAAAGGTCTATCCACCTGAAACTGCTAAAAAACAGTCTGTCATACAAAAGATTATCCTAGCTTCTTGTTTTATGTGTCTTCAGGATCTGTATATCTTTACTGGAGAGTAAATGGATAAATAGGTGCTGCGGTTGCTCAGAGGTTAAGAGGCTGAGCTGCAGACCAGAAGGTCGATAGTTCAGCAGTTCAAGACCTGAGTGCCACGTGACGGAGTGAGCTCCCGTCTCTGGCCCCAGCTCCTGCCAACCGAGCAGTTCAAAAGCAAGAAATTGCAAGTAGATTTGGTGGGGAGGTAACAGCGTCCCGTGTGCCTTGGCATTTAGTCATGCCAGGCACATGACCACGGAAAAGTCTTTGGACAGCACTGGCTCTTCAGCTTGGAAATAGAGATGAGCACCGCCCCCTGGAGTTGGCTTCAACTGGCTTTTGAGCAAGGGAAACCTTTACCTTTACTAAATGGATAAATAAATTTGACAGTTGCTTTGACTATTAGCTGTTCTATGTAGAAGGGATCGTGGGACCTTTTAAAATCTTTTAACTAAAGGAAATTTTGATTCTGCTCCCGTGAAAGCCTTATATGAACCACTTTCTACTTGAACTTCTGCATGGACTTTCAATTGCCCTGTTTTCTCCCCTCTGGATTTCTTCCTTGAACTGTTCCCTGTTACTTTGCTCAGCAAGGCGTCACAGTTAATCCGGGAGATTGCGCCGATGAATGCCAGTTTGTACAAGTCGTGAAGACGATGCTCCATGTCCTTCCGACAGGGAGGCAGCTGCCTCCCTGTTCAGCCACTTTGCTAATCCACCAGTGCTCTGCTGTGGCCCAGAGGGCTGCCTGAGCCAGCTTCTTAATGCACTGCTGCTCTGCTTTCTTCGCTTGTATAAGTAGGTGTCATTCAACTACACAAGATGAGCTTTGTATCGGGAGCCCAACAATCACATAACTTCACGACTGCGTTCATCAAGCCAAACCTGGTGTTTACAGTGAACAGAACTGATGGCTTCAAGCACCCTGTGACACATCGAGTCCTCAAAAAATCTGCCTTTCAAATTTCAATAGCTTGTTGTTTCCATGGCATAATTTCATTGAATCTGAGCAGCAGCTGAAATAATTTTCTCTTTTGCACTTCAAATAATTTTTGTTGTTGTTGTTTAAAAGCCAGGGAAGTTTCTAAATGATCTGCATGCCATTTATTTGTGTCGGCAGAGTAATTAACACAGCAATGGTGCACAACCTGATTAAAGAGTAGATAAAGGCTTATTTTGGAATTAACACACTTGATAGGAAAGAGTGGTTAATATAATACTTATAGAACCATAGAATCACAAAATTGGAAGGGACCAGACAGGCCATCTAGTCCAACCCCCTGCTCACTGCAAGATTAGCCTAGATGTATCCTTGACAAGTGTTTGTCCAGCTGCTACTTAAAGACTGCCAGTGGGGGAGAGCTCACCACCTCCGTAGGCAGCCGATTCCACTGTTGCACAACTCTGACTGTAAAAAAGGTTTTCCCAAAGATCCAGCCGGTACCTTCCCACCCTTAAATTGAACCTATGATTGTGAGTCCTATTATCCTCTGCTGCCAACAGAAACAGCTCCCTGCCCTGCTCTAAGTGACAGCCCTTCAGATACTGTAGTGGTTAAGAAGAAGAAGAGATTAGATTTATACCCCGCCCTTCACTCACTTGGAGTCTCAGAGCGGTTTACAAACTCCTTTCCCTTCCCCTCCCCACAACAGACACCCTGTGAGGTAGGTGGGGCTGAGAGAGCTCTTTCCCAAGCTGTCCTTGAGTGAACAGCTGGTACAGAGCTATGGCTTGCCCAAGGTCATCCAGCCAGGTGCAAGTGGAGTAGTGGGGAATCAAACCCGGTTGTCCCAGATTAGAATCCGCACACTTAACCACTACACCAAACTGGCTCTCAGTTTGTAAGTGTGCGGACTGTAAACTGGGAGAACCGGGTTTGATTCCCCACTCCTCCACTTGCACCTTGGGCAACCTTGGGCAAGCCATAGCTCTGGCACAGCTGTTCTGTCTCTGTCAGAGCTCTCTCAGCCCCATCTACCTCACAGGGTGTCCGTTGTGGGGAGGGGAAGGAAAAGGAGATTGTAAGCCACTCTGAGACTCCTTTGGGTAATGAAGGGCAGGGTATAAATCCAATCTCTTCTTCTACTTCAAGAGAGCAATCATGTCCCCCCTCGACCTCTTCTTCTCCAGACTGAACATTCCCAAATCCCTCAGCCTTTCCTCATAGGGCTTGGTCTCCAGGCCTCCGGTCATCCTCGTTGCTCTCCTCTGCACCTTAACTACATCTCTAGCTGAGAGAGAGGGTAAGACTGAATGTGGCATTTCCAAGAAGAAGGGGGAAATTGCCCTGAGAGTAGCAATCTGGAGACAGACAAGGAATGACACTTGAAAGGAGAGAAGGCACTATCACTATCCTATCTAATTGTCTTCTTGCTGCCCTCTGCAGGGGCTTCTTCTCTTCTTTGTATACCAGACATTGCCTTTTCCAACAATTTGCTGCATGAGTTATCTACTGAGGATTAAGTTAATTTGTTTTTAAAATACGTAAGATGTTTTATCATTCCAGAATACTGGACCATTTCTAGTCACTCTTTGAAAACCTCCCAAATAATGAAGAGTGACCAAAGAGAATCAAGTTGACCTTACTGATCAGTTACATAAGCGTAAAAGGAAAGTTACCATCAAGAGAAATTCTAGGTATTTATGGCCCTATGTATGTATAAGGTAACCTACACCAGCGCAAAAGTTTCTCTGCAGACAGGGACCATGCACTGAAGTGGCAAGACCATAAAGGAAGGTGGGTATCAATCACCTTTTGCAATACAAAAGATACCTTAAAAGATAAGGGGACTCTGGCATTAATTCCAATAAGCAAGTCAGAGGAACAAACTTCTCCTGCACACAAAATTCATAACTCAGCCTTTAGAAGCAATATGAGAAAAAGTATCTTTAGAAAACTAAAAATGGAACTGGCAGATGGCTTTGGTGAAATAAAGTGGGAAGGAATTTGATATACTGTTAATAAAAGAAGGAAGAGGATTATTGATTTTATTCAGCATTGTGGAATGTTTATGGGATAAGCCAAGGTTTGCAATATTACCAGGTCTGATCCAAGGGAAACCGAGAGGTTACTCAAGATCGCTTCCATGAATTTGCTTTGTGCTTCTTTTAAAGTGGGTATGCAGCAAGCTCAAGAGTCTGTGTTTCTGCTGCTAGATTATTCCTATTCTCTCACATCAGAGCCTGCTTTACTCCCACCGATTCACTGAATATCAAAGGTTAACACATCCTCCCTGAGTCCTTGTCATTCAGGGTAGTTTAGCTGTGACTCATGAGGCTTCCTTTCTGTCCCCTTCCAGATTATTTCTGCAAATGTAGCCCCAAACAGCGTATAAGTACTATTTTAAAGCAAAATATTGTGCAAGTAGAAAAAATGCCCTTCACGTTTCTAGCCCACTGATGTAGTCTTCCTTATCTAAATCTTAATGTATAGTCATTGGGATATTGTATTCCAGATGGATGCATGACCAAGGGTGGGTGGAGTAATTCTCTGCTATTATTCAATTCAGTCTCCTGAACATGCAACAGAATGACATTTCAGTGTAAAGTTACTGATTTGCCTCTAGGTTTAGTTGAAAGCTTGGGTTAGTCCCTTTCTTAAAAATTTGATTTCCCTTAAAGGTGACCTGAAATTTGTGCAAGAGAGAGAGATAATGGGCTTATACCCCTTTCTACCCCTTTACAGTACATAAAAGAATGTTGGAAGATTTAATTTTGAAGTTATATATGTGAAGGTCTGACCAGGTTGAAGAAAAAATAATACTACCCCCCTGTGCTCAGAGCCAGTCTGGTATAGTAATTAACAGGGATAAGCATTCAGATATATCGGGTCCAAATATATAACTGAAAAGTACCTTATCAGTATACGCAGGTCTTCAGATAGCATCCAGAATTTTCCAGGATACTGAGAAATGGATCCTGAAAGATCCAGGAAATATTTGGGGTTAGCTGAGATGTTTAATTTTTAAATGTTTAAAGACTTTCAGGATTGGGGGGGGGGGGTTGTCTGTCTCTTCCTCAGCTTGGTATCAGCTTGCCATTTTGGTTTTGCTTTTAATCTGTCTGTTTAAATTGGTTCCGTAGTTCTTGTAACATTATATTCTTTGCACTAGTTGGTTTGTGTCAAGTTTGTGGCTTGCTGTGGATTCTCAGGTTTGACAATGGCTTCAATTTTTGGGATGTACATTGGCACAGTTTCTCCTAGTTTTACATTTTTAAGGCTTGCAACAGCATTCAGTTTGAATTGGATTATTCTCTAGTTTGACATTGTGTTGGATTCTCGGGTTGTACATTTGTTACATTAGGCTTCCCACATTGCCCCATGGTTCTGCCAGGATTCCCTGGTTCTGCCTTGGTCCTTTGGGCTTGTTGGTTCTGTCTGCTTTGAGAGCTTTTGACCAGGAGTTGCTTTAATCACTCTTGTGTCTCTGGCTATCCTTTGCCATGGAGAAAGCATGGAATTCCCCCCTCCATTGCAAGTAGTTGGGGGGGTGTACCTTATTTAAGGGCCCATAGAATTGGAACTCTTGGTCCAATTTACTTAAAATTTGAGGTTATGTAAAGAACAGGCACCAGCAGTTCCAGCCCTCTGGAAATATTCCCCAAAGAGAATAATGAAGCCAAATAACATCAGAAACCCGCCCCCCCCCCCAAAAAAAAACAAACCTCAGTCTGAATACCAAACCAAAATTTGGAACCTGGAAAACCAGGAAAACCAGAAAAATATATATTTTTCAACTTCCTGATAACCAGATCTGAAGAATACAGTTTTGTTTTGTTTTTCAGGATGCACATCCCAAGTGTTTAAAGTATTGGAATAGGATTGGGGAAACCCAGGTTGAAATCCCCACACTGCCATGTACTCTCAGCCTAACCTACCTCACAGGGTTGCTGTGTAGATAAAACGGAAGAGAGGAGAATGACGAAAGCTCCTTTGGGTCCCCACTGGGGAAAAAGGCAGGGTGCAAATAAATAAGATACCACCCTTCCCTTTTACATTAATCCATTTAATGTGCATTAATCTAATGTATGCAACTAATGTAACAGTGAGACCTCTATAAGCCTGCTTTCAAAGCATGGCCATGATCCAGCAAAAGTGAAGCAATTTTAGGTCTCACCAATTTTAATAGGAGCACATGCTTAACTCTCTCCCACTGAAACTAATGGGATTTAAAACACCTTAACACTAGCTGTGTCATTCCCTGAAGCTTTCAGTTATGAATTTTTAAAATGGACTTTCATCTTCTTTAATTCAGGAAATGGAAAAACCATTTAGAAACATGACATTCAATACAATGGGTTAGATTTGTTAATATATATGCTGTTTATTGCACTACACAGTGTTATATATGATACAATTTTTAAATATATATACAGATCAGGCAAAAATAAAGAAAATTTGCTTTCTGAACGTTTAAAGCATGTTATTTAGGAAGGGGGCTGCTTTCATTCACATTTTTTATAATATAATATCCTTGAATAAACATTCCTGTCTAAAATACAATTCATTGATATCTGCACAGAGGGGGAAAAGATATTGGTTTCTCTGAACTTGTGTTATATGGCATATTTCTCAGATCTATACTTCATGCTTTATTCCTTAATGAACAAAGAGCTTTCTGAACCTGGAGACAATAGAGACAGGTTGGTTAAATATCATGGGGTGGAAGAATTGCCTTACTTCAGATTGCTGCTGCTCCAGAAGCTGATGCTGGCAAATCAGATGCTCTTGAAAACATTTGCTGCCCTCACATTGTCAGGCACCCAACTCTGGGGCACACTTAACATGCCAGCTAGAGTGAGGAAAACCTGACTCACTGCACCCGGACAGCAAAATTACATGTGCAGAAAGTTATTGACTAGTCTGATGATTTGCAGTTAACGCAAGGACACTTGAAAGTGGACACCAAGGAGGTTTCTGTTTTGTTTTTCAAAAAGAAATGCCCAAGTCAGTGCTCGCAAGTTTCAAAACATGTTGTTCAGTGGCAACAGCAGGTGGCTCCTATCACCTGCTTTCCCTGCCTACAGGCAGCGTATGGTGGACCACCACGGAATGATGGATTAGATAGACGGGATGGACCCTTGGTCCAATCCAGCAGGGTTCTTCCATGATGTATGCTCTACTGCTCTGAAGAAATGAAAGCCGTATAATCCAGAAGTGTAACTAAACTGAATTCGTTACCTTTGTTCCCCACCAAAGAGAACTGGGAAGAGGAAGGGGACTGGGGATTTCTAAGAAACCATTCTTGGGATCTTCATATAACCACCATTCTTAGAAGGGAACAGACGATGTTCAAATTGGCTTGAACTGTTTAGAGTAAAAGTGGACTATCAGGAAAGCTAGGTGGGTGTAATTGTTGGAGTGTTGGACTGAGAGTGGTGAGGTACAAACCCCTACTTGTCATGACACCTACAGGGTGACCTTCGGCCTGTCATTCTTGCTGAGTCTAATGATGTTGTGAGGCTAAAATGGAGGAAGGGAGAAGTGGGTATGCTATCATAAATTTCTTGGAGGAAAATGTAACAAAGGATTTTCTGGTCAATATAATTTGGGGGTTCCATACATCCAGAATCTGTAGTGTCCATCCCGATGCTACGTCATTCTCAATATATATATTGTAACATCCCATACATTTAGTTACTTGTAATTTTGCATTCGCAACTCGACCAGTATGGTGTAGTGGTTAAAAGCAGCAGATTGTAATCTGGAGTTTGATTTCCCACTCTTCCTCTGCATGAAGCCTGCTGGGTGATCTTGGGTCAATCTGAGAACTCTCCCAGCCCCACCTACCTCATAAGGTTCCTGTGGGGGGTGGAAGGCAATTGTAAACTGCTTTGAGACTCCTTTGGGTAGAGAAAAGTGGGGTACAAAACCTTTTCTTCCTCTTCTGCCTCCATCCAATATTTTTATTAAATAAGATTAAAACTCAAAATTAAACTGAAATTTTAGACACTGGATTGGATCCAGATGACAGAAGGGACAGCCAAAAACTCCTCCAGCTGCTGCTCTGGAAACAGCCTGAGTTCCAAGTTGGAGCTTGGCAGTGGGAGGGACAATGGAAAAAATCCTCCCCTTCCACAGCCGGCCTCCAACTTTCTGCTCTAGATTTTCTCTGGGTCTTTTGTATCCCTTCCTTCCCTTAGCTATTGCCAAAGATTTATACTTCACCTCTATGGCTCCCTCTGTCTTTGTTGGCACAAGTATATCATTGTACAAGTCACTGCTGGATTTAGGTCACTTTATCATCGATCACAGGATCCACAGAGAGGAGTCATGATGCAGGGTTGTCCACAAAATGGAAGATGCAGTAAGGCAGGATATGACTCAGCCATCTGCATGCGTGTACCCCTGTATGGGATTTTGTGAAACTTCAGTGGTTTCACTTCCTAGGAGGTCCAGCAAATGAGTTCTGGCACCTTAATTTGGGTTGTGCATCGCTTGGTTATTATACACAATACCTGTGGCTATGGCAGCAACCCTGTCTGGCCATTGTGCCACAAATCATGTCCCCAGTACAGCAGAGTGACATTCTACAGTATACTTCAGTATGTGTCTGAGCACATCTTTCCCAGCTGCAGCTGAGGACTCCCTCCCTCAGCCTTCAGATAATCCAAGGTAGCAGAAAGTTTGTTCCAGACATGGTCTGTATTCCGAAGATTGGAGGTTTCGGGAGGGAAATAAACATTTATGCAACCTTCAAATAGTCACCGCTGATGTCATCTGACTGGGGGAAGGCAGTGGCGAAGTACTCTTCCACTGCTCCTCAACTCAACACCAACTGAGGATCCCCTCCCTGCCTTTTATTTTAATTGGATTGTGTTTCTTTAAAAGATACACACTGCTTTGAAAATGTCAGAGCTGAAATACAGTAGACATAGAATAAATAACAAAATGAAGTTTGAGTCCAGTGGCAGCTTTAAGACCAAGAAAGTTTTATTCTGGGTATACGCTTTTGTGTGCGTGCACACACTTCTTCAGATACATTGACACAGAAGTCACCAACCATTACAGATTGGTGAGGAGGATGTTGCCAGGAATGTAACAGGTAGCGGGTGAGGAGGATGTTGCTAGGAAGGGCCAATTAGAGCTAAGATTGGATTAAAGCAATTGGTAAGACCTTGAATAGCAGCAGATTAGTATACAGAATAATAAAAGAGTTTACAAACAGACGCAAGAACTGAATGACATTAGCACAGGCAGTGAGATAAGAAGCCAATATCTCTGTTAAGCCCTGGGGGTTCTGTTGTCCTCAGTGTTGTAATAAATTGTGACTCAGCAATCTTCCATTCTAGTCTGTTTCTGAAATTCTTTTGTAAAAAGGTCCCCCATTGGGTGTCCTGGAAGGTTTAAGTTTTCTCCTACAGGTTTCTCAGCCTTGTGATTCTTGATGTCAGATTTGTGTCCATTTATTCTTTGGCATAGGGTTTGACCTGTTTGCCCTGTATAGAGAACCGAAGGGCATTGTTGACATTTAATGGCATATACAATGTTAGAAGAGGAGCAAGTGAATGAGCCTGAGATGGTGTAGTTGATGTTGTTAGGTCCAGTGATTGTGTTGTCTGGGTGTACGTAGCAGCAAAGTTGTCATCTGGGTTTACTGCAAGCTCTGGTACCAGTGTCCATGTTCAAATTAGATGTATTATTGTGGGTTGTTTGAGACTGGAGGGCTGCCTGTGGGCAAGAAAAGACCCCCCCCCCCATACTTGTGAAAGAGAACTGTCATTATCCAGTAGAGGCTGTAACTCACTGATGATTTATTGAACTGTTTTGATCTGAGAGCTGTATGTGACCACTAGTGGTGTTCTGTTATTGTCTCTTTTGGGCCTGTCTTGCAACAGGTTTTCTCTGAGTACCATTCTGGCTTTGTTAATCTGTTTCCTGACTATTTCAGTTCCAAAAAGGTTTCTTGTAGATTCCTCAGGTGAGAATCTCTGTCTGTAGGATTGGAACAGATGCGGCAGTAGCCTAGAGCCTGCCTGTATACAATGGATCATTTGATATGTTTAGGATGGTAGCTGGAGGCATGTAGGTATGTTTATCGGCCAGTAGGTTTCTGGTATAAGGTGGTGTCTATGTGTCCGTTGAGTGTATTTACAGCGATGTCCAGAAATTTCTTGCTGGTGGGGTGAAACTAATTGAATGCCTGGTGGAATATGACCAGGGCTTCTTCACCATGTGTCCAGGCAATAAGAATGTCATCAATGTACTGCAGGTATAAGAGAGGTGAGAGCAGGTAGGAGTCTAGGAAGTGTTGCTACAATCAATAACAACTGCTTACAAGTTTGCTTCTAAGCTAACTGCGGTTTATGCAAACTTTACCCCATTTAATTTTATTTAGCTCTTGGTTGTTATCTAGAGCAATGGTGGCCATAACCATAAAGGAGGGGCTGTGGCTCCGTGGTGGATGCTTTGCATGCAGAAGGTTCCAGGTTCTATTCCCAACATCTCCAATCAGAGGAATCCAGTAGCGGCTGATTAGAAAGCCTTCTGCCTGGGTCCCTGGAGAGCTGTTGTTGGTCAGGATTGCCAATTCTGACTGTAACAGATAAATGGTCTGACTCAGTATAAGAAAGCTGTGTGTGTACTACTGAGTCAGAGAACAGACCACAGTTATGCATGGAAGAGGCACAGCCCTGATTCTGTGCTAAAACTAGGCCAGTGAGCCCTCCTGTTCCTACCAGGTATTCTGCAAACAGTTTCTTCTTGTGCAACTGTGCTGCAGAGGTTGCCTAAAGTCTCTAGCCAGGAAAGTCAAATGGGGACGTGTCCTGAAAGAATGGTAATCTGGACCCTGCTGGCTCTCCTGACATTTATTTATTGGCTTACTTAACAGCCATCCTTTCCTGGTGAGACTCAAGGCAGATTACAGAATATAAAACAATGCAATCAGATACCACCAAGCAATCGATAAATAATGCAACAGAACTAGGATAACAGAATTAGATAAAATGGGGCTGTTTGATTTGTAAAGGAAAGAAATGAAGGACTCACATGAGCCAACTTGCCTCCGGACCTTCTCTTCCAGGAAATACACTGGTTCCAAACTTCAGTGCCCATGTTGCAATGACCTCATCCTTGCCATACCTGCAAGGATCTTATTTCTAGATAATGCCAATTTTATGACAGCATATGGTTTGTTTTGGTCACATTATGAGAAGACAAGAGTCACTGAAAGAGACAATAATGCTAGGAAAAGTTGAAGGCAGCAGGAAAAGAGGAAGACCCAACATGAGATAAGTTGACTCAATCCAGGAAGCCACACTCCTCAGTTTGTAAGACCTGAGAATGCCTGCTGACAATAGGACATTTGGCAGATCATTAATTCATGGGGTTGCCATGAATCAAAGGTGACTTCACAGCACTCAGCACAAACACGCAACACTTGGGCTGAGGACAGACTAGCAATGTGGCCTGGGAGAGCTCTGCTTCAGAAGCGGGGGAAGGGAGGCAGTTCAGACAGCCGCAGCTGTCCTCCATCTCCCTTCCATACTCACCCATCTCTGAAGCGATTCCATGCCACCTCAGATGGACACCGGCAGAAAGTGGTGTCCAGGGGGCTTCCTCCGTTTGGATCCTGAGAAGGAAGGATGCAGCAAATTGGGAAGAAATGAGACTGACAGGTGGTCTTTCCAATCAGCAGAGTAGAACAGGTCTTGTAACAGAAGATGTTTTTCCTAATAGGTCCTTCTTCTACAAAACTTCTACAAAGTTTTAGCCAACCATCACTGACTGTGGGATGGGCTTTCTTGAGTATAAGCAGCACCCATTTCCCCCACATACATCACTGTCATTGCTCATCTTGGATCTATGAGCCCAATCCCAAATCAAGTGCATGACTCATTTGCAGTAAAAGGCTGTTTCCACAGGGGGATTTTCCCCCCACATGGAATGCAGGAGATCTCTGGTTTAAATGGGAGCATTGAGTTCTTGTTCATGGGCCTCCCAAAGCTTCCCCACCAAGTTTAAAGGAGGAACTGGGGGGGGGGGGGCTGTGGGCAGACCATCCATGTGGTGTCCCACCTGTGGTCACTACAGGGAAAGGGTGAGGGGGCAGCATCAGCAGCCATCAATGCGAAGGCGGTGCCAGGGTCAGTTCTAGGTGTTCTGCCTACCATCAGCCCCTCATGCCTTTCTTTTCACCCCCACCTGCCTATACATCCTTTCCCCACATGCAAGCCCTCCTGCCGCCTATGCTCAGTTGCCTGTACCACCTGCACACCCTTTCCCCGACAGCACTGGCCAATGTGTGCAGCTGCAAGTACTTCTGCTGTTGCCACCCAATGACCACTGTTCTGCGTCCAGAAAATGACAATAAACCCTCCAGGATCCCTGGCCAAACTGGCCTGGAGGAAAATTGCTTCCTGACCCCAAAGTGGCAATCAGCATTTCCCTGGGCGTGTAAGAAAGGGGCCACAAGAACTAAGCACAGAGGCAACCTTTCCTGCCCTCCCTCTCATGATCTGCCTAAGTTCACAGAATCAGCATTGCAGTCAGATGGCCATCCAGCCTCTGTTTGAAAACCTCCAAAGGAGGATAGCTCACCACCTCCCGAGGAAGCCTGTTCAGCAGAGGAACCGCTCTAACTGTCAGGAAGATCTTCCTAATGCCCATGTGCCCTTCCTCAATGATGATGGGGAGCAGGGGCACAGACAGGTGGCAGGGGAGGTGTGTGGGTGGAGGTCAGTGGCAGTGGACCCCACCAGAAGTCCTGGGCCCTGCGCCACCTCAGGGGGAGCTGATGGTGACCCTGGTTCCTGCTGTTGACATGATAACAGCATATTTTTATGTCCCTGTGTGGAAGGAGCCCATGAGAAAGGCCACTAGTGGGAATATGGGAAGTTGCAGGGGTTCCCCATTTGTCCAGCAGTGGTTATTACAATGTGTAACATGTGTGGCCAAAGGTGAGCCAAGGACAGAGATGGAAGAAACAGGGTTCAGTGCTGATTCCTTTTCAAATGGAT
Source organism: Lepidodactylus listeri (assembly GCA_029233225.1). Taxonomy (NCBI): domain Eukaryota; kingdom Metazoa; phylum Chordata; class Lepidosauria; order Squamata; family Gekkonidae; genus Lepidodactylus; species Lepidodactylus listeri. The sequence goes on from JARCFY010000006.1 coordinate 99,762,424, forward strand.
GGCTGTGCCCAGCTAAGGATGAGTTGTACCCATTTGTTATGTACTGACCATGCGGTCGCCATGTGCTCCCATAATTGCGACCGCATGGCCAGAGCACATGGCCAGAGCACATGGCCAAGAAACTACCTGAGCTTCTGCCAAGTAGAACAAAGGCCAGGTGGATTCAAACCGGCCACCAATCATGTACCTAGGTTTCTCCCAGGGAACCTATGAAATGTAAATGGACTTCTAATAGCCTATCAGGCCAGTTGGGTGAGGCCAGCATAAAAGGAGGGCTTCGAGCCCTGGGTTGTATGCTTCATCCGGACCAGCAATAAAGATCTAGCTGTTTCACTGTTCCATGGACTCCCGACTCCAATACCTATCACCATTGTCTTCTAGCTCAAAGCTAAGGGCCATTTCACAGAATAGTTTCCCAACAGTGTAATGTACATCTGATTCAGCTCGCCTCCGAATTGCCGCCGAAATTCGGCTGCAACTTTAAAAGTGACTGGAGGGGATGGGGTTTGAGGGAGAGGCTCCAAACTTGCAGGGTAGCTGCTGGGGTCTCTCCTCAAAATGCCCACCAAGTTTCAAGAAGATTGGACCAGGGGGTCCAATTCTACAGGCCCCCAAACAGGTTGCCCCCATTCCCTCCATTGTTCTCTAGGGTAGGAAAAAAGTTAACATTTTTTCCCTCCATAGAGAACAATGGAGGGGATGGGACAATCTGTTTGGGGGCCCATAGAATTGGACCCCGTGGTCCAATCTTCTTGAAACATGGTGGGTATTTCGAGGAGAGGCCCCAGTAGCTACCCTGCAAGTTTGGAGCCTCTCCCTCAAACCCCCTTTCCTCCAGCCCCTCATATACCCTATGAGTTTTTGCCATTGATTTCAATGGCCCATAGGATATAACGGCGCTGAAACTGACATTCCCTTTCTGACACACTTCTGGTGATGTCAGGGGACATGGCATATGCTAATGAGTTATGCTAATGAGTTATGCTAATGAGCTCCTGCACCTCTTTTTCTACGAAAGGACCCCTGTATATATATGTATATGTGTATATGTATATGTATATTATATATAGATATGTAATATATATATGTAAGCATATCTGGTCTAAAGACTGTAATAGAAATAAACTAAACTGGCTCATGCTCCAGTGCTTATGTGACGTTTGTACTACAAGAGCCATCATAGTAGGATGCACAGCTGCAGAAACTTTTTAAAAATGCAAAAACCAATTGCAATCTACATACCCCAGCATGACTACTGTCAAGTAGTGCAAAATAGGAACTGACGCCAAAGGCTTGCTGCTGCATCTATAAGCATTTCGTCACTTTGTCTTTGTGGATGCACTTGGAAATAATGTTGGAGGCTGCCTTGCATTGAGACATCCTTTAGAAAGACGTTGCTAGCGAGGGACACATGGGTGATGTATGAACAGGATATTTGATTGTGCAACCGAGACTCTTCACTTTCATGGGGCATCTATGAAGTCACTCTACCCTTGTGACTATACTGCCCACAGTGAGGCAGCTTTATTTAATTCCGCAATCTCTTCCTTCTAGAGCAACATTTGGATACATATGCAAACGTGGTGAGTCACACACATTCATTAACCTTATATGTGGGAGAAAGAGTTCTAATTGTGAACCTCCTGAGTCATGAACAATGACCACAATTAAACAAGAACTTCCTAGCATCCTTCGGTCTGCCCTGTTTATTCCCACACCAGAAATTGCACAAATGTGGCCATAAAACTTTAGAACCACAATCCAGCCCAGATATTGGTGTGTTTAATCCCAGAACTGATTTGGATATGTGTTCCAGTTCTCCAGTGGCCATTCACAGGTATATTTGTCAGACAGTGCAAAATGCTTATGTACAATAAATTGCTATAAAAGATTCTCCTTTCATGAAGGGCTGTGCTTGAGAATCAAGACATCCTGTATTTTGATTTACATTCATATTAAGTACACTTAGTGTTCATAAATATTGTGTGGACACATTGCAAATACCAATTTCTGAAAAGCTTTCAAGTAAGTCTCACTTCCTGGTCTGGAAACTCCTGTGTCACACTTATACACTTCCTATGTTGTATATGCTCCATGCTCACAAGCTGACAAATGTGCTAGTGCCACCACCCTCTTGCTGTCAAGTCACAGCTGACTTATGGTGACCCTGTGGGGATTTCAAGGCAAGAAACATTCAGAGTTGATTCGTCATTGCCTCTCTCTGTATCACAACCCTGGTATTCCTCAGTGGTCTCCTTTCCAAATACTGGGCTGACCCTGCTTTGCTTCGGAGAACTGAGGAGATCGGGCTAGTCTGGGCTATCCAAGTCAGGGCACTCCCACACTACATATTTTGATTTCAACACGCATCTTGTTCTGTGTAGACAGCTGCTATATAACTTTATTCAGAATGAACTGTGTGAAATGAGAGAGAGAGAGAGAGAGAGAGAGAGAGAATGAGGCACATCAGAGACCTTCATAGCAGCTTGCCTAGCTTGTAGCGAGTGCCGCAAGTAAAACACAGTCTGGAACTGCTTCAGGTTCTGGTACCTTGGAACTACAATAAAGCATTGAATTGCTTTCTGAATATTATACCATATATGCTAATTCCCAAGCTCTTTGAGTAGGGCGAACAGAAGAAGACAAATGAGCACTGAATGACTACACCAAGAAAAACAAATAGAAGCTTCTAGCTGAAGTGTACAAGGCAGACTTATTTAAGAGTACAGAAACCAAAGAAGCTACAAAAAGACTGAAATCAAAACTCCCTTTGACAACTGGAAACAAAAGCACTTGCACAGGCAATATTTGAAAGACACAGAGAATAAAATTGATAACGGAAGCACCTGGAAGTTGCTCAAAAATGAGCCCTTGAAGAAAGAAATGGAAGGACTCATTCTAGCAGCATAAGAGCAGGCACTTTAAACAGTATGAAAGCAAGATTCAGAAGACCAGTGATAGCAGCAAATGCCAACATTGCAAGGCAAAGGATGAAACAGTCGACCACATGGTCAGGGCCTTCAGTAAAATTGCTCACACTGACTATAAAGGACGTCACAATAGAGTTGCAGCTATATTGCATTGGAATCTTGGCAAGAAGTATGGCTTGCCATCAGCCAGAAATTCATGGGATCACAAACCAGACAAGATCATGATGAAACAAAGATTATTTGGGACTACTGATTACAAACACACAAACACCTTGAGAATAACACCCCTGGTATTACAGTTGTAGAAAAAAATGAGAACTAAGGTTTGAATCATTGACATTGCAATCCCAGGAGACAGCAGCATAGAAAAGAAAGAGCAGGAGAAGATTACAAAATACCAAGACCTACGAATAGAGTTAGAGTGCCTTTGGGATAAAAAGGTGACCATTGTCCCTGTTATCAATGGAGCCCTTGGAGCAATGCCTAGAAATCTCAAGAAACACCTGGACATGCTGGGCACTGAGCAAATAACACCAGCTCAGCTCCAGAACACAGTGTTGCTTGGAATAACAAGAATCCTGCAAAGATACATCTGCAATTCCCAAGAACTTGGCTAGATCTCGAATAGCAGAACTCCATCGACCAGTCAGATATCTGACTGAGACCATTCATCATCATCATCATCATCATCATCGCTATCATCCTCATCCAGAACCACTGATATGGTCCCAGAGATATCAAACCCAGAGAATTAATCACTACTGGAAGTTAACTATCTAATTTGTCATAGTCACAGTGATGAGTGCTAGGATACTGAAGGGTGCACAATTCACAGCCAAGGTGACTAAAGTATGAGTGTAAGAATTAATGCAGGAGTCACAAGGTACAATCTGATAACATATCGCTTGTTATGCAAGTCTGTAGTTTTAAGTAATCCCTTATTACCATGCATCATAGCTGCATAGACAACACATGACACACCCCAACCCAGAATGGTACGAACCTCACTAGACTTTGCAGTAGTGAGGAGAATATTTAAAAGAATTGAGAAATAATAATACCAAGCAATGACTCTTTACAGGAGAGGTTGGAAGAGCTCCTTTGGTTCAGGAGAACACTGGATATTATTCCTGATTTGCTCTTCATTGCCTCACAAATAGACCTTAAGCGCCAATGATTTATCTTAAAAACTCTTCCAAAGAACTGGCTGAAGCAATGTAAAAAAATATAAAACTTGACAGAACGAGATTTTTTTAAAAAAACATTGAAGGATAATTAAAACAAATTATGTTAATTTAGCTATGTTTATATATGACTAAATTAACATAATTTGTTTTAATGATTCTTCATTATTCATTTAATTATGCTACCACATCATGCCTTACTGCAGCTACTACTGTTGCTGAGAATCAGGAGCTGGGGGGGGGGGGGGGGGAGACCCACTGTTCCAGCTATTTGGGTTAAAAAGGGTCCCTCCTCCCAAATATGGTCCATCTTGTTGTCAGACTGATCTCTAGGTAGGGCTGCCAACTTTGAGTGGGGAAATCCCTAGATATTTGGATGTGGGACCTGTGAAAGGTAGCATTTGGGAAGGGGGAGGAGCTCACTATGGATGTGATGCCATAGAGCCCGCCTTCTGAAGCTGCCGTTTTCTCCAGAGGAACTGATCTCTGTAATCTGGAGGTCAGTTGTAATTCCAGGGGCACTCTAGGCCCCACCAGGAGGTTGGGGAAAGGCTCCCCCACCTCCCTATCTGGGACAGTGCCCATGGAACAAAACACAAAGGGAGGTCCTTTTGCTACTGCTACTAGAGGAGGAGAGAAGAATGTTGTAAGCCAGTTTGGGGTCCCCATTAGGGAGAAAGGCAGGGTATAAATGAACTAAGTACACCAGCAGCAACTGTGGCTGTTTAGCCCATTGACTAAAGGAAGGCATAGTGTTGGGTCTGCCGACCTATGAAGAGCTAATGTCCCTCACAAGACTGAAAAATATCCACTTAACCAACAAGTGTCTCTATTCATAACTGCCCACGAGAAACTCTGTGCTGGCATTCCAACAGCAGCAAATGAAGCCAGCAGCAGCATTGCTGGAGAAAGAATCAGAATTAAGGAGGTAAATGATGACACACTGAGCAACGGGTTCTGCTGTGCAGCATTTCGAATTGTGCATTTACAACAGAAACGTTTTATTTGTTAACATTTGCTGTAAGCTGTTTAGAGCGTCTGTGAGAAAAGTGCAAAAATGTTCCATATAAATACATAAATAAATGTCAGATAGCAGCCTGAAGGGGAATGCTTTCACATGCCATACGGAACAGTCCAATGCAGTGCTAAGTCAAATGGGAGCAAGTGCAAGTTGGCCACTCCCCATAATCAGTTCACCACTGTAAATAATGCAATATAGATGGATTTACATGCACATTTGGATGTGCATCTGTATATCGATGCCACACACCTGCAGTGCGTCACTTTAAGAACATAAGAGAAGCCAATGTTGGATCAGGCCAATGGCCCATCCAGTCCAACACTCTGTCACACAGTGGCCAAAAATACCAGGTGCCCTCAGGAGGTCCACCAGTGGGGCCAGGACACTAGAAGCCTTTCCACTGTTGCCCCCCCAAAAAACACCAAGAATACAGGGCATCACTTGCTCAAGTCCAAGAGTTCCTCTCTATACCTTGTGGCTAATAGCCACTGATGGACCTCTGCTCCATATGTTTATCCAATTCCCTCCTGATGCTGTCCATGCTTGTAGCTGCCGCCACCCCTGTGGCAGTGAATTCCATGCGTTAATCACTCTTTGGGTGAAGAAGTACTTTCTTTTATCCATTCTAACCCGACTGCTCAGCAACTTCTTTATTATGATGCTCACTCAGAGGTGCCTTCCTTCCTTTAGATGTCTGTCTAAATGTGCATCTTCATCCATGCATAATTGCATTTAATACAACCACAAATAGACCAGTACCTATGGTAACTCACTATAAAGGACCCTATCCAAGTGCTATACAAAACATGAGTTAGGATTTTAAAATATCTTTCTCCAAAGTATTTGTCATACAAAAATATTACAAAAAGACACAGTCTCAAAGAGTGGAACAACAAAGGCAACATAGGTTTAAAGACACTATGGATGCAGTCAAATATCTTGTGCCTGGGCACACAATTCTAAAATAAAGTCTAACAGTTTTACTCCCACATTGCTGGATAGAAGGCACAGCTGTATAATTAACGTTCTGTCCACACTTTGAGACTGTGTCTTTTTGTAATATTTTTTGTATGAAGAATACTTCGGAGAAATATATTTTGGGGTCCTTTATAGTAATTGCATTTAATGGCTTGGATCGTAAGCTGTGCTGTACTACGTCTGTTGCAAGGGCGGCCCACCACTGCAGAGTACATTCTCCTGGCCCTAGGCACTTTCAGGATTATTGAAAGGCATCAGTTTTGCACAACTGGAAATACCTAGTCCCAGAGGAATGCACTCCACCGTAAAGCACAGACCCAACAATGAAAAAAGGTGCAGCAGTGTGGACACCAGACTTAAGGCCAAGCCAGTGTACCTACAAGCATAGTCATGGAACCAGCAGGGCAGTTCATTAAGGTAAAGGTTATTGGCCTGTTTGCTTGGGCAACAAGGGCTGTGTTCCCTTCTTCCTCCCCAAATTAGAGTAAAAGGCAATGGGAGACTTGTTCGCACTCAGTGAAATTGCTGCATCACTACATAGAACCATCATGTTCACTTTGTGATTTCTGAGGGGGATGAAGCCCTTCCAGTAGATGGGAAATGATGACAGCAAATAGGGGAAAACTCTGGTTAATTTTCTTCAGCTCTTGATTGTTATCTACAACATCTATGGCAATGGTGGCCATAACTGTAGGGGCTGTGGCTCAGTGGCAGAACATCTGCTTTGCATGCAGAAGGTTACAGGTTCCATCCCCAACATCTCCAATCAGAAGAATTAAGTAGTAGTTAATTAGAGAGCCTTCTGCCGGAGGCCCTGGAGAGCTGCTGCCAGTCAGATAGCCAATACTGACCATGACAGATAAATGGTCTCACTCAGTATAAGAAAGCTTCATGTGTATTACTGAGCCAGATAATGTGAAAGCATTGCTCCCCCAAGCATTGCTCCCCTTCAAAATGGCAACTTCCACAGTGGAAATGAAACGTAACCAAAAAAAAGTCAGCAACACAAAACTAATGTTATAATGGAACAACTTCCAATTTATGTCTAAAGCCTTTGCCAGACTTAATTAATTCCATACCTTACATACAGTGACACTGCCGTAACTCACTTTCAAGATTCCAAAGAGGATCTGATCCCATGTCTGTAGAAACCCAACGGCTCATCAAACCGTTCCAAACCTCCCAGCTTCTGATTTCAACCTGCCCTGCTAGTTTACACGGCCTACTAACAAGGTGATAGGGAAACCTCAGCCATGTTACAATTTTAAATTTCTCGAGGCGAATCTAAATTTGGCTGGTTGATTGTTGAAAGTGGTTGGCAGGTGTATGTTGCTAGCCTGAGGCCCGTGAAGCTGCAGTTCTTCTGACACTTCAACTTTACTTTACTGAATGTCAAGCCGAGCTGAGGTTTGAGACCTGGGGCTTCTAGCAAGCCTAATGTCCCCTTGAGCAATAACTGAGCAACACTTAATAATCAATCTATCTTTTTTTTTTTTGTCTTGCAAATTCATAAAGCAACTGTAGGCAAAGAAAACACTTAGCAATTATTTCCATTCCATTTGAGTATCAGGGTGTTTCAAGGTTTTGTTTGTTTAACAAAGAAAAAACAGGTATTCTGACTAAGAGTCCAAGTACAGCAGTTCCATTTTGCTTTCCAAAGAAGGAAGTATAGACTGCAGTCTTTCTACTAGTTACCCTGATCAATAGAGAATTATTGTTGTTGTTGTTGTTTTTTAAAATCGCAACATTTAACCATCAACAGAGTTGATGTTTCTCTGGACAGTTGATGATCACCGGCTTTGCCTAACAAAAACCTAATAAACCAAAATAAAGACATAGAATTGTTTATGGCAGGGGTGGGCAAATAGCGGCCCGAGGGCCACAGAGTTTTTTGCGGCCCGCCAAGACAGTCAGCCACAAGGTTTCTCAACAAGCAATCTCACTCCTGATTTCAAAAAAATTGTAGAAAAGTGTGATAGGGTACATTTGTCTCATTAAACTGATTCTAAAATTAAATGTGCTTGCAGCTATAGATGATATGAAATTAGCACAATAAATAAATTGGATAAAACTACCACTATTTTATTTAATTTATATTTATTGATTTTTATGATACAATTTATACCTTTTCTGAAATGCAAAGTTAACTAATGAATGCAATCATGTTAAAAGGTGCGGCCCTCCACTAACCTCCGCTCCCACAAAGTGGCCCCCAAGCCAAAACAATTGCCCACCCCTGGTTTATGGAATGCAAATCCTTTCTTTAATTGTGTCTGTAGCTATAGAAAAGCTTCCATTCGGCATTGTCAAAGTTTGATTCCAGCAAGTTCAATCATCACTTCTGTATGTAAAACAAGAAGCACCATTATCATTATAAATAAGCGTAAGAAAGGGGAATGAAAGTACACTAATAAATCCCATTTAGCAATAAGAAGACAGATGAAGAATAATATTTGTTTCTTCTGGTCCATATTGAGATTTCTTTTTACGTTTTAAAAATAATATTCCTGATGTTTAAAGAAAACAAATGCCTTTAAAGAAACAATGGAACATCCCTACCTGAGCTGCACAGTTACGCGTTTCACACTCCTTTTGAAACTGTATCCCCTGTCCTGGTCTCTATAGCAATGATGACGCACAGGTTTCATTAATGACTGGCTCTTTGGCATCCACTACAGATGCAAGTGGCTGCCGTCACCCTGCAGATCCTCTATGGTTTTAAGTTTCAAATGGAGCTTAGTGGGTCACAGGTACCTTTCTCAAAGCACAAGTTGGAAAGCAGAGCCGTTTTATAACTAAAACCACATTATAGATTCCTTTACTAGCTTCATGCATACCCTGCCTTTCTCCTCAGCAGAGACCCAAAACAGCTTACATTGTTCTCCTTTCCTGCATTTTGTTTCGATAGCATGAGAGAAACCACAAGGCCACTCTTGTCACTTAATAGACCCCTGAATGGCTGGTCCCTCTAGCAGTTGCCAGTCTCGCTGATAAATTGAGAGGCTCTACTTCCGCCAACTGGCTGGTAGCCAGTAGTGATCCTCCACCAATGAGGGAATAGCTCAGCCAAGCGTGAGATGGGCTAAGAGCCGAAATTTACCTTTGAAGAGAGTTAAAAGAGTAAGGGAGATAAGTCAATAGCAAACATGTTGGGAAGTGGAGAAGCTGCACTTCTCAAAAACTGCAGGACTTGAACCCACAGTTTCTCTGGGATCTGGTAAATGTGTGCCAAGGCCGAAAATCTATATGCTGCACCATTCAGACAAAATGGCAATTAGAGTTGCCAGTTGTACAACCCACAAGAGCTTCTGGGAGTGGGGCATGGCGATACCAGGCACACAACACCACAATGTCATTTCTTGTTCTGTGCCCAGAATTGTAGGTTAAAAAAAAATAGAGATTTTAGAAATTCCTAGAGTGTTGCCATGATATCAGTTCTGGGTGTGTAACCAGACATGACATCACAGAAAAGTTGCTTTTCCCCTCATTTTGTTCCTGCTACTCCACCAACCAGCATTGGGAGACCAGAGCCTGGGGGCAGGCAGACTCCCACCATAGTGGGAAACTTAGCCACCCTATGCATGTATCGGGGGGATTTCTTGTAGTACATTCTCCCAATACTTGTAGTCAAGTGTACCACCTGAGAAGTGCTAGAGTATAACTTTATTCACAATGAACAGTATGAAACAAAGAAAGAAGAATGCCTACCAGAGTCCTCCCTAGCTGCTTGCCTTGATCTAGCATATATAGAACCTGGCCTGGAACACCTCCAGTTTCTGGTATCTGTGTCTGTGTGGTACTGTGCTTGTTTATCTTGAAGTGAGCCCTCAAGAACTAGTTTCTGTTTCTTCCTCAAGGCTTGTGTGGGAGGGAGCTCACTTAGGTCCTGTGCTTTGTGTTGCTTGCAGTCTCCCGATGTTTGTATTAGCTTTCTGGCCCAGTTGGAAGCAATAAGAGACCTGTTGTTGAAGCTAGCAGAGTCCCCTGTGTGCTGCCTACAGAGAAGAACTGAAGCATGATCTGAAGCAGGATAGGTAAGCTAACTTCTACCCACCATACTCCCACAGGATACTATTGTGTCCTGGATCTATAATAAAACATGTAGTAAGCTTCTAAGTATTACAGGGAACTATGAAAAATGTAATCCTTACCTCTACCATCTGATAGCCCATTTTTCTACCTCATTCTATGGCTTGTCCAGACCAGACAAAAGACACAGTGGGAGCTGGGCGCACATTCATGTTTGAAGTAGGTCATGCTTTGGACTGACTTCTGAAAAACTTCCAAAAATAGGCTGCCCATATGTTAATTAAATCACTTAGTGTTCAGTGTGGGATGCGGTATGGTACAGTATAGCCTAGGGTTGCCCAGTCCAGGTTGGAAAGTACCCGGAGATTTGAAGGGGGGGGGTGGAGCGTGAGGAGGGTGGAGTTCGGGGAGGGAAGGAATTTCAATGAGGTATAGTGCCATAAAGTCCATCTTCCAAAGCAGCCATTTTCTCCAGGTGAACGGATCTCTGTTGCCTGGAGATCAGTTGGAATTCCAGGAGATCTCCAGCCACCACTAGTACAGCCCATCCTCTTCAGATCTTTGAAACTAAGTAGGGTTGGTACTTGAATGGGAGATGACTGAGGAAAATTTTGCAGAGGGAGGCAATGGCAAACCACCTCTGCTTAATCACTTGCCTCGAAAACCCTACAGGGTGGCCATAAGTCGCCTGCGACTTGATAGCACTTTACACACACACACACACACACAGTGTTCGGTGAAAAAAGTCAAAGATATGAGCTACTGGAGACTGACATTTTTTTTCCCCTCTAAAGACCCTAAGTACACAGTTCTTATGGAGTGATTTCCTGAAATAAAAAGGCCAATCCCTATTAAAGAATGCCTTCCAGATGTAACTGGGTTAAAACGAACACGTTACGTTAATTATATAGTCACTGTCTTCTGGGGCTCATATTTTTTCTCTCCACAGGAAGATACTTGCACAATATGCTAAGGGCAGCTGATAACCGAGAGATAAACCAATTTTCTCTTGAGCCTCCATCGACCTGGTATGATGAACATGCGGTGACAGAAAGATGCTTCACAATTTCACTCTGGTGAAGAGAGAACAGGGCAGATTTTATCACCTGTTAACTGATGAGTAGCAGGTGTGCAATATGGGAGGCACACCTTCACAGCCACACTGACTACGGGAGTTGCCCCATCTGACTTTCTCTCATGGGGAAAGATTTATCTGAGTCAGAGAGCTAATTACACAACAGCAGTAACCAAATGCAGCAATAACTTTGGCAAGCCAACATGTGTGACATGACACACACACACACACAGAGTGCAAAGCTATACTGCAAAGTGAGAAATTTACCTCAGTGAAGAACAAACTCTGTTGCCGCCACTGCCTCATTCAAAAGAAAGGTCAGGCTGCACCGTATGATGTCAGATTTTTTTAAAATGCTGCCAATCTTCCTCAACTGTGTGCCTTTTCTTTGTAAAAGCCGGTCAAGGGGGAAACTTAATATGCTATTGCTTTAGCAACTAGTGAAGGCTCTAGCACCCAAAAGAAAATTTAATCATGTCATGAAAAGAAGGAGCCATTCTAAATATTTCTTAGGGTGGGTGGGGGGCGATTTGGGCAAAATACACACTCATTTGGGAAAACAAACAAACAAAGCTGATCAGAATTTGGCTGGGAGTTCTTTACTTCCTTACCTGAAGAATTCCGTTAGCAACAATGTGAATAAATCCTCATGAGTCACGTCACACTTGGGTACACAGAACCAAGAGAAAACTATACATCACCCAGCATACACTGATTATATTATTCTAAACTTATGTCCCACTTTCCTCTTTCAATGGCCAACACAAAAAAGTGTAAAATGGACACAGGCCAAAAACGGCCTCTCTCTCCTGCAACAATCACAGCATGCCTGTCTACTCATCGAAGTTGAAGGATGGGAGGGACCAGGCAGCAGCTGGGTCAGCCCAAATCTTCACTGGATTTCTAATTCCTCAAGCCCTTTACATAGGGCTGCCAATCTCCAGGTAGTGGCCAGAAATCTTCTGGGATTACAACTAATCTCCAGGCAAAACCTGGAGAAAATGGCCACTTTGGAAGGTGGACTCTCAGGTATTATACCCCATTAATGTCCATCCTCAGTGTCCAACCCCAAAATCTCCAAGTATTTCCCAACCTGGAGCTAACGACTCGACCTCTACTTGTGACACTGTGAGCATTGAAATCATTGTACGTAGAGGTGGAACAAGCAAGAGACCACTAGCGACATCGTGTCTACACATAGTAGTCTGCTTGTGAGCACACAGGGGATGCACACAGGAAATGTCCTCCCAGAGGCTCCATCTTCACGACTGGAAACAGTCAGTGTTCATGGGGAGAGAGCCTACACATGCAGACTTCCTACATGTATAGACTCCATGTTCAGGAGCTGGAGATAACGGGGAGAGGGCCAGTGCACTCATTCATGCCCACTCTCCCTGTATGCATGTTAATTTCAATGTGCATAATGTCTTGTGTAGAGGGCTTCAACAACAAGAGGCCAACAAAAGAACAAAAGAACTGAAAACCATTGTGTTCAAAGTCAGATCAATGGACATAGCTCCATCATAATATGCATGTATACATCAGCCCCATGATGGGTGACATCAAATCAGAATGGAATTTAGATTTATAATTCACCCATTCCCTTTCTGAATATATATGAATAGTGGTCCAGTTCTTTCCCCACTATTGCAATACGGTTGCCAGACCCCCACTGGGGGGGCACTTTTGTGGGGTGCTTCCCTGCCAACAGCCAACTGGCCGGTAGGGGAAAATCCCGCCCCAACTGGCCCAAAGGCAATGTGATGATGTCGCACAAAAGTGACATCATCATGTCATTGATGTTTAGTTTTGGGGCAAAACTCTATGGTAGGATTGCCTACAAACCATAGAGTTTTGCCCAAAAAACTAGAGCATCACTCCCCTGACTTCAGCGACACAATGACCTGGCAACCCTATACTGCAAGTATGCATTTCTAAATAGAAAGTACATTTCTATTGCTAAATATTCTAAATATATTTCTAAATATTTGCATGGCTGAACATTGCTACACAAAATATTCACAGGATAATGAAAAATATATCAAGAAGAAGGCAACATTGACATGCTAGATTTTTGTGCTGTGAGAGTTTTAGAGGAGGAGCAGGAATTGAATTATATCAATGGTTTACAACCTGTGGGTCAGGACCCAAAAAGTGGGTCATGAAACCTCTGCAAGTGAGTCGAAGACCAGCCCTCACCAACAGCCACCTCTGCCTTTTCCATTGCTCTCTTTTATATCTTGGAAACCAAGATCTGACCCTGGAAACAGTATCTTCCATTTTCTCTTCACTATATATTGATTGAGTATATTAAGTCCTGATGGTCACTAGGTTAGTGAGCATCTTGGGGGGGATTAGAGAGAGAGTAATGGTCAAAGGCTGGAATGTAACCTCCATATGAAAGGCTGTGTATGTCAGAATGCCACTTGCTTGGGGTTCACAGTTGGGGGCAGCTGTGCCCTTTGTCCGATGGTTGTTGGTTTCTCCAAAACATCTGGTTAGTCACTGTAGAAAATGGAATGCTGAACTAGATGGGTGCCAACATCATAGTTTGCCTAGGGTGCCAAAAAAAACTTGGATCAGTCCTCAATAAATCAGCATACCAAGTTTGTGGGTCACCATACCAAAAAGGTTGGGAACTACTGAAATATAGGATAGTCTATCGGCTGCCCAATATGGAAGTACAGTCCAGAAAAAGCTTTGTCCTTTGTCACAATGCATAAACTCCCATGGAGTAAGTGTCAGTGAATAGCTAAAGGAAGGCCTGACACAGGCCACAAATGGGAACAGAGTCGTGATCTGTGGTAAGTTATTGTTGTGATGCATTTGTTTCACTAATATGCATTACATTTCTAAAGGGAGAATAAGCAGCAATTTTAACACAGTTATAACTCTTTGGCACTAAAATTATGACTCTTGGGACTTCATAACATTTAATGATTTTTTTTTTGCTATGACAAATCCATAATTTCTGCACTGACACATGACCAACCCTAAGGCGAACCAACACGACAAATCATTCTTCTTGCAACTTATCCAAGAACAGACTATGGGGTTTTGAAATATGCATGTTAATAAGTTATTTAAGACAGAGTAATACATTTCCACATAAATTATGATGTTTGCAAACTCAACACAATGACATTGTGTTGTGTGCATTCAATTACTGCATTGTCTGGTTACATCAGGCAAATCGTATGGACTGCGTTGTTTCTGCTTCTTTCTGGGAAAATCTGCCAAGGAATCTCAGTCGGCTACATCAAGATTTCCATTTCCTTGATTCAGAGAAAAGAAACACTTTGGGTGTCATCCCATTAAAAAGGTAGTGTTTCTGACCTTAAAACAGCACCCTTTAATTTTTTTTTTCTCCCATGTGCCTCTTCCCCATATCCGTCATACAAAAGTGGTTGCCTTAGGGAAGGTTTATATGATAGGTCTATGTCTTTCAAACCTTCCATGCTCCAACGTTTGTAACAAGGGTTCTGTTCAGGCATCACAAGAAAACTATGTTTATTTTGGGAAATCAGGATTCTGCTTGCAGATGATTTATTGATTGATTTGATTTGATTTGTATACCGCCCTCCCTGCAGATGGGTCATCAAGTCACAGATGACTTGTGGAGACCCCGTAGGATTTTCAAGGCATGAGACGTTTAGAGGTAGTTCGCCATTGCCTGCGCCTGCATCACAACCTTGGTATTTCTTGGAGGAATCCAATCCAAATACTAGCCAGAGCTGACCCTGCTTAGCTGCCAAGATCTGATGAGATCAAGCTAGCCTGGGCCATCCAGGTCAGAGAGGGCCTCCAGGGTCTTAGCAGACCAGAAAAGGGGGGGAAGATACTAGGTGACCGCTCTACTATTACACAAAGCCCCCATTTGTCTTGCCATCAAAACTTCTATTAATGGAACAATTGCTGTGGAAAGGTTCAGGACAACATGAACTCTATGATCTGCCTGGCGAAACTTTTATGGTGAAACACACCAGGGCTTTGTATAATAGCAGAGCTGTCCCCTAGCATGTTTTCTCCTTTTTTGGTTTGCTGGCACATTGCTTGGAGTAGCCCCATTTTAATTTCTCCAGGGTCTGAGGCAGAGGTCTTTCACATTACCTACTATGTGATCCTGTTTTTAACTGGAGACACTGGTGATTGAACATCTACTTCTGCTTCAGTGAAAAAGCTATGAAGGCTGCATTACTTAGCATGCTTACTAGGGAATAAGTCCCATTCAACCTAATGAGATTTACTTCTGGGTATACATGTTTAGGGCTGTAATGTTAAGCCTCAGGCTTCTGTCTATGAAACCTCTGCAAGTGAGTCGAAGACCAGCCCTCACCAACAGCCACCTCTGCCTTTTCCATTGCTCTCTTTTATATCTTGGAAACCAAGATCTGACCCTGGAAACAGTATCTTCCATTTTCTCTTCACTATATATTGATTGAGTATATTAAGTCCTGATGGTCACTAGGTTAGTGAGCATCTTGGGGGGGATTAGAGAGAGAGTAATGGTCAAAGGCTGGAATGTAACCTCCATATGAAAGGCTGTGTATGTCAGAATGCCACTTGCTTGGGGTTCACAGTTGGGGGCACTCTGCAAGTGAGGGAATAAGTCCCATTCAACCTAATGAGATTTACTTCTGGGTATACATGTTTAGGGCTGTAATGTTAAGCCTCAGGCTTCTGTCTAACTCGGCAAAAGCTCACTATCATCTTCATTTCTGTGAATTTTCAATAGTCAGTAGTTGTAAGGTCCTGCCCCCCAGCCACTGATCAGCTGGTGGCTAGGGGGACTCATCTGGAGAAAGAGAAAGGCCCAGTTGTATTGCACAGGAAGTGATGTAATCACACCAGCAACATCCAGGCGATGTTCTGATATTTGGGTAAAAACTCAATGGTAGATGCTGGTTTTACCATAGAGTTTTTGCACAAATACCAGAGCATCATCTGGGTGTTGCAGTGTGATGACATCACTTTCTGTGCAACACAGTCATGACATCTGGGCCTTTCTCTTTCTTCAGGTACGTCCCTCCTAATTCCTCACTGGTTGGAGGGACCTGGCTGGCAACCCTAAATATTAGACAAATTCGCTCATACATTTTCAGTTTACAAATCTAGATGCTGATTGTCATAATTGTAATCACATGCCATTCAGGAACCAAGAAACCATGAAACCAAAAAAAGGAGGAGGAGGAGCTCTCCAGGATTTATTTTGAGTCAGAAAAAATATCTACCACTGAAAAAAAATCTTTTTGGGCAAAATAACAGCACATTGCGAATGTCAAATGAGAAAGCCCACATTGAAAGCCTGCTGACAGTTAAACTTTGATCTAATATTTCCATATTACTATTGGACAGTGGTTTTTAAAAATAATTATTTTTTATTGAAGATAAAGGACGGTACAGAGTGATAAATCTTATGTTCAAAGGATAAAAAAAAAATTTCACAAGAGCACTTGTGCATTAAGAGCCTAATATACTAATTAGCAAAGTAGTATGCAGTATATACATTGCATATAACTTAATAGAATTCACTTGACAATCATTACTTATACTATATTTTGTATCTCTATATATTTAACAGATTTAAAAAAAAACAAGTATAAAGAGGAATTATTCGCCCACTCTTTTGGAAGTGCTCCTACTCCTATTGGACAGTGTTAGGAACTTCTTCTACAAAGACACATTTTCACCTAACTTGATTTGATAGTTTATTTGCCCTAATGAAGGCCCCCAATTTTCAAACTGCTCAAAATATTGGAGGCCAGGCTAATTTGCAACCTAAGAGGGCCTGGCCTTGTAACTCAGCGGAGGAGGACAATTATACCTTTGCCTCAACTCCTAAGCCTAGCATCCAGATGGCTGAATTAGTAATATTGTAAACATTTTTCATTATTTATGTTGATTCAAATGTACCTAAGTGGTTTTTAACAATTGCCATCTACCCAACTGAGCTACTCTGCGGAAAAAAAATAAGGGTGGGAGTATTGGGGGGGGGGGGGGGAGATCACATTACAAAACAAGTAATAATAAAGCTGTTACATTCAGCCAAGAGACCTTTTAGTAAATCATTTATTCTGCAGTTTGACAATATTTACAGAGGTTTTTACATGAATTATTTACTAGTGTTTTTATAACACTGTACACAAAATGGGAGGGGGGGAACACATTAAAGTTACAAATCCAGGGAACAACAGTGACAGATGGCAGAAAGGGTTCTGACAAAACAAAGTTTGCATTCCCTTTTGTGTGGGCTCAATAAAGGAAAAGAGCAATCACATGGAGATGAGCGTCATAAAACTCCATGAAGGAGCACTCTTCCACTACAGTCTTCCACTATGCTGTTTACAAAGGACTAGATGAAGGCACACAGGAATAGCTCTATCAATTGCTATGAGTCATGCTAACCACATATAACCCCAAAGGTTGTCCAACAGTAGACATCCAAGATCATAATCGCAGAGCCCATGTCAGCATACCCTCAGCTGCTTGTGAGCAGACAAGGGAAGGACACACAAGCAGGGGGGAGGCATGCAGGTGGGAGGGAGGGAGGGAGGGAAGGAGGCCATGAGTGCTTGGTGCTGGGGAGAAGATGAGGGGGCCAGGGCCCCAAAACCTGGACCCAGCCCCGCACAATTGCTGTCTAGTGCTTGCGTGCCAAGACGTGACTGGCTAGAACTGAATAATATTTTGGACCCTTATCCAGCAAAGTTGCTCTTATGGTTGCCCTACATCAGCCGAACGATCTTGGTGCCCTAGGCAAGCTATGACTTTGGCATGAGCACACCCAAGTCAGAACAGAGAAAACCCTGGCAACGCTGTTTTGAAGCTATGCCACGACCGTGTTTGCATCCACAGCCATGTTCCAGAATGTGAAATAACTCAGCTTCTAAGAGATAACATCTCTTAGAAAGATAAGAGATAATATATGTAAGAGATAACATATCTCTTAGAAACATAGGGATGTTAAATACAGCAAAGATATTCAATTCCATCAAATTTAGCGCTCAAAGTCTGGTACCCAAGGCAACTGCCTGGCTTGTTTGTACTTTAACCCAGCACTCTCTCCTCTGCACTATATCAGTCCATTTCCACTTAGCAGGTCACACAAAAATTGTACAAACGGTGACAAAGGGTCTCCTGTACAGATCTAAACATGGTTATGGCAAAGTAGGTCATGTCATCCTAGCAATATATAACATGGGTCTAGCACTGCCCTAAAAGTTCATGCACATGATGAATTCAGAGGATCTTTGCCCCACCAATGTAATTTTATCAGCTGGCCATGTCCATAAAGGTTGTCTGAAATGGCCCCAGTTGGGCCGAGGACAGACTGGCAATGTAAAGCGGGGCAGGCACGCTTCGCAAACGGAAGAAAGGAGCACGTTCAGACATGCGCTTTAACAGGACACCGGTTTTACCCGGTGTTCAGGGGCCTTCCTCCGCATGCCTCCCGCTTCCAAACAGTGTGAACTGGAAGAAGCGGGAGGCATCCGGAGGAAGTGTGAACGCACCGGCAAAAAGTTATGCGCATGTGCACATCAAAGGAAAACAAAAAAAAGCGCAGCGGCGCACACAAGCCACGCGCGCTGGCTACGCGGCAGTCTGAACGCTCCGTGGCAGTCTGAATGCTCCGTATCACCGCTGATCCGCATTGCTCTGGCCAGTGTGAACGGCCAGCTCCGTGGGGTTTTTCCCCCGCTCCAGTTCCCTCCGCTTTGCCTCCGCTTTAGATTGCCAGTCTGTCCTCAACCTTGGTGTTGAAGAAGAAGAAGAGTTGGTCTTTATACTCCGCTTTTCTCTACCCTAAGGAGTCTCAAAGCAGTTTACAATCTCCTCTCCCCACCACAGGCACCTTGTGAGCTAGGTGGGGCTGAGAGAGTTCTGAGAGAACTGTGACTAGCCCAAGGTCACCCAGCAGGCTTCACATAGAGGAGTGGAGAATCAAACCTGGTTCTCCGGATTACTGTCTACCACTCTTAACCACTAATTCAAAGGACAGCACAACAAATCTGGGTTGAATTGCAAAATGGCAAAACATTCACTTGCCTGCTTTGGACGCTTGCTAAATTTAGTGGCCAAAAAATCAACTCATGTTTTCAATGTGCTGATTTGGTTGCGGAAACTGACACTAAAATACTCAGTGCTGCATAAAGCTTCCTTTGGAATTATTTGCTTGAACTTTATTAAGAAATCAGCACTACAAGAAGTCATAACTAGCCTAGCAAGAATGCAGATACATTTTATCTTAAAGTTAAAGCAAGTATGGATGTGCAGTTTACAACTCTTCCTTGGATTAGAATACTTTGCATGTGTTCCAAGTCTGATTTGGTTGGATTTTTTTTTTGAGCTGCTGCTCACCATTTTATTCTTATGCATTGCTCTGAGAAAAGGTATATATGGCAGTCCTGCCAGAGACTGCATATGATAAAACTATTAATAACAACAAAATAACAACTAGTGTATAAAAGCAGCATAAAAACCTTCAGCAGCCTAAAATAATATCCATGAAACTGTTGAAATGTTGTTGCTGGCATTTCTTATTCAATAATAATTTTTAAAAGAAGGAAAGTGACAGAACATGTCGGTCGCTAGGTAAGGCTTCCAAACTTCCATCTTTCTCCAGGAGTTCTAACAAGTGAGAACCCCCACCACCACCACCGCCGCAACATTTCTCATTAGGTTTTCCTACTGCTGGTTTTCTGAGGTCAGTTCCCAAACGGCAGAGGCCTGTACTTGTCCTTGTTAACTCCTTTCAAAATATCGCTACTTCTGTCAATAACTATGCTGTTGACTGAACTGCTCCTGGAGAAGCGTATTTGGCATACTTGGCTTATATATGCCCTGCTGCAAAATCTCTGAGGTCTCCCAGTCCTATTAAATAGCAACTGATCCAAAGGACATGCAAAGCCAAAACCTGACAGGTGAGGCGCCCTAGCATTCAGTCAGTGCTCAGGACCTCCCTGGATTTACACCTATATGAAATGTGAAAGCCAGATGTCTCTGTTGAAAATGAATGAATAAAAAGAATTCAAATTCCTCCACGCTTCCAAATAGCGCCCATCTACTAGTGAGGGTGTTGCCAAGTGAACAGCTGAGCCTAAGGCGTGAGGACCCAGGCCGATTAAAACAAACTGCTTCATTGAACAAGGTGGGTAATTAGCAAATAGGTGGCACACAAAAACACTTGAGAGCAACAGAGGAGATATTTTCAATAGGCAGGGTAAGATTAACACACAAAGGTCCCTATGGTGCCTGGCCCTTCCAGGCCCCATCCCATCCTACTTGGCTTAGGGATTCTCTCCTGTTGTTTGGTGGCTTCTCTGCCACTCAGCTCCTGGAAGAAAAGTGCCTTCCCTCTTTAGGGGGGCCTATTACTATTTCTCTCCTTGGCTAGTCTCCTTGGTGATGATTGGCCTTCCTTTCCCTTTCAGTTCTACCAGGCCTTACCCTAGGCTTGGAGGGCTTTTGTGAAATTTAGGCCTATATGAAAAATTCCAGCAAGGCCCCAGGCCTCCATGGGGGAGGCCTGCAAGCTGCTCCACCAGTCAGCCCTGGGCCTAGGAGGGGTAGGGTTGCCAACCTCCAGGCTCTGGATGGAGATCTCCAGGAATTCAGCTGGTCTCCAGATGAGAGAGATCAGTTCCTCTGGAGAAAACAGCTGCTTTGGCAGTTGGCCTCTATGACACTGTACCCTGCTGAGGTCCCTCCTCTCCCTAACCCCTGACCTCCTCAGGCTCCACCCCCCTCCCCAAATCTCCAGGTATTTCCCAACCCAAAGCTGGCAACCGTAAGGCGGGGGAAGGTAGTTTATGATTTGTAGCACAAGGACCCATTCAATTCATTCATTCATTTATAGAATTTGTACCCTGCCCTCCCAGCCAAGGCAGACTCATGGCGGCTTACATAATTTTTTTTTAATTAAAAACACATAAAATCTAACATGCAATACATAGGTACATTCCTATGTGATTGCAATCATAATCCAATATTTTCATAACAGGAGTCAGTTAGTAAAGACTTAGATGATGAGGAAGATCCCAGGGAGGTTCAGAGTTATATTGAGATGTTAAATATGGTCAAATGCCCGGTGGAAGAGCTCTGTCTTGCAGGCCCTGCAGAACTGAAGTAAGTTCCGCAGGGTCCTGGTGTCCTCAGGGAGCTCGTTCCACCAGTGTGGAGCTGCCACAGAGAAGGCCCTAGCCTCGATGATGGCCAGTCTGGCTAGTGATTACAGATGTGCACCTAGAATTCTGTACCAGGAACTCAATTTCCACACAGATGCGAGCCCAATTTGATTGGGACTGCTGCCCTTCAGCCTTTCCCCCATGCCAACTTCCCAACCTGAAACAATCCATGGGAGCCGGTCTTTTAGGGTTGCTAGGTCCCGTCCCCCCTGGCCACCAGCAGGGGATGGGGGGAGTAGGGTTGCTAAATCTGAGTTGGGAAACTCCTAGAGATTTGGGGGTGGAGCCTGGGGAGGACCGTGACCTCAGTGGGGTACAATGCCATACAGCCCACCTTCCAAAACATCCATTTTCTCCAGGGGAATTGATATCTAGGGATGAACTATAATTCCAGGGGACCCTCAGGGTTCACCTGGAGGCTGGCATCCCAACAGTCTAGTCTCTCCAGTCAATGGTGAATATAAAAGTTTGGGGCAGAGGGGAGATCTCCAGACTGCAGGCTAGCAAGACCTGTATTTGAAGAAGTTCTTTCTTCCCTAGCTCTTCACAGGAGCAACAATCCAGGACATAAACAAGTAATCGCAACACTAAAGTCCATGAATGATCATAGGCTCTGGAATATTTGAAGCACTTCTAATGTGAAATGCAATGGTTGTGGTATTATTAAACTATATCATCTTGTTTTGATGCAATGTCTCAATATGATGAGATATAATGGGGGGGGGGGGTTCACAGTTTTGATAGTGTTGTTATACCTAAGGGTCATAGGCAGCCCTCCCCAACAATGTACAGAGTGCCTTCACAGCTTTGTGCTGAAGACTCTCAAACTGGAGCACCTTTCGTCTTCAGGGTGATGAAGGCCAAGCAAACTGCAGAACATTTCCTCTCTTTTCAGAGAGTGCAGTCTTCACCCAGGGGATCCTCCCTGTCAAATTTCAGATGGATCCCCCCATTTCTCACTTGCATAGTAGTGACAACCTTGGAAGGCAGGAGAAGAGAAGAGCAGGTACAGGGAAGTGTTTGGTGACCCAAAAAGTTATAGACACAATTGTGCCACCATTGGCATGAGGCCTTGCATTTGGCACCCCAAGAAAACCAGCCCTGAAGTACATGCTCTCTCTCATACACACACAAAGCAACTCCAAAGCAATAGCAATGCATGCAAGCAACACAAAAGCAGCATCTTTCAGTGACAAAAGTCCTGTGCTTCTATGGGGTCCAAAAAGCACTTCTTGGCATAGCAATGGTTGACAAATATTCTGAACTGAAAACTCTTTCTGCTATTTTCCCCTCATGGTTGGTCACTGTAACCTCTATTATGTGTTGCCTCAGCTTTCTCCCTTCTTCCCCTCACCTTGTCAAACTGAAACAACTTCAATGAGGTCCAAAAAGTGGATTTACTACCTTCCATTTATTATCGCTAAATGTCATTAATTTTTAATTCAGATTCTATAATTTTTAATTCAGATTTAATTCAGATAGACAGACAGACAGACAGATAGATAGATAGATAGAAAGATATTTTTACCACAAACAAACATGCATAACATACAAACACACACACAAATATACATAAAAGTTGGGGGGTATTACATCTTGTAGTATCAACTGAGTTACTTCTCATGTTATCCAGTTATGTTTTTTTAAAAAAATTTCATTATATTTATATCCCACCCTCCCCATGAATGGTCTCAGGGTGGCTTGCATTTAATGGGACTATGTGTTGAATCCACTTAAAACATTAATCTTATTCAACCTAATATCAGAGCGAAATAATATCACATCTAGCATTGCACTAAAGCTTATTTCAATTCGCTTTCATCTCAACTTTCTATCTAGTTATAATGAATACCTCATGGAAGGTCTCATCCCAAAATGTGAGAGGTCTTAACAATTTAGTCAAGCATAAGAGGGTCTTGTTGTATTTAGTCAAATCACGCCCTGATGTGATCTTACTTCAAGAGACCCATCTTCATTCTCAGATGCAACAAGAACTCAAAGCCAAATGGATACAACACCAATTTCATGCTAAAGGTACTTCAAAGTCAAGAGGGGTTGCAGTTTTAATAAGAAATGTTTGTTTCCAACACCACACATCAAAAGCTGATCCACATGGTCATTACTTATTCATCAAAGATCTACTAGAACAGGGGTGGCCAACCTGTGGCTCGGGAGCCACATGCGGCTCTTTCACACATATTGTGCGGCTCCTGGCAGGGCGGCTGGGGAAGCAAAGGGGAGGCATGCTTTTTCTCTCTTTCTCCCTTCCTTCCTTCCCTCCTCCCTCCCATCTATTTGCTTTCCTAGTTTCTTTCTCTCTCTTTCTTATAACTGGTTTTCCTCATTTGTTTTTATTTTTGGCACTCCCATTTAACGTTAATAAAAAGCAAATTTGCATATTTTTAAAAATAAAAACATGTGTGTGATATTTGTTCCTGTCTTGTGGCTCTCAGACATCTCTATGTGGCTCTTACATTTATTCTATGTGGCTCTTACGTTAAGCAAGGTTGGCCACCCCTGTACTAGAAGATCAAATGGTCACACTAGGCTCGATTTACGCACCTAACATATCTCAGGTATTGTTCCTAAATGACACTCTAACTGCTTTGGATTCATTTTAAGAGGGAGAAGTTATCATAGCTGGAGACCTCAATCT
Source organism: Lepidodactylus listeri (assembly GCA_029233225.1). Taxonomy (NCBI): domain Eukaryota; kingdom Metazoa; phylum Chordata; class Lepidosauria; order Squamata; family Gekkonidae; genus Lepidodactylus; species Lepidodactylus listeri. The sequence goes on from JARCFY010000006.1 coordinate 99,786,481, forward strand.
TATAGCAAATTTGGATCTTGATCGTTCCCGTATACAGAGAACTGCACACCAATCGATGCATCAACCAGTGGGTTTGACTGATCTACAACAATTTCATCTGACTGACATATGGAGACAAGTACACCCCATCATCTGGTAGGACCATGTGTGGGTGAGTTGCACATTTCAACTATCTTCTGACCAACACACAACAAAATCTTGGTCTCTCAACAAATCCCTACTTTTCAATACAAAATGTATTGAATCTATAGAATATCCAACAATATTTAAGAGAAAATTACACTGCAGAAACATCTCCTTCAATGATTTGGGATGCTCTCAAAGTTGTACTCAGGGGGCATCTTATTTCTATGTCATCGCGTCTGAAAAAGAAGAAGACAGAGTTAAAAAATGAACTGATTAAGAAAATCATGCTTCTAGAAAATAATCACAAAATCACGGGCAGCAAAAAAATCTACAAGGAACTACTATCAGAGTGTAAACATTTAGAACTCCTTGATAGCTCACAGATTCAAAAGCACCTACTGTATGTAAAACAAAAAATATTGGATTAATACACCTAAATCTCTGCGCCTTCTGTCTTGGTGAGTTAAAGACAAAAGATTATCACAACATGTGATAGCAGCTAAAGACTTGAATGGAAACTTACACATGGACCCCACATCAATAAATAAAATCTTTGCTGACTTTTATCAATCTTTCTACACTTCTAATAATCCTTCTTCTGAGGATATTCAGTCCTACTTAACATCAAAACTGTGAATCAAAAAACTGTCTGATTCTCACTGAGACCTTCTAGAGAAACCAACTGAGACAGAGGAAGTCATCGATATCTTTAAGAACTTGAAAAACAACAAATCAGCTGGTCCTGACAGCTTTCCTTCGGAATTTTACAAAAGATCAGTGACATCAATTGCAACTCCACTAGCAGAAGCCTGCAATGTCATCCTCACTTCAGGACACATGCCTCTGTTTTGGAACACAGCTTCTATAATAACAATTCCAAAACCAGGGAAAGACACCACAAATCCGGCCTCATTCCATCCAACCTCGCTTCTGAATCAAGATGATAAAATATTTACCACAATACTAGCTAAAAGATTGAACTCTTTTGTGTCTCAATACATACACCAAGATCAGTCTGGTTTTATACCAAACAGAGACTTAATGGACAACATCTACAAGACCTTAAACATCATCTCAGCCTGTGAAAGACTGAAATCAAACTCACTACTTCTATCGCTTGCCATAGAGAAAGTGTTTGATTCCCTGGAAACACTTTACCTAAGCACTCTAATTCACCACATGGGGTTTGGATCCAAATTTCTCCAAGCCATCACCTCAATATATGTGAGACCAATTTCACAAGTCAAGATAAATGGTGCATCCTCCAGAGATATAAAGCTAAGCAGAGGCATCAGATAGGGGTGCCTTTATTGCCAATTTTATATGCCCTGGTGCTTGAACTATTGGCAAAAAAAATTAGGAACAATCAAAACATTCAAGGAATCTCTATAGGACCTAACATCTTCAAACTGAGTTTATTTGCAGATGACATGCTCATATACCTATTCAATCCAGTCTCATCTATATCACGCCTGCAACAGGCTCTAGCAAAATTTGGCTCAATATCTGGTCTCAAAGTAAATCAATCCAAATCCTGCATAATGCCTCTGAATATCTCATCAGACATCAAATTGATCCTCAAAAACAACTATGAATTCCAATGGGCTGATACCACACTTCCATGTCTAGGAATCAACATACCTAGGAAACTGAACAATCTTTTTGATTCAAATCACAAAATTAAATTTCAAGAGATCAGATCAGACAAGTAAATAGGAGAAAACTCATCTGACATTCTTAGACAGATTATCAGGTCATTTATACTGACAAAACTGCTGTTCCTATTTCGTGCAAGGCCAATTGAATTACCAATAGATTTACTCAAAAAATGGCAAACAACTTTCAACTCCTTGGGGCAAGGCAAACATCCAAGAATGAGCTTTCAGATGCTCAGAAGATGCTCTTCACAAGGCAGTCTAAACTATCCGACTCAGCTGACACTCATAATCAGAATGTTACAAAGTGGGGATCAACTTGATTGGGTTAAACTGCTAATTCCCCTTGTATTTCCTCTCACAATTCAGGAAGCAATATGGACTAATTCCTATACTCGTCCAAGCTCAATCAATAGCCGCCCTGAGCTTGTTCGTGGGAAGGGCAGGGTATAAATTGAAAAAATAAAAATAAAATAAATAATAAATAATAATAGCAATTTGATTCTAGCAGCAATCTTGAAAACCTGGGACTCTTGCAGACCACATCTAGTTCCTAAATACTCCAGATATACCTCCTTTCTCTTCCAACCCTGGTTTCCCCCTGGAAATGACAGAGGCTTGGTCAATAAATGGAGAAGAGGGAATATGTCTTGTTTAATAAACATCTTAACTAAAGAAGGATTGCTGTCAAAGCTGTCTCTGGAACAAAAATTAAAAGAAAATATCCCATGGTTTTTCTTTCTCCAAGTTAATCACATGATCCGACAACTTGGTATATCTACAATCCTAAAGGAACTTCTTACTACTTTTGAAAAACTCATTGATTCTACTCAACAAAATTCCAAAGGACTGATCACGGTAGCATACGACATCTTGATCCGTCAAAGAGGAATTAAACCTACGAGATATCAGCACAAGTGACAACAAGATTGCAAGACAGACATCACTGATCAACAATGGACTCAAGTTTGGACATCCAAGCTAATGAACTCACCTGTTATCTCAACAAAATTACAGACGCACAAAATCATCACCAAGTGGTGCCTCACACCAGGGAAGCTTTCAAAGATAACATCATCTCACTCCCCTTTACGTTGGAAAGGATGTGGAGAAGTGGGAACATTTGCCCACTGTTGGTGGCAGTGTAGACACATCGGATATTTCTGGCAAAACATTCTAACCCAGATAAAACTAATCACAGGTTATGATATACCACTCGACCCAACCCTACTTTTTTTAGACATCTGGAAACCAAATAACATACCAACTACCAGTTGCGATCTGATCACTAGCTTCATAGTGGCTGATAAAACATCAGTAGCCTCTAAGTGGAGATCAGACAAGGCTCCATCATGTAACAGCTGGTTAAACAAAGTTTGGGACCATCTTATTCTAGAAAAACTCACAGATCATTTACTTCAGTCAGACATATATCCTAAACCATTCAAATTTGTGGGAAAATGGGCCCCATTTATGGAATATATCTCAGCATCAGACTCCCAACCTCGAAATCCGCTATACTTTGAGCGACTAAATCACTACTCCTTCATCTCTACTACAAAGCCTAATTGTGATTTTATGATGATATAACTATATGGGACACACAAACTTACTTTTTTGCATTAATTCAATTTAGATCTTCCTTAATATAAGGGTTACAATATGGTTATAGCTACTAAACTAATTTATTCAACAATATAGTTTAACTAATAGTATTATACTGCTTTTCATACTGTTAACACTGTTCTGTATCTGTTTCATTATTGCATATTACTTTCTTCTAAAAAATCCAATAAAAATAATTTAAAAAACAAGTTAAAAGCAATCATACAATAAATAGTTCACAGTTTAAAGTGCTTACAATAATGTTCGATCTTTCAGTGAGTTAAGATGGTGTGTTTGCAGATGTAGTACTAAGTCCCAATTCAGCGGTATCCCGGCTCCCGCGACAGTAGGGCTCATTCTCCATACAGGGCCACCCATATCAAAGATGTTGATAATGATAATACTTGATTATGGTAATTATCATTATGTATTAAATGCGTGTAAATAACCAAAAGGTTATTCCATGTAATCTGCAGATTCTTATAAAAATAACTATAGTGACTCATAAAGTATTCGGAGACTGTATAGTTCCATTTATTGTATTCTTCCAACCATGTATAAAATCTTGACCATGTATTGTAAAATTTCTCTTCCTATAATCCTCTCAAAAATAAAGTTTATTTGTCCATTTCTGCAGCTTCCAAGGTTTTACTTATAGTTTCTTCTTTTAAAGGTATATCATCTTCTCTCCAGTACTTTGCATACAATATTCTCGCAGTGGTTAATACATGTTAATAAGATAAAAGTCATCATTCTTACAATCTTCTGGTCTTACATTCAGTAAAAAAATCGCCCAGGAGTAAAATGTATATTACATTTCAACATTTTTTGAAGTATTTCATAAATCCAGGCCCAGAATTTTTTAACTCTATCACACATCCACCACATATGAAAAAAGGACCTGGCAACTTTTTTACATTTTCAACAAACATTTGATGAATCAGGGTAAATTTTTGCTAACATATCTGGTGTCGTATGCCATCTACAAAACATTTTTATATATTCTCTTTATATGAAATTGCTTTAGTAATTTTTACATTCATTTTCCATACTGTCAGTTAGCACTGCCAATGGTTCTGTGGCAGTCATGTCAGTTACCTCTTCTAATGGTTTCTTTTGCCTTTTATTACCAATGGTTCTGTTGCAGTCATGTCAGTTACCGCTGCTAATGGTTTTTATTGCCTTTTCTGATGGTCACTTAACATTGCCTTTGTTTGAGTTCCGTACCTACTCCTCTAGGTCCTGGATGGGAGATAGCATCGGTAGAGTGACTCCCACCACAGGAATGCGCTTCTTGCTCGCTCTGCGCATGCTTGCTGCTTATTAGCTTTTCTTCGCTCTTATCTCTCTTTCACTTTTTGCTAGCTCATGGCCCTGAGCTGGAATCCTCCTGCTACATGTTATTTTATTCACAGGTGCAAATTGCTCCTTTGCTTGATTTTACCCTTGGGAACATCCGGCCCACAGATCCTGACAGTGTCTTTGCTTGGGAACCTAATGTGCTGCACTTTCCTTGGGAACAGTGGGCCAGTATATTTGGGCGCCAATAATTCTCCCAACTGATTGGTGGAAGTCGAGGGGGGGCTTATTTCATATCAGGTATAATTGTAGTTGTATTACTATGCTTGGGCATTACTAACAGAAGGAGTGTATTTGACCAACAAGATCTTTTCTGCAAATAAAGGACTTTCTGTTTAAGGAGACCTATTGTGGACTACATCTATTGGCGCAATCTCACACATACCTGAGACTATTGATCTAAATGTATATTATGATCAACACTTTGTGCCCATTTAATCATGGAATTTTTTAACTATTTCATTTTGTGTCTTATCCTCCAACATTAATGCATACAATTTTAATCATTTTTTCTTCAGAGTACAATATCTTATCAATTTCAGATATTTTATTCAGATAGTTTATCTTTAGTGTATCTAGTCTGAATTTGTACAATTTCCCACCAGCTGAGATCAGAGTTTAAGTTTTTAATACTTTCAGTTGATTTTAACTCATTTTTATTATCTAAAAGCTCATCATACTGCAACAAAAAGGTTTTTGAAGCCAAGTTTGGATTTGTAAAGGCATCCAATGGAGCAACCCATTTAGGTATCTTGGTATAAAAGAGTCTTTTAATGTCTTCCCATACTCTTAGTAGTGCTTTTCTAACAATATGTTGCTTCAAATATTTATGGATCTCAGCTTTCTCATACCAGACAGACAGACAGACAGACAGACAGACAGACAGATGCTTTATGTAACTTTATATATACACATACTCAAGCAACCTTACATTCAGAGATATCAGAGTACAGTGTGGTGTAGTGGTTAAAAGTGCAGACTCTAATCTGGGAGATTTGATTCCCCACTCCTCCACATGCAGCTGGTGTGACCGTGGGTCAGTCTTATGTTCTTTCAGAGCTGTTCTCTCAAGGGCAGTTCTCAAGGAAGCTCTCTCAGCCCCGTCTACCTCACAGGGTGTCTGTTGTGGGGGAGGGGAAGGAAAAGGAGATTGCAAGCCACTCTGAGACTCCTTCGGGTAGTGAAGGGTGGGATATAAATCCAATCTCTTCTTCTCTTCAGTTTTTCCATAATGAAAAAGGAACTGTTTAAGCACAGAAATAATGGGGGGGGGGGGGGAATACTACATGGATGTTGCAGATATTTAAATATTTTAGAGTACATAACACGTGGTGTCATGAAATCTGAAAACAATGAAGGAGAAAAGGCTGAGGATGCGAGCCTTTCATTAAAAGCTGACTCTAGCCATGATGCCAAAGGTCTGGGAAATTACTTTCCCTATCAACACCAACCTCAAATTATTAGTACAGGTGACAATCCAACCACATGGCTAACCTAGCCCTTATCACATTTAAGAATCAATGCGGGGGGGGGGGGATTACATCCTAAGTGCAGTAATACAGATGATCAAGCAACCACAGGGTACAAAATCTTTCCAAGTGATAAACTACACATCTGCACTGGCGTGATGTTATAATTTCTAGCTCTCTTTGCCAAATGTGTTTACTCGACCAAAAGAGGAAGTGTAGCTACCTAGGATCAAGCCGTACCAGTAACAGCCATTTTTAGTAGCAAATATTGAGCCAGTATCTAGTCCCTTCTGGTTCCCAACACAATTATTAGAAAGCATTAATTCTATGGAAGGCTTCTCCGATGAAAGTGTAGGGCATTAGCAAAATCCACCCGGCTGGAAAGTGCTAAACTGTGTTATTTTTATTTTATTGCTCACATTTTAAAGCTGAGTTACATAAAGCATCAATAAATGTTGAACAGTATATAAAGCTCTTTTTCTTCCAAGTAAGGGTTGTGAACGTGTACTAATTGGAGTTCAGAGGTGGAAGGAAGGGGATTTGCCAAGAAATTTTAATCCTGTAAATAATGGTTTCATTAAGAACCTTACATGACTCTACTGGGAACTCTAAATATTAAAAGTGGTAATAAAATCATTAGGTGTTCCAAGTTATTCAGCATATCACAGGACCCTAAAAAGCTAATGAGAGGGAGTTTAGTGCCAAATACAGATGGACCAAAATGCTGAGTGCTCTGTTTCAAAGAGCACTCCAAAGAGCAATGTGCCACAGGGAGCAAGCAGGCCACCGCTGGCAGGCCACGGGGGAAAAATGACTTTGCTGCTCAGTTACTAACTTAGGAGAGACATGGCCAAGACTTCCAGTGAAGGATTCAAGGGCAATGCCCCATTCGGGCACCTTTTCAGGGATAAAGACTTTGGGTGTTCAGTCCTGCCAAAACCCAAAGACTACATCCAAAAAATCAAAAATGGTTATTCGTAACAAGTAGATCTTCAGACATCTGTTTGTTTTCCCAATGCTGTTTATAAGGGGAATTTCACACTACACCTTTAAAAACGTTACTGAACCAGCTTGGAATAAACTGGTACAGTGACAGTCGTTTCAGACAGCCCTTCCCCTACAGTTTTGGAGCTGTCTTGGAAGCGGTTTGCCACAACACCAATACCCTCTCCATTTTCCCTTACCATCTAGCTAAGTGGCAGCGGACTGAGCCAATGGGGGGGGGGGGGGGCTTGCCACCATCAAACTAAAGACCTCAGGGTTCCTTTTTCTGCTAATCATCCTTCCGTTGGCACAATTTTTTCTTTTTACTCATTTCTGTGCTTTTATAACAAGCTAATACTGTAAATAAAGTGATAACAAAGCAGTGTAAACAAATACAGCTTTACATTCTTTTAAACTACATTTGCTCACAAGGAATACACCAGGTAGTAGCAGCTGCTTCGGGAACCCAAGTGATCGTTTCTCCATTTTCTGCTCCCTTTCTCCACCCTTGAACCATTAATCCAAGAGATGAAATGGCTCCCTTCCCATTAAGAAACTCCCAACAGTCAGCAACAGAGCTGTTAAAAATTCAGCGCATTTCAGGCTAACTTTATGTTTTTAAGCACCCCATAACAGGGAAAGTTTTAGGAAGTTATTATTTTGTCAGCTCTCTCATTTAGCAAAGCAGCTTCAATTTATTAACAGTGTGGAGTGTGAATGAATCAATATGTTTCATTGGGCAATGTGTCATTTGTTAATCGGATATTGATGAGATTATTGACGCACAGCTAATTAATCTCAAGCCCCGTGCTAGCCTTCATATGTTTCCTTAATTATGTTCTTCATCTTAGTCTTCCAACTTTGGCACACAGACACTGGTGAGTGAAGGAAGCTGTCATTAGGGGAATTCTCCCCCCCCCATTTGTTTTGTTTGTGCCTTTGCAATCCCTCAGCAGTGAAATTATTATCCCAAGTTGTAAATAGGTTTATCAAGCAGATATTTAATAATATTTGTCAGAAGGCAGATATCGATTTGGCAGGAAATGGTTCCAAATTAGATTAGCCAGTGAGTCTCGTCTGAGACCTTTTTCTAGAAAAAAATGGTCTGAGAGGTACCTTTTTTTTAGAAAAAAAATCTTGCCTGTGATGAGCGGGAGCCAGTTTCTACCTCTGCACAGAAACTTGGAAGACGTTGATCTCATACGGTTATCTTGACATGCTGGGCTAGAAGTTCAAGGGGATTCATTTGGGTTATTGCCATTTCATGACTGTCATTCTGTTCAGATATTAGTTGCTTGGTGGCGGAAAACTGTTCCCTTTCCCTACTGAGTCAGACAGACAGTACTTTTGATTTCAGACCTGTCACTCCAAGCACATTTTTGTTTGTTTGTTTTTTGCCATCAAGTCATAGTTGACTTATGGTGACACCCCCCCCCCCATAGAGCCGGGGTGTCAACCATACAGCCCGTAGGCCAGAATCAGCCCGTCCAGGGCTCTTATCCGGCCCACGAGCAACCAGTTATTACCTTTATTGCAGATGGCAGAGGCTATGCATTTTGTTCCTATATACTGTCCCAGTGATAATGTGTAATGGGCAGTGAAAGTAGGAGGGCGGGCATCATAGAGATGCTTTAAGGAAATAGTGGAAGAATGTTAATATTTTAAGCATGTTTGTATTCTGAGTTTAAAAAAAATATTGTTAATTGGGTTTGGCTATGTCCTTTATAAAGTTTATATCTCTAGTTCTTGGCATTATAGTTGATGGCACAGATGGCCTGGCTGACAAGGTGACACATTTGTCAGATCCAGCCTTCATAACAAATGAGTCCAGCACCTCTGAGTTTTCAAGGCAAGAGAGGTTCAGAGGTGGTTTGCTATTTCTTGCTTCTGTGCAGTGATCCTGGACTTCCTTGGTGGCAGTGTTCCCTCTAAGCTGAGTTAGTGTGAGCTGGCTCACAGTTTTTTAGCCTCTGGCTCACACATTTTTGTCCTAGCTCAGGAAGGATGGCTCCAGAGCAAACTAACTTATGCAGTAGCCAAATCACTGGCTCACAACTTTAATGCCAGAAGCTCACAAAGTAGAACTTTTGCTCACCAGACTCCACAGCTTAGAGGGAGCATTGCTTGGTGGTCTCCCATCCAAATAGTAACCCGAGCGAACTCTGCTTAGCTTCTGAGATCTGATGAGATCGGGAAAGGCTGGGCTATCCAGGTCAGGCAAAAGTACTTGCTAAAGGAGGGGAAATCCTAGTCAAGTAGTGGTGGACCATGTAACCACCTTTTCTTTCTCCACTTTCTTTCTCTCTTTCTCTGACCCTCAGTCCATTACCAACTGGCTGCATTGCCCATGCCATGATGTCAGCGGCTGCCCAGAACTGATTCGCCTGTCACAGTGGGTGTTGGAAGAGGACACCGGGATCACCCACTCATTTTTGCAAAGCCACCTAAGAGAGATCACTGTGCCCAGGTCAAGGCTGAAAAACATTCCCTTGGTGCCTCCTTCAACTCTGTTGCCTCCTATCAGTTGTAAACTCTTGTAGAGAAGTGAGGGCTTTTCAGAAGGTTAGGAAGCAAAGAAAAAAGTTAAACAAAGACCAAGTACACCAGCCAAGCTGTCCTTTGGGAAGTACACCTATTGACTATACTAATGGAATGCTGTCTCTGTATCTAACAGAAAAGTGACCGTTTCTCCATACCAATTGCAAAACTGGCAACACCAGGCAGGCCACACCTCCAGGTGGTAGCTGGAGATCTCCTGGGATTACAACTGACTTCCAGGTGACAGAGATCAATTCACCTGGAGAAAATGGCCACTTTGGAAGGTAAACTCTATGCTATCAAGCCCCATTGAAGTCCTTCCGTTCCCCAAATCCCACCCTCCTCAGGCACCACCCCCAAAATCTCCTGGTATTTCCCAGCCCAAAGCTGGCACTCCTACCCTCTGCATACTTTGGGGATGCCCAAGGCATGTGGGGGAAAATGACTGTAAATTAACCCATGGAACTAGGAATCCCCTCCATCCCGCACCCCCCCGTGGCCTGGTGAGCATGGGATGTTGGGAGCTCTTGAGAGCTGATTATAAAGAGAAGGGAGAGGATTAGTTTGCTCAAGCCAATGAGATCTTATAAAATTTGGGAGGGAAAAAATTGGGGAGTGGGGGGGGGATTTCCAAAATTGTTTCTCCCTCCAAACGATACCTCATGGGCCCCCAGCTTGCTTTTCATCTATTTAAAAGAAAATCAGTACCTTAATATGCCAGAAACCACAGGAAAAAAATTTAGTAACAAAAGATGTTTAGCCCTGATCCACAGAGAGGTGCTTTGCCACCACTATAAAGTATGCCATCTTGTGTACATTTCCCTAGGATATAAACTTACTGATGAGCACAGTGGGACTCGTACATACATAAGACTGGAATGCAAAAGGTTTATCAGTGTATTTCTACCATCAAAGAAGACACCATTTGGACTTTCTGCCATTTTGTCACTGGCTGCCTCTAGAATCAGGACAATAAACCAGAGCACCATGGGGATACTTGACAGGAGAAAAGGTTCTTCCTAGACATCCCATTTGACTAGAGTAGGAAGAAATTGCCCTTTGCCACCTTCCTATCTATGACTCCTTAGAAAGGTCGACTATTGCCTCATCAATTTATTACTTCTGCTGCTACCCAGTTTTACACGAAGCAATCAGACAGCCGAGCACACAGGCCCCTGTTGCAAAAAGAAACTCTCTCGTTTCCCACCACCACCACCAGTTCCTTCCCCACGACACCCATGCTGTAAAACTCAACGTCTTCAAACTCCTCACCTCCATTTTCTTAATTCTAATTAAAGAAATCTTAATCTTGACTGCAATAGCCGCAATTACAATACTTCATTATGTTCAGCGTTAGTTGTGACATCGTGAATAAATTGTATAAACAATTTAGCCACAATTGCACAGGGTGGGGGGGAAACCTAACTGTACATTACTCATTAACAAGATTGTGGGTAGCAGCAATTATAACATTTCCTCTTAATGTCCCCATTTATTGAGTCACAGCGGCAAGCCCCCTTTTCACAACACACACATACACACAGAGAGAGAGAGAGAGAGAGAGAGAGATTGAAGACAGCGTCTTTTGTGCTTGGGAAGCACCAGCGTGGTACTGCTGGGCGCCTCTAACGCAGATCGATGAACACACACGGTTGCTCTCTCAGCCTCCCAGGCCAGAGCTCCTGAAGGTCAAAATTACCATCAGCATCTCTACAGGCTATATATTTTAAAAATGCAGAAAATTAAGAGTCACACTCCCCTCTCCGCTCCTGTCCCAATAGCGAGGATGAAACCAGCTTTGCAGTTTGATTATTGTTTATAGATTCAGTAACCCAAGAATTAAAGAATAGCCTTGAGGCAAGTGTAATTATTTACAGCTGAAGCCTCCCATTGTTATTAGCATGCTCCTAATTGCTTGAAGTTATATCAATGTTAGTTCATTTAACACATTTTTGATAACATGCATGGAAATTGCTTTCTCTGCATTGGTAGAGGGAGCTCAACTCTTGGCGGACTTCTTTATTTTTAGAGCTTTAAAATAAACGGCAAACAAGGGACAGGTTGAGAGCTTTGTAAGCCCCTCGTTTTTTAAAGAGGAAAAAGCAAGGAGAGATAGAAAAGAGGGAAAGAAAAGGATTTATATCGCACGACTTCCCCATTTTTTTCCTATAGTATGTTTAATTTAGCTTAGCTAAAAGGGACCGTTTGATTTTTCACTAAAATTCACAGCAATGTCACTAATGAGAAGATAAATAAACTTTGCTCTGGTTGCTGCGATTTGGCTCCCTGTGCTGTGGCTGGCTTTGAGCTTGCATGAAAGGCTTTTTCCTTTTTCCTACTTAAAGTAATAAAGTTCTCATTTACCACTGAATGATCTTAAACAAAAGGACAAATCAGCCACCTTGCTTATTTCTAATGGTGTCATACCAGTCCCTGGGCCCTCACTCTCTCCTCTCAAAAACAGACCGGTTATGACACTCCGAAAGAACATTTCCTCACAACTTTTCACCATTTCAAGCTGCTTCTTACATCGCAGGCAGAGAGAATATTTATTATCTTTATTTTAGCAACCGCGCTTTACGTCTTTCATGCTCTCCCATGCCGTCCATTCAAACCCGACTGATACATGGACATTCATCACACGCTAACTATGACGTCAGATGGTGAACTGAATATGAGAAAGAGTCATTCACCAGTCCAGAGTAAAAAATAAAATTGTCATCAGCTTCTCAGCATATGGTATGTAAGATCCCCAAGTTGACAAACTGAGTCCTGCTTTGCAGAGCAGATCTTTAGAGTTGCCACCCTCCAGGTGGGGCCTGGAGAACTCCCACTTTTACAACTGACTTCCAGCTGACAGAGATCAGCTCCCCTGGAGAAAATGGCTGCTTTGAAGGGTGGACTCTATGGCACTGTACCATGCTGAGGACCCCCCTCCCCAAACCCCACCCTCTCCTGGATCCTCCCCCAAAGTCTCCAGGTATTTCCCAACTCAGACCTGGCAATCCTAGCAGATTTGTCCTCTTCCTGCTTCAACTCCCCCCCCCCCATGTCCCCGCTTGTGAGAAGTGAATTCAGCAGGAAAAGGACCTGGCCAGAATGCAGGGATATCAATTATTAAATGCTGAACCAATTCAATTATAAGGGTCTATCATTTCTATATTTTAACAATAAGGCCAATGATGACTGGGGGTGGATCAGTTATTGAGAGACAGGAGAGGAAATCGGGGATCAGCAGGTTCGACCCCCCCCCCCAAAAAAAACAGCAGCAGTTTCTAATTAATGTTTAAGGAACAAATATTTCAATGGCTGAAACAGCAGCTTTTAAAAAATGAAACTTACATTCCTTCCAAAATCACACAACTCTTCTTGTCCATATGGAGATGCTGTTCCACTAGCAGAAGGCAGCTTTGATGTTAACCCAGTATTTTTCAACAAAAACCATTCGCTAATTCTGCTACAAATTAAGTTTCTTTGTCACATGGGGCTGACTGGGCATAGATATGTCCCATACCAGAGCAGTGATACAGCAACTTCAAGAGAGCCAGGATGGTATAATGTTTGTAGTGTTGGACCAGGATCTGGGAGACCCAGGTTTGAATCCCCACTCCGCTGCAGAACTTGGTTGGTGACCTTGGGCCAGTCACTTTACAAGCATACAGTTATGCTATACTTTCCAGTAATCATCATTATCATCATAATTTCACTTCTCAACCTAGCCAATTCTTGAGGATATTTAAATCCAGAGACTGGAAGCATAAATGGGCAAAATACCCTAGGTTTGCAGAAAAATCTGAAATCTTAGGGAAAAAATTGGGGGGAGGGGTTAAAAAAATCCCAAAATGATAAAAGGAGTGTCTGTAGCTTTAAGAAATAGACGCCCTTAGTGGCCATTGATTAGCATGGGGAGGGGGCAGGGTCCTTTTTAGGGCTGTTTTGGCTTTTGAGGAAGGACTTATTGGGGCCTAGCAGTAACCATCAGGCGACTTGTAACTACCCAACTTGCATGACTAGGCCTGGCTGCAGCCGCCTTATGAAAGCCAGTGTGATATAGTGGTTAGAGCTTCTGACTAGGGTCTGGGAGATCCAGGTTCAAATCACCAGTCTGCCGTGGAAAGTCAAAAGGTAACCTTGAGGCAGTCACATACTTGCAGCCTAGTCTACCTCACAGGATTGTTGTGAGGATAAAACAGAGGACAGAAGAAGATGCTTTGATCCCCACTGTACAGAAAGTCAGATTAGAAGTGAAGGAAATAAATAATGAACACGCCTGAAAATGGGAGGCAGGTAAAAGGTAGGTTGATGAATGGATGAGGAACAGAGGATGAGGGAGGGGAAGGGGAAGGGGAGAGGATATGGGAGTTTCCAGGAGGCAGGAAAGTCAGGTGGCCCCTGCAAGTCCTTGCATGTTTCCTACCTTACAAGTGGCTCTGGCCCAGAGGCTGGCACCACACAGCTGGGGGGCTGGGTAAAGATGGCAGAGGCAGATAAAGATAGGCTGGCGGTGGGGTGGGAAAAAGAGAAGGAAAGAGGGAGAGCTAATGGGAGCTTTCAGGGAAGGAAAGGAGAAAACAGTTCAGGAGGAGGAGACACCTACCCTCCCCAAGTCCTTGTGGGTCCCCTGCTTGTATATGTCTATCTCAGACTTTTGTAAGAACTATCAGATACTTGTACTGAGCAAGGGACCCTTCCTACAGTTAGCATCTAGGTAAATGATAAATCCTATCCCCTTTTAAAATATTGACTAAACAGAAGTTCCCATAAGCAGTGGCTTAGTGAAGCCACTTTTATTAAACAATGATGGTTAACGTAACCGAAGTCTAACAACCTAAAGGTTTGCTACCATGTTCTTAAACTGCTTGAAATATCAGCCAATTTAATTTGTGGTTCTAAGAAGAGAGCAAAGAAAACTAACAAAGACTGGTTCAGACAACAGCTGTAGATCTTAAAGGGATAATGATTTAGGTAGTCTGAATTATACAGTGTCTGGCTATTGACACTGGAGATGTTAGCGGAATTATGTTATCGCAGTTACAAGCAACAAAAGTTTTCTATTTTTATCTGTAAATGGGGAAATAAAAAAATGCAATAGCCTGTGAAACTGTCATAACAGCTTTTCACAGTCCAGACACATTAAATTACCAGCAATGCACTTGGTGTTTTTTTTTTTTTTTAAAGATAATTTTCCTAGAATGGAAACCAGTGACTGGCTTAGAAGAAATTTAGGAGTGTGAAGCGTTTCAGCTTGCAGAGTTCTTTATTAATATATATTGCAATCTCATTCAGTTTGAGAGATTTAAATGCACACACACAAAAAAACATTGACTGAATCCAGATCACTGCTGTTTTTTAAGCATTTTTGATCCCTATGAAAATTAAATATTTCCCCACCCCGACACTGGGCCCTCATCTCTTCTCTTATTCTGCACCAGAAATCCAGTTCCACAATTCCCCTTCCCTTTATAAGTTTACTGTGTTCTGAAACTCATTGTCATGTGGAAAGACTGTTGGTATAAATGCTTTTCCACCTGTGAGGTTTTTTTTAGCACCGTTGAGATAGCCCGAGGGACAGAGAGATCAGTAGATACCTTCCTGGGACAGGATGTGTGGGAAGTGTCTTGATGAATTATCATTTGTTCTTCATCTACCATGGTTCTGTTGGGCAAAGGATGAAATTTCCCTCCCTCTACTGGCAAAACCGCAGCAGAAATTCTCAGAAGTACATAGCCTCTAGAGCAGTGGTTCTCAAACTGTGGATCTGGATTTGAAAGTGGATCAGGATTCTCTCAAAGGGCCTTTCCTGCATTCAGTCTTTATTCCTGATTTTCAGGGAACTTGAGGTGGTATGCCTTTGATTGGAATCATTTTCCTTTCGTTCTGCATATGTAATTATTCTTTGGCACTCTGTGCCAGAAACTAAAGTCTCTACGGATTATGCTTTCTGCATACTCATAGAAGAAAGTGTGTTTTGAGCCCTGGTTGCTCTTATCCTTTGAAGGAGGAGTAGCCAAGGCGCCAGCATGATACTTCTGCTTTCCCTTCAATGCCCCTTCAATGTTCCCTCTTCCTTTTCACAGAGCCCTGGCTGGTAGGAGGAATTTTTCCAGGAAAATCGGATGAGGCATTTCAGTGTTAACAGGGCAATGTTTGTTAACATTATGAAATGGGAACAACCTAGGGATAATATGCAATTATCAATGCTCAGTATCAAAATCAAAATGCAAACCATCAGTCCAGGCATCCATTTTTGTTTTGAGGGAAATGTTTGTGATAGACAGGGGTCCGGTGAGGCTGGAGCGAGGCGGAGTGAAGCTCCGCCAGCTCAGGAATGGCCACTAGGGCAGCCAGGGGCTGAATCAGATTCTCTGATCTGATTCGGCCCACTGCCGAATTGCTGCCGAAATTCGGCGGCAACTTTAAAAGCCACTGGAGGGGAGGGGGTTTGAGGGAGAGGCTCCAAACTTACAGGGTAGCTGCTGGGACCTCTCCTCGAAATACCCACCAAGTTTCAAGAAGATTGGACGAGAGGGTCCAATTCTACGGGCCCCAAAACAGGTTCTCCCCATTCCCTCCATTGTTCTCTATGGCAGGAAAAAAGTAACACTTTTTCCCACCATAGAGAACAATGGAGGGGATGGGACAACCTGTTTGGGGGCCCGTAGAATTGGACCCCGTGGTCCAATCTTCTTGAAACTTGGTGGGTATTTCGAGAAGAGGCCCCAGCAGCTACTCTGCAAGTTTGGAGCCTCTCCCTCAAACCCCCTTTCCTCCAGCCCCTCATATACCCTATGAGTTTTTGCCATTGATTTCAATGGCCCATAGGGTATAATGGGGCTGAAACTGACATTCCCTTTCTGACACACTTCTGGTGATGTCAGGGGACATGGCATATGCTAATGAGTTATGCTAATGAGCTCCTGCACCTCTTTTTCTACGAAAGGACCCCTGTTGATAAAAGTCTGTTTAGTTTAGAAGTGCTTCTTGAAAAACTGGTTTTTCCAGTAGCTCTCCCATCTTACAAACTACTGTGGACTCTAAACAAATGTAAACATTCAGCAATTGCCCATGAGGAAACTTGTTGCCATGTTATCATTGGCTGCCTAATATATACCAAAGAGAAAGAGGCTGAAACAGGGAAGAGCAGTGGACAGTGCTTAAATATTCACAGAAGCAATTCTACTTTTAATAGTAGTATTGATTTCAAAATGGAGCAGAACAAAGGTTCATGGCAAAAGCACTTTTGGGAAGTGCGGGGCAACAGTGTGCTGGAAGCGGTCTGAGTGCTGATCCCCCTAAAATAAATGCAGAACCAAGAAGCCCTGACACAAAGTGGCAGTGAAAGCGGGAAGGAATGCAGAATGGAAAACTGAGATGCACTCAGAAAGGGAGGAGGAGAATTGGATTTATACCCTGCCCTTTACTCAGAGTTTCAGAGCGGCTTACAATCTCCTTCCCTTCCTCTACCCACAACAGACACTCTGTGAGGTAGGTGGGGCTGAGAGAGCTCTGAGAGAACTGCTCTTGAGAGAACAGCTCTGAGAGAACTTGTGACTGAACCAGTGAGATTCCTGTGCTTCATGGGAAAGGAAGAAAGCAGCATGGAGTTACTTTGGGTCCCAAAAGGGAGGGTAAGTTTAGAATTATATCACGCATCAAGAAGTCTGAGAACTGCTGCTGTGGGATTATTACAGGGCTGGTTCATGACCCACTCAGGGCATCAAACTGATGAAGGGCAGTTATTTGGGAGAAGGAAATGGCCTCCTATGGTTGCTTCCCAGACTCATACCAGCACTGTCCACAGCCAAGGCAGGCTGCAGAGACACTGTCTTTGGAGCCCACCTTGAATCTGGCTGGTGTGGTATAGGAGGAGAGCAATTGGGCAGCAAAATGCCTGACACGAAAGGGAAGTAGGACAAGACCATGACTGATGGGAAGAGGAAGGAACAAAACAGTGCAGCTTACAAGTAAAGAAAACTGGACCACGCGTAAATGTACATGAAGCTGCCTCATACTGAATCAGTTCATTGGTCCATCAAGTCTGTGCAGACTGGCAGCAGTTTTCCAGGGTCTCAGGCTGAGGAAATTAATCAACTACCTGATCCTTTTAATTGGAGACACTTGGGATTGAACCTGGGACCTTCTGCTTGACTCCCCCCCAACAGCTGTCTTTTATGGTCCAGCAGGAATTACAGTGTCACATTTAGTGACACTTGTGAGCTGGAGTAACTGAGATGAGGTCACAAGTACCGTGGCAAATATATAAACTGTAAACTTATGGGAAATGGTTCAATAATCCTACACTGGATCAGTCCTGCGGTTGAAGGTCTACAGTACAAGTTTCTCTTTTCAGAAATCACCACATGCCTTCAAAAGGATGTTCTTCCTTTTCCAGTTGCAGGAACTGAGCCTCAGGAGTTCTACAAGGTGCAGCAGGGACACCCTTAGGCTTCCATACATGGAAAATAGGTAAGGGACATTTTCCCCCGAATTCAGGCAACTTGATTCATCTCTCCTCACCACCTGCCTATGTGACTTTTCCTCTGTCCACAACCCCAACAGGTTCAGTTTCAAAACACATAACACTTTCCAGCAGAAACCTGGAGGTTTCACATGTTGGATGCTCAACAGTTGTCTGCCATTGTCTGCTTAGAATGCTTACTTCATCAAGAGTATTGTTCATGAGCTTACTTCATTCACATTTAACACAACCATCAAAGGAGAGAAGGTTGGTTTCACTGCAGATGACAAATTTTGACTCAAATTAACTGGACCCAGAGCATAGAACGGAGGCACACAAAGTGGCAATTTTGCTTACAGTAAGCAAGTCTGGATTTTAGCCAGCACTCCAAGCGCAGACATCCTTTGAACTATACATATGCTGCCTCCGTACTCCCAGGAGGAAAGGAGGGATTCAGATGTAACAAATAAACAAATAAATCTGCCGCAAGTAGAAAACTCAGATATAGTTTGCCCTGAGGAAATCCAACTGAGATTATCCACAAGTGGAATATGTAATGTTCTCTTACTCACTGGCTGCAAGGGAAATTTATCGTCACCACAGTTCTTACTTTATGACAGCTAGTCTCACCTCAGTCAGGTAACCTCCCCTTAACAAAAAGCACACACCTCATTTTTAAGTGTGCATCTGCCCTTAGGCACCTAAGAACCAGGAACTATGATCCTTGAAGGTTTGCTTGGATATAGCAGTGAGAGAATCCATACACCAGCTGTTTTGAAAAATGGGCCCTTTCTCTAAGGGGACTTTTCAAGACTTAGATTGTGGATATAAGTGTATTGCAATACGGTCAACATACAGTAAAACAATGGGCTGGATCCTGCCTAAAACTTCCATACACACAAGGAGGATATGCAAGAGAGAGCTGGGTAAAACCCCATATCCAGGACTCTAGGTATGAACTGGATAATCTGAGGTTTCTTTTAGCACGGGTGGATTTTAATATTACATTGGCAGTTGCCAAGTTCTTTTCTCATTCGATTAAAATTAAAAATCACTAAATTTTACATTACATAAACACATGTATTAAATAAATTTCCTTATTTTCTTTTTTGGTCTTAGTGTGACACTGTCCAGAGCCAAATTGGCTGTAAGAGCAGCACCATTAAAGTATGAATGAATGAGTTCATTCATGGCAAAAGCCAGCACTTTTAAAACAGATGAAAACCAAAGTAGGTTAAACAAAAAAAACCCATTAAAACAATTATAAAAATATAAAAGAATAAAATCTTAACATGCAGATATGAGGACATGGCAATTTTGATGGACATAGCCATTATAACACATATACAAAATAGAGAAAAGCCTGGCTGAGCTGCTAATAACTTTCTGGTTCTTAAGGCAAGCCAACCAAATCTGGCTAATTTAAGTATAACCTCAGGGTGCCTGTTCTCCAGAAAGTTCTTCAGGAGTTGCATTTTTTTACTAGGAGTGAGAGGAATAGATGGGGGAAATGGAAGGATATCACAATACTTATTATAAGCCTTGCAATCATATATGACATGCATTACGGTTTCTACACCTTCATAAAAGTAATCTTTACAAACAAGAAGGATGTGAGTTTTGCCAATGACCTCTGAATCCCTCCCCCAGCTATTCCTGGAGGGTGCCCCATGCTCCAAAAGCAGCATTCTGGGGCATTTTGGACTGCAGCAGAAGCAATCCACAGGTACCCTGTTGAGACAGTCCATCCATCTGCAAAAAATGATAGGTGGGTCTAAAATGACTAAACTGAGGCTATTGTACTTTGGTTACAATATGAGAAGTCACTGAAAAAGACAATAATGTTAGGAAAAGTTGAAGGCAGAAGGAAAAGAGGAAGAGCCAACATGAGATGGATTGACTCAATCAAGGAAGCCAGGGCCCTCAATATGCAAGACCTGAGTAAGGATGTTGATGATAGGATGTTTCAGAGGACACTTAGGGTCACCCAGGGCTTTTTTTGTAGAAAAAGCCCAGCAGGAACTCATTAGCATAACAGGCCACACCCAACAGCAGAAACTCGTTAGCATATTAGGCCACACCCCTGACAGCACAGCTCCCCCCCAGGATCGGCTTCCCCAGGTGCCCCGTGGCTTGCAAGGTGCCTGGGGAACCTGAGGAGGGGAGGCAGTTTAAACTGCCTTCCCTCCTGGATCAGCTTGGCTTCCCCAGGCACCCAGCAGTTTCCCAGGTCCCTGGGGAACCTGGGGAGGTGGGGGGAGGCTGTAGGCGTGGCCAACCCGAAAGCCAGCCGGAACTCCGTTCCTGTGCGTTCGTGCCCAAAAATAGCCCTGGGGTCACCATGAGACAAAGACAACGTGACAGCACGTAATACACACACATCTAATCCATATATTTCATATTAATTTACGTATATGATAGTACACATTGCATTGCAAACAGACTGCACATTTCAGCTTCGCTTTTGAACAAAGCAAACCATCCAGGCAGTGACATCAGGAACAATTCTTGCTGTATTTTTTTTTTTAAAAAGCAGGAATGATGACATGGTGCATCTAAGAGCTTTTAAGAGGGTTTTTTTGTGTGTGTTTGTTTTCAGATTCTAGCTGAAACTGCACGGTGGCATTGAAATCAAAGGAGGACTAGCAGAGTCAATGGAGATTTGCAGTCAGTATGAACCAGATTAGTCAATCCTTATAGCAGAAGTGAATATCAGATAGCAACTCAAGCATGACCGCTGTGATCACAGCCTGGTGTTTATGTATACACAGGAACAATGGAGTGGCTTGGCAATTACTGGAAATACATTCCTCAAGCTTTTGGGCCACACCAAGCTGAAAATTGTGGTCAGCTCATTGGGGAGTGATAGGATCAACCTGGATTTCTTTGCAACATTTGTAATTAAACCGTATGTATCCCCTCTGTATAAAACCCTCAGTTCTAAACGCACAACAGTTCCAATTACTTGACATACATTACACTGTATTTATTGAAAACTTATAGGAATGTGGTGACATCTCATTCTCCCACCTAATAAACCTTCTGTGTGTTGTCAGTCCAGGTCACCAAATGCATTATCATCCTCTGCACACTAATTTGATGGCAGTCTGTACACAAGAGATCCCATTGGCTTCCACAGGTCTGGGATTACGCTCAGGAAAAACTCAAGATCAACTGGCAAAAGAAACCAAAGGCCATAGCTTTTTTGTGTGGACCTCAGTCTAGAAGGTGGAACTATATCTTTTACAGTGGTTAATCTTCATGAAATGGTGCTGACGTACAGCAAAAGCCCGTTCGAAAACAGTCATTTTGATGTGTGCTAAAAAAGTTGCAGAAAATTTGACAGGATGCCCCTGAATATCAGTTAAGGTCATGGTTCCCAGCCTTTTCGACAGGGTGACCTAGAAGTCCAAATTTACTTGGTATGATGACTCACCCAAGGCTGGCCCAAGTTTTTTCGGCACTCTAGTCAAACTATGACCTTTGCTCCCACCTAGTTCAGCATTCCATTTCCTACAGTGGCTAACCAGATGTTTGTGAAACCAGCAAAAATCATAGTAAAGGTGCAGCTGCCACAACTGTGAACCCCAAACAAGTGCCATTCTGACACACACGACCTTTGCATCTGGAGGGTTACATTCCAACCTTTGACCACACACTCATCCTCCATTCTCTCATTCTCCCTCTAATCCCAAAATTCTAAGAAACTCACTCTAGTAATCATCAGGACTAGGGGTGTGCATTTGGATCTACCTGAGCCAAAAATCTACCTGAAAAAATACCTTACCAGTATTTCTCAGGTAAATTTCAGCATCCCAAATGTATCTGGGGGTTTTCAGGAAAACCCAAAGAAATCCCTGAAAAAATCCCAAATATATTCAAGAATTACCGGGTAGATCCAAAAACAGCAGAGAGGAGGAAGCAGATTGCTCTCACCTCTCTGCTGTTTGTTGGGCTTCTACTGCAGTCCCTTTAAAGTTTAAAGGGACTGCAGAAGACAGCCTGAGAATCAGCTGCGTCGGTGGGGAGCAGATAGCTCCCCACAGGCTGGGCCTTCTGCTGGCTTCTCCTGCAGCATGGTTTAAACATGACTGCGGAAGAAGCAAGCCTAGCCAGGACTGGCTGTGCTGCTGGCAGCAATGTACTCCATGCAGCACAGCAGTTCCTGGGGCTGGCTTCTCTTTCAGATGGGTTTAAACCAGACTGCAGGAGAAGCAAGCCCAGCCAGGATTGGCTGTGCCTGCAGAAAGCAGATTGTTCCCCGCCAGCTCAGCTTAGTGCTGGCATCTTCTACAGTCTGGTTTAAACCAGGCTGCAGAAAAGGCCAACCTAGCCACAGGATCGGGCTTGTTTGTTGTTTTTTTTAAACTGGATTTTTTTTCTTTTTGAGTCTATTTGACCCAGAAAAAAATTACCAGCATTGAGATCCAGGAGTTTTCGGAAATCCAGGTATTTTTTCAGGTCCAACAGACCCGAACCAAAAAAAGAACAATTAAAAAATATTGTACACCCCTAATCAGCACACATTTTACTTGATCAACATGTATATGCAGTGAAGAAAAAATACTGACCAATGTATGACATGGAAGATACTGTTTCCAGGGTCAGATCTTGGTTTCCAAAATACAAAAGAAAACAACGGAAAGGGCCATTAGAGAGTGCTGGCCCATGACCCATATTCAGAGGTTTTGAGACTTCCATAGGTTGGGGAACACTGGGTTATGAAGCCACCCATAAAGTATGTCACACTTGCAAATGTTTTAACCCCCTTCTCCCCAAAAAGCATACCTCATACACACATCATGAGGCACCCCCTGTATATCTCTGTAAATCAAATGGCAGAAGTAATGGGAAAGCCAGGAAACTGACCACTGGCAAGAAGTATTCATTATTATTAGTTAGTTATTGAATATCCCGTCTTGTTGATTGTACTGACTCACTGTGTGTAACCCTCCTTGAGTCCATGTGAGAAAGGTGGACTAGAAATTATGTAAATAAATAAAAACAGTATTGTAAATCAATGGTTTTCAAACTTTCCATTGGAATCCTGTCGCTTGATAGTGGCTCGCTTTAACAGAAAACATTGACTAGTTCAGAATATGGTGAACAGGTTGTTAACTGGAACCCGGTGTAATGAGAATTAAGAGAGCTACAGAGCCTTTGACCAGAGTACCTGAAGAGCCACCTCCCCCTCAGTCTACCTGCACACCGGCTGAGGTCATTGTCAGAGGCCCTTCTTTGGATGCCTCTCTGCCTTCTGAGCTAGCCAGGCAGCAGCCAGGGAGATACCTTTTCAGTCGTTTCAGCTGTTTATGATGCTACCAGAGACCTTCCTGCTGCCTTCTCTGTTGTCCTTTGGACACCTAGCAAAATCTTCCTTGTTGACCCAGGTTTTTGAACTGTGTCTTGTTTTGTCAGTCTCTTTCATTCCTGTTGTTGCTCACTCACCACATGGAACACTGGCTCTTGGGCTGCTTATTTATTTATTTATTACATTTATATCCCGCCTTGCCAGCGAACCGGCTCAAGGCGGCTAACAGTCATAAAACACCATAAGGTTTACAATATAAAATCAACGTTTAAAACTAACACACATTCTACATAATATACTACAACAACAGATGGCGACTTCAATCATCCAGAGTTCTCATGGTGTATAGTGGCAGCATAGGGGTGTGACCGGCAGGACCAGGGCGATGTCCAATTCTCCCCCCGGTGGCGGCTCCTAGTTGAATGCCTGGCGGAAGAGCTCCGTCTTGCAGGCTCTGCGGAATTGCAATAAGTCCCGCAGGGCCCTGATGCTTCTAGTCTGATTTTAACCTCCTCTTCAGTTCTGTTTTGAATGGATTGTTCTAACATGGGGAGAGGGATGGGGTAAGTTGTAAATTGCTTTGGATCTATTTTGGGAGAAGGCAATGTGGAAATTAAAGAAAGAAAACAGCTGATCACTGAAACTGGGTACAGACCTACCCATACACTAAAATGATGGTAGATGGAGAATACATTTTTTTTTTAAACCACATTTTTCCCCCCTGTTTAAACCTTGCCGTTTTGATGGGGTGATGAAAAGAAGCTAGAGGGAGGGCAGCGAGTAGAGATTGTTTTTCTCCCCCAATGTTTGGATAAAGACACAGCATGTTGCCTGAATATGTACATTCCGATCAGGTCATCTTGACATTGCTTTAAAATGTTAGGAATCTCTGACCAAGAAGAGACAAAATGACACCTCCAACATTAATTTCTCCAGCATGCTCACAGGATACCTTTAGAGCAGAATAGATATATGGGATTTTTCACTGAAGCAGCTTCCTGGGGCCACCTTTTCTTCCAGAAATTTGCCCAATATCTGCATTTGTGTGTGTGTATGTGTGTGTGTGTGTGTATATATATGAAATTTTTGCTGTCCTTGGCAATAAATATCATGTCTGTCATCCAGAGCTATCAATATGTCACAGAGGCTGCTTTTCCCATCTCCGGCAGCTGTGATGGGCTTTCACAAATCTGGCTCCGAGCATTTGTCCCTTCTTAGCTCAAGAGCCGAGGAAATTGGCTCTAGCCATTAGTATTACTTTGACCATATCTGAAATTCTGACTAGTGTACTGTGGCCTCTCAGCTCACTGCTGTTCAGACTCGTAGCAAATGCCAAACTGACAATCATATCAAATAAAAATCAGCGTTTGCAGGTTTTGTGGTAGGGTCATACTGAATCCCAAAAGAGGGTTGGGGACACACTACGAAATTACATTGCAGTTGTTTCTTGGGGTCCTTTTAGAAAGCTGGATGTAAAGCTTCCATACAACTTATCATCCTGGATCAGCTTGTGCTGTAGCGAGTCACTTTTCCCATGAAACCTTAGGTCTAACCCTGACGCCACCTTCCCCCCCAAAAAACACAGCCCAAATCACTACTGTTGGCTTACATTGGTTGATTCTCCACTGGCTTTTCCCTCCATTGTTTTTACCAAACCTACCTTGGAACAGAAATTCCCCTCTGCATTGCATGCTGCTTTCACGTTGTGCGATCATCGGATTTTATGGTACCTTCTGCATAGACTTATGGCCGTTCAGAGGTGACTTTGCAGTCCATATGGCATTGCCCCGAGGTATTTGAATGTCGTTTTGAGCTGCACTTTCTCCTCCGAGTTGAGAAAATGTGGAGCGAATGCAGAATCACCCACTGTCTCTTGCTTCTCCTTCCTGCTTTTACCATATTGCTTTTCCCTCTATCAGAATTCAGCTTTGGTTCACATATGCAGGACAGCAAGAGGGGATTTTTTAAATTACTTCAAAATATTTAAAGCCTGTCTCAGGGCTATTTTTGTAGGAAAAGCCTAGCAGGAACTCATTAGCATAATAGGTCACACCCAGCAGCAAACTCATTAGCATATTAGGCCACACCCCGTACAGTGCAGCTCATTAGCATATTAGGGGGGCTGAGAAAGCACAGGGCAGGCATGGAAGCTTGCCTCTCCCCCCCCCCAAGCTTCTCTGCTGCACTTCAGCATCACCTTTCTAGTCTACCCCCCCCCCTCGAACCAGACAAGTGGGGAAAGGCGCTGCTGAAGTACCTGGGATCTTTCAGATCCCAGGCACTTCAGAAACACCTTTCTACTCTCCTATCCCCCCCAACCAGATGCCTTTCCCTCTTGTGTGTAACATGGGGAGGGCAGCGTGCTCTGTAGCCACGCATGCCAGAGGTTTTGGTTGTAGGCGTGGCCAGCTCAGGAGCCAGTCAGAACTCTGTTCCTGTGAGTTCCTGCCCACAAATAGCCTACCTGTCTTACTTTGACTCAAGGCCGCTGTTTGCAAGGATGCAAAACCTAAAAGTCCTCTCAGAAAAAAACATACCTAGATTTTTTAAATATATATATATATATATATATATATATATATATATATATATATATATACACACACACAGACTTAAAAACACGCAGCTAAATCTGCTGCGACTTCACCCTCCACCAAATGCTCTTTCCAAAGGACTTGCATACCTTCTTAAATGTAGCCAGAGAAGGTGCCCTCTGTACCCATGCTGGTAGACCATTCCAGAGGACTGGACCTACCACACAGAAAGCCCATGAGCTAGGTGTTGCTATACAGACAGTCCGAAGAGAGGACACTGCAAGGAGAAGGCGGTATGAGGAGGGTGACTGGTGTGTGGAAGTGAAAATGGGACATGCAAGTTGATAAGTCTGAGTGTCCTAGGCTGTGAAGTGCATTAAGTGAAGGGGCAGACAACTGAGGTGATAGAACAGACTGCTCCATTAGAGAATGCAGGGGATGGATTCCTGCCCTCTTCGCTTCCTTTCTGTTTTTGAGGAGCTTTTAACACAGAGGAGATTTTCACGACGACATCTCTTTATAGTCCCTCCGCCTGCACTTGTGAAGTGGTATCCTCCATTCTACCATCTTATTCCCTTGCCAGATGTCAACCAGCCCTTAGATTGTATATTGCCTGAAACAGAAATGAGTTTCTTTGCTTATGTTACTTTGTAAAGCCCTACATATCCTGATAGCCCTGTGCAAATAACAACCATTTGCACATCCGCTTCTAATCTGGTACACTTCTATCCAAGAACTTCCTTTAGCATTAGGTATGGCTTGCATCTACCTCCAACTTACTTGGAACTACACTCCCATTAAACTAAGTGAACTAAGAGAGCCAGTTTGGTGTAGTGGTTAGGAGCGTGGACTGTGTTTTGGGAGAACTGGGTTTGAATCCCCACTCCTCCACATGCAGCTGCTGGCATGACCTTGGGTCAGTCACAAGTTTTTTCAGAGCTGTTCTCTCATGAGTAGTTCTCAAAAGAGTGTCTCACAGGGTGTCTGCTGTGGGGAGGGGAAGGGAAAGGAGATTGTAAACTGCTCTGAGATTCCTTTGGGCAGTGAAGGGTGGAGTATAAATCCAACCTCCTCCTCCTCCTCTCCTTCTCCTCCTCCTCTTCTTTTTCTTCATCTTCTTCTTCTTCTTCTTCTTAACACTGCAATCCTAAGCAGTTACACTGTTCTAAGCCCACTGATTTCAATGGACCTTGAAGTGTGCAATTCAGCTTTGCTGCAACAGCTAAACAGTAGTGGGTTTCCTGCCCTATAATATGATTTATTATCTTACTACAAATATACACAGGGTAGGCACTTGATTTTTTCCTCTTCTTTTCTCCCAGTACGAAAAAGGCCAGGATTTTGATGCCTCAAGCATGTGCTTACAAAGATGCACGTGAATTATTTTGTATCACACCCAAATGTAGTGGCAGCCAAAGCTAGACTATCAGAACATTCCAGTTTAATCTAAACATTACAGATAAGCAAACATTTTGACACACGATTTGGAAAATGTAGCGTGAAAGCTGGTATTTATACAGTAGTAGAATAACACTGCAATAAAAGAAGAACAGTTCATGTTGTATAGATTTGCCTTAAAGATAAGAAAAGTTTTCTTCTCTAGGAAAAAAACTGGTTTAGAGATGTCACTGAATAACCAGCTCATTGCGAACAATAACTAGGGCTTGTTTGCATACTCTTCTTGAAATCCTTAGCAAAAAAAGAAGGAAGATATGTTTTTTTATCAGCTGTAGCTACTAATGTCAGGGCCTTTTCAGTATTGGTGCCCAAGACTCCCTATCTTGGGAGGTGATCTCAATTTTTTCTCCAAGGAAGATGGTAAAATAATTCTTTTTCATAGGGCGTTTGATTTAAATTTACTGTGGGTATGATATTTGAGGTCAGAGCATTGGTTTTGCATCTTCCTGGTTTGTGTCTTATGCCAGTTTTCTGATGGGGATGGACAGGGCTTTTTTTCTGGAGAAAGAGGTGCCGGAACTCTCAAGACGGAAATAAAATTTTCAATCTGTACACTGAAAACTCATGAACTTTTAAACATTTTTAAAAATAATTTTGTCAAAGAGGTTCCAGAACTCCATTTCCATGTGTCCCCCCCCCCCCCCCCGAAAAAGTGCTGGATGGACACTTAATTTATCTGAGTTTTATTTTTTCCCCTGTCCTCTAATTACTGGGTTTTCAAGATATGGGTGTGGGGTTTTTTACTTTTTATTTATTGCTTGGGTTTTAAATTTTGCAGATTTTATATTTGATGTAAATATAAGCTGCTTTATGAGCATATTGGAAAGCAGGATGATGCATTTTAAAGAATGTTCTTATTTCTTTTAAGCATTTATACTCTAACCCTCGACCAAAAACTGATCTCTATATGATTGAAAACAACTAAAATCACAACAGCAGAAAGATTATTCCAAGTTTACAAAAACACTAAGCACACAAAATAGAACAGAAATGCAAATGACAGGAGAACAAAATATGAGCAGTTATTAAAAATACAAACAGCGGACAAAGGCTTGGATTCACTGGAACGTTTCCAAAGGTGGAAGTATTTTCACCTACACAGCATGGCTTTCCCATCTTCCCCTTTCCACTGAAACACACACCCCCTCCCCCAAAAAACAGAACAGCATTTTAGGGAAGTTTGGGAGCTGCAACAGGGGAGGGGAGGGGAGAGCAGAAAACACGATTGAACAAAAATTTCAGGATTTTTAAATGTTAAGATTTGTACGATGATTCAGTTGGACTGTAATATATGGAATTCCTCTCACGACAGACCTAAAATCCATACTGTACAACAAAGGCAGACAACTATGCAAAGGAGGATACATAATTAAATTGGATGGTGGTCACACCCCAGAAGACACGTCTTTCCGGCAGTTTTCCTAACTACAGCCATGCAGGCTCCTGATTTACATTGGGACTACACAGGAAGAGGAGAGGAAGATTAACCCTTCCACCGCTACACAGCTCCACCCCATGTTGCCAATAATTTTGGAAGTGCTTGCCTTCTTCATTCCCAACAAGAAGGAATTCAAAATTTTAAAAACAAACCCATAGTAACAAAATCAGCAGTCCTAAGTGAACTAAAAATTCGGCATCACAGATTAAATGATCCTATCATGAGCAGTGTTCCCTCTAAGCTGAGTTAGTGTGAGCTAGCGCACAATTTTTTAGCCTCTGGCTCACATATTTTTGTCTTAGCTCAGGAAGGAGGGCTCCGGAGCAAACTAATTCATGCAGCAGCCAAATCGCTCGCTCACAGCTTTAATGCCAGTAGCTCACAAAGTAGAATTTTTGCTTACAAGACTCCACAGCTTAGAGGGAGCATTGATCATGAGGTGAAGGAAAAGAAACATGAGAAGTTTTCTGGAACAGAAAGGTTTTAACGAGTTTTCAGAAAGTTGGGAATGAGGAGGTCTGATTAACCATCTAGGAACGAACAAACGAATTCCACTGCTGGGAGGTATGGCTGAAAAGGCTGGGGATACCAGTTTCCAGGTGGGACTTGGGGATCCCCTGGAATTACAGCTCATCTCCAGACTACAGAGATCAGTTCCCCTGGAGAAAATGGATGCTTTGGAGGGTGGACTCTGTGGCCTTGGACCCCACTGAGATCCCTGTCCTCCCCAGGTTCCACCTGCAAATCTCCAGGAGTTTCCCAACTTGGAGCTAGCAAGCAACCCTAACCCCCCACCCTGCTGGTGGCCAAGGGGGACCCGGCAACCCCAGAAAAGGCCTTGTTCCCCAAGCCCACCAACTTTACTTAAGCTACCATTGGGTACAAATTAGACTATAGCAAAACGGACTTTAAAAGCTTAAATGGAGCTAAATTTAGACTCCTTACTTATGGCTAAACTTTAATATGTGTAGTTTGATTTATTACCAGTTTGATTTATTACAATCCAAGATCAGAATTCAAACAAACATGTACCTTAATTATAACTTATATACTAATAACACGGAGATAAGATAAGGTGTAATTTAATAGACCATACTGCTCCTTGAGAATATGATGCCTTTCATAATCTGATAGATAAAGAAGAAGAAGAGATTGGATTTATACCCCGCCCTTCACTACCCAAAGGAGTCTCAGAGCAGCTTACAAACTCCTTTTCCCTTCCCCTCCCCACAACAGACACCCTGTGAGGTAGGTGGGGCTGAGAGAGCTCTGAGACAACTGTCCTTGAGAGAACAGCTGGTACAGAGCCATGGCTTGCCCAAGATCATCCAGCAGCTGCAAGTGGAGGAGTGGGGAATCAAACCTGGTTCTCCCAGATTAGAGTCTACACACTTAACCACTACACCATACTGGCTCCTATATGTCCCATTCCACAAAGACCCAGCCCACCCTAATCTAATTAATTATGAAGTTAATTCTACAAAAGAAAACATATCCTATATGTTTTAGATAATCGAGATTGTTAGCGGGTATCCAGTGCTGAGAGGTTGTGTTCAGTTAATGATTGAAATGCTATGATGCTGCCTTACAGTTTACTTTTTAAAGTAGTCTCTGTAATCTGCATTGTTGAAATTAAAATATCTTTTTTAAAAAATTGGTGTGCAGAGCAGGGCAACAGAGGGCAATCTAAGGACATGGGCATGCACGTGTGGGTGAGGTGGGCATTCCAGTATCCTGCCCCTGAACCGTTCAAAGGTTTTCAAGGCAAGACATGCGATTTAGACAGAACTGGTGCTATACTTTCTCTATCAAAGGCTCCTGTTGAAACCCTGGCATGCTGCATTTTAAATCAGTTGAAATTTCTTGACATATTTAAGGCAGTCCATATAGCTCATCATTGTCATCACCTCTCAAGTTTCCTACTAAGGACTAATGATTTCCTACTGCCAGTTTGCTATAGTAGTTAAGTATGCAGACTCTAATCTGGGAGAACCGGGTTTGATTTCCCACGCCACCCATTGTAGCTGCTGGATGACCTTGGGCAAGCCATAGTTCTGTCAGAGCTGTTCTTGAAAGAGCAGTCCTTGAAAGAGCTCTCTCAGCCCCACCTATCTCACAGGGTGTCTGTTATAGGGAGGGGAAGGGAAAGGAGTTTGTAAACCACTCTGAGATTCCCAAGTGAAGGGCAGGGTATAAATCCAATTTCTTACTACTACTACTACTACTACTACTACTACTACTACTACTCTTTCTCCTCCTCCTCCTCCTCCTCTTCTCAAATGAGCACCAACAACTCTTGGAAAACTGTAAAGGTGGGGAGCATAATGGAATACATCATCTGTTCCTATGCATATCATGTACTCAACATCCATTCCACAAAAGACCCAGCCCACCCTAATCTAATTCCTTATGAAGTTAATTCTGCAAAAGAAAAATAAGAAATTGCAGCTAATACTTTTAAAAATAGAGATTTGCTTTGGAATTTAATCTTGAATGTAATCACCAGCTGGCTGCTGAACCCTGCTGAATGGAATCTATGAGGAACCGGTTTGTCAGAAAAGTCTCCAGCGTCTGATGGATTGCCATTGTGATGAGGTCTAGTCCTTAACTGCTGCTTGAAAATACAGCATCAAACGTTAGTCACAGTAGCAATATGTAAATTTCACCCACTGCAGCTGACCCTATTAGCAGAAGGAAGTGAGGACAGCTTGTTTCTTGTTTTCCATTTAAATTAGCACTCTTTTATAATGTGGACTTTTAAAGTAGGCTCCATAATCAAAATCTGAACACAAATAAAGCCATTAGTAAGGTAACTACCAAGATCTTGACAACACAGCAATATTCACAAGACACAGAGAGAGAGAGGTTAAAATGCTTTCTAGAAAATCAAAAATTAAGCACATTTTCAATCAACCAGTCTTTATTTGTTACAGCACCAAGCCAGCAAATCAGTAACAACATACAAAACTGATATAAACCATTTGTTAAAATACAAATATACAAATATAAAAACCATAGTCTAAAAGATTTGAGGGGTTAAATAATTTTTATTGCAGATACAGTAACAAGTAGCACAGAATTTAGCTACAAATTTGGTAATGGTCTGGTTATCATCTGACAATAAGTAATTGACATAGTTAGAGTCCATCAGACCAGGCATTTCCTCTACCAAAGGTAAGATATATTTTGCTCGAACCAACTTGTACCATGAACACCTGAGAAGCATATGTTCAATAGTTTCAACTTCTCCCAAATCACATTGACAAAGTCTCCGATGGAAAGGCATCTTCTTATATCTCCCTTCAAAGACAGCCGAGGGACACATTTTCTTGCCAGTAATGCTTCAAGGTAGCAAACCTGATCAGCTGTTGTTGTTTGAGAAAGCGAACGAGCATGTAGACAATGGTGACTCCATAGACATTAAACTTGGACTTTCAAAAGACTTTTGACAAGGTACCTCACCAAAAAACCCTGAGTACATTTAGTAGTCATGGGATAAGAGGATGGTCTCTCTTGTGGATTAAAAACTGGCTAAATGAATCCTAAAAGAAGTCAACCCTGACTGCTCCCTGGAAGGCCAGATACTGAAGCTGAAGCTCAAATACTTTGGCTACCAAATGAGAAGGGAGCCCTCACTGGAGAAGACCCTGATGCTGGGAAAGATTGAAGGTCAAAGAAGAAGAGGACGGCAAAGGATGAGATGGTTAGACAGTGTTACTGATGCAACAAGCATGAATTAAACAAACTCTGGAGTATGCCGGAAGACAGGAGGGCCTGGCATGATGTGGTCCCTGGGGTCGCGAAGAGTCAGACTTGACTGTGCGACTGAACAAAAACAAAAATGACACCAAGTAAAGAGTAGGAATAAATGGACAGTTCTCACAATAAAGGGAAGTAAGCAGTGGGGGCCAAACACGATCAGTATTGCGGCTGGTATTATTTAATTTTTCATAAATGATCTGAAACTAGGGGTGAGTAGTGCAGTGGCCATGTTTGCAGATGACACAAAATTATTCAGGATAGTGAAAACCAAGGGTGACTGTGAAGAGTATCAGGAAGATCTCCACAAATTGTGTGAGTGGCCAACAATATGGCAAACGAAGTTCAGTGTAGCTAAGTATAAGAAGATGTGCATTGGAACAAAAAGTCCCAACTTCAAGTAGGAAAGGGATAGACAACAAAATGGCCGATATTATAATGCTCCTGTATAGATCTATACTATGGCCTTGTGTGGAATACTGTGCGCAGTTCTGGTCACCATATCCCAAAAAGGACATTGCAGAGCTGCAAAAAGTACAGAGGAGGGCAACCAAGACAGTTTAGAAAAGGTATGACTAAGGGGGGCATGATAGAGGTTTATAAAATTATGCATGGGGTAGAGAGAGTTGACAAAGGGAATTTTTTTCCCCTCTCCCAAAATATTAGAACTCGAGGGCATCCAATGAAGCTGATGGGCAGTAGGTTCAAAATGGACAAAAGGAAATATTTCTTTACACAGCGAGTGATTCATATGTGGAATTTGCTGCCAGAGGATGTAGTGATGGCCACAGGCATAGACAACTTTTAAAAGGGGATTAGACAGATTCATGGAGGATAAGTCTACCAGCAAATACTGCCAGGAGGACCAAAGGGAATCTCCATGTTCAGAGGCAGTTAGCCTCTGAACACCACGGCCAGGAAGCAACATCAAGGGAAGGCCTCAGCCTCTGTGCCCTTTTATTGGCTCTCCAGAAGAACTGGTTGGCCACTACGTGAGACAGGATGATCAACTAGATAGACCACTGGTCTGATCCAGCAGGGCTCTTCTTCTGTCCTTAGCGTTGCCATTATCACATGATAGGTTTTTAAGGTATTGCCAACTGGCCACAAATCCTAGAGGAATCCCCCAATACTAGTGGGCTAACATGAAGTATCAGCGTTTCATTATTCAACTTTTACTGCTTGTAAGGCAAGTCTGTTCTGTGTGGGATACGTACAGCCTATAATGTTAGTGGCTTGTACAATCTGCGTCTAATTTCATGCAGTATTCAGATCTGTGCTTTATTTCTGGGTTTTGAGCACTGAAGATGCTCATAAATAGTAGGGGTGCTTGAAAACCTGCCAGTTTGGCTCACATCCTGCTTGCTAGTCGAGAACAAGGAGTTGATTTGTTGATGGATTGTTTGTCTTGCTCACTGACATGCTTCTGGCTGCTTGGCAGGTTGCTTCAACTACAGACCAGTACAGCACAATTGACTTTTTGAGGCATACACACTCTCACACAAAACAATGGAGCTCTACTCCCCCCCACACACACACGCTCTCCACCTTCTGCTGCACTGATTGAGGAGGGGGGGAGGAGGAGGAGGAGGAGGAGGAGAAGAAGAAGAAGAAGAAGAATGTGGTGTTCAGTCACAACCAACTCATGGTGACCCCTACTACAGGGCGTTCCAGGCAAGAGATGAGCAGAGGTGGTTTACCATTGCCTTCCTCCATGTAGTGACTGTCAAACTCAGTTCCTTGTTTGCCATGGGAAATAGTGTGTGTGGGTTTCTGTGGGGGGGGGGGTGCCCATGAGAAAGGCTTGTTGTAGTGGCTGGGCAACTATTTCTAAGATGCATCCCTTCTCTGAGAAGAAGAGCAAATAACCTTGGCTGATGTCTCTGCTTGCTCCCCTTGTTCGATAATGTAACCATA
The DNA here is from genome assembly GCA_029233225.1 of Lepidodactylus listeri. Lineage (NCBI taxonomy): Eukaryota > Metazoa > Chordata > Lepidosauria > Squamata > Gekkonidae > Lepidodactylus > Lepidodactylus listeri. The sequence continues at coordinate 99,821,092 of JARCFY010000006.1, forward strand.
GTTTTTTGCAGGTGGGGACTGGGGTGTGGGAAGTTTAGGCAGGCTGAATGGGGGATGTGGTTGGACTGGGCCTTTGAGGGGCTTGTTTGAATCATGTATAACTTTGGGTTTGAGTGCCAGAACTTTAGTTCTTACACAGAGAGTCATAGCTTGAATCGTCTTTACTACTACTCACTGAGAGAGAGTGTTGTTGAGAGTAACTTTGTTCAAGAGTCTGACAGTGACTCTGGTCCTCCTTTGTGGTCTCCCATCTAAGTGCTAACCAAGATTAACCCTGCTTTGCTTCCAAGCTCTGATGAGCTTGGGCTAAGCTGGGGGAGGGAGAGACAGGTAACATGCAAGTTCTTTGGAGAGAGGTGGCATAGATCTTGTAGATAAACGATATAATGACACATTAATTATATGAGCAAATTTCTAGAAACACAGTTGGGAGGTAACTTAGGAAGACCTGTGGAAGGGGCTACAACTGGACAAAGTCAGGAGGTGGAGCTTTTAGATTTAATTCAAGCACCAGCTTGCCAAAATATTGTCATCTGCAATTTGGTGATGGTCCATAGAGATCTCCTTCTAAGCTTTAATGGGTACCAATGACCAATATAAAACTAGTCATTCAGAAGGAACCAAAGGATGGATTTCAGTTGTCATTCTCTGTCATTCATTTTATTATGGCCCGGAAAACACCTTTTCCTCCCTTCCAAGGCAAACAGCAATGCAGGAGCAGGTAGACTGAACAGACAACACCATGCCTGTGCAACCCCAGTCCTAACCGGAGGTCTTTGAGTCTGAAATTTAGCATTCAAAGTTGTTGCACAGAGCTGGCCATGGATCTTGCCATCTCTCATCCTGTTTTGACTATAAACGTGTGTTCAGCTCTGTCTGGACCTCTTCAGACTGATCAAGGACACAGTGGAAATAGACGTTTTCTTCCCTTTTTCTCTTCCAAAAGCCCCTGTGTTGTTGTTTTTCATGGCAGGCAAACTTGTTGATCCATAAATTCTCTACTTAAGGAGACTGCAACACCGATAGGAAATGCAGGCATAAGTCTCCAGGCATGCTTTCAGTAAAAACTTTCCCAAATCAAGAGAGATAAAAGAGGACAAGTGCTTGCCATTAGATTTGTCTCCATTGAACAGTTTGGAACCGCCTGGTTCCCCCTGACAGTGGAGTTGACAGAAACATGTTGGTTGGAACAAACAACAACAACCTGTTAGGAGCAACTACTGCAAATACTCACGTGAAATATTCAGCTCTGATATAGTCATTTATTATTTGGTGTATGGAACCCTTTCTGAGCATGCGCACACATACTTTGCTTGTTTCTATTCATGTCTTTCTTGATTGCACCTTCTCTCTCTGGGTTTCCCCATATGAGGAAAGTCTGCATTTTCCTCAGAGTCTAAACTGTGATATTTTGTCCTTGGGAAATCACAATTTTTTTTCTTCTGTGCAGCATAGCCCTTGCTGTTAGGATTGGTCTGTGAATGAAGTCCAGCTACTTTGGAAATCCCATTGCCTCAACCAAAGGCCTGGTGAAACAGCTCCATCTTGCAGGCCCTGCGGAATTGAAGAAGATCCCCCAGGGCCCTGGTCTCAATAGGGAGCATATTCCACCAGGCTGGGGCCAAGACTGAGAAAGCCCTGGCCCTGGTTGAGGCAAGACGGGTGTCCTTCAGGCCAGGGACCACCAGGAGGTGTTGATCTTTCGAGCGTAACACTCTTTGAGGTGTATATGGGAAGAGGTGGTCCCTTAGATATGTTGGTCCCAGGCCGTATAAGGCTTTGAATGTCAAAACCAGCACTTTGAAGCAAATCTAGTACTCAACTAGCAAACAGTGCAGTTGGCAGAGCACATGCCTAATGTGAGCCTGCACAGGCGTTGATGTCAGTAGGTGAGCTGCCGAATTCTGCACCAGTTGTAATTTCCAGATCAGCTTCAAAGATAAGCCTGCGTAGAGTGAGCTGCAGTAATCAAGCCTGGAAGTGACCATTGCATGGGTCACCGTCGCTAGGTCTTGGGAGGAGAGAGAGGGCTTCAGTAGCCTGATCTGCCTAAGATGGAAAAACGCAGATCTGGCAACTGCAGCAACCTGGGCCTCCTCTCTAGGCATCCAGTGTCACTCCCAGACTCCTCACTGTCTGGGCTGGCATCAAAGGTCCCCCTTTCAGTGAGGAGAGCCTGGCACCCTCATCCAATGCCCCTCGACCCAGGTACAGGACCTCCGTCATTGATGGATCTAACTTCAGCTGATTCTGCCGCAACCATCCAGCCACAGCATCCAAAGCCTCAGCCAAGTTCGTAGGAACAGAAGATAGATGGCCGTCCATTAACAGATAGAGCTGGGTGTCATCAGCATACTTATAACAACCCAGCCCATAACTCCGGACTAACTTGGCGAGGGGTCGCATATAGATTTTAAATAACATTGGCAAGAGGATCACCCCTGTGGCACTCCACATTCCAGTGGGTATTGCGGGGAGACCCTCTCACCAAGTGCCACTGTCTGTCCCCAACCATGGAGGAAGGAGAAAAACTTCAAGGCAGTCCTCTGAACTCCTACATTGGTGAGGCAGTGGGTCAATAGATTTTAGTTGACCGTATCGAACACCACTGTTAGATCTAATAGTAACAGCAGCACCGATCCACCCCGATCCAGATGTCTATGGAGGTCATCTGTAAGGGCGACCAGAGCCATCTCTGTCCCATGACCAGGGCAAAAGCCAGACTGGAAGCATCATACAGAAAAGCCTGTTCGGCCACCGCTCTCTCAACCACCTTAACCAGGAACTGTAAGTTTGACACTGGGAAGTAATTGGTTAGGACCATAGGGTCCAATGATTTTTTTTTTCAAGAGCAGACAAACTGCTGCCTCCTTCAAAGCCTCAGGGAAAGTCCCAGTAGGAAGGGACGCTGATAATTTCTTCCAGAGGGAGCTGAATGCTCTCCCTGCAAGCTTTCACCAACCAGGAAGGGCATGGGTTGAGGAGGCAAGTAGTCAGCCTTTCCACTGCCAGGATACTGTCGGCTTCCTCCTGGGAGAGTTGATTGAAGTGGTCCAGTATTGGACCAGAAGACGGACAAGGGGCTTCCAGTTCTCTTACTGTCTCAATTGTGCTCAGGAGGTCATGGCAGAGAGTCATGATCTTATCTGCAAAATAGCTCGCAAATGCTTCACAGCCAATGGCCAATTCTCGACTATTTGTTCTGCCCTGTGGCAGAGTCGTGACGTGCACTGTGGTTTGTTCAGGGATTTTGATTTTGGACTAAGCATGTCTGCAGAAAACTTTTATCTGCTTTCCCATATAGTCCTTATGAACATGCCTTAACATGTCAGACTACATCTAGGGATGCCATCCTCCAGGTGGGACCTGGGGATCCCCTGGAATTACAGCTCATCTCCAGAATAGAGAGATCAGTTCCCCTGGAGAAAAAGGATGCTTTGGAGGGTGGACTCTACTGCATTGTTCCTCACTGAGGTCTCTGTCCTCCCCAGGCTCCATCCCCAAATCTCCAGGAGTTTCTCAACCTGGATCTGGCAACCCTACCCCCCCATTTCCAGCCAGTGGCTGGGGGGCACCTGGCAACCCTAAGCAAGGGGAAAGTGTGAAGCCATGAGGATAAGGCATCTTCCAATTATTTTTAAAGGATAGCTACTGATACACTTCAGTGAATTAAAAAAAAACCCAAGTTTCTGGCTCAGGCCAAAAATGGATTCGGTTTAGCATTATTTCCTCACTGGCCACCCACACGAGTCTCCTGGAAATGCACAAAAAGGGCAGGTGGTTTGTTGCCATGGAGAGGTCCCAGTGGTAAATTTAAAAGCCATTCATTCTGAGATTCTTTAAACTGAAAGTGGCTGAAAGTGACATGCTTTTAAAAAATGGCACCAAAAAGGAGGGGAGAACATGAAGATGTGCGCCCGCTCTGCTCTATTCACAATCCCGGGGCGACTTCCAGTAACAAAAAGTGTGTTTGCAAGCTGCAGCAGAGAAAGACCACCAAAGAACGAAGAGAACATTGACCGCGGCCCTTCGGAAAGACGTCCTCCTGGCCTCAGTGGCAAGCTTCATGAACCTGACAGCCAGGGGGGAACCAGGAAAAGGGGATGAGAAAGAGCTGGAGCCAAAGGTAAGAAAACTCAGATCATTCGAGATGGAAAGGACAAGTGTAAAGAAAGAGGCCTGGCAGCAACATTCGCAACAGGCTGGCAGGAGCACTTCCTCGTTCGGCCCTTAAGCTCAAGGGAGGCCAGGGTCCCCAAACACATCTGTTCCATCCAGCAGCCTCTAGAACAGCTCCTCTTCTGGAGTTTTGCTTTGTTTCTTCGTTTTTTCACAGTTGAAGATGGCATCTTAAGTTGGCTTGCCAGCTCTCCGTTGGGAAATAACTGGAGGTTTGGGGGAGGGGGGTAGAGCCTGGGGACAGTAGGGTGCGGAAAGGGGAGGGATTTCAGCAGGGTACAATGCCATTGGGCCCACCCTCCTAAGCCGCCATTTTCTCCAGGGGAATTGATCTTGGACATCTGGAGATCAACTACAGTTAGCAATTAATTGTAAGAAGCATGGTGAGCACTCTTATGGACTTAGGAGTTCACAAGTGTTACAACGGATTGTGTTAATACATGTGCAAAAAGGGACTGAAACGTATGGGGACCAAAATGTGCTGCCAGCTGAGATGTTGTGCCAGTGGTTCCTGAGGTCGCCCGTTCTAAGATGTATCCCTAGACACATGAAACACCCAGAACAGCCACCTCCCATTGCTGTTTAAAGCAGAGGATTCCAGGCGCCGTAAAGGAAGTCCTTCCCTGCCACGCAGGCAAACCACCACCCCTCCCCTGCTCTTCTCTGCAGCAAAGGCATAAAAGCTGCTTTTCCAAATACTTAGTAACACAACTACTATATTTGAGATGTGAATGTAAATGCATCACCCATTTCCTTCACTTAGTCTTTAATTTTCCCTTTCTGATGCTCATTCCAGAAGTCTGAACTACATCCCCCCCCCCCACTTCTCCATCTAGGAAATGCTAAGGGTCCAGAGCTAAGCATGTTTACTCAGAATAAGCCCTGAAGTCTTCAGTGGGACTTATTCCCTAGGAAGTGTACCACATATTGGGGTGGGGGGGCTGCTTCTCTAACAGCAGCCTGGCACACAGAAATTAAGCAGCTGAAGCCTTTCCCTTACATTTTTGTCCTGTGCTAGAACCACCCCTGCTTGATTTGCAGGTGCATGGGTTTCAGCCAAGAAAAAGTGGCACTCCTAGGAACAAGATTTTGATGCCCTTGGAATCCTAAAAGTACCCCTGAAAGGACGTGTGTTATCCTTTTCACTGTGAGAATCTTAGAAACAGCACCGATTGCATCCTACAAATCCGAGACCTTACTTCCAGCTTCCTAGAAAACTGAACAAACAGTGCAAAGTACATCCGTTTCTTCCTTGTTATCATACTTCAGATGTTCCCACAGAGCCTCTGGCCTGTGTTAATCCGGACAGGAAGAAAAATCCACACCAGAAAGAAAAAAATCCACACCAGAAGAAAAAGAACTGGATTCCACAAAGGTTCTAGTCATCTAAAACCACAATCCCTCCGAGGCCGTGTTCAAATACTCTCAAGTGCTTACAGATTAATGGGCAAAATGCAGGTGAGTCTTTCAAAAGTACATGATAAATGCAATTTATCACTTGGATAACTACACCACATGTGTAGCTTCACACACTGTCTACAGGGACAATTTCTAGTACTCCAAACTGCTCTTCAACTACAAATAGCTTAACAGTGTATTCTCAAACTCTCCCTGGAGGCTCTCAGTATCTCTTTCAGGACGAGCTTCTAATGTGCTCCATTTAACCCTATTATGTTTTTACTAGAGATCTTTCTTCTTTAGGACACACTGGAATGGAAGGGCGGCTTCAGAACAGATCAATCGATAACGAGGCTGCCATCTTGCCTTCATGTTTGCAACGCACTGCTTCCTGGCAACGTCGGGGAGAGGCAGAATCGCTGGTTTGAAGAGGTTATCAGTTCGTTTTTGAAGGTGATGAATCACACCTTCCAACAACAACTTTGTAGCAAGCAAGGGCAAAAAGATAAAGGGGCTTCAACACTCGGCGCATTTTATGCATTATTAACAGAGTAACTGCCTGTTGACTATATATGGCGCTTTCACACATGCTAAGTAATGCAGTTTCAATCCACTTCAGTGACCGTTTGCAAGTGGATTTTGCCATTTCGCACAGTAAAACCCAGTTGCAAAGTGCATTGAAAGTGGATAGAAAATGCAACATTTAGTGTGTGTGAAAGTGCCCATGCAAAGGAATGCAAATTGTGGGTCTGAGTAAAACTTGCAGGGTTTAGATGAGTGTAAAAGAGTGCAGAAAAGATGGAAGTCACTGCCAGGATGCATGTTGACAAACAGGCCTCATCTTAAGAACACTTTCCTAGGAGGAAACTCCTCAAATAAAAAGACCTGCTTAGGACTGTTTCCTGGGCACAGAAAGCAGTAGGAAACAACAGCAAGGGTAGTGGATTTGTGGGGGGCAGACTTGAGGGGAAAGGATTAAATCCTCTCTTCGCATGCCACAACCCCAGTCTAAGGACAAGGCCTTAATAAGGTCACACAAATTTTTTTGTGTGTCATGCTATCTCAAGTGTACTGGCCTGTTCAGGACATAATTCTAGTTATTTAGCAGAACACAATTTGTGTGAACAGAATAGGGTTGCCAGCCCTGGGCTGGTGAATACCTGGAGATGTTGGGGGTGGAGCCTGAAGAGGGCAGAGTTTGGGAGGGGAGGGACTCCAGTGGGGTATAATGCCACAGAGGCCACCTTCCAAAGTGGCCACTTTCTCCAGGTGAACTAATCTCTGTCACCTGGAGATCCTTTGTAACCCCAGGAGATCTCCAGCCACCACCTGGAGGTTGGTAGCCCTAGGACAGAATGATCACAGGCAAGTGACCATGCTGTATGTGAACTTGGTTGGGGTTTGGTCCAGTAACTCCAAGCAGCGTTGTTGGCTGTTCAGCCAGGAATGTCCAAGGCAAGTCTAACCAGGTCTCCTGTCAGTGATGTTGACATAGGAGAGGGAGGTGGGGCAGCTTGTTTCTCACCTGGGGCTGCAAATATTGAAAAAGTATTCTGTCTTCCTTTGCATCTGGTGGCCCTACTCTAGGCTCATGTTGAACATATAGGGAAAAGTCCAAATAATCAAAGTACTGGTTCACTGAGCCAAGGGCCCGTGTCAGCATACTCTGAGGTAGGCCCATTGCTGCTGACCCCCATCCACATACCTCCATTGCCACCTGCCCATACCCATGCTCCCAACTGCCCAGAGTCATTGAGGAAGGACATGTAGGTGGTACACAGCGGTGACACTCCTGGTGGCAACAGCAATAGCACTCCCAGCTGCAAGCACTGGCCAGTGCTATTCATGTGCAGGTGGTGCAGGCAACTGAGCACGGGTGGTGAAAGTGCTTGTGAGTGGAAGAAGGATGCATAGGCAGGTGGGGTGCCCCTGGGCACTGTCTGTCCAGGGCCCCTCCAAAACGTGGAACCAATCCTACCTGAGCCAGTTATCAGAAGTTACTTCTCAGTCCAGTTGTGACAGGCACAGTACTCCTAGGCAGCACAGCCAACAAAAACACTGTCCTACCACAACTATGGTGGAGCTCCCCAACTCCTAATACCACATAGGTGGCAGAATCCCATTCAACAAAGCTGTCCTATGGCAATGGGCTATGTTAAATAAGGGCTCCAGCTCTCCCCAGCATACTATTCCTCTCAGAGTTAAGAGAATGGATGAAAGATGGTCAACATCAGAAGGGCAGTATAACCTCTCTCCTTGGTAATTTGTGTAAATAAAGCAAGCTTAGCTCCCATGTAGTAAATAAGCACACTTCCACGGATTAATTTTTGCTTCTACTGGAATACTGACCAACTCCCATGAAAGCTGCCAGAACCCATAAATAAAAATAAAATTTTAAATCTTTCCCTGGTGTTTCCCCCCCCCCCTTCCATTATAACTTATGATCTTTGCAGTTTGTACTAAATAATCAATATTAGTTTAAAAATGCTATTTTCTCAGGGAAGAGTGTGCTGGGGTTTGGGTAATGAAATATCATAGTGTTTACCTGGTTTATATATCATAAATGCATTGTAAAATAAACTTCTGATGGGAACCTGGATTGGATGGCCCCTCTGGAAAGAGTCAAGGATTTTCCACTGAACGGGGAGGCAGCATTTATGCATCCCTGTCGGCTGCAGAAGGCCCTGCATCTTTCTGAATCTGCGCTGCCTGCTCAGCTGCTCTTCCATGCATCCTTATCTTGGCTGCCACGAAACACAGTCACTCAAACAGGCAAACTTAAAATTAATTGCCATAGACAAGTGTTAATAGATTTTAATAATGCTTTATTAGAATTTATGCAAATTAGACTGCACCGAGAATCTAAATAAAATCCTGGCTGTTATGACGATTTTTTTTTTTAAAAAAAAGCTCTGTTGTCTTAAAACGTAGTTAAGAGCAAGAGCCGCTTTAATTAGTGCTTCCTGACAGGATCTGTTGATGGAAATGTTCTTCTTACCAACAGAAATAGGTGTCACAAGAATTAGCTTTAAAACTGTGAGGTTCATAATTCATTAATTAGCACTGATGTCTCTTCTCTGGGGGGGGGGGGGAGAACTCCATGATACAAATACTAATCTGCAGACTTTTAATGCCAGAAGTTCTCATCTGGTTTCTTCTTACCATGTTTGTTTCAGCAGAAGTTGCAGAGCGTCATAGAGAGTATTGCTAGGCCAAGGCCTCTGTAGAATGTTCCGGCTTGTCTAACTGCTATAGCCTTGAGGCAGCTGAGAACCTTTGGGCATAAGGTGTCAGGAAATGTGTTGCAGTAGTCTCTGTTAGATGGCTCCAGTTCGACCTTGGTGTTGTGCAATACCAGGTCTGTGAAAAATAAGATTTCAACAACATCTGACCTGTTGCGTGAGAAACAGGTTGACCTGGCTTACTTGACTGAAACCTGGTTGTGGTCCCTTTGCCCCAACCCACACATCTCCTTTGGTCTCTTTTTCCACCGTCTCTGTGAAATCCCACTTCAGATGGTATCATTTATACACCCTGCCTTCTTGTAACTGAGGTGCTTCTCTTGTCCCTGATTACACTGCTGTAATAATGTGAGAAATAGTCATAACAAATGCTTTTGTAATTTTTCTTTCAATATATCCACAAGAAGCACCTTGGATCTTGCTGAAGGACTGTTACTCAATTCAAGAAGTTCCATTCATCACTGAAGTCTCTTCTTCAACCCTCTCTGTGAAATCCCAAAGGAGATGAAGAAAGAAATTGCAAAACTAATTTTATTGCCTTAGTAAGCTAATTCTTTGAAACCACAAGGCCAGCACAGATACAAGCATGCATAAAGAATTCTCTGGTGTTACATTGTATGTTTGCGCTTCAGCAAAATGCCTATACAGAAGTTGCAACTACTTACAATGGCATATTTGATCATCCTAGCTTAGAGAAGAGGCATCAGAAAGTATACCGGTTTGCAACAATGTTTAACTTAACATTCTTGATTCCTTTCCTGTAATTGACATGCGCAAGAATGAAATAGAATACCTTTGCTTACGAGAATGATGTCAAATGTGCAGAAATGACACTGGTTCCATCCTACTGGAATTCTCCGCCTTCTTAGCATAAAAGATTACGCCCAACTGTAAACGGGGATCGCTTGTAACTGAAACTGTTATTCAGATTGAGACTTATGGAACCATAAATTTTTGGTTTCTTCTATTCCTGGTGTCTGTGTGCCTTCTTCCTGATTGGATCTGGTTTTTGGGATTACTGCTTCAGAGACATTTCAGATGTTTCATTTATGGTCTTCCTATTACTCAGTTGCTTCTCTCGAGGTTTTGAAATGACAGTGGTTACATTCCAAGATTCTGTGGCAGGATGTTTTCTCTTCCAGGCACCTAGTCTACCTTATGCATTGTGACAAAAGGTTCAGACCATTAGGTTGGGGTAGGGTTGCCAGCCTCCAGGTGGGGCCTGGGGATCTCCCGCTTTTACAACTGATCCCCAGCTGACAGAGATCAGCTCCCCTGGAGAAAATGGCTGCTTTGAAGGGTGGACCCTATGGCCTTGTACCATGCTGAGGCTTCTCTCCTCCCCAAACCCCACCTTCTCCTGACGCCACCCCCAAAGTCCCCAGGTATTTTCCAACCTGGACTTGGCAACCCTGGGTTGGGGCGAGGGACAAGAGCTGCCTCAAGCCTCTTATACGTGCTTACTTAGGTATACAAGTAGTGCAACCACTCCCTTCCTATTCCGGACCAGCAGAGTTTCATATTACATCAAGCAGGGTTTCTACTTTTGCAGAGCCTTTGACATGTTCAACTCAAGTCTGACTAAAGAAATTCTAATTAATCGATCAATTTCTAACTCAGGGGTCCCCTCCTTCCTTTAAAAAAAAAAATTAAAAACAGATCATATGGGACTCATGACATGTTCATTATGTTCCTACCAGGAATAATCCACCAGCTCCCTTTCCACTCTGCCTCCCTCATTCCCTCCCCCCCCCCCAAAAAAACCCCTTTTTGAAAGTACCTGGCACTAAACAATTAATTGGGACATAATCCCATCATTAATTGGCATGTCCCATTATCTTATTCATGTCTCTTCCTTATTGGTGTTATCAACCCTCTGGCAGATTAAAATATCTTACAGAAGATCAGAGCTATGGGACCCATTCCAACAAAAGCACCTCCATTTATGGTTAATTATTGAGTAATAACACTGCACTGACTCTATGCCCAGTGACTGAGTTAATAGAACAACTGGGAAAATGCTGATCCCATGGTTGATGTGTGCTCTTTTGCCTTTTCTAGGGCTGCAATCCTGTGCATAACTGCTTGAGAGAGAGAATTCATTGAGCTCAGGGAAACTCACTCCAGGACTGAACTGTAACAGATCCTGAATCATGAAGTGCTTTCCACGCCTCTACAGAATCACAGAATCAGAGTTGGAAGGGGCCATACAGGTCATCTAGTCCAGCCCCCTGCTCAATGCAGGACCAGAGCATCCCTGACAAGTGTTTGTCCAGCTGCTGCTTGAAGACTGCCAGAGAGGGGGAGCTCACCACCTCCCTAGGCAGCTGATTCCACTGTTGCACAACTCTTACTGGAAAACAATTTTTCCTAATGTCCAGCCGGTACCTTCCCACCCTTAACTTAAACCCATTCTTGCAAGTCCTATCCTCTGCTGCCAACAGGAACAGCTCCCTGCCCTCCTCTACGTGACAGCCCTTCAGATACTTCAAGAGAGCCATCGTGTCCTCCCTCGACCTCCTCTTCCCCAGACTAAGCATTCCCCAGTCCCCCAGCCTTTCCTCGCAGGGCTTGGTCTCCAGGCCCCTGATCATCCTTGTCGCTCTCCTCTGCACCCGCTCCATTCTGTCCACATCCTTTTTGAAGAAAGGAAAAGAAGCACTGGCAGTGTGGGATACTGTGATGTAGAACAACATGTGAGTTCATTTGCTAAGTTGGGAAGCTAGAGCTGTTGCCCAGGGCTTATAATTCATAGCCAGAGCATACTTCTGTGTCCTTTACACATGATGGGGACACATGCATTTTTTCATACACGGAAATCACCACTTTAGGAGGAAAACTGTCAAGTGCAAAACACCCCCAAGGACCAAAGGAGAGATTATCTCAGCAAACATGTGGTTCTAAAGTCTGTGGAGATGAATAAATGATGCAGAGGCCAAGGGGAGGTTCAAAGGGGGTCACAAATGTGGGGCATGGATTCTCCTCTGCAAAATGCCCCAGAAGGGTTCTTCTCCCCCAACTGGGTTTCAGAACTGACAATATTTTATCCTGTTTCCAGGCTTCTAGAAGCTCAAGTCTGTTACAGTAAGTAGTCCAAATGCATCAGTCCATCATTGTATTAGATCTCCATTCATTCAAGATTCAGATACTCACATTAGGGCTGCTGCGTGAATGAAGGAGTCCATACTTATGAAGTATCCATAAATCAGACTAATGGTAGAAAAGAGATTGATTCTGGCCCTCTTGGTTTGCTGGTTGTAAAGTTCAGACAAAGAATGGAACTACATCAATATAAACATACTTTCCTGGGCTCATGCCGGCACCAGGCAATGGCTCTAACTAGCCCATGGGGGAAGCTAATGTCAGAGCATCTAACTACTAACTACATTTCCCATGGTGCAAAGATTTAAAGAAACAGAACTATTGACTGTTCTATATTACTGACTGTCTCACTAGAATCTGCTAGGGGCAGCACAAGTTCAATTGCAGGGGGGAGACAAAAAATACTGTACTGGGAAGAACTGTTGAGCAGTAGAAGGCTTAGGCACTTGCTCATGCCCATATAAAAGGCATTTAATCCACACATCAGCATTGTGAGGGGGGGGGGGGGGGAATGGGTTGGGAACCTTGCCTTTCACTTATCATATTGGATTTGGCCACAAGAGGATCCAGGAAACACAGCACACAGATGACACGTCAGATGTTCCTTGAACCCAGATCCTGAGTCCTTTGTTTGCATTTTCTGTTTCAGGCTTACCTAAGACTTACCATTTATGGTTGCGGCTGTGTTCAGGTTCAGCTAAAGGGATTGTTTTAGCTTCAGAGTCGCACCAGCACTGCAGGCTGCACAGCTCAGCAGACCTGGCTACATCACGAAGTTAGAAAGCAGCCCTGTCAGCCCACCAGTCCATCTCTTGTGGAACTCAGCTAGTGTTAAGTGATAGCCAGAGAGGAAATGTGTTTGATGAGGCTTTCAAAGGGAAATTGTGAGCTGACGATACCAGGCAGTCCTTTCTGCATGGGCCACCAGGGGAATGGGCAAAATCAACAACTGCCCCCACACATGCATTCTTCATTGTGGTCCCAACCAATGCTCCCTCTAAGCTGTGGAGTCTTGTGAGCAAAAATTCTATTTTGTGAGCTTCTGGCATTAAAGTTGTGAGTGAGCGATTTGGCTACTGCATGGATTAGTTTGCTCTGGAGCCATCCTTCCTGAGCTAAGACAAAAATGTATGAGCCGGAGGCTAAAAAACTGTGAGTAGCTCACACTAACTCAGCTTAGAGGGAACACTGGTCCCAACCTTATGAAATAGGGCTGCCAAGTCTTGAAAACTCACCGGCGGGGGGGGAGTCCTCCTCCCGCCGGGATTTTCTTCTGGCGCGCGCGTGAAGCGTGGGCACTTGACGTCACCGGAAGTGACGCAGCACGTTGGGGGAGTTGCCAGGGTGACGCTCTGGCAATCGCCCCCAAACTCTATGGTATCATAGAGTTTTGGGGCGATTGCCAGAGCATTGCCCCTGGCAATGCCCCCAACGTGCTGCGTTACTTCCGGTGACGTCATTACGTCGTCACTGCTGGACGACGTCGGGGGTGGGGTTCCCCCCGCCGGCCAAATGCTGGCCGGCAGATCGGGAACCCCTTTAGCGGGGGATCCCCCGCCCCCCGGGCTGACTTGGCAGCCCTATTATGAAATGGCCTGCCTGATGAAGTCAGGAAGACTCCCACCTTCCTGGTATTTCCACAATCAATGCAAAAGTGGATTATTAAGAGGGCTTTTACATAGGAAATAGGGCTGCACTGTAACTACGTGGCTGAGAAAGTTTGGGGTAAAAGGTTTGGGGCTGAAAACTATACTACTGTGTATAATTCCTATTATCTGCTGCTGTAAGTTCTTACTATGTATTTTCTGCACTTGCTTAATGTGTCATGTGAATACTTTCGCTGTGCTGCACATTCTACAAGTAAAATCCTAACGGCTCATCTACTGGATGTCCCACCATGTAATCTGCCGTAAGTCCCAGATAGAAAGGTGGAGAGTAAAAGCATAAATAAAATGAAATAAAATACATTTCTCAATTATAAATATGTACTACATTCTACTACTACCTTATAGAACAGATGGCTTATCAATTTTGGTTATTCAGGAATGGCCTGCAATACATGATTTCAAATTTTAAGTGACTGCAATAAAATATGTCTGTTGAACCATTTTTAACACTACACTGCAGAACACAGTACATATTTCAGCTATGGAAATACCTCCTCTTTCAGCCTTATGCACTACTGTGTACACACCACACCAAAAATATGATTTCCCCCCCCTTTCCTAGAATACAAAATGGTAGCAGCTACATTAGCACCAGACTCCTTTCTTCTGCTGTGCCTGGGAGTGGTAGCCCCAACCCCATACTTACCACAACTCATTGGATCTATGTCTGGGATAGTGATGCTCTGTATTCTTGGTGCTTTGAGGGCAACAGTGGGAGGGCTTCTGGAGTTCTGGCCCTGCTGGTGGACCTCCTGATGGCCCTTGGGTTTTGGTCACTGTGTGACACAGAGGGTTGGACTAGATGGGCCATTGGCCTGATCCAAGATGGCTTCTCTGATGTTTTTATGACCAATGATGCTGAGTTCCCTCAGGGACTGGAACCACACAGCGCCTCACCACCACCATGGAGGCTGCTGTAACATGCAGTGGCTCCAGGCAACAGCCAGCAGCATGGGCCTTGGTCTGGCCAAGCAGATAGTCCAGCACCAGAGGCAGCAAAGTGGAGCAGTTTAGCCCCATTGCACTAGAATAGCCCAGCTTTGCCCAGCCCAGGAGGAGCTGAGCTGGCTCATCTGGTGGCCAATGAGGCCTTCCCTTCCTTAGGACTGGTGAGTCCAGAAGGGCTGGCTTCGTATAGGCTAGGGGGAGGCAAGGTAGAAGGGGAAAGTGCCTAGGGAGGGTGGCCACCAGAGGGAGCCATGATTTCTCTGGCAGGAACCTGCACCAAGCTGGAGGGGGGAATTGGGATAGGCTGGAGTAAGCCCACCCCTGGGAAACTCTTTATCAAGCGAGCCAAGGTGAGGTCCTGGGAGAGGAAAGTGGCTGGAGAGAGAAGGCCTGGTGGGAACCACCACCACCACCCCCGTATTCTGAGGCCAATGCCAAGGCCCAAGAGAAAAAGAGAACCTAGAGGGCACAATGCCCCCAGACCCCAGTACAGGGGAGGATGAATACAGATACACAAAGGCACAATTAGACTTGCAAACAAGGGCTGTGCCAACTCCAGCAGCAGCCAGCATGGGAGGGTTATATGATGATGTCACCAGCACCCATGCCAGGCTCTGCTAGCAGTTGCCAGCCCCAAGTTCTGCTACTCGTTTAGTAGCTGAGTCCACACAATACTGCATCTGAGTCCAGACAATACTCCACCACCATCTCCTGACCATCTCCTGACATCCTCCAAGAAGGATACCACATTCCCCTCCATAGGTCTTTTTAGAGAGAGACCCAGGCTACTTCCAGTTTCTCAGATCCCCTGGCCATAATTAAAAACAATGACACATGATGTGCAATTTAAAAAGTTGTGGAACTTATCAAATGCAACCCCCCCCCCCCCCCAAAAAAAAGTGTCTAAATTTGAGGCCGGGCCAAATGGCCTTCCTGTTTTCTCTCCCTCTGAATGGTTATGCCCCTCCTCCTTCAAGGGTGTTTTGTGATGGGAACTGGAATCTTACCTGCAACCCTCAAACCGCTGCTGACCAGCACCACTACTACTCTGTGTCATTTCTTTTCTCTTTTCATTTTGGCGTTCCAAGCCATTCCTGTCCCACCCTTTGCATGGAAGTTTACCACCAAACACACATGGAATTCAGCACAAGACAATTCAGGAATTTAGTTTGCTTTTGCTGTCCTCTCTATAAAGTATTCTGGAATACTACTCCTGGAATATTCTGGAATACTACTTCAGAGCACTTGGACTGCACCAGACTTCCTTCCTTCCTTCCTTCCTTCCTTCCTTCCTTCCTTCCTTCCTTCCTTCCTTCCTTCCTCCTGAGTCATATTTCAGAAAGAAAACAAAATGGGCAAACACACTCATACAGACACTATAATATGTAATATGCTATGAAATATCATCATCTAATTCCCAGCATGGCCAAATCTGTGGATGTCTCTATCCAGAGACTGGAGTTATGAACAGACAAGGCAGATTTTTCTACAAACCTGAAAAATGCCCCAGGTTTGCAGAAAAATCTGAAAAAGGGTTAACCCTCCCGCCCAAGTAATAGAAGTTGTACCTGTAACTTTAAGAAAGGAATGCCCTCAATTGCCATTGTTAGGCAACCACAACAGTATTGCCAGCTGTCGAATTTGATTTCTGTCAGGAAAATAAGGTTGCCACTTCAGTTCCCCCAGTTCAACTGAGAACCACAAGGCCACATGAGATCTGTGGATGAGGAAGGTCAAAAGTAGTCAATCACTACTGGTTTGTCAATGTCAATATTGTATAATCTGACTGGCAGCTACTCTCCAAGATCTCAGGTAGAGCTCTTTCACCTCACCTACCACACTGATGCTTTTTAACTGGAGATGCTGGGGATCAACTCTGGGACCTTCTGCATGCAAGGCAAATGCTCTACCCCTAAACCATGCCCCCACCCCACTCAGTGCTTACTTGGCTGGGAAAAAAATGACAAGGGATAGAATCCTTGAACTACCTTAACTCTCTTCCCCTTCCTGGTCTTATCTGATTTCCATCACTATACCAGATATGTAAAAATTCTGAAAATTTTGAAGCCAGAGGGGAAAACACTCCCTGTTTTGTTTTTTTCTTGGGGTCATATTTTTTGGGGGAAATGAAAACTGGGGGCAGGGAAATAAAATAGATGCAACAATTAACTTATGCATCAAACCAAAACTTATTTTTATTACTTTTAAGAACATAGGGGCTGCGATCATATACACAATTAGACCTGACATAGGCGCGAATGCGGGGCAGATTTAAAGGGAGCGTGATCAAACAGCATCATCTGGGAAGTGTCCCGGCGCCGTCAGTAACCCGTTCTGCTCCGCAGCAGAAGCAGAGTTAAAAGACATCAGGGAAAATCTGGTAATAAATAGTTTGCAACGTACCACGGATGGACTTCCCCCTGTCTGACCACTCCAGCACTCTCTCATACCATTGGGGTGGTCTGATCAGGCCCTCCCGACTCTGTGCCATTGTTTTCTTCCCCTTCTCAGTATGCACATCATCGCAAACTCCATAGGGAGCCCTCAGTGTGGAGGTGCGATTCATCAATTTCTCGTTTAAGTGCATGGGAAACAAACTGCAAAAAAAACCAACAACAACTCACCCGCAGTTGTGTCTGATCACACGCTGACAGGCTGCGCCCACAGCTTCAAAAGGACATGTGATCTCACAACTGCAGGTCAAATTCCTCCAAAGGAAATAGCCTCGCTTCCCCCCGTGCGCGCTGTATCTGGTGCGTGTGACCTGATTGCAACCAAGATGTATCATTTACACCTTAGTTAGCACATCTGTTGAATTATTTGGCGTATTTATGCAATATAACTGTATAAATGTATGTACTGTATAAATGTAATTCTAAACATATATATTCAGAAGTGAGTTCCAGTGAGGTCAATGGGATTTACCCCCTAGTAAGTGTGTTTCGTACTGGAGACTTCATCTTCTATAAGAAAAATGATGAATATGCGCAGTACTACAGACAAAACCTAAAATGCATATACTAAGGGAGCAAACTGCTTTTGTAGTCTATGTATTTTAGCTTTTGTCGGGGGGAAGGGGTGTTAAAAGGAATTTATAAAGATATTTTCTTTTTAAAATTGTGAGCACGCCCACTTTGGGATACCACAAAGCGGCCAGTTCCTCCAGTGTTGTCTTCCCTTGCCTTTCTTTCTCTGCAGTATCCCTCCCAACAAGGTGCAGCAGGCTGAAGTCTGGAATATTTCTGAAAGAACTGGTGAGACTTGGCACATGTAAATTTCACTGCCTTACTTCACCGTAACTGATTACAGCTGACAGAGAGTTAATAAAAGAGCAAAGCTAGCTGTCAGGGCACATTAGTGTGTGCAAAGGACAAGACAAAGGAATAATGCTGTCATTATTTATGGCCATTAACTGGGTTGAGTTCACTCCTACATCATCCTACCTGAGCTGTAAAAAAATGATAATCTAATCAAGAAATATTGCATCTAAGTTCAAAGTAGTATTTTTTTTTAGCTTTGTTAGTTTCAGGGTTCTGTAAGAAAACTGTATTAAGAAAGCACTCAGAGTCTATATTATGTAGCTGCCTAATGTGTATAGTAGAATAATATTTTCCTCTTATGGAAAACAGCTATTTTCTGTGTGGAATCCCATTCTTCCTGGCATCAACATATAACCAGTTGGTTGTTTCCTAGGTTTATTTATTTATTTATAATTTCAATTTATAAGAAGAAAAAGAGAAGAGATTGGATTTATACCCCGCCCTTCACTTGTAGTCTCAGAGCGGCTTACAAAGTCCTTTTCCCTTCCCCTCCCCACAACAGGCACCCTGTGAGGTAGGTGGGGCTGAGAGAACTCTTTCCCAAGCTGTCCTTGAGAGAACAGCTGGTACAGAGCTATGGCTTGCCCAAGGTCACCCAGCCAGGTGCAAGTGGAGGAGTGGGGAATCAAACCCGGTTCTCCCAGATTAGAGTCCGCGCACCAAACCACTACACCAAACCGCCCTTTTCTGAGTTCACAGAGCTCAGCAGGGAATCTATACAATTTAATTTTTTTTTAAAATCAAATAGCTAAAAACATTTTCAAATGGTGCTAAATCAATCCACAAGTTGCATTACTGACTTGCAAATAGATGGAGAAAAAGCAGGAGGAGGGAGGGGAAGGGAATGCCAGATGAGATGGTACCCATTGCTGTCCTCAACCAAAAGCCTTGTGAATGTCTCTCCCTTACAAGTCCTGTGGAACTGCACCAGATCCTGCAGGGCGCGGATGTTATTTGGCAGAGAGCTCCACCAGGTGGAAGCCAGAGCTGAAAAGGCCCTGGTTCTGGTCGAGGACAGCTGGACATCTTTTGGGCTGGGGACATCTTTTGGGCTAGGGAGTGTAAAGCTCTTCAGGGGACATACCAGAGGAGGTCACTGGATTTTTGGAATCTGGTTTGTGTACATGAATGCACTGAAGTGGCACACCAGTGGCACAACCACCCTGAGTCCTGCTTGTGGAAAATGGGTGGGATAGAAGATGAATAAATATTAATAACTTGAAAACCAAAAATTTTGACCTGAATATTCCATTTCCTAAAATCAATGGGAGCATAATATTGTCAGTTATTATTTTAATAGCTATAATTAGTGTCAATATTGTTATAAACATTCATTTTATTAACTTCATTAACAGACACTTGCCTCTGTGCGGGGCTGGGCTGTTTAGTTCTTCCTTTTGCACAGTCACATTTAGTATTCCAAGCAAAGGACCATTCATTCATTCATTCATTCATTCATTCATAGACCATTACTGGCATATCATCAGTGGTAAGGGGTATAAAACATTGTACCGTAAAATTAAAATCTAAGATTCCATATAACTTAAGTACAATCAAAGTAGTACTATCTAAAATTTTGTACCTTAAGAACTTCTGTAAGAAATTTGGCAATGTCATTAATGATCCCAGGGATCAAATCATTCAAGAGAAGTTGACATTTTGACTTCTTACTCAAATAACTTTTAGGATGAAGCCAAGTTAGAAGGAATTTTCCACGAGGTAGCTCATACTGGGGGTATTCGACAGTTATGTGCAAAGGACTATTCATTTCCCATCCATCAGGCCAGACATCCTGGTTTCTCCTGCACAAACCACACAAAGCATTAACAAATCTTTGTTCAGGTAACCCGTTCGGGAAGTCATTAGGGAGATGCTGAGAGTGCCATCTATGAAGTGGACTCTTAACCGAGACATCGACTACCAGGCCAAAAGCAGGGAACAAACAGGAAAGAACAGGGCAGCTTATGCCCTGCAGCCATGTGTCATCTTCAGGGCATGCTGGGTGCTTTTTTCAGGTTGGTGTAGTGGTTAGGAGAGCGGACTCTAACCTGGGAAAATCGAGTTTGATTCCCCACTCCTCCACTTGCAGCTGCTGGTATGACCTTGGGTCTGGCGCAAGTTCTTTCAGGGCTGTTCTTGAAAGGGCAGTTCTGGAAAGAGCTCTCTCAGCTCCACCTACCTCACAGGGTGTCTGTTGTGGGGAGAGGAAGGGAAGGAGATTGTAAGCTGCTCTGAGTGAAGGGCAGGGTATAAATCAAATCTCCTCCTCCCCCTCCCCCCTCCTCTTCTTCTTCATCTTCTTCTTATTATTATTATTTCATGGTAAAATCTAGGTAGTTGGCAGCTTCCTCTGTATGCTGTCTATCCATCTAGTGTATTTTTATTCTGCATGGATACACAGTTTATACATATATCCCCAATTTATCCTCACAATAACCCTATGAAGTATGGAACAAAGTTTGATTCCAGTGGCACCTTTAAGATCATGCGCATGCACACGAAAGCTTGTACCCAGAATTAAACTTGTTGGTCTTGAAGGCACCACTGGACTCCAACTCACTTCTGACCAACATGGCTACCCACCTGAACCTGTGGAGTATGTGAAATTGTGAGGGATTAGCCAGAGTTTTCACAATTTTTATGAACAAGATTTTACACAATTTCCCAGTGGCACTAATTTCTCTGCACAGTCAGACCAAAATGCCAGGGAGAATTCTGAAATCAGATGGACAAACAAGTAATACAGGCATGCCAGACAATGTACGGAAGGTACACGGGTCTATTACAGAGAGTCGGCCTAGGGCATTCCAGTCCTAGTAAGAGTTAAATTCATTGTTCATTCACTTCAGTGAAGTGAAAACCACTGTTGTCTCCTATGCTAGAAGCCACTCCTAACCCAACGATCTGTTCTCAGATACAAGATTTATCACTTCGCCTAGCATGGAATGCAGTTAGAAAATGTAATCAGCTATATAACAGCTCATCGGATTGATTAGAAATTCACTGTCTATGGGAGCTTTTTCAAAAAGGAGCCGAAAGAGGCCTCCTTTCGCAATTTGGGCTCTCGTTGTTGTTTTAACTACATCAAGGGTAACACCCTGTCAGTTACCTTTCGCCTGGAGCAGATTTTTATAGCTGAGTCATAAACCCCAGAAATAGGAGTATGTAATGGGTACAGCTGCTTCAGTCTTACTATACAGGGTGCAGTCACCATAAAACGGCAAGGGTTCACATTAACAGGGGAGCCCCCTTGCAGTCGTTCCTCTTGCCCATCCATTAACCAACCAACATTACTCAATAGAGGAAGAGCAACGGAATTCTCCCTTTCTTTTCAGCAACAAATTCGACAGGGCAAAGTTTATATGACCTCAACACCGCTGTCATTTTCAGAGATTTGTGCTGCTAGAACAAGGCAATGGAAGGAGTAACCTTTCTTGTTCCCCTGCATGTTGGTATAACAAGAAGAAAAGGTTTCGAAAAGGAATCAGGTACGGAGATGAGCAACACTGTGGTACTGATCTCCACACGGTGTGTTTCCTTTTGCGTTTTTGCACATATTTGTTTAGAATGGTGCATTTCTGTTTGTTGGTTTTTAACGTGCATGAGAATTACAGCACCGTTTGATTAAGTTTAGTAGAAGAAAACTACTCCTTGGCTCCATCACCAACCAAAAGGGAGACTGCAACCAAGAAATCAGAAGGGGATTGAGACTGGAAAGGGCAGCCCATGAAGGAGCTAGGAAAGATTCTTAAGTGGAAGGACATGTCACTGGCGACCAAGATCAAGATACTTCATACCCAGTATTCCTCATTATTGTGTGAAAGTTGGACAATGAAGAAAGCTGACAAGAAGAAAGCTGGTTCATTTGAAGTGTAGTGGGTGGAGAGTTTTACAGAAAGTAAAAATGTGGTGTTGGACACTTTTACCATGGACTGCCAAAAAGACAAATAAGTGGGTTCTGGACCAAGTCAAGACTGAACTCTCCCCCCCCCCCCCATACCAAACATTACTCTACAGCTAACTATCACATCACCCAAATCAGAACACGCAACAACCTCCACATATGACACATCTCATAAAAGCAACTACCTTCTAATTCTGACTCAACCTAATTTGGCATTCAAGTCACAGTTCTTTTTGATTATTGCACACTTTATTGAAGTTGATATATCTTCGTTTTATCATCGCAGTTGAATTGTTTATGAATTTATGCAATGTATTTTTATGCTGTTACGATCATCTATTTACCTATGAAAAATGAATAAAGATACTTGATAAAAAAAAAAAGACTGAACACTCCCTAGAAGTTGAAATGATTAAACCAGGGCTATTGTACTTTGGTCATGTTATGAGAAGACAAGAGTCATTGGAAAAGACAATAATGCTAGGAAAAGTTGAAGGCAGCAGGAAAAGAGGAAGATCCAACTGAGATGGATTGACTCTGTCTAGGAACCCACGGCCCTCAGTTTGCAAGGCCTAAGCAAGGCTGTTAACCATAGGCCATTCTGGAGATCATTAATTCATAGGGTTGCCATGAGTCAGAAGTGACCTAATGGCATTTACTACACACACAAAGAAAATTCATTCTCTTAGAATTGCTCCTCACCCAACTACATTTTTAAGGAATCTGTTGTCCAAATTTTTTTAAATCCCATTATTGAATCTTTCACAATAACCCCAATATTAGTACACTAATCAATGCAATCAAATAGTTCCAGCATGCCGGTTTTGAGATACAAATTGTCCATACCACTTCCAGCCATGCCGAAGACACATTCAATTTGTATTCCATGGACCAAGCCGGCTATATAGCCTGAATTCTTTTTAGTCAGTGGCGGCTAATACATGTTATAAAACTCCAGAATGCCAGTGGGTTAGTACTGGATAGCTATCATACCAGTCCATTTTCAGTTGTCCAAGGCAAAGCCTCTTTATAGCTGCCATGAGGATCTGCTACAAGATCATATCAATGGACAGTAAAAAGATGGCAGGTTGCTCCTCCTTTGCTCCAGAAGCACAAACCTGCCAATCATCTTGCTCAAGTAATGCAGAAGTAGCCATTCCAGCTCAGAACTAAATCTGGAAGAAAATTAGCAACCTGTGATTTTGATGCAATGGGAAACAGGCTCCCTCCAGGCAGTTTCTAATCTATCCAGACAAGTTCTGCACCAACTGAAAGTTCTGGACTTTCTTCAGCGCTATTCCCAAATAACGCACATTGCAATAATCTAACCCGGATGTTATCAGAGCACAGATAATCAAGCCTAATCCAGCCAAGCAGGAACTAGTAAAATATGCTACTATAAGGGAAATATGTGGTTCTATCAGCAGCCTCGGTTGTAAAAGCAATCCCAAAATGGCTCTTCAAAAGGAATACAATCCCAGAACAAGCTGACACCTTAAGCATATAACTGACCAAGAGCATTTCCACGTATCTTAACTGAGCAATCGACATAGCTCCTTAGTTCACATGTATCTTCTAATAGGTTTAAATCAGTGATACCTGGGTCCTAGTCAGGGGTCATTTCTTGAAAAAGAGGTGTAGGAGCTCATTAGCATAACTTATTAGCACAACTTATTTGCATATGCCACACCCCCTGACATCACCAGAAGTGTGTCAGAAGGCAACACCCACTTCTCAGGCTCCACCCCAAAAATCTCCAAGTATTCCCCAACTCAGAGCTGGCAAGCCAGCTTCACACTTTGTCATATGTGCCTGCTCCTGGGCTTGTCACTCCCAGAACGGCGTTCCTGCTTGAAATGACCCCTGGACTCCTAGTGAAGAATGTGTGCCTTGCATATACAGCTTTGTTTTGGGGGATGTAGCATGTTTCAAATTTATTAATCAAAAACTTTGTTTCTTCTTACCTGCCTAGACATCAAACTGTAAGACATTAAATGCCTCTATTGCTTCACCAGATACATTAAGGAAGAGTGCTGACAGAATTCTCTCATCTTTATTATCAGATCCACCTGCAACAAAGTGAAAATCATATCTTTGTCTCTCCCTTTTCCAGTTCTCTGCAACATGTCTTTCACACAAACTTTCCTGGAGGCTTTAGCTGGTCTGATTTTTGGATTCACTGTGTTACTTCTGCTTCTGACACCATGCAATATTTGCTGCTGCAAGCTTTATTAAATGATGTTGCCACAGAGGACTGAGTATGAAAGAAACTTTACTTCAGTGAAACATTCACTAGAAATAATCTCAAAATGGCTGCCATCCTGGATTTCAGCTCTCTGCCACTGCTCCCCACAACCACCTCCTTCTGTATATCCACAGAACACTTTGGTTCCTATTATTATCTCTAGATTATGTTTTACTAGTAGCTCTGTAAAGTTCAGAGGACCGGGAACTATTGTGGTATTTCCAAAGACAATCTATGAACACAGGTAGCTACTAGGGAAGAAAAACATCCATACAGTTGAGGCAGCAAAGGGAATTTTTCCATCAAATTTGGCCTCTCCTAGCTCCTCCCCTTCCCTGTTGCTCATTGTACTGTGTACCATTTTTATAAACCACACAGCTTGCACAATCTCATCTGGATAAATTATGTGTTTTAGTGCCTAATGGCACCATATGATTTTAGCTTGGATTGTTATAATGTTGATTTGGTTTAATAATTATAATATTGTTTTAACTTGTTGAGCCTTGCGTGTGCAGGGAAGGGTGGGCTAGAAATCCAGTAATTAACAACTAAATAAATAAATACGCCAGGACTGTAGTTATAGATGGAGTATCTGGCCCCTTCTGGAACATTCCAGGCACTTTCCTCAAATGTGGAAATTCTAAAAAATCCACACACAAAAGGCTCCTAGACCTTTCGTTTACAGACTGGGGGGGGGGGGGGGGGATGGCAGGTGGTATTCTTCCCAATTGCCCAGTAAGAAGTAAACATGCCTGTTCTGACCATGAGTACAAAAGATGACTGACAAGCTCTTGGACACTTATTTTTAAATGGATGTCAAAGTTGGACAGTGAAGAAAGCTAACAGGGAAAAAAACTGATTCATTTGAGTTGTGGTTTTAAGGAGAGTTTTATGGATGCCATGGACCGTTGAAAGGACAAGTGGGTTCTAGATCAAATCAAGCCTGAACTCTCCCTAGAAGCTAAAATGACTAAACTTTGGTCACATCATGAGAAGACAAGAGTGGCTGGAAAAGGCAATAATGCCAGGAAAAGTTGAAGGCAGCAGGAAGAGAGGAAGACCTGAGATGGATTGACTCAATAAAGGAAGCCATGGCCTTGACTTTGCAAGACCTGAGAAAGGTTCTCAATTATAAGATGTTTTGGATGCCATTATATGGTTACCAGAAGTCAGAAAGGCCTTGACAGCATGTAACGCACACTTTAAATTATTCCATAAATTAAAGTAAATTAAAAATAAATTTACCTGTAGTTAGATTTTTGTTGTTGCATTGGCTTAGAATGGCCCTCCTTGGCTTGGGTTTAAGCCATCACAACACAATATATTAGGATATCGGTTTGTTACAATGCTAACTGATGTAGAACTGCCCTCAACAACTTCTCAAGAGACACAATCAGATGAGCACAGTGGGCTGAATTTTCCTCCTTGGGGAGAGGGGGGATAATTGAAATCTAGCTTCATCATACTTGCAAGATCTTCCATCTAGATTTTTTTACTAGTTAGCTCTGTGTTTCAGGTGTTTTTCATAGGTATTCCCTCTCCTTAGTCCAGGAGGACATCCCTTTACACCTGACAGCATAGGAGTTGACATGTCCTTAGATGTGGGGTCATTTAGAGACCAACTTGCACAGCATGTATGAGATTGGCTAGGCTTTCTGTACTATGGTAGATGTCGATATCTGGGTAACAGCAGGGAGGGGATATGAAGGTTCATGCATGCAAGTCCCACCACCAAAAATCTGATTTAATGGTCACTGAGACAGATGTGTCCAGTGATCTGTCCTCCATTTCCTTTAATCCAACCCCAGTCATCATAGCTTGACGCTGCCAGCCAGGTGAGGTTGTTAGTCTGTAGATGAACGCACTACCATGCCATCATCATAACATGTATGGTTATATACAGCTGTATGTCTCTTTCTTTACTAAACCCAGTCACTCTGTTGCCAGGCTCCTGCAAATGCCCAGCATACACTGTGAGATGGATAAAGGCCAGCTGGCTCCTGTTCAGTCTGGACAAGACATGCTAATCAGCAGGGAGACATGCTTGGAGGACCTCATGGCATCTGTAATTGCTGCATCAAATGAGTGCACAGCTTGGGCTAGCATTTAAACACTGCGCATATTACAGGTTTCTGAGATTCACACATTATTTTTTGAAGGGGCACCACGAGATAATTTTTTAAAAAGCATGACGGGTTACTGTCCACCTAACAACTAATAAATGAATCTGGCCGCCCATCTTGCTTTGCGGCCACCTTTGCACGCTTTGTGGCACGCTCAAAATGGTCATGTGATAGCTGGTGGCATGAGCAACACTCGGTGCTCACTTCTAGCAGAATGGGCTGGGATCGTTATGACTCACTTCCACTAAGCTGGATCCTATGCTTTCCTTCCATCGAGTGTTCCTTCGGCAGAGAAAGGTTTTTCTTCATCAAAGGAAGTGTTTCTTCAGGGTCTTCCACACAGGTAGCCTCCCCTGAGTTCAATGCTTTTGAGAAGCCAGTTTTTCTCATGTTTCCCCATAACAATTGTGGTTCATTTGTGAACATCCAGGGGTTTCAATGGCATTTCTCCAGTCTTTCTTAAACCTGTTTTGCTCCAGAGTTTTTTAAAAGATTACAGTAAAGCTTGGGTGGGGTGCTGTATGGCTGAGTAAATTCAGATTTTCTGGCCCATGTGTCAGCCATTTTCCTTGATCCTGTCTGTGCAGCAGCCATCTACTCCTGCTGGCCCCCACTAGGGGGCTTTATTTTTTTTTTAAAAAGTGGCATTAAAATACTGTTATATCAATACACCATTGTAACAATTGGTGTAGGAGATTCTCTGAATTCTCTGCTTTCTTTTTTTTTTTTAAAGTAAGCCTCTGGCCCCTTTGTGGAAATATCAGGAGGGAAGGTGCATCTTCATAAGGGAAAGGTATAGAGACTTACATTTTTGCATTTGTGTGTGTGTGTGTATGCGCCTGTGCCTGGAAGTCTTGACAGCTCCTACTGGGGCATAGAGAACATTCAGAGAAGTGGCTTGATAGCTTGCCTCTGCCTCCTTACTGCTGGTATTCAACGGAGGTCTCCCATCCAAATATTTGCCAGGGTTGGCCCTGCTTAGCTTCTAAGATCTGATGAGATCAGACTTGCCTGGGCTATCCAGGTCAGGGACAGACTTACATTTTCAGTGAAAGCTGGGAATTCAGAGAACCTGCTACCCCAATAGTTACAAGGTACATCACTATAACAGTGTTCTAGAACCAATTTATAAAAATATTGCAAAAGCCCTGATAGCCCAGGGGAGGGGAAGGGAGGGGAGTCACTTCTGGGGGACTGGGGCAGAGAAGCTGAGGGAAACTTGCCACATGGAAACCCCATTGCTGCATAGACTACCATAGTCTTCCTCTGCTCTCAGTCATTTAATGGATCTGTGTATTTTGCCTGGTGTTAGACTCCAACATTTAGACAACCGCTAGTTTTTGGATTTTTCCTCCATATTTTGCTACTTTGTCCCAGAATCCTGTGAGCACAATCTGACACCAGCACTGTTTCAGAGCTGCACACTTTTTCTGCACTTCACAGAGGATGCTGACAAAACAAGGTCTGAAGACCATGACTTGAGACAACTGCTTTTTCTCTGTCCCCTCATTGAGTTCTTGTTACGTCCATACTGATGAAGAATCCTGGAGAACTTGAAAGCTTGCACACTGTTTTGTGCAGTTTTTGTTTGGTCCTAATAAAAGCCATTACATGGCTTTTGCGCTTACTTGTGAAGACACATCTCTCCCACTGAAACCAATGGTGCCAGAAAGGGTTTGATTTTGGGTGGACTGAAATAGATGTTTCTACAGAAGGAGGAGGAAGAGATTGGATTTGTACCCTGCCCTTCACTACCCGAAGGAGTCTCAGAGTGGCTTATAATCTCCTTCCCTTTCTCTCCCCACAACAGACACCCTGTGAGGTAGGTGGGGCTGAGAGAGCTCTGAGAGAACTGCCCTTGAGAGATCAGCTCTGAAATAACTTATGACTGACCCAAGGTCATCCAGCAGCTGCAAGTGGAGGAGTGGGGAATCAAACCCGGTTCTCCCAGATTAGACTCCATGCTCCTAACTGCTACACCAAACTGGCTCACCAAACTGGTGATGCATCTCTGGCTACAAAAACAGGGAAAAAACCCTCAAAATGCAGTACATTCAAGGCCTCGCGTTGCTCTCCCTCTCCCTAATCAGTTACAAATATGAATTAATATTGTTGTTTTGTTTACAGCTATATTGTCAGGTTTGTATTGATGGAATAAGTGGAGGAAAATGACAT
This sequence comes from Lepidodactylus listeri, assembly GCA_029233225.1. Taxonomy (NCBI): domain Eukaryota; kingdom Metazoa; phylum Chordata; class Lepidosauria; order Squamata; family Gekkonidae; genus Lepidodactylus; species Lepidodactylus listeri. Next base: position 99,849,395 of record JARCFY010000006.1, read on the forward strand.
GGAACAAATTCCCTGGTAAATTGATAGGGTGATTATATTCTAAGTAAGCAAATGTTATATAATATATTATGGTTGATGCTATGAGATTTGTGCTGCCTGCCGAGCCTGCAATTAGTACCACTGTTTGCGAACACCAGCCAGATTAATTTCATAAATGACATTTGGAGCACAACATATTAGTAATTTGTATTTATGGGCCCAGCTTTTTAGCTGGCATGGATGAATGCAGCTCTTCCTCAGCCGTGAGCCAACACTGATTTGCAGCTATGGAGAATATGGCTTATCATCTCTGCAATATCACCACTGTGAATCCTCGGGGCAATTCGTCAGAGCTTTGTCCCACTCACAAACAGTGTTAATGGTTCTGTGTAGTTCATTAGGCAGATATCATTGCAAACCTTGGTTGTCTTCTGTTAGTTCGCTTTTTAAGTATTTCAGTGTAGGCATTTTGTAGTATTTCACTATAATTTTTTTAAGCATTGTAGAAGAAGAAGAAGAAGAGATTGGATTTATACCCCGCCCTCCACTCCCCAAGGGAGTCTCAGAGCGGCTTACAAACTCCTTTTCCCTTCCCCTCCCCACAACAGACACCCTGTGAGGTAGGTGGGGCTGAGAGAACTCTTTCCCAAGCTGTCCTTGAGGGAACAGCTGGTACAGAGCTATGGCTTGCCCAAGGTCATCCAGCCAGGTGCAAGTGGAGGAGTGGGAAATCAAACCCGGTTCTCCCAGATTAGAGTCCGCGCACTTAACCACTACACCAAACTGGCTCTCAACAAAAGAAAAACCTTTTAAACTGCCAGAGTCCCAAGAACTCCAAATTACTGTACAGCTTGCTCTTCCCTTCTTTCCTTCCAACAGATTACTTGTTGAAGCCCGGCCACCGCTGGACATGAGTTTGTAATTGACCATTCTCTATTAAACTGAGTTTGTAATTGACTAATCTTTATTAAAGATGCGAATCTAACATTTTAAATTATTACAATTTAGAATGGCACGTTGAACTTTTCAGTCATACGAACTGTAAATAATAAGAACTACTGAAGTAATCCAATTCAGAATTTAACATGGGCACGCCATGACTTTTGACAGCAGTACGAGAGAGAGAAATTTAGGATGGGGGGGGGGCAATCAAAAATAAAATCATGAGAGGAAAACAAGTTTCCAGGAAGTGAATGAGGAGCATTTATTCTGGCGTCACTGTATTTTACTCTAACTTTAGGGTTGAAATTAAAGCAGCAATTGTGGACAGCTGGTTAAAGAGGGGCTGTTAATTTGAAAGAACCTGTTTGTTAATTGCCTGCATCCCTGGTCAGTTGGTTTCTGCACTCTGAACCCTAAAGATAGCTCAGAATAAATGTGTTTGGGGAGCGAGAGGTAATTAATGCAAGCAGGCGGCGGGGGCTGCAAGACAGAGGTTAGGCAGGGAGGAAAGGTCTGCGCCGTGTGCGCACTCACTGGAATTAATCTTGCTGATTTTGCCTTCCCTCCGTTTGTGCCCTTCTGCTGTACAATTGCAAGCTTCAGCAACAGCCAGAGGAGGGGTGTCCCATCAGCCCTCAGGCACACAACGTTGATCGGTAGGTAAAACTTTCTAGGCAGCCATGGCAGAGGCACAGCAGCAGCCAGCACGCTTCCCACACAAAGCCCAACAACTATACAGAAGTCACTAAATACCTTTTCCACCTGCCACCACCACAGCCAGGTCCCTGAAGGTTCAGGTTGATGGTGATGGGTATCCTGAGGCATTTGAAACAGGGCCGCTTCCAAAAGATTGTCCTAATGACAAGGGATGCTGAGCTGAGTATTGCAGGAAGATGTGCAAGGGTACACAAGGGTGTGTGTGTGGGGGGGGGGGTGTACTGTGATCCCAACATTATAAGCACAGCCCCAGTTATTACCTTCAAGGCAAACAACTGTACGTTTCCGCTTCCACTTTCTCAGGTTGTTCCTTCAACCCCTCTCTTCCCGCCTGCAGCAGGAAATCCACCCTCTGACCACCTACAGGGTGAATGGCAGCTGGGGGTGGGGGGTGGGGAGAGTGTGAGTTGGTCATTTGTTTTACAAGCTGCCAGAGTTTGATTCACTCCAGACTCAAAACAGGAGGGGGGGAGAACTAGAAAACCTGTGAATTATTTAAAATGTGAGCCTGATACTGAAGGGGGTAAAATTAGTAGGCGCTACCTACAAATGCTGGCCAAGTAGAGCTCTTGGGAAACATTGGATAAACCAGAACTTGTTTATTATTTTTAAGAAGTACTTTCTCCCCTTTCTGTCTTCTGCAGGGCACACCCACTAAATAACTGGACTCTTCCTCCAGGAGAGTCTTCTCCAGCAGTAGGAGTCAAGCCCCTTTCTGCCAGATCAAACTGGGCCTTCCTTTTTGTCTATCTTAGGGCTGCCAGCCTCCAGGTGGGACCTGGGGATCCCCTGGAATTGCAGCTCACCCCAAGACTACAGAGAGCAGTTCCCCTGGAGAAAATGGCTGCTTTGGAGGGTGGACTCTGGCATTGTACCCCACTGAGGTTCCTGTCCTACCCAGATTCCATCCCCAAATCTCTAGGAGTTTCCCAACCTGGATCTGGCAATCCTACCCCCACCCCCTGGCAACCCTAGTATAGAAAGGCTAAGGGAAAGCTTTATGCCAGTAGCCCCATGGAAAAGGTTAACACTAGAAGAAACATGAAATGTGAGTTTGACTCCAACAATAGGTCAGTGATCACAGTTTGGTAATCGGGGGTGGGGGGGGATATCTAAAGAGGTTTAAAAAACAGGCCTAAACATCTTGTCTAGTGCTAGATCAGATCTCTTCTTTCCTACCATAACCTCAGCTAACCAATGAACTCATACCTAACAACAACAGACACCCTGTGAGGTAGGTGGGGCTGAGAGAGCTCTGAGAGAATTGTTCTTAAGAGAACAGCTCTGAGAAAACTGTGTCCAAGGTCACCCAGCAGCTGCATGTGAAGGAATGGGAAATCAAACCTGGTTCTCCCAAGATTAGAGTCCACACTATTAACTATTACACCAAACTGGCTCTTTTTCAGAGTCAAAAAACAACCACTATACAATTAAATAAGTAGGACTGGTCAGGTTACATGAATTAGCATATGCAGACAGGCAGCCCCCAAATGAAGAACCTGAAACCCTCCTTTTTTCGAGAAAATGGTCTCCTTCTTCAAAAAGATGATCTCAGTTGCATTTGGGCATTTTGTTACGGATCGGCAGAGGTGTGCAGCTTAACGAACTAGTCATCGCAGAAAGCTGGAGTCAGGAAGTGGAAGTAGGGTTGAAGGCACTTGATGGCCAAAATATCTGAGAGATCTCTCAGCCATTCAACATGTGCCAGACTCTGCCAAGCTTTCAGCTTGGCAAACTGTAACACAAAGTCGACTAAAGCCTTACTGTAAAGCTGTCGTCTACCTAAAAGAAACCCTCCTTCCTTTTATTTCATCAGTGGCCACTAGTCGCATAATACTGCTTTTAAAAATAAAAATAAAAATCACACCTAGAATTTATGCTGTTTTAATTAGTGTTTTAAAAATACACATCTAGATGCCTTTTAAGAATTTTTCCACTAACATATCCAAACTGTAGTGAGAACAAAACACATTTCACAGAAGAAACCCCAGAACCTTATGGAGAACATAACAATACGCTTGTTTGGTAAATCCTAGAGCAGCGCAGCACGAATGCAAAGAGCCTCCAAGGTTCCCCAGACAAGGATTCCTTCAGAGCCCCCTAACAACATATGAAAGCAAATCATCTGACTTGCCAGCTCCATACACACACACACACCCCAGTGACAGAGCCCTGCAATCCTGCTGAGGCCAAGATACGGAGGTGTAGAACTGGAAATCTTTCATTAAAATGTTGCCTCTATGAACTCAAGGCCCAAGCTGGTACACTTTACCAAGGAGGTCCAGAGAAGCCTAGCCCAGAATGCAAGACTAATTGTTATGAGGCTTATTAATATCAGTTCAGGAATAAAATAGATTCATGAGACAGTATATATGGGATATAGGGTTGCCAGCCTCCAGGTGGTACCTGGAGGTCACCTGTTATTACAGTTGATCTCCAGATGACCAATATCAGTTCCCCTGGAGAAAAATGGCTGCTTTGGAGGGTGGATTCTATGGCATTATACCCTGCTGAAGCCTCTCCCCTCCCCAAACCCGCCCTCCCCAGGCTCCACCCCCAAATCTCCGGTATTTCCCAACCCAGACCTGGCAACCCTAACAGGATGGACTCAAGAGGGTGCAGGGGAATGCATTACAGCATATAACAGGCCTTGAGATATTAGGCATGAACTCACTAGGATCCTGCTACTCTGGTGTAACACAACCTGCAAACTTTTGTCCAATGAACACTGTGCTCGAAAGAGCCACCTGCCAATATGGCAGCCGTGTGAACAGTACAACAGTACAACAACAAATAGAGAATCAAAAGCTGACGTAACAACCTGAGAAAAAGGCACTTCACAGCCATTTTGCAGCCATCTACCAATCCAAACTCCCTCATAATAACCATGAGCAGAAGGCACACATGATCAGCCTGTGGCAATGGCTCCTTGATGTCAACCAGTCCTAGGCAGCTACTTGCTTCATACACAAGGTGTTTCCTTTGTACAAGCAGCCAATAGAACTGCAGGTGGAAGACTAACATGCAGTGTTCCCCCTAGGGCTGCCAAGTACCGGCGACTTACCGGCGGGGGGGGGGGGGGGAATTGTTCTCCCCCCCGGGAGCTCTTCTGGAGCGTGCACTTTGCGCGCGCACCACGGTGACGTAATGACGTCACCCGGAGGTGACGTCATCACGTTGGGGGCGTTGCCAGGGCAACGCTCTGGCAATCGCCCCCAAAAGGCCTGGCAACGCCCTGGCAACGCCCCCAACGTGATGGGGAAGTTGTCCTCACCGGATGACTTCTGGGGGGGGGTTCCCCCCGCCGACCGAATGCCAGCCGGCGGATCAGGAACCCCTATAGCGGGGGATCCCCCGCCCCCCCCCGGGCTGACTTGGCAGGCCTAGTTCCCCCTCTAAGCTGAGTTAGTGTGAGCAAGCTCACAGTTTTTTAGCCTCCAGCTCACACATTTTTGTCTTCGCTCAGGAAGGATGGCTCCAGAGCACACTGATTGATGCAGCAGCCAAATTGCTCACTCACAACTTTAATGCCAATAGCTCACAAAGTAGAATTTTTGCTCACAATACTCCACAGCTTAGACGGAGCATTGCTAACATTTAGAACCGAGAAAATGGTATTCAGTCAATTAACTCTCTTAACTGTGTTTCAGCAGTTGCTTTATGGCAGCTTTGCAGCAGTTTGAAACACTGAGAAACAGTAGAGACAGACTACCGCCAGTTTCAGCCAGTTGGCTACAATCCTCTTAATGGTTCTGGAGTTTGCCTAGGGCCCCCCAAAACAGCCTGGACATGAATAAGTATGTGGGTTTTGCCAGTCACATGAGAGAACTGCCTGAAGGTGGCTTAGAGCTGAACTTAAAGGTCACTGCAGGAAAAGCATCCCGGGGAGTGGAAGAAGAAAGCAAGCGTTGAGTTTCAATAAAATAAAATAAGATGCAGCAGCCTTTGAAATGTTGCTATCTAGATGTATGCAAACGAAGCAAACATGTTGTCATTTGTTCAGCCAAAAATAAATAAATAAAAAGATTCCAGCTGGACAAAGACTTTGTCCAGGGAGGGAGGCGATTTCAAGCCTTGTCTTCCCCTACCTGACCTAGTTAGAGCCGCCTGGCAATTCTCTGCTGCAGAAAAAATCCTCTGCTTGCAAACCTCCCATCCTGCTGGCCGGCTAACAAGAGCAGTTCTCATGTAGCACCGCATTCATCCCAGCATTGTAATTGGTCTGGCTCTCCCAGCTAGTCCCTATTGCTGCTATCGGCCCTTCTCTGCAGAGAGAAATCCCAGACATCCTAAGGGCTTGGTGGGGAGGGGGGGAGGGCGAGTGTGGCAGAAACCCAGGCTATGTTATCAACAGCTACATGGTTAGCTAACTGCTGTGACTAAATGGATATTGGGAAGCACTGCAGGCGAGGGATGAAAAGTGATGCCCTCCCAGAGCACAGGCCTGATAGGCAGAATTGGCCACAACAATGCAACTTCACAGACAGCTCAGCATAAGGCACCGGCTCTCTTCTCTGGGCGTTTGTTACCTGGAGCAAAATGTGCCGAGAAGGGAGATAATGAAGTACTTGACTAATTCAGTGTGATCCAGCTGGCTAAGCCAGAGGGGCTTCAGAGCAGGAAAAGCTAAAAAAGAACTCACGGCTAGCCGTTTTCCCTTGGTACCTGGGAAGCCAAAACAAAGAAACACAAAGATCAAAAAAGCCCAGCAATATCAATAAGAAAAGAACTCAGGGGGAGGTGGGAACTAGGAAGGTGGGGGTTTTATCTCCCTGTCCAACCTTTCATCTAAAGAAAAATATCTCCCTGTTTTATTTACCGAATTCCAACTTTGTGGCTAACTTGAGAGCGTCTCCTGATTTGCACAATGTATGTACCATGCTGTAAGGAGTTTTCTAATATGATATGCCCAGATGAGGGTGGTTTTTTAAAAGGACTGGTTCATTTACACCAGGGCAGAGATAAGTTTGCTCAATAATGATTTAGTCTTTGCAAATAAATTCTGAAAAGGGATGGATTCTGAAATAGGAATTTTAAACACTAAGGCTGCGATCACACACACACTCAGTAATCTATTTTCAATCCACTTTCAATGCACCTTCCAACTGGATTTTTACTGTGTTGACTGGCAAAATCCACTTTGAAAGTTCATTGAAAGTGGATTATTTAGTGTGTGTGGTAACAGCCATAGTCTGACAGCAATTTGCCAACCTATCTTTTATTTATAGATTACTGATCTCTCTCTCTCTCTCTCTCTCTCTCTCTTTTTTTCTTTCTTTCCTTCTGGTACCTTGAGATTCACTCTAAGCCTCAGGGAAAGAAAACAAACTGAGTAGTGAATTACATTGAAGAAGATCATGTAGTCTGAGGGTGGAGGCCAGACAGAAGGGAGAGAAGCCCTGAGGGGACCCCTAAACCTCAGGCTGTCACTGACCCTTAAGAAAGAAAGGATAAGGAATGGGCTTGGACTGGAAGAAGAAGGGGGAATATTATACAAGGGTCAGCAATTATTTCATTCCCTCCTCCCACTCTCAGGCATATATACAGTGCATCACTTTACACAGCTGGTTAAATCTGCTACTGCAAGTCTAGGGAAGAGTCTACCGCCTATCCTCCAGCAAGTATGCAAAGGTTTTTATGATTTCTCAGTAAATGCTAATGTTTTATTTATTTATTTAGTATATTTATACTCCGCTTTTCACCCCAACGGAGACCCAAAGTGGCCAGCGACACACAAAGAAAAGGAAACACAGCAGCCAAAGAGAAAAGAGAGGCTTCCTATTGCCCAGGAGGCCTTCTCTCTCTGCACCAGTTCGTCTTCTAGGCGCCCACCCTCAGGCTAAGAGCCGAAGGAGAGAAGGCCTTGGTGCAGGTGGGCACAGAGTTGCACAATGCAACCAGATGTTCCTCAGCTGCTGCTAGCTAGAACCCAGAGCTCCCTCTGTCATTCATCTGGTATCTTTTCATATAGATGTTTATAAGTCACCTGTCCAGAGAACCTGCATGCCCTGATTTCTAACACAATGGTGTCCCACAGCTTCATTCTAAGTAGATGTGTGTCTTTCTAGAGCTGTAGATTTAACAGGGACCAACTCAAGAAGAAGGACTGGATTTATACCCTGCCCTTCACTCGGAGTCTCAGAGCAGTTTACAATCTACTTCCGTCCCTCTCCTCATAGCAGACACCCTGTGAGGTAGGTGGGGCTGAGAGAGCTCTGAGAGAACTATAACTGACCCAAGGTCACCCAACAGCTGCATGTGGAGGAGTGGAGAATCAAACCTGGTTCTCCCAGATTAGAGTCCACACTTCTAGCCACTACACCAAACTGGCTCTCTCAAGCAGCCTTCTTCATCCAGTATCAGTGTCAGCTATTGATGAGAATGAAAACATTATCTCACATAATTCAGAAAGTTGTCTCTATGGTGACTGAATGCAGGTGGGTTCACCACACCACTGGCAAGGTCAATCAGTCCTGTCAGTGATTCCCAGCACCATGGCAAACAGATGCGAGTTAAGCTCAGACATGGCCAAAAGCCACATGACAGAATGTGTAAGGGTCGAAGACCCAGGGCGGGGGAAATCACCGATGGCAAGAGAGTTTTCAGACCAATTTGAGAGAAAACAGATAAGCTATGGGGCACAGACTTGAACAGTCTAAGGACTAGAAGCTTAAAGATTTGAAGTTGATGCAGCAAATAACAAAAATAACTTTAAAAGAGGGAGCTTCACAGAAGCAGAAAAGACTGAAACAGAAGTGTTCAGAACTGAACCAAGTAAGAAAGAACATGGCATTTATGGATATGGAACTCAAAATGGTTTACCCAATCCTTCCTCCATTTTATCTTTACAACAATCCTGTCAGATAGGTTAGACTAAGAGAGAAAGTAACTGGCCATGGTAACCCAGTAAGTTTCAAGCTAAGTGGGGATTTGAACCTGGGTCTGACACAGTATTATACACACTGACTTTAAGAAAGCATTTCGTTTTTAAAATCCATATTTATGAGAGTGTTATGTTTTACCATACATTACCACTAAAAATGGGTGGTCACTGCACACAGGTAACATTATACAAGTAGAGAACATGCAAGGACTTGTGAGACTTTGTTTTTCCCTGTATCCTCTTCCCCACACTGTTTCCTCTTCCCTCCTCCTGGCAGCACCCATAACCTTTCCCCACTTCCTTCTCTCCTTGCCACTATGAGAGTCCTACAGAGTCAGTCAACAACAAGTGTCCTTAATCAGGAAAGCTTTATTGAGAAAAGTCTGCTATGGTCATCTGCACGTCTTGTGTTAGTAATGGCGGGCACTGTTGGACCCAGGACAATTATACAGAATTCAAAGAGAGGACTAGTATTGTAATGTAACCAATCATTAGATCAGGAAAAAGGTGCTTAAAATACTGGTTAACAGTTCCCAAGGAAAAAGCGGGAAGACTTATAGCCAGACATAAGAAAAGATGCATGAGCCGGCACCAACAGTCTCTCAAGGCCAAAGGAGTAGGGAGAGTGATAAGCATGCCATGAGAACAACAACATAACATTCCTCAGTACTGACATCACAGGCCCAGCCATCCCACTTCCCGGGCAGGGGATGGCAGCATTAGCTGACAGCCACTCACCAACCAACATTTCTTTTATCTGCCCCCCCCCCCAGTCTTCATCTTTATTATTTACTTCATTTATACCCCACTTATCTCCCCAATGGGGACCCAATGCTGTTTACATAATTTTCCTCTCCTCTGTTTTATCCCTGTAACAACTCTGTGAAGCAGATGAGGCTGAAAGAGAGTGACCGGTCCAAGGTCACCGAGCAACCTTTCATGGCACAGTGGGGATTTGAACCTGGGTCTCCCAGATCCTAGTCTGACACCCTAACCACTCTACCATACTGGCTTTCAGCTCTCTTTCCCTCCTTTTGGCAGTTACTTCACTGGAACAATCTGTTAGAACTTTTGGTTCTATATTAGAGGGAAAAAATCAGAGTAATGAATCTTGCTTCTGGAAAGAAGAGACTGGTTCCTCTAGTTAAAATATTTATTACTAAAGGATAAAGGGGAACAGGATTAGTTAACAAATAAACAAAACATGCTTTCTAAGGAGGGTCATTGTAGCTCCGTCTACATCCTACAACAGAGTCTGAACAGAATGGTGATTCTGTGCTTCTTCCTGACCCCTAGGACAAATCACCTGTGGAAATAGAAATATGATACCCCTGTAGATTTGTGAGCTTTCTATCAATTGGTCGGTAGCCAGGTTTCTCCTCCAGGTCAAGCTGAAAACACTGGGATAAACAAGTTTAACCCTATAATTGCTGCAAGTTAGGTTTTGATCTATGCACATATTTCTAACACAATCGATCCTAGTTGCAAAAGTCATGTGGTAGCAAGTTGCTCAGGGGAATTCTATGGTGGCCACTGTCAGGCCCAGCCAAGTCATGCAAGTTGTGTGAAAGCTTCTGCCAGGCCCAGGCAAGTTGTGTGGCATCAGGTCACGCCCACTACTGCATCTGGATGCATTGCAAAGATTGCATGGTAATAAGTTGTCCAATGGTTGCTACGGAGCCTGGCCCCAGTGAGTCCGCACTCTAGGGCAGTACGACGGGGAGCAGGGTTGGACTGGGAGGCCAAAATAACCCTGGAAAGGGCACTACTCCCTGTCCTCTGCCTTTTACTGGCAGAAAGCAAGCGTTGAAGACTGGAAATATTTTATGGTTGTTTAGCAACCCCCACGATAGCCACTGAGATCTCAGAGGGCATTCATTTACTAAGGGCACTGCTTCTATCATTTGGAGAGGGTTACCCCCCCCCCCCCCCGCCCATGGTTGGTTGGTTTGTAGATTTCAAATTCTTCTGAAAATCTAGGGCTTTCCTCAGATTTGTAGAAAGATCTGTCTTGTTTGTTCAAAGCTCTGAAGTCTACATTTAAGTATCCACAGATGGGGGCATGGTGAGAATTAGGTATCTTGATGATTAACTTAGAGATATGTTTGTTTCTCTCACAGAGAAATTAAAAGCAATTTGTGAAAAGCTTGGTATTTGCAACCAAGTGGAAGTTTACAACAAGAGAACATTTGCCCATGGAGTTCATGCCCAAAGAAGTCACGTGGCCCAATCCAATGCATGTCAATTTGGATTTAGGTCCCGTTGAGTTCAGTGGGGTGTATTTCCAAGTAAATATGCATTACAGGTCTTGGCTAAGGCCTCTTATCCATCTGTTCACTCATTCCGTAGCCCTCTAAGCTTATCCTGCATTCTCTCCCTCCCCTTCCCCTGCACCACTTCTAAGTCACTTTCAAGTGATACGGTTTTGGTGCTCCTACCTCACGTACCAGGAGAACTAGCTACACACAATATTTTCAGCATTTTGTGTAAATAGGGCAATGTGTATTTCCCCACTTCAGTCACATGAACATACAACCTAAAAAAATTGGGCTTTCAACTGTATGTACCAAAACTGGAGAGTATGTGTTTTGCCCTATTCATACTAAATCCATTTGTAACACACTCTCCCAGTGTGCAAGGTAGGAACACCAAAGCTGTTCTGTAGGGCATGTAAGGCAGAGCTGTTCCGCCAGGCATTTGGCTGAGGACAGCGACCGTCTGTCACTCTGATATCCCCACCTCCACCTCCACCTCCCCTCTACCCAGGAGGCTGGTGGGACCTGAAATTCTTTCTGCTATCTTGGATAATATGTTAGTGAGTTGTTTTATGTTTTTAAGTCTTTTAACATTGTTCTTAATTGTCATTATTTATTGTATTCGCCTTCTGACGTAAGCCGCCCTGAGCTCTGCTTGCAGGGAAGGGCGGCCTAATAAACCGAATTTAATAAATAAATAATGACTGAAAAGGGCTCTAGTCGCTGTAACATGGCTAGACTGTCAATGAAGTAGGGAGAAACCTGGCTTCACAGCAATCATTTCATAGACTGTACCTGGCATACAGTCTATGAAATGCTAGGTACAGTCTATGACCCCAAAAGGTTTGCCCCCCCACCTCATTGTCCCTTATGCACCATGGCATTGAAAGCAATGCCATGGTACATAGCTGAACTTTAAATACACATAAATGTACAAGGAAAGGGGGAAAAAACTCAGTCCCGCAGAAGGCTTGCTACGAAAATCACTGTAACAAACACAAAACCTCCTAGTGACTTCTGTAGAGCTTTTGAATCAGACATAAAGCAGCCAAGGGAAGGATTTCCTGACAACGGAGGTCCACAACTGTAGCATTTAGATAAAAATATTAGCTGCCGAACTCTGCTAAATTAATCCCGCTCCTTTTGATTATTGATGTCCTACTGTTTCCTGCCTGAAACAATATACACGAAGCATCAGTCATTTTATAAATTATTCATTCACAGTTATTTTGGCAGCAGTGTCTTTCCATTTATCAACTGATAAATGTTCAGGAGATAAGGAGGGTAATTTTGTAGCCTCTTGACATTTACCTTTGACATTATTTCCATATTAAATAAGGTACAGTGCTAATGGTTTTTTTCCCCCCTAAACATTCCAGAGTCAGCATCACAGAACAGCACAATAATCTCCTCAGCTGTTGAGAGCCTGGCACAGAAGCTACCCTTTGCAATCCTGCGCATGAGAGCTTCAAAAGTGAAAACAGCGGGAGAGTGGAATGGCCACAGGGCCTCCCTGGTTGTGTCCCAAATGTTGTGCCCTTCTCTGGACAGAGAAGCCTGCCTGGATGCTAGTCACATAAAAGGTGTGATGTCTGCTCACAATACATATAACATGCCTTATGTCTAAGAGCCAAGAGCTGCCCCTCCCTGGTGCAGATTAAAAAATCTACACAATGGCTATCATTTACAGCTATAATTTATGATTCCCAAACCTGTGGGAAGCCCCAGGCACACAGAAATATACATTTTCTAAAAAAAGGGGGGGGGGGGAGAGACATTAAAAGAAGCTCCAAAAACATTCAGACAGATGCATGCACGGACAGGACCAAAACAACTGACCCAGCATTTGAGTGATACGCTGGACACCTTGCACTGTGGCTGTAGTCACAAGCAGCAGTAAAAGAAGAAGGGAAATGAAGTCGGAGCCAGCAATGGAGGGAGAGGAACCAGCAGGAAAAAAAACAGCATTGGAGGCAGTGAGGGAGAGTGAAGCCAGCGCAGGACAGGGGAAGCAAGCCTGGGGGAGAGGGACTGAGGACTGGCAAGGGAGTGGGACTTCCCCTCCCCCTGCAAGTCCCTGCGCATCTTGCAGTTCCTCTTATTTAATTGCAAGTTCTGAACCATCTTTATCCTGCTCCTATCTCCCACTGTTAGGTAAATGGCCAGGCTGTGGTATAGAAGCTAGAGTGCTGGATGTGAGTTAGGATAAACCTGGGCTCAAACCCTTCTTCGGTTATGAAATTCAGACAGTGGGTAGGCAGCCAGTCACTAACTCATTTCAGAATGAGCATGTGTTGGATGCATGTGTGAAGAAACACAATTTTTTTTTTCCTTCGGAGGTTTGAAATGAGCAAAACCTCCACTCTGAATTTTATTTTCCTTTCTTCTAGGCAGAGAGCAAGGCATGAGGGAGGAAGTCAATCAATGGCTCTCCAGGTTCACCTCAGCTACCTCTTAAGAAATGCAAATAGGTCTAGCTAGAGACAATAGGAGGGTCCAGTCCCCCCCCCCCTTCAAGCAGGGAACAGAGATGTGAAGGTATTAAATACTAGAGAGGCTCCAGGAAGAAGCTCCAAGAAACACTTTTCTGACCTGGCCTGATCTGGTCAGTGGGTGGGAAAAGGGGGAAAATAAAACTCCTGGGAGCAAGGAGGAAGTTCTCTTTCTTTGGTGCAGAGTCCATGACAGTAACAGACCTTTCCACTGAGAAGGCAGCCACTGACCATGTGCTGGCCTACTGATATGGAGGAAGCTTCAAGATAACACCCTAAGCTAAGGAGCCTGTCCTAGTTAACATCTGATAGGGCATGTACAGAGGGACAGAGGACTGGTGTTTTATTCATTTCTTTTGAATTCCTCACTCAGTCTGGTGCTGTGCTAAAGGTATGCTTGTGAACATTTTCTTTTTAATAAATACTTTATAACTTTTGATGCTGGCAGAGGTTCTCTGCACCACATAGATCTCCACTGTCTCTGACATGCTATTTTAAAAGCGAGTGCCAGGAGGGAGGGAGGCAGTTGACAAGTGACTATTCCTCCAAGGGTGCACAAGGCAGTAAACTGCCCCTGTGGTGACCAGGCACTGGGCAGCAGGGGACACAGCAGCCCCGTAACTAACAACTTTTTGCTCGGGGGGCCAATGTTTTTCTCAGGGGGCCTGCAATTATATGTCTGTGCGGTACTGCCATGCCAGTCTAGCCTTGTGCTTGATCCCCCCCCCCACCTTCCCCATCCATCCCTCCTCTTGCGCCTTTCATTTGCCGCCTCGTGCATCCTCTGCAATGCCCCCATGGCTGCTTGGGAAGGACTGTGTGTCACCAGCAGCTGGACGCGTCCCTTGGCCAATGCGGAGAGCCTCAATCCCACAGCCTAGTGTGCTCAACACCGCTCCATCATGCCCTCTCTCTTCCAGCTGCTGCCTCCCATGAATGCTCATTAATGCCCTCGCCGGCCACTGAGGCAGCGGTGTGCAGGGTGAGCATGTGCATGCCATGCCAACACAGTCGGTGTCAGCATCAGTGCCTTTCGGGTGTCCTCTGCATCCCTTTGGGCATCACCAGGGGCTTTCGCTGGCCACTCTCTCACCTCAGGATGTGTAATGTAGTATGTTCTGTGATGCTTACTGTTGCACATGCTGCCCTAGCAACCACTCTTGTCTGCCCCTCCTCAATGCCTCACTGCCACCTTGGCTAGGGTCACTGTGGGTGCCACCCCTCTCCCAGGCACCACCTGTAGAGAGAGCCCCACGTGGCACCCTCCCCTTTCACCACCATTGCCCACCAGGGCCTTCCACGGCACCTCCAGGAAGTGGGGTCATTCTGCAGCTGCAGTGCTAGGAAAAGCAGGTGTGGATGGGTCATAGCACGCACAGTCGGAAGGCACTTACTCTTGCTCCGAGCTGCTTGGGGGGCAGGAAGGGGGAGCTGAGGATTGGGGGAGTGGTCATTAAGAACTGTGGGGTGGGGGGCTGCAGTATCTACATGCCTGGGACACAGAGGCAAGGCCTCAAAACTTGGAAGGAAAGTTGGGAGTCCCGACCCTCCCAGTGGGCATTTCCTACAAAGGTCAGGTAGTGGCTGTGGGTTACCAGAAAGAGAGAAAAGCCTCTCCAGGTGTTGGGAAAATCTTGGAGGGCAGGGCGGAATATGGCCTGCAGGCCAGAGCAGGCCTGTTTCACCACAGGTGGAAAGGACAAGATTGTGATCATGTGTTTTTCTCCCTTACATGCGCTTAATCCCCCACTTACAAGGTCTGAAAAAGGCTATTGTCTCTTAGTGCTAGGGTTGCCCACTCAAAGTTGGGAAATACCTGGTGAGTGGGACCTGAGGAGGGCAGGGGTTGGAGAGGGAAGGGACTTCAGTTGCCTATAATGCCATAGGAGTCCTCCTTCCAAAGCAGCAATTTTCTCCATGGGAACTGATCCACCACCTGGAAGTTGACAGCCCTACTCAGTGCGGCCTTCTCCTGACAGGATTACTATTAAAATAAAACATGCTTGAGCATCTGAGGAGAAAGGCAGAATGTGGGAGAAATACTTTGGTACCAATTTCAGTACTTTTAAAAATATGCATAAGAACATAAGAGAAGCCATGCTGGATCAGGCCAATGGCCCACCCAGTCCAACACTCTGTGTCATACAGTGGCCAAAACCCTGGTGTCATCACAAGGTCCACCAGTGGGGTCAGTACTCCAGAAGCCCTCCCACTGTGGCCCCCCAAGCACCAAGAATACAGAGCATCACTGCCCCATACAGAGTGTTCCATCTATAGCTTGTGGCTAATAGCCACTAATGAACCTCTGCCCCATATGTTTATCCAGGGCTTTTTTTGTAGAAAAAGCCTAGCAGGAACTCATTAGCATAACAGACCACACCCAACAGCAGAAACTTATTAGCATATTATGCCACACTCCTGACAGCACAGCTCATTTGCGTATTAGGCCACACCCCCATGTTACCAGAAGTCTGGTCATCCAGCCACACCCACTTTTTGCTTCTTATTCTGTTTACCTTGTTTGTTATCAAAACCCAGGGCTTTTCTTGTAGCAGGAACTTCTTTGCATGTTAGGCGACACACCCCTAATGTAGCCAGTCCTAATGAGTTTCTGCTGTTGGGTGTGGCCTATTATGCTAATGAGTTTCTGCTGGATGTGGCCAATTCAGGAGCCAGCTGGAACTCTGCTTCTGTGTGTTCCTGCCCAAAAATAGCCCTGTGTTTATCCAATTCCCTAGCTTTCTATGCTTGTAGCTGCCACCACTTCCTGCGGCAGTGAATTCCACATGTTAATTATTCCTTTGGTGAAGAAGTACTTCCTTTTATCTGCTCTAAGCCTGCTGCTCATCAATTACATTGAATGCCCATGAGTTCTTGCATTGTGAGAAAGGGAGAAAAGTACTTCTCCCTCTGTCTTCTCTATCCCATGCATAATTTTGTAAACCTCTATCATGTCACTCCTCATCGTTTCTCCAAGCCCTAACCTCTTTAACCTTTCTTTATAGGGAAAATGTTCCATCTCCTTAATCATTTTAGTTGCCCTTTTTTGCACTTTTTTTGCACCTATCTTTTTTTTAAGGTGCAGTCACCAGAACTGTACACAGTATTCCAAATGAAGCCATATCATAGATTTATACAGGGGCATTATGATACTGGCTGATTTGTTTTCAGTTCCTTTCCTAATAATCCACAGCACAGCATTGGCCTTTTTTATTGCAGTTGCAGAGTTGACATTTTCAGTGAGTTATGTACTATGCTGGGGGGGGGGCAACAGTGGGAGGGCTTCTAGTGTCCTGGCCCCACTGCTGGACCTCCTGAGGGCACCTGGTGTTTTTGGCCACTGTGTGACAGAGCAGGGGCGTAGACTTTTTAAATCCCGGGGGGGGGGGGCTCTCTCGTGTGCACGCGCAAAGTGCGCGCGTGCACAGGGCCATGTCCCTGCCGCTCCTCTCCCCCCCCGCCCCAGGGAAGCAGACTCGCGGGGCCAAGGCCGCCCCCTCCCCCGGCGGCTCCTCCTCCTCCGGGCTCCCTCGCCTGCCCTCTTGCTGGGGCGCCCGCCCGGGGGCAGGAGGAGGCATGGGGGGAGGAGGGGGTCCAAATCCTTCCTCTGGGACCGGACCCAAAGACTGGAAGTAGCTGCCGCCCACGGGGGGCTCCTCCGCGCGGGAAAGGCGGATCCCAAAACGATCTTAGGAAGCGGGATGCGCCAGGCTGCAAAAGGAAGTCAAGGGGGGCGTGCATGGGCGATAAGGCACCTTCCAGGCAGACGCACACTCCCCCCTCCCTGCCCACCCTGATTGCCGGACTTGCAGGGGACTGCTGGTGGCAACCAGAAGGCGTGCTCGCAAGCGGATAGGGGCAGTCCCTGCCATGTCCCCGCCGCTCCTCCCCCCCCCCCCAGCCCCAGGGAAGCAGGCTCGCGGGGCGCAGTCTCCTCGGGGTGCAGTTGCGGCGGCAGCGGCAGCCAGCTGGCCGGCTAACTGCTGCACGCGCAAGCAGGACCATGTCCCCCCACCGCCTCTCTCCCCCCCCGCCCCAGGGAGGCAGGAGGGCAGGCCGGGGGTGGGGGGGAAGGAGAGGCGGCGACAGCCAGCTGGCCGGCTGACTGGCCACCGGCGGGCACTCCCGGCAGGCGCTCCATTTTGCCGGGGGTGGCTGAGCCCCCCCCCCCCGGGAAATTTCGGGGGAGGCTCGAGCCCTCGAGCCCCCTGTAGTTGACGCCCATGTGACAGAGTGTTAGACTGGATGAGCCACTGGCCTGATCCAACATTGGCTTCTCTTATGTTCTTATGACTCCAGTATCTCTCCTGGTTAGTTACCACTAATTCAGACCCCGTCAACATGTATTTATAGTTGGAATTTTTTGCTCCAATGTGCCTTACTTTTCACTTGTCCATGACGAACCTTATTTGCCACACTGAAGCCCACTTATCCAGCCTTGACAGATCTCTCTGGAGCACCTCACAATCCTCCCAGGTTTTCAATGCCCTGAAAAACTTAGTGTCGTCTGCAAACTTAGCCACTTCACTGCTTACTCCCAACTCCAAATCATTAATGAACAAGTTAAAAAGTACCACGCCTAGCACCGAGCCATGCGGTAACCCACTGCTTACCACCTTCCACTGTGAAAACTGCCCATTTATACTCACTCTCTGTTTCCTGTTAATTAACCAGGTTTTAATCCACAAGAGGACTTGTCCTTTTAGCCCATGACTGCTGAGTTTGCTTAGGAACCTTTGATGAGGAACTTTATCAAAAGCTTTCTGGAAGTCTAGTTAAACAACATTTATTGGGTCACCCTTGTCCACACATGCTTGTTCACCCCCTCAAAAAACTCTAAAAGATTAGTAAGACAGGATCTTCCCTTACAGAATCCATGCTGATTCTTCCTCAATAGGTTTTGTTCATCCTTGTGCTTTTGTTCATTTATCTTGAATAACGGATTCCACCAACTTACCCAATATCAGTGTTAGACTGACTGGCCTGTAATTTCCCAGATCTCCTCTGGAACCTTTTTAAAAGATGAGGGTTACATAAGCTACCTTCCAGCCCTCAGGAATGGATATGCAATCTATATTAGTGATAGATTGCATATTTTTGTAAGGAGATCCACAAGTTCACATTTGAGTTCTTTCAGAACTCTAGTTTTATGCCATCTGGGCCTGGTGATTTGTCACTTTTTTATTTGTCCATCAGTTGTAGGACCTCCTCTCTTATCACCTCAATCCGACTCAGATCCTTCAATACCTCTCCCAAAATCAGCTGTTTGGAGTGGGCAAACACCTCCCATCTTTGACAGTGAAGAAAGAGGCAAAAAAAGCATTCAGCTTCTCTGTCATCTTTTAGTAATTCTTTTACCCCTTGGTCATCCAAGGGTCCCACTGCCTCTCTGGTTGGTTTTCTACTACTAATGTTTTGAAGAAATTTTTATTATTAGTCTTTATGGGGTTTTTTTGCAATATGTTCCTCATAGTCCCTTTTGCCTGTCTGATCACTGACTTGCATTTTATTTAATAAGAACATAACAACATAAGAGAAGCCAATGTTGGATCAGGCCAATGGCCCCATCCAGTCCAACACTCTGTCACTCAGTGGCCAAAAATACCAGGTGCCATCAGGAGGTCCATAAGTGGGGCCAGGACACTAGAAGCTCTCCCACTATTGCCCCCCCCCCAAGCACCAAGAATACAGAGCATCACTTGCCCCAGACTGAGAGTTCCTAGCTATACCTTGTGGCTAGTAGCCACTGATGGACCTCTGCTCCATATGTTTATCTAATTCCCTCTTGAAGACGTCCATGCTTGTAGTTGCCACCACCTCCTGTGGCTACCACAGCCTGTGCTCGATTTTAATTACCTTACTCAGACTAGCCTTCCACTGCTTAAAGGAATCCTTCTTACCTTTTACTGCTTCCACTACTTTATTCATTAACTATGCAGGCCTTTTTTATACCTCTTTTTACCTTGCCTAAACTGTAGTATACATTTTACCTGAGCTTCTGAGATTGTAGTCTCCAAACTTCCTGAAGGGATTTGACCCTTCTTACCTTTCCTTTCAGTTTCTTCTTCACAAGTCCCCTCATTTGAAAGAAGTAACCCCTTCTAAGTTAAATGTGGTTGTGTTGGTCTTTTGGGGCAATTCCCTATTTACATGAATGTCGAAACTTAATAGGATTATGGTCACTGTTCCCAACCAATTGTATCACATTAACAACTCTCACCAAGTCTAGGATCAACTCCCCCCTGGTAAATTCAGTGACCATCTAATCCATGGCACAGTCACTGAGAGTATCTAGAAACCATCTCTTTCTCCTGACTTGAACACATATTGACCCAATCAATGTGTGGGTAGTTAAAATCACCTATTAAACACAGTTATTTCATCTAGCTCCTTTCCTTTAAAAAAAATTAAACTGTTTATTGAAGATTGAAATAAAATACAATGCAGTACTTAGTAAAGCATGAATGAAAACAATTACAAAATGATCGTTAAGTAGATGCAGAATCAAGGATTGCGATTACAAGTTATCTGCTAATTTTGAGCTTATCATTCAAATAATTAAAAAGAAAAATAAATGGAGTTCAAGCCAGTTTTAAAGATCCTTCAACTACTTAATGGTAAAGATATAAGGTGTGTGAACCAATTAAAGGTTCTGCAAAGTTCCTTCTGAGTCAGCAAAACCATCTAGCTATAATTACCATTCGGCCATAATACTAGTAGAGGTAACCTGTCTATCTTGCTGCACAATCCAGTCTGAGGTCTTGTCCAGTCAAAAATATTCCCATACCCAGGGCTTTTTTTGTAGAAGAAGCCCTGCAAGAACTCATTAGTATAATAGGCCACACCCAACTGCAGAAACTCATTAGCATAATAGGCCACAACCTGACAGCACAGCTCATTAGCATATTAGTGGGGTTGGGAAAGCACAGGGCAGGCATGGAAGCTTGCCTCTATCCCCCCCCCCCCGAGCTTCTCCGCTGCAGATGGGATGGGGAAAGAAAGGCAGGCATGCACACATGCTCTCCACTATTGCAGAGAGACCCAGGGAAGTGTGGGGGGCATGGTTAAATGCCTTTTTCTCCTCTTCCCCGAACTGGGGGAGGGAGAGTTCGGGGAGGGAAAGAAAGGCATTTTCAAGGTGCCTGGGTTCCCTGCCTGCCCTTTTCCAGCTGCCACATTTCAGCTAGAGAAGGGAAGGCAGAGAGAGGCTTATCCTTGTCAATTTCACTCTCAGCTGACTGGTGGGGAGTGAAACTGACAAGGAAATTTCCAGGGGCTCCCCAGAAGGAAAGACAGCATTTTAACATTCATGTGTTTTGTAACCACGCATACCAGAGGTTTTGGTTGTAGGCATGGCCAACTGAGAAGCCATCCAGAACTCCGTTCCTGTGCGTTCCTGCCCAAAAATAGCCCTGCCGATACCTTTTAGTACCACTGATGCATTGAGGGGAGATTCTGTAATTTCCAACTTAAAGCAAGCACATGTTTTTCTGCTGCCAAAAAGGTAGAAATGAGGTCTTTAGTATTTCGAGGAATTCTGATTCTTGGCCATAAGTCCAAAAGAATTAAGGTTGGGTCTTTAGGGATATAATGACCTGAATTTGTGATATGATTTCACTCCAAAATCTATTAACCTTACTACACAACCACCAACAATTGTAAAAAGAGCCTTTTGCCCCACATAATTTCCAGCATGATGACATGTGCAGATTAATGTATGAGAGTTTTGATGGGGTAAGATGCCAACGAACTAGCTGCTTTCCTTAATTCTTTTGCTGTACTTAAATCATCCTCTAAACTTTGATCTGGTGCGTGATAACAAACTCCCAGCGACCGATTCCCCACAAGGTCAAATGCGCCCCGCGGCAAATATTGTGAAATTGAAGCCCGCAATCGGGGAAACCGGAAGAACAATGCCGGGGCAGTGCCTTGTGGGAAATTGGTCAGAGTTAAGCTTCCTTTGGGGCGCATTATTTCTGTAAGTGAATTTTTGTAAGTGAATCTGTTTCTCATATGTACACACACAAAACTTTGCTACATGCATAAAATAAATCCCGAAGGAGTAACAGTCTGCAGCAGCCAAAATAACAAGAAGTCTTGCAGCATAGTGAAGACTAAAGAATTTATAGCCACGTTGGCTTCTGTGAGACAGAGCCCTCTTCATCAGATGCATTAAGTGTCAACTGAATGAAGTACTTTATATGCATCTGACAAAATGAGCTGTGGTTCCTGAAAGCTTATGACACAATAAACATTTATATTTGTTTACATTTATTTATTTATTTATATTTACATTTATATTCTGCCCTCCCCGCCATGTGGCAGGCTCAGGGCAGCTAACAACTATATAAAATATTCATTAAAACATCATGTTAGTCTTCAAATGGTCACAAGCTTCTTTTGTTATTTTGGTACTTAAAAACTATGTATAAGAAGGCAACATAAAATTTTATTTAGAAATGAATTTAGGGATTTAAAAAAAAAAATACATAGAGCACAAAATTAAATACTTGAAAGTCTCAGGGAACTTCAGTGGGAGCATGTGTTTAATCCACCCACAAAAATTAATGAGACTTAAATATGCTTAACTTTTTATTATCTGTTTTTGCTTCATTTAGAAGCAGATCAGTCCTGAGATTTGAACATTAAATATGTGTCCATTTACAACACATTATAAAGTTATATGTTTAAATCATACATTATATTTTGATAACTTCCCCAAATTCAGGAAATGGCATTTTAAAGATCCTCAGTTTGTTTTGGGACTGTGGAATGGACAGAGAGACTCCTGCCCCCCTCTATACACACACCAGTTTTCTGAGCTGAAATGGTCTGGGTGAAGAGGAGTTATCAGTAGGGGTGGACACAAACCAGAAAAAATGAGGTTCATTGGAGGTTCATGGTTTGGGTTTTTCACAAACCTCGAACAAACTCCTCTACTGCACGAAATGGGTTGTGGTTTAGGGAGTTCAGCCCACCTTGAAGTAAGTTCCAAAGGCATTTAAATGCCTTCAGAGCCCACCTCCAAGTTGGACCAGCCCAACTGAGCTTGGAGACTGAGCTCCAAAGGCATTTATAGGCCTGTTTCATGCTCAAACAGGGGTTTGTTTGTGGGTTTGTTCCCATCAGTGCATCTTACATTCAGGAATGGGCTAAACTCATTGGTAGGAAAAAACCCACCACCACCACCACCTCAGCATTCATGCTGAACAGCAGCACACCAGGCCATTTAACACAGCAAGCAGGCTGCTTCTCTGGCCAGGCAGCTGGAGAAAGCCCCCAAGGTACTGGCAGCACCACTATGGCCAGTGGTGTGATACATGGTAATAGGCATGGATTATGGCTGCCATCACCTCCTGGACATGTGCAGACAACAGCTGGGTCCCTGATGCATTGGCCACACCACAGGGAGTCAGCTTGCTCCAAGCAGATCTAGTCTCTCTCATCCTGCTTTTTGTTTGCCGGTACAACATCTTCATAGGTAGATGCATTGTTTTTCTCTACATGCACCAAAAAAAATTCTACCTTTGGTTTAGCAGATGAAATTTTGCCTGTTACAAGCACGAGGTCAATATAGTCATTTCTAGAGCACCCAACATGCTTTCCCCCCCCAAAAAAAATGTGTAACTTGAAAGAGTAAAATTCTGATGGACACGTTTCCTTCATGTTTGGTTGTTGGCTCTCAGCGTAACTATCCTTAGGGTGAACGTATGAGATACATACAGAGAATCTGACAATAAAAGTATTATCCGGCAGATTAGAAGTTCCCTCAGGGCCAG
Source organism: Lepidodactylus listeri (assembly GCA_029233225.1). Classification (NCBI taxonomy): domain Eukaryota; kingdom Metazoa; phylum Chordata; class Lepidosauria; order Squamata; family Gekkonidae; genus Lepidodactylus; species Lepidodactylus listeri. The sequence continues at coordinate 99,872,442 of JARCFY010000006.1, forward strand.
CCTGTTCATGTAATGACAACCTCACCCTAATTTCTTCTTGCCATGCCTGACCACACCTCCCTCCCCCCTCCCTCTCTCTCCAGGCACTAAGTGTCAGAGAAACGAAAATGAGGCAAATGGTTCTGAGTCTGCCATGTTTGAATAAGGATGTGTGTTTTATCTTAGTTGCAGGCAAGTTGTCTCGCTGGGCAGTTTGCTACATGCTCTCTCAAAACTGCTTGAGCCAGCTGTCTCATGTTACTTGATGGATGTTGAAGTTGGAAAGGTCAATTAGTAATTGAGTTATGGTATGATTTCTTTTGATTAGTGCCAACAGGTCCATCTAGTCCACCCTTAAGAAAACAAGGCCACAAAATGGTCTTGCTCCTCTGACACTGAAACATAAACAGTCTTAAAATTCCCACTTGAGTTGAAGGAAGCAAGTGAACAAACACGATGAGTTATGGTTTGAAAAAGAGCTGCACTTACATATTGATGTCATTTGTTGGGGGGGGGGGGATGCCAATATATCATTTTGAGACTGCATGAACAGTTACACTTGCTTTAAACTCATTCACATTAATTTCTAACCCACTAGGGATGCCAACCTCCTGGTGGAACCTGGGCATCCCTCAGAATTGCAGCAGACTATAGAGATCAGTTCCCCTGGAGAAAATGAATGCTTTGGAAGGTGGACTCTGTGACATTGTACCCAACTGAGGTCCCCCATCCTCCCCAGACTCCATTCGCAGAACTCCAGGAGTTTCCCAACCTGGATCTGTTAATCCTACCCCTCCATCCCCCACCGGTGGCCGACTTGGCAATCCTATAACCCACTCTTTTTTCCTCACAACAACCTTCTGAGGTAGATTACGCAAATAGAGAGTGATAGGGTTGCCAAGTCTGGGTTGGAAAATACCTGGAGACTTTGAGGGCGGATCCAGGAGAGGGCAGGATTTGGGGAGGAGAGAAGCCTCAGCATGGTACAATGCTATAGAGTCCACCCTCCAAAGCAGCCATTTTCTCCAGGGGAACTGATCTCTGTCAGCTGGAGATCTGTTGTAAAAGTGGGAGATCCCCAGGCCCCACCTGGAGGCTGGCAACCCTAGAGAGTGACTGGCCCAAGGTCAACTTCCAGGCAAGGTAAGGATGTGAACCTGGGTCCCCTGGGTCCCCATTTTAATGGAACTAGAAGCTGGTTCATGAGTAAAGAGTGCCATGTGACTGGGCCCATGTGTGTTAGATTCCACTATAGTGAAAACTGACACAAACAAGCTGCCACTTTCACAATCAAAGCTCTGACCCATCCTTTTTACAGGCCTCACTCCTGTGCCTTTTAACATCACCCTGATGCACAAAACTTCAGCAGGTAAAGTCATTTCCCGAACAAAATCCACATAGTACCTTGTGATTAGGGCCAAACTGACACAAAACGCTGTGCGAGGTTTCAAGGTTAACAGAACTCTTCATCAGGCCAGATGTTACACAATTTTAAGAAAATGAGGGGGGGAGTAGATTCTTAAGACCTAGTTATTTTGTTTCCAACACATTATCTGTGACATCCCTCTGTCAAATATGTCTACTGTTCAAATGTGAATGCATTTGTCTAGAGTTAATATATTGGTCTAGAGTTAATATATTGTAATATGATGATTAGAGTTGCCAACCTCCAGGTGTTACCTGGAAATCTCCCACTATTACAGTGCCTCTCCAGACCATCAAGATCAGTTCCCCTGGAGAAAATGGCTGCTTTAGAGGGTGGACTCTATGGCATTATACCCTGCTGGCATCCCTCCCCTTGCCAAACCCCGCCCTCCCCAGGCTTCACCCCAAAACCTCCAGGTATTTCCCACCCCAGAGCTGGCAACCCAATGATGATAATGCTGTATTGAACAACTGATTTTTTTTAACATTGCAGAGTTTAATTTGATGTGCATCTAGTCCTGTTTGGGCTGGATGAGACTAGTTCTCTTCAAGTAACACCACATCTTTTGTGACTACAGATCTCTTTTCTGTTTTCAGCTTTCCCCCCTTACTTAAAAAAACTAGAAGCAAAAAAAACTAGAAGCACTATGGTGGCAGAGAGCTCTTTTGTTTGGAGATTTTTCTCAAGCATCGGGAATACACCCAGTTTTGCTTATGGAAAACTAAGCAATTTATACTGATAATTCCACAAATGTACCAAAAAGTACAATTTCATATGCTAATTAAGATCTAAATTATGCATTCTGTGCTGTTAAAGCAGTAAAAATAAGTTAGGTTTGATAAGAAGAAAAAACGTATATATATCAGTCCTGCCCCGAGGGTTACCATTTGCCTGCTGTGGTTGGGCAATTTCCTGTACCCAGTGGGCCCTTCCTGCAGCCATTCAGCTAGATGGTGGGAGAAAAATGAAAGTGAAAGGAGGGGACAATGGCCAGTGTCCTGACATGCTGACATCATTTCCAGTACAACAGGAAGTAATGTCAGCACATCAACCACCAGCAACACTCCCAGCATTCTGTCTAAACTCAAAGGTTAAACACAGAGTTTGGGCCAAATGTTAGAGCAGTGGTGTCAAACTCATTTGTTAAGAGGGCCGGATCTGACATAAATGTCACTTTGTAGGGCTGGGTCATGTGTGCCATAAAATGTAATGCCAAGTGCTGGAGATATAAACTGTATAAAGGACAGCAGTTGGTGTATCTTTACTGCAAGGCCCCATGGGCTGGGAGGGGCATCCAAAGGAAAACCCATATGGGTGGACCGGAGAGCCAGTAGTGCAGCACTGGGCAGACATTCCCATGTTGTTTGACTGCTGCAGATGAGGTTGTTCCAGCATGCTGAAGCCACAATCGGACTGGCTTTGCCCACTCCCCCACCCCAAACCAGTCTCCTGTTCCCTTCCTTGCACTAGTTGCTCATGGGATGCATAAGAGCCCTGTATGGGCCAGTTCCAGCCCCCGGGCCTTTGACACCCCTGTGTACAGTATTGCCAGCAGTACACTGAAGTCACTCCTGGTTACGATATCAGGCATCACTGGCCATGTCGCTAGCGAGGCTCCTCTCCCCCTGCCCCCCCTGCCAGCCCCATGCTGGCAACCATACTCAGCCCCCTCCTACACACAACCGAAACTTCCATGTTTTTCAATGAGTTCAAAATTTCCAAGCATTTTATGATTCTGTTTCATTTGTTGTAATCAGAGTTGCCAAGTCCCTGGGGGGGGGGGGGGAACCCCCGCTCCAGCGGCCTGTTGCCCGTTGGCCAGGATTGGGCTGCCAGGGGGAACCCCACCCCCAAATTGCCGGGCTGAGGGGACGTGCCTGGCACAATGTCGTCATGTCGGGCACATTTTGGGGGGGGGGGGGGACACTCTGTAATCTGAAAGAAAACTCTATGGGAAACTCTATGGGGAACTGAGGTCCTGCTCCCAATGTGATGACATCACTTCTGGGTGATGTCATTGCGGTGCGCACGCCAGAAGACTCAAGGAAGAGGATAGACTCCCCCCGCTTTTAGCCAGGTATGACTTGGCAACCCTAGTTGTAATGTTCTCATTGGTCACCAGTCCCCCCCCCCCCCGAAAGTTCACACATTTACCTCTGCCTCAGTGAGTAATGAAGTCAGCATGTACAGGGAGATGTGACCAGTACTCAGCTTTAACACTGAATCCTATTCTAAGGCCCAGGACTCAGTTCCAGTAAACACATTGCCATAGCTTAGATATACCTGTGGTATATTGAGAGGGAGTGATGAATGCCACTGCCAAAATGGCTGCCACAGGAAGTGGAGCCAAACACAATAATTCTCTGCTCACTTTGCCAAAGAAAGAGACTCTGGATGCATGAAGCTGCCTTATTTAGAGTCCAATCACTGGTCTGTCAAGGTTACTATTATCTGCACATTGGCTGAAAGGATACTCCAGCCACTGGGAGGACTGTAGGCCTGGAGAAGAAGAAGAGGAGGAGGAGAAGAAATTGGATTTATACCCCACCTTTCGCTCGGAGTCTCAGAGGGGCTTACAATCTCCTTTCCCTTCCCCTCCCCACAACAAACACCCTGTGAGGTAGGTGGGGCTGAGAAGCTCTGAGAGGACTGCCCTTGAGAGAAAAGCTCTGGGAGATTTGTGACTGAACCAAGGTCACACCAGCAGCTGCCTGGGGAATCAAATCAGGTTAGAGTCCGCACTCCTAACCACTACATGAAACTGGAGAACGAAGAGAGGTTGGGTTCTACTCCTGGACATTTATCTCTCCTCATGTTCTGTGGGCTCTAAGACTAGAACAAAGCTCTATCACTGCTTTGCAAAGAACACTTATGGCAACAGTCAGTCAGGTCTGAAGGAGGAACATAACCACATACTAAGGAAAGCTCGGTTGTTTGCAAGCCCTCCTGTTCCTCCAGTGGCTGTGGCTGCTATTGTAGCCATGGAAAACCTTTTCATTTGAATGAGGGCCCAGAGCAGCCAATAACCAGCCCTGGGTTACAATGGCCCCATCTACTTTCCGGAAAGTTCAGTGGGCACCAGGGAAGTAAAAGCAGCTGCCAAGTTAGGAAACCCCAGCTTAGATGCCCACTTAGACCCTGAAAAACCCAAATTTTGTTCTTTGAGGAATGAGAGTTGCCCAGACAATTTTCCAAAAAGTCAGACAAGGACTTATACTTTCCGTGATGTATTCTGCAAACTCCAAGCCCCCACCCCTTTCCTTAAAATTGTTATGCCGTACCCACTCTTGCCATTTAGCTGTATATGGGATCCGGAGACTCTGTGTATCTGTAATATGCAAATGCTTTATAGCGTTTTGATGTCTGACACACTGAAATTAAATCAAATTGGAGGGGGAGGGAAAAAAAGGAAAGTGTGTAATAAAGCTACCTTTATGGCCTCAAGCTGTAGATAAATTGTGGTCTGTGGTAGTTAAACAACAGCTGTTTGGATTTAAAACAAAATTATGATAAGGATCCCCAGAAGATAACACCTCTCGAGGTAACCGCATTTACCTAAATACATCTGTTAGCAACAAACACTGTGACTTAAGACTGTTTATTGTGCTAGTTTATTCCCATTGCTTCCCCCTCCTCTCCACCTGCCCCCATTCGAGTTTGTTACTGGAAATAAATCTTCTACAGCAAAGTGAGGGGGGGGGGGCTGTGCCACACGCAGCTCCCTCTGGTTCTAACCTTGGGGACAAACCGCCTGCTCCAAATGTCCACAGGTGGAAATGGGTTGCAATCCCTCTGTGCTTGTAAGTATAAAGAATTAAGCGACGGAAAGAAAAAGCAAATTGTAATAGTTAAAGGAAGCAAACAGCGGGACTAACACATTTTTAGAGGGGTGCCTACATTTGAGCGCAGTGATCTTTTATACCTTCTGAGAACAGCAGTTCTTTAAGAGCTTTACACCCAATAAAATTTAGAGTTTTATATTTTTTCCCTTCATTTATTGCATGGGGCTATTGTTTTTTATTGCAGACATGCAGCAAGCCACCCATATGGAATTTCCAAAAGGGCAACAACCACACTCAGCCTAAACGTTTCGGCTCTGCTTGGGTTAGGGTCAGTCATTTTTAATGGGAATCCTTTTCTTTCCGTCACATAACAACATGGGCCTTAGATTTACTTTTGGTTAATCCCAAATGCACTTAGAAGAAGGATTTGTCTTTTCTACCATGCCACATACCTCATCACCCTAAGTGATTTCCCCACTGCCAAAATGTACTCCATTGTGGTAATGGCATCAGCAGTGGGCAGGGAGGGACAGATGGCAACGCCCACTTCTGTGAAATAATTGTGTGTGTGTTTCTTCCGACTGCACACTTCACAGCACAATAAAGTGGAGAATGGCACATTACTTTATGGTGATGGTGGATGCTAAGCTCTCACCTAAGCCAAGGGACTATTTACTCACTCTGTCCAAAGGGAAGGGACCAAATGGAAAGGGACCAAATGGAAGGGGTGTGGTTGGGGGTGAAAAGCACTGTGCCACAGAGGGGAGGAGGTCCAGTTATACTCCATTGTCTAGGACCCACATGAACCTGGAACCCGTCATGCTTGGTTGTCACATCAAACCTATGGATGCCATAGAGTGGGCTTGTTTGCTGTTTTGGCCTTTTTTGCTGTAGCCTAACCAAGGCTGTTGTAATTAACTAAGATTTAGGTTTGGTTTTGCTTTGGAAAACCGGACTTCCATTGAAAGCTAAGAAATGTAAAAGATGAAAGATTTATACAATTTGAAGAGAAACCAGAGTTCTCTTTTTTCCTTGGGTGCTGGGTCCATGTGAGCAGAAAGAACTCTTACCTGAGAAGGCAGCCATTGACCAAGTACTGGCCCAGAGAACTACAGGAAGCTTCAAGGTATGAAGACTCTCCAAGGTATGGTGTTTTACCCATTTCTTTTGGATCTCTTGCTCAATCTGGTGCTGTGCTAAAAGTATGTTTGTGAACATTTTCTTTTTAATAAATACTTTATAACTTTTGATGCTGGCAGAGGTTCTCTGCACCACATAGATCTCCACTGTCTCAGACATGCTATTTTAAAAGCAAGTGCCAGGAGGGAGGGAGGCAGTTGGCAAGTGGCTATTCCTCCAAGGGTACACAAGGCAGTAAACTGTCCTTGTGGTGACCGGGTGCTGGGCAGCAGGGGACACAAAGGCAAGGCCTCAGAACTTGGAAGTTGCAGTTTTGGGTGATTGAGGTGGCAGCAAAAGGCTCTGCGGCGGTGGCCTTGTGGCAGCGGGCACTTGTGGTGGCGGCAGGAGGTGTCCGGCGGCAGTGGCTTTATGGAGGCAGGCGATCCAGGAGGCAGACAGGGGTCTTCTTTGACAACAGGCAAACCATTGCATTGGAGGGAATCGGCCCCTGGGATTGCTTGGGGGTGGCAGTGAATCTAGGAACCTCTGGGGGTTGGGAGGATCCTGGGCATTTGCCAGACCCACTGGCTATTTGGGGCCACAGGGTATATGGCTCATTGGCAGAGTCTTTTATCATCTGCAGTAGGTCCCAGCTTCGATCCCCAGCATCTCCATTAAAGGGACCACTTGGTTGTGGGGGCATTACCCAGAGGGTCCCAGTTAAATCCCCAGTATATCCAGTTAAAGGGACCACACAGCCAGAAGGTCCCAGTTTAGATCCCCAGTATCGCCAGTTAAAGGGACCATGCAACATTTTGGGCAGTAGCCAGAGGGTCCCAGTTTCAATCCCTGGCATCTCCAGTTAAAGGGACCACTCAGATATTTGGGCAATAGCCTACTGGGGTTGTCCTTTGGTGGGATGGTTTAAATATCATTTACAGGCACCATAAAATGTTCCTGGCTGGGCGATACTGTGTGAGTGTCTGGGCTGGGTAGGTTTGGGCTGTCTTATTCGGTGTGGAAGATTGGATTCATCCGGTTTGTACTGGCTCTCTGCTAATTCCCAAGGTGCCCCCTCCGTGTGGATATCTAAATCCATATGAAGGGGGCACTTGGGAGGTGCCCATGTGGGGGAGAAGCGGCAGGCCCGGCGAGAGCCATTCAGGCCTCACCGGTGCCCGTGGTGGTGGGGAGAAACGGTGGGCCTGGCGGCTAGAAGCCTCAAGCCTCACTGTCGGTGCGGGGGGACAGGGGAGGATTGGCGGGCCCAGGCTTCACCATGGGTGCCAGGGTGGTTTGGGGGAGAAGAATCACCTGCAGCTGCTGGCTCCTTCTCCCCCCCCTATAATGAAGTCGACCCCTCACCTATTTACCAACCAGTCCCCTAACTCTGACCGACAGCAAGCGAGCGGATCTCCTGTCTTACTGGGGGTGACGGGATCCCTGAGGTAACCTGGATCAGCCTCTCTCTAAATAATAATAAACCCGCTGACCAGTTTCCTCCACTTAAAGTAGATACAGTTTTACAATATAGTCTCTTCGGGGTTTGTTGATATTTGGTCTCTGCGTTTTGTATCTGAGGTAAATAGTTGGGACCCTGTGTACTTTGGTCTGAAATCCCTTTTCAAAAGGCACCACAGCTTTTCTTTTACTGAATACAACTTTATTGGTACAATTGAGTATAAGTGGAGGGATATTGCGGAGATTGCTTATACTGTCACGATGTTACTGTTTCTGATGTCACATTAAGCTTTACTGTTTTACAGACGTTGTTACTTTGTTGCAGATGGTATGTTTTGATACACTTTGCACACACTCGCTAAACACTCAGACTTCACCCTCCTGTCCTGCTGCGTGAAGATGTACAGTTTCTTGGCTTGGCACCCCGGTCTCACACTAGCCCCAGTTGGCTCTTGACCATCCTGCCCCTCAGCCTCCCTAATCTCCCTTTCAGTCAGGTTCCTTTGGTTGACAGTACTGAATAGCATTTGTGTGTATTCTTAAGTTCACTTGTCTGCTCCCACTCTGGCAAATCAGACACCTTAGCTCTTCTCACTGAGCTTTCACACGCTGTTCGCTCCCACTCTGGCACCGAGGGACACAGACTGCCCTTCTGCTCTCTCTGACGTCCCAGGCTGGACTCTCTCTCCAACTCATGGTTCTCTGACTGTCCGTTCCTAACCGACCACTCCAACAGTTATCTGCCTATCAACAGTGGGTTCCGAGCCCTTGGGCCCCCACCTTTTCAAGTCATGTGACTTTCCAGGCATTCTACTCTGCCCCTTTAAGTTCCATTTCGTCACACACACACACACACACACACACACACACCCGTGAGTATCACAGGTCCCGCCTCTTGTACTTCTCTAAATACCACAGCTGTTTTTGGCTGCCTTTCCTGTGTTCCTTTCTCAGACACACAGAGAGAAAAGGGGAGTGTGCAAGAGCGTGAAATCACTATTCTAAACAGCACCCAGTTTTATTTCTGCTTTTGTGTTATCTAACAGATAAAATAGCCAGTTGTTTTGTTTATAAAATGAAATCATATTTACTTCTATTTCCTACTTTAAAAACTTTTCTAAATTCTGTGAGCAGGGGTTTTCAGTGATCACATGCATATTGACACAGATGTGTGTCCCTCTGGCTTTAGTGGGGCCTGAGTGCTGCATGACGGAGTGAGCTCCCATCTCTGGCTCCAGCTCCTGCCAACCTAGCCATTTGAAAGCAAGAAATAGCAAGTAGATAAACAGGTCCACTTCGGTGGGAAGGTAACAGCATTCTGTGTGCCTCGGTGTCTAGTCATGCCGGCCACATGACCACAGAAACATCTTTGGACAGTGCTGGCTCTTTGGCTTGGAAATGGAGATGAGCCATTTTCAACTGGTGTTCAAGCAAGGGAAACCATTACCTTTACCTTACTCCTGGATAAGTGTGCAAAGAATTGCAGCCTGGGCTACAGGCAGCTACTTGAGCAAGCTACTTGAGCAACACAGCTGGCTCAGTACAGCATATGAAACAGTTGTACAACTTAGAAGATAACATCTTATGTTGGCTCTCCCCATTTAAACTTTAACATGTTCCTGAACACATGGGTTCCATCCCCTGGCCCCTTTTGACTCCACTCTCCAGTCTCAATACCCCAGCCTGGGGGTGGCCAGACTCTAGGAATGCCAGCTTCTAGGTGGGACCTGCCGATCCCCCAGAATTCCACTATAGAGATCAGTTCCCCTGAAGAAAAAGGATGATTTGGAAGGTGGACTCTATATGGCATTGTACCCCATTGAGGTTCCTGTCCTCTCCAGGCTCCATCCCCAAATCTCCAGGAGTTTCTTAACTTGAATTTGGCAACCCTACCCGCCCATCCCCCATCGGTGGCCAGGGGGGACCTGACAACCCTACCAGACTCTGGGCAGCATTCACCCCTCACTGGATTTGTACTTTTCAAAAACTGGTAGCTCTATCTCCACACCAGCTTGGTAAAAAACTCCTCGAGCCACATTGTGTTTTCAAAACTGCCAGTCTCTGAATGTGAGTTTTTATTCTTCACACATTTACTAGGATTGAGTAATGAGATATAGGTTGCATAGACAGCATTTTAGTTTCTGTTCTGACTGTTCTTATTTCAAAAGGCCAAATGCACCCCATCTCTTCTGGACACTTCTGGCTGCTTCACGCGCAGCTTTCCCTCACAAGCCTTCCACCAGCGGCTTTTACTGACAAGCCTTCAGCCATTTTGTTGGAAGTCCACAAGCAGGTGTGAAGCTTCCTGAGACACCTGCATACACCTCCTTCCGACCAGAATGCCGGAGCTCCGCAACACTAATTCATCATCCAAAGAAACATTAATATTTTACTTCAGTTACCAAGTGCGCCCGTTCAAACTTTTATCTAAAAAACATTCTTTATCATCTTTTCATTAAGTTCTCAAGAGCTAATGGTTTCTGAGCTCCCTCGGTAAGGATGATGTTCTGAATAATGAAAGCTCATTATTTCTCCACAGAATGCTTGTTAATTCAAATGATGATATTAAAACTATAGTAGCCTTTAGCGCTGGGGTGATTTCTAGCATACTTTATCATGTATCAATATATACTCTGTTTGTCAAAACTGCCCAGGGCTGGGGCTGACATTCTCTCTGGAGGAGTCTAGTGCTTCAAGAGGCACTGAATACACCAAGGTGACAACTCACAGAGTTTGCGCCTCTAGGAAATAGAGAGATGAAACTTGAAGTGCCATCGTCCTCCTTGATTTCCTTATTAGTATTCATAAAGAGACAGTATCCTCCTCTTCTCCCCCCCCCCCATGAGTACTGCCTTCTGAATAGAATAAAAGGGGGTATTTTTAATTGGGGGGAGGGGGATGTCCACCACAAACATAACCTCCATTTATGAAACGTCCCTTCTTCCAATTTAATTAACAGATCCAAAATAAATTCCTGCTATTAGCTTAAGTACATCACGATAGCGATACATTTAAGGTACGCTGAACAATAGCCAACAGCGTTTGACTGGAACGGTTTTAAAAATTCACTGTAGCCTTCTTCTTTCCCCCCCTTTTCTCTTATTCCTATCACTAAACTAAATTCCCTACTGGTAACTTAGCTGCAAGCACCATGACTCGCCTGCCCTCCTTTCCGCTTTGATCACCAAGGTGCTTCAAATCTTGCTTTCCCTCTGCTATTTTTCCCTCCTCCTTCACCAATCCCCCCTCTTCCTCCCCCTCCCCCACCTTGAGGAAGATCTCAGCCAAAAGGGGAAGGGAAGGAGCACCCCCCCCCATGACCCTGAGATAAAATATCTAATTCAAAGTTCAACCAAAAAATGACCATTTCTCCCAAGGGTTTCATGTTACGAGTGCAATTTTCCCTCTGGCTTCCTGAAAAATTCTGCAAACATGAGCATTATCCACTGCCTTAGAAAAACTGAAACTTTTATTATCACGTTTCAGAGCAATGACTCTTGAGGGAGAAATTATTATGAATTAATTAATTAATTATCCATTCATCTGCATGTCATTTTAAAGCCGAGTAAAGAGAGAGCCAGTTTGGTGTCGCAGACTCTAATCTGGAGGACCAGGTTTGATTCCCCACTCCTCCACTTGAAACGAGCTGGGTGACCCTGGGTCAGTCACACTTCTCTCCATCCAAAAAAAACCCCTAGCTTGCCACAAAAAGAGCTAGAGTTTCAGGCTGCCAGACAATCTTCAGATCTTCTGGCTATACTACACCCACTGCCATACAATAACTATTATTTATTAATACTTCATAGTAAAGAAAAAACAGAATAGGTCCCTATCCTGAAGGGATAACAATCTAAAACTGGACCAAGGGAAATCTTAGGGAGGCTGAGAGTCAAGTGACAATGAATATGTGTTCAGTTACTTATGCTTAGGCATAGTGTCAGTATGAGTGAATCCCCGTGCTGTTGACTCCCATCCACACAATGACTCATTGCTCAGGGAGGGAGCGTGTGCATGAGTGTGCTGGCCATGTCCTTGGCAATCACCAGGTCATCTGCACAGTGAAACCTATGCAAGCATACAGAGCAGGCATGAGCATGGGAGGGCTTCTAGTGTCCTGCCCCCACTGCTGGACCTCCTGAGGGCACTTGGTGTTTCTGGCCACTGTGTGACAGAGTGTTGGACTGGATGGGCCACTGGCCTGATCCAACACTGGCTTCTCTTATGTTCTTATGTTCATGGGCACTTCCTCCACATTTGCATCGTGCAAATGACTTGGTGATCATGCCGGGGCAGGGCCAGGCTGTTTGTGCCCACTGTCTGTGCCCACTGTCTGTTCCCACATGATGATGTGTCGATGTGCAGGGGTCATTTTGTAGAAAAAGAGGTGCAGGATCTCATTAACATAACTCATTAGCATAACATTTGCATATTGCACACCCCCTGACATCACCAGAAGTATGTCAGAAGGCAAGAAAGGAGGGAGGGAGGGAGGGAGGAAGGGAGGGAGGGGGGAGGAAGGAAGGAAGGAAGGAAGGAAGGAAGGAAGGAAGGAAGGAAGGAAGGAAGGAAGAAAAAGAAAGAAAGAAAGAAAGAAAGAAAGAAAGAAAGAAAGAAAGAAAGAAAGAAAGAAAGAACTGGCAGAGAGGGGACAGCTACTAATCCAAGCCTCAGAAATACCACTATTCTGGGAGGATAGCTTCAGTGGTGGCTGAAGCCTTCAGAAGGCTGGTCGGAGGAACAAGGACCTTTCCAGGGGACGGGGTCATTTTGCTGCAGCCATGACACAAGCAGGCATTCCCCCGCCGGGGGGGGGGGGGGGCTGGTACCAACTCCCGGAGCTGAGCTCCCCTGAGCTCCTGCTCGAAATGACCCCTGTTGATGTGTAAACAGGGTCATGTGCACAGGGCTTGGGACTGTGGGAAAGCCTTCAGAGACAAGGTGGATTTTAAGGAAAAACTGAAAGAGAGAGCATGCACTGCAGTGACATCACCTGGAAGGGCAGTCATTGCGTTTCTGCCATTGGGGGCGATGCTCTAGGTTTTGGGCAAAACTCTATGGTTTTTTTGGCTCTCAAAACCATGGAGTTTTGCCCATAACCTAGAGCATTACCCCCAATTTTGGAAACATGATGTCAGTCAAGGGTGATGTCATCGTGCCAGTGGTGGCAGCATCAGGAGAGGGCTTGTCAAAGGTGGGGCTTCCCCCATTGGCCATGGCAGATTGGGAGCCCCAAAATCAGGGGACCCCCTGGCCCCACTGTGGGAATGGCAGCCCTAATATGGGATAATGGTTTGAGTGCTGAACTAGGACTGGGGAGACTTTAGTTCAAATCCTCACTTGCTCATAAAGCTCATAAGATGTCACTGGGCCACTTGCACTCTCTTAGCCAGGGGCTGACTGGCCATTTGACTTACAGGGAAATTTCCTGGTAGACCACAGCCCTAGAGGTCCACTGGTGGCCAGGACCAAGCACAACCAAACTCTGCCGGAGCCAGGGCCGGTGCCAGGCTTTTTTGCACACTAGGCAAGGCTACCTTCTGGTGCCCCCCCCCCCCACCGTTTGCTCACCAATTTTCAAACATAAATGCATTTTAGGAAGAATGAAAAACACAAAGACAAGGATTACTGCTTGTAGTCAGGGCTGCTCTCCCCATCATCCTCACCCTGCTCACTGGCCTCTGTGCCTGTCAGGGTTCTGCGCCCCTAGGCGGTTGACTAACCTCGCCTTATGGTAGCACCGGCCCTGGCCGGAGCCTCAGGGCCCCTTGGCTCAGATCCTTTTTCAGCAATGGCAATTGGTGTCAGTTCACCAATTGTCTTTTCCTGCACTGCTGCCAGTTTTCAGGAGGAAACAATGGGTGAGCTAATGCCCATCACTGTTTGTGCTGCTAAGCTGAGTGATCCCTGCAGCACTCTGCAGACTGCTCCTGTTCTCTCAGCCTAACCAACTCACAGAGTTGTGAGGATAGAATAGAGGAGGGAAGAATCACGTAACTCTCCAGAGCTCTTTGAAGGAAGAGTCGGATTAACATGTGATAAATTAGTCCCAGGCAGGGAGATGGATGTGGAGGGAAGGCAGGGACAAGGCCAGGGAGGATAGCGGAGAAAAGGATGAGAAGTTTGTGCTTCATCCAGGAGAGGAGACAGATGGAGAGGAGTCACGTGGTCCGTACAATGGGAGAGATGAATGCATTTGGCAGTTTTAGATGCAGATGTGAGAACTGAAGTCTGCGTTTGTCAAGGTGGAAGATGACTGGAGGTGATTCAGAGCGTTTACAGAAGGGTTGATAACTTCTCTGGAGATACAGGGGTTGTGTTTTTTGTTTGTTTGGTTTGCAAGCATAAAGCCTTGTATATATAAATGATTTAAAAATATTTTTAAAAGATTCAGTTGTGATACTGGAATTGTTTGCACAGGAAAGCAGAATAGAGGAGGAGGAGGAGGAAGAGAAGAAGAGGAGGAGGAGTTGGTTTTTGTACCCTGCTTTTCACTGCTCAAAGGAGTCTCAATGCAGCTTACAATTGCCTTCCCTTCCTCTCCCCACAACAGACACCCCGTGAGGTTGGTGGGGCTAAGAGAGCTCTGAGAGAACTGTGACTGGCCCAAGGTCTCCCACATGCTGGCTTCATGTGGAGGAGTGGGGAATCAAACCTGGTTCTCCAGATTAGAGTCCACCGCTCTTAACCACTACACCAAACTGGCACTCAAACTAGCTGTAAGACTTGCAATGGGAATCCCCACCCCCCACCCCTTACCTGCTAAGCCCTGATGCAGCTCCCTTCATATCCTGCCCCCCATTATGGAGCCTGGCACGGCTCCAGGCCTCCTTACTTCTGTCTTGGGGCCCAGAGTGGCTCCTGGACACCACTGTCACTGTGGCTGGGCCTGGAGCACCTCCTGGGCACTAGTGTGAGTGGGCTCAGAGTGGCTCCTGGATGCTGGTGCAGGTGGACCTAGAGCTGTTCCTGTATGCTGACATGGCCAGGCCCAGAAGGGCTCTCGGAGGAGTATTACAAAGCAGCTGGGCGCAAAGCAGTTCCAGGACACCACCAATGCTGTGCCTTTGGGAGAGAGGAGGCATGCGCAGAATGGTGTTGTTTTGAGGGGGATTTTACCCCCCCCCCTTTTAGTTTCCAATTTTTTGCAAACCCGTTTGCAGAAGCTACTGTCAGCATGAGCCCAATCTGCAGATTTAGATATCTGCAGATTGGCCATCCTTGGCTATTAAATACGTGGATTATAAATAACAAAAAAACAAATGGCTGGCTGCCGTGCTCTTCCCCTCCTCCGGTGTGAGTATCTGAAGGGCAAAATGCACCATTTCTTTTCCCCATTGCACACATGGCTGGCTTGCCCTTTGGGAAAAAGCAAGCCTCTTGGCCCCTGTCATGAGGAGGCAGCCTTCACCTCTGGCAGCAGACATGCCCCATTTCCAGTCTTGGATTCCACACGTGCTAAACTTCAGCTACCTATCGTGCGAGTATTTTTGCGAGTAGGTGTTTTGAGAGCCCCCCCCCCCCCAATCTGAATATGAAAGTGAGACCCGAATTTGTAGACACCGCTGAAACTGAGATACGTGCCAGGCTTGAGAGCTTCTTCGGGGATACAAAACGCAAGTTGCTTGAACGGTCCTCTTCCTGTTCCCCATAAGGAAATGTAATTGTGAAAACCAAGTGAACCTGAATGCTGCCAAGAGCAGATAGGCCAGCACACCAGAGCATTCGTATGCGCTGTAACACAAATTTCTCTACCGTTGTGTTGTAATTATCTCTCCCACGAAAGATTTTGCTGGAGCATTATGCCCACAGGCAGAAGGATAAGAATATGGAACACTTTAAAAAATCTTTTCCCTCAGTGTTTCTTCAACATAACAGTGATGAAATATTAATAGGTATTAAAACATCTCACGGGTCAGCAGATCGGTATTTCTTCAGCTTTTTATTTTTATTTTTTTTAATCTTTCTGCTGAGTTATCCTTCATTAGATGATACTAGAAAATCAGTGTAAGTTTTCTTTTCCTTTGTTCAAAAGCTCTAAACTTTATAGCTTGGACATGTGTGTGTGTGTGTGCGTGCGTGTGCGTGTGCACGCGTGCGCATGCACCAGGGGTCATTTCGAGCAGGAATGCACAGGAACGCCGTTCTGGGAGTGACAAGCCCAGGAGCGGGCACATATGGTGATGTGCTGTGGATAGGGTTGCCAAGTCCAGGTTGGAAAATACCTGGGGACTTTGGGGGTGGAGCCAGGAGAAGGTGGGGTTTGGGGAGGGGAGGGGCCTCAGCATGGTACAATGCCATAGAGTCCACCCTTCAAAGCAGCCATTTTCTCCAGGGGAGCTGATCTCTGTCAGCTGGAGATCAGTTGAAAAAGCGGGAGATCCCCAGGCCCCACCTGGAGGCTGGCAACCCTAGCTGTGGAAAAAAGCAAAAGCACACTAACTTGATCTGTATTTTCATGCTTGTTGTAGGGTAGCTTCCCTGCAAGGGCAACAGAAACCTAAAGTGTCTTCAGTCAACATGTAAAGCTGGCTCACCAGCTCTGAGTCGGGAAATACCTGAAGAGTTTTGGGGCGGAGCCTGAGCAGTGGGTGTTGCGTTCTGACACACTTCTGGTGATGTCAAGGTGTGGCATATGCAAATAAGTTATGCTAATGAGTTATGCTAATAAGTTATGCTAATGAGCTCCTGCATCTCTTTTTTAATGAAATGACCTCTCTCTCTCTCTCTCTCTCTCTCTCTCTCTCTCTCTGCATTTATGAGTGTGCCCATTTTGATATCCCATATACAGTGCTTAATTTGAATCTATATTCAACAGGGCAAAGCCTCCAGCCTGTTTTTCAGTGACAAGGATTAACCCTCAGACTTAAATGTGAATGATATTAAAAGGGAATGCACCAAAGTGTAATTAGGACAAACCAGGTGGCCCCAATCTTTCGAAGCCTGTGAGCATCTTTGGAATTGTGACACAGGTTGGTCTGCACAACCACAAAATGGCTACCACAAGAGGCGGGGCCAACCACAGAATGGCTATCCTAGCATCCATGCCAACATTCTACAAACACCTGGTGGACACCAGGAAAGGTGTCAGCGGGAGTTTATAGGCATCCAAGTGCAGAGAACATTATTTTCATGTACACTTCAGTTTAGGTGACTTTTTTTTTAGAAATGCCCAGATTTTACAGTTCTACCTGTGAATAAAATCACATTAGCTGTGAATAAAATCTATATGCCATTCAGAATTCACGTCTGTATGCAATTCACATGGAAGCCACCCACAATTACAACTCATCTCCACAGTACAGAGATTGACCCCCTTGGATAAAATGGCTTCTTTGGAGGATGGACTCTGTGCCTCGATGAGGTCCTTTGCCACTCCAAACCCAGCCTCAAATCTCCAGGAATTTCCCAACTGGAGTTGGCAACCCAATGCATTTTCAAGAAAAGGGCAGGTTTTCATGAGGCTGGATATATTTGGATACAGCTGGTGCTTTTCTCATTGCTTTCACAAACAAAAGCAAATTTTCCAGTGGGTGTTCAGAATGGCTTTTGTTGTCCATAAGATGCATTGTCAACACACACACTAACTCGCAATGTGAAGTTTTCACACAGCTCGAGGCATTGTGTGCTCTAGTTCAAACCATGTTAGTGAGAAGAGA
Organism: Lepidodactylus listeri; assembly: GCA_029233225.1. Classification (NCBI taxonomy): domain Eukaryota; kingdom Metazoa; phylum Chordata; class Lepidosauria; order Squamata; family Gekkonidae; genus Lepidodactylus; species Lepidodactylus listeri. The sequence continues at coordinate 99,889,868 of JARCFY010000006.1, forward strand.
ATTTAAAAATGGTTTCAACTTGCAAGGTGCTAATGCTATGCCCTGCTCAAAACAGACAGGCCCCAAACTGCACAGATGTATGTACCATAAACAGTGGAGTCCTTTCATTTCTCTCTCTTTCTGCCCATCCTTGTGTCAACTGAACTAGAAACCTGGGGACACTAGTAACAAGATTATATTAAACCTATACTCAATTGGTCTCGGCTGGCCTGGAAGGCTAAGTTCTGAAGCTGGAGCAATGCATCACTGTTGAAAGTAAATGCCAGCTTTAGATAATGTTTTAGGGGAATCACTTTGGTCATAAAAATGAGGCATTAAAGCATAGCACACCTATGTGCAAAAATATGCAGCAGTTTTGCCAATCTGTTCCAATATATTGAATACATTCAACAACAACAACAAAAAGCCTCGTGATCGATGCATCGGCTGTGAGAGCTCTGGCATCAGGTGCATAAAATGAGCCTGCCTGAGTCATTGCCTCATTTGGATGTATTATGGAATGTTTATGAACATTCCAACTGCTCAGATGTTCTTTTTAATGGCACGGTGCACTGTTAATGGGAAAGTGATCAACAGAGAAGGGAGCAGGCAACACTAGCATGGTTTCGATCAACTGTATACATAAATGATCTGTGTGTGCACGTGGTTACGTGCAAGTAGTGTACTGTGCAGAATATTGCTTGTTAGTAGCATGAATGGCTCTATGGGAGAGAAAGAGCGCAATGGGAATAGATACAGGAAGTGCTACATACAACATAAAATGCACATTTGCAATTGTTGATGGCCTCTGCTTCACACGACTGATTGCCGAAATATTGTGTGTGTATACATACACACAGGGTTGTTTTTGCAGCTGCAAAACAACTGCGAAGCCCTTTACCACTCCTTTAGGCTCAAAGCAAAAATTTAAAAGCACCCATACGTCGTGACTGCTTTGGGCAGTAGGCACTAGTTCCAAGGTATGATGTACCAGTAAAACTGGTTCTACACACCCTGAGAAAAAATGACAGTTTTTCATTGCGAGCTCTTCTGATCGTAAACAGAAGCAGCCAGCTTTGCTGCATGTCCAGACTCGCCTCTGTCAGCAACTGGCAAGGAATATCAGCTCTTCACACGATTTTCCAAGGAATACCTTCACTTCCACCACAGACCAAGTGGATCGCCAATGGATGCTTTATCCTTCCAGTGCTTAAAAGCTAATGGCCTGCTTGTTTACAACCGTCGTTCTGTTGTACTAAGAATCTCCTTTTTTAAGTGATTTTGTTTTAGTAACAATAAAATGTCAAAACCTCTGGAATCAGGCCAACTTGTTATGCCTTAGGTAAAAGGACTGTTTTTCTTGGAGTGCGCTCTGAATTTCACACCCTTTCTGCAAATGCAAAAGAAGCAGAATAGGGAAACATGTACACAGACACCAAATAATGCATTCTAGAGAAACACATAAAAATGTTGCTTCTTAATTCAATATTTTTGGGGGGGGGTTATCCAATTAGAAATTTGAATGAGTTAAACACATAATTTCCTCTTCCCAAGGATCCCTGAAAATCATAGTACCGTACAGGATAGGGAAGTAAAGGTCTGTGACAGAGAAATGACAGCGCATAAACATGCTGAACAGCATAACAATTACACATGTTTGCACAGTTGATGAGCCTTAAGGCCCAGTATAGTTCCTCTCTCCCCCCACCCCAATGTGGCAATTTGTTTGTTTTACTGGTTTCAATGTGGTTTCCAGATATTCTTATCTCCTGTTGTGGTTTCCAGTGTGGCTTATATAACCAAATAATTTACATGCAAAAGGAAGATACAAGTGCAGAGAATTGCCTAAGGAAGGTACAAGTGCAGAGAATTGCCCAAGGCTGAGAAAAACTTGATATATTCATTGTGAAAGCTTCAGGCTCCACGTTCCTATTAGGCTATGTGTTTTAACAAAAGTCCCTCATCAAAGGTAAGACAACAGGTCCTTTCATAGATCGCTGACTGGTACTGGACAGTTATTTGCAAAGAAGGGACGCGAGAAGCAGCGCCCCCCTCAAGGATCTGTACTAAGACTTGTGCTATTTAATTTGTTCACAAATTATCTGGAATTGAGGAGGTGTCCCTTCTGCAGATGACATAAAGTTATTCAGACTGAAAATGAAAACCCGTTCTGAGTTCTCCGAACTGGGTAGATAGGAGAACCACATGGTGAATGAACCTTGGTACAAGTTGTAAAACAATGCACATACTCATAGCCTACATTTTATAGAACCAAATCTTAATAAGTGGTGGGTGAGATCTGTTCCAGTAAGTGGCCATCTTTGTTTTGGCTGCTATCAATAATCTTGCACCACACTTGCAATTATTATTCTGTCACTTTCACGCACTAACCATTTACAGTAGTTCATCAAAATGTGTAAGGATCCTGCACAAAGACTGCATCCTATGATCTGTTCAATATTAAATTAAATTATCTCTTGAATCCTTCCATTTTAGAACATGTACAAAAGAGATGTAAAAAAAAAATTATTTGAGGGTTTCCACAGTACTACAGTTACCATTACTAGCTGGATGCATCTTAGTTGGAGTGGTGTTAGGTACCACTGATAATTCATTTTGTATATGTTTATCCCAGGATTGAAGATGTTAAATAACTAAGGGAGTTCTTCCCAGTCCATTTCCAAGTTTGCAAGAGGATGGCTATTCTTAGGAATTTTCCCCATGCCTGACATACCAAGTTAACTCATATAAGCAAAAATTGGTAGATTAGCCCTGTGAGTCCTCTGTATGGAGCATGAAACATTATATTCATATTAATTCAAAAAAATCTGTGTACACCAAAAAGTGTAGCAGGATTTAAAAGCTAGAGCAAAAATTATATTTCCAGTTTGGGACGGCTTTATAAGGTAAAGAAGATAATACCAAAGTTTCTCTCTCTCTCTGTCTCTGTCTCTGTCTCTCTCTCTCATATTACCACTGTGCATCCCATATACTAGAATTCAAGCTTGTGTAAACACATTTATTTGGAGCTATGTGAGGCTGTAAACTGAAGCTAGAATTATGCATTGGAAGTGTAATTTGAGTGAGGCTGTGTTAATGAGGTTATGTTAACAGCCAAATCTGGACACTAGCATAGAGTAATTGGGGGAAGAAGAATCTCAGTATTCAAAATGGGGATGGACTGAAAAGACAGATAGGAAAACACCAAGGAGAATATGTTGCCTGTTATAAAAATTTGGCATAAATGTAGACAGTTTTTAGCTCCAGAATCCAGCTCTCCAGATTGCAAGTGAACAGGAAAACTTTAGTATTATATGCAAGTAACAGTTTGTTGAAGAAGAAAAGTTCATGCCAAATGGTATTTATTCTAAAAAATTAAGCAGAGGCATTTTTAATGTGATCAGCTTAAAAAATGTGTGTAGATAACATTAAGAAACTTAGATTTTGTAAGAATCTACTTGTATATGAAAATTTCATCAAGAATTTAAAATTCTATAAAGGCTGATTGGAAAATGTCTTCAATATTTTGATTAATTTGGAAGAAGTTGATGGGAATTATGATATTAAAAAATCAAGTACAGAAGATCAATGCATATATATATATATATATATATACACACACACACACACACACTATTAAAAGGATTTCTGGATTAAGAGAGAATGGTTTTAAAACTGGCTTTATATTTAGGTATTATAAAGCTTTGAAGTGAAAGAAGATTAATGTTCTTCCAGAAGTGTGTATATATGTATGTGTGGGTGTATATATGTGTATGTACACACATAGACAACTGTGAAGAGCTTGGACCATCAGGCTAAAATATAAGCTAACATGTATTAAGTACCAATTGGATGTCTTGGAAAGCCAATAGGAAAATTACAGTGCAGTCCTAACAACACTTTCCTGAGAGTATTTATTTTTGCCAGCAAGTTGCAGCCAACTGATAGTGTTCCTGTAAGGTTTTCAAGGCAAGAGACGTTCAGAGGTGGTTTGCCATTGCCTGCCTCTGCATAGCAACCTTGGATTTCTTTGTTGAGCTCCCATCCAAGAACTAACCAAGGCTGACCCTGCTTAGCTTCCAAGATCTGACAAGATCCAGCTAGCCTTTGAGTAAGCACCGCTGAACAGAATTCAGTAGGATTCCAAGAAAATCTGCTTAGGACAGCGCTACCACTTCCTTTATACATATGTAGGGGGATTGTGAAACTGCAGAGCAACATTAGGAAAGCATGATTTCATAAAGGATAGCTAATAAAATATCAAAGGACCTTACAACACTTTTATTGTGCTGTGTAAAGAAAGATGGAACGTGCAGACATAGAGGTTTACACTGCAATTCCAAGCAAAGTTACACCATTCTATGCCCAAAGACTTCAATTACCTGATATTGGAATGTAGTGATAAAGTGTCTGAGGGTGAGCAAACTGAAGCAGAATCCAGCTTCATTCTTCCCATAAAGATCTAGTAACAGTGCTCCCCCCTTCTAAGGCACATTCGGCAACAGTTTAGGCTTCAACCTCTTGAGTGGCTGTCCCATGACTCTGAAATGGCCTCCAGATGAGGTCAGGGCTCTGACGCTCCTGGCTTTCTGGCAAGATTGCAGAACACATCTATTCTGGAGAGCTTCTGGGGAAACCTGGGCCTGGGCAGAGAGCGACTACCCTCATGGGAGAGGTATAAGGTGTTTTTAGATTAGTTTAAAATGTTTTTACATCTAAGGTTGCTAGATCCCCTCTGGCCACTGGCAGGGGGTGGGATGTAGAGTTGCCAGCTCCTAGTTGGGAAACTCTTGGAGATTTGGGGATGGAACTTGGGAAGGACAGGGACCTCAGTGAAATACAGTGCCATAGATTCACTCTCCAAAGCATCCATTTTCTCCAGTCTGTATCCATTTTCTCCAGTAATTTGTAGTTGAGCTGTAATTCCAGGGGATCCCCAGGTCCTGCCTGGAGGATGGCATCCCTGATTACATCTGTTGTTTTGATGTTCATCAGATTGGGTTTGGAACACCATGTTAATGAATAACTTGAAATATATTTAGAAAACAAGAATAAGAGGAGGAGGAGGAGATTGGATTTATATCCTGCCCTTCACTCACTTGGAGTCTCAGAGCAGCTTACAAACTCCTTTCCCTTCCCCTCCCCACAACAGATACCCTGTGAGGTAGGTGGGGCTGAGAGGGCTCTGAGATAACTGTCCTTGAAAGAACAGCTGGTACAGAGCTATGGCTTGCCCAAGGTCATCCATCAGGTGAAAGTGGAAGAGTGGGGAATCAAACCTGGTTCTCCCAGATTAGAGTCCACGCACTTAACCACAACACCAAACTGGCTCTCTAGAAGATGGAGTCTGGTGTAGTGTTCTCCCTGGCATGGTAGTTTTTACTCTGAAAAGATCCATTTTTGTATGGGAGAACATCTGATGATATGAGTCCCGCGTGTACAATAGACAAGACACAGGTTTCCCTTCTCAGTTATGCCGGACAATTTAGCAGTCTACACAGGTACAGTCAAGCATGGTAGATTTCTGAGATTTTAGTCACAGATCTTTCTTATTCCTGCCACCCAAGGTTCATTCCAATGAAGATACCTAGGACCTTTTACATGCAAAACTATATTCTTTATCCTTAAGATGCAGCTTGAATATGGTTTCTTTGATTTATTATGAAATGATTGGTTATGGGTAAGCAGGGGGAAAAAAGATAAGTAACCTCTGAACAGAGAAGAAAGCTTTGTCACAATCCTATAAGAATTTCCCAAAATGCCTCAGTGAAAACAATTTCTGAAGGCCGTAAAGAGAACTTTGTAAATGGAAAAAGGAAAGCACCAGCTGGGTATCAAAGGGAATAATAATAGAAATAATAATAGTAGTAATCATCACCATCATCATCATATGGCATTGTGTGTAGACCAGCCAGGAGATCCTAAGATTGTCTGTCAAACAGTTCAATATGGAAGGTTTGTGAAGTTTAGTCAAATGAAGGCCCAAAGGACAATGAATAATATCTAAAGTCATTAACAGAAAATCAGAAGAAGCCAAACCAACCGAACCATGAAATAAAGCCTCCTCAAAGGAGAACATGTAAGATTATCACCCAGAGAGATGATTTTGGAGGAGGAAAAAGCTCAGCAGCTGCCTGGACAGACAAGCACTTGAAGGAACTTCTCTGGAGACTTTCAGTAAGGACAGCAACTATAGACCAAAGAACTCTAAATTTTTATGGGTTTTCAAGTCTTTGCATTTATGTTTTTGGTGGTGAATAAATTTTAATTGACTATTGAACCAAAGTATGTGGAATGATCATCTGGTTCAATTCTGTCACTTTTAAGCAGGGGTAGCACAGCAGCTAAAGAGACTGGGTTATAAGGCAGGGGGGTGGCCAGTTCAACTCATCTGAGCTACAATTAGATGGTTTTAGGCAAGCATCATGGTATATAGTACTCATGAGGTCTCGGAAGCGAATCAGAGTCAGTACCTGGAAGAGAGACTACTGAGGAAAACTCTGCAGAGGCAGGCAATGGCAAACCACCTCTGCTTAATCACGTGCTTTCAAAGCCCCTTGCTGGGGTCGCCATAAGTCGGCTGCAACTTGAAGGCACTTTACACTCAGACAGGTTAGCATCTCCTTTGCAACTTGAGTCCCCCAACATGATTCCAAGGATAACAATAAACAGGAAAGGGGAGGTGATGATAAAGCACAAGCTTTGGGATCTAAAGCTTGGGCAGCAGGTATCAGGGAGGACACTTCTCTGCTTGAGCCATGGCCAGAATACACAACACAAAGGTAGGTGGTTTGAATCAGTATAAAACAGCCTCACATGCTTTAGTCCCCACACTAATTTCAATGAGAGGGATTCAAGTATGAAATCATCGAGTGGAATACAAAGTGTTACGCTGGTTGTGTGTGCATAGTGGTCATGCCTTAAAACAGCTGGTTTTCTTCCTCACCCCTTTCATGCAAATGAATTTTGTTTCTATTTGTGACATACTTCTCTCCCAGAAAGTTGTATTAAGGTGTGATTATGTGTTTATGGATAGATCTACATCTGATGGCTTCAACAGCTTATCCCATAATTATACAGAACACTGGCTCCTTGGGAAATGCACACATGGAAGGGAGAGAGAGAGAGATGCATATACTTCAAATGACAACATTTTTTGTAATGGATAATAAAGAGTTTCAACTTTAAATGCACCCTATTGAGGTCGTACATCAGTCTCGAAATAGTTAGAGAAATTGAATTGTCAAAATTCAACACAAATACGATTCCATACAAAGACATTCAGGGGTTGTTCCCTGAAATGCCTGAAGCGTCACATCTGGAGCAAGGAAATATGTTTTGTTTCAAGAAGGTAACACAGAGATGAGACTATCATACCAAATACACTATTGTTTCTGGATGTGCAGGGTGACACATCTGCATATAACCCATCATGCAACTGTGAGGGTTTTTTCTGTAGCACTTGTAAGCAGGACTTTTATTTCTGACTTTTGCCAAAACGGCAAAATACAAGATATGCTACAGAAGTTGACCTTATTTACAGCAACTAAATTTACTTAACTAGCACCTTGATAATAAATTGGTGTTAACAAGTTATCCTTGTGGGATCCGTTTTTATTTAGTTGTCTTGGTTTGAAAATGTGGATGTCTTTGATCTTATTGATGCAGGTAAGGAGACCTGTATACTGTTGGGGGGAGGGGGTCTATAATAGTTTAGATACCTTCTAATTTGTGTCCTGTAGACCTGCCAAAAACGCTGTTGCTTCTCCAGTGTTTTGCACTAGAAAATACATTTGGCTTCCCCACTTCTGAGTACTTTGGTCACTTCTTGAGAAGACCAAACTCACTGGAAAAGGCTAGATTCAGGTGGGTAGCCCTGTTGGTCTGAAGCAGCAGAACAAAGTTTAAGTCCAGTGGCACCTTTAAGACCAACACAGTTTTATTCAAGGTATGAGCTTTCATGTGCATGTACACAAAAACTTATACCTTGAATAAAAGTTTGTTAGTCTTAAAGGTGCCACTGGACTCAAACTTTGTTTTGGAAAACACTAGGGAAAGTTGAAGGCAGCAGGAAAAGAGGAAGTCCTGACATGAGATGGATTGACTCTTTCAAGAAAGCCACAGCCCTCAGTTTGCTAGACCTGAACAAAGCTGTTAACGAGAGGACGTTTTTGAGGAAATTCATTCGTAGGGGTACAATAAGTCGGAAGCAACTTGATGGCACTCCAATGCACACTTCTGAGTTGAGGGGAAGGTTTGCTGCAGCCCTTGGACATGCAACAATGGGCCATGCCCAGCATGATATTCATAATGGAGGAGGGGTGTCTGGAGCATTCATTCCCTGGAAGTGTTCTACTCCTCCTTCAGTCCTTTACAGGAGGCAACTTCTTTGTATTATGGTGTAAATTCTGGTTTCCACCAGTGATAACTCACTTTGTGTGTGTGTATCTATGTATCTATCTATATCTAGACAGACAGACAGACAGAAAGACTGTGGGGTAGTTGTTGGAGATGCAGACATATTAAAGGCGGAGAGATAGAGAGATGATATATGGAGTCATGATAGTGATAAACTTTGGTTGAACAATAAAATGTTTCTATGAACTAGAGTACATCAGGGGAAATTCAGCTGGGGAGGCAGCTGCAAACCCTACGTAGGGTTGGCCCTGGTTTGTATTTAGAAGGGAGACCACCAGGGAAGTCCTTGGTTGTTACACAGAGGCAAGCAACGGTGGACCATCTCTGAACTTCTCTTGCCTTGAAAGCCCTATGGGGTCATGATAGGTTGGCTGTGACTTGACGGCATCTTCCACCACCCCCATATGTAGAGAAGGCAAGACAGATCACTGGTGGCTACAAAGGAAGAAGATGAAATTGTAATGGAATAAAGATTTGGGAAATAAACTGAATCAGGATGCCTGGGATTAATCTTGGAAGGTTGGTGTTGAGATATTTTCATGTGTTATGGTAACTCCCAGCCATTCTAACGTGATTTCTCAATGGTATCATATACTTTGGAAATTATAGCCGATGTTTCCCAAACTGTGGAGTAGTTGTTGGAGATACAGACGTACCATAGGTAGTTGTTTTCATATGCGGTGAAAAGAATGTTAGAAATCCAGTGGTTGTATTAATTATTTGAAGATGCTAGGGTATAAAGCCCAAATAGAGGTATCCAGGGCTCTTTTTCAGCAGGAACGCACTGAAATGCCGTTCCGGCTGGCGTCCAAGCCTGCCCCGCCCCCCTCCCTGCCAGGCCTGAGCTGTTTACACTTAAAGGAAAAGTTCCTGCAGACAGACAGCAGGGAAAAGCCCCCCCCCCCCCGGCGCTCCCCTTTAAGCACAGGGAGCCAGCAGGAGAAAGCCCCGCCCAGAGTTTAAGCAGAGGGCTAGGCTCTTTGCAATGAAAGGGCTGGCTCTGCATTTGGCTTGCAGATGTTGCGTCGCTCTCCCTGCTCCGGTAAGTGCCTCCCCCATCTCTTTTCCTTCTCTCTCTCTCTCCCCCCCACCTTTCTTTCTGTCTTTCTTTCTGTCTGTCTGTCTTTCTCACTCTCTCTCGCTCTCTGTCCCCACCTTTCTTTCGTTCTTTCTCTTTCTCTCTCTCCCTCCCCCTACCTTTCTCTCTCTCTCTCATCCACCTTCCTTCCTTTCTCTCTCTCATCTATCTGTCTGTCTGTCTGTCTTTCTCTCTCTCTCTCTCTCTCTCTCTTTCCCTCCCCCTTCCTTTCTCTCTCTCTCTCTCTTCCACCTTCCTTCCTTCCTTTCTCTCTCTACCCTATCTATCGATCTATCTATCGATCGATCGATCGATCGATCAACCTATCTATCTCCTTCCCTCTCCCTTACATTTCTTTCTTTCTTTCTCTCTTTTTTCTTTTTTTCTTTCTTTCTCTCTCTCTCTCACTCTCCCACCTCTCTCTCTCTCTCTCTCTCTCTCTTTCTTTCTGTTTCATTTTGTTATTTGTGTTTTTATAAAAAAATTATTGAAAAGGGGGGTTGTAAAAAAGCAGAGAGCCCAGGAAATGCTGCTTTTGACAATATCTTTAATTTTTGAGTATCTCTTTTGTTTTCTCATGGCATCTTCTGCTTAAGATAAGTAAGTTTGAAGCCTGAGTTCATTGTTGTGTCTTGTTGGGAATGGCTTGCAAATATAA